>CATOUR010000093.1:0-10000000 GCA_951848785.1 Callosobruchus maculatus | reverse complement strand
ACGTAATGTAGTACGCTACTATCGGGTCAAAAATCAATGAATAAATTAATCGACATGATTTAACAGTCTTAGAAATGCAACAACTTCACTTTTTAGCGGATTTGAGTGTAAGGACTGTACTGCAAGAAGGGAAAGTAAACAAATGTATAATGTTTCAATATTTTTCACTAAACTAAATGCAGATGGCGAAAAATAAAATTTGTTTATGAATGGTAATGATGATGGTAATTACCGGTTGAAACAAACAGGTACAATGTACAAAAAGGGAGATATAACGAATTAATTTAATACAACAATTGTGTGCAGCAGCTTGAAAAAAATACAATTTTTTTTCTTAAATTTACAATTATAAAAATTGAAAGAGAACGGCGATTTTGCTGAATATGTTTTCAAAATAAAAAAAGTAAAATATTTCCAGCCTTGGTAATAATAAAATGTCTCTGGCTTCACCGAACTCACTGCTGTTATTATGTTTTTGGGGGGGGGGGGTGTACAGACGCTAGTGGAGTTCAGCAACCTGGCCAGGGCGTCCTTAACCCCAGCATCGATGGCAAGCCAAACAGCTATGGGTGACATGTGCCCCCAGATACCGACAAACCCAAAGGGAGACACCAGGTTCAAACATGCTCCCAAGATAATGGATACAGTGAGGCCTCCAAGACACTGGAGACGCTCCACTGCTAAGACATCTAAGACATCCCAAGATTCGTCCTAAGAAGACACTGCCATGAGGAAAATATCTCACCCTAATTCACTACTCCATGGTATCACTTAATAGATTCTCGCTTAAAAATGTACCGCTTTAGTGGCCGCCACGATGGCGGACCGAACGATGACCTGCGCGGTGCATTTTCGCTCGTTCTCAGTTGCTGAAGAATAGTAACCGCCTTAGTCAACGAGCTTATCATATCATCATATCAGAGACAGTTTCAGAAATAAGCATGGGCGTACCATCCATAAGTAATGAGGGGTATAGCCAAATATGATATATTACCAAAGGTCCGTTACAGAATCACCTTTAAAATTTTTGACGCATGTTTACCGAACACGCTCCACTAGAAGCAAACTGTACGAAGAATTACCGTCAGGAGTTTGGTGTGAAAAGAATGTTATATCTTTCTTTCAGCGTCTCTTCACACAGAAAAATCTATCATTTTGTCAAAGACTTACGCTTGGATTCAATGGGACGTTACACTCAGCATTCCTCAAACACAGCGATGTTTTATCCAATGGAAAGTGTATAGTTGGTAACGAATTATATCGTATTGTCGATTCAACTACAAGATGTCATTGGATTCCAATGAATGATTCAATCGCAGCCTGTCGTTGAATCGAATCTGTGTTTTATAATTTGATTCGAAACTATTTTCTTTTCCTTGGACTAACACATTTTATTGCGAGGATAGCTGATCTTTTCTTTTTTTTTATGGTCGGCCTCCCGCAAAGGCTGAAAGCCTATGGCGCTGTAGAAGCGCTGCGAGAGGTCAAATATCTGTTCACGTTAGATTTGAAACGCTGCAGGTTGTAGCCAAACAAATTCCCCGGCAGCTGATTCCACAGCGTCGAAGTTCTCCAAAAGAAGGAATGCTGGAGGAGACTGGTTCGGGGAGTAAGGACCTCGACCTGGTAAGGATGAGCTCGCAGAGCTTCTCTAGTATTCCTGGTTCGGACGGCCTTTGGTGTTATTTTCTGGGAGAGCTCACTCGAACATCTTCCGTGATAGAATCTGTAAAACAGGGATAGGTCAGCCATCCTCCTGCGATGTTCCAGGCTGTGGAGGTCCTTTGTGAGGTTAGGCGTATCGATTAATCTAATTGCTCTTTTCTGGATAGTGTCCAGAAGCTTTAGAGAGTGCTTCGGAGCACATCCCCATACATGGGAGCAATACTCCAGCGATGGTCGGATCTGTGCCTTGTAGAGCAGCAGCAGTTGCTCTGGTGTATACAACTTCCTACAGCGGAACAAAACTCCAAGCTTCGGGGATGCCGTTTTAGCAATACTGACGACGTGGTCGTGCCAGGACATGTTATTGTTGATGTTGATTCCCAAGAGCTTGACGGAAGGTGATTTGACTATGGGGTGACCCTCCATTTCCACGGTTGGTAAGCCATCGTGAGACCTCTTTGTCAGTGTTGTTGCCTGAGTTTTTTGTACGTTGAACTGTACTTTATTTGCTAATCCCCACTCGACAATTGTTTTGATATCTGCGTTGATCTGTGAGGCGTGCTGCTGTCGTCGACGTACCGTCGCCTGGGATGATAATGGCTTGCCTGGTTCCATGCACGACACTAATGTACTGTCATCTGCGAAGCTGTAAATTGGATTGGATGTTATTTCCAGCAGCTCGTTGATGTACAGCAGAAACAGTGCAGGGGATAGGACAGATCCCTGAGGAACACCGGCGTTTATTGAAAATACGTCTGATGAACAGCCCTTGACCACAACAAACATAGATCGATCGTTCAAAAAGCTATTCAGCCACTGGCGCAGGCCAGGTGGTAGTCCATAAGCAGCAAGCTTGACCAGAAGTCCGTCATGCCACAATCTGTCGAAGGCTTTCGATATGTCAAGTGCAACAACACGGGATTCGCCATGTTTGTCTATTGCTCTGTTCCACAAGTGAGTGACGTAGGCAAGGAGGTCACCTGTAGACCTGTGCTTGCGGAAGCCATACTCGCGATCATTTATGATGTCATTGTTGTCCAGGTATTTTAGAAGCTGTGTGTTAATGACAGTCTCCATAACCTTAGACATGATGCTGAGAAGAGCCACAGGTCTATAGTTGGTGGGATCAGTTTTTTTGCCTTTCTTAGGGATAGGTTGCACGCAGCCAATCTTCCACGAATTGGGAAACACGCCTCGTTGATACGAAAGTTTGAAGAGCTTGCAAAGAATAGGTGCAAGCTCAGCGGCACAGCGTTTAAGGACAATGGCTGAAATTTGGTCAGGACCAGAAGCTTTATTGGTGTTCAGTTTTTGGAGGATGGTTTTTACATCTCGATGTTGAAATTTGACCTCTGCCATTCTCGAGTTCACGCTTATGGTGGTGGTCGGAGTACTTCCTTGAAAGTCTACAGTAGAATTGGCTGCGAAGAGCTTCCCCAAGATGTCTGCTTTTTGTTTAGGAGCAGAAGCGATGGACTTGTCCTCTCTGGTCAAGGGTGGTATTGACGAATAGGAAAAGTTCTGACTAACAGCCTTAGCTACAGACCAGAATGTTCTGGACGAACTAGGACATGAGAGGAGCTTGTTCTCTTAATTTTTTGGTTGTGTTCCTCCTGGCTGCTGTCAATCACGCGTTTGCAGTGATTTCTGGCGTCAATAAAACTGCGGTGGTTCTCGGCATTTGGATTTTTCCTCCATTCTTTGTAATGGTGGTTTTTAGAGGAAACTGCATCTCTACAGCGCTGATTGAACCATGGCTTGTTTTTGGAGGGATGCTTGACGACATGAGGAATATAGGCTTCCATGCCAGATATTAATACCTCTGTTATTTCCTGGGCGCAAGCTGATGGGTCTCGTGACTTAAAGCAGACGTCGTGCCAGGGAAAGGACTGGTAGTATTCTCTTAGGTCGTCCCACTTTGCTGATCTGTAATGCCAGACCCGGCGAGGCTTTGCATGGTGGAGATCTGGAGAATGTTTTCTGCATAGCGTTGAGACGGTGTTATGGTCAGACGATCCCAGTGGAGCAGTTACTTTAACTGTGTACATTGTTGAAGTAGTTGTTAGATATAGGTTCAACAGACTAGCAAAATCTCCGTGGCGGCTGGGGATCCTTGTTGGTTCTTTGACTATCTGCTCCAAGCCGCAGCTAATAGCGAATGCTTCAGCTTCACGTCCCTCGTCGTCCGTTTTGTTTGAGTGTTTGAGCCAGTAGGAGTTGTGAACGTTGAAGTCACCCAAAAAGACTATCTCTGAATGAGGGTGATCTGATTGCAGCGCGTCCACAGTGGCTGAAAGCTTCTCGAAGAGCTCTTTGCAGTTGTTATTGCTTGGTGGCCTATAAATGCAGCATATAAACTTGGAATGATTTTGGAAGGATATTTTGAGCCATATGATGTCAAATCCTTCCAGTTCGAGCTCTTGTTCTCGATGACAAGAAAGCCCAGATTTAACGTACACGCATACGCCAAACCTACGTCTAAATCGGGTGTATAAGTCATATCCGGGATATCTGAAGCAGTTAGCCATTGTTGAAGAGCCGGCTTGAGTTTCCGTAAGAGCCAGAATGTGTGGCTTCTCTGCCTGAAGGTGTTGATGGACAGAGTTTATGTTAGAGGCAAGTCCTCGTATATTTGTAAAGTCGGCCCTGAAAAAGTTTCTCTGGCCTTCGGGCCTGTCGTCAGTGCGAAGTTGCTCCGAAGGACGGCTTCTATTGTTAGCCTGACGAGGAGTGGCAGCACAATTCTTTAAACAAACTTCGCTTAATGTTCCCCCCGGACCACCTGGCACCCGGAGATCCGAACGGCCAGGTATTTTACCTCCGGAATCTTTTGATCCTGGAAGAGCCATTGAGCATTTTTTACTTCTAATTAATCCAATTTGTCACTTATGAGAAACCGGGAACATCGGCCCAGCGACGGAACATGAACCATGAGGCCATTTGGCGCCGCCTATTTGCGGGAACCTATTTCTAGTTTCCCGGAAATATTCCGATGTGGGGGTGATTGCACCTCGGGCGAAGCTAAGTGACTCCACTTCTCCCCCCTGTGGCTGATTGCAGAGATAATAGTACATGATGCACCGTCGTCGGTGCAAGGTGTACCATCACCTCTGGGCGATGGGGTCGCCACATCCCTACGCCAATGGATGTTTAATATTAGTGTGATTTTGTATAAGCTTATAAGGAGCATGGTATAAGAATTAGACATAAGCCTGCACCAGTTGTTGCTTTTTACCTGAAATATAACTGACTATCTAAATACCTGCATTCAAATGTGGGCATTAGCCCTTCTACGCCCAATTTCTCATTAGGTCCTCCATTTAATATATAACTGGACCCATTTAAATTACACAATTGCTGCTGCAATAGGCGAAACCACGAGATGACACAATATGGCAAACAACGCATCAACACAGCGAAAGAACCCGTTACCGAACATCCTCGTTGTTGTTGGCGCAGATAACGGATAACACTGAGATAATCCTCCTCTTCTTTGTTTTTACGTTTGTTGAATCGGGACATCAGTCCCGCCGAATACTGATTATAGTTCAGCGAACAACAAGGGCCGTTGAATTCAATATATGATGTTGTTGGTACAAATACTACTTGCCAATTTCTATAACAGCATAGACAATGTTTTGAAAGCATGAGCTATTGTTCATGTAATAGTTACCTTTTGAAACAAAATTAATTTTTATCAGTTGAATTATCGCGAACTGCTATTGGAGGAATAATTTCTGTAAATCGAATAGATTGTATGCTTTGTTTAAATGAAACATAGGGTAAATTTCAAAAACAAAAGGATGCTTTGATAGCAATAATTATCAATACTAGTATAAGAAGGATTACAGATATCATTAGAACGAATACAAAACTATTTTGAATGTATTGGCGCACCTGTGATTACCTCGAATTTAAGGATTAAATTCTTTCAATGACATGGATTTGAAAGAACTGTAAATATATTTAAAGCGATGGAAAAACATCCAAATACTAACAATTAATTGAAAACGCTACAGTATTTTTTTCTTTGTTGTTACATCGCCTATGGATTTCGAATCCATAACATTCGTAGGAGCATACTCGGGTTAGCAAGTTTACATTTTTTGTCTCTTCTATAATCTTTACAAAGATTTTACGTTTTTGCTTGTCCTGTTATTGGATGCACGCATCTGTTGGACAGCAAAGGTCTATCTATCTCAACGTGCCAACTTTTCCGTGCTTGATATCATAATCAAGATAGCGGTGTAAACAACCGGGCGGCGATCAGTAAAACAATTACACGCGTAGGCGGACATTGCGGGGCGACATTAACGTCAAAAGCAGGCCGTAAATAGGTTTTTGAATCCGCGGCCGCCGCCGCCGCCGACCGTCCGTAAACATCATACGGCGCGGCTTGCCGTTCGCCGCCGTGCGGTTGAATCTGCGGTAAATCAATCCGGACGGACCAGCGGGATTTGAATGGCACACACACACACACAAACACACCCGTACACAAAATGTCCCTCGTCCTTTATCTGCCCTCCACTCCGCATGACGTATCGCTAAGTGCGTTCAAACCGTGAGCGCCGAATTGGATTGAAGATACATGTGGTGAACATTCATCAGCGAATTTACTTAAGGGGCCTGGATACACTACACTCATTTATACATACGTATTTGCCATGTAAAACACGGACTCACAATGGGCTTATACCGTGACCTCAAATTGATCAATTTATTTACTGCGGTATTATTTTTGATGATACATAGGACCGTTTACTGTAAAAATTCAGCAGAAAACTTGATCCAAATGAGAATAACACTAAAAAGAAAATTGCACTGTAATTTGAAATAGCCGATGATGACGTCACCTGTAGGGAACCAATGAGAAGCGTCCTTTCTGTAGGGGACCAATGAGAAGCGTCCTTTCGTGGTCCGAGCTCTTATTGGTTCCCTACAGGTGACGTCACGACCTGGGCGGGAAGTGTATGGATTCAAAAAATTCAATATTTAGAGTTTGTTGACCTCACTGCCGCATACGATACGGTCTGGAGGGAGGGTCTCCTATATAAGTTGCTGCAGCTGATTCCCTGTCAGACCACTACAAGACTCATAAACAACATGTTATGCGACAGAAAGTTCCAAGTAATCCTAAACGAGAAAGCAAGCAGGCAGCGCAAATTGAACAACGGACTTCCACAAGGCTCAGTACTGGCCCCCTTACTTTTCAATCTATATATATCTGACATGCCAGAAACAGTCAGTTACAAGTTTTGCTATGCGGACGATATAGCCATAGCTTTTTCCGATAAGAGCTTCAAGAACGTTGAGCATACTCTTTCTAACGACTTGTTAGCTCGAAACAACTACTTCAAGAAATGGAGACTAGTACCGAGCCCCAACAAAACCGAAATTTCCTGCTTCCACCTGAATAACATATATATATATATAAGCGGTCTTGTTACAGCCTTGGCCGTCTACCGCATCCCAACCTCCATGCGTCTCGATCTCTATACATATCCTCCGTGAGACCTCTCTTTTGCATAGCTTCGGTAATCTCTGCCTTCCAGCTTCTCCGGGGTCTGCCTCTTTTTTTTCTTTGTGGTGGCTTCCATTTCCAAATTTTTTGGGGTATTCTCTCTTCGCCCATTCGACTCATATGTCCAAACCACATTAGCTGTTTTTCCTCAATAGTATCTAATAGTCTCTTTTCTACATTCATTCTGTTCAAAATTTCTTCATTTTTAATTTTATCCATTAATGTGGTTCTACAACACCTCCTCCAATACATCATTTCTGTAGAAGCAACCTTTCCTTTCATAGCCTTAGACATTGTCCAAACCTCTGACCCATATGTAATTGTACTTTGCACAAAGGAATTAAACATTCTTCTTTTAGTTTTTTGGGAAATTTGGTCATTCCATAACACTGGGTGTAATTGGCGTATAACGATTTTTCCTCTGTTAATTTTGTTTTGTATGTCCACTTCGTCCACTTCGGAAACCACTCTGCTCTTCTGTATCTTCAATTCTGCCTTCTATACGATTTTTCAATAAACGTCCATACAGTCTACCAATAGAAGAGGTTACGCTTATCCCTCTATAGTTTTCGCATAGATTCCTGTTTCCTTTCTTATAAATGGAGCTTATATGAGCTACTTTCCACTCATCAGGAATGTTTTCCCCTTTCAAGCATGCATTAAATATAGATGTGAGCTCACCTAAGACAACTGAGGGAGAAGCCTTCAACAGTTCTATGGGTATACCTCCAGGACCCGATGCTTTATTATTTTTCATATATCTCAGTGCACGTTCTACTTCTGTCTGTGTAAAATCTGGTTCCTGTATGCTTGTTGGTTCTTTATCATATGTTATATTTTTAAATTCGTTTCGGTTTTCTGTTAGTAATTCCTGATAATATGCTTTCCATCTAGTCATTCCAATAGGGTCTATTATTTTTGTCTCGTTTTTATTCGTCTTGAGAGTTCTTAGAGTTTTCCAAGCCTGCCTTGATTTCGAGGTTCCTATGCTTCTGTCAATTTCATTGCATTTATCTTCCCATGACTGATTTTTGGCTTTCTTTACTTCCTGTTTCACTTCGTATTTCATTCTGTTGTAATATACTTTGTCTTGGTAATCCTTTGTCGTCAGAAATTTTAAATAGGCCCGTTTCTTTTCCTCCACTAATTCTTCTAATTCTGTTGACCACCAGGAATCGTCGTTTCTATTTTTGCCATTTCCTTGCTTCTGACCTAGTGCTTCGTTTGCCGCCTCATGAATGGACTTTGTCAATTCGTTATATTTGTTTTCTATATTTTGTTCTTCTATGGTTTTAAGTTTTCCCGCTAGTCTCAGCTTATATAAGAACATCGTGGATTCGTCCTTCAAGCTTTCTATATTGTATATTGGACCGTGAAGCGAATTTTTGTTTTGTACTATTGAATTATCTCCATGATTATCTACAAGATGTTTATGTCTTACTAAAAGTGTGCCATTTACCAGAAAATGGTCTGAGCCGCATATTGCTCCTCTTTTAACTTTCACGTCATACCATTTGATTGCGGAATTTTGCTTTACCACGATATAGTCAATTATTGATTTTTGTCCCTTCGTTTGTTGAGCCCATGTGTATTTATGGATGTTCTTGTGTGGAAAGAACCCATTTAGTACTTTTAATTTATATTGACCACAAATTTCAATAAGTCTTAGGCCGTTGTCATTTACTGTCACTTCTCCATACCTTCCAATGATGTTGTCTGAAATTTTACTTCCTACGCGACCATTAAAGTCGCCCATTATGATTATTTCTTTATTATGTGCTACCTTATTTAATAAAAGCGCAAGATTTTCAAAAAATTCGTCTTTTTCTGACGCACTGGCATCATCTGTCGGTGCGTATACTCCGATGATTGCTATTCTTTGAGCCGAGATCTTTAGTTCCACTTTAATCAATCTTTCATTTACTGGTTCCCAATTTTGAATATATTTTTGAATTTTTTTATTTATGGCTATCGATATACCTGCTCTTGCTCGTTTTTCTTTTTCAACCCCACTATAGAAGTGAATGTAGTTACTTCTATTTTCATTTCCATTTCCTTTTTTCTTTGTCTCACTGAGGGTGGCAATGTCTATTTTGTAATTTTCCAACACTTTAAAAATTTCATTATACTTTGTACTGATTCCTTGAACATTCCAACATCCAAAATTCATTAACCTTTTTCGTTGCGTGTGTCGTTTTTCCTTTGTTCCAATCTGATTCCGAGGCTTTTGGTTAGGATTTTTAACAGTAGGTTTTTTATAGTAAAGGGTTGTTAACCCTTTGACTAACCCTCCTCCTTTATCCGGGCTTGGGACCGGCAACAGCATCTTCCAGTTACTCAATCCACCTTCCGATGCTGCAGGCGGAGTTCCTGAATAACAAACTAGCTAAATATGAACTGCAGGTACTTTTTGCAGGCGAACCCCTGAAGCATAACCATTTCCCAAAATATCTTGGAGTAACGTTAGATCGCACCCTCTGCTATAAGAAACATCTCGCAAACACTGCAGGAAAACTCAGAACACGCAACAACATTATCCAAAAGCTGTGTGGAACGACGTGGGGTGCCACTGCTCCACCTCTACGAACCAGTGCACTAGCTCTTGTCTATTCGTGTGCTGAGTACTGTGCGCCTGTCTGGATTAACAGCCATCATACCAGACTAATTGACGTCCAACTAAATCACACTATGAGACTTATTACAGGCGCAGTTAAGACAACCCCAACTCAATGGCTGCCTGTACTCTCTGGAATAGCTCCACCGCATCTGCGAAGGACTGACGCCCTTCTAAGGGAGTATAACAAGATTACGGCCAACAACAAACTGCCCATCCACCAAGCAATACCCCCGTTGCAAATAAACAGACTTAAATCCCGACAACCACCAATAAGGGATGCAGGAGGGCTTAAAACCAACAACTTTGACTCCTTGAACCAATGGCGCTCCCAGTGGGAAGGTTTTGCGGAACACCACTCGCGATGCGCATTTATGGGGGCAGCCTTACTTCAGGATCAGAACTACCCCGGAAAGAGTGGGTAAAACTTAATAGAGTCCGAACAGGCCACGGCAGATGTGCCGACTCCCTTTACAAGTGGGGCTATGTGCAATCTCCCTTATGCGACTGTGGCGCGCCCCGCCAAACTATAAACCATATTACGAGCGAATGTGAACTGCGTGCGTTTCAGGGATCGCGAGAAGAGTTCTTCACAGCCACACCGTTGGCGCTGAAGTGGTTGAAAGAACTTGACATCAACCTGTAAATACTAAAGACTATGTATCTTAGTTTGCAGCTGTATATATTTTACTTTAGTATAGGTTATAATAGTTTTTCTTTTAATCTATATTTACTTCTGTCATGTTTTTGAGCCATACGATAAATAAAAAATAAAATAATATTTAGAGCAATTTTTTTCGGTTATAAATACGATAGAAAAATTTTGTAAAATTATTTATGGCATCTACGTGGTGTCAGGGTTCGTTCAAGCCAATATACCTAAAATGTGGTATAGGCCCATTTCTCGCATAACTCGCTTTATTTTCAAACTACATATATACTATTTCAGGAGGCGATAGTTAGGACCTTAATGAATGACAACTATTTTCGATTTTCTCAAAAATGTTTTCTAATGTGCAAAAAAACTCGCAATGCAAAATCATACATTATATAAATGTCTGTAATTTAACAACCAAACACGATATCAAAAAAAGGCTAAATAGTTGCACAAGTGCAAGCTTTCTTCTTCAATTTGCTCTTTGAGTTATTACTGCAAGTTTAAAGGTAACGTCAGGAGCTTAGAAATGCGAAATTCATTTTTATAGTGAGCTTTAGACCTTACTTTTGGATTTTTGGACTTATCTCCCCTCATTTTAGACATACATACTGGAGAAACTAACACGGAAATACGTCTTATCTTGGATTTTCAATTTCGCGCGCTATACCCTAGACCCTTAACACTGCTTCTTGAACAAGATCGGGTTCAATTTCTTGAACATGATTTAGAATGAAAGATGGTATGATGGAGCCTTTTTTCCTGTAGTTATACTACTACTTTAAGTGGCGGGTCATATTAGGATGGTTGGGGGGTGGTGCTCGTAAAACTGAAAAAATTGTTGTATTCATAATGGGCTCTCTACTAACCTGTGAAAGAAAGACCTAGCGGCATAACACACTTTTTTAGGTCCATTCAAGCATTACTTTAGAATAATCTATTGTATTTATGCGAGTATTGCGTTAGACGGTTCTATATTGTGTAACCTGGAAATTATTATTATTATTATTATAAAGATAGAAGAGTTGAGCTAAAAAGCTATAAACTCAAACATAATATAAAAATATACAATTGTACTAAGCACTAGCTACTAAAAAAAAATGTCTCGTTGCACCTAACTGTCAAACAAGTTCTTGAAACTGTTCACTGATGGCGCATTCACTATGTTAAGGGGCAGCCTGTTCCATATATCGAATACCCTGTTGGAAAGGAAGAACTGTCGAGGTGTGGTCCGGAACTTCTCCGTCCGTTCCAAACAGACCGTGCAACGAGCGGTATGTGATAATGACATCCCCTCGTAAACGTCGGTCAGAGAAGTGGGTTATTTTGAACAATTTCAGCCTATCTTCATAGCTAGGACGTATAGCGCCATAAGGGATGCGAGTTGCCCGTCTTTGTAAATTTTCCAATAAGTCACGGTCCCTTTGCAGAGTTGGATGCCAAACAGGTCCCGCAAATTCTAAAATTGGCCTCACGTAGATCTGGTATAAAAGAGCAGCTGTAGATGGGTGGCAGTTTCTGAATGACCTTTCTATGAGGTATAAAGATTTCTTGGCTTTTGAAGTTGCTTGCTGTATATGCTCAGACCATGATAGATTAGCAGTGATGACAACTCCTAGATCGCAATGGCTAAATACCGGAGAGATTACCTGGTCGCCAAAATTGTATTGGATTCTAGGGTTATTCTTACCCATATGAATAACGTGATACTTCTCATAGTTGAGTGGAAGCAACCATTTCCGAGACCATTCATGAATTTTTTGGAGATCCTGTTGTAGGGTGTTGTTTTCAATCGATGGAATATTGTAGATCTTGGTATCGTCAGCATAAGATGAGCAAGTCGATTGTACGACAAATGGCAAGTCAGATGTGTATAAAAGAAATAGCATAGGTCCTAAAACAGATCCCTGCGGAACACCACTAGTTACTGCTTTTCTGGTTGACACTGAGTCACCGACTCTAACAGAAAACTCTCTGTTGCTGAGAAAAGCCTTGATCCACTCCAGCAGTCTGCCAGCAATGCCCAAGCGTTCTAGCTTATGAAGCAGGTATCTGTGTGACACTCGATCAAACGCTCTGGAGAAATCCAAATAAATAACGTCCACAGGTAAGTGTGCATCAGTCAGCAAAGTCCAATCATTGACGCATTTCAGTAGGTTTGTAATGATGGAGCGGCCAGGTAAGAAGCCATGTTGGTTAGAGGACAAAATATTATTATCGATAGCAAACTGAAGCATCTTCGAGAGGATAATTTTTTCGGCCAATTTTGCAATTATAGGAGTAAGGCTAATGGGCCGATAGTTTTTTGCACTAAACTTGTCCCCTTTCTTGAAAATAGGGGTTACTCTGGCACTTAACCAGCACTGAGGCAGAGTATGAGAAGTAAAAGATGAGGTGAATATGGTACTTAAAGGTGACGCTAGCGATCGAGCACAACTTTTCAGAACAATAGCAGAAATATTATCACCTCCCGGAGCGATAGATGTTTTCAAGTTAGTAAGATGTTCTTCAATCAGTTCGGGGGAAAAGTCGATCTCACGGAGACTGGCAGATGGCATAGGAATCTCGATTTCAGGCAAAGGATTATCATTCAAATCTTCTGTAAAATCCTCAGCAAATGCACAGGCTAAAATTTCTGCTGATTTAGCGGAGTCACTGGAGATATGACCATGCGCACCACGAATCTGAGGAATTGACACCTTAGAATTCAACGAAGATCGTAAATACTTATAGAGTTTCTTTTTGTCTTTGGACGAAACCAGCTCCCTTTCGAAGCGATCCTTTGCAGCTTTGAGGGTTCGAGAAAGTGTGTTAGAGAAACTTCGATGACTTTCGTAATCAGCTTGTCTTTTGTGCCGGAGGAATTTTTGCCAAAGTCCTTTTTTATGTCGAATCATTCGAAGAATTCCTGGATCAATCCAGGGTCTTAGAGGATTATGTCTGACTGTACGATAAGTACTGCAGCTTGACAGCAGGGCTTGAAGTCTGTCATGAAACACATCCATCATAGCTTGTGTAGATAGACCATAAAATAGAGTGTTCCAGTCAGTTCTGAGTAGAGCTGCATTCAGTTGAGTATAGTTCACTCTTTTGATGGTTTTGGAAATGCTTTGGGTTCGGCTTAAGTAGTTGAACTGAAGCTTTGACATTATTGTAATATGGTCAGATTTTCCAAAGGGTGGAAGATATTCAATACCAGACACAAAATCCACATCATTGACAAAGATTAGGTCGAGGGTCCTTGGTACTTGATCCTTTCTGTATCGAGTGGGGCGATCAACAAGTTGAGTGAGACTTGAATTCCGTAATAGGTCTAGATAAGGTGCAGACGTAGACTGTGTATAAGGTATATCCAGCAACGGCCAGTTGATGTCTCGGAGATTAAAATCGCCAGTTACGTACAAATTATTGGTCTGCGTTGATAGCTCTTCGATATAGCCACACAGGTCTGGGTCAGATATAGAAGGGCGTGGCCTGTACACACAGCCCAATATAAAGTTGAAATTGCCATGGAAAATCTTTAAGAATACGTTATCAATACCATATAGCTGCGTTGAGACGTTGGTAATAGAAAATTCACTAAGTGCTTCATCGTTTACGTATATACATACACCGCAGTACCCAGGTGAAAGGCTTGAATCCATTCTAAATATACTGTAGCCAGGAATCGCTATTGCAGAGTCGCTTATATTCTGATGCAGCCAAGATTCAGTCAAGCATATAAAGGTTGGGTGGTTTTCTTCCGCAAATGCTACCAATTCGAGGAGTTTAGAACCAATTGACTGGATGTTAGTGTAACAGATGCACCATTCTAGTGCTTTTTCTGTTAGTTTTTTGCCGATTCCACAGTACTTTGTGTAACAGAAACAATCCTTGGCGTGCCGCTAACGTATTTTATAGTGATATCTCTTTCACCGGCAGCTTGCCTACGGTTCAACTCTCCACGGAGCGAATTTAAGTGAGATACTTGTGCTGGGGTTTTGTCGTCAGTGATTGTGACATTGCGATACGCTGGGTTTCGTAGTACTGCTCGTTTGTTGCGTAAAATCTTCATAGCCGATTTCGGATCAGAAAAAACTACTTTAATAGGTCGAGACTGGTTTGAAGAAGAGGTAGATCCAAGTCTAGATAGGCTCAGCATTTGTGCGTTAACAGAATCATCTATAAGACCTATGATGGTAGACACTGTGTCGGTATCATCTTGATCACTGCCTTCTTCAACGCCCCTAATAATAACATTGTGGGATCTTCTGAATCTTTCCAGTAGCTCAGCACTAGAAGCTTCTGAAGACGACTGTGTATTTTGTTGAAACTCAGATAACCTGCTTTCAATCGACACAATATTGGAAGTTAAATTTGCTTGAGAGTCTAGGAGGTGTTGGATATTGGTTTCGCACGAGATTATAGATGCGTCGTGACGCGAAATGGTATCTGAGTGCTGCTGCAGCAGGGCTGTACATTGAGCAACATCTATCGACAAACGAGACTGAGACTCTTTTATATCCTTCACATCTTTAGCTATGGCAGCGAGTTGACCCATTATAAACACTAGCTGGTCAGCCCCTGTCATAGGGGAGGATACTGAAGTATCCTGTCGAGCAGAAGATGAGGAGTTACTGCGCGTAGTTCGGGTATTTTTACTGCAACTAGGACAAGTCCATTTATCGTTGCCTTCAGTAAAGAAATTGATCTCGTTCGCAGTTAGGTTAACGCATGACGCATGATAACATTTAGAACATGACTGGCATGCTATGGATAAATGTGTAGGGTTGATGGATTTGTTACATTTAGAGCAGTTAGGAGCCATACTAGAGTCGTATAAAAGAAATTATATAAGCAGGATAGGATTAGGACAAGGAGGACGCGCTTCACTCTCGTGGGTCGTTACGAGAGCCTTTATACACAGAAAAGGTAGACCACGGTAGGGAAAGGGAATAGAGTAGAGAGAAAGGAAAAATTGCGCGAGAGTATTAGGCGCAAAAATGTTAATCGGTGGTATAGCTCCACTCCGCAACACATTAACAACTGACGAAATAAATATTAATTTGACCGTTCGCCGTCGCTTGTCGGTGTCCAAAGCCAGGTACCAAAATTGTAGGAGTGGGAGGTAAACTAAACGCGATGCGATAACAGCGTTTGGTAGCAGCCGGGTACCGAGAATTCTACAGAAACCAACGGAGATAAATAATTAATCGTATCTCTGAATGCAATAGAGAATAGACTATGATACTTATACAGGTTAGTTACCAGTACCAATACAAATAACTTGGCACAACACAAGCACTACACTACTACACAAAGCGATCAAAAACAGAGATAAATCGGGAGCAACATAAAACACGTCCGCTCAGTACGAATTGCACGGTGACTTTATTATTATTGGAGTGATTTTAATGAAATTTTAACACAGTACGACTACCGCGGTGCGGATGGACTATGCGTATGGTTTTTAGAAATAGTGTCAGTAGCAGTGCAGCATTAACCACAAAACTAAAAACATAAAACAGCTCAAAATTAATTTTTAAACGACTTGGGGATTCCTGATCGTTTTCCACATTCTTTCAGAGGGGATAAAGTTCAGGCAGGTTGAGGGTACGGGGTTGTGAAACTGAAAAATTTGTTGTATTCGTAATGGGCTCTTTGTCTCCCTGTAAAGGAGCGACATAATATACTTTCCAGAATGCTGCTCTACCTTAGACAGAAAAATTATTTTCGTAATTATATTAGCTGTTATCTTTGATGTATTCTATAATAGGTAGTGAACCAAAGAATACAAATTCATCTATACAATGTATCCGGTCATCGGTGTCGGAGCCTTTAGGAGGATGAAATTCATCACTTTTTATCGACAAATCACCCCCCATAAGTGGTTTTACTCCCACCATAATAAAATGGCAGCCATTTGTTTTTTTAATCGAAGCATAAGTGTTGTACTATTTTAGCCATAGTTACCCATGTAGAGGTCCTAAAAACACAAAATAAGCTCCATTCGATAGCGAAACATGTAGACCATAAATTAGTGGTAAATGTTTTCCAAATTTTATTTTATAAAAGGGTAAAAAAGTTATTAGAGGAAAATAATTATTGATTTTTTGCGTTTTTCTACAATTTTAGTTTTTCAAAAAATATGAGCTGTTAACCTAAAATTTTTTTATTTTCAAGCGACAGCACATGATGTTTTCTAAAAAATTGCTGTATATCCTAGCTAAGGGGTAAAAAGCTGCTCGAAATGTGTACACCAGAAATCCATTTCTTTAGAATAAATCCAATAAATCCATGGAAATCCACAGAAATCTATGGAAATCCAAAGAAATCCAAGGAAATCCAGGGAAATCCAAGGAAATCCACAGAAATCTACGGAAATCCACGGAAATCCACGGAAATCCACGGAAATCCACGGAAATCCAAAGGAAATCCAAGGAAATCCAAGCAGTTCCAAAGAAAACCACTTAAAAATAAAAACAAAGTCAAACCACAAATAAACATTTAATTCCAGAAACTCGAAAATAAAGATAAAAGTCATGCTGTATAATGCTAAAAAAGTCGATGACGCTAAAACGAAAGAAAAACTTTTCAGCGCACTCGTCATTCACAATTTTCGTGATTAGACCTAAATACCAACGTTTTTGTTAATAGATGGCATACAATTTTCCACATTCCGGCTGAACAGGTTGTCCAAATTTTGGAGTTAAGGCGATGGAGCCATTATCGTTGTATGATATTTCAAGGAATATTCGTTGCAATAATCTATACCGTCAGAAGTTTCATCCGAAAGGACCTCGGTGTCTGTAGTGTCAGCATATTTAACACTAATTTTTGTTAGAGGTTTTTGAAAACCTTGATAATTTTTTCTTCTCACGCCAATACGTGAGGGGAGTATTGTGATCGTGAAAATATTCGATTTTGAGGTATTACGATTTTTGGGCGTTTTATGATGTCTACATAATGAAAATCTACCTCACTCACTTCCGTCGGTCTGTCTGTCTGTTGGCCTTTTTCTTGTCTGGTAATCTCAGTAACCACTGCATAGATTGTGATGAAATTTGGGAAGCGATATGCTGAGGGGTCGTAGTAGGTAATTTTCCTATAATTTTGAAAATCAGTGCGTGGGCAGCGAAGTAATTGGCAAAAAACCAAAAAAAATCAAAAATCTCTCAAACTTCCTTTTTAGGCGTTTTAGGGGTTCGTGATCATTTTCTATTTTTTTTTTGTAGGTGTGAAATTGGGATGGTTGAGGGGTGGGGGGTTGTAAAACCAAAAAAATTGTTGAATTCATAACAGGCTGTCCACCGACCTGTGAAAAAAGGCCTAGCGTTATAATACACTTTTTTATGTCCATCCGAACATTGCCTTGCCTGTTACAGAAACCAAGAGACTTGGAACCTTCTGATGTATACATACCTTTATTGCTTCTGATCGTTTTGTATCGTGTAACGTGGAAACTATTAGATCAATTTTAATGAAATGTTTAAACAGTATTACCACCATGGCGAGGATGGAATACGTTTATGGTTCTTAGATACCGTGGCAGTGGCAGCGTAGCCATAATAAAAAATATGTGGACTTTGAACGAGATAGACTTCGTTCTAGGAACTTCCCTGACTCAAGTGGTTGTTGTTCATCCCCCGTCCTTGTTTTACCATAACCTTGTTACAACAGTTATTGACGTTTGTAAGTTTCACCCTATTTACTTTTTTACGCGCTATTTCGGGAAAAACGACATGTGATTATCGTTTTTTGTATAAAAACACGTCGTCTTCTGACTTGTGGGGTCATATGTACCAAGGTACCAATATGACATGTTTTTGTACAACCCCCACTCCCTTTAAACCTTAAAAGTCCAATCGAATAGTAATACGATTAGTAATATTATTTTGAGGTAGACATCTTTAAGTTATTTACGACTCCCTAATATCAAACAATTCAGTGCACAAATACAGCAGTTAATGACATTTGAGTATTTCAATTTATTTAATTTTTTTGGTGGTGGTGCTATCAAATATACATGTTGTATTACGATTTATTTGTACACCCCCACCCCTTTCCATTACAAATTGTCCGATCGGCACCAAGACCTTTTCAATTCGAAAGGACCTCTATTTTAATTCGAGTTGGCCAAATTTGGGAGCAATTGCTTGAGGCGTTTTTGAGTAATCGTTGGAGAACGAAATCAGGGACGTACAGACACAGACTGACATGAAAACACTAAAACTTTCCGATTTTCTCCAAACTTGGTCACTATATAAATCATTATTTAAACAAAAAATATAGTTTTTGGTCCCGCTGCGAGATTAAAAAAGGGGTGGGGTGGGGGTACCACATGTTTTGCTATGTCGAAAACGCTACCGCGCATGCCGCAAAATTTTCAAAACAGCGGAATAATGATCCAAAAAAGTAGCAAATTTTCGAACTTTAAAATGGCAGTAACTGTCACAAAAATGATCCAAATAATTTTATATTTAACTGTCATAAAGGGGTGTTTGTTCTTTTGGAACAAATCTATGATTTAAAGGTGGGGGGTGGTCACTTTGGAAAGGACACACCTCGCACGTTGATTTCGGTAAAATTTGCGAAAACGGGCCGATTCTAATTACTTACCCCTTTTCTGATTGGCAAGTTAAAAACTAAAAATATAAAAACAGCTCAAACTTCGTATTTAGGCGCCTTAGGGGTTTCTGATTATTTTCTACTTTCTTTGGCTGGGGGTGAAATTGGGACGGTTGGGGGTGGAGGGTTGGAAAACTCATTGACCTGTGAAAGAAAGACCTAGCGGCATGACAAACTTCTTTCTGCTCGGGCGGCCGATGATTTGGTTGCAAGAGGATGATATGCTATGGGAAAATATTATACTGGTATCGCCGTAATGCGTATGTGGGAATTACTGCGTCAATCAACTTCACTTCATTTTTCTTAAGAATGTACGAGTATGTGCGCCTTCGCGCCTTCCTTGTTTTACGTTTAAAAGAACCATGACTAGAAGTTCTTGATGTTTTCACTGGCTTACTTGTAAAAAATTTTCAATTTATTAATTCAGGTAACTGAAATCAAGATAGTTTCAGCCGAGACATCCGTGTTTGCGCATGCGTGCTGGCATAGTAAACCCACAGAAATCCACAGACATCCATGGAAATCCACGGAAATCTACGGAAATCCACGGAAATCCACGGAAATCCACGGAAATCCTCGGAAATCCACGGACATCCACGGAAATCCACGGAAATCCGTAGAAATCCACAAGCATGTACACCAGAAATCCACAGCTTTTTACCCCTCGATCCTAGCCCTAAGTAAAGCAGTTTAGAATCTATGATGGTTTGAATATGACCCTTTATTGTCTAATCCGGTAGTTGAGGAGCCAATAAAACAAAATACTTAGTGGGAGTGACATTCTTTTGGAAAAAAAAAGAAACAAAAATGTTACAACCATTGTTCGAAATGTCCTCCGTGGTGTTGCAGACATGCTGTTGCTCTTACTGACACACGTTGCGTAGAGCGTCGGACCATCGCTTTCTCATCCATTATTCGTTTCCGCCTTGAACAATTTTGCAAATAAGTCCCTCGCGTGTATTTGGCACGTCTACATAAACTTTTTGTATCATTCACCCCACAAGAAAAAACTAAGTGGGGTCAAGTCCGGTGAATGCGGTGGCCAAGCGATTATTCCACCGCGTTCGATCCACGGCGAATATCGTTCATTTAAATACCTAGCTTCATACATTTGCAGCCAATACTCGGTAAATGTGTGGGCAGGAATGACTGATGATATTTTGATTGGCTCACTCATATTGGCATCCACGATGAATGGCCCTAGATTTCTAGAGTTCTCGGAAACCGACTTCCTGGACGCCATTATGGAAATACCACTGGCCTATAGGTCAAGGATGATTCTCCAACTGGACAAAGCTCGGAAAAATTCGCTGCAAATGTACGAAGCCATTTAAATGAACGACATTCGCCGTAGATTGGACGCGGTGGAACAATCGCTTGGTCACCGCGTTCACCGGGCTTGACCCCACTTGATTTTTTCTTGCGGTGTACAATGAAACAGAAAGTCTATGTCGACGTTCCAAATCCACGCGAGGAACTATTAGAAAAATTATTCAAGTCTCTATATACGCAACATATGTCAGTAGGAACAACAGCATGTCTGCAACACCAAAGGAGGACATTTTGAACAATGGTTGTAACATTGGTTTCTTATTTCCCAAAATCAATGTCGTGACCACTGAGTATGTTGTTTTATTGCCTTCTCAACTGCCAGATTAGACAATAAAGCGTTATATTCAAACCATCATAGGTTCTAAGCTACTTTACCTAGGGCTAGGAAACATCATGTACTATCGCTGGGATATACAAAAATATAGGTTAACGGCTAAAATTTTTTGAAAAAACTAAAATTGTAAAAAAACGCAAAAAATTACATAATTATTTTCTTTCAACAATTTTTTTTGCTCTGATGTAAAATGAAATTTGGAAAATGTTTACCATTAGTATGTGGTCTAATTGTTTCGCTATCGAATAATGCTTATTGCGAGAACCTCTACATAGGTAGCTATGGCTAAATTAGTACACTCGTGCATCAATTAAACAAAAAACAAAATGGCTGGGAGAAAAAATACCTATGGGGGGAGTAGTTTGTGTATAAAAATTAACGCATTTTATCCTGCTACAGGCTTCGACACCGATGACCGGACACATTGTATATTTGTCTATCCATGAAAAAGGTTATGTTTAAACTCTCACAATATTTTTAAATAAACTGTCCATGGTTAACCTTTTCCCAATCCGACTGAGAGATCCGCAGGGAACGTAGCAACCGGATGAATCCTCTTCTAGTCCGTTTATCTGCATACCGGCGGCGCACTGGCAGCCCGTCCACATACCGGAACTCCACGATACTCACACAGGTGTAAGTCATACGTCAACGAGTCGGCAATATTTTCCAGCGCTGGCTGGTCGCTTTTTTGCGCCCGACGATCTAGTCGTTCATTAACTCGAGCGATTATCACGCCGCGTTTGGTTTTTGAGGGATTATTTAGGGGTGTTTTTCGGATTTATTCGAGGTTTGTTCCGAGTTAAAATGATGTTCGAGCGAAGGTCGCTTGAAATGTTACATCTGTGAAATTACTGTCATTTTTTACATGGTTTTATAGAACCTGAATATGTGGAAAATTGTTTGTGATGCTACGAGTTTGGATTCAGTATAAAGTTGGATTAATCGGTCTTCAATATCTCATATTTTCTGTTTTCTAAAGAATCTGTTCTACGTTGCCTATAGTATACCTACATACAGGGTGATTAGTTTATACTCCGAAGTTTGATATCTCCGTCATTATGGAAGATACAAGAAAATCTCTCGAATAAAAGTTATACGTAAAGCAAAGTTCTACATTTTAAAATTATTGTATGATACTACAGGGATATTCATAAAGTCACGGCACACCAAAGTTGTATTTTTTCAAATGGAACACCCTATGTACTATCATGAATTTGAATTGGGTTCCTTTTCACTATTCTGGAAATAGAGTTTTATTAGGTTATACACTATACAGAGTATTTTCAGAGATATGACCACTTTTATGTGAAAATCTTAATAAGTTCATCACCCTGTATCTTAAAAAATCAATAACTGGAGGCCTGATTCTCAATGCTAGAATAATTTCGTTGTTGTCTAGTTTTGTGTCAAATTATCAGGTTTCTGCTATCTTTGATTTTGTGTACAGGCTGAACCAAAACTCACGACCATAGTTCTCTTTATTATTTTAAATGATACCCCCTGTACTTTATAGCATCGTCAGAAAGTTCTTACTTATACTATTATTAAGCATTCCCTATTCCTATATGTAACAAAATCAAAGATAGCAGAAAACTTGATAGTTTTAAACTAAACTAGATAACCACGAAATTATTCTAACATTGAGAGTCAAGCCTCCAGTTATTGATTGTTAAAGATAAATGAGGTGATGAATTCGTTAAGATGTGCACATAAAAGTGGCCATGTGTCTGAAAATACCCTGTATAACCTGATAAAACCTTATATTTCCAAGATAGGGAAAATGAACGCAATTCAATTTCTGGATAATATACAGGGTGTCCATTTGAAAAAACAACACTTTGGTGTGTCGTGCCTTTATGAATAACCCTGCATATTATACAATAATTTTAAAATTTAGACCTTCGCTTTACTTATAATTTTTATTAGACAATTTTTTTGTATCTTCCATAATAACGGAGGTGTTTAACTTCGGAGTATGAATTGAGCACTCCGTATACAGGGTGCCCCCTAATTAATGATACCCATCGAAACTGTAGATTCTTTGGGTAAAAATATTAAAATTTGACTAAGTCATCTCAGTGGCAAAGTTGATAATAACCGAGATACATAGTGTCAAAGTTGTAGTTATCATTTCGTTTTTGATGGCGTAACGGCACGAAATTAGGAACTCAGGGGTTCTTTGAGGTAAGACATTCAAATCCGTTCTTAATTCGGACGCCACTTGTAGATGCTGCCACGTACTATACATTAAGCCTATTTAGAAAGAACTTTTTTATGTCATGGTATATTAGGGTAAATATTTTTTTTCAAGCAGTTGTACGTGGAAAAGGTATACTTTGTCAATGTTGCTCCAAGTAGTTGTAGAACACAGTCAAATTTCCAAATGTATTTTTTTTATCGAAGTAAGCTGTGATTATAATAATAATTATTATTATTATTTATTGGTGCTCGTACACATAAATGTGTTGCACAGGTCAATAGAGAAATTATGGTTGACTAGAAATATTGAAAAATATGCAAATACATATGTAAAAGGTCAACATACACTATAAATAAAAACACAAAAGACAAGGTTTGACAAAAAAAAGTATGACAATGGCAACAATCACTAGTCATATAGAAAAATATACAAACACACAAAGGTCAACATACACTTCTAAGAAAAAAAAAATAACATAGACAATAAAACCAGACGAGGCTCGACAGATTAAAATGATGTAGTAAGGACAACAATCAACACACTATAAATAAAATACACAAGACAAAGTTTTGCCAATTAAAAGAAGGTGGCAGTGACCCTAAGAAAGTCGATTATGACTGGATTGAAAATTGTAGCCTAGAAACTCATCTATGCTATAGAAGGCGTTTCCTCGTAGGAGAGACTTTATGGTGTCTCTTAATTCTTGAATACCAACAGACCTTATTTTATCTGGTATTGTATTGAAGAGTTTTATGCCATGGTAATTAACGCCATTCCTGGTTTTAGCAAGTCGGTGTTGTTTTGTGCACATGTTCCCTTTATGCCGGGTATTATGTGAGTGGATTTCTTGGTGGGTCGTATAGGCCTAACTATTATTTTTAACGTGCACGAGGCAGCTAAAAATGTATGCGCAAGGCAATGTCATGATACCTAGTTTAACAAATTCTTCTTTGCAGGGATCTCTATACTTCAAACTTGTTATGTATCTTAAACATCTTCTCTGTATAGCGAATATCCTATATATGTGTGGTGAATGTCCCCAAGCTAGAATAGCGTATGTCATTCTGGTATGGAAATACGAATGATAGCATGTTAATAAGATCTTCTGAGATACACAGTTTTTTAAATTGCGTAGCAGATAAACAACTTTTCCTAAGGTTGTGGAGACATAGTTCATGTGTGCATCCCAGTCCAGAGAGCTGTCGATGTAGACGCCAAGAAACTTCACAGATTTGATATGGTCGTTACTGGATTCATTATTACGTAAAGTGATTGTCATTGACTGAGATTTGTTTGGATTTACAGTTAACTTATTGATTTCGAACCAACGCTGGAAATCACATTTTAGGGCTGATGCCTCATTATATACATCTGTTACGGAATTGTGACTTAACACCAGAGTCGTATCATCAGCATATAGAATTAGTTTTGAGTTTAAGCTATTAGAAACGCAATTTGGTAGGTCATTTATTTATAAAAGAAACAAAAGTGGACCAAGAATTGACCCTTGAGGAACACCATGCAAATTTGTAGTGACTGCCGATGAGCAGCCTTGATATTCAACGATCTGCTGCCTTCCGGTTAAATAAGATTTTAACAGCTGTATACTTGAGGAAACGATTGAGTAAAATGATAGCTTTGAAATAAGAATTTCATGCTGAACACAGTCAAAGGCTTTGGTCAAATCAAAGAAGTGTGCCTGTATATATAGCTTGTTTTCAAAACAATCATTAACGATATCAATAAAATCGTTTATGGCTGCGACAGTTGATAAGTTACTTCTGAAACCATACTGACAAGGATTTAATATTTTGTTACACTCAGGGTAGCTGCTTAGTTGATTTTTTAAGAGAATCTCGAAGATTTTTGCAAAGTAAGGAACAATTGAAATTGGGCGATAGTTTGAAATGTCGTTGGTGGATCCATGTTTGAAAATTGGGACTATTTTACTATATTTCAGCGCTGAAGGGAATGTACTTAATTTTAAACAGATGTTAATGAGCTTGGTAAGAGGATAAATTATTAAGTTCATTATAGTTTTTACTATTTTGCTATTAACCTTATATACATCGCTGCTCTTAGAGTTTCTTAATGAGTTGATCGCATCCCTAACTTCAATATAGCTGAAAGGTAAAAGTACAAGAATTGTTCACTCTGGGCATAAGAGTTAACGGAGATGTCGTATGCGAGGGTAATTTATCCAAAAGCTCTTCAGCAAAAGCTAGATTAAATCAATTGCAATAAAACACGCTACATACTTATTTACTGTCAAAATTTACAAGTACTTGATGGCATTTTGCGTGTTACTCGTGGTTCCTGAAATATTTCTTAATATGTAAAAGACTGTAGCTGGTACCCAGTGACGGTCGGTAGATGTTGAAATGAGAAGTTAGCCGCAGCCTTAGGGTCGCCAGGGTGTGAACATTTATATTGCTGTTAATTATCCGCACTCGCTGTATCTTTTTTTCAAATTAATACTAAATTAAAGTTTTATCCGTATTAATTACAAAAATCTATAGCCACCAGTTGGAAAATGGCCGTAAACAGAGGTTGCCATGATTTTTATGAGCGATTCTCGCTGCAGGTGTGTGTTTTTTATTTTGAACGTTTCCTAAACGGCTGCTTAGAAAAAAATGTTAATTCAGAACACAGGATTTAGCTGAGAACTCTTCATGATTTAGAGAACTTAATGATAAATTACCAAAACCTGTGGTGGAGATATGGTCATACAATTAGCCTTTTTCCTACCTTTCCCACTCCTACACCACTGACTGGGTTACAAATAAAAAAATACTCTTCAATGCTTCAATCTTTTCCAAACAAGAAATTGTCCTTGCATATATGGTAGAACGAACCGTTTTAGATATATATATGCGATTTTCTCAGGTTGTGTAGGACTACTGAAGTCAAATAATCTAGAAGATCTGGAAGAGCTAGATCCTGCTGGTATCTGCTTTTTACACATTGCCACTAATCACCGATTAGGTTTTATTCCCGAATCGGCTATTAGGTTTTCGGTGACAACACGCGACCGAAACCACATAATTACCTTAGCCGTTACCTAGACTCACCGTGTGAACACGTCTTTTTAAATGTACGCGCCATTATAGTACACGGTAAAAAAGACGATTCGGTAAAATAGCCGAATCGGTGTCGTGTGAACGGGCTCTAACAACTCGTTCACATGATGCGCTCAAATCACCGTTTCGGTAATTTTAACGGATCGGCGCAAACCGAAAAACACAGAAAAGTATTGTAAACAGATTTTCAGTCGATCCGGAGTTCTCGGTTCATTTTTTAATAATTTTCTTCCACTCATCTACCGGTACGAAAACTGTATCGTCTGAACACTTCGCATGCATACACATTACCACTAATCACCGATTAGGTTTTATTCTCGGATCAGTTATTCGGTTTTCGGTGACAACACGCGACCGAAAGGGCGAAATTGCCGTAAGCGTTTCGTAGACTCAGCGTGTGTAGCCGTATACGTAAGCCAACTACTCACGTTTGGCAACTTTCCCAATAAATGCATCCGCGAGTTAAAAAAACTTACAGGTGTAAATTGCTCTCATTGGAATATCGATACCTAAACATTGGAACAGCTGGATCATACCTTTCTCGAATTTCAATACAATTATAGTAGAAACGCATGGCTGGTGCAACAAATACTTCGCCATTGTATAACTATTTAGCACACCTTAAAAACTAAGTGGCACCCCGTTGGTTGGTTCTAGATAGATACAAATCCAATATAACGGTGCGGCTGCAATAGTTATAGCTGAGCTTCGAGAAACAAATGTAAGGCGCCACCAGAGGCGTACCCAGGTTGTGTTACCTCTAAAAAATTGCAGCCAATATCACCATTTTCAGAAAAATATTTTTCCAAAAAGAACATAAAAGCTCAGGTTTCGGAATGCGGAGTCCATTTCAAACAGAATTATTTTCAAATTCGAATTTGTGACAAAGAAATCGACTTCTGAAGTTTTCTTGCAAAGGTACTTGAAACTTGTGTGGCCCACCTTACTGAACATGAATTTATTATCTACTTCTCTAGGAAAACCCTTTAACTAGGAGCACCTATAATAATTGTAATCATCACTTTTTGTGAGAACCGCGCAGTGTGCCTCATGCGTCAGGATGTGATATATGATACCTCCGTCATTAAGGCGGCCACCCATCAAACAAGTTTCATCAATATTACATCATATCACGTTGTGATAATGTGACGTTGGTGGAAGTATGGTGGTGATGTTAGTGTATTAGGTACGCAATACCTTATGCTCCAATTTTAAATACAGACAGGTACTGACTGTCACAATATATTGCATTCATATAAAATCAACATTGTAATTGAATTCCTATATATCATTTTATGTAGTATGATAATCATGTAACCTGAAATATTTCTGGATATTACAACGTTATATTGATGATTATTACTTATAATACATTTCATTTGTGAAATACCTATAACAATATGTTCCTGGAAACTTTATTCACCAAACCGGTTTTTTCGAAAATCAAAACGAGTTTCGTTAACCATTTTAGCACTTGCTTGGGCTTGCTCCACATACATTATTCATTTGTGATAGATATATATTGTCCTGATTGTCCCTGTCAAAAACGAGCCATGCTGTCATAATTATGATGACATCGTAGGTGTCGGCTTGGACAGAGCTTGACCTTTGACCTTTGTTCACTCTACAATCAATGTTCAAAATGACTTCGATCAGCTTAGATACAAGCAGACAATCTTCTCTTTAGTGATTACCGAAGTCTTTGAAACACACCAGGTTCATTTCGAATGAAGTTACATTCAGCAATTATGGAATTTCGCAAGTCATCCAACTTTTGACTGGAGTAGCGTAAACTAGCGGCATTAGATAACCCCACAAGATATAATCTAGGAGGATGAAGTCTGGCGATCACCCAGACCATGCGTGTGGTCCACTTCACCAATCCAGTATACTTCGTATGTTGCTGTTAAATATTCACAAGCAACGAAACTAAAATGTGATGGTGCACCGTTGTGCTTATGCATATTGCACTCTTGTTTCTAATGATCTGTCATCTTATTACTTACATTAATAATTTTAAGAAATATCCTAGTAGTTCATGCACATTTTTTCACCCTGTGTCTTCGAAATCAAGTGGTTTTTCGAAAATTAGAGAAAGAAAGAACAAAGTATCCTTAAAATGTTCAAACAATCACCCTTTAATTTCTTGCCCACAGGTTTACCAAACATTCTACATATCAGTCGCCTGAATGCAAAACCCGACAGGACACATCATTTTTCGAAATAGAGTTTTATATAGGTACCATTTTGTTCATTATCTAAAGCGCTACCATTTTCTATATTATTTGCTCATAAAACTCGTGTTAATTATTTTTTCAACTTTATTTGGGCGAAATTTAGCCTAAGGCTATTCTTACATTTAACTAGTGCTATTTTGATCCAATTCTATAAAAATAGCACTCTAACATGATATGCCACGGTTCCTAACATGCAAGACCCGACGTGTCTAAACTTAAAACCTCTAAATTTCAGAAAAACTATCTGTCCTAGATTTTGGGGGGTTAAGACCTAACATCCTAAAATGGTAGATCGTCATACTCTCGTTTTAGCATTATTTTCATAGGACTGATGTTTGGAAAATAAGCTTTTACTTCAGACGACCCACTAGCAACCCAGCTTAAGGTACACCACTGCTCTTGCTAGCCCGCCTCATTTAATCCCCTAGTGTTCTTCCTTTCGCATCTGCACAATAAAATCGAATGACTATGGCGAAGAGCGGTCGTGCGTAATGTTGCGTGCTATTCGAGATGGACATTGAAACGATAGACGGACGTACCTTTCCTCTAACTGTTATTGAGGAGGGCCGCTTCATCTTAATTGTATTAAAAAACCAGTCAGCACATTCCGCCGACCTCAAACAAAAAGAGGTATCGCAATTTATTGTCGTTTTACATATTATGCCCTCGAGGAGTCCCGGATAGTACGCTTGACCTATATTGTCAATAAATAAAGAGTATCTTGACTCGTTACTGCCAGTTAGTGGAGACTGTCATTAACACACAGCTCCTGAAATACGTGGACAACAATAACATCATAAATGATCGCCAGTATGGCTTTCGTAAGCACAGGTCTATGGGTGACCTCCTGGATTATGTCACTCATTTGTGGAACAGAGCAATAGACATTATAGACAATCATGGCAAATCCCGTGTTGTTGCACTTGACATGTCAAAGGCTTTCGACAGAGTGTAGCATGAGGGACTTCTGGTCAAGCTTGCTGCTAATGGACTACCACCTGGGCTGCGACAGTGGCTGAATAGCTTTTTGATTGACCGATCTCTGGTTGTCGTAGTCGAGGGCTGTTCATCAGACGTATTTTCAATAAACGCCGGTGTTCCTCAGGGATCTGTGCTATCCCCTACACTGTTTCTGCTGTACATCAACGAGCTGCTGGGAATAACATCCAATCCAATCTACAGCTTCGCAGATGACAGTACATTAGTGTCGTGCATGGAACCAGGCAAGCCACTATCATCGCAGGAGACGGTACGTCTGCGACAGCAGCATGCCTCACAGATCAACGCAGATATCAAAACAATTGTCGAGTGGGGGTTAGCAAATAAAGTACAGTTCAACGTACAAAAAACTCAGACAACAACACTTACAAAGAAGTCTCACGATGGCTTACCAACCGTGGAAATGGAGGATCACCCAATAGTCGAATCACCTTCCGTCAAACTTTTGGGGATCAACATCAACAATAACATGTCCTGGCACGACCACATCGTCAGTATTGCTAAAACGGCATCCCAGAAGCTTGGAGATTTGTTCCGCTGCAGGAAGTTGTATACACCAGAGCAACTGCTGTTGCTCTACAAGGCACAGATCCGACCACTGCTGGTAGGCCTTTGCCCTGATGGCTCTTGTGATTAGAAAGCATCTCTTAAAGAATAGTAAATTAAAATAAGATATTTCACTAACAGGTTCCTAGAATACTATGTGTGTAATAAATACATACACAGATGAAAAATGGACAGAAGAAGTAGACCGACGTTATTCCGCTAAGTAAAAAAATCACACTTTTTATTAACCGCTCTAGTATAGACCTACTCTTTAAATGTAGAGATTCACTTGAGTCTGCAACTATGAACATTTTTCATTGTCCTATGGAGGCAATTTAATAAGTGTTCAAGGTCATGAAAATAGACAATTTCATCAAAGTCAAATTTCTACAGGGCAAAGAGAAATATGGCAAATATTGGATGAATGCTTCTCATGCCAATAGGTAAAAACTTTCAAATTTGAAATGAATTTTTTAGTGTTCTGCAATTCTAATAGAACCAGAAAATCGTTATCGCTTATTTCCGTCGCCCTGTCGAAGTCTGCACATGTACGTATTCAGATGAAAGCTTCATTCTTAGGAGTATCCATAATTTCTTATCGTTTTCTGTTTTTTTTGAAGGGGATAGAATGAAGTTGTAATGAGTTAGCTAACTTCAAAATACGGTGCAGGTAATACTCTTTTTCTCTACCCTATAGAGACCTATTCTTCAGCTTCATTCTATGATGCTAACTAATAAAAAAGCATTGTAGTACGCTATGCAGAAATTGTGACTATTTTTCTTAAGGTGCGTTTAGATTAGAGCACGCACGCACTGAGCGACCGCGAATGCTCTAGTGTAAACAGCTGTGCGCGCACGCTCGCTCTAAATCTTTCTGTGCGCGAATAGGCGCGAACGCGAGCCGGTTAGTGTCGGTCTCTGGTCACGTGCTCGATTTAAAAGGGACTTCGATTGTGCGCGCATACACTGATATGCTTTTATTCATCATTTTGTTGTGATAGTGCATGGGGTTATTTTCTTTGCTATATTATGGAATGGTCCAACGATTTATCGTTATTATTAGTTTTGATCATCCTTGTAAAATTTTTGAACTGATCATAGCCACTCTCTGACACTATTATGTCATTTTCAAAAAATTCGCGTTTGCCACCAACGACGAGGTTTTCGACAGTCCTAAAATCACAATAAATGCAGCCGCGGCTATTTTTTGGTCGATCATCACTGTTTTCTTGATGACAACTGCACCGTTCGCGAACAAATGGATCAACCCATTCGCCAGAAAAGGAATTGCGGTTTAGGCAGTACCGGCGAGCATAAACAAAACATGCTCAGTGCGTGCGTGCTCAAATCTAAACGCACCTTTAGATCTGGGGAGACTTCGAAGGCAAAGCTTAAATACCAGAGTACCGCTGCTACTATGAAAATGTTATGTTAGGGGAAGTTCGTTGACACGTGACTTGAACAGGTCAACACCGACACATTCAACAAATACATCTCCTGGCAGGCCATTCCAAGCCTTGGACACCCTAGGAATAAGGTGCGGTCGTGCCGTTCGTTTCTTGATGTATGTCCACTCAACCTTCACACTGGCACGTTTTTTAAAATATGTAGAAATGGAGTTAGAGCACATTCAATGTTTGCTTTCCAATATTATTATTTATTGTTATTACTACTGAACTGATCCGAATCCAGTATGGGTATTTCGCCATTGAGACGAAGAGCTATAGCACAGACTGATAGGTCACCCGATTTTTGACTTCATACTTCCCACACCGATAGGTGAGGAGGGTATTATGATCGCAAAATTTTCCGATTTTGGATCCTGGTCATCTTCGAATTTTTTTTTTGAGTGGAGGTGAAGTTGAGGTGGGGGTTTTAAAACTCTAACAATTATTGTGTTCATAATAGGACGTCCATTGACCTGTGAAAGAAAGACCTAGCGGCATAAATAGCCGTTTTTAAGTCCATCCGAACATTGTCTTGCCTATTACAGAAACCAAGGGACTTGAAATTTTCCGATCTGTACATACGAGTAGTGCTTTAGATCGTTCTATATTGAGTAAAGTAGAAATTATGCAATTGAGTTTAATGAAACTTTGATACAGTATTACTACCGTGGCGCGAATGAAAATCGCGTATGGTTTATAAAAATCGTATTAGTGGCGGCGCAGAAATAATAAAAAAAAACTAAAAACATAAAAACAGCTCAAATTTCTTTTTTAGGCGTTTAAGGGGTCCCTGATCATATTCTGCTTTTTTGGGGTGGTAGCTGGAGGGTTGTAAAACTAAAAAAGTTTTTATTCTCATAATCTCCATTGACCTGCGAAAGAAAGGCCTAGTGGCATATTACACTATTTTAGGTCCATCCGAAGATTAAATTGCCTATTACAGAAACCAAGGGACTCAGAATCTTCTCATGTGGACATACGAGTATTGCTTTAGATCGTTCTGTACTGAGTGACCTGGAAATTATGGAATTGACTTTAGTTTTACTTTGAGACAGTATTTATTACCGAGGCGAGGATGAAAAACGCGTACAGGTATGTTTTTTATAAATCGTGACAGTGGCGGTTCAGCAATAATAAAAAAATTAGAAATATAAAAACAGCCCAAACTCCGTTTTTTGGCAATTTGGAGGTTCCTGATTGTTTGCAGAATAAAAATTGTATCGTCTTAGTTTCTACGGAGAGAGATACAAGAAACTATTCGCGATGGGTAGTTTTTGTGTTGGATGTTTTTTTTGGGCGGGCTTCATGCAGTGGGAAAAGAATAAAATGGCATCACTTGAATCCATTTTTCTTAGGATGTAACTAAAAGTATCTTGTTTGCAGATTTGAGTACCCTGCACCTATTTGGTTTAGAAAGTAGAAACTGTTCAAAGTCCTGTGTGGATCGAAAATAATTGATGAAGTTACAGCAACATTAACTGTTCGTGCTGAAACAATCATCAATGCTGTAAAAACAAATAAATATTACATTAATGGTTACTATATAAACATAAAGGACCTCATCAACAATTCATCCAAAATGCAAAATATCTGTTGACCGTCTCTTAAATTACTGTCGAAGAGTGGATGACACTAAAAAGTCTGACCATCAATTCATTAAACGACCATGTTCCTGTCTTACAGAACCCGATTTGCTGCGACTCACTTGATACCCTTCCGCGAAGCGTAAAAAGACAAAAGAACGTCCTTTGGTATCGCGGCCGTCTCGATTAACAAGCCATCCGTCACTTGTCATGGCAACGGCCCCGAACACGCCGCCTGCGTTTTCAACTCGATCGTCGTCTGTTTCTGGCGGACCGCGTCACGTCTACCAAACGTCAGATTACGCTGACGAGACACGTCAAGCGCCAACGAACTGATCGCTGATGTCTTCTTCCTCTAGACCTGGACCAGTTTTGCCGAATACATTGGCGTATAGCAGGTCGCGATTGCAGAGATAGGTAACGTTTACAGCAAGAATTATGGGTCCTAAACTACAAGAGTACAAGTTTGGTCTAATTTAATTTTAATAAATCTGTAAGATTTTCACCATGTTCAAGAATTATGAAGCATAACACAACATCAGTAATTGTGATATTATTTTTATAAAGAATAAGGGGCACCACTACGAAACGTAAAAAGCTCTGTTATTATTCTACTTGTATGAAACGATCAAATATTTTGGTACAATAGGACACGAATATGCGCATTAGTTTGCACAGCCATGTCGTATGTCTATTGACAGTTGTCATTTCTGTCAAAGTCATTGTCGTGCTGTCAATATGCCACTCCAACCCTAGGTTTTCGTTTTAACATTTAATACGTAATCTCTAAAGGAAGCTACAGCACAAGAAAAACATGTACCTTCAGCAAAATATGTAAATCAGTTTCAGAGAAAAGGAAGTTCCTTCTAGTTAATTTATATTTCCAGTTTAGTATGTATATTGAACCTTGAAGAGAACCGTAGTTCACAATGGTAGCAAGTGGTATTAATAGTTTAGTAGTTTCAAAGCTTCTCTGCCAAGCTGATTCAATTTTCTGAGATTCAAATTCAATTGAAATAGATGGACTGATAGATATCTCCGACAAGCTGGTATTTTTAGTTGGTTCCTTTCTGCAAAAAATCGTCTATCTATAAACTACATCGGCTTCAAACAGCTTTCCAAATATTTACCAGTTTTCCAAGATCTGAAATTTATTGTATGCTATACCAACTCTAACGTCTCTGAACGCTGTTATCCTTGTAAAAGTTACCTAGGGGTCTTTTCTGTAACAGCATGGTTAAACATAATGTATGGTTAAAATAACTAACACCCATTATAACCATCGTAGGTATTCTGTAAGCAGAGATCTGTTAAGTTTATAACCGCCAATGGTTAAAATCGGCAGTTAAAATTGTATGTATAACGGCAAGGCTTTTGGGTAGTGATACATAACCTAGAAGAAAAATTGATCGGAGTTGCTGCTGTACAAATTTATTCATTCAACGAAAGCAGAGGTAAATTGGTTTGCAACTGATGTATTATTTGTCGATAAGATGACGTCTTTCAGCTCCCTGATGAAAACACATATTTATATTATTTATGTATACTTTGAGCTGTGAACGGTGCAAGAGCGTTAGTTAATTCATGCAGTTCATGAAGTTGATATTTTTTTTCAATGGGCTAGTAGAAGTTTTTTAACATAGTAGTATTGAATACTTCAGGCATTTCATTTCATTAATGCACAAATTAGTAATTAAACAAAGCGATGAATTGTTACCAACGACGGTCAAAAGATCTTCCTGTTCTTTTCCTTCTATATTACAACAATAATAAGAATAATCAAAGAACCTTATTTTTACTTCATCGGAATCAAGCTCAGATCATCGGCTATTCTACAACTGTTCAATAGATGTAACAGCAAAAGCAATTCTACGCCAGGGTTCCCATAAATATAACCTCAAAAAACACCACTACTAATTTTGTACACTACACACGTTCTTCCTATTGTTTTATATAGATATTTTCTATAATATTCACAAAATATCACTTAAGCAGCATAAAAATTCAAACAACAAAATGGAGAAATCATTTGCTGTAAACAATACCACATAGAAAGTACGTCAAGTATATCGCTGAGTTGGTATTAGTTCTCATTCCAAGTACTGTTGACGTTGCCAGACCTTGCTCACGAAAAATAATTTTTTTATCGAGCTAAGGATTCATTCTATTAGAAAACAGCTGATTCAGTTAAAATGACAATTAATGTTTATGCACAGCTCTGAAAGATGACTAAATTTTTTCTTCCTACCTAAAAGTACAGAAATCTTTGAAAGATGATACAAAATATGTTTGTTTACTATATGGTCACCAGTGGTCACCCGGAAATAACTTACAGCACCGCTTGTACTGATCACCGCTTTCTGCGAACTGGGACTAATATTTATTTGTATAGTTAACAAATAAATATATAGTATAGTTGTATGGTTAACAAATAAATATATTGATTGATTTATTGATTGACTGAATATGTCCATATGTCCATGGAAATGTTGTTGATAGTCGTTGATTTTTAGGAAGCCTTAAAAATACGTATACTGGCTTTTGATTCCCGCATCACCCACCACAATTGGCTCATTGAAAATTCTATTAAAAAAATCCACCGATATTAGGTATGTTGGGTGACTACAATAACTATAGCTGAGTGAAGATCAAAGCGCTCAGGAACCTAATCATTGACACAGAATAAATGCTCAGATGGAGTGATAAATATGCGTAAATTGATATAGTTGCAAAAAAACTAAAATTTTGTAAAAAGATAATGAAAGAGTACACGATAGTGTGCTTGCGTTTTAATTTAAAAAAACTTGGTGCCGGCACAGATTATATTTGAATCAGCATTTTATGTTGAGGTAATAACGTGTGGAGGGGATTTCCACAAAGCACCGACTCCGCAGTACATAACTTCTGGCCCGGATAGAAGCCTTCTAATCTATGAGTCTACAGGAAGAAAAACGCGCATCTGCGGTAGTTTCCGACATACTCGGGACGATTTCTGAGGCTCTCGAGGCTCATTTACTATACATTAGCCTCCAATATATTGTTCCACTGGTTATCGAGAAATATATACGCGCAGGCCGCGTAGATTTTATTTCAGTCGGATCAGGCGTGGTGTTGAAATACAAATAGCCCGTTCATGCTGCAAAAGTTGTCAAAGGCTCATAATACGCAGACGGTACTGTTCCAAAGACATTGTAGAGGGGACAATTTGGGTTATAAGAGGTCATTTTAAAATTTAATAGGTGGTTTGTCAGTATTTATTAAAAGAGAAATGAGGGAAATCATTATTTCTTCTTAGAGTGCCATGCAGACTCCTGCGTAGGTGTCCATCCTCTTCCTATCAAATTTCTCTATTCACAGCTGAATTTTGTATCTCTCCGAGGCTTCTCATTCCTGTCCACTGCCGAATGTTTCTGAGCCAGGATATTTTTTTCTTCCTATTCCTCTTTTTTCTCCTTCGATTTTACCTTTTAGCATCCGTCTTAAGATCCAAATCATTATTAAATATTTAAAAAGAAATGTTTTAACGTTCATCTCATGAGTAACACACAAAGAAACTGAAACACATTCTGCGAGTTCCACTATCTGGAAAGCGATGAACAGTATTTTATTAATGTTCTACAAAGCTGGTGCTAACGGTCTGTCTTCAGTAACTTTTGACCAAGAATATCTGTGCTTTTAGCGAAAGACGCAGGTAAGATTACTGGCACGTTGAAAATATCCATAACATCCTTTCCAAATCTTTCGTGTATATCTAAAATGATATTGTCAAGTATGGAATATAGACAGATATTCTATAGGATATTTGAACACCATCAATTTTCTCGCGACTGTCTCCAATAAATAATTATATTTCAACTCATAAGAACTGTGACGAATAATTCAATGTATTATTCACTGTTTTCAAACATTTTGGTAGATACACTTACCTCATTCCCCACCCACTTCTGAAGTTTTTATATATATCAATGAGGACACTGGTCAATATTTAAAACCACAAATGTTTTAGGTCCACTGAATCAGGTGCCAAGCTTTTCTACAGCAGTCGAGAAACGCTTTCAACACGGCCTTAGTCTCCGGAATTCGTGAACACTCAACTCATCACTTAGAGTCCATGTGCTTAGAAAGTTAAGGCTAATGTTCGAATTTTTCACAGTTTACCTGAATCTTATGAGCAACCACGACATCTGTCCCACTCATCGCTCTACTGGCAAAGACTCAAGCTTTCTTTAAGTGGTAAAAATCATGACAGCACATAGATATTCCCAAGAATACCTTGGGGATGGCATTTTTGCAACAATTTTTACAAAAGCGATGTTAATTGTAAGGTAAACCGCGGAAATTCTAGTCTAACAGAACCATCAAAATCTCCTCCAAAATATAACACTACTAACACTAATTTTCAACCAATATAACTCTAATCACTGACACAATCATAGAGCAAACATAAGTTTTCCTCGATTTTGTCAATTATTCGTTTAGCAATGGCCTGATCGCAAGTGTCCATGTTTGCTGGGTATTAATATCACTAAACCAAATATATCAGCTTATGGCTACTATGCATTATATCAATAAACATCGATTATGAATCCATGCAGCCAGTCGATAATACTATACAAGATACAAGAGCTAGAGCTATTCGTATAAACTGATCTGAAATGATCTGTTGCTTGCGATCTTTTGTCTGCTTATGCTTCGTGGATTACAGAAGAGAATGCGTCGGCGACAACAACATGCCTCACATAGATATCAAAACAATTGTCGAATGGGTATTAGTAAATAACGTTCAGTTTAACGTACAGAAAACTCAACAACACTGACAAAGAAGTCCCACGTTGGCTTACCAACTGTGGAAATGGAGGGTCACCCAATAGTCGAGTCACCTTCCGTCAAGCTTTTGGGGATCAACATTTACAATAACATATCCTGGCACGACTACGTCGACAGTATTGCTAAAACGGCATCCCAGAAGCTTGGAGTTTTGTTCCGCTGTTGGAAGCTGTATACACAAGAGCTACAAGGCACAGATCCAACCATCGTTGGAGTATATGTGGGCATGCACTCCGAAGCACTGTCTAAAGCTTCTAGACAATATCCAGAAGAGAGCAATTAGAATAATCGATAGGCCTAACCTCACACATAAAGGACCTCCACATCCTGGAACGTCGAGTGAACTGTCCCAGATAATAACACCGAAGGCCGTCCGAACAAGGAACACTATAGAGGGTCTCTGTGAGCTTACCAGATCGAGGTCCCTACTACCGGAACCAGTCTCCTCCACTCTTCCTTTGGAGAACTTAACGCTGTGGAATGAGCAACAGGGGAAATTGTTTTCCGACGGCTACAACCTACAGCGTTGCAAATATAACGTGCACAGATATTTATCCTCTCGCAGCGCTTCTACAGCGCCATAGCCTTTCCGCCTTTGCAGGGAGCTGACCATAGAAAAAATTTTCAGCTTAAAAATGTCTTTGTCGATACTCGCCTCTGCATTGTACTTAAGTACTTAGGCAAGGAGGATAGAATGTATATTTCTTTACCAAATTGATGAATCCTTCAACAAAATGAAAGATATCGCTTTTGGAAAAGATGAAAAGGCATAGTTAAATTTAGAGCTGGTAACATTAATGAAATCATTTTGCTCGGATCTCTACAGAGTTGCTAAAGGACTGGCAACAAGACACTTCATAATTTTGCTGTGGATATAAGGATTGATTTAATGGTTGTCCAATATTGCCGATATTTATCTTTCAAATAGTAAATAGTAATATCAATAAAATCAAAATCGTTAGAATAAGTATTAGAACATTGGAAGTTTTGTTGGGTTACGTGTATTTAGTTAAATTGTTTTTGCATAGATAGTTACCTACATGACTACTCCAATAACGTAAATTCAGTATAAGCGAGCTAAGCCAATGTGAATTCAGCGTTTTATTTAGTATTGATTGAAGTAGTGATTCCTAACATTGGAGTAATATTGATCAGCAATTTTACGGTTATATAAACGTCGAAAGTATTATGCAATGTATGTTTTTACGGTATCTGTCAAATATAACATTGCACCAACATTTACCTGCAATAATGTACTGATCAACACAACTGCAATATAGTAGCAATATTCCAGAATCAATATCACAAAATAATAATATATTTGGAGAATATAAAGCAAACTGGAAGATCAGATATTGCAATTCAAAGGTGTAGCCAATATAGAACTAATATTTGTGAATGATTGGAATAAATGAATAAAAATATTGGGCCGATATGAAAACAACGTTTAGCCAATTTAAGGTACGCGCACATAAATCGGCATCGGGTGGACGGGACGGATCGGAGAAAAATACTTTCTATAAAATTTACTGGACCAGCACACATTATGTGCGGACGGTAGGCATCGAATTTTCAAAATCCGGCGAGAATATAGCAACTAGGATTAAATGCCAGCCACGCGTGCCGTGCGTGCCGATACCGACGTATGTGTGATGCTGATCGGAGATTGCCGAAGCAACGTCGGCATTTTGCAAGTATCTATTTACCTTAAGCATATCATCAACCTTTCTTTTGTTCGAATAAGGTGGGCGAGATGGACATTTTCCTTCAGCAATGGCTTCTCTCACGGCCTCCAGTAAAGAACAGAATTTAAAACGTGTCACTCTGAAGTAATTGAAGAACTTTTTTCCGCCATTCATTAAGACCGGAAATAAATGTGCATATTACCCAAAAACTGCCCTTCTCTGACATACTTCATGAACCCACGCCCGTCTACGCTTTCTACATTTTTGAAAATTTTCTTCCAGAATAATCGCTAACTCGTCACCGTTCGAAGACATATTTGCAACTGCCTGCCAATTCTTCCGTCGATTCCGATCAGATATGTGCAATACCTTAATGAAAAATCCGTACCGTACCGACCGTTTCATCCGTTCCGTCCGTCCGATGCCGATTTATGTGCGCGTACCTTTAGTGTTCTACTTGGGAAGCAGTTCTACAATGGTTCCTTACGGAATGCCAAACTAAGATATTCTATGGCCGCCCAAAATATTCATGCTGGAAAGAAACACTGAAGAATCTATGATTCCTCCGATTGTACAGACGGGAAGGTGCTTCTAGCGATGAACGGAGCAGAGAAAGAGAACTGGAGCGTTTTGTATTTTTATGAGAAGCTCTTCTGGCGCTTCTTTATAGGTACTAGACGGGCACGAATTTGCATCGACTCCAACAAAGAAGCAGCGGGGGGCGATGGGCGCGGGGGTGGTGGCGGGAATGGGCCAAGTTTCTAGCTAAATTAACCTCGGCAGCGCGGAGGGGGGCAGTTAACTCCACGGCCGGCCAGGTGCGAATTGCCAGAGCCAGCGATTGGAGCCGTTAGGCAGAGTATACAAGTTTCAAGTGGCCCGGTGAGAAGAAGATTGGCTGGAACTTGATGAGCCACGCGCGTATACAACAGACGAGTGACTCGGGTAATTAACTTTTCTGCAGGGTTGAATGAGATCAAATGGCTCGGAACAAGAGGTTTGCTAACGTTGTCGCTGTACCTGCAGCTTTTATAAAAATACAGATTCATTCACAAATAATATAAATTAGGATTTCGCCGAAACGTCGGCTGTTTGCACTAATTACTTCATCCCAAAATCCGAAGAACCTCATCTACTAATGAGGGGTCTAGAATCAGAATCCGCTATCTCCAAAATCTTGAATTTCTCAGGAAGTAAGAAAAACGTGTAAGTCAATTTATTTTAGTGTTACTGAGTTTCTTGCTTTATGTAAGTACTACGTAGCATATTAACGATTCTATACTTGAAGGATTAACCTATGTGTCAGTGGATTTGGTTGTTATTTAACTTTTTTTAAGGGAGATAGCAGATTTTGATGGAAAATTTTGGACATAGCGCGTTTTGAATACAAGCATGATGAATATACGGATTTTCGTGCTACGTTTATTCTCGGGAATAATCAACAGTTCCATTATTTTAATATTTATTGACAACAACAAACTGATATTCTGATAAACATGCAAACAAAGGATCCACAAAAAAACATTAGATTGATAGAGTAAGGGGTGCACATTGAGACGTTTCTAGCATATTCTTCCATTTTTTATACATTTATTTAGTCTAAAAGCAGCCAACAACCAACGAAATTTGTTGAGGAGCAGCAGTACAGTAAACACTGTTTTAGACAGCTCTCAGTCACGCACGCGCGGATTACTTCAACGGCATTGGCTGAGGTGGTGATAGCGTGTTCTGATTTCACTACTCTAATGGACTTACCGGGTTTTGAAATTAACTGCTATATTCCGTATACTTTTAGAAAAGAATTTAGCGGAATTTGCTTCCAAATACATTACATTTTTGACTCCAATGAAAATTGACTACCGGGGACATGCAAAAGGTAAATTAGGACAAAAAGTGGAGTTAGCGGTTTTTGATTCTAGACCCCTATAATAATATAAATTGAAATTGATAGCGACATTGATACATAGCCGTCCCAGGATGTCAGTACTGCTCCTCGTTAGCTGTCAAGACCTTCCGGATGACATTTGCCTTTATGTCGTGGTTATTCAGTCTGTTTGTCATTCTGTCGGTCTCGTTGCCCAGAAAACGTTGTCGAGAAATGAGAAAAGACAGTAAGGAAGCTGAAGAACAAAGAGAGATAAGTGCAATTGTTTAAATAGGCATTGTTAAAATAACTAGGGTCATTTTAATATTCTAAACGTAATTTTGGTGGGATTTGATTATGTTAAAAGTGAATTTATGTGATCGCAAATTTCACGGCTTAATTTTTGGTTACAGTGCCTTGATCTGGAGCATTTGCGGACTTGGTCGGACCATGTAGTTCAGTGTAGTTCACTAAGTCACCCAGCAAAGGGCTCCTGTGCGTTTCCGCGTGCTCATAGCGTCGCTGCGCCTATGTTTTGATATAGCCCTTTAATAGTATTATTATTAGTCCTTTAATAATATACAAAACCACATAAATAAGCTGTTTCCAGAAATGGAAGGTTTGATGCTTGCTATTCACGACCAAGTGATTTTGACGAGAAACTAAAAGACATAATTAAAGATCCGTCCATAACCAAAAACGATTGCTGAAAATGCTATCAACATAAGAAAACAATCGATCACATAACAAGCACATGCAGAACTGTCGCTGGACCTGAGTACACGGCCAGACATAACTCTGCAGCCCAAGTCATACACCAAGCACTAGTCACAACAAACAAACTAATCGAAAACAAAGATCCATATTACGATTATACTGCGACGTCAGTACTCGAAAACAACCAATACAAGCTATACTGGAGTAGGACGTTGAAATACACACAGACAAAACTATCCCAGCCAATAGACCAGATATAGTTTTTCAGTCAAAGGCAGATAAAGATAAACCTACGCTAGAAAGATATCTAAATACACAAATCTTGCCATAGAAATAAAACGACTGTAGAAACAAAATAAAGTTATTATTGTCCCACTTATTAATTCATTATGCCGATCTCAGGCCTTACACCAAACATGTTCACACCATACCTGCAACAGTCAGGCCTGGAAGAGCTATACAAAGTATTCCAAATACAAAAGTCTGTAATCCTGAAGACCTGCAATATTGTACGATCCGTCCTAAATTAAGATCAATAGTATTTCAAGTACGAGTAAGACAGAAGGAATTCTGCCGGTGCGCCATCTAGTACCCGAAGGTGACGGCAACCAAAGAGAGAAACGCCACTAGAAGCAGTTTACCTCTCCTTGGTGGAACGACAAGGCTCGCTCGCTTTTTGCCACTAGAGGCGCGGATTTTGACGCACGCAGCGTGAAGCCGATATACGAGGGTTGCTCTATACCTCCGTCAATCCACCAGTACGCAGACAGCTGTTTCACGCTTATTAGCGATCATCAGTGCGCCATAGGTCGATTGACGAAAGTAGAGAGCATCAATTTTTCCATGTTTAATAAACATGTGAAAGATGTACGAGTAAGACAGAAGGAATTCTGCCGGTGCGCCATCTAGTACCCGAAGGTGACGGCAACCAAAGAGAGAAACGCCACTAGAAGCAGTTTACCTCTCCTTGGTGGAACGACAAGGCTCGCTCGCTTTTTGCCACTAGAGGCGCGGATTTTGACGCACGCAGCGTGAAGCCGATATACGAGGGTTGCTCTATACCTCCGTCAATCCACCAGTACGCAGACAGCTGTTTCACGCTTATTAGCGATCATCAGTGCGCCATAGGTCGATTGACGAAAGTAGAGAGCATCAATTTTTCCATGTTTAATAAACATGTGAAAGATGTACGAGTAAGACAGAAGGAATTCTGCCGGTGCGCCATCTTACTCGTACATCTTTCACATGTTTATTAAACATGGAAAAATTGATGCTCTCTACTTTCGTCAATCGACCTATGGCGCACTGATGATCGCTAATAAGCGTGAAACAGCTGTCTGCGTACTGGTGGATTGACGGAGGTATAGAGCAACCCTCGTAGTATTTCAAGTGTTGGCTTGGCACAGCCGTCAACTTTTGTTGCTACCGCAATCATGCAGGAGAAACGTAAAAAAATCAGGATAATAATCTCGTTCTCCACGCTGGAGCTTGTACAGACAAACAAGCCCAACATAGTCCTCGTCGACCACCAACAAAACTCGATGTTCTTTGTAGTTTTCCGTATCTGCCGAGGTGAACATCGTTTCTAACGAGGAGGAAAAGCGGACCAAATATGAGGAATTACTCGCACAACTTCGCAAGCTCTGGCTAGACTACACTGTAAATCTGCTGATTATGGTCAATGGATCGCTAGGTGGAATGAGGAATACGCTGCTCTTTGCACTGTGAGAAATGCCGGTGTGCCGTGCAGCGGCGCACATCTAAGCCGCAAGAATGCAGGAGATCCTTGGGGTCCCTTCGTCTATTTAGGGCGCACCATCTGTGGACCCAGTGATTGCTCACCTGACGGTGTGAGGAGTAGTCACTGGGTGATGGAACAACAGCTCGGTGTGTCTAGCCCGGGATGCACCTTTTTGTTTGTGGAAATATAACATAACATTATCAGGATCCTTCTTTGGACTGCAGTACCTTCAAACCTCGCATGTGCGTCTTAGGTAGAAAGCAAAATGCGGCAGACTCGTAATAAGCAATTGCAGGGCTAATAAAAACTTTGTACAGCCGAATTTTATTAAACAGGCTTCATCTTAAAGTTCTACATAACAGAGCATAAAGGTGTCAAAATGTAATTTCGAATTTTGTTTTTAACATCTCACTATGCTTTGGTGACCCTTATCTAGGGTGCTTGATGGTGGGATGCCGCAATGCATTTTGGTACAATAGATAGCCTATGTTTCAGATTAATTTTGATCAGCCACCGATCCGCCCACTCTAGTACTTCCTCCATCGCTGTCTATAGCCTGTCGTGGACTAGATTGCAAAATCAGGAAAGCAGTAGATCGCCTGAAATTTAATCAGAAAAGCGGTAGACAACAGAGTCAAAGGTTTACTAATTTTTTGGCTGCATTTGCAGCTTTTTTAAACATACAAAATTAATTGACAAATATATAAATTCGAACACATTGACAGATCTTTGGATATCAATATTATGTTTGAAAAGTAACCTCTTGAGGATTATGCGATTGAACCTGCTAAGTGGAGTATACAACTTTTCTTGAATGAGACTAAATTACAGCAAAAGATATACTAATATTTAAGCTGCCTGTTCAGCATATTTTGAAACTGGCATCAAGTAACTTGACTCACTACTTTCCACTTTTCTTGGTGATAAAACTAAAAATGAGCAGCAATCGTTAAACTCCTAAAACAGAAGTTTCAGGCAGTTCTGATGATTTTCCAAAAAAAGCATTACGTAATATATTTGAGATCCCAAACTTAATCAAAATCACATGGTTAATGAGATTTGGCAGTAAAAGAATGTCAATAGACAGACAGATGTGGACATCATAAAACGTCCAAAAACATATCTGAGAATACAAATTTTCGCGATTCCAATACACTTTTCACCTATAGCATTGTTATGTACGGTGGCACATAACAACTGTGACACGTATACTATAACAACAGTTTATACCCTCACGCAATAAAAATTATCATTATGCTCAAAAATTTATTTATGTTTAATAGATAATGAGTAAAAAATACTACTACATTTTCACCATCACTTTTTTTAGAGCACGTAACAATGCGAGCATTTCTCTCTTGCGTTTCCACTTACTTGAAGCGAGATCGCTTTCATAAAAATCATGGCAACCTCTGCTTCTTTGATTTTTCGAGTATTTCCATGTCCCTGTTATGTGCTTCAGATTTTTTATGTTCAATTTTTTTTTCGTAAAGTGCCTGCTGGTAGTCTTTACTTTTCCCATTTTGTTGTACTGAGCATTGCGTCCATGGTGACGAAATTCTTAAGTGTTTTTCTTTTACCGAGGAAAAAGAAAGTACTTTACTACAGGCTGCACAGCCTAAGGCTTTTTCTTTAACAATCAACCTATCAACCAGTTATTCTGGCCCTTGAATGTTTCGTATTGTGCCATGGTCCAGCAAACAGGCAAATCATCAATATTCATCTCTATACGTGTTCTGTGTTTCTTCCTTACTTGTGCTTGGAATGGAACATTGTTCTCTTTCTTTAGTTCGGGGGTTAGATTTGTGGGCGAGTGTGGCCTTTTCTTAAAATTCAACCAGCTTGATGATTGAAATTGACACATTCTCAAGTTCACTATACACCGTATTCCAGGACGAATCCCGAAATTTTAAGAGATGATTTCTGGCACCGACTTATGTTATAATATGTTTAAATTATATGTTGGTTCTCAACAGCTCAAAAGACCTTCGCCCTCTTTTGCTGTAAATTCGAGTGTTTTGCTTGATCGTGAAAGTGAAATAAGGTGGGCAACACACGTTTCAATCATCTTTACAACAACACTTCAAACGTTGATTTATCTGTAACAAATGCGAATTTAAGAATGATTCCTTTTGATATCGATATTTCGAAACCTACATATGTGTGATTTCTTTTTTCGGGATCTGTTCTGGGACACGGTATTGTGTATACAACAGAAAGACACGGTGATGGCTACTATATGTATAGGATATACGTATGAATTCATACGCGAACTTTACCAATGAGACAGACCAAATCAAAATTTAACTGCGCCCTGCGGCGGTAGTGACAGTAGTCGCTATCTACGGCGCTATCTGTGTGGCACGTGCGCCGTGAGCCTGCGCAGAAACAGAGAGTAGTCACAAGTCACAACGTATCAAAATGACATTTCACCGAGCATTTCACGAACCGGAACGCCGGTCAGATATATTCATCTACGAAACGGAACGGTCAGCATTATTTTTTCACGAACTTGCGTTCCTGTCCATTTCGAGCCCTGCATTCAATAGGATTGAAGGATTATTTCGAATTCGCGCTTTTGGTTGTTTTTAACGATATTTTTGGGGCAACAGATGTTCACACTCAAAGCAATGGAGTCCTGTTGCCGGGTATCGCCAAGTCATTTGACAAAGTATGGCATCAAGTTCTCATCTGCAAACTTATTGACCTAAATTGTCTATGAGGTTGCGGACTATCTCCAAAAGGCGAGAAATACATATTTCTGCAGGTGGAAAATCGGCGTCAAACACAGGCTAGGCTCTTCAAAAAAAAAAAAAAACGTAGACAGCGTGAACCTGTGAGACAACTTCGAGTGTTTGATCGAAACGTTTAATGGCAGAATGAAGTAAAACATTTTGGACTGATACTCGACAGGAAATTAACCTGGAACTTCTATATGCCCGGACCAAGGCTCAAAAAGCAGATACCGAGAAGCGGGATCCTGTACTAGTCCTGGCTTCCGCAGCTTGCTGGAAACCCGCCACTGGCTGTCTTGATCTGTCCGCATCTCGTCTTTCTCGTCACGCGCTGCAGCAGTCGCTTGTCCGTCCGTCTCGTCTCGACCGACCGTCACAGGTGGAGCGGCAGAGATAGACAAGTGGTGGGGAGGGCGGAGAGGGGAGGCGCGCGGCTCGGCGGCTCGCAGGGGTGGCGGAGACGCCGCCGCGCGTCCGCAGTTGCGAGTCGGCCGGCGTATGAGAAGGGTCGTCGCGACGCTCCACGCGCTACCACGGTTGCCTATACGACGCGCGAGTGGGGGTTGGTATGTTGTTGTTCCCAGTGTTGTAATTATTTAGTGCACGGTGCGATATGAGGAGCAAGAGCGTGCCTGTGAATATTTTCATCAGGAAGATTAACACGATCTTAGGTGAGTTACACTTCATGTCTCTTTTCCAATACCCGGAAAAATCCGGGTGACTGATTTGGATGGTCGTGTATCGACATACTGGATACGTAAACAAAACAACACGTCTGATGTTGTTTCAAGCGTAAACCATAACAGCGTTCAACACTATCTGCAACCACAATACAATTTGAAAACCAGAAACTCTATCACATCTAACATTTTTATAATCTTTGAAGTTTGCTGGAGTAACTGTACTTTTTTGTTGCCCAAATTGTTTACAGGCTTGGAATTATTTATGTCTTATGTGGGTTCACCAATTTTCCTTTTATTCATCGTCGTTGAGAAACCCTGCTGGAAACTTCTTGTCAGTAAACTAGAATATTGTTTATGCCTTTTGCCAATGCTGACGCACAGAAGCCTAAAACATCAGAATGTTTATCAGTACCTGGAACCAAAACACAATTTGAAAACCTTAGAAACATAGATACGCTCCACCGCTAATATTACAACTAAGGATATTTATAGTCATTGATGTTTGTTGGAGTAGCTATACTTTTTTTGTTGCTGAAATCGTTTTCGTTTTCGTGCGCTCACAATTTTTTTTGCTCATCATCAGTGGAAAACCGCGCTGGAAATTGGCTCACCAATAGCTAGAAACTTATCAGTAAACTAGAATGATTTAGGAATATCTTTTTGTCAACGTTGAAGCACAAAACAGACTTGTTGTTTTCTGAAAACGAAAAAATTACGGTTTTTCGTGAAATTTGAACCGGCGTCTATAGAAGTTATGTCTGTGATATCAAGAGTGTCGCAACTTCTAAACATAGATACGTAAGTTATGAGCAACCATAGTTTTGTTTTTTTTTCTAGAGATTTTGTTTTGACCAATGGGCTAATCTCATTGAAGCGGTAATCTAAAGTAAACCTAATTCAATTGTTTGAGGATGTAGGCAAACACTTATTTGTATGTCAATTGATGGTCAAATATCAGAAGCTCTTTTCGACCAATCTTGAAACGGCACATTTGGCACCTTTATCACGTAGTATTATGCTGTATGCACCTTTTTCTATAAATTATTTATGAGAGTCACGAATGATCTATATAACTTTCTATTACTCAGTTATTGTTTGTGTGAAGTGTTAAAAACTTATTGAGAATAACTAATAAGGACTAATGACTATGGCTTGTATTTTGAGTAAGTAATGATGTTGAAATTAATCTTCAGCGCGATATGAGGAGCAAGAGCGTGTCTGTGAATATTTTCATCAGAAAAATTGAAACGATTTTAGCCGAGTTCCATTTGACTTCTCTTTTTCCAATACCCGGAAAAATCCGGGCGCTCATGTGCACGGTCGTGTAATCAACATACTAAATACGTAAATAAAACATCTGATGTTGTTTCAAGAGCATATCATAACAATGTTTAACAGTACGTGCAAACATGATACAATTTGAAGAACTTAGAAGCATAGAACACGCTACCACCTGCTTCATTACAACTAAGGATTATAATCGTTGATGTTTGTTGAAGTAGCTATATATTTTTGTTCTTCAAATTGTTGTATAGAAGGTATGTCTGTGACATCAAGGGTGTCGCAACTTCTAAACATAGATGCGTAAGTACAAGTACAAACCATCCAACTTTCAAATTCTCAATCATTCTTTGTGTAAAGTGTTAAAACTTATTTATGGCTCATAAGCACTAATGACCATGGCTTGTATTTTGAGTAGGTAAGTAATAATGTTGATAGAAGATATTTTTCGCCCCTAACTAAATTGATTGGAAGTCGAATACGACGTTATGATGCTTATAGTCAACTGCATGTGCATCCACCATTTTTTAAACATTTTAGGATGGTGAACCTCCCTCCTCCCTATTATATCCAAACGAGTCAAACTTTCCTATCATAATTGCACAGTATATCCAGTAATGGATATTTAATAGAATGAGTTGTTTTCCATGCTGGGGAAAGACCATTGAGCTGGCCCACCACCAAGTATCTTAAAGTTACTTTGAATCATGTGTTCTTGTTGATAACAGCTGTCTATCTAGCATAGATATTGCTTCAATTCTTAGCTATCAAGTAGCCTTTACAACCATACAGAAGAAAGAGTGTACCTACCTTTTCTAGGAATTAGCGCTATCCTGTTTTGCATTATTGTAGTGATATCACTGGATCATATCCGTTTATTGTTATTGTAGTCGAGTTCCCAAAACCTCTTTTTGTACTATATAAATATGATTATAAGAAATATAAGGAGAAAAAGTTGACACATATTTATTATATGTAGATTAATAAGAAAGCAAAACGTCGCTCAAAACAAATACTCAGAAGAAGGTACAAATAAATATACATAATTCTTAACACTATCAAAACAGTCGATATTTTCATTACGTATAACTAGACTATGCCTGAGGAAACTAGAATATTTCTTGAAAACATTGTATTGGAAAATCTATTGCCATGTGATTTTTCTAAGAAAATATATTTTTGACTTCCGTAACACCGAGCGTAATACTGTTAAAAAAATATTTTATAAAAAGAAGTTTCTTTATAAGTATTGGTGCCAAGTAGCTTCACTTCTCCCTCATTTTGTTATTAACTATCTACTTATACATAATATTCATAGCAGTGTAAATTTTTATTTTACATGCACCTATTCTCAATTATCGTATCTGTATACCTTTTGGTTCATATTTCACAGTGTAGGTATATTAGGAAGCTTTTGGACCACCAGAAGTAGCGAATTTCGTGCCTGTCATTATTTTGAGCAAAGTCATTATTACAAATAGATAGATAATTCCCAACAACGTTAACAAAGGTCTGTTATTTACATTAGTTATTTTTGAACTGGTACAGAAAATGCTCGAGAAAATGTTTTCCACCCATATTTAGACTCAAATGTTGTATGGTAATCAACATTCTTGTGGAAAAAACAAATGGGTGACCTCTTCCATTAATATTTTGAAATATTTCATCCATAAGTAGTAAGAATATGATAATGAGGATAGTTACCACTTTAAAGGTTATATCCGAACACAACAGTTAAAATGTCAAATAACTAAATGTGGTTATTTTTACTGGTCCAAAAAGTCATTCTTGTCTAGCGGTAGTTAGGACCACCTTAAATAACGTTAACGAGAATTTACGTTATTTTAAGTGGCCCAAAAACGCCCTATTGAACTATATTTTGTAGTAATTATATATAACATATCTTCAATATCCTCCTAAATAATATATTATATGAGATAAGGTCAAGGGTATGGTGGTAGAGTAGCAATTTTGCTGAACTTCACCTCATGTTGAGACAAAAAATGATATCTCATTAATATTTTACTCCCAAATTAAAATGATAAAATTATTGAAGAATTTGGTATGAATAAAGTTTTCCATGACCAGTATAAAAGTTAACAAACACGGCGTAGGCATCAGAAATCGCATTTTCATCGTGGCATATGGTTGGCATATTGGATTAAACGCAGCTGACGTGTGACTCATCAACTTGATTATCCAAAATATTTTTCAAACTGGTATCCTGCTTGTTCGATGGACTAGATTTACGACAATTTAGCGGCTGTTATAAACAGACACATAAAAATATGAAGATTTAAGAGCACCCAGGGAGATTATATTTAAAAATATAAGTGTTTAAATTGAGATATATGTCCTGGTTCTGGGTATCTCGTCATCCTCATCATCTGTTGGCAATAAACACAAATATAACGGTTGCGTCATGTGTCATTCAGTTTACTTTCACTTCATTATTCTCAGTCGTGTGATTTATTAATTTTATGTCAATTTAGTTCAAGTGACGGGGACGGACGGGTATCGGTTACGTTCATACACTGCCCGCCAAAAGAACGAAACTGTGCCACGTGAGGACGATATATATTATTTTTTATTTATTTTATTTTTTATTTATTGCCTGTCGTTTTCCATATCGTACATATAAAAAACCGAGTATAAAACATTCACTTTTATATTTTATTTTCATACTAAAAGTATCTTGTAATGATAAACAAAATAATCAGAAACGAATCTCAGCATCTGGAGAATATCGAATCAGCAACAAGGCTTCTTGCTTCTCGTCAAAAGCACTGATGTATCTGATGACTATTATAGTCAATGCGATGCTCAGAACACAGTACTTTCCTGTGGGGTGGAAGACCGCTAGAGTCATCATGATGCTAACGTAGGCTAGATATTCCCTCAGGATTATCATCCCATCAGGCTGCTATCAGCTTCCTCTAAACTAGCCGAAAGGGTGATTCACCGTCACCTTTTGGATTTCTCCTCAGACCATCACGTGATCCCTAACGTGCAATTTGACTTTCGATCCGAGCATAGTACCAGGAGTTTCAGCCTAAACAAAAGTACTGGCATCTGGCTTTTGGATGTCTCCTGACAAGGGGTGGCATGCTGGCCTGCGCTATAAACTAATTCAAAAAGACTTTCCTTTCTGGCTACTAAAACTTTTGAAATCTTTCCCAGAGGGAAAAAAATTCCGATCATAATTGACAACATTGTATCTTCAATACAGTTGGTAAGGGCCGGTGTAACTCAGGGTTCGGTCCTTGGGCCAATACTTTACTCTGTGTCCATGACGTCCCTTGCCTACGCAATTGTGAAGTATTTCCTATCTTTATGCTGACAACACTGCTCTTGTAGCTCAGTCGTGGTCTGGTGAGCTAGTCCGCGACAGGCTGCAGTATGCGGTAGAAGAAGTATTGGAGTTTGCCAATCGGAGGCTGATTAAAATTAACCATTCTAAGGGCCAGTTTCTCAATGTCCAGTTAAATATATAACGGTTAACTATTAGATAAATTGTTTAAACATCAATCAACTGTGGCATGCAGCTCTCCTAAACAAGCTCCCGTCTTATGAGCTCCCTGTTAAGCTCTGCGGTTGGCTCGCACACTTCCTCTCAGGTCGGAAAATCTCTGTCGTGGTAGACGGCTTTTCCTCTTCTTTCCATAGCATCAATGCCGGGGTTCCGCAGGGATCGGTATTGGCTCCGACATTGTTTCTGCTTCATATCAATGATCTACTCTCTAGCACTACAAACCCAATCCACAGTTTTGCGGATGACAGTACGCTGCATACAGGCATCATGAGCAATAGACCGGTCTCTGTGGTCGAGCTGGAACGCAGAAGACTGGCAGTGGCAGCTTCACTTTCAAAGGATCTCGATACCATTACCAGATGTATCCGCGCTCATACTAAGACGGTCGTTTTTCATACATCAAGAACTGAGCGGTACAACCGCACATTTATTCCCAGGGTGTCCAAGGCTTGGAATGGACTGCCAGAAGATGTATTTATTGGGCCTGCGGGTATTGGCCCATTCAAATCTCGCGTTAACAAACTTCCCCTAACATAACCCTTTCACAGCAGCCGCGGTACTTTGGTATTTAGGCCCTGCCTGCGCGGTCTGCTCAGTTATAAAAAAAATTGAAGGTTAAACTTATTTCACATAAATCTTATCTGACAGTTAATATCCATAGAAACACTGACTGGCAGCTACCTATCTGACACTTTTAACGGGACATTGAGAAACCGGCCCTGAGACGCAGACAAACAAATTGTACGAAAAAACGTTACGGTACTCCTACTGATGTCCCAGTGGTTGGCACTCGTATACTACGGGAAAATTCAGTCAAGTATCTCGGTGTCACTCTTGACAAAGGAATCACACTGAGGCATTAAAAACCAAATTCCAAATTAGGTTCCGGCTGTTGTGAAGACATTCAAAATTGAGTTTGATCAACGAGATAATGATTTATAAAATGGTAATACGACCAGCAATCTTGGTGTTTCCTTGCCACAACGCACTTGCGAGGCTTGCAGGTTTTGCAAACCAGAACCTTACGCGCAATTACGAACGCCCCATGGTATGTTTCAAACGAGACTCTCTATAGAGTTCTTGATACCCCATATTTAGGGGACTTCAGTAAACAGCAACCCTTTGTTGCGCGAATCAGCGGACTACACAGTCGAGCATATTCGCAAACACGCAAGGCTGCGGCGCGCTCTATGAATAACAACATTGCATCGCGAATTTAGTATAATAAAAATTAAAGCATTCCACGAAAACTAACCAAAATTAAACTCTCGACTACATTTTTTAAAATATTGTCGAAACATTAAAAAAATGCCTAAGCGCCTCTAAAAGATCTTCTTCCCTCCCTTTGCTCTCCACCTTTCTTCCTCACTTCCCTCTTCTCTTCTTTCTTTGAATTGTCTGGTTCCTGGACTCCCAAACCTGAGAGACTTACAAACTGATACTGTGACATAATAGCTAAGGTCCCACGGACCACTCTGATGCTCAACAATGACTTGACTTGAACGACTCTCTAAACTCCATCCATTGACCGCCACTACTATCTACGTCAAAATACCAGCGCCAAAATTCTGTCCCTTACAAACGTTACTGCATCATATACTGTTTTGCGTGGATATCCATCAATTATTCATATGACTGTCTCCATCTCGACGCCTGTACTTATAATATTCAACTCATCATCAGGTGTAATGAAGAAAATGTATTATTGTGTATGTAATTTTAAAGAATAATCAAAGTAAAGTTAAATGTAGAAAATGTACAGTTTTAGAAACAAATAAAAGAACTACCTTTTCAGATAATATTTATTTACAGTTTCTAACGGCATCTAATCAAAAAGGTATAACATAAATCCTAAGATCGCTTCAATGATCTGTCTTAGAGAAAAAATTAGTAAAGAAGTTATCACTGACAAGTTCTAAATATTTAGGCACGAGCAGCAAAGTTAGCAAGATTCCATATGTAAGTACTAGTAAGCCTTTGGATCGTTATAAAAAATATATTGCAAATTTGAATTATACATTGCAGTAGTATTATTCTATAGTTACGTATCAAAATATGTGAATGAGGTTTTGATATTTTAATAATTACTAGTCAGAAATAGAGAAAAAGGGGATTGGTGTCCCAGTGCAAATCAGAGTGCAAATACAGGCGATAGATGACAGTGTTTTGAAAACCATTTACGTGTGACCGGTCGAAGGATATTGTACAAAATTTTGTTTTTGTACAATATCCTTCTTCGGAAGACAAGTTGGATATAAACTTAACTTTCCAAAATGGAATCACAAGATAATAAGTATTGTTTGAAAAGCTAAAAAGAACGCGCTTTTATAGCATTAAAAAGTAAAACATTATTTTCTTTCCGCATTTTCTGTTCATTGTTGTTTTCAGCTTATATTAATTATTTTGCACCTTCTAGTGCTATAAAAGCGTATTGCCTAGTTTTTTTAGCTATATTTATTTTCCACTTTTTCGTTTAGAACATTGACGAGGATCATCAATATTGGCGACGATTTGAAGTAACTCATACACCATTTCTAAAAAAGCTGATATAGGTTATTTGTTAACTGGCACCTTCACCATTATATCGAATTTTCAAATAAAGTTCACCCCTAAATTATTCATTTCTGGCGATCCTGATCTGGATAATGATACAAATTTATTAAATTATTGTAATGTCGCCGGTTCTCGATAAGGGCATACAGTTTAAATTAAATCTGTTCGTTTAAAGTGGGTTATAATCGAGTCAAAAGGAGTCGGTTACAAGTAAACACAAACATACAGGTGAAGCTAATAAAAGCGTGTCAAAATAGGTTACTATGGGTTCAAAAATAACTGAACTTACTTCTTAGTTTTTTTGGAGCTTCCCCAAAGAACCAACAAAGATCAATAAAACAATAAAAAACGGTACTAAAGATTAGGTTTTCCACTATATGTATTGCATTTTGACAGTCTCTGTTTATGTACGTTTGAAAGTAGCTAGTGCTGTCTTGGTGTGAAAATATAGTTTATAACCTGGTTTATAATATCCAAATTTGCTGTGGTGGTTGCAAAGTTGTCAGCTATAGTAGGAGCCAAATGTCAACAAGCGACATAATTTATATACGAGCAGAGTAATTTCTAGTATGTAATATGCATATGTCGTTAGCTGATTTAAATGACTCATATACGAAGAATGTGATAAAGCTCACGCGATATTATTTGTTGCAGTTATTATGGGCAGCGACTAAATAATATGGAGAAGTAGGTGACATACACTATAGTTCATACCAATTGATTTATTCGCAGCTTGCATTGAAAATAAGATAGACAAATAGGGTTATATTTGTGACCAGTCTCTGTGGCGTCTACAGAAGCCAAATCATATTGGAAGCTTTCCAAAAATCATTAGTTGTAATATGCTGAAAGTATTTTGAAAGTATCTGCCAAAATGATTAGTTTCTAATGAAAAGGTTTTCTTTATTAGTAACATTAATTATCCATAAAACAATTTATATTGTTTATATGGTAAACCCATTTTCAGGGGCATCTGTCAATAAGTTCATTTTTTATCATATGATAATCTTTGAATTCGCTTAATCGATTTTGTATTCGGTTGATCAGTTGTTGTCTTGGTATGTTCGTTCCTGTTCATTATGTATTTTTTATAACTGAGTAACTGCGTCAAAAATAGCCAGGGTAGTAAGGACAACGGAACCCCAGATATGTGAGTAATACTACATGACAGGTAGCTGGACTTTATACAGCGTTTATACAGCGTAAGAAGATCGGATGGTGAATGGAGTTATGGGGTTATGTCGATGCTTAAAAGCTTGAATGAATGGTTTCTTGGCCGAACCAGAGATATGTAGATAAATATAAATAGATATATATTTCTGTAAACATTATGTCTTACATAGCATGTACACTTTTTTTTAGTCCAGTTCTGTGCAGTGTTTATAGGTGGTAAACTCTGTTCTTTTTCTAAATTGTAGTTTACGTATACGGCTCTGAATTTTATTCTGTAATATTCTGACTCACAGTCCACAGTAATGTTATCAATCGTCATTTTCTTTTCATTTCTTATTTGGACTTACTGATATTGTAACCTAGCTCGGAAGATAAATGTAACTAAACTGCTGTTTCAATGGGAGAAATCAACTACATATTAGGAGTCATATAAATTAAAATGAATTTATATATTGTAGTTTCAAAAATATTAGAATCATCCCTATAGCATAGTTTGCCTAGTTTTATTTTTTACTACAAATGGGCATCTATAATTCTCAGTCTACTGTATGTCACTCCATTCTGAACTAAGTAACTAAATTATCACTGTTTAATACATATTATGCGGAAATTTATATAGAAATACCAGTTCTTGAATTATGCAAGAGTAATATGTGAGTAATATGTCAGTAACTATTCAACCAAAGTAATAAGTATAAATCTTTTTAATTATATACGCGATGGAAAACTGCAGTTCTACGTATTTACTGCTTTTTAAAATACCATAAATTAAACATAATCTTACGTATTAAAAATAAGTCAAAATGCACGTCCACTGCAGAGACTCGTCTCTTGTAGACTTTTTTGTAGGTGTCAATAAAAATGACATAAATGCTATTTGCTCGTATCCCAACATCTAAAAGATAAATTTTAAGCTTGAACAAATTGATTGCGAATATATCCAGCACTGATTTCCTAGAACCAGTGAGACTAATTAGCGGCAGATTATTGAATCATCTGTTATATACATCTGCTTGGTAATACAAATGACCTATTCAAAGTAAGTCTGAGAAGTTGGTATCCGACTAGCGAGAAGTTTTAATTTTGTATCAATCTATTGATCAACTGTGCCTGGGCAGTTCATTCGTTTGGTCACCCGGGGTAAATTATTGAGAGGGTAGAAAGAAAGAACTTCGAAAAAAAGTTTTGTCATTCGTCAAAAAAAAAACATCGAAAAGGCTGTAGTTTTGTTTGTCCAAGCAGGGGTTAGTTTCTAATGGATTAATCTCTCACAAAATAAGAAAAAAACGATCTCTATAAAGCTATCAGGCTATGATTTCATTTTCCCGACAAAAGAGAAATTATTGTTTAGAAGGTTAAAATACCCTACGCGATCCTACGTATTCGAAAAAAATATTTGTCATTTGACCAGAGACCGCACAAGACCTTTCGTTTATCCAAGCAGAGCTAAGTTTCCAGTAGAATTGAATTGAAATTAGTTTTTTACGAATTTGAAGTTAAACCAATCTCGGTGGCTCTAATCTATTGATCGCTTATAGGCCAACCGAACTCCGATTGCATTTTTTTGTTCATCAAATGTACCTTTAGAAGGTTAAAACAAAACAGAAAGCTTGAATGAATTTTTGTATAGTTAGGTATAGTAGTCAATCTATGAGCGAATAAACTACCATTTCACCAATCTGGTGATATCAAACTAAAGAGCGTTGTGAGATCAATGTCCAGACACCTGATATTAGGTTGGTTTCTCACCAAGGTTTACTCATGCCTTAAAGGAGTTATTCCGCTGGAACTCCAATAGCTGTTTTTTGGAGCTGATCCTGAACACATTCGGGTCGCTAACGCATGCGCTTGTTGTTCGTGGTGTCGCAAATTCTTGTTCTGGATGAAAAGCTCTGTGTTCGTGGAGCACCCCTCTTGACCTTCGAACACGTTCGTAACGCAATCAACAGATTCTCCAATCGAGGCAGGGATATTTAATTCTGAAATCGTAGATAACCCCCACTGTTCTTTTATGAGTAATCGCAACCTATAAATCTGCAGCCCTTGTGGTTTTTCCGCTTATAATATTCTAAGTTAGAATATAAGACAGTTTTAGAGGAAACAAGCTGATGAAATGTTTATTGCTAGTTTACAAATAATTATGTTACATCCTTATATTTATGGATGATGCATGTGAAAATAGCTATAATGGAGGGTATCCATTTTGTATGCCAATCGTTTGACAATCTGTGCCAAGACGGTTAACCACTTAAAAGTAATTTATTAGACAGATAAAGCTTACTCTTGTTTGAAAAAACGAAACTAGTTATTGGCCAAATGGATTTTTTCGCATTACATGGATTTTTGCGAGCTCTGTAATAATTGTGTCAGTATTCTCCTTTAACTTGATCCCGGGTCATTCGTAAGAAGAAAGCTCATTCGAAGTGTATGTAGGTATTTTAAATATTTAACTTAACGTTACATCAATGCTAGATATATATCCCAAATACATGAAATGTTAAATAAGGTCGCCGCAAAACTGTCACATTCACAGGGGAGCTGCACTTAGGATATTCCTGCCACGTCCGTATAATTAAACCATCATTTTTGATTGAGTGACACAAACACGGCGAAAATGCTTGATATATAATATCGCTTTGTTTCGTTAGTCATACCATACCAGATGCAAGTGCACATGTTGATTGATATGATATTGATCGTGGATATAGGGTGACGCAATGTCACTGTTTTTTTTAAGCCGAGTCAGTTTGATTGACTCAGTACCTTCTTGTCACATGTTCTCGTTTCTCTAAAATGTCACTATCCTATTAATAGAGCATAGTCCAGAATCGACTTATATTTTCAATAGATCAAGTAATAAATGAGAGTTTTTGGGTTTGTTGCTGATCAACCTGTATTCGTGATGCAGGAGACGGGTCGTACTCATAGTCGATGCTTAAGGGTCCCTTAATACTTGAGGGTCCCTTACGTAAGGCTCCCTTGAGTAATACTCAAGTAACGAAATGTCAACATGACAAATCAAGGCGATTTTGTAGGTTAATTTTGGAGTACGGTGTGGTCAGTTTCTGTCGCATCCGGAAAAATGTTCGGCACAAAACACGAAATACTTACACAAAACATAAAAAGATAACAGAAAACATCAGGCACGGGCATAACAAGTTGACTTATATTTGGAATAAGACAACGTCGCCAAATGAATCCTGACGCCTCGCAGATGTTGTCTAGGAAACAGATACACAAGGAAAACCACACCTGAGGGTCCCTTGAGTAACCCTTAAGTAACCCTCAAGGGATACTTGAGAAACGATTATGAATATGGACCTATGTAACCTGTGTCTAAAGTGGCCTGCAGACGTTGATGCATGCTGCGATTCCTGAATCGATTCAAGGTTTCATGAAACTTGCATCAGTTGCGTAAGTTCCTACTCAAATCGAAACCTGTTGCAATGCCTGAACCGACCGACTTGATATTTTATGCACGTTTACATGCAACACAAAAATAGTAGGGTGGAGTTATTTTTTTGCATCGATGCAATACCATACACGTTGAAACACTTGAAACCCGCATCAGCGTCACCGACTCGGCGTCATGACTCATCGACCAAAATGGGATTCCAGACTGCATCACTGCAAGCCCCAACTGATGCCAAATACGTGATTCAATACTACACACGCTGCTACTTGCATCATGAAACGTACAAGTCGATACCTGCATCGCAGCATGCATCAACGTTTGTAGGCCGTTTAATGTATTGAAGGAAGTTTTATTGAAAAACGGATACTTTATTATTTCCTGCTGATTAAGTCCTCCACCAAATCATCGATTTCCAAAACAGACAGACACACCGACCACAACTATTAACGTAGTGTTTCGTGATGCAGAACATAAACGAAACGTACAAAAATAAAACATCTTAGTCGCAATGAGAAACTGTGATCGATCTGAAATATCCTCCAATTGGGATCAGTGACCATTTTTCAAAAATCTTACGAAAGTATGGAGTTGGCTAAAAATCAGTGACACCTAAAAATTAACAAACTACCATCTATTTCCGTGGCGGGTGGTACCCAATACCTTCAGAAACTAGCCTAAGATGCTCATATTTTGGTTTTGAAATAATGAGCTGAGAATAATGTTTAGTAGCTGACGAATTTATTTGATTCTGTTCGATGATACCAATAATACCATCTGGTCAAATAATAATTTGATTAAAAATAGAAATTGAGACATTGATGCTACTCTAGCAAGAATGGAATGGATGTAAGAGGAGCATATTTTTCACATCGGATTTATTTGATATTGTACTTGTTTTTATTTTCACCATTAAATGTATTGAATAAAAGCAGTACCATCCTAGCTATTAACCGCTTATCCGACAAATACAACCGAGATAATGGCACTTTTGGCTACTATTCATGTCAGATGCAAACAAAAGGAACCTCCAGAACTTTTTAGAACCAACGGGATATTGTTGCAACTGCACAAAATTTATGCGAGTACGGATGTCGCAGTTCAGCTATATTCGTTCACATTTAACTTTTTCCCAAAAGTTTATATCCAACTCCGTTTTATTTTATTTATTCCTGTTTACTAATTTTTCTATATTTTACTCATTGTCCATGGAATTTAAATAATGAACAGTAATAACGCAGTGTTTAATTTCTCCCCAGAAAATAACAAATCGCAATATACAGGGTGAGTCAAGCTCAACGCCTCGGACTCTTGTGACCAAACGATACCACTTTTCGAAAAATTGACTTTGCTAGTGCATGTAGGTCGAGTTGGACTACATTTTAAAAATAATGGCTTTTATACAGGGTGTCTAATAAAAGCGTGACATATCAAAGTTATGTTTTTTTAAATGAAACACCCTGTATGTTATTGCATATTTAGATTCCTGGGTGCATTTTAGTGTGACCTTATGTATCAGACATGGGTCTTTCAGTGAACCGTTTAGGTGCAAATCACAATTTTGGGTATAGGTAGATGTCAGAAAAAAATTGAATATCGCAGCTATTATAAATCCTAGAGGGCTGTGACTTTTCCGTGTTACTAAGCATGCAACGTGTCAGCTTACGTTAGACGGTCGAGTTCGAATTACATTTGTACTTTGAGAAATCGGTAGATCAATTAATGAAACTTCAATCAAAGCTAACTTGATTTTTTCAAATGGGAATGCATAATTTTTTTTATACGATGAAATGTGCAATTTGATAGGCTTTCTATTTATACCAGGTTGTGAATATCAATCTATGGTAGTTTTTATTAAATTTCGAGATTTCAATCAAATCAGTGTTTTTCAATTTCCCTACCTATAAACAAACTAGCAGGCCATGAAATATAAACAAAATCGTATTCAGATGGAAGAAAACAACTAACTTAGCAAAAAGATCCAGCAGAACTAGAGTAAAAGAACAAGATTATAAAAATTCCCTACAACAAATCAACTCTAACCAGAAATAACGGCGGTAACACGTCTAAGGTTAAAGAGAAGCTGGAGTACGACAGAAATTGATAATTTTTGCAGCCTACTAGCGACTGCAATGTACTAGAGATTAAAAATTTCCAAAATCACTAAACACTTTGAAATGAAAGCAAAACTTTCAGCGATCGTTGCCATCAGTCTAATATCTTCTGAACGCAATTTCACATTTAATGGTATAAAACAGTAGTCATTTCCGTCAAAGTTAAAAGTAATGATACCTCTCACTGTCGTCGTTTAAATTTTTTAGTATCTATTAGCAAGATCGCAAAAAAAGGAATACTGACAAATCATATTTTAATTTTCTGCCAGGTAAATTATGCTTAATAATTTGAGCAGATTTTTTATTTATTCTTCATTTTCGGCGATCTTGCTTATGAGTACTGAAGAATTTGCAGAACTGCAGGCAGAAAAGTATTGGTTCCTTTTTTTTAATCATGAAACGTGAAATTTTATTCTGAAGCTATTAAACGCCAGCAACATCATTTGAAAATTCACAATGGTTTTGTGAATCGTAAATCTTTAAAATATTGTAGTAGTCGGTATGCTGTGAAAAATACTCATTTCTGTCGTACTCCAGCTGCTTTTTGACCTTAGATGTGTTATGTCTGCTATTTCTCGTTAGAATTGATTTGTTGTAAGTCATTTTTATAACTTTGTCCATTTACTCTAGTTCGTCCGTAACTATCTGATAAGTTAGTTGTTTTGTTCCATCTGAACAGGTTTTTGTTTATATTTCATGGCCTGCCAAGTCGCTTATAGGTAGGAAAATTGAAAAACACCGGTTTTACTGAAAATTTGAAACTAAATCAAAACTACCAGAGATTGATATTTACAACAGCATATCATTAGAAAGCTTATCAAATTGCACATTTGATCGTATAAAAAAAATTATGCATTCCAATTTGAAAAAATCAAGTTACCTTTGATTGAAACTTGCTTAATTGATCTACCGATTTCTCCAAGTAGAAATGTAACTCGAACTCGACCGTCTAACGTAAGCTGACACATTTCATGCTTAGCAACACGGCAATGTCACAGCCCTCTAAGATTTATAATAGCTGCGATATTCAATTTTTTTCTGACATCTACCTATACCCAAAATTGTGATTTGCACCTAAACGGTTAGCTTAAAGTCCCATGTATGATACATAAAGTCACACTAAAATGCACTCGGGAATCTAAATATGCAATAATTTACAGGGTGTTCCATTTAAAGAAACATAACTTTGATATGTCACGCTTTTATTAGACACCCTGTATAAAAGTCATTATTTTTAAAATGTAGTCTAACTCGACCTACATACACTCGCAAAGTCGATTTTTCTAAAAGTGGTATCGTTTGGTCACAGGAGTCCGAGGCGTTGAGCTTGACTCACCCTGTATTTATGTTTAAATAAATTATTATCGTTCTCAGAGACCTAGGTGGGTAGTAGGGTTTCCAATTCGGAAAATCCCGGGTTTCTGGAGATTTTTTGACCCCAAATATTCCGGGATTGATAAAACGGGATTCTGATAATCTCGATTTTTGAAATGATGAAATTTCAGTCTGCTTGATTCCCTTTTTTATCCGCTCCCGGGACCACTACACTGGCGTAAAATTTCACGATTTTAAAAAAAAAGCTCCTGCACATCCACCAACAAGCTTGGAAGCTCAAAGAGCCTTTTATTCACCGGTTTCATTTTTGGGAACAAACTTAGATCCCACTTAAATTATTCGACTCTAGACTTTTTCTAAGGTCATATTTCATTATTACTAAGCAAATCGTAGATGTTTAAAAATTATTTTAATTGCACATTTAAATGAAACTTTTCTTTCTATTTTTGCTTTTAGTTCCTATTTTATGATAGGTTTTGATATTTGCTTTACAAACAGTAATAATATGTTTTTGTGTTTTTTAATAAAAACGTACTTTTGTTTGCTATATTTTTGCTTTTTATCATTGTTGTTACTAATGTTAGAGTTGAAACAAGTTATTGGGGTTAATTCTGGCATCCCGAGATCTACATTTTTATCTCGGGATCTCGAAACACGGGTTCCCTATCCCGAAAATTTGAAACCCTAATTAGTAATGACGATATTTTTAATCAGGTCGCTACAGGAGGGTTAATGGCACTTGGCAGATTAGAGGTTGCCAAAAATTGGTTAGACGTGTGAACTGCATTTTTAGTATCATTACATAACATTTCTGGGGGGAGTTGTGAGAGTTGAAACAAGTTATTGGGGTTCATTTCGGCATCCAGATATCTACATTTTTATCTCGGGATATCGAAACTGGTTCCCAATCCCGAAAATATGAAACCTTAATTAGTAACGACGAGATTTTCAATTAGGTTATTATAGGAGGGTTAATGGCACCCAGCAGACTAAAGGTTGCCAAAAATCGCTAGACGACGTGTGAACTCCTTTTTAAGTAGCATTACATAACATTTCTGGGGGGGGGGGGGATGTCGCGCGCCCGAAAGCTAGTGGCGAGCAGCAGAGTCCATCGCGTCGGTCGGATATCTGACAGGGTCGAAGAAAACAAGTAAAGCCCGAGGGGCAATAAATTCTTTAAGACGACAGGACAGCAGCACACAAGAAAGAGGGACGGGAACATGGAGAAAGAACGGGCGCGGGAGAGATAGCTTCATTACGTATGCGAGATTTTCGCAAATCGCACAGCCTGTACTTTTAAAGACTCCCGGACAGCCAACACGCCTGTCTCCATCTATGCCGAGCTGCAGACAACTGTCACGCGAGTTTCGTTTATTGTTTCTTGCTGAGGAATTCGATAAGAGAAATTTAATATCCAATCACACATTGTTAGGTATGAATCAAGTAAATTGGTAGTATATTGTTCAACGGTAACGACGGTACTAAAGTCTTCATACTTGCCACTTGAGTGTTCCTTAATACTTGAATATCTCTAAAGTACTGTTTTGTACTTTACAGTCGTTCGATACCAAAGTAAAAAAATGACACCATGACATTTTGCTTCAGTCAACGCGAATTTGAAGGTTAATTTTGGAGTAAGATGTTGTCAGTTTCATTCACATCCGGAAAAATAATAATGATAATAAATGACTTTATTATAACAAATAGTTATAAAAGGCGAAGTCTAGGCAAAGCCTACTCAACTTAACCAGTCTACTAACTAACTTAAAATGTCTGGCAAAAAACAAAAACAGATAACAGAAAACATCAAAATGCATAGGCATAACAGATTGACTTATATTTGACATAGGACATCGTCTCCAAGCGTTGTCTAGGAAATAGATCCACAACGACATACTTGAGCATTACTTTTGTAAGGCTCCGTATTCATACTCGTCTCTTGAGTAATACTTAAGGTTCCCTTAAGTAATACTCAAGGTATACTTAAGGGACCCTCAACTGTGGCTTACCTTGTGTATCTTTTTCCTAGATAACATCTACGAGACGGCGGGCTAACATTTGGCGACGTTGTCAATTTGTTATGCCTATACCTCTGCACTTTGGTGTTTTCTGTTATAACTTTTTGTTTTGTGCCAGCATTTCGTGTTTTGTGCTGGACATTTTTCCGGATGTGACAGAAACTGACATTTCTATACTATAGTAATGCTCAAGGGAGCCTTACGTAGGGGACCCTCAAGTATTATGGGACCCTTAAGTATCGACTATGGATACGGCCCAAAGGTACTCTCAAGTGGACACTTGAGAGACGACTATGAATGCCCCTTACTCACGCAGTTCAAGTTTATTTTGCCTTCTACAGAACTGACTGCTACAGAAAATAATAATAAATAATAATAATTACTTACCATATGGTCTTGGAACGGCGAAAGGGGGGCCAATAGTAATTATAGTATATTGTTCAATGAGCAGTAATGATGGTAATAATCCACGCAGATGAAATTTGCAGCACGGCCTGTAGGAAGTATTACCTGTTCAAAAGTAGTTTGGTAATCGCTGTATAACTTACGAGAGTAGAATATTTTTAGATGATTCATCATATTTCACTGAAATCACATATCTTGAAACCTAAATATCAAACACGCTATAGTTATCTAACAGAATTTAAATTCTAGGCGTCAAATTTGATATTTTCTCACAATTTTTAAATTCTGAAAAAGTTATGTGAAAGTATTGTCTTCCCAATTATTAGCGATTGAGCCATTGTATCGGCTACAAAAAAAGGCTTCAAGTCTTCCATAATAATTGCATTTGCTTCATTTACGGTTTAACAATGTGCCGTCCAAACATGCTCATCTAAAATGGTTGAAATGGTATGATCTGGTGAGATACCACTTTGTTTCAATCTTTAGCCTATGCTTCAGACAAAAACAGTATTGTGCTGAAGTCAGTTGAAGGGCACAACAACAACAAAGGCAACCGTATAGCGGATGGTCTAGCCACGAAGGCTGTTGGCCAAAGAATTTTAGGACCATGTGACCTTTCTGGAATGTAAAATAGCCAAAAAACACAAATGGTAAAACGATACGAAGAACTACAAGGATGCCGATTTGCCAAGGAAACACTTGCAGGTTTTGACATGGCAATATCCAAGAAGTACTTGGCGATGACCAGGTCAAACCTTTGTCTTATAGTAGGATTCCTGACTGGCCATTGGTAACTCAGGAAACACCTCCACATAATGGGGTTAAGTGACATACCGATATGTAAAATATGTAAAAGCGAAGAGGAAACTGTGAAACACAGCATAAGAGAGTGCCTATAGTTATCTTCTGTTAGAGAGTGTGCATTCGGAGTCTTGGCCTACACCTGCCCACGTAAAACAGATTTCCCCTAGTGACTTGTCCACCTTCCCAAAATTGCCAGGATGGACGAGGAAACAACTCCCTGGATGGAGGATGCACAATGGGCCAGTTGTGGCCTAAGTGCAGTGGCACTACCCACCCTCCCTACTCTACACACACAGAAGTATGTTCACGACTTTTACACAACACCCCGATCTCATATCTCTTTTAGCACTCCGTACTTCATTCTAAAGTCAGAAATCAAACCGCCGCCCTGTCTGCACCTCCGCCCCCCACCCTTACGATCCTCAACTCCCATTCCTTCGTCTTTGGTGCAACCGCCCCTTTAGCTGACCAAAATTTATAGACGTGACCCCCCTCATAGCCGAACGTCGCGGGTTCCGTTTAATTATAATACTTTATTGCCCCATAAATCTCCCCCCTTTCCGCCCTCTGGCAGACAGTCGCTTTGAAGGATAGCGTTCGTTCAATTCTCTCCTTCCTGAGCCAACAAACAGACCAAACGTTTCACGAGTCCCTCTTTATTCGACTGCTTTTGCCAGGTTCTGTTTTCCTGAAATGTTTTGTTTTGCCGGAAACTGCTGAATTCGTCGCGGTCAAGAGTGATTTTGACACTTCCATTGTTTTTAAGACGATACAGAAATAACTCTTTTCCGCATGTTTCTTATATAACAATAATGGAAAACAGTGATTACAAACAAGGGTCTGCGAGTGAGTTATAATTAAGGAAAAATAAGTTATTATATTCGTTTCCTTTTTGAAGGATCTGTTTAAGCAGACACATCGTGCAGCTTGTTTTTCGACCTTAACACGCTTTTATTAGCTTCAATTGTATATTTGTGAGTAACTCTCCTTTGGATTAAGATGTCAGCCCGAACATTGAAGGCTCCAACTTTGCCGAGAAAATGATTTTGACGGCTTTGAGGCGTAGCAATAAGAGCGTTAAAGGCGTGAAATCCAACTGTTTGGGAGTTGGTATTTTTGTGAAATTTATTAAGGAAAGTCGGTCGACAGTTTTAATTATCGTTTATATAGTAATGGTACAAGTGCACTTAAAAAAACACTTTTTTCAATAACATCGACTAAAAAGTTAAAAATAACTTTTAAAATAAGCCTAAAACAACAATGAACGAAAAATTTTAGTATTATTGTGAAAAAAACATCGGGCGCTTGATTTACGAATAATATGTCACAAAACGTCCACGCTTTTCTCAAAATCATATTGGCATTTTTGATTCATTAGATATTGTTTTAAGCGTATTTAGAAATCGTGTTTAATGTTCTTTAAAAGCGTTTTTTTAAGTTTTTTTAAACTAGATTTATACTATTGTATTTGGAGTGACATAAATGGCTGTTAGTTCGTCCAAACATTCTGATTATATTATGCTTACAATTTTTTCACCTATATCTTAAGCTGGCCACAGACGCTCAGTTCCAACTGACAATTTGAGCTGCAGAGTTCAACTGATGTACATTTTAACCTCTGCCTCAAACGCAGTGATAGCAGAGTTTATTGCCATATATCGAAACGAACCTTGCCGGTGTGAAGTAGAAGTAATGACTACCATGATCAGACAAAGAGGGATCCTATTTATGCCAAACTATTTAAGAAGTTAGCCAAAATAGATCCTGGTGTTGACAAAAGTGTGATAAATAAAAATCGTCGTCTGCCTCTTTGAATCCATTTTTCACTTCCAATTATATACGTTTAACTGTGCATTTCAAACTCTAAGTTAAAACTGAACGTCTTAATTCTATCTATTCTAACGGCCTTAATTTACATAATTTCTAATTTTCCGATTTTTCCTCACCTATTTTTTGTATTATACGGGGCGAGTTCGAAGTTGATTCTTTTTAGCTCTCATTGACTCACTGAAGTCAGTCACTGAATGCTTATGCAGAGCCTCTGTCTGTCTGTCCGACCGTCCGTCCGTATACAAAAGATAGCCAAAACTACAGGTGCTAGAGAAAAACTAAATACAGGTTCGGAATCAGAATAAAAAAAAACTAGTCCGGGAAAAATCTGGTTTTGTCAATATCGCTTCCGGTTAAAAAAATTTGAATTAAATGACATGTAACTGACGACGTATTATGTACGGTGTATTGATATTCCTGAAGCACAGGCACTGTGGCCGACGCTATATAGGCACCAGTCCGAAAGGGCGTGGGTTTGAATCTCACCGCGGTTAACAGCTTTATTTTTTTAAGATTAAATGTTAAATTTGTTGATTAATCCGGGAAAATTTGGTTTTGTCAATATAATGAAAAAATTAAATTTGTATTCCAACAAATTCCACAGTGAGAGCGCCGTTTGAATTTACTCAATTAAACTATTTCCTACGTTTTTTAAACTGTGCAAGTCGTTAAAATAAACAACTATTTCAAATAACTTTTTTCCGAAAACGGAAGCGGAACAGAAGCAAAAGAAGTAAATCTGGGCTTGTGTATCAGGATTTATACCTAGTCTGTTTATGTTTAGTTTTTCGCTCGCATTTTTGTTTTATCGATCAGGCATTGTATGTACATCTCAATTAGTGCACTAGTCACTGTTAGTTTATCATAATCAATTTTGAATTGGTAAATCCTAAAAGTTGTTTCAGAATAATGTGCCACTTTTAGGCCCTATCAGTTTTAAATTAACAACGATAAATAAAAAGTGGCTATGCACTGCAAAGATCCTAGCAAAAATTAAACATAAACAGACTAGGTACGTCGTGATGGACAAGCTAGATAAACTTTTTTATTGTGTCTCGCTTATTTTTCAGTTTTCTGAAAAAATGTTCATTTTATCGACTTCTAAAAAAAGTATCAACTCACTCTGCATATGTAGCAGTTTAATCAAAATTATAATGTGTTCGACGAAAAATTAAATATTACACGTGATATCTTACTAGACGCCCCTCCCTCCTTGTGACATTTCGTGATTTTTGTCAAACCCGGCCCCACAGTTTGTTTTCATTTGAAAAAAGTATAAACTTAGGACTCGTCCTGTATATAATATACGAGTGTATATCTTAATTACTTTATTTTTTTGCAGGTAAGTTCAGCAGACTCTCAAGTTCAGCATATTGCGGTAAGCCATGGAATATTAAGAACTACCACAGGTACCACAACAAACTTTTGAACATTCGACCCTTGTTCTAATGTTGAATATGTTCCATTAAGACGAAATCCTGCTCCAGAATAGTTTTATAAAATCAGAGAAGGCCCTTAAGACCGGGCGTGGATCTTTCCATCTGTCTCCAATGCCCCAATTGCAACGAACTGCCACTTCACTCAGCTGTCAAGGAAGATGCACCCTTTCCCCCACCCCTTCACCTCGGCTGTCCTTGCTGCAGCGCTTGTCCTGTCCCGTCTGTTCGTTATTGATTCTTTGATAAGGTGGGAAGAGGAGCTGCCCCCTCCCCTCTTGCTCCTTCACCCCTCCTCCTCTTTCTCTATCCACAGGACCTGTCGTTCCAGACGTCCGCGTCCATCCGCGAGACTGACTGCTGCCCCCCGCAGCCCCAATCCCTTGTGCCCCCTCCCACGGTTTCGCTGTGTCCGAGAGACGGGAGACACGAAACTGACATTTTCAAGGCAGCTTCGCCGAGCAGATCTGCTCTTCCTTGTAAGGTTTGAGGCGTGATGACATCTCACTCATTTGTCGCGCTTTATCGGAGAAATAATTGAAGCTGCACTATAACTTAAAAAAAAGACCCTATTTATATTTTGCCTATCTGCGTAGAGTTAAGTTGTGTTTTTTTTAATAAGGTAGAATTTTATGACACACATAATGAAACACGAAAGTCTTACCTTTTGAAAAATAATTGAAAGTGCATATCTAGATGATAGTTTATCACGATGTAGAGAGGATAGTTTAAAGAACGTTATGGATCAGTTAATAAACCTCTTTTCGGTATACTGGAGTAATTGCCACAAATATTTCAGGAATTAACGGCTTGGTATAAAAAGATTGCCAGATTGCCATTAAATGAATTTCTAGTGATGTAAATTTGTCTTACACTTCCAGTGAAGTAATTATTTATGGAGTTTAGCGCGGCATTTATAATAAGGATATGGGTACCACAAGAGAACGTACCAGGTCCATTACTTGTTACTTAAGTGACGTTAAGAAAATAAACAATTTTAATGGTATGCTGACGATATGGTAATCATATTTGCGAGAAAACAGTGGGAGAATCTTAAGCTACTATAGTTGAAACAGTACACCATAATAAACTAACTCTAAATGTAAAAAAACCAAATTTATAGCAATTTCACCAACCATTGCATTCCAGCAAGAAAATTACTCCATAAAGTTCCATCACCCACATTGCCTTACTAACCATTGAAACTGCATTTAAATAAGAAAAGTATCATTTATCAAATATCTTGGTGTGACTACTGACCAACACATGAGATTGGCACGGCATATTTTGTACGTCACCAAGCGTTTAAGCCTTCTTTTGCATAAATTCTACGTCCTAAGATCTACACTGTGACAACAAAATTGTATGATGTTTTACAACTCCCTGGTAGTATCTATGTATATTGCGCTGTTACGTAACTGGATGGGGAGGGGATTTCAATCCTATGATCCAAATTCTGCAGAGAATGCCAAACACTGTTGTTAAAATTATTGCAAATGAAACCAGTTGATACTGAACAAGAGCCTTATATAAAGAAGTAAATGCCAAGAATATCGGACTACTTTAGGTGTATCAGTGTTTGATACAAGATATACAATAGTAATTATAAAGGAATGTATGCAAAATGTTATCGTTCAACAAGATCTGTGTCAAATATGAACCTGGATATTCGACCTCTTAAAAAAATCATTCACTTTGGTTCTTGAGCTATTCGTCCGGCGTCAACACGCTCCGCTGCCTTGGCATCGGCGCGCTTCGCTGCTTGACGTTTCGCCAACACGAGTGGTCGGCATCCTCAGAAGCTGATGTCACCTGTTCGGCGTGTTCCGAGAGACCTGGTCAGTCTCGTGTTGGCGAAACGTCAAGCATCGAAGCGCGCCGACGCCAAGGCAGCGGAGCGTGTCGACGCCGGCCGAACAGCCCAAGAACCAATAGTTCATCGGATCATTTTTCTTTCTAGAGCCTAAGCTATATAATACACTCCCTAAAAATTTAAACGAAATATCCTCAATCAGACAGTTTTAAACTGAAATAAAAAACTATATTATTGAACATTTCAATAAATTTATTGAAGTTTTACTGATGTAAATAGGAAGTACACGCTTCCTGCTATCTTCATCATAAATATTACTAAATTGTATCCTGTATTTTGTTTTCACTTAGTTTTAGGTTTTTTGTACACGTAGGTATAACTTTATAACAATACTTCTACTGTATTCGCCAAAATAATAACCTAAGTACAATTCTTTGGGATGCCATGAAAGAGCTTTGCAAGACCTATGCGATTTCATTGTTATCCTGAAACAAAACATTGATGTTTAGTAATTCAAATTGTATTGAACTAAAATTTGATTTTTGAATAAATTTGAATTTGAATAGCTGTGGAAAAGGCAACTGCAGGGTAACCCACAGTTTTTAAATGATGTGGTGAGATGTGACGAAAGTTGGTTTTATCGTTACGACCTTGAGTCTCAAAGTATGCAATGGAATCAAAAAGGCAGCCCAAGACCGCAGAAAGCCAATACGCGCTTGTTATTATTATTATTAGTTATAGAAGACTTACAGTAACTGGAGAATACTACCCTAATGTATTTTGAGAATCTTTAAAGGCAAAATATAGCAAAAACTCCAGAATATGGCTTGGGGGATATTTTATAAATCACCCACAGACGAGATCAAAAAGACAACTGAAGAGCGAATTCAAGAACGACACTCCTTAAGGTGGAATGCCAAACCATACGATTATCTGCCAGGCTTAGGAACTCACCATGGTGCCACTGACAAGAAGAGACAATAATCATCATCAATTAGGCGAGATCCCCTCAACACTGTCCGAGTAAGCCATGATACCTTTAGATGCATCCTGCTCTTGATGCGAGTGGTAAACACTAAACACGGGCACAATTTACTGAGAAAGGGGGATCCTCAGTATAGCAAGAGCAATTAGACTCACTCTAATTATTATTTTTTATTATTTACTGGAAGTTCTAAATACTCTCGAGTCCTCAACGTGACCATGTGTCTTAATAGTCGTCACATATCATCAAAATATCATGATACGTGGTTTTAATCCCCAACTTCTACCAAGCATGTTGCGACACATATGGGTTGCTTTTTCTTGTTAGGAGTGCATTCCACGACATTTTCTGATCTAGCATCACGCTTAAATATTTGACTTTGTCATCAAAAATAATAGTAGTTCCATCTAGCTTAGGAGGTATTAAGTCCACCTCTATTCGTCTGGTGAATAATCTTGGATGGGTTTATGCTGAGGCTACGTTTCCTACACGAGTTATTTGTAAGAATGAGAGCCTTTTGCATAGAGTGTGATACTATGGTATCGTATTATCACTCTAAGCGTCGGCGTTAATGCTAGTGCTCTTCCTCAACAAACTTTAGCAAATTTCAGCACGCATGCAGTATTCAGGGTAGAAGTACAGTCTTAGGGGCAGCAGGACAGCATAATTCATATTGAAGTTTGGGCAAAGCTAGAATGTGGTTGTGTACCGCCTCTGGATTGTCTGTCCTGTCCGTCGCGTCAGATCAATGCAGCCGGTGGAAAGAGACAGACGAGCAACGGCACATTACGTGTCACCTGCACACACAAGCCGCCCTTAAGGACAACCGGCGAAAAAGTCACTCGGACGGCAACTTGGATAGTACGGTCGATTACGATAATTTCGCAAACGGTATAAATGGCAAGCTTGATCAACATGACCACTATTGATGGGCTGCTCAGCCGGCGTCGATACGCTTCGTAGCCTTGGGATCGGCTTCGGCGAGTTCAGAGAAACAGAGCTCCCTAGGTAGTGTTTTTTCTCTGCCTTCGAAAATTTCTTGGTCCAACGAATTCGAATAGGCTAGAAGAAGTAAACAAGGATTTTGTTTGAACCATCCTGCTTGATGATGGTGGATGGTGGTACAGACTGTTGCCAAATATCCTCTTTGTACATTCTTTGTATTTTTATTATATACTAGTCCATAATATGAATATCAAAGCTGGTTTGACAATATATTCCAGCCATTACAGTAATAGTAAAATGGCCAAAAAGGCTCGTGAAGAAGATCCCAAAGTAGCCTGTTGCCTCAAAGGAAGGAAGTACAATGTACTTGTTATTATATAGGCAATTTGAAAGATGCGATTTGAGCGTAATAAGACGTTACCATCAGTAAGAATGTTAACACACGGTAACCTTGCAAATACTTATATGCCTCCTGCTAGAGCATGGCCTTTGCTTCTAACCGAATTTATTGGCTTGGTCAGATTTTGTTGTAGGTCTCATGTGTAGGAACTAAGGTATAACTTCTTCATCCCTACATCTTGAGAGGAAAGCCTGACAAGGTAAATGAGCTTTCTCCTTTGTCAGTATAGAGAAGCGATCTGTATTTGAATATATACACAGACGTTTCCAAAACTGGAATGGGTATGAGAGCTGGAATTATCGTACCAAATTCGGTTCAAAATTATTTTAGATGTTACAGTATCCACTCTATGAAAGCCTCATCCATGCTCCGCTTAGAGCCATCATCATCATCATAGTCACAATGTCTTAGCAGACATGTTGTGAACTCGTAAAATGCATTATAAGTCTGAACTAGAGTATTAGAGCTTAGAGCCATACAGCATGCATTAACACCAAATGAGCTAAAATAGGAATACCGAATTTTTTATTCTGCTTAGTGTATACTGATTCAAAGTTATAGAAATACATCATGTGACATCATGTGACTAGACTAAAGGCTAGGATGGATAGGCGGTCATCGATCGCCTGGCACGAAAACGTGACACCCCGTCACCCAACTTTCCTCTTTTCCTTGTTTTGCTTAGGTCGGCAGATTAATTGTTCGACTCTCTGAGGGTTCATGAGAAAAAGGCTATGAAATTTTCAGTCCGTTGTATTTGTGTTTAAATTGAGATTTATTTTTGATAGCTCACTCAGTTGGTCTCATATAAGAAGAATAGTCTTAGCTTCAATATTTTTCATTACATGCTAGATTGTACTTGGTTTGTCCATGTTTCGGTCCTAAGTAGCAATTGAAATAACTGCATCTTTCAGCAATCTCTATTAAAAAAACATGATGTACGTATGCTTCATGACTTTTATGGATCTGCCAGTATAGGGTCGTATTAATAGTCGATTCTTAAGGGTCCCTTAGCACTGCAGGATCCCTTAAGTAAGGTTTTGTGTTTCGACAGCTACTTGAGGGGCCTTTATTTACGTAAGGCTTCCTTGAGTAATATTCAAGTAACGAAATGTCATCGAGACATGACATTTCGTTGCGGTCAAGGCGATTTTGTAGGTTAATTTTGGTGTACGGCGCTGTCAGTTTCTGTCATATCCGGAAAAATGTCCAGCACAAAACACGAAATACTGACACAGGTAACAGTAAGCATCAAAATGCGTAGGTATAGGCATAATAAAAGTTAAAAAAGGTTGGGGAATTTGGTAGTGTCTCTAAGCATTTGCAGTTAAGTTATCAACAATTCGAAGTTATTAGCGTGTTTTTGAGTTGAACAAAGGAAGTCAATAGGGAGCGTCCCTCTCAATGAAATGATTCTTTAAAGGGGGATAGTTATGTGATTTCATTTTAAGCCAAAATATTCACGTGTAGTTTTTAATTTTGAGATAAAGGGGGTAAATTCTTCTTTTTTGTACAATAATCAGATTCATTTTTGTAACTGGTACGTTCTTCCATGCATCAAGGAATATATTGTGATATTTAAACACTAACACTTGGTCTGTGATGTTTTTTTTATATAATTCTCACGTTTACACAAAGGTAACATATTGCGCTTGTCAATTATATTAGAAATGCTTGTTTCTAATAGTTGTAATTAATAAATTAATGTCAGGATTAACAAAATGGTTATATGTTGAATGATTAAATCCTAGAACTCTTATAAAATAAAATGAGATAAAAATAGTTGTATGTTTTTGAGCAAAAAAGCAACAGTGTCAGGACATGCCTTGATATGAAGTATTTTGTTTCAAAACTGGCCAAATAATTATCCCCTCAAATATTATCGTCCCATTATGGCATACGCTTTACAGAACCCTAATCAAAACAGCCCAAAAATAACAATATTGAATTTTTTAACTGTTAAAATGCTTCCCACACAATGTCACTATAGTTGAAAAAATGCTTCATTCAACTTGATTGGATCCCTTTTCCATCATAATAAAGATAAGTAAAGCCATGTCACCTCTCGTTATATACCTGTTCTCCAGACAAAACCCAATGACGTCCAATCACTCACTAATCTGGTCCGTCTCATTAGCGTTTCGTCTTAAATTAGTGTCCTTGATAAGGTGAGTGACGGCCCAAGATATATCGAGATACCGCGATGGTTGCATGTACGTTTTGTGGCGATTCAGCGCATCCAGCTGTCAAAATACCAAAACAAAGGTTCAAGTCGACACACGCTTTTAAGTAAGATGAATTAGCAAAAAAACGTACCATGAAGTTGTACATTCAGAAATTGGCACTTGAGTACGCTAAAAACTGCCGAATTTAAACAGTATTTTGTAAGACCTTTCCCACCATTTCGCAGAACAAATCTTGGCACTAATTCTCTAATTCTCCGTTAGTCAGAGCCCAAAAAAATCACAATTGTTTTTGTAATATATAGACATATTCAACACCAGCCATCCTACAGTCGCTCAAACGTAAATTGAAATCCAATATTTAAACAATTCTGCCGAATAAAATAGTCATGTATAGTAGTAGATAGTAAGTAAGTAGTAGTAAATTTAATAATAACTATATTGTGATTATTATGGAGACAATATTTCAATGTCTAGTTTTAAGGGATGAGCAACAAAACTAATACCTTTTTTTGTACTGGTGTACGATACCTGTTATTTAGTAGTGGGCGTACTTCTGGTTTGTACTGTCTATACACCAAATTGTGTAAATAAACAAATAAATATGAGTTGATTTGGTAAATTTTTTATATAATTAGATAAAGGTAAAATTATGTGCGGTGCTTTCTGAACTTTTTCATAATGTTTTTGAATGCTTTGACTGTTATAACTTATGCTATAGCATATTATTATACAGTGTGTGGGTTCAAGTAGAAAAGTTCATGTGAACATGTATTCTAGAGAGTCTAGTTTTTTCAAGCTTTTTCAAACTCAAACTTTGACACCCTGTATCTTGGAAACCAGACCCTATATAACATGTTGTGGTTCGTAGTTGCTTAGTTATTTAGGTGTAAAATATCCGTTCAGAAGTACTGGAGGAAGAACAAATAAAATATAATAACAGAAATTTCAAAATCTCTCATGTACTGGGCTAAAAGTAGGATTTTAGGTATCCAAGGTAGTGCCTATGTAGAAATATCTTCATCTATATTACACTGTTAGAGAAATACTGCTGTCAAAATAAGAATAAAGATACAAAAAAAAACAACAAAAAAAAAACAAACACCAAAACAAAAGAATTATAAATTGTATGATGTGAAAAGTAGAAAAACTAACTAACTATAAATGTATATATAGAAATTTTAAACAAAACGTAGTGATTTTATTTTCCTTTATTGAAAATGAATATAAATGAATTAAATTTACTTAGATAGGAAAATAATACTAACAAACCTACTTACGTTAATTTCAGATGTCGGTTACGTTTCTGTAAAGTTTTTCAGCCTCTACGGGTTGAGAGAGCTGAATGACCTGCACGGGTTTTCAGGATGTTGTAAAATACACAGATGTTCTTAAAGTGGTGGTAACATATTGAAGGAACGATAGTGGTGAAAGCGTTTGTATCTATCTCTATACATATACATAAATATGGTTTGTTAGATTTTTTCAAAATACAGAAACCCTACTTTATTAAATTATCATATATACTCGTATATATCGCCTAATTGATTTATATCTGTTCTGAAATTTATTGAATTTGGGTGATTCTTAATATGAATTATTTACTTTAAATTTCTTTTGTACTGGTTACATTCGCGACTTCATATTTTTGGATTGTCGAAATCAAATTTATGTCCTGTATCCAAGCTATGTTCTGCTAGCGCCGTGGACTCTTTCCATGTATTTTACAATATCCTAAAAACGCCGTGCAGGTCATTCAGCTCTCTCAACCCGTAGAGGCTGTTTCACAAACAAAAACATTTTACAGAAATGTAACCGACAGCTGAAATTAACGTAAGTAGGTTTATTAGTATTATTTTCATGTCTAAGTAGATTTTATTCATTTATTCATTTTCAATAAACGAAAACAGAATCACTAAGTTTATGTTTAAAAGTTCTATATATACATTTATAGTTAGTTATATTTCTACTTTTCACATCATACAATTTATAATTCTTTTATTTAACTGTTTTTTTTGTTTTTATATCTTTATTCTTATTTTTATTGTATGCAGACCATTTCCTATTTCATTTACAGATACCTGAAGATGGTTTAGATTAAAATAAACCGAAACGTAGTAGTGAAGAAAAATTATAGTTTCAATCATTGACCAAAACCCATGAAAAACAACCATAATCTATAGTCGCGGTCACTAGAAAAATAAGTAGTAGGTTAGAACTCCAGCACCTTGGTATCCTTCAAGCCCAGGTACGCGGCGCGAGCGATGGAAGATTGACAGGTCCGATTAGGGTCCGGCCTCTCATCGCCACTTTTTTCTCCGCTTCTTCTTCTGCTCCTCGTCAGTCCTTCGATTAATTGATCTTGATGGACCGGCAAGGCCGTCGCCACACCGACTGACAGCTGACGCCGGCGGCGGCCCAAGAGACACTAATTAAAAATAAAACGTTAATGAGTCGATCCCGGCCAGTGACTGATTACCGGTGTCATCGGACAAAAATACACGAAACATCTCAGCAGGCTGGCAGGTACGTATGGGAGGTGGCGTGGACCTTTATTGAGAATTATTGCTTCAAATTCGTGAGAAACAGAAGTTCTTATATATTCACGTCGTCGGAAGACGTGGAGGTATCGCTCATTAGAGATAGATTCCTATGGTAAGCATTAATACTGATTTTTTCCGGGCTTAAGGCATTTATCTCTAGAGAAGACATTCGATCTTCTATCCCAAAAGCCAGTCAGATACCCAAGTCATTCTAAAGTTATAGACATTTTTTTAAATAGAAAATATCTAAACCTTGTGGTCTATTAACTGCTGCTGCAAATCCTTACTTTTTGAAAGCAGCGAAGCAACAGGAAGGTAAATACCTTTACTTGTTCAAATGATTCATTTGAGGAAACATGAAGAAAATGATTTCCACCTCACCCAAAGTAATAATAATAATAATAATTTATTCACCAACAATACAGGGCAAATAAATTGTTTGACCCACAGAAGGTGCTGACCTTGTGCGTGGGTTAAAATACATACATATATTTAACAATACGTATATTAAAACTAATACTAACTATATTAAAAATTTGTAAGTGTGTCAGTTCAAAATCGTGTTAAAAACATTTGAAAAAATATCTCTGGGTGTGTCCATTATCCAATTTTTGACTTTTTTTTTGTATACAGTATGAGATTTTATGGATTTCAGTGAAGCAGGAAGTAAATCGTATATGCAGCAACATAGATATTTTAAACTTTTTTGGCCTATTGACTTAAATATAGGAGGTCTTAAGGTCCTATTCTTGGTTCGTGTATTATGTTCATGGCTATTGAAATTGATGTAATTTTGATGTTTGTGGACGAAATTCAATATGTTGTAGCTGTATAGTTGTCGGATGTCAAATTTCTGGGATTCTTTAAATAAATTATTTGAGGGGTAAGTGGGTTCTTTATAATAAACAATCTTCAAAACACATTTTTGCAAGGAACTGATACTCTTCAAATGAGTTTGATGCACTCCTCCCCAACCTAAGATGCCATAATTTAGTTGGGACTGCACAAGAGAATAATATAATGTTTCTAAACAACGTGTGCTTAGAAATTGTCTAAGATATTTGAATTTAGGTAATAGTTGTCTGACTTTTCGCGAAAGAAATTTTATTTGTAAATCCCATTTTAAATGTTTATCAATTATTATACCTAAGTATTTGACACTATCAGCCTCAAAAATTTGTCTTTTGTCTATTTCAATAGGTCCAAAATTTGGTAACGTATTTTTATATGACGAAAAAGGTAAATAGTAAGATTTATCAAAATTTATCGTAAGAAGATTGGTATCAAACCAATTTTTAATAATTGTTATATCATACCTGATTATTTCTTGGATTTCTTTCCAGCTTGATGCTTGATAGGTTATCACTGTATCATCTGCAAAGCAGTGTATCATTGATTTTGTGGCAATATTAAGTAGGTCGTTTATATAAATATTGAATAAGAGCGGTCCTAAGACGGTGCCTTGTGGTACGCCGTACTCAAATATTTTGCACTCACTCAAGATATTATTTATTTCGACATAATTTGTGCGATTGTTTAGATAGCTTTCCATTAGCCTGAATGATACTCCACGAAAGCCGATATGCTCTAATTTATTCAATAGAATCCTATGGCTGACAGTGTCAAATGCTTTAGCTACATCAATAAATACAGATACGGTAGGGATTTTTTTATCTAACGATTCATATATATGATTAGTAAGATATAAGATGGCATCTTGAGTGGAAACTCCTTTTTTAAATCCAAATTGGTTCTCAGACAAAATTTTATTTTTTTCTAGGAAGGATTCAATCCTACTTTTTAATACTTTTTCAAATACCTTAGCTAAACTTGATATAAGTGTAATAGGTCTATAATTTGTCATTTCTGTTTTTTTGCCAGATTTGTAGATAGGTTTGATTACCCCTATTTTAAAAGCAGATGGGTATATTCCTGACTCAAAAATTTTATTTACTAAATAGGTTATAGGTGTTGAAACTATAGTGACTATTGTTTTTAAAACTTCAGTTGTTATTCCATCAGTTCCTGGCGATTTATGCGTTTTAAGATTACTTATTATAAACTCAACTTCCTTGGGATCAGTGTCTTCAATAAAAAATGAATTCAAACTTCTAGGTGAGAAAAATTTGTAACTATTATTACGTGAAAATTTAGATGCCAATTTACTGCCAACGTTTGAGTAGTAATCTACAAACATGTTTGATATGTTATTTTTATCATCTTCTATTGTACCACTTGCCGTCATTATGTGATTTATCGTATTTTTATCTTTATTTTCATTACACAAATTTTTAATACAATTCCATAATTTTCTAGGTGAACTCCTGTTCTTATTAATTTCATTTTTGAAATAGTTCTTTTTTGCCTCATGTATGATCGTTGTAAGTCTGTTTTTATATTTTTTGTAATCATTTTGTAGCTGTTCGTTGTTCCAGTCTTTGGATAATAGTCTGTACATCTCATTTTTCTTATTAATTGAATTGAGAACAGCTGTTGTTATCCAGTCCTTTCTTTTCCTATGTTTTTTTGTTGTTTTAACTTTGATGGTGCTTTTTGTTATGCTATTTCGAATTTTTTCTATTAAATTATATGCAATATCATTGGGGTGATCTAGTTTAAAAAAATCATTCCAAAGTTCACTGGAAAAATGTTTATATAGTTTGGCATAGTTGATGTATGTCTTAAATTTTGCTGGATGATCTTCCTCTCTATTAGTATCAAAATTGGTTTGCAATATGATCGGATAGTGGTCAGTTACGTTATGCTTGTAAATAATAGGCTTAAATGCATACGTATTTACTGAGCTTTTGATGAATATGTGGTCAATGCAAGAGTTCTGATTCTTGAACTGTCTTGTGTATTGATTGACAAAAGACCTAAAACCATTGCTATATAATATATTTAAATAGTCATGTGCATAATCAGAATCTGCAAGAATGTCAATATTTATGTCGCCAATGATGATAGATGTTTGATTTGCTGCATATTTACTTTTGTGTAAAAAATCCTCAAGTTGCCTGTTAAACGCATATGGAGATGTTGATGGTGACCTATAAATTGCTAAAATATTTAGTATCTTTAAATTGGCAAGTATAATTTTGACGCTTATAATTTTGAGTCGTTCAAATGTAATTATCTCAGGACTGTAATTATAATTATTCTTTATAAAAACTACAACACCATCGTTTTGATTAATATCTCCATTATTATAAATTTGTGCATATCCTGAAATTCTGTATAACTCAGGATATTTTATTTGCCAAGTTTCTGTGAAAATCAACATGTCAAATTTTTCCTTTAACTCATCAATAAACATCAGCATTTCATCAAAATTTTTCGAGATACTTCTTATGTTATTATGAAAGATTTTAAAGCTATTTTGAGAAGATGAACTGACATTCTTATATTCTTGAACACTATTTATAACTAATGTTTCAATACAAGTTTGTTCTAATTCCTTGATATACAGATCCATAAATAAACATAAAAATAAATATACTAAGTTTTAGAATAATATTCTTGATATGTGTTTTTGTTGAAAAAACGTAAACACCGGACAAGTTCTATCTGTTGGAGAGTGGTTAATATCATAATTCTTGTGATATTTTTCATTAGAATATAAACAATTACAACATGTATGCGTAATCATGTTGCATGTCGTACTGTCGTGGTTCTGTCCACATTTCATGCATACTTTTTGGTTGGTGCATTTTTTTTCTGAATGATTGAACTTTAAACAATTTTTACATTGAGAAATTTCGTTGTTAGAGTAGACCGACAAATTTTGAAAACCAGCTAAAATTTTGCTATTATTATTATCAAAAATTTGACTATATAATTTACCTGAAATTTCTGCGTATATTATATAAAATTTTTTATGACTTATGTACATAATATAGGTGACGTGCAAATCTTCTTCGGTTACAAAGTGATTTTGGCGAATAATGTCTTCTTCTACTTCCTTTTCGGTGATCTTGTCATCGGAGCGGTAGCCAACAATTTTAATTCTTGGTTTGAACATCTTGGGCTCTGATAATTTGTATTGCTGTGGCAATTTCTTTTTTATTTCTTCTTTCAATTTGGTATGGCAGCTATCTTCTACGTTCAACTCTATTCCACCATTCTTCAAGGTTTTAACATTTTCGACTTTTATATTAAGTTTTGACAAATTTACATTTCTGCTCAGGTCTCTTCTAGTAAGGTAGTCGGACTGCTGCTTTTCAGGGGTGATTATTATAGTTTTTAATGATTTTGGTTTATTTTTTACTGGAGGGTTGGTCATGACAATTTCTGAATATGATTGATTTGTTATGTTTCTTTTTTCTATTGTTTCTATCCTTGCATTTAATTTTTGGAGCGTTGTAACAACGGAGTCTTTTTCTACAATGTTTGAGCTTATGAGGTCATATTGTTCTTGAAGCCTACGATTTTCGTTCGTTAATTGATAAATTAATTTGTCCTTCTCAAGAAGTATTGAACGATGAAGTTCAAGCTCCTCATTTTTTTGTGTCAGTTCTCGTTGTAGTCGTTCGTTATTTAATCTAAGATATTCATTTTCTTCTTGAGATGTACTTACGTTCGTTTCTTCAGATAAAGAGTCACTGGTAATTTTCTTTTTCTTTTTGCTCATTGAAATCTTCAAACATTCAGTATTTATGTCCTATGTCCTAAGTCCTTGCTATGACGTACAAGTCACACAAAAGTGTCAAAATTTTAAATAAAATATGGCCGAACGTCGCTCTTCCTTGTAACACTGGCACACCTACAGGTAGACAACTCCAGGAAAACCTCAGGAACACTTGCAGCAACAGCAGGGAATTAATGAGGCTCAGGAAAACTGATTATTTTGAATATGTTCAGGTACGATATAGAGCGAGCTAATACTTACATAATTACTGTTTCCGCCTGATAAGATCCAAAGATCGAAACAGCGCTATCGTTGACTAGGGACATCGTGTTTGATGCGATTCAGGACACAAACAACGGTTGTGATGTCCCTGTGATCACTTTGGGTCAGATGAAAATCATATCCTTCGTTATATTTTTGTCAATTTTATTTTTCAAATATAACTTATGGTATGCATATAATAATACTGTCTCAGCATGTGATATTATATTACATTCCGGTCTCTTCCATTCAATGACATCTAGATAAAAATTCATTTATTTTTTATTTCACTTCAGCTCGTTAAAGAACACATTTCTCACATTAGCTACATTTGGTGCATTCATGCACTACCTCACTCTGAAGATTTTGTTAGGTAGATCTAACAACGTTAGGTTTAAAGATGATAACGATCGAATAAGCAGAAAACAAACATACCTACGAACGTGAGTAACAGGTTTTTTCATGATATAGATATCAGTTATATTCATCTAATCGTACGTGGTTATATTCTGTCACCAATTTTCTGATAGTTTGAGACTGAATCGGGAATTGCTTGACAGATCATGTTTAGTCAGATGCCTGGTTTCAAACGGTTTGGAGTCATCCATCGTTAGGACACCCTATTCGCATGTGAAACCAAATGTGATGTTTTACAGCCTCTTCTGTGGTTGGTATTTTATATTTTTGTCTCGAGTCTTCGTTTTGTGCTGTTACTGTTACCACCGTACAAAGACAAGTAGGGTCACTCTAAGCCCAGCCCCCAATGTTGCCTTTCCAACTCTGCTCTCGGATACTACGCAAGCTGGCGAGTTCTTGCGCCCGCTGATCTCGAGCAGTAGCCGAACGCTAACAGCTGTGGTTTACAGGGTCAGTCCACCTAACACCACCTAACACGCGACACGATGCAAGGGATACAATCGGTCGGATCTATAAGTAAAGTGAACGTCCACCGTTGACGTCGACAATACCGCACAGTCGGATTCCCTGTAAGTAAACGAGACCGCACGAAGGGAATCCCTCTCAAATCGAGGCGGTTCGCGTTTGTGAGACTCACATCAAAGTCGGCACGGTGAGTGACCCTACTTGTCTTTGTTAATGTACGGTGCTGTTACGTAAACCTAACCTATTGTTGGATTTTCGTAACATGAAACGAAACTGGTAGAAAGGGGAATCAAAAATATGGGCGTTTATGACATTGACGCAGTATATCTATAATCCCTTCATCATCTGAGGGATCAAAGTCATTTATCCAATCTGAAACTGAGTTACACTTGTAAATTTCTGTTGTCATTTTTGTAACAAGGCTTAGAAATACACAATCGAGCCCTCTTATTTAATCGGATGATGGGATGGAACAATAAATAATAATAATTAAACTTCCGCGATGTTTACTTCCAAAGACGGGATAAGTTTGTTTCGTAATCTCAACTTTGAAACCCAGAAGAAAAATCTACAATCTGCGCATGTCCCTACCTCCTAGTCCCACCGGAATCTTGTGTACTGTTTTGACCGCCCAAAACCAGTCCTGAAACTACAAACTGTTGCTGCTCTAACGCACACGAATAGTTCAAAACTGGAATTTATCTTGCTTGGACATGATTTTGTCATTGCGCACACTCAAACGATTTCAAACCGTTGGAAATCTGATGCTAGAACACAACTATCATAAATCGCCGACTGCAACCATTCCGTTGTCTGACATGGAAAGTAAAACCACAGCATAGTAAACAACCAGCGCAATATCTCTGAGGATTTCCTATATAAAACTTGTTCCCTCAGAATTTGACCTTGGGATGATTTTACGGCTATGAAGTTTGGGTAGAGATGCGAAAATAAAAATATCGATACCGGCACCAACTCGATATTTTTTAGCCAAATAGACGTGTTCATACAGAGAATTTTGTTCAATTGATTACACCCTTCAATAATAATTATATAACTATTTCCGATACCGATACCCCTACAAAAGTATCGATACCAGCTTGGAATCGCTCAAAAAGTATCTAAGACAAAAGTACTCGATATTAGTGCAGAAGTGCAAATCGAAGTATCGTTAGCATCCCTACAAAAAATCGTCCAAAAGTGGGGATGCCCGTGTAATTTCCGCCAACCTGAGATATTGTGCTGGTTGTTTACTATGCTGTGGTAAAACTATATGAACGAAGAACACCGTATGCATAGGATATGCAACAGCAAGAAAATCCATCTCATCTGTATGATCACATCATCGGTCTGAATGTTGACTGATATAACAGACAGATTCTTCAAGTCGTAGAGAGTGAGTCGGCTGTAAATTATCTGCTGATGGATTTATGTCGGGAAGGTTGAGTGCAAACAGTGATAGCTTTAAGGCTGGATGAGTGCGCCGAACTGCCGCGCCGCGCCGTGGAGAATGCACCTCCACACCGACATTGCAGCTGTCTACGATTTATTTCAACGAGTGATGCACTACCAGGGATTTTGGGGACGATGTTGTAGCCTACATAAATCTCACCTCACTATCATCATACGGCAACCTCTCTGCATGAGTGATAAATTCGATGGACATTCGCTGATATTTTTCTTCAGCTGGAATTTGGCGTAATGAGGGCTATCTTACATTGATGACAGAGAAAGTGTGTCTAGCAGTTTGATTACTTACTGAAAAAGTTTTTTTGTAGTTTTTACTTCCCACACCGATAGGTGAGGGGAGTATTGTGATCGCGAAAATTTTAGATTTTGAGATAATATACTTTTTGGGCGTTTTATGATGCCTACATAACGAAAATCCACGTCACTCATTTCCGTCGGTCTGTCTGTCGGTCTGTCTGTCTGTCGGTCTGTCTATCTGTTGGCGTTTTTCTAGCCTCCTAATCTCAGTAACCGCTGCATAGATTTTGATGAAATTTGGGTAGTGATATGGTGCAGGGTCATAGTAGGTAATGTTGCTATAATTTTGAAAATCGGTGCATGGGCGGCGGACTAATTAGCAAAAAACGAAAAATTTCAAATATGCCTCAAACTTCGTTTTTAGACGTTTTAGGGGTTCCTGATCATTTTCTACTTTTTTTGGGATGGGGGTGAAATTAGGGTGGTTGGGGGGAGGGGGTTTGTAAAACTCAAAAATTTGTTGTATTCATGATATATTGTCCATTGACCTGTGAAAGAAGCACCTAGTAGAATAAAACACTTTTTTGCGGTCGGGCGAACGATGATTTGATTGCAGGGGCATTTAGACTATAGTTTCATGCTGTGGGAAAATAATATAATATAATAATAAAACTGGTATCATCGGAATGTGTGGGAAGTACTGAGTCAATCAACTTGACTACATTTTTTTATTAGCAAGTAGATTTAACATTTTATGAGCTAGTTTGCTGGGAACATTTGCTTCTCTTCTTATGACGCCGTCTCCTTTCGAAGGTTGGCGATCCAAGTAGCTAACGTAGTTTTAGATACGGTCATGCGGAAAATGTCAAGCGATGAGCCACCAAACCACCTTCAAATGTTCTTCAACCAAGGATTTTGACGTCTGCCGACACACCTTTACCTTGGACTTTTTCCTCTATAATAAGTCGTAGATATACGTATTTTTCTCTTCACATGATATGACTTTTGTTGTTCGTTCTTTGATGGTAAGCATAATTTCTTTTTGTTTTTTCATGCGATCGTTATTCTTCGAACTCATGATATTCTAAGTATATGGCGCCAGCGGTAAATATACATTTCAAAGGCGTCTAATTTCTTTTCCAATGAGTCATCTAGAGTCCAACTCTTACATCCTTACACGAGAACTGAGAAAATGTAGTATTGGACCATGCGTATCCTAAGTTTTAGGTTCAGATCTAACCTTATGGGAAATCTTGTTATACTCACAAATAGCTTTCTGGTCTGTTCAGTGCAGCATCTGACTCCTTGCTTCAGGTCACATACCTCATTTACAATACACCGCAGATATTTGTATGACGACACCTGTTCCACCGTACTACCATTGATGATCAGATGATGTAGGGGGCCCCTGGAAATTTCTTGCGAGAGGAGGGGGCGAATTTGACGTTACGCCACTGCCAGAGCATAGTTAAAGTAATACGCACATAAAAAAAGGAATAAAGTAGACTGCCGTTTCATTAATCATGGGACTTTCAGGACGAAAGAATCGCCGGGATTTCGGGATCCGAGATCCCTGAGCTGGAAGCCCTAGGTGACGAAAATTTGAGAAAACCACTGACATAGAATTCGGATAATTTTTCCTAAATCAATCGCGTTTACATGTATTCTGATATACATCAAGCTACGTAGTTAATTTCAAGAATCATGGTCAAAATATGTAATGAAAACAGCATAACATCGCAAACGTTTTGAATAAAAAATAAAGATAGTAGATAGAAGTCGATACCGTAAACAGACAAAAAAAATATAGTATTTTTATATCGAATTTGGTGAAAAATAGTTCTTTTATTGTCTCTTGTACCTTGTTACAGCTGTAAGGATCAATTCTTGTCCGTATTTTATCTTGCGACGAAACGATGCGCAAAGCTTCTTCAAACATCTTTCTTCATCTATACTTCTAATGAGGTAAAAGATAAACATAAATCGCGTCTGGTCTTTGAGACAGGATGGCACATTCATACATGCCTCAGTAATGATCATATGATTATCACGACTTGATTCCCATATACCCACACTATACATACTAACGTCTAATTATCCAGTCTAAAATAAATCAGCGGCAGGCCACAGTGGCGTTGGAGGCAACTAATCTGGCCATAAAAAAACGTTATAAATCAGTCCTGTGACGACGTACAAACTAACCAATTAAAGGCTGCCACGGACTACAGGACAGTATTTACTCGACCATCAGTTGCTCCCTTGTGAATTTTCGTTCAACATTCATCTGGTTCTAAATTATCGGTGAAATTTTGGCACGGTTCCATCACAGCGTGTAATAGTTATAGCGACAAAATAGCCGTTACTTAAATCAAGTAAATGAGGGAATTTTGTATTGTAACTAATGCCCTACTCTAAGAAAATTTGACATATTATGCGCTGTTACAACTGATGCACTTCATTCAATGATAGACAGTGGTATCACAGTATAACTAGTTACTGATGATCAGGATACAGGATATATGTTACTCTATTCAAGCAAAATCAGTATTTTTGTGTATTATAACTGTTACACTTACCTACTGTAAGGAAAAGTGAGGTATGAGCAATTTTAACAGATGCACCTTATCCATTGATAGGCTATGTTTTGTAACGTTTAATGGTGATTAAATGATAGGCGATGCCGATGGGTAGTATCGAGTTAACCTGTTGAAGTTTTTTTTGTTTGATGCTATTATTTCACAACTTCGATCAGCAGCGGCGTAACTAAGCATCTAACCTGAGAGGCCTCTAGTAGATTTAAGCAGTATACTTACATACTTATACGTATGGAACTGAAAGCACCTATGTTTCTGAGTTTGAGGTACACATATAAAAATGAATTCTCGGACAAAGACTATTCCATTCAAGTATACCGTATCTTCCTATATGCGCAAAGCTGTAATGAGCTTAAATAAAAAATGTGTTACTTTTGATCACATATGGTTATATTGAGTAAATATTTTCGATTAAAAACTGGGAAAGTCTTGAAAGTAAGAATTACGAAACCTCAAATAATGACATAATCTTGAAAACAAAACAATAATATATCACATTTACATATACTGAAGTATTTCATAATATTTTGGTCTTCTTGCAATACGCATCTAAGGGCATCTGTATTACCATTCGGCAATTTTACGTTATATAGTATTTTTCATTACAGATGACCACAGAATACCGAAAATATGTACCTGTACTGTTGAACTAGAAGAGTATGATATGCCCGTTGATTATATTCCATTCACAACTATACTTACATACGAATATACGTATGAGGTCCGCACCCCACAGCTACGCGACAATCCTTTTATGAGAGTATAACAAATATAATACACAGACACGGGTAAAATTATGAATTGTTTACAAATAATAAGGTGTGGCGATCTGTCGATGTGCATGAACCTGGATTATCGCAGTAATCTCTTGGTACCCCACAATTCTCAAGCTGTTTGTATTCTTGATCGAAGTTATAGGAGCTCAGTTGGAAGATGTGAGCCTTACTAGAACTTAATGATATAATTGGGCAAAAAGTACTGAAATTTTAACTGTGAAGAAAATTATACTCTTGCTCAAACCATATTTCTTTAGAATAAGTATTGAAATTAAACATATATATTTTTTGTTTCAAATTAACCAAACATAGGTAAATTTTCTCATACTGACAACAGGTGTCCAGCAAGAAAGCATCGTGGATAATGCTTTTTCCAGCAAGGTAGATGCTGAATCCATGGCACTGGCATCAATGAAGTTTCAAACAGTACTAACCTAAATATCTGAAAAAATCAAGAAGTAATACGCTGTAATAGAAAAACTCGTATTTCGGTTCCACACTCCATGAATACATCTTTGCGTGTAAGAAAATTAGGTAAGATGTATCTAGTGTAGAAATAAACCCTAGAAACGTTAGGAAAAAGATATGTTCATATTATTCCATAAATATGTGTCACATTGTTTGGTATCGACGAATTTTTCTTATTCTGGAATTTTTTTGGCATTAAATATTGAGCACAGGGATGATATGAGGCTAATACCGCCGAATACATTTAAAATTTAACATGCAATATCGTTTAATCCGAGGGATATTTTTTTTTTATTTAAACAAGAAACCGCATCAACCAGGCAGGGTTATTAGCGGTGAAGACGGTACAATTCATACATAGGGATATTATTGTGCGGTTTTCAGCCACTTTTCCCTTTTTGTTATTTACTCCAGAATAGGTTTCACCATGTTAAGATAATTGTATAAAAATTGGTAGGTTTCTTTAATTTTGAGATGGCCGATAAATATACACATGAAATTATTTATTATCAAATAATGCTACATGACACAGATATTTGCCTAATATTGATTGTATTTCCCAAGCTGATGCAACATGTAATATCTCCTCATAAACCGCAAAGAACCAGCGTGTCATTCATGTCTTTATTACATTCTACAAGCCTTTCTTCGAGCTTGTATGGTCCAAATTAGGGACTCAATATAAATGTTGTGGAATTGAAATATTGGTAGCAGAATAAAGCTTGGAGAACAAAAAGGATATTATCAGCAACATTACAACAATGCAATACCTATCTCTATTTCTCGTTCCTCATTTTATAGTACTCTCCCAGGCTGATGCTTACATATAATGTCTCCTCATAAATCTTCATGAATAAGCACGTCATTCATGTCTTTATTACTCACATTCTACGAGCTTCTCTCAAAGCTTGTATGGTCCAAATTAGGGACTCGATGCAAATGTTTTGGAATTGAAATATTGGTAATAGAACAAAGCTTGGAGAACAAAAAGGATATTATCAGCAACATTACCACAACGCAATACCTATCTCTATTTCTCTTTCCTCATGTTATAGTACTCTCCCAAGCTGATGCTTACATATAATGTCTCCTCATAAGTCTCCATGAATAAGCACGTCATTCATGTCTTTATTACTCACATTCTGCGAGCTTCTCTCAAAGCTTGTATGGTCCAAATTAGGGACTCGATGCAAACGTTTTGGAATTGAAATATTGGTAATACAATAAAGTTTAGAGAACAAAGGATCTTATCAGCAACATTACAACAATGCAACAACTATCTCTATTTTTCTTTCCTCGTTGGATAATAGCGCCTGATCTCGGGAAAAAAATGCCTCGCTATTTGCTGGTCGCAGAAATATTTCCGGAGACAATGAAATGTCCGCCGATCTCCGAATACCTGCGCACGCTAGAAGACACGTAAATTGCCCACGGCTCGGCGCTGCTGGTGATATGTTAATTTTATCATCTCAATTCCAGGTATTTAGCAGGAGGAATGCCTCGCGGAAGAAGGGTAATCGCCTAACTGCTGCAGATATATCAGGGCTAGGTTTATTTCCTTTCGCTTGGAATTCATTTTTTGACGTTACACGAACACTGTCTTGGTTACTTAAATTGCCAAAATTTGGTAAAAAAAACTTCAAGACTGCCTCTTAATCGCGTATAAAGCTCTACGTGAACTGTTTAGTAGTAACATGACGAATTATTCATACACACAAAGGAAAGTACTGTTAATTTTAAACTAACAATACTGTATGTTAACGATTTTACGATCCTAAAACTGGTTAATGTTGTTATTTGTTTGTTGTGATTGTATACATTTTTTGAAACGTTGGCTAATTTGAACAAAAGTTGTGTTTAATATTAAAAATACTATTTTGACGCTATGGTAGCATTGTATATAAGCTATCACACGGTAGAGTCGCAATTAGTATACTCTAGTTTAAATGTCCAACGACGCTTCAGACAAGCAATATATCGGAACTGGGCAGTAGTAGCGAATTATTATTTTGGAGGTGTAAATTAGAGCAAATATAGTATATCTTCTTGTTATTGTGTCACCCAATGAGGTCTCGTGACGGCCGATTCAAAATTATTAATCGGCCACCCTGTATATCAGTGCCTTTTTGTGTTCCTCCCGATAAAACAATTCCAACAAACTCAAACACTTGGGGTCTAAAGTGATTAATTCACGAGCTACAGGTACTTAAAGGACTGTACCAATACCATTATGAAGTAGTAGCGAATTATTATTTTGGAGGTGTAAATTAGAGCAAATATAGTATATTTTCTTGTTATTGTGTCACCCAATACGGTATTTGTTTTTGGTCTCGTGACGGCCGATTCAAAATTATTAATCGGCCACCCTGTATATCAGTGCCTTTTTGTGTTCCTCCCGATAAAACAATTCCAACGAACTCACACACTTGGGGTCTAAAGTGATTAATTCACGAGCTACAGGTACTTAAAAGACTGTACCAATACCATTATGAAACACTACCAAAATAATTTAACTATATAAGGGTACATGTTATAATCAATGGTAGTGGTCCCATCCTTTAAGTACCTGTAGCTCTAGAATTAATCACTGTAGACCACAAATGTGCTAGTTTGTTGGAATTGTTTCAGGAGGAACACAAAAACTCACAAATATATAGAGGGCGTCTAATTGAAAATTTTGAGTCGAACGTCACGTGATCAAAAAAAAATACCTCATTGGGTGACACAATAATAAGAAAAGGTATTATATTTGCTCTAATTTACACCCCCAAAAGTATAATTCGCTACTACTACCCAGTTCTGATATATTGCTTGTCTTAATCGTCGTGGGACACCCTGTATGTATATTTGTATTAAGTATATAAGTATAATTGTGAATGAAGCGATGATCAAGGTGAAATTTCCGACTTTGATCTTGCGTATTTTGAATTCGTTATAATAACCTCATTACGAAAGTTTTTGCAGTTTTGCAGTACAGTACAGTTTTTTAACGTACATTTTAGACCTACATTCAATAAATTCACTTCTTCAATAAATTGAGGAGTTTCAGTCCTGTCGTGATCAAATACTCGGTACAGTCTTTGGTGCGGTGTGCTGGAGCATTATCAGAATAGAGGAGTCAAGTGTTCATTCTTGACTTGGCCGCAGGTTCTTCATCTAGGCCCAATGACTTTAGACGGGCACTGTTTTGTATTCCACTTAGCTGAAACTGTGTTTTAAGTCTAGGTCGCCACATCGTAATAGTATATCCAAGTCTCGTCACCTGTTACGATGTTTTGAGATTGTCGAGAATCGAATCGTCGATGTCGTCGTGTATATTCATATATAGACTAAATTGAAAGTTTATTACGAACATTTTCGATTTCAGATAATACGCTTTTTGGGCGTTTTATGATGTCTGCATAACGAAAATCCACGTCACTCATTTCCGTCAGTCTGTTTGTCTGTCTGTCTGTCTGTCGGTCTGTCTGTCTGTCTGTCGCTTTTTTCTAGCCTCGTAATCTCAGCAACCGCTGAAAATCCTTATAGGGGGGGGGGGCGGAGTAATTAGCAAAAAACAAAAAATTTCAAATATGCCCCAAACTTTGTTTTTACGCGTTTTAGGGGATCCTGATATTTTTCAGTTTTTCAGAAACCAATTTTGTGATCTGTACGTACGAGTTTTCCTTCATTTCGTTCTATGTATATTGCGTAAAGCGAAAATTATTGAATTGATTTTAATAAAATTCTAAATTTCGAATTTATTACCGCGGCGAGAATGGAAAACGACTCAAAACGACTGAAAAACCGTGTCAGTGGCGGCGCAGCAATAATCAAAAAATCAAAAATATAAAATCAGCTCAAACTTCGCTTTTAGACGGGTTGGAGGCTCTTGATCGTTTCGGATCGTCCTGTTGAAGCATGCAGAAAAAAACTGTGGCGTCCTGGTTACTAAGGAGGGAGGCGCAAGAAACTATTTACGAGGGTTTTTGTGTTGGATGTTGTTTTTGCGGGCGGGTGGGCGATGATTTAGCTGCAAGAGGATTTCAGACTATAGCTTCATGCAATGGGAAATAATAAAATGGTATCATCATTATGTGTGGGAAGTACTGAGTCAATTAACTTGACTCCACTTTTATAAAGCTAATATTCGGTTGTTTATATCAGAGATACCATATGAAAAGGTTGTACTAAAGGTTACGATAGTAAGATTACGTCAATGCTACTGACTGAAGTATCATATGGTTGATTTGGAGGGTCAATTCTAATCTAATTTGCTTATAAGAACTTATCATCAAATTTATGCAACCCTTTTTTGGGTAAACCACTGTCACTCAGCAAAACTTTCACTTTGTTGGTGCGCTCTGATACAGGATAGTACCAAGGTAGATCCATGGTCGGTGCGTGAGTCAGGAGTCAAAAATCTGAGAGAACAATTTTGTCAAACACTAGAATGAAGGCCAAAAAAGCTGGCTCCCAAATAAACAGTCCGGCGACCCTTGAAATGACCTGATTTTTCCTACCATAGCGTGTCCTGAACTAACCGGGGTATATTTGAACCGTTACATGTCTCGACATCTTGCCTCTATTTGAAACCAAATAGCCGTCCGATTTCCACATACCCCTTGACAGAGCGTCCCTCTTTCGGGGCTTCGGGCAGAGCCAGTCCCTCCTCAAGTGGAAAATATATTGGCCGCGTTCTTTTCCTCCACATGAATAACATTTGCTGGAATTCCGCCTGTCGCTTGTCATTCACTTCGGACCGACTGAATGAAAATTAACTGCCTAACCAGTCTTATTTGGACAGAATCTTGGCCTGTCGTGAACGCGAATTTTCGCTCGGTTCTAAATTAGATGAAAGATATAGGATTCTAGGAGAAGCGATTCTAACCGTTGCGTTGGGAGCTTTCTGTCCGGAATGTCAACTTTCATACGAAAGAATGGTGTCAAGTGCTTTGTTTCCAGACTTCCCACATATTTTCAAAACGCCGACCTATATAAACTGAAAAAAACTTCAATGGCCTAGCATGATTGGTTTGAAAACAATGATTAAATCATTGTAACCTCTTAGTGCATACAAAAATAGGCGTACTGGTGTATTTCGTTACTCTCTGTATCATTTTGTTTACTAGCAATTCCATTTTAAAGATAAAAAAATAATTCAACTTTAGCCAATCAGTGCGAAGCGCGTCATACATCATAGTTGCTTCCTCAACTCCTAAATCGCAGTATTGACACAATTTTCACGAAACAAACTACTGTTTTGTGATTTGCCTCCCGTCAAGGGAATGCTCTGTGGGTTTCATCTCTTAGGTGTGTCACATGAAGAAAGGTTATGTGAGAGCAAGCTTTGTTTTGTGACTCGTGCAGTTGGTTGTCAAGTGAAGTTTAACCTGAACTTATAAATCGAACTTTTTTTGTCTTTACTTATTGTGCAGTAAATTATTGATTCCGAGTATTTGAAAAGTTTACACATTTTCCGCATTAGTAAATACTCATCACACGTTGCGGTTACTGCCTCTACCTGGATATGAGAATCTTCCAACCTATTAATCAGGTTAATAAAGTCTGCTTCACTGGCCATATACATAAAGTTTTGTATATTATAGCTTTTTTCTTCCAATTCCTCTTTTTCCTCTGATTTTTCCTTGAAGAATGAGACCCTAGAAGTGATAGCGTTTCCACGCATTATATATGTCGTATGTAAGCAATTTTCATCTAACGCCAAAGAGTTCTCGTTCTGATAAACCGGCTTTGTGAAGAACGTTCTCATTTCTCGGACACCTTATCTACTGATCTGGGTCCCTTCTTTCGTTTATCATGTATTCCAAATATTTAAGCTGCCCCGTTCTATGTCCTCTCCATTCAAGTGTATTCGAGTTTCTGGAATATGGTTTCTGCGAAGAACCTAACTTGGTTAACTTGGTTTTGTTGATGTCTTTAGGCTCAGCATTTGGCTCTTTTCATTATCGCGACTTAGTAGAGTTTGGAGGTCGTTCACATTATCTGATAGGATGACAGTGTCATCTGATTAGAAACCCGTATATTTTCAAGCCGATAGGGCTATCCAAGGTTATACCAGCCCCAGGAATTACTCTCTCCACATATAGATTGAATAACATCAGTTATTACAAAATACACCCTTGTCTCCCCTTTTTATTTCAACATCATCTGTTGATCCTGCAATATGGACTCGAATACTTGCTTTTTGGTTCCATTATAGATTACTGATCAGCCTTATATCATTGCCATCAAGTCCTACATTGCCAAGATGTGAGGCACATTCGTTTTGCAAGTGAAGTGAGAAATTTTAAACTAAAGTGATATTGTCAAATCAGTAAATCTCAGTTATATTAAAGGCGTTCAAAAAAAATAGCTGACCACAGTAGTGATGTAACGAATATTCGCATATTTTAGCACCTTTACATTCGCGAAATTACTGTGAATATTTTGCGAATATTTTTTTTGTTTTAAATGTAATAGTTGGTTAATAAAACAAAATCCATCCGTTTTCATCAAAGTTTAACAAACCAAAAGAATATATGCAATGCAATGTAAACAATTAAAAATAATTGTTTTACGAATTATCACCGTAGTTTTAATGTTGAAATTATCTTCTTGAACAAAAACTAAAAAACAATCAATAAATACTTCTGCAATAAAGAAAATATAAATATAATTATTTTACATAGGAGCTAAAACTTTAAGCAAACAAAAATTAAATTAAATCTTTTATTTTAATAGAAAATATAAAACTGAATATTCGTATTCGTCACTAGAGAACAATTGATCAGGTTATAACTTAGCTAAGTGAGTAGAGATTCTCTGAGATTTTGTGTATAACGAATGTGGCTATGATATAAGGAGATCATGTTTAAAAAAGAAAGAGGAATAGGGATGGAGAGTAGATACAGAATATGGCAGAATTTAATTTTAGGCCGCGCACATGCTTTGTTTACCAACACGAGCGTCCTCATTGGATGCGGAACTGGCCAGGATGAACAACCTGTGCAAGTGTGCATGTCCGGTGAAGAGTATCATATTTCAAACATGGCGGCTGCCATGCGGCGTCAGACTGTGACGATCGGCCCTAAATTTGGACAAGGAGCGAGTGATTTAGTCGCGACAGATGACAGGTCACCGCTCATAAACAGCCCGCGCCGTACGGCCTGACACAATTTATTTGATTTAATAAAACGCGCGGCATATATCACCGGCGATTTTTGCCGGAGACAACTGGCAGACGAAAATATCGCTCTAGTTTATCATTCGTGTGCCAAACGGGCTAGCTGCGACCGACGAAGAACTGTGCTGGAAATAGATCGCGGCTGACAACTTGACGTGATCTATGTCCGATCTTGTTTTCTATTATGTACGCCACAACCGATGCTAGACAAGGTTAATTGGTACACATAGTTGACTGCATATGCTACTGCTCTTCCAACTATGTCATACTACAACAATTACAGAGTGAAGCAAAGTTAATGAGGTATTCTATTCCAGGATTCCAGGTTACTCCATTATAAGACTTTTCATACGTATGTTGTCCTTTAATTTGAGGTTTTGAACCAAATACCGCCTGGCAAACTACATACATAGATCTACTAATCATGTGCAGTACGTATGTACTATGAATGAATGAAAGCAAAAGTAATTTGACACACACGCAATAGTATCACAGTAAATACAGTATGACATATTGCTCTCAACCTTTTTTTGAATATCTGTTTATTTGGTGAATTAATTATACAATTCCAGATCTTCAATAGACAACAACTTTTCCATTGATTTGGAGCGATATCTATCTATACAGTACTAATTTTCTGTTCTTATATTATAGGCTGTGACATCCATTCTCTTACGTACATACATTTTTCAAAACAATTTGGTGCTTTATTACTTATAATTTTAAATAGAAGTACCAAATTAGCTTCTTGTATGATTTGCTCAGAATTCAAAAAATTTAAATTACTACTACTAAGCATATCACGTATGTAGGTATTTACTATAGCCTAATAGTACTGTCATATTCATTTAATAGTAGCTGCAATTTATGCTTATCTTCAGCAGAGCATGACAATATCAATTAAGCACAACATGTAAAATGAGAGTAAATTATGGTATTATACACAACCCTTTTACGCCAAGTAAAAAGTTTTGGAGCAATTCTGCGAAAGTATACTATTTTTTATCTTTTTTCTTAAAAATGTAATCTACGTGTTTGCTAAGATTCAACTGTTGGTCAATTTGATACCCCTAAATATTTAATTTAATTTACAACGCTAATGTTAATATCATCTATTTTAACAGATAAGTGCCGCTAACAAGTTGACAATTATGCCTTGAGCCAATTACCATACACTTTGTTTTTTGAACATTCAGTTTAATATTGTTACATTTCAGCCATTCAATGAGACGTATCATTTATCTGTTTACGATTTTAAAAACCTGTTTTATTTTGGAACCACTCACTAAAGTGAATATATCACTACAAAAGTAGTGCTACGCCAGTCTTAGATTGTAATTTGCTATTAAACCTATATTAAATAGTAAACTTAGAAAAAAATTCTGTCAGAGTTTAGTGATATCTAAAATCTTGTACCTATGGTATTGCAGTTTATTATCCCTGCTTAACGTACATAGATAAAATAAAGTTGCAGATAATGCAAAATGCCTGCAGTAGATTTATAAATAATATGACGCTGCAGACAGGAAATTTGTTTAACTATATTTTTTTTAATTTGGCATCAACATTCGCACATAATTACCTTAGAAATAAAATGAGCTTACGGTCACGTTGAGAATGGTTTTGCTGACATTTTTTTAAATGAGATTCCATCATGTTATGTTGACACTATAAATTGGAAAATCACATACGCCTTTTCATCAGATTCAATTCTAATATGAGCGCTACAATAATTGTCCTTGGAAAGAAATTTCAACTTAAATATTTTTGAAGGTAAAACAAGGCCATCTACAAGATTCTGGATGCATCATTTGTTTCCGTGGTCAAATCCGATGAATGTGTGTTCTCATTAAAACACGGATTTGAACTTCAAACGACCTTGAAGACCAACCAAACAAATGTTCGGGGTCATGGAGGGATGCGTAGTATTTAAGTTGAAAATGGCGTTGAGGATCATATTTATACTCAGATACAAAGCTACCACCACCGTTTTAATTTTTGAAGTGAAGGGTTCCCATATAGAGGTTTATTATTTTTCACTCTATTGATTTCTGGGTCCAGAGTAAGAGTTTCTTATTAAAACAAACACATTTAGCCTTGAAGCTCATGGTCAGAGTCTTATAGTCACCATTTTGTGCCTTTGTCGAAACCTTGCCTTATCTTATTTGGCTGCTTAGTTATGCAATGCCCAAACGCTTTAATAATAATTTTAATAGCCTTTTTGCATTTTCTATTAGTTTTCAATTTTGCTGATAACAAAAAATGTAGTACTTTTTCTAAAATATGCGTTCGTTGATGCAGTAATCCCTAGTATTTTAAAGCTATCTGCTGCATGTCCATGTAATGAAATAGTCTATACATTTCTATTTACTTTTTGAAGGCATATTTATTGAAATAGAATTTAATCTAGTTATTTAGCTCCTATGTGTTGACGCTATTTATATTTCAATATATTCCCCGCTCACCCCCATCTAGTGAGAGTAGGAGCAAGCGGGGTGTTTGACCATTTTGGTTGTGTAAACATTCGAAGACCCGTAGATGACGTAAGTCTAGATGGATGGATATCCGGGGCGATAACGGGCAATTACTATAAATCAAGAAAGCCACCGAGGAGACAGGCAGGCAGGTGGACAACCAGTTTCTACTCGATAAGGTACAGGGTGATACAGTTCTCTACTCTGGATTTTGGATCTAGACCACCCGGAAGTCACATATCAGATGTATTCCGTTGCTGTGCACACTGAAATTCAGGAGCATCATCTTGAAACTGAAGTGATACAATAGTAAATAAGTTGTTTTTAGAGTTGTGGTGCCAGAGTTGTCAATAGTCCTGATTAGTTTGAATTTTTTACTTTTTGTATCTTAACCATAGCGTCAATATCAGATATTTGGTGCTAAAATCCTGGGCTACGGGTAAACATTATATTTTAAGAAATAAGTATTATGTTATTTTTATGACGTTTCGACGCTTAAATATGCGTCAGGTAATGGCTGGTAGATTATATCACAAGAGTCAGATATTTTTGCCGGATGGTGCTGATAATTCGATTCTTATGGAGAGACTAGAGAAAAAATCGAATATGATAAGAATTTATTAAAACGTCTAAAAATGACGCTTACAGCGAATCTGAGGATTTTTGTTTTTGCTAATTATTACACTGGCAATGCATCGATTTTCAAAAATATAGGATAGGAAGAAAAATTCCACTGATATATCTTCAATCGCAATGTTTGGATATGGTTTAAACGACAATATATTTTACCTCTTTCCGAAAAAAAAAATTGAAAAAGGGCTGAAACTCCTAAGACGAAAACGCCTAAAAACTGAGTATAGGAATTTTGGTTTTTGCTCCGACGCTACTGAAACTATTTCAGAAGATACTAAGCATACTGTGCGACCAACGTAAATTGACCTGCCTCTCAATAATTCTAACCTATTTCCATCTTTTACGACGTGTTTTATTTGATAAATAAGTGAAATGGTAAATAATTTATATCCTTCTCCTATTCATCTACTTCATAAAACTTATAACTACAACCGGCAACAGCAGATTTTATCCCTCGCTTCAAGGATAGTCCAACATCGGGATTGGATAATCGCAACAGTCGATATTTAATGTCCCTGTTAGACTTATGTTTCCTATCGCTTTTTAAACTCGACATGGTATTGACGATCGCTACCTGAGGGAACCTCCCGCTGCCCTTCCTCATGCCGCGCTGGCCAATTTACGATGGTCACACAGTACGTGACACGAGTCAATAGTATCATGCACGATTACACAGATTAGACACAGACAGAAGAAAAGCAACAATCAGACCGACGGAAATGAGTGACAGATTTTCATCATAAAACATCTAAAGACATCTCAGATTCGATTTTCGCGATTACTACGGCTTGAGAAGTGAAAATATCGTGACGCAAATCCAATAATTCTGAGGGGAGGGTTATTAAGCATTCAGAAATTTTGTGTGATTGTAGATAGAAGATTGATCCATATTAATGCCTACAGAAATATCAAGTCAATTTATTTGACTCCGATTTCTCTTTATGAGAATGAACACCAACAACGTCAGTGCCGCCATGATGTGAGGGTAACAATAAGGTGTTGAATGCGTTCGGACGTGCGATCATCCAGAGAAATGAGATTTCCGGCTCTCTCACCTGCAGGACGCGCCTTGGGGAGCACTTCCTACGAAAGGGAGCCGATTCCTTGGAGACGATATCGAAGGGATATCTGGGTAATGAAGTGGGCTTTTTACTGCGAGGACACAAGAGTAGAATGGCAGGGTGTGTTCCGTCGTTATAAATTTACTGGCCCACCAGTAAAATTCCATATGCTGAAATAAACTTTTTACTGACATTTCGACATCTTCGTAAACACAATCAAAGTACAGAATATTCGCAAAAATGTAATTTATTAATAAGTAACATTCTGAACGCCAGGATGCAGCTTTGGTTTTTGGCATGGCCTATCTGTGATTCTAAACGAGAGGCAACTATAGGACGAGTTTAAGAAGCACATTAAGCTTTCTATATATCAAATTTAAACTCTCTGTGATATAAATGCTTTAGATTCGAATGGTGTTATTACGAGGACTAATTTTAGGTACATACGAACAAGTTTTAAACAAACATTGGTCTGTCTGCCGCAATTGAGTAATCGTTGGGAGAACGAAATCGCGGACATACAGAGACACACACACAGACGGACATCAAAAAACCAATGTTTTCCGACTTTCTTCAAACTTGATCACTATAAGAAAGAAATCATTAGACACAAAAATCTAGTTTTTGGTTCCGCTGCGATGATAAGAAAAGGGGGGATAGGGGTAACTCAACAAATAATGTCGAAAACGCTACCGCGCATGCCGCAAAATTTTCAAAATAGCGGAATAAAAATTCATAAAAAGTAGCAAATTTTAAGATGGCAGTAACTGTCACAAAATGATCCAAATAATTTTAAACTCCACTGTCATAAAGAGGTGTTTGTTCCCTTTTAGTCAACTTTTGGTGCAAATCTATGAGGGTTACTCGGAAAAATAATATATAACACAGCATTTTCTTTTGAGAAAATGAGTCATGAGGTGATTTTACCTGAAAATGATGACTCTCACGTTGATTTCGGTAAAATTTGCGAAAACGGGCCGATTCTAATAACTTACCCCTCCTTTGTCGGTGAAGCTAAAATGATGACAAAATTTTGTGACGTTGTTTTCTATATGTTTATTAGCAGACACAATGCATTATGGGATTTTTGATCCAATGTTAAAAACATCAAAATCAGTAGGTATTTCAAATTTATCGCTTGTTTCTCTCATTTCTAAATTTACATTTCAATGTGCCATTAATAGAAAATAGTGACATCTGATTTGAGAATAACTGCACAGCATACCTGCCTATTGCAATAACAGACTCATTGCTTGAATGACATGAAAACCGTCTGTGCCCAACCATTCTAATTAAATGAGTTGAGTTACATGCTGGCGTCATTATCTTTCAGAATAACTAATCTGTTCACTTAAATCAATCGCTATCGCTACATCGTTCCCTGTTACCTGATAAATGACATAGACTTAATTGACGTACTGTAATGATTTATCTCTGTAATAAAGGAAACTTTAATCTGGCTGAGATACCGGAATATTAGAAAGTGACCCTTTCCAACGTTCTATCATCACGTTTTATGACCGCTGTTCACTCGACCGATTGATTGTATCCTGTCACAATTGTCTCTGAGGATAGTCAACCCAAGGTTGAATTTAAAGCATTGGGTCTCTAGAGATCCATATCTAGCAGTTATCAAATGTCAGTTTGATTGTGATCTTTGACTTCAAAATGATTTTTTTTCAAGTTTATTGCTCATCATTCATTATTGCTCTGGACATACTACAATTAGTTTGTGCAAGCGGTGTAAACTTGAAAATCGGTAGCATAATATTGCCTTTAGAAAGATGGTAAAAGAAAGGAAGAAGGCAGAAGAAAAAGGACGTAAAGCTAAATCGCATTGATTAAGTTGATGCTTTGATGTTGATTCAGAAAAGGACAAAAAGGAGGAAAATGTACTAACATTATTATAACACTTTGATGTCTGTTCCCAAGAAATTTATTTGTTTTCTGTTTTAACGAATTAATTTCATAATACTTACATATTGGGTAAATATGAGAAATTATAGGCTCTCTTAATTAAGGCTGTATCCTGTCACAATTGTCTCTGAGGATAGTCAGCCCAAGATTGAATTTAAAGCATTGGGTCTCTAGAGATCCATATCTAGTAGTTATCAAATGTCAGTTTGATTGTGATCGTTGACTTCAAAATTATTTTTTTCAAGTTTATTGCTCACCATGAAGTACTCTCTGGACGTACTACGATTCATTATGATTTGGGACAGTTAGGCTTAAATCAATCAGTTAGTTTGTGCAAGCTGTGTAAACTTGAAAATCGGTAGCATAATATTGCCTTTAGTAAGATGGTAAAAGAAAGGAAGAAGGCAGAAGAAAAAGGACGTAAAGCTAAATTGCATTGACATTACTGAGTTGATGCTTTGATTGATTTTGATTCAGAAAAGGACAAAAAGGAGGAAAATGTACTAACATTATTATAACACTTTGATGTCTGTTTCCAAGAAATTTGTTTTTTTTCTTTCTTAACCAATTAACTTTTAACATATCACTTCAAAGTTTCAAGTACAAAACGTTTATATATTGGGTAAATATGAGAAATTATAGGTTCCTACACTGCTGCAGTTTCAGTTATGGTGCAGCACCAAGAGGTTTATGGTTTACGGAGAATGAAGAAAGAAAGAACACAAAACAGATAATAAGGTTAACGAAACTAGCTGCAGATAAGGTGATATATTTTAGATAAATGGAATGTACATATATACTCGTACCTGGCAAATTATAGTGTATACCTATGCCTCAAACAAGTCATAGGCTTTGATGTGGCGCTATTTTGTATTGCATTACCAAGGCAATGTTGCACTAGATGTTTGGCTAGATAGAGATGAGGGCAGGCAAGTAAAAAAATTTATTGTGGGTCCAGATAAGTGTAACGCGCTTTTGAACAATGGCACAGTCGTTGAACCTTCTGGTTGGGATTCACACATGCTGAGCAGACACTCGTCACTCATGAAAGCTTTAGAAGATTCCATCTGCTTCAGATACGGGAACAAAACGGGACTTTCACTTCCTCGACAAATATCGCAATCTTAGGGTCTAAATATTTGTTATCGAGTTCATAGAGGAATCACAGTAAACCGGTCAGACATATTGGCCTTCATTAGAAGGTCAGGTAGGAGTTCAGGAAAAGGCTTTAAGTAAATAAATAGTGAGAAAGGCTTTCTGGTGACTTTTTGACAAGAACCAACAGTGCATAGGCCAACAAGCGAACCCTTCTGCACTGTAGTTCCCAACTACAGCCCTCATTGCAAATATGAAGATGGCATTGAGTCCTCCCCATCTTATTTTTTCAGTTTCAAGGATCTTTGAACCCAATATACTCCGCCTGTGATACCCAATGGCTTCACAGAGATAAATAGAATATGTGCCGAGGAACCTTTCTTGTTGCCACAACATACACACGTCGGGTAGCTTGCCACCCCCATCAGATTCAAGTGACGTCTGAAGGTGTTAGGGCCACACAGCAGGCCCACAAGTAACCTTAGCCGGCCTTTGTTCAGTCAGAAACAGAACCGCCCTAGACCGGCGCTGGCTAGAGGTCCCAAAATAAGTTGCCTAGGTTGACGGAGACGAGCAGAGATTCCTCTATATCCCATAAGTTGTCGACTTTGCAACCCTTCTAATAGTACCTGCAGCCAGCCCAACAGCCGACTCAGGAATTTGTAAATAAGTGACACCTGATGTCTTACCAAAATGCCATCCAAGACCTTTCTAAATTTCAGATCGAGCCTTGATGTAAACCCACAAGCACTCAATGCTTTAAATTCTGTCTGGCTATCAGAGCAGATAGTATGCCGCCTCGTGAATACGAGGGGCACAAGCTAAAATCGCGTATGTTTCTGCTTGGAATACCGTGGTGTATCCTCCAAAAGAGAAGCTTTAGTATTGATTGCGTGCGGTCAGCAAAATGGTTCAAAGCTCTTTTACTCGCCTAGCTTCGCCTTCACACATCTTACACTATTTAAAACTACACTTTCAATTAACTCCTGTGCTACCAATTTTTTGTGCCTCTGCCTAAGTGTATACACCGATATCGATGATCAAATTACCAACAACCAATGTTTTTCACATCAATCGCGAATATGTTGGACTCCAAACAAATATAGTAACAAACAGAGCCGAAGTGTTTTATGGCAGTCATCTGTCTGAACGTCTGGTGGATCCTGACGTGTCTAAAGCCGCCCACACGCAACCTTTGCCTTTGCTAGCCATACACACAATTAGCGCATGAGTTATGAGTGCCATTAGTTGAAGCACACCTTCCACTCGGCATTCGTCTCTCTTTCTTTCTCTCTCTACGCCACTTCACGATTAAAAATCGACCCGTTTATTAGGATTGATGGCCAGCGACTAGATGGAACTCACCTCCTTCTTCGCCAGCTTTGTTTCTCTGTATAAATATATACTGTTCACGCAACTACAGTGGCGTTACTGGGGATGGAGTTGAGGAAGGTGTTTGAGAGAAATGCTCCAATAAGAAAGCTGAAACAGCTATACCGTGTTCAAATCCAAGGTGCAGAAGATTGTAAACAAACAGGATACTACGCACGCCGCCCGAGTAAGGCGGCTTTCATTGCGATTGGCCGAAAGGCAATAAACACCTTGGAGGCTTGCCGCTCTGTCGCCCGTCTGGGTCGTTGAACAGAGTACAGGGTTGTATTTTATTCAGTTATCTGTATGTTTATCACTGTATACGACGCGTCGTGTTAATGATAGCGTACATCGTGCTTTTATCATCGCATACCTGCCGTGTTGTTGTGCGAATTTTAGTGTTATCTGTGTTGTTTTAATAGCTATTAGTGGTCTTTGTGTTATTCCCCGATAACTTGAAGGAGATATTGAAGGAGTCTAGTAGTACAGACACTGCAGATGAATCCATGGATATGGCTACAAGACAGGATTTAAGTCTACCAAGGAAGAGGCTTAGTAGCACAGACATTGCAGATGAACCCATTGATGAGGCTACAAATCAGGATGTGAGTCCACCAAGGAAGAGGTCAAAAAACAGTCAGTTTGACGTGAGGCTTAAGGAGGTAATATTAAACGTACCTATATAAATACTAAACCTAGAAAAAATCATGAACAACTGCTGCTGACGATATTGTGGAAGAGGTCGCACTCAAAATAGGTATTTGCAAACGGAGTGTCTATAACGCGGTGCGAGAATACAGAACTAGACGCTCTTTTGCTGCACCTTTAACTAATCAGAATCGCAAACGTTGCATTGACCTTGTGGACCATGGCGATAAAAGTGCAATTAGGAGAAAGCTGCATCAGTTCTTTTTCCGAAATGAACTTCCGACTATTGACAAAGTCCTGAAAGAGGTGAATGACGATAATGACTTGCCCAATTTTAAGCGGACCACGTTTGATAAGCTATTAAAGAAGCTTAGCTTCGTATTTGGGAAACGAGGAAGGTAAAGTATTCTCATCGATAGGGAGGATAGAATTGACTGAAGTATTGACCCCTTCTCAACTTTACTCCCAAACTGAAGGTTCCTAAGGTAAAAATAATATACAAAATCTAAAATATATCAATACAGCTGTAATGGAAAAATATGAGTCATAAATGCTACTCCACATCCAGGCAGGTATCCAGGATTTGGTTTTGAGGGAGGTCCAGATTATGGGTGTCCCTTTCGGGGGGGGGGGGTCCAGATTAGATTGCCACGTCGAGGGGGGGGTTGCAAAAATTTGTGGATTCCATTTTTTAGACGCATTATATAACGTTTCGGTGGGGGTCCGGACCCCCTGGACCCCCTCTCTAAATACGCGCCTGTCCACATCCGATACTATGGACTTTATGACTGTTATTTTGAATACGGCTCTGGCGACCGACATCCACAGGCCAACCGCCGAGCGCGTGTTATTGTTTACAGCCACTGCACTGCGGATTTGAATACACTTTAGGACGAGTAGTATCCAGGAAGCCAGGTAAAACCGGAAAATAGTGAGTGTTATTTAATCCTGGAAAAATCGAGAATCTGCCAGGAAAATTTGATGAAATAAACGTCAGCTATGCTGCTCTAATGCTTAGATGACAGTTTTTTCTAAGAGTATTACTCTAATTGACGCATAACTGAAGGAAATGTGGAACTAGAGCTTCACAGTTCGAGCTCAATACCAGTATATGTATGTTAATGTACTTCTGTATGTTGAATAAGTGCTATATTTTATCAAATTAATGTTGGTCAAAGTGTATGGATAAATTTTCTAGGTGATAGGACAAAAAGGTGGTATCTTCACAAGAAATTAGAGCTTCTACATTTCTATTACGAGTCTTCAACTGTTCTACATTCCAGATTTTCTCAATTATATCTGTACACTAGCAGACGCAATCTGTAATAAATAATCAAATATTATTGAAAAAGTTTACATATGATGCCCTTATGTATGATGATACTTCTCAATTCAATGAACACCGCAAAAACTTATTTTCCGAAGTTGTAGGTACGAAGTTGTAAATACGTTGTTGAAATTGATAACCAAGAATGGGTTGTGCTGCAAAAGTAGACAATGACCGCACTGTTTTTCATGCGGCACTGATTTTATGAATAACTATAGATCTACACTATTTGCAATGGTGTAAAGGCTCAGTATTTTTTGTGGGAAGAACAAATTTTGCAAAACGATGTATCCATAGGCCTGTATGCCTATATAGCACCACACATTCAGAATGTTCCTGGTTTGAGAAACCATGGAAATGGTTGGGTGTACCTCACTAAATACAGAACAGTGCGCATGAAGCACATTTTCCCTCATTTGTACCCCATTCAACAAATTTGAAAACAGACTTTTCCTTCTCTCACGTGAACCAAATCGCAAATTATTTTTTCGGTGCACTTTTGTCACAACGTAATTGACTATTTGAAATATGATTTAATAGAGGTATAAAATTATCAGAGTCTACAAAATATCAAAAAAAAGCCGGATAGCTTTTTGTTTTCTGTTTTTTGGAAACTAGTCTGCCTCTGCCAGCACAGTTTAAAGATACCATACACTTTTTCGTGTCCATCTCAGCAACTAAACATATTGTCGTTCTTCCAACTTTCATATTATTGCACCCCCATTTAACCTTCTCAAAGAAAAGTTTCAGGGATATCTTAAACACCTCAAAACCAAGTTTGTACGGTTTTACAAGCCGTCCTCTTTTCATGATTAGTTCGCCGCCACGGAAGCGATTTTCAAAAACTATATAGTATTTCTATCTCCATTGTAGAAGTTGTTGACACAGTATTATTTATTATCTTGGCGAGGATGGAAAACGCGTATGGTCTTTAGAAATCGTGTCAGTGGCGGCGCAGCAATAATATAAATAATAAAAAGGCTAAAAATGTAAAAATAGCTCAAACTTCGTTTTTAGGCGTTTTAGAAGATGCTGTTTTCTGCTTTTTTTAGGTGGGGGTGCAATTTGGTGTAGTTGGGGGTGGAGGGTTGTAAAGCTGAAAAATTTTTTGTGAAAGAAAGACCTAGTGGCGTAATACTCTTTTTTCCCATCCATCCATCCATTGCCTTGCCTATTACAGAATCCAAGGGATTTATTGGATGGATCTTAATGAAATATTGAGAGAGTATTATTACCTTGACGAGGCTGGTAACGCGTATGGTTTTTAGAAATCGTGTCAGTGGCGGAGCGGCATTAATCAAAAACTATAAAGATATAAAAACAACTCAAACTTCGTTTTTAGGCATTTTAGGGGTGCCTAATCGTCTTCTGCCTTTTTGCTGGAGGTGAAATTGAGGTGGTTGGGGGGGGGGGCTATAAAGCTCAAAAATTTGTTGCATTTACAATAGACTATCCATCGACCTGTGAAAGCAGGACCTAGCGGAATAATGCACTTTTGCTTCCCACACCGATAGGTGATCGCGTAGAATTTTGGATTTTGAGGTAATACGCTTTAGGGGCGTTTTGTTAGGTCTGTTTTTACAGAGAATCACAAACCAGTCAGAGCCAATCAGTATTCCCCATTGCAGTTGTCAAACTATTTCTGACTAGTACTGGCCAATCAAATTGACGCTGACTAGTTTGTGATTGCTGTAAAAACAGACCTATTATATCTACATAACGACCATCCACGCCTCATTGATTTCCATCGTTCTGTCAGTAGGTCTCTGTCTGTCTGAAAAGTGTCATGTATGGAATATTAGTCCATATATGTGTATGTCTTCAAAGGATAGATCTTAAAGTTGGAGTATCGTCAATAATTTTTTTAAGGTTCCGCTATCCCTATATGGTGTGAGTAGTAAAACAACCCGTTATTGATGCGTGGCAAGTATGAAGTCAACCTTCTTGGCTCAATTTCTCCCTGCGGTCTTCACGTATATAAGCATAAGGATTTGTTCAATAATTTCCAACGTGAGAGTGTCGTAAATTCCAGCAAATACGACCGCGACGTCCCGCAGCGTGAAACAGTGTAGTAAAGTCGAGCTGAGAGATCCGCACGGATCGTTTTCCGGTTTTATTCGATTTTAATAAGGTCCAATTAGCTGGAGTCGCTTTTACATCATTAGCTATTATAATCGTTGGGAATGTAGAATAGTCTTATGCGAAGTAGTCATGTGAAAACGATTGGCATTCATAGATGTTCCGTTTTTATGTTATAGCTTTTTGAAATATATAAATATATACTGTATATACCAATGTACTCAGAGACAATTTATGAGGTACAACATACAGGGTGGGTCCTAAGTTGATACTTTTTTTAGCTGTGTATAGGAGTCGTTAAAATAAACAACTTTTTCAAATAACATTTTGGTGAAAACCGAAAAATAAGCGAGATACATCGTCAGAAAGGTAAATCTTATGTTTATTTTTCGCCCGCATTTTCGTCTTATCGATCAGGCATTGTACCCGTCAATTGGTGCACTAGTCACTTTCAGCTTATCAAAAGTTAATTTTAAATTTTATAAATCCTAAAAGTTGTTTCATAATCATGTGCCACTTTTATGATTTAACCAATTTAAAATTACCAACGATAAACTGCTACTGCACTATATGACAGGTACAATGCCTAGTCGATTTGACAAAAATGCAAGCAAAAAACTAAACATAAACATACTAGTTATGTCTTGATACACAAGCTCAGATATACTTTTTTCAATCTATATCTCGCCTGTTTGTCAATTTTCAGAAAAAAGTTATATGAGAAAGCTGTTTATTTTAGCGACTTCTATACATTAAAAGTGTTGTTCCTAGAACGGCGCTGGGATACAGTAACAAAACACAGAACACGAGGCTAATGACCAGAGCAGTCGATGCTGTCGACACAGAAGTGAAAAAAATAATTATGTTTCACAAAAGTTATTGTAGGTTTTCTTAAAACTATTTACCATCAGCGCGTTCACAATATAGTGTATTATTATAAGATGTCAAATGTATTAAAATTTAAATTTTCATCAAATGACTTTCCAAAGAAACTAAAGCAACATCTACTTTGGAGGTTGTAAATCTACTGTGAGAAACTTCTATTTGGACTAATATTTCTTGGCTGCCTTTAATGTTTAAGAGCACGTCTACTAGCAGTCTCATTTTTTAAAGGAGTCACTTGATGGATGATTTGGAAGCCCAGCAGCTTTAGTAGCAGTACATGAAGACCAAACGATGTGTATTTCTAGATCATTATAATTTCTAATATGTCAAAACAGCATACTACAATCATTAGAAAACTTATAGAAACGGTTCTTCTAAATAGTCACCTTATACAACCTAGTTCAAATTGTATACTAATTTTTTTTCTTTATTTGCAGGTGAGTACCATATTTCGTGATGTATCAGGACCGAATGGGTAAGCTTTTTGTCCGACATACATTATATACACCAGAAAGTAACTATACAATGCTGGATATGTAGTTGATGATTTGCGAGCTCCACCTACGGCAGTTTTAAAAAACTAGAACTTCAATATACAGCATTAAAAAAGATTGTTATATTTAGAGAAAGGTATTCATCTTTATACAGTTCATAGATTTTAAATTCTAATGTGTCAGACACCTTATGTTCTTATTATCATCTGCTATATCTTCTGTCTATTGCATATAAACTTGAATTTACCTTTTACTTCCAACATATATTTTGAAAAGATATATCTGTTATAGTATTATAGTAAACATGTAGCAAATGGTTATGATAATAGCGGTGACTTCATCGATATATCTGGGAACTGGGGCATATTCGACAGCATAGTGAAAATAGTCTTAAAAACTTCTTTGCAATATGTTATCAGACCAATCAGAACTTCTCCTTTGCCTTTTGCTTTATAGTAAAAGCACAACTTTAGGATTTATTTCTTAAAAAATATATAGTCATATAAGATATAAAAAGAGCATCAAGAGATAAATAATGTCTATATTTATACGTATAGTAAGCCAGACAATGTATAACTACAATCAGACTATATGGTAGGGGTATTTATACAGGGTGGCCAATCGGGTGACGATAATATTTTTTTTTTAGATAGCCCGTACCGAGACCTATCCAAAACACCCCCATGTATGTGTACCGATTATTGATAGTTTTCGAGTTATAATTTTTTTTTTGAGAACTTAGAGATTTTCCAGTTTTGCCAAGAAATCGTCAAAAACAAAAACAAGAATGCTTTTTGGCTTCAATTTTTTTCTGCAATCATACTCAGTACTAAGCCTATTTTAATATCCAATAAAGAGAACCTGTACATCCGAACAATAATTAAGTACATTTTGGGCCCAAAGTTTGAAATCTCTGTTTTTAGTCAGGAGACCAAAACCTTCAAAATAAAATTAAAAATACTTATGCCTGGTTCTAGAGTTCCAATCTAATCTTAAAAACTCTGCAAGGCATTGCACTTTCGAAATAATAATGAAAAAATAGCACTTATGGGGGCATTTTGCGCCGTACGTGACTATTAAAGGTAAAAAGGTGATAATTCACGAATTTCCAAAATTATTTAAAAAACTATTATTTTACTTTATTATGACAAATTAAAGAAAAAAAAACTCATAACAACTAATAAACACGATAATCATTGATGTTTTAATCACTTTTAATAAGAAAACTTAGTACCTGTGCTTTTTGCTGTGACTATTGGACTTCTGCCAAATTAAGTTGTATGGAAAGTTAACAAAGGAAAGGGATAATAAAACAACAATCTGACTTTTAATTCTATGGCGGAATTACCTGGGAAGCGTTATCGTAGCATACGCCATCCCTTTTACTTCCCACACCGATTTTGAGATAATAGGCTTTTTGGGCGTTTTATAATGTCTACATAACGAAAATCCGCGTCACTCATTTCCGTCGTTCTGTCTGTCGGTCTGCCTGTCGGTCTGTCTGTCGGTCTGCCTGTCGGTCTGTCTGTCGGTCTGCCTCTCGTCTGTCTGTCTGTATGCGTTTTTCTAGCCTCGTAATCTCAGTAACCGCTGCATGCACTGTGATGAAATTTGGGCAGCAATATGCTGTGGGGTCTTAGTAGGTAATGCTGCTATAATTTTGGAAATCGGTACATGGGCGGCGGAGTAAATAAAACAAAAATTTCAAATATTCCTCAAACTTCGTTTTTAGGCGTTTTAGAAGTTCTTGATCATTTTCTGCGTTTTTTTTTTGGGAGGGGTGGAATTTGGGTGTTTGGGAGGTGGGGGGTTGAAAAACTGAAAAAACTTGTTGTATTCATGATAGGCTGTCTACTGACCTGTCAAGGAAGTCCTAGCGATATAAATCACCTTTTTAGGTCCATCCGAACATTGCCTTGCCTATTACCGAAAATTAACACAACTGCGCTTCGCCGACATGAGCTCGCAAAAAGCTACTCTGAAAGAAAGGGATGGCGTATGCTACAACATCGCTTCCCAGGTAATTCTGCCATGAAATTGGAAGTCAGATTATTGTTTTATTATTCCTTTCCTTTGTTAACTTTCCATAAAAGTTAATTCAGAAAATTCAATAGTACATAGCAAAAACACTTCAAAAATCACAATTTGGGTATTAGTTTTTTTATTAAGTCATCAAAAACATCAATGATTATTGGGTTTATTAGTTGTTACGAGTTTTTTTTCTTCAATTTGTCATAATAAAGCAAAATAATAGTTTTTTAAATTATTTTGGAAATTCGTGAATTATCACCTTTTTACCTTTAATAGTCACGTACGGCGCAAAATGCCCCCATAAGTGCTACTTTTTCATTATTATTTTGCAACGTCTTGCAAAGTTTTTAAGATTAGTTTGAAGCTCCAGAACCAGGCATAAGTATTTTTGATTTTATTTTGAAGGTTTTGGTCTCCTGACTAAAAACAGAAATTTCAAACTTTGGGCCCAAAATGTACTTAATTATTGTTCGGATGTACAGGTTATCTTTATTGGATATTAAAATAGGCTTAATGCTGAGTATAATTGCAGAAAAAAATAAAAGCCAAAAAGCATTCTTGTTTTTGTTTTTGACGATTTCTTGGAAAAACTGGAAAATCTCTAAGTTTTCAAAAAAAAAATCATAACTCGAAAACTATCAATAATCGGTACACATACATAGGGGTTTTGGATAGGTCTCAATACGAGCTATCTAAAAAAAATATTATTATCGTCACCCGATTGGCCACCCTGTATAACAATTATATGTAAACTTCTCGACGATTCGTTGGGATGTTCCAAAACTGCGTCATTAGTTTCATCGTCAAGCAAAATGTATCGCATCCAGTCTCAACAGCAGAGATTGATAAAAACCCACAATTCCAAACTTTTACGATCGATAATCAATAAAGTTCATCCACATTCCGCAGGACATAGAGGAATGAGAATCTCCTTGGTCACGGAATGCAGTATATCTTTTTATCGAAAGAGATAAAAGCTGTCAGTATGAGGACCATGTAGCATTAACCGTCTACTTTACGCGAATCGTAAAATATCGTTCATCTCACACGGTGCTTTACCAAGACATGGCACCGACACTAATAGTCTAGTCTTCTTAGTACCAAGTACAGAGTTACAGAGCAACATGCAATTAAGTGGAACAGATAACAATCTTTTTGCGATACTTAAATAAAATCGCAAACATGGTCTTGATTGGAAGTGAAATGAAATTCCATAACTCATTTTATCATGTTCGTCAACCTTTTTAACAAGTTTCTGGCTTGACTGATATATGATTCTCAATCCTAGACTTCTAAAAGTCGAATGCCGATATAAATACATCGGACGCTGATAGCCGATAGCCGATAGCCTATAACAGGGTGAAGAGAGTACACAATATGCCCTAACTCCAACTCAAATCCTATTATACGAGGGTTGCTCATATGCAGTTGGCATAGAAGCGCGCCATCTGGTTAGGTGAAGCGAATGCGCCTTTGCGTTCCGCCAAGAAGTTTGCTGCTTTTTAGCAGCGACTTTCCTTGGTTTGCCGTTACCTCCGGGTACCAGACGGCGCACAGGCAGATTTTTTCTGCCACCTACTCTCAAATCCTATTCTTTAGAACAGACGTTTCGCGGAGTTGCCAGATGTGCCGACTTTCCCCAAAGTGGCGATCAAAACCGAGTTAGAGACCAAAAATCGTAGGTGGGCGATTGGTGACTTTTGGTGGCGCAAAACATACAGTGAGTTGTCACTTTTGGCTATTTATAACCTTCATGTAATTGGTTTTCCCCTCAAAAATAAGGGCTAGCCGCAAGAAGTGACAATATGGTTAGTTGTTTTACAATTGACACTTTCACCATAGAGACTTTTCAAGGAGAGAGGGCAGGCAAGTAAAATTGTTCGACCTATCGTTTCGTTATTGGGCATCATTTGCCTATTTCTCATTGATGCCTATGCTCAAAAAACGATAGTCATGAAACTCGTTATTTCTGTTGGTCCCAAAATACCCCAATGTCTTAATATACACATTTTTTGATGGGCTGGATGTGATTCGGAATTAGCAAATGACCCTTCGAAGTTTTAAAATAAATTGATCCCACTGGGAAGTTACTTCCAATCATAGAGAGCTAATACTTAAATATTTTTCAACGAACTAAAAGAAAAACGAATACATAGTATTGTTGATGTATTTTTAGCTCTACACTCATTGCCACCAATACCTTCGTGGCCTGATACTCAACTGATATCTAGAGCGTTATACGAAGCTAGTAAGCTGGGACTATTCAAACAGTTTCATACCATTTTTGATGAAATATTCTCCAAGAGTCCAATGCCTTTTGTCCTAGTCCGAGAGGATCACACCCAACAATTGAGGTATTGAGAGGTAGTGTGGCTTATCTCACAGAACAAGAAATGTGGAAAACTTTAAATACTGAGAACTCAGCTCATGTATTTTGAACATAATAATGGCCTATGACTGATTTCGCTATTATTACATTGATATAGTTCCTGTTATTTACAAATATTTACCAGCGTTTTTCTCAGCTTCTGAATTTTGAAGATTTTTGAAGATCGGCCACTCTAGCTTTCAATGCCTAAAATATAGTCGTACTCCCAATTCTATGTAGAAAATTACCTAATGTGGTTATAAACTACAAGAGAAATGCTCTAATAGTGCAAATCGCTCATCGACGATTTTTATTTATCATAAATTAGTAATTTCTTACCTAGATACCGCCTTTAAAGGTAGCGACCTTCCAAGTTATAATACTTTGTTCTGAATCACTAAATTTGGACATATTTTATGCCTTAGTGTTCCAAGATAATATTTGGTGAGCAACTTCTAGCAAAATATTACTTCATTAAACATTAAAAAGTCCTTCATACTCAAAGGATACTGCAAGGATGTAATTAATAGGTATTTGTTTACCTAAGCCTTATAGTTAAGAGATAAAGAAGAAAATTCTGTGATTAGAACAGGACAATTATTACTAGTAATCGATCAGCTTTGTACACTTATGACCAAAGTTGAAATTTGGTGCTTCATGTGACCTTTTCTTGCACTAAGAAGGCACATAAAAAAGAAAAAATCGCTGTCAATCGAACGTAGATATCTTTCACTCCACATCAAACTGTAGTATTTGCTCCTGATCAACCAACCAACCAACAAACAGTCGTTGACTAGCAATCAGGCCTGTTCAGCAAATGTTGCATCAGATACATCGCACACGTCAGCGCGTAAGCCAGAATCCTTCACCAATACTAGAGAACCAATAGAACATCATGGTCGCTTGGTGCAGACCGATAACAGTGATAGCGGAAGCATAGTTCTGGCTGGTGCGTCAGCGCGCTTTAGCGCTCCTTTATCGGCGCGAGACGAGGCAATATCTGGGAATCGGCATAGAGAGAACACAAGAAATATAGAAAAAGACAGAATCACCCGTAGGAGAGTACAGAGGGAAAGTCTTCTTACCGGCAGTTGTCCTAAGGAGACAACTTGCCCCATTAAGGCAAGTAAACCGCCCTTACACATCCGTCAATATCATGTTTCACGGATGGATCCCAACACTGAGGCAGCTGATCTTTTGAATTACCTTAAGCAGTTCGCTCCTTCGACTGAGGTCTCAAAAGTGAATGTGAAATATCCTGGAAGCTACTCCTCATTCAAAATTTCGGTACCTGATACGGAGGCGTCTAATATCCTTAAGTGCGAAATTTGGCCAGAGGGAGTTATATTGAACAATTTTTTTCACAAACAATGGAAACGAGTTGCTGCATGATGGTGTCAACGATGTAGTTAATGAAAATGGTAACAGACAAAGTGAATCTGCGCTCAATTCTGTAAGTGCTAAACAAATTAAAGTAACCAGTGATCATTTAGTTAATACAAGCAAAGATTGTAAAGCAACTTTAGCGCATATAAATGCTCGGTCGTTAGTTTCGCATTTTGGATTGATCCGGGAGCATGCTCTTTTGAAACAATATACATTTCTTTTGATAAGTGAAACATGGTTGACGAGGCAAATCTCTGATTCTGAGGTAGCAATAACAGGTTATAAATTATTTAGAAAAGATAGAGATGGGCATGGGGGGGGAGTTGCAATATATATATAGCTAATAATATTTGTAATATTGAGGTAGTTCCTATAGTTTTTAAAAGCTGTGAGGCGCTTTTCGTTACCTTGACTCTAAATCAAGAGAAAATTGTGCTTGGCACTGTGTACAGACCTCCTGGTTTTTTGATTTATAATGAATTTCTTATTGAATTCGAAGAATTTATAGGCAACACTATGATTTCTTACGACAACTTTGTATGCGCAGGAGATTTTAATATTAATCTTATGGACGGAGGGAATCATGCAGACCAATTTTGTAACGTCTTATACAGTTATGAATTGATGCAACACATAGACACGCCAACTCGCTATGGTTTGATAAACGGTTCAATTCTAGATTTAATTTTAACATCTAGTAATATATCAGCCTGTAGGGTACAAACGTATGACATCTGTGTTTCTGACCATATGTTAATTGAATGCGAGCTTTCTCTGCAAACTTGTGATTCACGTCAAAAATTCATTACTTATAGGAATTTCAAACATTTTGACATAAACGAATTTAACAATGACCTATACAGGATTAATTTTGATTCCATGTACAACATGAAAGGCATTGATCAAAAGCTGGAGTATTTTAATGACAACATTTTAGAACTTTTTAACAAACACGCACCAATGCGTACCATAAGAGTCACGAAAAAAAAGGCTCCTTGGCTCACAGATAATATTCGATTGATTTTTTCTTTAAGAGATAAAGCGCTACGTAAATTTAAGCACACTAAGTCTCATGCTGATTTGGAGTACTATAAACAATTAAAAAATTTTGCAAATCATGCAGTTGATAATGAAAAGCGAGCTTATATGAGTTTTATTCTAAATGGAACTGATGTAAGGGAAAAATGGCAGGCGCTAAAAAATCTGGGTGCTGTGAAGGAGTCAGGTAACTTAATTCCAGATCACCTCAAAGATCCAGAAGCACTCAGTGATTACTATGGTAGCCTCATGACATCAAACTTGCAACCTGATATGGATACTTTGAATAAATATTTGGGCAGCGTTAAAGTAAATCAAGATATTTTTAATTTTTCAATGACAACTGTTGAAGAAGTTGCTGATATTTTGAAATCAATAAAGTCTAAATCGATCGGTAATGATTCTATTGGGATAAATATGCTGTTATATTGTTGTCCAAGAATATTACCGGTTATAACACATTTAGTGAATAGCTGCATTGAGCATTCTGTATTTCCCGTGGGATGGAAGGTATCTATTATTAGACCTATACCAAAAAATAATCGCCCTTCTGAAATTAAAGACCTGCGGCCTATAAGTATCTTGCCAACTTTATCTAAAGTTACAGAAAAAATAATGGATATGCAAATGCGGAATTATTTAAGTAGTCATAAGTTAATTCCAGACAATCAGTCAGGCTTTAGGCGTGGATACAGTTGTTCAACGGCACTTCTCAAGGTTACTGATGATATAATACATGCTGTAGATCAAAATGAACTTTCTCTTTTAATATTACTCGATTATAGCAAAGCGTTTGACAAGATAGATCACAATCTTTTCCTTTCCATACTTAGCCATCTAGGTTTCAGCAGTGAATCATCTAAGCTCGTCCAAAGTTATCTCTCAGATCGTAGTTACATAGTCAGTGTTAATGGCGTAACTTCATCGTCTAGAAATGTAACATGTGGCGTTCCTCAGGGATCCGTATTGGGACCTCTTATATATATAATCTATACATCACAGTTATTAGCCTGTCTAAAAACATGTACTGCCCATTTGTATGCGGATGATACGCAGGTTTATGCATCATTCAAAGCTGAAGATGTATTGTCAGCTGTTGACAGCATAAACGAAGATTTACAAGCTTTAAACACAGTTTCAAAAAATCATTGTCTCGAACTAAATCCGCAAAAGTCAAAAGCTATTTTATTTGGTAGAAAAAAAATTAGAAATGATAAAGCAAACTCTATTGGATTGAATATAGATGCAGTACCAGTACCTTTAGTGGATAGTGCGATAAATTTAGGAGTTCAAGTTGATGCAGATTTGAGATTTCATGGACATGTATCAAATAAAATAAGACAATCCTTTCCCAAATTAAAATTAATATATTCCCAAAAAAGGTACCTTAATATCCACTGGAAAAAAACTCTCTGCGATTCCTTGGTTTTATCTGCTTTCAATTATAGCGATGTCTTATATCACCCATGCTTAACAAAATTTGACTCTAACAGAATTCAACGTATGCAGAATTCATGTGCTAGGTTAGTGTGTGGCGTAAGGAGAGGGGATCCAATTTCTCATAAAATCAAAGAAATAGGCTGGCTCCGTATGTCACAGAGACGCATACATCACTGCCTTGTACTTTTTCATAAGACAATCCTTGAAAAAACACCCTCTTATCTTTATAATAAAATAGTATTCAGGTCGGATTTACACAATGTCAACATACGGGGAAAGGAGTTGATAAGTCCACCCCAGCACAATACTTACTTTTTTGAAAGGTCATTCTCATATTGTATATATAATTTGTATAATATGCTGCCCTCAGAATTTAAGAGATTTTCAGTCGAAACCTTTAAACGACGGGTCCGAACATTTATAGTTGAAAATGCCATTTTTTGAATAATTATGTTCTATTATCCTCGCTATTATCTTATATAATTTATGTTATGAAATCCTGTTTAGTTGGTAGTTAATAGAGTTAGGTAATGTAAAAATGGTTGAGTGGAAGAGCACTGCTATAGTGAACTCCGCCATTTGAGGTATATCTGTATATGCTTCAATAAAGGCTATTATTATTATTATTATTATTATTTAGAATTTTAAGGAAAATGGACTTGAATGCCGTTAAAAATTACCATCTCCTGACTGAGCCTAAAGTAACGCCATGAGCATATCGACTTCCTTTAACAGGTAGAAAGAAGTGTAGAAATTTGAATGATGGGTAACTCGGAAAGCTATCTATGTATTTATTCTTCAAATAGTATCAGATATGGGATAACTTCTTAAAAAGTAATGGCATAAACCAGGTAGAAAATTGCAAAAACGACTAAAATTAATAAAACGCAATTTTCCAGTAACATTCACAAAAATGAATCTAGCACTCTGATATTGCACTGAAAGTGGGTCCTCTTGGTACAGGATATGACATCAAAATTTCAATACGATTTATCAAATACTTTGAACAATATTGAGTTTGTTTATCCCACGCAGATTTCTTTTGCAATGCTATATTCCAGAAAACCATGAAGAAGGAGCAGCTCTACGGGCAGAATATTAAAGAAGAAGACTTCGACTTTATACTTGATTAAAAAAACGGTAAAAATATGATTTTAAGCATTGCAAAATCATCTAACAATAATGCTCTAATTTTGTGCTTATAAATAAATTGGATAACCTTTTTGGTATTAAGTTTACACTATTATTTTTTTCATATCTGAAAAGCTGACTTTACTATACGTACTTTAAATTAAAAAATATCGTAGGTCAATTTGGGCCAAAGTTCGCCGTTGAGATTTTTGTAAACTTTCTGTTTTATTTTTTTACTGATCACATTACAAAATTTTTACAGAAATCAGAACAATAAACCGTACCACATAGGTAGTTACAGCTTTAATTAGCTAAAATAAAACCGCCTTGACATTGTGCGATACGACAAATCATTTGACTACTGGGTGATCTGTGATTCCTTTGTCGGTGCAAATAAGTCTGAGCCACAATAGATAAGAGTGGGAGGGGTCAATGCAATAGTCCACTAACTTAAAACCTATACGTAGATACCTCTTCTGAAGTGACCGTACTAGTATGGAACCGACGTTTTAAGTTTAAGACCAGCAAAAGATAAGGTGGCAGAGACGGGAAATTTACAATCGTCCGTCGTCTGTAAAATGCAAATTACGAGAGACGGAGGGTTAATAGACGCCTTTGCTTGGACTGCAGCGGCGATGTACAACGTTAATTATTTGTGTGTATGTTTCGGAAAACGAACAGTCGTAAATTCGTCCTAGATTGCTGATATGGCGAACGAGACGCTCCCGGCCGCTAAAGTCAGCCACACACTTTGATAAGTTGGAGTTGAAGATACTAATTATAGCTGAAGTAGGTTCGTATCGACAAATATGAAGAATCAGAGGGAATATTTATAAAATCGAAAATATATATTTTATTGTATAGGTGGTAGAAATGTTGTGATATCAGGCTTAAAGAACGAAAATGAGATAGGTACGTCGTAGCGTCGGTATACTGCAAAAACTGACCAAGTCAAAAAGACGGAAATGGCTGTTGAACGTAATTACTTCAGAAAGTCTGATCCGGATTCAGAACAGTTTGATTGTGAGGCATCGTTTTTCTTGTTCCTATCTACAGGGAGTGACTTATTTCAGATGTGGTAGTCAAAATGGTAATTTTAACGTGATATGCCTTACAACAAATTAATGATCAAGTCAAGTAGATCGCTTTTACCTGCTACTTCATTATTTTTATGGACTTGCTCAAAACGAGCTGTTAATTAAACTGGCAAAACATTTGATTATAGATTTGAAAAATTTTTATGGAAGAGACAAAATTATTTGTAGTCATCAAATCGTCGATTTTTGACTTGGTCACTTTTTGCGGTATACCGACGATTAGAGAGCACAACCAGCGGTCAGTGAAACAAAATGTTCATGAAACGTTTTTGATTTGTTTAGTTTAGTTGTATTAACTATTGTAGATTGTAGGTATTATATTGTCTTAATTATCATAGAAATCACAACCAAGGTTTATTGACTACAAGAGTCTTATAAAAAGGTTCTTCTAGAATGTGCTACAAAACCTTTACAGGGTGTCTGGCAGAAGGTCAGCCTCGTGGGCGAATAGATAAGCCCATGTCCGACATATTAATAGATCTGATTCCTTAATGTTCCTGCTTTTATTCAATTTTCAAGAATTTGCAAAATTGAGCATTCTCACTTCTGAATTTTTCAAATTTTTTTAACTTATTTTTCGTGTGTTTCTGATCTGTGGAGTGTCACTTTTCTGCTGAAGTAATAATAAGTCACAAACACTACCGAAATAATTAGGTGTGAGCTGACATTGCTTTCGAAAAAATTTTTCAACTTGATGTAAAAAAATAAATAAATGCAATACAGTTGTCAAATGCTTTTTGAATCTGCTCTATTTATAACTGTTTACCATGATATGCGACGTATATCAGTAAGATCAACTAACTTGTCAAAATTAACGACATGAGGATAAATGCAATCAAGACAAGAATTTATTTTTTTTATTTTTGTAATTACAAAGTTATAAATTTTGTTCAAAGTGCGCTTTTCTGCTTCTAGTATACCTACATCGTCGTCTGATTTCGACCGTGGTGGTGCGGAGCCATATCTCACCTCTAATTGTCATAAAAGCTGCATCAATTTTTTGGACCGCTTCATTCCGTTAGTCTGTAATTCCTACACATTTTCTTTTGCACATGGAAATCGAATGGGATCAAGTCAGGGGAAAATTTGGAGGCCATGCGATGGGACCAAATCTTGCGATCTACAAGTGGGGGAAGGTGTTGTTCAGGGACTTACAAAAGCAATGATAGGGAGCATGTCTATTTATAAAATTTCTTCAATATCCAAACACTCTGTATATATTATGTCGAGATAAGGCTTGTCCGGGCCTGCAATTTTTCTACAACTTCTAGTATGTCTGCCATTTGAATGAAATACCTCCCAAGAGAATCACAAAAAAAATAATAAAAATTCAATCTAGTACGATAATATTTTTTTCTCACCAAACGATTCTTCTTGCACCTGAATTCTTCATTATATCATATTTTTTACTCAATGTGGCTATCTTTTAGTTAGTTTTCCATTTTCCTAATAACTACTCCTAATAATGTGACAGTAATAATGGACGACATTATTACTATTGTTATTTATTTGTAATTTAGTTGCTAATATGGTAGCTTTGAACCTTCTAGCGGTGTAAGAAATTATTATAGTACAACAATTTCAGTGGATCATACATGACACCAACGTGAACTTCTTTGCTCAGAAATCTGTCTGATCTGAACTTCTGAGGTTTTTCTATCATCATAAACATCACCAGCTATACGTGTCATATCTTCGTTCCATCATAGTCATTTTGTTCTTCCAGATATTGATATGTGTGAGCATGGCAGCGATCTTCGCATTGTTATATTTAGCTGGCAAATTAATACTATAATATATCCGTGTAAGATTTTGCAAGATTTTGTTGGAAAGATCCGATCATATATAGGAGTTTATTTTAACAGTCACTTAACCTTTAACTATTACATACGCAAAATAGTAAGGAGTGCGTATTGTACTTATGGATTTATTGTAAGAAATTGCAGGCAGTTTGATATGTCAACGCTTCTAATGTTGTTATTGGTGTTGGTTGTTAGTAAGCTTGAGTATGGTGCACTTATATGGAGTCCAATCTTGATTTGCACAAAATAGCATTGAAAGAGTCCAGAGACTCTTCCTCAAATATTTATGTTTCAAAAATGATGGCATCTATCCTCCAAGAGGGTGCGACTGGCCGATACTGCTCAGTAGATTTGATGTTCCGTCGTTGGCAACACGCAGAGAACTTATATCAGTGGTCTTTATATACAAGATGTTGCACGGGTGCATCGACTGTTCTATTTTATTGTCGCTGCTTAACTTTTTAGCATCAAGATTTGTATCTAGGCTCAATAAGAGCTTTTTTGGAAAAATGCGCAAACGGACTTGTTGTCTAAAGCACCAATAAATGTTATGTGCTTCAACGCTAATAAAATAGATAAAATTTTTGATATCCTCTGTTGCAGTCTTAGTGATCTAAAAAAATTATATACAGATTATCTATGAGTTTTAATTGGCTATTGTATATATTCTATTACGCTTTTTTTTTCTTCTTTTTTTGTCATTATTTTTTTGTCCCTTTTCATTTCATAATTATTGTTTTGCTCTGTAAATGGTACATGTATTGTTGGGCAATAAATGGTTTATTGTTATTATTATTATTAATACTCTTGTTGCGGGACATTTGATTCATGTGTCTTTTTTGGTTGTAGGCTCTATTGAAATTTATTTTGATTGAAATAACTTAGAATAGGGTCGGAAAAGTAAAACTTTTGGTATTCCGGTAGAGAAACCATGGGTAACCGAATTAGACGACACTACATGAGGCTGATGTAAATTAAAATATGTCTGAATATAGTACGTATGTGTGAACTGTGTTCGAATTTTATAAAAGGAATGTGAAGCACACAAAAAGTGATTCCAACTATCAGCTTATAGAATTCACCCAACTTCCCTATTGCATAAATGTCATATGATTTGTAGAGAACTTTTACATTGATTACACTGAAGGCTTTGTGGATATATGATGCCATAAATTTAGACTCCTTTGGGTGTATTGTTGCGTAATATGTATTCCTACAAAAAAACATGAAATCAATACATTTTTATCGAGCATAGCGACCCTGATGGGATCAGAGCGAACGAAGCCCCCCTTGAGTAACAAAGACAGGCAGTGCGCAGTAAATCAGTTTTATGGCGTTTTGAGTCCGATAACAGCATTTTTGCAGATGCTCATTCGTCGGTTCGTCCAGTAGTCACACATCAAGCAGGCCGTGGTTGCGACGCGACGCCCGTTGGGCTATAAATTAGGGGCCTCCCCTGACACATTTACATTTTGGTACGTTACGGTGACGTTATATAAAATAAGGTTAAGACGTAAATCACCCAAGCCGGGAGAGCGACATCCTGCCAGAGATGGACTCGAAAAATTAGTTCGTTTAGGCTGGTTTGCACCAGCCACACTTAGGTGGACCTTATCTTTAAGAAACACTTAAACACCCAAATTGGTTGGTAGGGGGCATAAAATCCATTTTGAGCGTACCTTAAAGTTACGTTATACTGAGCAGTAGAAATCTTCGGCTTAAGTAGAGGTTATAGTAAACTGCTGGCAGACAACACATTTGGGGGGTAAGGGGAGAGGTAAAAAGCCGAGCTCCAGTGGGCGTGGCTTATTTACTATAATTTCTACTTCAAGTCTTAAAAAATATTTGCAGGCGGCGGTTGCCACCGACCCTAGACCGGTTGCCACTGACCCTAGACCGGTTGCCGACGTGCAAAAAGTATACCTTTTTTGATCGTCGGTCGTTGAGAAACAGACATTGTATAATTTATACCTGGCATCACAGTTGATCCCTTTTCTGTGTATTTCAGGCAAATACATAATAATAAATACAATATGAGTATAAAGAGTTGTTTATAAGTGCAACTGAGTTGTCACACGAAAAATGAATTTATGAATTTATCGTATGCACAAGAGCGAAAATGAGATGCAAATAACAAGGAGTACCAATGACAATATTATGCGTGTATATGTTATTTGTAAAGTAGCTAAATTCAGTTACATTGAGCAGTTCTTTAGATATGCCAATGCCGTTGGAAAACTGAAAGATATAAACGTATTATAGAATTGGCGTAAATACGGGGGTTAGGGGGGACGTGTCCAACTTTCCACCCCTAGGAACTATAAATTAAAAAAAAACTATCATGTCTCATACTTTTTGCCTATAGCACCCCCAGAAGGCGCCAGCAAAATTATTGTTGGATGCACAACAAACTTCAGAAAAATTAACCAAATTATGCCTGCCCCCCTCCCCCATCGGTAGGTTTCCAAAAATATATCCCCCACCCCCCATAGTGAAACTATATCTACCTCCATTCTGAATTACAGCCGCCAAATTTGGTATTTCGATGAAGTACATATTCAAAAAGAGGACGCATTTTAACAACTTTGTGAAATCTATAGCACCTCCAACACAGATATACCTATGCACTTATGCCAAGACGATTATGTACTCTGAAGAAAAAGAAAAATTTGCTTTCCCTGATGTCAAGCGATGAATAAAAAAGTATTAATTGCGGACTATTTATAGTAGATGCCTATCTGACCTCTAATGTTGCCACACCAAGATGGTGTCCTAATTTTACCTGATATATGACATGACACCTGATGAAGAAGGTATTCAGAGAAAAAAATCACTTTTTGGATGAAAAATGGTGCGCTAGAAGAGAAACCGCAATTGGTTTTATCAAGTTCAATGGCAGTTCTATGTTACAAAAAGTTACTATTGCTACTTTGCCGTCTGAACACAAGAAATCGTGAAAATGGAGAATTTGGCAAAGGAACATGACTTCTGGAATGAATAAATGTTAATTAAAATACAAGGTTTTTATCAGTTTATGTTACAAAGTAAAAAATGTAATTTCTATTCGCAACGCAAAAAAGTGTGAGCCCAAGATTCAAGACTTCTCGGTCTGGGCCTGCCAGCAATTTAAATTCTAATTACTTACAAATATGGTTGGAAATTGTAAGATTTCCTAGTGCTCCTGAAAATGATAACTGCTCAAAACCAATTACCGCGATTTGTTTAAATTTTAGTAGTTCCTAACTTTAGGCCTGCAGTGTATGTATATGAATAAGTCACCCAAAACTACCGACTACAAATTAAGTTGATGCCCAAAACAATATCTATCTCATTCCAGAAAGGAATGAACTTCAGCTCATTCATAAACTGTAGTTTACATACTTTTGTATCGGTGGCGCCTTTATCAGTGTCCCAATCGGCGCGCGATCGTTCAATGCAAGGCTCTAGCTGGAACCATTTTTGACCCTGTATATTAATATTTGGCACAAAAACCTGATTTGCGTTTCCTTAAAACTTCAATCTAGGGAAATGTCGATCCAGATTTTAGAATAAGTTTATACAGGGTGATTAACGAGACCGTGACTTTAGTAAAGAAACGTCAATTTTGGCAAGTTTATACAGGGTGATTAACGAGACCGTGACTTTAGTAAAGAAACGTCAATTTTGGCAATTTTTTATTAATTGTCTATTAGGAAATTTCAAAAAATACGTCGACATTTCTCTAGACCCGTCCTTTTTCTTAATGCTCACATTTTTTTTCAGTTCAGAAACCTCAAAATTAATAGTCCAAAAATGGTTACAGCTGAACCATTGCAAACAGCTCTCATGTACGTACTATAACCTCCTCTTAAGGCGTGGCTCAGAGAAAACTCAACCTCAAAGTCTCAGCGTTCCCAAGTTACGGCGTTCATGATAACCGTACCCTATGTATTTTGTGGTTTATTCTATGGGTAGTTTGTGTCCATGTGGAAACAGGGCGATTGGCTTTTTCATATTTTTCTTAAACGTTGTGAAAATGGATTTAATACATGATGATGCTGAGTTGGAGGAAATAAATTTCATGGTGTTTGTGACACCTGGAAGAATTTGATAGCACAGACTATTTCAACAGATTCGATGATTTCACCTCTTTTAGAAGGTTCGGGGTGACAAAAAGGATACTGCCCTACTGCTTTTAGAACTATAGTCTGTCCACTGAAGAAAAGGAGTAAAAAATTATTTCAAACCCGTATTTTAGGGCTTTACTCGGATAAATCGAACTTAATTTTTCTGTTTATAATAACGTCACTGCTCTCAGTATATGCAGTTTTGTAGACGGTGTGCATATAACCCTTGACCATACAGTAAAAATTTACACATATTGTGCATGGTTACTCCGTTTGTTCGGTGGATAAGGTATAATTGAAGATGAAATCGAACATAAGTATGATTTGTAACTGCAAAGTCAACCATCCGAAGGTTTAAGGTTATTTCGGTATCTGTAATGTCTAATGTGGCATTTAATTTAAAAGTACAGATCAAAATTCCCTATAATCGCGGTGATGCCATATTGTAAGTTCCCTGAGCTAGAATGACGTAAAGTGAAACTGTAGTAAACTCAGGCTCAGGTTAACACTAAGGTACATCTCAGATAATAATTCTTAGATTTAGGTGTGAACCGTGCAAACCACCCTTAGGGTCTTTTTATTAGATTTGGTCTAACCTTGGGTCATAAACATGTTCCAAACAGGTTGCAAATCCGTCTCAACACGCATGTCCATAAAATTGTACGCTTTCTGTCCTGATTATGGTTGCGTTTGGAACAGCGGATCATAGGTTATCTAAAGCCAGTCCCACACGATGTGGCGAATGCCTTCCAACGTTAGACACATCGGCATTTGCCACAACGTGTGGGCGTGAGTTGGCGAACTGCATATGTCCAACGTTGGCGGCATGGCAAGTTCGAGCTCTTGTCGGTAACACTGATTCGTATAAAAGGTGCTTCCAACACTGTTTTAAAGTTTTAAAAAATGTTGGACATTTTCTTTGATGTTTACCGACTCTAGACGAGAACACGACAACTTAAATCACCAAAGTTGTTTTAAAACACGTCAGTTCTAAAACATGTTTCATTAGGATTTACAACTTGTTTCTCAGCACTGTTTAGAAACACCTTGTTTTAAAAGTTGTTGCATATTCTAAGTGCGTCTTATGACCCCTATTTGGTGATATGCTACATGATAGATAGATAGATAGATGAATCTTTATTCTTTTGATCACCACAGATGATGTTTACCGGTTATGATGTATTTAGAGAAACTGTATTAAATAATGATTTTGATATTGTTTTAGTCTCAGAGACATGGTTAGAAGCAGATTTCGATTCTCAGTTCATACAAATTCCTAATTACGTTATATATCGTCATGACAGAGTAGGTAGGGGAGGGGGCGTTGCCGCTTTCGTAAAGATTTCTTTAATATGTAATGTGGTTAATCTCGACGTAAATGTAAGCAGCAATATAGAATACTTATTCATAAAAATAAAACACCGCCGTGTCTCCTGTTTGGTGGGTGTAGTTTATCGCCCTCCTAATTCTCCACTTCAAGATGCCATAAACGACATAGACAATATCTTGTCACATATTTCACATACATCCGAAGTTGTTTCTATTTTGGGTGACTTCAATGTTAATCTGTTTAATCTAAATAATCCGTTATTAGAATGTTTCCAGAGTTTCGGCTTTTCGCAAGTAATAAATGTAGCTACTAGAATCACCAGCACATCCAGCACTCTACTTGACCCTATCTTTATTTCTGATTCTGATTTGGTTAAAGAAGTAGGTACTCTTTCTATGCATACTGTTTCAGACCATGAACTAACTTTTTTACATTTAGATCTACCTGATGCAAATGCAAACCTTCAAAAAACTGTTGAATATAGGTGTTACAAATACTTTAACTCTAACGATTTCCTCAATGACTTAACCAAATTCTCTTGGAATAATATTGTACAACAACCGAATATAGACCTTAAACTTAGCTTGTTCAATGAATACATCTTGAGTGCATTTGACATTCATGCGCCATCAGTTATTAGACGTGTCACAAAGAAACCTGCTCCCTGGTTAACTGAGAATTTAAGACTTTTGCAAAAACAGCGTGATAGGGCACTCCAGAAGTTTAAGAGGACTCGTAACGAAACTGACTTTATCAGCTATAAAGAATTGAGAAATCACACACTTGCTGTAACTCGCAGTGAAAAGAGAGGATACCTTGAATATACGTCGCGTCAAAATAATATAAGGAACACTTGGAAAGCTTTAAGCGATCTGAGTGTTTGTCCAACTCGTAATTCTTCATCTTTACCTCAAAAGCTGTGCAATCCTGATTCAATTAATGGTTATTTTGCCGGCTTCCTTCAAAATGTCAACAACAACTCGGCCTCAAAAATAGACTACTATAGTAAACATCTTTTCAGAGAAGAGATACATTTTTCATTCAGGCTTATAACTGTTGAAGAGGTGAATGCAATTTTGAATCGCATTAAGACTAACTCTTTTGGCTGTGACAATATAAATATTTCAATGCTTAAGCAGTGTAGCCCTTACATAGATAAATATGTTGCTCACATTATCAACTGTTGCATAGAGAATTCTTACTTCCCATCTTTATGGAAATCAGCTATTGGAATCCCTTTACCTAAAAAAAAGAGTCCTGAAAATTACTCAGATTTAAGAATAATAAGCATTCTACCAGCTTTATCAAAAGTGTTTGAAAAATTCATTTATTCTCAAGTGTATGACTATTTTATTAGCAATAACATTTTGTCTGATTCGCAGTATGGATTTCTCCCTGGTAGAAGTACTCAGACTGTTCTTGCAACCGTGATAAATGATATAGTTACAGCATATGATGAAGGCCTAGCTAGTATCTTAGTTCTCTTAGACTTCTCGAAGGCTTTTGATACGATAAATCACGAACTGCTCTGCACGAAATTGAAGTATTATGGATTTGATGATAAATCTGTTTTCCTAATTTGGAACTATCTGTTAAACAGGAAACAGACAATTCGTGTTAATGGTGTATACTCTTCCTCCTTGGACATCTTATCCGGAGTTCCTCAAGGTTCTATTTTAGGACCTTTGTTGTTCATAATTTATACAACTGATATTCTGAAGGGCATTAGTCATTGTAGGATACAGGCTTATGCTGACGACACGCAATTATACTTCAATTTCCGTATGAATGATTTTAAAACAGCTGAAGCTATAATAAATTCCCAGTTGACGACTATTAAGACACTGTCAAATGAGCATAATCTCAAGTTAAATTCTGATAAGTCTAAGGTTATTCTATTTGGTAACAGCATATCAAGAAATTTCTTAAAAAATAACATTTCCCTCAAAATTGATGATATACTTTTAGAATTCAGTGAGTCTGTTGAAAATCTTGGTTTAAATTTGGACTGTGACTTACGCTTTTCCCAACATATTCAGAACCTAATAAGCAAAGCGTTTGCTGCATTGAAGCTAATCTATAGTAATAGGCATTTTTTAAACCACAACATGAAGAAGCTGCTTTGTGAAACTTTAGTCTTAAGCCACTTCACATACTGTGATTTTATCTATGGGCCTTGTCTTACACAGCTTAATAAATCGCGTATACAAAAAGTACAGAACAGCTGTTGTAGGCTTATATTCGGAATCAGGAAATTTGAACATATATCTCATAAAATTAAGGAATGCGGCTGGTTAAACATGGAAAATCGCAGACATTTACATTTAGCTACCTTCACTAAAAAATTATTAGTGTCCCCTAATCCGCCCTCCATAGTGAATAAATTTGTTCCCCGGCAACAAGTACATTCTCGGGATGTAAGGTCGAAATCGCTTCTAACCATGCCCCGACACAAAACAGCCATGTATCAGAGAGGTTTTGTCTATAATGCTGTACAGTTACACAACGCATTGCAAGAGTTATTCAAAATAATCAACATCAACAAATTCAAATACAAAGTGAGATCTTATTTTTTCCTTCGTCAGTAAATACACACCTAAACCCGTCTGAACAGGATCTCCTTCCTCTGATACATTGACTAAGATTGGCTGTTTGTTTTCAATTTCTGTTTTCCCTTTTTAAATTAGTGTGTGAATTCCTGCTAGCTAAATATTGTATATTTCTGTAAATATAATCTGTTAGTCCTAATTTGCACATATATATATCTTTTTGTTTCTAAGTGATATGAATACTCATGTTCTCTAATGAATTATTTTATGATTTGATCTATTTTTTTGGGCTCTGCCCACTAATGGTTAAGTAGAGTAGCTTCAGCTAGACTTCGCCATTAGTCTACAGATTGTTGTACAGATTTTATATTTTTATGTGAATAAAGTCCGCTTATTATTATTATTATTATTATTATGATATAGAACATGTCATAGAGTCACGTTTACATTTCTTAAAAAAAATAACAGTGATTATATAATATTATGATTATAAGCGAGGATTGCACTCACGACGTCAATCAAAATGTCTTCGAATAAATAGTAAATATATGATATGAGTAAAAAAAACCGTCACAAAACACTTAACACTTGATATACACGAAATTGTTACTGGAAGTGCGGAGAAACTAGCATTGAAATACGCTATATGTTTTATAAAAGATTCTTTAAAAAATGATAAGCAATAAACGTAATTTAAAGGCCGCCCCTGAATGCTAATCTCACCGTCGCGGCGTCAGCGCAGAGGATGTGTCGTCAGCATCCCCTGGACAACCGCTGACCATACACTTCCTCCCTTAACCCGTCCCCCTCATTCCGGTACCTCGCTCCTAGACTCTGAGCACCGCTCTCTTCTAATTTACTAACGTTCGTTAACGTGATTCGAATTAATTTTGGCCGAGAGCAGATCCCCCGCTGTCCCCCATTTTCACGCCTGCTGGCCAGTTGCGTACCTTAGGGGACATGCCGAAGATTCAGTCACAGGACAGGTAGAATTGATCACAGTCATTCTGTTACTAACGGCACAAGAGCTGAATGTAAATACATTTAATGCAATACCACAAAGTACTACTATCGTTTAAAAAATATTTATTATAAAATCAAGGTTAAGTACTTCATGGGTACACAAAACAAAACATAAAAATACAACTTTTTATGAGAATTGCTAAAATACCTGAAAACAAAGTTTGAATATATCTATATATGTAGTCAACTATAATATAAACTTCAGGAAAAACAGATCAGTACCATCCGAGTTATAAAAGGGTAAGGTAAATTAATTGATTGGAGATTACTGAATCACCACGGAACTAAGCCGTAAGTAAAAATTAATTAAAAGCCAGTAGCTCAAATCAAATTGATAAACTTGTCATATAAAAAAAGGAGTCAAGTTGATTGACCCAGTACTTTCCGCACATTACAGTGATACCATTTCATTATGTTTCCATTGCATAAAGCCACGACTAGCTTGCAACGAAATTATCGCCCGCTCGCAAAAAAATATCAAATACAAAAACTCTCGTAAATAGTTTTTTGCATCTCTCCGTAGAAAATAGGATAACAGTCTTTATTCTGCAATATTCAACTAATATACTAATAACATGGCATGCCGATTTTGCGGTATTTAAAAACAGATTAGGTATATTATGAGTATCAATCTTTAAAGGGCATTGAAAAGTGTTCCGGGGTTTCCCAACCATTCTGTCTGAGACTTCATCCTACCTCGGCTTATTTAAATCACTCAAAAATTGTATAAAATGATCAGAAATCCCTAAAATATCCCAAAACACAGTTTGAGCGGCTTTTATATTATATCATCTACTGTTTCATTTTCAATTTAGTTTCACAGCCACTAACCTAATTTTCAAAAACCATAGAACATTTTTCAGTTTTGCTTACCTCTCCACCCCCAAGCAACCCGAATTTTACCCCCCACCTAAAAAATTAGAAAACGATTAGGAAGTACTAAAACGCCTAAATACGAGTTTGAGGAATATTTGATTTTTTTTGTTTTTTGCTAATTACTCCGCCGCCCTGCGATGCCACAGCATATCGCTACCCAAATTTTATCACTATCAGTGCAGCGGTTACTGAGATTATACGAGGTTAAGAAAGACGCCAACAGACAGACATACAGACAGACCGACCACCTATCGGTGTGGCAAGTAAAAAAAGCCTACGAATTAGTTCGATTCTTTGTTTTTATAGACAGTCCTCAAAACAAAAAACTGTGATCCTGGAACAGCTAGTGGATCAATACATGTCACGTCCATTCCAGATTCATTTTTTGGCAATCTTTTTCGAAGAAACCTGCAGCTGCAGGTGTTTTCTAAAACCAATATAGCTATTTTCTGTTGCTTTGGACTCAGATTTTCATTAACGTTGTATCTAAAAATCTTATTTTGGAAAGAGATGTTTAGGTATTTCTGTTATTAAGAACCTAGGAGTTATCAGCACTCCAGCCACCTACGAAAACTAAGGCAGTTGCAACATTCTTGGAGCTTTGAATAAGGTATTACAATGACCTTTGAACTTGGTGCTGCTAAGGAAACATTTTTTCTACAGCTTGAATAACATAAATTATATCATAATAGGAAACTGCAAATTGGGCATTTAGTAGAGTTTTTTTAACAGTGACATATTTCAGTTCAACCAAAAGTAATACTGTCTTATTTCTTACATAGTACATCTGTACCATAACCATTGAATCTGTTTTGCTACTGGTCTAATCAAAAACAAGAAAGAGGTTGGTCAAACAGAATTCTTTATTTTTTCTATACCGGTTCTTTAGTTTTATTTAGTTTATTTTTGGAGGTTCTATGGTAGACGGTAGAGCAACTTTTTATTATTATTATATATTATTGTTTTGGCCCGGATGAAAGATATTTGAACGCTGCCCCTGCCGGTCCCCTTTTCACGCCCGCTGATTATGTATTTGCCGCGTGTCCCCCGGGATTTATTGCTCGACCAACTTCGGACCGAAGTCTGGAGTGTTGGTCGCCTCAGATGCGCGACTAAGCAAAAATCCAACTCGCTAGCTGCACGTGAAAATTAAAATTTGTGCGGCGAGATGACTCGACGGTTTTTCCCACCTATACACCTTCACCTGTTATTCTCCTAGAAGGGTTTAAGGTTTAATAGACCTTTATATCTGTTTAGTTCCGGACAAAGTCAGTTAGCTGATATTAAATTTGGTAGAAATATTTAGGAAGTTATATAAAGTAGGGTCCGATTTTCAACTGGTTCAGAGATTAAATTTACGACCGCCCCATGTGATGTAGCAAAATATTCAAAATACTAAATACACAGTGTAATCACAGATAATCTATCGCTGCCTGAATTTTTAGACATTAAATTGTTTGTACCTATAATGGTGAATATTATATAGCTTCAAATATTAGTATTATTAGACAGCAGTATCTTAATAGAGAACATAATTAACAAATCGCTTTATAAGACTGAATTACCTTCAGTTGCAGATATTGTATCTGTTTGCTAGAATTTAGGATTTAGGCTTATGGACATTCAGGGTGTTCATTTGAAAAATTCCCCACCCCGGATTTCTGGAAAACCAATATTGTTTCAAAGGCATGTCGAAATCCTCTACTTTGATGTTTGATTTTTTAAAATCGGTCGATCCATTTTCGAGAAAATTAGAATCTTTGTGTATCTTAACTCCAAATAGAATACAAAACCAACCAAAACCACATGAAAATATAACTTTTTTGGGAATTTAAAATTGCCTGAATCATTGTTTGGCCAATATCGGGCAACATTTGAACACTTATTGCAATGAAAAGTGACATTTTCATATGTTTTTGTATTCTACCTGAACATGTTGAGATACATAAAGATTCTAATTTTCTCGAAAATGGATCGACCGATTTGAAAAAATCAAATATCAAAATAGAGGACTTCGACATACCTTTGGAACAATATTACTCGATACTCCTTGACATTCAAAATTTTTAAGGGCATGATCCTGGTGGCAGAGGGTACAAGGGGGTGAAGTAGGTTTTGATTAGAAAGTTGTCCCCCTTGACAAATCTTTTGATGTGTTTCGGCATTTTTCTTTTAATCAGGTTTTCTGGAAATCGAGGGTGGGAAGCATTCAAATGAATACCCTGTATGTTCATGCAAAGCATCTGCAACAAAGCATGCGAAAGATTTGTTCGCTTATCAGCAGACGCTACAGTACCTTCCCTTCCGATTCCCCGCCCTTCCATAATGAGTATTTGGTATTTTTCTATGGGCTGTAAAATAGCAAGTACGCGCTGAAGTCGTTCAAAATCAAAAAATAAATAAAGATTAAATAGCTTTGAAACAGTTGAAAATCGGATCATGCTTCGTAGTCTCTATATAATCTTCTCCTAAAGTATCTTACACCCTGTGCAATGACACGTGTATCCTGTATATCTCAACACATATATAATTTGTGGGGAAGGACAACTCATTGGCGGTAAACAGACGTCAAATCACAGTTATAATTTAGCCCTAAACTGCCTACGAATAGGAAGTGAAAGAAGACTGACAAAAGCACCAAGGAAATAGTTACCGACCCTGGTACATGCACAACAATCTATCTCTCGAGATACAACATTGTCTGTCCAGCACCTGTCTGTTGCACGCGGGCAGAAAGAAGCAATTCACCCATCCGCGAGTACAATGAGAGCTGTCGCTCACTTGTCTTTTCGCTCGTCATCTGTCTCTCGTCACAGCACGCTTGAGACGGCTGCTTTTTTATCATCCGGCTACCACTCGTCTCCTTCTTATTGTGGTGCATTTGCCTTCATTTCCCGTCATGTTACTAGCCGAGTCTTGTTCCGATCCTAATTGCGGTCGATAAATCTTTTATTTCCCGTGCATCAGCCGGAAAGTTAGACAGAGGTGTTTCTGTTTCGTAAATAATACACTCTAAGGCAACATTAACCTGTGCCATTCAACGAGACCATAGAGGCAGACCAGGATAGAAACTATGCTCTGACTAGACAGACAATAATCAGTAAAACTACGACCAGCGTTGGCAATTAGTATAATGAGTGGGATGTCATTAGATTAATAAAAAGTAGGTGTTATATATAATTAGAGTAGAAGTCTGTCAGTCACTTAGCCAGTCATCTCTGAGCCAAAAGCTTGTACTGTATTTATAGAACTAACGTTTTGCATATGTATCTGTACTGTTAAAACTTGTATAACCCCAGTTTCAAAGACAAAATGAATGAAAGTGTGGAAGGAAATCGTAGACAATGTCATTTTCAATTTTTTTCTACTTTTCTATTTAATCACTTATTTTTAACTTGTTTTTTAACTTTTAGCACAATTTTTCACTACTGTGCAATGTGCATTTGGGGGGACTATAACGAGTAACCCATTATTTAAGAAAAAAGTACCATATTTGAAGAACTAGAATTTCTGCTTTTACAATTAATAAAAAAATCCTACATTATCATTGACGTCTTACTAAATAGACCTGGAATACATATATTAATAGCTAATCGCAAAACATTCGGTCCTTGTTTACGCCATGTTGCGAAATGTATCCAAGTCCCCAGGCATATTGATGGAGCTCCCACTGTAACCGGCACTCATTGACGAGTAGATATGCTACAGGATACTTTATTTTATTATAACTATCGTCTTTGTTAAGTGAAAGATATATCGTAATGTTTGTTCCATGTTCCTTACGGCACGAAACGGCAACGGCGGCAACGCTATTCATTCAAACGTGCCGAAATAGTTTATTATACTACGAAGATGTCACTGTGCCGTTGGGCTGTTTAGTGGCGGCATTTTCTTGTGCGTTATGTTGCACAGCGAATGATTTAACTTCTAGTTTTTGCCTGTATTTTTGGGACAATTATTATACGCTATGATGAGACAAAGGTGTTACATGTGTAAAGTGAAAGCAAGAAAAGCTGCAAATGGTAAACTGTCCTTTCATAGGTAGATTATGTAGGTAGCATTTCCGTTTACCAAAACTAAACGTTTAACTTCTATTAAATCACTAAAAGGTATTCACAAAGGATACCAGGGTTTTTTCCTTGACATATTGAAATACTGGAAACTATGTTATTGTCACCCCGTTGCGGCTTGACGTTGAGTTTGGGACCCTGTATAATAAGATATGTTTAGCCGTTGTTTACAATCTTAATCTTTGCTTTATACCCATTTCTGATGAACTAGATTGTGATGTAAAGCTATTCCAAAGGAAATGAGCATTTTTTTGTTGTTGTAACGTGCATGAAACCTTTTGATGAACTAACAATTTCCACACCCCAGTATATATCAACTTGGACTATGTAATATCATCAAGAAATGAATTAGGATAATGCATTCCTTGAACTGACATCACTTCGTGGGAAGTCATTGTTTCTGACGCACTCAGAGTTCCATTAAGATACAGTTTACATTAATTTTTTTTCTTTATACCATTAAACAAAATTAATTTTTTTGTTGTAACGTATTTCACAGTTTATATTTTCTATTATTTATGTTACAGCTAATCCCACGATTAGAAATAAATTTTCTTTATAATCAATTATGATGCAGCGGAAAAAATACGTACAAAGTAACTAATATAAGGCATGCATAGATATAGCGTTATTTATTGCATATATGCATTCATAATGGCACGATGACTAATACCAGATCATTTACATTCACTTTTTTTCTTGCATTTCTTCACGGAATCGTAGTAGGTGATCTGCGCTTAAACTGGATAGCCATCAACACAAACATTGATTTTATTGATTAGTAGACAAGCATATCTAGACAAAGGAATACTGCTAGCGATTGAAATACATCGTTTATGATTAAATAATATGGGGCTGATTTGATGAACTTTTTATGGAAAACATATTTTCTTTCGGAAAAAGGTTATTTCACTTTCCTATAAGTATAATAGCGCTTTAGGTCAACGCGTTTCTAATTTTTTTTAACACGTCAATACACTGCCGGTACAATGGATAATACTTTTAACAATAGAAATTGGTGCACATTTCAGACGATTTGTCAGGTCTGCTCTCTTTCTAGTAGTGGGGGGCTTACGTTTCAGTTTTAGTTAAATTAATCATTAAACCCTGTTTTTTTTATTTTTTTAAACGTATTTATTAATACTGTGTAATAAAGATTAACAATTGTTTTTGATCAATATTCATAGAATAATACATTTCACGAAAATGCCAACTCCCAAACAGTTCGATATCACGCCTTCTAAGCTCACTTCGTTACGTCTCTGTGTAATATTAACAAACTTTAAGGTGTGCGCGCCATCTCTTAGTCAGCGGATATAACCGCCGTTCCGACGGATTTGCAGCTGTCAAAATCGTGTTCGCGGCAAAGTTGGAGCGTTCAATGTTCGGTTGGACCTCAAAGGAAAATTACAAGCTCACAAACAAATAAACATACAGATGTCGCTAATGAAAGCGTGTTAAAGAAACTATAGGCTCGCTTGCTGCACTGGCGTTCTTAAATACACCGAGGTGTAGGGTTTCAAGCACACACAGCGAGTAAACCGTTGCGTTGGTTTTAAAGCTGCGGTCTTGCGGTGCTCCAATGACGAGCCAACGGTGTTTCTCACCAGTGGATTGCCCACTTAAGAGTTTTCGATCTTTTTTTCATAGAGACTCATACAGCGTCCAAAAAAATACTGCTTCATGGTCAGAGTTAGTACTGTAACAGGTATAACCATGGCCGTCTCTACTCACTAGGCCGGAGCATTGAAATATGGCAACGTTGGAGATCAGGCCGTGTTTTCATTTGTTGTTATGTCAAGAGTATTCTTCCAGGTGCAGAAAATATGGTTGGAAGGTGATTATTAATTTGTTTCTAATTATTTACCTGCACAAACGAAACTATAAAGATAACAAGATGCCTGCAAAGCGTGTAGTACCGGGTTGCAGCCCAGTAGAGGACTACCAAACCATGGCCCAACATCACCTTATTCCAGATTAAAAAGAACATTGCAAGGTGATTTTTAATGGGTTTCTACTTATTTACCTGCACAAACGAAACTATAAAGATAAAAAGATGCCTGCAAAGCGTGTAGTACCAGGTTGCAGCCCAGTAGAGGCATGAGTAGAGGACTACCAAACCATGGCCCAACATAACCTTATTCCAGATTAAAAAGAACGTTGCTAGGTGATTTTGAATGGGTTTCTACTTATTTACCTGCTTAAATGAAACTATAAAGATAAAAAGATGCCTGCAAAGTGTGTAGAACCAGGTTTCACTAGCAATTGTGCGTCCGATAAGGGACATAAACAGAAGTGGGTGAAAGGTATTCCTCGGAAGGGCTGGTTATATTTATAAGGATAAAGACAATAATTGACAAACATTTCAAAGGATAAGACCTATTTTAAAGCACAATGTGGTACCTATAATGTTTTCTGGACCTCCCAAATATCACAGAAAAATGCAGTTAATAGAACTCATCTGGGCATGGCCTGGGGCATACCTGCGAAAGCATTTGATAGTGAAAGGGAAATCAAGACCAGCAAGAATGACTTCACAGTGACCTAATAGTGAATTTTTCTAGCTCAAGTGATAATTTACAAAGTAAATTGAGTGTTCATTTAAGTGGAAATGGAAGTGGCGGCAGGAAACAGGTTGCGTTTATTTTTATTTTGTAGTATCTGACTGTGATGAAACAGACATCAGATGTAAGTGGTATTAGTAGTAGTAGTTCTAAAAAGTATTTTTCTTAATTTATTAACCGAGATGAACTCTAATACATATAAAATGTAATAATTATTCTGAAACTATAGGGCCACTATTTGACAGCTAAGCCACGTTGCCACATCTAAGGCTCCGGCCTAGTGTAGAGTCGGCCATGGTGTAACGGATTGTAGACTAATTCAAATTGATCTTGATGATATCAATGAGTGGTGTCACACCAGTGGGCTGTTCCTCAATATCAAGAAATATCACAGCATATCTTTTTCCAGAAAAGTCCATAGTCTTCAATACGACTATCCACTTTAACAGTATAAGTTTTGTTAATGTTTATTGTGTTAAAGATTTGGGTGTCCTCTTTGATTCCAAACTGTGCTTTACAGAAACCTATAGCAAAATAATACATTGCAGAGACTTGGTTTCATAACAAGGAACAGTATAATTCTAGGAGGCAATAATTTTAAAATTCTGTAGGGTGCGTATATGCAGTTGAATATGCATCGGTAATATGGTGTCCTTATCATCAGGTGCATATTGATAGCATCGAGAGTGTCCAAAAAAAGTGTTTACGCATAGCTACCTGGCGGTCAAATATAAATGTTCACCGTTATGCAGACAACCCTGATTATATTGATTACAGCCCTTCATTGAGGCACTTTGAGTTGTCTACATTGGAGTCCAGGAGAGCACAGTCTTTTGTTTATTTTTATTTAAATTGGACGTAGGTCATATTAATTGTGAAGAACTATCGGGCTCCATATACTTTTTTGCCTCTCGTATAATACGCAACAACTGCCTGATGCCAACGCATCCTATAGATTACCGAATAGTATTAACCTTGAGTCTGTTAGGGCCGGTTTTGCAATGATGGGTTAGGTTAACTCAAGGTTGTGCGTTTTCCGGAGGTTAACCCTAGATGTCATGTTTCTCAAATGGTGGTTTTCGATTTTACTTGAGGTTAACTCTGAGTTAACTTGACTACAAGAAATTCTTGATTTAACCCCAGGTTTGCGATGACGCATGCGCATTAGGTTATGTCGCTTTGGTTTTGCTACTTGCTAGGCGTTTGAAGTTTCATATTTTATCGTTTACCTTAACGCTTCCATCGTTATTTTTATTTGAAATGGATGGCTATGTTGTAAATACGTATAGCGGTGATGAAGAAGCAACGAGACCAAGAATATTTAGACATAGAGTCAATTATTTTGAGGAATATGATGACCATGACTCCTTGGTATTTTTTAAACTTTTGTATTTTTCTTTCAGCACCTTTACAGATCTGCGGCTATTATTTGCAGATTTGCAATTAAACTCTTCTACTATCTTTTCCCAGGAGTTATCTTTTTCGCGCCATGTTGTTGCACCTTCTGTTTTGCATTCTATTACATGCTTGTACTTTTCTACTAACGAAATGAACAGATATTCTTCATCTTTTGAAAAGTTGTTCGCTCTTTTTGGTTTTTCCATGCTGACACACAGGTACATGCACGGCTATTATTTGAAAAAGGCCCCAGAAACAACTACAACGACAAGCAGTCCAAACACCAACCCAACCTAAAAATCTTTTATCTATTGCCAAACACCAAATGACTGCGAATAGTGTGAATGAAATGAAAAACGTCACCTGAAAAACCAAAACGAGGTTGGAAATCGCATGGAACTGATAACTCAACAAACACATTCTTTGACAGTCTTGTCAGAAACACAGTACCACCAACCGCTAAAAATAAAATACAACTCGCGGTCAGTTAACCCTACGTCATTTTATGATTTTGAAACAAGAGGCGTTCCATTGTTCGAGTTAACTCGCAGGTCGAGGCTAGTAAACCGTCAGAGTGACCACTGATTATGAAACTGGGCCTTAGATTTTCATTTAATAATTTGAGTTAGTGTCTGGTTTCGACGTTAAATCTGATGGAATAGATACATTTAGTTTTTTGGCTTAGTTTTAGTATTGTTTGTTATATATTGTTAGTTCTTTGCCACTACACTATGTAAACTCATAATGTCTAAAATAATTGTAAAAATGGAGTTTTTGTTCACTAAATAAATAAATAAATAAAAGCAACCGAGAATTACTTGTACGCTTTATCAGTGAATACGTTATAGATAGACCTTCGTTAATTTGCATCGAGCTAATATTTAGAAGTAAAAACCGACGCACTTGACGCTTGTCTCATTATATAATTATATCAGAGCAAGTCCAAATAGAAGTAATTAAAAATGTTCTCAGCACACAGACCGGCATACTGCCTTTAATCTACGAATTAATGGAAGTATAAATCAAAACTGAAAATGTGACGGTGGTATTTGAAGAAGATAGCTGACTCGTCACAATTAAAATTCTAGCTTTCCAGGACATATTTATGACTGTTTACAACTCATAAAGGAGTCTGGCATTATTAAGAGTGGCAATCAAATAGTATTACAGATGTAGGGTATGAAAATACGAAGTAAATCTTGTTACCGGTTCTAAATACAGTATACTGTTTATTACAGTAATTACGTCAAATACCTCTCTCACTAGGCCCCTAAAACTTAACGTCCATTTTTTAATGCAGTCCTAGGACTTTAAGGCGCTCATTTTTTTAAATGATTTGCGTAAATATAACTTGAAAAATTACCGTGAAAGATGAGCTTGGTTTATACCATTCATCTTTAAATTAGCTTACGCCATAGTTTAACAGTTTATTCGAATACATTTTTTAGACTCTGTATATTAAATTTGTGATTTACATTGATCCTTCAATGCTCTAATTCAGTTTTTTCACTTCTCACCTGTCGGACCTCGTGTTATTTAATACTCCAGTAGGAGGTAGAATTATTGTAATTCTTACATACTTAAAATTTGAGACAATATGGTTTTAAGATGTTCTATGATATTTAAATCGTCAAAAAAAACATAGGACTTCAGTCGGTCTGTTTATTCCGTGTCTGTCTGTTTTTCATGAAAAGACGCGTACACATCTGAGCGCACACGATTTGAGTACGCACGAATATAACTTTCCTACTAATTTATTCGTAGTATAGTATTTGAGATTGAGATTAAACAGGCAAGTATCCAGGATGATTTGGTTTTGCTTGACTGGGAGATTTGATCACCAGGAAAATAAAGTATTTGCCGGGGTGCATTTTTGTGGATTAGATTTTGTGCGGTATTATATAATGATTTATTTAGTTGGGGGATGGGGGAGGGGCAGATTATTTTAACGTTTTAACTCTGCTCGGCGGGGGGGGGGGGGGGTATTTTTAGGCGGCATTATCTAATGCGTGCCTGGTACTAAATAATGATTAAATGTTCATCATTGTATGATTTTTGCATTTCGACTTCTTTATACGTAGTCAAAGAGGTAAGATGGTATAATTTTGTTATTTCGTATTTATCATTTGTCTTAGGCTCTGACAAACTTTTGACAATGTACAGAATTTGAGCTTAACTTACCAGATATTTTTTTTATCCATAGCAAACATTGAAGCAAGGTTTTTAAAGTTATTCATGTTTTTTTATTGAAAAACCCTTAAGCATATTGAGTTATGGAAAACCACATTGAGAACATATTCGTCGAACTAAAAGCTTGATTGTTTGTTTCACATCAACAATGAGCCTTACATTAAGAGGATACAAAATTGGGACTACTCGGTCTGTCATTGATGTTGGCTAATTTATGTAATTGCTAGTTACATCTGAGCGAAATATAAAATCCTATAGTTGTAGTGTAAAGGTTTCTTGGTTGATGAAAATATAATTATAGAGAGTTACGCAGTAATATAGGGTAATATAAAGTAACTTTATACTAGGAGCAAAACTACAAAATAAAACTTCTTTGATTAAACAGGACCTGACCAAATATTTTATTCAGATATTGGACTACTGGAGCCATGTTAAATATTACGTATTAATTCAAAAATAGTGAATTATTGGTTACTATTAGTTATTCTTGGGACTAGGTTAATTACCCTCATATCGAACCCTTGCAGAGAGAGAGTGTGAGAGAGATACGAGACAAGAGTTGCAAAAATATGAAAAATAGGTTTTCTGTACAGTCTACGTGTGTGAAACACACATGATACCTCTACGTAAAACGTCTCAGTCACAATATACAGGGTGAGTCTAAGTTGATACTTCTTTTAGCTACTTCTGTGTATAGAAGTAGCTAAAATAATCAGTATTATCAAATAACTTTTTTCAGAAAACTGGAAAATATGCGAGATACAGAACACCAAAAGTATATCTGTGATCTGGGATTGTGTATCAAGACGTACCTAGTCTGTTTATATTTAGTTTTTTTCTGGAATTTTCGTCACACCGACTAGGCATTGTACCTGTCAGATGTTTATCATAAATTTAAATTGGAAAGTCCAAAAGTCCTAAAAGTGGCACATTATTACGAATGAAACATCTTTAAGGATTTACCAATTCAAAATTTACTAGGATAAACCGTGACTAATGCACTATTTAGCAGGTAGCAGGTAACCTGATCGATAAGACAAAAATCCGAGCGAGAAACTAAACATAAACAGACTATGTACTACACACAGTTTAAAAAAAGCACCAGCTTGATACACAAGCCCAGATTTACTCTTTTTGATTGTGTATCTCGCTTATTTTTCAGTTTTTGGAAAACTATTATTTGAAAAAGTTGCTTATTAACGATTTCTACACACAGTTTAAAAAAAAGCACCAGCGTGATACACAAGCCCAGATTTACTTTTTTTGATTGCGTATCTCGCTTATTTTTCAGTTTTTGGAAAGAAGTTATTTGAAAAAGTTGCTTACTAGCGACTTCTATACATAGTTTAAAAAAGTACTAACTTAGGACTCACCCTATATGGCCACATGATCTTGTACTAGAGTGACCACCACTGTAAATAGCCTATGTACATACGCTAATACCATATTCTAGTCGCCATATAATTAGAACAATATCTTTAACGAGGTTTTTGTCTTTTGTGCATTCAGTAAAATCTTCTCCGTGTAAGCGCAGCCTAACTTAATAATAGATAAATCAACGGCTGCATGCCGTCTAATCTGTTTGGTAATGAAATTAACAACAAACACTCTGTATATTTATTAGTCATAAACAGCGGCAAGCCATAAAACAGGCGGCAGAACAAAGTGCAAGCGCGGGAGCTATTGCATAACTAGATCTGGATACCTATATGATGAAAAGTGGGCAAAACGGGTTCACTCTTTTTCAAGTGGACCAAAAGAGGCCTTGAGGCGATCGACCTCGAGCTTTTTGTCTTACTTTTTGTTCAACAAAGTTTTTAGCTTCATTTGAACTCTTATCGTTTCCATGATAAACGCTTTTCATGCTGTTTTTTATGTGAAAATAATACAATTTACCTTAAAAAAATGAATGAATGAAAAATGAATGAAATGAAAAAAGTTGTTGACCGCGGTGAGATTCGAATCCACGCCCTTTGGCACTAGTGCCTAGCATCTTAACCACTCGACCACGCTGCCTGTACTTCAGGAATATCAATACTCCGTACATAATGCGTCGTCAGTTACCTGTCGTAGTTTAATTCAATTTTTTTAAACCGGAAGCGATATTGACAAAACCGGATTTTTGCAGGACTATTTTTTTCATGCTGATTCCGAATCTGTATTTAGTTTTTCTCTAGCATCTGTAGTTTACCGCCAGCCCCCCCCCCCAAATGTCTTATGCCGCTAGGTCTTTCCTTCGCAGGTCAATGGACAGCCTATTATCGATACTACAAACTTCTCAGTTTTACAACCCCCCACCCCTCAACCACCTCACTTTCACCCCCACCCAAAAAACTGGCAGGAAATGACCAGGAACCCCTAAAACATCTAAAAACCGAATTTGAGTTGTTTTCATGCTTTTCGTTCTTTGATTATTGCTACGCTGCCACTGACACGATTTTTTACAAACATACGCGTTTTCCATTCTCACCACTGTAAAAATATACTGTGTCAAAATTTCATTAGAATCAATTTAATAATGTCGAGGAACATTACCTACTACGACCCCACAGCATACCGCTGCCCAAATTTCATCACGATCCATGCAGCGGTTGCTGAGATTACGAAGGTAGAAAAAGCGACAGACAGACAGACAGACAGACAGACAGACAGACCGACAGACCGACAGACAGACCGACGGAAATGAGTGACGTGTATTTTCGTTATGTACACATCATAAAACGCCCAAAAAGTGTATTATCTCAAAATCGAAAATTTTCGCGATCACAATACTCCCCTCACCTATCGGTGTGGGAAGTAAAAATGATCACGAATCCCTAAAACGTCTAAAAACGAAGTTTTGTACTTTTATTTTTTTATTGTTGCTACACCGCCACTGAAACGATTTCTAAAAAGTATACGCGTTTTCCATCTTCGCCACGGTAATAATACTGTGTCAAAATTTCATTAAAAACAATTCAACAGTGTCTACGTTACACAATACAGAAGAAAGTGTATTATCTTTCTTTCACAGGTCAATGGACAGGCTATCATGAGTACAACACATTTTTGTTTTACAACCCCTTTACCCCTTAGCCACCCAAAAAAAATTGGAAATGATCAGGAACCCCTAAAACACCTAAAAACGCAGTTTGAGGAAGATTTGAAATTTTTAGTTTTTTGCCTCCCTGCCCATGCACCTATTTTCAAAATTATAGCAGCATTACATACCTACTACGATCCCACAGCATATCACTACCCATATTCCATCACAATCCATACAGCAGACAGACAGACCGACGGAAATGAATGACACGGATTTTTGTTAGGTTGATATCATAAAACGCCCAAAAAGCATATTATTTCATAAATCGAAAATTTTCACTATCACAGTACTCCTCTCACTTATCGATGCGGGAAGAAAAATGGATAAAAAATATATCGGGTCGAACTCTTCTATTGTTTCTGATATTGTGTGGTCATTAATCAATCTAACATCTGACATTTTATCTGCTCTACACTATGTTCAGAATTGAGAAATTAGTGCTAATAAGTGGGAAACACCAAGCCATTATAATAGGCTTTAGTTTAATGTGTACGAAATAAAACCGTAAACGTATTTTGTCCGACTGATATGGCCTTCCAGCCTCAGCGAGGTATGAAAATATATTTATTCATGCTTTTAAGTTTAAAATAAACCTCTTTTTTCCATTAGGTTGGGTGGCAAGAAAAAATGGCGATAAGAGGTCGCCAGTATCATAAGCACATTTTGAAATGGCAGCAATGTCCAAGAGCGCTGTTATAGATTATATAGATTAGAATAACCTTAGAGCGACACCCGAAAATGTTTCTAAAGAGTAATGTGACTGCTTAGACTGTCGAAGAAACTTTAACGTGAGACCTTTAAGCCAACTTAGTACAGCCAACTTGCTATTTCCTGCCACGCAGAAATGGAAAGTGATAGTCGACCCGCCTATTTTGTATGTACCAGATGTAAGTTTTGTTGAAGCAGTCGCGATTGCCCATTTCTTCGATTTGTACAGATTGTCTGTTTTCATTCGGGTGTTCCTCTCCCCGCGCCGGTAGTTTAAATATCTAGAGGAAGTATTATATGAAGAGGAGCCGGGGAAATGTAGGTTGATGGTCTAGCTGATGATGGTCCAGCTGAAGATGGTCCTGGGGAACTGGTGGGGGTGAAAAACCTATGCTTTAGCACAGAAATGTTCTTTTGCAAATTTTGTTGGTTTTTGGCAGCTTCCCCAAACTTCGCACCAAGCAAACCTGAATCCAATTGGCTAAGGAAGCCTACTTGGCGTGACTTGGCATTTAGTAGAAGTAGAATATTGCATTGACATTGACCAGGTATCATGAACATGTGTAAATAATGACACTGCGTCAGCTAAACAGGCCAAGTTGGTTTCGGTGTGATGTTCCTTAATTAAGGTATCCATAATTACGCATATAGCCGTTAGGCCATGACCCATTTGATGTTGTAATGACCTCAAAGAATAATATTTTTTGTTGGCCGAGTCATTGAAACAATACAAAACTTCATCATTAATCTTGGGGGAGCCAGCGCCGAGTTAGTTTTATGAATCGGATATTTATCTATGATCTTTTTCGACACCTGTTTGCAAAGAAGAGTCCCAACGTGATGCAATGTCATCATGCAGCTCCTCCCCTTGAATTTGGTTATCTACGGGTTGTGGTGTGGGAGGTCGGGAAGAAGGTTCCACTTGAGTACTGTCTAAATTAACCGCCTTAGCCATGAAACCATAGTGTACTGGGAAGTGGTCAGGTGGATCATCATCCTTCGATGAGGAAGACGCTGGAACAGCTGGCGGCCATGAGTCTTTGGAGTAAGAGGTAGTACGGGCCACGACCAAGAGGTATATACATACAAAAATGCAGCCCACGGCTATGAAATGGTCTACCCACGGTAGAGATAAAGTCAAAAACCAAGAGAATGGATAAACCCACGGCTATCCGTCAAAAGTATTGGCCATAGAATTTGAAAAAAAAGTACTTACCCGTCAAAAGTATTGTCCACAGTATTGGATAGTCTACCCACGGTAGAGAGGAATCCAAGGACAATGGAAATGTATAAGCCCACGGCGATCCATCAGAATTATGTCCCGCAGTAGTTGAAAAGATTTTGCAGATTCTACCCACGGTAGACAGGAATCCAAGGACAATAGAATGGATAAACCCACGGCTATCCGTCAGAAGTATGTCCCGCAGTAGTTGAAAAGATCCTGCATATTCTACCCACGGTAGACAGGAATCCAAGGACAATAGAATGGATAAGCCCACGGCTATCCGTCAAAATTATGTCCCGCAGTAGCTGAAAATATTTTGCATATTCTACCCACGGTAGACAGGAATCCGAGGACAATAGAATGGATAAACCCACGGCTATCCGTCAGAATTATGTCCCGTAGTATTTGAAAAGATTTTCATATTCTACCCACGGTAGAGATGAATCCAAGGACAATAGAATGGATAAACCCACGGCTATCCGTCAAAATTATGTCCCTCAGTTAGACAGTTGAATAGTTTAAATGGAAATTGTCTAATAAATTGTCTTAAACTTTCCCGTTAAGTTCGCAAGTCTCTCTTTGAAATGTGCTAACTCTTGTATGAACAGATTGTTAATTTTTTTTTTTGCGCTTGTGCACAGTAATGAATGGGGAGCCACTTTGGTTCGCATTGGCACTCCCGAGTAGTCCAAAATAATCGCGCACAAGGTTCGGTTCACTCAACGAATTCGAATAGGGTTCACTCGATGGATACGAAAAACAGAATGAGTATGTAAGCAACGGTTGTGTCGGGCGCCGGTCGGATTGCTGACAAAGAATCTCTGCTGTAAACACGTATCGATGGATGTGATAAATCAGAAACTACAACGTAATCATATCGGAAGACAAGCGAAGGAAAATAGGCTTTAGTTTAATGTGTACGAAATAAAACCGTAAACGTATTTTGTCCGACTGATATGGCCTTCCAGCCTCAGCGAGGTATTGACATATGGCAATGCAAAGAAGAAAGAGGATAAAGGTTTTATGGGCACCGCGGAAGCCTTTGAAGCAGTTTATGATGGCCATAACACAGTTTTATTGTTGTTAGTTGGCGCCTTTAGATATAGCGCCGCAGGTCTCAGTGACATACAGCTGCCGGAAGTAATGGGCTCTGCTGAAATAACAACGATAACATCCAAGAGGCGAATTGAAACACACACTAACAAGAGGGTTTGGATTGTTATAAGTTAAGATTATTATTATCTATCTATTTACCATTTACTGAATCTAAAGGCTCATCTACACCATAGGCGATGATGGATGGATACAAACGTTCACGAACGCAGGGCGAGCATAGCCGGTAATAGTTTAAATATGCTCGGAGGGGATAAAGAATAATATAATCGGGTTTTCAGACAAACACCAAAAGGAAACTCGCTCATGAGGTTGCACGTACTTACATTTTTTTTATAATTGCGCAGATCACGTAGGCAAAGCCTAAATATAAGAGTACCGCGGCTGCTGTTTAAATGTTATGTTAGGGGAAGTTTGTTAACGCAAGACTTGAATGGGCCAACACGCGCAGGCCCAATAAATACATCTCCTGATGGCAGTCCAAGCCGTAGACAGTCTCATATTTAAGGTAAAGCTGCTATGATATATGGATACTACAGTGGTTGTAACGTTGCTTGAGTGGAAGAAACAAATGAACCCTCAAAAAAGTAGAATCTGATCATAGACGTCTAAATGACATAGTCATGATTTTCAAAAACTTTCCCCACCTCCGTTGTGGTAATAATACAGTGTCAAAATTTCTTGTGTATTAGTTTCCAAGCCACAGTTTATGCTTATAGGATCATCAAGTGCAATATATCAAAACATTCAGTTCAGAGCTATGTTTTGAAATGTGATTAGTTCAGGTTAATGGACGGTACTTTATGAATATAATTTTTTATGGCAGCATAATTTAAATAGTACCTTTTCCATGCAGATACTGCAAATCAAAAAAAGTTGGCAATTCGAGCCACATCCGCTATGCAGTGCATTGCCGGCGTTATCAAGTTTCCTTTAACAGTTTCAATCCATAACCCATCAGTTTGAATTTTTCTGAATATGTGTACATTCATGATTCAAAAAATGGCGTCAAGTGTCTTGATTCGGTACTTTCCATACAATATTATTGGTATTAACAACTATTTGAAGTTCCTCTATCTCTACACCATCCTGATAAAAAAGTAAACTAAAATCAGGGACCTTTGAAACATCTTAAAACGAAGTTTGAGTGACTTTGCAATTTTTCGCTTTTTGTTGACTTCTCCTTCATCACTGATATCAACGATACACCGCTACCATTGCCTCCGCGTTAGTAATACGATGTCACAATTTCATCACAATCAAGTTCATAGGTTCCAAGTTACACGTTACAGGATTATACGTGTGAATCAAATTATTCCATAGATATAAAATTCAAAAGTAACATACGATTATCACCAAAGTCAATTTTTTCAATGTTTTTATCAATTTATCATAATTATAATCACAGCAACAATGCATGGAGCGGTTACTGAGCTTACGCGGTTAGAAAAATGCCAGCGGACAGACAGATCGACGGAAATGTGTGACGTAAATTTTCGTTATGCAGACATCATAACACGCTCAACAAGCTTATTATCTCAAAATCGAAAATTTGCCCTATTACAATACTCCTCTCATATTATATGGTGCTTGAAGTAAAATGTGGAAAACAATAAGGAACCTCCAAATCGCCTAATTATGAAGTTTGAGCTGTTTATATATCTTTTTGATTTTTGATCATTTCTGCCCCGCCACTGACACAATAGCCAAGGCAATGTTCGGATGGACCTGAAAAAGTGTAGCTCTTCCTTCCACAGGTCTATTGTCAGCTTATTATGAATATAAAAAATTTTTCAGTTTTCAAACCATCCCCTCCCCTTCCAACAACCCCAATTTCACACCCACCCAAAGCAGAAGCAGGAAATGATTAGGAATTTCTAAAACGCGTGAAAATGATGTTTGGGAAATATTTGATTTTTATAGTCTTTTACTTATTACGCCGCCGCCCATGCACCGATTTTCAAAGCAGCATTGCCTACTACGATCCCACAGCAAAATCGAAAATTCTCGCGAGTACAATACTCCCTCACCTATCGGTGTGGGAAGTAAAATTATTTTATATTTAATGCCTTGGAAGTACACAATCCTTTATTGGTTTCTTCTGCACACTGGAACTAAGTATTACAAAACCATTTTTATGATTTTTTTGGTTTTAGTTTTTATTGCTCTATGCTGTTAAACACGTTTTACCTCCCACACCGATAGGTGGGGGGAGTATTGTGATCGCAAAAATTTTCGATTTTGAGATAATACGCTTTTTGGGCGTTTTATGATGTCTAAATAACGAAAATCAACGTCACTCATTTTCGTCGGTCTGTCTGTCTGTCAGTCGGTGTCTGTCGGTCTGCCTGTCTGTCTGATGTCGCGTCTTTCTACCCTTGTAATCTCAGTAACCGCTGCATGGATTGTGATGAAATTTGGGTAGCGATATGCTGTGGGGTCCTAGTAGGTAATGCTGCTAAAATTTTGAAAATCTGTGCATTGGCGGCGGAATAATTAGCAAAAAAACAAAAAACATTAAACATTCCTCAGACTTCGTTTTTAGGCGTTTTGGGACTTCCTGATCATTTTCTACTTTTTTTTTTGGGTGGGGCTGAATTTGCGGTGGTTGGGTGGTGGGGGGTTGTAAAACTGGAAAACTTGTTGTATTCATAATGGGCTGTCCATTGACCGTGAATGAAAAACCTAGCGGCATAATACACTTTTTTAGGTTCATCCGAACATTGCCGTGCTTATTATAGAAACCGAGCGACTTAGAATTTGTGATATATACATACGAGTACTATTTTAGGTCGTTCTATATTGCGTAACGCGAAAATTATTGAATCGATTTTAATGAAATTTTGACACAGTATTACTACCGCGGCGAGGATGGAAAACGCGTACGTTTTGTAAAAATCGTGTCAGTGGCGGTGCAGCAGTGATAAAAAAGCTAAAAATATAAAAACAGCTCAAACTTAGTTTTTGGGCGTTTTAGGGGTTTCTGATCGTTTTCTACTTTTTTGGGTGGGGGTGAAATTGGGGCGGCTGGGTGTGTGGGGGGGGGGGGGGGGTTGTAAAACTGAAAAATTTCTTGTATTCATAATAGTTTGTCCATTACCCTATGGAAAAAATACCTAGCGGCATATTCTTTTTTAAGTTCATCAGAACATTGGCTTCCATATTACAGAAAATATTGTGATGTATACGTATACATACTAATTTCGTTCTATGTATATTGCGTAAAGCGAAAATTATTGAATTGATTTTGATCAAATTTCGACACAGAATTTACTATCGCGGTGAGAATGAAAAACGCGCCAGTTTCTAAAAAATCGTGTTAGTGGCGGCGCTACAATAGTCAAAAAACCAAAAAATATAAAAACAGCTCCATACTTCGTTTTTAGACGGTTTGGAGGCTCCTGATCATTTCGCAGTTGAAGCATGCACAATAAAAACTGTGGCGTCCTAGTTCCTAAGGAGGGAGACGCAAGAAACTATTTACGAGAGTTTTTGTGTTGGATGTTGTTTTGCGGGCGGGTGGGCGATGATTTGTTTGCAAGGGGATTTCAGACCACAGCTTCATGCAATGGGAAAGCAACAAAATGGTATCATTATTATGTGTGGGAAGTACTGAGTCAATCAACTTGACTCCATTTTTTTTTTGTAATGTACCTTTCCATCTTGCCACGGAATCGCTATCCGAATACCTTGTCCGAGCAAATAGCTGACGCTTTGTCAAGCAAATCCGCGGCCCGTACCGTGAGCGCCGTATTGTCCGTCGGTCGGTCGGTCGTTTAGGGCCGGCAAGCCAGATAAAGCCCAAACGACCGCTCCAGGCGGGCAATAGTAGCACAATTCCGCGACAGATAGCGCGCCTAGACGCCCATTCAACCTCTGTCGTTTGACGATCGAACGTGTGCAAAAAACGGCCGGAGTCCTTTTGAAGGAGCCTCTCAGTTTTGGTGCGAAACGCCACAATGCGCCTGCCTACGCCAATGAATGATGAATAGCGGGTTTCAATACCGTTCTTTATAGAATGAAAAGCTGCTGAAAATAGACCGCTCGCAAAATAGTGTAAAGCAAGACGGAATTTTGAATTGTACGCCATTTCCTCTGTTCAGTATTTTGAATCATCCCTAGCGAATGTCGCATGAGGCATGAGTGTGGCTTGGACATTTCATAAAGAACCATAGAATGTCAGATATTCTCAAGTATGTTGGCTAGCATACCTACTGTCCCTTTTGTACGAAATGTACTATTTTTATTACAAAGAGTGCATACCAGAATATCGACCTTCTAACATATGGCTGAAGCCAAATGCATGAAGATTTTTCATGCACTGTCAACAAGTTTCAGCAGTAACAACACATGGCTTGTTATGTAGTATTTTGGTAACTTGTGATTCAATTGTCATACGTATCGGTTCATTTGTTTGAAATGATAGGTCCACCAGATTCACAAGTCACAGCATTATATTAGCCAGACTCAGGAACACCTTGAAAGGACTGGTGAGTGGGAATTCCTCGGGATTCCAAAAGCACGTTTCAATAGTTCAGCAAACTGAGGCAACTACCATAACAACAAAAAGATACATCATTACATCGGGCTGTCGACTGTAGAGAAATAGAGATGGAGTCACCCAACGCTCTAGTAATCTGACATAACTTTTGTTAAGTCTGCGTCCCAGGATCTGAAGATTCTCTTCAATTAAGGAATGTTGTATTGAAAGAAGACATTACTAAGCTCTACAAGGCTCACACCAAACCACCATTTGAATATTTCTTAGATATGTGGTGATAGTGACTTGTCGTGGCTTCCTATCGCGCGAAATTAAATTCGTAAATCTAAAATCAGCATTTTTCCATAATCAAGCAAAAGTAGCACAGTACAATTTCAAAAGGGTTCAAAATGAAGCATCTTTCACACTTAAAATTAACGTATTAATCGTGAAGGTCAATAATTTGTGATCAAAAAACTAGATTTGTCAATCTCAACAATCGCATTGTTGCATTACTAGACTACACTAAACAACTAAATTAGATGCCCCCTCTTGCGGTTTATGCTCTAAAATACATTTTAGCAAAGCACGTGCTCTGGAGCCAATCATTCGGTTTGTCGTCTCTGCAGCAACGAAAGTATTTAGATGGATGCTGTCAAACTTGAAATGCTTGATTAAATGTTGAAGAACTTGAACGATGCGATATTGAGGATCTCAGGAAAGCGTATCATTCAGCAAACATCTGAAGCTGCTTGAACGTGTCTTGAATTTTGACATAAATTTCCAAACCCATCTTTGGAGATCATTAAAAGCACTTGATTTTTTTGGAAGGTTACATAAATAATCTAATGAGCCATTCCTTCCTTCGACTTTCTAGATACATTCCGTTGCTCCAAAGCACTCCTAAAAATTGGTGGTTTCGGCTCAGTGTAGTGCAAGACATATCTTGTTGTTTACCTGCTTAATACTACGAACGACCCTGACTGTCAGGAATTTCTGAGCAAAAGCGGCTGAGCTTGTCACCTTGGATGGGTCTGGTTTAAAAGTCATTCTTATGAAGAACTTTTAGCCTGAGCGTTTAGTAGGAAGGTATTTCTAGAACATTGTTTTTAATAATCGTAAACCATTTCATCTTATTATCTTTGTATTTTGATTGATTATTTCCTTGTTTTAGACGATTGTCAAGGAATCGTCATTCATGTAACAAATATTATCAGAATAGATTCAAAAACATCAATAAATTAGTTACTGCCTTGGCTACTTCATCCATAATTTAGCCCAATTTTTTTAACTGAAAAAGCTGCTTCCTTAAAATTTCTCTATATAGAGTGTCTGTTAATTGGCTTGGTAAACGCTGCTGCTGTTGTATATATTTTTGTTGCACAAACTACTGTTGTTTTGTAGAGTACTACTATTGATGACGGTACTAGAAATATCGGCTTTCAATACCTGGGTTTGGACGTTTGGACAATCATGTGTTGCCCAAAGGCACTAGATTGTTTTCCAGCCATTCTGCACCTGATGCCTTCATAATTAGGGCGAAACACTGTACTTGTTATCTCTGGTTAAAGTGCAATGAGTGAAAACTAACATTATGACGTCACACACAGGCTCTCTGCATGTCTTCCGTACTGGATTCAAACACTAAGTGTTATTTTTATACAACTTGAAACTATTAAGAAAAACATTGATTTCTTATAAAGCTTATTCATGGTCTCCACAATTATCTCATTTTTTTAAACACCCAATTTAATGTTTAAGACTGTTTTTTACTTCCCACACCGATAGGTGAGGGGAGTATTGTGATCGCGAAAATTTTCGATTTTGAGATAATACGCTTTTTGGGCGTTTTATGATGTGTACATAACGAAAATCCACGTCACTCATTTCCGTCGGTCTGTCTGTCTGTCTGTCTGTCGGTCTGTCTGTATGTCTGTCTGTCGGTCTGTCTGTCTGTCTGTCTGTCGGTCTGTCGGTCTGTCGGTCTGTCGGTCTGTCGGTCTGTCGGTCTGTCTGTCTGTCTGTCTGTCTGTCGCGTTTTTCTACCCTCGTAATCTCAGTAACCGCTGCTTGGATTGTGATGAAATTTGGGCAGCGTTATGCTGTGGGGTCGTAGTAGGTAATGTTCCTATAATTTTGAAAATCGTTATACGGGGGGCGGAGTAATTAGCAAAAAAACTAAAAATCTCAAATATGCCTCAAACTTCGTTTTTAGGCGTTTTAGGGGTTCCCGATCATTTTCTACTTTTTCTTGGGTGGGGGTGAATTTGGGATGGTTGGGGGGTGGGGGGTTGTAATACTGAAAAATTTGTTGTATTCGTAATGGGCTGTCCATTGATATGTGAATGAAAAACTTAGCGGCATGATACACTTTTTTAGGTCCATCCGAACGTTGCATGCTTATTATAGAAACTACGGGACTTTAGAATTTGTGATGTATATATACGAGTATTGTTTTAGATCGTTCGATATCGCGTAACGCGGAAGTGTTCAATTGATTTTAATGAAATTTTGACATAGTGGTACTCCCAAGGCGAGAATGGAAAAGGCGTATGTTTTGGAAAAATCGGGACAGTGGGCTCAAACTTTGTTTTTAGGCATTTTAGGGGTTTCTGATCATTTTCTACGTTTTTTTGGGTGAGGGTGAATTTGGGGTGGTCGGAGGGTGGGGGGTTGTAAAACTGAAAAATTTGCTGTACTCATAATGGGTTGTCCATTGATCTGTGAATAAAAAACCTAGCAGCATAATACACTTTTTACGTACATCCGAACGTTGCCTTGCATATTATAAAAACCAAGGGACTTAGAATTTGTGATATATACATACGAGTATTGTCTTAGATCGTTCTATATTGCGTAACGAGAAAATTATTGAATTGATTTTAATGAAACTGACACAGTATTACTACCGCAGTGAGGATGGAAAACGCGTATGTTTTGGGAAAATAGTGTCAGTAGATGAAATACCTAGCGGCATATTACACTTTTTTATGTCCATCCGAACATTGGCTTGCCTATCACAGAAACCAGTTTTGTGATGTTTACATACGGGTTTTGCTTTATTTTGTTCTATGTATATTGATTAAAGCGAAAATTATTGAATTGCTTTTAATAAAATCTTGACACAGAATTTATTACCGCTGCGAGAATGGAAAACGACTCTGTTTTCTAAAAACCGTGTCAGTGGCGGCGCAGCAATAATTAAAAAACCAAAAACATAAAATCAGCTCAAACTTCGTTTTTAGACGGGTTGGAGACTCTTGATCGTTTCGCCTCCCTTAGGAGGGAGACGCAAGAAACTATTTACGAGGGTTTTTGTGTTGGATGTTGTTTTTGCGGGCGGATGGGCGATAATTTAGTTGCGAGGGGATTTTAGACTATAGCTTCATGCAACGGAAAATAATAAAATGGTATCATCATTATGTGTGGGAAGTACTGAGTCAATCAACTTGACTCCATTTTTTTAATTCGTACACGAACCTGTCACAACGATCGTCTTCCATTGATCGATGTTCTCTTGCAGAATCCTATCACAATCACCTGTTCACTGCAAATAATAGTTTCCACATCGAGGCTCATCCGTCATTCGTCGCATGCGACCGATAAATTTCACGACCGAACGGCCGTACAGTGAAATGTACACACACATCCACTACCAACACGACAAAACAAAAAAAAAACAGCAAAAAAACCGCCGACAGTTGGCAGCAAAGACAATTAACATGCACCTCTGGTATTCGGGAAAGCCGCGTAAATCACGGCGTGCCGCCGGCTGTGCCGCCGCCGTTGCGATGGCAACCTGTCTGTCAACTGTCAGACATGGCACATATGATCTGACGGATTTATTGGCGAATAGACATGTCGCTTGTTCCAAGGCGTACTGCGATGTGCTTCATGGAAATGGAGCTACACGACCGAGGTGCGAACCGTGAGCAGTTTCAGCATGGGCGTACTAACTGAGGCAATAGCATGAGGTAGCTTTGTGGTGACCAATACATTCGAATAGGTTAGAAGAAGTAAACAAAGATTTGGTTTGTTTAAAGTTTATGGTCATAGTATTTCTCTTATATGCTTGTCCATAATGTAAATACTAAAGGGTTTGACGATACATTGCAGTCATTGCAGTAATAGTAAAATGGCTAAAGAAGCATGTAAGGGAAATTCCAAAATCGCCTATTGCTATTGCCTCAAAGGAAGATATTTATCCAATCCTATTATATAGGAAATTGAAAAAAATCTGTTATTAATCATCATTTAAAGCATTCAAGGATAATTGTTGGGACTGTGATCAAGGAATATGTTGTACAAACAATTATTTTTCATAAAACGTGACAACGTCGCATGGACCGACCGCCGACCTTAAGCGAACAGATATAAACAGCAGCTAGTGGCAGCGCTTTGTTTTGGTTTCATAATTTCTTGTTTATTGAGCGATTATCGAGTGAATTTTGGAATTTATCAGTGCGTAAGTGAAAAATAGACTATTTTAGACAATTCTAAAGGATGGTGAAATTTCTGTAAGATTGACAAGCGTTATGAGTGCAGATATTATCATCGGTAAGACTGTAAACATATAGTAAATAATAACAACATCACCTGCGTGTAAGATCATGGGTTCTACTTCTTCCAGCCTATTTGATTTCGTTGCTGGGGATATAAAATGTACCTGGATGGAACATACGCTACACAATTTAGGAATCCTTTTGTGCGGACTGGTTTAGGTTGGTCAATAAGTTTGAGGTAGTCAACACCATGTGCAAATAGTACGAATTGCGATCGATGTTAAAAAACAATATCCTTAACAGGTTTATCATTAATAATAATATGTATTACGCGAAGTTCGGAAACAAGGTAAGAAACCACTACCATAGGTTCAAAGTACCAGTTTGGTGCTGATGACTCACTTGTTCTCATAATCTGGAGGGACCTCCATAACATAGACGATGATATGAGATGATGCTAACGACTTACGGGTATACCGAAAATACAGGGTATCCCTGAATTTCCTTGGCACGTGATATTCACTTAACAAAAAAAGTTCAAACGAAAATTAAGTGCAATTTTTGGAGGTACGATAGGGTCTACCATATCATGCTTTCAAGACATTTTTTTGTATTTCAACCCTTAAAACTAAACTAAACTAAAACTAAATAGTTTTTCCTGCACAAATTATGTCCTAATTTATTTAAAATCTTGTAGTACCTTTGATTTTATACAAAAACCTATTTTTTTCGTAAAGTCATAGCATCAAATAAATAAAATAAGGATTTGTTTAAGGTCTAATATTTTCGTAAGAAAAACAGATAGAAAAGAAAACTAAGTGGGCCTTTCAAGGGTACTGAATTACCTGTCATACCGTGCTTTTGACACGTTTTTTTACTTCAACCCCTAAAATTCACCCTCAACTTTTTCCAAATAGTGCCTCGCATCTTTTTCTACATCAATGAGGTCATCATTTTATTTAAAATCTTGTAGTGTCTTTGACTTCATACACAAACCAATTGCTTTCGTAAGGTCATAATGTATAGAACACAGCATAGTAAACAACCAGCACAATAACTCAAGATGGCGGAAATTACACGCGCATCCCCACTTTTGGAGGGTTGTTTATAGGGATGCTAACGATACTTCGATACTTCTGGACTAATATCGAGTATTTTTGTCATCGATACTTTATGAGGCATTCCAAGCTGGTATTGATACTTTTGTATCGGTATCAAAAATAATTATATAATTATTGAGGGGTGTAATCATTTGCACAAAATGCTCTGTACGAAACAAACAAACAAGCCTATTTGGCTAGAAAATATCGAGTTGGTACCGGTATCGATATTTTCATTTTCGAATCTCTACTCAAACTTCACAGCCGTAAAATCATCCATAAACCCTCCCAAGGTCAATTTTTTTGGGAACCATTTTTATATAGGAAATCTTCAGAGATATTATGCTGGTTGTTTATTATGCTGTGGTATAGAATTTTGAAATGAGAACTCATGAGTGGCTTATTAACAGCATGACAATGACTACTAACGCGCATGTCTTTGTCATATATTTGTATCAAAACATTTGATCGTTGCATACAAGGTAAATAACCCTCATTTCTTCGGTAATTTTTTGTAAAATTAAATAATTAAATAAAAGTTGCAATTTCGTTTGCTCATCCTAAACCACTCTAGCTGCCGCCGTTTGGCTTTTGATAATATTATAGTACGACATAGGTCTCAGATGAATAAATAAAATCGCAGGCTAGCACTTTAGCAGCAAAATTTGTAATCTTTTACACAACATACTAATAGTTGAAAAATAATGCTACCTCGCCATCACTAAAGTTATGTAGGTTTTCCCTATTTTACTCTCTGCAGATTCTACAAATACCTGTGGGTATGGCTTAATGCATGTAGTTAGTCTTATTACATTTAAATTTATGGTATAGTTCAAAATGTAATACAAGTCTTCACTTGTAACGATAATATTGTAATAAAAAGCCAAATGGTTTTTGGAATTTGTAACCTATGGTGTCCAAACTAAACCTATAATTTATCGATACTACAATCTGTTTGAGTAGAACAAACTACTACTAAGCCACTAAGTTTTGCCCAGCCTCAATTCTCAAAATAATGAGCCAACGATCAGTGAGTGAATCACAGGATGTTTTATAAATTACATTCTCTGCAGACGCTGCTCTTCTCGAGGCACTTTCTGTGCCAGGAATTCGTAAGCTAAATATATGGTATCCATAATTACATCTGAAAAAATCGATGATGGATCTATGAGAAGTTGTCTCATTTCCTCGATCACATATAGAAATATGTAAAGAGTCGCATCCGTGCAGATGTTCGAAGCCATGCAGCAGCCACATAAATATAATATATACAGTGAGCCTCTAAAATAAATCGCTGTTAACACGAAGTCGCGATTCATTAATCCACTTGGTGTAGTTCTCGCGAGAGGCCTCCTACGAGGACTCTTCATATATTAATACCTGCATTATGCAACTGGTCTGTATCCCTATGTTGATAGGGGTTGATGACAAGTAAATAGACACTGAAGTTCATTCATAAAAATATGTTTGCCAAGCAGCCAACATTGCTTGTTGGCGAGGATTTTGTCTTATCTACCTATGAAACGACAAGCCTTGTGGCCGGGTCTGGCGGCAATATATTTTACATAAACCACATCGCACCATATTTAACCGCAAAACAGCTAGAAAATATGCACAAAAATCACAAGCACACAAAATATCGCACAACAACAACAAAACAAATTCTTATGAATGAAGGTTGTGACATGGTGTACTAGTAACTGCAGAGTTGATGTTCATGTAATGATATCTAAGACAATTAACAGAGCCGGCAACAGTGTATGAATGTCGGCTTTTATTGCCTTTTTTATGGCAGTTGTCAATATTATTTGTCATCGGTGCTCTCAACTCATCTCTTTTTAATTATAAGACTACTATTATAGACCAAAGCTAGAACCCAATCTGCAGCACTTTATCTGTAGTAACGAACATCCAAAGTATTTGTATTTTTTGTATTTATTTGTACACATTTCATGAATGTTACATACAAAAGTATAACCTATACGAAGGCTGGGCCCTGTGTTTAGTATGTTATTATGTCATGTTATTAATCATAGACTACAGTTGCAATAGGTCCTTAGATAAGGAAAGAGAGGGGATACCGCACGCCCGTTTGATGCTATATGAATTAGCTGTGACCGAAAATGAATGGCTATTTGACAGCTGTCAAAGCATTTTTTATGATATTTTATCGTTTTTAATTATTGTAAAACATTGTGGTGTGCATAATGGTAGAAATCACTCATCACAGGTAAATTTAATAGCGCTTTGGTACATTTTTGGTGCCATTTGGTAACAGAAATGTCAGTCGCGTGTTCCGTCCTCTTTGTTTCCTTGTCTAAGGGATGATCAGTCTCTTATCCGCACTCTGGCACGTGTGCATGGACTTCATGGTTTATCATTCTAAGCCTTTACAGAAACAGAGATCTAGATTCGGATCGATCAGTTATCTGTCAAACAGCTGTCAAGTGGGATTTATGATTCCATGGATTTAACGGATATCGAACAACGAAAAACTTGTTTTAAGAATAAAAAACAGATGGTGAAGAATGTAGCTACTGATCTGTATAACCCAATCGGGATCACTTACCGTACAAGAGAGAACTGACCATATTTACGACTGATCCAGATCACTATCCGAACGTCAGGATCAGTTATCCAACTAATCGGGTTAACCCGATCATAGTTTCCGTAAAGGCCTTCAGTCTCTACCGTTTACCTGTCATATGTCACAACGACACAACCTTGTCCATGTTGGCGGGTTCGCGGCGATGGTAACACTGAGATGGTCACCCTGTTCTTTATTTTTACGTAAATTGAATCGGGACATCAGTCCCGCCGAATACTGATTATAGTTCAGTGAACGACAAAGGCCATTGAAACAAAATTAATTTTTATCAGATGAATTAGGACGAACTGCTGTTGCAGTAATAATTTTTGTACATCGAATACTTAAATGAAACATAGGGTAAATTTCGAAAACAAAAGGATGTTTTGATTGCATTATATGTCAATACTGGTATTAGAAGGATTATACATATCGTTAGAACGAATTTAAAATTATTTTGAATTTATTGGCGTACCTGTGATTATTTCGAATACAAGGATTGAATTCTTTCAATGACATGGATTTGAAACAATTGTAAATATATTTAAAGCGATGGAAAAACATCAAAATACTAGCAATTAATTGGAAACGCAACAGTATTTTTTTCTGTGTATAAATAGCTATCACGCAGTAATCAGGATCTTCGTCCTTTATTCCTTAGCAGGGAATTGAGTTTTTTCGACTTCAATGAGGAAAGTGAAATTGGAATGTGAGAAACTGACCCTTTTTGAACCAAAATGGGTGTGGGAACATCTCACGTATTTTCGAATCTACCTCTGTGTGTCGCCCCGACCCATCAGTGCCATTGCTTTAGCTATTTACATAAACGTTAACATAAAACGAATACCTTTTTATCATACCCCGTAAACCGGCATAAATGCGAAGTCGAGATTCATTAATCCTGTTGCTGTAAAGCGCGAGAAGAGAGTTTTATAGCGTACGAGCGCGATGCGAGAGAGATGTGCGTTAAACCATGACGATAATTGATGTAAATTGGAAAGGAAATATTCTTGAAATTATAATTGCGAGTTCCATCTAGCTGAACCGGTGGCTTGTCTCGTTCACTCTGTCTCGTGTCGCACGGTGTCGCGCTTGACTGACACGTATATTGTGCACAAGCGCACCCGTAGGCCCTTTCGAAGGATACAGCTCAAGAAGATATTCACCGCCCGCTCTGTGGCGTACTTTGAGGCCTGGTTGCACAACGGGAGTTTAAACCTGAGTTCAGTTGGACATGATTCGACGTAAAACTAGTTCCCAGTGTTCGTTACTGGTTGTCCATTCGAAACTTGTACGTAGTTCAGGCAAACTAGGCTTAAATCAAATAAAACTTGGAAGAATTGGCAACGGCCCAAATTGTCACAGAAATATGGAAGACGAAAGGACAAAATTACGTTCCTATGATGTGTGATGGTTCTGTTTTCTGTTCATCTGTCATAATATGCTCGTCGATGCGTTGAGCACGAGGACATCCGTATAGGTAGTTATAGTAGCTAGTGATAAAATTCATATATGGGTACAGTAGATCACTTTGGAACCTTTGCAATATTATAAAATGCATGAATATTTTCTGCCATTTCATGTTCATTTTGAGGCAATCTAATGAATGTTGGATAAAGCCTTGCTATTGCTTGTGTGACTTGCCAAACAAATCGGCAGGCTGTGCTTTTATCTACGCCAATCATCATCCGCAAAACATTATCATTCTGGATTCATATTCATTACTAGAATATATTGATGACGTGCACGAAATGGCTTTGAAACAGTGATTGTATCTAGAAGCAAAAATAATATTTTCGCGGGATTTTTTTAATATCGCTGCAGGTACAAACTCAATGACAGTTCCAGACATACCTATATTGTGTTAACTTCTTTGTGTCACGATCATTGATATAACCTTAATATTTTGAGAAATATAGTTTTCTTAGAACTTCTTGTGAGTTGAAGCTGACAAAATCAGGCCTTCAGCTAAGCAAAGTTCAACACAGGATTTAAACTGAGTTTATCCTTAAACCCAGTTGGTGCAACAGCCACATTTCGCTGAACCAAGTTCAACATCTAAGTTGAGTTTAAACTCCCATTGTACCACCGGGCTTAAGTATTTATTTATTTATTTAACGACTTTATTTGGGCGAAATTTAGCCTAAGCCTATTCTTACATTTAACCCATATATAAAACTACATACTAAACTAACACCTAAACCTAAGCTAACAGGAATGTATGTATATATATTATAAACAGCAGTATTAACAGTAACACTGAGCAAAAAAAAAATAAAAAAAATATATCACTCGAAATTGAGCATTATGCTAGCAATAAGATGTTTTTCATTTTCTTTTTAAATCTGTCAACTGGTAAAGACTTCAAGGTATTATTTATCGCATTATACGTCGGGTTTGGGATTCCAGTATACATGGATATTTCTTAGAAGTTCCAGGAACTTCAGCAGGCCATAGGCACAATAAATACATCTCTTGATAGTCCATTCCAAGCCTTGGATACCCTAGGATTAAATGTGTGGTCGTGCCGATCAGTTCTTGATGTATGAAGAACGACCGCCTCAAGATGCAGCAGTCGCCCGAGTGCATCTGATAGGATCGGTGAGCGGCGAAACTATGGAGGATAGCTCCGTTTGAATATCGGTATAAGAGTGTAAGGTCACCAACCGCATGCCGGCAAATGAGTGGCTGGAGGTGGCGCCTTAAGGCTGGGTCCCCAAGTAGTCGAATTGTGCTTCTTTGGACAGCATCTAGTATAGACGGGTAGCAGGGGCAGCAGCTCCACAGTCATGAGCGCAATACTCCAGGCCAGGTTTTATCTGGGCTTTATATAGCGTAAGGACGTTGCATGGTGAGACGTTCTTTCTGGCTCTGAAAAGGTACCCAAACTTCTTACCATCAGCTGTTGCAATTGACGCAACGTGGTCGCGCTAGGTCAGATTTTCTGTAATGTTGACTCCTAACAGCTTGAATGAGCGACGCTTTAGCAGTGCCCGATTATTTATTAGAGCCGGGTGCTGGCTTGGGCATTTCTCATTTTAATAGCGTACAATACTTTGTATTAGAAGCATTAAATTAAACTTTACCACATTCATGAGCCCCCAAGCGGCAATGGTCTCCAGATCCATTGAAAGCAAATCAGCTGCTGCCAGTCTTTTGCGTTCTGGCTCGACTACAGAGATACGTCTATTGCTCATAATGCCTGCAAGCAAAGTACTGTCATCCGCAAAACTGTGGATTGGGTTTGTAGTGCTATAGAGAGTAGGTCATTGATGTGAAGTAGAAACAATGTCCATTAAAGATCCTTGCGGAATCCCAGTATTGATGTTATGGAGGAAAAGTCGTCTACCACGACAGAGATGTTTCGAGCTGAAAGGAAGTCTGCGAGCCAACCGCAAAGCTTAATAGGGAGGCCATAGGATGGAAGCTTGTCCAGCTGCATGCAACAGTTGACCTTTGAAATATCAAGAGCAATGACGTGTGGCTGGCCAAATCAATGGATAAGTTTGCACACATGTGTGACATAAGCTAGGAGATATCCATTTGATATCTGATATCGGAATCCATATTGCCTGTTGATCGACCATCTCGTATTATCTTGCCCTTCCTTGGAAACCCCTTGCACAATCCAGGACGTATGGAAACCGAACGACAAGGCAGTGCAGTGTGCCAGACACTGTAAAGAGATATAAGCAATTACAATCATTTCTGACTTGTGATGCCTGTGATCATCACACACATCTATTTTTTCTTCCTCTAATAATTACAAAGAACAATAAAAAATAATTAAAAGAAATTATATAAAACTAACAAATTAATTGAATTGTAGATCAGACAAGATTAAATGAAATAAATGGAGTTCAAGGTATCTCATGCGCTTTGGATCGCTGACGCATTTCTCCATCACTTTACTTATCACAGAGAGCAGAGCTATAGGTCCGTAGTTGGTTGGATCAGCTTTGGATCCCTTTTTTGGCATCGGCTGGATGCCAGCTGTTTTCCAGTATTTGGGAATCTTCTGGTATCTGCCGGAATCGTAAGACATCCGAAAAAGGCGCGTAAATATGGCAGCGAGCTCTGGTGCGCACTTCTTCACAACAATAGCGTGGATCGTGTCAGGCTCATTCGCCTTATTAATGTCAAGTGACTGCAGTGCCTTACGAACTATTTTAGCTCTCACCGGAGAGAGCTTATGCAGAACCTCGGTCCGTCCGGCCGTCTGTCCGTATACAAAAGATATCCAAAACTACAGGTGCTAGAGAAAAACTAAATACAGATTCGGAATCAGCATGAAAAAACTAGTTCGGGAAAAATCTGGTTTTGTCAATATCGCTTCCTATTCACAGTTAGAATGCCGTTTGAATTTACTTAAGTAAATTCTTTTCTACTTTTTTTGTTCTGAACATTATTTTGCTCATAGCTGTATACTCTGGGTATTGCTGATACCTGGACATTTATAATGGAATTTGTTACATATGTCTTGGCAAATATTTCGGCTTTGTCCTTGGAAGTAGTTGCGACTGTTCCATCCCCGTATGTGATCGGATTTGTTAATTACTAATCATCTAACTATATTGACAGGTATGTGGTTTATATACATGTATGAATACATGAACAAATTACCGAGCCTTTCTTCTTTGCGTACACACGACATGACATGTCAGGTAGTCAATAAATCCTGTAGTGCCATGTTCAATGTCACACGTTACACAATAGCAGTAAATCTACAAGACGACATTTTTTGTAATTAGTTATTTCAGATTTATGAAATCATTAAGTTATGAAAAACGTGCAAACGGGAATATTTGCCTATGATAAGGTGGCATTCCTATAGATATACATTTGCATTTTTTCACAATTATTCATAATGACACGAAATGCAATTATAGCTCTATCACGCATGTCGGAATATTTTTTATTTATATAAAATCCTTGAAACAATCAACGCTTTGAGATATTTCATGATTAAATGCTATATTTTACAATTTTTATTGAGGTACTATCAATTAGAAAAATGTTATTTCAAGCCGACTTCGGAGTAAAAGTTTATAATTTGAATTTATTGCGCTTTTGATCGATAGTGTAATTATATACAATAACTATTATGTTCGGGTTTGTTAGATACTAATGAGTATGTGTAATTCTATATTCTAAAAATCCTTAGTAGTTTGCCGTGGTTCTATTTCTAGAGTATGATTGAGATTTGAGAAGTTAAAAAATGATGCAATAGAAAATTATTCCTCTCCACAAAGTACGTTATGAGGAATACCTACTGTATCTAACTTAATTTTTTAGAGTATGTCATCTAGACAGCTCAATATCTTTAACTCTATGATGATGATGAAAGATGTAGTATAAATAGATGGGTAACGTTAATTATTGTTCATTCATTATTTGCGGTATCTATCTCAAGGATGATGGTGGTATGCCAATATTAGAAATGATCAATATCAATATTTGGAAGAACCAAAGAAGTCGAAATGATGGCTTTATTTCTTCTCTAGTTCAGACAAAAGTGGGAGACTTTTCAACAAAATGCCATATACCATCTTATGTAGACTTACGATGTTTACATCATTCGTAACAGTGTTGAGAAATTAAACATTAGAAATGAAGCCAAGTTGATTGACTCACTACATCCCACCCATATACCAGTGTATTTTCCTATAACATGAAGCTATAGTCTGAGATCCCCTTGCAAACAAATCAACGCCCGCCCGCCCGCAAAAAAAGTTTGTTATGCCGCTAGGTCTTCCTTTCACAGTTCAGTCGACAGCCTATTATGAATACAACAAATTTTTGAGTTTTATAACCCCCATCCTAACTACTCCAATTTCCTACCAACCAAAAAAAAACTAGAAAATTACGATGCTTGAGGAATATTATTTGAAAGTGTTGAAAGTAAAAAAGCGTCTAGAAAATGTACACCGATATTTCTTATAGATACATTTAAAATATTAGTAAAAACTACTTTATTACGTCTATGTGCATAGCAAGAAATCATAATCAAGTTATCTTGCGTGCTCATTCGGTTCATTTCCTCAGATCTATACGTGGCTTAAGGCTCCTCTATACATGCACAGGTATGCATAGCTAATATTTTTTTATGAAGGGGACTTCGTCAACAGCAGGCGTAGTGACGAAGGACGGGTTGCACTGTGAACACTAATCTACATCGTGAAAATTAAGACATTTCACCAGAAATAAAACTAGGCTTCCTATAATATACAAAAAATTGTAAAACCAGTTTGAAACTTCCCAACCGCGTCTTGTTCTCAAATGCTTCCCATCCTCCCTTTCCCCATTAGTTTCCTCTTCCTTTAATTCTTTAACGTTGTTTGGGCTCTCAGAACTGACGAAACACACAATGACACAAGAGCTAAGGTCCTACGGATTGCTCTGACAATCAACAACATCCATAGTCTCGTCTGAACGATGTAGAGTGGTATGCGTATTAGCTGTTCCGGTAAATTTAATTTACTGCAGCTGTGGATTGGAGTCTAGCTAGTCTTAAAATAAGGTAGCATCAAATGAGTTGAAACTACTTGCGATTTATATACAATTAGACCAAAACTGATTTCTAAACAAGTTGGATGTCAGCCAGAGCTGCTGTAAAAAATGACGTCGCCTCTAAATCCCTTGTCTTGTTCGAGATTTAAGTGGCCAGATGGACGATGTTGCATATAAGGGACAGCAGGTATATTAAAAGTTGGCAGTTTCTATTAGTCTGTTAATGCCCATACAATATAAAGCATTTTTATATTTTCGTTATACACTATGTTCAAGGACACATAGGAACTTTTTGACATTTTCCTGATATATAATAGCTGATTAGCCAACACACCTTTAACTGTCTGATCTGAAAGTTGTAACTGATGAACCTTCTTGTAAAATTGCTTACATACTCAACTATTCTGTATACTTCTTTAAAAAAAAAGGATCTGATTTTTGTTGATAATTTTTTTGACTATATTATATTTTTGTTTCAGGTAAGTGTGTGTTCTGGATTATCTCCAATCTGTAAGTATGCAACAAATAACCATATTTTTGACGTAGAACACCTCGCTTTAAAGACCGGCGGAAAGTTACCTCAGATAAATGTGTAATATTTCCTACTCAGGATTCTGATGGTGCTAAAAGGGGTACTGATTCCTTCTTGATTGTCCTCAAACCAATATAATAGCTGTTTTAGCTCTACCACCAATGCACAACACCGTACTCCAAAATTAACCTACAAAATCGCCTTGACTGCAACGAAATGTCATATTGACAAGCCATATTGACATGCCATATTGACATTTCGTTACTTGATTATTACTCAAGGGAGCCTTACGTAAAAGGGGTGATACACGTACGAGCAAGTACGCGTACTTATGGCTCGACGACCTTTTTCGCCTGTGTGTCACCGTAAGTACGCGTACTTTAAAACCGTCGCGCAAACCGCCGGCGATCCAACTGGTTTGAAATTTTGGTCGTAGCTTGTCTCGGCTCGTACTGCGAGCAGCGAGCCTCCACTTTGTTTCAGCAGGCCATCGATGCGCAACGCCTGTTGTGTTTGGCGTTTGTTAAAAGTTTTGTTTATTTAGGAAAATTATCAAAATGAGTGATTTCAGTTTCACGTGTGTCACCGCGTCGAGCCGAGTAAGGTCGCGAACTTAAAAACCGCGTACCTAAAGTTCGTACGTGTGTCACTCCTCAAGTAGCTGTCGAAACACAAAACCTTACTTAAGGGACGCTTAAATATCGACTATGAATATGACCCTTAGATTGACACAAATTATTCGTTTACATTGCGTAACGTATTGGAATCCTTTTTGACCATCACCGTCCATGTAATTATTTCGATCTGATCCCGAGTTCTGGAATAGCGTCTGAACGAAGGAAAGAGAGAAAAATCATCGGATGAGTATGACGGAGCAAATAGTCTCAGCACCTGCCACTAATCCGTCATGTCAATGTCGGCTTGGATGTATTTACAGCTCTGAGCTCCAGCCTGAACGGCAGATCAGTCCTCGTTGATACCGAAGTGAACACGAAGTATTGGTGACATAGCTGTGCCAAGATTATGTCCTGGGGGTTCGCCGATATGGGGATTCATATATTATGTATATCGCTAAAGAGCGAGCGAGAAATTTTGTATCCGAATATTCGCGAAGTACTTTTGAGTATAGGTAGAAGAGTGAGAGGTCACCAACCGCACGCTGATGAGAAAGTGGCTGGATGTGGCGCGTTAAGGCCTGGTCACCAATGAGTCGAATTGCCTTTCTTTGGACGGCATCGAGTATAGGCAGGGTGGTAGGGGTAGCAGATATGAGAGCAATACTCCAGGCCAGGTCTGATCTGGGATTTTGATAGCTTGACTCTTAGATGGAGACAAGTACGTTCTGACTCTGAGTAGATACCAAAACTTTACCAAGCTTTTTCCCAGCGGCTGTAAGTTGCAGTTGGTATGTTGTGAGAGACGTTCGCGGCCATGATCCGATGAATTATTGGTTCTTGGGCTGTTCGGCCGGCGCCGAAAATGTCTCTATAATGCTTATTGGCACATACAATTATATATTTTTTAGGTCGAGTATAGTTATCTATCCAAGTAAGTAAGGTTGTGTATGACATGAGTTTCAGCGATCGTTTATTCTATATAGAACGTCTAATCGGGAAAACACTAAATATTTCAGCGGCCGACGTTGAACGTTGGCAGAGTATACTATATTCATGATTCCCGTTATATGTGCAACACGCCAGCGTTGCCAAATATCCTCAAATAAACAAGTAATTGGTTACCTATATAAGTTTGTAAATGATAACAAAAAGGGAAAATATTCTTTAAAGTTTCGATCCACGTCAGTTGACTTATTTTTTCCTTTCCTGCCCCACTTTTTAGTGATAAGTTCACCTTATATCGTATCTCCATTAGCTATGTGTACCTATGTCTCAGAGTAACAACTGACAAGGTGGTAAACAAACCATTTCAGCATGGCGTGCTCAAAGCCTTCATCTTTTGACACTTCAGCCTCCAAACATTGCCAACTAACCTGAAAATTCTTCCAATGCAACCCATGTTACAAACACTGCTCTGCACTGTCCCATCTCGCAAAACTGTTAAACTGCACTCGAATATAGCACAGCAATCCGTAAAGCTTCACTACAGTTACCAACAAATAGCGAATTCGATTTGACTGACCAAGCATGAAAGACGCACAAAAAAAACAAACGTTTGACAGTCGGGGTTTACGGTAAACAAATCAGAAGAAATTTATATAGGCGTTGCCAGCTCCTCAAAATTTATGTAAGACAAAATTTGCGTTTATGATGAAGAATCATGAACTAACGCAGTAGAGGTCAACATATTTATTGATTTTGCTGTAATTCATTCCCGAGCCATCAAAATACCGTCTTGTTTAACGTAGAATGGAATATTTCTGGATACTATACAATTAAGACGATAGTAAACAATTATGATTGCCGTATCTGGTGGTCAATATGACAACGTAAGAAAAGACGTTGGCCTATTAGAATTGGGTGTTTACTACCTCTATGTTCAGTTGTTACTCTCAGACCTATGTGAAATTTGTTATGCCATCTTCGACTTGCAGTATATTGTAGAATTTATTTTATAATTAATTTGTACTTTCACTGTCGTCGAGTATTATTAAATTTTGTCAACTAGTCGTGGATTTACCGTTATTTCACACTCGATGTTTCACCATCAAACATTAATTAACAACAGACAATAAGGGTCACTCTACGCTTCACCCCTCACCGTTGCCTGTCTCGCTTGTTCTTTGAAGCTACTTTTCCTTGGTAGATTTCAGTTACCGTGCAGGCATGCGCAAGACTTCCGTGGCCATCTAGACGAGGGCCCGTATTCTTGAAACGGGTCACGACGTTCACAAGAGAATGTGCACATCAGTTAGCATTGTCGTTCTCCAGTGAACGCTGTTCCCCGCTTCAAGAATGCAGGCCCAGGGACTTTAAAATAACAACTTATTAAGGTCTGCGCTCGCAAGGTGAGGTCAAAAAATAATTTCGCGGGTCCTGAGCCGGCCGTGGGGCTGGTAGCAGGTACAATTAGAAGGAAAACAGAGGTGTGGTTGCAAAATCAACATCTTCTGAGATGGAGAGGAATCTCTCGTCATCTCTGTTAAACAGTTCAGCTAGAGGACTTATTTTAGGGCCTCTGACCAAGGTGGGGCGGTTCTGTCTCTCGCTGGACAGAAGCCGTCTAGGGTTACTTATGGACCTGCTATCTGGCTATGCTATAACACATTCAGACGTCACTTGTATGTCATGAAGGTGGCAAGCGACACGACGTGTGCATGCTGTGGCGGGGAGGAGTCCTCGGCACACGCTGTATGTGGCCGTGGCGTTCTTGGGTATCACAGACAGACTATACTATGTTCAAGCATCCTTGAGCCTGAAGAAATAAGATGGACAGGATGCAAGGCCATTCTCACTTTTGCGGTGACAGCTGAACTTGGGAACTAGATTAACGAGGGAAGAGCCCACTTGTTGGGTTATGCACAGGAGGCTCTTGTCACCAGAAAGCCTCTCTCCTGCTTTCATTCGATCAAGGGATGTGTTCGAATTGCCTACATTAAAATATGGTCTGTAGATGTTTATCAATCCCCTTACAAGTTCAAGTAACTTAAATATCGCAGACGTCGCAAAACTGAATCACTTGCAATTACCAAGACGACACGTCAGCACTCCATCGGTCGCGAAGGCTTGTTAATAAGTAATTCAAACGGTTCGCCTCCATCGGACTCACTTCAAATTACCAGAGGCATGCAAGGGTGTTTACAATATGGTAGGTAAACGGTAAAAATTACTCATCTTTGTGCGCTACTAGCTGGGGTTGCCACAACCAGCTCAGCTAATCTAACAAGTTGCGGAAACACGTGGCACAAACTGCTTTTTTCGTAATATCTAGTAATTTGATACGTATACAGACTGACAAATTTAAACGAAGATTATATTATGTACACAGATCAACTCTTATCTTTAGCGCCGAAAAAAGCTCATCAGAATGTTAGCTTTGAAATCCGAAACTGAATCTGGATCAAGGAAAAAAACGCAGTTTGTTAATTTCGGTCAGATATTTCTGTGTTTAATCGATAAAAAACAAATATGCGACAAGTACTATCACGATCGATTTCTATAACTGAAACTAAACCCAAAACCCCTAAGGGCCTGGCCACATCTCCACGTCACGACGTCGTCAACGTGGAACGGTGCGGTGTTGCTGCAGGGTACCGTTGCCACGACGTGCTAGTGACGGTACGGCAACGTCGCCGTGGAATGCCACGTCGAACTTCGTCGCCAACGTGTGGCTAGTAGGCCCGATTTTATCAACAGGCGCATTTTAACAAAGGCTTCGACCAATCAGAGCGGCCCATTCAGATGCGTGTTCTAGAATGGGCTGCTCCGATTGGTCAAAGCCTTTGTTAAAATGCGCCTGTTGATAAAATCGGGCCTACTAGCCACACGTCGGCGACGACGTTTTACGTGGCGTTCCACGGCGACGTTGCCGTAACGTCACCAGCACGTCGTGGCAACGGTACCCTGCTGCGACACCGCACCGTTCCACGTTGGCGACGTCGTGACGTGGAGATGTGGCCAGGCCCTAAGCCGACTTTCCGCCTACCATCCTGACCGTGCCACCTTACTTTTTGTTTGCCCTCGGAGCTGCTCGAGTCACCGTTCGGCTCATAAGGAGTGCTTTTAGGCATTTGTATTAACCAGCGGGAATTGCTCAGCTGAGATGTTTCTTGCGTATAATAAACAGAGTAGAGCGAACGTTTGCTCAGCGTGTTTTTATAGATTCAGTAGGTAAGTTTGATGTGCATTGTCAGAGGACCGTGACAATAGAGTAGATATTACTATTTTTTTTTTGAGAATAAAGTCAAAAAAACTATGTATCGAGAAAATTTGAAAAACATCAGTATTGGTAATTTTTTTGAGGTAGGCAATGCTTTTATGCTTTTATTGTATGCACGCCACTGCAAATTACCGACGCCAAGTGCCCCTTCTTGCCTGTTTTATGATAGGGTAAAGACACTCAAGAGTACGCAATTAAAGTTTGACAGGCGACAAATACTTGAAATATACTCATATTCTTTTCTTCAACATAAATATCAATTCTTTGGTCTATTGAGCACCAGAAAACAACATAACACATTTTTTTTGGTATCAACAAAACAAATTCCAACTAATATAAAAAAAACGCACATGTGTACTCTTGCGGACTCTGGATTCAGAGAGTACGCAGTGTTGGTCATAAGAGTACGCAGGTATCCGCAACAAAAATCACATACAAGTTCACCAAACCCAGAATATTTGGTACACTCTTCATGCCACCAAGTAACACAAGAGTCGCATCAATCCATTCCAAAGTGCTGTAATGTTCTCTGCACAAGGAACAGGCAACATTATTTACAGAGTCGGTAAAACCCTTAGAAACTGATAATTTATGCTTCAATTTTGCTTGGGTGAACTTTAATTCTCGGCCGGACTTTCTTCCACGCTTTTCCATTGTCTGTAGTTAGATCATGTTTCATTAGATTCAATTATTACTATCCACTATTATTATATTATTTTAAAAAATCAAGGAGCGGAAAGAGTACGCGCGTACTCTTTGTGGGCGTAGTCTTTGGGACATGATCAAGGAAACAAAAAACAGCATGCCGTCATAATATGCAACCACATTTACACACAGCAAATGGATGGTTTTATAACCTATAAAACCACCACTACGCCGAGTAGTCAAAATCCAGTATGAAACTTAATTTTGATCAAATACTAACTATTGTAATCTCGCAAAAAGTTATAAAATAATAAACAAATTATTTTTACTTACATTTTTTTCTGATAATTTTTTGCAAAAGACCGCCTTATTTTGTACAACAATAACCTTCCTTCAGATTCATCCACACTGTGGACTACACTTATCGGACGACCTTACAACTATGTTATTTTGGCACTGCGTACTCTTACAGACTACGTACTCTTACGTGCCCTTACCCTAGTTGGTTTTACCGGGTAACACTACATCCTTCTCTGGAATATTTTCATTGAGCAAGACGTGGCAACGCCGTTCATGAATGTCGTCCTTGGCGTGATATATTTCCCAGATACCGTACCGGACCAATAAAACATTACGCTGACACTTTATGAAATACTCTCGATGAGTCAACTGTCTAATGGGTTGTGTTGATTTATGCAGCGCAGCTATGGATGGCTGTGCCTGGTTCTGGCCTCAGCCGTTCGGCGACAAAAACTGACGCGTTAATGAAACGCCGTATAAATCAAGCATAAATTGACATATTGTATAATGAGGCAATGCGAAGTTTTTCGTAGAAACCTCCGTGACGTTCAAATGTGGTGTTTGTAGGTATTGATCTCTACCCACGCCAACGCGAAAACCATCGGCAAAGTTTACGGAATACATATAAGTTGGATCACTCCGCAAAAATATGAATACGGCCTGCCCCTTGCCCCGTCTCCCCGGTACACCGGTAGCAGTGTACCGACGTCAGCCGGGAGATACGGGGCGGCGCAAAGTAGAGGTTGAATGTGTTTAACGCGAAGTGTGTGTGTCTCAAAAATATCGGATTTTGTTATCTCGGTTTTGTTTGCAGGAAATGAATAATCTTTTTAGAAGTTTGATTGTATCAATTAAATTTATTAACGGAATGGAAAATGATAATCAGATCCATCCTTATTTTGTGGTAAACCTTGAAATGTAAAGGATATAAATACAGGGTGATTCGCGACGATTAAGACAAGCAATATGTCGGAATTGGGCAGTAGTAGAGAATTATAATTTTGGAGATATAAATTAGAGCAGATGCTGTGTATTTTTTTTGTCATTGTACCACCCAATGAGGTATTTGTTTTTGGTCACGTGACATTCGATTCAAAATTATTGATGGGACATCCTGTACATTTGTGCCTTTCTGTGTTCCTCCCGATAAAACAATTCCAACAAACTAGCACACTTGTGGTCTTAAAGTGGTTAATTCAAGACCTACAGGTACTTAAAGGATTGTATGACGCTAAAAGCGTATAGTGTGAGAACTATTCATTCGGTGGTCTTACCATACCACCCAGGGACATTCCAAATTATATTTTAGAGCAGTAGCAATTGGAATGACACTGAAAAAAATGTCAAAAAGAATTTACTCACATCCATGTAAAGCATTTCCACATGATTATCTTTTAGAATTGTACATACGAGTTCGTATATACTGTAGCATAGAATTTATAAGCTGTGATCTCAAAAATAAGCTAAATAAACAAAACATCAAGGTAAAAATACTGCAGCACCTTTGAACCAATTTTTCCGTATCTATAAAATAGGTACAATATGTGAAGTCATTTGAGATTCATTAGTAATAGGTTGACTAGGTTTTATTTTTCGTATCCCTTTATGTAACTCAGGGTCGGTTTCTCAATGTCCAGTTAAAAGTGTCAGATAAGTAGCTGCCAGTCGGCGTTTCTATGGATACAACTGTCAGATAAGATTTAAGTGAATTCGTAAGTTTAAGGTACAATTGTTTAAACAATTTATCTAACAGTTAATCGTTAACTTCCAGATGAAGATTTAACTGGACATTGAGAAACCGGCCCTTAGTGCATTAGCAAAATAAACGTTATATTTATATTTGTATGTCTAAATCGGCCGTCATTGTCTAGTTTTTCAATTACCCTCGTATATACGTACAACCCAGGCGTTAGCAAATCTCCGCTAAAAGACCCTCGTACTTGGGCAAAAAACGATGCAAAAACTAACTGGCGCGTGCGGCCGCGGCATCGCTTTCATGTGAGATCTTCAAAGTGCCGACGGAGAGTGATCCAACTTATATGTATTCCGTAAACTTTGCCATCGGTGACCAGAAATAAGCCCGCAACAACCTTATGGAAATTGACCCCATTCAAGGTTTTTTTCAAACATTGAGCCCTCTAGTATTAGTAGTATCTCGGAAAGGAGATGTGGGACGTGATAGCCCATCCTGTTAATGGCAAATGCCTGTATACCTACATACAGACGGCTCTAAAACCAAGGTTGAAGATTCAGGAATAATTCGGCTTGGAAACTTGAATCCATTCATTGTACATCCAAAGCAATACGGAATTATAACGAAACTCGTGGCAGCCTAGGAAATGGGAAGAGGAATCCACTTAGTTTGGAAAACTAAAAGCCTCCTTCGTTGGACCAGAGCTGGCACTGGAGTTGCATTCACGCTCCAGCTATGAGTTATGAACAACATCTACTATACTGTATTCACAGCCAAGCTAGACCAAATGAAAACAATCCCGCGTGCGTGATCGGCTCGTGTCGGTGGGGTCCCTAATAGTCCAGTACATTATGTGTAAATTGTGTGTTATAATACCGCAAGTCAAAATCTCCAAGGCTGACTGAAAAGTAGATCCAAATATGCAATGTCAAGTGTTCATTGCCTAATGATCATTTCAAACTGGCAACTGGCTACTTTTGAGTTGCAATGGGCTCATAGGGTAACTCTTTTAAATAGTCATATAAAATTTCATAATTGCACTGGACTATAGCGGACAGTAACCACGCGAATGTTGCATGCGACTGTTTATTTGGAGTCTATCTTGGGATTGAATATACTGTAGATACCACGGGAGTGAAATAATCCACAGCCACAAAACTACGAACGGTGCGGCGCGGCGATAAAGTCGTGCGCGCATATTAGTACAGTCAATTTTCATCAATTAATAACTGGGTAGCTAAAATAAAGATTAATAAAGAAATAGGATTACCACGGTAACCAGTAATATCATCATGCTAGCGGAGTTGATTGTTCGCCCGCTGCAGGGGTGCATTTTTAGGTACATATTAGCGAAATAGTATATCGGACTAACTTTAATAATTTTTTTTTTCATGATTTACTGACGATGTCACAAATTAATTCCCATTGCATAGGATTACCACGGTAACCAGCAATATCACCATGCCAGCGGAGTTGATTGTTCGCCCGTAGGGGGTGCTGCAGGGGTGCATTTTTAGGTACATATTGGAGAAATAGTATATCGGACTAACTTCAATAATTTTTTTTCGTGATTTATTGACGATGTCACAGATTATTTCCAATTGCATCGGATTACCACGGTAACCAGTAATATCATCATGCTAGCGGAGTTGATTGTTCGCCCGTACGGGGTGCTGCAGGGGTGCATTTTTAGGTACATATTGGAGAAATAGTATATCGGGCTAACTTAAATAATTTTTTTTCATGATATACTGACGATGTCACAAATTCATTTCTATTGCATAGGATTACCACGGTAACCAGCAATATCATCATGCTAGCGAAGTTGATTGTTCGCCCGTAGGGGGTGCTGCAGGGGTGCATTTTTAGGTACATATTGGAGAAATAGTATATCGGACTAACTTCAATAATTTTTTTTCATGATTTACTGACGATGTCACAAATTAATTTCCATTGCATAGGATTACCACGGTAACCAGTAATATCATCATGCTAGCGCAGTTGATTGTTCGCCCGTAGGGGGTGCTGCAGGGGTGCATTTTTAGGTACATATTAGCGAAATAGTATATCGGACTAATTTCAATAATTTTTCTTCGTGATTTATTGACGATGTCACAGATTATTTCCAATTGTATCGGATTACCACGGTAACCAGTAATATCATGATGCTAGCGGAGTTGATTGTTCGCCCGTAGGGGGTGCTGCAGGGGTGCATTTTTAGGTACATATTAGCGAAATAGTATATCGGACTAACTTCAATAATTTTTTTTCATGATTTACTGACGATGTCACAAATTAATTTCCATTGCATAGGATTACCACGGTAACCAGCAATATCATCATGCTAGCGGAGTTGATTGTTCGCCCGTAGGGGGTGCTGCAGGGGTGCATTCTTAGGTACATATTGGAGAAATAGTATATCGGACTAACTTTAATAATTTTTTTTTCATGATTTACTGACGATGTCACAAATTAATTCCCATTGCATAGGATTACCACGGTAACCAGTAATATCATCATGCTAGCGCAGTTGATTGTTCGCCCGTAGGGGGTGCTGCAGGGGTGCATTTTTAGGTACATATTAGCGAAATAGTATATCGGACTAATTTCAATAATTTTTTTTCGTGATTTATTGACGATGTCACAGATTAGTTCCAATTGTATCGGATTACCACGGTAACCAGTAATATCATGATGCTAGCGGAGTTGATTGTTCGCCCGTAGGGGGTGCTGCAGGGGTGCATTTTTAGGTACATATTAGCGAAATAGTATATCGGACTAACTTCAATAATTTTTTTTCATGATTTACTGACGATGTCACAAATTAATTTCCATTGCATAGGATTACCACGGTAACCAGCAATATCATCATGCTAGCGGAGTTGATTGTTCGCCCGTAGGGGGTGCTGCAGGGGTGCATTCTTAGGTACATATTGGAGAAATAGTATATCGGACTAACTTTAATAATTTTTTTTTCATGATTTACTGACGATGTCACAAATTAATTCCCATTGCATAGGATTACCACGGTAACCAGTAATATCATCATGCTAGCGGAGTTGATTGTTCGCCCGTAGGGGGTGCTGCAGGGGTGCATCTTTAGGTACATATTAGCGAAATAGTATATCGGACTAACTTCAATAATTTTTTTTCATGATTTACTGACGATGTCACAAATTAATTTCCATTGCATAGGATTACCACGGTAACCAGTAATATCATCATGCTAGCGGAGTTGATTGTTCGCCCGTAGGGGGTGCTGCAGGGGTGCATTTTCAGGTACATATTAGCGAAATAGTATATCGGACTAACTTCAATAATTTTTTTTCATGATTTAGTGACGATGTCACAAATTATTTCCAATTGCATCGGATTACCACGGTAACCAGTAATATCATCATGCTAGCGCAGTTGATTGTTCGCCCGTAGGGGGTGCTGCAGGGGTGCATTTTTAGGTACATATTAGCGAAATAGTATATCGGACTAATTTCAATAATTTTTTTTCGTGATTTATTGACGATGTCACAGATTATTTCCAATTGTATCGGATTACCACGGTAACCAGTAATATCATGATGCTAGCGGAGTTGATTGTTCGCCCGTAGGGGGTGCTGCAGGGGTGCATTTTTAGGTACATATTAGCGAAATAGTATATCGGACTAACTTCAATAATTTTTTTTCATGATTTACTGACGATGTCACAAATTAATTTCCATTGCATAGGATTACCACGGCAACCAGCAATATCATCATGCTAGCGAAGTTGATTGTTCGCCCGTAGGGGGTGCTGCAGGGGTGCATCTTTAGGTACATATTAGCGAAATAGTATATAGGACTAACTTCAATAATTTTTTTTCATGATTTACTGACGATGTCACAGATTATTTCCAATTGTATCGGATTACCACGGTAACCAGTAATATCATGATGCTAGCGGAGTTGATTGTTCGCCCGTAGGGGGTGCTGCAGGGGTGCATTTTTAGGTACATATTAGCGAAATAGTATATCGGACTAATTTCTATAATTTTTTTTCGTGATTTATTGACGATGTCACAGATTATTTCCAATTGTATCGGATTACCACGGTAACCAGTAATATCATGATGCTAGCGGAGTTGATTGTTCGCCCGTAGGGGGTGCTGCAGGGGTGCATTTTTAGGTACATATTAGCGAAATAGTATATCGGACTAACTTCAATAATTTTTTTTCATGATTTACTGACGATGTCACAAATTAATTTCCATTGCATAGGATTACCACGGTAACCAGTAATATCATCATGCTAGCGGAGTTGATTGTTCGCCCGAGGGGGTGCTGCAGGGGTGCATTTTTAGGTACATATTAGCGAAATAGTATATCGGACTAACTTCAATAATTTTTTTTCATGATTTACTGACGATGTCACAAATTAATTTCCATTGCATAGGATTACCACGGTAACCAGCAATATCATCATGCTAGCGGAGTTGATTGTTCGCCCGTAGGGGGTGCTGCAGGGGTGCATTCTTAGGTACATATTGGAGAAATAGTATATCGGACTAACTTTAATAATTTTTTTTCATGATTTATTGACGATGTCACAGATTATTTCCAATTGTATCGGATTACCACGGTAACCAGTAATATCATGATGCTAGCGGAGTTGATTGTTCGCCCGTAGGGGGTGCTGCAGGGGTGCATTTTTAGGTACATATTAGCGAAATAGTATATCGGACTAACTTCAATAATTTTTTTTCATGATTTATTGACGATGTCACAGATTATTTCCAATTGTATCGGATTACCACGGTAACCAGTAATATCATGATGCTAGCGGAGTTGATTGTTCGCCCGTAGGGGGTGCTGCAGGGGTGCATTTTTAGGTACATATTAGCGAAATAGTATATCGGACTAACTTCAATAATTTTTTTTCATGATTTACTGACGATGTCACAAATTAATTTCCATTGCATAGGATTACCACGGTAACCAGTAATATCATCATGCTAGCGCAGTTGATTGTTCGCCCGTAGGGGGTGCTGCAGGGGTGCATTTTTAGGTACATATTAGCGAAATAGTATATCGGACTAATTTCAATAATTTTTTTTCGTGATTTATTGACGATGTCACAGATTATTTCCAATTGTATCGGATTACCACGGTAACCAGTAATATCATGATGCTAGCGGAGTTGATTGTTCGCCCGTAGGGGGTGCTGCAGGGGTGCATTTTTAGGTACATATTAGCGAAATAGTATATCGGACTAACTTCAATAATTTTTTTTCATGATTTACTGACGATGTCACAAATTAATTTCCATTGCATAGGATTACCACGGTAACCAGCAATATCATCATGCTAGCGGAGTTGATTGTTCGCCCGTAGGGGGTGCTGCAGGGGTGCATTCTTAGGTACATATTGGAGAAATAGTATATCGGACTAACTTTAATAATTTTTTTTTCATGATTTACTGACGATGTCACAAATTAATTCCCATTGCATAGGATTACCACGGTAACCAGTAATATCATCATGCTAGCGGAGTTGATTGTTCGCCCGTAGGGGGTGCTGCAGGGGTGCATCTTTAGGTACATATTAGCGAAATAGTATATCGGACTAACTTCAATAATTTTTTTTCATGATTTACTGACGATGTCACAAATCAATTTCCATTGCATAGGATTACCACGGTAACCAGTAATATCATCATGCTAGCGGAGTTGATTGTTCGCCCGTACGGGGTGCTGCAGGGGTGCATTTTTAGGTACATATTGGAGAAATAGTATATCGGACTAACTTCAATAATTTTTTTTCATGATTTACTGACGATGTCACAAATTAATTTCCATTGCATAGGATTACCACGGTAACCAGCAATATCATCATGCTAGCGAAGTTGATTGTTCGCCCGTAGGGGGTGCTGCAGGGGTGCATTTTTAGGTACATATTAGCGAAATAGTATATCGGACTAACTTCAATAATTTTTTTTTCACGATGTACCGACGACGTCACAAACTATTTTCAATTGCATCGGATTAGCACGGTAACCAGTAATATCATAATGGTAGGCACTCTTTAGAAACCTCCATATTATTTATTTATCCATAAAATATGACTGAGATACTATCGTCAGAATCAATTTTATAGATCTACAAAGAGAATCACGGAAGAATCCTGAGGTAACCCATTTATTTAATGTGAATAACAATGGACTAGTATCACGAGGTTAAGAACAATGATTTAATTATTATGACCGCTTAGTGCATACAAAAATAAACGTTCTGCTGCATTTCGTTACTTTCTACATCATTTTGTTTTTTAGTAATTCCATTCTAAAGTTTAAAGAACGGAATTCAAATTCAGCCAATCACTGCCAACCGCGCGAATTATCAGCAGTGCATTGTTGCCAAGAACAGCTCCGACTCGCAAAACATTTACATTTCACATAAACATGTTATTTGCTATCCCAACTGTTATAAATATTTTGAAACTCACTTCTTAGCTTTCACATTTCTCATCTCCGTATTGAAGAACTGCATATTATCCACATAAAAGTCGTTCACCATAGCCATATCAACTTTAGGCAGGTTATCTGAATCGGCTTTTGTGAATCCACTATCGATTTTACTCATACTTGTTGGTTATGTTATGATAAAATAACTTGAAACCCAGTAAAATGAAATAAAAGGATATCCTGTACAAATAAACGCAAACAAATAATAATAACTTAATAATAACTTTAAGATTGTTGGAAATTACAGCCAAAGCCCAATGGAATTTGGAAGTGACAATGACCGAATGACGATTGATTGACAGGATTGACGGATCGAACACAACTTAGCTTTCGGAAGAGTTGTTCCAAATTATGGTTCTATCACCGTCCTAGAACTGTTTTCATCAAACCCCGCCCATTTTACAGTTCTAAAAACGGTGATTGGTTGGTCCACCAGCGTACCAACCAATCATCGATTCTAGAATCACAAAATGGGCGGGGCACGATGAAAACCGTTCTACGACGGTGATAGAACCGTAATTTGGAACAGCCCTGGAATTTCGGATCACGGGACATTAAAACCACAAAACATATCAGACGGGAACAGAAGACAAGATAGATGAGCCAGCCCGCGTACAGCTCCGGCATTTTGCGCGCCATCAGAATGCGGCAACACAGCACACATATCTGTCTTTTGATTGGCTGTTCGCCTATAGGGCCGTGACGTCACGGCCCTAGGAAAATTCAAATATTTTCCTTATTTTCTTGGCTTTCCCGTGTCCAAAAAAATCGGGGAAAAAAACAGGATGATTTTTATGACGTACTCTGTCATATGCAACCATAAAAAAAATCATGATACTAGTCCATTCAGCGGTTGTTCTGCTAAACTGCTAAACCCTTATGGTTCGTCTGGTATACCGTGCGCCCTACCCCTACACTTGGCAGACAGCAAAAAAATGCTATTTATAGGATGGCAGTGGATCAGGTCCCGTCAGCCGGGACCTGAAAATTACAATCTAAATCCCGGCAACCGGGATGTTTATTACATTTTAATTTGAAATCCGGCATCCGGAATTTTGATCGTAATTTTCAGGTCCTGGCTGCCGAGACTTTTTACATCAGAAAATAAATCCCGGAAGTGCGTTTATTTCATCAAAAATTTTGCAATTCTTAATATTATTGTAAGTTGTCCTTACATTAAAAAAAAAACAACCAAACAACCATTGTTGGTGTCATAGTGAAACTATGCATTATCTTTGGAGAATTAAAAAATGAAAATCTACGTTACATAGACAAAGATAACACTAGTTACAAATGACTGTATTTAACACGTTTGTACTAAATAGTACGTTTTTATTTCATTTACAGGATACAGACTTTTAGTTACTATTATTATTTAACATATGAATACAGTTTTATAACATTTATTCTTTGTTTATTAAACTAACACATCCGACAAAACCAATGCTTCTATTTAGGTCTTCTTGCCAGAGAAATACATCAAATGGTACCGATTCAAGCAGCTACTACATCTGATAAAACTTTCATTGAGATCATGGTTACAAACAGCACATATCTACTGGTTCAATTCTTTTTTCTTTTTAATGATGGACTCTAGAGTATTCCATGCTTCATTTGTGAAATATCTTCGATTATAAAAAACGATCACAATTGACTCTTCAATAACCTTGTTGTTGATAAGATCTGCTTCTTTTATATCGCAGTCCTGTATAAGGAAACTAGGTGAGGATATGTTGTCAACTTTATTTGTGTCTTTGATAATCCAGAACAATAATAGTTATTCTTTTTTATTGTAATTAAATTTGATGAAAGGATTTTTTTTAATCGCTTTTCTTTTCTTGGGTATACCCATTAATTCGATAAAATGTAATAATTGTTTATAGAATTATTACCTTGTCTTTCTGTTACTCTTTTTTTCCTTAATCTTTTGCATTTGACCCCCATGTATATATGTATATAATAGTTTAGATTCACAGAAGTACCTAAAAGTTCTATTATCTCTGATCCAGTATTCGATTTATGTTTGCTCCTTATGTACTTCTAGTTCCTTTATGAAATCTTCAAATGAATTAAACTTATCTCTACCACCATTCACCAAAGACTGAAGGTAAACAGAGCATGAAGATAACATCAAACTTCTTATGTGGAAATGTAGGGTGCCGGGAGTACTTTTCTAAAGTAAAAAATGGCGGTTGCCGGGACCTGAAAATTACAATCAAAATCCCGGATGCCGGGATTCAGATTGAATTTTCAGGTCCCGGCTGCCGGGACCTGGTCCACTGCCTAATAAAATAGCCGAACAGCAGACATTTGTCCACCGACAGTACCAGCATTCAGCATTCCAATCCATCTTGTAAAATAAATAGCCATGTCTGGTTCCGCATATGGCAACGCCACTTCCCTAAAAAATTAATATTCATGAACTTTTTAGAGGAAGAGCTAAAATTTGTAATTCGACAGTTAGTTGCATTGTTTCATTTAAGATACTGTTTAGAAGTTTAGTTGACGTATCTGTTGAGTTTATAAACTGGCTTCCCTACGTTGCGGTTTGTCAAGTTAGGAAAAACACCTTTCATTCAGTAACACGCGACTACATCGCACGTTTACGCAAATACGCATCCAAATGTGCACCTCTGCAGCACTCCCTACGGGCGAACAATCAACTCCGCTAGCATGATGATATTACTGGTTACCGTGGTAATCCGATACAATTGGAAGTAATTTGTGACATCGTCAGTAAATCGTGGAAAAAAATTATTGAAGTTAGTCCGATATACTATTTCGCTAATATGTACCTAAAAATGCACCCCTGCAGCACCCCCTACGGGCGAACAATCAACTCCGCTAGCATGATGATATTACTGGTTACCGTGGTAATCCGATACAATTGGAAATAATCTGAGACATCGTCAATAAATCACGAAAAAAAATTATTGAAGTTAGTCCGATATACTATTTCGCTAATATGTACCTAAAAATGCACCCCTGCAGCACCCCCTACGGGCGAACAATCAACTCCGCTAGCATGATGATATTACTGGTTACCGTGGTAATCCGATACAATTGGAAATAATCTGAGACATCGTCAATAAATCACGAAAAAAAATTATTGAAGTTAGTCCGATATACTATTTCGCTAATATGTACCTAAAAATGCACCCCTGCAGCACCCCCTACGGGCGAACAATCAACTCCGCTAGCATGATGATATTACTGGTTACCGTGGTAATCCGATACAATTGGAAATAATCTGAGACATCGTCAATAAATCACGAAAAAAAATTATTGAAGTTAGTCCGATATACTATTTCGCTAATATGTACCTAAAAATGCACCCCTGCAGCACCCCCTACGGGCGAACAATCAACTCCGCTAGCATGATGATATTACTGGTTACCGTGGTAATCCGATGCAATTGGAAATAATTTGTGACATCGTCAATAAATCACGAAAAAAATTATTGAAGTTAGTCCGATATACTATTTCGCTAATATGTACCTAAAAATGCACCCCTGCAGCACCCCCTACGGGCGAACAATCAACTCCGCTAGCATGATGATATTACTGGCTACCGTGGTAATCCTATGCAATGGGAATTAATTTGTGACATCGTCAGTAGATCATGAAAAAAAAATTATTAAAGTTAGTCCGGTATACTATTTCTCCAATATGTACCTAAAAATGCACCCCTGCAGCACCCCCTACGGGCGAACAATCAACTCCGCTAGCATGATGATATTACTGGTTACCGTGGTAATTCGATGCAATTGAAAATAATCTGTGACATCGTCAATAAATCACGAAAAAAAATTATTGAAGTTAGTCCGATATACTATTTCTCCAATATGTACCTAAAAATGCACCCCTGTAGCACCCCCTACGAGCGAACAATCAACTCCGCTAGCATGACGATATTACTGGTTACCGTGGTAATCCGATGCAATTGGAAATAATCTGTGACATCGTCAATAAATCACGAAAAAAAATTATTGAAGTTAGTCCGATATACTATTTCGCTAATATGTACCTAAAAATGCACCCCTGCAGCACCCCCTACGGGCGAACAATCAACTCCGCTAGCATGATGATATTACTGGTTACCATGGTAATCCGATGCAATTGGAAATAATTTGTGACATCGTCAATAAATCATGAAAAAAAATTATTGAAGTTAGTCCGATATACTATTTCGCTAATATGTACCTAAAAATGCACCCCTGCAGCACCCCCTACGGGCGAACAATCAACTCCGCTAGCATGATGATATTACTGGTTACCGTGGTAATCCTATGCAATGGGAATTAATTTGTGACATCGTCTGTAAATCATGGAAAAACAAATATTGAAGTTAGTCCGATATACTATTTCTCCAATATGTACCTAAAAATGCACCCCTGCAGCACCCCCTACGGGCAAACAATCAACTCCGCTAGCATGATGATATTGCTGGTTACCGTGGTAATTCTATGCAATGGAAATGAATTTGTGACATCGTCAGTATATCATGAAAAAAAATTATTGAAGTTAGTCCGATATACTATTTCTCCAATATGTACCTAAAAATGCACCCCTGCAGCACCCCCTACGGGCGAACAATCAACTCCGCTAGCATGATGATATTACTGGTTACCGTGGTAATCCGATGCAATTGGAAATAATTTGTGACATCGTCAATAAATCACGAAAAAAATTATTGAAGTTAGTCCGATATACTATTTCGCTAATATGTACCTAAAAATGCACCCCTGCAGCACCCCCTACGGGCGAACAATCAACTCCGCTAGCATGATGATATTACTGGTTACCGTGGTAATCCTCTGCAATGGGAATTAATTTGTGACATCGTCAGTAAATCATGAAAAAAAAATATTAAAGTTAGTCCGATATACTATTTCTCCAATATGTACCTAAAAATGCACCCCTACAGCACCCCCTACGGGCCAACAATCAACTCCGCTAGCATGATGATATTACTGGTTACCGTGGTAATCCGATGCAATTGGAAATAATCTGTGACATCGTCAATAAATCACGAAAAAAAATTATTGAAGTTAGTCCGATATACTATTTCGCTAATATGTACCTAAAAATGCACCCCTGCAGCACCCCCTACGGGCGAACAATCAACTCCGCTAGCATGATGACATTACTGGTTACCGTGGTAATCCGATGCAATTGGAAATAATCTGTGACATCGTCAATAAATCACGAAAAAAAATTATTGAAGTTAGTCCGATATACTATTTCTCCAATATGTACCTAAAAATGCACCCCTGTAGCATCCCCTACGGGCGAACAATCAACTCCGCTAGCATGATGATATTACTGGTTACCGTGGTAATCCGATACAATTGGAAATAATCTGTGACATCGTCAATAAATCACGAAAAAAAATTATTGAAGTTAGTCCGATATACTATTTCGCTAATATGTACCTAAAAATGCACCCCTGCAGCACCCCCTACGGGCGAACAATCAACTCCGCTAGCATGATGATATTACTGGTTACCGTGGTAATCCGATACAATTGGAAATAATCTGAGACATCGTCAATAAATCACGAAAAAAAATTATTGAAGTTAGTCCGATATACTATTTCTCCAATATGTACCTAAAAATGCACCCCTGCAGCACCCCCTACGGGCAAACAATCAACTCCGCTAGCATGATGATATTGCTGGTTACCGTGGTAATTCTATGCAATGGAAATGAATTTGTGACATCGTCAGTATATCATGAAAAAAAATTATTGAAGTTAGTCCGATATACTATTTCTCCAATGTGTACCTAAAAATGCACCCCTGCAGCACCCCCTACGGGCGAACAATCAACTCCGCTAGCATGATGATATTACTGGTTACCGTGGTAATCCGATGCAATTGGAAATAATCTGTGACATCGTCAATAAATCACGAAAAAAAATTATTGAAGTTAGTCCGATATACTATTTCGCTAATATGTACCTAAAAATGCACCCCTGCAGCACCCCCTACGGGCGAACAATCAACTCCGCTAGCATGATGACATTACTGGTTACCGTGGTAATCCGATGCAATTGGAAATAATCTGTGACATCGTCAATAAATCACGAAAAAAAATTATTGAAGTTAGTCCGATATACTATTTCGCTAATATGTACCTAAAAATACACCCCTGCAGCACCCCCTACGGGCGAACAATCAACTCCGCTAGCATGATGATATTACTGGTTACCGTGGTAATCCTATGCAATGGGAATTAATTTGTGACATCCTCAGTAAATCATGAAAAAAAAATTATTAAAGTTAGTCCGATATACTATTTCTCCAATATGTACCTAAAAATGCACCCCTGCAGCACCCCCTACGGGCGAACAATCAACTCCGCTAGCATGATGATATTACTGGTTACCGTGGTAATCCGGTGCAATTGGAAATAATTTGTGACATCGTCACTAAATCATGAAAAAAAATTATTGAAGTTAGTCCGATATACTATTTCGCTAATATGTACCTGAAAATGCACCCCTGCAGCACCCCCTACGGGCGAACAATCAACTCCGCTAGCATGATGATATTACTGGTTACCGTGGTAATCCGATGCAATTGGAAATAATTTGTGACATCGTCAATAAATCATGAAAAAAAATTATTGAAGTTAGTCCGATATACTATTTCGCTAATATGTACCTAAAAATGCACCCCTGCAGCACCCCCTACGGGCGAACAATCAACTCCGCTAGCATGATGATATTACTGGTTACCGTGGTAATCCTATGCAATGGGAATTAATTTGTGACATCGTCAATAAATCACGAAAAAAAATTATTGAAGTTAGTCCGATATACTATTTCGCTAATATGTACCTAAAAATACACCCCTGCAGCACCCCCTACGGGCGAACAATCAACTCCGCTAGCATGATGATATTACTGGTTACCGTGGTAATCCGATGCAATTGAAAATAATCTGTGACATCGTCAATAAATCACGAAAAAAAATTATTGAAGTTAGTCCGATATACTATTTCGCTAATATGTACCTAAAAATGCACCCCTGCAGCACCCCCTACGGGCGAACAATCAACTCGGCTAGCATGGTGACATTACTGGTTACCGTGGTAATCCGATGCAATTGGAAATAATCTGTGACATCGTCAATAAATCACGAAAAAAAATTATTGAAGTTAGTCCGATATACTATTTCTCCAATATGTACCTAAAAATGCACCCCGGTAGCACCCCCTACGGGCGAACAATCAACTCCGCTAGCATGATGATATTACTGGTTACCGTGGTAATCCGATACAATTGGAAATAATCTGTGACATCGTCAATAAATCACGAAAAAAAATGATTGAAGTTAGTCCGATATACTATTTCGCTAATATGTACCTAAAAATGCACCCCTGCAGCACCCCCTACGGGCGAACAATCAACTCCGCTAGCATGATGATATTACTGGTTACCGTGGTAATCTGATGCAATTGGAAATAATCTGTGACATCGTCAATAAATCACGAAAAAAAATTATTGAAGTTAGTCCGATATACTATTTCGCTAATATGTACCTAAAAATACACCCCTGCAGCACCCCCTACGGGCGAACAATCAACTCCGCTAGCATGATGATATTATTGGTTACCGTGGTAATCCTATTTCTTTATTAATGTTTATTTTAGCTACCCAGTTATTAATTGATAAAAATTGACTGTACTAATATGCGCGCACGACTTTATCGACGCGCCGCACCGTTCGCAGTTTTGTGGCTGTGGATCATTTCACTCCCGTGTAGATACCAGTACTAATCTCTTGGAAATTCATATGATTAAATACACGCTATAATAACTGCAAAGGTGGCTATGAAACGTCAGACGCTAACTCGAACGGTGTACATACAATATTTATTTTAATGATAGGTGTAGTGAAGTTGTCAATAGTTTGTAATTATTATGTTTTAGGTCGTAGTACTTATTACTACTGTCGCCGATGAAGTATGATATTCAACTCGCGACAATATTAATTGATTTACTATTACTAATAATTGATTTACAAAGTTCAGCTGCGTGAGTTATTAAAGTCATTACCGCTCGCTGAACAATATACTATTATTTCTTTGAAAGTTGAAGTTTACTTGAATGAAAGTAAACCAGTGTGCATCAGGCACGTATCCAGGATTTGGTTTTGGGGGGTCCAGATTATGGATGTCACTTGGTTGACTTTTCGGGGGGGGGGGTCCAGATTAGAGTTGACACCTTAAATTTGCGGGGGGGGGGTGCAAATTTGTGGATTCCATTTTTTTAGACGGCATTTTATAACGTTTCGGGGGGGGTCCGGACCCCCTTGACCCCCCTAATTACGTGCCTGGTGTGCATCAAAAATATGTACAGCCTTTGTGCTTTGAATAGGAGGTTCATACAAATGCAAAGGTTTTATTTATTTATTTATTGTTAATCTTACAAACACCACTTTCGTGGTAATAACAAGTAAGAGTGCTTATCTCTATGGGCCTAACACAATAACTACCGTACTCACTAAGAATGCTAAAACAAAAACAACAAGACATATAAAATCATATTCACATTTTTGGTATCAGAGAGCATAAATTGTGACTTTATGGAACATCATCTGCCAGTGTATGGTTTGCCATAAAAAATTTCTTAATCTCCTTGACGAGAGTGGAGTTAAAGAAATCCAAGTTACTGTGCTTTAATAAAATGTTACACTGATTCTGCATATAGTTTATGGGAGACTTATTAAAAGGACTAGAATAAAATAGGTCATTACTATTCACCCTTAGTAACCTTTGGTACATGAAACTTTACAAAATTGATTAGATGACAATTCTTATATTTGATATTATTAACAATGTTATACAGGAACAATACACAATGCATATTTCTCCTCCTCGTTAAGGACTGCATATTAAAGATGTTAAGCAAGTCGTTGGTATGCACTAAGTAAGGATATAAATTATACCTTTTAAAATACAAATTTAATATCTAAGGAACCTTTTTTGTACATTTTCGATTAGGTTGATATTCATTTCTGCTTGAGGTGCCCATATTACAGATGCATGCATGAGGTTTTATTTGTTTTTGTTTCGGGTGGCGTATGCTGTTATCTCTAATTATTGCACGTATATGAATTTAATTTCTTAAACTTGTCCTGTAGTAATTTCTTTGTTTGTTTAGTTACCTCTGTTTCAATTATCAAAGGATAAAACTTGAAAAAATAATTTCAAATGCGTGAATTTGTTTTCTTAGACAGCTATTTCAGGAGATAACTTTTTTGTTAACTTACTTTCTAAAAAACTAACGGTGATTCTGGAATCTTCGAAATCAAGATATCTTGGTCGAGATTCAAAAGATAAACAAAACATAAAGAAACCTGGAAAAAACATATAACTCACTCTTTGGTTTGGAGAGCATTGATCAAGTTTTTCCCTGAAGAGAATCTAACCGTACTAAGTCACAGTGAATTGATGAATTAGAAATGAAGTCGTGACATAGTAATAGTAGGACGAGCTGTATAGGTAAACAAGCCCGACTTAGTCCTCCTCGAATTCCAACAGAAGACGATGTTCGTTATTAATTTTTCGGCAATTGCCGAGGTGAATATTATCTCTAAGAACGAGGAAAAGCGGACCAAAAATCGAGTTCGAACAACTTCGCAGGCTCTGTATCCCTAGATGGTATGAGGAATATGCTCGCCGATGTGCCGTGTAGCGGCGCACATTCTAGCCACCAGAATGTAGAAGGCAGTCATCCTAGGGTCCCTTCATCTACTTAGGGCGCACGATTCCCGGACACAGTGATTGCTAACCTGACGATGTGAGAAGTAGTCATTAGGTAATGGAATAGCAGCCCGGTGTGTACCTTTTGTATTCATTGCCGGATTAAGCTTTTATGGGGCCCGGGGCTATTATAATTTTAAGGGGCCCTTTATGAATAGAATGCAAATACTATTATTCATGAAACTGTATTACCGATATAACAAAAAAAATACTATCCTACTTTTTTATAAGTACGCCTCGCTTATAGTATCATCAGCTATGCTCTCAATGTTTGCGTTTGTTTAGTAATCAGAACTATTTTCAGTGCAATCCCTTTCAAGCGGAGCGTTAGGTTTGCTTGAAATATTTAATTTGATTTCAAATTTTAAACCAAACCGGTGTTTTTCAATTTTCCTACTTATAAGCCACTTAGCAAGCCATGAAGTACAAACAAAAAACTATTTAGGTGGAAGAAAACAACTAACTTAGCAGAAAGAAACAGACGAACTAGAGTAAACAGTTAACATTTAAAAATGATTTACAACAAATCAAGTCTAATCAGAGATAACAGAGGTAACACATCTAATCAAATCAAATTATAAAACATAATTTACCTGGCGAAAAATTAAAATCTGATTTGTCAGTATTATTTTTTTGCGATCTTGCTAATAGATACTGAAAAATTAGAAGGGCTACAGTGGGACAGTCAGAGGTATCGTTACTTTTGACTTTGACTAAAATGACTATTGTTTTATATCATTAAATGTGAAATTTCGTGCTGAAGGTATTAGACTGCTAGTAACTATCGCTGAAAGTTTCATGGTTTTGGAAATTTTTAATCTCTAATACATTGCAGTAGCTGGTAAGCTGTAAAAATTATCCATTTCTGTCGTATGTCAGCTTCTCTTTGACCTTAGACATCTTACCGGCATTGTTTCTAGTTAGACTTCATTGGTTGTAGGAAATTTTTATAACCTTGCCCCTTTACTTTAGTTTAGTTTGTCTGTATCATTCTGCTAAATTAGATGTTTTCTTCTATCTGACACGGTTTTGTTTATATTTCATGGCATGCTAGTTTGCTTATAGGTTTTGATTGAAATCTCGAAATTAAGTTTTCAGTAGATTTTCTGATTTTATTATTCATCTATTGACCAAATATTTGACCTGTAACATTAAATAAAAGTAGGGCCCCTGCGGGGCCCCTCTGAACCGCGGGGCCCGGGGCTCCAGTCCCTTTAGCCCTATGGTTAATCCAGGCGTCTTTGTATTTATTATCCGCAGGCACATGGAACGTCAAGACAGTAGAGTATCGTGATGAACATTTATATTACAGGATTCCCCACATCTAGCTGCCGTTCAACACTGTATCATATCCTGACTCTCAAACGCTTATGACTGATTTTGATTCACTTTGAGAAGTATTGAAGACTCCAAAATTTGCCACACGTCTATTTTTTCGACTTATGCTTCAATGAGCTCAGATTTAAATTGTACAGTTACTAATTATGTGGTCATGGTCACTGTTCACGTATGATAAGTAAACAATAAAGTTTTTTTCACCCGATAACCGTAAATGGTCGGTTCCATAATGGACGTTCTTTGTCTTGTCATAGTTGTCCGGAGAAAAAAACTACCATTCCGCACACCCTGTACGTTGTCCGAAGAATTGACGTAATATTCTTGTTGGCATAATAAGCAAGGCAGTACTGCTCGCCTCATCGGTACTATTCGCATAAATCGGATGCGATCAGGCAGGCGGTAGCAGACTGAAGTCAGCAGCTTTAGCAGCCAACCAACGGCTCGTGAGATACGTCCAGCCTTATACACTGGGCTGCGGTCCGGAGAAATATGCGCTCAAATGAGAAACAATGGCATATAAATCGGGCCGGTACGGTGGCAAGCCGCCGTATTGTTGCTGCGAAAGAGAACTCTACCGATCTGTAGCAGGCGGCCATGATTTACATGGAAAAAATGTCAGCTCGGCCACTGCGCGTACGCATTGTCTCAAGTCACGTGATGGATGGCCCGCTGGCGCTGCGCTGCTGGTTGCTGGGGATGCCGGGATGCCTCGCATTGCGCATAGGCAGCACCAGCCAAGGGTCACGGTAGCTTCATTTGCAAATATAAAATCCCAATCTTGTTCTTCTTTTATTATACGCTGTGTCCCAGGATGAATCCCAAAAACTTTAAGGAATGTTCTGAACTGGTACTTTGATCCTACCCCACAAGGGGACAAGTGAAAGGTGCTGGAGGCCCCTCAATTTGACCCACGATAGTTATAATTTACGGCTTTTTAATGAATAAACTCCTGCAGAAATTCTTATCCATGATAGACTCTTCGAATTTGTGAGATATTTGCTCTTAAAAAAACTTTAAGCAATAATTGCTGGCACCGACTTTTGTTATACTATGTTTAAATTATACAGGGTGTTAATTTGGTATGTTAACAAACTTTAACCACGAATAGTACTCCGAAAAATAGAAAGAAAATGTCATATGAACATAGGTCCGGAAATGCTTCCTAGGGGAGCTACGCTCCTTTGCACCCTGAAGACGGTTTTCCCTCGATATTCTCGAAACCATTCATAACAAAATTACGAAATTAGGTACGATGGGTAAACTGTTGACGCTGAATCTGATTCTGAATTCAGAATTTCAAATTTTAATCAGAGGTGTATCATACGGGAGGAGTTAAGGATAAAAATAACCCCATTTTCTAAATGGTAATTTTTTTGACATTTTGATTTTAGAATATGGTATTTCGGAGACTTCGACGTAAAAATGGTCTCTTGGTACATCTCGATATGGCTAACCGTTTTCGAGAAAAATGCATTTATTTATTTACAATAGCCTGCATCGATTCAATAATTTGCATTTTTCTCGAAAATTTTAGATTTTGGGATAATATGGAATTGGGCGTTTTATGATATCTACATCATGAAAATCCACGTCACTAATTTCCGTCGGTCTGTATATGTCTGTCTGTTGGCGTTTTTCTAGCCTCGAAAGCTCAGCAACTGCTGCATGGATTGTAATGAAATTTGGGTAGCAATATGCTGTGGGGCCGTAGTAGGTAATCCTGCCATTTTGGAAATCGGTGCATGGGCGGCGGAGTAATTAGCAAAAAAACAAAAAATTTAAAGTATTCCTCAAACCTCGGATTTAGACGTTTTAGGGGTTTTAGGTAGTGATGAAATTAGGGTGGGATGCTGTTAGGAGGTTGTAAAATTGTGTTGATAATAGACTCCATTGACCCGTGAAAGAAAGACCTGGCGGCATAATACTCTTTTAGATCCATCCAATTGCCTATTACAGAAACCAGGGGGCTTATAATTTTGTGATGTATACATACGAGTATTGCTTTAGATCGTTCTTTATTGAGTATTATCGAAATGATTAAATTGATCTTAATAAAATTGTGAAACACTGATTTATAGTGGCTAGGATGGAAAACGCGTATGGTTTTTAGAGATCTTGTTTTTTGGGTACTCTAGGGATGTCTGATCCTTTTCTACTTTTTTTGTAGTGATTAAAATGAGCTCAGGTAAGATGAGATCTCGGATATTGTGGTAGGGAAACCGCGGAACATTGCATTGCCCTTGAAAGATTGATTCTGGTTATATAATATGTCTTAACTATCAGAAAATTGGCATGCCATATTGTGATTAGGGTATCAGTTACAGATTGCAGAATACACACTGTATCGACCTAGTTTCTAAGGCTCCTCGCTACTAACGCGTGTTAGTCGCATTTGCAACGCGTAGCTGCATCGTGACTGTATCGATGCAAACGCGCGACCGTGTTGGACGACATCCAATATTTTCGCTGCTTTCGTTGCCTGCGCTTCGGCTGCTTACGCAAAAGCATCACCAAAGACAACGTGACTACTGTTGTCTCAACGGAGTCCATGTTGCAACTGTGGCGATCGCAGGTATTTTTGTGCCGTTACTGAATCGCGTTTGCACCGCGACTGAATCTAGCTCGTGGGCGAGGGCACTAAGGCTAGGCGCACAATTGTGATTTGCTGTCGCAGCGACTGAAAAATCGCAATCGCCAGTAAAATTAGATATGTGCGGACTTGCGTCTAACTGACCGCAGTAGTATAATGGATTCCGTCAGAACAGCTTGTGTGATAGCCTTATTATTACGTGCAAAGGCTAGAAAACAACGGCGTAAAAAGTATTGGGTGCATCCAATTGTGACCCGGGTGCTCAAAGGGCAATTCCACAAAACTCATCATGATTTGTGTGATTACCCCAAAAAAAGTTTTTAACATGATCGGATAAGCATAGCTAGTTTTAATGAACTACTTAATATTATTGGACCAAAAATAACATATCAAGACACTAGACGACACCACAAAGTAAAAAATAGACGTATTCCGTAATCCGCAAATCAAGAAGCGTGTTTAAAAAGTAGCGAGTGAGCGCAGGTTCATGCTTATTGTCCGTATGGTTCATTTCAATCTGCGATAATCGCGTCGCTGAAAAAATAGGGCTAGTTGCATCTTTTTAGTCGCTGCTATTTTTCTGTCGCAAGTACGTGCAGTCCCGTTGTACGTTGTGCGCTTTATTTTGGCAACCAAACAATCGTGCGACAGAAAATCGCAAGTGCGCGCCTGATGGCGTAAGGGGATTTCGAACTGTGAGAAAATAATAAAAAATGGTATCACCGTAATGTGTGGGAAGTACTGAGACAATCAACTTGATTTAATTTTTTTCAGTTGTCCACTTTCTGGGATTATCTGCGGATGTTACAAATGTTTCTTCAGAATTTTATCGTGCGTGGTCTTTGGATTATACCTGTATTCTTGATCCATTACTTTTTCTGGCACTTTTGTATCTGTAAACATTTCAAACCGTCTAATACCAAGATGTCATTATCATTATTACTACCTATAAACGGCAGCGATAAACGATACCTAGCATTCATCGAACCAAAAAAATCGGGTGTGCCGTCGCCCACGTACGATCGCAGACCTGGCGCCTCAGGGCAATTAACTCCTTCAACTCCTGCATTTTAATCGCTAATTTCAATCAAACGTGACGTGGATTAGATTTATATGTAGATGGTTAACAGACATCAATCAACTACGCGCCAAGTATAGGGATCACGTCCTGGTAATGTAACGATTCTTTATAGGCTCATTATGACCGGAATACTGAATATTGGTGGTAATGACTGGGTTATGGATTCGGTTATGGCTCCTACGAGGAGAGAGTAGCAATATTGATCGGAGGATTATCTTGGAAAAGTGGTAATTCTATCCAATTATATGTCTAGGAAGCCCAGACATGGTATTTATGCGTTAGTAAGGATGTTTACATGTATAGGCGTTGTAATACGTGAGAATTGCTTGTCCACGCCTAACAAACAATCCAAAAATAACATTTATGATAAGCACTTCCTCTGAGATTTATTGATAGTACAGTTAAGCTGTCATCCTGTCTCTGTATCGTCAAATTGTTCATTGAAATTCCTTAAATAGATTAATCGTTATGTCTTACATCAAACACTGTAATTGGAAAGAATACGTTTCATTTAAAAAAATTAACGACGTTTATAGAGTAGCACTGAATCCTTGGAACAGCAACTATGTGTGATTCTACCTCTTCTTAAGTTTGCGTTTTACTTTTTTTGCTCCTCCCTTTTAATTTGATTCAAGGTTTCGCTTAAAAAATAATTTCATGAAGATTTGGAGAACCAGAAGGTCTCAGCAAGAGGTATTCCAAAGCTGATGTCCAATGTGAAGAATATAAGATAGATAAGATAATGTGAAGAAAAAGCGAATCGAATGGAAATTTGTCAGTAGTGTACAGTTTTTAAATAATGTGGTTACATGTGACGAAAATTAACTAATCGTTGTGAACTCTCAAAGTATGCAAAAGGGTTGCTCAAGGCTGTGGAAGACCAGAACTTTTAAAAGCGCTGGTAAAGTGTATCCCCTGTTTTTTAATTAATGTTGAGTTTTTTATCATCACAGAAGACACAGTAACTGGAGAGTAATCTTATAATGCATTTCCAGGACCTTCAGAGCAAAAAATTAGGCAAAAACGGGCGCTTTATCAGGACTTCGTTTTAAGGGTAGAAATAAAGAAAAAATTGAAAAGTCGATGGTTTGACTCAGATGCTCAACAACGTTGTGAATGGTTTCTAAGTAGTCGACCAAATGATAGGATAAGTGTATTGAGTCAGCTAGTTAATTTCTACAGCCTTAAGCCTACGTTGACAAATTACTCACTAGAACTAATTCATTATAGGGAGATATTCAATATTCATCTACTCGATAAAGGTATTGTGTTTAAAATTTGTTTGAGTTTAAATTTAAATAGGACTGTAGTTTTACAAGGCTTAATATCAAGTGGAAGACCCTTATATGGTTGTGGTAGTACCTATGCAATTATATACTATTTCTAGTGTTAGACCACAGCATAGTAAACAATCAGCACAATATCTCAGATTGGCGGCAGTTACACGCGCATCCCCCATTTTGGATGATTTTTTGTAGGGATGCTAACGATACTTCCATACTTGTACTTCTATACTCTGAGTATTTTTATCTTAGATTCTTTTTGAGCGATTCCAAGCTGGTATCGCTACTTTTGTATCGAAAATAATTATATAATTATTGAGGGGTGTAATCAATTGCACATAATTCTCTGTACGAACCAAACGCGCCTACTTGGCTAAAAAATATCGATTTAGTGCCGGTATCGATATTTTCATTTTCGCATCTCTACCCAGACTTGACACCGGTAAAATCATCCCAAGGTCAAATTCTGTGGGAACCATTTTTATATAGGAAATCCTCAGAGATATTCTGCTGGTTGTTTTCTATGCTGTGTTTAAACTATGAGTATCGCAATTTCGCATGAACTTATCTATATTAGTAAAAACATACAGACACCGCTCAAGTATAAATAGAGAAGGGGCGTTTGAAATATTACAACTCTCTCTCGCGGAATTTCTGCTATCGAACGTATGCATCTTTTCTGAGAACAAAGACGTCTGAGGAGGCTGACAACCCCAAAAACAAACACCATATCGAAGCCTCGAGTCAATATTAGCATAATAAATTTGAATCTTGCATCAACCGCTGCATTGGAAGGATAGTTTTTAATTGTCTTAAAACATAATTTTCACGGTTCACATTGGTCACCAAGGGGTCACAATGTGCCTTCCAGTTGAGGTTTAACTCAATGTTGAGTCCAAGAAGTTTGATACTGTTATTAAAAAAATGTTCTGCATCCAATTTGATATCTACATCATTTATAACATTCTGTATGTGATAAAATCGCATCGCAATCGACTTCTTTTAGAAGGATTCAAGGAAACAGAATAGAAAACCAACTTTCAGTTTTCCTGAAGAGAAAATTTTGTTCTAAAATTGTATCCGTTCTATCAGATATAACAGCAGAAATAATATCATCAACGAATGCTGCGAAAAAGCATCAGAATACTATTAACTTGATTTATGTAAAGCATAAAGAATATCCGAGTCTTCCGTGAAGCTCTTATCGTTCAACTTCGATAATAACATATCCCCCATATCGACTATGTCGGACTTTTTCTAGTATTGAATGTTCCGTCCTGATACTATAACCCTACCCTGAGGCCAAGTGAAAGGTGCTGGAAGCTGAGAAATGATATGCCCTTTAATTTGTTCCCCAATAGTTATTTACAAATTTTTAGTGAACAGACTCATGCTCTTAACCCTGATAGGCTCTTCGAATTTGTAAGGTATTTTCTATAAAAAAAATATATGGTAGTAACTATGTAATTATTTGAATTCATCTTTATGATTGATTGATGAAATATCACACTGATTATTTATGCATCCTCATTTTATTACATGAGTAGAATGAGTTCCCAAAGGTGGCTGATAAAAATCTCTCTCAGATGTTATGCTGCTGCACTTTTAAGTCGAGCGGTACATAGGATGCTTCCTTTGCATATAAAATGCGATCTGCGGACGGTCTTCAATCAATCATGCTTGTTGGCGAATTATCGCAAATTATCTCTCTGAATAATTAAAAGGCATCCCAATCAATCATGGCTCGGTTCCAAGATCAATCAACAGGACGCGTCAGGGTCAACGACCAGTGTCCTCTCTTGATATGAGAGACAGACAAAGGATACATTCAATCACTATGAAACTTTAGCAAAAAATGTCGTTGATGATGATGACTATATTTTTTCACGTCCATCGCTAGAACAGCATTCATTGAAGCTAGAAGAGACGCTAGTAAACTTTCCACATCCAATTCCAAAAACTTCAATCTCCAACATCAAACAACAATCAAATTTATAGATTCACTGCTTCTAAAAGACAGCACTTTGTATTTAGTCTTAGATACTTTATTTGACTTTGGTAAATCTAACGAAATTTTTAGATTAGCATTAGAACTTTTGAAGCAAAACGTAGGTATACTATTTTTTGCTACTATTATTACTTAATCTGGTAGAAGAACGACTAGTTAAGTCAATGACGCGCAATTTTAGTGCCGAGAAAGAAACCGGATGACGCTTGGTATTTGAGGTTTAAAGGCAGTTTGGAAACTTTTTTGTCTTTGCACCATAACCCCAAAATGGGAGGGATTGGAGATAGAGAGGGGGTGTTAAAACGTGAAAAAAATCGTAAAGTAACCGAATGAAAATGCGGTAGCATCTTAGTACACCTACCAGCTAATGTTTAAAAAAATCGTCATCCGAAATCTATGGGTGGCTTGCGCATACCAATTTTTTTAAAATGAAAATAAAAAATCGCGACGAAATCAGTCGGAACTGGATGGAAAATTCTTTGTTTTTTTGTTGTAGATAACATAAAAAACTATCATGCGTTTCTGCTGGGCAGTTTATGAGATATTTGGGCTTGAAGTTCGATTTTTCACGTCATTTTCGTTAGAAATCGTTAAAAAATTGTTCATATTGTTTAAAACGGATGACGATGACGTTTTTATAGATGTTCATGGGAGGTCCAACTATGACATGTATCAATGTGATCCGTTTTTCTTATGTTTAACTGCAATTTTCAACCCCAATAGAGGGTAAAATTATTGAACGCCTTCTGAAAGGATAAATCAAAATATCGATAAATCAAAACATCGATTCAAATTATGCGAACCATTTGGTCACTCAAAGTCACAAATTTAAAGACGAATATTCCATTTTACATAAAGCACCGAAAAGCAGAATATTAAAATTTTTAGAAGTCTTAGAAATATAAACAGGTTCCCTTTGCTAGAGAGCTGTACACGTCAATGGAGGTGCGTTTGGTTCGTAATTATTTTCGATACCGATGCCGCTACGAAAGTAGCGATACCAGCTTGGAATCGCTCAAAAAGCATCTAGGATAAAAATACTCGATATTAGTGCAGTATTGATACATTTCCAGTATCGAAGCATCGTCAGCATCCCTACAAATAATCATCCAAAAGGGGGGATGCGCATGCAATTGCCGCCAACGTGAGATATTGTGCTGATTGTTTACTATGCAGTGGCATAAATGAACACAAGAACAAGCTAAACAAGTTATAGATTATGACGGTTAACGTCACATCACAAAACGAAGAAAGAAGATTAACATAAAATACGCGAAAGCTCATCATAGGGTATCATTTTCTTGCGCTCTTGCCAATATATTTTAACTTAACTATGGGTTGGTTAATCCTAGGTTTAAGTTCGGCTGTTCAAAGCTAACGTGATTTGAGCTAGGGTTAACTTTAACTCCAGATTACTTAATCCTCACTTTTCGTCCGAACTGGTGCAAACCACTGTTAGGACTGTTTTGAAGCTAGCGTATACTGTTCTCTCTTGAATCAAGACACCTTGAATCACAGAAATAGTTTCTATGCTCTATGCGGTTTTGATAAACAAAACTTTCTACGTACATAACCAACAAAGGCCAGCCAAATATCAATAAACATTCGGAGCGCCATCTCGATTCCACTCACGTAAGCTTTTATTTAATAAACTCCGGTGCGACGTAAATCTCGAAGCCAACTCGGCTTCGTTCGCTTCAATTACTTCTTGCAGCAGCAGCCAATCGGCTTGTTCGCATCTTAAATATATAAATTAGAACAAAAGTAGCAAAACACGAGGCGTTCTTGGCTACTTTAGGAAAGATAACGACGACCAGTGAGGTGGAGCTGGCTGAGACTGAGGGAGATGGTAGTACAGACGCAAGATGGTTGTAAAAGAATGTGCAGTATTGCAGTACTTTTACTTCCCACACCGATAGGTGAGGGGAGTTTTGTGATCGCGAAAATTTTCGATTTTGACATAACACGCTTTTTGGGCGTTTTATGATGTTTACATAACGAAAATCCACGTCACCCACTTCCGTCGGTCTGTCTGTCTGTCTGTCAGACGAACCGACAGTCTAAACGCGTTTTTCTCCAAATCTCAGTGACCGCTGCATGGATTGTGATAAAATTTGGACAGCGATATTATGTGGCGTCGTAGTAGGTAATGTTCCTACAATTTTGAAAATCGGTGCATGGACGGCGGAGTAATGAGCAAAAAATAAATTTTAAATATTCCGCAAACTTTGTTTTTAGGCATTTTAGGAGTTCCTGATTCTTTTCTACATTTTTTGGGTGGGGGTGAAACTGGGGTGGTTGGAGGGGGGGTGGTTGAAAAATTAAAAAAAATCGTATTCATAATAGGCTGTCCACTGACCTGTGAAGGAAGACTTAGCGACATAAATGACCTCTTTAGGTCCATCCGAACATTGCCTTGCCTATTAACCGAAACTTAAGGGACTTACATTTTTTTGACACAGTATTATTGCCGTGGTGAGGATGGAAAACGCGTATGGTTGTAAGAAATCGTGTCAGTGGCAGCGTAGCAATAACGAAAAAACTAAAAGTACGAAAACAGCTTAAACTTCTTTTTTAGATGTTCTAGGGATGCCTGATCATTTTTTACCTTTTTTTGGGTTGGGGTGAAATTGGAGTAGTTGAGGGATCGGGGATTGTAAAAGTGAAAAATCTGCTGTATATGCATAATAGACTGTCCATTGCCTTTCGAAAGACCTAGCGGCATAATACACTTTTTTAGGCCCTTCCTAACGATTCCTTGCCTATTACGGAAACCAAGGGACTTTTATGATGTACACACATACGAGTACTGCTTTAGGTAGTTCTGTATTGTGTAACCTTGAAATGGCCGAATTGATTTTCATGAAATTTTGAAACAGTATTATTACTTTGGCGAGGATAGAAAACACGTTTTTAGAAATCGTATCAGTGGTGGTGCTGCTGCAATAATCAAAAACCTAAAAATATAAAAACAGATCAAACTTCGTTATTTGTCGTATTAGGGGTCCCGGATGATTTTCCAATTTTTTTTTTTTGGGGGGGAGGTGAAGTTGGGGTGGGGGGGGGAGGTTGTAAAACTGAAAAGTTTGTTGTACTGATAATAGGCTGACCATTGCCTGTGAAGGAAAGACCTAGCGGCAGACTACAGCTTGGTGCTATGGGAAAACAATAAACTGGTATCACCGTAATGTGTGGGGAGTACTGAGTCAATTACCTTGACTTCATTTTTTTATATCGACTTATTGCGCACCTTTTTTTATTACATTAAGTCATAATTTTGTACAAGTAACTTGAGGATTTGGAAATTACTTAATTTGTACTCAGATTTTACATTTGTTTGAACTTAACAGAATACTCTCAACTCATATACATGTATGCCACTGTCCATTTTTCGCCGATCACCCAGTAGCTTTTTATCTTACTTTCCAGTACTGAAAAACCTTAGGAGTGTTACTACCGTACACATACTGATACTATGGTACCTGATTATTTTCTGAAAAGGCTCAGGTATACAATTTCGAACTACATAAAAGGAGTAAAACTCGTATGTACACACGGTATATAGTATATTATGTACATAATTTTTGACAGATACATTGGCGTGCCTAATTTCTTAAAGACATATTTAACGGAATAGAAATTCAATAAGAAAGAAAGTTGGTTATTGTGAGTGATAAACTGGTTGCTTGCTACTTCTAAAGTACTCCTTCTTTTATAACAGTCAATGCGACATAAATAATATTTTGACGTTACTCCAAATCTGGTTTAGGAGTATAAAGCCAACAGATTTCTTTACGCCATACTAGTGATGTAAGCTTTTGTTAAGTACTTTAAATGACTTGTAACGATTCGTTACTTTCCTCTGCAGGACTCGTTACCCGGAATTTGTTACTCGTTACTTTAGGGTCATATTCCTAGTCGTTACTTGAGGGTGTCTTAATAAATGAGGGTCCCTTAAGTAAGCTTTTGTGTTTCGACAGCTACATTGGGGTCTCTTACGTAAGGCTCCCTTGAGTAATACTCAATAACGAAATGTCGACATGACATGTCGTTGCATTTTGTAGTACGGTGTTGTCAGTTTCTGTTGCATCCGAAAAAGTGTCCGGCACAAAACAGGAAATACTGGCACAAAAGAAAAAAGATAACAGAAAACATAGGCATAGGCATAACAAATTGACTTATATTTGAAATATGACAACACCGCCAAAATGAATCCCGCTGTCTTGTAGATGTTGTCTAGGAAACAGATAAACAAGGAAGGCCACACCTGAGGATACGTAGTTACTTTATAGATACGTGTGTTCAAGGGTAGAGTAGAACACGCAACTTTTGGCTTAGTTTGGTTATTTTTTAGAACATTGAGATCGGCAAGTACATTTAGTAGGTATTTATAACAAAAAGATAGATAGTTTATCAAAAAACTGACACAGAAAAAAAACAGACTACAATCTACTTAAACCAGGAGACGAGTACCACTGACGATAATGTGTTTGTGTATGTGCGTCGTAAATAGTGTGTGCCACTACTGGTCTATGGCACTCTGGTGTAATCCTGGGACTAGTGCGGACTGTGTATCGGACTTTAAGTAACGAGAGCGAAAGTAACGAATTTAACGAGTCTTTCCGAAATAGAGTACACAACAATAACGTCCTTAGAAAATTCTTCTAAATGCATAGCGACTTTTCTCGATTTAACCAAGGCTTTCGACACGGTTAACCATCACATATTGATACAAAAACTGGAAAATTACGGCGTCAGAGGCATAGCTTTGAATCTTTTAGAAAACTACTTAGAAAATAGAATTCAACGAGTCAAAGTCGGGCAAGAGTTAAGTTCCGAATTAGTGGTACGGACCGGTGTTCCCCAGGGGACCATACTAGGGCCAATATTGTTCCTTGTATACATAAACAGCATAACAAAAATAAGTAATTTCAAAGGTCACATAGTTAGTTATGCAGACGATACAGCCCTGATTTTCACTGGCCCATCATGGGATACTGTCAAGCATACTGCGGAAACTGAACTGAAAAAAATTCTGATCTGGTTAAATAATCACAAGCTCTCTTTGAATGTTAATAAAACTAAATATATGGCTCTCTCCCCTACAATCAGGGATCAGCCTGATCTGAGTATCAAGTTACATACGCACCATTGTAACAACATGTATAACTGTGATTGCAGGTTAATAGAAAAGACGTCGAGTATAAAATACCTGGGTATAGTAGTTGACCAACACCTGAAGTGGTCTGAACATATTAATTATGTGGCGAAACGATTAAGAATTCTAATACATACATTCCTCGAATTAAGAGATATTCTATTTAGGAAAAATCTGATTATACTCTATACCTCTCTTGCTGAATCAATAATTAGGTATTGCATACCTGTGTGGGGAGCTGCATTCAAAACATCCATGCATCCTTTACAAGTTACACAGAATACTATATTAAAGATAATATTCAAGAAAAGTCGACTATTCCCTACTCGTCAATTATATGAAGAAAACGAATTGTTCAACGTTCGCTCAATATATATCTTTAGCTGCTTAAAAAGAATGTACAGTGAGAAAATAAATTTTTCGCAAGTACACACCGTAAGAACAAGGGCCAATGAAAATATGAACATTAAAGTTGACTTTTTTAGTAAATCTACCACTCAAAATTCTTTTCTTTTTTATGGCCCCAAATTTTTTAATAGTATTCCAAAAAGATTGAAGGAAATTTCGAACTACAACAACTTCAAAAAGGAAGTTAAACAATATATAAAAGACCATCCAAATCAATTCTAATTATTCTATTCGAAGTGCTTTTCTAATTAAACCGATTTTTTTATATATTTTACTTATTTTGTTTCTATTGGCTCATAGACATGTTCGAGCTGCTGCCTACTTCCATCCAGAATTACTTATTACTTATTACACCAATAGGTTTCTTGTTATATGAGTTAAATGCTCTGCTGGAACTGCGGCTCACAAGACAGGCCTCGTGGCCTAGCGTCAGCTCCTGTTTGGTAGGGTATTTTTTTTAACTTATATGTAGCCTGTATATTATTTATGTATCTTTATATCATTATCAATAAACAATAAACAATAAAAAAAATAAATTAGTCACCCACTAGTAACGATTATTTTGTAATAGTTACTTGATTATTTTGCATCACTACGCCATACTCTCCGTCACTGGCCGTAGCAGAGGTCCGCGTAGCCTCAACCCGCTCCTCGATCCTATCAACAAATTGTTCATGTTAGGGGGCAGTTACACAGTTCCATGCTGCCTTCCTGCTCTTCTCTCCTCTCTCGCGTTGTTAAATTGGCCGCGGCGTCTCCATTCGAACAGATCCCATCGCATGGCTGAAGACTGGGTACTACTCGCACATTCATTAAGTACCACCGGTGATCGGAGATATAAGTGTATGCGAGCTACATGAACGACCAAACAGGCGAGAGAGGGGAGTTGGGGGAACACTCTGAATTGGCATGGGAAATAATACCGTACAGTGAGAATATGTCGAAGAATCTCTTAGATTGAGGTTTTTTGGAAATTTGGGATCCCCCGCCAGCTACTATTATAGATAGCATATTTTGCACAATTTCTTCATAATTTGCTGCTTTATGGTTATCCAAGAAATTTTCGACAACCAACACAAAAGGCTTTACTCTCTGGAACATGACAACTTATCTAGATTTACGTTTGAGTACTTCAGTATTCTGAAATCTCTGAATCCCAGCTGTTCGGTGGAGCAAGGGGTCTGAGTATAAGGATAACGTGATGCTTGTAAGCGCGAAAAAAGTTTCGCAGAACCGAAGTCATGACTGGAAAATTGAATTTGATTAACAACACATCGATAATTATTCAAAATATAAGATACGCAAAAAATCTGAAAATTTGAACACATTGAATAATACTTTCATGAATATATTCGTAATCTGGGTACTTGAAAATATAAGAATTTGCAATGATATCCAGGGCAACAGAGAAAACATTTTTCTTTGTAGAGCTCTGTGTAATTTTTGAAAGTATGAATGCCCATATTTATGATTATAACGATAACTTTGAATGCAGGGTTGATAATGGGCCTATACCACATTTTTTGTTTATTGGCTTAAACGAACCCTGACACCGCGTAGATGCCATAAATGATTTATTTTACAAATTTTTTCTATCGTCTTTATAACCGAAAAAAATTGCTCTAAATATTGAATTTTTTGAATCCATACACTTCTCGCCCAGGTCGTGATGTCACCTGTAGGGAGCCAATAAGAGCTCACTGGTACAAAACAATAGCATCCGCTCGTAGTCATCGGACCACGAAAGGACGCTTATCATTGGTTTCCTACAGAAAGGACGCTTCTCATTGGTTCCCTACAGGTGACGTCATCATCGGCTATTTCAAATTACAGTACAATTTTCTTTTTAGTGTTATTCTCATTTGGATCAAGTTTTCTGCTGACTTTTTACAGTAAACGGTCCTATGTATCATCAAAAATAATATCGCAGTAAATAAATTGATCAATTTGAGATCACGGTATAGGCCCATTACATGTGAATATCCTGATGTTTTTTCTTTTTCGACCTTTCCAATTTTTCTGCACCTGTGCCACACATGTAAATCACTGCGTGATAATATAGAAGCACATCCACATAGCTGAATTTTTTATAGTTCGTGAACATTTTCGGATAGCATTTTTGCATACCTCGAAAATCCGTGGAAATCCCAAAATCGATCTACCGGATGATTATTTTTTTCTGTGTAAGGTGACACCGTTTAGTCAGAAAAGAAACGGCTAAGATTAAAGCCAAACACCTCAAAGCGGCGCCGAACAAACAAATATTTACTGACGCGCCTCTTCTAAAAAAGCCAGCGCGGTTTTTTTCTTTTCAACGTTGCAGCAGATAGGCAAGTCGCGTTTATCTCAAACACATGCCGATCCTGTACCTTCACGTGTTTGTGTTCTGTTATTCTAAGCTTGTGATAATATTTAATGAAGCCGGGTATTTACATGGCGATTTCAATATTTTATTAGGTACACAGGGGCCGAGACACAGACCTAGTCCGACCACCTCTGTATTGTGTTTGTATTATTAGAAGGCTTGTCTGAATACGTAAGCCGCAGTTGGCTATCAATAAATTAGAGAAATTGGGTAAATTGTGTGTATTAGGTACATATCGTAAAGTAATTTAGATGCGAAAAACGCCTTTTGAGCAATATTTTATGGCTATCTTGTGTTCATGATGAAATGCTTCGATTATGGCTAATATTTGTGATGATAGTACAAATATAGATTTTGTATAGCAAGCAATAACGGTCGTGATACTTAGAGTATCTGTCAAAGTGGATCATAATTTAATACTTCCCCAGTTTTTGGCCGCCGGCGCCGTTTTGGAGGTATATCGCAAATTTTCTAGCTTTTCATCTAATTTTCAACGATGTGTCACTTACTAGCAGTACAAGTACTATTAGAACTAACTCTTCATTGCGGCTAAGTTTAGCTTCATTATGTTTTATGTTTTTGTTGTGTTGTGTTCGTGCACAAGCTTTATTTATACAGTTTATTTGTCATGTTAATGTTAATAAAAATGCATATTGTTTGTGTTATGAACTTAATGTAGGGATGAATGTACTTACATGTATGTACTGCGTCGAAAAAAAAACAGTACCTACCGTAAGTGAATTTGTGGTTCTTGGGTTTTTAGGCCGGCGTCGTTTAGCGTTAAAGGTTGACGTTTCGCCACCACGAGTGGATGGCATCTTCAGATTTTTTCTTTTCTTTTCCATCAATACACTGAGACCGAATTTTCTCGTTGTTTTTAATAATTCTATACAGGGTTGACTGTGGTCTGTTATTCTCCCTACATAGTTCTTCACGCACCTTCCACAATCATAATCTGATACATGTTTTAATTTTTGGACAATTTGTATGCTTTTTGGGCCAAAACTTGAGATAGTACTGACGATCAAGGCATGCATCTTGGTTAATTTGTCTCACTTATACAGGTAATTGAGCCACATAGCCTCAGTTATGGAGGAAAACATCAAAAAAGTCTTAGAGTTGAAATATTATTTAACTATGTTCAAAAAGTCCCATTAACATAGGTAATTTAATACAAAAGAACCGCAACTCTCAATAATAGAGGTTTCTCACTTATCCAGGTCCCTTTTAAGCAGGTTTCATTGTATATACCTGTTCTTAACTTTTATTTAAAAGACAGTTCAAGATAAAAAATTGAAAGGTTACAAAGCGATCATTTTAGCTATTGACTACACCTTTTCCAGCTGTAGAATTATAATTAAATTATATTTTTTCATAGTCAAAAATTAATGGTGTAATTTGTTGAAAAAGAACCGCAACTCTCAATAATAGAGGTTTCTCACCTATCCAGGTCCCTTTTAAGCAGGTTTCACTGTATATATCTGTTCTTAACTTTTATTTAAAAAGACAGTTCAAGATAAAAAATTGAAAGGTTACAAAGCGATCATTTTAGCTATTGACTACACCTTTTCCAGCTGTAGAATTATAATTAAATTATATTCTTTCGTAGTCAAAAATTAATGGTGTAATTTGTTGAAAAAGAACCGCAACTCCCAATAATAGAGGTTTCTCACTTATCCAGGTCCCACTTAAGCCGGTTTCGTTGTATATATCTGTACTTAACTTTTATTTAAAAGATAGTTCAAGATAAAAAATTGAAAGGTTACAAAGCGCTCCTTTATCTATTGACTACACCTTTTCCAGCTGTAGAATTATAATTAAATTATACGTTTTCATAGTCAAAAATTAATGGTGTTTCAACTCATTCATTTTTTAATTTCCATGTCGCATTGCCTATGGAAAATGTCCACTTTGACTACCAACAGTGGTCTTCGGAACGTTTATTTGTTATTGCTCAGAATGATCAGGATTTAAGTTATACATTCGAATAATCTGACTTATCTGATATCCATCAAATAGACGTCAAGCCAGTACAAAGCACAGGGTAAAATGGTACCTATAGTGATAGCTGATAAAGGCAACAGGAAGCAACAGAAAATAGGTAATATTTATGACGATATAATGTAAAATCATGAAAAGTAACTAGGAAAAAATAACAAAAATCATTACTAATTACATAATGATGTAAAAAATTGAATAACAGTCAAGTAAAATATGTTTAGTACAGCAAAATTAACGTGGCAACATTGGATCTACCCTTGAAGCAAATTGAAATAGTCACATTTCATCTGTATCCGGAATAAAGATCACTTTTTATTCCGGATTTTTATTATTGCAAATTGGATATAGAATCGATTTCAGCGATTAACCCTTAAGATCGGAATTAAACATTTATTTGAATATCTTTGAAAGAATACAAACCATAGAATCAAAGTGAACAAATTATTATTAGTATTATTTATTTTGTAATGTAATACAAAATAGCGCCACCACGAAGGCCATGCCTTGTGTGAGGTATAGGCGAATAGCCATATATATTATACTACAATTTGCTAGGTATATACACTCAATACTCAATTTGTCCAATATATCACCTTATCTGCAGCTAGTTTGGTTAACCTTACTTTCTGTTTTCTGTTATTTCATTCGCCCTTCTTCGTAAACCATAGACATTGACCACAACTGAAGCTGCAGCAGTATAGGAGGCTATAATTTTCCATATTTACTAATATGTGAACATTTTGTACTTAAAATTTTGACGTGATGTGACAAACGTTATGGCTCAAAGCTAACTGAAAATTAGCTTTACACTGATTTAGAAATATATTTTTTCCAAAAAATGATGATCATTTAGGGTAACCAGCAGGACTACTCGGTACTGTGGTACACAGAAAAGCAATGTCGCTTATCGTTGAGGCACAGCCTACACCACATACTTCTATGAACTTCGTTCTTTGTGTTGCATACAGCGCAATGTCTAGATGTTTTATAAACTGGCATATGGTCTGCCTTGTCAGTTTGCTTTTCCATGGACACCGATATTTTGTAGTAATTGACGGCTTCTACAGATTTGCGGCCCTGCTTATTTTTTGATGGTCATTCGTCAGTCCTGTTGCGACGTTTCAAATCAATGATCCGCTACATTGGTGTGTAAATAAATTGTACGCAATTCACGGCAATATTAGCAAGTTGGAGAACAGCCCATTACGATTAGAAATAGTGCTGCGCCTATCACGTCACCTTTCCTCAATATCCACATTCCTGCTGGTCCTGCTGTTCTCCTGATCCGTCCCGCCGTTGGCGCCCGTGGCGACGTGGCGCGGCGCTGCAGGAATCCTGCTGCCGCGCGCTCCTCGACGGGGCGTGGCCTACGTCGACCAATCGCGGCCCGGCTAGGAGCGCGCTCGTCGCTAATTGCGCTGATTTATGCCGCTATTGTGTGCGAGTGTGTGTGCAGGAGGAACGATATACGCCGCGGCGCGGCGTTCGGCCGGTCGGCCGGCGCGGAGAGTCAGCAGGAAAGGGAGAACTCGAGACGAACAGCAGGTGAAATACAGACGCGCTGAATATCGCTCTATCTTTACGGTAGCAGGAATTTTTGTCGGAACGAATTCCAAGTGGCGTGGGTGTACCCATCCTGCCGCTCCTGCTACTATTCTGCTAACCGATTGTTACTTCACTTGGCGTAGCGTAATCATGTATTTGTTTTATTTACGCAAATAGGACAAATAATGTAAATACTCAAATACGCGTTTGTCCGTCCACTTGTTAGTTTCTTATCACATATCAAAGTACTCGAATAAGATGAATGTTTACGCCGCCGATGCCGACCGACAATGAAGGACATCTTATTCGCAGGACATTTGTGATATTTACGAACGCGTCAAATATTTGGGCAAATACAGCGATGCCTCTACTCGAATACGCTACGTCAGATGAAGTTCCGGCATTACCTGTGCTCGCTATTTGTTGGAGCTTGTCTAGAATATCATCACGTGTGATCGCATACATATTACGATTTTTTTATGCCGCCACGAAAAAAAGCTGCACATATACCCATTGCACGCACTGTTTATTATGCATTAAAGGCCTTTCTCGAAAACCCTAACTTCATGCTGGTTTTTACGTACAACAAACCGAAGAGAATAAAGCTGTACTAAAGATTTTTCATATTCTAATGGTTCGATGTCGTACTTTTGAACAGATAATATGACAAACAACGTGAATTATTTTTCATAACTCACGCTCCAGCCGTGGATTATGAACAACGTCTACTAGATACCAATACTGATCTCTTGGAAACACACGCTATGTTAACTGCAAAGGAGGCCATGACATAAGTCGTCAAACGCTAGTTCAATGGTGTACAGTATTTGCTTTACAGAAGTGAGGTTAACTTGTCAATAATTCGTAATTATTTTGTATTTAAGTCGTATTATTAAATGCTTCGGTCGTAGATAAAGTATAATATTTAACTTGCGGTAATGGTAATTATTTATTGGTTTACAGCACTCGCCTACGGCTTTTGCTGCAAACTTCAACTTAGTGTGTCGTTACCGTCATTACCGCATCGTTGAACAATATTCTACTCCCATTACATTATCCCGCGATTATCAAACTACTTTTGAATAGGTAATACCTACAACCCTATATATGCCTATAACCTACCAGCCGAGAGTTATGAACAACGCCTACTAAATACCAATACTAATCTGTTGGAAATGCCTATGATTATGTACACATTTTAGTAATTGCAATAGGGGCCATCAAACGTCAAATGCTAATTTGGACATATATGTGTTTATTTTAGTGTTATTAAGTTCTCAATAGTTTGTAACTATTATGTGTTTAAATCGTACTATTTATAGCTGCGGTCATCGATAAACTGTAGTATTCCACTCGCTGCAAACTTCAACTGCCCGAGTTATTACCTTCATTACCGCTCGTTGAACAATATACTATAGTATAGCATTGATTAATGAAAACCTTAAGTTTACTAAGCGCAATAGCCACTATGCATTTCCTTACGGAATTTATCTTCCGAATTTCTTATCTTTCCTCTTATTTTTCTTCAAATATTCATATCTTTGTATTTTACAACTAAATAGTAAATGCATTAATCCAAAAAATGCTTTATTAATATCAGAACAAAAGCCCAAATTAAGTAACCACCTAAGTTATCTGGTAAGCATCCTGTAAAGGCAGCAAGAGGGTCCTTGCAAAAAAAATGCTTTAAAGCATTCGAGGTACCGTAGTAAGAATTATAAAGTAGAAGTTTTTGTGTTTTTAAGTTGCTTATGAAACTGATTACAAAATAATCTTGAATGTGTGAAAATGGCTGGAAAACAAGCTTTGACGTAACTGGCATACTATAGCCACAGCATAGTAAACAACCAGCATAATATCTCTGAGGATTTCCTATATAAAAATGGTTCCCACACAATTTGACCTTGGGATGATTTTTGCGGGTGTGAAGTCTGGGTAGAGATGCGAAAATAAAAATATCGATATTCGATATTTTTTGGCCAAGTGCTCCAATGAAGGCGCGTTTGGTTCGTACAGAGAATTTTGTGCAATTGATTGCACCCCTCAATAATTATATAATTATTTTCGATACCAATACCGCTGCAAAAGTTGCGATACCAGCTTGGAATCGCTCAAAAAGTATCTAAGATAAAAATACTCGATATTAGTGCAGAAGTACAAGTATCGAAGTAACATTACCATCCCTACAAATAATCATCAAAAAGTGGAGATGCGCGTGCAATTGCCGCCAACCTGAGATATTGTGCTGATTGTTTACTATGCTGTGCTATAGCGTTGGGACATGAGGTATCTTAATCACTTTTCAGTCGATAATTTTTGTTGTCATATTTGACGTACATCATTGAGGTTAGGTATCAAGTCAAAATCAAAAAGGGAGAATTGACGTAAACATAACTTAAGCTTGTTTCTGTGTGCTTTTGAGGTTATCAGTTAATAGCTAGAGGTGGTGTATGATCATCTACAAATGACGTGTGAAAAAACAGAAAAAAACTGTATAACTTATGATTACAAATTTATTCATTTAAACAGCAGCAAGATTGTTAGTTTTAGGCTAGATCTGCATCCATTTCTCTTTCCTGTAGACATGATCTTAACGAAATCAACACTTTCAGGACCCCATTGTATTAGTACTAATTGCATAATATATTAGTAGTATAATTGCTTTACTTTCGCAGCAGTTCTTATATAAAACCAGAATATAACATCCCTCAGTAGCTCTTCATTCGTCATCAATAACACTGTCTTGAATTATTTATTACACACTATGTGATTTAAATATTTACATTGCTTCCGTTACACAAGTGCAAGAGACGGACCTTCTTTGTAGTTGAAAAGGTGGGGGAAGATGTGATAAGACTACAGGTTCTTTTTATTACCGCCATATAAAGTGTAGTTTAGTTAGTTGTAAAGATTCACTTGCGTTGGTGGTACTAGTCTTACGCGTTGTGAAGCTAAACCTGATTCATCTTCGATAAAGTGAATAACAACTTTGAACTTTGAGTGAAGTAAGTTATTTAATATTTATACTATTCATGCATTTTTTGGCGCATCTTTGTTAATAGAGGTGATTTAAAATCCGCAAGTTTTCACAATATGATCTTAGATGACCGCTTTGGCAGGCGCTTGTCTTGATGTTTTATGGAAATAAGTAGGTTCTGTGTGGGTTCTCTAGATAGATAGAAATCTTTTTTTAAATTACATATAATTTATTATATTAGAGGAAGTAGCTAGAAATTGGCAAACAGCGTAAAGGGCTGAGAAAAAATTGCTTTAAGGTATAAGCATTGTATCCACAAGAATGAAGCCATATTTATTTAACCAGTACTCTCTCAGTCTCAATTATTATTCTCAGTAAATAAATTTTTACATTTAAAATATTTCCATCAATTGATTTGCTCTGATGGTTATTGATTTAGAACAGAAAAAGGTTAGATGTATAAGATATAATTTAAAGATAGATATCATTTTTGAAATATCATTACACTGACAGTTTCGAGAAAGGATGTGTCACATAATAACGTAAAGCTGTTTGACTTTATACATTATGTGTTTATTCAAGTTAATTGAGTGGAACTTTCTGATTACCCTGGATAGCATGGCGCTTCCAGATATGGGAAAACAGAATTAGCTAAACAGTTTCTCACTACGCGTAGTGCAATTCTAAATGCGAAAAGCATTCAATAACGAAATTTATCAATTTTTTATCACACTTTGAGAGTAATTTTTTGAGTACCTCCGAAATAATAATGAACTGGAGAAAGGTGGACAAGTTTGGGGATATTTCCCTCCCTCTAAATTTCGCCACTCTTGTTTTGAGAAATGGTCAGGACCACAAAAATGTCCAAAAACAAAGTTTCAGCATTAATTTTTTGCTTTGCAGCAGGACCTCTATAATCTGAACCCCTCCAAATCTGAACACCTCTGTAATCCGAACGTCTCACACCCGCTCGATCAGGTTGGTGGATATTCCTTTACCACAAAAAATGGTTTTAAGTAAATTGCGAGACAAAGCTTTTTATTTGTCATTAAATACCACACGACAAACTAAAATATTGGATTTCTTTATAATGTTCAATAAATGTAGTGTTTATAGATGAATGTACATTTGACATTTAATAGTAAGTAATATTAGTTTTATTTGATAAAAAATACGTTATAAATCCTCTGTACGGTAATCCGAACGCTACACTAATCCGAACAGGGGGTAAATTTTTGAGGTTCGGATTAAAGAGGTCCTACTATACTTCCTTTATGAATACCTGTCCGTCACTGGAACTTACTCTTAAAAGGTATACGCCCTTTTACATCCTCATCTCGATAATAACAAACATTTCACTACAGTCAAGTTAAAAGTCTTCAGATGATATGAATGCCATGTGTGGAATATCTGTCCAATAGTTGGGAGTTCCAAGCTACTGAAAATCATGTTCTTGCTTTTTCCAGCTAAACTTCAAAAGTATTGGATATCACTAGGGCAGTACAAAGCGAATTGGTCCTTGTCATAATAATAAATAAACCACGTGTAGTGTTAAGATTTATCATGGTCAGTTTAGTAACGTAAAGTAACCACTATTGGAGAGTTATTGCAAGCCGGATTTAAATGACGCCCTGCCCTATTTAGGCCAGCCTTACGAGTACCGTAATAAGAACACAAAATAGAATTATAGCAGAAGCAGCCACAGACAATAGCATTATTTTGACATATGATTTTTATTTTCGTAGTTCTAGTCTCGAATCTCATCGTTGAAGGTTGTTTTTGTATTTCTATTTTCTAATCTCATGGTTTAGAGTTTGTTTTTTGGAGCTTGCTTTGGTTTTTTGCTTCTGGCTGTAAAAATTCATATCATTATATATAATAAATTTTGTTGCTGCTACAAGATGCGTTTTTATTTTTGTGTTTACAAAAAGCACTCCACTAACTACATTAGTTCATCCTCATAGGTGAATCTAATTCTACTTTTTTTCCATTTTGAACTAAAAAGATAGCCAGAAATCCCAGGTAAGCGATAACTGATCGAGAGCTAACTATTAAGTTGAACAAAAATTGTTTGCAGACCAGGGGAAATACAAATCATGATATACAGCAACACAGCGATAATACTTATTTAATTCAGGTTAGATAGAAAATATAGCAGTTACGAATATGCTGCCGATCAGCAGAAGTCCTAAAATAGGGCAAAAATAAGGAAACCTCTTGATGCGTTTTTAATAAGGCCGCGCCCTATCCTAATTAGGGCTTTCCTTACCGCAAATCGCGTCTGCGCTTGCGTAGATGTCAAAATAAGGTTGTTCTCAATAAGACGCAGGGCTTGCAACATCTCTCTACTGTCCCTGATTGATAAATGCGCATGCTTCCTATTAATGACATGACAATGTGACTGCATTGAAAAACTGTTTTTAACTTCTTGTTGAAATTATAATCTACAGATTTGTTGTAATTTTTGTCACAACTGTACCGTATCAGCCGAAAATTAGTAGAAGACTTTATGTAGCTTTCTACTAGCTATACTTGAACCTGTGTGATATTCAACGTTGATGTAATTTATATGGACACCCTTATCAGCCCCTACTTCATCATCTGTTGAAGTATTAGCATCTCATTTCAGAAGTCGCAAGTGCGCAACTTTTTTATTGAAGAAAAAAGAAAAACGCCCATGGAATAGCATAAAACGTCTAGATTTCATAAACAAGTACAAAAAGTCATATCACTTCGAAAGTTGTAAGTCCCAATCAAGTTCCACAGAAATGTCACTCCTTTCAAATTCGGCGTACAAGATAAAAGCAGCAAATTTATAAAAACCACCCAATGTCTCTTAACATTCATGTAGCCGTAGCAGGAATGATGATAATTAAATCTTGTCAGTGACAAAGGACGGTGATTTAATTGATGGTCTTGAGGAGACAGTGACAAATCGCTTTAAATCATTTAAGGAGACAGTAGGATTAATAGTGAACGTCATCCGTCCAACGTGCTCAACGAACGCAAACATGAAAAAAGTTTTACTGAAATAATATATGTATATCGTCATATCTGCATTATCTTCCAAGATTACATAGGCGGAGATTTGTGAATCATCATGCAAGAAAGTCTTCTTTACATGGTCTCACAACATTGAGTGGTGTTTACCACTGAATCAAAGTGATAACCTATAAATAATAACCTGAAATCAAATACCTAAAACCAAATTTGAATTCCAGGTATACATGGTGTACGATACGCTCAAAAAACTGCTAAATTTTGAATCATGAAGTGATACGCAATATAAATGCCAACTGCAAAAGGCAATGTCCATTATAATGGACAACATTTCGTTCTGTTTTAGAAGATACAGTTTGCTGTCTAAATAGTTGGTGAATCAACAATGAACCTATTTTCTAATTGAGCAGATTTATTTTTTTATCATATGGCATTTTTCACATTTCAGATGATGATGAATTTACCATCTTTTTTAGTTTTTTACTTTCCATTTATTTTTTTAAGTTCATTTTACATAACTAGCTAATAAACAGTTAAATACCTAATAAAAATGGAGAACCGCAGGTCCGGCGTACGTCAAGAACATTTTCGCTGCAAAGTTGGAGCGTTCAATGTTCGGACCGACCTCTTAATCCAAAGGAGAGTTACAAGCTCACACATAAATAAACAAGTAGCTAATAGAGGCGTGTTAAAAACAAAGGAGCTGGCAATTTCATGCCATTCTTCAACATACGTATGCAAAAGCTTTTCACTTTAAAACGACATTTCCACGTGGTTTATTCATGAAAGAAATTAACCAATTTTACTACAGATATCTGATTTTAATGTGTTTTTAAATGTTTAAAGTCCTTTGTATTACTTTTCCAATGTTTTGTGACAACGATTTTGTGTTATACACAAATTGTGCTATTTTTGTGAAGACTCTGCCATTCAACATCATTACGCTTCAATCTCAATCACTTTTCCCTGAAGATGGAATCATAAGTTTCCAAAACCTTGGAATAAAGTTAAAAGAGTCCACCTTTGCGTTTATTTGCCGCATTCCCAATTATTAACCGTTTATTACCTAACTGGTTTTTGTTTCGGCAATGACTACCCCCTTTCTACCAAAAGCTTTTCTGTACCTAGACCATCAAGCTGTGGCAAACGACAAGGCAAATAACTTAAATAAACAATAATTAGCAGAAATGATATTACCTACATGCGTGCACAAAAGTACGAGGGACGTGGTCACTAGAATAATAAAGCAAAGCTTTAGGGTAACAACGTGAAGAAATAAACATAGTTCAACATCAGGTTTGACACTGCTTCTACACTAATCCGCGATGTTTTTTGTGCTGAAGTGGTTATGCTTGAGTAGTTGTATCTCACCGAGTTATTCCAAAACACTTTTTCTTTCTAACCAGTTTGTATTCACCCTTCTGTTGTAACAACGCCCACATTTCCAACACGTCTAGTTTTTTATAACTTTAATTCACCCTAAATAAGGTAGGCCGTAAATATTTTTTGGTGCTGAACAGTACAGTTCCTCTTTTGATGCTTTTGGTGAATTTTTGTAATGAATCTTTCGAGATGTCTGTTACATTTTTTATCCCTGACTTTTTATATCGACAGTTGTTTCTTCTCTCCCTGCATTTATGTATAAAAATCTATTGTAGTTTTGCTGTTGTCCATTTTTTATTGTATTTGGGTTTTGCAGTGTCAGAGGCATTTCAGAATGACGGTGATCTGTTCCATAGCATACGGTCCTTGTTTGGGGTTGCTATGAACTTTTTTGCTCACCAGCAATCAATCTCTTTCTCTATCTCTTTTTATCTGACCAAGTTTTCCCCAGTGTGTTGTAGGCCCTCTTATCCATTCCAACGTCGACCTAGCGCAATCTAGTTTCTAGCACGGGTTCAGGGCCCATACAGGCTTGTATCTCGTGTCCTAGCCAAGTGATCCGCCTTGCTACCCGGCACACTAATGTTCCCAGTGACCCATAACAGGGTCACATTCTATAGAGTAATTTCTAAAGAGGGCTGCAAACCATTGCTAGGCAGAGTTGATTTAGTCGCCAAAGATGCTAGTATTTTCAGAGATTCTTGAATATGATGCTATTAAGCCTTTTAGAGATACTTGAATGTGAGGCTACTGAGATAGTCTATTCGTTATCAATCGGCGTTGATTTGGCAGTTGAACGATAATATTTGCTAGACCTAGGCCTGATTTTATCAACATGCATATTTAACAAATACTTTAACAAAGCTTTTTTATTGGATGTTGTTTAGCAAAAGCTTTCTACTGTGTTTTGAGGGCTATGTTAATAAGTATCATCCATTAGTATTTTATCAATATTGGAAACAAAACGTCAAAGCTGGATGACACTTTTATCAAAAGTACTTTAGAATTCATGGATCAAAATCATAGCAGAAAATCGGAACAAAGCGATTGATTTGCAAATGAATGCTATTTTTTTAATGTTTACCTTATAATTATTGCATAGTTACCAGTTACAATTGCAGTCAGATTGATTGTAGACTGGATGCATGTTTGTTATAGATCTTCTTATAGAAATATTCATAGAGGATGTAAAGATTATAAAGGCACTACGTAAAAGGCACCGTAGTGCAGAAACACACTTTTATAAACCACCTTATTCACTTTCTGTCTATATAAAAGGTTTCTAGTTTAGGAAAAATAAAGTTATAGTTATACTTTTGCCAGATCGCAGGCCTTGCTGTTAGGGTTAAGAGAGTAGATAACCAGTAATGCACACTGGTGAAATCGTTTGTGTCTATTTGCGAAATGCAATAAAATGTTATTTTTCCCCCTTTTTTACTACAATACAACGGTATATTGCAGGTATTTATAATTATTATCGATTGTGAATTATTATTTTATAAAAATAATGCAGTAATATGAATTTCTTGTCATCATTATATCATTTGATACCCCAAGAAACCAGTGATCAAATAAATGTACAGATTCTCTGGAATCTGATTGGTTGAAATTAGCAATCGCTAAACTCTTTGTTAAACAAGAAAATGCAACTTTTCGCCCATTTAGGATGGAAAATCAGATCGGAAAAGATACTAGATGGTTCATAATCGTCGACTGTATACAGGGTGTCCCACGACGATTAAGACAAGCAGGATATCGGAACTGGGCACTAGTAACGAATTATAATTTTGCCGGTGTAAATAAGAGCAAATATAGTATCTTTTCCCATTATTGTGTCACCCAATGAGGTATTTGTTTTTGGTCACGTGACGTCCGATCAAAAAATTTTAATGGGACACCCTGTATATTTTTGACTTTTCGTGTCCTTCCGATAAAACAACAAAGTAGCACACTTGAGGTCTAGAATGATTAATTCAAGAGCTACAGGTACTTAAAGGATGGTACCACTACCATTGATTATACCATGTACCTCTACAGTTAAATTATTTTGTCATGTGACCAAAAACCAATACCTCATTGGGTGACACAATAACAGGGAAAGATACTATATTTGCTCTAATTTACACCCCCAAAATTATAATTCGCTACTACAGCCCAGTTCCGATATATTGCTTGTCTTAGTCGTCGTGGGACACCCTGTATAAAAGATGTCATTTCTGACCATTTTGAGGTAAATTTCAAGAGAAATCGATAATTTTCAGAGTACTTTGACAGATGCATGTTCATGAATGGGCTGTTCTGATTGATCAAAACTTTGTTAAAATCCACGTGTTGATAAAATCGGCCCCTAGTACAATAAGAGCACTAACTAGAACCACCTTCCTGTTTTACGCACTTCACGAGTCAAGCGGTTTAGTACCACTAACGAAAATATGTGTGTAACATAGTATGTATAAGGTGATGCAGAATTCAAATCCACTTGACACGAAAACACAGGCAAAACATGAAATAAATACTCTACCGTATTTGCTCCTGTGCGCAAATTGTTCTGCCACTGCTCCCTGTAGTCGCCGGCACCCAGCGCCTTTTGTGTACATGTGAGAAATGACTTTAATCAAACGTAACGCACACATTAATAAAGATTAATTTATTGCTGCAGTCACGTTAAATCATTCATCGAGGTGACATCTGCTGCTCTCCTTGAACTATCACGTTTTTCATCGAATAATGCACGTACACACACAAGCGTACAGCCAGGTGTTACCCTTGAGTTATTGATGGGCTTGACGTTTGGTCGTACAGTATGCGGGAGCGCGTGTTCCTTTGTGGGTCGGTGATGCTGATTTATTGTCTTCGATACACCCATCACATCGCTGGGGTCATGAAACTTACCCGAAGCGCAGAAAAGCTGCTGACGTTAGCTTCCGAATTAACTTCTGGCAGGCTGAAGCCTGAAATAAACATTCTCATTTATAGTTTTCCAGCTTGTTATTCAATTTCTTATAGTGCGGCAGCTAGATAAAGATACTTTTCTGGTCATAACTGCAGCTGGGTGTTCCCTAAGCACCATCTGCAGTAGTGCCTTGCACCGGAGCAGAAATTCGAAACCGGTTTTTTTTGTCGCCAGGTTTAAAAAACCGGAGAAAAACCGCTTTTCTTCTTACCCACTACAATTTGATATAATTTACAGTATTTAGTTTAACAGAAACAACTACTTTCATAACACATTTTTTTCTATATAAAATATAATTTAAAAAAAACACAAATAAAAATAGATAACATAAAAAATCTTCTATAAAGTGTGAACAAATAAAAAATATAAATGGAAATTAACTGTCATTAAATTTTAGTTTTACAAAAACAAACAAGAAACAACTTTTTTCAAAACACATTTTTCTATAAAATATAAATCAATAAAAAAAAACAAAAAAGGAAATAGATAAAATAACAAATGTTTTATAAAATATAAACTAATAAAAAATATAAATGAAAATAAACAATCATGAAATATTAAACAAAAATTAGTTCAATAGCCACTCATTTTGATTCAGAAAGCAGAGCATTTCAACTGCTTCTAAATGCAGTGAATTTCTTCTATCTGTGATGGTATATCCAGTTGCAGAGAAAACTTGCTCGGATCTCACTGATGTTGCTGGTATTGATAAATATTTTTTTGCAATTTCATCTAAAGGCCTTAGGTGTTTGTTTTGCTCCCAATATAGTGATGATATGTTATAATGTTCTTCAGTTGATTCTAGAGAGTTGACCTGGTTTGAGGCTTTAGTTTCCTTATACATTTTTAGAAGATTAATTGCAGCTGCTTCAACAGAAACTTCAGAGGTCTCCTTCGCAGTTTTCAGAAATGATAACAACTTCGGTCTGGCATCTTCTGACCCACTTGTAGGGTCTTTACTGGTAGACTGCTCTTCATTTGCTTCCTCATATAATGCTGATTTTCTGGTTCTCATCAATTGGAAAATTTCAGATTTTACTGCATCTTGTGCTGCGGCCTTATTCTCTTCCATTCGGAATGAATCTCTGAATATAGGATGAAGGAAAGTGGCAATTCTACATACTGTTCTTTTTTCATACTCCAGGAAGGAGTAGTGGTCTGTCATGTACAACTTTAGTCTACTAATGAAGTTCTTGCCATGATCTGTTTTTGTTAGTGGCTCCAATTGATTCAGATTCTCGAATAAACCACGGATTACAGGTATTACCAATGAGCTTGTTGGATACTGAACACCACTTAACATTTTTGTAGCTTGTTCAAATATATCTAATATTCTTATTATGTCCTTTAAGAAAGCTTCTTCATCTGTTGTTATAATATCTGGAGCTTGAGGTAGCTTTCTTGTTACAATAGCCAAGCAGTCACTCAGCTCCACAATTCTTTGAAGCATATAAAAGCAACTGTTCCATCGAGTTGAAACTTCTTGAATCAACGTTAATGGGTTCTTTTCTGGATAGCGTTCCATCTGTTCTTTTTTAAGTGTGTTTGATGCTAAATTAGATTTACGGAAATACGGTACAATCTTTTTGCACTTCTGTATCACAATATTTAAATCTAGCATATCTAGTGCATGCTGTACAACTAGGTTTAACGTATGAGCAAAACATGGCATATGTTGTACTTGCAATAAACTGCACATCTTCACCATATTTTGTCCATTATCGGTGACTATAACTTTGTCTTTTATTTGCCACTCTATCAAAATTTGATTCATGGCTTCAGCAAGGTTTTTAGATGTATGTGAATTTGACGTTGCACTAGTTGCAAGAACACAAGTTTTTAAGTCTCTACCATGAAAGAAATGTGCTGTCACTGTCAAAAATGATTCAGCTCTTTGGCTGCTCCATAAGTCACTTGTTAGAGAGAGATGATTTACATTATTCAATATTGTCCTAAGTTTTGCTTGTGCGTTATTATATAAGTTGGGCATGATATCATATCCGATTTTTCTTTTGTCTGGTATTCTATATTCTGGGTTGAGCAATTTCACAAATTTTTTAAATCCTGCATCCTCTACTATAGAAAATGGTTGGAAGTCTGTGGCTAACATCAATGTCAATTGTTCGTCTATAGCTTTTGTACTTGCTTTGGAGCTGATATTTAAAGTGGTCTGTTTCAATTTCGACGTGGATGGTGCATCTTCTTCGCTGGGATCTTCCGCTTGGTATCTTTTTAAATTTTGAACTTGAGGATGCGCACGTTTCAAGTGGGCCAACATATTTGAAGTTCCACCTCCTGTTTTCAGAACCTTGGAGCATATTTTGCATTTGCCCTTATTATCTTCTATCTTTATAAAGTGTTCTTTTGTCGCGGATTTGCCCTTCATACTGCTGAAATAAGGTTTTTTCATTGATACAGATTTTACGTGATGCAGTACAATGTTTCTTACCTTTTCCGAATCAAGCGTATTTAAAACTAATACAAATATGCAAATTGCACGTACCAAACAGCCACAAAAAAATAAAATTCAAATAAACTCTGTTAAAAACCATGTATAATATTGCATAAGAATATGCTATACCTGAGAACAGTAAGAAATAAAAGAATTGAAGAATCTGCTGATCTGTGATTTACAGGAACATTACAGAAATAAGTGGTTTTTCCATCTATCATTTATTTGTTCAACTATCGTTACAGCTACGGACAGCAAATCTTAATGTTGTTAGTTGTGCTTCTGGTTGGAAGTACTAGATGTCGCACATATTTACTATTTTATAAGATTCATTCAATATGTCAATATTACTAAACTAAGTAAAGATTAAAGAGATTTTTTCGCAAGTCCATGGTCTAGTGCTGTTTAGTACCGGGAAATACTGAAATTTTCGCAACTAGCGGGGATAGGGGAAGATGGATGTGAAGTCATGCAAATATGACAAGATCACATAATAACGGGAACTGAATTCTTACCCTGAAGTAGGTGGGGTACTGGCGAGTGACAGTTGATATGTCATAGGCATAGACACTAGAAGACTAGACTTCTAGTGTCTATGGTCATAGGAACGAGTCTTTTCCGCGTTCTGAGATATGTAACTGCAACTGACACATGACAATAGGTTTTTTTCAAAAAACCGGTTTTAACCGATAATTATCGCAACCGGTTTTTCTCCGGTTTTTAGAGAACCGGAGCAAGGCACTAATCTGCAGTAATGGGAGAGACAAAAATTAGGCGAAATCTATCAGGAGCATCACACAACCAAATTGAATTACATTTGGATAGCACCAAAGCCTGTAAAAGGAAATGCAGCACATACAACAACATAATTAACTGCAAAGCTATTGTGACTAGAAGTCGCAAGCTAAGGACCAAACACCTGCATGAGTGTAACCTTGTCTACGAGTGTGAGTAGGAAATATTGTTGTTGATATTGTACCACTAGGAAAACACACCTCTCTGTTTCAGGCTCAGATAAATACGCTAGCCAGCCTTTTCCATGATAAATTGTAGGCGACATTATAATACAGGGTGTTTCCTAAGTTGGGGCTGTTCTTCGCAGGGCATATAATACTCGCCAAAAAGAGTGAGTTTTCCCAATAATATATATAAACGGAATGTTTAGGGATATTAAGATATTGACCGATAATGAAATTGTCATTTCTAATTCCGTCCATGTGCAATTAGATCAGCGCGTTTGAGGTCTCTGTGTTTATTAACGTGCTACATCGGGCTTTAAGGACAACAAAAATGTTGCAGCCGTTATAACTATAATGAACTGCTGTATATGATCAGTGTATGGTGAATGTGGTGATAATGCCTCTCAGACTTCGCGGGTGTATGCTGATTGCTTTCCTGGCCGTATTTACCCTGCACACCAGTGCTGCCAGCTCTAGTGAAATTTCACTAGATCTAGTGATTTTTCTGTAATTTAGTGATTTAGTGAAAACTTTTATTAAAACGTCAAATTCTAGTGATTTTTTCAGACTGACATTTTGCGTCACTCATTTTATTATTTTTAATATCTTGATCTTATCACTTCTTAAGACGAATCCATTTTAAATTAAAACTTGAATTTTCCTTTTAAAATTATACTAATTTGAGACCGCAAAGTGCACAGTTAATTATTTGGTTATTTTCATTTTTTTTGTAACGTTTCTTGAATTCACTATTTAACATGTGCTGATTTTGACACAACTAATAGTATATTTTTTAAGGACTAATACCAAAAATTTCAAAATCTGACAATAAAATTTTATTAATTTTAGAGTTTTCGTTTGAAGGTCTGCATTTTAATGAAAATCTCTAAAATACCATTTATTAGCTTACCATCTTTGCTATCCTTATTTTCTTATTCTGTATATTATATGGTTTGATATAATTTTTACATAACTATGTGTACTAAGATGTTACAAAATATGTATTTCGGCATTTTCATTACACCCCCCCCCCCAGCAGATGTCGCAAAAGAAATCTAATCTAGTGAAATTCTAGTGATCTCTTAAACGTCACCGAGTGAATTTTTGAACTTTGTCCTGGCGACGCTGCTGCACAATGTCGATTTGTCTACTTCGTGCAAAGCGCTAGAGACACAAGATATTTTTATCCACATCATCGTAGACACGCTGGAAGACCTAGACAACTTCGAATGGTCCACATTAAAGAACAAATACTTGCGCTTTTCAATCTCACGAATTTCGAACTGTACCTATAAAACTCACGTGACACACACACACACACACACAGGTGAGGTGAGCAATCACTGGGTTCGCGAATCGTACGCCCTAAGTAGACGAAGGGACCCAAGGATAACTGAAACATATTTTTTCTTACATAGATCCAGATTATCAGGATAATACAACTTTCCGCTTCTTTTACTAGACTATAGATGTCAGAAGGATACGTCACGTGCATATGCAGCTCCATTCGAAAAATAATGTCTCGTGAGTCGACCGTAGCAATTCATATCGTTCGGAATACCATTTAACACCTTGGCTGTCGCATAAATCGGCAATCTCAGTGTTCGGCGTGCAATGGCTTGCCGTGTAGGCCATGCATAATGTAATGCAGTTGATCGTGAAATATATATTTACACTGCCATACAGAACGAATGGAAAAGTGACATAAGTCTCTGTTTCTGGTTTAAAGTTTCAGTCAACGGTGTCAATTGTTTATGTGAGATATTATGGTGTAACGTTCCTCGAAACCTGGCAAATGTTTATCCGCGTTGAATATGTTAGTATGCATGCACAGTGAAAGCGGGTAGCCTGCTTTGTCCTGCGCCGAACCGCTTGCAGGTAGAGGCAGACAAAGCGGGGAACCTTAAAATAAAATATTAACACATGCATTTATAAGCCACTTTCAGCGCCAGTCGGCGCGGGTTCCCTGCTTTCATACACACAGTGAAACCAGTCTACCTGCTTGCGGGGCCTGCAAGCAGGAAACCGCTCCACTGTGTCTACGCCCTTAAGAGCTTGCAGGTCCCCGCAAGCAGGCAGACTGCTTTCACTGGGTGTACGAAAGCAGGGAAGCCGCACCGACCGGCGCTGAAAGTGACTTATAAATGCATGTACTAATATTTTATTTTAAGGTTCCCCGCTTTGTCTGCCTCTATTTGCGAGCGGTTCGGCGCTGGACAAAGCAGGCTACCCGCTTCCACTGTGCATGCGTACTTAGAGTGCGGACTGGCTGGTCTTATGGGTGCACCAAAAAGCAAGCGATATATTTGTCCCTTAATACTTGAGTGCCCTTAAGTATGGTTTTGTGTTTCGACAGCTACTCAAGCGTCTCTCACGTAAGGCTCCCTTGAGTAATACTCAAGTAACGAAATGTCAACGTGACATTTCGTTGTTTAAGACGATTTTGTACGTTAACTTTGGAGTAGGGTGTTGTCAATTTCTGTGACATCCCGAAAAATGTCCGGCACAAAACACGAAATACTGGCACAAAATAAAAAGAGATAACAGAAAACATCAAAACGCGTAATCATAAGCATAACAAATTGACTTATATTTGAAATATGTGAAATATGACAACGTCGCCAAATGTTTTCACTCCGTCTCGCAGATTTTGCCTAGGAGACAGGTACACAAGGACACACTTGAGGGTCCCTCAAGGTTCCCCTGAGTATTACTCAAGTACTACTCAAGGGAACCTTGAGTATTACTTAAGAGACGACTATTAATACGGCTCTAAATAACTTGATTAGGTAATCAATATGATTTGACATAACCCATCTTCGTCCTTGCATGGAACATGTAAAATTTGCTTTGATAGCGTTTTGGTACAAGCGTTGATACTTGCCGTTTGTAATGTAGTAAATTGCTTTGCCATTTAGACTAACAGAAATTACTTGACTATTTGCTGAAAGAAGAATATCCAAAAGCCCCAAACACAAGATTTCGAATGATGAACTATAATACTTATTTGTCCTTTGCTGATTACTACATCACCAAACCAACATAAATAATAAATAACCAATTGTGGATTTTCGAAAGGTAAACACCGCAAAGCGTCATAAAACATAATTATGTCAAAAATCAAAAGTTGTCGAGATTTCAATGCTGCCTGTGTCAAAAAAAGTGAAATATAAATTTTTGAAGTATTCATTCCTGCCTGTAGGTGGGAGATATATGATTCTGTAAAACAATTATTCTATCCAGAAAGTGACTTCGACCAGAGTGAGCTCGCATCCTTGTTTGGAACATGTCCTGAATCGGCGTCAGGCATGATGTCTCTAGTCCAGGACAGCAAGATTCGACCTTCAGGATCTCATCAGGTGCACCTTGGTAAAGGCTGATATCAGGCTGATATGGAAGTAGTAAACCAACAGAAACAACTACTCAGAGATTGAATACCCCTACCGGCATTCAGTTACACTATTGGCTGGGGTGCTTCCTTTGGGGAAACGTTAAGAAAGTTATTTCCACCTTATCTCAAGAATATTACAATAGGGTACTTGCAGAGGTCGTGAAATCGCCTCGGGAGTATACATAGCGTAAAGAAAACCATATCAAGAAGCATTAGGAAACAAAAAACATGATTTTACTGACGGCCAAAAAAAGATCTTTGCAAAATAAAATAAGGATATATTCAAATTTTTCCACGTGACTTAAAACAAGGTCTGACGTCACAGATATCTTATCGATATCGACAATCGATACTGCTACAGCGCAGGTCAGTGAGATTCAACTGCAAACTATTTCTGATGTTGCCAAATTTCTTTTTAAATATCTACGTTAGGCATATATCAATAATTTATTGTACGAGCGTGTTTTGTTATATGGGTATACATATTCCCAAATGAAATGAGGCCTCTTTTATCCTACTACAGCCGTAGTTTCTCATTGAGTGATGCCGCGAGATGCAAAATGCAAAACGAAATCATATCAGCTGTTTGAATGCAACCATATTTTCTTTGTGGTTTGCCAACTGCGCATTCGACTAGAGATGATCTGAATTCTTTAACAATGCGACTCAATTTATTGATGCCTAAACATATTTGAAACAGGCAATTAACCCACTAGCATTTTCGTTGCAATACATTTTTATATCTGATAGGTATCACAGTTCATCCTGTTTGTGACCGAGATTCGCAACTAATCGAAGCCATCATTTTATTTCGGCTCATCCCATTATGAATGAATCCAAAGATCGAATCTAATTCAAGCCCATCCCTACAAAGTGAATCAGTAATCTAACCTAACTTTTATTCTTTTGACTTTTGTACTTTTGTTGTGTAAATACGTTGTTGTGCACGTGTGTGAGTTTGAGAGTAAATTTTCATGGTTATAATCTTATGACTTATGACTGTGTTTTGTGGTTATAATGATCAATGTCAAAATGTTAGGTTAGCACTGACTATCCATATCGAATATCAATACTTTACATCCCATCACTATACGATATCAATGACGTCAGAGGTTGTTTGCGCGGGATTTTCCGGGATTTGAAATAATTTTCAGAATATCTCTCACAGCCGATTTCAAAAAACCAAATAAGTGATTTTGTCATGTTTACTAGGCTCTAAGGAACGCGTCAACGACATAATATTTTTTTCTACAAGTACCCTATTCTTGTTTGGAACATGTCTTGAACTTCTTCCTTCCACTCTGGTTTGGGAATGACGAGCTGCCAAGAAGAAATTCACGACACAAGCTGGAAAGATTATGTATAAATGCGATGAGGTCATCGCAATCAATAAAATCCTTCTTCTTTGTCTAAAACCCTCGAGTCCATTAACGTTGACAGATTTATTGTGATGCGTCTTTTTAGGCACTCACATCGAGAATATAAAATACGAACGTATGAACATAAATAAACACACGCAGGTATTCAAACGAGCTGGAAACTTGGACGCGGCTTCTCAAGGTGGAATTAATATTATGAAGAAGGAATGAGAAGCGATTAATGATGGCCGGCCATGTTCCTGAATCATATAATTAATAGATGGGATACTGGCAGCAGCGTATGCAGCCATACCGAGAAATATTTCAGCGGTTTTATACGTTCAGAATCGTCATAAGTAATGATTGTTTTTTAGGTCTTATGTCCGTTGTAAATGAGGCGGGAAAGTGATGCCACAGAGACGGATCCTGATTCCTTATCAGCTAGTTATTAATTATAAAGGTCCTTTACCTAGCCGTAAACCTAGTAGTTACTAATAATACTTCATTATTACGTTTTTTAAAATACGTGCTTTTTACTTCCCACGCAGACTTTTTCATTTTTGACTCCATTTTATGATGCCTGTATTAATAAAACCTAAGTCACTTATTTCCTTCGGTCTGTTAGTCCATAGGTATTTCTGTCCAGCTGTTTCAATTTTTCGAACCGTGTAATTTCAGTAATTTTGCTTGAATTTTGGGATGCGGTATGCTGCGGCGACATACGTAGCTGTAATTCCTTTGGCTGGAGTCTATTGGAGTCAAAGATCTCGTATCTCTGTCCTTGTCTAGCAACTCAGATTCCGCAAAGGAGTGGTAGGCCGTTTCATCAGCCTCTCCATAGCCCATACATAAGTCTTTTTCAATTCCTAATGGTGATTGATGCCGCCTAGGCCTGCAGTGCCCCGTCAGAACACCCACGAGTTTGCTGATTGCCCATCGGTATGGTTCCGTAGCTATGCTGATCTAGATATGTTCAACCCGACTATAAAGTCCTTGTCGTTTACTCACTCTTTGAGGGTTGACGTTACCTGTTGCCTACTTAATCCTATAACGGACTCCGGGTCAACAAAATATCCTCTGGTGCCAAGTCTGGCCAGCCTATCGGCTTCCTGATTACCAGGAACCCTCGTATGACCCGGGACCTACATCAAGGTAACCTCCTTTAGCATCGCCAGCTCTTCGAGTCTCTCCGCGTACTAGGGGTGACCTGGTTCTGGGACCGCAGATGGCTTTCTGTTCCGCCTGACTGTCAGAGCAGATATTAACCTTCTGCTCTGTGCCTTTTCTCACCTCCTCATTGTATGCAGCAGAGAGTATTGCACATACTTGCGCTTCGACAATCGCGGTGTTCGTGCCTAGACAGTAATTCTCCTCTACAGCTCGATTTTCCACATACAACCCTGCTTCTGACGCCTGTCCGTGTAGCATACCAATGCCTCTCCGGGAAACTGGATCTCCCCTCTTTTCCACTCCTCCATACTGGGAATGGTCAGAGTGAAAGATTTATCCAACTTTGATAGATGGTTTGCTTCGACGACTCTGCAGGCAGAGAGAGAGAGAGAGAGAGATAGGCAATGCTTCCTCCACCAGCTTGGCTATCTTTGAGTGGCCAACAGCCTCTCCCCTTATCTGGCAATTATCTGAGTTCCGCATTCTCAAGTGAGCTGGCATCGCTGTCATCCTAATCCAAGATGGCTCTGTCAGCAGTCCGACATAGTAGGCTCTATGATAGGAAGTAGAGCCCCTGTATATTTGAAAATCGGTGCAAATGGAGATTTGGTTGAAAATTAGAATAAAAGTGTCACTATAGACTAAATATGAGAGTACGAACAACCATATAAACTTAGTCGAGATCATGACAAGAATAATAATCAATTCATGGCCCTTTCAAAAAGGAGATATTTCTAAAGTTTTGGACAGACATGCACTGACATCAAAAAGGAAAATACCTTGAATATTGAATAATTGTAAAGAGTTCGTGACCGGAAGGTCCGGGGTTTGATTCCCGTCACAGACGGAAATTTGTTTAAGGTTTTTTCAATCAGAAGTAAATTTCCATAAAAAGTAGTCTTTCAGCATCACCACCAGATCATTTCACTGTCGGATTTTAATAATTAACAGCGCTGTTCCTAGTGTGGTGCCGGAAAACAGTAACGCCTACACAGAACACGAGACTAATGACCACAGCAGCCGATGCCGCTGATACTAATGTAGAAAACAATATAAAGAGTTAATGTGAGAATGGACAAGAAAAAATAGGTATGAGATGTTGCACCTTAGTTTGACGTCGTGTTTATGTTGTTATTAAAAATATTTCGGAAAACAAACTGGTTACAACAACGTATGTGTATTATTACTCATATTAAGACCATCCTGCCTACGTCGAAACCACCCTTCTATTTTTACGTATCCCTTACCCTATGTCTTACATCAGTATTTCCTTACACTTGAGGCGTTTCTCGGAAAAACCTCATAAGTCTATTTTTTCCAAAATTTATATAATGGCATCATTGCATTTCTAACATCCATATACATGGATAGAGATAATTATTTCTCGAAAAAATGGTATAGGTTCCACACTATTTATAGAGGAAAATTGACTTGTTCTTCTAAAAATATCATAAGTCCATATTCTTTCACCTAAGAAAGTCACTTGTGCATTGTGTGAATGATTGGTTGCCTGTAAATTGTCATGCAAACTTGATAACAAAACAGTACAACACAGCACCTGACACTGCTGGTAACTTTGCCATCGACAACGATGATAATATAGTAGAGTAGTGGTTGCGAAGACTGAGTGGTAGATATCGGGCTTTTTGGTTAGCCAGAGAGAGTTGATTGTTTCAGTTAGTCGGTTTTTGTATTAGGTAGAGTTGTTCACTATCGCTCTTTCTTTGTTTTTTGTATCGGAATTTATTTATTTTCATGCTGTTTCTATTAATTTGTTAACCTCTTCTCTCAAAAACCTCATATGTCCTTGTATTTTTTTCATATCTGTTTCACAATAAAATAATTACTGCTTGTGGACGATGTGTCTTATATACTTTTACCTCTACCAGATGTGACAATAAATCAATCTAATCAAAGTTTTACATGCTGGGAAGTTTTTTTCATTTTCCCAAATATGTTAGTTTTAGACTAATGATGTTTTTCCGATAAACATCTCACTTGTTAAAAAATAAAGCTTGCTGATTTAAAAATCAGTAATTGTAAATTATATAGAAAAAGTAGTTACGAAATTCTTAACCATGCTGACACATTAAGAGACAATTTATTATTTTATACAAAGACATATAGACGGTATACTTTCAGAATGGGTAGTATCACATTTTAGGCACTCGCTTTAAAAGATAATGATTCTGCGTATCCTTTTTCTGCTTCAGAAGCCATTTTGGTTCAACTAAAGGACGGATCATGAAACTGTACGTTTGAGCGTCATTATAGCTTATGCAGATAATTTCTAGCAACTCGCATTTGTTATTTAACATGGAAAAGGTAGACCAATTACAGTTTTACATATCAAAGAGGATGTCATAAATTTAGTATCAATTAATGTGTTTATTGCTATTCAAATCCTGTATTGCCCTAAATGGCTGATAACGAACTGTGAAGAAAATAATACCTTATTAGAATAATTTGAAATTAAAAGCAGGCTGTGGCATAAATAACAATATTTCATCGCGTATTGATTAAAAGCTATGTGGAAGTGGACCGCAATTTATGCATTTTTAGTGGGAAAATTATTTGGTATTTAGCATTGAGTTATGCAATTTTTGTTTACATTTCCACATTTCGGGCTCGTCACACGGAAAAAATTATCATAATTCTATGCGATGGTCTCCATTATAAGAATGACGAGCTTTATTTTACAAATACCCTAAATTATGGCTAAATTATTTAAATGATTGTAATAAAAATATTTTAAAATGAATTATAGTAACGGACGTATGTAGTCATTTGTTTCGATTTAAATAAATATCTGTATGCAATGAATGTCGGAAAATTATTTATCTAGCGCCAAAGCTAAATTTTTGATAAAATGCCTTGAAGGTATAATTACGTAGTGGAAAAATTAGGCCACGGTCACGGTTAACCTATCCAATAATGCAATTATAAATGAAAGTCGATATGGCTCAATTCTAGGGCCACTGTTGATTTCGATATACATCATGCTTTTTTACTAGAGCTACGAAAGACTTCTTATTTCAGTCCAAGCTACCCCAACTATCTATCACTACAGAACCAGTTTCTTACAGTTTTATGTCTTATAAAGTTTTGTTCAGAAATGAAAGTAATATCTCCATGAAGTCTTTAAGAGGAAGACGATGATTTTGTCGACAGAAGAAGCCATTATGACGTCATGTTTCATCTTTACTCTGCCGTTAATGTTATAGCTCATAAGAATCAACACTATTACTCATATAAATATTAGCTGACTTCACAGCAATATATTTATTTATTTTCTGTTGTTTCAGGGGAGGGAGGTGAGGAAGGCTCTCCAGAAGAAGGCGAAAAACTTGAGGGAGAAGAAGAAGCAGGTTCAATGACTCCAACGTCTGCGGCTTCGTTGGAGCCTAATGAGGAGGAGGCCTCATCACCCACGCCTGGGGACATCCTCAGTCCTGGGAGTCCGAGGTCACCTCAAGAGGATACGAACGTTCTCAGGTAAAACATAATATTATCCAATACTTTGAAGGGGAGGTGGTGAAGGGGATTTGTTAAGAAATCCATATGTAACACAAATTAGTTGTAATGATTTTAACAACACACGCACCACGTTGTATATAACCCACAGCTGGTGCGCGAGTTATGAAGAATAATTCACGCTGTTTGTTTGTAAGTAGTATTACCTGTTCATAAGTAAGTTGGTAATCGCTGATAACTTAATGGGGGTAGATTGTATTTACTATAATTACTGTTCTTATCTAATACCTAATTCGAAGATTCATGCAGCGTTTCGTTGCAGGATGACAAACAGGTGGATTCAAAATCATAATCTTGACAACATATTCATTGTAAATCTTCAAGAATTCGACATGGAACTAGAATAAATTCCTCTAGTTAATATAGCCACCCAATTATGTTCCTAAAGGGCCTTTTACGTTACACCATTACACTTCAACTCGTATTTCTGTTTCATGTTTTAGTATTTCAAATATTTGAAGGTTTATGGCCCTCTGGAAAAGGTTCTATGACTTAACAAAGTAACGCTTTTGAGCTTTGTCAGTCAATTTAAAATTGATAAAAATGAAAAAACCTAAGCCAGAAAATATTAAGTGTATTAAACAGTTTCTACAATAAGTATTTTCAAAATTATTGTAACAAAAATTTCATAGGGATCATGGTGTTTTCTCTAAAATAATCATATTGAAATATAAATAGATAATTTGCGTTTATTATACCATGTTTTAGTATATTTAATTTAAATCAGCATTTTGGGATCAAGTATCTGTAATATACCCCTCATCCTATCGTTTTGATTCACCCTATATACTGATTTTTGATTTAATCAATAATCTATGTAATGTTAATATTATTGTATCTTTTCTAGAAATTGTCCTATTTACTGTAATAATACATCATTAATGATAGTGGGTTATTTGACAAATATGTAATTTAGTTTAGACTGAACGCCAGAGGCCATAGATGTTATCGAATTGCCCTTAGCAGTGTACTTTAGATATCCAAGTCTATAAGTACGATACGTTTGGGACATCACTCATAGTTTTTATATCCAGACCAAAGGTATTGGCTTTTCTGTGATACAATATGGTATACCAGTACTTGTAGAAAGGTCTTACGTGTGTTTGCTTGACCATAACATTGTTTTATTGGAAATTAACCTATACACAATCTGCAAATTATTACAAAAAATTATCAATAATTTAGTCCACTATCGATAGTGGATATCAATAGTTGACTCAAAATCAGAATTCTGACTTAAGTATATTCACTCTAAAACTTATTGCTTAAAACTAGTATATTTCAAATTTTCAAGTAAAATAAATAGTTCTAATCGTAGTGATCAGAAAATATCTTTAAAGAATCCTTAAGACCTATTTAGAGCTCTTACTTATATTTCATTTTCATTTCATTTATTTGTGACATGTACAAATATTGCCACCCTCGAAGGATATACCTTGTATGAGGATATTGGCATAATTATGGCTAATCATGGCGTGCACGTTACATTAATTTGACATAACCTATTAATCCATCCATACTCCAATTGAAGCTGCAGATTGTGGCCACTCGGTCCGGTCATCCTTCGTTTTTCTTTCATGCGTAACAAGGCTCCAGCAACTGATAGGTTTACTTTTCCAGTACACCCAAACCCACACACCCTAAATCTCGTCTTGACATTTCATATAAGTTTGAAGAAAATCGTTTTAATTGAACCATTCTTTTTGGTTTTAAGAAAAAAGTACTACTCTCTTCCCAATCATTATTGCATTTCAAATAGTATCCTTTTTTTATTATTTGAAACAGTCGAAAAATATACGGTTCCGGGCAAATATATAATAAAGTAGATCCTTGCAGCTCTAAATAATCATAATAAAAAATTCTGGTTTAGCCGAAAATTTTTATTTGGGTAACTGAGTGTTCATTTCAAGTAATTTAATTTACGTTATCGAACAATACATTATTATACAAAGTGAATCTATATTTGTTCTAATCATTCAGTGAATAATGGATATTTCTAATTTTTTGAAAATTTTGCGATCGAAAATGTTTATCCGCTTGAAAAAAGAAGTTGGTTACAAAAATATGTATGTTTCAAAGACACAGGAAGCCGGCATATCGGACGAACGTTTTTGGAATGGCTACTCTTTTTTGCGTATTATGGCATTTTCATCAATGTTTAGACTAGACTAGACTAGATTTCATTAGTTGACAAAATAATTCTGGCTTGTTACACTTGCATGCTCATGTACTAGTAAGTACTTTTAATAAATTGATTGTTAAAAATAATGAAGAAGAATTCATACTAATTCTGTATCTCAATTCATGAACCACAGTATTTTATATTTATTTATGATATTTAACAAACGAGCAAAATACACTTAAAAGTTCGATTTTAAAAAATCTCATTACACATTTTGTCAAAATGCACACTTATCATTACCAGCTGTTTTCATCTTGAAATGGTAAAGACATGCACCACTACTTCACTGTGTTATTAAAACGTCATCATCTCTCTATTTTTGTTCCAGACGTCCGCCCTCACGCTGCACCTCCCGCGACTCGAGCGACTCCGCCCCGCCTCTGACCGCCCACCCACCGCGCTGCCCTTCTGGAGACTCCATAAGCAGTGCCGCCGATCATCACCAGAGGGCCGCTGCCGCCCTGTTGCGCACCATCCCCCTAGGGGCGGCGCTGAGCCCCGTGGGCGTGCCCTTGCCCCCCGCTGCTCTGCTGCCGCCTCAGTCCGCCGCGATGGCGGCCTATCTGAACGCGGCCGCTGCCGCCCACAGGCTGATGATGACCTCGCCCGCCCCCGGACCGCCTCCCGCGTATTCGCCGCCCATGGCGTCGCCGCCCCAACCGTCTGAAGGGATTTTGGATTTCAGCAAGAGGCCAAAGGTCAGTAACATGTTTGTCTGCATCCCAAAAACTATTATTGTAGAAGTCAGATATACATATATGAGTTGTTTACATTTTTTTCAGGTCTCAATCAATGTCGACACTTCTGTAGTGCAGTTACGTTATTATGTAGACCAGAGTAATGATAAAACCGTAATTATCTATACAAAATATATATTATAATCATTCAGAAAGCCGTAGGAGATCAAAATGATTGAAAATACGAATTTGCAATAGATAAACATAAAATAAATTGATCTATTTATTGTACAATAGCATCTCATCATACACAGACATATACAATTTTGACTATACTAATGGTCGTTAACAGCGCAGCAAAGAAACCCGAAAGCGATAAGGGTCATTCGACCGGTTGGGTGTCTTGTGAAGGATTAAGGGGTCCTCGATAGGAGCACAAAAAATGTAAACAGCTCTTATATTTCTGATCTGTACAATATCATAGTGCATCCTAACTCACTTCGAATAGCAAAAAAATGCTTGGGCGACATCTCATTTGCGAAACTCGACAGATACATAGGCGTCGCGCAGACTTTATTTATCTTAGAAATAAGGAAATCATATATTATGCAATAAATAAGAATATTTTTAAAAAAATTATCAAAATAGTGCATTTTAGCTGAAATGATGCAAGCGTGTCAGTTAAGTATTTTCAGGTTACAAGATTTATTCATTATTACTTTTATTAGTTTGCTCAACAGGCCATGAAAGCCTTGGACAAAAATGAAGTACAGTGTGATCGTATACCGCTAAAATTTATGCAACTTAAAATTGTCTTTGGATGCTTGTTTCCACCACCTATTCTGCATATATCCTATACTATTCCACATAACCTATTTCTGCCTGCCGCCTTTTTTCCAGTGTTCAATATTAATTTTATTTAAATCATCTTTTGCCTTCTTCAGCTATCTCTCCCTTGGTCTACCCTTCTTTTTTTCCTATTGGTCTCCGGTTGAGGAATAGTATTGCCATTCTCCCTTCAGCCTCTCCTCATGTCCTAGCCACCTTATTATCTGCGCTTTGATGATAATATTGGGGTTCTTATATATGTCTTCCAGTTCCTGGTTTGTTCTTCATCTCCATCTCTCGTTTGTCCTTACACCGCCATAAATAGCTCTCAGTATTTTTCTTTCTCGTCTTATGATTATTTATTCGTCCTCTTTGTTCATAGTCCACGTCTCACAAGCATGTTTCATATATCATCATCGTTATCGCTCTCAAAAGTTGAATTACATGTAACTAAATAATAATAGGATAGGATCAATGGGAGGTGAAACACAGTTTTCATTTTTATTTCTTTTTCAATTACATGTTCAACACTTCTTTCATAGGTCTGTAGCGGCTGTTCAGTTTCTTTTATTCCAAGCCATCCCTATTAGGTTAAAAATACTGTAGTAAGGAGGAAGGCTCAATAAATACTACATGACCATGTTGTTCTATAAGTATGTCAACATAGTATTCTTTATTAAACTCTTGCTGTTTCATCAGTTTTAGTAATATTTTATTTGTGCTGATGTTGTTAATTCGGGTATTCTCTCAAATAGAATGGCGCGGTAAATACCGAAGAATCGATAGCACGTCGTATCTCGTCCTATTCCAAGTGACTTCACATAAACTACGGGGTCGTCGAAAATATTTACTTTGGTATTATATTTGAGATGTTTCATCCACTGTAGCGTGCGCTCATTCGAAATAGATCACTTCCCAAACGTGTCCTCTAAATTACTGTACTGCAGTACTTTACTCATAGTAATTTCATTGTTGCAGGTTGAGCCACTACCAGTGGACTCCGACTCTGACGCAGTGAACCTGAGCAAACCAGATACACCACCTTCTGGAGAATCAGGTGCTCCTTTGGATCTCTCTGTGAGCACTCGTAAGCGAACATCGGAGGAACCTCTACCACAACCTCCACAGAGGAAGCCTAGAACGTCCGACTTCAAACCTGCTCTACCGCAATGGCCTCCAGCACTTGGAGGTTCACCGTTACCCTCCTATTTTGCTGCCGCTGTGGCTGCTGCAGGATTGTCGCCCAAAAACAACACCCCCGATCTTTGGAACGGCAAACTAAAACAATCTACCCCGACACCAAGTGACGCCACCAAGGCACTGGAGAAGATGAGCGAGTTGAGTAAACTAGGAGGCGAAGACATCTTCAGGATGGCCAGTGCACCACCAGGTAGCTCCTCGGGCAACCGACATAGTGCCTGGCAGTCCCATTGGTTAAATAAAGGAGCAGAGCAGGCCAAAGATGTTCTGAAGTGTGTTTGGTGCAAGCAAAGCTTCCCCAGTCTGGCTGCTATGACCACGCACATGAAAGAAGCAAAGCACTGCGGTGTTAGTGTACCCGTCCCTCCTATGCAGTCCGCCAATTTGATACCTCAGCCTCAGATCACATCGCCTTCGAACACTAATACCAGCAGCTCCTCTACCAACTCCAACAAGCCGCAAAATGACCTCAACATGCTCATCAAGGAGACAATGCCACTACCTAGGAAACTGGTAAGAGGTCAAGATGTTTGGCTGGGAAAAGGAGCTGAGCAAACCAGGCAGATCCTGAAGTGTATGTGGTGTGGACAGAGCTTCAGGTCCTTGGCTGAGATGACAAGTCATATGCAGCAGACTCAGCATTATACCAATATTATCTCACAGGAGCAGATTATCTCTTGGAGATCTTCCGACGATTCCAAAGGTGGAAGCAGTGGACCTTCTGGACCAAATCCTCCTCCGGTAGGTACTAGCAGTCATGTGAGTGCAGTGTTGACATGCAAGGTGTGCGACCAAGCATTTAGTTCACTCAAGGAGCTGAGTAATCACATGGTGAAGAACTCTCATTATAAAGAACATATAATGAGGTCGATAACAGAAAGCGGAGGTCGCCGAAGGCAGACAAGGGAAAAGCGTAAAAAATCTTTACCTGTGAGGAAGCTGTTGGAGTTGGAGCGGGCTCAGCAAGAGTTCAAAAACGGAGATAGCAGCATTTTGGATAAGATGCGGGACGCAGCCAGTGCGGGGAGAATAACGTGCGAAAAATGCGGAAATAAAATTGAGACCGCCATGTTTGTCGACCACATCAGGCAATGCGTCGGAGGCATGACTGGAAACCCACGGAACTTTCTAAAAAGTGCGCTAATGTCAAATAGCATCTTACCTCCTGAGAGTCCGAATAGGGACAAGATGAAGACCCCTTCAGATAAATCACCTTCTCCTCAGCAAAGATCACCTTCAGTGACCGAATCTAGCGGAAAAGAAGGCGGTAATCCAGAAAACAACAACGGGTCGTCACCTTCAGTTTTGAATGCGATAGAGAAGCTGATAGAGAAGAGCTTTGACTCAAGGTCAAGGCAGAACCCTGGCTTCCCTGGTCATGGACCTGCACAGCCTCCTATGGGAAGCAGTATCCTTAAGAGACTGGGCATAGATGAAAGTGTGGACTACACCAAACCTTTGGTAGACGCACAGACGATGAACCTGTTGAGAAGCTACCACCAGCAACAAGGGCATTATCCTAGGCGAGAAAGGAGTGGCAGCGAGTCCAGTTCAATGTCGGAACGAGGTAAGCATTATTTGTATTTACTTTGATTCATTATACAAGGGATGTGTCACCGATCAAAGGGGGCAGTTCTTTTTAGATTAATTTTAATTCACCTATTTGCGAATCTCCAATTGTACGTTTTTTTTTTCGAAGAAAATAGATGATCTGGAATATACATTTTTCTGTAACTCAGGTTTGGCTGTTCAGCTGTTACTTTGACATCGCTTTTACTTACTGCTCCGATAGGTGAGGGAGTTTTGTGATCGCGACATTTTCGATTTTGAGATAATGTGCTTTTTAGGCGTTTTATGATTACTAAATCAGAAAAATCTAACGTCACTCATTTCTGTCGGTCTGTTGACGTTTTTTACCCTCGTAATCTCAGTAACCGTTGCATAGATTGTGAGGAAATTTGGGTCGCAATATGCTGTGGGGTTGTATTTCGAAAATCTGTGCATGGGCGACGAATAAGCAAAAAAAATAAAAATTTCAAATATTCCTCAAACTTCATTTCCGGTTTCTGAACATTTTCTACTTTCTTGGGTGGGGGTGAAATTGGAGTGGTTGAGGGGGGGTTGTGAAACTGAAAAATTTGTGGTATTTATAATACACGGTCCACTGATCCGTAAAAGGAGGACCTAGCGGCATGATACACTTGTTTTGGGCCATCTAAACACTGCTGATATACGTATACATACGAGTATTACTTTAGGTCGTTCTGTATTGTGTAAGGTGGAAATCTTTGATTTCATTTTAATGTAATTTCGACACAGTATTATTACTGAAGCGAGCATTGAAGACGCGTATGGTTTTTGGGTGGAGGTGAAATTGAGGTGGTTCGGGGGTTGTAGTAATGAAAAATTTGTTGTATTTATAAAAGGTTGTCCAATGGCCTGTGAAAAAAGACTTAGCGGCATAACAAACTTTTTTTGCGGGCGGGCGGGCGCGCGGGCGATGATTTAGTTGCAACGAGATCTCAGACTGTAATAAACTGGTATCATCGTAATGTGTGGGAAGTATTGAGTCAATCAACTTGACTTCATTTCTTTTGGTGGTTGATTAACTGAAGAGAAATCGGTGTTGCCATGTTTTATCAAACCTGGTAATAATTGAGAAGCGAAGAATGGTAGTACATCCTAACTTATTGCTGTTGGGTACATTAATGTTCTGTCAGATTTGAAAATACATATGTATTGCTACATTGTCCGAGAAATATAGTATCGAAGAACAAAATTAGTCTCAGCAAGTTGAACAATGTGTTCCATATTTATTTAATTTACTGAAGCGTCTTCTCATAGAAGGAAAATATAATAATGTGCAACTAAGTAAATTCTGTAATTTTATTTAGCTTCACTAGAATTATGGAAGAGTGATTTAAAGAGATTTTTTATATATTTTTCCTTTTTATGAAATTATGTAAAGATTGGAATAGAGTATTTACATTGTTAGTTCAACCTTCCAAACCTCTCACTGAGCATTAACAAAAAAGCTCATTTGTTTATATTTTTTATCCGTCATCTTTTTAAGAAAACTAAGCGATTTAGAATCAAGCATTTATTTAATATACTTATTTTGGAAAAAAGATAACGCTACAACTCCTTGTGTTTGTGTATTCCCAGTTTGTTTTGTAAGATTGTTGGAAACATTTTTATCTTATAGATTTATTCAATATTGTATCTTTTCAAATCGCAATGAACAAAAATTATAGCTTCACCCTCCAGCAAAATAAGAATATTAAATAATAGCGATACCATTACGAAACTTCGACTTCGACTGTTCATTACAGTTTTTTACTTCCCACATCGATAGGTGAGGGGAGTATTGTGATCGCGAAAATTTTCGATTTTGAGATAATACGTTTTTTGGGCGTTTTATGATGTGTACATAACGAAAATCCACGTCACTCATTTCCGTCGGTCTGTCTGTCGGTCTGTCTGTCTGTCTGTCGCGTTTTTCTACCCTTGTAATCTCAGTAACCGCTGCATGGATTGGGATGAAATTTGGGCAGCGGTATGCTGTGCGGTCGTAGTAGGTAATGTTCCTAGAATTTTGAAAATCGGTGCATAGGCGGCCGAGTAATTAGCAAAAAACAAAAAAAATTAAATATTGCTGAAACTTCGTTTTTAGGCGTTTTAGGGGTCCCTGATCATTTTCTACTTTTTTTTTGGGTGGGGGTGAAATTGGGATGGTTGGGGGGTTGTAAAATTGAAAAATTTGTTGCTTTCATAATAGACTGTCCACTGACCTGTGAAGGAAGACCTGGCGACATAAATAACTTTTTTAGCTCCATCCGAACATTGCCTTTGCCTATTACAGAAAGCAAAGGACTTAGAATTTTTTTTTGATGTAAACACACGAGAGTATTGCGTCAGATCGTTGTAACGAGGAAACTGTTGAATTGATTTTAATGAAATTTTGAAACGGCATTACTACCATGGCGGAGATGGAAATCGCGTATGGTTTTGATAAATCGTGCCAGTGGCGGCGCAGAAATAATAAAAAAACTAAAAATATAAAAACAGCTCGAACTTCGTTTTTAAGCGTTTTAGAGGTTCCTGATCATTTTCTGCGTTTTTTTTTTGGGTGGGGGTGAAATTGGGGTGATTGGGGGGTTGGGGGTTGAAAAATTAAAAAAATTCTTGTACTCATAATAGGCTGTCCACTAACCTGTGAAGGAAGATCTAGCGACACAAATCACCTTTTTAGGTGCATCCGAACATTGCCTAGCCTATTACAGAAACTAAGGGACTTAGAATTTTCTGTATACTATACGAGAATTTATTGGTCTAAATCGTTTTGTAATTTGTAACGTGGGATCTTAGACTAAAGCTTCATGCTATGGGAAAATAATAAACTGGTATCAGCGTAATGTGTGGGAAGTACTGAGTCAATCGACTTGACCTCATTTTTTAACTGAATGTACTCATTCTGAAATATTTTTAGAAGAGAACGTTCCTTAGACTTTAAGAATGGATATTCTGAGATTCTCATTTCTTATGCGCATTTTTCGTGTATTTTGCATGCCATACGGCTTTCGTTTGAGGTTGTATCACAGAATAACAAGTAAGCATTCAGGGAGTAAAAAATTCGGTAAACTTTTCTTTTGTTCTGCTTACTATATACAGGCAAAACAATTACCTGTTCTTTGTTTTTCAAATCTGCTTCCTAGGCTCTTGTTCTAAATACCTGCATCTGGTTCTTTTCAGGAAGCAGTAGAGTGGACTCGTTGACACCCGAAAAGAAAATGGAGCCGCCCGGTCTGCCTGTCAGCAGTTCCACCCCTCGGTCGACCCCCGACATAAAGAGGGAAAAGTCACCATTTCCCGACAAAATAAACAGTGCCAATGAATCCGAGACGGAAGTAGTTATTAAAAGGGAGGTAGAAGAGGAGGAATGTACTACCGCCCCATCGACTGAGGTTAAGGTTAAGAAAGAAATAGAAGATAATGACGACGATGAGCGTGGGAGTTTTCAAAGCAACGGAGAGGTGAAGGAGGAGGAAGAGAGCAGAAAGAGGAGCCCCCCTTTGACCAGTCCGAATGGCGCCCAGCCTACGAGCCCCTGCAGGAACTCCACAAGCAGCCCGGCTAGCAGTGACAGGTCTGGCACTCCGAGAAGCAGCAATGGTGATCGGAAGTCAGCAGGAGGCAGCCTTGGGGCTCTGAGCTCGATGTTCGATAGTCTTTCCGGCAACCAAGGCGCTTCGACTGAAACTGGAGGCCAAAGTGGGGGCAAGAAGGGTTCCAGTCACCCCTTGGCCGCTCTGCAGAAGCTCTGTGACAAGACTGAGACACACACCAACAACAGGGCCGTACCAGCGACTGCCTCAGCTGTGGTCAATCCTAGTGCGACGACCGCTGGTGGTGGGCCAACTCCTGGGGCTATCTTGGCCTTCAGCTGGGCCTGCAACGACGCCGTGGTCACGTCCGACTCGATCATGAAGTGCGCGTTCTGTGATACGCCGTTCATCTCGAAGGGGGCATATAGGTGAGAAGATTTTATATTAATTTTATACTTTTATTTTCGTTCGAACTGTCAGATGAAATATTGTAAATGCAGAAATGTCCGTATTTGTCATATTTTCTTCTGTTGTTTTATAGTACCTATCTGGGCTCGCATGTTTGTCGGTCTGGTTAACCTTGGCAGGAGGGTACTGATCCGCTCTTGATGAAATTTCCTTAGTTAGTCCTAAAACAAAGAAAGAGAGTTTTAAATTTCCCGAAGATATTCTATGTTACTAAAATATTTTTACCAATAAATGTGTGAGTTATCAAAGTTACATTTTTTCAAACAGAATCTCCTGTATATTATTGCATATTTGGATTCCTTGGTCGATTATAGTGTGACTTTATAAGTAGATGTTAGAAGGAAATTGAATATCACAGCTTGTATAAAACTTAGAAGGCTGTGACTTTGCGGTGTGAGTAAGCATGAAATGTGTCAGCTTTCATTGTACTGTCAAATTTTAATTCTTTGTATACTTGGTGAAGTCGGTTTATTAATCAAGGAAACTCCAATCACATGTAACTTGATAACATCTCTTTATCTTTAAACCGATTAATGACGAGAGTAACTTGTAAATTCTCAGTATAAACAACGTGAAAATTTGACGCTACCTCCCAGATTATAAGCTAGAAATACAAAAACGTTCACTATTTCTTAGGTATATTACAGGTCCCTATTCATTATCCAAAAAAATATGAGAGTGGTAAAATTGGGGTTTCGGGCGGGTGAGGTAGGTTGGCGAACTCCGAAAATGTTAGCATTAAAAAATTACTTGTTATTGACCATTTAAATAGTTGATTCTGATAAGCTGCTGGTTTTTGGATTGTTCTACCGGCATGGACACGCCCCACCATCTAAGCGTTAGCGCGCTTCTCTGCTTGACGTTTTGCGAACACTAGTGGACGGCATTCTCAGATGCAGTTACCAGTTCGGTGAATTCCGACAAATTCGAGTGGTTGAGGACAATAACAAAGGAGCATGCAAGCTCAACAGGATATGGATACCCGCTCTCAGAGGCAAAAAGATTCCAGAAAGGGGCGGGAGAGTAACAGGGATCGGCGCTCGATTGGCTTTACCAGGCCGCCCCTATTATCGGAACTTGCTGAACAGGTAACAGCTTCTGAACATGTCATCCACTCACATTGGCGAAACTTCAGGCAGTTAAGCGTGCCAACGCGGCGGATTGTGTCGACGCCGGCCGAACAACCCAAGAACCAGCCACCAACCAGACCATGACCGCGAAAGCCTTACACGATACATTGATAGTGATAATTTCCTGTAGTTTACAACCTAGTTGAATATGCTTTCATTTGACTTCAAAGAAAGTGTGGCGTATATTGTATTTTTTCAAGCTGCTCTATTGCTGTCTATCTGTTATAGTATTGCTACTATTTTTCATACTGATTCATCTTCGTTTTTCTAGAAATAGGAAAATGTCCACCTTTCATTAGATTAACGTAAATATAGGTGTTTTCGCGGATCACGTTCCGGAGTGGTTCGAGACTGGTTCGGATAAAAAGTGCATGCGCAGTATGATTACGGGCATTCGCAGCATGTAAGCCGTTGTGTAGACTGATTCTGTGATGTAAACAGAATCAGGTTACATACAAGGTTTACACACCGCGAACTCCCTTAATCATACTGCGGATGAGCTTTTTATCCGACCCAGTTCTAGACGAATAACGATTTTGCGCCACGGAACTTACTTTTTAAAAAATATTCAAATTTCAATTTGGACGAATGAACAATAGGACGCGGCTTCCCGTCTGCTTCTTATCTTCTGTCTGGTCAGCGGTATCTGGAGCCATAACAAGACATGATCGGCGAAAACACCAGTTATTTCCACCTACAACGTGGAAAATTACCCGTGATTCCATCAAAACAGGCCAATGACGTCATAGTGACATAGGTGCGCAGAGTTCGCTTAATCAGCTGGTGGGCTGATCGGCTGCCATCCAAACTGTCGTCAGTAGTCTCGGTTACATTGATTTGGGGAATATGGTTTGGTGCGTGTTATCTCTAAAATGCAATTTTTTGCATAGAACTATTATTCAAATTTTATTTGAGAAAACAATTTATTGTTACGCCTCTGTAAACAATGTCATCCGCCATGTTTTCTGCGCCCTTCAACTGTGTAATGGCACTGGACTTTTCTGATAATTAATAATGTGTATGTACATGGTACTGGCGGTAGCTTCTTGTTCAACCAACGAGGAAATATTTAGTACTTGGCATTTCCTAGGATTTCTATTCCACAAAACTCGAACCTCTTCTTTTGTTTCAGGCACCATCTGAGTAAGATGCATTTCGTGAAGGACGGCGTGATCCCGGACCCGGTGTCCTTGAAGTCCACGGCCTCCTCAACGTCCTCCCAGCCCTCCGGGTCGACGCCGGTACCTCCAAGCGGGGTGCCTCTCAAAAGCACCGCGCCCGTAGTGACTCCAGTGTCCAAAAGTCCGCCGGCGCCCAATCAGGCTCCCGCAGGGTTCGAGGAGAGCCCCCACTCTAAGTTTCTCAAGTATACGGAACTGGCCAAGCAGCTGTCCAGTAAATATGTGTAGGAAGTTGGTCAATTTATTGGTGTTGGTCGGTACGCGAGTAGAATGAAGTGTCATAAAATACTTTAATGCAAATACTAAAATAAGTTGATCCGGTTGTAGTGCAAGTAAACCTGGTTTCATGATGAGGTAAAGAATCCTGAATGATATTATCAATTGCGGTCGAATTGTCTGGAAATTTTGTCACATTCCCCACCTTCCAAGCAAAAAAAATCTCAGTGGCCCTGTGATTAGGGTTTATGATACTGACGGCTAAAGGAACATAAATTACTTAGGACCGGTTGTACAATGCAAGCTTAAGCTTCGGCTTAAGGTAAGCCGACGTTAAACCACGTCTGTTGCAAAACGTCCGTTGTACAATGCTGGCTTAGCCCCCCACTCCAAGCTTAACACGAGCTTACGAGAGCCGAAGCTGAACGCGAGCTTAGCTGAGGTTTAAACCTAACCTGATACAAGTGACATTGATATATCAAGGAGGAACCTTCAAATTGCTTGTCACTTTATTAGGTCATATTTTTTGGAAGATTTGTACCTAATTTAACAAAGAGAGCAAATGAAAGAACAGAGACAAAACGGTCGTTGCCGAAATTTGACTCAAACTGTCATAAGTGCCTAACCAAAAAAGGTAATTTTTCAGATGATATTAGGCCTTTACGGAAACTATGATCGGGTTAACCCGATCAGTTGGATCACTGATCCTGACGTTCGGAAAGTGATCGGGATCAGTCAGAAATAGGGTAGTTCACTCTTGTACAGTAAGTGATTGCGATCGGATGATTCAGATCAGTAGCTGCTTTAGTTTACCATCTGTTTTTTATTGTTAAACCAACTTTTTCGTTGTCCGTTAAATTCATGGAATGATAAATCCCACTTGACAGCTGTTTGACATATAACTGATCTATCCGGATCCAGATCATTGTTTCCGTTAAAGGCCTTGTGTCAGTATGTTTCATTGGTGCCAACCGTAGTGAATTTCATTATCAACCAGGTTTAACTAAGCCGACGATTGTACAACGGGTATCGACTTTAAGCCTGAGCTTAGCTAAGCTTAGGTTTAACAAAGCTCGTGCTAAACTCGCATTTGTACAACCCTAAGTCCCAAATCAAGTAATTCAAAAGTCAAATCGGTAAGTTTAAATAAATATCACAAATATTGGGGATGATCCAAATAGCCGTTGCAAAGGTTTGTTCGTATAGGATCTCTTTGGCTCATTGAGACCCTAATAGACATAATTTTCAAGCAGTTTAATGTCGAGCTAATTCCGATTAGTTTTGTGCAAGGTTCCTTAGCTTACCATAAAAGTAGTTAACATCAAACCCGAAGGCACACCCGTCCGTATCTACAGATTGAATTAAATGTGTTTGTGTCTTGAACATGGGCACTTTGCTTCCACGAACCTTTACACGAATGTTTAATAAAATTCATTATTCTTTTTATATATGAACATAGAATAACCTCTGTGTGGTTAATCTTAGAGGTTTCTATTAAATAAAATATTTGCATTGTAAACATTGGATCGAATACGATTACGCAATGTTTGCCTTTTGCATTTTCCATGATATTCAACAACAAACTATATCTATTAAATAAAAAGCTCTAATTCGTAGAGTCAGTCAATACAACAGTGGACCTCTTCGCAATCCGTACCTTTAGTTAATAGTGGTCATTTGATTATAAAGCTGAAAGTCCAGTAAAACAAAGTTTTTAATAAAAAGCATTGCCGTGTTTCAAAAATTATTTTACACAGGCTATTTCGGAAACAGAAAATGAAGTGACAGATAGCGCAACAATAAAAGTAGTCGATATCAATTGCTTTGAAGATATAAAATTACACCTCTATAAAAATTACCTTATTAGATATAATTATCTAATAATGATTAGTGTACCAAAACCAGTAAAAACCGCTTGAGCTGGACATATCTGCTCCATAATATTTCGGCATCAAATCAGTAGCTTCAAAAAATCTAACTTAAGTATGAGCTACAGTAAACAACAAAGACGTAGAAGAACCATTCCAGAAGTTAAGGTTCTTAAATGCCTCGGATGATTTTTGCCTATAGTGATGATTCCAGTTTATCTTCACCAATTACTTAAACCTGACTTTAATTTGTGGAATAAGCAGTACCACATTCAATAAGTGCCATGTAATGGATACTGTTATTTTTTTAAGCTACATCACACTACACTTTATTCGACTACCGACCAGCAAAATGCATGTACATAGTGTTCATTTATGTAAAATTACACATGAAGAAGCATTCCTATTTTGTAAAATATAGTCTTAGAAGGCTCGGTCGCTGTGAGCGACGTCTTGTGATGTTATCATATCGTAATTACAACCAATAGTAATAAAGAACATAGTTGTTTAGTGCGCCAGTCGTCAGGTGTAGAGCAAAAAGATGTCATCATTGCATGTTATTATTGTGGGAGGGATAGATTCGATCTAAGGGGAGTTGATTTTGGTAGTGAGGATTCTGCACTAAGTAGGTATATTAAAAGCATATCTAGCAAACGTGTTAACAAAATTAAATAAACGACATTGATACTGTATAGCAGGATAAGAGCCTTTCACGATAGATTTAGTAAGATTGGATGAAAGTGTCAGGGGGCTTCAAATGGCACGATAAGGTCAGATCCTCGATCTACTAGACCCTAAAGCGGGAGACACACGTACGAACTTTAAGTACGCGGTTTTTAATTTCGCGAACTTACTCGGCTCGACGTGGTGACATGCGTGGAGCTGAGATCACTCATTTTGATAATTTTCCTAAATAAACAAAACTTTTAACAAACGCCAAACACAACAATCGTTGCGCATCGATGGCCTGCCGAAACAAAGTGGTGGCTCGCGGCTCGCAGTACGAGCCGAGACAAGCTACGAGCAAGATTTCAAACCAGTTGGATCGCCGACGGTTTGCGCGACGGTTTTAAAGTACGCGTACTTCCGGTGACACACAGGCGAAAAAGGTCATCGAGCCATAAGTACGCGTACTTGCTCGTACGTGTATCAACCCTTTAAGAGTGAACGCAAAGGAACAGGTCGTACCGCTTCATACCAGCAGTAGTGGTCATTGGGACTAAGGTTCATGTTCAAGTGAGATAACAAAGTTCAGCACATTTACCTGTTCGACAGGCATTAATCAGCTTACAAAGGTCCATCTGACATGATTGTGAGATTGTTTGCTTATTTGGTGCAAAGTTGCAACTTGTTTTGCATCTCTCCTTAATTTAGTTTCGGTCCAGCCCTCAGGACCCTTGAATCCAGTATAGCCTACCTAAGACATAGAATGTTTGTCTGGCGAGGAATCGCCAGGTAGCAGGCCCACAGGTAACCTTGGCCGGCTTTTATCCAATGACAGAGAACCGTGCCACCATAGGTCCTAAAATCATTTCACCTCCACACTCTGTTCTCTTGGTAGCGGTACCTGGTGCCAGCACCCAGGAAATTATTCCTGGACCCTCGCCTTGCCAGCGCGTCCGCCATTTCATTGCCACCAACTAAACATGACTCGGCACCTGGTGTGTTGCCGAAATGTTATCAAGGACCTTTCTGCATTGAATAGTGAATTTCGTGAATATCTGCTTGGTGTACCCCCAAGAGAGGGGGAGAGCTTTGTTTTTGGCCCATAGACCCCAGCGCAGGAGCCTTCGACGGTAAGTGAGCCATCCGTGTACCAGTCTGACCCTTCCTCCTCGAAAGGCCTCCTGCCGCTTTCACCCACTCTTCCCTTGTAGGATACTTCACCGTAAATTTGCAGTCGATTATGTAGGAGAAATTATGTCAATCCTCATATGTAGGATAGGGTCAGCCCTTTGCAGTTCCGAGAGGATGGCAGAGTGTCTCCTGCCAGGATTCACAAAAGATTAAATGGCCTGACACTACAGTCGGAACTACAAAGTACTGTGGATGGAGGTTCAGTAGTGCTTCTACCGCGCTAAAGATGTTGTGCATACGATTGTGGTTAGAGTCACTCAGAAATCCTAACGATGCCTAAAATAAAAAAAATAAATGTGCAAATATATTAGAAATTTGCATTTTTATTGTGAAACTTGTGTTTTGAAGCAATCGATAATGTTTTACTAGGATTTGGCTTGGAGTATTAAAAATACTGGCCGAATTGAGAAAAATGCTCATAATAGAACTATTAACAATATTCTAGTCGTCATGTGTAACACTTTGGTGATGGTGTTATTCGATATTTTTATTCCTTCCGTTTCCAAAAGAATCCGTAGATATGATTTTGCTATGCCAAGTAATCACATTGGTGATTATAGGATTGCGATCTTTGGAGTGGACAGTGTTGAGGGGCAAAAAAAGCTTTCAAGGCTATTGCAAATGTCGCCATCAATTCGAACACTGCTCAGGAGCAAAACAAGCTTTGTGGGCACCGAAGTTTGGAGCAAAATATGAAAATTGAATCCATCCAAAAATCCGTAGATTTTCAAGTTAAATCGGAGAATCCGTACGCAAGTTTCAAAATCCGTAGATATACGGATAAATCCGTAGGGGTGGCAGCCCTGTGATAGTGACATACAGAACACCTACGTGCCATTATGGTACTACTATTGCGCAGTGTCGTTTGTAAAATCTACAATGTTGCAATTTACTTCATTCATAAAATCCCAGCTTTACTTTCGTGATGCTAAAAAAGTTTCCAAGTCTATTCAATCATTGCTAAATATTATTCAATAATACTCTATTGTATCAGTTCTACGTTAAAGTAAAATTAGTAAATCATTCCACTCTACCAATACCTCTCTTTCGATCGAATCGTTTTCAATTCTGATTTTCAGCTTGACGACTGGTCTATTTAGTGCAAGTTCATTGCGGATTCTCAAACGGAGCAAATATGAAAGAAACACTGCAACAAATGAATCTCCTCATCGTGCGTGATTATGATTGTTATACGAATTTTATGTCACAAACAATGTACATAGAAACTACGGTATAAGTCAGTATTGTAAGAATTGTAATATTTTTTCTCTCTCTCATTAGGGATGTGAATGCCAATAGGGTTCTATTGAACGATTCAGGTCCTTAATTAAAAAAGTCGTAGGTGAAGGATCATACGGTTATTATAATTTTATTAACCGGGATTTATAGGCAAAATGTGTTTGCCAAATTCTATACAAATACTTTGTAAGTTTTCGCCATTAAAAGATCACTCCTCTAATACATGGAAAACATTTGTAAACAATGCTGGGGAGGGGGGCGATGTTCTCAAGTTAAGAGGAGGCATCCCCGGTGGTTTTGAATACATAAATAAATAAAATCTTGTGTCGGTGGCTCAAAGGTTTAATTTTAACTCCCCATATTTTGTCGAAGTTTTGCGATATTGATCTTTTAATCGAGTTCAATTTGTTGCACGTTTGTGTCGTGAGATATTGTATACAGAGTGAGTACTTAAAAAACTTTAACTGTATATAGAGGTCTTTAAAAGCAACTTCTTCAGAAAACTTTTTCCAGAAAACTAAAAAATAAGCGAGATACAGAATAAATAAAGTATATCTGAGCTTTGTATCAAAACATAACCGTCTATTTATGTATAGTTTTTCCACGGATTATTCTATTATCGATCAGGCATTGTACCTGTCAATTAGTGCACCAGTCACTTTCAGTTTATCGTAGTTAATTCTAAATTGGTAAATCCTAAAAGTTGTTTCATAATAATATGCCACTTTAAAATTAACGACAAACAGAAAGTGATAGGTACAATGCCTAAATAATTTGAGAAAAATCCGGGCAAAAAACTAAACGTAAACAGACTAAGTCGTTTTCAAAGACAAGCCCAGATATACTTTTTTTCTGTATTTCGCTACTTTTTCAGTTTTTTGAAATAGGTTATTCGAGAAAGTTGTTTATTTTAACGACTTGTATACAAATTTAAAAAAAGTATCAACTTAGAACTCACCCTGTATATAGCGTCGCCCTTAAGTACTTTTGGATATTGAACGGTGTTATTGTGTTACTAAAAAACAACGTGTTCACATAAATGAACAAAAATCTTTGTTTTCAAAGTATAGTGTGCTTAGATCATCGGAAACGTCTGATAATAGTTCCTAAAGCTATATATTTCATTTCTAAAACATGATATATATATATGAACTGGTGATTCATGGGTTATTCGTCTGGCTTCGATATACGCCAATACGCGTTTCGCTGCTTGACATACCTCTCTGGATGGCGTCTTCGGAGGCCTTTGCCTATTCGACGACTTCCACTCGTGATGGCGAAGCATCAAGAAGTAAAAGTCAGGCCAGCATCGGCACCGGACGAATACCTTAATTTTGTTCATAATATCACCCTTTGACTACCTTAATACAGAATGCACAAAAAGGAGTTTTATCTATTTAGGGATAGAATGAGCGAATTTAGCTTAAAAAATAACTTTTAATGCCTGTACTTTGGGTACTGAGTTTGTTCGGGTACAAGGACGTAAAGTATTGTCTTCATACATTAAAACATCTCAAAATAGATCACGCTGTACAAAGTATAAAATGCGTAAGTCCTTCACCTACAAACTGTAATACGTACTAAATACAAAAAGGGCCCGAACCGTTCTTTAGAATTCTGATTATAAATTTTTCAAACCCCTAATCGTTTAGGTATAAAAGCAAAATAGTTGTTGGTTGATAAACCGTAAGTTTTGGAAAGTATTCAAGTCGTAGTCTTATTAAAAGAAACTTTATAATTTCCTTTCCTGAGTTCCAGAAAAACAAATGCAATGACGGTTTGAATGACCGAATTGAACTAAGTATACGTATGTCGTAAATATCTTCCAAGAAAGTTTTTAAATAAATATTTATCGATAATTATAATATACTGAATAATACAAAAAATGTATACGCAACTAGCTGATATTCTTGGCGAGCTCTTTTATTATGTTTTTAAAATTAACTTTATTTAATATTTTGTTGTATTTGATCGCAATGAAAGCTCAAATAAATATATGTTATAAAAATTAATACGCCTTTCAATTACAATTACAAAAAAAGATCATTGCTCTAAAGGGCACAGTATAACTTTTCAAGAACTTCTTTCAAAAGGATCAAACTATATTTCTGAAGTGTCAATTATAAATTATATTATGAATATATTCTATTCAAACTGTCAGATGTAAATAACAATTTGAATTTACAATCGAAGCTTTAGAAATGTAATTTAATCCTTTTGAAGCTACTCCTGGAAATGGTATAGATACAGCATACCAAACGATCAGCAGAATATCTCGGGTTGGCGGCAAGCATATGCGCATCCCGCCATTTTAGATTAGAATCTGTCAAAAGGGGCATATAGATCGGTGGATACCACTGATGCAAGGTCGACTCTCGTATTTCACGGGATAAAATGCATAGTCGTACGCTGTGAGATTTTGTATACGACCTGTTGATAGTATGTGATCCTCAAAATGGACAAACAACGTACTTTGAAGAGTGTGTGCTGCAAAACATTGCAGAAAAAGTTTTTTTTAGATTTCCGAATGTAACCGTGAAGGTAAGTACATGTTATTTGGTGTAATCATTCCAACGGTGCTGGCCGTGCACCGTCCCCCCTCTGAGAAGAGGGGTAGTACAATAGGCTTCAAAAAGGCTTAAGTGCTGACGGCTCTCAGAGGAAAACAAATAAAATATGTACTCAAAAATGTACGGCACTATGTTTACGGATCGAATGAGACGACTTAACTGATTTGATAGATAACAGCTGATCAGCCAGCACGCTTTTGAGCTAAAATTTTATACAAGCTTATTGTTTTTTAGTAATTACTCAAAATTAACTAACTAACTGAGAAGTGTTACCAACTAATCATCAGCGTTTGACGCTACCATCTATCAAATCGGTTCAATCAAACGAATACAAATATTTCCTTAAACTTTCTTTATACTACTATCGCCATCTATTGCTTTATTTCTTTGAGTAGTTGAAACCATGGTGTCCAATGAAACTAGACTTCTTTCTGGGATCCAGTACTCCCAATTATACTCGTTGGCGGTTACGTCTAAATGTGCCACTATTGAAAATTAATTATTATTATTATTCTGAAAAGTTAAGTTCCACTACAGCTACTTAAAAAAGTATCTTAAGCATATTAAAACTAGTGGAAATATATCCACCTTGAAAAAGCAAGCTCAAAAGAGCGGTTGTAGTTTAATTTTTTTAATATGCAAATTTTCGATAATCCAAGTTGCTCAGTTACTTAAGCGAATCGATACTTTGTTTCCAAGTATCGGGGATTATCAATACTTGGCAAAAAAATATCGAACTGGTATCGGTATCGTACTTTTTGTTATTTTCGCATCCCTACCCAGACTTCTAATCCATAATGGAGCCGCCTAGGTCAACTCCTGTAGAAATTATTATTACAAGAAATCCTCAGAGATTGTTGATAATTGTTTGGTATGCTCTGGTATAGACGTTACTGAAGCTACTAGTATCGTCTTGGAGACCGAAAATATTCGGTCTTACCAATAGGTAAGCGAAACATCGACACGGTACGGGCGACCAGGTTAATTCAGAAGATTTTGAATTAGCAACGGAAACAATCTCCTCCGAACGCTTTCATGATACTGGTCTGCAATTAGAACACATCGGTTGGAATATAAACTTTATTAACGTTTCGGCTACCTCAAGCATTAAAGCTAGTGATCATTACATTTCAACAAATGTGGATTTAATTAGAGGCCGGTGAAACTCGATGAGACAGAGAGAGGCAACCACACGATGCGTTTAAAAAATTAGGTTACCAAAATTTTCTGGACGACTTTTTTTGTACAGCCCTTGATATTTTTGTATAAGCGAAATTACCAGAGCCTAGAGTAGAGACGAACCGATTCTGGTTCTATAGCTGTTCGGGCCATCCATTTACCTTTCTCTGGGATTTCTGGAGAGCAGGTGAAAGATGCTGAGAGTCGCTTTCTGGCCATGGTGTTCTAATGGGGATTGCTTTGCTTGAAACCCAGGCAGCGGGATGGATCTTAACTTTTAGAAAGGCAGGCGAATAAGATTCTTATACCTCTGCACTTCGAACCTGAAAAAAAAAAATAGATTATTTTTACAACAATAACATTATTTTATCGAAGATGTTATGGAAAAAAAACTGAAATGTCGATGTTTTCTGTCGTTCTAATGCAAAACTGGTAAACAATCGACGCAGCAACATATGTCAAAACTTCTCTTGAAAATTGCACAATGAAAATTGAAATAACATCTCATTAAACCGCATTGACCTAACAAATCGCAAAGTCATAAAATATACCTTTCCCCTAATGCCGACCGCACACAACACGGTCTACCGGTGAGGTCTGCGTTAGTGCAGGTATACCTGCGGTATAGGTAAACGAGAGCGTTGTATTGGCCTGTGCAGGTTTTTCAATCTGTGCAGGCGTCCGGAGCAAGATCGAAAAGCAAGATTTTTGAGAAACGCAGTTCTCCGGTGTACCGGATCGTCCTACACACGTAGCTGACCTGCGCAGGTATGCCTGCACAGGCAGGTACACGGTAGCGCAGCCGACATAAGACTTTCAACAATGTCTTGGACTGCAAAGGCAGTGAATGATGTACTGCACTGTGACAAATCAGCTCTGGTGCTTTTTAGGAAATTGTGCAGATGTGCAACGCGAACAATTTTCTACCGACACACAGCTGAGGGGGGGGCTTCGTAAAAGCAACCCTTGTTTGTTGGTGTTGTTGTTATCTCAAGATAACAAACTTAACATGTAATAATGATGCAATCAGAAAGTAAAAAAAGGGATTCATATACAGGTTTATGCCTTTATTAAGAGGGCAAGGCATGATTTTTACAATAGGTACACATGTGCGTTTATCTGTATAGATGTAGTTCAAAGTTGTCGATACTCTAAAATACTATACCTATATAGTATTAGTATAGTATTTTAGAAAATATTAGTATATTGGATCAGGAGATCCAATTTGGAGAAGGCATGAACAACACGCATCAAGATTATGATTTCAAAAGGTCGGACATTCATTGTACATACAATTTTGAGCACAACGTTAGGACTGATCTGCTGCCTTCAATCGCCTTTTGGTGAACTTCAGTTCAGACCATTGAAGGTAGCAAATCAATTGAACCGTTGTGTTTAAAATATAGACAATGGTCCGAAACTGCCTTTAGAAACATCTACCTTGTCTACAAACTTCAACCGAAGTTCATGATTTTTATAAGACCAGGCTTTAAACAAATTCGATTTTATAATGTAAGTAAACAACCACGCATCAGTTGCTCATATTCATCTAAACTTGTACTGAAGTACACAGCCGCAGTTAGGAACTAATTTGTTCAATGTTTAATATCTTGGTTATTAAGTATTTGTTGTTGTGTCGGTGGTTGCTGTAAATATGCATTCTGTTTTTGAGTAGAAGAAAATAAACCAGTGTGGATAACCAAAGCGCTGAAAGGTTCAAACAGTGACATCCGCCAGCTTTATGTTTCGTCTAAGATAAAGATATAACGGGGAATAAATGGGACGTCAGTACCCCCCCAAATCATCCCAGTAATTACTTTAAAGGTTTTATAACGGGGAAGTAATGGAACGTTTCGATAAACGTGCTACATATAATATGTGAGAGATGAAATTGATAAGTATTCCATAATACCTCTTTCCTTTGGGACTGACTTATCACTGAGCTCCTGAGCAGACAGAAAAGCGGCTACACATATAACATATACATATAGGTATGCATCCTTCTAGAAGCTTTGATTCCGACTTGTAAAAAAAATTATGTCATGTCAACATCGACATTTGTGGATGTAACTTTGAATTTAAGGTCATGTAAATGTATGTGTTGGATAATGAAGCAATTATTATCTTTACTGATTCTGCAGTTAACACAATAATTGCTTCATTTTATGCAACTGTTGCACAAAACCCGTAACCTATTGAATAAAAAATATCTCATAAAATACAAAATTCTAAAGGAAACGAAAAGTTGTATCTTTGTGGATTTGCAGGCGAATCTTTCTAGACATTACCATGTACTAAGTTATAACTTCTTGTTACAAATATTGGGGAGTGCCTAACATTTTCAGAGTTCGGCGTCTAGAAAAGCTAAAAGTTGGCAGAAAGTTTTCATAGTGAAGACACCAACCTCATGCTGGCCAAACGTTAAAAAGAAATTCATTCAAAACAGACGATAATCTGTAGACTTGAATGAGGTCTGGTAGATTTCTAAAGCAACATTGCCACCAAGGTGATATGAATGGATTGCAAAATACTGAGCCAATCATACTTAGATACTGGAAACGTTATGGTGCTTACGCTAAGAAATCGGGCACTTGGCGACAAGCCTAATTGCAAACTAACCTGAAAAGTCCTGCATTTTCACGCTCTACAAACCAGCAACAGAATTTTTCAGATTCAACTGCAAAAAACTTACGAAATACATTTCCCAATACACATTCGCGCTGCAAATTCATTCAGTTTTACATAAAAATCAAAATTGGTAGTCAAGAAAATCAAGCACTACATATATGTTGAATATAGTAAGGGTCAAAGGATGAATATTCGTATTCGTAAGATTTAGCGCTTCAGAACTTCACCGAGTCTGCCCAGATCCATTCTAGCATTCCAGCACTGAAGATGCAGGCGCTGTAAAGTTTCGAATGGTTGGATCAAACCTATAGTAACTAGTTATACTGGCGTATATGGTAATCAGCGAGACCATGGGCCCTGCATACGATTACAAGACCTAGGTCCGTATTCATAGTCATTTCTCAAGTATCCCTAACTATTACTCAAGGGATACTTAAAGGTTACTTGAGGGTTACTCCAGGGACACTCAAGTGTAGCTTTCCTTGTGTATCTGTTTCCTAGACAACATCTACCAAACGGTGAGGTTCATTCGTTCCTTCTTCAAGAAATACTTAAGTGGCCCTTGTGTATCTGTTTCCTAGACAACGCCTACGAGATGGGGGGATTCATTTGGCGACGTTGTCATATTTCAAATATAGGTCAATTTGTTATGTCTGTCGAAACACGAAACCGTACTTAAGGAACTCTCAAGTATTATTAAGAGGCCCTTAAGTATCGACTATGAATACGACCCCAAGATAGTAATTTTATCCGAAAACTGGATGTATAGTATTTCGAATATTAAGTCAAAGCCTAATATTATATCATAGGCTATTAAACAAAGGAATATGCATCTGAATGGGACAAATTCAATAAAGCTAGCCCCCATCCTTAGTGGGGCTTTCATTAACGTCGAATGTTTTTGTTTGGGGCATTTAAATTTTAAGCTAAATTATCTATTCTTTAAAATTTCATTGTTTACATTCTGTAAAATACCTGGTATAAAGGCAACGAAACAGAAGCGCAATGGGAGAATAAACGTCGATTCACATTAACCTGAGAGCGATATAACCTATGACGTTTTCTAGAAAAAAGACTCTAAATTTCTCTAATCACCCGATGTTTGGATATTGAAAATTCTTATTTATTTAGTATGTATGAAATAATAGTAAGACAAATATTGAATTACAACTGAGCTTGGCCCTCAAGGACCATGACAGTGCGGATCTGCGGAAACGGGAGCGGGACAGGCCTAGGGAATGCGGGAAAGCGGGACATTGTCGTGTATTCACACTAGTATGTCAAAATTGGTCCGGACGAACGTAATCTCAGGCGTTAATGTGCTTTTTATAATATGTACGATAATTTGTCAGTGAGGGAAAAAGTATTTTTATTATACTAGTAGAAAATTAAAAGCACATTTCCCTTTTATTTCTATATTAATGATCAAAAAGGTATATGAATCAGGATACTTTTGCACCTGTAATATTCATTTTGTTAATATCACATTTCACAAGTCTAGCTATACAAAATAAGTGAGGTTAGTTCCATTTAGCTGCCAGGAATGACACGCGGGAATAGTGCGGACCGCGGGATAAATAGTGCATGCTGCGAAACGCACGGCTGCATTGCATCGAACTGGCTATCGCGACGGTGACGGTGTTATTTTTGTATTTTCCGCAGTGTAATTCTGTCCCGTACGAATTCTGTTCCCGCTTCCGTTCCCGCAGTCGCGCGCCGGTTTAAGGAAGTTTGTAAGAATGACAACATGAAAATATCTGTATTATGTATATTGGAGCCTTTATCCGGTTCTTCGGCTATTCGGCCAGAGTCGATATATGATGCCGCTTTGGTGGCGCGCTGCGCTTCTTGACGTTTCGTCATCACAAGTAAATGGTATCCTCAGAAGCTGTCACCTATTGGACGACTTCCGAGAAACTGTTTCTGAATCTGTTTGAATATCTTCTTTGTGAAATGAGTGGAAAAGTGAATTTTCACCCCATAGTCTGATATGCTTCACTGACGGATCGCGCTCAAAGGAGTCGGGATCGGGGGACCAGGTTTCTGCCTGGAGGGAAAGGAGTGCAGGAAACCTTTACGCTGGGGATCTGCAGGACTATCTTTCACGCGGAGGTGTACGCCATTTTGCTGGTGGCACACTTGACGGAGTTTGAACAGCAAGGCAAAGAACAAAGCGTACAGGGTATCCCATTTTGGGCACTTTTACGGGGTATCTCAGTTACCTTTCAAGATAGAGAGGCGGATTTCGCAGCAGTGTGCTACTTTTTTGTGAAACTAAAGATGCCGTCAACAAAATTATCATGGCCCTCTTGGTTTTTGAGATACAGGGTGAAATCAAAAATTATCAATTTTGGGACCACCCTCGTATCTCGGTTGTCTTTTATTTTATTGAGAAGTTTAAAAAAGAGTCTCATAGAACTTTTTCTGTAGAATCCTGTGGTGTACTTTGATTTTTTCTCACTCTAACCATTTTTCAGTTATGAAGGAAACATGTATTTTTTAAATGGAACACCCTGTATATTATGAAGTCAGTCGGAAATAATTCAAGCTTTTCAAAAATGTATATTAGTATTAAGTTATTTTGAAAATTACGCTCAAAATTTGATTTTTCCAATTTTGAATTTATTTGTAGCAGTAGGCCATGGTTAATCAAATATAAATAATAAGCATCTAAGCAATTATTACTATACAAGAGACTTCCTACTCAAATTCGAAAAAACAGAATCAAAATACATTTTTTAACTAATAATGTCTCATTAAAATGACGTTATGTTATAATATTGAGTAGATAGTGGGCTATGACTCATCTATTAAAAACAAAAAAGCAAATCTGTATCTGTAAAAGACTGTCAGCTTTTAATTATATTTTTATTAAATATAGCTTTGTTCCTTCTTTGTCACTCATGAGAGTGGTAGGGAACACCATCTGCTCCAGATGCCGGGAGGAGGACGATACAGAGTTTCGCTTCCTGGGCAGATGTGCTGTATATCGCAACCTCAGGGTTCAGGTACTCGAGTTCTGGGATAGTGTGACTATATTCACCGAGATGGTCGGACATACTGATCTTTGTGAAGAGGTCTGGTAGGTGCGACAAGGAGCATTTTAGGACGCAGGCTTTTAGTGGTGGCCTACTTGCCCGGCTTCACCTCCCTGTCACTACTGCTATTACATTGTCTTTGTATGTTTCCTTCCTCTATCTTTAGTGCTATTTTGATACTGATACAAAAATTTGTGAAATATTTGCGGTTAAAAGATCGTGTACGCTAGTTTATTATTACTGATTTGGTGAGCTCTTCCACTTCTAGCAGCAACCGGGAACTACTGCAACTACTGAATCTCCAGCTCGTTATCCTGGCCGGTTATTTTCTTGGGCTGGCTCGCCTGTTAATCACTCCGGCTGTCTACGCTATCTGGCGTGAACATTACGGGTGATTTGCAATCCGGCTATCACGACTACAGTGGCGCTACGCAAACGAGAACCAATTATGGGGATGTACGTCCTTTTTATCCCCCAACAGAACTCAAATCCGAGGTTAGGAACGAATTATGGTGGAATAACGGGGCCATGTGATTTATCCTTTCGATCACGATAATAGATCGCAGATAACAGTACAGAATCGTCGTGGGCCGATGACAGAGTTGACGTAGAGATTGCCATAACTGGTATGTGATTATTCACCTGTTTGGCTGGCGTCGATACGCACCACCACCTTTGCGGAGGCTCGCCGCATCGACGACACTAGGGAATGGTATCCTCAGAAGTAGTTACCTGTTTGGCAACTCCCAAAAGGCTGACGCTAGCGTCAGAAACGGAGGGCGGCGTGAGTCAGAGCGCTGTACGTCTCCTGCATATCTCAGACCTTTATGTCTCTTAGCATGCCTCTTGTTCTTTCTTTCTGAAATTGTTGTCATGTGAATGAGACCCTAACATCTCATTACAACAGAAAACAGCTCAAAACAGCAGAAAACAAACAGAGGACGCCGAAAACAATAGAAAACAGCCCAAAACAACAGAAAACAACAAAAAATAACAGCAAACAAGAGAATACAACAGAAAAGAGCTCAAAACAGAAAAAAACAATAGAAAACAGAGAACAGCTGGTAACTACACAATAAAACCAAAAACAACAGAAAACAGCCCAAGACAGCACAAAACAACCAAAAACAATAGAAATCAACATAAAACCACAGAATACAACCCAAAAAAAAAAACAGAACATAGCTCAAAACAACAGAAAACAATAGAGGTCTCTCAATCTGCAATCTCTGCATGAGGGGTAGTGACAAGAACCTCCTCCAAATTTATGTTTTCCTAGAGTGTCTAGGCCGCAGGCATTCATACTAATAGAACGATATTTGCATTTTAGTTAGAAAATTGAAGACCGAAAATTGATTCTTTGCTGTTAAGAGATCAGTGGTCATAACTGTCTGAGGGTACAAGGATTTACAAGGACTCAATGCCTTTGTGATCGAATTGTGCACTGTCAAACGTAGGGCCGATGAAATACCAAACTCTACCAAAAAGCGATATTTCCAGTAACTTCTACATCCACGGGCTGTCGCTGGGCCGGCAGTTTTGTCTCGCTTTATTAATAGTGTCTGGCTTTCGCTTTCCTCCTCAATCCTGCGTCACAGCAACATAGAATGTTTGCCGAGGATTCCTCCTCCTCCTCACCACAGCGTGCACACGTCGGGTCGCTTACCACCCCTATCGTATATAAGTAAGCGCCCCATCTTGGCCAGAGGTCTTAAAATAATAAGTTCTATAGATCGACAGAGATATCCAGAGATTCCTCTCCATCTCATAAGATGTTGATTTTGCAACTGTTTGCTGCTAGCCCCACAGCCGGCTCAGAGCCCAGGAAATTATAACTTGTCCCTCGCCGTTTCATTATCGAAAACACCAACATGACTCCGCACCCACGTAAGTGGCACCTGATCTTTTGCCAAAATGTCATCTAAGACGTTTCTGCACTGCAGAACAAGCGCTTATGTAAACCTATAAGCACTCAACGCTTTCACTGCTACCTGACTGTCAGAGCAGATAGTAATCCGCATCCTAGGCCCCTTAATTCTATTAACATGAGAGGTGCAATCTAAAATCGCGTATATTTCTGCTTGGAATCCTTTGGTGTATCCTCCAAGAAAGAGGGAGAGCTTTGTTTTTGGCAAGCAGGTTAAGGGCTCCGGAGCCTTCGTTGGTAGGTGAGCCGTCTGTATACCAGACTGGCCCTGCCTCCACTGAAAGCTGCCTTCCACTTGACCCCCACTCTTCCCTAGTACTACCTTAGGGTATACACACAAAGAAAGCAGGTTTCCCGCTTACTGCACACAGAAAAATCTGTCGTATTGTCAAAGACTTACGCTTGGATTCAATGGGACGTTATTCTCAGCATTCCTCAAATACAGCGACGTTTTCTCCAATGGGAAGTGGTAGTAGTGGTATGTTAGCGAATTATACCGTATTGTCGATTCAACTACAAGATGTCATTGGATTCCAATGAATGATTGAATCGCAGCCTATCGTTGAATCGAATCTGTGTTTGGTAATTGATTCTAAACTACTTTTTTTTCCTTGGACCAACAGACCTGATTGCGAGGACAGCTGATTGATTCGTTTGGATATTTAATGGTGTGATTTTGTGAGGAGAATGATATAAGAATTAGACATAAGCCTGCAATAGTTGTTGCATTATTACCTGAAATATAACTGTCTGACTAATCTAAATACCTATACATTCAAATGTGGGTGTTAGCTCTTCTAAGTCCCAATTTCTCAGTAGGTCCTCAATTTAATATATAACTGGACACATTTAAATCATACAATTGCTGATGCAATACGCAAAACCACGAGATGACACAACACGGCTAACACCGAAACAACACAACGGAACAACTTCGTCCATGTTGATGAGTTGGTGGCGATAGTAGCATCTTTATTCTTACCTTCATTGAATCGGGACATCAGTCCCGCCGAATACTGATTATAGTTCAGCGAACGACAGGGGCCATTGAAACAAAATTAATTTTTATCAGATGAATTATCACGAACTGCTGTTGCAGTAATAATTTTTGTACATTGAATAGATTGTATGCTTTACTTAAATGAAACATAGGGTAAATTTCGAAAACAGAAGGGTGTTTTGATTGCATTATATGTCAATACTGGTATTAGAAGGATTATACATATCGTTATAACGAATATAAAATTATTTTGAATATATTGGCGTACCTGTGATTACTTCGAATATAAGGATTGCATTCTTTCAATGACATGGATTTGAAACAACTGTAAATATATTTAAAGCGGTGGAAAAACATCCAAATACTAACAATTGATTGGAAACGCAACAGTATTTTTTTCTGTGTGGCAGTGGCTGCCGATAAGCGCCGATAACTTCCTTTGCTTTCAAATTATTGTGGACACAAACAAAGCTTGTTACAAGCGAAAATCGGCGCAGGCTGTTTTTTCCGAGCCGGTTGTGCTAGTTGTTGTCAAGTGGTGTTCAATTTTTTTCAATGTATAGTTAAATGTGTTTAACGTCTTTCTAATATTAGAACTGGAAACAACGTTCATCGTTTTCCTTTAAAGTTAAAAACAGGTGATCATATTCTCCATAAAGTTGTCTCTCTTGATTTACTGGATGCATTCCTTGTCTTTTTCTTTGCATTTAAAAAAAAAAGTTATCCATTAACACAAAATCTTCGTCGGAGGAAGTTATACATCTTAGCTTTACAAAATCTGTCTTTCTTCTGACCGGTTACCAGCCTTCTTTATGGTCTAACCAACAAGAAAATCGGCGCCGGCAATAAGCGCCTGATTAACCTGCTTCCATTGTGTGTGTACCCTAACACAAGATAAAGCGTCCCCTATGCTTTCCATATTCTCCGCCACTGAGTTTCCGTCGACGTCGTCCCCCGATTCGCTGCGTTTCGCGTTCCTCCGCCGTCCCTCCCGCCGTAAATACTTCTGCGATCGTCCATTGTTTCGGGTGCTCGGCACAAATCACGGTGTCGAACTGCCTTCTGCCTTGGCTTCGCCTGTGCCATATCGGAACCCGAAACGCCGCGAAGATCGCAGATAGCCGAGACCGACTAAACTTCTTCTTTTGTCTGGTTCAAGGAAGACGCGACCGTGTGACACACACGGGGCCATATGGCAGCAAGGCTCCTTCCAACTCAATTCCGGTCTTTTGGAGTCTGATTTTTTTGGGAAAAGGGCATACAAATATGATCAGATCCAATACTCCTCAGATCTGTCAGTTTCGGAAAGATTACACAAGCGAGTAGGAGCAAAGACTTATGCTGAGGACGCGGAGTGAGGGAGCTAGGTCACCATTGACTCTTTCTGCCTACCCCAAGAATTCCCTTTTCCATGATAAATACCTGTTGAGCCCTCACCAGAAGATTAAGCGATTTTTTATTTTTATTCAGAAACTACCACCTTCCCGGACCCGCTATATACCTTCTTGTATGCCTGAAGTCATCTCTCTTTCTACATTGACTTGGTGTCTACTAATACCTAGGATAGCTTTGAGGTCAATGCAGGGTCTCTTAGTCTCTAGCCTGGCAAGGTGAATCGTTCTCTCGTTTCCCGGGTCTTTACCGATAACAGGAGCATATTCTTGTACGGTACTAGTTTCTCAACATTCTTGGGCCAGAGCCCGAAATCTAGCTCTCAGGTTCAGAATTGCTTTACTGTTGAAGTGTACAGGGGGGGGGGGGGTATGTAAGATAATCCTTATGTTGAATGTAGAAGTTGTTTGATATGAGTTAAACTTTAGTTTTATTATATATTTTTCGATTTTCAGATTACGCTCCTAATTCCAAATATTTTTGTGGTTAAGGTTTTTTGCAAATGCTGTCTAGTTTTTGTGCAAATTGAAATTACACGTTTTTTTTGAAAAATTAGTGTTTCTAAATGTCTCTGCTACTATGATCTAATATATCTACTAGGGAATGGAGTTTAACATTCTTGTATACTTATTGAGAAATAGTATAGAGTTGCCCGTTTGCGAGTTCCTGTTCGTAAAGTCTTAACCGTTCATCCACACTGTAGGACATTTTAAAAGCTATCATACAATGGCAACTTGCGTTTTGATAAAAGTCTTCAGGCGCAATATTGCTTCGAAACTTAATATATCTAATGTAAGTCAAAGCTTACTATAAGTATTTCAAATTTCCGTAAGGGGAATATCAGGTTGAGTTAAAATATTGCAAACCTATGGAATCTATCAACTTTACGCATAGAACATCTTTATCTGAAATCACAGAGAATTAATTACAATTCGACAATACTAAAATATACAGGGGTCCGTTCCATCTACACTATTTCGAATTTAGTTAAGAAAAACAAAGAGTTAAATTAAAAAAATTTAAATTATTTGGAATGTGTCAGCTTTAGATACAGGACATACTTCCGAAAATACACAGGTTCTATTTGAAATAGTTAAGATATCGGTGTTTGAAGAATTGCTTTTTCCAATGACTTTAGCAAACATAATGTATATGATTTCTCAATAAATATATAAAAAATGTTCTATTCTATTTCCTAGTAGATTGTTTAGATCATAGTAGTAGTGAACTTTTTATCGTATCTCATACAGCTTCTGAGATAAGTGGGTTATCATACCTGCCCCATCCTGTACGTATGTATGTGTATGTTCTGCCATGTGCAATATTCAATTTCTACTGAGCCTGGCAACATCAGTATGGCAAATATTTCTGCCTGGAAGAGGAAGACAGACGTAGGTTCTAGGAAGAAAGGTTCGCTGCATTCTTTTAACGTTTGTACTTATACATCCCGACTACTTAGAGTGCAATACGTTATTCAAACACTCGAAACTATGAGGTGGGACGCTTACCCAAACATCTCCGTCAAGGATGAAAAATAAGTATGTTGTTTAGGATAAAGGTATCATTGACTCTGTTACCTTAAATGTGGAAATCAGGAGATTGTTCTCGATAAACTGATGATCTGAAAACCACCGGGTCTGGTGCTACTCACGACGTCCCGGCTTGTACTCTCATTCAAAGCGGCATTGCTTCTTGTTTTATCTAGAAATGCAAAGGCGACTACCCAAGAGAACGTCTAGAGCCGCATCTGGTTTCCCCAATGGCTTTGGTTATTCCCAGCACTGACTGCCTGACTGCCTCTTAGTCTTGGCTACTTTGTTTACAATAGATTCCTTCTCATCAGACCTAGCACCCACACTGAATCCTGGATCTGACGACGGCTGGACATTTGGCTTGAGGCCCGAAGTCCTACCAACTGCACCATGCAGTTGGCACGTAGTAGTTGTAGGCTTTTTGTAAACTTAGTCAACATACCGTTTCTTATCAGTTTACTATTAATAACCACGCCTGCTTTCTTTCTATAAGTCAGTAGAATAATCTCAATCTCCAAAGAATTCACTGAGAATCCTCACGCCACTTGTCTAAAATGCTGCACGCAACTTGCATTCTGTCAACTTCTGGATTTGCTTCACGTGGAAGAGGTGACAGCTGACAGTCAAACATCATTAAAAGCATTAAGTGCTTGTTGGTTTACATCAAGGCTCGTTCTGCAATGTATAAAGGTCTTGGATGACATTTCGGCAAAGTGTGAATCATATGGGTACCGATTTTGTGGTAAGAAAAGGCAGACGTGCTTGCACGTCGAGGATCAAGGAATAATTTCCTGGGTCCTGAGCCACTTGTGGGGCTGACAGCAGATACCATTGGAAAGAAAGAAGTATGGTTGCAAAATCAACATCTTCTGAGATGGAGAGCAATCTCAAGTTAGAGTACTTTTTTTAGGGCCTCTGGCCAAGGTGAGGCGGTTATGTCTTTCACCGGACGGCTAAGGTTACTCATGGGCATGCTATGTGGCCATAATGCCTTCAGACACCACTTGTATGTGATGGGTGTGGCAAGCGACATGTGCACGCTGTGACCACGAGTAAGAGTCGTCAGCATACATTGTATGGCGCTATTAAGACCTTGGGCATCACAGGCAGACTGTGAATATAAGATGGGCAGGACCTAAGGCCATCGTGATATTTGCGATGAGAGAGATTTAAATTTGTAGGTTACACTTACTCCCCAGAAAGGAAACCAAATCGCCAATTTTTGACCACCTGGCTGAACGTATTCATAGTCGTCTCTTGAGTAATACTCCTTTGAGTAATGTACTTAAGGGTCTAGGATATAGCGCACAAAATTGAGAATCCAAGAAAAGACGTATTCCCGTGTTAGCGAGGAGGCGTGGCCGCCTGTTCCCTTTCTCCAGTCTGTGTGTCTAAGATGAGGGGAGATAAGTCCAAGAGTCCAAAGGTGAGGTCAAAAGGTCCAAAGCTAAGGTCTAAAGGTCACCATAAAAATGAATTTCGCATTTCTAAGCTCCTGACGTTACCTTTAAACTTACAGTAATGACTCAAAGAGCAAATCGAAGAAGAAACCTTGCTCTTGTGCAACTATTTAGGCTTTTTTGATATCGTGTTTGGTTGTTAAATTACAGGCATTTATAGAATGTATGATTTTGCATTGCGAGTTTTTTTGCACATTAAAAAACTTTTTTGAAAAAATCGAAAATAGTCGTTATTCACTAAGGTCTTAACTATCGCCTTCTGAAATATTATATACGTAGTTTGAAAATAGAGTGTGTTATGCGAGAAATTGTGAGTCCGTGTTTTACATGGCAAATACGTATGTATAAATATGTGCATCCAGGCCCGTTAAGGGAAGACTTAAGGGAACCTCAAGTGTGTCCTTCCTTGTGTACTAGTTTGCTAGACAACATCTACGAAACGACGCGCAAACACTTGGCGACGTCATATTTCAAATATAAGTCAGTTTGTTATGCCTAAGCTTACGCATTTTAATGTTCCCTGTTATCTCTTTTTGTTTTGTGTCAGTATTTCGTGTTTTGTGTCGGACGTTTTTCCGGATGTGACAGAAACTGACAACAACTTACTTCAAAATTTACCTACAAAATCGCCTTGACTGCAACGAAATGTCAGGTTCACATTTCGTTACATGAGTACACAGATCACAGAAACAAAGTTCTTGAGTATATTACTCAAGGGACCTTCAAGAAGCTGTCGAAACACAAAATCATACTTAAGGGACCCTAAAGTATAAAGGACCCTTAAGTATCGGCTATGGATACGGCCTTATATCACAAGGCATATAGCAGCAGAAATCATTTCTATTTTCAGAAAAATTTAAGGTTCCTCGATAAATCTGGCCGAAAAACTATAGTTGCTTTATCGCTTACGCAAAACCAAAGGGATAAGTGAAAGCGCAGGATTTCTTTGAAGGGTGGCTTTAAACTAACTGTAGATTGAATATCTATTTTCAAGTGTACATCGTGTATAAAGAAATATTCTACGAATTCCTCTTGAAAAACGTCTCGTACGTCTTGATCCCACCGTTCAACGCAGCGGCATCTCAATCCCGAAGTTTCCAGAACGTCCCAAACATCCATAACTAACGGTCGCGTCGCATCGTGAAAATATGAAACCCGTAAAGTCGCCAAGAAGAAGAAGAACAATAAAAAAGGGAAAAGTATATCTATAGACGGCTGCGGCAATAAGTTGGCAAAAATAGGGACATTAGAGACGGGCAATCTCTAATAGGAAAAGAGGGTGTCCGACCACCGCACATGATGTCTCTTTCACACACGTCTCGACTTGTGTCATATTGGACTGTTCGACTGAGGAGTTTTCTCTTTATTGGCCGGCCGTTTTTAGTTATTTGTTATCGGCCAGGCGGGAGATCGTGATGTGATTGAGGACCAAAGTTCGAATGAAAGACCTCGTGGTATTTGACGCGTGCAGATGGTGGCGACTGCAAAAAGTTCTCAATAAGAGGGTCGAAGAGTACAAATTTAGCATTCGTGCACTCCTTAACAGAAATTTTTAAATTTTGAAGAGTTAGGTTAAGAATTTTTGTTTTTGTTATGTTATGTTATTTTCACCTATTTTCAGTGTTTGTGGTGACTTCTAAGGTTAGGCGTTTTTTATGGGCTCAGCAATTTCCGCCTGTTAAAAGAAATGGATCATAGAATTTGTATTAAATTTTGCTAAAAAGTATAAAAAATTGCGTGAAACCTTAACAAAGGCCTATAGTGAGGTTGCTATCGATAACATAAGAGTTTACGAATGTTTTAAGCGCTTTCAAGATGGTGAAGACGTTAAAGATGACGAACGTTAAAGATGACGAACGCACACAGAAAAAAATACTGTTGCGTTTCCAATTAATTGTTAGTATTTGGATATTTTTCCATCGCTTTAAATATATTTACAGTTGTTTCAAATCCATGTCATTGAAAGAATTCAATCCTTATATTCGAAGTAATCACAGGTACGCCTATAAATTCAAAATAATTTTATATTCGTTCTAACTATATGTGTAATCCTTTTAATACCAGTATGGACATATAGTGCAATAAAAACATCCTTTTGTTTTCGAAATTTACCCTATGTTTCAATTAAGCAAAGCATACAATCTATTCGACGTACAAAAATTATTACTGCAACAGCAGTTCGTGCTAATTCATCTGACAAAAATTAATTTTGTTTCAAAAGGTAACTGTTGCGCGAACAATAACCCATGCCTTCAAAACATTGTCTATGCTGTTAAAGAATTTGGTAAGTAGTATTTGTAACAACAACATCATCATATATCGAATTCAATGGCCCTTGTTGTTCGCTGGACTATAATCATTATTCGGTGGGACTGATGTCCGGATTCAATGAACGTAAAAATAAAGAACAGGGGGATTATCTTAGTGTTATTATCGGCGCCAACCCGCCAACATGGATGAGGTTGTTTCGTTGTGTTTCGTTGTGTTGTTTCCATGATACTACGACACTGACAGATATGATCACTTGGCGGACAGATTTCGAACCGGTCTGCGCATGACGTCACCGTGTGACAAAAGTATACAAGCACATGGCGCCAAAGCATTGATTTTTGAAAATTTTATTTCGTTTCCTGTTATATCTGTCTTAGATATTTAATATTCATACAAAATGAAAATAGCTCATGCACAGTATAATATAAACGATACATATTGCTCTGTATCTGAATCAAAAATTGGTGAAATAGTTATACAGAGAATTGATATTAATCGACGCCTGACCCGTTTGCAGTAGTTCCGAGCGTTCTGAATTTCAGATACAAGAATTTGAATCTATGTACTCAAAAAAAATTTACATTGTGGAAAAAGAGCAGAGCCAGAGCGGTCTGGACATATTTTTCTAAAATCTCATATAAGGGGTTGATTGGAGTGCCTAGTGAAACCATCTTTTTGTGGGAAAATTTCTCGAGTAGGGGGTGGAATTTTTATATACTCCATTCAGGAGCCTTTGATTACCGTTCTTATTTTTTATACATAGATTATGATGTTGCGTCACCAGCTCTTCAAGCCAATTTGCATATGTATTTACTGTATAATTCTCTTAATAAAAGGTAGACAAGAAATAAATAATATGATTTTGTCATTAGAGGTTTTTAAAAATCATGAACAAACATAATGGCATTATGTTTATGGCGAATGAATATTGACTTTTTTCTGCTAATGATTGGTGGAAAAATACATTACCAAATTTTCTTATTCTTTATTTATTCAAATATATGTCAACCGCGTAAATGTTTAACATAAAATAAAAACATATCACAATACAACAATACAATATCTTTCTGGGCATTGTATTTAGCTAGTACAGGTGAATCCTCGTATACTAAAGATTCCTAATAATAACAGGTTTTCCTCAATTTTTTTTTTCAAAATGTTTTCACACGATGTATCTGTTTAATAATATGTTTGAATTAAAAAGTTTTTTCCACTTGTAGTGATGGTTTCTGATGGCCTGGGTATATTTGTTGCTATCTTGTGTTGTAGTTAGGTATTGATTCTGTATATACTCGTATGAGTCTATGGGGAAATATATTTTGGACAGACAATAAGAACTGAAAAAGGGGTGAATAAGAGCATATAGAACTAGCCTTTCTCTATATGAACTCAAAATGAAATATCAAAATACGTTCTGCAACCTGTAAATCTCCAACCATCTTTTAGCGCATTTTTATTTTATGTAGCTTTTTTTTTTATTCCAAGTAGGAAAGGCGCTAGGAAAGCTGGATACGCCGTCGCAGGACCCTGTATACTTATTACTTTATACTATTTTAAAATGTTAGTGAATTTCAGTTTTCTAATATTCGAGGTCTCTCTAATTCCCCTATCAAGAATTCGTATTCTGAAATACATTTTGCATCTAGAAAACAAGCTCATCTTTGCTTCATCAGTCACATATACTTTGTCTGATAATTTGTTTCAATTCGCAAGGTAGTTTTTTTTCAATTCTCAAAGCGTTTCCATTATAGTTGGAAAACATATGGCCGAGCTCATTACATTTTGCCAAGAAATCATCTGTATGTTTTTGTAGTCCACCTTCTGTTAAATGGTTGACCCAACTGAGAGAAGTATCTGTGCAATCTGGGATATAACCCAGTTTCTCCTTATTTTTCAACTTAAATGCAATGAAACCTGCCAAATTTTCCAAACCATCCCAAGTAGCGGTAGTGTGACGAATAGTTTTTACTTTTTTATTATTACATCCCACAACCACACAATAAACCATTGTTCAAATATGTGTTAAACTCCAGAATCGCAAATAATTAATGCTTTATCAAACTTTACTACGGTAAATGAGTATCAAGAAAATAAACTGAAAATGTTCGGCTATAGCCTGTAACTAAACGAGTAAACAAACCCCGTTTGTCACACGCTGACGTCACACGTGGAAGCGAGACGGAAGACGTCATGCGCGTGAGCATACCTTCTAAAGTCGTAGTATCATGTGTTGTTTCGATGTTAGCCGCGTTGTCTCATCTCGTGTTTTTGCTTTTTGCAGCAGCAGTTATGTGATTTAAATGTGTCCAGTTATATACTAAATGGAGGACCTACTGAATGTAGGTATTTAGATTAGTCAGACAGTTATATTTCAGGTAAAAATGCAACAACTGGTGCAGGCTTATGTCTAATTCTTATATCATGCTCCTTATAACTTCATACAAAATCACACCGTTAAACATCCAAACGACCAGGCCGTCCTCGCAATAAAATCTGTTGGTTCAAGGAAACGAAAGTGTTTAGAATCAATTACCAAACAGAGATTCGATTCAACGACAGGCTGCGATTGAATCATTCATTGGAATCCAATGACATCTTATAGTTAAATCGACAATAGGATATAATTCTTTACCAACTTTACCACTTCCCATTGGATAAAACATCGCTGTATTTGAGGAATGCTGAGTGTAACGCCCCATTGAATCCAAGCGTAAGTCTTTGACAAAACGGCAGGTTTTTCTGTGTGTACTGGATGCTCCAGAAAATCTCCAAATCGCAGTCCGAGAAGTTGATGATGATGTTTTCATGTCATGAAATCATTTAGAATGGTTTGGATAAAACTGTTGGATTTCGAAAAGAAGAAGAAGAAAGAAAAGAAACCAGCGGCGAATAAAAGTCCCTGAGCACTCCTTGTTTCTTATATCTATACCTCTCCCAAGTGAAATTCGAAAAGAAACCGATATTCACATCAAAATTGTGTCCACAGCCTCGCTCTATCCTCTCTAGCACACAACATGACACCTCCAAAAAACTCTATACTGAAACCAATAACCAACAGAGCAGGGAGCACAGCAGCGGCAGAGCAGGGATTTTGTCGATCCAAAAACTATATTTGTTGCAAATATGGCGAGCGACTAGTTGGTTGTGGAAACATGTCTACTAGAGGACGACAGACAGCACCAGTTAACGCAGTTGGCCACCTTTCAGCGGGGTCAGATTGTAGGTCTACGAAAATTTGGTGCTTTTTTTAGCTTACAGTTGTAGAAACCTTTTCCTATTGCTCATGGATCGAAGAAGGGCAAATGCAGCGAGCTAGAGGTTCTGGAATAAGTAGGAAAACTACAGACGCTGACGCAAGGTTCTCATATGACTAATGACCCTTCGAGACAGAAATTCGATCCACTCGAGCTGCTTCTGATGCTTGGTATGCAGCTCTAGGGAGGCCCATTCGAATCCGCTTGGTGTTCACAGATTGCATGGAATGGGCATCACATCATACCGTGCGCATCTAGTGTTTCCACTTATTGCAAATCATCGGCGCCATTGGGTTAGATGGGTGCCAGAACACACAACAGCATGCCGAGTGGCATCAGACGGCCTTCTCGGACGAGTCCAAGTTTTGTCTGGGGGCAAATGACAGGCCAAAACGCGTTAAACGATGACGGGTGAACATCGTGATCTCCAGTTGTTGCTGTTGAGTGCCATCTACATCGGCCTATTGGTTTGATGGTTTGAGCAGACACTGCATTTAATAGCAAGTCACCTTCACTTGTGATTCGGGGCACAATAATGACTCCACGTTATGTGCGTGAGGTGTTAGAACCAGTTGCCGTTCCATATATCCGAGGTCTCGAAGAGGTTTTCTTGACAGGAGGCTGGGATCAGGGTGCTCTCCTGGCCTCGACGGTCACCCTATTTATTGCCAATGGAAGAAGTATGGGATTGGATGTGTCGCTACTTTCGAGATGTACCCAATACCAAGACCACGCTGGACGAACTGGAACATGCTTTGAGAGCAGCTTGAGAGGCTGTACATCTATAGTTGCATGCCCATTATCTAATTGTTAATAGGATCAGATAACGGACATGCTGGGTAGGCTGCAGAAGTGCATTCTATTTCACTTGCGTAGTATATTTTTATAAGTTTGCTTTTTACATCCCCTAATTCTGGTTGATTGTGGTAGTTATTAATGAACCGTCTACCCTTTTTTATGCTCCATTTCGTTTATATCCCATCATACATAGCTCTCCACTGCTAGATGACTGGTCAACTTACTGAATGTCTTCCATACGATTTGAGAATTACAAACGGAGTACTGTTTACATTAACACGTTAACTGCCTAACTAAATACGATTCACAGTGCTTGCTACCTTAAAGGCCGCGCGCATCAAATACAATTTCAAAACATATTTTGATTCGACTCCTGGTGCATAATATACAATTAAAGATTGTGTAGATTGCCTATGGAATATCCAGGAACGTGGCCTGGGAGGTATCTTTACATCTAAATTACAGTTTTACGTAAACATCGTACGTTTAACACATGAACGTATGAAACAGCTCACTGGTTAAAAATTATTTAAAAACAGTGGCCTACGAGACAGACTTTTTTAAAGTATGGCAGTCAACGCGTCAGTCACGTAATAAATAACGCCAGGCCAAAACGTACCTTTAGCCGTTCACGGTTATCATTAATTTGGAATGGAAGAATAATGCGCGGTTCTATTTATTTATCGTATGGCTCAAAAACATGACAATAGTAACTATATATGAAAAAAACTATTATAGCCTATATTAAAATAAAATATATGCAGCTACAAACTAAGATGCATAGTCTTTGGTATTTACAGATTTATGTCCAGTTTTTTTTAACCACCTCATGGCCAATGGTGCAGCTGTGAAGAACTCTTCTCGCGATCCCTGAAACGCACTCAGTTCATAGTCGCTCGTGATATGGTTTATAGTTTGGCGGGGCGCGCCACAGTCACATAAGGGAGAATGCACATGCACATAGCCTCACTTGTAAAGGAAGTCGGCACGTGTGCAGTGGCCAGTTCGGACTCTATTAAGTTTTACCCACTCTTTCCGGGGTAGTTTTGATCCTGGAAGTAAGGCTGACTCCATAAATGTTCATCGTGAGTGGTATTCTTTAAGGAATTGAAGTTGTTGGTTTTAATCGCTTCTGCATCCCTTATTGGTGGTTGTTGGGATTTAAGTCTGTTTATCTGCAACAGGAGTATTGCTCGGTTTATGGGCAGTCTGTTATTGGCCGTAGTCTTGTTATACTCCCTTAGAAGGGTGTCGGTCCTTCGGAGCTGCTGTGGGGATATTCCAGAGAGTACAGGCAGCCATTGAGTTGGGGTTGTCTTAACTGCTCCTGTGATAAGTCCCATACTGTGGTTTAGTTGAACGTCGATTAGTCTGGTATGACAGCTGTTAATCCAGACAGGTGCACAGTACTCAGCATACGAGCAGACAAGAGCTAGCACACTGGTTCGTAGAGTTGGAGCCGTGGCACCCCACGTCGTTCCACATAGCTTTTGGATATTGTTGTTGCGTGTTCCCAGTTTTCCTGCAGAGTTTGCGAGGAGTTTCTTGTAGCAGAGGGTGCGATTTAACGTTACTCCAAGATATTTTGGGAAATGGTTATGTTTTAGGGGTTTGCCAGCGAAAGGTACCTGAAGCCCATGTTTAGCTAGTCTGTGTTATTCAGGTAGAAACTGGAAACAAATCAACCTGGGTTATTGGGACCCGGTTTAATATAGTCGCGCTCAATCGGTTGTAGACAGCTCTTTCTATTATAGTAATTTATAGCAGCAACAGCGGTGACAGAAAGCAACAGATCGCTGCGCTGTTACAAAATCAGTTGTTGCAAAAAACCATTATGAATCACATGTGTGATTCTCTGAATCATAAAGTCAAGCGGCCTATGACTAAAAAGAAGATATATCTGTTGATACGGAAACAAAAATGAAAATAGCATGACGTACATTATTTAGCAGTCAGACGCTACGCCACAGTTCACACATACACAACAGCCTCCGTGATCGATTTTAAATAACCGGTAAACCTTTCTCTTCTCTTTCCCCCTCCATCTCCTCAGCCGCGTCCGCCTGTTCCCGAAGAGTCGATATCACACCAGCTATAAATTATGAAAACGAATGATAAGGAACTGATTTAAGGGGCCTATTAAAGCGTCTCAAGCAGCGGCGTATCCCCCTAAATAAAGGTTTTCGTTGGATCCACTTGGTCAATATTCAGCTGTACTAGTTATTACATTGAATGCTGCAAACAGAGAGCTAGCGGTCTATACCTATTAGTGTATGGTTTTGAAATGTATGATGTTCCCAACTTTTACTTTCCCCTAAAGCGGCCCACAGATGCTCCGGAGATCCTCAGAGGAACAACTGCACAGTCCTGGCCTCAAGAACTATCGGAGCGTATGTGGAGGTTCGCCGGACTGTACAGGCCGCCGGATGTGGAATTGAAAAACCATTCGATCGCCTGCGCAGGCCGTCTGTTGATGCCGTGCTTGCTAGAACTGAACTGAACTGAGCATCTGTGAAGGAAGGTGTATTCAGGCCAAAGTGCAAGGGCCATCAGGCCAGAAATATGCAGTTTTTCTCTGAGGATTTCCGGAGCGTCTGTGGGCCGCTTAAGGTTCTCCTTAGATATCTATTAACGAAAACCATACAATAACATTAATTTCACGTTACTATTGAAAATACACAATTGGTTCTGATTGAGTACGTGGTAGATTTCCAAACCTTGTTAAGGGATCCAAATTCTCTTCTTGCTTTTAGTATACGCTGCATCAAGAAGAGGTTCTTGGTTGGCTATACTAATCCATATTTCTTTTGTCTTCTTCAAGTTTGCTCTTAGTCTGCTCTTAGTCTTAGTCTTAGTCTTTGCTGCTCCCATTTTAAGTACTTCAATATTCCTTTTCGCGTCTTGAATAGTGTGCGACATTAGGCAGATGTCATCTTCGTAATCTAGATCTTGAGGGCTACCAATCAGTCCTCATCTAATGTCTCCTCGGCCATCACATACCTTTCTCATTAAGCAGTCCAGCACTATGCTAAATAGCAAAGGCAAAGGCAAAGGTACACATCCCTGCTTCAGCTTGATTCTTATTCTTTACTTATTTCAAGCATAACAGAAATATGCCGTTAGCATTATAGCCACTTTTGAAATCCTACAGGACTATTAAGCACTTCTTCACTCCTTATATATCCCAAAATGGAGATATACAGAAAGACTGAGTACATTGCAACTTACTACAGAAAATGGCGTTATACAGAAATTTTGCTATGCTGCATTCCAAAGCTGTCTACTGTGTGCTTACGTTGCAACTACAATCAATATATTCATTCCTCGAGAATGTGTTCTTTCTCCGATGAAGTACATCAATCAAATACGTATAGGAAATAATATACACTTAAAGCAACGTAATGTTGCTATACGTCGATAAATTGTAGCAGCTTCTTAGATGTCGTCACCTTTATGTACCGAGAACGTTTTGATGGATAACCAGTCATTCGGATGAAGGGAGACATTGAAAAGCATATTCGAGAGCATATTATTATCTACTGAAGACTCAGTTACACTGCCAAAAACTTCTGTACCCTGTACTAGTAATGTTTTGCTACCTCCTCAGTATGGTAGCTAAGAAGTAATTGAGCAGCCAAGAGTGATATATCACGCGGCCTTAAAGGCCTTGCGTAATATTACATTACATGCCAGTAGCTGGTAGCATCGTCCTGTACCTCGAAGGATCATGAGGCTTTAGGCCTTGATTCATAAGAAATCAATCTATATAAATAAGAGTAGTGACTGATAGAGAAACCACGTCCATAACCTGACACATAAAAGAATACAACAGTCTCCCTGAGTTACAGATTCTGCAAAGGGTAATGCTTATCTGAGCTGTCTGGGACAATAAAATCGAGAGTCATCAGTAATGAAAACTATTGAAGCCCTATTGATTCGTCATCGCCCAGCATATTTAGTTGGTGATGGGACATTAAAAAGTGGCGAAACATCTTCTATGGTAAGCCAACTTTTTTCAACTCCACTTTTACACCAACTTTTTACGTTTTGGAAACTGTTTCTGAAAAATACTTCCTTAATTTGAAAGCTAATAATGAAAGCGCTCTCAGCTTTAGATGAGTAATGTCTGTACCTCTTCTATTGCTCTACTAGGGCAAAAGAAATTCTGTCACGATAATAATTGTAATCAGCAATAGACATTACTGAGGCTAGGCCTAAAAACAAAATCAACGATTTTTCATATACACGTATTTCCAGCCTCATAATCTCAGTAACCGCTGCGTGACGAAACTGGGGTATTAATTACTGTGGGGTCCTGGTAGGTAATGTTGCTATAATTTTGAATATTGGTGCATTGGCGGCGGAGTAATTAGTAAAAAACCAAAAATTTCAAATATTCCTCAAACTTCGTTTTTCGGCATTTTCTCATCTTTTACTTCTTCTGAGTGGGGGTGACATCGAGGAGATGGGAGGTTGTAAAATTCAAAAATTAGTTGTCTTCATACCCTTTTTTAGCTCCACGTGAACATTACCTTGCCTATCCCAGAAACCAAGAACTTAGAATTTTCTGATATACATACGAATATTGCTATAGATTGTTCTGTATTGAGTAACGTGCAAATTATGAAATTGATTTTAATGTAACTATGCCACAGTATTGTTACCGTGGTGTGGATAGAGGACGCGTGTGTTTTTTAGAAATCGTGTCAGTGGCGGCACAGCAACAATAAAAAAACTGAGAATCTAAAAACACCTCAAACCTTTCAAAAAGTCTGTTTCGGACTTCCACTGTCTATATAATTTTAGATTACGTTTCCATTGATATGGTATCTTCTTGAAGATAGGTAAACTCAGGTTACCTGAAGACGATTGAAGATACCATATCAATCGAAACGTTGTAATCTAAAATTATATAGACAATGGAAGTCCGAAGCAGACCTTTTGAAACATCTACCTTGTCTATAAATTTCAAACAACACCTCAAACCTTGTTTTTAGACGTTTTAGGTATTCCTAATCGTTTTCTAATTTTTTTGGGAGGGGTAAAATTAAGCTGGTTGGGGGTCGGGGATTTGTAGAACTGAAAAAGTTTTCATAATAGGCTCTTCATTAACCTGCGAACGAAGGATCTTGCGGAATAATACACTCTTTTAGACCCATCGGTACACTGCCTTGCCTATTACAGAAACCAAGAATTTTTTGATGTTATACATTATACGAGTATTGCTTTAGATCGTTCTGTATTATGTAACCATTGCATCAGAAATGTCTATGGTTTTTAGAAACCGTGTCAGTGGCGGCGTAGGGCGGCGCTTTTTTATCAAAAAAAGCTAAAAATATGAAAATATCTCAAACTTCGTTTGGCGATTTGGGGGTTCCTGATGATTACGTTTCATCCAGTTAAAGTTTGCAGCGTAAAAACCGCACCGCCCTAGTTCCTACAGAGATGCAAGAAACTATTTGCGGGAGTTTTTGTGTTGGACGTTTTTTTTTTGAGGGTGGGCGGGCGATGATTTGGTTGCAAGGGGATCTCAGACTATAGCTTCATACACTGGAAAAAAATAAAATACTACCGTTATGTGTGGGAAGTACTGAGTCAATAAACTTGACTCCATTTTTAGTTGTTTCTCCATAACCACTAACGATGCTGTAGTATTCAAAAGGGGGCATTCTTCTCCCTGCCACTGTGCATTCGAAGGCGGACCTCACCGATCGAATCCGAGGCAGTGGACGTTCCTCCCGAGACGGAGCAAAGAAGAAGAAGAGTTGCATATACGTGAAAGTAGTAATTAAAAGGACGATTAAGAAACATATCTTGAGCAACGCCTCGTCACAAATCAAGCCACCTGTGGCATAAATCATGGCCGACGCGGACGGATGGACGGTGCGATTCCGTTTGCGCTGTTGTCCGACATTGGTGGGGAAATTAGCAGGCCTGCAGAGTATAAAGGGCCTTACAGATACACGCACGTTCATCGGCAATGGCCACGTGGTCTACTGAAATCTTTTTCTACTGCTGCTCAGCGGGCTTCTTCTTTTTCTTGTTTCGGTAATGTTGCCGAGTTGTTTGCGGTCTTCGGCTAATAGACTGAGAGCCAGTGATCAGCACACTTACAGTATTTTAGCAAACTTCGTATTGATGCTAGGTATACATGATTATTATAAATGCCATAGGCAAAATGGGGACTCACTATCCCCGGCCACAATTCCTTTGGGCGTGAGCGGGAGACCAAAAGCGCCAAAAAGTAAATTCAATTACTACATTTTAGCAAGTCTGCCTTTTCAATGTATTGTATTGTAGTATTGTAGTATATACCTACAAAAATCCAATGGTTGACACCTAGTCCGGTTCTTAATGTGTTTTAAAAAATTTCAAAAGTTGAAAATTTTATGAAAAGTTACGGTATTTTAGCAAGGATGAAAATCATATATGTTATTCATATTATTATTATAAATACAGTTTTTGAATGGCAGGCACCCAGGTGGGCTCCAACATATTGGCATATTCATAAAATTTTCAACTTTTGAAATTTTTAAAAACACATTAGGAACCGGACTCGGAGCCATTGGGTTTTTGTGTAAGAATAGATATATACTACAACATATTAAAAAGGCAGACTTGCTAAAATGACGTAATACGACTTACTTTTTGGCGCTTTTGGACTTTGGACTACCGTAAGACTGCCGATCACTGTTTCTTAGACTGTAGGATTAGATAAAATTAGATCAGAATTAGTTCTAAGACACTGCATGCTCCTGTTGTATTTAGCGAAGATATCTGTTGCTTTCCAATACCTGTGCGGTCCTCGACTTTACCTCATTATGATTTACAGAATTTTGTATCCTGAAGCTTATCATATATTGTAAGAAAGCTCTTGATACTTGTGCTTCTCATATCCACGAAATTCAAGGGCCTAGGAGGCGGATTACTATCTGCTCTAAAAGCCAGGCAGCATTGAAGGCACTAAGTGCTTGTAGGTTTACATCACCGTATATTAACAAAGACCAGTAGGGTCACTCTAAGCTCTGCCCCCAATGTGGTCTTTCCAGCTCTGCTCTCGGATACTACGCATGCGGGCGGATCACTGGCAGATTCTGGCACCCGCTGATCTCGAGCAGTAGCCGAACGCTAACAGCTGTGGTTTACAGGGTCAGTCCACCTAACACCACCTAACACGCGACACGGTGCACAGGATACAATCGGTCGGATATACCGGGGTGCCTAAATAAGTAGTGTTTGTGTGTTATTGGGCGTTTTGCGCGTGTTTCACAAAACAATGCCGGCGACATGCTCTGTATATGGGGGGATTGTTTTATGTGCCTACTTATTCTCATTGATTTTTAAAATAATTGTTTTTAATACTTTAATTTTATTATTGACTTGATTCTTAAGCTTTTTAAATTAATTTTCCAAATTCGCGTTTCCCGATTCTTATAAATTTTGACTCGGTTTTCGAACATTTCAAGAATTTCTTGATTTATCCAGTTGTTATTTTCACATATCTTATACGTCTTTTTGAATTCCGAATCTTTTTTACAAGAAGTGATTAAGCCAATTAGTTCCTGAAATGATTGAACTTCCGCAGTTTGAATATTCTTTTCAAATTTTGAAATGGATTTTTTATGATCTATTCTGTTTACTTTCTTTCTATATTTTGTCGGAAATACTTTTATGTTTACACCTAAGGTTATTGACAACAAATTATGAATGATCAGACTGTTACTGTTACGTACTACTTGAATCGTACATTTCAATTGACAAAATATGATCTACAATACTCCTTGAGCTATTTGCCACCTCAGTAGCTGCATATGCAGTTATTGTGTTGAATGGCTGCTGTAAGCAGTTAAGCACAGTAAACGAGGTCGCACGAAGGGAACCCCTCTGAATTCGAGGCGGCTCGCATTTGTGAGACTCACATCAAAGTCGGCACGGCGAGTGACCCTACTTGTCTTTGTTAATGTACGGTGGCTTACATCAAGGTTCGTTCTGCAATGTAGAAAAGTCTTGGATACCATTTCGGAAAGACATCACGTGTCACTTATGTGGATTGCTCTGACAGGCAGCCAGTATTGAAAGCATTGAGCGATTATTTTATTACCTCTGCAATGCAGAAACGTCTTGGATGACCTTTTGGCAAAAAATGAAGTATTACTTATGCGGACGCGGAGTCATCCTGCATCTCGCACTTGTAATTGGCGGATGGGTTGGTGTTGCCCCCATATCCATAACCCATTGAGGAGAAGGTATCACCTTGAAGAAGGATTTTGCACATCTTTCATGTTGAGTCGTAATTCTGGTGAAGTTAACCTATGTTTTCCAAAAGAAATTGAATTGGATATCCAGTACATAGGCGTTTGCTTGAATATATTCTTGCAGGTGGAATCCGAACACTGAGAAAGAAAGGGTTTCGGTTGATGAAAAGCGGTAGGACTAAACGCAATAATAAACGAACTCATTTGCCATAACTAGTTTGTAAAAAAATACTCCAGATCAATAATTGGTGGGCCCTCCATGTTGACGAATGCTCCTCTAGCCTACACGACATGCTGGTAATCTGGTTGTTGATAAAATCTAGAGGTACAGCCTCCCAAACTGCCCTCACAGCATGTTCCAGTTCGTCCAACGTGGTCGAAGGATTGGATATATCGTAAGTATGGTCCCTTCCAGTCCCATACTTTTTCAATTGGCGATAAATCGGGTGATCGTGGAGGCCAGAGGAGTACCCTGACCTCAGCTTCCTGTAGAAACCTCATCGATACCCTTGCAATATGAGGACGTGCATTATCTTGCTGGAAGAAACCCTCTTCGAGGCCTCGGACATATGGAACGGCACTTGGTTCTAACACTTCATTCCACACATTCATAACGTTGCGCAGTCATTGTGCCACAAATCAAAAGCAAAGGTGACTTGCCGTTGAATACAATGGTACCCCAAACCATCAAACCAATAGGATGATGTACATGGCACTCAACAGCAACCACGTCGTCGTCTTACGCGTTAGCGTCCATCATGTGCCCCCAGATAAAACCTGAACTCGTCGGAGAAGGCCATCTGATGCCACTCAGCATGCGATTGTCGGTGTTCTTGGCACGAATCTAACCATTGGCGACAATGATTTGCAGTGAGTGGAAGCACTAGATGCAGACGATATGATCGTAAGCCCATTCCACTCTCTCAAAAACTCAAAAATTATCCCGATGTTTTGCTTTGTCCAATAAAATTTAGTACACAAAAAATTTTGTGATACACCGTGCGGATTAGAATAGGCCTCCCTATAGCTGCATACCAAGCGACAGCAAAAGCTCGAGTGGATCGTATTCTGTATCGAAGAACCAGTAGTTGTAGACGAAGATCTAGCTGATCTGTAGTTCTTCTACGTGCTCCAGACCCTCTAGCTCGTTGCATTTGCCCTTCCGCGATCCATGCGCGCCATGCTGCTACAACTGTAGCCACGCTACACCCAATGGTTACAGCAATTGCAATGAGAGAAGCACCACGTTCTCGTTGGCCTAAAATCCGACCCCGTTCAAAGGGGATTAACTGCGTAAACTGGGGCTGTCGTCTTCTAGGTGGCATTTTTACACAACCAATTCATCTTTTTTACACAACCAACTGGTCTCTCGCCACATTTGCAACCGATGTCATCGTTTTTGAATCGACAAAAAGCCGTGCTTTGTTTTTACTCGTCTCGAGTTTTTTAGAGGTGCACTGTAGCGTCTGAACGAACAATAAGTGTTACATGTGTACTAGAGATGGTACTGCCAAGCTATGTACAAAGCTTCAACGCAAATATTCCTTTTTTCTAGGTGTTCGGGCTTCACTTGCGAGTAGTATAATCAGATCCCTGAGCTGTTCCTATGTGTTTTCTTGTTTTCAATAGTTTACCAGTTGAAACGCTACCATCCATGCAACAAGACCAGAGAGTTGAAAGTGTACTTCTAAATGATCGATGTCTGGAATGGACTAGATCTATGTTTATGTCAGTAATATTATCGCGAGGGTGAAACGTATTGTTTTAGTATTTTTAAAAGAAAAATGGTTACAGCTTGTAAAGTGGTTTGCTTGCAAGTAATTTTTTCTAGAATTTTCGTTGCAATTGTAATGCTTTCTTCCCTAGCAGTTATAGCGGTTAACGAATGGTGGAAAGCAGTGCTATAGGTAGGGAATTTTGCGAGCTCTAGCAGTTTTTTTTCAAAAGGAGATAGTTCCTGTGTGGAGGTCAGTAAGGAAATTTGCCATGGTTTCAAAAATAAAGTAGTTAATGTACCTATATCTACATAAATCTGAGAAACACCTTTCCTCTCTTCGACTACTTAAACCTACCTTTATCAGTTTTTACTATTACACTTTTTTGTTAGGTGGCTGATGGTTGGATTGTTAGCCTCACGTTGAGATTGAGGAGATATTCGACAAAAAGTAATTCAGTTACATGTGCACCTCTATCTCCCAATTCGAGTTATAATTTTGTTGAAACTGGCCCACGTTTTCCAGGCAAAACCAAAAGTAGGTCTCCAACATTTACGACATTGTACAATGCTCTCCTTATTTTTAGAATTTTACATGGTGGAACCTAGGTAGATTCAGAGATGGACTTCAGACATATTAATGTGTGTGAAGCGTGTAGTTTTTAACATTTTTAAAAGGGGACTCTATCGTCAGAGCATGGGTATAAAAGGAGCTTGCTCGCAAGGGTTTTCTTCTCGAATGTTTGCTACAGTACATGCTGTAAAGTTTTTTCTCTAGCAATTTGTTAGTGATGAAAAGGTGTGCTATAGGTCTATAGCACAGCAGAAGGAAACCGTTGCGAGCAAGCTCGAGAACTGCTACTACTACCGGACGGTAATGTTTCGAATCCTAGCAAATTTTCCCTAGAGAGGACAGTTTTTATGTGGAGGATGACCTTCTGCTTTCAAAAATATAGTATTTAATACACATACGTAATTCTCTTACAATACTTTTACGCTATGTGAATTTTTACTTAAATATCCCTCGTAATTTGCTGAAATCCACTACTACCACTATCGATCAGTTCAGGACATTGTCTGCCATATATCTTGAACTTCCATCAGCAAAGTAGGTTCTCGCTATTCTATCGCTATCGCCGATATATCACGGATCCATCTAGAGCTCAGGAAAAACAAAAGAAGCATCATCGCCGTCTGTGCTGCAAGAACAATCGAAGAGGCCCCTGCATGGCCGCCTTGACTGAATTATGGCCATCTCCGCGATTTATGCCCGTTTGTAATCCTATTCAAGGTTTTATGCGGACATTACTCACTCAAGCAGCGCCGAATATGAGTTTATCAAGCTTTCGAACGTAAATCAGCCGAGGAGCGGACAGGGCGAAGGAGATAGATACGCACGCAAAGAGAGAATGGATCAGTTCATCTGTAAATTGCTCTACGGTTGCTGCCTTGGGCTGTTTCAGTTTATTTCGCAGTGGTACAGTTTCGCTCAAAATGTTTGGGGATGCTGCACCTGCCTAGCTTTTATTGTTCCGTGAGCACCTATCATATCGCAAAAATATCGTTAGGTGTAGTCACCTTGGATAGTGATAACTACTAATCAGTATACGGGACCAAGAGGTATAAGTGGATCTAGAATCGATGATTTGTATGATGGTTTGAGTCTTTTCCTCTCAATCAGAGTTTGAAGCAAAATATGAGGGTTTGAGTAGAAAGCGAAAACCCGAAAAAAAGTATATTAAACAGACGATAAAAACGAATCGACATTTTAATAAATCATATTGTCTAACCTAAGGTATCCAAAACTATCCTCATATCACACATCATTAATGCAAAAAAACTACAACGCCCAAGTACTGTTAATCGAACCGAAACTACAGTATCAGCAGCATTGGAAGTACTGCTGAATAACCTACCTCTTTACATTTACATCGAGCTCGCATAGATGCTTTTGAAATGTGGACGTGGAGGAGAATGCTAAGAGTTCCTTTACCGCCCATCGACTAACGTTCCCATGCTGGATGAGCTCGGTAATCCAAAGAGACTATCCTCCATTGTGTCGACGAGAATGCTTACATTCTTCGGACATATTCATAGAAGCGATAATATGGAGAAACTTGTAGTTCAGGGTCACGCCCCGAGTGGGAGGCGCCGTGGCCGTTGCTCTACACGCTGGGCGGATACGACGAAACAGTTGCTGGATATGAGTATCAAGAGCGGTGCTGAACTGACAGTAAATCGCGAACGATGGCGAGCTACAGTTCTCAAAACTATTGATAATATTCTTGTCGGCAATACTCTAACTCCGACTTAATGCATTTTACCAGTTCACAACATGTCTGTGAAGACATTGTGACTATGATGATGATACATTTACACAGAGGGAGAGGCATAAATGGCTGCATACAGAATGCAGTGTCATGGAAATTGGTTTTACCACCCTGCCACGAAACACACCACGATACTTGACAACCTTCGGTGCGACATACTAGAGATACCGCCAATCAGAATGCCAAGAATCGTGCACACCGAGATCCCTGTCAACCTAAGTGCCAAATCGGAATAGACTGTAGGAGAACCTCGAAATATGTCGAATGGTATCACCTGGTACACTGATGGCTCCACAAGTTCATCACTTCAAAAATAGTGAGCGACTGCCATAATAACGTAAAGACCAACAATGTAACATTATCTTGGATGCCTAATCACATAGGAATGGTTGGTAATGACGAGGCCGACAGGTGTGCCAAGGAAGGCGCAGACCCAGAACCAGCATGTGCTATGTCATACAATATGGTACGGACAGTTGTCATCAGTTGGGGGTCAAATAAACACCAGAAGCGCTAGGACAGAGTGGTTGGGATTTTCAGTGTAAGTGGATGTTGAGGGGAGCCTCATGTTCTAATACCCCCATATGCTCTCAGACTCAGCAGGAAGGAACTACGAAAAGTGGTTGGATTTATAACTCGCCATTGGACGTTCAGTGCATACCTGCAAAAGCTGGGGATTGAAATGACAAACCAAGGCATAATGACACAGGAAATGCGGTGAGGCAGAGGAAACAGCTAAGCAAGTTATATTTGACTGTCCTATCTTGAGTGAAAGCAGAAGCTCCTATTTGAATGTAGGCCAAAAGGTAAGACAGGAGAGCATAGTCCAATGCATCTCAAAGTTCGCAAAGAACTTACGATGGGTCTCTATAGTAGGAAAAGTAGAAAGAGCCCTCTCTCACAGAGAAGTGGCTCTGGGAGTATTTTTCGACGTACAGGGAGCTTTTGATAAAGCACGAACAGCGAATATATCTACCGCCCTTCAGACCAGGGGTGTTCCACCCACTCTGGTCTGCTGGGTAAGGTCGGCACCTCAGAATCGCAAGGCTGGTGCAACATTAGGCGAGGTTCAGCTCGAGGTTGGGGTGAGTGGGGGTTGCCCGCAGGGCAGCTGCCTCTCCCCCCGCCTCTGGTGCCTTGTTATGGATGGCCTCCTTGCGAGACTTAGCTCGGCCGGCTTCTATACGCAGGCCTACGCAGATGACGGTCTGGTTTTAGTCTCTGGTAGATTCCTGGGCGTCGTCTGCGATAGGATGCAGATGGCATGCAACATTTTGGATAGATGGTGTGGCGAATCAGGACTCTCAATCAACCCAGTGAAGACTGAGCTGGTCCTATTCACTCACAGGAAGAAAATAGATGATTTCAAAGCCCCCACCCTCCATGGTGTACCACTGACCCTAACACGGGAGGTCAAGTACCTGGGGGCGATAACTGATAATAAACTCACATGGGCACAGCATATCGACTATGTGTATAAAAAGTCTATAGCTGCCATGTGGCAGTTGCGTCGGGTAGTCGGCGGAACCTGGGGCCTCAAACCCAAGGTCCTAAACTGTCTATATACGGCAGTAGTAAGATCTAGGATCCAGTATGGCAGCTCTGTCTGGTGGCCGAGCGTGGAGAAGGTCTCTGTCAGGCTCAAGCTCGCAAAGATTCAGAGGCTGGCAGCAATGAGCATAACAGGTGCCACGAGGACAACACCCACCGCTGCCCTGGAGGTACTCTTGGGCTTGCCGCCTCTGCACCTCTGGATAAAGAGAGAGGCGATGTCGGCCTGCCTGAGAATGCGTGACGGGGGAACGTGGGTAGCACGAGAACCATTAGTTGGCCACACCAGAATAGAGCGATTCGCGGAGAGTAATATCCCGATATCGTCATTCAGGGTGGAAAAAGCCAAAGATATCTTAAATTTAGATAAGGGATTCTCACTAGTCATCCCTGAAAGAGACGATTGGATGAGAGGGAAAGTCAAGTTTCTGCCCAATAGTCTGGTATGCTTCACGGACGGATCGCTCTTAAAGGAGTCAGGATCCGGGGGAGCGGGCTTCTGTCTGGAGGGTAAAGAAGTGCGGCGGAGCTTCGCGCTGGGAACCTGCACGACTGTCTTCCAGGCGGAAGTGTATGCGATACTGATGGTGGCATACTCGACGGAAGTCGAACAGTGTTCTGAACAGAGCATATATATATGCTCTGACAGCAGCAGCCCCTGCATCGGCCCAGAACCTATGCTGGGAATTAGCAGACGCCAGGTCAATGTGGCCCTGGACAACTGGGCCTACAAGGAACTGGCGAAAGCCTGGTTAGAGAGAGACGACTGCAGGCAAGCCAAAAGATTCATAGCAGGCCCTGATAAGGGCCGAACGCAATGGCTTTTGAATAAAGGCAGAAAGACGCTCAACCTTCTGGTGGGGGTTCTTACTGGCCATTGCCTGCTGAATAGACATTTGTCACTTATGAGAGTGGTAGGGGACCCCATTTGCTCCAGATGCTGGGAGGAGGACGAGACAGCGTTCCACTTCCTAGGCAGATGTGCAGTTTATCGCAACCTTAGGGTTGAGATATTCGGCACGACGGAGTTTGGGGAGGAGCCACTATATTCAGCTAAATGGTCGGACATACTGACTTTCGTCAGGAGGTCTGGTAGGTTCGACAAGGAGCTTTCTAGGGTGTAGAATTTTAGTGTTTTCAGTGATTGGTTCAGTGGGGTTGGCAAAAAGGGCCAAAGGTGGCCTACTTGCCTGGCTTCGCCTCCCCATCACTACTACTACTACTACTACTACTACTACGATGGGTCTCTGTTTGATCCCCTTGATTGGGGGAGCACAATAAGCCTTAAGGCTGAGCGGCAACTATTACGGCAACTGAACCCTAACCCCTTCACTGCTAAAAAAACTCTTCTGGTTCACTTGAACATTCTCTGGAGTACTTGGAAAATATAATTAAATTAACATTTTTTGGAAGAATTAATAGCTAATTGATTAACAAATAAGTCTAAACCAGAACTGGTGAATCACCTGTATTTTCGAACACACCTCGTAGTTTTTGATTCGTCACTAATGAAAACTCACATCTCAAATTATTTCAAACTAGTTATAATTTTATAGTTTATGTTATTGTCGCAGTAGTAACGCGCCGGACTAATTTTACCAAGAAGAACTTGATGGTAATCGAAGACAAAGATCTTCATTCCACATATGATTAATTTCCTTAATTTTTTTCGTCTACGCCCCAAAATTATGCAGAACAATCATCTAAAATTAATATTTTCATATAATATATTCCTTCTGCATTTCATTGACGTTCAAAAATAAGGTGATTAAGTCTAGGATGAATAAAATATTTTCCAAAATAAAAGTTTCGAAGGGTCCTGATATTCATTAATAAAACTTAAAAGTAGAAAATTATTGTGACACTGATATGCAGTACTTGCTCTATAACGAACGAAAGGAAATCCTTAACTTTGAAGAAAATTATCCAAGGTTCTCCCAAACCTCATTCATCCCACGATGCCAATTTCACTCCTGTCACATAAAAAAATGAAAACGATCAGCTGCCACAAAACGAAGTATCGAGCGCTTTTGAGAATTTTTGTTGTCAGCTGACAATATCCCGATTTTCAAAAATGTAGCAAAGCTACCTCCTACACCACAGCCTGTGGATGGGCGACATCCATTTTCGTCATGTAAATAGACATGGAAATTATTAATAATAATTAATAATATATTCTTTATTCAGGGATTGTAAAGAATGATACAGAATGAGTCAAAATTGTGGCATAAACAAACATTTGTATATATGTAAACATAAAAAACATAGGAAACAGTGAACAGCAACCCACAACATATAGGCCAAAATTTAAACACTACACAAGTAAAGCAGTAAAATAGTAAAAACCGCATAACAGGTAAATGAACAAAAGTAGGCTGTAACTAAATATTTTCAGTAGTTAGGAATTCGTCAACAGAGCAATATGCTTTTTCAGGAATATAGATTTGATCGCTCTTTTTACTTCATGCAGACTTACCTGTTTCATGTAATTTGGAAGCTTACTAGATAATTTGATTCCCATATATTTGGTGCTATTTCGAGTTGTTAATTGCAGGGATTTGCAAAATAGAATAATTTCCTGTATTGTAACACTTATGCGAATTAAGCGCATCGAAGCAACAGTAATTTTATTTGACATATAGCAACATTTTGTACTTATAGATGCACTGCAGTGTGGGTATGTTGTAATTAATGAAAGTACTTTTGCAGTAAGTTCTACTGTTAACTGAAACTATCATTCATAAAACTCTTTTTTAGATCACAAAGATTCTATGCGCACAGTGAGATGCTCCCCAGACAATTACTCGAAGACATGGTGGGGTGGAAATAAGAGTGATAGTAAACCAAGACTACCGATCTATCCACAACAAATCTCAGCTGGTTTATACTGTAGCCTGGAGTTAGTAGTTTCTTACATACAGGGTGAGTTTTTAGTACCGGCTCGGTCGATAACACCACTACTGTAGAAGATAGCGCAAAAAGTTGTATATAAAAGTTGTAGCTAGGGATAAGCTCCTTGCTGAGAAAATATTTTGATTTATATAGGGTGATCCATAACTACGTGGTGATGCAAACATGCATGCATTTTTTTAAATGAGACACCCTATATATTATTCTATATTCAAATTCTACCAATGATTTCCGTTCTTCTAATATAGGGTATTGCTACATTATACATGGTATTTCAAAAGTTATGACCATTTTTATATCCAAATCGCTGTCAAATGAACTCACTGTATATCAAATAGTGATTAATCAAAAATGATTTTTTTTACACGGATGGATCAAAAATATCATCTAATTTAAAAATCGGCTATAAAAAAGCTCACGACGCATATTCGTATACAGGGTGATGTAGAATGCAAAATCCAGATTTTCTCTTTTTTTTCAAATGTAACCCCTAATATTTTATTATACCAAAAAATTGCTCTTAATATGCCCTTTCATCTTCGTATAACACTTGTTATAGCTGCGTTCATTAGTTTCTGAGATATTTCGATTGTTTTACAAATTTTAAATATACCCTTTACTTGTTACCTAAAATTTATTTACCACGAGAAAATACTATCAAATTTTATTTTTGCTTAACAAACAACTAAAATATAAGGCCACAATGGTACTTGATCAAGTCACAACACTAGATTAACGACATAATATGGGTCAATTGTGCTGAGGAAACAATTTTATAGACGTCATGCATAATTATCAAGCAGATGTATCAGGCATGCTATGAAATATTAAACAACGCTGTCCAAATAAAACGATTCTTCAGTATTTTAAACGCATTAGTTTTAGAGTGACTCCGTTCTCGATATTGCTGTTTATAGGTCTGTTTTTACAGCAATCACAAACTAGTCAGCGTCAATTTGATTGGCCAGTACTAGTCAGAAATAGTTAGACAACACCAATGGGGAATACTGATTGGCTCTGACTGGTTTGTGATTCTCTGTAAAAACAGACCTTATAGTTGATATATTCTAGAGGCAAATAGCCAATCTATGAGAGATTCTCCTAAATATCCTGATTGGAAAAATTAATTTTTAAAGCCCGTTTTTCACACAGTACGCAATTATTAAGCAGGTTATGAAAACCGTCAATTTTTCAAGGCATACCTGATTAATCTGCTTGATAATTATGCATCACGCCTACAAAATTGTTTCCTTAGCATACTTGACTTTATTATCTCGATGATTCAGGGTTTTGACTTCATCAAATACCATCATGACCTTATAATTTAGTTGTTCGTTAAACAAAAAACAAATTCGATAGTACTTACTCAAAACAAATAAATTTCAGTACACAAATAGAAGTTATATTTTAAATTTACCGAAAAACCGAAATATCTCGGAAACTGAACGACGTAGGTACAACAAGTGCTATACAAAGATGAAAGAGTATATTAAAAGCAATTCTTTGGTATAATAAAATATTGGGGGTTATATTTGAAAAAAAAGAGAAAATCCGGATTTTGCATTCTACATCACCCTGTATACGACTATGCGTCGCGGGCTTCTTTTGTAGCCGATTTTAAAACTAGACGACATTTTTTATTTATCGGTGTAAAAAAAATTGTTCTTGATTCATCACTTTTTGATATACAGTGCGTTCATTTGACAGCGATTTGGATATAAAAATGGTCATAACTTTTGAAATACCCTGTATAATGTAATAATACCCTATATTGGAAGAACGGAAATCATTAGCAGAATTTGAATATAGAATAACATATAGGGTGTCTCATTTAAAAAAATGCATGTTTGCATCACCACGTAGTTATGGATCACCCTGTATAAATCAAAATATTTTCTCAGCAAGGAGCATGTCCGTGGCTACAACTTTTATATACAACTTTTTTCGCTATCTTCTACAGTAGTGGAGTTATCGACCGAGCCGGTACTAAAAACTCACCCTTATGTTATTTATACAGGGTGGCCAATCGGGTGACGATAATAATTTTTTTTTAGATAGCCCGTACCGAGACCTATCCAAAACACCCCCATATATATGTACCGATTATTGATAGTTTTCGAGTTATGATTTTTTTTTTGAAAACTTAGAGATTTTCCAGTTTTTCTAAGAAATCGTCAAAAACAAAAACAAGAATGCTTTTTGGCTTACATTTTTTTCTGCAATTATACTCAGTATTAAGCCTATTTTAATATGCAATAAGGAGAACCTGTACATCCGAACAATAATTAGGTACATTTTGGGCCCAAAGTTTGAAATCTCTGCTTTTAGTCAGGAGACCAAAAACTTCAAAATAAAATTAAAAATACTTATGCCTGGTTCTGGAGCTCCAATCTAATCTTAAAAACCCTGCAAGACATTGCACTTTCGAAATAATAATGAAAAAATGGCACTTATGGGGGCATTTCGCGTCATACGTGACTGTTAAAGGTAAAAAGGTGATAATTCACGAATTTCCAAAATGATTTAAAAAACTATTATTTTACTTTATTATGACAAATTAAAGAAAAAAAACTCATAACAACTAATAAACACGATAATCATTGATGTTTTAATCACTTTTATTAAAAAAAATTAATACCTGTGCTTTTTGCTGTGTACTATTCTTCTGCTAAATTAAGTTGTATGGAAAGTTGACAAAGGAAAGGAATAATAAAACAACAATCTGACTTTTAATTTCATGGCGGAATTACCTGGGAAGCGTTATCGTAGCATACGCCATTTCTTTTACTTCCCACACCGATAGGTGAGGGGAAAATTGTGATCGTGAAAATTTTCGATTTTGAGATAATAGGTTTTTTGGGCCTTTTATAATGTCTACATAACGAAAATCCGCGTCACTCATTTCCGTCGTTCTGTCTGTCGGTCTGCCTGTCGGTCTGTCTGTCTGTACGCATTTTTCTAGCCTCGTAATCTCAGTAACCGCTGCATGGACTGTGATAAAATTGGGGCAGCGATATGCTGTGGGATCTTAGTAGGTAATGCTGCTATAATTTTGGAAATCGGTACATGGGCGGCGGAGTAATTAAAACAAAAATTTCAAATATTCCTCAAACTTCGTTTTTAGGCGTTTTAGAGGTTCTTGATCTGCGTTTTGGGTGGGGGTGGAATTTGGGTGTTTGGGGGGTGGGGGGTTGAAAAACTGAAAAACTTGTTGTATTCACGATAGGCCGTCTACTGACCTGTCAAGGAAGACCTAGCGATATAAATCACCTTTTTAGGTCCATCCGAACATTGCCTTGCCTATTACCGAAAATTAACTAAGACAACTGCGCTTCGCCGACATGAGCCCGCAAAAAGCTACTCTGAAAGAAAGGACTGGCGTATGCTACGACATCGCTTCCCAGGTAATTCTACCATCAAATTGGAAGTCAGATTATTGTTTTATTATCCCTTTCCTTTGTTAACTTTCCATACAACTTAATTTAGCCAGAAGTTCAATAGTACATAGCAAAAACACTTCAAAAATCACAATTTGGGTATTAGTTTTTTTATTAAAAGTCATCAAAACATCAACGACTATCGGGTTTGTTAGTTGTTACGAGTTTTTTTTCTTTAATTTGTCATAATAAAGCAAAATAATAGTTTTTTAAATCATTTTGGAAATTCGTGAACTATCACCTTTTTACCTTTAACACTCACGTACGGCGCAAAATGTCCCCATAAGTGCTACTTTTTCATTATTATTTCGAAAATGCAATGTCTTGCAGAGTTTTTAAGATTATTTTGAAGCTCCAGAATAAGGCATAAGTATTTTTAATTTTATTTTAAAGGTTTTGGTCTCCTGACTAAAAACAGAGATTTCAAACTTTGGACCCAAAATGTACTTAATTATTGTTCGGATGTATAGGTTCTCTTTATTGGATTTTAAAATAGGCTTAATACTGAGTATAATTGCAGAAAAAAATAAAATCCAAAAAGCATTCTTGTTTTTGTTTTTGACGATATCTTGAAAAAACTGGAAAATCTCTAATTTTTCAAAAAAAAAATCATAACTCGAAAACTATCAATAATCGGTACACATATATGGGGGTGTTTTGGATAGGTCTTGGTACGGGCTATCTAAAAAAAAATTATTATCGTCACCCGATTGGCCACCCTGTATGTAAGTCCCATTTACAATTATTTTTTAGATATAGGCCAAGGAATTTAACATCATTCGATGGTTGGATCGATCCCTCTTGTGATTTGATTAGAAGGCTGTGGTTGTACTCTGCTGAACAAAAGAAACGAAGGAACGATATTTTTTTATTTAAAACAAGACCATTATCCATAAACCATTCATATATTCGATTTAATTCGTGACTTACAAATCTTGTTAGTTCGTGAATAATTATGGAACTGATGAAGAGAGATATATCATCTGTATGACTCCTGTTGCAATCATTCACGAAAATAATGTAAAGCAATGGACCTAGTATCGATCCTTGTGGTACTCCTTCTTTGCAACCAAGCATACTAAATTTACAATTGCCTACTTGTACATAATGATATCTATTGGACAAGTAACTTCTGAATCACTGAAGCGGTAATCTTGTGATACCATAGAGGTCCAACTTCTTTAGACATGATGTACAAGGTCAAATGCTTTACTTAGATCTATAAATATTCCAACCAACATGCCACCTTCTTCAATTTTCTCATAAACCATGTTGAGAAATCTAGTTATAGCTTTTGTTGTGGAATTAGACTAGTAGCGAAAATTATCGCTATAACCCCCCACACCTGTGGTGTGGAAAGAAAGAGTACAGCAAATGAAGCCTCAGTAAGAAACTGAACCAAATCCAATACTTACACAGGTGAACTCCCAAAGATCCCATGGTATTCTTTAAGAACCTAAAGCTGCAAACATCTCCTTCTGTATCTGCGAGGCTGCATGCGCGTGGAGCTTTTTTCGACATGTTGAAGTTGCAGAGAAAGACAGCAAATAACTTGAGGCCCGTTTAGATAATAAGAGGGCAAATTTAGAGCCTCCTCGGCTCACGTCACGCTGCAGCGTATCACTCTTAATTTATGGATATGGCTCTCTGCCCCCCTACGTCTTTCGCCGCTGATGCTTGGGGTTACCAACCCCCTTCCTGCTCGAAAGGTTTTTGCAAACATTGTTCCTCGATGCATTGTTTTATTTAAGCTGCCATGCAAGCGCCTCTGATACAGGTAGTAACTCTGCCCCCGCTTGGAAGTATGTCCCTCGCTATGTTTCTTTTGTGCAATCTTAGATCTCGTACCTTTAGTCACTTATTTCAGAGAAACCAGTTATTTTTCAAATTCGATTTTACAAATTTAGAACTGCGAATTTGAGATATGGGATCTCATACATAATTCCGCCCACGTAATTTGGGAAAATTTCATTTTTAATATAAAGGGGGTAGATCTGTTATGTGAGTTTAAAAAAGAAAATTTGCGGTCCAAGCACGTTATATTGGAAGTTTAAAACTACGAAAATACACAATAACACTCCACATAATTTGGGAAAAGTCTATTATTAACATAACGGGAATTGGTTTGTTATCTGATTAAAAAAAAATCGGTCCAAACTCGTTGCTTTAGAGAAAAAAAATGTTCGAGCCTTTATTTTACCACATTTTCGTAATACACGCACAGAACAAACCGATTTTAGAATCGAGAGCTCACTTGATAGACGTTGCAAGTGTGACAGAGATGCAAATTACTACTTTTTTACACTATTACATATGATCGATAATTACGTGCTGGAGCAACAGTCGCTGGTTGTTTTTGTTTCATATCAGGGTTTTTAATTGTTTTGTAAATTTTTAACCTCTAGTAAATTGCGGTAGCCAGTAGACTGTAAATCTATCTATTAATCTTTGTCTATTAATGCCATACCCCAGCTTCTCTTTGACCTTAGCGATGTTATCGCAGTTGTTTCTGGGAGAGTTGATTTGTTTTAAGGAATTTTTATAATCTTGTCCCTTTAGTCTAGTTCGTGTGTATTTTTCTGCTAAGTTAGTTGTTTTCTTCTACCTGAACAGGTTTTTGTTTATATTTCATGGCCTGCTACGTTGCTTATATAGGTAGGAAAATTGCGAAACGGCGATTTGTTCGCAAATTTAAAATTAAATGAAAACTACCAGAGATTGGTATTCACAATATCATTAGAAAGGTTATCAAATTCTACGTTTAACCGTTTAAAAAAAATTAGGCATTCCTATTTGAAAAAATCAAGTTATCGCTGATCGAAGTTTCCTTAATTAATCGACCTATTTCTCCAAGCATAAATATAATTTAAATTTGATAGTCTCATCAAAGCTGACGCATTTTATGCTTAGTAATACGTCAAAGTCACAGCCTTCCAAATTTTATAATCTCTGCGATATTCAATTTTTTCCTGATATCTACTTATACCGAAAATGGTGATTTACACCTAAACGGTTCGCTTTAAGTCCCATGTATGATACATAAAGTCACACTACAATTCACCAAGGAATCTGAATTTCCAATAATATACGGGGTGTTCCATTTGAAAAAACATACCTTTGATACATTTCGTGTTTTTGGGACACCCTGTATAACATAAAAATATTTTTAAAGTGTGTGTGTAAAGTGAAAATACAAGAGTTTTTATTTTTTTTAAACCTGCATGGACCGCAAATTTTGTTTTTTGAAAAGTACATAATGGGCCATCCCCTTTACGTTGAATATGAAATTTTCCCAAATTACTTAGGGCGTTATTGTGTTGTTTTTCGACGTTTCTATGGACTTGGCTGTTCATCATCTGACCGGCCATTCTTGACCTTTCTATAACTTGCAAAGTTATGGAAGCTTGTAGAGCATTGGTAAGATGTTTCTCTCGACCATATCTAGTCACACTGGCTTGTTGTATAAGCTATTCAGAGCATGCCACTTGTGTGATTGACAGTATGTCATTTTATAAATGCCAGCTGGCATAACTGTTGTGGCCTGAGGCAAGAATGGCCATGCATTGATTTAGAGTAAAACATTCGGATAGGATTCTGGAACTTCAAATACAACTAGGAACATTAAACTGCTAGTTGCGATTTAGGTGAAATTTCTGGACTGTTGTTGGAGTGAACAAATTGCTACCCAATTAGTAACATTCTCTGGAGTAAAAATTATACACCGTACCTATTGTGTATGGAATATAGTATATATCTCAGTAAATAACAGTTATTTAAAAATGTATAGATAGAAAAGTGGCTTAGTATTTCCCATAATACGGCAGTATTCAGTTGTTATTGTTTCTGAAAATAAATAGGTAACAAATAGCATTTGATTGTTTTTAAATAGCAATATACCCCTTCATTAGGCTCATTTGATAAAGATTTTTTTCTCTTCATAATATTATCATATCCTGTATCCATGCCCAAATATAAGAAAATGTTTCAAAAACAATAATACCTTAATTTATTATAGTTCATAATATCAATTATTAATAATAATAACATTACTCTAGATATCTGAGATCTGATACCAGGCCAGTAAAATTTGACAGAAATTTATTGTCACATGTGACATTTTTAATAAGTTGGTCATCTAAAGTTAGAAATAGTTCATTTAACAGAATATAAACACATAGAAATGTTAGTTGCACTCGGATATAGAATCAGAAATGAATACAAGTAGGAGCATGCCATATTTTCGATGATAGTCATCCAAATCGAGACCCCACCACGCAGTCAATAGTTAGGAATGCTTTGAACGGTTTAGTACTGAATAAAGTTTATAATTTTTTTTACACATTTTCTTGTATTTCCACACTAACATGTACATTATTGACAAGAGTAAAAAAATATCTATCAAATGAGTCAAATGAAAAGATATATTGCTATTTAAAAAAAAATATATTTTTTTTTCGTTACTCATTTGTTTTATGAAACAAAAATAACTGAATAATGTCGTGTTATGGGAAATACAATGTCAAACAACTTTTATATAGAAAAAATTATACATATATTATTTACTGAGACATATACTATATTCCAAACATAATGGTCACCCTATGTATTAATAACTATGCACCTACTGTGACTTGCCACCATGTACTTACCAATGAGATAAGGTTGCATTGTAGTAGAAATGACAAACATATTAATTCATCAGTCTATTTATGTATTTATTCAGAAATCAAGAGTGTTATTGTTGTACTCGCAAATAAAGTATCGCGCTTTGTAATCACAAGGAACATCACTCCATTTAATTTGTCCGGAATCAACCAAATGAGTCAACTCTAAACAATTCTCAACTTTTTGTTGATTGTCTGGCTGACCTGCCCGCCAGTTAGTGTAATGGATCGGATTTCCTGTAGCCCCCCAAATCCACTTGTTTCCACCATCGTACCTCCTACCAGAAGTCCAGACACAAGTGTCATGTCGATCGTTCAAATCCACTGAAAAATTTCGGAATTTTATTAGCTTCATTCTAATAAAGAGGTAGCATCAAATTTTCACGGGTGATTATACTTTTCGATTAGTTTTTCACATAAAAATGTCGAAAATGTATGTTACCTAGCGCGACTCCGTGACCTTTTTTTTTATTATAGAGGGTTTAGGAAATCGGCTTGATCGCAAGGACAGAAACACTGACACACCTGGAGGTGTGTGAGAGAGTCTGCCCGCCCGACTTTGAACCAGCTTGAGTCCTCTGATGTCATGTCCATCGGACGCAAACGCGTCCATCCGACATGTCACCACGGCACGACCGGCTAAAACCCATTCCCTCTTTCCTTACCTCTGCTCGATCTCCATCTGCACCGGGCATCATCGTGAACGATATTCTTCACAGTGCAAGATGAGTTAAATATGTTTTTTCTTCTCCTCCTGTATCTTCTTGTTACATTTCCCGACGTTCCTCTGTCTCTTTCAATTTTAAGATGCCTTGAACCATCTTGTGTACTATCTTCCAGCGTTTCTCGCTCGATATCATGATGGGCACCATGTTCTCTGGAGTCAGGTCCTCAGGCAGGTTCGCTCTCGCTTCCTGCTTGTAATAGGACCATCTGTCGCACTCAAATAGGACGTGCTCGACTGTGTCGCTTTGGCCACAATGTCGACAACGATCGTTCGTCGCTCGCCCTATTTTGTTTCTATACACCCGAAAGGGACCGTGGCCCGACAAACCCTGTGTTAGGTAATAGCAGGTTGTCCTGTGTTTACACTCTGCCCACTCTTGTATATTTGGAATCAGACGCTTAGTCCACTGCGCCACCTCCGTTGTACTGGACCAGATCCCCTGCCACTCGTCCATGGTTTTCTGCCTGGCGGTCCTCCGCCGCTCTGGCAGAGCACCTTCCGCGATATACATGTATCTCCTCTCCTTGGCCTTGGACTTGGATTTTCTTTGCACCCTGTCTACTGTTTGCTAGTGCTTTTTCCTCTCCATCGCTTTATACCATATTTGAGCTCCGTATAGCATAACTGAGTGGATAACTCCGTTCAAGATCTGTCTTTTCCGCATACTTGGGCCGCCTACGTTTGGCATTATACGTGTCAGTAATGCCACCTTTCCGTGACCTAAGATTTCGAGAGTCTGCTTAAGTCGCAAGAAAATGTACTGGTAAGTTTTTGTATAATATTTGCTATACCTGAATGTCATGATTTTGGGAAATTTACGTTGCATTCTACCAAGTGAAAATAAGACATTAACTTCAAAAGACACGAAGGCGGTTACAGTAGATGTTAAAAATGTTGTCCGTTAACTTCAATACAACAAGCTATGTGATTCTTGAAACTTCGCAGTACATTTTGCAACATGTCTGAATTTTCAACAGTAGACATGGACATCTTATTTAGTTACCTTAATAAGTTCGACAGCTGCAGTATAAATTTAGTTGTAACGCCGAAATTATGAGGTTCAGTTATACGAAATATTATACAAAAATAATCAGTATTTTTCAAGGATTTCAAAAAAGTAGAAATATACAGGGTGATCCATTTGGAATAACAAAGTGTATATTTTCGGGAAAATGGTAAATATGACAACTTTGTAAACACCGCCCTAAGATCGGCCGTATTGCAAAAACTCATGTCTCAAAATTCACATTCACGAACATCGTGCAAACCCTTTCCGAAGTAATTGAGACGCTTCGTACTTAAGACTCACTCTGTATATTCATAGAACCGCTGGAATATTTTGAGTGTATACTTACTATAGTTGAGCAAGCTTTCCTCGATAAATGCGTGCTCTTCGGGAGTTTCTATACTTATCAGATCCATGTTATGCTTGCGGCAAAAGGCTTCTACTTGTACAGCAGTTCCCTGCAATTATCCATATAGTTTTACAGCACTGAGTAAGTTCTATCACAATTTTTTTATAGCTTTTATTTAAGTTGCAATGTTTGAATGTATGTATGTATTATGCATCTATGTTTGTTCGGGTCAAATCTTGCTACTCAATTTTGAAGTAGATACCTTCAACCGGTTGAGCTGAAATTTTGTACACACATTTAGTTTGGATGACACAACACGATAAGCTATGTAGCTTCGTTCTAAATATGAGAACGCCCAGTAGATGGTAAGAAGAATGAGAATCAACGAGGGGGATGCCATTTTTAGATATAATGCGATGGATTTTGTTTGGGGAAAACATACTATTCAAAGTCGATGAGTTGTTTTATCACTGCATGAGCCTTGCTTACTACCTGAGGGAAGAGAGTCTTTGCATTTGGTGTCAAACTAGAGGCTTCCGGTGTGAGCAAGAGTCTGGCAGCAGTGACAGGGGATTCTGGATCGAATTGTATGAGTTCCTTCATAGAACCTATGCAGTAGTGGCCATCTCCAGAGTAGGTTTATATTTTTGTTTAGTTCAAGGTTTCTGTGATATCTAGTAAAAGAAATCTGCGAAAATGAGTGAAAATGATAGCGCAAATTCTGAATTTTTTAGATATAATACGATGGATTTTATTGTAAGGGTTTGAAGAAAATATACTATTCAAAGTCGGTGAGTTGTTTTACCACTGCATGAACCTTGCTTACGACCTGAGATAAGATAGTCTTTGCACAATGGGAGAGCTTGTTGCAAGTAACTCGAAAAATAATGTGACGGCATCCTAAATCAGATATGGCGGACCATCCAGTATGGTAATATGGGTATCAAATAAAAGGGCTTGCCGGGAATAAGCAATAAATATTTTGACATCACTCTTAATTCGATATGGCGGAATTTTGACGTTTTTTATGCTTTCCTATAATAGCATAGAAAATATAAATGTAAAGTAATAACTAAAAAGTAAAAAATAAATTAAAACAAAAAGCGTTTTAAAAAAAGCTTTTATTTAAATGTTCTAAAAAGAGGAAATAAAATTTTCCTTTAAAATGTTAACTATCAATTTATAGCCCCATTATACACAATTTATAGGATCATAAAAGCTTGTCGCGCGATTTGCTTGTGTAAATTAACTAGTAGGTACCTACTTAATTGAATAACTTGGTCTGCTAAGTTTAATTGTGTTAAAATTTCAGTTCAATTGAATACTTATACATAGGTACTTACGTAAACCTCGCGACAAGCTTTTATGGTCATATAAATTGTGTACAATGAAGGCAATGAGTTGATAGTTAACATTTTTTACAACATCTAACTAAAAAATGTTTTAATTTATTACTTCTCAGTCAACGGCATCGACTGCTCTGGTCTTTAGCCTCGTGTTTTGTGTAGGTTTTGCTAATGTCTCCCGGCGCCACTGTAAAACAGCACTGGCCATCAGAAGCCAACAGTGAAGGCTCAGGTGGGGATTATCGCTAAACTTTTTTCATGGAAATCTATTTCTGACTGAAATAACAGAAATAAATTTCCGCCTCTGACGGGAATCGAACCGGGGGCCTTCCGGTCACTAGTCCTCGGCTCCACCCACTGAGCCATCCACCCCCACTATACAGCAGTAATTTATTAAAAACCATAGCCTCATGGAGCTCCAAAAATGTATTATAGTTTAAAGACCGCACTTCATGATTGAATTCACTATCCAGAATAAGAAATAATCAGATGTGTGCTGAACGATTATCAGCTCCATGAGCTTTGGCAAGTTTCCTGTTTATAAACGTTAAGCAAAATTAATAAAGGATAAATTCCGAGGAAGCGAAATGACACTCACCGTATGTATCAACCCAAAGTAGTACATGTTACTTCCATTAACTACTAGTGGCACCCTTGGTCCATAGTTCCCATCTATGAAGTATATACATTTCGTTTAAGATAAATGTGTTATATTATTCCACTCAAAAAATTATCATAGGGTACCGGTAGGTCGCACTGCAAAAGTGATGACAGGCGAGAGAAAAAATGAAGCCAAGTTGATTGACTCAGTACTTCCCACACATTACATTGATACCATTTTATTATTTTCCCGTAGCATGAGGCTATAGTCTGATATCTCCTTGCAACCAAATCGCTGCGTTGCTGCCGCCCCCATCGGCGCCTCAGCCGCCCGCCAGCATAAGTAGGCATTCACAGTAGCGGCTTATAGGAGCGTTGGAGAGCGTTGGAGTGCGTTGGCCAACGCCGAGTCCCCTCGGCAGGTAGAAGCAGGCCGGCGCCGGTTCCGCACGTAGTCAAACACATCAGTGCATGGTAGAGTGAAAACAGACAAGAAAAAGAGTATAAAGATTGGCCAGTCGCATCTAGACACGGTATAGGAAACATGCAATAAGGGTTCAAAATGTTGCCCATTATTGGCAAAACAATGAGGGACCGTTGCAAAAACACTGGAAATGATTCCCCTGAGGGGCTAGAGGGTACAACAGGGGGTGAGATAGTTTTTGGTTAAAAAGTTGTCTCTCTGGACAAATATTTTGACGTGTCTTGGCGTTTGTTCGTTTAATCAGCGGTTTGTGATAAATCCGTGGTGGGAAGTTGTCAAATGAACTATTAGTACATACATAAGTAGACTCACATCATATACATTAGAACCATTTAGTTGAAATTTGTCAATCAGATGAATATGTGACTGATACTGTACATGTTCAACGAATTCTTGTGCGCGTCTTATTAAGGAAGCTATCCACTCTGGTAGAGACTGTTTGGATAAGTTTATAATCAAGTTTTTGGTATCAAAAGGGAGAAGTGTTGTATCATTTTGGCGCTAAATTGAGATATGACCGCCGCATGACTGATTTGTTTGGTTTGGGAATTATTGTAGTACCTAGCCTACATCTAGTGTTGTGGTTGTGTATAAATGTGTTATGCTCATTCGAATATATCTCTATTACTAAGTGATAGTACGTAGTAAATACAATTGCCTAACGTTATATATTTGGGTCTCGTAATATAATTGGTCGGATGCATGGTTATTTAGTTAAACATTCATATTAGAATAGCTTTTACTTCCGATACACACCGATAGGTGAGGGGAGTATTGGGATCGCGAAAATTATTGATTTTGAGATAATACGCTTTGTGGGCATTGGGAACAACATTGACATTGGACGCGCTACATAAGGAGGCTCCTGCACTTGGCAACGCATGAGGAATGACCTGGGTTCAGTGGGAATTCCCGTGTCGGACAGATCCTTTGGGCTGGCCCGCCAGGTATAAGATAATTATAACATCATTAAATGCTCATTCCTTCCAACATTTTTCTATCGCAGTGCGGTTATAGTGCGGCTTGTGTCTTTTATCCCAAATAGGGGTTTTCGCAAACACTGAAGCTATAAGTAATTCTTTATCGATACTCATCTTCGACCGGCACAGACGAAACCAGGTAGCAAACTAAATTTCTGTTACTATAAAGGCGTTCAAGCGGGCTTCCGACGCTGGTAAGCGGTCGAAAACTCAGTTGAGCAGGTGAGCCTGCATGCGGTACCTGCACGCCTTCGCTCGCCCTTGCACGCTCACTAAAAGGCCCCACAGTGCTTGCGCGCTAAGAAGTGCGTTAGAAAAAGGCCAAAAGACAGACAGACCGACAGAAATCAGTGACGTGGATTTTCGTTATGTAGACATCATAAAACTCTCCCCTCACCTATCAGTGTGGGGAGTAAAACGACTCAAGTGACAACTTGTCAGCAATAGAAAAGAAAACTGCAACGGAATCTACAGTTCTTAAATTAATAATGTGACCAAATTTGACAAGGGTTGGTTTTATCATTACGGCCCTATGTTGGATTCTCAACGTATGCAGTATAACACCAAAGTGGGAGGGACCGGAGACAGTGTTAAAACGTGAAAAAAATCGTAATGTAATCTAATGGAAATGCGGTAGCATTTTGGTACACCTATCAGCTAATGTTGCAAGAAATCGTCATTCGAAATCTATGGGCACGTGCGTAGTTTCTGCAGAGTTCTGGCTACGTAATAAAGTTCATCGGTAATACCCTAAGCACGGGGCTTCAGAAGCTGCCGAACTATTCAGCTAGAGGAGATGAACGTTGTGTCACCAAGAAATTTTACAATACCACCACAGAAAAAGATCATAATACCTATATAATATATACACACATAATAAATAATCTTACCCCATGCAATTTTGAACCAGTGCCTACGCTAGGTTGGACTAAGCCTATTTTATTAGCCAGAACAATAACGGATTCTTCAAATATGCTAATAAGGGCCGTCAATGTATCAAGGAACTCAATACAAATCAAGAAAGGTACGCCTCTGGGTAGACTAGAACCAGTAGCATGGATCCGAAGATTGGATGGCACGGAAGAAGAGGATGACGATGACTTCACTGAGATCTCAGATAGTCTTCGAGATTTGTATGATAGAAGCTGTGAGAGTTTGCGACCGAGCAGCGGCGGAAGGTCCTGAAGCTACTAAGAGAATTTAATTCGATTTTCGCTAAAAATAACGATGACCTAGGGCGAACCCATCTGGTACGTCATAAAATTAATGTAGGAGGTGCCCAGCCAGTCAAGCAGCCCCAAGAAGAATTGCATTATCTAGGACTAATGAAGTACAAAATATGGTTAAAGATATGCAGAAACGAGGAGTGATCGAGCGATCATGTAGCACTTGGGCTCCCTCGATAGTTTTGGTTAGAAAGAGGGACGAGTCAACGAAGTTTTGTGTGGATTACAGGCGGCTCAACGACTTGGCAAAAAAGGATTCATACCCTTTACCAAGAATTGATGACACTTTGGGTGCAGTTGGAAATTCTTCATGGTTCTCCACCCTGAATCTGCAAAGTGGATTCTGGCTTGTCGAAATGGACGAAAAAGATGAAGAGAAAATAACATTTTACAAGATTTATCTTGGAAAACAGCACTGATATATCTCGATGTATATCATTGTGTTTGAAAAGGATTTTGAAGAAGACCTACTCTGACTAGGACAAGTTTTCCAGCGGCTTAAGGAATTTGAAGCTAAATCCTAAGAAATGCCATCTTTTGACAAGGAAAGTAAAATACCTCGGACATCTGTTGACAAGAGACAGAATCCGGACGGATCCAGAGAGGGTGCAGGCTGTGAAGGAATGGAAAGTGCCGTCCAGTACTCATGCGGTACGAAGCTTTTTGGGACTGTGTAGTTACTATCGCAGATTTGTAAAAGATTTCTCCACCATCGCCGAACCACTATTTGCCTTAACTGAAAATGGGAATAAGTTTTATTGGGACTCCATCTGCCAAGAAGCCTTCGACGCATTGTAAACAGCTTTGACCTCCTCACCGATACTAGCACATCCTAAAGGGGATGAAATATTCTACTTGGGCACAGATTCCAGCCATTTTGCAGTTGGAGCGGTCTTATCTCAAGAAAAAAAATGGCATCGAAAGAGTAATCGGATACTATAGCAACACTTTGCACAAAGCCCAGAAGAACTGTTATGTGACACGAAAAGAGTTGTACAGTGTGATGAAAGGGATCGGAAATTTCCACAACTTATTGTACGGAAGAATATTTGTCGTGAGAACCGATCAATCAGCTTTGCAGTGGGTAATGAAGTTCAAGAATCCGGAACATCAGCTTGCTCGATGTATTGAATACCTCCAAAGCTATGAGTTTGAAATTCGTCATCGCCCAGGAAAGCAACACGGAAATGCCGATTCTATGTCACGCAGGCCCTATGGTGAAGACTGTAAACACTCCTCTAAAGAAGAATAACAACGAGAATTCGACATAAACACATTAAGAATAGAGGAATTTGAATCGTGAGGAATCAAGGTATCACTAGAGACCTTTAAGCAAGCTCAGTCACAAGACGCTGAGCTAGGGTTAGTTATTCATTTGGTATTAAATGGAAACAAGGGTAATCTCCGGGAAATAAGTACCATAAGTCCCATCACTAAAGCCTACCTCGCACAATGGGACTCACTAGAAGTCACTTTGGCATCAGGAAGATCCTGTAGAGAATCAAGGAGATATTTTATTGCGTTGGTTGTCGCGAAGATGTTGAAAATTACTGTTTCACATGCGATGTCTGCAACTCAAAAAAAGGTCCAAGTACTCGTCCACAATTACATATGCAGCAGTAAAGTGTTGAGTCACAGTTTGAGAAAATCGCCATAGACATTTTGGGCCCTTTGCCGGAAACCAGCCTTGGAAAAAGGTATTTGCTGGTTGTGACGGATTATTTTTCTAAATGACGTCGTTTCCAGATTCGGAGTTCCTAATGAACTACATTCAGACCAGGGACGTAGCTTTGAATCGCAAGTTTTCATAGAGCTGATGGGAAAACTCGGAATTCGGAAGGCTCTTTCTCCTCAGTCCGACGGTATGGTGGGACGCTTCAACAAGACGATCCTGGAATACCTGTCCAAATTCGTTAATGAACATCAGTGTGACTGGGACACGAAGATTCCTCTGGAAATGTTAGCCTATAGATCAGCTGTGAACTCGGTTGAGCCCGGTGAAGATGATTTTTGGTCGAGAACTGCTGCTGCCTCTGGTCCACCTCCAGAAACGGAACGTCGTCTTCCTTGCGAATCGGTGATCGAGCTTCAGGAAACGCTCTGGGATATCCATGAGTCTGCTGAAGGGAACATCCAGTCTGCCAGCGACAGAATGAAAGCCAGATACGATCTGAAAGCAAATAGCCCAAAGTTCGTCGAAGGTGGTCTGGTGTGGTTCTACGATCCACGACGAAGAAGAGGTAGATGTCCGAGGCTACAACGCCATTGGAAGGGACCCTACATGGTGATGAAGCGCCTCAATGACGCAGTCTACACGATACGTATGAGTTGTGGAAAACCGAAGGTCGTCCATAGCGATCGTCTGTGGAGGATCGAAGCGAACTGTTCGTCGAGGACGCCGAACGCTAAGGGGAGAAGAGTGTAACAAACTGTATATAGTATTGCTTATTTGTAATGTTGCTGACGTTTCTTTCAAAACGTTAGGTTAGACTTTTGATGTGTAAACGTTATCGAATCATCTGGAATGTCTGGGCGTAGTGGGCATAGTTGAACCAACTCCAAAGAAGAATATAAGTAGAAGTATAATTACACCTTGTTTGCCGAGTAAATTCGAAATACTCACTGTCTTCATTATTTTCGTGGTGACTTATTTGAACTGCACTAAAATAATAACATTTATGTCCGATATTCAATAATAATAGTGGAAGAATGTACCATACTTTTGTCAAAATCTATCATGTCAAAATATTAGTCTGATAAATATGCGGAGAAATTTTGTGAATTTACTATGGAAATTTGTTGTGGCCAACTTCTGGTGAGGATGTAATGAATGGGAGTGATAAGATACACCAATGGGAGTGAAAGCAGGGCAGCCGATACTGGTAATGAAAAATAGGTTATGATGGATATATTATCAAATTAATGTGTCATATGTCATATGCCAATCCCTCATGCAGGTGTGAGGGTGGCAATACTTGTAGTATTACAAATAAATGAATATTTTCATAGAAAGTACATACCTTTGCTAAGTGTTGGAGCACCTCTGCCACCAAGTATGAAGGTAAAAATAAGTATATGTACTAGCATATTTTAGTGTATTTCGTCTATAAGGCTACCTCGTTATTTACTTGGTTTATTGAAGTCTATTAATGATTGCTGATACTCATGATTACTTATAGGACAATATTGTAAGTGAATGCACAAACATATGACGAAACATATGATCTTGATATCTAATTGTAAAAACGAGAAACTTGATAAGTAAACTCATGTACTAATAACACTTAAATATTAGATAAATAATATATAGATTAGAACTTATACCAAAATTTGATTCATGAAAAAGTTTTTAGCCATATCTGACTTTGTAGTCAAAATTATATTTCTGTCTAAGGGGCAGCTAATTGCTTGTTTTCAACCTTAAGATATATATGAATAGGGGTATGGGTACAGTCATTTCTAGACTAGTCGCAATTGAAATCCAAACACAGAGAGAATAAGGGTGAAATGCGGTAGGACCAAAGACAATAATAAACGAACCCATTTACCATAATTAGTTTATAAAATAGTACAACAGATCAATAATGGGTGGGCCCTCCATGAATGAAGAATGAAATCCTCTAACCTACGCGGCATGCTCGTAATCTGGTTGCTGATAAATGCTAGAGGTACAGCCTTCCAAGCTGCCCTCACACCATGTTCCAGTTCGTTCAGCGTGGTCGGAGGATTGGATAAATCGCCTATATCGACCCATCCAATCCCATACCTTTTCAATTGGCCATAAATCGGGTGATCGTAGAGACCAGGGCAGTACCCTGACTTCAGCTTCCTGTAGGAACTTCATCGATACCCTTGCAATATGAGGACGTGGATTATCTTGCTGGAAGAAACCCCCTTCGATGCCTCGGACGTATGGAACGGTAATTGGTTCTAACATCTCATTCACATAACGTTGCGCAGTCATTGTACCACGAATCACAAGTGAAGGTGACTTGCTGTTGAATGCAATGGTACCCCAAACCATCAAACCAATAGGACGGTGTACATGGCGCTCAACAGCAAACTGGAGATCACGTCGTTCACCCCGTCGTCGTCTTACGCGTTGACGTCCGTCATGTGCCCCCTGACAAAACCTGGACTCGTCAGAAAAGGCCGTCTGATGCCACCCTGCATTCCATTGTCGGTGTTCTTGGCACCAATCTAACCGCTGGCGACTGTGATTTGCAGTGAGTGGAAGCACTAGATGCGGACGATATGGTCCTAAGCCTATTTCACTTAACCTGTGGTACACCGTGCGGATTCGAATGGGCCTCCCTATAGCTGCTTACCAAGCGTCAGCAATAGCTCCGGCATTCTGTTTAGAAGGGCCAGTAGTCGTAGATGACGATCTTGCCAGTCTGTAGTTCTTCTACGTGCTCCAAAACCACTAGCTCGCTGCATTCGTCCTTCTGCGATCCATGCTCGCCATGCTACTATAACTGTAGCCACGCTATGCTTTATGGTTACAGCAATTGCTCTCAAAGAGCACGACGTCCTCGTTGACCTACAATCCGACCACTTGCAAAGGGGCTTAACTGCGTAAACGGGGGCTGTTGTCTTCTAGGGGCATCTTCGCACAACCAATTCATCTCTTTTACACAACCAACTGGTCTCTCGCCATACGTGCAACCGATATCATCGTTTTTTATTTCGACAAAAAGCCATGCTTTATTTTTACACGTCTAGAGTTTTTTAGATGTGCCATGAGGGTAAATAGCGTCTGAATAAACAAAAAGTGTTACATGTGTACTAGAGATAGTACCGCTAAGCTGTGTACAAAGTTTCAATGCAAATATCCCTTTTTTCTAGGTGTTCGGATTTCACTTGCGAGTAGTATACATCCAGGGTGTTCATTTGAAAACTCAGCACCAGGAATTTATCGATAACCACTGATTAAAAGAAAAAACGCCAAGAAACGTCAAAATATTTGTCAATGGGGGCAACTTTTTAACCAAAACTACTTAACCCCCTTGAGCTTGTAGCCTCTGCCTCTCAGGGTCATCCCCTTAGAACTTTAAATGACAAGGGGTGTCGAGTAATATCTTGTTTTAAAGGAATGTCGAAGTCCTTTATTTTGACGTTTGATTTTTTTAAATTGGTAATTTGTTCAATTAGAAAAAAACGCACGAAAAGATTACTTTTGAAGATGCGTTGGCGAAGGTCATCCAAACTTTCTGGTTGGCAACCTAACACAATAGGTTTTAAATGCCCCAATAGAAAAGAGTCTACTGGCGTCAAATCAGGAGATCTAGCAGGCGGTATAAGCATTCTTCGCCCTATCCATTTATCTGATGGAAACGCGTTTTTGCTTCTGATGTTAGACACCAGTTGAGATTACTATGTTCAAGATTATAACTGAATATAATTTCTTTATCCGGCAGGATCATCACTGTCTCTAAGCGTTCGCGATCATTATATTTCGTCGTCATATTAGAATTCATACCCACGATATTCGTCCTGACTTTGTACAACGAGTAACGTTATTCAAAACGTATTCCATTTTCAATTGTCCGCTTCAACCGTCTCTCAGAATAATCACGATCAAGCTGGAGAAAAAACCGTGATACGAGAGGCGAAGAAACGAGGGCGCAATGTGACAGCGCTGATCTACCGAAAACCATAAAATTGATTTATAGGCGCTAATGCATAGTGCGTTAGGTGAAACACAAAAGGAGCCAGCGACATAAATCGCGGGACGTCGCTTGCTTGATACGTCATACGGGTCATGTGAAAGGGCCGAAACGACTTCTGGAGCAGGGAAAGGGGGGGTGGGGGGGAGGTACGGAGGGAGAGATACGCTGCGCCCTACGCCCTGAGTTATTGCGGCGGCAATCGTAAATTATGTTTTTTAATAAGTTCGGATGTTATTTATGGGTGGAATGGCGGATTAGAATGTGAAGGGACGAGATGGACGGAATGACTGGGAATAAGGCAGTTGTGGATCAAATGAAGATCCGAATCCATACCGAGTTGGACTTTATATAAAACGGAACCATATTTTGACATACGATGCACACTTTATCAAGAACGAAAGGAATGGAAATATTAATTATTTATTTTATGCATCGTGTAAATACAAAAATACATAATTTTGTACGTAGTCTGCTCTCGTGTTTGTGCTTTTTATTGTTCCTCGTTTTTTCCATAATCTTTGTGGTAATTGGGTTTTTGAACAAAAATCATGTTTTAATAACCAAACTATTTTTCGCTTTTTTCAATAATTTTAAAGCTATACCAAAATAAAAATTGATTTTGGATCCACTAACGAAGACACGCCGATAGCTCCCGAAAAAACCAAGTGCGTGTGACTTCAGAATGTTAGTTTTCCCCAACGACGTCATACCTATTACCATTATTTTTCCTAGATTCCCAACTAATCGTGAAAATAGTTAGTTGTGTAAGTGGTGTATGTGTGTAAATATTTGTTGCACGATAAACGACGAATTAGGCGGTGAGCTCGCTACGTAGGAAAAGGGTCATTCAGTCAAAGTACAAATTTTGTCATTTGTAGGTTGGGTAGATATAAACATAGGGATAGGTGGGTCGTCAGAACGCGTCGTGGATGTATAAAGGAAGTGTTGGTGGTTAAACATGCATTTTTTTTTGCATAATAAATAATGAAGTACAGCTCTGAAAATTTGCAATGCAAATGGAAATATTATAAGAAAGTAGGGAAAAGACTGTCGGAAGTGTAGGCGAAAGATAAAGTGTCGTCAGAGGGCGCTTAAGTTGCGAAAAATTTTGCATCTATACTGCGAAAAAATTGCATGTTTCCTATCCCTATCTCCAAATGACAAAATTTGTACTCTGTACACTAGGTACACATGTAACTATTTTCACGATTATATGAGATCCCAGTTAAAAATAATGGTAATCGGTATCGGAGTAGGATGTCGTTGTATTACACCCACACGCGCTTGGGTTACGTTCCGGAGCTGTCGACGTGTCTTCGGTACTGGATTCGAAAATCAATTTTTGATTTGATATAATTTTTAAATTGTCGCGAAAAAAAAATAGTTTTTTATAAAACGTATATGATAATGATCCATTTATCACAAACATATTTTTTCAAAACACTCATTCACTTGAAATGTATCCTCTCCAGTAGTTTGTAAATTGTGAAAAGCAGTGAGCTGCGGGCAAATAATTTTTCAGATTCTCGGCTTTAAAACAGCTATAATCTTTCGTTGCTGCTTGCTGCCTCAAGCTGCGGCTACATGATTGTTCGAATAACAAACATCTTACGCCTTCTTCTCGATCTTCTTGGGCAACAGTACGGCCTGGATGTTAGGAAGTACTCCACCCTGAACGATCGTCACACCGGACAGCAACTTGTTCAGTTCTGTGTCGTTTCTGATGGCCAACTGCAAATGACGGGGATGATACGGATCTTCTTGTTATCGCGCGCTGCGTTACTGGCCAACTCCAATACTTCGGCAGCCAGATACTCCATCACGGCAGCTAAGTATACGGGTGCTCCGGCACCAACGCGTTCAGCGTAGTTTCCTTTACGCAACGATCTATGGATACGTCCCACAGGAAACTGAAGACCGGCCCTGCTGGAACGAGACTTTGCCTTTCCCTTAACTTTACCACCTTTTCCGCGTCCCGACATATCTGAATAATATCGTATACACAAACAAGTTCAGTAAACGCCTCCGACTTCTGCCGGACTTTCTTCTTGGCAGCGAGAGGATGCCTCCGATGTGAGGTACTTTAGTAAAGAAGATCAAAGATAGACAAAGATATTGATACAGGACTATTGACTATGAAATGCATTTCAGGCTAACTACATTTGTATCCTTAAAAATTATTAGTAACATTTTCAACTTAAGAATAGAGAATCTGAAGATAAATAACTTTGATGTAGGACCACCACATCATATGCTTTTTCAAAAAGTTGCGATCCAAACGTTCGAAAGACAATGGTAAGAATTAAAAAAAAAATGTTATAGACCAGAAAATGTCTCTATATACATCTTTGAGGTGAAAATATGTGTAAGACATTGGTAAAATAAATTAAATTGAACTGAATGTGTAGAAGATGCAGGTCAAGGTCTTATTGAAGAATCTTTACCACCCTGTAGTTTTAAAGTCAGCTTATTGTTAACAAGTTTTGTTATTGAAGCAGACTCAAGAATCAGCACCTTAAACATTAGCCTGTCATCATTTTGAAAAAATTGAATCTATTATAAGATGTTTAAAGTGTCCACCCAAAAATTAGATTATTTCTGTTGTGAACTATGCTTTCGTCATCGTTAATATTGGATAAATTTTGTGAGGGCGAACAGTGTAAATCCAAAAACAGAGTTACTAGCTTTTTCCCTGTAATGCCCTATTTACGCCCTAAATACATTATTACCCTTTTTTTCTTAGAAAGCTTAGCTTTGGCAAAACCTGAGTTATACTTTCTCCACCTATCGGACCTCATCTTGCATTATCTCACCAAGTGTATATAACTACTAAAAACTAACAAAAAAAATAAGGATATAGTTCTACATTTCCAGCAGTCACTCATCTACAAGAAAACATTACGGGAAATAGTAGAATAATAACAAATATAAGAGGATAAAGCTGTAAAAATAAATATATTAGCATCAAAAAGTAAAAAAATGTAAACAAACTAAACATAAAAAACGCATCGCGTTGTCTAAGTTCACAGTTAAAAAAGTGAATAAGCAACCTAAAAATAAAAAAAATATATCAAGAAAACAATGGTCATCCATTTACGTGAAATAAAAGCGAATACGTGGCATACGTTGGTTAATAACAAAGAAGAACGGACTAAACTTAATTAACATTAGCACAGTATTCCTACCTTGAATAGAGAAATAGAAATACGATCGATAAATGTGTTGGCATAAAAAAACCTAAACAAACTAAAAAAGTCCGCATTGTGTAGTCACTAAGATAGAGGATCAATTTTCTGAGATCACTGTTGCACATATTATAGCTGGTTATTCAACATAATTTTAATTCCTTACAATACGTAGCTGAAAGTGTCTTCAAAGGTTGGGCAGTTCTTTGTTACTCATAAATAGTTTTGTGGTGCATGTTGTCAATTGTGAAAATTTCAATCAATATTCAATATTCGTCAATCGCTTAGAAATTTGAATAAAATAGAAAATTCATATTTTTAACTGAACCTAATATTTCAATTTCAATATTCTGCTCCGCGCACTATGTTTCATAGGATTAAATTTAAATTTACTATCCACTAACGTAAGTTCAGGGGCTATTGATAGTTTTTAACCCGCCAAATATTAAAACTAGGTTCAACTATGTGCGGCTTGGAGGAGATTCGTATTTAGTATAGAAAGAAGAACAAATATAATAATTAAAGACAATAGCGTCTCCCCCGGTTCACGTACGACACACAACAACCCTCGCATAGTGGATCCATTCAAGTCATAGTCTGTTTCAGTGTCGGCTCTGGGACAAATAAATCTCAAATATAAATCTGTCAGGCTTTATCACACGACAAACGGAAGTGTCTTTACGGAGAGGGCCACATTTGAATTTCACACACATTTCTTGCATTTACCAGACAGATATATTGCTTTTGTTATTTATATATTTGATGCTATTATACTCCGGGAATTGTACAAGAGCGGTGTTTGCATATAGTCGTACGTACAATATAACCTGCGGATACACTATATGCAGTGTTGGTCTGAATCAATATGAACAGCAGAATGAAGCAGATATGGTATGTAGAATGATAATTCTCGAGATATCTGATAGGCACTTCGTGAATTTCAAATCAAGGACTGATACTACAAAACTTTTCGTTAATATGTACGTTATACTCAGTTTTAAGTTATTATTTATTCAGCGTATGGTTATAGTACACATGACAAAAAAATTAACACATTTTTTTTCTTTTTGGTTGTTATTTTTTCGCTGTACTTAAACTGCCATTCAACGGCAGCCTACTAAAATGCCGTTAACAGATGTGACGTCATTGAAGTGACGTATTTGACGGCTTTGTAATTGCTGTACGTAAACTGCCGTCAAACGAAAACTCACTGAAATGACGGCTGACAGCTTCATCAGTATTCCTATGGCCCGTATTTATAAACCTTCCTTGAGGGAGACTCAAGGTCGCCTTGATGCTTGAGTCTTCCTTAGCGACAAAATCCAATTTATAGTCGCTGAGGCTTCCTCAAGTCGTCCTCAAGTCTTCCTTGAGCCTAAGGTTGCATGGGAGCTCCCTTGGCTCTTCCTTAGACCTTCCTTACCTTCGTTTGACATTTAAGAGTAAGGTTATATTATGTTAATTAAAAATATGTGAAAAATATTGTTTTGTATTCACCAAAAAATAGTGTTTTGAATTATTTTCCAGAGTTTTGACTTGATTTGTTGGTATATCTATGAGAGATAGTAGGTGTATGGTGCGCTGTTTATAATAATAAATAATGTTTTCTCCAAAGTCCAAACCAAAAGTGTTCAATGTTCATGCAAACATACTGAAATACTGAAACTACCAGTATGATAATGGTAATTGAAGGAGAAAAGTGATTAGAGATTGGTATTAAAACACACTATGATCATGCAACATATACACTCCCACAAATGAATAAATCGATAGTGGCACCTAAACTTGCATTGGGGGTTCCACCTTCAAGGCAAGTACCTACTTTCAAGCTGTTCACCAGTATTAAATAACAGTTTCTAAATTAATTTTTTATTTCAGGATCTTAGATTCAGATAATCTAAATTGTGAAGGTTCAACAAGGAGAAAAGATATCCAAAGTATTGAAACATCATGTCCTATTGACATGTCAACAAGGAGTTAAACAGAATAATGATGTTACATAAGCCCATTTATGAGTAAGTCAGTGTAAGCAAGATAGAAATAATAATAATAGAGTGGCTGCGGGAAACAGTAACAAAGCCTACACAGAACATGAGGCTAATGACCAGAGCAGTCGATGCCGATAACACAGAAAGAAGACAAAAAATAATAATAATAATTATATATTATTGTATTATAAACAACAAGGTATGGAGGTGAAGGATGGTTTATACAAGCATAAGTTGTATAGTATAGATTTTTGTCTGATTTGTTGTCAGAATTTCAAATGAACTATGCTAGTTTGGAAACAATATAGTAGCTATAGATGTGACCCATGTTTTAAACATTTATGATTTTGATCTGACTACTGTTATCGTAGTGGACAAATTTGGGGAAGGAGTACTAGTATGTCTTATTTTTAGTAATATACAGAAAATGTATTTATGATTTTTTTTGAGGTGATTAAATTAAATCTAAGTTTAGTTTCTCTAAAAGTATTCATGACTGATACTGTGTCCACTTTTTAGAGTGCTTGGTCCAGTATTATGGGAGCAGCTAAACTACAAATATTGCGGTCATGGCACATTGACCGTGCAGTGATATATGAAGTTATAAAATGTTCATCGCAGAGCACTGGCATGGGTGAATTTAACCTATTTAGCCTACAAAATACTATTTTACAATTGCTCCTAGGTGTCGAAACTCATAACTTGACCTTCGGTACATTGTATCATAAACAAAACATGTATAATAAACACTATGTGGTTAGAATAAATGCTCCAACTTATAAAGTATTTTTATTTGGATGGAAAGAAAATGAAGAAGTTAAATAATAGTTTGCATGAGCTCCTGGAATATATAGGGGTAAACTATAACGGTTATTAAAGGCAAGTACACTATTCACACAAAAAAATATTTTATCAAGGCACAGAGCTGCTGTATTAAACAATTTTACTATTGCTTTTGCTTTGTAGTGAAACTGGACAAATTTATTGTGTCAAAAAGTTTCATCTAATAGCTGTTTAATGTGTAACACTTGAAATATTTCTTATCACACATATTGCAGCTGCAGTGACCTTTCCATAAGAAACTTCATTTGCAAATATATTAATTTTGTACCAATTGCTTGTGATAGAAAAAAGTTATTAAAATCTGTAAAAAAGTGTAAAGTTAATAGAACAATTTTGCAAAAACTTTTTTATTTTCCACTTTTTAAATATATATATAATCAGAAACTCTTTTACACAGTCTGATGTAGAGTGTGTCAAAAGTTACAGTTCATATAAAAACAACAAATTATTGCACATAAATCAACTTGTGTTCTTTTTAATCTCTTGCAGTGCATTCTTTTCACTTTGGTCCATGTATTTTATCTTTTTTTCCAAAATTCTTCCTGTCGCTCTTCTATACATTTTTCTAATGCCTCCAGCTCCCAACTCTTTTCTAATTACACTGTTTTTGATTTTTTCTCTTCTGGTAACACCTTTAACCTTCCTAAAGTATTTCATTTCTATTACTTTTAACTTGCTTTTACTCCATGCTCTAAATATCCACGATTCACAATAGTAAGTCAGGACTGGCCTATAAATCACTCTATAAATTGACCTCTTTATCTACCTGCTTATTTCCCTATGTCCTAGCAAACCATTTTTCAGGTAGTGATATGTTGGTTTCTTGAATAACCTAGTTTATTTCCAGTTGTTGGCTCCCTGATTGCTCTAATGCTACACCCAGATATTCAAAATAATAATCAACTTGTTGTATTTGCACCTCTTTTCCTTCTGCAGATAAGCTGATACCACTGACTCCTTTGGTTTTTTTTCATTTCTCTTTAAAACTTGATTCCAATTTGTGAATAAATGTTGCATATCTTTCTCGCTGTTGGCTACTATCGTATCGCTACATCATCTGCAAATGCACATTCCGAAATTCTTTCCCTTTTCCAAATTTCGATATCAAATATATACAGCAAATCCTATACAGGTTTCACAGTTCTGTGTACTTTCCTTCATCCATAAACGTTATAAATATCAAAGGACTGATAGCTCCTCCTTGTTGCAGTCCATTATTTGTTGTAAGTGCCTCAGATTTCAATTTCTCCATATTTTTTAAATAAATGTTTCCAAATTTATAATTATAATTATCGACAGTGCATACAGAAAATGACACTACTGACAGTGGATTTTGCTATTTCTCTGGTTTCTTTGCAACGTTGCCAGATTTTCCTCTTCCTTGGCTAAGGAGGCCTTGAGGAACGACTATAAATTAGAACATTCCAAGGCGTCCTTGGCTAAGGCTTCCTCAAGGAAGCCTCAAGGTCGGGACTATAAATACGGGCCTATGATCAAATACCACCTCCTTATGAGCAGTAAGGCAGACAAGATGCATTTAATCTCCGTGCTATTCGGTAGGAAATCATACTTAGATTTAATCTGATTTGACTGAAGTCCTTGGATGAAATGTATTTTGATTGCGATTTAATTCTCGTTTACTATTCTTTCGGTAGCTGAAATAATAGCCGCAATAAGTTGTTTTTCAACTTCTTGTACCAAGTTTTGCGATTGAGTTCCATAGACCCCATATGAATATACAGGGTGAGTTTTTAGTACCGTCTCGGTCGATAACTCCACTACTGTAGAAGATAACGAAAAAAGTTGTATACAAAAGTTGTAGCCACGGGTATGTTCCTTGCTCAGAAAATATTTATATTTATACAGGGTGATCCATAACTACGTGGTGATGCAAACATGTATTTTTTTAAATGGGACACCCTATATATCATTCCATATTCAAATTCTACTAATGATTTCCGTTCCTACAATATAGGGTACTGTTACATTATACAGGGTGTTTCAAAAGTTATGACCATTTTTATATCCAAATCGCGGTCAAATGAACGTACTGTATTTCAAAAAGTAATGAATCAAAAATTATTTTTTTTACATCAGTAGATTAAAAATATCCTCTAGTTTTAAAATCGTCTATAAAAACAGCCCGTGATGCATATTCGTATACAGGGTGATGTAGAATGCAAAATCTAGATTTTCTCTCTTTTTTTAAATGTAACCCCTAATATTTTATTACACCAAAGAATTGCATTTAATAAGCTCTTTCATCTTTGTATAGCACTTGTTATGGCTCTGTTCATTAGTTTCTGAGATATTTCGATTTTCCTACAAATTTTAAATATACCTCCTGTTTGTTTGCTAAAATCTATTTATTTTGAGACTATCAAATTTAATTTTTGCTTAACAAAAAACTAAAATATAAGGCCATAATAGTAGTTGATCAAGTCAAAACAATGAGATATAGGTCAAGTGTGCTGAGGACACAATTTTATAGACGTCGTGCATATAATTATCAGGCAGATGTATCAGGTAGGCTATGAAATATTAAACGACACAGTCCAAATACAACGATTCTCCAGTCTTTCAAACGCATTAGTTTTAGAGTGCCTCCGTTCTGGATATTGCTTTTCATAGTTGATATATTCTAGAGGCAAGTAGACAATTTCTCAAAGATTCTCCTAAATACCCTCAATGGTAAAATTCATTTTTAAAGCTGGTTTTTCGTACAGTACGGAATTATTGAGCAGGTTATGAAAACTGTCAATTTTTTAAAGCCTACTTCATAAATCTGCTTGATAATTATGCATCACGCCTACAAAATTGTTTCCTCGGCATACTTGACTTTATTATCTAGAGGATTCAGGGTTTTGACTTCATCAAATAGTATCATGACCTTATAGTTTAGTTGTTCGTTAAATTAAAAAATAAATTACATAGTAATTTCTCAAAATAAATAAATTTCTGTACACAAATAGAAGCTATACTTTAAATTTACCGAAAAATTTAAATATCTCGGAAATTGATGAACGCAGGTACAACAAGTGCTATACAAAGATGAAAGAGCATATTAAAAGCAATTCTTTGGAGTAATAAAATATTGGGGGTCACATTTAAAAAAAAAGAGAAAAACTGGATTTTGCTTTCTACATCACCCTGTATACAAATATGCGTCACGGGCTCTTTTTATAGCCGATTTTAAAACTAGAGGATATTTTTAATCCTGACATGTAGAGAAATAATTTTTGATTCATTACTTTTTGATATACAGTACGTTCATTTGACCGCGATTTGGATATAAAAATGGTCATAACTTTTGAAATGCCCTGTATAATGTAATAATACCCTATATTGGAAGAACGAAAATCATTAGTAGAATTTGAATGTGGAATAATATATAGGGTGTCCTATTTAAAAAAATGCATGTTTACATCACCACGTAGTTATGGATCACCCTGTATAAATCAAAATATTTTCTGAGTAAGGAGCATATCCGTGGGTACAACTTTTATATATAACTTTTTTCGCTATCTTCTACAGTAGTGGAGTTATCGACCGAGCCGGTACTAAAAACTCACCCTGTATATTATCCCACATATTTTTTCTCTATGATTTGGTTTCTCTGTACCAGTCTTTTCCTTCTCCTGAATATTTTTAGTAATGGACAAAACGCAATTTGAGGGTCTGCTTCTCTAATTGTCGACGAAATTTAAAATTTGGTGTTCTGTTCCAGACTTTTATTGAAAACTTTACCCTGAGAAATACATATCATGCAACATTATGGGATCTTTTCACAGATTTTACAGTACATCTTTCCTTTTTCTGTGATGAACTTTTTGTCTTGTCCTTTTGGTTGACCTCGTCTTTTTTTATTGTAACAGACATCTTCATTATCGGCAATGTGATATCACTGACTCCAAATTTTCAACAACATCAGCTTTATCAACTTTAATTGGATCAGGTATTATATCCCCCTCAACAATGTCACATGATCTTAGAGATGAGGGATTTCTGTTGTCTTTTACCAGAATCGCTTTGTCACCAGGCGCAGATCATTCTCCAGATAACTGACACTGGGATGATAGATATGCATTATCTAATACAAAGGCTTTATTCGTTTTGCTTTGACCTGGAGGAAGCACCTGATCAAATCAGTATCAATGGCCCCTAGCGTTTCAAGATTTTTCAATACATTAGGTCGTTGCTCCAAGAACAGGTCTGACCATTGAGTGGCACAAAACTAGTCGGAAGACTTACTCCAGACCATACCAATAATATCCGGATTCCCATAATTCAGCAAAAATTGTCACAACTATAATGCAAACAAGTCAAAAACAATATAACCGATAATAAAATATAGCAATTTTTAAAAGAAATCGAATATGCTATTAGCAGCACATCAGTGGGATACCGTTTGACGGCAGTTTAATCACGGCGAATATAAAGCCGTCAAATACGCCACTTCAATGATGCCACAGCTGTAAACGGCATTTTAGTGGGGTACCGTTTGACGGCAGTTTAACTACAGCGATTACAAATACGTCACTTCAATGACGTCACATCTGTTAACGGCATTTTAGTAGACTGCCGTTGAACGGCAGTTTAAGTACAGCCTTTTTTGTGATCTAAATAGTAACTACGCTATAGGTTAATATCAAGCCTGGAAATCCATTCGACGGCTGACGGTTTGGCTTGGAGGAAGTCCTTGCTGTTGCCTGGATATGCTCTGAGGCCACATTCTTGCAGTGCATGTCTGACAGTTTGGCGTTCCGCTCTACAACGAATCAGCGCACACTCCATGCGACGTGCGAATCCTGTTTAAGGTGGATCACCCCTTTCGGAGGAGCTCAGAACCAGGGGATTGGCCAACAGAAAGATTACTGTTCACTTCTTCTGGTGTTTGGGTCGCCCAAATTTCTGCCCGTTTAACTTGAGGGTTAAAACCATCAGACTCAAGTTGAAGAGCTGTTGGAATTGGTGGTTTTCTGGACTGCAATCTGCGCAAGGAGAGATCAAGTATATCTTCGTGGATTGGTAGTGAGAGATTTGTTTTGATTTCGTTATGCTCTTTTTGAAGGTCATTTTCTCGACGGATGGGTCGTGTAGATATTTGGCCATGTTAGCCACTAAGTTGGGGTTGATTTGATGAATCCCGTAATAGTCCTTATATAATGTATTTAACTGGGCATCTATCAGTCTAGTATGTGAGCATGTGAGCTGTTTAGCCACACTGGCGAGCAAAATCCAGCCGCAGAGAAACAGAGGTTCCGGGCCGAAGTACGCAGCGTAGAAGCGGAATCGCCCCAAGAGGTTCCACACAATTTTTGCAGGATGTTATTTCTGTTGTTTACTTTCACCGCGATGGACTGAATATGTCTTTAAACGACATTATCCTATCCAGTGTGACACCTAGGTATTTAGGTGTGGGATTTTAGGGTAGCAAGGTGCTATTATGGTAAATATTTAACTCTCTTTTTGCCATTTTAATGTTAAGGTGAACACACGATGTTATTGTTTTGCTTATACTTGGCTTAGTTTCCACTGAGGTATGACCCCACGATTGAAAGATCGGCAGTTAGTGTGGACTCTGAAATGTCAAAGTTGGTATTTTTGTACGCTAGAGCCAGGTCATCTGCATATGCGAATTTCTGGGAGGATAACTGAGGAAGGTCCGAGGTATGTACTATGTTGAACAAGACGGGCGATAGAACGGAGCCCTGGTGTAATCCGTGACTTAATGTCCCACTTTGCTGGTATCAGAGCTCATGACAACCTGGAATGATCTGGCCGAAACAATATTGTTTATTAGGGTGTCTACTGTTTTGCAGGGTATGATACGGTACAGCTTATATAAGAGCCCTTCTCTCCAGGGCCCGTATTCTTGAAACGAGGAACGACGTTCACGAGAGAACGTACATATTAGTTAGCATTGTCGTTCTCCTGTGAACGCTGTTCCCCGTTTCAAGAATACAGACCGTGGGCCAGACGGTGTCATAGATTGCAGTCAGGTCTACGAACAATATTCCGGTCTTGAGGTAGCGTAGGTATCCGCTTTCAATAAAAGATGTGATGCTGAGTACCTGGTCATAGAAACTACGATTCGGTCTGAAACCCGCCTGCTCAACTGGTATATGTTAGTCTTAGGTTAGGACCTATTCATGACTAAGCGCTCGAGGAGTTTGAAACAGATGCTGAGTAGCGCGAGTTCTCCACAAGTTCGCAGTCTTTTCCTGGTTTCAGTATGCCCATTACCCTTGATTTTTGGAATTCTGGAGGTAGTTTATCAGTCTTTAAAATGTCTGTAAAGAATGCCCCCAGCCACTCTCTTGTGAGTGGTCCACAGTGAATTACGAATTTTGGAAAAATTCCATCAAAATCTGGGGCTATCCCCGCTTTCATCCATTCGATGTTGGTGGCTAATTCAGTTGATGAGAAAGGCCTGGAGAATTTTAAGTTATTCTTATTCTTGGGGTTGTCAAAGGAAGAAAATCTAGCCCCAATTTACGCAGTTAATCCCTTTGGACGAGGTCGAATTGTAGGCAAACGAAAACATGGTGCTTCTTTTAGAGCAATTGCTGTAACCACAGGCTACAGTTGTAGCAGCATGGTGACCCATAGATCGAAGAAGAGCGAATCTAGCGAGCTAGAGGTTCTGAAGCACGTAGGAGAACTTCACACCGATAAAATCATCTACGACTTCTGGCCCCCCGACAAACGCCAACGCGTTAGACGGCGAGGTGGTGAATGACGTGATCTCCAGTTTGCTGTTGACCGTCATGTTTATCTTCTTCCAATTGCTTTGATGGTTTGGGGTACCATTGTAATTAACAGCAAACCACTTTTACTTGTGATTCGTGACAAAATAAAGGGGAAACGTTATGTGAATGATGTGTTACCGTTCCATATTATGTCCGAGGCCCCGAATAAGATTTATTCCAGCAAGATAATGCACGTCCTCATATTGCAATGGTGTCATAAGGTTCCTAAAGAACCTCCGCCCATGCTAGACGAATTGGCACATTCTGTGAGGGCAGCTCGGGAGGCTGTGCCTCCAGAGTTTGTTAACAACCAGATTACGTACATGCCGCGTAGGCTAGAGCATTGCATTCGTCAATATGGAGGGCCCACCAATTTTATTATTGACCCGTTGAAATTTTATTGTAAACTAATTATGGCAGATAGGTTCATTTATTATTGCACTTACTTCTGCTGCATTTCATGCACCGCATCCATTCGTTTCTCTCTTCGAATTTTACTTGCGAGTAGTATAATTTGTCAAAGTTTAATGAATTGATTAACCTTGCATTTGATATATGTTACACTTCGGTATTCATGTCACATGTATATTGTTATTACAGTGGTAAGTTGGAAAAAAGCATACAGTTTTTGGGAGTCACTAATGGGCAGCCGCAGAAATCAGTGATACAAAAATTGACAATGTGAAAAAATGTTGCTTCAGCATTTTTTTATGGTTCATTAGAGTGGATGACACTGTCGTAGTGACCGATAGACTGCAAGATCTACAAACTACGAAATCTATATCACAGTTGTAAAAGTTATGGTCTGAACATGAATTTAAAGAAAACCAAATTTATGGTATTTACAAAAAATAACAACGTGATCGGCAGTATTACAATAGATAACGCGTCAATAGAGCGAGTAAAGATACACAGGGTGAGTTTTTAGTATCGGCTCAGTAGATAGAGGATATTTTTAATCTTCTCGTGTAAAAAAAATAATTTTTGATTAATTACTTTTTGATATACAGTACGTTCATTTGACCGTGATTTGGATACAAAAATGGTCATAACTTTTGAAACACCCTGTATAATGTAACAATACCCTATATTGGAAGAACGGAAATCATTAGTAGAATTTGAATATGGAATAATATATAGGGTGTCTCATTTAAAAAAATGCATGTTTGCATCACCACGTAGTTATGGATCACCCTGTATAAATCAAAATATTTTCTGAGCAAGGAGCATATCCGTGGCTACAATTTTTATATACAATTTTTTTCGCTATCTTCTACAGTAGTGGAGTTATCGACCGAGCCGATACTAAAAACTCACCCTGTAGATACTTGGGAACTTGGCTAACCAAAAATGCTAAGCAATATCAGGAAATAAGAGCTCGAATAGAGAGAGTACAAGAACTGCATTTGTAAAAATAAAGAAAGTTCTTTGCAGCAGGGTTATAAACCTGAAACTTAGACTACGATTGCTGAGCTGTTGTGTCTTTTCGACTCTGCTATATGGTGCCGAGGCTTGGACGCTTAAGAAGGCGGAAATGGACAGACTGGAGGCTCTCGAAAGATGGTGTTATAGAATGATTCCGAGGATCTCTTGGACTGATAGGGTCTCAAATGTGCAACTATGGCAGAGAATCCAAAAAGAGGAAGAAATCATTAACACCCTCAAAACAAAAAAACTAGAGTACCTTTGTCATGTTATGAGTGGACTCAAATACACTCTACTACAAAACATTATGAAAGGGAAGATCAAGAGTAAGAGAAGCCAAGGAAGAAGAAGGACCTCTTGGCTGAAAAACTTGAGGGACTGGTTTGGGATGACATCTAATCAACTATTCAGAACAGCGGCAAACAAAGTTAGAATTGCCGTGATAATATACAACCTCCACTAGGAGATGGAACTTGAAGAAAAAGAGTGGATAGAGATATTTGGGAGGTCGGTGGTGGTCTACTTTTGCAAGTTTTCTACAAAAATATTTAGAAGTCATTACTGTATGCTCACCTCATCTCCGACTTTTCTCCTCATAGTCACCAAGCTTTAGGCTCAAATCTTTATTTTATCTATATTTAACTCTGGTTGTAGGCACATACACAACCGTTTTTGTGATGAAAAGTGCATGTGAAATACATAGTGCTTGAACTGCCTGGTGCAGTTTTTTAATATCCATAAATAATTAATGCAATTCAGCTATAGCGTCAAGCTATTTTAGCCGCGTTCTTCTGACGTAAGCTCTCATATGCGCTTTATAAATGAAATCGTCTAAGCCAAACGTTCATCGTCCACGTAAAATATGATTGCTTGTTGTGCAATTTATAATGCACCTTAGTCGCAGTCGGTGAGCCGGCCATTGTGCTCAGGCGAAGAGAGAATGCACAGCCAGGTTAGCCAGCAGGCAAAATATGTGCGCAAAGGTCTATCTGGGTGATTTATGGGAAGCCAGGCGATCGGCACGCAATTGTAATGGTCCACAACCTGGGAGATGAATTTATTGATTGCTCGACTCTTGTTAATTATATGCCTTTCTCTCGGAAAACTGATAAATCTATAAATTATAGACGTTGCCCGATGCGGACTGACTCTTTGTAATTTGTAATTAACGACAGTTGGTATGTGGACGTAGGCAGAAGCATATATAGATCTATATGTATCTATTTGGTCTATTTTACATACCATATATCCAAGGTATATGCATTGAAAGAGTGAAGCTTTAGGAGAGTGTCGTCCAGGGTCCAGGGCTAAGGCGGATCCCTGGTACTTTACATTTCGAGATTCCTTAGGCCGGGATTCTTTGTAGAGAAACTTGTAAATGGGTCATTCTCACCTAAAACGGAAGTTTTCAGCCTTCTGAGTGTTTCCGATATAGCTAAAAATTAAGTTGCGGAAAATGTATTGAGGAAAGGACAATAAAGGGAGTTGCTAGCTATCTCCCCACACAATGAAGAACTTATTTGTTGTATTATTTGTTTTCGTTGTTTTTAAACTAGCTTCATATCATATCGCTGATGTTGAATTATTTTCTAAGGTTCGCTACATTATTCATAAAATCTGGAATAACGTTTTCTCAGTATTTTTATCTCGTGAAAATATTTCCTCCGTTAACGCATTTAACAAATGTATAAGATTCGCTTTTAACCGCAGAGCTAAGTGGCGGAGCAATGATAAGTGGGTTTTTCAAGGGTATTGAATGTCCTATCATACCATGCTTTCGAAATATATTTTTCTGCACTCCAACCACTGAAACTCACCGCCAACTTTTATTTTCGAATAGCACCCCACAGATTTTTCTACATAAATGGATTTTATTTAATATCTTGTCTTCATACACACACCACTTTTTTCCCAATTTCATAAGTATAAAATAAATAAAATAAGGATTTTTCAATGCGTAATATTTTCGTATTAAAAAAGGACACAAAAAGACATTTGTTTTCGAAAGTAGGTAACAATTACTCTTTAAAACTCTCTTAGTTTTCTTTTTTGCCCATTTCTTGCGTCAAAAAAATACTTATTCTATTTATATTATGCTTATGGTTTCACGAAAAAAAAATAAGTTTGCGTATAAAGTCAAAGGTATACAAGATTTTGAACAAAAATAGGAATATAATTTATGTCGGAAAACCTATTGGGTGCTATTTGAAATAAAACAGTTGGTGGTGAGTTTTAAGGGTTGACGTTCAAAAAAAATCTTTTGAAAGCGTAGTATGATAGACCCTATAGTACCTCCTGAAGTTCCACCCAATTTTGTTTGGACAGATGAAAGTTTTCCTAATTGCTTGAATTTTCGTGCCTCTATACCATAATTTTATGATAGTGAATCATGAGTCAGATCAAATTTCATCAATATTTCACTGAGAAACGCTTGAATATCTGTCAACTCAAATTCAGGTATATTTATTATTTATTTAAAAATAGCCATATATTTTTAAAAATTATTACAAGCAAAATGTAGTCAAGTTGATTGACTCAGTACTTCCCACGCATAAGGTGACACCATTTTATTATTTTCCCACACAACACAAAAACTCTTGTGAATAGTTTCTTGCATCTCTCTCCATAGGAACTGGGATGACACAGTTTTTATTCTGAAAGCTTCAATCAACTAGCCGAAACGCTGCGCTGCCACCGACACAATTTCTAAAAACCATACGCGTTTTCCATCCTCACCACAGTAATGATAATATGTCAAAGTTGTTTCAAAATCTATTCCATAATTTCCACGTTACACAATACAGTATTTAAAGCAAGCCCCTTGGTTTCTCTAATAGGCAATAGGCATATCTGGATGGACCTAAAAGGGGTATTATGCCGCTAGGTCTTTCTTTCACCAGTCAATGGATAGCCTATTATGGCTACAACATTTTTGTTTTACAACCTTCCACCCCTCAACCACGCCAATTTAACTCCCATCCAAAAATAGTAGAAAATGATCAGGAACCCCTAAAATGCCTAGAAACGAAGTTTGAGGAATATTAGATTTTTTTTGTTTTTTGATACCTAATTACGAGCCTAATTACTTCTCCGCCCTTTGTACATTTTTAAAAATTATGGCAGCATTACCTACGCCACCACACCATATCGTTAACAGACAGACAGACAGATAGACCGACAGACTGACCGACAGACTGACCGACAGACAGTCAGACCGACGGACATGGGTTTTCGCTATACAGATATCATGGAACGCCTAAAAAGCGTACTATCTCGAAATTGACAATTTCCGCGATCACAATACTCCCCTCAACTATCGGTGGGAAGTAAAATTAATTTCATCTACTAACGATTCTCATGAACGAACGTTCTTAAACTGCCGTCTTTCTAGGAAAATTCTCGGCTTTCCGGTGTTAGAAAAAAATCGGAAAAAATGTGCTATGCTTATCATGATCTATTCTATCACAAACACTAAAAAATCCTGTTACTGGTACTGACAATTCTTGGAATTCTGCTTTACTCCTTTTTGATGAATCTTTTGAATGTAGGTATATCCTTATTCCAATCCCATCCAAGGACAACGAAAATAACCGCTAATGCCTGGCGACGCTGTCACCTCGAATCAATGCAGGTCGACGTTGTGTTTGTCGCTTTTACCTGCCACTTCCTCCTCTAACCGGGTACCGTGAGGTGTTTGTATTTAGCTTGATATACGTGTGAGGTGGCAGCTTCCTAATTGGAACTTATTAATAGACCTACCACCCTCTCTTTGTATGCAAATTAATTCAAACACCTTCGTGCATGTATACCAACAAAGTAACAGTTTTATTTACGAAAGCGGTTCGTATAGTGAAAAGTGAGTGATAAGTGATATAATCGAGCTAAGATACAGCTAGAGCTAGACAGATAAGATAAGAAAAATTTAATGCTTCCAAAACCTGTCAAATAATAAGTGCTCAAGCCAGCACCCGATTCTAATGAACAATCAGGCCCTGCCAAGGAGTCACTTATTCCAGCTCTTAGGAGTTAACATTACATAAAATCGGATCTGGCACGAACACGTTGTGTCAATTGCAACAGCTGCTGTTAGAAAGCTTGGTTACCTATTTAGAACCAGAAAGTACTCATCACCGTCTAACCTCCTCACATTATATAACGCCCAGATAAGACCTAACCTGGAGTATTGCTCTCATATCTTGGGAACACCGATCGTGTCAGATGCACTCGCGCAAAAAGGGAGAGGGACTTTCTGATGACCAGAACCATCAGTGCATAGGCCTACAAACGGGCCATTATGCTCTTCTCCTTACCCTAGTTCCCCAAGCCCAGCCCTCGTCGCAAAGGTAAGCATGGCCTTGGGTCCTGCCCATCTTATATTCTTGAACTTAATATGACCTGTCTGTGATACCCAAGGTCTTCATAACGACATAGAATGTGTGCTGAGGATTCTTCCTCCTTGCCACAGCGTATACACGTCGCGTCGTCTCGCTAGCAGGCAAACAAGCAACCTTAGCCGGCTTCTGTCCAGTGAGAGATAGAACCGCCCCATCTTGGCCAGAGGTCCTAAAATACTTTCTCTAGTTTGATATCCAGAGATTCATCTCTATCTCAGAAGATTTTGCAACCACACCTCTCTTTTCCTTCTAATGGTACCTGCTGCCAGCCCCACAGCCGGCTCAGGACCCAGAAAATTATTCCTCGACCCTCACATTGCGAACGCGTCCGACATTTCATTGCCTCCAACTACAGCATGATTCAGCATTTGCATAAGTGACACCTAATGCCTTGCCGAAATATCATCCAAGACCTTTCTACATTGCAGAACGAGCTTTGATATAAACCTACAAGCACTTAATGCTTTTAATGCTGCCTGAGCGGATGGTGGCTAGGCCCCTGAATATCGTAAATACGAAAGACGCAACCTAAAATCGTATACATCCCTGCCTGGAATACCGTGGTGTATCCCCCAAGAGAGAGGGGAGGACTTTGTTTTTGGCCCATAGGACCCCAGCGCCGGAGCCTTCGTCGGTAACTGAGCCGCCCGTGTGTCAGACTGGCCCTCTCCCCTCAAAAGACTGCCTGCCGCTTGGCCCCTACTCTTCCCTTGTAGGATACTTTACCGTAAATTTGCAGTCAAAGTGATACTTAGGAGAAATTATGTCACTCCTCATATGTAGAATAGGGTCGTCCCTTTGCAGTTCCGAGAGGACGGCAGAGTGTCCCCTGCCAGGATTCATAAAGGACCAACTGCCTTGACTCCACAATCGGAACGCAGACACCCTTGCCTCCCCTTGAACTACCAAGTCGAGTGAAGGAAGATTAAGCAGTGCTTCTAGCGCGCTCAACAGAGTGGTGCGTACTGCACTTGTTACACTAACACCATCCAAGCATTGAATTTTATTTAGCTTTGCTTTGATTATTTTTATCCTCACACATGGCCACCACACCAGTGATCCATACAATAAGGACGGCCTAACGATTGTAGTATAGAGCCAGAACATCACCTTAGGAGTCAAGCTCCAATTCACTCCTACAACCCTTCTGCATGCCCATAACGAATTACGTGCCTTATTGACTTTATGTTCTACATGTCTCCAATTCAGCTTGGAGTCTAGAACTACGATTTTTTTTGAAGATATTAGATAGATATTTTCCAGTTTTTCCAAGAAATGGTCAAACACAAAAACAAAAATGCTTCTTGGCTTTTATTTTTTTTTGTAATTATACTCAGTATTAAGCATGTTTTAATACCTAAAAAAGAAAACCTATACATCCGACCAATAATTAAGTACATTTTGGGCCCAAGGTTAGAAATCACTGTTTTTAGTCAGGAGACCAAAACCTTCAACATAAAATTAAAAATACTCATGCCTGGTTCTGGAGCCCCAAACTAATCTTAAAAACTTTCAACTGTCGCTACACATACATGGAGGTGTTTTGGATAGGTTTCAGTAGGGGCTACCCAAAGAAAAAAAATAACGTCGCCCGAATTTGAAAAAACCGATATGACTGCAAATTTGAAATAAAATGGAAGCTACAAGAGATTAATATCGACAATCTTATATCGTTATTAAGGCTATCAAATTTTACATTTAACCATATAAAAAATATTGGGCATTCCCATTTAAAAAAATTAAGTTACCTGTGATTGAAGCTTCCTTAATTAATCCACCGATATCATCAAGTACAAAGAGAATTCAAATGTGTACTACCTAAGGTGACATATTTCATGCACACCGCCTTCTAAGTTTTATAGACGCTGTAATATTAATTTTTTCAGCATCTACTTATATCAAAAATGGTAACTTGCACCTAAACGGTCCATTTTAAGTATCATAGTATGATACTTAAAGTCACACTATAATCGGCCAAGGAATACAAATATGCGATAATATACAGGGGCTTCTATTTAAAATAATGTAACTTTGACAAGTCTCACATTAGTAGTATAATGGTAAATATTTTTGGAACACCAATAGATTTTTTATTTGAGACATTTATTATTATATACTTACTTTTGTTCATCTGGTATTTTAGTTTGCCTTATAACAAGTTTTGGACCAGGGTCGTCAATCCTAAACACTAAAAACCTTTCAGGACCCTTTGCGCATTTTAGATTGAACGGTAATTATGTATTTTTAGGAAAAAGGAAAACATAAGAACCTGCTTTTTAGTTCCTTCAGTTATGCAGGTTATGAAATCCCGACCTAATTTCTTAACGATGTGTCTTATAACCGACCTCCTGACAATTTTCTGTCCCATACCAATTAATCTTGGCAACATTTTTTATGACATTCTTTTCGACAATGCCTGTATCATGCCTATATACTCTAGCAACCTTATGGTATTTCCTTTAGATGTTAGAACAATAACGCATGTGGCCCTCAGTAAGGTAAATGGTAACATACCGTGAACTTGAGCAGCATTTTGAAGAAGCGTTCTTTCACTGTAAATTCCTCAGATTCTCTCAACGTTAGTGCTCTGCTACTACTATATTTATCATTGCACCTATGGCCATTAAACTTATATATCTGCTCAGTAACGCGTTAAACTTTAAGAACCACCGAACAGCAAGACTCAAGCTAATGACGTATGTTACTGATCCCCTACCCATACAGCGGACTGAGATGTCACGTCCAATGTGACTTAATAAGTTATAATAATCGCTTCTGGATACACCATATAAAATAAACAAGGCCGCAACATACGAATACCGTGTGTCACATAATGATAAAATATAACCTAGCGACACGTTAAGAGAAGAGTTCTCATTCTTATTAATCCATTCCGCGGCCCCGAGTCCCAAGAGAGACGCGTATTTATGCAGATATGTTAAATAAACCGGGTTTGTTGATACAGTATTTATTTGATGGTGGTATTTTGTGTAGTTCGCCACGACAGACGGCTCTGCGACCCTATAAAATATGACAAATAATCATGAGAAGTGAGGATTCGACTTTCGATTCACAGAACCGGACGTGGAAATATAGTCGGGTTCGCTGATAACGAGGTCGCTAGTGCCAAAATAATTTGTCTGCTTATGATCTACCCCTAGCTATAAACGACTGACTGTTCCTCGTTTACCCGTTATATTTTTCTTTCAGGAACCGTCCGATCATGTTGTCCCCGTCAATACTGAAGCCTTAAGGCCTATTGCATTATAACTCCCCTCATTTACAGTATCCACTCCAGTAAAACTGATCCCTGCATAAGTTTATGCTGTCTTCCTGATGGTCCTGGTGCTGAGCTGTAATCCGTTGGTTCTATCTTGGGCTTTCCAAAGAGCTGTTGTCTCTTATGATCTAGTCCTTCGCACTCACTGTCTTTCTAACCACATAGTCTGCAGTTGGTGTCCATTGCAGAGTCCCATTTTATTCAGGTGTTCCTTCAGGCCACGATGTCCCGTGAGGAGACCCATAGTTATTTGAAGCTGACTCCTAGTCAAAGGCTAACCTGTTTTCTTGCATGGAGCTTTAATGAATTTTTTACCATGAACGCATCCCGGCTTCAAATTCCACTGCTCCTTGTGCTCGTGTTTCATCCATTCTACGACCTGGTGCCTGATTGTGCTTTTAGGCGGGTTCTGCTCCAATGTATAGAGCAGACTAGCATATTCTCGCTAACTCATCCGCCTTTTCATTGCTGCTTATACCTCAGTGTCCTGGCCCCCACTCCAAAGTTACTTTGTTATGTTCTGCCAGCCTTTCATGTAGGCATTCCCAGACTAGCGCAGACGTAACTTTGGGACCTTCTAATGCCCTAAGTGTAGCCCGACTCTGTAAGTATCGCGATCCTCTTATTTTCGCAAGATCGCTCATTTTTTATCTTTGCACAATGCAGGATGGTGTACACCTCTGACTGAAATACCGAAGCGTATTTTCCGAGCAGAATGCTGTGTCTAGTTCCTCTTCCAAAGATTCCCGCTCCTGTACCCTGCCCGGTCTTTGATCCATCTGTATACGAGACTATTTCCCGTTGCAGGTTATTTACTTCACAGAGTTTTCGATCTCTAATTATAGTCTCGAATCTCTCGTTGAAGATGTATTTCGGACTTATGTGGTCCTTTCTAGTATCCATTATGGTATGCCTTACATATTCTACGATTTGGTTGTGTCCAAGATCCTTGTAAATTCCTCTTGGTGGAGTTTGTAGTCTAGAGTAGGCCATTCTCGTCTCGCCCATTATTACAATTTGCAATGGAGGAAGGTCTAGGATGATCCCTGAGACTGCAGTTATCTTACTCTTTCTGTATTCTCTATTGGAAAGAGGGTGATTTGTCAAAATAACGTCCTTCCGAGGATCCCCAGAACTGAGTTTCTAGCCATTTCAACCGAGTGAGAAAGGTGGTGATGCATTTCAGGGTGATTCCTCCCAATCTGGCGCAGAATACATTTTCGCATTGATTAAACAGTTGGGCAATCACACAGCAGGTGCTCAACAGTCTCATCTTCCTGTGTACATCCGCTGCACACAGGGGTGTATCACTTAATCCTATACATACAAAGAAAAGTACCTAGTGTCAATTTTAAACTAATAATACTATTTTCACGCTATGGTAGCAAAAACGCTATACATATTTAAACAGAGTATAGATCGTCTCATCATCTCTCTCACCAAACCGTATCATAGATCATTTATAATATAACCTATAATACAGTAGAGTCGGGTAGAGTATACCCAAGTTGCAGATGAAAGTTGTAGCCAAGAATGTGCTGCTTGCTCGCAAAGTATTTTGTTTCATACAGGCTGATCCATAACTACGTGGTGATGCAAACATGCATTTTTCCTATGTTTTTGGAAAAGCTGTGAGCGGTGAGCCAGTTCTTTCTGATAGTTCAGCCATCTAAAGTATTTCAGTGAATTAAACCATGGTGTCAATAAAATAATATAAGCTGTTTGCATACTTTCTTCTCCTCAACCAGCTTTCAAAGCATTTATGATATCCTATGATGAACTATGCAGCTTAGCGGTCCAAGTGATCAACTCCAGGGTGAGTTTTTGCTACCGGATCCGTTGATAACTCCACTGCTGCAGAAGATAGCGAAAAAAGATGTATATAAAAATTGTAGCCAAAAATATGCTCCTTGCTCAGAAAGTATTTTGATTTATACAGAGTGATTAATAACTAGATGGTGATGCAAACATAGATTTTTAAAAACGAGACACCCTATATATTATTTCGTATTTAGATTCTGCTAATGATTCTTATTTTCAAAATATAAGGTATTATAACACTATACAGGATATTTCAAAAGTCATTACTGTTTCTATATCTAAATCGCTGTCAAGTAAGCGTTCTGTATATTAAAAATCAACAAATCAAAAATTATTGTTTTTACATGGAAAGATAAAAAATGTCATCTAGTTTTAAAGCAGGCTACAAAAAAGTCACCGACGCATATTCGTATACAGGGTAGAATGCCAAAAACCAGATTTTCTCTTTTTTTTTTAAATGTAACCCCTCATATTTTATTATACCTAAAAATTGCTTTTGATAAATTCTTTCATATTTGCGTTGAATTTCATATACCTACATTCATCATTTACCGAGATATTTCGATTTTTCTGCAAATTTTAAATTTACTTTCTATTTGTGTACCGAAATTTATTTATTTTGAGAAAGTACTACCGAATTTTATTTTTATTTAACGAACAACTAAAACATAAGGGCATAATAGTATTTTATGGAGTCAAAACCCTGAATTATCGAGATAATACAAGTCAGGTGTGGGTTACATTTAAAAAACAAAAGGAATACTTTGTGAAAATCTAGTTTTTGCATTCTACCTCACCATGTATATGGGTATGTACTTTTTTATAGCCTGTGTTAAAACTATAGGATATTTTTTATCTTCACATGTACAATAAATAATTTTTGATTCATTAGTTTTCAACATACAGTTCATTCATTTGACAGCGATTTGGATATAAAAATGGTCATAATTTTTGAAGTACCCTGCATAAGTGTATAATGTTACAACACCTTATATTTTAAGAACGGGAATTACTAGTAGAATCTAAATATGGAATAATAGGTATATATAAAAAATATGTTTGCAACACCACGTAGTTATGAATCACCCTGTATAAATCAAATTATTTTCTAAGCAAGGAGTATATCCTTGGCTACAATTTTTATATATGTTACGGTTAAAGTGTTTACTTTGATAGTTTATATACTATCCAGCTAGTATATAAACCATCCAAATGTCTCGTTATTTTAATGGAAAATCATATTTCTACTAAAATAGCTATGAATATTGGTTGGCTTGTAGACTATCCAACTCGTTTATAAACTATACAAGATATGCCGCTAAAGTATTATGTACCACAAAGATATCATACATATTAACCAGTGTTTCTGGTTAGTTTACAAGCTATCCACATCATTTGGATAAAGTATGCACCTAATATCCATCAAAATAACGAGACATTTGGATAGTTTGTATACTATCCAGCTAGTATATAAACTATCAAAGTAAACACTTTAACCGTAACATATACATCTTTTTTCGCTATCTTCTGCTGTAGAGGAGTTATCGACCGATCCGGCACTAAAAACTCACCCTGTATATACCTTGTATATACAGGGTGAGTTTTTAGTACCGGCTCGGACGATAACTCCACTACTGTACAAGATAGCGAAAAAAGTTGTATATAAAAGTTGTAGCCACAGATATGCTCCTTGCTCAGAAAATATTTTGATTTATACAGGGTGATCCATAACTACGTGGTGATGCAAACATGCATTTTTTTAAATGAGACACCCTATATATTATTCCATATTCAGATTCTACTAATGATTTCCGTTCTTCCAATATAGGGCATTGTTACATTATACAGGGTGTTTCAAAAGTTATGACCATTTTTATATCCAAATCGCGGACAAATGAACGTACTGTATATCAAAAAGTAATGAATCAAAAATTATTTTTTTTACATGAGGAAATTAAAAATATCCTCTAGTTTTAAAATCGGCTATAAAAGAAGCGCGAGACGCATATTCGTATACAGGGTGATGTAGAACGCAAAATCCAAATTTTCTCTTTTTTTTCAGATATAACCCCCAATATTTTATTATCCCAAAGAATTGCTTTTAATATGCTCTTTCATCTTTGTATAGCACTTCTTGTACCTACGCCCATCAGTTTCCGAGATATTTCGATTTTTCGGTAAATTTAAAATATAGCCTCTATTTGTGTACTGAAATTTATTTATTTGGAGAAAGTACTATCTGATTTGTTTTTTATTTAACGAACAACTAAATTATAACGTCTTGATAGTATTTGATGAAGTCAAAACCCTAAATCATCGAGATAATAAAGTCAAGTATGCTGAGGAAACAATTTTGTAGGCGTCATGCATAATTATCAAGTAGTTTTATCAGGTAGGCTTTGAAAAATTGACAGTTTTCATAACCTACTCAATAATTCCGTGCTGTGTGAAAAACCAGCTTTGAAAATTAATTTTTCCATTGAGAGTATTTAGGAGAATCTTTGAGAAATTGTCTACTTGCCTCTAGAATATATCAACTATGAATAGCAATATCCAGAACGGAGGCACTTTAAAACTAATGCGTTTGAAAGATTGAAGAATCGTTTTATTTGGACTGTGTTGTTTCACATTTCATAGCCTACCTGATACATCTGCTTGATAATTATGCATGACGTCTATAAAATTGTTTCCTCAGCACACTTGACCTATATTATCTCGTTAGTTCTGTGTTTTGACTTGATCAAGTATTATTATCGCCTTGTATTTTGGTTGTTTGTTAAGCAAAAACAAAATTTGTTAGTATTTTCTCAAAATAAATAAATTAAATTAAACAAATAGAAGGTATATTTAAAATTTGTAGAAAAATCGGAATATCTCAGAAACTAATGAATGCAGCCATAATAAGTACTATACAAAGATGAAAGAGCATATTAAAAGCAATTCTTTGGTATAATAAAATATTGCGGGTTACATTTAAAAAAAGAGAGAAAATCTAGATTTTGCATTCTACATCACCCTGTATAAGAATATGCGTCGCGGGATTTTTTTATAGCGTATTTTAAAACTAGAGGATATTTATAATCTTCTCGTGTAAAAAAAATAATTTTTGATTCATTACTTTTTGATATACAGTACATTCATTTGACCGTGATTTGGATACAAAAATGGTCATAACTTTTGAAATACCCTGTATAATGTAACAATACCCTATATTGGATGAACGGAAATCGTTAGTGGAATCTGAATATGGAATAATATATAGGGTATCTCATTTAAAAAAATGCATGTTTGCATCGCCACGTAGTTATGGATCACCCTGTATAAATCAAAATATTTTCTGAGCAAGTAGCATATCCGTGGCTACAATTTTTGTATACACATTTTTTCGCTATCTTCTACAGTAGTGGAGTTATCGACCGAGCCGGTACTAAAAACTCACCCTGTATATTTGTAGTAAGTATATATGTAAGTATCATTGTGAGTGGAGCGATTATCAGTCTTATTGCAAGTATAAGGATCTGGCTAAATTGATACCATCGATGCTTCGCTTACATATATGATAGTAATATTGAATGTTTGCCAAATAATTTGATCGGTTTGATCTTTTTTTTTTTTTACTCATTCCATTTTTGAAGTACCTTGTACATCTATATTCACTAAATACACCTCGGACCTTTCAGTTCTCCGAAACCGCTATTTAAACTGGTTCTGCCAAGTGTGGCTTAGGAATTAAAGCACAGTCGTGGTCCAATGTCCGAAGAAGGACCCCAACACTAGAAAACCACATCCATTTTAGCTTCATTTTCACATGCAGAAACTAAGCAAAGTCACAGGAAGCCAGCTCTGGACTATAGAGATAGCGTGCGCTAGAAGTTTCAGCCCTGTCAAGGTCAAATATTCGGTACAGGCTTTGGCGCGGTGAGCTGGAGGGTTATGGGGATTGAGAATTTGGCCGCAGGCTCTTTCTGGAGATCCAATGAATTTAGGCATGACACGTTCCACAATTGACAACAAACTTTGTTTTCAGGCTTGGTCAGCACATCGTAATAGTACATCCAAGTTTCATCACCTATCACGATGTTGTTCGAATACTGATAATGTCGAGAATCGAATCGTCACATCATATACTTCTTGGATGTATGGCGGTATAATGTATATTTGTATGTGTAGGTAAAGACTAAATTGAAAGTTTATTGTAAAGATAATGCTAGGTTAGTTATATCCGAAACATCATACAAACACATTATACTCAAAGTTATGATAGGAAGATTAGATCAATCGTAAGTATTTAGTAACCCTAAAATATTCTTAAATTAGTCCTATCTCTGATTATTTCAATTATATTGTAGTATCAGACCTAGTCTACTGATTGAAGTAATATGTGGTTGATTTAAAGTTATCTAAGGCTTTAGATGAGCAGTGCAATATTTAAGTTAATGCTACTTTTATAAACTACAGTATTTCCAAGAGAAGTAAGCTCAGTTCTAACCTAATTTGCTTATAATAACTTATCGTCTAACTTTCATGGTACCTTTTCCTGTCTGATAGAGGTGTTTCCTGGGCATGGGCAGTTAATATTTAGCTACATCCTGACTAGGATAGCTAAGGAGTTCATTATCAGTTAACCAGCCAGAAGTGTCATCCCACGCGGTCTCAAATGCTTTGTGGGTGCGCTCTCTCAACAGTCTTGTCATAGCTCCGGAGGGCAAGACCCAAACAGCCACGGTCCACAAGACTTTGGCTTCAGCAGCCCATAAAACATATTGTTTTGGATTGTGAGTGCCCATCTACCCAGCTATTACATTGTTGCCGATAGGTGCATTACAAGTGTCAGATGGAAATCAAATGCTAAGCTCGTCGTTAGATTAAAGCACATTAGTGCCTGTCTGCAGTTTGTGCGGATACTGATATTTTTGCCCGTGATGTTCCTTTGGACAGTTCTTGCTTTGGCTGCTATATGTAGCTTACCAGCCAGCTCGAGCTGTCTCATGCTGGTATGTTTGTCCATAAGCCATTTGATGTTTTTGTGGAGACTTATGGAGCACACTCCGCAGCCCCTCCATTAGTTTTCTTAGATCCCTCTGTGAAGATGTTACTGCCACCTTCCGAGATCTGACTTTCAGTTTCAGTGGTTGTGAGAATCGTAAAATACAAGTTTGGAGAGAATACAGTCGGTGTCTGCCTGCAGGAGAGGTATGTTCATTATAGCCAATACTCCACATGCAACGTACTCTTTATAAATATACAGGGTGTCCCACGACTATTAAGACAAGCAATATATCGGAACTGGGCACTGGTAACGAATTATAATTTTGAGGATGTAAATTAGAACAAATACAGTATCTTTCCTTATTATTGTGTCACCCAATGAGGTATTTGTTTTTGATCACGTGACGTGGGATTCAAAACTTTTAATGGGACACGCTGTATATTTGTGACTTCTTGTGTTCCTTCACATAAAGCAATTCCAACAAACTAGCACACTTGGGGTCTAAAGTGATTAACTCAAGAGCTACAGGTACTTAAAGGATGGTATCACTACCATTGATTATAACATGTACCGCTACAGTTAAATTACTTTGGTAGTGTTCCATAATGGTAGTGGTACAGTCCTTTAAGTACCTGTAGCTCTTGAATTAATCACTTTAGACCTCAAGTGTGCTAGTTTGATGGAATTTTTTCATCGGGAGGAAGACAAAAGGCTACAAATATACAGGGTGTCCCATTAAAATTTTTGAATCGGACGTCACGTGAACAAAAATAAATACCTCATTGGGTGACACAATAATAAGAAAAGATACCATATTTGCTCTAATTTAGACCCCTAAAATTATAATTCGCTACTACTGCCCAGTTCCGATATATTGCTTATCTTAATCGTCGTGGGACACCCTGTATATTATGGTTAAACATATGTTCATGTTAGCTGTTTCTCTGTTTATTTTGTGCATAGTTTGTCCAACGTTTTGGTTTGTCTTAATTTTACTTTTTTTGACAATTACTCCACTGGAATGACCCTTAGCAACCATACACTTTTTTATCCTTGGTAGGCTATTAAAATTATATGAAAAACTGGTTGCAGTTTAATTAGGGCATTACAATCATTAATATTACAAACTATTCGGAATAGTAATTAATGTCAGTCTAAATCCGTAACAGAAAATGCCGAAGAATCGGCGGCCGGCGAGACTTGAACCCACGACCTCCAGATTGGTACTTCGGCGCTCTCACCAGTTAAGCTACCGTCGCCCTGCCAACTCAACTTCGAAAGCGTAGCGGCGTTCCCCGTAGTTCCCGTGTAGTCTTTTTGGCACTAGGATATACTCCTGTTAGCCAGTTCCCGCGTAGTACTACAAGTTTCTAATGATATAGGATTGTGAATATTAATCTCTGGAAGTTTTCATCTAATTTCAAATTTTCAATGATATTGGGCTTTTCTATCTTCCTATAAGCAAGCCATGAAATATAAACAAAAAATCATTCAGTTTGGAGAAAATAACTAAACGATTCACAAGCGACAAGATTATAAAAATTCTTACAACAAATCAACTCTAACCAGAAACAATGGTGGTAACATATCAAAGCTAAAGAGAAGCTGGACTACGACAGAAACGGATGCTTTTCCAGCCTACTAGCGACTGCAATGTACTAGAAATTCAACACTACCAAAACTATTAATAACTCTGAAATCAAAGGAAAACTACCAGCGATAAGTGAACAGAGTAATTTCCTCTACGTGGGGCCCTTAAAATTTTTCAGTATTTTAGCAAGATCGCGAAAAGAAATACCAACAAATCAGATTTTAATTTCTGCCACGTTTTATGACTTGGACAGATTTTAATTCATTCTCCAATCTCTGCAATCTTGCTTACAGGTACTGAAGAAACTTCAGTCGGAGGTATCTTTACTTTTGACTTGACAGAAGTGCATACATTTTTATATCTTTAGGGGCCGGTTTCACCTGTTCCTGATAAGTTTCGGGTAACCTAACTGTCAGATAACCTACAGTCTTTATAAGGCATTATCTGACAGATAAGGTTACCCGAAACTTATCAGGGACCGGTGAAACCGGCCCTAAATGTGAAATTTTATTCTGAAGATAACCGCTAGTAACATTCGCTGGTAGTTTTCCCTTTAATTCAAAATTTTTGTACAGCTTTGGAAATTGTCAATTTCTAGTACATCACAGTAGCTAATAGGCTGTGAAAAATATCCATTTCTGTCATACTTCAGCTTCTCTTTGACCTTAGATATGTTACCGCTGTTGCTTCTGGTTGAAACAGAATTGATTTTTTATAAATAATCTTTATAATTTTGTCTCTTTAATCTAGTTTGTCTGTATGTTTCTGTTAAGTGAATTGTTTTCTTGCATCAAACCAGGTTTTTGTTTATATTTCACGGCCCGCTAGGTTGCTTATAGGTAGAAAAATTGAAAACACTAATTTGATTGATAAGTTGTAATTACATAAAAACTATCAAAGATTGATATTTATAACCTTATACCATTAAAAAGGCAATCAAGTTTAACACTTGACTCCATAAAAAAATAGGCATTCCCATTTGAAAAATGAAGTTATCTCGGATTGAAGTGTCCTTGATTAATCTACCGATTTTTCCAAAGACAAAAATATTTCAAATTCACTATCAAACAAAAGCTCACGCATTTCATGATTAGTCATACGGCAAAGTCACATCCTTCTAGGTTTTGTAATCGCTGTGGTATTCAATCCTTTCTGATATCTGCTTATACCAAAAATTGGAATTTGAATATCTTTTTAAAAAATAGAACTTTATTACGTTTCGTGTTTTGGGGATACCCAGTATAATATAAAGATATTTTTAGATTGTAGCTTAAATGGGTCCTTATCCATTCGAAATTATATATTTTTTTTTCATTAGATACTTTATCCATAATGTTTCGTGTCTAATAACGTGAATAACCCCGTATATTACAAATCAAGTAAGACTCTACAAATTTAGAACGATTTTGCGCGAGTCATACCTTGGACTTATGAAGTAAACATTTCTGTATTGTACCTTAATATTGCGTTGTTATTAAGCTCTGTATGCAATTTTCGAGCCACTGATGTATTTCCTCAGAATCTAACATCCGTCAATGTTTTTGTTGTGTTTAAAGTTAAATTTATTTTTTTCTCAATTATTTCTTATGTTTCTGAATTCAACTCATATTTGTGTATTTTTTATATTATGCTGCCGTATATGCTGTGCGGAATGCGAATTTTATTAACATAGATTTAATACAATTCAAGAGTTGATTGGAAGAGCATTCTATAGTGAACTCCCCCTTGAGGTTTTCAGATAGCTTGTATCATTTTAATCTTGTTGATTTATTAGTGTTTTAATTTATGTTCCTTATGTTTTTTGGATCAGTTGTTTGGAAATAAAGGGATTTATTATCATTATATTAGTATTACTAAAAACAATTTTATGGGTTTTGTTCAAGGTAAGGGTATTCCGTCCCTGCACCGTTGACGGTAGCCGTGCAGGTCCTCTGTACGTCTCCGATTATCATAAACACGATATAAATTAGCGCGGATAAATTAGATGTCTCGGCCGCTTTCTTACAATGCATAACGAGTCGAGATTTACGTTCCCGTCCACCACTCACTGACTAGCGACTGGCGTTAAATATGGCCGCCATTGTGATGTAAACAGAGATGCCATCGCTGTGAAGAAGAAGAAGAAGACGAAAGCCACCACCACCGCGGGACACCGACAACTGGAGGAGTGTCACACTGACAACGACCGATGCATCCTCACTGCCTCTTTGTTTCGCCAGACAAGATTATCGATGTCTTACTGGAATTCCTACATCAAGATTGAACGGTTGGCTGGTGGAGGAAGTGGTGGGAGTTAAGATCTTCTCCAAATTTATTATAAAACTCAAATAGACATGACAGTTAACGCGACCAAGTACTTTACCAGCAAGCCACTCGTACTGAAATAATACAGTAGCACAGCATAGAAAACAACCAGCATAATATCTCTGAGGATTTCCTATATAAAAATGGTTCCCACAAGATTTGACCTTGGGAGGGTTTTTGGATGATTTTACGGCTGCCAAGTTTGGATAGAGATGCGAAAATGGAAATATCGATACCGGTACCAACTCGATATTTTTTAGCCAAATAGGCGCATTTAGTTCGTACAGAGAATTTTGTGCAACTGATTACACCCCTCAATAATTATATAATTATTTTCGATACCGATACAAAAGTATGGATACCAACTTGGAATACCTCAAAAAGTATCGATGACAAAAATACTCGATATTAGTGCAGAAGTATCGAAGTACCGTTACCATCCCTACAAAAAACCCATCCAAAAGTGGGGATGCGCGTGTAATTTCCGCCATCTTGAGTTATTGTGCTGGTTGTTTTCTATGCTGTGACAGTAGTTTCAAAAGGATCAAAATGACATTTCCAAAGCGTCAATATCACACCATAATAAACAACCAGCACAATAACTCAAGTTGGCGGAAATTACATGCGCATCCCCACTTTTGGATGATTTTTTGTAGGGATGGTAACGGTACTTCGATACTTGCACTTCTGCACTAATATCGAGTATTTTTATCTTAGATACTTTTTGTGCGATTCCAAGCTGGTATCGATACTTTTGTAGGGTATCGGGATCGAAAATAATTACATAATTATTGAGGGGTGTAATCAGTTGCACAAAATGCTCTGTACGAACCAAACGCGCCCATGATGTTAAAAAATATCGAGTTGGTACCGGTATCGATATTTTCATTTTCTCATCTCTACCCAAACTTCACAGCCGTAAAATCATCCATAAACCCTCCCAAGGTCAAATTTTGTGGGAACCATTTTTATGTAGGAAATCCTCAGAGATATTATGCTGGTTGTTTATTATGCTGTGGTCAATATTGTACATAACTGTCAGATGTAATTGGCACCTTAAAGTTGAATTTACGATTGACACTTTAGAAACGTAATTTGATCCTTTCGAAACTACTGCTGGAAATAGTATATACTAACATACGATAAACGGACAGACACGAATAATACTCTACTTTTCGTACAAGTGAACAGAGAGATAGTGATGAGTGATTGTGTGATCTCTTTGTAATCGAGGTATCACCGATTTCTATAGCTGTGTTTTGCGTCACCAATCCCAAGGGTGTACGGAACATAGCCAGAATAAATTAGGAATTTAACAAATGCGTATACGCGTCTTCGAATTAGTTCCGAATTTTTCAGTTCCGCGAATGCTTGTCTAAGTTCTATGAGAAAAGCGGCTGTAAACAAAATATTCTAAGGCATAGACCTAAAACATAAACCACAAACCCTTTAAAATAGGTATTACCATAAGTATTGTTTTGCAAGGGAAAGAATCGGGGAAAGAATGCGAGGTAAAAGGATGCGGGCTGTTGTCAGATGTTCCGCTTGAAACATGTTCACGATCTGCTATTTTCAGTATTTTCCTATAATGTTACTGAACGATGATAAAAATACTTTACATCACCTACTTTCATAATATGGACTGCTGTGTAATACATATATTTTCCATTAAAATATATAGTTATTAAAAAACAACAGTATAAATATTTCGGAACAAGAAAAGGTTTGAAAAGTATTTGAGATAGTCTGCTACTACCGCCAACGCCGTAGGCTGTCGTCCGCTGAATCGCTTGCCCGACTATGAACCCGTCCCCCCCTCCCTTTCGCCTCATCTGTCTCTCGCATTCTCTACCTGGTCGAACAATAAGTACCTACTTCAGCACAAGACAGTTCTACTCCACTGTCGCCACCTTCTGGTAGTACGGAGCGGCTCGTGCCTGTGTCACCTTTTATAATTAACATTCAATGAATCAATGCCTGATAGCTGACTGTGTCACTGATCCGTCCATGAAAAATCAATTTAACATTTTTATAAAACGCGCTAGAGTCAATTGTAAAAAGTCACAGGTCAATCTCACAGCAGTCATCACTATTAGGCTGTAAGCTGTAAGTTCGTAATATTAATAACCATCAATAATAGATTATTGATGACTGTTTATTGATATTGTTACAAGTCTTTAGTTTGATTGGACAGGAAAACACTTGGTACGGATTCAACTATTTTACACTAACTATATACATTACGCCTAACCTATTACCTATCAGTCTAATTTATTTGCAGTTATTATACGCTAACTTTTGTTTGCCATTCACTTACTAATTTATGTCACTGTCCATTTGTTTTGCATACGCCACCGGTATACCACGGATCGCGTCGCTGCACTGTTAACTTTCCAACTCTGTCTGTCTGGCCGTCCGATGCGCCTATATAACGTACGCGTCTCTAGTTCTCGAAAGCTTCTCTGCGTTCGCGTCGTACGCGACCAGTTTCTGGAAGTCTGAGTTCGAGAATTCACGTCTACGCCCAGCGGACAGGGCCGGACTGGCATGCTGCCCCCTCCTTAAGGCCGTTTCGTCCCCGAAACGTTAATGTCTGAATGAGCACAGAACGCCCTTCTTATAGCCAGAAGTTTTGTAAAAGAAGCAATCCACGGTTTTGTGTTCTGTCGGTCATCTCGGATTCCAGCTGCAGACCAAAATTTCGATTTCCGTGAACCTGAAAAGGACTTCTAGCATATTTCGGATGATCCGCCAATCCAGGCCGTCCCGCCCGCAAGCTAGCTTAGGAATCGCCAGTTTGAAAACATTTGCGGTTAGCAGCTTCTCTCTGAGATTCAGGAGTGCCTCCCATACAGACGTTGGTTTCTGATAGGACTTCTCCTTCGAAATCAAGTAGTATAGTCACCTCTAGTCCCTTCGTAACTTCACCACCTGTCCAACTCGCCCACCTTGTCTCTTAAGCTCGTCCACTTGGCCAAACAGACAGTGAAATTCACTGGCAATCCCTAGGGACATCTGAAGATCTGTTGCAACACAATGTGCCAACGCGTATTCATCCGGCACCGTGAACAAATCGCGATGTTCCGCACAAGTCATGCCAAACCTAGCCTTCGCTGAACCAGTGTGAGTGGCCACGAAATCTTCGAAGTTCAGCTCCGGGTTGAGTTGCCCAAGTTCTCTAGCCTGCGCCTCCGCGTTATCTCCAGCAAATGGAGCCAACCTGTTGAAGTGTACGATTCTGGGTTTTCCACCGTTGGTCTTCTTGATTCAATAGATTACGTCGTTGATCTTCTTGACGACCTCATACTGGCCCTCCCAGGAACTCTGAAGCTTCGGTGAAAAGCCACGGCATTTCTGAGGGTTGAACAGCCAGACCAGGTCTCCAAATTTTTATGCTGTTTCGCTGGATCGTACGTCGTACGTCATCTTCATGCGATCGCTTGCGTTGCGAATATTATGCCGAACTTTTTCACGGGCCTCGTCCATTCTTCTGCCAATATTGGCAACATAATCTTCGCCCGCGGCATCGTCTCCTGGTTTATAGCCAAACATGAGGTCACAGGGCAGCCGGAGCTCCCGCCCAAACACAATACTGACCGGTGTCTCACCCGTGGTTTCATGGAGTGCCGAGCGGTACGCCAATAGGAACAGATGGAGCCAGCTCTCCCAATCTCGTTGGTGATCGGTGACAACCCTGGCCAAATAGCGGTTCACCGTCCTGTTCATTCTCTCCACCATGCCGTTCAACTGAGGATGTAACGCCATGGTCCGAGTCTTCCTAATCCCCAAAGTTTTGCACACGTTCTGGAAGAATGCAGACTCGAAAATCCTTCCCTGGTTCGAATGCAGCTCGAGCGGGACTCCAAAACGACGAATCCAGTCCTTGACCAGAGCGTCAGCAACGGTTGTGACCTTCTGGTTTGGCAGAGCATAAGCCGACCCATTTGCTAAAGTAGTCGATCACAACGACGATGTACCTGTTCCCAGCTTCGCTCTCCGCAAAAGGTCCTGCTACGTCGATAGCGATCCTTTCAAAGGGACTTCCGACATTGTATTGGTGCATAGGAGCCTTCTTAGGTCTCTGTGGACCATTGTTCCTACCTTCACACTCCCGTACTCGGGCCTGGCACTGGTAAGCCTTTTTTCACAGCCTCAAATTCTAAGGCTATGGCTAGCGCATCCACCAGATGTTCCGAATGTGCGAGAGCTACAGCTTAACGCATTTCGTCATCACGAAGACCACTCACAAATGCCTCCAGAGCTGGTCGCTCGATTAGGTCTACCGCAGCCGTCGGATATGTAAGTCGAACCAAGCGGGCTATATCTGCTTCAAATTCCTGCAGCGCCAGCGTCTCGTTTGGTCGTTGGGAGCGATTCTTCAGCTGAGCATGGAAGACGTGACCGAAACTGACTTGACCAAACCACATTTCCTGATGTCTGACGAGCTGTTCTTAGTCCCCTCGTTCTGCAGATGATAGTGTCTGAAGTACATCTGTAGCTTCGCCTCTCAGTGCCAACGCAAAGCTGTCGCCTTCTCATCAGGCAACCAACCATTTGCGTTTGCGATCGCTTCAAACTGGAGAAGATAATTCTCTCAGGATGTTTTCCCATCATACTGAGGAGGTTTCAATCTTGGCTTGCACGAGTCTCCTACCTTCAGGTCACTTGGTGTGGTTACGCTTGCAGCCTGTAGCTCCATTCGCAGTTTGTCCATCTCTGCGTCCAGGCGTCGGATGTTGTCTTGCAGATCTTCTTTTTGTTTTTCCAATCCCCTCTTGAGATCATTTTTTTTCTTTTTCCAATACCTTCTTAAGATCTTCGTTTTGTGTTTCCAATCCGCTCTTGATATCTCCTCTTTGATCTTCTATTTTCGATGTGAATTCTGGTGCCGAGAGGCTGTCTGGAGCTTGCTTCGATCTATGCTTCCAGCAACGATCGAGCTGATTCCGACTGTTTTGTGCTTGCTTCGATTTGTTTGTAGCTTGCTTCGATTTTTGATTCGAGCTTCTTGGCCCACTCGAATTCGAAGGTATCTAGATCCTCGCGCTCTTCAATCATCATTTGCTGGGGTCGATCCTGCGCCGGTACTCTGTAACTTAAGAGATAGAAGCGTGTTTCTATCACCATGACGACCATGACGATCGGGCAGTTTCGGGTGCCTACCACAACGTGTCCAATACGGCGACATATGCACGAAGTCACCCGATCCCATAGTACATAGTGCATAGAAACACGTTTCTAAGTTACAGAGTACCGGCGCTGGAGAACGGTGTTCAGCCCGCTGCTATCGGCACCGCGTTCGTCGAGCTCTCTCCTTTTAGTCTGCAACCTTCAGTTCACTGAATTTCACCATTTTGACAGTTTATTCACTAACTGTCCGTACTGCGTTGCCCAATCAATCAGTGTATCCTACTTCTAATAGCACTGTTACAAGTCTTTAGTTTGATTGGGCAGGAAAACACTTGGTACGGATTCAACTATTTATTTACACTAACTATATACACTACGCCTAACCTATTACTTATTAGTCTAATATTTACAGTCATTATACACTAATTTATCTTTGTTATTTACTCACTAACTTATGTCACTGCCCATTTATTTTGCACGCGCCACCGATATACCACCGATCGCGTCGCTGCACTGTTAACTTTCCGTCTACGCATGGCGGACAGGGTCGGATTCGCACAATATAACAGGAAACCAGAGATCCATTTATACAGGGTTATTCACGTTATTCGACACGAAGCATTGTGGCTAGAGTATTTGATAAAAAAGAAAATAATGACTCCGCATGGATAGAGACCCATAAGGACTACATTTTAAAAATAGGGTCATGTTATACAGGGTGTCCCAAAAACACGAAATGTATCAAAGTTATGTTTGTTTAAATGGAACACCCCGTATATTATTCCATATTCCGATTCCCTGAAGAATTCTAGTGTGACTTTATGTATCATACATGGGACGTAAAGCAAACTGTTTAGGTGTAAATCAACATTTTCGGTATAAGTAGATATCAGGAAAAAATTGAATATCGCAGAGATTATGAAATTTGAAAGGCTGTGACTTTGCCGTATTACTAAGCATGAAATGTGTCAGCTTTGGTGAAACTGTCAAATTTAAATTACGTTTATGCTTGGAGGAATCGGTCGATTAATTAAGGAAACTCCGATCAGCGATAACTTGATTTTTTCAAATCGGAATGCCTAATTTTTTTTTATACGGTTAAACGTAGAATTTGATAACCTTTCTAATGATATAAGGTTGTGAGTATCAATCTCTGGTAGTTTCCATTTAATTTTAAATTTTCGAACAAATCGGCGTTTTTCAATTTTCCTACCTATAAGCAACGTAGAAGGCCATGAAATATAAACAAAAACCTGTTCAGGTAGAAGAAAACAACTAACTTAGCTCAAAAATACACACGAACTAGACTAAAGGGACAAGATTATAAAAATTCCTTACAACCAAGTAATTCTCCCAGAAACAACTGCGATAACATCTCTAAGGTCAAAGAAAAGCTGGAGTATGGCAGTAATAGATATTTTTTACAGTCTACTGGCTACCGAAATTTACTAGAGGTTAAATATTTCCAAGACAATTAAAAACCCTGATATGAAACAAAAACAACCAGCAACTGTTGCTCCAGCACGCAATTATCAATCATATGTAAGGGTGAAAAAAAGTAGTAATTTGGTTACCATTTAAGTTATGTTTTATAATTTGAACAAATTTTAAATCATTCTTCATTTTGTGCGATCTTATCTTGCTACTAGGTACTGAAGAATTTTCAAAACTCCAGTCAGAGGTACTTTTGACTTGAGTTTTGACAGAATTGCATATCATTAAATGTGAAATTTTATTATGAAAATAATAAACTGTCTACAACATTGTCTAGTGGTTTTCGTTTCATTTTAAAAATTCTAATGGTTTTGGAAACTGCCAATCTCTAATACATTGCAGTAGTTAGTAGGCCGTGAAAAAATCCATTTCTGCCATACTCCAGCTTCTCTTTGACCAAAGATATGTTACCGCCGTTGTTTTTGGTTAGACTTTGTTTGTTGTGAGCAATTTTTATAATCTTGTCCCTTTAGTCTAGTTCGTGCGTATTTCTCAGCTAAGTTAGTTGTTTTCTTCTACCTGAACAGGTTTTTGTTTATATTTCATGGCCTGCTACCTTGCTTATAGGTGGGAAAATTGAAAAACGCCGATTTGTTTGAAAATTTAAAATTAAATGAAAACTACCAGAGATTGATATTCACGACCTTATATCATTAAAAAGGTTATCAAATTCTACGTTTAACCGTATAAAAAAAATTAGGCATTCCGATTTGAAAAAATCAAGTTATCGCTGATCGAAGTTTCCTTAATTAATCGACCGATTCCTCCAAGCATAAACGTAATTTAAATTTGACAGTCTCACGAAAGCTGACACATTTCATGCTTAGTAATACGGCAAAGTCACAGCCTTCCAGATTTTATAATACCTGCGATATTCAATTTTTTCCTGATATCTACTTATACCGAAAATGTTGATTTACACCTAAGCGGTTCGCTTCAGGTACCATGTATGATACATAAAGTCACACTATTATTCACCAAGGAATCTGAATGTGCAATAATATATGGGGTGTTCCATTTAAAAAAACATAACTTTGATACATTTCGTGTTTTTGGGACACCCTGTATAACATGAAAATATTTTTAAAATGTAGTCATTATGGATCTCTATCCATCCGAAATTATTATTTCCTTTTTTATCAAATACTTTAGCCATAATGTTCCGTGTCGAATAACGTGAATAACCCTGTATACAGGAATTTACAGCAATCGTAAATTGAACAAAAACTCATGTACGACCTATCATTGCATTATTGACTCACATCCTCGTCGAACAATTGATGTTACATTCATTGAATTAAAATACTTCCTCATTAATATCACGAACTTTTTTTCTTCCAGGGTACGGTATAATCTAGATATCGTTTAACTATTGATTTTTTCATTTAATGTACAAAGGTTACATGTCAAGATACCTTAAAGAAAAGTAAACGCGTTACACTGCAGTTAATATATTATAACGTAAGGCTACGGTCAGAGTGCATCCGTATTTGACCGATTTTTCTAACTAGCGTATACGGCCAAAAACGATGGAAAAAACAAATCCGGCAAATCTAATGCAGAAGGTCACAGTCATGCGCGTCAGTGCTGGACGGCGCAACTGTGACTGTCTCCGTTAGATTTGCCGGATGTGTTTTTTTCACCGTTGGTGGCCGTATACACCAGTGTAAAAATAGCCTAATAATAAATTTAATTAGATTTCCACTATGATAACACTTTCGACAATTTCCCGGAAGTTTAAGACTGAGTTTTTCGCGTTATTTGAAAGTTTTCAATGATTTTTTTCATGTCAAATCCAAGAAACGTAGTGACAGAGACAAAAAGTAGCAGGAATATTAGACTTTGGTAGAAAAACTCAAAGAAATTGATGACCGCACTAAGAGAATCGTTGGTGAGAACATTGATTCCTAAATGAGTGTCTATATACCTATAAACGAGGTCAGCAAAAATAACTCTTGTCGATCTGGGACTGAACAATACGATATCTAGAAGCCATCTTTGTCGTATTTAACTCTGTTTTACTTCTTAAAAGATTAAATAGTTTTGCCAATCATTAGATTCATCACATAATTCATGCAGTAATCTAACGTGGGTGAAGTGTTCTTAGGAGCCATTTCCTGGACTATCTTGAACGGCCGGATACTTTTTAAACATTCAATTTGTTTATCTCTTTTTAGAAGACAGCATGCAAAACCTGCTTAGAGTAGAACTTCCTCCATGGTCAATGTCACCAAAACTCCGGAAGAATAAATACAAAAAATGCACTAAAGGGCGCTCTAGTTTTGCAGTTTTCATTCAGTTTTGAAACTGCACAGACAAAAGGTTGTAGAAAACGAGCGTCTGGAGCAGTCTTTATAGTTGGCTTATAATAATATCAACCTAGTTCATCAATAAAGTACTCCAATATACAATAATGGATACATCCGCACCCCGTTAAAAATCGGTTAATCGATTTGTTATTGATCGCTTCGCTCACAGCGATCCTCTGGCTTGTCCACAGTTAGTTATATAACATCGTCGATAGATGGCTTAATTACTGGATCCCAACTACAAGCATAGCACTATTTCATATGCTCAAGAAGGCAATTGGAGGTAATTGGTGGAACTAGGGTTATGCAGTTGTAGTACAACGGATGGTCTTGCGCGATTGCCAATTCGCAGAAAACACACAGAGACTGCAGATTTTGTTTAGATAGTAAATTCAAATCATATTTATTCTCAAAGTGGCTAATACTTAAATAATATCTTTTTGTACACACAGAAAAGTATGTCGCTTCATCAATTACTCTTTGACTCAAAGATACCTTACATTCAGTGTTCCTTAAACACAGCAATGTTTTATACAGTGGGATAGATATATTTGGTAAGTAACTATATCCTGTTGTTGATCCAACGATCAGGTACCATTTCAATGAGTACTTCAATAATTACAACATTTCATTGGTCGAACCTATGCTTTGTAATTGATTCTAAAATACTCTCATTCCCATGAAGAAACACTTTTTTTTGTTAGAATAGAATATCGCCTCTTGCCGCATGTACTCGAATGTATTGTCAAAATAATAAGGGGTTGTAGTGCATATGCTATAATTACTTAATCGAAATATTTTTAAAAGTAGTAATATCTATATTTTTTAGAAAATCAGTTCTTTCGAAATTTGGAAATGTTAGTTACACACAGATTTTGATTATGTGATATCAGAATTAATAAATCAATTGTAAATTCGTTACTTGTAATCAATATTAAGAATTGTCTAAAAATGACGAAAATGCCAATATGGTAATGGCCTTATTACATTGGTTGTCACCACATTATTGAAACAATGTTATGGATAATACAATTATAGCATAAAATATACACACAGCACACACAAAAGTTACGGATAGACCACAAAAAAAGGGTATAGACATGCAGATATGGCTGATGCAATACGTAAGCTGCGTGGACGACGTGACACTAACCAATGACTTCCCTCCTTCTTCTTTTTACACTCCCTGAATCTCGATATCAATCCAACCGAGTACCAATCGGTTGAGCCAACGAATCATTGAACTTCAGTTATTTTTTGTAGGGTAATGTCATTTAAACAAAAACTCCATATTTTCCTATCTGCAACGTTTCGGCTTATATTAAGTCATCCTTAGGCAATTAAAACAACTGATGGTGAAGGCTATAAACAACTTAATATAAACAACATAAATACACAAAACCTAACACTGACTTTTCATTTTTTTTTATTGAAAAATGATGGATGCCAATTGCTAAAACGCACGAGTGATTTGATTTGTATCACAATTAGTATGAAATATACAAAAAACCTCAAAAACAATAAAAGTATTTTTTCCCAATAAGTTGACTTACCAGAAAAATGAAGTTTTCATCGTTTGTAATAATGGTATAAATAATCATCAGAGTTTAACTAGATAAAAATACTGGAAAGATACGGCACTACTAACGGTTTTAAAATATAACTTCACACAACACGCACAATAAAAATGAATTAAAATAAACAGGAACAGAATAAAATTCGTAATGTGCCTGCACACCAAAGACGGGTAGGTATGAGTTGAAGGAAGATATTAAGCGTTTTTTCTTTGTAAAACATAATATTTTTATACGTTTTTCAGCCAACCCATAGGCAGAGTACGGAAAGTAGATAGTGTTAAATAAAAGTTAGGGCTTGGCTCATCTATTAGGTAATTTGGTGATTAAGTTATGATACATGTTGCTTAAGGCATTAATATCCTGTCTGTAATTTACTGATTTATTTTTTTGGATGTGTATCATCTCACTAATCAATCTTTTAGACAATATCTGTTGATAGCTTAAAATTGAAGTTTTGTCAAACTCAAAATGGTGGTTTTCATTTTTTACTTCCCACACCGATGGGTGAGGGGAGTGTTGTAATCGCGAAAATTTTCGATTTTGAGATAATACACTTTTTGGGCGTTTCATGATGTCTACATAACGAAAATCCACGTCACTCATTTCCGTCGGTCTGTCTGTCGGTCTGTCTGTCTGTCTGTCTGCCGGTCTGTCTGTCTGTCGGTCTGTCTGTACGCGTTCTTCTGTCCTCGTGATCTCAGTAACCGTTGCATGGATTGTGATGAAATTTGGGCAGCGATATGCTGTGGGGTCGTAGTAGGTAGTGCTGCTATAATTTTGAAAATCGGTGCATTGGCGGCGGGGTAATTAGCAAAAAACGAAAAATTTCAAATATTCCCCAAACTTCGTTTTTAGGCGTTTTAGGTGTTCCTGATCATTTTCTACTTTTTCTGGGTGGGGGTGTAAATTGGGGTGGTTGGGGGTTAGGGGGTTGTAAAATTGAAAAATTTGTTGTATTCATAATAGACTACCCACTGACCTGTAAAGGAAGACCTAGCGACATAAATAACTTTTTTAGGTCTATCCGAACATTGCCTTATGCCTATTACAGAAACTAAAGGACTGAATTTTTTCTGGTGTAAACATACGGATATTGCTTTAGATCGTTCTATATTACGTAACGAAGAAACTGTTGAATTGATTTTAATGAAATTTTTACACAGTATTACTACCGTGGCGAGGATGGAAAATGCGTATGGATTTTATAAATCGTGCCAGTGGCGGCGCAGAAACAATACTAAAAATATAAAAACAGCTCAAACTTCGTTTTTAAGTGTTTTAGAGGTCCCTGATCTGTGAAACTGAAAAGTTTGTATTATTGATAATAGGCTGTTCATTGACCTGTGCAGGAAAGACCTAGCGGCATATGACAATTTGGGGGGGGGGGAGGTACTGGCGATGATTTTGTTGCAAGGGGATCTCAGACTAAATCTTTATGCTATGGGAAAATAATAAACTGGTATCACCGTAATGTGTGGGAAGTACTGAGTCAATCAACTTGACTCCATTTTTACATGCTGTACTAGAGCAGGGCAGCAGAAATGTGATTCATCCTATATTCATCCCTTCTGTGTTCAGCTATTCTGGTTTTTATGTATCGGCTTGTCTATCCTATATAGCAACTATTCCAATCCTTACAAGGGATCTTTTAAACAACGTTAGACTTTAACTCAAAAGGTGTTTTTTCTTTTTTTGCAGTGAAAAACGAAAAAAGATCATTGAATTCAGTATAAGATACTTTTGGCACAAATAGTGCTTCCTATAATGTCTCAAATAGCATAGACAATGTGCCAAAGGTATGAGTTATTGTATCCTTCTAGAGCTGCCTTCTAGCTAAAATGAATTTTCATTGAACTAATTATCAAGCACTCCTATTGTAAGAATAATTTTGTATGTCAAATAGATTAAACAGTTAATATAGTTATTTTATTTGCTATTGCTTTTTTGTGAGAGCAGTAAAAGCAATAAAATAATAATTGTGTGTAACTTATGTACATTTTAACTTTTATCCCAAAAACTAATATTCTTTTTCACCGTGCGCCACGGCGTCATGGGAATGAAAAATAGCTGCACTGCTTAATACCATTCACGGCATTGGCAACACTGCTTTGTTACCGTAATTAATAAAAAGCCCTATGGAGCTGGTGGTGTTTTTCTCCCAGCATCTTCGACCGTAGAGAGCAGTGAGTACCGCCTGCGTTTGATATCTTCATTATTTCTTCGATGGGTGCCGTAAATCTCTTGGCAAGTAATCGCACTCCAGGCTCACAGCTTATCTTTGTACCGGATGCATTTTTACAGCAGCCAGCTATTTTTTATCATACGGCAAGGCAAGGATAAACGAAAATGAGGTAGAGGTAATGTGACAATGGATCAACACAATACTACAAAGTCTTACTAATCCTCATGTTCGCTGTCGAACACATTTTCAACTACATTTTGCTGATAAGTAGAAGTACCTACTGGAGAATTTGAAGGGTTCCAGTCAGAGGTATCATTACTTTTGGCTTACGGAAATGGCTACTTTTTATGGCATTAAATGTGAAAATTTATTCAAAACACCTAGATATTCTAATGCCAGCAACAATCACTAGCAGTTTTCCTTTGATTAAATATTTTTTTACTGACTTTGGAAATTGGTTAATAGTTAGTAGGCTGTTTCTGGTTAGAGCGTTCTTATTACCGGTATTGTTTCTGGTTAGAGCTAATATGTTGTAAGGAATTTTCATAATCTTGCCTAGTTACTCTAGTTAGTTTGCATCTTTCTACTAAGTTAGTTGGTTTCTTCCATATTAACGGGCTTTTGTTTATTTTTCATGGCCTGCTAGGTTGCTTGCACGCAGGAACAATGAAAAACACCAATTTGACTGAAAATTTGAAATAAAATGAAAACCAAAAAAAGACTAATATCGAGAATGGTAATCAAATTTTACATTTGATTCTTTAAACCAAAACAGGCATTTCCATTTGAAAAAAATCAAGCTATCTGTGATTGAAGTTTTCTTAGTTAATCTACTGATTTCTCAAAAAGTACAAAGAATTCAAATTTAGCCGTCTGACCTAAGGTGACGCCGAGGGTGACGCATTTTATGCTTAGTCGTACCTTCTAGATTTTATAATCGCTGCGATATTAAGCGATATTAAATATTTTTCTCATACCTACTTACAGCAAAAATGGTGATTTGTGCCCAAACCTTCCAAATATGCAATAATATATAGGAAGTCCCATTAAAAAAAAGTAAGCTTGATATGAATCACCCTGTATAAACGTCAAAATTTAAGTGATAATATTTTTACGTTATAGCCCTCAAGGCTCCCTAACATGATCAAGTGACCGATTTTTGGAATATTATAATAAAATAATATAATATGGAAGGACCACTGCATTCTAGAAGGTACTGATACTTATATTAATTATAACAACATAATTAACATACCAATCATAAAACGCAATGATGAAATCAACAAACCTAGACCGAAATAAACTTCCATTCCTTCTTTTATTACAAGATTATATTAGACATACAAAATGTAGGTTAAAATCTCAGTTTTTACTTTGACCATGCGAATCACGCGGCAAAACAGCAACCATATGGTAGGTGTTTTTCACGCGCTTAGCGTTTCTAAAGGTGTTTAGCGTTAAATGCACGAGAATACCTATTTCTCTTTTTCAATCACGTGCTAGATGAATTGACGTCACAAAATGCTCAGCGACACAAAAAAGCCTAGCGAATTTGAGGGTACAGATACACATCCTTAAAAAGCATGCTATTAATGAGCAATGCTACCCCCTAGTATGTGTATACGCACCTTGCTCGAAATAGCCATGCTAATTTCGAGCATGCTGAAGAACCGGCGTTCATGCGATTATATGGAAATGTTTCAGTGACAGTGGCATGCTAATTTTGAGCATGCTTAATAGGCATGCTATTTATGAGCATGTGTATCTGTAGCTTGATTACGAGAATGGAGAAGTTTCCAAAAAAATAAAATTTGGAAAATTCATTATTATCTGATAGTCTATTTCTCTTCACTTGAAGAATGTCGAAAAAATCATCTGAATATTTCAAAAAACGGCGGAGTTATCCAATTCGATATTTGCGTAGAGCGACCGCGGAGGTGAAAAGCTGTATGACGTCACATGTTATTAATTGTTCGAGGCAGCCACAGTCTGGTCGGGATTCTGCTATGCATACGCTGCGCTGTACAGTATGCGACATTTAGACTTGAGTGGAAGGTGTTTGTTGTAACGGGCAGACGCCAGTATATTTTTGAAGTATGGAGGAAGGTTACGTTCGTGGTGATTCTAGTAATCTTCCTAAAGTGGATGACATGATTATGGACTTTTACTTCCCACACCGATAGGTGAGGGGAGCATTGTGATCGTGACAATTTTCGATTTTGAGATAATACGCTTTTTGGGGTGTTTTATGATGTCTACATAACGCAAAACACATTTCCGTCGGTCCGTCTGTCTGACGGTCTGTCCGTAGGCGTTTTTCTAGCCACGCAATCTCAGTAACCGCTGCATGGATTGTTATGAAATTTGGCAGCGATATGCTGTGGGGGTAGTAGTAGGTAATGTTCCTATAAGTTTGAAAATCGGTGCATGCGCGGTGGAGTAATTAGCAAAAAACCAAAAATTTTAAATATTCCTCAAACTTTGTTTTTAGGCGTTTTAGAAGTTCCTGATCGTTTTCTACTTTTTTGGATGGGGGTGATATTGGGGTGGTTGGGGGGTGGGGGGTTGTAAAACTGAAAAAATATTGTATTCATAACAGGCCGTCCACTAACCTGTGAAAGAAAGGCCTAGCGTCATAATACACTTTTTTAGGTGCATCCGAACATTACCTTGGCTATTAGGGATCGTCGACTTAGAATTTTCTGATGTATACATGCGAGAGTATTGCTTCTGATCATTCTGTATGGTGTAACTAGGAAACTATTGGATTGATTTCAATTAAATTTTCACACAGTATTACTGCCGCTGCGCTGCGAGGATAGAAAATCTTCATGGTTTTTAAAAATCGTGTCAGCGGCGGCGCAGCAATAATAAAAAACTAAAAATATAGAAACAGCTCAAACTTCGTTTTTAGGCATTTTAGGTGTTTCGTGATCATTTTCTACTTTTTTGGGTGATGGTGAAATTGGGGTAGTTGGGGGTGGGGGGTCATAGAACTCATTTTTTTTTGTATCCATGATAGGCTATGCATAGAAATATTTGTTTGGTGTTTTTATGGTGGTGTTAGTACAACTGAGTGCAATGCAACATTTATAGCTTCTCAGTCTGCTAGACATATTCTAATAATACGAGTACCAATAAACTGCAGTGTATCGTTTTGTCACCCTCAGCGTCGCCTACCCTACTGAAAACAAGGAATAACAACATGACCGAGGAGGCCGGCAGCGGCGCGGTGGCTTGCGGGAGCAGCATCCTCGACAGGGCATACATAGGCTTGCGTTGTGTCGTGTGACGTCACAGCGGCTTCGCGCGGCAATTCAAACTTTGAAGGACTATAACTTTTCTATTAATGAAGATAATTACAAAATTTTTCCGCCGTTGTTTAGTTATTCTGACATCTCTACATTACCAATTTTTTAAAATGAACATCGACTTAACTCTTAGCCTTCCGATAGGAAGTGGAATAAAAGAAGGACATGAAAGAGCACAGAGAAAACGGCGGCGGCGGCGGCGGCGGTGCGCGAAGGGGCCGAGGGGTGAGGGGGCGCCCTTGTGCGCTCGCCTACCAAGCGGAGATATTATTGACTATCTGTCTTAAACTTATAATTTACACCCGTTAACATTCAGGGTATAAAAACGAGTGCCGGGCCCGAACGCATATGAATCATTATGATGAATTAACGACAAACATTTAGAAAACACCCCTCTCGCTCGCTGTTCGTTTCGCCGCGCTCCGTCTTTTTCCAGATATACTCAACTCTGACGGGCCTCTCTTTCTTTCCTTCCTATTCACATTCTCTCTTGCATTTCTAGGAGCTGGTGATAAAATTACCTTACTGGGTGTTCCGTAATGTAAAATGACTAACGAACTAAAAAAACAGAGTCAACCGGTTGACGGAGTACTTCAGACTCATTGATAAGCGAATTATTCGTTACTGATCCTGATTAATTTTGCAGACAAGGAGTTATGTGTAGTCATCCTTCGGGGCTACGAAGTCGTCGATATTTATTGTTTACAATAGGGTCCTTGCACCAAAAAAAATATTGCTTTAAAGCATTCATTATAACCTATTGAGCATCATAAAATAGAAGTTTTTGATTTTTTAAGTCACTTGTGGGACTTATTCGAACTATAAATTTGAACTAGTGAGAACGGCACGAAAACAACCTCTGACGTCATAAGACATTATAGTGATGGGATTTGAGATATCATAAACACCTTTTGGTCGATAATTTTGGTTACGACACTTGACGACTTGTCACATTACAAATCAAAATGGAAGATTGACACAAGATTGACGTAAACAGAATCTAGCTTTTGTTTCTGTGTCATAGAACAACATGCTGTTTTGTGCTTGTTTGGGGTTGTCATTTCGTTGCCTTAGGACCAGACCATACTATGTCCAATTTTGCAAATTTTACAGGGGAACGATTTTAGGTTTGAGAGCTCCGCTATCATAATAGTAAATGGATTCTGGTGTAATTTTATTTTTGGTAGTAATTTTATGCTATTTACTTTTAAAGACATGCGGTTTGCATTAAGTAGTGTTTTTTCGAAAAAAAAAATAATAAAGCCAATTTTGTTTGGACATAGAATAATAATGATTAGTTTGAACTAATGATTACGACAATACCTAACTATTACGGAAGAAACTAAAAACAAAGCAAGCTTATGATATAATATATAACTTATTCTGTTGTTTCAGTACCTTATAGTTACAATTTTTATTCAAAGAAAAACTAATCATGGTATGACTAACAATATTCTAAACTGTAAATTGGATGACTGACGTGGGAAAAGTAGCCGAAACTCAAATAAATATTCTTCAGCTTTAATTACTAAAAATGTTCAGAACTCTTTAATGACACATTTCCAGAAATGTAAATCCACTGCTGAAAAATGCTTTGCTTAAGCCCTGATATGTACGATTTTGTCTTCTGGAAGACATTGAGCTAGGGGCTGAATTGTAGGATCCCGAATACTTTGTAGAAATATCATAGCTCAAAATGCTCTTCTTCTGTATCACTCATGTTGATTACACTATATTATATCAGCAAAAAGCACTAAATGTACCAGAGTGTCACACAAAAAATGACACAACAGCCATTTGCGCCAATTTATCGTATGTCCCCACGTGAGGGAAATCCCTCATTCTTATTGCACAAGAGTACATAGTATATTTCAGTCCGCATATTTACGAGTTTAAATGGACATGGAATAAAATGGTCACAGTGTATCTATGAAACTACATGTGATATATGCAGAATATATTGGCGTAAAGGGAATCGGACATAGAATAGTTTGGTTCCAAGGTGACGATTTATAGTTAGAGATGGGTTAGGGATGGGTTTATTGTACGTGTGACGTCAGCACCCGTTTTCAGTCACGTGGAAAAATTTGAAAAGACGTAAATTATAATTACAGATTTCTTCAACTGAACAGCATCAAGAGTGGAAGTTTTGTTATAAACAGCCCTTGAATACGTTTCTCCTTCGTCTAAACATACCTTTAATCCAAAATTACGGCCACTGCAAGTACCCTATTTTCTATCTATCCTGAATGATGGGTAGATTCAGTGTAGTGAACTAACTCGCTGTGAACGAATTTATAAATTTACTATCGATATGTGGTCAAGTGATTCAGACGGTGACCACCAAAATGCTCGTGCAGTGTATCCCTATCCAGGAAGAATGAACTTTGTCATACTGACGTACGGGACATTTGTGGAAAGATTCAGACTTAAGGGGCCTGGGTACACACATTTATACAATACAGATGCATTTCCCATGTAAAACACGGATTCCCATTTCGAACAGAACTCACTATATACACAGTATTTCAGAAAGACATTAGTGAGTGACATCTCAGAGTAATTTTTAAAAAAAAGTTTTTTAGTGTACGAAACAACTCGCAATGTAAAAATCATACATTCTTCAAATGTCTGTAATTTAACAACCAAACACGATATCACCAAAGTAACATAGGCAAACTTTCTTCTTCAATTTGCTCTTTGAATCATTACTGTAAGTTTAAAGATAACGTCAGGAGCTTCTAAATGCAAAATTCTCTTTTATGGCGATCTTTGGATCTTACCTTTGGACTTTTTGATCTTACCATTGGACTTTTGGACTTACCTCCCCTCATTTTTAACACACATACTTGAGAAGGGGAACAGGCTACCACACCTCAGCGTTATCACGGGAATACGTATTTTTTTGGACCCCCAATTTCGTGCGCTATACCCTAGACCCCTAAGCGAGAACAGTGTGAAGCTCTTTTTTCTGATATTGGCTTAACAATCGCCAGAAAGAAGATTCAATGCTATGGATTGTCACCATTATAGAGACTGCTTATTGCTTTGCATTGATTGGAAATGTAGGCGTATTTGACATGTACAGAGTGTCAAAAATTGGCGTTGCAAACAAAACCGTAAATGAATTCATTGTCTTGTAGGATCGAGTATAAGTGTAGAATATTTTACTTGTAGGAGAAGTGTATAAACTTGTATTATGTTACAGGAAATCCAGATACTTTGAAATACTCATAACGTGTTGACTTGTAGTCTAATATTTGTGATATACGCCCCTGGTGTTTTGAACTTATATATACTAATGTTTAAGTGATTTTTGTGTTACAAAAAGGTACTACAATTATAGACAGGATCCCGCCATTACTAATGTTCCACTAGTAACTGCAAATTACATTATACTATAGATCATCTCCACTCTATAATTTATTTTTACACTTTTTACGTTTTCTAGCAATAGCAATGGGCGAAAGATTTTCAAAGAGCCTAGTTCCCCCATTAGTATGTCAACTAATACCTATATACCTATTTATTATTAGGGATCGCAGTGGACTTATTTACGAACCGGAACGCTGTCTTCGAAAAGTGGGACTGTAATTAAAAATAGCGTCAAGTGTCTTGAGTCGGTGCTTCCTGATTTTAAGTATTGCATCCCCCAACCCAATGATCAGGAACCCCTAAAACGCCAGTTTTTGCTAATTACTCCGACGCCCATGCACATATTTTCAAAGTTATAGCAGCCTTATCTACTAAGACCCCACAGCATATGGCTACTCAAATACGAGAATAGAAAAACGCCAACAGATGGACTTACAGACAGATCGGCGGACAGGCAGACAGACAGACCGAGTGAAATGAATGACGTGTACTTTGGTTATACAGATATCACCTATCGGTGTGGGAAGCAAGACAGAATAGTTGCAAAATTAATATAATTATACTAAGGTATCTAATATAATTAACTCAAAAATTGCCGTGACATTCTGTGAGTTCGGAGTTCGGAATTCTTTGAATGCTCAACTTGAACACAGAAGAAAATACTGTTGGGCTTTTTGTTGTATTGTTGGTATTTGGATGTTTTCCATCACTTTAAATATATTTACAGTTATTTTAATTCCATGTCATTGACATAATCTAATCCTTTTATTCGAAGTAATCACAGGTACGCCAATAAATTCAAAATAGTTTTATATTCGTTCTAATGATATGTATATAATCCTTCTAATACTCGTATTGATATATAATGCAATCAAAACATCCTTTTGTTTTCAAAATTTACCCTATGCTACATTTAAGCAAAGCATACAATCTATTCGATGTACAAAAATTATTCCTGCAGCAGTTCGTGATAATTAATTTGATAAAAATTTATTTTGTTTCAAAAGGTAACTATTACACAAAAAATAACCCATGCTTTCAAAATATTGTCTATGCTGTTAGAGAAATTGGTAAGTAGTATTCGTACCAACAACATATATCGAATTCAATGGCCCTTGTTGTTCGCTGAACTATAACCAGTATTCGGCGGGACTGATGTCCCGATTCAATGAACGTCTCGATGAACGTAAAAAGAAAGAAGAGGAGAATCATGTTAGTATTATCTGCGCCAACATGAACGAGGTTGTTTCGTTGTACTGTTCCGTTCTTTGCCGTATTGTCTCATCTCGTGGTTTCGGGTATTGCAGCAGCAATTGAGGTTTTGAATCAATTTTTTTTTGTCATAAATCGAGAGATCATATATAAGTTTTATAATAAAACTGTTTTTGTTTTCTTTTTTTTCGCAATAATTCAAAAGTTATATCAAAATAAAAATGGGTTTTTGAATCGAGTACCGAAAACACGCCGACGGCTCCCGAACCCGTGTGACGTAATGATGGCGGTTAAGATGCTCCTTTGACCAACGACATCCTACATCGATACTAGATTCTAGATTCCCAGCCAAACGTGAAAATACTTGCTAGTAACTAGTGTATATTTGTTGCAGTATAGCCGATGAATGAAGTTTGCAGCTCAGGATGACCTCTACGATCGAAATAAATATCTTTTTGAATGTTTGAAATCAGATTACAGATTCCAGTAAGTAAGTACCTAATCAAATATGCCTTATTGAAACTATCTAGTGCATGTTCGGCTGGCCTAGTGGTTAGAGTGTTGGCTAATGGATCCGTTGGTCTGGGTTCAAAGCTCAGCCTGTCCAATTTTTTTTTTTTTTTTTTATCAAATAATTCATTCATGTGCTTTTTGCACTTGTTATGTACATTCTTTTCTACGATCAACATAAATATGTTTTTGAAACAAATTCTACCAGACATATTACTTGCACTGCATAGTGCAAAAACTAAGTACAGGACGCGGTGGACAATTCAAAAAAATCAGTTCAAATGGTGTTTGTCCGTCAATATCAACCGCCAATATTTTTTTAAAATGTAATAGTTGGTTAATAAAACAAAATCCATTCATTTTTTAAGTTTTTAATATAAACATAAAGTAAGTCAAACTCGTAATCACAACAGTCTTCTGTTTATCACTTGGTATCTTTATTTATTTAACTTTGAGCAATGAAGCCTAATAATTAAATTTTAATAAAAATTTAACAAATAAAAATATAAAAATGCAATGCAAACAAACAAAACTTATTTTTCTAGAGTTTCAATGTTATAATTATCTTCTTGACCAAAACTTAAAATAATTATTTTATTATTTAATATTATTATTGATAATAAATACTTATACGATAAATAAACTATAAGTATAATTATTTTACATAAGAGCTAGCACTTCAAGTAAACAAAAATAAAACTATATTTTTTAGTCCCAAACATAGAAAAAAGTATAAAGTATCTAGGGATATATTTAGACTCACACTTACGTTGGGATGTACATATTAATAATTTATTAAAAAAATTGGATTCATTTCATATAAGATGAAATTACTAACAAATATTTTAACAGAAAAGCATCTACGTACAGTAAAGATAATTATAACATTGAAACTCATAGAAGAATAAGTTTTGTTGGTTTGCATTGCGTTTATATATTTTTGTTTGTTAAATTTTTATGAAAATTTAACTATTAAGCTTCGTTGCTCAAAGTTAAATAAATAAAAATACCAAGTGATAAACAGAAGACTGTTGTGATTATGAGTTTAATTTTATGTTTATATTAAAAACTTAAAACATGAATGGATTTTGTTTTATTAACCAACTATTACATTTAAAAAAAATATTGGCGGTTGATATTGACGGACAAACACCATTTGAACTGATTTTTTGAATTGTCCACCGCGTCCTGTACTTAGTTTTTGCACTATGCAGTGCAAGTAATATGTCTGATAGAATTTGTTTCAAAAACATATATCTGTTGATCGTAGAAAAAAATGTACATAACAAGTGCAAAAAGCACATGAATGAATTATTTGATAAAAAAAAATAAAAAATAAATTGGACAGGCTGAGCTTTGAACCCAGACCAACGGATCCATTAGCCAATACTCTAACCACTAGGCCAGCCGAACATGCACCAGATAGTTTCAATAAGACATATTTGATTAGGTACTTACTTACTTACTGGAATCTGTAATATGATTTCAAACATTCAAAAAGATATTTATTTCGATCGTAGAGGTCGTCCTGAGCTGCAAACTTCATTCATCGGCTATATTGCAACAAATATACACTAGTTACTAGCAAGTATTTTCACGTTTGGCTGGGAATCTAGAATCTAGTATCGATGTAGGATGTCGTTGGTCAAAGGAGCATCTTAACCGCCATCATTACGTCACACGGGTTCGGGAGCCGTCGGCGTGTTTTCGGTACTCGATTCAAAAACCCATTTTTATTTTGATATAACTTTTGAATTATTGCGAAAAAAAAAGAAAACAAAAACGGTTTTGTTATAAAACTTATATATGATCTTTCGATTTATCACAAAAAAATATATTTTTTTCTTTATTCAAAACCTCAATTGTGTGATTTAAATGTGTCCAGTTATGTATTAAATGGAGGACTTGCTGAGAAATTGGGGCTTAGAGGAGCTAGTATCCACATTTGAATGCAGGTATTCAGAGTAGTCATAGTCACAGTTATATTTCAGATAAAAACGCAACAACTGGTGCAGGCTTATGTCTAATTCTTATATCATGCTCCTTATAACTTCGTAGAAAATCACACCATTAAACATCTAAACGAATCGATCAGCTATCCTCGCATTAAAATGTGTTGGTCCAAAGAAAAGAAAGCATAGAATCAACTATAAAACACAGATTCGATTCAACGACAAGCTTTGATTGAATCATTCACTGGAATCCAATATCATCTTGTAGTTGAATCGACAATACGATATAATTCGTTACCAACTATACACTTCCAATTGGATAAAACATCGCTGTGTTTGAGGAATGCTGAGTGTACCGTCTCATTGGATCAAAGCGTAAGTCTTTGACAAAACGACAGATTTTTCTGTGTGAAAACCTCAGTCAGAAAAGCGGACACTACAGCGCCGCTCCGCAGAAAAAAAAATGCACCAGAGAAGAGCATACAGGGTTGTCACTGTTGCGAGTGTAAAATCATTTTTTGCATTGTAAATTTTAGAAGTCACAACGTATCAATACAATTCGGTTCCGGAACGGTAAGATATATTTTTTCAATAACCGGAACTGCATTCCTGTGTGTTGCGGTCGATTTCGAGCAATTTAAGGTGGCTGCAATTAGTTTTATGAAATGTACAAAATGTTATCTTACCATTATAATACGAAGATAAACTATGGCATACCTGTAACAAAAATGATTATAATTATTTTGGTAGTATTAACGAAGCACTGCAAAATGCTATGTTAAATCATTTTGCTGTTGTGGCAACCGATTCAAGGCAAATACAAGTACCTAAATGTTTCATCTGGTATATGACTCGGAACAGCACAGGATAACATTATTTTTAAATTACTGCTCGTCTGCTGGTCCACTAATAAACGAGACACCAAAAAAATAATAACTACTGAATCGCCGATCTATACATATAACCTAAAATAATAATAATACATGACTTTATTAATTATTTGCATGGTGTAGTATGGAGCTTAATGCGGCGAAGAGAACTCAAGCTTATCAGCTACTATTACACTTATCATAATTATATATAATAACCACAAAAGCTACAAGTATAATCGATGTTTGCATGATAGGAAATTTTTTCACAAAACATGATTAGCTAAAAAACGTGAAATGCTAACATTACCAAAAGTACATGAAGAAAGTAAAGATACTTTAGAGAAAATAGAAACAGAGTGCTTTACTAATGCTTTGCTTTATCACTGCATCGTATGTGCAGAGTGCGAAATTCGTACCCGATAGCTGCTATTATAGCAAACATTTTTTTGCCATTGATACTTCCGGGATTGCTGATACAATAAGTGATATGGTGAAACTGTTTGTCACATAATCATGAGCTTTCACACGGTTGATATAAACTATACCATCGTTCGCATTTTCCTGAGACCCTTCTTACATACACACCTACGCCCGAGCTTGAGCGCAGTACCCGATGAAAATCCATCTTAAAGTGCGGTCGTTCCCTCTACCGCCTATTCTCTTTCTCGCGTAAAAGAGAGACAAATGTATGTGCAAACAACGAATCGCAAGTACACAGAGCAGCTCTAAATGGCAGCAACCCGGTCAAGTGCGGCTGTCTGTACATATACGGTAGCTGCTACCATCTCTAATCAGAACATGGTACGGTTCCAGTGGCGGTACCCTAGGAAAGTACATACATGGGACAAATGTCTCTCAGCGTTTTGAGATGGTTACTCTTATGGTTGGTTCTGGGAAAATTTAAGAGGGAGCACTTTTGTTTTTTTATAAGCTCATGTACATTTCGGTTGCAATTAGTTCTTGGATTTGGTTACCCCACATCTATTGAATTACTTCATACCTACTGTGCTCAGTTAGTATCCTTAAGTGGGTGACACACATACGAACTTGAAGTACGCAGTTTTTAAGTTCGCGAACTTACCCGGCTCAACATCGCGTCGGTGACACACGTGAAGCTGAAATCACTCATTTTGATAATTTTCCTAAATAAACAAAACTTTTAACAAACGCCAAACAGAAGAAGCGTTGCGCATCGATGGCCTACCGAAACAAAGTGGTGGCTCGCGGCTCGCAGTGCTGCCACACGTACGAGCAAGCTTTCAAACCAGTTGGATCGCCGGCGATTTGCGTGACGGTTTTGAAGTACGCGTACCTACGGTGACACACAGACGAAAAAGGTCATCGAGCCATAAGTACGCGTACTTGCTCGTACGAGTATCACCCCTTTTAGGCTAGCGCGTGAGAACGTAAAACAGAAAAAACTCTTCTACATAGATTACATCCATAAATTACGCCGTGACTCACAAACGAGGCTTTTCTATAAAACAAGTGACACACAAATACCGCAAATATTGCCCGAAGCATCCTTGTGTGACAAATTGTGTTACCAACTGTATAAAAAAATAACTGTAATTATTAGGAGCAGCACGTGGGTGGTGGGTTCTTGGGTTGGAGTTAATATGTAATCTTCGGAGGAAACAATGGTGGTAAGTTTGAAATATGGCGCAAAAAACGAAAATGGCCACTGGCCGGAATTTTTGCTCAAACCTAAGTTTGGATGTTTTGGAACGACCAAAGTCCGAAGATAAAGTTCAATACTGCACCTTGGTCATTTTGGAATCGACAAACCTAGGTTTCTGCAACTACAAAACAACCAAAGCTCGCAATAACAGTCATTGATAATGGTTGTGTAATTTGGAATGTATTGGGAGAGGGGATGGGCTTCTATAGCGTCTGCACAGCATTGTCGGGTGCCACGTGTTTTCCTCCAGTTAGCGTTGGATAAAGCGTTTTGATAAGGATTGCAAATGTAGACAGAGGGCGAGCTGCACCAAGAAACGTAATGGCCGTTGTTATGGGAGTCCTTGAAAAATTATACGCATTATACGAATTTCAAGTATCAGACCAAAACTTCATGGAACTAAAAAATGTCCCCAAAAAGGAGCTCACGTTGAGAACTAATGGTACTGTAGCGTCTCAATTGAAGCAAGGTTTTGTGAAATGTGGGTGTAGTAATAACTGCGGAAAGAAGAGATGCAATTATTATTTTAAGAAGGGCATAAAATCCAGCTAAAACAAGAGTCGTGCCATCATGTTCTTTGCGATAATGGTAAGCATTGCTCTATTGACAACATAGTTATTTAATATGGTTGTTGTACGAGGGTTGCTCTATACCTCCGTCAATCCAGCAGTACGCAGACAGCTGTTTCACGCTTGTTTGCGATCATCAGTGCGCCATAGGTAGATTGATAGTAGGCTAAGGCTATCGAAATGGACAAATGAGAAGGATCAAGGAGAAAATATCAACACGGATACACGGATGGAACAGAATTAAGGGGAAACTGTCGGGTGCAGGAGACTGATGACTTCCTCACCTTAAACCTAAACACTAAACAACCTAACAAAGAAACCTCTACAAGCAAGAATAATACCAGATGGACCAAAGTTATACATACCTTCAAATATGGGACTAAAAGTAAACGTGAAAAACCTCGTCTTCTTTACAGCAAAGCGATTCAGAGTTGACTACTTTGAATATCTAGGCAGTATAGTTTATAACACAGCTGGACAGATCAAGATATTTAACAGCGTCTACTCAAAGCAAGAAGGACAGTTGGCAATCTACCCCGTACTCAATCAGAACCAAAGCAAAAGCTCCAGGTTTTCATGAATAGATGTCTACAGAGGGTCGTACGGATTTTTTGGCCAAGGACAATATGGAATGAAGAATTGTGGAAGATATCAACGCTGAAGAGAGTAGAGACGGAGATCAGACAGAGAAAGTGGAATTGGACATTCTGCGAAGAGAGAGACACATAGGAAGTGACCTGGAGAAGCCAGTTATAGACGAGGCAAGAAGAATGGACAAGACGTGGACAGAAATAAAGCGCTTGCGAAGAATAGGTGAGACTTGCGTCAGTTTGTAGAGACCCTATGTTCCTTAATGGAATTATGGGACTATTGTCAAAAATGTGTGGTACTAGGTTAAGGCATTTTTTCTCCTGTAAGTACCCTATTCCGGTTGCAATCGGTCCCGCCAATAAGTCCGGTCGATCGGACGTCGACGTCGGTCGGTTCTCCGGGGAAAAGATTCACCGGTGCGGCGTCGGCGGTAGATGCGGCGGCGGCGGGCGCATAAACAACCTAATCCGCACACTGGCCGAATAAGTCTTCATCGGAGCTCTAAAGGATCGTGATTTGTTCCGGCGTGGAACGAGAGACGGGGGATTTGTCTGGTATGACGAGGATGTATATTCCTGATGGTGCTGATATAAGGGGATTAGGGGAACGCAGGGACGGGACGTCAGCCGAGCTACGATGGACCAGAAAGGATATTCCGTCCGAATTAAGGTGCCAACAGGAAATGATCCTTGTGGGAGCTGGCCGATGACGTTGAATGATAGAGAGATGATAATCAAGCAATCTCAGCAATCAGCAATCTCAAAAGTATTTATGGTTATAAAAATGTATTGTACATAAATACTAAAATTTTATTAACCGATAGATTTGTCTCATTTCAACATTTGCGATGCTGGTGAAGACCATCATAATATAAAACGAATACAAAAGGTCCAAAATTCGTGTCTAAGCTTGATTCGTGGAATCAGGAGTGGTACAAGTACCTCACATAAAACTAACTGACTCATTATGAAAGACAGAAGAGTATTACCTACACAGTGTATGTTTCCATCACAAGGTCGTCATAATGAAAGTTCCCTTGAACTTCTATAGTAAAATAACTTTTCGGCACTATGTACACAGTATAAATATAATACCAAAGACAACATTAGCTCATCAGTCACCACTAAAAACTTTAGCACGGAATTACGCCATGCTCCTTATATCTCACTTATAAGTAATCACCAATGCGAATTATTCTGTTGTCCACTAATATTACCCCCTCTTTTTTAGTTTCGCGCAGGTTATTTACATATTTATGTCACTTATTTCTCAAACGCTTTTATTTCTCTTTTTATCTTCCTTATTTTCCTACTTCTCTCTATTTTCTCTACATCATGCAATTTAACTTATATGTATGTTATTTCCTAATCTCACTCTCACGGACATCACTGTTTTATGTCCTTTTCATTACACTAATATGTAACCATGGCATGTAGGCAATGAAAAAAGATGACTATTATTATTATTATTATCTGACTTTCTAAGTTCTTCTCGCATAATTGCCGTAGCAACAAGTGTTGACGGGCTGTGCCAAGTCAACACCCGGACTATTATTGATCGGAATTCAGGAAGGATCGCACAATGTTACAGGTCTTCAGGATTACAGACTTTTGGAATACTTTGTGTAACTTTTCGTCCAGGCCCAACTGTTGAAGGTGTTTTGTGAACGTGTTTGGTGTAAGGCCTGAGACCGACATAATGAGGGGGATAATAGTGACTTTGTTTTGTATCCAAAATCGTTTTATTTCCATGACAAGGTCCGTGTATTTAGATATCTTACCAGCGTAGGTGTTTTGGATATTGAGATTATTGGGAATGGCTATATCTATCAAATATGTAATTTTGTCAGCCTTTGACTGGAAAACTATATCTGGTCTATTGGCTGGGATAGTCTTGTCTGTATGTATTTCAGCGTCCCAGTAGTACAGTTTGTATCGATCGTTTTCGAGTACTGATGTCAGAGTGTAATTGTAATATGGATCTGTATTTCTATTTGTTTGTTGTGGCTAGTGCTTGGTGTATGACCTTGGCCGCAGAGTTAGTCTTATTATTATTTTTTTTTATGGTCGGCCTCCCGCAAAGGTTTAAAGCCTATCGCGCTGTAGAAGCGCTGCGAGAGGATAAGTGTCGGTTCACGTTAGATTTGAAATGCTGCAGGTTGTATCCGTCGGGAAACTAATTCCCTGGCATCTTCCGTGATAGAATCTATAAAACAGGGATAGGTCAGCCACCCGCCTTCGATGTTCCAGACTGTGGAGGTCCTTTGTGAGGTTAGGCGTATCGGTTAATCTAAATGCTCTTCTCTGGATAGTGTCCAGAAGCTTTAGAGAGTGCTTCGGCGCGCATTCCCACACATTGGAGCAATACTCCAGCGATGGTCGGATCTGTGCCTTGTAGAGCAGCAGCAGTTGTTCTGGTGTATACAACTTCCTACAGCGGAACAAAACTCCAAGCTTCTGGGATGCCGTTGATCCCCAAAAGCTTGACGGAAGGTGATTCGACTATGGGGTGACCCTCCATGTCCACGGTTGGTAAGCCGTCGTGAGACTTCTTCGTAAGTGTTGTTGCCTGAGTTTTTTGTACATTGAACTGTACTTTATTTGCTAATCCCCACTCGACAATTGTTTTGATATCTGCGTTGATCTGTGAGGCATGCTGCTGTCGCCGACGTACCGTCTCCTGGGATGATAGTCGCTTGCCTGGTTCCGTGCACGACACTATCTGCGAAGCTGTAGATTGGATTGGATGTTAATTCCAGCAGCTCGTTGATGTAAGCAGAAACAGTGTAGGGGAGAGGACAGATCCCTGAGGAACGCCGGCGTTTATTGGAAATACGTCTGATGAACAGCCCTCTACTACAACAAACAGAGATCGATCGTTCAAAAATCTATTCAGCCACTGGCGCAGGCCAGGTGGTAGTCCACAAGCAGCAAGCTTGACCAGAAGTCCCTCATGCCACACTCTGTCGAAAGCTTTCTATATGTCAAGTGCTTACGGAAGCCATACTGGCGATCATTTATGATGTTATTGTTGTCCAGGTATTTCAGGAGCTGTGTGTTAATGACAGTCTCCATAACCTTAGACATGATGCTGAGAAGAGCCACAGGTCTATAGTTGGTGGGATCAGTTTTTTTGCCTTTCTTAGGGATGGGTTGTACGCAGCCAATCTTCCACGAAGCGGGAAACATGCCTCGTTGATACGAAAGCTTGAAGAGCTTGAAAAGAATAGGTGCAAGCTCAGCGGCACAGCGTTTAAGGACAATGGTCAATTTGGTCAGGACCAGTAGCTTTATCCGTGTTCAGTTTTTGGAGGATGCTTTTTACATCTCGATGTTGAAATTTGACCACTGCCATTCTTGAGTTCACGCTTATGGTGGTGGTCGGAGTACTTCCTGGAAAGTCTACAGTAGAATTGGCTACGAAGAGCTTCCCCAAGATGTGTCTGCTTTTTCTTTAGGAGCAAAAGCGATGGACTTGTCCTCTCTGATCAAGGGTGATATTGACGGATGGGAAAAGTTCTGACTAACAGCCTTAGCTACAGACCAGAATGTTCTGGGCAAACTAGGACATGAGAGGAGCTTGTTCTTAATTTTCTGGTTGTGTTTCTCCTTGCTGCTGTCAATCACGAGTTTACAGTGATTCCTGGCGTCGATAAAACTGCGGTGGTGCTCGGCATTTGGATTTTTCCTCCATTCTTTGTAATGTTGGTTTTTAAAGGTAACTGCATCTCTACAACGCTGACTGAATGGCTTGTTTTTGGAGGCATGCTTGGTGACATGAGGAATATAGGCTTCCATGCCGGATATTGAATGAATGAATAAGGACCAGAGGCTATCCAGCACGGAATGTGGCTGATGCATAGGCCACACGATGCGCCCTTTTGCGCCTCTGTCCGCGCTAGTTCCTAAGACCTGCCCTTTGGGCAAAGGCAAGTACATTCTTAGGTCCTATCCGTTTTATCTCTATTGGTTCCAAGGTTCTTGAGCCCAGCATAGTCTGCCTGTGATAACCCAGGGTCTCACAGCGACACAAGATGTGTGCCGAGGACTCTTCTACCTCACCACACCACGTGCAAGTTGGGTCGTTGACCACCCTCATCACAAACAAGTGACGCCTGAAGGTGTTGTGACCCGTTAATAGGCCTACTAGCATTCTCAAGTTACTCCTATCCAGAGAGAGACAAAATCGTCCGGATATTAATACCTCTCTTATTTCATGGGCGCAGGCTGATGGGTCTCGTAACTTGTTCTTTAAAGCCAGCAGTTTTCTGAATTCAAATTACATAAAGTTGGAAATATCCCAAAAATGATCACGTTACATTATAAAAAACAAAATTCGATTATATTATTGTAACTTCTTTTTTCATTAGTATTTTCAAAATGTCTGGCTTTTCGTATTTCTTTTCTTTCTCTATCAGTGATTAATTGGCTTATAGTTCTAAATAATGTTTCTTAAAAAATACAAAAGTTAATTTATTTAATACGGATAGCCCATGGCATCAAGAATTTAAAAAAGTACTAGGACAAAAACATGAAATATATTTAAATCAATAATGAAAAAACTTCTTGCCCAATTTTGCATAATACTACAGGCTCATCTGTTAAAAAGCAATCGTTTTTAGAGTGCACGTAAGTAAAAAACGATGTCAAGGTATATGTTTTCGAAATGCATATTAATCGTAATTAATTTGCGAGCGAATTGGTAGAGCTGCTATTCCAGACGCGACAAATGTCAATGATTTCGTATAAATGCATCACTCATACAGTCACATCCAAATCTCCTCTATATTCTCTCTGTACAAAAAACAACCTGCCCATTGCAGATATAATTAAAATATAAATCAAACTCAGACAACCATGTCACAGTTAATACCTATATGGAGGACGCCATATGGGAAAATGTACAGGGTGATCCAACTTTAAGCTAATTTCAGTATATTAAGGACTTTGTCGTGTCGAATGATACTAATTCCTGATAACGGTCAGTTTGTGATGCACTACGAGTATATACAGGGTGTCCCACGATGATTAAGACAAAAATATATCTTAACTGGGCAGTAGTAGCGAATTATAATTTTGGAGATGTAAATTAGTATCTTTTCCTATTACTGTGTCACCCATTAAGGTATATCGGCTTTACGCTGCTTGCGTCAAAATCCGTGCCTCTAGTGGCAAAAGCGAACGAGCCTTGTCGTTCCACCAAGGAGAGTTTACTGCTGCTAGTAGCGTTCCTCTTTGGTTGCCGTTACCTTCGGGTACTAGATGGCGCACAGGCAGAATTCCTTCTGTCTACTCGCACATCTTTCATATGTTTATTAAACATGAAAAAATTGATGCTCTCTATTTCCGTCAATCGACCTATGGCGCACTGATGATCGCTAATAAGCGTGAAACAGCTGTCTGCGTACTGGTGGATTGACGGAGGTATAGAGCAACCCTCGTAATTTCTGAAATGTTCTACGATCACTTTCTTCACCTATAGGCATGGAAATTAAACAGAAAATCTCGTGTGATTGGAATATTTTAGGTAGATGTCTATTGGTACTGTCTGGAGGCTAACACGTTTTCCCAAAAATATGAAAATAAGCAACACACAGGCTGTTCGGCAGATATTTAGCTTCGGTGGCGTATTTTGGAGATATTTTATTAATAGGCCTGTGCCTTAAATAACCTTGACATTTTTAAATCATTTCTTTTGTAATGATTTCAAGAATTTGTTATGTATCTTAATTTAATTTTTGATGTTTTTGATCCGTAGAGTATCCTTTTCCGCCTGAAGTAATAATTAGTTACAAATGCTATCGAACAAATCCTCCAGGTTTCCATTAGTGGATGTCTACGGAGGGTCTTGTTGAATTTTTGACCAACGGCAATATAGAATGAAGAACTGTGGAAAATATCAGGGCTGCCGAAAGTAGGGACTGAGCTCAGATAGAGAAAGTGCAATTGTATAGGTCACATTCTTCGAAGTGGAACATAAGAGTCGGTAGCTAGAACAGCGTTAGACTGGAACTTCCAAGGACTCAGACACATAGGAAGACCCAAAGTGACGTGGAGAAGAACGGTTGCAAACGAGGCAAGAAGAATTAGCAACACATGGAGAGAGATAAAAGCACTTGCGCAAAATAGAACAGACTGGCGTCAGTTTTTACTGGCCCTATGTTCACTTGAAAACCTCCCACCACGGATCAAGGGGGACAACTTTTTAATCAAAAACTACTTCACCTCCTTGTACCCTCTGCCCCGCAGGGTCATCCCATAAAAATTTTAGAAGACAAGGGATATCGCTTGTTTTAAAGGTATACAGAAATTATTCTCTTTGACTTCTGATTTTTTTTGAATCGGTCGATTCGTTTTCGAGAAAATTAGAAAAATTTTTATATCTCCTAACTTGTGGACCTAATATCAGGTGTTGCTCGGGCAACTTCGCAGGCTCTGTAAGTCTGCTGGTTATTGTCATTGGATCCCTAGGTGGAATGAGGATACTGTATTCTATGCACTGCCCGCAATGCCGGTATGTCGTGCGGAGGCGTACATCGTAACCACCGGAATGCACACGGCAGTCATCCTTGGGTCCCTTCGCCTACTTAGGGCGCACGATTCGCGGACACAGTAATTGATCACCTCACGGTATGGGGAGTAGTCACTCGGTAATAGAACAGTAGCTCGGTGTGTCGAAGGCTGGGCTGCAGCTTTTTGTTAAAAAAAATAAGGATCCACTGGACAGTGTACGAGCTGCAACAAATCGACACGAAGGAGAATAATATTTGCTTTACTGATGTATGCATGTTTTATCTAACTGGATTTGATAATAAGCGTAACTGCAAATATTTTGTAGAAGGTCATACCCAGTACCCTCAAAAAGTTAATTTATCGGCAGGCATTTTGGGAAACAAAGTGATTGGGCCATTGTTTATTAATGGAAATTTAAATGGAGACATTTATTTGAATACGTTGGAAAATACCGTTATCACTGAAACCATTAAAAACCAAATCGAAGAGGATGGATACCCCATACGTGATGAGGCTCAGCTCTATTTTCAGCAAGATGGCGCTCTGCCTCATTATGTTCTTTGGATTTGACAATAGCTAAACGACGCGTTTCCAGATAAATGGATAGGGCAAAGAGGTCCTGCTAGATCTCCTGGTTTGACGCCATTAGACCTTTTTTATGGGGACATTTAAAATATATACTGTTTACACCCCAACCTGAAAGTGAGTATCACATATGTTTTTGAAACTGTCGTTCAGGAATTTGAACATCGACTATATTATTGCTTGGCCAATAACGGGCAACATTTTAACACTTATTGTAATAAAAAGTAATATTTTTATGTGTTTTTGTTTTCTATCTGAACAAATTAAGATAAATGAAGATTATTCTATTTTTTTCGGAAACGAATCACCCGATTTTAAAAAATCATACGCCAAAACATTGTCATTGTCATTTATTATTTTTAAAGGGATGACCCTGGAGGGCAGAGGTCACGAGATGGGAAGTAGTTCTTGGTTAAAAAGTTGCCCCCCTTGACAGATCTCTTGACGTATATCGGAGTTTCTACTCTTAATCAGTGGTTTTTGATACTACCGTTATGAGAAGTTTTTAAATGAGCACCCTGTATATACGTGAATTATTAGGCAACCAAGTTAAACCGGGTTATTCACGTTATTCGACACGCAGCATTATGGCTAAAGTATTTGATGAAAAAGAAAATAATAATTTCGGATGGACATGGACCCATCAAGGCTACATTTTAAACCTATTTTTATATTATACAGAGTATCCCCAAAACACGAAACGTATCAAGGTTATGTTTTTAAATGGAATACCCTATATATTATTGTATATCCAGATTCCTTGGTGAATTCTTAGGTGACTTTATGTATCATACATGGGACCGAGAGCGAACCTTTTAAGTGTAACTCACCATTTTCGGTATAAGTAGATGTCAGAAAAAAATTGAATATCACAATAATTATAAAACGCTGCGATCTTGCCGTATTACTAAGCATGAAATGCGCCAGCTTACTGTAATTCGTCTGTACCTTTTTTCTAAGTTATACTTGTTTTCTCCCATCTAAACATGTTTTTGTCTACATTTCATGGCCCGCTACGTTGCTTATAGGTAGAAAAACTGAAAAACGCCGATTTGATTGAAAATTTGAAATTAAATAAAAACTACCAGAGATTGATATTCACAACGTTATAGCATTTTACGAGTTCACAATGTGTCTGATAAGACACTGTGACTATGATGATGATATCATTAGAAAGGCTATCTTTTTTAAATTAGGCATTCCTATCTGAAAAAATCAAGTTATCTCTGATTGAAGTTTCCTTAATCAGTCGACCGATTTCTCCAAGCACAAACGTAATTCAAATTTGACTGTCATTCCTAAGCTGACGCATTTCATGCTTAATAATACGGCAAAGTCACAGACTTCCAAATTTGATAATCTCTGTGATATTTAATCTACTTACACCGAAAATAGTGAGTTACACCTAAAAGGTTCGCGTTGGCTGTCAGTGTGATATATGAAGTCACACTAGAATTCACCAAGGAATCTGAATATGCAATAATGTTCAGGGTGTTCCATTAAAAAAGACATAACTTTGGTACGTTTCGTGTTTTGAGGACACCCTGGATTACATGAAAACATTTTTAAAATTTAGCCCTAATGGGTCCCTATCTTTCCGAAATTATGATTTTCTTTTTCATCAGATACTTTAGTCATAATGCTCCGTGTCGAATATCGTGAATAACCCGGTATAGCTTTGTTATGTATAACTCCTATGCGTGTGTCAGCATTATTCGAAACTGTGCCACAGATAGAAAAGATTGTTTGAAACAAAAAAAAAATTATTCACCCAAATAAATTTGTGCTTTGGTATAGGGCCAAGTAAATCAGTTTTTCAATGAAATAACTACTTTGTTTGACTTTCCAAAGCACATATTTGTTTCCTTGAAAAATATGGATTATTTATATCAATGTAACATATTTTTGAAGGTATCACTATAGTTTAGTAAAGCAAACAAATAATCGTTTATATGGAGTAAACGTATTGTTATATCCAGGCTACTATAGCTTTCATGGAAATGTTAGTTGTTTATAGTTAAATAAATATTTTGTTCAGTTATTTATAAGAGGTAGTCAACTATAGTCCACATTTTAATTAAAAAATGCATATAGTTGTCAAGATTTATGAAGTAAAAGTATTGAACAAGTTAACTATATGTATATTCATCTGATAACAGAGCACATACACAAAAGACAGTAATGGAATTTCAAGTTTAGCATAATGGAGACATCGGGTTTATGAGTAAAAATCATAAATCAATGAAAATATTTATTTTCAACGATAACATAAATATAAATATCTCTATAATTCCAATAAAAAATAAATACTTTAAATAAAATTCCGGTCTTCTAAAAAAATAGCAGAAAAATATATGCAATTATGTGTGCAAGTGATATGGAAACATAAATAAACTAAAAATGAAGTCTCTACTGCAGACTTAGTAATATATAATCTATATAGAAATCAAGGAAAATAAAAAAAATCTATATGGGTACCTATCACCTACAAATACGTAAATACAGTGTATTTGAATCTTCTCAAATGAAAATGCTTGGTATAATGTAGAAAAATTTAATGTAGGTGTAGATTTAAAAGAAAAAATCAAATCCTAATGAAAATTGAATATTTTATGTTCTAAAATGTGCTTACTTATATTTTTGTTAGTAACGCCCTTCTTATCATCATTAAAAAATGTTGAATGACAAGAATTTGAGTATTAATTTTTTTAGTGTCTATCTATTTATTACATTACCTAACTAATGGTGATTAACTAAATTTTGTTTCTCCACAATGTTAAAAAGAAAACAACTGCAACATACTCACATCATTTTGTGTATCCTATGGATTATTCACATATGAAATAAATTTTTTCCTGTCTCCTAGTGCTGGGATCAGATCCTTGATGTCACTTGTTTCCAAAGATTTCACTACTGCCAGGTTGTTAATTTTATGTTCTAAAAAGAGTGTTTGAATTGCTGACTATAATCGATAAACGACTTGAGAATGCAAACATATGTATAGGTATACAAACATATGTGGGGTAGACTGCCCTTCCCCTGGTTGTTTATGAATGGGAATTTAAGTCAACTAAAGTACACTACCTAGGTATCCTGTCACACTTTAAAAATCACAGACAGTTGCTTTCAACACTGTGGATTATATTATGTCGGTGATTATAATATGTATATAATAAAAATATTTGATGAATATAGCCTTATCTCAATAACGAAATATGGGAGTGCAAAAATCTATAGTGAATAAAACATGAAGAGAATCTTTTTGACAAATAACAAAGGGGTCAAATTAAACAAACATTTGTTTGGGTTTCATAACAAATCTATTAACTTCAACAAAATATGAGCGAGGTATGTACCACCAAAACATAATTTGTTTGAATTCCATGGCAATTTGGTCACAAAACAATAATATCCGCGCAATCTGCTTGCTTATAAATGCCTGCAATCTTAACCAGAATGGATTTAAAGTATGTATAAAATCATTAGGTACTTTGGTTTGGATAATCAACAGCATAACAGATATTGAATGTGCTTAGTTCAGGACATATTCAACAGGTGTAGAAAAAAAATCACTTCTGCCTACCTTCAAAACGAGATATCAAATAGTCTAGTCCCAACTGAACTAATAATGACCTGACATCATCCATGATGAACTAATAAGATGTTCAGTGCAGAACTGCAGACACCAGACTTGGTTCAGGAACTTTCAGCTTCCACAAAACTTCTATAAGTTCTATAACACTGAGCTCTGCAAATATCTCAAAATAACTTGACGGAGAACAGCGAAATGAAAGACGTCTCACTTGTTTTGGCAATCGCCCAGTCGGCGCGAGCATGTACTGATGCGCAGCGGTTCTGTCATGGTTCTGTGACGTGCCCCACTATAGCGTGTTGCGCACGCACTTGGAAAAATTTTATCATATCAATTCTATTCAATTAAACAACGAATTGTTTGTACGTAACGGTTCTAGTTATAGTCAAAAAAATTCAAGTGAAACAAATCATAGGGCTCATTGAAACAACACGATTTACTGTTATCAAATAATGAAATGGCCATCGAAACAATAAAAGTTTAAGCACAATAAATGTTGTTCACGTCAACAAAATAACATTCAAACAATAGATATTCTTATATTCCGATTTCAGATTTCTATCTGTGTGGCGATTGCCCTGTAGGTAGACCATACCAAGTGGGAATTATATATCCGACATTGGAGAGATCGGGGAGAGCAGTACGTTCATCAACCATTGGAAATGGCTAAAATATATTATAACGGCGCATGCATATTTAACCATCCCAGCGAGCCCCATCCAGCCAGAGGATTGACGTAAAGTCAAATTCGGATTATTAAATATTAAATAACAATTATAATTTTCATTCGGGGTATCAATCAAATTTATATAATTAACTCGGAAACGGGCCGTCCGATCGGTGGGACTGGACGCAACCCGCGACCCGGGTCGGCGGGTCAATCGGAAATTATTATTGCGATTAATAATGACACGAGGACGGGGGGTGACGTGCCGGAACGTTTAATTACGTTTGGCCCAGCTAATTCGCTACATTCACAAAATACTGATAATTTTGTCACTCCGAATATATTATTATATACCATGTATATATAGTTCGCTCGAAATACTGGGATCAGTAACGTGTGTTTTTATACCGGTTTCTTATGCAGCAGCTATTCTCAATATTTTTGTAGGTAGAGACATAGATAGATAGATAGATATTCATTTTTTCCAATAAATGTAGATACATTGTTGGTCCTTCACATAAAATAGAGGTAATTGACAAAATCCATTACATATTTCGAGTACAAGTCTCAACACTTGTAGTAAGTAGGAAAATTGATATCGATATACAAAACACATGCAAGAGAGCATCTTTCATGCGAGTCATAAAATCTCATATATCATATGTGATATTCTGTCAAATAAAATATTGTAAAAGCAGGTTAGTAACAAACATATAAAACAACAAGTGTATACAACAATAAAAATGACACAAGAATTGTACAAATTAAAATATTTTGTTTAATCTACAAAAAACTTTAAAATCATCAAAGCTATATGGCGCTAGTCCGCATAAAACATGGCTGATTTTCCTCTTGAATTCTCTTATAGGTAGCTCTGTAATGTATTGTGGAAGCAAGTTATACAGTTCGACTCCTAACGATTTTGTTTTATTTAATCTGCTGTTCGGCGGAATAAACTTACTTCTGCCTCTAGTCTCATGACTATGGACCTGCTTAGTGAGGTACATATCAGTGTGTATTATTTTTTATATAAAGTAAGTTGTGAAATATTATGACAGCATACAGTGTCATTATTGTGAGGTTTTGGAAAACTTGTTTGCAGTGTTCATTATAATGTGCTTTAACGATGTTTCTAACTGCAGCTTTTTGTATTAAGAAAATCTGTTGTAAACGCGTATGTGCACAATTACCCCACCCTAGCACACCAAGAGCTGAGAACAGAATGAAATAATACGTTTTGGATCACTCCTGTTTTCATATTATTACCATTTTTGAGCAAGACGCTGCCAAACTCAAAACGAGAAATAACATAATTGCTTTGCTGGACAACTTGGATTGCTTTATCTACCATTCTGCAATCTTTATCTCTAACGCTGGAATAGTCTAATAGTGGATTTTACAATCTTGGACGCGACGGCTCTCAGAAGAATAAAGCGCTGAGTGCAAGAACTTGATACTTTTCATTGAAATTACTTACTCAAAAAATGGTGCACACCTATCGAAACCCAATAAATCTAAATCATAAAGGATACTAATTAACTCAGATTTGTATTTTTGGCCCCTCTATATAGTATATAGCTATTGATCGTATGTGAAGGGCTTTTTAAATGGGCTGTTGTGTAACCGTGAGTCTTTTAGGTTTACATTGTGCTTATAGACACTGATTTCGAAATATTTGTCAAGGTCAGTATTGGATATTTATGTAGCATTGGATATTTTTTGTACCCGATTACAGCCGCCGACTGCGGGGCTTCGTTGTGTCTTTTTCGTATGCATGCCGGTTTTGATCCTCTCTGAAGGTCATTTATGTAATGTTGTGTGTTTTCAATTGTGATTGCATACTCTACATAGGTACGGTCTCGCTAGCGTATGGTATGGCCTTATAACTGGTTCTAGTCCATTATATTTACTATTTCTAATAATAAGCCCCAGATATATACTTACTTTTTGGATATAATGAAAATTGGACCTCATGATCCTCTGAAAGGTAACTCCTAGGTCTTTTATTTCACGTTTGCGCTCTAGGACTACCTCATTAATGTTGTAGTTGTGCTCTGTGTGAAGGTCATAACGAAACATTTTTTGACGTTTACCGACATTTTCTTATCTTTGAGCTAGCAAATAATGGTATTTATATCTTTTTGTAGCAAAAGGCATCCTGTGAAGAAGCTATTGTTTTAAAAAGTTTAAAATCATCCATAAAAAACAGTCCGAGAAAAAGAGAAAGGCAGATAGGGAGAGGGCTGATAAATAACATAAATAAGAGTGGACCCAATTGACGCTTTGTTGGATAAAATATCTTCCGCAGATCAGTTGCAAGCCAGTTAAGCTCAAAAGATGTAACTTTTCTTCAATAGTGTTATGTTAATTAACCGATGATAAAAGAAATGGACACTATCGTTGGATAAGACGTGTTTCGCGTTAAGTTTAAGTGGGTGGAATAGCACCGAGATGTGAACCCCTCCTTGAGATTCTCTCAGTGTTCTCATTTAATACTCCATTACAATGTTTATAACTATGTTCTTGGGAGAATAAAGACATTATTATCATTGATATAGTTATAGGTATATCAGTCTGCGCTGCTTGCCCACCTTTGTTATTTGCTCGTGCTTTGCTTATGGATGCCGGTTGTGATTCTCCTTGAAGGTTATTTAAAATACATGAGGGATAACTGTTAGGCACCTGAGCAGAAATCTTTGATTCCTACCACCAGCGATCGACGGTACTACCAGAACTTTGCCGGTTGTGATCCTCCCTGAAGGTCAGTAGCGGTAGTATAAACAGAAACGCCTTGAAAGTCTCCCGACCTCGCAAAAATTATCAAAGACTTGCAAATGCATATTTCTTAGATACTTTTAATGCACAATACATCTTTGAACATCAAACGCCTACTGCTTGCATACACATAACAGGAAATTATCAATTCAAGAATTCTGATAATCTTGTGAAGATATACTGGCGACAAGAACATCTGCTCTCTCTCTCTCTCTCTCTCTAGAAAAAATTACTTGATGAGGAAATAATGGTTAATTTGAACCAAGAAAAATATGTTTTTGACTTCCATACTCATTCGAAAGAAATATGCTATTCTTCACAACTAAATATTTAATATGTGAGTAGATGTGAATGGAATAAAAACAATGGCGGTCCAGTAGACGTATATTCTTCTAGTTCAAAAACGGAGTCAAGTTGACTGACTCAGTACTTCTCAGACATAATGATGATACCATTTTATTATTTTCCCATTGCATGAAGATATAGTTTGAAATCCCCTTGCAACCAAATCATCGCCCATCAGCCCGCAAAAAACATCCAATACAAAAACTCTCGTAAATAGTTTCCTGCGTCTCCCTCCTTAGGAACTAGGACGCCACAGTTTTTTCTGCATGTTTCAACTGAGCGATGCGAAACGATCAGGGGCCTCCAAACCATCTAAAAACGAAGTTTGAGCTGTTTTTATATTTTTGTTTTTTTACTATTGCTGCATCGCCACTGACATGATTTATCAAAAACAGGCGCGTTTTCCATTCTCGCCGTGGCAGTAAATTTTGTGTCAAAATTTCATTGAAATAAATTCAATAATTTTCGCTCTACGCAATATACATGAAGCAAAACTCGTATGTATACATCACCAAATTGGTTTCTGTAATAGGCACGCCAATGTTCAGATGGGCTTAAAATAGTGTAATATGCCGCTATTATGAATACAACAAACTTTTCAGTTTTCCAACCCCCACCCCTTAACCGCCTCAATTTCAGTTCAGTTCAAGTTTGAACTGTTTTTATATTTTTAGTTTCTTTATTATTACTGACTGACACTGACACGATTTTTTCAAAATAAACGCGTTTTCCATCCTCGGCGCGGTAGTAATATTGTGTCAAAATTTCACTCAATCGATTCAATAATTATCCCGTTACGCAATATATCTAAAACAATACTCGCATGCATGTATACTTCACAAATTCTAAGTCCTTTGGTTTCTATAATAAGCAAGGCAATGTTCGGATGGACGTAAAAAAGTGTATTATGCCGCTAGGTGTACCATTCATAGGTCAATGGACAGCCCATTATAAATACAACAAATTTCTCAGTTTTACAACCCCCCACCCCCAAACCACCCCAAATTCACCCCCACCCAAAGAAATTACCTACCTACTACGACCCCACAGCATATCGCTACCCAAATTTCATCATAATCCATGCAGCGGTTACTGAGATTATAACTTTAGAAAAACGCCGACAGACAGACCGATAGGCAGACAGACAGACAGACCGCCGGAAATGAGTGACGTGGATTTCGCTATGTAGACATCATAAAACGCCCAAAAAGTGTATTATCTCAAAATTGAAAATTTTCGCGATCACAATAATACTCCCTCCACCTACTGGTGTGCGAAGTAAAAGTGGAGGAACATGTTTATAATTTATGGTAATTGGCATCCTTCAATAAATTGAAAATATTTTCTTAATATAACCCTATATGATCAAAATTTTCACATTATTGGTTTAATACAGCTTTGCGCATATAGGAAGATATGGTATACTTGAATGAAAGTAGATATATTCTCCATTCAAGAATTTACTTTTATGTGCTCAATACGTTTTCACTGAGTTACCCTTTATCTCTGAGCTGAATTATAATTTTTCTTTACCAAGAGATAACAATAAATTGGGTCGTGTCCCAGCCAATCAGTCCCCGTTGATTTTTCCGATGCAGTCGCAATTCGCAATTTATCTGTGGATGCGTCTTTAATTAAAGAGCATTGTAGGAGCGCTGGGAAGACGGATGTCGTCGTTAGTGTCGGCCATACGTCACTGCGACGTCGCCGTCTCTTTGCCCAGATCAGCACCTCTGCCTGCTGTGATATATTCCAGCTAACCGCGCCTACCGATCACCCAGGCTTTAATTAAAATGGACTTGAGGAGGATCCGCCCCATCATGCACATCCTATTATAGACAAACGCTATCGCTATTTTCTTTTATTCTTTTGCAGCCGGGCCTTCAGGATTTCTCTGCTGAATATATCATGACTGGCTTAGAATCTCAATATGCGGAGAGAGGATTATAATCACCATAAATAGTCAATTTTAGATGTTATGTTTTCTGGATGTTTCATCAAATACCTAAAATCATATATGAATTACTAGCCCCTGTTATCTATACGCAGATATATAGTATGTCCCGGTAAAATTTGCCAGCTACCTTATCTCTGAAATGATAAAAAAATAAAAATCGCCGTGACACGACTTGTATTCCGATGGGGAACTTTTCCACCGAATACGTAACCACTGTGTGTGCCAACAACGCCCTTACCCTCAGCAACCGCTACCCAGGGCCGTGCCTACCCGGTGGTGCAAGTGGTGCAAGGCACCAGAGCGCTGGACGTTATGGGGCGCAAAATTTTTTACAACAGAGAAAATTTAAATCTCATTTGTCGGTATTCCTTTTTCGCGATCTCGCTGATTTTTGCAGTCAGAGGTATCTTTACTTTAACGCAAATTACTACTTTTTTACACCATTATATGTTATTGATAATTGCATGCTGGAGCAACAAGCACTGGCAGTTTTTTTTCATTTCAGGATTTTTTATTGTTTTGAAAATTTTTTACCTTTTACAGGTCCAGTAGGCTGTGAAAAATATCTATTTCTGTCATACTCCAGATTATCTTTGCCCTTAAATATGTTACTGCCGTGGTTACTGTTAAAGGTGATTTGTTGTAAAGAATTTTTATAATCTTGTCTCTTTACTCTAATTCGTCTGTATATAGGACTTCTTCTAAGTTAATTATTTTCTCTCATATGAACACGTTTTTGTTTATATTTCATGGTTTGTTAGGTTGATTATAGGTAGGAATAATGAAAAACACCATTTAATTGAAAATTTGAAAATAAATGAAAACATTGACATTCACTCCCTTATATCATTAGAAGGGCTATCAAATTCTACATTCAATCATATAAAAAAATTAGGCATGCCCGTTTGAAAAAATCATGTTATCTCTGATTGAAGTCTCCTTAACTAATCGACCGATTTCTCCAAGCACAAACACAATACAAATTTGACCGTCTAACCTGAGCTAACGCATTTCATGCTTAGTAATCTGGCAAAGTTACAGCCTTCTAAATTTTATAATTTCTGCAATGTTTAATTTTTTCAGACGTCTACTTGTACCGAAAATGTTGATTTATACCTAAACGGTTCGCTTTAAGTCCCAGGTGTGATACTTAAAGTCACACTAGAATTCAGCAAGGAATTCGAATATGTAATAATGTACAGGGTGTTTTATTTAAAAAATGTAACTTTGATACATTTCCAGTTTTGGGGACACCCTGTATAACATGAAAATATTTTTAAAATGTAGCCTTAATGACCCCTATCCATGCGAAATTATTATATTCTTTTTCATCAAATACTTTAGCCATAATGCTCCGTGTCAAATAACGTGAATAACCTGGTATATATACCGTGTGACTTAGAAATTGCAACATCCAGTATAAGCCCAGATATATTCATCATTTTTTGTCAGCTTATTGTTCACATGAACTGTAAAACGATAACATTTTTGTTCCAATTTATCTCCAAATACCAGGCTATTTTTGCATGTAACAAAAAAATGGAGTTTGTATTAATTTTTTTATTGTTGAATTTGCTGAGATAAATTTGGTTTTATTGCTTATGTGGTGTGTAAAACATTGTTTAGCAATGCCTCCCATAAGGAGACGTGCCGCGTATAATCAATTCGAGAATTTGAACGAGGTAGGATAGTGGGTCTACGCGAGGCTAGGATGTCCGTCCGGGAAAATGGAAACAGAATTGGCCGAAATGATACAAAAGTGATGCGGTGTTGGCGGGAGTGGTCTATAAATTGTCGCCATACACGTCGCAGGGGCGCACGGGCTTGAAGGAGAACCACTGACCGTGAGGAACGCCTCTCAAGGTTTAGTGCCCTAAGAGACTGTTTCAGGTCAACCAGGGCAATCGGACATGTGTGGAGTGTAGCTACGGGTCGACAGTTAAGCATGAGAACAATTTATCGAACAATTAGGACTTATGGGCTGTCATGCCGTCCTCGGATGGTATTATCATTGACCAATAGATATTGACAGCTACGACTGACAAGGTGTCAAAAACGGGCTCTTTGGAATAAGCAGTGGGATTATATAATTTTCAGTGACGAGTCACGTTTCTGTTTGTGGGCTCATGATGGTCGCAGAAGGGTCAGGCCAAGACGCGGAGAAAGGCGCCAGCTTCAATTTTGTGTGGAGCGCGAGACTGCGCTTACTAGAGACGTTATGGCATGGGGTGCCATAACAATTGGAAGCAGATCTCCTCTAGTATTTTTAGATTGAAACATGACCGGCCAGTCCTACATTAATAACGTATTACAACCTGTTGCGTTGCCGTACCTTCAGCAACTATAAAACCCAATATTTCAGCAGGACAATGCCAGACCACATACCGCTGCAGTTACCAGAGATTTTCTCCAACAAGCCAATGTGACCACCGTTCCATGGCCTGCAAGGTCACCTGACTTATCGCCCATTGAACATGTATGGGATATGATAGGTAGAAGGTTATACTGGATGTAGGCCGACTACGTGACGAGGTCAGATTGATATCGGTCATCTCATTCGCAGCATGCCACGAAGGCTTGCAGAGTGTCAAAGCTTAGGTGGAGGCGCAACTCACTACTGAATTTTTGAGAATACTTTCCAACAAATTTGTTTCATAATTCCATCGATTTTTATTCCTATTAATCCCAATATATTCTCCAAATATTGATAACATATATTAACGTTTACTGGGTGTTGCAATTTCTATGTCACACAGTATAATATACAAATATATCGATTATACCGATTTTAGAAATATGGTAATTATCAAAATGAAGTATTATTTTCAATACCTAAATTATTATTGTAAGAAAGGTTCCAAACGGAAGCCATTTTGTTCCATACACAGGTACAGGCGATATTCAAAATGTCTTTGCAAATTTCTCAGCACTGATCTTCACGTAAATTATCGTCGTTTTCAAGTAGGTGAGTGATTGTGGGGTTCACGGTTATTTCGAAATCATCAAGATACTTTTGTTGCTGAGACATTTTAAATGTCGGCTCTACGTCTATATTAAACAAAATGGCTCCCATTTGGAACCTTTTTTACGATAATATTTCAGGTATTGAAAATAATACTTTATTTTGACAATCACCATATTTTTCAATAACTTCCATAATAGCGAATTAATCTTCAATCCAATCACACTGTTGTATTTGTCAACGAATTCGCTTTAAAATACTGTACCACAAGTCTGGTGGTCTGATATAACATTCTGAGGTAGGGGTTACTGGGAGTGAGGGGGTTGATGGCACAATTATATTTGGTGGAAGAACTCCCCCTTAAAATACAAATCGACGTATTCAGCAGAGATGATGTGGGTGGCAAATTTTAGCTCAGGCACACGGTAGTAGGTATTGGTAAGTATTGATCTGATCAGAATAAAATGTCTGACATAGGTTACTGCTGTGACAATGAAAAAAAGCGAAGTATGCTTCCAAATCATCATCATAATCATTATAGTCACAATTTCTTGTCTATGAAATTTTGCTTCCAAAATCTTGGATGTAAAGTGGTTAGGCTTCCTACTTTCCCAAATTTATTCTCAGGTTGTATCATAAGTATTTCCTTGTATCTCGCTTAAATCATATCTATCGTTTCCATGCTTTTTTTAAATATCGTTTCACAGCCATCTAGCAATATACTTACTCCATCCGCAGGTTTTAATCAATTCCATCCTAATAGTTTTTATACTGAGATTTTTATTGATAAGAACATTTTGCTCTTGAAATGTTTGTTTTGGCAGTTTAAACCACAGTTTTCTTTGGTTACGTTTTCTTCTGTTACTGTACTACCAAAATAGTTGTTTTAAATGATAATGGGCTCATTTACCAATTTTTTTTCATCAAATGTTATTACTACATTCACGAATAAATTCTCTAAATAGAAAATATTTTGTTCAGGCTTCTTCAAATTATTTGATGTGGTAATTTTATTACTAAGCTGGACGTACTTACGAGTCAGATGTGACACAAACTTAAAATTAACTTATATACGAGAGCTTTTATTTACCGTTTAGTATAGAATTTATTTAAAAATCAACATCTGTATATCGAAAACTGTTCTGGGCATACATATGAGGTTAGTGTTGTTCCATTTTAGTTCAGATTTGTTCGCAAAGGAAAACCTAGTAAAATCAAAAAGAAAATAAGATGACTGAGGGGAGATACTTGTATTTCATAGCTTCTAATGGTGCTTTTTCCTTATAATACAACTTTTTTGAATAAACTCTAATAATTATAACTAACATTATTTGAAGAAGTATGCTACGTTTGTTAAATAAAATGTGAAGACGGGTCACGTAGTACTTAAGCGCTGTAGTAGTATACTTAAAGAACATTCTCGTAAACGGCAATGAATTGGAAAATATAGTGATGGTTTTGCTTAAAAATATAGTTACAATTTTTTATCTCAAGTCATAACTCCACGTATTGTTGTTCTCACTATCTTTTGTTGAATTGTTTTGTAAACAGAGTTAGAAAGATTGAAAAAAAGTAGAAGACTGGATTGAAACGCTGTTTGTTTTGACCAAAGTAGGAGAACCCTGGCTATGAATAAATATATTTCTAAATTTCCCACTGTACAACGTGTCCATGGATATTTCTAATACATTTGGCATCCAGGAGAAGCTCAGGACCTACACAGGGCTACAGCTTTTGAGATGTATATAAACCTACAGAAAGACTCACTCTATCAATGGGTTTCACGCGGTTTTTTCTACAGTGAAACCTTCCCCGGCGTGTCTTTTCGGTTTAAATTAACCCTCCCCTCTCCTCCTGCCTGCTCAAACGTCCTCCGGTGGCGGTTCCTAAGGTCCATCCGTCCCTATCTCGAGTTGGTCGTCAGCGTCTCAATCTACGTCGCAGGAGGCGAGTGCCTGCCGTCAATCACAGCCAACTGCGGACGCTCCACCGATTATTATCCTGCTGAGGGGTTTCGTCACTCTTACCAGGATGTGAAGTGACGGACGCTTTGAGGTGCGAGGAAGGCGAAAGAAACGAATATGAGGAGGTGGCGTGACGAATGGCAGCTTCATGTGGATCAATAGATATGAAGTAAGTACCCATAGTAAGATATTATTGACTGAATGGAAGAAAGGGCTTATTTTTTGTAGTTTCTTATTAATGCTTGTACCGGGTGACCTGCTAAGAATGGACGCCAGCTATATCTCGGTAACCGTTAATCATATAACCTAGAGTAAATAATTTTATTGGGTAAATCGGTTATGAGAAAAAAGTTAATTATTTTCAAGTTCCGCAAGTAGCCGCTAGAGGGTGCAACTGTTACGATCAATTAAGAAAAGAAAAGATTACTTGGATAACTTTTACATAGCAGATTATTAGGTAAGAGTAGCCCATTCAAACGTATACCTAGCGTATTTGATTCGGTGATTTTACGATAAAGTTTCTCCCAGTTAAATAGAAACTCATTTGACGTTGTCCCAATACTACATCTTACGAGGTAGAGCAAGAAACACGTAACAAAAAAATCAAAAATTGTCCACTCTATATGATGCATACATAAAAATAATTTCTTAGATGGAGCACAGATGCTTTAATTCAAGTATACGATAACTTCCTATACGCGCAAAGTTATGCTAATCTTAAAGTGAGATTACGATATCTTTGACCATATAAGGGTTACATTGAGAAAATATCTTCAATGCAAAACTGGGAAGTTCTTGATAGTAAGAATACCAAAATCTTAAATCAAGCATATTGTAATCTTGACCGAAGTATTTTATAATCTGGACTGAAGCATTTCATAATCTTAACTGGGAGCATTTCATAAACTTGACGCAAATAGCTCAACTTTATTCTAAAATTGTGATATTCTTGGATGAGGAATCTAGTAGTATTAATTTGAGCATTCAAACTCTTCTATGAGCATGTAGACATTTTTCTGGAGAAATAGTTCTGAAAAATTTCTTAAATCACTTTTATTATACTTAGTACTTATCTAGGAACACCTGAGTCAGGTCTTTGCATCCCAATTTTTTTAATAGCTCATTCATGGTTGGATAGATCCAGTGATAAGGAAGCTGATGGGAACTGGGACGCGACTCAAATGGCGGTGGACCAGCACTACCGGCAGATTCGATGTCTGATGGTTGACTGTGGTATTACGGGTATCACGTGGCAATGGAAATGTATTTAACAGTTTGACTAGATACTATTATGTGCTATTATGCAGGATCCAGGATGCAGGGTATTACGCTACGGTGCTAAAGGCGGCGGCGAATGCGACAATCCGAAAACCGATAATGGCGACGCGGACACGGACGGGCAACAGGCTGTTGAATAGAGAGGGTGGAGAGGTTAGAGTTGACCCGTGACACGCTGCGCGCCTGCGCACTCCGACGTTGGTAGACGTCAAATAAATGATTTACTTGATACACATATAGGGTGTGCTTGTAAAACAGCGTTCATTTTCAAACCAAGATTATCATATTGGAAATGAAGGTTCGCATTTGCAAGCTGCCTATATTCTTGGTAGAAGTAAACTGGGAACCGCTGGAAAGAATGATAATCTTAATATAAAATTATGAAATATTTGTTATTAAATTATTATAGCCTTGGTTGCAAAGAAAATTATATTTTCTTTTAAAGCATATTTCTTTAAAATAAGTATATAAATCAAAAACATATTATTCTTGATACAAATTTTCTATAATTTTCTCATGAAATATTCTTTCTTAGAGTGAGAACCGATATTCTTGTTGTGAGTATGTATTTACAAGAATATCATAATTCTTGACTTGAGAATTTCTTTTTGTGTGTGTGGCAATAACTATAATATACCTCTACTTGCGGAACTTGAACATAATTTCCAGCGATTTCCCTTAGCCGATCTACCTAATAATGTTTTTTGTTCAGAGCTATATGATTAACAATTACGGAGATATTGCCAGCGTCCATTCTTAGTAGGACACCCGGTGCAAGAAGTAACGACATCATTGACATTGTACAACAGGATGCGCCTGTAAATATCTCGGTCATATCGATTTTTTTTCCAAACTAACAATCAAGGCAGCCATGGATATCAAGGAGGCTGGAAACAAAAGTTCAAGTTATGTCTAGATTCAGCGAATAATTTAAAGTTGACAGTTGCTCCTGTTGATTTTTTGAGAAATTTCAAATTCAACTTTTAACGTGAAATTTTCGTACTATGATATTTTACAGTATCAAAAGTGGTTTCTCCCCGAAACAATGTATTAAGAGATTTCGTGACAGTGTATGACTGGAATGAGGCATTCAAATTTGAAAGGGGATCTCCCAGTGACGGGCTTCGAGGAGAAAAGCCAATTTGTGCAATTTCTGATGAAATGTTGCCGCTGTTCAACGATGATTGAATCACGTACTGAATTATTCGGAGTACTCTAAGGAATGGCAATTTAAAAGAACTTAACATGACCGTTTCTAAGTCAGAGAAGTTTGTTGTGACTGGGTTCCCCATAATTCCTCGGAAGTCCAAAAACAACATCGTCTTGAATGGTTCCAACAAACTCTCAGGAAAGACATGGATATCTACATTTGAACCTGAACCTAAACACTAATCGGCCCAATGGATGAAAATATCCCAAAACAATAAAAGTAAAATAGTCTTAAAGTTTCGCGAAACAAAAGGATTGCATGTATTTTTTTTAATCGGACTTGTTACCTCGGCTCCTTCGGAGGATAAACAAACACAGTTTGTTTGCCTCTAGTACTTGGAAAGGCGTTCTTGCAACGTCCAAGAAGCAACACTGTTTTGTGTCATGCCATACAGCGCAAGAATCAAGACAGTTTTTAGAAGACTCAAAAGTAAAATTGCTTGAGGATCCGCTCTACAGCCCCGACTTATCACCATGTGACTTCTTTTTATTTCCAACTTTGAAAATCACATGCATGGTAAGCGGTTTTCAAAATCAAATGATGCTGTTGAATCGTTCGAAAACCTGACTCAAGTGCGGTGGCATTTCTATTTTAATAATAATACTCTGAGTTGATTTTAATGGAGAATACTTTGAAAAACAGTAAAGTTATTTTATCCCATTATTCTCTTTTTATTTAACAAGTTTGCAAAAAGCTTCGGAGTGACCAACGTAAACGAGATGGCGACGACTTGCCGATTAGGAATTTATGGAGTCCGCCCCTGTGGTATCAACTTCAAAGGATCGACGCGCGACACTAAGCAACCCTTCACCTTTATCCTTAATAAAAAATGAGCTGTTAATTTATATTAACTTAAATATTGATTGTAATAAACAATATGCCACTTTGAAGATATAATATTTATAAAGAGTAAATGAATAAAAATATAAAAGTCGACTTTTTAATCTTCCCTACGAAAGTACTATATTTTTTGAAGCGTACTATATTTTTGTAGCATTTTTATAAAAAAATACTATATACAGGGTTATTCACGTTATTCGACACGGAGCATTATGGCTAAAGTATTTGATAAAAAAGAAAATAATAATTTTCATGTTATACGGTGTCCCAAAAACACGAAATGTATCAAAGCTATGTTTTTTTAAATGGAACACCCCATATATTATTGCACATTCAGATTCGCTGGTGAATTCTAGTGTGACTTTATGTATCATACATGGTACCTAAAGCGAACCGTTAAGGTGTAAATCACCATTTTCGGTATAAGTAGATATCAGGAAAAAATTGAATATCGCAGAGATTACAAAATATGGAAGGCTGTGACTTTGCCGTATTACTAAGCATAAAATGCATCAGCTTTGATGAGACTGTCAAATTTAAATTACGTTTATGCTTGGAGAAATCGGTCGATGAATTAAGGAAACTTCGATCAGCGATAACTTGATTTTTTCAAATGGGAATGTCCAATTCTTTTTATACGGTTAAACGTAGAATTTGATAAGCTTTCTAATGATATAAGTTGTGAATATCAATCTCTCGTAGTTTTCATTTAATTTTAAATTTTCAAACAAATCGGCGATTTTCAATTTTCCTACCTATAAGCAACGTAGCAGGCCATGAAATATAAACAAAAATCTGTTCAGCTAGAAGAAAACAACTAACTTAGCTGAAAAATACACACTAACTAGACTAATAGGACAAGATTATAAAAATTCCTTACAACAAATCAACTCTCCCAGAAACAACTGCGATAACATCTCTAAGGTCAAAGAGAAGCTGGAGTATGGCAGTAATAGATATTTTTACTGTCTACTGTCTACCGCAATTTACTAGAGGTTAAAATTTTCCAAGGCAATCAAAAACCCTCATATGAAACAGAAACAACCAGCGACTGTTGCTCCAGCACGCAACTATCAATCATATGTAATGGTGTAAAATAGTATTAATTTGCGTCGAAGTCGATACCCCTGACTGGAGACCTTCTATTTTTCAATATCTATTAGCAATATTGCAAAAAAGGAATACTGACAAATCAGATTTAAATTTTCTGCCATTCAAGTTATGTTTTATAATTTGAACAAATTTTAATTCATTCTTCATTTTCTGCGACCTTGCTAATAGGTACTGAAGAATTTTCAGAACTCCAGTCAGAGGTACTTTTGACTTGAGTTTTGACAGAATTGCATACTTTCTTATATCATTAAATGTGAAATTTTATTATGAAAATAATAAACTGCTTACAACATTCTCTAGTAGTTTTTACTTTATTTCAAAATTTTTAATGGTTTTGGAAACTGCCAATCTCTATTACATTGCAGTAGCTAGTAGGCCGTGAAAAAATCCATTTCTGCCATACTCCAGCTTCTCTTTGAGCAAAGATATGTTACCGCCGTTGTTTCTGGTTAGACTTTGTTTGTTGTGAGTAATTTTTATAATCTTGTCCCTTTAGTCTAGTTCGTGTGTATTTTTCAGCTAAGTTGGTTGTTTTCTTCTACCTGAACAGGTTTTTGTTTGTATTTCATGGCCTGCTACGTTGGTTATAGGTAGGCAAATTGAAAAACGCCGATTTGTTTGAAAATTTAAAATTAAATGAAAACTACCAGAGATTGATATGCACAACCTTATATCATTAGAAAGGTTATCGAATTCTACTTTTAACCGTATAAAAAAATAGGCATTCCCATTTGAAAAAATCAAGTTATCGCTGATCAAAGTTTCCTTAATTCATCGACCGATTTCTCCAAGCATAAACGTAATTTAAATTTGACAGTCTCATCAAAGCTGACGCATTTTATGCTTAGTAATACGGCAAAGTCACAGCCTTCCAAATTTTATAATCTCTGCGATATTCAATTTTTTCCTGATATCTATTTATACCGAAAATGGTGATTTACACCTAAACGGTTCGCGTTAGGTCCCATGTATGATACATAAAGTCACAATAGAATTCATCAAGGAATCTGAATATGCAATAATATACGGGGTGTTCCATTTAAAATAACATAACTTTGATATATTTCTTGCTATTGGGACACCCTGTATAACATGAAAATATTTTTAAAATGTAGCCTTTATGGATCTCTATCCATCCCAAATTATTATTTTTTTTTTATCAAATACTTTAGCCATAGTGCTCCGTGTCGAATAACGTGAATAACCCTGTATAATCCAAAATATATTGGCAACCCTACACTAGACCCGTGTGGTTTTTAGCTATCACTGACTCACTGAAGTCCCTGAAGAGAGCTTATGCAGAGCCTCTGTCTGTCGGTCCGTCCGTCCGTCTGTCCGTATACAAAAGATAGCCAAAACTACAGGTGCTTGAGAAAACTAAATACAGATTCGTAATCAGCATGAAAAAATTAGTCCGGGAAAAATCCGGTTTTGTCAATATCGTTTCCGATTTAAAATAAAAGTGAATTAAATTACGACAGGTGACTGACAACGTATTATGTACGGTGTATTGATATTCCTGAAGCACAGGCAGCGTCGCCGAGCGGCTAAGACGCTAGGCACCAGTCCGAAAGGGAGTAGGTTCGAATCTCACCGCGGTCAACTTTTTTCTTCTTCTTAAATGTTAAATTTGTTGAATACTAGTCCAGGAAAAATCCGGTTTTGTCAATACAATAAAAAAAATTAAATTTTTATACCAACAAATTCCATAGTGAGAGCGCCATTTGAATCTACTCAAGTAAATTCTTTCCTACTTTTCTGTCTAGAATAGCTTTTAGCCCAAAGGCCACTGAGACAGAGTTTATCCTGACGGGTTACCCGCCTCTAAGTCAGAACCCACTTCCACTTTAGATGAGCTGCCTACTTCTGGTCTTGTCTCTTTTATGATACAACGTCGTAAATTTGCAGCCGTAAAAGACAGTATATCTTTGTTTTTAATTCTCATAGGAGAACATATCACTCTCCTAGTTTTACAAATATTTTGGCTTCATCATCTAAATACTGTGGTGAATGAGGGCTGCCTAGTAGCCTAGTGGAGATAGATTGATACGTGCTTCAAGGGCGCGCAAAGATCTGCGATCCATCAAAAGAGCTGAGAATTCTGAAGCTACCGTCACTCTCTCAAAACCTAAAGCTGATTTAAGAAGACATTTTCCAAACAGCATTGGCAGCTTTTACCCAGGATTTTTCTCATGAAGTATTCAGAATGATGTGATAATTTCATTCATGTTAATAATTAATATTCAGTGATTGTGGCATTTACCATTACATAAATCATCTGTCAGTAATCAATTGCTTATTGTCATGTAGGATTTTACCTTTTTTGTTTTCATTAAATTGATTGGAACTAGACTCATCCTGCATAAAACACACTAAGTTGACAATGAATATTCCAATCATAAAAGACATGCACTAGAATAATTATACTATGGATATCAAATACTAGTCCAAGATCCCACTGTTCGATCCTGGAGGTATCTGTTTTTTTTAATAAAATTAATTTTAAATGAATCTTGAGAAAGTATAGAATGGATTAACGATAGGTTGCCTTTCTAAAATTAGCCGCAATTAACTGTGATTAATGTTCATGTAGTTAGTTCGCTAATATAAGTTGCAACTATATATTTTGTTAGTTAATTTTATGTCATGTGAAAGAAAAAAGAAAAAATAACGAATTGAAAAAAAAATGGTTTTCAGTTCTCAGTCATCCATGATTGCCAGTTGGAAAATGGCCGCAAACAGGTAGCCATGATTTTTATGAGCGATTCTCGCTCCAGGTAAGTGGAAGCGTTGTCTATCGATAGTATGCTATGCATGCGCATTTATGTTTATTAAATAAGAAGTAAAATAATATTAGAACTACATTTTCAGGATATCATACTCTTCTTTTCAGCACGTAACAATGCGTCCATCTTCTCTCTTGCGCTTCCACTTACCTGGAGCGAGAATGGCTCATAGAAATCATGACAGCCTCTGTTTGCGGCCATTTTCCAATTGGCAACCGTGGCTTATATAAAACTTTAAGTTCTATTAATTTAAAAAAAACAGGTGAGTGCAGATAACTAACGGTAATATGTATACCTGCTCATACCTGGCAAGCCCAACGCTACGGCTGACTGACAGTTGGCAACCATTTTTTTTTAATTCTTTACATTACTTTCTTTCAAATGACGTAAAACTGACTAAAAAATATATAGATGCAAGTTATATTAGCGGATTAATTAAACTAAAATTAATCACAGGTTAATTGCGGCTAATTTTTTAAAGACCAACCCACCGATAATCCATTTGGTACTTTCCCAAGATGCATTTAAAATTAATTTTATCAAAAAAAAAAACAGGTATCTACAGGATCGAGCAAGTGCGACCCTATGCTATATATCACCCAGACCAATTCACATCAGATTATGTATGAGAAGGTGCGTATTTGTCATTAATACATTGTAACAGGTATCATTAGATAATTGGAAGTACAAACATCCTCTCTATAGTATTTAGAAGATTTACAGCCATCACTTACTTTAACGGCCCAATAAATATTGGTATTTTTATCCCACGCTATGACAAGTTCATTACTCAACCGCGGCTGAACATGAAATAATTATGTGGAAGTAGTCATAATATTGTAAGGCAGTCGTGACGTTTGCCTGTGAGTGATGTATATGTTTCTGGAACGACTGACATGCGTTTTCGTCTCATTTTAATTTTGTCTTTCTTCGTGCCACCTCAAACATAGTTCCTAGATTATCACCCAGTATTGATAAATTTACGACCTGGGTTGTGGAAGATTATTTTCTGTTAAAAAATGTTCTTAGTTCGTTACATTTTAACGGGTGAGCAAATGAATGGTTTGTGTGAAAAGATGTGTTCTAACCAATAAGTATAAAAAACTACCTATCGGCCGCTGGCCCCACCAACATATAACATATCTGTGCTTTTTTAAGTATATGCACCAGGTGGTCAACTAAAAATGGACGCCGACTAAAAAATCAGAGTTTGCACCCCCCGCCCATTCCTCGAGCGGCAACCCCCCCTATGGTCGCAAACTTAGGTGGAGATTCAGGAGACCAATGTCTAACGTCTTTCCATTCCTTTCCGGAATTTTACTATCAAAAAACCCTACCGTCTGGACTAAAACAATATTAGGTATATCGGCTAATAGGAATCGCTGAAATATAAATTTTACTAAAAAATATGCGTATAAAGCTACTGGTTTTATTTTCATGCTTACCTCTGCATGTAGATTTCTCAATCTAAATTCGTACCAGACAACGTCGGGAAGAGTCGGCGGCCGGTGTGACTCGAACTCACGGCCTCCAGATTTGTAATCCGACGCTTTCACCAGTTGAGCCACGGTGGGTATAAAGTCATGTTTAAATATTACCATCGTATGGAGTATAACATTTAAAAAAATCTGTGGATGGTATTTTGCTCTATATTATGAAGAGGAGTGGAGTGACATATCAAAGTTATGCCATATTTGATAGCCTTTGAAATTATCAAAGGTTGTGAATATCAATCTTCAGCACACAATTTCACATTATTAATGACATAAAAAAGTAGTAATTTCCATCAAAGTCAAAAGTAACGACAGCTCGGACTGAAATTTTTGAGTATCTATTAGGAAGATCGCAAAAAAAAGGAATACTGACACATCAGATTTTAATTTTTAGCCAGGTAGATTATATTTTATCATTTCAGTAGATTTTTTAATCCATACTTAATTTTCTGCGATCTTGCTAAAAATTACTAAAGAATTTGCAGAGTTCCCGCCAGAAGTATCTCTAATTTTGGCTTGAATGGGAAAATTACTTATTTATGTCGTTGAATCTGAAATGTTATTCTGGAAGCATTAAACTGCCAGCAACATGCGTTGGTAGCAAAGCTGTCATTACTTCAAGTAAAGTAGGTACTTGAAAAATGTATTTCAATTACTTTCTGGTATTTGAAGTACTGTACTTCAAATACATTGTTTTTGTGATATTTGTACTTGATTCCCCAAATACTCTCTAAGAAGTATTTGTATTTGGTACTTGTAGCACAAAAAATGTATTTCAAATACCTGGCATTTTTATTTGAAATACTAAAGAAGTAAAGTACTTGAAAAATTTATTTCAATTACTTTCTGGTATTTGAAGTACTGTATTTCAAATTAGTTTTATTTCTCAAATGCTATAAGAAGTATTTGTATTTGGTACTTCCACACAAAAAATATAATTCAAATTTATACATTTATACTCGAAATACTAAAGTGAGTAAGAAATACATATTAGTATAGCTCGATGAAAATATAAAAATACTTGAAATACACATTTCAAGCATTAAATGCTCAAGTCTAGACAAGTATGGACAAATCAACATTATAAGGGGGCTACACACAGAACTGCAAGCTTGACAAGCATGCATGTACAATAATTTTGTACAAGCGTACACAATTTTGCTTTGCCACCACACGGTACAAGTATGCTTGAGCAAGCATCAGTTTCTGCCGTCAGGTTCTTGGAGTTTCTTGGTCTGCTAGAAAGTCAAATAAGTGGTATTACCACAGAGAAGGCTCGTAAATCTCATCTGTACCCATGCCTGAGTCGCATCGCGTCGCCTTACGCTCTGTCTCTGTCGTACACATAGGATAGTCTACGCGACACTCTGACTCTACAGGACAGTCTCATCACAATCGACACAATCACAAAATATCAGTTCGTCTTGTTGCGTTCAACAAAATGCGTTTTTGATGTTGACTGAGGTTAAAATAATCCGTGAATGTGAGCTGTGAATTTACTGCCATTATAAAAACAATCTTCAAAACTCTGTACTTTGTCGTGGTGGTTACGAATTGCAGATGTAAAAAGGTAATTTTTCTCAAGCATCTCTTTATGAAAAAAATCATATACTGGGTGGCAATGGAATCGTTATACAGAGCTCCCTTCTTTTACAATCCTAGATGGAGGTTTGAAATTTTGGAGAATTATATGGTTAACGGAGATGCACAATAGCCATGAGAAAACAAATGTATGCTTATTTTGGTTTAGCCTTAGTCCTTTCATTTCAAAACCTTTAATGGTTTCTACATTGCAGTAGCTAGTATGCTGTAAAAAATATCCATTTCTGTCGTATCCCAGCTTCTCTTTGACATTAGATATGTTACCGCTGTTGTTTCTGGTGGGAGTAGTTTGTTGTCAGCTTAGACAAGGAAAGAGAGAGGACGGAACGCGCGACTGACATTTCTGTTACCAAATGGCACCAAAAAGTATCAAAACACACCCTACCATTATGCACACCACAATATTTTACAATGATTGGTCTTAAAAATGCTAAATATCATAAAAAATATATTTTGGTGGCTATTCATTTTCGGTAACAGCTAATGACAGCTAATTCATATAGCATCAAACGGGCGTGTGGTATCCCCTCTCTTTCCTTATCTAAGGTTGTAAGTAACTTTTATAATCTTGCCTCTTTACTCTAGTTCGCCCATATCTTTCTGTCAGTTATTTTCTTCCATCTAAACAGGTTTTTGTTTATATTTCATGGTTGCTAGGTTGCTTATAGGTAAGATAACTGAATAACACCGATTTGATTGAAAATTTTAAATTAAATGAAAACTCCAGATACTAATATTCACAACCTTATATCATTAATAAGGCTATCAAATTTATTTGGTTGTATGAAAAAAATAGGCATTCTCATTTAAAAAAATCTAGTTTTCTCTGGTTAAAGTTTCCTTAATTAATCTACCGATTTCTCCCAGTACACAATCAGTTCAAATTTGACCTTCTAACCTGAGCTGACGCATTTCATGCTTAGTCGCATGGCAAAGTCACAACCTTCTAAGTTTTATAATCGCTGCGATATTCAATTCTCTCCTGAAGTCTACTTCTACCAAAAATCGTGTTTTGCACCTAAACGGTTCTATTCAAATCCCATATGTGATACTTAAAGTCACACCAGAATTGATCAACGAATCAATAATATACTAGGTGTTCCATTTAAAAGACACAACTTTGACGCTCCGGAAAATCCTCAGAGGAAAAACTGCACAGTCCCGGCCTGAAGGCCCTTGCACTTTGACCTGAATACACCCTCCTTCACAGACGCTCAAGAAACGTTTCAATTCCGTTCAGTTCTAGCAGGAATGGCATCAAAAGACGGTCTGCGCAGGCGATCGAACGGTTTTTCAATTCCACATCCGGCGGCCTCTACAGTCCGGCGAACCTCCACATACGATCCGATAATCTTTGAGACCAGGACTGTGCAGTTTTTCCTCTGAACATTTCCGGAGCGTCTGTAGGCCACTTTAGACAGCTTGTATAAAAGTCATTATTTTTAAAATGTAGTCCAACTCGACGTACCTGCACCCACATAGTTATTTTTCAGAGAAGAGATATTGTATGGTTATAAGAGTTCAAGGCGTTGAGCTTGACTCACCCTGTCTATCGAAGTAGGTACCTCAGTTTTCTCTAATATGTCACATAAATAAGAAACCTCATCCGTGACTTATCATGCCACGTGCTGATGAGGTCTCTTGATGTTGATGTCGCCGTGCTATGGCAACGCCATTAAAATGTTAATGATGTAAGTTTTGCGGTTGTATAGCGTCAAAGTGGAGCGTCGAGAGCGTCGACGTCAAATCGGCTCATCGGCGGCGGTCGGGCCGTCGGGCCGCCTGCAAACGATGCCGTTAGTTCTTGTTTTCGCGAGATTAACTGAAAATTAGATGGCGCAACTTCATCTGGAAATGAAAAGAATACATCGCACAGCGCAACAACCACAACCGACGCCAGCATTATATTCGGAAAGTGAGCTCGTTCAAAACGAGAGCGATATTACTCTGGCTACGGGGTCGTGCCGTTATTTAAAATGATTAAATCATACATTCTCCTATGTAGCATAGCGTTGGCTGCTAAGAAGGTAGAAACTACGCAGGGTGTTCATTTGAAAACCTCCCGCATTTCTCGAAAACCGCAGACTCAAAGAAAAAATTGGAGTCAAGTTGAATAACTCAGTCCTTCGCTCACATGACGCAGCTAGTATTTTATTATTATTATTCCACTGCATGAAGCTACAGTATGAGATTCCCTTGCACCCAAATCATCGCCTGGCCGCCCACAAGAAAAACATCCAACAGAAAAACTCTCGTAAATAGTTTCTTGCACCTCTCTCTTTAGGAACTAGGAGGACACAGTTTTTATTGTCCAAGCTTCCACTGCACGAAACGAAACGATCAGGAACTCCCAAATCGCCTAAGAACGAAGTTTGAGATATTTTTATATTTTTAGTTATGTATTTGATTATTGCTGCGCCGCCACTGACATGGTTTTTAAAAACCATATGCGTTTTCCATCCTCGCTAAGATAATAATACTCGAGTCGAAATATCACAAAAATCAATTACAGGTTACACAATTCAGAACCATACAAAGCAATACTCGTATGTATACATAAGAAAATTCTAAGTACCTTTGTAATAGGCAAGGCAATGTTCGGATAGACCTAAAAACTTATATTATCCCACTAGGTCTTTCTAGAGCCTATTGTGAATACAAAAATAATCAGTTTTACAACCCCCCACCCCCAAGCACCCCAATTTCACCCCTACCAAAAAAAAGTAGAAAACGATTAGGAACACTTAAAAAAATGAAGTTTGAGCTGCTTTTCTATTTTCAGTTTTTTGACTGACACGATTTCTAAAAGTCATACATCATCATTCATCAGTTTCGAGATTATCTACACAACACAGAACGATCGAAAGCTATACTCATTGTATACATAAGAAAAATTAGTCCCTTGGTTTCCGTAATAGGCAAGGCCACGTTCGGATGGACCCAAAAAAGTATATTATGCGGTTAGGCCTTTCTCTCACAATTTAGTGGAAAGCCCATTATGAATACAATATGTTTTTCAGTTTTACAACCCGCCACCCCCCCACCTCCAAAAAAAAAGGCAGAAAACGATCAGGAACAGCTAAAATGCCTAAAAACGAAGGTTCAGGCATATTTGAAATTTTTAGTTTTTTGCTTAGTACTTCGCCGCCCATGCACCGATTTTCAAAATTAAAGCAGCATCACCTACCAAGACCTCACCTGCAGCGGTTTCTGAGATTACGAGGCTAGGAAAACGCCACCAGTCCGACAGACAGACAGATCGATAAAAACGAGTGCCGTGGATTTTCGTTATGTAGACATCATAAAACGTATTGTCTCAAAATCGAAAATTTTTGCGATCACAATACTCTCCTCACATATCGGTGTGGAAGTAATATGCCGAGATACGTCAAAAGATTTGTCAAGGGGGAGAAATTTTTAATAAAAAATTACTTCATCCTTTTGTACCCTCTCCCCCAGGATCATCCCCTTAAAAATTTTAGACGACAAGGGGTATCTAGTAATACCTTATTTTATAGGTAACTCGAAGTACTTTGTTTTTAGTTTTGATATTTTTAAAACCGTCAATTCGTTTTCGAGAAAATTAGAACGTTTAATTATATATATTTTAACTTGTTCAAATAAATGACGATTTGCAAATTCCTGAATTGCATATATCATTGCTTGGTCAATAACGGGCCACCTTTGAACACTTATTGCAATAAAAAGTGATATTTTTGTAGGTTTTTGTATTCTATTTCAACAAATTAAGACACATAAAGATTATAATTTTCTCGATAACTAATCCACCAATTTTAAAAAATCGAACGTCAAAATAAAGGACTTCGACATACCTTTGAAACAAGATATCACTCGATACCCCTTGTCATTTACAATTTTTAAGGGGATGATTCTGGGGGACAAAAATTACGATTTTTTAAAACCTGGCATTACGTTTCGCTAGCTATTGTTCATTCCTCCTAAAACTTACCTTATAGTGTACCCAACATGTCTTGACTGGTTACGACCACCTCGGAAGGTATACCAAATGCATGAGGATCATTTTGACCAGCTTATGTGGTTATTGTGGGGCCGAAGACACGCCAGAGCCACACCATATTGATCTGTGAGAGGTAGGCGAGACGCCGAACTTTACTACCTAAACGCGAAAAACTTCATCCGAGAAATGGTCAGCAACAGCACAAGTTAATGGACCAGTGTGAAATCCTTTGCGAGCCAATTGATAAGCTCTACGAGCTCAAGCTCATCTTTACCAGTTGAGGTCCCTACTCTCCCAACCAATCTCCTCCAGTATTCCTTCTCTTGGAGAACTTCGACGCTGTGAAACGAGCTCTCGGGGATTTTATTCCTACTTATCCTCTCGCAGCGCTTCTAAAACCATAAAAAAAGACACGAAGACAGATTGAGGTAGGTGAGTTCAGCTCATAAGAAGAAGAGCCTTGCAAAATATGTTATTGAACTTATAACCCCCGCGACGAGAGAAGAGAGAAGACCCTAAAGAGGTGTCAACTCTTTGGAGAATTCCGGGGAAACGAGAGGCGCGGCATCAGTGCATGGACCTACAAGCGAGACCTTCTATGTCTCCTTACTCTAGTTCCCAAATTCAGCCTCATCGCACAGATGAGGATGGCCTTGGGTCACGCCCATCTTATATCTTCAGTTTCAAGGACCGTTACACCTAGTATAGACTGCCTGTGATGCCGAAGGGCATCATAGCGACATAGACTGTATACCGAGGATTCCACCTCCGCGCCACAGCGTACACACTTGGGTCGCTTACCATCCCCATCATATCATACAAGTGGCGTCTGAAAGTGTTACTAACTGATAGCAGGCTCACAAGTGACTTAACCGTCTTTTGTCTAGTGAGAGACAGAACCGCCCGCTTCCAGAAGTTCTCTAGCTTGAAGGAGATGTACAGGGATTCCTTTCCATCCCATAAGGTGTTGACTTTGGAACCAAACTTCTGTTTTCCTTCTCTAATACCTACTGCTAGCTCCATAGCCGGCTCAGGGCTTAGGAGACTATTTTTCGACCCTCACCTTGCAAACGCCTCTGCTGTTCCATTGCCGCAAACTCCAGCATGGCTCTACACCTACACAAATAACACCAGATGTCTTGCGAAATTAATCAAACTCCTTTCTACATTATAGCATAAGCCTCGATGTAAACCTAAGCACTCAATACTGCCTGGCTGTCAGAGCAGATAGTAATCCACCTTCTAGATCTCTGAATTTCGTGAACACGAGAGTCACAAGCTAAAATCGCTTATATCTGTGTTTGGTATATTCCCCAAGAGAAAAGGAGGGCTTTTGTTTTGTGCCCGCAGACCCCAGCGCCGAAGCACTTGTCGGTAAGTGAGCCGTCTCTATACCAGACTGGCCCTCCATCCTCGAAGGGCATCCAGAGTAGCAGACAAATAGTGTTGGAGAGCCACAAGCTACAAAATGATCTACGATGGTTGACTGGAGGTATAAAAGTATTATGAATTCCAATACTCTAAAATGCAATATAATATTGGGTCACATGGAGTGCACCCAAACAAAAACCTAGCTTCTATAAAGGATGATGCTCTGTTTAATATTGGATTTGATATACATAATGGCATTACTCTCGAATATATTCCAATTGCTTAGGATGCAAAATTTGAAAATTAATTTAGAACGATATTCCAAGCATTACTTAACTTTGAAATCCTTTTAGGGCATATTATCTTCAAAGGAATATAAAAGTAATCCTTATGTGTATACCTCATCTGTTCTTTGTTCTCAAAAGTAAAATTAGCTGCACAGAAAAAAATTCTGTTGTGTTTTCAATTAATTGTTAGTATTTTGATGTTATTCCATCGCTTTAAATATATTTACAGTTGTTTCAAATCCATGTCATTGAAAGAATTTAATCCTTATATTCGAAGTAATCACAGGTACGCCAGTAAATTCAAAATAGTTTTATATTCGTTCTAATGATATGTGTAATCCTTCTAATATTAGTGTTGATATCTAATGTAATCAAAGCATCCTTTTGTTTTCGAAATGTTTAATTTAAGCAAAGCATACAACCTATTTGATGAACAAGAACTGTTGCCGTAACAGGAGTTCGTGATAATTCATCTGATAAAAATTAATTTTGTTTCAAAAGGTAACTATTACACGAACAATAACCCATGCTTTCAAAACATTGTCTATGCTATTAGAGAAATTGGTAAGTAGTATTCGACCAACAATATCTTATATCGAATTCAATGGCCCTTGTTGTCCGCTGAAGCATAATCAGTATTCGGCGGGACTGATGTCCCGATTCAATGAACGTAAAAAGAAAGAAGAGGAGGACTATCTCAATGTTATCAGTTATCTGCGCCAACATGAACGAGGTTGTTCGGTAACGAGTTGTTTCGTTGTGTTGTTTCGTTGTTTGCCGTATTGTGTCATCTCGTGGTTTCGCGTATTGCAGCAGCAATTGTGCAATTCAAATACTCTCATTTGAATTTATGTATTTAGGTTAGTCAGACAGTTATATTTCAGGTAAAAATGCAACAAGCGGTGTAGGCTTATGTCTAATTCTTATACCATGTTCTTACAAAATCAAACCATTAATAAACGTCCAAACAAAACGATCAGCTATCCTCGCAATGAAATGTGTTGTTTCAAGGAAAAGAAAGTAGTTTAGAATCAATTATAAAACACAGGTTCCATTCAACAACAGGCTGCGAGTGAATCATTCATTGGAATCCAATGACATCTTGTAGTTGAATCGACAATACGATATAATTCGTTAGCAACTATACACTTCCCATTGGATAAAACATCGCTGTGTTTGAGGAATGCTGAGTGTAACGTCCCATTGAATCAAAGCGTAAGTTTTTTATAAAACGATAGATTTTTCTATGTGTGGCTTAGATAAACTTTTGGTTGGTGTGATTAGTTTATAATTAGCATCAGACGACTGTGACGTGATATTTTATTATTACATATCTGATAAGACTGATGTATGCCCTTTACCCGAAATGCATACTATCCACAGAATACTATCCACCCCCGTACCTGCTTTGAGAATATTAACTCCATACACGGCATAGCTTTGGCTCACTAATGAAGCGTAAATATTAACGTAAACCTGCTCATACCAAGTTTCCAGGAATTTTCATACCAGACAAGCGACGAACCGTCAAAATGTGCTCATGAAAGGAAATCTTATTCAACTTCCTCTTAATAAGGCTACAAGTATAGAATGAGTTTGATGGTGCATTACAGATGTTCATATATATTTTTTAGGTTAAGTATACGTTGCGTCATAAGCTTTGTCTTCAATAGTTTTTCCCAAAGTAGCCTAGACAGATTCTAGGGGTAAACAAAATAATGCGGTTGCATAGCATTATTAGAGGAGAGTGTAGAGTTTCATTCCAAAAAGCCAAACCAAATTTGGAGTTTTGAGTCGGCATCAACTATTCGCACTTAGTTTATAGGTAAGCAGATTTACTAAACCTTTGAAAACTAATAATATCGTTTGGAAGCAAGTATAAAAAATTGGATTCCAATTCTCAAACGAGTTAAATTTTAAATAGAATCATATTATGCAGCCACATAGTTCAACCCAATTTGGATATGAGATACATTGATGTGGATTTCTGTAATATCGATCCTCAAATATCTAAATGCTAGTCGGCATCAACTATTCGCACTTAGAGGAGTTTATAGGTAAGCAGATTTACTAAACCTTTGAAAACTAATAATATCGTTTGTAAGCAAGTATAAAAAATTGGATTCCAATTCTCAAACGAGTTAAATTTTAAATAGAATCATATTATGCAGCCACATAGTTCAACCCAACTTGGATATGAGATACATTGATGTGGATTTCTGTAATATCGATCCTCAAATATCTAAATGCTAACCAGAAGCCCGCAACGCATTCCATCTGTGTTCGGTATGAAACAGATGCAAACTTTTTACACCATCTTTGTTACTATGGAAGAGGCTTACATATAATATAATAATTGTACGACACAAAAATAAAGGATTAATAGATGGAATGGGGGCTGGCACTCCAAGGCCTAGGAAATTTTGTGTTCCAAGATCTGCTTGCAAAGCTCTTTTCTCAGTTTTTTGTGATTTCCATGGAACAATCACTATTCACTATCTTAATCACTGCACACAATAACAGAAAATATCTATTCGATACAAAAGGCATTTTTACGAGGAGAAATTAAGAAGAAATCGTGCCAAAAGATTTCCTGTGGCATGTTTTTTCGGGATAATGCCTTCGAATGATGTACTGTATGAATTGCTTTCACCTTGCTTATTTGGTCATATTTACAGCAATTCTTTCAACCTCAATGAAGAGTGAAGCTAATTACTACTGCTGTTCTACCGTTTGCTATACCTCTTCCAGCATTAGTTACAAAAGGATCAAATTACAGTTCTAAAGCGTCATTTGTAAACTCAAATCATCAGTTGCAAGACGTAATTTGCTGGAAAAGGTATAGTGTCCAAAACCTGATTATCGCTACTTACAAGAGCTTGTCACTATCTTAACCCTGCGTCATGCTTTAACTTCACATCTTTTTCACACATTAGGAGTGGCGCTATCTAAAAAATAATCCCGAGTTTAAAGGACATACAGGTATACCTCAAAACGACACAGTCGACATACTAGCAAAGATGGCGACTACAGGTGGAATATTGATGAGGAATTTCAAAATTCCCTACAGTGACTTGAACAGCAAATTAAACAAGAACCTGAAAGAAAAGTGAAGTGAACACTACCATAGAAATCCATCCGGAACGATATACAAACAGATCCAGCAGAACATAAGAACAGAACCCTGGTTTAAGAGAGAAACGAATAGACCACTTGTGAGAGCATTTTGCAGATTGAGGTATGGCCATGGCTTAAGCCCTCAACACAAAATTAGAATAGGGCTAGACGATGACCCTCACTGCAGATGTGGAGAAATTGGTACTGCTTAACACTGTATATTAGAATGCCAATTGATCAGTAATGAGGTAACAGACCTGTATCAAAGATTGTCAAACTATATTCCGTTACCTGCTAATATGATCTCTATACTAGCTAGTGAAAACAACTGTGCATACAAACTATTATATAACTTATGCACACAAAAACTAAAAATGATACTGTAACTTTCAACTATAACTAATATAAAGCAATGTTCGTATTATTGAGAAAAAATAGATGACCTTACAAAATAGAACTGGCCAGTTGATCTCAGATCAGAGCCAATAACATAAATAAAAAAAATATACAGGGTGTCCCACAACGATTAAGACAAGCAATATATCGGAACTGGGCAGTAGTAGCGAATTATAATTTTGGGGATGCAAATTAGAGCAAATATAGTATCTTTTCCTATTATTGCGTCACCCAATGAGGTATTTATTGTTGGTCACGTGACGTCCGAATCAAAAATTTTAATGAGATACCCTGTATATTTGTGACCTTTTGTGTTCCTCCCGATAAAGCAATTCCAACAAACTAGCGCACTAGGGGTCTCAAGTGATTAATTCAAGAGCTACAAGTACTTAAAGGACTGTACCCCCAAGATTATAATTCGCTACTACTGCCCAGTTCCGACATATTGCTTGTCTCGATCGTCGTGGGACACCCTGTATTTGTTTTTAGCTTCATGCTTACATCCGCACGTGGATTTCTCAATTTAAATTCGTACCAGGAAATGCCGGAAAAAGGTGGCGGCCAACGGGACCCGAACTCACGGACTCCAGAATGGTACCCCAGTGCTTTCGCCAGTCGATCTACGGTCGCCCGATCAGCTCATCTTCAGAAGCGCCGACTAGAACAACGCGGAAACTAGCCTGCCCGCTGACGACTCTCTCGCGCTATGGATTAAGTATCTTTGAAGACAATTTTCTATTTCTATGTAAAGAACGAACAAATTAATTGAAAGAGTCATAAACTAACTATTTGTGAACTAAACTTAATGAAAAAAGTGATTACACAAATGAAATCCGCATAAGCACAGAGAAACCCAGAGCTAGCCACAACATGAAACGGATATTATGTACTCGTGACTTAACCCTAAGGCTGAGAACTCGAATGCTTAAGGGTCGTATTCACCAAACATGGTTAAATCTCTATCTGGCTGTTAAAGTAGCTATCAACTTGTTAACCATATTTTTGGTATTCACCAATTAAGGTTAACGCTAACCTGTTGATAACCGCTATGTTAATCTTAACAACCCGATTTTGACAGGTTAATCAACTTCAGGACTCACAAAACACAAAATAGTATCGAATATCTAGTAATTTGTAACTTACTAAAAAGGTTACATTTACATTGATCGATGAAAATGGTCTGTTTCACTGACATTGTATTCATCAGCGATTTTCTCCGCCCAGCTTTCGGTTTATTGAACGCCGCGTTAGTTTTCTAGTTTTCAATTATTCAACTATATGCTTATATTTAGCTACCAGAGGAAGTAATTGGCAGATCTTTTGTGTTATACCTTTTTCGTGTTAATAATTAGTACGTTTCTTATGCGAAGAGAATGGCCAGCGATGGTGCAAATATTCATGAGTAGGACCAGAGAATGTGGGGGTTACGCGGTTTATACCTTGCTGCTTGTCTTCCAAACCGGAGCCCTAGTATAGGGGAGACATCCAAAGCCCTTGTTCAGGGGGTTGCTCGAAGGACCATTGAAAGAAGTAGACCACGGACAGTAAACTTCCCTTTATTATCGATGGGCTCCTTTCATAACACGTACATACAATGGTTGACGATTGCTTGCAAATGCCAGAAAGTGTGGAACCGAGTTATCTGGTAATAAAATAACTAGCTGTGAAAATGCTATCTGACATTTTAATTTCTCGCTTGTCAACTTGACAATTCAAAAACACGCACCCTTCTCCTTTCGTTTTACAATATTATGTGTATACCTAGTGTTCAAATAATCCAACATCCTCCTCCGACACTAAATGGATCTCAACAAATTTTTAATTTTCATAAGGAAGTGGGCAAATCTCACTAAGTATTCCCTTTTTTGTTCTTACAGTAACTATTTTAACCTTTCCATCCTTGCCTGGAACTACTTCAGTAACACGTGCTAACCTCCAACGCAATGGAAGATTATCATCTTTTAGCAAAACCATGTTACTTAGTAATATGATTAATTGGTTATAAAACATAAAAGCTAAAAACAAACACAAGTAAGGTTATGTAAAATCAAGAGATGGCAGCACAAAACGCTTTATACAGCACAGAACATAAAACTACGCAGTGTTTACAATATTAGAAAAATAAAAATTACGTTATCTCTCTGTTAAGTAACTGGAAGCTGAAAATTCATGGTAAATATGACACTTCACTATCAGGCAGTTATATTTTGACTGACTACTGACTGTCACTAAACAGACGGTTATCTAAAAATGGTGAATACGGGTTCAAGTGTTATGTTTTCTCGATTCTCAGGTACGGCACGGAGGCATGGACTGTTAACAAACAACTCCTTAACAATCTAGAAGCATTCAAAATGTGGATTTATCAAAGAATCTTACAGATCTCTTGGACTGAGTAGGTCAATTAATCATACAAAGTAATACAAGGAAAACGGAGTATCGGAAGCAGAATGATGTCCTGGCTGAGAAATTTGAGGGAGTGGCCTGGTTGCAGCTCCAATCAATTGATGGATACGAAGTTAAAGCCTTAGGTATACGGATCGAGTATACAAGCTACAAGCTGGCTTTTTCAGAAGCAGCTCGTAAGCTAATTCAGTGTACTCGACGCACTCGCTCCGTTAGCTGCTTGTAAAAACATTCTGGAAAAGGTTGAACTGTCGGCGACTTTACACGACGCCACTTGCGAGCTTTTGGGCGAACTAGATTATAACCTAGCTACGTTTACTCACCGTCTAGCCGGACCGTGCAACTTTCCAACCCACAGTCCCGAAGACTGCCGAAGGTTTCTGATTATTATCCGATGATGCCGCAACGGCGTCAAATTTAAATACCTAACGTAACTCCATTGCTTGCCTTCTACATGAATTGATTCAAGACTTTATTTCATGAAGGGGCTGATGTTACTTATTATAATGGATATTCGCTATTCAAAAAAAAAACGCTTCAACGAGGGGGTAAACGACAAAAAGTTGCCTTTATTGACAGCTCAAAATATAAAAGTAGGATACTTTAATAAATAATGCAAAAATTGTCTATCTTTGTGCAACATTGGGGATAGATGTGGAACATTATTTGTGGCTAAAAAATAACATACTTCTTGAACAAATTTCAAAAGAAAAGTGCGAGTCATCTAATAAATAGTAGAATTTATCATGTTTAGAAAATTATAGAAAAATTGTAAAAATAAAATTCGTCCTTGACCTTAAAAGTAAAAAAAAGCTTTGATCCTTTTGAATTAATGTATAAGAGCAAATCATGTACATATTATACCTATCACTGTGTATTAAATTATAGTTGTAAAGGATTATTAGTGAAGAAGTTACAAACTGTCTCTAATAATACTAACTAACCTAATATATAAGAGAGGTGGACCCAGTTCTGAAGAAATAACTCTCCTCGTTACCTTTTACACCAATATTACGTTATATTTGATATACTAATGTAAAAAAAATATAATATCTCAAAAAAATCCTCAATTTCAATTAAACATATGCGACAGAAAGTATGATACCTAAAATGAATTTCAACCCTCACTAGCTAAATTTTCTGGGTTCAATACTGGTCAAGTAATGCCGAAAAGAAGAAAATTTTGGATGAAGGACTTTTAAAACTTTTCTACACATAGAATAAAAGTAGAAAACATTCTTCAAAACACTTATTATTATATTATACATTCCTGAATCTGGATGGTGGATACAAGGAATGAAAGCACCACGAAAACAGAGAAATTCTTACAACACATACACATTTTTTAATTCTGCAAACGGCATACAGAAATGTCACTGTCAATGTCAATCTCGGTAGTCATGACCAGTGGATCTATTGTCAGTGGTCATGACAAATGCGCATGCGGAACTGCGGGTTGAAAAGTTGCACGGTCCGGCTAGACGCATGTCATGAACTCACAGTAGCTTGTGCACAAATGGCTAATAGCATGGGTTTTGAAGATGTCGATAGTGGTTTCCATACGACAAATAGCGCACTAACAGATTCACCAGCTTTTTTCAAGCCTGCTGTTTGCTTGTAAACTCACCCTCTGTGCCTTAAAGGTCCAAATTGCGATGATGATTGCCAACCTCCGGAAGGGATATGGTAGGAGAAGGAGAAGAGGCCTTCGAAATGTGGGTGGAAGAATCATGAAGATCTCTTAGACTGAGGAGGACTCAAACGAACGGGTACTGGAATGGATGGGTAAGAAAAGAGAGATAATAGATACTTTAAGGACGAGGAAGTTGCAGTATCTAGGACATATTATGTTGAGTGACAAATACCACCTGTTACAATTATTGATAATGCAAAGTAAGGTACAAGGAAACTGGGTATCGGGAGAAGAGAGTATCCTGGCTGAGAAATTTGAGGGAGTGGGTTGAATGCACTTTTAATCAATCGTTCCGGGCGGCGGTATTAAAAGTCCAAATTGCGACTATGACTGCCAACCTTCGAAGTGGAGATGGCACGTGAAGATGAAGATGAAGAAGAAGAACAGGAATAAGAAGATATAAACAAATTCTCAGCACTATAATAAACGACTATCATCCGAAATGCGTCATATATACTGATGGTTCGAAAACTGAAACAGCGGTTGGAGCCGCATTTGTAATACCATATGAATCTTTTCAGTTTTCACTTGATCCAAAACGCTCACTATATACAGCGGAGATTTTTGCTATTCTTAAAGCACTGGAGTTCCTCGCTAGTGCTGAATCTGATACATACATTATCTGTAGTGATTCATAAAGTGCAATTACCGCCATCAAAAACATTTTCAGTCCAGATCCAATTATCAGGATGATACTCGATCTTCTTTCGACCCTTAACAGGCAGTCCAAGTTTGTCGTATTTGTATGGTGTCCAGGACATATAGGAATAGTTGGAAATGAAAATGCTGATACTGCAGCTCATGCAGGTGCCACCCAGCTAAGTACTCCAACAGAAAACTGTCCCTTAAAACTGGAAGACTTCAAAGCCTATCTGAAAGCAAGGATTAATCACCTGTGGCAAGAAGAATGGGAACAAAGTAATACACAACTTCGCCGTTTGCAGCCCACAATAAGTTCCCATATTCTAGTACATTGACAGGCAGAGAGCAGGTATGCCTTTCACGAATTCGGATAGGGCACACTCGTTTAACATCATCATTTATGTTATTAAATCAAGATCCTCCCAGTTGTGACATATGTCAAGTACGTTTAACTTTGATGCACATCATCCTTGAATGTCCACGCCACTCTCATGACCGTACACTTTGCGAAATACCGCAGACTCTTCGTGAATGCTTTAACAACCAGAAAATGTGCAACAAACTATTACACTTCATAAAGTTCATAGGACTTTTTAAATCTCTATAAATCTGAGCCACACCGCTAATAACCTCAGAAGTTGATGCCTTCTTCTTCTTCTTCTAGTGCCGTCTCCTAACGGAGGTTGGCGACCACTTCTCTGAATCCATCTTTGTCTTCTGCAATGTGGAACAGTTCTCCTATACTTATATCAGTCCATTCTCTAATGTTTCTCAGCCAGGATTTCTTTTTTCTTCCTATGCCCTTTTTTCCATCTACTCGCCCTTGCATGATAGTCTGCAGTAGTTCGTATTTGTTATTTCTTAGAATATGGCCGAGGTATATTGTTTTTCTCCGTTTGATTGTTATTATTAGTTTCCTCTCTTGTCCTATTCGTCTCAAGACCTCGTTGGTAACTCTAGCCGTCCAGGGTATTTTTAATATTCTGCGATAGAGCCACATTTCAAAAGCCTCCAGTTGTTGATGCCGCTAAACAAAAAAAAAAGAAGAAGAAGAAGACAATTTTCGTAAGAGCGCGTTCACACGACATCGATTCGGCTATTTTAGCGAATCGTCTTTTTTAAGGTGTACAGCGCAGTGGCGTGTACATTTAAATGTGTTCACACGGCGAGTCTACGGAACGCCTACGGCAACTTCGTCGTAATAATCGGTGATTAGTCGCAATGTGTATGCATGCAAGTGTTCAGACGATACAGTTTTCTTACCGATAGATAGGTGAAGGAGAAAACTATTCAAAAATTAACCGAGCACCCGAGATCGGGCGAAAATGTGTTTATAACAGTTTTTTGTTTGAACATATCATACGGTTTGCGCCCATTCGTTAAAATTACCGAAACGGTGATTAGACTGCATCGCGTAAACGCGTTCGTATACGAATGGGCTGTAACTATACCCGATTTCTCCGTATACATTTTTCCCAATACTGCTACACCGATCATCAGCCGCAGCAAACGCAACTTGTCTGTTACCCATCAACCGAATGTAAACATACATCCGTACAGATGTATATCTGGCGAATTAGCAGTGAAGAACAAGCCGTCATCGTAAATATCTCGATTTTATCGGTCCAACTCGCGTTATGTTTTATACACAACATGGGGATTTACGATTACGCGCAGCGGTACACTAGTGACTGAAATGGAGAGCTGTACACTAAATGACTCATTCATACAAATTGCAGTTTTACGATTTCTTTTCACTTCGAACTGACTGCATGCATACCGTTGCAATGGGCATCTTTCAAAGAAACATAGCATTCATTCAGGAGTACTTTAAGGGTCTACCTTCGGTCTTTGCTTTTTTTAATTTTTATTAATGATTTTGATTTTCCTGATGTATTGAAGTCACCAACTATTTAATTTATTTCAATGATTGATGATTAAAATATTCGAACTGCTTATTGTACGCAGATGATTTCAAATTTTTCAGAAAAGTGAAAGAGACTGCATTCTATTGAAAATAGATATCGGTAATGTTATTCTTGAATGCAACATCATGAATCAGTTCTCGCTTGATTTAAAAAAATGTCATATTATTAGCTTTACGCTAAACAAAAAACACGATTAATTTCAATTACTTGATGTTAAATGCAAACTTGACACGAAATTACTCAGTTAAAGACCTAGGAGTAGCGTATAGCAGTAAATTGCAGTAAATTTTTATTGTCTTCTGGGATTTTGGAGTTTCCCAACTACCTGATGAAGATCCATAGTGAGAGTCACTAAAATGGGAGAAGGTAGACTTACTCCTATAAGATAAATAATCTGTTGATATTTTTCAAATGTGTGACATTTTCTTGACTTTGTAAAATATAATTCCCCCTAAGTGCACTCGGGGCAGAAGATAGGTTTGACATTTCAACCAGTCATTATTTTAAATACATAACTATGTTATTAAGCACAATTGTACAGAATGAGCGCAAATCAACTAAGGTCGATAAGGAGTCAAATAAAGCGGTAGACAAAACGAGAGCACCTAAAATAAGTTTTGCAACTAAAAATAAAAAAGCCTTAAACTCTAAACATAATTATAATATCTAACAGATCAATTGGAGGAATGTTCAGTTAATTTTGCTCCAGAGTATGTCAGGATACGAATTTGCAACCTCAATAAAATTTAGATTTCCATAAAAAGAACTATTAACGAATTCAGATAGAAAATACCAAAAGATTGCACCATTTTTGGCAGTTAGTTGTGCAAAGTAAGATTGGTCTCCTTTTTAGAACATGATTATAATCGTCTGGACCTTATCCACTCGTAATACGAAATTGTGATTTGGTTAAGCGAGAGATGAATGCCGAACAGAATTACAATAATATTGCAATATCTATCGTCCACTAATCAATCAGGTATTACACTAGTGCAAAAAAAGGTGGAAAAATCATGTATATCTGGCGATTATTATAACAAAAAAATTCGGCCCGCATTGCAAGACTTTTGACCGGCAGTGTATATAATTATGTGGAGAAACGCTTGAAGCTAAATTTGGAAGAGATCACTGACGCTTGTCAGTCAGACCGCCGTTAGCTTGTTGAGTGACTAATCGTGTCAATATTTGGACCTGATTGCTGAAAGATTCATTATAATATGGAGTGACATGGTACGTATACGAACAGACTGTAGCAAATATATTTTTCTCAAAAGATTTGATATTCTTTTCTAAATTTTTACAAAAGAAAGGTAAGCTATATCTGGTATAAATATTATAATCAGTGCTTACATAAGCATGATTACGTTACCACGAAAGACAAGAGATAAATTGTTTTGCCTGTGGACTCATAAACCAAAGGTGAAAAGAGCCATTTAGCTTAATTTGGTAATTTCTAGATGACGTCAATTTATGATGAACGAAGGGTCTACATTCAGTATTTAGTGATAAGGAAAACTCAGAGGCCGTACTTCAAATAACCCTAACTGATTTATTAATCTTTCAATATAGAGAGCGCCAGTGTAATATTGAGTATGCACCAAAGAGTTTGTTAGTATTGCTGCTATATCAATCAAGCAAAAAATGTATAGATAGTGTAGCTTTCACTAAAATTCCAAGATGCTAAAACCAACAGAAATAAATACATCAGTGATGATAAGTTCTCTGTTCTCCACTAAAATATTATTAATCAGTTCACGTCTGTTGGACAAAAAACTTTTTGAGTACCTCTCCAGCGTTTTCAAGAAAAACAATATATAATTTGAAAAAATTATCTTGACTGAATGCCCAAGGATAAAAAATGTTGTTAGTACCTACCAGAATTTCTGATAAATTCAAAATGAGAATCAGAGATATAATTGCTTCAAAATCCCGATATTGTGTTGGGAAATCTAAAGAAGAGAAGAAGAATCTAAAGAAGAAGAATTTGGAAAGAAATGGACATTCTTTGCAAACACAAACCAAGTATAGCAACTACGATAAATAGAAATTCATTAAAACGTACATATTATGGAGTACTCTTGTGTAAAATTACCCAAAAAATTGGATTGGAATAGATTTTTCCTTTGTAGAAGCTCATATTTCCTCTCTCTTATAATATGACCTAAGTATTCCAGTTTACGTATTCTAATTATATTTACAATTTCTCTTGCCCAATGAGTCTCTAGAGACTTCTGCATTTGTTACTCTATCCATGCACGACATTCTGAGGTTCCTTCTAAGCACATTTCAAACGCATCAATTTCTAAAAGTTGTAACATTCAGAGAGCATGCTTCCACTTCATAGAGGAGAGTAGAAAAAATGTAAAAAGCTTAGCTAGACGATCTCTCAGTGTCACGCTTTAAGTTAAAACTGTACACTTTTCGAAGTAAATGAGATACTTTTTCTATTGGTACCCATTTGGCAGTATTATAGCGCGACGTAGGGTACGTAAAAAAGCATTTTATTGCTCTGTGTGCATATTAAGTTACCATGGTAACCCATCAGCAACCCGGCAAATTTGAATGAGTAGCATTAAATGTATTCCGTGCAATTTGGAAAAATTCCGTTTTGCTCGGGAATCGATCTCCGGACCTCTGTGTGGGGATATCCAACAGTTCCGAAAGTTATTCGAAGATGCTGCCGCTTCTCTGGGGTGAGCTGGACATTGTCGACAAATCCTAACAGCACCCTTCATTGCTCTACTAACCATCACTTTTATATGCGTGTAGCTTGCAATATCGACCTTTGGATTGGGCTGCTTTGAAGCATTATGGAACTAACCAAAAACCTAGGATTTAACACATTTTCTGTAGCTGAGCATGTAGAGGTTTCGACATATAAAATTGCTGTTAGGCTTGTACTTCACGGGCAGGTAAAACGCCGCGGTTTCCACGCAAGCAACCGCAGGCGGCGCGGCTAACACGCCCGTCTACTCGGCCTCATTTGAATAGCATACTTTTGTTGGAGCAAGCGGTTGCTAGCGGGGAAACCGCGGCGTTTTACCTGCCCGTGAAGTATAAGCCTTACCTGAATGAACTGTTATTTGAACTCTACAGGGTGTCCCTGAATTTCCTTGACACGTGATATTCTCGTAACGAAGAAATTTTCAAACAAAAACTAAGTGGAATGTTTGAAAATACTACATGGTCTATCACACATACTTTTAAATCATTTTTTTGTACTTCAACCCTTAAAACTCACCACCTTTGTTTTTTCAAATAACACCTAATTGTTTTTCCTACACAAATTAAGTCCTTATTTCATGTAAAATCTGGTAGTACCTTTGATAAAGACATAAGCATTAAGTAAATAAAATAAGGATTTGTATAAGACGTAATATTTTCATAAGAAAAGCAGACAAAAAATAAAACTAAGTGGGCCTTTCAAGGTTACCAAATACCATGCTTTCGAAACATTCTTTTTTACTTCAACCCCTAAAACTTACCCAATACTTTTTTCACCAAATAGCACCCCACAGCTTTACCTACATTATTGAGGTCATTATTTTATTCAGGACTTACACAAACCAATTTCTGTCATTAACATAAGATAAATAAAATGAACATTTCTTGGAGGCGTAATATTTTTGTGATAAAAAAGCATAAAAAAGACATTTGTTTCCGAAAGCATGTATTATAGATCATTTAGTACCCTTAAAAACCCAGTTAGTTTTATTTTGATCCGTTTTTTGGGTCAAGTAAATTCTTACTTTAAGTTATGCTTATGATTTCACGGAAAAAATAAGTTTGCGCATACAATCGAACATACTGTAAGATTTTAAATTCAAAAAATTTGAGGACTTAATTTGTGTAGAAAAAACTATTTGGTGATATTTGAAAATCAAAAGTTAAGGATGACTTTTAAGGGTTGTGGTACAAAAAAAAAATTAAAAGCATGGTATGAGTATGAGTACATTGAAAATTTCCATTCAGTTTTCAGATTTTCAGAAGAAGTAAACAAGGATTTTGTTTGTTTGAACCATCCTGCTTGATGGTGGTGGATGGTGGCACAGGATGTTGCCAGATCTCGTCTGGTAAAGTCATTATATTTTTCTTATATACTAGTGCATAATGTAACTATCAAAGCTGGTTTGACGATATATTGCAGTCATTACAGTCACAGTAAAATGGCTAAAAGTAGCGTACGAGGAAGATCCCAAAACAGCCTACTGCCTCAAAGAAATTACTGGTCCAATGTATGTTTTATTATATAGGAAATTGAAGCAAAGCTACTATTAATCCAACCATAACTATATTACCATCGAATGAGCCATTTAAGAATTCAAGGATAATAATTATTGGGACGATGGTAAAGTCACATGACGTATAAACAGTTATTTTTCACAAAATGTGACAACATCGCATCAACCGACCGCCGACTTTGGAGGAACGGGTATAAAGGACAGATAGTGGCAGGAATTTGTACTGGTTTGATCGGTTCTTGTTTATTGGGCGATTTTTGAGTGAATTTTTGGATTATATAAATGCATGATTGGAAATTAGATTACTTTATTTCAAGAGACAATTTTGGTGTAATGAGTGCAGATGCTATCAACGATAAGAATATGAACATTTGGTAAATAATAACAACATGATCTTGCAAACAATCGCATGCCTGTTAGAGCATGGGCTATCATGCCAAATGCCAAATTACTGGTACTGGTGCACTGTCTTTTACTTCGAATATTAAAGGTGTCTTTTATCATTGACATGTTAGGTACAAGAATTTATATCACCAACATTACCTTTCGATTACTAAAAAGCTAATTAATACTACCTAAAATGTCAAGAGTTACATTTGGGTAAGTTATAAAGTTTTCTGCTTAAGGAAATAATAAGACATGTGGCCCCAAAACATATTAGTTTGCATATCGTGACCCTGAAAAGGTACAAACTATTAACAGCCATAGATGATTTTGCACCCAAGAACCTGCCAATACTGCTAAATCTCGATTAGCAGTATTTGGAGGCTGAGAAGTGTGTTCCAACATATATCAATCATAATGATCCAATGATAAGTGGATTATGTAGATCAAAAAACATGAGATGCATTCAGATATATTTATATTGAATACATGTTCTTAAATAAGGAGTCATTGTGGAAAATGGACACATGAAAAGTTTTACCTTATCTTCTCAAAACTGCCAAGGAGAAAAAAATTTAAAAATCATAATATTATGAGTGATCAAATACGTAACAAGCTCCATAAACCAGATACTTGGATAATATGATAGGCAACCAGATTAAGGTAACGCTGAAAAGATATAGAACTAACCAAAAAGGAAGTGGCAAAATTTAATGTGATATACAATTGAAGAGCCCAATGTAAAAAGTGCCTGTCACATTTACCTATTTTCGAGAAAAACGTTTTTAATGTTTATATTTCTCTCTGGAAATTTACCTTTTCGAATAATCATTTGATTAGTAATATCTTGTATTTTATTACTTTTCGAGTGAGCGACTTTAAGTAAAATCCAATTTAGTGGTCTACTTTCCAAGATTTTGTTTTTTTCAAAAATGGACTTAGGCACTTATATATTGATTTCAAAAATGTAATATAAATGTGTAACATGCTTTAAAGTATTTTTATTTTATAATATCTGAGCAGCATACAAAATATATTGCGAATACAAAAGTTATTCATAAATATCGGTGTCAGAGTGCATTGCTTCATCAAGAACCTCATTTTCCGAGCCAGGACGCATATCAGATGTATTATTATCTGTAAGTCAGATATGTGATATCCATAACAGAGAGATGTGGTAAAATTGCTTTATATGATAACACTTTTAGGTTATCTCGTCATGAAACCAGGCAACCAGGCAACATCTAAACGTAACAAAAAAAACCATTTTGGTTACGATATAAGTTGTCAAACTGTCGTACAAATTAGTTATTCGGAAGAGTATTTACAGCCTAGTTGGACGACCTGAGAAAAAAGAAATAGTTCGCCTATGTCAAGATCAAAATATTTCTGTTAAATATTCTGCGAAGAAGATATTCCTTGTATAAATTTACCAAAAAGTGGACGTCCAAGAGAGTTGAATGCTGTTACAGTTAGTGCAGTTCAAAGAATGGTCAACAGAAGTGAACATCTTGGACACATCTGTTAGCTAGCACAATCTGTAGAGAAATGAAGAGAAGTAACTTAATATTCCGAAAAAGAAGAAAATGTCCAAAGTATTCCCCAAATCAGTTAGAAAGAATTTCTCAATGCTGTCGCAATTTATGTCGTACTCATTTTGCTGGCAACATAAAAATTATTCTTGACGATGAAAAGTATTTCACACTTTCCAACTCAGAAATCAAAGGTAATGATGGTTTTTATACAAGAGACAAGCCTGTCCAGATAATGTAAAATTTAAACGAAAGGAAGAGTTTGAAAACAAGGTGTTAGTGTGGTGCGCTATACCAGACAACGGTATTTCACAGCCGTACGTTGGACGAGTTAGGGCCGAAACGGTTACCGCAGAAGTCTATACTCAAAGATGTTTGTCTAAACTACTCAATTTTATTAATACCTACCATGCTAATGACAATATAATGTTTTGGCTAGATCTGGCGTCAAGTCATTATGCTTTGCGTATGAGAAACTGGCTAGAACAACACGGAATACCTTTTGTACCACAATAACGACAACCCTTCCAATCCTCCTCAAGCAAGACCTATCGAAACTTTTAGGGCTCAACTGAGGGCCAAAGCTTATAACAATGGCTGGGAAGCTCAAAACGAACAGCAGTTAAAAGGAAAAATAATGCTAAAGATCAGAGAAATTGATTTAGAATCTGTCAATAACCGAATGAGGAACATTAAGAGAAAATTGCGAGCCGTGGAAGATCATGGCCCTTTAGCAGTATTTTAATATCATTTTTATATTAAGAAATATTGTTATTTTTTGTAGTTTTTGTTACAGTTCAAATATATTATTGTGAGATATTTTTTTAATTTTTTGTGAAACTTCTCAAAACTCTTGCAATATACGTTATACGAATAAATAATAAGTAAATACGATTCAAATAAATTATTATGATTTATGTTAATATTTGCGGTTTCCTGACATCCGCTGGGTACAGTTTTTACTTTGAAAGCAAGTACCCGAGCAAGAGATACTTGATCTGTGTCGATTCTGGTTTTAAATCTGATCGGCTGATTTGAATACTGGCTTCGGACTGGCGATGGCCGGACGGCGCGGCCTCGTCCGCCCATAACGATAAAGCACCAGGCCGAGGTAAAGAACGCGCCGCGCGGCGGAAAAAGCGGCGGCGGCGGCGGCCGCGGACCGGAGCGGTGCGGAGCGCAGCGGCGCGGTAGCGCGTTGACATGGGCTTAATTTAGTTAATCAGCGCTATCTGGTCGCGCTGTAAGACGCCAGTAGCCGCTGGCCGTCAGCTATGGCAGCGCTCTTATCGCCGCTGTCCGTCGGACCGACGCACGATTTGCGACCCGAGAAGACCGGGATTACGGAGAAAACGATCTGCATCCACACATTTTTCCGCAGAACACGGTGCGTACTCCTTCGTCAGAAAATACCGTAATCGAATTCGTAATTTGAGATTTTTTCTGGTCAGCCTCCCGCAAAGGCTGAATGCCTGTGGCGCTGTAGAAGCGCTGCGGGAGGATAAGTGTGGTGCACGTTAGATTTAAAACGCTGCAGGTTGTAGTCGTCGGAAAACAAATTCTCCGGCAGCTCATTCCACAGCGTCGAAGGTCTCCAAAAGAAGGAATGCATTATACCTCAAAAACAATAACTTATCCGATTGACAGTCTCTATGAGGAATCAACTATTTATGACAGTAGTCAATTATATTCCGAAACAGCTTTGACATCCTGTACAAGAAATGGGTATATTTTAAATCTGGTCACCAAGATCAAAGGGATATACTCAGTATGCATACCGAAATCAAAGAAAGAGGTCATTAATGCCAACGCTATGAAGTGACAACCCAGATCACAGAAACACTTATCAGTTTCAATGATAATTTAAACAATAGCTTTGCAGTCGATTTAGGCATCAAATTCGTCAAATGATATACAGGGTGTCCCAGAAGTCAACGTCAAGCCGCAACGGGGTGACAGGATTGGTTGTAACTACATGAGAAAAATCAGAAAAAAATCTATATTTGGTTTAAGTGAGCGAGACAGATAGTGACGCCACTTTTAGCAAAGTCAACAAAAATAAGTAAAATTAATAAAACAATGAAAAATGTTGACCTAGCTTAGTTTAGGTTTATTGGAATAAAGGCCAGGTAATAAATATTCAAATTGTTTACCATCAGCCTCAATACACGCCCTACGAGTACATCTTCTTAAAAAAGATCTACTTATTAGCCAGGCATATCGTCGAGAGTTGGTGTCCTCAGCAGCTTGAGAAATTCATTTACGCAGCTCGGATACGCTCTCAATGGGCTATGAATAAACTTTTTCTTTGAGAACACCCCGAAACAAAATTCGAGGGGATTTAAATCTGGGGGACGGGCTGGCCACGAGATAGTGCCTGAACGTCCACTTCCACCTCCCGGATATTTTTGGTCATGAAAACCTATTATTTGCACTGCGTAATGCGCTGGACAGCCATCTTGTTGATACCTCATATGGCGACGATCTGTTAAGCGGTCTACAGACGTTGATGCATGCTGCGATTCAGGTATATCGACTTCTACGTTTCATAACGTAAGTAGTAGCGTGTGTGGTATTGAATCACCACTTTGGTATCAGTTGCGACTTGCAGCGATGCAGATTCTGGAATCCTATTATGGACGGTGAGCCATGTCGCCGAGCCGGTGACGCTAATGCAGTGATGCAGGTTTCAACGTGTATAGTATAGCGTCGATGCAGAGAAATAATCCCACCCTACTACTCTTGTGTTGCATGAAACGTGCATGAAATATCAAGTCGATTCAGGCATCGCAACAGGTTTTGATTTGAGTAGGAACTTATGCAACTGATGCAAGTTTTATGAAACCTTGAGTCGATTGAGGAATCGCAGCGTACATCAACGACTGTAGGCCGCTTTAGTGGTACGTTCTCTAACAAAGTTAGTAAATTTTATCGTAAAAAATGTAGGTAATTCGTGCCATTCAAATTCTCAGGCAGCTCAAAAGGCCCAACAATTTTGTCGTTTAAAATTCCGGTCCACAGGCTTACTTTAAAGCAATACTGGGATCCATCTTCTCGCATTAAATGTGCCTGGCTAATAAGTAGATCTTTTTTAAGAAAATGTAGGGCGTGTATTGAGGCTGGCGGTACACAATTTGAACTTTTATTGTAATAAAAAATGTTATTTCCCTATCTGACTTCTAATACAATAAACCTAAACTAAGCTAGGTCAAGATTTTTCATTATTTTATTAATTTTACTTGTTTTTGTTGACTTTGCTAAAAGTGGCATCACTGTCTTGCTCACTCATGGCAAACATGTCCATTATCCACCTCTCATCATTTTGCCGTAAAATTAAGAACCTACCAGAAGGTTGTGCGAACAAATGACTTGAGTGAAATGGGTTAGCAAAAATCGGGTCACTTGGGGTTTTCCTTTTTTTACTAGTTTTTTTAGTATGAAATTAACAAGGATTGTACCATTCCACAATCCTGGTTAAATGCGCCAACTTTTAATGGCACTTGCCAAGGCACTTTAGTACATTTTTTTTAAAGGAGGGCCTTTCAAAGTCGGCAAACATTGAACATTTTAGATTCATAGTTTAATAAATAGTCTTCACACTAGAAAACTTGGGGCAAATGTGTCATTATTTTTTACTGTGCGTTATTTAGGTTTACGGCTCCAAAGTCTAAATGAACAAAAATAATAAAAGTTAATCACAATAACCGAAAAATTGTTATAATTTGACCAAATTTTTCTCATGATAGTTACAACCAATCCTGTCACCCCGTTGCGGCTTGACGTTGACTTCTGGGACCATACTAGAATGGAAACGTCTAATATTTTTAAATCGCAAAAACAGTTTCTTCTTGGACACTGATTTTCGTCAACTATATCATATTAAACAAAAGTACCTACCTGAACTTGGAAACAATATAACCCGATGTTAGACAGATAAAAGCTGAAATACGAAATCTAACCTAATGTATACACATACGTGAAATGAGACATGTAATCCTACGCTTCGATAGTTGTAAATACATCCATAAATAAAAGTAGGCACAGCCGATCCAAAAAAACTTATTATTTTGGATTTTACAAAATATCTCAAAAACAAAAAGAAGTAGATACCCTGTAGATACACACGTATCAACGAATACTTTGCAGTACCGAATAGTCTCGTAATAACTGAGTAATTTTACGGATAGTAAGAAAATATGAATGAATATATATTGTGAAGAGAAGTTCAACGTATTATGTTTTATTTCTACTATAAAATGAAGTGTCAAGAAAGCCGACCGGACTGGTCAAAAATTACTTTCACGGCGGACAAGATATTATATTGAGTTACTTGTATAGAACACTTATGTAACAACATAAATTAGGCATACACAGTGAGAGATACCTCTACACATCTTCCTTCAGCACATACATATATCTGCATATACGCCACATCACTGAATACGTCACAGGACGCAATTTTGTTGTGGTTGGTCAGTTCAAGTATACAACCAGTAAACAACTTTTCTGTATATGACATTTAGCTTATTATATGAAAAATAGTTTGTTGTTGTTTTTTTGTACTTTTGTGAATTCTTACGCTGATTTATCATCAATAAAGACTGTTGTTTATGTGTTTTGCAGTGTTTGAGTTTGAGGATTTTAGGTTTACTGAGGTATGTTATCGCTATTCTAACCGAAAGCTTTCATTTTTCCAAGGTTTGTTGGATAATTTAGCATGTTTCTCAGTTATTATTAATTGTTTTTGTATTTTAGCATGACCGAGAAAGCTTTAGTTCAATACACGACTTTTATATTTGATAATCTCCCTTATGGGTTTTTAGGTTGGATTTGTTTTTGTTTAGATACTGAACGCTGACATTATCTGCGGTTCTGTTGAAATATGTTTGGTAGAAGCATCGTGCCCTATTTCTATTTTTTTTAATCACGGAGACGAAAAGCTAAACCTCTTGATAATAGTAGCTAATAGCTAACCGCCTACTATCTAAAATACTTAAGAATAGGTGCAACAACTGTAAAAAGAATCTTAATATACCCTACTGTCTATTTTATGCAGTTACATACCTCACACCTAAAAGTGCACAACGCAGAAGTTCGTTGGTCGCACCACGTTATCTGCGAGTCAAGAACCTGAAAGAAAAGTTATTTCATTTTAATATACTAGAGACTTTTGCTGGGACATTTTTCCAAATAGTTATCTATTAGTTTACTGTCAATACTGTCCCCTACTTGAACAACAAACCGCAAAAAAACACTATCCAATCAATTGATCATTTAAATTGTCAAAAAGACATGCTTCTAATATTCGGCTATAACTTTATGAGTGACACATGGTGTAACAATATAGCTATGATCAGAAGTGAATCAATAATAAATTGTTTTTAATGTTTACCTGAAAACCCCAGTGACAACTTTCACCATATTTCTTACAAGGTGTTGCGCCTTCACCATAATTTTGATGAAATGCATTTTGCACTTCAAACTTTTGTTACCTGCACCATCATAGTTAGTACCAAACTACTTTTGAACAGGTATAACTGTCTGTAAAGAAAGAGCGCGAATAATTTTCATTACTCAGTTTCATTCATGCTCCTTTTTAAGCAGCCGCGCATACAAACTGTTTTATACAGGGTGGGCCAATAGTGAGTGGACGGAAGATTGTGGGCTTACTAAAACGTATTTTAGAAATCTGTCACTTGATCATGGTAGGGTCCTTTGAGGGCTATAACACTAAAATATTTTCACTTAAATTTTGAAGTTTTCATATTGATATCAAACTTACATTTTTTTGAATAGAGCCCCCTATATATTATTGCATATTTGGATTCCTTGGTGAATTCTAGTGTGACTTTATGTATCATACATGGAACTTTAAACGAACCGTTTAGGCGCAAATCACCATTTTTGGTACAAGTAGGTATCAGAGAAAAATTGAGTAACGCTGCCATTAAAAAACCTAGAAGGCCGTGACTTTGCGGTACGACTAAGCATGAAACGTGTCCCCTTAGGTCAGGCGGCTAAATTTGAATTATTTTTGTACTTGGAGAAATGAGTAGATTAATTGAGCAAACTTCAATCACAGACAACTTGATTTTTTCAAACAGGAATGCCTAAGGCAATTTCGTCATTTCGGTCGCATACTGTCACCGAAAACCGAATAGCTAATTCGGGAATAAGACCTAATCGGTAGTGAGCACCCAAATGAGACCTTTGACTTAAAATAATGTGAATCCAAAGTTTTCTGTTAAGTAATCTACGCCTCCTTCAACGATTTCAATACAAGATTATAAACTATTTACGTCCCTTTGCAAGAAAACTATTCAAAAATGAACCGAAAACCCGGGATCGGCTGAAAATCTGTTTACAACCGTTTTCAGTGTGAACATATCGTTCAGTTTGCGCCGATTCGTTAAAATTACCAAAACGGCGATTTGACCGCATCGCGTGAACGGGCTGTAATACGATTCACAATAACTCACCGCAATTTCCCGAGTACAAAAAAGTGCTTCCTGACATTTATTTCATTGTTTAAAAGTGCTAGCTAGCAAACCGATCTTTTTTGTATCGAACTATATCAAAGTTACCTCATGTTATACTACCACTTCCGCCTATTCAAATAACATTATTTTGAGATTTCATGATCTTATCTGGTAAATGCTATACCTTCTTGAAAAGCTAAAGTAACGTAGAAGTTTCTTAAACCCATTTGCAGAATAAGTTCGGGCCAATTTTTTTCATTTAAATCGCTTCAAAGTTGAAAACTCATAATAATTCTTTGATTCTAATATTTGTCGAGCAGATTTCTGGAGATGTTAGTGGTATGTTCTGTTTTGATTAATCATTTTTGACTGACATGCCTTCCAACTAGATACACCGAAAAAATAGACCCTAGGAGCCCTAATCCCAAAATATTGATTAGAAAGATAACAAATAAAGGATTTTTAGTAAAAATCTTTAAAATGCCATATATTTATAACGGTTAAAATTCGGACACCATATTATACTCGTATATCCAAATCCATCAGAAATGACCTACATAATCACCGAGGTAATAACGTTCTTCAATATGTAGCACGATTTACCCGGTAACCCTGTATAAACTGCAATAAGTGAAAAATGATTACCTCACAGCGCTCGACTTTGTTCGGGAGCTGTCTGGGTGTTTTCGGTAATGGATTCAAAATCTTTTTTTTGTTTTAATTTAACTTTTCAATTATTACAAAAAAAACAAATAGATTTGTTATATAATTAATATTTGAGGCGACTTGTTCTTCTAAAACCATCATAAGTCAATATTCTTTCACCCAAGAAAGCCATTTTATGCATATAAATTGTCATGCAAGCTTGATAACAAAACAGTGCAACACAGCACCTGACACTTCTGGTAACTTTGTCATCGACAACGAGGTGGACAACGATGATAATATAGTAGTGTAGTGGTTGCGAAGACTGAGTGGTAGATATCGAGTTTTTTGGTTAGCCAGAGTTGATTGTTTCAGTTAGTTGGTTTTTGTGTTAGGTATAGTTGTTTACTGTCACTCTTTCTTTGCTTTTTGTATCGGAATTCATTTTCTTTTCATGCTGTTTGCATTAAGGACACTAATTTGTTAACCTTTTCTCTCAAAAACCTCATATGTCCATGTATTTTTTGTGTTTTTTTTCCATATGTGTTTCACAATAAAATAACGACTGCTTGTAGACGATGTGTCTTATACACTTTTTACAGTTTTACATGCTGGGAAGTTTTTTCATTTTCCCAAATATGTTAGTTTTGGACTAATGACGTTTTTCCGGTAAACGCCTCATTTGATCTTTCCACTAAATAACATTTTTTTTCGAAAACCCAATTTCGTGAGATAGAGAGCAACCACAGGAAAACTTTCTGAAATTACATTGCACATGTACTTATCGAAATCCTATTGAGCAGGGAACGTCTTGAAGAAGGTCAACTGGCGTAGCGCTATGGTGAGATATCATCAGCCCCCCTTCTCCTGGAGCTTGGCCCGCGGTACTCCTCGCTCTTGTCCCCCCATAAATCCCTGCGTCTGTCAAAGTGGGAATCCGCCCAATCCGGTCGATCATAAATTACTCTTATTGCTATTTATAAATGTCGGATGGCGACTCCTACTATTTATGTTCCAACCGTCCTCTGAGAGCACTCGGTATTGGCCATGGATGGATGGTGCCGTGTTGCCAAATCACATAAATATCACGACTCAACAAACAATTAGCTATCTTACTCAAGATCGGTTATGACAAGTTGCAAATATCTGACGTCAGCGACGCCATTTTGGGTTAGTTTCATTTAAAATAACAGGAGCGGAGTAAGAAAAGGTGTCATCAGTACAACATAAAGAATACCATTTATACGCCCCCAAATCTAGACGGCAATTTATTAAAACATCACTAGCCTATATATTTTACTATAGTTTCTTACGCTTAAACTGTTAAAAAATAAAAGCTTTGAATAATGTCTCATTTCTGAGTCTTTGAAAATTGTTACCGGTAATTGTGACTACCTGATCTGAACTAATAAATGTTATGTTATAATAAATGTTAGTTCTTATCTTGAGAGATTTTTAGGGAACATAAAAAACATATTTTTATTAGAATAGCTTTTCGAAGAGTATGTGTTTGCTGGACAAACATGTCCAGCTTTTAATTTAATTTTCCATATCCATATCTTGTATACTTATCCCTACACAAAATACTACAACTAAACAGCAAACGAGACAATACTAAAAATGACGACAAACCCTTCAAAAGTCGTAGCAAAACGCAAAAAATTTGAATGACAGCTCTTTTTTTAGTGACGCTACCATTGTCACTACGCCTCGTTAAACATAAAACCTAGATAGCCAAGACCCTGCCGTGCCGCCGCTGTTAAAATCAGAACAAATCTAACCCAAATCTAACAAATGGTGATGCTCAAAAGGATCGGCGCAAAGTATTCCCAAACCTTGAGAATGACGGCTGATTGTTGAGCCGTGCAAATATTATGATACACAATACGCAATCAAAAAGTGCCATGACTTTGATTGATAAGTCAACGTTGACTGGACTATCAGAGCGGCCCGAGAGACCTTAGTTTTTGTATCATAGTGTCAATTCGCATGCCTATCAGATCTGGGAACCCAGAAACAAGACATGGTTTAAAGAATAAGATAAGAGGAAAGTAAGGAACACAAAATATTTTAAAAAAGGCGGCGGTTAGGTGCGTTTAGAAAGTTTCGAAAAGTTTTTGTATATTATTGAGAGTAGAAAGATTTAGTCATGGTGAAGTGTCTTAATGTCGACTGTATTGAATATTTGACATTTGATGTTTAGATCAAAGGGCGAGTGAATTTGTTCGACTCTGTGGTACACTAACTCGAACAACAAAGTTATGTTGTGCGAATTGACTTGCCGTGCTTGTATTGTAGTGAGTTCCTTTAATTAAAGGATATTCAAAGTTCTCGTTTGAAATAAATGATGACATGTTCATGGCCATGCTTTGCAAGACTAGGCCGCACAAACTTGGGTAAGTGCTAGTCTTAATACCATTTTATAAATCCGAAGGAGTATTTGACACACAATATAATGTCTAAGACACTAATTACCATTCTTTGTGAAAACACCAACAACCTATCAGAACTGTGCGATATATTCAATTTGAACTGAATTATTATTGGTCTCAGTTTAGAAAATATCGTACAATATTACGGGCTTTCACGCTTACAGACCCTTGGAATATATTGCGTAACCTTTCGTCCAGACCAAACTGTTGTAGGGGTGGTGCAAATGTGTTTGGTGTAAGGCCTGAGACAGACATAATAGGGGGACCATAGCAACTTTGTTTTGTTTCCACATTCGTTGTATTTCTATGGCAAGGTCAATGTATTTAGATATATTCCCAGTATAGGTGTTCTTCTTATCTCTAGACCCAGATAAAGAGATCAAGTGCAGAATAGAAACGGCTCGCACAACTTTCCTAAAAATGAAATCATTCTTCTGCAATGACAACTTAAACCTCGGATTGCACCACAGAATGGTCAGATGCTATATTTGGTCGGTGTTGATGTATGGTGCTGAGATCTGAACCCTCAAAGCCAACGCTATTAATCGCCTGGAAGCATTCGAAATGTGGTTGCATAGAAGAATGCTCCGAATACCGTGAACGGCTCTACAGACAAACAAACCAGTTTTAAATAGAGCAAATGCCGTTCGAGAGTTCACCAAGACAATCAAAATACGAAAAATATCGTACTTAGGGCATATCCTTAGAGGGGAGCGCTACAGAATCCTTCAACTCATAATGAAAGGCAAAATCGAGGGTCGCAGAGGTATTGGAAGGAAACAAATGTCATGGCTGAAGAACATTCGTGATTGGACCGGAATACGCAGTGCCGAAAAACTATTTAGATTAGCCGAAGACCGTGGTCAATTCGCCAATGACATTGCCAACGTTAGGGGGACCTGATACGGCACCAGAAGAAGAAGAAGGTGTTCTTGACATTATATCATTGGGAATGGCAATATCTATGAAATATACTATATACTATATTATATGGCCTATTTGCTGGAATAGCCTTGTCTGTATGTATTTCAACGTTCCAGTATAATTTGTTTTCGAGTACTGATGTCGGTGTATAACTGTAGTATGAATCAGTGTTTTCTATTAGCTTGTTAATTGTGGCTAGTGCTTGGTGTATGACTTTGGCTGCAGAGTTATGTCTGGCTGTGCATTTAGTTCCAGCGAGAGTTAGGCACGCGCTTGTTATGTGGTCTATTGTTTCTTTTTGTTACTAATTGTATTGCAAAATACGTACGACTTGGTCAACGACAGGTGCTGCAAGACGTGAAATAATTACTGGAGTATGATTTCTTGAAAAACCCAGATGTGCATATACTCGGGTACTAAGATCATCAAAAAGCACCTCTGGATTCCATTTTAGGGAAGAAGGAAAACATTTAAAATACGGCAACACCGCAGCATGCTCGGTTCCGAGCTGATCATATCTGGTCAAGTCGATTTGCAATATCTTACTCCTGAGGACAGCTGATGGATGCTGGTATATGGTATGGTGTGCCCTGAAAGATGTGCGGTTAGCTTGCTTGCCAAATGGGTGGCAGCAGAGCACCATGAACCTTCCTGGAATTAATTTTACAAAAGAAACATTTAAATAGAAGTTAACATTTTGTCCAATATTTACACACAGTACTAAGAATCCCAAAAGTAGGCAAGCAGATATTTCATAGCAGTATGACTGTATTCTCTTGAATTCTTCTCAGTTATCTAGAAATTGTCTATGATTTTTTAATGTACGTGGCCCCTCAGGGTTTTTGTAGAGATATTATTGTATGTATTTTACTAAAGGTGTACGGGGTCAAATCTATCATCTACTTAAAAGTTACTTAGGTAATAGAACACAAACTGTTGTGATAAATAAATGCTCTAGTTCTCCATTGCCTATAACATGCGGTGTTCCTCAAGGAACGGTACTGGGACCATTATTCTTTAACATATATATAAATGACCTATTTGCGGTTGATGTGAGTGGAGATGTAGTGAGTTTTGCAGACGATACAGCTGTTATATTTTGTGCTGAAAGTTGGGAAATATTAAAATCAAAGGCTAAAAATGGTTTAAAAAAATGTTCAACTGGTTCAGTACTCGACTTTTAACAGTCAATTTCAATACGACTCACTTTGTTCCATTCGCGTCGTACGCAAACGGCTTACCGAAATACACAAACTTACAAATCAGTTGTAGACAGGTAGCTCCTATATCAATGGTCATCAGTATCAAGTACTTAGGAATATATCTAGATTGCCATGTCAAATGGAAGGAGCATAGAGAATATGTTGTCAAAAAGATACGTTACGTTATAAGCAAATTTAAACTCCTTTCGACTATACTTACCTATGAAAAGATGATCATTGTATACGAAGCACTTGTTCATAGTCATATACGATATTGTATTGTGGTGTGGGGCGCAGCATGTAAAAATAATATAAAAGCAATAGAAATTATCGAAAAACGTTTAATAAAAATTTCATATAAAGTGAAATGTACATATCCTAGTGACTTGTTATTTTCTAAAACAAAAATTCTAGATATCCGCCAAACATTTTTCATGTCATTAGGTGTTTACCAATATAAAAATAAATCAAACTCGACAAAACACGAACATAAATATGACATAAGATATGCATGTAATGTTGCACCAAAAGCAAGGAAAAATATACTTTATTACGATGTCATACATTTCTTGCTCCAAGACTATACAATGAGATACCAGAAAGCATAAAATGTCAAGTGCCTTTAAATTCATTCAAGTATGGTTTAAAACAATGGATAGCAAATAATAATCGCATTAAAATTCACCAACTTGTAGACATATGTAATACCTATTATTACTAATATCTATAGAATACAAATATTCCTGAATTAACCCTTATTTGTTTTTTCTATTTTATAATAATTACCTTGTACCCAAGCACAAGTTTTTAACTTTTTTGGGGCACTTGTTGTTATTGTATTTTATTTGTTTTATATCTACAATAAACGCTATACAAACATTTTTGTATGTTAATTAGTTTTTGCCAAATAAAGCTCTTTCATTTCATCATTCATATCCTCTGGAGCGTATAGGAGCACTGGTGTCCCGTAAATATTACGAGCATGTTTTGACGTATTTGCCGCGTGCTGTTCTTACGAGGGTTTGTTATTGTTCTATACTTAACTAGGGAGACATTGCTTCCGTGCGTCCGCCTTCACTTTCAAGATTCAAGCTGACCTTTTCTCATCTACAGTGTATCAGCCCTGACATTTTCACGGGACAGAACACGTAAGACTTCGTAGAATTACGTCTGTCATTGACAGAGGTTTCCAAGGATATGGAAGTCCGCAACCAACCGCTTTGGCTGTCAGGCTAATGAGCTGGCATGTCGATCGCAGGTAATACAAGAGAAATTATCTACAACGATAATAATCAGCTTATATAAGAGTTCGCGTCTACTTGCAAGTGAAATTGGTCTGCCAGAATTAGACTTAAGGGTCTAGGGTATAGCGCGCGAAATTGAGAATCCAAGAAAAGACGTATTCCCGTGTTAGCGAGGAAGCGTTGTCGCCGGTTCCCTTTCTCCAGTGTGTGTATCTATGATGAGGGGAGATAAGTTTAAAAATCCAAATGAAAGGTCAAAAGATCCAAAGGTAAGGTCCAAAGGTCACCATAAAAAAGAATTTCGCATTTCCAAGCTCCTGACGTTACCTTTAAACTTAATGGCTCAAAGAGCAAATTGAAGAAGAAAGCTTGCGCTAATGCAATTATTTAGCCTTTTTTTGATATCGTGTTTGGTTTTCAAATTACAGGCATTTATAGAATGTATGATTTTGCACTGCGCGTTTTTTTGCACATTTTTGAGAAAATCGAAAATAGTTGTCATTCATTAAGGTCTTAACTATCGCCTTCTCATATATTATATATGTAGTTTGAAAATAGAGTGAGTTATGCGAGAAATTGTGAGTTCGTGTTTTACATGGCAAATACGTATGTATAAATGTGTGTATCCAGGCCCCTTAATCTGTGCCGGTATTCTCAACTTGCTTCCCTCGTAAGCGAGCGATCAGTCAAAGGAGCGGTTTGATTTGCATAGATATGACATTTCTAGATTCTCATCTACCGCTCCCCTCGCAAATTTGGAAAGCGAGCATTGAGATACGACAACAACGTGTATTCATGTAAGATGTCCAAATAAAACATGATGTTGTCAAAACATACTCGTAACCCAATGGGTATGTTCAACGGGACTTGGCGCAAAAGGGCTAGCTTGAAAGCGTCTGCAGGCGCTAGATGTGACTGTTGAACGACTTTCTTTTCGGCGTAATAAATCTGTCATAACCGTCTCCATATTTTAATATTTATTATTTGTATTGTCAAAAACCTAGGTTATAAAATCACAAACTTTGATATTAAATTGACACTATACAAAGGTAATGGCTCCCCTCAGAACTACAAATTACTTTTTTCTAGTTTTGTGCGCTTTTTAAAAGCGCTAGCCAAGCTGTCTGGCGCTTTTTTCACAGCTTGTTGTTCATTAGTTAGTTAGCGCAAAGCGCCCACAAGCGCCTGCATCTGCTAAGTCCCGTTGAACACTACCAATATTAGTAGAGTACCCAGGGAGTTTGACCTCGGACTCCGAAACCTGTCCATGTATTAACGTAATTCCTTCTGAATTACATTAAATACATACAATACTAAAACGCTTACTATTTTTTTCTGCCGTTTTCGATTATTTATAATTTTTTGATTGATTTTGATTAATTTTTTATTTTTTCGCTCAAATGAAAATATATTTTAATATTTTCACAGTATATCCATAACTAAGTGAAAATTGATACTAAGCGTCGTCTTCTACAAATGTTTAACTCTAAAAATATGTATATAAGCAGATGTGAGTAGAATAAAATGAAGGGGAGAGGGACCGCTAGGTGTTAGGCCATCCATCGAAGTGTTAAAACGCCTCTGAAGAATAAGTCAAGATGATGAAACAAACTGATAATCAAACTTTAAGACAACTCAAATGATCATACAAAAATAATGTAACCTATTTATTGTTGAAAAATGAGATTAAAATAAACGATTATTTTGTTGCGGTTGATTTTCTACCGTATTTGTGTTTTGAAAAAAGCTGATGAAGAAGTGGAAGATTATATGAATTATTAGGTAGCGTGCATAGGCGTATACAATGAGGGGTAACAGAGGTAATTACCCCCCCACCCGAGATTTTCCATTACATGACTGGAACAAAAAACATTGATTAACGTATTAATTCATTGTTTCACGTGTATATACAACGTGTCATATTATTAATATTTAATCTGAAACGCTCAGGCTACCTGACTGCTTAGTGCTTATGACCACTTAGTTGTTTGTGCTGTACTAATAAAATGCTTGTGCCAATAAGCGCTATCTTTTTTGTTATGTATTTCATCAAATTAAGATTGGTTATTACATCAACCGGTTTTTTTATCTTCCTAAAGTGCCAAAGACTCGAATACTTATTTTCATACAATATTTTTTTAGCACCCTTTAATAGTAAAACATTGCTGTTTGATCCCCTATTTCTACCTACATCAGTAATATGAGTGGCGTATTCAGGAAGCTATTCAAGGGTGGCTTAATAAGAATATTTTTTTCTCACAAACTTGGTGTAGAGAAAAATGTATCTACTGTGAGAGAAAAAGAGAGAGGGGGGGGGGGGTGTTAATGAGGAGTCACCTTATTTAAAAAATAAAGAAACAATAACTCTACCTTTCTCTGAGCTTTGAGTCAAAAGCCACTGATTTATAATTTGTACATGTATATGTTTATTGCCCCCCCCCCCCCGGGATTACCCATAGAGGGAAACAGCAATATCAAAAGCAGACTCATAGAAATGTTGAAAAATAAGTTATTATAATAATATACAATAATAATATAATTTATCGAATAATACACACTGCAGTGGCAACAGCTGTTCAATTATACGTGTAAGTGAAACAGAAGCTGAAAAAAGCGAAATAATGTAATACATTTAATTTTAAGGTATGCGCGACAATTTTGAAGGAAAATAAATAATTGTTACCTATACATTTTTTTATCATTTTCTACTAATAAAATCTAATATCTATTATTTCAAAAATATATATTTAAAACATCCTTGCCCAAAACTGGTCTCAAAAGCGCGTCATGCGCACATGTAAACATCTAATTTTTTCTATTTATATTTATTTTTTTTATATGAAATAAAAAGCGGCAAAATTCAAGTGGTAATCTTTGTAACACATCATACTAAGAATGCAATTCAACAGGATTTTATAATAATTCGTTGACAGTTTACGTATTCCGAGGTTTTTTACATTTTAGGCGCTTAAGATACTGATATATTCGTTTGATAAAGTACGGTATACATCACCGACCGATAAGTAATAATCGCCTTTGGTATACATAGATCGAACTAGAACTAACTATTCTAAAAACAAAGATTAGAGTCAACGAAAAATCAACACTCAAAAAACATAAACCTGGTTTAATTAGCGGTGAATTTGGCCCCCATTTAATGTGAAAAACTGCAGTTTTCAAGTATATCAATACTCTTGTTTGAAATTAAATAATGATAATCACAGCGATTATACCTGAGTTGTAGTTCATAATAATATTGTATCTTCGAATCAAATATCAGGACACTAAACTATAAACTTTTAAGGGCCTACACATTTTTTATACAGGGTGGTCCAATAAGCGCGCGGTGCTCCCTAGCGGCCATACCGTTTAGATTATGTTGATTAAATGTTCTACATTTAGAAAATAATTTCAAAGATGGCGGACTTCCGGATATACCGGAAGTAGGCATCAACTTCCTTATTTTAAATGGAACATCCTGTACGTTACTACGTTTTTGAATTCAGCATCGATTTTCAGGTCCAGTTTGTTAACCATTATTTATGTCTACGAAGCCCATTTTCGGAGTTGTTCAGCAATTTTTACAAAATTTGACGTTTATAATACTTTACAAGAAGCGCTCATATCTCGGAAACTAAACGCGATAGAAAGATGCAGTTCTATTTTTTGAAACAGGCAAGAAACGTGTTTGTGTTTCAGTAAGATCGCTATTTCAAAAAAACATTAAATCAATAGACTAGCAATTTTCAAATTTCAGAAGCTAAAAACTTTAAAAACTTTTTTTTTCAAATGGGATGGTAACATAAGTTTCACATGGGTGGATGCGAAATTAAATTCTCTTTCACTTTTGTCTAGTAACATGCGGTTCTATCTTTGATGGTTTCCAAGATGTTTACGGTTTTATAATTATGGCGTAGGAATTGGAAAAATCGTAGGTGGCGTGGCACGCAGACGAAACAATTGGCAGGAAAGCTTTTATCCAAAGTGTTTCGGTCTGTCATACTAAAATGTGCTTCGCTCCATCTACCTGTAGCCACATTGTTCTTAAAAAGTCCAGTGGTAAATTTTCCAACAGGTTTTCCAAATTTTCATTTGGAAAATTTTAGAAAACATTAGTTTAATATGCGGTTTCCAACAATACCACCCCAAATGCTTAGACTCCATGCTGGTTGTCAACAAACCTCTCAAAATTTGGATTGACGTCGGTATAAAAATGTAAATTATGCCAGTTTACATGGCCGTTAATGATAACGCTGTAGCTACATTTCATAAAAAAGAAAATGAAAGAACTTCATAAGAAATGTAGCTTCATTCGTAAACAACACACTGTTGAAAAGGAATGCATCTTCTTGGACTCGAGCATGACTCCAGTTACAGAAATTCATTCAGTTTTCAAAGTCTTTCAATTGCTTGATTTAGCTGCACGTGATAAGGATGCTATATATGTTAAGAGCAAACACCGATTTCGGCCAATGGACGAAAAATATGGCCAAAACGCGTTTTGGCTGCTACCATTTTACCAATGTCCGAATTATCGCTTTCCGACTGTTTAATGTAGCCCAGAACGTGTTTTGGCTCAACTACGATTGCCAAAACGCGTCCTGTTCTACTGCGATTGCCATAACGCGTGGTAGATTTTGTGAGTGTCTAAGCTTGTAAACGATATCTCTGGAGCTAGTGTATTCATTTAGTATTTGATCTTTGTGCGGGTTAGACAGTAGCTAAAGAGTGCCATGGAAGACCTAAGGTTATGTTTTAATGACGAACTGCAAAAAGTCATAAGTGGTAGCAATGATCGTAGTAATATGTGCACAAGAGAAAGATACGACCAAACACTCACAGAGGTAAAGGCGGCAAAAGCTAGTAAAAGTAACGGTGATACAATATCTTCGAAACAAAGACAACGATTGAAAAGGTATGATATTTTAAAAATTGGTTATATCGAAAAGCTGATTGAAAGAAAGACAGACGAAACAGCCGAACTGCGTTATTTTTGCATGACCCACGAGTTATTTGACATTATTCATTCCGCTCATGTGGGAGCTGGACATAACAGATTGTTAGGTATGTTTCTTTAAGTTTTTTTTTTTCACGGACCTAAGATCTATAAGTGCTTTTTATTCATTTTTATTCATTTTAGTTATGGATTCTAAGCTCAGAGGAAATATTGTAACACAACACGGCAAATAATTGAGATTTATTTATTCGTAGTAGAATATAGAGCGTGTTCTGGCAATCGTAGTTGACCCAAAACGCGTTCTGGGCTACATTGAACAGCCGGAAAACGACAATTCGGACATTGGCAAAACGGTAGCAGCCAAAACGCGTTTTGACGATATTTTCCGTCCATTGGCCGAAATCGGTGTTTGCTCCTAACATATGCACTCCGTTAAGATCATGTTCACGGATGTTTGACCAATGCCCAAATAGCGACTAATTTCTGCCGTAGCACTGCTATGCGGATCTTCAACTACAATTGCGAGAATGTCAAACTCACTAATTCCATGTTTCCTTCTCTCATATTTTACGCCCACGTAAATTCAAATTTTGAGGAGTTTATTGACAACCAGCATGGAGTCTAAACATTTGGCGTGGTATTATTGGAAACCAAATTTCCTAAATGAAAATTTGGAAAACCTGTTGAAAAATTCACCACTGAAGTTCTTAAGAATAATGTGGATACAGTTAGATGGAGCGAAAGCACATTTTAGTATTAGATGTCGGAACACTTTGGATGAAAGGTTTCCTGCCAATTGTTTCGTCTGCGAGCCACGCCACCTACGTCTTTTCCAATTCCTACGCCATAATTACAAAATCGTAAATATCTTGAAAACTATCAAAGATAGAACCACATGTGTCTAGATAAAAGTGAAAGAATTTTGCATCCACCGATGTGAAACTTATGATACTTATGATACCATCCCATTTGAAAAAAAAAGTTTTTAACGTTTCTAACTTTTCAAATTTGAAAATTGCTAATCTATTGATTTAAGGTTCTTTTGAAACAACGATCTTACTGAGACACTAATTCGTTACTTGCTTGTTTTAAAACCGAAAACCGCATCTTTCTATCGCGTTTAGTTTCCGAGATATTAACGTTTCTTGTAAAGTACTACAAACGTCAAATTTTGTAAAAATTGCTGAATAACTCCGAAAATAGGCTTCGTAGACGTAAGCAATGGTTAACAAGTTGGACTTAAAAATCAATGCTGAATATTCAAAAACGTTAGAATATACAGGGTGTTCCATTTAAAATAAGGAAGCTGATACCTACTTCTGGTATATCCGGAAGTCCGCTATCTTTGAAATTATTTTCTGAATGTAGAGCATTAAGAAAGGAACGTTTTTTAATTAAAACATTTTTGTCCTCCACCCTGTATAATGAGCCAAAAAAAGGTGAAACAAAATGTTACTATTAGTTCAGGATATAAATCTGTAGTTTTTACAGGTTCAACTAGATAAATGCTTATTGTGTCCAAGACATATCAAAAAGTTTGGTTAATCTAAATAACTTTTAAAATTGGTTTTCAGTGAGAGTGAGAGTGTAAGTGTTTTTAACCTGTGGGTCGCGACCCCTGGCGCGGTCTGCAAGCCTCAGTAGGGGGTCGCGAGTGGTTGAGAGAAACCCACTAAAAAATCACTACATTTTAAAAATGTACATATATTAAGAAAAAGTGAACAAAATGATACTCGCTATATTATTTATACAAACTCAAACCGCTCTCCGAGGCCTTATTCATTTTTTAATGTGAAGGTTGCGCTTGAATTTGTTCAATCAATTTCTTCTATTGCGGAACCGTTTTTGCAACATTACGCATTAAATCGTCTTAGAAATTTAGGCAATTTCTTAGTTTACTTTTTATTTGTTTTTTTATTTTAATGAAATTGCCATTTTGCATAAGTACAAGTTGGAAAATGATTGTTAATTCAGAATATTCTGTTTCTCTTTTTAACCAAAAAGTATCAACTTTTCAGACTTGAACTCCAAGCGTAACATCCCATCGGCAGATAATTCCAGCAGATTCTAATAACGCAAACGGTTAATGGTTTTGTATGGATTAAATATTTTTAATATACATGAAAAGAAAGGGTCGGGGTCACGAAATATTTTCTGATGCTAGGAGGGTACCATGAACAATGAAAAATGTTGAAATACACTGGGTCTCATAAAACAACTTGGTTCAATACACACAAGATCGTCCACTATAAAACATAGTTATTATAAATAAGATAACAAAAATCTTAACTCAAGGCACCCTTATCTTCGGTAATTACCTATCTATATTGATATACCAGTGACACGAGCGACAGAAAGCACTCCCCTTCCCCCAATCTAAATAGCAGTGATTTTCGCTCCTCTCGCATTTAAGGGCAGCGTTATCGCTCCACGCGAGGGGTCAAGAATACCGGCCTTGATCTGGTTCAGTCAGAGCCTGTTGTACGTGGTTTGGGGTTCCCAACAGTTCAATTTTCAGCACTCAATGTGGCAGATACCATTATCTATCCGCTGGACTATCTTCTGTGTAAAGAGTTATAGACCTTATAAAAAGATTGTCTCAAGTGGCTTGACTTAATACTCCTCACATATTCTTAATAGTTAAACGTATGTAGTGCTGTTACCAGTATTTTCCTGCCAGTTTATAGTGGAAAAAGCCGAACAGTTTTTTGTGAACTTGGCCACACAGTAGTATAGTCAAACTGGATCTGTTGCAAATAAAAAACGAAGAGTTTTGGATGAAGCCGCTTAAGTTGAAGTTTTGGGTCTTCTTGGCATAAATCCCAATACTTTAATATGCAAAATTGGGTATTCGGCACAGTTACTAACTATACTCCATAAATTTCATCCATATTGAATAAAAATAGTGCAAGAGTTAACCGAAGACGATTTCGATCGACGAGTTGAGTTTAATCCGCTTGTCACTAAAACCATTGAAAATGAGGCTGAAATCTATTTCCAGTAAGACCTTCCTTCTTACTATGTTCCTCCGGTTCGGCAATGACTAGACGACGCGTTTCCAGATAAACGCACAGGGCGATGGGGGCCTGCTAGATCTCCTGATTTGACGCCATTAGACTTTTTCTATGGGATCATTTAAAATGTAGTGTCTAGTCCCCAGCCTGAAAGTTTGGATGACGTTCGTCAACACACCATCGAAAGTGGCCATGATATCTTACAAGTTGTTCCAACTGTCCGTCAGGAATTCTAACATCGCCTATATTATTGTTTTGACGCTATCGCGCAACATTTGGCCACTTATTCCAATAAAAAGTCTTTTTTTTTTGTTTTCTTAATATTAAATAAAATAATGACCTCATTAATATAGGAAAAGCTGTGGAGTCCTATTTGGCAAAAAGTAGGGTAAGTTTGAGGGGTTGAAGTAAAAAAAATATTTCGGAAGCATGGTATGATAGGTAGATAGGCCCACTTAGTTTTATTTTTTATCTGTTTGTCTTACAAAACTATTACGACTAAAACAAATACTTGTTTTATTTATTTTATGTACTTTATATGACTATGAAAAAAATTGGTTTTTGTATAAAATCAAAAGTACTACAAGATATTGAATAAAAGAATTACTTAATTTGTGTAGGAGAAACTAATATTTGAAAAAACAAAGTTGGCGGTGAGTTTTAAGTGTTGAAGTACAAAAACATGTTTTGAAAGCAATGTATGATAGACCCTGTAGTACTTTCAAACATTCCACTCAGTTTTCGTTTGAACATTATTTTGTTACGAGAATATCATGTGTCAAGGACATTCAGGGACACCCTGTATAGACCTAAGAAATAACTTACTTCAGAAGAAGACATGATACCTAGTTTTATAGTTATATAGTATTACAGCGAAGGAGCACATGTGTTTGTAAGCCCTCGGAAAAATATATTTCACAAAGCCATTGAAGCAGACAAATTCCCACTTAGGTGGAAAATCGCAATGATGCGTCCTATTCTCGAAAGTGGTGACAGCTCCATCATTATAGGGGTACATCAATTCTTAACAATTTTGCGAAGGCCTTTGAGATGCCATTATACAACTTAATATACTGGGACATTTAGGGCACAGGTCTATTAATAGAATATCTTCGAAATGGGCCCACGAAGCTTGGTTAACTCTCCGCTAAACTCCATGTAAATAGTTTGGAACAAAGTCTCTATATGATCATTCATCATCATTTGGTCTATTACCTGTCTCAGATCTTTTAAATTTTGTTTAGAATATTTCCCAAACTTAAGAAGCTACAGGTGGTACTGCTTTAATATAAGTTAGTTACAAAGATGAACTTTTAGGTATAGTATTTTATTGTCTAGCTAAGCTGTATAGTATATTTTTGGACTAGTTTCATATAGAGAGTTATTGGTAATTCGATACAGATATTTGAGGGGGTGATAATAGAGGTGGTAAGCTATAAAACTGACCATGTCCAATTCCTAATAGTTTCCGAGATATATTGAATTTTGGAGATTTTCATTGAAATGCAGACCTCCAAACAAAAAGCCCAATAAAATAAAACTTTATTGTCGGATTTTGGAATTTTTGGTGTTACTTCATAGAAAATATGCCTGTTACGTCATTATCGACTAAAAGAAAGTGATCATGCATCAGACACTTCGCGAGATGGTATCAAAATCAGCATCTGTTGAAAAGTGACATGAAGAAGCGTTGCAAAAAAAACCGTGCACTTTTCGGTAAAAACGTGCTTTTTAGTTACCCATCGGTACTATAGACTAGTTGCAAATGTGGTAAAGGCAGTTAATAATATTGCATTTAAGCTCTAAAAGCATAATGGATGTCCGAGAGTATAATGCTTTGGCAGACCGTTTGGCGAGAACTTGTCATCAGATTTCTAATGTTTGTTATGGGTACTTGAGTATGTATTGTGCTTTTGCATTATCATTAAACATAAAAAGTGTTCAGTTAACCAAAACTTCGGTATAGGGTCTCAGAATTGTATAATTTTGGAAGAAAACTTCAAGTTGTAATTAAAAATGGATTCGTTTTAAAAAACTTTCTTCAAATTATGTACTGGCATGTAATGGTATGGATACAGACAAGTCGTGTACGCAACTACTACACCTTCCACTGCAAAATACCGTAATGAGGCGATTTGCAACAGTGTAGGTGGATGCTGTAGGATTTTGTTCACCGGTTCGAATAATTTGGCCCTCATCTTCAGGATTATATGGACGAGGCCTACCGGCATCACTATGGCGTAGTCGAAAAGTTCCTGTCTAGCGTAGACGTCGAAAAGTCTGAGAAAAAACTCTTTTGTTGGGCTGACTGCGATTAGGGTATCGCCGTCTATATTCCGCACGAGTAGCCGCCACCCTATCATTGCATAAACCGTATATGAACACAATGTCCGCATATTCTCCATTTGTAAGCATAACGACCACTAATGAACAAAATGTAGATCGATCATGAATGTACGTACACTTAGACGATTTCCCTGCACGCGTGAGCACTGGAGGCGTTGTCCGTTCTAAAAGTAGAGACGCAGTTGTCATAGTCCACTGGATCTTAACTTGCGCAAGCGTACGTTCATTATTGTCGATCTACAGCACAACATCTACAGTTTGAGCTTTAGCGTACGAAAGTTTATGATCGATCCATAGTGTGTTCGTAAGAGGTATCATGCTCAATTTTAGACCTCCTTCTGGATAATTTACAACCTCTCGAATCTACGAATACACGATACTCTATAACATGGATTGCATTTTCTGCTTGATTAACTTTTAAGATGTTACCAAGCGACTTTTTAAGACGAATCGATTTCAAATTACAACTTGAATATTTCTCAAAAAATTATACAATCTTGAAACCCTATACCAAAGTTTTGTTCAACCGATCACTTTTTAAATTTAACCATGATGTCATGGTCATAATACTTAAGTACCCATAACAACAATTAGAAATACGATGACATCTTTCTGCCAAACGGTCTGACGAAACTTTGTACTCTCGGAAATCCATTTCTTTTAGAGCTTGAATGCAATATTATTGCCTGTGTTTACCACATTTACAACAAGTTTATGATGCCAATGGATAACTAGAAAGATGGGAATGTTATTACCAAGTACACGGTTATTAGGTAACTTTTTGAAATAAATTCTTTCTTTTATGACGCTTCTTCAATTCACTTTTCGGCACATGCTGATTGTGACAGTATCTCGCGAATTGCCAATTATTGAATATTCCTGTTTGTGTCATGGCATAAATGAAGAATAAACCCAGATTTATGAAATGTAGTAGATTTCAGCATGATTTAAGCTTTCTTTTACGTCGAGAAACACCACTAAACCTCAGACTCCAAGTGGTAAAATGCTCTGTATGGCCAACACTAATATACCGCGCTGAAACTTGGTCGCTCAAAATCAAGTCAATGAATAGAATCGAAGCCTTCGAAATGTGGATGTTTCGTCGGCTTTTGAGAATCCCATGGACAAACCATGTTACAAATCAAGACGTATTGGATAGAACCTGCACTCAAAGAGAATTACTGCAAATCATAAAAAAACGCGAAGTAGCATAATTTTAGCTTTCTTTTACGTCGAGAAACACCACTAAACATCAGACTCCGAGTGATAAAATGCTCTAAATGGCCAATACTGATATAACGCGCTGAAACTTGGGTCGCTTAAAATCAAGTCAGTGGATAGAATCGAAGCCTTCGAAATGTGGATGTCTCGTCGGCTTTTGAGAATCCCATGGACAAACCATGTTACGAATTAAGACGTATTGGATAGAACCTACACCCAAAGAGAATTACTGCAAATCATAAAAAAACTCGAAGTAGCTTACTTAGGTCACATGCTTAGAGGCCCCAAATATTGAAAGACATTTTAATGCGTAAAATTGAAGGAAGGAGAGATGCAGGTCGAAAGAAGACATCCCAAGAAACATTTTTAGCTTTATCAGGGCCTACAGGAGGCTGATACAGCTCAGTATTGCATGCCCTTTTTAAGCAAACTTGCCTTATCAACTTCATTAAGGCAGTGACATAATCTTCTCACAGCCGCGAGGGCCCACACTTAAGATAGCTTTCACGGCTTTTGTTAAAGCTAGCCTTAAAACCACAATTACTTGAGCAAGTCTGTGTTAAGTCTCCGATAAATACTCATTCCTCTGTTCTTAAAGCTCTGTTAAATCCTTTAGGCTTTAGGACTTCATAAAAGCATGATATGACTATTCTATCTTAAGATTGCTTTCATGTAGATATTTTGGTATACAAACGACGTATAAAGATAAGTTGGTTTTATATACAGTTTATCAGTGCTCTATCACGAAAACGGAAAGCCTTTTTGTCTAGACATTTACGACATGGAGCATTGTAGGTATATATACCATCTATTACTATTTTATGATCATAACTTCAGAATGTTCTCGATTACGACAATGAAAAAATAAACAAATCATAGTTTATTGATAAAACTTTATAAGATAGACCTAAAAAATGAGACCCCTCCAAATATATCACAATTCTGATAAAAATCTTAATTAAAAAATGTTCAATTTTTTAGGCAAAAGTTCAAAGTCGCATATATATGTTAGTTTCAAAATGCAAGGGTTTACTTGCAATATATCTTCAGTCGATATACATGTTGGAATTGTACTACTATCAAGTGCAATTATTACGTATACAAAAAATAATTGCGGTAATCAATAACTCGAAAAATATGTTGCGATAGACGCCTATTCCAGGATATTTTCAAAACCACCTTAAAACTCAGAAGTCCTGTATATGGATAATATGGTTTTGACCCTGGCCGATTTTATTTAAAATAGTTAATTTCAAGATATATTTCTTGTTCCGTAATATATCGTAAGTAGGTTAACCTGTTAATGTTCACAATTCTGCATGCCATTGCAACTGACAAACTAAAACTAATCATTTTGTTCATTTTGTAGTTTCGTGCATTAATAATTATGTGATGCTGCTGTGCTTGGAGTTGAGACTTTGAAATTGTCTGAAATGACGTTATTTCTTATCACCAACTATTTTTTTATTTTGCCTTTGAAATGCCCATTTTTATTTATTTTGCACCACCTATTAAGTTTGGATCCATTGTTAAGTTTTAATTTTATCGAAGCTTATCTAACAAAAACATACTTTAAGATGGCTTTATCGGTAATGTTTACTTACTTACTTAAAATCTTTCTATCTTATCATAAGCATCCTCAAAACCAACAAGTTTGAACGAAGATTTTAGTTGTGACTACTTGACTTAGAAAATATGTAGTTTTTTTGAGTACGTTCCTTCATCTGTTTAAAACCATTAGGCTTTCCTGAAAGCGTTCTTAAGGTCGGTAAGTCTTAAGACAGGACAAAATAGCTTTAACAGAGTCTATATGATACCACCATAAAGTTTCCTTAAAACTTTACAGTTTAAATCGACTATTAGCTTTACGAAATAGATTTTATCGATATTCCTTATGACCTGTTGACAGGATAATTTGATCTTGAGTGCACTTGGCTATAGCCAATGCAGTCATAAAACACAATCTTATCAAATGTCACCTTAAAACCTATTTAAAACCTCCATGAAGCTAATAGGCTGCTGAAATGTTTCTTGGGACTTGTGGCTCCGAGATATCAGAAACTAGTGTCACATGAACGGCATCTCAACAATAATGAGAAGACCAGAAGAAATCACTCTGCACATAGTCTGCCACGAGAGCAGATAACTGTCTAGACGCTGAAAAGCATACAGTACCGAAAGAAGAAGAAGAATAGATTTCAGCACAGACTTTTGTAAAATATCTGAATCAGAACACTATGTTTTGCAGGTAGCACCCAAAGTTCGTATGTCTTATATATTATGGGTTTCAATTAACATAGATAGATGAACAGACACAAAACGACATAAAATTATTAGTATAGAAATATCTCACAAAACTTCTATAAACATATCCTCTCGAAGTTGAGAACGTTCTCGACCACAGCAACAAGTAAAGCGGTGAACAAGGACAATGGTCATCCCCACCCCACTTTCCGTCTAAATCGGAACTTTGGCCCGGACACCAAATCTTACGTAGGTCTCCGAGAATATACCTCTCGATTACAACCCTCAGGAGGCGTTGACGGAGAAAATTGTGGTATGGCTTGACGCAGAAGGTCGAGGCAAGTGCAGATTGGATCCGGCGCCGTCCAATATCCAACTCGCCCACTCCAACCCAAAACCAGCTGACGGCCACTTATTTTAAATCAAGTGCATATTGCCGACCGGTCTTTCTAAGACGTCTTTGAAGACTGGATTATACCGTGTATGCGAGACAGCTCAGTATTCAATTAGAATTTGCTATGTCATTCTGATTGTGATATATATGTTGGAGGCAGATGCCGAATTCGGCTCGAGGCCGAAATAATTAGACATTTCGCGATCTGTCCAAACTAGATTTGCCATATGCCGAAACAGTGAGCGATTCGGCACCTGACCAACCCAATTAAGCCACGTCGCGAAATGCGCGTTTGTGTATTACGCTGTTGTCGATCGAAACATAATAAACCTAATTCCTGATGTGGACAGAGGACGCTTAGCTCCTCGTAATATTTTGGCAGATGTTTTATGAGAAAAGAATGGTTTGTACCAACTTGGTACATCAACTGGCGTTCAAAAAAACTATACGCAAGAAATGAATCAATATCAATAATACAGTTGGACTTATAGTTTTTAAATACTTTTTTTGTTGCGGCCTCCTCAGATATACCAGTTATACAAAATTCAGTTTGGGGAGAATTGCCGTAAAGGAAACTGATTCTTTTCAAGGTTTTATTCGATGTAACTGTCGTAGTAAACAATGTGGTAACAAAAAATGCAAATGTGTAATGAGTAAGATAAAATGTAATAATGTCATCCGAGTACTTCTTGTCGGAACAAATGAAAATAATAAATTGAGTTTATGTTGTACATTTATGACTTGATTGGCAGCGGCGTAATGTAGAAATGCGCATTTCGCGACATGGCCAAAATACGTTCGTCATATGCCTATATTTATCATTATTTCGGCATCTGGCAAATCTAGTTTGGACAAATCGCGAAATGTCTAATTATTTCCGCCTCGGGCCAATTTCGGCATCCGTCTACAACATATACATAGATAGGATAGGAGAGGAATTTGTTGGAAACGGACTCGAAAATATGCACCCTTTAATTCTGATCATAGTCTAACGTTCCGTTTTTTGTTAATATGACATTTTTAGCGGCATTTCATGTTCACTAAAAAACATTTCGTTCCGGGTAGAGGGTCATTTTTTTAGATTAGATTTTATTCTAAACTACCCTTATTACTTTTCCCCCTTATTGACACTCTTGGGCCTATAACTAGAACCAAATCTGTTGAAACAAGCTTCTTGCTAACATTCTAACATTTCAGCCATCTCTGTTGTCCGAAATTTTCGAAAAACCAAAGCTGCTATCTTCTGCAGCTACCAAACGATGCCACATGATGACCGAAACGTTACCAATGAGCCAAATATCAAAAGCACGTTACCTTAATATCGCAAACCTATAAATAGGTCCCGTAAAACTTTGATTAGCACTTGTCTTGTATGTCATAGAAGTAGTTTAGATATGAGATTCCTGTCTGATAATTCTTAGCCAAATCATTTGAATATTTACTTGTCATTTAAACAATGTAATCTAACTTATGAACTCCGAGGCATTTTGTGCCTCAGTGTTGACAAAGGTGCGTCGGAGTAGACTATAATGGTAGTGAATTAGCTATTATGTATAAAATATATATATAATATTTATTTTTTACAAAAGTATTCCAAAGCAAAGATGGCAAAAAGAATGTCTGATGAAGAGAAACGAAACAGAAAAACAGGATTACCCTAACTGATCAAAAGCAATACTTTTCTACTTCTTTCCGTTAAATAATAAACAATTACTAAAATGATTGTATTTTTATTCAGTTTACCCTTAACTAACATTATATATGCATGCAAAATTAATTATAAGGAAATATTTAGTCATTACCGTTACTTAACTCAACTCAGAAGCACAGACATTTGCAATTTAGGTACTTATTTTTTTCAGGAAAAGGTGAAAAATTTTCAAGGAATATATTTTTTGTACAAATTGGCTTTGTTTTCAAAAGTTTTTGCTTATACAATTTGCAAGATCAATTTCGTAGAACAAAGGTCAACACCGAGGCAGTGCCATTTTAATTTTCTGTATAATTTCGTAAAATAGAGTCTTGATCTCTGCCACATTATCGATTAACTTTCTGAATGTTTACTAAAAACAATTGTAAGATTATTTCATATAATAAGCAGTTTTAGTAAATAAAATGTTTTTTATATAATTTGTCCTGTTCCGGTAGAATGACCCATATAACGTTTTGGAGACCGTTTGCTACAGAACCACATACAGAAAATTTAGAACTGCCACGCTCTTATTTGAAATTTTTAGCATGAATAATTGAAGGGTCCAATGCAAAAAGTGCCTAAGTCACATTTTTATCAATTATAGACTATCAGTGCCATCTATGCGACCTTTTTGTTCGAAAATAGTTCTCAGTTCAGTGCAACATGTGCATAAATCCAGCCAAATATTAGGTATGATATATTCAATGGAAGATGAGCCTTAGTACCCAGTCTGTTAGTTACTATGAATGACAACTTGAATTCAAAAATTGTCTTAGTCCACAAAAATATTATTCATGCATACTTTGTGGTTTACCATTCATTTTTCCATTCACTGATAGAAGCGTGCTCCGTGCTCCTAATGATTCACTATTTCACTCAATTTGTCTAATCGGTTTTAGTTGAAAAATTATGGAGGAATAGTACAAGATACACACTTAAGTGGGTTTTTTGATATTCGATGATGTTGGGCTTGTATAGGGAAATCTTGCTTTGTGCTGAGGTAATCGAAAAATTTTATCATGTGAAGCAAAACTGTCAATTTTACGACATTTCACTCTTATAGATATCACATATATGATCTACAGATAATGATACACCTGATATGCATCCCTACTTAGAAAATGAAGTTCTTGATGAAGCAACAGACTCTGACACCGATATTAATGAATAACTTTTGTATTTCTAATGTATTTTGTATTATCATATATTATAAAATAAAAAATGTTTAAAGTGTGTTACAGGTTCTTATTACCCTTTTGAAATCTAAAGAAAAAAGTCCATTTTTGATAAAAAACAAATCTTGGAAAGTAGACCACTATACTAGATTTTACTTCAAGTCGATTACTCTAAAGTAATAAAATACAAGATTATAACAAATCAAATGATTATTCGAAAAGGTAATATTTTCAGACAGAAATATAAACTTTAAAAGCCTTTTCCTCAAAAACTGAAAAATGTGACTTGGGCACTTTCTACATTGGGCCCTTCAGTTATTATTATTATCGATTAGAAGAGTTATGATAAGTTTTCCTTTGATGTGATTGTTGCATGTGTTTTGGTCTAGTTTCAATTAGGATTAGAAATGTAAACGTGTGCTTTGTACATTCCATTATTTTGATTGTCACATGAAGGAAATCAATATAAAAAACGATATTGTAACATACTGTATATTATGGTATTCGTGTATTTGTATTAGTTATCATTGGTTGTCATACATGATGTAAAGTCAAAGTGCTGGGTTAGATCTTTGAAGTGTAAACGTCATCGAATCGTCTAGAGTTTTCGAGAATGACGGATGGATTCTAGAAATGTTAGATGGTTCGATGAAGGATATATAAGGCGCCACGGGTAGCGTGGTAGTTCAGTTCACTTGAGTTCTAGTTGAGATAAGGTTAAGAGATATTGTATTGAGTTCTGAAGTAAAACGGTGAAAGTTGTGTCCAGTTTAATTCTTTGGTGAAGAAAAAGAGGCCGTCGTGACAATATTGTCAAATGCCTTGAGCCTCGAACATGACATACTTTGATTATGACAAAACGTGAACACAAGTGGAAAGACAGATAAAGGTTTTTAATTACGCTATAACTTGAAAACAAATGAGAATCGGATAAGAACATATGAGTTTTTCACGTATATAATTCACTCCTAGAGTTTGGTGCGTTCCTCCCGACTCACCCTGTATAAGTATGTCTCCTACGATTTTGTCTCGCCGCCGATCGACTTGCAATTTATTCAATTCCTCAGGACAAGTAAAGCTAAGACATATTATCAATATATAGGTGTAGGAAAAGGGAAGAGGCAACGTCAAGTACAGGATGGAAATGGCAGCTTCGTGTCTTGTCTAGCACTCTAATACGTAGTTTGATAAACTAGTCGAGAATTGACGTATCACTTGTACAACCGAAACCAACACAGACAAGACGCGACATTCATGTCTCGGAGGCAGAACGTTTGGAGAGCTTCCATTTGGTCGACTAGAGGGCAATATCACATTATATTTTACTACAGAATCTACATTCTGTTTGTGATATGTCCTGCACGATTAACATGTTGTATACAGTGTATTCCAGCTAAAATTCGCCACCCACCTTAACTTTGATGTGATAAAAAAATAAAGATCGTGATGACAAGTCGATTTGTATTTCAAGGAGGAACTGTTCCATCAAATACATCATCATTGTGCCATCCACCCCCTTACCCCCAGCAACCCCTATCTCAAAATCTTAAATGAGACTAACAAACTTATGAGTCACTATTATGCGACTTAACAAAAAATAATCATTATCAAAATGAAATACTATTTTCATTACCTGAAATATAGTCGTAAAAAATGTTCCAAGTGGGAGCCATTTTGTTCCATACAAACGTACCGACGATACTCAAAATGTCTTTATGATCACCACCTTCTAGATTCCTCTATACAGATATTCAGGTAAAGATTCTACACCGTCTACGTCGAAATATTTAGCTAGCTGGTTAATCCTCACCAGATTTGTGTTCCAATACCTCCAGCAAGTCTCTCCTAAAATAATGGAGAACTTCTGTGCTACAAAATAATCTCCTTATAATTTATTGTAATTTGAGGTAGGTATTTACTTATCCACCTGCAGCGATGGCTATTTTCGAAAACATGTAAAACAACATCAGTCTCAGAGGTGGTAGTCAGTACAGACCGCCCTTCCACTAATTAATAACTACTAAAATCTAGCACCCCCCTACAGTAGGTGGCATCGGTTTGAGAGCGTTTCAGAAGTTAAACGTCTCTGCTAGCCGTCTAGCATTTGATGCCTTTAATACAGCTTTAACGTGATTGCTCCTATAATGTAACACATAGGGCCAAATACTTGATGTCATTGGGACATCGATCACTAGCATACTAAATCTATACTAAATAGAAACGTAGAGAATTAGTATCTTTAACGTGGTAGTCTTTTTCGAGACAGGAGTTTGTCAAAGATAAGATGTGAGTCTCAAAAGACCACAATTACAAAAATGAGAGACTGACGGATGAGGAGACAGGCCAACGGAAATGTGTGAGGTATATTTTTGTAACGTAGACAAAAAATATTAGAATAAGTGTTTGAATCGAATATTTTCACGGTTGTGAGAGTACACATACACGTGTGGGAAGCAAGAAAAATCCTTTACTTTTTCTTTGGAAATAAATCGTTATTCGGCAATATTTAAGGCCTTCCGCACACAGGTTGATCGGCGGTGTGTATCAATGCGTTTATAGCCGCACAACACGATGCTTGTTGTGTTCGATCTATGGAACTAGCGCGACTTCCGTCCGCACACAGATCGATTCACATCAATTTAAACGGGAAAAATCTTATTAAAGATGATTTATATGTTATCAGACTCATTGTGTCAAATTTTCTTTAACCAACATAACAAAGAGTATGATATGCTGTACTAGAAAAAACTGCGAACTTGTGGAGAAATATCCTATCGCGCTACTTAGTGTCACTCAAACTCCTTAAGCGATAAGACTTGATGAGAATAAGTTCAAGATAGAACAACATATACCAGTTGAGCAGGCGGGTTTCAGACCCAATCGTAGTTGCTGTGACCAGGTACTCAGCATCACATTTTTTATTTAAGCAGCCTTTGACATCATCTGGAGAGAAGAACTCTTATACAGCAGGGTTCTGTTTCCTCGCCCGTCTTGTTCAATATATATGCCTCGGACCTTGCCCAGTTATTCTCCCGAAAATTCGCATATGCAGATGACCTGGCTCTAACGTACAGAAATGACAGCTTTGACTTTCTAGAATTTAGAATAACTGCCGATCTTTCAATCCTGGGATCGTACTTCTGCAGGTGAAAGGCAAGTATGAGCAAAACAGTAACATCATTTTCTCACCTTAACAATAAAATGGCAAAAAGAGAGCTAAGGATTTAGCTTAACGGCACCTTGCTACCCTATAGTCCCTCATCCAAATACCTAGGCGTCACACTGGATAGGACAATATTGTTTAAAAAACATATTAAATCAATCGCAGCGAAAGTAATCAGCAGAAATAACATCCTGCATGAATTACGTGGAACCTCTTGAGGCGCCTCCGCTTCTACGCTCCGTACTTCGACCCTGAGCCTCTGTTTCGCTGCGGTTGAATTTTGCTCGCCAGTGTGGCTAAACAGCTCACATACTAGACTGATAGACGCCCAGTTAATCACTACTATGAGAACAAATCGACACCAGCTTACTGGCTACCAAAATTCAGCCAAATAGCTCCACCACCCGTCCGTCGAGAAAACGCCCTTCTGAAAAAATATAACAAAATCAAAACAGTTGTGTTGCTGCAGACTGAGGATCCAGGACAGAATCAGGAATATAGATATAAGGACAGACTCAACATCGTCACCAGCATCATTGATACGATAGATGCGAAAAGATTGAGGTGGTATGGACATGTATGTCGAATGGCCGACAACAGATGGCCCGAAAGAGTTCTCCAATGGACACCCAGTCAAAGGAAAAGAAGAGGAAGACCAAAGAAAAATTGGAGACAAGATGTTGAGGAAGCCTTGAGGCAGAAGAACCTGTCTGATGGCGACTGGAGAGACCGCAGGCTGTGGAAGATAGGATGGGAGAAACGGCCCTAGCGTTGTATCCAAATCGCAAGATGATGATGATGATGAAAATCAAAACAAATCCCTTACTGCCAATCCACCAAGATATACCTGATCCACCGATTGCAACAGCTTGAGTCTGAAAGTTTTAACCTGCAGCTAAATGGGCAGAAATTTGGGCGACCAGAGGAAGTGAACAGTAATCTAACTGTTGGTCAAGAACCTCCCGGGTTTCGAGCTCCACCGTAAGCAATGGTCAACAATAAACAGAATTTTCACGAGGCATGGAGTGTGAGCTGATTCGTTGTTTAATTGGAACAAGAGCGACTCCCCACGACGGACTGTGGAGCGGAACGCCAAACTGTGGCATATAGTGCAGGAATGTGGCCTTCGAGCATATCCAGGCAACAACACGAACTTCCTCCAAGCCAAACCATTAGCCGTGGAATGGACTTTCAGGCTCAATTTGAACCGCTAGCCTAGTTTCTATTTAGATCGCAAAAAAACAAACAAAAAAAAAACAATAAACACCAAAAACAAGTTTTACTGTTTTTATGACATTTTTCATGTGTACTATAACAATACGCTAAAAAAACGATTTTATTCACGTATATCAAATTAATTCATAGTTTGTTGGTCACATTTCTCAAGATGGCAAAGGTTAAGGGGCCTGGGTATACACAGTTATACATATGTATTTGCTATGTTAAAACACGGATTCCCATTTCCAACAGAACTCACTTGTTTTTCAAACTACGTACATTTCAGAAGGTGATGGTTAAGATCTTAATAAATGACAACTATTTGCGATTTTCTCAAAAAAGTTTTTTAGTGTGCAAAACAACTCGTAATGCAAAATCATACATTCTTCAAATGTCTGTAATTTAACAGCCAAATACGATATTAGAAAAAGGCCAAATAGGTCACAAAGCGCAAGCTTTCTTCTTCAATTTGCTTTTTCAATCATTATTGTAATTTTAAAGGTAACGTCAGGAGCTTGGAAATGCGAAATTCATTTTTATGGTGACCTTTGGATCTTACCTTTGGACTTTTTGACCTTGCCCTTAGATTATTGGACTTATCTCGCTTCATCTTAAACACATACACTGGAGAAAGGGAACAGGCGGCCACGCCTCTTCGCTAACACGGAAATACGTCTTCTTTTGGATTCTCAATTTCGCACGCTATGCCCTAGACCCTTAACGTATGATTCGCATTCACATATTATCATGTTGATACTGGAGAGAGAATATTCCATCTGAGACGCAAGAGCTGCATATTGAATTCTATAGCCTTTGTCTGTGGTATCTCTGCCGGAGGAAGAACCAACAAATCGTAAAAAGCGTCGCTTTTCATAAGTTGTGAGCATGATAAGGGGCGCGAGCGCGAGCGCGGCGCTCTCGAGATAATTAGCTGGTGTGAAACGACGCGGCGCTTCAGAAAAAAGCACGCACCCTCGTAATTCCACCGCAACGGGAATAGGACGGGGCTGCATCGTTAATCCAGCAGTCGCGGTCGTAGGTGTAGAGATGGGCGATACCGCGATTTGTTCCATGTTCGTGGCAAGTGAAATGTTCGCATTTTGATATCAGTGATTTGAATGGGGACCTATTCTGCGACAGGCAGCAGCTATCTGTGGAAGAATTACTGAAGTGGGCGGATCGGTGGCTGACTTTAATCAATTATAAGACGCAGGTGGTTTTGTAGGAAAGAATGTGGAACTCTTAACGCTGCTCCTACAATCCGGAATAGTTTCTCTGGAAGATGCGGGGAGCTGAAAAGGAACCGACGATAGGCGTGATAAATAAACAGGTGCGCGCTACATTAGAAAGAAATGGAAACAGTTATGTTAGCGCGTCGCCCGAAATTTGTAAAATTGAAGAGGAAGGCGATTTGCAGATGTTTTAAGTCCCAATTCCTGACGCTTTATTTTCCAATATTTTTACATGAAATTTTCACATGATGTTTAGAAGGAAATTGCCCAGAGTGACACCGAAGCACTTGTTCATTTTTGCTTCTGGGCTTTTCTTAAAAAAAATTAAAATGTTGACGAAGAAAATAGGCAACTTCAAGTGATCATATTTCATGTTCAATCAATTTTTTTCAAAAAATGCTTCGATAGCTCCCTGTGTAATTTCCCTTTAAACTTCATGTAAAAATTTCGTGCAAAAATATTGAAAACTAGAGGGTCAGGAATTGGGATAAAATCACTTGAAAATGATCGTTTATGCTTTCCGTAGGAGCCGCCTTAAGGCGGCCTTCCACCGAGGCAACATTTCGGCAACGTGCTGAAAGCAACGGCGTTGAAAGGACAAAATGGTTTTACACCAAAGCAATGCGTAGCCGGCGACACGTTGCATGTGACGAAATGGCAATGCGTATCCGTTTAACGGTGGACGTTCGACGTGTTGCCTAGTGTTGCCTCGGACCCGACAGTGCTGGGAAACATTCGACGTCGAAGGCAACGATGGAGTGGAGCCAGGATAAAATATGCGATTTTATCGAACAAAGCTGGAACTTTTGTGAAACATCCGCTTGCCCGAATATAAAAACAATAAGGTCAAACTGGATGCCTACCAGAAGCTGAGCCTAAATTTTGAGTGTGATGTCGCCAGCATAAAGAAAAAAATCAAAAACTTCCGAACCTCTCTTCATCGTGAACATAAACAAATGACCGAAATAAAAATGGGGGTCTTAAGGAGAGACAAAAAGTGGTTTGCATACGATTTGTTATTGTTTCTATTGGATGTGGAGACACCAAGACCAGGATTTTCATCAGATGTTAAAGTCTAAGTTGTCTGGTCCACTACCGATGCCTTCTTTCCCTTTGCGCATATTAACTAAAATCAAATACGCTGCTGCAGCTATTGTTTGCAGTGACATGCGTTAACGACTAACTACTAAATATTGTAGAATCTCTGGAAATGCTTTTGGTTGCGTTCAACGAGGTAATTTCGTTGCTTTCAGCAGTGTTGCTTGTAGAAAGGAACGTGTTTCCGTTGCCTCCAAAATCACATCGTTGAACGGCAACTTGTTGCGTTCTACATGTTGAACGGTTGCTGTGGTGGAAGGCCGCCTTTAGGGGCAGACGGGGGCAAGACGGGGTAACTGTGAAGACAGCGTACTACCGAGTTGCGACTGCACGATTGACCCCTCACTGCCGCTCTGCTCGTAGCGACGCGTCACTATTTTGTTCATCAGTCAGTCTTGTAACCAGTTTGGAAAACTACGCATTTTCGCCCTATTATTTTTGTTCATCAATGATTACGTCAGCAGGTAAGGACATGTTTGTGTCTATATTCTGTTTGGGATGTTTTTTTCTCGAGCATTGGCATTAGGCCAGTAGCCTTTTTGACACAGAATATTTTTACTGCCATTTTAGATTAATATTTTAAGGTGGAAACAAATCGCCGCGCGTTCGTTGCGCGTTAGGTGTTCGTCGAAATTCGTAGAAAAGTAGCGAACAGATTGCGCGATTTGTATGAACCTTAACGCGCAGTGAACGCAGATGTATTTAGGAAGGCTATCAACAAATCATATACATCTTTATCGTTGCTAGCAAGTAGGGTATACATATTAGTTGGTAAGGGATTTTTTTTCTTTACATAATTTTGTCAACAAGTCATCGGAATGAGAATGCAGATGCACTGCAACAAAAATGGTTTATGTCAGATATTTGATTATCATTTGCACAAATGAAATATTCCATGATGCCAATTTCATGAAATGGTGAAGTTTATATTTAAATTATTTGTTGATTCTGTAATTATTAGGTACAAAAAAGAGCAAAGGCCAACATTCCACCTCAACCACTATTTTCTGTTGTCAGTCTTCAACACGTGATGCCTTATCCTGCAACTAGCAAAACGGCACGTACGACAACTAGAAGAAGAGAAAACAATGAACGAAAAGAAACTGGCAGAAGTTAACACAAAAAATAAGAAAAGAAAAAAATCACAATAGGAGAAAAAGAAAACCGATTTGTCAGAGAAATCTATTAAGAAGAAAACCAACACTAATCTAAATTCACCACCAGCAAGTGACAACGATATGAAAAAATATCCCTAGCTCTTGCTGCTATGGAATATACTTGGATTACGATGAGAAGTGGACACACTGTAGCTGAGCTTGACAGCCAAAAATAGAATGCTTCTCATACCTCATCTTACCCCACCAGGGGAATGGGGAAGGGGGGAGAGATGGGGTTTTTTACATGTTTTTCTCAAGTTACTAAAGACTGTTTGTTTAAGAGTAATTAAAAGTTAATAGGTATTCAAACAATTAATAGTATCCTTCTTCCCCTATACCATGGTAAATACGGTGTGTACTGTAAAGTGTCTCTATCTCATTATTACCAAAGGCGAAATCATGCTGAGACTTTAAACTTCAAATTCCAAATTACGCTTCGGCACCATTTACCTACCCTGTTATCTGGTTTCCGGGTCCCCAGATCTGACAGACATACGACCTGATTCTATGACAGAAGAGCTAAGGTGTATAACAAAGACTTTCAGATAATATAGACAATTAGCAATTAAATCTAGAGTCACAGTATATTCATGCATCGATAACACAACTTTTTGCAATTACAGGGATTCGCATCAAATGCATCTTTCTTATGATGAAAAATCCTCATGCAACTTTTCCCTGAAGAGGGGCTGAAGGACGTCGAAAGCTAGGAATTCGATTGCTAAGCGTACACCTCGCTAGTTCTTTGCCATTACCTAGCTATTAGCTACAGTTTTACAAAATCAGCAACGATCACCCGTTCCTAAAAATAAACGTTTTTTAACGGAAATAAATAGAAAAAATAAAATATGGCCGATTTTTTTTATTATAGATTAACCAGGAAAATATAGTTAAAATAATCTATGATACGAAATGTAAAAGGGGTGATACACGTACTAACTTTAAGTACGCGGTATTTGCATAAGTTCGCGAACTTACTCGGCTTGACATCGGTGACACACGTGAAGCTGAAATCACTCATTTTGTTAATTTTCCCAAATAAACAAAACTTTTAACAAACGCCAAACACAACAAGCGTTGCGCATCGATGGTCTGCCGAAACAAAGTGGTGGCTCGCGGCTCGCAGTACGAGCCGAGACAAGCTACGAGCAACATTTCAAACCAGTTGGATCGCCGGCGGTTTGCGCGACGGTTTTAAAGTACGCGTACTTACGGTGACACAAAGGCGAAAAAGGTCATCGATCCATTTAGAGCATTCGGTCTTTTACCATCATAACAGTTAATGGAAATTTACTTGATAAAAAAAAATTAATATAAGGCCTACCTACAGACACGAAATCGCACTAAAAGAGGGAAACTTGAGGGTAACTCTGTTCTATTCTATTATTGTTTATCTATCTATGTTTGAAGCTCATCTCTCCGATTAGACTGTATAAATACTTGAGTAAATTAAGCCTACTAAAAGTAATCGGTCATATTTCTTTTAAGCTATAAAAAGCAATGAACTTAGGTATTATTATTCAATAAGGTTCAGTTCCACGACTATTCGACTTATGAGCTTAAAGAACATTTCAAGAGTAAGTAAAGTAGTAAAATAATGAACGCTTCTTTTAAGCATTCACTGCACTTGACTGAATCCTCAAAGTGGCATGACAAATAACTATTAAGGATTTTCTGCTTGAATAGTAAACAGGACTATTCGGTTGAGAACGTAAGCGCATACTGATTTTGGAGGCTATCATTTGTAAACGACTGTATTATTTTCAAAAACAGTAGCTGTTCGGTCCAAGCAATTTCAGCAAGTAAGAATACAGGAATAATAATGAGAATTGCTTCATTTTCTCAATGTATGAAAAAAATATATGAAGTCTCATAGAATGTGAAGGAAAATAAAAATTTGATGTGTGGCGTAAACTGGTGCGCTACTATATTATATGCAAAAAATAATATTCATAATATCATTGGAATTAGCATAATGAACCGGTAATAATTTTCTAAAAAAACTACCCAAACGCCGAAACAATATAAGACATGGTAACAGCATGTCAAGTAAGGTGGTATGTTGTAATATGCATATAGCATCTATATGACCTTACTCATTAAAAACATTCACGATTTTACGTCCGCTTTCTCACTGCATTTCGTAGAAGCTTTGATTCGCGATTTCAAGATATCAGTGACTAAATAACAGTTCCGTGGAATATCTATCAACTCTAGGGAAGTGACGACAGGCATCGGCACTTATCACTTCCTACCAGAGGACATTCATAATCAACACCTCCTTTTACTCCCATTTAGCAACTTGGCACCCACATCGAGGGCGCCTACATTTTTTGGGGTGTGTATTCTCATACATACTTAAATAAATTGTTAGTCTTACAGAAGCGAGCAGTTAGATGCATCGCCAAGAGTACACCTATAGAACTTCATGCAAGCCACTATTTTTGGAATTCAAAATTATGACCGTAATTGCACTATTTATTTTGGAAACGACATCACTAATATTCGGAAATAAAACAAAACTTGAAACCATAAATATAAAATATAATATAGGACAAAAGAATGATTTGAAATTAATCACCCCCAAATCATCACTAATTGAAGACTCAATTATATACAATGGAGTGAAGATTTATAACAAACTCCCTCACTCTTTTAAAATTCAAAAAGATTTGAAAGTTTTCCGTAAAACACTTAGAAATTTCCTGCTAAAAAACCTTATTACACACTAGATGCGTTCTATGACGAGTTTTAGTGAATATTCCACATTTTGTTATTATATAGCTTTGTCAATAAAAATATTGTAATTTCTTAGACAATAAAGTATATCTATCTATCTATCTATTATAATTATGTTACCTGTGTTCCGTCAAAAGGTTACGTATTTTGTCTCTTGGAAGGAGTCCTGCATTATTTATAGGCCTCCCAGCGCTAAGCTGTGATAATATTATTCATGTAAGTGCTTTCCGTAGCACTTGCCCATTTTCATGCACGAAGCGTGATTCCAGATGTTGAATGCTTAGGTGTGATGAAAGCTAACTATCAAAAATTTTTGTCATTTGATTTGTGTAGATCTTGCCGAATAAGATGGAGTTGTCCCCAATTTTTGTATTTAGGATTTTAGGATATTTATCGTGAAGTAAACTAAAAAGTGATTTTTTAATCTTGCTTATAATGTTGTTCATTGTACTTATTTTATCTTTTAAATTTACAAATTCGTAATTAATAGAGAGTTATTGCATGACAGATTTAAAAAACGGCATACCTTATTTAGGTCAGCTTTATGGGTAACTTAAATAAGGACACGAAATAGAGTTATTGCAGTCACGGCAATAGTTGATAGCATTATTTTGACATCTGACATATATTTTCGAATCTCATCGTTTGAAGTTTGTTTTTGTATTTCTATTTTCTAATCTCATCGTTTGGAATTTGTTTTTGAGATCTGCTTTGGTTTTTTTGCTGCTAGCTGTACAAATTCATTTCATTATAGATAATAAATTTTGTTGCTGCTATAAGATACGTTTTTATTTCTGTTCACAAAAAGCACTCCCTTAACTATATTAGTTCATTTTCATAGGTGAATCTAAAATTACTACTTGTTTTCCATTTTGAATTGAAAAGATAGCCACAAATCCCAAGTAAGCGCTAAGTGAACAAGAACTAACTATTAAGTAAAACAAAAATTGTTAAATACGAAATACAACTCCCGATACACAGTAACACAGCGATAATACTTTTAAATCCAGGTTAGGTAGAATATAAAGCAACCACGAACATATCCGGTTGATGCCGATCAGCGGAAATCCTAAAATAGGGCAAATATAAGGGAAGCTCGTAATGCGTTTTCAATACGGCCGTGCCTTATCCTAATTAGGGCTTTCCTTATCGCAAATAACGTTGGCGCTTGCCTAGATGTCAAAATAAGGCTGTCCTTATTAAGACAAAGCCTTGCAATATCTCTCTAATACAGTAGCGTAACTTCAAATTCGGGGCCCCCTTCGCAAAATACTTCTCGCCCCCCCCCTCCGTCACAAGAAATTTTCCGTGGCCTCTTTTTTCATAATATTTTATGTATATACACAGGGTGAGCCCTTTTTTTAAACTGTGAATAGAAGTAGGTAAAATAAACAACTTTTTCAAATAAATAACTTTTATCCAAAAACTGCAAAATTAGCGAATCAGAAAAAGTAAGTCTAAACCCTGGCCTGGACTTGTGTATTAAGACGTACCTAGTCTCTATTATGTTTAGTTTTTTGCTCGATTTTGTTTCTTATCGTCAGGCATTGTACCTATCAATTGATGCACAAGTCCCTTTCAGTTTATCGTAGTTAGTTTTAAATTGGTAAATCCTAAAATTTGCGTTTATGATAATTTGTGCTTTTTAGGAATTACCAATTTAAAATTAACAAATTTAAACAGAAAGTGATTACTGCACTATTTGATAGGTGCAATGCCTAATGGACTAGACAAAAATCCGAACAAAAAGTCAAAGATAGGGTAGACGCATCTTGATACCCAAAGGAAACTGCGAAACTTTCGGCAATGTTTATTGCCATCTTCGGGGATCTAACGTTGAGGTTTGCTCGCAGAAAAACAGAAATGTGCATTGAGTCACAGATTTCCAAATGCAATTCTCAAACAAAGAAAACATCAAACAATTTTTGGCTAATTTAACCCGGTGTCTTCCACAACACAGGTCACAGGAACAACTAACACATAGGTGTAAAATACAAACTAAACAACGACCTTTACATGTTTAAAACATCCGAAAAATTATAAAAATCGCACACATTTTAAATTTTTTTTAGAAGGTCGTTTAGTTTGTATTTTACACCTATGTGTTGGTTGGTTGTGTGACTTGCGTTGTGAGAAACATCGCGTTAAATTAGGCAAAGAAATTTTGAAGTATGCTGTCTTACCGTATTTTTCTATTTACTGCAGATACTGCAGATACTTTTTAGCCTTTAGTTTAAAATCCAATGCTGTCCCACTTTTTCAATGATAGGTGTGTATCATGGGGTTCATAGGTATTTTTTGTAAAATATACTAACAACAAGGAAAGCGACCTTTTAATTTAGTATTTACTTGTTGCACAAACGATTGCGCTTGAGTTTCCTGGGCCTTAAAAACTACGGGACCCCCAAAACGACGGGGCCCCCCGCAGCTGCGGGCCCTTAGTTACGCCGCTGCTCTAATATTTACTTCATCAAAGAAGGTTTATTGTTACTATTATATTCACTGTACAAAAGCACCACGCGAGAAACTGCTTTATATGGTAACCCTGCACTAAATTAACGTACCACAAGCATGGACTAGCAGAGTATACAAATTTACTTTCTAGAAGGGGCTTCTAGTATAACAGATACTTGTAAACTTCATCGCTAAATGACTACCGCCCTAAATCTGTCTTCCGATTTGACATACTCAAACACGTTCTAGCAGTAGTCTCATGGTATATCCCTCAACGTGCTCCTGTTTATTCACGTCTATCGAGCAAAGTGATAAATTGAGGAGTGACGGCTGAGCGTCACCGACCTATCTAACAATGCAAACACACATACAGACAGACAAACAGACGCACGCAAGCGAGCAGCCGAACGTGATCTCGGGACATTTGCATATGCCGATCTGCACTCGGAAAACATCAAGGGTGTCCCTAAGGGTTGAGAGAGAGAACAGAAAAGAAATGTCATTGGTTTGCGAATATACAAAGTGTTGCACTGATGGATATGCGATTGCAAATCACTATCCAAATTAATATGGATACGATTTTTGAGGCCACTTGTTCATTGACATCTTGGAAGGTTACTAGAAGGAAACTCTCCAAGATTTTAAATTTAAATTTTAAAATGCACAAAAAGCTGTCTGAGTTACTGCATGTCTTCAACTATTGCAGTATCGTGTGTTTTTATTTCATCAACGAGCAAGCTAAGAACAGATTGAGAATTGATCAAAACAGTTGTATCCGATTTATTTTCCGGTCAAAAAAATTTGACCTAGGTTTGTGAACTTTTCGTCACACTAAATTGGATAAGAATGGTTGATTCCATGAGATACCAATATATAGTTTTTGCTCATTGAATCATGAACAAATCTAAATCCAGCTACTTGGGAAATACATAAGTTTATTCTTTTTGGTGGTACCCATAGTAGGCTCTTGAGGGATTGCTTCTCTATTCCTTTCCCTTTCTAAAAACCGCTTTCCTTATTTATCTGTGAAATTTAGAAACAGCATTGGTAGTACCTGGAAGTTCTTGCTATTACATAGTTTTAAAAGAAAAGCTTTACTCTAAGCACTCTTTAACCCCAGTGATTAATTAGTTTCTGGATCAGTTTATTTAAAAAAAAATATATCCTTTCAATACTTGACTTTAATAAATATTTAAGCATATTTAGATTGTTTTGTATATGTACTTGTAAATTTTGCTATGTTACATTATCATTTTTGTATTTTTCGCTTACAAATTTTGTGTTCTTTTATTCGAGGTTAAGTGTTTAGCTAAACTTCACCTCTTTATCATACGCATTAAGGTATTGTACCATTGGAGCAAATACGATTTTATTATTAGTATTATTGTTATTATATCTTGTGAAGATATCTAAGATGCTAATGGTAGTTTCTTTGTACCTCATACCTACAAAGGCAGTATCTGACTGACATTATTGATTATATCTAAAAGGCAGTGCCTTTAGACACGAGGTTTGGCCTTTGGGGTGGTGGATGCCCAAAATAAAGATTTTGCTGGCTTTAAATTTTATTATTGACCTAAACGATAACACGCGGTTCTTAAAAGCGATTACGTCATGTCATTTGCCCAACCAAAAAATGGAACAATTACACAAATCATCCTGAATTCTGTTCAATTACCCCTTGAGTATGCTTTTCTAACAAGTGGATGTACTCGGTACATCATAAGCTGCTCCGACGGAATGTGTCATTTTAAAGCGTGCTTCATTTTTCTTGTAATTACCATTTTACAATCGATGTGATAGAAAATCGGAAGTACGCGCCTAGCCTTTGAGATTATGACTCACTGTGGTGCAAGTAGCATTGCAAAGTTGGTCAATAAGCACAGGAGGATATCTGCATCTTTCTGACAAGCCAAAAAGAAGTCGTCGACTACTTTGGGCGCCTCTGCACAACTTGAACAAGAACTCTCATCAGGAGCTCCTGCAGCTACAAGAACAAAACAACATTTTCATATTTTTAACTTCCCCGTCAAAGGAGGGGTAATTTATTAGAATCAGCCCGTTTTCGCAAACTATACCGAAATGTGTGAGGTGTCATTTCAAGATAAAATCACCTTGACTCATTTTCTGAAAAGAAAATGCTATGATATATTTTTATTTTTCCGAGTAACCCCCACCGCCTCCCACCATTAAATCATAGATTTGCACCTAGTGGACCAAGAGATGGATAACAAAAACCTCTTTATGACAGTAAAGCTTGAAATTATTTGGATGATTTTTGCTACTGTTTATCAATTTTTATTCTGCCATTTTGAAAATTTACCGGCATGCGCGGTAGCGTTTTCGACACAAGAAAGCATGCTCTTTATTGTGGTAGTATTAGAATTTCACATTATGACAAATTTTTTTGAGTTACCCCCACCCCCACCCCTTTTTTATCATCACAGCGGGACCAAAAACTAGATTTTTGATTCCAATGATAACCTTTAAGAAAATCGGAAAACTTTGGTTTTTTGATGTCCTGTATGTATGTACGTCAGCGATTACGTTTTCCAGCGATTACTCAAAAACATCTCGAGAGATTACTCCTAAATTTGGCCAATTTGAATTAATAAAGGTCGTTTCGAGTTGGTGCCGTTCTGACAATGCAGGGTGGAAAAGGGTTTGGGTGCACTAAAAAAATGTGATACAACATATAAATTTGATAGCACCACTTGAAAGAGAATATGTCTTTATGTCTAAAACGATATATCACATATTAATGGAGGCTAAAAAAATTAAACAAATGTAAATACTCAAATGTATGAACAACAACCACTTGAGTAGGGGAAGTTCCTAGAACGAAGTCTACGTCATTCAACGTCCATATTCTTTCGATTGTGTGACGCCACGTATTAAAAAAATTATACCCAAAGGAGAGGCGATTTAACACCCCAATTGGAAATGGCAGTGACATTAAATCTTGCAACTGAAAATTCTTCGCCTTATTGCAATATCTTTATACAGTGTTCCAAAAAGCATAATTTCAAAATTTATCCCTGAAGTTTGTGAAGCCATTTATGATGTGTCGATTGCCTGGCAAGCACACTTCTTTTTAGGAATATGAACAAAAAGTAAAATTCTCAAGAGACCAGCTCGACCGAAACGAAAATTTAACTGAAAACTGGCTAGCCGCCTTGCACATACTTGTTGAGACATCCAAATTGAAGCAAAATTATGTTCTTCGGTGGATTTGTATCACCACTGGAGCTACTGATTTCAGAAAGATACAGACTTTTTCGGTTTATGCATGCAAAAATTCAACTTGTATACAAAGATGTTTACACGAGCTAATTTACTTTACTGGCTCGCCAGTTCCTGCTGACGCCACTTAATCTTTGCATGTGTAAATTCGCCTTTACATTTTTTGAAGTCGAACAAGTGCATCAGAATGTATTTGGAAGCGTGTTTTAAAAGCAACTCAGGAGTGGTAACATTACAGTAAGTATAGTTTAAAAAAACCAGAATACGCTTTTAAATAACATCGAACTAAAAAGTTAAAAATAAGCTTATAACAATAATAAACAAAAATACTAGTATTATTATGAAAACGTGTCGGGCGCTCGATTTACGAACAATGTGGCATAAAGCGCCCACGGTTTTTTCACAATAATACTAGTTTTTCTTTTCATTATTATTTCAAGCTGATTTTTAACTTTTTAGTTCTATGTTCTTTAAAAGCGTGTTTTTCTAGTTTTTTAAACTAAACTTATTTTTAATTTTTTTAGTTAACTTTATCATTAATGCCTTTTTTGTTGTTTTTAATATACTTATTTTTAACTTTTTAGTTAACTTAATCTTTAAAGCTTTTTTTAGGTCTTTCAAATTTATTTCGTTGATGAAATTACTAGGTTACGAAATGATAACAGACTAGCGCTCCCGACAAGCGTCGTTCTGATTACAGCGGTATCTGCCGGATATAATGTAAACTTAGGGTGGCGCTCAGAGTTCCGCACCGTCACTTGTAGGTGGCTATGATGAGGCCAAGTCGACACATGACAAGTTACAGTTTAAGACAGTAGATGGCGCAGTGTTGCAGTTACTATCACATGCCTGACAAAATTCAACAACTATCTTTCTAGGAGCAAGGGAGATTATATTTGTTTTATGTAGGAAGTTATTTCTACTTTGACAGATTGTTTTGTGAATAGAAATGCAATAGCTAACTTGGTCTTTCTTAATTCAAAGTCACAAACCCACAAATCAACTTACAGGTGAAGCTGACAAAATACTTATTGTGTTTTTGTATTTCTACTCGACTAGTGAATCAGTTGTCTTGATGGCTGCTTATTTTAATTATATCTACCTTTAATATTCTTTATTTCTGGCAAAAATCATCTACTGCCCCGCCTCTGCATTTCCCCTAACGGTGTGTGCGAGATCTGTCTGTCCGCCGCCACCCTTGATAGATGAATTCGCAAACAGTGCACCATCGCATCGCCTACTGCGACCTGTTGCCTCCTCATCCAGCTCCCGCAATGGGCCAGCGCCAACGCGACCACCGCGTGTGTCGAGCTTTTCGCACTTTTTTTTGTAATCCGACCGCATTTTTCCATCGAAAAGAGCACAGCGAATTAATCACGCTCGTTGAGAGGAGAAACGCGTCCAGTAATTGACGCAGTTTTTTTCAGCAAAGTGCTGACATATGTGGTCATTGAAATGGGTATAATATGAACCATTTTTAATTCCAAAAAAGTATTAGTGACTTCTAGTTCTAAGTGATGTATGAATGTTGTTTATGCTGACACGTTAAGGGACCTACACATCTTGATGTATGCTGCGATGCAGGCACCGACTGCTATGTTTCATGGTACAAGTAGCAGTGTCTGTAGTACTGAATCACGTATTTGGCATCAGTTGCGGCTTGCAGCGATGCAGTCTGGAATCCCATTTTGGTCGGCAAGGCACGACGTCGAATCAGCAATGCTTATGCAAGTTTCAGCATCGATACGAAGATATTTGTTTAGCACTGATACACGGTGTTCTATGGCGAGTATAATAAGTATAATATTACCACTACGATTAAAAAACTAATGTTTCATCCTACCTTACACATAAGCAAAACTATTCTATGTACCTTATACAGTTACTTTTTAAATGATTGATGAGCGTACATTTGAAATACTTCACTGAACTAGCTTCTTTGATTTGCTGGGGCAATTTATTAAATTCCTTTGTACATCAGGGCATTGTGCTCTTCATATTAGTTTTCTTTATGCAAAAATCAGAAAAATTAGAATTAGTTCTCGTATTATAGGAGTGGAAGTCACTATTTGTTCTTAAATGATCAGCCAACTTGTAATATACCTTTTATGATTTTGAAAATAACAACCATAGTTGTTAAATAAAGATATTGGTGAATAGAAAGCCACTGTAATGTGTTCAACATGTCGTTAATTCTTGTATATCTAGAACATTGCAGTATTATTCTCATTCCTCTGGTTTACAATTTTTGTAAACCACCTAGTTTATTTTTGTTCAAAAATTACACTAAAGATGTGCCATGTTCAAAATTAGGTTTTATTATTGTATCATAAATAGTGATTCTTGCGAACATTGAAAGGTGTTTTGAAATTCTTGGGAAAAGGTATAATTTGTTTGAAGTTCCCTTGATAATGTAGTCACAATGGCTGTTAAAATTTATATTTTTTTATCTATCATAAATCCATGGCATTTCATTTCATCTACAATGTCCAGTATTGCCTTCTCGATTTTAATTTTAATACTGGTTTTCATTACTGCCTTGCTTGTATACTTTGTAGATATTACGATGACCTTGGTTTTTTGAGTATTTAGCTTTAGGGCCGGTTTCTCAATGTCCAGTTGAAGTGTCAGATAGGTATCTGTCAGATAGCGTTGCTATGGATACAACTGTCAGTAAAGATTTACGTGACTTCGTAAGTTTAGCCTTCAATTGTTTAAACAATTTATCTAACAGTTGCTGTTATCTTGCAGATAAACATTTAACTGGACATTGAGAAACCGGTCCTTAGTGGGTTAGATTTTAAAGGTCATATAAAGTGGGGTCCGATTCTCAACTGTTTCAGAGATATTTAATTTTCTTTCATTATTTGATTTCCAGCGACTTCGGCGCACAGTTGGTAAATTTACGACCGCCCGTTGTTATGCAGCAAAATACTTCATACATAGTGTGGAAAGGAAAATTTGTCATCAAACGGTACTTTCACAGAACTGTAGCGATGTCTGAATCGTATTACAAGAGTTTGAAGTGACGAATGCTTCGAGAAGTTTGTGCCTGATATTTTTTGTCAACGTATGCATGTAAACTTAAATCCAAAACTTCCGCAAAATACAAACAAAAAATATCTCCAAGTTTATTCAGTCCTAAAAAATGACAACTGTAATTTTTTTTTATTTTTTTTGGTTAAAGAAGTTACTTATAGATACTTAAAATAGAAGTAAATGAACTCGTTTGCTGAAACGTTTTCAGTTAAAACATAGTTGGCGTATGTCATGTATTTTATGATTAATTGTAATTGATATTTATGTTATTAGTTTTACAACCTCCTATACACCAACCACCCCATTTTCACCTCCGTCCAAAAAAGTACAAAATGATCAGGAACCCATAAAATGCCTGAAAACGAAGTTTGAGCTGATTTATATACTTTTAGTTTTTTTGTCATTGCTGCACCGCCACTGACACGATTTCTAAAAATCATACGCGTTTTCCATCCTCGCGAGGGTAATTCTTCTGTGTCAAAATTTCATTAAAATCAATTTAATATTCAATAGTTTCCATGTTACACAATACAGAACGATATGAAGCAATACTCGTATATTTACGTCAGAAAATTAGTCAATTGGTTTCTGTTATAGGCAAGGATGTTCGGATCGACCTAAAAAATGCAGTGTGTTGCTGCGTATTTCTTTCTTTGTTGAATACACCACATTTTTCAGCTTAAAAAGCTCCCTTTCCCCAACCATCTCAATTTCACCCCCACCCAAAACAGTAAAAAATGATCAAGAACCCCTAAAAACGAACTTTGAGGAATATCTGAAAATGTTTGTTTTTGATTTTCACAATTTTACTGAGACTACGAGGATGGAAAAACGCCAACAACAGACAGACAAACCGACGAAATGATTTGTGTTATGTAGATATATCATAAAACGACCAAAAGGTGTATTATGTCAAAATCTAAAACTTTCACGATCACAATACTCCCCTTACCCATCGGTGTGAGAAGTAAAAATTGTTGAAAGATATAAAAGAGATAAGTGGAAGCGACTTGCGGATGCATGCCACTGATCGACAGAGTTGGAAACGAATAGTATATAAGATAGAAGAGCGTTATAGGTACTAATGTGCTTTGAGGGCCCTTAGGGACTTTATCAAAACTTTGGTTGCAAGCTATATGACGACAATGCTCCGGCGATTTGTTAACTAACAATTAAAGAATGAGGGGCGGCGGAAATTACGATTCATCCCACCTTCTCTCGCGACCTTGCTTCTTACTAAACAGACTATAACAAATGGTTCCTCATAAGTTTATGATAAGTGTATAAAGGGATGGTATAAGTATAACGAATAGAATGGAGAGTACTTTGAAGGCTAGATGTTAGAGATGTTCAAATAAATATTTTTATTGTTACTATAAAATAGCATCAGACTAGTTATTTTGTGATGCATCCTCGTACATAGTGGTATTTACTTTAGAAACACCCCTAATGGAGATGTCAACTTTTCCACTACCAGCAACATCTTCCTACCCCCAACAAAAGTAAAACGAGCGGTGAAAGGATGCCCTTTTCACCCTCTTGGTAACTGTACCCCCTTCGCCAGCAAGGCACGGCATGCCAGCTTGGCTTCCCTGCAACCTGTTGCCTGTCTTCTCGCCGCCGTTCTGGGAGTTTGTCGAGCAGCTGAAAAAACTCCGTTCGGCTGTTGCCTCTGCTCTAGCGGGGGCGGCACGCCACTTCCGCCCGGAAAAAAACCTACATTTTTAATGGTACAAGAGAGTTTCATACCAGGCGGATTATTTTCAACAAGCCTCAATCTTTGACAGTTGTTATAACGTGGCAGTTCGAAAGTAAATTTATGTGCACACATAAAAAGAAATTCTCAAGTCAAGAATTGTGATATTTTTGTAAATACATACTCACAACAAGAATATCGGTTCTCACTTAAGAAAGAGTATTTGATGAGAAAATCAGAAAATTTGTATCAAGAATAATTTTCTTTTTGATTTATATACCTACTTATTTTAAAGAAATATGCTCCGAAAGAATATATAATTTTCTTTGCAACCAAGGCTATAATAACTTAATAACAAATTTTTCTTAATTTGATATCAAGATTATCATTTTTCCCAGCGGTGCCCAGTTTATTTCTATCAAGAATATAGACAGCTTGCAAATGCGAACCTTCATTTACAATATGATAATCTTGGTTTGAAAATGAACGCTGTTTTACAGGCACACCCTATATTGTATCAAGTAAATCATTTATTTGACGTCTATCAACGTCGGAGTGCGCAGACGCGCAGAGTGTCACGGGTCAACCCTAACCTCTCTACCCTCTCTACTCAACAGCCTGTTGCCCGTCCGCGTTCGCGCCGCCACGCCATTATCGGTTTTCAGATTGTCGCATTCGCCACCGTCTTTAGCACCGTAGCGTAATACCTGGATACTGCATAATAGCACATAATAGTATCTAGTCAAACTGTTAAATAAATTGCCATTACCTCGTGATACCCGTGATACCACCGTCAACCATCCAGTCATCGAATCTGCCGGTAGTGCTGCTCCACCGCCATTTGAGTCGCGTCCCAGTTCCCATCAGCTTCCTTATCACTGGATCTATCCAACCATGAATGAGCTATTAAAAAAATTGGGATGCGAAGACCTAACTCAGGTGTTCCTGGATAAGTACAAAGTATATTAAAAGTGATTTAAGAAATTTTGCAGAACTATTTCTCCAGAAAAATTTCTACATGCTTATAGAAGAGTTTGAATGCTCAAATTAATACTACTAGATTCCTCATCCAAGAATATCACAATTTTAGAATAAGGTTGAGCTACTTGCGTCGTTTATGAAATGCTCCCAGTTAGGATTATGAAATGCTTCAGTTAAGATTATGAAATACCTCGGTCAAGATTACCATATGCTTGATTTAAGATTTTGGTATTCTTACTATCAAGAATTTCCCAGTTTTGCATTGAAGATATTTTCTCAATCTAACCCTTATAAGGTCAAAGATATCGTATTCTCACTTTAAGATTAGCATAACTTTGCGCGTATAGGAAGTTATGGTATACTTGAATTAAAGCATCTGTGCTCCATCTAAGAAATCATTCTTATGTGTGTGTTAGTGAAAAATTTAGAAGAGGTACAGCTGTTGGCACTCTGATAGTAGTTGACACATTTGCCACAAATATGATAATATTAAGCAAATCAAGAGGCTACCCTACAAATTGAATGACTTACAAAAATCTGACAATATTACCCCAACCTAATGCAGTGGGCACTACACCTTTTCCAGGTGTAAATCAGAAAGCATCATATGTAAATCAGAATAGTCAAATGAAAATTAGAAACAGTTAATTGAAGATCAGAAAGGATCGTATGAATTTCAGAAGTTATCAATTGTATATGAGAAACCATCAATTGTAATTCAGAAGTGGTCAAAATTAAATCAGAAGGAAAACTACATACATGTACTGAGTGACAAAATACAGGGGTATTCACGTTATTCGACACGGAGCACTATGGCTAAAGTATTTGATAAAAAGGTCAATAATAACTTTGTTATATTTCATGGCCTGCTACGTTGCTTATAGGCACAAAAATTGAAAAACTCCGATTTGTTTGAAAATTTCAAATTAGATGAAAACTGCCAGAGGTTGATATTCACCACCTTATATCATTAGAAATGTTACCCAATTTTACGTTTAACCGTATAAAAAAATAGGCATTCCCATTTGAAAAAATCAAGTTATCGCTGATCGAAGTTTCCTTAATTAATCGACCGATTTCTCCAAGCATAAACGTAATTTAAAATTTGACAATCTCATCAAAGCGGACGCATTTTATGCTTAGTAATACGGCAAAGTCACAGCCTTCCAAATTTTATAATCTCTGCGATATTCAATTTTTTCCTGATATCTACTTATACCGAAAATGGTGATTCACACCTAAACGGTTCGCTTTAAGTCCCACGTATGATACAGAAAGTCACACTAGAATTCACCAAGGAGTCTGAATGTGCCATAATATACGGGGTGTTCCATTTAAAAAACATAACTTTGATACATTTCGTGCTTTTATTTTATATTATATTTTCATGTTATACACCCTGTATAACATGAAAATATTTGTAAAATGTAGCCTTTACGGGCCTCTATCCATCCGAAACCATTATTTTCTTTTTTATCAAATACTTTAGCCATACTGCTCCGTGTCGAATAACGTGAATAACCCTGTATATGTGAAACATAAAAAGGACAACGAACGGAAAGAAGAAACTGTGCAAACGCGGCGAGGATTGGAGTGCCCTAGCTGCAAGTTTCGCAGAAAACTATGAAATAGAACAATGGAGGAAGGAATGATAAAGAATTGACTGATTTGGTACTCTTCGCTGATGCCGCATCATGGTAACCATCAAAAATTATGGATGTACCGGCATAATCGTAGTATTTCATAACGTAGTCCACATATGTGAAGAAACTGGTTGAAACGTTTTCCTTGGATTGCCATCAATGACAATGGTACTATCTGTAAGGTTTGGTGCATCATACACTTGTGAAAACAAATCGTAGAAGACATTTTTGTTGTGTTTTCCGAATTCCTAGTTCATCGAAGATGAAAAGGAAATAAGACGCAGATTCAAAAGTTAAAACACAGACATTAAATGCATGCAGAATGTGGTGTAAAAGATTTAATATGTGAATATGTAGAAAACAATATACAAATGAAACCAACTCATACAACTGACAAAAATTATTAAATAATGGAACATTTGAAGGTTTATTGTAACATGTTACAGTCCAACACGCATGGGTTCAAGAACAAGAGCTGCAGCATGAAACGTTGTAGAATGTTGTACTGCGCGGGCACAGTCACCAGCAGCCACTAAATTTCTGCCCTCATCGATTCCTGGCTACCAATATAACAATCTGTGGCACCTGGCGCTACGACATATTACTGGTACTTGCAAATAGATTTTTACATGGGAGAAAAGTTTTGAACACAGAGCTTCAGTGGTATTTAACATTGGCGAATATGGGCTAGGGCGCAGGATACTTGCACCTGTATCTACATAAAACCTAATACGTCTTTCTGTTTTACATTCGATCCCTTCTGAATTGCAATTGATGGGTTCTCATATACAATGGACTATTATCATGAATTTATTTTGATTGGATATGATAGAGTACGTCATAAAAAGCGTCTCATTTTTTTCTCCGATTTTTTTGGGTACAGGAAAGCCGTGAAAGTAAGGAAAATAATTGAATTCTCCTAGGGTAGTGACGTCACTGCCCTAAAGGCAAACAGCCAATCAAAAAACAGTGTGCTGTGTTGCCGCATTCTGATGGCGCGCGAAATGCCGGAGCTGTACGCGGGCTGGGTTATCTATCTTGTCTTCTGTTGCCGTCTGCGAATCGGAGCTGTTCTTGGCAACAATGCACTGCTGATGATTTGCGCAGTTGGCACTGATTGGCCGAAATTGAATTCCTTTCCTTAAACTTTATAATGGAATTACTAAAAAACAAGATGATGTAGAAAGTAACGAAATGCAGCAGTACGTTTATTTTCGTATGCACTAAGCGGTTATCATAATTAAATCATTGTTCTTAACCTCGTGATACTATGTAGTCCATTGATACTTCCTGAAATTAACATGGCTCTTTCTGATTTACATTTGATGCGTTCTGATTTTCATTTGACTATATTCTGATTTACATATGACGCGTTCTGATTTTCATTTGACTATTCTGATTTACATATGATGGTTTCTGAATTACAATTGACGCTTTCCGATTAATACCTGGAAAAGGTGTAGTCACCGTGCAAGTTGTAAGCGAAACAGTGAAGCATGAAGTGCGGCGCGTCAGTGCATCTTCGAATATTACGCTAAGAATAAAGAATTTGTATCACAAGATATCCTAAATTCCAGCTGCGAGTGACTATATATTATTTGGTACTCAGATAAACTTCCAGTAAAGTAGGAAATCACTAATATACGCAGAAAACAAGTTTTAGTAGGGTACCAACAACTGCAATCTATAAAACACCTTATTTTGGTGGTCGGGCATTGTGAAGCCAACAGCTGTATTTTTTGAATGATTTGAGGAGTTCTATTCTTAACGTATTTTGGTTATATGAAAGTAATCATTTATAAAACAATTAGAAACATTTTTAGATTATAGTTGTAAACAGCAGTTGACACTTTGACAATAATTATCAATAATACATGCCAATAACTGCATGTCTGTTACAGCGGTATCAGGTGAGGAATCAAAAAAGAAATTCCTACAATGAAGTGACAAGTGCCTCTTCAAAAAGCAATTTAGGACATTCCAAATCATGAGTCGAAGAAAAGTGTCTCTAAGACACAACAACATCGGATATACAAATTCGCAAAGGCGTCAGACAAGGATGCATATTGTCCCCATTGCTATTCAACTTATACTCTGAGTCCATATTCCAAGAATCTTTGGAAGATGTGGATTTGGGAATAAAAGTGAATGGCAAATACATTAACAACATCCGGTATGCTGACGATACGGTACTCCTAGCTAGCGATGAGAAGGAATTACAGTACGTAGTGAACAGAGTCAAAAATGTTAGTCAATCTATACTGTGTAAGGCTTTCGCGGCCATCGTCCAATGAATTTGTGGTTCTTGGGTTTTTATGCCGGCGTCGTTTAGCGTTAGAGCTTGACGTTTCACCACCACGAGTGGATGGCATCTTCAGAAGCTATTTCACTTCGGCGACTTCCAAAATACTAGGCTCAGTGCAAAGTTTAGTAAAGCTTCACAAGGACCTTGTACTTTATCCGATCTGCACAGGGTGGTCTACTAAGAATGGTGCTAGCAATATCTACGTAACCATTAAGGTACAGATACACATACTTAAAAAGCATGCTATTAATAGCAGTGCTACTTCGTAGCATGTGTATACGCGCCTTGCTCGAAATAAGCATGCTAATTTCGAGCGTGCTAAAGAACCGGCGCGGCGGCGGCGGTCATGCGATTAAATGGAAATGTGTCAGTGACAGTGGCATGCTAATTTTGAGCATGCTTGAAAAGCATGCTATTTATGAGCATGTGTATCTGTACCTTATATCATATAACTTTGAGCAAAACATATTAATAAACCGGCTAAGATAAATCGCTGGAAATGATTTTTAGTTTCTGCAAGTAGCCGCTAGGGGGCGTAACTGTTACGATCAATCAGAAAAACAGCGTTTTCTCAAGAAATGTGCAAATAAAGCTATATTATAAATGCTGCCATCACGTAGACTGAACAGTTTTTGATCTTTTTTGTCGATCGTTTTTTGCTCGCACACACCAACCATTCACTGTTGGGTTAACAGTACTGCTGCTAGAGAGGTGCCAGGAAACACCAAAAAAGCCTACCCAGAACACGAAAACACGAGGCTAATCTTGAACATCTTCGAGATATCAGTTTCTCAATTCGGGAATCATATAATAATTTCTATATACCTTATATAGTAACTCAGATTATAAGGTTTTTCACAACAAACTAAACAACGTGAAAACAAAGTAACTAAATAGTTAGATGCTATCTCCAATTATATACAATAAGGTCATAAATTCCGCTCCAACTTCTTTAACAAGCATATGGATTCCTATAAATTACCATACATTGTGTCCCAGCTAACATTTGCTACCCACCTTATCTCTGAAATGATAAAAAAAAATAAAAATCACCGTGACACGTCGATTTTTACTTTGAGGAGGGACTCTTCATTTCCATTACCTTCGCACATTTCTCAACATTTCCGGAGCCACTGTGGAGATCGACTATAGGACCGGGCTGCGTAATATAAACTTTGGATTTCAAATGTCCCCATAAAACAGTGGCAGACATTTTTAATATCGCCTGTACATCTGTATGGAAAAAATTGCTCGCATTTGGAAACTTTCACGATAATATTTGAGATAATCAAAATAATTGATTTTGACAATCATCATATTTTAACAACTTCCATAATACTGAATGAATCTTCAATCGGATTGCACTGTGGTATTTGTCAACGAATTCCTTTCAAAATGATGTACCACAGGTATGGCGGTCCTATTTAATATTTTGAAGTAGGACTGTATAAGAGAGGCTTGTGAGTATTTTTCACACAAAAGCGGCAGCTGTCAATACCAAGCGACAGCAAAGGAGAATTTGGCATCCTTAATATCATCCTTAACTTTCAAAAAGATCCATCAAGAAATAGAGGGCAGAGAATCAATGGAAAATATGTGAATAGTTAATTGGTCATTACCGAAATTAAAAACAACCAGTAATACGATCGATAATTTCAGATATATTAAACATGTATATTTTGATAAATAATAATTAACCTGTTCGGGAATTTTGCTCTTATATTAGACTTATTGAATATTTGAAATAGTCATGCTGATATTTTTCAGCTAACGAATCCAAAATGATTTGGCAGACCTGAGACTTGAGGTAATCCTAAAAAGTTAAGACATTAAGGGGGTTTAGATCAGGTAAAAAATTGAGGATGAGTATACCTTGCTCATGACATCGCCCCTCCCATATAAAAGATTATGAAAAATTGCTGTCACTTTTATCCAAAAAAACTTACTTTATCAAATGATGTCAAATTCCATAGGAATTTTACAACTTGTTAAAAAATAAAGGGTAGGCACTGGACGTTATGTATAGTTTTGCAAAAGATGGGCTTGATATCTGGCAATAACACCTTCAAATTTCACTTTGGGGGTTGCAGGCGACCCAATATGTGCACACTGTAGCGCGGAGAAAGAGTCCGCGATACACATTCTATGTCGCTGTGGAGCCTTTGGATATCACAGGCACACTATACTAGGTTTAGGAGACCTTGAGCATCAGGATATAAGATGGGCAAGAGCCAAGGCCATCCTCACCCTTGCGATGAGGGCTAGACTTGGGAACTGGGCTAAGGAGAGGTGCATAAGGGCCTTGTAGACCTATGCACTGCGCTAAGGAGAGGGACTTGATATCAAGTCAAGATCAAGTCAAGCATTTGTTTTCAAAATTCAAATCAAGTCAAGTAATTACACATCAAGCAACTTGAAAATCAAGTTTTTCAAGCTAGCTACTTGATATTTCCAGAAAAAATAGGTTTTTGATATTAATCTGATTAACTGTCAAAACCCAATAACTATAAAAATATGTGTATATAAAGATATAATCTTTTATTTAAAAAAATCCAAAAACGAAATCTCCAACAAACTTAGTTAAATAATGAATGTAATAGTATGAAATAAAAATACGAAATAATGACAATAATAACAATAACAAACTCAAATGAGAGTGGGTGGGTTCAGTGGTTAGAGTCTAGGGCTCGTGACCGAAAGATCCCGGGTTCGATTTTCGTTAGAGGCGGAAATTTATTTCTGGTTTTTGCAATCAAAAATAAATATGTATATAAAAAGCTCAACGAAGAATCCCCACCTGAGCCTTCACTGTTGGCTTCTAATTAAGAGTGCTGTTCCTAGAGTGGCGCCGGGAAACAGAACAGAACATGAGGCTAATGACCAGGGCAGTCGATGCCGATGACACAGAAGTAAAAAAAATAATATCCTCATTTGTCATCCATGATTTCAGACACATATAAGACTTCTAACGGAGTTACTACCTAATTGATTTCTTGTTTTGGTAAGAATTAAGGCAGCTCTAGAAAACTGCCTTTCAAGTGGAGCTGAAGAAGCTGGCGTTGCTAAAAAGTTTTTGGCCATTGCGGCAAGGTTTGGAAAAATACATTAATGTCTATTCCACCATTCTAAAATATCTTCAGTGCTGTCCCTTGCCGCTTGAATACCATTTATAATCTGTTTATCGGTTTCATTTCGATCAGGTTATTGTCAAGCTCCATAGCCCACGAATCTAGTCTATCGAGCAGCATATTAATGCAAAAGTTATGGAAATACTCTTAAAAACATTAAAGTACTGGCAAATTCGTTCCATTAGCGACCATACTATGTCGGTTGCCTTTAAAGTTTTAAGTCACCGGGTGCCTGCTTGCTGTCGTAACCTCGGTGATTCCCCTATTTTAGCGCTTCGATTTGCATTTTACAGATCGATATCAAGTAATATCATGTAGTTTGATTTTCCTTGATATCGAGTCAAGCAGTTCAGATCGAAAATCAAGTCAAGTCAAATATCAAATTTTCAAAAGCTTGAGCTTTCAAGTCAAGTATTTAAGAAAAAACTCAAGCTACTTGGCTGGATGAATCCCTAGCTCTTGCTATACAGATACGTGTTACTTATTAGGCCTAGTCTCCTCGGTATGATGACTAGTGGTCAAAAACATTCATTTTGCATAGTCGAATCTGCAACACCCTGAACCGCCGACACCTTTTATACAGGGTGTCCAGTTAGTGTGTAATTCTTCGATATCTCGCAAGATATACCTGACCGAAGAAAATGTCAAATACAAAAGTTACTTAGTTACTTAAGGCGTATATTCTAAAAATATTTTGAAGTATACAGGGTGTTGCGGGAAAGTAGGATAGTGATCAAGTTGATTTTTTATATGGAGCTGTAACTTTTTCTTAAATTTTTCTAGTTTCCATCATTGATCTCTATTTAATCCTAAAATATTTTTGGGATCTGGTGCGACGTTGCCAACTTATAATATATTTTCTATTAATTTCCGGATTTGCAAGTAATACGTCCAAATTGATATATTCCTTTAACATTTCTCAATAATATTATACAATGAGTTACTTGAATATCAACTGGATATTATTTTGGAAGTTACCAGCAATTTGTATCTACAGGGTGTTTTTGGCAGAATTTTAAATTACGGCAATTTGAAGGTCGTTTTACATTGTTTTTTTTTAAACGTAATTGTATTTTTTATTTTAAATCGAAATATCTGCTAATACCCTATCTCGCGTTGTAATATTTTTTTCGCGTTTGCGGTGTTGCCAGGTTATAAATTATTTTTCCAAATTCTTAAACAAATATCCCAGATTTTAATTTATTTTAAATAGAATCTTCTACTAGTTTTTATTGCAATGAATTCCACATGTCGAACTTAGTAAGATCTCACAATTTCAAAATTTTGTTTCTATTAATTACTGAAATACGGCAACACCGCTTTTTCAATAAACGGTACCGGAACGTTTAAATATTACCAAAACTGCCACAGCTGGAACGGTGAAATTCAATACCTGGGGGTTTTTGAACATACAGAATTTAAAAAAACGCTAACATCAGTGTTGTTACTTTTACGTTAGACTTCATAAAAAGGGCACTCCATTCAAAATTATGACGTAAAATTAGTAAATCTGACAACACTGATGTTAGCGTTTTTGAATTCTGTATGTTCAAAAACCCCCAAGTATTGAGTTTCACCTCTCCAGCTGTGGCAGTTTTGGAAAGCGTTCCGGTACCGTTTACTGAAAAAGCGTTGTTGCCTATCTCAGTAATTAATAAAAGCAAAATTTTAAAACTATGAGATCTGACTAAGTTTGGCAGGTGCAATTCATTGCAATAAAAATAAGTAGAGGATTCTATTTAAAATAAATTAAAATCGGGGATACTTGCTTAAAAATTTGGAAAAATAATTTATAACTCGGCAACGTCGCAAACGCAAAAAAAAAATATTACAAGGAAAGATAGGGTATTAGTAGATATTTTGATTTAAAATAAAAATACAGGGTGTTACATTTAAAAAAACAAAGTAAAATGACCTTCAAGTTGCCGGCACTTAAATTCTGCCAAAAACACCCTGTAGATACAAACTGCTGGTAGCATCCAAAATAACATCCACTTGATATCCAAGTAACTCACTGTATAATATTATTGAGAAAAGTTAAAGGAATATATCAATGTGGACGTATTACTTGCGGCCTTGCAAATCCGGAAATTGATATAAAATAAATTATAACTTGGCAACGTCGCAACGAATTTCAAAAATATTTTAGGGTTAAATAGAGATCGATGATGAAAACTAGAAGAATTTAGAAAAAGGTATAGTTCCATATAAGAAAATTAAGTTGATCACTTTCCTACTTTCCCGCTACACTCTGTATATTTCAAAATATTTTTAGAATATGCGCCTTAAGTAATCAAATAACTTCTGTATTTGACATTTTCTTTTATCAGGTATACCTTGCGAGATATCGAAGAATGAAACACTAACTGGCCACCCTATATAAGAAAGGAAGCGTGCAAGTTTCCCAATTTCCACTATCAAGTTTCGAGTCGTACAAACAAAATAAATATCCATGAATTGCAGAAGACCAGAAATCTTCGCTTAAGTAGGAAATAATCTTGCATCACAAAGAGCGCATCGCGTCTCATAAACTTCGCCCCACAGTCGCTGGCGTAGCAAATCGTGATTCTCCCAAGAATCACATCCCACTCATATACATTCCGCGCAGAACCGCTAGACGTGTAATCCCAACGAAATTACCTTCGTCTTTGAGCGCGACACTCGTAAATATAGCGCCCACCCACCCCCTCCCGGCCCTCCTTTAAATGCTCCCCAGACTTAATTAGCGTACCAGCCCCCTAACCCCTTCCCGGCTAGAATTGACAACGTCGCGTATTAAGGGGATATCGCTCTGATTTACGGGTGACGCGCTGATACCACTTCACTTCCTGTTAGGTCATGCTTTATGGTAATGACTTCTGACGCGGCAGGGAGTTCTGTGCCAAAATTCAAACCCCGAATTAGGAAGTGAGGCTCTAGCACCTCCTAAACTTAGATAGTACTTGCAACGTACCCAAAATAACTTTTAGAACGTTTGTTAGATGGTATAAATGCTAAACACCATATTTCAGCAGCAACAATTCAAACTTTTTTCTAAGATTGATTACATATTGGAAGTCAAGTCATTGTTGGTTGTAAGATAATAACATCAAATTCAATCTACAGCTTCGCAGACGACAGTACATTAATATAGTGCATGGAACCGGGCAAGATATGATATTCAACATGCCTCACAGATCAACAATTGTCAAGTGGGGTTTAGTAAATAAAGTACAGTTTAACGTACAGATAACTCAGCCAACAATACTGACACAGAAGTCTCAAGTTGGCTTACCAGCTGTGGAAATGAAGAGTCAACCAATAGTGGAGTCACCTTTCGTCAAGCTTTTGGGGATCAACATCATCAACATGTCCTGGCACCAGAGTAATTGCTGCTACTCTACAAGGCACTATACGCTACAAAGCACTCTATAAAGCTTCTGGACACTATCCAGAAAAGAGCAGTTAGACTAATCGATACGCCTAACCTCACAAAGGATTAGCACAGTTTAGAACATCGAAAGAGGGTGGCCGACCTGTCCCTGTTTTACAGATTCTATCACGGAACATGTTCGAGTGAGCTCTCCTAGATAATAACACCAAAGGCCGTCCAAACCAGGAACACTAAAGAGGCTCTGCGACCTCATCCTTGCTAGGGGGTGGTCCTTACTCCCTGGACCAGTCTCTTCCAGCATTCCTTCCTTTGGAGAACTTCGGCGCTGTGGATTGAGCTGCCGAGGAATTTGTTTCCCAACGGATACAACCTACATCATTTCAAATCTGACGTGCACCAATATTTAACCCCTCGCAGCGCTTCTACAGCGCCATAGGCCTTCAGTCTTTGTGGGAGGCTGATCATAAAAAAAGAGCGGTCCGTAGGACGAAGCGTCCTAGTGTCAGTCCGTGAGCCTGCCAGATATAAGAACCCAGGAACCAGGAACGCCAAAGAAACGATGGAGACGGGAATCTTTTAGAGCAGGAGATGGTCAGGTATTTTTGACATGTTTTGACAAGTTTTCCTCTTAGGACATGCTTTATAGTAATTACTTCTGACGCGGCAGGGAGTTTTCTGCCAAAGTTCAAACGCGGAATTAGAAAACCAGGATGTAGCACCTCCTAAGCTTAGACGGTACTTTCAACGTATTCAAGATAACTTCTAGAGCGTTTGTTAGATGGTATAAATGCCAACCATGACATTCCAGCAGCAGCAACTCACATTCCTTTATAAGAACGACTCAGACTGACCTTTCACTCTCATATAACAGAAACCGAGACTTGTAGAAGATTAGCAACTGAATCAGGGATCGTCACCTAGATTCAGCTCCATCCTACGAGCATTAGAGGCAGGAGGATAGTCCCTAGAAGAGAGATATTTGGCAGTCTATATAGATAAATAGAATAGAGGTATTTTTCAGACTAGATTAAGAAGTCAAGCTAGAACAACAATGCTCTCTAGAATGCCGAATATCCAGGGACCCATCAGTAGGAAAAGAGCTCTCCTGAACGGAGTCCAGTTAATTATCCTTCACGAACCACCAGTATGGCATAGGGTACTCAAAAGGAAAGAACATCAGCAGGCGCTGGACAGGCGGCAAAGGGGGTCAGTGCTGAGGGTAGCCCGTGTCTACCGCAAAGCGTATGGTAAGCCTTGGTTGTAGTGACAGGACCTCCGCTCTTGCATCTGCTGGCTGAAGAGAGGAGAAACATCTACATCCCACTAAGGGACACAGATACGAGGCGGAAAGACTGCAGACAACCATAGAGCAGTGGCAGCAGATATGGTCTCAAACAACAGAGGTTGCGCATTGAACAAAAGACTGATACCAGCAGTAGGAGAATGGGTGAAGTATGAGCACAGAACTACCTTCTATTTCCTGACACAGACTTCAGCGGCTCACGGTTCGTTCCGTGTCTATCAGAAAAGGGGACAGCTAGACACGACGGAACATATGCTCTTGGAGTGTGAGAGGTGGCTCACATACAGACAAGAAACCTGTGCAAGCCTGCCATAAGATATGATTGCAGATTACATGGTGAGACTGATGATCTCCTATCAAATGTATTGGAAGACTGTCCACTGCATGGTGAAGAAAATCATGAGTGCCAACGAAAGCGAAAAACACAAGAATCGGTAATTAAAACCACAATATCTACGAGCCTGAACCAGTCCTACACTCTGTCACTGTCTCGCCGTTATGTCGTTCGACGAAGGTTGCGTAAGTATTAGTAGGGGATGGAGGTAAGAAAAGAGCGAATGGGTTTCAGCTGGTTAGGTCGTGGTGGCGTGTCAGATGGACGCGTTAGAGTCCATTGAATATGACATCCGGGGAACAAGCTGGTTCAACGTCGGGCGGGCAGACTATCTTTCACACTACCGGGTGTGCGAGTGCTTCTGTCCTTACGACCAAACCAATTTTCCTAAACCCTCTATAATAAAAATACGTAACCCTTACTTATTGGAAGCTGGGTCATTGTTGATTGTAACGATTGACGAAGCGTCATAGTGTCAGTCCGTAAGTCTGTCAGGTCTAAGAATCCAGGAACCAGACAACACAATGAAATATGGGAAGAGGAAAGAAAGTAACAACAGTGGAGAGCAAAGATGGGGTATTTGGTATGGATGGGGTAGAAGGTATTTTATAACAGGAGACGGTTGGGTATTTCTGACATATTTCGACACAAGTTTTCCTGTTAGGTTATGCTTTATGGTAATGACTTCTGACGCGGTTGTGGCACCTCCTAATCTTAGACGGTACTTGCAGCGTACCCAAGATAAGATTTTAAAAGCAGCAAAATTCCATGAGCAGCAACTAAAGCTTCTTTTTAACACTCTACATCAGGGGTGGATTCTCGTATTTTTGGTCGGTCTGTATGCTGTGCAACTACTTATTTCTGGCAAAGAAAAAGTTTAAGTCTCCCATGCAAACGCCAATTTCGTCAAAAAATAGCCTTACCTACTACTACTACTCGTCGCTAACTGTCAAGGCGGTCCGGAGGACCTTTGCCTTTATGTCATAGTTCGTCAGTCAGTTTGTCATCCTGTCGGCCTGGTCACCCAGAAACCAGACAATGTTATAGAGAAAAAAAAGAAAGGAAGGAAGAAAGAGAGGAAGAAAGAAGAAGAGCAAAGAGAGAAGTGCAACTGTTAAAATAGGCATCGTTAAAATAACTAGGGTAATTAATTTTGATGCTCTCAACGCAATTTTGTTGGGATCGGATATTGCTAAAAGGGAATTTATATGATATAAAATTCCACGACTCAATTTTGGTTACAGTGCGAGCCGCGGCCTGGAATGTTTGCGGAATAGCCTTACCGTAGCAAAACCGAGCACCACCAGTGTTCCAGGAAGCTAAGCAGCAACGAGTGGGGTTATAACTTGGATGGGTGAGCGCACCATGTTGGACGGTATTACGATTTTTTTATTATCGAAAAAACTGAAGTGTTTTTTGCTAAATACTATGGTAAATGCATTGCCAATGATGAACATCAATAGAAGTTTAGTACAAGACATCGAGAATTTTGAGCCTAAGGTGATGGAAGAGTTTATCTGTATAAAGAATCGGTCGAATTTCCAAGAAATAATCTGTTGTGATCAGTAACACGTAAAAAACTTCTACGAAATAATTATTTTAGATACTAGCTGGGAAAATTTTTAGGAAACAACTGTTCATAGAAACCGTTCCTTGCTTACATTTTTGTCAGATTGATTAAAAATTGTACCTGTCAAATAGTGCAGTCGTCAATTTTGGCTTATCGTTGTTAATTTCAAATTGGTAAATTCTAAAAGTGGCACATTATTATGAAACAGATTTTAGGATTTAACAAAGTAAAATCAACTATGATACTCTGAAAGTGACTAGTGCACTACCTGACAGGTCAATGCGTGATCGATAAGACAAAAATTCGAAGGAAAACTAAACATAAACAGATTAGGTACGTCTTGATACAAAAGGCCAAATTTACTTTTTTTATTCTGTATCTCGCTTATTTTTCCATTTTTGGAAAAAAAGTCATTTGAAAAAAATGGTCTATTTCAACGACTTCAATCTACAGTTTAAGAAAAATTATCAGCTTAGGACTCACCCTGTATATCTTATCTCGAATGGCTTGATTGTTTAATTTGGTTTTGAATATCGGTGGGGTTTGGAAATAGACATTAAAATTTTTATTAGTTTTAATTAGTTAGTTTTAATTAAGTTTAAGTTCAAGTTTTTTAATTGGTTAGTTTTAATTAGTTTTGAATATCGGTGAGGTTTAGAAATAGACATTCAAATTTTAATTATCGCAAATTATTAGAACTTTCTCTTAGACTGGTATAAATCCGACGGAATACGCACCTAAACTTAAACAGTATCTGCAACGTACTCAAAATAACATTTATAATGATGTATGTATGAATTCCAAAACGATACTTCAACAGTAAAAGCTCAATCTTTGTTAAAAGGCTTCCTGTAAGTGTGCGCCCAATTGAAGTGATGAGCTAAGAGCTAGGATAAGAGGACTACCCCCTGATGGACTTCATATTATAGAATAATTGACGCTTATACATTTTGTTTGACGAGGTGTATACGATATTCGTGGTTGTTTTCGGTTTAACTGGTAACTTTATCGACTGATTGCTTCTTCTTTCGCAGTGACTATTTATTTCTATCCATCTGAATCTCCTATTCTAATCAGGCAGTCAGTTTTGTTTGAATGTTTGGTATCTGTCTAGTCCGGAGTGCTGCTTACTAATAAAAAAGTCTAAGGTCTTATTAAACTACCCTCATTATTTTCCATGTTGTCTCCCCCTTTGACACTCTTTACATTTCTGTTTCTCCTTTTCAAGGTCTTACCTCCATATGCACCACAGCAGATCCCTATCTTCATTGCAGCGAACTCATAAAGCCCCATAAATCCAGCTGGATGGCCATTCATCAATGCCGGCCGATCGGTACTGCCCTTTTTATTGTAAATTCGTTTTTCGATTTGTGAGAATTAGATTATAATTAAGAACGGAGTACCGGGCAGTACCGGCTGTCTCTCTCTTTCTCCTTCTTGGACGCGTACATCAGATATATCGGCAGGGCGCGAGGCAGTCGTATATCTTGGATGTGTCAGCGTTTGCGGCAGTGGCGGTACTGGATTTGGGCAGAGTTCAAAAATATCATAGAAGTACAGCATAGTAAACAAGCAGCACAACATCTTTGAGGACTTCCTATATAAAAATGGTTCCCACAAAATTTGACCTGGGGATGATTTATGGATGATTTTACGGCTGCTAAGTTTGGGTAGAGATGCGAAAATGAAATTATCGATACCGGTACCAACTCGATATTTTTTAGCCAAATAGGCGCGTTTGGTTCGTACGGAGAATTTTGTGCAATTGATCACACCCCTCAATAATTATATAATTATTTTCGATACCGATACCCCTACAAAAGTATCGATACCAGCTTGGAATCGCCCAAAAAGTGGGGACACGCGTTTAATTCAGTTTAATTGCTGCCAACTTGAGTTATTGTGCTGGTTGTTTACTATGCTGTGGTAAAAGTAACCACGCTCCACTGACCTATAATTAAACCTGCATCTATTGAAATATGAGCTGTTTACTATTGTGTCGGCTACTTCTCTGTAGTCTATTTATTATCTATTAGGTACAAAGTACAGAATGTTGCAGAAAATAGCTGCAATAGGCATATATTGACTGATAGCTTACACAGATAGTACCGTATGTTTTTAACACGCTTTCATTAGCTTCTCCTGTAGGTGGGTTTGTGAGCTTGTAACACTCAACACTTCTTTGAATTACTTAATTCTTTACATCTGCGCCATCCGTTGTCCTAAACTGTAGCAACGTGTCATGTTAGCGCATAGCCAACTACAGCTGACGCTGCGGAACTTTGGTGCCACCTTTCTTTTTAATATTACACAAAAGCGACGAGAGCTTAATGACATCTGTTTGGGAGTTGGTATTTTTGTGAAATTTATTCAGAAAAGTCTACAGCTTTAATTATTGTTTATGCAATAACGGTAATCATTATGCTAGGAGCATTGATCAACAAATACAGTTTACAAAAACTAAAAAAGCACGCTGTAATGGTAAAGTTAACTAACAAAAATGGAGTCAAGTTGATTGACTCAGTACTTCCCACACAAAATAATGAAACCATTTTATTGTTTTCCCATTGCATGAAGCTATAGTCTGAAATCCCCTTGCAACAAAATCATCGCCCACCCGCCGGCAAAGAAACATCCAACACCAAAAATCTGGTAAATAGTTTGTTGCGTCTCCCCACTTAGCAACTAGGACGCAACAGTTTTTATCCTGCATGCTTCAACTGGACGATGCGAAACGATCAGGAGCCTCCAAACTGTCTAAAATCGAAGTATGAGGTGTTTTTATAGTAGTAAATTCTTTGTCGAAATTTCATTAAAATCAATTCAGTAATTTTCGCGTTAAGCAATATACATAGAACAAAATTAAGCAACACTTGTATATGTATAAAAAATTCTAATTCCCTTGGTTTCTGTAATAGGCAAGCCAATGTTCAGGTGGACTTAAAAAACAATATGTCGCTAGGTATCTCTTCCATTGGTCAATGGACAAACTATTATGTACAACTATTTACAACCCCCCACCACCAACCGCCCCAATTTCACCCCCACCCAAAAAAGAGAAGAAAATGGTCAAGAACCCTTAAAACACCTAAAAACCAAGTTTGAGCTGTTTTTATATTTTTAGTTTTTTATCATTGCTGCGCCACCACTGACACGATTTTTCCAAAACATTCGCGTTTTCCATCCTCGCAGCGGTCAAAATTTCACTAAAATCAATTCAATAGTTTTCACGTTACACACGACCTAAAGCAATACTCGTATTTACACATCACAAATTCTAAGTCCCTTGGTTTCTGTAATGAGCAAGGTAATGTTCGGATGGACCTAAAAAAGTGTATTATGCCGCTAGGTTTTTCATTCACAGGTCACTGGACAGCCCATTATGAATACAACAAATTTTTCAGTTTTACAACACCCCGCCCCACACCCACTCCAAATTCACCCCCACACAAAAAAAAAATAGAAAATAATCAGGAACTCCTAAAACGCCTAAAGACGAAGTTTGAGGAATATTACATTTTTTTGTTTTTTGCTAATCACTCCGCCGCCAATACACCGATTCTTAAAATCTTAGCAGCATTACCTACTAGGACCCTACAGCATATCGCTACCCAAATCTCATCACAATCCATGCAGCGGTTACTGAGATTACGAGGGTAGAAAAACGCGACAGACAGACAGACAGACCGACAGACAGACCAACAGATAGACCAAAATCGAAAATTTTTGCGATCAGAATACTCCCCTCACCTATCGGTGTGGGAAGTAAAATTGAAAATAGGTATTGTTTAAAAAACTGAAAAAAAGCTTTTGAAGAACACCGAACTAAAAATAATTTTTAAGCTGAGCTTAAAACAATGATGAACGAAATATACTAGTATGATTATGAAAAAGCGTCGGGCGTTCAATTTAAGAATAATTTGGCATAAAGCGGTCCTGCTTTTTCCACAATGATACTACTAGCATTTTTTGTTCATTATTGCTTTAAGCTAATTTTAAAAATTGTTTTTAACCTTTTAGTTCGGTGCTCTTCAAAAGCGTGTTTTTCGTTTTTTTTAAACTGTACCTATAATTTTGTGCATTAGCTTTATGGGTAAGTCGATAGTCCCCAGGTCTTAAACAACACAGCGTGTTACACCTGCATTATTCATTTTTTTCTACTTTTTGTATTCTTACTTTCGGTATCAAATATGTGGCAACAAAACTCGGGGATACCATCAAACTATGTTTCAATAAAAATATATGTATATGATTCTCACAACATTTTGACGCTTAAACGTGCGTCATTTTCAGCTAATGACTGGTAGATTGTATCACAACAGTCACATACATTTTTCCGGATGCTGTTGGTGATTCTTATGGAGACACTATTGCGTTACCTATATTGTTGATAATGAAAAATGAAGCTAACATTGCATTAGTCTCAGAATTCCGATTGTACCTATATTATTACCCAATTATGTGACAGATAGCAGTACGACCCAAGACGAGACAAAATTGCATCTCATACGGGATCCAAGAACAAACCATAGGAATACCTTTTGAAACTTTTGATTTGCAGAATATTTACATTACCGTAAACGCGGGCTACTTTGGCCCACTTTTCAGTAATTATTGTATGTACTTTTCTCTAGAAGCTGTTGTTTTCACTGCTCAGAAGTTCTGGTAATCTTTTTTACAACTATAATATCGTAAATTTTAATTAGTAATCCTGTTTTTACTTACAAAACGTTTTTTGGATTAATATATTTTTTTTAATTTTGGGCCAATGTTATCCTGCGGTTAGGGTAACTTTGGCCCAAGTCAATTTTTAGCGTTAAAAGCATGATACAAATGGTATGGACAAAGAAGGACTTGGATATTAACTAGAACAGGTTCTTCAACGAAGATTATATTATCAAATGTTATCAAGTTTCGTCGTAATTATGAATGTTATCAGGTGAAACACCTCTAACCACCTCTTTCAGATTTTCAATATAGTCTGTGATGATTTGTTCATGAATCTGAGTACGATTTCTTTTGATCGTCGACGAAAACTTGACAGTCAGTTGAGGGTGTCTCTTTAGAAACGATTTGACCCAGTCACGTCCTAGAACATAGTTGCAAGAGCACTGCACAAGTGCACAGTCTTCCATTGCCTAGCCAAATAAGATTTTATGATGAATCTTAAATCTAGTTCATCGAGAATGCTAGCTCTTCTTCTTGCGAAAAAACTGTTGGATGGCCTGGTGAACTTTAAAACAAATTTTTTCAACTTGCTTTTTATAGGGGTATCTTGAAATGACCAGCAGCCTGCCTTTGCGTCATATCACCAGATCTGATTGCTTCATAGACAAGCTAGAAGTTGTTCATTGCTATAGCCAGTGTATATTGGGCCTCCAGGAAGTCTTTTACGGCATCCTGAATAAGCTGATGACGAGAATACGCAATATAAATACGAAAATAAAATTTTGCAAGGTTTTTATAGCAATTCATAACTTAATATAATGGGTTTTGGCCCAAAAAAGGTTGGGCCAAAGTAGGACGTTTTTTATGGATTATCGGGTCTGATTTAAAAAAACATGAAAATAAAAAAACTTGTTGAGTTTAACAGTGTTGTAACTTCAGTACGACTTAAAGAAAGGAAAATTGTTTAATAGGGGGTACTTACTAGACTTGTTCAATAAGAAATACGTTTTTTCTAAATGGAAGTTTGGGAGGTAAAGATTGCACGTGGTTTCACTAGTCAAACAACTATAGGTGCTGCTTTCTAGTGGACAGCAAAGGAACCACTGGACTTATCAGACTGCCTGTATAGTGCGGCTACCTAGCGGAATGAGCCGGAAGTATTTTAAATATAGTCACAAATATGTTTATAGAGTACGATTTTTTGTTTTTTTTTTCATTTGGGCCAAAGAAGGACGTTAGGGCCAAAGTAGCCCATGTTTACGGTACATTTTTCAGCATATCCAACAATACTGGATCACAGTCCACTGGTGAGTTACAAATGCAAACAGGACTCAACTAGGCAAATTCTTTACGATTTCTCTCATACCTATTACCCTTCTTATGTTGCTACAGACCTTGATACCGTTTTGTCAATTTTGATGTATCCTCTTCAGTGAGGCTACTTTTATGTTCTTTGGTTTTACATTAAGTTGAAAGGTCTTGAATATTTGATTTATAATTTACTACACAAATATAGCTTATGCATTCAATTTTGTATATGAATATAAAACATTTGTGTGGCAAAGGATCGTTTTTAAAATGTGTGTTCTTCTAAAAACCATTGAAAATTTTAAGTCATTTCAGGATAAGAAATTGAAAAAATGTCGTTAGCCATTAAGAATATTTTTGTAGCATCATCCTAATATATTAGGACATCTTCAGCAGCATATTCTACGTCGCTATGAGGCCTTGGTGTAGCAAACGTAGATAATTCTGGGATCTAGATTTTTGAACGCAGAAAATGTGAAAGTAGGACCTCAGGCCGTATTTCAGATTTTGCCAAAAAAAAGTGTATTACGGTGAGACCTACTTTTGTGTTTTAGTCAACTTTCTTCGTATAATTGAATAGACCGCGTAAGCAGAGCCAGGTACCAGAGTACCGCGGCTGCTGTGAAAGGGTTATGGTTATAGGGGAAGTTTGTTAACGCGAACTTGAATGGGCCAACACCCGCAGGTCCAATAAATGCATCTGCTGGCAGTCCATTCCAAGCTTTGGATACCCTGGGAATAAAGTACGGTCATACCTCTCGGTTCTTGATGTATGCAGAACGACCGACTTAGTATGAGATGCAGCGACCACGAGAGTGCATCTCATAGGATCCGCAAGCGATAGAACTATAGAGGATAGCTCAGACTATCAGACTCCGTTAGAATATCGGTAGAAGAGTGAGAGGTCACCAACCAAACGCCGGTGAGAAAGTGGCTGGAGGTGGCGCGTTAAGGCTGGAACACCAATTAGTTGAATTGCCCTTCTCTCGACGGCATCTGGTATAGATAGCGTTGTAGGAGCAGCCGCTCCCCAGACATTAAAGCAATGTACCCAACGCTAGGCCTTATCTGGGCTCATTTTTGCTCCACTTCAAGACTATTGTCTTGGTACGCCACTGTTTTCGCTTTTTCTCATTTCCCCCTCCCCCGGTCCGATCCGGCGTTCCAGCTGCGAATATTTATCGACCTCTAATTATAGCCTCCAACACGCATAAACATGTCAATGGACGCCTACGTGTCACTCACTGAGATATTGCCCTTAGGTCGATTCTTCGTTATTTGTATACCACACTTTCAGAAGATGTTTATAAGTCCATCACATTGGAGATTCTGGACATACTAAAATGAGCATTATTTCTATAATCATTAGTAAGTGAATGATGCGTTAGAAATGTATAATTTATTTCAATCTTTCGGAAATGATCATTTATATCCCCAGGCCATAGCTCAAACTGCAATGCCAAAAAATTGAACTTTGACCTATGACGTTGAAGTGCATAAAAAGAAAACGCAGTCATAAAAAGTCCGAGGTGTCACTCATGGCAGTTAAACAAATCGAATGTTAATTAAGAGAACACGTATTTTCGCAAAGTCACTGTTTTGCTTCTTTAAGGCTCTAGGGTATAGCGCGCGAAATTGAGAATCAAAGATAAGACGTATTTCCGTGTTAGCGAGGAGGCGTGGCCGCCTGTTCCCTTCTCCTGTGTGTCTGCCCAAAATGAGGGGAGATAAGTCCAAAAATCCAAAGTTAAGGTCAAAAGGTCCAAAGGTAAGGTCTAAAGGTCACTATAAAAATGAATTTTGCATTTCCAAGCTCCTGACGTTACCTTTAAACTTACAGTAATGATTCAAAAAGCAAATTGAAGAAGAAGACTTGCGCTTGTGCAACTATTTAGCCTTTTTTTGATATCTTTTTTGGTTGTTAAATTTCAGGCATTTATAGAATGTATGATTTTGCACTGCGAGTTTTTTTGCACATTAAAAAGCTTTTTTGAGAAAGTCGAAAATAGTTGTCATTCATTAAGGTCTTAACTATCGCCTTCTGAAATATTAAATATATAGTTTGAAAATAAAGTGAGTTGTGCGGGAAATTGTGAGTCCGTGTTTTACATAGCAAATAATACGTATAAAGGTGTCCACCCAGGCCCCTTAAGCCAAATAACGAGCAAAAATTCGAAAATTAGGCACCACAACCAGAGGTTTGCTACGCATAAAAAAAACTACCCACTGCTTCGGTAACCAATTGCACCCCAAACAATCACGCCAACAACGCGATGTACATGGCATTCAATCGCGTACTGCATATAGCGTCTTTGGCTACGTCGGTAATTTTCTTACCATAAGGCGGCCATCATACGTATCCAATGTCAAGTGGGATTCATCAGAAGACGACCTTTGCCACTCCACAATCCACTGCAGTCTTTCTTTGTGCCAGATTAGGCGTTGACGTGGCTGTTCAGTAGTGAGAGGCAGAACAAATTGTGGACGGTACGATTTTAGACCATTACATTGACTTGCAACTGTTCTGGCTGTTGAGAAACAATCTTGTAAACCCAGAAGTCGGAGATGGCGCTGCTCATGTTTAGTGATAAATCTGTGACGTCCATTACCTCTAACCCTACTTGTTCTTTGTTCTTCGTTCCATGCCCGCCAACATCTGAATACTGTAGACTCATTTCTCCCTAGACGTCTAGCAACGTTGAGAAACGATATGCTTTGCTCTTCAAGTCTACCCCCTTCAAATCCACTAAGTTGAGTAAGTTGTGGATGTCTTCGTACTCGTGGCATGTTGAACTATTAACTGAAGCACGCGCCAAAGCACAAATGATTAAATTGTATGGGAACATGTTATCAGTTCCGGTAACAATTTTATAACAGTTTCTCTTTTTGTGCTCTACTTTTTATCAGTTATTTCCACGATACCGATCTACCTGTTTCCAAAATTAGGTTAAAAAATTCAACTAATAATGATGTATTTTCTTCTGCACTTGAATGAATTAAGTAGGGAGAGAGGCTTTCTAGTAAACAGAACCACCAGTGCAAAGGCCTACACATGAGCCCTTATGCACATCTGCTTGCCCTAGTTCCCCAAGTCCAGCTCTCATCGCAAAGGTGAGGATAGCCTCGGGTCATGCCCATCTTATATTCTCAGTTTCAAAAACCCTTGAACCTAGTATGGTCTGTCTGTGATACCCAAAGGCTTCACAGTCCCATCACATACAAGTGAAGTTTGAAGGATAGCAGGCCGACAAGTAACACGTCTGTTTTCCTTCTAGTGGTACCTGCTGCCAGCCCCGTAGCCGACTCAGGACCCAGGAAATTATTCCTCGACCTTCGCCTTGCGAGCGCGCCCGCCATATCATTCACACCAACTCCAGCATGACTCGGTACCCACATAAGTGACACATGTCTTACCAAAATGTCATCCAAGACCTCTCTACATTGTAGAACAGATGTAAGCCTACAGGCAATTGATGCTTTTAGTGCCGCCTGGCTGTCAGAGCAGATGGTGATCCGCCTGCTAGGCCCCTGAATTTCGTGAATACGAAAAGCACAAGCTAAAATTGTATATATATCTCTGCTTGGAATACCATAGTGTATTCCGCAAGAGAGAGGGAGAGCTTTTTTTGACCCACAGACCCCAGCACCGAAGCCTTCGTCGGTAAATAAGCCGTCCGTGTATACCAGACTGCCTCTTTCCACTCCAAAGGCGACCTGCTGCTTGGCTTCTACTATTCTCTTGTAGGATACTTCACCGTAAATTTGCAGTCAAGGTGATATGTAGGAGAAATTATATGACTCCCCATATATGTAAGCAGATTGTGAGTAGGATTCGCAAAGGACCAACGGCCTTGACTCCACAATCGGAACGAAGACGCCCTTGCCTCCCCTTGAACTACCAAGTTGAGTCAAAGGAGATCCAGCAGTGCTTCTAGCGCGCTCAACGGAGTCGTGCCTACTTCACTTGTTATACTAACACAAGTTAAGTTTGAATTTTAATTAGCTTTGCTTTGATTGTTTCCATCCTTACACTGGCCACCGTATCAGTGATCCATGGAATAAGAACGACCTTACGATTGTAGTATAGAGCCAGAACACCACCTTGGGAGTCAAGCCCCAATTCGCTGCACGCCCATAACGAATTACGTGCCTTGATGACTTTATGTTCTACATATTGTCTCCAATACAGCTTCGAGTGTGAAACTACGCCTAGTTATTTTACTGATTGAAAAAGTTCAAGTGATGTTCCAAAGAAGACTGATCTGATATATCTACCCAGTTTCCTTCTTCTAGTGAACATAACTAACTCAGTCTTCTCGTTATTGACCATTAGATCTACTTCGTTGCGCTACGATTCCACAATGCGCAAAGCGTCTTGCATTATCTCTGAAGCAGTGCGCATGAATCCACCCCTGACTACTATGCTAAGATCATCTTTTGCACTTAGTATATGAGTAACATCATTTCGGGAACTTTTTGTGAGTGGCTCTTTAATACGGCTCAAACTCTCTAAGGTACAAATGGCATTATTTTCCGCAAATGTATTAACGTACAATACCCTCACTGATAGCGCGAAAGAATTTATGGCTCTATATTGAGGTAATGTCACCCAATCTATCCTGGAAGGCTTTTGATGTCTGACGAGCGAAGCGACGTCTCCCGCTTTGTTGATGAATTACGATCGATGAACCTTACAAAGGAGAAACGAAGAGTATGAGTTGGAGTGACGTGGCTTTGAAGAGATGTAAATGAGGTGCGTGCTAAAAGCAACTGCATTAACTAACTCAAAATTCGAAACTTAACCTTCCGGGACTGGCGCTCTGTTTTTGAGATCGCTAACTGGCTGAAGACTGATATGATACTCTGTTTTATTCAATCAGTCCTGTTTTTTAAAAATGTTCGCTTTTATATATAGAGATATGAAAGGAGCTTGTTATAAATTATATTCATATATTTCTAGATTCCATTCAACAATAAAAAAGAAATCACACTTTAAGAAGAACACTATAACAAACTGAACAAGTGGTGCGAAATACTTGTTACCCTGACTTTTTTAAGCATGTTTTGCCCATTTAAATGATTTATCTTCTTCGATGGAAACAGGCCATTTAGAAATCTCTTCATTCTTTTCACCATCTGATAATTTATGGTATGTATCAGAGTTATGATCCTCTACCTCTAACGTATCTATTTTGTTAAGGTCATCGTATGCCTTATCCGGTAAGACTTGAACCTCTCCTTCACTATCCTCCAGACATTTAACCGTTAACTTATAAAGCCATAAATGCTATTTCTTATATTGTAGTGTTATCTACAAAAATCCATGCAAACTGAAAACTCGAAATTATGTTATTTGTCTTAAGAAACACAACAACAAATTTAAAAAAATACAGCCTTTGCAATTCAGTAACAATAGTGCGTCACTACTGGTGATATCTTGCCACACAAAATACGTCGTTTGTCAAAAAACCTGCCAAGAGTTCAGGTCTGTTAAAGTTGCAGAAAACACGTGGACGTTTACGATAAAATTCATTATGATCAGTTTTAGGAGAGTACAAACATCGTGCTCACGAGTGTGAGTGAAGGCAGCGCAGCAGATGAAGAATATGAACACAAGTAATCAAGGCATATATCCAAGACCAAATCTATCGTGTATGTCACTTTGTTGATGGCCGTACACCTTCCACGGACGATAGTCGGTTATACGCATTTACTTTACACAAATATTTTTTGTATATGTTACACTCAATAGCCGAATTCGGGCAATGCCCGAAAAAAATACGCAGAACTAGTTTTGAGCAAGGAATATTTCCCAAACCCGAAATATGAACTTTATTCGGCTATTGAGCATTACCAAATAGGCAGAACTAGTTTTGCGCATCTTGAAATGCACAGAACTAGTTTTGCGCAACTTCAAATGCACAGAACTAGTTCTGTGGTATACGGAGTGACAACCAAAGTAAACATTCGTTATGCATTGTGTGTCAAAAACCAGCAAAAACCTATCGTTTAGGTTAGGCTAGGTTTCTTTGCCAACGTTCCTGCAATATAAGTACGAATCGTGAAAACGCAAAAAGCACAAGCCAATTTGATGCTCACACAATCAAATAAACATTTAAACCAGCCTCAGTTGGCAATTCATTATTTATTGGTATTCATTAAAATATATTTAACTTCTCCAACTTTATATTTATTTGAGTCCGTCGCTGGCGCTGATTGAATGGAAGAAGCATAATTTGTGCCTGTCATTCAGAAAATATAAAACAATTACCAAACTAGACTAAACTTTTTTTGGTGGTTTCTATCGAAGCATACACGGCTGCATTGACTCGAGTGACGTTTGGGAAAATCGGTTATAATTTGAAAATGCAATCTGATGTGGATTCCGTCTGCGTCCAAGTCCCGAACGAAAACAAAATACGAATACCTTGTTCAATGAGCTAATGGGCATTTAGGCCATTCAGTGACAGTAGCTATCAAGATGTGAGCATTAAAATTACATCGTACCTCAGATTTTTAGTAGTTATTAGTTATGAGACTAGAAAAAAGAAATGTAAAAAATAACATTGTGGGTGGAAGGCTGGTGCTTAGCCGTTGAGCTACCTAACGCTGAAAAGGTTGCTTCAACAAAACATTCATAAACATATTTATTTCGATCGTAGACTCATAGTCTAGAGCTGCAAACTCCATTCATCGTCTATCGCCCAACAAATATACACTAGTTATACAAGTAACTATATACGCGATTAGCTAGGAATCTAGAAAAGGTATCAGAGTAGGACGTCGTTGGTAAAAACTAACATTCTGACGTCACACGCGCTTGGCTTTGTTCGGGAGCTGTCGACGTGTCTTCGGTACTGGGTTCAAAACTCTATTTTTATTTTGACATAGCTTTTGAATTATTGCGAAGAAAATAGTTTTGTTTTACTTAACAGGGTGTTTTCAAAGTTGGCACTTTCCTTTTCAGAAACAACTGCCTTTGAAATGGCAAAGCTAATGTACGGTGAATCAGCAGCAGAAGAATAACAAAAAATTGGTAAGCAAATACTTATTATTCGTTCGCTGCAAAGTTTTAAGTGCGGTCCTGTCACAAGAGTCTTACAGATAGGGTTCGAAGATCGCGACAGAAAAGCAAAGTATTTTTTCTTCAATCTGGGCCATTTGAGGTTATTCGGTTGTCCAGCATGTCCACTATGATGTGAGTACGAATATCCTGTGTGTTAGCTCTTTGCACGAGATAGATAAATCGACATGGAGCATCAGGGTGAATACGGTCAGGGAAACGATCAGCATACACTCGCGAGGTCCGAGATTTTGACCACATTCACCTACACTAAAATCATATCTAGCAGTTCATTATTAGTTATGCATGTACCACCATTTTGTTGTTGTTAAACTACGATGTAGCACGTCACCATTCGACAGAAATCCAACGCACGCTGTCGGGTACATCTATGCTCCGCTCAGGTGTAAAGTGGGTTTTTTCGTTTTTTGCCTCTGTTTTCATCCTATCGCACAGGGGCGGAATTAGAAATGAGGACTGCATTATCGTTCTATATCTTGATGTCCCTGAACATTTCAGTTATATGTTACTGACAAAAGTCACTTCCTTTGGCGAGTCCCATGCTAGGAAACATCCTGATTGTGATCTTTCCATGTATCATATTTTTTTTCAAAATCCCAACCAAACAGGTTTAATACGACTACTAATGCATTTTCAGTATTGTCCCCTTTCTCAAAAAATTTCGTCTCTAAATCATTCCCACACCCTCTATACCTCCATTCCACTCCAGCTAAAACTGCTTGCCAGATAACAAAAGCACATTAGTTGTAACGTCACTTTCTGTACACCTCCGTATTATGGCCGTAGCCGCTTTTCACAAGGCATTAATAGCGTTTACGTCAACGTTTACTGCCTCGCGGTGGCGGTAAAACGTTACTTACCACCCTCCCTCCTCAATGTTCCCCCCCTCCCGTGATGTCGCAAGGAAAGGACCGTCAGGACGACGCGTCGTCAATAATTAAAGGGACGGGATGAGGCACAATCTGTATCCAGGAAGGACCTTTTTGGAATTGGGGGATAGAGAACTTTGCACCACGTGTATGTAAGCAAAAAAGTCCAAACTCTTGGGTTAGATATATTTTCAAGAGGGATAAGGCGGTGTAGGCAGCTACTGTCCTAGTCTAGTCTAGAATAATGATGTTATAGTAACTTCAGAAAATACGAGTTCCGGAAATACAGTTTCCGAACAACTCTATATAATATCTATCACATACAACGAATTCGAATACGAGTAGGTTAGAAGAATTAAAGGATCTTATTTGTCCCCACAATCCTAAAGCGGCAGCTTGATGTTGGTGGTAGATATTCGTCGTCTCATTTTGTTTAGTGTTCATATTAAAGACAGCCTTGCAATCTGGAGGTTTCCAGACAGATGGAAAATTGCTAGGGTTTGTCCAATCCTAAAAGGCGGAGACACCTCAAACATTCAAACTATCGTTTCATATCAATACTAAGTAATTTTGCCAACGTTTCTGAGAAGTCAATTTAAACTTTAATATATCCTCAAACTAATCACCTCACTGCCGCTTGTCAGCATGGTTTCATGAGAAATCGTTCAACTACATCGAACTTGATAGAAATTACACAAGTAATATCGGATCCCTTTAGACGCTAGGTAACAATTTAATGTGGTATATACCGACTTTACGAACGCATTCGATAAAATCAGCCACTATAAGGTATTGAAAGAGCTCAAGGATCTTGACTTCAGCAGCTGTCTGACCAGTTTGATATCATTGTACCTGCATCAAAGAATCCAGTACGTTTCATACAACGGACTTACCTCAAACCTGTATCATGCCACATTTGAGGTACCGCAGTGTCGAATCTAGGTCCGTTTTTATTTGTTATTTTATTTTATTAAACGATATCTCAACCGTGCTAGCCTGTTCACGTTTGTTTTGAAAATTCAAGTACGCGCTGGTGATACTATGGATTACCATTTACTCCAAAATGTTTTTTATTCACTAACAACTGGTGTGCTGACAATGCACTGTACGTGAATAGAAATCGGTGCAAAACTTGCACGTACCCATGGAAAAAAATATATTACCTTTGGCTATAAATTACGAAGTGCATTATAGCATGGTGTTCCATGCTAAAAGATCTTGGTGTGACGATCGACGATACGTTAGAATGTTCAGGCCATATTCAAAACATCATATCTACTTTAGTTCATAGCTTAGGATTTATTAAAGAGAATGTAAATCATTCACAAATCAAAAATTACTAATAGCACTGTACTATTCTTTAGTTAGACCTAAGGTAGAATTTGCTTCTGTTGTGTGGAGTCCCATATATCAGGTCCACATTAACCTCCTAGAAAATGTACAAAGGCGATTCGTTTAGTACCAGTTTTAAGTTTAATCAAGAAGAAGAGCAGACCATGTATGACACTGTTAACAAGATTCGATGTTCAGCCATTAGAATTAAAAAGAGTAAATCATGGCTTGAGGTTCCTATATCAACTTGTGCATAACCAAGTGGTCTCAATATATTTGCTTCTATCAAGCAACCTCCTAAACTGATGCGTTAATTAAATCTCCAATAATACCCTATCGGCACCAATTTCAATCTGATCTCTGTTACTAGTGATATTAATAATAATTTCAGTCTTAACGAAATAATAGAAAAGTCATCTGAGAAGTATTACATAACATTCTGGATTCAATGAGTTTGGTCTGCTCACGTTTCGAGACTGTAATGTAGTTCACGTAATATAATTTGTTACTTTATTTGTTATTTGTGTCTTATATAATCCTGTGTTACTGAGTATCTATTGTCCTCTTATGGTGATTACCTGTTGGGAAATAAAGGATTATTATATTCAAGTCACCTAGTTGTATGTTGTTATTGATGTATATTGTATTGTGCAGTGTGCACTTGCTCATTCCGAATTTCTTTTTTAAGTACATGTTACATCTCTTTTAAGTTATAACTGTCGTAATTATTACTATGATCAAAAACAAAAAAGCAGTATATACTGTATAAGGCTTTCGCGGCCATCGTCCGAAGAATTTGTGGTTCTTGGGTTTTTAAGCCGGCGCGGCGTCGTTTAGCGTTAAAGCTTGACGTTCCGCCACCACGAGTGGATGGCATCTTCAGAAGCTATTTCACTTCGGCAACTTCCAAAATACTCACGGCTGGTGGATCTGCACCTGTATTTATACCTGCTAATGGTGACGTGGCCCAACCAGGTAGCGTTGGTAGCCCTGCCCCTTCGCGATATGGTAGTGTCTTCACATCCTTTAGGATGGGTACACATGTCCGGTTGGCTTTCTGTGTTTCTTCTTTCCTATTGAAATTATTATGATGTTTTGGTATTTCGATGGCTTCTCTGTGAAGTCTGGCATGGTATGCAGATGTTGAGGCAAGAACCTGAGTTTCTTCAAACCTGATCCTGTGACTTCCCTCCTTAATCGCATGTTCGGCTACCGCTGATTTGTCCGTATGGCCTAGTCGACAGCTAGCCCTGTGTTCTGCAATTCTTGTTTTTATAGATCGCTTCGTTGTTCCTATGTATACACTCCAACGTGTGCATGGTATGCGATAAGCCCCCGGTGTTGTGAGTGGGTCTCTTATATCCTTCACCGTTCTCAAATATTCCTGTATCTTTCTTATGGGCTTGTGGATGGTCTTGACGTTTTCCTTTCGTAACATTTTTTCTATTCTATCTGTTATTCTAGGCACATAGGGTAGAAAAGCTTTTGCTATCGGTTTAGGTTCTGGTTTTGCCCTATTTCTTCTCATTGTTCTTGTTATTTCCTTTTCTGTGTAATCATTTGCCTTAAGAGCATTCTTTAGATGTTCCAGTTCGGTGTCGAGTTCTTCTGGTTCGCAACTTTTCTAGCCCGTTCTGTCAAAGCTCTAATAATTCCGTACTTCTGAGATGAGTGGTGGTTTGACTCTTATGTAAGTACCGGTAAGTATGAGTTGGCTTTCTATATACCTTGTGTCCTAATCTAACTCCTTTTCTTGTTAGAAGAACATCAAGGAAGGCGAGCTTTTTGTTTTCTTCTACCTCCATGGCGAACTTGATGTTTTCATGAACAACGTGCATTAGCAGGTATAAATACAGGTACAGATCCACCAGCCGTATTTTGAATGTCGCTGAAGTGGAATAGCTTCTGAAGATGCCATCCACTCGTGGTGGCGAAACGTCAAGCTTTAACACTAAACGACGCCGGCCTAAAAACCCAAGAACCACAAATTCATCAAACAAGCAGTACCGAAAATGGGACTCATGAAAAAACCGTATCCACACCTACAGCTGGAGCAAAGATTTTCGCCTCAACGCACTCATCGTCCGACGCCGCGCCGGCGGAGGTAGCATCCCTTCACACTATAGCAACCCCCGTGGTATCGGCGACTGTTGATCCGACCTGACGCGGTCTACTTCACCCTCCCTCCCCCTAGCCCCCTTGATATGTAGGTGAACAGCACCGCGCGATCTCAGGTGTTTACACCCGCCATTAACGGCCCTCTACAGCGCGGCTCTTACTTCATTATCACTTTGAGGTTATGTACGGAGTTGGGACGAGCACCGGGAGGCGGAGGAGGGGGAGGGTGGTTTTATGGACGAGCGACGACGTCACTTAGCCGCTTCGGGACGTTAATGTTATTAGAGGGACGGTGGTGAAGTTTTTAGGGCCGTAAATATTGAGAAGTGTCACATCCCGCGACGTATTTTATAAGGTGAAGTCATTATACTTGCCGCGTAAAAACAAAGTGTTGTGTACGCACAAGTTTTAAGAATGAAGATAGTAAGTCACGTTGGCATTAATGAGAGACCGGCGGAAATGTAGACGTTCAAAGAGTTTTAGAAAAGCTTGGAAACAGTGGATTATTGGATAAAATATACATAATATCGAAAAAAAAGTAGGACAGTGGTAAGTTAAATCAAATCAAAGGTAAACGATGGAATCATAAACAACATCCGTTTTGCAGATGATACTTTGTCAATGGCCCAGAGTAGTGCGGACCTACAAAGAATGATGGACAAAAGCGTAAATAGCACTAACGAAGTACACTTGATATTAAAAAGACAAAATTCATGATTTTTAGCGAAGCAAATGTTAAGGGAGACTGCATGTTCGCAGTGAAGCAGTCGAGACAGTACAAATATATGAATACCATTTTTAACGAGACTGAAGGATCTTCTAGAGAAATAAGGTCTAGGATACGTCGAGGTAGAGCTGCATTTATAAACATGTTTAGCTCTAGAATTCTGAATGCCGAGCTTAAGATCAGATTGGCCAGATGTTATGCTTTCTTAATCCTTCTCTATGGGGTGGAGTCGTGGTCAGTGAACAAAGTTCTGAAAAGACTAAAAGCTTCTAAAATGTGGTTATTGAGACACATACCAAGAGTTTCTTGGACGGAAAGAATCACAAATGTTGAAATATTAATGCGTATGAATAAAGAAACAAAGAGAGTAGAAACTATATAAATAAGCAAAGTTTACGGAATACATATAAGTTGGATCACTCTCCGTCGGCACTTTGAAGATCTCACATCAAAGCGATGCCGCGGCTGCACGCGCCCGTTAGTTTTTGTGTTGGTTTTTGCCCAAGTACGAGGGTATTCTAGCGGGGACTTGCTAACGCCTGGGTTTTACGTATATACGAGGGTCATTGAAAGACTAGGTATTGACAGCCGATTTAGACATACAAATACATAACGTTTATTTTGCTAATACACTTAATACCTTAATGCTTTGTTTATTTGACTTATTTTTGAGACCATAGCTTATAAAATTTATGGTATAGTATATACGAACTCGTATGTACAATTCTAAAAGCTAATCATGTGGAAATGCTTTACTTGGATGTGAGTAAATTATTTTTGACATTTTGCTTTTCAGTGTCATTCCAATTGCGACTGTAGAAACTAAATTGTTAAAGTTATCAATAAAAATATTTCCGAGCTCTAATATATAATTTACAATGTCCCTGGGTGGTATGGTAAGATCGCCGAATAAATATGTTGTCTCACTATACGCTTTTAGCGTGATACAATCGTTTAAGTACCTGTAGGTCTTGAATTAAACACTTTAGACCCCAAGTGTGCTAGTTTGTTGGATTTGTTTTATCGGGAGGAACACAGAAAGGCACAAATGTCCTATTGATAATTTTGAATCGAATGTCACATGATCAAAAACAAAAACCTCACTGGGTAGTACAATGACAAAGAAGACACAACATCTGCTCTAATTCACATCCTCAAAATTATACTTCTCTACCACTGCCAGTCCCGACATATTGCTTGTCTTAATCGTCGTGAAACACCCTGTATTCATATCCTTTACATTTCAAGGTTTACCACAAAATAAGCATGAACCTGATTGTTAATTTCCATCCGTTAATACATTTAAATGATACAATCAAACTTCTAAAGATACTATCCATTTTCTGCAAACAAATCCGAGATAACAAAGTCCAATATTTTTGAGACCTGTATAGACTTCGCGTTAAACACGTTCAACCTCTACTTTGCGCCGCCCCGTATCTCCCGGCTGACGTCGGTACACTGCTGCCGGTGTACCGGGGTGACGGGGCAAGGGGCAGGCCGTTTTGATATTTTTGCGGAGTGATCCAACTTATATGTGTTCCGTAAACTTTGAAATAAGGCAGCTGTCTTTTGTGGGTCACATAATGCGTGGATAAAGATACCACATTCTACAACTAATTATACAAGGGAAAATATAAAAATAAGAAGGAGACGACATATAAATAAGTGTGTTAAAACTTTCTAAGTGCCTACTAAGCATTAAAAAGCGTATTATATAAAATGTCCTATAGTCGTGGTGCATAAAAATTTCATTTCTCAATAGAGCAATATTGGATATTTTGACTGTCCCTTAAATTTTTACTAAAAGGGATATTCAACATAGTTCACTTAAATCTCACCGTTTCCCAGGTATTTAGTTTCAAAGACTATGAGTAGGTCACAATGGAAGAGTTTGGAAACAGATAAATATCGGTAATCATACAAGGCATCGAGTAAGGTTTCAAAGAAGTTTTGAGCCCACACCATCATAAAATCATAAAATGTTGCGCATAGGTTGAAGAACCTACGATTTCAATCCGTAATAGCACACAAAAACTGTAAAAAAATAATATAGATTAGAATAGAATTTAAAATCTACAATTGTACGAGCCTTAAAATAAAGGTTTTGAACGTGACTATAACCAAAGTTTACGGAATAAATATAAGTTGGATCACTCTCCGTCGGCACTTTGAAGATCTAACATCAAAGCGATGCCGCGGCCGCACGCGCCAGTTAGTTTTTGCGTTGGTTTTTGCCCAAGTACGAGGGTCTTTTAGCGGGGACTTGCTAACGCCAGTGTTTTACGTATATACGAGGGTCATTGAAAGACTATGTATTGACAGCCGATTTAGACATACAAATACAAATATAACGTTTATTTTGCTAATACACTAGGTAACTAGTGTAAAGTAAAACTATTACTAATGAATTTCAAATGATTCCACATATTGTAGCTGTTTCGTAGGCACGTAAAAATTGGTTCAAAGGTGCTGAAGTATTTTTACCTTAATGTTTTGTTTATTTGGCATATTTTTGAGACCACAGCTTATAAAATTTATAGTATAATATATAGGAGCTCGTAAGTACAATTTTAAAAGATAATGATGTGGAAATGCTTTACATGGATGTGAATAAATATTATTGACATTTTGCTTTTCAGTGTCATTCCAATTGCTACAGAAGTTATCAATAAAAATATTTCCGAGCTCTAATATATAATTTACAATGTCCCTGGGTGGTATGGTAAGATCGCCGAATAAATATGTTGTCTCACTATAAAAATATTTCCGAGCTCTAAAATATAATTCAGAATGTCTCTAGGTAGTATGGTAAGACCACCGAATGAATATTTTGTCTCACTATACGCTTTTAGCGTGACACAATCCTTTAAGTACCTGTAGGCCTCGAATTAATCACTTTAGACGTGTGCTAGTTTGTTGGAATTGTTTTATCGGGTGGAACACAGAAAAGCACAAATGTACAGGGTGTCCCATTAATAATTTTGATTCGGACGTCACGTGACCAAAAACAAATACTTCATTGGATATATAATTCTCTACTACTGCCCAGTTCCGACCTATTGCGTGTCCTAATCGTCGTGAAACATGTATTTATATACTTTATATTTCAAGGTTTACCACAAAATAAGGATGGATATGATTGTCATTTTCCATCCGTTAATAAATTTAATTGATAAAATCAAACTTCTGAAAATATTATCCATTTCCTGCAAACAAATCCGAGATAACAAAATCCGATATTTTTGAGACACTGTATACACTTCGCGTTACACACTTTGCGCCGCCCCGTATCTCCCGGCTGACGTCGGTACACTGCTACCGGTGGACCGGAGTGACGGGGCAAGGGCAGGCTGTTTTGATATTTTTGCGGAGTGATCCAACTTATATGTATTCCGTAAACTTTGCTATAACGGTCCAACATTTCGTAAAAGGCAGCATAAAAAATAGCTTCGCACTCCTAAATAAATTTTAAAAATTGTGAAATGTAAGGTTGGTTTTCCCCACCTGGAAATGTGAAGCGATCATTGTCACTTCAAGCAGCCCTGTTTGAATCCCAAAATGTACTCTCCATTCTGTTCAATACACTTAGGGCCGATTTTATTAACAGGCGCATTTTAACAAAGGCTTTGACCAATCAGAGCAGCCCGTTCAAGAACATGCATCTGTCAAAGTTCTCTGAAAACTATTGATTTCTCTTGAAGTTTACCTCAAAAAGGTTAAAAATGACATGTTTTATATACAAATCGACCATTATGAACCATCTAGTATCTTTTCCAGTCTGATTTTCCATCCTAAATGGGTGAAAAATTGCATTTTCTTGTTTAATCAAAAGTTTAGCAATTGCTAATTTCAACCAATCAGATTCCGCCATAACTGTACATTTGATTGCTGGTTTTTTCTTCTGCTAAATGATAATGATGACAAAAAATTAGGGTTTTGAATAATTTTTTTGTGATAAATGGAGAGATCAAATATAAGTTTTACAACAAAACTGTTTTTGTTTTGTTTCTTTTCGCAATAATCCAAAAGTTATATGAAAATAAAAATGAGTTTTTGAATCCAGAACCGAAAACACGCCGACGGCTCCCGACCCGTGTGACGTACTTCATGAAAATACTTGTAACAGTTGTAACTAAAATGTATATTTGATGCAACATAGGCGATGAATGAAGTTTCGAGCTTGAGACGAAGTCAACGATCGAAATAAATATCTCTGAATGGTCGAAATTGGATCACAAATCCCGGTAAGAAGGTACCGAATCCCAAATCAAATACGTACCGTTGAGGCGATCCATTCGCCGAGATGGCGGGTGGCGGAGTGGTTACGGTGGCCGACCACGCGTGCCTGTTTTGTGGGATGTGCTGATGGCTGTTGGTTCGAGACCCTGCCCGTGCAACTACTTTTTTTCATTTTTTTTAACCAAAATATTTATTGATATACGTTTTACTCATATTACACACATTTTTTTGTACCATCGACAAGAATGTGTTTTTGAATCAAATTTTATTACATGTTTTACTAGCACAACAAAAATTCCGAATAATTATACTTTTTTGGAATAATTTCATTTTAATACTGCTATCAGAGCAATAATTGGCGATTGATATTGACGAATAAACTTCACTTCCACTGACTGAATTCTCCACCACCTCCGGTACTTAGCTTTTGCAATATGTCAAGTAAAATGTCTAATAAAAAACATTTATGTCGATCGTACAAAAAAATTTGTGTAATATGAGTAAAACGTATATCAATAAACATTTTGGTTAAAAAAAAATGAAAAAAGTAATTGCATGGGCAGGGTCTCGAACCAACAGCCATCAGCACATCCCACAAAACAGGCACGCGTGGTCGGCCACCGTAACCACTCGGCCACCCGCCATCTCGGCGAAGGGATCGCCTCAACGGTACATATTTGATTTGTGATTCGGTACTTTTTTACCAGGATTTGTGATCTCAATTCAACCATTCAAAAAGATATTTCGATCGTTGACTTCGTCTCAAGCTCCAAACTTCATTCATCGCCTATGTTACAACAATAGTTTGATGAAAAGTGTCGTCCAGCTTTGACGTTTTGCTTTCAATATTGATAAAATACTATTGGACGATATTTATTAACCTAGCCCGCAATACCCAATAGAAAGCTTTTGCTAAATAACAACCAATAGAAAAGCTTTGTTAAATATGCATGTTGATAAAATCGGGCCTTATACTATCGCTTTAACCGCTTGTCATAAACTTCCAAGATGCTATCTTTTGATAGTCTGTTCAGTATACCCACCCTAAAACCAACTCAAATCTTTGACTTCTCTATTCCTTTATTGACTTCAGGAAACAAATGAAGGTCACATGGAGCATGGTCAGAGACTAGGGGAGGATGAACCATAATTTCTACCCCTAATTGTTTAATTATTCGTTGACAAATCCCTCATGTCATGATGCAGCTCCGAAGTCTTCACAAAGTGGCCGTATTTGCTCGAACTTTGCCCTCTCAAAGTATATTAGAATATTACTTCCTAGTATGTTCTCTAAATACATACTTTGAGACTTTAACTTAGGATCATAATGATAAAAATAACTTTCGTCACATATAACCACATCATTTAAAAAAATTGTGGATTACTAATTGGCTTTTCCACTGTTGCCAAAATGTCATGTCACCTCTACCCTTCTACCTTTCGATTCTCCAAATCTTCATGAATAATTTTTTGAGTCGATCCGTGAGATGACCTACTATTATAAAAATTTCACTGTATGCCAATTTGGCGATACTTTTATACCAAGTCATTAATTTCTGACATTTTTTTTTTGTAGTAGTTCGCGCAGTTTGTGGTCGACAGGGATGAGATCTTCAACTGATTGACAACGGTCTTTGAACTTGTTATGCTATTCAAACACTCTATATAGTGATAAAATATCATCTGTATATGCACTTTTATTCATTTTAAAAGTTTTAGTGAGTGTTTTACCGACCTAGCACAATCTTTGCCCTATTTTCATCTTTTCGATGAGTACGCAAAAATCTAGGAGTTAATTCAATAATTCATTTCTGACAATCAAATACGAAATCAAAGCACTTGAGCAAAGGTGCATTGTTGAGGCTTTCATATCTCAGTTTTTCTCGAGGTTTTTCTGTTACGGAATTCTAAATTTGAAAGAAGTTACGGCACCAGTATAGTTATATGTATACTGATATATCTTTTTCGTATTACTGTTTTGATACTGGGTCATACAAAGAGTACCACTCTGAAAACCAAACGTTGTGTAGAGTTCTGGCTAAAATAATTTATAGTATAACTACAATTTATATCCCCAACCCTCACATGTCATCTGCCGCCGGTGTTTGAGCTGTTTCATTATACAGGGTGAGTTTTTAGTACCGGCTCGGTCGATAACTCCACTACTGTAGAAGATAGCGAAAAAAGTTGTACATAAAAGTTGTAGCCACAGACATGCTCCTTGCTCAGAAAATATTTTGATTTATACAGGGTGATCCATAACTACGTGGTGATGCAAACATGTGTTTTTTTAAATGAGACACTCCATATATTATCCCATTTTTAGATTCTACTAATAATTTCTCTTCTTACAATATCAGGTATTATAACATTATACAGGGCATTTCAAAAGTTATGACCATTTTTATATCCAAATCGTTGTCAAACGAACGTACAGGACATCCAAAAGTAGCCAATCAAAAATTACTTTTTTTACATGGTAGGATTAAGAATATCCTCTAGTTTCAGCATCGGCTATAAAACAAGCCCGCGACGCATATTCGTATACAGGGTGATGTAGAATGCAAAATCCAGATTTTCTCTTTTTTTTAAATGTAACCCCCAATATTTTATTATACTAGAGAATTGCTTTTAATATGCTCTTTGATCTGTGTACAGCACTTGTTGTACCTAGGTCCATTAGTTTCTGAGATATTTCGATTTTTCGGTAAATTTAAAACGTAGCTTCTATTTGTGTACTCACATTTATCTATTTTGAGAAAGTACTATCGAATTTGTCTTCTATTTAACGAACAGCTAAATTATAAGGTCATGATAGTATTTGATGAAGTCAAAACCTTGAATCATCGAGATAATAAAGTAAAGTCTGCTGAGGAAACAGTTTTGTAGGCGTGGTGCATAATTATCAAGCAGATTTATCAGGTAGGCTTTGAAAAATTAACAGTTTTTATAACCTGCTTAATACGTACTGTGTGAAAAACGAGCTTAAAAACTCAATTTTTCCATTGAGGGTATTTAGGAGAATCTTTGAGAAATTGCCTACTTGCCTCTAGAATATATCAACTATGAACAGCAATATCCAGAACAGAGGCACTCTAAAACTAATGCGTTTGAAAGACTGAAGAATCGTTTTATTTGGACTGTGTCGTTTAATATTTCATAGCCTACCTGATAGATCTGCTTGATAGTTATGCATGACGTCTATAAAATTGTTTCCTCCGCACACTTGACCTATATTATCTCGCTAATTCAGTGTTTTGACTTGATCAAGTACTATTATGGCCTTATATTTTAGTTGTTTGTTAAGCAAAAATAAAATTTGATAGCATTTTCCCAAAATAAATAAATTTTAGTAAATAAATAGGAGGTATATTTAAATTTGTAGAAAAATCGAAATATCTCAGAAACTAATGAACGCAGCCACAACAAGTGCTATAGAAAGAGGAAAGAGCATATTAAAAGCATTTCTTTGGTATAATAAAATATTGGGGGTTATATGTAATAAAAGAGAGAAAATCTAGATTTTGCATTCTACATCACCCTGTATACGAATATGCGTCGCAGGCTTTTTATACCCGATTTTAAAACTAGAGGATATTGTTTATTCATCCTTGTAAAAAAACGATTTTTGATTCATCACTTTTTGATATACAGTACGTCCATTTGACCGCGATTTGGATATAAAAATTGTCATAGCTTTTGAAATACCCTGTATAATGTAAAAATACCCTATATTGTAAGAACAGAAATCATAAGTTGAATTTGAATATGGGATGATATATGGGGTGTCTCATTTAAAAAAATGCATGTTTGCATTACGACGTAGTTATGGATCACCCTGTATAAATCTAAATATTTTCTGAGCAAGAAGCATATCCGTGGCTACAACTTTTATATACAACTTTTTCCGCTATCTTCTACAGTAGTGGAGTTATCGACCGAGCCGGTACTAAAAACTCACCCTGTATATCATCAGTTAGGATATTTGAAGAAGGTATGTACAACGTCTCAGCGATACATAACATCTAATTAATGTAGCCTTTGTAGCCTTTTCCGCTGATGATTTTGACCGGAATATTTTGATGTGACATTATGTAATTCATCATCATTGTAACAACATAAGAATACTACGTCCGCTGACTAATTTGTCAGCTCTCCTTATGTTTATATGATACTCCGAGGAGTAACCCAACGAATTTTCCACATTTCCACGTATGCTGCTATATAGTATAAAGCTCCCGCTTGCTTCTCTAGACAGGGCAGGGACGTTGGTCGTACGTCACCGAATTAATTGTTAAATATAGCCGATGCGTTACTGTTGACGCCGCCATATTAATCTGCGTTATTCTGAGAGCGATCCGGGAGATTCCGGGACCCTGAACGGACGGTCTGCATCTCATCCCTGGGGATGTGAAACCGTAGGGTGCTGGCGCCTTTACATTGATGTATGAAAGCTACCTGGTTTGATACGCTGTGCTTGACGTAATGTAGTGTTGCTATAAGGTACAGAATCCTTGTTATACAGTTGTTTTTGTTTTTATGCTTTCATCTGCATGAGGATTTCTCAATTTTAAATTAATAACAGAAAATATCAGAGGAAGACGGAGGCCGGCGAGACTCGAACCTGTGAACTCCAGATCGGTACTCCGGCGCTCTCGCTAATTGAGCTACGATTGCCACCTACGTATCCTCGAAAGCGCTGACCAGATACCCGAAGTTGTCCCGTCAGCCAACAACTCTCTACTGCCACCTTCTGGTACCACCAACGACATAATCTGGGTCACCAAGTGATCTGGCGTCTTAATCTACGACCGCATCCAATACAGATGTTGTTTTCTGTCGTTTTTTGTGTAGTTTTCTGTTGTTTTCCGTTTTTTTTTTGTTGATTTCGGTTGTTTTGCTGTTGCTTTTTGTTGTTTTTGAATACTATGTGTTGTTCCCTTTTATTTATGGATACTTTCTAATGACTTCTATTGGCTCTATTGTTTTCAGTTGTTTTCTACCGTTAATTCGTTGTTTTCTGTTGTTTTTTATTGTTTTCTGTTGCTCTCTGTAGTTTCTTATTGTGTTATGTCATTTACTGTTGCTTTTGATTGTTGTCTGTTGACTCAGTCGTTTTCTATCGTTAGTTCGTTGTCTCCTGTTGGTTTCTGTTGTTTTCTGTTGTTGTCGGGTATTTTTCGTTGTTTTTTTATTTTCTTTTGTTCCTTGTTGTCTTCTATTGTCTTCTGTTGTTCTCTATTGTTTTGGTTGTATTCGGTTGTTTTCTATTGTTTTCTGTTGTTTTCTATTGTTTTTTGATGTCTTCTGTTGTTTCCTTTTATTTTCAAGTATTTTCTGATGACTCAGTTGTTTTCTATCATTTTGTTAGTTCAGGTTAGTTCGTTGTTTTCTGTTGCTTTCTGTTGTCGGGTATTTTTCTTTGGCTATTTTTGTCTTTGGTCATTTTCTTTTGTTGTTTGTTGTTTTCTACTGTCTTTTGTTGTTCTCTATTGTTTTGCTTGTATTCGGTTGTTTTCAGTTGTTTTCTATCGTCCTCAGTTATTTGCTGTCATTAATTCGTTATTTTCATTTGCTTTCTGTTGTTTTTTCATTGTTTTTTGTTGTCCTGTGTTGTTTCTTTTTATCATCTATCATTTTCTATTGTTTTTTAATGTTTTCTGTTGTTTATGGTTGTTTTCTATTGTTACTTTCTGTTGTTTGCTGTTTCTGTAGGTTCCTTTTGTTTTCAGGTGTTTTCTATTCACTTCAGCTGCTCTCTGTCGCTAATTCGTTGTCTGCTGTTGCTTTATGTCATTGTATGGTACTTTCCGTTGTTTTTTGTTGTTTTCTGTTCTTCGTTGTTGTTTTCTATTATCTCCTGTTGTTTTCTATCGTTTTTTGTTGTTTCCTATTGCCTTCTGTCATTTTCAGTTGTTTTCTGTTGTTTGCTTTTGTTCTCTGTTAATTTTGGGTAATTTCTGTTGACTGGGGTTGTTTGCTGTTGCTTCTATTTTCATTTGTTGTTTTCTGTTGTTGTATGTTATTGTCTGTGGTCTGTTGTTTTCTGTTGCCTTCTGTTGTTTTCGGTTGCTTTCTGTCATTTTCTATTGTTTTCGGCTGGTGTGTGTTGTTTTTTGTTGTTTTCTGTTTTCTTCTGTTGTTTTCCATTGTTTTTTATTGTTTTCCATTAGGTTCTGTTGTTGTGTCCGCGTGTTTTCTTGTGTTTTTGGTTATTTCCTGTTGTCTTTGTTGTTTTCTGTTTTATTCTGCTGTTTTATATTGTTTTCGGTTGTTTCCTTTTGTCCTCCTTTGAGATGAGTCTGCATTCATCTCAGACCGCATTAGACAGAACTGACTTCACCCGACAGATTGCGTTGCTGTACTCTAACTAAGGCATTATAGTATTCACGCTCAGCAGCCTCTCAAGCCTCCAAACCAAAATCTGGAAGGCTGGCTTCAGCCCTCAGGTATCCAGAAATAGCTTAAAGTTTGGCAACAGCGCTGTCTCGTCGGTCCTCGGGGAGTCGTTTGATTGATACTGTCGGCGGCTTCACGACTTGATAGTCGCCGAATAATCTAAACCGTAATGCTGTAGAATGTATTCATTATTTCGCATTAACTCGAACAGCCATTTGTTAACAACACCGCCTGTTTCAACTGGAAACCAGGGATTAGTAGCAGACTGGGAGTTCAGGGACTCATTCGCAGAGGGTTATGGAACGGTTGTTTGAACTCCGGATGATACAGATGAAAATTATAACTACCCACGATGAGTACAATAAGTATCTGGGTTGTCATCAATCTTTTACTTTCCATGTCAATATGATTTGCTACATCCGTACTCCGGGCTTCATTTCGATACTGTTAATAGTACTCGTATATTGTTCAAAAAGCGGTATTGAAGGTAATCACTCACGCAGTTGATGTTTGCTGTAAACCAACAAGTGAGTTATTACCATTACCGCGAGTTGAGGACTACACTTTATCTTTGACCGTAGCAATAAATAATACGATTTAAATACACAGGATGAGCCGGAAGGATTGTAGGCTTACTAAAACATATTTCAGAAGTCTGACACCTTGTAGAGAATTCTTACATTGGCATTGGAAAATTTTAGCTCGTAATTGTTTTGGTTTAATCTGGGGCAATAACTTTCGCGAAAATTGATATCAACTTTCGCAATATGATAACTTAAAACTAGAACAAATACACCGGCCTATATTATCACGCGTATTACCCCAGATTAAACCAAAACAATTACAAGCTAAAATTTTCCAGTGAAAGAGTTCTCTACAACCTGATCATGGTAGGGGGCCTTTTGAGGGCTATAACGTTAAAGTATTTTCACCTAAATTTTGACGATTTTACAGTTACACCAAGAAATCCAAATATGCAATAATATATAGTCAAAAAAGAAATGTAAGTTTGATATGAATCACACTGTATAAACGTCAAAATTTAAATGAAGATACTTTAATGTTGTAACCCTCAAGGTGCCTTACCATTATCCGGTGAAATACTTTAGAAATATGTTTTAGTAAGCCCACAATCTTCCGTCCGCTCACTGTTGGCGCACTCTGTATAATAATTAAAAACTATTGACATTGCTTAACTCACTGTCACTAAAACAGATTCTGTGCATAATTCGAATAAGCGTTTAACGTTTCATAGCCACCTTTTCAGAAATTATAGTGCTTTTCCAAGAAATCAGTACTGGTATTTAGAAGGCGTTGTTTACAACTCACTTCTGGAGCGTGAGGTATGAAAAATAATTCATACTGTTTGTTTTTAGATTCTGTTACCACTTTTTTAGGTCCATCCGAACATTGCCTCGTTTATTAAATGTAGAGGCCAACGGACTTAGAATTTGTGATGTATACCTACATACAAGTATTGTTTTAGATCGTTGTGTATTGCGTAACGCGAAAATTATTGGATTGATTTTAATGAAATTTTGACATAGTACTACTACCGCGCCGAGGATGGCGTATGTTTTGTAAAAATCGTGTCAATGGTGGCAAAGCAGTAACAAAAAAACTAAAAATAATTAAAAACATCTCAAACTTTGTTTTTAGGCGTTTTAAGGGTTCTTGATCATTTTCCATTTTTTTTGGTGGGAGTGAAATTAGGGTGGGGAGTTGTTAAACAGAAAAATATGTTGTATTCATAATAGTCTGTCCATTGACCTGTAGAAGAAATACCTAGCTGCATGTTACACATTTGGGTCCATCTGAACATTGGCTTGCCTATTACAGAAACCAATATTGTGATGTATGTATGTATATACATACGAGGTTTGCTTCATTTCGTTCTATGTATATTGCGTAAAGCGAAAATTATTGAATTAACTGTAATGAAATTTTGACACAGAGCTTACAAGCGCGGCAAGAATGGAAAACGCGTCTGTTTTTGAAAAACCGTGTCAGTGGCGGCGCAGCAATAATAAAAAAACCAAAAATATAAAAAAAAACTTCGTTCTTAGACGGTTTGGCAGCTACTGATCGTTTCGCATCATCGAATTGAAAAAACTGTGGCATCCTAGTTTCTAAGGAGGGAGACGCAAGAAACTATGTACGAGAGTTTTTGTGTTGGATGCTTTTTTGCGGGCGGGTGGGCGATGATTTGGTTGCAAGAGGATTACAGACTATAGCTTCATGCAATGGGAAAATAATAAAATGGTATCACCGTAATGTGTGGGAAGTACTGAGTCAATCAACCATTTTTTGTATATATAGTTAGGTACTGGGGTACTCATGCATGATAGTGATTATTTTCACTAAAGAAATAACACACCTGTAGCACAAAATTATAATTTCTTGATTTTACAATACATACAGCTATTTATGAATATTAATAATAAATTTGAACGGTGTTGGGAACATTTTTCAATGTGCTGAATAGGAGAAATCTAAGTTTGTAGTATATGATAAAAATGAAACCCAGGACTCATCCAGAATGGTATCAAAACCTTTTAAGTTCCACCAAAAGGACAGTTTTTTCCTAATGTCAGTATATACTACTATTAGAATTGATGAAGTATGTTGTACATACCTGCTCTCGAAGTGTCCATATTTAATAATTGATAAAAGATTCTTAAAAATCTGTAAAAACTTTGGAATATTATTAGGACAACACTGATGTTGGTAAGAATGAGCAGCTATGGAACAAAAGAAGATTCGCTTTTCATCTGACGTCTATTCCGATATACCTGGTGCAAATCAGATTTAACATGCGGGCCAATCTGCAAAATCGATTGTTGCCTGACGTTTTAGTTCAAATACCCGTATGTGCGACTGTCCCCTGCCTTATTTTGCTTTCTTGACCCGCCCAGTAAATCACGGCGTTCACGTCAAAACGGCCCAGCCTCGCATCTCGCTCTCCTCCATCTCCCGACTACGGCGGTGTTCAGGAGGCAAGAACTTCCCTCAACTTGCCCAATAAATTAAATTGGGAGCCGGCGTAAATCGCGCTATAAACAGTTAATGTTGCTTAACCCGGCGATCTCGGCTCTTATCAGCTCCAGACCCAGATAAGCGCACCAGGACCTGGAGGGCAGTCGTTTCGGCAATCTATTAGCACCGAAGATGGGGCACGTTTGTTCGGCTCAACGGAGATATGGCTACCTTCAGCCTAACTTTGAAACACACATCTATAAAAATCTGATGGACCTTTTTGTTAGGGATTCATCAAGCCAAGTAGCTTGAGTTTTTTCTTAAATACTTGACTTGACTTGGAAGCTCAAGCTTTTGAAAATTTCGTAATTGACTTGACTTGATTTTCGACCGGAACTGCTGACTTGATATCAAGTAAAATCAAACTACTTGATATTACTTGATATCGATCTGTAAAATGCGAATCGAAGCATTAAAATAGGGGAATCACCGAGGTTACGACAGCAAGCAGGCACCCAATGACTTTAAAACTTTAAAGCCAACCAACACAGAATGGTCGTTAATTGAACGAATTAGCCAGTACCTTAATGTTTTTAATAGTATGTCCATCATTTTTGCATTAATATGCTGCTCGGTAGACTAGATTCGTGGGTTATGGAACTTGACAATAAATCTGATCGAGACGAAACCGATGAACAGATTATAAATAGTATTCAAGCGGCAAGGGACAGCACTGAAAATATTTTTGAATGGTGGAAAAGACACGAATGTATTTTTCCAAACCTTCTACTTCTGTGTCATCGGCCTCGATTGCTCTGGTCGTTAGCCTCGTGTTCTGTGTAGGCTTTGTTACTGTTTCCCGGCGCCGCTCTAGGAACGGCACTGTTAATTAAAAGCCAACAGTGAAGGCTCAGGTGGAGATTCTTCGCTGAGCTTTTTTTTATGGATATTTATTTTTAATTGAAAAACACTAGAAATAAATTTCCGCCTCTAACGAGAATCGAACCCGGGGGATCTTCCGGTCACGAGCCATCGACTCTAACCACTGAGCCAACCCACCCCCATTTTAGTTCATTGTTGTTCTATCTATTATTGTCAGAATTGATAATATTTTTATTTCATATTATTACATTCATTATTTAACTAAGTTACATCTTTATATACGTAGATTTTTATTGTAATTGCGTTTTGGTAGTTAATCAGATTAATATCAAAAAAGAATTATTTTTTCAAGAAAAATCAAGCAGTTAGCTTGAAAAACTTGATTTTCAAGTTGCTTCAAGTGTAACTACTTGACTTGACTTTCGAAAACAAATACACTTGATCTTGACTTGATATCAAGTCAAGTCAAGTAGCTTGAAAATCAAGTCAAGTCGTGAATCTCTATTTGTTATCGATTCGACTAACCAATGTATATATCGGGTGTCACAAAATTTCCTTGTCTCATCAAATTTTCGTAACGGAAAACGGTTTAAACAAGGACTGAGTTGTCATTCTGAAGGTACTATAGGCTCTATATATCATGCACTCAAAACATTTTGTTTGTACATCACACCCGAAAAGTCACTCCAAACTTTTTGTTTTCAAATAGGCTTTCCTGCATAAGTGATATCCCTATTTTATTTAAAATCTCGTAGTACGTTTGATGACATACGCCAATTTACTTTTTCCGTCAAATCATAGGCATAATATAAATAATGCCTAACAATTTTGTAAAAAAATGGATAGACAATAAAACTAATTGGGTTTTTTCTGGATACTGAATGATCTATCAAACCATGATTTCCAAAGAATCGTCTTTTTTATCCTTTTTTGTTACGAAAACATTACGCCCCAAACAAATTCTTATGTATTTTATCTATCTTATGCTCACGAAAAAATTGATTTGTGTAAAAATCAAAGGTACTCAAAAATAATGACTTTATTTATGCAGGGAAAACTGTGGAGCTAATTAAAAAGTTGGGAGTGAGTTTTAGGGGTTAAAGGGCAACAATTTTTTTTCGAAGTTATGGTATGATATGTTTTTCAGTACCCTTGAAAGGTTCTTTTATCTGTTTTTGGTACGAAAATATTAAACTCAACCTCAAACAAATTTTAATTTTATTGAACTTATGCTTATGACTGTACGGAAAAATGGGTTTGCGTATAATCCCAAAGCTACTACAAGATTTTTAATAAAATAAGGACTTAATTTGTGTAAAAAAAACTATTCGATGCTATTTAAAAAAAGTTCAGGCTCAGTTAGAAGGCTTGAAGTACAAAAAAAAAGGTTTTATAAGCATGGTATGATAGGTCCTATAGTACTTTCAAAAATTCCACTCGGTTTTCGGTAGAACTTCTGTTTTGTTACGAGAACATCACGTGATAAGAAAATTCAGGGGCACCCTGTATACAGACGAACTGGAACGTGTATAAAGGAAATTTGTACCGTACATAACCTTTATATACCTATGAATCATATAAACGATAAGGACTTGTTAACTATTTGGCATTTAAAGACACTCCAAAAATAATTTTGATGTGATAAATTGGTGCACCTGAATTTTTACAATTTCACACCTAAGAACTTTAAGTACGCGGTTTTTAAGTTCGCGAACTTACTCGGTTCGACGCGGTGACACACGTGAAGCTGAAATCACTCATTTTGATAATTTTCCTAAATAAACAAAACTTTTAACAAACGCCAAACACAACAAGCGTTGCGCATTGATGGCCTGCCAAAACAAAGTGGTACCTCGCGGCTCGCAGTACGACCTGAGACTAGCTACGAGCAACATTTCAAACCAGTTGGCTCGCCGGCGGTTTGCGCGACGGTTTTAAAGTACGCGTACTTACGGTGACACACAGGCGGAAAAGGTCGTCGAGCCATAAGTACGCGTACTTGCTCGTACGTGTATCAGCCCTTTATTAGAAATAAATCCACCTTTTACATCAATTTCCAACGCACACTGTACGGACAACAGTCTCCTATAAATAGAATGACGTCAAACTCTAACCAAGTTAAGTTTGATCTTTTGAGACATCTATTGGTGAGTTAAAGTATATCTTGAGTAGAGTACCTGCTTAAAATAATACTCCTGTAAATGTATATTTATAGCATTTTAACCCGACTGATTTTAATATTTCTAAATTAACTTGGGTAACCTTCATTTGTTTTTTTTTTGGCGGCATCAACTACTGTGGTCATTAGCCGTCCTTCATTTTTTAGTCTTACTTTGCACACTGTTCTTATAACATTTTGATATTTGTTAATTATTATTGTAATACTCTCTTAGTAACTTTTTAATTGGGCACTAGCACGTTAATTGAATAAATAAATTATACTTAAAAATAAGTTGATGGGATATCCATGCACTAATACTTTTGGATGATCTAGGAGATCAGTTAAGTGTTAAGCGTATAAAACAAATAAATCCTTCATATAACAATTTCGTTTCGTAGCCTTTATCCGCACATTATATGCGGGCCTCGCTCGTAAATAACCAGATGTAGTATCCCCGATCGGGTCGAATTCCACACGATATCCAAGCTAGAAAAAACCAAAGGGGAGCGGCAACCTCGCAGTACTGCCGCTCCGACCCTTCCATCGTCCATGATGTCATTCTTCGTTCGTGTGTCGAAAGTTCCGCACGGTTGTTTGTATTACTAGAAAAATCATGCCAAAACACAAGAAACGTCGTCGGAGCCGGAGTGATAGTGGTGATCGAGTTTCGTCGTCCCGCGAGAAACGTCTCAAAAAACATTTAGACGTGATGGAACGGCGATTGGCGGAATTAGAGCGTTCTCATTTCCGTACGGTCTCTCCCTCATCGCTATCGTCATTACGTTCTAGTACGCCGCCGCGGTCGCCGCAGCGGCAGAGTGCCAGGGACCCCACGCCTACCTGCGGTGACGCAGACGGGGCGACCGACCCTCACAGTGTTGCCGGACCTAGCGGTTTTCGTGAGGAGAGGGAATATTTCACAGGTAAGTGGTATAAGCGTAAAAATGCTTCACTTGCGGTTTTATCTATAGGGAAACATATGTTTTGCTATTTTCCCAATACTTATGACAGTATTGCACCTCACGAGTTTATGACAACTCGTCACAATACTTATGACAGTATTGAATCTCATGAGCTTATGACAACTCGCCACAATACTTATGATGGTATTGCACCTTGCGAGCTTATGACAGCTCGATGCGACACTGTCGCACCTCACGAGTTTATGACAACTCGTCACAATATTTATGATAGTATTGAATCTCACGAGCTTATGACAGCTCGCCACAATACTTATGATGGTATTGCACCCTGCGAGCTTATGACAGCTCGATGCGACGAGTTTATGACAACTCGTTACAATACTTATGACAGTATTGGACCTTACGAGCTCATGCCAGCTCACCTCGATGCTAATGACAGTATCGGACTAGAGACCAGCCATGCTGATGCATACTCTTTACGGGTTTCAGGAGACCCTGAAGAGGCCTCGGAAATTGGACATGAAGAGACACCCCGCCAGGACGATGTCGAGTTGGGCGCAGACATCCTGGAAATATTGGGTAGTGATACAGCGGATCAGCCGGACGTAGGGCCTCCAATTCAAAAAGACCTTGCCCTTCGCTGGTCTCGCTGCTTACAAAGAGGACTTGACGATGACGAGAGGAAACGATTATTACTAAAACATCCTCCTCCGGCTAACTGCACACTAGTGAATGCCCCAATACTAAATTTGGAGGTCAAGGCAGCAATCTCCAGCGCCGTTCACAAAAGGGATGAACGTCTGTCTGCCCTGCAGCGCCAAATCGGTGCAAGTTTATCATGTCTGGGTGACATACTTACCTTGATCTTCAAAGAAGAGGGAGGGGGTAATAGAAAGTATATTGAACTACTAAATGACGCCAGCAGACTATTGAGTGATCTCCATCATACCGAAACTATTGCTAGGCGAGAACTGATTACGCTGAATCTCAATAGCGATGTGAAGGAGACACTGACAGAAGCCGGAATGGATGGGTTCTTGTTTGGGAACGACCTGGAGGAACGACTCAAATCCTCCAAAAGTCTGGAAAAATCGAGTCGTGAACTGAAAGCAGTTAAGCCTAAGTCACAATCGCAAAATATTAGACCTTCTGTTAGTGCAACCCAGAAGCCTTTAAACCAGCGGAGTCTACCTCGACATCAATCCGGGGTCCAACGGGGTGGACGACAGTACCAACAGGGCCCCCTGAACAACCAGTGGCGGCGGCGTTGGGAATCAGAACGCCGGGGAGCGCCGAAGCACCAGCGCAGCCAGCCAATGAGAACCAAGGACAAGAACCAGCGACGTTAGACAGGGTTAGCAAAATAGCTGGCAGGCTATCTCTTTTTTATGTCCAATGGACAAAACTAACTAATGACAAAAGGCTTTTGTCGTGGATTAAGGGTGTAAAATTACCTTTTCTGCAATCACCAATGCAGATCTGCTTACCTAAAGAACCTTCGTGGTCTACCAACGAGGAAGAGACTATTGCCAAAGCTATCAAGCAATTGCTCGATATAGGAGCAATAAGCAGAGCTAAACCATCCAAGTTTCAGTACATATCTAATATATTCTTACGCAAAAAGCAAGATGGCTCAGACAGGGTAATTTTAAATCTGAAATCCCTTAACAAATTCATAGAGTCTAAGCATTTTAAAATAGAGGACTACAAGACTGTAGCAAAATTAATCTCAAAAAATTGTTTCATGGCTACCTTGGACCTCAAAGACGCATATTTATTAGTGCCAATACATCATCTTTATCGCAGGTTTCTCAGATTTAGATTCAAGGGTAGACTCTACGAATATAATTCGATGCCATTTGGTCTCAATTGTGCCCCTCTGATATTTACGAAGATTATGAAACCCATACTATCATATCTGAGGGAAAGGGGGAACCTATCCGTACTTTATCTGGACGATTTCCTGATGATAGGAAATAGTTACGCAGAATGCCTGCGGAACGTACACGAAACTGTCACACTCTTAGAATCCGTGGGATTTATTGTCAATCACAGTAAAAGTAAGCTATCTCCGGAAACAACTATCAACTACCTAGGAATGCAATATAATTCTGTCGACATGTCAGTATGTCTTACTGACGATAAGCGTCTTCGGATGCTAAAGCTGGTGGACAGCTTTTCCAAACGGAAAAAATGTAAAATCAGAGATTTTGCAAAATTTTTAGGTAATATAGTTGCAGCTTGCCCTGCAATCAGGTATGCATGGGCATACACAAAAAACTTTGAGCGTGCCAAATACTTGGCTCTTAGGAAGGCAGCTAATAACTATGAGGCGGAAATGACTATCGACTCATCACTTATGTCCGATTTCCAGTGGTGGCTACAACAGCTGCCTTTAGCAAAGAACTCCATCAGGGTGGACAACTACGACATCGAAATTTTCTCAGATTCATCCCTCACAGGCTGGGGGGCATTTGCAAACAATGAGACGAAATACGGGTTCTGGAATGAATCAGAACGGAAATGCCACATCAATTACTTAGAGTTATTGGCTGCCTTCCACGCGATAAAATCATTTGCAAATAGTATGTCAAACGGAAATATTTTGCTACGTCTAGACAACACCACAGCGTTAGCATATATAAACAAAATGGGTAGCGTCCAATATCCTACATTAAGTGCCTTAGCCCAAAGCATTTGGAAATGGTGTGAGGCTAGGGGATTATTTCTTTATGCAACATACATTCCTTCTGCAGAAAATAAAGAGGCAGACACGGCCTCTAGGATGCAACCTATAGGTACGGAGTGGGCACTCAGTGACTCTGCATTCAAGCAGATCGTTTTGAGGTTCGGGCAACCCAGTATCGATCTTTTTGCGTCGCAACACAACGCAAAATGCGACACGTACGTATCATGGCGTGGCGACCCACATTGTTTTTCAGTGGACGCATTCACTTTAGATTGGTCTCGTCATTATTTCTACGCCTTTCCACCATTTACCCTAGTTCTTCGAACCCTACAAAAGATTATACGAGATCAAGCAGAAGGGATATTGATCGTACCACGGTGGACGGCACAACCATGGTACCCTATATTTTGTTCATTGTTAGTAGAAGATCCTCTAGTGTTTGAACCTTCTGATAGTCTTCTTTCTTTTAATAACAGACCTCACCCGGTGTGGAAGAACATTTCCCTGGTAGCAGGGCGATTATCCTCCAAGGCCTTCGACTCGGACGCATCCCAGAAGGCGCGTTAGACATATGTATAGCTGCAATCACGGAATCTACATTAAAACAATACAATTCCGGACTCAAAAATTGGTGGGAATTTTGTAAAACCAATGCGCTAGATATGTTCGCGCCTACAGTACCTGTCATTTTAAATTTTTTTGCCAGTATTTATGAGAAAGGTGCATCTTACGGCACCCTCAACTCATACAGAGCCGCGTTAAGTCAAATTCTGGGGACAAAGCTAACCCAGGACCCTCGCATAAGAAGATTCTTTAAAGGGGCTTATAACCTGAGGCCTAACCCACCAAAATACGTGGATACATGGGATCCACAGTTAGTTCTTGACTTGGCTCGCACAATGCCTAATAACACCATAACACTTGCTCAATTAACCCAAAAATTAGCTGTCCTGCTAGCCATATGCACAGGGCAGAGAGTTCAAACACTACATAATATAGAAATACGGAATATTGTTACTTTAGAGGATAGGATAGAAATAAGAATCTCTAAAAGGCTCAAGACTTCTGGTAAAAACGTTCCGCAACCTACCTTAATATTGCCTTTCTTCCGTCCGGAGAAGGACATTTGTCCAGCAGAAACATTACTGCTTTATTTGGAAAAGACGCAGACCATACGAGGATCGACTGACCGGCTATTTATTACTTTTAGGGCCGGTTGTACAAATGCGGGTTTAGCACGAGCTTTGTTAAGCCTAAGCTTAGCTAAGCTCAGGCTTAAAGTCGACACCCGTTGTACAATCGTCGGCTTAGTTAAACCTGGTTGATAATGAAATTCACTACAGTTGGCATCAATTAAGCAATACGTACTGACATAATGATCTGAAAAATTACCTTTTTTGGTTAGGCACTTATGACAGTTTGTGTCAAATTTTGGCAACGACCGTTTTTGTCTCTGTTCTTTCATTCACTCTCTTTGTTGAATTAGACACAAATCTTCCAAAAAATTTGACCTAATAAAGTGACAAGCAATTTGAAGGTTCATCTTTGACAAATCATGTCACTTTTTTACCAGGTTAGGTTTAAACCTCAGCTAAGCTCGCGTTGAGCATCGGCTTACGTAGGCTCGTGTTAAGCTTGGAGTGGGGGGTTAAGCCAGCATTGTACAACGGACATTTTGCCACTGACGTGGTTTAACGTCGGCTTACCTTAAGCCGAAGCTTAAGCTTGCATTGTACAACCGGCCCTTAAGCAGCCGTTTCATAGTGCATCCTCGCAAACCATCAGCAGATGGATCAAAGTGATGCTCAAAAAGAGCGGCCTGGACACAGATAGGTACACTTCACATAGCACACGTCACGCTTCCACGTCCGCAGCATCTCGGAAGGGTTTTAACTATGATACAATCCGGAAAGCAGCAGGCTGGACGGAAAAGTCCAAGGTATTTGCGAGTTTTTATCAGAGGCCTTTGGTTTCCAACGAAATATTTGCAAACGCAGTTTTACAGAACTAGCAGAAGTGGAACCTTGGTTTATAAATAAACGAGTTTGAGACTAGTACCGTTGTCGCACTTGCTTTAAACAACTACATCTGGTTATTTACGAGCGAGGCCCGCATATAATTGATAGATTAAACGAACTTACCTTAAGTGAAGTTCTATCTAGATTATATGCGGGCCTCGTGAAGTAAATAACGCCCCCCCATACCCATTACCCTGGAAAGTGCAACAACGTACGGCTTTGAAGAAGAATGACATCATGGACGACGGAAGGGTCGGAGCGGCAGTACTGCGAGGTTGCCGCTCCCCTTTGGTTTTTTCTAGCTTGGATATCGTGTGGAATTCGACCCGATCGGGGATACTACATCTGGTTATTTACTTCACGAGGCCCGCATATAATCTAGATAGAACTTCACTTAAGGTAAGTTCGTTTAATCTATCAATAAACATCGCTTTCCAATCAGATATCCTTGCTGTCTATACGAAGAGGTACGACAGCGGGTACACGTCCTGTCAGTACTCATAAATATCTCGACGCGCGGCCGTGTGGTGGTGTTCCCATTACAAAACGACGACCAGTTGAGATGGAGAGAGGACGCATTGATGGATCGGTAGGCAGAACCAATCACGATGATAATATTTATGACGTACCGCTAATTTATCGTCGACGGTACTATGTACGCGCACAGGTACCACCCACTCCATTAATGCAACGCGTATTGTTTTTGAGTAGAGCGAATATTTCCCCGGGCAACGGATTGTTGTGATTTATCGAGCCATGGGTTGGGTGGATTGAAGAGTTAGCGGTCTACGATGGAACGTGATTTATATTGACATGTCTGGGAAATATATCTAATTAATATTTTCCGGACGTCTATGGATACTATGGGCGTGTTAAGCTTTTTTAGACTAAACTCGATTTTTGTTAGGTCGCGTCGCTCAACCGTCAATTGGTGATTTTGTCTGAAAACCAAAGCCTACCAATAATATGCAACTGACCTCAAAAGAAACTGTGGAAGGAATGAGAAATTGTAATCAGGTACCTTAGGATGTTTGCATTAGTATAACATAATGTCCCAGGCCTGAAGATATCAAAATTTAGAAACAATAATTGTACAATTTTTTATTCAATATTTTTATTGCAAAGTTATGTGTTTACTATTTATACCACAATTACAGCTAAAACTAATATTTATTAATATATTTCTCCGGGCAACGGATTGTTGTGATTTATCCAGCCATGGGTTGGGTGTATTGAAGAGTTAGCGGTCTACGATGGAACGTGATTTATATTGACATGTCTGGGAGATATAGGTAATATTTTCAGGACGCATATGGATGCTGTGGGCGTGTTAAGCAGACAATATATTATGGTTCCTTTTTCGAGTAAATCCGATTTTTGTTAGGTCGCGTCACTCAACCGTCAATTGGTGACTTTACCCGAAAACCAAATGCTGCTAATAGATACGATTAAAAAAATCTGAAAGGGACGAAAAGTTGTAATTGGGTACTTTAAGATGTTTACTTTATTACGAAATAAAGTCTTAGGACTTGGAGAGATCGGAATTGAAAAAATGTGGAACTGCTTTTTTTATATTCCAAAAGGCGCTTTTACTTTTTATACCATAATTACAGCTAAAACTAATGTTTATTAATATATTTATTCATTAGCGAAGCTGCAGCTGATTTGTTAAAATATCTATTTGTTCTATTGATAGATATACAGGGTGTCCCAGAATTTCATTGATACGTGATATTCTTGTAAGGAAAAAAAGTTCAAACGAAAATTGAGTGATTTTGGGAAGCACTATATGTATAGGGTCTGTCATACCATGCTTTAAAAACATATTTTATATATTTGATCTTTTAAAACGCACCCCCAACTTTTCTATCAAATAGCACCCTACAGTTTTTTCTACATAAATAAGGTCATAAATATAAAACATAATAAAATCTTGTAGTGCCTTCGATTTCATACTGCCTTTGATTCCATACGCAAAGCATTTTTTTCGTAAAATCATAAGTATAATATAAACAAAATACGGGGCAATATTTTCGTAGTAAAAAAGACATTTGTTTTCGAAAGCATGTATAGGTCATCCAGTACCCACAAAAATCCACTTAATTTTCTTTTGTATTGCTTTTTTTGCGTCAAAAATTTCTGATTTAATTTCTATCATGCTTATAACTTTACGGAAAAAAAAGTTTGCGTACCACAAGATTATATCATTCATGTAGGAAAACCTATGGAGTGCTATTTAAAAAAAAAGTAGGAGGTGAGTTTTCGGGGATGACGTGCAAAAAAAATGTTTTTAATGCATGGTTTCATAGATCCCATAATATCTTCAGAATTACAACTCAGTTTCCGCTTGAACCGTCTTTCGTTAAGAAAATGTCATTAATCAACCAATAATGTTTACCATTCACTATATATTAAAATTTATGGAAATGATAAGAGACTTGATTCAAATATAAGCATCTTATTTTCGGAAGTCAACAAATGTTTTCAAAACCTTTACAGAAACACCCGCTGTGGGTCTCTCTTTGAAATGAATACTCTTTTCGTTGATAACTATTTCTAAAATCCTCTGGGATAGTTTTTATTTTTTCTGATAAAAATTAATTTACAATTTCAGATAGTGGAGGTAGAGGGTTGTCGACTGACGGGATGATTTCGGGTATCTAGTCGGCGCTTTCAAGGTTGGTGTGGCAAAATTTTTTGGTCCGAATTTATGAATCACCTAACTTAATGCAGATTTCAATTACATAAAACACGTTAGATGTCTAATAAATGAAAAGTGTATCCTATAAAAAAATAGAGAATGTTGATGATGCACATAATATTATGTTGGCACTTAGATACTATATCATTTTACATCTTGACTACATTATAAGAAAATATCCTTGCGAATTTGCTCTTCCGATCCGGAATATATTTAACTTTGATATATCAATCAAATTCCCATAATAATATTAAGCAAGGACTTGTACTGACATTCTAAGGTTTGGACGTTAGTTGCAGGTCAACTGTGGACTTAGCAGCTTGACGACGGTATCAAGATTTATGGTGATGATCTTGAATTATGGCAGTGTACAGTGTACATTGTAATCGCCCTTACATAGGCATTACGGTCCTTGTTCACAAGACCTCGAACAAATATCTCTAGGCTGGTGCGGGTATCGACATAGAAGAGTCGAAGTCAACCCCGTAAATAGAGGTAGCTAGCGATGGTAAGTCGTGCCTCATAAATAAAACTGCTGTTAACTCAATAATATACGGCCATCCCAAGCCCTGGCGGCATATCTGTACATGGTGGACAGTTTCTCAAATTCACTCTACATTATACAATAGGCCAAAATACATAAATGTAAGCAGTAAATGCTATTTTGGATCGGATTAAGTACACATGTAAATACCAGATCGTATGGTTTTTTAGTTTTCAATTTGACATATGCATAATGATATATTTTTTATTTATCGTATATTTATTTTGCCATTCCTTATATAGGTTCTTTTATTTAATATTTAATATAAATGCAAGCAGTGAATGCTATTTTGTATCGGGTTAAATACCCTTGTAAATAACCATATCGTATGGTTCTTTAGTTTTCAATTTGACATATGCCTAATCATTTATTTTTTATTTATCGTATATTCATTTTGCCATTTTTTATATAGGTTTTTTTAATTTAATATTTAAGACCGCTTCAACCATTTAGGGTTATTAGCAGTATAGATGACATAATGTAAAATATTGAAAGTTGATTACAATTTAAGATATAAACTACTGCCTTTAATAAATTTTAACACTTCATTAGTTTGGTGTAGGGGTGCTCCTTTTAGATCACTGGATAGGTTGTTGGATCTTCTCGTGTTTAGGTAATAAGTACAGTCTTTGAAGATATGTGATACAGATACTACGACGCATTCGTTACATGGTGGACATATAGGAGCTTCATTCTTTTAGAAAATGTACTTATGTGTCGCCAGAGTGTGACCTATCCACAGACGTGACGTAACTATCCACAGACGTGACGTAACTATCTGCTTTCTTCTATTCGAATGTACGGCTAACTTTGTTCTAACATCTGGGACAATTTCATGCAATTTCCTAGAGCTGTTTGTTCCATTCTTCTTGCCACAGACTAGTGAGGAGGTCTTTTATCATTTGCTTATTATTTTCACAGGTTGTCTAACTAGACTACTGATCTGTTTGGTTCGATCCGTGCTATGTGACGGCACCCACAAGGTTTTTATGATTTTACCCATCACCGGTGACTGATGCAGAGTTTCTTTGACCTCTATGAGAATGCGGTTGTGGGGATACAACCATTTCATTCGTTCTAGTGCGCGCAAAGAATCAGTTACTAATAAGTAGTTGGAGCTTCGGGCACTCTTTTCACAATCAAGTGCTTCTTTCTTGAACATTGAGAAAACGGTATTGGGAGATATAGAGCTGTTTCGCGCCCGTAGTAAATTATACAACCAGCAAATTGTAGCACCATAATTGTCATTTCATAAATCTTCTGGTTGGCAGATTGTACAATGCTCACTGATTCAAAGAAGGTAAATCAAAGATATTGCTTATGTAATGGCTCAGATTTATTCATGAGTATTTGGCTTTCATAAAATTGGTTTTTGATTTACTCAAATTTGACGACTTTAAGATATTCAACGTTAGAGACATTTCATAAACAAGGGGCAACATGGGAGTAGAAGCGGATAAGAACGGACTATAATACATATCAACAGATAATGGATTTTTGACTGCATCTAAGAGACTTAGGCCCGATTTTATCAACACAGGCATTTTAACAAAGAATTTGACCCATCAGAGCAGCTCATTCAAAAACTTGCATCTGTGAAACTTCTCTGAAAATGATTGATTTCTCTTGAAATTTGAAAATGTGAAAAAAGACATGCTTTATATATAATCGAGCATTATGAACCCTCTAGTATCTTTTCAACTCTGATTTTCCATCCTAAATGGGTAAAAACTTGCATTTTCCTGTTTAACAAAGAGTTTAGCAATTGCTAATCTCAACCAATCAGATTCCACAAAACCGACACATTTGATCACTGTATCAAATGTATTGTTAATGTAATGATAATGATGACAGGAAATTCAAACTACTGCATTATTTTGATAAAACAATAATCTACCATCGACAATAATTATAAATACCTGTAACATACCTTTGTATTATAGTAAAAGGGATAAAAAATAACATTTTATTGCATTTCACAAACTAGACACACACGACAAGTGTGCATTACTGGTTGCCTATCCTTCTTAACAACAAAGCTTGTGAGCTGGTAAAAGTATAACTATAATAACCTTATTTTTCCTAAACTAGAAATCTTTTGTATAGTCAGAAAGTGAATAAGATTCTTTATACAATGTTTATTGATATACATGCCTTACAATGTGTTTCTGCGCTACGGTGCCTTTTACGCAGTGGTTTTACGATCTTTATATCATCTGTGATTATTTCTATAAGAAGGTCTATAACAAACATGCATCCAGTCTATAATCAATCTGACTGCAATTGCAATTGGTAATTGACAATAATTATAAGGTAAACATTAAAGTGCATTAATTTGCAAATCAGTCGCTTTGTTCTGATTTTCTGCTATGATTTTGATCCATGAATTCTAAAATATTTGATAAAAGTGTCATCCAGCTTTGACGTTTTGTTTCCAATATTGATAAAGTACTATTGGATGATACTTATTAACATGGCCGTCAATACCCAACAGAAAGCTTTTGCTAAACAACATCCAATAGAAAAGCTTTGTCAAAGTCTTTGTTAAATATGCATGTTGATTAAATCGGGCCTTAGAGGTTTTCGACCTAATTTTCTGCCTAAAATCCAAGCTGGAGACTACAGACGTTATGTTCACAAAAAATGCCAAATGATAGGATAGCCATCTAGTACTATACCATTTCCAGCACTGGTTCCCAATATGTCAAATTGCATTTGAACAGTTCGAAACAACAATTGACGCTTTAGAAATGTAATTTAAATATTTTAGAACTACTGTTGGAGATGCTATAGTTTTCATCTTTAAAATAATATTTCGAGTAGTAACTTACGATCTTCTTTCAGTACTGCTTATGACAACTTAAATTTAATTATATGAAGAGTGCTATATCAGGCTCCTCCACATTTGGTGGATAAGGGTATACTTTGATTCGAAAGGTAGTCATACTCATACGTAAATTTTACTTAATCTTCAAGATGCAATCTCGCGAATCTATTAAGCATAAATTGGTCAATTTTATAAAATCTGTATCACCATATTAGGTCCGCTATCTTGCATACTTGAAACATAAAATTCCTCTAGTTGTATTTTTACATAAGTAGTTTTAATATTTTATGACGAAAAATGATCGGTCTATAATTAATTGATTAATAATTGTAGTAGGTAATGTCAACTCATACTTTCACTAGAAAACTTGTTGGGGAGAACAAAACTGGTGGTTGCTATTTAACTATTTAATTTAATGTTCCCTTAAGTAATACTCAAGGAATACTTGAGGGATCCTCAAGTGTGACTTTCCTTGTGTATATGTTTCCTATAGGCAACATCTACGAGACGGCGGGATTCATTTGGGGACGTCATATTTCAAATACTTACAATTCAGTTCGTTATGCCTATGCCATCGAGGTAGAATCCCAAGGAGACGCTATAAGGTACAATTTCGCATAACGAAAACGGTAGCAGTAGGCGTCGCTAAGCGTGGTAACAGTATGGACGCCTCGCCAGAGCCTGATTACTTTCTTATGTAAATAATTTTGAAAATTCATCACAATGATGATTTAAATATGAAGTATTGGGTTGATTTTTCAATCTAATGCGAAATTCATAGTTAAGTATATGAAAAAAATAGGCTTTGTAGAGACGACATTCATCATCAATTGCATAATACAACTGTATTATTGCTGCGATACGTTACACTTTATTAAGATAAAGATTACAAATGCGGTCCTATACATTGTTATTTTTTTGGCATACATACCTATGAAATGTAATTCCTGTCGATTTCTTCTTATCCATGCCATCTCTGCTAGAGCAACTAAGATAAGCACATGAAACCATTATTTCCTTTATGAATTCACTAGAATATCACCTAAAAATAACTAAAAATCTCGGTAAAAACACTCAAAAAAAGCAAATACGAAATTGTCAATGAAACGTCAGCTGCTTGACGTAAGTGTCGAATCAATATGGCCAACTTGCACTTGCTTTCAGCCACGTTATCGCGCCTCCATGGGATTCTACCTCGATGGCCTATGCCATGTTGATGTTTTCTGTTATCTCTTTTTGTTTTGTGCCAGTATTTTGAGTTTTGTGCTGGACATTTTTCCGGATGTAACAGAAACTGACAACACCGTATTTTTAAATTAACCTACAAAATCGCCTAGACTACAACGCAAATGACATGTTGACATTTCGTTACTTGAGTATAATTCAAGGGAGCCTCATATGGAGCCTCAAGCCGACTTTACATTACGAAACTAGTTTCTCAAAACTAGTGTGATGACATTAGCTGCACTCTTAGTTTCACGGGTAAATAGGTGTTTTCATCACGCATGCATCAGTTTCACGAAACCGAATTGGTTTCGTGTGTTACGCGAATTTTGAATGACTACATAGTGTCATGCAACTAGTTTCGTAAAATGTGATGAAATCAGTACCTATCACGAAAAACGTTCGCAGAGAGTGTATGTCGATTTTTGGTGAAAATCACAAGTGAGCGCTGGGCTGCTAATGAAAATATTAAATTTATAAATGAATACCAGCCTAATAAGTGTCTTTGAGATCCTAAACATAGACAATATAAAAATAAGATAAAACTTTGATATGCTACATATTTATACTCTAAATACGTATGATAATGACTGGAGACTGTTTCCAGTAGCTCAATAACATAACGTAATTTGGAGTTTCTCTTTTGCTGTCAATGCTTCACGACATGTTATATGTTGCTTTGATATTCAGTTGAAGACTTTATCTAACAAGAGTGCTTGACTCATTCGAAAATAGTTTTTCTAGCTATCAGGATCACCATCTGCCAATTCAGAAATCAACTGAGTTGCACCCAGATCTTTTCTCGATAACCACTCTCGAATCCATCATCGTTTTTTGTTCCGTCCAAGTCTGTAATTTGTAAATAACCATTTGTGCAACAACATTACGAATTGCAGTAAGTTTGGATGTGGTCAGTGCCATGGTTACTGTGATACTGAAAGTTTCACGTCACTTGATTTCATGAAAATTTTCGCATTAGCCAGTTTCGTGTAATTAATTTTAGCATACATGGAACTAGTTTCGTTATGTAAATTCGGCTTTACGTAAGGGACCCTCAAGTAGCTGTCGAAACGGGACCCACGAGGCTGCGCGGTGAACAGCGTCTGCCTTCGATAGTGGAGCAGCAGCAGCCTTGTGCACGGTTAGCGCTTGGGTGGTTAACTGAATTGCACCAGGGAGGCAACAGTTTGGACTGGCTGTCGGTGTCGCCCACACGAGCGCTGAGCGGAGCATCTTCCGCGGCTGGCACTTTGGATGATCGACCGGAAGGCCCGGACGGGGGACCCCCGTCGGACCGTCCGGATGATGGTATCATTCCAACGGCACCGGCCGTGCACCGTCCCCCCTCTGGGAAGTTATAGTACAATAGGCCTTAAAGCTGGGCCGCACAGTAAGACAAGCCGACAGGCAGCTTGCGTGACGTCACAAACTTCGACCGACTTTTATATGTGTTTATATGGGGCGCGCGGTATTTTTATTACATCAGCATCAGGAGTTCTGCTATATTGTGAAGTATAAAAGAAAGAAATAAAGATACCTACACATGATTCTTAATTGGCTATTATAAAACAATGAAAATGTCGATTTTCAATTAAAATAAGGCATTTCCCATTCTAGTTCAAACTATTTTATTAAGCAGGTGATATAAAAAAATAAAAAACTGCACTAATAGAAAAATAACTCTTTAGGTATTGAAAAACAGGAACCAACATACAAATCAAATAGTAATCCAAAATAGGAACAAAAAATAAATAGGTTATATTTTGAGGTTATATAAAAATAACAATAACAGAAAACTAACTTTCAGCTGTTAGAAAATATAGGAATAAACATGTAAATCAGAAAGTAATACGAAATAAAAACAAAAAATAAAAATATTTTCGGGCCATATAAAATAAATAAGAAACTATAAAATAAAAACGACTCTTCTGGTATTAAAAAATATAGGAACAATCATATAAATCAAGAAGGAATACAAAATATGAACAAAAATAAAAAAATATGTAGGTGATATGAATTAAAGTAAGAAACAACAATAACAGAAACATAAGTCTTTAGGTAACACAAAATATGGGAACAAACATATAAATTACAAAGTAATAGAGAATGGGAACGAAAGGATAAATAGTATTTTAGTTTTCGGAAGAACTTAGTACTGGACAGCTTATCAGTTTTTCTTTTCTTATTAGATTTCACACAATTGTCATTGATGGCATTATTGTATAGTTTCTCTATATAAGCCTGAAATTCCGGAAATAATGAACACAAGATCAAATCAGAATATCAAATAAAACTTTCACCTTACCTATATAATAAAATAACACGTGTTGCTCAAATATACTCAAATGCACACTCGTCTGCTGTCTGCACAGGAATACAACGTGCCAGTACTACCAGTGTGATTCCGCGGAAATCGTACAGCGCGGCGGATGGCTTAGGTCGATATTTGTGACGTAGGCGACGACAGAGATAGATATATATGCCGGCCTGTCTTACTGTGCGGCCTAGCTTAAAGGCTTAAGTACTGACGGCTCCCAGAGGGAAAAAAAGCTGTCGAAACACAAAACCTTACTTAAGGGACCCTCAAGCATTAAGCGACCCTTAAGTATCGACTACGTATACGACCTTAAAATACTTCCGCGAAACATTGTCCATCCTGTAAGTACTTATCTCTCTCTGTTTATGTTTGAATATTAAACGAGGCTGGCTGGCAAACAGAAGAGAGCAAATCGCCGACAACGACACGGAGTGGTGTTGCTCTTCGCTAGCGGCCCGCTCGTATTTTCTGCTACTTATTACCCCCCTCGCCCCCCGCCAGGCTCCGCGACCGCCCCTACGGCCGGAATTTATCGGGGGTTTTAACGCCCGGCCGTACCTGCAGGAGCATCCACCGGGATTATTGAGTTATGTGAGTTTTAATGTTAACGGCGCGCCGCCTAGCGTCGCGGCGCGGCGGCAGAAACGGCGCGGTGTATACAAAATGTAAAGCGGAACGGCGAATTTGTTGAGCGTAGAGGGAGTAGATGGAAAGGAAAATGTGCAAAGTGTCCACGCGGAGTAAGTACTGTAATCGCCAAATATTTTGTTATTTGGCATCTTCCCTTGCGAGTTCGCCATTTTTGTCTTTCACAGCTCTTTTACATTTCAATCCCTCTTAGTCATCGCATATGTCCAATGTCTACTATACAGGGTGTCCCATGACGATTAAGACAAGCAATATATCGGAATTGGGCAGTAGTAGAGATTTATAATATAGGGGGTGTAAATTAGAGAAAGATTGCATCTTTTCTTATTATTGCTTTACCCAATGAGGTATTTGTTTTTGGTCACGTGACGTACGATTCCAAATTTTTAAAACCTTCCTCTGTTTCTCCCGATAAAGCAATTTCAATAAACTATCACACTTGAGGTCTACAGTGATTAATTCAAGAGCTACAGGTACTTAAAGGATTGTACCATTACCATTAAGACAAAAAATGAAATGAACACTAGCATAGGGGTACATTTATTATAATAATCAATGGTAGTGGTACAACTTTAAGTACCTGCAGCTCTTTAATTAATCACTTTAGACCCGAAGTGTGATAGTTTATTGAAATTTTTTTATTGGGAGGAACAGAGAAAGGCATTAATATATAGGGTGTCCCATTAATAATTTTGAATCGAACGTCACGTGACTAAAAACAGATACCTTATTGGGTAACATAATAACAAGAAAAGATACATAATTTGCTCTAATTTACACCCCCAAAATTATAATTCTCTAGTACTACCTAGTTCCGATGTATTGCTTGTCTTAATCGTCGTGGGACACCCTATATATGATGGTATTAAATTAGTGCAAGTATATTGAACTAAAATAAGCGAACATGTTACTAATCTTCAGCGTAGCTTTTTTATTGTTTGGGCAAAAATGCCAGATTTTGGGTTATTATCAGACTCTTTAATCTGAAACATCTCAAAACATATTGATGTTCGTCCACGCATACATTATACATGTCTCCCAAATTTCGCGGTTGGACAACTATTTATCTGAACAGAGGGTCAAAATTGGAAATAGGCTCTCTATTACGCGAGAACTTATACGAGAGATGGTGCGCGAGAGCTTCCGAGAGGTGTTCCTCAAGGATATATCTTAGGCCCAATTTTATTTGTTGTATGCCCTGAATTTCCTTGACGCGTTATATTCTCGTAACAAAAAAAAGTTCAAACGAAAACTAAGCGGAATGTTTGAAGGTACTAAGGGTCTTTATACATAAACCTATTTTATTTTAAAGTCATAAGCATAAGGTAAATAAAATAAGGATTTGTTTGAGGCGCAATATTTCCGTAAGAAAAACAGTTAAAAAGAAAAATAAGTGCTCACGAAATATTTTTTTTTGTACTAAAAATCACGTCCCACTTTTATTTTCAAATAGCACCCCACACCTTTTCCTACATAAGTGAGACCATTATTTTATTCGAAATCTTGTAGTGCCTTTATTTCATACACAAACCAATTTTTCCCCAATTTCGTAGGCATAAGGTAAATAAAATAAGAATTTTTTGAGGCGTAATATTTTCGTAACAAAAAACTACAAAAAGACAATTGATTTCGAAAGTATGTATCAAATACCTTTTAAAACCCACTGAATTTTCTTTTTTATCCGTCTATTGCGCCAAAAAAATTCTTATTTTATTTATATTATTCTTATGATTTCACGCAAAAAATAAGTTCGCGTATAAAAATCAAAGGTACCACAGGATTTTAAATAAAATAGGGATATCATTTAGGTAGGATAACAATAAATGAGATGCTATTTGGAAAAAAGTTGTGGGTGAGTTTTAAGGGTTAACGTACAAAAAAAAATGTTTTGAAAGCATGGTATGATAGACCCTATGATACCTTTAAAAATTCCACTCAGTTTTCGTTTGAACATTTTTTTGTTACGAGAATGTCACGTGTCAAGGAAATTCAGGGACGCCCTGTATATGTCTGATTTAGAACACTCCATTAAATTCTGTCATATGCATTCATACGCTGACGACGCTCAATTGTATTTATCGTTTAAACCTTCTAGGTACGTCAAAGCTAATAAATAGACTGTTGGAGGCTGACATACTCGATATACAGCGTGGGCCAATAGTGAGTGGACGGAAGATTGTGGGATTACTAAAACATATTTTAGAAATCTGTCACTGAATCAAGTTAGGGACCCTTGAGGGCTATAACATTAACATATCTTTGATTAAATTTTGACATTTATACAGAGTGATTCATGTCAAACATAAATTTTTTCTAATGGAACACCCTATATATTATTACATACCTGGAATCCTTGGTGAATTCTAATGTGAGTTTATATATCATACATGGAACTTTAAACGTACCGTTTAGGCGCAAATCACTATTTTTTGGTATAAGTAGGTATCAGAAAAGAGTCGAATATCGCAGCGACTATAAAACCTAGAAGGCCTTGACTTTGCAGTACGACTAAGCATGAAACGCGTCACCTTAAGTAATATGGTTCGACTTGAATTCTTTTTGCAGTTTGAGAAATCAGTAGATTAATTAAGGAAACTTTAATCGCAGGTAACTTGACTTTTTCGAATGGCAATGCCAATTTGGTGTATAGAATCAAATGTAAAATTTGATTACCCTTCTAACGATATAGGGTTCTCAGTATGAATATTTTTTAGTTTTCATTTTATTTCAACTTTTCAGTCAAATCGGAGTTTTTCAATTCTCCTACGTGTAAGCAACCCAACAGGCCATGAAAAATAAACAAAAGTCCGTTAAGTTGGAATAAACCAACGAGCTTAGTAGAAAGATGCAAACGAACTAGAGTAACGAGGCAAGATTATGAAAATTCCTTATAACACATTAGCTCTAACTGGAGACAACAGCGGTAAGATGTATAATGCCAATGAGAAGCTGAGGTATGACAGCAGTGCTTTTTTTCACAACCAACTTTAAAAGACGATTAAAAATTTTGAAAAGGAAGACTACCACCGATTTTTGCTCACAGTGTAACATCTTCAGAATGAAATTTTTTGCTCACAGTCTAACATCTTCAGAATGAAATTTCACATTTAATGCACCTCTCCTTACCCTAGTTCCCAAGTCCAGCCATCATCGCAAACGTGAGGATGGCCTCGGCTCCTGCCCATCTTTTATCATCGAGCTCAAGGACCCTTGAACCAAGTATTGTCTGCCTGTGATACCCAAGGGCTTCACATTCAGAAGGCATAGATGTTCTACTACCAGCAATAATCGCTGGTGGTTTTCCTTTAATTAATTTTTTTTTACTGGATTTGGAAATTCGCTAGTAGCCAGTAGGCTGTGAAAAATGGGCATTCTTATTACCGCTATTGTATCATGGTTAGAGCTAATGCGTTATAAGGAATTCTCATAAGCTTGCCTTGTTAATGTGGTTTGTTTGCATCTTTCTACTAAGTTAGTTGGTTTCTTCCATCTTAAAGGGCTCTTGTTTATTTTTTATGGCCTGTTAGGTTGTTTACACGAAGGCCAATTGAAAAACATCCAATTTGACTGCAAAGTTCAAATAAAATGAAAACTAAAAAAGACTGAGGTTGAAAATCCTATATCATTAGATAGGTAGTCAAATTTTACATTTGATTCTAAAACAAAAATAGGCATTCCTGTTTGACAAAATCAAGTTATCTGTGATTGCAGCTTCATTAATTAATCTACCGATTTCTCCAAGTACAAAAAGAATCTAAATTTAGCCGGCCGTACAGGCCATAGGAGCTGGGATGTATGTGGGAGATCGAGGAGTACGGGAGAGTTACTGTCTAGACACGAAAACTACGATATTGGAAGCAAAAGTATATGCAATACTCTCTGCTGCACGCAATGAGGAGGTGAGCAGAAGGTTTACATCTGCTGTGACAGTCAGGCGGCACTTAAAGCCGCCTGTGGGCCCAGAACCAGGGCATCCCTGTTTCAGGAGTGCAAGACTGGAAGAGCTGACAAGGCTGAAGGAAGTTATCTTGATGTGGATCCCGGGTCATACGGGGTCACTGGTAATGAGGAAGCCGATAGGCTGACCATACTCGGCACTTGAGGATAGTTTGTTGGCCTGGATACCGTTATTGGATTGACTTGATAGCCGGTAATATCAGCCCTCACAAAGAGGGTGAACAATACCATAGATGAACAGTGGAGGCAAAGTGAGGGATGCAAACAAGCCAAGGATATCATAACTGGGTTGAACATATCTAGATCAGCATGGCTACGGAGCCAAGGCCGATGGGCAATCAGAAACCTCGCGGGTGTTCTGACGGGGCACTGCAGGCTCAACGGGCATCTATAACTATTAGAAATCAAAGAAGACCCTTTGCGTGGGTTGTAGAGAGGCCTAAGAAACGATCTACCACTTCCTTGCGGAATGTGGGTTGCTATGCGGGCTGAGATACGAGATCTTTGGATCCGATAGACTCCAGCCAAAGGAATTACCCTATCTAAGCTGGGCCGACATACTGTGCTTTGTTAGAAGGTTGGGAAGGTATGGCAGGGAGGGGGAGGCAGGCAGTGATGGCTGAGGGTTGATGTTCGGGGATGACAAAAGGGCCTAATGGGCCTCACTTACCAGGGGCGGCTGCCCCACAGCTACTACTAACTACTACTACTACTTATGTGGTACTGTTTATTAATCGCCGTGCGGTGCGGTGCAGCGAGATAAACTACTCCGCTATGTCTTTACCCTAAGCGTGAACCAATCCCGAGCTACCGGACTTGATGGAAGCCTCCGATACTCCTCACAAAGAGAACGAAGAGATAAACCACGCGATTACCGCTCATTAAACGGCGAACAACGAATCTCGGTAGCAGGAGCAGCAGCAGTAGGGACATTTTTAAAAGCCTCTGTTCGGCCACATACAACGAACGAAAAGCGTAAATCTAGAGTGCTTGGCGGTGCAGTGCGCTTGTAAAGTGTACACTCGGTGTACACTCACTCCGCTCGCGAATAGGTAGGAGAAGAGGAAAAACATGGCTAGCGCGATAAAGGTATTCTAATATGCCGATATTTCAACAGGGGACGCGACGCCGTACCAAGCCGGACGACGGTATTCCGGTATGCCAGCTTTAAATATACATGGGCTTAGATACCGCATTTTGAAAGAGGGTAGATATAGTTGACAAGCTGATGAACGTTTCGATTTCACGCCATCATCAGAGGGCATCCCAGCATCAACTACTCAGCAAGAAATCAAAGGAGATCGAACAGAAGGGTTTTGCCTGACCTCCTCACAATTCGAATGACGCGTAAAGGCGGAGTGGCCATGCCTTTGGTAGTGATGATTCTACCAAAGACTTCCAGTAAGTATTTACTGAAGATACATATCTGGGACTGTCTATCAGAGTCGATATTCAAAAGAATTTGCAATTGATAGGACCTTAGAGTAACAACTGAACATAGAGGTAGTAAACAAACCACTTCAGCATGGCGCGCTGAAAGCCATCATCTTTGACACTTCAGCCTCCAAACATTGATCAGCCGTGACCTCGCAGAGACAGTTCAAATTGTAAACAATGCTGTATAACGCCAACTAACCTGAAAATTCTTCCAATGCAACCCATGTTACAAACACTGCACTTTTTGGGTTCCATCTCGAAAAACTGTTAACTACACTCGAATATCGCACAGCAAGTCCGTAAAGCTTCACTACAGTTACTAACAAATACCAAATTCGATTTTACTAACCAAGCAGAAAAGACGAACAGAAAATAAACAAAGCAAACGTTTGACAGTGGAGGGTATGCGGCATTGTCAGCTCCACAAAATTATGCAAGACTTCAGAATTTGCGTTTATGCTGAAGAATATGCAGTAACGCAGTAGAGGTCAACATATCTATGGATTTTACTGTAATCATTCCTGAACCATCAAATTACCGTCTTTTTTAACGTAGAATAGAATATTTCCGAATATTACACAATTAAGACGATAGTAAACAATTATGATTGCCGTATCTGGAGATCAATATGACAACGTAAGGAAAGATGTCGGCCTATTAGGATTAGTTATTTACTACCTGTATGTTCAGTTGTTACACTGAGGATAGGACAGACTGTCAGAAGTATGAATACGCTCGGTCGTATTGTGCCTGAAATGTGCCCAAAACCACAATATTATGAATTTTTGCCCTCAAACACGACAAGAGGTGTTCAATTGCGTTGGGTATCATCCGACACACAGTACCACCTGTGGGTTCACGCCTAAGACGAATCTACAGATCATCGCACAAAGCAAGCCAACTGATTGAGGACACAGCTAAGGATGCAAGCTTGAATTCACCTATTGCTTCGAGCTGCACCTTTGACTGCTCAAAGTATGGACTTGGCTTAAGTGCTTGCAGCAGATAATTAGTCCCCATAATAAGAGACACACAGCTTTTCCGGTAAATGCCTAGGTTTTAGTCAAGCGGAATTGCCACAGTCGAGCAAGTTTGCAAGCACACAAGATCGCGGCTCGCACTGTGATCAAAATCAAATCGGGCAATCTTGAGAACTAACTAAATTTTTGCACTTTCAGATATCAAACCTCAAAACTAACCTTTTTGGTTAAAATCAAAAATTAACGAACTCAAATCGCCTATGCCGAGCTATTATACCCTCCAACCGATGAACGATGAACTTCCTTCTATTTGCTCTTCTCCTTCCTTCCCTTCTCTATCTTCTCTTACTTCTCCATGACATTGTCTGGTTTCTGGGTAACCAGGCATGTCAGTCCAATAGACCGACCGTAACTAAGCAAAGGTTCACCGGACCGTTCTGACAAGAATTGGCAAATTGTATAATATTTCGATAAAGGGAAATCTGTATAGATACAGGTCATTTGGTAGTTTTACATGGATAAAACGATAAACATATCAAAGCACAAAATGAGGGTTCCCATAGTTCATGCAATACATGTTTTAGTAAGAATCAATAGTTTTGACGTATGAGCTCTACGAAGTCTAATTCAACCCACGCTTAGGCGAAAAACTCATTTCTACAACAACTTAGAATAGAGTAGGCAGTACGTTTTTTTTATCGTGGTATCCCTGCTATTCGCGAATTTAGCGCATTTTCTGGATTTTGATGAACCAGATGCTGCAAGTTCATTGTCTTTGGTATCAAACAAAGAGTCATAGACTGAAATTTCTTCGGCATCATTCGCGGGAGGAAGACGAGAGATCGGTTGTACCAGGAGTTTAACCTCCTCGACGGTAAACTGGCTGTACACCAGGGTAATCATGATCCGCGATGGTGGCCAAAGTGCGGCGAGCTGCATGTGTGAGCATAGAGGGCGCCATGAAGGGCACATCAGCAGCAGCACTGGAGGTGCTGCTAGATATCCCACCTACTGACATTGATATAGAGAGAGAGGCAAAAATGGCAACATACAGAATGCAGAGGCTTGGCAATTGGTTTTACCTCCCTGCCATGAAACACACCACGATAACCTGCAGTGCGACGTACTTGAGATGCCACGGTACAGAATACCAAGAGTCATGGACACCAAAACCCCATAGGAGGTCAATCTAAGTGACAGGTCGGAATGGTATGTACACTGATGGCTCAGAAAGTTCATCAGATATAGGTGGAGGCACATACGGTGGGACTGCCATAATACTCTAAAGATACTGGCGAAGACCAACAATGTAACATTACCTTAGGTGCCTAGTCACTTAGGAGTGGGTGGTAAAGAGACGACCGACAAGTGTACCAAGGAAGGCGCAGAACTTCCTCTGATCGAGCCAGAAACCGCATGTGGTAATATCATACAACATCGAATGGACAGCTATCACCAGTGGGCGTCAAATAAGCACCAGAACCGCTAGGACAGAGTGGTGGAGAATACTAAGTCTAAGAGCTGGAGCGAATTACGGAGGTGGTTGGATTTAAAAGCTGAGGATTGAAATGGCAAACCCATTATGCAGGAAGTACGGTGAGATAGAGCAAACAGCTAAGAATGTGTCCTGCTCTGACTGAATGCAGGAACTACTATCTGAAACTATAGTCCAGAACGTAACTTAGGATGGGACTCTGTTTGATTCCTTTAATTGGAGATCACAATAAGCTTTAATGCTGAGAGGCAACTATTAGGCCAACTGAACCCTAAACCCCTCACTACCAAAAAAGCACCTCCCTCATTATCAAAAAAAAAAACATTAGCGATGGGACATAGAAAAAAAGAAGACACTTAATACCTTTATACAAGTTGTTACTTTCAAGGGTGGCCTTTATTTGTACTGGTACTTGTATAAATAAATAATAATAATAATAATAATAATAATTGCGCTATTGGCATGTCCCCAACTGCCATATAGTTTGTTTGATTATAAACTTGCCCGCTTGCAATTCTGTCCCCAACACTTCAATGCGGTGGCTCTTGTTTGCATCATTGCCCAGGAATATATTCTGTCATATCACTGATATATGATATTATTGTTTGTTTGATACAGACACTGTATGTCTAAACAATTGTCATTTTTTTAAATGTACCTGGTGATCGTGCATTGGAACATATTTTGTGTATATTCATTAATTCTGTCCAAATTCAACTCACGCTTGCTCTAAGAGCCCGCGCACACAGACGGCGGTCAGGAGTTCTGAGTTCCGCGTTCAGCGTTCTGCGTTCTTTGTAATTTATGGACTACTTGATAACGAAGCACACTGTCGGCAGTCAAACCGTAGCGGTCACTGAGAACCCTTGCATTCCGGAGTTCTATTCACAGAAAGACAAAGAACGCGTGAACTCCGTCATGTCGGAAACAGAAAAATTAATTGAATTGGTTCAAGAAAGACGTTTGTTATATGATTTAAGTGATAGTGATTATAAAAATCGTGATAATGATTATGAAAATCGTAAAAATACTGCCAACATCTCTTTTGCAGGAACAGCGTTTCTCCAGTTGCTATCTTGTTTTTCTATGTCATGTTTTACTAAACTGTACAATTCATTGAAGCTATTTATTGACATACGAAAATATATAAAAAATCGTTCATCTTCAAGCAATTCAGCAAATAGCGTATGAAATTCCCCTTCATCTTCTCGCTTGCTGTTAATTGGGTGCACCCAGTGTTTCATTTTTCTCTTGGACGCCTGCAGGCTCAACATAAGCAATGCTTCTTCTTCGTCGGAAGATGAGCTGTCTGAATACGTGTTTCACGAACAATATTAGGAACAGAACTGGAATGTTGGTAACTGACCGCCGCCTGTGTGCTCTCAAAACTCCGAATAATGAACGCAAAACTCTGAACAGAACTCGGAACTCCTGACCGCCGTCTGTGTGCGCGGGCTCTTTACGTACGAGATTTTTGAATCATGCACTTACGAAAATTAGCGTGAGTTCAACCTAAATACACCATCGCCGTCTTGTCACCCTAATAAGATGTGACACTAGCGAATTCTAGTCACGAGCACATCGCTACCCCTTTCCCCATTCCGTTCTCCGCCCATGCCTTAGTAGGAGATCTGTAGCGCGTCGGGCGTCGAAAGCGGACGCGGGCGTGCTGATATTTATGCCGTGCACCTTCTCAACTAATGAAATATTCACCCGAGCTATTGTTTCCAGATAAATAATTGCCACTCGAACATTCCCAGGCACAAAGGAGAGTCCAGATACCCGAGATTTATCACGAATTACATAACATTACGCCCTAATCTACATATTACATGTTCCTATTTCGCCACCACTACCAACAGCTACACTGGATTTATATGGGATGGCCGCTAGGCTACAGTCGAACCAAAGGCTCAGCTATTGAGGAATATGGAGTAATTAAAATGCCCGACTTGCCGCTAAATCACACTACTACTACCCCTACTCCTCCTACCTACATTGTAGAACGTGGGCGGACTAGGGTCAAGGGTCCCCCTTCCAGTCCGCCAAACTGGCAAGAAAGTGGTAGATATCCAAAAACTGAAATAAATATAACACAGAGCACGCTCAAAACATAAGGACCAAGTTCTCCAGATTTCGCTGAAATTTTACGAAAGAAGTATAAGTACTTCTTTGGAACGCTGATGAAAAGAACCTGCGTATTGCTCCGAAGATGTTGAACCCAAAAAAGGCCTGAAACTTGAAAGGACATCCAGAAAGCTATGTTTCTCGATATCTGCCAAATAGTTATAGTAAACAATACATGGAAAATATTGCAATGCTTAAATAAAATAGAATAAAGCTATTTTTCTCAATATCTGCCAAATAGTTATAGTAAATATGGAAAATATTGCGATGCTTAAATAAAATAGAATTACGTGATGATCTTTATGGAGATTTTTGAATAAAAAGAATTTCGTGTTAAAGTATAATTTATTAAACAAATTGACAAAATTGCAGGAATTATCTGAAGTTTAGCAAATGATCAAATCACATCTTGTTTGGAAATGCTTGATTCAGCCTTCTTCTAATGCTTCTATGTCTATGAGACATTGCAATGCATGGACAACAAAAAATTAAAAAAACAAATAACCTATTTTAAAAAATCTAAATGCTCTAAAAAAAGAAATAAGATAAACCTTTAAAATTTAACTATTAACTTAATTGTAGGCCCACTACTCACAATTTATATGACCATAAAAGCTTGTCGCAGGATCGCGTAAGTACCTATATACGTATTTTATTAAACTGAAATATTGAAAAAACAAACTTAGCAGATAGTTTACTTAATTAAATAGGTACTAGTGTATCTAAACAAGTAAATGGCGCGACAGGCATTTATGATCATATGAATTATGTATAATGAAGCTATACGTCGATAGTTGAAATTTTGAAGCAACATTTATTTTCTTCTTTTTAGAGCATTTAAATAAAAGCTTTTTTTAAAAGAGGTTTTTTGCTTATAACTTATTTTTTACTTGTTAGTTATCGCATTGGATTAAGAGTGATATCAGAATATCTTCCTAATTATTCTCGGCAAGCTGCTTTCATTTGATACATTATTTTTCGAGTTACTCTCAACAAGCCCTTTATTTGATACCCATATTGTAGAAATGCATCAGAAATAACCTTTCCTCCGTCTTGGATGGTCTGGCGTATTGGTTTTAGAATAACGTCATATAGCTTATAGCTATACTGTCTTTCAAACTAATCGTGTATACAAAATTTCAGCTCAATCGGTTCAAGATATCTGCTTAAAAATTGAGTAGCAAGATTCCACCCGATCAAACATACTCGAACATACATACATTGCAAGTTGAATAAAAGCTTTTAATATAAAAAATATATTCAAACCAAGACGCTAGATGTCCATCTTCGGGTAACCCTCATAGACCTAAATTTAAGACTCAATTTCTCAAAAACCGCACAGAAAGAATATCTGAGAATATTAAGGCTTTCAGTCTCATAGGTTTAGATTATTAATCTGCAAAAACAGAGTGATGCTGAAAATAAGCGAATAGATATGCTGAGATGGACACAGACATGTGTTGTCAGTTACAATTTAAACAAATATAAGTAACTACTATTAACCGATTTATCTGAGGTGTTCACTAGGTAATAAATTCCTAAACTGCCAAAACATCCTAAGTAGTAATAGTAACAATAATAGCAATAATATCTCGGCGTAATTCTAGACTCGAAGCTTAATTGGAGACATGTAGAACATAAAGCTCATTCAAATATTTAAAAAATACACTGGTTAAAATAGTTAAAATAGTTTTAATATGTTTTTAACCAGTGTATGTTTTTACTATTTTTAACAATGTGACTTTATTTAAAAATTCGATTTTCTCCTGATGGACGATATGGAGTGGTAATCATAAGAATTGGTACCCTTTTACTGCGTTGTAATCTGCAAAGTCTAGGGCCCGATTTATTTCATCAACATGCATATTTTAACAAAGGCTTTGACAAAGCTTTTCTATTGTGTGTTGTTTAGCAAAAGCTTTCTATTGTGTATTGAAAGCTATGTTAATAAATCATCCAATTGTATTTTATTAATATTGAAAACAAAACGTCAAAGCTGGATGACACTTTTGTCAAAAATATTTTAGAAATCCATGGTGATTCATGGATGAAAATCATAGCAGGGTATTAGAACAAAGCGATTGATTTGCAAATTAATATCAGATTTTTCATGCTTACCTTATAATTATTGTATAATTACCAATTACTAACTGCGATAATTTGTGATAGAATCATAAAAGTAGTGTCGATCACAGCAACTACCTTATTTAATAATTAATAATCCCACCTCCGTCAGTCAGTCAGATGGATTATAGACAAACAAATACTTTTATTTATGAAGAATCTTCCATTAACTGGATGCATGTTTGCTATATACCCTCTTATAGAAATATTCACAGAGGATGTAAAGGTGCAGCATACACATTGTAAGGCATACATAGGAATGAAAATCTCTCCTGCTAGTTGCTCCCTTTCTCTCAAAAGTATATTAAGCATCTTATTCCCTTCTAACTATACAAGCTATACGACAGGTTTCTTGTTTAGATAAAATAAGGTATAACGCCGACTAGCGAGCTTTGCCGTTCAGGGTAGGCAACAAGTAATGCACACGCACACTTGGGAAATAGCTTGGCCAACAGTTAAATCGAGTGTTTAGCTATTGAAATGTAACAAAATGCTATTTTTACTCCTTTTTAAAAACGCGTCGTTGCCAACTCGCTAACTATCGTAGATTATGAGAAATCGGCTTTGTCACAACTCTCCTCTGTCACAACCTACCTAGGTCTCCCCTACTATAAAACAAAGATATATTGCATGTACTTATAATTACTATCGATCGTAAGTTATTGTTGTATCCAAATAATGCAGTAAGTTGAATTTCTTGTCATCATCATCATTTGATAGACCAACAATCCAGTGATCAAATGTACCGCTGGTTGAGATTAGCAATAATTGCTAAACTGTTTGTTGAACAAGAAAATCCATTTTTCGCCCATTTAGGGTGGAAAATCAGACTGGAAAAGAGACTAGATGGTTCACAATGGTCGAATGTATATAAAGCATGTGATTTTTGTCCTTTTTGTTCAAGAGAAATCGATAATTTTCACAGTACTTTGACAGATGCATGTTCTTGAAAGGGCTGCTCTGATTGGTCAAAATCTTTGTTAAAATGATGAGCATGTTGATCAAATCGGGCCTAAATGTTTCAAATGAGCATTCTTTCTATATTTAACCTCATTTGTTTGAGTAAGTTTTGCAGTTTTAATATTTATAAATATTGGTTCAACTTTTGGCGTTTCTGTATATTTTGTAGAATCCTGAAGGAAGAAAATAAAATTCTTCGAAAGCTTGATTTGCAGCGAAGAGTACGCTTTCCGTATTCAATAGAGCCCTTTTTGGTTGTGTTGACCGCATACAAAACTGATTTAGTTGTTATACTGTGTAAGGCTTTCGCGGCCATCGTCCAATCAATTTATGGTTCTTGGGTTTTTAGGCCGGCGTCGTTTAGCGTTAAAGCTTGACGTTTCGCCACCACGAGTGGACGGCATCTTCAGAAGCTACTTCCAGTATTTTGGAAGTCGCCGAAGTGAAATAGCTTCTGAAGATGCCATCCACTCGTAGTGGCGAAACGTCAAGCTTTAGCGCTAAACGACGCCGGCCTGAAAACCCAAGAACCACAAATTGATTGATTTAGTTGTACTTTAATACCGGTCTGTACATATCTGAAGTCAATGTAACGAATAAGAACACCTCATTGACCCGGAAGCGCATCCGCATCCCAAAGTTGCGAAACGGCCGGAAGCGTGTCTGCGCGGCGCCATCGTCAGCGCCATCTAGATGTCGTCATTCCGTCTGTAGTGCAACGGGCTGGTGGAGATGTGACACCGTTCGATCGGAGCGGAGCGGGGCACTAACGACCGGCATATAGACGGTCGAATTATGAAAATGAATCCGTGGCTGGTCGGAGTCGTTGAAGCGCCCAGACAGCCAAGAAATAATAGCGCACACTGCGCGATTCGCCACTTTGGAGAATGCTAAAGGAGAATCATTTCGTTTAGCACGGTTCCAAACAGAACGCAGCTTCAAGAACGTACATATCTACAGATTCCTCGAAAATAGTCATGAGCTGGTCCCAATAATTATTCATCATCATCATCTTGCGATTTGGATACTACGCTTGGGTTGTTTATCGCATCCTATCTTCCACAGCCTGCGGTCTCTCTAGTCGCCATCAGACAGGTTCCTCTGCCTCATGGCTTCCTCAACATCTTGTCTCCAATTTTTCTTTGGTCTTCCTCTCCTTTTCCTTTGACTGGGTGTCCATTGTACAACTCTTTTGGACCATCTGTTGTCGGTCATTCGACATAGATGTCCATACCACCTCAATCTTTTCGCATCTATCGCATTAATGATGCTGGTGGCAATGTTGAGTCTGTCCCTCATGTCTACATTCCTTATTCTATCCTGGATCCTCAGTCTGCAGCAACTCCTCCAGAATCCCACTTCCATCGCTAGGAGTTTTTTCTTCATAGCCTCTGTGGTTTCCCAAACTTCAGCTCCATAGGTGGCGATGCTCTCCACTATTGTCTTGTACAGTCTGACTTTAGTCAGACTAAAGTCAGTCCAATAATTATTAACAGGCTAAAGAATCTTATCTTGAGATTGAGAAAATAGGAAGGAGCCCAAGACAAGATATGATGTGATACACACCGAGGGCTGGGTAACCGGGGGTTGTTGGATGTCGCGAACGGAGCCTTCTGGAGACAGGGGGGCACCCAGTAGTATTTTTCCATTATCCTCCTAAACGAGTCACTGGGAGGATGGGACCCTGTATAATGTCTCGAAGCCTCTAGGTAGTCAGCTGCCATCGGGAGGTCCCGATAAGAGGCTCACGCTTGGCGAAAGAAGACGTCTGGGGAAAGATAGGCATGGGTAAAGACAAAGCATCTCTCTGGCAGATCTGCTTCCAAAGCGCAGGTGTTAACATCTAGATAGCAGAGTCAGGGTAGAAAGAAGTCGCGCTCGCAACTGCCTCCGGAGCAAGTTGCCAGGATGACCAAAGGTCAAAGACAGGGGCTTAGCATGCATGAGCCCCCAGAATCCTTTGCCGACAAGTATCCCTATTACGTGTCCCGTAAGCTAACTAACCGGGTAAGTTAACTCGTGTGCCCTCAACTAGGTCCAGTAGCTTTTTCCCATTATTATAGCTAGATTCGTCATCTGACTGCGTCACACGAAACAGACCCCTTCTTTTCGCTCCGAGAGCCTTGCAGTGCATGCTATGTCGAGCTATCTCTTGAGACTGATAGCAGAGTATACCAGTATACAAGATCAGCAGTCTGTTCTCTGTGTTGATTCCAAGAGTGTATAGATTTTATCTGAAGTGGCTATGTAATAAGCGCAAAGGAATTCAAACTATAAAGAAATGCTACTACCCGTCGTCATTCGCTGTTAAGGCGGTCTGAAGGAGATTTGCCTTTATATCATAGTTCGTCAGTCAGCTTGTCGGTCTAGTCACACAGAAAGCAAACAATGTTATAGAAAAACGAGGAAAGGGGGAAGGAATAGGAGAAGCAAAGAGAGGAATGTGCAACTATTAAAATAGGCATTGTTAAAATAACAAGAACAATTTGTATATTCTAAACGCAATTTTGGTGGGATTAAATTTTGCTAAGAAGTGAATTTGTATGATCGAAAATTTCAAACAGTGCGAGCCGCGGCCTGGAATATTTGCGGACCGTGTGGTCCACTGAGTCACGCAGTCCAGGGTTACTATGCGATTCCGCTTGTTTGCAGCGTCGCCGCGCCTATGTTTTGATATAGTCCTTCAAGTAAGAAATATCGAGATCTTTAAGCAGGATATTTGAAGTATATCAAGGGGCATGTGTGATGATTCAGGGTCCTGCTTTGGAGTACCTGCAAAGCCGCATGTGCGTCTTAGCTAGAAAACATCAAGCTGCACAAGCGTAAGTAATTGCAAGTCTAAGACCCAGTTTCACAATATTGGTAACCTCTGGTAGTCACTTAACCGACAGATGGAAGTTAACCAGTAATTATCGGTTCGCTCTGTTTCGGAAAGAAAACCAGTGGCAGTGGTTAAGCTTATTTATCCTCAAGTTGGCAGCACGGATGGGTCTCAGAGCACTGCCATATTGTGTTCTGTGAATACAACTTAACCCATTGACAAATAAACCTAACCTTTGTATTCATATTTTTGACTTGTGTCACAACAGATATAACCAAAATTCATCGACGTCTCAGACGTCAATGTCAAGATGCTTGTTTTTATAACCTCCAAGTCAAGCTTATGTGTCATTGGTTGTGCACCACAAACGTCAGAGATTATCCTGCTTCATCCTTTGGTTAAGTTAAATACTGGATAACCAGTGCTTTTCACGTAAACCGCCGATTATGGAACGCAAAGTGTTCGCTAAACACTAGTCTTCTTTTAACCCCTACTTAACTGCTGATTATGAAACTGGGCCTGATAATAATTTTGTAAAGCCGAATTTGGCTAACCAGATGCTACTATAATTATGTATCATTACTTTCTTGGCTGGGATGGGACGAAGAAAAATTGGTTTTGTCAATTTTCACCTTGCAATACACGATACAAAACAGATTGAGACACTTTTCAGAGTCCCATTTGGATATCTATCCGTCCATCCATCCATATTTAACTTCCACCTAAGCTTATATTTAAACGTACGTGTTTTGTTGCACTTACATGTTGATCCTCCAGTACCTTTTCAGTAGCAACTTCAAGATGTAGCCAACGGGGTGTCATGTTCTGTAACAAAAATAGTCGTTAGCATCCTATACATCAGTTTTAAACGTCTTTTCATACTTTGACCAGAAGGTTTCTGAATTTTTGCCATTGGAGTCGCATATGAGAAACCGTGCTAGCTCTGCCTCAGGAACACTCTTGTAGTGAAGCGCAATGTATTATTTTTGTATAAGGGTCGCTAGAGACGATCGTTAGTAATTTACTTCAAGAACTTTCATTAATCAACGTGCAAACAATACTGTATGTTGTCTATACACGCAAAAACTTGTTTGGCAGTTCTCACGTAGTTGTGAGACGTTGCCGCTTGTGGATCAAAGAGTGGCTCTTAAAAATAGTAATAGATCGAAATACCATATTGTAGGTACATTTGATCACTGCCGCGACCGTTCCTTTTTGACTCTTGCATCTCCTTGAATTCTCACCTGAAACCACCGCAGAGGGTCTTAGTAATGACAGTATTGTTTGTGCCATTTGGCTGGATAGACTTATGTAAATTGAGTAGCTTAATTTTTTTATGTTCGACTGCATCATAAACATTGATTATTTATGAACTCGTTTAGTGCCCATAATTGACGACTTTAATGGACACCACTTTATTGGACTCAACTGTCACTGTCATTCTGTCAAATAATATCGTACCAGACCAACACTTTATGCAAAGAAGAACTTATTTTTATTTATTTTTTTGGACCGAATACATATTTTCATGAGCACTATTTGATTTAGCGGGAGAGAGATTTTTTGGCGCTTGCGGTTAAATTTTTTACGCTTTCTTCTCCCGTACTATCCATTTTTCATTATTATGACATTTGTCACAAAATCAATGAGGTAAACAGCTCTGTTTACTAAGGTTGATCAGGTCGCTGGTTACTAAAAGGGCTGATACACGTACGAGCAAGTACGCGTACTTATGGCTCGACGACCTTTTTCGCCTGTGTGTCACCGTAAGTACGCGTACTTTAAAACCGTCGCGCAAACCGCCGGCGAGCCAACTGGTTTGAAATGTTGCTCGTAGCTGGTCTCAGCTCGTACTGCGAGCCGCGAGCCACCACTTTGTTTTGGCAGGCCATCGATGCGCAACGCTTGTTGTGTTTGGCGTTTGTTAAAAGTTTTGTGTATTTGGGAAAATTATCAAAATGAGTGATTTCAGCTTCACGTGTGTCACCGCGTCGAGCCGAGTTAAGTTCGCGAACTTAAAAACCGCGTACTTAAAGTTCGTACGTGTATCACCCCTTTTAGGGCCGTATTTATAGACGCATCTTGAGTAATACTTAAGGTTTCCTTAAGTAACACGTCGGGTGAGTAACACTCAAGGGATACTTAAGGGACCCTCAAGTGTGGCTTTCTTTGTGTATCTGTTTCCTAGATAACATCTACGGGATGGCGGGATTCATCTGACGACGCTTTCATATTTCAAATAGAAGTTCATTTATTATGCCCATGCCTACACATTTTGACGTTTTCTGTTATTTCTTTTCATTTTGTGCCAGTTTTTCGTGCATTTTTCGCATGCGACAGAAACTGACAACATCCTACTTCAAAATTAACCTATAAAATCGCCTTGACTGCAACGAAATGCCATATTGACGTTTCGTTACTTGCACCCTGGAATTTTCATGCGTTTTAATTTTTCCATACATATATGCACTAAATCGGTAACTCCATTCTTCGTCCAGGTAGGATCGCCACCAAACAAAACACATGGGAAACACAAAAATGCGTTTTTCTTATCACATCCACAAATCCAATTGTTTTTATTGTACATATTTCGATTGAACTGATTTTGCGTTTTTTTAATATCTAAATCGAGAAGCGGTCTTCCCAATTCTTTGATTTCAATGTTTTCCTCAATCGAGTACGTAGAAAACGACTTTGAAAAAAGATCGCTAATACTTTTCATTTTGGCAATAGTCCCTCACTTATTACGAGTCACCACTAAATATTATTAAAATAACTTTCACGTCGGGGCGTGGAAAGACACCAGAAATTAATCCACATATTCCCAATCGACAACTACAAGATCTAGTCTTGGTGAGCCAGCAGTTATCTGGCTTCTTTTCCTATTAAAATCGCGCTCTGCGCATAACGTTAATATGACCTCATTTAACCTTTCGGCCTCGATGTATATAGCAGCATTGGTGCCGCTGCCTGTTTGGCTTCGACACCGCACGCCGTGCTTATACAACAGTGGCCTGGGCGTGTTTGGCGAAAAATTAGGATAAAATATTAGATTTTTGTGAATGTTTAATTTTCGCGAAATAATTTTTTAAAAAATAATATTTAAAAGTAGCACAAAAAAGTTAGGTACTCGATTTATTGTGGTGGTGCCATGGCTCCTTGGCTCCTTATAGCGAGCCGCCACTACTATGAATACGACCCTAAGGTAAGAAAAGCACAAGAACATTAATTTTAACCTTTTGTAGTAATAAGGAGACGAATATAATTGCCATCTCAGAAAATAAAATTTCTGCATTGCAGTCGAACATAAATAGCTTTGTATGCAACTCGTACATAATTGCGCTTTATATATTTCCCAAATTATTAGCCCCGCTCGCTCTGCTCGTCTGCCATAAACTTTTGGGCTCCCATCCATAAAGGCCTAACTCATGCACTTGTTACATAAATAGCTATTTTATTTAGGTATTCCTTTGATTTAGTCCACCAAATACAAGGATTGGCTCGTTATAATCGTATAAATGCCCTGAAAGACTCGCGAGACATTGTTCATATGTCAGACATATTGAAACTGTGAATTGAGGATACAATAATTATTCATAAATTTATTATAAAATTTAACGAATAATGCTTACAAACGCATCCGATAAGTGTGTAGTCAAAATCGTGAAATTTTCTCGTTGTCACTTGTATGGGCGGTATTGCATGGATATTAATAGATTAAAACAAAAAAACTTTTAGCAGGCGACAGAAAGGTTCTGCCGGTGCGCCATCTGGTACCCGAAGGTAACGGCAAACCAAAGAAAAAAGAAAATCGCTGCTAAACAGCAGCAGACTTCTTGGTGGGACGCCACGGCGCATCCGCTTGGCCACCAGAGAGCGCGGGTTCTATATGCTGCTGCATATGAAAGCCGATATACGAGGGTTGCTCTATAACCTTTCTGTCGCCTGCTATCACATGCTTTACATGTCTGATAGACATGAAAGAACTGATGCTCTCTATTTCCGTCAATCGACCTATGGCGCACTGATGATCGTTAATAAGCGTGAAACAGCTGTCTGCGTACTGCTGGATTGACGGAGATATAGAGCAACCCTCGTAAAAAAACTTTTTTTTTAAAAAGCTTTTATTTAAATGTTTAAAAAAAAGAAAATAAAATGTTCCTTTAAAGTGTTAACTATCAACTTATCCCTCATTATACACAATTTAAATGATCATAAAAGCTTGTTGGGAGGTTTACGTAAGTACCTATAAGAATTCAATTAAACTGAAATTTTAACACAATTAAACTTAGCAGACCAAGTTAGTCAATTGAATAGGTACTAGATAATTTATACAAGTGAATCGCGCGACAAGCTTTTATGATCATATAAATTGTGTATAATAAGGCATAAGTTGATAGTTAACATTCTAAAGGAACATTTTATTTTCTTATTTTTAAAACATTTAAATAAAAGTTTTTTTTAAAGTTTTTTGTTTTAATTTATTTTTCACTTTTAGTTATTAAAGACCTTTTATTTGATATCCATATTGCAGAAGTGCATTAAAAATAACTGTTTCGAAATCTTGGATGGTCCGCCATAGTTGATTTAGAATGACGTCACATTGTTTTTCGAGTCACTCTCAACAAGCCCTTTCATTGTATACCCATATTGTCGAAGTGCATTCTATTCCGCCATCTTGGATGGTCCGCCATATTTGATTTAGAATGGCGTCACCTTATTTTTCGAGTCACTCTCCCCTTTCACTGTGCAAAGACCGTCTTCTCTGAGGTCGTAAACAAGGTTCATGCAGTGATAAATTAACTCACCGACTTTGAATAGTATATTTTCCCCAAACTGTTACAACAAAACACATCGTATTATATCTAAAAATACACATTTGCCATCATTTGAACGACAGTTTCTAATTTAGAATTTGCGCTGTCCTGATATCCACTCATTTTCGTAGATTTACTTTTATTAGAAATCATGAAAACCTTAAACTAAACTAAAAATATAGGCCTACTCTAAACATAACCTTAAAACTGTGTTGGTGATAAGAGTCCACTAACAACACGAGTTTATCCCTATTACTTTCCCAAAGCCGGTCCAGCATCCGAAATGTTCCTTTACAACTTATTATTGGCAAATCCTTACCGCGGATCTTCTTTACCACTTACGCCGCGTCACAGTCATACACTCCGGCTGTCCGGTCCACCCTTCGTGGTTACTCGGTGCACCAGAAGTTCGTTAGCTACCCCCTAATCTCATGTCGATGTCGCCACCGTCGTCTATAAAAACTGGTAATGACCACTGCAACCCTTACAATTCGATCCAGAATCTCCTGTGACCGCTGCCAGATTCTTGCTCACACCGCAAGCCTCTAGTTGAGCGCCAAATGCTAAAACTCTCGTCTCTCAGGTCGTCAGGTTCATGCAGTAATAAAACTCGCCGGATTTGAATAGCATATTTTCCCCAAACTCTCACAACAAAATTCATCGTTTGACTAAAAATGACATCATCAATCTATTATCAGTGATGACAATCCTCTCATTAGATTGTCATTCCCCTTACCATCTACTGGGCGTTCTCATATCAATATGGATACCCATATTGTAGGAATGCATTAAATAACTAGGCCTACTATTGGATTTAGAACGAAGTCATACAGCTTATCGTGCATTGTCATCCAAATTAAACGTGTGTACAAAATTTCATCTCAATCGGTTGAAGATATCTGGTTAAAAATTGAGTTGCAAGATTCCACCCGAAAAAGCGTACATACATTGCAATTTAAATAAACATAAAAGCTTTTAAAAATATCAGTCACCGGCCGAGATTTGCTCGCCACGCCTCGCGCGTCCTCACTGCACTCAAAAACGTGGCATCTTTTAACTAGACACCGACTTTGAGGCTTGTCGGTGATGAATGCAATGAATTGAATTGGATCATTGACGATCATCTGAGCTGCCTTAAGAGATGACTGTTCCAGTCATCTTCTCATCTTCTTATTTCCTGTATCATAGGGAATGTCCGCAATGAACCGTGCTAGGTTTCCGTTGTTCGCCAAAGAGTATCTGGCAGGACTGCTAGGAGGAGCCAGCGAGTGATGGATGCACGGACAGACGACAGATAAAGGCAAAACAGTTTGATTTAATGCTCCCGACCGGGTCGGTCGAGCTGTAGTTTGCTTACTCCGACGGGAGAACTTTCTTTTTTGTAATTAAAGCTTTTTATGGGACGGATCTGCCCGGATTTATGGCGCGCAAACAATTTTTCCCCTTCCCCGCACCCCCAACGGCTCTAATGCAACCGGGGGATTGATTTACTTCTCTTGGGGAACGGCGGTAGTTAAGATAAAGTATGGTGTGTATCGGAAGAACGGCACAGACGAAATGTGTATTAGAATTGTTTTCGTTAGTTACTCTTTGCTGACGCTGATGGCAGAAGCTTAATCTTATTGATGGCTGATGCTAGGCAATCAGCTAGAAAGGCAAACAGGAAGAATTCGACAAGGATGAAGGAGTTATGTACCATAGCCTTATTACTGAATGGAAAACACTCATCTATGTAGAATGGTCTTTGTAGAATTTATGGCGGCACTGGCTTCCAGTAGATACCTATGCAATTAAACTGATCAAAAATGAAAAATAAATTAAAACAAAAAGCTTTTTTGAAAAAAGCTTTTATTTGAAGGTTCTAAAAAAATAAAATGTTCCTTTAGAGTGTTAACTATCAACTTAGAGCCTCATTATACACAATTTATATGATCATAAAAGCTTGTCGCGAGGTTTGCGTAAGTACCTATAGGAATTCAATTAAACTGAAATTTTAACACACTTAAATTTAGCAGACCAAGTTAGTCAATTGAATAGATGCTAGTTAATTTACACAAGTATATCGCGCGACAAGCTTTTATGATCATATAAATTGTGTATAATGAGGCTATAAGTTGATAGTTAACACTCTAAAGGAACATTTTATTTTGTTTTTTTAGAACCTTTAAACAAAAGCTTTTTTAAAAAAATGTTTTTGTTTTAATTTATTTTTTACTTTTTAGTTATTAGCTTGCATTTATATCAAACAAAATTTTTATTTATTCTCGGCAAGCTCTTTTATTTGATACCCATATTGCAGAAGTGCATTAAAAAGAACTATTTCGCCATCTTGGATGGTCCACCATAGTTGATTTAGAATGACGTCATATTATTTTTCGAGTCACTCTCAACAAGCCTTTGAATAGTATATATTCCCCAAACTCTTACAACAAAATACATCATCGTATTGTATCTAAAAATATATATTATTTGCCATCATTTGAATGACAGTTTCTAACTTAGAATTTGCGCTATACTGATATCCACTCATTTTCGTAGATTTCCTTTTATTAGACTTCATGAAAACCTTAAACTAAACTAATAGACCGACTCTAAACATACCCCTAAACTGTGTTGGTGATAAGAGTCCACTAACAAAACGAGTTTATCCCAAAATTCCCAAAGTCAGTCCAGCACCCCAAATATGCCTTTACAACTTATTATTGGAAAATCCTTACCGCGGATCTTCTTTACCACTTGCGTCGCTGTCACAGTCATACACGCCGGCTGTCCGGTCTACCCTTCGTGGTTGCTCGGTGCACCAGCGGTTCGTTAGCTACCCCCTAACCTCATGTCGATGTCGTCGATACAACTTGGTGATGCCCACTGCGTAGGTTGTATTAAGGAACTCGTACAATTCGATCCAGAATCTCCTGTGACTGCTGCCAGATTCTTGCTCAAAGCGCAAGCCGTTGAGCACCAAATGGAAAAACTCTCTTCTCTCAGGTCGTCAGGTTCATGCAGTGATAAAACAACTTGCCGGCTTTGAATAGTATTTTCCCCAAACGCTCACAACAAAACGCATCGTTTGACTAACTGACCATTTTGTGGAAATGCATTAAATAACTATTCCACTATTGGATTTAGAACGACGTCATACAACTTATCGTACATTGTCATCCAAACTAAACGTGTATAGAGAATTTCAGCTCAATCGGTTTCAACCGATATCTTCAGATATCTGCTTCAAAATTGAGTTGCAAGATTCCACCCGAACAAGCGTACATACATTGTAAGTTAAATAAAAGCTTTTAAAAAGTCCTTAACCAGATTCTTATACTTGATAAGACTCGGTAGTTTCACCTTAATAACCGCTTTACCCACAATAATGCTTATATACTTAATATAAATAGCGTAAAGTAGTACTACCAGTTTAAATTTGACGCTAATTTTCCTTGTGTGTAGGAGTTCAAATTTAGTCTAATTTTTTTTCGAAACACAATTGGAGTTTGGGAAAAGTCGATTTAACCAGGTTGTGTAGGGCTTATCCAAATGGAAGCTATAGTAGTTTATGGTTGATTGCTTGAGGGTGGATATGGAAAGCCAGATTAGGAATTAATATTCAGCGTCTACCTTTCTTTGAAGATGGTACCATAGTTAGCGGAGCAAGTGTCAGGTTTGGGAAAAGTTGGTTTGACGTTCGTTCACGAGAATTGATTTTAGACGATTTTCTTTCAATTTTTAATCACATAGGTATCTACCCTCAAAAATTCAGAATTTCTCATCAATCATTCAGTCATGCATACATCCAAATTTTGAGTTGCAAATGATTAGAACGTCGATAAAATTGAGGAAGAATGCATGCTGCTGTCAGAGTGGATCCATTGAAGGTGCACTCATTGAAAGGCGTACAGACAGGGGTTCAACAGCAGCAGCAGAGTTAGGTTAGCAAAAATTTCATGCACATATCAAAGCCAATACCCCACAAAAAGGCGTAGCCTTCGACATGGCAGTTATAAGAAATGCATGGTGCGAATAAAAAATAATAATTTCAGAAAGTCATTAATGACTTATGACAGTTTAGCGTTTTTTTTATTTATAGGTATAGTACATATATTTTAAGAGTAGATACAAAAATAAATAATTTTTAGAAATATTCTATGGAATAGGTACTAATATATTGCATTAAAATATAGGGTTGGTGACTGTTTGAATTAATTATTAATTATTTAAGTCATACTGAAAACTGACAACAGCGAGCTGAGAGCTTCTCTCTCTTCACAGAAAGCCATAGTGACAGTGACGTAAACGCGCAGTGTTCATCAGTTAGGTTAGGTTGCTTAGTTGATTATCGTTTTTGATTTATTTGATTTAGGGCCGGTTGTATAATGCAAGCTTAAGCTTCAGTTTAAGGTAAGCCGACGTTAAACCACGTCAGTTGCAAAACGTCCGTTGTACAATGCTCAATGTTGGCTTAGCCCCCAACTCCAAGCTTAACACGAGCTTACGTAAGCCGAAGCCTTCAAATTGCTTGTCACTTTACTAGGTCATATTTTTTTTAAAGATTTGTGTCTAGTTTAACAAAGAGAGCAAATGAAAGAACCGAGACAGAAACGGTCGTTGCCGAAATTTGACACAAACTGTCATAAGTGCCTAACCAAAAAAGGTAATTTTTCAAATGATTTATGTCAGTACGTATTGCTTCACTGATGTCAACTGTAGAAAATTTCATTATCAACCAATTTTAACTAAGCCGACGTTTGTACAACGGGTGTCGACTTTGTGAAGCAATACGTACTGTCGTAATCATCCGAAAAATTCCCCTTTTTGGTTAGACACTTCTGACAGTTTGTGTCAAATTCGGGCAATGGCCGTTTCTGTCTGTTTTTTTATTTGCTCTCTTTATTAAATTAGACACAAATCTTTCAAAAAATATAACCTAATGAGGTGACAAGAAATTTGACGGCTCCTCCTTGACACATCACGTCATTTATATCAGGTTAGGTTTAAACCTCAGCTAAGCTTGGAGTGGGGGGCTAAGCCAGCATTGTACAGCGGACATTTTGCAACTGACGTGGATTAACGTCGGCTTACCTTAAACCGAAGCTCAAGCTTGCATTATACAACCGGCCCTAAGGGATTAGCTTCGGTTTAAGGTAAGCTGACATCGTCAATTGCAAAATGTCCATTGTACAATGCTGGCTTGGCCCCCACTGCAAGCTCAACAATAGCTTACGTAAGCCGAAGCTCAACCCGAGCTTAGCTGAGGTTTAAACCTAGCCTGATATAAATGACATAATTTGTCAAGGAGAGACCCTCAAATTTCTTGTTACTTTATTAGGTTATATTTTTTTGAAAGATTTGTATATAATTTAACAAAGAGAGCATATAAGAAAAGAGACAGAAACGGCCATTGCCCGAATTTGACACAAACTGTCAGAAGTGTCTAACCAAAAAGGGTAAGTTTTCAGATGGTTACGACAGTACATATTGCACAGCATAGTAAACAACCAGCACAATATCTCTGACGATTTCCTATATAAAAATGATTCCCACAAAATTTCACCTTGGGATCATTTATGGATGATTTTACGGCTGTGACGTTTGGGTAGAGATGCGAAAATGAAAATATCGATACCGGTACCAACTCGACATTTTTTAGCCAAATAGACACCTTTGGTCCGTACAGAGAAATTTGTATAATTGATTACACCCCTCAATAATTATATAATTATTTTCGATACCGATACCCCTACAAAAGTATCGATACCAGCTTAGAATCGCTCAAAAAGTATCCAAGATAAAAATACTCGATATTAGTGCAGAAATACAAGTATCGAAGTATTGTTAGCATCCCTACAAAAAAATCATCCAAAAGTGGGGACGCGCGTGTAATTGCCACCAACCTGAGTTATTGTGCTGGTTGTTTACTATGCTGTGACGTATGGCTTCATTGGTGCCAACCGTAGCGAATTTTACCATCAACCAGGTTTAACTAAGCCGACGATTGTACAACGGGTGTCGACTTTAAGCCTGAGCTTAGCTGAGCTTAGGCTTAACAAAGCTCGTGTTAAGCCCGCATTTGTACAACCGGCCACAAGTAATTACAATGGAGTCAAAATAGTAACTAATTTAGATTACCAGCTCCTTTAAAAAAGACTTTGTAATATGTAGAACATAAAAAATGTACAAATAGCTGCAGTGCTATTGTTATACTTCGCATCTTTTATTATGTCTCGAATAAATTTCATAGAAAGTTAGTACTCATTTGACTATAGCGTAGCGAATTAATATCCTAAACTGCAGTCTTTAGGGTTGATGCGATAAAGAATCCAGTATCACATTACAAAGAAATGTGCAAAAGTCATTCCAAAGGATCTTACAGTGCTTATACACCTTATCATTAATGACACATATGAGGAAATATACACTGAATATACTCCATGCTGTTAAAAGTTTCACCTGAAATTAGTTGTATAAATCATTGGTGGTGGTTATAATTCGGCATCACGAACAAACCTCGTAAATCAGCCGGGGATCGCTTGCTCTCTGCCAGTAGCAGCGTTACGTAAGGATTGATAAGACCACCGCCGCTTCTGCGGATTATAATCCCGGAATTTGACGATCATCCAGGGGCGTACTCGTAAGCGGCAGCCGATATATTCCAGATTAATTAAGGCAACATCGCAGCTACTATCAACGCGAAGATCTCGCCTGTCGCAATAACTTTATAATTTAGTGGAGTTCCAGACAACTCTCGTTGCGCCACCTACAGTTTACCCATAGATAGGTAGCAGGAGAGGGGGCAGCTATTCGAGATTGGAACCGATTGATCTGACTGGATCTTATTTGGACCATACCTTCATAGATGTTGCAAGATTGAAATTACGTAATACTGAACAATCAGCCGAATATCTCGGAGGATTTCTGATTGAAAATGGTTCCTACGGAAGGCCTTGACGGCGCTATTATTACCAGTTAGATATTTTTGGTTAAGTATCGATTCTCTTAAGTATCGGTATCCGCACAACATCTATCTATAGCGAGGACCCTACAGCCGTGGCCGCTTCCCGCATTTTATTCTCCAGCCTTTTCTATCCATCCATTCATCATCTTTTATTTCCCTGGACCTCATATTTTCCTCTATACCTTGCCTCCACGTTGTGGCCGGTCTCCCTCTTCTGCTTCTACCACTTGGTGTATAATTGAGAACTCTTTTTGGCCATCGTTCATCTGTCATTCTCATCACATGGCCATACCAGATCAGTTGACGTGTATCCTGTTGTTGACAGTGACTTCCATTTTCGAGCGCCGTCTAATCTCTTCATTACGAATATGCTCTAAGTTCGAAACCCTACAGAATCTTCTTAAATAGTCCATCTCCACAACTTCTATTTGTTTTCTTTGCTTATCTATGAGTTGCCAACTTTCAGCTCCGTATGTCAAGACCGGCTCCACTATAGCTTTGTATATCATTAACTTTGTCTTCATTTTTATTTTGGCTGACCATAGTATTGGATTCAAAACCTGGGTACATCTCTTTCCTTGCCCTACTCGATGCTTTATTTAGCAGAATTGCCCCTGGCTGATATAATGCTACCCAGGTGTTCGAATTCTCTTCTTATTTCTCCTTGTGGTAATTTTATGTCTTGTCGATGTCCTCCAACCCTCAGGTATTCTGTTTTTCCCAAATTTATTGTCAGGCCCCATTTTTGGAGTTCTTCTTCGATTTTTTTTGTATTCTATATCCATAACATGTATTATAGAAAATCTGCATATAAAAAAATAAACTGCTTAAAATGCTTTTTCAAGTAGCTGTAATGGAGCTTGACTTAGTAAAATAGAACCAATAATTACTTTATATTGGTGGGATATTTAGACGCAACCAAGAACGAGTATTAATTGGAGTACCGGAACCCAGAAAAAGTCTAGTTTCATTAGGCACCAAACCACAACTTGAATTACACAAAGGAATAAAACAAAGAAAAAATTACCTCAAGATATTCTTCTATTTAAATAAAAAAATGGGATAAAACGTTTACCCAATGGATAATAGATGACAATAGTATTATAAAGAAAGATACAGGAAAGGTGTGTATTTGCTTGATTGAGTCGATTTGATAGATGGTAGCGTCAAACGCTTATAATTAGTCAGTTACACTTCAAAGTTAATTTTGACCAATAATACTGCTGAAAGTAACAACATACAACCTGACAAGTGTAGCAAGAGACTTGGGAATTTCGCCGCTGTCTCACGCGCACACGTTACGTCGTTACACCTTTTAGTGAGTTTCTAATTCTTTTCCAGTAATTAAATTTAAAAAAAATAAAGCAAATAAGCTTTTTTCTGCAATTATAGTATTTATTCCAGCAATGTTTAGCAGCACACACACATCCAGCACATTGTTTATCGATTTTAATCATTATAATTATATTTAATATCAACAACACGTATATAAAATCTCACTGCCTACGCCAATGGTATCCACCGACGTATATACCCCTTTTGACAGATTCTAATCCAAAATGGCGCGATTCACGTTTGGCTGCCGCCAACCTGAGATATTGTGCTGGTTGTTTGGTGTGCTGTGCTTGAAATTATGTTCTTGATATTATGACCCGATTATACCGTAAGGGCATGAGGACCTGTTATCGTCCTTTACTTAAAACGTTGGCATCGTTTTTAAAAGTAATACAAGCTTAAAGTCAATTTTCATATTGTTTACTCAGGTGAGGGCGAACATTTTTGATTTTGAGATAATACGTATTTTGAAAATTTTATATCTACATCAAGAAAATATATGCCACATTTCCAATGGTTTATCTATCGGTGTGCCTGTCTGTCAGTTGTCATACCTCTAACTGGGTAGTATCAGTAAACACTAAGATTTTAGGAAGATTATAAGATTTTAATGAATTTACGGCTATGATATATTGTGGAGTCATAGCAAGCCATGCTGCTAAATTTCTGTAAACCCGAGTGGTGTTTTCAGTGATATTCTCGTAACAAAAAGTAGGTAATGCTGCTATAATTTTGAAAATCGGTGCATTGGCGGCGGAGCAATTAGCAAAAAACAAAAAAAATCAAATACTCCTCAAACTTTGTTTTTAGGCGATTTAGGTGTTCCTGATCATTTTCTACTTTTCATGGGTGGGGTGATATTTGGGGTGGTTGGGGGTTGTAGAATTGAAAAATTTTTTGCATTCATAATAGGCTGTCCACTAACCTGTGAAGGAAGACCTAGCGACATAAATAACTTTTTTAGGTCCATCCGAACATTGCCTTGCCTATTGCAAAAACCAAAAGACAGAATTTTTTCTGGTGTAAACATACGAGTATTGCTTCAGATTGTTCTATTGTGTAACGAGAAAACTGTTGAATTGATTTTAATGAAATTTTGACACAGTACTATTACCGTGGCGAGGATAGAAAATGCGTATCGTTTTTATAAATCATGTCAGTGGCGGCGCAGAAATAATAAAAAAACTAAAAATATAGAAACAGCTCATAGCAAACTTTTAAGCGTTTTAGGGGTTCTTGATTATTTTCTACGTTTTTTGGGTGGGGTGAAATTGGGGTGGGGGGTTGAAAAACTGAAAAATGTGTTGTATTCATAATAGGCACTCACATGTGAAGGAAGTCCTAAATCACCTTTTTGGAACATTGCCTTACATATTACCGAAACTAAGGCGCTTAGAATTTCCTCTGTACATACGAGTATTTATTGCTTTAGATCGGTGTGTATTTTGTAACGTGGAAACTATTAAATTGATTCTAATGAAATGTCGACACAGTATTATTACCGTGCTGAGGAATGGAAAACGCGTATGGTTGTTAGAAATCGTATCAGTGGCAGCGTAGCAATAATCAAAAAAACCAAAAATATGAAAACGGCTCAAATTTCGCTTTTAGATGTTTTAGGGGTTCCTCATCATTTTTTACCTTGTTTTGGTTAGGGGTGAAATGGGGGGTTGTATTGATAATAGGCTGTCCACTGTCCATTGACCTGTGAAGGAAAGACCTTGCGGCATAACACAATTGGGGGGGGGGTGCTGGCGATGATTTGGTTGCAATGGGATCTCGGACTATAGCTTCATGCTATGGGAAGGTAATAAACTGGTATATCACCGTAATGTGTGGGAAGTACTGAGTCAATTAACTTGACTCCATTTTTGATTACTAAAATGTTACGTTTCAAAAAAATCCTTATTTTGTTTATCTTTTGCTTATGAAATTGGGAAAAAATGGTTTATATGTATGGAATATTATATTTTAAATAAAATAATGACCCCATTTATGTAGGAAAAGCTGTGGGATACTACCAAAAAAAAGTTGGTGGTGAGTTTTAGTTGTTGAAGTAGGAAAAAAAATCCGAAAGCAGGTATGATAGGCCATTCAGTACATTTGAAAAAACCACAAGGTATACCTGATAGAAGAAAATGTCAAGTACAAAGGTTATTTGGTTACTTAAGACGCATATCCTAAAAATATTTTGAAATATATATGGTGTTGCGGGAAAGTATTGGATAGTGATCAACTTGTTTTTTATATATAGAACTATAACGTTTTTTAAATTCTTCTAGTTTCCATCATTGTTTTCTATCAACCCTAAAATATTTTTGGGATCGGTTGCGACGTTGCCAAGTTATTATTTATTTTTATTAATTTCCGGATTTGCAAGGTCGCAAGTAATACGTCCAAATTGATATATCCCTTCACCTTTTCTCAATATTATTATACAGCGAGTTACTTGAATACTAAATGAATATTATTTTGGATGTTATCAGCAATGTGTATCTACAGGGTGGTTTTGGCAGAGTTTTAAATTACGGCAATTTGATGGTGATTTTACTTTGTTTTTTTAAATGTAACAATGTATGTTTTATTTTAAATCAAAATATCCACTAATAACCTATCGCGCCTTATAATATTTTTTTCGTGTTTGCGACGCTGCCAAGTTATAAATTATTTTTCCAAGTTTTCAAACAAATATCTCCGATTTTTATTAAAAGAACACACTGTATATTTTATTTAACATTTAAGTACTATCTAGTAAAGGTCTATAGCGTGAACAAGTTTTAACTGGGGTTCCTAAAATAATAAAACCGTTTTCCTTGCACATACTGCTATTTCGAATACCAGGTCAGTAAAAGGTACAGGAACGCTTAAATATCTTCAAAACTGGCACAGCTGGAACGAGAAAATCAATAACTGCAGGTTTTTGAACATGCAGAATTCAAAAATTCTAACAGCAGCGTTGCCAGATTTTACCACTTTTACGTAACTCGTCATAATTTTGTTATTTTCAATAGAATCCTCTACTTATCTTTATTGCAATGAATTGCATATGTCGAATTTAGTAAAGTCTCACAATTTCAAAATTTTGTTTCTATTACTTACTGAGATACGGCAACACTGCTTTTTCAGTAAACAGTACCGGAACGCTTGAATATTTCCAAAACTGCCACAGCTGGAGCGCTGAAATTCAATACTTAAGGGTTTTTGAACATATAGAATTCAAAAATGCTAACATCGGCGTTGTCAGATATTCCAATTTTACCTTTCACGTCATTACTTTGAATGAAATGCCCTATTTATGATGTCTAACGTAAAAGTGGTAAATCCGACAACACTGATGTTAGCATTTTTGAATTTTGCTGTAAAAAAAAACTCTCCGATATTGATAATTTTCGCTTCAGCGGTGGCAGTTTTGGATATTCAAGCGTTCCGGTACTTTTTACTGAAAAAGTGGTGTTGCAATATCTCAGCAATCAATAGAAACAAAATTTTGAAGTTATGAAATCCTACTAAATTCGGCATGCGCAATTCATTGCAATAAAGATAAGTAGAGGATTTTATTGAAAATAACAAAATTATGACGTGTAACGTAAAAGTGGTAAATCTGGCAACGCTGCTGTTATAATTTTTGAACTCTGCATGTTAGAAAACCTGCAGATATAGATTTTCTCGTTCCAGCTGAGCAAGTTTTGGAGATATTTAAGCGTTCGTGTAGCTTTTACTGACCTGGTATTCGAAATAGGCAGTATATGTAAGGAAAACGGTTTTATTACTTTAGGAACACCAGTTAAAACTTTTTCACGCCGTAAACCATTACTAGGGAGTACTTCTATGTTAAATAAAATGTACAGTGTGTTCTAATAATTAAAATCATAGATATTTGTTTGAAAATTTGGTAAAATAATTTATAACTTGGCAACGTCGCAAACGCGAAGAAAAATATTACAAAGCGAGATAGGGTATTAGTAGATATTTCGATTTAGAATAAAACATACATTTAAAAAGACAGAGTAAAATGACCTTCAAATTGCCTTAATTTAAGATTCTGCCAAAAACACCCTGTGGATGCGCATTGCTGATAACATCCAGAATAATATTCACTTAATATTCAAGTAACGCGCTGTATAATATTGTTGAGAAAAGTTCAAGAAATATATCAATTTGGACGTATTACTTGCGACCTTGCAAATCCGGAAATTATTAGAAAATAAATTATAACTTGGCAACATCGCAGCCAATCCCAAAAATATTTTAGGGTTAAATAGAGATCGATGAGGGAAACTAGAAAAATTAAAAGAAAGTTATGGTTCCATATAAAAAAAATCAATCTGATCACTACCCTACTTTCCCGCAACACCCTGTATATTTCAAAATATTTTTATGTTTTTTATTTTCGTCTTAACCAAATAACTTTTGTATTTGATATTTTCTTCTATTAGGTATATATTGCGAGATATCGAAAAATTACTCACTATATAGTGGAAACATCAATTGGATACGTTTTCAAAACGTTTCCTGTTCAAGGTCGATTCGCTATTTTTTGGGATCGTATCGAGATCCAAATGTCTTGGAAACACCAGCTGTCTGTCCCTTTCTTTTTGAATGGACCAATCGTAGTGCGTCAGGTCGGACAGATGGACGCACATATATGTGATTCTTCTCCGGCCGCCTGAACAGTTTTAACTGACAGGTCGACCGGACCATACACACGCTCAGGCGACCGGACGTCGGCGGACCATTCAGTTCGAACTGACAGGCCTGCCGGAACGTGTGTAGCCGACATTATTTTATATACCTTATGCTTATGACCTTCCGAGAAAAGTAGGTATGCATGCAATCAAATGCACTACCAGATTTTGAATAATATAAGCAGTCCAGCTCGACATATATACACTCACATAGTTGTTTTTCTGAAAAGAGATATCGTTTGGTCACCAGAGTCTGAGGCGTTGAGATTGACTCAGCCTGTATATATAATAATAACTAAAAAGAAAATACGATTATTTTCGGTTTAAAAATGGCAGACATATAATATCTAGTGTTATAATCTTTGAGATCTAGAAAGTATTCAACATGGTTTCTAAATAATGAAAAATATATAGATATCCAATAATTCTACTTCTTGTTAATGTCAGAATTAAGGCTCAAAGTACTGAAAACTCAGTGGGCAGTCAAATGTTTTTCAAGTCAGATAATGGATTTCGTAAGACTTGACTATGAAACTATGAATCAACTTACCGGACACAAACACTAATAACGTCACATGTCTATAACTAACTAAACACGCGCGAACAAAAACCCGAAAAATGTCACCCTAATATTCATGTTTACAGTCTGACACGAAGAACTAATCTGATAACAAAATTAGCCAGTACCCACTGACTGGTATCGGTATATGGATCGTTTGAATAATTTCGTAATTCTATGGCATTCCAGGTTTTTGCTCCGTTTTGGTGAGGATGCGTCATAACAGTCGTATATGTACATGGTGGTCCAATAAAATAGAAGACGTCGGATGTAGCGGGAAAGTCCTTATCGACTGATCCTGAGGAAAAACAAAATTATAGGAAAGAAATCGATGTAAATTGAGATCATGTGCTGGCCTCTAGGGGGGCGTAATTGTAACCTAGAAACTTTGGATAATCAAGTTTTGATGGCATGAATTAGTCTTCTAAATTGTTATAAACAAAGGAGTTGTAAATATTAAAAGAAAAATAGTTAACTTTGGCTCAAATTGGTCTAGGATAATATTTATTAAATATTTTTGCAATATTAAAAATTATTTCCATTATTTTAGTCAGGTATGAAGGCCAAGTCTTCTTAGATCTAATGCCTGTATTATAGCATTGAAAAAAAACTGCCTGACACAAACAATTTGAACATCATTCAAACTATTCAATGAATCGTACTGAAATTTTGTACTCATATTCTGTACCAAAAGGTCCAACTTCAAGTGCAATGCCACAGTAAGTTACATTTTATTAATTTTTGCCGATTTTTTTGCAATTTTTTAAGCAATAAATAAGTTTTTTTAATTCCTGAATCACTTTTTTTATAGATTAAGGCATTTTCCTAAACACGTTTACTCTTATTTGTTTACAACCTTTATTTGTCCAAAAATCTCATGCAGCAAACATTTAGGTCTTGCTCCTGTAGGGAAATATGATATGATTAATTTGTCAGATTGCTGGATGAATGAGTGTCCACAACCATGAATTATTTTGCTTATTCCATTACATTACATTTCATTACAGTATAAAGGGTGAGTTTTTAGTACCGGTTTGGCCGACAACTCCACTACTGCAGAAAATAGCGGAAAAAGTTGTATATAAAAGTGTAGTCAAGTGTAGCCAAGGATTATGCTCCTTGATCATAAAATATTTTAATTTATACAGGGTGATCCATAACTACTTGGTGATGCAAACAATAATTTTTTAAATGTGGCAGTCTAGGGATTCATCAAGCCAAGTAACTTGAGTTTTTTCTTAAATACTTGACTTGACTTGAAAGCTCAAGCTTTTGAAAATTTGATATTTGACTTGACTTGATTTTCGATCTGGACTACTTGACTTGATATCAAGTAAAATCAAACTACTTGATATTTCTTGATATCGATCGGTAAAATGTGAATCGAGGCATTTAAATAGGGGAATCACCGAGCTTACGACAGCAAGCAGGCACCCGATGACGTTAAAACTTTAAAGCCAACCGACACAGAATGGTCGTTAATTGAACGAATTTGCCAGTACCTTAATGTTTTTAAGAGTATCTCCATCATTTTTGCATTAATATGCTGCTCGATAGACTAGATTCGTGGGCTATGGAACTTGACAATAAACCTGATCGCGATGAAACCGATGAACAGATTATAAATAGTATTCAAGCGGCAAGGGACAGTACTGAAGATATTTTAGAATGGTGGAAAAGACACAAATGTATTTCTCCAAACCTTGCCGCAATGACCAAAGACTTTTTGGCAACGCCAGCTTCTTCAGCTCCAGTTGAAAGGCAGTTTTTAGAGCTGCCCTAACTCTTACAAAAAAAAAATCGATTAGGTGATAACTCCGTTAGAAGCCTTATGTGTCTCAAATTATGGATAGCAAATGTGGATATTAATTTTTTTTTACTTCTGTGTCATCGGCATCGACTGCTCTGGTCATTAGCCCCGTGTTCTGTGTAGGCTTTGTTATTGTTTCCCGGCGCCACTCTAGGAACAGCACTGTTAATTAGAAGCCAACAGTGAAGGCTCAGGTGGGGAGTCTTTGCTGAGCTTTAATTATTGATATTTATTTTTGATTAAAGAAACCATAAATAAATATCCGCCTCTAACGAGAATCGAACCCGATACCTTCCGGTCACGAGCCCTCGGCTCTAACCACTGAGCCAACCCACCCCAATTTGAGTTTGTTGTTTTTCTATTATTGTCAGAATTCAGAACATTTCGTATTTTTATTTCATATGATTACATTAATTATTTAACTAAGTTTGTTGGATTTTTCGTTTTTGGATGTTTTTTTTTAAATAAAAGATTACATCTTTATATACATAGATATTTATTGTTATTTCGTGTTGGCAATTAATATCAAAAAAGAATTATTTTTTCAAGGAAAATCAAGTAGTTAGCTTGAAAAGCTTGATTTTCTAGTTGCTTGATGTATAACTACTTGATTTGAATTTCGGAAACAAATACTTGACTTGATCTTGACTTGATATCAAGTCAAGTAAAGTAGCTTGAAAATCAAGTCAAGTCGTGAATCTCTATGTGGCACCCTAAATATAGGTATTATTAGATTCTACTAATGATATATTTGTATAATATTTCACATATCTACATTCAGTTCATCAGCCATTTATTTACTTTGAGAAAGTACTATCAAATTTCATTTTTATTTAAAGAACTATTAAATTATAAGGCTATAGTAGTATTTGATGCTGACAAAACCCTGAATTATCGAGATAATGTTAAGTTGAGTATGCTGAGTAAACAGTTTTATAGACATATCAAGTCTTATTATGAAAACATTCGCGACAGCGTTCGCTGAGCAGATGCCAAGCAACAGCGACATGACAGCAACAGGGGCGTCAAAATTGTAGGTCATATGTTATTGTCGGTCACCATGCCGTCGTTGTATTATATGAAATTTATCGAAATTTACGTTTGACAGCAGATATTGCGCGACTTTCGCACGTCGCTTGTCGTCTGCAAGATACGTGATAAGCCTGCGGGCTGCTCTACCTTTTACCAACTCCCACTGGAGTAGCAGTTTACAAACTGGAAGTTTTACACATAAGTGCAGCTAGTAGATAATTATCATTGAGTACTATTTATTTGAACACTACATTCCATTATGCCTTTATAAACCAGACCACAGTTGAGGAGTAGACTTTCAAATTGCATTTTGTCCATTATTACAAATTTTCAGGAGAGGCAAAAAGCTAGTACAGAGAAACCAAATCATAGCGAAAAAAAATGGTTTGGCTGGTATAACGATATGGGGTTTGTGGAACTCAATCACAAAATTTGGTACAAAAAAGTTGAAAAACAACTTGGCAAAATAAAAAAACTGTTGGAATTAATGCAGTTTCTTTGTCTCTAGTGAACATGATGCAGTTAGTTTGTCGCTTCTGGGCAAAATGTTTCATTGTCAAGTAGCAAAAAAAAAAGAATTTGAAATCATTCTCATCACTCTCAGCGCATTCAAAAACTTCTACGCCGTTTTTGTGCTTGTCGTCTCCATCCCTAGCTTTCCACAGCTTTTTCACGTATTGCAGCTATCCATCATTTTAGCTCCCGGTGTTGTACAATATACAAAAATAAATAATTCCAATTAAAATGCATCGAAGGTACTATGTTACTGGACAGTTTGTTTGTCTAAGTACTCAGAGTAACAACTGAACATAGAGGTAGTAAACAAACCACTTCAGCATGGCATGCTCAAAGCCACCATCTTTGACACTTCAGCCCCCAAACATTGCCAACTAACCTGAAAATTCTTCCAATGCAACTCATGTTACAAACACTGCTCTGCACTGTCCCATCTCGAAAAACTGTTAAACTACACTCGAATATAGCACAGCAAATCCGTAAAACTTCACTACAGTTACCAACAAATAGCGAATTCGGTTTTACTAACCAAGCATAAAAGACGCACACCAAAACAAACGTTTGACAGTCGGAGGTTACCGTATATAGGCGTTGCCAGCTCCTCAAAATTTATGTAAGACAGAATTTACGTTTATGATGAAGAAACATGCAGTAACGCAATAGAGATCAACATATCTATCGAATTTGCTGTAATCATTCCTGAACCCTCAAAATACCGTCTTTTTTAACGTAGAATGGAATATTTCGGGATACTATACAATTAAGACGATAGTAAACAATTATGATTGCCGTATCTGGTGGTCAATATGACAACGTAAGAAAAGATGTTGGCCTATTAGAATTAATTGTTTACTACCTCTATGTTCAGTTGTTACTCTGAGTCTAAGTATGATTTCCTACTCAATAGCAAGGAGACTAAATGCATTTTGTCTGATTTTTGTTCATAAATAGTAAGTATTTGATCATAGAGGAGCACAGCGCCACCCCCATCTCAAATTTGGAAAATTTAGAAAAATGCATTTTGAAAGTCTGCTCCTCAGTTGGTGTTCGTGTGTTTTGTGTGATGTTGAAGAAGCGGACTGTATTGTAATTTTACTTATTTATTTATCACTAGCTATAAAAATGTTAAATAGTTATAAACGCGGAGCGGCATGAAATTCGGAGACGCGCAATGTGTTGCCGACGTGACCTCCGAACTGTAACTCTCCCTTTTTTGGGCTCACTGACTGTGTTTTGCGTTAACAGTCAGGATAGCAGGTATATGGGACTGGGGTGCAGATAACACCACTTATGCATCTGGTTTACACATTCTTTAAATACATTGGCGTCCGAATTTAGTTCATGAACATATAATAGAAATTCCTACAGTTGGGCTCTGCAGTCCGCTCTGCCGGAGGGTGTACGCCTCCTTCAGTCCGCTACTGGATATCGGCCCAAGAAGTCGATCACCCGTATTCTCGCTAATACAGAACCTTGTAAGTACTGGCCAATGGCTATCGTCGGCGGCGGCGTCGAAGCGTCGCACGGTGGCATGCTGCCTCAGCCTCAGCCTCTCCATAACTCCGGTGCTGCAAGTGCGTCGGTGATGGCCGTACCAGATAAGCGGCGCATCTCGTCGGCGGACGTCGTCCCATAGATCTGTCAGAGGGCGCTGCGCTCGCGCCCAGTCACGACGCGCGCTCATTTGAATACAATGCCCGACCGACCGCAGGAGGAATATGGCCGCGATGCCGATGGTACGGTACGCATCTCTCCGGCCGCATCTGGAGTACCGCCGCGCCGCGCCGTCGTGTCGGCGGCGGCGACGGCGACGGCAGTGCGCGGACGCGGACCGAGAAAGATGCCTCTGCCTGCTCCTGTCACTTCGGTATTTAGCGTGTGTACGATGTCGGGAGACAGTACCGGCCGCCTGCAGGACACTACCACGACCGGTAGCCGACTCTCCGCCACAGACGTATCGCCCATAAGGCCGATAGGTACCCATACACCGGTAATATTTTCTGCTGTTCTTTCGTTTTGCGTTCTTTCTCGTTCAAAAACTATAATGAAAGATCTAGTAGTACCAGATACTACAAAATTCCATATGTAAGGCACTTATCTGAGAAAATAAGACAAATTTTGAGTTCTGACAGTATAAAAATTGCCTTCAGCAATGAAAATACAATAGGGAAAATGTTTTTCACTACAAAAAAAGAAATAACACCTTTTGATTTAACATCCAACGTTGTATACAAGATCCCTTGTAAAGATTGCAACAATTGCTACATAGGACAGACAGGCCGATACATAAAAACTAGAATAGCTGAACATAGAAGAGATGAATGTAGGGTGAATAGCATTTCTGCTCCCACCGCTCTAGTACAACATGTGAAAAATGAAAATCATCACTTTGACTTTGAAAAAACATCAATTTTGAGTAATCAACAGATGTTATCAAAAAGACTAATCAGCGAGATGATCCACATTCAAAAAAACAAATCAGTAAACTACAGACAGGATATCAACGCCTTAAGCAATGTGTATCATAATTTGATCAAAAAATTGCCTAATAGATGAACCAAAGCCTAACTCTACATCATATTATCTATTTTCCGTACTCCGCCTATGGGTTTTGGCTGAAAAACACATGAAAATATTATGCTTTAGACGGAAAAACGCTTAATATCTTCTACCAGATCATCCACCTACCCGTCCTTGGTGTGTATAGGCACATTGCTGTTTTCATTCTGTTCCTGTTTGTTATAATTTTATTCGTTTTTACTGTACGTGTCTTGTGGCGTTATATTTTAATACCGGTGACAGTGTTTTATTAATCCAGTTGTTTATCTAGTCAAATTCTTATGATTTTTTTTTCCTAATAACTATAAAAACTTCGATTTTCTGGTAAGTCAACTTTTCTGTGTATCTGACATATTTGTGCATGTCTTATAGTATTTTTAACATAAATCGAATCACTCGAGCGTTTTAGGAAGTGGCATCCATCTAATTTTTATTTTAAAAATTGTTTTTTTTTATTAAAAAAAAATTAAAAGTCATTGGTAGGTTCCTTCTGTATATAACTGTTGTTTAAGTTTAAGTAAGTCTGTGTAATTGTGTATTAATAGCCTACACCATCAATTGTTTTTAGTTGCCTGAAGATGACTTAATATAAGTCGAAACGTCGCAAATAGAAAAATAAGGAGTTTTTGTATGCATGACCTTATCCTACAAAAAGTAACTGAAAATGAAAGATCTATCTGTGTTTCCCACTAACACAGTCAGTATTCTGCTGTCTCTCCTGGCAGTTTTTACTGATAAACAGTACTTTTGTGTGTTAAAAGGATTATATTCCTTTCAGAGTCCACTAAAGTAAAGTAATTTTCCTTGCAGTTTTTAGAGGATTAATTGATTATACCACATATTTGGCAGAATTGTGGAGAAGTGGTGTGCTGATATTTGATCTGTTAAAATTGCACCTGAAAGAAGTATTGCAAAGAGGAAGTTTCCATTTTTTCAAATTTTAGTTAATCAGATAGTCCTAAAGAGTTAGAGAACAACGGCGAAAAATTTTTGTAATTATCTCCATTAATAGAAAAGTTATAGTTCTTCAAAGTTTGAATTGCCGTATCCTCCGCGCGAAGCCGCTGTGACGTCACACGTCACACAACACAACGCAAGATTGTGTATGCCCTGTCGAGGATGCTGCTCCCGTAAGCCACCGCGCCGCCGCCGGCCTCCTCGTTCATGTTGTTAATTGTTATTCCTTGTATCCTTGTTTTCAGTAGGGTAGGCGACACCGACGGTGACAAAACGATACACTGCAGTTTATTGGTACTCGTATTATTAGAATATGTCTAGCAGACCGAGAAAAACCACCGTAAAAACACCAAACAGATATTTCAATGGATAGCCTATTATGAATACAAAAAATTGAGTTTTATGTTTTTAGTAATACTGTGTGAAAATTTAATTGAAATCAATCCTATAGTTTCCCAGTTACACCATACAGAATGATCAGAAGCAATACTCTCGCATGTATAAATCAGAAAATTCTAAGTCGACGATCCGTAATAGCCAAGGTAACGTTCGGATGCACCTAAAAAAGCTTATTATGACGCTAGGCCTTTCTTTCTCAGGTTAGTGGACGGCCTGTTATGAATACAATAATTTTTCAGCTTTACAACCCTCACCCCCCAACCACCCCAATATCACCCCCATCCAAAAACGTAGAAAATGATCAGGAACGTCTAAAACGCCTAAAAACAAAGTTTGAGGAATATTTAAAATTTTTGGTTTTTTGCTAATTACTCCACCGCCCATGCACCGATTTTCAAACTTATAAGAACATTACCTACTACTACCCCACAGCATATCGCTGCCAAATTTCATAACAATCCATGCAGCGGTTACTGAGATTACGTGGCTAGAAAAATGCGTACAGATAGACCGACGGAAATGAGTTGTGTGGATTTTCGTTATGTAGACATCATAAAACACCCAAAAGCGTATTATCTCAAAATCGAAAATTTTCACGATCACAATACTTCCCTCACCTATCGGTGTGGGAAGTAAAAGTCCATAATCATGTGATCCACTTTAGGAAGATTACTAGAATCACCACGAACGTAACCTTCCTCCATACTCCGAAAATATACTGGCGCCTGCCCGTTACAACAAACACCTTCGCCGTTCCACTCAAGTCTAGATGTCGCATACTGTACAGCGCAGCGTATGCATAGCGGAGTCCCGACCAAACTGTGGCTACCGCGAACAATTAATAACATGTGACGTCATACAGATTTTCACCTCCGCGGTCGCTTTACACAAATATAAAATTGAATAACTCCGCCGTTTTTTGAAATATTCAGATGATTTTTTCGACGTTCTTCAAGTGAAGAAAGAGACTATCAGATAATAATGAATTTTCCAAATTTTATTTTTTTGGAAACTTCTCCATTGCCTGTTTTGCTCAAAGCAGTGGCTGCAGAAACGGAAAATGTACACCGATCTGAACCTGTTACGGGAGTTAAAAACATGTGATCCTACTCATTTTCAAAATTACTCAAGAATGGATTCTAAGATGTATCACATGAAGAACGTAGCATTGATTTTTCAGATTTCTGTCAGTATAAACGTTTTATTCTTAACTTGCCGCAAGGTAAGCTGAGCTCGATAGTAATCTATAATTCATTATTACAATCTATTGGTATGCGCAAGGCTCGATCGGTATTCGTCTTCTAAAATCTAAATAGTTATCCTATATTTATATGAGGGTGCATTGAGATCTAGTTAGCATATATTTTGTTTATCCCTTCCAGCGATAAATTACATATTCAAATACCGTAACATAAAACAGTAATTTCACAGTTGTGTCAATTTAAAGTTCCACCAATTTTGTTCTATAAAACTTGAGAGAAAGAATGTCGACTGAAATTGTGAAAACCGAAACATCAAAGTATGGAGCCGATGTCAATTGGATACGATGTCAATTTGAATATACGAAAAAAATTGCAAAATGGTCAGTCATATTGCTGGTAAAAAGCATTGCGTTCGGTATGTGATCGATTTGGTAGCAATGCAGAGATTTTGAGCCGTTTTGTTACTATGAATGACTTCTGGATACATTATTTACGAGCAAACAGTCTAGTTTTCCACGGACTAGAAAGTCTTGCGTTCAAAGATTTGCTAAAAAACTTCTGGCTTCAATTTCTTGGGATTGATACGACATAGAAATGACTGATCAACTAACTGAGAATTACTATTCGACGTAAGTGATGAGTCTAGCAAAATAAAAAAAGAGAAAAGATACGAAGAGTTTGATAAAAGTGTTTTGTTTTGGCATAAAAATGCATTTGCGCATGCTATGCAAAAAATTTGTGATTTAAGGTTTGAATAATAAGAACACCCGCCCCCTTACTCACCAGATCTGACTCCGCTCAACTGAGACACCGTTTCCAGAAATAATAATTTTTCTTTCATAGAAATGCAGAGCATTGATTATACAGGGTGAGTTTTTAGCACCGCATTAGGGCTGAACAATCCCCACATGGCTCACAACAATGATGGTTATCCAGTTCATTTTGGATGCCGTAAGCTGAGTAAATACAAGCTACTTCTCACACCGTAGGTCAATTTTATAGTTCTTTGTACTAATAACAGACTATTGATAAACTTAAAATACATGTTATTCGTCATATCCTATAGTTCTGCAAATCTATCAAAACATTTGCTTTCCTGACATAGGTGATGAGTAAGAATTTTTTGTTTACAGAAAATCATATCTGATGCTCAGGTGTTAACTGTTCTTGAGATCTAGGAGCCATTGTACATACTACTACTACTGGATAATACCGTTGTAGGAATTGAACACCTATTACACCAACATTTTTAGAAACATTCTAAATTTGCATTTGACAATCGACACAGGAAAATAATGTATACGTTGAATTAACGAACCGTAGTCACTAACCTTTTTAACATCTTTATTGTGATCAATCTATTGCTATTATAATTTTTATCTCGTCATTGATCAATAACCCAAGATTACCTTCTTCTGCGTCGTACAAGTTTTATTAAGTACCTATTATTACACAATGCCCTTTATCTTTCTAACTACGAATTTTCGTAATGAATTCAGGCATATTTCAATGGATACCAAACATTGATTTTACGAATCTGATTGTCAGCTTCTGGAGAGTGCGCTTAAAGTGGCGAAAAATAAACGATAAAGCAATCAACGCTGTCATTATTATTATACTTTTTACTTCCCACACCGATAGGTGAGGGGAGTACTGTAATCGCGAAAATTTTCGATTTTGAGATAATACACTTTTTGGGCGTTTCATCATGTCTACATAACGAAAATCCACGTCACTCATTTCCGTCGGTCTGTCTGTCGGTCTGTCCGTCTGTCGGTCTGTCTGTCTGTCGGTTTTTCTGTCCTCGTGATCTCAGTAACCGCTGCATTGATTGTGATGAAATTTGGGAAGCGATATGCTGTGGGGTCGTAGTAGGTAATGCTGCTATAATTTTGAAAAGCGGTGCATTGGCGGCGGAGTAATTAGCAAAAAACGAAAAATTTCAAATATTCCCCAAACTTCGTTTTTAGGCGTTTTAGGTGTTCCTGATCATTTTCAACTTTTTTTGGGTGGGGGTGGAAATTGGGGTGGTTGGGGGTTGAGGGGTTGTAAAATTGAAAAATTTGTTGTATTCATAATAGACTACCCTCTGACCTGTGAAGGAAGACCTAGCGACGTAAATAACTTTTTTAGGTCTATCCGAACATTGCCTTATGCCTATTACAGAAACTAAAGGACTTGAATTTTTTCCGATGTATACATACGTTATGACTATTGCTTTAGATCGTTCTAAATTATGTAACGAAGAAACTGTTCAATTGATTTTAATGAAATTTTGACACAGTATTACTACCGTGTCGAGGATGGAAAATACGTATGGTTTTTATAAATCGTGCTAGTAGCGGCGCAGAAATAATAAAAAAAAATAAAAATATAAAAACAGCTCAAACTTCGTTTTTAAGTGTTTTAGAAGTTCCTGATCATCATCTGAGTTTTTTGGGTGGGGGTGAAATTGGGGTGGTTGGGGGGTGGGGGGTTGAAAAACTGAAAAATTTGCTGTATTCATAATAGGCTGTCCACTGACCTGTGAAGGAAGACCTAGCGACATAAGACACCTTCTTAGGTCCATCTGAACATTGCCTTGCCTATTACAGAAACCAAAGGACTTAGAATTTTTTCTGGTGTAAACATACGAGCATTGCTTTAGATCGTTCTATATTATGTAACGAAGAAACTGTTGAATTGCTTTTAATGAAATTTTGACACAGTATTACTACCGTGAAGAGGATGGAAAATGCGTATGGATTTTATAAATCGTGCCAGTGGCGGCGCAGAAACAATAAAAAAACTAAAAATAACAGCTCAAACTTCGTTTTAGAGGTTCCTGATCATTTACTGAGTTTTTTTGGGTGGGGGTGAAATTCAGGTGGTTTGGGGGGTGGGGGGTTGAAAAACTGAAAAATTTGCTGTATTAATAATAGGCTGTCCGCTGACCTGTGAAGGAAGACCTAGCGACATAAATCACCTTTTTAGGTCCATGTGAACACTGCCTTGCCTATTACCGAAACTAAGGCACTTAGAATTTTCTGTATACATACGAGTATTTATTGCTTTAGATCGTTTTGTATTTTGTAACGTGGAAACTATTATATTGATTCTAATGAAATTTTGACACATTATTATTACTGTGGTGAGGATGGAAAACGCGTATGCTTGTTAGAAATCGTGTCAGTGGCAGCGTAGCAATAATCAAAAAACTAAAAATATGAAAACAGCTCAAACTTCGTTTTTAGATGTTTCAAGGGTTCATGACCGTTTCGTACATTTTTTGGGTGGGGGTGAAATCGGGGTGGTGAGGCCCCCCACCGCCCCCCCCCCCCTCCGGGTCGGTTGGTTGTAAAACTGAAAAGTTTGTATTATTGATAATAGGCTGTTCATTGATCTATGCAGGAAAGACCTAGCGACATATGACAATTTGGGGGGGGGGGGTTACTGGCGATGATTTTGTTGCAAGGGGATCTCAGACTAAATTTTTATACTATGGGAAAATAATAAACTGGTATCACCATAATGTGTGGGAAGTACTGAGTCAATCAACTTGACTCCATTTTTCATCGTATGCTACGCGTTTTCGCATCATCTGCTTGTAACCTGTATTAATCAGTCCTTCTCTTCTCTACGAAGCTCCAAATTGGAAACCAAGAAAAAGCAATGCTGACACGCGTTTCTCTAACAATTCCAGATTTACAAATTGGATTTCCTCGGATTGGAGAGTCATTCACTAATGTATATTATTCGTAATGTCGTAGAACATCGATCTGTGAATTCGATGTTTATTAAGCTATACCAAACGTCTGTTATTTGTAATATTAATAACTCATGACTACAGATTCGTGTTAACCACCCATAGATTTAACGAACAGCAATGTTAAACTGATGCAATTATGTACTGTGTAAGGCTTTCGCGGCCATCTTCCAATGAATTTGTGGTTCTTGGGTTTTTAGGCCGGCGTCGTTTAGCGTTAAAGCTTGACGTTTCGCCACCAGGAGTGGATGGCATCTTCAGAAGTATTTTGGAAGTCGCCGAAGTGAAATAGCTTCTGAAGATGCCATCCACTCGTGGTGGCGAAACGTCAAGCTTTAACGCTAAACGACGCCGGCCTAAAAACCCAAGAACCACAAATTCATTAATGCAATTATGTTCATTCCATTAATAAAGCTCGTCACTGATATCAAGTCAGTGTCTGAGTACAGTGAGGTGGAGTACTTTTTTATTAATATCAAAACCCTGTAGCCCAATGACCACAACTTTTTCTGGTTGCGCAAAATTACGGACGATGATTTTACACAACAACATTTTTACCAACCCCCTACTATACTAAACCCTTGCATATGCAACTAAAGAACGCTGATCTTCTCAGTACCGACTTTAGCTGATAGATATATTTATTTGCAACTACGTCATGCAGTTAAGTTAGTTAAGTATTGATAAACCTGACCTAAATAGAAAAAAATAGAGACTATGATGGCACCACTTCGTATATCGTATCGTATATATTATAAGACATATTTTTGGGAAAATTTGATATGAATTCAGATGGCTTGACCCAAAGTGATGAATATCGAATATCTTCGGTCACTGTTTTAGGCCAACTTTTGGGCGACTGGGACCTCTGTGCGACTCACAGCCATATTACGATGACTAAAACAGGCATCAGGGTCACTGGTCATTAAAATCTGACCGCTTCATATCCCTTAGTACTCCCACCACATTATCTACTCGTTGGTCATAACTGAAGCCCTCTATTCACCCCCACCAATTTCCATATCGCTTATTGTTATACTCTCGCCGACCAATATTTATACTGTGCGAGGCGCGCATTTTCTGCGCTGTTACCGTTCATTCTAATTGTGAGACAGTTTCTACTTCCATAGACGGTCCCTGATAATTTTCTCAGCAGAAACCAAAATCAGAGTTGATTGGGATTAATAAAAACAGATTGTTGATTTTAAGATTATACAGCCGTTTTGCAAGACATTATACCTACTTCTCAACCAAGTTAGGCCAAGAGTTATAAATATTCTAACAATGCATAAAGAACATCGGAAACCTTAGCTCACTAACTACTCCTACTAATATGATAGCTTATATACGATTTTAGTTCCGTGAATAAAATATTGATTTTATGGGTATAATCTAGTAGGTCCCATATAACTACAGAATCCCAAATTTACCCCACAATCGGAGCTTCTTTGAATTTTACCTCATATTTTTGACAATAATTACTTTTCTGTCACTTACCCATTTCCAGAGATCTCCTCCACCACAGTACCTACCAAGTGTCAAAATAAAAACAAATTCGAGAAATCCTTAGTGTACTTTCTTTCTGCTGTAAGTCTACACTTAACAATTTATTGTGTTACAAATAGGCTAAAAAGTGAAACCCGTCATAATAGTGCATTTTCACAATAATTGTGCAGTAAAAATTACTCAAATCTCGAGGTTTTCAACAAAAATAAAACCTACTCAGTCCCCTCTCAGCATGAAGAAATACCTGATTTCGAATCTCGACGAAAAATTTTATCAAAACCGAATTCCTGTCGGATTTTTTCCTTGCTTTATTCCTTATTTAGTTTGAATAGTTTATAAGATAAAATTGCTCAATGCCTAGCATTTTCAAAGAAAAATACAAAATAAAACATACTTAGTGCCTTCGAGGCAGCACAAATTCAATCATTTTTCTACTGTGGCAAAAGCTGCAGAAGAAATCGAAACAGTAACCAACGCCGCTGATTCGATCTTCCCTAACATCCAGGTCAAACTGATTAGTATGTATTATATTAGACCATAATCTAGGGAAAACTCTCTAGAGGGGTTCCAAAATTAGTAGTTTCAAGACAGCGTTGTTAAAATAAAGCTTGGCTTGCGAAGCTTTGAGATATGGTGACTGAATCTGAAATTGGAAGTTAGGTGGACAACACTCCTAGCTCACTGGCTTCACGTACGTTTCTAGGGGTACCAAGCCATGCAGGTATTTGTGTGGCATATTTAGCAATGCTACCGCCCGCAAGGAAACAAGAACAAGTATTTTTCAGTCGCAACCAAAACCAATGGTCCAACGAGGAATATTGCCAGCGATTGTACTCTGAATAGGTACTAGCTGGGTAGCGAAGCTCAAGAGGAATGATGCTAGGCAGATTATTGCTCTTATTAGCCACTTTAGACAACATCTGTACACTCTGGGAATACTCAGCAGAGAACAGAAGTTTGCCATCGGTCTCAAGAAACTGTTCAACATATTATTTTGGACTGCGAGTCACTCGGAGCAAGTAGAAGGGCTCTGTTTGGTGTGACGCAGGCAGATGACGACAATAGTATTGGGAAAAAGCTCCTGAACCTGGTCAAGGATATAGGATTAGGCCTACCGGACTAGGTACGGTGCACACAATGAGTTTCGGTTACCGTGTGTGGACCAGAGTCCAACCCAATCAACCAAATCTAATCTGATAAATGGATGAAGCACTGCTCAACTTAGTATTCTCTAACTGGGAAATGAGTTTTAGTCGTTATTAGTAACTTTGGGAGCGTATAACGTTTCTAAATATGCTACGACGTTTCTAGTAAAAGTCGCACAAAAGAGTACCCTTTTTGACGGCACTATGTGTGTGCGTTCTTAGTCAGAGTGTGGAAGTGCCCATTTGACATCTTAGCTTCGGCTACAGGTACTTTTTGTTGGGTTTTTGTCAAGAAGTCATATTTTTCAGTCGCGACCAAAATAAATACATAGAGTCAAACCTTGTGTCTCTGGTCCTTAGTAAATCAAAAAAGATCCGCATTTAGGTCTTTCCTTGTGAAAAAATTGTGGAAGGTGTGAATACTATAACTCCTCACATAGTAGACGCAATAAAGAAAGGTTTGAAAACATCTGATCAACATCGTTGTTGGAAGTCTAAATCGATCCTTGATCACTACAACTCTTTATTAAAATTGCGATAACCTGGTATGTGCCAAAACTGTAACAATGATTATTTTGGATATGATATTGAGGATCGGGTTTTTTTATTTTGTTTTTATTTATTTGTATTGTTTGTACAAACCTGGCTACCTCGAAGGCTATATTTTGTATGAAAATACATAACACAATAAATTTGATAACCCATTGGCTGCGCGTTGTTGATTCATTGCCGCATTTCTTCGCTTCTCACTGACTGATTGCTCTCCTCATAGATATCTCCTTGCATTCGTCTACATAGACCAATACTAATTACTGCAAGCTACTTAGGTATTCATCAAAGTGTGAGAATTCTCAATGCTCCAAATTTTGACAGCAAATTAAATACAGCAGTCCTCCAGGTCAATCCAAAATCCTCAGAAGTATTGCTGACGCACCATGGTATATCTTCAACCGTATACTCCATAGAGATATATGTACATGTATTTGTTTATTAGCAGTTAGAACAGTGGAATGTTACAATCAATCAGCAATGCTCTACAATTAATGACAGTTATTAATCAATAAGTTTAGTTTTAATCTTAAAACTAACGTTACAATTGTTGCCTAAATAATATGTAATGTACCATCACATGCTGGCAATATGTTTAAGTCCAAATGATGTCATCCAAGAAAGAAGTATCAGATACCAAAAGATTGAAAAAAGCTGCCACTCGACTTACAGTAAATTCTGAAGAAATATCACACAGCATAGTTAACAATCAGCACAGTTTCTCGGGTTGGCAGCAATTACACGCGCATCCCTCCCTTTTGGATGATATTTGGTAGGGATGCTAACCATACTTCGATACTTGTACTTCTGCACTAATATCGAGTATTTTTATCTTAGCTACTTTTTGAGCGATTCCAAGCTGGTATCGTAACTTTTGTAGCGGTATCGGTATCGAAAATAATTATATAATTATTGAGGTGTGTAATCAATTGCACAAAATTCTCTGTACGAACCAAACGTGCCTACTTGGCTAAATATATCGAATTGGTACCGGTATAGATATTTTCATTTTCGCATCTCTAAACAGACTTCACACCCGTAAAATCATCTCAAAGTCAAATTCTGTGAGAACCATTTTTATATAGGAAATCCTCACAGACATTCTGCTGGTTGTTTACTATGCTGTGGAAATATCATCGGATCTTTACTTCACCTTGTGACTACATGTACAAATATGTGCGATTTGTACTAGCCATCACAATAGACTATATTAGTGTGTAGGATTGCTAATAAAGTTGAGAAACAAATATTGATAATTTTTGCTCTAATATTTACCCTGCTTATGCGTGAGGAGTAAAAAGATTTTCAATATTGTTTGGACCTTAGGCATTAAATTTGTTTAGTGGACTATACAGGGTTGGGATAAAGTATGGAGCCAAGCAAATAACTTTCGAACGGGAAGAATGATATTGCTGAAAATTTGTAGGCAAGTGTAGTGACGTATGATGCATCCGAAGACATTATGTTAGCTATTAATGTACTTCCGGTTTAACCGGAAGTGCCGTCAACTTTTTTAATTCAAATGGGACACCCTGTATATTTATACAGATTTTAATACATCTTTTTTTTCCCGAATACGTCCACAGTGGGTTTAGTATTAGTTTCTGTAAAAACGGGAAAGATAAAGCTTTCGGTTTCGGCGATCGCGTGTGAACTGACAAAGAAGTGTGTCAACTTTTCAGTGATTTACATCCCTACAGGGGTCCTATAACACGTTTGGCAGTGACTAAAACACTAAAACGTTTTAATTTAACTGGAAATATTAAAAATTTACCTAAAACGGGAAGACCGCACACCGCCACGGACGAATTTGTGAGACAATTAAAAAATGTTTATCTTTCCCATTCTTACAGAAACAAATAATAAACCTATTATGGACGTATTCGGGAAAAAATGCATTAAAATCAGCAGAAATATACAGGGTGTCCCATTTAAATTAAAAAAGTTGTTGGTACTTCCGGTTAGACCCTTCGCCCTTTCCGTTTCAAAGATATTTACTTGGTTCCATACTTTATCCCAACCCTGTACATAATTTTAGTATCGCGATTCCTGGTGGTTTTTTACTGATTTCGAGGCGAGTTCGATGTAACGACGCGACGTAACAATTTTATTATAGCATTGATTTACATATGATACACACATTAGCACCAATACAGGATTCGGAATGCATTTTGCGCTTATGTATAAAATTTTGTCGAAAATTCGATTCCGTGTGTCCTTCACCTCCCCTCCTCTTTCCGCCGCTTCTGCTTGTATCTCTCTCCGTTGTTTTACATAAAGACGGCGCGGCGTCATTAACGCCCTCGGCCGCCATACTAACATAAATAATAATTTTCATTAGGGGCGAAAACGGGGCCGTTATATGTGTGTGTGTGTGCAGGCGGGCACACCGGCGCAGCACCAGAACCGCTTAACGTTTATCTTCGCTCACCCCAACACCCCCTTACCCCCCTCCTCTGTTCTAATAGGCCGAGTATTAAAGGCATCAATTCGTCATTAGTTTCGTTCTTATCTAGCTCAGAAAACTGAAGACACCACTACGTGGGTAACTGGTATTAAATAATATAGTATTAAATATACAGGGGCCAGGATTATACATACAGGGTGAGTTTTTAGCACCGGATCGATCGATAACTCCACTACTACAGAAGATAGCGAAAAAAGATGTATATAAAAGTTGTAGAGGCTTTGAAATTTTGACAGTTTTCATAACCTCCTCAATAATGTCGTACTGTGTGAAAACCGAACTTTAAAAATGAATTTTTCCATGGAAGAACAAATAGAGAGTATCTAGGAGAATCTTTGAGAAATTGCCTACCAGAATGTATCATCTATCAACAGCGATATCCAGAACGGAGGCACTCTAAAACTGACGCATTTGAAAGATTGAAGAATCGTTGCATTCGGACTGGGTCAGTTAATATTTCATAACCTACCTGATAGATCTGCTTGCTAAGTATGCATCAGGTCTATAAAATTGTATCCTCAGCAAATTTGACTCATAATATTTCGACATTCATATTTTAGTTGTTCGTTAAACACAAATAAAATTAGATAGCAGTTTCTCAAAATAAATAAATTTCAATTCACAAATAGAAGGTATCTTTAAAATTAAATTTAAAAACCGAAATATCTCAGAAACTGTTGAATTTTAAGTATATGGAATGCTATACAAATGTGAAAGAGCATATTGAGATGCTATACAAGTATGAAAGAGGATATTGAAAGCAATTTTTTCGTATAATAAAACACGAGGGGTTACATTTAAAAATAAGAGAAAATCTAGTTTCTGCATTCTACCTTACCCTGTATATGAATATGCGTCGTCGACTTTTTTTACAACCTGTGTTAAAACTACAGGATATTTTTCACCTTTCCATGTCAAAAAAAAATAAAATTTTGATTCATTAATTTTCAATATACAATACGTTCATTTGGTGGCAATTGGGATATAAAAATACTCTGTATAACATTAAAATACCTTACATTTTGAGTAGAAACTAAGTGTGGAATAATATATAGGGTGTATCATTTAAAAAATGCATGTTTGCATCACCGCGGAACACCCTGTATAAATCAAAATATTTTCTAAGCAAGGAGCATATCCTTGGCTACAACTTTCGTATACAAATTTTTTCATGATCTTTTGCAGTACTGAAGTTTTCCACCGATCTGGTGCTAAAAACGCACCGTGTATCTTAATTACAATTCCAGCGGCAGTTTTGAGTTTCGGTCTCGTTTAACGAAAATACAAATGATCATATCCCCGGATCTTCAAGTGCATTCAAAATAAAAATCTGAAATTGGCTTTCTATAATCACAAAACCTCGTGCCAGGATAACTTGAGGGCGCTTATTACAAATCCGGTTGCAGTTTTGAGTTTTGGTCTTGTTTAGCAACTATAAAAATGTTCATAACCCCGAGTCTTCAAGTCACCTAAAATAGAAATCTAAGATCTTTATTTGGCTTTCTATGACGACAAAACCTCGTGTTCTGGATAATTTAAGGGAGCTGATTATTACAGATATGGTTACAGTTTTGAGTTTCTGTCTCGTTAGACGAAAATAAAGAATATGATACTACCAGATCCTCAAGCGCACCTAGAATAAAAATCTAAAATCTTCATTTGGGTTTCTATAATGACAAAACCTCGGGCCCGGGATAATACGAGGGCGCTAATTACAAATCTGGTTACAGTTTTAAGTTTTGGTCTTGTTTAACAAATATAAAAATGATCATAACCCGGGTCTTTCACTGTACCTAAAACACAAATCGAAAATCTTTATTTGGCTTTCTATTATGACAAAACCTCCTGTTCCGGATAATTTGAGGGCGCTTGTTACAAATCTGGCCGCAGTTTTGAGTTTTGATCTCGTTTAAATGAAAATAAAAATGGTCATACCCCCTGATACTCGAGTGCACCTAAAATAAAAATCTTAAATCTTTAGCTGTCCCTCTTTAATGAATAATTTGTTGTTTGCAGTTTATGGGAAACTTGAGCTTAAAGTTCGATTTTTCGCGTCATTTTCGTTAGAAATCGTTAAAAAATTGTTCATAATGTTTATTTTGGTGGTGATAGTGCAATAATGCAGACAAGTTTCCAAACTGCCTCTAGAACTCAAACACCAAGCGTCATTCGGTTTCTTTCTCGACGCTAAAATTACACGTCATTGGTCTGAATATACTACGATACCTCAGACCCCATCTCTATAATGACCTAGTGATGTCAGAGGCTATTTTTGCGCCATTTTCATCCGTTCAAATTTTTTTTGGAATAAGTCTCATAAGCAACCCAAAAGAACAAAAACTGTCATTTTGTGATACTAAATGCAGTACAATGAATACTTTGAAGCGATATTTTATTGAGTTCAAGGACTCCATTGATTGCAAAAGTCTTAAAATCTTACGGTATCTATTTATATCAAAACTACTTTTTCTAACTGCACTATAAGTAAAAGACACCCCCACCCACAATATACGCGTTGTCGATGCCTCTCTATACGCTCCAAGCAGGAGTTTTCGCGCTTTTCCAGCACCGACCGACAAGCGATTTTGTTTATAAGGCTTTCGCAGCCAACTGCAATTACGCTGGCCCGTGTCCGAGCGGACGTCCATTGGACACACGTGGCGCCCTCTTCGTACGGTCGTTGCCGACAACTGGACAACACTTTACATTGCTTCATTAGGAACATCCCCAAGAGCATGAGCGTTTCTCCCGGGATTCAATGGGGATGTAAAAGGGGTGATACATGTACGAGCAAGTACGCGTACTTATGGCTCGCCGACCTTTTTCGCCTGTGTGTCACCGTAAGTACGCGTACTTTAAAACCGTCGCGCAAACCGCCGGCGATCCAACTGGTTTGAAATCTGGCTCGTAGCTTGTCTCGGCTCGTACTGCGAGGAGAGAGCCACACTTTGTTTCAGCAGGCCATCGATACGCAACGCTTGTTGTGCTTGGCGTTTGTTAAAAGTTTTGTTTATTTAGGAAAATCATCAAAATGAGTGATTTCAGCTTCACGTGTGTCACCGACGTCGAGCCGAGTAAGTTCGCGAACTTAAAAACCGCGTACTTTTACTTTACTTTTTTTACGTAGGTTTGTACGTGTATCACCCCTTTAAGAACCGTGTTCGCAGAAAACGCGTGAATAGTATATTATATAGCAACTATGAAGAGTGACACATTTCGTACGGGTGGATTAACTGCATAATAATTACTATTCATGAGAGATCATAAAAATATCAAATAAAACGTGATTTCTAAAATGTATCGTGTATTCCTATGTCTGGGTCGTTACGCTTTACTCGCCCAGCATTGAAATAACATCTGTTGAAATATAAACAGTTTACCAACGTTTTGGCCATTTCTGTAGTCTTACCTTAACCAAACTAACCTCAAGGATATCACAATCCTTATTTGGGACTGTCCTGAACATATTCAGGCATGATGTCTTTAGTCCACAACAGCGCTCCGATCTTCCGGAGCTGATCAAGTTATTTTATTTATTTATTTAGCGTATGAGTATAGTACACATGAAAAAAGTCATAAAAGAGTAAAACAGTTTTGTATTTTTTTTGTTTTTTTTGCAATATAAGTAGTAACTAGGCTATAGGTTAATATCTAGCCTGAGAAGCCATTCTACGGCTGATGATTTGGCTGAAAGTCCTTGTTGTTGCCTGGATATGCTCTAAAGCCACATTCTCGCACTATGTGCTTGCCAGTTTGGCGTTCCGCTCCACAGTCGCATCGTGGGGATTCGCTCTTGTTCCATTCAAACAACAAATTAGCGCACACTCCATGCGTCATGAGAATTGTGTTAAGGGTGGACCATTCCTTTCGGTGGAGCTCAAAACCTGGCGGCTCTTGACCAACAGATAGATTACTGTTCACTTCTTCTGGTTTCTCAACGCTCCTGAGAAAACGGAGGCAGTTTTAATGCGCGGCCCAAGAAGCAAGAGAGCTAACGTGGTCTTCCAACTAAATGGAGTGCAAGTCCAACATGCAAGTCCATAGTGTACCTCGAAGTACTACATAACGAGAGGTGTTACAGAGGACACCTTAAAAGAGTAGTGGCAAAGGCTGAGAAGAAGGCGGCAATATTGTCACGACTGATGCCAAATGTAGGAGGGCCCAGTAGCAACAAACGGAGACTACCGTACCAGGTTGTACAGTTGATCGTCGTATACGGAGCTCCTGTGTGGTGTGAAGCCACGAAAAGGAAAAGGTAAAATAGAAGGTCTTCGACAGCTGGCAGAAAAAGTCTCTGCTAAGGGTAGATAGTGCGATACCACACGCGCTGGCCGAAGAAAGGACGCTGATGAGCCACGGTCAAGCAGGCAATGCGATAAGCCGCCCTGAAGCTAAAAGACTGGCAGCAGCATGCCTCACAGATCAATGTAGATACGAGTGGGAATTAACCAATAAAGTACAGTTCAACGTATAAAAAATTCAGTCAACAACACTTACAAAGAGGACTCACGTTGGCTTACTAACCTCTCACCCCATAGTCGAGTCACTTTTCGTCAAGTTTTTGGGGATCAACATCAACAAGAGCATGTCCTGGCACGACCACGTCGTCAGTATTGCTGAAACGGCATCCTAGAAGCTTGAAGTTTTGTTCCGCTGTAGGAAGCTGTATACACCAGATCAACTACTGCTGTATTGCCCCCATGTATGAGGATGCGCTCCGGAGCACTCTCTAATGCTTTTGGTCACTATCCAGAAGAGAGCAATTAAATTAGTCGGCACGCCTAGCCTCACAGGGGACCTTCACAGCCTGGAACATCGAGGAAGGGTGGCTGACCTATCCCTGTTTTACAGATTTTATCACGGAAGATGTTCGAGTGAGCTCTCCCAGCTAATAATATCAAAGGCCGTCCGAATGAGGAACACTAGAGAGGCTCTGAGAGCTTATACTTACCAGATCGAGCTCCCTACTCCCCGAACCAGTTTCCTCCAGGATTCCTTCTGTTGGAGAACCTCTACGCAGCTCTGCAGCGTTTTAAATCTAACGTGCATCGGCGCGTATCCTCTCGCAGCACCATAAGCTTTCAGCCTTTGCGGGAGGCTGACCATAACAAAAAAAGCAACGTCTATGCAACGAGACCACTTATGTCACACAGTACGTCGATAAAAGTATGGGAGGAATGCAGTTATCGACAGGCGTGCAATTTCCTTACGCAGGTACTGTCTGGGCATGGGCCATTTCGAGTGTTTAGGAAAAGGATAGGACGGGTGACGGACAAGAGATGCCTGCACTGCGAGGAGGAAGACATAGTTTAGCATGCCCTGTTTCTGTGCGACAGATGGTGGCCATACAGATAGGAGGCAAGTAAAAAACTGGAGGATGAATTAACCCCAGAGACTATGGTCCCGCTGATGTTATCCAGCGTAGAGGCATCCAACATTATACATGAGATGGTAAACAAAATCACTCTGCAAAGGACAAGGAGGAACGATCACAGGATTAGACGAAGATCACAAGATTAGACGAAGATCACAAGATATTCCTAAATGGTATATTTATTACGTCATCTCGCACTGCGATGAATATCGTTCACGATGATGCGCGGTACAAATGGAGGGAGAGCAGAGGTAAGAAACAGGGAACGAGTTTTAGCCAGTCTGGCTGTCGCGGCATGTCGGATGGACGCGTTTGCGTTCGTGGGACATGTGGTCAGAGGACTTCAGCTGGTTCAACGTAGGGCGGGCAAACTCCCTCTCACACCTTCGGGTGTGCGAGTACTTCTGTCCTTGCGATCAAGCCGATTTCCTAGACCCTCAATAAAAAAATGACTGGTGATATATTGTACATTTTAGATCTATGCGATTGCTGCCTTTGAATTATATCAGTAAAATAACTTCATACATACTTATTATAACCATAACATCTAACTTGGAAACTACTAACTTAATTGTGATCAAATTTTGTCACCATGTTATTACCGCGCAGAAAATAATAACAAAGTATCGTTGTTGCAACTCTTATCAGCGGCAGAGGAGAAATCAACAAAAAACGAAAAAATTAGAAATCGCCCAAGCTTCGTTTTTACATGTATCAGAGGTTCTTGATCATTGTCTACTATTTTGGTGAGGATGGTGTAGGGATACAGAAACCCTCGGAGAAACCCCAAATTTTTGGTAGTACCGGTAATGTGTGGGAAGTACTAAGCCAAGACACTTTACGCCAGTTTTTTGTATTTTGAGGGCACAAATTGTAAAAAACTGGTATTGTTAGGAATCATATAATAAGTCTTATATTAAACCATCTTCGATTTATTGTAGTTATATTTTCAAATAGTTTAGGGCAACGCCGCGCGCCGTGTGGTTGAACAGTTCTAATTTTTTATGCATGTAAAGAACGATGAGGTTTGAGCTGCACAGTCTATTCAAATTAGGGAAGTAATGCACGAATCTCAAAAAGTTCAAAAGTCTTGAATGCTCCATTAAAATGCCTCCATGTCAATGCATTTGTCTACTTTTTTTTATTACAATATTACAATTGACTTTCCAAGTTATAGAAAACTGCCAAGTACTACCGGAAGCATTACGAGATGCGTAGATGACAGACATGAAAATAAACTCACGGAAATGATCTAACGTATGTTGCAAAAATTTTGAGTTCTTCAAAAAATTAAAAAAGTATCTCACAATAATATATTTGAACTGTAACAAGAACTACAAAAAATAACAATATTTCTCAATATAAAAATGATATTAAAGTACTGCGAGTGGGCCATGATCTTCCACGGCTCGCAATTTCCTCTTAATGTTCCCCATTAGCTTTTGGACAGATTCTAAATAAATTTCTCTGATCTTTAGCATTATTTTTCTCCTTAACTGCTGTTCGTTTTAAGCTTCCCAGCTACTGCTATAAAATTTGGCACTCAGATGAGCCCAAAAAATTTCGATAGGTCTTGTTTGAGGAAGACTGTGAGGGTTGTCGTTTCGTGGTACAAAAGGTATTCCGTGCTCTTCTAGCCTGTTTCTCGTACGCAAAGCATAACGACTTGAAGCCAGATCTGGCCAAAACACTATATTGTCATTAGCATGGTGGGTATTAATAAAATAGAGTAGTTTAGGCAAACACCTTTGAGTATAGACTTCTGCGGTAGCCGCTTCGGCCCTAACTCGTCCAACGTACGGCTGTCTGACCTAGCGCACCACACTAACACTTTGTTTTCAAACTTGTCTTTTCGTTTAAATTTTACATTTTCTGGACAGGCTTCAAAGACTCTTGTGTAAAAACCATCATTACCTTTGATTTCTGAGTTCGAAAATGTAAAATACTTTCCATCGTCAAGAATCATTTTTATGTTGCCCGCAAAATGAGTACGAAGTAAATTGCGACAGCATTGAGGAATTGTTTCCAACTGCTTTGGGGAATACTTTGGACGTTTTCTTCTTTTTCGGAATTTTGAGTTATTTCTCTTCATTTCTCTACAGATTGTGCTAGCAATGACGTGAAAAATGCGTCCAAGTTTTCGTGTTGATGTTCCAACTCGATGTTCCCTTCTGTTGACCATTCTTTGAACGGTAGCAGCATTCCACGCTCTTGGATGTCCAATTTTTGATAAATTTATACAAGGAATACCTTCCTCGCATTCACGGATCACTCAATAAATTGTGGCAAAAGACATATTTTGATCTTGATATATGCCAACTATATCTTTTTTTTAAAGTCGTCCAACTAAACTGTAAATACTCTTCCGAATATCTAATTTGTATGATATTTTGACAACTTACATACTATACAGGGTTACTGGTAACTCGACCATTTTCCTGCAAGAGGTGATAGAGGGACTCAAATGTAATAGATTTAACCCCCCATATGGAATTCCGAAAACCGATAGTTTTCGAGATAATTAACATTAATGTTTTTCCACGAAATGTCCAAATTTCCACACTAGATCCTAAACTAAGAAACAGACCTGTTGCTGATTCTAATAATTTTTATTTTAGTATTTAACTAACACATACACAAAGCTAACTTAGTATTAAAATGTTTCAAAATACTAAACAGTTCCAAATTAAATACAAATATTTAAAAAATAACCAACAAAATTTTTACATTCACCGTGAAAGAAAATTATCTAGCTCAAAAAAAATTCTACAAACGGTTGAACAAATTTAATCGCTAAAAAAACCTTCCTACCTAATAACCTTTTCAGAAAGATTATAAACAGCAATGAATAAAAATCACCTATTCAAAAAGAACGAATGACAGTACAGTCATTATTGATAACTCAGTTACATACTAGAATGTTTGCAAATGCGGTCGATGATTTTATCCAAGTAAAACAAATTAAATCCACTCAAAATGTCTAGAGATCTTGCTCAATGTGTTGCCCTTGATTTCGGATACAAGTACGGATCCGCTTCCTCACTTCGGTTTTTGTAACTCGTGTTGAAAAAGTTCGTTTCATCTCCTCCGCCGCAGTGATAATTTTTTGCCTTAGTTCGTCAGCAGTATTAACTGGAGTCTCGTAAACCAATGCCTTCACGTGACCCCAGACGTAAAAATCAAGAGGTGTCAGATCTGGGCTCCGCGCAGGCCATGGGATGGGTTCACCCCTCCCTATCCATTTGTTCGGTGTTGTCCAACAACTGCCGAATTATGATACGGTAATGTGCTGGATAACCATCATGCTGGAATATCATGTTGTTGATGATTCTGTATTATGTTGATAAATTTTGTTAAATAGTTACTTGTGGTTGTACTGTCATTCTTGTCCTTGGAATAGGCCATCAGATAAGGAAGTTTTTAAAATAATTTGTTTGACTGGTTGTGTATCTTTTTTTGAGCTAGACAATTTTCTTTCGCGGTGAATGTAAAAATTTTGTTCTTTATTTTTTAAATAATTGTAGGTAGTTTGAAACTGTTTAGTATTTTTACACATTTAAATACTAAAATAGATTTGCGTATGTGTCAGTAAAAAACTAAACTGGAAATTACTAAAATTGACAGCAGGGTTTTTTCTAAATTTGGGATGTAGTGTGGAAATTTGGACAATTCGTTGAAAAACATTAAATGTTAATTATCTCGAAAACTATCGGTTTTCGGAATTACATATGGGGGGTTAAATGTTGCATTTGAGTCCCTCTATCACTTCCTGCAGGAAAGTGGTCGAGTTACCAGTAACCCTGTATATCATAACCAAAATGGTTTTATTGTTACGTTTAGATGTTGACTTGTTACCATGGTAACGATTTTTGAATTGTTTCCAGCGGTGAAACTACCTCCCGAGTTTTGAAGAAAATTCTCAAAACATACGTTATGCATAGAATTTCTGTAGATAGTATTATCTCAAATTTGAAATTCTCCGGCCGAACAAAAGTTCTTCCGCCTGTTGTCATGGGAAGTAAAACCGATAATAAAAAGTATTTTCTCGCATAAGCAACGGAAAGTGCGAATAAGAGGAGCGAACAGAAATCCAGTGAATCCAAGTTCAAGGGCGAATGCCACGCAAAGCTCTCTCCCCAAAGGAGGAGGGCGAGAAAAGCGGCACGCCGGAATAGGAAGAGGGAAAACCGGAAGTGAAAAATCGTCCGTGTAGCCGGAAGCGAGTGCATAGGCCACGAAAAACTCGACGTTACTAAGTGAGCTGTCACGAGGCTCTCTCCAACCGTACACCCCCGCAACCACCAGCAGCAGGAATCAACAGTTTATTCCTGCGAGAGCTTTGGCCTGGGAAAGGAAGAAAGAGATAAGGAGGAGTTGTTTACATTCAAAATCTTGTGCTAGGATGGCGAAGTATTGGTTAAATTTATTGTGTAATGTGTAAGGCATTCGCAGTTATGGTTCCATAAACTAGTGGTTCTTGGTCTACTCGGTCGGAGTCGATACGATCCGCCGCATTGGTACCAACATGTTTCTCTACTTGACGTTTCGCTAGCACAAGTGGATAATATCCTCAGAAGCTGTTATATAGGGTGAAATTTTAATACCGGATCTTGCCATAATTCTACTACTGTAGAAGATAGAGAAAAAAGTTGTATACAAAGCTTGTAGGCAATGATACGCTCCTCGCTGTGTGGCTGGCATGTGGTGCCGCAAATAGACATTATTTTAAATGAGACACCCTTTATATTGTCCCACACTAAAAGTCTACTAATGATCCCTGTTCTAACAATATGAGGTATTGCAGAATTATACATGATATCTTGAAAGTTTTGACCATTTTACTTCCCACACCGATAGGTGAGGGGAGTATTGTGATCGCGAAAATTTTCGATTTTGAGATAATACGATTTTTGGGCATTTTATGATGTCTACGAATATCCACGTCACTCATTTCCGTCGGTCTGTCTGTCGGTCTGTCTGTCGGTCTGTCTGTCGGTCTGTCTGTCGGTCTGTCTGTCGGTCTGTCTGTCGGTCTGTCTGTCGGTCTGTCTGTCGGTCTGTCTGTCGGTCTGTCTGTCGGTCTGTCTGTCGGTCTGTCTGTCGGTCTGTCTGTCGGTCTGTCTGTCGGTCTGTCTGTCGGTCTGTCTGTCGGTCTGTCTGTCGGTCTGTCTGTCGGTCTGTCTGTCGGTCTGTCTGTCGGTCTGTCTGTCGGTCTGTCTGTCGGTCTGTCTGTCGGTCTGTCTGTCGGTCTGTCTGTCGGCCTGTCTGTCGGTCTGTCTGTCGGTCTGTCTGTCGGTCTGTCTGTCGGTCTGTCTGTCGGTCTGTCTGTCGGTCTGTCTGTCGGTCTGTCTGTCGGTCTGTCTGTCGGTCTGTCTGTCGGTCTGTCTGTCGGTCTGTCTGTCGGTCTGTCTGTCGGTCTGTCTGTCGGTCTGTCTGTCGGTCTGTCTGTCGGTCTGTCTGTCGGTCTGTCTGTCGGTCTGTCTGTCGGTCTGTCTGTCGGTCTGTCTGTCGGTCTGTCTGTCGGTCTGTCTGTCGGTCTGTTCGCGTGTTTCTACCCTCGTAATCTCAGCAACCGCTACATGGATTGCGATGAAATTTGGGTATCGATATGCTGTGAGGTCCTAGTAGGTAATGCTGCTATAATTTTGAAAATCGGTGTAGGGGCGGTGGAGTAATTAGCAAAAAACAAAAAAATTAAATATCCCTCAAACTTCGTTATTAGGCATTTTAGGGGTTCCTGATCATTTTTTACTTTTTTATTAGGTTCATCCAATCATTGTCTTGCCTACTACAGAATCCAAGGGTCTTAGAATTTTCTGATGTATACATACAAGTATTGCTTTAGATCGTTCTGAATTTAGTAACATGAAAATTATGAAATATATTTTAATGAAATTTAGACACAGTATTACTACCTACTACCGTGGCGAGGATGGAAAATGCGAATGGTTTTCAAAAATCGTGTCAGTGGCGGCGCAGCAATAACAAAAAAACTAAAAACATAAAAATAGCTCAAACTTTTTTTTAAGCAATTTGGAAGTTCCTGATTGTTTCGTTTCGTCCAGTTGAAGCTCACAGAATAAAAATTGATCTTCATCTTTCCTCTGAATATATTCGTAATCTGAATTTTTGACCACTGCAATGGCACTATTCTTTGTCAAATGCAAATACTGCTCTTTGGACTCAAAATTTTAAAATCAAACTCACACTTTCCACGATAGGGAAATGAAATATATTAAAATTTTACTAGACCGACATTTTATGAGTGCTCAAAAGTAGAACTGGATTCGTGGCCATCCTGTGGCAGTAAAAAAATGGAGTCAAGTTGATTGACTCAATACCTCCCGCACATAATAATAATACAATTTTCTTGTTTTCCCATTGCATGAAGCTATAGTCTGAAATCCCCTTGCAACCAAATCATTGCCCAACCGCCCGCAAAAAATATCCAACACAAAAACTCTTGTAAATAGATTCTTGCGTCTCCCTCCATAGAAACTAGGACGCCACAGTTTTTATTCTGCATGCTTCAACTGGACGATGCGTAACGATCAAGAGCCTCCAAACCGTCTAAAAACAAAGTTTGAGCTATTTTATGTTTTTAGTTTTTTTATTATTACTGCGCCGCCACTGACACGATTTTTCCAAAACATACACGTTTTTCATGCTCGCAGCGGTAGTAATACTGTGTCAAAATTTCATTGAAATCAATTCAATACTTTTCGTGTCACTTATCATTACTGCGCCGCCACTGACACGATTTTTCCAAAACATACAAGTTTTCGATGCTCGCAGCGGAAGTAATACTGTGTCAAAATTTCATTAAAATAAATTCAATAGTTTTCGTGTCATGTAATATAGAACGACCTCAAACAATACTCTTATGTATACATGACAAATTCTAAGTCCCTTGCTCCGTCCCTTGTTTTCTGTAATGAGCAAGACAATGTTCGGATGGACCTAAAAAAGTGTATTATGCCGCTAGGTTTTTCGTTTACAGGTCAGTGAACAGTCCATTATGAATACAACAAATTTTTCAGTTTTACAACCCCCCACCCCCCAACTACCCCAAATTCACCTCCACCCAAAAAAGTAAAGAATGACCAGGAACTCCTAAAACGCCTAAAAACGAAGTGAGAGGAACATTTACTTTTTTGTTTTTTGCTAATTACTCCGCCGCCAATGCACCGATTTTTAAAATTTTAGCAGCATTACCTACTACGACCCCACACCATATCGGTAACCAATTTTCATCACAATCCATTAAGCGGTTACTGAGATTACGAGGGTCGAAGAACGCGACAGACAGACCGACAGACAGACCGACGGAAATGAGTGACGTGGATTTTCGTTATGTAGACATCATAAAACGCCCAAAAAGCGTATAATCTCAACATCTAAAATTTTCGCGATCACAATACTCCCCTAACCTATCGGTGTGGGAAGTAAAAGAAACCCTTACCGGGGTTTTTGGGCAGACGAGACTTTTTCAGTGAACTCCATCTGAGTAGATAGGAAAATGTCAGTAACTTTTGTTGGAAAGCAATTACCCGTAGGTGTATACCGGTTTCAGGTATGTCTATTTGTATGTTTGTGCGTTTTGACGTGGCGGTAATTAAAGAAGAGCGCAAGCGAGCAGAGAGTCGCCCTTTGGCGAAATAAAGAGGAAATTACAGATAGGCAGGCAGGCTGGCTGCAACCAGTCTCGTCTCTCTGATACCGACAATTTCTGGAAACACAAATATACACAAACGCGGAATGCTCCCAAGGGAATTTTACCGAGAGGCAGGTAATTAACAAGTTTGATGGTTTTAGCTGTTGCTAGTGCCGCGGCAGCGACTTTAAATTAAAACTGAAACGCTGACCTGAAAGGCAGCTGATTCACGATACGATACGGTTACTGTTACTGCTTCTACGTCTGCAGCAAACCAGCGAAGATAAGGAGTAACAATGGTATTGCTTTTACGTAAACGGAAGAAAATCAGTTGCTTCATCCAGTGCATGCTCTGCAACGTAGTTCAGCCTGTGTCTTCTTTTCTATTGAGATCTTATTTCTTTTCAATTTGAATACTTAATTGCCGCATATAGCGGCGGCACGTCGGGGGGGGGGGGCATGGGAGAGCCGAGCCCCCCCCCCACTTTTTCGTTTTTCAAATAGCACCAAATAGTTTTTTCTACACAAGCTTATTTTTTCGTAAAATCAGAAGCATAACATGAATAAAACAAGAACTTGCTTGACGCAAAAACGGATTAAAATAAAGCTAATTTTATAATTGTGTAATCTATAAAACATGCAAAAAAAAAAATGTTTCGAAAGCAAGGTATAGTAGGTCATTCGGTACCTTTGAAAGGCTCACTAAGTTTTCTTTTTTATCTTTTTTTCTTAAGAAAAAGTTACGCCTCAAACAAATCCTTATTTTATTTATTTTATGCTTATCCCAGTAAACACATATACGTTACTTAAACGTAATTTAAACGTGTGGACGGTTGATAAAACGTTTACGTTAGAATGTTAACGGTTTGATTTTGGTGTAAAACTATACCGTTTGATTAAAGCTTCATAATAACGTTTAATTAAATGCATAATTCTACGGTGGCTCACTTTCACGTTAGAGTAACGTTGTGTACTCCACAAATTAAGTGTGACAAAAATGATGTATTCAGACGTTAATATAACGTTCTGATTCATAATCATTCTGCAATCCATAGAGTTTCAATGTTGAAGTGACGTTTGGCTAAACCATTTTATTAACCATATGAGCAACCGGTTTTTCAGAAGTTTTTTATTTTTAAATTAGGAGCGAAATCTGGTCAAGCGTCTAACAACAAACAAAATACATAATTTTGCTAATCCGCTATAAGCTATACAAAACGTTATGATAGCAGATGAAAAGCAGATGAACGTGCACTGCTCGTTCAGGTACAACGTTATAATAAAGTAGTCTCTAAACGGAGCAATTTGATTGGTCCGAAAGAGCCAGGCTGTGCGTGAATGTCGTGACATCAGTACTGGCGGCGGCCATTTTCACCCGTGTTGTAGAGTCAACAAGTGTTCTCCGCTTCCTGAGTTTTCAGCTGTTTAGTACAGGTCTTGCGTTTGGTAAGTACACCTACATGACTAACTAATTTGCTGAGATGAAAATGCGAATGTCCCTAATGCTAAAATTTTGCTGTGGACCTCAGAGATGCAAACGATGCTATTACAACTCGTCGCTTGGTGGCGTGCGTTTGTTCTGGTTTTTCTTCTCAACTCATATGGAGTACCTATAACCGTTTTTTAATAGTAGCATTGTAATTATCATGCTTCCTGATTATTATTTGGCTTTTTTACATTTTGTTTCATACTGTTGAAGGCCTAAATCTGTATTGGTTTATTTTCATGTATTTATAATGATTTGGATTAACGCAAAATTGAAACTGTGATTGCCTAATTTTTATTAACGCCGGACATATTGTGGTGGCGGTCATGAAAAATAAATAGTTAGGGTTGTTCTAGATTTAATGAAAATGCTTTACTTTTAGGTAATTGTCAATTATGCCACATTTTAAGATGCTCTCGAAACGTCAAGTACAAAGAACAGTAACAAAACGAGCAACTTTAACGAAACAAACATTTTACAGTGCGCTTTTTATAAGCGCAGCCTTCTAATTTGATGTATCCACTTATTAATGAGAGTTCAATAAATACGTTAAAAAAACAACCGTTGCGTTTTATTTATGATACCCTTTAAAATTATAAGCACTATTAATAGCAGTTCAAATACTACCTCAGAATAATGTTTTAATTGGGGCAAAAATAATATCTTATTAACGTTGCAAATACACGATTTTTAAACGTTTTGGAAAAGGGTTGCAAATTGAACTTTTTTAAACGTATAATGATCGCTTTTTTAAAACCGAGATAAAACGTATAATTATACGTTACTTGTAACGTTAGAAACCGCGACATTTTTAAGTTGATTGTACGTAAAAAGGTAACGTAAAAATGAAAAGGTGTCAGGGATTAAATAACGATTAACTAACGTATGAGTGTTTACTGGGATGGATTTAAAAAAATAGTTTTAGTATAAAGTCAAAGGCACCACAAGATTTTGAATAAAATAACGATTTAATTGGTATAGGAAAATTTATTAGGTGCTTTTTGAAAAAACAAAGTTGGGGGTGAGTTTTTAAGTACAAAAAAAAAATGTTTTGACGCACGGTATGATAGACTCTGTAGTATTTTCAGACACTTCACTCAATGTTCGTTTGGATATTTTTTTGTTATGAAAATATCACGTGTCAAGACTGTCAAAAAAATTCAGGGACATCCTGTATATTGGTTTTTTTTGGCCCCCCACTTTTTCGAGGCACGCGCCGCCCCTGGCCGCATACACAGTGAATAATATATGTTTTTCCAGTATAACTCAACCAGGGTACAAATTGAAAAACACCAAATTCTGACATGATTTGGATAATGCCAAAATCAATATTTAATACTACAAAACAGTAGCGGATCCACGGGGGGGCTTGGAGTCCGGACCCCTCCCTTCGAACCAAGATAAAATAAATTTCGATATTTTGTATCTCTGGAATTCCACATATGAACTGAAATTTCGATTACAAGACATAGCGTAGGTAACTGAGATAAGAAACATATTTATTGCAACTTCATAAAACAAAATTTTGCAATATAATTTTCAGTCAAAACATTAAAGAAGGCACTAACTAGCTAATTTCAAGTATTTTTGAATTTTCGAGGCTTCTAGAAAAATTCTTGAAGAATTTCCGCCTCAGTCAAAGTGATACGAATATTCAGAGATACAAATTCGTTAAGACGTTCTTGACCCACGGTGTTTCTTAAATATGTTTTTATTCCTCGCAGCGTTAAAAACTATAATTCTAATGTTGTTTTTATTACAGGTAATACTGCCAAACTCGTATTATGACATTTTTAAGTATTTCTTCATTTATTATCTGAAAAGATATCTTTTATGCACATTAACCGGCAACTGAACGCTTTGTCTTATTAACTTACCGATAAGGCATCAAGCGTATTTTGAACATTTTGGCCACAAATCCACTGCCTCCACTTTTTCACTTCAGCAACGAAATCTCCCTCACAGCAATCAAATAGTTGTTCATGAAATAATAAGTAATCGCACATTTTCCCTTATCAAATGTTTGGTTAAGAAATAACTGCCCGAAGCTTTGAAATACTAATTACGTTGTGGTTATTGCGACTGAAACTATATTGCAGCGTTTAGATTTATGAAGAACCGACATTTCCTGAACCCCCTTCCCCTTATCAGGATTCCGGATCTGCCAATGCTTTACACCTGAAAGGTCAACTGGAGCTCTCATTTCAATCATCTAAATGCAAAACCCGACATGTCACACATTTTTCAAAATGGAGTTTTATATACGATTCGGTTTATCTAGATCGCTACCATTTTCTATATAATTCGTTTACAAAACTCAACTTTAGACATGATATTTGAAGAAGAAAAATAGGCTTAGATGCAGATGCCGAGATTTGGTCCTCATAGAAGATCAACTAAAGATTTTAGACTTTTTGCGGGTGAACCTCAGAATCCGGGACTCCGAAATTTTCCATTTTCGTTAAACGAGATTGAAACTTAAAAAGGCAGCCGAATTTGCAAGTAGTGTCCTCAAAGTATCTAGAAGACGAGGTTTGGTCCTCTTAGAAGATCAAATAAAGATTTTAGATTTTTTGCGGGTGAACCTCAGAATCCGGGAGTCCGAAATTTTCCATTTTCGTTAAACGAGATTGAAACTCAAAAAGGCAGCCGGATTTGCAACAGTGTCCTCAAATCATCTAGGACACGAGGTTTGGGCCTCATAGAAGATCAAATAAAGATTTTAGATTGTTTGCGGGTGAACCTCAGGATCCAGCAGTCCCGAAATTATTAATTTTCGTTAAACGTTGCATATTTTATCCGTTGGTTGATAAAATACCGTGCGATGAATCCACTTTTTTCAGATAAGATTGATTTATACTGTATTGATGAATTATTATGTATCAATTTAAGAACCACGGGTGAACAAAATATTGTCCTGTCACAAGGTGGAAGCAGAAACTCTTAACTCAATTTAGGCCAGACAGGAAGACAAGATAGAATTATCCAATGCATCTCAAAGTTCGCAAAGAACTTAGGATGGGACTCCGTGTGATCCCTTTGACTGAAGGTGCACAATAAGCTTTAAGGTTGAGCAGCAAATATTAGGGCAACTGAACCCCAACCCTATCAATACAAAAAAAAAAACAAAAAATAAAAAAAGTTATCCAATAATATACAGGGGACTCGAGTTGCGCAGCTTTGGTGCACCACGACATTATGACCCGTATAATTTAGTTGCTTAGTAGACACTTGAGAATCTTAAGACATTTAACTTTGTGGGATAACTTATATATTTTATATAACAATTGATCATCTCGAAAATCTATATTTGTCATCTTAGGAATTAGACAATTTCATTTTAAAAATGCAACTTTTAGGTACTTTTTTGCGTCTTGAAAATTTCGCCCAACAATAGATCCCTTCCAAACTTTTCTCAAACTAAAGGATGCTATTTTGCATTGTTCCAAAGTAGGTTGAGTTACGGCATCCCATTTCGGGGTGTCTGCTCTCATACCTACTTAAATAGGTTGCTAGTCTTAGAGAAGCGAGCAGTTAGATGCATTGCAAAAAGTAGGCCTAGACTTTCATGCAAGACACTATTTTTAGCATACTAAATTATGAACGTGATAGCACTATTCATTTTGGAAACGACATCACTGATGTTCAGAAATAAAATAAAATTTGAGACCATAAATACATATTATAGTATAAGACAAAAGGATGATTTTAAATTAATCACACATCAAAGATTCAATTATATAATATAATGGAATGAAGATTTATAACAACCTTCCTCACTCGTTTCAAATTCTAAAAAATTTAGAAGACTTCTGTAAAAAATCTATTACAGAAAAAGCCAGAAAAATTTTATGACGAATGTAATTGAATACTCATCCACACACTTTGTTTTGTTTATATGGCTTTGTCAACAATAATCTTGTAATTCTTAGACAATGAAGTATACTTATGGGTCATTCTACCGGAACAGGACAAATTATATAAAAAAAACATTTTATTTATTAAAACTGCTTATTGTATGAAATAATCTTAAAATCGCTTTTAGTAAACATTCAGAAAGTTAATCGATAATATGGCAGAGATCAAGAAGCTCTATTTTATGAAATTTGACGAAAATTAAAATGGCACTGCCTCGGTGTTGACTTTTTGTTCTAAGAAGTTGATGTTGCAAATTGTATAAGCAAAAAATTTTGAAAACAAAGCTAAATTTGTACAATGAATATATTCCTTGATAATAATGCACCTTTTCCTGCAAAAAATAAGTACCTAAATTGAAAATGTCTGTGCTTCGGAGTTGAGTTAAGTAACGCTAATGAGTAAATATATCCTTATAATTAACTTTACATGCATATATAATGTTAGTTAAGGGTAAGCTAAACAAAAATATAATCATTTTAGTAATTGTTTATTATTTAACCTGAAAAAGTAGAAAAGCAGTGCTTTTGATCGGTTAGTGTAATTTCTGTTTTTCTCTTTCGTTTCTCTTGATCAGATTTTCTTTTTGCCATCTTTACTTTGGAATACTTCATACTTCTGTAAAAAAATAAATATTATATATATTTTATACATAATAACTAATTCACAACCATTCTAGTCGACTCCGACGTACCTTTGTCAACACCGAGGCACAAAAAGGCTTCGGTGTTGAGTGCCTCGGAGTTAGATTACATTGTTTAAATCACAAGTAAATATTCAAATGATTTGGCTAAGAATTACCAGACAGGAACCTCATATCTAAACTACTTCTGTAACATAGAAGACATTTAAAAAATATGTATGTACATATTTATAAACAAGACTCGGCGTTGATATATTAAAAACCTACGCTTACCTTGTGGACTACACAAATCTAACTAATTCACTTAAGCAACGAATGTGCTCTTACCTCGAAGGTTGATTCTCAACTAAATCACAATGTAAAGATGGCCGCAAAGCCGGATGAATAACACCAAAAATTGGCGGGATTTTTTGTGCCTCGGTGCTGAGATCCAAAGTTGGTGACAGCTTTTATCTAAGGTAGTCGTGTTTTTTATAATGATAAATAATCGATATTTAAAATAATATCATCCTTTTCGTTGCCCGACTAACCAGAATATATACCAATAATAATCAATTTTCCGTAAAGACACGGTTTAAAGTAATGGAACGCTAGCAAGTTACAGCCTCGGAGTTGACATTTTGAACGTACTGAGGAGAAAAACTCGTATTGTTATTAAGTTTGTTATATAGAAATATAGTATTGCATTTTTTTATAAATAATGGCCATTTAAATATATTTTTTAAAATTTGGATGAAATACTGACAAGTTAACCAAATTGTCCCATTTCGGTAGAATGACCCTTATCTTATCATATCGCTAAAACCAGAAAATGAATGCATAATATAAGGCGTTTATAGGAAATTCTACAAGATTTCTGATTTATCACAGCAGAGTAGAGAGAAGTATCGTGTCAAGTCACTTGATTGAGTTTTATGTTAACAGTACACATCACTGCAAAGTGATCCTTATCCTCAACGATATTCATCCCTAGTTCTCGTAAATTACCTCTTCCCCTCTAGCCCACTCAATTACTGGAATTTATTCGCATTTCTTATCTGCAGAATGGCAGCCAGCGGTATATGACATCAGGCGCTGCCTGGCCCATTATACCCTTTCGTACCAAACGACAAATCATCTTTTTAAATAAACAAAGGCGTATAAATAGAGGCTCTGCATTCGACGCGGCCTTCTTTGATTCGCGAGCTCAAAGTTCCCTATCGTGGGAGGAAGGATGCATCGGCGTTCCGAAGGGAGTTACTGCAGGTGGAGAGGAGGCAACTTACTGATCTGCAGGCTTCGCATGTGCATTTTGGTGAGCACCTGTGTAGTTGCAAGGTCTGCCTAGTTACTGTACAGGAAACACGGTTGCACTCAGTACAGCTCATTGAAGAAAATCTATCGGCACTGTTTGAGTGGCATCTATTTCATTCACATCATTTATAACTTGGATCTTTGCAAACTCTCCGAGAAGCGCTTTATACACGATTGGCAAAGTTAGACCTGGAGTGCGAAATCTCCAGTACAACTAATAGAGAAAATCTTCTTCTTCTTCTTCTTCTTCTTCTTCTTCGTATAACTAGGATTTCTCCTGTTTGTCTGCCTCTTATTCTGTCTCTGTTGTTGACGTTGTTGTTGACATCAAATTATCCTCCCATCTTTACTTTGGCCGTCCTGGAGGTCTTCGATTGTATGGTTTGTTATTTTTACATTATGTGAGCCAATCTGTTGGGTCTCATTCTATTTACATGTTCGTCCCATTCTTTCTTCCGTGTTTTTATCCATTTATTGATAATGTTAATATTGCATTGTTCTCGCATGTTTTTATTTGTTTGTCTGTCCCTGAGAGTTATTCCCATGGATCTTAGTGTTTTCATTTCTATGCTGTTGAACATTTGTTTTGTTCTCTTTGTGTCTGCTCGTGTTTCTGCCGCATATGTTAGAATTGGTCGCATCGTTGCTTTATATACTTCAATCTTGCTTTCTGTAGACATATATTTGTTCTTCCATACAGTTTCTCTTAAACATCCACTAACTCTACCTGCTTTTGTCACCTGTCTTTTAACTTTTGTAATCAGGTTCCTATCACTGGTTATGTCAATGCCCAAGTAGTTAAATGTCATCAGTTGTTCAATAAGTTTACCTTCCACTTCCAGTTTACATCCACGTGGTTCTCTACTGATGACCATGCATTTTGTTTTCTCCGCTGAAATTACCATATTGTATTTAACAGAGAAAGTACACATGGATAAAGCTATCAGTTAAAAAAAGACACCCAACCCTTCATACATCCTATACATTTCCTCTAAATTCACAGCCAGGTGCAGTTAGAAAGCAGCTTCGGTGGAGCGCATTGATGTCTTACTCACAGCAAGTCTCGCGTTTCTCCAGGTTATACACGGAAAAAAGCAGACTTTTTGAACAATATTGTGTGGTATAATTGTTGGTAATTTTTCTACATACTGTAAGATATTTCCAAAAGATTGTTGAATAAAGTTTCATTGGGTCTAGCAACATCTTCCACCATATTGCGTTGGCATGCTATGGACTCTTTCACAATCGGAATATGTAGCTTTTCTACACAAACTATTCGGTTTCTCTTTCCGCAATCATGCGGCAGAAAAGTTCATATAATGTTGAGCATTTTCCTACAATGTATTGTAAAAAAATCCACAAAACTGTTGTTGAAGAAGTCTGGACGAGTCTGCGCAAGTCCGTGTCTCTCTGGTTCTCGTTGGGTTGCCATTTGGTTTGTGCCTGTGTGTGAATATTGTGAATAACCGACGTGTGAATTATATAATTTATACCTATACCAGATACCAGATACCATTATATTTTGAGAATTGGAGGGTTTGAGTGCATTCCTATTTTTCTGGGTAAGTACTAGTTTATTTATTTGTATCATTGAGTTACAGAGAGGCAGTGATAGAAGTTTGTAATTAAATGAGGAAGCAACGACTGACGTGTGTTATTTTTGCAATGTATTTTCATTTGAAAATACAAAGCTGTGTCCGCCAGTACCTATTGAACAGTTGTAGAAAAAAATCACGGGCGAAACTTTATATCGGAGATTATGCTAGAATACGTAAATAAGTGTAAATGATTACGTAACGGCTACGTTTTAATGCTGTCGAGATAATGCCAATATGGACGCTGCACCTACATGGTAGGGATAAATATAGGACTGTTCTCGTTCAGTGAAACTGTTACTGTTTTTTCACATTTCTATGAAGGATTATTATTATAGCACGTGAAATTATTTAAACATAGTAGGCTCAAAATCGAAAAAGTTACGCATCTTTATGTTATGCGGCGAAAGCTCACCGCTGTAACGTCATAACGTCTTTCAAGTCCAGACAGGGATACATGGCATCTTGCTCTGTGTGGATATGAGGTAGTATTTATCTATACAGCAAATAGCAGCAGAGTAGCAAAGCATTGATCTATGCGAATGTTTCGATGTTAGACTATTTTAGAATTAACTAATTTGAAATTAATTATACGGGTTGGACTCTGTGGCTTGAATGATGTGAAGATGGAAGAAAGTATTTATGTAACATTATGATATTTTTATTTTTCAGTGCCATTGGACATCCAAACTATCCAGTCAATGATGATTATCAGCAAGTGAATATCATTGTGATCATACATAAATATATTCCAGTGTGATATTGTTTTGTATTTTTATTGTGAATACCTTACTTTATATGAAAATAAACCATTGTATACACGCCTCTTTTTACTTTTGCCTCCATAACTGCCTCACTCATTGAAGACCAATTTATTATGGATTATTGAACCCCAATTTTGTAGTATAATAGACTACACAATATTGTTCAAAAATTTACTACAGCAGTGTGTTAAATAGTTTTATACATTTTGTAAAATATTAGTACATTGAGAGAGTCGACTATTAATCTACAAATTGCTGCTATCCGGTTGTTACAACATTTGCATAAAAAATCTAAACGGGTCGCAAATAAACTCTCTTGGTGGTAGTAATATAGAACACAATTGTTGAGTCCACAGCTCCACAACTTAGTATTACAGATACACACAAATTGCTATTGTCCCTATATCATCCACAACTTGTAGTGAAAATGCTTACAATTGTGGAAAAAATTACGACAGTTTTCTTTCCGTGTAAGTATGCTTCAAGCCAGATTTTGGCATGAAAATCGCAGAAATCGTCAAGTTTTGGCATAAATGAATGAAAATCGCCAGAAATGGTGACTTAGTGGCTATGAATGTGAAAATTGTTAAAGCCGAAACGCCCAGTATGACATATTTGGTGGGTGAGGGTAACTTCTAGTGCATGCACCCAGTTCTACCCGGTTCCAAAATATCGGGTTCTACCCGGGTATTTCATTAGGCCACAGAACCGGTTCTGAAAAAGATGAGACTCGGGTTTCGGTTCCATAACGGTGCCGCAAGATATTTAAATTTCTCGCGCCCAATCTCGTGTTTTGTAACTAGATGAGCCCTGGGTTGTGATTGGCGCGCCCTTAGTGACTAACACATGTGCGGATTGTCCGACGGAGCATTTGCAGTTCGCATTCAATGCATTGTATGGAGCTAGATTCAGTTCTCAGCATTTTTCACTGGTAAAAGTAAAACTTGTGTTTAATTGTGGTAATTTGGTAAGTTGTCGTTTTACATTATTTGCTTCTCGCAGTGAGAATCGGTTCAGTAAACAGATCGAAGTTTTACGGCCATATCATTTTCATCATTTTTGCGGTCATTCTATGATAACTTTTCGTTGATTATGTTATAGATTTAACATTTATGTTCCGAGAACGATTTTGTGTTTCTTTATGTTTAATTTCAAGTTCCAAACACTTATGTTAACTATGTTATGTTATTTTCGTTATTTTTTTGAAATAAATATTACTTCAGTATAAATTAATCCAGTTTTTTTAGTAGGCACCCTAGAACTGGTTCGGAACCGGGTACCCGGGTAAATTGCATTTAGAACTAGTTCTGACAATTCGAGAACTGGGATCGGTTTTGCATGTCACACTGATTCTGACTTACGGAATTGCAAAAACATGTCTAACTGAAATTATCCTATGATTATTCTATTGTAATCTTCATAGACTCCAGGTCTCTTGAAAGGCCTTGAACTTCTGGCAGTGGTTACATCAAATCTGGTATGGGTCTGTTTCAAAACTCTCAGCTCAGCTTACTAGCTTCACGCGACGCAGTACACCTTAGTAGAGCATCAGGCCACGAAAGTGTATTTGTTTTTTGATTCGATGAAAAAATATTTCAGTATTAACTCTCTGTCTATCTGATTAGAATTAAAACAACTTCCCAGTGCGATCAATTTATTTTAAAACTTCTAAGGGTCACCTGCTAATTGCAAATCAACTCAAAATGTTCATTCTGAGACACTGGGGTGTTACTGGACCACCAGAAACAACGATTTCATTGTTATCGTTATTTTGAGCATGCACAGTAATAAGAAGTAGACAAATGATGCCCAATAACGGTAACGAAGGTCGACCAAACTTATGTACTTTAGTATCTCTCCTTGAAGAGTCACTCAAAGTGCCAATTGTAAAACAAATGGCAATATTGCGGCTTCACCCGGCCCTTATTTTTAAGGCGACAGCCAATGAAATAAAAAGTTAGATATAGTCACATTTCGCCAATTCAGTGTATGTTTTGCACGACCAAAAGTGAAACTGCCACTTTGGCAGAGAATCGCCAGACCTGTTACCTATAAAACGCATCATCTAAAGAATGGAAGTTGAAGGTAGGAAATATTGTCTTATCTCTTCAACATGTTAAAGCCTATCAGCTACCTGCGTCCGATGCGATTATATCGGCAATCTTGATCCCAGCTTACCAACCGTGGACAGCTCCCAATCAATAGGTTTCGTTGGAGGAGCTTCTCACCTCCAAAACGACAGGAGGGCGATCGCTTAAGAGGAAATAATACCATATCTACAGCTTCAAGATGCTGCAAAATCGGTTGCTTGAAGGTGATTGAGTGAACAGTGTGTAGGCTCTTCACTGCTACATATGAACATTCAGTCCTCACATTAAAGACGTGGTCGCGAAAGCAGAAAGGAGGATGGGAGCCCTAACGCGAATCCAGCCAAACGTAGGCGGTCCTAGCAGTACCAAAACAGCAGTGCTTTTTGAAGTAGTACACTCAATAGTTCTATATGCAGCTCCCATATGCTTAGGAGCGGTGAGTACAACGGTTTGCCGACATGCTGAGCGAAGTACAGCGTTAGGTCCTCCTGAGAAGCCGACTCTATAGAACCTGTGAGGCACTTACCCAAAAGGTAAGAGAAAGGAAGAGGGAGGTGACACTAAGCATGTGGCAAGACACATGGGAAACCATACCTACTCGGCATCGTGGGCAAGAATACTTATACCGGACATCAGAATTTGGGTAAAATGCGAACACCGGACCCTGAACTACTTCTTATCGCAGTTCTTGACTCGTTACTTCAGGGCCTATACTATAAGAATGCTTATTGTGGGGCTGAAGATACCCAAGAGCATAACCATATTGATAAACGAGAGGTGGGCGGCATGGAGAGCTGAACTGTAGGATTACTTACCTAAAAGCGCAAAACCTGGTCGGAGAAATGGTAAGCAACGGACACAAATGGACCAGAGTGAGATCCCTCGTGAGCCGAGTCATGAGCAGAAAAAGAGACGAAGCGAGGCTGATGTAGGTGGCGTCCGGCTAATAAGAAACAGAACCTGGAAAAATATACCTTGAAGATGTGTCAACCCTTTGACAGTTCCAAGGTAACAAGAGGCGGAGGAGATAGAGAAGGTAAGGAGAGAGAACGTTTTTAGCCGATCGGGCTGTAGTGACATGTCGGATGGACGCGGTTGCGTCCGTTGTACATGACATCAAAGGACTCAAGCTGGTTCAACGTCGGGCGGGCAGACTCTCTCACACTTCCGAGAATGCGAGTGCTTCTGTCTTTGCGATCAAGCCTAAACCCTCTATAATAAAAAACTGCTATACAGGGTGGGCCAATAGTGCGTGGACGGAGGATTGTGGGCTTACTAAAAAATATTTCAAAAATCTGTCACTTGATCATGGTTAGGACCCTTGAGGGCTATAACGTAAAAATATTTTCGCTTAAATTTTGACGTTTATACAGGGCGATTCATATCAAACTTACATTTTTTTGAATAGAACCCTCTATATATTATTGCATATTTGGATTCCTTGGTCAATTCTAATGTGACTTTATGTATCATACATGGACCTTTAAGCGAACCGTTTAGGCGCAAATCACCATTTTTGGTATAAGTAGGTATCAGAAAAAAATTGAATATCGCAGCGATTATAAAACTTAGAAGGCCGTGACTTTGCGGTACGACTAAGCATGGAATGCGTCATCTAAGGTCAGACGGCTAAATTTGGATTCTTTTTGTACTTGGAGAAATCAGTAGATTAATTAAGGAAACTTAAATCACAGATAACTTGATTTTTTCAAATAGGAATGCCTATTTTGGTTTAAAGAATCAAATGTAAAATTTGATTACCTTTCTAACGATATAGCATTCTTGATATCAATCTTCTTTGGTTTTCATTTTATTTCAAATTTTAAGTCAAATCGGTGTTTTTCAATTTTCCAGCGTGCAAGCAACCTAGTAGGCCATGAAAAATAAACAAAAGCTCGTTAATATGGAAGAAAACAACTAACTTAGTAGAAAGATGCAAACGAACTCGAGTAGCGAGGCAAGAACATGAAAATTGCTTACAACACATCAGCTCTAACCGGAAACAACAGCGGCAAGATATCTAATGTCAATGAGTAGCTGGGGTATGACAGAAGTGTTTGTTTTACACAGCCTACTAGCTATTGAGGTCTACTAGAGCTTGGCAACTTTCCAAAACGATTAACAACAAACAGAAAACTATCAGCGATTTTTGCTTACAGTCTAACATGTTTAGAATGAAATTTCACATTTAATGGGATAAAAAAATAGTCTTTTCCGTTTAGTTAAGTCGAAAGTAAAGATATCTCCAACTGGAGCATTCTGAACATCTATTGAAATAATTGCTAGAATTTTTTTATTACGCTATGTTGTAATTGTGATTATTTTATGTAGTTTTCTGCAAACTAATTTATGTTTTACAATTCAAACAGACTGCAATTCAAGTTTCATTTTCCGCGATTTTGCTAATAAGCAGAAGTACCTACCGAAGAATTTGAAGGGTTCCAGTCAGAGGTATCATTACTTTTGACTTACGGAAATGGCTACTTTTTTATAGCAATAAATGCGAAAATTTATTCAAATTTATTCAGAAGACATAGATATTCTACTGCCAGCAACAATCACTAGTAGTTTTCCTTTGATTAGATGTTTTTTTACTAACTTTGGAAATTGGCTAATAGCTAGTAGGCTGTGAAAAATGAGCGTTCTTGTTACTGCTATTGTTTCTGGTTAGAGCTAATATGTTGTAAGGAATTTTCGTAATCTTGCCTCGCTGCTGTAGTTAGTTTGCATTTTTCTACTAAGTTAGTTGCTTTCTTCCATATTAACGAGCTTTTGTTTATTTTTCATGGCCTGCTAGGTTGCTTGCATGCAGGAAAGTTGAAAAACACCGATTTGACTTAAAATTTGAAATAGAATGAAAACCAAAAAAGACTGATATCAAAAATGCTATATCGTTAGAAAGGTAATCAAATTTTACATTTGATTCTTTAAACCAAAATAGGCATTCCCATTTGAAAAAATCAAGTTATCTGTGATTGAAGTTTCCTTAATTTATCCTTTGATTTCTCCAAGTACAAAAAGAATTAAAATTTAGCCGTCTGACCTAAGGTGACGCATTTCATGCTTAGTCATATCGCAAAGTCAAGGCCTTCTAAGTTTTATAATCGCTGCGATATTCAATTTTTTTCTGATACCTACTTATACCAAAAATGGTGATTTGCGCCTAAACGGTTCGTTTAAAGTTCCATGTGTGATACATAAAGTCACACTAGAATTGACCAAGGAATCCAAATATGCAACAATATATAGGGGGTTCCATTCAAAAAAATACAGGTTTGATATGAATCACCCTGTATAAACGCCAAAATTTGAGTGAAAATATTTTTATGCTATAGCCCTCAAGAGTCCCTATAATGACCAAGTGACAGATTTTTGAAATATTTTTTAGTAAGCCCACAATCCTCCGTCCACGCACTATTGGCCCACCCTGTATATAAGATGCCTATTTTGTACTAAGTGGTTTCACAGCCGAATTCCAGTAGAGTAGAATTTAGACTCGAGTGCCAACGTCGATGTTTGCAGTTGAAGTCCCCTGAACGATGAAACGTCTAGGGCAATTAAATGGGCTTCTAAGTCCACCTCTCGGGTATGTCTAAATGTCACCGTATATTCAAGAAGTGTTAGGATTTGTCTAGAGATGGGTCGAATCTTCTAAAGCTATAATATAATATCATGAAATAAGTTCGACAAAGCTGTTAAGGAGCTCTGAAGTTAACGATCTTGGAGTGAACCTAATATAGCAGGTTGGATTGATTGCCTGATCATGAAAAGTCTTAGCATCGTCATCAGAAACGAGATTTTTTCAAAATCAAACAGCTTTAAAATGTTTATACTATTCATTTGTACGCTCAAAATTAGAATACTGTTCAATTTTCTGGGATCCCATTTACCAAAATCATAAATTGTCATTAGAGAACATACACAACACCTATCACGTAAATTAGGTCATGCATATCCAGCAGCAAATGACATTGTTGGGTAGGTTTGATATGCAGTCTCTTGCAGCTAAGGAGAACACATTTCGGATTGAGGTTTTTGCATAAGCCAGCTAATAACCAACTCGAATCAGAACTTGACTTTCTCGTACCTATATAAAACTCACGAAGATGGCCAACCTTCTACCATAGCACTCTCAGAACCAACTTACGTCGAAAATCTCCTATGTTTTACAATACCGCTAAATTTCAATTTATTTTAGTAGTTTCAAAGATATACTGGAAAATAGAAATATACCACACCAATTGATTTTCCATTATCGACGTCTACGAGTATAGTTAGCTTTAGTGTGATTTTCAAATATTGGTTTAATTTTATGAACTCTTATATACCCTCACGATTATTTGTGGTGATGCATTGTCCTGTAATTGGATTTACTAATTGCTCGGAGAGCAGTCTATTCAGTTGTACGCGACGTGCTACGAAAGGTGCTATTCGAAAATAAGTTCACAAATCCGTTTTAGTGCTGCTAAGGATGAACAAAAACGGAAAGTAGTGGTTACCCCATTCTTTGGGATATGAAACTGAAGGAGTTTAAAAATGTAGCGAAAAAAGGATAGAATCAGGAATGAAATGGACAAAATGTAATTTTAGTTGTATTTACAAGACTTGTTTGTACGTATACATGTGATGGAAAGTATGTGAGGCATCGTTTGTAAATCCAGCTCTCCAAGTCAAAAATACGTCTAATCCTAATTTTCCTGAGACAAGTTGCAAGACATAGGTATACAGATTTAAGTAATGAGCAAAATAATAACTATTAACAAGTCTACGTCTAATCCTAATTTTCCTGAGACAAGTTGCAAGACATAGGTATACAGATTTAAGTAATGAGCAAAATAATAATTATTAACAAGTTTTGTGTAAAATGGGTTTGAAAAATATAGGTTTGATTATTAGGAAAAAATGTATTATAGTTATTTACTTCAATGTTACGCCAAGTTTTTCAGGACACGAAATAGGACGTCGCACATGATTACATGGTTCCACATTTAAATGTTCCTTCACAAGATCGAGGAGAAATGAGAATTGCTGCCTTGTAACTCTAAAATATACTTTAAATTTTACCTCGTCGTCAAGCAGATGTCTATGGACAAGTAATTTAGCTCCTCCGCTGCTTCTTTTTTGAAACAATTGACTAGCAGAATTCCTAGTGCTATTGTGAATCGTGGTTATTATGTCAATTTCTTCTTGCAAAATTTCATTTTGCAATATTAAAAGTGCCGAAGCTAATTTATTTCTTTTACTCATCGCGATGGACAGGACGCACCTGACTATCCTAGGAAAACACTTTATTGGATGTTATGTTGCGTCGGACGTATTACGTTTTACGCCGCGTAAAACGTGCGTTGCTAGGAAAACCCTGCTTAACCTTTTTGGTTGTTTGTAAAACGACGCCAATCTTTCATCCAGCGGGAAACGCTCCTCGCTGATACGATAGTTTGAAGAGCTTGCAAAGAATAGGTACAAGCTCAACGGCACAGCGTTTAAGTACAATCGCTGGAATTTGGTCAGGACCAGTAGCTTTCTTCGTGTTTAGTTTTTGGAGGATGTTCTTTACACCTCGATGTTTGAAATTTGACCTCTGATATTTCGATTTCACGTTTACGGTGGTGGTCGGAGTACTTACTTAGAAGTGTACAGTAGAATGGCTGCGAAAAGGCTGCCTAAGGCGCTTCTTTAGGAAGAGAAACACAAAAACAGAAAAAAATTGTGACTAACAGCTTTAGCTACAGACCAGAATCTTCCAGCCAAACTAGGACATGAGAGGAGCTTGTTCTTAGTTTTTTTGTTGTATTCCTCCTTGCTTCTGTCAATCACCTGTTTGCCAGTGATTTATAACGTTGATAAAACTGTGGTAGTTCTCGGGATTTGGAATTTGGAAGGAAAGGTGTGATAATGTATCGGTCAAGCAGTAACCCTTCTGGTTGTTTGTAAGACGACGCCAATGAAGGTTCATTCTAACAAAAGGGGTGCGTATATTCGGGAGAATTTATAGACAAACAGAGAGAGCGACGGAGCCCGTTTCGGGGTCGCGGGGAAGCGCGGCACTCAAAACTCACATTAAAACTATGATATACTGCGGCTGATTTAAGATACAGGCTAATTCTAGTCACGGCTCTCACCCTGCGCGCTCTGTCTCCCACCTCCCCTCCCTCGCCCTTGATTTATATCAATGTCATTTTATCAATTATGAGGCGAACGTTTGCGTATTAGAGGCCGCCCGTAAATTACAACTTTATGTTTGCTATCGTAATTGCTCCAGCCCTGCGCCGAAGGACGAGAATCAGAAAAGTTATGCTAATTTTAGGGTGCAGAAGAGCGTCAGTTGCCCTATCAAAAAATTGAGTCAAAGTATATAAGAATAATAATAAGTCTTTATTCGCCATGAAAAAAATAGGTAAGTATAACAAATAGTCAAATACACATAATAAATTCATAATCAGAATGACGAAAGGCGCAGTGTCAACCAGCAAGGTTGTTTTTCAACTCAACCCAGAAACTAAATAAAATAGCAGGAAGAACAAATTAAAACTGCTCCTACAAATACAGTTTTATAGGCAATAAATTACACACAATAATGAATATTAATCGCGTGTCTTCATGTAAATTACTACCTACATGTTTTTTTTGCTTTTATATTTCTTAGGGTTGTCTGTGCTAGGATTTTGTGGTATGTGGTATGTGGAAATGTACAGTTATACACCCAGTATATTGGTATAGATTGCGTTAATAATGATATGGAGATTTGTATACACACGTGTGTTGCCAGTGGCGTATATAGAAATCGATTTCGGGGGGGGGGGGGGGCATCGGAAAAATTAAAGTTTATCTCATACGTTATAACATTGGCGTATTATAATCCTAACCTAAATATAAAAAAAACAACAATGTATTAACATTAACGAAAATAATTATATATAACACATATGCATATTAGAAATGTAAATTTCTATTTTTATAGATAATAGTTCTAAATTGAAGCAATGAAACCAAGGTGCACTTCCTAATCGGACATCTATAATCGTTAAAGTTGCCCTATTTGCTTTATTATTAAATTACATTTCGATGACGCTGCTAATTTTATTCAGTATTATATTTTTGACAACTACTTCGGCTTCTTCCCCCTAATATACGTCACTGCGTGTGTTGCTGACAGAGCAAATTCGCTGAACTGATTTTTACGTTTCTACAAACACCTGATGTACGGGGTGTATACGAGTGTTTCCCACCATACTACTATACTATACTATACGTTTTGCGATTTATGATGTTATGTACAGGTGGTAATCACCTAGATGGTTAAGTAGAATAACGAGGTGGCCAAAATATGTAAACTTAAATATCGACTTGTAACTTTTCTGTACGCAGTGACCTTATATTTAGGGACTTATACAGGGGCACTGTATTATATTCTGTTGATTGGTTGAAGGTATAGATGCAATTAAGTTATTGTCATTAGTAATCAGAAAGCATAGAGTTCTGGAGATTGCATTAGGTATTAACACCACCCAACATTGATACTCCATGGAGTATCACTCTAAAATCTTCCCTTGCTACTGCATTTCTCGATCGTCCTCCCATCATACATTTTCTCAGCAAATCTTGGCAAATTTCAGTTTCCATGGAGTATGTCGTGTGTCACGAAACGAAGTCTGAGTGGTATTTTTGAAAGTAATGTAGTTTCTATCATACCATGCTTTCGAACATTTTTTTTGTACCCTTAAATCTCACCCCCAATTTTTTTTAAATAGTATCCAATAATATTTTCTTCTCAAATTAAGTCCTTATTTTATTCAAAATCTTGTAGTACCTATAATAACAATAACAACCCGCTAGATCCCCTCAGTGGCGCCTCCCCAAGGTGGTGGATAGGGGAACGCCTCCCAGATATGGGTGGTACCGGGGAAATCAAATACCTGGGGCGGACCAAAACTAGCACGGTGGAATAGCGTCTGCATCCAGAGGATCGGCTATTCCTCAACAACTAGGACACGACGGATCTCCATGTGAGGAGCGGTACTCCGACAGCGTCTGACTCCATGTTAGGGGCGGCTGATAATACACCTGCAGGAAACCACCCAACATCCGTAGGCTATCCGGTGCGTGGCGACACCACAGGGTATACCGAAACCCAAGGATGTAATCCAGCCGGCACCCTTCGCAGGTGCATCCTCAGGAGGCAATTTGGACGGCTGCCTCCGGAAATGCCGTCTGGGGGCCCTAAGGCCAACCACCTGACGGGCCCTATCTTCGGGTTCGACCACCCCGGAAGAAAAGCACCCACACCGAGCCGGTTTCGGAAGCCGGCGTTGGGCAAGATGGCGGTGCTTCGAATTGCCCTGTTGACGACCCCCGCAATGACATGGACCGTTTTTGGTGGGCGACGGAGCTCAGGGATGACCTACTGAGCTGCTGCGAGAGCAGTAGCCCGCGCCGTAGGGGATACATGTCCCGCATGTATGAGAGGTAGTGTGAAATGCACCCAGAGCATAGCACGCTTACCTGTCAGAATTTGCGAGATTATGTATCGTACCTCCGGAGGCAGGGATATGTTCGTGCTCCAGCTCAGCCTGCCCCTTCGGCGGACGGAAGGCCTGCTAACCAGGCTGAAAGTTCACCGGTAAGGCCCACTGAGAGGGAAATCGACCAAGTCGTCTCACCTGGGGATTTCAGAGACCGAAGGGCCTTGCATAACAACGGAAGGTCCTTGAAGCTGGCAGATTTGAAGAGAGAGGATGAGGTTGTAGGTGAACGTCTATCGGAGGCCTCTGACATTTGGAGCATCAATTGCGAAACTTACGCTGTGGCTCTGAGGCTAGCTAGACAGGGGAGAGTGAGAGACTCTCCTGTTGAGAGAGCACAGAGACGGGTGCGCCAAATGGAAGCGAAAATCCAGTTGGCTCGCCAGGAAGCATCCCGTATCCAGTGTGTGATGGAATATAGAGCGGCTGGCCTTTTACGCGCCGAGTGCGCCAGATAGCCTACGGGTTGAGGCGCGACCATCATACACTCAGTCAAGCGGTACTAATTGTTGTCAAGCAACACTGTCTTGACAGGATACGGATGCTAATCGCTGCTAAGCGATCGTTGGTGGCGCGGGCGAGAGGTCTGGAGCAGAACAGAATGTTCTACGAAAGACCTTCTCGCCTTTTCCAACAGCCGCCTCCAGCCATAGAGCAGCCGCCAACTGCTGATCGCGTGGAGGCCTTTTGGAGGGACATTTACGAACAACCCAAATCTCTCTCAGCAGACACTCCGGCCTTGGCGCAGTTCGAGTCCGTTTGTAGGAGGACTCCTAACTTGAATGTACTGCGTCACCCGATAAACACGGAAGAAATTCTTGACGCCTTACGAGGCGCAAAGAATTTCGCAGCTCGTGGCCTGGATGGCATAAACACCTACTGGTGGAAAAAATTCCCCAGTTGCCACCGGCATTCAGCTAGAGTTTTTAACTCGTGGCTAAATCAGGAGCAGCCAATTCCGGCTTGGTTTGTCGAGGGTCGAACCGTGCTTCTCCGGAAGACCGGAGATTTGTCTGATCCCAAAAACTACAGGCCAATAACATGTCTGAACGCGTGTTACGAGCTCTTCACCAGAATCTTGTACATCCGTATCCTTCAAGCTGTGAATCCTGTATTTCTCGACGTGTATGAACAGAGAGGGTCAAAGAAAGGAGTATCTGGCTGCAAGGAGAACCTGTTGATTGACCGACGTGTCACTCAGGACTCTGTGCAGTACAAGCGAAACCTTTCTATGGCCTGGATTGACTATCGCAAGGCATTCGACAGCACGTCTCATGACCTCATTGTGCGGCTGTTGGAATGTCTTTCGGTGGATAATCAGATAGTGGGATGCATCAAAAACTGATGCCACTCTGGAAGACCCGGTTCACTATAACATCAGGTGAAACCCGGGTTCAGACAGAGTTGGTGTCATTGAAAAGAGGTGTCTTCCAAGGAGACTCCTTGAGTCCCTTGCTCTTTTGCATCTCACTTTTGCCTCTGTCCATAGCGCTGAGAAATACTAAAGGATACAGCTGTGGCACGCCCAATAACCAGAGGCACAAGGTCACCCATCTGTTTTATATGGATGACCTAAAACTTTATGCCTCCGGCCAACGCGAACTACAAAAATCGCTGAGGGTGGTGCAGGAGCACAGTCATGCTATCGGAATGGAGTTCGGGACAGACAAATGTGCATTGGTTCATCTCAAGGAAGGACGAAGCGGAGATAGTGGAGATGAGGAACAGCTCGTTGATGGGAGCATCTTGCGACAACTGCATGCCGGAGATACATATACCTACCTTGGAGTGGCGCAGCGTCATGTCCAAGAGGCAGCATTGGTTCAAGAGTGTCTCCGCCGCAAGTATTTGCACCGACTCCGGCAGATCTGGTCGTCAGAACTGTCCGGCAAGAACAAAGTCGCTGCCACAAACATGCTTGCGGTCCCATTGTTATTATACACCTTTGGTGCTATACACTGGAAAGTGAACGAGCTGAAGGAAATCGACACGAAGACCCGCAAAAGGATGCATATGGAGAGAAGCCTGCATCCTAAGTCCTCTGTCCCGCGAATATACCTCCCGCGACACCTGGGAGGGCATGGACTATTGAGTTTGGAGCGTCTGTACAACAGAGTAGTACTGGCCACTGCCTGTAACGAACAGCACCGATCCCCTGATCCGCTTTGTGCGAGAGCACGAGAATGCGGGAAAAGGAGCCTTTCTTTTTTACGCAGTGAAAAGAGCAGCCGAGGAGCTCAGCCTCACACTCGACTTCAAGCGGAGGTGTCAGCAGTCCATTACGGAACTTGCTCCCGCAGAATTAAAATCCCACATTAAAACTGCCGAAGTCGACTTCCTCTTAAGACTTCATAAAGATAAGCCAATGCATGGAATCTTCTACAAACATCTAGAAGAGCATGGCTTGTCTGAGCAGTTGACCTTCTCTTTCCTAAGGTCTAGTGGGTTGAAGTCGGAGACTGAGGGCTTTATAATGTCTTGCCAAGACGGTGTCTTCAACACCTTGGTGTACCGTAAAAGGGTTATGGGTGTAGATCTACCCGACACCCATTGTAGAGCTTGCCGACAGGCGCCAGAGACGCTTACGCATCTCTTGTCGACGTTTAAGACGTACGCTGGGACGGCTTACGTCCATCGGCACAACGCGGCTCTACGAGTGCTCTACTATCATTTAAGGCACTCATACGGTATCGATGAGACACCGGTGCTGCCATACGCTCCAGGGGATATAGAGTCCGTTGTGGAGAACGAGAGATGCCGGATTTACTGGAATTACTCGTTCCCCACGCTCGAGCTTGTACAGGCAAACAAGCCCGACAGAGTCCTTCCACCACCACCACCACCAACAGAAGACGATGTTCGTTATTGAGTTTTCGGCGCCTGCCGAGGTGAACATCGTCTCTAAGGAGGAGGAAAAGCGGACCAAATATCAGGAGTTGCTCGGACAACTTCGCAGGCTCTGGCCAGACTACACTGTAAGTCTGCTGGTTATGGTCATTGGATCCCTAGGTGGAATGAGGAATACGCTGCTCTCTGCACTGCGCAAAATATCGGTGTGCCCTGCGGCGGCGCAGATCTTAGCCGCCAGAATGCAGAAGGCAGTCATCCTTGGGTCCCTTCGTCTACTTAGGGCGCACGATTCGCGGACCCAGTGATTGCTCACCTCACGGTGTGAGGAGTAGTCATTGGGTAATGGAACAGCAGCTCGGTGTGTCGGAGCCCGGGCTGCACTTTTTGTTTTTTGAAACATTAATTTACCATAATTACAGTGTAGTAAATAAATATAAATAAATCCACAGTAGGCGTTGCCTGTGCATGGATATACAATATGATATAAAAATTTAAATGTTTTCAAAACCTATGATTTTATACATTAACCTATTTTTTCAAGTCATATCCTTAATATAAATAAAATAAGGATTTATTTGAGGAGTAATATTTTCGAAAAAAAAGATAGGAAAGAAAACTAAGTGGACATTTCAAGGATACTGAATGGTATATCATTCCATTGTCTTGGAAAAACTTTTCTGCATGCATCTTGCATAAGGGAAATAAAAGACGTCTGAGACGTAATCATTTCATAATTTTCAGTAATTCAATAAATCCCCTTAGCTTTGTTTTTTATCCATTTTTTTTTTTTTGGAAAAATATTAGGCGTCAAATAGATTCTTATTTTATTTAATTATATTAATTTTACGAAAACAAAAAAAGGTTTGCGTATAACATTAAAGGTCCACAAGATTTTTAAAAAATGGGGATATCATTTATGTTGAAAAACCTATAAGGTGCTATTTGAAAACAGAAAGCTGAGGGTGAGTTTTTGCAGCCTATCTACCCAAGTAGTACAACTATCACTACAATGAATTTTATTACAATGCTACTACTAGGGCAGAGGTAAAAAGTTTATGTAGCTTTCAACATTCGATGCCTTGGCAAGTTACTAAACATGCAATGATGTTAGAAAGTAAAGTTTCATTTATAGACTCTCCAAATTCTTGGTTCTAACAAAAAAAGCCAGAATATTCGTATAAATAAAAAATGATTACCTTTGTATTTCATAGAGACTGGAATGTTCATAATTAATATCTCTTTCATTCACTATTGGTAAATCCCAGCAAATTTATGAAAACCTTAGACTACACATTTAACTCTTCTGTTCCGCTCAAAAATATCGATTCTCAGGAACGATAATAAGTGCTCTTGAAGTTGCGTCTAATATTTCGCAAACACCAGATTGATCCTAACCGAGAAGACATTACAAATCTGCCCCAACAGTAATTTGCATTAACCACCAAGATAATCCTAACGATTTATAGTAACTATCGAAACTCCAGGGGCAATAAAGGACTATGCTGATATCAGCACGTAACATCGATTAAGATAACGTGAGTTAAAATGATGGCTCCAAGTAGACGGCTCAAGGAAATCTGTAGCGCAATGTACATACTATGTATCTAGAAATATTATGCAGATGGCTATTTAGATGCCTTTGGCAGTTTACCAATTTAATATGAGCTAAAATGTAAAACCTTGTTTTTATCAAGCAGCAGTTTGTGCTTGTTCCAGGGTAATTAAAGTATACATGCGACAGGTCAGAAGGATTCAAATTTAAAAATTTTGAAAGTAACCCTAAGGCTGTATGGTGAAATTTCTTATTCCAATTCCAGTATACTCCAAATAAATAGATCTAGCAGTCCTCGTACCTTACGTACCTCAAGTCGAGAAAAGATTGGGTTGAAACATAAAGATTATATGCCCACAGGCATATAAACTGTACTTGTCATTCTGGATTATGTAATATTTACAGCAAATGATGTTTTACAGTATATTTCTAAACTAAACGTTCCTACTTCCTCGGGCAGAGACAACATAATGACAGCTGTCCTGAAAAAAAATGGTCTAGGTCTTTGGTTAAGAGAGTAGGGGAGGATCCTTGAGAAGCTTCTAAGGAAAAGCAAGAGAATTTTCAACAAGGCAACAATAAATGGAACGGAAGCTGCATGCAACATAGGAAGGATTTTAGAAGAAATTGCGACAAAGGAAAAGAACTTGCTGGCGATAATTCTGTGGGCAAATCAACTCCCTACCAGAATCTTCCAGGCCGATGAAGGTTCTGAGTGGCGAAGGCAGGAAGGCAGAGAGAAGATCGGTTCTCTCAAAAAGGTAGACAAAAATTGAACAACGTCCAGCGAGGAGTCATTAAAACTCCTGCTGGAAACTTACTACCCTGGAGAGGGTTCCAGGTGACAGAAGACGTGAGGACGTAGTGACAAAACGAGTATCACGTGAGTGCGTTCAGCCACCATAAGTCAGCCGGCATAGATAGCCTTGTGACGGCACCGTGGGTAAGGTAAGGGTGATATTCAGAGCCAGTCTAACTCTGAGACATGTGCTAGCCATATGGAGAGAGGTAAGTGTGGTTTTTATCCCCAAACCGGGTAAAAAATACTACAAAGCTGCCAAATCTTTTAGGCATATTATTAGTCTGGCGTCCTTCCTAATCAGTACGTTCAAACAGATGGTCAGTAGGTATTTTGAAGAAAAGGTTTTAAGCAGATAGCCCCCCTAAATGGGAATATATATCATTATAGGAAGGGCAAGTCAACGGATATGGTTCTCCATGCTCTGGTTCAGAAAGTGGAGAAAAGTATCATTAGCGATATTTTTGATATCGAAAGGGCATTCTAAAAGGCTAGAACAGTGACCATCTGCAACATCCTGCAAGCCAGAGGGACATCAGCGACCTTGATGAGCTGGGTGCGATCTGCGTTGGGGAGTTGGACAGTTCAGGCAGCCCTGGGAGACTTCCAAGTGAGATATCGAGGTGAGGGGAGGCTGCCAGCAGGGCAGCTGTCTGTCTCCTCTTCTATGGTGTCTTGTCATTGATAGTTATTTGGAAGTCCTCGTTCACAGACATACGCAGACGAAGGTGTGATAATCGTCTCTGGGCGATTCCTAAGCACGGTCTGTCATAGAATTCAGACGGCCTTTAGAATACTTCAAGGATAGTGTACGGAGACAGGACTCTCGGTAGACACTGTAGTACTGTTTTGTAGATAGAGGAAGCTAGAAGGTTTTAGAGCTCCTACAATGTATGGAAGGCCTGCAGCACTTTCGCGGCAGGTCGAATACTTGGGCGATTCTTGACTCGAAGCTGACGTAGAGGTCGCACGTTGACATACTCATGTCAAGATCGGCAGCGACTTTCTGGCAGCTGCGGCGGGCAATAAGAAGAACATATGGATTGAATCCCAACATCCTGTAGTGGATAATATCCACTGTGTATATTATACATTGCCATCATAAGATCTGGAATAGCATCCAGGAGAATACAAAGGCTTGCCTGCATGGGCGTCTCAGGAGCAATGAGAATGACCCCAACTGCAGCACTGGAGGTCTTGCTCGGGCAGCCGAGGGTGCCATCATATATTAGAATGACAGCGATAAGGAGAGGGGCAGCTGGCCACGTAAACATAGCCAAGCTGGCGGAGAAAGCATTGCTTATCTCTACCTATGCGGTTGTGGAGGTAAACCATCTATCAAGGTTGGATAAATCTTTCGCTTTTACCAATCCCAGTATTGAAGTGTGGAAAAGAAGGGAGATTCTGTTTTCCGGAGAGGCATTGGTAAGCTACACGGACGGCTTCCATCAAGCTGGTGGACATGCCTCAGGAGCAGGGATTTATGTAGAAAATTGAGGAGTTCGAGATAATTAGTCTCTAAGCACGAACAGCCCTCACCACCACCATTTTCGAAGCAGCAGTATATGCAATACTCTCTGTTGCACGTAATGAGGAGTTGAGTTAGGAACGGATCAGAAAGTTTACATCTGCTTTTACAGTCAGGCGGCACTGAAAGCCATCTTCGCGCCCAGAACCAAGGCACTTCTGGTTTAGTAGTGCGCGGAGAGACTGGAAGGGCTGATGAGTCTGAACGAAGTTACCTTGATGTGGGTCCTAGGTTATAAGAGGATTCCTGGTAATGAGAATGTCGATAGGTCAACCACACTCGGCACCGGAGGACAGTTTTTTGGCCCAGACCTCTAAGTAGGCGGTAGTTAACGTCAGCCTTCAAACAACAAACAGTGGAGGCAAAGCGAAGGATGCAAAGCAAGAATTTTATAGCCAGGCTGAGCATATCTAGGTCAGCATGGCTAGGGAACCAAAACCGATGAGCAATTCGAAACTACGTGAATATTATGACTGGACAGTGCAGGCTCATGCGGCATCTATCACTATTAGGAACTGAAGAAGAGTCGCTAAGTATCGGCTGCGGATAAGCTGATGGAACGACTGCCGCTTCCTTGCGGAATGTGATTTGCTAGGTGGGCTGAGGTACATGACCTTTGAGTCCGATAGAATACAGGCAGGGGAATTAACTTCCCTAAGCTGGATCAACATACTGGCCTTTGTTAAAAGGGCGGGAAGCTTTGGCAGGCAGGCTGAGGTGTGCTATTCGGGGATAGAAAAAAAGTGTCTCCTGGGGCCTACTTACGAGGCGCGACCGCCCCCCACCTACTACTATGTCTTATATTCACTTCATCCTTCAGATGAAAAAGGGGACAAACACGATACTAGAAACTACCATCCAATTAGCCTTAAGGCTGTATGTCACTTTTACATCCAATTTTTTTGAATATTTAGGACGTATTCTAAATATTTGGGCAAATTGGATGTAAATCTGCGCATTGGATTACTACTACTATTACTACTACTATTACTACTTTTGCTGGTGACAGCTGAAAGTTGAGGTTCAGATAATTGAATATTTTTAGTTTGCATGTTTTTTTTTGTCAAACAACAACCTTCTTCGCAGAAAAAGTCAACCACATATGCAAGCATAAATTCCCGAAATAAGAAAGCAACCATAAATATCAGTGTAGAATCAGATCACAAACTTGATAGTTAAGAGATTATGTACTGAATGAATGAGAACCTTGCGGTGGAGTGGGTTATTGACAGCACGACAATGACTTTGACAGGAACGAGAACTTTGAGCAGACTGCTACCAATGCGCATGCCCTTGTCCTATATTTGTAACAAAATATTTGATCGTTGCATATAAGGAAAATAACTTATCATTCCCACTTTCGCGATCATTTTTTTGTCAAATTTTTTGTCCAATATTTAGGATGAAAAACAGGATCGTGACATACAGTCTTTACATTGATAGTTGCCAAAATAGCTGAAAAAATAATTGCCAGCAAGATGCCTCAGTTTGCTTTCTTTCCTAGTCGTTTAATTATCACGAACTTGTTACGTGGTATCAATGATTGGAGCAAAATATCTGACACTGGAGTACCAACTGATATAATTTATTTAGGTTTTTGGGTATTTGAGTATTTGATAAGGTTTACCTGCTTTCATGGATAAAAGCTTTTTTTTGAAGTACGCATTTGTAATGCATTGACATTTCCTAGACCAGTACTAATTGGTTACCCACAGGGTTCTGTGTTAGGCTCTTCACTTTTCTTTCCATATAGCAGTGATCTGATCTACCCACCCCCATCGAATCAATTTGTTCGTTGTATGCAGACCGTACTAAAATATAAAATTCTCCTTTGGATAATTCGCATATCCTACAAACGGACTTAGGCTACATCTATGGTCGAGGGATTTGGCCTTTCCCTCTAAAGTCGTCGAGGTGCAGGCAAAAATAATGCTATGTACGATTACAACATAGATTGCCAGATTATTGACGTACAAAATATTTTTCTGTGTGTAAGAATGCGCACATCAAAATACGGCCCTGCACTCCTGGATATCTATTCTGCATATTCATATTTTGATTTATTGTTATGCATTACGTCTCTATCTCAGCAGTACCTTCATTTGAATTTTCTGGGATTACCTGGAATTTGTACGTACAAATTTATTCGTGTACCTCGTCTCCAGGATGGAAGAAATAAGGGGAGGGTTGAAGTTGGAAATCTGAAATTCTCGTTAGAGTGCTGGAGAGCTAACTTGAAAGTCATCAAAATCTATATGCTAATTAAAAAGCCACAGGGCAACGTAGAAATGTACTTCAGTTCCTGTTAAGGACCTTCGTTCACGAGAGTTGTTGGTAGATGGAATTATTTTTTTTCAGTTTTGATAAGTCTAACCTTTAAAAATTCATATCGATCATTCCAGAAAGGTATTAATGATTAGAAATGAAAATTCTAACATGTGACATGTTTTTTTATACTTAAAGATAGATAACTAACATAATTTAGGAATAGGTATAAAATTAAATAATGCTTAAAAATATTATATGTAGTTTATGTTGTCGCAATAAAAAATGGGGTTGACGACCGTTTAAATAGTTATTAATTATTTTAGTCATGGCAGTTAAAACTGTTTCAGAAATTAAGAGAGCAGCCTGAAAACTGACAACTCTGCACTGCTTTACAGATCCACAGCCTTCTTTCTCTCTCTCTTCACAAAAAGCCATTGGGACAGTGATGTAAGTGCGCAGTGTTCATCGGTTAGGCTAAGTTGGTTTGTTGATTATCGGATGCGTGTTATCTTTTGACTTATCTGAGGATCATTGAACTCTTAGACTGACTAAATTGAATTACAATAGAGCCAAAACAATAACAAATTTAGATTAACTGATAGTTTAAAACAGAGACCTCATAAATATCTAGTTTATGTAAACAGAATTTATAAATAATTGCAATAGCAGTTATCGAAATAACACTTACGGTGAATAGGTTTCGGATATTTTTTGCAGCTTTGACATTTGGTCATTCACAGTGTACCAAAGGATACATGGGATCATGAAACCATTTGCGTTCCATGTATAGCCCATAAAAATTAAGTTTTGCGCCTCTGGAGTGAATTATGAGGTGGGGGAAATCCTATCACTACCTGCCTTCTGGAAGCGGAAAGGGAATCCAAGGGCCAAATTTTCCGAAACTTGTCATAAAGAATTCCAAAAAAAAATCTAGCCCTGCTTTGCAGCAATTATCAAAAGCTATTTTTCAGAAATATTGACGCCTTTTACTTCAGTTTTACGTCACTCACATTTCCGTCGGTCTGTCTGTCTGTCTGTCTGTCTGTCTGTCTGTCTGTCTGTCTGTCTGTCTGTCTGTCTGTTGGCGTTTTTATAGCCTCGTAATCACAATAACCGCTGCATGGATTATGATGAAATCTATGTAGCGATATGCTGTGTGGTCGCAACAGTAATAGTAACGCTGTAATTTTCAAAACCGGTGTATGGGCGGTGGAGTAACTAGAAAAAAAAATAACAATTTAAAATATTCCTCAAACTTCGCTTTTTGACGCTTTAGGGGTTCTTGATCATTTTCTACAGTTTTTTTTAGGTGCAGGTGAATCTAGGATGGTTGGGTGCCGGGGGGTTGTGAATCTGAAAAATATGTTCTATTCATAATAGGCTGTCCATGTACCTGTGAAAGAAAGACATAGCGGCATACGACAATGCACGTATTTAGCTCCATTCGAGCTTTGTTATCACAGACAGGTTAGGTTAGGTACCTCCTTCTACTGCGACCTTATTTTGCTATTCTGGCTGACAGCGATTTAGTGTTCACTGTACAATCCACACCTTTTGACGAATACGATGGTTGCGTTATGTGAAACTCCCTTGGAGCTCTTTCCGGTACAAGGGTCGTTTGTTCACCTCCCTGACTCCCACCAACTCTATCGCTATCATTTTTGCTTGGAAGGTTATTGTACACCTTCCAAGGTTCTCTTAAATTTCAACCCTTGGATCAATACCAGCTACTCCCTCTCCTGCGCCCAGTTAAAGTGTGATATGTCTGTTTTTTTTCCATTGTGCTTAACTGGCCTAAATATAAGTAAAGTTTATTTCAGGCATATGCGGGTTTTATTAGAGGATAGGTGAAACAATGAAGTAAAAGGGTAGATTCTTTGATTCGGTAAAAAGATGGCCAACAGCATTACTCTCACCTTATACAGCGTGAGCCGGGAGGAACGCGCCAAACTCTAGGAGTGGATTATATGCACGAAAATAAAAAAAAACTCATATGACAGTAATTGAACGTTTATGTGATTGTCTGTTACAAAAAGCTAGATACACGAGGTGCACCAGTTTGATGAATTAAGAAAGCTAAACCCATATAAAAAAGAAAGAAATGAGTCATTTGAGAGAGCAACAAGCGATCTTCGTAGACGAAGCAGAAAATATTTAGTGGTCAGTGGCGACATTTTTGAGCGTTTATCAAAAGAACGCTATGATTAAGAAAAATTTGATGTGTGAAATTTGCTTATTTGTTATTAGCTATAACTTGAAAACAAATGAGAACCGGATAAGATCATTATAGTCTTTTTAATACTATTTTCACTCGCCTAATACAATCCTAGAGTTTTGTACGTTCCTCTTGACTTACACTGTAGATGATGTTACTATTTAGGCAGGATCGCTACATGTAGGAAGGGCCTTTAAACTTCGAAGAACATACAAGAATACAGACCACTTCATACAGCAATCTGACATTTAATAATACGACACTTAGAGCTGTGACAGGCTCCCAAGATATGTATAAGTTAACCTCTTCTGCAATTACCTCGATATGTAACACTACTAAGCCCTCAAACGTATTTCTACTTAAATACTGTTTTTATTCTTGTAATGAGTTTATGACTGCACGGAACATCGACTTTTACTAGATCAGTGATGTACCACCTGTACGAGTATAATGTATATGATGCGTTGGTCCTACTGTACATGTAATACTCGTATGGTCGTATGTTTGTGTTTTATACATATGAATCTCTTTTATTATTAAATGTTTTGTATTCTTGACTTGCCATAAGTACTGTATTTAATATAACGGTTAACGAAATGTATAAATCATACGGTGAAGAGAGAAAAATGGGTTTTTTCTGATTGATTAGGTCATTATTACCAGATGGCCAGACATTCGTCTCAGTTGAGATAAAAATATATAGCAGCGCCACTCATGATTTCTTGGTAATGGACAAGCGGGAAGTTTGGCTGCCATAAAGATGACAAACGCCCTTAAACAAAGGGCGAGGCGACAGTACAAAAGTTCCCGACATCGTCGTCCGAAAATTTTATTAAAACCATAAATTCTTGGGACGATAAGTCAGCCCCCGTTGGCGGGCGGCGGGGTGAGGGGTGGGCTGGCAATGAAGCCCGTCATCCGCATGATGGACGTCGGCCCATAAACATGACGAGTGAGTCATGGCGCCTTCGCAAATGGCTCTGCCGAGCGCCGTATATCACTTTTATTACGGCCATCTTCATTTTCATATTTCATATTTGCATTTCGCGCCGAGGCATAAATCAGACAGTTTATGGCTAATTAGGCCTTTGTGAGCGCCCGCTCTGCCAGATATAGAGGCCGCCCTAGCTGTCGATTGCGGTATGCTCGGGAATTCCCCCAGGTTTTTACCCCGGAAAGGGGTGAACAAGGACTGCCGTTTTCGAGCGGCTATCCTGCAAGACTCAGATTCACAAAGGGTTTGGTTCTTGTTTTCTATACCGCTTGACAACTGGCGATAATGGGCTAGTATCATGGATATGAAAACACTGATTTAACTATTATAACCTCTTATTGTACACAAAATAGATGTACTGATGGCTTTTGTTACTCTATGCATTATTTTGTTTACTAGTAATTCCATTTTAAAGTTAAAAGGAAGAAATCAAATTTAGCCAAATAGTGCGAAGCGCGCCATACATCAGCCCCATCAACACCCAAATCGGTGTATTGACCCAATTTTAACGAAACACTACTTTGTGACTTGTCTTCCGTCAAGGGTGGGTTTCATCTCTTGGATCTGTAACATCAAGAAAGGTTCTGTGAGAGAAAAGAGTGGGAAAGAAAGACAAATTGTTTTGAGACTTGTGCAGATGGTTGTCAAGTGATGTTAAACCTGGCATTATAATTTTAGAGGTATCCTGTCTCGAATCGAGGCTTTTTCGTCTTTAGTTATTGCGCGGTGAATAATTGATTCCGAGAATTTGTAAAGTTTATAAATGTTCGCATTAGTGGATACTCACCACATGTTGCTGCCTGGGAAACACGAACCTTTCAACCAAACATCAACCAGGTTAGTAGTCTGCTACACTGGTCGCATATATAAAATTATGTATTTCTTCGAATGTATAGAAGATCTGGTATTGAAAACCAGTTTATTTTTATATTCAGATAATAAAACCGAAAAGCTAGGCTCTTTGTCTTCACGTCGGAAGAACTTAACCGGCATATTCTATGCTATTCCAAGAAATACTGAACAGGGTAAATTGTAGCTCTGTGCAGAAGAAGGAAGAAGATACATCTGAAGGTTATGCATATTACTGTTGCAGAGATATAGTTATTCTGAGGTCTATTACTGCAAATGTTATTAAAAAGGTGGGTACAAGTCTGTGCGCCGCGTGTACGTTGCGCAACTATATCGCTTAAACCCCCTTGGCACTAAGAGGTGGTGATGCCTTTGATTGTCCGAAAAGGGACATGTGCTAAGTGGCAACCTCCAAGGAGAAGAACCACTATCGCCAGAACTATCGCAAGAACTATCGCCAAGAACTCTCGACTCGCTACAAGTCGCGCTAACGCAGTTTGTTCCGCCAGTTATATATCGGAATACGCCTTTTTATTCGCCGCGCCTCCGCTACCCTTGTGACCATCAGCAGGACCCTGCAAGGTCAGAAGAAGCAGCGCACCCAACCAACGCCACCAGATAACCAAGGTAACTAACCATTTTTTAGTGCCTCGCGCGATCATCCATTAATTTTCAAAGTCCGCCTATATTCGCTCCAAAAGGGCTACGCCACCGCCAGGCACATCACGTGTCCGCAACAGTGAGTATGCAATAATATGAGTTATTTCATTTAAAAATATACCTTTGATATACTACGCTTTTATTAGATATACTATATCAGATATAAAAGTCATTTTATTTTTATGAAAAGAGGTATCGTTTGGTCACAAAAGTCAGAGGCGTTGAGCTTCACTCACCCTGTATAAATTACTTATTTTAAAAACAATGGATCATGCGCGGCTATCCCAATGTGATCCACCGAAAAACAGTGGGACATGTCATGGTTCGATGTCTGTTCCGGCCAGTTCAAATTGCAGTGAACAGTAGTGATATAGGTTGATCTCTGACCGTATTATCAAAAAATCGTGTATGTACCTTTTACAGTGGCTTGTCCCTGCTTGTAGTGAAACTAGTACTTAAAGGTAATCATGAACTGCTCAACTTAACTAAAGGAACGCTTTTTTGGATGCTTTTTTCTCCGCCTGTATGTTCTGGAATTCTGGATGAAATTACGGTTTAAACGTGAATATAGCTCGTGAGTTTTTTCTGCAAGTACCTATAAAGTAAACAAAATATTTGTTTATAAAATTGTGTAAGTTGTAGGATATAGGCATTCGCTTTGTGATCACAATACATTTTGAACTTGAAATTAAATTTATAATTTCCTTTCCATCGTCATACTTAGTGGAAAAAGGATTCAGCACGGTTACCAGTCTCCTAACAAAAAAGAAAAGAAACATACTGGACATCATTAGCCGAGGAGATTTAAGATTAAACCTCACAAAATTGACGCCAAATGTTGATAATTTATTATTAAAGCATTAGGTTCATCCTCCCCACTAAAAAAATACTTGTTGCTTAGTTTATTTTATGTTTATTTTAAGTTGCGTATAACAGATACAACATTTTATTTTGAATAGTTTCAATTGAAATGCATTTAATAAATGTATGAAACGTTCTCACAAAACGCTCAAAATACAAAATTTTTACGATCGCAATACTCCTATCCTATCGGTGTGGGAAGTAAAAGGATATTTTCTCCTAAAACAAAAACGGAAGGTAATACCAATTTTACTAAAAAACGCTTATTTGGTTTTTGCACAGTAACACTGAAGAAGGTTTCCTTTGAAAAATTTCAGGGGGATGGTCATGGCCCCCATGAACATAACTACGAGCGATGCAAGATACTGTTAGACTCAACATCTATTTCCCTTTTTTGCAAAGCCACAATAAGAGGCCTCTTCCCCAGGTGAGATAGCTAGTTACGCCAGTGGTAGCACTACCGACGCTTATGTAACCCGTTTGCTTTCCAGTGTCAAGCTTCCCGACATCGACGTCTGTCATCTATCCTGCCGTCACCTCCGGGCCGAAATCCTTCGCACTAGTTCTGCCGCAACACTACATCAGTTCCTGTGTCAACCGTGCCGTCGTATCATTGTCTCCGACGGAACAATTGCCGGCTGCCTTTGCTGTTCGTTGCCAGAATTATACACAATTACGTGTCACGTGACGAATCTATCATCTTGAATTTCGACCATTGTGACCGGTCGTCGGCCATTGTCGGGAATACGCTGCCTGCTCTACGTCAGTATAGCCGTCTTTTGATAAGACTGCCCGCCGCTGCGCCGTACGCTGACTGACATGTCACGGCGTATTTGTGCTGAAATACTGCCGGACGCCACTATACGTATATGTGTATGGCTTCGTGTTGGATGATATACATTATTGTGCCGTATGGAGTCCGTTTGTCCTATCAAACTGTATAGCCTAACATATTTCGGTCATGCATGTTTGTACTTGGTGGAATTATATCCATATTCCAGCCAGTATTGTGTATAACTGCAAGTGAGAGTATATACGAGTACACGACTTATTAAAAAATTAGATTAGAGTGCAGAGTGCAATTCCTGCTATATACATAGCCTTCTGCACTGACGAGCGAAAAAATTAGGTCCCTTAAGAAATTACAAAGAATTTCGTAAAAAAAGTTAATTACTGAATCGTCGGCCTAGTAGGCGGTGAATCATCCATCTTCTGACAAATGCTATCGAGCATATTTGTTCTATTCTATTCTACCTATCGGTTGATGTCAGCGTATTTTTGATAGATAGAGATAATACGAATTTAGCTTATTTAAAAGTTCGCATATTTAACTGGTCATAATACCTTGTCCCATTATTGTAGCTAGAATTGAAGCACTAATGCAAGATTATCGACTAGAATGAGAAACTGCAACAATTGAGGTTTTAAATAAAAATGTTTTTTGTCATAAATGGAAGGATCATATATGTTTTATAACAAAACTGTTTTTGTTTTCTTTTTTTCGCAATAATTCAAAATTTATATCAAAATAAAAATGGGTTTTTGAATCCAGTACCGAAAAGGCGCCGACGGCTCCCGTGTGACGTCACCATGGCGGTCAGGATGCTCCTTTGACCAACAACGTCCAATATCGTGAAAATACTTACTTGTAACTAGTGCATATTTGTTGCAACATAGACAGTGAATGAAGTTTGCAGCTCGAGACTAAGTCTACGATCGAAATAAATATGCTTTTGAATATTTGAAGTCAGATTACAGATTTCAGTAAGTAAGTACCTAATCAAATATGTTTCGTTGAAAATATCTCCTCAATTGAAGGATGGCCTAGTGGTTAGAGTGTCCGATAGTGGATCTCAAGGTTTTTGGATCGAAACCCAGGCCATCCAACTTTTTTTTATTTTTTTTTTTCATCAAAAAATCTATTGATGTGCTTTTTGCACTTGTTACGCACATTTTTTCTACGATCAACATAAATATGTGTTTGAATCAGATTTTGTTAGACATATTACAAAATTTGATTCAAACACATACTTATGTTGATCGTAGAAAAAATGTGCGTAACAAGTGCAAAAAGCACATCAATAGATTTTTTAATAAAAAAAAATAAAAAAATACTTGGAAGGCCCGGGTTTCGATCCAAAGGCCCTGAGATCCACTATTAGACACTCTAACCACTAGGCCATCCTTCAATTGAGGAGATCTTTTCAACGAAACAGATTTGATTAAGTACTTACTTACTGGAATCTGTAATCTGACTTCAACTCCAAACATTCAAAAACATATTTATTTCGATCGTAAGCTTCATCTCGAGCTTCAAACTTCATTCATCGACTGTGTTGCAAACAAATATACACTAGTTACCAGTTCACCAGTACGTCAGCACGTAGTTTCGCGATTGGCTGGGAATCTAGAATCTAGTATCGGAGTAGGACATCGTTGGTTAAAGGAGCATCCTGGCCGCTCTGGTGACGTCACACGGGTTCGGGAGCCTACGGCGTGTTTTCGGTACTCGATTCAAAAACCCATTTTTATTTTGATATAAATTTTGAATTATTGCGAAAAAAAGAAAACAAAAACAGTTTTGTTATAAAACATATATATGATCTTTCCATTTATCATAAAAAAAAATAATTTTTTTCTTAATTCAAAACCTCAGTTGTTGATAAAAGCTTATGTGCTGTATAAAACATGAATCAATGTTATCAAGAGACTGCCCTGATAATCAGGATCCGATCGAAGAAGGATCACCAGCCAAAGAGGGGATCAATTTTCAAGAAGATAACTTCTGCGGTTTGGCTGCGAAATTCACTTCAAGAGGTTAGAGATGTTAATGTTAGCGAATAGACCGTTGGACAAAGGCTTCATGCCGATAGATTGTCTTTTTGAAGAATGGCTACAGGGCCGCAACTGCACCAACAGCATCAAATTGCAAGATTGGCTTTTGCCTTTCACTTGGAATGGAATTATCATGAATGGAGAAAGGAACTGTTTTGGGTGAATCCCTTTTTTATGTAACTAGCTCAGACGGACGTCGAAGAATATGGCGGAGGCCATGAAAAAGATCCAAAGAGACTATCCTCCATTGTGTCGACGAGAATGCTTACATTCTTCGGACATATACATAGAAGCGATAATATGGAGAAACTTGTAGTTGAGGGTCATGCCCCGAGTGGGCGGCGTCGTGGCCGTTCCCCTACACGCTGGGTGGATACGACGAAACAGTTGTTAGATATGAGTATCAAGAGCGCCACTGAAATGACAGTAAATCGCGAACGATGGCGAGCTACAGTTCTCAAGACTATTGATAATATTCGTGTCGGCAATACTTTAGCTCCGACTTAATGCATTTACGAGTTCACAACATGTCTGTTAAGACATTGTGACTATGATGATGATGATGAGAAAGATATGCCCTAGTTTCTATTTCCACATGGTAGTGGGTCGATTATGGTTTGTACAGAAATCAGTTCAGAATCACGCACATATTTGGTCTTCGTACAAAATGGCTCCCTGACAGCTCACAGGTAGGTACATTACGAAAATACTGGATGATCATGATTGTTATGCCTTTCATGGTCACTACAGTACTCTAGGCGAGGACGACATGTTAATGCACGATAATGCTAGACCCCGCGCAGCCAGAATTGTGACTGAATATCTGGATTAGGTGGAAATTAGGCGGTTTTATTGGCCAGTACTCAGTCCAGACATGAATCCCATAGAACATGCTGTGTGGGATAAGATGATAAGATGATAAAATGTAAGCCTGAATTTAATTCAAAGTATGCTTCGTCGACTACAAATAATCATTAACACAAGGGGAGGGAATACACGCTATAACAACAACCGACGGGAAATATTTGGTGTTTGGTAAATACCAAACATTCTCTCCTGCGACTCCTACAGCCAGCCGCACGAGTAGATGTTTGCCGAATGGCAAATATTCGTTGTTCGTTATTTTCCAAATACAGCATGATGTGGCGCTGGCTTTAAATGAACAGCATTATGTGTATATTCCCTTATACTGGCGATATAAGAACAATACCTACTAAAATCGCATTTACTACATTCACACGACTTCTTACACCGTTTTTATTTTGAAACGGTTCAACTAAAACCGCACTACTTAAAGCTTAATTCAGATGCACACGACATCCGACAATACGACGGTGCGAAACTGTCCCTATTGGTTGAAATATTTTGATTTGACATCATTTTGAATATTTCAACCAATAGTCGGATGTCGTGTGCATCTGAATTAAGCTTAAGGGTTTACACTTTAATTTTGCGAACAGATTTTAATCAGCTTATTGAAAATGTTTTAACAAAAATAACCTCACTGTTTAGCAAACGCGTTATCCGTGTGAAAGTGTAAATAACCATATCTGTTTTGTGGTGTAGAATTCGATTGTCGAAGCGCTAAACTTTGTTCTCATCGTATTTTATTAAAGCTGTCGTTGTAAATGGTTAGACGTTAGAAGTAAGGTTACCTGTCAGAAACATCAACCTTGAATGTCGCGAAATGGATTTTGAATTTGTAAGTGGGCGTTGGCACCACTGACTGCACCTAAAACAAGGTAAACCGTTTTCTCATTTTATACGGCATGTAAAACCGGTGTAAGCCACTTTAAACCTCATTTTTAAACCGTCTTAAGGCAAACACGTTAACGTAGTATGAGCGTCCTTATCGTACAGCTGCTAAACAATATCACTTATTCAAACAATTTTTTTTGTCAAACTGCTTGATTTAATGAAGGCCACAAAAATAGTAAAAATGATATTAAAGTTTATCTCTCAGCATATGTAGTTTTTGGTTGATGGATCAGTGAGGCGGAATGGAAAAGAAATAGATAAATTCTGCTGTATACGTATTCGCACCGCTGCCACTGGTTTTCGTATTGCCATCGCGGCTGCAGGCTGCAGAACTGACAAATCGATAGAAGAGCGCTCGTGACGGGGTGGATCCGACGTGATTGACTGACTGACAGCTATCTGCACTCACCCCCCACCCCGTTCTGTCCTACTTAACGTTTTCTCTGCTATGCTGCGGTCTTCTCTGTCTTGCATTTCGTTCCATGCGACGCCGCGACTACTCGATCAGACTGGGCGCTTTTGTAAAGGTAGCCGTACACCACTGCATCTATTTTCCTTCTTATTTTGCGAACAAGTGCTCAAGAATAGGAAATATGGCGTTGACTTGACATTCAACACATTATAGGCGTTAAAACAAAATGTAGAGTTCCTCTATCCCTAGACTACCCTCATCAAAAAAGTAGACAATGGTCAGGGACCTTTGAAACATACATATATAAAAACGATGTTTGAGCGATTTTGAAATCCTTCGTTTTTTGTCGATTTCTCGTCCGCCACTGGCAAGAGTTCCAACAGAGATACACTGTTACTATTTCCTCCTTGCTAGTAATATGGTATCACAATTTCACTATAATCAAGTTCGTGGTTTCCAAGTAACACGTAATAGGCCTAAAATATTATTATAGGCGTATGATATTCCACATATTATACGAAATTCAAAGGTAACATTCGGACAGGTCTTACAAGCACCTTATATTACCAAAGTCAGTTCTTAGCGCAATGTAGAGTACTTTAAAACACATTTTTGAGTTTTCAAATCCCCACCACCCCAATAAGTTTGGAGGGGTAGAGAAATAGTTTTGTTTTTTTGTGATTACTCTACCGCCCCATGCATACACCGATTTTTAAAATTATTTTAGCATCACCTATTACGACCCCACAGCATATCGCCAACCAAATTTTATCACAATTCATGCAGAACTTACTGAGATTACGAGGCTAGATTAACGCCAACAGACAGACAGACCGATGGAAATGGGTGATGTGGATTTTCGTTATGAAGATATAAAACTCCCAAATAGCATATTGTCTCAAAATGCAAAATTTTCGCGATCAACAATACCTCATCTATAGGTATGGAAAGTAAGAATCTTGTTATCTCAGTGCCTTATAAAAAAATCAATAACTGTCTGTGATACTTCATACAATAAGAAAATTAAACTATCAAAAGCAAAACATAAAACTCAGTGAATTAAGGGAAATGAACTGGCTAGGTAAGCGTATCTATGACCCCGACTTAGAAAACAAGTACAAAATACTGAAAAAAATAGTAAACAAGGATGTAAAACTCGAGAAAAGAAATTATTACAGAAAACTAATCAATAACACCTCGAATAGCAGTAAGACTTTGTGGAAATTAGTAAATTCATTGAACAATAGAAATTCTAAAAGCGATTTAATTAATGAGATTGAATATGAAGGCTCATCATATAAGGAGCCGCTAGAAATAGCAAATAGTTTTGGAAAGTATTTATCTACTATTATAAAAGAGAAGATGGATTTGCATTTCACTACATTATCAGACTCGTGTACCACTAGTAGTCGAAGCTCGTCTTCGTCCATGTTTTTCAGCCCAGTTATTCAGGAGGATGTTGTAAACGTTACCAATAGTTTGCCTAACAAAAAGCGCACAGGTCCAGACAACGACGTCCTACTGATAGACTACGCTTTGTATACCAAATGTTTGTAAGCGTTTCTGGCGATGCGACGGAAGGGGGGAACGTCGGCTGTAATTATGAGCGTACACCGAGTCAGTGGGGTAGACAGAATTTAGAATTATTAAATATATACACACATACACATAATAAAATAATAAAATTTTATTTAACCGTTTCTCCTTTCCCTTTCACACCACTTGCTTGTGTGCTCAAATAAGAATATAACTGCTGCATGAGCTTCTCTCATTCAAAGTGGTATTCTTGAAAAATAAGGTATTAATAAAACTTTTTTCATTGATACTAGTTTATTGATCATAAAATATGTTAATTCTAAAGTCTGCAAAGAAAATGTATGTATAAAATTGTATATTCAGCCAATATAGTGCAATTACGACGTGTTATTATAATAAGTATTCAGAGTTGTTAACATTGCATTGACAAAAAAAAATGCCTAAATATATAGGTACGCAAATTTCGACACAGTGAAATCAAAACATTATCTGGCAAGTATTTGTATCAATGATACGCAAAATTGTCTTTTAACTAGATAGTTACTCTGACAGGGTCTGTAGAAATGATCATTTTGTTTGGAAGGAAAAAACGCTCTAGGATTTTATTCATGTCTTTATTATTTACATTAGTACATAATCTGAGGTTAGCAACATTCTTACGTAAATTAAGTAGGTACACAAAAAATCACTGATTTTTAATGAGAGCATTGAACCTGAGTCTATAGCAAATTTATAATAATCAACTTAAAACTAGTCAGCCTCAACCCTAAACCTCGTCAATCAATAAAGAGTTTTAATTGTATCAGGAAAGCAGTACTTATGGTGGCCATATATGATTGCAGAGCTGTACCTGCTAGAAGCTAGATCGCATTTCTCTACTAAAACCGGCATTACCAAGACATTCGTTCATTTTTGTAACTCTTCCAATAATTCCTCAATATAGCTTTTGTGTCGGTTCTTTTTAGGCTGGGTCTACCCAAAAGAATTTTTCGTTTTTTTGGTAAATAATAAGAAAACCCGATTCGCAATTTTGAGCAGGCTACGATTTCTATCGGCGGCCATGAATTTGACTAATTGTTGCCTACAAATATGTGGGCAGCATTTGCCAATTTGTTTTTGTTTTCGAAAACTTGAAGCTCTGTTGTGTTCTGTTTTGTTGGCTGGATGTGGAACTCTATCGACTGACCGGTTTAGCACTGATAACTACCCATTCATATATGTGCTATGTTGCTTTTTTAAAATAACAGACAACCCTTTTTTTTTGAAACCACCCTCCAGCGAAAATCCTGTGTACGCGCCTGAGTAGACACGTGGTCGACACTTAGCATAGACAGTTCCGACGTTGCCAGTTGTGCATTAGGGCATGCAGCAATGTTTGTAAAATATAAAAATGGGGTTAATTCTTGACAGAATTGCAATATTACACGTGTTTTACAAAAGAGTATTTTCAGAGTACTTTTTCCGTTACAGATAAGTAAGCCATAATCATAATTTTTTACACACTTTTTACAGCATATTGACGATACTGTTCCATACGTTTTTCTGAATTTTAATTCCAAATGATTGTCAAGTTGGCATCGCTGCGGCGTACCATTGAAAATATTCCCAATGTTTGGAATGCCGACAAACAATTTGCCTTGGATGCGTGGTCTATCAGTAGGGCGTCGTTGGGTCCAGATGATATACCTTTATCGATTATTAAAGAAAATGAGGACGTCATAGCACCAGTACTAACTGACATAATAAATTTATCGGTTATTCAAGGAGTATTTCCTTCCACCCTCAAATTGGCCTCAGTTATATTAATACATAAAAAAGGAGATCCCTGTAATGTTGAAAATTATAGACCAATAGCTCTGCTGAGCATTTTTTCTAAGATTATCGAAAAAACTATCTCCATAGAAATCGAATGCTTCTTGCAAGTTAATAACATTTTGGCTGATTGTCAGTATGGTCTTGGTGCTGGACTGTCCACTGAAGCCAATACTATTGATTGTATACAGCATATTTATGATATGATTGATGTCGGTGACTACACTGTTGCTATATTCTTTGATTTGAGTAGGGCTTTCGATACGGTTACTAGCAAATTTGTTTCAGATCAGCTCCAAGCTATGGGCATACGTGACCCTATAAACTCTTGGTTAACATCTTATTTAGACAACAGAAAGTCTTACGTAAAAATTTGCGATGCGAAGTCAGAGGAGTTTGAGCTAAGTTCAAGGACCCCACAGGGTAGTGTACTTGGTCCTCTAATCTTTTTGCTTTTCATAAATGACCTGCCTGATCACCTAACTGTGGGAAAACCTTTTTTGTATGCTGATGATACCTGCATCATTGTTTCGGCCTCTTCTAAGGATGAGCTCACTTCAAAAATTGATATCACAATCAAAGAGTTCCAGTCCTGGTGTCAGAAAAACCGGCTGTTAATTAATTCTGGTAAAACTATATTAATCGAGTTCCACAATAAAATGAAGAAACCGTTAGAACTTTCATTCGATATGAGTGATGTATCGATTAAGCCTTCTAAATGCACAAATTTTCTTGGTATTGAACTAGACTCATTTTTAGTCTGGGATGAACAAATACATTATGTTTGCTCCAAACTTAGCAAAAGCTATTATCTTCTAAATAATCTTAAGAGAATACTGGATATAGAAACTCTTTTAAATATTTATTATGCAACAGTGTACAACAGTGTACTCCGCTATTTCTTATTGTATTGTTGTTTGGGGTCAAGCTAGAGAGATGCAGCGTGTTTTTATATTACAAAAAAGAATTATCCGTTTAATGTTCAAATTACCTTATCGATAATCCTGTCGCGAAACATTCAGGCATTATAAAATACTAACGGTAACTAGTATTTACATACTTAAGTTTTTAACTTATATTTTTTGTAACAGGAGTAAATTAAAAAGGCACAGTGACAATCATAAATATAATACTAGGAAGAAAGATGACCTGCTTATCAACAAATTTTATCATTCGTATTACAAAAAATCACCTCTTCATGTAGGCTGTTTCCTCTTTAATTTACTACCACTACAAATTAAGGAAGCTGCATCTGTTAATTATTTCAAAAGAAAAGTTAAAGAAATTTTAATTAATGAATGTTTTTACACTATTGACGAGTTTGTGAGTTTTCTAACAAACTGCGTTTAGGCATACTATATTTTTTAGTATTGTAAACTTATTGTATTATTCTTCATATGATTCATAAATTATATGATGATATATCTGCTCTTGACGTGTTCAATATCATTTTTGTGATGATCCTATGAATAAAGATTATTGTATTGTATTGTATTGTATTGTATTATTGTATTGTATTGTATTGTATTGTATTGTATTGTATTGTATTGTATTGTATTGTATTGTATTGTATTGTATTGTATTGTATTGTATTGTATTGTATTGTATTGTATTGTATTGTATTGTATTGTATTGTATTGTATTGTATTGTATTGTATTGTATTGTATTGTATTGTATTGTATTGTATTGTATTGTATTGTATTGTATTGTATTGTATTGTATTGTATTGTATTATAAAAGCAATGAGATTTTATTGTTATACATAGGATATGTTCTCGACGGACACCTCTTAATACAAGAAACGGTATTGAAATTTAAATTGTAAAAAAACCAAAAATAGTTCCATATTTCTATCAGTTACCCATTCACAGGAAATACAAGTTTAGATATCCGATGAGACACCGGTGCTGTCATATGGTTTAGGGGATATAGAGTCCGTTGTGGAGAACGAGAGGTGCCGAATTTACTGGAACTACTCATTCCCCACGCTCGAGCTTGTACAGGCAAACAAGCCCGACTTAATCCTTCTTCTCGACCACCAACAGAAGACGATGTTTGTTATACAGTTTTCAGCATCTGCCGAGGTGAACATTATATCTAAGGAGAAGGAAAAACGGACCCAATATTAGGAGTTGCTCGGACAACTTTGCAGGCTCTCGTCAGACTACACCTTAAGTCTGCTGGTTATGGTCATTAGATCTCTAGGTTGTAATGAAGAATGCCCTGCAAAATACCGGTGTGCCGTGTGGCGGTACACAAAGCAGTCATCTTTGGTTGACTTATCTACTTAGGGTGCACGATTCGCGGATCCAGTGATTACTCACCTCAAATCCCTCAAACGCTTTCTGAAGCAAATGATGTGTCGTTCTGGATACACACACAGCTAAGTGGTAAACTGAGGAATGTACAGTGCCTGCCGAAAGATCTATGAAGACCCTGCTTCCTCTATCACGATAATGCTCCAGCTCCCGCGCGAAAGCCTGCTGTTTTACCACGACAGCACTGAAACTTCTCGCACACCCTCTGTACAGTTCAGACCTTGCTCCCTGCAACTTTGCCCTGTTTCCGCATATGAAAATGAAACTTCAAGGTACAGAGTTTTCTAGTAATGAAGATCTGCGGGCTTGGCACCACGAATATGCTTTTATCTCTAGTGTCACTTGGCAGAACTATACCTTTTCCAGCTGTAGTTTCTAAAGCATCAAGTGACAATTTAAAACGGTCAAGTTAATTTTACAATTCGTCACTTGTAATTTTAAACTGTCAGGTGTAATTTGTACCTGTCAGTTTGGATCTATAACTACAGCTGGAAAAGGTGTAGTTTAAAGGATGGTTTCGGAGGATGAAGATATGTATTGAACAGAGAAATTACTGCACTGAAAAAATGAAATAAATAAGGTAAAACTACAAAACTTACCTAGCACCTTACAAATATACCTTTATGACCTATTCTGGAAATAATGGAAAAGTCTAGCACATGCCGAAAAGGTTATCTCAATAAATTTTTCTGCGTTGTAAATCAAAGTGTGCTTGTATATCCTCGAAATACACTCAAAGCCGTGCTCTATACAATTTATTACCAAGCAGTCATCGATTCGGCTTGTGGACTCAAATAGTGACTATTGAAATAATCCGCCAAAAAAACATCGATTTATCGTAGAGGTCAAACGGTTTTGCAGGACTTTGTATACAGAGTGATTTAGTTCATAACCTTCCATTGCACTGCGTTTAATATGACCAGAATATGATGGGAGAATATAATGCGATCTTATTTGTTACACTCATGCCTCACCGTCAGTCTATTCAAGTATGTGCTGAGTAGGTAATAAGGGATTAAAAGCACTTAACCTACACATCTAACAGTTTGATTTTCACTACATCATGCGTTACTATTAATAGGTGTTAACCTTGGATGAGGCAGACTGTCATCCGGAAAATGACAAACAGTAGCTTTTGAAAAAAAAAAATGGAATTAATAGGAGAAAAATTGAACTTTTATAGCATCTGTTAAGGCGTAACGAAAACCAAAAGGTCGAACAGTGATGATGGTATCAAAACAAACAAACAAAAATTATTATTTGCACACTTTTTTTTTGAAACTTATTTCCATCAAACGCTTTTCAATTGGTAGGAAGGAAGATAATGAATTAGGTATTGTCTAAGATTATGTAATGTGGTCAGAACAGAAATTCGATATATTTATTTGTACTCGAATATCAAATAGAAAGACAAATATGAAATAAACTAAAAAATTTGGACTGAACGTACAGTGCAGTAAAAAATATTAACTTTTCGTAAATTTTAGTGTTTCGTGCTTTGTAATCGAAAACCAAATAAATTTCTTACTTTTTATATTTATGTTTTATTCATTCAAAGCTTTTATAAGCATCAAAATGCTTAGAATTTCAGTTTCCAGAGAATAATTGACCACCTGATTTTTTAACCACTAGCTGATCTACCTCACACATCACGTCTGGCGACGAGATTCTCCTTCTATGGCCAGCTTAAGGGAAACTTCACTGAGTTGTATCGAGACTTTCTCCTTAGTAGTTTATGGTGGCCAAGCATAGAGTCTTAAGAAACCTCTGAGACGAATGTAGAGTGCTCTATAGGTGAAGGTAAATACTGAATACTGAATAACCACTGAAATGAAGATATATACACATTATTTCAGCCCCGTAAAGTATCTTTGTCAAGTGAATTAGGTGCAACAGAAATAAAATGAGGATATTTTCCAAAGTGATTCACAGACGTATTTTCAATTTCTGTATATTTTATGGTTATAATGCCTTTATGCTTTCACTGCATGCATGCTTTGAAGCTTCAATTCAGAATCCTGATGGTAAAACCAACTTCTGTCATATGGATTATGTTATAGTTGCCTTTTGAACTGCAGGAAACGCAATACAGATTAGCATTATCCGAAATTCGTTTTATGCCAATCCATTTCGTTCCAAACCTTTCCGCAATTTTTGAGGCAGTTCTCGCAGTTTGTGGCCGAGTGGGGAGTACTTCTCACCTAAATAAACTATCACCTGGATATGCGCTTTTTTAAGCATTTCAAAAGTGCTTTTATCCAACATAATTCAAAATTTTATTACACATCTTTGCTCCACTTTCATTTTTTTTTTTCGATAGGTAGGCAAAATACCTGAAACTGCAAAGAAGTTAGCAAAGAATATATACTTACTCAGAAATTTGACAACTGCATACTTTGCATTATGCCACCCTTTTCTCTACCATACGGAAATTGGAATAGAATATTTGAGTTGCAAAGGAGTGCAGTGAGAATGGTTCCTTCTACGAGTTACACTAATAATGGGCCTATACCACATTTTTGGTTTATTGGCTTAAACGAACCCCGACACCACGTAGATGCCATAAATAATTTTACAAAATTTTTCTATCGTATTCATAACCGAAAAAAATTGCTCTAAATATTGAATTTTCTGAATCCATACACTTCCCGCCCAGGTCGTGACGTCACCTGTAGGGAACCAATAAGAGCTCACTGGTACAAAACAATAGCATCGGCTCGTAGTCATCGGACCACGAAAGGACGCTTCTCATTGGTTTCCTGCAAAAAGAATACTTCTCATTGGTTCCCTACAGGTGACGTCATCATCGGCTATTTCAAATTACGGTACAATTTTCTTTTTACCAAAAATAATACCGCAGTAAATAAATTGATCAATTTGAGATCACGGTATAGGCCCGTTGTAGACATAAATTACATTGAGTTAAAAATACTAACTCTCTAATATGCGAAACATCTTTAGTGAAGATATGGTAGAAACAACTTGTACCTATAACACAGGAAATGCACATAATATGCATATACCACTTGTGAGACCTTCTAAAAATCAAAAACAGTTATATAACGCGTATGGTGTTTTATGACGAGTGGAAGATGGAAGACAAAAAAAGTCATATAGAGTAGTGTCCGATTTTCAAACGTTTCAAAGGTATTTAATTTTTATTTAGTTATTTTCAAGCAGCGCTTCATATTGATGACTGGCTACAGGGCTCTTTTACTTCAACAAATTATACTGCTCACAATTATTTAGCTTAACCACAGCAAATAGCATGATATATGTGTCACTACAATTAATCATATCCATGCCATACATGGCACACGCTAACTATGTTTGTATTGAACATGATTTAACAAACGAGAATTCATTTTCTTTTATTTTAAGTATCCATAGAATTAGGTAAAGTAGCTTCTCTAACAACAAACAAAATTTTACAGTGCCATTTTTTAGGATTGAATACGTTTTAATTGGAGATATTTTTTCTGTATTTTGCTGAAGTTTTGAGTTTAAACTTTAAACAGGCATACATTCACAAAAGTTATCAGGCACAAACTAAAAGAAGCAGTTATTTGTCACTCCAAACTCTTACGATTGTCGGACGACGCTACAGTGCTTTGGAAGTACCGTTGATCAAAATTTTTATACACTGTGTGTGTAAGCATTTTGATACATTAACATCGGGCGGTCGTAAATATACCGAACATGCGCCGAAGTCGCTGGAAATCAAATAATGAAAGAAAATTAATTATCTCTGAAACAGTTGAAAATCGGACTCCACTTTATATGACTTTTTTTTTTGCTGAAAATGAGCTGTAGAGTCTTCGCCTAAAGTATCTTCCACTCGTCATATATTATAATAAATTGCCTTCGCGTAAAAAAGCAATGAGCGGCGATGACTTCAATAAAGTTGTAAGAAAATTTCTTACGGAAAAAGCATTTTATATACAGGGTGACTTTTTAGTACCGGCTCGGTCGGTAACTTCACTACTGTGATAGCGAAAACATGGTATTTCAAAAGTTATGACCATTTTTATATCAATAATCGCTGTCAAATGAACGTACTGTATATCAAGAAGTGATGAATCAAAAATCGTATTTTTTACACGGATGAATAAAAAATATGCTCTAGTTTTAAAATCGGGTTAAAAAAAATCCCGCGACGCATATTCGTATACAGGGTGATGTAGAATGCAAAATCTAGATTTTCTCTCTTTTTTTAAATGTAACCCCCAATATTTTGATATCCTAAAGAATTGCTTTTAATATGCTCTTTCATCTTTGTGTAGCACTTGTAACGGCTGCATTCATCAGTTTCTGAGATATTTCAATTTTTCTACAAATTTTAAATATACCTTCTATTTGTTTACTAAAATTTATTTATTTTGAGAACATACCATCAAATTTTATTTTTGCTTAACAAACAACTAAAATATAAGGTAAAAATAGTACTTGATTGAGGAAAAACACTGAATTAATGAGATATATAGGTCAACTGTGCTGAGGAAGCAATTTTATAGACGTCATGCATAATTATTATCAAGCAGATCTATTAGGTAGGCTATGAAATATTAAACGACATAGTCCAAATGAAACGATTCTTCAATATTTCAAACGCATTAGCTTTAGAGTGCCTTCGTTCTGGATGTTGCTGTTCATAGTTGATATATTCTAGAGGCAAGTAGGCAATTTCTCAAAGATTCTCCTAAATACCCTCAATGGAAAAATTAATTTTTAAAGCTCGTTTTTCATACAGTATGGAATTATTGAGCAGGTTGTAAAAACTGTCAATTTTTCAAAGCCTACCTGATAAATCTGCTCGATAATTATGCATCACGCCTACAAAATTGCTTCCTCAGCATATATAGATTAGCACTGCAGGCCTAGTAGGCCCATGGCTTGTGAAGTGAGTTCTCTCCATTTCTTCTTATTTTCAGCTTTCATCCTCCATCCCTTGATTTTCAAGATCTTCATATCCGCTTCAACTTCTTTTTTCCATCTAGTCCTTGGTCTTCCTCGTCTCTTCTTCCCACCGAGCGAACTTATCAATATTCTTTTCGGTATTCTTGTCCCACCCATTCTCTGTATATGTCCCAGCCATCGTAATCTTTGGGCTTTGACGGTTCCCACGATATCAGGTTCTCCGTAGAGATGCTGCAGTTCCTTGTTCGTTCTCCTTACCCACACTTCATTCTCCTTTTTCCCACCAAATATTTTGCGCAAAATTTTTCTCTCCCATATAGCTATTTTATTTAGTTCAGTTTTATTTAGCGTCCAGACCTCGCTACCATATATGACAATAGGCCTTATAACAGTCTTATAGATCCTTATTTTGGCTCGTTGTGACACGTCTTTGCTCTTTAGTATTCGATTCAGTGCATACACACACCGATTTGCCATCATCAGCCTATTCTGAATTTCATATGAAAAGTCTGGTTTCCTTTTGAAGACAGTCCCCAGATACGTGAAACTTGTTACTTCTTCAAACTGATAGGTTTTACCACGATCTGTTGTCACTGTTAGTCCCCTATTTCCTCTAAATTCATCATCAGTCCATCGCATGTATTTCGTTTTTTCCTCATTGATACAGAGACCCATCAGTAAGGCTTTCTCCTCAAGCCTTTTCACCACTTCTTTTAGTTCCTTGTCACTTCTGGATAAAATCGCTAAATCGTCCGCGAACGCCACACTTTGATGTTTCCTGTGATATATCAGCCCATCTCTATTTATTCCTGCATCCCTCATAACTTTTTCAAGACATAAACTAAATAGTACTGATGAGAGTGGGTCTCCTTGTCTTACCCCTTCTTTTACTACAAACGGATCTGATATTTTGCCATTTACTTTTACTCTGTTTTCTGTCCCCTCTAGGATGATCTTTACCATTCTAATGATTTTTTCTTCCACTCGTAGTTCTCTCATTGCTTCAATTAATTTTTTCCGATTTACTCTATCGTAAGCTTGTTTAAAGTCAACGAATAAGACAAAAGTTGGTTTCATGTACTCAAAACTTTCTGACTAGATTTCTCTTAAAGTATAAATTTGATCTACGGTACTTCTTCCACGTCTAAATCCACACTGATACTCTCCCACGATCTGTTCAATCCTTTCTGTTAACAACTTCTTTATATATGAGGCTAATATTTTGTAAACAACATTCATTAGTGCTATACCTCTATAGTTTTGACATTTACTTCTATCCCCTTTCTTATATATGGGGCACAATACTGCATCTGTCCATCCCTTTGGAATTTGTTCGTGTGTCCATATTTCCTCGATTAAGCCTTGAATCTGTTCCTCGAGTTTTCTCCCTCCGTAATTGAACATTTCCGCAGTAATATTATCAGCTCCTGGGCTTTTGTTATTTTTTAGGCTATTTATGATTTCTCCTATTTCATTCAGTGATGGTGCTTTTACGTTACCTCTAGTTGTATTGTTTTCGATGGTCTCACTTTCGCGTCTTGATTCTAGGGTCTCTACTTCGTTAGAGTTTAACAGTTCGTTAAAGTAATTTTTCCATAGCTTCAGAATCTCTGTTTCTCCTGCTACTATTTTATCTTCTTGATCTTTATAAACTATGGTTTTAGGTTGATATCCCTTCCTCTCTCGTTTGATGCCTTGATAAAGATTCCTTATTTCTTTGTTTTTGTAGCTTTCTTCGATATTACTCAGTGTATTTTCATAGTATTCCCTTTTTTTCTTTTTCAGTAGCCTCTTTGTTCTTCTCCTTTGATTCGCGTATTCCTTTCTTGCGCCTTCCGTATTTTCTTTTATCGCCCTCAATCTGGTTTTGTTTCTTATGCGTAGTTCCGTTTTACATTCTTCGTCAAACCATGAATCCTTCTTTTTTATCCCTGCGCTTAGATTTTCTGCTGCCTTATCCATAGCTTTTTTTATTACCTCCCATTTTTCGTTTATATCGTCCGTTTGACTCATACGGTCCAGTTCAAAAATTAATTGCTGTTCATATTTTTTTTGATCATCTACGCTATTCAGTCTCACTGCCTGTTTTGCTTTTTTTCCTTCTCTCATTTGGTTTTTTACTACTGGAATACTCTGCTCCATTTTTATCCCAACAATATAATGGTCAGAATCCATGTCTGGCCCTCTATAAGTTCTTATATTCTTTATACACCTTTCCTCACTCTTCTCTATTAATACATGATCAATCTGATTTGTAACATTTCCATCTGGTGACTTCCAGGTCCCTTTATAAATTTCCTTCCTCTCAAAGTATGTGCTTTTGATTATAATGTTTCTTTCTCTTGCAAAATCTATAAGTAATTGTCCATTTTCATTGGTTTCCATATGTTTACTGTCTTTTCCTATTGTTGGTCTATATACTTCCTCTCTGCCAATTTTTGCATTAGCGTCCCCCAGAATAAGTTTCAAATCGTAGAATGGTATGTTGTCATATACTTCGACTAGTTTGCTATAAAAATCTTCCTTCACTTCTATGTCTTTATCTTCTGTCGGTGCGTGTATGTTGATTAATGTCATCTTTTGATAACGCCCTTTCAGCCTCAATTTACATAGTCTATCTGATATTGGTGTGAATTCTTCTAATGCTGTCCTGTATATTTTTTTCATCATAAATCCCGTTCCTAAAATTCTATTTTTTCCACCGCTATTCATAAATATATAATCATCGACCTCTATTATATCCTGTCCAAGCTGCTTAGTTTCCTGTATCGCCACTATATCAAAGTCATATTTTTTCAACTCGCTTGCCAAGTGTTTTAATTTTCCCGCCTCAAACGAACCTTGTATATTCCACGTACCTATTTTTAAGTAGCTTTTTGTTACCTTTTTTTCTTTTTTGTTTCCTATCCGTCTATATTTTATTGTTCTTTTTGATTCCATATTCATTGCCTTGTCCATTGCCCTTGTTGTAGTTTCTTTCAGCTTTTCTAGTTTTTTTTCTCCAATATTGCTTTATCCTTTTGCCATCTCCATTCTTGTCCATCTATGGTGATCTTCCTAATTCCTATTTTTACTTCCTTACCATTAGCCTTTTCTTCTTGAGCTCTAGACCTTATTGTTCTTCTCATTTCCATCTCTGTCCTTGTAAGGTCATGATTTATAAAAACTCGATCTCCCTTAAGTAGCCTAAGCTTATTTTTATTCTGCATGACCTCCTCTTTATCCTTTTCTGTATACATTTCTACCAAACATGTTCTTGGGCCTAGCTTGCGAGTTTGTTTTGGTTTTATGTCGACCTGTAGATGTTGTCTGAAAAAGTTACTCATTGCCTCCCTTAATATATTACTATCCTCGGTGTCCATTTTCATTCCAGTCACCACCACATTATTCTCCTTTCTCTCCTTTTCTATTAATTCTATACTGTTTTTCATTTTGCTAATTTCCCTTTTTATTTCCTCATTTTCTTTCTTGGTCATTTCATGTTCCTTTCGCAAGTTGTAATTCTCGTTTTTTAGTTGTCGAACTTCCTCTCTATAATCCTTCAATTCTTCTCTTATTTTTGTAACCTCATTTTTAATTTCTTTAACCTGTTCTATTTCCATTCGCATTTCTCGTAGTTCTTTCAGCAGTATATCCATTTTCTCATCTATACCCCTATTTTCTTTGGGCGGTGTTCTGTACATTCGCTTATTTTTGCTAAATGCCTCCTTTTCCTCCATTAGCCTCTTTCTTTTTGTGTAGTCATCGGTTGAGTAGTCGTCGCTATCTATATTTTCTTTATTCATTTAGGGTCAGTCAGCTGTTCGGATCGAAAATTTGGTATGCCGCGAAAGCAGATTCACCCACCTCAACAGTTCGGAGGTTCACCTACTATCAGCATCCACCAACTGAGTATTAACTCCTGATCTTTGTTTTACTGCTAAACTTTTGTTATTTTGAGTGTTAAATTCTTGTTATTAACCGTTTTTCTTTCTTGCCGATAGTTTCCCTGATGCTTCCAGTAACCGTCACACGCTGGCGACGTCGCAACTGAATTAGACGTACTCCTTCCGGATTTATCCGGTTTGTTGCTCTTAACCTCTATACAACGTGTTATCTATTACCAGTCTTTTTTAATTATTAGTAGTTTTTCAAGCGGGTTTTTACTTATCCACTGTGAGAATAACTTTTTACCACTCACCCGGGCACCTTTATTTATTTGTTGTCCATTACACACTCCGAAAATTCGAATGAAATGTAGATGGAAACATAAACAAATATTTCTCTCTTCACAACGATCGAACCAGACGCTTCCTCAGCATACTTGACTTTATTATCTCGATGATTCAGGGTTTTGACTTCATCAAATACTATCATGACCTTATAATCTAATTGCTTGTTAAATAAAAAACAAATTTGATAGTACTTTCTCAAAATAAATAAACTTCAGTACACAAATAGAATCTATATTCTAAATTTACCGAAAAATCTAAATATCTCGGAAACTAATGGACGTAGGTATAACAAGTGCTACACAAAGATGAAAGAGTATATTAAAAGCAATTCTTTGGTATAATAAAATATTGGGGGTTACATTAAAAAAAAAAGAGAAAATCTGGATTTTGCATTCTACATCATCCTGTATACGAGTATACGTTGCGAGCTTTTTTTATAGCCGATTTTAAAACTGGAGGATATTTTTAATCTTTCCTTGTAAAAAGAATAATTTTTGATTCATTAATGTTTGATATACAATACGTTCGTTTGACAGCGATTTGGATACAGAAATGGTCATAACTTTTGAAATACCCTGTATACTGTTATAATACCTCACATTATGAGAAGAGCAATTATTAGCAGAATCTAAAAATGGAATAATGTATAGGGTGTCTCATTTAAAAAAAATATATGTTTGCATCACCACGTACTTATTGATCACCCTGTATCAATCAAAATATTTTCTGAGCAAGGAGCATATCCGTGGCTACAACTTTTGTGTATAACTTTTTTCGCTATCTTCTACAGTAGTGGAGTTATCGACCGAGCCCGTACTAAAAACTCACCCTGTATACATACATATCGTGAGCTCATGGATTTTAAATTTTAAATCTCAGATTTGAACTAGCTATATTTGGTTGTTTTATGTTTGTCCTTATGTATGTGTTATATGTAATAAGTTTTTACACCGTGTGTATAATATAATGATAGTACATTAGTATCACTGAATATTAAGCAGTTGAACAAATTATTTCTAGCAATCGTCAAATATTATATCAAAGGCTACTTGACTGAAAGTACATTAAAGATAAGGCTTCCAGTTCTAATTTTGTGTTATAAAATTATACCTTTGAAAGAGTAGTCTTGTTATTATGTACTGATATATCCTCATATAAACTCAGATTCGTGTTCATGGTTTCTGTTGTCCGTTGCTACAAACGCCAATCTTGGCGAAGAGAGACGGGTGTAATTAAAAGTCTCTAATGACCGTCGCAGCATGCAATCCCCTTCTCCCAATCTATAAGTCCGAAACAAAAACAAAACATGATTGTGTAGTCTTGTCCTGCTCCTGCCGGAATCGATAGAGGCGATGCAGAGTGGAGCGGCTCCTGCCACTCCTGCTGCCTGCTGGCAGGCCCTGGCTCGTCGGCGTCGTGTCCGCAGTGACGTCGACACGTCAAGACGCTCGCCGACGTCGACGCCGACGCTGCCGTCTCCGTCGCCGCGCGTCGCGCGTCGGGCGTCGGGCGCTTGTCAGTGTCACTGCTGCAGGAATGCACCAGGATCGCCGCTGACAGTAGCGTAGTGAGGGCATACACGAGACTGGTGCGTAACTCATTCTGAATTCGAATCTTGTCATACACAAGAAGCGGGTCTTACGCAACCTGGTTGTAACAGGCCCAAGGTGGGATTAAAAATTAAACTGTAGCGTTAATGATGTTATTAGATCTTAGTTTTGTAAGCACCAATTCAGGTTAAGGGAGTTTTATATAATAGAAAGCTGATTAATGACCACACCTTTACTTCAGCTTTACCTTTACAGTATATATTTTAACAGTATACGGTTCCAATCAATAAATCAGTGCGTAATTACCAAAGTTTGAGGAATACATATAAGTTGGATCACTCTCCGTCGGCACTTTGAAGATCTCACATCAAAGCGATGCCGCGGCCGCACGCGCCAGTTATTTTTTCCGTTGGTTTTTGCCCAAGTACGAGGGTCTTTTAGCGGGGACTTGCTAACGCCTGGATTTTACGTACATACGAGGGTCATTGAAAGACTAGGTAATGACAGCCGATTTAGACATACAAATACATAACGTTTATTTTGCTAATACACTAGGTTATATAAATGGATATCAAAAATAAAACCTAGTAAAACTATTACTAATGAATCTCAAATGATTTCACATATTGTAGCAATTTCGTAGATAAGTAAAAATTGGTTCAAAGGTGCTGTATAGTATTTTTTTCTTAATGCCTTGTTTATTTGGCTTATTTTTGAGACCACAGCTTATAAAATCTATGGTATAGTATATACTAACGTATATGTACAACTTTAAAAGCTAATCATGTGGAAATGCTTTACTTGGATGTGAATAAATTATTTTTGACATTTTGCTTTTCAGTGTCATTCCAATTGGTAGGTTAGAAGCTGAATTGTTATCAATAAAAAATATTTCCGAGTTCTAAAATATAATTTAGAATGTCCCTGGGTGGTATGGTAAGACCACCGAATGAATATGTTGTCTCACTATACGCTTTTAGCGTGATACAATCGTTTAAGTTTCTGTACCTATGTCTTGAATTAAACACTTTAGACCCCAAGTGTGCTAGTTTGTTGGAATTGTTTTATCGGGAGGAACACAGAAAGGCACAAATGTACAGGGCATCCCATTAATAATTTTGAATCGAATGTCACGTGACCAAAAACAATACCTGATTGGGTAGTACAATGACAAAAAATACACAACATCTGCTCTAATTTACATCCTCAAAGTTATAATTCTCTACTACTGCCCAGTTCCGACATATTGCTTGTCTTAATAGTCGTGAAACACCCTGTATTTATATCCTTTACATTTCAAGATTTACCAAAAAACAAGCATGGATCTGATTGTCATTTTCCATCCGTCAATACATTTAATTGATAAAATCAAACTTCTAAAAATATTATCTATTTCCTGGAAACAAATCCGAGATAACAAAATCCGACATTTTTGAGACACTGTATAGACTTCGCGTTAAACACGTTCGACCTCTACTTTGCACCGCCCTGTATCTCCCGGCTGACGTCGGTACACTGCTATCGGTGTACCGGGGAGACGGGGCAAGGGGCAGGCCGTTTTGATATTTTTGTGGAGTGATCCAACTTATATGTATTCCGTAAACTTTGGTAATTACTGCTATTCTGGGTTACAGTCAACGATATACAATAATTGCACACCCCAAAACACCTTCACCCCCCTACGCGTAAACATAAACATCCCACACCTCTTGAAACCGTCCATCCTATACGACGTATCAAAACAATCTCCCCACCGCGCAACTATCACCCGATAGCGCCGATAGCGGGCAGTACCAATGACGTCCTACTGCCCAACGACGTTAGACGTCAGGAATAGACGACTGAATGACCGAACATCTGGATAAATGGTAATAAAGCTAACAGTTTTAAGAGGCGATTTTGCGACTGCGGAATCGGGTGATAGGTGAAAGTGACAGGAGATTTTCGGTGGTGTCACTTGAAGCTGTCTAAAGAAATAGATTTATTTTTAGGTGTCTGTATGCCGTATCACGCGATTTTACTGCATTTTCTGCTTGCAATATAAAACTTGCGAAACTGTCGCTCGTTAACTCGTGGTCTAATACATAAGACTTCTACCCATACCCTGATTGATAAGAAGAAAAGAGTGTAGGCCTTGCAAATAGTGAGGCCTTTGCATGGTGCAAGCTAAAAGTTGCCGCCCTTTGCCTAGTGGGAGATAAAATGGGGTGTAGATGGATTAGATCTAAAATCAGTAAAATCGATATACTTGTATATTATATTCCAGGTTATTAACGTTATTCGACACGGAGCATTATGGCTAAAGTATTTGTTGAAAAAGAAAATAATAATTTCGCATGGATGGTGGCCCATTAAGGCTACACTTTAAAAATATTTCATGTTATACAGAGGGTCCCCGAAACACTAAACGTTCATTTTTTTGAATAAAACACCCTGTATATTATTACACATTCGAATTCCTTGGTGAATTTAGTGTGACTTTAAATATCACTCCTGGGACTTAAAGCGAACCGTTCAGTTGTAATTCTCCATTTTCGGTACAAGTAGATGTCTGAAAAAAATTAAACATTGCAGAAATTATAAAATTTAGAAGTCTGTAACTTTGCCTGATTACTAAGCATGAAATGCGTTAGCTTAGGTTAGACGGTCAAATTTGTGTTGTGTTTGTGCTTGGAAAAATCGGTCGATTAGTTGAGGAGACTTAAATCAGAGATAACCTGATTTTTTCAAACGGGAATGCCTAACTTTTTATACGATTAAATGTAGAATTTGATAGCCTTTCTAATGATATAAGGGAGTGAATAGCAAACCATGAAATATAAACAAAAACATGTTCATATGAGAGAAAATAATTAATATGGGAGAAACCAAGGTGGTAACATATTTAAGGTCAAAGAGAATCTGGAGTATGACAGAAATAGATATATAAAAAAGGAATACTGACAAATCAGATTAAAATTTTCTCTGTTCCAAAAAATGTTGCGCCCCATAACGTCCAGCGCCCTGCTGCCTTACACCAGTTGCACCACTGGGTAGGCACGGCCCTGCACTACACATAAGAACCAGAAGGTTAAATTTCAATCAGTCGTCATCCTGGATAAACACTTTCAATGAATACTAGCTTAAGACGCATTTCTCTACCTTTCTATTGCCTCTGGTTTTGACGAAATTCAGGGGGCTAGGAGGAGCAATACTATTTGCTCTGAGAGCTAGGAAGCATTAAAAGCATTGAGTGCTTGTAGGTTTACATCAAGGCTCGTTCTGCAATGTAGAAAGGTCTTGAATGACATTTCGGCAAGATATCAGGTGTCACTTGTGTGGATGCCGAGTCATGGATTTTGCAGTAATGAAATGGCGGGCGCGCTCGCAAGGCGACGGTCGAAGAATGATTTCCTAGTTCCTGAGCCAAATGTGGGGCTGCCAGCAAGTACGATTAGAAGGAAAACAGGAGATTGGTTGCAAAATCAACATCTTATAAGATGGAGAGGAATCTCCGTCAAGCTAAAGAACTTATTTTAGGACCTCTGGTTAAGGTGAGGCGGTTTTGTCTCTCACTGAACAGAAGCCGGGTAAGGTTACTTGTGGGTCTGCTATCTGGCCATAACACCTTCAAACGTCACTTGTATGTGATGAGGGTGTGGCAAGCGAGCCAACCTCTGCATGCTGTGGCGAGACGGAAAAGTTCTCGGCACATATTCTTTGTTGCTGTAAAGCTCTTGCGTATAACAGGGAGACTATATCAGGTTCAAGAGTGTTTGAACCTGAAGAACGTAAGATGGGCAGGATCTAAGGCCATATTCACCTTTGCAGTTAGGGCTGGACTTGGGAACTAGGGTAAGGAAAGGTGCATAAGGGCCCGCTTGTAGTTCTGTGCATTGGTGGTTCTGGAAAGCAAAAGTAATAATAATAATCTTGATGCAGTCACTAGAGAAGCTTAAAAATAAGGACGTTTTTACTACTATTCACTGTCAGAACCAATACTGTCTGTCGTTGGTTAAATGGTGTAGCTCAAGGTATTTCTTGAGCATTTTTCCATCACTTTGCTGAAATAGTTGTGAAGCAATTGAAGATGAATCTCGTCCCGGTCGACCACACATTGCAGAGACCATAACAAAAATTACATAAATATATTGGTTGGTACAAAGTTTCAGCCGAATTGATATGAAACAAATTACTGATGGTGTTAATTCATCTTACGCTTCCGCACAAGCAGTGGAAAAAGCGACAGAAACGTTATCCACAATTTTTAAATAATGTGGTACGTGGTTACAACAATAGGCACATTCGCGAACGACTCTGTAATATTTGTAACCAATGAAGATGCTGCAACTAAACTTCAAGGGTACCTAGACCACCAAGGTTCCCAAACTGTCAGCCTTAATCAAATCAAATACCACAATCAGAAGTATTCAACTATATAGAACTTCACCTTGATGAAAAACCGAATTGGAAAACATATATAATAAAGGAAAACAGCAAATTGGACTAAAAGTCAAAGGACTCAACACGTTGCTAGGTCAAAAATCACATATATCAATGAACATAAAGTGTTCATCTACAAGTTATCAAACCAATATGTGCTAGTAAATTAAACAGTCATTATACCATTATGCAAAGATGCCAATAAAAATGTTTCCGTACGGTCGTGGATGCACCAACATCATTGCACATCATTGCACAATGATGTCAAAATTCCCGACATTTAGACAGTTATTCATGAAAAAGCCAATAAATACCACCTGAAATTACGAAGTCGTATAAATCAACTACTTAGGCCTCTTCTTGATGGAGTAGACAACATAAGACTATAAAATTTGGCCAATGGATCTTCTATGAGAGACCGAGGCGAAGTGGCTGGATGATGCACCTCACCCTCATTTATTGTACTATTCGGCAAATTAGCATATAGAATGTTGAATCTGATTGGTAATAAAAAGACATACAAAAAAAACGTGACGAAGGTTGATTTTATCATTATCTGACTTTAATTCTCAGTGCATTCAATGCAAGCATAAAGGCAGCCCAATACCAGAGAGGCGCCATATTGTTAAAAGGGCTGGTAAATTGATGCTCCTATTTTTTTTATAAATGTGGAGTTACCTAGTGGACATAAAGTATCTGGGGGTACTATTATAATGCTCCGACTGACAGATCAGTGATTTGCCAACGAATAATTGAATAACTAGGGGTAGAAGCTATGGCTCACCTGCTTCTAATTACCCAACCTTGCTCCATGTAACTGTCGTTTGTTTTTAAAAATAAAGAACATGAGGTCGTAGATCTGAGTTGGATTTAGAGCGTAGCAATACTGCGATAGGGTAACAAACGAGACTATCCAAAATGGTTTTACAGCGGTTTATGCACAAAGTGATTGGATAAGTGTATTGAACTACTTTGAAGTATAATTGTTGAAGATTGTTAAATAAATATTTTTATCAACTCTCAATACGTTAATCAGCCATTACCTATAAACAAACAGCGTGGGTAATATTCCATAACTGACGGTTCATCCGTGGGTTATGAACACCCGCCTACTGGATACTAGTACTTATCTCTTGGAAATGCATAGGATTTAGGCCCGTATTTATAGTCCCGACCCTGAGGCTCCCTTGAGGAAGCCTTAGCCAAGGACGCCTTGGAATGTTCTAATTTATAGTCGTTCCTCAAGGCCTCCTTAGCCAAGGAAGAGGAAATTCTGGCAACGTTGCAAAGAAACCAGAGAAATAGCAAAATCCACTGTCATTAGTGTCATTTTCTGTATGGCTGTCTACCGCCGACGTCGGTGCTGTCGACACTTTCCAGGAGAATACATTTGAAAATATTTATTTAAAAAAATTTGGAGAAATTGAAATCTCAGGCATTTACTACAAATGATGGACTGCAGCAAGGAGGAGCTCTCAGTCCTTTGTTGTTTATAACGTTTATGGATGAAGAGAAGTACACAGAACTGTAAAACCTGCATATTTGCTTTATCTATTGGATATCGAAATTTGGAAAAGCGAAGGAATTTCGAAATGTGCATTTGCAGATGATGTAGCGATAGTAGCCAAAAGCCAGGAAGGTATGCAACATTTATTCACAAATTGGAATGAAGTTTTAAAGAGACATGAAGAAAAAACCAAAAGTAAAGTGTTAGTGGTATCCGCTTATCTGCAGAACGAAAAAAGATGCAAATATAACTACAAGGAGTTCAAATAGAGAAAGTTGAATATTATAAATATCTGGGTGCAGTATTAGAACGATCAGGGAGCCAATTAGAAATAAACAAAAGAATTGATAAAACCAACAAGATTAATCCCCACCTGAAAAATTGTTTTCAAGGCATAAGGAAATAAGCAGGTGGACCAAGATGTCGGTGTATAGAGAGACATATAGGCCGGTCCTGACTTACTATTGTGAATCGTGGATATTTACAGCATGGAGTAAAAGCAACTTACAATAGAAATGAAATACTTTAGGAAGGTTAAAGGAGTTACCAGAAGAGAAAGAATAAAAAAGTGTAATAATTTCTGATTGTATGTATATATTTAAAAAGTGGAAAATAAAAAAAGTTTTTGCAACATTATTCCATTAACTTTTTTACAGGTTTTAATAAATTTTTTTTCTATCCAAGCAATTGCTACAAAGTGAACATATTTGCAAATGAAGTTTCTTATGGAAAAATCACTACAGCTGCAAGAATATGTGCAATAAGAAATATTTCAAGTGTTGCACTTAAACAGCTATGAGATTCAAGTTTTTGACACAATAAATTTGTCCAGTTGCACTACAAAGTAAAATCAATAGTAAAATTATTTAATACAGCAGCTCTGTGCCTTGGTAAAATATTTTTTTGTGTGGATAGTGTACTTGCCTTTAATAACCATTATAGTTTATCCCTAATATATACCAGGAGCTCATGCAAGCTATTATTTAACTTTTTCATTTTCTTTCCATCCAAATAAAAATACTTTATAAGATGGTGCATTTATTCTAACCACATAGTGTTTATTATACATGTTTTCTTTACGATACAATGTGCCGAAGGTTAAGTTATGAGTTTCAACACCTAGAAGCAATAATTGTAAAATAGTATTTTGTAGGCGCTTTGGTTAAATTCACCCATGCCAGTGCTCTGCCACGAACATTTTATAACTTCATACATCTCTGATCACTGCACGGTCAATGTGCCATGACCACAATATTTGTAGTTCAGCTGCTCCCATCATACTGGACCAAGCACTCTAAAAAGTGGTAACAATATCACAGTCATGAATACTTTTAGAGAAACTAATCTTATATTTGATTTAATCACCTCAAAAAAATAACATAAATACATTTTCTATATATTACTAAAAATAAAACATACTAGTACTCCTTCCACAAATTCATCCACTACGGTAACAGTAGTCAGCTCAAAATCATAAATGTTTAAAACAAGGGTCACATCCATAGCTACTATATTATTGTTCCCAAATTACCATAGTTCATTGAAATTCTGACATAACAATCCGATAAAAATCTATACTATACACTTATGCTTGTATAAATCATCCTCCACCTTCATACCTTGTTGTTTATAATACAATAATATATACTTATTATTATTTCTATCTTGCTTACACTGATTCACTCATAAATCGGCTTATATAACATCATTATTCTGTTTAACTCCTTGTTGACATGTCAATAGGAGATGATGTTTTAATACTTTGGTATATTATCTTTTCTTCTTGTTGAACCTCCACAATTTAGATTATCTGCATCAAATTTATTCTGATATGAATCTAAGATCCTGAAATAAAAAATTGATTGAGAAACTGTTAAATATTGGTGAACAGCTTGAAAGTACTTGCCTTGAAGGTGGAACCCCCAATGCAACTTTAGGTGCCACTATTGATTTATTCATTTGTGAGAGTGTATATGTTGCATGATCGTAGTGTGTTTTAATCAAAGTCTCTAATAACTTTTCTCCTTTAATGACCTTTATAATACTGGTACAGTTTCAATTTAGCTTGGATGAACCTTCACTTCTTTTGGTTTGGGCTTTGGAAAAAACATTATTATTATTTATTATTATAACCACCATACACCTACTATATCTCATAGATATACTAAAAAAACAAGAAAAAACTCTGGAAAATAATTCAAGACACTATTTTTTCGTGAATACAAAACAATATTTTTCACATATTTTTAATTAACATAATATAACCTTACTCTTAAATGTCAAACGAAGGTAAGGAAGGTCTAAGGAAGAGCCAAGGGAGCTCCCATGCTACCTTAGGCTCAAGGAAGACTTGAGGACGACTTGAGGAAGCCTCAGCGACTATAAATTGGATTTTGTCGTCAAGGCGTCCTCAAGCATCAAGGCGACCTTGAGTCTCCCTCAAGGAAGGTTTATAAATACGGGCCTAAATAGGCGCTGAAAGAACTGTAAGGCCCAGTTTCACAATCGTTAGTTAACTAGTGGTCAAAAGAAAACTAGTGGTTAGTGAAAATAATCCATTTCATAATCGACGGTATACGTCAAAAGCTCTGGTCAACCAGTAGTTATGTTAACCCAAGGATGCGGTATGGGTTATCTTGACGTTTATTGTGGTCAATCGATGACAGCTTTGGAGGTTATAAAAACATGGATTTTGATTCTGACGTCTAAGACGTCGATGGATTTTGAGTATACTCTGTAATGACATAAATCAAAAATATGAAAAGAAAGGTTAGGTTTCTTTGTCAAAGGGTTAGCTTTTATTCACGGAACACCATTATGGCAGTGCTCTGAGATCAATCCGTGGTGCCAACTTAAAAATAAATAAGTTCAACCATTGGTTTTCTTTGTGAAACAGAGCTCTCCGATAACTACTCGTTAACTTCCATCTGTCGGTTAAGCGACTACCAGAGGTTACCAATGATTGTGAAACTGGGCCTTAATATCGCTATGAAACGTCAAACGCTAATTCGAACCCTGACAGTAAGTGACAGAGAAGTGAGGTTAAGTTGTCAATATTGTGTAATTATTATGCATTTAAATCGTACTATTCATATATTCGGTCGTAGATAAAGTATAGTATTCAACTCGCGGTAATGGTAATAACTCACTTGTTGATTTACAGCACTCGCCTCGGGCTCGTGCTGCAAACTTCAACGCGTGAGTTTTTACCGTCAGTACCGCATCGTTGATTAATATACTATTCCGTTATACTATAGCACGTCTCAATATTTTCTGCTAAACTCTCGTATAGAGAGTTACACGGATATTATCCTCCGAACTCCACGAACGCTGCGATAAAAGGGTCAGATATCGCTGACGGTGGTTAGAAAGGAACTCCAGCGGAGAACAGGGAAACAGCAGATGGAGGAGTTGGAAGGAGTCGCGTGGGAAAGTACCCCCATTATGTTGAGAATCGAAGGGTCGCGGCGGTTGTCGTAGAGCTCCGAGATATAGCAGGAAGGTAGCAGAGTGAGAACGTCAAATAAATAAAAATATATATTCTTCGTCCAGTGTATGGTCAGATTCAATTTTATACGTGGTTCGAATATTATACAGGTTTTGCTCTCATTCAAGCGAATATGCTAGAAATTGGAAAATTCTCGTACAGTAGATAGAGAGGGAGCAAAAATAAGTAACTGATGCCACACCGGAAAGATATGTATTATGTCATCCAATTAAATAGTTGATTCGTCTCATCAAAATTATTATTATTTTTTGACGAAGAGTTGCACACCGGGCTTTGTCACACAAAGCTTCTGTTCCACTACCCAGTGACTATCCCTCGCACCGTGAGATGAGCAATCACAGAATCCGCAAATCGTGCCTAAGTAGATGAAACGAAACAAGGATTACTATTCTTATACTATAAACTCCAATACAGACTAAGGGATAAGAAAAGAATCAGTAGTGTACCAGCCTAAATGCTTAGGGTGTTAGAAAGAAAAGAAACATTCCAGAATCTAGAAGCTACAAATTCTGTGCACAACATCACATCTCATAATTGGGTGTTGATTTAACAACCCTGACAGGTAGTCTATTCCATGAATCAAACACACGATTGAAGAGGAAACACTGACGGATGGATATACGGACTGGTTCCTTCCTCAGCGTAAAGTGGTGGCCTCGAAGATTGCTGCCTGAGAGTTGGTACAGGCACCTCATGTCAATAGTAAACAGTCCGTTTCCGTATCAGATCACCTTTAAGTTTTATGTCACCGAGCGGTGGCAATTTGAACAATTTCAGGCGCTCTTGGCAAGAAAGTCTTCGAGATCCTCAATGGATACGTGTTGCATGACGCTGGACCAACTCAAGTATGTTTCTGGCACGTAATTTTGACTTTTGAGCTGAACAATTTAATGAAGTTAGGTTTCAGCTTGTTTTTTAATGTATAGTGTTGTGCTGCTGACGTATTACTTCAATACTGTTTTTGAGAGAGAAAAATGACATCAAGTAAAGTCGGCAATTCCTAAGCATGTTCAACTTACCTGGTAAATCTGAATGTTGCGAATATTTTGTATGTCTATTACTAAGTATAGTGGTATTCTTGACAGCAACAAACCATATTTAAATCAGTTCTGTGTGCTGGAGGAAGTTCTTTTAACAACATGGGGTGATCTTAAATATTGAAATTAGTTAAACGTGAAGTTTCCTTCACCTCTTAAATAAAATATTTTCTTTAAAAGCCCTCGTAACTTCATAATAATCATCGGAAAGCAGAGTTTGAACATATCTTAGTTCTTTAGACATACACTGCACACGCTAGATATCTGGAATGCTCACACTAAGCGATTTGAAGTCTATGTACCTTAATAGTTAAGTTTTTAGTACTAGTGGAGGTCCATCGTTTGTCAAGTATATATTTTTATTGATTTTAGAATCCAGGGTTATTCTGCACAATTACTTGAATAGCAACCAAAGTTGTATACTCTTGCTCTATCCGTGCAACTGTTCATTTAGCTTCCTATGATCATTTAGAGTATTATAAAACCTAACAAGATTATGACATCGGCCTAATGAAAAGTATTAACTTTTGAATAATTTTGTATGTGGATTTCTTACTATATCTGTACATCGTTTGATCTGTGATTCATACAGCTTAGCACCCAGAACAGGATTTTTCTTGTTTGTGAATATGCATTTAGACCAATCAGGGGCTCGAAGGTTTTTTGAAATCCAATATAATATGAAATCTAGATATACACAGGGTGTTTGGCAAAGGATTAGACAAACTATGTGGGCGTATATAGATACCGACTTGTGTCCTAAACCTCCCTGATATGTTTATATCATTGCTTTTGTAATACTCTCAAGAATTTATAAAAATGGACATTTTCACCCTGTGTAATTTTTCTTCAAATGCTTCTTAAATTTACTTTTTGTGTGTTTTTGATTCGTAGAGTATCCTTTTTAATAGAAATAATAATTATTCACAAATACTGCCGAAATAACTAGTTGTGAGCTGAAATTGTTATCCAGTTACGTTAAAAAATTAGGGAGGCTAATTTCAACTTGATGCAAAAAAAATAAACTCGATAAAATTGTTCAACTGCTTTTAAAAACCTCTCTACCTATTAATGTATACAATGATATGCTATTTGTATCATCAAGCTCTAGTAACTTGTCAAAATTTAGTTGACATCAATGAAAAATTCAGACAAGATAGGCATTTATTATTTAATTTTTTTACAAAGTTATACATTTTGTTCAAAGTGCGCTCCTCTGCTTTTAATACTCGCAGATGCTGTACATAGTCGTCGGATTTCGAATGTGCATACAGGGAGGGGGATACCAGGCGTAAATACCCCCCCAGATTTTTTAACGAAAATGTATTTCATTGGTTTCTACCACAGAACGAATAGCTCAATCCAAATTTGCGTTACGAAATATTTATAAAAATTATCTATCGGTGTCCTGCACGCTATGTGGTCATAGTGAGAGAGTACCCGGCCAAACCTTTCCTCAAAAGTGGGTCGGAGCATTAGGTTCTATCGCATACCCCCACGATCCCATGACTTGAGATCGCTCGAATTCGAATGGGGACGTGCAAAAAACTTGTTTGGCAAGTAGGAACGAATTAACGACCTGGTTCAAAGAATAGATTTGATGCAACAATGAATTGTGACAATAAGTTCTTGTCTTGACTGCATTTATCCTCACTGTCGTTATTTTTGACAAATTACTCGAGCTGGTGGTACACGTAGCATATATTTGTAAACAGCAATAAGACAGACGTTTCTAAGAGCACTCGAGCAACTTTATCGCATTTATTCATTTCTTTACATCAAGCTGAAATTAACCTCCCTGATTTTATTTATTTGGTAGCAATGTCAGCCCACAACTGATTATTTCCATAGTATTTGTGACTAATTATTTATTGTTACTTCACTTGAAAATGGATATTCTGCAGATTAAAAACGCCACATAAATGAGTTTATGAAACGCTTAAAAAATAAATAATAAAGAGAAAATGTCCATTTTTGCAAATTCTTAAAAATATTGTAACATCCTGTAGATAGCACTGCTTATTTGTATTGTTGTTGATATTTCTTTCAAAATGTTAGGTTAGATTTTTAATGCGTTAACGTCATCGAATCATCTGGGATGTTCTAGACTGACGGATGGGCATTCTAGAATGTCATCTGAATGTCTCGAATTTTCTAGATGGTTCGAAGGCGCCACGAGAAGTGTGGCAGTAGTTCAGTGGAGTTGAGTTATAGCTGAGATACTGTATTGAGTTGTGAAGTAAAATGGTGAAAGTTACGTCCACTTTGATTCCCTGGGTGAAGAAAAAGAGGCCGTCGTGACAATATTATAAAAGCCATGGTATAGAGAAATCGGGGATGTTTCATGCACAAATTAGCAAAATATCTTTAAAATGAGCTTATCTATATGCCCACGGAGTTTGACTAACCCTCCGAGAAACACCCTGTATACATAGAGGATTTTGAACTACCTACCGCAATTTTTGAAAATAGCTCATATAGCTATATAGCTTTATTCAGTTTCAGGCTTGTGAAGAGACAGATATGTCCGTCCCTCTGTCACTCATTGCGATCACAGCGAATTTGCAGCAAAAAGCAGGAGAGCAGCAAATGGAGGAGTTTCCTGGGGGCAGACACTCCTTGTGATGGGGAGGAAAAGACTGCAGCGGTTACAATGCAAGTCCGGGTAATAGTAGGGAGGTAGAATGATAGAAACGTGAAAGGACTCAATGAGAGTTGTTTCGGACATCGACGAATGCAAAGTAGTGTTAGATGGAGAGGAAGAGACAGGTGTCGCTCACGGTGGTTATAGAGAACCTCCAGTAGCTAGCAGGAAAGCAGCAATGCGAGAATATGTAGGAGTTGTAGGGGAGACTTGAGGGCACTCGTGTTGTTTGGAGAAAAGAGGGTGTATTGTTCCCACTGTAGAACTATTTTGAAGTCTAATGTTTTGGATAATTTGCCACTATAAAATACTCCCAGTAAATTAATGTTCTATTCCCAAAAACTATTTAAAACAGTTTTTTAGATACATGCCCAGCGAAGTTTTAAGCAAACTGACAATAAACTATGACATTTCTTCTTCAAAAATTAAGTCTTTTAAACATAGTCTAGGCGATAGGGGTTTTCTGTCCGCAGGGGGGTGTGTGGGTTGTTAAAACACAGCTTCGCTATGATTTTCGAAAAACAGCATTACTTTCGTAAGTGCTATCGAAAAAAAGGTTCAAATAATTTATGGAGAGAACTAAATTCAGCACAATTTTGGTTCTTATATTTTTCGTGAGTGATCAATAGTTTCCGATCTCGTTAGGGGTTGCTTTGTGATTTTCACTAAACCAGAATTTGATCGCGAACTAAGACGAGGAACTTTATCAAAAAGATGTGAAACATTTTTTCCCTAAAAGAATTATATCTTCTCACTAGTATATCATCTGCAGCTGCCTAAACTCACGCGTTTGGTTTTTATAAATTACGACATTTAGGAACACATCTCTGTCTAGTACCAATATGTGTTGTTGCGAAAAATATATTTTTTGTGCATACTTTTAGTGGAGGTGATACTACATCGGCGATTAATCACGATAAAGGCGAGTTCTGACAATTCAGTTTCGTTGAATCAGTTTGACTGATCGTTTTTTACTTTTTTTGGATGAAGGTGAATTGGGGTGGTTGGGGGGTGCGTGGTTGTAAACTCAAAAATTTGTTGTATTCATGAAATACTGTACATTGCCTTGAAAAATTGACGCCTTTTTAGACCTATCCGAATGTTGCCTTTGAATTTAATATCTGTGGAATAATTTGATGCATACGCATTATAATCATATAACAAGTAACTTTGAAACTATTAACTTCATTGTGATGAAATTGTCATACGGGATTACTACCGTGGAGAAAATGGTAACTGCGTTGTTGAAATTCTTGCCAGTGGCGTAGGAGAAATCAACAAAAAAGACCGCTCAAACTTCGTTTTTACATGTTTCAAAGGCTCCTGGTCACTGTCTACCTAAAAACGCGTAAAAACTAAGTTTGAACTGTTTTTATATTATTAGTTTTTTTGATTACTCCTGCGCCGTCACTGACATGACTTCTCAAAGCCATACGCATTTTCCTTCTTCGCCCGGATAATAATACGTTGTCAAAATTTAACTGTAATAAATTCATCATCATTTCCAAGTTACTCAATACAGAACTATCTGAAGCAATACTCGTATGTTGGTTTCTGTAATAGGAAAGGCAATATTCGGATGGACCTAAAAAAGTGTATTATGCTGCTAGGGCTTTCTTCTACAGGTCAATGGACAGCCTGTTATTAGTTTAGTACAAAACAATTTTCAGTTTTACATCTCCCACCCCCAACCTCAACCACCCCAATTTCATCCCCATCCAAAAAAAAGAGAAAATAATAAAGAATCCCTAAAACGTAAAATAACGAAATTTGAGTATTCGAAATTTGCACCGACTTCCTAATTTATAGTAGCTACTACGATCCCACCGCATATCTCTTCCTAAATTTCATGATAATCAATGCGGCGGCTAATGAGCTTACGATAACAGATAGACAGACAGTCCGACAGGCAGACAGAGCGACAGACAGATCAACGACCGAGGCCGACAGACCGACAGACCGACAGACCGACAGACCGACAGACCGACAGACCGACAGACCGACAGACCGACAGACCGACAGACCGACAGACCGACAGACCGACAGACCGACAGACCGACAGACCGACAGACCGACAGACCGACAGACCGACAGACCGACAGACCGACAGACCGACAGACCGACAGACCGACAGACCGACAGACCGACAGACCGACAGACCGACAGACCGACAGACCGACAGACCGACAGACCGACAGACCGACAGACCGACAGACCGACAGACCGACAGACCGACAGACCGACAGACCGACAGACCGACAGACCGACAGACCGACAGACCGACAGACCGACAGACCGACAGACCGACAGACCGACAGACCGACAGACCGACAGACCGACAGACCGACAGACCGACAGACCGACAGACCGACAGACCGACAGACCGACAGACCGACAGACCGACAGACCGACAGACCGACAGACCGACAGACCGACAGACCGACAGACCGACAGACCGACAGACCGACAGACCGACAGACCGACAGACCGACAGACCGACAGACCGACAGACCGACAGACCGACAGACCGACAGACCGACAGACCGACAGACCGACAGACCGACAGACCGACAGACCGACAGACCGACAGACCGACAGACCGACAGACCGACAGACCGACAGACCGACAGACCGACAGACCGACAGACCGACAGACCGACAGACCGACAGACCGACAGACCGACAGACCGACAGACCGACAGACCAACAGACAAACGGAAAAGATGATGGTGGCAAGCCACAGAACAATCACCGGTGAGGTTAATAGTACAAATAGCTGTTTAGCACATAGATTCATGTTCGCTGATTGTTGACGTTAATGAAATCGATATATTCTGGTTAATTATGTTAATACTTGGCAAACATGGATCCATGTGCGGTAGACATTCAGTCAGTGTACAGAAATCGCACTTAGTGGACACGAAATTTTATGTGTGACCTCTCATTGTAGCACAGTTCACGATATTAGTGCAACATTGATGTTGATTTGATACCCTTTTTCTTTCAGTGTTAATACAGCAATATCCCTGTATAGGACCCTTATCATGCGACGAGTGGAAACGAGGCAAATGAATAGCCTCGAAGGGACAAAAAGGTCGGGAATCCTCAAGAGCGGTTAAAGAAAAACTCGAACCGCTAACAGGAAACTAGCAAGACAAGGAAGTGTGGAAGTTGGAAGGAATTATACAAGGAGTCCCACCTGAGACAAAGCGGATATTTACATATATTATTATTCCACATGAAAGGGACCAAGACCGCGCTCGGCGGTTATAAGGCGACGATGCAGGATGGCAGGACAGTAGCAGGATGAGGCGGTAGCCAGAAGGGGGAGTAGAAAAGGGAGTTTTGAAAGTACTGTCCCGTTTCACGCCTGCTTGTGCTACAGTATAACAATGGGGCATTTATTAAAAAATCTTAAGACTGTACTTCAAAATATTCTTCATTCTGCTCAATATACTTATCCCATCGTTTTATCTACTTTGTCCTCAAATTTAATACTATTGCATCATACAAAATTACATGATATACAAAGGTGGTTCCAATACCGATCATTTCACAAAGTTTATTTATGAGTGAACTAGAAAAAACGGAACAAAACAAATTCAACCCCAACATTTTGTAAGCGATATATAAAATCAATTCCAAAAGTAGCCCGCAATTCATGGAAAGTCGGAAATTGCTATATTTAGAATGTTTAAAAAATCGACGCAGGATTGGACTTGTCCAATGTTGACTCATAGGAATGTCGTTTTATCCTGTTATACTAAGCTGCATGGAACTGAGTCTGATTATACAAGAAGGATAAGAATTTTCCAGGAGATGTAAAATTTTGTTGACACCATAACTACCAAGATTGAAGTATAGAAATTCGGCGTATGGCACGAGCATGCACTTTCTAAAACAGTTCGAAGTAAACCTGTGGTCTGGAAAATCAAACGAAAAATTGATTCGTCCGTTTGAATTGCGAATTCTATTTGGCGTTTTAGAGAGATGATCTAATAAGGTTTTTAGAAGATGCAGATCATTTAACCAACAGAAATATGACGTTTCAAAACGATGATTCTCCATGTCACTTTGCGCAGATTGTCAAGCAGTATCTTGACCTAAGGTTTCCAGATCAGTCGATCGATCTTGGAGGGCTGATCCCATGGCCGCTACGATCCCCCGATTTGAACCCTACCGATATCTTTGTATGGGGATATTACAAAGACTTAGTTTAATCAAAGGAAAGCAGCAACGTTGCTGAATTACATATCAACTTACGAGATGTACAAGAGTCAATAGAGGATAAGTGAGAGAAAACTTTTTGTTATACAATGTAAGGAAAATCAGTATTTAGTTTGATTTACCGCACACTTTTGAAACGCATTCCCTTGACCTAAGCTTGCTTGGCGACACCTCTAAAACTCTTTTTGTACTACATAACTTAGTCAAGCAGATCAAAACTAACATTCGGATAAACCAAACCGGCTTCATTGACTCTCAATTCTTTCTTCCTCTCATTCGCGCATTCTAAAAACGATATTCTAGATCTAGACCCATGATTTGGATAATATTTTAATATGATACCGTAGAAATAGCTTTACTCAATTCATAGTTCGCACTGACAATGATATTGGAAGGTTTTTAGAGATGGTTTCGGTTGAAGTTGAGATTTATTTTTAAGTTAGGCTCGAACAATTAAAAATATTCCTAATTTTCACCAACTTCGAGGTTCAGGAATTCTTAATGCTACTATTGCAATATTGTATCAAATGTGACCACAAATGTTTGTTTGTGCATTTGCAAGGTGTACCAATTGAGCCAAGCTAGTTGAGCAAAAAAAGTCAAATAGATATCTCAATAATATCTACCCCTATGACCCATAGTTAAGCTTGACATTGTTTTTTGGGATACCCGTATACTGATTTATCCTCGTTAAATGTTTTTAGTTTCGACTACACTGTGAAGCTCCCTACTCCGTTCATTTTCAAAACCACAGCTTAATTCACTAACTGTTGGCCGCGTATCAAAATTGGAATAGAGTGTAAATGTCAAAATGTTGTTGTCATTGCAGACAATGGTAATGGATTTAATAAGTTCCCACATGGAATATAAAAATATGTGAACAACAAGCTCCAATCAAGATACGTTTTCATAGGCTTCAAAATCACAAGATTCTAGACAAGAGTTCAGCAAACGGTAAATGTGCTCATACTGGCCCCTAGTATCCAAATGCCTGTAGGGATTGAAATGAGTGAAACACGCAAAAAATACATTATTAATCTAATTACTGCTAATGACCTCCAAAACATAAGCCAATTTGTCGAACACCTCCGACATTTTTAATATTTAGGTAGCGTCCAAAGGGTGAAAGAGCTCCAGGAAGCTGCTTTGTCCCACTGCTAATGGGCGTGGCCAAAATGGTCTACTTCTCGGTTGAACAATGATAACTGTATTAGGGTAAGGTTTTCGCACTTCACCGCCAATCGTTTCGTCGAAAACAGTGGACGGCATCCTCAGGTGCTTCACTTTCTCTGGAGTCATGTTTTGAAGTTATCATCCACGTGTGTTCGCGAACAGCAGAATAATTAGAAGTTTACAATAAAAATTCATGGCTAGGCAGAAAATATGGCCTACTTCTCATTAAGAATAAAATTTTCTAATTTCTAGTTGCACTGCTTACGATTGCGTGGGAAATTTCCCTCTTCCTATCAAATTTTCATTCTACACACTGCTTTTTGCAAAACATGTATGTAACAGGGAATTTTTTATTCATACTATATTTCGCTCTACCCTTACCTATCGTGTTCAGTGGTTAAAACGTGGGGTTGAAAGATAGCAGGAAAACAGCAGCAGAGGGGTGTTGCATGGCTGGGTATCTTTAAAGGAAACTTAAGGGAAATTGATCCGTTTTAGATAAGGCACAAGGGTTCGGCTACTGTGTACAGCGGTTAGAATGCGACGATTCTGCTTAGCAGGACATCAGAACAGTGAAGGTATTGTCGAAGTTGGGAGTTGGAGGAATGGAAGTAGAGTTATCTGAATAAGTTTGAAGAAATATGGGCACCCTTATAAATTTAAACAATGGTATCAAGTTTACATCTGTCAATGTGAGTTTTGTATATACATTCATACGAAAACTTCCTACCCCGGATTTCTCAAAAACCGCCGACTAATAGAAAAAAACGCCGAGACACGTCAAAAGATTTTTCAAGGGGGACAGCTTTTTTATCAAAAACTACTTCATACTTTTGTACGCTCTCCCTCTCAGCGTCATCCCCTTAAAATGTTAAATGACAAGGGTATCGAGTAACACCTTGTTTTAAAGGTATGTCAAAATAGCTTATTTTGACGTTTGACCTTTTAAAATTGATCGAATTGTTTTCGAGAAAATTAGAACCTTTATTTATCTTAACTTGTTCAATATAGAAACACATGAAAATATCACTTTTTATTACAATAAGTGTTCAAATGTTGCGAGTTGTTGGCCAAACAGTGATATAGGCGATTTTCAAATTCCTGACGGGCAGTTGCAAAAACATGTTGTGGGATATCATAGCAGCTATCGATAACACGCTGACGAAATTGACAAAGAAGACTCACGTTGGCTTACCAACGGTGGAAATGGATGGTCACCCAATAGTCGAGTCACATTTCGTCAAGCTTGAGGGGATCAACATCAACAATAACGTATCCTGACAGAATGACCACATCGTCAGTGTTGCTAAAACGGAGTCCCGGATGCTTGGAATCCTGTTTCGCTGTAGGAAGCTGTATACACCAGAGCAATTATTGCTACTCTATAAGGCATATATCCAACCATCGCTGAAGTATTGCGCCCATGTGTGGGGATGCGCTCCCAAGTGCTCTCTAAGGTTTCTAGATACTATACCCAGAAGAGAGCAATTAAAATAATCGATACGCCTAACCTCACAAAGGACCTCCGCAGCCTGTAACAGCATAGAAGTGTGGCCGACTTGTCCCTGTCTTAAAGATTCTATCACGGAAGGTGTTCTTGTCAATTCTCCCAGATAATACACCAAAGGCCGCCTGAACGAGGAACACTAGAGAGGCTTTGTGGGCTCATCCTTACCAGGTACCAGGTACCAGGTACCAGGTAGGTACTCCCCGAACCAGTCTCCTCCAGTATTCCTTCTTTTGGAGAACTGCGAGGCTGTGGAATGAGCTGCCGCGGAATTTGTTTCCCGACGGCTACAACCTACAGCTTTTGAAATATAACATCACCAACACTTATCGTCTCGCAGCGCTTCTACAGCACCATAGGATTTCAGCCTTTGCGGGAGGCTGACCATAAAAAAACACGAGAGAACCCACACAGTTGAAATGCATCACCTACGCCGAGAGTACAACAAGACGTTAGGAAGATTCAAGTTGATTGATGAAACATCAGAAGGGTCATCGATCTTCAAAGTCCCCAATGGTCAAAGTATAAGTTATCGGGCAGTTACTTGGTGACAGCTTATGGGTTTAGTTTTGGGAAATAAAATACTGAGTTTGCCATACAAGGTACTATTATTTACCTATCTATTAATTCATTTGAAAGAGTTATGTTACAATTTCTCCATCTTTAGCCGGTAGGCTACTTTTCGAGCATCGGTTTTAATAAAAATGTCCAGGGGCAAAGGCACGACGGTTCTAAAGTTGCTGTTACATAATATGGTAGTGAAATAAAATCTATCCATGAGAAACAAGAATAACATGTAGGAAACTGTAATCCATTTTTTAATTGTTTTTGTCGTGCGATAAGCGGTAACATGTCTGCAGGACGATTCGAAGCAGGCTGCCCTCCGCATGGCGGATGAAAAACGATCTTCCTTCCTGCTGGAGCGGCCATATTTCAGCCATCATCAACATATCAGTGCCTGGGTGCGCCATCGCCATCGCTGCTTTAACGTTCCAGAGCCAAATCTTTCTCAGACAGGCCCAATTTTATTAAAAATATAAATCAACGCGCAACGGCCCGTCGCCAGGATATAATTCACACCTCCTCGCACATGCATACAGTGACCGGAAGTCAGTTCGCTACGACGTTTTTCACCGTATTTGGGAGGACGGAATGAGAGACATTATTACACAAATTGGGGTTTGCACCGGTTAGATTTTAACTTTTTTTGACAGATAGAAATGCCTTATGCAGAGCAGGTACCGGTTCCTTCCTGCCCTGGTACTGTAGAATCAAGGAACATAAACACTATATATAACTAAAGGTAACACATCAAAATCAACCATCAGCGCACACTTTTGGGAGTCAGCACACGCCGTACAATTATTGGATCAAGTCTTAATACCTTACCAACATGATAATTACAAATGAAGAGTAAAAACAATATGCCTATATAAAGTTGAATCACCACTGCATCTCTGACGTTGGGGTGACTCAATATGGTTGGACATATATGGTTGAAGAAACAATCTGATGAGTTTTCTCCAAAGAAAACAGTGGGTCTTAGTTTTTCCAGGTGTTCTTATGGTTTGATGTACGATTCCTAATGAGATGTAGTATAGTCATTTAAGTCACCGATTTAGGAAGATACTCTTCGGCTCTATATGCACAGGGTGTTCATTTTGGGCACTTTTACGGGGTATCTCGGTTATTTTTGAAGATAGAGAGTTGCGGTTTTCATGACAGTGTGCTACTTTTATATGAAAACAAAGATGCCGTTAACAAAATTATCATGGCCCTCTTGGTTTTTGAGATACAGGGTGAAATCGAAAACTATCGATTTTGGGACCACCCTCGTATCTCGGTTGTCTTTTATCTCATTGAAAAGTTTAAAAAAGTTTCTGTAGAATCCAGTGGTGTAGTTTGATTTTTTCTAGCTCTAACCATTTTCCAGTTATGAAGCAAACATGTATTTTTTTTAAATGGAACACCCTGTATATTATGTTTGAAGTCAATCGGAAATAATTCAAACTTTTCAAAAATATATATTAGTATTAAGTTATTCTGAAAATTGCGCTCAAAATTCAGGTTTCATTTTCCGCGATCTTGCTAATAAGTAGAAGTACCTACTGAAGAATTTTAATGGTTCCAGTCAGAGGTATCATTACCTTTGACTTACGGAAATGGCTACCTTTTTATGGCACTAAATGTAGAAATTTATTCAGAAGACATAGATATTCTACTGACAGCAACAATCACTAGTAGTTTTCCTTTGATTAAATATTTTTTTACTGACTTTGGAAATTGGCTAATAGCTAGTAGGCTATGAAAAATGAGCGTTTTTGTTACTGGTATTGTTTCTGGTTATAGCTAATATGTTATGAGGAATTTTCATAATCTTGCCTCGTTACTCTAGTTAGTTTGCATCTTTCTACTAAGTTAGTTGGTTTCTTCCATATTAACGGGCTTTTGTTTATTTTTCATGGCCTAATACTAGGTTGCTTACACGCAGGGAAATTGAAAAACACCGATTTGACTGAAAATTTGAAATCAAATGTAAACTAAAAAAGATTGATATCGAGAATTCTATATCGTTAGAAAGGCAATCAAATTTTACATTTGATTCTTTTAACAAAAATAGGCATTCCCATTTGAAAAATTCAAGTTCTGTGATTGAAGTTTCCTTAATTAATCTACGGATTTCTACAAGTACAAAAAGAACTCAAATTTACCCGTCTGACCTAACGTGACGCATTTCATGCTTAGTCGTACCAAAAAGTCACGGCCTTCTAAGTTTTATAATCGCTGCGATATTCAATTTTTTTCTGATACCTACTTACACCAAAAATGATGATTTGCGCCCAAACGGTTCGTTTAGAGTTCCATGTATGATACATAAAGTCACACTAGAATTCACCAAGGAATCCAAATATGCAATAATATATAGGGAGTTCCTATCAAAAAAATGTAAGTTTGATATGAATCACCCTGTATAAACGTCAAAATTTAAATGAAAATATTTTTACGTTATAGCCCTCAAAGGTCCCTATCATCATCATGATCAAGTGACAGGTTTTTGAAATATTTTTAAGTAAGCCCACAATCTTCCGTCCACGCACTATTGGCCCACCCTGTATAATCGATTCGTTGTAAGCTGTTTAACTTCTACATAATCCTGCATACTACACAGGTATGAAAATGCATTCCAACTCATAAATAAAGAGAGTGCATACGTGCACATGACTGCGGGTTATTAAGTCCTACTGGACAATAATAATAACCGTAGGATCTGATAGTCGGCGAGAGAGTAAATCCTGAAACCATCCCAGATTATGTGGCCCGGAAACCCAGCACACGATCTGCTTCAATCATTTTTGGCAGACTAGCATGGTTGCGGTTGTATCGACGCTAGAGATGGCATAACTTTACCAGTCGCTGGAGGATAGGATCAAAGTTTTCATGGAAATTACTTTTTCATCGAATAAGGCGACTTGTAATCTGCTAAAGCTGTAGCCGACAATACCAAAAAATTATACAATATAATTATTATTATATTGTATTTATGAATATTGTTATTTTCCAGAACACACGATAGAAGATCGCATTGGAATCGTCATAATGAAACAGAAAACAAAAAAATTAAATTACAACTCGAAATAATACCGAAACAGTAGATACAAAGAGTATAAACTTAAATATTATAAATCCATAAATGTTAAAGAAATTCATTTAAATCAATGGAGTATTAGGGTCGAGGGGTCGTAACCGGAAGGGTCCGGGTTCGATTCTTGTTAGAGACGGAAATTTATTTCTGTTTTTTTTCAACCAAAAATAAATATCCATATAAAATCTCAGCGAGAATTCCCACCTGAGCCTTCACTGTTGGCTTCTATTTAACGGTGCTATTTCTAGAGTGGCACCGGGAAACAGTAACAAAGCCTACACAGAATACGAGGCTAATGGCCAGAGCGGTCGATGCCAACGACACAGAAGTAAACAAAAAATAACCGCAACTTGCAAAATGCTAATAAAAGGTTAAATGCAATGATGTGACTTTTTTCACAAAAATCTAGCCAAATGATGTCTTAATAGGCTATGAAAAACTATAGATATCTTATTCCTAACCTGAAATATCCTAGAAACAATTATTCATCATATAATTCAAAATAGGTGCTATTACATTGCTAACTGGTAGTTGTTGTCATTCATTAGTATTTTTTTTCAAGATTTAATGATTAAATTTCATAATTTAATAACTCTCTAATGATAAATGTATTTTTAGTTAAAAATAACATTAGACAAGTTGGTAATGGGTAAGAAAAAAAGACAAAGTTGATTTTAGGCATTTGTTTTTATTCCATGGCTTAGTCATCATATTCTGCTTACCTTGCTGTTACATATTATGTGGATTGATTCTTATGTCCCTACTCGCTTTTTGAACTACGGATACTTTTTATACTTAAGTATAATTAAATTATGAAATTTTATTCTGAAAAAAAAAAACTAATAAATTTTGCGTTTTTCGGTTTTTATATCAAAATGACGCGCCCTAGCGGTATCACTAGGAATTAAGAATATCATTGAAGATGTGTATAACGGAACAATACATACTTTTTCCAATGAGACCAAGTTTGTTGAAATTCATTCAGTCGTAAAAATATTGAACCCCCCCTTCACTTTTTCTTTGCCAAAAAGTGTTAAACAAAAATTATTCCAGTAAATCCGAGCTTTCAAAAGCACATATTTTTTGGTAACATTTACAAAGTGGATTTCAGTGAAAAATCACCTCAATTAAATGTTTAAGGTGGCGATTATGCTCCTGCAGACCATCTTGGAAATCGTAAAATATTTTTTGGGGTCTTCTCATAGCTACTTTAGTAGTACTTTTTTTACCGCAATTTTCTATGGGCAACAGTTTTCAAGATACAGCACGTTGCATTCTTATCTGACAACCCGGTACCTGGAGGACCAATCTGGGGAGTACAAATGTGCCTACTTCGGGGACACTTAAAAGTAATATGAACGCTGAGTCGCATAACTGCTCCGGCACACAAATCAGCAATTTGTTAACGAACAATTGAGGAGTTGGGATGGAAATTATGGTTCACCTCGTAATTCACTGGACTTCCATTTTAGCTCTCACTAAAGACAGCTTATGCAGAGCCTCTGTCTGTCCATCCGTCCGTATACAAAAGGTAGCCAAAACTACAGGCGCAACTACACATGAAAAAACTGGCCCGGAAAAAAATCCGGGTTTGTCAATATCGCTTCTGATTCACAGTGAGAGGGCCATTTGAATTTACTCAAGTAAATTCTTTCCTAATTTTTTCCCTGAAGTTATAAGATAAGTAATTTTAAAGTTATCCTGGTTTGTAGCGCTACGCAATGACATGCAAAATGCAGTGACCGAGGCAGTGATCTGATATCGCACGCTTTGAACGGCTGTGGGAGATAATAGCTGTTTTATAAATAACAGAAGGGTGCGCTGTTAACCATTTTTTATAGATAATTGTATAAAATGGTATTTTTCCACAACCTGTACTATGCCTAGTTTTCCCTCTTCACCGTTAATATATTTTGCCCATCACTAACCAGCATTACGCCCGCATTACCGCTCATAATTATCGGCAGCCCTCTCTCGACCAAAACATAAATAACAAGTTCGCATTATACACCATAGTTCGGCATTGGTGCATTCTTCATTAGCAAAAACTATACGTTTCTATTAGGACTGGTGAGTGGCAGGGTAGCACACACTACACCCAGCGGCCGCTCTTTTAATTTGAAATGATGGGGGCCATAGTACAGGTCAATTGGATAGTTGGAGTTAATTGGTATAATTGTTGTATCTGAACAGGTTACATAGTTGTACTGTAATATGTATTTTTATAGCCGTGATCTACTAGAGGTAATAATTAGGTTGAAGCTGATCCTGAAATCTAACCTAAAATTGTTAACTATGCTATCATGGCGTCTCCCACAATCAGGTCAGGAACAAACAACATATAAATGTAAAATTACAAACATACAAAAACGACCTTTACATTTTGGAAAATTGTGATAATTATTGTAGCTGGCATTAGAAAGTCGTTGCACTCAATGCAGTTGCTGTTTTTTACATTGGCAAACCTCAACGTTGTGAGTATATTTTAAAAAAAAATCATTATAATATTTTGAAACATAGATTTATCTTTTTTTCTTTTAACTATGTAGAAAGCCCTGAAGATGGCAATAAGCATTGCCGAAAGCTTGGCTGTTAACACCAGAGTCTCCTTTATGTAGTGACCCAGTTTTTTTTCAAAATTTTGGCCACAACCCCAAGATTTTCTTATCTAAATTAAGTTTTCTGGCCATAAGCTCCCTTCGTATTAGCACACTAGTGTATATACACTAGTTACAAGTAACAAATATTTGTTACAACCAAAACAACATAAATGATGAACGAAGTTTGCAGCTTGAGACGAAGTCCACGATCGAAATAAATGTCTTTTTGAATGTTTGAAGTTAGATTATACATTCCAGTGATAAAGTACCTACTCAAATGTGGTTCGTTGAAGCAACCTCTTCCTCAACACCCTGGTGGCGCAGTGTTTTAGGTTTTTACATTTTTATTTTGTACCAAAAAACTAATATTGATAAGCTTTTTACACATATTAAACACACTTCCTTCTACAATCGACTTAAGTATGTTTTTGACTCAAATTTTATTAGAAATTTTACAAATACAACAAAAATAATGAATAATTTAACTTTTTTGGAATAAGTTGATATTGACGGACAAACTTCACTTCCATCAACTTTTTTAATTTTCCACCTCCTCCGGTATTTAGTTTTTGCACTACGTAGTGCAAGTAAAATGTCTAATAGAATTTGATTCCAAAACATAGTTATGTCGATCGTAGAAAAAAATGTACGTAACATGTGTAAAAAGCATATCAATAAATTTTTTGGTAGAAAAATAATAAAAAAAGTTTTGTAAGACCTGGGTTTCGATCCAACACCCGCTCTAACAAAGATTGGCCGTCTAACACCCTTAAACACTGCGTCATTAGGGCGTTAGGGCGCTGTGAAAGACGTTGCTTCAACAAAACATATTTGATTACGTAGTTTATTACTGGAATTTGTAATCTAATATCGAACTTTCAAAAAAATATTTATTTTGATCGTAGACTTTGTCTCGAGCTGCAAACTTTATTCATCGTCTATATTGCAACAAATATACACTATTTGCAACTAACTATTTTAACGATTGGCTGGGAATCTAGAATTTACTATCGGAGCAGGACATCGTTGGTGAAATGAATGCATCTTGACCACAATCGTGACGTCACACGGGTTCGGGAGCTGTCGGCGTTTCTTCGGTACGGGATTCAAGAGCCCATTTTTAAAAGGTCTTCTTCGGACTTCCATTGTCTATATAATTTTGGATTACAACGTTTCGATTGATGTGGTATCTTCAATCGTCTTCAGGTAAACGTTGTAATCCAAAATTATATAGACAATGGAAGTTTGAAAAAGACATTTTGAAACATCTAGCTTGTCTACAAATTTCAAACAACAACCCATTTTTATTTTCATATAACTTTTGTATTATTGCGAAAAAAAAGAAAACGATTATAGTTTTGTCGTAAGACTTATACCTGATCTTTCCATTTATCACAAAAAAAATGTTATCCAAAATTTCAATTGGTAAGGCCATCCATACCGTAGACAAGTCACAACCAGCAATGACATGGCAGTATTGTGGATATACAATGATAGGCAAATCTCTACCAACAAACTAGTTGCCTCGGTCAGGAATAAGAAAGCAGAAAAGTATCTAAAGTGGGTGACACACGTACGAACTTTAAGTACGCGAACTTACTCGGCTCGACGTCGGTGACACACGTGAATCATTCATTTTCATAATTTTCCTAAATAAAAAAAACTTTTAACCTCGCTTTTAACAAACGCCAAGCACAACAAGCGTTGCGCATCGATGGCCTGCCGAAACAAAGTGGTGGCTCGCGGCTCGCAATACGAGCCGAGACAAGCTACAAGCAAGATTTCAAACCAGTTGGATCGCCGGCGGTTTGCGCGATGGTTTTAAAGTACGCGTACTTACGGTGACGCATCGAACCATAAGTACGCGTACCTGCTCGTACGTGTATCACCCCTTTTAGATATCGCAAAATAGCACAAATATGAAACATAATAGTTATTTATGTAATATGGATCGTAAAGACCTTGACTGATTTTGTAGTAAACTAGGTTTGCAAGACTGCAATACCATTTGATACTTTAATTTTTGGTCCAAATACGATAACATATTTGAAGTTACAAAATCAAAATCTGGGATTTATGTTGTTTTATTACTATTAATAATTTTACTGGACTAGATCGAAACCGAAGAGCGGTTTGCGGGATGAAGGGGGGGGAGGGGGTGGCCGCGATTGACCCGCTAATTTATACTCGTTGCATTATGCGTGACGGTGATTGCAGCCGTCCTATATCACGGTCGCTCTATATGGATAAATGGAATGGTTGCCACCGACGCGAAGCTCATTTGTACTCTTTACAATATACACCCCCTAAATCACCACGAATTAGACGTGTACATATATACCAGCCATCATCATCAACAGATATAGACGAGCTAGTCTAGCTCTATCATCCATACACTACAGCGTGGACGTCAAATTAATGTAAAAGTATTTGAGTTTAGTTGAAACGCACCAGATAATATTATATGACGAAACTAATTAGACGATTTTTATATGAATATAATGGATACCGTTTTATAAACTGACATTTTGTTTCCAATGGTTAATTAGCAAATAGAGTTTTTTTTGCAGTAGAAATGTAGCTTCACACGTGTGTCACCACGTCGAGCCGAGTAAGTTCGCGAACTTAAAAACCGCGTACCTACTTTTAAAGTTCGTACGTATGTAACCCACTTAAGAGATTTGCCTATTACTCCAAACCCACCAATAAATTTCAAATTCCGATTCATTAGACGGAAAAATCTGTGCCAAAATAAGAGCAGAATGTTAGTAGAATATTGGTACTATGTTTGCCAACAATTACAATTTACAAAGTTTAACAGAAAAATGCGTATTACAAAAAGACTAACGTTGTTAAGGCAGACTTTCACCACAGCAACAACTCAATTGCAATCAGTAGCTCAGTAGGTGTCCATTACTAAAAGTAGTGGATTTCAAATTACGTATACAATAATTGAAGCTATGGTATATCTTCGAAAAAAACAAAGGTGGTGGAATAGGCATTTAGTTGCACAACGAAATTTATCTCAAAGTGGTTTTTGGACTCAAAAAAAAATGCAGACGACGAAGTTATTGTCACGACAGCCTCTTTTTCTTCACCAAAGAATCAAACGGGACGTAACTTTCACTGTTTTACTTCACAACTCAGTACAATATCTCTTAACCTTATCTCAACTCAACTGAACTGAACTGCCACGCTACCCGTTGTGCCGAACCATCTAGAGCATTCGATGACATTTTCTAGAATCCATCCGTCATTCTCGAAAACTCTAGACGATTCGATGACGTTTACGCTTCCAAAGATCTAACCTAGCATTTTGACTTTACATCATGTATGACAACCACTGACAACTAATGCAAATACACGAATACCATAATATACAGTATGTTACATTCTTCCCCCCTTAGCGTTCGGCATCCTCGACGAACAACTTCAATTCTTGTATCACCACAGACATCAGCATAATCGACCTTCGGTTTTCCACTTTCCGTACGTAACCTGCAGACTACGTCGTTGAGGCGCTTCATCACCACGTAGGGTTCCTCTCCATGGCGTTGTAGCTTCGGACATCTACCCTTTCTTCCGTCGTGTGTTGCAAGACCATACCAGATCACCTCGTAACTGCGATATTCTTTGCCCAACTTGCGATTCTCATTTTCAGCTCCAGCAGGATTCTCTTTTCCTAGCTCTGTTATTATTCTCTTCAGTTGCACCTTTTCGTCTTGTCGGTTGTCCACTCTCGACACTCCCTTCTCGTCACTCAGGTTGCTCTCCAGTTCCTTAGTGAGTCTGCTGAGTTTGTCTTCCAGTTGCGTAATCTTGATCTTCTGCTTACCATTCTCGCTCCTGAGGTGCGCGGCTTGATCAGAGCCCCATGACACGTCCTTGAGCGCAACGTTAAACTGGGTCCCTACCTTCGCGTTTCCTCTCTCCAGCTGCGCCAGTATCTGCTTCAAATCTACATCGTCATTTTGCATCGCTGATATTTCGTACACACCTTTGTTTCCATTTTCAATGACTTTGTTCGGATTCTTCTTTAGCCTATCACTATCGACCTCGCTTTCCATCTGCACAATCTTCTGCTTTATCTTATTATGTCCGTACTTCAATTGTTTCAGCCCAGAACTATCAGCCTTTGCTGCAGCCAAAGCGTCTTCCAGCTCCTTTGTCATTCGAACGTTCTCATCTTCCAAATTCGCCAGTTGCTCTCTCATCTTATTGCCAACATCTCTTGCTCTAAACAAGTCTTCCATGACTTTTCTCACACTATCAAGCGTATCTGATTTCATCTTCTTGATTTCTGCTTCATGATGCACTAACCTTCCTCTCAACCTTGACTCGTCTTCCTTGACCGCGGTCTTTTTGGCCTGCACAATCGCGTGGTCTAGGTATGTCTTTAAGGATGCGTTCTCAGCCTCCAGCTGGGTAATCTTCCGTTTGAGCCTTGCATTTTCGTCCTTAACTTGATCACATCTATCCTCCGCTTTTTTCGGCTGATCCAAAGCCTTCAATCTCTTGATTTCATTTTTCAAAGCAGAAACCTCGCTGTGGTGCTTTTCGTTGAGCTTTCTCAAGGCTGCCTCGTGTTAGTCATTTTTATTCAACAGATTCTTTTTGTCCCTTTCAAACCTGCTCTTAATACCCACACATTCCTGTTTCTGAGAGTCTAGCAACTGCTTTAGCCTATCTCGGTCTGCTGTAAGTTCCCTCATGGCTACCCTCTGTTGTCCTTGAAGCTTAGCTATAGTTTCCTCGTTCTTCTTCAGCAAATTCTTCGTGTCTCTGTCAACCTGCTCTTTCATTGAGTTGATCGTGCCTTACATAGATTTCATTTTGCTTGCATATTCATCTGCTTTTTCTACAGCCATCTGCATCTTATCTACCTGTATGCGGCAGCCTACTCTAAGGTGCCCCTTCTGCCCACATCTCCAGCATGTAAACTTCTCAGTTCCATCTGGATTTCTGCGAACTGGGTTTCTTTGGAAGGTACCACCTCTTATTCTTGGAACGAACGAAGTGGCCCTGACTTCTACTTCTGCTACCTGAAGAATAATACTACAAAGAATATTTACCTTCTTTCAATGCTTGTTTAATACGCAAATCTTCAGGCTGAATAGTAGCTATCTTGATATCAGTTAAGATGTTAACCTCTTCTACAAACTTATCATTTTTGAACAACTTTGGTTGGGAGGTGCTGGGCGATAGTTTTAGTTTTGACCTTTGTAACTGCAAAAAAATTAATTCAAATACAAATCAGTAACTTTTTATTATTGTGCGAAAGCCTACAGTTACGGTTTTTTACATATATCAAGATTGCGCAACCTTTACGTTCGGGCTCTGAGGAAGGATAAAAATAGCATCTTGGTCTACAGAGCGTACCCTCCGTGTCATTCGCGTGGCTTTTGTGGCAGCTTCCATTTCTAGAGCTTTGACCAAAGCGTCTTGTAAGGTTCTGGGACTGGATAGTCTTACAATTCTCTGAACGTCCAGGTCGGCAATTCCTTCGACAAACTGACGAACAGCGACGTATTCCTGTGTCTCGATGGGACTGCTGACGAATGCTCGTTTAGCGAGGCTTTGGACTTCGTATGCAAATGTAGTTAGATCTTCCTTAGCTTGTTGTGTCCGGTTATGCAACTGGCCATGCAACAGCTCTGTTAAGTGTGCATCTCCAAAGCATAACTTTAGTGCAAATGTTATCTTATCATAGTCACGTAGATCTGATGAGCAGATATTTTCCAAAATAGCTGCGGCAGAGTCTCTAAGCACAGGTGTCAGCACACAAGCTTTTTCTTCACTTGACCAGTTATTCATACCTGCGATGTTTTCAAATTGCATATAATAAATGTCCCAGGATGTTTTGCCATTGTACGGATAGGGCTTTGCTACTACGCTACTGTGTCTATCAGGAAAAGCGGATGCTACAGCTGTAAAACAACGCTCACCTGCACCAAGTTCTAGCAGCTCCTCTCTCACGATTTCCTTGACTTGATCTTTCACTTGCTGCAGCTGTTGCTCAACGTTCTTTTGTGATGTCGCTAGCTGTTCCTCAATGTGCCTTTGTGATGTCTCTATAGCACTAATACGCTGATCTTGATTTTCTAATGCCTGACTTACGGCCTGTCTCAGCTCCTTCAATCTAGTCATTACCAGCTCCTGTCCGCTTTTCAAGTCACTCTTCAAACCAGCGACTGCCTCATCTTGATGATACTATAGCTTCTCTTCTAGGTTCACGACGGCCTCGTCCTGGTGCTGCTCTAGCTTCTCTTCTAGGTTCACGACTGTCTCGTCCTGGTGGTTCTTTAGCTTTTCTTCCAGGTTCACGGCTGTTTGTTGTACGCTGTTTCTCATGTCTGCCTTCATTTCTTGTATCATAGCCATCAATGCACTCATTTCGGAAGCCATAGCTCTGGTTACAGGCATTGACTGACGCTGTAGTCACTTCTTGACTCCTTTTCCTGGTTTGATTCGATGGATAATCCCACACTTCCGACACCAATTGTCACGACGGCCTCTTTTTCTTCACAAAAGAATCAAACGAGGCGTAACTTTCACTGTTTTACTTCACAACTCAGTACAATTTCTCTTAACCTTATCTCAACTCAACAGAACTGAACTGCCACGCTACCCGTGGCGCCTTATATATACTTCATCGAACCATCTAGAGAATTCGATGACATTTCTATAATCCATCCGTCATTATCGAAAACTCTAGACGATTCGATGATGTTTACACTTAAAAAAATCTAACCTAGCACTTTGACTTTACATCATGTATGACCACCAATGACAACTAATACAAATACACAAATACCATAATATACAGTATGTTACAATATTTTAAAAAAATTACCAGAATGAATCAACTTGCTTTTATTATTCATTATTTAAATCAGCTTTTTATCACAGCAACTATCGCAACAGCATCCCAGCATCAGTGAAAATATAGTATTATTGATAATTTTGAGATTTCTGGTTACCAGCATCTCAAGTCATTAATGTACTTATGTACCTGCCTAAGGGCCGGTTTCTCAATGTCCAGATAAATATTTATCTGGAAGTTAACGGTTATCATTCAGATGAATTGTTTGAACAATTGAAGGTTAAACTTACGAATTCACGTAAATCTTATCTGACAGTTGTATCCATGCTAACTGGTAGCTACTCATCTGACAGTTTTAACCGGACATTGAGAAACCGGCCCTAAGTGCCGTATTCATAGTCGTCCCATGAGTAATACCTAAGGCCTTTACGGAAACTGTGATCGGGTTAACCCGATCAGTTCGATCACTGATCCTGACGTTCGGAAAGTGATCTGGGATCTGTCAGAAATGGGGTGGTTCACTCTTGTACAGTAAGTGATTGCGATCGGATGATTCAAAACAGTAGCTGCTTTACTAAACCATCTGTTTTTTATTGTTACACCAACTTTTTCGTTGTTCGATGTCCGTTAAATTCATGGAATCATAAATCCCACTTGACAGGCATTGACAGCTGTTTGACATATAACTGATCTATCCGGATCCAGATCAGTGTTTCCGTAAAGACCTCTAAGGTTCCTTAAAGTAACGCTCAAGGGATACTTGAGGGACCCTCGCAACGTTGTAATATTTAAAATATAAGTCAATTTATTATGTCTATGCCTACGCATTTTAATGTTTTATGTTATTTCTTTTTGTTTTGTGCCAGTATTTTGTGTTTTGTGCCGGACATTCTTCCGGATGTGTCAGAAACTGACAACACCGTACTCCAAAATTAACCTACAAAATCGCCTTGACTGCAACGAAGTTTCATGGTAACATATCATGTTGCCATTTCGTTACTTGAGTATTACTCAAGGGAGCCTTACGTAAGGGACCCACAAGTAAGGTTTCGAAACACAAAACCTTACTTGAAGGACCATCAAATATTAAGGGACCCTTGAGTATTAACTATGAATACGACTCTAAAGACGGACTTTCACCAAGACAACAACCGGGAATATGTAGTATGCTACAGTTTTTGGGAGTGTTGGCTGTCACACAAATCACTACCATGCGATAGGTCATCTATACTAAAGCCACTGAACTACTTTACGGAAATCAGTAGGTGCCATATAAGCGACCATCAGTTGCCGGATACAATATTTGCCGCTACGGCATATGTTGTATTAAACCAACACGAAAAAAATCGAAATCAATCGAAGGTGGTGGAATAGGCAGTTACTTTAAATTCGTACCGAAAATGTCGGAAAACTCAGCGGCCGGCGGGACTGGAACCCACGACCTCCAGATTGGTACTTCGGCGCTCTCACCAGTTGAACTACGGTCGCCCTGTCAACTCAACTTCAAAAGTGCCGTCTAGAACTACGCGCGCACGGACCCGTCGACATCACACTTTTTCGACATTTTGTGGTACCGTAAACGCGGGCTACTTTGGCCCACTTTTCAGTAATTATTGTATGTACTTTTCTCTAGAAACTGCTGTTTTCACTGCCCAGAAGTTCTGGTAATCTTTTTTACAACTATAGTATCTTACATTTCAATAAGTAATCCTTTTTTTACTCACAAAACGTTTTTGAATTAATATATTTTTTTAAATTTTGGGCCAATGTTATCCTGTGGTTAGGGTAACTTTGGCCCAAGTCAATTTTTGGCGTTAAAAGCATGATACAAATGGTATGGACAAAGAAAGACTTGGATATTGACTAGAACAGGTTCTTCAACGAAGATTATATTATCAAATGCTATCAAGTTTCGTCATAAGAGTGTTATCAGGATCACCTCTTTCAGATTTTCAATATAATCTGTGATGATTTGTTCATGAATCTGAGTACGATTTCTCTTGATGTTCGACGAAAACTTGACAGTCAGTTGAGGGTGTCTCTTTAGAAACGATTTGACCCAGTCACGTCCTGGAACATAGTTGCAAAAACACTGCACAGTCTTATGATGAATCTTAAATCTAGTTCATCGAGAATGCTAGTTCTTCTTCTTGAGAAAAAACTGTTGGATGGCCTGGTGAACTTGAAAACAAATTTTTCAACTTGTTTTTTATAGGGGTACCTTGAAATGATCAGCAGCCTCCCTTTGTGTCATATCACCAGATCTGATTGCTTCTAGACAAGTTAGAAGTTGTTGGTTGCTATAGCCAGTGTATATTGGGCCTCCAGGAAGTCTTTTACAGCATCCTGAATAAGCTGATAACGAGAATACGCAACATAAATATGAAAATAAAATTTTGTAGCAATTCATAACTTAATATTATGGGTTTTGGCCCAAAAAAGGTTGGGCCAAAGTAGGACGTTTTTTATAGATTATCGGGTCTGATTTAAAAAAACATGAACATAAAAAACTTGTTGAGTTTAACAGTGTTGTAAGTACAGTACGGCTTAAAGAAAGGAAAAGTGTTTAATAGGGGGCACTTACCAGATTTGTTCAACAAGAAATACGTTTTTTGTAAATGGAAGTTTGGGAGGTAAAGATTGCACGTGGTTTCACTAGTCAAACAACTATAGGTGCTGCTTTTTAGTGGACAGCAAAGGAACCACTGGACTTATCAGGCAGCCTGTATAGTGCGGCTACCTAGCGGAATGAGCCGGTAGTATTTTAATTACAATCACAAATATGTTGATAGAGTACAATTTTGTTTTATTTCCATTTGGGCCAAAGAAGGACGCTAGGGCCAAAGTAGCCCACGCTTACGGTACGAATTTAAATTGAGAAATCCACATGCGAATGTAAGCATTAAAATAAAAACGATTTGGAAAAGGTTTGTTTCTGCACATCGCGTCAGTAGCGGGGGTTGGCATTGATAGGTGATAAAATGAAACTGAAATTTGAGTGATACTTTGAAAACCCCTGAGCGTATCGATCTCAGTTGTATTCGTATACAGGGTGAGTTTTGAGTACCGAATCGGTCCATAACTCTACTACTGTAGAAGATAGCGAAAAAAGTTGTACACAAAAGCTGTAGAGGCAAAGATATGCTCCTTGTTCAGAAAATATCATCTATACAGGATGATTCATAACTACCTAGTGATGCAAACATACATTTTAACTTCCCCGACAAAGGAGGGATAAGTTATTAGAATCGCAAATTTTGCCGAAATCAGCATGTGAGGTGTCACTTTTAAGGTAAAATCACCTCATGACTCGTTTTCTGAAAAGAAAGTGCTATGTTATTTAATTACTTTTCCGAGTAACCCGCCACCCCCACCACCAAGTTACGGCTCAACAACCAATCAGCTGTCTTACTCACGGTTTGTTCCTTTGTGATGACGTGCTGTAAATATCTGACGTCAGCGACGCCATTTTGGGATAGTTTGATTCGCCCTGATAGGGGCGGAGTAGATAAAAGTGTACAAGAGAGCAGAATTAAGAAATAATACTCAACCTATGCGGCGTAAAAGTAAGGTAAACATTAAACTTAACATAAAGCTTATGTTATCCTTAACGTTTACCTCCCATAAAGTACTAGATTTGCGCTGTGATCTATGTTATTTATCTCTATACTCATATTCTATGTAGATAGCCATGACCTTGCCAAACCGCCGCTGTTGAAGTCTATCTCTCTCTAACCCAAAACATCGATGCGCAAAGGGATCAGTGCAAAGCATCCCCAGACCTTGAGTAAGACAGCTGATTGTTTGTTGCGCCGTGACCAAAGCATAGATTTGCAAAGTAGATCAAAAGCCATGAAACAAAAGCCTCTTTATGACAGTGAAGTTTGAAATTTTTTGGACCATTTTTGTGACAGTTAATGTCATTTTAAAGTTCTAGAATTTGTTAGTTTCTATGAATCTTTATTCCGCCATTTTGAAAATTTTGCGGCATGCGTGGTAGCGTTTTCGACATAATTCTTTATTACGGTAACATTAGAAGTTCACGTTATGACATTATTTTTTTGAGTTACCCCTTCTCCACCCCCTCACGTTATGACACGAGGTTTACCTCGTTCAACGTCCACATCTTTTTTATACGAGATTGAGAATATTATATTATCCCATATTTAGATTCTATCAAATGTCTCCCTTATAACAATACCAGGCATTGTAAGATTATACGGGATATTTGAAAAGTTATGACCATTTTTATATTCAAATCGCTGTCAAAAGAAGTATATCAAAAAGTAATTGATCAAAGATTATGTTTTTTATATCGCTAGATAAAAAATATTCCCTAGTTTTAACGCTCACTATAAAAAAAGTAGACGACGCATATTCACATACAGGATGAGCTAGAATGCAAAATCTACATCGTCTCTTTTTTTAAATGAACTTTCCCATATTCTATTTCACCAAAAAAATCGTTTTTTTATGCTCTTTCATCTTTGATTCTCTATAACTAATTGTTAGTTTCCTCCAAGATATTTAGATTTTTCGGCAAATTAAAAAAATACCTTCTATTTGTGTATTGGAATTTATTTATTTTGAGAAAGCGCTATGGAATTTCATTTTTATTTGATAAACAAAATATAAGGCCATAATAGATTTCGATAAGTCAAAACCACGAATTATTGAGATAATTTAAGTCAAGCACGCTGAAGAAATAATTTTATAGACCACATGCATTATTATCAAGCAGATTTATCAGGTAAGCTCAACTCTAGTAAAAATTTTATATCACTGTCTAGCTTTCGTTTGACTATGGGACGTATTTCCTTGAAGCTAATGTAATCTCAAAATGAATACATGAGACGCATATCCAACAGTGAGCGCAACTCACAAACTAATGTAATAAAACCCATCCCATATCCTCGTTTCGCAATCGCCGTCTTGCACATAGTAGCTTTTAACCCAAATATCAGCGAGACGCATCAGCCCAAAAACTCGTCTCCAGCCAGTCGATTACTACTGCTACATGACTAAACTTTGATATGTTTTACGCCTTGGCTCGCATCTGCAAATTGCAAAACAAAATCCGGACATAACCGTAGATTATCTTCGTTTTCTTGCAAGGGGTCGTGTAATCGAGTTAAAGTTTTCCGCCATCACTGAATCATCCCCTTTCGTAATTGCCAATGTATATGTATGCTTCATTTGCTGCAGACAACGCCACTGTTGCCGTTGTTCTTTATCATAGGAAAAAGCGGCACTTGATAATTTTATGCCATTATCATCTTGTTATATACTGTTATCTATCAAAGGATGGGGCTAAGAAACTCATAAACAAAAATTACGTTCATGGAAGCGAATAGGTATTTTCTAACATGTGAGCTACATGTGCAGAATTTATGCAAATTACAAATTAGTTAAAAACTCAGAATTGGGATTTTCAGAAAAAAAATTGATTTTTTCATTAATTTTAATAATATATTATTAATAACATTGATATTTAATGCGAGAATCCTATAAATAATTTTTTTCAATTAATTATGAATAACTAAAAGTTGATTTTTCCAATTTCTACGCGCCAGTGAAAGGAAATTTAATTTCGCAACCACTTATGTGAAACTTATCGTACCATTCCATTTCAGAAAAAGGGTTTTCACTTTTTAAACTTGAAAATTGCTAGTCTATTGATTTAATGTGTTTTTGACATAATGGCCTTACGTTATCTGCCTTTTTCAAAACCCAAAACTGCATTCTTTTGCCATACTTAGGCCCGATTTTATCAATATGCCCCACTCCAACGAACAGATTCTATTCGGTGATGTTTAACGAACTCTTTCTATTGGGCATTGAGGTCTGTAATTAAATTATATATGTAATTTTTATACACCATTGTATTTAGAATAAAAAGGACTCTCAGATTCCGATATCAGAAAGTCAGGACCGTATTTAAAAAAAGAAAGTTGATGTTGACAACTCGAAGACGAAACGTCAGATCGAAAATCTATTAACGACGTTGGATTGAGCAAAAAAAGTGGCAATTTAAATGTGCAGATTATTTTAAAATTCGTTGTCAAATAAAGCAAGAAAAAAATTAAACGATGTTTTGAAATTTCGGTTTTTTTCGGAACTCCGGAACTACTAGGAATTTTAAAACTTTCTAAACGGCGTCTTGATGGGCACATGAGAGCGCAACTTTACTTCTATTTAACCGACCTCGTATCTTTCACTTTTGGAGATCGCTGTACTGGACCTCCTTATCTTGGACACCCTGTATACGAATCAGTAATACGAATGCACGCAAAGCCAAAAAGTACAGACCAATAGAAGAAAAACAAGCTGGGTCTACCAACAGGAGTGACTTACGTAGCGAAACTTTCAAGAAAACTGTAAAACAAAGAATAATATTCTTCTTCAGGCATATATTTTTCAAACACCTTACAAAATGAGACACCTAAGAGATTCAAAATGTTAGTTGATAAATGTATTGCAGTAAATCAATCCATTTTTACAAGAAATACTGGATAGGTGATCTTCGTTATAATATAACGTTTTCTGAATAGCTACCATTTGCATTCTTTTATCTGTGTATTTTACTTTTAAATTCCTTTACACCTGCAGATGTATTTGAATGTACAGCTTGTAAGAAATTGCCCTGCGCTAGGCATGTATCATATCAGGCTTATTGCCTAGGCGGTAGTTTTATGGAAATTCCATGCTCTAAATTATGTAAAATAATCATTTCACATATTGTACAACTTAGAAATCAATAAACGATAACTAATTACTGCCCAGCTCTGCCTATTGGATAGATAAACAATTTAGGTTAAAGAGACCCACACAATAACTTTAAAAAGTTACAGAATATATTTTTCAAATAGTCGAAATATCCAACACTGCCCTCTATAAATCGCTTTGATCTATAAAAATCAGCGTTGATGCAAACCTATGGTATCTGCGTATCGGTGCGACCCCATAACTCGGATAAAACCGCTGGAGGCAGATGCGGCCAGCGCGGTGCCACGTATAAAACTCCGGTACCGGAGAATTTGATTCATGCTCGTATGTCCGTATTTGCAGACGCGGGCTACATTAAAATGAAATCTTTCTGAATTACGAGAATCCGACCGGCGATAATTTCCAAATCCGGTGATAAAAAGCGAGATATAGGTATGAGCGGCTAGATCGGACAGGTAAATGACGCTGCGCAGTGCAGGGGAACGTTCTGTTCGAGCGGGCGCCGTAAGCTCAATACAGGTTTGGCAACAAATAATTTATTATTGGGATGCTACATTCTAGCACAAATAATCATACTCTTAATAATAACACTCTTTATTGCCTTACGACTACTCGATGGCGAGTAACAATGTGCTATGTACTGTCCACATTATTATACGGAGTTGAGGGATGGACATCAAAAGCTCGGACCATGTCACGTTTGGACTCTTTTGAGATGTGGCTATACAGACGCATACTAAGGATATCATGGACCAAGCGGGTAACAAATACTAGGGTACTAGAGAGAATGAGTGAAGAACAGGAACTTCTGACCAAAATAAAACGAAAAAAAGCAGCATATTTTGACCACATTCTTAGAAATAGTAAGTATGAAAAAAGTTCTTCTGGCTTCGGAGCTTACGCCAGTGGCTCAATATCAGAGATGCCTGACAATCATTCGTTTAGCCCAAGACAGAGAAGAGTTCCAAATGATGGTCGCCAACCTCCTCTGAGGAGATGGTACTGAAAGAAGAAGATTGCCCAACAGACAAATCAGTTACAGGACAAAATATTCTATACTAATGAAAACAAACATCGCTTATACATCGCAATCGACATACCGCTGAAGTTCACATAATATAGCATGAACTGGGTCCTCAAACAGATCACAAGAATTAGATATTTTATTAAAATTAGCACAGATTTTGTTGACAGCTGAATAAAGCAATAGAATCAACTGCGCTATGGGCTATGGATTAATTTGTGAAGGAAGATCATACTAGCATTGCAATGCCTTAACTCCAAGCTATGAAAATTGAAACGTTTCTCTGGAACTCCACCATCAAGGAGATCTGTATTTTAGGAACCTCCTCTGAACTTTTTCTATTACTCTAGTATCTGCATAGCTAGGAGATTAAGGGGTCCAAACAAAAGAGACGTATTCGAGATTTGATCAAACCTAAGCATAGTAAAGTGCGAAAGTGCGCAAATATTTGTAACCGACTTGTAGTTGTGAGTTTTAGTAGCCTCGGAGGCTATATTACTAATGTGTTCAAAACTAAGCCCATCATTGAGCGTTACAGCTAGATCCCTTATTTCGTTGTACCTAGTAACAGGTTTATTATTTTACTTTGTAGCTGAAAATTAACGGAAAAGTTTTCTTCGAAAAAGTGCACGCTTTTCATTTAGATATGTTTAGTTGTATGAGTTTTGTATCACCACTCAGTTTTCTAAAACCACTCAAATACTTTGTTTAATTGCATCTGTAAGTTATGACAACTCTAAATGTCAGACATAGTTGTATAAATTTTTGAGATCTCTACAAATGACACTTCGCAATTTAAAAAAGTTGGTATATCGTTTATATATATATATATATATATATATCGTTTATATATATATATATATATATATATATATATATATATATATATATATATATATATATATATATATCAGCGAGTTATTTACAGCTAAACTGGCCGTTTCTCGCATCCTATTCGCCATAGTTTTTTATCTCGCCATGCATCCTCTTCCATTCCTCTTTTTTCCATGGCTTCTTTAACTCCTTCGTTCCAATCCTTTCTAGGTCTTCCTCTTTTCCTTCTTCTTTCAGTTGGAGTCCAACTCCATGCCTTTTGGGGCCACCTATTTGTCGGCATTCTTCGCAAATGACCGTACCATAGTAGTATTTTCTCCTCTATGTTTTCCACAATTGTCTTTTGCATGTAAGTTCGCCTTCTTATGTCATCATTTCTTACATGCTGGAGTCTAGACACCCTACAGCTTCTACGTAACGCATCCATTTCAACAGCTATTAATCTTTCCTTATTTTTCTCTGTGATCTCCCATGTTTCAGCTCCATATGAGGTTATACTTTTTACTATACTGTTATAAATATTTATTTTTGTGTTAGTTGTTATTTGTTTTGACCACCATATGGAATTTAGTTGGTTAATAGCTTTTTTGCCCTGTATCATTCGGTTGTCAATATCTCGTCGACTATTTCCTTCCTCAGACAGTATGGTTCCTAGATACTTATACTCTGAACAGGGATTAATGATTTCACTGTTGATATTAAGCGGCTTAGCGACACCTCCTGCGACCAAATATTTGGTTTTGTCAAAATTTATTTTAAGACCCCATCTTGCGTATGTTTCGGTCAGCTTCCTTAACATATAGTTTATGTCATCTTCATCTGCCGCTATAACCACTTGATCATCTGCGAACAGTAGTGTACATAAAAACTGATCTTGTACAGTTATTCCCATTGCACTACACTTAGCTTGCCATTCTTTCAACACTGCGTCAACATATATTTTAAACAACGTAGGCGACAGAACACAGCCTTGCCTAAGGCCTTTTGTTACGCCAAAGGCGTCCGATAATCGATTACCCAATTTGACTACACTTTTTTGTTCGTCGTAAATGTCTCTATATCGTTTATAACAACTAGAAATAACAGATGGCCTATCCTACACTATCCGTGAACCCCCTTGTGCATCGTGTATTATTAAAGTCGCCCAGAGAGTCCGCTGCGAAAAGAAATAATGTGTCCTGTCTTTTAGAACTAAACCGGACGGTAGGAAGCAACTAATTCCCATCGTAGTTGATGCCTCCAAATAAAATTAAAAAAAAATAAACAGAGGACCTAGGTTAGAGCCTTACGGAACGCCAGAAGTCGCGATATACACTTATGAAGAATGGAGGGATCAATTTTTACTAGATTCAGGAAAAAGGTATCAGTTTGACAGAAGCCCTTTGTAACTGTGCAGTTTCATACATGCTAGGGACCAGTACTGCTTTGCAGGGCTATTTTTAGTAGAAGGTAAAGGAATTGTTCTATTATTAATAGAGAAGTAAGAAAAACTAATAATTCAGTTGACTTTGTGCTTTGTTAAATTTCCTTCCTTTTACCTATAATACAATTTGATCCTCATTTCGGAGCATAGTGATGTCATACGAAGGAAGTATTAATTGAAAATGATGAATAGACAAGTTATATTTTGTTATAGGGTTACTACATTTGAAGACAGATATGCCTCTATGCACATGATTGATTAACTTATATTTAGTACATTTTATTAGTCTTCAGTAAAAACTTTTATCAATAAAAGTAATGGACAGTTGACTAAGAAATTAGTAAATATTGAAACATATTCTTATACAGGTTTGAGCATAAAGTGCCACTGGCATTAAAATGGATAAGTATTGAAAATTACGTCCAATATAGAAGCGACCGCTAAATTAAAAAAAAACGCGTTTGGAAACATCGCCTCATATTTCAGATTCTTTATATGCATCAGGTGGATACTTCCATTAGAAAAAACCTAATTGTACTTTTCTTCTCTACTTTATTTATATTTTACATATTTCGTAATCCACCCATTGTCTCCCACAAAAAATATCTTATGTGATCCGTGTGATTGTCATATGTATCTGAATTTATTTGACAATATCATCTAGTATCATCAGAGCCCCTATAAAAATTATTAAATAAACAAGTTATTTATAAATATATATAAATATAATACACATTTTGGCTTCAAGACCCTGTGCTATTAATGATGGTATATACTTATTGTCCCTGTCTGTATTAGTTCCAATTTGTTTTTTTGAAATTTTTTTTAGTCTCCTTTTTCAAATTTCTGTATTCTGCTTTAAAAATGTTGACGCTTCTTCTTCCATTCATTGCAGAGAAAGCATTAATATTCTAACATTTTGCATGTAAGTTTTTTCTATTTCCACATCGTGGCATCGCTTTTTTACAGTCTAATATATCTTTCTATTTTTGCAAGACTGAAGTTAATAAATGGTATCCTCCCTAGTAGAATCTACTGTCTTTTTTCTCTTTTTTCCATATTTTCAAAATATATAATTCCAGTATATAAGAAAAACACATAAATGTCGTGAAATAAATTAAAAGTATCAATACCAATGGTAGATTGTACGGAGATCCGAGAGGCATGTGTCAAAAATGTAAGGCCAATTTGAATGTCACTAAATTTAATGAGTCTATGCGACCACAAGGTTTACATTGTAAAACTGAACTATGGGTTAACTTCCATTTGTAAAAATGACCCTATATGTAATACAACATCTTTGATTACCGTGGACATCCTTTAAAATGCAGAAATCCTATATATGTTTGGCTACATTTGATATAGTAGTTAAAAAAACACAGTAAAAGCACTTTTTGTTCCGAATAAGGTCTCATAGTTCACTATGCAAAACGAGAAAATATGGTAGGTGCTGAGTCAGTCAATTTGATTCCATTTTGTTATATAAATAAATTTAATGAGAAAATCTTGGGGTTGTGGCCAAAATTTTGAACAATGATTGGGTCACTGCATAAAGGAGACTCTGGTGTTAGCTGCCAAGTTTCGGCAATGCTTATTGCAGTTGCTGTTTTTTACATTGGCAAGAATTGACGAAAGTTTGGCAGTTAACACCAGAGTCTCCTTTATGCAGTGACCCAATCATTGTTCAAAATTTTGGCCACAAACCCAAGATATTCTCATTTTTTTTGGCCATATGCTCCCTTGGTATATAAATAAATATAGACAGATACTTGGTATGATATCAGCGACGCCACTGTTCCGGATTTTCCCTCAGAATTTACGAGTCCCGTCGGCCACAAATACACCTCCTCCCCCCTCCCACCCGGCTGGTGCAAACCAACCTCTGGCTCATGTTCCGCTACGTATAGATAGGTCGGATAAGCGATACTCGTCAATCAGAGCCTGGGGGGCCTAACACAGATTGCCAAACGGACACTGATGACGCCCCGTCCCCTCCCCGCACCCCTGTCGTACCCCCGCGCTCGCGGTTTTTGCGGTATAAACGGCCGCGTCTAGTTTACGACTCGGAACGAACGACGGGGGTAACTGGCCCTCCCCCCACCCCCAGCCCAGCCCCCGCGCCGGGGTTGATGAGTGTATATGACCCGGTACGTTGCGGAATTCAACGGAGCGACACCTTTGACATTGCTCCACGTCACCGACATACACCATACGTATATGCAGTTTTGAGGTGAATCGCTTTTCTCCTTGTTATTAATTGCAGCTATCGTGGTAATCTAAAATAAGTGATAATTAAATGCAATAATGTAATTTCTCAAACTTATTCTGTGGTTGCACCTTTGTTCCATTGTGTTTATTTGGAAACTTCCCACTCCGGATTTCTGAAAACCGCTGATTAAAAGAAAAAACGCCGAGACACATCAGAAGATTTGTTAAGGGGGACAACTTTTCAACAAAAAACTACTTCACCGCCTCGTACCGTCTGCTCCCCAGGATCATCGCCTTAACAGTTTTAAATGACAAGGGATATAGAGTAATATATTGTTTCAAAAGTATGTTATTTAGCTGGTTTAGTTATTTTGACGTTTGATTTTTTTTGAATCAGCTGATTCGTTTTCGAGAAAATTAGAACCTTTATGTGTCTCCACCTGTTCAAATAGAATACAAAAACATACGAAAATATCACTTTTTATTGCACTAAGAGTTCAAGTGTTGGCCGTTATTGGGCCAAACAATGATGTAGGCAATTTTCAAGTTCCTGAAGGGCAGTTTGGATGACCACCGTCAACGCGTTATCGAAAGCTGCCATGATATCCCACAACGCTTGGACGTACCTTTGGAACAAGATATTACTCGGTACCCCTTGTCATTTAAAATTTGGAAGGGCATGATCCTGGTAGGAAGAGGATACAAGGAGATGAAGTAGTTTTTAGTTAAAATGTCCTCCTTGACGTGTCTTGGCGTTTTCTTTAGTCGGCGGTTATCGAGAAATCTGGGGTGGGAAGCTTTCAAATTAACACCCTGTATAATAAAAAATATATACACAGTGTTCGGCACAGTGCTATCCAAACTTCGTGGGCCCAATCCGTAGGTATTTTATGAATCTATGGATCGGAAGATGGGTCCATCGCATGACCTCCACGATCCTCTTACTGGACCCCACTCGATTTCCATGTATGGTGACGTTCAAAATAACTTATGTACGAGGTAGAGATTAACGACGTGGTGCACTTAGTTCAAAGAAATGATGCAGCTTTTGTGATAATGAGAAAGCCACCACTGCCGACAACAATGTAGGGCGTGTATTAGAATCAGAAGAGCGCACTTTGAACAAAATTTATAACTTTGTAAATACAAAAATGAAAAAAATTATTCTTGTCTTGTCTACATTTATCCTGAACGTCGTTAATTACAACAGGTTGAAACGTGTGATACCGATGTCAGTTCATATCTGATTATTTCGGTAGTATTTGTGACTAATTATTACTTCAGGCGAAAAGGATATATTTTAAGATCAAAAACACAAAAAAAAATCGTTTCAGGAACATTTAAAAAATACAGGAGCAAAAATGTCTTGAAAATATTACATACGGAATGGTACAAAAAAAATCAAGGATGTTTAAGGCACAGGTCAATAAATAAAGTATCTTCGAAATCGGCTTATCTAGACGCCCACGAAGTTTTGCTGACCCTCTCCCAAGCACCCTGTATACTTAAGATAGACTTTGTTTACTTTTCGCCAACCTCTGTGGCGTTCTTGTGGCATTTATAAAAAATCTGATAAAAAATTGATTTTGAATGATATTGACTGATATATGTTACAGCTATGTTCCTAAATTCCTCCTAAATAACTAATGGTGATTCTGAAATATTGAAGAATACAGAGTTGCATTGAGTTGCATTCGCATTGTTGACCACCGTAAAATGAGGGCCCATAATACATACAATAAGTGTACTACGGTCCATCTTATGAATTCAGACTACAATCTCAAGATAGGACAATATCGTTCGGGATCTGTTAACAAAATATAAGATATCCTGGACAAAGCTTACGGCCTACACTTTGGCTTTGAGAAAATTGCTCACTCCTTGAAGCACATCCAACCATACTAGGTCACGGTCTATTTATAAATTAGAAATGCAATCTTGCTTCAACTTCACGTAGGCCCATTATTTTATTTTTCTTTTATAACAATTATCCTTATCCCGTTTGACACTGTGTCCTGCTTTCCAACCATGTTGGCTTAAGGCTGAATTTGATATCTCCCCTTTAGTTATGTAATTTTTATCTTCTCTGATTATACACTGGAGAGGCCTTGAAGACTCTAGCATTTGCCGCATGTATATGTACTATTTTGTAAATCGAATTTTTTCAGTTAATAGTTTTACTATTTTGTTAGTCTTGTTTGACAGTCGTTGTTTGACAAACGTTTTTCAGTCTTTCAGATTATCGTTTTATGCAGGGTGTCCGAAATTGGTTGTCTCGGTCTTATAAAGGCGACTAAATGAGAAAAGCTTTAGGCAATAGTATTTGTAGTTTACTGCTACTTGTAGAATGGTTTTGGTTCTTGTTCGTTTTGAAGATATTTTTGAAAAACCAAAATGATGCGTGTTTTTAAATCGGCTGTAGCCTTTTTATTTCTCCAATTTCTCAAATATGTGAAGAGCACTTTTTTTACATGTAATCTCTTATTAGATTATAAATGATCAACTATGTTTTTTCTTACAGGCGACAAGTAAATTCAATTTTTTAAACACTAATAGGAAGAAAACTTCTTCGAAATATTCTTCGTCATATCAACCGATTAACCAAAACTGCAATAGCAATATGTTACCATGTAACAATAAGTATGTCCCAAATAACTGTTAGTTACTTAATTTAGCTTTAGGTGTGGCGACTATTTGGAACATTGCATGGTAATGATTCTTTGTAGAGGACAATCTCATGCATAGATAGTCAATATGAGTAGTCCAAGAAACCTAACGTGAGTGTATTTCCCATGCCCAAAAAAACTGCTCACTTCATTCTTTCCACGACTTAAATGCAATTAATATACAATATAAAGAGACCCTTGGTGCACGGGTCTGATATATATATATATATATATATATATATATATATATATATATATATATATATATATATATATATAAGTTGATGGCACTTATCATTTAGCTCGGCGATTTGGGTTCTATTATTCCAATTTGACTTGATTAAGGTATAAGCTACTACCCTTGTATCATAACAGTCAAGATTGGATAGAAGAATATCAGGACTAATACTGATACCGTCAAAGGCGCTAGATATGTCTATAAATGTAGAAATGACATTTGTAGTCAACCGGATCGAGGCTCATGCTCAACGGAATCGTAACCGTCTTTAAACTTCTCACTCACACATTTGATGTCATGACAACTATCATCTGAATATGTACTTTTCATTTCAAAGTTGGTGTTTTAATCAAATTAATTTCTAACAAAAACATCAAACGTTAAAGTCTACTTGAGCAAAAGTACATTAGGGGCTTTTATGTCTCATATTTATGGGTTTAAAAATTCAGCCCCTGCAAGAAGTTACAGCGCCAAACCGTATTGTTGTAGTATTGGCATATCTGAACAATTTTAAAACCGTAGGAAAAGTTATTGGGCATGTACGCAATAAAGGAAATGATCTAGGAGCAGTAACCGGCGACACGTGTTTCTGCTCATTGGCTTCATCAGGCCGGTGTAACCTGAGGAGCAAGGATGGAAAACAAATAACCAGAAGCCACCAACAGGAGCCAAACCAGCACATTTGTGGCTTCCGTCAGGAGCCCTATGTTTATAGGGTTTCGCCCAACGTTATAGCCACGGAGGCCAGCAAAAGCTACCTGTCGTGGTACTTCAAGCCCAGAGGAAACTACAAAAAGAGGAGGGTAGTGCGTAGATAAGGATAAAACCGTAGGAAAAGTTATTGGGCATGTACGCAATAAAGGAAATGATCTAGGAGCAGTAACCGGCGACACGTGTTTCTGCTCATTGGCTTCATCAGGCCGGTGTAACCTGAGGAGCAAGGATGGAAAACAAATAACCAGAAGCCACCAACAGGAGCCAAACCAGCACATTTGTGGCTTCCGTCAGGAGCCCTATGTTTATAGGGTTTCGCCCAACGTTATAGCCACGTAGGCCAGCAAAAGCTACCTGTCGTGGTACTTCAAGCCCAGAGGAAACTACAAAAAGAGGAGGGTAGTGCGTAGATAAGGATAAAACCGTAGGAAAAGTTATTGGGCATGTACGCAATAAAGGAAATGATCTAGGAGCAGTAACCGGCGACACGTGTTTCTGCTCATTGGCTTCATCAGGCCGGTGTAACCTGAGGAGCAAGGATGGAAAACAAATAACCAGAAGCCACCAACAGGAGCCAAACCAGCACATTTGTGGCTTCCGTCAGGAGCCCTATGTTTATAGGGTTTCGCCCAACGTACATGCCCAATAACTTTTCCTACGGTTTTATCCTTATCTACGCACTACCCTCCTCTTTTTGTAGTTTCCTCTGGGCTTGAAGTACCACGACAGGTAGCTTTTGCTGGCCTCCGTGGCTATAACGTTGGGCGAAACCCTATAAACATAGGGCTCCTGACGGAAGCCACAAATGTGCTGGTTTGGCTCCTGTTGGTGGCTTCTGGTTATTTGTTTTCCATCCTTGCTCCTCAGGTTACACCGGCCTGATGAAGCCAATGAGCAGAAACACGTGTCGCCGGTTACTGCTCCTAGATCATTTCCTTTATTGCGTACATGCCCAATAACTTTTCCTACGGTTTTATCCTTATCTACGCACTACCCTCCTCTTTTTGTAGTTTCCTCTGGGCTTGAAGTACCACGACAGGTAGCTTTTGCTGGCCTCCGTGGCTATAACGTTGGGCGAAACCCTATAAACATAGGGCTCCTGACGGAAGCCACAAATGTGCTGGTTTGGCTCCTGTTGGTGGCTTCTGGTTATTTGTTTTCCATCCTTGCTCCTCAGGTTACACCGGCCTGATGAAGCCAATGAGCAGAAACACGTGTCGCCGGTTACTGCTCCTAGATCATTTCCTTTATTGCGTACATGCCCAATAACTTTTCCTACGGTTTTATCCTTATCTACGCACTACCCTCCTCTTTTTGTAGTTTCCTCTGGGCTTGAAGTACCACGACAGGTAGCTTTTGCTGGCCTCCGTGGCTATAACGTTGGGCGAAACCCTATAAACATAGGGCTCCTGACGGAAGCCACAAATGTGCTGGTTTGGCTCCTGTTGGTGGCTTCTGGTTATTTGTTTTCCATCCTTGCTCCTCAGGTTACACCAGCCTGATGAAGCCAATGAGCAGAAACACGTGTCGCCGGTTACTGCTCCTAGATCATTTCCTTTATTGCGTACATGCCCAATAATTTTTCCTACGGTTTTATCCTTATCTACGCACTACCCTCCTCTTTTTGTAGTTTCCTCTGGGCTTGAAGTACCACGACAGGTAGCTTTTGCTGGCCTCCGTGGCTATAACGTTGGGCGAAACCCTATAAACATAGGGCTCCTGACGGAAGCCACAAATGTGCTGGTTTGGCTCCTGTTGGTGGCTTCTGGTTATTTGTTTTCCATCCTTGCTCCTCAGGTTACACCGGCCTGATGAAGCCAATGAGCAGAAACACGTGTCGCCGGTTACTGCTCCTAGATCATTTCCTTTATTGCGTACATGCCCAATAATTTTTCCTACGGTTTTATCCTTATCTACGCACTACCCTCCTCTTTTTGTAGTTTCCTCTGGGCTTGAAGTACCACGACAGGTAGCTTTTGCTGGCCTCCGTGGCTATAACGTTGGGCGAAACCCTATAAACATAGGGCTCCTGACGGAAGCCACAAATGTGCTGGTTTGGCTCCTGTTGGTGGCTTCTGGTTATTTGTTTTCCATCCTTGCTCCTCAGGTTACACCGGCCTGATGAAGCCAATGAGCAGAAACACGTGTCGCCGGTTACTGCTCCTAGATCATTTCCTTTATTGCGTACATGCCCAATAACTTTTCCTACGGTTTTATCCTTATCTACGCACTACCCTCCTCTTTTTGAACAATTTTATGTTCGTCAACCTCCTCAAGAATCCTCAAGAAAAAAAGGATAGCTTGAAGAAGTATTATCAATTGCGGACGTTCTCAAGAAGTAGGAGTTGTAGCAGTAAAACAGGCTATTATCAAAAATTTCACGAAACAACTCCGAGAAAGTTATACCATGTTCATGCTATCGCCTGCATGTCGGGCCCTCAAATCAAGGTGCTCCTAGAAAATTCCGAAAAAAGAATCGACTACCAGCGGGATTTGAACCCGCGCCTCCGAAATTTTAGTCCGGCGCTCTTGCCAACTGAGCCATAGCGGTCATGGAAATCCAAGTATTTATTTATATACGGCTTGAAATTGTTTCTGTTGGGGGTGTAGACCGACCCCAGAAACAGAATTTCGTCTTCCAAACAGAGTAATGCTCGTAGCAGAAGATCGGTCTTTCAGGTATGTATAAGAAGAGGGTTCGAGCATGTCAATTGCGAGGTGTGCCGTTAGAAAGCGACTGGACGGGACGCCTGGGAAATACACGTCGAGACAGACAGCGCGGGAAGCGGGAAGTGTACCGGGAGAAGCATGCCTGTTAACTCGGCCCCGTTATCACCCAACTCTGGAGAAATTCGGCTGGATGAAAAGCGGGAAAAGGTTTCAATATTTTATAATGACCTTACCGGTATTTTGGTTACTGGTGAGTCCCAACATTTACGGATCTTTAGTTTCTTATAAAAAATGTGTAGTGTAGGGATTGTAGATGTCGAAATTATTTAAATCACTATGTGGACAAGTACTATTATCTATCAATGCATATTCATAATCGCTTGGTTTTGCTTTAAGTTTGGTAGTGACTGTTTCGCCAAACTATGCTGTTGGAGTGCTCTAGCTATGGTAGCTGAATGGTATGCCTAATATGCTAATCTTTGCAATATTTGCAATTTTGGTGTGCGTCTAGCGGCAAGTACCTTGGGCTCTCTGTTTTTCTTTTGAATAATCATCATAATATGCTCAGCTAACGGACCTGACATATTTTTTCAATCTAAAGCAGATATAATTACCAATTTAATATATGTATATTGCAACTTCCAATTATGATAACATTCAAAACAACTACGCTGGGAATTTGTTTAAATACATGGACCTTAAGATACAAATAAAACGACTCGGAAAACAAGATAAAGTTATTATTCCCCCTCTTATTATGTCAGTCCAGGATCTGATACCAAATACATGAACAGCACACATACAACAACGAGGATCAAACGAAAAAGTACTAAAGTCCAAACGTTTGTGATTTTAAAATGTGTAGTATACAGGCTGGGCCAACAGTGAGTGGTCGAAAGATTGCGGGCTTAGTAAAACATATTTCAAGAGTTTGTCACTTGGTCATAGTAGGGAGCCTTGAGGAATATTTTCACTTAAATTTTAACGTTTATACAGGGCGATTCATATAAAACTTTTTTAATAGAATCCTCTATATATTATTGCATATTTGGATTCCTTGGTGAATTCTAGTGTGACCCTATGTATCATATATGGAACTATAAATAAACCGTTTGGGTATAAGTAGATCAGAAAAAATTGAATATCGCAGCGATAATAAAACTTAGACTGTGACTTGGTGGTGCAAATAAGCACCTTAGGTTAGACGGCCAAATGAGTATTCTTTTTGTACTTGGAGGTATCAGTAGATTAATTAAGGAAACTTCAATCACAGGTAACTTGACTTTTCCAAATGGCAATGGCTATATTTTATTACAGGAACAAATGTAAAATTTTATAATCTAAATGTTTTTCAATTTTTCTAGGTATATGCAACCTAGTAGGCCATGAGAAATAAAGAAAAACCCATTCAGATAGAAGAAAACAACTAACTTATTAGAAATATGCAAATGAACTAGAGTAATGAGGCAACAGCAGCAGTAATACGAATGCTTATTTTTCACAGCCTACTAGTTATTGGCAAATTTCCAAAATCTGTAAGAACGTTTTACATGAAAATGAAACTACCAGCGAGTTTTGCTGACAGTAGACTATCTTCGTAATGAATTTTCATAAGTAAGGATTGTAATGTCATAAAAAACAGTAATATCCGCAAGTCAAAAGTAACGATACCACTGACTGGAGCCCTTCAAATTCTTCAGAACTTATTAGCAAAATCGCATAAAAGATGAAAACTGAGTTAGTTGCAGTCTGTTTAGGTCATAAAACATAACTCATTTAGCAGAAAAATATATGAAATAAACACAGTTATAATATGGAACAATACAACATTATAACAACTATTCCAGATGCTCGTAATGCTCCAGTTAAAGCTGTCGTCACCTTTGACTTGACGAAAAAGATTACTTTTTGAAAATTAAAATTCATTCTGAAGATATTAGACTGTCAACAACAAGCGCTGGTAGTTTTCCTTTTGTTTCAAAATTTCGAATCGTCTTGGAAAGTTGTCCAGCTGTAGCAGATCTCAATAGCTAGTAGGCTGTGGAAAAAAAACTTCTGTCATAATCCAGCTTCTCTTTGATACTAAATATCTGATGTGTCTCCTGTTAGAGCTGATCTCAGATCTTTCTGCTAAATTAGTAGGTTTCTTCCATCCGAACAGGTATTTGAAGAAGAAGATATCAACAACTGTGTAAAAAATATATTTTCTGGATGCGCCTTTCAGGAAAGATGTTGCTGTGAGTGACGGAAGTGAAGGTCGGAGCGGCTATATTTGAAGAACGTAATATAAATCATCAAAAAGAAAGGCTGACCTAGCTTCTTTTTACGGGACACCGATGACTTAGCGAAGCAAAAAAGGATACTATGCAGAATATGGATGTATGAAAAATACCGAGTTAAATCAACTCTCAACCCCAAGCTTTATTCGCACGAATTTTCAAGTAATCGTACGGTCACTTTTCTGACAAATTGGATTAACAGTGACTTCATCGGAGCTTCCCTCAACTTAGCAATTGTCTGATTGGAGTACGTCACCATAATAACATTACCGTCCAGCTCTGTTAGCCAACGCGCTGTTCGCTCAAAAGAGCTTGTCTTCTCGGCCTGTTTACAGAGTTGATTCATTAAGTCGCCCGCTTGGTCCGACCCGTCGTACACAACATCCATAAAGATTTCCGAGCTGGATATATTTAAACGAGTCCGAACGGATACTAAATAAGGGATTTTATTGCTGATAAATTATGCATCAATCTTAAACTATACGGTTTATTCGAGCTCTCCGGATCAGTCAGTCTGCAACGGGAGAGAAGGAGGAGGCAGCAGCAGACAGGACCGGACTCAAAAAAAGCGATATGAAAATAGCACCCTCACTAAGAGAGAGGTAGAGAGAGGTGCCAGTCTACAGACTGCTATCACTAGCAGGACAAAAAGAATTAGGACTGGAAACAACAGGTATTGTGAGTAATATACTCGGAATGGTCGCGGACTCTACGGTTCCCTAAGCGCATACGAACATGTCCTACAACGTGATTTTCCCAGGAATAGCCGAATGGAATCGGAGAGACAGTTTAATACTTCGTAGTATGACAAACAAATCTATAAAAGTATTCTCAGATATCCACTGAGCTCCAGAGCTCGACACTCGTATGAAACAGCATACATCTCCTCAGTGAACATAGAACAACGAACAAAGTAAATTTGGTTTGGGTTCCAGGTCGTAGCCATAGAGGCAATAGGGTCGCAGTGAAAGGAGACATATATGACTCACTCACTATCAGCCTAACCTAACCTAGGAGAGTATCCAAAGGTACCAAGATAATTCTTTTTCATAAACGCCTAAGTATATTACTAGGAAATACGGGTGCACTCAACAAGTCGGTATTTTCCACACATTTGTATTTTACAGCAGAATGTTCTTAACACACTCAGCATGTTTTAGCCATATAAAATGATTTAAGTTCAAATAAAAAAAAACCTGAAATTCACTGCGCCTTTTGTTTCAGATTTTTCCACATCCGGGATGTAGAAAAAGTCTGATGAGGTAAATTGCTAGTGGTCTTAAGAACGGGTATGAAATGTAGCGTAACCTAGGAACATTGTTGTTGGGTTTTATCTCAGCTTTGTCGCATGTAATGTATTAAGCCTCAAATTATGAAGAGTTGTTTCCAAATACAACAAGATTTATGTAAAAGAGTGGGAATTTTTAATAACTAGCCAATAGTCTATATTGATTGTAATCAAATTTTTAACATTCCAGTGAACTACCCATTAGGTCATGGGCCTTGAAAACTACCTAAAAGTCAGTTTTTAACTGCACCAAAAAAATAATTTTTCGAGGATATCATTATTTAATTTAATGAAAGCTTTTACTAAATCAACTTCAGTAATAAATTTGAAAATCTAAAAACTACCTTGGCTAAAAATGTAAAACAATGAAGTTTCAACCTTAAAAAATTCTATTGCACAAATACTATTAAACTGAGATTCGTAAAACCGAAGAATGAACACACACCAAGAGAATAAGGAAAGGACGCAACTTGATGATAAATTGTAAAATCATATTATTTATATGAATTTTAACACTTTAGCAAAAATAAGCGAATCTAAGCAGCAAACCTCGTAATACCGAAATAATAATTTTCATCTTTGAGACTGTAACAAAACTATTTGCTTAAACTCTATCTTTTAAACAAAGTTGCGTAGTAAGAAACCGTAACTCATATACACTAATCTTAATAATAAAGCAGTAAACCATCCAATACTACGCAAAAAAGTTTTCATTTCACAAAGTAATTAGTATCTTGTGCAAAAGAGGTTTTGCTAATATTTCTTCAGAAATACGTTCCCAATCATTTATTTTCAGAGACATTATTTTATTACTGGTCTTATTGACATAACAAGGAGGTCAGAAATTGTAATAATTAAACACATAAACATAAATCGATTATACAACAAATAAATCTTTAAACACTTAGGATAAGGATATATTGTGTAGTCATGCAAATCACGCAAAACATAATTTACAACTCACAAAATACCTCTGTGAGAATAGACAAACTAATATACTGTACAATTGTTCAAAAAGCATATAACAAGACTCATCTCTAGGATCGTGTATATTAAGGGCCCAATCGCGAAACACTTCACCAAGAGATCCAAACAACTAGGACGGAGAATTATCATGATAACTGTGAGGCCTTCTCACCAAAATACTAGGGTTGTTTAGCAAACAACCACCTTGACATAATGTATACACCTGTCAGCAAGTCCGTGCCTGCTGATTAGATTTCGCACTGTCACCTCGGATGTTGGAGTTGGGCTGCTGTCGCTGGTCCGTCGTAAACGCATCCGACACCGAGCGTAAATTGCACCTCATCGATAAACAACCGACTTTATACACCGGCCACAATCAGACCCGTCCCACCGAGCACTCGTAAAACCGCTGAAATATCGTATTTTGAGAAGTATGACGCCGGTACGGTTTTTGTACGGCCACATTTTTTATCCAGCGGGCTCGTAAATAACGCCCGCCGATGGACGGGGGGTAATTTACGCCGCCTTCTTGCTGCTGCTGCTGCTTATAAGGCTGACGTATCTCTGATGCATTCCACATTTTACGAGTATTAATCTTAAGAGGATCATTCTCTTCCAACCACCCATACACCCATAAAAATTGCAGCAAATTACATTTACGTCAATACACTATTTAATATACCAATGACTAACAAAAATTACAACAAAAAATGTGGACGGTGAAAGAGGTACACCTCGTTCTAGGAACTCCCGCGACTCAAGTGGTTGTTGTTCATCCCCTGTCCTTGTTTCACCATACTCTTGTTACAGCAGATATTGACGTTTGTGGTTTGTACATTTCATCCTATTTACTTCTTTTAGCCACTATTTTGTGAGAAAAAGCAACATGTGATTATCGTTTGTAGCATAAAAACCCGTCGTCTTTTGACTGTTGCGATCAGATGTACCAATGTGTTATACAGGGTGTCCCACGACGATTAAGACAAGCAATATATCGGAACTGGGCAGTAGTAGAGAATTACAATTTTGGGGATGTAAATTAGAGCAAATGTCGTGTCTTTCCCTGTAGAGAAAATCTAGTTTTTACATTCTACCTCACCCTGTATATAAACATATATCGTCGACTTTTTTTACAGCTCACGATAAAACTAGAGGGTATTTCTTATCTTTCCATGTAAAAAAAAAATTTGATTAATAAATTTTCAATATTTTATTTTGGCAGCGATTTATAAAAATGGGCATAACTTTTGAAATATCCCACATAACGTTACAATACCTCACATTTTAGGAAGGAGAATTATTAGTGAAACCTAAATCTGGAATAATATACAGGGTGAGTCAATCTCAACGCCTCGGATTCTTGTGACCAAGCGATACCACTTTTCGAAAAATCGACTCTGCAAGTGTATGTAGGTCGAGTTGGAGTACATTTTAAAAATAATGACTTTTATACAGGGTGTCTAATAAAAGCGTGACATATCAAAGTTATGTTTTTTTAAATGGAACACCCTATATATTAATGCATATTTAGATTCCTGGATGACTTTATGTATCACACATGGGACTTTAAGCGAACCGTTTAGGTGCAAATCACAATTTTGGGTATAGGTAGATGACAGAAAAAAATTGAATATCGCAGCTATTATAACTCTTAGAGGGCTGTGACTTTGCCGTCTTACTAAGCATGTAATGTGTTAGCTTACGTTAGACGGTCGAGTTCAAATTACATTTGTACTTGGAGAAATCGGTAGATCAATTAAGGAAACTTCAATCAAAAGTAACTTGATTTTTTCGAATGGGAATGCGTAATTTTTTTTATTCGATCAAATGTGCAATTTGATCTGCTTTCTAACTATATCAGGTTGTGAATATCAATTTATGGTAGTTTTTATTAAATTTCGAGATTTCAATCAAATCAGTGTTTTTCAATTTCTCTACCTATAAACAAACTAGCAGGCCATGAAATATAAACAAAATCGTATTCAGATGGAAGAAAACAACTAACTTAGCAAAAAGATCCAGCAGAACTAGAGTGAAAAAACAAGATTATAAAAATTCCCTACAACAAATCAACTCTAACCAGAAACAACGGCGGTAATATGTCTAAGGTTAAAGAGAAGCTGGAGTACGACAGAAATGGATAATTTTTACAGCCTACTAGCGACTGCAATGTACTAGATATTAAAAATTTCCAAAATCACTAAATACTTTCATATAATATATCATAAATTTCATATTTAAAGGTATAAAACAGTAGTCATTTCCGTCAAAGTCAAAAGTAATGATACCTCTCACTGTCGTCCTTTAAATTTCTCAGTATCTATTAGCAAGGTCGCAAAAAAAAGGAATACTGAGAAATCATATTTTAATTTTCTGCCAGGTAAATTATGTTTAATAATTTGAGCAGATTTTTAATTTATTCTTCATTTTCGGCGATCTTGCTTATGAGCATTGAAGAATTTGTAAAACTCCAGTCAGAGGTATCGGTTACTATTTTTTTAAATCATGAAATGTGAAATTTTATTCTGAAGCTATTGAACTGCCAGCAACATTACGTGGTAGATTTCCTTTCATTTCAAAATTCACAATGGTTTTGTGAATCGTCAATCTTTAGAATATTGTAGTAGCCGGTATGCTGTGAAAAATACACATTTCTGTCGTACTCCATTTTGACCTTAGATGTGTTATGTCTGCTATTTCTGGTTAGAATTGATTTGTTGTAAGTCCTTTTTATAACTTTGTCCCTTTACTCTAGTCCGTCCGCTAAGTTAGTTGTTTTGTTCCATCTGAACAGTTTTTTGTTTATATTTCATGGCCTGCTAAGTTGCTTATGAGTACGAAAATTGAAAAACACCGGTTTTACTGAAAATTTGAAATTAAATCAAAACTACCAGAGATTGATATTTACAACCGCATATCATTAGAAAGCTTATCAAATTGCACAGTTGATCGTATAAGAAAAATTACGCATTCCCATTTGAAAAAATCAAGTTACCTTTGATTGAAGTTTCCTTAATTGATCTACCGATTTCTCCAAGTACAAATGTAGTTCGAACTCGACCGTCTAACGTAAGCTGACACATTTTATGCTTAGTAATGCGGCAAAGTGATGTCACTGTAAGATTTACAATAGCTGCGATATTCAATTTTTTCTGACATCTACCTATACCCAAAATTGTGATTTGCACCTAAACGGTTCGCTTAAAGTCCCATATGTGATACATGAAGTCACACTAAAATGCACCCGGGAATCTAAATATGCAATAATATATAGGATGTTCCATTTAAAAAAACATAACTTTGATATGTCACGCTTCTATTAGACACCCTGTATAAAAGTCATTATTTTTAAAATGTACTCCAACTCGATCTACATACACTCGCAAAGTCGATTTTTCGAAAAGTGGTATCGCTTGGTCACAAGAGTCCGAGGCGTTGAGCTTGACTCACCCTGTATAGGGTGTCCTATTTAAAAACGTATGTTTGCATCACCACGTAGTTAAGGATCACCCTGTATAAATGCAATTATTTTCTGAGCAAGGAGCATATCCTTGGCTACAACTTTTATGTACAACTTTTTTTGCTATCGTCTGCAGTAGTGGAGTTATCGAGCGATCCGGTACTAAGAACTTACCCTGTATTTATAAACTTTTGACACATGTCTAACATCTTCATGTGTTAAAATATTTTCTTTCGCACCTTAGTTTCCACTTTTTCCTTAGTTATAACTTCAATACAGTCTTTGAAGTTGTCTGGTTCTGGGTTCCCAGACCTGACAAACTGACAAAAAGGAACTGATAGATACTATTGCACAAGAGACAAGACAGTCACGACCCTACTAGCTCCTCATCCGAGCTGGACCCACGATAAGCGCCTTCAGTTCCTAGTATTTTTTAATTCTAGGGAATGTGGTACCATTTACTGGCACTGGTGAATAAAAAACTGTCCTCTAGGCTATGTATGAGAGACGAAAGCAAAACGAGGATTTAGAAGCGCGGAAAGCCACCCAATTTTTGTTATTTCTGAGATACCCTAACCAAAAGCATCCGTTTATTCCACCACCTTATGGATTTGCTTGTGAATACATCAGAATCGGCATACGCACTGATCCATTGCTGGCAATATTCGGTAATCAAAAATCCGGTGACAGCAGAAAAACGTTTTCCATTTATCAAAGAGAGTCGCGGCTCACTCCATGAAACAATAAAAAATCACGAGAGGCCAAATTCGCATACGAAAGTAATTTTTCACTGGCTGCTGCTAGGAAATATGATTTTGATCTTGTCTGTGTTCGGGGCGCGAAAAGACTTTATTCGAGCAAGGATCATCCCGAGGATATGGGAACAGATGTCGCAGCGTTAAAGAACGCACAGTGCCGCAACTGCGGGTGCAGGATGTTACTGTCAAGTCCTATTTTTGAACTTAAAAGGAGGTTGTAGTAAGTTTTTTTTTGAAACATCGTTTATTTCTGGAAATAATTATATAACAATAAACTTTAACAATTCTCTAAACAGTACCGAAGGTTCTGGCCTCGAGAATTATAAACATAAACTTATCAACAGTGCTTATTCTTTTTCTTTAACTAGATTGCTACTAGAGTCCTTAATTATTTTATATACTACTTAATTAACTACATGCATGCCTAGGTGTTGTTTTAAATTGTACAAGAAGCTATTATAACATATTTTAGATCTAATTTCAACTGGTAACCTATTATAAGCTCTAGACGCGGATTGCATTGGACAATTCAAAGCTATATTTGTACGACTGTAAACCGGATATATATTGTTTTGTGACCTGGTAAAATGATTATGTATTTCATTTACAAAATTATAGATAGTGTTGTTCTTCCGCCTGCTATTAATTATTTTAAATATTAATTTACATTGTTCAAGTTCGAAGATTTTATCCATCTGAGCAACTTTTAGTTCTGTATATAACGTGATTGTATTGGTAAGTTTGCTATAATTAAATAGTATTTTCAAAATCTTATTTTGTAAAGTTTGAACATTTTGAAATAAAGTTCCTGAACAAGTTCCCCATATTGGAATTAAGTACCTTAAATGTGCAAGAAAAAATGCGTTATAAATGCTATATTTGGTTTTCTACGTGAAAGCTGTTTGCAATGGCTCAGTTGTATCCATTATTTGACTATCAATTTTGAGACTTCTGAGCGGAAAAAATATGACCATTAACCAAAAGAATGGTTCTAGAAAAATGCCAACGTATTTTCTAAAATTTCCTAATAGACAATTATTCAAAAATTGCTGAATGTGGCATTTGTTTACTAAATTCACGCTCTTGTTAATCACTCTGTAGACAGTTATTCAGGAATCTGGATCGATATTAACTAACAACTAGAAATAGTTGGGTATGCGGTCAACACAACCAAAACAGGGGGCTCAATTGAAGGAGTACTCTTCGTTTAAATCAAGCGGAAGGAACCACCATTTTGTAACCTGTTGGTTACACACGAGAACGGAAGGAACCACCATTCTTCCGTTCTCGTGATAATGCTTCGGCCACCTGAATTATTTTAAAATGTTTTAATTGTCTTGTTTTATGAATTTTTAGCTATGTGACCGTGTGTAAATGTTATTTTCTCCTGATGGAAGATATGTAGAATTAAGAATATTAAGGATAGTTACCCGTTCTACTGTAGTGTAGCTGACTAGATCACCACGTTCCAAGAAAGTGAGCATGCTTTCTTTGTTAAACCTCATGTTCAGTATGTATTAAAAACTTTATTTTATAGTACTATTGGTTTAACCTTGGGTGTTTTTTCTGTATTTTGTAGAATCCGGATGAAGAAAATAAAATTTTTCGAAAGCTTGATTTAAACGAAGAGTACTCCTTCAATTGAGCCCCCTGTTTTGGTTGTGTTGACCGCATACCCAACTATTTCTAGTTGTTAGTTGTAACTGTGTCGGTCACGACTCACACCTCCTTAGATCGATATTAATCTAGACTGGAGTTTTAAGAAAATACAGACAATATCATTGTGCAAAAATTGTTCATATACAGTGCCAGAAACGGGTACAGCCAGAGCTTTGCATCAAAGAATCGAGCGCCTATTGGGACACTGATAAAGGGGCCACCAATACAAAAATATGTCTTGTGTAATGAGATAGATATTATTTGGGCACTGACTAAATTTATATCCGGTGGTTTTGAGTGCTATTAATATATACACTGCAGGTCAAAAGTTAAGAATACAAAAATTTAAATAAGACGCTCTAATTGGTTTTGAGCAGTTACCATACTCAAGATTACTGGAAAATCTCACGATTTTCAACCAACTTGGTAAGTGATTAAAATTCAAATTAGAAGACGCAGAACGAGAAGTTTAGGATCTTGAGCTCACATTAATCTTCATCACAAATAGAAATTACATTTTTCACTGACATCAACTGACAAAAATCTTATATTTATTAACATGTGTTCATTCCAGGAGTCTTGTTCCTTTGAAGGTTTTCGACTTTCACGATATTTTTTGTGCTTAGATGACAAAGTGACAGAAAACTGCCACTGAATTTGGTATAGTGTTTACGAAGTCACTTGGAACAGCAAAAAATGCTTGGGCGGCTTCTCCTTTGTGAAACGCCCCCGGGTCCCTGTATACCTGCCGCGCACCGACGATAAACCGAGTGTCGGTGCTGCCGCGTTTCACAAAGGAGATGCCGCCCAAGCATTTTTTGCTGTTCCAAGTGACTTCGTAAACACTTTAAAACTGAATGTGGTTTCTGTGTAATGCACCAAGTTTTCGTCCAAAAAGTATTTTTATGCTCTGAGTACCTTTACCAGGTGTTGTACATCAGGCAGAAAAAGGACACTCTTATCAACTTCACCGTCTTCCGTAGTGTGGCAGCAATATAGGTCAGATCGGCAATTAATACCCATGATTTTTTTTATTATTTGCTCAACAGCAGCGAGAGCAAATTTTTCTTTTTCTACACAGTACATAATCGTCTTGGCATCTCTGTTGGAGGAGTTGTAGATTTCATAAAGTAGTTAAAACTACCTGCTTTTTTGAATACCACCCCCTTTTTACTTCCCACACCGATAGGTGAGGGGAGTATTGTGATCGCGAAAATTTTCGATTTTGAGATAATACGCTTTTTGGGCGTGTTATGATGTCTATATAATGAAAATCCACATCACTCATTTCCGTCGGTCTGTCTGTCGGTCGGTCTGTCTGTCTGTCGGTCTGTCTGTCTGTTGGGGTTTTTCTGACGTCGTAATCTCAGTAACCGCTGCATGGATTGTGATAAAATTTGGGTAGCGATATGTTGTGGTGTCGTAGTAGGTAATGTTCCTATAACTTTGGAGATCGTTGTACGGGGGGTGGAGTAATTAGCAAAAAACAAAAAATTTCAAATATTGCTCAAATTTCGTTTTTAGGCATTTTAGGGGTTCCTGATCATTTTCTACTTTTTTGGGTGGGGATGAAATTGGGAAGGTTAGGGGGTGGAGGGTTGTAAAACTCAAAAATTTGTTCTAATATTCATAATAGGGTGTCCATTGACCTGTGAAAGAAAAAAAAGATGGCGTTCAGTTGCCTTCTTGAAAGGTCTATCTGTCCCGAGTTTCAGTTTTTTTGAGTTGACCCGTTCAAAAAAATAAAAGAGGGAGGGGGCATTAAAGAAGAGCACGTTCGGGATAAACCATGGAATGAATCAATTAATGAAGGAAAGAGGCTTTCTGGTGACCAGAACAACCAGAGCATTGGCCTACAACATGGCTGTTATGCACCCCTCCTTACCCTAGTTCCCTAGTCCAGCCCTCATCGCAAAGGTGAGGATGGCCTTGGGTTCTGTCCATCTTTTGCCCTTTCAAGGACCTTTGACCTAGTATAGTCTGCCTGTGATATCCAAGGGCTTCACAGCGCCATAGAATGTGTGCCGAGATCTTTTCCTCTTCACCACAGCGTGCACACGTTGGGTCGCTTGCCACTCCCATCACATACAAGTGACGTTTGAAGGTGTTATGGCTAGATCATAGGCCTACAAGTAACCTTAGCCGGCTTCTGTCCAGACACTGATAGTCAATACGTCTAAAAGCTTCACAGTAAGGCGATCAACGATGTGGTCAGTATCATAGAGCGTCTGACAGAATAAAGATATAAAACTCAAGAATGCTATTAGTTACTAATATTCAACTCAACAGGAATGGAGAAGATGTATTTTAGTGGCCACGGGATGAATGCAGGAATCAGTACTTGGACTCGTTCTTGGATCCATGGAATATAATAGACGTAGTTGATGCTACGATCAAAACGAAACAAATCAGCGAATAGATCTGGTGTAGTATTCGTTACAATTGTTCTTTGCTATGAAAAGAAAGAGTATATTGTCAGGGTTTGCAACATACCCTATCAATATGCGCAGTCCATAAGTACCTTAGTAAATACCAGCTTGAATATTCCAACTTGGAATTTTTATTCTAGTATTACACTCAATTGGCGCCCAATGTTGATGACAAATGAAAGATTCTGATTGTTTGCTTATGAATGAGCTTATAAATATTTCATTTCTTATTCAGACTTATAGTGATATATGATGCTGATGCAATAAAAGCGTCATTGAATGACTTGGAATAAAAGATAGTAGGCTTTATCAGTTCTAGAGGTAGTTCTAAGTATAAAAAGTTATATTTTGTTATACTCGTGCATCTGATAGGATTATTCGCTTGGGGACTCGGTGAAAAACAAGAAGCTATGAAATAGCGTTTGGTTGTACTCCTTTTAGGACTGGAAGGCGTATTGGATGAGAAATTTACACCTACAACGAACACTCCAGAAGACAAAGTAAATCTCGGGGGGTGGGTTGGCCCAGTGGTTAGGGTCGAGGGCTCGTGACTGGAAGATCCCGGGTTCGATTCTCGTTAGAGGCGAAAATTTATTTCTGGTTTTTTCAACCAAAAATAAATATCCATAAAAAAAAAGCTCAGCGAGAATCCCCACCTGAGAATTCACTGTTGGCTTCTAATTAACAGTGCTGTTCCTAAGTGGCGCCCGGAAGCAGTAACAAAGCCTACACAGAACACGAGGCTAATGACCAAAGTAGTCGATGCCGATGACACAGAAGTATTAAAAAAAGTAAATCTCATTCCAATTCCGCTAGACTCAAACCTACCTTGCCATACAAATGGAATTTGTCTTAAAGGAACTCAAGATGAGTCGGTTATCTCGTTTTCAGAAAAGATTGAGTCTATGACAATCTTCGTGCATGATAGCTTGCCTTATGTAACAGTCAACTTGGACTCAGTATGATTGGCTGGAATAACGGGACTCCAACCATCAACGGGAAAGGCTCTAATAGACGTCAATAAATTTTTGGAAAACGGTACTCAATTGAAACTGGAAACACATAAGTTTCCTACATTGTGGCTCCCTTTCAGGGCTTCATTATCATCACTGTTTAAACGCAATGCTTGTCAACGTAACCATTGATATTTATGTTGATAGGAAAATATTTTTAAATTTCGTATTCCTATCTAGAATTGCTTCCTGAAAGTGCATAAGTAAATCAAGCATATGTAATCTCAAAGGAATGACCTTCGATTTAATGTTTCATATAATATTCGGCAACAACGATGTGAAAATTCATCCACAACCATTACAAGTACCAGAATAAACCCAGATACATCAATTTAAAGTGTCGTGAAACCGCATTGTTTTTAAGTTCCAGAAATGCTTCAAAAATTTCATGATGTTACTATGTATTCAAGCGAACCTTTTGGAAAATACCGTGGCAAGATTGAAGCTACTCTTAGGCCGTCGCGTCGTATTTAGCGATTTTCAAAAGCTTTTATTTAACTTGCAATGTATGTACGCTTGTTCGGGTGGAATCTTGCAACTCAATTTTGAAGCAGGTATCTTCAACGGATTGAGCTGAAATTTTCTATACACGTTTGATTTGGATAACAATGCACGATAAGCTATATGACGTCGTTCTAAATCCAGTAGTGGAATAGTTATTTAATGCATTTCTAAAATATGGGTATGGAATTAATATTAGAACGCCCAGTAGATGGTAAGGGGAATGACAGTCATTGAGAGGGATGTCATCACTGACAATAGAGCCACTGATGTCATTTTCAGTTAAACCATGACTTTTGTTGTGAGACTTTGGGGAAAATATACTATTCAAAATTGGTGAGTAGTTTTATCACAACATGAACCTTACGACCTAAGAGAAGGTAGTCTTTGCATTTGGAGCCTAACTAGAGGCTTGCGGTGTGAGCAATAATCTGGCAGTAGTGACGGGATTCTGTAATAATACACGAATAACCTCACGACAAGCTTTTATAATCATAGAAATTGTGTATAATGAGGCAATAAGTTGATAGTTAAGATATTTCAAACGAAAATTTTATTTCCTTCTTTTTAGAACATTTAAATGAAAGACTTAAATTTTAACATTTAAATTACATTTAAATAAAAAAGCTTTCTTAAAAAAGGTTTTTTTCATTTATTTATTCTCATATACATGCTTTTAGAAAAATCGTAATTTATAAATTAAGAGTAGTAAGTGCCTACGTTAGCGCAGATGTTCATCTTGGTATTTATGAGACAGCAGCAATAGCCATCTACAGTGGTGCTTCACGTCCAGAGAAAACTACATAAAACTACTAACTAAGCTAAGTCTGTTTCTTCTATCTACTTACATTATAAGAGAGGCTCCTTCTGGGACGTCTATGCCTGGCTCTGTAGCATGATTTCTAGCCCACTTTGCATAGCAATCCTGAAAATAACGGGAGGCGTGTAGCGCACGTCAACTTGATTCAACTTCAAAATTCAGCTGTTTGTAAGAACAACAATTGATTGTATCCCATCTATGCTTATGTTCACTTTTCTACGTACACGGGAAAAGCGAGTGTATACAAAAAAGCATGTCACTGCTGGGGGAACAGTCATATTGATGGTTTGCAAGATGTAGGTGCTTTTATCAAAATAAAAGGTGCAAGGCTCTTGCGGCAGAACAAACGACATTACTGATCCGGATAATGAGAAAAACTTATTCAATTATTGTATTTTCACCGGTTTTTGATAAATGTACAATAAGTTAAATCAAATCTGTTTGTTTAAAGACTTTCACAGACTTGCTCGAACTATTCGTGCCTATCGTGGATTCGGCTTAGTTGCGGAAGTTTCGCGTTAGCTGCGTTAGCGATAGTCGCTCACCTGTTCACACTCAGGCGTCATAACGCAGACGGTGTCACAAAGAAAGTATCGTTAAAAAACATATATAAAACACAGAAATGAAACTTTTACTAATTTTAAGACTGATCCAAGGAGGGCAGCAAGAATTTCATTTCTCACCAGACAAAAATGTGTACATGCTATTTTAATTCTTTGACTTAAGGCGTGTTTGCACATGTAAAGATCTAGTAGCGCAGGAGGAACTGGCAAGTTTAATCTGTATAATATATGGATAAACCTAAAAACTCTGTATCCTCCTTAAACCACTGGCGCCAGTGGTGGGCCACGGAAAAAAGTAATGTTTTTAGTTTGATGTTCGTTTCGGTAGAGATACTACATTTGCAAGATATCCTTCAAATTTCAATTGAGGTGTTAAATCGCATTTCATGCGGGTATCAGTTTTTTTAACACGTGACGTTACAATCTAAGAGAATTTTTTAGCTTGCAGGATCCTCTGCTGAGAGTTCTCATAGAATTTGTGCAGAAGCACCCAGATATTCCTTTTATCTGTTTTCCGTTAAATATTTAGCGACTACCTTGCAGGCTTCGCAAAGTTCGGTCGACATATTGCGAACTATAACAAAATGAAACTGGCGATCCCAAAAATGTTGGCACATACAGTATAAACCTTTACTGGCACTGAAACCATGCATGTGTAAGTTCTCCTTTAAGTAAATAAAATATTACTAAGAATAATATATTTTTCTCATATATTTCATCAATTTTTCAAATCCTTTAAATCACCATGTGAGAATTACAGAAATATTTCTGGTTTAGCGTCACTTTATTTTATATTAAATTATAGGTGTTTACCGCTTACACCAAGTTCTTTTGGTATTTGGTTCCATATTTTATCTTTTTTTGCACATATCCTATAATCTTCGTGGGATAAGTATAGAATAATATAGGATACTTTTTAACCAGTTCAATTAATTTCTCTTGTATTGCCATGGCGAATCGGGAGCGGCGAAATAAACGCTGTCAGATCAGTAGTCGGCATGAAAAAAACCGTACAGATCTGAACAGGCACGTATGCCGCTACGTATTTTGCGATTTTTACCGCCGCGAATTATTCACAGTCGCCGCGAATCATTCGCGCCAGTCTGTGGACGTCTTAAAGCGGGTCAAAATGGAGGCCATAGGAGTCTGTTACAAACATAAATAACAAACTGAATTAGTAGAAAAATATGAAATCAGGGAGCTAGGTGGTTTTAAGATACAGGATGTGCAAATTAAAAAAATCTATATTATTTTGAATATTTCCCAAACCATTGAACACAAATATTTGAAATTTGGCACACAGCATAAGCTAAAGATCCTCCATGATATGATAGATTACAAAAACTAGTAGTGGAGATCAGACTATATAATTACCCTTTTTTTAGACTCCTACGCCTCTTACTTATTTATTATTTGCCGATTTCCTCAGGTACTGTTAGTAACATTGTTAAGAACAACAAGCCTTACAATTTTTAATCAAATAAATTTTAATGCGAGTTTCTAGAAATCAATCGCTGTGGAAGTACATAAGTGCCAAAGATATCAATTAGCACTGTAGATTCCCAGCCAAATATTAATGCTAAATTCATGCTGAAACTTTCGTGATCTAATTTGATGGGTCAATACATGTTGATTTTGAAAATTTACAATCTCACGACGAGTAAACCATAAATCGTAGAGTCTGCCCACAGAACATTTTTCAAGAAATCGTGATCTTTAACCAGTAGCCACTTACAAAACACTATCATCTGTTGTTCGTCTGCGTTTGTCAACCATGGATGTTTTGTAAATAAAAAGGTTATCCGTGATCCTGTTTTAATACTCTTACAGTATTAATATTGTAATGATTAGGCTACATGGGAAGCCCTGATAAACGAACTGATTGTGCACATTTGAGAAAATATTTCATGTAGCTGTCGTCTGTTATGAAATTGCCTGTGGTATTCTCGAACTCCTTCCGCACAAAATAAATACAATGTAAGTCAACATATCATTGATTGGAAAACTGGAAAGGCAAGGTAAAGAATAATTTTCAGACTTGCTTTAACCTACCGATACATCAGAAATATAAAATTGTGAAAATGTCAAAAATAAATCAGCCTACTTCCAGATTATCTGCTGTCAGTAGTCCTGCATAACCAGAGAAAATCGCGAATATCTCGAAAACGGTTCTTTGTACGAAAAAAATGCAAGAAAACTTTTTTATTTTAGAAAGGTTTGTGCATTTGATAATATTATTGTTATTTGTAATAAAGTCAGTGGTGTATGAGTTTTTTTAAAAGGGTAACTGTATACTCAGATCTCCACCACTGGTTTCTGTGATTTATCGCTATATCCCCTAGATCATAGAGAATTCTTAGCTTATCCTGTGTGCTAAATTTAAAATTATTCTAAGTAACCATTTAGGAAATATTCAAAATAATATAGAATTTTTATTAAAACTTGAACACCTTGTATTTCGGAAGCGAAGCTTTCCCGGATATAAGTATTATACAATAATAATTAAATATCTTTATTATTTCGAACAAAGAGAGACACAACGTGGAGAAGTTTAGCTTGAGCTACTCTTACACCTAAGCATCAAGTCTGTAGCATAAGTTGTTACGTGTACACGTAAATATGAAATAGATCAAGAAAACACATAGACTTGACAACATAATTTAAACCTACGTTATAGACAAGTTTGGCAAGCAGTTGAATATGTAGCATATAGTAAAATAGAAGCAATATAAAAGTAATATAAAGTACGAAAGACGTATAAACTAGGAATTATTAAAAAAAACAATAAAACCATGAGCGTATAAAGACTACCTGTATTAAAATAATCGTAAGTGATTGATTACCTACAAATCACACAGAAGATATTTTTGATATGAATATGAAACTACGATGGAGACATGTTTTTATAACATAATTATCAATAGTTATATAATACAGCAGCATTATATGTAAAGCTACGCTTGAACAGAGTTGTGTAGTACATTGAAATTATGATTAATTGTTCCCTGATTTCCCTGTCGAGAATATCATTATTAAAAATTATTTTTTCTCTTGAAAAGTCAGGTCTAGATGCTATCAGCAATTTGTGAACAAATATCAATAAGTGATAGTTTACAGCTTTGGCAATTTCAGCCACCTTAGCAAAATATATTTATCTGAGACGTGGTCAAATTTTCTTAGATTGTTGTATTACAATAAATTAAGTACGGACATTACAAGGGACTATATATGTATATAGATAGACACATATAAGAATTATAATTATTTTAACATTATCTATGATGGCCCTGAAGTTACGCCATTATAGAGTGGACCATCCTATGTGCATATTATGTATTTTTTGGTATTTACCCTGTACACGTTCCAAGATCCGGTAGCAGTGCAACGACTTTTATCTTCCTCGGTCGGACTAAGGCACTATTTTCTGGTACTTTATGTCCCTCCTAATGTCTCAAACTGGAGACGTATCAATAGTTTTATGTTAGTGCTTGGCCCGTCTCAGTCGCCGAGATCCCCTGATTTATACGTCCAATATAAAAGGAAATCAGCCGCATGATATAATGACGGCGACTTTGAGGGGAAAGATTTGGAAAATGGGTTGGTATTGATCCAGAATAGCATGCCTGGACATATAATATTAGCCCATAAAATACATAATATATAATGTATAAAATTAGTCATGAAGATATACATATTCATTTGTATTTAAGTTAATAAATCGAAGTGAGCTTCAAAAACAAAATGTTCGGAAGGTACTGCAGTCACTTGATACCAATAACGTTATTGGTTTTAACATTTTCCCAAAGATCTAGTAACCCGCTTGTATCAAAAATAAATAGCTTCCTGCTTCTCTGTAGCGACTAGTACAACAGACTTCTTATTGTGCAAGCTTCAACAGCATAAAACGTAACGATCAGGAAACCCCAAATCGCCTAAAAGCAAACTTTGTGCTATTTTTATATTTTGAGTTGTTTATTATTGCTGCGCTGCCACAGTCTCTAAAAACCATACGGATTTTCTATCCACACCACGGTAATGATACTGTTTCGAAGTTTCCCTTGGTTACTGTAATAGGCAAGGCAATGTTCTGATGGAGCTAAAAAAGTGTATTATGCCACTTTCGTAAGTCAATGGAGACGCTATTATGAATTCAAATACTTTTCCAGTTTAGCAACTCCACATCCCCCAACCACCACCATTTCAACTCCACCCAAAAAAGGAGAAAATGATCACGAACCCCTAAAACGCCTAAAAACGAAGTTTAAGCTGTTTTTCTTTTTTTTGGTTTTTTTTTATTGCTATCCTGCCACTGACACGATTTCAAAAAACCATACGCATTCTCCATCCTCGACACGGTAGTAATACTGTGTCGAAATTTTACTAAAATCAATTCCAGGTTACACAACACAGAACGATCTAAAGCGATACTCGTATGTATGTATACATCAGAAAATGCTGAATCCCTTGGTTTCTGTAATAGGTTTTTTTTATAACTGAGCAGACCGCATAGGCAGAGCTTAAATACCAGAGTGCGGCGGTAGGTATGTACATATATAATAGTTAATAGGTTCCGATGGACCTAAAAAAAGGGTATTATGCCGCTAGGCCTTTCTTTCACAGGAGAATGGACAGCCTATTATAAATACAAGTTTTTGAGCTTTACTACACCCCACCTCCTAACCACCACAATATTTATTATTTTGATTTTGATTTTCAAAATTATAGCAGCATTACCTACTACGACCGCATATCATATAGCTGCACAAGTTTCGTCACAGTCCACGCAGCGGTTACTGAGATTTCGAGGTTAGAAAAACGCGAATAGACAGATAAACTGACAATCAGACAGACCGTCAAAAATGATTGACGTGGATTTTCGTTGGCCAAAAACGCCCAAAAAGCATAATTATCTCAAAATCGATAATTTAGGCGATCACAATACTCACTCACTCACCTATCGGTTTGGGAAGTAAAATAATCCAAAATAACATCGCAGGAGTCCGCAGGGATCGGTATTATTAACGCGAGTGACAGTTTCACGGATGACAGTACATTGCACGTGGGCATTCAGAGCAGTAGACTGTGTGGTCGAGGTAGAATGCATAACACTGGTAGCATGACCGCTTTGAACATAGTATAATTGAAGACCCAGTAATGTATAAGATTACAAAAAAGAAGCATGATCTACGAGGGAAACATTTTGTCATTTGCAACAGCTATTGGGAAAATCCACCTTCTTACGTTGTATACTAGTCGCGTAGGTACGGGGGGATATGGGAGACATGAAACATTTCGAACCCTCCTTTCAAGTGGAAATAAATATAAACTATACCATAATAATATCTATTTGCCTCTCATATCTCCCTCTCCCCTAGAACCCCGGAAGGCACTCAAACTATCATGATGGTATCACTGGACATACTGCTATTTTTACAATACTAGTATATTTCGTTCATTGCTGTTTTAAACCTATATTTAAAATTATTTATAACTTTTTAGTCTGATGTAAAAGCTTGTTTTCAGCGTTTTAAACAATATCTATATTTAATTTTTGATAATTTTTGTGTTAACTTTTCATTAAAGCATGTTTTTTTGTTCTTTTTAACTGTATTTATGAATAACCTGTGTAGTGAAAATGAGTAATCGTTTTTGATCAACATTCATACTATAATCATTACCATTGCTGCATAATAAATAATTAAGACGGCCGACCTTCCTGAATAAATTTCGCAAAAATACAAACTCCCAAACAGTTGGATGTCACGCTTTTTAAGTGCTTGTCACTACGCCTCTGTGTAATATTAACAAACTTTAAAATGTGAGAATTACAAGGTCAAAAACAAAACAAAAAACAAACAAACATACAGTTAAAACTAATAAATTATTACTAGTTTGCACAAGAGGCCATGAAGGCCTAGGGAAATGAGTACGGTCTGACCTTATACCGCTAAAATTTATATAACTTAGAACTGTCTTTGGATACTTTCACCACCTATTTCTGAGTATATCCTGGACTATTCCATGCCACCTATTTCTGTCTGCCGTCTTCTCTTTCCAGAGTTTCATATTAATTTTCTTTAAATCATCTTCTGCCTTCTTCAGCCATCTCTCCCTTAGTCTACCCTTCCTTTTTTTTCCTATTGGTCTCCGGTTGAGAACTAGTTTTGCCATTCTCGTCCCATTCAACCTCTCCACATGTCCGAACCACCCTATTCTCTGCGCTTTGATGACTGCTATAATATTGGGGTTCTCATACATGTCTTCCAGATCCTGGTTTGTTCTTCTCCTCCATCCCTCGTTTGTCCTTACGCCTCCATAAATAGCTCTCAACATTCTTCTTTCCTGTCTTATAATTTTTTCTTCCTCCTCTTTGTTCATAGTCCACGTCTCACAAGCATATGTCGCTGTTGGTCTTATAATAGTTGTATTAATTCTATCTTTGGTGTTTCTGGATACATATTTGGATTTCAAAAGATTTTTCAGGGCTCCATACTTCTGGTTTCCTTTGATGATCCTTGCCTGTATTTCTTGTTTCTCCTGTCCCTTTTGCTCTATGATTACCCCTAGGTACATAAATTCCGTAGTCCTTACAAATGTATATTTCATGTTGTTGGCCGTAAAAGTTAGGTTCGGTTGATCACCGGAAGTTTTTGCCATTTGTCCCAAGACCATATATTTTGTCTTACTTTAATTTATCTCCAGCCCAAATCTCCTTGCTTCCGCAGCTATTCTTGCCGTAATTTTCTCTAGTTCTTTCTTTGTTTTTGCTACTAGTGTAAGTCATCTGCATATGCTATATATTCGTGTTCGTTATTAAATATGGTGCCATTTGTCTTGATTTTGCTTTTTCTAATTATTGCTTCAAGCGTCAAGTTAAAAAGTATCGTTGACAGAGGATCGCCTTGTCTGGGTCCTTTTCTCACTTCAAATTCCTGTGACTCACTTCCCATCCATGTAATTTTGTTCTAATACTGAAACTAATAAAAGTGTATGAAAAATGATTTCTGCATTATTTATTATTATGGCGTTTAGTAGTGATCATGAAGAAGCGACTATAAATCTGCAAAATTGTCCCTCTGGAAATCGTATTTTATTTGAAGAAAAAGACAAGAGATTAAGCCTGTGTGCCACATGCGTTACCCCGTTTTTATCCTGTCTCCCCAAAAATGGCGTCCGGCAATAAATCCGGGGAATATAAGGTCTGCAGTGGAAACAAAACAGAAAGGGAGAGAGATATCTAGACAGTAGAAGCGGAGGCGAAGGCAATAATATTTAAACATGATTAGTCCTTCCCGGTCTGAGGCCCGCCCGGCAACCGTCGGCCAGGCAGATGCAAATCTTCTAATGCTGCCTTATTTATGGAGCAATTCAAAGTCATAATTTAAATACTAAGTGTTATTGTTAATCGCAGTGTCGGAGGGGGTGGATCCTTTTCTCGGATATGGAAGCGCTCGGTGGCGAATATTGGCAGTTTGATAAGGGCTTATGTTGTTTTCGTTTGGTGAAGGGGTAAATGTACAGCATATATTCTCGCTCTGATCGTACCGACTCGAGCAGATATAATATTATATTATTATTAAACAAAAAATGAGCAACACAGACTGCTGTTCCATTACCCACCGACTACTCATCACACCGTGAGGTGAGTAAACGCTGGATCTGCGAAACGGTGACTATAAATAGACGAAGGGATTCAAGAATGGCTGCCTTCTGCATTCTGATGGCTAATATGTGCGCCGTTGCATGGCACACCGGCAGTAGACTAACAGTTACTATGTTTACATGTGGGACTCAATTCGAACGGAATATGATTTTTTTATCGAATACTGCACGTAAACACTACAAACTTCGGACCCAAAGTAAATTGAGTTTTAACCGAATACTTAACCTGAAAACCACCTGTCAACTGTTTTCGACTGTTTGCATGAGAAAGCTTATTTTTTAACTTCAAACTCCTAATAAATTTGTAAATCGCGAACATATAAAGCTTCCAAAGTTCGGACAGTAAAAAAATTAGGCTAGGTTGTAGGTTATGTGATATTTGTAGGTTAGGATAGTTTTGATTCAAATTGATCTGAAAACTAATTATGTAGACACATGAAACACCAGATATGGGATCGTATTCAATTCGAATTGAATTCCCATAAACGTAGTAACTGTAGTCTCACTAGTTATCCGACGAGCTCCTGATATTTGGTCCGCTTTTCATCCTCTTTAGAAACGATGTCATAACTCATTAACTGTGGGAGGAACTATTGTGCTATTTTGAGATGTTTCTGTATTTCTTTTCCACATCATTGGATTGGATGATTCTGTTATATTGTTAATGGTGTTACCTCTTCAGCTACTGCAGTTTTAGTTTTATTTGTAAGAGAAGTTTTGGTTAACCGATCACTTTTTATGACTAATCATGAAGTAACAGCACATTATTCAAGTACCCATAACAAAACTTAGAAATCCGGTGACAAGTTTTTGTCAAAGGCTCTGTTGAAACTTTGTACTCTCGGAGATCGAATATGCCTTTAGAGCTTAAATATATATAATATTGCCTGTCTTTGCCATAATTACAACAAGTTTATGGTTCCAATGGATAACTAGAAAGATGGGCATGTTTTTGCAGCAAATTGCGCGGTTAATTGGTGATCTTTTAAAATAAATGAATTATTTGTAATGTTTCTTGAGTTCACTTTTTAACATATGCTGATTCTGAATCTATGTCACGAAGTGTTTGATAATGACGTAATAGTATATTTTCTGAGGATTTATTCTAAAAATTACAAGATACAACATTAAAATTTTGTTTTGTTAGGGTTTTCCATTGGACGTCTCCATTTTAATGAAAATTTCTAAAATTCAATTTATCTCTAAAACTATTAGAAATTGGACATCAATTTATTAGCTTACCACCTCTACTATCAACTCCCTAAATTGTTCTATCGAATCTGTATATTTTTTCATTATGTATGGAAGCGGGTTAATCTCAGCTCATGGCAGATCAACTTGAAACTTAGAATGTGAATTTAGCTGTGAGTAACGTCTGTTAGTCATGACGGTCATTACTCGCGCTGTTTTTTAATAGCACTGTTTATCAAATTTGAGGTCGCCGTCATTTGAGAGATTATTTTACTCTGCATTCAGTAGTGTCGTCACAGGTGTAATCATTAGTTTAAAAAAACCGTAATAGACGGTAAATAATCTGAATATAATGTACGGAAACGGCCTAATATCACCAAAGGTACTTGTCAGATGCATATAACTTTTGAAAAGACATGGATTAGAATGTGAATTAGTTACATGTCAATCATACAATTTCTATTGCAACTAAATATGTAGACACCTGAAACATCAGATATGGTATCGTATTCAATTCGAATTGAATTCCCATATAAACGTAGTAAGTATAGTCTGACTAGACTTTGCGTAGTTATCCGACGAGCTCCTGATATTTGGTCCGCTTTCCATCCAACTTGTTTTTAGAACTTCTTACCACAAATGATGTCAACTTTGATAAGTTGAAGACATTCGAGAGCTTATTTATTCATGCGTTTAGAACTAGAACCATTTACGTCAGTTTTGATAGTATCGCTAGTTGAACAAAATCAAGTACTTTTGGAGATATTCGAACCACGGTACAACAGCATGGACGATTTAAATGAATGCAGATATTGTTTGCATGTTTGATAACCTGATAACACTTGAAAAATTATACTGGAATGCTAGGGATACAATTGCTTTAGAACTTCATTCGCTAACTAAGTAAGTATGTATGGAAGCATAAACTAAACAATGTTATCCCTAAATGAAGGTTATATTTAACAAAAATAAAAATGGTTTCGCAATTATTATTTTTTAACCTTTGAGGTCTACTCGTACGAGTATATAACTATAAATTGAAGTCTTTCTCTCCACTTTCCAAGGTAACTTTCTTCAACATAAGGTTATGGTATGGGATGCTCTACGTCTCCAACAACTGGTAAATTCTTGTAATACTGACAAACTTTTTTAAGAATGGGTGGTGGTTTGCCCTTTGCATAGATTTAGTAAATTGTTATATTTCGAAGCACTAATTGATCGTACCCTGGATTACGCTCTCAATATTTTTATTTCAGTTACATTACAAGGACAACATTTCTGCCAAAATAAGTTAAATGCTACTGAACAACATTAATGTGTCACAAAATTCTGCATTCTATGAAAGGTTGTATAGCAAAAATAACATAATTGGCAGTAATCTGAAAACGAAGAAACTCTGGTAAGCTGAATATTCAAAATAAGATATGTGACACATACCTCACTTTGGCAGAAGAGGTACCAAAATAACGGCACATTTGGATAGTTATATAAGCACTTAGCATATTTTCAGTAATTTTATTTAAGTAAAATGTGGTTATTTTATTTCTATTCTATATTCAGCAAGCATTAACGCTCGCGCTACACTTATATTGTTTTGGCAGAATATACTATGAACAAACATACATTTGAAAATGAACTTAACTCAAAAATGAGGAAAATGGAGTTATCCTGTTTTTGTAGTAACCTGACATATACTCCATTAAGATCATCCCGATTTTGAAAAAAATAAAGGTGAACCAGAGATAACATAAAACGCTGAGAGATGATTTTATGCACACTATGATCTTGACACACAGTTTTTGCGCAGGCCAGACGCGCATTGCGCATGGTGGCGATCCTTCGAACTTGTGATGACATATGATCTGACATAGGACTTTGAATCCGAACTTTATGTATGTTCTCTGGTTCTCTCACAGTGGTTTTGTGAAGTCCATTGTCCAATATAACCTCAAATTGAGAAATGTGCAATTGTTTTATTATTGTTTTACTATTTTACCAATTTCAAACCATTTTAATAGCTAAAATGTGCAGAGTCAGTGCTCAATACGACCGTGAAAGCCCTAAGACAGACATGGAACAAAAGTACATTCTACATTTGTTTATTTTTAATGTATGTGATCCATAGGTATATAGTGCTCAGTGTCTAAAATTTCCTGATTTGTACCTGGTAAAGTAAGACTCTTATCACACGTTAATTTCATGTACCATACTTATTAAAAAGAGATTTGTACTTCATTTTACCCTTTTTATTCCAGCACTCTTCAATATCCCACCTAATAGTATAAAATGCCCCAAAAATGAAGAATCACCAGTATCACTACTACTATAAAATAAGCCAAAAGATAAGCTGTAAATAAATTGCATTTTAGTTAAATTCGTTCCTGATATGTCAGCAATAAATGAAGTCTGTGCCACGGTTTCGTAGAGATGTGATGTTAGAGTAGTTATCGTTGTCAAACGTATATGTTATTCGTAAGTTAATAGTTCAAACTAAAAAAAATGCAACAAAAAAGTATATTTGACACATCTGACTACTATTCTAACCTCACTTACCTCTACGAAATTGTGGCACGAACTAAATAAACAACATCTCAAATAAACCAGTACTCAAAAAGCCCGCAAAAACCACATTAGTTCTGCCAGACGTCCTTAGTGTCGCTAGTATCGAATAGTGTTTCTAATTTTTATAAGGATAAGACTACTCTTCTGAGTTTTGTTTTCCCTATGAGGTGAACCCAGTTCCGCCTCCCCTGTCCGCATCCTGCGATTCCACACTATCACCGTCCGTCGTTTTGGAGAAGGCGGGAAGTAGACCCAGGGTGGAGGGGGTGGAGGGGGGCCTTCCCAGGCGCGGCGATCCGCTCTCCCATGGTCATTAGCACGCCCGTTCGCAAGAATGGCCACTGGCCACCGCCAGATCTGTGTGTACGTCTGTGTGTATGTGTGAGTGCTTATCCCCTGGCATAAATCATTACAATATGCAATATAATTCCGTACGGCATCGGACTTCACGGATGCTGAGAGAGGCGAGCTATCTCTCCACCTCACACCCTGCTACCCCCTTGCGGGTATCATCCCTTATATATGTCTACCCGAAAACAGATGCTCGCCTGCTCGAAAAGGGATAATAATTCCTCTTTTGTTTTCCATCTCTATATCGGGCCAAAACAGGGTCTAAAAGTGGATGCAGATAACGTTGTAACAATCTGAACCTTTATTTCTTTCTTTTCCAATATGATTTATTTATTTATTTATTAAACGAAAACTCCATTTTATAACTACTAACACATCTGTGGTGGCAAAAAACTAACCGTATATAACAACTAATACTTACAAGTAAGCCAAAGCTAAACTTATCTATTCTCTATTCCATTAAATTTGACGTAGAGTCAAAAACTCATTAACTGGAAATTTAAAAGCATCAAGGTTAATACCACTAAAGATTCTGCACGTCCACGTAGAAGAGTGGTGCACAGGGTAATCAGTAGGATGAGTCGGTATAAGGAATAGGAAGTTATTACATGTTGCACGGAGAGGCACCACAAAATATATGGAATATATGGAGTCCTTCACAATCGATAATCGATATATTTTACGACTAATTCAAATAAAAATATACAAAAGGCTGTGCCCTCCTGAACTTCAATATAGACAACTGAAAGTGACTCCATGCAGTGCCGTAGTTAATATAAGGGTTGTGTGTGTTATTATGAATATTAAAGTTTGACCGCCAGGCAGCTATGCGTAAACACTTTTTTTATACACTTTCAATGTTATCAATATGCACCTGATGATAAGGAGATTATATTACCGATGCATATTTAATTGTCGATCTAACATAAGCACTATACAAAATTTTAAAACTATTGTTTCCTAGATTTACACTATTTCTTGTTATGGGTTATACGTTTCTGCAGTTCATTATTAATAAATTTGCTAGTGTCCTGTAAACAAGTTTAGTATCAAGGAGGGCACTCAAGTCTTTAGCACAGTCAACATTAACACTCTTTTGGTAATTTATATTGTCAAGATCACTTTGGATTAGTCCACAATCCGTAATATCTGTTAGAGTTCTAAAGATGTTTAAGTCATCAGAAAATAATAGATAATTACAACGTTTGATATCCATACCAATGCAATTATAAAAAAATTAAAAAAACAAAGGTTCACAGTGAGAACCACGAGGAACTCCTTACATTATAGTGATTTCACAAATCAAAACACTATTCATTCTAACAAATTAAATTAAATATCATAGTTTTAAGCTATCATCACCCATTAAACGAAATGTAGTCTTAATATAATTAGCAAGATAAAGTGAGGTGAACAAAATATGATAAATACTCTACCAAAAATCAAAGTGTTTCACTTTATAAGTATGGTGCGTTTAGGTACATAATGGCAGGGAAAACTAATAAACTAGTGAAGGGACAAAAATAATGAGCAGTGTCATGAAAAATTAAACCATTAAAGGCTAATCCAACTCTTAAACCAGTATTTAAATACAAGCTTCCTTTTTGAACAGCATTTTATAATAAAATTACTATAAACTTGATGGCAAAAAAGGCCTACTGGGGCCTACTTGCCAGGCGCGGCCGCCCCACAACAACTACTACTACTATAAACTTAGCGCTGGGCGGATCAAACATACTGTGTATGACTACAGACCTTTCCTCGTAGCAGCCGCTCTAGACTGCAGTAGAAAGGACATCTTGCGGCTTAAGCTAAACCTGCAATCATTTCCTAAGTTTATCTGCTGCCTCGTCGGACAAGAACTGGATAGGCGATTATCTGTCCGACAACATTGACTTCACTAACAGTAACTATACATCGTTGAAGGTGACCGTCTTAGGTGACTTCAACGCCCACAATGAGGCTTCGTTGGGTTTCAATAAAATCAAAGCAGTCAAACGAGCCATCTTAACATTCGCCAGTCTAGGACTGACATAGTTAGTGAATGGGTCTAGGCCTACTTTCTTTCCTCGTGTCCTTGCACACTCCACAAGTCTGCTAGATCTTTTTGTGACCACTCATCTTCTCCCTGATAAAATCGATGTACAATCTCATTTGGGTAACTCGGATCAATGTCAAGGTCAAAGTTAGGTTCCTTCCTTTGACGTATGTGTCAGCATAAGTTGCTTAAACCACAAAATCTGGCATTAAAGTGTTGCTAACTGAGACAGTCTAAAATACATTTTCCTTTACCGTTTCGTGCAAAGATGGTGTATCAACTGTCTGCTCAAAAATCACAGAGGTTATTCAAGTCGGCATGGAAACGTAGGTATATTCCGCATACAATCAAAACTTCCCATCGGCTGGTTTGACAAGTCTTATGATACAGCTTATACAGCAACCTATTTACAAGACCTCAACGTCCAAATGTGTTTGCTAAAGTTGCGCTTTTTCCGGGGCCTTTTCCAATTCATAGCATTGCAATAATTATAAATAAGGTATTTGGTTTTCGTTACTTTAAAGTTTGTTGTCAAAACATGTGAATCTTTTATAAGAGGCAGAACTAAAATTTTTAGATGCGTCTAGTTAGCCTTTAATTCAATTTCCAATATTGCGCAAGTCATATTTTTTGTATCAGTTAACTTACTTTACTGTATTTGTTATTAAATTAGCAGAACATGCGATTTTTTAGTACTCAGATTCTCATAAGGCATTTCAGTAAGACATTCATTAGATATTCATTATGAAAGTCTTGATTACTGTCAGCAGTATTTTCTACGATATAAGGTAATAGTCTTGTAGAAATTATTTCAAGGCCCTAAATATTTTAACAGTACCTAGTATTTACATATATGAGTTGGCAGTCTATGTATATAAAAACAAATCCAATTTTCTTAGTCTTCAAGATGATCATGCTTATTCTACTAGATCTAAAGAGTTGCTTGTTCCTCCAAAACATCGTACTGCAGCATACCAAAAATCTTATACTTATATGGGCTGTAAAATTTTCAACAAACTTGATGACAGCATCCAAACAGCGCATACTGTTGCTACTTTCAAGCAAAAACTAAAAGATTTGCTTATAGAAAAAAGTTTTTACAATCTGGAGGAATTCTTTAATTAATGTCTGGTTTAGTATCTACATATTATTTTAAATTTTCCATTCTGTTTACAGATCTTTATGACGTTATGGAATATTTGTATATGCCATTTAACAAATAATAAATGAATTATTATTATTATTTTAATAATAATGGCAGAAGCTCACTGAAAAATGCTTTGTTCCTTATACAAAGTGAATACGGTCAATCTTCCGGAATTATAGTTAAATTTATATTTGCATCCGCCCAAATTAAAATACCTAGATAAGAAGGCTATAATTACTGTTGAGTAGTCAGGCATGTTGCAAAATTTAATGCGAAGTTTCAAGAATCACATGACTTGTTGTAACTTCAAAAAACATGGAGGCGGGTGGTACAGCAGATGCTCAAAATGTTGTCCGTTTACTTCAATACAGGCCGTGTGATTTTTTAAACTTCGCAGTACATTCAACTTGGGCGGATGCAATATAAATTTAGTTATAATTCCGAAATTATGACGTTTAGGTTAAGAAAATATCGTTCAAAATATAATCGGTATTTCTCAGGGATTTCAAAAAAGTATAACCATTTGAAATTACAAAGTTTATTATATTACTGGAGAAATGGTAGATATGACAACATTGTAAAGACCATCGTAAGATCGGTCGTATTGCAAAACCTCATACCCCAAAATTCATTTAAATCGGGCATACCGTTTCCAAGACTCACTCTGAATATTATATTTATGAATGACAATCATCCATTTATAATTTTAGTTGAATTTAATCAGTTCAAGAGTCTTATCAACTGACTTTTTCATCTCTTATATAATAGTATGATAGCGATTCTTCTGTTCGGGTGTCAAAAAGAATAGAACTCTTGAGCTAGTTAAAAACAGCAATGATGGTTTGTTTTCGACATCGCCTTTGCACCAAAAATCTAATTATGCAGGAAAACGACTGTCAAGTACCAACTTGATTATAGATACAAAATGAGATCCTATTCAATAATCAGTTATTTATTACAGCATCGAAACATTAATGCAATCTAATCTTAATCATTGTCTAATGTTATTATTATTGACAAATATTTTCAAAGTTTGAAATTTCACCTCCATGCAAATCTCTACCTAAAAGTATACAGTATAACATTCAGCAACACTACCGACTAATGCATGTTTCGTAATAGGATTGCACGAGCAAGAGATTAAAGATAAATTCACTTCTTATAACCATGTCACATCAGGATACAATCTCAAATCCCTTTTTCATTTCCTATTAGCCAAAATGTTTATCAACGAGATAAAATCGACCATCGAGTTGAGCAGTCGCGGCTCTTCATTTTTCGCCAGCGATTAGAAATAACTGGATGCCAGCATGCTCCTGCTGCTGAAGACAAGACGACCTCATTGTCTCCGCGACAACAGGGGAAAATGAGAAGTGGAAAGAGCAGGGACGTAGTTGGATCCAAATTTAAACCTCCTAGAGCTAAATTGATAATTTCATAATAATAATCAGTTCGATATAGTCCTCCTAGACCGCCAACAGAAGAATATGGTGGAGGAAAAGCGAACCAAATACATATAAGGAGTTGCTCGGACAACTTCGCAGGCTCTGGCCGTACTACACTGGTTATGGTCATTGGATCCCTAGGTGGTATGAGGAATATGCTGGTCTCTATACTGCGCAAAATGGGTCCCTTCGTCTACTTAGGGCGCACGCAGGCACGTATCCAGGATTTGGTTTTGGGGGGTCTAGATTATAGGTGTCACCTGCTTGACCTTTCGGGGGTTGCCACCTTAAATTTGCTCTGGTCCGTGGGGGGGGGGATGCAAAAATTTATGGATTCCATTTTGGCATTATATAACGTTTCGGGGGGGGGTCTGGACCCCCTGGACCCCTTCCTCTAAATACGTGCCTGGGCGCACGATTCGCGAACCTAGTGATTGCTCACCTCACGGATTGAGGAGAAGTCACTGGGTAATGGTTCAGGACCTTGGTATATCGAAGCCCGAACTAAACCTTTTTGTTGAAAAGCTAATCAGAAAAAACGTCTTCATTGCACGCGCAATGCGTACAGGTGTTAGATGGACGCTTGTAACAATTAATTGTCAAAAAGATCCATTATTAAGCGTTAGAAATTTGATAGATATTTATTTGTTGATAAAGCAAGCACGTAATGATTGAGGATTAGGTTCATTATAGATTTTGAGGAAACTTTTGGAGCCTATATGAAACGATATACCCTCCCCTACTAATTTAATATGCTATGAATCTTCCAAATTCGAATCAAATCTTCGACTTCTCCATTCTTTTTTGACTTCAGGAACCAAATAAAAGTCATCCGAAGTAAGATCGCGAGAGTCAGGGGTAAGCCACATTTTCCACCAATAATTTCCCAATTGTTCCTTGAGAAATCGCTGATCTCTGAGACAGAAGATTGTCGTGATGCAGCGTTCAAAAGCCTCGATAAAGTGACCATTCTAGCTTTAACTTTGCCTTGTAGTACATGAATAAGTACTCTCCAGTTGCTCCTTAACTACACATTTATGGCGCTCTTCGGCTGGCGAAGTGTTTCTATTGCATACTTAGGTCCAGTTTCACAATCATTGGTAACCCCTAGTAGTCACTAAACCGACAGATGGAAGTTGACCAGTAGTAATCGGATCACTCTGTTTCAGAAAGAAAACCGGTGGTTAAGCTTATTTATCTTCAAGTTTGCAACTCGAATGGGTCTCAGAGCACTGCCGTAATTGTGTTCTGTGAATACAACCTAATCCTTGAGAAATAATTGAGGCATCTATCGGAAAAACGTAATTAGTCCAAAACTAACATATTTGGGAAAATGAAAAACTTCCCAGCATGTAAATCTTTGATTAGATTGATTTATTGCCATATCTGGTAGGAGTAAAAGTATACAGGGTTATTCACGTTATTCGACACGGAGCATTATGGCTAAAGTATTTGATAAAAAAGAAAATAACACTTTGGGATGGATAGAGACCCATAAAGGCTACATTTTAAAAATATTTTCATGTTAAAAACACGAAATGTATCAAAGTTATGTTTTTTTAAATGGAACATCCCATATATTATTGCATATTCAGATTCCTTGGTGAATTCTAGTGTGACTTTATGTATCATACATGGTACCTAAAGCGAACCGTTAAGGTGTAAATAACCATTTTCGGTATAAGTAGATATCAGGAAAAAATTGAATACCGCAGAGATTACAAAATATGGAAGGCTGTGACTTTGCTGTATTACTAAGCATAAAATGCATCAGCTTTGATAAGACTGTCAAATTTAAAATACGTTTATGCTTGGAGAAATCGGTCGATGAATTAAGGAAACTTCGATCAGCGATAACTTGATTTTTTCAAATGGGAATGCCTAATTTTTTTTATACAGTCAAACGTAGAATTTGATAAGCTTTCTAATGATATAAGGTTGTGAATATCAATCTCTCGTAGTTTTTATTCAATTTTGAATTTTCAAACAAATCGGCGATTTTCAATTTTTCTACCTATAAGCAACGTAGCAGGCCACGAAATATAAACAAAAATATGTTCAGCTAGAAGAAAACAACTAACTTAGCTGAAAAATACACACTAACTAGACTAAAGGGACAAGATTATAAAAATTCCTTACAACAAATCAACTCTTCCAGAAACAACTGCGATAACATCTCTAAGGTCAAAGAGAAGCTGGAGTATAGCAGTAATAGATATTTTTACTGTCTACTGGCTACCGCAATTTACTAGAGGTTAAAAGTTTCCAAGGCAATCAAAAACCCTCATATGAAACAGAAACAACCAGCGACTGTTGGTCCAGCACGCAACTATCAATCGTATGTAATGGTGTAAAAAAGTACTAATTTGCGTCGAAGTCGATACCTCTGACTGGAGCCCTTCTATTTTTCAATATCTATTAGCAATATTGCAAAAAAGGAATCCTGGTAAATCAGATTTAAATTTTCTGCCATTTAAGTTATGTTTCATAATTTGAACAAATTTTAATTCATTCTTCATTTTCTGCGACCTTGCTAATAGGTACTGAAGAATTTTCAGAACTCCAGTCAGAGGTACTTTTGACTTGAGTTTTGACAGAATTGCATACTTTTTTATATCATTAAATGTGAAATTTTATTATGAAAATAATAAACTGCTTACAACATTCTCTAGTAGTTTTTACTTTATTTCAAATTTTTTAATGGTTTTGGAAACTGCCAATCTCTAGTACATTGCAGTAGCTAGTAGGCCGTGAAAAAATCCATTTCTGCCATACTCCAGCTTCTCTTTGACCAAGGATATGTTACCACCGTTGTTTCTGGTGAGACTTTGTTTGTTGTGAGTAATTTTTATAATCTTGTCGCTTTAGTCTAGTTCGTGTGTATTTTTCAGCTAAGTTAGATGTTTTCTTCTACCTGAACAGGTTTTTGTTTATATTTCATGGCCTGCTACGTTGCTTATAGGTAGGAAAATTGAAAATCGCCGATTTGTTTGAAAATTCAAAATTAAATGAAAACTACGAGAGATTGATATTCACAACCTTATATCATTAGAAAGGTTATCAAGTTCTACTTTTAACCGTATAAAAAAAATTAGGCATTCCCATTTGAAAAAATCAAGTTATCGCTGATCGAAGTTTCCTTAATTCATCGACCGATTTCTCCAAGCATAAACGTAATTTAAATTTGACAGTCTCATCAAAGCTGACGCATTTTATGCTTAGTGACACGGCAGAGTCACAGCCTTCCAAATTTTAAAATCTCTACGATATTCAATTTTTTCCTGATATCTACTTATACCGAAAATGGTGGTTTACACCTAAACGGTTCGTTTTAAGTCCCATGTATGATACATAAAGTCACAATAGAATTCATCAAGGAATCTGAATATGCAATAATATATGGGGTGTTCTATTTAAAAAAACACAACTTTGATACATTTCGTGCTTTTGGGACACCCTATATAACATGAAAATATTTTTAGAATGTAGCCTTTATGGGTCTCTATACATATCAAATTATTAATTTCTCTTTTATATCAAATACTGTAGCCATAATGCTCCGTGTCGAATAACGTGAATAACCCTGTATAGGACACATCGCCTACAAGCACTAATTATTTTATTGTGAAACATATGAAAAAACACAAAAAATACAGGGACAGATGAGATTTTTGAGAGAAAAGGTTAACAAATTAATACAAACAGCATAAAAATAAAATAAATTCCAATACAAAAAACAAAGAAAGAGCGATAGGGAACAACTAGACCTAATACAAAAATCAACTAACTGCAACAATCAACTCTGGCTAACCAAAAAGCCCGATATCTACCACTCAGTCTTCGCAACCACTACACTACCACATTATCATCGTTGTCGATGACAAAGTTACCAGCAATGTCAGGTGCTGTGTTGTACTGTTTTGTTATCAAGTTTGCATGACAATTTACAGGCAACCACTCATGCACACAATGCACAAGTGACTTTCTTAGGTGAAAGAATATGGACTTATGATGTTTTTAGAAGAACAAGTCAATTTTCCTGTGTAGATAGTATGGAACCTGTAACATTTTTTCGAGAAATAATTATTTCTGTCCATGTATATGGATGTTAGAAATGTGATGATGCCATTACCTAAGTTTTAGAAAAAATTGATTTATGAGGTTTTTCCGAGAAACGCCTCAATTGTATTCATATTTTTGACTTATATTACAACAGAATCAAAATCCATCAATGCCTTAGACGCCAATGTGTAAATGCATGTTTTTATAAGCTCCAAAGCAAGCTTATGTATCATCGATTGACCACAACAAACGTCAGAGATAACCCACACCTTATTCTTGGGTTTACTTAACTACTGGTTAACCAGAGCTTTTGACGTAAACCGCCGATTATGAATCGCAAAGTGTTCGCTAATCACTAGTTTTCTTTGAACCTCTAGTTAACTACCGATTGTAAAACTGGGCCTTAGGGTAGTAATGATAAAATTAACTTTCACCAGACGTAACTACATCACTTAAAAACTTCGGATTACGTTGCAGGTGCCTTTTCCACTGCTGAGAAGTTGTCACTTAGACTCGCTTTTATTTTATCCAAGTAAACAAAACAATGATATACATCTTTTTTCCACTTTTACTTTTTTGATGGGTACACAAGACATTGACATTTCTGTGAAGTTCGGACAACGTAGTAGGGGCAGCTAGAACTTCCCAGATATGTGAGCAGTACTCCAGGGGGGAGGGGGAGGGGGAGGGGGGGATTGAAGGGGTATGAGGGGGGATGGAGGGAGAGGGGGGATGCAGCTCGTGGGGTCGGATGGGGGTGAAAACTGATTTTCGAAAAATAACGTCGTTTTGGTAAGCACTATCAAAAAAAGGTTCAAATGAGTGAATTCAATTTGCGACTTCTGGGGGTTGTGGCTCGAAGGTAGGGAGGAGGGGGGTGAATTTTATTCTCTCCATAAATCATTTGAACCTTTTTCGATAGCGCTTGTCAAAATGACGCTATTCTTCGAAAATCATCGCGAATCAGAGTTTTCAACCCCTCAATCTTCGAGCGGCAACCTTCCGACAACATTGAAACTGACACTGTTGTCATTTTGGGAACTTTTTTTCATGACAAATCGATTATCTGATTTCAAAAGTGTCGGTCGCTTCTTCTTCTTCTTCTCCTTCTTCTTCTTCGTATGACTAGGATTTCTCCTGTTTGTCTGCCTCTTATTCTGTCTCTGTTGTTGACGTTGTTGTCGACATCAAATTATCTTCCCATCTTTTCTTTGGCCATCCTGGAGGTCTTCGATTGTATGGTTTGTTATTTTTACGTATGTGAGCCTCGTTCTATTTACATGTTCGCCCCATTCTTTCTTCCGTGTTTTTATCCATTTATTGATGCTGTTAATGTTGCATTTTTCTCGTACGTTTTTATTTGTTTGTCTGTCCCTGAGAGTTATTCCCATAATTGATCTTAGCGTTTTCATTTCTATGCTGTTGAACATTTGTTTTGTCCTCTTTGTGTCTGCTCGTGTTTTTGCCGCATTGAATTGGTCGCATCGTTGTTTTATATACTTTAATCTTCCTTTCTGTAGACATATGTTTGTTCTTCCATACAGTTTCCCTTAAACTCTACCTGCTTTTGTCGCCTGTATTTTAACTTCTGTAATCAAGCTCCTATCACTTTTTATGTCAATTCCCAAGTAGTTAAATGTCATCACATGTTCAATAATTACGTGGTTCTCTACTGATGACCATGCATTTTGTTTTCTCCGCTGAAATTACCATATTGTATTTTTTGGCCGTGATGTTGAAAGTGTGGAGTTGTCTTTGCAGATTGTCTGCATTATTATCATTCTATTAGGAGGGCATCGTCGTCGTAACACACTATGTTGATCTTATGTGGTCCCATTCTAAATCCTTCTCGCTTTTTTACTTCTAATATTATTTTGTTCATTATCATGTTAAATAATAATTGGCTTAGTGAGTCTCCTTGACGTATTCCTCCCTTTAGGGGCATGAGACCTGTTTCGCCCTTAGATGTTATGATTTTTGTTCTGTTGTCCTTGTTCATATCATCAATTAAACTAATTAGTTACTTATTGACCCTTTGTGTTGTGTTTGTGTTGTGGTCGCTTCAAGATATAAAAACTTACCGGGCTTTTAGAGCTTCATCGTCGGTGGTTTCCACCCGCTAGTAGCGCTACTGGTGGACGGAGAGTTCAAGAGCGAATCCTAAATCTGCCTAAGAGCAGGACGTAGCAGGAGAGAGGCGGTGAGAGGTGAGGCAAATAAAGGCGCTGTCAATTCCCGAAGATTTTTCATCAAGCTGCCGTCGGAATGTTGATGTTTCGCTAATGAACACAAAAACTGGCGGAGGCGCGCACCCGATAACAGCGCTGATTAACCGCGAACGCAGCTTTTCTAAGGGCGCCTCATCTCTTCGCCGCGCCGAGCCGAGCCGGCAAGACGACAGATTAAAAATGTGTCTCGCCGTAATGGAGTTTGAGAGAACAGAAGACCTCTGATCGTCAGGACTAATAGAAGAAATAGGAGGTTGCTTTAAAAATACTACGATAGCGCTTTATGTCAGTACGTAGAGTTCATAGATTTCAACACTACATCTTTTCCAGCTGTAGTTTTTAAAGCGTGAAGTGATAATTTATTCAAAACGGTCAAGTTAACTTTCCAACCCGTCACTTGTAATTTCAAACTGACAGGTGTAATTTATACCTGTCAGTTTGAAATTACAATTATGCAATTGCACTGAGTGCATTGAGGTCATATCTGATAGCGTTATCTGAATACGTCCATAGTGGGTTTAGTATTTGTTTCTTAAAAAAATTGTCTCACAAATTCGTCCGTGGCGGTCTGCGGTCTTCCCGTTTGAGGTAATTTTTTTTGTATTTTATTTTTTTCGTCACCGTCAAACGTGTTATATGACCCCTGTCGGGACGTAAATCGTTAAAAGTTGACACACTTCTTTGTAAGTTCGCACGCGATCGCCAAAACCGACATTGAATGACCGGCATTTTAAATACCTGAAATGATAAAGAAGCTTTATCTTTCCCGTTTTTACATAAACTAATGCTAAATCCACTATGGACGTATTCAGAAAAAAAAAGATGGATTAAAATCTGCAAAAATATACAGGGTGTCCCATTTAAATGAAAAAAGTTGACGGTACTTCCGGTTAAACCGAGTTTCTTTCTAAACACATTATTTGTTCATCCTCAAAAGATCAGCTGGATTCTGCCAATTCAAACAAAGAAATTAAAAGTTTGTTTTTTCGTTCACTTTACTCATTCTAACTGAAAATAGTGAAAATCAGCTAGGTATTACCGAATTCAAAGGTGGAAAGTTTAAACAGGTGAAAGACAATTCTATGATTTTAGGTTTCCCGCTCAAACCTACTTCCATTCAATGGGTTCACTTATACGACACTCACTTTGAAGTCGGTGCGAAATTATTGCACTCAGTTCGACCGCTCCGAGTGCAGAAATGCCAGTGAAATGAGGGCACGTAAAAAATTTTGCACTGGAACTGCCAGTGAAATGCAAAACAGAAATCCAGTGCAGCCCGAGTGCAACCAGTGAAAAACGCTATGAATCTGTTTACAACAGCATACTTCTACGACATCTGACGGCGATTCCGGGTAATTGCATTTTACTTATTGCAAATTGACAGCTGTTTGACCAGTTCCAAAGAATGCCTGGTATATTATCAGAGACTCTTGAAGTGGCAGTGAACGATTAAGTCGCCTCATATATTGATAAAAAACAATATTCTACTTTTCGGAATGCTTTGTGGCACTATTTATTACTCCATTGGCAGCTAATGTTCATTATATTTATGGAGCTCAAGACATATTACGATATGATCGGATTTCAGTAAGGATGACAAAACTTTAGATACCAACCTTTTATGTCAGAAACCTTTAAAGTCAATACAGTTAATAAAGTTCGTCTAATAAAACACAAATCCATGATTTTTAAATCCCATTTTTGTTTCCTCCATTTCACTAGTGTTCTAATAAAACCCCCATATGCTTAACGTAAACGTTACATACGTTTTAGCCAGTAATACATCAGAGTCTTGGGATTGCGATACTGTCTGTGCTATGAGTGCATAATGTAACCAACAGACTGCAATTATTGCAAGATAAGACAATACCGGGTCTGTTACGTGATCCAACAATATACCTTAAGGAAACCTAGAAAAAAGTTACGGCCCAGTCTTTGGTCTAGAGAACATTGATCAGATTGTTTTTTGAAACATATCCAAACATACTGAGCCACAGTCAATTGATGAATTAGAAATGCAGCTGACTGTGGGTCAGTATGGCTGGATATGCTTCAAAAAAAATCTTATCGATCAACCAAGTGAAAGAGTATTTTAGTTTAGAAACTATCGCATTTTTTCTCGGAACACTTCTATTTTAAAGTGACAGTTATGATAGGGATACCTATTTTGACCGTATCTGCCACAACAAATGATCATCGTTAGCGGCGATTTTGTTTGTTTCAGCCATCGTGCTTGATGATGGTGGATGGTGACACAGGATGTTGCCAGATCTGCTCGGGGTAAAGGTAAAGTTTTTATATAATACAAGTATCAAAGATGGTTCGATGATACATTGCAGTCATTGCACTAATAGTAGGATGTTGTGATAAAGGTTTAAAATGACGATCACCCGTTGAAACATCTGCGGAACTTGCTGTATGTACGGAGAGGCTGCGTTCACTCTTCCTAATAATTCCTTATGAGTCGCTATCGGTGTTGCATAAACCAAGAATTCCATGTAATCTCCGAGAAAAAACTCAACGGTGTTAAGTCGGGACTTCGCGCTGCACAATACGGGCAAAATGTGCAAGTGCACCGTCATGTTGGAACCACATTCTATCTCGTATTCCTATTGGAATAAAGTGAATGACCGCATATTCTTCAAATATAAACTCGACCATTTTCGCAGTTTAAAAGCAGCACTTTTTCGCAAAAGAAACTTCAATAAGAATGCAGGAATCCACTGTACATAGATGTGTGTCAAGAGACAAAAAGTTTTTGTTCTCCAAACAAAATCAAGGCTATAAATAGACCGGGAGGTAATGACAGATTTTGAGAAACAATTTTAATCAGTATGCCTTTCAGAAAATAACATGATTACCTGTCTTAGTTTTGACCAGGTAAAAACACTTTTGTGACCAAAATGAGCCAAAATGGCTCATGACTAGGGTTCTTTATATAAAAAATGCTCTCAGAATCGTCCCCTATAAACTGCTGAAGATTGGCACCACCTTTTTGGAACATCCTGTATATAATATCAAGTCGGGAAGTTTTCTTGGACTGCACCTTGACTCTTACTTTCCCCTTCTCCTATTGCGGCTTCGTTAGTTTTGCGGCAGTACAAATCCCCCCACTTACATGACTTCACCCTCTCCGGTGAACGGTTGGCACATCGCTCTCACCTAATACCCCTTCTCCAAAGTCTCCTGAAAGTCTGAGGGGTTTGCCTCCGTCGCTTTCTAATCCGGGAGTCGTTCCCTAATATCTTAATTCCAGGGGCATTTGAATAAATGTAATATTAACCGGCATACCGCGTCTTCAGACGTCATGTTTACGACCGGCCTCAGACGCTTTGTTTCCAGGTAAGATTTCCTAGCGAGCGGGTCAAAGCGTCATATATCGGACAATATTGTAGAGATTTTAAAAATCATATGAACACAAAAAATAATTTACTCACGATCTTTGTAATTCAAACTATATCAGTCACTTGATCTCTGATTTCAACGACGATTTTGAATCATTACATGTGGAACAAAAAGAACGTAAGCTAAATTTTCTATAGAAGTACTAGAAATTAATATAAAATAACAAGCTAAAATTCTCAGGTCTCAAACGGATCTAAATAACTTGCCGCTTTCAAATATTTCAATGGTTTTTGTATTTAATTTTATTTGCTGTTTATTTTGTACAAAACCCAATATATAGTTTAGGTTTAATACATTATTTGGCACTATGTATTCGAAAAAATTGTAATAATTTTTTAAATATACGTGGTGATCGTTCCTCGAAAGATACTTTGTGTATAATTATTATTATCTCCATCAAGTAACGGCCAACTCTTATACAAGGACCTAGAAAAGCATTACGTACATCATGAAGGGCCTGGCAGTTTTCAAGGTTTGAGCGGCTTCTAAGTCAGAGATCGCGAATGTCATTGCAGAGACCAAGAGATGCAGGATTTACCAGAACTACTCTCTTCACGCTAATAAACTCGACATAGTCCACCTTGTTTAACAGTAAAATACTAGATGGAGATTATGTAGAAAGAAATTAAAAGCAAAAAAAACCTTTTTCGATTAAAAAAAGCTTTTATTTAAATGCTCTAAAAAGAAGAATATAAAATTTTCCTTTACAATTTTAACTATCACAATTTATATAATCATAAAAGCTTCTAGCGAGGTTTGCGTAAGTACCTATAAGTATTTAATTAACCTGCATTTAGAAAAAATAGAACATAGCACTTTAAGTTACTCAGTTGAATAGGTACTTGTTTATTTACACAAGTAGATCGCGTGAGAAGCTTTTGTGATCATATAAATTGTGTATAATGAGACTATAAATTGGTAGTGCAAATTTTTAAGGAATATTTTTAGAGCATTTAAATGAAAGCTTTTTTTAAAGGTTTTTACTTTTAATTTATATTTTACTTTTCAGTTATCGCTGGCTAGGTTTCTGAGTCTGTTCACCTCATTAAATGCATCATTGTTGCAAGGTCGTATGTCGGTTAATTTCAGTCTTGCTCTCCAACAAGAAGATCTATTGATTTTACGCTACTTCCGCCATATTGGATTAAAATTGATGTCAAAATATATATCAGCGGCGGTCCTACAGCTTCTGCCGCATCCCGCACTTAGATCGCCACAAGTTTCTGTCTCTCCAGGCATTTTCGGCGATTGTCCGGTCCCTCATCGTCGTCATGACTCCATTTAACCATGTTGTAGCTGGTCTTCCTCGTTTTCTCTTATTTAGTGGAGTGTAGTCAAAAGCTTTCCTTGGCCACCTGTGTTCTTCCATTCGTCTCACGTGTCCATACCATATTAACTGTCATGTGTGTGATGGCAAAATATTTTTCTAATTATTCTTGGTAAGCCCTTTCATTTGATACCCATATTGCAGAAGTGTGTAAAAAAATCACTATTCCGCCATATTGGACGGCCCGCCATATTGGATTTAGAATCATGCCATATCGGATTTAAAATGATATTATACAGCTTATCGTGTATTGTCGCCCGAACTAAACGTGTATATAAAATTTCAGCTCAATCGGTCTACTTTAAAATTGAGTAGCAAGATTCCACCGGAACAAACATACATTCATACATTGAAAGTTAAAGGATTTTAAAATATTTTTTTTACAGAAATAAGTTTTCCGTTAGAAATCGCGTGCTTTTTAAAATACCTTTGTATATTTTGAGAAACAAAAAGGCAGAACGGATTCACTCAAAATTCCAGTACTGAGAACGAAATAGTTGTCATTCTAAAACTGAGAGTCTCCCAAATGTATTCTTGGACTGGACTATGGCTTTTGACCGAATTTTGCTTACCTAGCAAAATCCTAAGTTCGTTATTGAAATTTTAACATTTATAGAGGTTAATGTCGTGCTGAAGGATAAGAAGAAGCAAACCAAATACCATGAGCTCTTATGGCATTTTCGAGGGCATCATAGAACTACAATGTTAGTCTAAGAGTTATGGTTATTGGATCTCTAGGCGGAGTGTGAATACGCTACTCTTTGTACTAGAGACAAGACTGATAAGCCAAGCGATAGCTCTGCGTAACTATCCAAAAAAAAGTTGCAAGTTTTAAAAGCACGACCGTTGGTTTGCTAGCTTTGGTCGCTGAATGCCAAGGTTATATGAATAATACCCTGTATTGCTAGCACATTTAGGTCACGAAAAGGTAGAAGCCCTAAGATCTCTAAATCTGTTTTGAATGCACGATTCTAGGTCCAAGTGATTACTAATCTCATGGTGTTAGTGGTCGCCAGGTAATAAAAGATCAGCCCTATGTGGCTGATAACGGACTGAATTTTCTTTTATTTTTAATAACTAATAATGTTTATTGTAATAACCTACGGCATACAGAAGAAGCAATACAGTTTAAGTCAAACAAGTTCTTGATCAAACTCCTACCTTATCATACTCTGTCGTTTCAGGTGGGCTAAGGGCTTAAGATCCTGGCTTCTAAACCTAATCTTAAAACTCCTTACTATTTAAGTTCGTTTGAGCCAAGCTAGGATTTAAATAGCTTGTTAAAGTAGGCCACTTAACGTGAAAAGATTACAATGATACCATAGTTACACAGGTGCGCTGTGTACGCATAGTCAGCTGATCGGCTTCCACGCAGTAGCGTGGTTTAGATTGAATTGCGGAATATCGTTTGGTAATCGTTTGTGTGCGAGTTATCCTGTGCGGTTTGTTTTGTTTTTGATTTTGTGTGGTTTTACGATTTACTAAAATCCAATATCGTCGAAGGTATATGTTTTGAAGAAACGCATTTATGTTTCGCATTATACTATCATTCAAATTCGAATTGAGAAAACAGTCGTTACGCCGCTGACTCATCAATAATTGTCTGACGTCACTCTTCTTACGCAAAATGGACTATAAACTTGGATGCGACTTGATCAATTTTATCGAAACAAACTTATAAAAGTGATGCCTTTATTAGGTAAAAGTGATTACGCTCCAAAAAAATATAATGGTAGTTACTTGGATTTGACCCAGAGGACACATATAGGACCAAACATTCATTATGAGTGACCTCCAGATAACTTGATTCCATCTTGCTATTGGGAAGAAGAAACTCCATGAAGAACTTCAAGAAAGTAGTAAATAGACATGGTAGCAAAATTATACATTAACATGGCCATAAATGTGTATAAGATGAAATGTGTAATGTTTGCGTGGTCGAAATGCAAGTCTAATTAGGCACTAGATTAAAATATCTTTCTAGATTCTATAGGGACTGTGAGTTAGAAGTTTTCCATACCGATGTTAGATCTCCCAGCGTGGAAGTAGAATGATTGCAAAAATGAAGGAAATCTGATCTCCAGAACATCTTCCATATACATTTTCCTTCTAAATAGTGATATATGGCACGAATAAATAAAATGGAAGTGTGTATGGTAAGTTAAGCAAGAGTGTGCTTGATGCGAGAAATATGGTAGATTGATTTATGCTAAAGATATTAAAATAGGTTTCGCCAGGGTCGGCGAGTTATTCCATGCCATATTTTTTTAGATTTTGTAGAGCTGAAAATCGAAGTTTATTGCGCTGATAAACAGTAGTTTTCTCAGCTATAAGTATACAATTATGACAAATATGACAGCCTTTATTATACTGAATAGAATCATAGGTCTAAATGGACTGAAATACTTTCTTTAATTCAATAACCATTTCTAAAGATAAAAGAGCTTTATAAAAACCAGACAATAAATCATAAGAAATTCAAATAAATGCGTGTCATCAGATAACGAATGCTTTATTTTTGATTTTATTATACTCAAGATTTTCGCAAAAATATTACTACTGGTTGGTAACTAGTCTTTCCATTTCAATGCGAGCAAAGCACAGATTTGATCTGCTTAACGCCATTTTCTTGGAATGCCACTTATTCAAACTACAGGGTGTCCCACGACAATATGAATGAAGACAAGCAATATATCGGAACTGGGCAGTAGTAGCGAGTTATAACTTTGGGTGTTTAAATTAGAGCAAATATAGTATCTTTTCTTATTATTGTGTCACCCAATGAGGTATTTGTTTTTGGTCACGTGACGTCCGATTCAAAATGTTTAAAGGGACACCCTGTATATTTGTGACTTTTTGTGTTCCTCCCGATAAATCAATTCCAACAAACTAGCCCATTTGGGGTCTAAAGTGATTAATTCAAGAGCTACAGGTACTTAAAGGATGGTACCACTACCATTGCTTATAACATGTACCCCTACAGTTAAATTACTTTGGTAGTGTTTCATAATGGTAGTGGTATCGTCCTTTAAGTACCTGTAGCTCTTGAATTAATCACTTTAGACCCCAAGTGTGCTAGTTTGTTGGAATTTTTTTATCGGGAGGAACACAAAAAGTCACAAATATACCGGGTGTCCCATTAAAAAATTTGAATCGGACGTCACGTGACCAAAAACAAATACCTCTTTGGGTAACACAATAATAAGAAAAGATACTATGTTTACTCTAATTTGCACACCCAAAATTATGATTCGCTACTACTGCCCAGTTCCGATATATTGCTTGTCTTAATCGTCGTGGGACACCCTGTATATAGCATAGTTTTTGATTTTGTTAAACCAATTTTTCAATTATGTTATTCTGAGATCTTAAAGAGTACAAACTATTGCGTTTGCGTTGTTGGTAAATCCAAAACGAGAAATGCTAGAAAAACTTATGGGGAACTCTGATTTGCAAAACATTGATTGGTAAATCCAAAACGAGCAACAAACCATAAAAAAACTTGGAAAAACTTATGGGGAGCTCTGATTTGCAGAACATTTATCTTCTTTATCAGAAAAAATCGGAAAAATGTGTCTCTTTCATCTTTTTTTGGCGTGGTTTCTTTTAAATAACGAAAATCGTGTATATGTTTCTGATGCTGCAAGACAAAATGATACGTTTATATTAACATTGAACTGGAAATTCTTCCCAGAATGACCGGAGCTTTCTAAAGTGTAGCATTAAAAACGAGTCTTTTCTGGACAATTTACTAAACTGTCGTCCATAAAATCTGAACCGCAGCTATTCTGGGAAAAAGTAGGCTTTTGTAGCTAGATACATGATATGTTTTAATTAAAAGGCATAGGAATGCAGAACAGGTTTTACCTCTATTGGTTCCAAGGTTTTTGAGCCCAGCATAGTCTGCATGTGATAACCCAGCGACACAAGATGTGTGTCGAGGATTCTTCCTCTTCACCACACCACGTGCACGTTGGGTCGTTGACCACCCTCGTCACGAACAAGTAACGCCTGAAGGTGTTGTGACCCGTTAATAGGCCTACTAACAATCTCAAGTTACTCCTATCCAGAGAGAGACAAAATCATCCTATTCTCTCTGCAGGCCCTGCTAATAGTTTCCGAGCTTGACGGAGATGACCAGAGATGTTGTTCCATCTCAGAGAGTGTTGACGCTGGATCCACTCTCCAGTTGTTTTCCTAATCAAGTTTGCAGATAATCTTAAGGCTGGTTCCGGGCCCACAAAGCTGTTGCCGGATCCCATCCTCGCCAGATGATCCGCCATTTCGTTATCCTTTACCCCAGCGTGCCCAGGTACCCACATCAGTGATACCTTGTGTTTAGCTAAGATGTCGTCAAGAGCCCTCCTGCACCCCAGGACCAGTCCCGACGTTATTTTCCAAGCACTCAGTGCTTTGATGGCTGCTTGACTGTCAGAGCAGATAGTAATCCGCCTCCTAGACCCGTCAATTTCCCGAATACGATTTACACAAGCAAGTATCGCATAGACCTCAGCCTGGAATACTGTGGTGTGCCCCCCAAGAGGGAGTGAAAGTCTTGTATGGAGTTCGTAGACTCCCAAGCCCTCTCTAGCGAGTGAACCGTCTGTGTACCAGACCTGTCCGCCTCCTTCGATGAGCTGTCTTTCCCTAGACTCCCACTCTTCCCTTGACGGAAACACCACCGTAAATTTGCGATTGAAGCGATGCGTAGGAGAAACTATATCGCTCCTCGCCAACAAAATAGGACTATCCTCATGCAACTCTGCTAGAATCGTCCAATGTCCTATGCCTGGATTCATAAAAGTCCAGCTACCCTGACTCCAGAGACAAAACCCAGTTTTTCTAGCTTCCCCTTTAATTACCGGATCCAAAGGAGGAAGATTCAATAGTGTTTCAATGGCACTCAAAGGTGTTGTGCGCACTGCGCTGTTTGGCTCTTATTGCCGTCTTTATACAGGTCCACCACACTATGGAGCCATATATTAATGACGGTCTGACTATTGTAGTATAGAGCCAGTGCACCACTTTTGGGCTCAGGCCCCAACTACTACCGACAATTCTTCTGCAGGCCCATAATGAGTTTCGAGCCTTGCTTACCTTATAATCCACGTGCTCCCTCCAAGTCAGCTTGTGATCCAGTATGACTCCTAGATACTTTACTGACTGAGACAATTCAAGTGTAAAAAGGAGTAAAAAGGATCGTGACAATCGACTTGAGCCTGTTAGGTTTTTCAAATAATTTTTAGCTTAATTGATTTATGTCCATCTATATTTAGCCTCGAAGCTCCCAAACTACCTAATGAACCAATATTATTAACTATTATTTTAAATTCCAAATGTCACTATATTTTGACTGTTATTCGTCCTTTGTCGGGCTTTTTTTCAAAGTGACTAGCCTATATAGGAGCATCTGACTCTGCAACTCAGAACAGTCATAATTACATTGAATTAGTATTATGTATAGGACAGAGACCTCAATCTATTTTATTTTATACTATACACTGACTTGCAAACGTGTTCTCTTACGGCTAATTCTGATTGTTCCTCCATCTATAAAAGGTTGTCTATAGCTTGTGCGTCTCCCTTCCGTCAGCCAGATCTTCCATTTTTGGCGGTCTTCCCAGTCTCGCTCTTCCAGCCCTTTTTTTGTCATGGCTTCCTCGACTTCATTTTTTCACAATCTTCTAGGTCTTCCTCCTCTTCTTGTTCCTCTGGAGCTCCATTCTGCAACCTTTTTCATCCGTGTGTTTTCTGCTTTACGTACGTGCCCATACCATATTAGTCTTCTTTCTTCTAAATAACGTTTCTTTCCACCTTCATTCTCCTCCTGATCTCTTCGTTTGTTATTCTGTCTTTTCTGGTAAGGCCACAGGATCTTCTCCAGTATTCCATTTCGGTTGCCTCCTTTCGTTTTTCTTATTTATTTCTTACCTACATCTCTGCTCCATATGTCATGATACTTCTGATTATTGTTTGATAGATCATGTTTTTGGTTTCCTCGCTGATATTTTTATTCCATATTACACTGTGGAGTTGCATTATTATCTCCCAGTCCCAGTCCCAGTCTTTCTCAGTTGTTGCATCTTTTGTTATCGTGAGGCCCAAGTATTTAAATTTCCTCGTTCCCTTTATTTCCACATTATCTTCTATCTACGTTGTTCCTCCATATTGTTCCATATTTATGTACACACAGAAAAATCTGTCGTTCTGTCAAAGACTTATGCTTGGATTCAATGGGACGTTACACTCAGCATTCCTCAACTACAGCGATGTTTTAAGTGTATAGTTGGTAACGAATTACATCGTATTGTCGATTCGACTACAAGATGTCATTGGATTTCAATGAATAATTCAATCGCAGCCTGTCGTTGAATCGAGTCTGTGATTGGTAATTGATTCTAAACTACTTTCTTTTCCTTGGACCAACAGATTTTATTGCCAGGACAGCTGATCGATTCGTTTGGATGTTTAATTGTGTGATTTTGTATGAAGTATAAGGAGCATGATATAAGAATTAGACATAAGCCTGCACTAGTTGTTGCATTTTTACCTGAAATATAACTGTCTGATTAATCTAAATTCCTACAATCAATTGTGGGTGTTAGCTCTTCTAAGCCCGAATTTTTCAGTAGGTCATCCATTTAATATATAACTGGAAATATTTAAATCACACAATTGCTGATGCAATACGCAAAACCACGAGATGACACAACACGGCTAACACCGAAACAATACAACGAAACAACCTCGTCCATGTTGGCGGATTGGCGCCGATAATAACACTAAGGTGAACTCATGTTCTTTCTTTTTACGTTCATTGAATCGGGACATCAGTCTCGCCGAATACTGACTATAGTTCAGCGAACAACAAGGGCTATTGAAACAAAATTAATTTTTATTATTTGGATTACCACGAACTGTTGTTGCAGTAATAATTTTTGTACATTGAATAGATTTTATGCTTTGCTTAAACGAGACATAGGGTAAATTTCGAAAACATAGGATATTTTGATTGCATTATATGTCAATACTGGTATTATAAGGCTTATACATATCGCTAGAATGAATATAAAATTATTTTGAATTTATTGGCGTATTTTATGCTTTGCTTAAATGAAACATAGGGTAAACTTCGAAAACAAAGGATGTTCTGATTGCATTATATGTCAATAATGGTATTAGAAAGATTATACATATCGCTAGAATGAATATAAAATTATTTTGAATTTATTGGCGTATTTTATGCTTTGCTTAAATGAAACATAGGGTAAACTTCGAAAACAAAGGATGTTTTGATTGCATTATATGTCAATAATGGTATTAGAAAGATTATACATATCGCTAGAATGAATATAAAATTATTTTGAATTTATTGGTGTACCTGTGATTACTTCGAATATAAGGATTGAGTTATTTCAATGACATTGATTTCAAACAACTGTAAATATATTTAAAGCGATGGAAAAACATCCAAATACTAACAATTAATTGAAAACGCAACAGTATTTTTTTCTGTATACTTTTTGTGTTCACTGATTCTACAATACCATAAGTGTTGGTATTTCAGTGTTTTTTATCTTGATAATTGAAAGCCGCGCTGTGTATCATCGCTCCTGCTTATGCTATTGGTGTTTATTTTGACTCGTAACGAAAACACACACATCGCCTCCGGCTAGCACTTGTCGGTGATAGATCCGTCATCGCGACGATGAATCCATCTTCGAGGCTTCTGCAACTCGTCAGCACACATCGACGTAAACCTGACGTCGATCTGAATGTGCTTTATGGCCAGTCGTCGGGATATCCACACCGATGAGGGAATTACTGGGATATACGGACGAGTGAAATATGCTTCCGTGGCCGGATCAACACCTTAGATAACAAGCTGTGAAAAGAGATATGTTTTTCAAGATGCCGATCGGAAATAAGTTGCTTCCCATAAGCCAGGTGTTGAAAATGTTTTAAGCCGTTGGTTGTTGTCGCCCTCAGCAACAATAAGGTAATTTGGGCATTTCAAAAGGACTACAATTAAACATTCACTTAAGACTTTACTTATACAGTGAATAGGTTGGGTTAACGAATTTGCAAAAATGAAACAGCGTAGGTATCTCATCAAAAATAAATTACATAACAACAACCCGACCTCTGTAAATCAGAAAGTAAACTTTTAACTGTATCAAAGTGTCAGTACCATGTTACATATTGTATAAAGACTTTGTAGATTCGTAATACCTTCTCGAGTCTAACAAAACAATATTGACATGAGTTTTATACAGTATAATGATGCCATTAAGCCTAAAGAATACGCACTTGAGGAGCTTTGAATTCATTCATTGCTGTCTTTGTAACACTTTTAAAAACGATGCCAAATATGCCAAGTAATTGTAGCAAGTTTAAGCTTTGTTCTTGCCTACGCTGCGTACAATGTCAGAAAAGCTTCTTTAGTGTTCAATAATCTACAATTTCTAACAATAAATTCCTATGCCCTTGAGGCTTCGCAGATCTTCTATGTGACGTGATTAGCAAATATAGGTTTTAATTCACACGTAATTTTTAAGTTCCTTTCTGACTACAAAGTTTGGTTTAATGAACTTATAAGTGTAACACGATTGTTTCTTATTAAAACTATACAAGGTGTCCAGTTAGTGGGTAATTCTTCGATATCTCGCAAGGTATACTTGATAGAAGAAAATGTCAAATACAATAGTTATTTGATTACTTAAGATGCATATTCTAAAAATATTTTGAAATATACAGGATGCTGCGGGAAAGTAGGATAGTGATCAACTTGATTTTTTTATATGGAACTACAACTTTTTCTTAAATGTTTCTAGTTTCCATCATTGATCTCTATTCAACCCTAAAATATTTTTAGGATCGGTTGCGACGTTGCCAAGTTATAATTTATTTTCTATTAATTTCCGGATTTGCAAGGTGGCAAGTAATACGTCCAAATTGATATCTTCCTTTAACTCTCCTCAGTAATATTAAACAGCGAGTTACTTGAATATCAAGTGGATATTATTTTGGACGTTACCAGCAATTTGTATCTACAGGATGTTTTTCGCACAATTTTACATTACGGCAATTTGAAGATCATTTTACTTTGTTTTTAAATGTAATACCCTGTATGTTTTATTTTAAATCGAAATATCTACTAATACCCTATCTCGCCTTGTAATATTTTTTTCGCGTTTGTGGCGTTGCCAAGTTATAAATTATTTTCCAAATTTTTAAACAAATATCCCCGATTTTAATTTATTTTAAATAGAATCCTCTACTTATTTTTATTGCAATGAATTGCACATGTCGAACTTAGGAACATCTCACAATTTCAAAATTTTGTTTTTGTTAATTATTGAGATTCGTCAACACCGCTTTTTCAGTAAACAGTACAGGAACGCTTAAATATTTCCAAAACTGCTACAGCTGGAACGGTAAAATTCAATACTTGGGGGTTTTTGAACATACAGAATTCAAAAACGCTAACATCAGTGTTGTCAGATTTATCACTTTTACGTTAGACTTCATAAATAGGGCATCCTATTCAAAATATGACGTAAAATTGATAAATCTGACAACACTGATGTTAGCTTTTTTGAATTTTGTATGTACAAAAACCCCCAAGTGTTGAATTTTACCGTCCCAGCTGGTGGCAGTTCTGGAAATATTTAAGCGTTCCGGTACCGTTTACTGAGCAAGCGGTGTTATCGTATCTCAGTAGTTAATAGAAACAAAATTTTGAAATTGTGAGATCTGACTAAATTCGACATGCGCAATTCATTGCAATAAAAATAGGTAGAGGATTCTATTTAAGATAAATTAAAATCGGGGATATTTGTTTAAAAATTTGGAAAAATAGTTTATAACTTGGCAACGTCGCAAACGCGAAAAAAATATTACAAGGGGAGATAGCGTATTAGTAGATATTTCGATTTGAAATAAAAAATATAGGGTGTTACATTTAAAAAAACAAAGTAAAATGACCTTCAAGTTGCCGTAATTTAAAATTCTGCCAAAAACACCCTGTAGATAATAATTGCTGGTAACATCCAAAATACTATCCACGTTATATTCAGTTAACGCGCTGTATAATATTATTAAGAAAAGTTGAAGGAATATATCAGTTTGGACGTATTACTTGCGACCTTGCAAATCCGGAAATTAATAGAAAATAAATTATAACTTGGCAACGTCGGCACCAATCCCAAAAATATTTGAGGGTTAAATAGAGATCAACGATGGAAACTAGAAGAATTTAAGAGTCGATCACTATCCTACTTTCCTGCAACACCCTGTATATTTCAAAATATTTTTAGAATATGCGTCTTAAGTAACCAAATAACTTTTGTATTTGATATTTTCTTCTATCTGGTATGCCTTGCCAGATATCGAAGAATTACACACTAACTGGACACCCTGTGTATTGCGTTTGGATGCGCTTAAGTGGAGATATTGTTGTTACACCTTGTCTCTATCTCGTCAATATTACCTTCTAATGTCATACAGACTCCATTAGTGCTATATTGTTAAAAACCTTATTCTTCTTTTTTTCCACATCAAGTTTTGGGCTGTTTATCTGTTATGATACCCCATCTTTTCTCGACCTTCTGATATCTCTTTTATCAGAGGATTGATAAAATCTGGCTCTGTCTGGAATCCTATTTTCGTCCAATCATTCTACATGTTCTTTCCATTTATTTTTTTTTGCTTTCGTTCTTTCGTTTATATTGAAGATGTTTAATTATGCTCTTATATCTCGGTTCCTTAGTGTGTCTAATTTTGCGTAACTTTCGACTTTTCTTAGAAATTTCATTTCTTGTCTTTGCATCCCATTTTCTTTATTTTGATGTCCATGGTTCAGTACAATATAGGAGGGTTGGAACAGCTATCGTCTTATAAAATGTCATTTGCGTATCTTTTCTGGATTTATCCTTTAATGTTCTGCTGAAGGTTCCACAAATATTCGTGAATTTATTAAGTGTTACTTCTATAACATTACTTCTCTCATAGGATATATCGCAGGCTAAGTATTCGAAATATTTTATCTATGCCAGTGCTCCAGATTTTGCGATATACACGAATATATTCTTAGAAAGGAACAAAATTGCTGCCATAAGTGGTTTAGATATTTTTCAAGCAGCTGAAGGCTAAACGAATGACACCCAGTATGGGAAAGTTTTTGTAACACGTCGTATACAGTATCAATTTGCCATTGCTTTTCGATACACTTAGAGCGAAATTCAGTCAGTAGTATTCGCATTAACTGTGTGAAGGTAGACCACCAATCTTAGAAGTCTTCAACTAACTCTAAACTGTTTAAATTCGTACCAGAAAATGTCGGAAAAAGTCAACGACCGGCGGGACTCGAACCCACGACCTCCAGATTTGTACTCCGAAGGAGAGTAAGAAATTTCTTTGCAATGATTCCCAATAACGATAACGAAGGTCCGTTATTTACGGCGAATAAGACAGATGATTGTACAGTTCTATACTTTGAAGCTCCACATTCTTCACTTCTACCCATATTTAACCTCAAATGTTGTATGGTAGTCAACATTCTTGTAAAAAAGAAAAACGAATGGGTGATCTCTTCCGATAACGTAAAGGTTTCATCCATAATAAATAAGATAATGAGGATAGTTTAACGGTTTAAAGGTTCTACCCGACCACAATTCAAACGTCTTCAAATTAAATATTTCAAGGACACTCTACTCCAACCATAGATTAGAAAGTAAGAGTTACTAAAACGTTGTAATGGAGCCTCTATCTTTTTAGGGCATATAACTGTTTCTGAAACTCACAGCACACTTGTCGTAATACTTGTTTTATTGATATCTCCGGTTTGAAAAAGGCTAGGACGTTGAATCTTGCGTTGGCTATTTAATAATTTTGTCCTCTATTTATCTATATTAAAAAAGATATTAAAAGTTCTGTAAGAATGCATAATAATTTTTGTGATGTCAAATATCGCATTAGCTAGCTATTAAGTCAAGATAAACTTGGATAATTTTTATATATCAGATTATTACGTAAGAATAACTCTTTCAAACGAGACCTAGCTTGTTTAATTCAGTTAAACTATACCAAAGTTATCACCATTTAAATAAAAATTTCTTGGGCCGTCTTCCATCTCTATATCTTACAAGATCGAAAAATGCTATCAAAAAAGTTCGAAAATTGTCCAGTCTATATGATGATATTATTTAAAAAGCCTTTTTTTCTAGGTGACTGTAACAGTAACGTCGCCTAGCGGCCACTCGAGGAACTTGAAAATAATTTCTAGTGATTTCTCTTAGCCGATTTACCTAATCATACTTTTGAGTCCAAGTTATGTGATTAACGGTTACCGAGATATTAGCGGCGTTCATTCTCCACCCTGTACAGCCCATTTCAGACAAATTAATCTAATCCCAGCTACTGTCATGCAGTAACGCACTTATTTTTTACATTAAACTATTAGTCAAATTCGAATTGAGAAAATAATTACAATTATACGACTTGAAAAGGTATGCTCACGCGCATGATGTCTTCCGTCTCGCTTCCACCTGTGACGTCAGCGTGTGACAAACGGGGTTTGTTTACTTGTTTAGGTACAGATTATAGCCGAATACTTTCAGTTTATTTTCTTGAGTTTACTCGTTTGCAGTAGTAAAGTTTGATAAACCATTAATTATTTGCGGCTCTGGAGTTTAACACATATTTGAACAATGGTTTATTGTGCGATTGTGGGCTGTTCCAACAATAATAATAATAAAAAAAGTAAAAACTATTCATCACACTACCGCTACTTGGGATGGTTTGGAAAATTTGGCAGGCTTCATTGCATTTGAGTTGAAAAATAAGAAGAAACTGGGTTATATCCCAGATTGCACAGATATTCCTTTCACTTGGGTCAACCATTTAACAGAAGGTGGACTAGAAAAACATACAGATGAGTCCTTGGCAAAATGTAATGAGCTCAGCCATATATTTTCCAACCATAATGGAAACGCTTTGAAAATTGAAAAGAACTATCTAGAGAATTTAAACAAATTATCAGAGAATGTAGATGTGACTGATAAAGAAATGAGCTTGCTTTTTAGATGTAAAATGTATTTCAGAATAAAAATTCTTGATAGGGGAATTAGAGAGAACTCCAATATTAGAAAACGGAAATTCGCTAAGATTGTAAAATAGTATAAAGTAATAAGTATACAGGGTCCTGCGACGGTGCATCCAGCTTTCCAGCGCCTTTCCTATTTGGAATAAAAAAATGCTACATAAAATAAAAATACGCTAAAATATGGTTAGAGATTTACAGTTTGCAGAACTTATTTTTTAAGATATTTCATTTTCAGTTCATATAGAGAAAGGCTAGTTCTATATGCTCTTATTCATCCCTTTTTCAGTTGTTATTGTCTGTTCAAAATATATTTTCCTATTAGACTCATATTTACAGAATCAATAACTACAATACATCAAGAGCGCTACAAATAATGTGCCCTATACCCAGGCCATCAGAAACCATCACTACAAGTGCATCAAACTTTTTAATTCAAACATAATATCATTAAACAGGTACATGGCGTGAAAACATTTTGGAAAAAATTGTGGAAAAACCTGTTATTACTAGGAATCTTTAGTATACGAGAATTCACAAGTACTAGCTAAAATCAATGTCCAGAAAGATATTGTTGTATCCTATTGTGATATGTTTTTTATTTTATGTTTAACATATATGTATAGTGCGGTTGTGACATATATTTGAATAAATAAAAGATAAGAAAGGTTGATAATGTATTTTTCTTATCCCCTAATTTCAAAAATTCTAACGTTACCAATCATGAGCAGAAAAAAGTCAATATTTATTCGCCATAAACATAATGCCATTATGCTTGTTCATGATTTTTTCAAAATGAATGACAAAATCATGTTATTTATTTGTTATCTACCATTTATTAAGAGAATTATACAGTAAATATATGTGCAAATTAGCTTGAAGAGCTGGTGATGCATCATCATAATGTATATATAAAAAATAAGGACGGTAATCGAAGGCTGCTGAATGGGGTATATAAAGATTCCACCCCCTACCCGAGAAATTTTCCCACAAAAAGATGGTTTCACTAGGCATTCCAATCGACATCTTATATGAGATTTCAGAAAAATACGTCCAGACCGTTCTGACTCTGTTCTTTTTCCTCAATGTAATTTTTTTGTGTACATACAATCAAATTTTTGTATCTGAAATTCAGTACGCTCGGAGCTACTGCAAACGGGTCGGGCGTCGAGTAATATCAATTCTCTGTATAACTATTTCACCAATTTTTTCATTCTGATACAGGTCAATATGTATTGTTTATATTATACTCTTCATGAGCTATTTTCATTTTGTATGAATATTAAATATCTAAGAAAGATATAACAAAAAACGTAATAAAACTTTCAAAAATCAATGCTTTGGCGCCATGTGCTTGTACACTTGTCACGTGGTGACGTCATGCGCAGACCGGTTCGAAATCTGCCCGCCAAGTGATCATATCTGTTGGAGTCGTAGTATCATGGTGCGTTATCACATGTGTGACGTCACTGTTATCCTCCTACGTGAACTAGACCTGAGCTGATGTAAATGCTGTGCTAAACAGAATAATGAATACCTTCTTTAGCAACGTTCATTAGGTACCAAACAAACATAATACCAGTCTTGCAGGTATTATTAAAAGAAGGTTCCTGGTATCTGCGGCGTAATAATGAACATAACATATCTCGTAATTTGGCGTAGTGTTGGGGATTAGAGAGAGCCGCCGTATAGAGCTGACATCATACCGGAGAGAGAGTATGATTATGAAACAATATAGGGAGTGATCTGCAAATATAACGACTGCTACCAGCGTGTTGCGGCCGTTGCTGTAAATATCGCCCAGCTTCGGCATTAACAGCTACATAGCAACGCGCACCATGCTCGTTCACATTAAATCTAATTTAGCCAAAGTATATGATGCGAACGGTAAATACGCAGTGGCGAACGCAATTAGCTTGCGTTTCAGAAAAGTTATGGTTATACGGGACCATACGCCCTGGTTACCAAGGATTTACTGATCCACCGTTATCATTCTTTGGACGCGGCAAATTTGATGGCTTTATTAGCATTTTAGCGCAGAACGGTTCACATGTTTCTACCGCTACTGATACATCCAACGGACAATAAAAAAAGGGGAGAAACGCTTTGAAAAAAACGGCAGAAATTGGGAGAACAGGGTTTTTTCATTTTTCCCCAGCATTGGAAAAAAAACAAAATTTTGAAATATTGGAATTTAAAGTGAAACAGAGAATAAAATGCAATATATCTTAGACGTGTAAATGCAAATTATAAAAACATCTATATTTGCATCATATTTAACTGTAAGGTTTAAAATCGTATCCACCAAATATTTTATGTAAGTAACATTTCATCTAGAACGCTAAAGAACCAAAATATCTCTTATTAATAAAATAACAAAGAATAAAACACATTCTTAAAATAAAATAAAAATATTAAAAATAAGTAGAATACGAGTCAGTGTTAATACCTTCAGATAAAATACCTGCTTCCGATTCCACATTACCATTTTTTTTACCATCTTGATCATTTTTGAAAATGTTATTAATATTAAAGTGTTTGTTTCCAAAAGTTCTTGATCGAGATTTCTCTGTGCACGTTCATATTCGGCATTGAATAAATTTGTGGATACTGAGTGAACACTAGGCATTTGGTATGCGGGTCTTAGCATTTTTAAAGCTTTTTTTTGGTAGTGAGTTCAGGTATCCTAATGGTTGCCGCTCAGCGGCAGTCAGAGGGATCAGAGTCCCATTCTTCAAGTTCTTTGCGATTATTGAGAGGTCTTTGACACTGGCGATTTTTCTTCAACTGCTTCTGAAATACACAAGTGGCATTTAATAACAGACAGTACTTTCTACTTATAACTGTCAAACATTTCAAGTTAATGCAATAGGGTCGTTCAGTGAAACTCCAATAACCATATTTATGCGCATTTTCATGAGGTAATACTTACATATAACATACAAAAAAAAATTCAACTTAATTGGATGAGAATTGAAAAAGTTACGCGCCTTCAAAGATTAAAATATTTCATGCGCTCAAAATTCATCGTTGTGGCGTCATTGGATCTGTCGGCGAGCCCAGACCGACTGGCGGCTGTACAGCGACAGCGCCCAGCATACGTTTATAATACGTTTAAGTGCTTTAGTCGACGCTATGTTTTGTTTGATCGGGTGGTTTTTTCTAACACATTCAAAAATCCAGATTCTTCTACAGTCATTTTATCGGTAGTTCTCAAAACTCAAAATGAGTGACTGGTTAAGGAGTAACATTATTTTGGGATATGTTTTAATGGCATTTGTTTCTGCCTTCCCTTAGTGGCTGCCTTAGGATATTGCACTCAACATATTTTGATATAACTTTGGCCTTTATATTGACTTGGACTCACTTATCTGTCTTCCAACGTTCCCTCTCTCGTTGTCTTCAGTACACTCTAGTTCTACTTGCGAAACATTGGTGCTATAATAGATTCGCTGCTTGGTGACGAACATCGAATTTTTTTGTGCTGGTACAAGGTTCATCTAAATATCATTTTCGTTGTCTTAAGGAAAACATTCCGAGAATCTCTATCGTGTAAGGCTTGTTGGTCTTTTTGACAAACAAAAATGTAGCAGTATAGCGTTTATTGTTAATATAAAATAAATAAAATACAATAAACAACAAGTGACCCAAAAAAAGTTAAAAACTTGTGCTTGGGTATAAGTAATTATTATAAAATGGAAACAACAAATAAGGGCTAATTCAGGAATATTTATATTTATGTTATGTATTCCATATATATCAGTAATAATAGGTATTGCATATATCTACAAGTTGGAGAATTTTAATGCGCTTATTATTTACTATCCATTGTTTTAAACTATACTTGAATGAATTTAAAGGCACTAGACATTTTATGCTTTCTGGTATCTCATTGTATAGTCTTGGAGCAAGAAATGTATGACATCGTAATAAAGTATTTTTTCTTGCTTTTGGTACAACATTACATGCATATCTTATGTCATATTTATGTTCGTGTTTTGTCAAGTTTGATTTATTTTTATATTGGTAAATACCTAATGACATGAAAAATGTGCGGAACTACTTCCGGTTTCATCTTGAGTTTTACATCTTTCATTAATTTGTAACATATGTAATTTTCAACATCTTCCTCAAATTTAAACAAAATATACAAGACTGAGATACACATTTGAAGTAGGGATATTTTGTAGGCTAAGTATCCACGATTTTCTACCCAAAATACAGAAATGTACGACACAAAGAACTAGATAATATAATATAAAACAATTTTTTCTACATAATCAAAATACATATGAATTTTGGTTACATCAAAGGACTGAAAACAGCCTTTTACACGTTCCACATATCAATGAGAATTGATTTCTCCAGTGCTTTTATAATTGTTAGGTATATGATTAGTTCAGTATTTGGATTAAAAAAATCTACTTGTATCTCTTACGTTTTAGTGCGAGTACCAGCAAAATCTGCTAACAACTGACGTCAACATACCTTTAGAATGGCATTCACAAATGCGGATTCTTGATAATAATACAATTCACTTAGTTATAAAAATACCTATATTAAAATGGTCCTCACAGAGTACTTTGTTGACTTATCGCTCACAAATTCATTCCTACGCATAGCTCTCTGCCACAACTTCCTGATTTTTATATTTCGAGGCAAACCAATAAAAAATGCATCAGGAGTGGTCACTGTCGTATTTTCACATTGGGGAACCATACAATATCTGTCCTCCTTCCATTATTATACTCAGTATCAACGAATTCAAATAACTTGGTCAGTATTCAGTGTCGATTAAACAATTAAATAAATTATCCCATACACGCGTATGCAGTTCGCAAAGCTTATTATTTACCAAGCGCCCGTACAATGCGTGGCCAAGATGCCGCGCTGCGCCGATCGGAGAGGTGTAGTGACGTCACCGTCGCACACTCGCAAGTGCCGCGCATTTTCAATTTGCATCACTTTGATAATTTATTAGAATATGAAATCGAGCTCAGAAAATTCTGAAATTTTGCACAGCTACTAGACTCAATACGCCCTTTTAGAATATGAATAAAAAAATATGCTGAACGAGCCTATACTACCTATACAGGGTTATTGGTAATCCGATACAGATGGTAAGCTATAAAATTGATCATACAGCATGTCCAAGTCCTAATGGTTTCCGAGATAAATTGAATTTTAGAGATTTTCATTAAAATGCAGAGTTCCAAGCGAACATTTCTATTGTCGGACTTTGGAATTTTTTGGTATTACTCATTACAAAATATACTATTACCTCATTATCGACTAAAAAAAGTGATCAGGTATCAAACACTTGCGAGATGGTGTGAAAATCAGTGACTTGAAGAAGCGTTACAAAAAAATTAATTTATCTTAAAAGGTCACCAAATAATTAACCGTGAACTTTTCGGTGAAAAACTTGTTGTAAATCTTGTAAACAAAGGCAATAAGATAGCATTTAAGCTCTAAAAGCATAATCAATCTCCGAAGGACTATGCTCTCATGTATTCCCTCCTGGTCTGCATTCAGATAGGAGTTCCTGCTCTCACTCAAGGCAGGATAGTCGTAGATAACACGCTTAGCTGTTTTCTCTGCCTCACCGCGCTGCCTGCATAATGAGTTTGACACTACAATCTCCAGCTTTTTCAGGTGTGCACTAAATGTCCAATGGCCAGTTATAAACCCAACGACCTTTTGTAGTTCCTTCCTGCTCAATCTGAGAGTATTAAGATCACGAGGGTCCCCTCAGCATCCTCTTAGAGTGAGTATTCTTCAACACCCTGTCACCCTCATTTGACAGCTGTCCGTACCATGTAACTGTGCACCCAAGATAATGTTACCTTGTTGGACTTTGCCAGTATCTTCTAGTGTATTATGGCAGTATTTACTTCTCAAAAAAAGAGACACAATAAATAATCTCGAGGCGCCAGTTTCTACTACGCACACTGCTAAGAGCTTGAAAACGGTTTTAGTCGGAACCTGAATGGACCGTTTTTTATTTAGTTCATAATGTGTAACATAGTTTCCAAAAACTTCTGTAGTTTTCGATTCTTCCGTGAACAGAAACCCTTTTTCGATCAAGCAATTTTTCTGAAAATTTTTATTCACTAGTATCCACATGAAGTAGCATATGACAGTATGATGGAATCGAGTACTTTTGAGAAATTGAAAGATTTGCATGGCTTCTGGTAGAATTTATAGTACCTATAAGCACTCCACGTTTCCTTGAGAGGTCATTTCCAATGCATTATTTAAATTTCCTACAAACGACGAAATACATCGAGGAGTTTTTAGCATTTTATTGACCTTGGGTCAAGTTTGGTCAACTTCAGCTTACCTTGTTCAGTCAAACTAGCTATCAAATTTTCCACATAATGCCATCATAACAGGTTTTTAGTTGTATTACTGGCAGCCCAACTAATTACTCAAGAAACCCCCCTCGCCTGATGAAAGCTGTAGCTACGTCTGGCATCAGAAAATACTACATTTGTATTTGAAATGTGCGATTCGTGCGTAATTTTTCTGTAATGTCAGTATTTTTTTAATTTATGTAAAACTATGTGAGGCAATTAGCTTTTAGGCCCTTCTCCCGACCCCTTTGCGAAGTGTCCTTTTTCATTATAGCAGGTGAAAGTAAGACACAGTGGCCGAAGCATTCGTATCTAAAAAATTCTGCACTGCCTACTGCTCATTATGCTGCGCTACGAAAGCAGTTGGATAAACAACCATGCTGATATTAATTTTTAGCAATAGTATGCCATTTCACGGAATTGTACACCCGACTTTGGCATTCATGACATATGGAATGGAATCTCGAAGAAAAATTGATTTCCAAGTAGTAGCATAGTTCCTCCACCGTTCGCAGTTGGAAGGCTGTGAGTTCATTAAAACACATCTCTGAAGAAAGTTAGTGTAGGTTAGGTTAAGCTTAGACAAAACAAAAAAATAGGCTAATAGTGAGTGGTGCGATTATACGTCCTTCCTCTGCGACCCTATTGAGTCTATTGTGGATCATACCTATTTTGATTTCACCATACAATCTACACCTTGTGAAGAAAGTGATGGTCGTGTTGGGCAAAACTTCGTTGAAGTCATTACGTTTCAGATGGGTAAATATGAAGATCTGAAGCTCTTTCCAGTTCTGGAGAGAAACAAAATATGTACTTCGATGGAATGAAAAGTGCTTGCTTACTCCGCAAGTGGGAGATAATTCCAATCATTTGGTTCACAGAAAAATCGGAAAAATGAAGGGCACTGGCTGGATTCGAACCAGCGTCTCCGGCATTCTAGGCCGACGCGTTACCAACTATACCACGGTTTCCCGTAATATAGCCGATATACAGCACCGACAACATGGTGTTGTATATCGGCTATATTACGTATCTCTCTGCGAACCACGTATTTCAGTCATCCAGAGATTACTGTGAACTTTTATACGATCTAACTACCATCAAGAGATCTGGTAAGTTAGACAAGGAGGCTTTCTAAGACGCAGGGTTTTTAGTGTTTTCAGTGTTCGTTCCGCGAGGTTGGCAAAAAAGATGGTAGATCGACGATGCTGGGAGACAGCACCCTCGGCCTTTTCTGCCAATCATTAGTTGTCAAAAGCAGATATATCACAAGTTTTGTACACGCGCAGATAACATCTTTGAAAGGTGCTAGTGAACCGGCTAGTAGCTTATCAGGAATGTCCTATTCAATGAAAGTGCTACCAGAAAATGCCAGAAAAAACCAACTGCCAGCGGGGTTAGAACCCGCGCCTCCGGAATTCCAGTTCGACACTCTTACCAGCTGAGCCATGGCGGTCATGGCGATCCAGCCGGAAAAGCGAAGCTAAGAAGCATCGAATTGTTTCACGCAGACTGACGGCTTCACCCCAGCTACCTTCTGGTAGTACGGAGCAGCTCGTATCTGTGCATCGAGGCAATCTGTTGGGTCAACATTGATCTTTGACCGCATTCGACACCAGATGTCACCAGGTCGAGCCAGCACAGGCAACTCTGTGTAAGGAATAAACAATGGCGGACTAGAATTCCGGAGGCGCGGGTTCGAATCCCGCTGGCAGTCGGTTTTTTCCGACATTCTCTAGTAGCACCTTGATTTGAGAGCACGGCATGCGGGCAATAAAATGATACATGGTATAAATGTCGTATTAGTAATCTGTGAATCAAATGATTGGAATTATCTCCCTCTTGCGGAGTAAGCATGCACCTTTCATTCCATGAAATGCTGGCCGACTGAGGAGTCGTACTTCAGTAAGAAAGAGAGCTGTCGTGCAAATAGTGGTGGGAGATTCACACTCACCCAACAGCCGACAGATCTCTCTGGATGACTGAAATATATGGTTCGCAGAGAGATACGGGGGAGTGGTGCTGTATATCGGCTATATTACGGGGAACCGTGGTATAGTTGGTGACGCGTCCGCCTAGAATGCCGGAGACGCTGGTTCGAATCCAGCCGGTACCATTAATTTTTCCAATCTTTCTGTGAACCAAACGAATGTAATTTGACGTTTCTGTTTTCCGCAAGTGATTTCTCAGACGACAATGTCCTGTCAACGGACCGACCAGAACGAGCAGATCATTTCTGCCACATTCTAGAATCATCGGGGGGCCTGACTAGAGGGGTATAATATATGTAGTAGTATCTCTCGCCAGTGCAGTAGTGCTTTCATCTCTCCCCATTCTGAAATGGTTTTCCTAACATGGTTTTCGCAATACGCGCAAATGGTCTTGGTCCTACGAACGCAGATTCAGTTCCTCCTCTTGCAAGTGTGTCGACTGATTCATTGCCTCCCACTCCGTTACGACGTGTTACCCAAGTTAATGTAATATGTCCAGATATTCGTCAAGCTTTCTCTCAGTAATACCGACCTTAGAGATGTTATAATCTTCAGCGACAGCAAGAGTGCAGCTATGAAATTAGAGCATTTAAGGATATCACCGACTTTCAACCATATCGCCTCAAACATAATGAAATTGATTCACAGACACAACAATTTGGATAAAAATGTAAAAATTGTATGGATTAAAGCATATACAGGTATACCTCAAAACAACACAGTCGACATACTAGCAAAGATGGCGACTGCAGATGGAATACTGATGAGAAATTTCAAAATTTCCTACAGTGACTTGAACAGTAAGTTAAACAAGAACCTGAAAGAAAAGTGGAGCGAACACTACCATAGAAATCCATCCGGAACGATATACAAACAGATCCAGCAGAACATAAGAACAGAGCTCTGGTTTAAGAGAGGAACGAATAGACCACTTGTGAGAACACTTTGCAGATTGAGGTGTGGTCATTGCTTAAGCCCTCAACACAAAACTAGAATAGGGTTAGACGATGCACCCTCAAAGCAGATGTGGAGTGATTGGTACTGCTCAACACTGTATATTAGAATGCCAGTTGATCAGTAATGAGGTAACAGACCTGTATCACAGATTGTCAAACTATATTCCGTTACCTGCTAATATGACCTCTATACTAGCTAGTGAAAACAACTGTTCGTACAAACTGTTATATAACTTTTGCACACAAAAACTAAAAATAATACTGTAACTTTCAACTATAACTAATATAAAACACTGTTCATATTTATTAAGAAAAAATAGATGTCCATCCAAAATAGAACCTGCCAGTTGATTTCAGATCAGAGCCAATATCTTAAATAAAAAGAAATGTTCATGCTACAAAGCTAAAATATTTTAACTTGAATTGCGCTACTTATACATACAGGGTGGGTCAAGATCAACGCCTTGGACTCTTGTGACCTTGTATATATTATTACATATTTGAATTGCTTGGCCAATTGACCCGGCTTCTCGGAAGACGCCGAACAAGTAACAGTTTCTGAGGATGCCACTCACTCATGGTCTCAAAACGCCAAACAAGTCAAATCAAATGAGTTGGTTCACATCCACCTTTCTTATATCTACTGGCCTCTTCTCAGTCACATCATAATTCGCCTTTTCATGATACTCTTCCCCACGTTACGTCTGTTTGGAGGTCTGTCACCCCCGCTTTCCTGGAGATAATTGGCGAGAGCCTTTCCACGCTCGCCTTGGTATGCGAATAACTAATTAACGAAGCATTAGTGAGCCACGGTATGCCACCAGACAAGCTGCCGTATCCTACAAAGCACTCGTCTCACTCCCTGATCGTGCGTTTGTCTGTTTGCGTATGTGTGTTTGAATTAACTCCTTGACATGCGAGAAACTGGATGAATCTGCGGGCAAAATTTGTGCAGATGGCATTTGTACGCGTAACCTGTCGTCAGATTTATCACTTCATCATAATTGTTGCTCTGCTATAGCCGTCTCCTTTTCAGCCTTTCGTTTGTTACGTGTTCATTAGATTGGCACTATTTTAGAAAATTAAATTGTGAGTTTTTTGGCATTATCGTGAAAGTTGTCGATGGCATGAGGCCTTTACGGAAACTATGATCGGATTAACCCGATCAGTTGGATCACTGATCCTGACGTTCGGAAAGTGATCTAGGATCGGTCAGAAATAGCGTAGTTCACTCTTGTACAGTACGTGATTGCAATCGGATTCAAATTAGTAACTGCTTTACTTTACCATCTGTTTTTTATTGTTAAACCAACTTTTTCGTTGTTCGATGTCCGTTAAATTCATGGAATCATAAATCCCACTTGACAGCTGTTTGATATATAACTGATCTATCCGGATCCAGATCAGTGTTTCCGTAAGGGCCTCGGTGACAGCTAGCTGCCATTTGGATAAGTGTTTTTTTACGTAGGTACACCTCTTTGAGAAGCACTCCTCATCCCTAATATTATCTCCAAGAGTACCAAGGTAATCCATTAAGAGATAAATAACCGAGAACCCACATAGCTATTTTCCTGAACAAAAAGACAACACTTCTTCTTCTTTGGGATATGTTTCTGCTAACAACCATTTTGTTGATGTTTATTGTTTATCTTTAGACCCAGCCCAGTTAGGAAAATAACTATGTGAGTGTACGTCTGCCGAGTTGGCTACATACCCTTTTATTAGTTTATTTATAGAAATCTCAGAAAATGGATACCCGACAATTATATTTCTGTAACATAGTGAATTTTGTCCACAAACATAAGAAATACATATATCAATTCCAATAGCCATGAACATGACACAAGAACCAAGAATAAGGCTTTATGATCTCTTGTATATTCTCCCAAGTAACAAATACACAAAGTTTCTATAGCATAATCATAAACAAAATGTTTTAGGTCTGTATTCAAGGACTACTATGCCAAATCCGTATTTTTTGTTTTTATTACGCCCGCAAGTGTGAGAGAATCTGCCCGCCCCGACGTTGGGTATTTTTTGCGATAAATAATAATTATAATAATATTTATTCACCATAATTACAGTGTAGCAGTGTGGGTGGATATACAATGTGATCTAAAAATTTAAATATTTTCAAATATAAATATCAAAATATTACTAGAACAATTTTTATTGATTAATAATATTATGTATAATCATTCGCTCTACAGAGTAAATCCATTCCTTTAGTTTTTGTTTAAAATTTTTGCCAAATTTGAGGGACTTTATGGTTGATGGTTCTGCACAATACAATTTCGGTACAGGTATACATACATACATGATCGTTGGAATATCGTTTTGTGTGGTCGAACGAAGTTTGATGACCATATTTTGTGCCTCGTGCTATATACATGTATATGTTTATGTTTCATTTCATCAACATAGATTTTGTGAAATAAATTGCTGGTATGTAAGAAATAAAGTTGCCTAGTATCGAGTATCTTTGTTTCTTTGTATAAATCGTTTGACGGATAGAGCTTAGATTTATGAAATATAGATTGCAGCACATATTTTTGTAATATATTCAATTCAGAAATGTATATGTTGCAGGCAGATCCCCAAGCTGGTAATCCATATATTAGCTGTTTGAATTAAAGCATGATATAATATTTTATGGAAATTATGTGTTAGAATATTGGATAGAATTTTTAGTTTGTATGGAAAAAATAAAAAATAAAATCACATGACTATGAACGCGGTAGGATTGGTCACCATAGTTGTTACGTCATAATGTTAAAACTCGTTCTCATCAGACCATGGCACACGAACAGGAGCAAGTTAGTCTACTTTTTTTTTTTTTTTTTTTTTTTTTTTTTTTGTATAGCGGCATCAACTGCTTTGGTTATTAGCCGCTGCTTATCCATACGATCACGTCATGTGCTTCAAAAGGATTTGTAAAAAAAACTATTCAAATTGGTCTTTAATGATAAATTTAAATTTTACGAAAGATTTTAATGGATTTAAGGAATTCTAAGGTAGCCTTAATATTGCTCGTAGGGAGTAAGCAACTTTTTAAATCATTTGGAATGTTATGGACAAGTCTGGCAGCCGAATATAAGGGACAATCGAGTAATATATGTTTCAAGGTAAGTATGAGATTGCACCTTTCGCATATTGGTGGAGGGTTTCCTAATAAGAGATGTGAGTGTGTAAGGAACGTGTGACCTATTCTCATTCTGGCAAGTACTACCTGTTCCCTACGTGTGAGCGATGGTAAGCTCCATTTCTTAATAGTGGGCTTGAAAAGCTTCAAGCTCTGATCTGACATGTTCCATTCTTCCTGCCATAGTTGGAAAACATGTTGCTTTAGGATTGCCTTCGCATCTTCAAGACAAAGGGGTACATCTGTGATATCGGACGCAATTGCTTGGCGAGCCGCTTGATCGGCTATTTCATTCCCACGTATTCCGGTATGTCCTGGGCACCAAACAAAGACAATTTTCTTGTTTTCCTGGTACAATTTATTATGTAGAACAATTATCCTAATTAGGAGTGGGTCTGAAGCAAATTTATTTTGAACTGACGACAAAGCGCTGAGAGAATCACTACAAATGAGATATCTTCCCACCTGTTGTTCTTCAATATAACAAAGTGCTTTAAAGATAGCGAAAAGTTCAGCAAAGTATATGGAACAACTTGGGTTCAAACCCCATCTCCAACATGTTTCGTTGGTAACGATAGCGCAACCTACTCCCTCAGTGGTCTTAGATCCATCAGTGTAAATAATTTCGCATGGTTGGTATTTTGCTACAATATTTAAAAAGGATTGCTGCATAACATTTTTGCAAACAGTTCCTTTTTTGTACGAAGTTGTGCCAGTATCAATTATTGGTGTAGCCATTGCCCATGGTGCTACTTCAGAAAACGTTATGTTGGCTATGTCTGGTAGATTGGTGTTCAGGTTTGTCAGGATTTCATTTATACGAATACCAAGTGGGCGGGTAGCGGTCGGTTTGTCATGAAAAAGTTCTTCTATTTCACCACTGAAAATGATCGGGTTGTTGATGTGCTGGGGTTGTGCTGAGATCTTTACGGCATAGTTCAGGCTGAGATGCTGTATTCTATATTTTAAGGGAGGTATGCCAGCTTCTAGCTAGTCTACTTATATGCTATTTACGTAGAAAAGATCATATATTTTTATAACATAATTGATATAATAACTATTTTCTTTTCATTTATTTTCGCAAAAATTCAAATTTTTGGCACATAACGCAACACGTATACTAAACAAACGGGACGGACGATATCACCGATCACGCTCTCGATTGGACGTGGGGAAATAGCACAGAGGTAGACTAACTTGCTCCCGTTCCTGTGCCATGGACTGAGAACGAATTTTAACATTATGACGTAACAACTATGGTGACCAATCCTACCGCGTTCATAGTCATGTGATTTTATTTTTTATTATGTTTTTAAGTTTTCCGCATTAAATCTCAATATTATTACCGCATAAATAATACATTTTTAAAATACATGAAAAAATCAATAATACTTTGTTTTCAAATTCTCAATTACGGCCATCCAACATGCCATCACCGCCCGACTGGATAAAACCCGTTCCGTCTCTCCTTACGTCTTCTATCTCCTCCGCCTCCCATTTAGCCGGAATTGTCAAAAGAGTTAACACATCTTCAAGGAAATGATCTACATTTGGTTGTTGTAACGTTAGCACCTGTAGTACATACGGTGCAGTCGTCGACATTGCTAATTCTGACATGTGAAATCTGACTGTTGAGAAACGGGGCCTTTATGCGTAGATTCCTAAACTATATCTTGAACAATAAAGGCCCGGTCAAACAGAGAGCGTTCTAGAACGCGGCGTTATGGGGTTCTCTAACAATACAACGGAACGCTATAACGCGGCGTTGGGGAACTAACAAAATCGTAGGCTACTTAGTGCCACCGATTTTTTTAGTAATATTACAAATCTGATTTGTAATTTCATTTAGCAATTTTTTAATATTGTAAATTCGCAAAAACGCATTTTTGTAATATCACAACATTTGTGTGTGATTTAACATGATAATTTGTAAAATTATTATGCGATTTTACACAATTTTAAGGATATCATATTGGTTTTCTACATACATATATGTTTTGTAAAACTATTTTGTAAGATACGTAATTTCACATAATTTACTTGTAATATCACTAGATTATATTGTAAAACCGTTATACGTTTTATTACAAATTTTTTAATGATTTATTTTGTAATTTTACCTCATTTTATAAAATGAGTTTGTAGTCTTACAAAGCACCTATTATAATAGGTTTTAAGAAAAGGCTGTCATTATAAACATATTTTTATTTTATGTATGAAAATAAGGTAACACAACATTAAAATTCTATACAAACACAAAATAGAAAATCAACTGTTTCAGTCTTATCGGCTGACAAAAAGGCATATTATATCAGCTTGTTGGCCAGGAAAACAGCTATTAACGTGCCAGTTTATTAATAAAAGAAATTGTTGTTTTCCTACTGGGAGTCTGACCCAAAGTCAAAGTCAAGATGCACTTTAATAAAATATGTTTGAGTCATTTCCAAAGTTACCGAAACATTTTTTGGATTGGCTGTTTAAAGAAATAATCTATTCTGAAATAAAATTTATTAAAATATTGTTACTCACGGGTTCTGTATGGCCAATTTCACCATTCGCAGTTCAAATTTAAGTAATTAACATAATTTAACTGATGTGCACTTTTATTTGACCGATATCTTGTCTTGCAAGATGTAAGCTATAACAGATACGTCACTGGAAAACTGATTGTATTTGAACCAAAACATGCCTTAAAAAAATAATTTTTACACTTTACATGCTCAAAAATATTATGATTCGAGTATTAGTGGTACATTTGAAATTATATTTTGGATACATTATATATCTCTGAACTAGATATCGAGATATTTGCATAAACTTCGAATGCACCAAAAAATATGAACACAAATTTACCTGTGAAAAGCAATTCCTGGCTCTTTCCTACTGATGTGGCTTTAACAACCATAAACTGCACACTACCATTATGCACAGCACAATATTTTACAATGATTGGTCTTAAAAGCGCTAAATATCACAAAAAAATACTAAGGTACCAAAACTATTTGTTTTCCACCAAAATTTTGAGAGCTATTCGTTTTCTGTCACTGCTAATTCATATAGCATCATACAGATGCACGGTATCCCCTCTCTTTCCTTGTCTAAGGGTACAAACAACGGAGTGCGGTAATGCGGCGTTGGAGAACGCCGTAACGCTGCATTCTAGAATGCTCTCTGTTTGACCGGGCCTTAAGGTATGCAAATGCAATACAGGTGAAATGCTCTATCGCACACTATTTTTCAGTCAAATTCTTGATCAAGAAGTTAAACCAACTCTTGTATAAAAAATTGTATAATGTATTATTCATTCAGCTGTACATTACTTTCATCCGAAGTAAGTTTGAATACGTTACACTGATCTGGTATCCACTCTATAAAAAGACAGTCGGTGCAACGTAAGGGTATGTTTTTTAATGTTATGGGCTTTATCCGGAAAGACGTTTTTGCCATAACATCTTGAAGTATTTGCATCGAGGGCCTACAAATGTGACTGCGACATGCTGAAGTGATGTATTTTTTATGTTTAGCACTATATCTTCTACTGTACCTTGTGTCACACAAATCTTTCAATTAAATCTCCTCTAAATGTTATGTGTAATTTATACAACCTTATATGCGACAGATATATGTTTTGTAGCAAGAAAGAAACCTTACTGAAGGCATACAGTGATTACTGTGGTCGAACCTGACATCTAAGCCTTTTAAATATTCTATCCATGTCTCTAATTTTAATTTTTATTTCAGATTGAATTATCATTGCAATATTTTTGCTGTGTTTCATTTTCATTCAGCCAAGTCAATAATGCGTATTTCGGTCTGCATTCGCTGAATGTTATTGTCTCGTGGGTGTGCGACATTTTGATCATATTTTAATTCATAAACCTCATCTATTAGATTTTGTGAAATTTCCTGTTATTGGGTAAATGCCTGTTGGCAATAAAGCACTATTATTATTTACATCTGTATGCAACATTCACTGAATGACACATCTTATAAGTTGATCCAATTCGCTAAAATAAATAGGTATCGATAATATAAATAAACAAGTATTCTATTACCACCTCAGCTATTACATAAGGGACGGACATACCAAAGATTACAGAATAAAATATATACCGAACACTCAAACGCTACACCTCCTCCAGCTCGTTCCTCGTTGGCATTCATACTCTAGAAGGCCTGCGCTTGTAATCTATTCAAAGGTTTTTCCTGCGACGGCGACGCGGGTCACGCCGCACGCCTCCTGCAACTCCTGCTCTCCTGGTGGGGAAGAGCGAGTGGGGACGACCGCGCCGCTCCGTCACCGTCGTCACCGTGGCCTCGATTCATCGGAGGGGAAATGGCCATGGTGGCGGCATCTATCGAGCGAACGAGGTAAGAGAGGAAAACATACAGGGTGTAAGTTTGAAGGAAAAGTGTGCTTTTTGCCCGATTGCCAAGAATAGATCTAGGATGCGAAATCTCCAATGCAACTAACAGGGAAGGTACATACGGGCAAAGCTATTAGTTAAAAAGAGACATCTAAACCCCACATACGTCCTTTATTCTCACTACATGTACATACTGAACATGTGAGGTTTAACAAAGAAAGCATGCTCACTTTCTTGGAACGTGGTGATCTAGTCAGCTACACTACAGTGGAACGGGTAACTATCCTTAATATTCTTAATTCTACATATCTTCCATCAAGAGAAAATAACATTTACGCACGGTCACATAGTTAAAAATTCATAAGACAAGACAATTAAAACATTTTAAAATAATTCAGGTGGCTGAAGCATTATCACGAGAACGGAAGGAACCACCATTTTGTAACCTGTTGGACCACACAACAATAAAACTCAGGTGGATAGAGAACACAAAACTTAAAGTTGCAAAAGTCTTTGATTGACACGTGACATTTGGGATGACAACCATGTTGGTGCCTGCCATCTCAAACGCACAGAACCTCAGTACTGACAGGTGACTAAATCAGATGTTACGTTTTGTACTGTCTTTCATAGAACTTCACACATACCCGTGATTTGACCACACTACAGAGATACCAATAGGTCACAGATGTGAGTCTCTGCGCACGATCAAACAACGCATTGCGGGAAATTCAAAATAACGCTGGAAAGCTAATAAGATGTTACTGTTTACGTAAGATAAGTTGGGGAAAAATAAACAAGGAAAAAATTCCACCTCTACCTGATATATTTCAACTGAAATGAGATGCCAACCTTTAATTATTTTTATTGTCATGGTACAACCTGGAAACAAAATATGTGCAGAGGTTTATGACTTAGTGAAAGTTTATAAAAAGATGTGAAAATTGTCTTAAATGCCGACATGTCCTTCTACTTCTATTAACGACACTTCGGTACTTGAATCATTTAGACTCGTGAATTTATTTTTCTCCAACAGTAGAAGATACGTGTAAATGTTGCTCAAACCACTGATGTCCGTACATTTGTTCATTGCCTTTTGATTTCTCTGGATATGTACCATTTCTAGAAAACATCTTTTGAACAAGTTGCTTTCACATTCTAGGATTCTAGCGTGTTCGAAATCCATGTTATGTCTGGATACTATGACATGTTCTGCTAAGATACATGAAAGTTTATTAGTGTTACAGTCACTTTTATGTGAAATGATACGTCCATTCAGTGATCTACTAGTTTGGCCAACATAAACACTATCACAATTTGCACAATTAATTTGATAAACTACATTCGACTTTTCTAATATTTTTAAGGGAGATTTCACTTTGCTGTGAAGTAAAGCAATAGGTTTGACATTTCTTTGTGCCAACTTACAAGGGAGGCCTTTAAATATCTTAATTAATTTAGGGGTTAAAGATGCAATAAAAGGTAAAGAGCCAAAACTGATCCTTGTCACTTCTAGGTCTAGGTCTAGGTCTAAATAACAAATTATTGACCATTTGTTTAGGATATGAATTCTCAAGCAAAACTAACTTCAATTCCCTAAGAGCAGTCATACGGTAGTCAGGATGACTCAGTTTTATTACTCTGTTCTTTAGTCCAAGGATTAAATTTATTTTCATGCGTTCAGGATGGTATGAGAAATAATTGATGTATCTATCACTACTTGTAGGTTTTCTATACCACCTAGTTGACAGAATGTTATTCTCAGACCGCATAACTCGCATATCAAGGAAAGGGATGCTGTTGATGCTGTTGTTTTCCTCCCTCTCGACTGTGAGTTGCAAGTTATTGTCAAAATTGTTGAACGTCGCTAATAATTCGTTGATTTTATCTTCAGGGACAGAAAGAATCAAGTCATCTACATACCTTTTTCCAAAGGGAACATTCAATTGAACCCCCTGTTTTGGTTGTGTTGACCGCTACCCAACTATTTCTAGTTGTTAGTTGTAACTGTGTCGGTCACAACTCCTTAAAATCAAACAATCTAGATTTTTTATCAGTCGTGTGAATGCGTCAGAGGGTTGAGGTGGTTTTGCTTCATTGTATCTCAGCAGAAATGCTTTCCCTGAGTTGAGGGGAGAGCTTCTCGATTTTAGGACCAACCAAACTTAGAAGATAGTAGAATTAAGTTTTTGTCATTCGGAATTACCATTTAAATCGCTATCTTCTATCAGTTGAGGCATTGATCTTTGGAACGATCTTCGAATTTCTCTCGCTCCATGTTAATAGAATGCATCCATTCTCTAGATGAACAAATGGACGCAATCAACAAAGCAGCCATTTCTTCTTCCTCGAGCACATGCATGGTTGGAGGCTCAAAGCTAACTGTTAGGATCATGCAATGTACTACACGTAATGCGCTGTACGTCAGGTCAATGTGAACAACGCTACATGTCTGATGCGATCCTACGGAGCTTGACATGGTGTGTTACCACGTCACGTCATAGCAATATGTATCCACCCTTACTCAAAGCGAGCATCGTATGTTGCCAAGCTGTAAGTATGCTTGTAGCCTGCTTTTGACATAAACACCGCCAGAAATCGCCTTGGCATGCATGAATGAAAGTCGTCAGAAATGGAGACTTTGCGGTTGTGAACGTGAAAAATGTCAAATTCAAAACGCCCAGTATGACATTATTTGTGGATGAGGGTTACCTCTGACCTACGGAACTGCCAAAATACATCAAGCTGAAATTATCCTATGATTAGCCTGTGGTCAAGGTCATATTTATTATAGGGGTGCTGTGATCCTGTTGTGATCCACTCGGATTCCAAGGTCACTCAAAAGGCTCCTGGAGGAGGTTACATCAAAACTGATGGTATGGGATTGTTTCAACACACTCATCTTACAAGCCTCACTCAATAGTGTAAATCTGCATCAGTGCCGGTATTCTTGACCCTCTGCGTGGAGCGATAACACTGCCTTTAAATGAGAGGGGAGCGAAAATCACTACTGTTTCGATTCCCATATCGTCTCCCCATAATTGGAGCCCTCGCGTCAAAGGCGAGTTCTTTCTGTTGCTCGTGTCACTGTAGATAGGTTATCACCGGCAGCGACAATTAGGGTGCCTTAAGATTATAATTATTGTGCTTTAGAGGACCATCTTATGTTTATTGGTGTGTTAGACTAGAAGAAGCATAAGAAAATTTTCCAGAGCCCCATCGTGTTATTTTAAAGGACCCCCTAGCCCAGTGTTCTTCAACCTTTTTCATGACCTGGTATCAAAAAATATTTCGTGACCTCTCTTTTTTTCATGTAAATTAAAAATATTTAATCCATACAAGACTTTTATTCGTTTACGTTGTTAGATTCTGCTGGAATTATCTGCCGCTGGGATGTTACGCTTGAAGTTAAAGTCTGAAAATATATATATAACCTTTTGATTAAAATATACCCGGAGTTAACAAGCCCGGAGGCTTGTGTGTACCTTTTTAAAATGTATAGATTTTTTACTTAGTTGTCTTGACTAAGTCCATACTTTAATGTACTGATATATTATTCAAAGATATGATGTGAACTAAAACTGGGATATAATCACTAAGATTATCGTCATTTAATTTCAAACAAGAATATTGATATTACATTACAGTTTTTTCCCACTAAATGGGTGCCAAATATGCCGCTAGTTAAGTCAGTGCTTGCTTTTTGGTTGATACTAATCTTCTTGTTTAAAATTGATAGCTCTACTTCGATCCATGAATACCACCGACGATTATTATTTATCGTAAGTGTCGTATACCGAACTTTATGAAACGAATATAGGGCTACGTTTTGACAACTTGACGTTTTGTTCGGATATTTTACATCAATACGCGATGTTGCCGCATCTCAATGCTCGCGTTCCAAATTTGCGAGTGGAGCGGTAGATGAGAATCCAGAAAAGCCACATCGCTGCAAGTAATATCGCTCCTTTGACGCATCGCTCGCTTGTGAGAGGATCGAGTTGAGAATAGCGGTCCAGGCCACGAATGTATTGGGGGCAATGAGTGTACAGTTGAAAACACATGAACTGCTTTCCAGTGAAACAAATGTATTTTAAGACTTGTGGCATTGTACAGAACAGTAATAAGAAATAGGAAAATGATTTCAAATAACAATAACGAACATCGACCAATTTTACCTGCCTGCTCTCTCTCCTTGAAGAGACTATGGTCAAAGTTCCAATTGCAAAACAACTGGCAATACCGCCGCTTCATGCGTCTAGCCCTTATTTTTGAGGGAAACACCAATTAAATGGATGTTAGAAATATCCACAGGTCGCCAACTGTTAGACTACAGGCCCGTGTCAAAAAGATGATGGGTGATTTGAACCACCAGGTGACCTATCTAGAACGATGTAAGAGCATCAAATGATAAAATGCAATACTATGCCGTCACCTGTAAGCTGTCCAACTGAGTGCAGGTGAGAATTCAAAAGTACAGGTAGAGTGAGTACATTTTGGTCATATATTTTTGTACGGCATTCTTACCATCGATAGATCCATGAAAAATAATAAGAAATCGCGCAGTGCCATAAAAAAATGGTGCGCCACAAAGTCGGATTTTTGTTTTATTTTCCGACAATTTCCACGGTAAATTTGGCCATTTGGCATCAGTTTCATACTATGTATTTCAATGCTCCTTCTAATCCACTGTTCCGCAACGCCGTAGAAAAATCATGCGACAAGGGGAAAAAATCGAGGGTGGTCCAGGGGGTGATTTGAAAAAGTACGGCTTTGGTTCCAAAACATTATCTATCACTCAAGAGTACTATTAAAAATAATGCCACCAAAGAATGACTGTTCATTCAAATGTATATTAATAATTATCTTAATTTCATCATATCCTTGATTTAAAAACCTGTAAAATCATTTGATCCGGTACGGGAACTTTTTTTTAACATGACATTGTAAAATACAATTGTCATATAGTATTGCCGTTCCAAATAAACTGTTCTAAAAAAAATTATAGAGAAATACAAAAACTGAAATTTTGCAAATTATTGCAAAAGTTTAAATATAGATTAATGAAATATACCAGTTTTCTACAATTTATCCCTGTTTCAAATAGTACTAACATAAATAAATTAGGAAAAAATGATGCGGTACATTTTAAGGCAGGCCATATCTTTTAGGCTGATGAAAATGACGCTACCATTTTAAGGGTACTTTATGGCCATCTGACACAGTACGGCATTAACATATTTTTGCATAGAACAATTGATAATATGATAAAATCACTATGATGTCTAACTGAGCTGAAACGGTGTGTATATTATGTCCAAGAACTGAAACTGTCAATCCCAGTAGCAATGACATCATCGCGTCCGCAAAGCAGGCCGTGATAGATCGCATTGTTAATATGGTTATATGTTTGGCAATAAACTGTTTTTTACACTGAGACGTGAGATTTTTGAACATGTGGATCAGGAAGTGTCCACCCTAAATATACAGTATACAAACCCATATTTACGTAGTTCCTAACTAGAAACCTAGAATCACAAAAAGACAATGAAAATTAGTACAAATAAACTATCTAAATGCCATACAAAAAAATATCGTGATGAATTTCACCTTATGTTTTGTTATATGGATTTTTTTAATTTTTTCTTCTTCTGTTTTTCCCCTTTGGACCAACGAAAATGTACGGCATATGAAAAACTATCATCTATGCATAAAATACTTTCAAAATAAATTAATTTTATGTTGTGTCAAATCACCCCCTGGACCACGGAAAGAGAGGGTGTTGCAACCCTCAATGTTTCCCCTTGTCGCATGATTTTTGAACGGCGTTGCGGAATAGTGGATTAGAAGCAGTATTGAAATAGTATGAAATTGATGCCATACAAAATCAAATGACCAAATTTGTCGTGGAAATTGTTGGAAAATCAAAAAAATCCGACTTTGTGGCGCACCATTTTTTTACGGTACTGCGCGTTTTCTTAATATTTTTCATGGATCTATCGATGGTAAGAATGCCGTACAAAAATATATGACCAAAATTCACTCACTCTCCCTGTACTTTTGAATTCTCACCTGCACTCAGTTGGACAGCTTACAAGTGACGGCATAGTGCTGAATGTTATTATTTTATGCCCTTACATCACTCTAGATAGGTCACCTGGCATGGCGGTTCAAACGACCCATCATTTTTTTGACACGGGCCTGTAGTCTATGTGTTTTGTAACAGCAAAAGTCAACAATCTCCCAGATAAGATTTTTGGTCACTACCTCGGTTTTCAAGTCGCCACTTTGACAGAAAATCGCCGACCCTGGCAACTTTGGCAATGTGTCTTCAAAAGAATGGAAGTGTGGGTAGGGAATATTGTGTTTTTCCTTATACCTGTTAAAGGCTATCGGCTATCTGCGTTCGTTGCGTTTATATCGGCATTCTAGAGCATGACCTGCCAATCGAGTACAGGGGATGAGCGTAAAGCCGTATTCCTTGATCTCAATCTTTATTGCTAATTCACAAAATGTGAGTATGTCCTTATTACGCGAGACTGGTGCTATGGTATAACAATAAAATATTTATTCAAAAATGTTGAACCATCCTTCAAAGTTCTCTCCACTCTGCTCGATACAGCTATCTCATCGCTTTATCCACTTGTCATAAACTTCTGAGAAATCATTTTTTATACCATCCATAGCGTTGCTGAGCGCTGAGCTTTTAACCCGACGCAAATATTCGACATCTCAAGCTTTTTTGACCTCAACAAACAAGATAAAGTCACATAGAGCATTGTCGGAAGATTAGCGAGGGGTGAACTATAATTTCCACCCCTAATTCAAACTTTTCATAAGCGGCAGCGGTTTCTTCTATGTTTTTATTATTAAAAGCATTGGCAGACTTTAAATACGTGAGAATAACGATAGTTCAAGAAACACGAATATAAACTTGAAAAATGGTGAAAGATCAGGTTTCGAAGTGTAACCAAATTACCGCATTCACCATTTTAGAAAACATTCTAGGACAGCATAAAATTATGAAACGTTTAAGAATTACGTAATCTTTAGTATGAAGAAGTTAATTTCTAGTTTATGTTACGTATTTTCATTTCCTACCAAGGAATAGGGCACTGGACAAGCTAAGTGGTAAGCTGTTTCATTGGCCTCTCTGCAGCTCATATACATGGCACAGTCTCCTTTAATTCCTAATAGTGATAGATGCTGCCTGCGCCTGCAGTGCCCGTCAGAACACTCACCAGGTTTCTGATTGCCCATTTGCATTGGCTCCGTAGCCATGCTGATCTAGATTTGTTCAGCCCCGCTTGTTTGCGTCCCTCACTTTGCCTCCACTTTTCATTTATGGTATCGTTCACCCACTTTTGAGGGCTGACTTTATCTACTCTCTATTTTATCCTGTAACGGGCGCCAGGCCAACAAACTGTCCTCCGTTGCCGAGTCTGACCAGCCTATCGGCTTTCTCATTACCAGAAACCCCCGTACAACCCGGGTCCCACATCAAGGTAGCTTCATTCAGCCTCGCCCTTTCTCAACTCCTGCGTTGCATGCAACAGAGAGTGTTGCATATATTTCTGCTTCGAAGATCGTGTCTAGAGAGTAACTCTCCCGCACTTGATTTGCCACTTACATCCCTGCTCCTGAGGCCTGTGCACTAGCTAGACGGGAGTCATCCATGTAGCATACCAATCACTCTCCGAAAAAGTGAATCTCCACTCTTGTCTACTCATCGATACAGAAAATGGTGAGAGTTAAAGATGTATCCAACCTTGTTTTGCCCCGACAACCCTGTTACCATAGACAGTGCTTTGGTAATAAGTCTGTGGTAATGTCTAACGACACGGCATTCAGTACCCGCAAGAAACCAGGGGCGCTAATCTGGAAGTGACACCGTCCACAAAGCGAGGTGTCACTCCGGCATCGTATCTGGCACATAAGCATTCTGACTGGGGCTCAGGCCTTCGGGCAGTAGTTGTCCTGTGGCGCTTCGCCGTTAGAGTGACGAGTCGTGTTCGTGTCAGGAATTGTTTCATCCTGCTCGCCGCTGCCCTCCTGCTAGACTCTAATTAATTAATAGAGTTATGCCGGACACAATGGGTCTTTGCGGACAAACGTTCTGAGTTTCTACGAGGCGGCGGGGCTTTTGTATACACGATGAGACAAGACTGTGACGTGACAGGAGGACCCTGCACCTCTGTCTTACGTAAGACGGTAGCAGCGTAAATTGAAATGTCAACGGTCGTTTGTGTTGAGTGGGACCGGATGCACTTCACATCTTAATTTAATAACCACGGTATTAATAAGAGGGGATAGTGATGTACCTATAGAAATTGACTGGGTACATTCCAAGCATAAAGTTCTTCTCCCTCCCAAAATTTTACTCAAAGCCAAGTCAAGTTTGTTAAAATATGTTGTTTAATATTTAATAAAAGTCGTTTATTATTATTATTATTATTATTAAATACCAAGCTATGAACATAATAAAAATCTTTCCACCCATGCGCGAGAGGCAAGATCGAGATTTTCATTAGAAATTGCGACGTTAGAAAAAAATAATCTTGCAATAATAGCTACTGAAATGTGAAGAAAATGATTTCCACCTTACTCAAAGCGAGCTCAAGGATATCACAGTTCTTGTTTGGAACATGTCCTGAATCGCATTAGGCACGATGTCCCTGTCTACGACAACGCAGTTTCGATCTTTCGGATCTCATCAGATGAACCAGGGTAAAGCCGAAAAGCCCGGTATCAGGCTGACATAAAAGCAGTGAACCAACAGAAACAAGTACTCCAGGGGTAAATACCCCTACCGACATTGAACTACACTATTGACCTGACTGCTTTCCTTCGTTGGTACGTGCATAGACAGTTTTGAAGAAAGCAAAGCTCGTACTAGTAGTGTCTTAGACGCACAACTTCACGAAATTATTGAACGTATGTTACCGCTTATTGAATATTTCTACAGTCTCATTGGCTTTAAAAATCACTGGACAGCATCACATTCAAGCTTTAAGTATAAAAATATAAAAGTGCTGCAGTTTGGATATTCTTCAACTGATAACGTTAAAAACTTACACATATTTATTTTTATTTATGTATTATTCATAAAACATGAATTAACATGTATAGGACTTTTCACATAATAAATACTTAAAACTAACATACTCACCGATAGAATTATAATGTTTGTCCAAAAGCAAATCCTTCAATTTTTTTTAAATATATATTTTTTGACTAGCTTTTATGTCAATCGGAAGTCACCTGAAGGTCTAAGCATATTTGGTGATATAGTACTCAACCTATATCTGGCATAAGGTACATGCAAGCAATCACTTTGCCTTGTTTGAATAGTATGTATCTGACTATTCAAAATAAGTTTGTTGTAGTTTGTGAAGGTGCAAATGGCCATCTCAAATATAAATTATGAGGGAAGTGTCAATATTTTATATTTTTTGATTGCATCTTTGCAATTGTGCCTACTGTCTACACCTTCCATACATGCCGAATTTTGTTTTGTCTTAAAAATGCATTTTTGCATATGCCGAGCAACCCCAAGAGCGTAACCCATATTTCAGCTTTGATTTCACTTGTGCAAAATATATTTCTCTCAACTGACACTCGATTAGTACAGTTTTTAAGTGTCTCATTACAAAAGACTGTGAGTTCGGTTTTGAAATGATAACTTGACAGGGCGCATTAAAATTAATAGTATTATCGAGATACAATCCTAAAAATTTCACATGATCATCAAGTACGGCTCTTATCACAGATATCAGACATTAATATAGATATGTCATCCGCATACAATATGAGCTTTGCGCGAGCAAAGCATTCATCCAAATTATTAATGTATAAACTAAACAAGATCGGTCCCAACAAAGAACCCTGTGGCATGCCTACATTGATGGTGGTAGTAGTTGATTTTGTTGCTGAATTACATTATCCTGTCTATGAGCCATAGAGACACATTCACTTCTACTACTCACAAACAATTCAATCCGAAAATGAGAAGAGTCACATATTGCAATTCGAACAAGCTTCTTGAGCAATATATTATGATCAACACAGTCAAACGCCTCGTAGAGATCACAAAATATTCCAGCAGTGCATTCGCCAGTCTCGACACAATCCATTACTGTCTCAAAGAAAGCGCCTATCCAAAAAGCAATACTCAAAGAGTTTTGAAAAGCAAGACGCACTGTATAATTAGTGATAGCTGAAGGGTCGACCTTTTTATAGGAGTGACCTTGCCTTTCTTAAGAATTTGAGAAAATTCTTCATAACAAAAGAAAAAGTTGACTGAATAGATGAAGGGTTTGATATTTCAGTATAATTTTAACTAAAAAATTTTGGTTATCATCTTGTCCACAAGATTTTTTGTTTTTCAGCTCCTTAGTAATCATTTCTACGAATTCTGTTTCAGTGAAGGGACAAGGCAGCATCCAGTCGTTTATGTGCTGTTGCACGTCATTAATATGTGTAGGATTGACTTTGTGAGCCATTTTTTTAATTAACTTTAGAGTTACGTCCCTGAAATACTTATTGATCTCATTTAATACTGCGGATGGATCTTTGTCATCGTTGGGGAAGTTAATGGCCCTCCTTGCCTTATCAACGTGTGCCGGAACACCCCTCCGAATTTCACATAGCGACATAACAGTATGTGCTTCCCCGTAATACAGCCAACCTTGCTGGCCCTTAGGGCCGCGTCACGCCATTTGTCGGCAGGCACACACCGACATTTTTGCATTATATATCAAGCGGCGAGTGAGCTCTCTGTACGACTGTCTGTATTACCGCACACAAACGAGACCGAATTATTGTTCTTTTATGGTTAACTGTCATGTTTTTGGCGACAAAAAATACGAGACAAGTGGCAGTTTGTGTCTAGTAGCTGTTTGAATACAGATTAGAATTAGCGCCTCCGCACACGGGTCAATTGGCTATGTGGTCGACACTATACTCGACGAATGTCTACTCGACTTCTCATGCAAAGCATTGGAACACCGCTATCGGGTCGTTTCATAGTCATCTCAAATGCCACGGTATTTAAAATCCGCAAGAAACCAGGGGCGTTAATCTGCAAGTGACACCACCCACAAAGCGAGATGTCACTTCAGGCTCGTATCTGCTTATGCATTCTGACTGGGGCTCAGACCTTTGGGCTGTCTGCGGCGGTTTTTGCTTTAATTTTGCCTTTAATAGTGGAGTTAAGCCGTCCGAAAATTCCATCTAGAAACAGTTTTCGTTTGCACTTTCTTGCTGCAGATATTTGTACGGACCTTCGTGCAGTCCATAAATCTGTTCGGCCGTTTCTAGGGATACGACTAGTTGTCTGCCTGATATATAGTGGGTTCGAAGATATTATGTCCGCTTTTTAACAGGCATTGTGGTTTATGGCGCCTAAATTTGATTTTTGCATCTGAGTCACTGTCGGAACTGGTACTACTATTGACATCCATTGTTAGATATGGTAACAGCAAAAAAAATCTTTGGAACATTTTTGAAAACCACCAATACTGGACTAGTATCATGGGTTTGAAAACAATGATTAAATCATTATAACCTCTTAGTGTATACAAAAATGGGTGTACTGTTGCATTTCGTTGATCTTTGCACCTTTTTGTTTACTAGTAATTCCATATTAAAGTTAAAAAAAGAAATTTAAATTTATCCAATCGGTGCGATGCACGCCATACAACAGCAGTGCATTGTTGCCGCGTCAACTTCCAAATCGCGGTATTAACGCAATTTTCACGGGGTTGAAACTGAATGCCCGTGCGCTCGCTGCAATTCAGTCACCCACCCAAGCGCTAACCGCGCACAAGGCTGCTGCTGCCCCACTATCGACATCGAAGGCAGACACTGTTCGTCGCGCAGCCACGTGGGTCCCCTTTTTTGCTACTGCGTAGCCTCAGTTTAATGGTCCGATGAAATTTGCTGCCACCTCCCGGACTATATCGCTGCCACATGAACTTGCCGCTGAATCATTTCTTTTAGAACTGTGCAAACAAACATAGTTCTTGTTTACTCCTTCTAACCTATGCGAATTCGTTGGCTTCACTGGCCGTATATATCAAACTATGTATTTTTTAGCATCTGTAGAGGATCACAAAAAGGTATGCATTGAATAATTGGGACTTAAGTTAGAACGGCAACACGGCACACATACCCGTCTTCCGATTGGCTGTTCATCTATAGTCCCGTGACCTCAAGCGACTAGAAGAATTCAAATATTTTCCTCATTTTCTCAACGTTCATGTGCCCAAAAGAAATCGCGGAAAGATATGAAAAGGTTCTTATGACATACTCTCTCATATTATACAGCCATAAAAAAAATCATGATACTAGTCCTTTGCATGTGATCAGAATGAAAGTGTTGTTTTAGTGGTTCGTGCGTTTGCGCGTCTGATGACGGTAAATATTTCAGGTTATACTGTGAAATCAGACTTCATTTTATAATAACGTAATACGTTAGCTGCATTCGTTTTGCAAGTGAAGTGAGAAATTGCAAATTGAGATTTTGAATATCAAACCTATTAGGCGTTCAAAAATAAGAGCTGAGCACAGTAGTGATGTAACGAGTAAAATCTTTTCTGTTGTATTTGGTTGTTTCCTGTTGTTTTTGATCATTTTATATGGTTATCAGCTGTTTTCTTTTGTTTTGTTTTGGGCTTTTTTCTATCCTTTCCTGTTGTATTCAGTTGTATTTGGTTGTTTTCTGTTGTTTTTGGCCGGTTCATATTGTCTCCGACTGTTTTTTGCTTGTTTTCTGTTGCTTTGAGATGTTTTCCGTTCTTCTCTGCTGTATATAGTTTTTTCTGCTTTTTCGTCGTTTTCTGTTGTTTTCAGCTGCTTTCTGCTTGTTTTCCGTTATTGTGAGCATTTTGCGTTCTTTTCTGTTGTATTTGGTTTTTTGTAGTTTTTGGTCTTTTTGTATTATTTCAGCTGTTTTCTATTGTTTTGAGATGTTTTCTGTTCTTTTCTGCTGTATTCAGTTTTTTCTGCTTTTTTGTCGTTTTCTGTTGTCTTCGGCTGCTTTTTGCTTGTTTTCCGTTATTTTGAGCTTTTTTACGTTCTTTTCGGTTTTATTCGGTTGTATTTGGTTTCCTGTAGTTTTTGGTCGTTTTCTATTGTTTCCAGCTGTTCTGTTTGTTTTCTGTTGTTTTGAGCTGTTTTCCGTTCTTTTCTGTTGTATTCGGTTGTCTTTGGTTTTCTGCTGTTTTTGGATGTTTTCTGTTGTCTTCGGCTGGTCTCTGCTTATTTTCTGTTATTTTTTGTTACAATAATTATTCCTGGTAATCATAACTAAAACCTCTGATTAGCTTAACTTGTAATGAATCCCCAGTTGCGACCAAGTTATGAATTAACTGCCAATTGAAAAACGCATATTTTGCGCTAATTTAAGATTAACTTTAATTCATACTTAATTATACTTTGAAAAACCGGGGCTTAATGTTATAATTATCTTCTTGAACAAAACTAAAAATAATAATCAATAAATACTTCTACAATAAATAAACTATAAAAATAACAATTATTACATATTCGCGAATACATGGCGAAGCCTTCGAAGTCGCAGTATTTGTATGGTATTACAATATTTCAAATAAATGATGATAATGATCTTGAGCTACTTTTTGTAGGATAGGGTCATTCAAACAAAAACACCTTAGTTTTCTATATTCTACGTTTCGACTTATATTAAGTCGTCCTCAGGTAACCAAAACAATTGAAGGGTGTAGGCTGTAAACAGATTAACTTAAAATTTATGTTAAGCAAGAACTACAAATAAATAAAAAACATCGAAGCATTCACTAATAAATCACCATGTTGGAACAAAATAATAGGTAACAAGGCAGACAAAACTACTACTTTTACATAAGATATTAGTATTACAAATCTGATCAGTAGGTGGTAGGGGTTGCTCTAACAGAACCAAAATAAATTTATCTTATATATGCGCCTTTTGTTTTTACAGTGACCAGTGTCTAAATATCAAATGATTGATTTTAACTATATTCTGCAAACTTCACATGTCCTCCCGTTGGAATTAAAAAACAAGCATTTATTTAAAATGACGAATGATTCATTTCAAGCAAAAAATGTGACGTGCTGTGGGAATCCCCGTGAGATTCCATGCTGTCACGGCATCCTGCGATTAGAACAGCCACGTCGGGATCTCTTACATTCCCAGTGTATTTATGTGGACTCCTCAGGGTGGTGCATAATGACTGAGGACTCGTTTAGCTGAAGATTTATGTAATGGAAGGCGTAGATCATCGGTGATGAACGGTGTTCGGGAGCAATTCAGTGTGATGGCAACTGGAACAAAGAGGAGGGAAAAGGCGGCATGCGATACTTAGGAAGACAAATAAGTTCTCGATTTTGTTCTATAAACAGTCATGTGAGTTCGTTGCTTAATTTCCAATTTGTCAATATTCTATCTATTAAAATGTTCAATAAGATCAAGGGCCTATTCGTAATTAATCAACGATCAACTGTAAATAATTATGTTATATAATGTATTTACCACACATAATTTGAGCTTAAATGAAAGCAAACAAAAAAATAGCTGAAGCTGTCTAACCAATAGTAGCGTGCATGGAAACAGGCAAGCCACTATCATCCCAGGAGACGGTACGTGGGCGATAGCAACATGCCTCACAGATCAATATAGAAATCAAAACAATTGTCGAGTGGGGATTAGTAAATAAACTACATTTTAATGCACGGAAAACTCGCACGTTGGCTTACCAACTGTGTAAATGGAGGGTCACCCAATAGTTGAGTCACTTTCCGTCAAGCTTTTGGGAATCAACATCATCAATAACATGTCCTGGTACGATCACGTCGTCAGTACTGCTCTCAGAGTAACAACTGAACATAGAGGTAGTAAACAAACCACTTCAGCATGGCGTGCTCAAAGCCATCATCTTTTGACACTTCAGACCCAAACATTGCCAACTAACCTGAAAATTCTTCCAATACAACCCATGTTACAAACACTGCTCTGCACTGTCCCGTCTCGAAAAACTGTTAAACTACACTCGAATATAGCACAGCAAGTCCGTAAAGCTTCACTACAGTTACCAACAAATAGCGAATTCGATTTTACTGAACAAGCATAAAAGACACACAAACAAAACAAACGTTTGACAGTCGGATGTTACCGTAAACAAATCGCAGGAAAATTACATAGGCGTTGCCAACTCCTCAAAATGTATGTAAGACAGAATTTGCGTTAATGAAGAAGAAACATGCAGTAACGCAGTAGAGGTCAACATATCTATTGATTTTGCTGTAATCATTTCTGAACCATCAAACCGTCTTTTTTAACGTAGAATGGAATATTTCTGGATACTACACAATTAAGACGATAGTAAACAATTATGATAGCCGTATCTGGTGGTCGATATGACAACGTAAGAAAAGATGTTGGTCTATTAGAATTAGTTGTTTACTACCTCTACGTTCAGTTGTTACTCTGAGGTACTGCTAGAGCGCCATCCCACAAGCTTGGAGTTTTGTTCCGCTGTAAGAAGCTGTATACACCAGAGCAACTATTGCTGCTCTGCAAGGCACAGATACGATCGCTGTAGTATTGCTCCCATGTTTGGGGATGCGCTCCAAAACACCCTCTAAAGCTTCTGGACACTATCCAGAAGACTAAGCGATACACCTAACCTCACAAAGGACCTCCACTTTCAGTCTGTAACTGCAAAGAAGGATGGCTCACCTGTCTGTGTTTTACAGAATCTATCACGGAAGATGTTCCAGTGAGCTCTTCGAGATAATAACACCGAACAACGTCCGAACGAGGAGCACTAAAGAGGTTCTGCAAGCTCAGTCTTACCCTACTCCCGAACCAGTCTCCTCCAGCATTCTTTTAGAACAGTTCGATGCTGTGAACATACATAAATACATAAATTCATTACCTACTAGGAATAGACGATTAGCTCCTCATACCTTCTCGTAAGACATCAACATATCAACGAAGCCTTTTGTTTGATGCTGCTAAGCTTTACAATACCCTCTCTAATGAACAATAAGCTAATAGTTTAATAAATTTCATAAAGAAATAAAAGAATAACGTATTTAGGGAAATGCGATGGTTTATTGATACCGACACTTTCGGTTTTCGTAACATATATTTTTCACGCAAATTGATGTATATTTAAGATTGGGTCAAGTAATTCTACAACCATTTTTATAATGTCATATTGTAATTACTCTTTTCCTTGATCAAGGTTGAGTGGAAAAATACCGTAAGGGCAACCCTCCAACGGCTTGAACTTTTACCATTTTGCTCAACTTGCTCCTGCTTAAATGTTTATTATTGTATTAAATGCACTGCACCAAAATCGAATAAAGACTCATTATTATTATATTATTATTATTCTATCTCGACGTAAGATAACAATCAGAATGACGAAGTTAGACATGCAGAGACCAACCAACTAACGTATATAACAACTCAGATTATTCGTCTTATGGCACTATGCTGACGATGCATTTAGAATATGATGCTGACGCTACGGATGACCATCTGTCATCAATGAACATCAAAAAGTAACAAATAAATTCACAATGTGAACTGAATGAAAGTGAGTATTACCTTACCTGAGCATCAATATAGAGATAAAGGGCCTTTTGCGACAAGTGACCAGCGCATACATGCGTAGTCACGATAAAAACATTCACACAAACAACTAGATAGTAGCATATTCGGGTCAAATCAAATGTATCAAGCTAAAATAACATGACTTTTAGCTCGAAAAAATGTTTCAAAAGTCACGGATTTCAAAACACCATAGTATTTATCATCAGATCAGTTAACACCCAACAAGGCTTCCGGGGATACGTCGGCAGCAAAATGCTTAAAATTTCTCCTTTAATTATGCTTAAATAATTTTAGCTGTTAGTGTTTACACTCTTTACAAAAGCAAAGAATAAAAATTCATGCATGGCTGTTATACATTGATGTGTTTCCACGTTTTTTGGCCTCCTGTGTGCGACTATCCAGCCAAATTATTACGTAACGTTTAAAAGGGTCAAAAGACCCTGAAAGCTATAAGATTATAGATTTATAGATTTTGTTTCATTACCCCATGTAAAAATGTACATCACTAGCAAGTCAAAATAAAACAAAACATAGGTGTAGGTACACACAGAAGTAGGAAACAACAATACACATTTAAAAATAGAAATATATTCTTTACAAATTTCAAACTATTTGTCTTTCGGAGGATGTACTGCAACAGGATGTATTCTCATAGATCGTATAAAGTGCTTTTTCCTGTAAAGGACCTCTGATGGAAGCGTTGAATTTCACAAGATTTACATTTTTGAAAGGAGCTGCTATAACATATTATACAAGTTTAGTTGTGATGAGTTCTTGGAAGACTCCTCTAATCGATATCTAGGAGCCCTCATTAGTTCTGCGGATCGTATGCTATGAGAATAATAATATAAATTACATCAAAGTGCGGTTTACAAAAGTCCCTATAGCCGGCATCTAAAATAATACGAACAACCCTCTTCTGTGGTTTAAAAATATTAACTGCATGTGGTAAGCTTTCCCACAATATAATACGGTTGTAGAAGAGGACAGAGAAGTGTGGACTGCCTTACTACTAACTAGCTTCTTCAGTTTACGAATAACGTATACAATACCTTATTTAAAGTTATGCCTAGTACCTTAAAGTTATCTGTTGTAATGTCTTCAATATTATGTTGTGAAAATTTTAACTCGCGTACCTTGTTAACGTTTAACTTAAGATTATTTTTGTTTACGACACAGGCCTATCCTCCTAATAAAAGTATGACGGAACTGCATATAACATATACCCGTATGAGCTATGTATTGCAGTTGTGTACGCCAACGTCATATACTGCGTTATAATCTCCGCTTTTATTTCAATCTGGTTGCGGTGACGTTTTTATTTGCCCCCTAAAAATCTAAGCCTTTGTGGAGAGTGTTATCTGAGCTGTGTATATATATAACGGGCGTAGCAGCGTGGGGTATTTATGTGGCCGATACCATAACTTAAACGGCGTTCATACGCTCAAAAATATATATCTGGCTAGACCGGACTGCTGCGTTTGAGACAATAAACCTACCGGTTTTATTGGATAAAACTACAGTCGACTCATGCAACTTTCAACATAAATAGGCGGATTAGAACATGATATGTCCAGGCAGTCCGGGAGTCCGAGTAACACTCCGGGAGAGATGTGTATGGGTGCGTGACTGTATCTCGAAAACCACAATACCGGAACGACATGTGTTTTATGAGAAACTCCACAATAAATAAAGCAGGGATATAGTCACAAGCCAGATTAGCGCTTAAACTTAATAGCTTGTTTTGCTCTAAGTTCGGTTTCTTATGTTCTACAGAACGCTTATCCTATTATTATATTGTACTGGTCTAGTTTCTTACAAATATTTATTAATACATATATAATCAAACTATCAGAATTGTTACATCCTCCGGTTATCTGAAGAATTTGAGCCCCAACAAATCATCTCTCGTACAATACACGAGGTGTGTTAAAAATTTAGGATAACCATACCAATCATATCAATTATGTTATCAGTTTTATCAAAACTGTAGGAGAGAGTCTGAGAGAGCTTTCTCAACTAGCAGAAGCTGTTCCTTGAAAAAAATTACAGAAATGTAGCCAACTTCACTTATAATTACACCTGATGATGGTTTAAGTATAATAAAATGAATCATCATGAAGAAGAGTGCAGTTTATTTTTTTTTACCGAAATCCTAGAAAAATAGCAATAATTTATGGTCGCAGTCACTACAAAAATAAGTATAAAATAATATTAAAATTAAAAAAGGGGCATAATAATAAAGAACTGTTTTTTAAAAGAGCAAAAATAGGTAATAGCGGGTTTCATATATATTTTTATAGGTATAATGTTGCAAAATGCTATACAGTAAATAAATACACAAAAAGCTTAACCAAACTTTGTGACATACTCTTCGTTGCGGCGGATAACTAGTTTGTCTCCAGCTAGTTGCCGTACTTATGCGCTTGCTTGGCTCTTTTGTAACATTTTTGTCCCGACAGTCATGATGGGGTCACTTCATTCTGACCCCTACATACCGTTATTACAGATGTTTTGTCGCCGTCAAAATGTGGCATCATATTTTTTTTATTTCCCATGGCAACAAGCTGATAGATGATGAACACTGTTTAACTTGGTAAGCATTAATCCGAACATAATAACTTTTTTGTGGTAAGTTCTGTTGCAGCACACACAAAAAAATTTATTATTTTCTCACTACCTATGCAGTGGTGGCCAAAAAGTAATACTAATACAAAAAAAAATAACTAAAACATTTTTTGAGAGCTCAAGGGATCATTTTGTGGAAAAAATAAGTCGCGAAGGGCTGTCTGTTACTCTGTGGCATCTAGCTCTTTTCATAATAATCTCCATGTAATATGCTCTGATCTCGTTCAAAGAAGGAAACTGAAATATTTCAGCACCTGAAACCTTGTGTGAGATCAAACTCAATATAATAATTCTACAGGGTGTTTTACGACGAGTGGAAAATACTTTAGGAGACTACTGTACAGGTCATTTACAAAAAAAGTCATATAAGGTAGGGCCCGATTTTCAATTGTTTCATAGATAAATTGATTTTTAGAGACATTAAAATGCAAACCTCCAAACGAAAATTCTAATGCAACAAAATATTATTGTCGGATTTCGGAATTTCTGGTATTAATCCTTAGAAGATATACTATCACGTCATTATAGACTAGAAGAAGGAGATCATGTATCAAACACTTCACGAGATAGTGTCAAAATCAGCGGGTGTTGAAGAGTGACTTCAACAAGCGTTACAAAAAAATTAAATTGTATTAAAAAATCATCAAATAATTAACCGTGCACTTTACGGTAAAAACATGCGTTTTTTTCTAGTTGACCATTGGTAACACAAACTTGTTGTAAGTGTGATAATCATAGGCAATTAGATTCCGTTTAGGCTCTAAAAGCATAATGGATCTAGGCGAGTACAAAGCTTCAACGGAGCGTTTTGCAAAAATTTGTCAAATTGTACAATTTTAAAAGACATATTCAAGTTGTAATTTAAGATGAATTCGTCTTGAAAAGTCGCTAGGTAATCTCTTAAAAATTGCTAGCTGTCCAAGCAGAACATGCAAGCCACGTTATAAAGTAGATTTTCATTCATGTATAAATGAGAAGTCGTAAATAATCCAGAACGACGTAGGTCAAAAATGAATCATGATATCTTTAGCAAACACACTATGTGTCAATCATGAATGGCCGTATGCTAGAGCTGAAACTGTAAATTTCATGGTGTAGATCGACAATAATGAACTGTCTGCTTGCGCAAATTAATATCCAGTGGGTTGTGACACCTGCTTCTCCACTTTTAGAACGGACAACGGCGCCGGTGTTCACGTGTGCACGGAAATCATCTACAGTTTCAGCTTAAGTACGTTCATCATCGATCTACTGTGTGCCCGCTAGTGTTAATTATGTTTACAAATGTAGAATTTGCAGACATTGTGTTCATATTCTGTTCATACGATGGAAGGCCGGCGGCTGCGGGTGCGGAATACAGATGGCGATACCCTAATCGCAGTCAACCCCTCGAAAAAATGTTTCTGGGACCTTTTGACGTCTTCGCAAGATAGGAACTTTTCGACTACTTCCCAGTGATACATACCGGTAAGCCTCATCTATATGATCTCGAAGACCAAATTTTTCTAAATTATGAACAAGACCCTACAGCATCCACTTACGCTGGCGCAAAACGCCTAAATACAATATTTCGTAGTGGACGGTGTGGTTCACTGCGCAAACAACTAGTCTGAATCCGTACCGTTACATGCCGTTACACATTTTTACGATGGATTTTTGTCAATTTATGCTTCATGTGGACGCCGAAGATTCAACTTTTTTAGTAGGATTCTTCGGACGATCGATTCCACACATAACTGAAAATCTACGAATAAAATATACTTTATAATGTGGCCTGCATGTTCTGCTTGCTTGCCTAGCGCCTTTTCAAGACGAATCTATTTTAAATTACAACTTTGAGTTGTTTTCTAAAATTATACAATTTTGAGACCCTTTACGGATAATTTTTTATAACTAATTATGTTGTTTATTTATTTTATTTATTTACCCACTCTTTCCGTGGTATTTCTGATCCTGGAAGTAAGGCTGCCCCCATAAATGCGCATCGTGAGTGGTGTTCTGCAAAACCTTCCCACTGGGAGCGCCATCGATTTAAAGAGTCGAAGTTATTGGTTTTAAGCACTTCTGCATCCCTTATTGGTGGTTGTCGGGATTTAAGTCTGTTTATCTGCAACGGGGGTATTGCTCGGTGGATAGGCAGTTTGTTGTTGGCCGTAATCTTGTTATACTCCCTTAGAAGGGCGTCAGTCCTTCGGAGCTGCGGTGGGGCTAATCATGTTGTAATAACATGTTATTCATGTACCCATAACAAAAATTAAAAATCCGATGACGAGTTTTTGCCAAATGGTTTGTTGAAGTTGTGAGCTCTCAGAGATCTTATACTTTTAGACCTCAAATGCCTATGTTTGCTACATTTACAACAAGTTTTGTGGTACCAATGTATAACTAGAAAGATGGGCATGTTTTGAATGTAAAGTATGCCGTTAATTATTAGGCAATTTTTTAAGATAGATTCTTTCTTTTGGTAACGTTTCTTGAAATCACTTTTCAGCACATGTTTTTGACACTATCTCGCGAAGTGTTTGGTCCATGATTACTTTCTTTTAGTCGATAATCAGGTGATGTACATTGTCTAAGAATCAATAACAAAAATTACAAAATCGGACAATAAAATTATTGTTTTATTAGGGTCTTTGTTTGTAGGTCTGCATTTTAATGGCAATCTCTAAAAATCGATTTGTCTCTGAAATAGTTGAAAATTGGACCCTACGCTGTATGATCTTTTTTATTAGAAATGAGCTACACAGTCTTCTTCTAAAGTACGTTCCATTCGGCATAGAAAACCCTGTATATTATCGAGTCGGTCGGCGCGACACATGTTGAGGGGCGAATGAAGAAAAGACCGAGGGCCTAGACACCCGCGTAGTTTTTGTTTACGTTACCAGGAGCTTTGAACACATTATTGGTCGATTGATACTGTTGTTATCAATACTACTTAACAACTTAAAGGAATAAAATACGTTGAACGTAATAAGTGCAGAGTTTTAAAGCTTTTATCATAGCCATAATATGGCTGTACATTTTTTATGAGATTTAGAAACTGATGTGTCATGCGATTATAACATAGGTCAATACATGTAAACCAGATGACCCAATCTAACTCAAGGAGCTCTAAACATAAAGCTAAACGATCAGCATTTCTTTAGTTGTAAGTGTTGTTGGTCTTGATAGTAATTGAATTTAGGCCCTTTAGTACACGTGCTATGCAAAATATCTGTTAAAGCTGAGTGGCGATTGTCCTCTAGTACAAGAGGCAAAACCTCTAAGATCACAAGAAGATCGTGAAATGTCCAAATCCAATAGCTGCCGTAAGTACTCTATTTCATTGTTTTTAAGAGAATACTGGGGAATACGAGAACATATCCAGGTAATTCAATAAAATAAAATAAAAAAAATGGAACTAGAATGTAACATGTGTAACAGAAATACATCAGTTAAGGTAAAGCACTTTTTTGTCATCTCTGGTGGTCCTAAATAACTACATAATTATGGTTATGGGTTGGATTGGATGGATAGAGGACCATCCCATTTTTTTCTTCGGTTAGTGTTATGTTTGATAATTTTATAAGTTGTATCTTGAAACCATCAAACTTGCCTGTAATAAAATGTTGACACTTTGTTAGTACCGAGAATATTTAACACCATTCTTTTCTAGATTATACAAGCAAATCTGGTGCTGGAGCGGCTTGGAGATCTAAAATTCCTGCAACTATTCGGGCAGAGTGTGGCGATGCAATTTGCCTCGGCAATGCAGCAGCGTCTGTAACTCTCTCTGTAAAAGCGCGCACATAATCATTAACATAAAACAGAGGCTCTTATCTGACACGGTGGAGGATCACTCTTCAAGCCTCGGAGATGGAAACGAGGACACTGCAATTCTCTAAAAAAGAAAAGCTCATTCGAGAATACGGAGAACGGAAATATACAGGTAATTTTCTTTAGACATTGTACGGTACCGATTTGCATATTTATATAAGGTGAGGCTTTTAAATGGCAACCATCCTACAAAAGACAACAGATCATGAACGTCCTTGGATATATGATTAATAATGCTAAATAGAATGCATCTTCTGTCAATTTACCCCTAATTAGCTCTAGAATACAGATTTGGAAAAAGAAGATGGCACAATCCAGTAACTTGAGGCCCCAAGGTTGGCTAGACTACAAAATAGTAGACGAATAGATGACCGAAGGCTGGCCACGGACGAAATATAAACAATTTTACAAAAACTGACGACCGTCGATTATTGAGTAAAATATCAAAGGTATAAAAATAATATATAGATTTTTTATGCGTGGGTGGACCTACTCCAACTATGCATGATGATGCCCTACAAAAGACAGTTTAATATCGGTGTGTATAACTCGCATGACCGGTTAACAGGGTATGCCATGGAAACTTTTCAAATTGTTCTGCTGGCCATGTCTGCTTTTTTTTGAAATTACATTTTTAGTTTTTATTAGCCCCTTAAAAATCCTAAAGCTCCTATCTAACATTTTCATCAATGGCTTAATTATTTGACGTGCTAATCAATCCTTTACAAGGTTTCCTGGAACACCTATATAAATGAATCCAAATAGTTTGAAATTCATTCAGGTTTAAAAATTCATAAAAAAAGCTAAACTATGGAATGACACAAAGTAATAAGGAACCTCCTGTAATCTAGAGATTGTACATAAAAGACAACAATATATGTACGTTATACTAAGCGAGTAAGGGGAAAGCACAAACATATATCTTTGTTGCATAATATGACATAGTTAAAAATTTACTTATGAAATTTATCTTATTCTTATAATCATTTTTGTGATCTCATTCTATGAATGTTAAATATTTTCTATTATATGTGTATTGGATCCTTGTAATAGTTGTTTACTGCTAATCTCAGGCTAGAAACCGTTATTATTGTTTATATAGTTTAATTAATTATCTGGTATTGTTGGAATAACATTGTACTTAGAATAGATTATGGTATATTATGGAATAGAGAAAAAATACACTTTTGGTTTCTTTGGGTTGAGTTGAAAAATACCCTAAGGGTAACACTCCACCTTTTCGATTTTGCTTATTTATTTAAATGCGTATTGTAATATTCAATGTTGATTTTACGATATTTGTTACTTATTTGTTCATGGCCAGAATCGAATAAAGACCCGTTATTATCATTATTATTATTATAACACTGCCCACCATGAAGAAATTTAACACGAACTACTATGGTGGGATACATAGCAAGTATCTGGGAGACTTTAGTAAGTATACTGAATTAGGAGGGTCTCGCACTTCAGATAAAAAGGTCCGATGGAGATCAGTCGTCCAAGCTTTCTCTCATGGGAACACCTGGAAGTAGCAATGCTGGGGAGGGGAAATGAAGCAAGTAAGTAGTAATATCACTTCTGACCTACTTTTCCGACGTCACAGAACCAACATATAGCCTCCTAGACTCCTTTTTGTCGAACCTACCAGACCTCTTTGTTGGAGTATTGCTCCCATGTGTAGGGATGCGCTTCGAAGCACTCTCTAGAGCTTCTGGACACTATCCAGAAGAGACCAATTAGGACTAATCGATACGCCTAACCTCACAAAGGACCTCCACGGCCTGGAACATCGAAGAAGGGTGGCTGACGTGTCCCTGTTTTACAGATTTTATCACGGAACATGTTCGTGTGAGCTCTCCCAGATAATAACAGCGAAGGCTGTCCGAACCAGGAATACTGGAGAGGCTTTGCGAGCTGCATTCCTTGTTTTGGAGAACTTCGACGCTGTGGAATGAGCTGCAGAGGAACTTGTTTCCCGACGGCTACAACCTGCAGGGTTTCAAATCCAACGTGCACCGATACTTATCATCTCACAGTGCTTCTACAGCGCTATAGGCTTCCAGCCTTTGCGAAAGGCACCTATGGATTGCTTTGACAAGCATTGATGGTTGAAAAAGTGAATAAATTTTGTTTTCAACTTCTAATAAAATTAGACTACCATATCCTCGGCTAGCCCTCGTATGTTCAGGGATCTCGATCGACGCCACGTATACACTACAAGTACCGCCACTTAACAGGCCTAATTAGAAACGATAACGGCGTCGTCCTCTCTTCAGGTCGAAAGAACGTTTTGCCTTGTTTGTTACCGAATTAAAACGAAAATAATGTTACTGATCCAGGGGAAGATTGGCAAACAGAATGTCGTACCGTCTCGCATCGGTATTGTGTTCCCCGCTCACTGATGGCGGATACTTTTCCTTTTTGCGATAGACGGGATGATACAAAGAAGGGTACGTACAGTAGTCCTGAACAAAGTCAGTTTCTTTGCTTTTTTATTGTTGATACGTAATGCTATAGGTTGGAAAGGAATTCTGTATTTATAGGTGCCCCTTTTACTTCCCACACCGATAGGTGAGGAGAGTATTGTAATCGCGAAATGTTTCGATTTTGAGGTAATACGCTTTTTGGGCGTTTTGTGATGACTACATAACGAAAATCCGGCATTCACTTCCCTCTTTATGTCGGTCTGTTGGTGTTTCTCCAGTCTCGTAATTCCAGTAACTGCTGTATGGGCTGTAATGAAAATTTGGGTAGCGATATGCTGTGGGGTCGTAGTAGGTTTTTGGAAAATCGGTGAATGGGCGGCGGAGTGATTAGCAAAAAACAATAAATTTCAAAAAGTCCTCAAACTTCGTTTGTAGGCATTTTAGGGATTCCTGATCATTTTCTATTTTTTTTTTTTTTGGTGGGGATGAAATTGGGGTGACTGGGGGTGGTAAGGGTTGTAAAACTGAAATATTTGTTACATTTGTGATAGACTGTCCACTGGATGTGAAAGAAAGACCTAACGGCATAATACACACGTTTACGTTACGAGTATTGCCTTTTCTATTACAGAAACCCGTGTGGGGGCGAGCTGGAATATCTCCTTTAGTATATCCTGCGTGTCGTAAGAGTTGACAAGAGTCAGGACACCTACTTGTCCTTGGGGTGAGAAATTGTCCCTAAAGGCAGATGAACCAGCAGACACATTTTGGGGAGGTCAGTGTGAAATTGATGACCGGGCACAAGAAGTGCGACCGAAAACAGCGCCTGGCAACTTGGAACGTTACAGGTCTTCAAGCTATAGGAAAGCTCAGCATCGTCGAATAAGAGCTTACAACAAATAAAATAGCTATAGCTGGATTATCTGAGACTCATTATAGAGGTACAGGACATTTTACTTCTAACAAGGGGAATTTTATTTGCTTTCCAGGTAAATCGGATGAAAGTGTTAACGGTGTTGACTTTTGGGTGGCGAAAGCGCCCGCAAGGACCATTCTTGGTTACAAGTGTATTAGTGACAGAATTATAACAATACGTATCAATGCGAATCCTACACCGATCAACATTGTGCAAATCTATGCACCTACATCAAATTCGGATGAGGAAATGATCGAATCTTTTTATAACGATCTTAAGTCTGCACTTGAATCTCTTTCGAATCGGGAAATGGTCCTTATTTTGGGCAATTTCAAGTCAAAGGTTGGTCAAACCATAGATAATCATAGAACATCTTAGAGTACATATTGGTAAATTCAGTCTTGGTGTCAGAAATGAAAGAGGTCAACGTCTGCTTCAATTCTGTACTGACCATAATTTCTCAATTGCCAATACTATGTTTTCACAACATCCACGGCGCTTGGACCTCTCCCGACGGACGATTTCGTAATCAAATTGTTTACAGTTGCTGGATATGAGTACCAAGAGCGCCACTGAACTGACAGTAAATCGCGAAAGATGGCGAGCTAAAGTTTTCAAAACTATTGACAATATTCATGTCAGCAATACTCTAGCTCCGACTTAATGCATTTTATGAGTTCACAACATGTCTGTTAAGACATTGTGACTATGATGATGATGATTACAGAAACCATTTTCTGATGTATACTACAAACCATTATTGCTTTGTATCATTCTGTGTTATGTAACGTGGAAATCATATAATTTATTTTAAAGAAATTTTGACTCGGCATTATTACCGTGGCGAGAATGGAAGAAGCTTATCGTTTTTAGAAGTCGTATCAGTGGTGACACAGCAATAATAAGAACACCAAGTATACAAAAACAGCTGACTTCGTTTTTAGCCATTATATACTATAGCACCAATTTTTTAAACATCTCCGTAAGTATATTAAAATCTGAAGTAGGTTTAACATAAAAACTATTTTGAAATATTCAGAAGACCCGCATTTTGGAGCGTAAGGAGCAGAATCAGAATCTATTTTCATATTATACCACAATCACTAGTGAAGATAGTAATCATCCATGGCCAAAAAGCATTTCTAACTCTAGCAGCTTACCAACACAAGGAGATCTGAGAGCAGGCGACAGAAAAGATCTGGTACCCGAAGGTAACGGCAACCAAAGACAATCGCTGCTAAACAGCAGCAGACTTCTTGGTGGAACGCCATGGCGCGTTCGCTTGGCCTGACCAGAAGAGCACGGTTCTATACACTGCAGCATATGAAAGTCGATATACGAGGGTTGCTCTATATCTCCGTCAATCCACCAGTACGCAGACAGCTGTTTCACGCTTATTAGCGATCATCAGTGCAGCATAGTTCGTTTGACGGAGATAGAGAGCATCAGAGCAGCCCATGTATATCGCCTTTCGTATGCAGCAGCATAAAGAACCGCGCTCTTCTGGTGAGGCCAAACGAATGCGCCGCGACGTTCCACCAAGAAGTCTTCTGCTGTTTAGCAGCGATTTTCTTTGGTTTGCCGTTACCTTCGGGTACCAGATGGCGCATAGGCAGATCTTTTCTGTCACCTGCTCTCACATGCTTCACATGTTTGGTAGACATAAAAATTCGGATGCTCTCTATCTCCGCCAATCGACCTATGGTGCACTGATAATCGCTAATTAGCGTGAAACTGCTGTCTGTGTTCTGGTGGATTGACGGAGATATACAGCAACCCTGGTATATCGACCAATGAGATCTGTTTTTCGCTAAGCACGTTTATTAAGCGTTCAATCCATTACTTGGCGTAGAATGAAAGTACGTTCAAATTAGTTCAATCAACAAATTCAGAATAAATCCATAAGAAAATACGAACAAATTCAGTACTTCTAGTCTACTTGAAGTTACTGTTTCGAGATAAATGTTCAGGCCCCACACCTCTCAGAAAACGGCAAGCAGTTAAAAAATAATCCGCTCGCTCGAGCGTGAGAGCGGCAGAATTATAAAAATACTGAAAGGGGGAGTAGGTGGTTGATATAAAGAGGAAACCTGCTAGCAAAGAATGGGCGAAAAACAATAATTCGCCTTGGAAAATGACAACTTTTATTTACATCAAGGGAAATTCCAGAAAGATTTCCTCCGAGCCCCAATTGTTCGCGAATTTTTATAGGTTGCTTCTCCCCAGTCCGCGTCTTGATACCTACTGTAAGAATAAATAAAGCTCCTTACAGTGGCGGAGGTCGAATGGTGTACTTGAATAATTTCAATTGGTAAATTGAATTCTATAGGTAACCGATATTCTCTCTTTATACAGGGTGTCTGGGAATTTGCTTGGCACGTATACATGTATACGTACATCGACAATGGCATGCTGATTGGCATCAGACGGCCTTCTCCGACGAGTCCAGATTTTGTCTGGGGGCACATGACGGACGCCAATGCGTAAAGGCAGATTCACACATACGGTACTGTGCACCGACTGTGCGCCGACTGTGTTGATTTGAACTGAATCGGTCATCCAAAGTTTTCATTGGAATGGATTGAATTACTATTTTTAATTCAGATATATAGGTCTAGGCGCGGACTGTGCCCCGACTGTGTTGTTTCCGACCGCTCTGAAAGTGATTTCTCAAGGTTACGGTCCGACACGGTAGGAGCATGGCACGTGCACAACCGCCGTAGTGTGAACTATTGAAAGGTGACCACAGGGCGCCCGTCATTATTCGGCCAGCGCTCGTTGATTTTCGGGTGTCCCGATACCCGATTCGTCATTATACAATTCGTACAGGAGCACCTTGTTCTAAGCATTTCAAAAAATTCGTTTGTTGAGGTTAATAGACGGAAAAAATGCCTGTTAATGAAGATTGTTTGATTATCTATGTGCAAGAGCATGAATGTTTATAGGACCTAAAACATAAAGATTACGACAATAATCTAATAAAAGACAATATTTGGAGAGAAATTGCGAATAAATTGAACTCAACGTCCGAAGAGTGTAAAAATAAGTGGGCAAACCTTTCTCCTTTTTTTTGTGCCTCTTACATCAAAACTAGATACGTTCCGCACGCTATGATTATGTCCTCCTCTGTTCGATCCATACCGCCAACTTAAACAGACAGTACCGATACAACATGGCTGGTGTGAATACACACAACACAGCACAGCCGATGCGCGATCATGATACAGTCGGTGCACAGTACCATATGTGTGAATCGGCCTTAAGACGACAACGGGGTGAACGACGTGATCTCCAGTTTGCTGTTGAGCGCCATGTACTCCGTCCTATTGGTTTGATGGTTTGGGGTGCCATTCCATTCAAGAGCAATTCACCTTTACTTGTGATTCGTGGCACAATCACTACGCAACGTTATGTGAATGAGGTGTTAGAATCAGTTGCCATTCCATATGTCCGAGGCCTCGAACAGGGTTTCTTCCTACAGGAAGCTGATGTCAGGGTATTCCCCTGGCCACCACGATCACTCGATTTATCGCCCATTGAAAAATTATGGAATTGAAAGGGTCGAGACATAGGCGATTTACCCAATTCTCCGACCACGCTGGACGAACTGGAACATGCTGCCAAGGCAGCTTGGGAGGCTGTACCTCTAGAGTTCATCCAGAATACGAGTATGCCGCGTCGGCTAGAGGAGTGGGGAGGGGAGCATTGTGAACGCAAAAATTTTCGATTTTGAGATAATACACTTTTTGGGCGTTTTATGATGTCTACATAACGAAAATCTACGTCACTCATTTCCGTCGGTCTGTCTGTCGGTCTGTCTGTACGCGTTTTTCTAGCCACGTTATGTCAGCAACCGCTGTATGGATTTTGATAAAATTTGAGCAGCGACATGCTGTCGAGTCTTAGTAGGTAATGTTCCTATTATTTTGAAAATCGGTGCATCGGCGGCAGAGTAATCAGCAAAAAACAAAAAATTTTAAATATTACTCAAACTTTGTTTTTAGGTGTTTTAGGGGCTCCTGATCATTTTCTAATTTTTTGAGAGAGGGTGAAATTGGGGTGGTTGGGGGGTAGGGGTTGTAAAGCTGAAAAATTTGTTTTATTCATAATAGACTGTCTACTAACCTATGAAATAAAGACCTAACGTCATAATACAGTTTTTTATGTCCATCCGAACATTAACTTGAGAAGTTTCTGATGTATACATGCGAGTATTGCTTCTGATCGTTTTGTATTGTGTAACTAGGAAACTATTGGATTGGCTTTAATGAAATTTTTACACAGTACTACTACCGCGTCGAGGATAGAAAACGTTTATGATTTTTTGGAATCGTGTCAGCGGCGGCGCAACAGTAATAAAAAAACTACAAATATAAAAACAGCTCAAACTTCGTTTTTAGGCGTTTTAGGGGCTCCTGATCATTTTCTACTTTTTTGGGTGGAGATCGAAATTAGGGTGGTTGGGGTTGGGGGTCGTAAAACTCAAAAATTTGTTATATACATACGAATATTGGTTTAGCTCTTTCTGTATTGTGTCATGTGGAAACTATAGGATTGATTTTAATGAAATGAAATAATACTGTGGTATTATTACCGTGGTGAAGGATGGAAAACGTTTATGGATTTTAGAAATCGTGTCAGTGGCGGCGCAGCAATAATAAAAATATAGAAGCCGCTCAAACATCATTTTTAGGCGTTTTAGGAGTTTCGCGATAATTTTCTGCTTTTTTTGGGTGAGGGTGAAATTGGAGTAGTTGGGGGTCATAAAACTTTTTTGTATTCATAAGAGGCTATCCATTGACTTGTGAAAGGAAGACCTAGTGGCATAACACACTGGTCGGACAGGAAATGATTTGGTTGCAAGATCTCAGACTATAGCTTCATGCTATGGGAAAATAATAAACTGGTATCACCGTGATGTGTGGGAAGTACGAAGTCAAGCAACTTAACTTCATTTTCTTCTCAGTGTTCGGATTTCACTTGCGAGTAGTATATATTACCAGACAATATACGAACACCCAGCCACATCAAGTTTAAGAAAGCGGTTAAATATATTACGATTAGCCAGTGTTTATGAATTTAAAGTTGTGTGCTTATAACTATTCTGTAGTATTCATGTATTTTTTTGTTTTTGTTGTAATTTTAACGTAATATTGTATTATATTTAATACCGTCAATGTTCTTATGGTGACTTACCATATATACTTGTCACTTAATAAATGGAGGATAAATTTACTACTACAACTACTACTACCCCTTTTGCTCTCCCTTCCTTTCGAGGCGCCTCTGGCCCTTGGCTACCTTTACAACCGACGACATGTATATATACAAGGAAAACAGGAAGATGCCGGTTATTTACGGCACTACGTACGCTAATTTGCATTTTTCTTAAAACCCGGACGACCATTAAATAATATTAATGTGAGGAAAAACCGAAAACAAAACCGCGTAGACCGAATTTGCCCTGTCAGCAGCTACCACCACACCGGTTGTGGTTAATTTACTTCGCCAAGGTATTTAGTTTTCTGTTGGAGTGACAGCCGGGAAACGTAATCTTTTATCGGGGATTTGTTTGGGGCTTAGGGAAGGAGGAATGAGAAATTTGGTGGGGTATATATTGTTTTTGCATGCCAAAATACCATTAGGATCCAGATAAGGCGCTTTATATCGCGCAACATTTTGTTTTTCACTTTGTCAAAGATCTCGTGCGAACTCACTAATAGAAACATAACTTTTTTTTTTTGGAGTCCTCTTCCGCCTGTTACGGGAAGTGGAACACTGCACTATTTTCCGAAGATATTAGGACCAAAAAGCATGATACGTACCTATTTGATTCATCGCCCTATACCGGTCCATCATTAAAACCGCTAAGTTGCATGGTAATCCCTTTACTAATGTTTCGGGAACCTCTTATAAGTATATACAAAATGTTTGACAGAAAATTAATTTGAAATAAATGACAATAACTAACAGCGGCATCGGAAAGCATCTTTTTTTGTTTCAACGTTCTGACTTTTTAATTATTAATTATAGACATTTTATCCGTAGCTTCATAAAGGTTACAGGGGTCAGCGAAAGCACTGGAATTCCAGTACAGGGTTTGTCATTCCGTATACAGGGTGTAACTTTTAAGGATGTCCACACCTATATTACCGTGTAGATCTTGCTGAGCTGATCATTTTTCAATAAGCAACATGGGTTCGGAAACGAACCGTTTCGGAGAAAGCGCTACCGGAAGTAGTCCTTTCTGACGCCTGAAGTTAGGCAATAAATTCGACGCCATGCGGCCAGTAGTATGGCCGGCGCGGTCTCCGGATCTCAATCCCCTGGATTTTTTCCTGTGGGGTCACCTGGAAGCACTTGTCTACCAAGGGGGTGCACACACAGCAGAAGAGCTGATTGCACGCATCATTGCAGCAGCTGGAAACGTTTGGGAGCAGCCACAGGTAATCAACGCTGCCACTGAATCGGTCGTCCATCGAGCCAGATTGTGCGGGCAAGAAGGCGATGGCCACGTGGAGCCTCTCCTTCACTGATTTTTGACTGATCTCGGTGTGTTTTGGTTGTTGTTTTTTTGCAATATTTTTTTTGTTTTGTTTGTTTGGTTTACTTTTGACATCTTGGCCATGACGATTAAATGTTGACAAGCCGAATCTGTCTTAGCAGCTGATCCGTAACCCCCCCTCTCCTCTGCCAATTACGAGGCATTGAATGAATTGCCTAACTTCAAGCGTCAGCAAGGATAACTTTCGGTAGCGTTATCTCCGTAACGGTTCGTTTTTGGACCCATGTTGCTTATCGAAAAATGATCAGCTCAGCGAGATCTACATGGTGGTATAGGTGTGGACATCCTTAAAAGTTACACCCTGTATGTGGTGTAAGTTTCAGAAAGTAACGTAACTATCTATCTTTCTTATTATTTCTTCTCCACTTATTTAAACACTTCAATTCGTAACAATAAAGCCAATTTTTGTCACATGTGACCACATTATTTTAAAACTGGATTATGTTACATTTGTCTTTTCTCCTGCTGACAAATTATCACTGGATTCACTTTCGGTTGGTTCATCGGTTATTACTTTTGAAATCCAAATTGTGAATAATTTTCAGAGGGAACAGTAAGATAACCTGATATTGTCAGAAATTCGTTTCACGCCAGTCCTCAAAATTAGTTGATATTCTAAAGAGCTGGAGATGGTTAAGGTTATGTACACCAGGTGACTATGTTTTGTAATATTTTGTAGTCTGAGTACAACTTACTTTACATGGAACTATTAATGATGCAGTACAACTTCCTTTTGGAAGCTTTACCATTTTTAGATAAAGTAAACATATACCTAATTATAGAAAAAAACTTTACATGATGAAAAGAGTAATTTTTCTCGGAACCTCCCGACCTTCCAGGGCAGTGAAAATGATCCAGCCATTGATATCTCGACAAGATACCCAGAATAAAAAAAAATGGAGGCTCTACGTGGTCTAGAATCGCAGATACTGCAAATTTTTGCAGGGTGCTCCAATTTGAAGTTTCGGTGTCAAAACCGAAAGAGCCTCGATCTGAGATGCCCACCATCACCGCGCCACCACGCACTTTTAAAAATACCTTCACTTTGCGAACTGTAGTTGCATGACAATATCATAATTCATAAATCTACAAATCGGATTAAAAAATTTGGTTCTTTGGATTGGACTTCAATTCGTAATGATAAAGCCAATTTTTGTCACATGTGACCACATTACTTTAAACTGGATTATGTTGCATTTGCCTTTTCTACTGCTGAAAAGTTACCACTGGATTCATCGGTTATTACTTTTGGAATCCGACTTACAGCGACCTTAAGGTAATCTAAATCTTCATTAATAATTTTCAGAGGGGACAGTAAGACAAACTGATATTATCAAAAATTCGTTTTATGCCAATCCAACAGTCATTTTGTATTAAGTGGTCAATTCCTGCAATTTTTGTGGTAGCACGCGCAATTTTAGATAAACTGTCATGTGGATATGCACTTTTAATCGCTTCAAAAGTTTCATTTAGTGTTTTACCCAACTGAGCACATTTTATCGCATATCTATGCTCCACTGTCATTTTTTCGGTACGCTAAATTGTGGCATTTCAATAATCAATTTATAAGAAACATCAAACGTTAAATCAAAGTCTACTTGAGTCCAAGTACATTAAACGTACGGCTTTCATGTGTTATGTTGTGTGCTATAAAATTATACCGCGCAAGTCTTGTTCACAATTGAAGACATAAGTGGATAAAGGTGTAGTTTATGAAAATAACACAACAAAGGGACTTAAGAATGAAATAGAAGCATATTTTAAGTTTATTGAATGAAAAATACACATTTATGAAAAAATGTTACATGACACCTTTATCCACTGGTGTACATTTAATGCATTTTCCTCTAAACATCACTGACTATATCTTAGTAACAAAACAACACCCTTACACTAAAGCATAACAATACACTAAGACAACCTCAAACTCATGTGTCATGCTGCGAACTCTAGAGAAAAACTTTCCTCTTAACAGTGGATAAAGGTGTCATGTTACCTTGACTCCTTTATCCACTGTGAAAAGTAAAAAGTATTGTACAGAATACCTTTATCACCTAAATATCGATGTTATTAATGAAAATAACATAAAAAGGCACTTAAGAATGAAATGGAAGCATATTTTAAGCTTATTGAATGAAAAATACACATTTTTGAAAAAATGTTACATGACACCTTTATCCACTTGTGTCTTCAATTTTTAGCTAACTAACGGTTGAAAGAGCTTCAAGTCAGAGGGGAGGGGCAGGAGCGGGAGTAGCTGCTACCAATCCAAGAGTTGAAATGTCAGTAAACCTTGGGAGGTATACCAGGGTCTTCCAAGCAGAAATGACAGTTATAGAGCTGAGAGTCAGGGTGCTGATCAAAAGACCCCTGACAAACAAATCTATAAAAGTCTTTTTAGATAGCCATCATCATCATAGTCACAATGTCTTAACAGACATGTTGTGAACTCGTAAAATGCATTCATGCATTTTTAATGCAGTAGTTTCCCATTTGCTTTCTGCATCCTCATGCCGTTGACCAGACGGTATCTACTGGTGCATCCACCTTTAGGGGCAATTTCTCACCCCAAGGACAAGAAGGTGTCCTGACTCTTCTCAACTCGTCCACCCAAAGCTGTTGGTTGAGAAGAAGTTACTGATTATGCCGACAGTAGTTTGGTTCCTTTTAGTTGCCTTTTACGACACGCAGGATATGCGATGGGAGATATTCTAACCCGCCCCCACACGGGGGTTCAGATAGCCAGGCTGCCCTTAAAACACTGAGCTCCAAGCGGGTTGAATGAAGGCCCGTTTGGATTCCAGTTCATATCGAAGTGAAACGTAGTGCATTAGCCGATACATTGTAAAAGAAGGAACCGAATCTGTTTTCATAGGATCAGAACCATTCGCGGGCATTGCGAAGAGCACCGCTAGAAAAACCGTATCAGATTGGGAAGAGAGGAAAGCACATTCCTGCATTGGCGAGGTACACTAGGGGGGCCTACTACACTTGAGGGCGTTCATACGACACCCTCTAGTCAGATTCTCCCCCTCCGAAGATCATGGATCATGGTATGGACCAGGAATAATATCCTCATTCTAGTTGATCTGTTGACGGGACATTGTCGTCTGAGAAAGCACTTGCGGAAGTTAGGTCTTGAACAAACAATGGACTATCGCTTCTGCTATGTGGAGGATGAAACAGCTGAGCACATTTTGTGCTCCTGTCAAGTACTGGAAAGAGCTAGGTTCAGACTGTTGCACTCACCCGACTGAAACCTTCTGAGGTCAAGGAGGTTTCACCCATTACGACCATCGCCTTCGTCAAGAGGTGTGGATTGCACGGTGAACTCTAAACAGGTGTGAGTCACAAAAGATACAATAGGGTCACAGTGGAAGAAGGCATAGTCGCTCCACTCACTTTCAACCTATCCTAACCTAAAGGTTAAAAAAACTAGCGGTTAGCGAAGACAATCTATTTCACAATAGGCGGTTAACGTCAAAAGCTCTGGTTAACCACTAGTTAAATTAACCAAAGGAAAAAGTGTGGATTACCTTGCCGTTCGTTGTGGTCAACTGCTAACTTTGGAGATTATAGAGGAAAGGAGATCATAGTTATGACAGAGTTCCGCGATCCATTTTGATATTTTTGATACCAACTTTAAGATAAACAAGCTTAACAACTAGTTTACTTTAGCCCTTTGCGGAAACTATGATATGGTTAACCCAATCAGAAGGATTACTGATCAGGTTAACTGACAGAAACAGATCTAGGATCATTTCACTGTCGTACCGAAAGTGATGGGGTTATTCAGTTGAGATCTCTTCGATCCAGCTAATGCGACGTAAATAGCCGATTACCAGTTATCCGTTTCATGTTTTTAATCTAACTTTTTAGTGGTTCGATGTTCATTTATTCCACGGAATTATAGATGGCACTATTTGAAACTAAATCTCCATTTCTAAAAGAATGAGTTGCATGAGTTATATGAATATTGTCCCCGCAAAGCAAAGGCGATACATCTTTTGACGTAAATTACTTGAATATAGTTAAGAGTAGCCATCTACTGTGTCACTCCAGTATGAGCTGTAGGGCCTCTTAGATATCTGGGATAATAATTTTTACAAATGAAGTTATTTTGTGTGAAGTTATGATTGGAAAAAAAACATTGTTCAAGTTATGTCACTTTTCTCCTAAAAGAACCGCCCGGAAAACCATGAAATGAATGGGAGCCACTATGACGAAATGTATCGTTTTTCGAGACACGCCTTACTATGAGCCGCGTCAGCGTAGGGTGAGCTGAGGTTATACTGATACTACCATCTGATGCCGCTTTTCTAGAATAGTTAGTTAATAAGTAGAAGACCAATCCTAACGCAGTTGATTAAAAGTATTTCGTAGAAAAGGTTTTTCGGACTTTAGAATAAAAAATGCAGAGGTTTTTTTAATCAAAAACCGACATTTCGGCGTTTATTTTGCACCTTCTTCAGTGCTAAAGCATGATATGAAGATGAACATATATTGGTAAAGATATAAATTGGAAAATTCACAACTAACATTTAAAAGATTTGAGCAAGTTTTTGCAAATCTGTAAAACAATCAAACTGGAAACAAGTAGGTACATCGAATATTTATAAGTTGCACAAAAATTTCAAAATTAACATATGAAACCATTTTTTCATTCATTCTCATTAAAATATTAAAATAACAATAAAAATCAAATGTAAAGCGTATACAGGGTGTCCCAGAAATAACACGCCAGAGTGACATGGAAGGTAGATTGGCTTTAGATCAATCAGATAACATCGACATGACCTTAGTAAAAGTTTTATAGTTTTCGAGATATTGCCACTTTTAAGGTTTTTCAAAAAATTCTTACTTTTGCTCCTTTTGTTGCCTGTTATGGCTATAAGGATTGGCGGACTTAAGATATGTTTTTTCTCGGGCTATCACTAATAGTTGGTTGAGACGACATGGTATTGATTTCATTGAAAAATATCACGGTATGTTAAAAAAACAACCGAATTCATAGATTTTGTGTCAATGCGAAAACCTTAACCAAGGTTTAACCGATTATTGTGACAACGAATGAACCAGACTGAATTAGCAAATGCTCCTAAAAACCAACCTACTTAATGCTCTTTCAAAGATAGTATAACATTTATAGGTTCTTTTTACTAAAAATTGAATAGCTCCAAGTTTTGACATAGAAGTTGTAATACTTCTACGTTTAAAATGCCTAGATACATTGTCCTTTTTAATTCGCTGTAGGCATCAAAATAATAAGTAGAACATAAAGCTGTTTTTTTATTTCTATTTATTTTTAGTCACTATAACAGATTTTCAAAATGTTTACCTCCCACTCTTATACACAACCTGTATCTTCTTAAAAATTGTCCCTTTAAACTTGGCTGATCGAATCGTTTTTCCATACACCTTATCTTTTAAACATCCCCAGTAAAAAAATCCAGTGGGTTCAGGTCTGGAGAGCATGGGGGCCAAGAAACTGGTCCTTGCCAGCCAAACCATCTGTTAGCGAAGCTTTCATCAAGATAATCCCTTACTGTACGACCATAGTGCTCATCGTGCTGTAACCACATCCTTCTTCTTGGCTCAAGAGGCACATCTTCCAAAAGAATGGGTAGATGATGTTGCAAAAAATCCAGGTACATTTCTGCATTGAGGGTCGCAGGGAGTTCGGAAGATGTGCCTCTTGAGCCAAGAAGAAGGATGTGGTTACAGCATGATGGGCGCCCTGCGCACTATGGTCGTGCAGTAAGGGCTTATCTTGATGAAAGCTTCGCTAACAGATGGATTGGCCGGCAAGGACCAGTTTCTTGGCACCCCAGCTCTCCAGAACTGATCCCTCTGGATTTGTTTACTGGGGATGTTAAAAAGATAAGGTGTATGGAAAAGCAGTTCGATCAGCCAACGAATTGCGTCAACGAATCCATCAAACAGCACGTGAAATTTCTGATCTAGATTTGAGAAGTTTAAAGCGATAATTTTTAAGAAGATGCAGGTTGTGTATAAGAGTGGGTGGTAAACATTTTGGAAATATGTTATAGTGACTAAAAATCAATGGAAAATGAAAAAACAGCTTTATGCTCTATTCATTATTTTGATGCCTACAACGAATTGAAGAGGACAATGTATCTAGGCGTTTTAGACGTAGAAGTATTACGAGTTCTATGTCAAAACTGGGGGCTATTCAATTTTAAGTAAAAAGAATCTATAAATGTTATACTATTTTTGAAAGAGCATAAAGTAGGTTGGCTTTTAAGAGCACTTGCGGATTCAGTCTGGTTCATTCTTTGTCACAGTAATCAGTTAAACCTTGGTTAAGGTTTTCGCATTGACACAAAATCTAAGAATTCGGATGTTTTTTTAACATACCGTAAGTTTTCAATGAAATCAATACTTTGTCGTCTCAACCAACTATTAATAGGAGCCCGAGAAAAAAAATATCATAAATCCGCCAATCCTTATAGCCATAACAGGCAACAAAAGGAGCAAAAGTAGGAATTTTTTGAAAAACTTTAAAAGTGGCAATATCTCGAAAACTAGGAAACTTTTACTAAGGTCATGTCGATGTTATCTGATTGATCTGAAGCCAATCTACCTTACATGTCACTCTGGCGTGTTATTTCTGGGACACCCTGTATATAACAAAATACGAAGAACTTTTTCTACGAAATAGAATAATTAAGGTGCCTTAATATTAAGCTAGAAGAAAAGTGGCTCAAGCCCCATCTAGCGGTTGTTTTTGGAAATACATTTATGACCATTTTTCCGATAAAAATAAAAAACTGCAAATTTTGAGTTATGTCACTTTTCCTGTACAGGAACGATATGTGCTGTCATTTATCAGCAATAAACTGTTCCATTCGATCGTAAATAAAATATTGATTGAATAGCTGATAACGATTCCTAGTTTCCGTAAAGGCCTAGTAGTATGAAATAGAGCTCCATAATAACTACTGGTTAACTTCAATCTGTCGGTTTAGTGACAAAAGTTATCAATGATTGTAAAACTAGGCCTAACTCTACGGTTGGCAGACAAACGTATGCTTTCCTTATTATACCCTGTTACCCGATACTTCAAACTGTCAGCCGTTTCAACAGCAAACAGGTGTTCGGCTAGTGATAACTAAAAATACCCCAGATTGAGTCTTGGTGTATCAATTTTGAGCTTTGAGAGAATACAGGGCTGTACTGAGTGCAAGCATGACGAGTAATTGTCACTTGGTGACGTTTTGTCTATGCTCTGAGGTCTATGCTTATTTTTCATTTTCCCGGAAAATCCGGCGTTTCTTTCAGTATATCAGTATGGCTGGTGTGAATGATGATGATTACGCTTTAAATGAGGTACGAATGAAGATAAAAGCATTTTTAGCTTAACCATACACAACCACTGAGTTCCAAACATTTCTTTTTAAAGCAATTGAAGAAAAATATAATGTTGAAGGGCAACGCAACGGCTATACAAATAGTAAAAAATGTGTGGAGCTATTCCAGAAACTTTAGTTTAGTTAGAACTGAACATTACTGAGGTACCAAATAATTATAGTAGTTTAATTAGAAACATTTTTATAGAAATAAATAAACATTTTATTATACAAATTGTAGTGAGCAACTGGTCACTGTCAAAACCCATACCAAATTTAGAAATAGCCAAAGAGACCAAGACGTCTAGTGGTGGAATTTAGAACCCAATATTGTATGTGTGCCCATGGTAACCAGATTCTTTTAGCATGCATGTGTACTAACTCAGAGAGAATGAAATCAAAACACAGAAATGTTATGATATGCTTTTTTTATTATTTGTTTCTTAACATTTGTTTTGTATTTATTAATCATGAGTGCTTTGTATTTCATATATTTTACGGGTGAAGTATTTATATTGATATGTTGAAATATACGATTCAAAATGTCTTAATAATAGTGGTAAACTGGTTCTTGTTATTGATATTGTATAATAAAGAAATGGTTATAAACATTCACAGTCTAAATGATAAATAATAATAATAATACATGGTGGGCTAGGTATCTGTTCAACGTTTGGGAGATAAATATGGATAGGATGTGGAAAAATGTAAAATATCAGCATATACAGGGTTACTGGTAACTCGACCACTTTCCTGCAGGAAGTGATAGAGGGACACAAATGTAATAGATTTAACCCCCTATATGTAATTCCGAAAACCAATAGTTCTCGAGATAATTAACATTTAATGTTTTTCAACAATATGTCCAAATTTCCACCTACATCCCAAATTTAGAAAAAACCCTGCTGTCGATTTTAGTAATTTTCAATTTAGTTTTTTACTGACACATACGCAAATCTAATTTAGTATTTAAATGTGTAAAAATACTAAAAAGTTTCAAACTACATACAATTATCTAAAAAATAAAGAACAAAATTTTTACATTCACCGTGAAAAAAAAATTGTCTAGCTCAAAAAAAGATACATAACCAGTCAAACAAATTATTTTAAAAACTTTCTTATCTGATGGCCTACTCCAAGGACAAGAATGACAGTACAACCACAAGTAACTATTTAATAAAATTTATCAACATAATACAGAATCATCAACAACATGATATTCCAGCATGATGGTTGTCCAGCACATTACCGTATCATAATTCGGCAGTTGTTGGACAACACGTACCCGATCAAATGGATAGGGAGGGGTGAACCATCCCATGGCCTGCGCGAAGCCCAGATCTGACACCTCTTGATTTTTACGTCTGGGGTCACATGAAGGTATTGGTTTAAGAGACTCCAGTTAATACTGCTGACGAACTAAGGCAAAAAATTATCAATGCGGCGGAGGAGATGAAACGAACTGTTTCAACACGAGTTATAAGAACCGAAGTGAGGAAGCGGATCCGTACTGTATCCGAAATCAAGGGCAACACATTGAGCAAGATCTCTGGAAACTTCGAGTGGATTTAATTTGTTTTACTTTGACAAAATCATCGACCGCATTTGCAAACATTCTAGTATGTAACTGTGTTATCAATAATGATTGTACTCTCATTCGTTCTTTTTGAATAGGTGATTTTTATTCATTGGTGTTTATAATCTTTCTGAAAAGGTTATTAGGTAGGAAAGTTTTTTTAGCGATTTGTTCAACCGTTTGTATAATTTTTTGAGCTAGATAATTTTCTTTCACAGTGAATGTAAAAATTTTGTTGATTATTATTTAGTTTGGAACTGTTTAGCATTTTGAAAGATTTTAATACTAAGTTAGCTTTATATATGTGTTAGTTAAATACTAAAATAAAAATTGTCAGAATTAACAACAGGTTTTTTTTTCTTAGTTTAGGATCTAGTGTGGAAATTTGGACATTTGGTTGAAAAACATTACATGTTAATTATCTCGAAAACTATCGTTTTTCGGAATTACGTATGGGGGGTTAAATCTATCACATTTGAGTCCCTCTATCACCTCTTGCAGGAAGGTAGTCGAGTTACCAGTAACCCTGTATAAATAAATAAATATAACCAACACCTAAAGGAGTAAATAAAGGATGTAATTGGATATCTAAAATGTAAGCATAGTATAGCAAGCATAGCAGCATAGCAAGCATGGTATATAAGCATATAAATAGATCAATAAATAAATATAAACAATAAATAACATAAAAGGGCTGGTTAGAGGAAATTGTATAGTTCATGAAACACGTGAGTCAACCCACTTACCACCTTCGATAAGTGATTAGGTCGTCCCGGCCAGTCGCCACGGTTTCCACAACCATAAAATAAATATCATATAAGTTACGATTCCCGAACACGGAAAAGCTTTTTTAAAAAGAGTTTTATTGAAATGTACAGTAGCAACAACAAGACAAGAATGAATAAATTTTACATTAAATGAATATTTATATCCTCGGTAGCGGAGCGTCTGGATCTTCTCATATTAATGGTGCGTCAGCTAGTTCTTCCTCGTAACTCCTCCCCTCTAAGTCGAAAACAAAAAGGGGACATTTTTGTTTTCGGTGGAAACTTCTTTCTTCTCTTCTTTTTTCTTATTTTCTTGTACTTTTTCTGTCTTCTTCTCTTGATTTTTCTTCTTCCAAACGACCCAGAGGATTACTGCTATTAACGTCAGCAGTAGAATGGTAACCGCTGAGCTTCCTGAACTCCAAACTAAAGGATGGACAGCTTGTTCTTGTACTTGGAGAAGATTCGCCTTTTCCTGGATCTTTTCTATTTTCTTTGGGTCTATGGTATTCAGCTTTAGGGCAGTGCTGGTAGTGTAGTTAATTTTGGATTCCCAAAATTTTATCTCTGGCAAAAACCATGGATTTCCTTTTTCCACTTCCTTTTTGTTCCAAAATTTTGAGGTATTTATCTGGACTCCACAGTCTTCTGGTAACTGGATGAGACTGGGTGTTTCTATGAGAAGTGGTTCTTCATGCCGACATATTTTGATCACCTTGATTGGTTTTTCTGCAGGAATGACCAAAATACGATTTTCTGAGACTGCTTCGATGATAGGCTTTAAGACTGATAGCCGTGTGAATTGGCATGTAGAAAATTCAGCTTCTTTCAACAGCTTGTAGAAGCAACCCTGTATCGGTTCCAGGTGGTCCTTGCAGACATAAATATCTTCGATCATTGGGCATTCTTCATCTTCGTACTGTTGGCGACTTGTTCCCAGAGCCAAGTAAGGGTGACTGGGTAAAATGGTGGACTGTTTAATAGGAATGGGGTAAAGTCGGAATAATTGGAAGGTTTCATCAAGAAATATTGGAAATCTAATTGAAAATATAATTTTGTGATATGAAAAAATGACTTTTGTATCTGCAATTTGATAGAAAGAATTAAAGTTCTTGAATTCTGGTACTTTACTACTGCCATATAATGTGATCATATGCTTTATGTTATTTTCTAATTCAGATGCTGATATCACCGCACTATGTAACGTGTTCAATTTGGTAAACATGATAGCATTTTCCAAATTGTCTAAAAATGTAATAAAATTCTGGCAATTTAGAATAATTTGTTGCCAAATATGCTGAGCCTGCAAATAATTTGTAACACTGCCTAACGTTTTATTGATAGAATTTTCTAGAAGGTATAGTTTTGACTTAATCAATCTTTGATTAGAGGACAGTAAGGTAATTGTTGATTTATAATTATCAATCAATTCCTTCGTTAATGACACTTGTAATTTTAACTGGTTTCGAACTGAATCTTCGGTGGTTTGGAGTTCATAAATAGCGTTATTAATTTTTTGTTCATCTTCGGCGTCCATTGTGCCGAAAAGAAATTTTGAAGAAGTTCCAATTATATTCAGTAATCCACGTTTTTGGCGAGGATGTGGCATTATGTTATTTAACTTACGTGATGCTTCTTTTATCAAGATTGTTGTATGAGTTAATGAGCCGGATAAACTTACGTGAATATTGGTAGCATCTGATTCTGACGAACTTAATATGTCTGCTAGCTGTTTATAACAACTTTGTATGTTACTGAGCTGTTGTACTAATGGAAGTGTATCAATGTAATGAATAAATGTGTGAAAATTTTGAGGAATTTTGGCATTTCCTACATAGTATGGAAATATGGGTGCTTTTAGGGATGTGACAGAAATTTCATCTTGTGTCTTTGTTCTCCCTACTACAAGAAGGGCGGCTGCTACTTGTACTAGCAATTTCACTTGCTGCATTTTCCTGTGAAACAGAACAATATTTTTTAGGCTTTCGTACTTGAGACTTATGCGCAATTTTTCTACGTTTTTTACTTATACCGCGAATTTTGGTTCCTAAATCAGCTTGAACTGTAGTTTTGACAAATCGTGGCTTTGTTTTTTCCCAGGCTGCTGTTTTATCTTTGACAAAGGCGCTTGTTCCTGGTTGGAATGTGGCCGGGTCTTCCCTTGATTCATTACGTTTTTCAATTATTTTTTCTTTTTGATTCACGGAAGACTCGTGTAACTTTCCATATAAAAATTTCAATCTTTCTTTTCGGTCTGTAATATACTGATTTAAAATTACTTCATCTGACAAATCGAAAGGGTCCAACGCATCTAAACGTCCATTTATTAGGTCAAAAGGTCTCTGCTTTGTTACACTATGAATAGTTGAATTATAAGCTAGAATAGCTTGCTGCATTAACTCTTTTGGACTAGATTTGGAATATTTTAATCGCAAAATTCTAAGTATTTCTAAAAGAGTACTGTGGAAACGATTAATAGGACTGCTACTGTTAGAGTTATTAGGTGTAGCAAAATGAATTTGAATTTTATGCAATTTACAAAAATCGGTTATAATTGAGTTTTTATATTCTGTGCCACTGTCGCAGGTAATGGATTGAGGAATTCCATGATGATTTATAAATGTTAGCAATCCTTCATATATTGTACTCGCTGTACAAATTGGTTCTAGTATATATGCTTGTGCATATTTTGAAAAAACATCAATGATTGTGAGAAATTTTGAATTTGAAAAGCGAAATGTATCTAGGTGCAATAATTCTAGAGGTTGTTTAGGCGTGGGCGTTAAGGAAAATTTTATTTTTGGAGGTTGTCTGTCGTATTTTGCTATTTGACATAAATCGCAGTTATTGATGTACTCTGTAACCATTTTTTGCATATTATTCCAATAATATCTCTTTTTGAGCGCCATTAGTGTTTCATTTATGCCACGATGACAGGTTTTTGTCTCGTGATGATGCACAATGAGTTCTTTTTGTCTTTCTATTTCTGAAACATCTTTTAACATTTGATTCGAAAAACAAATCCTATATGAATGATTTTTGAAATATTTTGGCAGAATTTTACTTATCTGAATAGAAAGATCTGCAATTTCAGAGTCTTTAATAAATATACAGTACATCTTTTTTGGATCGACATAATCTTTGAAAAATTTCACAATTTCTTCCTCTATATTATTACTGATATGAAGTGTTAATCTATTGTTATTCTCTAAAGGCTTACTCCTAACTATGTGATAATGATGGGAGGACTTTTGACTTATTACGATTTGGTTCAAGTATCTGTTAATTACATTTTCTGTATAGGGGATTTCTAAAACAGGATTTTCTGCTGCGGTGTGAACTGTTACACTGTCTGTTTCCAGGGAGTGTGGGGGTGCAATTTGAATGTCTGACGTTATATTGATTCTATTAGAATTGCTGATCGCCGTTGAATCAAGCAAGTCCTCTATGTCTTGTAGGTCGTCCAGGGTTACGTTTACCTGTTCGTCCGAAGACTGTAGATATTGGAAGATATCTTCGTCTACATCCCCAGGACTGACGATAACTGATTCATTCGTCTCGTCATCTATAGCATGTATTTCCACTCTAGAAAGAGCATCGACATTACTATTCGACTTTCCTGGTTTATATTGGATAGTATAGTCATATTGCTCTAAGAGGAGCCTCCAACGGAGGAGACGGGGGTTGTGCTCTTTCATATTGAAGAGATACTGTAGCGGCTTATGGTCTGTGACAATAATAAATTTTCTACCAAATATGTATGGCCTAAAATATTTTACGCCAAATACTATAGCTGCCAGTTCTTTTTCAATCGTACTATAGTTACACTCAGCTGAGTTTAAAGTACGAGAGGCAAATGCAATCGGCAAATCACTACCAATTTTTCCTTGGCTTAATACTGCGGCTATTGCGTAATTCGACGCATCAGTCGTCAGTATAAATGGTTTTTCAAAATCAGGATATTGTAGAATGGGGTCATTAGTGAGAATAGTTTTGCAAAGTTCGAATGTCTTAATGAATTCAGGTGTGTGCTCAATTTTTGCACCTTTTTTCAAACATCTTGTGAAAGGCTTTGTTAATTTAGCAAAATTATTAATAAATCGTCGATAATAACCTAGCAACCCCAAGAAAGATTTAATTTCTTTGGATGTCCTAGGTATCGGGAACTTTTGAATGGCCTCAATTTTCTTTGGATTCGGTTTTATCCCATCTGTAGTGACAACATGTCCTAAAAATTCAACCTCTTTGCGAAGGAACTCGCACTTGTCAGGTTGTATTTTCAGTTTTGCTTCCCTGAGCTTGCGAAACACTAGCTTCAAGTTAGCAATATGTTCCGTCAGACTAGAAGAGAATATAATGACATCATCCATATAGACCAGGCAAACTTTTCCTTGGAGTTCTTGGAGAACGTTATCCATGACCCTCTGGAAAGTCGCCGGGGAGTTTTTCAAGCCATATGGTAATCTTGTATACTCATAGTGGCCATTTTCTACCGAGAATGCTGTTTTCTCAATAGAATTTGGGTGCATTTCTATCTGGTGGAAACCTGAGGCCAGGTCCAGAGTAGAAAAATATTGACATCTGCCTAATTTGTCTAAGATGTCGTTAATATTGGGCAATGGGTACCTATCATTTATAGTTTTACTATTTAATTTTCTAAAATCTGTGACTATCCGCCATTTTTGTATGCCACTGGCATCTATTTTCTTAGGAATAATCCATATAGGACTATTCCACGGACTTTTGCTACTTCTGATAATCCCGTCGTTCAGCATTTTATTAATTTGCCGCTGAACTTCATTTTTATGTGCAAATGGGTATCTGTAAGTTTTAGTGTAAACAGGGAGTTCGTCCGTAGTTTTAATTTCATGTTTAACTATATTTGTAAACGATAATTTGTCACTTTCGTGATGAAAAATATCTTGAAACTCTCTACAGAGTTGAAGTAGAGCATTTTTTTCCTCTGAATTCAAATGTTCTGTTCTAATGATATGATGAATTGACTCCTTTCTTACTTTACTATAATTTTGATCGCTTATGATATCCTCTACGTGAAAAATATAAAAATTTTGCTTAACTTTGTCTGAAAAGTTAATCACTTTTAAAGGCTGCCTAAACTCTAATGTGACTGTACTATCAGTGTAATTGTATACCTCAGTAGCCGCGAAACCGTCTACTGCAGTACTCAATGTTTCTGGAAGATAAAGTCCGTTTATCTCTGTTTCTGGAATTACAACATCACCGTTATCTAATGACACGGGGATTCTTAGCGAAGCAACTTCATACGCGTGTACCGTAATTTGATATGGTTCTATGTCTGGTTCACGGAAGTAGATAGGAATTGTTAAGCAATTACTAACTAAAAGCTTATTTTGTAAGTCTATATTTAAACCTAATTTTAATAACTGTTTCAATCCTAAAATACCATCGAAAAAGGAATGAAAATCAAATAAAATATAAGTTATATCATCATCACATTGAAATTCTGTGAATGATGGAATATCAGCTTTAAATTGTACATCTTTTTCTCCAACACCTGTTTTCAGTTTTGAAGTACAATGATAAATTCGATCAGGAAAATATTTTTCAGCAATACTCGGTCTTAAGATAGGGTGAGAACAACCTGTGTCTACTAAAAGTTTTATAGGAGGATGCTTAATTTTTATATAGGGTAGACAGTTGTCTAAATCGGAATGTAGTTCAATCAAATTTCTTGGTCTTGGAGGCTTTGTTGATAAAAATTTTCATCCTGTACACCTGAAGTAGACTGACTTTCGGAATACCTTGTTGATTCGTTATTGGTTTCTAAATGTTCAAAGTGCTGTGGGTTATAATCAGAATTTGATTGTTCAATTTGGAATAGTTCTTCAGATGAAAAATTTCTAGGACCTGAAGGTCTAAAATGGTTCTGCCTTTGAGGGGCTCTTGGTCTAAAAGTGTTTCGGGTGGAAACAGACATGGGTTGTGGGGGATTGGAGGGTGGGTTTCCAGTAGGTCTGAAAACATTCACATTTCTAGGGGGTCCAAACGTTTCTCTGTTTGTGGGAAAATGTCTATGAACTGGGGTACTTTGAATATTTATCGGTTCACTGGGGAACCTTTGCTGAGGCTGTTGAACAGGTGCTTGGAAGCGAACATTGTTGTTGAAAGGTGGATTAAATGAGGGTCTAGGTGATTGGAAATTTGAATGAGAAGGTCTCTGATTAGTATGCTTAAAAATATTTTGCGTATACTGAAAGTTCTGTTCCTCTACCAAATATGATAATGCCATTTCTAAACTATCTGGATTTTTTAATCTTATGACTGTTTGTAGAGGACCTGATAGGCCTCTGATAAAAGCTCTTAAACAAACACCTTCATATTGTTTGAGCATAGCTTCTCTAATAACAGGCGATGGTTCAGATAACGTTAATTTTTGTGCTAAACAGCTCCTTAAAACTTGAAGTCTTTTTCCAAATTCTAAAGGCTGTTCATTTTTAAAGGGAGATGCCAAAAATAAGTCTTGTTCTAAACATTCAAGACTTCTATTATCCCCAAAACATTGTTTTAACGCACTTTTTATCAAACTCCAGTTAGTCAACTCAGTTCGACACCCTACCAATAATTGAGCTCTTCCAACAAGCTTTGTCTGTACTACTCTAATCAAATATTTTTGAATAGTTTGATCTGAAGTTGTAAAAGTACTAAACAGATAATCGCATGAAGAAATAAAACTAGGCAATGTGTCAGAATTTCCATTAAAATTTGGTATGGTATCTACAAACATTTTTAGCATTTGGAGTGTAATGGGTTGAATTTCACTGGTAGCTTGAGTGGCCATATTTCTTGAATTCGATTCTGAACTTAAGGTAATATTTCTTAAGGTACTAACTAATTCGTCAACTTCTGACATATGATGAAAATTATTCTGAATTTTTCGTGACTTCTTAAACTACAATTTACTTCTTGAACAGAGAAATAAATTGAACTAACGCTAAAATAAGATTTCCTAATACGGGGAAAAATTATTTGATCGGAAAAAGGGCAAAAGGAAAACTTGGCTCCTACCTTTTTCTTCCTCTTGGCCTCTCCGGTGATTCTGCCCTGGTGCTGCTCTGCCCTCTTTGGTGGTGGTTCCAGTACTTAAGGGATGACACCCACGTTCGGCGCCCGAAACCGGTCACGATGCCGCGAATTTTCGGGTGAACGGTACTGATCCTACTGATCGCTGCGCCAGTTACGATTCCCGAACACGGAAAAGCTTTTTTAAAAAGAGTTTTATTGAAATGTACAGTAGCAACAACAAGACAAGAATGAATAAATTTTACATTAAATGAATATTTATATCCTCGGTAGCGGAGCGTCTGGATCTTCTCATCTTAATGGTGCGTCAGCTAGTTCTTCCTCGTAACTTATATAAATAAAGAGGATCAGAAAAGGTTGAAATAGATACACCTAAATAAGACAGAGTTATCTCTGTTCACCACCAGCCTGCAATACCTCAGGACCTACCTAGGGTAGACGTAAATCAGAGACCCAACATCATATAAAGTCGTCTTAAAAGCTCGGATATATAGTATACATTGTGAAACACTTTAGAAATTATAGCCAGACCACATTAGTTAATAATACAAACACAAAAGACAACATACCTGCAGATATTCGTGAAAAAGACTCAAAAACCCTTCTGTTGAAATTTTGGTCTCCCGCTTGTTACGTTTTTCCAAAAACAATCCCCGCCCTAATTTATAAACAAACTATCAACAGAACTATGGCAACGAATCCCACAACCCACTACTTTATTCCAGTGACCAAACACAACAACCAAAAGCATCACAGAACAATATCTTTTTCTGTGAACACGTATTGACAATTAACACGGATTGAAAATCAATATAGAAAGTCACTTATGATCTGACAAGTATCAAAATATCTGAACAATATAGGATGTAGTAATAATCAAATACATTACTTATCTTAACTTCATACTCAGACCTTACATTTTTATAAATCATCCGTCGATGACATCAATGTCAAACTTCGGTCACGTGACCGCTAAAGGTGCGTTCTAACGTCTGGCAGCCAGGAGCGCGTTCCGAATCACCACAAAATCAAAAAAATAATCTTTTTCTTTTAATCAACCATTTTTGCTGCGAATTTCTGGATATTGAAGCAATTTCTTGTTTACAAAAATAGTCATTCTTTTTTGGCAATGAGATATTTAGTAAGAATATTACTAATACAGTCCTGATCGCAGGATTGCCAATCAGCACCACTAGTAAAAAATTAAATTTGAGATGCACTTCTTCGTCAGCTGATACCTATCAAATAGACATCAAGCCAGTTTAAAGTATCAGATAACAGAGCATAGTATTGTTTGTAACCTGTTCCTACATTCCTGAGCCACACCTGACACCAGTTATGCGAGAATGGCAGTAAAACGGGAAGCTATCACAACAACTTCTAATAACTCATTCAGAGTATTGACATCTCGAGAGTAATAAACATTTGTCATGTGGATAGAATGGGACGGAAAGTCGCGTATTCATCGCAGTAGACAATGAAGGGCCGTTGGCGGAATGGAAAAGGGACATAAATCGTTGGCGCAATTTGAGGATATCTGATAAAAGAGGAAAGTATCTTTCTATAAAAGCCGTAAATCAGCGTATAATCGGTACAAATACAGTCATGGCGCACCGTAAATTATATCTGGCTGTTCTTCAAAATGGGAATTCGCTCGGCGGCGGCGGCGGCGGTGCCATCGAATCGGATGGCAGCGGGGATGCCGTTCGTTCATTTTCACAAAATTATCGTAAATCAATAGTGACGTTGAGCTTCAAAATGTTCGCCGCCGGTAGCATTGTATTCCCAGTTACATGGTGGAACAATCTTTTTACTCGGAGATTCAAGTCACAACTTCCAAAGCTACAAAGGTGTATTGTTAGTTTAATAAGCTCAAAAACTCAAAATTAGAGGTACTGCTCAATAATGTGGAATACCATTTATTCACGTTATTCAACACGAAGAATTATAGGCAAAGTAGCCGATGAAAAAATAAATAATAACTTCGAATGGATAGGGACCCATCAAGGCTACATTTTAAAAAGAATGACTTTTATAAAAGCGTGACATATCACAGTTATCTTTTTTAAATGGAATACCCTGTATATATGACACATCTGAAATGAGTTACCTAAATGCAGAGTCATCTCACTATTCCAGGTTCCCATGAGCTCTCATACCAGCAAAGTGAGACATTTAAATGACCGATTACCCCATGCAGGGCTCCGTCCGCCCGCATTGTTCAATATACAAGACGCCCAGTTAAACACTTCTATGAGAACTATTACGGGATGCATCAAATCAACCCCAACATTCAGTCAAATAGCTCCATCACCCATCCATCGAAAAAATGCCTTTCTAAAAGAATATAACAAAATCAAAACTCTCATTGCTAATCTACGAAGATATAACTGCTCTCTCCATGCGCAGATTACGGTCCAGAAAGCGACCAATTACAACAGCTTCCCAACTTGAGTCTGATGGTTTTAACCCTGCAGTTGAATGGGCACAAATTTTGGTAACCCAAACACCAGAAGAAGGGAACAGTAATCTAACTATTGGTCTAGAACCCCTGATTTTGAGATCCACCGAAAGGAATGGTCAACCATAAACAGAACTCGCACGTCGCATGGAGTGTGCGCTTATTCGTTGTTTAAATGGAACATGCGCGAATATCCACGACGCGACTGTTGAACAGAACTCCAAACTTTCAGGCATATAGCAATTTCCAGGCTCGAAATTAACCTATAGCCTACTTACCTTTCAGATAGCAAAAACAAAAAAAAAACAAAAAAATGAAGACAATTTTTTTATGACTTTTTTTCATGTGTACTATAGACATACGCTAAATAGAAGATAACCCTATATATTCCTGCATATTCAGATTCCTTGGTCTATTCTAGTGTGACTTTATGTATAACACATGGAACTTACAACGAACCGTTTAGGTGTAAATCGCCATTTTTGGTATAAGTAGATATCAGAAAAAAATTGAATATCGCAGAGATTATAAAACTCAGCAGGAGGCTGCGACTTTCACATATGACTAATCACAAAATGCGTCAGGTCTTATTTGAATGACGTTTGTGCTTGTGCTCGTCCAATTAATTAAGGAAACTTCAATCAGAGATAAATTGGACTTGATTTCTTCAAATGGAAATGCTTAATTTTTTTATACAATAAGAAGTAAAATTTGGTAACCTTTTAATAGTATAAGGTTGTGAATATCAATATCTGGTAGTTTTCATTTAATTTCAAATTTTCAATGAAATCGGTGTTTTTCAATTCTACCTATAATCAACCTAGCAAGCCATGAAACATAAACAAAAACCTGTTCAGCTAGAAACAAACAACTAAGCAGAAAAATACAGACGAACTAGACTAAAGAGATATAAACAAAATGTATTCAGATGGAAGAGAACAAGTATAGCGTAGCAAGGAGATACGACGAATTATTGATTTAATGTGGTTTTGAACAATAATCTTACTGATACACAAGTACGTTTCTTTATATTTCAAAACTGAAAACCGTATCTTTCTATCGTGATTAATTTCCGAGATATGGAATATTTTTGTAAAGTACTACAAACGTCAAATTTTCTAAAGATTACTGAATAGTCCCAAATATTGGATTCGTGACATAAACTATGGTTAACAAACTGACAAAAACGTAATAATATACAGGGTGTCCCATTTAAAATAAGGAAGTTGATGCTAACTTCCGGTATATATCCCCATGTCCGCCATTTGCAAAGTTATTTTCTGCAAGTAGAGCATTTGAAAGGAAACAGTTTTTATGCCTAATATTTTCTTCTAAGGCTGCTAGAGAGCACGGCGCACTTATTGGACTACTCTGTATATTGGAGCGTTTAACGTACGTGAGACAGAACATTGATTTGTATCAAACGCATGAAAACATGCATACTTCACCATAGAAAAATTTAATTACTGCGTACTGGCAGGTAAGGAGAGGTCAGGATGGCACAGGATACTGAATCATAACATTTTTAAATACTCCTCCTGATTATGTTAAGGTTTTTCCACAAAAAGCTTTTAAATTTACTGTAAAGCCTTTACTGCAAAACAAGCCTTTTGCGCTTTTAGTGAAAATTTCAATTATGACTTTAGTGTGCTGTGATGTCATCTATAGCTTTTTAGTGTGATTTTTGAATGTTGATAATAATTGACATCTTTAATATGTATTAATGTCTATGCTATTTTGTTAATATGACTATCGTCTCTGCCATTACTGTTGACGTGTGTAAACTGGTTACGTATTCACATTAATAAACTATCCATATACCTATCAAGCGTTACGAAAATCTTCGCGAAGCAGAGTTTTTACCCTCCCACCCCTCGAGCTGCAACCCCCCGAGATTGCAAACCTAGATGTAGGTTCAAGGGACCAATGTCGACCATCCCACCAAATTTCATTTCTTTCCGACCTTTTGCGCTAAAAATATTTTTGTAGGACTTAGCCCGTGTTCACATCGGACGCGCCTCGCTTGGAGCATCGCGCTTTGCTTAGCGCTACGCTATGCGCCCGATGTGAACGGCTGCATCTAAACGTATGGGTTGGTTCTCCTCGCTTTACGCTAGGCGGTAAGCGTAGCGCTATGCGCTCGATGTGAACGGCTGCATCTAAATGTATGGGTTGGTTCCCCTCGCTTTACGCTAGGCGGTAAGCGTAGCGCTATGCGCTCGATGTGAACGGCTGCATCTAAATGTATGGGTTGGTTTCCCCTCGCTTTACGCTAGACGGTAAGCAAAGCGCGATGCTCCATGCGAGGCGCGTCCGATGTGAACGGGGGCTTAACGATTGGCTAATAACAGAAGTAGATAGTGATGTGTTCCTAAATGTATTTTTTAAGCCCAAGTGTATTTAGGCACCTGCAGATAACAGAGATATGAGAAATACTATCCTCTTAGAAGAAAAAGTGCCACGGTACCTTTTGGTAGTATTCCTCGACTTAATACGCGATGAAATTATGCTTCTAGTAAAAATCAAAAACCACCCCCTAACTTTGTAGGTTTCAAACTATTGGTCGCACAAGAAAAATGTAAAGTCCAAAATTATGGAGGATTTTATTGTCTCCATATTCTATTTCAACTTTTGTTCGATAGTACTTACCACAACGGCGCTATTTGTCGAAAAGCGTAACGAAACGGTTTTCACCCCCTCCCCACCCTCGAGCGGCAACCGCCAGAGATCACAAATTGAATCTTATCTTAAATTAAATAAGGTAAAAATATGCGCAAATAAGATATTATTTGCAACTGCACATACCGGTAGTAGGTAACGGTGTGTTCCTAAATGTATTTTTTAAACCAAATAAGTGCGTTTAAGCAGCTGCATATAATAAAGAAATGAAAAGATATCATTCTGTTAGTGAAACAACAATTTTACACGACTTTTTGATAAAGGTGTTATGAAATTCTTATTTTCGTGAAAATCACATACCAACCCCTAACTTTGCCGCACTGTAGAATGAAAACTATTGGTCGCAGACGAAAAGTGTAAGGACCAAAATTACGCAGAACTGTATTCTCTCCATAAATTATTTGAGGCTATTTCCTATATCACTTACTAAAACGGCGTTATTTTTCGGAAATCGTCGCGAAGCAGAGTTTTCATCCCACCACCCCTCGAGCGGCAACCCCCAACTTAGGTGTAGGTTCAGGGGACCAACATTTACCATCTCACTAAATTTCATATCTTTTCCACCTTTTGCTGTCAAAGAACCCCTACCGCCTGGACTATTAGCTTTATAATATCAAAAAAGGTAATTGGTAAAACATAATAACACAATTACACAATCAAACACGGTAATACTCGGTAATCCTCACTAATAGTGCATTCTACAAATAAAATTAATAAAAAAAATTAATGAACAATGTTACAACATCCAAACAGATATATTCGAATTTCGGCCACATTGTAATCACGTATTCGAGAGTCGACGGTAGCAGTGTAAAAAACTTTTTAATTTATTACCACCGCCAGTTCGTCGGGCTATTTATTTGGGGAGTTTATCATACAATTCGCATAAAGTGATACGCGACTGCCAGGAGATATGCCCCACTCGACTCTCTACATGTCGATTTATTCAAATTTTATTATGTACACCTACCACCCCCACCGGATTATCGCTTCACATAAATTATTTGCTCCTGCATATAACGAAATGATTTATTCGACTAGCATTCAAGACTACAGAATTTTTTGCTCATTTCCTTTCCTTATTCCGTCCTTAACTTTCAGTTTTCATTGATAGTTATGACCGACGAAACATAAAACATGCCCTTCAACGAAAAGGAAAGGCCGCCCGAAAGCTCGGTTTCAGCTATTGTCTGCCAAAAATGCTATTATGGTTCTTTTTCATGGGTTTCGGTCTAACATAATTTTTGTTTCACTACGTTTCGGTTTTTTGTACCTAAACCATCTTCAGGTGTCTATAAATGAAATTATAGTTGTGTGTATATAATAATAAAAACAAAAAACAAAAAAAACAAAGGCTAAATAAAAGAATTATAAATTCCGTGATAAGTTGGTGGTATCAATTCTCGCAAAAGAGCTAAAGCTGAGGAGGCTAGATAAATCGGTTTCATTTGGATAAAAGGACAAGGTAATATAAATGGTAATGAAATAGTGGACCGGCTAGCCAAGGAGGCAATTTTAACTAATTTTAACATAGAGTGATATATATCTCAATAGAGGACACCATCAGTTTAAGCAAAATGAACATGAGGAAAATATGAAAAAAGGAGTGGACTATATTTTGCGAAAACTGCAGAAATAGTTACTGCAAAATCTCCCAAATACAGCACTTGGTAACAGAGGCCACCCTAATAGAGGAATATACTCCATGTACTTCAGAAGCATGCAAACCTCAAATCACACCTACACCGTATTGGGCTAGCTACTAATGAAAATTGTGAATGCAATGGCTCCTATGATGATTTAAATCACTGTATATTCAGTGTCTGTATAATGTAGATGCAATTGGCTCTTTACTAAACGCTCTCAGAATTGAGGTAGTTCCTCTCTCCCTAAATGTAGTTAAACTTTTACATCTAAGCGCCGGCGTCGCGAGTACTAAGATTGATTAATAATAGGGGTGAAAGTTCTTTTACCACCACTTTAAGAACATCCGTGTATTTTGCAACATCTTAGAAACGCCGTGCAGGTCATTCAGCTCTCTCAGCCCGTAGAGGATGCTTCACAGAAACAAAAACTTCACAGAAATGTAACCGACATCTAATATATTAAATGTAAGTAGATTGGTTAGTATTATTTTCCTTGTCTTAGTAAATTTAGTTCATGTATATTTATTGTCCAATCCACCAAGATAAAATCACTAAGTTTATATTTAAAATTTTGTATAAATACATTTATAGTTAGTTATATTTCTAGCTTCATATACAATTTATAATTCTTTTATTTCATTTTTGTTTTTCTATGTTTTTTGTATTTTTATTTTTACTATTATATATACACAATTTTCAATTCATTTATAGACACCTGAAGATAGTTTAAATACAATAAACCGAAACGTAGTGAATAAAAATCTAGTTTCAATGTTTGACCGAAACCCATGAAAAACAACCATAATAATCTATAGTCGTGGTCACTAAACAAATGCTGTTATTTATTTAATTATTGCAGAGTAAATAGTTTCACCTCGAAGGCTATGCCTTGTGTAAGACTACCTATTTGTGTTCATTCTTTATTTCACCTTCCTAGGTGACAAACATCTTGACACTGGATTATAAAGGAAACTGTTGTAGCATGGAAAGCTATAATTCATATTTCTGATATTTTCCATTATGTAAGCATCTTTTACTTGAAATTTTGACGTGATATGACAGCAGTTCCGACTCCGTAAGCTCTGTCCTCTGTCTAAGTTAGGTGACCGATTGAGTTGTAATTTTCTTTTTTATCGCATAATGGAATCAATTTTATCCCGAAAGATGCAGTTAACATTTGATAGTCTTTCTGTCTATTATTGATTTGTAGAGGACGTTATTTTTATTGCATAACCTTTATGTATGAATTATAGTCATATACAGGGTGAATCAAGCTCAACGCCTCGGACTCTTGTGACCAAATGATACCACTTTTCGAAAAATCGACTTTACAAGTGTATGTAGGTTAAGTTGGGCTATATTTTAAAAATAATGACTTTTATGCAGGGTGTCTAATAAAAGCGTGACATATCAAAGCTATGTTTTTTTAAATGGAACACCCTATATATTATTGCATATTTAGATTCCTGGGTGCATTTTAGTGTGACTTTATGTATCACACATGGGACTTTAAGCGAACCGTTTAGGTGCGAATCACAATTTTGGATATAGGTAGATGTCAGAAAAAAATTGAATATCGCAGCTATTATAAATCTTAGAGGGCTGTGACTTTGCCGTGTTGCTAAGCATGAAATGCGTCATCTTGTGTTAGACGGTCGAGTTCGAATTACATTTGTCCTTGGAGAAATCGGTAGATCATTTAAGGAAACTTCAATCAAAGGTAACTTGATTTTTTCAAATGAGAATGCACAATTTTTTTTATACGATCAAATGTGCAATTTGATAGGCTTTCTAATTATATGAGGTTATGAATATCAATCTATGGTAGTTTTTATTAAATTTCGAGGTTTCAATCAAATCGGTGTTTTTCAATTTCCCTACCTATAAACAAACTAGCAGGCCATGAAATATAAACAAAATCGTATTCAGCTGGAAGAAAACAACTAACTTAGCAAAAAGATCGAGCAGAAATAGAGTAAAAGAACAAGATTATAAAAATTCTCTACAACAAATCAACTCTAACCAGAAATAACGGCGGTAACACGTCTAAGGTTAAAGAGAAGCTGGAGTACGGCAGAAGTGGATAATTTTTACAGCCTACTAGCGACTGCAATATACTAGAGATTAAAAATTTCCAAAATCACTAAACCCTTTGAAATGAAAGCAAAACTTTCAGCGATCGTTGCCGTCAGTCTAATATCTTCAGAACGCAATTTCACCTTTAATGGTATAAAACAGTAGTCATTTCCGTCAAAGTCAAAAGTAATGATACCGCTCACTGTCGTCCTTTAAATTTTTCAGTATCTATTAGCAACATCGCAAAAAAGGAATACTGACAAATCGCGTTTTAATTTTCTGCCAGGTAAATTATGTTTAATATTTGAGCAGATTTTTGATTTATTCTTCATTTTCGGCAATCTTGCTTATGAGTATTGAAGAATCTGCAAAACTCCTGTCAGAGGTATCGGTTACTACTTTTTTAAATCATGAAATGTGAAATTTTGTTCTGAAGCTATTAACTGCCAGCAGCATTACGTGGTAGATTTCCTTTCATTTCAAAATTCACAATGGTTTTGTGAATCGTCAATCTTTAGAATACTGTAGTAGCCGGTATGCTGTAAAAAATACACATTTCTGTCGTACTCCAGCTGCTTTTTGACCTTAGATGTGTTACGTCTGCTATTTCTGGTTAGAATTGATTTGCTGTAAATCATTTTTATAACTTTGTCCCTTTACTCTAGTTCGTCCGTAACTATCTGCTAAGTTAGTTGTTTTGTTCCATCTGAACAGTTTTTTGTTTATATTTCATGGCCTGCTAAGTTGCTTATAGGTCGGAAAATTGAAAAACACCGGTTTTACTGAAAATATGAAATTAGATCAAAACTACCAGAGATTGGTATTTACAACCGCATATCATTAGAAAGCTTATCAAATTGCACATTTGATCGTATACAAAAAATTATGCATTCCCATTTGAAAAAATCAAGTTACCTTTGATTGAAGTTTCCTTAATTGATCTACCGATTTCTCCAAGTACAAATGTAATTCGAACCCGACCGTCTAACGTAAGCTACCACATTTCATGTTTAGTAACACGGTAAAGTCACAGCCTTCTAAGGTTTATAATGGCTGCGATATTCAATTTTTTTCTGACATCTACCTATACCTAAAATTGTGATTTGCACCTAAACGGTTCGCTTAAAGTCCCATGTGTGATACATAATATCACACTAAAATGTACCCGGGAGTCTAAATCTGCAATAATATACAGGGTATTCCATTTAAAAAAACATAACTTTGATATGTCACGCTTTTATTAGACACCCTGTATAAAAGTCAATATTTTTAAAATGTAGTCCAACCCGACCTACATACACTCGCAAAGTCGATTTTTTGAAGAGTGGTATCGTTTGGTCACAAGAGTCCGAGGCGTTGAGCTTGACTCACCCTGTATAGGGATTCAATATTCAAAAGAGGATCTCTGACAAACTGACTCCCTACTATAATCCGATAAGTTATATCGTAATTATATCACACATTAATATGTAATATTCGTAAGCTTCGAATAGAGTAATTTTAACAACCCCAGAACCTAAGTTTACTGAGTTAGAGGTTCTCAAATAACCAACAGTAATCTCGAATAAAAAAAGAGTTATGAGGGGTGAATAAAAAATGCTGAGCCCACAGCTTATACACAAAAATAATGTTGATATTCTACAAACTCCTTACTGTTCCAATCCAGGATCAGTCTTGCTTAGGGAAATGGAAGCCTTTCTTTGGTACAAGAAAATTTAGAGATCTGCCATTCTCACCAATGAGGTAGCTACTGTGATTACGTAGACACAAAATGTTTCGTGATATTACATAAAATCTAAATAACGCTCCATACATCAAAAAATTTCGCGCTGCTCGCAGAACTAAGATTACCACTAGGTTTTGGCTGTTATTTCAATTTAATTCTTTTCAAAATTGCAATTAAAGAAATTATATGAATAGCAGTTTTATTACCTAGCCTAGAGTATAACTTGAAAAACTGAAAACCAAACACTTGACATGTAAGAATAGATTCAGGCTAAATTTCACCCAAATAAAGTCGTTATAAATGAAGAGATATATTTTTTTTAATTTTTCATTTTGTCTACACAGTGCCGGTGTGGATTGCTTAACAAGGAAATTCCACATGTCAGCTTAATATCTGTTCATAAGTCCTCATAAACTACAACTACATCTCTTATCAGGACTCATAATCTTGTAAAATAATGAAAACATTAAAACCAAGACTCAGTAATAATATTTTTGTTTCAACCAGATGCGAAATTCGAAATAATGGTGGATGCGATTCGTTTTAAATATCATATAATGGTGAATGCTGTGTGTGTGTGCATGTGAGGAACACTGAAGTTTTCAAAAGAGAATCTAGTTCTTACTTCAAAACATGGATATGCGTGTCGCGATTGGGTCAACGTAACTGATGAGAAGAAAGTAAGCACAAAATACTATGTTCGAAAAACAAGAAAAACTATGAGGTCTAAGCTATACAACTATGGCAGATGCAAATTTCTTGCTCAGTAGTCATTGCTTGAATTTTCCAACGCATTACGAACTACGAGGATGCAAAAACAACGAGACTATAGTATAGCAATGAAATATTTATTTAACAATCTGCAACAGCTATCCTTCGAAGCACCGTTCTCTGCAATACACTTATCTCATTGCTTTATCCGCTTGTCATAAACTTCTAAGAGACATTTTTTTATAGTCTGTTTAGTATAGCTACTACAGAATCCAACAAAAGTCTCAATACAGCGGATATTTTTGCTTTAAATTTGTTTTTAGATCCCTGAAGTAGATTAGAATTTAGAAATTGTTGATAACGTTGCAGTTGCCTTTTCTACCACAAAATGTTTGTAGTTGACCGAGACGAGGTTCATTTTCAACTGATTCTCAACCGTCTTTCAACTTTTTATGCCACTCAAATACTATACCGTGATAAACTGTCATCTGGATATTCACTTTTAATCATTTCTAAAGTTTCAGTTCGTATTTTGCCCAAACGAATACAACATTTTGCATAGAACACAACACTTTTTTGCATCTTTGCACCACTTCTGTTTTTCCGGTGGGTACGAAAACACTGACATTTTTAGTAATTAATTTCTATCAAACATCAAACGTTAAACCAAAGTATACTTCAGACTAGACACATTAAAGACAAAGCCTTCATGTCTCATTTTATATGTTATAAAACTCTACCTCTGAAAGAAGCGACAGCACCAGTCTCGTTATACACGGTGTCCTAAGACGAGTGGAAGATGCTTTAGGAAAAGACTGCACAGCTCATGACCAACAAAAAAAGTCATATATAGAAGGGTCCGATTATCAACTCTTTCAGAGTTACTTAATTTTCATTTACCTATTTTTGATGACTGCTTTAGTGCTGTTTTACTTAAATAAACTATACGGCTTACAATTATTCAGCTCAACCACAGCAAACTACATAATATATGTCATTACAATTAATCATAGCCGTGCCATGCATCACACACACCAAATCCGTTCGCAGTTTTAAGTTTCAGTCTCGTTTGACGAACATAAAAAATTTGAGGTCTCCCGGGCATGCGGTTATTGAAAACGATTCAGCAAACAAGAATTCATCTTCTTCCATTTCAAGTATCCATATAAAAAGCAGCTTCTCTAACTACAAATATAATTTTACAGACTGAATACGCTTCAGTTGGAGATATTTTTTCTGTATTTATTCGGAGTTTTGGCTTTAAAGTTACATTCACCAGAATTATCAGGCACAAACTAACAGAAGCTGTTATTTGTAAATTGAAACTCTTGTAATACGATTCTCAGACGACGCTACAGTGCTATGGAAGTACTGTTTGATGAAAAATTTGATGTCTTTCCACACTGTGTATTTAGAATTTTGCTACATAACATCGGGCGGTCCTAAATTTACGAAACATGCGCCAAAGTCGCTGGAGATCAAATAATGAAAGAAAATTAAATATCTCTGAAACAGTTGAAAATCGAACCCTACTTCATTAAATCACTTTTTTTGTTGCCAATGAGACGTACAGCCTTCTCCTAAAGTATCTTCCACTAGACATAGCGCCCTGTATATTAATATATGCTCGTACACCACATTGCTGTCCAAGTTTCATGATGTTGCACATTTCGAATATCAAAAGGTGAGCGAGGGGCAGTTTTAAGAATTTTAGAAATTTATCTCGAAACCAATCACTACGAATCAAAAAATGGCGAATGTGTTAAACAGTCTCACTCAATTATGGTGAATGCATAAACCAGTTGAGCGTGTGAGATGATCAGGGGTGCATTAAAAGTATCTCAATAAAATATTGAAGCAAAAAAGCTCTGGTGTAAGCACGGAGTCCTTAAAATAAAATATTTTAACAGCACTAACATCAACAGTATGAAGTGTCTACAAGAGGAAAAAAAGCAAACTTGGAACTACATGTAAATATTTAAAACAAAAGAAACACAACTCACTTCTGGTATATACAATCTCAATCACTATCAATGACTTTGTCACTGAAACTTACTTCTTGTATTGCCTAAGAAAGTTTTATCACTTTTTAAGGTCGAAGAATGCCTTTCTGCTTCCGCTGTAGTCATTGTAATTTATTGCTACTAATAATAATTGTTTCTTTGAACGACTTTCGAAAATTGTTAGATTAGAGTACATTTACGTACTATTTCTTTAATATTTCTAAAATCTACCTTCATATAATTTACAGTAACACTAATTAGTATTTCAAAGCCTATTTGTGGTATCGTCGACCGAGTTCTTAAAATACTCCCCTCGCCGACATTGTGCGAAGTAAAAATGAAAGCGGGTCAACCAGAATTGATTGTTTTTTTTTGGATTCGACTAATATGTAGTCATCATCAGGCATCTGGAAACAATTGATGGCTTTATCTCAACTCAACAAAAATTTTTATTTGAATAAAAGTTAAAAAAAAAAAGAAGAAATAAGCTAGCAGTAGCTATTTGATCGATAACGATATATACCACTTGCCAAAACGCACAAACAATAAATTTAGTTTGGTCGAAAAACTATATTGGTGCCAAACACGTATACATTAAGAACAAAAACAATCTAAACATTATTTTTTCCCCTCCACTTATCAGAGAGTCGAAGTTTTCAACGTGTGGTTGTATGTAACATGGCGAGATACATATTGGTTAAAATACCGCCAACAAGAATAAATATCAATGGAAATTTTAACCGCACAGAACACATACAATTAAAATTTAATTTAAAAGTGGATGGAAAAAGTATGTATATGCACTCGACAGAAGAAAGTTGAGGAATGAGCTGATGAAAATCATTGGTATTTTTCTGTATAAATCATAATAATTATCTAATTTTTTTATGTGTAGAACAAAGGCGGAGTACGGAAAATATGTAACTCGCCAATTATATGAAGAAAACAAATTGTTTAACGTTCGCTCAATATAATTATATCTTTAGCTGCTTAAAAAGAATGTACAGTGAGAAAATAAATTTTTCGCAAGTACACACCGTAAGAACAAGGGCCACTGAAAATACGAACATTAAAGTTGACCTTTTTAGTAAATCTACCACTCAAAATTCTTTTCTTTTTATGGCCCCAAATTGTTTAATAGTATTCCAAAAAGATTGAAGTAAATTTCGAACTACAACAACTTCAAAAAGGAAGTTAAACAATATATAAAAGATCATCCAAATCAATTCTAACTATTCTAATCGAAGTGCTTTTCTAATTAAACCGATTTTTTTATATATTTTATTGATTTTGTTTCTACATAATTATAAAACCGAGATCATATTGGCTCATAGACATGCTCGAGCTGCTGCCTACTTCCATCCAGAATTACTTATTACACCAATAGGCTTCTTGTTATATCAGTTAAATGCTCTGCTGGAACTGCGGCTCACAAGACAGGCCTCGTGGCCTAGCGTCAGCTGCTGTTTGGTAGGGTATTTTTTTTAACTTATAAGTAACTTATATACACATGGCAATATCGTATGTAGATAGTCGTACTCAGGGTCAGTCGATGAACCTGAGATCTGGCTGGCCAGGAGTGAACACAATACCTGTATATTATTTATGTATCTAGCTAATAATGTATCTTTATATCATTATCAATAAACAATAAACAATTAATTAATTAATATGAATTATCAACTTATTCACCTCTTAGGTAACTTGTTAATTAAATTAAGATAAGTTTTGCTTGAGACATTAACATATTTTCTGTAATTCACGAATTATTTTTTTTAACATAGATCCCTTCGCTGGTCAATTTTTGGACAATACCCTCTGAGTGCTCAGAATGTGTGTGCTGTCAGTGTCAAAATTATGATTTTCAGTTCTGATGTGCTGTACTAGAGCAGTGGGGGCAAAAATGCTATTACTCCTGCATCCGTCTCTTTTATGCTCAGGTATTCTGGTTTTTATATATCGAGTAGTTTGTCCTATACAACATCTGCTACACACCTTACAAAGAATTCTGTATATAATGTTAGATTTCAACTTAAAAGGTGTCTTTTCGTCTTTTCTTTTTTTCTGCATATACTTGCGTTTACATATATCAAGGCTCAAACTAAAGGGGTACAGCTTGATACAACTGAATTTATTCACAATCAGGATTTCATATGATATAACCACAGCATAGTAAACAACCAGCACAATATCTCTGAGGATTTCCTATATAAAAATGGTTCCCACAAAATTTGACCTTGGGATGATTTATGGACGATTTTACGGCTGTGAAGTTTAGGTAGAGATGCGAAAACGAAAATATCGATACCGGTACCAACTCGATATTTTTTAGCCAAATAGGCGCGTTTGGTTCGTACAGAGAATTTTGTGCAATTGATTACACCCCTCAATAATTATATAATTATTTCCGATACCGATACCCCTACAAAAGTATCGATACGAGCTTGGAATCGCTCAAAAAGTATCTAAGATAAAAATACTCGATATTAGTGCAGAAGTACAAGTATCGAAGTATCGTTAGCATCCCTACAAAAAAATCATCCAAAAGTGGGGACGCGCGTGTAATTGCCGCCAACCTGAGTTATTATGCTGGTTGTTTACTATGCTGTGATATAACCGTACATATAATGTGATAATAATCGGATAATCAGAACAGGAATAGGAAGAGAGATTTAGATAGATGACATAATGACAGTTGACACTCAACATAGTCTTAAGCCTCGTGTCCACTTGCAAGTAACTTATAATTTTTGCAGCAAGTACTTGCTTGTTTGTCTACACTATCTTTTAATAGTTCGCAAATTTAATCTAGGAAATTGCTTTCGCAATTTCACTTGAGCTTGATTGTTCTAATTCTGTATACACTATAGCTAAGATGTCATATGCAAAGAACTTCCAAGTACTCTTATATATTTCATTAATCCCTTGCCCACTTTTTTAATTTTTCTCCATTCTTGGTTAACTTGTGTTCTCAAATTATGTAGCTTCCTTTGAATTCCCGCTGTCGAAGTATTACATAAGTCGACCAATTTTTTTAATACATTCTGCTTTTTGAATCTGTTATTAAATTCTGGAGTATGTGCATTCCATAATTCAGGCTATAATTCAAAATTTTCAATCAAAAGACACGTGTCTTCTCTTGTCCAGTTGAACTTCTCCATAATTGATTTACAACATTCCTTGGTGCAGGACTTTCGAAACAGGCTCGAAATTTTTATGGCAAACTAATTTCCTGAGTGTAACCGTGTACACTACAAGCTCTCAGCAAGTGACAAGTCCTTTATGTGCAAGTAATTTTTGCTGCAATATTTCTCTAATGACGTCGTACACACGTTACGCAAGGGACTTGTGAGAGTAACTCTAACATTTTATTTGCTAGTGGACATAAGGCTTTAATGTCAGGTAAAGTTACCCTGGACTATAAACAAACAGAACTTAAGATGCTTACCCTCAAGGACCGAAAACAACTTATAGAGGTCATATCATGCAAGGAGATAAATACGAACTTCTGCGACTGCTAATAGAAGGAAAAGTCCAGGGCAAAATGTCTGTCAGCAGGCGTCAAAATACTTAACTAAAGGACATCCGAAGATGGTTTGGTTGCCCATCGTTTGACAGTTTCCACATGACTGTATCTAGAACTACCTTAGATATTTGGATGGCCAACCTTCAAAAGGAGACGATCTCATAAGAAAAAGAGACACCAGTAAATGTTACATCACCCGCGTCATAAATTGGTGCGAAAACACATAACACTTCCTCAATCGATACAATGGAACAACTTTATTGAGCAGCAATACCAACATTTCGTACAAAAGTCACTTCTGAGAAAGCATTTTCTTTTGTAAAAAATACAAATTCGAAGCTGAGGCTCATTATCCGATAAAATACGCCTATATCTCCTTCCCGTTGCTCATCTCTACTTTATGATGACTACAAAGAAAGAGAAAAGGCGAAAACCTCATCTACAGTTATTTACATAAACTGCATATATACGAGATCCCGACTTCTTTCTGGCTTCATGGCCGTCTCTGATATCCAGGGAATTAAGAAGTTTTTTAGCTGGAAAGGTAAACATTAATCAACTCGCTTAATGGGGTTTATTAAAATATGTCTCTGGTAATTAGAGATAAAAAAGTTTTCAGCGCGAGAAAGAGGTGTAGGTGCGTCTTAATATATTGAAAGATTTTGCGACTTTTTAATTATATTATTCCTCTTAAAGAGACGATTTAGAGTTCATTTATGTTAATTACAGATTTAGAAAACCCTTTGAAGTTTTATATTTGACTGGACATCACTGGAATAAATTTTCCCTACGATCATTCATTAAACCGTAAATGTAGCACGATTCTGTTAAAAAATAGGTAATATTACTAAAATAACCCATCACGTGAGATTTTATCAACCTATAAATTCCAAATGAAGACGATTACAAAATTAGACCATTAGGCAAACTATTACACAAAAATCGTGCGATATAAAAACGTCCATACCCAGTAGTTTGAAATTATCTTCTGATATCAAGTCACTTCGATATCTATTTATATGACATATTGTAACATTCAGCACTAATAGCCATAGAGATACAAAAAATAGGCTGCGATTCGTCATACCAAAACACTCGACTGCCTTGTTTGAACGCAGCTTTACATACAATGCAGTGAAATTGTACAACAGCTTACCTAACGATTTTAGACATTTTTCATTATTCAATTTTAAGAAAAGGTTAAAAATGTTAATAAAATCAGATGAATGTTTATAGGACGGACTTTGCTATGTGTTAAAGAAATGATGTAAGTTTACCACCTCCTTATTCCACCTAACCATCTAGGTGATTACCACCTGTACATAATATTATAAATAGCACAATGTACATCAGGTGTTTGTAAAAACGTAAAAAGCAGTTCAGCGAACTTGCGCAGTCAGCAATACACGTGTATATACAAATCTCCATATCATTATAACGCAACCTATAATATACCAATGTACACTATATGAATACAGGGCGTATGTGTGTGTGTGTGTGTAGTTTTAATCTGTTTTTTGTTTTGTTTTATTTAGTATTTTATTAAGTTTTTGGGTTGAGTTGAAAAACAAACTTGTTGGTTGACACTCCGCCTTTCGTCATTCTGATTATGAATTTATTATGTGTTTTTGTTGTACTTCACTCTTTTCTTCATGACCTATTATTATTATCTGACTTTCTAAGTTCCTCTCGCATAATTGCGGTAGCGGTTATTATTATTATTATGAAATCTAATTAATCAATATCCGTTTCCAATATCAGTCTCTTAGTGTCTCGACTGTATGGGGTTCTCTTAACTTTTTAGTATTTCTAACATTTTTGGTTCTTCAAAAATCCCATTCAGGTATTAAAATGCCTGAAATTTTTGAGTTAAATCCACCCAATTTGAGTCGGTTGTGGAAAAACATTGTAAATGGAATATGCAATATACACAGTAAATTACACCTTGTATGAAAGATCTTTTGATTTTCTGTTCACCACCATGTTTTGTCTTTTACGTGCTTGGTGAAAAATGACAAAAACAAACAAGAACAGCCCCTCTGTAACTTCTGAACAGAACAAGGTATCGAGCACGTAAATCTCTAGAATAAAGTAACATCTGTCACTTAAGAAATTAGGAGGACAACAACTATGTCCTTTCTGGGGAACCATTGGGACCATTTTAAAAATCACAGTTACGTTTAATAGAGTATCAATGTGCCTATCATACAAGGAGTCCATAGAAACTCCACTCAATTTAAATATTTATCAACAACTTGTGATAAACTTAACTTACATTTCTGTCACCGCTGCAACTTTAAAATATACTAAGTACAGAACAAAAGCCTGCACCATTTTTGTTTATTGTATCTTTTTTAACCAAATTGTCAGAAAGGCTGCACTGGTTTGTGGAATGGAATAGGTTCGTCAATTTGATGAATTCGGCTTCATTTTGGATATGCGGCCGTCTTATGGTAAGAAGACCAATCGATGAAAGACTATATGCAGTACACGGTTGAACGTCATGTACAGGGTGTCCCATTTTAGGCACTTTTACGGGGTATGTCGGTTATTTTTGAAGTTTTTAGTGCATTTGTAGATGCCTTCAACAAAATTATCATGACCCTCTAGGTTTTTGAGATACAGGGTGAAATCGAAAACTATCGATTTTGAGACCACCCTCGTATCTCGTTGTCTTTTATCTTATTGAAAAGTGTAAAAGAGGATCGTATAGAATTGTTTCCGTAGAATTCAGCTGTGTAGTTTGATTTTTTGTTACTCTAACCATTTTTCAGTTATGAAGCAAACATATATTTTTTTAATTGGAACACCCTGTCTATTATTTTTGAAAACAATCGAAAATAATTCAAGCTTTTCAAAAATATATATCTGTATGAATTTTTTCTGAAAACCAAGCTCAAAATTTCATTTTTTGCTTTATTTGTAGCAGTAGGCCATGACTAATCTATTAAAAACAATATCCAAGTAAACAGTTATTAAGATACAAGATACCCAATACTTTTAAACTCAATTACTTAATGGTTCTTTACATTACTTAAAACCAAACATTATATCTGAAGAATATCAACACACTATTAAATTTGAATTTGAATCAAAATAAAAACTAAAATCATCGGGGAGCTTTCAGAGATGTTGGTTCAAGTTGGAGACTATTTTCTCGAATGCAAATCTGGCACAATTGCTTATTCTTTTAATGGCGTTTAAAATAATGATTGGTCTCCTTAGTGTTATGGCACTTAAAAATTCCCAAACTTGGATCCCGTGCAAATGTTGGAGTATCTTAAACTTATATGGATGGTAATTGTATTTTTTTAGAATTATTTCTGCAGTTGATTTTTGTACCCCTACAGCTTCTTCTTTTTTCTTACAAGATGATGAATGCGTTGCTTCTATGTAACGTAATACGTTTGTTTCATTTTGCTACCTATTCTCCTTGAAATAAGTTGTAGGACGTGGTTGAATACAGGATCCGTACCTAGCTATTTTTATTTTTAGACGAGCAAATACATCTGAAAACTGTTGCCGTCTCTCTGGGTATCTAAGCTGCCATTATTATAGAAAATTGACAATAATTAAAATGAAAACACAGAAAGAACAAAGCTATGTTTAATCAAAATATAATTAATAGCTGACAGTCTCGGAAGTTTTTTACGGATTTGCTTTTATCTACTCAATATTATAATAACACAATATTCATAATTTTAATGAGACATTATTATTTAAAAAATTGTATTTTGTTTTTTCGAATTTGAGTAAGAAGTCGCTTGTAGAGTAATAACTGCTTAGATGCTTATTATTTGTAGTTGACTAGCCATGGCCTACTGCTACAAATAAAGCAAAAATTAGAAAAATCAAATTTTGAGCGTAATTTCCGAAATAACTCAATATTAATATATATTTTTGAAAGGCCTGAATTATATCAGATTGACTTTAAAACTAATATACAGGGTGTTCAATTTAAAAAAATGTATGTTTGCTTCATAACTGAAAAATGGTTAGGGTAAGAAATAATCAAACTACATCACTGGATTCTACAGAAAAAATTCTGTAAAACCCTCTTTTAAAATTTTCAATAAAATAAAAGACAACCGAGATACGAGGGTCGTCCCAAAATCGATAATTTTCGATTTCACCCTGTATATCAGAAACCAAGAGGGCCATGATAATTTTTTTGACGGCGCCTAGAGTTTCACAAAAGAGTTGCACACTGTCGTGAAAACCGCAACTCTCTATCTTCAAAAATAACCGAGATATCCCGTAAAAGTGCCCAAAATGGGACACCCTGTACACCTGTACGCTGCTGGCGTGATGGTTTGGGAAGCAGTTGGTTATGCCAGCAGATCACCTATAGTTTTTACTCAGGACTCCATAACCGTCTTGCGCTACAACAACGAAGTGATGCAGGCTTATCTTGTACTCGATTCTCGACCTATCTCCGATCAAACATGCCTGGGACATGACGGGAAAAAGACTCAACAACGGGTAGAATGGACTGGGTTACCTCAAGAAACAATCGATCATTTGAATGATTTCACGCCATGTTCAAGGCTGTGTAAACAAGAAGAGGCCCAACACATTACTGACCTTTTTGTGTGTATCTTTCATATCTTCATATTGAAATATCCATCATTTATTATCTCATGGGAAAATTGCTGAACATAAATGACTCTATCTAGGTTAGTCTACGATTTGTCCAATTTCTAAGCGTCATTACGGAATAACTACGGAACAGTAAATATCTCGAAAACCATCAAAGATAAAATCACACATGCCTAAATAAAAGTAAAAGAGAATTTAATTTTGCATCTACTGAAGTGAAACTGATCATACCATCCCATTTGAAAAAGAAGTTTCTAACGTTCTAAACTTTCCGAATTTGAAAATTGCTAGTCTATTGATTTGATGTGATTTTTAAACAAACAACAAACTTACTGACACGCAAATATGTTTCTTCTCTTGCTCGTTTCAAAACCGAAAATTGCATCTTCCAGTCGTGCTTAGTTTCCGAGATATTAACATTTTTTGTAGTACAAGTACTACAAACGGCAAACTTTCTAAAGATTACTGATTAACTCCGACAATAGGCTTCGTAGATATCAACTATGGTTAATAAACTGGACCTAAAAATAGATGCTGAATTCAAAAACGTAATAATATACTACTACTGCTACTTAAAATTAGGCAATTTATGCCTACTTCCGGTATATCCGGATGTCCGCCATATTTGAAACTATTTTCTACAAGTAGACCATTTGAAAGGAAACGTTCTTTTATCAAAACATTTCCTTCCAATGTATACGGTAAGGCTGGCTAGACAGCACCGCGCGCTTATTGGACCACCCTGTACTTGCATATAGCGTGGTGTCTAGCGTTGTTCTGACATGTTCCTTGACTTAATGGATTGAGGCTTCGAGGTTTTCGTTTTCGTGTGTAGTGAGTTCGTCTAGTCTTCAACCTACAAAACCGATATTTGGGTGCTTGTTCCAACTTGTTCATTGAATTGACGAATTGAGACGTCGTGGTTTTCGTTTCCGGCTGGCATTTGAAAAACTACTGGACTTAACTATTCTGAATACTGTTTATTATACTTTGTTTCTGTGAGGTATTTTGAGGAATCCCTACTTGTTCCATAATCCTTGTTTTTCGACTCCGGTATAAAAAATTATGTATACATTTATGTATTTTTAAAGCAGTTCACAGCTTAAAGCAATACTATCTAAAAAAACATTTAGTGGAAAATTGGCACTTTTAGAAATGATACAAAACAGCTAAAAGGTTGCTCGCTTTATTATTTCAAAAAAGTGTAACAACCTAAAATATTACAACATGAAACTTAAGTTATCCGGTAGAAAAGTGTCACATATTGAAATGTGACAATGTGGAATTGAAATGATTACCACTAAATCACTAAACCTCGCTTCTGAAAAAAGACACAAAACAAAATAATACAGTTTCCTCACAAAAAACATTCACGCTGGCTTTTGTAACTTGAAATGTGACGTTTCTATTATTTGGCATATGCTTCACTTTCGATAGCTGAAACAAAACTGAGAAGTGTCACTTTAGATACAAAGCGTCGCTAACTTTGGCTCTGAGGAAAAACGACACTTATTGCCATCTCGCGCAATGTAGCGTAAGTTCAGATGAATCGTTTTTCCAGTAGAAAATTTAGTATATCAGTAATGTCTTTCCGTGAAATAGTATATTTTAATTTTTTTTAGTTGTGACGGTTTTCCTCCGGATGAGCGATATGTGGTTTCTATTAGATCAGTGAACCCCGATTGAGCTATGTTCCTTTTCTTACTAAGTTTATATTTCAGTTATCTATGCTTATTTCAAAACACATAAATAAAAGATAACTACTACTCAGTTAATACTCATTGTCTGATATTGTGCAGCGCTCGCATATTTGCAGTGAGCATGTGTCGTCACCCGCCTAGTCTATCACCAGGAAAGCGATTTCTAATCCCTACACGTTCAAATGATTTCTATTAGAATAACGCAAAAAGTATAAGACCCAGAAAACTTTGGTAGGATCTATATTACTCACAAATCTATTTCCGATAGAGAACTAAATTTTGTGGACAAACCTATTCTCACTGCTTTGTGCTGTCCAATGTTACTTATATCTTTTTAATGGTCGAAGGCCCATCCTAACTTAGGCTATCGAGGTAGTAAGCTCGAGAGAACAAAGACATGGGATGAAGCTGGAAAGTTGTGAGGTATAGGAGTGGGGTAGGGGACTGATGTGTCCAGATAGAGGCCGCAGGGGTAGTTTATGAGATGGCTTAAACTGCGCCGGCCATCCGCCAGCCAACTCTGCTCATATACAACGCTATCTACGGTTCGGTCATCGCTATAGGAAAAAAGGATCCCCAGAAGTTAGCACCGCTGGGATATTTATGAGAGGAGCCGACGAAATATACCTTTTGTTCACGTCGATCTCTCAATACAGGGCGAGTCCGTTTAACCAGCGCTCGCATTGGAATTCTCAATAATAAGGCCCTCAGTGTATGTCGTCCCTTGAGAGCAGAACTATATCATGTCCAAATCTGTGGATAACCATCTAAGTCAATTAGGTGTGATTAAAAAGGGTAAGGGAATTACAAATACATCTTTAAAGTGTATCACATTTGAAGATTATCATAAATGTCTTTTTAGTCAGATTAATTTAACTACAAATGAAAATTTAATTCGTAGTAAAAAACATGAGGTATATACAATTAGTCAGAAAAAAGTAGCCCTGACTCCTTACGATGATAAAGGAATAGTCAATTATGTATATACTGATAGATTACCTTGGGGATATAAGAAAAATTCTTAAATAATTAATCCACTTTAGTAATCATTTTTAACTCTCACAACAACTCAAAAAGAAACTCCTCGGTAGAAATATATGAAAATCAACCATGATGTCCTCACAAAAAAACCATCAAATGCTGCTCTAAAGAATAATGCAGTATTTGGAAAAACTATGGAAAGTTATACTCTCACAACAGCTCGAAAAGAAGTACCTCAGTTGAAATATATGAAAATCAACAATGATGCTTTCGCACCAACGAAAGGATCAAAAAAAGCTGCTGGGTTTGATTTGAGGAGCATTCAAGATACGCGTATACTAGCAAGAGGTAGAGGTATCATTAATACCGGATTAAAAGTACAGTTACCTGTGGGTTGCTATGGACGAATCGCACCTCGATCTGGATTAGCGATTAATAACTTTATAGATGTTGGAGGTATAATATAAAATAATTTCTTTTGGATAGAACTTTATCTTTTTTTGTTTTAGCTGGTGTTATTGACGCAGACTACACAGGTGAAATAAAAATCATCCTATTCAATCTTGGTGAAGATAATTTTTATATAAATAAAGGGGATAGAGTAGTTGAATTAATATGTGAACAAATTTTATACCCAGAACTGGAAGAAGTATCATCCATCGAAGATGTGACGGAAGGAGGTGACCGTGGCTTTGGGTCAACAGGACCTTAACTTGTCACATTATCTATTCTTATATTTTATCAATAAATTGTTGTAGAATGTCTACTAGTTTCATTCATACGCAATATTTCCAAGATATAAAGGATCACCGAATCTACTGCGAAAGTATTCCACATTGAAGGGGGGGATAATAAATTCGCAAAATTCAAAGTAGTCTATCTTTCCTGTGCTGGAGATAGACTAGTACTGATGTGCAGTTTTGGAGATAGTATACATTGATAATGGACTCAGACTAGTTCTGCTCTCTCATGTTTGGGGGTAGTACACTTCATCGGAGGACATAGGTTTAGTCTGATCTGTAGTATCTGAGTTAGTATACCACGAGTGGCGATGGACTTGTGCTGCCACCTTGTCCACCATTTTCTATAACATATAGATTGTCCCAATTTCAAGCAGTGCACCTTATAACCAGTTATCTCATATGGCTATATAAATTTCATCAAGCAGTTTTTCAGTTTACAATATCTCAAAAACAAAAAAAAAGCTTCTCCTGTAAAATTTACATTTTATGACAGAAACCAGAAACAAAGCTTAATCGTTCAAATTATATGGAAGAAGACCCGTATTGATGGCAGTCGATCATTAGTGTTTATGATTTTGGATGTGGCCTCAAATTTTACCGGACTATTATACTGAGGCTGGATTTTTTAGTGTAGGCTTTCTTGATGTTGATGAGAAAAAATGTCTATATTAGCTGGTCCAGATCCGAGACCTAAGATTTTGAGAGCCTGCGTAAATTTCTTCGGGGAATTCGACTCAAGTGGAAACTTGCATATAGATGATAACATTTTTATCACGAAAACATATGTTGGCTGCAAAATTTCTGGGACTTAACATGTTAGCTGCGGGCATGATCATGTAGAGGCTGTATCAAATATGTGTAGATGGATGATAGCTACTTTTCTACATGAGATAGGAAAAAATGTCTCGAATAAGAAATGTAGAAGGCAGTAAAATCTATGTGACAAAAATATTCACGATTATACAAGGTGTCCATAAATGCGTGAATTATAAAGTTATTTTTTTTAAATAGAATCTCCTGTATAAGGGGTGTAACTAAATAAGTGTAAAACATTTAAGGAAGCGGTTCTTCGTCAAAAGAAAGATAGGATCTTTCATATAAAGAAACTTTATTGGAGCATCCCTTGTTGAGATACAGCCTCTTAAAGGGGGTACTTAAAATTTGTTTAACAATTATTTTACACGCACTAAAAAAGTTACAATATTAAAATTAACCTGACATTTTCTACTACCAGAAAGACACTTAGCCAATAATGTATTGTGATGTAAGGGGTGGAAAACGCAGCAAAATTTATTTCCAATGCAACTTTTTGTCTTATTATTATTATTTGTTTACCATTTAAAAATTCATTTCCGATAGCCTGCTTCATTCTAAACAAAAGATGTCTCTTGAAATTTTTGCCCAAAATAAACCAGTTCGCAGCAAAAAATTATTTTACGAACAAGATGCATATCGCCATAAAACGGAAATACGAAATTAACAATTTATCTAGTAGGCCGCTATTAGCTTTGTGACAATCAAATTGGTATCAAGCTGTCAGTTTGTAAAATTTTTAAACTGATTCACTTGTTATGGCATACATAAATAGGAAATGGCTGATATGCATTATGTTTATGGTCTGTCGCAGGGGAATGTGTGAAGCTTCTAGAAGACATGCTGAAATGTATCCTCAACGGCAGCATCCTTCACATATGTAGAATATTTGACCGACTTCATCAACGATTACGAGAATGTAGTTCATTCGACTAATCTTACGGTTACAAAAATCGAAAAAGTGTATATGAGTATAACAGGAGTCTCTAGCTCACTCAACTCGCCGCTGCTGGAACACACCTGTTGAGACACCGGGGGAGGTCAGCGCCTTGCCCAGGGTGACCTCAGCCCCAACATGGAGGTAACGTCAACCAACCGCCAGCAAACGAGACAAGGTGTCGATGCCGAGGCACGATATATGCCCCCGACACTGATGCACTCAAAGGGGAGACATGGGGTCTAAAGAGATACTAAGATATATTGCAGTACATCATTGATCAAGTGTGATTCGATTGATAATTCATAAATTTTGTCGATTTAAAACGCGCGTCTCGACACGACCATCAAACGACCCGTTAGTGAACTATAGTTTCCAAAATGATCACAGAGTGTACTGGCGTGCTATTCTAGTCCTTATCGTGCTCTTATTCATGGACAGAGGCAAGGCATTGAAACGCTTCCAGCAAACGGCTTCTGAGAAAGAAAATTCAACAATCGCTGAATAACTCTTCTAGTGGCCTTGCTGATGAACTGAGATTTAATTGGAAACAGACTGAGTATTCTTTATATATGCCATGAACTCATTTGTACACACTGGCGTTCTTTTTTTTTAATTTTTATTTAAAGTCGCTTCATAACAGCAAGGTTTTTAGCGACGACATTGTACAGGTTTTAAATGTATACAAGAACATTATAAGGAAGACAACAAAAACAAACAAAGAAAAAAAAACAACAAATAATAATCAAAATTGAGATAGTAGGTCTTCGCTATGACTTCAAATATAATAAAAAAGAAAGTTTGCGTGATCAAACCACGATCATACTATTGGTGGTAATCAAAAGCAACATTATAGTTTCACAACGATTTGATTGGAAAAAATTTGAAAACCGCTAAATTAAGCCATTGAAGCTACTAACTTTGTTCGTGCCCTTCTAGTTTTCTTGTTAGTAATCATGATCAATCTTGTTCATGCTTTTGTTAATAAGAAGTATATAACATGACGTCTCCATCAAGATTTTCGTGACATTACACGTAATGTTGGGAAGCACTGGCATAACTCTTCCTGCTCCTGTTGATGATCAGAAATAAGATAACTAACCTTTTGTGGTTACGTCTGCTCTAGTCTGGGAATGTCTACAAGAAATGGGAAGGCTGGCAGCACGCAACAAAGTAACTTTGAAGTGGGTGCCAGGACACTCAGGCATAAGGGGCAATGAAAGGCGGACAAGCTAGCAAGAGAAGGTTCGTCTGCTCTATAAACTGGAGCAGAACCCGCCCTGGGAGTACCTAAAGGCACAATCAGATACCAGGTCGTGGAATGGATGAAACATCAGCACAAGGAGCAGTGGAACTTGTTGCCGGGATATGTTCATGGAAAAACATTCATAAAAGCTCGATGCAAAATAACAGCCGAAAAACTCCTCTCCTTGAATAGGAATCAGCTCCGAATAACGACAGGTCTCCTCACGGGACATTGTGGCCTGAAGGAATACCTGAATAAAATGTGTCTCTACAATGGAGTCCTCAACTGCAGACTGTGTGGTAGAGGGACTGAGTCAGCCCTACATATGCTCTGTGAGTGCGGAGCGCTAGATCTCAAGAGACAATAGCTCTTTGGGAAGACCAAGGTAGAAAAAATGGAGTACAGCTCAGCACCATGACCAGTAGGAAAACTGCATAAAATTATGCAGGGATCTAGATTGCTGGGGTGGATACTGTAAATGAGAGGAGTTATAATACAATAGGCTTCAGTATTAACGGGGACAGCATGGTCGGACGGCTCCTGGAAAAAACCTTTGTGGAGAAAAAGGTTTGGAACTGTTGACCTATGTGATTAACTCTGTTCATACGTTCCTCGTGCTTATGTTAATGACAATATGGCATCCTGTCTATGTTAATCTAAAAAAGTTTGGGAACCGCTGACCTACGTCATCTACTCGGTTCATGTTCTTGTTGATGATATGAAATGGGGTAACATGACGTGAAAGAAATAAGTGAAGCAAACAAACACCCGGAAAAGATCGTCCAGCAACTTTAGGCGTCAACGCTAAAGTTTCCCGTCCCTTATAAATCTCGCTGGCGATTAATAATAAAGTCAAAGTTGAGTTATGACCCATCAACCTGTTCGGCGGAGTTTACCTCAAACTGTAAACTTGGACGGTCATCACTTTTAAAGGGGCGGCCGAGCGGCAATTCGCGCCGATCCTATTGCCGAGCGTTGATTTACAGCCACCGCGCGGGAAAAACCGTGAAATATAGACACGGCTGACGTGCAGGGGTGCATAAATATCTTGAATTGACTGAAAATACTTTGCATTGACTAAGCGATAGTACAACTGATGGGAAGCGCTTTTAGAACTTCAAATATTAAAGATGGATAGAATTAACAATAAACGTCTGATGTTATTCCGAATAACTAGAGTGGTATATATTTGCAACATGTGACATGTACCAACGTATGTTGGTACAAAATATTTTCTTTGAGAAAGTAAAAACGACACTGTTGGTATATTGTACTAAGCCTCTACTGAGTGATAAAGTGCCAACATTAAGCGCTAGACGCAGTAATTTATAATTTTGCTTAAAAAAAGTCCCACTCTTGATTATACGGGAATAACGCGGATGAGATATGGCAACGTTGCCAACATCCGCAAACCCATTCCCACAATGCGCATACGCTAGATGCTAGAAAAAGAAAATGCTGGTTATCGTGGCGAAACCTGTTGTCGATTGCACGTGATAGTGACTTTTTTGTGGCCTTTGACTGCACTTTAAGTGAAATAATCGCAAAATCATGCCAAAACGCTGTAATGTTTGCAGAAAATACGGTGGGAGTAATTTAGGGCGATGTTTTCACATGTAAGTATCTTGACTGACATGTACTCTTGATATTTGTAACCAATCAGTAGCGGGGGCCAAGCCAATCGGCTGCGGGAGTCTCGGCCACGTGTGGTCACGTCTCCATTCATAACTGAATGAGCATCACTGCCGGCGCCGGAGTTGCCATGTTTTACACAATGCGTTGAGATTTGTGTATTCAAGTGACACATATGCGGGTTCCTACAATTGTAATAGGAAATATTGAGGGGTGATCTGAGAAACAATACCCCTCATTGCCCCTCTACTTTGGCTGAATGTTAATTATATCCACCTTTAAGTTCGAAGTTTTAGAAAGTGTTACCTCGAAAAAGGCGGCATTAGATCCGTTAGACTGCTTTTACATGAAGAGGAAGCGGTCCTTTTTATTTGATTTATCATACCTGAAACATTGCGTTCATTTCGTCGAAATAAAAGCATTAACAATGTCTAATAATAGATGCTGCTTCGCGAATAGCAAAAATAAGTCAAGTTGATTGACGCAGCACTTCCTACACATTACGGTGATATCAGTTTATTATTTTCCCATAGCATGAATTTATAGTCTGAGATCCCCTTGCAACCAAATCATAGCCCGCCCGCCCGCAAAAAAAGTGTGTTATTCTGCCAGATTCTTTTTTTTTCACAGGTCAATGGACAGCCTATTATAAACACTACAAATTTTTCAGTGTTTCAACCCCTCACCCCAGGCAAAAAAAGTAGAAAACCTTCGGTTATCCCTAAAACGCCTAAAAACGAGGTTTGAGCTGTTTTTATTTCTTTTATTATTGCTGCGCCGCCTCTGAAACGGTTACGTGTTTGCTATTCCCGCCATAATAATAATGCTGTATTAAAATTTTATTAAGAACAATTGAATAGTTTCTACGCCACACAATACAGAACGATCTAATACTCGTAAATATAGTCCCTTGGACTCTGAAACAGGCAAGGCAATGTTCGGATGGCTTCGATTTAAAAGAACAAAATGGCTGTCATATTATTATGGTGGGAGAAAAACTACTTATGGGGGGTGATTTATCGATAAAAAAATACTGTATTTCATCCCCCCAAAGGCTCCGACACCGATAACCGGACACATTGTATTATTACGCATTCTTAAGGTTTTTAGTTCAACCAAATACACGTAATGCTTCAAAAGTTATGATTATTTTAGACTAAGAAGAACTAAATATGTAACTTACTGTCAACATAAGGCAAACTAGCTTTTGAGATTTTTTAAAATATTTTTATTCTGGATAAATTGTGATCAAGCTTCACTCAATGTCGTTTCACACATCCAAAAATCTAAAACATTTCCGACCACTATACCTTCTTATCCGTATTATAGCAAGTGAAAGCGTTTCTTGTTACACGAATGATTCTGCCAGAACTATTAGAAGATATATTCTACGGTCCATTTCACGGAAGAAGATAACGGCGACGTTATAGTTAAGTAGATGGTCGGCTGGCATGCAGTAGCCTGGGTTAGATTCATTTGCGGAGCATCGTTTGTGAGCCAGTTATCTTGTGCGGTTTGTTTTTGATTTTGTATGGTTTTACAATTTACTTAGGGTGCGGTTGCCCATATTTAACCAAATTTTGAAAAAAAAATGAAAAATCTCAACCATGAGGAATATTTTGAGTAGCATAAATTATTTTTATATTTGTTAACAACAAGAGAAAAGCAAAATTGAGATGGTGGGTCTCTTAAATTGAACCTGCCCTCAGATATTGATAAAGTAGGCATAACACTTCCAAGAAAACAAATTAAACTGAACTCTCTTTAAAAAAATTTATTAAGTACCGAAACATATTTTCTTTGATAATTACTAACAAAATGTGTAAGAAAATTCTGTACTGCAAGAGACGAACACTTGAATACCTAATTTCTTTTTTGGTCCAACCACAACATACTTCTAATGAAAGCAAGTCTGGCACAGGCACTCATTTCAACGTGTTCTTCAGTCTTGAGTTCAGTACAGAAGTACGAAGGTTCAGGTTCAGGAGCCTTAGACATTTAGAATGACCTTAATTGAACCGGAGCTCAACTAGACGTTTCTTAATTGGTTCAGTATGAGCATCTAGCTCCAAAATCAAGACTAAGTCCATATTCAAGTAAGTTTCTGACAATGCTATTGTTAGGAAGCGCTATAAAACACTGTTATCTAATAAACAAATTGTAAAATTGAAAGAACAAACCTCAATTGTTTTGCTTGTGGTCTCGATTACCCGATGGTAACAGTGTTTTACGTGAAGTAACAAAAAAGGCAAAGGTTCAATTTGGGAGACAGTTCCAATACCTCCGAAGACATAATGTTGTGAGGAAATGCACTTATTTTTTGCATTATATACTATTAATCAAATTCGCTTTGAGAACACAATAATTTCTGTGACTGTTAGCACTGTCATCCGCCATTTTGTTTATGCCGGACGTCATCAATTGTGTGACGTCACTGTTATCCTCTTACGTGAAATGGACTGTACAATCCCACAGGTGCTCTTTTGTATCTAAGAAGACAAAAACTGAGTACAAGAGCAGTACTGAAGCAGGTTAGTAAAGACAAGGTTGCATCTATCCATAAACTTTTCATTTTGGGAATGACTAGCAAATACTAGCAGAATAAAAAACTCCCTTTACTTATAGAAAGCTATGAATACTTATTACCAATCAGAGACCAAATATATTCCAACGTATTATACCCCTACTTTACCACAGAATACAAGACTTACAACTTCAAACTAGGAGTAGAATATACGAACTTTCGTCAAGCTGACTCTACCACATACATCAAGTTTAAACAGCAGAAGAATGGGATCAATGTGAGCACATATACAGAGACGGTTCAAAGACGACAAACGGTGTAGGCTGCAGTTTCTACCATGAAAGTAAAAACTATCAAGACTTATATAAACTTCCTCCAGGTTGTTCAATATATGCAGCTGAGTTGACAGCTATTCAAAAAGCACTAGAATATTCTCTCAGTAATACCGACCTTAGAGATGTTATAATCTTAAGCGACAGCAAGAGTGCAGCTACGAGATTAGAGTATTTAAGAATGTCACCGACTTTCAACCATATCATCTCAAACATAATGAAATTGATTTACAGACCCAACAATTTGGATAAAAATGTAAAAATTGTATGGATTAAAGGACATACAGGTATAACTCAAAACGACACACTCGATATACTAGCAAAGATGGCGTCTACAGATGGAATACTGATGAGAAATTTCAAAACTATTCCCTACAGTGACTTGAATAGTAAGTTAAAAAAGAACCTGAAAGAAAAGTGGAGCGAACACTACCATAGAAATCCATCCGGAACGATATACAAACAAATCCAGCAGAACATAAGAACAGAGCCCTGGTTTAAGAGAGAATGAATAGACCAGTTGTGAGAACACTCTGCAGATTGAGGTATGGTGACTGCTCACACAAAACTAGAATAGGGTAAGACGATGACCCTCACTGCAGATGTGGAGAGGTTGGTACTGCTCAACATTGTATATTACAATGCCAATTGATCAGTAATGAAGTAACAGACCTGTATCACAGATTGTCAAACTATATTCCGTTACTTGCTAATATGATCTCTATACTAGCTAGTGAAAACAACTGTGCATACAAACTATTATACAGGGTTGGGATGAAGTATGGAACCAAGCAAATAACTTTGGAACGGAAAGAGTGATATTGCTGAAAATTTGCAGACAAGTGTAGTGATGTCTAGTGCATCCGAAGACATTAAATTAGCTATTAATGTACTTCCGGTTTAACCGGAAGTACCGTCAACTTTTTTAATTTAAATGGGACACCCTGTATATTTTTGCAGATTTTAATTCATCTTTTTTTCGAATACGTCCATAGTGGGTCTAGCATTAGTTTCTGTAAAAACGGGAAAGATAAAGCTTCTTTATCATTTCAGGTGTTTAAAATGCCGGTCATTCAAGTCGGTTTTGGCGATCGCGTGAGAACTCACAAAGAAGTGTGTCAACTATTAATGATTTACGTCCCGACAGGGGTCCTATAACACGTTTGACGGTGACTAAAAAAAAATACCTCAAACGGGAAGACCGCAGACCGCCACGGATGAATTTGTGAGACAATTTTTTTAAGAAACAAATACTAAACCCACTATGAACGTATTCGGAAAAAAAAGATGAATTAAAATCTGCAAAAATATACAGGGTGTCCCATTTAAATTAAAAAAGTTGACGGTACTTCCGGTTAAACCGGAAGGACATTAATAGCTAACATAATGTCTTCGGATGCACTAGACGTCACTACACTTGCCTGCAAATTTTCAGCAATATAACTCTTTCCGTTCCAAAGTTATTTGCTTGGTTCCATACTTTATCCCAACCCTGTATAACTTTTGCACACAAAACTACAAATAACAGTGTAACTTTCAACTATAACTAATATAAAACAATGTTCATATTTATTAAGAAAAAATAGATGTCCATCCAAAATAAAACTGGCTAGTTGATCTCAGATCCGAGCCAATGATACAAATAAAAAAAACCCACAAGTTTATGTACGGAACCCAGTGCGCTTCTCATCTGCAGTGGCTGTGTCAGTAGCATAACATCAATTCCTTGGACGTGTCTCCGTCCAGAGAAATCCGGGCTCTATATCCGGCGCGACGGCGGTGGCGCATTCTGCCGGCTGGATTCATTTCAATAATATGAATAAATATAAGGTGAATCCCCGACTCGCGCGGCGGCTGAGTCTAATGAGAGCCACTTAACGTCGCGCCAACCTGAATCACGACGCAATTTAAACAATTTGTGACTGGAAATAACATTAAAATCTGTCGCGGGAAAAACGTAAATCAGGCTTTGCATCTCTCCGCTCGAGACGGTCTCGCTCAGCTCTATTACCCACCGCTCACTTCCTCCTTACAGAATTATTTGGTTCTGTTTTCCCTGACCGTCTTTTCCTTTGTTTCTCAGGCACGTGTCCAACGTCTTTCATAACGAAACATGACCATATATCTAGAAAAAGTGGTAAGTGATTTGAACCATCAATACCCACACGTTCTTGGTAACAACAGCAATATTGGAGTTACTAAATGACCCAACATCGCAAGTTCATCCCCATACTGGTCTGTAATAAATAATCGAATATTATTGAAGAAACTGATGTTTATCAGTACCTCCCACACCATACCAACGCCACACCATGGTGATACTATTTTATTATTTCCTATAGCATCCCCTTGCAACCAATTCATCGCCTGCTCGCCCGCAAAAAACATCCAACCCAAAAGACTTTCACAGACTGACGCGAACTATTCATGCCTGTCGCGGATTCGCCTTAGTTGCGGAATTTTCGCGTTAGCTGCGGTAGCGATAGTCGCTTACCTGTTCACACTGAGGCGTCACAACGCAGATGGTGTCGCAAAGAAAGTATTCTTAAAAAACATATATAAAACACAGAAATGAAACTTTTACTAGTTTTAAGACTGATCCAAGGAGAGCAGCAAGAATTTCATTCCTCACCCGACAAAAATGTGTACATGCTATTTTATAGACTTAAGGCTTGTTTACACATGTAAAAATTTAGTAGCGTAGGAGGAACTGGCAAGTTGAATCTTTATATATGAATAAACTGAAAAACTCTATATCCAAATCACTGGCACCCGTGGTGATACAAATCCACGGAAAAAAGTAACGTTTTTAGTTTGATGTTCGTTTCGGTAGAGCTACTAACCTGTGAATTTTACTTTTGGTTTGGTAAATATGGTTAGAAGGAAGTGGCTAGCAGAACACGGATATAAATATTGCAGTGAAGTGGAATAATCTCCATTTGCAAGGTATCCTTCCAATTTCAATTGAGGTGTTAAATTGCCTCTCATGCGAATATCAGTTTTTTTAACACGTGACGTCAAAATCTAAAAGAATTTGAAAATATTGTTTTGTAATCCTAAGACGGTTTTTGTAGCTTGCTGAGTTCTCATAGAATTTGTGCAGAAGTACCCAAAGTAGGTCGATGGCTACGAGTAATCCATGGTTTAACCCACACACGGAACTTACGTTTTGTAGCATTTTTGTTACGTACATATTTCTTTTATCTGTTTTCCATTAAATATTTAGCGACTACTTTGCAGGCTTCGCAAAGTCCGGTCGACATATTGCGAACTATAATGAAACTGACGATCTCAAAAATTTTAGCACATATGTAAATTGTAAACCTTTACTGGCACTGAAACTATGAATGTGTAAGGTCTCCTTTAAGTAAATAAAATATTACTAAGAATAATATATTTTTTTCATACATTTCATCCATTTTTCAAATCCTTTAAATCAAGAGGTGAGAATTACACAAATGTTTCTGGTTTAGTGTCATTTTATTTTATATCAAAATATAGGTATTTGCCGCTTACACCAAGTTCTTTTGGTATTTGGTGCCATATTTTATCTTTTTCTGCAGATTACTTTAATCTTCGTGGGATAAGTATAGAATAATATAAGATAATTTTTAACCAGTTCGATTAATCTCTCTTATTTTGCCATGGCGAATCGGGAGCGGCTGCGACCAAAACGCAGTCGAATGCGAAATGGAATTCGCGGCGAAATAAACGCAGTAAGATCCGCAGTCGCCGCGGAAAAAACAGTACAGGTCTGAATAGGCACGTATACCGCTACGTACACAGTATTGTGCGATTTTTACCGACGCGAGTTATTCGCAGTCGCCGCGAATCATTCGCGCCAGTCTGTGAAAGTCTAAAAACACTCGTAAGTAGTTTTTTGCGTCTCTCTCCGTACGAACTAGGATGACACGGTTTTCATTCTGCAATCTTGAACTGATATTTCAATCACATGGCATGCCGATTCTCCGATATTTAAAAACGGATTATATTAGCAGTATTAATCTTTGAAGGGCAATGAAAAGTGTTATTTGGATACCAAAAATCCCTATCCAAGAGCCCATGCCATTTCGGCTCATTTTAACAACTTAAAAAAAAGAATATGATCAGACATCCCTAGAGTACCCAAAAACAGAGTATGAACGATTTTTATATTGTACTGTTAATTTTTTGGTTTAGTAATACCGCCACTAACACTATTTTCAAAGACCATAGGCTTTATCGATCTCTGCCCAGGACCACAACACGGTTTAGAAATTTCATTGCCATCAGTTTATACACATTACACAATCATCTACAAGAATACAATAATCCAATCGTTACGACGTAAAAAAGGGTTTTGACAGCAAAAGGTCAGATAGAAATGAAATGTGGTATTGGTCGCATGGTAGACATTGGTTCCCTGAATCTACACCTAAGTTTGCGAGCTAGATGAGCTGCCGCTCAAAGGGTGAGGGAATGAAAACTCTGTTTCGCGACAATTTTCTAAAAATAGCGCCGTTTTGGTAAGTGCCATCCCAAAAAGCTTCCAATAGATTATGAAGAGGACAAAATTATTCACAATTTTGGTCGCATGTAACCAATAGTTTCCATCCTACAGTGCGCCAAAGTTAAAGGTTGGTTTGTGATTTTCACTAAAATCAGAATTTCATCGCGAAGAACTTTATCAAAAAGTCGGGTAACTTTTTTCTTTCCCTACAAGAATGATATCCTCTCATTTCTTTATTATCTGCAGCTGCATAAACGCACGCAAATTACACCATTTATGAACACACCGCTACCTACTACCAATATGATTGTGCAGTTGCGAAAAATATCCCATTTGTACATACCTTTAATGAAAATGATACTACCTCGGCGTAGTCTAATTAATATAAGATTCAATTGCGACCTCTGGGCGTTGTCGCCCGAGGTTGGGGGTGAGGGGGTGACAACTGTTTCGTGACGGTTTTTGACAATTAGCGTCGTTACGGTTAGCGCTATCGAAAAAAAAGTTCAAACTATATATGAAGACAATAACATTCTCAACATTTTTAATCTTCATATTTTTCTCGTATGACCACTAGTTTTCATTCTATAGCGCCTCAAGGTTAAGGAGTGATTTTTGATTTTTTCTAAAATTATAATTTTATAGTGTATTAAGTCGAAGGACGTAATCAAAAAGTTCTGCTTCTTCTTTTGTTTTAAGATTATAACATTTCTTATATCTTTATTATCTGCACCTGTCTAAATAATTCATTTGGGCTCAACAAAAGTACGACATTTACGAACACACCGCTACCTACTACCGATATTAGCCAATAGTTAAGTCTCACAAAAGTATTTTGAGCGCATAACTTCGGAAAGAAATGAAATTTATTGGGATGGTAGACATTGAATCCCTGATGAATGTACACCTAAGTATGCGACCTCGGGGAGGAAGGGGGGGGGGGGCGGGGTGGGGGGAAGGGGGGGGGTGGGGGGAGGGGGGGGGGAGGGGGTAAAGGGGGGTTGCCGCTCGAGTGATGGGAGGGTGAAAGCTCTGCTTCGCGAAGATTATAAAACAGAATTTATTTATCAGAAAAATACATGCAATACACAAAACTAAAACATGAACTAGGTAATACAAAAAATTAACAGCTATTCTAACAGATGTTCAGAATGTTCCAGTGAGAGGTATCGCTAATTTTGATTTGACGGACATGACCACTGTCTTATACCATGAAACGTGAAATTTTATTCTGTAGATATTAGACTACCAGCAACATTTCATATCAAAATTTTCATTCATTTTTCATGTCATGTCAATCTCTATTACATCTCAATCATTTCTGTCATATACTAGCTTTTTATTGAACTTAGATTTGTTACCGGATAGAGCAGATATGTTGCAAGGATTTTTTATTATCGTGTTTTGTTACTCTAGTTTGTTTGCGGAGACTTTGTTTATTTTTTATGGGCTGCTAGGTTGCCTAGACGTAGAAAAATATCAAAATCTGAATAGACAGAAAGTCTGAAATAACACGGAAACTATAAGATATTAATATCGACAATTTTATATCATTAGACACGCCATCTAATTTTACATTCAACTATATAAAAAAGATTAGGCATTCCCATTTAAAAAAAATCAGGCTACCTTTGACTGAAATTTCCTTAATTATTCTACCGATTTCGCCGTAGAAAAATATGCAAATTTGACAGTACTACATAAGCTGACACATTTCATGCTCAGTCACACTGCAAAGTTACAGCCTTCTAGGTTTTCTAGATGCTGCAATATTCAATCTTTCTAGCATCTATTTATACCAAAAACGGTTCGTTTTAAGTATCATGTGTGATGCATAAAGTCATACTAAAATCGACCAAGGAATCCAAATAAGCAATAATATAGAGGAGATTCTATTAAAAAAAAGTAACTTTTTTCTATCTCAAATAGGAAAGCAGTGTTATCGTCCACCCACATATCGTTGATAGACCCTGTATATTAATCGCGGCAGAGAAGGAATGCCAGTCCAAACACGTACCAAAACCTACGAAATGCCAAACAATGTCATTCTGAGTAGAAGTCGATATGCATAGCCGATAGATATGAAAAAACGCGATGCTTAATATCGCGTCTTGTCAATCTTGTTGACACACAGAGTACCGATTGCATAGAGTATCTAGTCAATATGTAAGACATGGGTTCCCAGTACAGGTTCCAAAGACTTTTCTAGCGACAATGCTTATAAAAATGTCCAAAACGCTGTCATTCCTAAGCACTACTTCAAAATCAACTTCCTTTTCTGATTGTGTACGAGATATCCTCTACTAGACTTGTTCCTATCTTGACAAGCTGTATACTCAAAGTATTGTGGTACACGTAAATACCACTTGTCGTCGTCAATGCAGAGATGCATTTTATCCAGTCTTTCAGATCCGTTTGCTAAGCTACATGAATTTATGTACTCTATAATTAATGGGATGTCTCATTTTTTTATAAGTTACAAGTAATAAAATACAAATCCATACTTCTGTACGTGAGCGACGGAAGGTAAGCAATTCAAACACAGCGTAAGGATCTGTCGGATCACTGTCAACCCTGGTAGGGATCAGTCCGACTCCCTTTTAATTAACATTCCTCACCTAACCTCTCACGATGTCTGCCTGCAAATTAAAGACCCAGACGACGATTTCCTATCCAATATCTGCCGTTTCTAATCGACGGCCGACACCCAGGACTCGAACGCGAGTTTGATGTGACGAAACTTTCCGCAAAACGGAACAAATGTCAGCAAAAAATAAGAAAGTGTAACGGACAGACAACTATGTCGTAGTTTTAGACTAATTCCTTACGGGTTAAACATTTAATACATTATTATAGCGCATAATAATTATATAAAATTTTCATCAAGAATGGGTGTATCTATAATTTTAGATGTATCGGAAACTCATGTGCATTCACCATATTTTGGAATGTTATTAGTTGTTTAGAAATCCTTAAAAACGGTGAACGCTTAAACACTTTTATAAATCTAGAGTGTTGATTTGAAAATTTACCACCACGGATTTATCGAAAACCACTGATTAAAAGAAAATACGCCGAAACACGTCAAAAGATTTTTTAAGCGGCAACTTTTCAACCAAAAGTGACAAGGGGTATCAGGTAATATCTTATTTCAAAGGCAAGTCCTTTATTTTGAACTTTGATTTTTTAAAATCGGTCGATTTATTTTCGAGAAAATTAGAAAAATCTTTATGTATCTTAATTTGTTCACAAAGGAAACGAAAACACTCGAAAATACCATTTTTTTATTCCAAAAAGTGTTCAAAATGTTGCCTGTTATTGGCCAAACAATGATAAAGGCGATGTTCAAATTGCTGACGGACAGATGGAAAAGCAGTAGAAATGATTCCAATTATTGGTTTTGGGCACCACAAATTATGTATGGTGCCCAAAATCAATGTGTTCGGCAAACTGCCATTCCGTTGAACGCTGGACGTCCGGGGAAGATAACTGTGATACGAAATGTACTCAAACTGAATCTGTTGCAAATAAAAAACGGAGAATTCCGGATGAAGCCGCTCAAATTGAAGTTTTAGATCATTTTGGCATAAATCCTAAAACTGTATTACGTAAAATTGCCGAACCGACTGATATTTCATTTACACACAGTTTTTTTTTCCAGGAGCCATCCGACATTGCTGTCCCCGTCAATACTTAAGCCTTAAGGCCTATTGTATTATTGCTCCTCTCTTTTACAGTATCCACTCCAGCAATCTGGATCCCTGCATAAGTTTATGCAGTTTACCTACTGGTCCTGGTGCTGAGCCGTACTCCATTGGTTCTAGCTTGGTCTTCCCAAAGAGCTGTTGTCTCTTGTGATCTAGCGCTTCGCACTCACAGAGCACATGTAGGGCTGACTCGGTTCCTCTTCCACACAATCTGCAGTTGAGGTCTCCATTGTAGAGTCCCATTTTATTCAGGTGTTCCTTCAGGCCACAATGTCCTGTGAGGAGACCCGTCGTTATTCGGAGCTGATTTCTACTCAAGGAGAGCAGTGTTTCAGCTATCTTCTTGCATGGAGCTTTAATGAATGTTTTTCCATGAACACATCCTGGCAACAAGTTCCACTGCTCCTTGTGCTGATGTTTCACCCATTCTCCCACCTGGTGTCTGATTGTGCTTTTAGGCACCCCCAGGGCAGGTTCTGCTCCAATGTATAGGGCAGACGAGCCTAGTCTTGCTAGCTCGTCCGCTCTTTCATTGCCTCTTATACCTGAGTGTCCAGGCACCCACTCCAAAGTTACTTTGTTGTGTTCTGCCAGTCTTCCCAGTTCCTGTAAGCATTCCCAGACTAGAGCAGACGTAACTTTGGGCGCTTCTAGTGCCCTAAGTGTAGCCTGACTGTCTGTAAGTATTGCGATCCTCTTGTTTCTGTAGGATCGTTCATTATTGATCCTTGCACATTGCAGGATGGCGTACACCTCTGACTGAAATACCGAGGCGTATTTTCCTAGCGAAATACTCTGTCTAGTTCCTCTTCCAAAGATTCCCGCTCCTGTGCCTTGCTCGGTCTTTGATCCATCTGTGTACCAGACTATTTCCCGATGCAGGTTGTTTACTTCACAGAGTTCTCGATCTCTTATTATAGTTTCGAATTTCTTATTGAAGATGTATTTCGGAGTTATGTGGTCCTTTCTAGCATCCATTATGGTGTGCCCCACATATTCTGCGATTTGGTTGTGTCCAAGATCCTTGTAAATTCCTCTTGGTAGGGTTTGTAGTCTAGAGTAGCCCATTCTCGCCTCACCCATTATTACAATTTGCAACGGAGGGAGGTCCAGGATGGTCTCTAAGACTGCAGTGGGTGCGCTTTTCATTGCCCCTGTTATGGAAAGGCAAGCAAGTCTTTGCACCTTGCTTAGTTCTGCTATAGCAGCTCGCTGTTTCATCTTTGGCCACCAGACCAAAGACGAAAGACGAAAGACGCATATGTAATCATTACACACAGTTACTAAACTCCTTAAATAGCATCCATTCAAAATGAAAATAGTGCAAGAGTTAACCGGAGACAATTTAAATCGGCGGAATGAGTTTTGTGAACAAATGACTACAAGCGATACCATTCATGTAAAGAATATTTGCCTCACTGATGAATTGATGAATGCACATTTTACCTAACTGGATTTGTTAATAAGGATTACTGCCGGTATTGGAGTACCTAATAAAAATCCTCATGCCTTTCTAGAAGGGCATACCCACCCAGTACTCCCAAAAAATAATATATATGGGTAGGCATTTTAAGAAACAAAGTGATTGGGTCATTGTTTATTAATGAAATTTACATGGAGAAATTTATTTGGGTATGTTGGGGAATACCATCAATCCGCTTGTCACTGAAACCATTGAAAACCAAATCGAAGAGGATGGAAACCGTATACTTGATTTATTCGAAATCTATTTCCAGCAAGACGGCGCTCCTTCTCACTATTTCATCCGGTTCGGCAATGGCTAAACGACAGGTTTCCAGGGGCGAAGAGGACCCATAGAATGGCCTGCTAGATTTCCTGATTTGACGATATTAGACTTTTTTTATGAGGCCATTTAAAACCTATTGTGTTTAGTCCCCATCCTGAATGACTTTCATCAGCCATCGAAAGCAGCCATGATATCCCACAACATGTTTTTGCAACTGTCCGTTTGGAATTTGTTCGGGCAATAAGGCGCAACATTTTGAATACTTATTACAACAAACAGTTATATTTTTATGTGCTTTTGTTTCCTATTTGAATAAATTAAGATACATAAAAATAAATTTCAAAATAAAGGACTTCGACATATCTTTGAAACGAGATATTATTCGATACCCCTTGTGGTTTAAATTATATTTCTTAAGGGGATGACGGGGCAGACGGTACAAGGGGGTTAAGCAGTTTTTGGTTAAAAAGTTCTCCTCTTGACATATCTTTCAGCGTTTTTTATTTTAATCAGTGGTTTTCGATAAATCCGTGGTGGGAAGTTTTCAAATAAACACCCTGTATATAAAATTTTTGCCAAGAATAAGTGTATCTATATATATTTACATCTTAGCGTCGTAGGTCATCAATACAAAGAGCAGCAATAAGTCATCCACTAGAAATAATGGTTATAGGCGTATATACTCAGCGTATATGACGCTAATAAGTGCCTCTGAGTCCAGAACAGTAAAGAAATCTATAGAAATTATTTTTTGTATAAAACACAAGCTGCGGTGGTTGAGTCCTCCGACTAGGTTGCCATCTATGGATCCTCCAGGTGTATAGTCGCGTTAGCGGAAGGAACGATATAGGTCATCCTGGCGTATAGAAAAAACTAAACTGCAGTGGATCAGTGTCCCAAAACGTTGCCACGTCTTTTTGTATGAAACATAAGATTCCCTTTGTTTCGGTAGTGTGTTATGTCCGAACTTTTAAGTAGCCCACAACGCAATTCATTACTTAACAGATAAATGTACCTGCCCGAGTTTTGATGATAAAATCGGTGATGCAGTTTTTAATTGAAATTTGAGCCTATTTCCAAATTATTGAAAGTGATAATGGCGGTAATGTGATGACGAAGGTATCTGAAGTTAGCAGTGTTTCTGTCAACGTTTCCTTAAGCTGGCGAAACATAGGATTTTATTTTAAACGAACATTTGAATTCTTCAAAGGGTTTTCAATTAGACACCTTTAATTATTCCCTTACTATATCATGATTACTTTCTTGTTTTGTATCTATGTTTGCTCTTTTAAATTAGTCAATCGCGCCATATTTTCAAAAAGCTGAGACATTTAAATTCTAAATGACGAATGGAATTTACTTTAGGAGAAAATTGTACAGATCATTTCCAACAAAAACAGTAATATAAATCAGTGTGCAATATTCAACTGTTTCAGAGATGAATTGATTTTTAAAGATTTTCATGCATATCTCCAAACCAAAACCCTAATAAAATAACATTTCATTGTCCGATTTTGAAGATCTTGGTACTAGTCCTTAGAAAATATGCTATCACGTCATTATCGACTAAAAGAGAAAGAAAACAGAAGTCAAAATCAGCATGTTTTGAAAAGTGACTTCAAAAATATTACAGAAAAATGAATTTATCTTAAAAAATCACAAACCGTGCACTTTTCGGTGAACACATGCCCATCTTTCTAGTTATCCATTAGTGCCACAAACTTGTTGCAAATGTGGTAAATATAGGCAATAAGATTGAGTTCAAACTCTAAATGCATATTGGATCTCCGCGAACGCAAAATTTCAACAGAGCGTTTGGCAAAAACTTGTCAGCAGGTTTTTAATTTTTGTGGTGGGTACTTGAGTAATCTGCTATTACAGTGAAACAGTGAACCTCACCTTCCACTGCGAAATACCATATTGGGGCGATCTTCAACAGCGTAGGTGGATGCTGTGTGTTTTCCGTGTAAGCGTGAACACTGACGACGTTGCCCGTTCTAAAAATAGAGGCGCAGCTGTCACAACTCACTGGATCCTAATTTGCGCAGGCGTACGTTCATTGTTGTCGATCTACACCACAAAATCTGCAGTTTCAGCTTTAGCATATGTAGGTTCATGACTGATCCATAGTGTGTTCACTAAAGATATCACGCTTAATTTTAGACCTACTTCGTTCTGGACCATTTACGACCTCTTATTTACTTGTATATAGGAGTGTTTTGCTTAATTACCTTTTAAGAGATTACCTAGCGACTTTTTAAGACGAATCTATTTTAAATTTCAATTTGAAGTTTTCGTCTAAAATTATACAATTTTGAGATCATGTACCGAAGTTTTGGTTAACCGATCACCTTTTATGACAAATCATGATGTAATCCGTTATTCAAGTAGGTGCCCATAACAAAAAATAAAAATCCGGTGACAAATTCCAAAATCCGACAATAAAATTTTGTTTTATTAGGGTTTTGGTTTGAAGGTCTGCATTTTTATGAAAATCTATAACATTCAATTTATCTCTTGAATAGCTGAAAATCGGACCCTACTTTTTTGTTAAAAATAAGCTGTACAGTCTTCTTCTAAAGTATTTTCCATTCGTCACAGATCATCCTGTATAGGGCTGCTCTGATAACTTCTCCTTAAGTTAACAGAACATGTGATTTTTTTAACCAAGCTGAGCATTTACTTTGTTGATAGGACATATAATTAGCTCTGCATTATGACGTGATCATTTTTTCGGTTTTCAATATTGTATGTATGATTGCTCCTCTACATTTTTCTCAAGTTAGGAGAACATGCATTGGAACATTTAAATTCTTTATAGGGTAATTTTGTATACATGTTTTGTTTGGATGACAATACACGATAAACTGTGTGATGTGTGACGTCATTCTAAATCCAATAGTGGAATAGTTATTTAATGCATTTCTATAATATGGGTATCCAATTAATATGAGAACGCCCAGTAGATGGTAAGGGGAATGACAATCTAATGAGAGGGATGTCATGGCTGACAATAGATCCACTGATGTCATTTTTAGTCAAAACGATGAATTTTGTTGTAAGAGTTTGGGAAAACTGTTCAAAGTTGGCAAGTTGTTTTATCACTGCATGAACCTGACGACCTGAGACAAGAGAGTTTTTGCATTTGGCGCCCAACTAGAGGCTTGTGGTGTGAGCAAGGATAATGCATTTCTATAATATGGGTATCCAATTAATATGAGAACGCCCAGTAGATGGTAAGGGGAATGACAATCTAATGAGAGGGATGTCATGGCTGACAATAGATCCACTGATGTCATTTTTAGTCAAAACGATGAATTTTGTTGTAAGAGTTTGGGAAAACTGTTCAAAGTTGGCAAGTTGTTTTATCACTGCATGAACCTGACGACCTGAGACAAGAGAGTTTTTGCATTTGGCGCCCAACTAGAGGCTTGTGGTGTGAGCAAGGATATGGCAGCAGTCACGGGAGATTCTGGATCGAATTGTACGAGTTCCTTTATACAACCTACTCAGTGGTCATCGCCATGTTGTATCGACGACGGCGACGACATCGACATGAGGTTAGGGGCAGCTAACGAACCGCTGGTGCAGCGAGCAGCCACGGAGGGTGGACCGGACACCCAATGTGGGTGTGTCTGTGATGCGGCGTGAGTGGTAAATGATCCGCGGTAAGGATTTTCCAAAAATAAGTTGTAAAGGAGGATTTGGGTTACTGGACTGACTTTGGGAAAGTAATGGGCATAAAACCGTGTTGTTAGTGAACTCTTATTACCAACACAGTTTCAAGGTTATGGCTAGAGTAGTCTATATTTTTGTATATTTTTAGTTTACTTAGTTTAAGGTTTTCGTGATGTCTAATAAAAGGAAATCTGCGAAAATGAGTGAAAATCAGGATAGCGCAAATTCTGAATCACAAACTGTCGTCCAAATGATGCTTTTATTTAAATGTTCTAAACAGAAGAAAATAAAATGTTCCTTTAAAATGGAGATAAGCCTTATGAACTTTTTTTACAAGTAAGCTAGAAGAAAGTTATGTATTTACCCTTGTTTTTGGTCTTACAATGTACAATGACTTTGTTTTAAATATTATCGTTGACTAGAGCAAGATCCTGAAAGTTATTGCCCATATTGCATGCTGCAGCAGCTTACCCACTGGAAGTGCGTACCTGAGAATTGACAATTTACATTTTATTTTCATAAAAATATATTATAAATCATGATTTTGAGGTATTTGCTTTGTTTCCATTATCCATTTCCCCTCCAAATGCACCAACTACAATCACTAAAACGCATTCAAAGATGTAGAAAAATTGGAGAAAATTAAAAAGAAATCCAGTGGTAAAGAATTGTTTTGCTACATAGAATTTATACTACTTATATTTTACGCTATGATTGTATAATTGAAAACATTTTCAAATGTCAGAACCACTGCAATAAGGTCTTTACCATATTGGCATTTTTTAATTTCAGTTAAACTCAAATAAGGAATTTACAGTAAGAGAATTTGTATAGTTTGAAGTCATAGAATCGTAAATTATGTGTAAATAAATGATGTTTTACACATTTAGAAAGAACCGATTTCTTTAAATATATAGAAGTTACTAACATGGTAATGAACCTATTTACATTTGATTACCTAATTATTTGCTAGCATATAAGATAAACAATACCAATTCAGCTAAAAAAATCTCGTCATTGTATCAATTCACATTTATGAAAAAGTAGCAAGCACTAATAATAAAAGTGTTTGAACTGAAAGTCAGTTTCCTTTTATTTTATCTCGTTTATCTGTTAAGTATAAACAAGTTTAATTTGGAATTGAAGTATTTCAGGATCAATTATAATTAATGTCGTTGGTTCGACAATAGGTTATAATTGGTTACCAAGTGTCCTATTATATACTATAAATATAATATAGCCATTGGATAAATTACTGTGGTTGAGGAATACTGAATGTAAGGTCTTATTGAATCAAAGCGTGAGTATTTCATGAAACGAGAGATTGTTCTATGTGTGTTATTTAAAAATAACAAGCGGAGCACTTAAATTATTATGTCTGGTTGCTCTGCTAACTTTTCTTAATCAGGTGGAGTATGCGAAATATTTTAAAGCGAAGAAGTCCATGAGAGCGCAGCGCTTCACCAACGCATGCACAACGGTCCGACAAGCGCAAAGTCTATATGCCCAGCAGACGGATTGCCATAAAATATCATGTTATCATGATTATTAGCAGTCCCGACGTTGCCGATGTCACGGGGGACTCATCCACTGTAATTTGAGAACAGACTATACACGGGGTGACTGATCCACTGTGACACGGTTAACGAGTATAGAAGCGGACGAAAGTGGCGCCGCTGAAATAAGCGGTACCTGCCGTGAACTAGACTATACGAGCCAACCAAAAAGCGTTCATCGGTCACCCTCGCCAAATTTTGTATTTAGGTACAGTACGTTATAATAAACGATTTTACATGGCATGCGATAGGTCCTCCGTATACGGATGACCTATCGCACCGGATGACCTAGTGCATGTAAATTTTGTGTTGAAGGATGACCTATCGATAGTAGGATGTATATAGTTTTAGGTGTATCAATATAAGACTCATGTGTGCATTCACTATATTTTGAAATATGAAAGTTTTAAAAATGGTGGAAGCCTATAGACTTTTATATATGTAGAAGTTTTGATCTGATATCTCCAACTACTTTAAATAGCTTAGAAGAAGCAAAACCCATGCTCTAGCAGGCACGTGCAACGAATTCGAATAGGTTAGAAGAAGGAAATAAGGATTTTTTTGTCCCCACAATCCTAAATCCAGCTTGGTAATACTGGCACAGTGACCGCTGAATAGCTGATAGACCCGTATACCCTTTGTATATCGACGACGAGATAGCCACCTAAAGAACCCTAAAAATAACAGCCTAAAATAGCAACATTGTTCTGGTTGATTGTTTCGGGTTAGTTGTTATAACTTTGAGTAAATTTTGGGTTTTTACAGTGCATAAGTGTTAAAAGACTGCGGATTTCTGCGGATTTCTGTAAAAATAACATCGTGTTTGTGAACACACTAAATGTCTATTAGAGCATGGACGTTGCTTTTTCTAACCTATTCGAATTAGTTGGGCACGTGTGTGTTTGCAAGACCATGTTATCATTTACCATCTGTTTACATTCTTACCGATGATAAGACCTGCACTTATCACGGTCAAACCATATCTTGCGGTTCGCATAACACTACACTATCTCGTTTTAATATCTATTTTCACTTATGCATCAATAAAGCCACAAATTCACTCACAAATCGCTTAATGTGGGTGGGATCAAACCAAAACAAAGCGCTGCCAGCTGCCACTATCCGTTGTTTGTTCTGTCCACCCCAGTATTTGTTCTTAAATTATTCATATGGCACATTCTGTTGTAGTGTAGCGTAGTTTTGAGCCATTTTACTATTAACGTATGACTGCAATATATCGTCAAACCAGCTTCGATATTTACATCATGGACTATATAATGAAAATATAATGGCTCTACCAGAAGAAAATCTGGCAGCAGTGTCAAATAATTATGTGACATCACCCATCATGCTTCAAGCAAACAAAACCTTTGTTTACTTCTTCTAACCTAGTCGAATTTGTTGGATATCTCATAAAATATTGACGACGGAAGGACTAGTGATACTACTTATGATGAACTAGTTTATTGGACCATCGTCGCGTCGCCGAAGCCTTACACAATAAATCTGATCTATATCTCAGTTTACAAATCGATTTAAAAACTAGAAGCTAGTTTGATATTCATCAACGTCATTTTACAATTAGATAAAAACTATTCCACAAAATTGTCATTGTACTTCCTCATTTAATTCATTGTTTGATTGTTTTTTTTATTTTTAATCAAATCAATTTATATAATTAATATAACTGCCTGTGATGATTTTATCTGTATTTACATTCCATATTTTTAATTGCGCCGGTTGGTGTTATTACCCTCCAGGTAAAATACAGTCCGGTTTATTTATTCATTTATTTATAGCATCCTTTTCGTCCTTCAGAGAAAATGTCCTATTACAGTCCCATGAAGTTTATGTTTAAGAATGTACTGTGTACGGCTTTCACGGCCGTCGTCCAATGAATTTGTGGTTCCTGGGCTTCTGAAAATGCCATCCACTCGTAATGGCGAAACATCAAACCTCAACGCTCAACGACGCCGGCCTGAAAACCCAAAAACCACAAATTCTTTGTTTAAGAAGTTTGTATTTTGGCTTAGTGAAAGAATAGGTGACACAACAACCATTCTGGTATTATTGAAAATTTGTATTTACGCATTTGTATTTACTTTATTTTAACAAAAAGTTTTACAAAAACATGTAAACGGCTTTAAAGTTAGCTATTTTATTGTATTTTTTGCATTTCTAAATGTTTGTTTGTACACAGTTTTTAAAGCCCTAGTGAGTAAAAATAAACCTGTCTTAGCACAAATATCTGAGAGCAGATCCGTGAATACGCTGAGGCTTTGACTGACGCAGATTTTTTCTTTAATTTGTCGGAACTAAGAGCCATTTTGCTTGGTTGTTGAATTTGTTCCAACTTCAGCTTAATGCTGGAACGCGGAACATCACTTATTCACCGTATAAAAAACTGTAGGATCAACTACTTTAGATCTACCTTCAAAGCAGAAAACTGATAGGATATGGACACTATTATTGGTTTTCATGCAGATTACTTACTTAATACAACGTATATCTTTGACAAGCATTATATGTGTAAATTGCATTTCATTTGTAATCGTTTTTGAGAATTAATCTGTATTAATACCTGGGAAATACTAAGTCAATCTATTTGCCAAATTTTCTATGTATTTTTTATAAGGACGTGCATTTAGTACCTACGCCCTTGATTAGATAGAACAGTTTCTCAACCCAAAATTATCCATACTAGTAGGTTCCCTTAAAGAACTACTATATTTATACGTGCATATCGGACCAACGGATAGCCTACCTCTATTCTTATAACATTTCTACTATTATCCTTGCTGTTATCCTGCGACCCACATTCAGCAGGATAACGGTACAGTTATAAGTGACGCAGAGCGAAGGACACGGAAGACCGTGTGGCCTAATGGATAAGGCGTCGGACTTCGGATCCGAAGATTGCAGGTTCAAGTCCTGTCACGGTCGGTCACTTTTTTTCGGTTTCCTGTTACTTTTCTTCCTTCGTGGAATTATCAAAAACGCTCTAAAAGATGTTTTTTAGAATTTCATTGCCGTACAATTTCTAAGTTGCAGATCATGCAGTTTATTGCAGCCTGCTCTACTCGCTCATTGACCTGTCTCTTGTTACGATTGTCCTAGCGTTATCTCAACAACTGCTGCGTAGTTTATGACTACAATAAAATCATTATTACTATTATTGTGAATGAGATGAATTGATATATGAGTCACGTGTCAAAAATTAATTACTCAAGACTGACAAGCAAGTGGCGTTTTTTTAACATTTAAAGCAATTATCAATATTCATGATTCCAAAATTTGTATTCGCAAGATTATATCACAAATGAACGCAAGGAAAAAATACATTTTGATATTACGCATATAACTTGGAAATTTCTTTGTTTGAACAACAATATCTAACAAAGTAGTCATCCGCCAATATGTATATGTATTACATATTTGTACACTTTAATAACACCCCATCAGTGATGGGCGCGTAGTCTACATAATTTAACGCACGATAGTCTACAAGTAGACAATGATAGTGCAGACTTAGTATTATAATCTTCCATCAGCTAGACAATGCAGATAATAGGAAATATGGCGGAATTTTTAAGAATGTACCTAGGTTAAAAGTTGAGAACCATTTTGACAAATAAAAGCGTCTTTATTATGGATTTTATATAACCATCTTTATGATCATATCAATATAAAAAGCTACACATCGTATTAAAGCTCTGATGTCATATACATGGTGTCCCAGCTAAAATTACAAATACTCATTATAATCACCAAAACTAGCGCTACATGTTACGGTTCCGTCTATTGTCTGATCAGATTTGACCAGAAGCAGTCAGTCAGTCATCAATAGAAAGTTAATTGCAGTAGCCATTAGATAATAAATATTTTAGGTAGTCTTAGGGTTTTGATTTTAAATTTTAGGGATTTCAGTTCCAATTTATTAGGTGAAGCCGAGATTTTTTGAAAGCTATTCCTTTACTGTCGAAGTTGTGAGTCGAAGTGTCGAATCAATTAAAAAGCATAGTTAAAAAGACCTTTGTCCAAACATTTTCTAATGGCTACAAACTGCTATTAGGCCAGAATGACAATCTAATTCGATTCACCTATGCTTCCATTATATGTATGTACGTAGAAAGATCCACACGTTTGATTTGTCTTGTTTTTCATTCCATACATCTATGTACTATCCAGAGTTCTTATTTATTTATTTTCTAGATATTCCAAACAGTACTTTGTACGCTGTATATATATTTGTAGTTTTTACCAAAAAACAGTGTTTCTTTTCATACTTCTAAACTCTGAATCGGTAACCAATCATTTTACCAGCGGCTGTTTTCTAGCCTTCTAGAATGATTGAATGAATTACTTCTTGTTGTTCGTCGGAATTTATGCCCAATTGACATTTATTGTATATTGTGTATTTTATTACGAATTCACTGAACAAGCGCGCTCTGTATTTACAATCACCCTATCCTGAAGTGATTGAAGCAAGAGTAATTCCATCGAAATAAGTACTTCAAGTCGATTAAAAACTTTCCTGTATCCAACGTACCGGACGGGTATTTTCAGCCTAATCCACGTAGCGCCTCTGTAGTATAATTGCCTTTTCTGCGTTTTCAATTAACGATCGCAACAAATCAAACCGCTTTAGAGGACCATCCCACCCTCCCCCCGCGCCCCTCTGTTCCCCCCTTGATCTGGTGGCGTTTATATGCGCGCCTTCCGCCCCCGATCCCCTGAAATATTGTGCCAGAATTGCTGAATGGAGACCGCCACGCCGGAAACGGACGTCGCAGGAGGTAATTGGAAGTTTAAAAAATTACACCGGTATAAATTTCGGGATCTCGTCGCTCTTCGTGAGGGTATAACGAAGTTCCGGCTGATCTATAATGATTCTGCCTTCCCCATATATTCAGGAATGTCTTGGTCGTATCAGTCGAGAACGTCAACTCTTAACTTTTAAATTTAATTACATTTCAAGCTGGTGTAGTTTAGTAAACTACACGACTGACTATGACTTACCTATGTACAAATTTTTATATTACATGGTTCAAGACATCTGCTGCTGCACGCTTATTCATTATTCCACCAACCCCATCTTACCTATGGCACAGCATAGTAAACACGCGCATCCCCCCTTTTGGATGATTATTTGTAGGGAAGCTAACGATACTTCGATACTTGTACTTCTGCACTAATATCGAGTATTTTTATCTTACATACTTTTTGAGCGATTCCAAGCTGGTATCGCTATTTTTGTAGCGGTATCGGTATCGAAAATTATTACGAACCAAACGCGCCTCCATTGGCGTGTACAGCTATATACTTGGCCAAAAAATATCGAATTGGTACCGGTATCGATATTTTTATTTTCGCATTTCTACACAGATTTCACATCCGTAAAATCATCCCAAGGTCAAATTCTGTGGGGACCATCTTTATATAGGAAATCCTCAGAGATATTCTGCTGGGTGTTTACTATGCTGTGCCTATGGTATGTCTAAATTAGACCTAGTGATACCGCTAGAGCGCGTATTCTCTTATATAATGGAAAACTGCAAATTTCTCCAAAAAATCAAATGCAACGATGTGACTTTTTCATAAGCATCTAGGAAAATGATACCTTAATAAGCTAGCAAAGCTCATAAGTAATATATACAGGGTGTCTCGCTATTCAACTTACAACGCTTGAGAGGTGATAAGCCTCACATTTTTATGAACATTGAGGTAGGAACATGATGCCTTAAAATGCTTAATTTTCAAGATACAGGGTATCAAAGTTTTGCTTTTATTTTCGTTTTTTCTCAATTACTCCGCAACAAAATGGCATGAATAGAGGGCGCCACCTACGGCACCTTGAACTCTTTTAAATTAACAAAACTTTTTTACGCTTTGGCGCATCAATGTGTATACTGAAAAAATCGTTTTCGCAATACTATGTTTTACATAAAGAAAGTATACATGTTTAAGTCACTAGACGTAGCCGTTTTCGAAATAACCTTTATTGAAATGTCCAAGGCACATCAGTTAGTTGTAAAATGTTATCGAAAGAATTATCAAAGATGAGAAAACCTTGGGGTGGTGACCAAAATTTTGAAAAAAAATCTGTGGGTCGCTGCAGAAAGGAGACTCTGGTGTTAACTGTCAGGCTTTCGGTAATGCTTATTATGATCTTCAGGGCTTTCTACAATAGTTATAAGAAAAAAAATGAGTTCAAAGTCATTATAATTGAATTTATCAGTATACTCACAACGTTGAGGTTTGCTGAAAAAATAGCACTGCATTGAGTGAAAGACATAAAGTGCCAGCTCTAGTACAAAATCGTCAAACAATTTAAAAACAAATTTTTGCTAGTTTCGGTGTCTTCACAAGAAGCAGGTCAGGAACAAATAACAAAGAGATGTAAAATTACAAAAACACAACTACCTTTACATGTTACTCAACATGAATGCATTAATAAAACTCGTGACTTAAATACACACATTTTTCGATTTGAAAATGTTTTTAAAAATACCTCCTTGGTCAGACCAAATTTTTTTGAAGATTTTTTGACGATTTTGTACTAAAGCTGGCATTTTAAGTATTTGACTCAATGCAGTGCTGTTTTCTCATTAGCAAACCTCTAGGTTGTGAGTATACTGATAAATTTAATTATACTATTCTTAAACTCATTTTTTTTTCTTTTCTTGTAGCTATTGTAAAAAGCCCTGAAGATGGCAATAAGCAATGCCGAAAGCTTGGCAGTTAACACCAGTTTCTCCTTAATGCAGTGACCCACAGTTTCTTTTCAAAATTTTGGCAATAACCCCAAGATTTTCTCATCTTTACTAGTTTCTTGGCGATAAGCTCCTTTGGTATGAAAGAATTATCGATATTCAAGAACGAATTAATATTAGATCAAACATATCTAATTTTAAAATACGTTGTATTGAAGTTTAAGAATACTTCGTCAATGGTATGTCAAAATATGAATGCCCGCAAATATAGTTCTGGCCCTATAAGCACAGATTCGGTTCCTCCTCTTGCGAGTGTATCGGCCGATACATTGCCTTCCATTCCACGGTCACAACCTGGAACCCAAACCAAAGTTACTTTGTTTTTTGTTCCAAGTTCATTGAGGACATGTATGCAGTTCCATAGGAGTCTTGGGGCAACCCGTTTGGAGCTCAGTGCTTTCAGGACAGCCTGGCTATCTGAAAAGGCTTTTATAAATTTGTTTGTCGCGCCTTCTGTTCAGCTCCCTGGCTCCCAACTCTATAACTATTATTGCTCCTTGGAAGATTGTGGTATACCTTTCAAGGTTTACTGATATTTCAACTCGTGGATGAGTATCAGCTACTCCCGCTCCTGTCGCCAATTCTGGATTGGAGCCATCCGTGAATAGGGCAATATGGGAGGATGATATGAAATTATATTTATGTGAAAAACAAAAAAGTGCAGCTCGGGCTCCGACACACCGAGCTGCTGTTCCATTACCCAATGACTACTCCTCACACCGTGAGGTGAGCAATCACTGGGTCCGCGAATCGTGCGCCCTAAGTAGACGAAGGGACCCAAGGATGACTGCCTTCTGCATTCTGGCGGCTAAGATGTGCGCCGCCGCACGGCACACCGGTATTTTGCGCAGTGCAGAGAGCAGCGTATTCCTCATTCCACCTAGGGATCCAATGACCATAACCAGCAGACTTACAGTGTAGTCTGGCCAGAGCCTGCGAAGTTGTCCGAGCAACTCCTGATATTTGGTCCGCTTTTCCTCCTCCTTAGAGACGATGTTCACCTCGGCAGGCGCCGAAAACTCAATAACGAACATCGTCTTCTGTTGGTGGTCGAGAAGGACTATGTCGGGCTTGTTTGCCTGTACAAGCTCGAGCGTGGGGAACGAGTAGTTCCAGTAAATCCGGCATCTCTCGTTCTCCACAACGGACTCTATATCCCCTGGAGCGTATGGCAGCACCGGTGTCTCATCGATACCGTAAGAGTGCCTCAAATGATAGTAGAGCACTCGTAGAGCCGCGTTGTGCCGATGGACGTAAGCCGTCCCAGCGTACGTCTTACACGCCGACAAGAGATGCATAAGCGTCTCTGGCGCCTGTCGGCAAGCTCTACAAAGGGTGTCGGGTACATCTACACCCATAACCCTTTTACGGTACACCAAGGTGTTGAAGACACCGTCTTGGCAAGCCATTATAAAGCCCTCAGTCTCCGACTTCAACCCACTAGACCTTAGGAAAGAGAAGGTCAACTGCTCAGACAAGCCATGCTCTTCCAGATGTTTGTAGAAGATTCCATGCATTGGCTTATCTTTATGAAGTCTTAAAAGGAAGTCGACTTCGGCAGTTTTAAGGTGGGATTTTAATTCTGCGGGAGCAAGTTCCGTAATGGACTGCTGACACCTCCGCTTGAAGTCGAGTGTGAGGCTGAGCTCCTCAGCTGCTCGTTTCGCTGCGCTAAAAAGAAAGGCTCCTTTTCCCGCATTCTCGTGCTCTCGCACAAAGCGGATCAGGGGATCGGTGCTGTTCGTTACATAGCAGGCAGTGGCCAGTACTACTCTGTTGTGCAGACGCTCCAAACTCAATAGTCCACGCCCTCCCAGGTGTCGCGGGAGGTATATTCGCGGGACAGAGGACTTAGGATGCAGGCTTCTCTCCATATTCATCCTTTTGCGGGTCTTCGTGTCGATTTCCTTTAGCTCGTTCACTTTCCAGCGTATAGCACCAAAGGTGTATAATAACAATGGGACCGCAAGCATGTTAGTGGCAGCGACTTTGTTCTTGCCGGACAGTTCTGACGACCAGATCTGCCGGAGTCGGTGCAAATACTTGCGGCGGAGACACTCTTTAACCAATGCTGCCTCTTGGACATGACGTTGCGCCACTCCAAGGTAGGTATAAGTATCTCCGGCATGCAGCTGTCGCAAGATGCTCCCATCAACGAGCTGTTCCTCATCTCCACTATCTCCGCTTCGTCCTTTCTTGAGATGAACCAATGCACATTTGTCTGTCCCGAACTCCATTCCGATAGCATGACTGTACTCCTGCACCACCTTCAGCGATTGTTGTAGTTCGCGTTGGCCGGAGGCATAAAGTTTTAGGTCATCCATATAAAACAGATGGGTGACCTTGTGCCTCCGGTTATTGGGCGTGCCACAGCTGTATCCTTTAGTATTTCTCAGCGCTATGGACAGAGGCAAAAGTGAGATGCAAAAGAGCAAGGGACTCAAGGAGTCTCCTTGGAAGACACCTCTTTTCAATGACACCAACTCTGTCTGAACCCGAGTTTCACCTGATGTTATAGTGAACCGGGTCTTCCAGAGTGGCATCAGTTGTTTAATGCATCCCACTATCTGATTATCCACCGAAAGGCATTCCAACAGCCGCACAATGAGCTCATGAGACGTGCTGTCGAATGCCTTGCGATAGTCAATCCAGGCCATAGAAAGGTTTCGCTTGTACTGCACGGAGTCCTGCGTGACACATCGGTCAATCAACAAGTTCTCCTTGCAGCCAGCTACTCCTTTCTTTGACCCTCTCTGTTCATACACGTCGAGAAATACAGGATTCACAGCTTGAAGGAGACGCATGTACAAGATTCTGGTGAAGAGCTTGTAACATGCGTTCAGACATGTTATTGGCCTGTAGTTTTTGGGATCAGACAAATCTCCGGTCTTCGGGAGAAGCACGGTTCGACCCTCGACAAACCAAGCCGGAATTGGCTGCTCCTGATTTAGCCACGAGTTAAAAACTCTAGCTAAATGCCGGTGGCAACTGGGGAATTTTTTCCACCAGTAGGTGTTTATGCCATCCGGGCCAGGAGCTGCGAAATTCTTTGCGCCTCGTAAGGCGTCAAGAATTTCTTCCGTGTTTATCGGGTGACGCAGTTCATTCAAGTTAGGAGTCCTCCTACAAACGGACTCGAACTGCGCCAAGGCCGGAGTGTCTGCTGAGAGAGGTTTGGGCTGTTCGTAAATGTCCCTCCAAAAGGCCTCCACGCGATCAGCAGTTGGCGGCTGCTCTATGGCTGGAGGCGGCTGTTGGAAAAGGCGAGAAGGTCTTTCGTAGAACATTCTGTTCTGTTCCAGACCTCTCGCCCGCGCCACCAACGATCGCTTAGCAGCGATTAGCATCCGTATCCTGTCAAGACAGTGTTGCTTGACAACAACCAGTACCGCTTGACTGAGTGTGTGATGGTCGCGCCTCAACCCGTAGGCTATGTGGCGCACTCGGCGCGTAAATGGCTTCCCAGCCGCTCTATATTCCATCACACACTGGATACGGGATGCTTCCTGGCGTGCCAACTGGATTTTCGCTTCCATTTGGCGCACCCGTCTCTGTGCTCTCTCAACAGGAGAGTCTCTCACTCTCCCCTGTCTAGCTAGCCTCAGAGCCGCAGCGTAAATTTCGCAATTGATGCTCCAAATGTCAGAGGCCTCCGATAGACGTTCACCAACCACCTCATCCTCTCTCTTTAAATCTGCCAGCTTCAAGGACCTTCCGTTGTTATGCAAGGCCCTTCGGTCTCTGAAATCCCCAGGTGAGACGACTTGGTCGATTTCCCTCTCAGCGGGCCTTACCGGCGAACTTTCAGCCTGGTTAACAGGCCTTCCGTCCGCCGAAGGGGCAGGCTGAGCTGGAGCACGAACATATCCCTGCCTCCGGAGGTACGATACATAATCTCGCAAATTCTGAGAGGTAAGCGTGCTATGCTCTGGGTGCATTTCACACCACCTCTCATACATGCGGGACATGTATCCCCTACGGCGCGGGCTACTGCTCTCGTAGCAGCTCAGTAGGTCATCCTTGAGCTCCGTCGTCCACCTAAAACGGTCCATGTCATTGCGGGGGTCGTCAACAGGGCAATTCGAAGCACCGCCACCTTGCCCAACCCATATTATTATTATTATTATTATTATTATTATTCGTCCCTTTCTGGGAAAAAGAGTATATGGTGGTTTGTAATGTTTCATAATACCCGCTTTATCTAGTCTTAGTACCTTTCCATCCTATCTGCCAGTTGATAGCAGTCTGTAGGCGACCATCCTGGCACCTCTCTCTACCTCAATGCGTAGAGGGGTTAAGTTTAGGAGGGTCCTTCTGGTCAGTGTTGGTGTAGATATGGCACGGGTAATAGCCATGCAGGCGGTGCGTTGCACAGCCGCCAGCTTGGTTCTGGCTGTCCGTTGTAAACATTTCTACCACCAGACAACAGCAGCATATACTAGCTCCTGAAATACCTGGACAACAATAACATCATAAGTGATCGCCAGTATGGCTTCCGTAAGCACAGGTCTACAGGTGACCTCCTTGCCTACGTCCCTCACTTGAGGAACAGAGCAATAGACAATCATGGCGAATCCCGTGTTGTTGCACTTGAAATATCGAAAGCTTTCGACAGAGTGTGGCATGAGGGACTTCTGGTCAAGCTTGCTGCTTGCGCCAGTGGCTGAATAGCTTTTTGAACGACCGATCTCTGTTTGTTGTAGTCGAGGCTGTTTATCAGACGTATTTTCAATAAACGCCGGTGTTCCTCAGGGATCTGTCCTATCCCCTACACTGTTTCTGCTGTACGTCAACGAGCTGCTGGAAATAACATCAAATCCAATCTACCAGCTTCGCAGATGAAAGTACGTTAGTGTCCTGAATGGAACCAGGCAAGCCACTATCATCCCAGGAGACGGTACGTCGCGTCGGCGACAGCAGCATGCCTCACAGATCAGCGCAGATATCAAAACAATTGTCGAGTTGGGATTAGCAAATAAAGTACAGTTCAACGTACAAAACACCCAGGCAACAACACTTACAAAGAAGTCTTACGATGGCTTACCAACCGTGGAAATGGAGGGTCACCCCATAGTCGAATCACCTTCCGTCAAGCTTTTGGGGATCAACATCAACAATAACACGTCCTGGCACGACCACGTCGTCAGTATTGTTAAAACGGCATCCCAGAAGCTTGGAGTTTTGTTCCGCTGTAGGAAGAGTTGTATACACCAGAACAACTGCTGCTGCGAGCTCATCCTTACCAGGTCGAGGTCCTTACTCGCCGAACCAGTCTCCTCCAGCATTCCTTCTTTTGGAGAACTTCGCTGTGGAATCAGCTGCCGGGAAATTTGTTTCCCGACGGCTACAACCCAAGTCTAACGTGAACTGACACTTATCCACTTCTACTGCGCCATAGGCTTTCAGCCTTTGCGGGAGGCTGACCATAAAAAAAATTAGTTTTACCACCGTCCAATATATCCAGCGAATCAGTATAGGACTAACGCCCCAAGATTTGCCGCCTATCCTCCGAGTTACAAGGCGGGCCTTTTCAATTCTGTTATCCAGATGGGAGCTGAAGGCGAGTCTTTTGTCCAGTATAAGACCACATCCGACTAGATCCCCTACACTCTGTGCATTTAACTAGACCGTCTCTGGATGCCTTCCTAACGAAGGGGGAGATCGTTGACGGACACCCTGCCATTACCATTTTCTATTACGGCATCGCCTGCAATAAACTCACGTTTACCTATACGGCTTTATTGGTCCTTTCGGCCTTCGCACCTTCATAGATATTGTTTTACTTGTTTGTTCGTATGACACGCTCGCACCGCCCGCACCACACCGTCCCGCTCGATCCCAATTATCCAAGGCACATTTCAGACGACTCGTCATCATGAACGGGACAAGGTTGGGAAAGCTTTCATTAGTCCAGGAGGGATTTGGATTAGGTCCGCATCGAGCTATCGGCTGATCCGGAGATGTTTTGAACACGCTTCAGCTGTATGTTTTTTGTTGTGAGCTTATTCAAAACGTTGGCGTGTCAGTGTTTTTAACGTTTTACCTTTGATAGCACATTTCGTTTTACTCAGATAAAAATCTTTTCTCGTATTCTCCATGAAGTTTTTGCAAAAAAGGAATCCGCTAATCTGCATAAAATGACTGTACATTTACGTTAAGACAACCACCATACTTTCGTTCATTCGATCATTATAGGTAGCACTACCACCATTTCTTGAAGTCTTTGTATTGAACAGAACAGTCACCATTTTTTTAAATTATTATGGATCAAAAAGTCTTGAACACAGAAATAATTTGCCAGATACTTAAATTTCGAGCGATGTGAACAATAGGCAATTTGATTTATGATTAATTTTGAAACTGACGGATAATGGATTTACAATATTGGGACATCCGTTTCAAATATGTGATATGTAAATGAAAAACCTAACGGCATGACACACTTTTTAGGTCCATCCGAACTTTGCATGCTTATTATAGAAACCACGGGACTTAGAATTTGTGATATATCGCGTAACGCGAAAATTATTCAATTGATTTTAATGAAATTTTGACACACTATTACTTCACGGGGTGGATGGAAAACGCGTATGTTTTGGAAAAATCGGGTCAGTGGCGGCGCGGCAAAAATAAAAAAACTAAAAATATAAAAACAGTTCAAACTTTGTTTTTAGGCGTCTTAGGGGTTTCTGATCATTTTCTACGTTTTTCTGGATAAGGGTGAATTTGGGGTGGTTGGAGGGTGGGGGGTTGTAAAACTGAAAAGTTTGTTGTACTCACAATGGGTTGTAAACCTAGCGGCATAATACACTTTTTACGTACATCCGAACATTGCCTTGCTTATTATAAAAACCAGGGGACTTAGAATTTGTGATGTATACATACGAGTATTGTTTTAGATCGTTCTATATTGCGTAACGCGAAAATTATTGAATTGATTCTAATGAAATTTTGACACAGTATTACTACCGCAGCCGCTGACTCAGAGACGACGCAGACACCTTAAAGTTTGTTAATATTACACAGAGGCGTATCGACAAAAACTTGAAAGGTACGTGATATCCAACTGTTTGGGAGTTGGTATTTTATGAAATTTGTTCAGTAAAGTGGACAGTTTTAATTATCGTCTATGCAGTAATGGTAACGACTATGCTATGAATATTGATCAAAAACGATTTTTCATCTTCATTACGCAAAGTATTAATAAATGCAGCTTGAAAGCACATGCTTCAATGATAAAGTTAAGAAAAAAAATCAAAATTAAATATAGTAGTTAAAAATAGCCAATAAACAAATTTTTAAAGAATATCGGACCAAAAAGCTAAAAATAGATTTTAAAATAAGCTTAAAACAATAATGAACGGAAAATACTAGTATGACTGTGAGAGATGCGTGGGTGCTTTATACCATATTATTTATGGGTGGCGGGAGACGTACGGAAACATGATAGTGTCTGTATTTCAAAAATATTGTTAAAAAAGTGGCTGCACTGTCCAAAAAACTACTGCGGAATAAAGTTGAGGTACGTGGAGAAGGTCTGATGCTGTAAGTATTCTGTTCTGTTCTGCTATAATATCACAATTAACATCAGTCACTGTCTTAGATATTCTGGTTTTGATGAAGGCAACATTTTATGAATTAAAATTGGATACCTATATTCTAAAATATTGACCAACCTAAGCATCTTCAAATCTTTATATATCCGACTGACTTGATCATATTTGCATATCCCACTCCCCTGGCCTCCACAATCACCCGATTTATCGCCAACTGAAAAACTATGGGATTGGATGGGTCGATACATAGGCGATTTATCCACCACGCTGGACGAAATGGAACATGTTGTGAGGGCAGCTTGAGAGACTGTACCTCTAGAGTTTATCAACAACCATATTACGAGCTTGCTGCGTAGGCTAGAGGAGTGCAATCGTCAGCATGGAGGGCCCACCCATTACTGATCTGTTGCATTTTTTATAAGTTAATTAGGGCAAATGAGTTCGTTTATTATTGTATTTAGTCCTACCGCATTTCATCAACCACAACCTTTTTTTTCTAAGTTGTTCGAATTTCACTTTAGTCATTGATTTTTATGTCAAAGAAATTCTGGTTTTCGAACGTAAAACATAGAAAGAACAAACTGCAAGAAGCTGTGTAGAGTGCCGTGAGGATTAGATTGCCGTAGCAGATCAGAGGAGGAAGGAAAAAAAATTGACTGATTTGGTACTCTTAGCTGATGCCGTATCATGGTAACCATCAAAAACGGTGCTTTTACATACTGACAGGATTGTAGTTTTTCGTAACGTAGTCCACATATGTGAAGAGCATCATTGAAACATTTTCCTTGGATTGCCAAAACGCTCGATTTAGAAAAAAACATCATCAAATACAATGGTACTATCTACAAGGTTTAGTCGATCAGACACTGGTGAAAATAAATCGCGGAACACAATTTTTTGTTTTGCGTTTCATCAAAGATGAAAAGGAAATGAGACATGGACTCAAAAGTGAAAAAAACTGACTTTAAATTGATGCAAAATGTGGTACATTAAAAAGTTAATATGTGACTGGAAAACAATTTACAAACGAAATAAACTTACATAAACGACAAAATTATTAAATTATGGAACATTATAAGTCTTACTGTAACATGTTACAGCCCAACATGCATTCGTTCAAGAGCAAGGGCTATACCATGAAAAGTTGTGGAATGTTGCAATTCGCGAGCCCAGTCACCACCAACCACATGTCTACCCTCGTCGATTACTGACTTCAAGTATAACAATCTCCCTTCAGCACATAGGGGACTATTTTTGACCACACATTTTCAGTGGGAATATGGGATAAGACAGAATACTTGCGCCTGTCCCTGAAACTTAGTATGTAGTTTTCTGTCTGATTTACAGTTGATCCCTTCTGAATTTCAATCGATGATTTCTCATAGACAATCATTGATACCTTCTGAAATTAATATGACCCTTTCTGATCTTCAATTGACTGTTCTGATTCATTCTGATTTTCATTTGATTATTCTGATTTACATATGACACTTTCTGTGGCGCAGTGGACTAAGCGTCTGATTCCAAATATACAAGAGTGGTAAGAGTGTAAACACAGGACAACCTGCTATTACCTAAGACAGGCGTTGTCGGGCCACGGTCCCTTTCGGGTATATAGAAACAAAATAGGACGAGCGACGGACGATCGTTGTCGACATTGTGGCCAAAGCAACCCAGTCGAGCACGCCCTATTTGAGTGCGACAGATTGTCCTATTACAAGCAGGAAGCGAGAGCGAACCTGCCTGAGGACCTGACCCCAGAGAACATGGTTCCCATCATGATATCGAGCGAGAAACGCTGGAAGATAGTACACAAGATGGTTCAAGGCATCTTAAAATTGAAAGGGACAGAGGAGCGTCGGGATATGTAACAAGAAGAAGCAGGAAGGGAAGAAAAAACATAATTAACTCATCTTGCACTGTGAAGAATATCGTTCACGATGATGCTCGGTGCAGATGGAGATCGAGCAGAGGTAAGGAAAGAGGGAATGGGTTGTAGCCGGTCGGGCCGTGGTGACATGTCGGATGGACGCGTTTGCGTCCGTTGGACATGACATCAGAGGACTCAAGCTAGTTCAACGACGGGCGGGCAGACTCTCTCTCACACCTCCAGCTGTGCCAGTGTTTCTGTCCTTGCGATCAAGACGATTTCCTAAACACTCTCTATAATAACATATGTCACTTTCTAAATTGCAACTGACGCTTTCCGATTAACAACTGGAAAAGGTGTACATTCTTGAATAATAGTATTTTCGAATCATAAAATTTTCTCACCCTGACTATCATTTACTAACTTCTCTACTAGAGGAGGACATGTTACAAATAAAGTAATAGCATCATTCCTGTCCTTTTATCCCGAATATCGCATGTATTTTCTATTTGGATCGGTAGCGCGTTGTCTATTCGCCAGGCCCAATACATTTTTCAAGGTTCAAACGTGCCCTGTGGGAACGCTGGCCGTCGCACGGTCTCCCCGACGATCGTAAGGTATCCGCTATACTACCGACAAATACGCTATCGCGCGGACAAAGCCCACTTTATGTCCGGTATTTAGAACCGCCCGTGTCCCGGTCCCGCCGCACTGTTGGACACAAACGCAAACAACGCATTCGATATCCGGAAGTGTAGAAACTGTATCGAATGGATGACAGACTTATGGAAAGACTTTGTGAGCAGCAATGGAGTACATACAGGCACGTAATTACGGGGGCTAAGAGACTGAAGCCTCCGCATTTAGAGAATTTTAAAAACCTCTCAGTTTGGTAATATTTCAATAGCCTTACTAAATCCGCTTTCGTATCACATTAGGTCACGCAGCTTCCCATTGATCTCTAGCAAGCAGTAGCTTCGTTAGAATAATAAAATCGTCGTAAAATTGTTCTAATAGATCTCTCATCCATCAGATTATCTATATGTTGGTCTGGCTCTAATAGCGTAATTTCAGTAACCGCGTCCACTGACTTTGATGGAATTTGGATCATTATATTTATTATATTTCGATTACAACCTAACGTTTGTCACTTCACCTCCTAATTTCAAATAGAAAAGCACATATAATGGGAAGATATCTGAAACTATAGCTTTATGTACTGCAGCAGTTTCATTTATGATCCAGTATCAAGCAGTTTAAGGTCTAGAAAGAAGAAAGAAAGAAATAAAGAACACAAATAGGAAAGATAGGCTAACCTAACTTGCTGCAGAAAAGGAGATAAGATAGACAAATTTTATTGTAGTGTGTATACCATATCTTATTCGCCTATACCTGATACAAGGCATACCATTCGAGGTGGTACTATTTGGTATTCGATTACAAAAAATAAACAAACAAATCAAATGCAAAAATATGCTATGGGGTAGTAGTAGGTAAAACTGGCCATTTTTAAAAATCACTGCAGTGGCATTAGAGTAGTTAGCCAAAAATCGAAAATTTCAGAACTGATATTATTAGCTTTGTTCTTAAGTGTTCTGTTTTAGGTGTTCCTGACCAGTTTCCACTTTCCAGAAAGAGGTAATAAAGCGCAGTGGAAGGGGTGGGAAATGATACCTTTGTTGTTTATAAACAACAGCACAGTTACCTCAAATAGTTGACCCTGATGTTATTTTGAACCTTACAAACCTTTGCAAGCATCCTTTTTGGAAGACACATACCTATGGGAACAATACCAAAGATGATCAGAATATCGTGCATGTTTGCAGTCGCGTAATCCCAGTAACTGCTGCATGGATTCTGATGAAGTTTGTGGAGTGACATGACGTGGGTTTATAGCAGGTACTACAGTGCAGGTAGGTATATTGGCGGCGAAGTAATTAGCAAGAGAGTAAGATGCTTAGAAGCGCACCAAACTTCGTTTTTAGGCATTGTAGGGGTTCCTGATTATTTTGAATATTTTTCGGGAGGGGCGAAGTTGGAATAGTAGGGGAAAAAAGTTCGAAAATTGCGTACATTTGTGCGCGTACTTACGTTTTTAGCATTGTACTTTTTTGTTGTCTAATGTGTTCTTGAACTGCCATGGCATTCCTTGAAATAAGAAGTATATTAGTACATCAAGGTAGATGGCACCAATAAAATTTTATTGTTAAATACAAAAATTTCTGTCGATACAGGGGTGAAACTGGGGTGGTAGGTAGATTGGGAGATAAGGTTTATAATTAGTAACAGATTTGAAGGTTTAAAAGCACGCTTTGATAGCGCAAAAGAAAAAAAATAATTAGTAACACGTCTGTCCAATAATGATAGAAGGTCAAATTAATCAGAATAAATATTTCTAGACCTTAAAATAAGAGAGAAACTTTAAGATAAGAGAAACGTTATAAACTAAAAAGAATTATTAATGAATTAATGCCCGAATGAACCTGCAACTTCAACACATAATATTGTCAGTGTATTCCTTGGTTTGGAAAGTATCTTGGTGCATAAAGGTATCATATGCAAATTTAACCACTTAACACAGATCATTTCCGTCAGTGAAAGGGGTGAAATTAATGTGCTGAAGGAGTGGGAAAGTGGTAACTCCTTAATTTTTGTTAGAGTGTCGCAAATACCGGATCAATTTCTATATAACAGGACAACAGTTGTAAGAGAAAAGAAAAGTAATCTGCCAATATAAATACCTAGTTCATCAGTGGACTGTAGCCTGAGTACATCATAAAAGCAGTGAACTAACAGACACAACTACTCCGAGGAAAATATACCTGAAAGCATTGAATTACACTAATTGCTCGAGTGTTTGCCTTGAACATACATGACGAAAATGATTTTCCCCTCACCCAAAGTGATGGGATGCGAAAGATCGAAACCGTGCTGTAGTGGACTAGGAACATCGTGCCTGATGCGATCCAAGACATGGTCCAAATAATGATTGTGATGTCCCTGAGCTCACTTTGGGTGAGGTGGAAATCATCTTCATCATGTTTTCCCAAAGGAAGCACTCGAGCCAAAAGTGTAATTCAATGCCATAAGGGGTATTTATCCTCGGAGTAGTTGCTTCTGTTGGTTCTCTGTTTTCATATCAGCCTGATACCGGGCTTTACGCAGGTCCACCTGACGAGATCCAAAATATTGAAATAGGATTACAAGTTTCGCGCGTCATAGGATTCAGGACATGTTCCAAACAAGGAATGTGATATTCTTGAGCTCACTTTGAGTGCGCTGGTGTATCATATGTTTTTTACAGGTATTCTTATAGTTCATTTTTGGACCCGAAATGAGATGCTGTTTTGTCTGGTCTTGCACAGAAAAAAATACTGCTGCGTTTCCAATTAATTGTTAGTATTTGGATGTTTTTCCATCGCTTTCAATATATTTACAGTTGTTTCAAATCCATGTCATTGAAACAAATTAATCCTTATATTCGAAGTAATCACAGGTACGCCAATAAATTCAAATTAATTTTATATTCGTTCTAATGATATGTATAATCCTTCTAATATCAGTATTGACATATAATGCAATCAAAACATCCTTTTGTTTTCGACATTTGCCCTATGTTTTATTTAACCAAAGCATACAATCTATTCGATGTACAAAAATTATTACTGCAACAGCAGTTCGTGATAATTCATCAACAACCTATGCTTTCAAAACACTCTCTATGCTGTTCAAGAAATTGGTAACTAGTATTCGTAACAACAACATCATATATCGAATTCAATGGCCTTGTTGTTCGCTGAACTATAATCAGTATTCGGCGGGACTGATGTCCCGATTCAATGAACGTAAAAAGAAAGAACAGGGGGATCATCTTAGTGTTGTTTCGGTGTTAGCCGTGTTGTGCCATCTCGTGTTTTTGCTTTTTGCATCAGCAATTGTGTGATTTAAATGTGTCCAGTTATATATTGCATAGAGGACCTACTGAGAAATTGGGGCTTAGAAGAGCTAACACCCACATTTGAATGTAGGTATTTAGATTAGTTAGACAGTTATATTTCAGGTAAAATGCAACAACTGGTGCAGGCTTATGTCTAATTCTTATATTATGCTCCTTATAACTTCATACAAAATCACACCATTAAACATCCAAACGAATCGATCGGCTGTCTCGCAATAAAATATGTTGGTCCAAGGAAAAGAAAGTAGTTTAGAATCAACTACCAAACACAGATTCGATTCAACGACAAGCTGCGATTGAATCATTCATTGGAATCCAATGACATCTTGTAGTTGAATCGGCAATGCGATATAATTCGTTACCAACTATACACCTCCCATTGGATAAAACATAGCTGTATTTGAGGAATGCTGAACGTAACGTCCTATTGAATCCAAGCATAAGTCTTTGACAAAACGACAGATTTTTCTGTGTGGAGTTGAAATGTTGCGCGTCACATTACTTGCCACCAAGAGAACTATATATTATACTAGTTGTCTTTTTTGATTTATTAACAACGCAGATGGAACATTATATGTTCTTTGAGATTTCAGAATCACCAACTTAGGAAGTTATTATACAAAAAACGACATAAACAGAATAATTCTGGAACCTGCCACTCTTCAATGTACTTTAGATTCTTGGTGCCACATACCATCATCCTAAAACAAATTGATTGATATGCAAGAGTTCATAAATGATCTTCTCCCTCTTCTCCCAGTTAGCGCTTGATGTACTCCTCCCTCAGGACATGAAATTACGTCTCGCGCTTACTAACGTACGGCCGCCATTATTCAAACTATACCCTTTAAATTTGTTGCCCAAGTTGCTAACTAAATTACACCGTAAATTCTTGTTTATATTTATCGCTCTATTCACTATTTATCATAGCCTCCTGCTTTGCGCTGGCCTGTTGTTTCTGGATATATATGTACGGCGCAAATGCACTCCTCTCACTGCATATATATGGTCCAGTTAGGTGCTGGATAAGCATCGCTTTAAATAAACGCCCTTATTGAAAATACAATCGAGTTGGTTGACTCAGGATATCCCGTGAACAAGTAGCATTTGAAAAAATTTGCGTAAATAGGTTGTCCACACCCACCGATAACAAATTGGTAACCCCTCATCCCATTTATGATTATACGTCGTTATATTGTGTTCTTTGCATCTGTCTGAATCAGCGGAGTCAAGGTGTCTACTAGAACGGTTTATGTTCAAAATAGTATTTTGCTAGCGGTGGAGTACCCCAAGGATCTAATTTGGGCCCTTTGCCATTTTCGTTATTTGTAAACGACTTGTGTGATCTACTTCAGTGTAATAAATTGATGTTTGCTGATGAACTCAAGTCATATGCATCTATCTCTAAAGTTGATGATTGTGTTACCTTACAAGAACAATTGTTTGTCCTACAGGACTTGGTGATCTGAATTGTTTGCCGCTAAAGGTAAACAAATATAGAATTTCAACTTTCAGTCGTAAAACTAATACATATTCATTATTTAGAAAGACGTGAGCTTGATAAGGATTTAGGTGTATATTTTCACAGTCAGCTTACATTCAACCACCACATTAGTGATATTATGAATAAGGCTTACCGTGGTTATGGCTTTATGACATCGCAAAAGTTTTGATAATATTCCAGCGCTGATCGAAGTCGGAATACGCATCTCTCCATCCATAAAGTACAACAATTTTTTTAAAGTTGCTTATGTGTATTAAGTTTGTTATTATTTTTTCTGCGATTAGAAACCATGACAGATGGTTTCTTACTGTTAAGATGAGTACACATACCTTTATTTTACATAAATGGTAGTCATTTTTGTTATTATTCTTTATATATTGTTATTACAATTTGTCATGAATGTTGTTACTTACGGGCCGATTTCACCACCTTCCGATGTGTCAGATAGTCTAACCGTAAGTTTTTGTCACTTTCTTAGATATGTCAAATGACAAAGACAAAATATGTAAATAAGCCAAAAGACACTTATCAAGAGGTGGTGAAACCCCGGTGAAACCAGCGCTGATAGACCAGTGCAGCGGGTAGAGAGGAATAGCGAGCCAAGCCAAAATGGCTACGTTGTAGGTCAAGAAGTTTATAATCTTAAATTTTAAGCGTATGTTACTTTACCTACCTAATAAAGGTTACGCCGCAAGGCTGATAGATATACAGGGTGAGTTTTTAGTTCCAGATCGGTCGATAACTTCAATACGGCAGGAGATAGCCAAAAAAGTTGTATACAAAAGTTGTAGTCAAGTATATACTCCTTGCTCAGAAAGTATGTTTATTTATACAGGGTGATGCAAACATACATTTTTTCAAATGAGACACCCTATATATTATTCCATATTTAGATTCTACTAATGATCTCTGTTCTTAAAATGTAAGGTATCATAACATTATACAGGGTATACATATCATCTAGTTTTAACACAGGCTATAAAAAAAGTCGACGACGCATATTCATATACAGGGTAAAGGTACTCTGCAACATCTAGATTTTCTCTTTTTTTTTAATGCAACCCCCCATATTTTATTATACCAAAAAATTTCTTTCAATATGCTCTTTCATATTTACCTTCCCTTAACGAGCTCACGGATCTACTGACTGAGCCAACCTACCACCTAATGGCGGCTGACATTACAGTATATAATAATAATCAGGCACATACCTATTTAGAGGGGGGTCCAGGGGGTTCGAAGCCCCCCGAAACGTTACAGAATGCCATCTAAAAAATGGTATCCACAAATTTTTGCACCCCATCCCCCCTCCTCCCCGGACGACAGCAAATTTAAGGTGGCAACTGTAACCTGGACCCCCTTGAAAGGTCAAGCAAGTGACACCCATAATCTGGACCCCCCCAAAACCAAATCCTGGATACGTGCCTGATAATAATCATAATTATTTACCGAATATGTAAAAAAGCATACATTGTACAATAAAGTAAATAAATGGTAGAACCCACTGCAGGTGAAAACCTTGTGCGAGGTAGAAAACCTATAATATACCCTAAACTAAACATTATATACTAGAAAAAACTCACCGTTTCACCATTTCATATGTCAGAAGTCTTGGTAAATTCATAATCCATCGTTTTAATTTTTTTAAAATAGCAGTATGAAATTTATAGTTTACAGATGGGTGGGCCCAAGAATAAGAACGACTTCTGGAGGACATTTTTTCAGGTTTGGTTTGCGTAATTTCTGTTTCGTGTTTTATAGTTTGTATCCAATCGGGATTAAAGATGTTAGGTTATGAAAATATTGTGTAAATATAACACGTATTATCTAAGATATTGGTATCTTTGTAGAGTTGGGAGGTCGACTATAGCATCGGCTTCTTGAAGGTGGCTTTAAGAACAATTTTTTGGAGTTCGTCTAGACTGTTTATGGACTGTATTCGCAGCACCCCAAGCGATGATAGCGTATGGCTCTGTGCAAGCGCATGATATAAAGCTTTTAATTGTGCCACCTTTAAACTGCTACTAAGGAACTTTATTTGATTTAATACCATGCTTAGCTTTTTAACCATATACACTATGTGTACGTCCCACTTGAGGTGCGCATCGATATTATATATATAGTCCAAGGTATTTGGTGCTATACTGACATCTTATATTTATCTTACAGTTTTTGTTGTCTACTATACACAAATTATTGTAATGTGGCGTATGAATTGAAGGGGACGTAAGGAGTTTTACTAAACTCTATTGTAAGTGTTGTACTATCAAACCAGTTCTTAATTGTAAGAAAATCTTTCTCGACGACATCTTTCAATACACTTCAGCAGTTCGACTTATAAATGACAGCTGTATTGTCAGAAAAACTCACGATGTCTCCTTTTACTAACTGTTTATAGAGGTCTGTTATGTATATATCAAAAAATACCGACACAAGAACAGTTCCCTGAGAAACACAACATTCCATCTTTTTCTAGTTGGTACTCATTTGACCTACTTTTATACGTATTGCAGTCTGTTGCTCAAGTAGTTTTTCAACAACAAATGTGTTGTTCCCCGGAAACCTATTTATTCCAGTTAGTGTCCGACCGAAACTACTTTGCACGGCCGAAATCGAAACAGAAACCGAATTTCAGCTTCCGTCTCAGTTTTCGCCGAAACCGAAAGATCAATATAACGTCAGTCATTTTTTCGTGGTAATAAAAATGAATAAGCATCGGTATTTCAAATAAATTATTTGTAGTTTTCGAAATAAGGAGTTAAACTGACCCAAATATCAACTAATTTATATTTATATTATATTTTCTATCTTAAGAACTAAATAACTTTCTAAACTTTGGTCACTCTTTATGACACCCACATCGGTTAGCTGCCTTAAAACTAAATTTCAGAAGTACCTAGGTACTAAATAAAACTAAATATTTTTGAACGTAAGCAGTTCTATCTAAATTTAAAAATTGTTATGATCTTCATTGAGCTACACAACTATTGTTGATTATCAGTATTCATGATTGAACAATCTAATATTGTAGCGAGAAACAATAAGTTATCAACCTTCTTACTCAACAAATTGCTTCTTCAGTCTGAATAAATTTAACCAGGAGCACTAAATAGTTATTCAGTGGAAACATTCGTCGGTAAGACCGATATGAATTTTAGGGGAACCCTTTCAAAGACAAAAACGGACTAGAATTCCAGTAAGAATAAATATCTGCGTTTCTTTGCAGTCTTGGATCCGAGAAGTAGGCTTCCTAGAGTGTGATAGGGTATTACCATTATCTACACAGCAAAATGACACCCCATCGCTTGCAGATCAATGATCCGAGAGCGTCCGATCACAGCGCGAAATCAGTCGAGTTCAGTTGCGGTTTCGGCCTTAGTTTCGGCTAGATGGCAGCCGAAACCGAAACTAAACCGAAACCCGTTTTTTTGCCGAAACTAGGCCGAAACCGAAACAGAAACCGAATGTTTCTTCGGACACTAATTCCAGTATGTTCAGCAGATGTATGTGGTCGACAGTATCAAACGCTTTCGCCAAGTCTGTGAATACACAAAGGGTTGGCTCGATATATTCGGATATCTTTGAAATTATTACATCCTGCGTGGATCCTTCAACAAATCCAAACTGTTTCTAGCTCGCACTGAAGAGAGCTTATGCAGAGCCTCTGTCTGTCTATCCGTCCATCCGTGTGTCATACAAAAAACAGCCAAAGCTACAGGTGCTAGAGAAAAACTAAATGCAGATCCGGAATCAGTACGAAAAAACTAATCCGGGAAAAATCCGGTATTATCAATATCGCTTCCAGTTCCACAGTGAGAGCGCCGTTTGAATTTAATCGAGACCTACTTTTTTTCTGTAGATTTTTTTCGATGACGAATAACTTGTACGTTTTACTTCCCACACCGATAGGTAATCACGAAAATTTTCGATTTTAAGATAATATACTTTTTGAGCGTTTTAAGATGCCTACATAACGAAAATCCACGTCACTCATTTCCGTCGGTCTGTCTGTCTTTCGGTCTGTCTGTCTGATGTCGTTCTTCTAGCCTCCTAATCTCAGTAACCGCTGTATAGATTTTGATCAAATTTGGGTAGTGATATGGTGTAGGGTCGTAGTAAGTAATGTTGCTACAATTTTGAAAATTGGTGAATGGGCGGCGGAGTAATTAGCAAAAAAGGAAAAATTTCAAATATGCCTGAAACTTCGTTTTTAGGCGTTTTAGGGGTTCCTGATCATTTTCTACTTTTTTTTAGGTGGGGGTGAAATTGGGGTAGTTGGGGGGTGGGAGGTTGTAAAGCTGAAAAATTTGTTGTACTTATAATACGCTATCTACTGACCTGAGAGAGAAAGACCTAGCGGTATAATACACTTTTCTAGGTCCATCCGAACATTGCCTTATATATTATAGGAACCAAGGAACTTGGAGAATCTTCCGATGTATACATACGAGTATTGCTTTCGATCGTTCTGTATTTTATAATGTTAAAATTACCGAATTGATGTTAATGAAATTTCGGCACAGTATTACTACTTTGGCGAGGATGGAAGACGCGTCTGATTCTTAGAAATCGTCTCAGTGGCGGCGCAGCAATAATAAAAGAACTAAAAATATGAAAACAGCTCAAACTTCGTTTTAAGGCGTTTTAGTGGTTCCTGATCATTTTCTACTTTTTTGGGGTGGGGGTGAAATTAGGGTGATTGGGGGGTGGGGAGTTGTAAAGCTGAAAAATTTATTGTAATCATAATAGGCTGTATACTGACCTGAGAGAGAAAGACCTAGCGGCATATAATACACTTTTTTAGGTCCATCCGAACATTGCCTTGCCGATTACGGGAACCAAGAGACGTAAGCTTTCTGATGCATACAAAATACAGACGAGTATTACTTTGGATCGTTCTATATTGTGTACGTGGAAACTTCTGAATTGACTTTAATGACATTTTGACACAGATTTATCACCGCGTGACCGCGATGAGTATGGAAGGCGCGTATGGTTTTTAGAAATCATTTCAGTGGCGGCGCGGCAATAATAAAAAACTTAAAATATAAAAAAACACCTCAAACTTCATTTTAGACATTTTAGGGGTTCCCGGTCATTTTAATTTTTTTTGGCTGGGGGTGAAATTGGGGTGGTTCTAAGTGGGAGTTGGTAAAATTCAAAAATTTGTTGTATTCATGGGTAGATTGTCCGTTGACCTGTGAAAGAAGCACCTAGTAGAATAAAACACTTTTTTGCGGTCGGGCGAGCGATAATTTGGTTGCAGAGGCATCTAGACTATAGTTTCATACCGTAGGAAAATAATAAATCTGATATCATCAATGTGTGGGAAGCACTGAGTCAATCAACTTGACTACATTTTTTTCAAGGATTTTTGCGAAAACTGAGATTAAAGACATCATCCAACCAAATCCACATCTAACACCCTAAAAATGCATGCGATCCATCTACTGGACTACATCTCCTGATTCTGCAGCCAAAACATGAGGATCTAGTCTCCTTTGTGTGTCTTCTGTGGCCGTTGGTGATACCGTGTCCCATCGACACGTCCGTTTTAGAGGGTGCGGGGGTGGTGGCGAGGGGGGGGCGGTTTGTAGCGAGGTAGCATCAGCCAGCCAAGCAGCCAGCAGCCGGTGGTGCCGTCCAGTCCATATCCTGGAGGAAACGAGAGTTTACGAGGCCGGCACCGCAGTTAGGCGCCGGAGGGATACGAGCCGTCAAATCCCTGCGTGATGGACAACTGTCCTACGTGCCTGGCATCTTGCTTTCATGGGAAATCGATGATATGGCCAAGGAAGCAGAACGGAAGCTGCTTCTGCTCTGCTACTACTCCGGCCGCTGCTACTGGTTGACGACGATGTACTTTTCGGGTCAATCGACGGTGGAACAGTGAGCCATGCGCGGATGCAAGGGAGGGTAGGAAGACGTAAATAATAAATTATTGTCCCAAAAAATATTGATCAATGAACATTTCCGAAAAAAATACCTCAAGAACATAATTCTATGCTACTCCCAGTGGCAGATACAAAGGGGGAGGGTAGCTCCCCCCACCTCGGATGCCAGACTTTACACTAGATAAATTAGACCATTCCTGTTCATAAATATTTTTTTAAATTCACTTTTTTATCGGAAATTTAACAACAATACAATCCAGCTCTCTGGCCCTCCACTAACCAGTAAATCATTATAAAAATCTTTTCATCGTCAAAAATAATTTCACTAGGTCAACATAGTCTAGGCAAAGGTAGTTTTTAAATGCTCCTTCAGGAGCATATACAGGGTGAGTCAAGTTCGACGCCTCAGACTATTCTGACCAAACTATATTCCATTTCAAGATAATAGCAATGTAGGTGTATACAATGATTCGAACTACATTTTAAAAATAGCGAATTCTATGCAGTGTGTCTAATAAAAGCGTAACATAATATTATAGTGTTTTTTTTTCAAACGGAGTTCCCTGTATATTATTGTATATTCTGATTTCGTGGTCTGTTGTAGTGCGACTTTATTTGAAACGCATGAGCCTTACAGCGAACCGTATAGGCGCAAAACACCATTTGTGGTATAAGTAGATATTAGAAAAAAATTGAATACCCCAGCGACTATAAAATTTAGGAGGCTGTGACTTCGCTGTTCGACTAAGCCTAAAATGCGTCAGCTTTTTCTACTTGGATATATTAATTAAGGAAACTTCAATCAGAGATAACTTGAATTTTTCAAAAAGGAATGCCTAACTTTTTTAAAGGATCAAATATAAAATTTGGTACCCTTTCTAAAGATATAAGGTTGTGAATGTCAATTTTTGGTAGTATTTACTTAATTTCAAATTTTCCTACGTATAGGCAGCCTAGCAGGCCAAGCAATATAAACAAAAACATGTTCAAGCGGAAGAAAACAACTAACTTAGCAGAAAAATACACATGAACTAGACTAAAGGGATAAGATTATAGAGATTCCTTACAACAAATCCACTCTAACCAGTAACTTCAGCGGTAACATAATTTGTTTGTTAGTTTGTTACTGCCATTTATGAAGCTTTTGAAAGAGGAAATGTGGTATGCGGCTTGTTCCTTGATCTTTCGAAAGCTTTTGATTGCATAAATCATGATTTGCTACTGCAAAAGTTATACGACTATGGTATTAGAGGACCTGCTTATTTATGGTTTGAATCATATCTGAGGGAAAGACGTCAAAATGTGGTCTTATACAATAATTTTGAAACTGTTAAATCGGAAATATTGCATATATGCATGGGTGTGCCTCAGGGTAGTATACTAGGACCCCTACTATTTGTATTATTTATAAATGATCTCCCAGATGCCTTAAACGCAAATGTTCCCTATCACTTAATAAATTATGCAGATGATACAAATATTTTTATAGAAGCGAACTCAATAGAAACTTTGCAGGAAGCCAGTAATGCACAGTTTTGCAATATTACTGAATGGTTTTTGTCAAATGGTTTTTTGTTAAATGCTGATAAAACACAGTGTGTTGTATTCAAAACAAGACAGAACAGAACTATACCTACTGCCATGTTTCTGCAAAATAGACTTATTAACATACAAGACACAAGTAAAATGCTTGGTATCTTCTTAGATTCCAATTTAAACTGGTACTGTCATCTAACTCAGCTGTGTAGTAAACTTTCCTCTTGTTGTTATGCACTGAGAGTATTGAGTAAGCATGTGGATTATGATACACTAAAGATGGCTTATTTCGGAAATTTTTATTCTCAGCTAAAGTATGGTATAATCTTTTGGGGTCAGTCATCATTTGCTATTGAAATTTTTAAAACACAAAAAAGAGCATGTAGGATACTGCATAATTTGGCAATTAGAGAAACCTGCAGGGGGGTTTTCAAAGAAAATAATTTATTAACATTATCAGGTCTTTACATTTATGAGTGCATATTATTTCTTATAAAACATCCAGTCTATTACAAAAATTATATTAAAAACCAGAAACATAACTCTAGAGCTCCATTATGTTTAAACTATCCCATTCACAAATTATCATGTACAGAGAAAGGTCCTCTATATTCAAGTATTAAGTTCTACAACCATCTGCCTGATGAGATAAAAACTCTTACAAATATGAGCCATTTTAAGAATCAGTTATTTAAGCATTTATGTGATATTGAACCATATACTGTAGGTGAATTTTTTTAAATTACATTAAATTGTCTGCAGAACAATGTACTTTGTGTTAGTTATGTATTGTATGTATTAGGTACTGTTAGTTAAGTTCTTCTCTTTTTGACTTGTTTCAAATTTGTATTTATATACAACTATTTTGAAATTAAATATATATCTATCTATCTATCTATCTATCTAAGATCAAAGAGTAGCTGGAGTACGACAGAAAAGGATATTTTCACAGTCTAGTAGTAGCTAGCTACTCGTAGTGAAATGTACTAGATATTCTCAAATTTTCCACCACCAGCGAATGTTGCTGGCAGTTTGACATCTTCAGAATAGAATTTCACGTTTAACGATATATAAAAGTAGTCAAGTCAAAAATATCAAGGAACATGCTACAACATGCTTCACATGTCTGGTAGAAATGAAAGAATTAATGCTCTCTATTTCCGTCAATCGACCTATGGCGCACTGATGATCGCTAATAAGCGTGAAACAACTGTCTGCGTACTGGTGGATTGACGGAGGTACAGAGCAACCCTCGTATATCGGCTTTCATACGCAGTAGCGTATAAAAAAGCCGTGCTCTCTGGTGGCGAAGCGGACGCACCGTGGCGTCCCGCCAAGAAATCTATGCTGCTGTGCAGCGATTTCCTTGGTTTGCCTTTAGCTTCGGGTACCAGATGGCGCACCGGCAGAACCTTCTGTAACTTGCTTCACATGTCTGGTAGACATGAAAGAATTGATGCTCTCTATTTCCGTCAATCGACCTATGGCGCACTGATGATCTCGTATATCGGCTTTCATACGCAGTAGCGTATAAAAAACCCATGCTCTCTGGTGGCCAAACGGACGCACCGTGGCGTCCCGCCAAGAAATCTATGCTGCTGTGCAGCGATTTCCTTGGTTTGCCTTTACCTTCGGGTACCAGATGGCGCACCGGCAGAACCTTCTGTCACTTGCTAAAACATGCTTCACATGTCTGGTAAACATGGAAGAATTGATGCTCTCTATTTCCGTCAATCGACCTATGGCTGATGATCGCTAATAAGCGTGATACAGCTGTCTGCATACTGGTGGATTGACGGAGGTATAGAGCAACCCTCGAATATCAAGGAAATTAAAATCTGATTTGTCAGAATTATTTTTCGTGATCTTGCTTAGGTACTAAACAAATTTAAAAGCTCCATCCAGAGGTATCGTTACTTTCGAGTTTGGCGAACATTACTGAATTTTTAAACCATTAAATGTGAAATTATGTAGTGGAGATATTGGACGGGCAGCAAAAATCGCTATTATTTTTGCTCTCATTCTAGAGTTTTTAATGGTTTTGAAGATGTTTAATCTCTAGTACATTGCAGTAACTACGAGGTTGTAAGAAGTATCCATTTCTGTCGTACGGCAACTTCTCTTTGGCCTTATGTATTTTATGTTACCACCGTTGTTTCTGGTTGGAGTTGTAAGGATTTTTCATAGTTTTGGCCCTTTACTCTAGTTTATCTGCTTCTTTCTGTTAATTTTCGTTCTCTCCCATCTGAACACATTTTTGTTGGCCTGTAGGTTGCTTATAGGAGGAAAATTGAAAAACACTGATTTGGTTGAATTGAATTAAATAAAAACTATACTAGAGATCGATATTCACAACCTTATATCTTTAGGAAGGGTATCGAATTTTACATTTGTTCGTATAAAAAATGGCATTTCCGTTAGAAAAAAATCAAGTTATCTATGATTTAAATTTCCTTAATTCATCTACCTATTTCTCCAAGTACAAATTAATGTAATTCAAATTTGACTGTCTAACATAAGCTAACGCATTTCATGTTTAGTGACACAGCAAAGTCACAGCCTTCTAGGTTGTATAATCGCTGAGATATTAAATGTTTTTCTGGTGTGTACTTATACCAAAAATGGTGATTTTTATCTAAACGGATCGCTTTAAGGCCCATGCGTGACATATAAAGTCACCAGGAAATCTAAGTGTGTAATAAATATAGGGCATTACGTTTAGAACAACGTAACTTTGATACGACACCTCCGGTCAAGGTGGGGCGGTTCTGTCTTATTGTACAGAAAGCACTTGTATGTCATGGGGATGGCATGCGACCCGATCTGTGATGCTAGCACGAGGAGGAGGAGTCATCGACATGCATTCTATGTCGCTGTGACGCCCTTGGGTATCAGAAGCAGACTATGCTGGGTTCAAGGGTCCTTGGGGGCTATCGGACTTTATACCTAAGGAGAGGCTTGACCTAAGCCGCTTGTAGGCTTATGCACTAGAAAGTCCATTTGCCTCTCATTCATTAATTCCTTCATCCAAAAATCGTGGAATCGCAAATGGACTAGTATACTTCCTAGACTTTTACGATGACAAGTATAGGTACCGTACAGAAACAAAGGTTAATCATCGCAATACTCCGTTCGTATAACTCGTATAACTCTTGTTTATTCAATTCGATTAAATAACGGAAAGCAGCAGCATCCCTACTCGAGACGCATCTTCGACTCTCTCTGTCGCTTCTCCGTTTGGCGCAAAACACCCCATTTGAATGCATGGCAGTTCGTCAATCGCCCTATACTATCCGCCCACATCCCCGGTCTGTCCCCTTTTCGATCGTAAATCGTCATAAAACCGTCACACTTTGACAATCGCCCCTGGCTGGGTAATTAACTCTAGACGAATTTACGAGTAGATCGTCGCGAGCATCTAGATGGCGTTGTTTCCACACAATGCTCCGACTCTTATTCCTTCTTTGCGCTTCATTTGTTTCAAAAGATTGTTTCATGAATGCCTTCTCTTAGTAGGTTAAAAATAGCTAGATAGATGAAGAACTCATTCAGAGAAACAATATGTTCTATGGAAGCTGCACTTAAAAGTGCCCGAAAAAAGTTACGAAACTGAGAAAGCTGAGAAAAAAGGATGAAAGGAGTTTACATATAGCAAAGAAGAAAGAAGGAGCTGGTAAAAGGGCGTTGATACAAGTATGCCAGGTATGAGTGAGTGTTTATGAGTTTGAATAGGTTATTATAAGTAAACAATGGTTTTGTTTGTTTGGACCATGGTGGATGGTGATACAGGATTACTTGACCATGTTTCGAGATATTCTTGGGGTAGAGTGATTGTATTTTCCTTATACATAAGAATGCACATTAAAAGGATCTCGTAAAGCAGAAGATTTACAAAGAAGGGCGTTTCGGATTCAAAAAGACATCTTCAATGTTATTTTATGAGGATTACGAAGAAATAAAACGTCGGATCAAAAATCAAGTTACGTCATCATGTAGGGGAGAAAAAAATGCCATAGGGTTTTGAATTTTATTTTGATTCATCTTTTACATTAAAATACGAAAAAGAGTAAGCAATTTGTTATCATCAGATTACAAAATATGTATTTTCTGTACAAAAAATCATTATAACTATGCATATTATTTAATCTTATGTTCAAAAAGTCCTCCATTTTCTAGCCAAACGTAGCAACGGTAAACAATTTCGTCCATTACATTACCTAATGGCCTAAGAGCTCGTTACGTAAAAAAGGTCACTCGGTGGAGTCAAAATTTTGTCATTTATAGATTTGGTAGGTATCAATATAGGGATAGGTGGGTCGTCAGAACACGATGTGGACGGACAAAGTAAGGGTGGGGGGTTAAATATTTAAATTTGCTATTTTTTTCGCATAACAAATGATGAAGTACAGCTCTGAAAATTTGTAATACAAACGGAAATATTAGAAGAACGTAGAGAAAAAATTTTCAGAAGTGTAGGCGAAAGGTAAAGCCGTCAGAGGACGCTGAAGTTGTGAAACATTTTGCAGAAATTATGTCACTCGGAGACTCTGTACACTTCTGACAATTTACATACTCATTCTATGAGTCAAAGTGAACCTAATTACAAATCGTCAGAAGGCTAGATGGAAGAATGTTGGAGATATTATTTATAGTAGGAACACTAAGAACGTCGGTTCTCCACTCAATTTATCATTATATCTTATTCGACACGGAGTATTATGGCTAAAGTATCCGCTGAAAATTTTAACCAGAAATGTTTACGTGTTAAGTTTCTAAGGTATAGCGCGCGAAATTGAGAATCCAAGAAAAGATGTATTCCCGTGTTAGCGAGGAGACCGCCTGTGCCCTTTCTCTAGTGTGTGTGTCTAAGATGAGGGTAGACAAGTCCAAAAATCCAAAGGTAAGGCCAAAAGGTCCAAAGGTAAGGTCCAAAGGTCACCATCAAAATCAATTTCGCGTTTCCAAGCTCCTGACGTTACCTTAAAACTTACAGTAATGATCAAAGAGCAAATTGAAAAAGAAAGCTTGCGCTTGTGCAACTATTTAGCCTTTTTTTGATATCGTGTTTGGTTGTTAAATTACAGGCATTCATAGAATGTATGATTTTGCATTGCGAGTTTTTTTGCACATTAAAAAACTTTTTTGAGAAAATCGCAAATAGTTGTCATTCATTAAGGTCTTAACAATCGCATTCTGAAATATTATATATGTAGTTTGAAAATAGAGTGAGTTATGCGAGAAATTGTGAGTCCGTGTTTTACATGGCAAATACGTATGTATAAATGTGTGTATCCAGGCCCGCTGTGTTAAGCTACCCATAGACACATTATTATAATAACTTATACCATTGCAGTCGAAAATGAATTTTAAAATTTGTGTATTCTAACATTACAGTTCCGCTGAAGCGGGTTATGCCAAACTATTGACTATTGCAACATAGTCTAGGCGGTAGGGGTTTTTTGTCCGCAAAAGGGGGGTGATGGATGAGGGTGTGGTGGAAAATCTGCTTCGCCACGATTTTCGAAAAATAGCGCCGTTTTGGTAAGTGCTATCGTAAAAAGGTTCAAATGATTTATGGCGAGAACAAAATTCTGCATAATTCGTGTGCGACCAGTAGTATCCGTCCTACAGTACGCTAAAGTTAGAGGTTGCCTTGCGATTTTCACTAAAATTACGGATTAAGACCTTATCAAAAAGTTGTGTAACATGTTTTCCCTAAAAGAGCGATATCTTCTCATTTCTTTATTTAATAGTTTCTGTTCTTGAAACATACCGTTGAGGAAACGCTTTGCTCTGGTTTTCCGTTCTAGAACCATCCCCGGACAGTTCGCAGATTGCTTAGAACGAGATGCATCCAAGTCCAAGAATGATTTCAGTACCGTCCTAGAACGGTTCAGTGTTTAAGTGAACCAGAACACCGTTGTATAGTTAAATCCAGTGAACCAACAATTCAAATACTTACCCAAAAGCATTTGTAATGGCACTGCGCGGCTTGATTTCAGCGCTTTTGGGTTTAAATAGTACTCAGCGGATGTTGTGCTATGGTTTTCAAACTAAAACCATTTTCGAAAGCTTTATCTTGTCTGTAAGATTAATAATAAGATTGTGTCTGGCGTAATTATATCATATACAGGGTGGTCCAATAAGCGCGCGGTGTTCCCTAGCGGCCATACCGCTTAAATTAGATGAAAATGTTTGAAATAAAAAACGTTTCTTTTCAAATGCTCTACATTTGGAAAATAATTTCAAAGATGACGGACTTCCTGATATACCGCAAGTAGACATCAACTTCCTTATTTTAAATGGAACACCCTGTATATTATTACATTTTTGAATTTATCATTAATTTTTAGGTCCAGTTTGTTAATCATTGTTTATGTCTACGAAGGCAATTTTTGGAGTTATTCAGCAATTTTTACAAAATTTGACGTTTGTAGTACTTTACAAGAAATGTTAATATCTCGGAAACTATTAAAAGCGATAGATAGGTTTGAAACAAGCAAGGAACGTATTTGTGATCATTATTTCAAAAGAATTTTAAATCAATAGCCTAGCAATTTTCAAATTTGAAAAGCTAAAAACGTAAAAAACTTTTTTTTTCAAATGGGAAATTAGTTTCACATCGGTGGATGTGAAATTAAATTCTCTTTCACCTGTATCTAGGCACAAATGCTTAGACTTCATGCTGGTTGACAACAAACCTCTCAAAATTTGGATTTATGTCAGTATAAGAATGTAAATTATGCTAGTTTACATGGCCGTTAAGATAACGCTGTAACTACATTTTATAAAAAAGAAAATGAAAGAATTTCATACGAAATGTAGCTTCATTCGTAAACAACACACTGTTAAAAAGGAGTGCATCTTCTTGGACTCGAGCATGACTCCAGTTACAAAAATTCATTCAGTTTTCAAAGTCTTGTCTTTCAATTGCTTGATTTAGCTGCACGTGATAAGGATGCTATATGTACTCCGTTAAGATCATGTTCACAGATGTTTGACCAATGCCTAAATAGCGACTAATTTCTGCTGTAGTACTGCTATGCGGATCTTCAACTACAATTGCGAGAATATCAAACTCACTATCTTCATGTATCACTACTAATACATTGTTTCCTTGTCTCATATCTTACGCCCACGTAAATCCAAATTTTGAGAAGTTTGTTGACAGCCAGCATTGAGTCTAAACATTTGGGGTAGTATTATTGGAAACCGCATAATAAACTAATGTTTTCAAAAATTTTCTAAATAAAAATTTGGAAAACCTGTTGAAAAATTCACCACTGGAGTGTTTAAGAATAATGTGGTTACAGTTAGATGGAGCGAAAGCACATTTTAGTATTAGACGTCGAAACACTTCGGATGAAGGGTTTGCTGCCAATTGTTTCGTCTGCGAGCCACGCCACCTACGATTTTCCCAATTCCTACGCAATAATTACAAAACCGTAAATACCTTACAAACCATCAAAGATAGAACCACATGTGCCTAGATAAAAGTGAAGTTTAATTTCGCATCCACCGATGTGAAACTTATCATACCATCCCATTTGAAAAAAAAAGTTTTTAAGGTTTTTAACTTTACAAATTTGAAAATTGCTAGTCTATTGATTTAATATTCTTTTGAAACAATGATCTTACTGAAACACAGGCACGTTCTTTGCTTGTTTCAAAACCGGAAATCGCATCTTTCTATCGCGTTTAGTTTCCGAGATATTAACGTTTCTTGAAAAGTACTACAAACATCAAATTTTGTAAAAATTGCTGAATAACTCCGAAAATAGGCTTCGTAGACATAAACAATGGTTAACAAACTGGACCTAAAATTGAATGCTGAATTCAAAAACGTAATAATATATAGGGTGTTCCATTTAAAATAAGGAAGTTGATACCCACTTCCAGTATAACCGAAAGTCCGCCATTTTGAAATTATTTTCTGAATGTAGAGCATTTGAAAAGAAACGTTTTTTATTTGAAATATTTTCGTCTAATTTAAACGGTATGGCCGCTAGGGAGCACCGCGCGCTTATTGAACCACCCTGTATATCCTGAGGCGGGCATTATTCACACATCAAGAACCGATCGGAACAACCGCACATTTATTCCCAGGGTGACCAAGCCTTGGAATGGACTACCAGTAGATGTATTTAGTGAGTCTACGGGTGTTGACCCATTCAAATCCCGCGTTAATAAACTTCCCCTAACCCTTGCACAGCAGCCGCTGTACTCTGGTATTTAGACTCTGCCTTCGCGGTCAGTTAAAAAAAAGTGCGCTACCATTAGGGCCAGCCCCATCATATAGATATGCGTATCTTTAGTAAATAAATATTTTCGGCATCCTTCGTTTTCAGCCAGTACAATACAGCATACCGCATGCTGATACGACAAAACTTAAATCCTCCAACTTCCCTGTACCCGCAGCCTGCACCTTTGCGTCTGTTTCGTCACAAAGAGAAACACTGGTAAAATAAAACAGCAAAGAGAGGCAAACTGTGTGTTCTGCTACAGTGCGGCTACGACATTTGCATAGATATGGGAGTCGTCTGATGGAACATTGTCACAAGGCGGTCGTGAATCAGTTGAAATGGCAACCCCCTCACCCTGTGACCTCCTCCTTCCCCATCTAAGGGGTGCACGCTTGCGCCAGAGAAGATGTACATTTGCTGTCTTTATATTGTTGCCACTGGACTGCTTCAGAATTTAGAGGAATGTATAAGAAAGCGCACGCTATGGGTTGGAATGGTAATTATCATTGAGAAGGGAGAGCACAGTAAGTGTAATTTACACCAGAAAACCTAAACGTTACGGTACAGCCATTATTGATTGACCGGTTGTCAGTAGCACCTAAATGGAGGGAAACATGCGTGCAAGCCTTATTAATTTCATTTCACTTTTCACTTTATTTGTATTGTACTATACAAATATTGCCACCTCGAAGGCTATGCCTTGTTTGAGGTATTGGCATTGAATATACACTAAAATTTTGCCTAACCTAATTTCACTGCTGTCTCTCTTTGGACTGTTATATTTGTACACTTCTCAATGATTTGCTTCTTCTTCTTCTTCTCCATGACCTTCTATCGATCCATTCTCAGCATCTCAGCAGCAGCAGGACATTCTCTTCTATAATTTTTTTTGATGATTTCGTAATTTGAACGAAAAATTTGGATCGGATGTCCGAGTGACATTGACTTGAATTGGAATCTTTGTAGTATTATTTTTTCGTACGATAAATCTCGTGAAACTGGAACAGATCGTACGTGTGTGTATTTAAAATGTTACACGACAAATAAAAAATGACTCCAAAATACGAATTTTTCAAATGTACCTACCAACTTGATCAATGTCTTAATAAATACGTGTCTCATTATTCTTCTATAGGAATAAAATTTAATCCTCATTTAATGAAGTTTTTAAAAGATACTTGTACCTTCATGTACATGGTGTGTGTTCATTTCAAAACTTCCCACCACGGATTTATCGAAAACCATTTATTAAAAAAAAAGGCCGAGACACATCAAAGGATTGATTTGTCAACGGTGACAACTTTTTAACCAAAGACTACTTCCTTCTCTTGTACCATCTACCCTCCCTGGTCATCGCCTTAGAAATTTTATATGGCAAGGGGTATCGAGTAACATCTTGTTTCATAGGGATATCAAAGTCCTTTATTTTGGCGTTTGACTTTTTTAAATCGGTCGAATCGTTTTCGATAAAATTTGAAAAATCCTTATCTTAATTTTTCAAACAGAAAACAAAAAACACACGAAACTATCACTTTTTGTTGCAATAAATGTTCATATCTTGCCCGTTATTGGCCAAACAAAGATATTAGGTGATGTTTAAATTCCTGACGGAGAGTTGCAAACATAGTGGAAATGATTCCAATTCATGTTGCCCAAAATCAATGTGCTCGGCAAACTGCAGACACCCGGAGAAGATAACTTCGCACAGGTATATTTTGGACCTTACGAAATTTACTCAAATTGGATCTGATGCAAATAAAAAACGGAGAGTTTTGAGTCATTTTGGCACAAATCCCAGTATTTCATTACGCAAAATTTTGGATGCGACTGATATTTGACTTGTCTTTATACACAGAGTTACTAAACTCCATAAATACTATGTTTCCATTCAAAATGAAAATAGTGCAAGAGCTAACCGAAGGTGACTTTGATCGGCGAGTTGAGTTTTGTGAACAAATGACTACAACGATTAATCATAATATCATTAATGTAAAGAATATCATATTGAATGCACATTTTTATGTAACTGGATTTGTTAATAAGTGCAACTGCATGTTTTAGAGCAATGAAAATCCTCATAGAAGGGCATACCCCAGTACCACCAAAGATTTAATATGTGGGTAGGCAATTTACGAAACAAAGTGATTGGGCCATTGTTTATTAATTGAAATTTGAATGTACACATTTATTAACATATTTATATGTTGGATAATACCAGCAATCCGCTTTTCACTGAAACCATTGAAAAATAGAGGCATTTCTCCACACTATATTCTTTCGGTTTGGCAATGGCTAGACCTAGACGAAGCGTTTCCAGATAAATGGATAGTGTGAAGAGAACTTAAAAAATGGCCTGCTAGATCTCATGATTTGACGGCATTAGACTGTTTTCTATTGGACTATTTGAAATCTATTGTGTTTACTTCCCAGTCTGAAAGTTTGGATGAGCTTCGTCAACACACAATCGAAGGTTGCCATGATATCTCACAAGTTTTTGCAACTGTCCGTCGGGAATTTGAACATCGCCTATATCATTGTTTGGCTAATTTTGAACCCTTATTGCAATGAATAGTGAATGTTTTTGTTTTCTATTTGAACAAGTTCAGATACGTACAGATTTTTCTAATGTTCTCGAAAACGAAACGACCGATTTAAAAAATTAAATGTCAAAGGCAGCGCACAACACAAGCTGGTAGAAGGTCGTCCACAACAAATCACAGCAGTTCGAAAGAGTATGCCCAACAGTTCTCTTCTCTTATACTTAGACATATTATAGTCAGTACTAGCGAAATCAATGTTTTTGAAGTATTCATCGGCCATATTTCGTGTCTAAGAAGAAACTGTTTCGCTTCTGAGAAAGAAGATATATGAATAATTCCACGAACTCTCAGGTTAAACAATCGCCAACAAGCAACGTTTAAAGTAATGGCCGATGTTCCCAAAAGCTTGTTGAATATAAATCAATGGTGTGCCGTTATAAAAAAAATAAGGTAGTTGAAGACATGCCTGTCTAGTCACAAAACTATTATATGGCATTGAATTTAACCCATAACATATGTTCGGACTCAAAACATTTATATTATGCTTGTTTAGCAACTCCTCTTATTTGTAAATAATGAGGACGAAACACTGAAAATCAACTCGTTAGGTAGCAGTTAAGCAATAATACTGATCATGCTGATTTTTGGCATATATACATGATCACTTTCCTCCTAAGACATTTTCGAAATAAAAAAAAAATAAAAAAAGTCCTCCCCGGCGGGGAATCGAACCCCGGTCTCCCGCGTGACAGGCGGGGATACTGACCACTATACTACCGAGGACTTGTTAAAAGGTTTTCATTATTACAAATTTCCTTTATTATGTATGTATTGCAGTAATAATGTGACTGCTTGTCATAATCATAACAGATGAGTGGTGGCTCAGAATAACAACTGAACATAGAGGTAGTAAACAACTAACCCTAATAGGCCAACATCTTTTCTTACGTTGTCATACTGACCCCCAGATGCGGCAATCATAATTGTTTACTATCGTCTTAACTGTATAGTATCCAGAAATATCCCATTCTACGTTCAAAAAGACGATATTTTGATGGTTCACGCATCATTACAGCAAAATCAATAGATATGTTGACCTCTACTGCGTTACTGCATATTTGTTGATCATAAACGCAAATTTTGTCTTACATAAATTTTGAGGAGCTGGCAACGCCTATATAATTTTCCTGCGATTTGTTTACGGTAAACCGCGACTGTCAAACGTTTGTTTTGTTTGTGCGTCTTTTATGCTTGGTCAGTAAAGTCGAATTCGCTATTTGTTGGTAACTGTAGTGAAACTTTATGGACTTGATGTGCTATGCCTGCAAACAAATACAGCCGTAATTCCTAATTCTTTGTAGAAAATAACCTAATGAGGTAATAAACTACTACATTTTGCGGTACGAAAATGCCTTGATAATTAAAATTCCCTATTAGTCTTTTTAGTATTATATAAATTAGAAATTTCTAACCTATATATCGCCTTTGAAGACAATGGCCCTCAAAGATATAATGTTTGGTTCCAAATTACTTGATTTTGACATAATTTTTGCTTTCATATGCCCAGAAAATCTTTGGTCAATACCTCTAGCATAATTTTACTCCATTGTAACATTAAAAAATCCTTCGAATTCCAAGGACAAAGTAAGGAGCCATTCAGGTTACTAAAAGGTAATTTTTTACCCAACTCTTTGCTTAATAGTTAAAACACAGAGAAGGAGAATTGTGGTTTAAAATAGCAAATTTATTACTAATATTTGACTTCCCGAGTCCCTTATAGTCAATGTCCAAATTTGGTATTTTATTTAATCTGAGAAGGTCGCATGTGAAGAGAAAAATAGGTTAATTTTAACTCTATAGAGAAACATCGGCTTGCGTGCAGTCATAACGAAGCTATATGACACTGACAACGATGCCCCTCTATTTTTCATAACAGCGTCTACTTTAAACGTATTAATTTTTTTAAATACAGTAAAACCAAAACACAAGGCACGCTAAGCGCCAAAAGCAAAAATATGTGAGGATTGTGAGGTTAGTTTTTCCGAATAGGATTGGTAGTGTTAGTACAAAAACATCGAATGTCGATAGTTGCGTTTTCGATATTCAACGATACTTTGACTTCAGCTTCAATGTTAATAAATAATTAAAGCAGAATATTTACTTTGAAATGAGTCAGTAGTTATTTAAAGGTAAACGAAACTTCATCACAATCTATTTAAAATAAAATATATGATCACTGCGTGTGTCTCTAAAATTCGCATCGATCATCGATCGTGTAGGAATGATGTCACCGTCGCTGAAGCGTTTCTTTACCTTTTGTTACCAAATTTCGACCTAATTCTAACTAGGTATTATTCACTAAGCTTTGTGACCAGATTTTTCCCTAAATGAAGGAATAGCGAACTTTGAGGGCAAAAACATGTTGTCGACTATCACTTGTTTAAGGAAAAGTGGCCTGAAAGTAAAAAAATAGGTGAATTTGAACTTCAAAGTTGATAAATGTTTCCTCGTCACTTTTTATTTATGGAAGCCATATTGACAACAAAAATGTTCATAAATATTCAACATTTACACTAAATAAAATCAAAATGGTTCATAAATTTTCAGTGTTTCGGTAGTTTAAATGTTTAAGTGTCCAAGTTATGACACCGAGCTGAGAAAAATTGAAATGATGGAATTCAAGGCCATCATTTATAATGTTGTTATAATTTTACGTTATTAATAAATATGCCGATTTTTTAAGGCCCGCTTGTTTTTTCGTAGTATCGTATCAAATATTCACAATAAATCTTGCTGTGCAACGAAATTTTGGTTTGTAGAACGGGTATGGAGATCTAGTTATTGCTTATACCTAGGTGTGTATCAGGCATATTGTCGACCATGTTGGAAACATAGTACGAACAGCGTTTTGATATTCATTTCATGCTTTATTGATGTACCCAACTATAAACGAAATCCCTTGGCCTATTATTGACCACATTCAGTATACGTTCCATTATAGGTTTATATTTGGGCCTGTTTAAGGCATTAACGACCACATTTTTACCAATTATTTACCTCTGTCTAGACAATTAGCACTAAAATAGGCTTTGTCTTTATGATCCTGAAAACTATCATTACCTATTTTTGACCTCTAAATTACGTTGATTTCATTCCCCACTTTGAGAAAAACAACGTCGAAAAGAAGTAAATTTGACTTGAAGCAACAGGGTATGGGTCTAGCTTGGAAGTAAAAAAGAGGTAAATTTAACTTTAAATGCTTGTTGGGATATTCGAGTGTAGTTTAACATCTTTCGAGATGGGACAGTGCAGAGCAGTGTTTGTAACATGGGTGGCATTGGAGGAATTTTCAGGTTAGTTGACAATGTTTGGAGGCTGAGCTGAAGTGTCAAGAGATGATGGCTTTGAGCACGCCATGCCTGGACCATCGAGGCTCTCGACGGTCCCGGCCATACTGAAGTGGTTTTTTTAATACCTCTATGTTCAGTTGTTACTCTGAGGGTGGTGGAAACTATAAAGATTGAAATTATTATTATTGAGTATGAGACCACTTTGGTAACATATTATATTCAAGACCTTACGCTAAGAGTGAAACAAAGGTAAGACAAAAAATAAGTTAACTAAAGTGGGACAGGTAGATTAAAATTTGTTTATTTGTTTTTTGCCTTGTTTTTTATTTGAATCAATCATTACCTTCCGAACTGTTGCGTATCATGCCATTTTAATAAAAAGCATAATGACAAATAATAGAGGTGCTGCATAGCGAATTAAAAAAATGTGATAGAGCTTCAAAATAAAAAAGTAGGTATTTATATGGAAGCTATAGATTTTTACTTGCCACACCGATACGGGAGGCCGGTATTGTGATCGCGAAAGTTTTCGATTTTTTGATAATTTTGGGCATTTTATGATGTCCACATACAGGCACGTAGCACGTAGTGAGGGGCTCCCGAATGCTACAAAATATCTTAGTGCTTTATATATTTCTAAATTTCTAAACTGTTGAAACTTTTATACTACAATTTCTAGACTACGAGCTCATTATAAGAAACCGCCTCAATAAAGTTTGGAAATGGTCATTTATTGGGTAAAATATTCAAGGGATCAAAACAAACTTAGGTACACAAACATTTTAGGCGGGTTTCTTGGTAGGTAGGTATCCACTATCTAAGTTCTAAGTGTTGCTCATAAAATAAACGACAATAATAAACAACATTTTTTCAAAAAGCGAAGTTTTCTCTCACAGAACCTTTCTTCATGTGACACAATCAAGAGATGAAACCCAGAGGGCATCTTGATGACAGAAGCCAAATAACAAAAAGTAGGTACCTAGTTTGTTTCCTGAAAACTGCGTCAATACCGAGGTTTGAAAGTTGACGAGGCAACAATGCACTGTTGATGTATGACGCGCTTCGCACTGATTGACTAAATTTGAATTTCTTTTTTTAAACTTGGACAAAATAACGCAGACAGTAATGAAATGCATCATTACACCTATTTTAGTATTCACTCAGAGGTTATAATGATTTAATCATCATTCAAACCCATGATACTAGTCCATTGAAAAAATTCTGTTTTCATTGCTACTTAAACTCTTACTTTTCGTATACAGTTAAATAAATTAGACTTATTGTCGACGTCATCTCTATTAATGTCTATCTAACTTGATGAACTATACCGTAATCTCGAGCAATCCTATCATACGCAAAACGTTAAGATTTCTGGATTTATTCTATTAAAATGTTTATCAAATTACCTAAGTATGTAACTGAATAAGATCCAGGTTGGCTCTAGAGAATGAAAATAATTAAATGCGAATATTCTAAAAGTAAGAAAAGGACATGGACCGAAAGGTGCTTAAATAACGTTACCGTTAATGTACCATTTAGCTGCAATTTTGAACACATATAACAACGCTGTTAATGCATAAACTAAAAGCTTTTTCCATGTATGCCAGATTTCATTTTAAAATATATATTGTAGGGTAGCCTCGTGAAGGTTGGTCTTTCGCAGCTAAAGTATTTTCATAATCAATTTAACCCTCCCATTATGTGCAAGTTAGCATCTATGAAAAGTAACGACTATCTCACTTGATCTGTTTTAATTTAGAGAAAAATGTTTAACAATATGCTTTAAATACGTGAACACGTATTAAAAAATTGTCTCAATTGTCTAGATAGTAGTTAATATATTAACCTGTACTTACCCTTCGCCATTGTGACTGCTTAGGCCAAAAACTGACTCGGTACTTCTGCAAAAAAAGAGAATCATGAACAGATTTTGTCTGTATCAAATGAGGAGCTGCACTTCATCCAAAGAAGAATAAGAAATTGAGATTAAAAAAAGTACCAGTCTGCAGATGTTCAATTACAGGTAAAGTAACCTGATTGAGAAAAATATTCAATATCCAAATTGGCTGTTCGTCTTCGATCTTATCAAAGATTTTCATACGTTCAAAGATTCGAGGCTTCCAATATTGGTTAAAATTCTAAACCTTTTCATTTTGAGGCTATTTAGGTATATGCATATAATGGTCTTGGGTCTAATTCCCCCCAACATTAAAGTTTACTTTGTGACTTTTGTAGTTTTGCATACTTTTGCATACTCTGTATACAGGGTGTTTCCTAATTGAATATCAATATTTATGGAGGCGATTTTTGGGTCCATTTTAAGAAGAAAACTTCATATGAACGTATGTACTAAACGTCTTACCTTTTGAGATAGAGGGTGATAAAATTTTCAAAAATTAATAATTTATTATTAATATCTACAATACCACTTCAAGTACACACGTTCCGGTAGGCCTGTGAGTTCAAACTGAATAGTCCGCCTGAAGACCGGTCGCGTGATTGACTGACGGCCCTCCACACGTTCAGGCGAATCAGAAATATGTCAGTTACTACGTTTCCACGGGCTTTTAAAACGTTTTGAGTTTTGAAATACAGGGTGTCCATTTAGTGAGCAATTCTTCGATATCTCGCAAGGTGTACCTCATAGAAGAAAAGATCAAATACAAAAGTTATTTGATTAGACACATAAAAAGAAATTCTCAAGTCAGGAATTGTGATATTCTTGTAAATACATACTCACAACAAGAATATCGTTTCTCACTCTAAGAAAGAGTATTTGATGAGAAAATTATAGAAAATTTGTATCAAGAATAATATACTTTTGATTTATATACTTATTTTAAAGAGATGCTCCGAAAGAAAATATAATTTTCTTTGCAACCAAGGCTATAATAATCTAATAACAAATATTTCATAATTTTGTATCAAGATTATCATTTTTCCCAGCGGTACCCAGTTTATCTCTATCAAGAATATAGACAGCTTGCAAATGCGAACCTTCATTTACAATATGATAATCTTGGCTTGAAAATGAACGCTGTTTTACAAGCACACCCTATATTTGTATCAAGTAAATCATTTATTTGACGTCTCCCAACGTCGGAGAGCGCAGACGCGCAGCGTGTCACGGGTCAACCCTAACCTTTCCACCCTCTCTACTCAATAGCCTGTTGCCCGTCCGCGTCCGCGCCGCCGCGCCATTATCGGTTTTCGGATTGTCGCATTCGCCGCCGTCTTTAGTACCGTAGCGTAATACCTGGATCCTGCACAATAGCACATAATAGTATCTAGCCAATCTGTTAAATAAATTGCCATTGCCACGTGATACCCGTGATACCACCGTCAACCATCAGTCATCGAATCTGCCGGTAATGCTGGTCCACCGCCATTTGAGTCGCATCCCAGTCCCCATCAGCTTATCACCGGATCTATCCAATCATGAATGAGCTATTAAAAAAATTGGGATGCGAAGACCTGACTCAGGTGTTCCTAGATAAGTACTAAGTATATTAAAAGTGATTTAAGAAATTTTGCAGAACTATTTCTCCAGAAAAATTTCTACATGCTCATAGAAAAGTTTGAATGCTCAAATTAATACTACTAGATTCCTCATCCAAGAATATCACAATTTTAGAATAAAGTTGAGCTACTTGCGTCAAGTTTCTGAAATGCACCCAGTTAAGGTTATGAAATGCTTCAGTCAAGATTATGAAATACTTCGATCAAGATTACCATATGCTTGATTTAAGATTTTGGTATTCTTACTATCAAGAATTTCCCAGTTTTGCATTGAAGATATTTTCTCAATCTAACCCTTATATGGTCAAAGATATCGTATTCTCACTTTAAGATTAGCACAACTTTGCGCGTATAGGAAGTTATGGTATACTTGAATTAAAGCATCTGTGCTCCATCTGAGAAATTATTTTTATGTGTGTACTTAAGACGCATATCATAAAAATATTCTGAAATATACAGGGTGTTGCGGGAAAGTAGGATAGTGATCAACTTGATTTTTTCATACAGAACCATAACTTTTTTTAAATTTTGATAGTTTCCATCATCGATCTTTATTTAGCCCTAAAATATTTTTGGGATCGGTTGCGACGTTGCCAAGTTATAATTTATTTTCTAATAATTTCCGGATTTGCAAGGTCGCAAGTAATACGTCCAAATTGATATATTCCTTTAGCTTTTCTCAACAATATTATACAGCAAGTTACTTGAATATTAAATGAATATTATTTTGGATGTTGTTATTATTGTTATGTGCATCTACAGGGTGTTTTTGGCAAATTTTAAATTACGGCAATTTGATGGTCATTTTACTTTCGTTCGTGTACCTTTCTTTTACTGACCCGGTATTCGAAATAGGTAGTATGTGCAAGGAAAACGGTTTTATTATTTTAGGAACACCAGTTAAAACTTGTTCACGCCGTAAACCATTACTAGGAAATACTTCTAAGTTAAATAAAATATACAGTGTGTTCTCTTAATAAAAATCATATATATTTGTTTGAAAATTTGGAAAAATAATTTATAACTTGGCAACGTCACAAACGCGAAAAAAATATTACAAGGCGAGATAGGGTATTAGTAGATATTTCGATTTAAAATAAAACATACAGGGTGTTACACTAAAAAAAATTAAAATGACCTTCAAGTTGCCGTAATTTAAAATTCTGCCAAAAACACCCTGTAGATGCACATTGCTGATAAAATCCAAAATAATATTCACTTAATATTCAAGAAACGCGCTGTATAATATTATTGAGAAAAGTTCAAGAAATATATCAATTTGGACGTATTACTAGCGACCTTGCAATTCCGGAAATTATTAGAAAATAAATTATAACTTGGCACCGTCGCAACCGATCGTAGAAATATTTCAGGGTTAAATTAATAGAGATCGATGATGGAAACTAGAAAAATTTGAAAAAGTTATGGTATATAAAAAAATCAAGTTGATCACTACCCTACTTTCCCACAACACCCCGTATAATTCAAAATATTTTTAGGACGTGCGTCTTAACCAAATAACTTCTGTATTTGATATTTTCTTCTATTAAGTATATCTTGCGAGATATCGAAGAATTACACACTATACAGGGTGGTCCAATAGTGCGTGGACGGAGGATTGTGGGCTTACTAAAAAGTATTTCAAAAATCTGTCACTTGATCATGGTAGGGACCCTTGAGGGCTATAACGTAAAAATATTTTCACTTAAATTTTGACGTTTATACAGGGTGATTCATATCAAACCTACATTTTTTTGAATGGAACCCTATATATATTATTGCATATTTGGATTGCTTGGTCAACTCTAGTGTGACTTTATGTATCACAGATGGAACTTTAAACGAACCGTTTAGGCGCAAATCACCATTTTTGGTATAAGTAGGTATCAGAAAAAAATTGAATATCGCAGCGATTATAAAACTTAGAAGGCCTTGACTTTGCGGTACGACTAAGCATGAAATGCGTCACCTTAGGTCAGACGGCTAAATTTGAATTCTTTTTGTACTTGGAGAAATCAGAGGATAAATTAAGGAAACTTCAATCACAGATAACTTGATTTTTTCAAATTGGAATGCCTATTTTGGTTTAAAGAATCAAATGTAAAATTTGATTACCTTTCTAACGATATAGCATTCTTGATATCAGTCTTTTTTGGTTTTCATTTTATTTCAAATTTTCAGTCAAATCGGTGTTTTTCAACTTTCCTGCATGCAAGCAACCTAGCAGGCCATGAAAAATAAACAAAAGCTCGTTAATATGGAAGAAGGCAACTAACTTAGTAGAAAAATGCAAACTAACCAGAGCAGCGAGGCAAGATTACGAAAATTCCTTACAACATATTAGCTCTAACCAGAAACAATAGCAGTAACAAGAACGCTCATTTTTCACAGCCTACTAGCTATTAGCCAATTTCCAAAGTTAGTAAAAAAATATCTAATCAAGGGAAAACTACTAGTGATTGTTGCTGGCAGTAGAATATCTATGTCTTCTGAATAAATTTGAATAAGTTTTCACATTTATTGCTATAAAAATGTAGCCATTTCAGTAAGTCAAAAGTAATGATACCTCTGACTGGAATCCTTCAAATTCTTCGGTAGGTACTTCTGCTTATTAGCAGAATCGCGGAAAATAGGACTTGAATTGCAGTCTGTTTGAATTGTAAAACATAAATTAGTTTGCAGAAAACTAGATGAAATAATCACAATTACAACATAGCGTAATAAAAAAATTCTAGCAATTATTTCAATAGATGTTCAGAATACTCCAGTTGGAGATATATTTACTTTCGACTTAACTAAACGGAAATGACTATTTTTTTATCCCATTAAATGTGAAATTTCACTCTAAACATGTAAGCAAAAATCGCTGATAGTTTTCTTTTTGTTTCAAAATTTTTAATCGTTTTGAAAAGTTGCCAAGCTCTAGTAGACCTCAATAGCTAGTAGGCTGTGCAAAACAAATACTTCTGTCGGACCCCAGCTTCTCATTGACATTAGATATCTTGCCGCTGTTGTTTCCGGTTAGAGCTGATGTGTTGTAAGGAATTTTCATGTTCTTGCCTCGCTACTCGAGTTCGTTTGCAATCTTTCTACTAAGTTAGTTGTTTTCTTCCATATTAACGAGCTTTTGTTTATTTTTCATGGCCTACTATGAAAACCAAAGAAGATTGATATCAAGAATGCTATATCGTTAGAAAGGTAATCAAATTTTACATTTGATTCTTTAAACCAAAATAGGCATTCCCATTTGAAAAAATCAAGTTATCTGTGATTGAAGTTTCCTTAATTAATGTACTGATTTCTCCAAGTACAAAAAGAATCCAAATTTAGCCGTCTGACCTTAGGTGACGCATTTCATGCTTAGTCGTACCGCAAAGTCACGGCCTTCTAAGTTTTATAATCGCTGCGATATTCAATTTTTTTCTGATACCTACTTATACCAAAAATGGTGATTTGCGCCTAAACGGTTCGTTTAGTGGTCCATGTATGATACATATAGTCACATTAGAATTGACCAAGGAATCTAAATATGCAATAATATATAGAGGGTTCCATTCAAAAAAATGTAAGTTTGATATGAATCACCCTGTATAAACGTCAAAATTTAAGTGAAAATATTTTTACGTTATAGCCCTCAAGGGTTCTAACCATGATCAAGTGACAGATTTTTGAAATATTTTTTAGTAAGCCCACAATCCTCCGTCCACGCACTATTGGCCCACCCTGTATAGTGGAAACATCAATTGGATACGTTTTTAAAACGTTTCCTGTTCAAGGTCGATACGCTTTTTGAGATCGTATCCAGATCCAAATGTCGTGGAAACACCAGCTGTCACTTTCGTTTTGAAATGGACCAATCGTAGTGCGTCAGGTCGGACGGGTTGACGAACATATTTGTGATTCTTCTCCGGCCGCCTGAACAGTCGTAACTGACAGGTCGACCGGAACATACACACGCTCAGGCGACCGGACGTCAGGCGGACTGTTCAGTTCGAACTGACAGGCCTGCCGGATCGTGTGTAGCCGGCATAATGAAATTCGTCATATACTATAAATTAAGAGGCATCTTTTAATGTATCACTTTTTCTTAAATTTCCCTCAGTGGCGTTCGTATGTAATTGGATCTGCCTATTTTGGAAAACATTGGTGGTACGCCACTGATTTCTCCTAAAATAAAGATTATATTTGCAATCCCCACTCATTTCTACCAAAGTTGAACAGTTGATTTTTTCAATCAGATGTAAGGTTTTCGCTTAAAAAAATAAAAACCGATTCTCTGCATGATCGCAACAATATCGTTAATATGGCAATATCATCATCATGCAGAGACATACGTAGATTTTATTTGCTAGACGAAACCCGTGCGTCAGACTAAAAAAATCAAGAAATCAGATCTGTTCATAATTGAATACAGATTTCAATTTTTTTTATTTTAAGAAAAGTCAGTGGCGTGCCACTGACTGTCTAAATAATATTTGGGACTATGTTAATTGGGTCGGGACTGGTTAAAATCGAGAGTTTTTTTGTGAAAAAAAATCTAGTCTTTAGTTATAAATCAGTGGCCACAATCACAGGATGTAAATAATGTTGTTAGAAGACTGTTCTTTTTTAAATAATTTTACTTTTACACTTTTAATGAAATAACATAACATTCTTTAACAACAACAAAAACAAGATAACTAATAAACGAATTTTATTTAAAAAAAAAACAATACCTACCATTAATCACTTTATGAAAATTATACATAAATCGTCAGCTATTAAATGAAGTTGTGAAAAAATAGAACATAGAAACTAGATATATATAATCTATTCCCCTTTTTACCCTTACGGGTGAAACTAGATAAGTTGTTGAAAATGCCCCCCGCCTTGAAGGATACACGCTTCAGCTCTTTTCCTCATATTTGTCGCGCACTCTTTGAAGTATATTTTTATTAAATCGCAGGAAGCTCTTATACGATCCTTCAGCTCTTCTAAAGTGTTAACGGGGGTGCAGTAAGCCAGACTCTTAAGATACCCTCATAAGAAAAACTCCACACTATTTAAATCTGGGGACCTAGAGGGCCATGGTTGTGGTCTGCCACGACCTACCCAGCGGTTATTAAATGCGTGATTAAAATATTCTCTTGCTGTAACACTAAAGTGAGCGGGCGCACCGTCATGCATGAACCACATTCTGTTTCTAATGGAAATTGGTACTTCTTCTAGCAATATGGGCAAATCCTCCTCTGGAAACCGGCGATAATTATGGCCATTCAGCCTTTCTGGCAAGAAAAAAGGTCCAATTAAGTAATTGTCAACAATTCCAGCCCAGACATTTACCGAAAATTGTTCTTGATGGTTAACTTCCGCAACTGCGTGGGGGTCTCCGTCGGCCCAAATATGGTTGTTGTGGAAATTTCTGATTGCATTTCTGGAAGAGTTAGCTTCACCTGTGATCATTATGTCACGGTCAAACAAGGGATTATGCGCAATTTTTTCAAAAAACCATTGACAAAAATTAACGCGCAAGGGAAAGTCTCGAGGAAGTAACGCTTGGGCACGTCATACGTCATACGAGTACAATAGAAAATCGTGCAAAATTTTCAAAACCAGGACGTGCGAGATATTCAGATTATTTCCAATTTTTCGAGTACTAGGTTCAGGATTTTCATCAATGGAATTTAAAACTGCTTCTTCGATTTCTGGAGTTCTTACAGTCCGATGGGCTTCTTTCAATTGGTTGATTGGCTTCAAAGTACCTGTTTCAGTCAACCTCCTATAATATACATTTGCAAATGTTCGCCTATCTGGCATGACTCTATTAGGAAACCGCTCTGAAACTCGACCATTATTTTTCAAAATAGCACTGCTCGTATTAATTAATAAAAATATTAATAAATCGCGAAGAACTGAATTTAAAGACTGATGAACTCTCAAATAAAATAATGACATCCGCCTTGACAACAGAATTTAGAATCACGCCGCTTCTAGTGTCTTAATCGCAAAAATATTACTGAAGCCTGCTACGATAAGTGATAATTCTTTCTGACTTATGTAATTTTTTTCAATGTTTTATTGAAAAACTTCCGGAATTCCAAGTACGTAAACTCTGAAATGTACTTTTTAAATCTGTATTCAATTATGAGCAGATTTGATCTCTTGAATTTATTTAGTCCGACGCACAGGTTTCATCTAAAAAAAATTAAATCTAGGTATGTCTCTGCATGGTGATATTGTCATATTATTAATGATATTGTTGCGATCATGCAGAGAAACGGTTGTTATTTTTTTAGGCGAAAACCGTGCATCGGATTGAAAAAAATTAAGTGTTCAACTTTGGTTAGAAATGAGTTGGGATTTCAAAAATAATCTTTATTTTAGGAGAATTCAGTGGCGTACCAAAATAGGCAGGTCAAATTACTTACGAACGCCACTGGTATAAATTTGAGAAAAAGTGATACAACAAAAAATGCCTCTTGATTCATAGTACATGTATGACGAATTTCAGTAAGGTATCTGAAGTGGTATTGTAGATATTAATAATAAATTATTTATTTTTGAAAACTTTACCACCCTGTATCTCAAAAGGTAAGATGTTTAGGACATACGTTCGTATTGAGTTTTCTACTTCAAATGAACCCAAAAATCGCCCCCATAAATATTGACATTCAATTAAGAAACACCCGCAGTATGTTATTTTTTAAATGTTTAAAATATAGTGATTTTATGTTTTCGTGATCGTAGATTTCAAACTTGATTTTTTCTAGCGGTATTGCGGTCAAAGTAATGAAACACATTTCCTTCCCACGATATACACCGGAACGTCGTGGGAAGGAAATGTGTTTCACTACTTGGACCGCAATACCACTAGAAAAAATCAAGTTTAAAATATAGTAATGTGGTACTGTTTATTCACAAGAATTGCGTTTTATCAGCTACACTAAGATAAGTTACATGCAACCAATTTTGTTGGCGTTGTTTATTAACTACTGTACGTCAAAGGGAAGATTACAAAGTAAATAATTATTTTTATTGTGTTCGCTTTTCAAAATAATGTTGATTATGTATCTTAATGAAAATTTTACATCGTCAAGTAAAGTTTCCCTTCAGTAGCGCACTGTTAGTTGTTTTGAATATGAATAAATGAATTAATATAATTGTATAGTATTTGCATATACCTTTTTCCTAGTTTTTTTGTTTATTTTTTCGAAGAGTCAGAAACGAACACCCACACACTATGTATTATGATCATGTATAGGACACAATGTCTCGAAACGTGGAAGATATTTTAGTTGTTGTTCCCACATTCAGTTGGAGGAGAGTACATTTTATAGGCAGGTCATGTTTACGGAGGAAGATGAAAACGAGTACGCCTTTCTAACATGCAAGCCATTTCTCTTCTTTTCTTTTCTTAGCAGCTATTTTAGTGTTCTTAACGTTCAGCTTCACATGCTGGTATTACTACGGCGTGAATTTTGTTTTCTTCTTTTTCCACACTAGTTTCGTTGTTTTTTTATTATAGAGGCATAAGAAAATCAGATTTAGTACAGGACAGGAGCACTCCCACTCCGCGGAGGGGTAAGAGGTAATCTGCCCGCCCGACGATGCGCGCAATTTCGTCCACTGGACATGCCACCACGGCCCGATCGCTGAAAACCCGTTCCGCCTGCTGATATGTTTTCTTTTTGAATGTCATGTGCCATATTGGCGCTTCGTCGAGGACAATCGACTGGACGTTCAGGAGTGCTTATTTTCTACTTCTGGGTCTCCCAAAATACATCAGCCTATTGTAGCTTCTGCCTTCTGGGTTGACTTCTTAATGTGATCTGAGAAGCGCATCTCGTTGTCTATATATGTATAGACTCTCAACTATACTGAGGACTATCCTGGTCCTGCCTCTAAGTTGGAAGTTCACTAGTTTAGTTCTACCGTGAAGTGCTTTGAGCGCCGCTTGGCTATAGGAAATGATTTTTATAGTTTTGTACTTCAGTTGTGAATCGCAGTGCACATAATAAGTTGGAAAAACTATGGACAACCTATTCCAGTATACTTTAATAATCATAAACCTCAAAAATTGGAAAACCAAAATTTCGCTAAATGAATGAATATGAGAAATAACAAGTTTATTTTTTCGCTACAACTGCAAAAATAGAGAATAATAAAATATTTTTTCAATTATTTTACTGGCTATAATAAAATATAAATGGACGTATTTCAAAAATATAATCTCCGTTAAAAAAGGTACTTGGATCAATGTCTATTTCTGGATTTTCGCCGGACACCACTTTTTTTGGACACCCCCTATTTTCCGTTAGATGGTATGAGCCGATAATTTATAGGAAACATCCGGTAGTGTTCGAGACGTTTAGATATAAATTTTATCCAGATGTGAATTTAAGGGATGCCTGCCTGTCCTTTTTCAGAAACGGAGCACGGAACAATAAAACGTGCCAAATTTACGTCCACATCCCATTTAATTTCACTGTGCGCTCCTGACATAAATAAATACCTTCGGTGTACCTTTTGTCTATCTGTGCGGCGTGAGAAGGGGGCCTTTTAATGGGCATCCGATGGTAATTTCTCCGACCTTTTCTCTCCTCTTTCTACTGCAAACGATCCGCGTTTCTTTAATTAATTACGGAGTGAATTGCAATGACGCTCGTAAATACCAACGGCGCGGCGGCGTTACGCTTTAGTCCAATCTAAGGAAAAACCAACGAATTCGAACAGGTTAGAAGAAGCAACTCCCATGCCCCAATAGTAAGGTGACCATTCGTCCCAAATTTTGGGGGATTGTCCCGTTTTCAGACGAGCCATCCCGCATTTACACCGTCCCGGAAAATGTCCCAGATTTTGTATATTTCTTTTTTGTATATATCTTTTTAATTTATAAAACAATTTCATCCCCACTCCACGGCTGACTTCGACGTCACATAACCCAAAGTGACATATAAATTTTGACATGTGACGTCACAATAACGCGTCGGTGGCGGTGTTTCTATCACGGCATAATAAACAACCAGCACAATAACTCAAGTTGGCGGAAATTACACGCGCATTCCCACTTTTGGATGATTTTTTTGTAGGGATGGTAACGGTACTTCGATACTTGTACGTCTGCACTAATATCGAGTATTTTTATCTTAGATACTTTTGTATGGAAAATTATCACATAATTATTAAGGAGTGTATACAATTGCACAAAATTCTATGTAAAAAATATCGACTTGGTACCGGTATCGATATTTTCATTTTCGCATCTCTACCCAAACTTCACAGCCCTAACATCATATATGAACCCTCCCAAGGTCAAATTTTGTGGGAACCATTTTTATATAGGAAATCCTCAGAGATATTATGCTGGTTGTTTATTATGCTGTGGTTTCTATCTTTAGCTATGACGTCACACAAGCAGTGCCCGGGCAGTGTTGCCATTCGTAGCGAGTTGTCGCGAAAATAGCGACATTTTGATTACGTTGAGACGTAGCGGCGATTTTACAAAATAAACCGATTTGTAGCGACTTTTTGAATAATTCTGTTACTATCTTTTTTTCGCACTGATTACTGCGTTGCTTGTCTATTCTTCTTTTCGGTTTTGACCAGACTGTCTTGTACTGGTGTCGAGACTATGTAAATGTATCGGGTAATCCACCATTTTTGAATGAAACGTTATATTCACGCACATATACCTAACATCAATTGCACCAGACGGGCTAGATCTTTCTACGCGCCGCGTCGTCCCGCATTGGCGTCAGAAGAAAATGGTCACTTTACCCAATAGGCATATAAGGGTTAATAGCGGCGGCGCACATCTTACCCGCCAGAATGCAGAAGTCATCTTTTCGTCTATTTAGGGCGCACAATTCGCGAACCCAGTGATTACTCACCTCACGGTGTGAGGAGTCATCATCATAGTCACAACAGACATGTGGTGAACTCGTAAAATGCATTAAGTCGGAACTAGAGTATTGCCGACACGAATATTATCAATAGTTTTGAGAACTGTAGCTCGCCGTCATTCGCGATTTACTGACAGTTCAGTGGCGCTCTTGATACCCATATCCATTAACTGTTTAGTCGTATCCACCCAGCGTGTAGGGAGCATGACCCTGAACTGTGACAAGTTTCTCCACATTACCGCTTCTGTGTATATGTCCGAAGAATGTAAGCATTCTCGTCTACACAATGGAGGATAGTCTCTTTGGATTACCGAGCTCATCCAGTATGGAAACGTTAGTTCGATGCGCGGTACGGTATAAGGAACTCTCAGCATTCTCCTCCACGTCCATATTTGAAAAGCATCTATGCGAGCTCGATCTGCTTTTTTAACAGTCCAAGTTTCCGAGGCATACAAAAATATGGAGAACACAAGAGACCGAACCAGCGACATTTTGGTAGCTTTAGTGATGTTCCGGTCACGCCATATTTTACTAAACCTTGTCATGGCCACACGTGCCTGTTGAATGCGCCGTCCAATCCCATTTTTACAGCTACCCGGATTGTCGATCAAAGAACCGAGGTACACAAAATTTTGAACTACTTCACAACGGCCCACTGACTTTATTGCTCGATGATTATCGTGCTCTCTATTTACGATCATAACCTTGGTCTTGTAATTAATACCAAGACCATATGCTGCACTGTGTTGTTCTACGGCGTTTAATAGGGCTACTAGTTCTTCCCGAGAAGCAGCAATAAGGTTTGTATCGTCAGCAAATCTTAAGTTGGATATTTTGCTTCCGCCAATAGTTATATCACCATTGCAGTTGTCCAATGTCTGTCCCTGTCAGTACTGGATAATGGAACAGCAGCTTCGTGTGTCGGAGCCCGGGCTGCACCTTTTTTGTTTTTAAATAATCATTTATGTCCCAACAGGTTAATCCAATAAGAGGACAATACATAATCAATATCACAAGATTATCTAAGATACAATAATGAACAGAGTAACAAATCATATTAAGTGAGCTAGATTAAATTAAAGTCTCAAAACTTGAGCAGACCAAACGCCTTCAATTCTGTGTGTTATGTAATACTTCTCAGATGACTTTTCTATTATTCCGCTAAGACTAGAATTATTAATTTCACAAGGATCAGAGATTAGATTGAAATTGGCGCCAACAGAGTACATTCTGGAGATTTAATAAAGCGTTAGTTTTGGGGGTTGCTTGATAGAAGGTGGAACGTTGACGAGAATTAAATTTTGGTACTCGAAATTGCAGTCTGAACATTAAATATATCGAGTTTACCTGGTTACGCACCAGTTGGTAAAAGGACCACAAGCCATGATTTATTCTTCTTAGTTCTAATGGCTAAACATCGAATCTGGCTAACAGTGTCATATGGTCTGCTCCTCGACTTGGATAAACTCCATCTAATTTAAAATTCAGTTTTCGCCTTTGTACGATTTCTAGGAGGTTGATGTTGACCTGGGATTCCCACAACAGAAGCATATTCTAGCTTAGATCTAACTAAATAATACTACAGTAGCTTAGTGATTTTTGACTTGTGAATGATTTACAAATTTCGTATAATAAATCCTAAGCTACGAATTGATGATCATGATAATGTTATGTTTTGAATATGGCCTGAAAGTGTTTGCAAGATCAATTATGACAAAAGTGTCCAAAGAACTGTAAAAAACACAAATAAAAGTCCTCAATTTTGTATGCGGTATACGGAAAACAAGCAATGTTTCAGTGGCGTGCCGAAAGGGCCCGCAAGGCCCGCCTTACGGGGGGGGGGGGTGAGCATTCGGGGGGGCCCCCTTTGACACCATTCAGTCACTTCATGTTTTTTTTAGTGAAAGTCTGCCCCATTGGCAAGCCTTAAACACTGAAATAAAAAAAAGTAAAACTGTGGGATCCATTAAAAAAAAACTATGTCTCACCAGATGGTCATGCAGGGTCGAATCGATAATTTCATTGAAAAGTAACTATTTAGTCGTCGTTAAATGTTTGTCGAAACTAGCTATAATAGAAAAGAAAACATCTGATAGGGATGAGGCAAAGGTCTTACAAAATAAAAACGTCATTTTACTTTCAAAATTTTTGCAAAAAAGTGATATAGATATTGCCACAAATTTAGTTGCATACGTTTCAGGTCAATTAGGGATTTTAAGAAATAATTTTGAAAATATCTTTGAAATAGCAAAAGAATGGGGGTATTTAACCACAATTTACAGACAAGAATTCGTGCTACTAAAAAGCTTTTTAATGAAATGGCGGTTGATACCAATTGAAGACCCTAAAAATCGTTTAAGAATTTTAGTATTCAACACATGCCTAGAACTGTTTCAGTACAACTAAAAAATAGGTGTGAGGCATTCACAAATGTCTACTCAAAATTCGATATTTTAAACCCCAAAACACTTATTGAAGCACAAGAAATGGAAATTATTAATAAAGTGAAATAACTAGTGGAAAGATATCCAGTCGATCTCACACAAAATTTTGCGTCGGAACTATTACAAATAAAAAATCTTCTATATGCAGGCCTGAAAAATCTTAACAGTATTAGGGACTTTTCTGGTTTTATTTTCGAAAAAAATCAATTGTTGATTAGTAGTGTGCCTGAGGTTTGCACCGCATTTCAGTTGTTTCTAGTACTGCCTGTTACGTCGGCTCAAACATGCTCATTTTCAAAATTAAAACTTATAAAAGGTTATGCAAGATCGACAGTGGGTGGATCGCGCCCTTGGCATTAATTTCTACAGAAAATGAACGGGCAGAAGGCATACAGATTTAGACCAAATAGTTGATACATTTGTTGCTTTACATAGAAAAAAATAGTTTTGTTCATAATAATAAAATTTCTAGAGTTAAGGTATTTTATTTGTTACATTTTTGTGTTGTGCGTTAGTAATGTTTATTAAATGAAATATCTCAAATTCTATAGCTTTCTAAACCTAAAAATCATAGTGGTCATATAATATAGAGGGAGTTTGTTACGTTAATGTGACTAATCGATTAATCGATATTGTACTTAGGTCTATGAATTCTTGTTGTTCAAGAACTCCAAAGAAAAAAATAAAAATATAAAGTTGAGGTCACACCAAATTTTTTCTATCCATAAACCGATTTGAAATATTATTTTTTTTATGTAGAAGGGGGCCCCGTGAAAAAAATTGCGGGGGTCCCCGAAGACCTTGGCACGTTACTGCAACGTTTGTCTAATGTCAGCTGATCAAGACGATTGAGGTTATGACGGTTATGGTCGTGGAATTGCTCTATAAGCTTTCAGCGTAATCGCCACCACTGCGGCTCATATCTCAGCTCTCAACCCGGTCGCACTGTCGTCGAACGTTCGTTTCGATATCGCTGCGTCATCATCATCAGATCGCCTCGGCGGCATAACTCATCGCCGGGCCCGCGCGATCAAATTTACGATGGCCGCGATTCATCATCGCGACTGGAGGCGATACGTCACGTGATTGGTTTATATGCATGCGGTCGGTGGTGCGGTGGCCCGGCATGGCCAACTGTGATTTCAGCTGACGGCGCGTTCTTTCCACTTTGTTGTGTTATCAGAGGCTGCTATCAATTCGAATGTCGATGGAATGAGATTCATTGCCAACAATTTATGGAACTGAGTTAAGTCCATCCTTGGATGTATGATCGATTAAATATTGCGGCTGGTTGCATGGTATAAGGCTTGATTCATCGAGCCTTACCGGCCCATAAATAATAATAAATATACTGGCGGTTCGGCAGTGGCGTGCCAAAAGGGCCCGCAGGGCCCGAGGTGCGGGGGGGGGGGCCCCGGGCATCCGGCGGGCCCACGCTCAGCCTCAACTACCTCGAGCAAGAATATGTCTAAACCTCATAAATTTTAAAAATCAAATTAAATATGTTTTCCCTTATCAGTATCTATTTTATGGCAAAATTTGACAATAATAACGTGTGGTCGAACGTATACCCTGTTACCTGATACTTTAGACTGTCATCCGTGTCAACAACGAACAGATGTTCGGCTAGTGATAACTAAAAATCCCCCAGAATGAATCCCGGAAATGCGATATTTATTAAAAATTTTACTAAGACGGTCCTGACTTGCAGGATTGCCAATTCAGACCACTACTAAAAAGTTAAATCTGAGATGCACTTCTTGGTCAGCTGATATCTATCAAATCGACGTCAAGCCAGTCTAAAATATCAGGTAACAAAGTATAATAATAATAATTTATTCACTGACAATACAGAGGATAAGTAAATCGTTTGACCCACAGAAGGTGCTGACCTTGTGCGTTACATTGCAATACCTACATACAAGGTTGGGATAAAGTATGGAACCCCAAGCAAATAACTTTGGAACGGAAAGAGTGATATTGCTGAAAATTTGCAGGCAAGTGTAGTAACGTCTAGTGCATCCGAAGACATTATGTTAGCTATTAATGTACTTCCGGTTTAACCGGAAGTACCGTCAACTTTTTTAATTTAAATGGGACACCCTGTATATTTTTGCAGATCTTAATTCATCTTTTTTTTCCCAATACATCCATAGTGGGTTTAGCATTAGTTTCTGTAAAAACGGGAAAGATAAAGCTTCTTTATCATTTCAGGTGTTTAAAATGCCGGTCATTCAAAGTCAGTTTTGGCGATCGCGTGGGAACTCACAAAGAAGTGTGTCAACTTTTAATGATTTACGTCCCGACAGGGGTCCTATAACACGTTTGACGGTGACTAAAATAAAGAATACAAAAAAATCACCTCAAACGGAAGACCGCAGACCGCCACGGACGAATTTGTGAGACAAATTTTTTAAGAAACAAATACTAAACCCACTATGGACGTATTCGGAAAAAAAAGATGAATTAAAATTTGCAAAAATATACAGGGTGTCCCATTTAAATTAAAAAAGTTGACGGTACTTCCGGTTAAACTGGAAGTACATTAATAGCTAACATAATGTCTTCGGATGCATTAGACGTCACTACACTTGCCTGCAAATTTTCAGCAATATCACTCTTTCCGTTCCAAAGTTATTTGCTTGGTTCCATACTTTATCCCAACACTGTATATTTTACAAATACATATATTAAAACTAACACTAACTATATTAAAAACTGGTAAGTGTGTCAGTTCAAAATCCTGTTAAAAACATTAGAAAAAATATCTCGGGGTGTGTCAATTATCCATTGTTTGACTTTTTTGTATACAATATGATATTTTATGGATTTCAGTGAAGCAGGAAGTAAATCGTATATGCAGTAACATAAATATATTAAACTTTTTTGGCCTATTGACTTAACTATAGGAGGTCTTAAGGTCTTATTCTTGGTTCGTGTACTACGTTCATGGCTATTGAAGTTGATGTATTTTTCATGTTTGTGGACGAAATTCAATATGTTATAGCTGTATAGTTGTCGGATATCAAATTTCTGGGATTCTTTAAATAAATCCAAAACGCCTAGAACAAGTGGCAACGTTACACGGACGCGACGCGTATCTATCCGTTAATCGATGTATAATAACATTGAACGTAAGGTCTATGAATTCTTATTCTTCAAAAACTCGAAAGAAAAAAATCAATATATAAAGTTGGGGTCACACTAATTTTTTTCTATCTATAAACTGATTTGAAATATCACCGTAGACAGTAGTTTCGTTTTCACCCAGTATAGTATATTTTATTATTTAGAGGGAGGCCCCCTGAAAAAAGTTGCGGGGGCCCCCGAAGACGCTATTGCGCTTCGGTCACCTCTGTGACCTTTATCACAGTACAAAATATGGTTATCTAACACATTGGCGCCCCACGTAATTTGGAAAAATTTCATCCTCAAAGAGCATAGTCTATTATGTAATTTTCAAAAAGGAAATTTGAGGTTCAAGCACGTTTTGTTGAGAAATTTTTTTTTAAAACTGTGTATGTTCAAAGGGGATAACAGAAGTGATTGCCCCCTCCCAAGATTTTTTACTAAAAGGAAGGAATGGTTCACGTCTAAATTTGAGTTGCGTTATCTTCATAAAGACGTATTGCTGGAAATTCGGTACCCATTAATATAGTTTCTGTTTCAAATAAAAATAACAGGTCAAATGCATATTGCATAATGTATTTCTATTTTAGCATACTTTATTAGTTTACTAATTTTTGTCTTCCATGCATTTTTTAATAACTCAGATATACCAAATAAATAATATGAGTCAGATATCATAGAATTTTTTTTTATTTGTTCTAAAATACACAATTTCCAATGTTATACCTACGTGCATAAAAATCCTATTAAATGTCTGAACATTATAATTAACGAATACATTTGAAACATTATACCTACAGAAATTCTGCAAGTGGGGAAGACAAGGCTGGAGGCGGGTGCTGCTAAGACAATCTTTTAAGAACTAAACTTATCCTGATTCTCAGTTATGAATTCCTTAACTTTGTATTTAAATTCCTTGAATTTATTTACACGTTTTAGATCTGCTGGGAGTACGTTGAAGAACTTAGGTCCATGATAAAAAAAAAGTTTTTTGTGTAAGTGTTTTTTTAAAAATATCTATACTCAGATTTAAATTAGCTGCTGCTCTAGATACTGTGCTTAATTTCTTGAAGCTTCTTTGCTTGAGGTACATTTTTGTGAGACACTGATATACATAAATAAAGTTTATACTGAAAAAATTAGTTTCTTTGTAAAGTAAATCTGTGGGAAATAGTTTGTGTTTATTAAAAACAATTTTTATTAAAATGTTTTGGGCTCTTTGTAGATTCTGCAATGTTGTTGTAAAAGCGCCACCCCAGATCGTAATGCAGTATTTTAAAACAGAAGCTACAAGTGCATTATACATCATGATTAAAACTTTTCTTGAACATATATCTCTAAGACTGTAAAATTTGCTTATTAGAACCCTCACACGCTTATTTACATAATTGATATGATCTATCCACCTAATGTGTTGATCAATATTGATACCCAAATATTTAATGATAGCCTCTTTTTGCAATATTTCGCAATTACAATAATTTCGCTTACAAGAACTAGTATGTAATCTAATGCTCATATTAGGTTGGTTCGCTACAGTTGGTGAAAAAAGCATGTATTTGGTCTTGCTTACGTTTAGCTTGAGTAAATTTGCATCCAACCATTGTTTAAGTTTTACTAGACATGCTTCTAAGCTCTTGCGCACTTCCTCCCAATCAGATCCTATAATAACAACTGCCGTATCATCTGCGTAACATATTAATTTACCTTCAAAGTTCATAATGTTTGTTATGCTGTTCATGTAGATTAAAAATAGTATTGGCCCCAAAACGGTACCTTGCGGTACTCCAGCTTTTATGATGTTCTTTGAGCTGACCCTATCTCCTATTTTGAGGCATTGTACCCTATCTGTTAGGTAATCTTGTAATAGATTCAGAGCTACACCCCTGATACCATAGTTAGATAACTTGACTAATAACTTTTGATGACATATTGTATCAAAAGCCTTAGCCAAGTCCAGAAACACAGCTGCACACTTTTTTGAATTCAAAATAATAGTTCTACAAACCTTGCGATAACCTAAAATCGACTGTATACATATAGCTTATACGATTTTCGATATCCCAAAACGTAACCATAACTAAAAGCATTGATTAACATTACCTTCTTGTTTCACATACAGCGTGTCCAGATATTCGACCGACAACGCTTAACAGGTGACAAATTACATTTTTATGAACATTAAGATAGGAACATGAAACCTTAAAATGCTTAATTTTCAAAGTTTTACTTTCATTTTTTCCCAATTATTCAGCAACAAAAGGAGTGGAAGCCAAATTCGATCACAGTTTTGCTTTCACAAATAGAGGGCGCCACCTACCTATATTTCGAAATCACTTACAAGAAAATCAATTCTCCCGACTTCGTGCTAATGTCGCGTTGCCATATCATCCTTTTTGCTTTAATTATTCAGCAACAAAAGGAGTGGAAGCCAAATTCGATCACAGTTTTGCTTTCACAAATAGAGGGCGCCACCTACCTATATTTCGAAATCACTTACAAGAAAATCAATTCTCACGACTTCGTGCTAATGTCGCGTTGCCATATCATCCTTTTTGCTTTAATGTTTTTTGAGAGGGTTTTAACGCAAGTTATGCTCTTGAACACTTCATGCTCCGCCACTGAATCAATATCAATATTTGAAAAATCAAAATTATGCGAGGTTTCTTATCGCTTTTCTGCGTTACGTTTTGACACTCACCCTTCACAACTCTCCGCTTCTATTTCTAAAAAAAAAAGAAAACATCTAAAAAACAAATATCGATTAGGATTCAAAAGGCACAGGTAGTAGAAGTACTTCGATGCGCAGAAGTACGAGAACCTCATTGCAATTCTCGGTAGTTAAAATTTCACTTATTCACTTATATCCAGGCCCTACATAACCAGGTTATATAAGTCTTTAGTTTTGTTTACGTTCTAGGTATAGAATGGCAGTGTCTCTTATTATGGTGATAATATGAATCAATCTCAACGACATCCAAAGCAGAAAGGCTGCCATCGGAATAACAATCCGGTCCAGCCGGCATGGTCCTTACGTCCGTCCTCCACCATAAAACTTCCGGAACATCTCTATTCGAAACCGTCCGGCCGTCCTAATAAGGCCCCGATGTGGATATGGCCATAAGGGTAGTGGTAGCTCAGCATATACATATACAAGTAGCGCAACTCTCTGTTATGGGGGTTCGCGCATCACATCTCGCGCATTCTTCTACTAATACAGATCATCGCCATTGCTTCAGTCTCGTTCAAAGTGTTGGTGACAGATTCGGAGCGATTCGGGCCACTAGATCATTTTAGCTCTTTTTTTATAATGAGCCTATACCGTGATCTCAGATTGGTTAATTTATCTATTGCGGTATCATTTTTGATGATACATAGGACGGTTTACTGTAAAAAGTTAGCAGAAAACTTGATCCAAATGAAAATAAGACTAAAAAGAAAATTGTACTGTAATTTGAAATAGCTGATGATGACATCGCCGGAAGGCAACCAATAAGAAGCGTCCTTTCATGTTCCTTTCCCAGTAAATGATTTACGACAATGTGTCACTTTGAGCAGCCTTCTTTTCCTTGCTCAAAACATAAAATACACTAGATGTAGCACCACATTTTTTGACAGTTTACAATGTTTACATCTGCTTGAAACGTCAAACTGACAAATCTTGACAATCATCGAATTTTGAATCGTTTTTGGTTTATTTCTGTCTAAGACGTCGAGACGGCGAAGTTTACCTGTTATCACTGCATGTTATCTATGTCTTCTGTAAAAAAAAGTGCTATATTCCAAATTGTCGATTTCAGTACCTACAGTCTTTACCATATCCTGTTCTATTTTTCTGTGAACAACATTTTGACGTATAAGTTTAATCTTAGATGTAGAGGCTATAAAATGGATATTTAGTTTTCTATACTTCTAGCTTCCTGCTTATTTTGAAAATTGGCAGTATGTTAAAATGATGGATGAAACTCCATAGCTTAAAAAAGGTGTCATCTCACATGAATATTTCTATGAACCTAAAATGAAAAACATTAAGCATTTTCAAACAAACGATTTAGAGACTTAGGCCCATTGTTGTTAACTTAGAACGCATATCATTATTCTCAACAGTATACGAAATGAAAAATATGACAAACTTACAAAGCGCAATCTTATTTTCAAGTTTTGTCAAAATTCGATATCAATCCCTAAAACGTTTTGTTGAAATGAAGTAGGTATAATACTTCCGCTCCTAATGGACTAGTATCATGGGCTAGAAAACAATTATTAAAGCATTATAACTTCTTAGTGTATACAAAAATATGTGTACATCAGCAGTACATTGTTGCCTTGTTAACTTTCAAATCGCGGAACTGACGCAATCTTCACGAAATAAAGTTACAAGCTTCTTTTTGTGATTTGTCTTTCGTCAAGAGGATGCCCTGTGGGCTGCATCTCTTAGCCGTTTCACATGAACAAAAGTTCTGTCAGAAAATGCTTTGTTTTGTGAACTGTACTGTTGGCTGTCAGATGCAAACCTCACCTAACAATTTTATAAATTTCCTATTTCGAATCGAAACTTTTTGTGTCTTTAGTTATTGTGCCGTGAATATTCACAAGTAGTTTGCAATACATTCGAATTAGTCTGATTTATACACTAAAAGAATTAATACAAATTTCAAAACCGTAAACAGAAACAGAAGACTAATAATTTGGAACTACAAATGAGTTATGTCTGTAAAACGTCACAAAAAGCTATAAAGCTAATTGCCGTGCATAAATACTTGTTCAACCAGCGGTGATGACTGTAGTAACTAACGCAGTTGATGTTTGCAATCAGTAAGTGAGTTATTCTCATTTCCGTCACTAAAATAAATACTAAATACTGTACACCTTTCGATTTAGTATTTGACGTCTCATAGCTCATAGCCATATTTGCAGTTATTATAGCGTGCATTTAATCATATGCATTCCCAATATATCAGTACTGGTATCTGGTAGGCGTTGCTGATACCTGCTTTGATTGTTTATAGGTAGTGTTACCTCAACTACCTGTTCAAAAGTAATTTAGTAATTGCTGTATAGCATAATGGGAGTAGATAAAAATGTTTAAACTCACTATAAAAATTGACCACTCGCTACACACGGTGCTCCGACTATAACCAACTCATTGTCACGTGATTGATCCAGGACAAGAAAGGTATAGGGACACAAGGCGCTCCTATTGGTCAATCTCATATCAATCGGCTTTGAAAATGACCAATGAAAAAACGAGTACGTGAAGCCGCCTCACATGCGCGCCTCAGTCATCTTGTCTTATTCAAGGAATTGTTTAATACATGATTTGGTACTAACCCATTATTTAAAATGGATAACCGAGTTAGCGCGAAGTTGAGAAATAACTTTTTCTGCTAGCTAGAAAAAACTTTGGAGAAATAACTGTTTGTGGAAACTGAAAACTCTTAGTATGTACAGGATGCACCTTCAGCCTTAAAAACTCACATAGGGTTTTCGTATAACTAGTTTTTTTCAACAAAATTTATGATATTCAGCCGTCAAGCACACGCCGGTACATCCCTACAAGTAGAACAGCAGAATATTGAAAGAGTCGCCCATTTTAAGTATCTTGAATGCTACATCACAGAACAACTAGATCCAGATAAGGAGATCCCAGTAAACAATTTTGTTACGTTCTCTTAAATTTACGTAAGCTATAGGTAATTTTTAAAGAACGGATTCTACGTTCAGTAAATTCCTTATATTTCACGTCATTGTTATGTAATATAACAACGTTCTCAGTGCTGCATCAGTTGAATGTAATATTTACGTAACCAGACATCTTTAAAATGTACATCCACTTTGTTATCTCAGAGTTACGTAACTATACTAGATTCACCCAACAGAAAAAGTTAGTATAAACAATGATCAATGCGTGATAGGTATGTCGTCATGCGGTATCCATACTGGTTGAATGTTAACCGCTAACCCTATTCGCCCTAATTGGGCGAGCCTCTCTACACAGCCAATGAAATTGTAAGCCAGTGTGAGAGAGACAGCCGTTCAACGCCCGGCGCGCCGCGCCGCCGCCGCTTGAACAGGTGTGGACTTGTTCCATACAGCGATCGATCGCGCATCGAAATACATTTAATTATTATTAGCTTAAATATTTGAATTATGTCTGACACGGACACAGCTGGAGAGATCGATGATATCTGCTTTACACCGCCAAAAGACTGCATCTCAGTGCTTCTTAGAAGCAAATCATTTTAAATATTTATAAAAACCAAATGCAACAAAATGCCGATTTAGCGATTGAAGAGGTTGTATTGAAGGTAGCTGAGATTTCGGATGTGAGTCGATCAAGTGTATACGAGATCATCAAGGAATATAAATGTAATCATTCTCTATCAGAGAAAAAATCTTATCCCAAAAGAAAAAAAAATGACAGAAGCAGTCGATGATTTCGACAGGGCTGCGATTAGAAGAAAAGTACACACTTATTTCTTCAGAAATAAACTACCAACCATTGACAAAATCATGAAAGAAGTAAATGATGATACAGACTTGCCGAATTATATACTTTTCTTCTGATCCCAGTCCTGTCGAAATAATTGATTGCTTTGGTCATTTTTTTCTTTTGGGATAAGATTCTAGCACCGACAGTAATTTATTACTTTTATATCCCTAAATAATATTGTAAACGCTTGACCAACTCACTCCTGAAATATCACCATCCTTCCATACAACTACTTCAAACACTAAATAGAAATTTTCGTGCATTTGGTTTTTGTGCATATTAAAAATGATTTGCTTCCATTCACATTGATGATGCAATTCTGGCATTTTTTTGTTTTTCGATAATTACTCCGCTGTCAGTGAACTAAAGCTAGAAATAAAGCAGTTCGGCCTATTCCAACTAGACAGCATGTAACCTGTAATCTATAACTTGAAAACTATGGTCTTGATTGTGATAAAATTTTGACACCATATCACTACGATGGCAGATATGGAAAAAGTATACTGCAATCGATTCTAATACTTTCGTCGACCATCGGCGTGAGAAGTAAAAACAAACAAGAGCCCTTTGCTATGGCTGCCTCCTGTTTTTGTTCGGCTTCCCGCAAGTCAATAATTAATTTCTCTTTGTCAGAGTAAGTTATTTGTATATTTATGTGAAGAAATCCTAAAATAACAACATGTAAACCACTTTTGAAATAACTGCTAGCATCCAATTATGCTGTCGTATCCATAACTTCTGTGGCGGGGAGGCAATACTATAATTATTATAGTACTGTTAGATGAACGCAAATTGTATTTCTATTTCATATTAATGTTGTACATATATATTCTGTGCCAATATATCAAGGGCGCTTCCAAGGGGGGGATAGAGGGGGTAATTACCCCCCCAGAACACGGAACAAAACTGATTAATTAAAAATAAGATGCAATAAGGTGCATTGAAAATTTGACTGTTTGTTTATTGCTTTAAAAATAGTTTTCTTTTTATTATATATGAGTCTGGTTTTGTTATATGTGTTTTGTTTTGTTAATTTTCCTTATAATAATAAAAAATGGAATGTGTGTGTGTAATGTTTAATTTGATCTTTGCGGCTGAAAAATTTTAATTTCATAAATATTCATCTCTTACCGTATTATATCTTCATTTGACAAGATGTTTATTGTACCCCCCCCCCCCCCCGTCTCCTTGGCGGCGCCCACTACATTATCCATAAAGTAACTACCCCCCCCCCCCCAGACAAACTTCCTAGAAGCGCCACTGCAATATATAAGTATTTTTCATTTCTAAATTCCAACTTTTCAACGGATAATCAGATATAATTATCAAGTAATATCTTAAGCCGGACCTGTAATCAGTACCTGTGTTAGAGAGATAACGCTTCGCCGCGTTTAGTCACGTACAGAATGCGTGTCTTTGTTTATATGAGATTTTTCTGTTCGGAGAATCTAGCATAATTAGGCATCCCGTGACAGTTGTCACATGTCTCCGACGCTACCCCACCACTGTTCCGCCATTTTAAAATGTGTACAATTGCATTTCAGTGGGAGGAATATTTACGCAGCAAGCAACAGGCAAGTATTATTTTGACTTATTCTAATCTATTGTTTTTTCCGTTCGAAATGAACAAGGTTTATAGGCAAAGCTGCCAAATAATTTCGAAAGAAATCTATGGAGAATAACGTATTCAAGGCTTGAGGTTGTGTAGTAATGACATGGTCATAAATTATAACTTTTTAATTTTTAATGTTTAATATGAGGTGATGAGGTTTGTGCTTTCTATCAGCTCTCACAGAGGAAATGGAAAATTATTGAAGCATGAAAAAGCAGAAAACTATACATAATTACACGATGGAGCTCATATAACTCATTGTATAAATAAATCAGTTGTGTAACTGAACATTTATATTGAATATTATTATACCTACAGCCTTATATTGCCTTAAATTTCATTGATCTGATATTCCTTTTTGTTATTATAATATTTTGTTGTTTTCAGACTCAATGGTATCAGCTTGGTATCAGTCCACAGAACAACTAAAGTGTGTAGAGAGACATTGCATAGAATGGTTTCGACTAAGCCGCCAAAGCCTCAGTAGAAAAGCAAAGATGCCTTAAATATAAATGAATTAATGAACCAATGAATTTATTTATCATTTTTACTTACAAATAGACAAGTTCAGGTGCAGTACTTTTGTTTCATTTATTTGTATCTACTATATATCTAGGTAAAAGTTATGCATCAATGAGGCGGATACTATGAGGTATACCTGTTGTAACCTGTTACGTAACTTACACGTCAACCAGGGTAGGTAAAAGTTACGTAACAATGAGGCAAACATGTGGTACACCTGTTACGTAACTTACACGTCAACCAGGGTACGTAAAAGTTACGTAACAATGAGGTATACCTGTTACGTAACTTACACGTCAACCAGGGTAGGTAAAAGTTACATAACAATGAGGCGGACATTATGCGGTAATAACGCCGTAACAAATAGATTGAATGTGATTTCACTTGTGACGTAACAATGGCCGAGGGGCACGTAAAAGTTATGTAACTTTTATGTCCATTGTTTACTGGGATTAAGTGCCGGATTGAAGCAGCCCGTACAACTTTCTTAAAAATGAGATTATTCTTCTCTAATGACAACCTAAATCTCAAATTGCGGCAAAGAATGATAAAATGTTATATTTTGTCTATATTGTTATATGGGGTTGAGACCTGGACTTTAAAGGCCGGGCCGCTAGGATCAACCGCCTAGAAGCATTCGAAATGTGGTTACATAGAAGAATGCTCCGCATAGCGTGGACAGCTATGCAGACCAACGAAGCAGTATTGAATAGAGCCAATGCAGTCCATGAGCTGTTCGAAACGATCAAGATAAGAAAGATATCATAACTGGAACATGTTCTTAGAGGTAACCGATACAAAATCCTTCAACTTATAATGAAGGGAAAAATCGAGGGACGAAGAGGAATTGGAAAGAGACAGATGTCATGGCTCAAGAATATTAGAGACTGGACAAGAATAAGCAGTGCAGAACAACTATTCAGAATAGCCGAAATCCGTGAACAACTCGCCATTGTAATTGCCAACGTTAGGGGGACCTGACATGGCACCGAAAGAAAAGAAGTTTTTTCAATTTAAATTTTGTGCGCCCCCTTTCAAAAATTCAGGAGCCGCCACTGATCAATATTCGGACAAGGGTCTGCGTAATTTCTTTCAAGTCGCTCTGCTGGAGCATGTGTGTGCTGTGGTGGTGGCATAGGGCAGTTTGCGAACTGGCAAAGTGCGCGCTATCGGCGAGACACGCGGTGCTGGCCGTATCAGCGCCATCTTGTGTTTATGGCTTGTCGGACACCGGCATTAACACGTCCAATATCCGGAACAGAGCGGCGCCGCGGTGCCAGATCGCCATCGGACAAGACATTACCACCGGTTATGAATGACGTGACCACCCGCAAATACGATGAAGGGAAACGGGGGAAGCAAGCGAGCCTTAAGGGCGATAGATACAAAATAGTGCATTGTTGGCTCAATCCACACGCTTTTCTTTCGTTATATAATCTGACTTTAAGTACCGAACGTAGACTTAAGGGTCTAGGGTATAGCGCGCGAACTTGAGATTACAAGAAAATACTTATTCCCATGTTAGCGAGGAGGCGCGGCGTGTTCCCTTTCTCCGAAGAGGTAAGTCCAAAGGTCCAGAGGTCCAAACGTAAGGTCCAAATGTCACAATAAAGATGCACTTCCCATGTAGAAGCTCCTGACGTTACCTTTAAACTCACAGTAATGATCCAAAAAGCAAATTGGAGAATAAAGCTTGCGCTAGGCCAACAGAGTAACCTTGCACGAGGGTTGCTCTATACCTTCGCCAATCCACCAGTACGCAGACAGTTGTTTCACGCTTATTTGCGATCATCAGTGCGCCATAGGTCGATTGACGGAAATAGAGAGCATCAGGTCTTTCACGTTAAGGAGCGCGGGTTCTATACGCTGCTGCGTATGAAAGCCGATATACGAGGGTTGCTCTATACCTCCGTCAGCTGGTACCCGAAGGTAACGGCAACCAAAGAGAATCGCTGCTAACAGCAACAAACTTTTTGGTGGGACGACACGGCTCGTCCGCTTTTAGCCACCAGAAGAGCGGAACATAAAAGACCTGATGCTGTCTATTTTGCTTGCCGCTACCTTCGGGTACCAGATGGCGCACCGGCAGAACTTTTCTGTCATCTGCTAACACATGTTTCACATGTTTGGTTAACATGAAAGACCTGATGCTCTCTATTTCCGTCAATCGACCTATGGCGCACTGATGATCGCAAACAAGCGTGAAACAGCTGTCTGCGTACTGGTGGATTGACGAAGATATTGAGCAACTCTCGTATATCGACTTTCATACGCAGCAGCGTATAGAACCCGCGCTCCTCTGGTGGCTAAAAGCGGACGAGCCGTGTCGTCCCACCAAAAAGTTTGCTGCTGTTAGAAGCGATTCTCTTTGGTTGCCGTTACCTTCGGGTACCAGATGGCGCACCGGCAGAACTTTTCTGTAATCTGCTAGAGTAGCCTTGTTTTGATATCGGGTTTGGTTGATAAATTACAGCCATTTGAGGAATGTAGGTATGATTTTGAATTGCGAGTTTTTTGCACACAAAAATCTTTTTTGAAAAAATCGCTTTGTATTGCCTATTACCCTTCATTAAGGTCGTAACAATAATGTTCTAAAATTTTATGTATGTAGTTTAAAAAACAAGTGATTTCTATTCTATATACGAGTCCGTATTTTACATGGGCAAATACATATTATGTACAAATGTGTGTACGCAGGCCCCTTAACAAAAATGAAATAATTACTCCAGGGACAAATACCTCTATCGGAATTGAATTACACTATTGCCACTAGTGCTTCATTTGGGGAAACATGAAGAATATTATTTGCACCTTATCCAAAGTGCCCTCAAGGATATCACAATCCTTGTTTGGAACATATTAACCTGAATTGTATCAGGCACCATGTCCCTAGTCCACGAAAGCGCTGTTTCGATATTTGGGATCCCATCAGGTGCACCTGGGTAAAGCCTGGTATCAGGCTGACAATATTATTACTTTATTTGTGCTTAGTGATACAAATAGTGCCTCTCTGAAGGCTATGTCTTGTGTAGAGTATTGGCTGGAATAATTTATGTACAAATGTTATTTACCGTATGGTCACAGGTTACAGATGGATGGTTACAGTACATATGAAAAACTTGACAAAAAAGTAAAACAGTTAAGACAAACACAAAATAAAAAAAAAATTGCTATTTAAACAGTAACTAGGCTATAAGTCAATATCGAGCCTCGATCCATTCTACGGCTGATGGGATTGGAGAAAATCCTGGTTGTTGTCTGGATATGCCCTATAAGGCCACATTCTTACTCAATATGCCTGACAGTTTGGCGCTCCGCTCCACAGTCGCTTTGTGGGGATTCCCGCGTTCTCTATTTAAGCAACGAATCAGCGCACACTCCAAGCGACGTGCGAATTCTGTTTAGGGTCGACCATTCCTTTCGGTGGAACTCAAAGCCAGGGGCTTCTTCTTCAATTAATGACAATGTAAGTTTGCCTTGTCGCAAGTTCTTTTCCATTTTACATCATAAGAATCAAACTGTTTCTCTGACCTGTCGATATATTTGCGCTTCTTTTGAGTTTTATACTTGAACATCCATTTTCAGGCAGACTTTGCAAATGTATTACAAGAAATACAAAATAAGTTCGTTTCATAATGATAAGATGCTCAAGCATTGACAACTAATCTGAATGTCCATATAAATGATGATTTTTACTGCCCACACCGATAGGTGAGAGAGCGTTTTCTGTATTGTGTAACGTGGATACTTTTGAACCGACTTTGAGGACATTTTGACACAGATTTATAATCGTGACGAGGATGGAAAACGCCTAGGCTTTTAGAAATCGTTTCAGTGGCGGCGCGGCAATAATAAAAAAACTAAAAATTCAAAAACGCCTCAGACTTCGTTTTTAACCGTTTAGGGGTTCCGGATCATTTTCAATTTTTTTTGGGTCAATAAATCAACAGAATTTTTTTCTGTCGCATTGAAGTGAATGAAGACAGCTGTGATAGATAGTTTTCCATCTTTATAAATAGCTTTCTCTCCATATAACGAAGGAGAAATTGTTGCTATGGTTTTTAGAGAATTATCTCTATGGAATCGAGCCCAGAACACCATTTACAGATTTCTAGAGAAAATACGATAAAGTTTACTGTAACAATTGTTTCTCTTAACTACAGAAATGGGTCCGAGGTCTACTTTGTAAGATATCGAATAATTAGACACTAAATGGACACCCTGTATAAATTTCCTTCCTCGTTTCACGAAATATCCCAAAAACATAGGTACCTCCTTCTCGAACCGATAACCATAATTCGCTGATAACATAGGCACATCTGCCTATTGGCTCGGAATCGCTTAGATATACACTGAAATAATATCCCGGGTCATCCAGAAAGGGTTAAGGGCCGTAAATCTGGAGCAAGACGCCGTCTCCCTCCTTCCCGGTGTAGATTCTTGGCCAAATTATTGGAAGATACCCTGTACTCGGCCGAGGAGAATAGTATACGATCTAGCGATTGCTTCCACCAACGATGATATATATTCGGCGACTTGGGCAATTATTGCCTCTGTAGTTGGGAATGCGATGATTTAGAATAGTGCCCTTTCTTGTAGACGATCCGCTACAAGATTCATAGTTGTATGAGCCACTAATGGATATTCCGTTTCGTTTCACTTGAATTATCTACCCAGTCATTCTCGAAGTTTGGAAATTCTTCTTATGTGTAGCATAGTGTTGAAAATCTCTTTGCTTCTTTTACCACATCGGTAAGTGCGGGGAGTATTGTGATCGCGAAAATTTTTGATTTTGAGATAACACGCTTTTTGGGCGTTTTATGATATCTACATAAAAGAATTCACGTCACTCATTTCTATCGGTCTGTCGGTCTGGGTAGCATAGTTTGGATAGCGACATGCTGTTTAATTTCGAAAATCGGTGCATGGGTGGCAGAGTGATTAGCAAAGAGCAAAAAATTTCAAATATTTCTCAAATTTAGTTCTAGGTTCTTAGTTTTAGGGGTTCTTAATCATTTTCTACTTTTTTTGGGCGAGGGTAAAATTGGATTGCTTGAGGGGTGGGAGGGTTGTAAAACTAAAAAGTTCTTTGTATTGACATGTGTAAGAAGGACCTAGCGGCATAATACACTTTTTTAGGTCTATCCGAACACTGCCTTACCTATTACAGAAAACAAGGGAATTTGATGATGTATACAAGACAAGTATTGCTTTAGATCGTTCTGTATTTTGTAACCTGGAAATTATTGAATTGATTTTAAAAAAATGTATACAATTATTATCGTGGCGTGTACGGAAAACCTGTATAGTTTTTAGAAACCGTGTCAGTGGCGGCACAGCAATCATCAAAAGACTAATAATATGAAAGCAGCTCAAACTTCGTTTTTAGGCAATTTTGAGCTTCCTGATCGTTTTCTACATTTTACTTCCAACCTTCATAGGGAATATGGAAGTATTATAATCGCGAAAACATAACGGCTAGTCATTTCGTTCGGTCTGTGTGTCTGTCGGCCCGCCATAATCTCAGTAACCGCTGTTGGGATTGTTATGAAATTTGGACAGCGATAATTTCAATTTGGAATCGGTGCATTGACGGCGGAGAAATTGTTAAAGAACAAAAAATTATCAGAACCCCTCCAAACTTCGTTTTCAGGCGTTCGATTCCTGATCCTTCCATTTTTTTTAAGTATAAATCGGGGTGGTGAGGCGGGTGAGGGATTTGGAAACTCAAACACTTGTTGTATTCATGCAGACACTCTACATTCCGCGGAAATAATTGACTTTGGGATATCTTGCGCTATCCAATTGTTGACTCTAAGTTTTATATCTGTGGAATAATTTAATACTATATTCTATAACGCGTAAATTGAAAGCTACAAATTGATTATGATAAAATTGTGATGCCGTATTACTATCGTGGAGGAAATGGTAACATTGAATCGTTGTTGGAATTGTTGCCAGTGGAGGAGAAATTTTAAAATCGCTCAAACTTCGTTATTAGATGTTTGAAAAGTATTGTTGCCTACTTGTTTGTTGAGGATGGTGTACGAATAGGGCAACCCCAAATGTGTTGCTAACACCGATGACGTGTGGGAAGTACTGTATCAACACCGTGGGTAAGAGACGACGCCATTTTTTTTTTTGTTTATTCGCTATCTGCATAATAGCAGTTGTTGATAAAATACATCCTGTATTTTTAGTATATTTTGGAAATATGCCCTAGGAGTATATAAAAGCTTGAGAGAAGCGTATGCTCTCTGTACTCATTGCGACACATGCTCCCGATACCTTAAATTAATATGAATAACCAGGCCCAGTTTTTTTACTGCTTCAATAATATGTATATTTTCACCATTAATTAATACTCTAATATCTGACTATAGAGGTATTCTATCTGATTTCTTGGTAAATATCATAGCAGTTGATTTATTTGGATTCAATATAAGAGAATGTTCTTCAGAAATGTTAGTTAGTATATTCAGGTCATCATTAATGTCACTATTTGCAGTTTCTAAATTGTTAATTGAAAAAGATTGATAAATTTGCGTGTCGTCAGCATACATATGGACAAAACAGATTACCATAAACTTGTTGTACTGGTTAGTGTAAAACGTGAACAGCAATGGCCCAAGCATAGAGCCTTGCGCAACTCCTGATTTTACTGCTCTTGCAAGGGACGTTTTAAAACTTGATTTAACAGTCTACGTGCGATTAGTGTGAATGATTTTAAAAGTTCCTACGGCTCACTGCATACTCCGCAAGATTTTAGTATCAAATATGTTATGATCGATGGTATCAAAAGCTTTACTAACATCTAGTAGAGCTAATACACTACAGTTACCACTATAATCTGTTGTTATCTTATAAGCCTTTATGTGAACACTGTTGTTCATTCTATCTATACTTCTTGCTATTGTCCTATTTTAGAGCCATCATCATCACAGTCACAATGTCTTAACAGACAGGTTGAGAACTCGTAAAATGCATTTACTCATGCATTTACGAGTTTCTCTTGGGATATCTTTAAGATCCTTAATGCAGTAGTTTCCCATTTGCTTTCTGCATCCTCATGCCGTTGACCAGATGGTATCTACGGGTTCATCAGCCTTTAGGGGCAATTTCTCACCCCAAGGACAAGAAGGTGTCCTGACTCTTCTCAACTCGTCCACCCAAAGCTGTTGGTTGAGAAGGAGGGGTTACTGTTTATACCGACAGTAATTCGGTTCCTCTTAGTCGCCTTTTACGACACGCAGGGTATACGATGGGAGATATTCTAACCCGCCCCCACACGAGCCATACGATAAATAAAATAAGCAGAATGGACGTGATTCTTCAAAATATAGTTTATTGGTACACACTTTTCTCTGAAACACCTTTGGTTTGAGACAATCCTGTGTCCGCACCTTCCATAATATAGCACCACGTTAATGGCGGATCCCTTTCTACACATTATAATCCAGAGCTCCGGAGGCATCGCGAGCGTTATTCCTAATGCCGGCTCCCTTTGCCACCCCCTCGCCCCTTTGCTCTGCTCTCTCCTTTGATTTATACATAATATTCGGCCCTCTCTCTACGGCGGCGGTTTACGGCACCAGGAACGTAAATTCTACCAAGCACCGACGCCGACGGTTGCCGTTTGATCTTTTAATCTCAGAATGTATTGTAGGATGATTCCACCCTGTGTGTGTATCTCTCTTTCTCTCTGTTTAATCAGCTACTTAATTTCCTCTTCGTTCTTGGATAAACATCAACAGATTGGGCTACTTTTAAAATAATAGTAATTCATGGATAAGGAAGAAGCATGACGATTATGTCGCTTTTGAGGAGTTATCTTCCTGATAGAAGTTATCTGCCCGCAGACTGCCCGTAAGGGTCAGTGCTTGATACGTTCCTTTGGCATGCTATCGTTGACACTCTTTCGCGATCTTAGCGATAGGTACTGCAAAATTTACTCCCGTCACAGGTATCGTTACTTTTGATTTTACAGAACTGAATACTTTTTTATATCGCGAAATTTTGTTCCGCAGATATTAAACTGCCAGCAACATTCACAGTTTTCCTTTCATTTCAAAATTCCTAATGATTTTGGAAATTGTCAGTACACTCCAGCTTCACTTTGACCTTAGATATGTTATCGCTGTTGTTTCTGGTTAGAGTTGACTTGTTGTAAGTAATTTTTTATAATCTGGTCTTTTTACTCTAGTTCGTCTATATCTTTCTGCTATGTGGATGTTTTATTCCATCCATCTCAACAGGTTTTGTCTATATATGAGGTCCTGCTATGAATCTTATGAAATGAACATTGAGTAACACCAATTTGATTAAAAATTTGAAATTAAATGATATCTACCAAAGACTGATATTCATAATCTGATATCATTACAAAGGTTATCAAATTTTACATTTGATGTATGGAAAAAATTAGGTATTCTTGTTTAAAAAAAGAAAGTTATCTCTGAAGTTTTCTTTATTATTCTATACCGACTTCTCCAAGTACAAAAACAATTCAGATTTAACTATATAACCTAACTTTTTTAGAATGTAGTCCAACTCGACATACATACACTAGTATAGTTATTTTTCTGAAAATAGATATCGTTTGTTCACAAGACTTCGTGGCGTCGAGCCTGACTTACCCTGTATATAGCTTTCATCCGGTTTGGATTATATAATAATGGTGAAGGAGCTAGCAGTTTTGCGGTCATCAAAACATATACGCTTTCACCATAAATTCAGATTCTATCGATGTTACCAAAATATAACCACACCATAGTAAACAACCAGCATAATATCTGTGAGGATTTCCCATATAAAAATGGTTCCCAGAGAATAGGGTACTTGCAGAAAAAAATATTATGTCATTTGCGCGTTCCTTAGAGCCTAGTAGACATGACAAAATCACTTGTTTGGTTTTTTGGAATCGGCTGTGAGAGATATTCCAAAAAGTATTTCAAATGCCGGAAAATACCGCGCAAACAACCTCTGACGTCAGTAATATCGTATAGTGATGGGATGTAAAGTATTCGATATCGATAGCCAGTGCTAACCTAACATTTTGACATTGATCATTATAACCACAAAACACAGTCACACACAAAAGTACAAAAGTCAAAAGAATAAAAGTTAGACTAGATTACTAATTCACTTTGTAGGGATGGGCTTGAATTAGATTCTATCTTTGAATTCATTTATAATTGGATGCGCCGAAATAAAATGATGGCTTCGATTAATTGCGAATCTCGGTCACAAACAGGATGAACTGTGATACCTATCAGATATAAAAATGTATTGCAACGAAAATGCTATTGGGTTAATTGCCTGTTTCAAATATGTTTGAGTATCAATAAATTGAGTCGCATTGTTAAAGAATTCAGATCATCTCTAGTCGAATGCGCAGTTGAATCTCACTGACCTGCGCAGTAGCAGTATCGATTGTCGATATCGATAAGGTATCTGTGACGTCAGCCCTTGTTTTAAGTCACGTGGAAAAATTTGAATATATCCTTATTTTATTTTGCAAATATCTTTTTTTGGCCGTCAGTAAAATAATGTTATTTTGTTTCCTACTGCTTCTTGATATGGTTTTCTTTACGCTATGTATACTCCGAGGCGATTTCACGACCTCTGCAAGTACCCTATTTGACCTTGGGATGATTTTACGGATGTGAAGTTTGGGTAAAGACGCGAAAATGAAAATATCGATACCGGTACCAACTCGATATTTTTTAGCCAAATACTCGCTTTTGAATCGTACAGAGCATTTTGTGCAAATCATTACACCCCTCAGTAATTGTATAATTATTTTCGATACCGATACAAAAGTATCGATACCAGCTTGGAATGTTTCAAAAAGTATCGATGACAAAAATACTCGATATTAGTACAGTATAAGTATCGAAGTATCGTTAGCATCCCTACAAAAAATCATCCAAAAGGGGGGATGCGCTACACGCGCAACGCAGTCAATGTGCTGGTTGTTGACTATGGTTGTTTACTATGCTGTGATATAACGTTCAAATATCAATCTTGTAAAAATTCCATAGTTTTGTTATAACTAAGCTGACCACGAAAACAAAGCCTAATTACCAGAGTATCTCGACTGCTGTGCTCCTCTTTTCCGATAATATTGTAACATCCTGTATATAGTATTGCTTATTTATATTGTTGTCGTTTCTTTCAAAATGTTAGATTAGATTTTTGATATGTAAACGCCATCGAATCATCTGGAATTTTCGGGACTGACAGATGGGCGTTCTAGAATGTCATCTGAATGTCTCGAACTCTCTAGATGGTTCGATCAAGTAAATATAGGGCGCCACGAGTAGCGTGGTAGTAGTTGAGTTGAGTTGTAGCTGAGATAAGGTTAAGAAATATTGTATTGAGTTGTGAAGTGAAGCGGTGAAAGTTACGTCCAGTTTGATTCCTGTGTGTAAAGAAAAAGAGGCCGCCGTGACAATATTATTAGATCCACCATAAATAAGTATCGTATTATTTCTACTGTACCACCAATGGCGTCGGTAAGGAGGGTAACGAGGGTAATTACCGTCCTAAGAATAATTAATAAATAATAGTAATTCACTATTTTTGAATTAATTAAAAGTTATATTTAATATGTTTGTGTATATCTGAATAAAGTATTCAGTTTATCTATAATAGACTAGTTATGTAATAATTCGACTTGAGGACCTCTATTACTGCATGAATTTTTGTCATATTTTAAATTAACCAAGAAACCGTTTCCACCCCCCAAGTTAAAAAATTAGCGACCCAATGAATCTTTACCCCATCCCACAGAAAAACTTTCTGGAAGCGCCACTGGTGGAGGAGGAAGAAACATAAATATTACGATACGAAAGTATTAGTGTCGAAATGCGTGGAATAAACCATGTCCTAAGACTGTTCAGAAATATTTTAGAAAATTCACCATTGTTAATGTTGCTTATAAATTTGTAAATATATTTAGAAGTTTCCAATATTAGGTTCATCTCTGTTCATATTCTGCTCAGTTTGAGGAAATTCAAAAGTTGATTTTCACAAGCCCAATTGTGAGTTATCGGCATAGCAAATAACGAAGCCAATATTAATTTGTTTGGCTAGATTGAATGTGTATTTTGAAAACAAAAGTGCTCCCAGAACCGAGCCTTGAGAAATTTTGGAAGAAACTTTTTCAAGATTAATATACAATTGTCAAGAAATACCTTTTCCTGTATATGCTTTAGGTAGGATTCAATAAATCGTTAAGTTGTTTCCCAAAAACTTAGGTGTGAGCATTTAGCAAGGAGCAGATTGTGTCTAATAATGAGGCTGTTATCTAAATTTGTGACTATGTTATCCAATATAGTCGCTACAACTAAGATAATGTTACGTTCTTTCCTAAACCCACTTCAAAGACCTATTCTGTGGGTGCTAGGTAACCTATATGAGTGTAGGCGTATAATACATAAGTGTTCTATTTTTTCTTCTCTGCAATCTTCAAACGAGAGACTGGCTGCATGGACTCCTACTGGGTCTAAAAGCCAAAAAAAACCCAAACTGATGCTCAGGTAATATATTATTAGCAAAAGTACAATTATAAATTTGCTTTATGAACGACTTTCCTCTAATATTTTTGAAATAGCGGGCTCATAGAGTCACTAAATTGTTTTGGTGTGTTTATTTTTTATAGGAAAGCAAACGATAGGTCTGCGGTCACCACTTATATTTTTAGATTGAATGGAAGCCCTATAGATAGAACGATTCCATTTAACGCCAAACTTTTTGCGGCGGTTTTCCTCCTCAGTCTGTACTTCTCACACCTTTCTATAAAGTCTACTGCTTGAAAATCGAACTCAAAACTTTACGGCTGTTTATTCGTTCTTCGTCTACGATAAAGCCGGGGACAATAATGCGCGGTCCTAACGGGAAGTTATTAAGTTTATCCATAAATCCGTTCAAGAGGCGAGGAGCAGGGAAAGGAGGGGTGATGGAAGAGAGAAAGGGGTGTAGGCAAAGTGCCCATTGACGCAATTAAGGGTGATTTGTGCGAGCAGGTTTGAACCAACCAGGTCGGGATAGATGACGAATAGCCCGCGACTCGCTATTACAGAACAAAAGACGTGCGCTTGGGTCTTTGGGCCATTGATTTTGTTGGTCCAAACGACAGCGGTGACTGAGCGTACCAGAGTTGTGTACGAATTTAAAATAATCTGTTATTTTCAATTTATGCTTCAAACCAACACTAAAACGTACAGCCAAAGCGTTTTGACCGTAGGTGACTGGAATAACAGACAGAATGGGAAAACGCTACAAAAAGAAAACGTCGAGACCATCTATAAGCCACAAAAAAAAAATAGAAGTATCTGAGAATGGCTAAGGATAAACCAGGGGTTTATCTCATAACAGGCATGGTAGTGCATGTGTTACACCGAATCTGCGGAATTGGCGAATACAGGTAATTGGCAAAATTTTGTCGAATTCATAAAGTAGGCACTCCACTTGTCGATTACATGAAATGAGCAATTTATGTGAATCTGGACAAGCTAGCTATATATCTATCTAATGGGTAACAAATGCCAGACTACATTTTTTACGATAAAAAAACAAACCATAGGATGGGGGTGGAAGAAAAACAGGTTCTTGACGCAACATCTTCAAACTATGCCAGACTCCACGGAGAAGTCATCAAAATACAAAAACATCGCAACAACCTCAACAGGAAACACAAAAGGTCAACCGGTCATGGGAACTCATCCTAAAGCACCTGAAGACACTACCATACCGCGAGGGGGCGGGGCTACCATACCACGAGAGGGCGGGCCTACCATACCACGAGGGGGCGGGGCTACCAACGCTACAAAGTTGGCCACATCACCGTTAACAGGTATAAATACAGCCGGAGGTCGACCAGCTCGGACCTCCAGTATAGCTTATGCATGAAAGTTATCTCGCTCTCCTCAAGGCCGAGAAAGACACACAAATCCCCTACGTGTGTGTTGCGCACCCCATAGATGGCAAAACTTTACAGATGAACCTCTCACGGGGGATTTTTAGTTGGTAGATGCCAGCAGGCTCCACTCACTGGTGAATCCAACACTACCCACATCGCGGGTGTCTTTTGAAGATTTCTCGTCCTCGTACTTCAACCCCATACAAACAAAAAAAGACCAGCTCGGAAGTCGCCGAACAATCAACGACACCGGCCTAAAAACCCAAAAACCACAAATTCGTTCACTTCATCTGTCATTATAGTTCCTCTTAATAATGCAATAAAGTCTAAAACCCCTAGTTGCAGTGTTCTTAGAGATTCCAATTTCTAGACAGATAGAACTGAATCTTATACAGCAGCTTTTCCTTTTTCCATCGCCAGCAAAGTTACATGAGCTAGCGGATATGTATGAACAAAAGGACTTTGGGTTGGATTATCCTGGAGGACCTTACCAAAAGCACTGCGCTTAGGAAATCAATCATTTCCTAATGGATCTTTCATCTGTGTAATTTCGTGAGGCTCGTGTAAGCATCAAATTGAGGGTTGTATTTGATGCTATAGTTGTAAGACCTCGACAGGTTACTACCTCATTGCTCTCTGCCTTAAGGGTTATCATGTCCAGACTGATTTACATGACATTTTGTGTCATTTTCGACAATATCTTCTTGTTTTTACTGTAGACATACAAAAAACGTTCCGTCAAATCCTTGTCTCTCCCAAAAAAGTGCATCTGCAAAACATTCTGTGGCGTGAGAACCCAAATGATTGATTTCAATGTATCAAGCTCCAAACGGTAAGCTATGTAACCAATTCTGCACCATTTTTAGCGAGCTCTTCTATGGGTCAGTTATATATGGACGGCGAGCTTTTTGGAGCCGATACTGAAAAGGATCTACTTGAGCTCCACCATGAGTTAAGTTCTGTCATGAATAGACACGTGTCTATTGTCTCTATGTTATATCTCGCATACCTAAGTAAAACGTATTGATCTATGAACTTTTTATATTCGATGATAAGATTTTTATATTTCTTAAATCACAAATCAATAACCTCGTTCGAATATATTTTATACGGAGTCGATGAATCGCCATAACTTTTGACCCTGTGAGTCGGCGACTGTTACTATTATTTGGTATCGCAGATTATTGACGCAATACATTGAAACAGTAAAATATCCAAGACTAAACCACCCGAAAAACATTAAATTACTATTAACTCCATCAGTATAATGTAAACCTTCACTAAATCAACGGCAGGAAATCATTAAAAATTTGGTCTACTCACATAACAATGATTTTGCTACCATTGCTGTTATCATTGGTAATAATAATGATCGTGAATCATTGACTCATGGTCACTATTTAGTAATATAGGGCGCTGCCTGCTGTAATCTGAAGTATTTCAGTTAATCGTCTTGAGAATGCAAACATATTATATATGGATCTCTGCACGCTAGTCATTGATTCATTGTACAACACTCGTTGTTTGAGGAAAATTGATGTATGACGAGCATATATTTGATGCACTTATACCATCTAATCTAATTGTTTAGCTCAATCCACCATGCGTGGAAGACTTGATGTAGTTAAAAGTTTGCATGGAAGTGAAACATTAGTCTCCTGACTTTCCTTTTAGCAAACTCGTTTCAATTACTGATCATTTTCACATGTATATTTTTTATTGCAATTGCTTACCAAAATGTCAGTAAAATGTATTCACAATTCCTAATTATACTGCAATTTTTAGACTCGACTAGATACAAATATAAATAAACTCAAACCACAGTAACGCCAATGACTTTAGAATATCTAGTCTCATCTACATGTGAATGGCACGTCAACGATCTTTTGCGGATATAATAATAATAATAATAATAATAATAACCCCCATCAGGTGCTAGAACGTTGACGCTCGTTTGGGGGCTTAGAAAGTGACTTTTTGATGGGCAAGCTATGTCGGTTGATGGTTCGTCGGGGGCTTTGATACCACCGCGGAATTATGCCGACAGGGCTCGTGATCAAAAAGTCACTTCAACCAAGGCTAGCACACTCAGGAAGCTGTGGGCTAGGTAGACTTTACGTACCCTACCAAGCACAAAGCTCCCTTCCCCAAGCTATCCTGACCTCGGTCAGATAGGGATTTGGCAAATCCGGGTAGAAATGCCACAGAAGGCTGAGCGCCGGTCCTTCTGTCACACACCGTTATTGCGCCCCACACTTCAACGACCTCAGCAAGGCGTGGCAGGGGAACGTTGTGAGGGGTACGCAACCGGGGGGCTTGCCTTAACTGGCCGGCCCGTGAGGAGAAAACCTCAACAAAACCCGACAGTAAAGTCGCAAATCCTCCGGAGCACCTTGGGCCAACTTCGGAGTAAATATAAGTCCCTTCTCTCCTGGAATGGGCGTCACCCGGGAGAGCGACACTTAGATCGTCCCTACTCGTGGGAACACGATGGATAAAGTTAGTTTTTCAAATAACCAACGACGGCCTAGGGTACGTCGATTAAACTCACCTGAACCCCAAAACCAAACAGCACAACCAATAGCACACAACCCAACTGCGGATGTTTTGCCGGTACAGCCGGCAACCACCAAAGCTGGGAAACCAAGACAGCGCTTACAGTGGACTACTGAGATGAACAAATCTGTAATGCACTGTTACTATACCGCCACAAAACTAGAAACCATCTCTACAGGCTACAGACATGAGCTACACAGGCTGTTTACAGCACAATACCCACACCTCTCAACACGTGTAACCGAACAAAGACTGATTGATCAAAAACGAGTCATAACTAAAAACAACCGTCTTACCCCGCAAGAACTACAAGCTATAAAGAGCCTTGTATCCAACGAAATAAACACTGTCCCACCAAATGACTCGTTAGCCGATGAATCAACCACAGAAAGGCAAAATATTCATTCCCGAAATAGCCAGACTCCAAACACAGACACAACCAATGACACCAGCATACATTCAGATATGGACTCAGAACATGAGCACATACCAGATACACCAGACCAGACATCAATTAACCTACCCCTCACAGCCACACAAAGCCAAAAGGTTACGCCACCGCCTTCCGTCACACAATCCACAGAACAAGTGATGGACACACAATATAACAAATGGTGTGGCACCAATCCTGCGCTGCGAGATCCTTTGCCCAGACTGATTTTTAAAAAGAACACCCAACAAATATTACACACAATAAATTCCAACATAATACCACAATTCTTAACAAACGTCAGTAACCTAGAGGACATCCATACCGTTATATACGCTGCAGCAGCAACAACACTCACAGTAAACGGCCAAAAACTTCCGAAACGGTCTAAAGACCACACAAGCAACAGGCCTAAACCTAAATGGCAAATACGAATCGAAAATAAAATTTCCGCAATCAGAAAGGATTTGGCACACCTCGCACAATACACTAACAACAACAACAACCGTTCAAAACGCATCCAGACAACAATAGATATACTCAAATCCAAGTCACCTCAAAAATCGATACCTGAAATAGCTGATACACTGAAACAGAAACTTGCAGTTTACGCAGCTCGGCTACGGAGGTACAATGAATCCAACGAAAGAAAGAACGCTAATAATCTTTTCCAAAAAAGTGAAAAACAGTTCTACCAGAAAATAAGTGCAAACAACCAGGAAGCAACCATAGAACCACCAAGTAGACAAGACTTAACTGAGTTTTGGAGTAGTTTATGGTCAGAGCCCAAAACGCATAATCAAGACGCTCCATGGATCAGACAAGAAGAGGAGAAACACCAACATATAATGGAACAGGGTGACGTTATTCTTACACCAGAGGAAATAGCGGAAACAATAAAACATACTCACAATTGGAAGTGCCCAGGCGTGGATAATATACAAAATTTTTGGTACAAGCAATTCAGTTCAACATACGAAGTGCTCACAGACCAAATCAATAAAGCCATACTACAACCTAATAGGCTTCCTAAATTCCTCACACAAGGAATAACGTATATTAAACCTAAAAACACAGATACCAAGAACCCTGCCAATTACCGTCCAATCACTTGTCTCCCCACCCTGTACAAGATCATCACTGCAACAATATGTAGAAGGATTGAACAACACCTAACACAAAACAACATCCTCACTGAAGAACAAAAAGGATGTAGAAAACAAAGTCAAGGCTGCAAGGAACAGCTTATAATTGACAGTGTGATCATGGAGCAGACAAGAAAAGAACACAGGAACCTTCACACTTGTTTTATAGATTATAAAAAAGCCTTTGACTCTGTACCCCACAGCTGGCTAAAGAAAACATTACAAATATATAAAATCAACTCAGGACTTCGTCAGTTTCTTACAAGAATCATGGAAACATGGCGCACCAACATACACCTCAAAACTCAGCACGGCCATATCCAGACGGATGAACTACACATAAGACGCGGTATCTTCCAGGGAGACTCTCTCAGTTCACTGTGGTTCTGCCTCTGTTTAAATCCGCTCTCCAATGCACTCAACAACACAAACTGTGGCTTCAACATTAGACACGAGAAAGTTAATCAACATAAAATCAATCATCTCCTCTACATGGATGATATAAAACTATATGCAGCAACTGAAGTACAACTGAGAGAATTGCTCAGAATAACGGAAGTTTGCACATCAGACGTAAGGATGGAATTCGGAATGAGTAAGTGCAAGGTGCTCCACATCAACAAAGGTCAGTGGAAGAGCCATCAAGAGCGGGAAACATTAACTGGCCAAACACTGGACAACATGGACAAGGGCGAAACATACAAGTACCTGGGTTTCAATCAAAGTGTTAAGATAGACCACTCACAAGTCAAAGAACAACTAATACAAGAGTTTAGAGACCGCCTTATTAAGCTACTAAAAACAAAACTAAATTCCAGAAATCTTACAAAAGCCATTAACACATTCGCGATACCGGTCATCACATACTCCTTCGGCATCATCAAGTGGTCGCACACTGACATAGAAAACATCCAAATCCTCATAAGGACAGAGCTCACGAGGCACAGAATGTCACATCCGAACGCATGCAAAGAAAGGCTTACCATAGATAGAAAACAAGGGGGCAGAGGAATTATAGATATACAGTCACTCCGCACAAAACAAATAAAAACACTCAGACATTTCTTTCAGAGCAAACAAACGAATTTGCATAGAGCAATAGTCAAAGCAGACAAGAACTATACACCACTCACCCTCTCCAGTCCAAACCACGCAGCAGACACACACAATCCCATAGAATTACAACAAGAAAAAATAAACACATGGTCGCAGAAAGCACTTCACGGCAAACATAGATACCGAATTACACAAGATCACATAAATGAAAAACAGTCATACACTTGGCTGCAGGATGGCCAGCTCTTTCCAGAAACGGAGGGTTTTATGCTTGCTATTCAGGACCAAGTAATTGCGACGAGGAACTACAAAAAATACATAATTAAAGATCCATCCGTGACCAACGATAATTGCAGAAAGTGCCACCAACAGAAGGAAACAATAGATCATATAACAAGTGCATGCAAAACCCTCGCTGGAACCGAGTACACGGCCAGACATAACTCTGCAGCCAAAATCATACACCAAGCCCTAGCCACAACTAACAAACTAATCGAAAACACAGCTCCATATTATAATTATACACCGACCTCAGTACTTGACAACAATCAATACAAACTATACTGGGACGTCGAAATACACACAGACAAAACTATCCCAGCCAATAGACCAGATATAGTTTTTCAGTCGAAGGCAGACAAAGTCACCTATTTAATAGATATTGCTATCCCTAATGATACAAATGTTCAAACCGCCTACGCTGGGAAGATATCTAAATACACAGACCTTGCCATAGAAGTGAAACGACTCTGGAAACAAAACAAAGTTGTTATTGTACCCCTAATTATGTCGGTCTCAGGCCTTACACCTAACACATTCACACCACACCTGCAGCAACTAGGCCTGGACGAAAAGCTACACAAAATATTCCAAAAGTCTGTAATTCTTAAGACCTGTAATATAGTACGATCCTTCTTAAATTCCGATCAGTAATAGATCAGGTGTTGACTTGGCACGACCCGTCAGCATCTGTTGCTACCGCAGTCATGCGAGAGAAGCTTGAAAAAAACAAAAAAAATAATAATAATAATAATAATAATGCGATAGAAATAAAACGACTCTGGAAGCAAAACAAAGTTACCATTGTCCCCCTAATTATGTCTGTCTCAGGCCTCACACCAAACACATTTACACCACACCTACAACAGTTAGGCCTGGACGAAAGGTTACACAAAATATTTCAGAAGTCTGTAATCCTGAAAACCTGCAATATAGTTCGATCTTTCCTAAATTCCGATCCGTAATAGTTCAGGTGCTGACTTGGCACAGCCCGTCAACACCTGTTGCTACCGCAGTCATGCGAGAGAAACTTGGAAAATCAGGATAATAATAATAGCGTTTATTGTAAATATAAAATAAATAAAATACAATAAACAACAAGTGACCCAAAAAAAGTTAAAAACTTGTGCTTGGGTATAAGTAGTTATTATAAAATGGAAACAACAAATAAGGGTCAATTCAGGAATATTTATATTTAAATATTATGTATTCCATATATATCAATAATAATAGGTATTGCATATGTCTACAAGTTGGTGAATTTTAATGCGCTTATTATTTACTATCCATTGTTTTAAACCACACTTGAATGAATTTAAAGGCACTAGACATTTTATGCTTTCTGGTATCTCATTGTATAGTCTTGGAGCAAGAAATGTATGACATCGTAATAAAGTATTTTTTCTTGCTTTTGGTACAACATTACATGCAAATCTTATGTCATATTTATGTTCGTGTTTTGTCAAGTTTGATTTATTTTTATATTGGTAAATACCTAATGACATGAAAAATGTTTGGCGGATATCTAGAATTTTTGTTTTAGAAAATAACAAGTCACTAGGATATGTACATTTCACTTTATATAAAATTTTTATTAAACGTTTTTGTATAATTTCTATTGCTTTTATATTATTTTTACATGCTGCGCCCCACACCACAATACAATATCGTATATGACTATGAACAAGTGCTTCGTATACAATGATCATCTGTTCATAGGTAAGTATAGTGGAAAGGAGTTTAAATTTGCTTATAACGTAACGAATCTTTTTGACAACATATTCGGTATGCTCTTTCCATTTCATATGGCAATCTAGATATATTCCTAAGTACTTGATACTGGTGACCATTGATATAGGAGCTACCTGTTCACAACTGATTTGTAAGTTGGTGTATTTCGGTAAGCCGTTTGCGTATGATGCGAATGGAACAAAGTGAGTCTTGTTGAAATTGACTGTTAAAAGTCGACTACTGAACCAATTGAACATTTTTTTAAAACTATCTTCAGCCTTTGATTTTAATATTTCCCAACTTTCAGCAGAAAATATAACAGCTGTATCGTCTGCAAAACTCACTATATCTCCGCTCACATCAACCGCAAATAGATCATTTATATATATGTTAGAGAATAATGGTCCCAGTACCGTTCCCTGAGGAACACCGCATGTTATAGGCAATGGAGAACTAGAGCATTTATTTATCACAACAGTTTGTGTTCTATTACTTAAGTAACTTTTAATTAGATGATAGATTTGACCCCGTATACCATAATTTTGTAAAGTTTTCATGAGTATCATATGATCAACTGTGTCAAATGCTTTTGCTAGGTCAACAAATACACATAATGTTGGAATATTTCTGTCTACATTTTTGCATAGTTCTCCTATTACATATGTCACCGCATCTTCAGTAGATTTATTTTTTTTGAAACCGAACTGTTTATCAGAAAATATGTTATATTTCTCTAAAAATTCTGTCAATTTGTTCTTTATTATATTTTCAAAAACCTTTGCCAAACAGGAGATAAGTGAGATAGGTCTATAAATGGATAAATCATATTCATCGCCAGTTTTATGTACAGGCATCACAGTCGCAATTTTTGAGTATAGATGGAAAAATACCCTTTTCCAGACAACAATTAATTATTCTAGTGAATGGCTCCAAAATCAGATGTGCTACGATTTTGAGTGTTTCAGCAGTTAAATTGTCTATTCCAGGTGTTTTGCCATTTTTCAGCAGCATTATTGAATTAATTACTTCTTGTTCAGTGATTTCTTGTACTACAATGGAGTTCGAGAGTCTGATTGTTTGTGTGTCTAGGTATCGGATACTTGATTTAATTTTTTCTGCTAGATGTTTACCAATAGAGCAAAAGTATCGGTTAAATTCATTACTAATATCTAAGTTAGTGTTCAACATGTCTCCACTTTGAGACATAATTTTACCAATGTCTTTACCAGAGTTATTTACACCTATAACGTTATTCACACATTTCCATAGCTTTTGTGTATCGTTGGTACGGTTCATGACTTTATCTTGATAATATGACAATTTTCTAGCTCTGATTAAATTTGTAAGCTTATTATGATATTTTTTATATTTTTCTTTATTTTCTACTGACGGATCATTTATCATTATTTTGTAAAGCCTATTTTTTTCATTTACGGAATTTATTAAAGCAGCAGTGATCCATTCTTTTCTTTTCTGTTTGTTCTTTTTTATTCTCACTTTTGTTGTACAATTTTTAATGTGTGTTGTCAGAGTTGTAATGAATGTTTCTGTTGATTTTTCAATTTCACTAGCGAAATACACCTCATTCCACGATTCATTTTTTAGTTCATTTAAAAGTTTATTTTTATTTAAGTATTCTTTGTATCGCAACATTTCACTATTAAGTGGATTATTTGTTCCTGGAAGTAGTATCTGTAGTACTTGAGAAAAATGATCTGTAATTGATGTTTCAACGATAACGGGAATTATTCTCACATCTTTAATTTTGTTACTAATAAATATGTGATCAATACACGATTTTGTACTATCAGTTATTCGAGTGTAGCTGTTTATTGCAGATGTGAAGCCATGAATGCTTAAAATATTAAGATAGTCCTGAATGTTGGTTTCTTCTCCAAGAATATTGATATTTATATCACCTATTATAACATGCATATCTGCAGATATGCATGCTGCAAGATAGTGATTGAGATTTTCAACAAATTCATTTACGAGCGTTTGTGGTGATCTATATATGCACGTAATCAAAATTCTTTTATTACACTTAGTGAAGTATATCTGGACGATTTTGATATTCCCAATAATAAATGTATTATAACTATGTAAAGTATTTTCTCTTATATACACTACCACTCCATCATTTTGATTCACATCGCCATTGTTGTACACTAATGTGTATCCATCAAGCTTATACAACGATATATCATCTAGCTTCCAGGTTTCAGATAGAATTATGAAATCTAAACTAAAATTAAGTTCACTTAGTAGTAATTTAAGTTCATCTAAATTTTTGTTTAAACTCCTAATGTTCATATGAAACATATGCAAACTATTCTTACTTTTTGTAATATTTAGTAGGTTATTGAGATCATATGTGTCTTGAGCAGTATGAGTATTAAATGTTTCGATTTGAAAATCTCTAATGTAACTATCCATTTAATACTTTATGTATAATTATTATCTATTTTTATTTTCGTTCAATCAAATATAGCTTAAAATTCAATGTTCGAAAGGTACTGAGATTGAAAATATTTGTAAGTAGGACATTTCTGATCGTCGGATGTGTGGGTAACATCGTAATTCCTATTAAGGGTCTCATTATAATATGTACAATTAGAACATTTCACTAAATTTTGTTTACATGATTTACTTTCATGATTTTGACCACATATCGCACAAACATGTGAATTTAGACAGTGTTTTTCTGTATGATTAAATCGTTGACATTTCCGACATTGCAGTACTTTATTATTTTCGTAAACGTTTAAAACTTGGAAATCAACCAATAGTTTACTACTATAGTTTTCAAAAATATTCCTGAAACCCTTACCTGATATTTCAGCATAAATTATATACATTTTTTTCTTTGTTATATATCTAATATTCTGGCAAAGATCCCATGTACTGTAAACCGGAGGTGAGTTAGTATTTTAATTACATATTCCAGATTGTCTTTTGAAAACCGCGGCAACGCTGCTTACCCCCATGCAGTAATGGTCGTCGTTTCAGGGAGAATTATTCTTCGACTTTCATTTCAATCCATGCGCCATTAATTTTTAGGGTTATTGTTTTATGATTCATTTGGGGAATGATTTGGAAGTTCGCGTTGAATTGGATTTACGAAAACTAATTAACTCCAGATATTTATTTTCTCCTTCCTCGCCACCCCACTGCCAGTTCTCTGCATGGACGCCCTTTGACAAAGGAAGACGAATCTAAAACTGCGTTGAAGGCAACAGGAAATACCGCAAAAAAGGTATTCATTAATATGATTCACTGCTTTAATGACATTTTTAGTTACTTGACAAAAATGATAAAATTCAAACGTTTCTGTCTATGCCCAATAACTGATGATTTGTTAAATAATTATTAGTCACAACATGGAAATAAGAGTCTTCTGAGGTCCGCTCGCATACGCTGTTAAAATACCGAACTCGGTGAACCGAACAGAGGTGACAACCTTATCTGGTGGTGTCTGTTACTTTAGAGTATTAAAATATCAAAGTGAGTTTTTTCTGCAAACGCCTGCATAAACCAAATTCAACCTAAGCTAACCTGATGTTAGTTATCTACATTTTCCCGATAGATTTAATATGAAAAATTGAAAGTATAATAATTTTTTTATCTTTTATTTCCGGGAGTTGCGACTGGAGTCGTTGCTTATCTTTTCCATAGATATGTACGATAGGTGCGATAAATAGCTAGAAATTCTAAGTAGCACAACTTTTTCATTTTTTATTTGCAGATATTGTAACTGGTGTCAATGTACTATACCCATTAAATGCTTTCGAATTATGTAATTATAGCTTGACCATACACCAGGGGTAAAATAAAGTAAAGTCCAGCCAACAGTGCAAAGGCAAACTGATTTTAAATTGGTGCAAAATTTTGCCAAATTATGCCAAAATGATCGAATTTAAAAACTGAGGTATCTATATAACGTGAAATGATGTTTATTTGATGTTTTTCCAAGATTGTTTTCAACAGGAGTATTAGCTTTAAACATATGTAGTCTTAGATAGACGGAAAATGTTAGTTTGCACCGAAATGGAAAAAATTCACCGTTTCTAACTATTGATTAGGGTCCACCGCTAAACTAACTTGTGAGTTTTAGAAATCATTCGACGCAAGACTTAGGCCATTTTAATATAACACAGAACGACATTTTCCGACCGATGCCACATTTTTGAGCTACAACCAAAAAACTAAAAAAAGTGCGAAAAATGGACATTTTTTGGGCTGTCAAAAGTCAAGCTCACCACCTGGAATGGTGCAAACTTAGAGACAGAAAACGATTTACAGCTTACTGGGTAATTCCCAAGGATTAATCATTCCAGAAAAAATCTTAATTTGATTGGCGTACTACTGCAGCTACCTTTTTACAGGGACCTAGCTTTTGCTAAAATACTTGGAACTGTTTTTCCTTTTCTCAGCTTAGTTTCATATAGAGATGCTCTTTTTGTATAATACAAAATCACATAATATAGGTACATTATTTTTGATAATACTTAATAACTGAAAACGTTAGCTCACAAAAGCTGCTGCTAGATAAACTTTTTTTCACTTTTGATAGGCTTAATTACAGTGGTATCTACCGTCAAAAAATTCAAAACAAAATTTTGACATGATATCTAATGACATGTGAGCATTTTTTTGTATTTAAAGATAGAATAGACATTATTTCAAGAGATACAAAAATAAATGGATAGTGTCTAAAAATATATTTATTGCAATATGAAGTTTATATTATTGTTTTAACAAAATAGGGTTGACAACAGTTTGAATTTAATCATGGAGTTAAGACTTTTTCAGAAATCAAGAGACCATATTAAAAACTGACAACAGCGCGGTGTTTTTACAAATCCACAGCCTTCTCTCCTTGCACAAAAAAACAAAGTGACAGTGACGTAAGTGCGCAATTTTCATCTGTTAGGTTAGATTGCTTTGTTTATTTATTATGGTTTGTGTGGTCTGAGAACCAGTGAAGCCTAAGACGTCAATGCCGAGAAACACGCTGTTGATTGATTGACTAAGTAATTACAATTGAGTCAAAATAAGAACTTAGGTTAAATCAACTGATATTTTAGAGACATTTTAGAATAGAGATGAATATCTAGTTTATATAAAAATAATCTATTAATAATTGCAAGATTGTTAATATATTATGCAAATTCTCTAAAGTCTTGAATAAGTTTAATAGAAGGATGGTACTCATTTGACTCTAGCGTAGCGAATGACATCCTTACCTTGCCAGATCGCACACAGCAAAATCCTTTACAAACGGACTACCCAGTATCATTTCTTGCAACCCTCCAAATCAGCTATCGAATGAGATCAGGCGACAGAAAAATCTGCCTTGTGCGCCATCTGGTACCCGAAGGTAACGGCAAGCCAAAGAAAATCGCTGCTAAACAGCAGCAGACTCCTTGGTGGAACGCCACGGTGCGTCTGGTTGGCCAACCAGAAGCGCGGTTCTATATGCTGCTGATATGAAACTCATAAAGTTTAGAATAAAATAAACAGTGGATACTTGTTTCAATTCCTTGTTTGTTCTGTTTTTCCGCTGCGGCTTCTAGGGACTGTAACTTGTTATTTCAGACGCAATCATTTCTAATAAACTACCAATATTGGCAACACCTTGTATAGTAGATAGCACGTGCAATAAATTCTCATTTTCAACAAACCAATTAATTTTGCCACGTAACCGGTAGCCTATCTGGGAGGACGACTGTATAAAAACTAAATCGAATCCTCAAATTGACCGATTAAAAACTGAAAAAATGCAAAACGCCGATTTACCCGTGTATGCCCGTTTGCAGGCACGTTCAACAGGTGTCTCATAAAGTATACATGCATCCAGCTATCAGCGGACGGATTGATGTATTTACGTACACACCAGCATCAACAGAACCGTAGAGTTTACGGTTCGCATTCACTCTCACGGTTTACGAGTGTCGGCCGGAGAAATGGACTGGTCGACTGCCATGGATTTACGACGATTTACACCTGCATTTTAGCATATTACTCACTTAGAAATTTATCTGTTGCGTCCAAATATACAGGGTGCATCACCGTACAAGCGACACTCCTTTCCGGCCAAATGGTGAAAGTTTGTGTATGTAGCGGTAACTGTCGAAACGAAAGGTAAAAGGTGATTTGATTTGGTTCAAGAACTTTTTGAAAATAAATAACATTATGAGTCCCTCTCAGTTTGGATTTTTATCAGAAAAAAATATCTCAGACGCCATTTTCTATCTACTTCATACACTATACTCTAACTTAAATAAAATTTCAGTGCCTTTGTTCTGTGATTTTTTTTAAGCATTTGATTGTATCAATCACGATATATTGATCAAGAAATTAGATAAATATGGTTGTTCTGAAATAACACTGAAATTGTTTACATTTTTTTTAAATCGCTCCTAAGTTGTTAAGTCGTCAAAAAATGCAACTCCTGTGAAGTTAAACACACAAGCTGGAGTACCACAGGGTACTAGGTCCCATTTATTTTTGGTATATATTAATACTCTAATGAAATTGGAAATGAGTGGTCAATTCACTGTATTTGTTGATGACACTAGAATATCCTGGCATGGCAGGGTTGGGATAAAGTATGGAACCAAGCAAATATCTTTGAAACGGAAAAGGTGATGTTGCTGAAAAATTGCAGATAAATGTAGTGACGCATAATGTATCCGAAGACATTATGTTAGCTATTAATGTACTTCCGGTCTAACCGGAAGTACCGTCAACTTTTTTAATTTAAATGGGACACCCTGTATATTTTTGCAGATTTTAATACATCCAGTTTTTCCGAATACGTCCTTAGTGGGTTTAGTATTTGTTTCTGTAAAAATGGGAAAGATAAAGCTTTTTTATTTGTCTCACAAATTCGTCCGTGGCGGTCTGCGGTCTCCCCGTTTTAGGTAATTTTTTGTATTCCCAGTTGAACTAAAACGTCTTAGTGTTTTAGTCACCGTCAAATGTGTTATAGGACCCCTGTCGGGATGTAAATCATTGAAAGTTGACACACTTCTTTGTGAGTTCTCACGCTATCGCCAAAACCGACTTTAAATTTAAAAATTGAGGATGATATAGCTGTAACAGCAATCTGTTTTGGTTTAGTACCTTCAACACAAACTTCATAACTTTCAAATGCTCAATTCATGTAATTTACTTAAACAATGAACATTTATATCAAACATAGAGCATGAAGTTTTTAGTTCTAACCATTGATCAAAAATATTACAAATCACATTGATAATTTAATTGAAGTATGCTAGATATTTAGAACAGTTAGAGAAACTCTTGGAAGTTACAGCATCCCATTTTGGAGGATCTGTTTCTTATATCTACTTGAATTGGTTGTTAGTCTTACAGCGAACAGTTAGCTGCATTGCCAAGAGTAGGCCTAGACTTTCATGCAAGCCACTATTTTTAGAATACAAAATTATGACTGTAATTCTTTTTCTTATGACGCCGTCTCCTTTCGAAGGTTGGCGATCCAACTCTAGCTAACGTAGTCCTAGATACGGCCATGCGAAAAATGTCAAGCGATGAGCAACCAAACCATCTTCGGATGTCATCAACCAAGAATTTTGGTGACTGTAATAGCATTTGGAAATGATTTCAGTGATATTCAAAAATAAAACTAAATTTTAGATCATGCATATACATTATAATATGAGACAAATCATCGCTCATTAGAGATTCAAATAATTATATAATGGAGTGGAGATTTAGGACAAGCTTCCTCACCAGTTTTTTGTTTCAGGATAATGAGACAAACTTATTAATCACAGGTTCTTGATAAGTTTACAAAGTCTAAATAAAATTTGTCTGTTCAAGGTGGGGCAAAAATTGAGTCCAAAGAAGTCGGTTATAGACATACAAACAAACATACAGGTGAGCGCGTTAAAAATCACGCGATGCAAGCTGGAATGAAATTATAGTCGCTGAAACCTTTTAGAGTGCTAAATCCTAAGGCAATGAAAGATGTTGGAGAAGGCAATATCATAACTTAATATATATGCTTCAATACCTAGACCAAAACACTATGAGTTAGCTCTTCCAGTATTTTTCAAAAACAAAAGACATCACATCTGGGGTTTTGAATAAAAATTTTTTGCGATAAAAACTATTTTGGTTTTCTTTTTTCGCAATAATTCAAATGTTATATCAAAATAAAAATGGGTTCTTGAATCCGGTACCGAAGATACGCCGACAGCTCCCGAACGTCACGATTGTGGTCACGATGCACTTCTTTTACCAACGACGTCCTGCTCCGATAGTAGACTCTAGATTCCCAGCCAATCGTGAAAATACTTGTAACGAGTGTATATTTTTTGCAACATGACATTTGCAGCTCGAGAATAAGTTTACAATCGAAATAAATATCTTTTTGAATGTTTGAAATTAGATTACAAGTTCCAGTAATAAAATACCTAATCAAATATGTTTCATTGAAGCAACCTCTTTCGCAACACACTGGAATGTTAGACGGTCAGTCTGTGTTCGACCGGGTGTTGTGTTGGTTCGAAACCCAGGCCTTGCAAATCTTTTTTTTATTGTTTTGTACCAAACAGTTTATTGACATGTTTTTTACACATGTTACACACATTTTTTTGTACCTCAAATTGAGATTTTGTCTTAGTTGTCAGAGTAAAAACTCGAAGGCTACTCCTTGAAACGAAAAGAGCTTCAGAATGTGTCCCCTCTGTCCCACATTCCTTGAATATTTGCTGTACGCTCTTTAGTATGACCCCAATATACATGTACACCTACAGCTTGTATTACTGGAATTCCATTAACAGCGAACATGTAGAGACCCTTAGTACGGCTGTACTACTGTGCGGACAAGAGGCAGCATGCATAAGTTTTTTACTGGGTAGGACCCGATGTTAATGCAAAGAGCGGTGCGTGCAACCATAACATCTTTATCATGTTTTGCTTCTGCTGGAGAAAAAAAGCTATAACTTGTATAGTATTGTATTGGATTGTATTTCTTTATTGTCTTGTGAGCATACATGTATGATATAAGGGTAGTCATAAATAAATAAAAGTAAAAATTTAAATAATACAAACACATAAAAACGAAACTAACAGTGCAAACAAATAACTAGACAGTTCAATTAGTGCACAGCTGTAAAACAGAAAAAATTGATAAAAACAGAAAAAAAGCAAAGTGCTGCATTCTAGAACAGGACACTAAAAGCTATGCGCCAAAAAAGGCGTCTATCGAGTAGAAACATTGCCCCACAAGAAGTTTTCGAAGGCTTTAAAAGACATGATAGAAGTCAGACATTTTAATTCTGCAGGTATGCTATTGAACACCTTTATGCAGGCAAATACAGGGAATTTTTCGAATAATGCTAATGTATGCGATGGTATACTCAAATCATTACTAGCTCGGGTGGTATAGCGAACATTGAGATCATTATTTCTGGTAAATTTGTGTTTGTTTTGAAATACAAATTTTGCGCACTTCAAGGTAAATGGAAGGAAGCGTCAATAGTTTGTATTTCTTGAACACTTCTCTGCTTGATTCTCAGTTCGGAATGCCGAACATTAATCTAATAGTTCTCTTTTGGAGAATAAAGATTCTGCCTGGTGCCATGCAAGAGTGTTCCTCGAAAGATGTGAATATACCATCGCTTAGTGAACATTTAATAGCACCGTTTGCGTTACCGTCCGCTTAAGTTTTAAAATTGCAAAACAGCCTTGTAACCCTGTGCCACATACAATTCAAAATCTATAATGTGGCTTACTTTACCTTATGCCGATAATATGGGATATCCGAACACACCTTCCGAGCGATCAGAGTAATTGACAAATTTTGATTGATACATTTTTTCGAACGTATCATTTTTCAGTAGGCAGTAGTACAGTTGCTCTTAAAAAAGGTCATAATGAACAAGGCAGTCTAATCCCCATCATAATTGCCTTGACTCCTTCTTATTTCTTTTTCAAGGTACCTAAAGCAGGAGATTGTGCTCAATATACTCCGCCGTTACTAAAATTACAACATTGTCTTAGTACGTGCCCCACGCGCACCGCTTGCAATTAAAACAATCGACTTTCCGCATTTCGAATACCGATCAGGAAAGGCAGCGTCACCGAACTGGTTTCGCATACAAGGTGTCTCAAACGAATTATATTTTCACGCAAGGAACTGCGCCTTTTGTAGAACTAACCTTGGCTACGTAGTGGAGAATCCTTTGCAATTGGTAGACGTATTTGTTCTAGGCGTATTGTCGATAGAGGTTTAAAAGCGTCTATGGCAATTCTCTCGAATGATCATCTGAAATTGCACAGTTACGTATCATATTGACGACATTGCAAGGGGATCAGTAACTTACAATGTCTCAACTGCAACCAATCGGTCTACTGTGAACAACAATCCTTAATCATTTGCTTCTCAGAAAAGTCGGAAAAATGTTGGGCACCGGCTGGATTCCAACCAGCATCTCCGGCATTCTAGACCGACGCGATACCAGTCATCTCTGGGTCCAGTCATCTCTGGATGACTGAAACACACGGTCCTTAGTGAGATGCGGAAGAGTGGTGGGTGTCGATAGAGTCGATACCTTGCCATCAACTACACCACGGGGCTCCGCACGGTGCCTCCGTGGTGTAGTTGGTATAGCATCGACCTAAAATACCGGAGATGCTAGTTCGAATCTAGCCGGTGCCCAAAATTTTTCCGATTTTTCTGTGAACCAAATGATTTGAGTTGTTTCCTTCTTGCGAATTAAGCAAGCACCTTTCATTAAAAAAAACAATCCTTATTGTACACGCCGGTGCTTTATTTGCATGTCTTCCATTCCCGTTTTCCTCAAACTTACTTTGTCTACCTCCTACATTAATTCTTCCTAATATTATATAACAAGTTGCGTTTCACCTGAGTCTCATTATTGGTTTATTGGTTTTGGTTTATTGGTTTATGTACAGAAGGGGTAAACAGACAGAATTGTACAAATGAAAGATTCTACCCTCAAATATTCGTTCAGCCTAAGCAGTACTGCTTGTCTTGCCTCTCGAATATTTGGAGGAGTACAAGGACCCTTATGTAAGACTACAGGTACATAACAGGTAAACAAAAAATAATAATAATAACAATGCAGATTATAATGATATATGAACCTGCTATATACCTACCTATACCTTACCTATACCTATACCTATGGGCAGCAATGCAGTGTGGAAGTACATAAATTGTCTTGGAATGATTAAATAAATGTAAATTTCTGATGAGGTTATGACTAATATGACTCTGAAAGTTTCAAAACGTTACTGAACACAGTGCTTGTATTCGTTATATACACCTTTCCTTCTGCTTTGAATTTGCGTAATTCTCTTATTTGCCTTATACGAACTGGAACACTGTTAAAGAGTTTTGGGCCAAAAAAATTAAAAGATCGTTGGGTGACAGTTTTTTTGAAGTTTGGTATTTCTATGCAGTTGTTTACATGTGCTCGGGTAAAACGATTTAAACAAGGTGAATATTCTTTTTGTTTGACATACATTTTCGTTATGCAATTAAAAATGAAAAGACGGTCGATGTTAAAAATATTACATTCTTTTTATAATGCCTCACAACTATATAATCTTTTTTTTCTAAATACTATTTTGACGAGAGTATTTTGTGAGATTTGTAAGAGCTTGATCGATGTACTAAATGCTCCTCCCCATATAACAATTGAGTAACGCAAGATTGATTCAGCTAAAGAATTGTACAGCAATACTAAACTTTTTCTGGACAGTACCTCTCTTAAAATGTAAAATTTGTGTATTGAGCATCGGAGCCGTTTTGCTACGTGTATGATATGGTCAGTCCATCTTAAATTCTGATCTATTATGATACCTAAGTATTTGATTGATGAAGCTTTTTCTATTTCTACGCAACGGCACTGGTTGTCGTCCTGAGAACAGTTCTGAGTATGAATACGTATTTTTAGGTCAACCGGCTGATCAACTATATTTGCAGTGAAGGTCATAAACTTTGTTTTTGAAACGTTCAATGTTGATAAATTGGAACTTAACCAAAGATGTAGCTTTCGTAAACTTCGCTCCATAGATTCTTTAGCTACTTCCCAACTGTCACCAGTAACAATTAATGCTGTATCATCAGCATAACTAGTAAGATTACCCTCAAAATTGTTCATACTAGCAATGCTCTTCATGTAAATGATACATAGTATTGGTCCAAGGACCGTTCCCTGTGGAACGCCAGATTTTATTACGCATTTAGAACTCAATGTATGGCCTACTTTTACCCTCTGTGTACGGTTGCTCAGGTAATCTTTGAAGAGCTCTAAGGCAATGCCACAAATGCCATAGCAACTCATTTTTTCTAACAACAGAGTATGAGACACAGTGTCAAATGCTTTTGCTAAGTCCAAATACAGAGCTATGCATTTTACCGATTTATCTACAGCTCTCACCGCCTGCTCAGTAAAGTCTTCAGTCTTCAGTAGAAGAATTTCTAATAAAACCAAATTGTCTTTTAGTTAAAATATTATTTGCTTCAAGGAAATCAACTAATCTGTTCTTTAAGAGACGCTCAAATATTTTAGCAAAAGTATTGATGACAGATATTGGCCTATAATTGGTCATTGAGCTAGGATCACCTGCCTTATGAATTGGCGTTTGCTACGGATTCTTTCCAAGGTGATGGCACCTTCCCTTTCATGAAACATAGATTTATAATGTCTACTAATGGCCCTACTATATATTCGTGAACTGTTTTAACAATTTTAGCGCTAACCGAGTCTGGCCCGGAGGAACAATTACTTTTTAAATTGGATATGGAAATTATTACTTCGTTTTCTGACACTGGTTGAATAAATATTGTGTTATTATTTAATTGATTTTTCAAAAAAATATCGGGTGGTTTTTCCTGGGTGAGATTGTTTGACATTACTTCTCCAATATTTGTGAAAAAGGTATTTAACATATCAGCTTTATCGTTGTTGTTATCAACTAAATCGCCTGTATCGTTTTTCAAGGGTATTTGATCAACTTGTTTATCATTACTTTTTCTAGGTCTAGATATTTCATTAATAGCATTCCAAACTTTTTTACAATCCTTACCTGCTTCTTGAAATTTGTTCATGTAAAAGTCATTTTTCGTTGTCTTTATTAGCATATTTACCTTATTTCTGTATTCCCTATACTCGTTTGCCGGTTCTATAGAATAATTTCTCAATAAGTTCTTTTTTAAAGTATCACGATGCACAATGAAAGTAACGAGCCCCGTGGTGATCCATGGCTTAATTTTTTTATTTTTACCGATCGTTATTTGTTTTTTGATTGTTGCCAAAGATATACAATTCTTAAATTTTTCTATAAACTCATTCTAAGCTGTTTCTGGGTCATCACTGCTCAGTACCTTGTTCACTGACAAGATATTTCAAATCTTGAAAATTGACCTTGTTAACACTAAATTTGTCGGGACTATTTTGTTTTATTATGTGAAAAGGATACATGAATGTAAGGAGAATAGTGGTCAGTCATATCATTTCGAAATATTATGGGTTCTATAGTAACGTCTTTATGTAAATTACTATGCAGCCTACCAAATATATGATCGATTACTGACTTTGTGTTATCCGTGACTCTGGTAGGCTCATTTATTAGAGAAATAAAGCCAAAAGAACTCAGAATATTCAAGTAGTTAGTAGTGTCCCTAGAATCTTTTTTTAGAAGGTCTATATTTATGTCACCTACATAGATTTCCATTTGTTGCTTGTTTATGGTTGACAGATAGCTTTCTAGATCATTAATGTATTGTGCAGTGTTGGTAGAGGGAAGCCTATATAGAGCCGTTATACCTAAGCTAAAATTCCCTGACGAATTTTCAATAGAACCTGTTAGTCTTAAAAATTTAAAATCATTTATTTTTTTTACCCTCCCTCCTATTATCATACTTCCTTACATATACCGCTACGCCATCACATTTATTCATGGTGGATTCATTATAAAAAAAGTTAAAATTGGGAATTTCAAAATCAGATTTGTCTTTAACCTCACCAACTTCTGATAATACAATTATGTCTAATTTATCTTGAGCCATCTCAATGTAGAGCAGCAATTCATCAAAGTGTTTTTGAAGGCTTCTTATGTTAAAGTGTATAATACCTAAGCCGTACTCACTTTTATTCGCATTTGTTTTTAAGTAGCATTGTATTGTGTCATATACCTTAGTTTCCACCTCCGCATTGCTGTCCAACTCATCCAGTACATCAATCAGTTTACACCTGTTGAGACTAGCTGAGCCCCTAAAATTAGATTCGTTTATTTACAATTAGATAAGAAACAGACATGAGCAATTTGCAACAATTTGTAGAGCATACGATTTTTTTTATTTCGGTTGTAGCTAAATTACTAATATCACAAATATTCCAACTTAGCATACACCTATTTTGAAATGAGATTGCTCAAATGAGATTCATTTTTGAGAGTCACTACTTTCCCATTGGAGTTCACAAATATGTCTCCTTTATACGTCCAGGTATTCCGTAGACCGAACCTATCAACTGCTTGAATTAGTAGATTGAGCCTTTTCTTGGTCAGATCCTCTTTTACTACCACCCCAGTTCCTTTTAGTAGCTTCTTTCTTCCATAAATCTCTTGCTTTTTGGTAATATCTGTTAGCTTCAGAAATATTCCTCTGTTCTTACCGGCTTCTTTCTTACCAGTCCGATAGCATACTTCGATATCACTGTGGGAGAGTTTTAATGACATTTGTGACTGCAAAAGTTGTATTACTGTCTCTCTCGTGTTTTGTTGTGCGGTTTCTTTAACTTGAAAAAATCGCAAATTTGCTGCCCTGCTATCTTGATCTAATCTATCTAGGTTTTCGTCTACATAGTGCCTCTCTTCCATACCCTTAGTTGCGTTCTCTTCTATCGTTATTATTTTCTGTTTAAGTAAATTCAGCTCCACTCCAAGTTCCGCCACTGTTTTATCTAATGCGGCCAATTTATTTTCCAACGTTTTTGTCAGTGCCTCAGTTACTTTTTGCACCAGGTGGGCGATAAGAGTGTCAGATTTCAACGTTTTACTTACAGCTTGGTTAACGCTTGTTTCTATTTCTTCTTTAATATCTCTCGTGATCACCATAATTTTGGATTAATACTTTTACACAGGTCACAAGATCACTAATGCAAGGCACTATGCGATTTTTAAGAAATAATTTGCAGTTTACACCGAGAATTTTGTAGATTTTCGGGAGCCCAACAATCAACACGTCTACTCAATATAACCCATAGGCGTAGTGTTATGTTATGCAAGGTAAACATTCAACTCTGGTAGCATCCGGTTCTTTGAACAAGTTTGTTGATCGGTTTTTTGTTGGATATTGAGATGCACAATTTCCTCAAGGTGAATTCCTGACAGCAGTGGCGGTTCCTGAATTTGTGAAAGGGGGCTCACAAAATTTAAAATGAAAAACTACTCGAAAATCAGTTTTCAGTTTCCACAAACAGATGTTTCTTAAAAGTTTTTTCTAGCTAGTATCACAAAAAGTCACTTCTTAAGTGTGTTTTGCTTATCACTCATCACAAAGTGTTATTACTTAAGAGCTTTTTACTTATCATCCCGCCTAACCAAGAAAAGAAAGACGTCTAGCTTGGGAATCGAACTCCCAACGCCTGATTGACAGGTCACCGCAACCTACTAAACCACGCAGCCGTCTGCCTCATTTCAACTTTAGTATGATCTATAAAATGATTACTAAAACAATTATATGGAGGCTATATCGCTATAGGGCGGCAATTGTTTGTGAAACTCATAGCACACTTGTCAGAATACTTGTTTTACTGATATCTCCGGTTTGAAAATAGCTAGAAGGTTGAATCGTTCTCTGACTTTTTAAGAATTTTGTCCTCTATATACCTATGTTAAAAGATATATAGCATACCATTTAAAATTTTCGTAATAATGCGTAATAATTGTTATTATGTCAAATATCGCCCTGTAGCTACTAAGTCAAGATAAACTTGGACAATTTTTATACATCAGATTATTAGGTAAGAACAGCTCTTTCAAACGAGACCTAGCCTGTTTAATTCCATTAACTTATATCAAAGTTACGGCCATTTAAATAAAAAGCTTTATTACCTTCCCCCACCACTACATCTTACAAGATATATATAATTTATAGTATACCTTTATTTGGATATTTTTTGAGAAAAAGCCGTTTTTCTGATTGATCGTAATAGTTATGCCCCCTAGCGGCGACTTGCGGAACTTGAAAATAATTTCCAGCGATTTCTCTTAGCCGATTTACCTAATAATATAATTTTGTCTCGAAGTTATACGATAAACGGTTACCGAGATATTGCCGGCGTCCATTCTTATTAGGTCACCCTGTACATTATGAGAGCAGGCGACAGAAAAGATCTGCCGGTGCGCCATCTGGTACCCGAAGGTAACGGCAAAATGAAGAAAACCGCTGCTAAACAGCAGCTTCTTTTCTTGGCGGAACGCCACGGCGCGTTTGCTTGGCCAGAGCGTGGGTTCTATTAGCTGCTGCATATGAGAGTCGATATATGAGTGTTGCTCTTATTCTCCGTCAATCCACCAGTACGCAGACAGCTGTTTCACGCTTATTAGTGATCATCAGTGCACCATAGGTCGATTGACGGAGATAGAGAGCATCAGAAATTTCATGTCTATCAGACATGTGAAGCATGTGAGAGCAGGCTACAGAATGGTGGATTGACGGAGATAAAGAGCAACCCTCGTATATAGACTCTCATATACAACAGCATATAGAACCCGCGCTCTTCTGGTTGTCCAAGCGTACGCGCCGCGGCGTTCCATCAAGAAAAGCAGCGATTTAGTGAGTGAGTATTTGTACCAGAATTGGTTATTTTGATGGAGTGTTCTTCTTTTTCTTAGGGTGACATCCAGATTCCTGCGTAGGTGTCCATCGATTCTCCCATCAAATGATTTAATGAACTGGAGCCCTCTGCAATCCTTGGAAGTGACGGATAGGAATAAGCGCCAGGGTAGCTTTTCTTCCTATTTCTCTTCTCCCTCCTCCGATCTTTCTTTGAAGAATGAGACGCAGGCACTTGGTCAGAGTCCATATTTCGAAGGCTTCGATCTTATTTATAATTGTTGCCTTTAGCGTCCATGCTTCCACGCCGTACAATAGAGTAGACTAGACACAACACTTGATCATCTGGTATCTGAGAATGAAGTTCCAGTTTTTGTTGACAAGAAGTTTTCCAAATTTCAGGAAAATTGTCTTTACTTGTTCAATTGCTTTACATCTCCCGATCTGGTCTCTCGTTTGTCATGTATCCCAAATATTTAGATTTGCAGAACCGTTCTATATCCTCTCCATTCAAGTATATTCGAAAGTTTGGAATACGTTTTCTGCTACCAATCATGAACCTTATTTTGTTCACGTTTATCTTTAGACCCAGTCTTTGGTTCTCTTGATTAAAGCGACTTAGTGAAGTTTAGGGGTCATTCACATTATCTGCTAGTAGTAGTAGTAGTGTCATCTGCACGTCGGATATTGATGATTGAAAAGGGTGAGCCGTTACCGAAACTATTGTTGGTCGCTAGCAAGATAATGTTTGTATTTTGTATTGAAGCAAGAATGTCAGCTCCTTTATTATTGTATAATAATTATTATTAAAATATGTATTTTTGACGGGAATAAAGGAATGCTTGGTTGGAAAGCAGCTCACGCTTACGCTAGCCAGACGGACACTCACTCCCTGGTATCCCCAAGTGGACGACATCTGGAAAGCACTGTTTTTTTGCCTCTTGGTAAGTAACCATTTTGAGACACTATGTATCTGCGCACGAAAGTCGTAATTATCTCCTTATCTGTCTGATTAACCTTTTGTTTATGTCTTTAATTGCACCAATTGCACCCTGGATTCCAGCTCTCCGCTTGTTATGGGATTTATGTCTGGTATTTGTTCTGGATATTTAGTTTTATTTTATTCTGAAGCTTTCCAACGAACCCTAAGACCGGTACAATTAGAGAGCGATCAAGTGAAATATATTTTAGATTGCATTGGATCCATTGTATTAAGCAAAACTACAAGTTTTAGAAGTCCGTCACAAAAATGAGTTGAACGAACCTTAGCATCCATAAAATATCAAGTTTTACATAATAGTTATTTGTGTATTAAAAATAAATAAAAAAAATAATGTATTAAAAACGTAAAGAGGCTTTTATGGTCAGAAGGGCTATTTCATGGGATAGGAAAGACTGTAGGGCCATAAATGCCAATTACGCCCGTCATATATACACGGACGATTTTTTTCTCCTTTTATAAGTAATTATAAGTAAATACATTATCTAACATCGTTGTTAGTCGCATGGATTATGTGATCCACGTAACTAAAGTAACAGAAACACAGCGGCAGCCATTTTGCTAAAAATCCAAGTTTTATTCTCTGTAGGTGGCTGAATTTGAGAAGCTGCGGAATAAACAAGGAACAACAGCTTACCTTCCGAAATATCGAAAGATGTGTGCCAAATAGTATTTGTGGTGTTTGACATATAATTATAGTTTAATAGCTATAAAAAGGCTCATGAGCTTTAAAGTGACGAGATCGTTAGTTTATGATACATCCGCGCATAATAGTTATTTATGCAACAAGCACTATAAAGGCGATCATTGTGATATCATTATGATGAAGTCGTGGATCTTATATACGTATATGATCACACGACGTGTGCCATAGATTCTCCGTGAATTTCGATTAGATATTCGTACAAGCCGAAATTTTATTGAACCACCATTGCCGATGTTGATGCGAATCTATATGAGGCCGAGGTATTGGTTGTAAGTAATAGGCCTAACCTAAAATAAATGGAAATTAACTTAGAATCAATAAAAAGGCAAAAAACACTGTTGTCTAATCCTCTTTCAAATAATACAAACTACCAATAAGTTGGTTAGTTGCTAGCGCTGGTTCAGAACGCAGGTTGTATGCGAAATAAAAAACTGGATACCTTATTTACATAACGTTTGGGCCGTCATTGTGCTACGCATCAGAAGTTTTAAGGTGACTTGCTGTTGAATGCAACAGCAGTCCAAACCATCAAACCATTAGGGCGGTTTACATGGCTCCCAATAGCAAAACGGAGTCATGTGTCCCCAGACAAAACCTGGACTCGTCGGAGAACGCCGCAATCTGATGCCGCTCAGCATGCCACTGTCGGTATTCTTGCCTCCAATCTAACCATTGCGTTGGCGACGATGATTTGCAGTGAGTGGAAGCACTAGATACGGATTCGAAAATTCGAAGGAGCCCCCTATAGCTACAGACCAAGCATCAGCGACACCTCGAGTGAATCGAATTCTGTATCGAAGGGCCAGTAGATCTGTAGTTCTCTTGCGTGCTCCAGAAGCGCTACCTCGCTGCATACGCGCTTCTTCGATTCATGCACGCCACACTCCTACAACTGTAGCGACGCTACGTCTCATAGTTGCAGCAGTTGCTCTGAAAGAAGGACCACGTTCTTGTTGGCCTACAATCCGACCCAGTACAAAGAGGATTAACTGCGTACACTGGAGATGTCGTCTTCTAAGGGGCATCATCAAAGCCAGACTTTGTTTTTACACGTATAGAGCTTTTTCGATGTGCCATGTAGGTTAATAGCTTCTGGAACGATAACAAGTGTACTAGAGAGGGTACTGCCAAGCTATGCATATATTTTTAATATGAATATCCGATTTTTTACTTCCCACACCGATAGGTGAGGGGAGTATTGTGATCGCGAATATTTTCGATTTTGAGATAATACGCTTTTTGGGCGTTTTATGATGTGTACATAATGAAAATCCACGTCACTAGTTTCCGTCGGTCTGTCTGTGTCGGTGTGTCTGTCGGTCTGTCTGTCTGTCGCGCTTTCCTACCCTCGTAATCTCAGTAACCGCTGCATGGATTGTGATGAAATTTGGGCAGCGTTATGATGTGGGGTCGTAGTAGGTAATGTTCCTATAATTTTGAAAATCGTTATACGGGGGGCGGAGTAATTAGCAAAAAACGAAAAATTTCAAATATGCCTCAAACTTCATTTTTAGGCGTTTTAGGGGTTCCTGATCATTTCTACTATTTCTTGGGTGGGGGTGAATTTGGGGTGGTTGGGGGGTGGGGGGTTGTAATACTGAAAAATTTGTTGTATTCGTAATGAGCTGTCCATTAATATGTGAATGAAAAACCTAGCGGCATGATACACTTTTTTAGGTCCATCCGAACGTTGAATGCTTATTATAGAAACCACGGGACATTTGTGATGTATACATCATATGGGTATTGTTTTAGATCGTTCGATATCGCGTAACGCGAAAATTGTTCAATTGATTTTAATGAAATTTTGACATAGTATTACTCCCAATGCGAGGATGGAAAACGCGTATGTTTTGGAAAAGTTGGGTCAGTGGCGGCGCGGCAATAATAAAAACTAAAAATATAAAAACAGCTCAAACTTTGTTTTTAGGCGTTTTATGATCATTTTCTGCGTTTTTTTGGGTGAGGGTGAATTTGGGGTGGTTGGAGGGTGAGGGGTTGTAAAACTGAAAAATTTGTTGTACTCATAATGGGTTGTCCATTGATCTTTGAATAAAAAACCTAGCAGCATAATACACTTTTTTCCTTCATCCGAACATTCTCTTGCTTATTGTAAAAAAACTTATAATTTGTGATGTATACATACGAGTATTGTTTTAGATCGTTCTATATTGCGTAACGCGAAATTTATTAAATTAATTTTAATGAAATTTTGACACCGTATTACTACCGCAGCGAGGATGGAAAACGCGCATGTTCTGGAAAAATAATGTCAATGGCGGCGCAGCAATTATAAAAAAAACTAAAAATATGAAAACAGCTCAAACTTTGTCTTTAGGCGTTTTATGGGTTCCTGATCATTTTCAATTTTTTTTTTTTGGGTGGGTTGAAATCGGGGCGGTTGGGAGGTGGGGGGTAGTAAAACTGAAAAATTTTGTTGTAGTCATAATAGCTCGTCTATTGACCTGTAAAAGAAATACCTAGCGGCATGTTACACTTACACATCGGAACATTGGCTTGACTACTACAGAAACCAATTTTGTGATCTGTACATACGAGTTTTGCTTTATTTTTTTTTGTTTTGTTTAAAAAAAACAATACTCGTTCCATTTATGTTTCGTAAAGCGAAAATTATTGAATTGATTTTAATAAAATTTTGACACAGACTTCATTACCGCTGCGAGAATAGAAAACAACTCTGTTTTTGAAAAAACGTGTCAGTGGCGGCGCAGCAATAATAAAAAAACCAAAAACACAAAATCAGCTCAAACTTCGTTTATAGACGGGTTGGAGGCTCTTGATCATTTCGCATCGTCCAGTTCAAGCATGCAGAAAAATACTGTGGCGCCCTAGTTCCTAAGGAGGGAGACGCAAGAAACTATTTACGAGGGTTTTTGTGTTGGATGTTGTTTTTGCGGGCGGGCGATAGTTTAGTTGCAAGGGGATTTTAGACTATAGCTTCATGTAATAGGAAATAATAAAATGGTATCATCATTATGTGTGGGAAGTAATGAGTCAATCAACTTGACTCCATTTTTTTTCTAGGTGTTCGGATTTCAATTGCGAATAGTATATGTATTATCCAGCCTTATTTTTTATTTAGCCTCGGGGCACAGTAAACGTTGCTTTGTAAATCTTTTTATGAAAAAATAGTATTTGCACCTTTGGAGTGAACATCTATTTCCCTTTTTGAGAATTCCAAGTATCATAAGCAGGCCACTCTTGGCCCCGCCCCCCAGGTCAGATGGCTAGTTACGTCAGTGCTCATGGTAGTTCATTCCAAGCACTGGATACCCTGAGTACAAAGCATGCATATGAAGAATTACCACCTTGGAGCAGACGGTGGGATAAAAGGTCAACAATTCCAGGCTGCTCCTAGGTGGACATTTACTACAGATCAAAGTGAATAGGCAATACTTTTAAATTCCATATTCATCGGCTGTCGTCCCACCACGCCTGGTACAACGAAAATCCTGGATCCAGCAGAAGCAATTAAAACAGAACCGCCGTATCTCCTTTCGCGACGAAGGAGCGGGAGGGGTGCAAAGGGGGTGTCCCGAGCTCCCGAAATGGGCTCATAAATACCGTGGCGGGCGACAGACCATCGCCGTCAAGTAGGCCATTCCTATGCGCGGCGTCTAAACACAGACGAGATATCTGTCACTCAGGGAGCGAGAAAGGGGCTGGTACAGACGTGGGAGGCCGCTTTTGCGGCTAGGTGGAAATTTCCTACCAGAATGAATGCGGAAGGTAGAAAACACAAATTGTTTGCAAGAAAGTGTAACCATCAGAGTTCACATCTTGAATTTTTTAGAGTCATGGAAATTCGTAAAAATTCCGTAATAAAGGAAAAAGCACACGAGTATAACAAAATGAAGAATGGTACGGTCACAGTTGCTTTGTTCTGTGACTTTTTTTAAGGCATTTGACGCAATACTCATGATATTTTGATCAAGAAATTAGATAAATATGACTATATGTATTAAAATAGCATTAAAATGGTTTACCTCCTATTAGAACAATCGCGTAATGAGTACGATCCTGCAGTGTAGACAGTAGTGTGTAGTTTTATCGGCTCCGTAATAATCTGTTGTTCTGTGACTTTTTTTAAGGCATTTGACGCAATACTCATGATATTTTGATCAAGAAATTAGATAAATATGACTATATGTATTAAAATAGCATTAAAATGGTTTACCTCCTATTAGAACAATCGCGTAATGAGTACGATCCTGCAGTGTAGACAGTAGTGTGTAGTTTTATCGGCTCCGTAATAATCTCCAAATAATTTGGGAATTACGAGCTGTAGAAACAATTAAAAGTGATCAGTGGTTTATATAAGTGGTACTTAGTGTAGCATCACAACAATTCTGCATCTGGTAAACAAGGTAAATTAGTTATTAGATATCATAGCGATTTCGCGGACATTCCGCATAGACACCGATAAAACTCCAAGGTCCGACGGGTCGACCGGCTGAGGATTTTTTGCGCGGTAGCAGAATTTGATACTGATAATAGGTAGGTTATTGCACCAGAATACATAGTTCCGGCTTTCATATCCACGGAAAACAGGACTGGACTAAGCAAGAAAACGGTAAGATAGAAAATATAAGTGGCCAACATGGAAGGAATAGCAGGCGTCCTTAAACAAATTAAGGAAAGTACAAAACAAATGAATGAGAAGCTGGACTCGGTCGTGCTCGAAATAAAACGGATGGCGGAAGAAAATAAGGAGCTGTAAGATAGGGTTAAAGGACAAGAGGAAAGAATAGAAAAACTCGAGAGAGAGATAAGGAAAAAAATATAGTCATAAAAGGAGTAGCAGATGAGACAACTGAAAACTACGAGGAAACAAGTGGCAAAATTGTTACAATTCTGCAAAAAATGGGTGTAAGTATCAATGCTAAAGAGGATATAGAAGAAGTACGAAGACTTGGAAGATACAACAGTGAAAGAGATAGACCAGTTTTAGTCAAGTTCATGAAAGAGCCTACTAAGTTTACAATTTTGAAGAACACAAGAAATCTAAAAGGGACAAATGTATGGATTGACGAGGACTATCCAAAGGAGGTGCGAGAAGAAAACTGATCCCAGAACTCAAGGAAGCAAGAAACAGAGGATACAGAGCAACGCTAAGGTACAATAAACTTGTAATCAACGGAGACATATATAAAGCACATGAAGTGGAACAAGGAAGCCAAACAGCTGGTGAAAAAACCCACGGTACTGCCGCGAACAAGAGAACAGTGTCTGAAAGATCGCCGGAGGGGGGCAGTTCTACAGAGCAAATCAGTAAGATAACTCGAACAGCTCAAAAAAACTAACACATAAAGAGGTGGCGAACTACAAAGCTGATGGACAAGGCAATGGACAAGGAATTGCTCTATTAGGAAGGATTAATGAAAAATATAGTAAAATACAGTTAGGAAAATGTAACAGGAATGACCTTAATAATCAAAAAGCGGACTATCGACATAAAGGAACGCGAGGAAAAGAGTGCAAAAATCGGAAAATAAAAGATAGCAAATTGTTAATCGGTACTTGGAATGTGAGAGGAACTTACACAGCAGGAGCCCTTAGACAGGTGGTAAGAGAAGCTAAGCAGTACAAGATGGACATTGTTGCCCTACAAGAGACAAAACAATCAGGAACAGATATTGTAAATATAGATAGTATGATTTTATTTAAAAGTGGTGGAAGAGACCGTAGGATGGGAGTGGGATTTCTTGTAGAAAAAACTATTATTAAGAGCGTGATGAAATTCAGTCCTATAACAGACCGAATGTGCTCTATAAGATTGAGAGGAAAAGATAGAAATATTACTATTATTAATATACACGCCCCCTCGGAAGACAAACAGGAGGACGAAAAAGAACTGTATTATGAGATGTTGGCGAATGAGTATGAAAAAATACCGAAACGTGACATAAAAATTGTAATTGGGGATTGCAATGCTATGATAGGGAAGGAGATTATATATAGAACAATAATAGGGATTCACAGTAAACATGACTTGTCGAATGACAATGGGCATCGATTGATTAACTTTGCAGCAGAACGGGATATGGTAATAAGGAGCACACAAATTGAAAGAAAGGAAATTTATAAAGGAACCTGAAAATCCCCCAACGGAAGAGTAGTAAATCAAATAGATCACGTGCTGATAGAAAGAAAACACCTACACAAAATTACAAATGTAAGAAGTATGAGACGAGCTGAGGCTGACTCTGATCACTTCCTCGTTAGAGCCACATGTAAGAACCTATTAGAGAGTTCTGGGAATTTTAAGAAGAATGTAAAGAGAAAAAGGAAATATGATATAGAAAAGTTACAGGAGCTAAGAACACGAGACGAGTACCAACAAGCTATAAGTAAAATATTAGAGAAAACGTGCCCAGTAGAAGAAATCGATGATAAGTGGACGCAGCTAAAACAGATAATAGAAGATACAAATGAAACTGTAATACCATCGACAACAATGCACTCAAAGGGAAAAGACTGGTATGATGAAGAACGCGAGAAATGTGAAGCAGAAAAAAAGAAGTTAAGGTTACTTATGCTGACAAATGGCAGTGATCTAAGTATCGAAAACTACAAGAGAATCAGGAGAAAAATGAAAGAATTATGCAGAAAAAAGAAGAGACAATATAATGAAAATGTCGTAAGGGAAATAGAAGAAAAGTTTAGAAATAAGGAGATTAGGTCTTTCTACCAAGAAGCAAAGAAAATGGGGAGAGGATATTGTAATAGGCAAATATTTTTGAAAAACAAAGATGGAACGTTAATAGCAGACAAAGACGAAATACTAGAAACGTGGAAAGATCACTTTGTTAACCTGTTGAATGAGGAAGAGATAGAAAATCAAGAAATTCAATTAGTGACGGACGGTGACGCAGATAGTTTGGAAGTTCCTACATATGAAGAAATAGAAATCATAGTACAAAACATGAAGCACAATAGAAGCCCTGGAGAAAGCAATATAACAGCAGAAATGTTAAAAGTTGGAGGAGAAAAGCTTAGAAAAAAGATCCACGAAATGATGAGAAAAATATGGCTAAAAGAACGAATGCCGGTAGACTGGTCAAATGCTTTAATATGTCCAATATATAAGAAGGGTGACCCAACAATATGCGAAAATTATAGAGGTATCGCCCTTTTAGACACATGCTACAAGGTACTGGGACAGATAATAAGAAAGAGGCTGGACGGTTACGCAGAAACAATTTTAGGGGAATATCAGGCTGGATTCAGAAGCGACAGGAGTACGACAGATCAAATATTCGTTCTCAAGGAACTACAAGTAACAAGCTATGAATATAAAATGGAACTACACGTGCTTTTCATAGACTTTAAACAAGCCTATGATAGTATAAACAGAGAGAGAATATATGAAGCAATGGTGCAGCTAGGAATTCCAGGAAAACTCATACGGCTAATAAGAATGACATTACAAAAAACCAAGAACAAAATTACATGGATGGGAAGTGAGTCACAGGAATTTGAAGTGAGAAAGGGACTCAGACAAGGCGATCCTCTATCAACGATACTTTTTAACTTGGCGCTTGAAGCAATAATTAGAAGAAGCAAAATCAAGACGAATGGAACCATATTTAATAACGAACACCACTGTATAGCATATGCAGATGACCTAACACTAGTAGCAAAAACAAAGAAAGAACTAGAGAAAATTACGGCAAGGATAGCTGCGGAAGCAAGGAGATTTGGAATGGAGATAAACCAGAGTAAGACAAAATATATGGTCATGGGACAAATAGAAAAAACTTCTGATGATCAATCGAACCTAACTTTTACGGCCAATAACATGAAATATACTTTTGAAAGGACTACGGAATTTATGTACCTAGGGGTAATCACAGAGCACAAAGGACAAGAGAAACAAGAAATACAGGCGAGGATCATCAAAGGAAACCAGAAGTATGGAGCCCTGAAAAATCTTATGAAATCCAAATATGTATCCAGAAAGACCAAAGAGAGAATTTATACAACTGTTATAAGACCAACAGCGACGTCGGTTGTGAGACGTGGACTATGAACAAAGAGGAGGAAGAAAAAATTATAAGATGGGAAAGAAAAATGTTGAGAGCTATTTATGGAGGCGTAAGAACAAACGAGGGATGGAGGAGAAGAACAAACCAGGAACTGGAAGACATGTATAAGAACCCCAATATTATAGCAGTCATCAAAGCGCAGAGAATAAGGTGGCTGGGACATGTGGAGAGGATGAATGGGACGAGAATGGCAAAACTAGTTCTCAACCGGAGACCAATAGGGAAAAAAAGGAAGGGTAGACCAAGGGAGAGATGGCTGAAGAAGGCAGAAGATGATTTAAAGAAAATTAATGTTATACAATAGAAAGAGAAGACGGCAGACAGTAATAGGTGGTGTGGAATAGTCCAGGATATACTCAGAAATAGGTGGTGAAAGTATCCAAAGACAATTCTAAGTTATATACATTTTAGCGGTATAAGATCAGACTGTACTCATTTCTGCCCTAGGCCTTCATGGCCTGTTGTGCAAACTAATAATAAAGAACAATCGCTCTCAAATTCTTAAATTATCTAAGAATGTAACTTCTGAAAAATTAAATATAAGGGATGGAGTACCACATGGGTCTGTATTAGGTCTCGTCTCATTTTTGGTATATATTAACAACCTAATGACAATGGCAATGAGTGGTCAATTAGTTTCAAATGACACTACAATACCCTGGCATGATAATGAAATACATGATTTAAAGAAAAAAAAATGAAAACGATATAAGTTTAATCAAAAGATAGTATGGTAGCAATTTTTTATCTTTTAATATCTCGAAAACCAAATGTATAACTTTCAAGTGCTTACTTGACGTGATTTACTTAGACAACAAACAAGTACATCAAATATACAGCATGAAATTCTTAGGTCTATCTATTGATCAAAAATAGGATTTTATAAATCATATTAATAAATTAATTAATGAGTTAGCTAAGGTAACTTACATACAGTTAAAGAAACTTGGAAGGAACACCACCAAAAGTTGTTATTTTGCATTATTCCAAAATACGTTGTGTTACAGCATCGCATTTTGAGGTGTCTGTTCTCATACCTAAATAAATAAATGTTTAGTCTTACAGAAGCTAGCAGTTAGATGCATCGCCAAGAGTAGACCTAGAACTTCCTGCAAGCCACTACTTTTAGAATACAAAATTATGACCGTAATTGCACCATTTTGGGAAGGTCCCGGGTTCGATTCTCGTTAGAGGCGGAAATTTATTTCCAGTTTCTATATCCATTAAAAAAACGTCAGCGAAAATCTCCACCTGAGCCCTCACTGTTGGCTTCCAATTAACAGTGCTGTACCTAGAGTGGCGCCGGGAAACAGTAACAAAATCTGTACGGAAAAACGAGGCTAATGATCAAAACAGTCGATGCCGATGACACAGAAGTCAAAAAATGCACTATTTATTTTGGAAACGACATCACTAATATTCAAAAATAAAACAAAATTTGAGACCATAAATACAGAATATAAGTATAAGACAAAAGAGTAATTTTCAATTAATCACCCCCAAATCATCACTCATTAGAGATTCAATTATATATAATGGAGTGAAGATTTATAACAAACTTCCTCACTCTTTTAAAATTCAAAAAGATTTAAAAGTTTTCCGTGAATAACTTTTTCTATTTTTTTCTGTTACAAAAACCTTGTCACACTCTCGTTGAGTTCTATGACGCGTTTTAGTGAATATTCCACAACTTTTGTTTGTTCTATAGTTTTGTCAATAAGAATCTTTCTTAGACAATAAAGTATATTTTTCTATCTATTCATGTACGAGTAGTGCGACACTATACAGGGTGTCCCCTAATTATTCGCACACTGCAAAATTGCAGATTCTGTGAGGAAAATTATTGAGGTTTAACCAAACTTACCTCAGTGTGAAAGTTGGTAATACCGAAATACAGGGTGTCACAGTTCGTAATTGTGACTTCGTTTTTGCTTAATGATTCACCAACAGGAGGACGTAACGGCACGAAGTCAGGAATCCGGGGGTATTTTGAGGCAAGAAGTTCAAATCCGTTCTTAGTTCGGATGCCGCTTGAAGAAGACGCCATTTACTATGCATTGAACGTCTTTCATGATATAACTTTATTATGTCACTGTACATTAGTGCAAATGTTGAAGATTATGTTTCTTCGAACATTTTTACGTGAAAATGTATATTTTATAAATTTCGAAGTAGACTGTGATTAAATCAAGTTTCAAAAGCAAACGCTACGCACTTAGCTACTGTCAAAATTTGCTAGTACTTGCTAACAGTTGGCCTGTTGCTCATGGTTCTTGGAAGATTTTTTGATACGTAAAAGAACAATGAGTGAAACGCAAAATATCAACAGCCATTAATGAAATTTTGACGGTAACTATGTTTGTAGCGCTTGTTGTTGCAACTGACCATCTGATTTAACATGTATACATATTTTTGGTTATTTGTAATTCGTAAAAACTGAAATGTAAAGGGATCTTCAAACAAAACTTATGTTTTTCTGTTATAAGGTTGGTAGACCTATCAATAAATATTTAACACATATCTGACTAGAATAACATCAGAACAATACGATATTCATATACACATACAGAGTGCTTATTTGCAGCAAAAAATGAAAAATAATCCTTATATAGATCAAAAATGCAAAATTATCACTTTCCCCACACAAAGTTTTGTAAGGTTTCAATAAAAGTGTATAGGAGACTATGATCTTTATCATTATAATAATCTACTCTACTCTATAAATGGTATATAATTTTACAGATTTGGCATGTTTGTACCTTTTCACTATCTATAAAGTCTCAATGGTGCAGTGATCCTCAGCTAATGCTCAAATATTCATCAGTATCAATGAAATAAATTATTGTATTGCTCGGCATCAGTGACGTTCGGTCGATGGAAGCGGGGGAAGCACCGCTTCCCTAAACTATTTTATAGATGAAAAATAAATAGTTAAACATTAATAATCCTGTTATTTTATAACAAAAGATTAATTTATCAGAATTATTTATTGGAAACCCTACGTAAACGTAGTAAATTTAATTCGCATTTTACTGCATGAAGGCATGGCTTGAGCCTGCTGTCGGTCGCCAATCTCTCCTCTACGTAGGGGTTAACGACCTCGCTGTTAAATTGAATCGAGCAGTCGAGCACAGTCCCTACGCTGGGCAGCGAACTTTTCGCCGCCTTCCGCGACTTCTAGTTTATCAAGACGGGTCCGCTTGCGATTTTATAGGAGATATTCTAACATTTTCGAATTTTACTCAGTGTTTCGTTTATAATGGAGGGTGAAAAAGAACTATCTGCTGCTTCTGCTAGTGTGGACTGTGGTTGTGTTGATTTAATGCCAGCCTTCTACGATAAAAAAATATACATTTGGAAATTTGACTGCGTAATGACTAACTGATAAGCAAATATCTGGAAAACAGTTACTCGGAGTGACATTCATAAAACTATACCTTTATCACGTGAAAATCTTCAACATCTACACTAATATACCGTAACATAAAAAATTTACATCATTTTAAAGACATATACTGTGTAAAGCTTTCGCGGCCATCGTCCAATGAATTTTTGGTTCTTGGGTTTTTAGGCCGGCGTCGTTTAGCGTTAAAGCTTGACGTTTCGCCACCACGAGTGGATGGCATCTTCAGAAGCTATTTTCCTTCGGCGGCTTCTAAAATACTCAGTATTATTTTTCTGAAGATGCCATCCACTCGTGGTAGCGAAACGTCAAGCTTTAACGCTAAACGATGCCGGCCTAAAAACCCAAGAACCGAAAATTCATTTTAAAGACACTTGTTGTATAGTAAGTTGCATCCTCCAGAAGTAGTATCTGAACTAAGAACGGATTTGAATTTGTTGTCAATAAACCTCCGAGTTCCGAATTGCGTGCCGTTACTTCATCCTGTTGATGAATTATTAATCAAAAACAAAATGATAATTACAACTTTGACTGCTTATATTTCGTTTATTATCAAGTTTTGCACTGAAAGGAGCTTGCTTAAATCTCAATATTAATCTAAAGATTCGGAGCCATACCAAGTTTGTAATTTTGGTCTCAAGACGATAAACTAAGAAATATAAGAATTTTCAAGATCTGATGTAATCGGTTTATAATAATCTTTGCAAAAGTTTTTTAACAATGCGTGTAGAAACTCAGCCTTCGAGTAGGTTACACTAATTGCAAGTCGTAAGAGAAGGGAAATTGAAGGATTGTTGGCAACGACGTCCTGTTATTCCATTTTTCTGCGTCTCCACAGCATGTCAAGCGTAATCAGGAACAGAAGCGTTCCGGGTAGTCCAAGGCTAATCTGATTTGCCGGACCGTCGTCGTCGCGGACAAGTCGTGACGTCACGCTAATGCCGTCGACGCCGGCACGCCGTCTCCGTAGATGGCGCTTAATTCATTTTGTCACCGCCAGAGGGCTGTGGTCTAGTTAGTTGCCTTTTCGTAATCGGTTTAACTACGTGTATGTGAATACGTTTCATCATATTTATGTTAGAATCTGACTCTGACATCAACCGCTGTTTGATGCAATTCTTCTTTCATGCTGTTTTACAGCACGCGAACTATACATATATGATCATCATCATCAGAAAAATTGATAAAAAGTCTATCACAACTTGATGGTGAAGTGTGAACTTAATGCCACAAAAAAAAAATATCGACAAATACACTGCGTTGATTGAAGAATCAAAAAAATAACTCAAGAAACTATCCACCGGTAATTTTTTAAGAGGATCTAGATTATTTTGAAAACCATTTTCGACGTTACACGTAGCCAAAACGACTAGAATACGTACAAAACCTATTATAAATTATACCGTAGTACTAAAATTGAGAAAAAGAGATATGCTTATAATACCCTTATAATAGAGAAAAACAACAAACAGAAAGCTTGGAAATTAATTTCAAAAGGAATTAATATTCAGTTGAGAATGATACGCACTACACATTGATACCCCCGATATAGTCAGTGACTATTTTACTGCCATAGCACAGACTATCGTCCAATCTTGCCTGACGTTCGCGATGCTTGTGCAATGAACTGTTTGCAAAAACTGAAGCAACGGCCCAACTCTTTCTTTTTAACATCCATAACTAACAATGAGGTTGGTGCGATAGTATCCTTAAAAGATTCCAGTATCTCAGATATGGTTTTAATAGCTATGTTGTGAAATCAGCGGTAAAATCACGAGTTGAATCTATGGCAAGTTTTTTCAATGTATGCTTTCTGAAAGCAGTTTATCCTGAGGCACTTAAGATCAATAAAGGTAATTCTATTTACAAAAAAGGACCAATATCAATAATTCCAATTTTTGCAAAGATCTTCGAAATAGTCATAAATACAAGGCTTTTATCTTTCTTTGAGTCTAATGGGTTATTAAATGATAATCAGTTCGGATTTGGACCAAAATGTTCTACAACACAAACAGTTTTTGATTTGCTCAGTAGTTGAGGATTTTGAGGAAGCCAAACATTCCGTAATAACAGTGTGTGACCTTTCGAAGGGGTTTGACTGTGTCTCGCATGACATTCTACTACATAAGCTTGAATGCTATGGCATCAGGGGTCATTCGTTAGAATTTTTTCGTTCTTATTTAGGAAACAGATCACAGGCGGTTGATATAAGTTACGAGGAAGAACTAGCTGACGCACCATTAGTATGAGAAGATCCAGATGCTCCGCTACCGAGGATTTAAATATTTATTTAATGTAAAATTTATTCATTCTTGTCTTGTTGTTGCTACTGTACATTTCAATAAAAATCTTTGGTGGTGGTTCCAGTATTTAAAGGATGACACCCACGTTCGACGCCCGAAACCGGTCACGATGCCGCGAATTTTCGGGTGAACCGTACTGATCCTACTGATCGCTGCGCCAGTTAGATTCCCGAACACGGAAAAGCTTTTTTAAAAAGAGTTTTATTGAAATGTACAGTAGCAACAACAAGACATGAATGAATAAATTTTACATTAAATGAATATTTAGCGGTAGCGGAGCGTCTGGATCTTCTCATATTATGGTGCGTCAACTAGTTCTTCCTCGTAACTTATGTGTGAATAGAACTCTATCGTTACTAAATTCCACTTTAAAATCAACAGAGCCAAATCTGGGGAAATGATGTTGTCGGCTAAAAGAAGCGTCACCAAAGGATCAGTGTCTTTGCTGGGAATCACGGCTGATAAGTCACTCAAAAGGTTGTTAAGTGCCTGCCATGGTATCTTACATATTCACCTAGTTATGGTATTGTTGTATAGGTTGGCTCTTCTCACGTGATGCGAGCTTTCAAGCTACAAAGTAAAGCATTGAGGATTATAACAGGAGCACGTTTCAGTAGCCATTGTCTGCCGATATTTAAAAGATTGCATGAATGAACAGTCCCTTGTTTGAATATTTACTACTCTTTGATTGCCATACATGTGATATCTAACAAGTTAGTTATTGCAATTGCAGTCTCGATTTGTGAATGCAAAAATCCAATATGAAAAAGTAAATGTGATGATGGAGGATAAAAGACGAAACCTCGATCGGATTGAAAATATAATTATCCTCATCACAAAGAGGCAACAGTTTCGATGAATTTCGGTTCTTTCTGCATATCCCCGGAAATAGTGTGTGCCATTTTGCTAGCCATTTTCTTAGACCTTCCTTCCCTTTGTCCATATTTAACCTGATTTGTATCGCTTGTGCTTTTCAGGATTCCAATAGTGACGGTTCAATTTGAATCTCTCGGTAAAGTAGAACATCAATGTTCAAATGACATTACACCAGAAAATTCGTGGTAGTGATACTGTGATATTAGAAATATAGTTGTGATTACATTGTATACGGCTATGAATGTAGGTATGCCCCGTCACTGATCTTTGGCAAGGAACAACGACCACGGAGTCGAGACGTCTCTCGACAGGACGGCGGCAATATTATAAAGCAGGAGGCATTAGCTTAAACTCTACCAGGTTCGAGAGAGCGACGTGATGTCTGGATAAGAGCCCTCTAAATTGCAGTAAAGGTGTCAAGATAGGGCCAATTTAGTGGGCCATCGGCAGCGAGTAATGCCCTGTTCTGGCGCCGCGCGCTATGCCCTTGAAGGGATCCAGCTCCTGCTAGTTACCGTGAGCTTCGCCTCTACGAAGATATCTCGCTAACGACACATTGCCTTGCTGGACACTACGCAGTGGCGTGGAACCGCAGACAAATGTTTTTGGCCATGGTGAACTATTAACCTAATTGTAATTAGAAAAAACATGGCAAAAATGTATAGTTTTTGGGAATCGGCGCATTATTGAAGAAGTAGCTATAAAAGATAAGTACCAGGACTCTTTAAAATATAGTTTTGAGGCATTTCATGAGATGTTTAACTGATAATTCCGAAGTAGAGCTCATGTAAAACCAGGTGCCTTAACGTCAATCTCTGCCAGATCGCTTAGAGACCAACGTTTTGTTTTAGGAGAAAAGACTCTTCTTCATCATACCAAATGCTATTCTATACAAAACTCTACGACTAATTTAATTACCAGTGTCATAAAACATAAGGATACCTACAGTACCACATCACTTTTCAATTTCTTGATTTGTGTTTAATACACGCCTAGGTTTTATAAATTAAAAACGTAATTCAATTTTTATAAATGAAACAATCGTTTGATCCGTCTTTACCAACGCCTTTGTTATGAAGTTGCTAAAGTTTTCAGCAAAGCGGAAAAGGACACTTCTCATCAGGAAGTTGTACTTCAAGATAAAACATATAATGTTATACTTTCAGATAAAACGTATAAAGCATAATATTGCGTATCGTTTGCTTTACAGGTGCGTCTATCGTGTCGCTTAATGTATAGTGATACTGATAGCTTACTTTATAAACGCGACCACTTAAGTCAGTAATGTATCATGATACAGATAGCTTGTTTCGTAGCAGCGCCAATATTTTCAAGAAGCTGTGGGTGATTGGTAAATGTTGTCTCTATGGATTCAGATAACTTGCTTTACGAAAATCAAGCTAATCCAGCCAGCGTCGCATATCCGGGGCTATTAAAATGAGATATAATAATAACTGGTAAACGCGTACTAGGAATTTATGTGTCTGTATATCATTTAATAAAGCTGCGGCAGTGTCGCGAATTTAAAATGGCCGCCCGTCAGAATATAAATATCCGGAATCGTAGTCATTGCTGGCAGATGTTCCCCCAGTTCTAATTACCTTTAATGATGTATACTGGTCCGGAATTTATCGGATACGACTAGGACCGGGTGCCGCAGTTACAATCGGCGGGGACGGGCCAGGCTGGGCTATATAGTCGGAAATAAAATAAAACAATACGTATATAGCGAGTGTAGCTGTAGCTGTAGATGTAGCGACACACACCGGCTGGAATGGTTTCATCTGCCTGTGTGTACGGTCACATATCAAGCGTCAGCCGGTCTTCCTGATAATGACGCAGCGGCGTAGGTGGGAGTTACGTCAGTAAAATGTCGACCAACATAGAAATGGGCAGATTTTTTAACCAAATCTTAAATAAATGCGTCACGACACACAGCAATTGTTCATTGCATATGGAAGGTAATTGAAAAACATTAATTTTTCTACTAGATCCTAGTTAAAATCTAGCTTTTTTCCTTTCCAGACAGCAAGTTAAATAATTCACTGGCAAGCAAAAAAATTAAGTCACTTGAGAAATTACAAATAGATTTACAAAAAAAAATAATTACTGAATCATCGGTCCAGTCGGTGGTAAATCATTCATCTTTCGATATATGCTAGCTGTCATCAGTTGTTATCAGTCAGTTTTTGTCAGCGTATCTTTCATGATTGACGAAATAACTTGATTAAGCCTAAATAAAGGTTCGGATGGTGGATATCATTCCCAGTTTGTTGTTGATTATCTCCATAAATCCTACGATTCTTATGGTGTATTTTGATTCCACTGTGTATTTAACTGGTCATAATTGTTTTGGGTCCTATTATTGTGGCTAGAATTGTAGCATTAATGCAAGAGGGTCGAGAACAGCGAGAAACTGCAAGAATTGTTATTAAGAGATTATGTGCTGTACAAAATATGTATCAACGCTATCAAGAGACCAGTCTGATAACCAAAACGCCAGAATCTGGTCGAAGAAGGATCACCTATTTTTGGTGTCCGCAAGCTTACGAATTAGAACGGCGGTTTTTCCTCCCAATCAAGTTTAAGAGTGACCTAAATTTTTGGTTCGCCGGTGTATTTTCAATAACAAAATATTACTATAGACTGTCTTTTATATTATGACAAATTCAGCCTTCTAGCAGAATTCTTGTCATGATGAAAATGACTTTTGATCTAGCTCTCCAAAAGACGGTAGAATGAAATGTCTCAATTTTCTTATTTGAATGAAAAGTTAATTCATTCGTTTTCGGTGATGTCGAAGTTTCTAAACTCTGCATCTGCCCTATTATCCCAATTTCACCTCCGTTCCTATCGATCCAAAATTATCAAATATCACTGGATAACTCTGCATGCAATGCCTTGAGGTATGTTAAGACGTCTTAATTCGGGAAACATCGCAAAAAACTGTTTTCCAAAAATTTAAGTACGCTCGGAAGCGAAATTAGTCAGAAAAGTAGTAAGACGCTGTGCCAGAGAAGCTAATAAGCCTTCAAGTATAGGTTTTTATAGGCCACTTGATTTGTAAATTAGTATTAAGTATAGACCTATAAGAATACGAAAAAATGTATGCCTAGCGTGGCCGGGAGGTATCATAACCTGTTGTTGGATTGCTTTTTCCAAAACAATCACAACATAAATTTGAATTGCTAGTGCTTGGTGCATGACTTTAGCTGCAGAGGTATGAGTGTTTCAGCGAGAGTTTTGCATGCGCTTGTTATGTGTTCCTTTTATTACATTATTATTATTATAAACAAACCATAAAGGTAAAGAGCTTTAAAGGGAAACGTTAAATACCGTTATACCAACACATATTTATTAACACGTCCCTTAATACTTATTCCTGATTTTTTACTTGATGCTGCTTAGCGTTTTGTGTTTTCGATGGTAAAGAAGAGTGCTGGTGTGAAAATAAACTGCAAACTATAATTTTGGAATGACTAATGACAGAAGAAAGAAGTGTATAGTTAGTGGGAATTCTGAAAAAATGGGCGCTAAACCGCATTATATGTTCATAAATAGTAATCGTTTGGTTACACTTTTTCAAACAGTGGCGTCAAGAGCGGACATATATAAAATATAGTACGATTATTTTTGAATCTGATGTAAATGCTGCAGTTTGCTCTTATATGAGATATCTTACTATCTAAAAATTTATATTTTCATAGGTGTAGCTTTGCAATTTTGTTATTTTGTCACTTATTAACCATAAAAATATGCCAGACGATTAAAATATGCATTAGAATTATTAATTGTTAATATTTACTATGTAAACATTTGCCAATTTGAAAAATCAAATTGACAATGACAATGTAATTAGAGGGACTATTATTGTCTTAACTTCTATATTACGCAACCTGCGCGTCGCCACAGGTATTTATTTTGACGCGCCTTCATTGAAATTTTGGAGTACAGTCATTGCGAAATTTCTCAATTTTGAGATAATAAAGGGTTTCCCAATAAGAACGCCCGATCTTTGGCAACAGCGCATTGCAAGGTCGAAAGTCACACATGCGTTATCTTTTCCAGGCGTATTCAGTTACCCTTGACATTTAATATGGAGCGGTATACAATTGCACAACGTGTCGAAATCGTCAAAATTTATTACCAAATCCAATGTTCTGTTCGGCAAACGTTCCGAGCACTTCGTCGAGTTTATGGTATCCATGATCGTCCTACCGAGTCCTCAATTCGCCGTTTAATGCAGAAATTTGAAGAAAGTGGTTCAGTGGTAGATCGACCAACGCCTGTACGTCAACAAAGAGTGAGATCCGTTGAAAATATTGCTGCCGTCCGAGAAAGTGTGAACGAGAATCCGAGACAGTCTATTCCGCGACGAGCTCAAGAAGTTGGACTTTCGCGGATGTCAACCTGGCGAATTTTGCATTATGACTTACACCTTCACCCATATAAGGTGCAACTGACTCAGAAATTAAAGCCCAATGATCATAGACTGCGGCGTGAATTCGCTAACTGGGCGCTAGAACACTTGGAGGGTGACCCTGATTTCGGGAACAAAACAATCTTTAGTGACGAGGCGCATTTCTGGTTGAGTCGCTTCGTTAACAAGCAGAACTGCAGAATTTGGAGCGACGAAAGCCCGCGGGAGATTCACCAAGTGCCACTCCATTCCGAAAAAGTAACACTGTGGTGTGCATTATGGTCCGGAGGAATAATCGGTCCTTATTTTTTCGAAAATGAGGAAGGAGTTGCACTTACTGTCACCGGTGAGCGGTATAGAGCGATGATAAGAACATTTTTGTGGCCGATAGTGGATGGTATGAATCTGACAAACACGTGGTTTCAACAAGATGGGGCGACGTGCCATACTGCACATGATACAGTGGCATTATTGCATGAGAAGTTCGAGGGGTCTGTCATATCGCGAAATGGCGACGTCAACTGGCCGCCCAGATCATGCGATTTATCTCCGCTGGATTTTTTTCTCTGGGGTTTCCTTAAATCTCTTGTCTATGCCGATAACCCACGGACTGTTGACGCTCTTAAAGCCAACATCAGACGCGAAATTGGTGCGATTACGCCACATCTGTGTAATGAGGTCATCAAAAACTGGACTCGCAGAATTCGACTCACCAGGCAAAGCCGCGGCGGACATTTACTTGATATAATTTTTAAAACATAATGTCACCATACATGTTTTGAAATAAATATTAAATTATGTCCGTTTCATTTGAACTTTTAATTTTATTACACTTTAAAGGTCGAGCGCTCTTATTGGGAAACCCTTTACATATTTTGGGAGTCTTATGATATCTACATAACGAAAATCCACGTCACTCATTTTCGTCGCTCTGCCTGTTGGTATTCTTCTAGCCTGGTGATCTCAGTAACCGCATCGACTGTAATGAAATTTGGGTAGCAAGATACTGTGGAGTGGTGGTAGATAATGCTGCTATAATTTTGAAAGTTAGTGCATGGTGCATGCATGGTTGCAGTAATTATTACGAAAAAACAAAACATTTCAAATGTTCCTCAAACACTTTTCGGCGTTTTAGCCGTTTTAGGGGTTCCTAATCATCTTTTGGGAGGGGGTGAAAGTAAGGTAGTTGGGGGGTAGAAAATTGTAAAACTTAAAAACTTGTTGTATTCATAATGGGTTGTCCATTGGCCTGTGAAATAAAGAACTAGCGGCATAATACACTTCTTTGGTCTATCCGAACATTGCCTTGCCTTTTACAGAAACCAAGAGACTTGACCTATGAATATTGCTCTAGATCGTTCTCTATTTTGCACTGTAGAAATTAGTGAATTGATTTTAATGAAATTTTGGCTGCATTGTTACCGTGGCGAGGACGGTAAACCGTATGGTTTTTAGAAATCGTTTCAGTGGCGGCGCAGCAATAATAAGAAAACTGAAAGTATAAAAACGGCTCAAACTTCGTTTTTGACGGCTCCTGATCATTGTGTACTTTTTTTGGTGGAGTGAAACTGGCGTGGTTGGGGGGTGGGGGGTTATGAAAATGAATTTTTTTATATTCATAATAGACTGTCCATTGACCTGTGAAAGAAAGACCTAGCGGTATAATACACTTTTCTAGGTCCATCCGAACATTGCCTTGCCAATTATTACAGAAATCCAGGGACCTTTGCTGATTTATACATACAACTATTGCTTCAGGTCATTTATTGTGTAACCTGGAATTGGTTTTAATGAAATTTCGGCACAGTATTATTACCGTGGCGAGGATGGAAAACGTGTGTGGTTTTTAGAAATCGTGTCAGTAACGACGCAGCAATAATCAAACACTGACAATATAAAACAGCCCAAATATCGTTTTTAGACGGTTTTGGGGCTCCTGATCGTCTCGCTTCGTCCAGTTGAAGCTTGCAGAATAAAAACTGTGTGGTCCTAGTTTCTACGAAGGGAGATGCAAGAAACTATTTATGAAAGTTTTTGTGTTGGATGATTTTTTGCGGGAGGATGGGATATCATGCCGTTGCAAGGGTATCATCGGTTATAGCTTCATGCAATGAGAAAATAATAAAATGGTATCACCATTATGTGTGGGAAGTACTGAGTTAATCAACCCGACTGCATTTTTTTATATTAATAAAGAATGACTTTACTTCCCTTCTACCCCCCCACGTGGACGCCCCTCCACATATACGAAATCCGAGACTCGGCCGGCGGCGAGAGGCTAGAGATATTCATGCGTGATTTAGTGCCGGCGGTAATTAGAAGTAGCCCTTCCCGGCAACTGCTGCATCGATATATGTTCGAGGGGCTTTGGAGGGGAAGGGGGATCCCCGGACGACTCTGTCTTCCCGCTGCGGCAGCAAACGCCATGCCATGCCGCCGCCGCCAACGCCGTTTTGGTGCTTATTCGCAAGTGTGATCCGATTTATCTGACCCGCTGGATCCAACACGCCCACTCGCATACCCGAAGATCTACGTAACCATAAACACTGCTGGTGCTACATTAGTTGATCGTTCAGAATTAGGTTGTTACTGTGCTTTAAACTGTGCTGCAGTTTTTCAGCAAAGCAAGCAATAATATGAATCAATAACTTTGGTCAGGCAAGTAAGCTCTCTTTCATTCTTTCTACCGACCCCACAGATCAACACCAAAACTTACAACGAAACATTTTTTCTCGAACCTGTCAGACCTGCTATGAAAGTCAATATGTCCAACCAGTTTCATGAGTACAATACTCATCGTGCCAAATTTCTTAAGGCTCACACCCACACACACACACACACATCCAAAGAGGAAATTGAGGACTTGAATTGCCGCCACGGAGAACAGTTAAAATGCACAGTGTATGTGCAAGCATGTGGCGTGCACAGTTGTCATTGCGAATCAACCGCTGCGTGGCGAACAAGTCCGGACACGCTTCGGCTTTGATCAGTGGGGTTCATCAACATTCGTCATCAATATGTCAGACTTGCTTGAGGTGATATTAAAGTTAGAAACTTTAGGAATTAATAGTTATTCCCGTTGCCCAAAATCGTAAAATTGCCGTTAACATCTCTTGAGTTGTTATAGCTGGTCTCATTTGGGTATTACACTTTTTTTATTGAAAGGCTTATAACAGCTAAAAATTCCATCATTGAATAATAATTATGCCATTCTCCAGGGAGAAACCGTAACTCTGATAATATGTTAATGTCAAAATATTCATATCGTTTTAGCAACCTTTCTTTCACCCATCTTGATCTAGGTGTTTTAGTTTTTGGATTACTATTTTCTTTTTATTATAAAGTACATCACTGTCAACAACATAAAAAGTGTCTTTTCAAGATGCCGTGGTATGCAAAACTGACAATTTTTGACCATTCTGCCCGAGATAAAGGACAAGCCATAGGCTTACCTTAGCATCAGAGATATATAGGTATGTAGATCATGGTTGCTGATGTTCAAAGAGAATGCACATTTCCTCTTCAATTTACCGCAGTCCGAGTTTTCTAAGCTTTCCACTGTGCCAATGTTAGAGAAAAAATTACAAATAATCGACATTAACATTGTGACATGAATTTTTTGCTAGAAAATGGAATCATAATTAGAACTCTAACTGTTTCAGTGCTTAGTGTCTTGGTTCCCTGAAAAGTGTACACCATATAATCATAGAAAGAACACTTATTTGTATATATTTATAAAGGGGAAAACCAAGAAAGATGGAGTCAAGTAGATCTGCCACGCATCAATATAGACACTGTGCGGCCAGCCCCTACTGTGTGAAAATCGGTAGATGATGGACAATGGACCCATGACTCATATCGTACTGATGATTACTGATTGCATGGTACACAACTGGTGGCAAAGATAGAAATGTATTTGTCTAATTTATAAAAACACTATATCTTTCTGATCTGCTTTGCAGTAGTAACCCACTATAGGAGGCATAAACAGGAACTCCTATCTGAACGTATCCCAGAAGAGAAGACAGTCCAATGCATCTCAAAGTTCGTAAAGAACTTAGGATGGGACTGTGTTTGATCCCTTTGACTAAGAGTGCACAATAAGTCTTAAGGCTGAGCGGTAACCATTAGAGGCAACTGAATCCTACCCTTCTCACTACCAAAAAACCCACCATAGGAATTCTTTTAAATTAAAAGTACATTTGCCAAAAGACAAGGAATGCTAGTTTTTATCCTTATCTCACCGCCAATGGACTCATTTTCAAAATCTCTAAATTTTTATTACTCTTGTACAGTACAAACGCACCGTGAAAATTCTAATAAATTCTGATCAGTACTTTCCTTTGCATTTTTGTAGTATCTTCAATCGTTAGTAGGTTGGATCAAATCAATCAATGTTGCAGTGGAGCGTAAAAATTTTAGACATTTCCTCCATTTCCAATCCTTAGTGATTGTTTTGAAACATCTAAAGTGTTTTCAAATTATAGTTAAATAACCGCTCCATACAAAATTCACCCGTCTGGTAAAAGATGATACCTTGCAGCCTGAATTTTGACCTAGTTGTTGTAAAGCTTTGACTAATAAGACACTATTAAAAGTAATAATAAGTTTACAACAAATCCCCTCTACAGCTGAGTGTAAGTTGCATAATTACTTCAAAGGTACCAAATCTTTCGTTAATTGACCAAAAAATAGATCATTTTTACATATTGCCCTCGCGAATTAAACGAGTAAAGTTTTAGGCAGAAGCTCGTAAAACAGCTCCTAATTACCAGAATATTTTAACGATTAAAAAGCTGTCAGGGGACATGTAAGGTACTGGTGTAATATGAAGATAACGTTGTTCCACCTGCTAACTTTTGCTTAATGGTACATTGCACCTTGGCGCTCCCTAGGCGGGACTTGGAAATAAATGTTGTTAAATTGGAGCTCCTTTAATCACATTTTATGGTGTTCGCTGTAGATCGACGTTAAAAGTTTCTTAAGTTTTTTCTAATCTGAATTGCAGTTGTTTGTTTACCTACATAGCTCTCTGAACTGAAGTAAAATACGAATACACCGATCCCGTTGAATTGTTTATTTTTGAATTGCTGAAGAAAACTGTGTATTTGTTGATCGGTGGTTCTACATTATCTGGCAGTTGTCACCGATTTTCGCTTTCTTTTTTATATTTAATCAAAATTGCTTTGTCTTCTATCTTGGCTTGTATGAGTTTTCCGGACAAATGAATAGTAGATATCGAAAAATTACAATCATTTTAGAATAGTTTTCAAAAATGACTGCGAGAGATTCAGGCCCGTTACCTTCATTACCAATAATTTGAACTCAGAAAGTTTTTAGAACATAAACAGTCACTGTACTACAGGAATCTAACTAACAATCGAAATTAGGGGCTTTTTGCTGCTTAAGGTAATGGCCTTTCGGATAACCCTTTAATTTTGGAGCCATTATTTCGGCAGGTAGTCAAAACGGGCATACGCATAGTAAAGATTCCATAAGGTATCCTTTCCTAGGATGCGACTTTATCTACTTCTAATTATGTGGTAAACTCATGCAGTTCAAAGTTGAGCTTTTGTCAATATAGCATAACTTTCCTAGAATACTTGAAAGTGTTATGACAAAAAAAAATCAATTTTATATTCGAAACAGTTTGTTCTAGGAATAAATTTAAAGGATCTGAAATTTTTAAAATGCTCAATATCGAAACCTACTTTTTGCTTATCTCACAGATTTGTCTTTGTTTTATTAGAAATCGCCATTATTTTACGTGTTGCTTGTAGTATAAGTATACTATTTATTTGAATATTTTTTATTGGGCATAAATAGAAAAAAGGCTAGTGTGATTATTGATCGGGTATGAAATGCTAGATATAAAAATAAGTAAATGGATTATTTATTTGGTGTAAGTTATAATAGGTTATTGATAAAACAAAATGTTACTTCATAAATTCATGGAGGTTCCTATTCTCTCACTTTTTGAAATGAAAATGTTCAATATTGTAACACACTGTATATTATGGTATTCGAGTATTGTGTATTAATTGTCATGCATGGTGTAAGGTCAAAGTGTTAGGTTATGTCTTTGAAGTGTAAGCGTCATCGAATCGTCTAGAGTTTTCGGGAATGACGGATAGGCATTCTCGAATGTCATCGAATTCTCTAGATGGTTCGATGAAGTGTATCATTGATTAACATATTTACGTTTAAATATGTTAATCAATCAGTGTATATAAGGCGCCACGGGTAGCATGGAGTAGTTCAGTTCAGTTGAGTTCAGTTCTGGTTGAGATAAGGTTAAGAGATATTGTATTGAGTTGTGAAGTAAAACGGTGAAAGTTACGTCCAGTTTGATTCTTTGGTAAAGAAAAAAAGAGGCCGTCGTGACAATTGGTGTCGGAACTGTGGGATTATCCATTGAATCAATCCAGGAAAAGGAAACAAGGAGTGAGTACAGCATCAGCCAATGCCAGTAACCAGAGCCATGGCGTCTGAAATGAGTGCATTGATGAGTATGATACAAGAAATGCGAACCAGTTTAGAAAAAACGTCAGCCGAAACGAGAGAAATGAGAACCAGCTTCGAAAAAAGTTTAGAAAAAACTGCAGCCAATCTTGTGGTCAAGTGGTCAAGATAAACTTGAAGAACAGCTAAAGCACCACCAGGACGAGGCAGTTGTGGACCTTGAAGAAAAGCTGCTGAAACACCAGCAAGATGAGGCAGTCGCAGGTTTGAAGATTGACTTGAAAAGTGGACAAGAACTGGTGATGACTAGACTGGAGGAACAGAGGCAAGCCGTAAGTCAGACATTAGAAAATCAAGATCAACGTATCAGTGCGATAGAGACATCACAAAAACAAGTTGAAGAACAGCTAGCGACATCACAAAAGCACGTTGAAGAACAGCTACGGCAAGTGGAAGATCGTGTCAAAGAGATAGTCAGAGAGGAGCTGCGAGAACTTGATGCAGGTGAGCGTTATTTAACAGCTGTACCAACCGCTTTTTCTTATAGGCTCAGTGGCGTAGTAGCAAAGCCCTATCCATATAATGGAAAAACGTCTTGGGACATTTATCATATGCAATTCGAAAACATCGCACGTATGAATAACTGGTCGAATGAAGAGAAAGCTTGTGTGCTGACATCGATGCTCAGAGACCCTGCAGCAGCTATTTTGGAAAATCTCTGCTCCTCAGATCTACGTGACTTTGACAAGATAACGTCTGCACTAAAGTTACGCTTTGGAGACGCGCACTTAACAGAGCTGTTACATGGTCAGATGCACAACCGGACACAGCAAGCCAAAGAGGATCTGACCACGTTTGCATATGAAGTCCAAAGCTTAGCTAAACGAGCATTCGTCCACAGCCTCATCGAAACACAGGAATACGTTCCTGCTCGTCAGCTTGTGGAAGGCATTGCGGACCTGGACGTTCAGCGAATCGTAAGGCTATCCAGTCCCAGAACCTTACAAGATGCTTTGATCAAAGCTCGAGAAATTGAAGCTGCCACAAGTCACGCGAATAACACGGAGGGTGCGCTCTGTAGAACAAGATGATGAATTAGAAGTCAGAGCCACATCGTTCGTTCCAAGAAGAGGTGGTACCTTCCAAAGAAGCTCAGTTCGCAGAAATCTAGAAGGAGCTGAGAAGTTTACTTGTTGGAGATGTCGGCAGAAGGGGCACCTTAGAGTAAGCTGCCGCATACAGGTAGATAAGATGCAGATGGATGTAGTAAAAGCAGATGAATATGCAAGCAAAATGAAATCTATGCAAGGCACGATCAACCCAATGAAAGAGCAGTTTGACAGAGACACGAAGAATTTGCTTAAGAAGAACGAGAAAACTATCGCTAAGCTTCAACATAGAGTAGCCATGAGGGAACTTACAGCAAACCGGGATAGGCTAAAGCAGTTGCTTGACTTTCAGAAACGGGAATGTCTGGATATTAAGAGAAAGTTTGAAAGGGACAAAAAGAATCTGTTGAAGAAGAATGACCAACACGAGGCAGCCTTGAGAAAGCTCAACGAAAAACACGACAGAGAAGTTTCTGCTTTGAAAAATGAAATCAAGAGATTGAAGGCTTTGAATCAGCCGAAGAAAGCGGAGGATAGATGTGACCAAGTTAAGGACGAAAATGCAATGCTCAAACAGAAGATTATCCAGCTGAAGGCTGAGAACGCATCCTTAAAGAAATACCTAGACCACGCGATTGTGCAGGCCAAAAAGACCGGGCTCAAGGAAGACGAGTCAAGGTTGAGAGAAAGGTTGGTACATCATGAAGCAGAAATCAAGAAGATGAAATCAGATATGACAGATACGCTTGATAGTGTGAGAAAGGTCATGGAAGACTTGTATAAAGCAAGAGACGTTGACAATAAGATGAGAGAGCAACGTGCGAATTTGGAAGATGAGAACGTTCGACTAAAAAAGGAGCTGGAAGATGCTTTGGCTGCAGCAGAGGCTGATAGTTCTGGGATGAAAAAACTGAAGTACGGATACAATAAGATAAAGCAGAAGATTGCGCAGATGGAAAGCGAGGTCGATAGCGATAGGCTAAAGAAGAATCCGAACAAAGTCATTGAAAGTGCAAACAAAGGTGTGTACGAAATATCAGCGATGCAAAATGACGATGTAGATTTGAAGCAAACATTGGCGCAGCTGGAGAGAGAAAACGCGAAGATAGGAACCGAGCTTAACGTTGCGTTCAAGGACTAGTCATGGGGATTTGATCAAGCCGCGCAACTTAGGAGCGAGAATGGTAAGCAGAAGATCAGGATTACGCAACTGGAAACTCGGCAGACTCACTGAGGAACAGGAAAGCAACCTGAGTAATGAGAAGGGAGTGTCGAGAGTGGACAACCGACAAGACGAAAAGGTGCAACTGAAGAGAATGATAACAGAGCTAGGAAAAGAGAATCCTGCTGGAGCTGATGATGAAAATCGCAAATTGGGCAAAGAATATCGCAGTTACAAGGTGATCTGGTATGGTCTTACAACACACGATGGAAGGAAGGAAGGGTAGATATCCGAAGCTTCAACATCATTTGGAGGGACCCTATTTGGTGACGAATCACCCCAATGACTTGGTCTACAGGCTATGTACGGAAAGTGGAAAACCGAAGGTCGACTATGCTGATGTCTGTGGTGATACAAGAATCGAAGTTGTTCGTCGAGGACGCCGAACGCTAAGGGGGGAAGAATGTAACATACTGTATATTATGGTATTCGTGTATTGTGTATTAGTTGTCATGCATGATGTAAAGTCAAAGTGTTAGGTTATATCTTTGAAGTGAAAACGTCATCGAATCGTCTAGAGTTTTCGGGAATGACGGATGGGTATTCTCGAATGTCATCGAATTCTCTAGATGGTTCGATGAAGTGTATATAAGGCGCCACGGGTAGCGTGGAGTAGTTCAGTTCAGTTGAGTTCAGTTCTAGTTGAGATAAGGTTAAGAGATATTGTATTGAGTTGTGAAGTAAAACGGTGAAAGTTACGTCCAGTTCGATTCTTTGGTAAAGAAAAAAGAGGGCGTCGTGACAATATGCTTACCTATTTAGATTCAGTATATTAAAAAATCCTATTATTTGACAGACTCACGCAGTAGAAACTGAAGCTTATAGGAAATTAACAGAATGGTATTGAAATATCTAAAACTATTGTCTTACAATATTTAAAAATATGAAATGTCATTCATTTTAACATGCCAATGGTTTACGTTAGAAAAGTTCCAATATATTTGAACCTAGAAGCCTCAATATTGAAGCCCACTCTTAACCTTGGGGTCAGATTTGTGGTTAACCCATTATAATTCGTTGTTGTCTTGAATCATATATATTAATAAGCCATTAATTTTAAGCACTCTTATGTGCTACATGTTTCTTAGGTGTAAAGAGCTAAAGGTTTATTAACGATCCGCTTAAAAAATGTTTAACAATATAATATATTTGTAACGTTTCGCAAATCCTTGTACGTCACTGCGTTTCGTTCGACAGGGCTCTCAAACTTTCGCCCATCATAAGACCACCTCTCTTCCTTCCCCCTCCAAACCCCCCGAGAGACGGTCAAATGGCCGGAACACACAACTTCTGGCTGGACCTTCTGCCTAATTAAATGCTCTATGGATGGAAAGACCCCGATTTACAGCCAGGATTTATATACTAACTTGTAATTTCTGCTGATACACGTACTCAAATTTAGATCTTAAGGGGTACAACATCAACGCTTCAGGGGACTGATGTTTATGTTTAACAAAGATGTTGATGATAGCGTTAAATTTAACGTTTTGTTGTTTGTTTGGAGGACACTTTGCAATAGGCGGCGCGGCGGTTCAATAAAGGTCCCTTGACAGAAATATCCTACTCTATATAACGTTTCATCGATATTTGACACAGACAGCATTACAAGAGTGTGACAGAAAAGATTTACACACAGAAAAATCTGTTGTTCTGTCAAAGAATTACGCTTGGATTCAATGGAACGTTACACTCAGCATTCCTCAAATACAGCGATGTCTTATTCAATGGGAAGTGTATAGTTGGTAACGAATTATATCGTATTGTCTATTCAACTACAAGATGTCATTGGATTCCAATGAATAATTCAATCGCAGCCTGTCGTTGAATCGAATCTGTGTTTGGTAATTGATCCTAAACTACTTTCTTTTCCTTGGACCAACAGATTTTATTGCGAGGACAGCTGATTGATTCGTTTGGATGTTTAATTGTGTGATTTTGTATGAAGTTATAAGAAGCATGATATAAGAATTAGACATAAGCCTGCACCAGTTGTTGCATTATTACCGGGAATATAACTGTTTGACACTAAATACCTACATTCAAACGTGGGTGTTAGCTCTTCTAAGTCCCAATTTCTCAGTAGGTCCTCCATTTAATATATAACTGGACACACTTAAATCACACAATTGCTGATGCAATACGCAAAACCACGAGACGACACAACACGGCTAACACCGAAACAACATAACGGAACAACCTCGTCCATGTTGGCGGGTTCGCGGCGATAGTAACACTGAGATGATCCCCCTGTTCTTTATTCTTACGGGACATCAGTCCCGCCGAATACTGATTACAGTTCAGCGAACGACAAGGGCCATTGAAACAAAATTAATTTTTATCAGATGAATTATCACAAACTGCTGTTGAAGTAATAATTTTTGTACATTGAATAGATTGTATGCTTTGCTTAAATGAAACATAGGGATGACAATGGATGATAAGGATTGAACTCTTTCAATGACATGGATTTGAAACAACTGTAAATATATTTAAAGCGATGGAAAAAACATCCAAATACTAACAATTAATTGGAAACGCAACAGTATTTTTTTCTGTGTACAATTCAACAATTTTGCATGTGAGTTAGACATACTTAACTTGAAGCATAAATCGCCAACGAGTGTGAACAGCGCACACCTCTATTATTTAGAAAATAGCCAAAGTCATATCCAATCCCAGCATGGGTCAATCTGGTCGAGGCTATTATAGTCGTATGAGATGCTGGTTCTGCTCGAACCATAGGATTAGCCCATTGGCGCGTCTGCCATCCGCACACGGGTCGATCGGCGATTTGGTCGATGCGTTTGTAGTTGCACGCGGGTGGACTAATAACTCATAAATGTCAGTTCATCCTAGACCTTCATCTTATTATATGATTACACGTGGAACCCTTGGACGCCATAAGCTTGTAAAACCCTCATATTAGTACATCTAATTATAAAGTCCAATATGACAGTATAACCTCAAAGATTTACCTTCATCGAGATGCACGACCTACTCGAACTGTCACTTTCATTCTGATAGCATACCAATGAAAACGGGTAGGTTAAAAACGCTCGTCTCGAGACGACCATGGAACGACCCGTCAATGACGCTTCAATGCTTTGAATGAGACGACGAGTCAACGTGAGTCGGGAATCGCGTCGACCACGTGTCCAAGCGACCAGTGTACGGAGGCGCTTAGGCAAACATTATACATCAAGCATCACCTTCATTAATGTACTATTTGAGGTATGTGATTTCATATGACACAGTCATATGACGTCACTCTGGCCCTCGATAAATACTAATCAATAGGAAAAACTGGATTACTTTTACATATTTTTAGATCCTAAGGTAGTGTCTTTTTATGGTCAGCCTCCCGCAAAGGCTGAAAGTCTATGGCACCGTAAAAGCGCTGCGAGAGGATAAGGTCCGTATTCATAGTCGTTTCCAAAGTATCCCTTAAGTGTTACTCAAGGGATACTTGAGAGTTACTTAAAGGTTACTCGAGGGAACCTCAAGTGTCGCTTTCCCTGTGTATCTGTTGCTACTCAACATCTACCAGACGGCGGGGTTCATTCAGCGACGTTGTCATATTTCAAATATAAGTCAATTTGTTATGTCTATGACCACGCATTTTGAGGTTTTCCGTTATCTCTTTTTTGTTTTATGCCATTATTTCGGGTTTTGTGCCGGATATTTTGCCGAATGTGACAGAAACTGACAACACCGTACTCCAAAGTTAACCTACAAAATCGTCTTGACTGCAACGAAATGTCATGTTGACATGTCGACATTTCGTTACTTGAGTATTACTCAAGGGAGACTTTCGTAAGGGACCCTCAAATACGGTTTCGAAGCACAAAACCTTACTTAAGAGACCCTCAAGTACTTAATACTTAGGACCCTTAAGTATCGACTACGAATACGAACCTGTGTGCACGTTAGTTTTAAAACACTGCATGTCGTAGCCGTCGGGAAACAAATTCCCCGGCAGCTCATTCCACAACGTCGAAGTTCTCCAAAACAAGGAATGCTGGAGGAGACTGGTTCGGGAAGTAGGGACCTCGACCTGTTAAGGATGAGCTCGCAGAGCCTCTCTAGTGTTCCTCGTCGAGTTTCGGTGTTTTGATCTGGGAGCGCTCACTCGATCATCTTTCTTGATAGAATCTGTAAAACACGGATAGGTCAGCCACCCTTCTTCGATGATGCAGGCTGTGGAGGTTCTTTGTGAGGCTACGCGTACCGATTAGTCTAATTGCTTCCTTCTGGGTAGTGTCCAGAAGCCTTAGAAAGTACTTCAGACCGCATCCCCACACAAAAGAGCAATACTCCAACGATGGTCGGATCTGTGCCTTGTAGAGCAGCAGTAGTTGCTCTGGTGTCTACTGCTTCCTACAGCGGAACAAAACTCCAGGGTTCTGGGATGCCGTTTCAGCAATAGTGTTGACTTGGTCGTGCCAGAATATGTTGTTGTTGATGTTGATCCTCAAAAGCTTGACGGAAGATGACTCGACAATTGGATAACCCTCCATTTCCACAGTTGGTAAGCCAACGTGAAACTTCTTCGCCAGTGTTGTTGCCTGAGTTTTGTGTACATTAAACTGTACTTTATTTCCCCCACTCGACAATTGTCTTGATATCTACTCCTGAGATGATAGTGGTGTAGATATATCAGACAGCCCGAACCACGCTGGCGGCTGTGCAATGCACTACCTACTTGGCTATTACTGGAGCCATGTCTACCACATCAACACTGGCCATGGATACCCTCCTAAGCTAAACGGCTCTACGTATCAATGTATACAGAGATGCCAGAATGGTTGCCTACAGACTGCTATCAACTGACAGGCAGGACAAAAAGGAACTAGGACCAGACACAGCTGGTATCATGGGTGAAATTGTAAATCACCACATACTTGGAATGGTCTCGGACTCTTTGTTCCCCCAAGCGCACACGGAGAGATCCTACAACGTCGTTTTCCAAGGGGCGAATGGAAGAAGAGTGACAGTTTCATGTTACCCTTCGATCTTGCACAATTCACTGATGGCTCCAAGTCTGAACTGGGGCTGGAGCGGAATTAGCGCACCAATCCAAGAGCTGAAATCTCAGTAAACCTTGGAAGGTATACCACGATCTTCCAAGCAGAAATGATAGCCATAGAGTTGAGTGTCAGGAAGGTGATGAAAAGACCACTGACAAACAAATCTATAAAAATCTTTTCAGATAGCCAGGCTGCCCTAAAGACACTTAGCTACAAACGGGTTGAATCAAGACTCGTATGGAACTGCATACATCTCCTCAACGAACTTGGAACAAGGAACAGAGTATTTTTGGTTTGGGTTCCAGGTCATAGCGGAGTGTATGGCAATGTATTGGTCGATGCGCTTGCAGAAGGAGGAACCCAATCTGCATTCATAGGACCAGAACTATTCGCAGGCATTGAGAAAAGCACCGTTCAGAAAACCATCAGATACTAAGTAGGGAGGAAAACACTCCTGCACTGGCGTGGCGACATACACCAGGGCTACTACACTCGAAAGCATTCAGACGATACCCCTCTAGTCGGGCCCCCCGAGGATCATATAATGGAACAGGAATGATCTCCGCATTCTGGTTTGTCTGTTGGCGGGACACTGTCGTCTGAGGAACCACTTACGGAAGTTAGGTTTTGAACAAACAACAGGCTATCACTTCTGATATGTGGAGGATGAAACATTTTGTGCTCCTGTCCAGTACTGGAAAGAGCTAGGTTTCAGGCTTTCGGATTCACCCAACCGAAACATACTGACTTCAGGGAAGTTTCACCCAACACAACCATCGCATTCGTCAAAAGGTGTGGATTGTACGGTGAACTCTGAATAGGTGTGAACTACAATAGACGCAATAGAGTCGCAGTAGCAGGAGGCATAATCGCCCCATTCACCTTCAACCTAACTTAACCTAATGCCGCCAAAATTCTAATCCACATAAATACAACCCCCTCCCCCGACGAATATTTTGTTGCTGATCAAGTCTCCTGGTCAAGCAAAATTTAAAGGGGTGATACACGTACGAACTTTAAGTACGCGGTCTTTAAGTTCGGGAACTTACTCGGCTCGACGCGGTGACACACGTGAAGCTGAAATCACTCATTTTGATAATTTTCCTAAATAAACAAAACTTTTAACAAACGCCAAACACAACAAGCGTTGCGCATCGATGGCCTGCCAAAATAAAGTGGTGGCTCGCGGCTCGCAGTACGAGCTGAAACCAGCTACGAGCAACATTTCAAACCAGTTGGCTCGCCGGCGGTTTGCGCGACGGTTTTAAAGTACGCGTACTTACGGTGACACACAGGCGAAAAAGGTCGTCGAGCCATAAGTACGCGTACTTGCTCGTACGTGTATCAGCCCCTTTAAAGGTGGTAACCCTAATCTACCCCCCCCCCCCAATGAAATCCTGGATACGTCCCTGATGTTACCGACAATGTAACATGTCAGATGTCTTGATGCGGCAAAGACAAAATTCAAACATATTAGTATCCAGGAGGATGTGACATCACAGGTTTTACGATAGAATACAATTTTTGAGCCAATTTCACTTCATGGCGAATACGATGAAAAATGTATGTAAAATTATTTATAGCATCTATATGGTGTAAGGTCTCTTTTTGGGGTAACGCCACATTTATGTGTGTAGTGCTACCGAATACATCAATTTTAAATTCGACTATATTAACCTGATTCACTATCAAGCCTGTTTCTTTTTTGTATTTTATGGCTTTTTCTTGTTCCTCTGGGAGCCGTCAGCACTTAAGCCCATTGGCCTATTGTACTATGACTTCCCAGAGGGGGGACGGTGCACGGCCAGCACCGTTGGAATGATAACACCATCATCCCGAACGGTCCGACGGTGGTCACCCGTCCGGGCCTTCCAGTCGATAATCCACAGTGCCGGCCGCGTAAGATGCTCCTCTCAGCGCTCGTGTGGGCGACACCAACACGGTCGAAACTGAATGCCCTGTGTATATTTAGTCACCCACCCAAGCGCTAACCGCGCACAAGGCTGCTGCTGCCCTATCGAAGGCAGACGCTGTTCATCGCGCAGCCACGTGGGTCCCCATTGTATGGCTTCATAACGAATTGTTCCACCACTGGTGAGACAAGCCCTTTTCGCAAGAGGCATTAGCTAAAAGGTGTCCCAAAGCAGTAAAAGTGATTTGTGAGTCGATGCGAGTGTACCGTTGGCCAGTTGCTCCATTCTTGTTCTCCGGAAAAGGATTACTGGCTATTGTATGACACTCCAATATGGCTTAAGTCGTGACTGCCAGGAATATATAAGGTGCTTTAATTAAGTTTTTCGAGGATTCGGATACTCCCTCTTTTGTTCAAGAGTACCTTGCATATACGTGTGCTGGCGGCATTAGTTTTGCCAGAAAATGTACTGGATTTATAAGCAGTAGAGGTTAGCTACTAGCTCGAAGAATTATGGATATATGGTGAACTTAAACAAGAGTCAGAATACTGACCTCAAATAGTGAATGTTGAACAAGGCACCACATGGATCTGATCATCATTTGAAATACCATTGTAACAACTGCTGAAAGTAACATACAACAACATGAATGAAGTACGTGATTTTAATAAAAATGGTACTATAATCAACAAACTTCAACATTAATCTGGCGCTGATTACGTGGGTCGGACAACGAATTGTGTTTCAACTTGCGTGTTCATGAAGTTACCATTGACGCACATAAATTCAGTGACCACCGAGCATAGATTATATTTGCCGCTTAACGAAAATCCATCAGCTTACCACTTTTCTTATCTGGATTATATCAATAAACAGAGTCCATAGTTGACAGGGTGACTCCTAACTTGATACTTTTTTAAACTATGTATAGATGTTGTTAAAATAAACAACGTTTTCAAATAACTTTTATCAAAAAACTAAAAAATAAGCGAGATATATAATAAAAAAAGGATATCAGGACGTATCAAGACGTACCTAGTCTGTTTATGTTTAGTTTCTTGATCGGTTTTTTGCGTCAAACAGATTAAAGTCAAATGATGACCCTGTGTGAAGCCGGCGCCACATATGCGGGTACTTGCCGAGTATCAATACTCGCCGTTTTTCAACCTTACTCGCCGAGTAGCGAGCACGTATCGCCCTACATGTGCGTAGTTGGCTATGTTTAGTTTCGAGAAGAAAGGGAATGGGAAAGCCCGAATATTCATAGCAAATTGAAACTTACTTATTATTAAGCCGGCGCCACATATGCGGGTATTTGCCGAGTATCAATACTTGCCGTTTTTCAACCTTGCTCGCCGAACAGCGAGCACGTATCGCCCTACATGTGCGTAGTTGGCTATGTTTAGTTTCGAGAAGAAAGGGAATGGGAAAGCCCGAATATTCGTAGCAAATTGAAACTTATTTATTATTAAAATTTATCGACAGTAGAATCAACGTCATCATCAATGAAAAATAATAATGATATAGTCGTGGCAGCAAGTGCTGTTTTTGTTATGCGTAGTGCTTATATGTTAATAAGGAAAAGAAAAAATCAACCAAGAAGGAGGCGATGGTGGATGGTCTCATTAAATAGAAGCCGAGAGAGGTAATAAAAATAATTAGCAATAACATCAAACCACAATGTTAAACACATTTTCAGGTATGGCGGACCACACCTAGTTGCCGATTTATTAAAAGAACCGTCTGGATTTTTTGAAAATTTTTGCAGAATGTCTTCCGAAGATTTTGAATATCTACTCAGCAAAACAGGACCACTGATATCAAAAAAGACACAAAATGGAGAAAAGCTGTTCCTGCTAAAGAACGACTAGCTCTGGCGCTTCGATTTCTAGCGACCGGCGACAGTTATCAAAGCCTTCAATATCTATTCAAAATATCACATCAACTCATTTTTGAAATCGTTCCCGAAGTTTGTGAAGCTCTCACCAAAGTTTTGCATATCCTAAAAATATTCTGAAATATACAGGGTGTTTCGGGAAAGTAGGATAGTGATCAACTTGATTTTTTTATATGGTACTATTACTTTTTTTTAAATTCTTCTAGTTTCCATCATTGATCTCTATTAAACCCTAAAATATTATTGGGATCTTGCCAAGTTATAATTTATTTTCGATTAATTTCCGGATTTGCAAGGTCGCAAGTAATACCTCCAAATTGATATATTCCTTTAACTTTTCTCAAAAATATTATACAGCGAGTTACTTAAATATTAAATAAATATTATTTTGGATGACACCAGCAACGTGCAGGGTGTAATTGGTAGAATTTTAAATTACGGTAATTTGAAGGTCATTTTACTTTGTTTTTTCTAAATGTAACACCCTGTGCGTTTTATTTTAAATCGAAATATCTACTAATACCCTATCTCGCCTTGTAATTTTTTTCGCGTTTGCGACATAGCCAAGTTATAAACTATTTTTCTAAATTTACAAACAAATATCCCCGATTTTTATTAATAGAACACACTGCATATTTTATTTAATATAGAAGTATTCCCTAATAATGGTTTACAGCATGAACAAGTTTCAACTGGTGTTTCTCACCGCCTTCTCAGTAAGCAGTACCGGAAGGCTTAAATATTTCCAAAACTGTCACAGCTGGGGCGGTGAAATTCAATACTTGGGGGTTTTTGAACACACAGAAATCAAAAATGCTAACATGCTAACAAATAAACAATGCGAATAAAGTTTTTAATTCTCTAGTCCGGCCCTGTTCCTGTTTCTGTGTCAGTATTCGGGTACTTATTTGTGTTCGGCAAATTCCGACCATTCGCACAAACTGCTCCAGCCACACTAGTAGGCGTTTGCCGAATTGCGAATATTCGCTGTTGGTTGTTCCCTAAATGCCGCATGTGTAGCGCCGGCTATGGCGCCGGCTGAATGCTCGGTGCTCGGCATATGGCGAGTATTCGGGTAAAATCCTGCAGCCACATAGCCGAGTAGCAATTAATCGGGGTTCGTTACTCGCCGAGTACCGCATATGTGGCGCCGGCTTTAGACTAGACACCTAGCGCGTTGCGTGATAATTATTGATCACATCATCAGCCAACACTGTCTCAAACAGATTCATGGATGCATCAACAGAAGGGGCCCAATTGTGACGCCTAACGTCGGTTTGTCAGCAATTGTCGTAACTGACATTGTCGTTTCTCGCTTTTGTGAATTGGCGTCTTTTTCCAGTTTTGCATTATATTTGAGATTTTTGTCTGCCTATAGTTGTTAATGCTAGTTTTTCTAGTGACCGCGACTATAGATTATGGTTGTTTTTCATGGGTTTCGGTCAACGACTGAAACTATAACTTTCCTTCACTACGTTTTGGTTTATTTTAATCTAAACCATCTTTAGGTGTCTATAAATGAATAGGAAATGATCTGTATATAATAATAAGAATAAAACTACAATATTGTATTTTTTTTTGTAGGCGGCGTCAACTGCAATGGTCATTTGCCGCTTCGACCTACGCTAGTATTTTTTTAAATACTATTGTGTTTATCATACTCAAGGTAAGTTCCAATAGGTATTATAGTATTACTTGGTGGCGTTTATATTTTGTAAAACAGACCCGTGTTTTTAAAAAATTGAATAACTTTTCTTATTTCGTCCAGGTTACTGGAGTTCAGAATACTCAGGCTTGGGGGAATTTGTAACCTTTGCATTGCATTCCTGAAAAGTTGGCAATGGCAGATTATATGCTCTACTGAGAGAGACTGTTGGCATTGCTCACAAGTGGGGCTTCTTTGTCTAAGCAATATGTGTGACTTAGTGAGACGAGTATGTCCAATCCTCAGTCTTGTTATTACAACTTGCTCTTTTCTTGTGATACCTTTAACTATTTTGGGGCTCTGAATGGCTGGATATATTCGTCTCAATTGTGTATCACATACTTCCCAGTCATTTTGCCATGACTTATATATTTCTTTTTTTAGTGAGCTTTTGAGGTCACAGGCTCTAATAGGGAGTTCTTCTGGGGAGTTTCCTACTGCATTGCGAGCACTTTCGTCTGCTGCATCATTTCCAGCAATACCAACATGTCCAGGGGTCCAGACAAAAATAGTTACTTTACACTGTTGTTGCAGTAAATGGTGCAAGTGGAGGATTTCTTGGACAAGTGGATCGGTACTGAATATGTTCCTAATGGATTGCAGAGAGCTTAGGGAATCCGAACAGATTAAGTAAGTACCGGTGCTTTTATTTTCAACATATTTTAGAGCTTGGTCAAGAGCAGTTAGTTCTGCGGTGTACATCGAAGCCATTGCGTTTAAACTGCCTTTCCAAATTTCTTCATCACAAGCCACTGCAGCTCCAACCCCGAGAGCAGATTTGGATCCATCAGTAAAGATTGTTAATGTTGGTCCGTATTCATCGATTATAGTTGATACCATATTTCGGTAGATAACTGGATTAGTATCGCTTTTTTTAAACCTTGCACATTTCAGGTTTATCTCTGGTTGTCGTAGAAGCCAGGGAGGGGTTTCATACTTAGTGGTATACACAGGTGGTAGTTCGATAGCTATGTTATTTACCATCTCTCTACCTCGTACTCCTAGTGGCCTAGTTATAGTTGGTCTGCCATTAAACTTAACAAAGATCTCGTCATTGAAAAGAGTGTGATGATTGGGGTGTGATGGTAATGCCCATATTTTTGTCAGGTAATTAGCAGTGAGTAGTTTTGCTCTGACTTTTAGTGACGGAACACCCGCTTCGCAATAAATTGACGCTGACGGGCTGGTGCGGAAAGCCCCGATGCAAAGTCTAAGGCCTTCCCTGTGTATCGATTCCAGCTTCTTCAGGTTAGATTTCCTTGCTGAGAAGTATACAATCATACCATATTCTATTTTGGCCAATACAGTTGTATTTTTATTCTTATTTTTATAATTATAAATTTAATATTGTATTTTATTCTTATTTTTATTATATACAGATCATTTCCTATTAATTTATAGACACCTGAAGATGGTTTAAGTTAAAATAAACCGAAACGTAGTGAAGGAAAGTTATAGTTTCAATCGTTGACCGAAACCCATGAAAAACAACCATAATCTATAGTTGTTAATATATTTAGGAATGGGTTCTAAATATTTTTTAATCGTCGTTTATTTCTGGAAATAATTACATAACAATAAAATTTAACAATTTACGCCAGGGGGCTGGCTTGGCCCAGTGGTTAGGGTCGAGGGCTCGTGACCGGAAGGTCCCGGGTTCGATTTTCGTTAGAGGCGGAAATTTATTTCTTATTTTTTCAACCAAAAATAAATATCCATAAAAAAAAGCTCAGCGAAGAATCCCCACTTGAGCTTTCAATGTTGGCTTCTAATTAACAGTGCTGTTCCTAAAGTGGCGCCGGGAAGCACTAACAAAGCCTACACAGAACACGAGGCTAATAATCTCTGTTTTGTATTGTGAACTGTGACGCAAAACTAGTGCAAGATTAATTATTTCTACATGAAATATACATAAATATCATTTGAGTGCATTACGAAACACTACTACACATAAGTTTTGTGTTTCTGTTCACAATCACATACGCTGCCATAATAAAGGTGTGCAGCATTCCCTTTCTTTGGCAAAACATTGCATTGAATGTGAGGTCCGATGGTCTAAAGATACGTTTTTTTATTTCAGACATTAAATTTCATCAAATCAGCGTATACAGAGATGCTGGTTAGAGCGGATTGGCAACCGAAACCTACAAATATACAAATATGTTGCCTGCATCAATATGAATAGTTATGCAATATTTATGGTCTACGTGCTTCGCTATCGAATGAGATGTTTTTCGTGTTTTTAGGACATCTACATGATTAACTATGCCTAATTTAGTACAATACTCAAGCTTCGATTAAAAAAAGCAAAATGGCTGCCATTTTATTATGGTGGGAGAAAAACTACTTATGTGGGGTGATTTGTCGATAAAAAAATGCTGTATTTCATTTCCCTAAAGGCTCCGTTACCGATGATCGGACACAATGTATAACATATTTTTTATTAATAAAAAATTAATAATTATTACTTCAATTTCGTTTTTTTTATTAAATGAGAATCCATCCTGACTTTTACGTTTAGAACAAACTGTAAATTATTATTATGTAATCAAATCCGTTGGCAAAATTGTCACATTTTGCATACTCACTGACCTCTAGCGCCCGTTCTACACATCAGTTTGACGTTTGTATTCATTTTTCAATACTGATTCAGTCAAAATGAATGAAAAGTGTTCAATTTTAATGAAAAGATGTTCTCATGTAAATTATCTGTTCAGTTTCGCTGAATCAGTTTGACTATTTCATAAAATTTCAGTAATGATACCATACTTTCCAAGAATACAAACAGCTGGAGAATTGTGGATAGCCATGTAAGATGCAGGAACACGATTGGTAAGATAGAAGGAAGAGGAAGCTTGCATGCGAAAGACGCCGCATGGTGTAACCCCATTCGCATAGGTATACTTGAATCTTGAATGAAAGTATATATTCTTCTTCCAAGAATTCATTTTTATGTAGGTACCGGGTTAAGCCACTTGATGCCATTTTTCCTTAACCACTATCATATGAGTAGAAAAGTTTCCAGAATGGAAGTTGGCCGAACAGATAATTCTTTAGCGTTGAGTTTCCTGTTCCGGTTGTTGCTGTGGAAATATATATTTTCGGTGCGACAGACGTGTCTCATATCTATATATTTCAGTCGGTGGACGGCCGACCATAAAGAACAATCATGGCGGTCATGCCTCTGGCTCGCAGGAGTTTCTCAAGTTGTCCCATATCGACTGACGCACATACATCAATCGCCCCAACTCTGGCCGAGTTATTTGGCCGCGCACTGGCGGGCTACAAAACTCACGCTGAGAGGTCTGAGTGATTTGTGTGGGCGAGCTTGTCCTCTATTTTAGTCGGTAGAAAGCTTTTATGGCCCATTATAAGGCGGGGAAATGCAATTAATAGCTTACCAACGATCTACCTACTATGATTTTCTATTATACTCGCTGAAGATATAAATCTCTTGAGTATTCACAAATTCACAGATTTATTATTATCATAAAGTACATAATAGATATATGCACGAAATTATATATTTTGTTATTTATTAGTTTGCTAACACTGCACGTGTAAATATCATGTATCTGTTCAGTTTTTATCAATCTCCAGTGAATATACAGGGTTATTCACGTTATTCGACACGGAGCATTATGGCTAAAGTATTTGATAAAAATGAAAATAATAATCTGGGATGGATAGAGACCCATAAAGGCTACATTTTAAAAATATTTTCATGTTATACAGGGTGTCCCAAAAACACGAAATGTATCAAAGTTATGTTTTTTTGAATGGAACACCCCACATATTATTGCATATTCAGATTCTTTGGTGAATTCTAGTGTGACTTTATGTATCATATATGGTACCTGAAGCGAACCGTTAAGGTGTAAATCACCATTTTCGGTATAAGTAGATATCAGGAAAAAATTGAATATCGCAGAGATTACAAAATATGGAAGGCTGTGACTTTGCCGTATTACTAAGCATAAAATGCATCAGCTTTCATGAGACTGTCAAATTTAAATTACGTTTATGCTTGGAGAAATCGGTCGATGAATTAAGGAAACTTCGATCAGCGATAACTTGATTTTTTCAAATGGGAATGCCTATTTTTTTTTATAAGATTAAACGTAGAATTTGATAAGCTTTCTAATGATATAAGGTTGTGAATATCAGTCTCTCGTAGTTTTCATTTAATTTCAAATTTTCAGACAAATTTTTTCAATTTGCCTACCTATGACCAACGTAGCAGGCCATGAAATATAAACAAAAATCTGTTCAGCTAGAAGAAAACAACTAACTTAGCTGAAAAATACACACTAACTAGACTAAGGGGACAAGATTATAAAAATTCCTTACAACAAATCAACTCTCCCAGAAACAACTGCGGTAACATCTCTAAGGTCAAAGAGAAGCTGGAGTAATGCAGTAATAGATATTTTTACTGTCTATTGGCTACCGCAATTTACTAGAGGTTAAACATTTCCAAGGCAATCAAAAACCCTCATATGAAACAGAAACAACCAACGACTGTTGCTCCAGCACACAACTATCAATCATATGTAATGGTGTAAAAAAGTACTAATTTGCGTCGATGTCGATACCTCCGACTGGAGCCCTTCTATTTTTCAATATCTATTAGTAATATTGCAAAAAAGGAATACTGACAAATCAGATTTAAATTTTCTGCCATTTAAGTTATGTTTTATAATTTGAACAAATCTTAATTCATTCTTCATTTTCTGCGACCTTGCTAATAGGTACTGAAGAATTTTCAGAACTCCAGTCAGAGGTACTTTTGACTTGAGTTTTGACAGTATTGCATACTTTTTTATATCATTAAATGTGAAATTTTATTATGAAAATAATAAACTGCTTACAACATTCTCTAGTAGTTTTTACTTTAGTTCAAAATTTTTAATGGTTTTGGAAATTACCAATCTCTAGTACATTGCAGTAGCTAGTCGGCCGTGAAAAAATCCATTTCTGCCATACTCCAGCTTGTCTTTGACGAAAGATATGTTACCGCCGTTGTTTCTGGTTAGACTTTGTTTGTTGTGAGTAATTTTTATAATCTTGTCTTTTTAGTCTAGTTCGGTGTATTTTTTAGCTAAGTTGGTTGTTTTCTTCTACCTGAACAGGTTTTGTTTATATTTCATGGCCTGCTACGTTGGTCATAGGTAGGCAAATTGAAAAACGCGGATTTGTTGGAAAATTTAAAATTAAATGAAAACTAACAGAGATTGATATGCATAACCTTATATCATTAGAAAGGCTATCAAATTCTACTTTTAACCGTATAAATAAAATTAGGCATTCCCGTTTGAAAAAATCAAGTTGTCGCTGATCGAAGTTTCCTTAATTCATCGACCGATTTCTCCAAGCATAAACGAAGTTTAAATTTGACAGTCTCATCAAAGCTGACGCATTTTATGCTTAGCAATACGGCAAAGTCACAGCCTTCCAGATTTTATAATCTCTGCGATATTCAATTTTTTCCTGATATCTTCTTATACCGAAAATGGTGATTTACATCTAAACGGTTCGATTTAAGTCCCATGTATGATACATAAAGTCACAATAGAATTCATCAGGGAATCTGAATATGCAATAATATATGGGGTGTTCCATTTAAAAAAACATAACTTTGATACATTTAGTGCTTTTGGAACACTCTGTATAACATGAAAATATTTTTAAAATATAGCCTTTATGGGTCTCTATCCATCCCAAATTATTATTTTCTTTTTTATCAAATACTTTAGCCATTATGCTCCGTGACGAATAACCTGCCTGTCTATGTATCAACACTAAGCACTATTAATAATGATTAAGACTGTACAATTTACAATTATAGCCTATATGGTAGATTGATTAAATCAGAACAACAAGAAGACAATCAGATTTTGTGAGACAACAGACTATGAACATAATACCGATATATTAGAGTCGTTCGACAACAGGGTATTTTGCAGGAAAATATTAATCAAAATCTGAGTCAAACTCAATATGCGTAGCCAACCACTAGACTCAGACCCCCGAATTTAAATACTGGCTGTGCTCCTGGATGTAGGTTTTCAATTCAACATTTATACCTTTTTGAGAAGCTGAGATTATAGGCAAGTTTTTCCAGTGGTTTGTATGTATAGAGTGTCCCATTTTGGGCACTTTTACGGGGTATCTCGGTTATTTTTGAAGATAGAGAGTTGCGGTTTTCGCGTCAGTGTGCTACTTTTTTGTGAAACTAAAGATGCCGTCAACAAAATTATCATGGCCCTCTTGGTTTTTGAGATACAGGATGAAATCGAAAACTATCGATTTTGAGACCACCCTCGTATCTCGTTTGTCTTTTATCTTATTGAAAAGTTTAAGAAAGGGTCTTATAGAATTTTTTCCGTAGAATCCAGTGGTGTAGTTTGATTTTTTCTTACTCTAACCATTTTTTAGTTATGAAGCAAACATGTATTTTTTTTAAATGGAACACCCTGTATATTATTTTTTACGTTAATCGGAAATAATTCAAGCTTTTCAAAAATATATATTAGTACAATTATTTTCTGAAAACTAAGCTCAAAATTTCATTTTTTCCTTTATTTGTAGCAGTAGGCCATGACTATTCTATTAAAAACAATATCCAAGTAAACAATTATTCAGGTGCAAGATACTCAATACTTTTAAGCTCAATTATTTAATTGTATTTCATACGCTATTAACTACTATTTGTGATAATGTTCAGTAAATATTACTTACTGTATTACATTACTTAAAACCAAAAATTATATCAGAAGAATATCAACACACCATTAAATAAAATTTGAATTTGAATTCAAATAAAAACTAAAATCATCGAGGAGCTTTTAGAGATATTGGTTCAAGTTGGAGACTATTTCCTCAAATGCAAATCTGGCACAATTTCTTATTCTTTTAATGGCATTTAAAAGAATTATTGGTCTCCTTTGTGTTATGACGATTAAAACTTCCCAAACTTGGATCCTGTGCAAATGTTGAAGTATCTTAAACTTGTATGGATGGTAATTGCATTTTTTTAGAATTATTTCTGCAGTTGATTTTTCTACCCCTACAGCTTCTTCTTTGGGCTTACAAGATGATGAATGCGTTGCTTCTATGTAACCTAATACGTTTGTTTCCCTTTGCTCCCTATTCTCCTTGAAATAAGTTTTAGGACGTGGTTGAATAAAGAATCCGTACCTAACTATATTTATTTATAGACGAGCAAATATATCTGAAAACGGTTGCTGTCTCTCTGGGTATCTAAGCTGCCATTATTATAGAAAATTGACAAAAATTAAAACCCAGAAATAACAAAGCTATATTTAATAAAAATATTATTAAGAGCTGACAGTCTCGCAAGTTTTTTACAGATTTGCTTTTTTGTTTTTAATAGATGAGTCCTAGCCCACTATCTACTCAATATTATAATAACACAATGTTCATCATTTAATGAGACATTATTATTTAAAAAATATGTATCTTGATTCTGTTTTTTTGAATTTCAGTAGGAAGTCTCTTATAGAGTAATAACTGCTTAGATGCTTATTATTTATAGTTGATTAACCATGGCCTACTGCTACAAATAAAGTAAATATTGATAAAATCAAATTTTGAGCATTATTTTCAAAATAACTGAATTAGTTTCGATCGACTTCAAGAATAATATACAGGGTGTTCCATTTAAAAAAATACATGTTTGCTTTATAACTGAAAAATGGTTAGAGTAAGAAAAAATCAAACTACACCACTGGATTCTACAGGAAAAATCTACAAAACCCTTTTTCAAGCTTTTCAATAAAATAAAAGAGATACGAGGGTTGTCCCAAAATCGATCATTTTCGATTTCACCCTGTATCTCAAAAACCAGGAGGGCCATGATAATTTTGTTGACGGCATCTTTAGTTCCACAGAAAAGTAGCACACTGTCGCGAAAACCGCAACTCTCTATCTTCTAAAATAACCGAGATACCCCGTAGGAGTGCCCAAAATCAAAGATACTACAAGATTTTAAATAATATAAGGACTTAATTTCTGTAGTAAAAATAATTTAGTGCTATTTGAAAAACAAAATTGAGAGTGAGTTTTATGGGTTGAAGTACAAAAAAAATGTTTTAAAAGCATGGCATGATAGACGCTATAGTACTTTCAGAAATTCCACTCAGTTTTTGTTTGAACTTTTTTTGTTACGAGAATATCACATGACAAGGAAATTCAGGGACACCCCTTTATCGAAAAGGCCTAACTACGAGTTTGTCTATGAGGCTGACCTTCGTGCACAGAGAGAAATTCTGAAAGGTGCCAAATCCTATCTGAACAGAGCGACTTGATAGAATATAGACGACAGATGTGTAATCCGGGCCTAACAGGTAATAAGCGATATGTAGCGTGGCGCAGAGCTGCCCTCCGGCTTAGGCCGTCATCACGCGCCTGAAGGAGCTTAGACGGATGACGCTTGAGGCTTCAGCCTCCTTTGATGCGGTCGTGGGACTCCATACAAACGGAATACGACTACTTGCTCGCACCATTGTCAAGTTTCATTACTATTTCCTGCTTGGCAAAAGCTCGCCAGCTTAGGCCGATGCACTGGGAAAGGGTTTCTGAGCGAAATTAGGCTATCAATTAAATAGTGAGCATCGTGGATTGACGTTCGTACTCATAGGCGGGGATCGGAGAATATCCGGAAAGATGCTAGCTTCGCTTGGGTTCTCAGTTCCATGGTGCTCGTCGGTCAGTTCACGGATGACATGGAACGAAGCAGGCAGTAATTCAGGGCCTTATTTACATTCGTCTTTCAAGCGTCCACTTAAAAGTACCTTACGCAAGTAATACTCAAAGAGTGTCCCGTGTCATAGCCAAGACTTAAGAGAAGGGGGGAAAACATTTGAGTCCTATGTCAAGTGTAAGTCAATTTAGACCTTTACGGAAACTGTAATCTCAATCCAGTTCGATCAGTACCAGCTGTTTAAGAATCAGTAAACCTCAGACAAGGAAAGAGAGAGGACAGAACGCGCGACTGACATTTCTGTTACCAAATGGCACTAAAAAAACTATCAAAATTTACCTGTGATAAGTGATTCCTGGCTCCTTCCTGCTGCTGCGGCTTTTACAACCGTAAGTTGCACATCCTACCATTATGCACACCACAATATTTTACAATGATTGGTCTTAAAAACGCTAAATATCATAAAAAATATTTTGCTGGCTATTCATTTTCGGTAACAGCTAATGACAGCTAATTCATATAGCATCAAACGGGCGTGCGGTATTCCTAAGCAGTAAACTATCTAGTTGGATTTTGTTTTGTTTCCGAACAGATGAATCAGTTGATCTCTGACACCAGACCCAACATATACAGGGTGTTTATTTGAAAACTTTCCACTACGGATTTATCAAAAACCACAGCTTGAAAGAAAAAACGCCGAGACCCGTCAAAAAAAATTTGTCAAGGGGGACAACCTTTTAACCAAAATCTACTTCACCCCCTTGTACCCTCTGCCCTCAGGGTAATTCCTTTAAAAATTTTAAATGACAAGTGTATCAAGTAATAGTTTAAAAGGTATGTCGAAGTCCTTTATTTTGACGTTTGATATTTTAAAATCGGTAGATTCGTTTTGGGGAAAAGTAGAAAAATCTTTATGTATCTCAATTTGTTCAGACAGGAAACAAAAAATGTAGTCAAGTTGATTGACTATGTACTTCCCACACATTCCGATGACACCAGTTTTATTATTTTTCCGAACTATTATGAATATAAAAAAATTTTAGTTTTACCTCCCACCCCCCCAACCATCCCAATTTCAGCCCCACCCCAAAAAAAGTAGAAAATGGTCAGGAACCACTAAAACGCCTAAAAATGAAGTTTGAGCTGTTTTCATATTTTTTGTTTTTTTAATATTGCTGCGCCACCACTGAGACGATTTCTAATAATCAGTCGCGTTTTCCATCCTCGCCAAAGTAGTAATACTATGTCGAAATTTCATTAACATCAATTCAGTAGTTTCCACATTATAAAATACAGAAAGATCTAAAGCAATACTCGTATGTATACATGTTTCCTGTAATAGACAAGGCAATGTTTGGATGGACCTAAAAAAGTGTATCATACCGCTAGGTCTTTCTCTCTCAGGTCAGTAGACAGCCTATTATGAGTACAACAAAATTTTTCAGCTTTACAACCCTCTACCCCCCAACCACCCCAATTTCACCCAAAAAAAGTAGATAATGATCAGGAACCCCTAAAACATCTAAAAACGAAGTTTGAGGAATATTTGAAATTTTACGTTTTTTGCCATTTGCTCCGCCGCCTATGCACCGATTTTCAAAATTAAAGCAACATCCTACTACGATCCCACACTATATCGCTACCCAAATTTTATCAAAATTTATGCAGCGGTTACTGAGATTAGGAGGCTAAAAAACGCCAACAAACAGACAGACCGACAGACAGACCGACAGACAGACCGACAGACAGACCGACAGACAGACCGACAGACAGACAGACAGACCGACCGACAGACAGACCGACGGAAATGAGTGACGTTGATTTTCATCATAAAACGCCCAAAAAGTATATCATCTCAATACTCCCCTCACCTATCGGTGTGGGAAGTAAAACACAAGAAAATATCATTTTTCATTGCAATCGGTGTTCAAAATGTTGCCCGTTATTGGCCAAGCAATGATATAGGCGATATTCAAATTCTTGGCGGACAGTTCCAAAACAGTGGAAATGATTTCAATGCGTGATGTACAAACTCAATGTGCTCGACAGACTGCCGCTTCGTCGCCACACGTCGGGGTATGGGTATGTTTTGGACCTTTTTACAAAATTTACTCCAACTGGATCATTTGCAAATAAAAGGCGGGAACTTTTGGATAAAGCCGTTCAAATTGATTTTGGCATAAATCCTAATACTTCGTTACGCAAATTGGGGATGCGACTGATACCTATTTCATTTTGCTCTATGCACACAGTTACTAAACTCCATAAATTTTATCCACTCAAAATGAAAATAGTACAAGAGTTAACCGAAGATGATCTAGATCGGCGAGTTGAGTTTTGTGATCAAATGGCTACAGCGATTAATGATAATGTGAAGAATATCTGCCTCACTGATGAATGCACATGTTGTCTAACTGCGGATTATTAATGGCTATTTAAATGGAGTCATTTATTTGGATATTTTGGGACGCACTATCAATTTGCTTATCACTGAAACCATTGAAAACCCAAATCCAAGAGGCTGGAAACCCTATACTTGATGAGGCTGAAATCTATTTCCAGCAAGGCAGCGCTCCTCAATATGGTTTGGCACTGGCTAGACAACACGTTTCCAGATAAATGGATAGGTGCTATAGAATGGCCTGTTAGAATTCTTGATTTGACGCCTTTAGACTTTATCCTATAGTTGGTTTGATGGGGCCATTTAAAACCTATTGTGCTTACTTTCCAACCTGAAAGTTTGAATGATCTTCGCCAACGCGTTATAGAAGGCTGACATGATTCCCACAAGTTTTTGCAACTGTCCTTCAGGAACTTGAAAATCATCCATATCATTGTTTGGACAATAACGGGTAACATTTTGAACACTTATTGCAAAAAAGTGATAGTTTCGTGTGTTTTTATTTTCTATTTGAAAAAAGTAAGATAAATAAAAAATTTCCTAACTTTCTCGAAAATGAATCCATCGATTTTAAAAATGCAAACGTCAAAATAAAGCACTTAGATATACCATTAAAACCAGATATTACTCAATACCCCTCGTCGCTTATGTTTTCATGTATGTGTGTTTGTAACTGACTTCTGTGGACTTGATTTTGACCCACTTTAAACGAACGGGTCTAATTTAACCTTGGTACCGTTATCAAGAACCGTTGACAATGCAATCATTTGATAAGCTTGTCTCATCACTTAGCGGATATTCAAATATATTGCAAATCAGAGGGATATCCACTAGTTTCTAGATGGACACAAAGGTTAAGGTGCACACATGATAAATCACCTAATCCAATATATTGGTTGGAAACAGGGAGATGAATAGCAAGAGGGTGAATAAAAATGTCATGTCGCTAGCGTCAAGCCTGTTGAACTAGCAGGACCTCTGGGAGGGCGAGACTTTGGATAAATAATGGATAAATATCCACTACTTGTGAGATTATTATGGAAGAAAATAAATATGGTTTAAAAAACATAACACATCAAACTGAAAAATGAAAAATAACAATAGTCTCTCTAAACTATACTTATTATACAGGGTGTTCTAAAAGTTGGGACTTTCCGCTTTAGAAGCAACGGCCCTTGAAACGGCAAAGCTAATGCACGGTGAACCAGCAGCAAAACAGTAAAAAAAATTCAACCAAGTACTCACTATTTGGTTGCTACGAAGTTGTAAGTGCGGTCCTGTCGCAGGCGTCTTACAGGTAAAAGTACGACTTACGATGTCTTCTTCAATTTGGACCATACGAGGTTGTCTAGATCTTCCAGTGTGTCCACCACGATGTGGATTCAGACATCCTGTGTCTCTGGCTCTTTGTACGAGCAAGACAAATCGACGAGGCGCAGGGTGAGCACGAATAGGGAAATGATCGGCATACACTCGCGAAGCCGCAGCGGTGTTTTGACCACACTCACAATAAAATCATGTCCACCAGTTCATTATTGCTATAATTGTGCGCCGTTGTTGTTGTTTTTAAAGTCCGATCATCAGATGTAGCAGTCAAGCACTCTCTTACACTTTGCCACAGCAACGCGACGTATGACAAACTGCCTGTTTTACTGTTTTCTCACCGGCATCGGCACCGCTAGCGTTGCCTTGTTTGTTGTGATATTATGAAATGGTGAGCCACTGCCCAGGGTTGGACATAGAATTGAGGATTTCTTTAATGGACAGTATATTGTTTTCTCTAAATACTTCGTTTATATATTACTGGGAAAAACACTCATTTTGGCCTGTACCATCCGCTGTACGAAAAAAAGTCCCAACTTATGAAACACCCTGTATTTATGCCTTAAACAGAATGGTACAATGGGAGAGACAGCCAAAAATCGTAGCAGGCTGAAGAGAGCGTATATAATGTAGCAGGTCGGAGTAGAAAAGAAAAGGTCGAAATCGATGGTCCAGCAAAGATATAAATTCCCGCCTAATCTTACCTAAGGGCATAATAGCGAGGCTTTTTAAAAGCGCGCCCAGCCCGGGCGATATTTCAGCCAACTTTACGACTTCTAATGAGATATTCTCTTGAGTGAAGGGCGCAGGGGCATTGCCTCAGAAAAAAAAAATAAACACAGATATTCGAGAAATGCGTGTATGGATAATGTGATACTAGATCTTTTGGCGCAGCAACAACAAAGGCTACACTACTACTACACTACTAGTCAGTTATTATCAAAAAAATGAAGTCAAGTTGATTGACTCAGTACTTCCCGCACATTACTGTGATACTAGTTTATTATTTTCCCATAGCATGAGGCTTTAGTCTGAGATCCTCTTGCAACCAAATCATCGGCAGCCCTCCCCCTAAAATTGTCTTATGCCTTATGTCTTTCCTTCACAGGTCAATGGACAGCCTATTGTCAATACTACAGACCTTTCAGTTTTACAACCCACCACCTCCCCAACCATCTCAATTTCATCTCCACCCCAAAAAACGTAGAAAATGATCAGGAACCCCTAAAACATCAAAAACGAAGTTTGAGCTGTTTTCATATGTTTAGCTTTTGATTATAGCTACACTGCCACTGACAGGACTTCTAGCAACCATACGCGTTTTACATCCTCACCACGGTAATAATACAGTGTCATTAGAATCAATTTAATAGTTTGCACGTTACAAAATACAAAACGATCTAAAGCAATTAATACTCGTATGAATACAGAAAATTCTAAGTCGCTTAGTTTCGGTAACAGTCTAGGCAATGTTCGGATGGACCTAAAAAGGTGATTTATGTCGCTAGGTCTTCCTTCACAGGTTATTGGACAGCCTATTATAAATACAACAAATTTTTCAGTTTTTTAACACTCCACCCTCCAACCACCCCAATTTCACCTTCACCAAAAAAAAACGCAGAAAATTATCAGGAACCTCTAAAACGCTTAAAAACGAAGTTTGAGCTGTTTTTATTTTTTTTGTTTTTTAACTATTTCTGCGCCACCACTGGCACGATTTATAAAAACCATACGCATTTTCCATCCTCGCGACAGTGGCAATACTGTGTCAAAATTCCATTAAAATCAATTCAACCGTTTCCTCGTTACACAATATAGAACGATCTAAAGCTATACTTGTATGTTTACACCAGAAAAAAGACCGTGTAGGCAGATCCTAAGTATCGCAATATCGCAGCTGTTGTGGAAAGTTTATGTTAGGAGAAGTTAGGCCAACAACCGCAGACTCAACAAATACATCTCCTGGCAGTCCATTCCAAGCTTTGGACATCCTAGGGATACATGTGCGGTCGTACCGCTCGTCTCTGGGCGTATGAAGAACGACCGGCTTAGGATAAGCTGAAGTAGTTGCGCGGAACTATAGAGGATAGCTCAGAGGAGCTGACTTTTGAACATCGGTAGAAGATTGAGAGGTCAGCAACGGCACGCTGTTAAAGTGGCTGGAGATGGCGCGTTAAGGCCGAGTCGCCAATTAGTTGAATTGCCCTTCTCTGGACGGCATCTAGTATAGACAGGGTAGTTGGGGCAACACCTCCCCAGACATTAGAGCAATACTGCAAGCCAGGTCTTATCGGGGATTTATACAGGGTGGTCCAATAAGCGCGCGGTGCTCCCTAGCGGTCATACCGTTTAAATTAGACGAAAATGTTTGGGATAAAAAACGTGTCTTTTCAAATGCTCTACATTTGGTTTTTAACGTTTTTAACTTTTCAAATTTGAAAATTGCTAGTCTATTGATTTAATGTTCTTTTGAAACAACGATCTTACTGAAACACGAGTACGTTCCTCACTTGTTTCAAAACCGAAAACTGCATCTTTCTATCGCATTTAGTTTCCGAGATATTAACGTTTCTTTTAAAGTACTACAAACATCAAATTTTGTAAAAATTGCTGAATAACTCCAAAAATAGGCCTCGTAGACATAAACAATGGTTAACAAACTGGACCTAAAAATCGATGCTGAATTGAAAAACGTAATAATATACAGGGCGTTCGATTCAAAATAAGGAAGTTGATACCTGCTTCCGGTATATCCGGAAGTCCGCCATCTTTGAAATTATTTTCTAAATGTAGAGCATTTGAAAAGGAAGGTTTTTTGTTAAAGACATGTTCGTCTCATTTAAACGGTATGGCCGCTAGAGAGCACCGCGCGCTTATTGGACCACCCTGTGTAGCGTGAGGAGGATGGATGGTGAGAAGTACTTCTCTGAATAGCTATCCAAGCTTTTTACCAGAAGTTGTTGCAGTTGACGCAACGTTTTCATGCCAGATCAGATTTTCTATAATGTTGACTCCTAAGAACTTGAATGAGTGACTCCTTGGCAGAGCCTGATTGTTCATTAGAACCGGGTGTTGGCTTGGGCAATTCTTGTTTGATGGCGTACAATACTGGGCCTCGGAAGCATTAAATTTTGCCAATTCTTCAGCCCCCAAGCGGTAATAGTCTCCAGATCCTTTGAAAGCCGCTTCCAGTCTTGTGCATTCCAGCTCGACCACAGAAATCGGTCAAAGTACTGTCATCCGCAAAAACTGTAGATTGGGTTTGTAGTACTAGAGAGTATATCATTGATGTGAACATAAGGTGGATTTAAGTTATTCAAAAATAGATGAAATTATTATAAGCCTTAAGAAGCTGGATATAAATAATGTATTAAATAGGAATGAAGGATTAATCCCTTAGATACGTAGTTTCTTAAAAATTACGTGGTTATCTACCAGGTAATAGACCCATGTTACGACTGGTTCCCCTTTTTGAGTATACCTGAGTAATAATTAGCAGTTATTGTGTACTCTTAATCCTCCTTTGAAGAAGGCGATGGTTAGATTCGGTAGTGTCTTTCAAATAAGTAACATAAAAAATGTAATTAAAATAATATCTAAAAAAATCAGAAGTAAAAAATTATGTTAATTAATGGGATTTCATGTAACAGCGATGGAAAAAAAATAATTCGATAAAATTGAACAAATTTCAGGAAACTTAACAAAAGCGAAACATGTTAATAAAAAAATCATTGAAAAACCAGAAGAGCTTTATTAAACATTTTCATAACTGGTTATATAATGAGTTACCAAATGAATAAGACACTACTACTGCTAGGAAGCAACAAGCTAAACAGTATGTTTTAGGTGACTTGGACTATATCTTTTCCTGAAGATGCTAACAACATAGCGTAATATGTGTCAGGTTTGAAAAAATTGGTTTGGCGAGAAGTGATACTATGTATCAGTGCTGCGCTAAAGGATCAAGTGTTACTTTACTCTGATGACTGAAAAAACGCATTCTACGATTCTACTGCCCTCGGTTCTTAACAAAAGCTATATCAATAAGAGCGGAGGATAGTAAGGTTGAATAAAACTTGGTTTTCTGTACAAAGTATTTAATGTTTTTATTGATTTGTGTATGTCTAGGAATTATGTATCAACCAAAATATGTTATAAATAACAATACAGCTTAGCTACAGTTAGTTTCACACTTAATCACCGACTGCGACTGGATATTATAAACTTCATTGTCAAAAAATTAACTGCTAAATTGGATGACAAAGAAAAACAATTGAAAATATATACAAATATGTTATGTGTAGTAAGTTGGTATAGTCACAAACATCCTTTCAAAAAGTACTTTAAGCAGTTTGGTTACCAAGGGTTTTGGTATATTTTCCAAAAATATGAAAATGCCTACTCTTTCGACAAAATATGCAATTTATTGTATACATCTGTCGGCATTTCATGATACAGGGTTAAGTTTCGCCCTTCAATAGTCCAGTAGTCGTGGCCGTGTTGCAGTATTGCTTTGACCTGATGATAGCGCTACACCATCCTATGTGATGCGCCATCATATGCGCTACCCATATGTGGCCATAGTACATATTCGTGCGTTGGTTTGAAATTGCAAGTCATAGCTACCTCCAATTCATGTAGGAAGCAAACGAATTTTGGCGCAGTTGCAATTTTTACAAGAAGAAATAAAGAAAATATTATATACATGCAATAAATCCTGTTTATTTCATTCGTTACGAGTATGATACTAAATCGGTTAACCGATCACTTCATGACAATAATGATGTAATAGCACATTATTTAAGCACCCCTAAGAAAAATTCTCGGAAAAATTAGAAATCTGATGACAAGTTTTTGCTATACGCTCTATTGAAACTTCATACTCTCAGAGATCCATTATGCTTTAATAGATTAAATGCAATCTGATTGCCTGTGTTCACCATATTTACAACAAGAGTAAGGTACCAGTGGATAATTAGAAAGATCGGCATGTTTCTACCGTAAAGTGCACGGTTAATTATTTGGTGACTTTTTAAGATAAATTCATTTTTACTTCCCACACCGATAGGTATTGTGATCGCGAAAATTTTCGATAATATACCTTTTGGGCGTTTTATGATGCTCACATAACGAAAATCCACGTCACTCATTTCCATCGGTCTGTCTGTCGGTCTGTCTGTCTGTTTATGTGTTGGCGTTCTTCTAGCGCTCTAATCTCAGTAACCGCTCCATAGATTTTGATTAAATTTGGGTAGTGATATGGTGCGGGGCCGTAGTAGGTAATGTTGCTACAATTTTGAAAATCGGTGCATGGGCGGTCGAGTAATTAGCAAAAAACCAAAAATCTCAAATATTCCTCAGACTTCGTTTTTAGGCATTTTAGGGGTTCCTGATCATTTTCTATTTTTTTGTGTGGGGGTGAAATTGGGGTGGTTGGGGGTGAGGGGATGTAAAGCTCAAACATTTGTTCTATTCATAATAGGTTGTCCATTGAACTGAGAGAGAAAGACCTAGCGGTATAATACACTTTTTTAGGTCCATCCGAACATTGCTTTGACTATTACAGAAGCCAAGGGACTTAGAAGATTTTCTGATGTCTACAAAATACATACGAGTATTACTTTAGACCTTTCTGTATCGTGTAACGTGGACACTTTTGAATTGACTTTAATGACATTTTGACACAGATTTATTACCGTGACGAGGATGGAAAACACGTATGGTTTTTAGAAATCGTTTCAGTGGCGGCGCGCAATAATAAAAAAACTAAAAATATAAAAACACGTTAAACTTCGTTTTAAGACATTTTAGGGGTCCCTAATAATTTTCAATTTTTTTTGATGGGGATGAAATTGGGGTGGTTCGGGGGTGAGGGGTTGTAAAACTCAAAAATTTGTTATATTCATGATAGATTGTCCATTGACCTGTGAAAGAAGTGCCTAGCAGAATACACTTTTTTTGCGGTGGGGCGAGCGATGATTTGGTTGCCAGGGGATCTGGACTATAGCTTCATGGTCCTCATGCTATGGGAAAATAATAAAACTGGTATCATCGGAATGTGTGGGAAGTACTGGGTCAATCAACTTGACTACATTTTTTTGTGACGTTTCCTAAAGTCACTGTTTTACACATGCTGGTTTTGACACTATCTCGCGAAGTGATACATGATCGCTTTCTCTTAATTGATAAATGACGTAATAGCATATTTTCTAAAGACTAATACGAAAAACTCCGAAATCCGACAATAAAATTTTGTTTTTTAGGTTTTTCGTTTGGAGGTATGATTTTTAGTGACAATCTCTAAAATTCAATTTATCTCGGAAACTATTAGGAATTGGGTAGGATATTATATCGTCAATTTATTAGCTTACCACCGCTACTATCACCTTCCCAAATTAATGTATCGAATTATCAATCACCCTGTATATCAATGGCATAGGTAAGGTCATATTTGTTTTCGTATAATACTTCCTTCAGATAACTCAATGCCAAATATTTGCTTTCCCTAATACGGACAATCTTGATATTGATGCTCCATATTCCTGAAGCACATCGTAAATTCGACTCTGTATGGTCCTTTCACAGAGATGAGTTATAATTGTTCAAAGTATCCTTGGCTCCGTGTTAACTGGTAATATACATAGGTATACTTTAGGGCTTAGCTGGAGGATAATGGTCATCAATTTGAACCCTTCCCGTTTGGATGCGATGTTATCCCAAAGGCACACAACATACAACGAGCCGTTGAGGTTGCTATTAGGATGCTGAAACAGCTTTGAGGGACACGGGCGGCACGGGAGGTTAAGCAAACAACACCGCCTCCCCAAGACACTCAACACTTGAAATTAGCAAAACAGATAGAAGCGGCAGACTAACCTAATCGAAAATTGATTTTCAGCCAAACATCAGACCCTGATAATTGAGGTTTTGAATTAAGAAAAAAATATATTTTTTTGTGATAAATCGAAAGATCATGTATAAATTTATAACAAAACTGTTTTTGTTTCCTTTTTTTTCGCAATAATTCAAAAGTTATATCAAAATAAAAATGGGTTTTTGAATCGAGTACCGAAAACACGCCGACGGCTCCCGAACCCATGTGACGTAACGATGGCGGTTAAGATGCTCCTTTGACCAACGACGTCCTACATCGATACTAGATTCTAGATTCCCAGCCAATTGTGAAAATACTTGCTAGTAACTAGTGTATATTTGTTGCAATATAGCCGATGAGTGAAGTTTGCAGCTCGAGACGACCTCTACGATCGAAATAAATATCTTTTTGAATTTTTGAAATCAGATTACAGATTCCAGTAAGTAAGTACCTAATCAAATATATCTTGTTGAAACTATCTGGTGCATGTTCGGCTGGCCTAGTGGTTAGAGTGTTGGGTAATGGATCCGTTGGTCTATGGTTCAAAACTCAGCCTGTCCAATTTTTTTTTATTTTTCTTATCAAATAATCTATTCATGTGGTTTTTGCACTTGTTACGTACATTTTTTTCTACGATCAACATAAATATGTTTTTGAAACAAATTCTATCAGACATATTACTTTGCAGCATAGTGCAAAAACTAAGTACAGAACGCGGTGGACAATTCAAAAAATCAGTGCAAATGGTGTTTGTCAATCACCAACATATTTTTTTAAATGTAATTGTTGATTAATAAAACAAAATCCATTCATTTTTGAAGTTTCTAATAACATAAAGTAACTCAAACTCGTAATCACAACAGTCTTCTGTTTATCACTTGGTATCTTTATTTATTTAACTTTGAGCAATGAAGCTTAATAATTAAATTTTCATAAAAATTTAACAAACAAAAATATATAAATGCAATGCAAACAAACAAAACTTATTCTTCTATGAGTTTCAATGTTATAATTCTCTTCTTGACCAAAACTTAAAATAATTATTTTATTAGTTAATATTATTATTGATAATAAATACTTATACGATAAATAAACTATAAGTATCATTATTTTAAATAAGAGTTAACACTTCAAGTAAACAAAAATAAAACTTTACTTTTTAGTCCCGAACATAGAAAAAGTGTAAAGTATCTAGGAATATATTTAGACTCACACTTACGTTGGGATCAATTCAATAATTTTTGCGTTACGCAATATACGTACAACAAATTTTTCGGTTTTACAACCCCCCACCCTCCAACGACCCCAAATTCACCCTCACCCAAAAAAAAGTAGAAAATGATCAGGAACCCCTAAAACGCCTGAAAACAAAGTTTGAGCTGTTTTTATATTTTTATTATTGCCGCGCCGCCACTGGCCCGATTTTTCCAAAACATACGGGTTTTCCATTCTCGCCGCGGTAGTCTGTGTCAAAATTTCGTTGCAATCAATTGAACGATTTTCGCGTTATGCGACATCGAACGATCTAAAACAATACTTGTATGTATACATCACAAACCCCGTGGTTTCTTGGTTTCTATAATAAGCATGCGACGTTCGAATGGACCTAAAAAAGTGTATCATGCCGCTAGGTTTTTCATTCATATATCAATGGACAGCTCATTACGAATACAACAAATTTTTCAGTGTTACAACCCCTCACCCCCCAACCACCCCAAATTCACCCCCACCCAAAAAAGTAGAAAACGATCAGGAACCCCTAAAACGTCTAAAAACGAAGTTTAAGCAATATTTTTTTTTGTTTTTTGCTAATTACTCCGCCCCCCGTATAACGATTTTCAAAATTATAGGAACATTGCCTACTACAACCCCACAGCATAACGCTGCCAAAATTTCATCACAATCCACGCAGCGGTTACTGAGATTACGAGGGTAGAAAAACGCGAACAGACCGACAGACCGACGGAAATGAGTGACGTGGATTTTCGTTATGTAGACATCATGAAACGCCCAAAAAGCGTATTATCTCAAAATCGAAAATTTTCGCGATCACAATACTCCCCTCACCTATCGGCGTGGGAAGTAAAAATGGCAATATTGACAAAACCGGATTTTTCCCGGACTAGCTTTTGCATGCTGATTCCGAATCTGTATTTAGTTTTTCTGTAGCACCTGTGGTTTTGGCTTAATCCGAATCTGTATTTAGTTTTTCTCTAGCACCTGTAGTTTTGGCTATCTTTTGAATAAGGACGGACGAACGGACGGATAGACAGGGGTTCTGCATGAGCTGTCTTCAGTGAGTCAGTGAGAGCTAAAAGCACACCATAAATCTTTTGATAAAAAATAAATAAAAAAAAGTTGGAAGGTCTGGGTTTCGGTACAAAGACCCTGAGATCCACTAGCAGACTCTCTAACCACTGGGCCACCCTTCGATTGAGGAGATCTTTTCAACGAAACATATTTGATTAAGTACTTACTGGAATTTGTAATCTGATTTCAAACATTCAAAAAGATACTTATTTCGATCGTCGTCTCGAGCTGCAAACTTCATCCCTCGGCTATATTACAACAAATATACACTAGTTACTAGCAAGTATTTTCACGATTGGCTGGGAATCTAGAATCTAGTATCGATATAGGACGTCGTTGGCCAAAGGAGCACCTTAACCGCCATCGTTACGTCACACGGGTTCGGGAGCCGTCGGCGTGTTTTCGGTACTCGATTCAAAAACCCATTTTTATTTTGATATAACTTTTGAATCATTGCGAAAAAAAAGAAAACAAAAACAATTTTATTATAAAACTTATATATGATCTTTCGATTTATGACAAAAAAAATTGATTCAAAACCTCAATTATAGAAAGTCCAATCTGTACTCACGTTTCATTACCACTGAGGGATTTGCTCTTAAAAATATGAAGCTTTTCGTTCATAGGTCTTATCTCATTGACGGAACATTGACTGTCGAGGAATGAAAGGTGCTTGCTTACTCCGCAAGAGGGAGATAATTCCAATCATTTGGTTCACAGAAAAATCGGAAAAATGAAGGGTACCGGCTGGACTCGAACCAGCGTCTCCGGCATTCTAGGCCGACGCGATACCACTACATCACGGTTCCCCGTGAGGCAGCCGATATACAGCGCCGACGACATGGTATCGACTCCGCCGACACCCACCACTCCCCAAAATCTCTCCGCGAACCATGTATTTCAGTCATCCAGAGACATCTAGTCGGCAGTTGGGTGAGTGTGAATGTCCCACCGCTATTTGCACGACAGCTCTCTATGTTACTGAACTACGACTCCTCAGTCGGGCAGGATTTCATGAATGAAAAGTGCTTGCTTACTCCGCAATAGGGAGATGATTCCAATCATTACGGGGGCACCGTAGCATAGTTGGTAACGCGCTAGTCTAGAATGCCGGAGACGCTGGTTCGAATCCAGCCGGTACCCTTCATTTTTCCGATTTTTCTGTGAACCAAATGATTGGAATTGTTTGTAGAATATGGTGGATGCGAGTCTAATAACTATGTACCAACTTCGGTTGCCCGCAAGGGTCGAACTTAGGACCCCTGTTACTTTTAACGTTCATTAATTATTTTTATGGTCTACCTCCTACAAAGGCTACAGAAGCGTGGCGAGAGGATAAGTATCGGTGCACGTTAGATTTGAAACGCTGCAGGTTGTATCCGACGGGAGACAAATTCCCCGGCACCTCCTTCCACAGCAAGTTATGTACGCCAGAATCATCCCGTTTTTAAAAAAATGTAAACTATCAATTTATAGCCCACAATTTATATGATCATAAAAGCTTGTCGCACGATTTACTTGTATAAATGAACTAGTACCTATTTAATTGATTAACTTGGTGTGACATTTGATTATTGTTTATTACAGGTAGTGTCTTCAGATATGAAAGTGAAATTCTGATGTAGTGGAGATTAGGGAATTTGGTACCAAATTTCTTGTTATTACTGTAAATGCGAGTATTATCTGTAGAATTATTACTGAAACGTTGTGAGGGAGACTATATCTCTAAAGGGCACCAAATATTTCTTAAAGTCACAGCATACTTGTCATGTTTTAGTGTTATCTCCGGTTTGAAAACAGCTAGGAAGGCAGCCTTTTTAAGAATTTCGTCCTCTATCTATCTATATTAACTTGGATAATTTTTATGTAACAAATTATTAGAAAAGAACAGCTCTTTCGAATGAGACCTATGAGATTCAAATGAGACCTAAATTATAACTTATAACTTATACCAAAGTTATTGCCATTTAAATAAACACTTTTTTGACGTTCCTCCAACACCACATCTTTCAAGATAGAGCAAAACAAGATTAACAAAAAAAAATCGAAAATTGTCCAGTCGATATGACGGTAGTATTTATACTATACCTTTGTTTGCATACTTTTTGAGAAAAAGCCGTTTTTCTGATCGACCGTAACTGGCTCCCTAGCGAATACTTGCGGAACTTGAAAATAATTTTCAGTGATTTCTTTAAGCCGATTTACCTGATATTTCTTTGCTCGAAGTTATATGATTAAGAGGCCTGGATACACACATTTATACATACCTACGTATTTGCCGTGTGGAACCGAACTACTGTCGGTATGAACAGTAACCTCTTCTCAACCAACAGCTTTGGGTGGACGAGTTGAGAAGATTCAGGACACCTTCTTGTCCTTGGGTTCAGAAATTGCCCCTAAAGGCGGACGAACCAGTAGATACCATCTGGTCAACGGCATGAGGATGCAGAAAGCAAATGGGAAACCACTGCATTAAAGATCTTAAAGATATCCCAAGAGAACCTTGTAAAATGATGATGCTTTTTACGAGTTCACAACATGTCTGTTAAGACATTGTGACTATGATGATGATTTGCCATGTAAAACACGGACTCACAGTTTCTCGCATAACTCACTCTATTTTCAAACTATATATATAATATTCCAGAAGGTGATAGTTAAGACCTTAATGAATTACAACTATTTTTGATTTTCTCAAAAAAGTTTTTTAATGTACAAAAAAACTCGCAACGCAGAATCGTTCATTCTATAAATGCCTGTAATTCAACAACCAAACACGATATCAAAAAAAGGCTAAATAGTTGCACAAGCGCAAGCTTTCTTCTTCAATTTGCTCTTTGAGTCATTACTGTAAGTTTAAAGGTAACGCTGGAGCTTGGCAATGCGAAATTCATTTTTATGGTGACCTTTGGACTTTACCTTTGACCTTTTGACCTTACCTTTGGATTTTTGGACTTATCTCCACTCATCTTAGACACACACACTGGAGAAAGGGAACAGGCGGCCACGCCTCCCCGCTAACACGGGAAAAAGTCTATTCTTGGATTCTCAATTTCGCGCGCTATACCCTAGACCCTCAACGGTTACCGAGATACGGCTGATGTCCATTCTTAGTTGACCACCCTGTACCTATGACGATATAATTTATTTTACGGATGGACCATCATTGTAGAAATACGAAATGTATCCGGAAAATTGAACCCAATATAAAAATCATCTGTCCGAACGTATTTATGCACCGTAGAAATACCGAGGTACCAGCACACGTCCGCATGTGTTTTATTCGACCTCCTCCGAAAGTAATTAGAGGCCATTCTGTCTACTACGTTCTGCCGGCTGAAAATTTACGAAACTAGTGTCCTAACAGCGAGCAATATACATAAAGTTTTATAGTGTACAACTAGTGCCGCTTGGTGAATGTGTTCTCCCCGCACCACACAACGCCACGCCACCCTCTGGCATGCGATGCTAGCGCAGCCATAATGGTCAGTTACCAGTTTGACTAGACGTTACGACATGCGGTCACTCTTCAGGCTCACTCCGGTGGCTCTTTGTATACGGAGATCCAAAAGCTTGGGACCCGCATGGCTCAGTGGCTGACAGTACCGACTCCGATTGGAGCGCAGCAGCAATATGTACGGTCAGCAGTTGGGTGGGCGATTGAGAACTAAGCGGGCTGTACTGCTCGTCTCAGACCCTCTGGGATTTATAGGGTAATACGCTTTAAAAATCCAAAGAATCTAAAAACTAAAACTCCATGTGGCCAGCACTCCCATTAAAATTCCGAAATATCTAGGCGTCACATTCAATAGAACATTCTCCTTTGGCCTTCGTTAGAAAAGATGCCGCTGAACCGAACTGAGAAACAACATAATACAAAAGCTTTGCTGTACAATGTGTTGTGATTGTCAGTGTTCAGTTGCAGCTCTGTGATCTTTACTGTGGAGATACAAGATTTGAATTGCAAAAAAAGAGCAAATAGATATGGAAATAAGCATAGAACGTCTATGCCTGTGCATGGATCTGTTGAACAATGGCAATGAATAATAATAATAACGTGGCTCTACGGGTGTTCTACTATCATTTGAGGCACTCATACGGCATTGATACGCTCCAGATAACGAGAGATACCGGATTTACTGGAACCACTCGTTCCCCACGTTCGAGCTTATACATGCAAACAAGCCCGACATAGTCCTTTTAGACGACCAACATAAGGTGATGTTCGTTATGGAGTTTTCGGCGCCTGCCGAGGTGAACATCGTCTTTAAGAACGAGGAAAGTGGACTAAATATCAGGAGTTGCTCGGACAACTTCGCAGGCTCTGGCCAGACTACACTGTAGGTCTGCTGGTTATGGTCGTTGAATCCCTAGACGGAATGAGGAATACGCTGCTCTCTGCACGGTGCAAAATGCCGGTGAGCCGTGTGGCGGCGCACATCTTAGCCGCCGGAATGCAGAGGGCAGTCATTCTTGGGTCCCTTCGTTTACTTAGAGCGCACGATTCGCGGTCCCAGTGAATACTCAGCTCACGGTGTGATGAGTAGTCACTGGGTAATAGAACTGCAACTCGGTGTTTCGGAGCCCGGGCTGCACCTTTTTTGTTTTTAAATATAATAATGTCTGGCCGGACAGGCACTGTTGCCAACAGTGTTAACCTCGCTATTGTAACGCTGTAGACGGTACAGCCAACAACGTGGCAGTCCTCACAAGAAGCCGCCCAGCATGAGAAGGCTATCCGGTACGTGGCGACACCGCGGGGCTAAACCGAAGTCTAAGGATGTAAGCCAATCGGCAACCTTCACAGGTGCATCCTCATAGCAATTTCAATGGCTGCCTCTGGAAATGTCGGCTGGAGGCCCTAACGCTAACCACCTGACTGGCCCTATTTTCGGGTTCGGTGTCAAACAAAATTGAATTAAAATTGGTACTCATCCCGTCCCGATGCACTAAACCAGTTTTAGTAATCCTAAGATACATTTTACTTTCCACACCGATAGGTGAGGGGAGTATAAAATTTTCGATTTTGAGATAATACGTTTTTTGGGCGCTTTATGATGTCTACATAACGAAAATCCACGTCATTGATTTCCGTCGGTCTGTCTGTCTGTCGCTTTTTTCTAGGTTCGTAATCTCAGTAACCGCTGCATGGATTGTGATGAAATTTGGGCAGCGATATGCTGTGGGGTCGTAGTAATGCTTTTATAATTTTGGGAATCGGTACATGGGCGGCGAAGTAATTAGCAAAAAATAGATATTCCCCAAACTTCGTTTTTAGACGTTTTAGGGGTTCTGATCATTTTCTACTTTTTTTTGGGTGGGGGTGAAATTAGGGGTGGTTGGGGGGGTGGGGGGTTGTAAAACTGAAAATTTTGTTGTATTCATAATACGCTGTTCATTAACCTGTGAAAAACAGACCTAGCGGCGTAATATCCTTTTTTAGGTACATCTGAACATTGCCTTGCCTATTCCAGAAATCAAGGGACTTTGAATTTTTTGATGTGTACCATACGAATATTGCTTTAGATAGTTCTGTATTGAGTAACGTGGCAATTATGAAATTGATTTTAATGAAACTTTGGCACAGTATTCTTACCATGGAGAGGATGGAAAACGCGTATGGTTTTTAGAAATCGTGTCAGTGGCGGCGCAGCAACAATAAAAAACTAGAAATCTAAAAACCGCTCAAACTTCGTTTTTAGGCGTTTTAAGGGTTCCTGATCATTTTCTGCTTTTTTGAGTGGGGGTGAAATATGGGTGGTTGGGGGGTAAGGGGTTGTAAAACTGAAAAATTTGTTGTATTCACCATGGGCTGTCTAGTGAAAGAAAGACCTAGCGTCATAATGTACCTTTCTAGGTCCATGGGAACATTGTCTTGGCGATTAGAAATCAAGGAAGAGAATAAATTTTCTGATGTACATACGTACGAGTATTGCTTTCAAACGTTCTGTATTGTGTAACCTGGAATTGATTTTAATTAATGACACAGTTTTACTACTGTGCCGAGGATGGAAAATGCGTATGGTTTCTAGGAATCGTGTCAGTGGCGGTGCAGGAATAATAAAAAAAACTAAAAATATAGAAATAGCTCAAACTTCGTTTTTAGGTGATTTGGGGGTTCCTGATTGTTACGTTTCATCCAGTTGAAGCTTGCGAAATAAAAACTGTGTTGTCCTAGTTCGTATAGAGATGCAAGAAACTATTTACGAGAGTTTTTGTGTTGCATGTTTTTTTTGAGGGCGGGCGGGCGACGATTTGGTTGCAGGGGGATCTCAGACTATACCTTCTTGCAATGGGGAAAAATAAGATGATATCACCGTTATGTGTGGGAAGTACTGAGTCAATCAACTTGACTCCATTTTTTCTCTTCGAATGCAGTTTAGCTGGATAGGTTGTGGTTGTGACTAGTGAAGTTATGCACATAACAAGATCAACAAGATCATTGGAAAAAATCTTTTTTTCCAAAATATACATTTGGTGAAACGTTGATAAGTTTCTTGATTTCTGTAAGCTAAAGTACTTTCCTCTGATGCGAAACAAGTAAAAAGCGCTTCCATGGAAGGTAGAACACAACCGTATCCGTGTCGGCTCCCGCAGAGCAAATTAACACCTTCGGTATCGTTAAGGGTGAGCGACGAGACTCAATATTAGTTGGGGATGATAACGAGAAGTGGTGGCCTGTCCCCGCACGGACGGTGAAAAATCAGAAGTTATCGTAGTGAATATAGCCGCAATTCGCCGCTGAGGGGAATGAAAACTGCCACGACAATTAGGTGTTGGTACGTGCTGGATATTGCTTTCCTGTCGTTGTTTACTATTGCGGTGGGAGCATCACCCAGCATTTGGTTTATTTCTTACTTCCTCTTCAGCTGGGTTGCTGTTATACTGATCTAGTATCTCATAGCAATGTTGAATGGTTTTTGTTTACGCTACGGTCGCAGTAGCAAAGGTAATAGTTATGTTCGATCACAAATTTTCTGATTGAGGATTACTTGACAGCGCACGTTTAGTCAGATACCTGGCTTCAAATGTTTAGGAATCATCCCTTGTTAGAACACCCTATTCTAAGGTGACCATCCGTCTCGGATTTTGCGGGATTGTCCCGTTTTCAGACGAGCCATCCCGCATTTACACCGTCCCGGAAAATGTCCCGGAATTTATATATTTCTTTTTATATATACTTTTTTTATTTAAAAAACAATTTCATCCCCACTCTACGGCTCTGACACAGCGGAAGATGGAAACACTGACAATATATCCACTGAAAGACTGAACACTCTGTGTATGAAAATTTGGCATGGCATTTTTGACTGACATCCGCGCCATCTATTCGGCTTGCGTGTGTCACTACAATGCATTCACGAATCGATTACAGGAAACTGTAGATATTCACGACCTAGGTCAATCTAAAAAGTTTGGTGTAGGTGACCGACGATAGGTGGGGCAGGTTACGAAAAGAGCGGGCCATAGATAACCGAGCGGGCTTTTTGAAATACCATATAAGCTTATTCAGTCTCCAGACAACGTGGTAACTTGTCATAACAATTTACCTTACGCATTCATTACCTGTTTTGGAAATTGACCTGATTAAAAAAGTTAAGGCGTTAATTAAAAAAAATGGAATTGTCAAGTGGCATAATAATAAATAAAACTATGGTATTGTCCACAGCACATACTCCACTTTTTTTAAATTAGTGTTTTAACCTTTTTAATCAGTTCAGTTTTGAAAATAGGTATTCAATGAGTTAGGTAAATTTTTGTGACAAGCTCCCACGTTATACAGGACATTCAACTGATTATGTAAGAGTGGGAATATATTAGATATGGATTACTGTAATAAAGCAAAACAAACCCTTTTGTAATTTATTTCAATACGACAATTGCTTAATAAAGTCAGCTACACGCTGCACAAGTTACAAAAACAATTCATATAAAAGTAAAGCATGATTTATTCACTAGAATCACTATTTCATGATAATTACAATACTTTGATGGCATATAATTTGAAGAGTAAAGAGATAATATTCCTTAACTATTCAGATTGATGCAGGCAAGATGTTTGTATATTTGTAGGTTTGGGTTGCCAATCCGTTCTAACTAGCGTCTCTGTATACGCTGATCAGATGGGATTTAATATCTGAAATAAAAAAAATGTATTTTTAGACCATCGGACCTCACCTTCAATGCAACGGTTTGCCAAAGAGAGGGAATGCTGCACCTTTATGGCAGCGTATGTGATTGTGAACAGTAATACAAGTTATATGATTATGAGTAGAAGTGTTTAGTAATGCATTCCAATGATATATGTATATTTCATGTAGAAATGATCAATCTTGTATTAATTTTGCATCAAAATTCACAATACAAAAGTGAGGTGAGCGGTATAAATCAGGCAAATCACTTACCTTCGCGCATCCGCATTCTTGCAATCTGGCGCAGGACAACGGCGTAAATATTTAGAACCCATTCCTAAATACATATAGACAACAATAGGTGGACAAAAATCTCAAAAGTAGTGCAAATTGCAAAAAGACGCCAATCGACAAAAGCGAGCAACGACAATGTCAGTTACGACAATGGCTGTCAAAATGACGTTAGGCGTCACAATTGGGCCACTTCTATTGATGTATCTAGGAATCTGTTTGAAACAGAGTTGGCTGAACAATAATTCACGCAACCCCGCTAGGTGTGCTAGGTGGCTAGCGCTAACCCCGCTACACAGGGTCCTCATTTGAGTTTCACACCCCTGGATGGAAACATTGGAAACACCACCGCCGACGCATCATTTTGACTTTGACGTCACATAACCCAAAGTGACATAAATTTTGACATGGGACGTCACAATAATGCGTCGGTGGCTGTGTTTCTATCGTTAGCTGTGACGTCACACAAGCAGTGTCCGAGCAGTGTTGCCATTCGTAGCGACTTGTCGCGAAAATAGACATTTTGATTATATTGAGAAGTAGCGGCGATATTACAAAATAAACCGATTTGTAGCGACTTTTTGAAAAATTCTGTTACTATCTTTTTTTCGCACTGATTACTGCTTTGCTTGTCTTTTCTTCTTTTCGGTTTTGACCAGACTGTCTTGTACTGGTGTCGAGGCTATGTAAATGTATCGGGTAATCCACCATTTTTGAATGAAACGTTTTTAGCTTTGTTCTGGTTTTGAGCATCAAAACAGTTCTCGGACAGTTCACGGATTGCGCAGAACTAAATGCGCAGCAGCTCAGTCTCAGAATGATTCTATAACCGTCCTAGGCCCGTATTTATAAACCTTCCTTGAGGGAGACTCAAGGTCGCCTTGATGCTTGAGTCTTCCTTAGCGACAAAATCCAATTTATAGTCGCTGAGGCTTCCTCAAGTCTTCCTCAAGTGCTCCTTGAGCCTAAGGTAGCATGGGAGCTCCCTTGGCTCTTCCTTAGACCTTCCTTATGTGTTCCTTACCTTCGTTTGACATTTAAGAGTAAGGTTATATTATGTTAATTAAAAATATGTGAAAAATATTGTTTTGTATTCACCAAAAAATAGTGTCTTGAATTATTTTCCAGAGTTTTTTCTTGTTTTTTGGTATATCTATGAGAGATAGGTGTATGGTTCGCTTTTTATAATAATAAATAATAATGTTTTTTTCCAAAGTCCAAACCAAAAGAAGTCAAGGTTCATCCAAACTAAATTGAAACTGTACCAATATTATAAAGATCATTAAAGGAGAAAAGTTATTAGAGACTTGGATTAAAACACATTATGGTCATGCAACACATAAGACGCCAACAAATGGATAAATTGATAATGGCATCTAAACTTTCATTGGGGGTTCCACCACAGGTTCCACTTTTAAGGCAAGTATTAAATACTTTCAAGCTATTCACCAATATTAAATAACGGTTTCTCAATTAATTATTTATTTCAGGATGTTATATTGATATCAGAATTATTTGGATGTGGATAATTTATAAATTGTGAAGGTTCAACAAGAAGAAAAGATATCCAAAGTATTAAAACATCATATCATATTGACATGTCAACAAGGATTTAAACAGAATAATGATGTTATATCAGCCCACTTATAAGTGAATCAATGTAAGCAAGACCTAAATAATAATTATATAATTGTATTATAAACAACAAGACATAAGGTATGAGGTGGAGGATGATATTTATACAAGTGTAAGTTGTATACTGTAGATTTTTGTTTAATTGTTATGACAGAATTTCAAGGATTATGATAAGATAATTTGGGAACAAATATAGTGGCAATAGATGCGACCTATGTTTTAAATACTCATGCTTTTGAGCCAACTTCTGTTATGGTAGTGGATAAATTTGGGGAAGGAATACCAGTATGTTGCATTATTTTCAGTAATAAAAAAAAACATGTATTTGTGACATTTTTTTTATTAAATCAAATGTAGGATTAGTTACTCTAAAAGTATACATGTCTTATATTGTTCCACTTTTAGAGTACCTGGTCCAGTATAATTGGAGGAGCCAAAAGCAAATATATTGGAAAAGTAAACCTATTATCAGCTGCTGGAGCTTTGTCATATGTATGAAAGAAGAGCGAAGGATGACTGGACCAAATGCCCACAATCTGCAGCTTCAGTAAGAAAGACAGAATAATGGAGTATGGTTGTGGTAATAGGTTATCTCAAATTAATGTAATGTGCATGTCATATGATTGGCCATTATGCCATTAGCCTCATACAAGGTATATCGTTTGAGGGAGGCAATATTTTTACTTGTTACAAATAAATGAAATGAAAAAAAATGTAGTCAGGGTACATTGGCCATACAAGGCAGCAAATCTCACTGAAAATCAGAGCATTAAAAAAAACTTTGATTATAGATTATTTGTCTACTTCTATAACTATTATTACTAGGCCAGGGTTCCCTGTTGTCACGATTTTGCATGTCATCTCACGAACTCATGATATAACTGAAATATTTCTTTTTTTTTTTATAAAAAAGCATTTCCTCTAAATTAAATTATCCAGATGCCACTGTGTATGGTAGCAGTCATTCTGGGCTACGATCACGAGCACAACCAAAATTGTCAAGAAATTTGTTCTTTATCATATGCACATCTCCAAGATTTGGGCATGCAGCCTTATGCGGGTATGTCGCTACCTTTTTCTTTTTAAGAATTTTGTTTAGTTTTATTGTATCGTAAAGGGTAGGAGTGTTTAATTATATATTTTTGTGTTTAATTTTTGGCAGTCTTGGCTTAATTGCACATAAGATTTTTTTGCAAATATTTTCTTTGTTGTTGTTTGTTTTGTTTTTGGAAAGATATTTTTTGTTTTCAATTTATGTAGGATATAAATACTAATTTTTTATTTTTTATTATTAAGGAATTTTGTTTGGTTAAGTTTTATATAATTTTGTATTTTTTACCATTGGATATAATTTGAAGCAAATGACATATTGTTTCCAGTACTGCTCATATTAGAAATCAAATGTCAGCAGTCAAAAACGATTTTTACGGTTAATTTCAATCAAATTTTAAATGAGACAATAGAGGATATTACTAATAAAGGTTTTATTAAAATTACAATTACACTTATTTGCCTATCATTATAATATGTTTGCTTCAGGCAAAGTGGGTAATAATAAACGCTCGCCTGTAAGCCAATGCACTAGCTTCCTGATTATCAATTATGAAGTCATTAAGTGAAACATATCCAATATCATCATCATCATCTATATCATCTATGCCTAGTTGGGCTAGATTATGTAGCACTGCTGTTGCACAAATGATGGCTACTGCTGTCTCCACTTTTGTTGTTATTCCTCGTTGTAGACATCTGAAACGAGATTTCCATTTTCCAAAACACCTTTCCACCATATTTCTCGTTTTTTTGTGCGCTTGATTATAATTTACTTCACTGGGTATTGATGGAGCGATTACAGGTGTTAATAAATACCTTTTACAGGCATACCCATTGTCTCCCAGTAATTTACCTAAAGACAAAGAGATACAGCAAATTGAAAACTCAACACACAATTAATTATTATACCTGGCAAAATTTGGTTTTCGTATTTAATGCACACACTACTCCGTTCAAATATTGTGTTATCATGGAAGGACCCTGGATATCTGACTACAATATCCAGCATTTCCATTGCTGGTCCACACACTATCTGTAAAATTAAATGGTAGAAAGTAGAATCAATTCCTGATAAGGTTTGATGAGCATGTACCTGTACATTCAAGGAAAAAATCTGCTTTCTGTTGCGAAACACTTCTGCTGTATCACCACCAGGGTTTTTAATTGGTATATGTGTACCATCAATACAACCTGATACCTCAGGAAAGTTTGATATCAAGTGAAATTTTTGAATATTCAGCTGATTCTCAAACCATGACTGTGGGTACTTAACATGGGTAGCCACATGTTCAGCAAGTACTTCTGAAACTCTTCGTATTGTAATAGATACTGTAGGCTGTGATATTCCTGCCAAATCGCCAGTCACCATCTAGAAACAGTGCAACCCATAAATTAGTTCAAGAAATTGTTCGTTCAGCATATATATGCTTACTTGAAAACTTCCAGTGGCATAATATCGTAATGTTAGAAGTAGCTGTAGTAACGGAGATACAGGTAAACCTCTAGCTGTTGATTTGGAAAGATTATTCTCTACTAGGGGTAAAATAGTACCAATGACAGTCTGCTTCGAAAATCTATAACGATTTCTGAATTCGTTATCTCTAAACCATTCACACGGATTTTCCATGTCCCTAATATACCTCTTTTCTAAACGATTAGGGTTTACAGTATTCAAGTGTTCTGCATATTCGTCTAAGTCTTCAATATCCATAATAAATTACTCCACTCGGTAAACTACAGATAGGAGTATTGATAATACAATGATAATACTTGTACCACGATACAAAGATCTTGTAGCCTAAAAGGGCAAAATCTATTCCTTAAGACAAAACGCAAAAATTAATGCAAAACAGTTGAAATTAGCGGACTTCTTGTTGGTTGCGTATATGGGTCGTTTCCATTGGATAGACTCAAGTGTGGCGGTAGTTTTAAATACTTAGGTATGTGATGGCATGTAGTGAAAAGTATACCTATATGTCCGTGAAAGAGAATAGTCTTTACTTACCTGACCAAATAAATCTAAAGATGTTAAGAGGCAGAGTAGCCATCTGGCTAAACTTCGCCTCTACCGTAGATCAATTAATAAAGGCATTTATTATTATTATTATTAATATCAGCTCACCTAATTGGTCACTGTTTACAATAATAAGCCTATTTCAATTATGTGACATATTACAATGGAAGCAAATATTTATATAGTATAGGTAAATCTACTTTTATCGCTAAAAACATATTTTCCATGTTTGTTATATTTTTAAAATGATTTTGTAATCAACATAATAAAATTTGCTTTTTAATAACAACGAACATGAAAGTACCTCATAGTACATAGATAGCACTGTTAAATGGTTAATTCAAATGAAATAGGTGATTTTCATTTCTTCTTTGAAATCTGTATTACATTGCAAGCCATTTTGTATTTATTAGTCCCTTTTATCATTGTTGTTATTATAACAGTGTGACAAAATGTATTGTTTAATAAAAAACAGTATTTTTGTATATTAATTATATATTTCATATTACAATATATAATAATTAGTGCCAATTTTGTTTAAAAAATGACTGTAAATCAGTAGAAGTAAGATAGAAAACTGTTGCGCCATATCATTACTGAGTCCATTTGCCAAAGTGTATGAAAACATGTATAAAACTGGGTGGTTGACTTTTTTGACCAATATAAACTTTTTAATGTTTTTATAAAACTATGTAAACGAGCAGAGATAAAGTTAATAGAAGTATATGCATTTTCTAAACGGCACAAAAGTTAGAAAAGATAGAGTACATTGAATTGCCTAGAAGTGGTTGAAAGATTATTTACAAAGCATGCAAAACTATTTTTTAGAGCTCTGAAGATAATTCTATTAATGATCTTTAACGTTCGCTATCATGAAAGTGTAAATGTACAGCTTGGAAAATACCAAAATTCAAAACTTCATCAATGTTCAAGAATTCACCACTTTATTATTATGTCACATTATATGTAATGCTTTATCAGAAAATGGTAAATGTATAGATTATTATTATAAGTTCAAATTTCAAGTAGACACTTTTCTACAACTATTATATTATTCTCTGAAGGACGAATACCTCTCCACAGCAGCATATTAACCTTAACATCTCATATAACTTCACAGCCTTTTTTTGTTGACATGCCATAAGGTACTTTTGTATGTTAATTGGTGAATAAAGACTACTACTACTATTATGAGTGAAGGATGTATGTTATCACAATACATCATCAGTGTAAATGGCATTACGATGGATTCTGGCATTTAATGTTTTGTATATATTGGTCCATTAGAGAAAACTGAAGTAAGATTCAGTCGAACTTTTAGATATTAAGTATATGAATTAATTTGTAAATTATATCTAACTGACCTTAAATCTGTAAAATGATTTCATCATTTAAATTATTCTTCCTACCATACACCTTGTCCATAGTATGTAATTTTTTTAAAATAAATTCTCTGTTATAGTTATGGATTTATTCTTATTTTCCAAGGAATTGCTATCCCGTTTATTTACCATAAATACATCTTTTTACAGGTTTTGGTAACTTTTTTTCTATCATAATCATTTGCTACAGAGTGAATATGTTTACAAACGAAAAAATCACTGCAGCTACAAGAATATGTGTAATAAGAAATATGTCAAGGTTTACACACTAAATCACAACAGCTTTGAGATTCGTTTTTTGACACAATAAATTTGCCCAGTTTCATTATATTGTTGTACAACGTAAAGTGAATCGTAAAATTACTTGATACAGCAGCTGTATGCCTTAACAAAATACTTTTTTGTGCGAATAGTGTACTATCTTTAATAACCTTTACAAGCCTATGAACAAACTTATCTCTAGCTTATTCCAGGGGCTCGTGCCTATTTAACATTTTCACTTTCTTTCCATCCTAATAAAAATACTAACTTTGTGCATTTGTTCTAACCACATAGTGTTTATGATACAATGAACCAAAGGCCAAGTTAAGTTATGAGTTCCATATCTAGGAGCAGTTGTGAAATAGTATTTTGTAGACATTGTTCAAATTCATCTACGCCATAGTGCTCTGCTGCAAAAATTTTATAACTTATTCATACATTTTTATATTTATACTCCACTCATCTAAAACCTCAATATAATTATGAACTAATTTGTTTGCAAAAAATGTATTCAACTCAACACTATACTCAACGATCCCAACAACGACAAAACCAATAAAAAATACATCAAAACTATTTTAAATGCAAATGTAGTGAGACCATGATCTTGGTCAAATAGCGTCAGAATTCAACTTGTACTTTTGTAATAATACTGGGTCTCAACTAGCGAGCCGTGTTATTTTACTCCTACAACAGCTAACGAATTAACAAATCTTTCAAGCTCATTAAACTGGACAGGTGCATTAAGATTAAGCTCCAATCATTTTTCGAAAAAGACATACTTCCAGAAAATCGATATGCAATTAAAAAAACTAGTACCGAAAATTGTCTGGCAAGGGTGATAGAGATGATCCTTGGTGGCGTGGATGTTGATAATAGGGTTTTAAGTATCTTTTTAGACCTTTAACAGGCCTTTGATACTGTGCCACATCATTTACTATTGCAGAGGCTCCATGAAATAGGTATTAGATGTACTGTTTATCAACTTATTGAGTCATACCATTGATTGGTTTAAACCCCTTAATATGTTAATCAATGGTCATACTTAACAGATTGAACCCAGAGAGTCAAGATTGGAAATACCATAAGTGATTGTCAGGCATCAGTGGTGTGTGATGATTGAATCGATAATAACGTAATGATATAGTAGCTTGGAGAAGCGCTAGTAAAACCTCCATATCCCCACTCGAAACTGCTCAAAAATATGTAATAAAAATAATGATGTGCAAAACTACTATTCCAGGAAAGTAAGTTGTTACTGTCGAACAACTGTATATATTAAAGCTGTGATAAGATGTATGTTAACTAACACATATAAGAACAACTTGCCCCACAGTCATAACATCTGTAATGTTTCAAACCAAAACTTAACATTATTCTTTGTCAGACATATTTGTTACATCGGGCTGAGGGTATTTAACTTGTTGCCCATATCTATTAAAACCAAAGCATTTGAAAAAGTCAAAAATCTAGTTAATAATTGGATCCTTGATTGCAACTTTTCTTCAAAATATTCAGTGTAAAGTGGTGAATAAAGCCCACCGACTATTGGTGATAAAGCCTAACAAAATAATAATACTAAGCAATTGTCTAGACTTAAACATAAATATGAGATTAAACCATTGAATAAATTAAATTGAAATTGAATAATACTAATTATTACTTAAACCGATAATGCTACAACACAACAACGCCCCAGATAATTTGATAACATTTCATATTTAAATTAAATTAAGGTGATTAGATTTTTTCCAACATTCTTTTCCAGTACTCTTTTTCTAATAGAGCACTTTCTTTTTTGATTTGGCATAGCTCTATCTCCTCCGTTGCCAATTGTTTTCTGAGTTCGTAAATTTTTTCATTATTCTCTATTTCTTTTTTAATTTTTTTTATTCTCATCTGCGCCTCATTTTCGATGACTAATTGCCTTTTCATCGGCTTTTTTTCTTCTTATCTGTAAAAACACATTATCAATACTTTTTTCTTCAGGTACGCAATTTTGTTTCTTTTATGTGATACCTAGTTGGCTAATGCTGGCCTCATCATGTTCCCCCTCGTCACTATTTTCCATATTAACTACTTTTTCTTCCCGTTGAGCAGGCTCTAATGATCCTATAAAATAAACGTGTCAATCTCTCACTTAATATTATGAAATATTTCATTATTTACTCATATTTTTGGATCCACATGGTATCGGCTCACTTTTCTGGTAGTCGTGGTCAATGTGGTGAACCACCTCATATTTGCCTACGAAAAATAAGAACGCAATGTGATAAAAAAAATATATCCTAGTTCACATTAGGCGTACCTTGCTGTGCAACATGTACTGCTACACTGTCGCAAGGATTATTCAATTCCAGGTTTATCCCTGGAACAATAGATCTAACTAGATTGAGTGGATCATTGTCGTTATTGCTCGGCTCATTCATTGGGGGGCCGCCACCAGTTTTAAGCATATACTTTTTTTTATCAGAGTCATCTTTCCTCACCCTAAAATATAAAAATAGCTTTATATAATTGGTAACAAATATTGCAAATACCTACTGCTTGCCATTCCTCTGAGTTTCGGAGTTCGCATTGAAAACCCTGGTTATATTTTCCCAAGCTTCTCTTTTTTTTTCCAAAGAAACTCCGTCGGTCTTCTTATTTTCGATAACTTCCTTATATTTATCGACTAGGCTAAGTAGTAGAGCCTTTTCTCTTGTTGCGAAAACTCTTTTATCCATTTTTTAAATTCAAAATAAAATGAATATTTTCAAATTGAAATTTTAAGTCTCTGTGACAGCGTCGACAGCGATCCAGAAAATGACACTAATGACAGTGGATTTTGCTATTTCTCTGGTTTCTTTGCAACGTTGCCAGATTTTCCTCTTCCTTGGCTAAGGAGGCCTTGAGGAACGACTATAAATTAGAACATTCCAAGGCGTCCTTGGCTAAGGCTTCCTCAAGGGAGCCTCAGGGTCGGGACTATAAATACGGGCCCTAGAACGGTTCAGTATGTGCATAAACGAGAACAGCGTATCGCTCTGGCTTTGGTTGTTTTATGCTTTTCGCATAATTCCTAGCTCTATGTCTTCTGTCATGCTAAGAGGAATTTTGACATTTTGTGGAGTTTGATGTCTCGCCGGTTTAATTTTAAATACATTGCTAAAAAGCGATTCCAGTTTTCTTTGAGACAAAGAGTACAAAATAGAGCATACCTATTAGTATCACAATATAAATCTATTACTTAAATTTAATTCCACAATTTAGTTTTAGTTTAGTTTTAGTGGGAGATTTATCTATCCGTATCACTAGATGATGATGATGAATTTGATAATAAAAGTTCCATTATGATGATATGTAATTGAATTTTCAGAATTTCAGATATGTATTAAACAGTCAACAGTTCATAGCCTAAAATTTAGAACAGTTAAGCAAAAGTCACAAGTCGCAACGGACCATAAAACGCAAAGCAAACAGCAAAATGCGCACGCATTTCAGTTCTGAAACAATCCTAAACCGATTCTTGCTCCTAAGCAGGTACTGGTTTCGAACTATCCTAGAACCGACCGAGAAAAACCAGAACACAGGACTCACAGTTCGTAAATAGTTCTTATGGAACCAGAACAGCAAATTATCAATGCGCATGCCCAGGAGAGTTCGCGGACGGTTCATCCCGGAACCAGAACAAAGCTATATATATTCACGACTTTTTCTTTTAAATATGACAACATAACCTATAACAAGTGTCATAACATGTGACACTCACAAGGTCAAAAGTAGCTTATTCCGCTCCGCTCCAAGTGAGCGTACTTTTTTCTATCGCTACAAAAGATGGCGACCGCTGGAGCGGTAGCTGCTAGGTAGCGCACGCGTGCCCGTGTATCGTGTTTTTTTGCCTGAAATTTGTCTGGTTGTTAGAGAAACTTACCAAAAGGTCAACCTACAAAATCGCCTTGAATGCAACGAAATGTCATGATGACATTTTGTTACTTGAGTCTCGAACGAATTTGGAACACAAAACAGTACTTGAGGTAGACTTAGGGCCATATCCTTAGTCGTTTCTCTAATATTCTTTTGACTAATACTCAGGCTTATGCTTGTGTGTCCTTGTGCATCTGTTTCATAGTGAACACCTACAAGATGTCACGTCTCATCTCAATTTGGAATAGCCGGTCCGCTCTCCGATTTGTCAACTTCTGATCTGGTCCTATGGGGTTTTTGAAATCCTCAGTTTAGGTGAAGCCTCCAAGATCCAACAAGATTTAAAGGATAACATCCAGGAAGAAATTGCCAACAAAACTAAAGATATGCGCCTACATTATAAAAAACATTTAAAAATTTTCTAGTTCATGCAATGCTTTATCAATTTTTGAAAAATGGTAGCTATGCTGCTGTACCCTATATACTGCATGTATTACCTACCTTATCAAATCATACCACAAATTTGACCAAAATTGGTGCAACAGTTGTTGATATTACGCGGTGAGAAAAATGGCAACAGCGCCGGGGACACACCGACGGGAAAGAGAGACATACATTTTCTAGGACAACCAAAAAGCTTCTTCAAAGCGAGATCACAATACTCTGGTGATGAAAATAAAATCAAGCTGTTTTGTTCACAACTAAGATTTTGGCACAACTGTACCAGTTATCTCTTTTACACTTTCATATATTTATGTGCATTCCCCACTTAACCAAAAATTAAAATTGCAACTGTATAAAGCATACGTGCGAAGTATACTGTTATACGCAGCGCCAGTTTGGAGTAGTGCAGCCGATTATCTCTACCGAAATTTAGCTGTAGCTGAAAATACCTGCCTTAGAATAATAGCTAATAAAAAAAGTCATCAAATTAGCAATAGGGAACTACATAGCTTATTAAACGTCACCCCAATTGGTCATATTATATTTAAAAATACTGAAAAGTTTTTCAATGATAAAGTTAAAAAACTAAATATTACTGAAAATATTGGACAACATTATGCTTGCGATGTGCCATTTCGCATTAAGCATAGACTGATAAATCAACTACTGATTGATTATGCAGACTAATCATATTAATGTCAATTAAAAAAAAATTTAAAAAAAAAACAGACAAAGATATATTTGAAAAAAGAGAAAAAAAATCAAAACATAAAAACAAAAAAAAAATAAAAATTACAAAAAATCCAAAAAATATATATGCTTTAAATCTGTTCATAAGGTGTGCCGAAAAAAACCTTTTAGTTTGAATATATCTTTTACTTCACTATAATATAAACTTACACTGTTAGATTATAAAAACTTATTTTAGTTGGTTATTAGGTACAACTGTTGAAATTGTTAAGTAGTTAGATATATTATACTGAAATGGCGATAAATCATTATTTATTTATTTATTTATTTATTTATATTATTATCTTTTACACTTTCAGTAAGGCTAACATACTGTCCCACACAGCTTTAACAATACTACAATTATTTTTGATTGACTAACTTTTGATTGACTTTTGTCAATCTTAGTTAAACAATGTACTCTGCTTTCCAATCTCCTCTTTATTTCTGTCAAGTTCCCTCTTCCCGCACCGTTTCCCGAATAATACACATCACCCCATTTTGTAGTTCCATATTAATATGGTTCTGTACTACTCGTATATGCCATATTTTGTCAAGCCTAAGAAACATGGATAACTTCTAATAAATAATTTACAATAAGATAATTTGTTTAGTCTGATGTCACAGAATCTCAGTTATGTATGAATAAATATTTTTTCCACATTTGAATTGTTCAAAAATATAGAAGTTACTATTTATGGTAATATCCCTATTTCAATTTGTGGTGACCACTTACCAAAATATTTTTATTACCTAACCTAATTATAGCATACAAACAAACATACCAATTCTGCTTCAAAAAACGACTTCGTAATTGTATGAAATATATATTTATGGTAATCACTATTAATAAGAGTCTTGGAATCAAAAATCAGTTTCCATTAATTTGATCTCATTTATGTGTTGAAAATCAATTATAAAACAGGATTTCGGGTCAATGAAAAGCTTTAATTGAATCAATCATTAAAATACAATTTCACCTTGTCGTTGGATCGACAACAAGATATAATTACCTACATAGTTACTAAATATACCCTTCCTATTAGTTACCAAATATACCCTTCCTATAGGACGAAACATAACTGTAATTAAAGAATACGAAAGTAAGATCTCATTGCATCAAACTGTGAGTTATTTGATGGTACAACAGATATTTCTGAGTGTACGGAATACGTTTTTCAACGATTTCTCAACACTGGTTCAAAGTTGTCGCCTGTTTAACAAATTATCCTCGGCAAACACATATACCGATCCTCCTGTTGCAATTACTACGTCAAATAAATGTTGTCAACCCGATTACTTACTTCCTTCGCCATATCTGTTCAATTAGGCTAAATGGCTGTGCATGTAGAAGCTGAATAGACTCGTACATTCGGCATAAGAAACAACTAACAGTGACAGTAGCGTAATATCTGTGGGCCATTATCGACAATAGTCGCCTGAAATATCTGTGGGGCCGCGGTTTTCAGCGAGCCGTAATTGAATATATCACGAACACAATTATAAACAGAAGGTGCACTGGATGCTGCTACTGCCATTACGACGATGTGACAGATGATCTACAGGTCCGCAAGCAATAGAGGAGGTTCCGTTCTGCATAAGCGTAGTCTGTTGAATTGGGCTTGTATGGGAGGATTCCGTAACTAAATTCGAAAATAACTGAAAGTCTTATTCGCTCAAGTAGGCTTTGAAATAAAAAAGCAAAAAATCCTTGAAAAAGGCTTTTATTGAAATGCTCTAAAAAGAAGAAATAAAAATTTTCCTTCATACTTTTAACTATCAATTTATAACCACATTACACAATTTATATGATCATAAAAGCTTGTCGCAAGGTTTGCGTAGGTACCTAAGTAAGTATTTAGTTAAACTGATATTTAAAGAAATAACTAATTATCAAGAGATGCTATTGTAATAATAATTTTAAGGTGTATATTGAAAACAAAAGAATGCTGTAAATGCATTATACGCTAATATTACTATTGGAATGTTAGTAGATATCATTAGAACGAATATAACCTATTTTGAAATCATTAACTTACCTGCAATTACCTCTATCTTAAAAGGTAAATTGTTCAAATTTCACGGTTTTGGAACAACTGTAAATATAGTTGAAGCGACAGAAAGGCATCCAAATACTAATAATTAGTTGAAAGCACAACAACATTTTTTTCTGTGTGCCCACGGATTTCTGGCCGTGGCTGGTATTAACATCAGCTTTTGCCGCTAGTCCTGTTTAGTTATTTATCCATTTATTTATTTATATATTTATTTATACCGTGTTTACATTTATATTTTATTAATAAACTTGCGATATTGTTAATTCATTGTACCTAAACTATTAAAAACTATGATTAATTTACTTATTACTGAATTCTTATTAATAATAATAAAGATTTAATGGTAATACAATACATTGTTAAACTTAATAATCTTAGTCAGGATGCTATTTTGGTACAAAAATTTGATATGATTTTACCTTACATGACTTCAAATGTCGAAACGACGAAAAAAATGATTTTAAATTAATTCCAAATTTGGAATTATAAATGACTAAATTTAATAATTGTGGTATCTATTTAACATGAAATTTCATTCTCTACAACTTTAATTTTATGTATCTTTTGATGGGAGTATCTCTTTTCAAGATAATATGTGGTCTTGGAAATCCGCAAGATGTAAATTTGCACTAAAATACGATTATTTTTTTATCACTTTTAGCATTAGATTTCGGCTATACCACTGAACCAAATTTAATGTTTTATATACCATTTGACGCAGAATTTAGTCTTCTTTATTATTGTATGGAACGAAATTTTTCGTCCGATGCACCATTTTCCAGCTACAAGCAAAAAACAAAGAAAAAGTGCAAAAATTTGACAGTTTTTGGGCTGTCAAAAGTTAAGCTCACCACCTGCGACGGTGCAAACTCAGATTACACGAATCTAATACCCAGTAAAGGTATTAAGACAATTTCCCGCCTGCTGGGAATTAATTCCAGAATCCTGTTTTTTTCGTCTGTATTTGATTGGCCTACATGCCATGTAGCCTGTTCCGTGTTGACGAAATCATCACTATTTATTTACGCGCCCGAAAATGAAACAAAACATATTCGATATCAAAAAGTATATCAATGAACATTATGTTTTTTAGATCATTATTATATATTGCATATTTAAGTTCAATTTCAATATTCATAGCACATAGCTAGCTAAGACAGGACAGCGTCTGTGGGGTCAGCTAGTATGAATAAAAAAATCTACGTTATAAGACTACGACTTGTCCCACTCCTCAGCCCCCTTTTGTCAGAAGCCACGAATAGAAGAGATCATTATGTACCTATATGTAGAAAGTGGAAATGACTTACCAATCAAGACATTTTCACTCAAGTAACACGGCACCTGTAATTCGAAGAAACTCATAAAATATTCAGTGTTTTACTAATTATACGTATAACAACTGAACAATAAAACATCTACTTACCAGCTACCACCATCTTTTCAAAAACTAACCTCACAACACTGGCGAAAATTTTGAAACATAATAACGCACGAACTTTTACTTCCGGCGTATTTTTATACAATATACTTATGAACAAACATCTACACTACGGGAATATGATTACTTCTACTGATATCATGATGAATTTTCGTCTAAAATACCGGAAAATCCATGAAATCGACCAGACCATCACGTCGCGAACTGACAGTTCATCTCCCGCCAAAAATTAAACATCAAACAAAGAGCGTAAACATATGAAAAACGCAAAGCCGTCTTCGGGCTATAGTACAGGATTGTTAGGTAAATAAGTGAATTTGTTGATTTTATTATTTGATCTAAACGTACATCTATTTTTTGTTAATAAGACAGCTAGAAATTAGTACAGACCGTCTTCTATGGATAATCATCAATAATTTGTAATATAATGACTCCATCACACTTACCAAATCTCAAAAGTCATAGCTCACTAAACAGCACTGTCGGTCATAGCTTAGTCGCCAGGGGGGGCATGGAAAGTATGTAGCAGTAATTGTATATTGTCTATGTGTGATGCTTCTGTATTTGCAGGGATTGGCTGGACCATTGAAACACAGGCTTCAGACCAAAAACTGTATATTAGATCTGTTTTTGTTCAATGGCCGCACTGTTTCACCTGCCAGGTACCGATTGCCATTTCCTGTTGCCATGCAGTACCAGCTCGTGTAAACAACACGTGTATCGCTGACGTTTCAATAATATCTAATGTGCAACATGAGCACTCCTACAAATTATTATCAAAACATAGACATAGACGTAGGGTGCACCACATATGATCACAGTTCGACTTTAATTGAAGTTTGTACCATGTATAATGATACACCGTATCCTAAGACGAATCCCGAAAAAAGAAATCGCACTTAGGCTTCGGCATGTGAAACCGGTATCAAAAGGAATTATTCTGAAATTCGCATTTGTTTCAGAGAAATCAACATTTGAAGTTTGGTTGTAAAGAGAACTGAAACGTGTGTGGCCCACTTTCACCTTCGAGAATTCCTTGCAAAAACGGAGAAGGTCGGATTACGCTGTCGGGTATTTTGAATGTTTTTGTCGATTATTTATAGAAAATATCATATGAATGTACGGTACGAAGATGATAAAGAGCCCACACATTAACCAATTCGTGATCTAATTGAGAGAATTTCAACTTAATTGCTATTAAGAATAAACATATAATTTAATCATATTATATCATAAGTCAGTGCCAGAAATGATCCCTTAAAGTTTTCGGAATTTGTCTTGGGACACGGTGTATAGATATATTGTATACACATTATAGGAAAAACAGATATGAAATTAAAAATGTGAAGGAAGAATTTTTATAAACGTAAAGTAAGAGCTGTTTAAGATTTTATGTGGTATACAGACTTCCCCTAAATTCCTCTAAATTAAATGTACCCAGATATTCCTCGGCTCAAAATACGTGTATTTCGTTCCAAGCTCCGAAAAACATTAATTGCCAATAATTTCAAGACCATGGAAGGCATTTAGCTGAAATTTGGTATTTTTCCATAGTTTTTATTTGTAGTTGCATTATGTATCAGATTAGCACTTAAATTAATTGATTGGCATAGATACAGATTCTGAACTTTGCAACATTTAAACTCCTATGCCAGTGAGATGAAAGACTTTGCTAAAATATAAAATTTGTGGCTATTGGCTTTAAAGAAGGTGATATTCTTGGTAAATGTCGATAACGGTTATAGTGCAGAATTAATTAACACACAGGTGTCAATAATTGATATTCCAGCCCTTCAATTGTTGAAAGGTTCAAATTCGAAAAAAATGAACTGTTGGTTCAGGGCTGTTCGACCGGAGTCGACACCCTACGCCGCCTTGGCGTCGGCGCGCTTCTCTACTTCGGCAGAACGTGTCAACGCCGGCCTAACAGCCCAATCAGTAATTTATCGGCCATTGCCGCGAAAGCCTTACATTTTGTTATTTTGTCTCTTAGACTATCTAATTTTCGACGTTAGAAGCTATTTCGGTATCATAATAATTAATATACATTTAAAACATTGCCAAACAATCGAAACATCCTCTAACTCTAACCTACAAATTTTTCACAGTAAAAAGATGTCTCTTATAGATCATTTTCACATACATCCCAAGTGGGCCTGCCTGGTGTACGTGCTCGTACAGTGTTTGCCAGATTACACGATGAATCATATGGTTACACGATTTTGGTCCCTATTACACGAATAGTGGGCAAATTCTCACGATTTTTAATACTGCAGGTGTGATGTACTTATGGTATTTTTGTGACTTTACACGATTTTTTTAAGTCAAGTTGTACGAATTTCTCTCCACTTCATCTGGCAACACTGGTTACACGAGCTCGTACACCAGGCACGCCCACTTGTGACGTGATTTGAAAATGATCTATAATATGCCAAAAATAATTAAATCAAAATTAATATATTTTCTGTTTTGAGGTATATGCCTGGTTATATTTCTAATTACTACTCATAATATTCGATATTACCTAGGTGACCTGAACTATCAATTATCAAAAATGGTGAGAGTGCATCTAAAGGTTGCATGTCCGTGCACCATTTTTACAAAACCTCCAACGAACTGTAGGGGATTATTGATTTGTTCATACATTATTACATACATAGTTTTTAGGACTTTTTATCTCTCTCATAAAATATTAAAAAACACACATGATATCCAAAAGCTGCAGGGTAGCCACAAGCGCTCCTCAGCACTGACTGATTATCTCATACCGCTATTTTGTTTTTCTATTTTGCTGGAGACAAGCTGGAGCAGTTCATAAAAAATTGATTCAATCATTCTTAAATAGTTTTGGTAGAATTTGGGTTTTTTTAACATATCTATTCCGCACTGTGGGTCCCTTTTTAGATCACATACCCTTTCGTTTTTTCAGTCTTGGTCTTGAAAGATCGTTTAATAAGCAAAATTATCCCGCAAGCGCAATTGTAGTTTCCAAATTCATCACAGCAAAGTAAGGTTGGTAATTTAAATTGGAATAGTAGGAGTAAGTACCTACACGAGCTACCTAACTATAAACGATGAACCTCATGAACCCATCAGTAGCCGAAGAAGTAACTATCAACGCTCGCCGAATATCAAACAAAAAGACTGCTATGATTTTGTTGTATTTTATCGATGAACAAAAAACATACAAAATGTCATTCTTCAATGAATACTCACAAAAATTGCTGAAGCTGTTGCTCGCAAGCTAGAGATCGATCACCACTGATGACATTAGCCTATGGATAGGTCTTGTCTTTCGTAAAATTAAGAACTACAGTACGTAGTTTCGTGTTCACTACTAATTGACATAACTCTTTCATTCGCAAGCTTAATTGTATTAGTAATAAGCAAGCATGGATCAATGCGCTGTATGCATTATTTCAGTGTAGATTGTATAACAATCGTAACTTGATGAAAAGTAAAGTTGACGTACGATTTTTCATTGTACACCGAACCAAAAAGGTCATTAAATTAATGAACAGATTGATTATTCTTGAGCCAAAGATTAATGTAATGAAAATTAATTCATTACCTCTATCGCCACTGAGTTCATTAGATTGATGAACGCTATTCATTAATATAATGAACAATTACATTAATTTGAGGAATGCAGTTTTATTATTGTAATGTACACAGTTATCACAAGTCTTAATCATATGAATTACATTTTTCATTAATTTAATATAGGTGCCTAATTAACCCTTATATTAGTGTAATATTTTCACATTACTGATAAGACGTATTAATCTTTAATTATATTCATTAACAAGTTCTTACATAAATAACAGCATCATTAATACAATGAAATTGAAATATTTAAATGTTGATGAAGGGTAATAATAGATAGACCGTTAGATATACAGGGTGGGCCAATAGTGCGTGGACGGAGGATTGTGGGCTTACTAAAAAATATTTCAAAAATCTGTCACTTGATCATGGTTGGGACCCTTGAGGGCTATAACGTAAAAATATTTTCACGTAAATTTTGACGTTTATACAGGGTGATTCATATCAAACATACATTTTTTTGAATGGAACCCTCTATATATTATTGCATATTTGGATTCCTTGGTCAATTCTAATGTGACTTTATGTATCATACATGGAACTTTAAATGAACCGTTTAGGCGCAAATCACCATTTTTGGTATAAGTAGGTATCAGAAAAAAATTGAATATCGCAGCGATTATAAAACTTAGAAGGCCGTCACTTTGCGGTACGACTAAGCATGAAATGCGCCACCTAAGGTCAGGCGGCTAAATTTGAATTCTTTTTGTACTTGGAGAAGCCAGTAGATTAATTAAGGAAACTTCAATCACAGATAACTTGATTTTTTCAAATGGGAATGCCTATTTTGGTTTAAAGAATCAAATGTAAAATTTGATTACCTTTCTAACGATATAACATTCTTGATATCAATCTTTTTTGGTTTTCATTTTATTTCAAATTTTCAGTCAAATCGGTGTTTTTCAATTTTCCTGCGTGCAAGCAACCTAGTAGGCCATGAAAAATAAACAAAAGCTCGTTAATATGGAAGAAGACAACTAACTTCGTAGAAAGATGCAAACGAACTCGAGTAGCGAGGCAAGAACATGAAAATTCCTTACAACACATCAGCTCTAACTGGAAACCACATTGGCAAGATACCTAATGTCAATGAGTAGCTGGGGTATGACAGAAGCTTTTGTTTTTCACAGCCTACTAGCTATTGAGGTCTGCTAGAGCTTGACAACTTTCCAAAACGATTAAAAATTTTGAAACAAAAGGAGCGATTTTTGCTTACAGTCTAACATGTTTAGAATGAAATTTCACATTTAATGGGATAAAAAATAGTCATTTCCGTTTAGTTAAGTCAAAAGTAGAGATATCTCCAACTGGAGCATTCTGAACATCTATTGAAATAATTGCTAGAATTTTTTAATTACGCTATGTTGTAATTGTGATTATTTCATGTAGTTTTTTGCAATCTAATTTATGTTTTACAATTCAAACAGACTGCAATTCATTTTCATTTTCCGCGATTTTGCTAATAAGTAGTAGTACCTACTGAAGAATTTGAAGGGTTCCAGTCAGAGGTATCATTAATTTTGACTTACGGAAATGGCTACTTTTTTATAACATTAAATGTGAAAATGTATTCAAATTTATTCAGAAGACATAGATATTCTACTGCCAGCAACAACCACTAGCAGTTTTTCTTTGATTAGATATTTTTTTACTGTCTTTGGAAATTGGCTAATAGCTAGTAGGCTGTGAAAAATGAGCGTTCTTGTTACCGCTATTGTTTCTGGTTAGAGCTAATATGTTGTAAGGAATTTTCGTAATCTTGCCTCGCTGCTCTAGTTAGTTTGCATTTTTCTACTAAGTTACTTGCTTTCTTCCATATTAACGAGCTTTTGTTTATTTTTCATGGCCTGCTAGGTTGCTTACATGCAGGAAAGTTGAAAAACACCGATTTGACTGAAAATTTGAAATGAAATGAAAACAAAAAAATATTGATATCAAGAATGTTATATCGTTAGAAAGGTAATCAAATTTTACATTTGATTCTTTAAACCAAAATAGGCATTCCCATTTGGAAAAATCAAGTTATCTGTGATTGAAGTTTCCTTAATTTATCCTCTGATTTCTCCACGTACAAAAAGAATTCAAATTTAGCCGTCTGACCTAAGGTGACGCATTTCATGCTTAGTCGTACCGCAAAGTCAAGGCCTTCTAAGTTTTATAATCGCTGCGATATTCATTTTTTTTCTGATACCTACTTATACCAAAAATGGTGATTTGCGCCTAAATGCTTCGTTTAAAGTTCCATGTGTGATACATAAAGTCACACTAGAATTGACCGTGGAATCCAAATATGCAATAATATATAGGGGGTTCCATTCTAAAAAATGTAAGTTTGATATGAATCACCCTGTATAAACGTCAAAATTTAAGCGAAAATATTTTTGCGTTATAGCCCTCAAGGGTCCCTACCATGGTCAAGTGACAGATTTTTGAAATATTTTTTAGTAAGCCTACAATCCTCCGTCCACGCACTATTGGCCCACCCTGTATAGATAGATTTTATTTCTCTACCCTATGTAAAAATTTAAATTTGTCGTCAAAATAAAACAGTGTAAAAATATACAATAGAAAAATGTACAACATTTAAGATATTTGTCTTTCGGTAGTCCATCTACTCACAGATTTTCATAGGATTTAAATTTTTGAAAGGAGCTGGTAGAATATTATACAAGTTTAATTGTATGAGTTCTTAGAAGACTTTAGCCGATATCTAGGTTTTTGAGGAAACTTTTCACTCCCATTCTTTCAGCAATTCTTCCCTACTGCTACAGCTTCTATGAAAAGAATATGTTTGTTACAAATTATAATACAAATATATTCATAAAATGTTTGCCTATCCAAGAAAATATAAGTTTTCAAACTTGAACTTGTATACTGAAAGTAAAATTGCATCATCAATAAACTGATGGATGTCTATAAAAAACCACTTCTTCATTATATTAGCTGTATCATTAGAATTGATGAACACACCAAATTATATTTCCACGCATTCTACAGGGTGGTCCACTAAGGGCGCGGTGCTCCCTAGCGGCCATACCATTTAAATTAGACGAAAATGTTTTAAATAAAAAACGTTTCTTTTCAAATGCTCTATATTTAGAAAATAATTTCAAAGATGGCGGACTTCCGGTTATACCGGAAGTAGGCATCAACTTCCTTATTTTAAATGGAACACCCTGTATATTATTACGTTTTTGAATTCAGCATCGATTTTTAGGTCCAGTTTGTTAACCATTGTTTATGTCTACGAAGCGTATTTTCGGAGTTATTCAGCAATTTTTACAAAATTTGACGTTTGTAGTACTTTACAAGAAACGTTAATATCTCGGAAACTAAACGCGATATAAAGATGCGGTTTTCGGTTTTGAAACAAGCGAGGAACGTGTTTGTGTTTCATTAAGATCGTTCTTTCAAAAGAACATTAATTCAATAGACTAGCAATTTTCAAATTTGAAGAATTAAAAACGTTAAAAACTTTTATTTTTCAAATGGGACGGTATCATAAGTTTCACATCGGTGGATGCGAAATTAAATTCTCTTTCACTTTTATCTAGGCACATGTGGTTCTATCTTTCATGGTTTGCAAGGTATTTACGGTTTTGTAATTATGGCGTAGGAATTAGAAAAATCGTAGGTGGCGTGACTCGCAGACGAAACAAATGGCAGCAAACCTTTCGTCCAAAGTGTTTCGGTCTCTAATACTAAAATGTGCTTTCGCTCCATCTACCTATAACCACATTATTCTTAAAAACTCCGGTGGTAAATTTTCCAACAGGTTTTCCAGATTTTCATTTAGAAAATTTTAGAAAACCTTAGTTTAATATGCGGTTTCCAATAATACCACCCCAAATTCTTAGACTCGATGCTGGTTGTCAACAAACCTCTCAAAATTTGGATTTACGATTTACGTCGGTATAGAAATGTAAATTATGCCAGTTTACATGGCCGTTAATGATAACGCTGTAGCTACATTTCATAAAAAGGAAAATGAAAGAATTTCATAAGAAATGTAGCTTCATTCGTAAACAACACACTTTTCGAAAGGAGTGCATCTTCTTGGATTCGAGCATGACTCCAGTTACAGAAATTCATCCAGTTTTCAAAGTCTTGTCTATCAACTGCTTGATTTAGCTGACCGTGATAAAGATGCTATATGTATGTACTCCGTTAAGATCATGTTCACAGATGTTTGACCAATGCCCAAGTAGCGACTAATTTCTGCTGTAGCACTGCTATGCGGATCTTTAACTACAATTGCGAGAATGTCGAACTCACTATCTTCATGTATACGCTCACGTAAATCCAAATTTTGAGGAGTTTGTTGTCACCCAGCATGAAGTCTAAGCATTTGGGGTGGTATTATTGGAAACCGCGTAATAAACTAATGTTTTCCAAAATTTTCTACATGAAAATTTGGAAAACCTGTTGAAAAATTCACCACTGGAGTTTTTAAGAATAATGTGGTTACAGTTAGATGGAGCGAAAGCACATTTTAGTATTAGAGGTCGAAACACTTCGGATGAAAGGTTTCCTGCCAATTGTTTCGTCTGCGAGCCACGCCACCTACGATTTTTCTAATTCCTACGCAATAATTACAAAACCGTAAATATCTTAAAAACCATCAAAAATAGCACCACATGCGCCTAGACAAAAGTGAAAGAGAATTTAATTTTGCATCCACCGATGTGAAACTTATGATACCATCCCATTTGAAAAATAAAAGTTATTAACGTTTCTAACTTTTCATATTTGAAAATTTCTAGTCTACTGATTTAATGTTCCTTTGAAACAACGATCTCACTGAAACACAAATACGTTCCTTGCTTCTCTCAAAACCGAAAACCGCATCTTTCTATCTCGTTTAGTTTCCGAGATATTAACGTTTCTTGTAAAGTACTACAAACGTCAAATTTTGTAAAAATTGCTGAATAACTCCGAAAATACGCTTCGTAGACATAAACAATGGTCAACAAACTGGACCTAAAAATTGATGCTGAATTCAAAAACGTAATAATATACAGGGTGTTCCATTTAAAATAAGGAAGTTGATGCCTACTTCCGGTATATCCGGAAGTCCGCCATCTTTGAAATTATTTTCTAAATGTAGAGCATTTGAAAAGAAACGTTTTTTATTTAAAACATTTTCCTCTTATTTAAACGGTATGGCCGCTAGGGAGCACCGCGCGCTTATTGGACCACCCTGTATATCTAGATATGATATATAAGTGCCAAAATAATCGATAGCATCAGTGCGGCGGTCATGTCCAATTACTTCGTTCCTGGTACTTATGAACACATTCATGAATATAAAGAACAATATTCATTGAAGTGATGAAATGATCATTATTATTATGCAAAATGTAACCAATATCGTCGATTCGGTGCATTAATATCATGAAAAGTTCATAAATATAATGAATATTTATTCCTTACGCCTTTAACATTGAAACGAAGAACGCGTTCATTATAGGTACTAATGAACGTTATATTGATGAAAATAGATTCGTATTGTTAATGAATAAGAGTATTAATCGACAATTGACAAACCATTGATATAATGAAATAGTTCATTGTCCCAATGGAGCAATAGTTAAGAAATGCCCAGTGGCGTGCCTAAAGGGCCCGCAGGGATCACGGTGCGGGGGGGCGGACATCCGGGGGCCCCCGCTCAGCGACGGCTACCTCGAGCCAGCTTGTTACATAATAATAACTATAATACTTATTTTATAGCGGTGGAATACGTCTATACATCATAGTTTTCGAAAAACAAATTTTTTGCCTTATCAGTATCTATTTTATGGCAAAATTTGACAACACGACAACGTGGTCGGACGTAGACTCCAAAACGACTAGGACAAGTGACAACGTTATACTGACGCGTCGCGTATCTGTGGCATTAATCGACGTATAATCATATTTTACGTAATGTCTTCTATGAATTATTATTCTTCAAAAACTCGAACGAAAATGAAATCAAAATATAGAATTGAGATCACACCAATTTTTTTCTATCCACCAATTTGAAATATCACCGTAAACAGGAATTTCGTTTTGCCCTAGTGTAGGCAGTATATTTTTTTATGTAGAGGGGGTCCCGCGAAAAAAATTGCGGGGGGGGGGCGAGGACCTTGGCACGCCACTGGAACTGCCGTTCTTTAATACAATGAACAATATTTTTTTTTGATTACCACTGACGTGGTCGGTCCAAAATTAATTAAGGTAGGTATAGACTTAACGCTCATTGATTTGATGTATTCTTTTATATTCATCACGAACATCACGAACTTTTTCCATTCCGTGTACCAGTGGTTAAAATCTGATGTACCGAAACTTCGGAGAGCTTATGTCAGCATTTAGCCACGGCGGAACTATATAGCGGATAGCGGCCCAACTATCTACGGTCAGGCAGTGACAGTAGAGCAGGATACGCAGGTCGGGACGAGGCACTAAAGTCATATTTATGACGTAATTAGGAGCCAGGGTGGACCAATGGGTGTCCGGCAGGCAGGCATTACAGCGGGAAGAACCACGTTGCGAAATAATTTCTCGCAACCATTTACAAGCAACTTTGTATGAACGGCCCGTGCCATCGCTAGGATAGGCACTATATCCTCTCTAGAATTTTAGATCGGTCGCTTTGTCTAGTAATATTAGCGAGCGGGTATCGCTACCAGATACAGCTACTTTAGAAACAATCTGCATCGGATTCACATACTGTACTTGTCGCATTCTACAGTCCATTGGCCCCAGAGAGAAAACTCAATGTAAACAATGATGAACGCGTGGTTTGGTCAAACCGCCTTACAACCAGAGCTGACCAAGTACTCGAATACCTCTACTCGTATTTTGGTTATAGGTAAAGAAATTACTCGTCATTTTTACTCATAAGTATTTTTGATTTTCGATACTTATTACTCGTACAACCTGACAAGTGTAACAAGAGTCGTGAGAAATATGAAATAGACAAGGATAGCAAGAGACGAGAGGATATGAAATAACGTGTGCGTGTGAGACAGCGGAATTTTACCTTCCAAAGAAACCCAGTTGGCAGAAATCTAGAAGGAGCTGGGAAGTTTACGTGCTGGAAATGTGGGCAGAAGGGGTACCTTAGAGTAGGCTGCTGCATACAGGACGATAAGACGCAGGTGGATGTAGAAAAAGCAGATGAATATGCAAGCAAAATGAAATCCATGCAAGGCACGATAAACTTAATGAAGGAGCGGTTTGACAGAAACATGAAGAGTGTGCTGAAGGAGAACAAGGAAACTATCGCCAAGCTTCAAAAGCAACTCAGAGTAGCCATGAGGGCTCACAGCAGACAGAGATAGTTTGAAGCAGTTGCTTGACTCTCAGAAACGGGAATGTATGGATATTAGAAGTAAGTTTGAAAAGGATAGGAAGAATTTGCTGAAGAAGAATGAACAACAGGAAGTAGCCTTGAGGAAGCTCAACCAAGAAGTTTCTGCTTTGAAGGATGAAATCAAGAGATTGCAGGCTTTGAGTCAGCTGAAGAAAGCAGAAAAGGAATGGAACCAAGTTAAAGATAAAAATGCAATGCTCAAATAGAGGATTAATCAGATGGAGGCTGAGTATGCATCTTGTAAAACGTACTTGGACAACGCGATTGCTAAAGCCAAAAGAGCCGATGTCAACAAGGCTGAGTCAAAGTTGAGAGAAAGGTTGGCGCAGCTTGAAGCAGAAAACAGTAAGCTGAAAACAGATTTGGGCGATGCCCACGATGGTACGAAAAAGAGCATGGAAGGTTTGTGCCCGCAGCTGCGGAGGGGCCCCGAGGTTTTGGGGGCCCCGTAGTCCTCGAGGCCCAGGCTCCTCAACCACTATTGTTTGTGCAATAAAAAAGTACCTACTAAATTAAAGGTCACTTTCCTTGTATGTTAGTATGTTTTACAAATAATACTTCAACCCATGTCCCAAGATGCATACCCATCAGTGAAAAAGTGGGACAGTATTGAATTTTAAACTAAACCCTAAAAATCGGCCGATAATCCGCAGTAAATGGAAAAATACGGGAAGACAGCATACGTCAAAAAATGTTTGGCTAATTTAATTCGCTGTCTTCCACAACACAAGTCACATTAACAACTAACCCATACGTGTAAAATACAAACTAATAACGACCTTCTAAAAAAAATTAAATAAAAAAATCTGTGTTTTCATACCACGAATTTTGTAATTTTTCGGGTGATTAAAACATATAAAGGTCGTTGTTTAGGTTGTATTTTACACCTACATAATATGTGTTGGTTGTTTGTGTGACCTTTTGTTTCTAGAATTGCATTTGAAAGCCTGCGACTCAATGCACATTGCTGTTTTTGTGAGCAAACCTCAATGTTAAGCCCAGAAGCTGAGAATAAAAATTGCCGAAAGCTTGACAGTTAACGCCTTAATCTCCTTCATGCAGTGACTCGCGTTTCAAAATTTTGGCCACAACTCCAATATTTTCTCTTTAATATATACAGGGTGAGTCCTAATAAGTTGATAACTTTTTTAACTATTCATAGAAGTTGTTGAAATAAACTACCTTTTAAAATAACTGTTCAGAAAACTGAAAAATAAACGAGATACAAGATAAAACATGTAAATCTGGGCTTGCGTCAAGGTACCTAGTCTGTTTATGTTTAGTTTTTTGCTCCGATATTATTTGTCTTATCGATTAGGCATTGCACCTGCCGATAGTACAGTTGTCACTTTCTGTTCATCTTTGTTGATTTTAAATTGGTAAATCCTAAAAGCGGCACATTATTAGGAACACAACTTTTAGGACTTACCAACTTAGAGTTAACTATACGATAAACTGATTGTGACTAGTGCATTAATTGCCTCATGATAAGACAAAAATTTGAGTAAAAAGCTAAACATAAAGAGACATAAAAACTAAACATAAACAGACTAAGTGATTTGATTCTGTATCTCGCTTATTTTTTAGTTTTCGGGAAAAAAAGTTATCCGAGAAAGATATTTATTTTAACTTAGGGCTCACCCTGTATATATACATAATATATTATGAAAAGAAAAGCCACGGAAAATAGAGGGGAAGAATCTTGCGGGGGGGGGGCCCGAATTTGAAGTTACGCTACTGACAGGAGCTCAAGGATGGATTGGCTGAAATGCAGGTTGGTAGCTGTAGCAAAGCAGTTGAAGGGTGAGAATAATAAGATGAAACGGAAGATTGCGCAGGTGGAAAGCGAAATATATAGGCTGAAGATGGAACTGCAAAAGGTCATTGTGGACGCAAAGAAAGGGGAGTTCGGAGGGTCAGCGATACAAGATGACAATGTAAAGTTAAAGCAAAGTTTGACGCAACAGGACAGAGCAAACGCGAAGATAGGAACAGAGCATGCCGTTGCGCTCAAGGACGCGTCTGGTCACACCGCACAACTCAGGAACGAGAATGGTAAGCAGAAGAACAGCACTAGGCAACTGAAAGACAAACTCAGCGGACTCACGGAGGAACCGGAGAGCAACCTGAGTGATGAGAAGGGAGTGTCGAAATTTGATAACCGACAAGACGAAAAGGTGCAACTGAAGAGAATTATAGCAGAGCTAGGAAAATAGAATGTGCTAGATCTGAAAATGAGAATCACAAGTTGAGCAAGGTGATCTGGCATGGTCTTATAACGCACAACGGAAAGAAAGGTAGATGTCCGAAACTTCGACATCATTTGGAGGGACCCTACTTGGTGAGGAACCGGCTCAATGACTTGGTCTTACGGGAAGTGGAAAACCGAAGGTCGACTATACTGATGTCTGTGGTGATACAAGAGTCGAAGTTGTTCGTCGAGGACGCCGAACGCTAAGGGGGGAAGAATGTAACGTACTTTTATTATGGTATTCATGTATTGTGTATTAGTTGTCATGCATGCTGTAAAGGTCAAAGTGTTAGGTTAGATCTTTGACGTGTAAACGTCATCGAATCGGCTAGAGTTTTCGGCAATGACGGATGGGCGTTCTAGATGTCATCTGGATGTCTCGAATTCCCTAGATGGTTCGATGAAGTGTATATAAGGCGCCACGGGTAGCGTGGTAGGTGTAGTTGAGTAGTTGAGTTGAGTTGTAGCTGAGATAAAGTTAAGAGATATTGTATTATGAAGTAAAACGGTAAAAGTTACGTCCAGTTTGATTCCTTGGTGTGAAGAAAAAGAGGCCGTCGTGACAATATACACGGAACCGCCTGTGCGCTATGTTCAACGTGCTTTTATCCCAGTGACTTCTCCGTTGGACAGGATGGTCGGTCGCATATATATTTATGGCAGCCGCAACTGCCGGACTATACTTTACCGGTCCACGAAGACACTTTCCCCGGAACATCAGCTTCAACGGCTTTTGCTAATTACCGGAGTGTTGGAAGTTTCGATCCGGGGTGTACGCCACCCTACCGTTGAATAATAGTATTCAACTAACATCATGGATTGTCTCAAAAGTCCTTTTGTTATTTCAAAAGTATATTGGATAAAAAAAAACGAGGAAAATAATAAAGGGTAACCCGTCTTTTTTCATATAGGGTGTTTGGTAAACATGCGGCAAAAATTTGAAGGGTGGTTCTTGAAATTATTTTACCTTTACGGATATTTTGTCCTTTGACGATTTTTGAAAAACTGCTTCCAAAATGACCTCCACCAGCTTGGATATAAGCATGACATGTACTCATCAGTGATTGCTCAATTCTTCCAAAAACACCACCTTTGTTTTGAATGGAATTACATCCAGCAATTATCCGATTTTACCTCTCGTCCACATTTTCCACTGGAGGAGCGTAAACTAATGACTTTAGATATCCCCACAAAAAATATTCTAGGGGGTTTATTTTTATTTGCATCAACAATTTTAAGGAATATCGTAAATAGTACTCGCAAATGTTTTTTACCCTATATCTTTGAAATGAAACCGTCATCAAATAATAAAACATTCTTAAGTAGTTGAAACTAGCACTCTTCAACTAATTAACTTTTTGTTGCATGTTTATCAAACACGAGCAGTATAGAAGTATCCCTTCTTTTTATCAGGCCTTTTTTTGAGGTAGTATACGCTCCCCCTAGACACGTATCCAAGATTTAGTTTGGGGTGTCCAGATTAGGGATGCCACCTTCTAATTTTGCCGGGTGGGTGGGGGGTCTTTTTGTGGATTAATTTTTAGCGGCCCCCCTAAATACATGCCCCCCCCCCCATAGTTATCCACAAAACAGACAGAGGAGCTGTCAAGTGAGAGCTAGCTTGTTGAAGAGCAGAAGAATGTTTTCGATCAATGCTTCAAAAGGCCCTTTAACTTTAATGAATAGCAATTTAAAGGCACAAAATATTTATCGTATCCCGCGCCCCTAGTCTCTGAACGAATGATGTGTTGGGAGCTTGAGGAAGAAAAATCATAGGGACAGGAATCAAATTGTTCGTCATTTAAAACCTACAGAGGTAGTTGTTATAGTCTATTTTTTGAGAAATAGGATAGGTCTCACTTTCGCTCGGAATGAAAATGAAAATTTCAACACTAGGCGTCAATCAGTTATGAAAATCCTTAATATACATTCATTTTGTTTTCTTTTCCTCTGTAGGGAAGCTTTTCTGCCAACTGGTACATTTCACAATACATTAACATATTTTCCTCCCCGCTCCCTATAAAAGGTGTACAAATGCCTTGAGTATGATAGTAATAAAGAATCTATATTTATTAAAAGAAAAGTAAATAAAACCCAATATTTATAAAGCAGCTGAACGTTTTAACAAATACACATTATTTTGGTTACCCAACGCTCTATTTTGATTTTGGCCCCTTCTTAAAATGCCCAAAAATCGAAGGATACTTTATTACATGGGAATTCATTTTCACGGAGGTGGCAACGCTGCGCTAAGCCGAATAGTGCGTATTTGATAACTCGCCTACAATTAAATCGAAATAACGGAGGTTGTAGCGAAAAATTAAATACAATCGTGTGTGACTGATAAATTTTGGACGATGGGCTGTGCAGTGAGATAAAAAGCAAAGTGGAAAAACAATCGCCAGAGCTGAAATAGACTAAATTAAAAAGATAAACAATTGCTTATCAGTGAAATCGTTTTTTGCAATCATAGTGAAAAGAAGGTACTCTGCGAAAGACTTCATTGCGACGTTGCCGGATTGGGATTTTTTTCCTGATAAGGGGGAGACGTAATCTAGGGACTGATAAGAGTTAGTTTCCGAACTGTTGAGGTGGGCGAAGCTCTTTCCGCGGTTCCTAGATAAAGTAGTAAACATGTCATCAGACGAGTTAACGGATGAAGGTAAAAGAAGAAGAAGAAAATCCGAGGAAGGTGACATAGACATCTCTAAAAGGAGCAGAAAAACCAACAGAACACCAGTTAAGAAAGAAACGGATAAAACAGATAAGATGATGGAAATTTTGCAACAGCTTGCACTAGACGTAAAAGATATAAAGAAGGAACAAAAAATGTTTACGCAAGAGAAAAGAGAATGAAATATTAAGGAAAGAAAATGAAATAGTCAGAAAAGAAAATGAACAAACAAAGAGGGAGTTGCAAGAACTTAGTGGTGTAGTAGATATTCTAGAAAAAGACAGTAAAAAGAATAACATAGTGGTAACAGGATATAAAATCGATAACCAAGATCCAGACGTATTGAAAACAGAGATGAAGAATATGTTCAAAAAAACCTTAAATATAGAACCTGAAATCAAATCAACTGCAAAGTTAGGCGAAAAAACATGCCTTATACAACTAGTAAACGAAACGGACAAAACGAAAATTATGCAAATCAAAAAGAATTTGAGACACCATAAGGCGGAAAGAATATACATAAACGATGAGTTAACGACGCAGGAGAAAAAAATACAAGGAGAAATACGGAAAGTAGTGATAGAGGCTAAAGGTGAAGGAAAAGTAGTCAAACAGGGTTTTCGAAAGATAATAATAGATGGCGAAACATGGAGGTGGAATCGAGCAGAAGGAAAACTGCAAAAAATGGAGAATTAAGTGAAAAACGAAAGATAGAAGCAAACGATAACGAACTTTTGGCAATGGAAATGTATATGAGTGAACAATCAAAATTAACTGTAAAAAAATATAAAAAAGAAATAAAAATAGGTACATGGAACGTCAGGGGCACTTTTGAAGGGGGGGCGTTAAAAAATCTTACAGAAGTAATGGCGAAGTATGATCTGGACATACTGACGCTGCAAGAAACAAAACAACCTGGAAACGATATAACAAGAATAGAAAAGTATATGCTATTTAAAAGTGGTAATAACAACAGATATTTCGGAACAGGCTTCTTAGTAAGCAGCAAGATCTCCAAAATGATTATAGACTTCAAACCAATATCAGAGAGGTTGTGCTACTTAAGACTACGTGGAAAGTATAGGAAAATAAGTTTACTCAACGGACATGCACCAACAGAAGAAAAAGACTTAGAAATAAAAAATGAATTCTATGAAAAACTGGAAGAAATACTAGAAGGAATACCAAGATATGATATAAAACTAGTCCTTGGAGATTTTAATGCTAAAATAGGTAGAGAAGAAGACTATAGAAATATAACCGGAGGGAAAAGTCTGCACGCAACTACCAATCAGAATGGAATGAAACTGATTGAATTTGCAATGGAGAAGCAAATGAAAATATGTAGTACCTCCTTCGATCACAAAGACGTACACAAGGTAACGTGGGTATCCCCTGATGGAAGGACAAAAAACCAGATCGATCATGTTTTGATAGAAAGCAAACACGCGAAGGCTATCAAGGACTGCAGAAGCTACAGAGGGGCAGACGCTGACAGTGACCACTATTTAGTAGTAGCAAAGTTAAAGCAAGAGGTACCAGCACCAAAGAAAATAAACAATCAGAGACAGAGATACAATATACACAGGCTAGCAAATGAAAATGTAGTAACTGAGTTACAAAGAGAAATTGAAAAGCGATTGACTGAAGTCGATTCGGTGATTTTAACTACGGACGAGGAGTGGGAAAATATACAAAGAGTTATAAAAGAAGCATCAAATCATTGCTTGGGAACAGTAGAGCAAAACAAGCGAGAAGAATGGTTTGACGGAGATTGCAGAAAAGCCTTGGAAAGGAGGAATAAAGCAAAAAACGAAATGGAAAGAAATAGAACACAAAAAACAGTAAGTAATTGTAATGAAGAAAGAAAAACAGTAAAGAGAATTTGTCGGCAGAAAAAAAGAGAATACCTAGGAAAGCAACTACAATGGTTAGAAAATGATTATGCAGCTAAGGAAATAAGAAACTTCTACCAAGGAGCAAAAAGGACAAAGCAGACAACGAATAAGGCATTCTATTGTAGAGACAAAGACGGATTACTGCTTGGTGGAACAACAGATAGGTTAAATAGATGGTCACAGTATTTTGAAGAACTGTTAGGTGGGGAATTGGAACATGGACAACACATAGAGGAAAACCAAAAAATTCAACAAGAAAATAATGAGCATGAAGTAGAGGAACCAGCATACGAGGAATTTCTTACCATAGTAGCAGAACTTAAAAACAATAAGAGCCCAGGCGAAAACGGGATACCAGCAGAAATATGGAAAGTAGGAGGACAAAAGCTGCTACAATAACTATACAATGTGATTCTACAAATGTGGAAAGAGAACAACATTCCAATTGACTGGAACACTGCCCTTATATGCCCAATATATAAAAAAAGGGGATAGAACGCTTTGCCAGAACTACAGGGGGATATCATTACTGGATGTTGCATACAAAATTCTAGCAAAATTAATACGTAGTAGAATAAAAATATATGACAAAGAATTAATTGGGGATTATCAAGGAGGATTCAGAGCTGGAAGATCAACTGTAGACCAGATATTCACATTAAAAGCAATACAGAACAACAGCTATGAACAAAATTTAGGACTACATTTACTTTTCATAGATTTTAAACAAGCATATGATTCCATTATCCGAGAAAAACTTTACGAAGCGTTGATGGAGCTGAGAATACCAAAGAAACTGATCGACCTAATAAGAATGACTTTAAAAGAGACAAGCAATAGAATTTTAATAGAAGGGAGCCTTTCGAACCAATTTGTTACAAAAAAAAGGTCTAAGACAAGGAGATCCACTAGCTACAGATTTATTTAACTTGGTGCTAGAGCAAATAATAAGAAAAAGTCAAATACAAAGATCAGGGCTACTTTTCCATCATAAGGAACAATGTATTGCATACGCTGACGACGTTGTACTACTTACAAGATCAAAAAAGCATTTAGAATTAGTATTCAGAAGATTTGAAAGTGAAGCAAGAAAATTTGGACTGCAAATAAATGAAGAGAAAACCAAATATATGGAAATGAAAGCTGATGTACTACAACAAAATAAAAGTATCAAATTCGAAACACAAAATAAAGAATATAATTTTGAAAAGGTGGAGCAGTTTGAATATCTCGGGGTGACTATAACAAACCGATGCCAAGAAGGTTATGAAGTAGACAAACGAATTTTGAAAGGTAGTAGATCTGCTGGGTCGTTAGCAAAAATATTGAAAGCTAAAGAAGTATCAAGAAAAGCGAAAATTAGAATATATGAGACGATAATAAGACCAGTAGCCCTATACGCATGTGAAACATGGACAATGACTATGCAAGATGAGAAAAAGCTTGAAGTTTGGGAAAGAAAAATGTTGAGAAAAATTTTTGGAGGCACTAGAACAGAAGAAGGGCAGTGGAGGAGACGCACAAATGAGGAAATAATGAGCTTATATGGGAAACCAAAAATAACGAGAAAAATACGAGCCCAAAGAGTCCGATGGTTGGGACATATCATGCGAATGCCAGAGCAAAGATGCACCAGAAAGGTGCTGTTCATGGCGGAAGGGGGTAAAAGGAGACAGGGACGCCCAAAGAAAAAATGGATGTACGAGAACAAAAAGACATAGAAGAGGTCATTTCTGGCGATTGGAGAAAACATACAGCTGATAGAAGAATATGGAGACAGATAGTAGAGAAGATAGAAGCCAAGGGCCTACAAGGCCTGTAGCGCTGGTTTATATATATATTCATTTTCACTCTTGCATCAGTAGATGAACTGAAACAAAAACTCTTTGTTTTTTGTTTGTGTACGGCATCGAATTCATAGGTCATTAGCCGTTATCTTTTGTGAAAAAATGGGCTATCGGAATTACAGCTTTTTAAACAAACGCGTTTCTTTAACGAATTTGGTTAATTTGTGGATATATTCTGCAGATTCTAGGCATAGTTTAAGTGGGTTAGGTGGGTTTTCATCAACAAACTCTATTTCTTTATACGACGTTTCTACTGAATTAAGTTTTAATAAATTGTATCTGTTCTGTACCATTGAATTTCTGTTAAATTTCACTACTGTTGGCGGTGCTTGCACTGACATCTAGCCAGACTCTTACACGATCCTTCAAACAATAAGAACTTCGTCTTCCTGGTAAGTCCTTTTTTTAATTTGAATGTAGTTGTTTCAAACTCAGTTGATATAAAGCCTATGCACCTTGCAATCAATTGTTTACAGATGCCTGATGATGACCATATATTAGTCGAAACGTCTCATACAGAAATACAAGAAGCTTTTGTTTTAATTATGACCTAATCCTAAAAAAATTACAACCCAAGTTTACGGATTAAAGGAAACTGTTGTTGACAGACAGAATGACGAGAATAAGTGATATAGTTTCTCTCAATTTAGATATCATAAAATATCCAAAAAAGCTTATCAAAATTATAAGCAGCAGTATGCTTCTTTCAACTTTGAGGTGAGGACTGGAATAATGAGGTTTCAAATGTCGGTCTGAAAACACCAAGGTTCTTCGTGAAAAATAAAACAGTTATAAATAAATATCACATAACATGCTTTAATGAAATTGTATAAGTAACAAGGATTGTCAAAAATAATGTTTTCACTCTAACACTATCGTTTGAAAATAAAAAAATTACCAACAGTAAACAATAAAAACCTGAGGAATGATAATGTATATGCATAGATAGCAGATAACAAATATTGACTTAGATGTTCAATCAGCATCCCTTTTGAAAGGTAAGTCCCATATCTAACAATGCTTGAAACGTTTCATCCGAGATCACCGTATCACCATGAATCCTGGAACGAAATATTAGAAATATTATATAATATTAAATAAAAAATGACGAAAAATGATATATTATTTCATACAAGATAAATAGCGACAGTGCAGGGAGCAGCAAAACCTGCTTTAAATTGAGTTGTGAACACCTTTTTTCATACAACCACAGATACAGCCTTGAACCATAAATCAATCTCTACGCCATGGGTGTCGTTTAGGGGCGCAAGAGGGGAATTTGCCCCCCCTCGAAAATGTGTTTTTTTTGGTTTTTTAATGTTGATGCTTTATTTCGATAGTCAAAAATATGGTTAAAGTGGATTTTGGCACTTCCACCATCTACTTCAATCGGAGTTTAGTTGACCACTTTAACATGGGGGCAAACATGGTTGCGATCAACGATGAGTGAATATACAGGGTGAGTTTTTAGTATCGGCTCGGTCGATAACTCCACTACTATAGAAGATAGCGAAAAAAGTTGTATATAAAAGTTGTAGCCATGGATATGTTCCTCGCTCAGAAAATATTTAGATTTATACAGGGTGATCCATAACTACGTGGTGATGCAAACATGCATTTTTTTAAATGAGACACCCTATATATTATTCCATATTCAGATTCTACTAATGATTTCCGTTCTTCCAATATAGGGCATTGTTACAATATACAGGGTGTTTTAAAAGTTATGACCATTTTTATATCCAAATCGCGGACAAATGAACGTACTATATATCACAAAGTAATGAATCAAAAATTAGTTTTTTTACATGAAAAGATTAAAAATGTCCTCTAGGTTTAAAATCGGCTATAAAAGAAGCCCGAGACGCATATTCGTATACAGGGTGATGTAGAATGCAAAATCCAAATTTTCTCTTTTTTTTCAAATGTAACCCCCAATATTTTATTATCCCAAAGAATTGCTTTTAATATGCTCTTTTATCTCTGTATAGCACTTGTTGTACCTACGTCCATCAGTTTCCGAGATATTTCGATTTTTCGGTAAATTTAAAATATAGCCTCTATTTGTGTACTGAAATTTATTTATTTTGAGAAAGTACTATCTGATTTGTTGTTTATTTAGCGAACAACTAAATTATAACGTCTTGATTGTATTTGATGACGTCAAAACCCTAAATCATCGAGATAATAAAGTCAAGTATGCTGAGGAAACAATTTTGTAGGCGTCATGCATAATTATCAAGTAGTTTTATCAGGTAGGCTTTGAAAAATTGACAGTTTTCATAACCTACTCAATAATTCCGTACTGTGTGGAAAACCAGCTTTGAAAATTAATTTTTCCATTGAGGATATTTAGGAGAATCTTTGAGAGATTGTCTACTTGCCTCTAAAATATATCAACTATAAATAGCAATATCCAGAACGGAGGCGCTCTGAAACTAATGCGTTTGAAAGATTGAAGAATCGTTTTATTTGGACTGTGTCGTTTCATATTTCATAGCCTACCTGATACATCTGCTTGATAATTATGCATGACGTCTATAAAATTGTTTCCTCAGCACACTTGACCTATATTATCTCGTTAGTTCAGTGTTTTGACTTGATCAAGTATTATTATCGCCTTATATTTTAGTTGTTTGTTAAGCAAAAACAAAACTTAGTAGTATTTTCTCAAAATAAATAAATTTTATTAAACAAATAGAAGGTATATTTAAAATTTGTAGAAAAATCGAAATATCTCAGAAACTAATGAATGCAGCCATAATAAGTGCTATACAAAGATGAAAGAGCATATTAAAAGCAATTCTTTGGTATAATAAAATATTGGGGGTTACATTTAAAAAAAGAGAGAAAATCTAGATTTTGCATTCTACATCACCCTGTATACGAATATGCGTCGCGGGATTTTTTTATAGCGTATTTTAAAACTAGAGGATATTTCTAATCTTCTTATGTAAAAAAAATAATTTTTGATTCATTACTTTTTGATATACAGTACGTTCATTTGACCGTGATTTGGATACAAAAGTGGTCATAACTTTTGAAATACCCTGTATAATCTAACAATACCCTATATTGGAAGAACGGAAATCATTAGAAGAATTTGGATATGGAATAATATATAGGGTGTCTCATTTAAAAAAATGCATGATTGCATCACCACGTAGTTATGGATCACCCTGTATAAATCAAAATATTTTATGAGCAAGTAGCATATCCGTGGCTACAATTTTTATATACAATTTTTTTCGCTATCTTCTACAGTAGTGGAGTTATCGACCGAGCCGGTACTAAAAACCCACCCTGTAGGTTGACGGAAGAGAACTTTTTTATTTTCGTAAAAAAGATGTATCCTAAAAATAACTACCTATTAGATCTTAATGTTTTATTATACTAAGCTTTGAACTCCGCTTTGACCAATGTGCACGAGCACTTTCAATCTAAAATACATATGTTTGTATTTTTGTTCCAATACCAATTGTTATTTTTATTTTTAACGAAGATCAAAATGTTTTTATTATGTTTTATTTCAAGTTGTTATACTTGGTAAATATTATTCTACATTATTACAGTTTTATAAATGTTTCTAGTGAGTATTTTTTTGCTAAACTGTAAAGTGCAGAAAAATTGTTTTTCTTTGTTGGCGTAACGCTTGCTCTTAATTTATACCTATATCTCTATATATAAAAATGAGTCCCTTTTTCCCTTGGTCACGGCATCACGTGAGAACGGCTTTACCAATTTCATCCATCTTTTTTTTATAAGTTTGCTATTACGTCGTAGAAGGTTCTTACGGGAAGAAATCTAAGGAAAATTATTCAGAACATAAGAAAATTTGAAAAAATGTGAGTAAACTTGACAACCACGAAGGGTGTGTAGTGATAGTGATTTGTTTGTTATTGTTGTCATGTATGACATTGCTGTCAAAAATACCGGTTAGGTGTTAGATGCTTAAACGTCGAGGAATCATCTGGAAATTTCGAGCCCGTCAAGGGTGCGTCGTATAAATAATGACAAATGCGTACACAGAGTGTTCATTATTGATAGACCGTAATTTCAAAGTCATATTTATGACTCAAATTCAAATAAAAAAAGCTCATACAGGGTGTCCGTATAATCGACCAACAACGCTTGACAGGTGATAGACCCCACATTTCTATGAACGTTGAGATAGGAACATGAAGCCTTACAATGCTTCATTTTCAAGATACAGGGATACAAAATGTTTTCTTTTATTTTCGTTCTTTCTCAATTTCGCAATAAAATGATGCAATGATATAAAATTACGTATCGGAGGTTTTTTAAGGTGAAAGAATCCAAATTCAACCATAGTTTTGCTGTCATGTATAGAGGGCGCCACCCAAGGAACATTGAACGGATTTAAATTATCAAAACTTTTTACCGGTTCGCTGCATCAATGTATCAAAAAAATCCTCAATATGTTTTACATGAAAAAGGCATGATTTGTTCAAGGCTCTAGAGGTAACTGTTTTCGAGACAATCTTCATTGAAATTTCCAATGCGACTGAATTGTAAATTGTGATCGAAAGAATTATCGGTATTTCCGGACGAATGAATATTAGGCTTAGGCTCATAGTTTTATATACCATTTACGAAGTATTCTCAAATTTCAACGCCACCTATTTTAAAAATTAGATATATTTGAAACATGTTTTTGATCTACCTAATATTAATTCGTGCCAGAAAACCGATAATTCTTTTGATCGCATTTTACAAGTAATTGGGCTGCCTTGGATATTATAATAAAGGTTATCTCGAAAACGGTTACCTCTAGGGACTTAAGCAAGGTATACCTTTTCATTGTAACACATATTGAGGAAACGATGTTTTTAATACTCAGGTTGATGCTCCAAAACGGAAAAAAGTTTTGTTAATTTAAAAGAGTTCGATGTGCCGTAAGTAACGCCTTCTATTCATGTTAGCAAAACCATGGTTGAATTCCCGATACATAATTTTAGATACGTTGTGCCATTTTATTGCGGGATAATTGAGAAAAAACCAAAATAAAAGGAAACTTTGACACCCTGTATCTTGAAAATTAAGCATATTAAGGCTTCATGTCCCCCTATCTGAATGTCCAGAAAAATGTGAGGTCACCCTGAATAAACAATGGATCGACATGCAGCTTGAAAATTCTGGATTTCAAGATACAGGGTGTGAAAGATTGGAAATAAAATTGTTTTTATATCAATGACTTAAACATTAATGAGCCGTTTTTTTAATCTGTAGTCTTTCACTGCATTAAGAATCTGTCACCACTGACTAGAACATAATTATCCTTTCCAGTGGCGTGTCGGAGGTCGGGGGGCAGTCCCACGAGAATATTAGCAAAGAGATGTACTTTGAAAATTATTCAGATTAAAAAAATACCTTTTCTTTCTTTTAATATCGCTTCGTATCTCACTTTGTTTTGGAACAAATAAATAAAAACCACTTCATTTCATAGCCTCACTTTTTCGACGGGCTATGAAGTGGTTTTCATTTTTTTCCTCCAAAACAAAGTGGGATACGAAGAAACATCAAAAGACAAAGAAAAGTTGGATTTTCATCTGTTTCGTCGGTAAAACAATATTAATTTTTTTAAGGTCAGTGGCATACATTCTATATTTTCCAAACTTTGACACCACGAATCTTGAAGACCAGACTTTAGGCACATGTTTAAGTGAACTTTTCTACTTGAATTTGGGTCGAAAATACGTTCAGAGAAAAAACGTAAAATTGATTAAAAATACAGGGCAATACAAAAGCGAATACGTCTTGATTCCACGCATCCCTATGATTTTAAACAACATGCCATTCGACTTTAAGCGGTTGCAATTATCAGTGCGGCTTGCATTTGCATGACGATAACTAAATAGCATGGACAGTCGTTGAACGTTTGTGGGATCAATCTTGATAATGCATGTTTTCCACATGGTCATGTAGCCTGTTCCGTGTTGACAAAATCATCATTATTTATTTATGGGCCCGAAAACGAAACAAAACATATTGGATATCAAAAAGTATTTCAATGATCACTATGCTCTTCAGACAGGTAATTATCATTAATTGCAGATTTAAGTTCAATTTCAATATTCATAGCTAAGACAGGACAGCGTCTGTCGGGTCAGCTAGTTCGCAATAAAAATATTGCAGCACGCTCAAAAAAATACAAAGATTAATGTCGCCGCCATATGTAATTTCGTTTCTGCAAAACATGGTTTTGTGCAGTGTTTCCAAACCTGCAACTACTTGCGATAACTGTTACACCGTATATTTAACGATTAATATGTCTTGCGGTGCTACATCAAGCGCATTTACTCCGATATAATATAATAAGTAATAAAAGCGTAAATGCTGGAAAAAAGTATTTTCTAACCTCTTCAAATGCGTCTTTAGTCCCTGTTCCATCGCAAAACTATTAGCACATTTGGGACACCCAAACGGCCTATTCCCGCCCTCACTTTTAGGTACCGCCTTCTTCTTCTCATGTACCTCCCTCTGGTGGCGTCTCAAAGCAGCTCGGCTAGCGTAGCATTTACCGCAAGTCGTGCATTCCGGTTTGACATTAACAGGCGTTTCTTGAATGACGGAGAGCCCTGATTGGATTAGACCGTCCTGTTTGGGTAGGGTTACCACCTAGAAACAACAATAATAATCAGAAAATTCTTAAATTCTACGCTTAAGAGCAGCATTATACAGTGCCCATAGAATATAATTATTTGTCTTACCACACAGTTTTTACTTTAGCATTTTGCATGTTACTAGCAACTTGCATTGTTGTCAATAGAAGGCACGCAGTAGGAATAGAGATTTGGTGGTAAAGCACCATGATGTTCAGTCTCTTAGATTCGGTTGTGGAATATTAGAAGTTAGTCAAATTTATAAATACCTGATAATCTCCATTGACATCTAAATCTAGCAGAGTAACATCATTAAATGGTATTAAGTGGTACTGAGGCAATAATCCATTCTCTGTGGGGTCCATTAGAATGCTTTGTTCATTGGTCAGATCCAAAGTCGATGTGGCTGACGGACCTACTCTAGATTGAGCTGGATCAATTGGCAACTGAAAGTAAACAACATACTAAGTGAAACACGAGGGCTGCTCTATACCTCCGTCAATCCACCAGTACGCAGACAGCTGTTTCACGCTTATTAGCGATCACCAGTGCGCCATAGGTCGATTGACGGAAATAGAGAGCATCAATTTTTCCATGTTTAATAAACATGTGAAAGATGTGCAAGCAGACAGAGAGAATTCTGCCGGTGCGCCATCTAGTACCCGAAGGTAACGGCAAACCAAGGAAATCTCTACTTAGCAGTAGTAGACTTCTTGGTGGGACGCGAAAATAGACGCCTTTAAAATGTATGTTTACCGCCGTATGCTCACGTTATGGGCTCAAAGAATAAGGACGAAAAAGAGCTCACGTTTACTATAAAGGAACGAAAAACAACTTATGTAGGTCGTATCATGCAAGGAGAAAAATACAAACTTCTGCGACAGATTATTATAGAAGGAAAATTCCAAAGTAAAAAGTTTTTCGCAAGACGACATTGCCATTTGTTAGCAGTAAAAGGAAACATGTATACAGTTTACTCAAAAAAGATAAAACTCAACTAAACGGACTGCAGTAGAATTTTTGGGTAGTTGACTTGGTCCAGTACGTATCTCTGTTGATTAAAAATGCTGTGAGAAATTTCTATAGCATTAATCTCTATCGACTCTTTATTATTGAATGAGTATTTAAACAATAATTTAGCTCAGGTTGGTTGGCAATTTCCACAGACATTTACCGTCACTAGGAAACCTCGGCGTTTAACGTAAATCAGCCGCAGGTTTCATCCGAAAAATGAAGAAGTTTCTGAATAATTGGCTCACTATGGTAAAATAGTTAGCTTTGAAGAACTAACTTCCATATCAAATTATTTGGTTCATAGAAAAATCGGAAAAATAAAGGGTACCGGCTGGATTCGAACCAGCGTCTCCGGCATTCTAGGCCGAGGCGTTTACCAACTATACCACGGTGCCTCCTAGTGGAGCCGATACACTGCGCCAACGACAAGGTATCGACTCCGCCGACACCCACCACTCCCCCGCATATCTCTGAGAACCATTGGTTTCAGTCATACAGAGACATCATCGAGAAGAAGAGCTCGAACTGGAAGGATTTGACATCATATGGCTCAAAATATCCTTCCAAAATCATTCCAAATTTATATGCTGCATTTATAGGCCACCAAGCAGTAACAACTGCAAAGAGCTCTTCGAGAAGCTTTCAGCCACTGTGGACACGCTGCAATCAGATCACCCTCATTCAGAGATAGTCTTCCTGGGTGACTTCAACGTTCACAACTCATACTGGCTGAAACACTCAAACAAAACGGACAACGAGGGACGTGAAGCTGAAGCCTTCGCTATTAGCTGCGGCTTGGAGCAGATAGTCAAAGAACCAACAAGGATTCCCAGCCGCCACGGAGATTTTGCTAGTCTGTTGGACCTATATCTCACAACTACTCCAACGGTCTACACAGTGAAGGTAACCGCCCCACTGCATTCGTCTGACCACAACACCGTCTCGACGCTATGCAGAATGCATGCTCCAGATCTCTACCATGCAAAGCCTCGTCGGGTCTGGAATTACGGATCAGCAAGGTCGGACGACCTAAGGGAATACTACCAGTCCTTTCCCTGGAACGAGGTCACGAGACCCTTCAGCTTGCGCCCAAGAAATAACAGAGGTATTAATATCCGGCATGGAAGCCTATATCCCTCATGCCATCAAGCATCCCTCAAAAACAAGCCATGGTTCAATCAGAGTTGCAAGGATGCAGTTACCTCTAAAAACCAACATTACAGAGAATGGAGGAAAAATCCAAATGCTGAGAGCCATCGCAGTTTTATCGACGCCAGAAATCACTGTAAACGCGTGATTGACAGCAGCAAGGAGGAACACAACAAAAAAATTAAGAACAAGCTCCTCTCATGTCCTAGTTCGTCCAGAACATTCTGGTCTGTAGCTAAGGCTGTTAGTCAGAACTTTTCCTATTCGTCAATACCACCCTTGACCAGAGGGGACAAATCCATCGCTTCTGCTCCTAAAGAAAAAGCAGATATCTTGGGGAAGCTCTTCGCAGCCAATTCTACTGTAGACTTTCAAGGAACTACTCCGACCACCACCATAAGCGTGAACTCGAGAATGGCAGAGGTCAAATTTCAACATCGAGATGTAAAAAGCATCCTCCAAAAACTGAACACCAATAAAGCTACTGGTCCTGACCAAATTCCAGCCATTGTCCTTAAACGCTGTGCCGCCGAGCCTGCACCTATTCTTTGCAAGCTCTTCAAACTTTCGTATCAACGAGGCGTGTTTCCCGCTTCATGGAAGATTGGCTGCGTACAACCCACCCCTAAGAAAGGCAAAAAAAACATCCCACCAACTATAGACCTGTGGCTCTTCTCAGCATCATGTCTAAGGTTATGGAGACTGTCATTAACACACAGCTCCTGAAATACCTGGACAACAATAACATCATAAATGATCGTCAGTATGGCTTCCGTAAGCACAGGTCTACAGGTGACCTCTTTGCCTACGTCACTCACTTGTGGAACAGAGCAATAGGCAATCATGGCGAATCCCGTGTTGTTGCACTTGATATATCGAAAGCTTTCGACAGAGTATGGCATGACGGACTTCTGGCCAAGCTTGCTGCTTATGGACTACCACCTGGCCTGCGCCAGTAGCTGAATAGCTTTTTGAACGACCGATCTCTGTTTGTTGTAGTCGAGGGCTGTTCGTCAGACGTATTTTCAATAAACGCCGGTGTTTCTGCTGTACATCAAAGAGCTGCTGGAAATAACATCCAATCCAATCTACAGCTTCGCAGATGACAGTACATTAGTGTCGTGCATGGAACCAGGCAAGCCTATATCATCCCAGGAGACGGTACGTCGGCGACAGCAGCATGCCTCACAGGTCAACGCTGATATCAAAACAATTGTCGAGTCGACGACCAGGTCGTCAATATTGCTAAAACGGCATCCCAAAAGCTTGGAGTTTTGTTCCGCTGTAGTAAGTTGTATACACAAGAGCAACTGCTGCTGCTCTACAAGGCACAGATCCGACCATCGCTGGAGTATTGCTCCCATGTGTGGGGATGCGCTCCGAAGCACTCTCTAAAGCTTCTGGACACTATTCAGAAAAGAGCGATTAGACTTATCGATACGCCTAACCTCACATAGGACCTCCACAGCCTGGAACATCGGAGGAGGGTGGCTGACCTATCCCTGTTTTACAGATTCTATCACGGAAGATATTCGAATGAGCTCTCTCAGATAATAACACCACAGGCCGTCCGAACCAGGAAAACTAGAGAAGCTCTGCGAGCTCATCCTTACCAGGTCGAGGTCCTTACTCCCCGAACTAGTCTCCTCCAGCATTCCTTCTTTTGGAGACCTTCGACGCTGTGGAATCAGCTGCCGGGGAATTTGTTTCCCGACGGCTACAACCTGCAGCGTTTCAAATCTAACGTGAACCGATACTTATCCTCTCGCAGCGCTTCTACAGCGCCATAGGCTTTCAGACTTTGCGGGAGGCCGACCGTAAAAAAAATCTTCTCGGCTGTTGGGTGAATGTGAATCTCCCACCACCATTTGCATGACAGCTCTCTTTGTTACTGAAGTACGACTCCTCAGTCGGCATAGAATTCATGGAATGAAAGGTGCTTGCTTACTCCGCAAGAGGAAGATACTTCAAATCATTTGGTTCACAGAAAAATCGGAAAAAAATGTCTGTGTCCTTGTCCTCGGCGCTGTGTATCGGCTCCACCACGGGGCATCGTGGTGTAGTTGCTAAACGCATCGGCCTAAAATGCCGGAGACGCTTGTTAGAATCCAGCCGATACCCTTCATTTTTCCGATTTTTCTATAAACCAAATGATTTGAATTATCGCCCTCTTGCGGAGTAAGCAAGCACCTTTCACTCCATAACTTCCATTATGTCATTCTATGATAATTGTCACAAGATTTGCCATAAATAATTCATACACATTTAAAATCAAACAAAATTCGTCTCCATACCCTCGAAACAACATTAAATCTATTCCAAGAAATAAAGCAATAAATATATTCGTACCTCCTCCGTATTTTTTTCCTGTTCGCCTGAATACTGTACTTCTTCCTGCCTGTCTTCAGTCGCTACCTCATTTAATAGCTCCATGGTAACTGTTTCCAAAATGCTGGTAGGTTTTGCTTTTCTCTTAACTTTTCCATCTTCGGCAGACTTTCTCTTAGTGCTAAGGTGTGTAAGGGTCTCGTGAGATTTTCTGTTGCTCGCTGTTCGAAATACTTTGTCGCAGAATGAACATTTATATGGTTTTTGACCTGCAATTCCACAAAAATTCCATGTTTCAATAAAATCTCTTGAAGCTTCAGTTACTTCAGAAATTCTGGTAATATTTTCAAACAGTAGCGCAGCAAGAATTTTCTATTAGGGGGGCGGGGGGTGAAAAAAGAAATGGTACCATATTAATAAAAATAAAAAATGAAGCCAAGTTGATTGACTCAGTACTTCCCACACATTACGGTGATACTAGTTTATTATTTTCCCATAGCATGAAGCTTTAGTCTGAGATCCCCTTGCAACCAAATCATCGCCCCAATTTCACTCCCACCCCAACAAGGTAGAATACGGTCGTCATCATCATCATAGTCACAATGTCTTAACAGAAATGTTGTGAACTCGTAAAATGCATTTACACATTTTACGAGTTTCTCTTGGGATATCTTTAAGATCTTTAATGCACTGGTTTCCCATTTGCTTTCTGCATCCTCATGCCGTTGACCAGATGGTATCTATTGGTTCATCCGCCTTTAGGGGCAATTTCTCACCCCAAGGACAAGAAGGTGTCCTGACTCTTCTCAACTCGTCCACACGAAGCTTTTGGTTGCGAAGAGGTTACTGCTTATACCTACAGTAGTTCGGTGTTCCTTATAGTCGCCTTTTACGCAGGATATACGATGGGAGATATTCTAACCCGCCCCCACACGGGTAAGAATACGGTCAGAACCCCTTAACATCTAAAAACGTTTGAGCTGTTTTCATATTTTTAGTTTTTTCATTATTGCTATGCTACCACTGAGACGATTTCTGACAAGCATACGCATTTTCCATCCTCACCACAGTAATAATAATGTATCAAAATTTCATTAGAATCAATTTAATAGTTTCCACGTTACAAAATACAAAACGATCTGAAGCAATAAATACTCGTATATATACAGAAAAAAAAGTCCCTTAGTTTCGGTAATAGGCAAGGCAATGTTCAAATGGACCTAAAAAGGTGATTTATGTCGCTATGTCTTCCTTCACACGTCAGTGGACAGCCTATTATTAATACAGCAAATTTTTCAGTTTTTCAACCCCCCATCCCCCAACCACCCCAATTTCACCCCCACCCAAAAAAACTCAGATAAATGATCAGGAAACTCTAAAACACTTAAAAACGAAGTTTGAGCTGTTTTTATATTTTTAGTTTTTTTTATTATTTCTGCGCCGCCACTGGCACGATTTATAAAAACCATACGCATTTTCCATCCTCGCCACGGTAGTAATACTGTGTCAAAATTTCATTAAAATCAATTCAACAGTTTCTTCGTTACATAATATAGAACAATCTAAAGCAATACTCGTATGTCTACACCAGAAAAAATTCTAAGTCCTTTGCTTTCTGTAATAGGCAAGGCAATGTTCGGATGGACCTAAAAAAGTTATTTATGTCGCTAGGTCTTCCTTCACAGGTCAATGGACAGTCTATCATGAAAGCAACAAATTTTTCAATTTTACAACCCCCCACCCACCAACCACCCCAATTTCACCCCTACCAAAAAAAAGTAGAAAATGATCAGGAACCCCTAAAACGCCTAAAAACGGAGTTTGAGGCATATTTAAAATTTTTCGTTTTTTGCTAATTACTCCGCCGCCCATGCACCGATTTTCAAAATTATAGGAACATTACCTACTATGACACCACGGCATATCGCTGCCCAAATTTCATAACAATCCATCCAGCCGTTACTGAGTTTACGTGGCTAGAAAAACGCATACAGACAGACAGACAGACCGACAGACCGACGGAAATGAGGGACGTGGATTTTCGTTATGTAGACATCATAAAACGTCCAAAAAACGTATTATCTCAAAATCGAAAATTTTCGCGATCACAAGACTCCCCTCACCTATCGGTGTGGGAAGTAGAAGGGGTGAATAAGAGCATATAGAACTAGCCGTTCTCCATATGAACTGAAAATGAAATATCAAAATACGTTCTGCAACCTGTAAATCTCCAACCATCTTTTAGCGCATTTTTATTTTATGTAGCATTTTTTTTATTCCAAATAGGAAAGGCGCTATGAAAGCTGGTTGCACCGTCGCAGGACCCTGTATACTTATTACTTTATACTATTTTACAATGTTAGTGAATTTCAGTTTTCTAATATTCGAGGTCTCTCTAATCCCCCTATCAAGAATTCGTATTCTGAAATACATCTTGCATCTAGAAAACAAGCTCATCTTTGCTTCATCAGTCACATATACATTCTCTGATCATTTGTTTAAATTCGCAAGATAGTTTTTTTTCAATTTTCCATTATAGTTGGAAAATATATGGCCAAGAACTCATCTGTATGTTTTTGTAGTCCACCTTCTGTTAAATGGTTGACCCAACTGAGAGAAGTATCTGTGCAATCTGGGATATAACCCAGATTCTCCTTATTTTTCAACTTAAATGCAATGAAACATGCCAAATTTTCCAAACCATCCCAAGTAGCGGTAGTGTGACGGATAATTTTTACTTTTTTATTATTACATCCCACAACCACACAATAAACCATTGTTCAAATATGTGTTAAACTCCAGAATCGCAAATAATTAATGTTTTATCAAACTTTACTACGGTAAACGAGTAAACTCAAGAAAATAAACTGAAAATGTTCGGCTATAACCTGTAACTAAACGAGTAAACAAACCCCGTTTGTCACACGCTGACGTCACAGGTTGAAGCAAGACGGAAGACATCATGCGCGTGAGCATACCTTCTAAAGTCGTAGTATCATGGTATGTAGGTTCGAACCAGTTTCCTGTTTTAATTTTTTTCGTAGATACCCAACAGAGATTTTAGTACAAGCATCTGATAGCGTATGAGATTTCAGTTGAAATATATTATAATATTTAGAGCATATTTTAAGACAAACGAAATTGCTTAAAAACGAAGTTTGAGCTATTTTTATATTTTTAGTTTTTTATTATTGCTGCGCCGCCACTGACACAATTTTTGAAAACCATGCGCATTTTTCATCCTTGCCGCGGTAATAATACTGTGTCTAAATTTCATTAAAATTAATTCCATAATTTCCATGTTACTAAATTCAGAACGACCTAAATCAATACCTACCCCTACCAATACCAAATCACTTGATTTCTGTAATAGCCAAGGCAATGTTCGGATGGACCTAACAAACGTCTATTATGCCGCTAGGTCTTTCTTTCACAGGTCAATGGACACTATTATAAATGGAATAAATTTTTGAGTTTTACAACCCCCCACCCACTAACCACCCCAATTTCACCCCCACCCAAAAAAAAGTAAAAAATGATCAGAAACCCCTAAAACCCCGAAAAACAAAGTTTGAGCTATTTTTACATTTTTAGTTTTTTTATTATTGCTGCGCCGCCACTGACACGATTTTTCCAAAACATGCTCGTTTTCCATCCTCGCCGTGGCAGTAATACTGTGTCAAAATTTCATTAAAATCCATTCGATAATTTTGGCGTTACGCAATAAAGAACGATCTAAAACTAAAACAACACTCGGATGTATACATCACAAATTATTCTAAGTCCCTTGGTTTCTATTATAAGCAAGGCAATGTTCGGATGGACCTAAAAAATTATATTATGGCGCTAGGTCTTTCATTCACAGGTCAATGAACAGCCCATTATGAATACAACAAATTTTTCAGTTTTACAACCCCCCACCCCTCAACCACCCCAAAGTCACCTACACCCAAAAAAAAGTAGAAAATGATCAGGAACCCCTAAAACGCCTAAAAACAAAGTTTGAGGAATATTTGAAAATTTTTGTTTTTTGCTAATTACTCCGCCCCCTGTACAACGATTTCCAAAATTATAGGAACATTGCCTACTACGACCCCACAGCATAACGCTGCCCAAATTTCATCACAATCCATGTAGCGGTTACTGAGATTACGAGGGTAGAAAAACGCGACAGACAGACCGACAGACAGACAGACAGACCGACAGACAGACCGACGGAAATGAGTGACGTGGATTTTCGTTATGTACACATCATAAAACGCCCAAAACACGTATTATCTCAAAATCGAAAATTTTCGCGATCACAATACTCCCCTCACCTATCGGTGTGGGAAGTAAAATAATATGTATATGTACGAAGTAAGTATATTTTAAACTAAAAGACGGCAACAGCGCAATCCACCCTATTATATCGACAAACTCAAAACCTTTGAAGATATGACCATTAAAATATCTTTTTTCTAGATCCAGGGTCAGAGAAATTATTTCTTATATCATCGATGTTAATTTTTTGTCATCTCGGGACTATGTTCAAAATAGCCACATCTTTCAAACGTCCTCAAGTCTTACGTAGCGTCAGTCGTTCAATTTAATGCAGGAATCGTTGAAAAAATGTCAAAGCCAGTGTAGAGGTCGCATAAACATATTTGTTGGCCGCTCTTGTTTTAATTCCTTCAGGAAGCCAAAAAAATAGAAAATGCCGACACGAAATCCTTGTAGGACAAAGATCTTTGTTATATAATATATACAGCCTTTTGAATTGATCCGTGAGGGTCTCTAAACCAAGTTTTTTGAACGGAAAAAAGCCAAACATGAGTGAGGCTCGTCATAAACACATTTTCATTTTTCCATGTATGCTAATGTGTCTAGTATTACATAATACCAGTTAATTCTGTAATCGTCTCGTCAGTTTTGTTTCTCGCGGCCTTGATTCATCAGAATAGTTTTCTTCCTTCCTTTTTTGCTTCGTATTTTGATAGACACTTCCGATTTTGCTAGATCACCATTTTTGTAAACTCCAAAATCTTTTATACTCGTGCCACGTATATACTGTGAAAATAATCCATATACTAGTGCTACTGTTAACAAGTTGATGGGGTAGAATTTTAATTGTCGCCCCCTAATGCCCCATGGTTTTAACAGCAGTCCGGCGGCGAATGGGCAAACAAATAAAATAACTTACTGTTAACCTAACCACAAACAGAGCAAGAGGGTGACAATGCGATAGAGGTTATAATTCATACGAGCGTCTGATGATTGGAAATGTGTGGAAGCTTCAGTTGTCGACACACGCTGCTGCATTCGATGGCGTGTCTTTTAACCTCATATGACAGAAAAAGTATCATATAATTTACATAGTCCAATCGTTACGTCGTAAAAGGAAGCTTTTGATAGCAAAAGGTAGGAAAGCAATGAAATTTGGTGGGATGGTAAACATTGGTCCCCTGAACCTACAACTAAGTTTGCGACCTCGGGGGGTTGCCGCTCGTAGGGTGGGGGGATGAAAACTCTGCTTCGCGACGATTTTTGAAAAATAACGCCGTTTTAGTTAAGTGATATCGAAAAAAGCTTCAAATGATTTATGGAGGAAACAAAATTCTGCATAATTTTGGTCTTTACATTTTTCGTATGCGACCAATAGTTTCCGTCCTACGCTGCGTCGAGGTTAGGGGTTGGGTTGTGATTTTCACTAAAATCGGTATTTAAGGGTGGATTAAGGCGAAGAACTTTATCGAAAAGTAGTGTAACATTTTTGTTTCCCTAAAATAAAATAATGATATCTTCTCTTTTTTATTATCTACAGCTGCCTAAATTCACGCATTTGGTTTCAAAAAATTACGGCATTTAGAAACGCACCCCTACCTACTACCGATATGTCTGTTGCGAAAAATATCGTATTTGTGCATACTTTTAGTGGAAATGATACGACCCCGGTATTGGTTAGTTAAGATAAGACTCAATTTGCGACATTTGGGGGTTGCCGCTCGAGGGTGGGGGGAGGAGGGTGAAAACTGTTTTGTGACGTTTTTTGACAAATAGCGCCGTTGTGGTAAGTGCCACCGAAAATAGTGCAAACGATATATGGAGACAACAAAATTCTTCACAATTTTGGTTTTTACATTTTGTGCGACCAATAGTTTCCATTCTACAGTGCCCCAAAAGTTAAGGGGTGGTTTGTGATTGTTACTAAAATCAGAATTTTATCGCGTATATTCGAAGAATGCTATCAAAAAGTTCTGTAACACTTTTTCTCCTAAAAGAATAACATTTCTCATATCACTATTATCTCTAATTTTTTAAATAACACATTTGGGCTTGAATAAAATACGATATTTAGGACGACACCGCTACCTACTATTCGCCATTAAAAACCAAAAGATGCTTCGGTTTAACATTAATTAATATATGCAATCTTAGCTTACTTCTTCCAAAATTGTCTTAGATAGATGAAGCAATGCCTAGAACAATACCAACTACTTACCAGTGTGTATACTCATATGCACTTTGAGACTCGCATCTGAAGCGAAAAAAGATCCACATACACCACAAGTGACCTTGATCTCGCTTAACTCATGTCTTTTGATATGACTTTGTAATGTGGACTTTAATTTGAACGAACTGTCACACAACGTACAGGGATAGGGTCGCTCGCCAGTATGGGTTCGCAGATGACGTTCCTAGAAATAATACTCATTATTTAACCCCAGGGTACACGTAACAGAAGAAAAAAGAAGAAATGCATAAAACAGTAAATGAATAATTTGTACATAAAGGACGGAGTTCAACATACAAAAGCTGACGCTTGAAACCACTAAATCCTTAAAACAAAATGAACATCAGGTCAAAATATACAAAAATAAGAGACACCTCCTTCAAAAACGAAGGTGTACAAAAGTAAACATGGACATATCCCTGCCGCAATTGTCAGAATATTGCTGTGACGTTATATCAAGCGAGTCAAAGTCGAAAGCGAATGTCAAGATATTTTAGGCAAAAAAATATTCATATTACGAAAAAAGTTACGAATTAAAAAGAATCGAATATATTTATAAAAAATATAAGATACTCTAAATGAGTATGTTACGTTTTATACTTTTGAAAATATTTTGCCTTTTACAGAAATATGAGTTCACCTTGAATAGTAAAACCGAATCATTCTTGAATAAAATTGCATCCCTGTTAGAAGTATGGAAAAGCATCGCTAAGCTAGACCTTCTAGAATCTAATATACAACATGTCACCCAGATGATGGATTATGTCCTAAACATAGTTCCAACAGCTGAGTGGAATAATTACAAAGATAAGTTTTATATGGAATGTTTCAAATACTTTTAGACTAAAAGAGACATCACAATTAAAATAATGGTTGCATAGAAGACTATGAAGCTCAAATTTTGGTGTCTACATTTACATACTATTTACATGGTTGTATATCATCCCCCTTTGTTTCATGACAGGTAAGGGCATGCATGCAAATATTATTTAAAAAGGCAAAAATTACCAAATCAGAAGGTTTTTTGAAAGATTTCGTGCAGAATGTACAGCTGTTTCTTGACCTTTTCGTTTTTCCTGATTGCTGCGGCTCTGCGCTTTCATGTTCGATGCTTTTTCTTCCATTCTGTATAACTTGTGATGGAGTATCACGTGGCACTAACTTTGCTTTCGATTTTTTAAATTCTTTCAATTCTACCTCTGTTCCTTTCATCAAAGGAATATCTATAGTGATAGTTTGTTCCGGTTTATCTATACTACTACTACAATCAGGAGCCTGGAATCAAAAATAAAATATGCTTAAAATACTTGATTCATCTACCGGTTTCAGAATTTAAATGCATGTGGTATGTATTAGGAAATACAAATTTCCCGGGATTTTCGGGATTGAAGTTTCTAATCCCTGGAACCCAGGATTGATCCCGAGAAATTAGAATGAACAGATAAAGGCATGGAAAAAGCTTTTTAAGAAATGCAAACATTCGAAAAGTAAAATAATACAAAAGAAGGCCCAATAGTAAAGTAGTACAATAAATAATTCTGACAGAGGCGATTTTTTGGAATAAGAACGCAAGGTCAGTTCGCCTAGAGCACTATCTGATAACCTTGACATCATTTATGTGCAGACAGTTCCTGCAGCTGAAAAAACCCTCTCTGATTCCACACTTGTAGGTGGAATAGTTAGCAAGAAGTTATATACCAACTGTAAATTTTTTCCTGTATTTCTACCTTTTTCATATAGCACCATCTGATGAATAGTTATTAAGGATCCCTTTTTTTAGCAACTGAGTACGGTAATTCGTCGTTTTCAGAACAGATTCTTGTCAATTTGTTTTACTGTTGAGCTTAGCAAGAGGAATATCAGCATTCTCATTAAATAAATCTATATCTGCGGATTGTGTAAATAGCGAATTAATCCGGAAAAACTATTCAACGTTCTAGTATTCGATGGCTGAGAGATAGTTGGAACCAATATCGAAAATCCCGGGATTTTTGGTATTGATAAATGATCCCGAGATTGCATTTTCTAGCATGTACTTGATCTATTTATTTACTGTGTGGCTAAACACATCGTAATAGGATAAGAGATATAGTGTATATGTTACGGTTAAAATGTCTACTTGGATAGTTTGTATCTGAACTATCCAGATACCTGGTTAATTTATTGGAAAGCTACCTTTCAATTAAAATCGCAAGAAATCTTGATTAGTTTGTAAACTATCCAGCGAGTTTGTAGACTACCCAAGAATTGTCATTAAGTTTACTTAGTATTTGGATAAAGTGTGAACTGGGTGAATTGACTATTTCTAGTAATATATAACTACCAACTCATTGGTAAACCCTATTTTTTGCTAGGAATTATTCAAATAAAAATAACCAAAGGAAATGGCTTAGCATACATGCTAAATAACGAGTTAGTTATTACATATTACTAGGAATATTCAGTTCACAGTTTATCCAAATACTGTCGTTAGTCTGTAAACTATCTAAAACCCTTGGATAATTTGTGGAATTCTTTTGTGGTTTGTATTTTAACTACAATTGGAGGCTAGTTTACAAACTATCTGGACATAATGCAAATTAAACAAAATTCGTTGATATTTTTATTGAAACATAACTTCCTACTAAAATAACGAGGCGTTTGGATAGTTTGTATACTATCCAGCTAGTTTATAAAGTAGCCATGTAAGCACTTTAACCGTAACATATACAACAGATATTTTTTTAGCAACGTAGAATGAAAAGAAGAAGAAATGAAGAAAAACATGTCATAGTCACAGTCGCATGTCCAAGTTATTGAGGTAGTCTGCTTTTTGAGTCGCAGTCAAAATATCAGTCATTTCACCAGTGCCAGTATAGGATCGTAGTGGGTACTCTTCCACAAAATATCTCACAGTTTGCCTGTCGACGCCACAGTCGCACTGTGGGGATTGATATTTCTCCCATCTGAACAGAGAGTGCGTACTCCATGATTTGTCCGGATTCTGTTTAATGAGCTTCAGGTTTTCCGTGACAGTTCAAAGACGGGAAGATTCTATGTTATGCATCGTAGTTCAAGCTACGCGGCCGACGCGTTTATGACTCATTTTTCCTTCCAAGCCTCGGTGGGGTTGAAACTATCATTATCCAGAGATCTAGCTTCTCTAAGGGGGAATGTCTAGATCCTAGCCTGTTAATGTTCAGATAGTTTAAGTCTTATTGACAGGAATTTGAGGATTGTGGATTATTTTCCTACGGATTTCCGGAGGCGGTATATGACTAAGACCAGGAAGTCAGTTGGCTGAGGTAGACTTGATAATGCCGGATATGAGGCACATTTTGTTAAGTTAAGTTGTTGATCTACCATCTTGGTATGGGCACTGTTGAGCCACACTGGAGCACAGTACTCGGCTGCAGAATATGCCAATCCTAGGGACGAGCATCTCAATGAAGCCACTGAAGATCCCCAGGTGCTGCTACACAATTTACATAATTTTTGAAAGAGATTGTTTCTAGTGTTAACTTTCGCGACTTGATTAGTTAGATGTTTTCTATAAGAGAGTGTTCTGTCCAGTGTGACCCCGAGATATTTGGGGTTTTTATTGTGCTGCAGCAGTTTTCCTTCAAAGTATATTTAAATTGCTTTATTTGCATGCTGACTATCCACACGAAAACATGTAGGTTCCTTTTTTTGTCGCACTACGTTGGCGCCTCGTCTTCGAAAATATTTTCCCAAGGTGTCTAAGGACCGTATTCATACTCGTCTCTTGAGTAATACTTAATGTTCCCTTAAGTAATATTCAAAGGATACTTGAGAGACCCTCAAGTGTAGTTTCCCTGTGTATCTGTTTCCTATACAACATCTACGAGTCGGCAGGATTCATTTGGCGACGTTGTCATATTTCAAATGCAACTCAAGTTGTTATGCCTACGCGTTTTGATGTTTTCTGTTATCTCTATTTGTTTGCGCCAGTATTTCGTGTTTTGTGCCAGACTTTTTTCCGGATACTGATACCACCGTACTCCAAAGTTAACCTACAAAATCGCCTTGACTGCAACGAAATGTCATCTTGACATGTCATGTTGACATTTCGTTACTTGAGTATTACTCAAGGGAGCCTTGCCCGAGGGACCCTCAAGTAGCCGTCGAAACAAAACCTTACTTAAGGGACCCTCAAGTATGAAGGGACCTTTAAGTATCGACTATGAATACGACCCTAAGTCTTTAGTGAGGCCACTCTCAATTTCTTAAAGGTCTCTGTGTTAAGTAGCTATTGACCAGCCGCCTGCGTACCTAAATTTTCTAGCTGTTGTATTTGGAAGGTCTGCTATATTACAAGCTAAAGAAATGGTGGTAAGACGGACCTCTGGAGTAGTTACGTTGTTCAGCTTCACCGCTCTTCTTTTTGTGTTTATTAAAGTCACTGTGAATACTATGTTCGTGAGCATGTCTTCACTAACGTTGTTGTCTTTAGTCAGGGTATCTCTCGGATTAGCTTATAGACCAAACCATGTCTCCAAACCGAATCTATTGTATGCCGCTGAAAGGTCGATTAACACAGCCGATCTTTTTAGCTTTCTTTGGAAGCTACTCTCTACAAAGTCGTATATATCATACTAGAAAAATATTATGTTTGATCAACAAATTAAAAAAATGGAGTCAAGTTGATTGACTCAGTACTTCCCACACATAACAGTTGCAACCAAATCATCGCCCGCCTGTCGTCAAAAAACATCCAACACAAAAACTAGTAAATAGTTTCCGAAATCTCTCCGTAGGAACTAAAACGACACAATTCAGCTTTAACTGGACGAAACGAAACAATCAAGAACCCCCAAATTGCTTAAAAACGAAGTTTGAGCTATTTTTATATTTTTAGATTTTTATTATTGCTGCGCCCCCACTGACACGATTTTTGATAACCATACGCATTTTTCATCCTTGCCGCGGTAATAATAGTGTGCCTAAATTTCATTAAAATTAATTCCATAATTTCCATGTTACTAAATTCAGAACGACCTGAATCAATACCTACCCCTACCAATACCAAATCCCTTGATTTCTGTAATATCCAAGGCAATGTTCGGATGGACCTAACAAACGTCTATTATGCCGCTAAGTCGATCTTTCACAGGTCAATGGACACTATTATAAATGGAATAAATTTTTGAGTTTTACAACCCCCCACCCCCTAACCACCCCAATTTCACCCCCACCCAAAAAAAAAGTAAAAAATGATCAGAAACCCCTAAAACTCCGAAAAACAAAGTTTGAGCTATTTTTACATTTTTAGTTTTTTTATTATTGCCGCGCCGCCACTGACACGATTTTTCCAAAATATGCGCGCTTTCCATCCTCGCCGTGGCAGTAATACTGTGTCAAAATTTCATTAAAATCCATTCGATAATTTTGGCGTTACGCAATAAAGAACGATCTAAAACTAAAACAACACTCGGATGTATACATCACAAATTATTCTAAGTCCCTTGGTTTCTATTATAAGCAAGGCAATGTTCGGATGGACCTAAAAAATTGTATTATGGCGCTAGGTCTTTCATTCACAGGTCATTAGAGAGCCCATTATGAATACAACAAATTTTTCAGTATTACAACCCCCCACCCCTCAACCACCCCAAATTCACCCTCACCCAAAAAAAAGTAGAAAATGATCAGGAACCTCTAAAACGCCTAAAAACGAAGTTTAACGCATATTTGAAATTTTTCGTTTTTTGCTAACTACTCCGCCGCCCATGCAGCGATTTTCAAAATTGTAGCAACATTACCTACTACGACCCTACACCATATCACCACCCAAATTTCATCAAAATCTATGTAGCGGTTACTGAGATTAGGAGGCTAGAAAAACGCCAACAGACAGACAGACCGACAGACCGACAGACCGACAGACCGACAGACAGACAGACCGACAGACAGACCGACAGACAGACCGACAGACAGACCGACGGAAATGAATGACGTGGATTTTCGTGATGTAGGCATCATAAAACGCCCAAAAAGTGTATTATCTCAAAATCGAAAATTTTCGCGATCACAATACTCCCCTCACCTATCGGTGTGGGAAGTAAAAAGAACATTTTAACCTCAGTTTAACGATCATCATGTTTTAGACGCTAACTCCAAACAAGTATTCTTCGATCTCAAAGACAGAACGGAAACCGCTCTTTCTCAACTCCAAGACAGGGGTGAGTGGGAAAGCAGACATGGGCAGCTCCTGTAACTCCTCTGCATCAAGACAAGAGAAGTGGAGAAGTAAAAATGAATATTAACAGTTGCAAACAGTTTTTATTTATCCGTTCATTTAATTGTTTTATCATCGACATTTATATTGTTTTTGGTTTCCCCCCTGGTATCAGTCCATTAGTACTTTAAAGTTTTTCTGGCGTTTTTTTATCATTCTACGATTACCCTTTTCGCCTGAGTCTGTTTCTTACAATAATAACAATATTTGCTACTGCAGCCCAGTATGAGAAGTTGGCGTATCGAACAAAATTACGCAGTCTATTGTATACACAGAAAAAATTGGAAAATACTTGTTTGGTATAAATAAAAGCAAGGCAACCAAATAAGCAAATTTCCCAAGTTCATCTGATCGTTCTGATAAATGATTTTTGAATCTTTGGTCAGTATACAGTGGTGAATACATCCAATGACATATTTTAGTATTATACCAATGTCTAACAAGGCATATTGACTGGAGAATCATAAGAGCAAAAAACAGTGTACTAACCTTGTCTCGCAGTGTTACCCCAACCCACTGCATGGCATTATACCATACAAAATTGATGTTCTACCAATAAAAAAAATTAACTAACCTGAAGTGCATCTAAACAGTAGATATTTCCTTCACTACCGATGCATATTACTTTAGTATTGTCCAAGGTTGCCGTATCTGCGTTACCCTTGTCTGCCGAATCAGTAACCTGCTGCACGTTTTCCAATACGGGAACATTGACAACGTTGCTTTTTTGGAGACCCGTTAATGTCTGCAACGAGGTTTGCAAAATAATACATATCGTATAGTTAAGATTAATATTAGTATAATATTTATGCAGTTATGTTTATAGAAAAATATAGAATGCTTCTGATTTGAATAAAGTGTCTAAATAAAGCTTATAACTTTTTCAACAAATATTCGCAACCTTCAGAAGATCAATCTGGTATAGTTTCAACAGAAAATGCTACTTTAGGAATTTGAAATGTTTCCTAACCTCAACCAACTAAAGTTTTTACTTGTCTCTCTCCTTAATAGTTTATTAAGGTTTCGCATACCTCACTAGCCTTTCTCAAAGCACAAAACATTTGACAAAAATGAATTTGAAATGAGTGACAATTATTGATTCATTAGATGCCCCATTATATCAGCTTAAGAAACATACAATACTGGATCTGCATTAATGATAAATTCAAAATAAGAGCCAGTAATGTATCAGTGTTGCCTGTCTTACGAGCAATAATGTAACATACAACAAACAGTGCAACCCTACGACGAAAGAAAAAACTTATTATTCGGAATTTAAAAACAGACGGTATGTACTTTCTTAAGTTTGAAAAAACGTATGTATGTACATCTGACACTTCATTCCTTAAGACCTCGTAAAAATCAACTTGTATTGATTTGATATAAATGTTTCTCAAACTACTCCTTGCATCCTTCAATTTAATACTTACTCCTTTGTTACATTCACTTGTTTCGCTACAATTTTGAAGCATTTTTAAGTCCCCTATATCAAGAAAAACATCTTCGTTGTTCAAAGTCACGTTATCGTTGTTCATGCTAAGAATAATAAATGGGTCTCCTGCAGGATATGTCGTAGTTTCTTGAGGTATGTCACTATATACAATTTCTGCCTGTGTGGCAACTTCTTTTGGATTATTCCCCCTGGTCAGAGCTTCCTAAAAGCAATAAAATATATATCATGTATTTATCTCTAACCGAAGAAAAGATGAAAAATAGGGTTACTAATTTAATGTGTCAATTTTATAAGTATGACCATGCATAACATTTTACAGAGTATGTAGCCATATTTTGATGAATCTTCAATATTGTTGGAAATTAGTTTGGTAAGAAAATACATCAAACCACGAGGATGTATGAAAAATGCCTAGCCTACTATATGTTGTTCTTCCTTTAATTTAGTACATTTGTTATACCACACCGAACCTACAACAGCGCTAATCCACTTTCCATCAGGCGGTAGGGGTTATTTTTGACAGCAAAAGGTCGGAAACAAATGAAATTTGGTGGGATGGAAGACATTGGTCCCCTCAACCTACACCTAAGTTTGTGACCTCGGGAGGCTGCTCTTCGAGAGGTGGGAGATGAAAACTCTGTTTTGCGACGATGTTTGAAAAATAATAACGCCGTTTTGGTAAGCGATATCGCAAAAAGCTTCAAATGATTTATGGAGAGAATAAAATTCTGCATAATTTTGGGAAGTATTCTGTTGTTTTTGGTTGTATTCTGTTGTTTTTGGTCGTTTTTTTTTTGTAGTTTCCGGCTGTTTTCTGTTTGTTTTCTATTTTTTTTGAGCTGTTTTCTGTTGTATTCGGTTGTTTTCTGTAGTTTCCGGCTGTTCTCTGTTTATTTTATATTGTTTTCTGCTGTTTTGAGCTGTTTTCTATTATATTCTGTTGTTTTCGGCTATTCGCTGTTATGTTTTCTAATGTTTTCTGCTCTTTTGAGCTATTTTCTGTTGTATTCAGTTGTATTCTGTTGTTTTGCTTGTTTTCTGTAGTTTTGGCTGTTTTGTTTGTTTTTGGTTGTTATGAGCTGTTTTCTGTTGCTTTCAGTTGTAGTCCGTTGTTTTTTGTTGTTTTTCTTTGTTTTCTGTCATATTCGCCTGTTTTCTGTTCTATTCGGCTGTATTCTATTGATTTGTGCTGTTCTCTGTTATTTTTGGTTGTTTTGGGCTATTTTCTGTCGTTTTCAATTGTTTTCTGTTACGTTCTGTTCTATTCTGTTGGTTTTGGTTGTTTTCTGAGTTTCCGACTGTTCTGTTTTCGGTTGCTGTTTTCAGCTACGATCAACATATTTTTTTTCAATTGAGAAAACCTGGTTTGACTTTTTGGATTGAAACTGTATGGTGACACTATAAGTTATTGTTCGTTGATATGGTATCGCCATATTTTGCTTATCGATGGAACAGGTCTGGGTTATCTAGATATCAATGCATCCCCGTATTGACTATGAAAAATTTTGTAAGTATGTATTTCTCTGTGCTAAATATTAAAACAATTTTATTTTTTAGGTTTTTACAGACAACCTATCTTCGCAGTTTGTACTTGAAATAATAGTTTTAAGAATAGAAATATAAGTATTGCTAAATACAATTAGAAAAATATACCCACCTTCTTCTTTTTATAGTGCTCCGTAGATATATGGCGATTCAACATGGCAAGTTCAGTGAATTTTTTATCACACATTGTACAAAAGATCGATTCAAATCTAAAATTTAAAAAATGTGGTATGTATATAGAGAATAACTTCAAATATGGAAGGCTTACTTCGATTTTTTTGTTTTTGTTTTGAGTGTTCGCTTCAAAACACTGTACGAATGTGTAATCGTATGGTATTCAAGAGAGGATTTCAGCGTAAACGTAGCACTGCACAGTGAACACTGAAAAAAAGCTTATATTATTATCTCGAATCACACAACTGAATACTTGAAAATTATTTACTGGTTATATGTAGTTATACAGGGTGGCCAATCGGGTGACGATAATAATTTTTTTTTAGATAGCCCGTACCGAGGCCTATCCAAAACACCCCCATGTATGTGTACCGATTATTGATAGTTTTCGAGTTATGATTTTTTTTGAAAACTTGGAGATTTTCCAGTTTTTCCAAGAAATTATCAAAAACAAAAATGCTTTATGGCTTTTATTTTTTTCCGCAATTATACTCAGTATTAAGCCTATTTTAACATCCAATAAAGAGAACCTGTACATTCGAACAATAATTAAGTACATTTTGGGCACTAAGTTTGAAATCTCTGCTTTTAGTCAGGAGACCAAAACCTTCAAAATAAAATTAAAAATACTTATGCCTGGTTCTGGAGCTCCAATCTAATCTTAAAAACTCTGCAAGACATTGTACTTTTGAAATAATAATGAAAAAATAGCACTTATGGGGGCATTTTGCGCCGTACGTGACTATTAAAGGTAAAAAGGTGATAATTCACGAATTTCCAAAATAATTTAAAAAACTATTATTTTACTTTATTATGACAAATTAAAGAAAAAAACTCATAACAACCAATAAACATGATAATCATTGATGTTTTAATCACTTTTAATAAAAAAAATTAATACCACTGTGCTTTTTGCTGTGTGCTATTGAAATTCTGCTAAATTAAGTTGTATGGAAAGTTAACAAAGGAAAAGAATAATAAAACAACAATCAGACTTTTAATTCCATGGCAGAATTACCTGGGAAGCGTTATCGTAGCATACGCCATCCCTTTTACTTCCCTCACCGATCGTGAAAATTTTCGATTTTGAGATAATAGGTTTTTTGGGCGTTTTATAATGTCTACATAACGAAAATCCGCGTCACTCATTTCCGTCGTTCTGTCTGTCGGTCTGCATGTCGGTCTGTCTGTCTGTACGCGTTTTTCTAGCCTCGTAATCTCAGTAACCGCTGCATGGACTGTGATGAAATTTGGGCAGCAATATGCTATGGGGTCTTTGTAGGTAATTTCAAATATCCCTCAAACCTCGTTTTTAGGCGTTTTACAGGTTCTTGATCATTTTCTGCGTATTTTTGGGTGGGAGTGGAATTTGGGTGTTTTGGGGGTGGGGGGTTGAAAAACTGAAAAACTTGTTATATTCATGATAGGCTGTCTACTGACCTGCCAAGGAAGACCTAGCGATATAAATCATTTTTTTTAGGTTCATCCGAACATTGCCTTGCCTATTACCGAAAATTAATTAAAACAACTGCGCTTCGCAAAAAGCTACTCTGAAAGAAAGGGATGGCGTATGCTACGACATCGCTTCCCAGGTAATTCTGCCATGAAATTGGAAGTCAGATTATTGTTTATTATTCCTTTCCTTTGTTAACTTTCCATACAACTTAATTTAGCAGAAGTTTAATAGTACATAGTAAAAACACTTCAAAAATCACAATTTGGGTATTAGTTTTTTATTAAAACTCATCAAAACATCAATGATTATCGGGTTTATTAGTTGTTACGAGTTTTTTTTCGTTAACTTGTCATAACAAAGCAAAATAATAATTTTTTAAATCATTTTGGAAATTCGTGAATTATCACCTTTTTACATTTAACACTCAGTACGCCGCAAAATGTCCCCATAAGTGCTACTTTTTCATGATTATTTCGAAAGTGCAATGTTTTGCAAAGTTTTTAAGATTAGTTCGAAGCTCCAGAACCAGACAAGAGTATTTTTAATCTTATTTTGAAGGTTTTGGTCTCCTGACTAAAAACAGAGATTTCAAACTTTGGCCCCAAAATGTACTTAATTATTGTACGGATGTACAGGTTCTCTTTATTGAATATTAAAATAGGCTTAATACTGAGTATAATTACAGAAAAAAATAAAAGCCAAAAAGCATTCTTGTTTTTGTTTTTGACAATTTCTTGGAAAAAACTGGAAAATCTCTCAAGTTTTCAAAAAAAAATCATAACTCGAAAACTATCAATAATCGGTACACATACATGGGGGTGTTTTGGATAGGTCTCGGTACGGGCTATCTAAAAAAAAATTATTATCGTCACCCGATTGGCCACCCTGTATAGCAAATCTCTGACGTGTTATACACATTTTCAAAGTAAATAATAAGTTTATGAAAATATGCATACTGACACGATCTTGCTGAAATCAAACGAAATCTGGCCTGTACCTAATAGGCTCTCCATTTAACTGCTAGTAGTGAATTAATAAATTAATACATGTTTACCTTGAACGGTTTATCTCTAGTATGTACTCGAATGTGCCTAATGAGATCAGAGGGCTTTTTAAATTTCTTATTACATTTTGCTGAAAGCCCACAAAAGTACCACCGAACATCATCGATTTTCTCATACTTCACCAGGTAAATACGTTGTTGAATGTGGTCTGTCGGAAAGGATTCCGATAAAGTTACATATCTAAAAAAACATCAAATGGATATTAAGACAGATGCTCAGAATCAAGCAGTTACAATAATTTAAGTAATCAGAAAAATCAAATCGAAGCCCCACGAGCCACGAGCTTGGTGAGGACCAAGTCACACTTCCAACCATAGGCGTAGTTAGATGGGGGCTTGGGGCGCTAAGTCCCCCCCAGGAATGAAATTAGCCCCCCCCCCCCCCAAAAAATCCAAAAATTATTCGTTCTGTTAAGTTTATTGTATCTAAGGTGGGGACTTAGGCCCCTCCAGATTAAGGGACTTTACTACGCCTATGCTTCCAGCATCTCAAAGAAACCTGTTCCAAAATCACTATTTATTCCCTGTAGTTGTAATTATAAATAGCACAGTTTAGTGCGGACTTACCCTACTTTACGTTCGTTTTCAGGCTCGGTATCCCCATCGTTCAACTGTTTCAGCCTTTTCAATACTTCTCCGACTACTCTCGACTCCTCAGTCTCATCTTCTTCTTCCTCCTCGTCCTCCACCATGACGCCCCACTCTTTTTGCGAGAGGCGATCTCCTATGGCGCCCTCTGGCGTCGATTGCGAATGGACCCTCGTCACGTGACCGTTCAACGTGGCAACCCGCTTGAAGACGCACGGACAATGCGGGCATCTCAAGGCTTCGTCAACATTGCTGAGTTTCGTGTGGGTTTTTGACACATGCGCTCTTAGGTTGCCTACGGAGGAGAAGATGCAGATTATGGAAAGTACCGGAACAGTATATAAAACATTTTAGTTGATAAGTTTTAGCTTTATAGCTTGGCTGGCTATGGCAGACTTGCCTTTCATCTTGACCTTCATTTGAAGAAAATTCAAAGTGGAAACCGCTTGAAAAATAATTCACGTAGTTTGTTTATAGCTAGTATCGTAATAATAATGATAATAAATGATACGCCTGTTATATACATGGTGTCTAAATGGCTCGCAGCAGAAAGGCGAGATATAACTAAATAGCTACTCTTACACCCAACCATTTGCTGCTGTCAATGGAAAACAGAAATAAGTGCAGAACAAATAAAACAAAATTGAAAATTCAAAAGAAAAATCTCGCTTATAGATAATAATTATGTACAGTTATAATAGACACAAAGATTGGAGGTACGAGATCGGATAGTGTAGAAACATGATACGCCGAATATCTTTCCTAAAGTTAAAAAAAGGTATATCTTTTGCAAAAGAGTCAATGCTATTATATAAGGTCACAGCACTGTAGCTGAAGCTTCTCTCAAAAAGCGCTGTAGTACGTCGACGCATTGTAAACGGGTATTCCGAATTTGATCACTTTATGAACGAAAGTCAAACATTTAACTAAATAAGGCATACGGAGCCAGTGGATAATTTCATAGTAGTTTAACACATGGCCAAACTTCTTCAAATTAAAACTAAAGCGAATTCGAGTGTATGTTTTTCTTGTAGCCTAGTCCAGACAAGGGTACTACACTAAGGTGCAATACGAAAATAAAACAAGGGATTCGCACAGCTTCTTCGTCACCTCGAAAGTTCAACAATGATTCATTACATACAACAGCAATCGTAAATAGCTATTCTGCAAGAGACTCGAAACATACATGTGGAATCTTAGCTTTTCATCAATGAATACTAAGACACTTAACATTCTCATAATAAGGTAAATGTTCGTTGTTCGTCTTAATATCTTTATCATCTCTATAAATCTATTTACAATATCACAGTTTTCTTACCTTTTTGAGAAAATTTTGCTGAACAAAGAGCACACGAGAAAGGTTTCGCCTTGGTATGCTTTCTAATGTGAATCATAAGTGATCCTTTTTGCGTGAAGCTACTATCACACATAGCACACTGAAATGATTGGAAAAATATTGTTAACATAATCAAAATAATTATTTAGTATAACATCATTTTGAAATAAGTAAAGATGGCAGTAGTCAAACATGTAATAACGCCTAAGTTTTGCATATATACTGGAACGTTCATGTCTCTCTGAGGTCACTGATGGACAATTGATAGAGAGCTAATGCTCCTTGTTAAAGTTGCAAAGAGATGAGGAACAATTAGAATAATTTAGCTCTCTTATTGGCGCGTATTCAAATAACATTTACATTCGAAAAATACTTCTAGTGTTTGTTTTAATGATCGCAACAGCTTTAACTATATTATATAGCATTGTCCATTTCCTGTATTACTACAACCACGGCCTCTGAAAATTACCAGTTTCAAACACCCTTGCTTATTTTAAGAGCAAGGTATGGCTGTTTATTTGCATACATATACACAGTTGTATTCTAACCTCGCAGAGAACCGCAACAGAACGCCCACGTGCCTGCGCATAGAAGAAACGGCGGTCCAATTCAATTAAATGGGCGGGGCTTGCGTATCAAATAGATTCTGGGATGATACTAGTGCTGTAGGTTGGAACAGCACTGCGCTAAGTATGTATTATAGGGGTGATACACGTACGAGCAAGTACGCGTACTTATGGCTCGACGACCTTTTTCGCCTGTGTGTCACCGTAAGTACGCGTACTTTAACTGCCGGCGATCCAACTGGTCTGAAATATTGCTCGTAGCTTGTCTCAGCGCGTTCTGCGAGCACTTAGTTTCGGCAGGCCATCGATGCGCAACGCTTGTTGTGTTTGGCGTTTATTAAAAGTTTTGTTTATTTAGGAAAATGATCAAAATGAGTGATTTCAGCTTCACGTGTGTCACCACGTCGAGCCGAGTAAGTTCGCGAACTTAAAAACCGCGTACTTAAAGCTCGTACGTGTATCACCCCTTTTACATACACACAGGACTATTTCCACGTTTCCAGTCTGGGAACTATGCGCGACTGCATGACTCTGAAAACTGTTTGACGTGAACATATAATTGGAAGATCATGGTTTTTTGGAAAATGTTACAAGGAGTTACAGTCGTTTTCATGTATTTTTCATGTATTTCCTTCAGATACAAATTTAAAGATGTCATACTAAAGCCGTATAATAAATGACACCGCCCTAAATTAGAATTTATTGATGATCGATTAGATAAACGCCTTATAAAAATTCAGAACATTATGGGAATCAAAATTAAAACGGAAAACATTAGGTTCAGTATGTTTACCTTGAATGGTCTTTCTCCACTATGAATGCGCTCGTGCCTCACGAGCAAAGACCTTTTAATAAAGCCTTTGCCACATGTTGAGCATATATGTCCCTTGGCAGTTTGCTTAGTACTCGCAGTGAGTTTTTGGGATTTTTTTCTTGATCTGAAAAATAACATAGCGTACTTATCATATTCCTCAAAATTCATTGCAATTATTAAACAATCGAAACAAGTGTAAATTTGCAAGTGGCCTAGACAAAGCAGGAGTTTTATGAGCCTTAGGCCCAGTTCACAATCGTTATTAACTAGTGGTTAAAAGAAAACTAGTGGTTCTCGGCGGTTTACGTCAAAAGCTCTGGTTAACCAATAGTTAAGTTAATCCAAGCATAAAGTATGGGTTATTTTGACGTTTGTTGTGGTCAACTGATGACAGCTAAACTTGGTCTGAGGGTTATAAATATTGATTTTAGCATTGACGTCTAAGACGCCGATAGTCTATCAAAAATATAAATACAAAGATTAAGTTTCTTTGTCAAGGGTTTTTTTTCCTGTGGATTGGCATCGTACTAGAGTACATTTGCCACAAAATGTTTTGTTAAGGGGTTATGTTGTATTCACGGAACACAATTAGAGAAGTGCTCTGAGACCTATCCAAGTATCTATGGTGCCAACTTGAAGATAAATAAGCTTGACCTGTGGTTTTCTTTCAAGCTCTCCGATAACAACTGGTTAACTTCCACCTGTCGGTTAACTGAGCCTTAGACGCCCAGGAATACACCTTTCGTACGGTAAACTTGGGTCTTCAAAACGCTGTTGTGTCAGAATATTGGCAAAATATTAGATTCTCTAACAGGGTTATAACAAAAATCCTATACAAGTGAAGGTTAATATTAACAATATTTTTGATATAGCCAAACCGCTTAACGGATTTTCATACTAACTCCACGACATTGATGAATGTAGTATAATTATTATATTTTATAATTTTAAGTATATGGTTACCTAAACCCATTACAATGTGCTTCTAAATGAAAATCTAGGCACCATAAGAATTTTCTTTTTCTAACATTAGAAATGACTTCAAAATTAATCGTGGAAAAACAATAATATTACTTAGGCCCAGTTTCACAATCAATGGTAACCCCTAGTAGTCACTTGACCGACAGATGGAAGTCAACCAGTAGTTATCCGAGAGCTCTGTTTCACAAAGAAAACCAATGGTTGAACTTATCTATTTTTAAGTTGGCACCACGGATTGATCTCAGAGCACTGCCATAATGGTGTTCCGTGAATAAAAGCTAACCCTTTGACAAAGCAACCTAACCTTTCTTTTCATATTTTTAATGTATGTCATTACAAAGTATAATCAAAATCCATCGATGTCTTAGACGTCAGTATCAAAATCCATGTTTTTATAACCTCCAAAGCTGTCATCGATTGACCACAATAAACGCTAAGATAACCCATACCGCATCCTTGGGTTAACATAACTACTGGTTGACCAGAGCTTTTGACGTATACCGTCGATTATGAAATGGATTATTTTCGCTAACCACTAGTTTTCTTTTGACCACTAGTTAACTAACGATTGTGAAACTGGGCCTAAGTGTCTAAGAAAACTTGCTAATGAAACATCGTGTATTGAACGCAATGAAAAGTGACGTAGCCGCTAATAAATTAGCGACTTACACGTTTGAATTGCTCTGGTGTGGCTTGATCTAGATGTTTCGCCACTTTGACAAAAATCGAATTTGAATATTACCTGTTCAGAAGCAGCCTGTTTAGTTTGGCATGATATGAAAGATGCTCCCTATACTCGATAATTTTATCAAACTCTAGCCCACAGTAGGAGCATGTTGCTGGATACTCTGTACCCTTAGCAGTCGTCTTCTTTGCAGACGAATGGCTGGTCATATGTTTGATGTATTCTTCCTGAAATCAGTTAGAATGGAAGGTGAGTCGTGAGTCAAAATAAATTCTTGTAAATGAGCAATCTATATCAAATATTAAATAGGTTGTTTTTGAGCTTCTCAATATGATGATAACTGCAGTTCACTGGAGTCTAGGTACACACCTAGGTTTTTTATGTTTGCCAAATTCCATCATGATTTCACTTTGCTAAGAAATTCCAGGTATCTTTCTCATTTGGTGGCAGTCAAATGCTGGGCGATTAAACTTATTATACTGAACATACATAATTTTTTTTTAATTTGTAAATGTGTATTACAAATACATACACAATATATTTATCCCAATGAGGAAGTTTCCATTTTTTCAAATTTTAGTTAATCAGATAGTCCTAAAGAGTTAGACAACAACGGCGAAAAAATTTTGTAATTATCTCCATTAATAGAAAAGTTATAGTCCTTCAAAGTTTGAATTGCCGTATCCTCCGCGCGAAGCCGCTGTGACGTCACACGTCACACGACACAACGCAAGCCTGTGTATGCCCTGTCGAGGATGCTGCTCCCGCAAGCCACCGCGCCGCCGCCAGCCACCTCGTTCATGTTGTTATTCCTTGTTTTCAGTAGGGTAGGCTGGGTAGGCTACGCCGACGGTGACAAAACGATACACTGCAGTTTATTGGTACTCGTATAATAATACGATATTCACATATTCTAATAAGAATATGTCTAGCAGACCGAGAAAAACCACCATAAAAACGCCAAACAAATATTTCAATGGATATCCTATTATGAATACAAAAAATTGAGTTTTATGTTTTTAGTAATACTGTGTGAAAATTTAATTGAAATCAATCCTATAGTTTCGTAGTTACACCATACAGAATGATCAGAAGCAATACTCTCGCATGTATACATCAGAAAATTCTAAGTCGACGATCCGTAATAGCCAAGGTAATGTTCGGATGCACCTAAACAAGTGTACTATGACGCTAGGCCTTTCTTTCACAGGTTAGTGGACGGCCTGTTATGAATACAATAATTTTTCAGCTTTACATCCCCCCCCCCCCCCAACCACCCTAATATCACCCCCATCCAAAAAAGTAGAAAATGATCAGGAACGTCTAAAACGCCTAAAAAAGTTTGAGGAATATTTAAAATTTTTGGTTTTTTGATAATTACTCCACCGCCCATGCACCGATTTTCAAACTTGTAAGAACATTACCTACTACTACCGCACAGCATATCGCTGCCAAATTTCATAACAATCCATGCAGCGGTTACTGAGATTACGTGGCTAGAAAAACGCGTACAGACAGACCGACGGAAATGAGTTGTGTGGATTTTCGTTATGTAGACATCATAAAACACCCAAAAAGCGTATTATCTCAAAATCGAAAATTTTCACGATCACAATACTCCCCTCACCTATCGATGTGGGAGGTAAAAGTCCATAATCATGTCATCCACTTTAGGAAGATTACTAGAATCACCACGAACGTAACCTTCCTCCATACTTCAAAAATATACTGGCATCTGCCCGTTACAACAAACACCTTCGCCGTTCCGCTAAAGTCCAAACTGTGACTGCCGCGAACAACTAATAACATGTGACTTGTGACGTCATACAGATTTTCACCTCCGCGGTCGCTTTAGGCAAATATAAAATTGAATAACTCCCCCGTTTTTTGGAATATTCAGATGATTTTTTCGACGTTCTTCAAGTGAAGAAATAGACCATCAGATAATGATGAATTTTCCAAATTTAATTTTTTTGGAAACTTCTCCACTTACTCAATACAAAATGGAATATTGCACAAAAGATCATTTAAAATATCTACAGTTTGCATAACTGTGCCTACCAGTCCGAAAACCGTGGAAATACTGTATCTAAACTTTGTTAGAACCACCGACTATTAAAACGTTTAAAACTGATCCTTCTACAATATGGTCGAAGTAGATAAAGCTGAAATCGAAAAATATGTTCTACAGCAAACTGAAGTAAATAACATTACCCAGTTTTAAAAGGCGGATATTACTTCCATTACACGAAAAACGATTATCAAATATCATACATTATGTTACTATAAAAAATCGCAGTGGGAAGATCAAACTGCGTGGAGTCTACGCACACTGAAATATGTTTTTAATCAAAATCTAACTTAACTAACTAATCTAGATGGAAAGGGTCATAGATATTATGATCTCTAAAAAAAAAAGGTGAAACCTACAGTTTTTCTCTTTTTTCTTCTACTCAATTACCTAGTACAATATCCCAAAAATGTCAGGCCATATCTACTCACATACGTTTAGTGGTAGTAGATAAGATTTATTGAAATTTCTCTCAATGAGATAAGTGAGATGATTTTTTTAAAAAGCTGTGGCACATACAAAACTTTTTTGATGAATAAGCAAACGCTTCGTAAAGTTAAGTTATTGTGACGATAATAATAAAAAGCTCTTTATAATAACTGAAATTTACAAATACTTATAGGGTTTCTATATTTTGGTAGGGCTTCAAGGTGTAATTAGAAAGTCTGTCTTAGGGTCCTACCGCTATGAACAGAAATCTTAAATTTGGCACTGTCCTCATGAAATAATTTTATCAGCGAAAGCCCTGTATAAATTTAGAATTCAAACAGTCAAAATGACAATGTAAATAAAAAATGTACTGCTATATTAAGTACATAACTCACGTCGAATTCTTAGTATTGGAAGAAAATGAATATTTAGAAGATCAACTAAAAGAGAACAGAATTTTAGTAGTGAATCCTGACTGCATGGTAGGAGTGCTGCTTGAGTATATCTTCAACGAAGCAAAAATCAATAAGACCATCAAGCATGACTTTGATTTGTGCACTGAGAAAGGGAAGGTTCTAGGTTTACATATGTATCCACCCGAAACAAATGCATCAGATATTTTGAAAGACAAAGCCATCTACTACATTGTCTATTCAGAAAACAACGAATTGAAGCCGTTGCTTAGTAGATTGTCTCGAGAGAGCATGGACTTCGCTTATAGACAAAGAAAGAAAAAGAGACTATCTGGGAGATCGATCGGCTCTATAACGTCCACGTCTAGTCCGCGATCCAGGCGCGCTTCGGCACAAAATAGCAAAATGAAACAGTGCTCACTTCCAAAAATAAACTGACATATGTGTCTTTTTTTATTAAAAGCTTTTATTCGCAATGTATGTATATACAGGGTGTCCCGCAGCGATTAAGACAAGCAATATATCGGAAATGGGCAGTAGTAGAGAATTATAATTTTGGGGATGTAAATTAGAGCAAATGCTGTATATTTTCTTGTTATTATGTTACCCAATGTGGTATTTGTTTTTGGTCACGTGATATCCGATTCAAAATTATTAATGGGACACCCTGTATATTAATATCTTTCTGTGTTCCTCCCAATAAAACAATTCCAACAAACTAGCACACTTGGGGTCTAAAGTGATTAATTCAAGAACTACAGGTACTTAAAGATTGTACCACTACCATTGATTATAATATGTACCCCTATGCCAGTGTTCGTTTCATTTTTTGTGTTAATGGTAATATTACAGTCCTTCAAGTAGCTGTAGCTCTTGAACTAAACGCTTTAGACCACAAGTGTGCTAGTTTGTTGGAATTGTTTTATTGGGAGGAACACAAAAAGTCTCTAATATACATTACATTAATCATTAAAAAATTTGAATTGGACGTCACGTGATCAAAAATGAATACCTCATTGGGCCACGCAATTATAAAAAAAAAGATGCAACAATTGCTCTAATTTCTACACTTCTACAATATGGCTACTCGATGGCGAGCAACAAAATGCTATGTACTGTCCACATTATTATACGGAGTTGAGGGATGGACATTAAAAGCTCGGATCATGTCACGTTTGGACTCTTTTGAGACGTGGCTATACAAACGCATATCAAGGATATCATGGACCGAGCGGGTAACAAACACTAATGTACTAGAGAGAATGGATAATGAGCAGTAACTTTTAATCACAATAAAACGAAGAAAAGCAGCATATTTTGGCCATATTTTTAGAAACAGTAAGTACGAGTTGTTGCAACTGATCGTTGAGGGAAAGATCGAAGGACGACGAGGGATCGGGCGAAAAAGTTCTCCTGGCTTCAGAACTTACGCCAGTGGTTTAATATCAGAGAGGCCTGCACAATCATTCGTTAAGCTAGAGAAGGGTTCCAAATGATGGTCGCCAACCTCCGCTGAGGAGGTGGTACTGAAAGAAGACAAAATGGGTATCAAATGAAAGGGCTTGTTGAGGGTAACTCAAAAAATAATGTGACTTCATTCTAAATCTAATATGGCGAACCATCCATGATATCGGAATAGTTATTTTTTATACACTTCTGCAAAAATATTCTGACATCACTTTTAATCAAATATAGCTTTTGAAGTTTTTTATGCTTTTGTATAGTATGGGTATTAAATGGAAGGGTTCGCCGAGATATTAAAAGCAAAACACTTTTTTATTTAAATGCTCTAAAAAAAAATCCGTGAGTGCTTATAATAAGTATTTATTCAAACTGAAATTTAAAAAATAAACTAGTCTAGTTTATTTACACGGGTAAATCGCGCGACAAGCTTTATAATCATATAAGTTGTGTATAATGAGGAAAATAATAGTTAAAATTTTAGAAGAAAATATTATTTTCTTCTTCTTAGAACATTTGAATAAAAGCTTTTTTCAAGTTTTTTTTTTTTGTTTTAAATTTATCTTACTTTATAGAATCAAATCCTGCAGTAGCTCATTTCATTTTATTCATATGTGGCGTTTTTATTTGTGCTGTTTTTTGCCTCCTGGTACCAGTGAAGCTTTATCACTTGCTTTACCGTATGTGCAGGAAAGTGTTTAGAAATTTAAATAAAGGTCAAATGCTTCTCATGCCATTCGCAATACTTGCATACCCTATTATACTACTTCATATTCTTCAGAATATCGTATGGCACCTAAGATAGGTGATAAACAAAATAAAAAAATAATAATCAAAAATTGTAGAATCTCCAAATCCATATACTTGTATTGATTAATCACTAAAATGATGACAGAAAATAACAGACATGCAAAAAATTTGACATACATGACATGTTAGAGTATATTTTGAAGTTAATCTGAATCTGAAAAAATCTCCTGATGTGGAGGAAAATGATCTTAGGGTATCATTTTAAATTTTAAGACACACAGAAACTAAAAATAATTTTGAGCTACAATTCCATTCACCACCACATCAATTTCAGCTAATATTTACATGAATGTATGTTAAATAAGCATTATATTGACAAAAAGTTTCAGTTTTTATCTATTTTTAAAGATGTTTTATGAATGTCTGATGATTTTTTTTCAGATCACTAAATTGCAAATTGATTTTGAATTACTTTTGTCATTTATGTTATTTTTTTTTAAGAAATGTGGTACATAAAAACCACTATCTAAAAATATTACAAAATTATCTATGCAAGGAATAAATTATGATCTGTGTTACAAAAAATTATATATATATGCTTTTAATTCTCAAAAATCTCTATAAATAATTTCTGCAACAGTGAACAATACCACAAATTTCCAGCATGGTTGCCCAGTACCTGGGTGCACAGTCAATTATTTTTGGAAACAAATATAGGATCTAATACATTGGCATTGATGACTTTCACAAACTCAGTTTTAGTTCAATGGCATATGAGGGCAAAATTAAAAGTAAGGAACTCAGTCAACCACAAATAAATATTAAAATTAGTGATTCACGTAAAAATAAACCATATCAGAAATTTATATGGACATATTTTAGAAATAATAATAAGCTGTAGCATTTTTAAGTATAGTTGTCTCATCTAAAAATTTAGCAGAATGACTTCAACTCTAAAAAGGGTTCAGACTTTCTTACATCATGGGATGCAGGAATCTCCAATAATTCTTTATGTACTTGAATAATTTTTAAGATATTTTCAATGCAGTATACACCCTTGAAAATGTCACATGACCCCACTGCTATAGGAATATGTAATGTTGTTTTAGACAGTGAAGTATAATTTATAAAAATATAGTACCAACCTCTTTATCATATTCAGCATTGCACTGTTTACAAACTAGAGTTTCTTCAGACTGGTGCATTATCAAATGTGACCTTAGACTTGCTGACCTCTGGAAGGCCAAGTTAATCCCACAAATTGGACACCTTCCATCGCCCTTCTCATGCACAACCACCAAATGAATCTTCAAATTGTTCTCCACACTAAATGCTGCCGAACATTCAGTACAGCTATATTTCTTTTTGAATTTATGCCTCAGCAGGTGCTTATCATACTTTGCTTGTGAGTTGAAGGTCTCAGGACATTGTATACACTTATACTCTATCAAACCTTGTTTTGGCTTAATTAATTCATAGTTTGATTTAAGCTGTAGGTCTTGTGTTTCTTCTAACTGTACTGGAGGGACACTACAAACACAAATAATGTTTAAGTGTAACAAAGGATGAGTGCCAAATTGAATCAAAGACTTGCTTGAAAGCAGTGGCATCTCCAAGAGCTCAAATAGGTCTGGCCCAGAAGTGTTCTACTGCCCTGTAGAAATTAGCATGCCAAAATAATGAGCCCCTGTTGTGTGTCTCTAGACACATTGGTATACTGGATAATTAGATGACAGATTACCTCGCTAGGATAGGGGCCAAAAGCTTCTATATCACCTTTAAACCTAATCTAGTAATTAGTAGGTACTGGGTCAATGGGATTAGAACAAACTGCAAAAGCTTTATTAAAGAGAGAGAGATGACTGCAGATAAGCAAATAGGTTAGTTTTGAGTAAAATCTGAGATTCACTCAGTGGCAGTTCTCACAGGCCATTGCCTTCTGGGATCAATCATTCATAAAAGAGATAAAAGACATAGGCGTAGTTAGGTGGGGGCTCGGGAGGCTTAGCCCCCCCAAGAATGAAATTAGCCCCCAAAAAATCAAAAATAACTCGTTCTGTTATGTTTATTGCATCTAGGGCGGGGACTTAAGCCCCCCCCCCAGATCCAGGGACTTAAGCTCCCCCAGATTCAGGCACTTAACTATGCCTATGGTAAAAGATCCCCAGCTGGTCCAGATGTTAGGAAGAATATAAAACTGTGTTTCACTTCCGGAGGGAATATATGGTGTGTATCACAACCCTGAGGTTCAAATCATTATACACTGTAAATTGGTTGTTCTTGTCAGTGGCAGATCTAAAATTTAATTTTGGGGGGGGGCTGAGTGGGGCAAAATTTTGTGAAAGGACTTTCATAAAGTGAAGCAACCAAAAGAGTAGTTTAATGTTGTTCTACAGAGCTTCCAGGATGTTTTATTTACTAATTTATACTGATGAAATACAATAAAGTTAATAATAATGTTTACCAAGCTTCAAACAAATTATATTGGTATATAATTTACATTCTTACAAAAAAACTTTTCAGAGGTTTGGGGGGGGGGGGTCAGCCCAAAAGCACTGCTGTATATCAGCCAGTGGTTTTTGCTGATATCTATACAATTTCCAACAGTAGTTTCAAAAGGATCAAATTACAGTAAAGATTTCACATCCCAGACTGGTTTGGAATGATATGGATAAAAATTGCATCTGCAGTATGATTAACAGTGTTGGCAATACCTATGTAAATCTTACATGTAAAGTGATGCTTTTTATCCAAACTAGTCCCGAACCAGTCCTGGACGTGATGTGCGAAAACATCTTATAAAGCATCAATAATTATAATTTCAAGCTGTCAGATGTAATTTATACCTGACAATTTGAAGCTAAATAATTCCTATGTGATGTGACATATACATTAATAGTCTATCTTTAGAACCCAAATAGGTACAAAAAATACATACATCAAATCACCTTAGCGTCGCATATAAACCTTGATATCGTACAAGTACTTACGTCACAATAATATTAGGATTCTCCAAAGCAGGAGCAGGTTCCTGACTCTCCGCATAAGGATTTCCTAGAATGTTTGTCTGCAATACTCCTGGATCAATAATATATATGTAACTGTCAGGCAACTGGTCTATACTGAAATTCTGATCCGACTGCAGATTGCAACCATCTGCAATTATACAGTTGGTGAAAACAGTCTGATCTGCATCATTTGGCGGACTATGATAGTGCTCCTCTAGAATGTTGGATGGCTTAGATGACAGCATATTGATCTTAAAAATACAAAATTCTAATAAATATGACTGGACCTGACACAAGATCAACTATATAAATTTGAAAATTTTATTTTGCGTTTTAATTTTTAATAATAATATCCAGGCATCAAAATATACAACTTTTAGGTTATACAACTGTCATGATGACACGGAACAGAAAACAGGTACGGGTATGGGTCGTCAAACCTATAAGGTGAAAAGACCAACCAGAAAGGAAAGGACGAAAGTAGTTTCCATATGAGCAAGGATTGCGATGTTGCCATTTCTAAGTGGATCGATTGAAATGACGTGATTCCTAGCATAGACCAGGGCCGGTATTCCCAACTCGCTCCCCTCGCAAGCGAGCGATCCGTCAAGGGAGCGATATGATTTGCAGCGATATGGCATTTCTAGATTCTCACCTACCGCTCCCCTCGCAAATTTGGAAAGCGAGCATTGAGATACGACAACATCGCGTATTGATGTAAAATGTCCAAACAAAACGTCAAGTTGTCAAAACATAACCAATATGTTCGTTTGATAAAGTACCGTATACATCACAGACGATAAATAATAATTGTCGGTGATATACATCGATCGAGGTTGAACTAACTGTTCCAAACATGAAGATTAGTATCAACCAAAAAGCAACATTCAGGATAAATCTGATTTAATTAGCGGCGAATTTGGCCCCCATTTAATGTAAAAGAACTGTTGTTTTCTATTTCGATACCAATATTCTTGTTTGAAATTAAATAATGGTAATCACAGCGACTATACTTTAGTTATAGTTCTTATTATAACTTCGAATCATATATCAGTACATTAAGCTATAAACTTTTAAAAGCTTACAATTTTTTTATAAAATCACTGAAAAATAGTAAACCAAAATTTTTGCTATTGGTTGAGGAATTGAGGATATAAATCTGTAATTTTTACAAGGTCATCCAGATAAATGCTAATTGTGTCCAAGACATGTCAAAAGGTTTGTTTTGTTAATCTAAATAACGTTTTGAACTAGTTTTCAGCGAGTTTTGTTAGTGTTTTTTGAGTGAGAACTCCGTAAAAAAATCTATACATCTTAAAAAGGTACATTTTAATGTGAAGGTTGCGCTTGACTTTGTCTAATAAATTTCTCCCATAACAGATCCGATTTGCAATATTAAATATTAAATTTTCCAAATTTAGGCGATTTTTAGTTTACTTCTTATTTGGGCCATGAAATTACGCACTCACACAAGTACAAGGTAGAAAATGGAATGAAATACTTCAAAGCCTCGATTGTTAATTCCGTGTACTTATTTTCCCTTCTCAACCAGAAGGTATCAAAATTTCCAGATTTGAACTCCCAGCGTAGCATCCCATTGGCAGATAATTCCAGCAGATTATAATAACGCAAATGCCTAAAAGTTTTGTACGGTTTAAATATTTTTAACATACATGGAAAAAAGGGTCGGGAATCAAGAAATATTTTCAATACTAGGGGGGGTCGTGTTATGGGAAAGGTTGAAAAACACTGTTAGAGGGCCTCTTAAAACAACTCGATGGAGCTCTGAAACATGTTTTTATGCTTCTTGGTCTAACAGTCCAATACATACAGGATCGTCCACTATAAAGCATAATAGTTATAAATAAGAGCACATATCTCAACTTAAGATACCCTAATCGTCGGTGATAACCTATTTACATTGCTACACCAGTGACACGAGCGACAGAAAGCACTCCCCTTTGACGCGAGCGCTTCAATTGTGAGGAGAGGATGTGAGAATCTAAACAGCAGTGATTTTCGCTCCCCTCGCGTTTAAAGGCAGCGTTATCGCTCCACGCGAGCGGTCAAGAATACCGGCCCAGAACTGTAACTGGAAATTTGCGAATAGCAACAAATAGGTATCGTTGTTGCAAAAATGGGAAACAAGTTTTAGCAGCTAACTAGATTTTTTCAAATCGAAGCAGTTACCTGAACTTTGTTAAAAACGACGAATGCACAACTCTGACGCAAAAAGATATAAAAGTACTTATCAGTGGAACTCCGCAGGGTTTATTACGCACTCTGCTTATAAATGCCTCCAATAACTGATAAAAAACGTAGATAGTAAACAGTTCAATGAAGAGTATATATATACAGGGTTGGGATAAAGTATGGAACCAAGCAAATAACTTTGGAATGGAAAGAACGATATTGCTGAAAATTTGCACGCAAGTGTAACGACATATAGTGCATCCGATGACATTATGTTAGCTATCAGTGTACTTCCGGTTCAACCGGAAGTACCGTCAACTTTTTTAATTTAAATGGGACACCCTGTATATTTTTACAGATTTTAATACATCTTTTTTTCCGAATACGTCCATAGTAGTTTGGGTATTAGTTTCTATAAAAACGGGATAAAAAAAAAGATAAAACTTCTTCATATTTTTAAAATGCCGGCCATTTACCTCCTGACGTCCTGATCCTGACGTGAATTGATTCAACAAGGTAACTCAGCAATTTGTCATCAGACTTGTCAGGAAGTAAACGGCGGGCATTTTGAACGTCTGAGATAATTCCTTGATAATTCATTTTGAATTTTCTTATTGTAACACATCAAATAGACTGAACGTTTCAGTAAATAATAAAAAACTTTATCTTTCCCATTTTTACAGAAACAAATACTAAACCTACTATGGACGTATCCGGAAAAAAAAGATGTATTAAAATCTGCAAAAATATACAGGGTGTCCCATTTAAATTAAAAAAGTTGACGGTACTTCCGGTTAGACCGGAAGAATATTAATAGCTAACATAATGTCTTCAGATGCATTATGCGTCACTTCATTTACCTGCAAATTTTCAGCAATATCACCCTTTCCGTTTCAAAGATATTTGCTTGGTTCCATACTTTATCCCAACCCTGTATAATATGTCCGCCTGCTCCAATAACTACGCAGTGACTTTTTTCTGTATATTAATTGTGGTTCTTGTGGTTTATTGACCTTCCTAACTGTCATCACAAATATTTCAGCACTGCAGCGACCAAACTTTTTAGATTGATTGGGAATTTGGAAAGTTGGGGAGATATCGTTTTTCGAAAAATAAAGTTCGTCATTACTGTGTAGTCTTTAATATATATTTACATTATTTGATTGAGTTTAAATTAATTACAATGTTCGAACACTATAATTAAACGTATTTAAGTAATCATTTAATATAACCTTAAATTAATAGTGTGAGTAGTAGTATAGTAATCTGATTGAAAATAATCTACAGACTGCAAAGCACTATATAAACAAATGAAATTTGACTAATATTAATCGTATTTACATTTATCGCAGAAAGATTATTAGTTATTTATTTCATGGTACTTTAGCAGCTCAATCTTATTTGTAGAAATAATATATTTCACTGGTCTAATAAAATAAAACAGCTGTCTATCGTCTTGAGTAAATTTGATACACTCTCCCGTAGGTGCTCAATTTTTTTTAAACAGTAGCTCATCGTGTCCGTATAGAAATGTATTGAGTTTATACGTCTGTACTCTGTATATTGTGAAATAGGAAAATGTCTGGTATTTTCGTGTATTGTGTCTCATCCGCATAAGCGTAGTTAAGCTCCTGAATCTGGGGGGGGGGCTTAAGCACCCCTAGATACAATAAACTCAACAGAAAGTTCCTGATTTGAATTATATTTGGAGAGGCTAATTTCATTCTTGGGGGGAGCTTAGCCCCCCAAGCCCCCACCAATCTACACCCATGCTCATCCGATTCGATTTATAATGAGTCCTGCAAAGATTAGAACTCTAAAGAGATATGTGAGTGGGTCGTTCGGCGTATGTGAATTAAGTCTACATCGGAATATTTCTCCTACATTCTGCATTATAGCGAAAATTTGGTTAGTTTTAATATTCTTAAGAAAACCAGTAATTGTTATTTTTCAGTTTAGTGGAATTAATACAGTGGCGTGCCGAAAGGGCCCGCAGGGCCCGCGGTGCGGAGGGGCCCCGGGCAACCGGGGGGGCGGCCGCTCAGCCTCAACCTCGACTACATCGACCTTATAGCGATGCAATCATATTTTTCTAAAATCAAATTAAATATATTTTGCCTAATTTTGCCTTTTCAGGACTTATTTTATGGCAAAATTTGACAACACCACAACATAGTCGAACGTAGAATCGAAAAAGGCAAGAGTTAAGGTGTTTTATTTATTTTTGTTACATTTTTGTGTGTTATAAATGTTTTATTTGTTCATTTTGTTATAGTTTTTTGTGTTGTGTGTTAGTAATGTTTATTTAATAAAATTGCATCTCAAATTCTGTAGTTTTCTAAACCTAATAAAACTCATAGTGGAATATAATATAGATGGAGTTTGTTACATTTATGTGAATAATCGATGTAATACCTATGGTCAATGAATTCTTGTTCTTCAAAGACTCGAAAGAACAAAATAAAAATACAAAGTTGATGTCACACCAAATTTTTTTTATCTATAAACCGATTTTAAATATTATTTTTTATGTAGAGGGGAGGCCCCGTGAACAAAATTGCGGGGGGGGGGGCCGAAGACCTCGGCCCGCTACTGAATCAATAACCATATTCTTGAGTTACAATCGATTAATGAAATGTAAAATTCAAGTGTATTTCTGATCTTCCATGAAATTATCATAAGGGGAGTCAGCAATACTTTAAATATATTTTCGTCTGAGCTCTATGACATAATTAACAGCAATTTGGCGTGAGCTGGATACGAGCATCCAAACTAAATATACTCCGCAAAGAGTATCCAGTATGTACAATTGAGCACAGTGAAAAGTAACGGGAAGAAAACCCTGCTGAATCGATCGATATTGATGGCTCTATTGAGCCTCTTCTGTGCAGGTGTGAGAGGCTTTGGAGCGCCCGGCAGTCCCCCCGTGTCGTTGGGGGCGGTCAGCAGCAACAGCGAGCTCTCCTTGGGTACAGGGGCGGGGGCTGCTGTAGGCGGGGGTGGATCGAAGATGCTATTGGCCGTGCTGCGTTTCTTGCTGAGCCTTGAACTGGAACCGCCCAACGCAGAAGGAGGAGCGGGCGGCTTAGGGGCATCTGAGTCGCCTAGCACGATGTTCACTAAGCAGTACTCCATCAGCGCCATAAACACGAAACTGAAAAAATAAATGGTATTAATGTAGTTTCTAAAACAACGTCTTTGTCCATAAATTTTTCACATGCCCAAAGTGACACGCCCCATTGTGCGCTGCGTCGTCGCACGCGACATTTTAAACTTCTGCTCGCCCACTTAGACGAAGCGTCGCGAACGGAAGCGGCGCGAGGCGAAGCTTCATTTAACCGATGTCCGCACACTGAGGCGAAACGGTGCGAAGCGTCGCTAGCGTCTTTTACGGCGCGACGCGAGTTTTATTTGTTTTTAAGCCGTTGAACGAGGTACGTTGTCCAGTGAGGTACAATGAGCAAGAGGAACTCTGTATTGAGTTTACGTGCCACTATGGAAGAAGAAGAAAAGACAAAAACAAAAAAAATGCTGCGTAATTAAATTACCTTTGCAATTGATGTCTTTGTATTACGGCCAGAGACTGCAACTTAGCACCACTTCCTACAAAATACTGCTAAACATTGACAATATGCGAGAGGCATCAAGAAATATTTGGATCTTCTCGCTGCCTGGTACCGCACACTCAGGCGGCGCGAAGCGAAGAGGCGCGTCGTTTGACGCGCGACTTCTCTTCGGACCAACTAGGCGTCGTTTCTCTTGCCGCTTCGCTTCGCTTCGCCTGAATGCGCGGTACCAGGCAGCGAGGAGATCAAAATATTTCTTGATGCGTCTCGCATATTTTCAGTGTTTAGCAGTATTTTGTAGGAAGTGGTGCTAAATTGCAGTCTCTGGCCGCGATACAAAGACATCAATTACAAAGGCAATTTAATTATTTTTGGTATCATTGTGGAAATAGGTATTTAGATTGAAATTTAGAATGGGTGCATGTGTTTTTGTATTGATTATGTTGAAATAGAAAAAAAAGTACATAAATAAAATTATTTTTAGGAAGTGGAAAATGAAAGGAGAGGAACTTATTATGCACGTTCAAAGTTATCCCGTTTTATATGATCTGACAGATGCAAGATACATCAATACGCTTATTAGGGAAAATGCGTGGGAAGAAATAGGTGATAAAATGAAACGCAAAGTATTTCAAAAACTTTTCCTCTGACATACGAAAATATTTGTAAAATTTCTTTTTATCTTGTCTAAGATCATTAAACAAATGATGAAATTCACCATGAGTATCTCTTTTTCGATTTATGTCATGGACCCAGCATTTTCTTTTGTTTTTTTCTTTTCTTCTTCTTCCATAGTGGCAATTGAACTCAAAATACAAAGAGTTCTTCTTCTGATGAACTGCTCATCGTACCTCACTAGACAACGTACCTCGTTCAACTGCTTAAAAACAAATAAAATTCGCATCGCGCCGTAAAAGACGCGACGCGACGCTTCGCGATGCTTCGCGCCGCTCCGCCCCAGTGTGCCGACATCGGTTAAATGACGCTTCGCCTCGCGCCGCTTCCATTCGCGACGCTTCGTCTAAGTGGGCGAGCATGTTCAAGAAAAACGACGCCGACGCCTAGTTGGTCCGAAGAGAGTTCGCGCGTCAAACGATGCGCCTCTTCGCTTCGCGGAGCCTGAGTGTGCGGACTGCCTTAAAACCTAATGTAAATTTCTCTGGCGTCAAATCCACATTTTCTTCGCGCCGCTTCTGTTCGCGACACTTCGTCTAAGTGGGCGAGCACGTTAACGGATCAACGCAGACGAAGCGAGGTCCAAAGTGATGCGCTGCGATGTTGGCAGGGTTGTTGCTACTATTACATTTGTAATAATCTATTACCAAAACAGTATGACGTTTTTACGACTTTTTAGATTTAGTGGAAAAACTGTTGCTATTTGACATTGTAATCTTTTTGTTTAACGGGCAGCCTGCGCTAGTATCTGAAGTTCACAGGTAATAGGCGATACAGTAATACCCGACTTACACTACCCCGACTCCCTGATTCACATAACCAGGAGCTGACAATTGCTGAACTCGTAGAAATGGTTGGTCAAGCGCAAGGCATTGAAGAACTTGATTCTTTAGACCCAGTTATGTCAAAAGATCAGATGACGGTGGCAAACTTGACAGAAGGATTCAGCTTAATTGAAAAATGCTTAAATAGGCTCCAACGAAGAGCGCATGTCTGCGACAAAACAGAGAACAAAAAAACTGTTGCATGCTATGAGGAAATCTTGCGTGAGAAGAAAAAATCTTTGACCCGCCAAACAACTTTCGATTTTATTAAGCCCCCTACTTCAAAGTAACCTTGGTTTACGTTTTTACAATAAATATGTTCAAGATATAAATAATAAATTTTGTTGTAATATGGTATTACGATGTTTTAATACATTTTTTAAACTAATGTGTCTTTATGTCTGTTAGTTTATTCCTCTTCTGTCGATTGCATGACACTGACAATACGGCATCATTTTTGGCATCTGCTTTCATATTGGAAAGTTACGTGGTTTGGATTACTTAATAGGCTGATAGGCTGTCTTAGTTTGGACCCCCCCCCCCCCCCCGAACAAAATTTCTATCTTCGCCACTGCTAAAACAGCATCCCAGAAGCTTTGAGTTTTGATCTGCTGTAGGAAGTTGTATACACCAGAGCAAGTACTGCTGCTCACTATTGCTCTACAATAAGGCACAGATACGACCATCGTTGGAGTATTGCTCCCATGTGTGGGGATGCGCTCCGAAGAATCCTCTAAAGCTTCTGGACACTATCCAGAAGAGAGCAAATAGACTAATCGATATGCCTCACCCCATAAAATACTTCCACAGCCTGGAACATTGAAGAAGGTTGGCTGACCCGTCCCTGTTTCACAGATTCTATCACGGAAGATGTTCGATTGAGTTCTCCCAGATGATAACACCAAAAGCCGCCCAAAGGAGTAACACCAGAGAAGCTCTGCGAGGCTTTCCTTACTAGTCCTTTCATACTCCCCGAACATCGACGGTGTGGAATGAGCTGCCGGGGAATTTGTTTCTCGACGGCTACAACTTGCAGCGTTTCAAATCTATAATCTAAGTTACATCGCCATAGGCCTTTGCGGGAGGCTGACTATAAAAAAAACGGCGCATTCTAATCAGTGAGTGCATATCAGAATTCATAGAGCCAATACACAAACAGCACACAATTTAGTTCGAGCAGCTGCCCATAATTTCGCACGACTACTTGATGATTGATACTCACATGGTACAAACGGACATGAAGCCATCCACAGCTTTCAGATAGGACACAGGAGGCAAAGCAGCTTGACTTTTGGCATGTTGGGTTGATAAAGTTAGCAGTGACGTAACACCTAATGTTACTCTTGCTGGAGCTGCTTCAGGTTTTATCCAAAAAGACACCCACTGTAAAATATCAGGTGAAATGATTATAAATGTTAACAGCTCAGGTGACAGATAAGATTGCTATAGAAATTTATCTAGGATAAATGATACTTGGGAATGGAGTATTTGGTTTTGTTTTAGTTTCTTGTTCTTGAGTCTCTACATCTGTCTCAAGATGGGGTGATGCATTCCATTCTCTCAACTATTACAGTGTACAATGCAAAACTTAAGCCTCGTGTCCACTTGCAAGTAACTTGTGATAGTTTTTGCAGCAAGTACTTGCTTGTTTGTGTACACTATCTTTTAATTGTTCGCAAATTTAATCTAGGAAATTGCTCTCGCAATTTCACTTGGGCTTGGTTGTTCTGATTCCGTGTACACTATAGACAAGATGTCGTATGCAAAATCTGTAGGTGCTACGGTAGTTGTGGTGTATTTAATAAAAAAAAAGAAAACAAGAGAAAGATAGTAAAAGGCGGAGGAATGTTGGGTGAGAAAGTGGATTCAGCGTAAAACTACTCCAGGGATACATGAACTTTAATGAGTCAAAGAACTCCCAAGTACTCTTATACAGGGTGAGTTTTTAGTACCGGCTCGGTCGATAACTCCACTACTATAGAAGATAGCGAAAAAAGTTGTATATAAAAGTTGTAGCCACGGATACGCTCCTTGCTCGGAAAATATTTAGATTTATACAAGGTGATCCATAACTACGTGGTGATGCAAACATGCATTTTTTTAAACGAAACACCCTATATATTATTCCATATTCAGATTCTACTAATGATGTCCGTTCTTCCAATATAGGGCATTGTTACATTATACAGGATGTTTCAAAAGTTACGACCATTTTTATATCCAAATCGCGGACAAATGAACGTACTGTATATCAAAAAGCAATGAATCAAAAATTATCTTTTGTACACGAGAAGATTAAAAATATCCTCTAGTTTTAAAATCGGCTATAAAAGAAGCTCGAGACGCATATTCGTATACAGGGTGATGTAGAATGCAAAATCCAAATTTTCTCTTTTTTTTCGAATGTAACCCCCAATATTTTATTATCCCAAAGAATTGCTTTTAATATGCTCTTTCATCTTTGTATAGCACTTGTTGTACCTACGTCCATCAGTTTCCGAGATATTTAGATTTTTCGGTAAATTTAAAATATAGCCTGTATTTGTGTACTGAAATTTATTTATTTTGAGAAAGTTCTGATTTGTTTTTTATTTAACGAACAACTAAATTATAACGTCTTGATAGTATTTGATGAAGTCAAAACCCTAAATCATCGAGATAATAAAGTCAGGTATGCTGAGGAAACAATTTTGTAGGAGTCATGCATAATTATCAAGTAGTTTTATCAGGTAGGCTTTGAAAATTTGACAGTTTTCATAACTTACTCAATAATTCCGTACTGTGTGAAAAACTAGCTTTGAAAATTAATTTTTCCATTGAGGGTATTTAGGAGAATCTTTGAGAAATTGTCTACTTGCCTCTAGAATATATCGACTATGAATAGCAATATCCAGAACGGAGGCACTCTAAAACTAATGCGTTTGAAAGATTGAAGAATCGTTTTATTTGGACTGTGTCGTTTCATATTTCATAGCTTACCTGATACATCTGCTTGATAATTATGCATGACGTCTATAAAATTGTTTCCTCAGCACAATTGACCTATATTATCTCGTTAGTTCAGTGTTTTGACTTGGTCAAGTATTATTATCGGCTTATATTTTAGTTGTTTGTTAAGCAAAAACAAAATTTGGTAGTATTTTCTCAAAATAAATAAATTTCATTAAAGAAATAGAAGGTATACTTAAAATTTGTAGAAAAATCGAAATATCTCAGAAACTAATGAATGCAGCCATAATAAGTGCTATACAAAGATGAAAGAGCATATTAAAAGCAATTCTTTGGTATAATAAAATATTGGGGGTTACATTTAAAAAAAGAGAGAAAATCTAGATTTTGAATTCTACATCACCCTGTATACGAATATGCGTCGCAGGATTTTTTTTAACGTATTTTAAAACTAGAGGATATTTCTAGTCTTCTCATGTAAAAAAAATTTTTGTTGATTAATTACTTTTTGATTACAGTACGTTCATTTGACCGTGATTTGGATACAAAAATGGTCATAACTTTTGAAACACCCTGTATAATGTAACAATACCCTATATTGGAAGAACGGAAATAATTAGTAGAATTTGAATATGTAATAATATATAGAATGTCTCATTTAAAAAAATGCATGTTTGCATCATCACGTAGTAATGGATCACCCTGTATAAATCAAAATATTTTGTGAGCAAGGAGCATATCCGTGGCTACAATTTTTATATACAATTTTTTTCGCTATCTTCTACAGTAGTGGAGTTATCGATCGAGCCGGTACTAAAAATTCACCCTGTATATTTCATTACTCCCTTTCCTGCTTTTCTTTTTTTGAATTTTTCTCCACTCTCGGTTAACTTGTGTTCTCAAATTATGTAGATTCCTTTGAATTTCCGCTTTAGAAGTATTGAATAAGTCGGCCAATTTTTGTAACGCATTCTTTTTGAATCTGTCCTTAAATTATGGAGTATGTACGTTCCATAATTCAGGATATAATTCACAATTTTCAATTAAAAGACACGTGTCTTCTCTCGTCCAGTTGAGCTTCTCCATATTTGATTTACAACACTTCTTGCTGCAAAACTTTCGAAACAGGCTCGAAATTTATGTGGCAAACTAATTTCCTGAGAATAACTGTGTACACTACAAGCTCTCAGCAAGTCTTTTATGTGCAATTAATTTTGCTGCAATATTTCTCCAATGACGTCGTGCACACGCTACGCAAGTGACTTGTGAGAGTAACTCTAGCAATTTTATTTGCTAGTGGACACGAGGCTTTAAGCAATTTACTCACCGACATAATGACGATGAGGCAAGTCGGAATATAGGTGTGGAACAAGTAGTAGCCTAAGCGACGTTTTAGAACAAAAACCACTTCCAGGCAGGTGAAGTTACCTGAAAAAAATATAGATTCTTGAAACTGATTCCGGGAAGAGCACGAATAGGCCTGTGTTTGGAGTCAGAACTCCCGGTGGAGAAAATTTGTCACATTTTAAAAATAACAATGTAAGTTAATTTCACTGGTACCTAGTAAGCACTAAGCAGTGTAATCCCCTACCCCTTCAAGGTTCCTCCGGTGAATAGTGAAAATAAAATGAAAATTAGAAAAGATCGATAGTGATAGTCCCATATCGTTAGCAGGGTTATCAAATTTTACATTCGATCGTTAAGAAAGTAGAAAAATAAAGTTACCTGTGTTTGAAGTTTCCTTAATAAATTAATCTACTATACCCTCCAAGTACATAAAGAACTCAAATTTGACCCTCTAAACTAAGCTGACGCATTTCATGTTTAATCCCACCGTAAAGTCTCAGTCCTCTAAGTTTTATAATCGCAACGATATTCAATTTTTTCCTGATATCTACTTTTACCAAAAATGGTTTTGCGCCTAGACGGTTCATATAAAATCACTTTGGAATTCACCAAAAAATCCAAATATGCAATAATATACCCGAGGTTCTATTTAGAACATGTAGCTTTGATATGAATCACCCTGTATAGAGCTTAAAAAGTTCAATATTCAGAAAGGATTGATTATTGTTGGAACAATAAGAAATGTAAGTACTTGCTTCCTTGCATACTATACCATTTAGTTCTGTTTACTGAATAAAAGCAAGCTCAGATATGATGAAACTTGGATGGAATATAATGGCAGATTATGATCTAACAACCATATTTGAAACATATTATATGCTCTACTATAATATGTACCCAGAGTGCCCAGTATAAAAGGTTTGGTAAGGGTTAAGTATAAGTTTCAACCATTAAATATCTATATACTATAACTTGAGTCAACGAACTTCATGTCCAACGCCGGATTAAACTTTGATGGGGCCCGAGGCTATTATAATTTTAAGGGGCTCTTTATAAATAAAATGCAAATACTATTATTTATGAGACTATATTCCCGATGTAACAAAAGAAACTACTATACACTTTTTTATAAGTACGTCATGATCAGAACTATTTTCAGTCCAATCCTTTTCAAGCAGAGTGTTAGGTTTACTTAAAAAACTTGTTACTTTGGGCAATTTTTTTGCTACTTCTAATTTATCCTCGGCAGTCTTAAAACAGTTATTTAGAGTTATCTTGGTAAATTGTAGCTATGTAGCACATAGACATAACACTAGCAAGCTATATAGGTAACTTACTCTTCTTTTTAGAGCGCCGCTTTTGTATCGGTTCAACTTCGATTTATTCATTATATTGGCACGGGCCATAGGCACCGACATTTGAATATTTCAGTATCCAGTGGGAAGGTATATGTAGGTATTTTCTATTTTCTTTCTATGCAAGGTGAGTCAAGCTCAATGCCTCGGACTCTTGTGACCAAACCATAACACTTTTTAGAATATTAACTTTGGGAATGTATGTAGGTCGAGTTACACTACATTTTAAAACTAGTGATCTTTATACTACCGACTGTTGTTAAATAGCTTCAAAAATAAAATTTCAAATTTAATGATTCAAAAATGTGGTAATTTTCGTCAAATCAAAAGTAACGATACCTCCATGAGCAGGATCGCTGAAAATGAAGAATGAATTAACAATCTGTCAAATTATAAAACATAGTTTACCTGGCAAAAAATTAAAATCTGATTTGTCAATATTCCTTTTTTGCGGTCTTGCTACAGGGGTACAGTCATAGGTATCGTTACTTTTGGCTGACTGAAATGACTACTGTTTTATACCATTAAATGTGAAATTTCGTGCTGAATATATTAGACTGCTAGTAACTATCGCTAAAAGTTTTCCTTCAATTGCAAAGGTTTTTGTGGTATTGGAAATTTTTAATCTTGCAATAGCTAGTAAGCTGTAAAAATTATCCATTTCTGTCGAATTCCAGCTTTTTTTGACTTTAGATATTTTACCGGCGTTGTTTCTAGTTATAGTTCATTGGTTGTAGGGAATTTTTATAATCTTGTCCCTTTACTTCAGTTTATATCATTCTGCTATGTTAGCTGTTTTCTTCTATCTGAACACGTTTTTTGTTTATATTTCATGGCCTGCTAGTTTGCTTATAGGTATGGAAACTGAAATCTCGAAATTAAATTTTCAGTAGATCTACTGATTTTATTGTTCATCTATTGACCTAATATTTCCTCTCTCACATATAATAAAAGTAGGGCCCCTCTGAATCGCGGGGCCCGGGGCTCCAGCCCCTTTAGCCCCATGGTTAATCCAGGCGTGTTCATGTGTGTGTAATGTAGTTCAAGCAGGAATATAAAGGAGACACTTACCCGTAGAGTAGACTTGAGTGCAGTCTGCTGTATAATTTTTCACCAGGGCCAACTGAGGCAATTGAATGTTCTCATCAACGACCAGTGGAACGTCAGGATCCCATTGAAAAATCATGTCATCGGTTGTATGGGATACTACAACATATTGTCAAATATTCTTGTAACGAAATGATAAGGACCTGACACCACTTTGCATAGAAGCACCTTACTATGTGAATTTTTTAGCCCACTTTGCATAAAATTATCGTAGTATGTGAGCTCTCGTATATTGATTTCATCTTAAACTCAATGGTTCTTAAGATTGAGCAGAAGTTAAATTGCTGCAGTTTTTGGAGCGTCATACAAGTTTCATCTATTTTACATAATTATGTGGAGATGCAAATTTCAATATAATGCAGTCTTGTCTTGTGTATGTAATTCTTAAACATGTACTTAGGGGATTAGTAGAAAATATAAAATTAATTTCCATAGAGTACAAAATCCATAAGACCGACCAATTAAAATAGAGCACTCAGGGAAATATATAAATTTCCAGGCTAAGGAAGTTTTAAAACTTTTCGAGCCCTAAAAAAATCAACAAAGAATTGAGAACCACTTTTTTCAAAACTGACTGTACCAAAAATGATTGGAACCTCCCACCTTCTATAATTTAATTCAAAACCCTTGCTTAATTTCACTTATATTACAACAAAGTGAAGGTTATGTGACAAAAGCGTACAACAAAATGTTAAAGAGAACCGATTAAGTAATTTCATGAATATCAAGTTAGTAGTTTTCAAGACACAGGGTTGTTAAAGATTGATAGTGTTCTGCACAAAAAATAATTGAGTTCCATAATAAACAATAATGATTGTCGTTTTCCGTCTCTAAACGAAAAATATTCGTGTAGCTTTGGATAGTACAGTGCTCAATTCTATCCGCCCCAGAAGTGTTTATAGCTTGGCATTTATTATATTTATTCGGTCGTTTTTTAAGAATGATAGACCCCTGTTATGTCATCTTGGAAAACATTAGATACATAGACTAGTCCAGGCGGTAGAAGTTTTTTGACAGCAAAAGGTCAGAAAGAAATAAAATTTGGTGGGATAGTAGACCTTGATCCCCTGAATGTTCACCTAAGTTTGCGACCTCGGGGAGTTGCCGCTCGAGTAGTGGGAGTGTGAAAACTCTGCTTCGCGATCGGTAGTAGGTAGCATTGTCGTCCTAAATATCGTATTTTTTAAGCCCAAATGTGTTATTTAACAAATTAAAGATAATAGTGATATGATAAATGTTATTCTCTTAGGAGAAAGAGTGTTACAGAGCTTTTTGAACTTTGGGGAACTGTAGAATGGAAACTATTGGTCGCACACGAAAAATGTAAAGACCAAAATTGTGAAGAATTTTGTTGTGTCTGTATATCATTTGATTTTTTTTTTTCGATAGCACCTGGCGCACAACGGCGCTATCTGTTAAATAGCGTCACAAAACAAGTGAAATCTCGCGTTTTGGATAATTTGAGGGTGCTCATTACAATTCCAGTCGCCATTTTGAGTTTCGGTTCCGTTTGAAGAAAGTTTAAAGTTTCAGATTTTTCAGAACTTTAGGTTCTCCTAAAAACTGAAAATCTTTATTCGACTTTCTATTAAGATGAAACCTCGCGTTTTACATAATTTGAGGATACTGATTACAAATCCGGTTGCAGTTGTGAGTTTCAGTCTCGTTTGACGAAAATCAAAAATTTCAGATCTTTCAGAGCTTTAGGTTCACCTGAAAAATTGCAAATCCTTATTCGATTTTCTATTGAGCTGAAACCTCGCGTTTTACATAATTTGAGGATACTGTTTACAGATCCGGTTGCAGTTGTGAGTTTCAGTCCCGTTTGACGCAAATCAAAAATTTCAGATGTTTCAGAACTTTAGGTTCACCTAAAAAATTGTAAATTTTTATTTCACTTTCCATTAAGGTGAAACCTCGCATTTTGGATCATTTGAGAGTGCTCATTAGAAATCCAGTCGCCATTTTGAGTTTCAGTCCCGTTTGAAGAAAATCAAAAATTTCAGATCTTTCAGAAGTTTAGGCTCACATAAAAAATTGAAAACCTTTATTTGACTTTTGACTTTCTGTTAAGATGAAACCTCGCATTTTAGATCATTTGAGGGTGCTTATTAGAAATCCAATCGACATTTTGAATTTCAATCCCGTTTAAAGAAAATAGAAAATTTCAGATCTTTCAGAACTTTAGGTTCACCTAAAAAATTCAAAATCTTTATTTGACTCTCTATTAAGATAAAACCTCGCGTTTTACATAATTTGAGGATACTGATTACAAATCCGGTTGCAGTTGTGAGTTTCAGTCTCGTTTGACGAAAATCAAAAATTTCAGATCTTTCAGAGCTTTAGGTTCACCTGAAAAATTGCAAATCCTTATTCGATTTTCTATTGAGCTGAAACCTCGCGTTTTACATAATTTGAGGATACTGTTTACAGATCCGGTTGCAGTTGTGAGTTTCAGTCCCGTTTGACGCAAATCAAAAATTTCAGATGTTTCAGAACTTTAGGTTCACCTAAAAAATTGTAAATTTTTATTTCACTTTCCATTAAGGTGAAACCTCGCATTTTGGATCATTTGAGAGTGCTCATTAGAAATCCAGTCGCCATTTTGAGTTTCAGTCCCGTTTGAAGAAAATCAAAAATTTCAGATCTTTCAGAAGTTTAGGCTCACATAAAAAATTGAAAACCTTTATTTGACTTTTGACTTTCTGTTAAGATGAAACCTCGCATTTTAGATCATTTGAGGGTGCTTATTAGAAATCCAATCGACATTTTGAATTTCAATCCCGTTTAAAGAAAATAGAAAATTTCAGATCTTTCAGAACTTTAGGTTCACCTAAAAAATTCAAAATCTTTATTTGACTCTCTATTAAGATAAAACCTCGCGTTTTACATAATTTGAGGATACTGATTACAAATCCGGTTGCAGTTGTGAGTTTCAGTCCCGTTTGACGAAAATCAGAAATTTCAGATTTTTCAGAACTTTAGGTTCACCTAAAAAATTGAAAATCTGTGGCGACTGAAAATCACCACCATCCTCCCCCCCCCCCCTCCCCCGCACTCTCGAGAGGTAAACCCCAGATGTCGCAAATTCAGTCTTACCTTAATTAAACAATGCCAGGGTAGTATCATTTCTACTAAAATTGTTCACAAATACGATATTTTTCGCAACAGCACATATCGATAGTAGGTAGGTGTGTGTTTCTAAATGCCGTAATTTTTTTTAAATCAAATGTGCGAGTTTTGGTAGCTGCAGATAATGAAAAAATGAGAAGATATCATTCTTTAGAGAAACAAAAACGTTACACGACTTTTTGATAAAGTTCTTCGCCTTAATCCGTCCTTAAATTCTGATCTTAGTGAAAATCGCAAACCAACTCCTAACTTTGACGCTTTGACGTAGGAGGGAAACTATTGGTCACACACGAAAAATGTAAAAACCAAAATTATGCAGATTTTTGTTCTTTCCATAAATCACTTGAAGCTTTTTGCGATACCGCTCACCAAAACGACGCTATTTTTCGAAAATCGTCACGAAGTAGAGCTTTCACCCCCCACCTCTTGAGCGCAACCCCCTGAGGTAGCAAACTTAAGTGTAAGTTCAGGGAACCAATGTCTACCATCCCACAAAACTTCATTTCTTTCTAACTTTTTGCTGTCAAAATCTTCTGTTTACGACATAACGATTGGACTAGAAGTGAAGAACAAAAACTGCCATTCCTGGCTTCGTACTTGCTGAAACTTCGTCCTTCCATACTGTAAACCATTATAACTTCACTTATTTTGTTAAAATATTAATGTTAATGTTTACAGGGGAATAAAGCATATTATTATTATTAAATATAGTACTTATTATATTATGTCTACAATTGTAGATATAAGTTTTATTTGGTGAGCTAGCAATTCATTTTATTAAATCTGTTAGTTAAAAAAATAGGCACGTACTTACAACTTTCCATTTGCAGCTTGCATTCTTGTGTATCATGTGGATAAATCATGAAATTCATAGCACAAGACAGTCTCAAAGTTAACCTAAAAGAGGTACAGCATTAAAAGTAACCATTAGGAAAATATAAAATTTCATATAATTTTATTGGCAAGGAAACACTAAAAATTTTACTGGCTGACTTTAATTTGTACCTATACCCCAAACAGCTAGTTGTTTAAAAAAAATACATAAGCAAGTAGATTGGTTTCATATTTTTGCTAAGCATTTCTGAACCCGTTGAGCTTCTGAATATGTATTTCCGTAGTAAATTCGAGGGGAAAATGAGACCGGAAAACCCAGAACTAGTTGACCTGGGAATGGAGAAAAATTAGTTCTATAGAGTCAATAAATACTCGTGACAATGCTGTATCCAAATATTTCCGACATCAATAACATGTATAGAGCATTGTTTTCAAACGTGCTGATTTAACAAGATCAAATTCTTTAACATTGCTGGAGAGTGTTTTATAAATATAAAGGTATGTCAAATTTTCGTTTGCCGTTTTGCGTCTGTATAATATTATTAATCGTAAGGTAAATTATGATGCAAAAACATCTCCCTTCAAGGGTTTTACTCTTGTAATTATGTGCATGTTCTTTTTCTGTTATATAAACGAAGATTCAGTCTACTAACAGATTCCGTTCTTGATGTGTCTGACACGGCGTCTGACTATCATCCACAGTTGTTATTAAAGGGTCGAATGATTTTAAAAATTATTTTTTTTTTTTTAATAATATTAAAGCGTTGAGCTTACAAAGTTTTTATGAATATCGTAGGTATATAGAACCTTTGTTGTTATGTCAAAGTAGCGTCATTTTTTGACTATCTATAAATTTAATATCAATAGAGAGTTACTTTGTTGGTAGTATAAAGTCATAGATATTAAAATTATAGAGATTGTCGCGGTTACGTCCCGAACCTGGTTCGGGACTGGTTCGGATAAAAAGGCGCAAGCACAGTTTGATCACGGCCGTGCGCGGTCTGTAAATCCTTGTGTAAAGTGATTCTGTGATGTAAACTAAATCAATTTACATACAAGATTTACATACCGCGCACGCCCGTAATCACACTGTGCATGCGCCATTTTATCCGAACTAGTCCCCAACCATTTCGGGAGGCATTAGCGAAAATTTCTAAGTATTGTCACTTACGCATTGCTTTTGTTATAGTTGGCAACGCATTTTTCTAAATGAATTAAAAACCAATTTCAATCATCATTTACTCCATAAAATACAAAATTGCCAGTAGATCACTACATCAGTAAAGCCGTTAAACCTTCGATCATATATAACTAGATAAACTATGCAGAGACTAGTTCTGAGTCCAAGACAGAGATAGATACACACAAGCGGTAAGTCGCGTATACATTGGTAGATTTTCAATTTGGCGCGCTTTGTCTGTGAATGAAGGAAGAGACACGTACGTAATATTTACCATATTTGCAGTGGCGTAACTTTACGGTATGAGCTCTTTCACAAAAACCATTTTATTCAAAAATCAATGAGGGGTATAGTTTGGAGATTAATAATCTTGGAATAGTCAAAGGCATGAGCTAATAAAAAATAATAAATTTTCCTGAAGGCAGCTTACAATGTCCAATCATCAGAAAAATGAAGTAGCTTATTATGGGATGAACTTTCCATTTAGTGCTAAAATGGCCAAATATTCAATTGAAAAGGTTCGGAATAAGTTGTCTGTACTATTCCACTGACTATATTGAAATTCTGCTCAGTTTATTTACTGTTGTCCTTTTTGATGTATAGTATGTAATGAGACATTTCATATGAATATGAACTTTTAATATGAATATGTATTGTACACAGTTTGACGAATATATGGATGAGTATACATTTTTGTATGATTGTATATTCTCATTAATTTTATTTTATGTATGTAATTCATCTTTTGACATGTTCTATACCCTAATAGGGTCATTTGAAAGATTATCGGTCCATCTATATCCTTTTGGTTGTAGACACAGTGTTCTGCTATCTCTGTTTTAACACAAATTATATCTGTTATTGTTGAGTGATATACTATGATGATTTCATTGATTTTGTTTTGTCCTCAACTATAAGCTACTTCACTACTTTTAAAGGACTAATGAAATGTTTACTTTAAATACTGTTTCATTCACAAGTACTTTGATGTAACAGAGCTAACAATCAACTCCCACATTCAGTATATTGTTTTGTTAAATGTGGACTGACGACACTAAACACATTTACAAATCAATCTCAGATAGAAGTTCGTAACCCTCCTTCGAATGTATAAGCACCCGCCTGTGTCCTGTCTAGGGTAAACATCTTGGATGTTTACAAAATCAACTAAGATGATGCAAGCAAACAATCACTGTGTTGAATAGCTACCATTACTTATCTAGTTATATATGATCGCATCGTTAAACCAATTGGTTGCCTCTTGAGACATCCAACCGTTTATAAAAACCTCTGCCACTGCCATTATGGATTTTTAATGAGAAGCCCTTAAAGGCGGCATTTTAATGGATTAGAGTTTTAGCGGTCCTATTTAACGTTTCGGTTTGTCAGTACGGTTGATGGGCACGTAGTAACAACCCTTACCCTAGTTATGCCCAGCAAGTGCATGCGTAGCAGCCCCAAAGTAGGGATATACGGGCTAGGGCCCAAAAGGCCTATTGAGGCTAAAAGGGGCGCGAGCTCCAAAGATAAGAGAAGACTGAGTAGACCAACGTCACTTCGTCAGGAGAGACGACCCAAAAATAAGGGTAGCTCAGAGGTACCGGGTTTACCTCCGAAAGAGGTGCAATTGACATTATAGAGATGAATTTGTCCCGGATATTTTTATAAGAGTAAGATCATTAGATTTCAGATGATATTACTTTATGGATGTATATATTGATCTATTTGATACACCATTTTAGTCGGGAAATGCATCATATGCATATATCAATCGATCAATCAATATATTTATTTGTCGAATATAAATATAAGTATATATATATATGCACCTATATTTGTTATGTTTTTTGCTAGCACCGTCCTACACCCTATGCAGACGTCGCAGAGAAATCAGGGTACGAACTACCTCATTTGTTTCTGAAATCCCTAATCTCTAAAGCTACGTTAGGTCGTTGTTCTCAAACATGCATTAATTTATATAGCTTACTTAACCATATATAGAATAGTCTTATCCTTATATAGCCACATGTAATGATTTGGTATGGTCATCGTCTGGAAGGTGACCGATTTTGCATTCTTGAAAAACGAATCTGGCCTCCACATGTTTTTTAACCATTCTACTTCTAGTAGCCTGTACTCGGATGTCATATTCTCTGGCAGTCTTAATCTGTGGTCTTTCCAGGTTTGAGCAAAGAATATGTCTGCCGCGTAGGTCTGAAAGTATTCAACGCCAATCAATAGACATAGTGGTGATAAAATAACTACAAAAATGGTCCAGGAGTCTTAATTATAATTTTTTGTATCTAGTGTTTTTACGAGCCTTAATACATTTGTAGAGTCTGTAAATTCATGATGGAACATAGTAGCAGTAGACGCACACACACACCCGCACACCCACCCGCACTCACCCATACTCATTTGCCTCTCTTGGCCATTAATTCAGGAACTATACCTGATCATTTTGGCTCTCGTCTACGTTTATAACAATACCCAAGAAACTAAATGCTAAAGAATTTTCCGAACAATTGCTCTTATGAGTCATATCTTGAAGGTTTTCCTAAGAGTAATTCACAACCGAATATTTACAAAGTTAGACTCCGAAATCAGTGACAGCCAAGTAGGGTTCAGAAAAGGAATGGGTACCAGAGAGGCTCTGTTTGGAATCAATGTGTTGACGCAGAGCTGTCTGGACATGAATCGAGATGTATATGCGTGCTTTATTGATTTTGAAAAAGCCTTTGATAGAGTCCAACACCACAAACTTAGTTATGTTAAGTTATGGTCTGACCGTGAATTTAACGAAAACCGAATTTATCATATTTACAAAAAATAACAACGTAATTGGCAGTATTACAATAGATAACGATCAATAGAGCGAGAAATAAGATATAGAGACTTAGGAAATAAGAGATCGAATAGAGAGTGCAAGAATTGCATTTGTAAAACTAAAGAAAGTTCTTTGCAGCAGAGATATAAACCTGAAACTTAGTCTACGAATGCTGAGGTGTTGTATCTTTTCGACTCTGCTATATGGTGCCGAGGCTTGGATGCTTAAGAAGGCTGAAATTGATAGACTGGAGGCTTTCAAAAGATGGTGTTATAGAGGAATGCTGAGGATCTCTTGGACTGATAGGGTCTCAAATGTGCAACTACGGCAGATAATCCAAAAAGAGGAAGAAATCATTAACACCCTCAAAACAAAAAACTAGAGTACCTTAGTCATGTTATAAGAGGACCCAAATACAATCTACTACAAAACACTATGGAAAGGAAGATCAAGGGCAAAAGAAGCCAAGGAAGAAGAAGAACCTCTTAGCTGAAAGACTTGAGGGATTGGTTTGGAATGACATCTAATCAACTATTTAGAACAGCGGCAAACAAATTAAGAATTGCCGTGATAATACCTAACCTCCGCTAGGAGATGGAACTTGAAGAGGAAGAAGGCCATTAATAGCCTGGTGTATTTGTGTTTTCTGTAAGCTATGTTACTGTTACCCAATGCCACTTTTAGGAATAGCACTGTTAATTTAGAACCTAACAGTGCATGACCAGGGGGGAATCTCGCTGTTTATGGAAATTTACTTCTGATTGAAAAGCCAGAAAATAAAAGTCTGCCTCTGGTTAGATTCTAACCTAGGACTTTCCGATCACAAGTCCTAGGCTCTACCCACTGAGCCACGCACCGGTTTTGATAGAACATAACAACTGTAATCAATGTGAATAATCACTTGTCCTTTGCGGCTTTGTCTGCGTTAGGCCTTCTACCTTTGTAATGGGGATCTATACAGTGTTCAAATCAATAGTTTTTGAGATTTTTTAATTTTAGCGGAATTCTAATAATTACCAAGATCCGGCATTTTTGTCTGAATAATAAAAAATCGACGTAAAAAATCAGTAATATGTTCAGTTATTTTAGTTCTATACACTTACAGTAATTCAATAACATCTTAAATAGGTGAAAATGTACGATATTTTAGAAATAAATAGATATTGGGAAAAATAAAATAATTCTCATTTTCGTTTTCGTTTCAAAAGAATCATATCTAGCTCAAAATATTGCCACTGGAAAGACATACTCATAATCTCAGCTTCTCAATAAGGTATAAATAAATGTTGTTGCGGTTGGGTCATTGACCACCTATTATCCTTATGGCAATAAATATTTTTCTGGAGGGGGTCTAATGGTGTAATACATCACAAAGATAACAAAAATAATTCGAGGAATTGGAGCACCTCAAGCCCCTCTGGTTATACAGGATGTTTGATAAACATGCGGCAAAAATTTAAACCCTTCCATTTCAAAGAGCCAGGATGAAAAGAAAATTGCTACAGCTACATTTTATTATCAAAAATCACATGGTTAGTTGTTTTTTGAATGGAGCTACATCCAGCAATTATGCGATGTTGCAAGTCGTCCAAAGTTTCTAATGGAGTAGCGTAAACAAGTGACTTTAATCTAGGGGTTTTAAGCCTGCGATCGCGTGTGCTCCACCTCTCCAGTCTAATGATCTTCATATGTTGTTTCAGATTGATGATTGTCTTGATATTGTCTAACGAATTTTGTGCGAATTTCTTTAGCAATTTAAGTAAAGCTTTTTGCAATGCATATGAAGCATCAGTGATTTCTTTTATACCTATCTTTTATTGACTTGTTGCAAATAAACATTATTATTACTACTGAATGAAAGTAAAAAACTAAGAAATCAAACGTTTTTATGGCGTCTGATGTAATTTATATTATGCTTATGTAATTTAGTTAGATATAGGCTTGCAAAAAATAGTTGAAATAAAATATGTTTTCTGATGATGGCCTTTGTAAATCGCTCTCGAATAAAATCGTAAGCTCTGAAAGGTATATTGAATTCGGAATATTCTTCATTTCTTCTTCTTTTCATTTCCAATTCAATAAAACGTAACTCCAAACGTGAAAATATAAAATGATAGAAAAACGATTTCAGTTTCCATCCGCAATTTAGTACGTTTCAGATAGGGATCACAGCCAGAGAAGCCTCTTATTATTTATGACAAGGGTCCCATTTCCCATTTGGTGACAACATGATTTGGTATGCTTGATTTGGCAAACGTTTGCCATTAAGACCTAACTGCAAAATGTATATCTATAATCTTCCTTTCAACTAAGAAGTAACACTCACGAGCAACTGAACTAAAATGTGGTGGTGCACTATAATTCCTGAATGTAACTCTATTCAAGACGGACCTAGTGTGTTTGAAAGAGTTCGGCAATCACTGCCGCTTGTGTCCAAGCTGGTGGAGCTCATTTTGACGTGTAAGCGTATTGAACTAAAATAATTGAACTGATTTTTTACGTAGATGCTTCATTGTTTACACAACATTCCAGATTTTGGGGTAATTATTAGAATTCCGTTAAAATTTAAAAATCACAAAAACTATTGATATAGATATATTACGCAAAATTTGTTGCATTTTAGCTCTTCTATCGGGCCCCGACAGGAATACTTCGAATTAAATTAAACCCTGTATAAACAAATGTCTAAGGCATACCTACCATGGAATTCTCGTCGATACTGTCTAAACCCATGACGGTGACGTGAAAGTATACGATGGTGGGGTTGCCGTCTTTTTTCGGCGGCCTCATTTTGTCGTACGTCTTTGCGTTTTCAGGCATAATGTCGCCGATGTTGAGTCCGGTGCTAAAATGCCACATTCATTTAGTGCTGCTTATCGCAATCACGTATACAATTTGGTAACATACGCTAGCTCTTCACTAACTATCTGTTCCTCTTTATTTTTCTCAGAAAATTGCTCATGATAAAAATCTAACGGGCACAGGCTGGAAAATAAGATCGGGGATAATATTCAGTTCAGTTAGAATTTTTGCCATACACCAAGTACACAGAGATTGGTACGACACAAAAACAAAAATACTAAGCAAAGAAACAGGACATACATCTAAGCACATGCCTTGTATGCACTTATCTGCGATGCAAATGATAATGCAAATATAAATATGTATAGGAATGGACGTATAAGCTTTTTTCCTTAATAAACAGTTGGAGACACCCTTATCAAAGTTGTATTCATTATCACAGTCTTCCTGGATTTGATGACTCAATTCAAACCTTGTTACATAAATATTGTCACGACGGCCTCTTTTTCTTCACCCAGGGAATCAAACTCGACGTAACTTTCACCGTTTTACTTCACAACTCGATACAAAATCTCTTAACCTTATCTCAACTAGGTCTCAACTCAACTGACTCCACTACGCTACCCGTAGCCTTATATATACTTCATCGAACCATCTAGAGAATTCGATGACATTTCTAGAATCCATCCGTCATTCTCGAAAACTCTAGATGATTCGATGACGTTTACACTTCAAAAGATCTAACCTAGCACTTTGACTTTACATCATGTTTGACAACCAATGACAAGTAATACAAATACACGAATACCATAATATACAGTATGTTACAATATACTAAATATCCTCTCAGTCCATAAGGTGGACATTTCAGAAAATAATGAGACTGTTGCTATAATATAACAATGAAATATTTATTTAAAATTCCCCAACAACTATCCTTCATAACAGTGGCGGCTGGTGAGGTAGTGCCACAGTGCCATGGCACTACCTTAATTTTCGCAAAAACATATTTGTTTATCTCTTAAACCTCTCTTATTCTATGTTAGTTTCCAACGACTTTTTCTGTTTTATATGAAATGGCAATAGCGCTTCAGTGCATAAATGCTTGCACTAGGTAACACGTGGCATCGTGGCAACTCACACGATGAGAGTTGACGACGCGACGCGACGGCGAGATGACAACAGCCTACCGTCCGTGTCGTTTCTTATAAGGCACAAACAGAGTGAGATAAATCTTACCACAAGCGCTTATGAATGACAGAGATAACGCTATGCTGGACATTTGGATTGATTTTAAATACGAAAATCCGAAGTAGATCATGCCAGGCACATTACCCATATTTCCAGTCATGGTTCACTATTTTTGCTTTGTTTCAGCAGTTTCGATTTGTGTATTTTTGATGCTTAAAGGTTTGAAATTTAGATCTTATTAGTTTGAGTGAGTTGTGCGCTGTTTTCGGATCGGTATCACTTTTGTGTTTAATTATTAATGTATATCATTTGAGCGAAAATGAATAAAATTGGTGCATTAATAAACTCATTTAGTAATCCTCCGCTGGAAGAAAAACTGCAGATTAAGGAGTTAGGACGTCCAACACCTGATTTAAAAATTGAAAAACGTATAGGTAGTAGTGGACAGAAATCGCGTAGTCATAAATTTAATAAAACTATTTATGATAAAAACAATTGGATAGGTGACTGTGAAGAAGTTAACAAACTGTTTTGTTTTGTGTTTGTTCTATTTGGAGGCGAAGAAAGGCACGGATGATCTTATTCATATATGGGAGAAAATGAGAACCCTTGAAAAACCTAAAGTGCATATGAATAATGTTTTCAGTTTATCGATGCTTGGTAAGTCGAACATAAAGACTCAGTTAAATTTGGCTTATCGGCTAGTATTTTTTTCAATTTTATATCGGTTTGAAATTTTGGCTGTCATTCTGGCACTATCTTTCTAAGTTGGCACGAACCGCCACTGCTTCATAAGGTATTCTCAATTTTGAGAGAACATGCGTTGATAGTCTGTGCAATACACCCATCACAGCATTGTTGACGTTTAAATCCGACCCAAATCTTTCACCTCTCGTTCCTTTTTTGGCTTTTTTTAAATAAATTTCGATTTTCAAGAAAATACCCATAACCAACATTTTTAGTCTCATCTGCTTAATCCCCATCCAGCTATCCAACAAGGATAAAAGACTACGATCTTTTATCTTTATCACAAGCTTTTCTACAGGGTGTTTCAAAAAAAAGTTGACCCCGTCTCTAGGTTAGGTAGAAGACTGAAAAATAACTGGGGTTTGCTTAGTAAAAAAATTTCGTAACCCCATCCGTATTCAAGATACAGGGCGTTGGAGAAAGAAATTATACATATTTTTACGATTTTGCCGAAACTACTGGCAACATTTAATGAAATTTCACACGAATATGATTTGGGAGCTATTACATCCTATGAATTTATTTTTTTACCTCACTCTCATAGAGGGCACTAGTTACACGGTTCATAACAGGTTCAGTTTAGTTTATTTATTTGCAACATATTTACAAGGCAAATAAAACTGGCTATCGTCCGTGAAGAGTTACCCCTTGTATACAGCCATCCACCATCAAGTGACAGAAACGATGAATTTCGTGCGATAGATCCATTGTCGACTTTCTTCAATTACCTGCATCTGATACCACTGCATTTAATTCCACTGGCAGATCGGTAGATCAGGACTTGATTAAACTGAAACCTCACATCAAATTCTTCTCGCATATTTCGGAATATTTACTGCAACTTTCAGACCTCGAATTTTGACAGGTTGTTTGGCATATTATCAGAATCAGTATTGAACATAACTTTTCTGAGATTAGATTTATAGATTAAAATTTTGGGTGAACTCAAACATCATTCAAGAGGTACCCTTGGGATGAACAACAACCACTAGAGTCGGGGAAGTTCCTAGAACAAGATCTACCTCTTCAACGTCCACATTTTTTATTATTAGGCAGTAGTAGACACAAAAGTATGGTTATAGGGGATACTTCCTTGAAAACCTAAATTTTGTTCAACAACAAGGCCCAACGTTTCTAAAAAATTATTTTTTTGAAACGCACTTATTTTTTAGGTGGACTTTTTTATCAGCTAAGCAGCACCTATTATTAGGCATTATTAGTGTTTTTATTATAACGAAATGCACGCAATGCTTTAGCAGATATGATCATTTCAAATAAAAAGGACAAAAAAGTTAAACTTTCAATATATGTCAAACAAATTTTTTGAGATTTTTTTAAATATATTTTTGTCGATAAATTGTTGTCTAGTTTCACCCAGTTCCATTTGTGCACTTTATGCTCTGTATAAGGTAGCGTGAAACGCAATGACAAGAGTAAAGACCTAATATGGAAAGCTTTTTTCTACTCATCATCCCTAATAATGACTCTGTTACGTTCTCATTTAGATCCCGTATGCCGTATGTGGTCTATCTCCATTAATCTTTCCTTATATTGGAGTACCATAATTCCATGTGTATGAATAATTCGATACGACGCGCGACGGTAAGTTGGGATCAGGCGATTGGCTATGTCTCAACCGTTATCATATGGACCTTAAAAAAATGAAACACATGTGAATCTAAAATTGTAAGCATTGCAGGTCAATTTTATTTTTGTTATATAATCCTGATTAATGATTCTGTAAACTGCTGCCAATAATTAAAAACCAGTTTAGAAAAAAAATCACTTTTTGCCGAATCAAGAACGAAAAATTAATACTTCTTCCAGTTTTATCTGAATTTACTTCAAACAATATTGTACTATATTAATTCGGCAAGTAGCCCTGAAAGTTGGTGCATTTAATAAGGGTTGCAAAATGACACTTGCTCGATTATCTGTTCAATTATGCAAAAAATTACAAAGAGTTATTTATTTAATTAATTAGTTTTTAGTTTACTTGAATGATTCTAGTGTGGTCAAATGTTTTCTAGAAGCCGTAGCTCTATCATTGTCGAATTATGAACAAAACGGACGCTACATTTCCAAAAATCTGCTTCAAAAGTTCGTGTTCTTCGTGAAGAGCTTCAATTTTTATCTAAGCGAAAAAAAACACTATTTATATGAAAATAACGTTGTTGGTTACACAAATTGTAATACAAACTGTCAGATGAAATATAGATAATAAAAAGTAAAACAATGTTCATGCATTAAATCATTACTATAAGGTTCCATTTCAATTAACACTTTGTGCATTGTCTTTTTAAATATGCACAAATCGCTGACATTTTTAATTTCTCCTTGTAGTTTATTGAAAGTGTCTATACTGCTGTAATTCACATTTTCTTTTTTTTACATTTCATTATTGCATTTATTTCTCTTTTTTTTGTTAAATAGTGATTTGGGAATATACAATTAAAGTGTCTGATATCGTAGCTCCTTTTTTGTGTATAGGCATTGAAATTGTTTTTATTTTTCTCTTCTCTGTATGATTGTCTTGACGACAGTTTTAGCATGACGCTCATCGCTCATTTTTGAATAATGGATATTCGATTCATTTGTATAGACCGACCGTAATCTAGCCTAATATAGTAAACTTTTACAAAACATGTTCAAATTATCTTCCTCCAGCCGCAATATAAGCTTGACATCGCCTAGCTGTCAGATGGGCAAATCTTCCATTATGAATCAATTTGGAAAAAAAACCGATTTGTAGCAGCAGCAGTTAAGATAGCATCACAGGGTATAGATATTTTCAGTACTTACTTACTTATAGATATTTTTAGTACTTAAAAAATGCCTGTAATTTTAGATTAGCATGAGTTGATTTTTTAGAATATTTTTCTGATAACTGTTAAGACATGCCTAAACGTCTGACTTCGGATCGATGTGGATTTTTGGGACACCCTGTAGAGATTATGTGCCTCACCGTATTATACGCAACTTTGATTACACGAAGGAAATGTTATCTTTTCGCTAAAAGGTTCGCTGCTTCGTTTCCAGCAAGTCCTAGTAACCATAATAGGCGGATTTTGTTTTTATTCCCTATTCCGTACTGCTTGAGGTTTACAGTGAATGGATTTTGGAATTAGCAGTTTTAAAATGAGGATGCATGCCAGGGAGATCCCACAAAGCGCATTCGTTGTGTTTTATTGAACTTGAAATAAAATTCTGTGTTCTGAGGGAACCATTATGTTCAGGGAACAGTCATCGATGCGAAAAAATGGTGGATGTGACATGCGTCAGAAACAAATCCACCAAATCTTGAATTAAATTATACCTTTGCTTTTTCAGATGCATTCAGATTAAACGTCAAACAGAGCAACAGATCTTATCTGCGATAGACGAATAGGGACCTATGTGGTCTGTGTGTTATATTAGAGGAAAATTTTATTATCAGCAATAATATCATCAAAAATTTGGTGCATGTGTTTGTAGGCCATAAGCATAATCGTACCACATTCACCGTTTTTGGAAATCGGTCTAAACTTGGTTAATGCTATACTGGATATCCCTTAGGACCGGTTGTACAATGCAAGCTTAAGCTTCGGTTTAAGGTAAGCCGACGCTGAACCACGTCAGTCGCAAAATGTCCGTTATACAATACTGGCTTATCTCCCCACTCTAAGCTTAACACGAGCTCACGTAAGCCGAAGCTCAACCCGAGCTTAGCTGAGGTTTAAACCTAACCGGGTATAAATGACATGATTTGTCAAGGAGGAACCTTCAAATTTCTTGTCACTTTATTAGGTTATATTTTTTGAAAGATTTGAACCTAATTTAACAAAGAGGGCAAATAAAAAAAACAGAGACAGAAACGGCCGTTGCCCGAATTTGACACAGTCAGAAGTGTGTAACCAGAAAGGGTAATTTTTCAGATGATTACGACAGTACGTATTGCTTCATTGGTGCCAACCGTAGTGAATTTTATTATGAACCAAGTTTAACTAAGCCGACGATTGTACAACGGGTGTCGACTTTAAGCCTGAGCTTAGTTAAGCTTAGGTTTAACAAAGCTCGTGTTAAACCCGCATTTGTACAACCGGCTCTTACATCCGAGTGCACCGTTTGGCGATTCTAATCCTAGGTCCCTAATCACGTTTTGCTAATCTTTGGCATCTAGCCATGCACCGTCAAGAGATTAACTAATATAGATTGGAGATACGGCAAGGTTGTGTTCGCAAGATTGGTTTGACGGTGACAGTGTCAAAATTGTCAGTTTGCGGAGCATAGTAAATAAATAATCTAATTCTAGGTTTACGTAACTAATCGCGCAATTGACTTAGGGTGCATACGGGTGTTAATTATTGTTTTACAAAGGATTAAACTTCCAAACCGTACAAGAGAACTTGACATAATACAAACACGGGAGAGTAGTTCACACAAAATACACTACAATACATTACGAAAAATTTCGCTTTTTCCAAATTAATGTCGGGAGAGTGTGTTAATTTTTAGTATGCCTTTTTAGATATTTGAACAATAATTTAGATTCTCCATTCAAGTCAAATAATGAGATCGGGTAAGGAAACAAACGATGGTTATTATAATAACTAACTAACTTTAGATACGATTAAAGATGTCTGATCACAATTTGAAAAATGAATTCAGAGTTTTTGTTCAGCTATTTTTTACAGTTATATATTTTTAAATAGCCTATGTGAATATTACGGTGGTGTGTATAAGGTGTGTTTGCGTTTATTTTCCAAGCAAATTTAGATTTTGAATATCTTTTATGTATATAATTTAAGTATTTAAATGTTTAAATAAATATTCAGCATGTTATTTTAGATTTACGTTAGTAATTGTAATCTGTTTTGTTAACTTTATTACATTTTGGTTTTTGTGGTAGACCTAATTTTCCATTTCATCCAGTCACACAGTTGCCTGATCTTTCAGAATATGGTGTCATGACTTTGCATGTCTATACTTCAATCTTAAACCACCCCTTTAGATCCTCAGACATGATAGCCTTATAGAGGTGTGAGGTGTAAAGATCTTCAGCATTACACAGTCATGAGCTAAGTAGTGAAGCAATAACCATTTAATATTATTATTTAATTATGTAATCATTCTGTTCAAGAAAACATCAGAATAATTTCTTCTTCTTCTATACTGACTGATTCCGATTAAGCTATTTCTCAATACACCATATATGCATTTGTTTTTCAATCTACGGTACAAATTCAGTCATAGGACATAGAGCCAAGTTTCATGTTACAATGTTGTTTCACATATCTGTTGTTCGTTTTGGTATTTACGGTTACTAAAGACTTATCTTCATTTTGTTTCTACTAGCTAGAATTGCTGGATTTTGCAAGTCTATCTAATAATTTTAATTCCCACCATTATCGCATTTTACTATCCATAGTTAGAAGTTTTTGAATCCTTAGGTTTTTGATTTACCAAAATAGCGAAGCGGCATCAGGTCTTCCCAAGAACGTAGAATATATTAGATCATTCAAATGGTTCAGTAGGGCTCTGTTCCATCAGTTCAAAATATATATCATCGACATTTGTTTCACCCTGTATAGTAGTACAGATATCCGCAGAAGCTTGAATGCCCAAAATCAAGACCTAACATTCAAAACTTAAATGGTATATTTATGAATGATTCTGTCCTTAATCAACTGCAGTAGTGATAGCGATGAAAACTACATTTAAAGGGATATGGAGAAAGAAACTATTTTTACTGCAAAAGGTTTTTTCTTGATTGAGATTGATATTATTGAATATTTCTGAGTCCTGAAAATATTTCATACGTTTGTTCTCACTTTTTAGGCTAAGATTGAACAGACTAGCAAGTAAAAACAATAACAGAATACTTTAATTTTAAATGGCCATATTTAAACGACGTAAAATTTATTCATTGAGCGCAGTGCTGAAAGAGTCCGTAATAATTATTCAAACATTTTGGAAGAATTTTCTGTGTTCGGTACAGAAATGTCTTATCAAGTTTGGAACGTTCAAAACAATTTAAACATTTTTAGGAGCCTTGATGAAAGACTCAACGTAAAAACAGCTCAAAGTGTTGGCAAAGTAAGACCATTTTATACATATGTTGAGTACGTGTCTTCAATTTTGACTTACAAGATGAAACATTTTTTGATCACTTTATTCTTGTTGAATTATTTCATACAGTAATAACTATAATTGCAAATTTTCAATTTAGATATAGAAGATTGTCTTTTGTTTATTGACACTGTATCTGATATCAACTAGTAATTCCTCAGAACTACGGAAGAAGCCTAACCTAAGCTGTGCACTAAACTAACCATGCAATTAGTGTTTCCATGCAGTGCTTGAAGTATACTTGAACTTACGAAATTTCACCGCAACAGTCTCTTGAGACTACCGTGAATACGAGGAAAAACAAATGAAATTGTTGAAGCATTCGTTATACTTTGAATCGCTAGAAGTATTTTCCAAAATAAGCACAGTGCTACTGGTAATTATCAAATATCTACTTACAAGAGGTTAACAAAAGAAGAAAGTTAAATCCGTGTTGAGTGTTACGTGCTCGATACTGGTTTGAGGTTGATCGATGTCTCTTATGCCTCTATAAAACGAAAAACTTATAAGGACTGACTAATGAAGGTGATTATTAGGGTATATTTATAGTCTTGCCTCCACAGGGCTGGATTTCATGCAGATGGCGTTTCCAAGCCAATAACGCTACTCGGCAAAAAATAGACATTCTTCTATTGATTTTTATGTTAATGTTAATGTTAATGTTTTATGTTAATTGGTTACTTTTATATACTTTATGTTCTTTTTTTTTAGCTTTTTTCATTTTCTTATTTATATTGGTATTAGTTAGTAATCAGAGAAATGAAAAACACATACAGGGTGAGTTTTTAGTACCAGCTCGGTCGATAACTCCACTACTGTAGAAGATAGCGGAAAAAGTTGTACATAAAAGTTGTAACCACGGATATGCTCCTAGCTCAGAAAATATTATGATTTATACAGGGTGATCCATAACTACGTGGTGATGCAAACAGGTATTTTTTTAAATGAGACACCCTATATATTACCCCATTTTTAGAGTCTACTAATAATTTTTCTTCTCATAATATAAGGTATCATGACATTACACAGGGTGTTTCAAGAGTTATGACCATTTTCATATCCAAATCGCAAAAATTATTTTTTTAATTCGTATACAGGATGATGTAGAATGCAAAACCCAAATTTTCTTTTTTTTTTAAATGTAACTCCCAATATTTTATTATACCAAAGTATTGCAGTTAATATGGTCTTTCATCTTTGTATAGCACCCGTTGTACTTACGTCCATTAGTTTCACAGATATTTCGATTTTTCGGTAAATTTAAAATACAGCTTCTATTTGTGTACTGAAATTTATTTATTTTGAGAAAGTACTATCGAATTTGTTTTTTACTTAACGAACAACTAAATTATAAGGTCTTGATAGTATATGAAGCAAAAACCCTAAATCATCGAGATAATAAAGTCAAGTATGCTGAAGAAACAATTTTGTAGGCGTGATGCATAATTATCAAGCAGATTTATCAGGTACGCTTTGAAAAATTGACAGTTTTCATAACCTGCTTAATAATTCCGTACTGTGTGAAAAACCAGCTTTAAAAATTAATTTTTCCATTGAGGGTATTTAGGAGAATCTTTGAGAAATTGCCTACTTGCCTCTAGAATATATCAACTATGAACAGCAATATCCAGAACGGAGGCACTCTCAAACTAATGCGTTTGAAAGATTGAAGAATCGTTTAATTTAAACTGTGTCGTTTAATATTTCAGCCTACCTGATAGATCTACTAGATAATAATTATGCATGACCTCTATAAAATTGTTTCCTCAGCACACTTGACCTATATTATCTCGTTTATTCAGTGCTTTGACTTGATCAAGTACTATTATGGGCTAATAGCCCATCCAGTTGCGGTGTCGTGGGCATAGAAATAGGCTCCAGAGTTGCGGGTTCAAGGAATATCATGTATAAAAAGTGAATAGGATTGGCACTAGGACCTAACCCTAAGAAACACCGACCTTTGTGGGCCGCAATTTCTCAATGACATCGTTAACGACGCGGACGTTAATTTTTATACCATATATATTTATGAGCTTTAGGAGAAGAGACGAAGAACTAATTTATAGAAGAAGCTCTGATCCATGTTATATTTAACTGAGGGTTTTGTTGGTAACCACGCTTAGACCTCGAATTGTCACGTGACTGTCGCATCGTACGGTGAATTTTTCAAATTTCACTCTGAAAGTTGCGGAACTCTCCCAACTTACCATTTTTTTAGGCTAAATTGAGCCAAGAGAAAATAGCCAGAAGTCACAGGCAGTTGTCAACCAGTGGATTTGTAGTTTCCTCTATTTCCTTGAAGTATTCTGGCAGATAGCTATATCTGGCCTCAAATCTGCTGGTTGACTCTTCTGATTATTTTTTGCTTCCATTCTTGTTTAGCCGTAATGAAATTGGGAACTAGAACTATTTCCTGTGGTAGTAGTAGTAGTGGCGGAAGGCGAAGTCAGGCAAGTAGGCCTCCTTTTAACATTTTGTTGACATAGTCTCCTGGGAAACTCCTTTTCGTCGAACGTACCAGACCTACTAATGGGTATTAATGCGACCAGTTTACCGAGCATAATGGTTTCTCTTGAAGCTCCGTCGTGTCAAACATCTGACCCCTGAGGATGCACATTTACCCGATGTCCAGGATTTTCGATTACCTACCTAAAATTTTCCGTTTCCAATTCAAATTGTCATGACTTTATAATTTCCATGTCTTCACCACGATAACCGACGACACTCATATGTCCGTCGGTCTGTCTGATCGTTAGAATTTTTGCTAATATCCTAATCTCAGTAACGGCTAGACCGATTTTAATGATAATAATTGATGCAGTGCGGTAGCAGCAAATATTGTTATTTTCAAAAATTGGTGCAGGGGCATCAAAGTGATAAGCCTCCTCAGTTCCCTAAACTAATTTTTTATTCATTTTAGGAGTTCCTGATCATATTCTATATCCTCCAGGAGAAGTAAAATTAGGGTGGTGAAGGGGGTGAAGGAGAAATTAACACTAAAATTCTTGTATTCATTATCCTGCCCGAACCTTGCCTTACTAGAACGTTTTTTGCCATGCCAAGGAAGAGAGAATATCGTGTGTTCTTGAAATCATGTAATCTCAGTAACTGTTGTACTGATTTTTATAATACTGGAGTGAGATATAGTTTGGAATCTTAGACTAAGTTGTGCTGCTACATTTTTGGAAAAATTGTTGCATTACCGGAGAAGTTAACATGAAGTCTTGTTTGCTCATATCATTGCAAATAATGCTGATCTATAGATATATGTATAGTGGCGCATAATAATTTATGTTTGAATGCTCATTTACCTATCTGCTTTTAACTGGCTGATATCGCACCGGATTTATAATTTTGGGAAGCAATTTTCAGTGGCAGAGAGAAACAATTTCCATAGCAAGCAATGGCGTATTTTCTCTAGAAGTCTGTTAGGGTTGTTTTGGATTCGTTATGAGAAAAATAATTCTCTTTAATATTTATTTAGCGTATGGTTATAGTACACAAGAAAGAAAGTCATAAAAAGTAAGACATCTTTTTTTGTTTTTTTTTTGCGATCTAAATAGTAACTAGGCTATAGGTTAATATTGAGCCTGGAAATCCATTCTAAGGCTGATAGTTTCGTTAGGAGGAAGTCCTCGCTGTTGCCTGGATATGCTCTAAGGCCACATTCTTGCACTATATGCCTGACAGTTTGGCATTCTGCTCTACAGTCGCATCGTGGGGATTCGCGCTTGTTCTATTTGAACATCGAACCAGCGCACTCTCCATGCGACGTGCGAAATCTGTTTATGGTTGACCATTCCTTTAGGTGGAGCTCAAAACCAGAGGGTTCTTGACCAACCGTTAGATTACTGTTCACTTTTCCGGGTGTTTGGGTCACCCAAATTTCTGCTCATTTAACTGCAGGTTTAAAACCAGCGGACTCAAGTTAGAGAGCTGTTGGAATTGGTGGTTTTCTGGACCGGAATCTGCGCAAGGAGAGTTCAGGTATATCTTCATTGATTGGCAGTGAAGGGTTTGTTTTGATTTTGTTATATTCTTCCAGAAGGGCATTTTCTCGACGGATGGGTGGTGGAGCTATTTGGCTGAGTGTTGGTAGCCAGTAGGGTTGATTTGATGCATCCTGTAATAGTTCTCATAGGAGTGTTTAACTGTGTGTCTATCAGTCTAGTATGTGAGCTGCTTAGCCACACTCAGAGCCGCAGAGAAACAGAGGCTCAGGACCGAAGTACGGAGCGTAGAAGCGGAAGCGCCCCAAGAGGCTCTACATAATTTATTTGGAAATAATTTTCTTAAAAACCGTAAACACAATTTCTACCTCATTATTTCTAGAGAAAGCGAGGGTGCTCCTCAAATTATTTGTCATAGCTGTATGCATTAACGTTAATGCGACAGTATTTTTTTCAGTTTTGGCTTATTTACTATTGAATGCAAGCTATAGCTATCTGATTATGGTCTATATATGCTTACTTGTTTGACTTTTTTGAAATTATCACTGCGATGAGTTTGAGAATTTTAGAAAATTTGGGGGAGGTCGAATTGCTGGCAAATGCGTTCCGTAGAAAATTTTTATATTTGAGACTTTCAACTCTTATTCACTCCAGAGATACTGTTAACGGGCCTGGGTATGTAGAACAAAGCTCACTTGTTTTTAAAACTACATACATAAAATTTTAGATGATGATAGTTAAGACCTTGATGAAGGGCAACACACAGCGATTTTTTCAAAAAAGTGTTTTATTCTGCAGAAAAACTCGCAATGCAGAATCATACACTCTTCAAATATCTTTAATTTAACAACTAAACACGATATCAAAAGAAGACCAGTGTGTCGCCCTACCGCAAGCTTTATTCTTCAAAATTTGCTTTTTGAATCATTACTGTAAGTTTGAAGATAACGTGAGGCGCTTCTACGAAATGTATTTTTATGGCGACCTTTGGACCTTACCTTTGAACCTTTGGACTTATCTCCCCTTATTTTAAACACACATACTGGAGAAAGGGAACAGGCGGCCACGCCTCCTCGCTAACACGGGAATATGTATTTTCTTGGATTCTCAAGTTCGCACGCTATCTCTAGACCCTTAAGGCTGGTGGTTATCTTAAGCCACTTCTTACGGGAGCCTTTATAAGTGTATGACGATGTAAATTTTCCTTTACGAAGTTTCTCTGACTCAATATGTTTCCGCTCCTTTAGAGTTTTACACTTGAACAGGATGGGGTTTTATCTATTATCAGGCACATTTTGCAAATATATTACAAGAAATACAAATATACAAAATACGAATAGGAATAGGAAAGTCGTTTCAAAATGTTGCTCTAGCATTGACAGCTAACCTAAATGTTGACATAAATAACAGATGTAGAAAAATTAGCTAATCTTTTATCCTCTATTTTGATTGGTATATCAGCCGATTAATCACAGACGACTCGAGGTATTTCGTAGGTAGAACGCCATTAACTTTCTCAGGAGATCATTGTGAGAGAAACTATTCCTACGAGACAGTTCCAGAAACGAGTCCCAGGAATTGGAGCAAAGTTGGTATTCTCGGCAAAGTGGGAAATTCGGTAGCTGGAAAATTTTTGGTGTGTAGATTGTGTGGGTTATACTGGGTCAAGCCACTTGCCCTAATTACTTGTATTCGATTACAGAACTTCCCAGTAGCGTGCCAAGGTCTTCGGGGGCCCCCGCAATTTTTTTCACGGGGCCCCCCCTCTATATAAAAAAATAATCTTTCAAATCGGTTTATAGACAAAAAAAGAACTTAGGCTCGAATCACTTATTGTCGATCTTGCACAACTTTTTATTAGTTTTAGTTTTGAAAATGATCGTTCTGCTTGAACCGAACGTGAGCGCCAAGGCATCGGCATTGACTGTCCCAGAAATAACTTATTGTCGGCACCAACGAATCCGAATAAGTTAGAAGAAGTAAACAATCCAAAGTAGTGAACTATCGGCAGCTTGGTGACCACTGATAAACCCGTATACCCTTTGTTTCTACACCCTCTTCGAGATAGCAGGCAAAGAACTCCAAAAATAATGGCATGAATAGTGGAATAATATAAACAGCAACCTTGTTTCGGTTGATTGTTTCGGGTTTGTTGTTATAGTTTTGAGTAAATTTTTTTGCTTTAACAGTGCAAAAGTTAAAAGACTATTTTAAACAATTCCACAATATTTAAATATTGCGGATTTCTGTGAAAAAGAACGTCTTTGTGAACACAGTAAATAATAACAAAGGGAGTTTTGGGAACACACACATGCCTGTTAAAGTATTTTTCTATAACCTATTCGAATTCGTTGGCACAGATACGCGTCGCGTCAGTGTAACGTTGCACTTATTCTTGCCGTTTTGGATTCTACGTTCGACTAGGTTGTCGTTCGTGCTGTCAAATTTTGCCATAAAGTAAGTCCTGAAAAGGCAAAATACATTTAATTTGATTTTGGAAAATTATTATTCCATTGCTATAAAATTAAGTATATGTATTATAGTTATTACTATGTACAAAGCATGCTCGAGGTAGTCGAGGTCGAGGCTGAGCGGGGGCCCCCTGGATGCCCGGGGCCCCCCCGCCACTGGAACTTCCTATCATTGTGAGCGTGGAAATAAAGTGAGTTAAAATGCACAAAAGTTGACATGGGTGTCATTTGTGCTTTTCCACCTAGTAAAAAAAATTTTATGTCATTGTCTATTGAAAAAAGTACATCTCTGTGCTGGCGTTTTTGCAGTGGATCGTCGGCGATTAAGAAGCAAGCAAGAGATGATAAAAGTCTTTTTTTGTGCGCTGACCGACGCGGGGCAATAGGGGGGCCAGGGGACAGGCATTTCCGCCGACGCGGATGTTTCCTCGGTGGTCCTTGAGCACACCCCGGCGAAGTCAGCGGCTTTCGAGGACGCCCCGCAAGAAGAGGGTGGCAGGACTGGGGGGAAGGTCGGAAGCAGCGACCTGGCAGGGGACGACTTTCATCTCGGGGGCTTTTAACTGGATAATTACGATGCACGTATGTTGGCGATGCAGGTAAATAGGGGCACGATACACCTATTATTAGGCAGAGTGCCCTGAAGGTTAGTTTATTTTCTTATGGTGCCCAATAAGAATATTTTTGTTATAGATATGTTACATCAAAAAGGTCGTTGTAGAAGTTTGTATTTTAGACATATGTGTGTTGTTTATGTTGACCTGTTATTGTGGAAGACACCGAGATAAACCAAATATTTTTTGAGGTTTTTTGCATAAGAACTTGCATTTGAAGTCTGCTACTATTATTTTGCGAGCAAACCTCAACGTTAAAGTCCTGAAGATGGCAACAAACATTGTCGAAAGCTTGGCAGTGAACACCACAGTCTCCTTTATGCAGTGATCCGTTGTTTATTTTTAAAATTTTGGGCACAACCCCAAGATTTTCTCATCTTACCTATTTCCTTGGCCGTAAGCCTCCTTTTGTATTAAGACCCTTTCTTACATCATCACTGTTTGCACAAACATTTCAATTTAACGTTTTGTAGAAAAGCTCCGCGTTTAAATCATAAATGAAAAGTCTTGGAGAAAGGCGTCGCTTCAATGTACCATCATGTAAGTATAAAATCTTGTGCTAGAGATTGCAGTTCAGTTAGAGGATATTGGATGGGGATCCACAGTACGAGACAAAAAATATATGGTTATCGGGGGTATTCGACGCTTAGAGACATTAAATCGAAGTGTCTGTTTTAACAGTGATGATGCAAAAGAGGGTTTGCACTTGAGCGACGATAAATGATCAATGGGAGGCGACAAAAAAGTATGGTTATATGAGTAATTTTTCGGACTTTTTTATTTGCTAAGCAGCATTTATTATTAGGCATTATTAAAATTTTAAGTTCAACGAAATGCTCGCAATACTTCTAAAGTTATGTTTAATTCAAATAAAAAGGCAAAAAATTAAGCTATCAATATGCAAACACATTTCTTAAGATTTTTTTAAATATATTTTTTATCGTTAGATGTTTAGTCTAGTCTAGTTTTCGCCAGTTTCGTTTTGTATACCTACTCTATGCTTCACGCCCTGTATAAAATTTGTTTACCGAATGAGACATTCCATAAAGAGTAAGGATTCCGTGGTAATCCCCCAGTACATGGCGAACTGACACGTCGTGTCAAAATTTCGACGTAAAGATTTTATAGAATTGTTGGCGATAAAGGTTGATTTTAATATGGAGAATGAGTTTGAGGGGTCACTGGGTGACCCCTCCAAGGCCACGAATGGAGGTAGCACGGTGGGCAGTATGGACATTGATACCAGGCTGCAAAAACCTGAAAGCACGCGGGACCATCAAGAGACGTCACCTCTGACAGCTGGGGAGGCGAAACACCAGAGCTCTGGAGCTGAACCTCAGAACTTCCAGAAGATCATAGCAGACCAAGCAGCACTAATTAAGGACCAGGCAGAGCAGATTAAGCGACTGACGGACTGCGTTGAACAACTAAATACCCAGGTTTTTAATTTAACCAATATTCTTAATAAATGTATGCCCAATGACAGTTCTTCCAAATTATCAAAACGTAGACATGATAGCCCAACTAGTGAAGACATACATTTCCTCTACCCTCCGAGAGAAATATCCACGCTGTCATCCGAGGGATCCCAGCATCAACTAAAGAGCAGGAAATCAAAGAGGAGCTCGAGCAGAAGGGTTATGCTCCCCACCACATAATTCATACTCATACTCATACTCATACTCATACTCAATTTATTCATGTAACTATACAACAAAGTATTAACACACGTCCAAAGTACTAAGTATCTAAATGTAAAGCAATTATGATTACACGATTTTTACAATATATACACACACATATGCACAAATATATATAAACACACATATATATGTACATATTACAAATTAAAAACCTAATTGTACAAGAATGAATACTAAGGGTATGAATGTTCCAGCAGTTAAAATGAATACACATTAAAATTTATAATTAAAATATTCGTCTAACGAGTAAAAACAGTTAATAGTTAAAAATGTTTTGATTGATGATTTGAACTTATTGTATTCCAGATTTCTTATCCCAATTGGTAGAGCATTAAATAATTTTGCTGATAGATAGCCTGGGCCATCTTGACACCTTTTTAGTCTGTGATAAGTTGTTGTGAGCATGTTTCTTTGCCTAGTATTATAACTATGAACTTCACCATGTACTTTGTATAATTGCTCATGTTCCTTTATGTACATTAGATTGGCAAATATAAAGTGAGATGGTAGTGTGAGGATATTATAATTTTTAAATGCCTTCCTACAGTCTTCTCTAAAACCCAGCCTAGCCATAGCTCTAATGGCTTTTCTCTGTAGGTTGAAGAGTCTGCTAACATGGGCAGAGTGCCCCCAAACCAAGATACCATACGTCATGATAGAGTGGAATACTGCGTGATAGGATGTTTTCAAGACGGTTTGGGATACACAGTTTGAAAGGCTTCTTAATAGATAGATGGCCTTAGTAAGCCTTGTTGCGATATTATCAATATGGACATTCCATTTAAGGGTAGGATCAATGGTGACTCCAAGAAACCGAATGTTAGTTAATTCGCCATTTATTGCTCCGCAATCTCTTAGTGAAAACACAATCCTTTCTGTTTTTTGTTCATTCAATACAAGCTTATTTGCAGCGAACCAACGCTTAGCTTCGGTTTGGACTTCATGCAACAAATGGGTAGCTTGATGTAGTGTATCAGCTTTCACAGATATTGTGGTGTCATCTGCAAAAAGGGTATACTTTGCTTCTGCATTGCTGAGGGGTAGATCATTAATGTAAATTAAAAAGAGAATTGGCCCCAAGACAGAGCCTTGAGGCACTCCTATATTGAGTACCCTTTCCTCAGAAGCTATCCCAGCAATCCTGACTATCTGAGATCTGTTTTCTAGATATGAACGAATAAGTTCAATACTATCAGGACTAAAGTTGTAGTAGTGAAGCCTGCGTAACAAAATATCGTGGGACACACAATCAAATGCTTTAGTTAAATCACAGAAAAGCACAGCATTATATTGAGAGTTGTTAAAGCCATCAAGAATATCAGAAATCAGATTTAAAATGCCTAAAGTAGTGTTTTTTCCCGCACGGAATCCAAACTGACTACTTGTAATGGAATGCTGTTCAAAGAAAGTAGTCAATCTCACGGCCATACATTTTTCCACAACCTTAGAGATTGCTGGTAGCAAAGAGATTGGGCGGTAATTAGAAGGATCATGTTTATCACCTTTTTTAAATACTGGAACAACAACAGCTTTTTTTAATATATCTGGAAAAGAATTGCTTTGAAAACAACTATTGATTAATTTAGTTAAAGGAATGACTATTAGATTTTTTATGACCTTAAGTAATTTAACGCTTAAGCCAAATATGTCGCAGCTACTTTTGTTTTTAATATTATTTAATATATCTCTAACTTCGTTAAATGAGAATCGTTGGAAATTGAATGTACTTGTAGGAGGCGTTTTATTTTCTAGGTTTAGCATGGGATCCAAGTCACCTGATCCGATACTATCAACAAGGAGTTGAGCAATACTACTGAAGTAGTTATTAAAGTCATTTGGGGATATAGCCGGAATGCATTCATCTTTAGTGATTATTTTCCTGTGTTTGTTTATTATTTTCCACATAGCACGAATCGGATTTTTTGAGGACTTAATAATTTTGTCATTATTTGCAATTTTAGCAGATTTTATAGCATTATTGTAAAGTTTTTTATATGATTTGTAAATTTGGATGTCGGCTGGTTGCTTATACTGTTTACTGACCTCATATAGAAATTTAAGATGGTTTCGCATGTATTTTAAATCCTCATTAAACCATGAGTTGCTACCTGGCTCATCTGACCTGACTTTGTAGGTTTTCAATGGAAATGCCTCAGTATAGGAGTTCTGCAATAGAGTGAGAAATTCATTAAATTTTTCTGTTACTGTTAAGTTGTTATTGTCAACGAAGTCAAAAGAACTACCTTCAATCAAGTTATAAAACTTAAGCAATCCTAATTGGGTAACTGGTCTGAACTGTCTTTGCACATAATCTGGCGAAGAATTGATTCTCAAGTCAAATGTCAATAGCTGTGATTTATGGTCAGAAAGCTGATATTCTAATGTCTGAGCATTTAAAGTATCAGAAATAAAATTTATAAAAACATTATCTAGACATGAAGTACCCCTAGTAGGCTCAGTGAAGGTAGGTTCAAAACCGTGGCTTCTCAAGAGGTCACAAAGTAGAACAGCTTCTCTCTGTGATGAGCCAAAATGCACATTGTAATCCCCTGCTAGCATTACATGTTCATAGTTATTTATATCACTCAGGAGCTTATCTAACTGCTCTAAAAAGGTATCAAAACAGCCATTAGGTGATCTGTAAATTGCTACCACATAAACATTAACATTTTGGATAAAAACACAACAAAATTCTATACACTTTTCTACATTAAAATTATAAATAGAGTCTACTGACTGCACATCCAGTTCGTTTAGTGTAAAGATTGCAGTTCCACCCCCAGGAGAGAGCTCTCTAGCAGAGTGAGATGAACAGTTGTAGTTGCTTAGCCACCTCAGCTGAATTTCATCCCTCTTCATCCAGTGTTCCGTAAGACATACAATATGGGGTTCTTCTGCAGCAAGCACAACATCTAACTGGTTGGATTTGTTTCTTAGGGATTGGACGTTTGTGTTGAGTAGTTTTACCAACTTTGTTTTATCTTTTATAATATATCCACTTTCTTCTGAAATGAGCGTGGTGGAGAGATTCTGGTTTAGCTCTTCTCTAAAAAAGGGACACTGTCAGTTCGGAAATTATATCTTCTGTAGCCAACACCCCTTGGCCAGAAAGTTGGATTGTAGAATGTGTCTTTGTGTTTGAAATCGGCTGTCACTAAGAAACACTTCAAGTTATTTGTGCTTTTTTTCAAAAATTTCACCATAAATTCTTCATTTTCTCCAAGTTTCTCCTTGAGGTGGTGAAGAATATCTTTTTCTTCTGTGTTAGGATTAATTCTATAAAGAAACAACCACACCTTAGGATTAGTGCCGGTGAAATGTGAGGTGCCTTCTAATTGTCCTAGATTCCTTTTAGTGAATCTTTTTTTCTTTGACACGATTTACCATCTACTTTCATTTGTATTGTATTCGCCTGAAGCGCAACGGTGGCGTGCCCATGCCTTTGGTAGTGGTGATTCTGCCAAAGACAGAAAAATCTCAGCAGGTTTTTAATGAGCACGAATTTCTAGGACTGTCTGTCAGAGTTGAGGTGCAAAAGAACTCCCGATTGATAGGGCAGTGTCACCGCTGCCAGAAGTATGGACACGCTCAGTCGTACTGTACTGCTTCTCCAAAGTGTCTGAAATGTGCCCAAGACCACATGACACATCTGTGCCCTCAAACAGGACAAGAGGTGCGCAAATGTGCGAACTGTGGTGGGGATCATCCGGCAAACAGTCCCACCTGCAGATTCACTCCTAGGAGGAATCTACAAGTCATCGCACAAAGGCGAACCAACTCATACGCGGACGCAGCCAAGGTTGCAACCTTGACTACTCCTGCTGCCTTGAGCTCACCTTCGACTGCTCAAAGCGTGGACTTGGCAACAGCGCTCAAGTCCTTGCAGCAAATAATTAGTCCTCTGATAAGCGCCACACAGGCCTTGCAGGCGATTTTTCCGGTAAATGTCTAGGTACAATAGTAGACAGCCTGCATTTATCAAAATTCTTTTTTGGAATTGTTTAGGTCTAAGGGACATTCCCAAAAAACGGGAGTTTCACCAAGTTCTTTCGGATGAATGCATAGACATAGCTCTGCTGCAGGAAACATTACTTAATCCGGGAGATCGTCTAGCTTTCTCGAATTATGATGTCATCCGCGCTGATAGACTGAATGGACGGGGTGGCGGCTTGGCGGTGCTGATCAAACGTGGTATTGACTATCACAGAAGCACAAATGCTGAGATGCAAACCATCGAGGCAGTTTCTGTGGTGGTCAATATGGCAGGAGGCATCCCGTTGAAGATCACGTCGGTGTATGTCAGGTGTGGTGCCAGGTTACGTGAGGCGGACTTGGAGGTCCTCTTGGACTACTCGGGTTCGCTTCTCGTGGCAGGGGACTTCAACTGCAAACACCGAGCATGGCATTCCAGGCTAAATTCTACTAGTGGAATTCGGCTGTATAACCATGTAGTACGAAATGGGTGTCTCATACATAGCACTGACGAGCCTACACACTATCCATTCAATCATCTTCAAGCACCAGATGTAATTGATTTTGCAATATCTAGAAGCTGTAGATACAGTATTACTTCTCGTGTCATGTATGACATCTCAAGCGACCATCTTCCTGTAGTTTTGGAGGTGGGTGATGGGAATACTTTGGAGGAGGAAACTCCTCCAAAGAAACGCGTTGATTGGGAACTATACAAGTCCCTTCTCAGAGAGTTTCCAGATATCCCGATCATAGATGATGAGAATGAAATAGATGCCGCTCAAATGGAATGGACAGGGTTTGTCCAACAAGCTTTACAACGCGCAGCCGTTCTTCCTGTACGGAGACCGGGCAGACCTTTCCTCCCTGCCGACATTAGGCAAAAAATATCTGATAAAAGGTTAGCAATCAAACAGGCGAAAAGATCTTGTCATCCCAACGACATCCGTAGGGCAACAAATCTTGTCCATGAAGTGAGAAACGCTCTTCATGAATTCCGAAACGAGCAGTGGAGCGACTTTCTGGCGGGAATGCTGGACTCAAGTGTTGTGTTCCTCTCTGGAAAGTACCAAAATCGCTCAGGAATGGCAAACGGGAACAACTTCCCCATATCCATGGTCCTGGAGGTGTTGTCTTCACGACTGAGGAAAAGGTGGAGGTTTTTGCTGATGCCATGGAAAATCAGTTCTCACCCAACTATGATCTGAATAATGACCTCGATGAGGAGCGACAAATTGTAAGATCCGTCAGGAGATATTTTAGGACCAATGGCGTCAGTGGCGATGATGCTTCTATTTGTGATTCCTCTTCTGAAGATTCTTCTTCGGAAAATTCTTCTACAGAAGCTCTACATAGCACACCCGAAGAATCACAAGTGATTCCTCATTGCACACCAGCAGAGCTTCAAGGTCATATTAAAGACCTAAAGGTGCGTAAAGCACCTGGAGAGGACCAGATCACAAAGGCATTGAAGTTACTTTCGCCGAAGGCTTTGACATATCTGGTGGCAATAATTAACGCAATTCTCAGAACTCAGTACTTTCCAAGGGCATGGAAGGTTGCTGATGTCATCATGATTCCAAAGAAGGTGGGTTCGATTTTTCCGCAGGATTATCGTCCCATTAGTCTACTGTCTGCGCCGTCTAAGCTTGCCGAAAAGGTGATTAAACGTCACCTTGAGAATTGCTCGTCAGATCACAACACGATTCCTGACGTTCAATTTGGATTTCGGTCTGAGCACAGCACGGAGTTGCAGGCAGTCAGGCTGGTGGAGCGTATAACCAGTGGATTCACTCAAGACAAAAGTACTGGCATCTTGCTTCTGGATGTATCAAGGGCTTTTGACAAGGTGTGGCATGAGGGCCTCCTCTATAAATTAATTCAAAAGGGTTTCCCATTTTGGCTTCTAAAACTTTTAAAATCCTTTCTCGAAGGAAGGAAATTTAGAATCAAAATTAACAATACTTTTTCGACATTACGGCCCATAAAGGCCGGTGTTCCTCAGGGTTCGGTCCTTGGACCTATCCTTTATTCACTTTTTATACATGACGTCCCTTGCCCCAGCAACTGTGAAGTCTATCTCTACGCTGACGACACTGCGATTGTAGCTCAGTCGCGGACTGTAAATCTAGTCCGCGATGAGTTGCAGCTCGCGGTGGATGAAGTGTTAGAGTGGGCGGATCGGTGGCTCATCAAAATTAATCATTCGAAAACGCAGGCTATATATTGTACCAAAAAACGTCGTGGTGCCCCGTTAGAGGTCTCAGTAGACGGTACTAGGATTCCATGGGAAAATTCTGCCAAGTACCTAGGAATTACCCTCAACAAGGGCATGACTTGGCAGAAACACACTCAAGCGTTAAAAACAAAATTCGAAATTACGTTTCGTCAACTCTACCCTATGTTATGTAGAACTTCAAAATTGAGTTTGATAAATAAAATTCGGCTTTATAAAATGATTATTAGACCAGCAATTACCTACGCATGTGCGGCTTAGTGTTTCCTCGCCAAGACGCACATGCGAAACCTGCAGGTTATGCAAAGCAGGACATTGCGTACAATAACTAACGCCCCATGGTATGTTTCTAACGAAACCCTTCACAGGGACCTCGACATCCCTTACTTGAGGGATTACATTAAACAACAGGCGCAACGACGTTATAGTCAAGCGGAATCGCACAGCAACCCTCTGTTGCGCGAGTCAGTGGACTACACAGTCGAGCAAGTTCGCAAGCACATAAGGCCGCGGCTCGCACTGTGATCAAAATCAAATCGTGCAAATTTGGAAACAACTAAATTTTTGTCCTTTTAGATACCAAACCTCAAAATCAACCCTTTTGGTTAAACCCAAAAATTACCGAACTCAAATAGTCTATGTCAAGCTATACCCTCCAACCGACACACTTCCTCCTCTTTGCTCTTCTCCTTCCTCCTCTCTTTTTTCTTCGCTTACTTCTCCATGACTTTGTCTGGTCTCTGGGTAACCAGACCTGACAGACCGATCGACCGACACGACTGCAACTAAGAGCAAAGGTCCTCCGGACCGCTCTGACAGACAATGACGAATAGTAGTAGGATTCCGTTAAGGAACATAATAGTACGGGGCATCGAAAAAAACATAACAAAAGCTAGCAACAGACCGCTGCTCGACATAGGCTGGAGGCAATAGTACAGTCAAATAAAGCATCGTCGAGGATGTCATTAGCGCTGCCATTATATTACACATACAAATTCCAGTTAACCCTTTCCTTTACCATCGCCGATAAAGGTACTCTCTAACAGAAGGCATCAGTACATTCCTGTAATAAACTATGCGTTTGAAGTTAAAAATATTTGTCACCCGAACTTCGTCGCCCCATGTCGTCGGCGCTGTATATCGGCTATATTAAGGGGAACCGTGGTATAGTTGGTAACGCGTCGGCCTAGAATGCCCGAGACGCTTGTTCGAATCCAAACGGTACCCTTCATTTTTTCGATTTTTCTGTGAACCAAATGATTGGATTTATCTCCCTCTTGTGGGGTAATCAAGCACCTTTCATTCCATGAAATCCTGGCCGACTGAGGAGTCGAACATCAGTAAGAAAGAGAGCTGACGTGCAAATAGCGGTGGGAGATTCACACTCACCCAACAGCCGACAGATCTCTCTGGATGACTGAAATGCATGGTTCGAAGAGAGATACGGGGGAGTGATGGGTGTCGACGAAGTCGACACCATGTCGTCGGCGCTGTATATCGGCTATATTAAGGGGAACCGTGGTATAGTTGGTAACGCGTCGGCCTAGAATGCCGGAGACGCTTGTTCGAATCCAAACGGTACCCTTCATTTTTTCGATTTTTCTGTGAACCAAATGATTGGATTTATCTCCCTCTTGTGGGGTAATCAAGCACCTTTCATTCCATGAAATCCTGGCCGACTGAGGAGTCGAACTTAAGTAAGAAAGAGAGCTGACGTGCAAATAGCGGTGGGAGATTCACAGTCACCCAACAGCCGACAGATCTCTCTGGATGACTGAAATGAATGGTTCGAAGAGAGATACGGGGGAGTGATGGGTGTCGACGAAGTCGACACCATGTCGTCGGAGCTATATATCGGCTATATTACGGGGAACCGTGGTATAGTTGGTAACGCGTCGGCCTAGAATGCCGGAGACGCTAGTTAGAATCCAGTCGGTACCCTTCATTTTTCCGATTTTTCTGTGAACCAAATGATTGCCTAATTTTATATTATATTTTTCACATTTCTTTACCATTTTAGTGTAGAACGATTCTCCAAAAAAGGATCAACAATTATAAGATTGCACTAGAAACATCAAAAAGGTATAAAATCGAAGTTTTAAAATGTCCCCTGTCCGATCAGAAGATAATCAGCTACATGTACATAAATTGCACACTTCTCTGTTTCAGCTACGGCATTAACAATGCCACAATCGTATGATTAAAGCAAAAAAGTAGTGATTAGTATAATGATTCTATAACCTCCCTTCCTTGCAAGACAACAAATACAAACATGATCAGATAAGTTGAAAACAGGGGGTGACTCAATTTTTAACAAGCAATGCGGTAAGTTTGTTGTAAATCCGCAAGGGTTTGAAGTCTCACCAGCTCCCATTCACTCACCATTCACCTCCTCCTTCCATTAAACGGTTGAAAAAACTGCAAAATGAGCAGAAACTTTGATATCGCTTTATAATCATTATTGGTTTTTGCTTACTATGCTTTCTACCGGTGTTACTTTATGATCCCCGAAATTTTTTAATCAGAATTTTTCACTTTCGCATTCCTTTAGATATAGTCAAAATTCTATGAAAAGCGTCATTTGATTTGTTCGTATTTATATAACAGAAACTGCCCATAAAATGTCGAGTTCGAGTCAAAATCAACTTGACGCCAATTCCTGGCTTTTTTTTGTACAACTGGAGTTTAATTTTTGAGTAGGTACCTCAACAAACGTACAAAACATCGATTTTCACTGTTGCTAAAAAGATTTTGTTATTAACTCATGCGCCAAAATTGTTCTAAGTTATTGTACCATGCTTTATTTTATTCGTTCCTTGCCTGATACCTACCCTACAAAAGTACGAGCTTAATTTAGATGCACACGACATCCGACGATACGACGGTACGAAATTGTTTCTATTGGTTGAAATATTCAAAATTATGTCAAATCAAAATATTTCAACCAATAGGAACAGTGTCGTACCGTCGTATCGTCGGACGTCGTGTACATCTGAATTTGGCTTAAGACATAAACAGAATAGATTTGGCAACGTCGGATTCCAGTGGGTTTTCATCATGGCTTCCATTCTAACTGTGAGCGTCGGCCATCTATGATCCTACTTGGATCCTATCGGCCATGATCCTATCATAACCACAGGGACGTCAGACATGTCAGAAGAGTGTCATGTGTCATGTCATATGTCACGCCGCACAAATGTCAGTAAACCGATTTTTTAGGTTATGCGTTTGTTTTTAATTCTTGAAATTTTAGAAAAAGAAAGTAGTCTCAAGTAGTAAAGTATTATTCATTATGTCTGACCTTCGTAAAACAGTGCTAGGTCTTCATGCAAAACGCTCCAGCACATCGAACTCTAGATTGGCAGCTTCCAAGCAAAACTTCGGTCCTGTGAAGTGGTCTAATTATTTCGATAAAGAAGAGATCATTGAAACTTCAAAAGGGAAATTCAACGTTTACAGTAAGGGTAGCGAGGGCCCCATTCTATTGTGTCTTCATGGCGGCGGCTACTCGGGTCTTACCTGGGCTCTATTCACTGATGAGGTTGCAAAAGTATGTCTGATAGATTCTACACATTGTGATAAATGTTTCTCATATATTAACACCAGAAGAGCTCAATTGACCCTACTAAGTCTATTGTCCAATTCCAACAACCCATTACTAAATGTCATTTTTTGTCAGTAATAGTATGAAAAATACTCGACCAAATTTTTTGAAAAATAATTACTGATTGTGCTGACTCTTCTCAAATGATTTTCTATTGTGTTATAATTGCACTATTTTTATGAAAATGGGTGTATTGGCAGTTGAGGTATTAGTAAAGATTCAAAAACTATGTACTGATCATTGTTAGGAGGGGAAACAATTCTTTTTATCCAAATAACCTTTCTATGCCATTTCCAGCAGTAGTTTCAAAAGGATCAAATTCAATTTCTAAAACGTTAATTGTAAATTCAAACTGACAGGTATAAATTACACCTGACAGTTTGTATTTACAATTGACATTTTAGAAATGTAATTTGATGCTTTTGAAACTACTTACAGCTGGAAAAGGTATAGTGCCCTCTAAAAAATTATCACTGGTGATATCCTATACTTACCAGACAATCTGAGGATATATGTATTTTTTATATAATATATATTATATATACACAATATGCCTGGACGAATCTTGAAAACTTTCATTGAATTAACAGGCTATTGTCCATTCATCTGATAGTTGAGGAAAAAAATTGACAAAAATATTAAAAAAACCTGTTAACATAACCCTATTAAATTGGTTTCAATTATCTCTACAACAAAACCTCAAACTTTTCATTCCGAAACCTAAGTGTGATTTCTTTTTTCAGAATTTGTTATGGGACAAAATGTATTTATATATATTTAGTACACATGATAGTTCTATAATAATAAGATGCCTGAAAACATGAAAACTAAATTGACTGTCATGATGTTTTGACATTATATTATTTGAAAACTACTATAGCAGTGGAACACTAATAATCAGAAAACAATAAATATAAAAACCATTCAGATATAATTTTTATGTGTTTTAAAGGGCCATGATCATTATGTACTTTTTTGGAGATGTTATATTTGAGTGCAGAGAGGATGGGCCAGCCAACAGAGCACTAAATTTGTTTATATTTGTAAAAAAATGTTTAATTACTTTGAAAGCAAATCAATTTATCTATTGATTGCTTGCTAAGCTTGGACGCCGACAGTCTTGATATTGTTGTTTAACTAGCAACATAGAAACTAATTATCTACTTCTTGACTTTTTTCAATCCTCTAGCTAGAGACAGGCACATATCCAGGATTTGGTTTTGGGGGGGTCCAGATTATGGGTGTCACTTGTTTGCCACCTTAAATTTGCTCTCGTCTAGGGGAGGGGGGTGCAAAAATTTGTGGAATCCATTTTTTAGGCTGCATTTATAACATTTCGGGGGGAGGTCCGGACCCCCTGGACCCCCCTAAATACGTGCCTGATGTGACATGTGACCTTCCAAAGACAATTTATTCTGTAGAGGAACAGTCACACATCATCTCTAATTGAAGCATTGTTTACAAAAACTGCTATAGTCCAAGTTAGTCTTTTGTGAGAACTATGGCCGTTTTTATAGAAAGTCAAGTAGACTATCGTTATTTTTGTAGAATCCTATCTGTGCTTTCTACATTATAGAAAGCATATGTTAAATTTTGGGATATGGCTGTCTTTGTAAGAAATGCCACAATAAATTCAAACATCTCCAATCTAATTCTATTACATTTCATTTCATGTTTACCTCATCACTATAGACGATTCACTGTCAAGTCAAGGCACTTGATCTCAGAGGACATGGTAAAACAAGTACAGATGATGATTTGGACCTGTCGTTAGAGACCATGGCTAATGACGTTATAGATGTAAGCAAGAAGATACTAGATGGCAGCAGCACTCCTATAATTTTGCTTGGTCACAGTATGGGGGGTGCTGTAGCAGTAGAGGTAGCACATTCTATTGATAATACTGTAGGGTTGTGTGTTATAGATGTTGTTGAAGGTAAGAAATACATTTCATAATATCTAAATAAATTATTTTTATTCTCCATAATATAGAAACCACACATCATTAAATCAATTTCAAATAATTTAAAAATAAAGTGAATTGTTTTTTGAACATTACTTTACATTTACATAAAATAGAATCCTCACTTCATTCAAATAATTCAGAAATTACGTTAATTTGGGATTGAAGCTATTTTACATATATGGAAATTATTGCCCTCGGTGACAGCATGCAACAAATTCTAAAATCCAAATTTGTTGGCAGCATGTGATATGGTCAAGTGTGTCTGCTGCATTGAAAGTATCTCAAAAAATTATGACTGGTACAGTTGATTACACAAATTATATTAATAAATCCTAACCTTGTTAATGCATGCAGTAGCATATGTATAGGTATAAAAACAAAAAAATGTAAATATTTAAAATACATGAGACATAAGAATATTCTTCACCTCCAGATGGCACCTGCATCTGATTTCCATTAAAAGTGTAGCGTTAATTCATAATTGCATGGAAGACAGCATGACAATTGAGACAGTATTAGTTGTTGCAGTGCCCAAAAGATGTCCTGTGCAATCATGGTTGAAAGTTTAGCATTTAACGCACATCAGTTGCAGGTTCCATCTGGTACTGGATAATCTTCTAGTGGCAATGCCTGTGGAAGTTAGCAAACCCAGCCAAAAGAGACATAATAAATGTTTTCTATATAAAATCCGCACATCTCATTTTAACATTAGTACACTTCTTAAGTACTTTATCATGAATATCAGATTTTTTATTTATAGTTAAAAACATCATTCTGCTTCCACCATTGTCACAGAAATTATTGTTATAAAACTGAGTTTATAATAAGTCAATAAAACTTATATGTGGTATAATTAAATCGAAAATAAATATAGTTTATAGAAACTAAGAAACATGCTTTTAAAGAACATTGGACTAAAAAGTAAAAATTATTGTTGGGATAAGCTTAAAATAATAATCTTTGAAAAATCGATTATATAGATATTATTGATAAAAAAGCGTCTGGCACTCGAGAGGCGAATAATATGGCACAAAACGCCCATGCTTTATTCACAATCATACTAATATTTATCGTTCATTTTTTTAAGCTTATATTGAAAATAATTTTTAACTTATTAGTCCGATGTTCTTTAAAAGCGTGTTTTATGAGTTTTTTTAAGCTATATTTGTTTTTAATTGCTTAGTTAACTATATCATAAATCGTGTTTTTTAGTTTTATTAAATTGTATTGCTCATACTCTGTTTAATGAAGATGAACAATCCTTTTTGATCAATATTCATAGCATAATCGTTACCATTACTGCATAAACGGTAGTTAATTCAACTGTCGACTTTCTTGAACAAATTTCACAAAAATAACAACTCCAAAACAGTTAGGTGTCAAGCCTTTCAAACTCTCGTCAATACGCAATATTAACAAACTTGAAGGTGTCTGCGCCATCTCTCTCATAGGGTTTTCGACTTATTGCCCTATCACTGCATTAATATGCACTGAGTGCTAACATTTGTTCGTCTAACATTTCAGTGCATTTTTGATAGCCTGTAGCCCATAGACTGTACTTCTGATTTCTTAGAAACGTCTTCTTCTTCGGCATTTTCCCTTACGAGTTCGCCGTTTTTGTCCTCCACAGCTCTCTTATATTCCAATCCCCTACTCTCAGATCTCTATCTATCATGGCATATCCAATGTAGGTCTCCCATCTTAGTGCCGGTCGTCCTCTACGTCTCCTCCCTAGAGGCTCCCATTCCAGTGTTCGTTTTGGCCATCTGTGTTCTGGCATTCTTTGGACTGACCATACCATTGCAGTGCTCTGTTTTCTAATGTTCTTGTTATGGAGCAATCGATTCCCATTCTTTGCCATATCTCTGCAGTTCTTATTTTGTCAGTTCTTGTGACTTGCAAGCATCTTCTCATGTAGTCTAATTCGACCGTTCTTATTTTGTTCCTTATTGTTGTTGTCGTTGGCCATACCTCTGCTCCATATAGAGTAATATTCTGTATTATGCTTTCAAATATCCTTTTTTGTTTTCTTTAGTGATATTGTTATTCCATAGCAGTCCGTGAAGTGCTTTTGTGGCTTGTTTTCCTTGTGCTATTTTAGTCTGTATGTCTCTTAAACACGTACCATCTCTGTGTGTTGTCGCTCTTACTTAAAAGCTTGGACGCTGTTAATAATTCCGTCCTCCAAATCTAAATCCGCAACCTGTTGTCCAACACAAAAGTATTCCGTTTTATTCATATTTATTTTAAGTCCCCACAATTCGTATTCTTGTTTGAGCTTCCTTATCGTATATTCCATGTCTTCTTTTTCCTGTGCAAAAATAACTTAGTCGTCCGCAAAAAGTAGTGAATGCAATACATTTTCTTACAAACAGTACTCAATTAATGTATGGTTGAGTTGTGAAAACAGACACAAGATTTTAGCTTGCATATTTCGGCGAGCATACAGTACTACTACAGCTCTAACAAATGTCATGGATGACATTATAACTGCTGTCGATAGAGGAAACGTAGCAACATTAGTTTTACTTGATTTGAGTAAGGCTTTTGATACTATAGGAAAAGAACTGCTTGTGGCAAAGCTACATTACTATGGATTTTCCAAACAATGTATTGATTTAATTGAAACTTATCTGTCCAATAGATGTCAATATGTTTGTATAGAAGGTGAAACATCGAGCTCTCGTCCAGTCATAAATGGTGTTCCGCAAGGCTCAATCTTAGGTCCACTACTCTTCCTTATGTATACAAATGATATGAAGGAAACAGTAGTGGATTGTGCAATCCACCAATTTGCAGATGATACTCAAATATATAAATGTTATTCAAAAAATGAAGCAGATCGGGCTTGTTTGAGTATTAATAACGCACTTGCTAATATCTACAATTACTCCTGTAAGCATGGATTGAAAATCAATCCAAGTAAAACAAAGCTGATTCATTTTGGCAATGTTTCAGACAGTAGTCTAAATATATTTGTGAATGGGGTTAGGATTGAGCCAAGTGAATCTATCAAAAGTTTGGGTCTCATAATTGACAGAAAGCTTAGATTTCATGAACAGGTTAATGTAACTTTACAAAAATGTTACATGGCGCTAAGAAATCTTTACCTTGCAAAGAGTTTTTTATGCTTCGGTCTTAGGAAACAACTATCTGAGCTACTGGTATTGAGTCACCTAAACTATGCAGACGTGGTTTACGGGCCTTGCCTAGATACGAACACATCAGGAAGGATTCAAAAAGTGCAAAATTCTTGCATTAGACTAATATTTTCTGTCTTCTAAGGCGGGACCATGTTTCTCACAAACTTAAAGAATTGCAATGGCTTAATATGTTCAGCAGAAGAAAATGTCATCTAGCTACTCTGATCTATAAAATTCTACAATATAAAGCTCCCTTGTACCTCTATGAAAAATGATCTTATAGATCAAGAGTAGGAGGTGGGGCAGTTTGGCGTGGGAAAATTTTGGAGACCGTGGGAAAATTTTAATGACCGTGGGAAACGGCGGCACCTTTGATGTGTGATTTATGAGAAATTTCTTTGACATGCGACCCTAATTAGCATATTATTGACGACCGACCTGACAGACCGTGGGAAAATTTTGGCGGCCGTGGGAATAATTTAATGACCGTGGGAAATTCTTGGAGACCGTGGGAAAGTTTAAATTGTCGTGGGGGCGGTGATGTGAAAAGCAAACGGCACCGCCCACGCTTGGTGAGGTATCCTCCAGCCTCCAGCGCTTGGTCAGATACCCGCACGCTACTCCCCATGATTTTAAATAATATTTGCCCCATATGCAGTAAAGAAAATACCTCTGCTGTACCGGTGGCTTGAACCCCGACCGCCCGCCTAAAAGCCAAACCCGCTACCACTAGGCGACGAAGCCATGTACCGAACGTTTGCAAGAAATGAAATAAGGGTGAATAAGACAGACAACACCGGCATGCGGCTCGCAGTCGGGCGTCAAGTGGTCTGACTCAGTCGTACAGCAGTGAGCTACGGGGTGGAGTAGGTAGGTAGCCAGTATTTGAAGATTGCGTTTCATGATGAGGTCGTCGCGGAATCTCGGTCGATTATCGTCGAGTGGTCTGACTCGGTCGTATAGCAATATGCGATACCTTTGTAGCAGTTGTTCAGTTAATGTTGTACGATCTTGTCATCGGAGGAATGTGTCTTCATCGGTCGTCGTCAAGCGGTCGGACTCGGTTTTACATCAATGAGTTAAGGCCTGTAGTAAATATTCAGTATTTGAAGGCTACGTTTCATGATCGGGTCGTCGAGGAATCTTGGTCGATCATTGTCAAATGATCTGACTTGGCCGTATTGCAATGAGTTAAGGGCTGTAGTAGGCATCCAGTATCTGAAGGTTGTATTTCATGATGAGGTCGTCGAGGAATCTCGGTTGGCTATCTTAGAGTGGTGTGACACGGTTGTATAGCAACGAGCTACGAGCTGTAGAAGACATCCAGTATTTAAAGGTTGTGTTTCATGATCCGGCCATCGAGGAACCTCGGTTGATCAGCGTCGAGTGGTCTGCCAAGGTCGTATAGCAATAAGCTATGGGTTGTAGTAAGTATCCAGTGTTTGAAGATTGTGTTTCATGATGAGGTCGTCGAGGAATCTCGGTCGATCATCCTACGTTGGTTTGACTCGGTAATATAGCAATAAGCGACGCCTCGTAGAGGAGTCTACACCGATCGTCGTGGCGTAGTTTGCTTTTGTTCGTATAGCATTAGACAACGTCTTGTAATAATTTTTACGTTTTCTGATGTTTGAGTTTTATTATTATGTCGTCGAGGATTCTGTATCGTTCATCATCGTATGGCCTGGCTTGGTCGTATAGTACAGTCTCTTCGGTCGGCGTCGAGTGGACTTACTCGATCGTATATTATTAGGCCACTGTATTGAGTGTCCAGTATTCTGAAATTTGTCTTTCGGGTGTCTCGATCGGCGATCATCGACTGGTCTGACTCTGCTTTATGGGTGTGAGTCGGATGGTAGTGTAACGCTTTCTGTTAATGATAGGGATCTTAAATATACATGGAGACATATCCGAGAAAAAACTCTACGTTGACGGACCCCTTAAAGCTCTGGTCAAACTACAATTTTTTGGTTAATCAATTCTCTTTTTCTATTTTATGTTAAATAGATAGATCCTATACGAACGTCATATGGGGGTCCCCAGTCAACCTGGTATAGTTGTTATATTAAATAATGTGTAAGGAAAACGGGGCGATATATAGATGGACAAAAAAAGGAATATGTGCTTATCAGTCAGCAAAAGCTGTCCAAGGGAGACCACGAGGAGGTTAAGCACGCCTCCCTCAGGATAAAAGGATGATAAAGTGGAAAGCCCATGCACATACACACACACGCCCACACGTGTCTAGTTTCCTATTTATTGTTAAGAGTGGTTATGCGCACCTGGATTATAATCTCTCTTTGTGCAATATCCATTGCAATACAACCTTTGATTTTAGAATCTGTTCATCTGTAAGTTTAGCAGGTGCCATCCAGCAATATACGAATGTTAAACAGTCCAGCTGCATGAATGCCAGACCCCAGGTTATTAGGAACAGTTCAGTAGCTGGAAGTGTTCACCGGTTTGACTAGTAATGGGTCTTTTCTAATTCGGTAGAGGAGTATACATATCAATTTTCTTTTATATACGTTTGTTTTTAATCTTCTTCTATTTTTGTCTTTTCTCTTATCTTTTTTTAAATTTTTTAACATTCTCCAACAGCACGAACATCGGTCTCTAAGTTAATAAAGACAGTTCATTATTTCGTTGGAGTAGCATTGCCTCTTTTGTTTTGCCAGTGACAACCCCTCCCCCATACTTAGAAGACACCTGCTCATTCTTGGTCAGAAATAACAGTATTTCATCTATTTAATTAAAAAGCTGATGCACCTTTTCAGAAATATTATGTTGAAAACTGTGGTTTCCCAGCACGCACTGTTTATACTACACCACTCCATAAAATTCCAATGGACGCGGGGATTTAATCATTCTCCACTCCACTCCACTCTCTCAAAGGATGGGATAAACAAGGGAGTGGTTGGGATAAACTTATGAAGGATATATCATATCGTATCATTTTATTGGTCAAATCTCACAAATAAACACTGTATTTGCCTACAATAATCAACATCAGTAACAAAAATTGTCTTTACAATACGGCAAGTAAGATACAATATCATTTCATGAGCCATAGAATAATTATGTTTTAATTTTTTTGTATCCAAATGGCACTGAGCTGTAATCTGGTAGAAACTTTCGCTTTAAAGAATTTAGCTGATACTTTTTCTTGCAAGGTAGAGTGATAACTTCATGCTCCTGTGTTCGCCTGATCTGTTTAGACATAACGTAAATAGGTTCGTCTATATTTAAAACCATATCTTTGATTGTGTCAAAGTTGATAATACGAGACGCTTCGTAGGTGAGAGATATTCCTTTAACCTTGCAAACAGTTTTAAATGTCTGATCTCTGTTAAACCACAACTTATAACTATAATTTTTAGGCCCTCCAGACACAAACTCTGTGATATACGAGCCAGCCCCGTCTTTTTCTAATTCATCTGTCATTTCACCGATAAAATCGCCTGTAGGTATATCGTTCTCTCCAGGTCTTGATACGTAAATACAGGAATCTGTATCATAGTACAGGCATCGCTCCTGAAGTACCTCTAGATAGCTATATAGCTTCATTATAGCTTGAGCTGTGACAAATGAAGCCACCACTACATTTACAGTGGCTAATGAATCATAAGCTTCTTCCCTGTACTCCCAATTGACAATCAATGTATTTTCATTGACAGGTAGTACAGTATTGATGTGCTTTGAAGGGCATGACATTAAATTAAAGAAATCTGATGGCTCGTTGATAATTGATGTTTTAGGTTGGTTCTCCCGCTGGCCAAACTTACCCCAAAATGAGTTTAGTATTAACTTTGCTAGAGACCTTAAACCTGGATTATCAACTATTTTAGAAAATTCTAGTAAAATATCTTCTCTTTCAAAAAACTGCTCAATGTACCTATCTCTTTCAGTCTGAGATTGAAAAGCCTGGGGCCAACCAGATGATTCTTGTTTCACCTTTATGAATTTATTCATCATAGCCGTAAACAACCCTTCTTCAGTACCTTTCTTAAATTGAACAGTATCGTATGCCCATACCTCGTATACCTCGATAAGCTGGTACCCCATCTCAATTGCTTTCACTACCTCTTCAACGACCCACGTCCCCGATAAAGCACGCTCATCCTCAGAGTGCACACATTCTCCACCGTTGAGGTTCTCTCCGCACTGTCTACACAGAACAAACATGAGCCTATTATTCATTTTCTGAGGTAACACAGGATGAAATAAGTCAGTAGGAGGTAGCACCTTACATTTAACAAGTCCAGAAATATCTGTTAATATGGGACATTCTTTTCCTACAAATACTTTCGGATGTCCTACAGGGAATTTTCCATACTTACAAACCCATGGGTAGAGGGAGCACACATCCACGTATTTTATCTTTTCATTACCTTGAATCTTGTAATACTTGCAGGAGTTTCCTGTACGACCACCGTAAAACGCATCTCTAGGATCTAGAGGTTCATGCAAAACAAGAGGATGATTTTCGGCGTAATGCTGTAATTTCATGTTTTCAGCCAATCGATTCTTAAATTCGCATTCCCACATTACGGTAACCTCAAATCCTAAAGACTTTAATCTTGCATTCTTAGCCATAGTCGCTTCGTAACGTGAATTCAGTGTTTCCGTTGGTTCTTCTTTTAGAGGTATATCTCTCTGATGCGTGAAACATTGAGGGCATCCATGGTAGTAGCATCCTTCAAATTCAAATATCTGTTTGGTATCTGGACTGTAACCATCTACCTTCACCCCACCCACGCGGGCCTCTTCTCCCTTTGCAGCATGTTGTATGTTTATGTTTCTACTTTTTTCCTCCAGTACCAACCACTTTATGGCCAGTTTTGATTGATTGTTTCGCATTCGGTATCCTCCCTTTGGAATTATTCCGATGGTGTTTGGCTGAAGAAAATTTCTTCTATACACTATATTACATGCTGATGCTATTGTCACCGCCTCCATAAATGGACATACACCGGTTTCCTCAATCAACATCTCTCTAAACTTTAGACATGACTGTGTCAGAATATCTACATCCGATACACAGTACTGTACAATTTCATTTTGGAAGTCGAAAACGTAGTTCTGCGCTACCATTTCAGAATGCCACTTTACCATTTCATTCCTTGCTTTTTCGTCTTTTAAATTATCCGGATCGTAAAACTTGAGAGCAGGGATAGGTCCGACATAATTTTTGTTTGCCGAGCAATTGAAGAGATGGGGAAAATAACCTTTTGACAGCTCTGCAAAACCAAATGCCTTAGGCAATTTAGAAAGGGCCATGTTGAAATAATTTAACGAATCGAGAAATTTCACGTTACCAACAGTCATGGATATCAACTTAGTACCCCTCATGATGAGATCAGGAGTGAAATCTGTGTTTGTTAGAATGCAATTGAGTACGAATTGATGATCGAAACCTCCTCCGCTATGTGCGATAACAAAAACATGTTTGAATTTTTTGCGAATTTGGAGAACATGATCCATAAATGTAGGAATAACTTTATTATCGCTGATAATTTTTTGCCTGAACCCGCAAGTTTGGCAGTAATAAAGTTGTTGCTCCTTAATACAACTGAAACAACGCTGGTTCAATACACAAAGATTTGGTTCGTGAAGAAAGGACGTTACAATATCTTCCTTGTCATTTCTGGGAAGAACTTTTTGGCGAGATACTTCTTGGGTGGTTTCGAGATCATAAAAAATAAACAGAAAATCCTTGACCGGGGGTACCTTAGTGTGTTTTTGTATGTAGCAAAGATGACCGGAAGGATTCTGTTTATTACAAATTTTGCAAAAGACTTCTCCACAGGTATGTAACCTGTTGGTAGGCACGATTTTAAAACATTCCTCACATCGACGGATTTTTTCACATATTCGGTATTGATAATGGTTTTCTAAACATGTTTGTCCGCGAAAGAACCTTTTACATGAGTCGCACTTTATCGATAATTCATCACCGGAACAACGAGGTGACTGTTGACATCCTGAACATGTTCCTCCGCATCTATGAGCCTTTCTCGAATTAAATGGAACATGACATTCTTCACAAAAATAACTACAACTAAATGCCGCTGTGAGCGAAGATATAACATTATAGTGATTATTATGATGAAGTAAGTTTAAAGAAGGACCGACACCAGAACCTTTAAATATTACATCACGACCCTTTGATCCATATGCGTAAACAATAATTTTGTAATCTATCAAATGTCTTTGGAATTGTTGTAGCTGGGAAATGCCAGCCCCCTCTTCAGGTATGAAAACTCCAGAAGCCTCAGTCAGTAGCCTAGCTCTTTGCTCCTGTAATTTACCGACATCCTGGCGTACTTTTTTAAAATCAGGGTCCTTATCTGTTAAAGCTTTAGCGACCACAAGCGCACGAGGTAAGCACAAGTTGTCATTATTCTTAATGGAAATAATACCTTTCCGTTTAATACATTCTTCGTTAAAAGAATTATATTTTAGAGTTCTAGATGATCCTCGACCCATTGGAAGACTCACAGATGTTATACCCAAGCAAAAGTTTTCAGTATTCAATCCACTAGAGTTAGATTGATATACAGAAGATATTAATTCCCATATGTCATTAACTGTTACCTCAGATACAGGTCTAAAACGCACCCAACCCTGTCCTCTAGAAAAGTCCTTGGAGCAGAAAGTGAATCCTACATAATCAGTAGGTTTTAAATCTTCCGTCCCCTTTAGTACAATCTGAGATATCGCATTTTTCACCCATGTGACAGGATCGGCATTATTAGGAACTGGTTTAATTTTGAACTCTAGTGTACGACCTTGCACACCGAATCGATGAACCTTTTTAGTGGTATCTCTAATCATCAAAAACTTTTCCATTGTTGATGTTCAAGGTTTATGATATTACACTAATTTGACGTCTTCAAAGTAATACTACTTAACAAGATGCGTCTGCACTACCGCACTGTTCAACGATCTGAAACAAAATAAGTGTTATTAGAAGTGCCCTTTTTTATATACCATCTTAACAGCTGACTTAAATAACAGTCACGTATTCAATTGTGCATAATACATAAAATCTAATAAAAAACGATTCTGGCTCTCCGTTCGCTATTCAGTTAAGTAATTTAAAATTATTAGGGAAAGTTAACTCCAAAGATTTAATCTTTGAAAATTAATATTTCGAATACGAGTGACCTTTATAACACAACAATTTGCTTACCATTCCATCAAGTGAATCCATACGAGATACCTTCTAATGTGTTAAAATTAAAATGACTCTCGACTGTACGGCTAAGAGAAATGAGGTTTCAAGATAATTCAATCCTGAAATCATAGATCATACAGCGCGCATTTTAAAATTTGGAAAACCACCACCTAATAGACGAACAAAAACAAATCTGCCATTTCAGGGACCACAATTCACAAGACCGTCATCATGATTGGATATGAAACAATAGGTAAAACTATCATCTTGACATTTTTAATACAGACTATACCTGCTTTACTGAAGAGTACCTATCGGACCTAACTACGATGAATCGAATCAGAATGCACGGTTTCTATAAGAATATTCTTCTAAAAATTTCACTTCTGGTTTTTGTCTCATATTATTATCGAACAGCGTTATCAGACTCCATGATTTTTTCGGTTTTATACACTTACTACCCATTCACCTACAGTTGACACAAAGAATAACATAAGACTACATGGGGTACCCTCCTCTCCTCTCCTTTTCCAACTCACATCTCTCCTCACACCTTTGACCACTGCACCCCCCATCTCTCATCGCGACACCCCCATTCCCTTTCGCTGATCCTCTGTCCCCATAGACAAAACTTTCTTATCAACCATCACAGCCTTCTAACATGCTATTCTTAAAAGATATAATTGATAAAGCATACAAGTCAGGAAAAACGAATATTCTACCGAAAAACTCTCACTCACACACTCACTAAACGGACCGAAATACTGAAAAATAAATCGAAAAATCTCCACTTCTAACCTCAGCTCATTTATGAGATACCTAATACAACATTATCTTCGGATTATGGTTTTTAATAAAAAATCCTCCACCCCGTACCAACTCAACTGTATTCGAAGCAGTTGTCCTATATTATGAAATTATGAAACTAAAACTATATGAGGTGTGTCATATGACAAACAAAATGTTAACGACTGCAGATACACATCGCCACTACACTACCCTACCTCTTACTCAATCAAGAAACAAAAAGCATCACTATAATGAGTACCTTTTACGGATAAATGTTCAGGCAAAACAGTTTCTTTAATCCCGCAATTAATATAAACTTTCTATTACTCTAGATGAAAACGATAAAAGCGTACAAGTGATGAAAAATGAACATTCCGTAAAAAATTCCTCATATCTCCTAAACGAATTGAAATATCGAAAAATAAATCGAAAATCTCCCCATCCAAGCCCTGATTGTGTCATAAAATAATTAACGCAACTTTATCAACAGATTCCGATATTTTTGTAAAAAAGACCCCCTCCACCATCTTCTGCAAACGTCGTTGAAACCACAGGGTTTATGGTAACTATATTATGAATGTAAAACTGTAACACGTATACGATATCACAGGCAAAATGTTAGCGGATACAGGTAGACACTTCCTGCCACTGCCCCACCCGGCACTCAATAAAAAACAAAAACAAAAAAAGGCATCACTATAACGAGAACTTTTTACGGGGAAAGATACAGGCAATATTATTTTCCAATTCCAAAATCATTTAAGCTTGCTATAGATGGTATTGGTAAAATTGTACATGTCCGAAAAGCATTTCCGAAGAAAAGCTCTCATATCTCCTAAACGGGTTGAAATATCAAAAAATAAATAACAAAATCCCCCCTCGAATCCGGGGGTTCTCATATGAAATGTCCAATCCAATAGCACTATCAGATTTTGATTTTCAGTAAAAACTCGTCACCACTACCATATCTCGGTAACAAACTGTCTTTGTGACCATAAATAGCGTTTATGAGTTTTATGACTGTGCTGAATCATGGAAGTAAAGCTGTATGTCGTATACAGTCAGGGACAAAACGTTAGCGACCACACTGCCACACTACTTCATCAAAGACACGAGCTTTATTAGTAGCCAAGAAAACGAATATGACAAACGAAAATACATTTCTTAGTTAAAATCATTTATGCATACACTATCTATATGTTCATTATATGTAAAATTACCATACTCTATCATACAGACCTAAAACCTCACATCCTTTTACTGAAAAGACAAATAAATAAATGTACACTTACCTGATAAACCAGCAAAGCACTGGACAAACGGAGCAGAACCAGAAGAAAACACGTACTGAGATATATGCACTGGACCGCGCTTTTATACTACTCAGAAGTACACGACTTCACTTTTTTTCTAGAACATTTACCAGACATAGATCGGTTCAAATTGTTCTTAGTCTGGCTTTCTTACAGACACTGCGTTCAAAACGGCCTTCACAATGGCTGTTGACCTAACGTATAGCCGGGTGGACGCGTTCCAGAAAAGTACAACGACGCGTACACATGGCTATACGTTAGGTCAACAGCCATTGTGAAGGCCGTTTTGAACGCAGTGTCTGTAAGAAAGCCAGACTAAGAACAATTTGAACCGATCTATGTCTGGTAAATGTTCTAGAAAAAAAGTGAAGTCGTGTACTTCTGAGTAGTATAAAAGCGCGGTCCAGTGCATATATCTCAGTACGTGTTTTCTTCTGGTTCTGCTCCGTTTGTCCAGTGCTTTGCTGGTTTATCAGGTAAGTGTACATTTATTTATTTGTCTTTTCAGTAAAAGGATGTGAGGTTTTAGGTCTGTATGATAGAGTATGGTAATTTTACATATAATGAACATATAGATAGTGTATGCATAAATGATTTTAACTAAGAAATGTATTTTCGTTTGTCATATTCGTTTTCTTGGCTACTAATAAAGCTCGTGTCTTTGATGAAGTAGTGTGGCAGTGTGGTCGCTAACGTTTTGTCCCTGACTGTATACGACATACAGCTTTACTTCCATGATTCAGCACAGTCATAAAACTCATAAACGCTATTTATGGTCACAAAGACAGTTTGTTACCGAGATATGGTAGTGGTGACGAGTTTTTACTGAAAATCAAAATCTGATAGTGCTATTGGATTGGACATTTCATATGAGAACCCCCGGATTCGAGGGGGGATTTTGTTATTTATTTTTTGATATTTCAACCCGTTTAGGAGATATGAGAGCTTTTCTTCGGAAATGCTTTTCGGACATGTACAATTTTACCAATACCATCTATAGCAAGCTTAAATGATTTTGGAATTGGAAAATAATATTGCCTGTATCTTTCCCCGTAAAAAGTTCTCGTTATAGTGATGCCTTTTTTTGTTTTTGTTTTTTATTGAGTGCCGGGTGGGGCAGTGGCAGGAAGTGTCTACCTGTATCCGCTAACATTTTGCCTGTGATATCGTATACGTGTTACAGTTTTACATTCATAATATAGTTACCATAAACCCTGTGGTTTCAACGACGTTTGCAGAAGATGGTGGAGGGGGTCTTTTTTACAAAAATATCGGAATCTGTTGATAAAGTTGCGTTAATTATTTTATGACACAATCAGGGCTTGGATGGGGAGATTTTCGATTTATTTTTCGATATTTCAATTCGTTTAGGAGATATGAGGAATTTTTTACGGAATGTTCATTTTTCATCACTTGTACGCTTTTATCGTTTTCATCTAGAGTAATAGAAAGTTTATATTGATTGCGGGATTAAAGAAACTGTTTTGCCTGAACATTTATCCGTAAAAGGTACTCATTATAGTGATGCTTTTTGTTTCTTGATTGAGTAAGAGGTAGGGTAGTGTAGTGGCGATGTGTATCTGCAGTCGTTAACATTTTGTTTGTCATATGACACACCTCATATAGTTTTAGTTTCATAATTTCATAATATAGGACAACTGCTTCGAATACAGTTGAGTTGGTACGGGGTGGAGGATTTTTTATTAAAAATCATAATCCGAAGATAATGTTGTATTAGGTATCTCATAAATGAGCTGAGGTTAGAAGTGGAGATTTTTCGATTTATTTTTCAGTATTTCGGTCCGTTTAGTGAGTGTGTGAGTGAGAGTTTTTCGGTAGAATATTCGTTTTTCCTGACTTGTATGCTTTATCAATTATATCTTTTAAGAATAGCATGTTAGAAGGCTGTGATGGTTGATAAGAAAGTTTTGTCTATGGGGACAGAGGATCAGCGAAAGGGAATGGGGGTGTCGCGATGAGAGATGGGGGGTGCAGTGGTCAAAGGTGTGAGGAGAGATGTGAGTTGGAAAAGGAGAGGAGAGGAGGGTACCCCATGTAGTCTTGTGTTATTCTTTGTGTCAACTGTAGGTGAATGGGTAGTAAGTGTATAAAACCGAAAAAATCATGGAGTCTGATAACGCTGTTCGATAATAATATGAGACAAAAACCAGAAGTGAAATTTTTAGAAGAATATTCTTATAGAAACCGTGCATTCTGATTCGATTCATCGTAGTTAGGTCCGATAGGTACTCTTCAGTAAAGCAGGTATAGTCTGTATTAAAAATGTCAAGATGATAGTTTTACCTATTGTTTCATATCCAATCATGATGACGGTCTTGTGAATTGTGGTCCCTGAAATGGCAGATTTGTTTTTGTTCGTCTATTAGGTGGTGGTTTTCCAAATTTTAAAATGCGCGCTGTATGATCTATGATTTCAGGATTGAATTATCTTGAAACCTCATTTCTCTTAGCCGTACAGTCGAGAGTCATTTTAATTTTAACACATTAGAAGGTATCTCGTATGGATTCACTTGATGGAATGGTAAGCAAATTGTTGTGTTATAAAGGTCACTCGTGTTCGAAATATTAATTTTCAAAGATTAAATCTTTGGAGTTAACTTTCCCTAATAATTTTAAATTACTTAACTGAATAGCGAACGGAGAGCCAGAATCGTTTTTTATTAGATTTTATGTATTATGCACAATTGAATACGTGACTGTTATTTAAGTCAGCTGTTAAGATGGTATATAAAAAAGGGCACTTCTAATAACACTTATTTTGTTTCAGATCGTTGAACAGTGCGGTAGTGCAGACGCATCTTGTTAAGTAGTATTACTTTGAAGACGTCAAATTAGTGTAATATCATAAACCTTGAACATCAACAATGGAAAAGTTTTTGATGATTAGAGATACCACTAAAAAGGTTCATCGATTCGGTGTGCAAGGTCGTACACTAGAGTTCAAAATTAAACCAGTTCCTAATAATGCCGATCCTGTCACATGGGTGAAAAATGCGATATCTCAGATTGTACTAAAGGGGACGGAAGATTTAAAACCTACTGATTATGTAGGATTCACTTTCTGCTCCAAGGACTTTTCTAGAGGACAGGGTTGGGTGCGTTTTAGACCTGTATCTGAGGTAACAGTTAATGACATATGGGAATTAATATCTTCTGTATATCAATCTAACTCTAGTGGATTGAATACTGAAAACTTTTGCTTGGGTATAACATCTGTGAGTCTTCCAATGGGTCGAGGATCATCTAGAACTCTAAAATATAATTCTTTTAACGAAGAATGTATTAAACGGAAAGGTATTATTTCCATTAAGAATAATGACAACTTGTGCTTACCTCGTGCGCTTGTGGTCGCTAAAGCTTTAACAGATAAGGACCCTGATTTTAAAAAAGTACGCCAGGATGTCGGTAAATTACAGGAGCAAAGAGCTAGGCTACTGACTGAGGCTTCTGGAGTTTTCATACCTGAAGAGGGGGCTGGCATTTCCCAGCTACAACAATTCCAAAGACATTTGATAGATTACAAAATTATTGTTTACGCATATGGATCAAAGGGTCGTGATGTAATATTTAAAGGTTCTGGTGTCGGTCCTTCTTTAAACTTACTTCATCATAATAATCACTATAATGTTATATCTTCGCTCACAGCGGCATTTAGTTGTAGTTATTTTTGTGAAGAATGTCATGTTCCATTTAATTCGAGAAAGGCTCATAGATGCGGAGGAACATGTTCAGGATGTCAACAGTCGCCTCGTTGTTCCGGTGATGAATTATCGATAAAGTGCGACTCATGTAAAAGGTTCTTTCGCGGACAAACATGTTTAGAAAACCATTATCAATACCGAATATGTGAAAAAATCCGTCGATGTGAGGAATGTTTTAAAATCGTGCCTACCAACAGGTTACATACCTGTGGAGAAGTCTTTTGCAAAATTTGTAATAAACAGAATCCTTCCGGTCATCTTTGCTACATACAAAAACACACTAAGGTACCCCCGGTCAAGGATTTTCTGTTTATTTTTTATGATCTCGAAACCACCCAAGAAGTATCTCGCCAAAAAGTTCTTCCCAGAAATGACAAGGAAGATATTGTAACGTCCTTTCTTCACGAACCAAATCTTTGTGTATTGAACCAGCGTTGTTTCAGTTGTATTAAGGAGCAACAACTTTATTACTGCCAAACTTGCGGGTTCAGGCAAAAAATTATCAGCGATAATAAAGTTATTCCTACATTTATGGATCATGTTCTCCAAATTCGCAAAAAATTCAAACATGTTTTTGTTATCGCACATAACGGAGGAGGTTTCGATCATCAATTCGTACTCAATTGCATTCTAACAAACACAGATTTCACTCCTGATCTCATCATGAGGGGTACTAAGTTGATATCCATGACTGTTGGTAACGTGAAATTTCTCGATTCGTTAAATTATTTCAACATGGCCCTTTCTAAATTGCCTAAGGCATTTGGTTTTGCAGAGCTGTCAAAAGGTTATTTTCCCCATCTCTTCAATTGCTCGGCAAACAAAAATTATGTCGGACCTATCCCTGCTCTCAAGTTTTACGATCCGGATAATTTAAAAGACGAAAAAGCAAGGAATGAAATGGTAAAGTGGCATTCTGAAATGGTAGCGCAGAACTACGTTTTCGACTTCCAAAATGAAATTGTACAGTACTGTGTATCGGATGTAGATATTCTGACACAGTCATGTCTAAAGTTTAGAGAGATGTTGATTGAGGAAACCGGTGTATGTCCATTTATGGAGGCGGTGACAATAGCATCAGCATGTAATATAGTGTATAGAAGAAATTTTCTTCAGCCAAACACCATCGGAATAATTCCAAAGGGAGGATACCGAATGCGAAACAATCAATCAAAACTGGCCATAAAGTGGTTGGTACTGGAGGAAAAAAGTAGAAACATAAACATACAACATGCTGCAAAGGGAGAAGAGGCCCGCGTGGGTGGGGTGAAGGTAGATGGTTACAGTCCAGATACCAAACAGATATTTGAATTTGAAGGATGCTACTACCATGGATGCCCTCAATGTTTCACGCATCAGAGAGATATACCTCTAAAAGAAGAACCAACGGAAACACTGAATTCACGTTACGAAGCGACTATGGCTAAGAATGCAAGATTAAAGTCTTTAGGATTTGAGGTTACCGTAATGTGGGAATGCGAATTTAAGAATCGATTGGCTGAAAACATGAAATTACAGCATTACGCCGAAAATCATCCTCTTGTTTTGCATGAACCTCTAGATCCTAGAGATGCGTTTTACGGTGGTCGTACAGGAAACTCCTGCAAGTATTACAAGATTCAAGGTAATGAAAAGATAAAATACGTGGATGTGTGCTCCCTCTACCCATGGGTTTGTAAGTATGGAAAATTCCCTGTAGGACATCCGAAAGTATTTGTAGGAAAAGAATGTCCCATATTAACAGATATTTCTGGACTTGTTAAATGTAAGGTGCTACCTCCTACTGACTTATTTCATCCTGTGTTACCTCAGAAAATGAATAATAGGCTCATGTTTGTTCTGTGTAGACAGTGCGGAGAGAACCTCAACGGTGGAGAATGTGTGCACTCTGAGGATGAGCGTGCTTTATCGGGGACGTGGGTCGTTGAAGAGGTAGTGAAAGCAATTGAGATGGGGTACCAGCTTATCGAGGTATACGAGGTATGGGCATACGATACTGTTCAATTTAAGAAAGGTACTGAAGAAGGGTTGTTTACGGCTATGATGAATAAATTCATAAAGGTGAAACAAGAATCATCTGGTTGGCCCCAGGCTTTTCAATCTCAGACTGAAAGAGATAGGTACATTGAGCAGTTTTTTGAAAGAGAAGATATTTTACTAGAATTTTCTAAAATAGTTGATAATCCAGGTTTAAGGTCTCTAGCAAAGTTAATACTAAACTCATTTTGGGGTAAGTTTGGCCAGCGGGAGAACCAACCTAAAACATCAATTATCAACGAGCCATCAGATTTCTTTAATTTAATGTCATGCCCTTCAAAGCACATCAATACTGTACTACCTGTCAATGAAAATACATTGATTGTCAATTGGGAGTACAGGGAAGAAGCTTATGATTCATTAGCCACTGTAAATGTAGTGGTGGCTTCATTTGTCACAGCTCAAGCTATAATGAAGCTATATAGCTATCTAGAGGTACTTCAGGAGCGATGCCTGTACTATGATACAGATTCCTGTATTTACGTATCAAGACCTGGAGAGAACGATATACCTACAGGCGATTTTATCGGTGAAATGACAGATGAATTAGAAAAAGACGGGGCTGGCTCGTATATCACAGAGTTTGTGTCTGGAGGGCCTAAAAATTATAGTTATAAGTTGTGGTTTAACAGAGATCAGACATTTAAAACTGTTTGCAAGGTTAAAGGAATATCTCTCACCTACGAAGCGTCTCGTATTATCAACTTTGACACAATCAAAGATATGGTTTTAAATATAGACGAACCTATTTACGTTATGTCTAAACAGATCAGGCGAACACAGGAGCATGAAGTTATCACTCTACCTTGCAAGAAAAAGTATCAGCTAAATTCTTTAAAGCGAAAGTTTCTACCAGATTACAGCTCAGTGCCATTTGGATACAAAAAAATTAAAACATAATTATTCTATGGCTCATGAAATGATATTGTATCTTACTTGCCGTATTGTAAAGACAATTTTTGTTACTGATGTTGATTATTGTAGGCAAATACAGTGTTTATTTGTGAGATTTGACCAATAAAATGATACGATATGATATATCCTTCATAAGTTTATCCCAACCACTCCCTTGTTTATCCCATCCTTTGAGAGAGTGGAGTGGAGTGGAGAATGATTAAATCCCCGCGTCCATTGGAATTTTATGGAGTGGTGTAGTATAAACAGTGCGTGCTGGGAAACCACAGTTTTCAACATAATATTTCTGAAAAGGTGCATCAGCTTTTTAATTAAATAGATGAAATACTGTTATTTCTGACCAAGAATGAGCAGGTGTCTTCTAAGTATGGGGGAGGGGTTGTCACTGGCAAAACAAAAGAGGCAATGCTACTCCAACGAAATAATGAACTGTCTTTATTAACTTAGAGACCGATGTTCGTGCTGTTGGAGAATGTTAAAAAATTTAAAAAAAGATAAGAGAAAAGACAAAAATAGAAGAAGATTAAAAACAAACGTATATAAAAGAAAATTGATATGTATACTCCTCTACCGAATTAGAAAAGACCCATTACTAGTCAAACCGGTGAACACTTCCAGCTACTGAACTGTTCCTAATAACCTGGGGTCTGGCATTCATGCAGCTGGACTGTTTAACATTCGTATATTGCTGGATGGCACCTGCTAAACTTACAGATGAACAGATTCTAAAATCAAAGGTTGTATTGCAATGGATATTGCACAAAGAGAGATTATAATCCAGGTGCGCATAACCACTCTTAACAATAAATAGGAAACTAGACACGTGTGGGCGTGTGTGTGTATGTGCATGGGCTTTCCACTTTATCATCCTTTTATCCTGAGGGAGGCGTGCTTAACCTCCTCGTGGTCTCCCTTGGACAGCTTTTGCTGACTGATAAGCACATATTCCTTTTTTTGTCCATCTATATATCGCCCCGTTTTCCTTACACATTATTTAATATAACAACTATACCAGGTTGACTGGGGACCCCCATATGACGTTCGTATAGGATCTATCTATTTAACATAAAATAGAAAAAGAGAATTGATTAACCAAAAAATTGTAGTTTGACCAGAGCTTTAAGGGGTCCGTCAACGTAGAGTTTTTTCTCGGATATGTCTCCATGTATATTTAAGATCCCTATCATTAACAGAAAGCGTTACACTACCATCCGACTCACACCCATAAAGCAGAGTCAGACCAGTCGATGATCGCCGATCGAGACACCCGAAAGACAAATTTCAGAATACTGGACACTCAATACAGTGGCCTAATAATATACGATCGAGTAAGTCCACTCGACGCCGACCGAAGAGACTGTACTATACGACCAAGCCAGGCCATACGATGATGAACGATACAGAATCCTCGACGACATAATAATAAAACTCAAACATCAGAAAACGTAAAAATTATTACAAGACGTTGTCTAATGCTATACGAACAAAAGCAAACTACGCCACGACGATCGGTGTAGACTCCTCTACGAGGCGTCGCTTATTGCTATATTACCGAGTCAAACCAACGTAGGATGATCGACCGAGATTCCTCGACGACCTCATCATGAAACACAATCTTCAAACACTGGATACTTACTACAACCCATAGCTTATTGCTATACAACCTTGGCAGACCACTCGACGCTGATCAACCGAGGTTCCTCGATGGCCGGATCATGAAACACAACCTTTAAATACTGGATGTCTTCTACAGCTCGTAGCTCGTTGCTATACAACCGTGTCACACCACTCTAAGATAGCCAACCGAGATTCCTCGACGACCTCATCATGAAATACAACCTTCAGATACTGGATGCCTACTACAGCCCTTAACTCATTGCAATACGGCCAAGTCAGATCATTTGACAATGATCGACCAAGATTCCTCGACGACCCGATCATGAAACGTAGCCTTCAAATACTGAATATTTACTACAGGCCTTAACTCATTGATGTAAAACCGAGTCCGACCGCTTGACGACGACCGATGAAGACACATCCCTCCGATGACAAGATCGTACAACATTAACTGAACAACTGCTACAAAGGTATCGCATATTGCTATACGACCGAGTCAGACCACTCGACGATAATCGACCGAGATTCCGCGACGACCTCATCATGAAACGCAATCTTCAAATACTGGCTACCTACCTACTCCACCCCGTAGCTCACTGCTGTACGACTGAGTCAGACCACTTGACGCCCGACTGCGAGCCGCATGCCGGTGTTGTCTGTCTTATTCACCCTTATTTCATTTCTTGCAAACGTTCGGTACATGGCTTCGTCGCCTAGTGGTAGCGGGTTTGGCTTTTAGGCGGGCGGTCGGGGTTCAAGCCACCGGTACAGCAGAGGTATTTTCTTTACTGCATATGGGGCAAATATTATTTAAAATCATGGGGAGTAGCGTGCGGGTATCTGACCAAGCGCTGGAGGCTGGAGGATACCTCACCAAGCGTGGGCGGTGCCGTTTGCTTTTCACATCACCGCCCCCACGACAATTAAAACTTTCCCACGGTCTCCAAGAATTTCCCACGGTCATTAAATTATTCCCACGGCCGCCAAAATTTTCCCACGGTCTGTCAGGTCGGTCGTCAATAATATGCTAATTAGGGTCGCAATTCAAAGAAATTTCTCATAAATCACACATCAAAGGTGCCGCCGTTTCCCACGGTCATTAAAATTTTCCCACGGTCTCCAAAATTTTCCCACGCCAAACTGCCCCACCTCCTACTAGTAGGTATACATTCATAGCTGTAATACACGTAACACACACTTGTTACAGACTCAACAACATAAGTCGTCCTTGTTCAAAAGATGTTTTTCTTATAATGCCCCAAAAATTTATAATGACATTTCAAGCTATGTGAAAGGCAAAAGTTCAGTATCAGCATTTAAAAGTACCTTGAAGTTCCAAATATTAGCTAGTATGTAGTTAGCTTAGAACACTCCACCTATTTATTACTTTTTATTATGTTTTATTATTTAAGAAATAATTTTTAGGCATAATATAATAATATTTTTATTTATGTATATGTTAACTAGTTAGGATACGAGTAATGAAATGTAATTTTTTGTAATCTATGGTACTCGGTTAAGTAGAGCAGCAATAGCTGGACTTCGCCGAGGATATTAAAATAAAGCCGTGTTATTATTATTATTATTATATTTTAGGTACTGCCTTGGATGCTTTATCTTCCATGCAAAGCATACTCCGAGGACGACCAACTCATTTCCGCAGTATACCACACGCCATTCAGTGGTGCTACAAGAGCGGCCAAACCCACAATTTAGAGGCAGCTAAGGTCTCAATGCCTGGCCAGATTATCAATGTGAACAGTCTGAAGTTGGCAGCAGATGAGTGTGATGAGGTTGAGGTTGAAAAAGAAGATGGGTTGGATGTTCTGGGACGCAGGAGTGTAGCGTCGTCAGCTTGTACTCTCACTGAGGTAACATATTTTAAAGATTTATTGAATGTTTGTATATGTAATGTATGGTGAAAACTTGAACTTCATAATTATGAATAAAAACTTATTACTGCTTATATAGAAGACTGCACCATTTATCTAACAAACTTGTAGTGTTTTACATTTTATGATAATTTGATATGATTGTGCAGCGGTTGGAAGTTATTCCATTTAAGCATATGTTTACACACTTTTGTAAGATAATAATTTATATTCAACACCCAATGGCTTTGATTTGAACAGTAACTCTATTCCATTCTTTACCTATACCCTAGTAGCAGATTGAATAAATATGGAGATAGGTACGTAAAAATATGAATAGAAGTGAAAACCTATTCTAACAAATGCCTAGACCTACTATTATCTATTGTACCTCAATTGATCTGCTGATAACAGTAATTTGTAAATCACTGAAATGCGCATCATTCATTATAGTGTGTCTTCTTATTTTAATCACCTTGCAAAGTTTTAAAACAGAATCTAATTATAATTTTTAGAGGATATTTTACGTGATAATTTTTTATTGTAAAAAATTATGTAATAGCTTTTCATCCGAGGATCAATGAACAAATGCGACGGTAAGACTTTGTTCTTTTTGGGATTTAGGTTTGATTCTGGAACAATAAAATTCCATCTTGGTCAGTCAAAAATTTACTATCGTAATACATAGCTAATTTAACTACGAGTGGCACTTGTATCACCTTTATGCAATTTAGAAACGCATGTAACAGTTGTTTGTCGTGTTGCTATGTGGTTCCCAGAGTTGACCAGGCTGATCCTCCACTAGATATGTTGTAAAAAATACAAGTCACAGAGTATCTGCACAAAAATGTTTGTATTGATTGATAATAAGATGAACCATGAATACCTTGAGTTTGAAATAGAAAAGTTTCAATATACAACTTCCATGATGGATGACAGATTTAAAGCTATAGTGTTTTTATATGTGATTTTTAGGTGAGGTTAATGGATTCTGCTTTCACAACATTGTGTATAGGCTTGACAATATCAAGTATTGTATTCATGCCGATTGTTAATAAATTTAGTTTATTGCTCATTGCACGTGGTGCTAAAGAAGCCAGTTTGGCTGCCACCATATATGCTCTCAGCGTACAGTCCTTGACGATATGTTGAACAGTCTGATTTGTGGAACGATGTCACAATTCGGGCTAAGTCGCTTTCCCCAATTGTGGAGGTTCTGTGCACACACTTGGTGTCCCATTTGGATTCTATTAACGTTCTTTCATATATATCTTGGGAGATCAAAGCCTTGAGGTTTTTGGACATGGTATCCCATTTTGGCCACTTTTACGGGGTATCTCGGTTATTTTTGAAGACAGAGAGTTGCGGTTTTCGCGACAGTGTGCTACTTTTTTGTGAAAATATAGATGCCGTTAACAAAATTATCATGGCCCTCTTGGATTTTGAGATACAGGGTGAAATCGAAAACTATCGATTTTGGGACCAACCTCGTAACTCGGTTTTCTTTCATCTTATTGAAAAGTTTAAAAAAGGGTCTTATAGATTTTTTTCTGTAGAACCCAGCGGTGTAGTTTGATTTTTTCTTGCTCTAACCATTTTTCAGTTATGAAGCAAACATATATTTTTTTAAATTGAACCTGTATATTATTTTTGAAGTCAATCGGAATTAGTTCAAGCTTTTCAAAAATATATATTAGTATCAAGTTATTTTGAAAACTGCGCTCAAAATTTGACTTTTTCATTTTTTACTTTATTTCAATCAACTATCAAAGATCAACTAAAAATAATAAGCAACTAAGCAGTTATTACTCTACGAGAGACTTCCTATTCAAATTCGAAAAAAAAACAGAATCAAAATACCTTTTTTTTAAATAATAATGTCTCATTAAAATGATGATTGTGTTATTATAATATTGAGTAGATAGTAGGCTATGACTCATCTATTAAAAACAAAAAAGCAAATCTTTAAAAAATTTGCGGGATTGTCAGTTTTTATTTATACTTTTAATAAATATAGATTTGTTCTTTCTGTGTTTTTATTTTAATTATTGTCAACTTTCTATTATAAGGGCAGCTTAGATACCCAGAGAGACAGCAACCGTTTCCAGATATATTTGCTCGTCTAAAGATAAATATAGTTAGGTACGGATCCTTTATTCAACCACGTCCTAAAACTTATTTCAAGGAGAATAGGGAGCAAAGGGAAACAAACGCAATAGGTTACATGGAAACAACGCCTTCATCATCCTGCAAGTACATAGAAGCTGTAGTATTAACTGCAGAAAGAAAGATACTTCAACATTTGCACAGGATCCAAGTTTGGCAATATTTAATCGCCATAACTCGAAGGAGACCAATAATTCTTTTAAATGCCTTTAAAAGAATCAGAAATTGTGCCATAGATTTGCATTCCAACTTGAACCAACATCTCTAAAGGCTCCTCGATGTTTTTAGTTTTTATTTTGATTCAAATTCATATTTAATAATGTGTTGATATTCTTCAGATATATGTTATTTGGTTTTAAGTAATGTAATAATGGACTAAGTAATATTTATTGAACATTATCGCAAATAGTAGTTAATAGCGTATAAAATACAATCAAATAATTGAGTGTAAATCTTAATAATTTACTTACTTGGATATTGTTTTTAATAGATTAGTCACGGCCTACTGCTACTAATAAAGTAAAAATTGGAAAAATCAAATTTTGAGCGTAATTTTCAAAATAACTAAATACTCATATATATTTTTTAAAAGCCTGAATTATTCCCGTAAAAGTGCCCAAAATGAACCATCCTGTACAAGGTCCAGAAGGTGATGTTTGGGAAAGTACTATCATAATACATCTCACTCCATTTTGCATCAATGTTAAAATCACTGCTTGCAAGGGGATGCGCTAGTCTCAGTGGAGGGTTTCTAGTGCGAGGTCGGTTCACCCCCAGTGTGGGTATATCAGCATGTATGGTTGGTGGTTTTTCATAACTTTAGTGAGCTCTTTTATAAAGGCTGAGTGTTGAAAGCTAGTGCACTGGAGTTGTCTGATACACCCGACAACAGTCCTCATCGCTGCATTGAGCTGCACTTTAATAACATGGCAGCTATTCATCCACACTATGTTTGTAATGAGTGGTTGTCAACCTGTGTCTAGTCATGTGTGATAAAACATTAATCCAGTTCGGTTGTACGTAGGTGGCGGAAGAGCCCGAGGAAAAAGACGGAAACGTCCAAACCAGCGAAGAACCACAATGCAACGACTGCGGAAAACCGCCTCTGCCCAAATCGCAGCGTACTGAGAATTCAACGACCAGCCCCGAACAAGGCCAGATGGGGCCCCCCCAGCACGCGCCTCCGATCCATCAGACCGCTTCGGACACTTCCCCGCCTCAGTACAAATGGCGGATAGATCTCAGCAATACGGAGAAATTCTGGACGGGCTGGTTCACAGATCTGTCACATAAGTTTTTAGAGGTTAAGGTGCCCAAGTTGCTGTTGCTGGCTAATATACACGGGTTGGATACCACGCTCACTGTTGGACAGATGCAGGGTAAGGACATATTTTATAATATTAGTTGCGGCACTGTCTAACTCTTAACTACTAGTCAGTAAGAGTGCCTCAGTAGTCCGTATTTATAAAAAGTAAGTATTTCTTCAAAGGTAAAGCTAAAAGTAGAGCTCATAAGGGAAAGGTAGAAGGAAAAGGTTTTGCTTTATTTCGTTTTAATGATCTGTTGCTTTTCTTTGTAAGCAAATGCTCGCAGAAAAAAGGAAAAGTTAGCCACGCGCTATTACGGGTTTATGTTGCCGCCGACAGATTTCAAGTTGCAGTTATCGCTGAGCTTCACTCAGAGCTTTGAGATTGTATTTGGTTCATAAGGATTGGAAGTGCCGCGGAGCAGTCAGAGTGATTAAGTTCATTGCCAAAAGGGTGAAACAATACCCTAAAATATTGGAAACATTTCAACTTCCAGCGAAAAAAGCAAAGAAGCACCTTTTTTTGGAGACCATTTCGCATCCATCACTTCAGTCCCAGTTGATGGGAACTTCATCCAATGAGCCGCTTTGTCCACAATACGACGAAGAGTAGTATCGACAATCTTGGAGACTGTAATCTGTGTACAGCCCAGTTCCTCAACTATAGTGTTTTGGAAAGCCGAATCAGCCTGTACCGTAAAAAACACTTTCATTTTCTGTTCTGGTGCAAGCGCCCATCCCTTGGTTTCCAGATTTTCACCAATGAAGTAATCGGCCAATGACTGCACGTTTATTTTCTCAAACCGAAAGAGCGTTTGAAAATCACCCTCCTGAGGATTTCGTCTCTCTTTGTACACATGTCGTATGCGTACGTTCACGACATACGCCATAGTAAATTCAAATTTAAAAAATTACGTGCTTGCTGTGCAGCTAAAAACACGTTTATCCTTCAAATGGATACACATAAATGAAGTAAATGGTTAAAAGCTGCTCCGGACTAGATGCGTATTTTCTGAAGCAAATCCTTCTATTTTGAAGCAAATGCTAATGCTTATGAATACCAACAACACCTTTTCGATCCAAGTCCGAATATTTTCCTTCTTTTTGCTTAGGAATAGAATGTCAATTTCTACGAGTAACAGCAAATGATGGGGGGTGGGGTGGTTATAGAGGCGGAAATTTATTTCTGTTTTTTTTTTTCAATCAAAAATAAATATGCATAAAGCTCAACGAAGAATCCCTATCTGAGCCTTCACTATTGGCTTCCAATTAACAGCGCTGTTCCTAAATGGCGCCGGGAAACAGTAAAAAAGCCTTTACAGAACACGAGGCTAATGACCAAAGCAGTCGATACTAATGACACACAAGTAAAAAAAACAGCAATTGCTCTTCTTTATGAATACGACCTAATAGACAGAGACCCTGTCGCTGTCGAGTAATTTCAATAACTGAGTAGATAACTGAGCTGTTTAAAGACAATTTTTTATATTGTAATTGGTATCGATATGTGTATTGAACAAGGAAGCTTGATATCATTTTTTTTATTCATACAATGGTGACTTTAATAAGTATGAGCTATTATTAGGAAAAGGCGTATGAATATTTTGAACAGTGTATTGAAGATTTTTGAGCATTATAAATTTATAACTCGCAAACGGTTAGTTTGTACCCTTCACCACCCTTTCAAATCTTGCCTTCAAAATAATGACATGGTAGAAAATGCGAACCACTTTTACGTTTACGTACTTTGTATTCCTGAACTAAATGTTTTTTGTATTGAAAATAAGGACATCATTTTATAAATTACCTCTTGAACTTCGTCTATTTCTGTGAGCGTTCAGTATGATACGCAGCTACAACACCCGAATACTCACGAATACAACAAAGAGCAAACTTATATACACCTTTCTGTCTCAGATTGTTTGAAAGTACTGCTCTGAGCTTATTATTGTTTTTATTTCTGATATAAAATAATAAAATAAAAAACATGAATCCAATCATAGCAGAAAAACACATGAGTCTAACAAATATCGCATATGTCAAAACAGTGGATATCTGACGGATCTGAAGAAGGCAAAGATGGTAAAATTGACCAGTAACAGTATGGCAACTATCTTTTGGGGGGTTCGCGAAGTCATCTGCATTTATTGATTAGAAAACGACCAACGAGCAAAGCAGTCAAAGAAAAACGTCCTCATCTGGAAGCAAAAATAACGTTTTATCAAATAGACGCTCGACGATCGCTAAACTTACAGAATCGAGGTTTCATAACAACACCCATCATATTCACCAAATTTGACCCCGGTGAATTTCTTATTCTCAACTTGAGGAAATATTTTGAAGAGAAGAATTGTTGAACGTAGCTGAAAATCCACTTAAATGATTGAAGAAACCTGAGATGTAAATAAATGTATAATTTTATAATTATCAATTGCGATAGTTTGTAACAAAACAAAAATCGAACCCCAGTTTCCACCGACTATATAGTCGGTGCCAGTATCCCACATCAGTCATTCAGAAATTGATTATAAATACATATCATACTTACATACTTTTATAAATACAATGTGTTCCACCATCATGTCGACAAACTTTGAGGTATGAAAATATAATTAAAGTTATCGAGAAAAAATTCGAAAAAAGGGGTCAACCTTTTAATTAATTTTTTATTACATTTTCAATTTCTGTATCACGACTCCATGGGTTCGCGCAGTTGTAGCGCCATAGCTTGATTATTTGTCGACCGATTCACGACATTTTGGACTCATTTTATAAGGAGAATGACTGGGCATATCAACTAAAGCAAAAAAGATAATACCTGATAATTTCTAAGGCTAAAAAAATTCTCCAAACTGAAAAAAAATTTTTGTAATGCACTTATTTGGGTTACTTACAAATAATTTGAAAAAAAGCCTAGTGCCTATTTATTAAGACATTTTAATGTTCAACAAGATATTTCCTGTCTTACCACATGTAATTCGTGTATATAGCACTAAAATTTTCGACAGAATAGGCCATTTTGTATTATGACTTCTTTATCACAGCGCCATGTGTTCACGCAGTTGTAACGCCATATCTTGATTATCTATCGAGCGATTCACGACTTTTTGGACTCATTTTATAGGGGAATGGCTGGGCATATCAACTAAGGCACAAAAATAATATCCGACAATTTCTAAGGCTAAAAAATCCACCAAACTTAAATGTAATGCACTTAGTATTTAAATTAATCAACACAATTTTCAAAATGTCCGCCATTTTTATTTAGGCACGCTTGACTTCTGAAACTAACGCTCTGGGTTACTCGATGCTAAGGTACGCTCCAGTCTGTTTTCTTTGATTTCCAAGTGATTCCAACATATCTCATTTCAATTAGTTGCCTTTCAGTCATATTACTATAAATAAAAATAATAAAATTTGTTCATGTAAATTGCATTTAAGTTATAATCTGTACCGAAGTCCAATAAAGACAATGTGCATACCAAATTCTCGTTTATTTCAAAATTAGTCTTAATAAAAAAGCCTATTTCGTCGATGATTTTAGTGCTACATAAACAAATTGCGTGTCGTTAGACAGGAAACATCCTGATAAACATTAAACTGTGTTTAAAAATAGGCACTAATATGGGTTTTTTCCAAATTATTTGCAAGTAACCGAAACAAGTGCATTACAATTTTTTTTTAAGTTTGGTGGATTTCTTTAGCCTTAGAAATTGTCGGATATTATTTTTTTGGCTTAGTTGATATGGCCAGTCATTCCCCTATAAAATGGGTCCAAAAACTTGTGAATCGCTCGATAAATAATCAAGATATGGCGTTACAGCTGCGTGAACACATGGCGCTGTGATACAGAAGTCATAATACAAAAAGGCCTATTCTGTCGAATATTTTAGTGCTATATACACGAATTACATGTGGTAAGACAGGAAACATCCTGCTAAACATTAAAATGTCTGAATAAATAGGCACTAATACGGCTTTTTTTCAAATTATTTGTAAGCAACCCAAATAAGTGCATTTCAAAAAATTATTTTTTTTCAGTTTAGTGAATTGTTTAGCCTTAGAAATTGTCAGGTATTATCTTTTTTTGCTTTAGTTGATATGCCCAGTCATTCTCCTATAAAATGAGTCCAAAATGTGAATCGGTCGATAAATAATCAAGATATGGCGCTACAACTGCGCGAACCCATGGAATCGTGATACAGAAATTGAAAATGTAATAAAAAATTAATTAAAAGGTTGAGCCCCTTTTTTTCGCATTTTTTCTCCATAACTTTAATTGTATTTTCATACCTCAAAGTTTGTCGACATGATGGTGGAACACATTGTATACTTCAATCTGCTGGATGCATACTTGTTAAGGCCCTTTATATACAAATATTTACAGAGAATGTAAGGATACTGACGTTCTTCATCTTATATTTCCACTTATATCAAATTATCCCTTTCACAAGCATCTAGTAAGGATCTTGCTTTTTTGCTTCAAACATATACACAACATGTGCGGTTTATTTTGAAGACTTTTTGTGATTGAAATCACAACAGAAATGGTCTGAGGATCGGACTAAGTAGGTCCTGTGATATTCGTGCGTCATGGTCTGAGATCGAGTTTTAGCATTATGACGACACAATTAGGTAACCGATCCTAACGCGTTCATAGTCATTATTAATTAAAAAAAATCTCTCTTAAGTTTTTTGCATTGAATATCAATGATATGATCATCAAAAAAAAATGATAAATTTTTAAAGTACATGGAAAACATCAATAATATTTTTTCAAAATCCGAACTGACGTCATTACCTATTACTAACAAGGTGGACTTTTTGGTACCTTTATATGCATCTATCTGAGCTAATAATCCAAACTAGCTTTTCGATTACCTCCATCCTCTATTAAAATATTTGATTCGTCCGACATAATTTTGAGCATCCATATATCTTTCAGGAAAATTCCAGCTTCAGGTGCTGCAGAAATCCGGCCATGCCATTCACGAGGACCAACCGCATAATGTTGCTGAGCTTCTCAGCGCGTATCTGGTCAAGCAAAAGATTGCGCTGCCAAAAGACGGGTTCTCCCATAATAATGTGCCCTCTTGTTAGGAAGGCTAATTTAAATATATAAGTTAGGATTGTAACGAATCCAAATTTGATTCGAGAAGTATATTTTCTGATTTGTGTGATCTGTTTGGTGATTCGTCCAAAGCTTGAGCAGCTCCTTAGGACGCTAACAACTCCAGTAAACCGTAGCCAGTCTTTTATAGTAGCATTTACTATTATATTTTGGTTTCGGCTATAATATATTGTTGGCATCGTTAAATATTGACAGTGAGGGTATCAAGTATAAACATTTAGTAACAAGGAGCTCAATGAAGGTCAAATATAACCCAATACAGACACAAAAATCAGAAAAACTTCATGGTTTTAAATGTGCTCAGTTTACATTCTACTAGATACTAATTTATTTTTTTATGATTGAATTTACTTTAAAGCAATTGATGTTTGAATTACTTTTTCTTCAGATTTCTACAGATTGTGTAAAATGCACCAAAAATTGTTTATTACTCCGTTTTGGTAATTTTATCCACTATGACCTAAACGAATGTTGATGAATATAAAAACAATAAAAAACAGATCGAAATATTTTTTAGTTCAAAATTCATAGCGAAATGGATATAAAAAAGGACAATCTTTTGGATGAAGATCATGGCAAAGATTGAAATTTACTGTACATAGCTTATTTTCAGCATCTTCTGTGTATTAAAAAGTACTTAAATCATTCAATGGCAGTAATTATTATTTAATCTAAAACCTTTAAGTTGTATAGGAGAAAGGTGACAAGCTGAAGAAAAATTAGTACCAACTTGAATCTAAGAGGAACATTTAGTGACAAAACTAAACAAGCCATTCAATCAAAAGAATAATACAGGATGTTCTATGTCGAATGGAAAATAAGAGAACAATAAAATAAGTCATATAAAGTAGGGTCCGATTTTCAACTATTTCAGAGATAAATTGATTTTTAGAGATTTTGATTAAAATGCAGACCTCCAAACGAAAACGCAATAAAAATGTATTGCCGGATTTTGGAATTTTTGGTACTAGTCCTTTGAAAATATACTATAACCCTAGTAAAACAAAATTCTATTGTCGGATTTTGGAATTTTTGGTATTAGTCCTTAGAAACTATGCTATCACCTCATTATCGACTAAAAGAAGGAGATCCTATATCAAACACTTCGCAACATAGTAACTCCAAAAACGTTACAAAAAATGAGTTTATCTTTTAAAATCAACAAATAATAAGTTAACCGTGCGCTTTAGGGTAAACACATGCCCATCTTTTTAGTTATCCATTGGTACCAGAAACTTGTTGTAAATATGGTAAACATAGGCAATAAGATTGCATTTAAGCCCTAAAGGTATATTGGATCTCCTAGAGCGCAAAATTTCAACAGACTGTTTGACAAAAACTTGTCATCGGATTTTCAATTTTTGTTATGGGTACTTGAATAATGTGCTTTGCATGATGATTAGAAGTTAAAAGTGATCGATTAACCAAAACTTCGGTATATGGTCTCAAAATTGTATAATTTTAGAAGATAACTTCAAGTTGTAATTCAAAATGGGTTTGTCTTAAAAAGTCGCTAGGCAAGAAATCGGAACATACAGGCCACGTTATAAAGTATCTTGTATCCGTCGATTTCCAGTTATGTGTGGACTCATCCGTCTAAAGAATCCTACTAAAAAAAGTTGCATCTTCGGCATCCACATGAAGTACAAAGCAACAAAAATCCATACTTCTGACAGGATCGCCTTCGTTCAAAATGTGCACTGGCATGTAACGGTACGGTTGCAGACCAGTTATTTGCGCAGCGAACCACAACTTCCACTGCTAAATTTCGTACTGAGGAGATTTGCAATAGCTTAGGTGGCTGCAGTAGGATGCTTTCCGTGTACGCGTGAACGCCGACGCCGTTGCCCGTTCTAAAAGTAGAGACGCAGCTGTCACAGCCCACGGGATCTTAATTCACGCAAGCGTGCGTTCATTAAGGCCCGGTCAAACAGAGGGCGTTCTAGAACGCGGCGTCGTGGCATTCTCTAACAATGCAATGGAACGCTGTAACGCGGCGTTACGGCGTTCCATTGAATGCCCTCTGTTTGACCGGGCCTTGAGTTCATCTATGTTTGAATCACTAGATATCTAGACAAAAATTGGCGTAACGCTTTTGCTCAACCCGTCAAACAGGCCTGTTTGGTACAAACAACGGAATACGGTAACGCGGTGTTAGAGAACGCCGGACCGCCGCGTTCTAGAACGCCCTCTGTTTGACCGGGCCTTTATTGTCGATCTACAACACAAAGTCTACAGTTTCAGCTGTAGGGTAAGTACGTTCATGATTGATCCATAGTGCACTAAAGATATCATGCTTAATTTTAGACTTACTTCGTTCTGGATTATTTACGACCTCTCATTTATACACGAGTGTATTCTACGGATACACGATACTTTATAACTTGGTTTGCATGTTCTGCTTGATTACCTATCAATTTTAAGAAATTACCTAAGGACTTTTTAAGACGAATCCATCTTAAATAATTATAACTTGAAGTTTTCTTCTACAATTATACAATTGTGAGACACTATACCGAAGTTTTGATTAACCGATCGCATTTAATGACTAATCTTGATATAATAGAACATTATTTTGTATTACACGCGATGTTTTTCCGTTTGCTTGGAAACATGCTATCGTTTTGCCGCTGCCGAAATGTTACAACCCTTGCAACCTAAGCGACATTAGACCAATAAGTATTTTACCAGCTTTTTCTAAGTTGCTCGAAGTGGCGTTAAAATGCTAAATCTCGCAACTTGTTGAAGAGCATGACATACTTACTTCAGCTCAATCTGGTTTTAGATCTCAGCACAGCACTACAACAGCTCTTTTGTCGGTGACTGATGACATTTATCGTTATATAGATGAAGGTAAAGTAGTGTGCCTTACAATGCTTGATTACAGTAAAGCGTTTGATACGCTGGATCACGATACATTATATAAGAAGTTAAGATTAAGATATTATAATTTTTCACCCCGTGCTACTAATCTCATCAAGTCTTTCTCATCTGACCGTTGTCAAAGTGTTCTAGTCGATGGATGTTACTCAAAAAGCCTTCCCAAAACTTATGGAGTTCCTCAAGGCTCCATTTTAGGGCCTATCTTATTTGCTATATATATCTCAGATTTTTGTAAATGTGTTAAGTACTCATCTATACATCATTACGCAGACAATACCCAGATTTATAGTAGCTTCTCAATAAATGATACGCTTATTGCTGAGTACGGGATAAATAGTGATTTAAAAGCTTTGTTTGATATATCTGCCGCTCATAATTTGTTACTAAACCCCAACAAATCGGTTGTGATGTTCTTTGGGAGTAAGACTAAACGTAATATAGCTAAAGATAGCCTTAACATCAAAATTGATGGAAAACAAATATGCGTTACCACTGAAGCTAAAAATTTGGGACTCCAAATTGATGATAGTCTAAGATTCACCCCTCACGTTAACTATTTATGCCAAATATCGTACGGCTCGTTAAGACAGCTCTATCCAAACCGCAACCTCTTGCCAGTAAATGTGAAACTCAAACTTTGTGAATCACTAATACTTTCTAGAGTATCATACTGCGATTCCGTATATGGACCTGCCTTAAAGATAGTGGATGCTAATCGTGTCCAACGTATCAAAACTCATGTTTGAGATTTGCATTGGGTGTTCGTAAATATGATCACATCACTGCCTCATTTAAAGAATCTGGATGGCTGAAATTAGATGTGATGAGAAAATTACATTTATCTACTCTGGTTCATAAAGTTATAGTATACAGAGCACCTACATATTTATTTAAAAAACTAGTACCCCTCTCGACGCGTACTCAACGATGCCGCAGGCATTGCTTATTAATACCACGCCACAATACGGCTATCTTTGTCAGAAGCTTCTCTTATAGTGCCTCTAAATTGTATAGTTCTCTGCCGGATGGCTTTAAAGAGATGTCGCTTTTTAATTTTAAAAAGAGGTTAAAAGATCACCTAACTAACTAGTCAATTTTTGAAGATTTCTCACTATGTCTTAGGCTCTCTTTTGTTGAACGATTATTTATATTTATATGTATGTTCATTATCATTATTCTTCTGTACGAGATTACTTAAAAAAAATGTAGACTTAGTTTTATACCTGTGTTGTCTAAGGTTGAGTTGAAAAACAGCTTGTAGCTGATATTTCGCCTATTTACTTTTGTAAATAAAGTCCAGTTATTATTATTATTATTCAAGTACCCATAACAAAAATTAAAATACGACGATAAGATTTTGCCAAACGCTCTATTGAAATTCTGCGCTCTCGGAGATCCATTAAGCCTTTAGAGCTTAAATGCAATCTTATTGCCTATGTTTACCGCATTTACAAATTTGTGGTACCAATGGATAATTAGAAATATGGGCATGTGTTTACTGTAAAGTGCAGGCGATTTTTTAAGATAAATTCTTTTTTTGTAACGTTTCTTAAAGTTACTTCTCACAACATGCTGACTTTGACACTATCTCGCGAAGTGTTTGATACATGATCACTTTCTTTTAGTCGATAATGGCGTTATAGTATATTTTCAAAGGACTAGTACCAAAAATTCCAAAATCCGGCAATACATTTTTATTGCGTTTTCGTTTGGAGGTCTGCATTTTAATCAAGATCTGTCAAAATCGATTTATCTCTGAAACAGTTGAAAATCGGACCCTACTTTATATGTATGAGTCTTCTCATAAAGTATTTTCCATTCGTCATAGAACATCCTCTGTATAATAATAATCATTGAATGAAATTTTTACTAAGGCAAATCATGTGTGCGCGGTAAGGAAAAGCAAAACTACACAAATACTCTCAAAAATTCCGGTATTGGTAATTTTTCAGAATTCGGTTACTTGAAATTTCAACATTTACAGGTGCTGTGGATAGTGATGTCTTACAGAAATTAAAAGCACTATAAAGTTCTTGCCCATGCACCCATAACATGCCAGATTTGTGAGTCGCCTATCATTTAATCGTAAAACTGATAAAAATAACGAAACCCACCGAAGTATTTGCATAAACTATTTGAGAAATTTGAGTCTACCGCCGTCTAGCAGACGATAAAACAGAAAAAATATCCTACAGGACATACGCATATACGTATACCTTTTTCGAGTACAAACATTTTTGTTGTTTCTAGTTCAATATTGAAACCCCAACACTATTGTGTACTAAAATAAACAAGAAACAGATGACCCTATTTCAATATGCTATATAATTTTTCCTCGCTAGCAAATGTTCACACATTGATCCTATACTACAAAAGACATAAAATGTGGAAAATAAATGTTTCCACTATCTAAAAAAATCTTGTAATCAGCGTGTGAAATTATATCAAATGTTCAATGAATGTTTGTTTTATTTCCTGGAAATAGCATCTGGATGATAAAGCAATTCAAATTGACCTCCGAAGCATCAAGATGAACCAAACATTTCCAGTTATAATGCAGGACAAGTGTGGGAAAAGTGTATAAAATGATTGCTTTGTTCATAATTTTGCTATAGAGTAACTAAAATTCTTGACCTCTGATAAATTTAACTGTTTTGTAAACTCATCAATCACGCGGAATAGCATGTATCAGGAAGCTGCTGTTAGAGAATTGATAAGATTTGCACGCGCGGCGACTTTGAGATCCACAATCGAATTTCACGTATAGACTGATTCGATTTTTAAGCGAATTTGTCTGTTATCAAGAAAACGCAGATGTACATGTGTATTAGGGGTAGTTACTATGTGACCAACGTAAATTGATCAGCGAAAAGGATTCAGTGAAAGAAGTAAGGACGTTGCCATAACTCTTAATGATTCAATAATATTTTCATCTTTTACGACTTGTTTTGTTTCATATATCTACAGGGTGTCCCACGACGATTAAGACAAGCAATATATCGGAACTGGGCAGTCGTAGCGAATTATAATTTTGGGGGTGTAAATTAGAGCAAATATAGTATCTTTTCTTATTATTGTGTCACCCAACGAGGTATTTGTTTTTGGTCACGTGACGTCCGATTCAAAAATTTTAATGGAACACCCTGTATATTTGTGACTTTTTGTGTTCCTCCCGATAAAACAATTCCAACAAACTAGCACACTTGCCGACTAAAGTAATTCATTCAAGGGCTACAGGTATTTAAAGGACTGTACCACTACCATTATGAAACACTACCAAAATAATTAATTTAACTGTAGGGGTACATGTTACAATCAATGGTAGTGGTACCATCTTTTAAGCACCTGTAGCTCTTGAACCAATCACTTTAGACCCCAAGTGTGCTAGTTTGTTGGAATTGTTTTATCGGAAGGAACACAAAAAGTGACAAATATACCGGGTGTCCCATTACAAAATTTGAATCGGACGTCACGTAATCAAAAACAAATACTTCATCGGCAGACACAATAATAAGAAAAGATACTATATTTGTTTTAATTTACACCCCCAAAATTATAATTCGCTACTAGTGCCCAGTTCGGATATATTGCTTGTCTTAACACATTGTTGGACACTTTGCTGGCCTGGAGGCTTCGTAGTATGGCACCTCAAAACATTTCCATTTTTTTGCGGTTGTAACACGATTTGCGTTATCAAAATATTTTAAGGGTGTTCATTTTTGACTTTTTTTCATTTTTGAGGTTTTTGGTGACAATAAAAAAGACGGCTATATCCGTCGTGCCATATCACAGCAGACTTTGTTCTAGAATGTCAACCATGGCTATAGCCGTCTGATCAGTGTAATCGTAAAACACATCTTGTGGGAAGAAAAGGACAATTTTCGAGACAAAAGCTAAAACAAAAACAACATTTTATTGTATCAAATTTATAAACAAAAACGCATCCCTCAGAATATAGACGGTATAAAAACAAAAAATTAAATTTATTAGCAAACAGAGGTATCCCCGAACAAAACAGAATTTAGGCACAAATTTATGTTTGACGCCACTCTTCAAAGCAGTCTGGACACAAAGCAGGTTTATTTTCACAACCCTTGCATCTATAGCTAGTTTCTTTGCATTTTTCAGACTTGAAACATTGTTTTCATCTAAGCAAATATGATTTTATTTTATGATCCTCTGGTAGGGGCAGCTTCTCTGGAAAATGTCTCACACGTGCTTCGAGTTTTGTATTGATATGAAACAATATATTCTATATGTATAATAGGTGGACGACGTATATCTGTTTAGGATGAGAATATCTGGTTACCTACCTCCCATCAGTACTGAAAACATGAAAATAAAACAAAAACAACACACTTGCAATATGGCAGCTATACACGTGGTCAATGCATCACATTTGAGGTCATGGACGGTTATAGCCGTCGTGCCGTTTTACCCATGCACCTTAAAACATGAATAGTTGGGATAGCGTATGGTGGCTTAGAATTTGGCAGTTTCAGAAATGACGAGCTTCACGTTACGGCACTAACATTGCTTAACAAGGCAAGTATACCGACATTCTGACGGTCGTCGCCGTTCTGCCGTAACAAGCAGATAACTTTTTGACTGATATAGCCGTCGTGGCGTATCACGATCACTCCCCGCAGACGGCTATAGCCGTTGTGTCCAACAACGTGTTAATCGTCGTGGGACACCCTGTATAAAGGAAACGGCAAATAGTTTATATTCACTTAATATCCTATTTATCTACTTCATAAAACTTCTACGACCGGCAACAGTAGATTTTATTCCCCACCTTAAAGACTGTCCAACATCGGGATTAGATAATCGCAGTAGACGATATTTAATGTCCCTATTATACTTATGTTTTCTGTCCCTTTTTAAACTCGACATAATAATGACGATTGCTACCTGAGAGTACCTCCCGCTACCCTTCCTCGTGCCACGCAGGTCAATTTACGATGGTCATACAGTAAGTAAACGATCAAATTTTGAGGAAAATCCAACCATTGGAAAAAAGAGAAAAATTAGTAATGAGTTGGACCTCCTCGATATCTTATTAACTCAGAAACACATTGGCTCATACTCCTAACATGATTGATTCCTCCTGAGATGTCTCATACCAGAAGAGCTACTTGAGCCTGTGGATGATGGGGTTAAGGCAGCAATCTTCTTTTGCATAAAGTCCCAGACATTCTATGGTTGAGAGATCGGGAGATCTAGGGGGCCAAGGGAACAAGTTGAATTGTCTTCAAATGGTTCAACGTAGCTAGCTACATGATGCGGTTATTCATTATCTTATTGGAAAAGTCGGTTGGAGAGCGTCTGAATATAAAGCAGAACATGTGGTTCCACCATCACCTGGATGTAATGCATGGCGGGCATGTTGCTTCTCATCAATACCAAAGATGGCTTACTGTTGAATTGTCTTCAAAATGGTTATCGTAGCTAGCTACATGATGCGGTTATTCATTATCTTATTGGAAAAGTCGGTTGGAGAGCGTCTGAATATAAAGCAGAACATGTGGTTCCACCATCACCTGGATGTAATGCATGGCGGGCATGTTGCTTCTCATCAATACCAAAGATGGCTTACTGTTGAATTGTCTTCAAAATGGTTCAACGTAGCTAGCTACATGTTGCGGTTGTTCATTATCTTATTAGAAAAGTCGGTTGGAGAGCGTCTGAATATAAGGCAGAACATGTGGTTCCACCACCACCTGGATGTAATGCATGGCGGGCATGTTGCTTCTCATCAATACCAAAGATGGCTTACTGTTGAATTGTCTTCAAAATGGTTCAACGTAGCTAGCTACATGTTGCGGTTGTTCATTATCTTATTAGAAAAGTCGGTTGGAGAGCGTCTGAATATAAGGCAGAACATGTGGTTCCACCACCACCTGGATGTAATGCATGGCGGGCATGTTGCTTCTCATCAATACCAAAGATGGCTTACTGTTGAATTGTCTTCAAAATGGTTCAACGTAGCTAGCTACATGTTGCGGTTGTTCATTATCTTATTAGAAAATTCGGTTGGAGAGCGTCTGAATATAAGGCAGAACATGTGGTTCCACCACCACCTGGATGTAATGCATGGCGGGCATGTTGCTTCTCATCAATACCAAAGATGGCTTACTGTTGAATTGTCTTCAAAATGGTTCAACGTAGCTAGCTACATGATGCGGTTGTTCATTATCTTATTAGAAAAGTCGGTTGGAGAGCGTCTGAATATAAGGCAGAACATGTGGTTCCACCACCACCTGGATGTAGTGTCCGACCGAAACTACTTTTTACGGCCGAAACCGAATTTCGGTCTCAGTCTCAGTTTCGGCCGAAACCGAAACCGAAACTTTAATATAACGTCAGTAATTTTTTTGCGGATATCAAAATGAATAACGTATCATCAGCATTATCACACCTTATTTCAAATAAATTATTTATACTTTTCGAAGTAAGAAGTTAATCTGAAAGAAATATCAACTATTTTATCTATATTTATATTATATTTTGTATCGACTAAATAACATTTCAGACTTTGGTCATTCTTTATGACAGTGTCATCAATTAGCCGACCTAAAACTAAATTTCAGAAGTACCTACGTACTAAGTACAACTACTAAGTATTTTTGAAAGTAGGTAGTTTTCTCTGAATTTAAGAAACTGTTGTGAGCTTTATTGAGCTACATCTAATGTTGATTATCAGTATTCATAACAGAACAATCTAATATTGTAATATTGTAAGCGAGAAACAATAATTTGTCAACTTTCTTTCCAAATTGTTTCTTCACTCTGAACAAATTTGGCTAGCAGCATTAAGTAGTTGTTCAGTGGAAACATTCATCGGTAAGGCAGACGTGAATTTTAGGGAAACCTTTCCCATGGACAGAAATGGACTGAAATTCTAGTAAGAGTAATATTTGATTTCTTTGCAAGCTTGGCTCCGATAAGTAGGCTTCTTAACTTGTGATAAGTTATTACCATCATGTACCCAGCCATGACCCAGCAAAATGACACTTCTTCTCTTGAAGATTAGTGCTCCGAGGGCGTCCGATCGCAGCACGAAATCCATCGAATTTGGTTTCGGTTTCGGCCGTAGTTTCGGCTGGATGGTAGCCGAAACCGAAACTAAACCGAAACCCGTTTTTTGGCCGAAACTAGGCCGAAACCGAAACAGAAACCGAATGTTCGGTCGGACACTACCTGGATGTAATGCATGGCGGGCATGTTGCTTCTCATCAATACCAAAGATGGCTTACTGTTTGAATTGTCTTCAAAATGGTTCAACGTAGCTAGCTACATGGTGCGGTTGTTCATTATCGAAAAGTCGGTTGGAGAGCGTCTGAATATAAGGCAGAACATGTGGTTCCACCACCACCTGGATATAATGCATGGCGGGCATGTTTGCTTCTCATCAGTACCAAAGATGGCTTACTTCCATAACCAATCTCCCCCTATACCATTATTCCCAACGTGTGGTGCACATGCATTTCCTCAAAGAATTGATGATCTTGTGTTTCACTACGCCACCTTTTCACAATCGCACGGCCATGATTCCTGTCCAAACAGAAGCTGGATTCATCTCTTAACTAAAGATGTCATACCATTCAAGGTCCCAGTCAACACCAGTTTGGTGTCAAATGAACACGAGAAGCGCTGGGACAGTGTGGTGGAGATTGGTCAGTCTAACGGGATGCTGAGGGGACCCTCTTGTTCTAATGCCGCAGACGCTCTCAGACTGAACAGAAAGGAATTACCAAAGGTGGTTGGATTTATAACTGGCCATTGGACGTTCAGTACACCTGCAAAAGCTGGGGATTGAAGTGGCAAACCCATTATGCAGGAAGTGCGGTGAGGCAGGGGAAACAGCTAAGCATGTTATCTTCGAGTGTCCTGTCTTGAGTGAAAGCAGGAACTCCTATCTGAATATAAGCCAGAAGGGAAGACAAGAAAGCATAGACCAAACATCTCAAAATTCGCAAAAAACTTAGGAGAGGATTCTGTTCGATCCCTTTGACTGGGGGTACACAATAAGCCTTAAGTCTGCGCAGCAACTATTAAGGCAACTGAACCCTAACCCCCTCACTACATAAAAAAGTCCCAGTTCCTCCGTTCTCTGCACCAAGCCAGTCGATCACTGTGATGCCTAGGAATGAGAGGTAGGACCAACTGAGAACGCTATGAAGTTAGTCCAAAAACCTCTCATCCAGCAAAAAACCATGATCTATAAACCATTGGTCTGCAACTGACCTTGTGGACGTGAAGCGGTTCCATAGAGGCAAAAGACTAAGACGACGATTTTTAAGTGGGTTGTTCTGACACGTCCAGCACCTCTACCTCTTCTTGATTCCATAGCCGACAACAAACCACCACCTTATTTACACTTCTGCGTATCCTCGTGCCAATTTCTCTGAAGGACAATCCAGCCTCGCATAACCCCACTATTCACTCCCAATCAAGCTCAGATTATCAACATTTTCCTCATCTTCTACCTCTTGCAGGCACAAGAATATAATGCCGTCTAAAAAATGTAATCCACAAATTTGCAAATTTAAGGTGGCAAATCTAATCTGGATCCCCCCCTGCCGAAAGGTCAATGTCAAGCAAAATTAAAAAGTGACACCCATAATCTGCCCCCCCCCCAAACCAAATCCTGGATACATGCCTGACCTCTTCACATGGGTAACAGATTAGAGCATCCCTTCACAACGATTTTACGACGATTTAATACGAATTGAGTGGACAAACGATCAAAAATACAAGATTCTGTAAAATTCTGCTTGATGTGAAAATATTCTAAGAATTGAGATTGATTGAAGTAAATGAAGTACTGTAGACTTTGTGGCTTCTAGTCAGTGGCGTAGCTTCCATTGATGCGGGTGATGCGTCGCATCCCTTCAAACGATTGTAATACGTTTTTATTTAAAAACAAGTCACTAAGATCTCCTACAATAAATAAAATTCTCAGAATATTTATTCAAATAATTAAAATCAATAAATTATTGAACGTATGTATTGCTCGAGCTTTATAGATAACACAAAGGTCTATACTAAACGCTAAAACAAAAATATCTCGACAGCGTGATGATGCGAGTGATGCGACTGTCCTGGTCACATCTTGAAGGCATCTCGTTCGCGGTATAAAATAAATTATATATCGTTGCGCGTCGCGATAAACGATTCTGAGGGCGACTAGAAGAATTGATGTTAATTTTAAAATTTAAGATCTAACAGATACGTTCACGTTAGTATTTTTATAGCCAATTTTTTTGTACACATTGTCTTGAAATCCATATTGAAACATTTCTTAATATAAGTGCTCTTAACACATTTTCAAACTGCTCAAAATTAAGTGTGTATTTATTTGATATTTAGACCACAAAATTACCATTTTACAGATTTTCATATTCTTTAATTTAGGCAAGTGCGTTTCCAATGCCAATGCGAAAAAATTGAACACAGGTGTATTTTGTAGCCATCAGCTGTCAAATTTCGGTCACCAGAGGTTTTAGGTTTTGTCGATATTTTTTATATCGGTTAAAAATTAAATTTTGCCAATTACGAGATAGGAGCAGGGGCAGATCCAGAATTCTTAGGGGCGGGGCTTCAGAAAATGTGATGTGATAACAGAAAGCCCCGAAAATTGAATAATATTAATATTAACTGGTAGTGGCTTTTTTTAATGTTTTAACTGCAAATGATTTTGTGACATTTTGTTTTATTCAGTTGTAATAAAGTTGTTCCTTATCTCAGTCACTTACTTGTGACTTGTAATCGAAATTGAATTTCATAGGTGAAATTCTAAAGATACAAAATATCAAAATTAATTTTATTTTGGTCCGAACCCCTCCGTGATTCCGCCACCGGATAGGGCATATGATAATTTGTTTTTTCTGCTTTATACACTCAGGATCGAAGATACTATACTTAGGAATACCAGTCATAGTACAGGTATTTATTATAATACATTTACATCCAATAAAGATGCGGCTTACGATACAAGTTTACTTCCAATAGGAATAGGACATTGCTTCTTTCAACTTTCGATACAATCACTCCCTATCTGGCAGATTTATACTTGACACCTCTGTGAAGTTTACTTGAATATTGTTCGAGTAATATTTTATCACAGAGTAAAGAATAGCGTATGTAACCATATTTATAGCATATTGACAATTTGCGATACTCAGATTTATTACGACAAAAGCCCCAGAAACGTTCATACGCTCAAAAAATTATTAAATAATTATAATCATATCATTGAATAATATATTACTGAAAACAGCTGCAGCAGCAACAAGATTGAACCTCGAGCAATATTCAAAAAGTCTCCATTTCCTAGGGTGATTTTGCACTAAGGATTCAACTACCTCAAATCTTTTCCACAATCATAAAGAACGTTTTAAAATATTCAGTTTTTTTAAATCAGTTTGAGAAATTTGATCTAAGGAATTTCAGTTTTTTCAGCCCAAGTGAGGCCTCTCCATTCGGTACTGTAATGCTATTCTTAATGGGTCAGAAATTAAAACACCATTTTCAGTAAAAACTTATAATTATCAAAATTTAACTGAAGACTTAAAACTAAATAGAATAAAAGAAATAATATGCAATTCATCCACAAAACATCCGCTCTCATATCTCGTACATACAAGTCTTACAATTCGGTATACATACGTTCATTCAGAAATATATATCTTATAGTAATACAAAACTTTTATTGGAAAACTTTACACAGCCATTGGCATGCTAAGCTTTGGGTGCGGATTATATCCAACCAATTCAAAATCTTCAGCCTTGAAGTCTTCTATGTTGTCAACCTGGAAAATCCCATTAAAAATTATTATCATTGTACAGCTTTATTTCATTATAGATTCTAGTTTTAACAGTATATACGAAAGAAACTAGTGATGATTTTCTTTATTTTCATAACTTTTTTGCTTTTTAGTTTTAATACCTGAAGATGACGCCTAATAGAAGCGTCGAAACGTCGTAAAATTTTATATTTTGGAAATATAATAAGTGACCGTATCCCAAGATTGTTTTACTAAATATTTATTTTCATATTTATTTCTCACTGATCAGACCCAAACTTTTCATCATGACGAGCTTGACAATGATTGTAATTATAGGAGCCAGTCCTAAATAATTCTGGTCTTAACATCACAAATCTACAAAACATTTATTTCTAATAGTCCTACGTTCCACTCTTTGTCTTTTTCAACTTTAAAATATCGAGACGTGGACGAGTTCAGGTCGAGACTCAAGAGGAGTGGAAATATGTAAGCGTTATTATTATGTGTTCAATATCTATCGGTGTAGAAATTATAGATCAAGACATTATAACTACCATGTCACCCATTGACTACCCTCTCGTTAGGCGGCACTTTTTTTACACTCGGTACCCAGCGAGCAGTAGATGATCGATGCGATCACGCTATCTAGACGCTGACACAGTCATGTACTATTTTGTCTGCGAGTTAGATGCGATGACTGGTTTACAAGCTATTAATTCCCTGTACACTGATATATCTGCTCGTATATGGTGGAATATTTGAACGTTCAACTTCCTAAACTCGCAACACGTCCCTTGAAAAAAATAACTGCCCGTCCTGTTTTGATGTTAGTCGCCCAGTATGAAGTTGGGACCACCACATTTCTATCTCGGTTCATTAAGACTAAAGAATGAATGATATTAATGAAGGCTACATCAATGAAAGTCAGCTACCTTTCTTTTGATGATCAACTTGGGAAAAGGCCTAGGTTCCCTCTTCAACTGTTCCATCAGTGCTTCTTCATGGTTCAAATATACATGACTGTCTCCTAACGTATGAATGAACTCACCAGGTTTCAAACCCGTCACGTGGGCAATCATGTAGGTTAACAGGGCATAACTCGCGATGTTGAATGGGACACCTAGGAGTCAAAAAAAAAATCGTTGTCATTTTAAATAGTCCATTTTTTTATTGAGAACCCTGCGCTACAACTCATTTACAATAACAATTTGGTTGCATGAAGGAATCTATTAGTCGATTAACAAACCCCACACAGTCTAGCCACTCGTCAAATTGAATTTTTTCAAACCTGATACAAAAAAAATCGGTTTGATCAGTCACTGACTGAATCAGTCTGAATGACCCTCTGAAGATGCGAAATATACATTGTCGGGTTTGAAAAAAACGGTTAGCGAGTGGTTAGACTGTGTAATAAGCCAAAAAATAACCTAATATTTCTAAAGTTCATCAAAAATCGTTCACCTATTGCTTGCTACACCACTACTCTACTTCTTTATCAACTTTGAGATCATTCAAGTTTTTAACGGGAAGTTATATCACTGCAAATAATTATCTGATCTCTATTTCCACACTGGCAATAAGTGAATTTTAACAATGTTCCTTTCAAACATTTTGAACCTCTGTAAGTGAACCACCATACGGCCATCGTAAATTGACTAGCGAAAAGATTTCGGTGAAAGAAATAATATGTTGCCAAAACTCTTAATTTATTTTAGATATCAAAATTGAAAATCATGTGCTGCCTGGAATCAAAATTTTCCCATGCTATACTCAATTTCACTACTAATAGATCCTATTTCCTTCTTTTACGTCATTAAACTTGTAACTATACAGCCGGCAACAGCAGATGTTTCGCCCACCTAAAAGATGGTGCACCATCGTGATTGGACAATCGCTGCAGACCAAATTTAATGTCTTTGTCTTACTTATTTTGTCTATCCCTTTTTAGACTCGACATGATAATGACGATCGTTACAGAAGAGAACCTCCCCTCCCTTTACCTCATGCCGCGCTGATCAATTTACGATGGCCACAGATTACATGTAATACTCAATATTAGAAAAACAACCTGTCCTTTTTCATGTCATTACGTCTCTACGCAACAGTTTTTTGAAAAGTGTGTATCATCAATATGTTTTCATTGCGCTAAATTTGTTTTACACGACTCTTAGCCTTGCAGCTCTTTAGGGCTTGATTCATTTTTCTGGATACCCTAAAAATGTTTGAATTGAAAGCATTCATGTGATTGTTTTATCCTTATAATGATTAGGGACCAATTGTCTTGTCACGCGAAAGGTTTAAAAAAAATCATGTTTTAAAACATACGGCACGCTATGCATGTGAGGCAATTTGGTAACAAAAATGATCTTATAATTGAAATAACATACCTAACCCCATATCGGCACTGCGTTGATATAGCTGACAGGAAAGCTCATCATCGGCTACAAAGAACTGGCAAAGACAGTGACAGGGAGGCAGGGCCATCTCTGGGATGTCCACAGGGTTCCAGGCACACATTATAATACGACGATCGGTGGGTCTAGTTTTTATCGTGTTGATCACATGGGCTAGTTGATCGATACCTGCAAAATGTTTCACTTAAATCCGAATATCTATTCATCACTTCCATTTAATCAGAGTTACAGAGCCATAGAAATGCAATTAAGCATCTTTTCAATTTGGAAAAAAATCAAAATATTTAAAAATTCATTAAGCCTTGCACAGCAATAATCTTCACACAAACCTGTTGTTTTTCATGGGGTTTATTAGTTCAGTAAAGTATGATAAGGTATATGTATGCTAGTCATCCTGTACTAGATCTATCATCAAAAATTATAAAGCTTTTTTGTTCCTACCGCTGTAGTATCAATCATATAGTGAAATTTCAGAAAGGTCAGGTGAGAAATTATATGATTATACAGAAGCCAAGCCGCAGCCACGTATTTAGAGGGGGGGTCCGGACCCCCCCCCCCCCCGAAGCATTATCAAATGCCATCTAAAAAATGGAATCCGCAAATTTGCACCCCCCACCCTCCCCGCAAATTTAAGGTAGCAACTCTAATCTGGACTTCCCCCCCCCCCCCCGAAAGGTCAACCAAGTGACACGCATAATCTGGATTCTGGACTCCCACCCAAAACCAAATCCTGGATACGTGCGTGCCTGAGCCAAGGACATGATATCACAACAACCGGTAAGAATGATATGGTTTTTCGTATTGAAGATACCACTTCCCCATTAGATGTACAATTATTTCAACTATATTCTAAGTAATGAATTCACAAATAAAAAATATGCTATAATAACATATTTAATTTGTAAATACAGTAGTAAAAAATTGTAGACCAAATATCTCTAAACATAAATAAACACGTGAAACCTAGAAGTTTGTTTTTGTCACAAATGCTGATATCTTCAAGTTGCATGCTCAGCATGTGATCATTTTTCCCACGATTTGGTTATTGGTGAATGTTTTTAAACGTTGTATCTATATTTATCGGAATTTAGTATAAAAGACTAAGACATTCAATATTTATGTGGTTTGCTGTGAATATAATTATGTGATACCCGGATATTTATCGGATTCCCATTCATGTTATCAATATAACACATACACTCTGTTACAAAGTGATAGATCACATGATTTTGTTTAACGTTTTAAATCGTGTGTATTTGTATGATTCTTTTACACAGAATAAATATTTTTATGCATAGTTGAATATCTCTCTAACAAAATTCCAAAAATATGTACTCTTTAAAAGTATCTAACTTCTTTTCACTCTAAATAACGATAGCAAATCAATATGTTAGGCACATTTTAACTACTGTTCAGCAGTTATATAACTATTTAACCTGAATATCTACAACCTTCATGTTACGTTTTTGAATGTTTTTGTCTCTTTCACTATACAGCTATATGTTAGAATTTTATTTTTATTTAAAATATAAACAAAAACGAAAAAACAAAATAGAAATGGCATTAAGTTTCGTAGTTCAGCATATTAATTATGCATATCAAGCCAATTTTTACAACACAAAAGAACTGTTAGTATTTACATATTTTTACACTTCAAAAATAAAAAAAAACAGCTAGAGCTATTGTTTGGCCTCCCCTCAAATTCTAAATACTTCTAAATAAGATCTACTTAAGCAGATCAGCTGATGTCTGTAGTTAAATGTTTAAATAAATTTCCTACTAATGTTTTGATTTTATATAGTGTTGAGCTTCTTATAACTTTAATCACTTCAATCATAATTCCATCGTGTATTTTCTCTATAACTTGGCAATTCCTGCAACACTAATTAACACTACAACTTTCCAAATAAATATCTTTATAAGTTCATGTTTTGAAATGAGAAATTGATTCTGTAACATTCAGTTGCAAGGTAACAATGATGAAATTACAAGCAGCTCTTGCTAGACTGTAGGATATTTTGGTATTGCCCTGTGAAAAATACAGAGTTTAACGATTGAACGGAAGACTGAAATTAAAAAAAAAGCAAACATCCTGTTCAAGGAAAGATAGTTTGCAAGAATATAGCATACCAAGTACATTATCGACTGCAAAAAACAAAAAGAATATAGTGCAAAATGCCTATGAAGAATTTGACTATAAACTCCAAAAGAGGTCTTCTGATGTAGACGTTTTAGAAACTATGGAAGCCATCTAACTTGATTTTTCCATGGATGAGGCTGCAACTAATGATAACTTGAATTTTCGAAATTAGAGACATTCTTTAAATAAGCATCAATTACTGTCAAAGTTAGTCACCTTTTTAGATACTTGAAAGCATTTTTGCTATGTACATAAGTCTTTAATCTATGTACATGTATCCCAGTATGTGTATCCCAGGAAAAATCCTGAAAACTTTAAGGGATGATTTCTGGCACCATATTTTTATTCTTAATAGCAAAAAAGTTGAAATTCCCTTAATTAGATCGCGAATTGGGTAATGTGTAGGCCTCTTTGTCATCTTTGTACCTACAAGCAATACATCATATGATATTTGCTGTAAACAATCGACAAAAACAGTCAAAACAAATGCGAATTTCAGAATAATTCCTTTTGATATCGCCTTCACATTCCGAAACCTAAGTGCCATTTCTTTCTTCGGAATTTGTCCTGGGACTTGGTGTATTATAAAATGACAGGCTACAAATTGGTGATTATTATTAACATGTTGCTAGTACATATTTCAAGTACAAAATGGACTTATTTAACGCTTTTTACTCCATACTTAGTTTAGTACTTCAATATGTGTTTGTTTTGTAATATATGTGGTTTTCGGATGCCCTTCCAAATCAAGTTAAAGTTATTCACCTAATGTCAAATAGAGACATGGATCAATTCTTAAGAAATAGTAAAACTGTGCAAGAAAATCAATTCCAATTTGTAACTTAAATAATGCCAATGGTTAAATTCTATCATTACCTTTATTGGTATAATCTGCATGCATCCCTTTGTACTCTGCTCCAAAATGCCTCCACTGGAAACCATACACTGGCCCCAAATCACCCTCTTCCCTGTCCTTTAGCCCTACAGAGTCTAGAAACTCCCTAGTGCTATTAGCATCCCAGATGTGGATGTTTTTATCTTTAAGTTCGATAGCATTTGTGCTACCTCTGATGAACCAAAGAAGTTCTTCTACCACTCCCCTCCAGAAAACCCTCTTAGTAGTGAGGAGAGGAAAGGTTTCATTGTGGAGGCTATAGCGCATTTGAGCTCCAAATATGGAGTAAGTACCTATCAGAAATAATTCATATAATTAAGAAGACTTTATGTTCTGTTCAAGGGCATAGCTAGGAATAATTCATTTGGGGGAGGGGAGGGCAGCCAGGGTTATTAATAACATCAGGTGTCATTTGAGGCGTCAGAACCTCCCTCCCCAATGAAAAAGTTTTTGAAACTTTTTTTTAAATAAGTTAATGTCAGTAATAGTTGATATTGACAGGGGAAATAAAAGGACACTTTAATTGATTTAAAAGGCCTTTTTTTCGTTTGCTTTTCAAAAGTGTTGAAAGCTCAGTCCAAAGGTCACACTGTACAAAAACGTTTTTTATGGAAAAACAGTTATTTTTTACATTAGCAGAAATTTTTGAGGTGCTTTGCAAAACCATTTCAATAATTGACCTGCAATTTTATCCCCATTTTTTGTACCATTTTACTGTGTACATGGAGAAGTGTAGAGAAAGATCTCTTCTATGCTACGACTTGTTGTGCTTGGCTATGTCAAAGAAATTAGTATTGCATTTCTCAAAATGTGTGACTTCTATTTTATATCAACCAGTGACATATTCAACATCACACTGAGATGTAGTGACATCAAACCAAAATCACTCAAATTTTTATCAGCAGAATGCTGGTCCAGTGACACTAAATAAAGAAGAAAAATTGATGGCTTCCAAAAATCTTCTGGACACTCAGACCAGTAGAAATTGGAAATGAGTTCTAATGGCAGTTACAAATCTGGCTGAACCGAACTACAATGATCCTTTATGATAGACGTTACTCTTTTGATTTATGCAGGTGTCCATGTCGATAGTATTTGACTGTAACCACCGACTGTAACACACTAACAACAGGTTTCTACCAATCCAATGCATATAATGAACTCACATGCAAGGATAATCAACTACGTCCTATCAACTGTTGACTATAGAAGTCCTAGTTACATTTCTTGGTTCAATCATACTCATAGCCTGCTAGTGGGGGGACAGCTATACCCCCCTGCCCGTACCTGACTACGCCCTTGGTCCTGTTATGTTCTATGAACTATTAGTTTTTTTAGAGAAAGAACAATAAATTCTTGCAAAAGGGGGCATTAACTAATTGAAATCTTGTATCCCATTCTACATCTAATAAAAATAATGAACATATTATGTACTAGAATTCAAGGGATGCTTAGTTTATGAGAGACAATATTGGTCTTCCATTGGGTACTTGATTATATATCTAGATGAATGCCATTGAAAAAATGAATATGTATGAATAAGGTGAACTATGAAGACATATTTGTGCTGTACAATTTTATTAATTGCTTACCTACGCCTGTGCGATCTCCCCTTTTCACACCTTTCTCCAGTATCTTCTTGATGTGATTCAAATACTGATATTCCTCATGCTCTCCAATTTCCAATTTTGCATTTTCAACGTGTTCTTTAGAAGGCATGTTGCACGTTTTTTCCTCTGTCTCTTTTTGCTTGTCCACTGTGATTTCTATTGTTACCTTCTCGTAAGCAGGTTTCTGCATGACGCCCATCATTTTTGATGATGTTCGTAAGATATTTTTCTGTCAACAAAAACTACTAAGTAAAAACGTAAAAAATAAAATGATAAGTGATAGGTTATTGCACAAAGGTTATTGTACTTGTATCTTGTTTTTAACTGTTTACATTCCAATCCAAGCCCAACGGTAATTTTTGAATTCAAATCAGCTGTCAGTTTCGTTAACTGTCCACTGTTGCCACAGCTCCTATTCCTATCTAAGATGTCCTTAAAACTTGTAGGTGAACAAGATACCTATTTTTAATAAACTGAACTGAGCAGGCATGCCAACGTGAAATCAAATACCTACAAAGTCTGGACAATTTTGGGGACGAGACGACGGAAGTGTTGAGATCATTGAGCTAATAGCTAATAGCTTGCTAGCATCATGCGACAGAGCTTTAAGCTTAGCTAAGCTCACAGGGTCACAGGTTTAATAAGGCTATTTCCAGGATATTTCACACTCACTGAGTGTTTCACTCAGCGATGAGAAGCAATCAACTTAAAAACTCAACCTACTGTACAAAAAAAAATAGACAAAGGAAGCGGCTGATTATGTAGGTAACATTGGAATGTAAAATTGTATTGAAAGGAAGCCTATTATATTAAAATATAAAGGAAAGGCCATTTCACGTGGTGGAAAATATGTCCTGAATTAGGTACAACTTTTTAGAGACGGCAACGTTGCAGTTGTCTCAGTGACAATCTCGCAGAAAATAAAAAACCCTAGCTAAAACAGATACGAGGGGTGCCTTAAAAATATGCTTCATACTTTGTCGCTTTGACGAAGCCCTTTGAATAATGAACTTTTGAATTTGTGGTTCTTGGGTTTTTAGGCGGGAGTCGTTTAGCGTTAAGGCTTGACGGTTCGCCACTACGAGTGGAAAAGTACTGGAAGTCGTCGAAGTGAAATAGCTTCTGAAGATGCCATCCACTCGTGGTAGCGAAACGTCAAGCCTTGTCGCTAAACGACGCCGGCCTAAAAACCCAAGAACCACAAATTCATTGGACGATGGCCGCGAAAGCCTTACACAGTACATAATGAACTTTTATTATACTAGTAAGTACATACAAATATTGGTGAGATTTTATGGTCATTCTGTTTGTCTATTCAGTCGTGGCAATGACGTTTCTTGTGCCTTTATGATACATGTTGGGGTGGCGATGAATTAAGGAATTTTATATTCCGTCCATGATACCTACATACGAAATGGGCAAATGTAGTTTAATCTAGATACGGATCAAGATTACAAGATTTAGGCGTAGAATAGTATAGGACACTACTTCATACTACCAACATACTCGCACATCAGGCTTTGACTGCGCGGCCTCCTTTCTTCCTAAAACTTCCTATCTCTACTCCTAAAATGAAACTTCAATCTCACCTTATTGATTTTGGATGCTTATATTTATTATAACAATCCTCTCCCAATATGCACCAAAATCATAAGAGACTATATAAGAGGAGGAAGCCTCTAAATATAGGTACCGATAGTCTAAATTCATTCAGAAGGCATTCAAAGTTAGCGATCGATCTCGAACAGGTGATCATGTTTTATAAGATAGAATTTATGGGTAGATACATAGCCATCAATACCATCATTTTTGTCGGTATGCATTCATCAGATAGGGAGGAATCAAGTTATCCTCAGATATATCAAAACCGTAAGCCCTTTTTCCTATATTATTATATATTGCGATGATGCTACTGAAAAGGTATTTTTATGTTTCGTCTGCCGTTGAGAGTCTATGTTAAAAAAAAGCTGTTTCTTTGTTTATCCAAAACCAAAGAAATACCATAAAATATTTTTGTATCATTTGGGGTTTCATATGCGTTGATTTGTATTTTGTGATATATGTTTCGCTTTATACCAGTAAGTTACTAAGTTGGTAAAAGCTTAGCCAGAAGACATATTAAAAGCTAGGAAATATTGAAACTTTTAATTTTTTTTCTAGTTATCTGTTATTTATGTAGAACTGCGAAATTATGAAGTTGTTTTGGGTTCCAAAATTTTCGGGGATTTGGTTTCGATTTTAATGAAATTTCTAGGAAAATGCCTTTGTTGCAAATAAAACTAGCAAAAAACAAAATCTATACGTGGCCGGTATCCAGAAAAATGGCAATCTTGGGTCAAACTTGAAATTTTACCGAAATTCGTTTCTGAAGCATAATTTATAAATTCTGACAAGTATCTTTTTAAATGTCTTCTTAAAGAACTGTAGCCCATTTTTTTTGAAAAAAATTTTTTCTCGTTCTCGAGTCCACATAGCTACTTTTGGGAATTACAAAAAAATATTTGTTAACAGTCTGTACAGGTACCTACTCAGTTCAGACATGTATTCCAATATTCATACCCGGTTGGAAACTTTTCTTGATTCTTGATTTCTTTTTTTTTTTTCAAAATACACTTTTATATAAATGTAAATTTTGGAGCAGACGTTTAACCGAAAATTTTCGACACTATTCCACTTTTCGAGGTATTTTTTGATCTTAAAACCATAGAAATCGTAAATCCATAACGAACTAAATACTATTTGAAGGTCTACCTGTCCATCCAGTAACATCTTCGTCAATTTTCTCACAACCCCCATTGTTGCACTTCTTACAAACTTGAGATGCAAATACTGAATGGCTATAAATCCTGATACTATAATCAATTTATGTGAGTAGGTACTGCGTGATTTTAATTTTATGGATTTTCTGTTTATTTTTGTGATTGGAAAAATGCGCGTTTCATGTAGATAATGTAGCCTTGGTCGGTAAAGTAGTGGCTATAGATATATTCGGAAGTTATCTGTGTTTACGCTTCTCAACTAAAAATGAGACTTTTAACCACGACTGGGTGTAATGATACCATATTAAAAAAAAAAGGTTTTTTTTACCGATGCGATGTATGCAACTGTTTATGCTACATAGTATGTAAAATGTTTTCACACAGTCATATAAAGTTTTGTCAAAAATACAGTACACCGGCGATTTGAATTACATAAAAATCTATGGAAAATATTTGCCACCACCAAGCATAGCAGATTCTGAAACCGGTAAATAGCAAAAGAGTTTGAAAAAGTCGAGGACTCAACACTATCTATTTTATTGTATCTGAGCTCAAAATTCGAAAAACATTCGAATCATTATTTTTTCAACTCCTTTTCTGAAAACCTAAAAAATATAAAAGACGAAATCTGTGAATTGTTGGGAATCTCTACATTCTCTCACGTTTTGTCTCTACTTACCTTAAGAATTTGCTTCATTGCTGCCGACTTTAAAAGTCCTTTTACATATTGCATTCACTAATTTAATGTTTTTCTTTATTACTAAGGGGTAGCTTAAAAACCACAAATTTTACCAAGATAAGTAATCTATTTTAAAGCCATAAATAAACCACCACAAAAATCTATAATCCAGATTGTTGAAAAATTGTGATAATTTTTGAATTTTCTTAAAGTAATAAGCTAAGTTTAAAATGTGTAAAAAATTACCAGGTTCATTTTTTATAAGCAATGGATTTTCCCCATTTGCTACCAAATTTTTTGAAAATTGTCAAAGTTACTTTGAAACGTATAAATACGTAGCATGGTCAGTTTATTATATTTATTTTATTATTAGTTATGTTTAAAGTAATCGCTTTTCATCATAGTCATCGCATCACTTCCACCATAAAGTCACTAGGAGCCTCTAGTATGTATAACGCACAAAGAATTTTGGTGGTGCTCTGATACCTTACTTCGCACACCAGCTGACAGAGGTATTGTATACTTGAACATTTTTTCGAATTTGAGAAAATGCGGCAATGTTAAAACATATCTACATCACCAAATATGGTCAGGCTCATTTTCGCCAATCTGTCAGCCGTCTGTGTCAGTTGTCAGCCAGGTATAGGTTAACGTGAACGATATATTTTGATATAAATGTTGCGTACAGTCCCGGTAGGGGCTTTTTGACAGCAAAAGGTCGGAAAGAAATGAAATTTGGTGGGATGGTAGATATTGATGGTCTCTACACCTAAGTTTGCGACTGCGGAGGGTTGCCGCTCGAGAGGTGGGAGAGGGGAGTGAAAACCTCGCGATTATCTGTGGCTGCCTAATCTCACGCATTTGGTATTAAAAAAGTTAAGGCATTTAGAAACACACCCCTATCTACTACCGCGCCATGTGCTATTGCAAAAAATATCGTGTTTGTGCATACCTTTAGTGGAAATCAATTTGGGGGTTGTCTCTCGAGGGGGGGGGAGGGGTATGGAAAGTGTTTTGTGACGCTTTTTGACAAATAGCGCCGTTGCGGTAAGTGCTATCGAAAAAAGTTCAAATGATATATGGAGGCAATAAAATTTTTCACAATTTTGTCTTTAAATTTTTCGTGTGCGACCAATGGTTTCCATTCTACAGTGACCCAAAGTTAGGGGGTGGTTTGAGATTGTTACTAAAATCAGAATTTTATCACGTATTAAGTCGAAGAACGCTATCAAAAAGTTCTGTAACGCTTTTTCTCCTGAGAGAATAACATTTCTCATTTCACTACTATCTTCAATTTTTTAAATAACACATTTGGGCTTAAAAAGAATTACGATATTTAGGACGACATGGCTAGTTACTACCGTTGTCAAATTACAAACCTGACAGTTTGAATTTACAAATTGACACTTTAGAAATGTAATTTGATGCTTTTGAAACTACAGCTAGAAAGGGCATAGACTGGCCCTCCCTCCTCAAAAGGCTGCCTGCCGCTTGACACCCACTCTCCCTTGTAGAGTACTTCATCGAAAATTTGCAGTGGAAACAAATGAAGGAGAAATTATATCACTCTTCAAATGTGGTATATAGGATCCTCCCTTTGGAGTTCCGCAGCGATCCGTAAAAAGGATGACCTTGCGATTTTGGTATAGAGCCAGGACACCACCTTGGGTGTCAGCTCCCAGTTCATTCCTACAACGCTTCTGCATGCCCATTTTTGCAAATAATGACAACCCCTCTATTTTAAAAATAGAATTCCTTTCATCAAAACTAATGGCCCGTTCAAAACAACTGAATTTTAACGACTATCAAATGTATTTTATTAAACATTATTTCTGCTCCCTTGTCTGGAATACTATCTTCTATGAAAATTAGTAAACTAAACACTACCAAAAATTTCTACCAGATGACGATTGGATATAATACATCAATCGAAACGTCGAGAAGCTAAAAAAATTTCTCAGAGAAAATATTCAAGGTTCTAAACTTATTACCTGGAATAGACCATTGATAGATCCGCTTTACTACATTATCTTCATTCCTACAACTTTAAATGCTGCGCACATACTATATTTGTATAAAGCAGTGTTCTTGATTGAAATCATTCTTAGGTGAGGTCCAATGACTTGACGAATAATATATCCTATTACCATATTTGATTTTTTCCGATTTTATCTTTTTATTGTCCGCATATACATACGTCTCAGATGTTGCTGAACGTAAATACCACTCATCGTCTATGTATTAAAAATTAAACGTAGGTATTCATCGTTGCGGGGGTGTAGCTTTATGTAACTTTTATGAGAAATCATTTATTGTGTTAATTTGTATGTCAATAAGGTATTGGATCTACATTTATAAATAATCGGAAACCAGATGTTTATAGTACAAATACATTTGATGTTTATATTTATGTTAATGCCCTCATCCTCTCTCCGCCTTTACATACATACCTACATTCTTACACAATTCCTATAATTATGAGTTTTAATTGAGTCTTTAATATTCATTGAAGCCTACGAGAACAATACGACTCAACACAGTTTAATAATATTGCCCACTATGATATAAACATGTCACTCAAGAACAGTGAAGTCTGGATATGTGACGAAATGTTACGCAATAGGTTCACAGGATACAGTGCGATATTTTACTATTTATTACCGTCATAATTTTGAATGGAATGCCCTGTTTATGAAGTGGTAAATCTGACAACACTGATGTTACCATTTTTGAATTCTCTGTGTTCAAAAACCCCCAAGTATTGAATTTCACCGCTCCAGCTGTGGCAGTTTTGGAAACATTTAAGCGTTCCGGTACTGTTTAGGTACTGAAAAGCGGTATTGCCGTATGTCACTAATTAACAGAAACAAAATTTTGAAATTGTAGGATCTTGGTAATAAATTCGACATGCGCAATTCATTACAATAAAAATAAGTAGAGGATTCTATTTAAAATAAATCAAAATTGGGAATATTTGTTTAAAAATTTGGAAAAATAATTTATAACTTGGCAATGTCGTAAACGCGAAAAAAAAAATATTACAAGGCGAGATAGGGTATTAGTAGGTATCTCGATTTAAAATAAAACATACAGGGTGTCACATTTAAAAAACAAAGTAAAATGACCTTCAAGTTGCCGTAATATAAAATTCTGCCAAAAATACTCTGTAGATACAAATTGCCAGTAACATCCAAAATAATATCCACTTAATATTCAAGTAACCCGCTGTATAATATTATTGATAAAAGTTAAAGGAATATATCAATTCGAACGTATTACTAGCGACCTTGCAAATCCGGAAAGTAATAGAAAATAAATTATAACTTGGCAACGTCGCAACCGATCCCAAAAACATTTTAGGGTTAAATAGAGATCAATGATGGAAACTAGAAGAATTTAAGAAAAAGTTATAGTTCCACATAAAAAAATCAAGTTGATCACTATCTTACTTTCCCGCAACACCCTGTATATTTTAGAATATTTTTAGAATATGCGCCTTAAGTAACCAAATAACCCAACTAAAGGGGAAAATGCAAACGCGTGAATAGTGGCTTACGTCACCTAGCTAAAAGGGTTTGCTTAGTATACCCTTCATTTAGCTTTTAGGAATCAGTCACCATCATATCACTACAACATAGACTGGTAATAATATCTGCATATACATCGTGTTCATTTGAAAACTTACCACCACGGATTTATCGAAAACCACTGATTAAACGAAAAAACGCCGAGACACCTCAAAGAATTTGTCAGGTTTGACAACTTTTTAATCAAAAACTACTTCACCCCCTTCTACCCTCTGGCCCCCAAGGTCATCCCCTTACACATTTTAAATGACAAGGGGTATTGAGTAATATCTTGATTGACGCTTGATTTTTTAAAATCGGTCGATTCGTTTTGAGGGAATCGAAAAACACACGAAAATATCGCTTTTATTGCAATAAGTGCTCCAAATATTGCCCGTTATTGGCAGAACAATGTTCAAATTCCTGACGGATTTTTTTTTTCCAGGAGCCATCCGACCTTGCTGTCCCCGTCAATACTTAAGCCTTAAGGCCTATTGTATTATTGCTCCTCTCTTTTATAGTATCCACTCCAGCAATCTAAATCCCTGCATAAGTTTATGCAATTTACCTACTGGTCCTGGTGCTGAGCCGTACTCCATTGGTTCTAGCTTGGTCTTCCCAAAGAGCTGTTGTCTCTTGTGATCTAGCGCTTCGCACTCACAGAGCACATGTACGGCTGACTCAGTTCCTCTTCCACACAATCTGCAGTTGAGGTCTCCATTGTAGAGACCCATTTTATTCAGGTATTCCTTCAGGCCACAATGTCCTGTGAGGAGACCCGTCGTTATTCGGAGCTGATTTCAACTCAAGGGGAGCAGTGTTTCACCTATTTTCTTGCATGGAGCTTTAATGAATGTTTTTCCATGAACACATCCTAGTATCAAGTTCCACTGCTCCTTGTGCTGATGTTTCATCCATTCTCCCACCTGGTGTCTGATTGTGCTTTTAGGCACCCCCAGGGCGGGTTCTGCTCCAATGTATAGGGCAGACGAGCCTAGTCTTGCTAGCTCGTCCGGCCTTTCATTGCCTCTTATACCTGAGTGTCCAGACACCCACTCCAAGTTACTTTGTTGTGTTCTGCCAGTCTTCGCAGTTCTTGTAAACATTCCCAGACTAGAGCAGACGTAACCTTGGGCGCTTCTAGTGCCCTAAGTGTAGCCTGACTGTCTGTAAGTATTGCGATCCTCTTGTTTCTGTAGGATCGTTCACTATTGATCCTTGCACATTGCAGGATGGCGTACACCTGTGACTGAAATACCGAGGCGTATTTTCCTAGCGGAATGCTCTGTCTAGTTCCTCTTCCAAAGATTCCCGCTCCTGTGCCTTGCTCGGTCTTTGATCCATCTGTGTACCAGACTATTTCCCGATGCAGGTTGTTTACTTCACAGAGTTCTCGATCTCTTATTATAGACGGATAGTTGCAAAAACAGTAGAAATGATTCCAATTTATGGTGCTAACTTCCCATAGGTATGTCTTGGACCTTGTTTTAGAATTTCCTTAAACTGGATCTGTTGCGAATACAAAAGACAGAGTTTTGGATGAAGCCGCTTAACTTGAAGTTTTGAGTCATTTTGGCATAAATCCTAATACTCCTTTACGCAAAATTGTGGATGCGACACGATATTTGATTTGGTTCTATACACACAATTTATTACTAAACATCATAAATTTTATCCATTAAAAATGAAAATAGTGCAAGAGTTAACCAATGATGATTTCGATAGGCTAGTTGAGTTTTGTCAAAAATTACTACAGCGATTAATGACAATATCATTCAGGTAAAGAATATCTGCCTCACTGATAGATGCACATTTTATCTTACTGCAGGTATTCGTATGAAAATCGTTTGCTTTTGTAGAAGGGCATACCCAGTACCCCCAAAATATTAATGTTAGGGCAGACATTTTTGGAAACAATGTCATTGTATCATTGTTTATTAATAGAAATTTAAACGGAGACAATTATTTGGATATGCTGGGAAATACCATCAATCCGCTTATCACTGAAACCACTGAAAACTAAAACGAATATGATGGAAACCCTCTACTTGATGAGGCTGAAATCTGTTTTCAGCAAGACGACACTCCTCTCCTTCTGTTCTTCCGGTTCGGCAATGGCTACACGACGCATTTCCAGATAAATGGATAGGGCGAAGAGGGCTCATAGAATGGCCTGCTAGATTTACTGATTTGACGCCATTAGACCTTTTTCTGTGGGGCCATTTGAAATCTATTGTATTTAGTCGCCACTCTGAAAGTTTTAATGACCTTCGTTAACGCATCATCGAAAGCTGCCAATTTCAACAAGGCCTATATCATTGTTTGGCCAATAATAGGCAATGTTTTGAACACTTGTGCAACAAAAAGTGATATTTTCGTGTCTTTATGTTCTATTTGAACAAATTAAGGCACTCACAGATTTTTATAATTTTCTCCAAAACGATTCGACCGATTTTAAAAAATCGAACGTCAAAATAAGGGACTTCGACATACCTTTGAAACAAGATATTACTCGATAACCCTTGTCATTTAAAATTTTTAAAGAGATAACCTTGTGGGGCAGAGGGTACAAGAGGGTGAAGTAGTTTTTGGTTAAAAAGCTGTCCCCCTTGACAATCTTTTGACGTGTCTCAGCATTTTTTCTTTTAATCAGTGGTTTTTGATAAATCTGTGGTGGGAAGTTTTCAAATGCACATCACACTGTATAGACCAAGTGCTGGAGATAGTGAGATGTCTTTGCTGGAGGACTCCACTTTCACTAGTAGGTATAAGCAATTAATAATTATGAGCCATTTTAATAATAAAGCTTGGAGGAGTTTCTGCTCTCTTACAGGATTTTATCTGTACTGTTATTGCTTGCTACTAATAGAATAGGTACTAATAGAATATGGTAACTAATATTACCGATGGCAATTTTCAATCAGGTATCTATGATGCTTACCTATCAGATTAATATGGTCTATAGATATAAAAATGAAACCCAGTCTCCTGCAGAAAAATACATTTTACACTGTCCGTGAGTATACGGAGTGCTTAAGAGCCAGAGTCGTTAAGCGTAAGATCGTAAAATCTGTAAAATAGCTTTTGTATGTTTAAACGTGTTCTGTTTCTCTTATATTTGACTTTTACTCTTATGTGTAATACCGATGATTTATACCTTCTAACCACAATTGATGGCATCAACAGCATGCAGATATCTAAGTGATTTGAGCACTAGACGAATTAGACACCCTAATTCACAGCTTATGCATACACTGACTTTAATACAACCTGCAGTAGATTCGTTACTTTGTTAGGAGGGCGGGGGACAACATTGTTTTTCTCAACTTTGGTGCCATCAATTCTCAGTTGTGATAACAAGGAATAATAATGTAATTTTGGAATTGAACTGACTTGCTACAAATGTAAATATTCTATTGTATGCCGCTTTCTATATAAAACTGTCATATAACCGAAGTCGAGTAGCTTTATTCGCCACAAAAATGTCATTCTTCCTCTTCTGACAAACTTTGTAAACTGTGACTGATAAACTAGATGTCTGCCATCACACCCCAGTGTGCAAAGGAGAAGAAGGAACGATCACATGATTAGATGCAGATAAGAAGATATTCCTGAATGGTATAATCATTACCTCATGTCGCACTGCCATGAATACCGTTCACGATTATGCCCTGTGTATATGGAGATAGAGCAGAGGTAAGAAAGAGGTCGGGCCGTGGTGGCATGTCGGATGGATGCGTTTACGTCCGGGGGGCATGTGATCAGAGGACTCAAGGTGATTCAAAGACCGGCGAGAAGCCTTTCTCTCACATCTGCAGGTGTGCGAGTGCTTAAAAAAACACTCCAGGTGCCTACAAAATAACCAGGCGTATTCCATTTTTTGTTCACAAATCTAAAATTCAACCTCACTTGTCTCAGTTCGTGCATTTTATCTATTTCTAACCATAAATTTAATATTGTTAACCAACCTTTCTTGGGAACGTTGCTGTTCTGTAGCCTAACACAAGTAATATGTAGATAGTTTCATTCCTACAATTTATATATTATTCTTTATATTAAAGTATCCGTTATAAGTGAATTGAGGATACTCGATCCATCCCAAAAGTAATAACCCTTAAAAAAAAATAGTTTTATTGATAGGATCTGTACAAAACCTTAATAATCATCAAAATTGCAGACGGTTCTTCCAAGCTGGAAAGACGTCTTTGTACTCTTCTTTTGGAATTCCCTTAAGCGCTACTCTGACGTTCTCTTAGATGTCATCAATTATATGCCAGTGCTTGACCTTTACCTTTAGTGCTCTTTTCAACTTTGGGAACAACAGGGGACACAAGTCCGAGCTGGAGAGAGGCAGGCGAATCACAGCGAGGCGTCTTGTGCCACTTCTTCACCTGGGATTGCAATTCTCCTCAAATGCTTCCTGGAGCATCGAAAACATGTCCGTTGCATTCGTGAATAGACGGAAGCAGAATTTGATTGCCTAGCGTTGTTCGATGGTAGACTCCATCAAACTGTGCCGAAAACTCAAAACAGAGGTTTGTAGAACGAGCCGTACTATCGCTCCGAGACAGGACAGGAGCGATAGCAAATAGTATAGTAGGAGTAGATAGTACCCCGCCCACCCCCACCGAGAACGAATATTTTGTTTAGCTAATGAAGTCGTCCCAGGTCAAAAATTTAAAGGTGGCAACCCTAATCTGGACCCCCTAAAACTAAATCCTGGATACGTGCCTGCTCCGAGAGCTCAGACATGATACCGGTGGTCGCGTTGCAAAACATAAACCCCCCAGCCCCCACCACCTGATCCAAGCGTCAGGAGCGCGCCGGAACGTACTTTTGCATCCGGAAAAAATGAGGCTCGTTACTTTTGGCATAGACTCTGTACAGGGTGTTCTAAAAGTTGGGACTTTCCTTTTTAGAAGCAATGACCCTTGAAACGGCAAAGCTAATGCACGGTGAACCAGCAGCAAAAAAGTAAAAAGAAATGTCAAGAGAGTACTTACTATATGGTTGCTGCGAAAGTGCGGTCCTGTCGCAGGCGTCTTACTAGTAAAAGTACGATTTACGATGTCTTCTTCAATTTGGACCATACGAGGTTGTCTAGGTCTTCCAGCGTGTCCACCACGATGTGGATTCAGACATACTGTGTCTCTAGCTCTTTGCACAAGCGAGACAAGTCGACGAGGTGCAGGGTGGGGTGAGTACGGTTAGGGAAACGATCGTCATACACTCGCGAAGCCGCAGCGGCATTTTGACCACACCGTACATTAAAATCATGTCCACTAGTTCATTATTGTTATCGGCGTGCGCCATTGTTATTGTCCGATCGTCAATCACCCTCCAACGCTATGCGACAGCAACGCGACGTATGAGGAGCTGCCTGTTTTCTCACACGCACCGCTGACGCGTGGCGCTGCTTTGTTTTGTGGTGATATGATAATACATGGTCTAGGTCATCTCATTGCCCAGGGAGCAGGGACGGACTTAGAATTTAGGATTTCTTTAGCGATCAGTATCTTGTTTTCTTTAAATATTTCGTTTATATGTTACTGGGAAAAACACTCATTTTGGCGAATACTATCTGCTGCATGAAAAAAATTTCCAACTTATGAAACACCCTATATATATACTTCAGGTTTTACTTTTCCACCAGAGTTGGGCGTCGACGCGACGACTTTTATTGTCGACCTCGACGTGTCGACAATGCCGACAACGTCAACAATTGTTGCAAGTTTGAGGTTAGGTTTGTTAGTTATCTGATTGCTACGGTCACTTGTTTTGATTGTGTTAGATTGTGAATTGTGAACTTTGAAAAATGAATGGCAGGAAGTGCAGCACAAACTTTAACAAACTAAAATTCGATGGCACTTAACGTGTATGATTTATCTGCATATTTTCTACACCCTACGTATGATAATTCGAAGTCAACGTCTGCTCACACCGCCAAAATAATTGTATTCCTCTTTAGACAGCTTGACAACCAAGGCATGGAGAAATGGGATATATTCAATATCAGAAAAGGTAACGTATTTGACTTATTATTAAAAATTATCACTGAGTTTACTGGAAGTTACATTAAAACCATTAAAATGCGTCAGTACCTCCACTAAAACTTACTAAAAATTCCGGCTTCTTCTGCTCAACTTGAGCGATTGTTCTTAAACTGGGGACATATTCGCACGCCTCTTAGAAACACACTGTCCTTTGAGCATTCAAAAATGCTGGTCTATTGATATTTTTCCCTTTAAGGTGAGAATACTGGGGTATTTTGGAGCCGATTCAGCGTTCGATCCTAGTGACGTAGAAGAAGAAGAGGATGATCGATAGTAGCCATTTCACCATGTAAGAATAAAAAAATAATGATCTTACAGTCTCACTAAACATTTGTCTAATTTTTTCGTTAAAACATGTTCAAACGAAAGAACTGTAGCTATAGTTTTTGTACTGAACTAATTGTCGCCATTGCACTTGTAACGTCATCTATAAAGTCGACGTCGACATCATAGTTGACGCGTAGACATGACATTGTCGACGTCGCCCAATCCTGTTTTCCACTCATTCAAGTGATTTGTAGTGCTTTCTGAAGGGTCCAAACTTTGAGGACTGATGCATACCGATACCACAGTAAAATTTATTTGTGAAATCCATAAATGCTGCCATATTTTGTGCCCTAGTTTATTCCCGTCAGATTTAGGAATGGGTATACACATTTACATATACATATGTATTTGGCAAGTAAAACTCGGATTCGCAAGTACACGCACAACTCACTTGTTTTTCAAACTAAATACTCGTAAAGAAAATTTCAGAAGCTGATAGTTAAGACTCTAAAATGTAATCATTACTGTAAGTTTGAAGTTGTTGTGAACTCGTAAAATGCATTAAGTCGGAGCTGGGGTATTGCCGACACGAATATTATCAATAGTTTTGAGCACTGTAGTTCGCCATCGTTCGCGATTTGTTGTCAGTTTAGTGGCGCTCTTGACACTCATATCCAGCAACTGTTTCGTCGTATCCACCCAGCGTATACGTGGACGGCCACGGCGCCGCCCACTCGGGGCATGACCCTGAACTACAAGTTTCTCCATATTATCGCTTCTGTGTATATGTCCGAAGAATGTAAGCATTCTCGTCGACACAATGGAGGACAGTCTCTTTGGATTACCGACCTCATCCAGTATGGAGACGTTAGTTCAATGGGCGGTATAAGGAACTCTCAGCATTCTCCTCCATGTCCACATTTCAAAATCGTCTATGCGAGCTCGATCTGCCTTTTTATTCTTAAAGAAATAAAAAAGAATAAAATAGTTAATTTTAACTTATCTCAAAATTATATCAGCTTTATAAATTCTCCAAATATCATTCTGTTTGTCTTTATAAATAGGTTTGCTCTTGCCTAGCCACTAATAAATGCTCATAGAACAAAATATGGCCAAGGTTCTGCCATCTGCAATGCAGAGTTTGGCATTGTATTCTAACTTTACAATCAGGATGTGTGCAGACGGTCGTATAGCGAGCGCAAAAAGGGTTCACTTGCAATTTTAATAGCTACATCATCTCTGTCTCCAGCGGCGAGACGGCAGACTCATAAAACTTACAAGCAAATCGATTTTAGCCAGTACGCCAGGAGCAGTTGTGGACCGGACTCAGTCTCTATCAGAAAAACGCTCGCTACCTGAGCAATGAGCATACTAAATATATAGACGTATAATACACGAGGATATATCAGTACTATGTACTACTCGTCGTCGTTAACTATCAAGGCGGTCCGGAGGACCTTTGCCTTTATGTCATAGTTCGTCAGTCAGTTTGTCATCCTGTCGGCCTGGTCATCCAGAAACCAGACAACGTTATAGAGAATCAGTATTATGTATAACGACAATAAATCGCCGTTGTCAATACGTAAAGACGTATCTCGAAATTCGGGGAAAATCTGATTGATACGCCAGTGCACATAAATTTGACCGTGCTTCAAATTGTGACGTCAAGGCGTACTGCAAAAACGCACTGTCCCCGATTAGAAAATGAAAACTGTAGGGTGTTACGTTTAAAATACATAAAAGGCCTTTACGGAAACAGTGATCAGGGCCGGTATTCCCAACTCGCTCCCCTCGCAAGCGAGCGATCCGTCAAGGGAGCGATATGATTTGCAGCGATATGGCATTTCTAGATTCTCACCTACCGCTCCCCTCGCAAATTTGGAAAGCGAGCATTGAGATACGACAACATCGCGTATTGATGTAAAATGTCCAAACAAAACGTCAAGTTGTCAAAACATAACCAATATGTTCGTTTGATAAAGTACCGTATACATCACAGACGATAAATAATAATTGTCGGTGATATACATCGATCGAGGTTGAACTAACTGTTCCAAACATGAAGATTAGTATCAACCAAAAAGCAACATTCAGGATAAATCTGATTTAATTAGCGGCGAATTTGGCCCCCATTTAATGTAAAAGAACTGTTGTTTTCTATTTCGATACCAATATTCTTGTTTGAAATTAAATAATGGTAATCACAGCGACTATACTTTAGTTATAGTTCTTATTATAACTTCGAATCATATATCAGTACATTAAGCTATAAACTTTTAAAAGCTTACAATTTTTTTATAAAATCACTGAAAAATAGTAAACCAAAATTTTTGCTATTGGTTGAGGAATTGAGGATATAAATCTGTAATTTTTACAAGGTCATCCAGATAAATGCTAATTGTGTCCAAGACATGTCAAAAGGTTTGTTTTGTTAATCTAAATAACGTTTTGAACTAGTTTTCAGCGAGTTTTGTTAGTGTTTTTTGAGTGAGAACTCCGTAAAAAAATCTATACATTTTAAAAAGGTACATTTTAATGTGAAGGTTGCGCTTGACTTTGTCTAATAAATTTCTCCCATAACAGATCCGATTTGCAATATTAAATATTAAATTTTCCAAATTTAGGCGATTTTTAGTTTACTTCTTATTTGGGCCATGAAATTACGCACTCACACAAGTACAAGGTAGAAAATGGAATGAAATACTTCAAAGCCTCGATTGTTAATTCCGTGTACTTATTTTCCCTTCTCAACCAGAAGGTATCAAAATTTCCAGATTTGAACTCCCAGCGTAGCATCCCATTGGCAGATAATTCCAGCAGATTATAATAACGCAAATGCCTAAAAGTTTTGTACGGTTTAAATATTTTTAACATACATGGAAAAAAGGGTCGGGAATCAAGAAATATTTTCAATACTAGGGGGGTCGTGTTATGGGAAAGGTTGAAAAACACTGTTAGAGGGCCTCTTAAAACAACTCGATGGAGCTCTGAAACATGTTTTTATGCTTCTTGGTCTAACAGTCCAATACATACAGGATCGTCCACTATAAAGCATAATAGTTATAAATAAGAGCACATATCTCAACTTAAGATACCCTAATCGTCGGTGATAACCTATTTACATTGCTACACCAGTGACACGAGCGACAGAAAGCACTCCCCTTTGACGCGAGCGCTTCAATTGTGAGGAGAGGATGTGAGAATCTAAACAGCAGTGATTTTCGCTCCCCTCGCGTTTAAAGGCAGCGTTATCGCTCCACGCGAGCGGTCAAGAATACCGGCCCTGGATCCGGATCGATCAGTTATCTGTCAAACAGCTGTCAAATGGGATCTATGATTCAATGGATTTAACGGATATCGAACAACGAAAAACTTGTTTTAAGAATAAAAAACGGTTGGTTAAGAATATAGCTACTGATCTGTATAACCCAATCGGGATCACTTACCGTACAAGAGAGAACTGACCATATTTATGACTGATCCTAGATCACTTTCCGAACGTCAGGATCAGTGATCCAACTGATCGGGTTAACCCGATCATAGTTTCCGTAAAGGCCTATAGTCACTCTTCTTTAAATCGCTCTCCTGAAAAATCGGTGAAAATGCGGCGAAATGAGATACCTTCATAAGAGAGGAACAATCATTTACAGTCTACAGAAATTGAGATCAGACAGGAAGCCTCCTATCCCGCCACAAAGCCTCTTGGAAGCTCGATTAGTGGAACCGTTTTCTTTTATGGTCAGCCTCCCGCAAAGGCTGAAAACCTATGGCGCTGTAGAACTGCTGCGAGAGGATAAGTGTTGGTGTACGTTACATGTGAAACGCTGCAGGTTGTAGCCGCCGGGAAACAAATTCCCCGGCAGCTCATTTCACAGCGTCGATGTTCTCTAAAAGAAGGAGAGGAGACTGGTTCGGGGAGCCGGGACCTCGACCTGGTAAAGATGAGTTTGCAGAATCTCTCTGGTGTTTCTCGTTCAGACATTCTTCGCTGTAATTATCTGGGAGAGCTCATTCGAACATTTTCCGTGAAAGCAGGGACAGGTCAGCCACCCTTATCCAATGTTCCAGGCTGTGGACGACCTTTGTGAGGTTAGGCGTATCGATTAGTCTAATTGCTCTCTTCTGAATAGAGTCCAGAAGCTTTAGAGAGTGCTTCGGAGCGCGTCCTTACACATGGAAGCAATACTCCAGCGATCGTCGGATCTGTACCTTGTAGAGCAGCACTGCAGCAGTAGTTCCTCTGGTGTATACATATAGCTTCCTACAGTTGAACAAGACTCCAAGCATCTGCTTGACGGAAGGTGACACAACTATTGGGTGACTTTCCATTTTCACAGCTGGAAAGGGAACGTGAGACTTCTTAGTCAGTGTTGTTGCCTGAGTTTTCTGTACGTTAAACTGTACTGTATTTACTAATCCCCACTCGACAATTGTTTTGATATCTACGTTGATCTGTGAGGCATATTGCTGTCGTCGACGTACCGTCTCCTGGGATGATAGTGGCTTGCCTGGTTCCATGCAGGATAATGTACTGTCGTCTGTGAAACTGCAGATTTGATTGGATGCTATTTCCAGCAGCTCGTTGATGTTCAGCAGAAACTATATAGGAGATAGACAGATCCCTGCGGAACACCGGCGTTTATTGAAAATATACGTCTGATGAACAGCCTCCGACTACAACAGACAGAGCTCGGTCGTTCAAGTCCCTGATGCCATTCCATACTCTACGAAGGCTTTCGATATGTTAACTACAACAACACGGGATTCGCCATGATTTAATTTTAATAAATTGCTCTGTTCCACAAGTGAGTGACTTAGACTAGGAGGTCACCCGTAGACCTATGCTTACGGAAGACATATTGGTGATCATTTATGGTGTGATTGCTGTCTAGGTATTTCAGGAGCTGTAAGTTAATGACAGCCTCCATAACCTTAGACATGATACTGAGAAGGGCTACTGGTCTATAATTGATGGGATTTGTTTTTTGCATTTTTAATATCGCCTTTACATCTGTATTGAACAAAATGGCTTGCATTTGGAACCTTTCTTACGATAATATTCTAGGTAATGAAAATAATTCTTCATTTTGATAATCACCATATTCTTTATTAGATTCCATAATAGTGAATCAATCTTCACTTCGATAACAATGTTGCATTTGTCAATAAATTCCCTTCAAAATGATGTATCACAAGTATGGTGGTGTCATTTAAGATTTTGAGTTAGGGGTTGCTGGAGGTGAGGGGGCAGATGGCAATTTTTTATTTTTATTTATCATTTCAGAGATAATGTGTGTGGCAAATTTTAGCTGGAATACACTGAATGTACAGGGTGGGGCATAAAAACCAAGTCTTTTTGGTTTGAGTAGTACTCATATATTAGAAAAGGGAGGAGCGCGCGGTTTATTACAATCCATTCCTTGACTCAAACCATTTCACTTTCTTACTTGCCACTTGCCATTATGGAGCGGTAGACACTAGAACAACGCGTGGCAAATGGCATGGCATCATTGGCCCATACACCCATACTTTTTTGGAGAAAATGGGGTCACCGCTGCAGTACAATCTGAACGTTACATTCGTATGGTGAATAGGTACCTTTTTCATATCTGAATTGCAAAGAAGAGGTGTAGATATCAAATATTTGCGGTTCGGGCAAGATGGGGCCACGGCACACACCGCCAGAGCATCTATGGCTGTTCTTCGTTCTTCGCCACATGTTTCCAAGTCGTTCAATTTCGAGGTTTTCTATGGGGGTAACTCAAGTCACGTGTTTAAAGGACCAAGCCCCGTACGTCAGACGCAGAGAAGGAAGCGATTCGCCATGGAATCTCAAAAATCAACAGAGACATGATGAAAACAGTGAAGTGCAATTTTCGTGAACGGCTGCATCATATGCCAGATGTAATTTTTGCACTTAGATATTTCAAAATGGTTTATTATCAGCTATGTTCTACTACCAATAGTTTTTTTTTAGAGTAAAAATTAATAATTTTATGATTATTCCAAAAACACTTGATTAATATGCCCCACCCTGTATAAACCACAATTCCCACGGATAATTTTTCTTTGATGTGAGATGTGAGTTTTTATGCCGTTTCAATTAGGTAGGATTAGAAACATTATATTGAAGATTATATTTCAAGTACCTGCTTCCGGTTGTCCCCGTCTGGTCCTGTGCCGCATCCCATGCGGGCTGCTGGGCAACCATCCACCTCAGCCACCCGCGCCCCCGCGTTCCACCCCTTGCTCTTATCCGACCATCGATAGCGAAAGCGCGAACAGCTGTGGAGAATCCGCATCCGCTGAGCAGGCGTATTCCGCGTATTCGATTCCCGCATTCGTTTTCGTTGCCCGGCACTCGCAGAGAGATGTTCTGTGTTCGTCGGCTGTTTCCGACCGCTTACAGCTCGTTCACGACACGCGGTTTGGTACCGGCGAAGGTGCTGTAAATAAACAATCGACGAACGCCTGTCAATTCGTGTATTACATATTTCGGGGATGCATTTTGTGAATGTAGTTTCGTAAATATCAGAGCCTTCGCGAATTATGAACAAAAACACTGTCGCGGGTTGATTTACTGAGTTACCGGCGTCTTTTTTTGGTTGACTGTATTTCAAGGTAAGTGTACGATTTTGTTGATTGTAATGGGTTAGATACTTGTATCCTGGGGGATTTTCTCATTGAATTATACTCGTATATGCCGCACATTAATTTAATTTATTGATATAGGTAAATAAAAAAGTGTGTCATTGCAATGAGTTAACATTGGTAATTTTTCATAAAAATGTAAAATTCAAGCATTGTACCTAGTTGCTTTTTAAATTTTAAATGCCCATTGAAAAAAGGTTCAAGTATGGTTTGGCTTGATGGCTTGTCTCATTTGTCTGCATGTAAATTTGCCTGCTAACCAAATCACCAACACGACAGACATAAAACTAGATAATAACCAAAAAAGACTGTATTTTTTAAACAATTTATTTATGATTGTCTGAATTGTCTCATATCGAAATTCATAAGATACCTACTTGTCTCATATTTTGTGTTATTCACTCCATAGGCGTTCATACATTTTGTTTTTGGCAGGCACTGTTACCTGATCATAAAAATCTTCGATAAAAATTTAAAACAAAAGCTGTATGCTGTAGTGTGGTACTGGAAAGCAATTTACTGCAGAAGATATTACTTTTACTGCCAAAGAGGATCTTGTTTCATTTATATGAGTTTAGCTTCTAATTAAATTCAGCAGATAAGCAGTATAATCTAGGTTAGGGACTAGGTTATTAGGTATAAGTATGCTTGAAATTTGCTAACCAAAACCATCCCACCACAAACCAAAAACTTAATAACTAGATAGCCAAAACAAGACAATTTTTTTTAACTAAGCTGAGTGTCATTATCATTACGATGATTTTTTTATTGAAGACAGTCTCATCATTATTTAATATTTTGTAGGTATATGTGAACTAGATATTTTCTTCCCTTTATCCCTGTGCATGTTGCATACTCCATAGGCGTGCATAGATTTTGTCTTTGACAAGCACTGTTGCCAGATCATAAAAATTAAAATCGGTCGATTGAGTTAAAAACCTGTAGATTGGTTCTGGAATGCACCGTACTCCAAAAAGATATATTCAGGGTGTAACTAAATAAGTGTAAAACATGTAAGGGGGTGATTCCTCATCGAAAAAAGGATAGGATCGTTTACATAAATAAACTTCATTGGATCATCCCTTTTTACGATACAGTCCCTTTAAAGGGGGGTACATAAAATTTGTTTAACAATTTCTTTCACAAGCACTAAAAAAGTTACAATATTGAAATTAACCTAACATTTTCTACTACCAAAAAGACACTTAGCTAGTAATTTAATTGGTTTACCCATGGTTGGAAGGGGTGCAAAACGCAATCAGCAGCAGCAAAGATCAGTGGCGTGCTACTCTCACTCTGCCTTCGATTCCATAAAGTCATAGGCGTAGTTAAGTCCTTAAATTTGGGGGGGCTCAAGTACCTGGATCTAGGGGTTCAAGTTCCCGCCCTAGATACAAAGATTCAACAGAACGAATTATTTTAGGATTTTTGGGGGGGGGGGGCTAATTTCATTCTTGGGGGGGCTAAGCCCCCCGAGCCCCCACCTGACTACGCCAATGCATAAAGTGTGTTAGATTTACAAAATATATGAATTGTACAGAGTTTCTTCAGTTGTTCACTACGTTTATTCTCTCTGAAGAAAACCAATTTCCTCATAACTCATTGATGGGAACATCATCGAAGGACATTTTTTAAGAAATCGCAAACTGTATATACTGCCTAAAATAAACAAAACATAAACAGTGTCATTGTACTACACTGACAGCAGCTGACAGTTTACATACATATGCCGGGAATTTTTCTAATCTGTCACAGCTTTAAGGCATTCATAAACAAACACTTTGTGCGCGGACTGTTTTGCAAAAGTATTTATTTTGCAGTTGTGAGGGTGAAGTGCGAACTATTCTCACGCGTTTAATAACAATCATATATTGTAGTTGTTCGTTGGAAATTCTTGGAGGCTCAATTGAAGGTAAGTGGTAGACGAGGTTCTTAATCTGTTTAGAAGCGATTTACAATCGTAAAAGCTATAGAAGGGAACACTATATAAAATATATCTAATAGCAATAATTACAAGTGAATTATTTTAAGTATTATGAGTTTGATCAAAGAACCTGTTAGTAAAGGCTTTCGTGATGTGGATGACCGTCAACTAAGATTTGAGATTCTCCGAAAGTAGCACAATAAATTTTTTGAGGTATTTACTGAAGTTGAAATTTGCAGATAGTTAGTTGGCGAAATTATCATCACGAAAAAATATGTTAGCTGCAAAATTTCTGTGACTAACATGTTAGCTACGAGCATGATGATGTAGAACGTGTATCAACGATGTGTGGGTCTGTAGGTGGACGATATCTACTCCTCTATTTGAGATAGGAAAAAATGTTTCAAATAAAAAATGCAGGCGGTGTCCAATAATGTCCCCTGTATATTAATGCATATTTGGATTCCTTGGTGGATTATAAATGTGTCACTTTATAATCACCTACTTAAAACGAATCGTTTGGCACAATTCACCATTTCTGATATCAGTAGATGCTAGAAAAAAACCACAGCGTGTAAAAAACATATAAGGCAGTGGCTTCATTCATATTTTTCGTCCAAATTGTGCATACATATTACAAGGCTGATTCACAACTATGTTTGCTTCTAAAGCCTAACTGTCTGATGTACAACAGATTATTGTACTCAAAATACTGTTGCAATTGCGCACATACAGTTTTTTCCAGTATTTTATCCGCCACTGACTGTAAGTCTGTTGTAAGTGGCCTGCTTGGCTTCGGGATTTTTGGAGTGGGAATGATAACACTGGTCTTTAAACGAGTTGGAACTTTCCCACTGCTTAGCGGCGTATTGCCCAAATACAGCAGAGGATATCCAATCACGCAAAAAATATATTTGACCAATTTGACACAAAAGCTCTGGGTAACATGCATTTAAGTTAACCCACGGATATAGTATGGGTTATCTTAACGTTTGCTGTCGTCAACCGATTACAGATAAGCTGATAAGTTAGTTAGATAAGTCAATATAAATACAAAGGTTAGGTTTTTTGCCAAAGGTTTAGGTAGAATTCATGGAACACTATTATAGCAGTGCTCTGAGACCCAACCGTAGTGCAACTTTAAGATAAATCAGCTGAACCATTGATTTTCTTTGTGAAATAAATTTCTCCAATGACTACTGGTTAACTTCCATCTGTCGGTTAAGTGACTACCAAAGGTTACCAACGATTGTAAAACTGGCCTTAGTATATCACTAGTGGATTTGTTTCTAAGCTCAAAGACAATTATACATCTGCTTATAGTCAAGATGTATCCCGGCCTCACGAGACGGAGAGAAACATTTGGCCACGTTGTCTCATGTAAAATACAGGGTGTTCGAAAAAGGTGGTGCTAAACTTAGGGAGTTTACAAGGGATGTTGCGGGTAGCATGTTTTGTATAGAGACCCCTATTCAGAAATAAGCCTGTTTTGACTTATTCATTTTTGTTCCCAAAGTATTGTTACCTGCTTAATCCTCGAACTGGTAATAATGTTATTCGTGTCCCAAAATGTATCATTACCTCCCGGTTTATTGGTAGCTTCGCATTGTTTTGGAGATTAAAGAAAAAGAGGTAAGAAACAATAAACATGTTTTTGTCTCTTGTCATTAGTTTATGAACAGTGGATTCCTGAATTCTTATTGAAGTGCTTTCTGTTTCTTTTGCGAAATAGTGTTGCCTGTAAACTGTGAAAATGGTCGAGATCACGTTTCAGGGATATGCGGACATGCAGCTTATTTATGGCGACAGAACAACTGACATCATTCTCGAAAAACATTTGCGGCAGCCCATATCGACAATTACGAGAGAAATGCACTCTTACTAAACCATCTGGAGGAACCGGATAAAGAGATTTTAGATCGAACATCCTAGCACCAGCACGCGCGCAATAGCAAACCAAATTAGTGCTGCCCACCAAATAGTGTGGTGTGTACTTCACGAGCAGCTCTTGCACCCTTATCATCTTCAAAAATTGGCAGCACTGGGTCCTCAAGATTACCAGCCATAGAGACAGTTTTGCCATTGCTTTTTGCAACTTATCGCAATTCAACCGGATTTTGGTTCAATCATTCTATTCACTGATGAGGCTTGTCTCACTAAGGACGGCCGCTTCAATAGTCGCAACAGCCATATATGGGACGACGACAATCCTCATGCTGCATGGGTTAGAGCTTATCAACAGCAATTTGCTATCAACATTTACGCCGGTATTGTTGGTTACTTTTTAATTGGTCCATACCTGCTTCCCCCTCAGCTAACTGGTAACATCTCGCATTTTCCGCAAGCCGTACTTAGTAGACAATGCACACGTTCATATGGGAATTGAGCTAGAATGTGGTTCCAATACGACGGTGCACCTGCACATTTTGGCCGTATTGTGGAGGATGACAGAAATGAACAATTTCCAGCGCGATGGATAGGTAGAGAAGGACCTATCAGGTGGCCAGCGTCAAGTCCCGAATACATCATCATAGTCACACCACAATGTCGTAACAGACACGTTGTGAACTTCTAAAATGCATTAAGTCGGAGCTAGAGTATTGCCGACACGAATATTATCAAATCAAAGAAGTGTACTGTTGAAATAAATTATTACAGTCCAGCTTATTTGAGTCTTGGTAGAAGTCTAATTTCACCTATAACATCAGCCTATCAGCCCTTCAGCTACCAGAATTTTGATTTTTTTAATTGACCGTTTAATCGATGAAGTATAGATAGTTGATTTTATCATGAAAGTTGCTTCACTTTAGTCCGATAGATATGGATGATTTTTAATAGATTTTAAACTTGATACGCATTCATCATCATAGTTACAATGTCTTAACAGTCATGTTGTGAACTCGTAAAATGCATTAAGTCGGAGCTAGAGTATTGCGACATGCGAATATTATTAATAGTCTTGACTAGTTTTGAGAACTGTAGCTTGCAATTGTTCGCGATTTAGTGTCAGTTCAGTGGCGCTCTGGATATTCATATCCAGCAACTGTGAAGTACAAGTTTCTCCATATTATCACTTCTGTGAATATGTCCGAAGTATGTAAGCATTCTCGTCGACACAACGAAGGATAGTCTCTATGGATTACCGAGCTCATCCGGTACGAAAACGTTAGTTCGATGGGCGGTATAAAGAATTTTCAGTACTCTCTTCCACGTCCACATTTTAAAAGCATCTATACGAGCTCTCGACTTAGGCTCACAAAATTCAATAATTAGCCCTGGCCCGCAGGTGGCCAGCGTGAAGTCCCAACTTAACCCCGTTGCATTTTTTCCTCTAGTTCGTTGGTGTATGCAACCATTGTAGTAACTCATCAGGAATTATTAGGAAAAGTGACGGCAGCCTCTCTGTACATACAGCATGTTCCGTAGATCTTCCACCGGGTGCGCGAATCACTGATTTGAAGGACCAATTGATGTAACGACGTGGGTGGTCGTCAGTTTGAACCTTTAGTATAACATATTTCGTTCTCTGTAATACCAAATACTAAGATACTGACGTGTTTTAGTCAAGAAGGTAAACAGTGTGTTTTTGTTTTAAACCAAAAATGGCTCTGTAGTCTATAGCCAAAACGGCTCAAGTCGGACTAGGGGTCTATGTAAAAAATTTTCTCCGCAACATCACCTATAAACTTCTTTGACACCACCTTGTTCAAACACCTTTTTATGCTCATGACTACGCCTTTTGGTGTTTTCTGTTTTTTGTGTCATTGTTTTTTGCCAAAATATCAATCAAAATTAACCTACAAAATCGCCTTGAGTGCAACGAAATGTATTGATATTTCGTTACTTTAGTGTCAAGTGAGCTATTAGGCTCCCTTACACTGGAGTGAATCTCAAGTCGCTTTCGAACAGCTGTGAAACACAAAACTAGTGGCACAAGTGGCACCTATATCTCGTATTTGACATTTTTCGCCGTTGTGGAACTTCCGTTTGTAGAATGTGATATGACGTAGAATCATAGAATAGAATAAGTAAAGATACAATAAAAATCCAACATAACGCCCTATACCATAAAGTTTGTTTTACGAGTGTGATACTGAAAGCACTTTGATACTCTCGAATAGTCAGAATAATGAAGAGGCCACTTACTTCGTGAAAAGACGTCAGGAAAGATCTGCTCGACAAGAGATGACGGAATCAGTCGGACTCGGGCCTGTATTTTGAAAACGCTTATGAGTACCTTCCACATTCAACCGCAACATTATATGCACATTATTACTGTTATGCTGGTCTGCTATGATACTGATATTATCTCCCAGTCAATGCCGACATGCCCAGGATGCTGACATAGCTGAGGATGATCTTAGTATTTTCAAAGATATAAGGCGCAATCCCTCAGTACCGCCACTTTGACACTGGTCTGTTATATGTATACACCAGAGTAGACCGCAAACCCAAAGCTGCCATACGAACGGCAAAAGTGTGTCTTGGCTTCACAACTGACCACACCCGCCATATCGATTTACGACACCTTACCTATGAATGTGACTCGCAAGTCTGATCTGTTTAGCGGTACGCATCTCTATAAATAAGTGAAGACTTTGACCCTACAAGTGACACAGTACAATCTACCTCCCATATCAAGGAGAAAGGTAGCTTCCTACCGCATGGAAATCTTCCAAGATATGAAACCATGAGTGCAATGGGCGGACAGCATCCTACCCTCATGAATTTGTCTAATATATCTTGTTCCCAGGCCGGACAAGTACGCCAGCTAGTGATTACTGCGGAGAGGCTGAAATGTTTAGATCAATAAGTACCTCTACCGCGCGTGCTCTTCAGGAATCATGTGATTGTGCCTAACTGTTTAAACTATTTTCCCATGTCTGATTAGATCATAAACAGACTTAAACAGTACCCCAGGTCTGATTAGGGGCTCCCTCGATAAAGATGGGCTGGAGTCAGACAGGTACGCTAATGCTAGTGATTACTGCAAATATGATGAGGTGTTTTGGATAATTGTATAAGTAACCTCCCTCTCCAGTAAACTCATGATCATACCTAACTGTTCCAACTTTATCCCAGGTCTGATTAGGGAGTTGGGATAGTATCCCAGCTCTGATTAGGGGATCCTCCGCAGAGATTCTCGTTAGCTACCTTGTATCTCTATCTTTCAAAGATTGTTCGCTTACTAAACTCAATATCATAACGTAAGTGTTAAATTATGCACACAAATGAACTACGGTAAATATAGCAACCAACTAATTGCAACCACAGTCACTGAAGCACCACGCGTTACGACATTTAGCCCGTACACTGTCTTCATTTTTCGTATTTTTCTCACAGGCAAAATAAATAGCCATTAAGACCCATAACACCCTTAGGCCCAGTTTCACAATCAGTGGTCACTCTGACTGTTTACTAACCTCGACCTGAGGGATAACTCGAACAATGGAACGCCTCTTGTTTCACAATCATAAAATGACGTAGGGTTAACTGACCGCGAGTTGTATTTTAGTTTTAGCGGTTGGTGGTACTGTGTTTTAAAATTTTTCTTCTTCTTATTTCCTTCGTTAGGCGTTTCGTGCTGATGTTTTGTGTTTTTCTGACAAGACTGTCAAAGAATGAGTTCCTTGACTTGTCAGTTCCATGCGATTTCCAACCTCATTTTGGCTTTTTCCACTGACGTTTTTTTCATTTCATTTGCAGTTATTTGGTGTTTGGCATCGATAAAAGACTTTTAGGTTGGGCTGGTATTTGGACTGCTTGGTGTTGTAATTGTTTCTGGGGCCTTTTTCAAATAATAGCCGTGCATGTACCCGTGTGTCAGCACGAAAAAACCAAAAAGAGCGAACAACTTTTCAAAGGATGAAGAATATCTGTTCATTTCGTTAGTGGAAAAGTACAGGCATGTGATGGAATACAAAACAAAAGGTGCAACAACATGGCGCGAAAAAGACAACGCCTGGGAAAAGATAGGAGAAGAATTTAATTGTAAATGTGCAAATAATACCGCAGATCTGTAAAGGTGCTGAAAGAAAAATACAACATTTAAAAAAAAAACCAAGGAGTTATGGTCATCATACGAAATATTATTGGTTTCATTGCTTCGTCATCACTGCTATACGCATTTACATCATAACCATCCATTTGAAATAAAAAAAAGGACAATGAAAAGCGTTAAGGTAAACGATAAAATATGAAACACCAAACGCCTAGCAAGTAGCAAAACCAAAGTGACATAACCTAATGCGCATGCGACATCGCAAACCTGGGGTTAACTCAAGAATTTCTTGGAGTCAAGTTAACTCAGAGTTAACCTCAAGTAAAATCGAAAACTACCATTTGTGAAACGTGACATCTAGGGTTAACCTCCGGTCTATACACAACCTTGAGTTAACCTATAATTGTGAAACTGGACCTTAGACCAAGACCGTTCATAAACTCGGTCCTATTTTTATTAAGTGCCATAGAAAATAAACACATGGTACCAACTTTTGTAAACATAGGCGGGTACTTACAGGGTGAGTGTCATACAGAATGATGGTTAAAACGATGTAAGCTTACACTTGCCTATTGATATGCGAAGTCTTTCTGCTGTTCGTTAGTGGTAATATTCTCAGTATAATCAACCGCCCTGTATACAATATGCAAAACTTCGCAGGGAAATTTCATCCAGAGAGACCATGTTTCAGGGTTTCACATGTCGCACATGCTTGTAACGCTTATACGAGCACAGCTCCACTTCGTTTTATTTCTCTTTATTCCGTCGTGCTTAAAATAAATCATAGGCTCCTTTTAAAAACTGTCTGAGATATACATAAACACAGACGGGTCATTTTATTGTTCAAGAACTGGCATGGCTAAATTGAAAACGCCCAAAGCGGTCGATGCGTGGCGTCGTTTGTTTTGCGTCTTGACGTGTGTAAGAGTGCGCGTACTTTTTCAAGTTCATTAACAGACACAAAAGATCCTTTGACGTTCTGCTGGAAACTTTGCAATTAAGATGCTTTCCTGGTCATAATGGCTTTTTGGAATGTGCACTGGCATTAGCGGCTGAGTTGGCGTCTTGACAGAAGCACGCTGGAATGTTTGTCTTCATACTGCGTTGACGATTAAGTTGAGAATACATGGTTCTGCATTTCGCAAGCTGTGAACGACAAGATTAAAATGTTTGCTGCTCTGTCTTCACAGGATCGAGATCTGGAACTTCAGGAGGTGCTATTATCATCATTTATCATGTCACTTGAAAACAGTCTCTAGGAAGTATTAAACTAATACATACTGAAAGGGCCAGGCTGAGTACCTATGCAAAGAAATCACTTTTCGGGTATTATGAGTGACATTATTCCACTATACACCATATACCCGGATTGGTCTCGGACTCTATGGTTGCCCAAGCGTGTACCGAAAGATCCTACAACGTCCTTTTGGAAGAGAAGTGACAGTTTCATATCACCCTCCGATGTTGCGCTATTCATTGACGGCTCCAAGCCAGAACTGTGGGGACAGGAGCGGGAGAAGTTGATACTAATCCAAGAGTTGAAATTTTAGTAAACCTTGGGAGGTATACCATAGTCTTCCTAAAGAAATGATAGCCCTATCGCTAGCTATTGAAGTTGGGAGTCAGGGAGCTGAACAAACGACCCCTGACAATCAAATCTATAAAAATCTTTCCAGATAGCCAGGCTGCCCTGAAAGCACTGAGCTCTAAACGGGTAGACTCAAGACTCGTATGGAACTGCATAGATCTCCTCAGTGAACTTGGAACAAAGTAACTTTGATTGAGGTTCCAGGTCATAGCGGCAATATATTGGCCGACATTTAACCGTTACATTTATATGCCTACCTAAGAAATCAAATGCAAGAAAATGCGGCGACCATCGTACCATCAGTTTTACATCACACACTCACATATTGTTTCTCAAAGATATACCAGAAACTTGACATGGATATTAGCGACACTCAATTTGGATTCAGAAAGGGCTTGGGGACCCGAGAGGCTCTGATTGCGTTCGGTGTGTTAACCCAGAGATGTCTCGACGTCAACAAAGAGTTTTATGCGTGTTTTATCGATTATAATGAAGCCTTTGATAAGCTCCGACATGATCAGTTAATACGACGTAACATCTAGATAGTAGAGACTTACGGATCATCACCAATCTATATTATGATCAAAAAGCTGCAACGTACATTGATAACCAAATGTCAGAAGAAATTCAAATACAAAGAGGCGTAAGACAAGGATGCGTTATATCACTAACACTGTACAATACAAATACATACGTTGAAGAAATACTTAAGAAAGCCTTGGAAAACGAGGAAGGCGGAATAAAGGTCGGTGGAACACGGGTGAACAACTTACGATACGCGGACGACACAGTGATTTTGGCGGAGAATGTTGAGGGTCTGCAGGGACTGATGGCTAAAGTGTCTGCTTGCAGTGAGGGATACGGTTTATCACTCAATATTAAGAAGACTAAATTTACGGTAATCTCGAAAAACAAGCCAACAAAACGTTGTTCTAACTATAGATGGCAAGAATATAGAAAGAGTGGAACAATATACTTATCTTGGAGTAATGGTGAACAGCATGAATGACTACATTTAGGAAATAAGAGTGAGAATAGAAAAAGTAAGAGCGAACTTCATTAGGATGAATAAAATCTTTCGCACTAAAGATCTAATCGTGATACTAAAACATCATCTATAGCTAAGTGTTACGTTTTTTCTACTCTCCTCTACGGAGCTGAAGCATGTAACTGATGTCGCAACTCTGAGAAAAATTCAGGCATTTCAATGTGGGTGTTCAGGAGGATCCTCAGAATATCGTGGATGGATAAAATAACACGCATTGGCAGAGAAAAGTTAGTTGTAGATATAATTATATAAAAAGCGAAAATTCGAATATCTGGGCCATATTATGAGAGGGAAGAAATATGAACTTCTGCAGTTAATTGAAATTTTGAATTAAGAATAAAAATATTTTTTTTGTGATAAATGGAAAGATCATTATATAAGTTTTATAACAAAACTGTTTTTTTTTCGCAATAATTCAAAAGTTATATCAAAATAAAAATGGGTTTTTGAATCGAGTACCGAAAACACGCCGACGGCTCCCGAACCCGTGTGACGTCACCATGGCGGTCAGGATGCTCCTTTGACCAACGACGTCCTACTCCGACACTAGATTCTAGATTTCCAACCAATCGCGAAAATACCTACTGGTAAACCGGTAACTAGTGGATATTTGTTGCAATACAGTCGATAAATGAAGCTTGCAGCTCGAGACGAAGTCTAAGATCGAAATAAATATGCTTTTGTATGTTTGAAGTTGAAGTCAGATTACAGATTCCAGTAAGTATGTACCTAATCAAATATGTTTCGTTGAAAAAGATCTGCTCAATCCAAAGATGGCCCAGTGGTTAGAGAGTCCGATAGTGGATCTCAGGGTCTTTGGATCAAAACCCAGGCCATCCAACTTTTTTTTATCAAAAAATTTATTGATGTGCTTTTTGCACCTGTTACGCACATTTTTTCTACGATCAACATAAATATGTGTTTGAATCAAATTTTGTTAGACATATTACTTGCACTATCAAAAGGTTGTGATTTATACTGTCGAAAGCCTTAGAGCAGTCCAATAGCACTAAAGCAGTTTCTTTTGACTTGTACATTGCATATAGGGCATCATCGATGATGTCGGTCAATACTGAAGCCGTGCTGTACCCGCTTCGGAATCCAGATTGCTTTTGAGACAAAAAATTTAATTTTTGTAAACATTCTTTCAGTTGTATATGAACAGCTTTTTCCAAAATCTTTGATAGACAGCAAAGTATACTAATAGGCTTTAGATCGCTAGCATGGCTTACATTGTCTTTTTTGCCAATTGGTGTTATCACGGCATGCTTCCAATGTAGAGGAATCTGTCCAGATTGCAATGAGAAGTTAACAATATGTGCTATAACATTTAAACAGTATGGCAAGCACAATCTCAGCATTTCCAAATTAATACCATCTACACTCGAGGCATTAGTCTTTATAGATTTTATGATATCAAAAATTTGGTGTTCTGAAATATTCTGAAAGCTAAAACCAGTATTTACCTTCTCGTGTCTAGATACATTGAAATATGCTATTGTCAAGGGATCAGCAACAGTAGTATTGACTGAATTTATAAAGTGACCATTAATTTTGTCTGGATCCATTAAATGGTCAGGAAGGTTGAACATTTTTGATTTTTTGTGCACTTCTTCTTAGTGTGCCTATCCGTTCCGGACGTGGGCGATAAGCAAAGCAATTTGAACTTTACTTGCTGCAGCTCTGAACAATCCTCGTGTGGACAGGGAGAACCAAGTTCTAAGGTTTTTCAGCCAGGAGATTCTGGGCCTACCGGGTCCTCTCCTTCCGAAGACCTTTCCCTGAAGTATCAGCTGGAGCAGACCGTATCCCTTTTGGTTCCTCATTATGTGACCCAGATATTCCAATTTGCGTTTTTTAATATTGCCCACGAGTTCGGTCTCTTTTTGAAGCCTTTCTAAAATTCTGTTGTTGGACACGTGGTCAACCCACGAAATTCTGAGAATTCTCCTGTATAGCCACATCTCAAAAGCCTCAATTTTTCTTGTGGACGCTTCCGTCAACGTCCAGAACTCAGCACCATACAAGAGCACAGACCAGAAAGAGCATTTGAGTAGTTTTAATTTGGTTTGTAGATTAAGATCTCTATTCCTGAACAGGTTTCCCATTCTAACGAAGACGTTCACAGTGTCCAGTGCCATGTTGAATATATGTTCAGAGTAGAGGTTAAACAGAGTAGGGGACAAGACACACCCCTGCCTGACACCGCGCCTTATGTTGATATCTTCTGAATAGTCAGTCTCCACTCTTATATTTGCTGTTTGATGCCAGTACACATTTATTATAAGACGTAAGTCTTTCTCGTCAATGCCGATTGTTCTCAGAGTCTCTATCATTTTGTTACGTTGGACTTTATCAAATGCCTTTTGGTAGTGTATCAGGCAAACTTATACGTCACAGTCCACATCTCTACAGCGCTGGTATAGAACCTGGATAGCGAACAAAGCCTCTCTGGCTCCCAGTGCGTTTCTGAAGCCAAATTGTGTATTTGATAAATTTTCCTCGCATTTGTTATGTATTCGTTTATGGATTATTTTTAAAAATATTTTAAGGAGGTGACTCATGAGGCTAATTAGCCTATAATCTTCGCACTGCTTTGCACTGGTCTTTTGGGAATAGGAATAAACGTGGACTTCAGCCAGTCTCGCGGGATGTCTCCGGTGTCGTAGATATGGTTAAATACTTTTGTTAACCATTTAATCCTTTCCCTATCCAAGAGTTTAAGGAACTCTACATGAATCTCATCTGGCCCTGGAGCTTTGCCATCCTTCATTTGTTCGACAGTCTTGCGCACTTCATCGGTGGTAATAGGTGGGCCCGTGTCGGCCTTGATTACTGGAGTGTCAGTACTCTCGTCATGAAACAGCTTACTTATATAATTCTTCCAGGTGTGAATTCGCTTGTCTTTATCTATAATGACATTTTTTGCTCATCTAGCAGACGACCCGCCGTGGGTGTTTTGTACAGACCACTTACTTCTTTAACTTTTTTGTGCATATTGAAACTGTCATGTTTTCTCTCAAGATCTTCTATTTCTAAGCATTTTTCTAGAGCCCATGCTTCTTTAGCAAGTCTTATTTCCTTTCGAATGGTCCTCTGAATGTCTTTATATTTTTCTGGGTTTTTGTTTTTTATCTCCCTGCGTTCTTCCATCAAACTGAGTATCTCGTCAGTCATCCACCGTTTCTTTTTCTTGTTTCTGTCAGGTTTCAAAACAATATCATTTGCAGACTTCATAATAGATCTTAATTTATTAATTTCAGTGTTCACATCTTCGATAGTCTCGTTGGCCTTTAGTTTTCCAGATATGTGTTGTTTTGCTCGTTCTCTTGTTGCCGGGTTCTTTAGTTTGGCCTTGTCGTGTTGGTTAGAGTCTTCTTTCTTTATAGTCTTTTTCAGCCTCAGCTTGGCCGAGCCAACTAGTGGGATGTGGTCTGAGCCGATGTCAGCGCCGGGGTAAGTCTTCACTGCGGTAAACATATCTATTCCTGTAACGCTTGTTGACCATCATAAAGTCTATCTGGTTCCTTATTATATGGTCCGTCTATCTGGTGGTGATTTCCATGTGTATAGACGGCGTGCTGGCAATTTAAAGAATGTATTAAATACCACCATTTGCTCCTCTGTTGCAAACATGCTCAGCAGTTCACCTCTTGCGTTCCGTATGCCAAGTCCATATGGACCGACGAATTCGTTACCGCTTTCCTTTCCCAGTTTAGCGTTGAAGTCTCCCATGATAATTGTGATGTCTTTTTTGTTTAACTTCCTGAGTGTCTGTCGAAGGTCATGGTAGAAACTCTCGGCCACATCGTCACGCTTGTCAGCCGTAGGTGCATATACTTGTATGATGTTAACTTGTACTGGCTTTGTGCTTAGTCGAAGCAGAAGAATTCTCTCAGAAATGGGCACACAGTTATTCACTGATCTATGCAATCTGTGGTTAATTATTATTCCTACTCCGTTTTTGTGTCGCCCATCGCTGTTTCCAGAGATGTATACTCGATGTTCCCCAATTCTGCAATGCCCAGAATTAGGCCATCTCATCTCGCTCACGCCCATCACATCGATGTTCAATCTATTCATCTCTTGTATAGCGTTATCCACTTTTCCCGCTTGATACATTGTACGAACGTTCCACCTACAGATTCGCATAGTCAACCCGTTGATTCTTAGCAGCCTCTGACCACTTAAGGTCTGCCGGGGATTGAGGCTCGTTTGTTGGTTTGAAACTGCCATGCTTATTGTACTAGGGAATTATAATGGAGTGGTTTTCCGTTGCCTTCTAGATCGCAGAGTGAAGGCCATCTAGCACTGCTTCAGTCGAGCCCTTCACTGTCCTTGCTGAACCAGTCCAAGATCATTTCTTATGTGCTTCAGCTCGGTACTGGAACTACTGCTGCCCATTTCCAGGCTGGATTTTGGTTCGCCCGGGTATTTCATTTCCCCGGTACCACCCATATCCGGGAGGCGTTCCCCTATCCACCACCTGGGGAGGCGCCCGATGAGAGATCCAGCTAACCACACACGGGCTTTTTGTGCACATCTAACTTAAAAAAGTGTTGAGTTTCTAATGTTATTTTTAAGATTATTTTCGATAAAAGCAAAAGTATTTTGATCATCTCGAAATAACCGTATAAAAAATAACCTATAATCTTGATAAACGACGATAATGTACGTGAAGGTCAGTGCTGAGAAATGTGCGAAGACATTTTGAATATCATCTATACGTCTCTATGGAACAAAATGACTCCCATTTGAAACCTTTCTAGCAATAATTATTTCAGGTAATAAAAATAGTACTTCATTTTAATAATCACCATATTATTTATTAACGTTCATAATAGTGAATCAATCTTCAATCCGATTACGTTGTGGTATTTGTCAAAATGATGTATCACAAGTATGATGGTGCTCTCATTAAAGACTAAAGAAGGAAGTAGAGGTTGCTGGGGGTGAGGAGGTTGATGGTACAATGATGACATATTCGGTGGAAGAGTTCCCCCTCGAAATACGAATCTACGTGTCACGGCGATTTTTATTTTCTTTTATCACTTCAGAGATAAAAAGGGGGTGGAAAATTTTAGCTGGGAGACACTGTATATTCTCGTATATTATACTGCAGCCATAATATCTACTTCAGATGCCTGTATATAAGCAATAGCCAATAATAACGTATTGACCGCGCTAGATGTTTTGTCTACCTCGGCAATCGGCATTGCTTGTAAACGTTTCTTATGCCTGCCGTCAGATCAGCCTGTGTGACAGCCCATCACATAATGAACGTTAATGATGATGAGCAACTTGCAGAGTCATGAAAATGAAAGCTGCAAAATTAGCGATTTATGTGGCGTTTAAGTGTTGTTGCCGGTAGTTAATTAGAAGATAGATACAAATTTACGAGATTCTGGCGCGCTAAGGAGAGCACACCATTTTCTATGTGATATAACTGCGCTTTGTAATTTAACTAAAACGAAGAAAGCAATTTACGGCGCATGTAGTTTATGGAAGGGAACTAGACCGAGAAGTGGCCGGCAGATTCAATTTGTTGGGAATATTCGAATCACTTTGAAACGTGATAGTGTGATATGGACTTCACTTGGAAGAATCTAGTCTATTTATGTAGACCTAGTACATACATACAGGGTTTTAGAAAAGTTTGGAGATGCTAAATTGTTAATTAAAATATTCAAGGCACCGAAAGAAGTTTTAAACAAGATTTTTAGGGTTTTTAATAGTCTACTAAGCAATGAACACTTCAGTAAGACTCCGTTTGAGCGGAAACCGAATTGGGGGTCAAGAGTAGTGTCAAGCGACTCGGTTTGACGTCCTGAGTTTGATAAGACCACTCCCAGACCGAGGAAACGTTCTGGTGAATAACTACGACATTTTGAAGTTTCATTACCTAACCTAACTTGACCAGTCGAGTTGTTGAGGTCAAAATGGGTGTTAATCGACTTGATGGCTGAATGTCGTGATTCGAACTCGACCACTCCCAGAGTAAAGAAACATTCCGGTGAAAATCTTGTAAGTTGGAAATTTCAACCAAATCGGTTGAGGTAGAAAGGGGTGTCAGTCGACTCGGTTTGATGTACTGACGCGAATTATTGTATGTCTCAGTAAACTGAAGAACCGTTTATTTTGATTCTGAATATAAAATTAAGCCAAAAATGGTCTTTGGGAGCACACGGCCTACTGTGGTACGCTACGAAAAAACCGAACAGGTGACAAATCCATTATACTACGACACTGACAGATATAATCACTTGGCGGACAAATTTCGAACCGGTCTGCGCATGACGTCACCGTGTGACAAAAGTGTACAAGCACATGGCGCCAAAGCATTGATTTTTGAAAGTTTTATTCCGTTTCTTGTTATATCTGTCTTAGATACTCAATATTCATACAGAATGGAAATAGCTCATGCACCGTATAATATAAACGACACATATTGCTCTGTATCTGAATAAAAAATTGGTGAAATAGTTATACAGAGAATTGATATTAATCGACACCTGACCCGTTTGCAGTAGTTCCGAGCGTTCTGAATTTCAGATACAAAAATTTGAATGTATGTACTCAAAAAAAATGTACGTTGTGGAAAAAGAACAGAGCCAGAGCGGTCTGGACGTATTTTTCTAAAATCTTATATAAGAGGTTGATTGGAGTGCCTAGTGAAACCATCTTTTTGTGGGAAAATTTCTCGGGTAGGGGGTGGAATTTTTATATACTCCATTCAGTAGCCTTTGATTACCGTTCTTATTTTTTAATATAGATTATGATGTTGCGTCACCAGCTCTTCAAGCCAATTTACATATGTATTTACTGTATAATTCTCTCTTAATAAAAGGTAGACAAGAAACAAATAACATGATTTTGTCATTAGAGGTTTTTAAAAATCATGAACAGGCATAATGGCATTATGTTTATGGCGAATGAATATTGACTTTTTTCTGCTAACGATTGGTGGAAAAATACATTACCAAATTTTCTTATTTTTCATTTATTCAAATATATGTCACAACCGCGTATATGTTAAACATAAAATAAAAACATATCACAATACAACAATACAATATCTTTCTGGGCATTGTATTTAGCTAGTACAGGTGAATTCTCGTATACTAACGATTCCTAGCAATAACAGGTTTTTCATCAATTTTTTTCAAAATGTTTTCACACGATGTATCTGTTTAATAATATGTTTGAATTAAAAAGTTTGATCCACTTGTAGTGAAAAAAAGAACTGAAAAAGGGGTGAATAAGAGCACATAGAACTAGCCGTTCTCTATATGAACTGAAAATGAAATATCAAAATACGTTCTGCAACCTGTAAATCTCCAATCATCTTTTAGCGCATTTTTATTTTATGTAGATTTTTTTTATTCCGAATAGGAAAGGCGCTAGGAAAGCTGGATGCACCGTCGCAGGACCCTGTATACTTATTACTTTATGCTATTTTACAATGTTAGTGAATTTCAGTTTTCTAGTATTCGAGGTCTCTCTAATTCCCCTATCAAGAATTCGTATTCTGAAATACATTTTGCATCTAGAAAACAAGCTCATCTTTGCTTCTTCAGTCACATATACATTCTCTTATAATTTGTTTAAATTCGCAAGATAGTATTTTTTCAATTTTCAAAGCGTTTGCATTATAGTTGGAAAATATATGACCGAGCTCATTACATTTTGCCAAGAACTCATCTGTATGTTTTTGTAGTCCACCTTCTGTTAAATGGTTGACCCAACTGAGATAAGTATCTGTGCAACCTGGGATACAACCCAGATTCTCCTTATTTTTCACCTTAAATGCAATGAAACGTGCCAAATTTTCCAAACCATCCCAAGAAGCGGTAGTGTGACGAATAGTTTGTACTTTTTGTTATTACATCCCACAACCACACAATAAACCATTGTTCAAATATGTGTTAAACTCTAGAATCGCAAATAATTAATGTTTTATCAAACTTTACTACGGTAAACGAGTAAACTCAAGAAAATAAACTGAAAATGTTCGGCTATAACCTGTAACTAAACGAGTAAACAAACGAAACAAACCCCGTTTGTCACACGCTGACGTCACAGGTGGAAGCGAGATGGAAGACATCATGCGCGTGAGCATACCTTCCAAAGTCGCAGTATCATGTGACAAATCTACCTGTAGTCAAAGTCAAAGACAGCGACGTCTAGGGGGGCCTGAGAGTCGAGCAGCTATCCAGTTGTGAAATTCACAAACCTAGTTCAACCTAAACTAACCTAATTCTTAGATAGCGGTATTTCCCCAGGTCAATAGGTTTAATATTAACGACCGGTTGTACAATGCAAGCTTAAGCTTCGGTTTAAGGTAAACCGGCGTTGCAAAATGTCCGTTGAACAATGCTGGCTTAGTCCCCACTCCAAGCTTAACACGAGCTTGCGTAAACCGAAGCTTAACCCGAGCTTAGCTGAAGTTTAAACCTAACCTGATACAAATGACATGATGTGTCAAGGAGGATTCTTCAAATTGCTTTTCACTATACTAGGTTAAATTTTTTTTAAAGATTTGTGTCTAATTTAACAAAGAGAGCATATAAAAGAACAGAGACAGAAACGGCCGCTGCCCGAATTTGACACAAACTGTCACAGTGACAAAACAGAAGAGGTTATTTTTTTTAGATAATTATGACAGTGCGCATTGCTTCATTAGTGCCAACCGTGGAGAATTTTATTATTATCAACCAGATGTAACTAAACTGATAATATCCAACGAATGTCAACGTTAAGCATAAGCTCAGCTGAGCTTGGGTTTAATAAAGCTTGCGCTAAACCGGCATTTGTACAACCGGCCCTAAGGATTCAAAGGATCATAGCGGCACCAAGGAATTGGGCCTTACATCTATGGGAATACTGAGATAAACCCCATACTGTGCTAACATAACATCAATATTGTGCATTTATTGTAGCGTATGGACAAAGAGTAGGTAACTAACAAGAGGAGACAGTCAGACAGAGCAAATAAAATCAGACAGAGATAGAGCTACACCCAAATTTAAAGGGCCTCGAATTCGCCCGAGCTGACCCGAGCTAGTTCGGTGTCAAGCGTTGCCACATTGAGATTTGTATTCCCATTTCCTGCGACGTCATTATTTGGGAGATTGATAGAAAGTAGAAACATTTCGTCGCAATATTGATAATTTAGATATATTTTAACTCTTTTTTTATTGACCAAAATAAGTAGGTAGCTATCTAAATTTACTTTCATTCATAATATTCAAAGATGCGTTTGCTGATGATTAATATTTTATTATGTCATTATACCACGTCAATATTATAACTTTATGACTGAAAAAAGATTTGAAGCTAATGCCCAAAGCAGTCGATGCCGATGACACAGAATTTAAAAAAAAAAGAAAAAAGATTTCGTTTCACCATTGGAACATACCACTTTACAATATTGTTTTTATTTTAATATTCGGTAAGTTCCGTTTTCGTTCGGTGATATATTAATACAAAAATTTACTGGTATCTTTACTTAATATTATATCTGCTAATTCTCCTGAAGTAAATATAATCAAAAATACACAATGTAATGGACCTAGAGATTTTTACGATAGACCTACAAGAATTGGCAACGGCGCATCGATTCCACGTTCTACGCCAAACCAAGACCAACCGCCGTCCGCCATTGCGTTTGATTTCGTATTGTGTTTTGTTTGTGATTTCGATTTGTATCATTGTGTTTTTAAAAACTTTTGTTTTATTAATTTGTTCTGCGTTTGTTAAGATATGCTATCACCTCCTTAATATGTGTTTTAATTCCTTGTTGCCTTTTATTGCAACAAACTGGTCCATACATTGAATAACATGCGTAAAACAAAAGCGAACTGTGCTCTGACAGCTAATAGACAAACATTCAAAAGAGATTGTCAGAGATAGGTATTATAATTTATACTTTGAGAAACGTCACAGGCGTCGCGAAAACGTCAGTAAACAGTAATAAACAGTTTTTTTTTGGTTGTTTGATGCATTTGGTTCAACTTATGGGCCAGTTTTTGGCAATAATTTGGAAGAGACAAATCACAGGATAAGTTTCAGAACCCATATTCCTTGTCACTAAAATATTCATGACCCAAAAAAAATTTGGTATTTTAACTTCAAATTTTCCTAGTTTGGCACTTTTTGACGGTCAGATCTTTAAAAATCACAACTGTTGTCGTTCATATAGAGTAATGAAACAGAATTTACTTAAATTATTTATTTATTTTCAATCCCTTCAGGATACATTCCGTTTAAGCCATATTAAAAGTAAGGGCATTACTGAAAAACGGAAATGGCAACATTGCTTTTTCCCACCAATTCAGATATTGCGAGACATCTGGCAACTACTGCACACCCAAATTTAAAGGTCCGAGGTCAATGGGAGCGGATTGCAAACATAAAAGGAATTCCGCCGGGTGTCTCCTCTTGTTAGTTACCTACTCTTTGGTATGGATATGATAGATACTCATAAGCGTTTTCAAAACACAGGCCCGGCTCCGACTGGTTGCGCCACCTCTTAGTAAACAGATCCTTCATCATGCTGTCTTTTCACCAAGTAAGGGGTCTTTTCAGTATCCTGACTATTCGAGAGTATTAGTGTTTATTCCGTGTTACCCTCGTAAACGAATCTTATGGTACGGGGTGTTACGTTGGATGTTTATTGTATCATTATTTAATATGTTCTTATAGTATCTGTCATTCTATTCTGTCTACGTTTCCACATATGTATAATTAATTTTTTGACTGCTTAGTGGCTACTCAAGGTCCTCAACACTGTTATTTTCTTTTTTCGATACCTTTTATATTTAATTGACCGTTTTCAATGTTGATTAATTCAATTTTTTGTCATCTTAGACCCCCGATAACTCGGAAAAGGTTGAATTTGGACACATTATGTTGCATACAGTTTGTACTTAGAACTAAATGCAACATTTCTTGAAGTATCTAATAATATGTGTGTACAGGGTATTCGGCTCTGGCTGTACCGCAAACTTTATGACCAACCTTGTATATTTATATATTTATTTTCACTGCTTAATATGTGCTTGAAATATTTCTTAAAACTTCTTTCGATGCCTTGGAATATTTTACCTAATAATAAGAGACCTTTTTTAAGCTGTCATAAAACATTGTGTAGTGTGTATGGAATTCAGTAATAATGCATAGTAATATTACTATAATAGTTCTAAATATAGTCGCAGAAGTACTCGCTGAGACAGAATTTATAAATCTTCTCTTCTGACTACCTAACCGATACATTCGATTTCGGTCGATTGGAAATCGGTTATTAAAAATAAACTAGAGAAATATTGTTTTTCTTGAAAATGATGGAACCTGTACCTAATTCCGTTTTATTCCACATAACCCTTGTTCATCTAGGTATATGAAATCCTTTGAAAGTCAATATATAGTATTATATATTTTTTAAGTGTTATGTCGGTCCACTAGATAATCGAAATCAAGTATTTTTTCGTATTCTGTTTTTGCAATGATTCGTTATCGTATTCCAAGGATACCATTTGGTATCAGGGATAATGATAATGGAAATAATATTTATTCGCAAAAATAACCCAGCACAATGTGAAATGTATGCAAGCAAATACAGACATATGCACAAATAGAGGAAAAATCCATTACCTATTTGGTTTGTTATCACTGTTTCTGTCCGATTTTACGCGTATCCAATGTAAAAAGGACGCCATTATTCATTATTTTATGGGAAATGAAGTTTACAACAGTAAACTTAATGATTTTTTTGTTCTTGTCTTTCCATAAAATAAGGAGAACGTAACGGCTTACGTATTATGCTAAAGATAAGTTCCAATGGTAGACGCCGCAATTAATCCAAGAGTTTTTCAGATAATACAACAAAAATATGCGGGATTAAGGTCTAGGGTATAGTGCGCGAAATTGAGAATCCAAGAAAAGACGTATTCTCGTGTTAGCGAGGAGGCGTGGCCGCCTGTTTCCTTTCTCCAGTGTGTGTGTCTAAGATGAGGGGAAATAAGTCCAAAAATCCAAAGGTAAGGTCAAAGGGTCCAAAGGTAAGGTCCAAAGGTCACCATGAAAATTAATTTCGCATTTCCAAGCTCCTGACGTTACCTTTAAACTCACAGTAATGATTTAAAAAATAAATTGAAGAAGAAAGCCTGCGCTTCGTCACCTATTTGGCCTTTTTTGATATCGTGTTTGGTTGTTAAATTACAGACATTTGAAGAATGTATGATTTTGCATTGCGAGTTTTTTTGCACACTAAAAAACTTGTTTGAGAAAATCGCCAAATAGTTATTCATTAAGATCTTAACTATCACCATCTGAAATAACTGTGTGTGTAGTTTGAAAAACAAGTGAGTTCTGTTTGAAATGGGAAGCCGTGTTTCAACATGGCAAATACATATGTATAACTGTGTATACCCAGGACCCTTAAGTCGTAGGAATCTCAAAAACCAGGATGAACTACTAACATCCATAACATTGGCGATTCTAATCCTAGTTCCCTAACACGTTTTGCTAATGTTTGGCATCTAGCCATGCACCGTCAAGAGATTAACTAATCCAGATTGGAGATACGGCAAGGTTGTGTTCGCAAGATTGTTTTGACAGTGGCAGTGTCAAAATTGTCAGTTTGCGGTGCATAGTAAACAAATAATCTAATCCAGGTTTACGTAACTAATCGAGCAACTGACTTACGGTGCATACGGGCGTAAGACTACAAATAATTACACCCGTATGCACCGTTTGGCGACTCTAATCCTAGTTCCCTGATCGCGTTTTACTAATATTTGGCATCTAGCCATGCACCGTCAAGAGATTAACTAATCCAGATTGGAGATACGGCAAGGTTGTGTTCGCAAGATTGTTTTGACAGTGACAGTGTCAAAACTGTCAATTTGCGGTGCATAGTAAACAAATAATCTAATCCAGGTTTACGTAACTAATCGAGCAACTGACTTACGGTGCATACGGGCGTAAGACTACAAATGATTACACCCGTATGCACCGTTTGGCGACTCTAATCCTAGTTCCCTGATCGCGTTTTACTAATATTTGGCATCTAGCCATGCACCGTCAAGAGATTAACTAATCCAGATTGGAGATACGGCAAGGTTGTGTTCGCAAGATTGTTTTGACAGTGGCAGTGTCAAAATTGTCAGTTTGCGGTACATAGTAAACAATTAAGCTAATCGAGGTTTACGTAACCAATCGCGCAATTGACTTACGGTGCATACGGGTGTTAGAGACGTAAAGCATGAGCTTCCACCATTTATAAATTGGTGGTGTACTTGTTAACTTATTAGGGCCCCAAATGTCTAGTCTGGTTGATACGATACTGAGCTCAGAAACAAACTCACAAACAAACACTCGCTTGAAGCTAATAATAAAGTAATATAACAAATAATAATAATAGTTTAATAAAAGCGTGTTAAAAACCCAGAGAGAGCAACCTGGATCGTGAATAGTTTCAAAGTACAATATCTCCCTGCATGGGAAGTAAAAGCTATATATTTCTATTTGCATTCTATATATAAAATCAGTTCAGATAGTTCTGCATGACTGATTTTTATTGAATTACACGATGGAATAGCAAAAAATACAATACTGTCAGCAATTAATAATATTTACAAGCACACATCACTATCAATCATGCATAATACGCCAACCGGAATCGTTCAGCTATTAAATGACCATCTCATTAATGCGTATTTCGCATGAGCATACTGCGGTACGCATTTTTCCCTGCCAAACGATTATGTTCAGTTATTTTCTATTTAAATTAGTGAAACATAATTGTGCACGCTGCACAGTACTGTGCGTACATGTCTGTAACATCTATAACGATCAACCATGAAAGTCTCTTATAACTTTCATTGTTTGATTTCGCAAATTAAATTGGTTTTGCCTTGTGACTCTTATAGTCAGCGTACGGAAAATGCAACGGCGGGCGGCTAAAATGATTAGTAAATTAAAGGTTGTACGGTAGGAAATATTAGATCATGAAAAATGAAACTAAGTAGGTGGGCTGAAACTTGATGAATAATGCATATACATTACGGTTTACGTTTACAGATGTAAATCTGTATACTTTGTTTATGAATCAAAACGTAATGATATGGGTATCTCGTTTATGATAATGAGAGGCTGACGATATTCCTTTCAGCTTGTTGTCAAAGATAAAGGTTAGTTTAGTGAACATTCTTCATGATAATAGACACATATATTGGTTATTGTGAAAGCGCTGTCTCAATTGGTCTTAGGCACCGATCTAGACTCGACAAGAATTCCAAGTTTCGCCCTTAATGCTAAATTTCTTGCTCGCTCTATGATGGTACTCTCCCTCAGAAACTTTGACAAATTTCGGCTCAAACACATAACAGACTATGGGCCAGATTCACCACCTTTTTACTTTCCACACCGATAGATGAGGGAAGTATTGTGATCGCGAAAATTTTCGATGTTGATATAATACACCTTTTGGGCGTTTTATGATGTCTAAATAACGAAAATCCACGTCACTCATTTCCGTCGGTTTGTCTGTCTGCCTGTCTGTACGCGTTTTTCTAGCTACGCAATCTCAGTAACCGCTGCATGGATTATGATAAAATTTGGGCAGCGATATGCTGTGGGGTCGTAGTAGGTAATGTTCCTATAATTTTGAAAATCGGTGCATAGGCGGCGGAGTAATTAGCGAAAAATGAAAAAATATTCCTCAAACTTTGTTTTTAGGTGTTATAGGGGTTCCTGATCGTTTTCTATTTTTTTTTTTTGGGAGTGATATTGAGGTGGTTGAGGGGCGGGGGGTTGTAAAACTAAAAAAATTGTTGTATTCATAATAGGCTGTCCACTAACCTGTGAAAGAAAGACCCAGCGTCATTATACACTTTTTTAGGTCCATCCGAACATTACCTTGCCTATTACAGAAACCAAGGGACTTAGGGACACTATACGCAATTATATACACTGTATATACATGCGAGAATTGCTTCTTATCGTTCTGTATTGTGTAACTAGGAAACTATTGTATTGATTCTAATGAAATTTTCACACAGTATTATTACCGCGTAGAGGATTGAAAACGTTTATGATATTTAGGAATCGTGTCAGTGGCGGCGCAACAATAATAAAAAAACTAAAAATATAAAAACAGCTAAAATTTCGTTTTTAGGCGTTTTAGGGGTTCCTGATCGTTTTCTCCTTTTTTGTTAGGTGGGGTGAAATTAGGGGGGTGGGGGGTCGTAAAACCCAAAAATTCGTTACATTCATAATAGGCTATCCATTGACCTGTGAATAAAAGACCTCGCGTCATAATAGACTCTTTTAGGTCCATCCGAACATTGTCTTGCCTATTACAGAAACAAAGGGACTTTTTGTGACAAATACATACGAATGTTGCTTTAGCTCGTTCTGTATTGTGTAACGTAAAAATTATTGGATTGATTTTAATGTAATGAAATAATACTGTGGTATTATTACCGTGGCGAGGATGGAAAACGTTTATGGATTTTAGAAATCGTGTCAGTGGCAGCGCAACAATAATAAAAAACTAAAAATGTAGAAGCAGCTCAAACTTCGTTTTTAGGTGTATTAGGGGTTTTGTGATCATTTTCAGCTTTTTTGGATGGGGGTGAAATTGGGGTAGTTGGGGGGTGGGGAGTCATAAAACTGATTTTTTGTCGGGCGTGCGATGATTTGGTTGCAAGGGGATCTCAGACTATAGCTTCATGCAATGGGAAAATAATAAACTGGTATCACCGTAATCTGTGGGAAGTACTGAGTCAATCAACTTGACTTCATTTCTTTCCATGGACCGCCGCCGGGTCGCAGCCCGGAGCGAGTGGGTCATGTGAACCGCCCATTTTAATCCCGGAGCTATCTGGATTTACTTTGCATCAGGATTAGGGCTGGCTGCGCTTCTTTCTTTTCTGTTGTTCTCATTTGCCTACGTCTCCCTTCCCCTCAATGTCAGGATTAGGAGCTCGGGTTGTTTTGTGACCGTTCTTCTACTTTTTTTGCGCTAAGTATTTTCCTGATCATTTTATGTACGACCTTCCAGCTTTCTTTGTTCTTTATCATAAGCAGCAGCATGTTGTCAGCTCCTATAGATATCTCTAACTTCTGGGATACTTCGTTTCTTGGTTGTTCCCATCTTTCACACACGATGGCAAATTTCGCAGTGTCTATTAAGCCACAGTGTACATACAGGGTTGGGATAAAGTATGGAACCAAGCAAATAACTTTGGAACGGAAAGAGTGATATTGCTGAAAATTTGCAGGCAAGTGTATTGACGTCTAGTGCATCCGAAGACATTATGTTAGCTATTAATGTACTTCCGGTTTAACCGGAAGTACCGTCAACTTTTTTAATTTAAATGGGACACTCTGTATATTTTTGCAGATTTTGATTCGTCTTATTTTTCCGAATACGTCCATAGTGGGTTTAGCATTAGTTTCTGTAAAAACGGGAAAGATAAAGCTTCTTTATCATTTCAGGTGTTTAAAATGCCGGTCATTCAAAGTCGGTTTTGCCGATCGCGTGAGAACTCACAAAGAAGTGTGTCAACTTTTAATGATTTACGTCCCGACAGGGGTCCTATAACACGTTTGACGGTGACTAAAAAAAAGTACAAAAAAAAATTACCTCAAACGGGAAGACCGCAGACCGCCACGAACGAATTTGTGAGACAAATTTTTTAAGAAACAAATACTAAACCCACTATGGACGTATTCGGAAAAAAAAGATGAATTAAAATCTGCAAAAATATACAGGGTGTCTCATTTAAATTAAAAAAGTTGACGGTACTTCCGGTTAAACCGGAAGTACATTAATAGCTAACATAATGTCTTCGGATGCATTAAACGTCACTACACTTGCCTGCCAATTTTCAGCAATATCGCTCTTTCCGTTCCAAAGTTATTTGCTTGGTTTCATACTTTATCCCAACCCTTTATATGCACCTATCGTCTTCATTTTTGCCAAACCTCCTCCGGTAGCTTCTAAAAGGGCCATGACTCGATAATGTTTGGGTAAGACAGTATTCTGCTCTTCTGTGTTCGCATTCAAGCCAGGGAGCTAGTCCTGGTATCATTCTCTTCGTCCACTGGGCCAAAGCTGCTTCCACCTTTTCACCACCTTCTGTTAAAGGTCAGATAGCCTAACCGTAAGTGTTTGTCACTTTCTTACTTATGTCAAGTGACAAAGACAAAATATGTAGATAAGCTATCCGACATTTATCAGGAGGGGGTAAAACTATCCCTTAGTACCCTGCAGCACCATCTGTGGCCGGGTGTTGGAGGTGCAGTTGCCACGACATACACGATTGGGAAGCCGGAAACTAGAATGCCGATATAAACGCATCGGAGGCAGATAACCGATAAGATAATTTAGCCTTTAACAAGTTGAAGAGACACAGTAGCTCCTACCCCCCACTTCCATTCTTTAGACCACGCGTCCCGCAGAGTTGCCAGGTGTGGCAAAAATCGAGTTAGCGACCAAAAATCGTTACTGGGCGATTAGCGACTTTTGGTCGCACAAAACACACTGAGTTGGCGACTTTTTCTAACTTCCACTTCATTGGTTTTTCCCTCAAAAATAAGGGCTACCCGAATGAAGCGACAATATTGCCAGTTCTTCTACAATTGACTCTGTGACCATAGTGACTCTTCAAGGAGAGATAGCAGGCAAGTCAAATTGAACGTCCTTCGTTATCGTTATTGTCCATCATTTATAGGCCGAGTGCAATCTCATGAGCCGTGAAATCCACACTGCGCAATCAGGTAAACGGCTGAAGAGGTTCCGCCTACCTATTTCTTATTACCGAGCCTGCTCAAAATACAATAACCATGAAATTCGTTATGTCTGGTGGTTCAAAAACGCCCCAATGTTTTTAATTAAATCGATCTCACTGGAAAGTTGTTACAATTCCACTCAGATAGACAGAGAGAGTAAACTTAACTATTTTCATTTTAACTGCACACACATTGTCACAAATACCTTCGTGGCTTGGTACCCAACTGAGATGTACAGTGTTGCTTGGAGCTATTACGCTGAGAGTATTGAAACAGTCCCACACCAGTTTTGATGTAATCGCCTCCAGAAGTCAAAGGCTTTTTAAGCGACCTGGGACCTGGGAGGCCGAGAGGATCACAATAGCCCTTGAATGTATGAATGCATTAAAGAGGGAGAGAGCTTTCTGGTGACCAGAACCACCAGTGCATATGCCTGCAAACGGGCCCTTATGCACATCTCCTTACCCTAGTTCCCAAGTCCAGCCCTCATCGCAAATATGAGGATGGCCTTGGGTCCCGCCCATCTTATATTATACCCTCAGGTTCAAGAACCCTTGAACCTAGTATGATCTGCCGGTGATACCAGGGGCTTCACAGCGCACAGAATGTGTGTCGAGAACTTTTCCTTTTGTACACGTCGGGTCGCTTGCCACAAGTGACATTTGAAGGTGCTATGGCCAGATATGGCCCACAGGTAACCTTAGCCGGCTTCTGTCCGGTGAGAGACATAACCGGCTTACCTTGGCTAGAGGTCCTAAAACAAGTTCTCTAGCAGGACGGAGATGTCCAGAGACTCATCTTCACCTCATAAGATGCTGATTTTTGCAAACACACCTCTGCGTCGGTACTCTCTCTGACGATCGGGCAGTTTCGGGTGCCTATCACGTGTCTTCTACGCTGTCACGGCACGCTGTCATATTTACGAGGCCACCCGATCCCATAGTACATAGTGCATAGCAACACGTTTCTAAGTTACAGAGTACCGGTGCTGTTTTCCTTCTAATGGTACCTGCTGCCAGCCCCACAGCCAGCTCAGGACCCAGGAAGTTATTCCTAGACCCTCGCCTTGCTAGCGCGTCCGCCATTCCATTTCCACAAATTTCAGCATGACTCGACAACCCCACACAACATCGCAGGCTAAACATAGGATGATCGCAGTTTGACATATTTCTGCAGCTCCGTAGGTCAGAGGTCACCCTCACCCACAGAATATATCCTACTGGGGGTTTCGGTTTTGACAATTTTGACATTCACAATCGCGAAGTCGCCTTTCTGGCGATTTTCATTCATGCATGAGATATAATGCTTTAACCCAATAGTCACAATTAGCAAATGTAAAGCAATGTTTTGAGGTGATTTTGTGAGCTCACAGAATTAACGCGGGAATAGTACTATCAGAAAGTGAGCAAGCGATCAGTTGTTTACGAGTATAAAGTACTGGGCGAGTATTCTAAAACGGAGTGAAACAATAAGGATTGAAAGCACAACTCACTGCAAGTTTGTTATTAAGAAAAGATTGCTTCTATTTGCGACGCTTGAGTCAGTAATCATTGTTATTCGTTTCTAAATATATGTATTATTAAAATAAGAAGGTAAACAATACGAGTCAAAATACCATCCATCCATCATCCATTTTATTTCAAAACAATGGGTATTAAGGACCAGGATTTGTTTCTAGCTGCAGATTTTTTGTTTAAATTAAAAGTACTTGATTTTTTTATACTTTATCAGAAAATATACATATATTACAACCAAAATTGGTTTTTTGTGTTTACAGTTTAAATACTTGATACTTAATCCAGTATAACATGTAACATTTCACGTGTAACGTCATAAGTACTACTGCAAATTTAGTACAATTTTACGACAGATGTCAGTACAATCAGGCAGTCCAACGATTAGTTCAATATGGCTACCTTTGGACAAGCATCTTTCTGTTACCATTTGACTCCGTGTTTATTTATGGTTATTTTTGCAAGTTTTTTCATTTGGAGTGGTTTCTTGAGAATTATTTTGGTTAAAAAACAATATGCCATATACATGCCTTGTAGTTGGTTGTGGATCTCGATCAAACCGAGAAAAACATTGATTTTATTGAGCACCTGCCTGTACGTCTCATCGATTTGTGACTAACAAAAAAGAATAATCATCCCGAAGATGCACGAGTTTTTGCATAGCTGCAATTGAACGTGATCAACTCAGACTCAAAACTTAAACATGAAAAAAGCATCCAACTCATCCACAAAATGTACAACAAAACAGTATATTTTTTTATCTACTCCCATTAAGTTGTACAGAGATTACCAAACTACTTTTGAACAGGTAATCTAGGTACCGGAATTACTTTTTATAACTCACGCTCTATTCGTGGATTATGAACAACGCGTACTAGATAACAGTACCGATCTCTTCGAAACGGATGATTAAATACACGCAATAATAACCAAGGGCGTCGATAGGGGGGTGGGGGGCAATGTGGAACATCATAAAAGCATTCACTGCAACTGTAAAAACCAATATAAACTCAACTTTAGATGCGAACAGGTTTAGCTCTTTTTTCTCAAGCATTACTCAAAGGCTTTTGCATAAAATTCCTTCGCATAACACGTCACCGTTAACTTTCATGGCCAATCATAATATTAATAATACATCTGAATTTACCTTCCATAAAGTAACTTATAATGAAGTTAGAGATGCGATCAACACACTTAAGTACCCTAAAAGCACCGATGTCTATAAATTGAATAGCAAGATAGTCAAAACAATTTTGAATATTATAATATCTCCTCTTACGAAGCTTATAAACCTTTCCATAAGGTCAAATACATTCCCTTCAGGTCTAAAATTGTCCAAGATAGTTCCAATTTTTAAGCATGGATCTATTGATAAAATTTCAAACTATCGTTCGATATCCATTGTGCCTTATTTCGCAAAAATTTTTGAAATTCTTCTCACGAACCAATTGAGCAACTATCTCGAGTGCAACTATTTATTGAATCCATGCCAGTATGGCTTCAGAAAGAACATGTCAACGATAGCTGCAATAAACGAATTTGTTGACATAGTTAATGATAGTTTTGAGAACAAGTTATACGTACAGGCAAATTTCTTTGATTTATCTAAAGCATTTGACTCTGTTCAACATGACATACTTCTATTTAAGTTACCTTTTTATGCCATCTCTCCATCCAGTGTACAGCTTTTACAATCATATCTAACTGAAAGAAAACAACTCGTGGAGTATAAAAGCTGCACGTCTTCAATCACCCCAATCTTGACGCGGTCCCTCAAGGATCGGTACTTGGTCCGCTTTTATTTTTGTGATACATAAACGATATATCAAAATGCCTTCCTAACAATATAATCAGCAAACTTATACTGCATGCTGACGACACAACCCTAATGTCAACCCACGATTCCATCACAGGGTGACATCATCCATCAAATATGATCTTCAGTGCTGGTTTGAAATTAATAAATTAATACTCAACACAGACAAAACTCAGTCAATGACCATTACATTGCGCAATCTTAGTCTCGACGTCGACCATGTGGAATCGGTTTCTTGGTGTTTTTATTGACAGTACCTTTAACTGGGACGAACATATCAATCATGCCTCCAAATCGTTGATAAAAACAATTTATGTACTTCGTAACTTGAAAAATTCTGTATCGCAGAAAGTTTTGCTGACTAGTTACCATGCATTTTTCCATAGTCGGCTAACTTATGCTATTCCCGCTTGGGGCCATTCGCCACATATGTCCAGACTCTTTGCTTTGCAAAGGAGATGCGTCAGATATATTGCAAATCTGAGGTATAGAGATCTCTGTAGGGAAGAGTTTGTTAATTTGAATATCATGACATTGCCTGGAGATTATATTTTCAATTGCTTAATATACGTTAAACAAAACACTCACATATATAAAACCCACCAAGAAACTCATTCATATAATAGCAGAAATAAAGATAACTTGCATCCAAGTAACTTTTGACTCGCCAGAACCAGAAATGGAGTTAACTATCATGTATAATAAATATCCATAAAAAAAAAAGCTCAGCGAGAATCCCCACCTGAGCATTCACTGTTGGCTTCTAATTAACAGTGCTGTTCCTAAGTGGCGCCGGGAAGCAGTAACAAAGCCTACACAGAACACGAGGCTAATGACCAAAGTAGTCGAAGCCGATGACACATAAGTAAAAAAAAAAAAAAAACTATCATGTATAAAATTTTTCAATGCCATACCTCAGTCCCTGAGTGATAAGGAGTTTAAAACAACTATAAAAGCTATCTTATTATCAAGCGCATTTTACAACGTGGATGAGTTTTTTAATTATAATTTCCAGAATTAGTCATAGTGAGTTTTAATGTGTTTCGTGTATGTTCAGTGTGTGTTCTATAATTTATTTTATATAAAGTGACCTGTTTTTTACTTACTTTTTAATGCTGCTTATTATTGTAATTTATTTGTGTATATATATATATATATATATAATCTATTCCCCGTTTTACCCTTACGGGTGTGGGGCGTTATTTGTGTATATGTTATTATAAATTTTATTATTGTTAGATCTGACCTGTGTAAGCACATGAGTGTACTAACACCAATAATCTATTACTACTACATTACTTACTTACTAACTAGTCCCCCAAAAATAATAAATAGTAATTCACAATTTTAGAGTAAACGTTATATAATGCCATAAGACTCTGATTCACAAAAATGCACCCCCTCCCCAAGAATGTTTTTTACTGATCATGTAATGCTGCTAAAAATGGTATCCTATAATCCACAAAAATGCACCCCCTGACGAATAATATTTTGTCGCTGATTGAATGTTTATTGTATATCGAAGAAACTCAAGAAAAAACTACCCCCGCCAAGAAAAAAAATGATCGATGCCCTTGATAATAACCGTGAAGGTGGCCATTAAATGAAACGTCAAACGTTAATTCGACGCTGTACAGTATTTATTTTACAGACCTGAGGTTAAGTTGGAAATAATTCATAATTATTATGTAATTAAGACGTACTATTAATTGCTTCTTATAGTCACTCACTTGCTGGATAACAGCAGGAGCCGTAGGCCAGTGCTACAAACCTCGACTGAGTGAGCTATTACCGTCATTATCGCATTGTTGAACAATATACTATTACAAACCTTCGAGAAAGGTTGGGGTTTACTAACGATAATTCGCTTAGATACATCTTAAAGGATCGAACTAGGAGGTAAATATTGATATAAACATAGTCCAAAATTCACAAAAAGCCAAATTCAAATAAAACTTCACGGGCCTAACGGCATAACCTCAAAAACTGACTGTCCAACGCTGCCATGATAAAATGTCACGTAGTTTGGATCGCCTAGTATTCAGAAGGCCAGGACATTCGTCATTGGCGAGTATGTGTTATTAGAAATATGTTATATGGATAGTTTTTGACACCTCATCTGACTTGTTATTTATTTAGTAACGTCATTTTCACTCTTTAGTGAATAAACATTTTCATTCTAATATAATGTTTGTTTCAGTTGGGGGTAGCATGGCGCTGGGTAGATGTTTCTCGCCGCGTAACCGCAACAGTTGGGGCCCTATATCGAGTTGTCCTCCTATTCTGCGCAGGCGCGACACCACTGTGGACGAAGCCTTCGCCGACGAATGCGCCGAGCGGGCCATCAACGTGCAGGCGCGTCAGTTGGACCCGCTCAAGGAAGACCTCGCCGATTGGCTCAACCGAACATTGGGTGAGTTACGGATTCTATTATTTAATCTTATATTCAGAGGAATGATGCCTAATTTTGGTGTCGAGAAAGAAATCGGATGAAGCTTGGTATTTGAGTTCTAGAGGCAGTTTGGAAACCTTTTTGTCATTGCATCATAACCCCAAAATGGAAGGGATCTGAGATAGAGCAGGGGGTGTTCAAAAATGAAAAAAAATCATTAAGTAACCGAATGAAAATGCGGTAGCATTTTAGCACACCTACCAACTAATGTTTTAAAAAATCGTCATCCGAAATTTACTGGCGGTTTGCGCGTAACGATTTTTTTTATGGAAATAAAAAAATCGCGACGAAACCAGTCGGAACCTGATGGAAAATTCATTGTTTATTTTTTAGATAACACAAAAAATACTGTCATCCGTTTCTGCTGAGCAGTTTATGAGAAAATTGAGCTTAAAGTTCGATTTTTCACGTCATTTTCGTTAAAAACCCAGCCCTCAAAGTTATCATCGTATACTCCAAAGTTTGATGACTTCGGTATTTTGAGAGAATTTTGGAGTATAAGTTGGATCAATAGCAATCAGTCAGATCGAAACTAATACATTCATACTTTGAAAAGCCGTGTGGCACATGTTAATGTCAGTCAGGCTGTATACTATGTTATGAGGTGAATCAAGGTAAAATGTTTGATTAGACCAAGAGTGGCACGTGAAAATTTAGTTTGTGCAAGAGTACTTAATAGGAGGGCGTCTGTAATTGGGCATTTGTTTTATACCAGGGGTTCCCAATCTTTTTCAACCCGCGGCGCACTTTCAAGTTTGGCATTTTGTCACGGCGCCCTACCTTAGACAGCTATTTTAAATAGATACTGCCTAAACAAATAGGTATCTACAATTAATAATAGTAGACACAAAAATAAAAACTTCCTCAATAGGAAATGAAGTTTATTTTATTATATTTATAAGAATTCAGAATTGAAACAGAAAACAAAAAGAAAGACTCAAGAAAAACAAAAATAAAATACGACAGTCAGGTGAATGTGACGATTGAGCTTGGTGATCTCAGCATAGTTTTTCAAAACGGGGAATAAAATCCGACACTGCGACTCTCATTTCTTGCTCCTCATTGATCCTTGAGCGATATTTGTTCTTGATTACAGCTACGGCTGAAAATCCAACTTCATATAAATATAACGTTGCGAACGGAATAAAAATTCTTAAAGCTTTTGAAGTTAGGTTTGGATATTCATTTTGAATCGATAACCAAAACTCCAAATCGGATTTGGATAATTCTGGCGGAGCTTGCGTATGAAAGGGATCTTGGATCCACGCAAATTTTTCGACATCATCATCTGCAAAGCATTTCGAAAACCATTCAGTGGGCTTCCATAAATGTTACGTGAAAAGGGCCATCAGGTCTTGTGAGACAACCAGTTCATTGGATCCCGCATATTTATACAATAATTGTGGAAAGCAATCATGACCGCCGCCTTCATTCGTCTTTTTTACCCAAACTTGTAGTTTCTTCCTGAACGTTGTAATCTTCTCCAGTAGTTTCAAAGTGTGGCGAGCGTCAGAATAGGTACTGTTGCTTTTTGGGCACCCACAAATATTTGTGCTTTGGACTTAGAGGATCGACTCACGGCACCCCTCTTTACTTTCTACGGCGCACCAGGGCGCCGCGGCGCACAGGTTGGGAACCCCTGTTTACTAATATCTCTCTAATTTTGGCGATTGAAGTGGAATATCATCACGGTGGCTGAGAATCATTTATCATTTCATAACAGGAAAGTATCGAGCTACTTCAGTGAAGGTTTGTTTTAGAGTAATTTGATTGCAGGAGAATTTTTTTATGAATTGAAATCATAGTTTAGATGCTGATTAATACTAACCTTGCTTTTTGACCAACATGAATCAATAACATATTGCGCCTATAAACAAGTTGACCAATAAGTCACTGATGATTCACATTAATACAAAATATAAGAAGACCTGAGCTTTAAATATCAGTACAATAAAACAGTCAATTTATTTTATAATTTATCAAGCTATACAAAAATGTCAAAAGTGGTGGGCTTTCCTGTTTTTTTCAATTTTGTAAGTTAAAGCTTCCTTGAGCTACCAAATTACGTTGTGTATAAAATGCGTGTTCTCTACGGTGTTTCGATTGTTACTTCGATATTCAAGTATTTTTACCTGCTGACGATTGGAGATGTCACAATTGTCACCTCAATCAATATAATCGTGAAGTGTAATGGTTTTACAAAAATTGGAGGTTCTCAGTATTTTTCGAAACATTTGATTTTATCGTCGCGCGTCGTAAGAAATAAGGCCTATTCTACCGTGGACCCAAAAAAAACTTAGTTAAAGCTGCGTTTATACCCACCACTGTCAAACGACAATAATTCGTTAGGGATAGATTAGTCCTATTTTTTATGTTAAAAAGCTTCTATATGCATGTTTGTCTTGTTCGTATTTTTTTTATAGAAACCTTGAACCATAGGTTGCATTGGCCACATGTAAATAGAAACAAGGTTTGCATTATCGCACGTTTTTCAGTAAAAAACCTAATACCTGGCATAAATAAAAAATGAATTAAAGCAAGATTAATAAAAATAAAAAAATATTATTTTTAATTGCATTTATTGGGAAAGATTGAAAAAATATGCTGTATGATGGAAGACTCCCAAAAAATATTATTGTACATTTTGCAATTATTGTATATCTAAATATAATAATTTACTTCCAATTATTGATCCACAGAAAATCCCACCGATAAAATTAAAACCCGTTAAAAACTCTACATAGCATAGAAGCGTTCGTTTCAACCACATGTTCGGTAGAGGAAGTGAATGCGTGTAAGACATTAGACTGCGTCTACTCGAAAGGTTATCGGAAAAATCTCCTCTTTGTTATATTTATAGAACATATTTCCTCATTTGTCACTTGCATCGCCAGAACTTAAATGAAAGGTTCATTGTCAAGGCAGATCCTATTTTTATCTATGGCAAGAGATGTAGCAGTCCTCGTGGGTGCATCTAATGTAAGCAGAAAAATGAATTTAACCTCCATTTGGCGTAAAACTCACCATGCAGTGGTGTACAAGGGTTCCAAAGTAAATGAAATGCCTATATAGCTGTCGTCGAAAACACTTATATGACTGTGACTTGACCCACACCGATTGTTAGGGAGGGCACTGCGATCGCGAAAAATTTTGATTTTGAGTTAATACGCTTTTTGGGCAATTTATGATATCTACATAACGAAAATTCACGTCACTCATTTCCGACGGCCTGTCTGTCAGCCTGTGTGCCTTGTGATGAAATTTGGGTGGGGATATGCTGTAAGGTCGTAGTAGGGTAATGCTGCTATAATTTTGAAAATCGGTGCATGGGCGGCAGAGTAATTAACAAGAAACAAAAAAGATCAAATATTCATTAAATTTGGTTTTTAGGTGTTTCACGGGTTCCTGGTTTGAAATTATAATGTTTTAGATAATTTTGTCATGTGTGCAGCTCGTCTCTAAACTGATAGCAAATAAACTTCAAAACCGTACCTTGAGGCGTGATGGTTGAGATCGATAAACTCCATGGTTTTTGAAATTTGTGTTAGCGGCGGTGAAAATAAATCAACAGTACAATATTAAAACCGTTCAAATTCTTTTTTTGGGTACTCTAGGGATCTCAGATCATTTTCTACTTCTACTTTTTTTTGGAGTGGTTAAAATGAGCCGGGGTAGGAAGGGATCTCAGACAGGGTAGTTGGGAGACTCCTCAACATTTCATTGCCCTTTAAAGATTAATACTCGTAATATAATCTATTTTTAAATATCAGAAAATCGGAACGCCATGTGATTAGGATATCAGTTGAAGATTGCAGAATAAAAAATGTGCCGCCCTAGTTACTACGGAGAGAGATGTAAGAAACTATTTACGAGAGTTTTAGTGTTGGATGTTTTGTTTTTCTTTGCGGGCGGGCAGGCGGGCGATGATTTGGTTGCAAGGGGATCTCGGCCTATAGCTTCATGCTGTGGGAAAATAATAAAATGGTATAACCGTAATGTGTGGGAAGTACTGAGTCAATCAACTTGACTTCATTTTTTATTTTATAAGAGAACTCGAGAGGTTATACAGCTGTGACTATTTATGTTATGAAGTTGAGATAGTTATATTGGTTATAAGAGTATTACACCTTCGATCTTGTGACTTGTGTCCACTATATTTGGTTCTTCAGTGTGTGAGTGTTATCATTTAAATTGCCCAATTGTTCACTAAATATGTTGCTCTATTTTGCCGCACTTCATCTTATGTGTATATTTTCAACCATTATTTATTTATTGATTACACAATTTGGGGTGTAGACAGTACAGACCAAAAGTACACCCGCTACTAAAATAAGCAAATAACAAGTATCGTACACCAGTACAGAAAAAGGTATCAGTTTTGTTGCTCATCCCTTAAATCGACAGTGGAACATTGTACTCATACTAATCATATTACAATACATAGCTTTTACTACTACAATTATGATATTGAGATTCGTGAGCGGAATTTTTGAAAGACTATTAACTAGTTTTGTGTCAATGTCTCTGAAAAGAGCTGTTCTGAAGTAACTCACTTTTTTTTGAATTATACTATTATCAGATTCAAATTGAGAAAACAATTGTTACGCCTGTCACTATAAACAATGTCATTCGCCATGTTTTTTTGCGCCGGTACGGCCTCAATTGTGTGACGTCACGGATATTTTCTGATGGGTCTTCAGATACATACTATGTTCCAAAATCCCATCTATCCAGTGAGCAGATGAATTTTTGAGGATAGTCACATGATTCCAGATGTTAGGGATGTTGCAATATTTATGAAACGGCAAAGATCTTTTTTTGACAATTTTGACATATCACATAACCTGTGCTGTTTTCTCAGAGTCAGAGTGTTAGAGTAGTCGTACCCGTTAGAATGTCAGTGCATACAAATGAAGCAGAATAGGTTATGTTAAGTTGTCAGCTGTCAAGTGAAAAATATCTCTTGACAGTCTTGACACAAATATCGCTAAAATCTCAATTTGATTTCCGAGCAAAACGATGACATCCATGGCCTCAGAAATGCAATAATGGAACACAGATTTTTGTTGACAGTTTGATGTTGAGTGAATACTGAAACGTTACAGAGCAAATCGAGGTCTTTGATGGGATTTTGGAACGTAGTAACAGAGGCGACTCCGAATTCGATATGTCAAGCAAATTTCCTTTGTCGTCTGTTGTACTTTTGACCATTTATCGTAATCAAAATTTGAAATATAGTGGGTTCGTTCGTGTCCCAGAATTTCCTTGACACGTGATATTTTCGTAACGAAAAACGGTTCAAGCAAGAACTGTGTGGTACTTTTGAAGGTACTATAGGGTCTATCATACCATGCATTCAAACCATTTTTTTGTACGTCAACCCCTAAAACTCACCCCCAACTTTTTTTTTCAAATAGCACCTCATAGGTTTTCCTACATAAATCATATCCCCATTTTATTTAAAGTCTTGTGGTACCTTTAATTTTGTATGCAAACTTATTTTTTCCGTAAAATCATAAGCATAAGACAAATGAAATGATAATTTGTTTGACGCCTGATATTTTTGTAACAAAAACGGATAAAAAAGAAAAGTAAGTGGGTTTTTCAAGGGTAGTGAATGACCTATCATTCCTTGCTTATGAATCATTTTTTCTTACTTAAACCCCTGGAATCCACCCCTAGCTAGTTCTTTCAAATTTCAATCCACAATTTTGCCTGGAAAAATAAACTCTTTACTTGAATTTAATTATCGTAGTGCCTTACTTTTTGGCGCCCGTGTGTGGGGCACACCCTGCACACGGGGTTGGCGCGGACCGATGTAACCATAAAACTTTTTTACGTTTTTTGCACTTGGTTTTGTTGTCACATTTTTTTTATTAGTTGATTCATGATAATAAAAAAATATTTTTCATACATGTGTTTTAATTAATTTATGCTTACGATTTCATGGATTAAACGAAAAAAATTAACGATAAATTGCAGTAGGGGCATAAAAAGTAAGGCACTACGATAATTAAATTCAAGCAAAGAATTCATTTTTCCAGGCAAAATTGTGGATTGAAATTTGAAAGAACAAGCTAGGGGTGGATTCCAGGGGTTTAAGTAAGAAAAAAATGGTTCATAAGCAAGGACTGATAGGTCATTCACTACCCTTGAAAAACCCACTTACTTTTCTTTTTTATCCGTTTTTGTTACAAAAATATCAGGGGTCAAACAAATTATCATTTCATTTGCCTTATGCTTATGGTTTTACGGAAAAAATAAGTTTGCATATAAAATTAAAGGTACCACAAGATTTTAAATAAAATGGGGATATCATTTTTGTAGGAAAACCTATGGGGTGCTATTTGAAAATAAAAAGTTGGGGGTGAGTTTTAGGGGTTGACGTACAAAAAAAATATTTTGAATGCATGGTATGATAGACCCTATCGTACCTTCAAAAGTACCACTCAGTTCTTGCATGAACCATTTTTCGTTACAAAAATATCACATGTCAAGGAAATTCTGGGACACCCGGTATATACAGTTGGCCAGTAAACCATTTCCATCATTCTAAACCACCATCGTAGCCTGGACTGATTCCAAATCAAGTCTGGGACAGATGTGAAATAATGCTCGCACTATATCATGAGTGGTAAACCGATACTGTCTTGCTCTTGCACTGGTCACCGGATGTGAATGTTTAATGTCCCCAGACATGTTTAATTACTCTGGTTAGACGTGCGGTAGGTGAAGTCATTTTTACTACTTTTTGTTACAGTTTCACGTCTTAAATGAAAACAAAACGGGCAGGGACAAAGAAACTCTTGTACTAGTTGGGTTCATTACAGAACAAAGTTAGCAGATGTGCTGTGTATTTAGTGAACAACAATGTCCGTATTATAATTTACACGCCAATTATAATATCGTTGTATGAACAAGATTACACTTTTTAGGTGTGTTATGAAGTCATGGTCATTGATACATTAACGTTATTGCCTGGACACTGGTTACACGGCTTATTTAGTGATTACAAAACATAGCTGTGAATTTAAAAGAGTTAACGCTGCGTTTCCGCCAGACAGGAAAATGTGCGCAGCGAGGATGTGTAGCGGAGCTGTGAAAGGGTGTGGGTGTTTCCACCACAGATGTGCTAGGAAGATGAGCGGTGCGAAGATGTGTGGCGGAGGTGTAAAACGGTGTGCAGATGAGCGTTGCGAGGATCTGTAGTGGGCTCTTTTCAGAGTTTTTTTTTTGCTCGCACACGTCCCTCGCCCACATTCCTAGCAACGCATTTCTAGCGCACATCTCTCTAAACACATTAATAGCACACATTCCTCGCCAACATGCCTTGTTTTGTACGAACAGAAACTTCGCTCCGCTGAGCCGTTTCCAACAGAGCTGTGAGGCGAGCGAGCTAATTCAAGCGATTTTATTGCTTCGTTAAGAACATTAAGAACACACAACACTAATCTCTCATGCAAACAAGGTTCTACTATATACAGGGTTATTCACGTTATTCGACACGGAGCATTATGGCTAAAGTATTTGATAAAAAAGAAAACAATAATTTCGGGTGGATAGATACCCAGAAAGGCTACATTTTAAAAATATTTTCATATTATACAGGGTGTCCCAAAAACACGAAATTTATCAAAGTTATGTTTTTTTGAATGGAACACCCCGTATATTAATACATATTCGGATTCCTTGGTGAATTCTAGTGTGACTTTATGTATCATACATGGGACTTAAAGCGAACCGTTTAGGTGTCAATCACCATTTTCGGTATAAGTAGATATCAGGTAAAAATTGAATATCGCAGAGATGATAAAATTTGGAAGGCTGTGACTTTGCCGAATTACTAAGCATAAATTGCGTCAGCTTTGATGAAACTGTCAAATTTAAATTACCTTTACGTTTGGAGAAATCAGTCGATGAATTAAGGAAACTTCGATCAGCGATAACTTGATTTTTTCAAATGGGAATGCCTAATTCTTTTTATACGGTTAACCGTAGAATTTGATAACCTTTCTAATGATATAAGGTTGTGAATATCAATCTCTTGCAGTTTTCATTTAATTTTAAATTCTCAAACAAATCGGCGTTTTTCAATTTTCCTACCTATAAGCAACGTAGCAGGCCGTGAAACATAAACAGAAATCTGTTCAGGTAGAAGAAAACAACTAACTTAGCAGAAAAATCCACACGAACTAGACTGAATTGACAAGATTATAAAAATTACTCACAACAAAGTCTAACCAGAAACAACTGCGGTAACATCTCTAAGGTCAAAGAGAAGCTGGGGTATGGCAGTAATAGATATTTTTTACAGTCTACTGGCTACCTCAACTTACAAGAGGTTAAAAATTAGAACAATTAAAAACCCTGATTTGAAACAAAAACAACCAGCGACTGTTGCTCCAGCGCGCAATTATCAATAATCATATGTAATGGTGTAAAAAAGTAGTAATTTGCGTCGAAGTCGATACCTCTCAATGGAGCCCTTCTATTTTTCAATATCTATTAGCAATATTACAAAAGAAGAATACTGACAAATCAGATTTAAATTTTCTGCCATTTAAGTAATGCTTTATAATTTGAACAAATTTTAATTCATTCTTCATTTTCTGCGATCTTGTTAATAGGTACTGAAGAATTTTCAGAACTCCAGTCAGAGGTACTTTGACTTGAGTTTTGACAGAATTGTAAACCTTTTTATATCATTAAATGTGAAATTTTGTTATGAAAATAATAAACTACCTACAACATTGTCTAGTAGTTTTCGTTTCATTTCAAAATTTTTAATCGCTTTGGAAAGTGCCAATCTCTGATACATTGCAGTAGCTAGTAGGTCGTGAAAAAATCCATTTCTGCCATACTTCAGCTTCTCTTTGACCAAAGATATGTTACCGCCGTTGTTTCTGGTTAGACCTTGTTTGTTGTGAGTAATTTTTACAATCTTGCCCCTTTAGTTGAGTTCGTGTGTATTATTTCTGCTAAGCTAGTTGTTTTCTTCTACCTGAACAGGTTTTTGTTTATATTTCATGGCCTGCTACGTTGCATATAGTTAGGAAAATTAAAAAACGCCGATTTGTTCGAAAATTTAAAATTAAATGAAAACTACCAGAGATTGATATTCACAACCTTATGCCATTAGAAAGGTTATCAAATTCTACGTTTAACCTTATAAAAAAAATTAGGCATTCCCATTTGAAAAAATCAAGTTATCGCTGATCGTAGTATCCTTAATTAATCGACCGATTTCTCCAAGCATAAACGTAATTTAATTTTGAGAGTCTCGTCAAAGTTGACGCATTTTATGCTTAGTAATACGGCAAAGTTACAGCTATCCAAATTTTATAATCTCTGCGATATTCAATTTTTTCCTGATATCTACTTATACAGAAAATGGTGATTTACAGCTAAACGGTTCGCTTAAGTCCCATATATGATACATAAAGTTACACTAGAATTCACCAAGGAATCCGAATATGTAACAATATACGGGCTGTTCCATTTAAAAAAACATAACTTTGATAAATTTCGTGTTTTTGGGACACCCTGTATAACATGAAAATATTTTTAAAATGTAGCCTTTATGGGTATCTATCCATCCGAAATTATTATTTTCTTTTTTATCAAATACTTTAGCCATAATGCTCCGTGTCGAATAACGTGAATAACCCTGTATTTTACAGTCTTGTTTGGAGGGTTTTATTGGCTGGCAAATTTCTCAGGGGCAGGCAGGTTCCGTAAAAGGACGCGGTACGCGTGAACAGATCTTAAACTTAAGACAGATTATTGAAAAATCCAGAGGGCATTATTTTCCAGTTTTTATCTGCTTTGAGGACTATTCTAAGCCTGCTTTGTGGACTATTCTAAGGCGTTTGATAACATAAAGTGGCCTAAACTGTGGGAAATCCTTATCTCTATGGGAGTTCCTTACCACTTAGTATTTCTCATACAGCAACTCTATGAGTCTAGCTCGGCTCGTGTAAGAATTGATGGTAACCTGTCTGGTCAAACAGCAACCAGAAAAGGGGTTCGTCAGGGATGTGTATTATCTCCGATGTTATTTAGCATTTACTCTGAATTTGTGATGAGACAGGTATTGGACAGCTGGAATGGCGGTATAACTATTGGCGGAAGCAAAATGATTTGCTGACGATACAACCCTTATTGCTGCTTCTCAGGAAGAACTAGTAGCTCTAATAAACGTTTTAGAACAACACAGTGCAGCATATGGTCTTGGTATTAACTACAATAAGACCAAGGTTATGATCGTAGATAGAGAGCATGCCAATCATCAAGAAATAAAGTCAATGGGCCGTTGTGAGGTAGTTCAAAGTTTTGTGTACCTCGGTTCTTTGATCGACAATTCGGGTAGCTGTGAGAATGAGATTCGATGGCGCATTCAACAGGCACGGGTGGCCATGAGCTTACTAAAGTATGGCGTGATCATAACATCACTAAAGCTACCAAAATGTTGCTGGTTCAGTCTCTTGTGTTCTCCATATTTTTGTATGCCTCGGAAACTTGGACTGTTAAAAAGGCAGATCGAGCTCGCATAGATGCTTTTGAAATGTGGACGTGGAGCAGAATGCTGAGAATTCCTTATACCGCCCATCGAACTAATGTTACCATACTGGATGAGCTCGGTAATCCAAAGCGACTATCCTCCATTGTGTCGACGAGAATGTCTACATTCTTCGGACATATTCACAGAAGCGATAATATGGAGAAACTTGTAGTTCCCCTACACGCTGGGTGGATACGACGAAACAGTTGCTAGATATGAGTATCAAGAGCGCCACTGAACTGACAGAAAATCGCGAATGATGGCGAGCTACAGTTCTCAAAACTATTGATAATATTCGTGTCGGCAATACTCTTAACACATCCTCGGACATCTCTGGTGGAAACGCAGTCTCAATCAGGAATATTTAAGGGTTTGTCCACACCTGTCTGGTCATCTACGCATGTGCGGCCTGATCTGTTTTCCCTAAAGCGCACTTGCGCAGGTGCTGCGAAGCAGAACGTTACGCGCAATTCAAAAAAGACTCTCCATAGAAGCGGAGCGGAACAGAAAAGTTCTCGTAGGACATCCACCACCGTAATCCCGAGTCCAGGCAACCCAATTTTGCCCAGATTTTTTTTCAAGCAATGACTGATTGCACTGCAGCCTTGCCCACGGCCTTCCTTTAAATTTTGCCCCTGTCTGCCTGCCATCGGTTATGGCTTCGCGATTTGTCTTCTTCTTGGCTTCACCACTGCTGCGCTATGGTCTTTGGTTTGTCTGAAACATATAAATGGAATTTGTGTTTATAAATGGCTCTAGGTATCGTCAGTATTTATTTAGGATTTAGTGTCGCTGAAAATCAAATTGGGTTAGGATATACAGGGTGTCCCACGACGATTAAGACAAGCAATATATCGGAACTGGGCAGTAGTAGATAATTATAATTTCGGGGGTGTAAATTAGAGCAAATGTAGTATCTGTTCCTATTATTGTATCATCCAATGAGGTATTTGTTTTTTGATCACGTGACGTCCGATTCAAACTTTTTAATGGGACGACCTGTATATTTTGACTTTGACTTTTTGTGTTCATCCCGATAAAACAATTCCAACAAACTAGCACACTTGTGGTCTGAAGTGATTCATTCAAGAGCTACAGATGCTTACAGGATGGTACCACTACCATTGATTATACATGTACCCCTAAAGTTCAATTATTTTGGTAGTGTTTCATAATGGTAGTGGTACAGTCCCTTAAGTACCTGTAGCTCTTGAATCAATCACTTCAGACCACAAGTGTGCTAGTTTGTTGGAATTGTTTTATCGGGAGTAACATAAAAATTCACCAATATACAGGGTGTTCCATTACATTTTTTGAATCGGACGTCACGTGGCCAAAAACAAATACCTCATTGGGTGACACAATAATGAGAAAAGATACTATATTTGCTCTAATTTACACCCCCAAAAATTATAATTCGCTACTACTGCCCAGTTCCAGTTGCTTGTCTTAATCGTCGTGGGACACCCTGTATATTATAAATGGAAGTGTTTATTGTCGCCTGTGTATCCAGTCTAGGTTTTCTAGAAGCTGTGTCTTGGGCCCTTTGTGCCTTTTGATGACCCTCGGGTCATAGTTGATTGCCTCTCTGATCAATCTATTTTGTTACCGTTCATTTTTGGTGGAGATAATCTCAGCTTTGGTCGTCAAGTTGACTAGAACATGTTGCTTTCGGTGTTCTTCGAATATCTGTCTATTAATTTGATATGTACCATGGCGGGTTCACCGCTTCTCTCAGTGCCGTGTTGTGCTACACTTGAAGCTTCTTCTTCCACGTTTTCGTCACGTATCCCTACGCCACGGAGGCATATATTATGATGATTGGAAGTATCACTAAGAAGACTCACTATTCTTTATTTAGCAGATTTCCTTGAACAACATGCGCAGCGACGCTACAATCCGGCAGAGTATATCTTTGTTGCTCTGATACAAAGTCGAGCAAGTTTACAAGCACCCAAAGCCACCCACTGTGAAAAAAATTACAACGCGAATCAAAATCAAGCATTTCATCAAAACTAAACCAAAATTAAACTCTCGAGAATTAAAAAAAAGCTTTTGAAACATATCTAAATTTCTTAAGCGCCTACTGTTCTAAAATGTTCTCTTCCCCTTCTTTGCTCTGCACCTGCTTTTCCTACTATCCTCCCCCCCTTATTTCTTTGACGTTATCTGGTTCGTGACCTGACGTGTCAGGCTGATTCTATGACACAAGGGCTATGGTCCCTAAGGCCGCTTTTTCAATAAACACTGACTCGATTGATATAATGTATTTGAAATATCACTATTATATCGTGCGGTCAACTAAAAGGCCCATTATACTGCCATTTGTTTCTTTTAAAAGTTTGAGGTAACTGGGACAATTTGAATTTCCATGTCTTACCACATCTGTCAACTGATATCGAGATCACACTGCTTTGTTTGTACTTCATTGGAACATATAAATCTAGTCTAGGTTTAGTGACAAAGCTCAGGAATTCTATGGATTCGGTTTAGTAGTAATGATGGGGCAAGTAGGCCACTCTTTATCGTTTTTGCCTATTTCACAGAACGAACACTAAAAACCATTATGGCCCGCTGCAGAACTCATTTTTGTCGAACCAAAACATTTTTCGTAAAATTATGAGCTTGTGAAAAATGGCGCTCCTGTCTGTGTTCGAATTTTTTCTTTTCAATTTCGAAACTGATTTATTACTAAACTAAACGTTAAAACGAGTAATGGAATTCTGTGTAATAGTTGTTATTCATATGACTTTGTTTGCAGGTTCATGACATTAATCAATTGTGACTATAAAAAACGTTGGTCACCTCATATAGACAATAACAAAAACACCCTCCATTCGAAAATGTGTAATGTAGGACGGATTTATATAGTATTTTTGCATTCGCTTCAGAGGGTCATCATGGATAGCATGCAAATAGATTAGAATCTGTAACAAACAGTGTTTAAAAACCATAAATCAACTGGCCACATTCACGTCTGAGACTGACATTTTGAAAAAATGATTTTGGAACGATTACGATAACGAGAAATGGTCACTGAGAAAAAAATCGTATTGTTATTGATTACAGTTTTGGTTATTTGCCAAGTTATTAATTTTTTTTTTGGTGCAACAATGAATATTGAACCTGTGATGTTCGGGGTCCATATCGTCCCTGTTTTCACGAAATGGCGTATATCGGATAATATACTTTTTCAGGAGGAACGTTTTAAGTTTTTCAAGATTTAGAAGTGTCTACTACTTGAATACCGTATATCCTAACAAAACGAGTTTATGAAGTCGTATTCAGTATGGTCAAGACTATAAAAACAGATTGAAATAAAAAATAAAAAATTAGCGAATGAGCCAAAAATAGCAAAAAAAAGATATACGCCAGTTTGTGATATGTTTCTGACTTCCAGTTGAGGATACAACCACAATACAGCCTAAAGGTTTTGACATTAAACCATTTATTTTATCTTCATATTATAAGCCATATTTGAAAAATGTTTCATAACATAAAATATATAGTGATAAGGTACTTAAAAATTTTACATTTCAAAACATAAATGCTCTATCCCTCATTACCGCACAATGCAATGCAACAGTATACCTATTATAATGATACAGCAAAAATATAATGGAAAAACAAAAACCTATTGCTGAGGAAAGTTAATGTAAAATCTTTGTACACTTGCTGTCTCACTACTGGTCTTTTGCCTTCCCAAAGGGACAAAAGGGACTTGTATTTTTCTTGCGTAATTTTTTGTTGACTGTTATTTAGCGCTTTCAGTGCAATATTGCTGTTGATGGACCGAGGTAAAGATATTGGCCTGTACGAGTTATGCAGGTGGCTTGTCTTGATAAAAATTTTTTGGGGGTTGCCTCTTTCAACTTTAACTTCCTTCCATTACTTGTGACTATTTTATCTCTTCTCCTTGGTGATATTTCCTAACGGAAAGCACCCTCAAATCTTGAGGAAGGGCCCAAAATTCCTTGTGAGTCATTTCATTAACAATATATAGGGGTCTTTCTGTCGGGCCAGCCTGAAGATTGGTATAAGTTGACTGGAGTTGAAAATATCAACTGCTTTGGAGACTGCTGTTGAAATTGCGCTATGCGCAACATCACCTTCGCTTTGTCCGTGACAATTTTCAAAGAAATCATGATTTATGCTCGTAACATTTTCACTTTTGATCAAGAAATAAAGTAACAAAGATGGTGTCACAGAATTTTTGTTTTGGCCATAGCATCCGTCTGAAAACAGAACTACTGAACTTCCACTAGCTTTATCACAAGTTTCTAAAAAGCTGAAGAGACACGTAGAAATTTCTGATGATCCCCTTTTGCTTTGAGTTTCATGCCATGTAAAGCAATAGCAATCCCTGCTAGCTACGTTGTATACTGTGAAGTTGTAAACATTTAAACGTTGCTTATAAAATATTCCATTTTCTATACTAATAGGTAGCTGAATAACTTGTTGCAAGTCAAAGACCGCGCATATTCGTTTGGGATCAGTCAACGCCTGTGTTTTTAAATCTTGCTTTATCTCTCTCACTTTATTCTTATTAGCAGAGTACAGTTCAAATTCTTTTTTAAGGTTTTCAGCAATATCATTTTCTGCAGTTTGGTGCTCTTGCATGCACAGTGTGCATTGATCCTTCTTAGGGTGGTGAAAGGACAAATTCAAATCAAATCAAATATTTTTCTGTAAAGACACAGGCTGTCTATCATGTTAGTTTCCTTTGCATTTTGTATTATCTCTTGCTTATACATTTCGTACATTTTAACTAAATTAAGCTTATAGCTTAGATACCCTCGTGAGGATTTTTTTCGGCAGTAGTGGGACTCTACTTTTGGAAATCTTAGGATATGTAACCTCATATCCGATTTGATTTGATTGTCTCTTAGCTTTAAGCTTTCCTTTCTCCTTCCACTCTCATTTCCTGATTGGCATTTATATACTCTAAATCTAGCACTGTTCCATAATACCACCTGACTAATTTTAATTCATTCGCAGATACAAAATTTCATTTACCACCCCGCCATTCGACTAATATGTCAATTTTTTCCTCTGTAATATAATTAAATGAAAATGTACAAGAAAAAGTCTGCAACGGCTCAGAGCACCTTACTGTACACCAGGCAAATGTATAGGTTAAACGGATTCGCCAAGATTTCACATACATACGTATATCGATGTACGACCCACTTGTCAGGACCCGTAATAGTTATGGTTATCTTCAGAAAGAGGTTTATATCATATACGCCTATTTGAAGAAATTTGGAGTACTCATTTTCGTTATACGCCTGAAGCAGTTATTTGAATAACTTTGCCCGCCGATATCACAGAGATACGTCTGTTTGTGAGGGTAAAGACGACTCTTCAAGTAGTCATATGCGACCAAAAGCTCAATTTTGGAAAAATGCGATATACGCCACTTTGTGAAAACAGGGACGATATGAACACACTAAACACATATTCCTCGTTAGTGATTTAGGCCCGGTTTCACCAAACCCATACTAATCCCGTATTACGTAATCTTGGATAAAATTAATCGAAGAATTTCATCCGCGATTAGATTAATTTCTGTTTCACCTGCGCAAATATATCTAGGATTAACTAATCTCGGATATATTCAAACTAAGACGTGGCAACTGCGTAACGGGAGCATTTATAACCTCACAATTTTGAGAATTTGACATGAATTTGACATAATTCTGGGTGTGGTCATAGCGGATAGCGGTGTTCATTTTCAATTTTGTGTTTCCTTTGTTCTATTGAGATTCTGTTGTGGTTTTTTCGTGCCCGCAGACACGTCAGCCACGTCACCTCTGCCCGGTCGACGACTTAAGTACTACTTCAACGGGACGTACAGGTACAAGGATGCATGGTGCGCCGGTACTGCACATAGCTGATGGCTGGGTCGGTCGGGATTTACCCACATTCATTTGATAGAAGCTTGTTGTAGTTCATCAAAAGACGAGCCATGATTCTTTAAGAAGTACCCCAGTACGACACTTGACACTATGGCTTCTGTAAAACTCATAGCTTAAGAATGCCTTGAAACTACCTCTTCTTCACTTCTCCAAGTTGCAACATTTGTACACCCTTGAAGTTCGCAGACACGTCAGCCACGTCACCTCAACTGTCATCTGCATTCTAAATCCCCGATTAAACATTTTATTCACCAAATACGGGAGATTAAATTTTATCTCGGATATACATGCTTAATTCTGGATAAGAATAAGGTGAAACTTGTCTATAAAATTATCTAGGATTTAATCCTAGATAATGTTTTAATCCTGGATAAAATATTGTGGTGAAACCCGGCCTTTTATTGACCACAGTTTATACATAGTACAGCACTTAAAAGGATAGAGCTAGATAACGCGGTTCGATCATGATGGACCCTCGGCACAACTGCCCCCAACGGTGTTGTCAAACATATTACATATAAATACCTACCTAAAACATTCACTTACATACATGACAGAAATAATGAAAAAAATACATAGATTCAAAAAGTCGGAACCTCTGTCTTACGACTCGACACGCAATTTTCCTTTCAGTTGTCTTACAACAGCGGAAAGCGGAATTTATTTATGAAGATACTTGTTTATTTAATACCAAAAGTACTACAAATCTCCTGTAACCTTGTGGTGATTTTATTATATTTTGTTATTTGTGTGAATTAAGCGTGCAATAAAAATCGTAACTTTTTGCTTCTTCAGTTTTAAAGTTAGGTTATAAAGAAGTCTCTTTGCAGGAGCAGCAAAGAACGCTGGTTAGATACCCCTGGTCTGTTGATTACCAAAACAAAAAATTAAAGCTTGCTAGTACAGAAAAATCTAAGGAACTTTTTCACTATGTGCTACAATTCACCCGTCTATCGAAGACTATTTACAGAGCTATACAGCTTTGCTTTGAGTATTTAGCCATTCTGCACTTTAAAAAAAATGAATCTGAAAACATAATTTTTTATAATTGTAATTCTAGAATGTACAAATGTCTAAAAATTCTAAGTACAAATTTATAAATGCGTATGATTTCTTATTTTGTTTTTAAAGTTCAATATCAACATTCTGACACTGTGGTGTATGTGTATTATTAACTCAGAAACTGTGGGTCAATTGAATATTCTAAAGGTAGAATTTCGCAAAACAAAAACGTTGCAAGCAAAAACACAGACGCATTAATTAAAGGAAATGCAAATAATACATCCACGTTACTTGCCATAAGATATTTTTCTTACAAACGTGAATAACAATCCCACCTTACATACATAATTGTGACACATTGAGGTTGAATTGCATGATGAGCAAGACTGCACGTGCTTGTTTTTCATGCTAATCGATAAACAGAAACGATAGTACTATTCCATACCGATTATTGCTTTGGAATCACGGTGTTCAGCTACAGTTTGAGTACCCAGAGTCACAGAATAACAAAAAATAAATCAGACACTGCTTCTGATACTCACCAGTTTAGATTTTTTTTGGGTAAACAAGCTGAGATTCGTCCAAACTTAATTCAGTCTAAAAGTTAATAATCATGAAAAATCAGGGTATCAAAGTGGTAAGCGTCATTTCATTTTTTCTTAATAATTAATCAACAGTGGGGCCGAGAAGAAGACACGAAATGAGGAGCTTGAGGTTTTTGAAGTGAATATTCAAAATCCGTTCTGTGTTTGCATGGCACTTAGCATTGAATCTTTCCAGTATACATTGAGCTATCTTCTTTGTGTCACACCGTATCAGCTTAAACGTTAAAAAATGTGTATTTTCTACTTTATTTACGTAAAAAGGTATTATTTATTTATTTACTAAATATCACTACGGGTAACCGTTCTTACTATTTCTACCCAATGCAACCGATATCTAATTTATTCAGTATGCTTCAAAATAATTTTATTTTTGCGAATTTGAAAAGGTGTAAGAACTAATACGCAGATATCTAGAAAACGGTTACGCTTCCTCAAAGTGACGCTGAAACACTTTAAACATTGAAGTATTAAACATGAAATCGTTGTTCCCTTCTATATAATGTACACGTTTTACTTCTACAAAGTTTGGAATAGTTATAAGAATTTTCGAATTTCCACTGCACCGATTTTCAAAAATATGATGGCATTTCATACTAACCCACATCATATCACATCAAATTTCAACAAAATCGGTTGACCGGTTACTTATGTTGAGCTGATGAAGAATGGCGACAGATAGTCAGAGAACACAGACAGATAGATCTGTCTGTTGTAGTCGGAGGCTGTTCATCAGACGTATTTTCAATAAACGCCAGTATTCCTCAGGGATCTGTCCTATCCACTACACTGTTTCTACTGTACATCAACGAGCTACTGGAAATAACATCCAATCCAATCTACAGCCTCGCAGACGACAGTACATTAATATCATGCATGGAACCAGGCAAGCCACTATCGTCGCAGGAGACGATACGTCGGCGACAGCAACATGCCTCACATATCAACGTAGATATCAATTGTCAATTGTCGAGTGGGGATTAGTAAATAAAGTACAGCTTGGCGTACAGAAAGCTCAGGCAATAACACACAAAGAAGTCTCACATTGGTTTACCAACTGTGGAAATGGAGGGTGACCCAGTAGTCGAGTCGAGAATAACATGTTCCTAGCATGGTTACGTTGTCAATACTGCTATAACTGCATCCCAGAAGCTTGGAGTTTTGTTCCGCTGTAGGAAGCTGTATACACCAGAGCAACTACTGCTGCTCTACAAGGCACAGATCCGACCATTGGAAATATTGCCCCTATGTGTGGGGATGCACTCCAAAGCACTCTCTGAAGCTTCTGGACACTATCCAGAAGAGAGCAATTAGACTAATCGATACGCCTAACCCCACAAAGTACCTCCATAGCCTGGAACATCGAAGAAGGGTGGCTATAACCTGTCCCTGTTTTACAGATTCTATCACGGAAGATGTTCGAGTGAGCTCTCTCAGATAATAACACCACAGGCCGTCCGAACCAGGAAGACTAGAGAAGCTCTGCGAGCTCATCCTTACCAGGTCGAGGTCCTTACTCCCTGAACTAGTCTCCTCCAGCATTCCTTCTTTTGGAGAACTTCGACTTATCCTCTCGCAGCGTTTCTACAGCGCCATAGGCTTTAAGCCTTTGCGGGAGGCCGACCATAAAAAAAAAGTAAAACAAGGAAAATAGACAAATACGCGTTTCCATCCACTTGTCGGTTTTTAATCACACATCAAGGGACTCAAATAAGATGAATATTTATGCCGATCGACAATAATGGAAGCCATATTATTTGCGATATTTGCGGGAATACGAGTACATTAAGTATTTGGACAAATACACCAATGCCGCTATACTTAGTTTGTGCAACAAAAAGATGCAGAAACAGAGGCTGACATATCCTTTTTCAAACTTCATGCGGATAAAACAACGCTAAGAATAGTAATCATTAATCTTAATTCTTACGCTATCACTTCACTTGGCGTAGCGTACTCATGTATTTGTTTGATTTGCCAAAAACGACGATGTGTGGAGATTCTATTTGGGTTATTTGCTTTATGTGCGCAAATAGGCATTAATGCAAATACGTGTCCCCTCCATTTGTCGGTATTTAATCACACATCAAGGGAATAGAATGAATATTTATGCCAACGATATCTATTGAGGGAAGGCATATTTGTGTTATTATTTGCGAATACATCAAATATTTGGGCAAATACAGCAATGCCGCTGTATTTGTAAATACGCTACGCCAAGTAAAGTGCCGGCATTACGTGTATAATGAAAACGGTTACGAAAAAGCAGTCAGTTTTATGTAATAAATATCCCATCCTGGCGGCAGCATCTATTAATTAATTTTTAATTAGGTTTTTTTTTATATTTTACTTAACATTCTTCAAAATCGAAAATTTTTGCGACTTTCCCTGATCTACAGTAAAAGGCTAAAAGGGTAAGATCAAAAAAGTGAATACTCATTATCTACCGATAGATAAAGTAACTGGTCTATAAAAAGCGCTTCTAATCCAACAAAGGAATTAGCATGCTAGAGCGCGCGGTAGGCCCTTTTGCATTTCGTCATCTGATGCCGAGCCGGGAGCGGAGTGGCTAGCGTATGCACCTCACAAGAATGGGACAAAAGGCAAAGATATCTGTTCCTAGAATTCGTAGTACATCTCAACTAATCTGTTAGTTTGACGACGTTCACATGAGAATACGTGGTGAAGGTTTTTGAAAATGCTCAGTTTGTAAACATTACGCGCATCGCTATTGTGGGAAAACGTAGCGCATTCTATTGGTGTACTTCTGAGACTAGTGGACGGCCAAAAGCAGTGGTAAACTTATGAAAATAATTTCTAAAGCAGATTTTGATCATTTTCGTAGAAAGTGGCTAATATTGGCTTTAATTTTGTATTTCCGCTTTTTGCTCTCGCTTACTGCTTTCAAGCTATAGGCGAGCATGCATTTGACTATATAGTATTATGTGATGCGCGAATGCCCAAAGTTAAATTTGAGAGTAATGCATTTTTATGGACATTAATAAAAGGCGAAGAACAAATGCTTATCGCACTGCAGACCTACTGCTCATTATCCATTGGGGCATCAGTCCATCGGCAGCTTTTAGCTTATTGCAAAGTGCTGGACTTCTCTAGAAGAATGACTTTTAAAAGCAGGCTCACTCAAGGAATTCAAAGTTCGACCTGGTGTCCCTGGTGAATATGTGGCCATTGGACTTGTTTAGGGTTACATATTTTTGGTTCCGTAGCTTCATAAAACTATCCTCGATTTCATTTCACTTTTTGTGGATGCAATTTTATCTGGTAAATTTCATGATATATACTGCATATACTGCAATTCTGTTTATTCACACAGCTATTCATCCAAACGGCGTTGTCAATGTCATCATCTTTGAGTTCTTGGGTAATTTGGATCTCGTATGGATGTAGGCCTAAATCCCGGCGCCAAATTTGCCAGGTTGAAGTCTGCGAAATGTCGAGTTCTTGAGCACACCGAGGAATAGTCTGTATGGTGTTCTCCTGGACACTTTCACGGACAGCGGCGATGCTCCCGGCTAATCTAGAACTCCTTTGACGTACGAGCGTTGGCTGACTGTTGTCTGAACGTTGCAGAGTCGACTTTGAAGGGCCACCGCGACTTCCGTAGAATGGGCGCAATGCGCGCTGCGTTTGAACTAGTGAACACTCAGTTATATAATAAATTTTTATCATTTGTAACGCTGCTCAATTGTGTAACTTGTCATGGCGATTTGGCATCAGTGACTAATAACAAAACAAGATTCCAAGATCGGCCCGTCCTAATTGAAAAACCCTTTATTACCAGTACGTTATACCTACTTGTTCAAATACGCATACTTTCATTCTTTTGAGTAGTTGAATTAGCGAGACGCATTAGTGGTGAGCAAGTTTGGTAGAGCCGAATTCAAGTTCATGGGACACAGCAATAGACATGCGAAAATAATTTGAAAAATTCGACGGATCTCAGAATTAGTATATATAATATGCTCCCTTATTCTCTCTTAATTGTACCTTAGGTTGAACCCACAATGTACGTCTCCTTTTCAGTGATAGGTCACAAGCGGGCACGGTTTGATTTTTACGTGTTTTTAGAAAGGGAAGAAAATTAAGCTTCGGTGTTCCTAATAACGACGTACCTTTTATGCTTAATCGATAATAATTACGACCATAATCTAGTTGTATTTTCCTATGAAAAAAATTTTCTGTGCTCCTGTAATGAGGTATACGTAGATGACACTTTTGATTACTGTACAAACATTTGTAACAATCATTTATAATCCACGCTTTTAAAAATGGTCCCTGTGGTGTTTATGTTACTTATATACCTAACAAACTAAGTTCTACATATTTTTAGGTTTTAAATTGTTAGTCCATTATTGTGGAGAAAATATCACAAATAATAATTTGTGATTTTGAAATCGCCATCCATTTAGATATGAAGCAAGTTTGACCTAACTGTACAATAAGAGGGTGTAGATTTCATCTAATACAAGCCTGGTTCAAAAAATTCAGAACTTAAGTTTAATTGTAGCATATCTTAAGTTTGATTGTAGCATATAAAGATGCTAATTCTGAAATTGGGCTTTGGTTGAGATGGACTTTCGGTTATTTCTAGATCATGAGTAGGTTGTGGAATATTTTGTAGAAGATTTTCATGTCATTATTCACTGGATTCAAAACATCTATTATTTAAATGCCTTGAATTTCAGTAAATTTTCAATGTCTCGAGAAATATAAGTTTAAATTAACTTTTATCTTATTTCTAAAACGAGCATTAGAAAAGGAAAAAAAAACACGTGATGCAATTCAATGCGAATTTAATGCTGACAGAAGGTGCTGCTAATCTATGATATTATGTAATACCATTTATTTCAATTAATGGTATTACGACAAAAGCAAACGAGTGCCGCCCTGCGCGCTTGTGTCTACATACATGCCTCTTATCCGAAATATTTTGCGCACTTTTGACCGGTGGGATTAGGAACAAATTTTTATTTAGTTTAGTACATACGACAGCATAGTGCACTCTTAAACATCCATAACTTGAAATTATAAGTGTTTTCGCACTCAATGCGATACAGTATCCAGAAGTATCGCTCACAAATACTGTATCTCAGACACGAGTTATCTGCGATACAGTATCCTCGTCTGAAAGAGCTCTTAGAACTCTTGTATCCGATATAAGTGTATGAAAAACAAACAGATGTAGATCAGCTTCTAGCGTAGAGACAAGTTTTTATATCGGTTTGGGTCGTATGGGCTTCCAAGAAAAATAAATGAGGTACTCAACTTTATCGATATGAGCATGACGAAATCGAAGCGTTAAAAAGTCACTCGGGCGTTTGTAACATGTGTGCGACATAGCTACTAACAATAGGTTGGTCTCGTTTATTGTAAATACGTAGTGCGTTCAAAGATACTCCATTAATCTTGATCGATTTGAATTTGAATAGACATCTTGCGATTATAGTACCATTTGTTATTTTAAGAGAGAGTGTATTCCCATACAAAAAAGACCTGCAGGAGAGAAATTGTTATAAATACTGTATAGAAACCACTTTTGACGGCTCAGCGTATTATGTAGTAGCCATCATAAAAAGATTTTGTTCATGTATGTTTTTTTACTGACTGTACCGTAGGAGTGGGGAGTATTGTGACCCTGAAGAATTTTGATTTTGGGATCATAATGCTTCTTGGACGTCTCATTATGCGTACGTCACGAAAAATCTGTTATTTCCGTCGGTCTGTATTCCACTCGCATAATCTCAATGACCACTGATTCGATTTTGATTAAATTTGGAATGCGATATTGGCGCGAATGAGAACGAGGGTTTGGTGGAACATTTTTTGTATATCATTAAGGGGCCTGGATACACATATTTATACATACCTATTTGCCATGTAAAACACGAACTCACAATTTCTCGCATAACTCACTCTATTTTCAAACTACATATATAATATTTCAGAACGCGATAGTTAAGGCCTTAACGAATGACAACTATTTTCGATTTTCTCAAATAAGTTTTTTAGTGTGCAATAAAACTCGCAATGCAAAATCATACATTCTATAATGTAATTTAACAACCAAACATGATATCAAAAAAAGGCTGAATAGTTGCACAAGCGCAAGCTTTCTTCTTTGCTCTTTGAGTCATTATAGTAAGCTTAAAGGTAACGTCAGGAGCTTGGAAATGCGAAATTCATTTTTATGGTGACCTTTGGACCTTTTGACCTTACCTTTGGATTTTTGGACTTATCTCCCCTCATCTAGACACACACACTGGAGAAAGGGAACAGGCGGCCACGCCTTCTCGCTAACACGGGAATACGTCTTTTCTTGGATTCTCAATTTCGCGCGCTATACCCTAGACCCTTAAGGTCTTTCCTTTGGTTTCTAATATTTGATTCTGGTAACGTCCAGAAAAATCCGAACATGTGTTTACATTGCCTTTGAAGACAGATGACAGACAGAATTTTTGAACACATCCTTGATAATTTCATGATACGTATTATTCATTCAATTCGGTTCTGGGTGGTTGCAATCATCCTGAATGGAATGCAGAAAAATTACATACTTTTGTTTTAAACATAACATCTGTGATATCAGTACCTAAGAAGATTACTAGGGAACTGCTTTTAAATATTGGATTATTGTATGAACATTTTGAAGGTTGTAAAACTGAAAAAATTGTTGTATTCATAATAGCCTGTCCAATGACCTGAGAAGGCATAATACACTTTTTTGTTTAGGTTTATCCGAGTTTATACGAGTATTGCTTCAGATCGTTCTGTATTGGGTAACCTGGAAATTGTTGAATTGATTTTAATGAAATTTTGACACAGTATTAGTATCGTGGCGAGGATGGAAAACGCCTATGGTTTTTAGAATTTGGTTCAGTGGCGGCGCAGCAATCCTTTTCCAAATTTTTTTAAAGAAGTGAAATTGGTGTAGTTTCGGTGTGGGAGGTTGTGAATCTGAAAAATTTTGAGTGGGCTCTTCGTTTCCCTGTAACGGAACGACATAATATACTTTTCAGCTTTATCCAAACGCTGTCCTACTTTAGATAAAAAATAATTTTTTGAATTATATCGTCGGTCTCCGCACGTAGAGGCGTAACTGACAAAAATTCAAAATTTCATTTACGCCGAATTTCTATGTAACTTTGTCTGCTTTTTCACCTCACGAAGTGGCGTAAGTGTACTTCAATCCGTTAGCCCATAATTTCATTACAAAAAAGTGGCGTAAGTGACAGAAGTAAAAAAAAATCGTCTCATAGTGGCGTATGTGACTTACGCCTCTACGTCAAAACTAACTTTCTTCACATTTCAATTTTGACGTACAGCATGTACTGGCGTATCTGATAACAGTGAAGCACGTGTCAGGTGAACATAGCCTATAAAAGTGTTTACTTTGTATCCACATGCTCGCAAAAGGATCGTTTGATTTTAATCCTGCAGAACTTTATAAGACGGGTTAAAATTGAGGACTTTTTGACAACAGCTAGTTCAAAATATTATAAAACGAGTGTATTGTTTATTAGTGTTTCATCAAAACCACCGAGTTTAATATTTGTGATTTCAAAATACCGAAACATGGATGTGTTAGTGCAGTGGGAAGATGAGTCAAAAAATGTCGTTGACTCGAAAGACCTTAAAACAGTGGGACGTAACAGCTTTAAGGTTGGAAATATGGTAAAAATGAAGTATCGAAGAAAAGTATATAAAGGTACCATCTTAGCAATTGAGGAACGGGAGGATGCTAGTGGCACCGAATCAGAGGATAATATTCCTCTTGCAAAATTAATTAACCCTGGCAATTCAGAAAAAAACAAACCTGAAATAGAAAATAAAGCGATATCTTCCGACACTTCCGACTCAGAGGGCATTCCATTAGCAAAGCTGATGTCCTACCAAAAAACAGCAGACCAGAATATGGGTACTGTAACTCAAGTAAGTATTACGATAGTACTCTCCTTTATAATTGTTTAGACACAAATTTTAGAGCACGTTGAAAATAGCAATTTATCAAGCGGTTCTTTTGAATCTCAGAGCTTGGAGGCGTTTAGAGCTTCGATCCCAATTTGGTGCATCAAATTTCAATAAGACACTGAACTATCCCAATGTCAACGCTTGTTAACCACGTTGTTGATTCCTTATTATTTTTTGGTTATAGCCTGTACACTTTGAAAACGAGGAAATGTCCGACAGCTATTGTTCGCTCTCAGAGGACAATTATGACTGATGCAGATCCACCGTATGGGCTCTGCGAAGTTACGAAGTGTAAGAAAGAAGTTTGGGTAGCATGTCCGAGATGTGAAATTCTTCTGTGTTGGGACCATACAGTGGAAGAGGTTGACAGCTGCAGAGACCATGGCAAAGCTTACATTATTACAGATGAGCCTCAACAATCAGTGAGATCCAATAAAAATGAAGGTACAGCAGTTACATTTCTATCTTTTACGTTAATCTTCAATCCCTTTTTTTGCAGTGCAGGTAAGTTTAAGAAAATGATGTATGATGTATTAGTTACTGTTAATGGCAGACACGATGTTGACACTAGAAATGCTCAGCCAGAAATATTTTCTGTTGAAGGCGCAGGAAAAGAAACTGAAGTTCATAAACAGAAAAAATTAATAAGGCAAAACTGTCCAAACAATTAAGACAGAGAGGGCAAGAATATGTTAGTACGAACACTAAAAAAATCGTTGCAGCAAAAAAAATAAAAGGACGCTGTAATGGCGAAAAATGTAGAATAAAAGGCAAAGCGTGTGAAGAGATTTCGGATGAGCAAAAACAGATAATATTTGACCAGTATCATGGCTCAGGAGACCTAACCAGGCAGAGGCTGTTCCTGGTTAGACATGTCGATGTTATCTCAAAAAAGAGAAACACTACTAAAACAAAGAGATCTCGTAGAGAATTTTCCAGGATTTACAAATTCACTGTGTACAACCGAAAACTTAGTGTGTGCAAAATTTTTTTCCTAAATACATTAGGGATACCCGAGCGATCGCTACGTACAGCACTTGAAAAAATTAATGAGATGGGTGTCATGAAAGGTGAAAAAAGAGGTGGCAGGAAGAGACCACTTGAGTGCTTAAACAAAGAAAAACAAGATAGAGTCAATATAGAAAATCACATAGACCGATACCCAAAAGTTGAATCACACTATTGCAGAGCAAGCACGAATAGATTGTATCTGCATCCTGACTTGTCTTTGAGAAAAATGTACATGATGTTCACAGAACAAGAGATGGCCAAGAGTTGCAATAATTTTCCTAGATTTTCGACTTACAGATAAGTATTCAAATCCAAAAATCTTTCCTCTTTACGTCCTAAAAAAGATCAATGTTCTCTCTGTATAACTTATAGATACGGAGACGAAACAATAAAAGAAAATTTGAGAAACAGATACGAGAAACATGTTTTAGAAAAAAAATTGTCAGAGAAAAAACAGATCTGAGCAAAGCAAATGCTCAGGAGGACTCAAGTTTCTTGTGTGCGGTTTTTGACCTCCAGCAAGTTATATATTTGCCAATGTCACAAGAAAGTGGCTTATTTTATAAGTCAAGATTATCTACGTTCAATTTCACCTTCTATGACTTGGCGACTAGAGACTGCTTTTGTTTCGCTTGGGATGAAACTAAAAGCAAGCGTGGTTCGGCAGAAATTTCCACTTGTGTTTTTAAAGCAATAGAGGAATACAGTCAAAGAGGGATAAAACTATTCATCTGTATTGTGATGGATGCTACGGGCAAAATAAAAATTCAATCGTAGTATCGATGTTACTTTATGCCTTGAATAAGTTTCCAACAATTGAAGAAGTTTGTCTCAGATTTTTTTAGACGAATCATGGTCAGAATGAGGGAGATTCGGCCCATAGTGCCATCAGTCATGCTGTTTCTCATGCCGGTGACCTTTTCACACCTGGTCAACTGTACCCAGTAATACGTTTTGCTCAATCTAAACAACCGTATCTTGTCATGCACTATAAGGACTTTCTGGATTTCAAAACATTCGGACATTACGTATTTTATCAATAAGAGAAAGTTCTTCAGGGAAAAGTATAAAATGGACGGACATGATGGAAATAATGATTAAAAAACAAGAACCTACAGCAATATAAGTCACCAGGACCGTGAATATGACAGTTTCAAGCTAAAGCAGCGCATTAAAGGCGGTCTTTCCACTTTACCGTTGAAGCCACTAAACGTTGGATATATCAAGATATCAAAAAAAAATATGATGACCTAACTTCCCTATGTAAAGGAAAAACTCCAATAGTCCGATTACCCGAAATGCAACAATTCTATTATTCTCTGCCTCATGAGGATGAGGATTGAAAGAGACGATAGAGGAGATAACACTTATGGATATTTTCCAGAAAAACGTCATTTTCCTATTTTGTCTACTATTTCTCTAATTATTTACTATCAATAATTTGTATTTATCTATCATCGAATAAAGTTATTATTGACAAGAAGGTTGCATTACTTATATTTTGAAAAGCCACATAATGGCGTAACTATATACTGAAGAGAAACATAGATCTCACGAAGTGGCGTAACTGCATTAAATATTTTTTTTCTCAGAAACTAATATTCTTGGAGAAAATCCAACAATCTCAACATTCCCAGCATTGCTGTCTTAGCAAAAAATTACAAGAAGCTCTCTCAATTACTTCGATATCATTTTAAGCCCCACTTGATGCTTAATTCCGTTTTTTCCTTCTCCTGTAAAATTTGCAAAATGCTAGATACGCCAGTACGTGCGGAGACCGACGATATTGATGAACAGATTATTCTGCAATGTATGTAGCTCATCAGTAAACATCAGTTGCTATCAAGCAATGAAATTTCTGGACCGTATTCTCGGTCGTGATTGATAAAGTCTATGGTTTTTGAAAATTGTGTTAGTGGCGGTGAAACTAAATTAAAAAAGAAACTGTACAACGTAGAAACCGTTCAAACTCTGATTTTGGGTACTTAAGGGATTTCTGCCCATTTTCTGCTTTGTTTTTGGAGTGGTCAAAATGAGCTGAGGTATGATGGGGTCTGAAGTAGAGGGTGATTGGGAAACCCCGGAACACTTCTCATTGCCCTTTAAAGGTTGATACTGGGAATATAATACATTTCTAAATATCGGAACATCAGCATGCCATGTGATTAGGATATCAGTGTAAGATTGCAGAATAAAAACTGTGTCGTCCTAGTTCCTACGGAGGGAGATACAAGAAACTATTTACGAGAGGTCAGACTATTGCTTCATGCTATGGAAAAATAATAAAGAGGTATCACCGCAATTTGTGGGAAGTACTGAGTCACTGAACTTGACTCCATTTTTTGTGTGGCTCTCAATAAAAAAAAGAGTTAAAAAATGGGTTATAAATCATGGTTATAAGTAAAACTTGCAACTGTAAAGTAAATCGCGAAAGACTACGTTAGTGGGGCACATCACCAAATGCATATAATTGGTACGTTTTCATCGTTGCGTTTTTTTTTCTCGGAAGAGGCCGTAACATACATGCGTGTATGGAAAACACGCATTACGGGAAAAATCAAACAGAGAAACCGTACGATATTAATCGCTTTCCAGACACGTAGTCGTGTACAATGTACGCGACCACGTTTGTTCGGTGCAAATCAGGTCCGCGAACTTGAACTGTGCGACGCGGTGCAACGACGCGGAGCGACGCCTCAATTTGGCACGGATTATTCCTTGGTTGTATCGTGTTGTCACTAATTTACGTTACTATTGGTGCCGTTATTCAATAAGTAACATGGACGCGACCTCGCTTTTTTTAAAGCATCGGAATAAAAATGGTGTCAAGTAAAGCGACTGTTTTACTACGATCTAAAATTTTGTCGAATGATAAATACGGTTGTTTCTAGTCCTATATATGGATGACATTTCGGCAAGACATCAGGAATATCAGGATATGTGGGTTCCGAGTCATGCTGGTGTTTACGGTAATGAAACGGCGGACGCGCTCGCTAGGCGAGAGTCAAGGAATAATTTCCTAGGTCCTAAGGCGGCTGTGGGGCAGGCGGCTTAACAAAGGCGTGGTTGCAAAATCTACATCTTATGAGATGGAGAGGAATCTCTGGACATCTGCGTCAAGCTAGGGAACTTAATTTAGGACCTCTGGCCAAGATAGGCGGTTCGATCTCTCACTAGGCTGAATCCGGTTGAGATTACTTGTGGGCTTCCTGTGTGGCCATAACACATTCAGTCGTCACTTGTACGTGATGGGGTGCAAGCGTGTGCACGCTTTGGCGAGGAGAAGGAGTCCTTACCACAAATTGTATGTCGCTCTGACGCCTTTGGGTATCGCAGGCAGACTATATTAGCTTCAAGGTTCCATAGCCTTAGAAATGGTCAGATATTGGTTTTTTACCTTAGTTGATATGCCCAGTCATTCTCCTATAAAGTGAGTCCGAAAAGTCGTGAATCGCTAAAAAAATAATCAAGATATGGCGTTACAACTGCATGAACACATGGCGCTGTGATACAGAAGTCATAATACAAAAAGGCCTATTCTGTCGAAAATTTTAGTGCTACATACACGAATTGTATGTGGTTAGACAGGAAACATCCTGCTAAACATTAAACTGTCTTAATAAATAGGCACTAATACGGCTTTTTTCAAATTATTTGCAAGTAACCAAAACAAGTGCATTACAAAAAAGTTTTTTTCAGTTTGGTGAATTTTTTTAGCCTTAGAAATTTTCAGATATTGTTTTTTTGCTTTAGTTGATATGCTTAGTGATTCCCCTATAAAATGAGTCCAAAAAGTCGTGAATCGGTCCATAAATAATCAAGCTAGCTACAACTGCGCGAACCCATGGAGTCGTGATACAGAAATTGAAAATGTAATAAAAAATTAATCAAAAGGTTGATCCCTTTTTTTTCGCATTTTTTCTCGATAAATTTAATTGTAGTTTCATACCTCAAAGTTTGTCGACATGATGGCGGAACACATTGTATTTGAAAAAGTTAACATACATAAATATTCTATCTTTCTCGAAAACGAATCGACCGATTTAAACAAATCAAACGTCAAAATAAAGGGCTTCGACATACCTTTAAAACAAGATATTACTGGATACCCCTTGTTGTTTAAAAATTGTGAGGGGATGAATCTGGAGGGAGGGTAGGTCCAAGTGAGGGAAGTAGTTTTTGGTTAAAAAGTTGGGCCTCTTGACAAATCTTTTGACTTGTCTTGGTGTTTTCTCTTTCAATCTTTTTGATAAATCCCTGGTGGGAAGTTTTCAAATGAACACCCTGTATATACCTTTCTTCTAGGATACGGACATTTTTAAAAGAAGGATATCTCAAATCATCATTTATAATAATAATTCATGCTAAAGAATTCCTTTTCTATTCTCATACCTGTATACATATATAGACTACTGAAGAGAAATCGATTTAATAAATAATCATCTTGTTACGAGGTGTGATGACAACTGGAAAAAATAATGAACATAAAAACTGAAACGCAATTGTTATTTCACCTTAACGAGGTATTTGTTGTGTAACATTTATTAGAATATAAAACGGCTGACGTGCCATTGCCGATACTTGATGATTATCTTTGATCTGTGACACTTCATAGTTTAACTTTTTTATGCACTGTTTCGAATTTCTTTTATGGTATGGCTCTTTTTATTAACCAATATGGAAGGCGAGAAACTATACGGCAGAATCTCAAGAAAGCTAGCCCAGTAGGTACATGTATATGGGGTTGTTTATAGTAGACGCAGAAAAATAAATGCAAATAATAATAGTAATAGTAATAGCTCACTTGAAAAAATTATTGGAGATTGCATCCAAGGCCATCAACTGGATGCAAAAGTCTGTCATACTAGGAACAACAGCAATAATTGTCCGTAGAGCTCTCTCCTAGTGAGTACCGTTTACCCTTGAGTAACTCCGGGTAATGGTACCCATAACTACTTCTATTTAGGGTGAAGACAAAAAAAAGCGTTTACTGTAAGTATAAAATAAACAAATAACTACAATAAATAACAGGTACCCAAAAAAGTTGAAAACTTGTGTTTGGGCATAGAGTAATAATTATTATTATAAAAAAAGGAGGGAAGAATTTACTTGAGTAAATTCAAACGGCGCTCTCGCTGTGAATCGGAAGCGATACTGACAAAATAGGATTTTTGCCGGACCAGTTTTTTCATGCTGATTCCGAATCTGTATGTAGTTTTTCTCTAGCACCTGTAGTTTTGGCTATCTTTTGTATATGGACATACGGACAGACAGAGGCACTGCATAAGCTCTCTTACAGTAGAGCTAATAGAAGCAACAAATAAGATTAAATTCAGAAATATTTATATTTAAATATTTATATGTTCAATAGGTATTAGTAATAATAGGTACTATGTACATAGGTCAACAGGTTGATCAATTTTCATGCGATTATTATTTACTAGCCATTTTTTAAACTATACTTGAATTAATTTAAAGGTACTAGACATTTTATGCTATCTGGTATTACCATTTGATTTATATCTTATGCCATATTTATCTTTGTGTTTTGCCAAGTCTGATCTATTTTTCTATTGGTAAATACTTAAAGACATGAAAAACGATTGGCGTATATAGAATTTTTGTTTGAGAAAATAACAACTCACCAGGATATGGAAATTTCACTTTTATAATATTTTTATTACACGTTTTCGCATAGTTTCTGTATCTATATTTCTTTTGCATGCCATGCATGCCCCACGCCACAATATAATAAACGTATGGACGATTATGGACAAGTGCATTATAATTATGAAGACGAAGACTATGTTTATTTTGCTTCCTAGTAGAGTGTTTCTTTTTTGAGATTCATCTAAATGAGTTATGTATGAAAAATGATATCACATAAAGTTATATTCACCACGAACATTCAGAGGTGTAGCCAGAATTTTGTTGATATTAGGGGCGTGGGGGGGGGGTGGGTGTTGAAGAAAAAGGATAGGTGTCGTATTAATAAAAAAAAAATTATTTATATCTACGAAACAAGTATACTTTAAACTAAAATTCGGCAACAGCCCAATCCTAATAGGAGATACTTGCACTAGCGTATACTTAATACGTAGGTACTTAAAGTGATGTTGATGCTATGAGAAGCAGATGAATCGAGTTTCTTTTTTTATAACAAATGCAAATCACAAGTCACATTCATCTTCTCAATTTCCTTCGCAAATCTGTAAAGTACAAAGCAAACAGCGCTACCGACTACTGACACTGAACTGTGGTGAATTTAGTGGTACGGTCATTATGGATGTCAGGATGTGATGCTTCTATAACAATTAACACTGTTGCCCATAAACTTATGTTGTCAAAATCAGTATTTAAATCGATATTATTATTTTTTCTTAAAAAGCGTATATATGACTTCGTCGTGTGGGTCGGGGGGGGGGGGGGGGTTAACCACCAACCCCCCCCCCTTCCTCGCTGTGTCACTGACTCAATTCACAAATTCGCAGTCGTCAACGCGGTGGTTGAAATTTCTGAAGACTATTTTCCAATATCACGTTTCTATGGCATTTTACTCAGCAACGTCGTTCCTGTGGTCTTGAATGGCATCTGGCTTATCCACTTCACTTTTTAAATAAGATCATAAAAAGGACTCTGGTGTCAAATTACGTGAGGTAACAGGTCAGTTGACTGGTTCATTGCGTTTAATTAAACGGTAATCGAAATACATACTTGGGGGGGGGGGGAGTCGCCAGCTTTTAGGCCCATGATAAAATATACCTGGCTTTGGCATGTACTTAACCAAGAATCTTGAAGCTTGTTATGCAAATACAAGGTAGTTAACACATTATATTACAGGATTATACCTAATAAGTATTATTAATGTTGTTAAGTTAATTTATTTATTAAGTAACTTAATATTGATATTTATATACAAAAATGGGGGGGGGGGGGTTACGCGACTTTTCAAGCAAATCCAAAAAGGGGTCATGGCTGAAGAAAGGTTGGGAACCACTGACATAGACTTTACCTACGTTTCGCTACCTTGGCGACAAATTTTATTTTCCGCTGCTATTTTGGAGTCGGCATGTTAGATTAGTTTTCTTAATTATAATCTAATAATGTGGACGCATTTTTGTTCGTAAAGATTTTTGAATATAGAATTAGGGAAAAATATACATATTAATAGTTGGCTAGTAGATCCACGTTCTGCAAATTAGCATACAACTAGGCATTTGGACGTGAAAATGAGAGAAATAAATAGTCTTTAAGTGGTAAGTACTTATGTAATAATACCTGTACTGTACTGCAGATGCAAACCATCCAATTAACGTGTAATTTGATAACGGAAAAAGGAGAAAGTCCAACTTATTCGTTCATGACTGATGATTCCATCAAATAAATAATAGAATACACGCGTGAAAATGTGGAACTACTTACACATAAATAATCTGTATGAGGTAGATGCAATGTGTTAAGTTTATTTTTATATGCTGCCTCAATACTTATAGATTGATGATTTTTTGAAGTAAGTGGATTTTTTTCACACTAAATCTATGAAGCTACCATACGATGAAAATTCATCACTTATTTCCATCGGTCTAAGTGTAATCTTCAAAGGTGGAGGGTTCAATAGGTCTAAAATTTGTGAAACTATATCATTTTTGGGTGATCTTCATTATTCTCGGTTACTTAGTTATTCAAACAGGTTTAAGTGATTATTCTTTGAGTGTGCCATCTATCTGTTGTTAGATAATATATTACTGGATACTTTGGCGCAGTAAGCACTCGCCAAACCCTTTTTTCTAAATTCAAACAACATCAACATAAAATCAGCGGAATTGAACAAAAAATGAGATAGCAAGTTTAAAAGCTATCTTGGATTTTCAGAATTTTAAAACATTTTTTTGTTGTTTTTCAATTCCCCGGCACAATATTTGAGTCTTTGTCATATTTGCGCAAATAAGGCAAATATCCCAATTAGGTTCTTCATACATCGCAGTTTTTGGGCAAAGCAAGGAAATACACGAATACGCTACCACAGGTGAAGTACCATCAGCATTAGGATTTTTTTGGCGCCGCGCCTTGAATATTTTTCAAAAATCACATAAATATATCCACTTCTATTCGCTACAAATATTAGTGCAAATATAGTTGCAGAGCACTGAGATAACATTACGCTGCAACTCAAACGTATCCACCCATTAAATACAGATCTCGCCTGGACTATACGTCAAGTACAATTACACGCATGTTTGATTAATGCTCATAATCTTCAGCAAAAAAAAGTCATACGTAATATAATGGGTTAATCTTCGAGCTCCATCTCACAAATCACGAACACTAAGAGAGAGAGAGAGAGAGAGAGAGAGAGAGAGAGAGAGAGAGGTCCGAGAATGAGTGTTGTATGGATATGTGCTGTAAGCGAGTCTGTCATCAGCGAAGAGGAAATGGACACTTCCTGAGGTGGAAGGGTGTGTACTAATGAATGGGTACGCACCAATGAATATGCCGGGAGCCCTTTTGTTGCGTGACCCGTGTATCTGACTATGTAGGGATCTCGGTGAACGTATGTTTAGGTACCATCAGATTGTGGTACCCGTTGTGTCACGTTGGAACACGATGGAATTTGTACCAGGTGGAGTCGATTTCTTTGAAATCTGAAAAGCAAATTTTATTGCTACAGACGTCTGTAACATGGACAGAAAATATCGTTAAATTTTCACATCGCCTCACTTCTACTACAAGTACTATACGGCTCTATAGTTTTTGAAAATCTATCCAGCTGTGTCTCTCTATAACATGGATATGATTGATCTGGTATGAAGCAAAAGGTGGGTGACAAGAGTATAACATTCTCAAAATATCATAGTTCCAATTCTCAAATTTTGTTTTTATATTTGGAGATAACCGATCGTTTTCAGAAAACTGAGAGAGGGTAAAATTGAACGGAGAATGGTGCCAGTTGGATTCATACATTACAATTCACAAATAAAACGGCGATAGTGACATTATTTGGTAGCAGATTTTCTATATGATTGTTTATAACCTTACATCACAGTTAAAAATCTTAATGATGCTCCCCTTTTTCAAGGAATAGGCCAGAAAGGTCTTTTACAAAGCTTCAGTAAACCATTTTTGTAATCTGAACGTTTTTCAAATTAATATTGATCTTAGCAACCATTACAAGGTGAAGCTTTAAATTCAAATTGAAGCCTTCATGTTTATATTAGATTCTGGAAGAAAATTCAACTTTGAAACATGTCCCAATGTGTCGAGTAATGCGTTATTATAGGAGGTTTGAGGACGCCTTGTCTTGGTGTCTGTAAAATATACGTCCATACTATATTCTGCAGGGGCTTAGATTTTCACGCAGTAACTCTACTTACTAGACTTTTGGAAAACCAAAATTGGAACATGAAGCTGATTTCAGATATGACCGAGTCCAAATTTTCCCCAGAATGAGATTTGTTTGCAAATTGGTTGAATATTTTATAGGCACCAAGAGCAGGCCTGCTTACCAAATTTCTCATTAGCACTGAAAATACATATTTTGAATACGTTTTTGCGCTATTTTGGAACATATTTATCATATCATGCTTGATTTTACAAGCCTAATATTGTTACGCCCATTTCCCTATTTGTGATTTCATATCATCTGATGAATTGAAAATTAGAATCAATCAATATGTTGCAATCCAAACTGTTTCAATCTGTACCTGTAGAGTCTATTACTGCACGCGGAGGTGGCACAGTCCATTACGGGCCTTGCTTCCGCCCAATAAAAAGCCTACATTAAAGCTGCCGAAGTCGATTTTCTTTTAAAACTCCATAAAGATAAGTCGATGCATGGAATCTTCTACAAACATCCTGAAGAGCTTGGTTTGTCTAAGCAGTAGACCTTATCTTTCTTAAGCTCTAGTGGGTTGCAGTGGGCTGAGGGCTTTATAATGGCTTATAAAGATGATGATGTCTTTAACATCTTGGTATGGGTTATGAGGGCTATGAGTAGAATGATGTATCCGACACCTGCACACATAAAAATAATTTCTTAGTTGGAGCACAGATGCTTTAATTCAAGTATACCATAACTTCGTATACGTGCAAAGTTATGCTAATCTTAAAGTGAGAATACGATATCTGCAAAACTTGGAACGTCTTGATAGTAAGAATACCAAAATCTTAAATCCAGCATATGGTAATCTTGACCGAAGTATTTCACAATCTTGACTGAAGCATTTCATAAACTTAACTGGGAGCATTTCATAAACTTGACGCAAGTAGCTCAACTTTATTCTAAAATTGTGACATTCTTGGATGAGGAATCTAGTAGTATTAATTTGAGCATTCAAACTCTTCTAAGAGCATGTAGACATTTTTCTGGAGAAATAGTCCTGCAAAATTTCTTAAATCACTTTTAATATACTTAGTACTTATCTAGGAACACTTGAGTCAGGTCTTCGCATCCCAATTTTTTTAATAACTCATTCATGGTTGGATCGATCCAGTGATACGGAAGCTGATGGGAACTGGGATGCGACTCAAATGGCGGTGGGCCAGCACTATCGGCAGGACTGATGGTTGACGGTGGTATATCACGGGTATCACGTGGTAATGGCAATTTAACAGTTTGACTAGATACTATTATGTGCTATTATGCAGGATCCAGGATGCAGGTATTACGCTACGGTGCTAAAGACGGCGGCGAATGCGACACTCCGAAAACCGATAATGGCGGCGCGGACGCGGACGGGCAACAGGCTGTTGAGTAGAGAGGGTGGAGAGGTTAGAGTTGACCCGTGACAGGCTGCGCGCCTGCGCACTCCGACGTTGGTAGACGTCAAATGAATTATTTACTTGATACAAATATAGGGTGTGCTTGTAAAACAGCGTTCATTTTCAAACCAAGATTATCATATTGTAAATGAAGGTTCGCATTTGCAAGCTGCCTATATTCTTGATAGAAGTAAACTGGGCATCGCTGGAAAAAATGATAATCTTGATGTAAAATTAAGAAATATTTGTTATTAAATTATTATAGCCTTGGTTGCAAAGAAAATTATATTTTTTTTCGGAGCAAATTTCTTTAAAATAAGTATATAAATCAAAAATATGTTATTCTTGATACACATTTTCTATAATTTTCTCATCAAATATTCTTTCTTAGTGTGGGACCCGATATTCTTGTTGTGAGTATGTATTTACAAGAATATCACAATTCTTGACTTGAGAATTTCTCTTTATGTGTGCGTCGTAAAGCCTGCCGGCAGGTGCCAGAGACGCTTATGCATCTCTTGTCGGCATGTAAGATGTACGCTGGCTAAGGGACTCATACGGTATGCATTTATACATTCCGTACATGTATATCCCATTGGTCAGATTTGAATTTTAAACCAATCAAATTTCAAGTGCCGTACGTGTGTACGAAATGTAAATCAGTGCCATATGCACTTACGGAATGTATTATAGTTATATGCAAGTCAAACGTGTGGCTATGGCTGGACTCTTGTTTTAATTTTTGCGATTGCAGCGAGAGAGGGTGGTTATATGTTATACTCGTATAAGTTTGAAATCGCCATGCATGCTAGGGCAAAATTACCTCCTAATTATAAATATTTTGAATTGAGTCCTGGAAAATATAGATGAAACCTATTGACTGAGGCCAAAAAAAGAGGTACCTAATCTATCCCAAAATATTAAAACAAATAAACCCAATGCATGGTTCATCCCACTGATTTTATATAACGTTCTTTTTTGTTCTGCTATATTCTTTAATGTCTTTAATCCTGTAAGTAATGTATATTTTCTTTGCCCACTGAAGATTAATACTTAGTTAACTTAACACATCAGATGTTTGCAATTATTACATTTAATATTTTGTAAAGAAGAACAAAAATTATACACCCTACTAGAACTTAATTTGTATTTTGTAATAAAGTTTACTACAGTTTAATACATAGTTGAAAAATGGTTTTCGCTTAAATCGCTTTCCTCTTTGTAAATTTTCAGCTGCATTAAATACTACATTCCGTAAGTGCATTTATATTCCATACTCGCGTATGGCACTCAGACTCGGAGCTTGATTGGTTCAAAATTCAAATCTGACCAATGGGATTATGCTAGGTGCTGTATACATGTACGGAATGTATAAATGCATACGGTATAGATGAGACGCCGGTGCTGCATACGCAGGGGATATAGAGCCGTTGTGGAGAACGAGACATGCTGGATCATGGCCGTCTCTACTCACTAGGCCGGAGCATTGAAATATGGCAACGTTGGAGATCAGACCGTGTTTTCATTTGTTGTTATGTCATGTGTATCCTTCCAGGTGCAGAAAATATGGTTGGAAGGTGATTATTAATTTGTTTCTAATTATTTACCTGCACAAACGAAACTATAAAGATAACAAGATGCCTGCAAAGCGTGTAGTACCAGGTTGCAGCCCAGTAGAGGACTACCAAACCATGGCCCAACATCACCTTATTCCAGATTAAAAAGAACGTTGCAAGGTGATTTTCAATGGGTTTCTACTTATTTACCGGCACAAACGAAACTATAAAGTTAAAAAGATGCCTGCAAAGCGTGTAGTACCAGGTTGCAGCCCAGTAGAGGCATGAGTAGAGGACTACCAAACCATGGCCCAACATAACCTTATTCCAGATTAAGAAGAACGTTGCAAGGTGATTTTGAATGGGTTTCTACTTATTTACCTACACAAATGAAACTATAAAGATAAAAAGATGCCTGCAAAGTGTGTAGTACCAGGTTGCACTAGCAATTGTGCGTCCGATAAGGGACATAAACAGAAGTGGGTGAAAGGTATTCCTCGGAAGGGCTGGTTGTATTTATAAGGATAAAGACAATAATTGACAAACATTTCAAAGGATAAGACCTATTTTAAAGCACAATGTGGTACCTATAATGTTTTCTGGACCTCCCAAATATCACAGAAAAATACAGTTAATAGAACTCATCTGGGCATGGCCTGGGGCATACCTACGGAAGGATTTGATAGTGAAAGGGAAATCAAGACCAGCAAGAATGGCTTCACAGTGACCTAATAGTGAATTTTTCTAGCTCAAGTGATAATTTACAAAGTAAATTGAGTGTTCATTTAAGTGGAAGTGGAAGTGGCAGAGGAAACAGGTTGCGTTTATTTTTATTTTGTAGTGTCTGACTGTGATGAAACAGACATCAGATGTAAGTGGTATTAGTAGTAGTAGTTCTAAAAAGTATTTTTCTTAATTTATTAACCGAGATGAACTCTAATACATATAAAATGTAATAATTATTCTGAAACTATAGGGCCACTATTTGCCAGCTAAGCCACGTTGCCACATCTAAGGCTCCGGCCTAGTGTAGAGTCGGCCATGGCTGGATTTATCGGAACTACTCGTTCATCACGCCCGAGCTTGTAAAGTCAAACAACCCCGACACAGTCGTCCTCGACTTCCAACGGAGCACGATGTTTGCTATTGCGTTTCCGGCACATGCCGAGGTGAACATCGTCTCCGAGGATGAGGAAAAGCGGACCAAATATCAGGAGCTTCTCGGACAGCTTCGCGGCCTCTGACCAGACTACACTGTTAGTGTGCTGGTAATGGTTATTGGATCCCTAGGTGGGATGAAGAACATGCTGCCCTCTGCAGTGCATGCAATACCGGTATACCGTGCTGCGATGCACATCTTTCTTCGTCTACTCGGGGCGCACTATTCGCGGACCCCGTGATTGCTCACCTTACGGTGTGAGAAGTAGTCACTGGGCAATGGAACTGTAGCCCGGTGTGTTGGAGCCTAGCGCCAGCGTGTAGTATTTATTCCAGAAGACCTATATAGGTATTAAAAAAGTTAGGACAATATAGTTTCCAAAACATGTGAAAAAAAATAATACTAAAAATGAATCAAGTAACTTTCTAAAAATTAAATAAAATTAAATAAAGGCAAATTAGCATCAGCTTTTCATGATTGAATCTAAATTAACGCAGTAATGAAATTGAATGAAAATATGAAATAGCATATAATACAACATATACTTTATAACAGTTGTTTTTAGCAACCGATCTAAAAAAATCCATCTGACATGCAAAAGATCTATCAATACCTTGCTCTGAAGTAGCTAAATCACCAAATATTACAAATAAATGTGGGTAACGTGAAATGTGGCAGATTTTCTGCAAGAATAAATTTCAGTGAAGGTTACAGTTTTATTCGATTTGCGTGAACGTCGCTAAAAGCGATATTTTCAAAGATTGATGCTCGCGTGACATCTCGTCTTATTCTCATGATCGATCAAACTTTTTGAAATCAAATCACTCCAACGAACTCGTGCAAAACAGTTTTTAGGTTTATGACGTGAACCATATTTCACTTTTAAATCGAAGCACGACGTAATCGCTGTAATTGCAATTTATTATTGGAAATATGGACGAGATGAGGCTACAGCTACCGGTAAAGCTGAAGTTCGACCTTTAAGAGGAGAAGTGTCAATTGATGTACATCAATTATTGATTTAAACCAAGAAAAAGTTTATTAAAAAAAAGGAGAAGAAACGTTAATAAAACTATTTTGATTCCAATGAATGTGATTCTGTTTATTGACTAGTGAAACGCAGTGTATCAAAGTCAGATACAAATTTCCTTATTTACCAGAATAGAACACACCAGATCTGTAAAGCAATACCTATGGTGCATAATATGGTGATATTACGCACCGACTATGAAACAAGTCGGTGTGTATATGTATAGAATATATTGTTGCCCTAAACATTACTGCAGTAATAAGTCTACATTATGATGGCTTTATTATGACATATGGTACAGATAAGCTGTTGTCCGGAAACTTCTTCGGGACTCACAATACACGCCCCAGCAATTTTTTACTTGATGTAACCACATACGTCAACTTCAGTGATTAGTGTATTCTTATTTTCAGGTACATCAATCTGTACATTTACCACTATTTTTCATATACGTTTTGATGAAGCATAACCTTGTTGGGCATGCGAACAGAAAGACATAGGTACATAGGTACATATACCGGCTGTCCAGATGGGGACAGAGTAGGCCAAATTTCCATTGTTCGAAACCTACACATTTAGATTTAAAGCTCTGAATTTATTTGTACAAAGAACTGCCTCAACAGAAATCGTTTCATATAAAAACGGACGCAATGAACAATTTGGGATATATTTATTTAATATTTTCCTTTCTAGTATTATACTTGTTTCTTATTACTGAAGATTTAATGATTTATTTTTCAATTTAGCCTTCATTTTTATTTATTTTTAATTACAAATTATTGATATATCTTATATATAATAAAATATAATTGATATTTATACATTATTCGCAGAAATATATAAATATGTTGATAAACTTCTACTTCGCACATCAATAGGCAAAAGAATAAGGTTAATTGTCAGAAAAGTCTCCTAACAATTGAGAGAGTGCTTATTTGGTTTCCCAGTAGGTTTCTGTTTTGGGAGGTACGAAAAAGCTTTATAGCTTTTGGACATTTATAAACGACTGCTCTATAACTCAAAACATTATTATTCCTAATTGGAGCATTTTTTGCGAGCGAATGCGAATACTTTTCCTGGAGGAACAAATCTTATAAAAACCACCTAGAACGGAACTTGCTAGGTAAATAATCTATTGACTATTGAGTTTACTGCCCACGAGTGTTTTTGATGTACTCACTGAGGCCTACCACCATCAAAATTTTCTGCAGCTATCACGACAGTCCCTTTGCATCAGTGTTCTGTGGGTTCCGCATTATTGGAAATTGATTTTAACCCTAGTATGCCTCGCACATAAATATAATTATTTAGTCCACTTTGACGTGTCATCTTTGGCAGGGTCGCGTATAGGTCAATTATCAAAAGCTTTTTTTTTATAGCCAGTCTCCTGCAAAGGGTGAAAGCCTATGGCACTGTAGAAGTGCTGCGAGAGTATAAGTGTCGGGCACGTTAGATTTGAAACGCTGCAGGTTGCAGCCGTAGGGAAACAAATTCCCTGGCAGCTCATTCCACAATATCGAAGTTCTCCATAAGAAGAAATGCTGGAGGAGACTGGTTGTGGGAGTAGGGACCTCGACCTGATAAGCATGAGCTCGCCGAGCCTCTGTAGTGTTCCTCGTTCGGACGGCCTATGGTGTTATTATCTGGGAGAGTTCACTCGAATATCTTTCGTGACAGAATCTGTAAAACAAGGTCAGGTCAGCCACCCTTCTTCGATGTTCCAGGCTGTGGAGGTACTTTGTGAGGTTAGACGTATCGATTAGTCGAATTGCTCTCTTCTGGATAGTATTTAGAAGCACAGCATACATAATTATAGAAGCTTTAGAGAGTGCTTCGGAGCGCATCCCCACACATGGGAGCAATACTCCGGCGATGGTTAGATCTGTGCCTTGTAGAGCAGCAGTGGTTGCTCTGGTGTATACAGCTTCCTACAGCGGAACAAAACTCCAAGCTGGGATACCGTTTCAGCAATTCTGACGACGTGGCCATGCCAGGACATGTTATTGTTGATGTTGATCCTCAACAGCTTGACGGTGGATGACTCGACTATTGGGTAACCCTCCATTTCCACAGCTGGTTAGCCAACGTGAGATGTCTTTGTAAGTGTTTTCTGTACGCCAAACTGTACTTTATTTACTAATCTCCGCTCGAAAATTGTTTTGATAGCTACGTTGATCTGTGAGGCATGTTGCTGTCGCCAACGTATCATCTTTGGGATGATTCTTGTGTCCAGATGCTTCGGAGCGCATCTCTACATATGGGAGCAATACTGTGGACGTGGCCATGCCAGGACATGTTATTGTTAGTATTGATCCCCAAAAACTAGACGGAAGGTGACTAGACTATTGGGAGTATTGGGTAACCCTCCATATCCACAGTTGGTAAGCCAACGTGGGACTTCTTTGTTAGTATTGTTGCCTGAGTTTTCTGTACTTTAAACTTAAACTTATTTATTAAACCCCACTCGACAATTGTTTTGATATCTACGTTGATCTGTGAGACATGTTGCTGTCGCCGACGTGCTGTCTCCTAGGAGGATAGCGGCTTGCCTAGTTCCATGCAGGACAATAATGTACTGTCAGCTGCGAAGCTGTAGATTGGATTGGATGTTATTTCCAGCAGCTCGTTGTTGTACAGCAGAAATAGTGTAGCTATAGACATTTTATGACTTTGACATCTACAACTAGAAGCGACAAGACTTATTTTGTTTCTCTTTGTATATTATTTTGATGACAATATGTAATAAGCGTTCGCTGTGTTGGGTTCGTGATTAACTCCTTACTTGTCGGTACATGAAAAGCTTTCAACGATGGCAATAAAGCAATCTCCATTACACGGCAAATTATTAATTTCCTGCCCCGCCAGCAGTTTATAACTTTAAACAATCGCAGTGGAATAAAATGTCTCGTAAGAACTAGATCGGCTTTTACGACTACAAATCAGAACCGTTCCAGTTTCGTGTTTCAAACTAGTTGCCTATCGCGAATTTTTCCGACTTTCAGTAATGTATTTGCGCTGTACGTGCCTGTGTTCCTCGTATTTCTTTTCCTTTTTAGGAAAGATTATACTGCATTCCGTTGAAAGCGTAGCGCTTAGTAGTATTTTAGGTACTGATGCTAGTGTTTTGTTGACGTGCTAGCTTCATCTAGCTAGCATATCTCTTGCATTGTATTACCCTTGATGGATATAATGGAACTAATTCCCGCGACCTGTTGTACTATGGTCAGTAATCTTGAATACCCAGCCAAAATTCCCCCTAGGTGGGTAAACCAAATTCTTCCGAATGACTGGTATAAAAGAAATGAAGTTTCTCCATAGTAGGATACCAACCTCAGGGAATTTCAGTCCCTAAAAAAAAAAGCATTTAGGAGACTGTTTTATACGCATATTTCGAATGTTTGGGACTTTAGTTAGAATTCAGTAACTGTTTTATTTAGGTGCAATGCAGATTATGGTGGTAGCTCTACACTTTTACGTAATACATTTTTTCATTTAGGATTCCGTTAACTTTTCCATAACTATAAGATAGTCTTCATTGGCTAGCAACCAGAACTACATTAACTGGAAATAAAAACAGTTTACAGGCTACTTTTGTAGCCTTCGTCACAAAAATGATTATACATACATTTGAATTTTTTGCGCTACACAGGTAGCTGGAAAGTTGGGAAACCATTTTGATTAAAAATGAAGGTTGTTTTATATGTTGGCCAGTGGATCGCGAAAAATCAGAGAGACAACCATAGGATAAGTTTAGGAAGTTTTCCATCATTTTGCCTTGAAATTGCTGCACGCCTTAACAGAAATTTCGTCAGAGGTTTGATCTTTTCATGTAGTATTTTTTTATTATTGGTATTATAATGGTAATCTCCAAGATACAGTTTTTTTATAAAATTTATTTCTGTTTGTGAAATTATTCAGTTATCATGTTTATGAAACAATATTAATTGCACGACAATCTCACAAAAATATGTCTGCTTCCAAATGGAAAACATTAAATAACTTGTATCAATAATCGGAGTACTTCACATACGGAGGTTATTTACTGACTGATGAGTTGATATAAACGTGTTTCCTAAAGAGTCTGACTTTCAAAATACGAGGAGTCAAAGGTTGGAAAAAATCGACTTTTATTAATTTCTTAAAGAACATTAAGCTGATTTTTTTGTAATTTGGTAGTGTTTTCACTGCAATAAAACTTTTAAGCCAGCACTGACTAGAAGATAATTATCATTTCCAGTGACGTCTCGGGGGCAGTCCCACGATTAATATTAGCAAAAAGGAACCCCACTGACCTCAAAAGAACGAAATGTTTTTCAGACAAAACTCTTTTGTCTATTCGTATCTCACTTCGTTTTCGAGGAAAACAGTTAAAACCACTTCTAGCCTGTCGAAATGAATGTTAAAACAAAACCCGTTAACTTTGTTATTTGCCTGATATTTACTTAATAAGCCATTTTTGTAATCTAACAAATAAAAAGTAATAAATGGAAAGGGAGGTGGCCATTTACAAAAATTTTTGTGAATACAGGTACTATTTTGTTAAAGTGTTGTTACTTTTCGATTGTTAGATTAAAAAAGTGGCTTCAGAAGAATATTATTCAAGGAACAAAGCTAACTAACTAACTAACATTTTTTCGGCGGGCTAAGAAATAGTTTAGCTTTTTTCCTTGAAAACAAAGTGAGATAAGGAAGAACCACCAAGAAAAAAAAATGTTGTTATTTATCTGTTTAATCTGAGAAAGAACGTTTATTTTTTTAAGCTCAGTTACATTCACTAATATTAACCGGGGACTCGCCTCGAGGCGCCACTTGAAATGATAATTATCTTCTAGTCAGTGCTGATTTAGCAACTCATTGCAGTGAACAACACTGCCAATGACTTAATGATCTTTAACAAATTAATGAAAACTCTATTTTTTTTTCAACCTTTGGCACCAGACTCTTTAGGACGTATTCATATGAACTTTTCTATTTGAATTTGGGTAATAAATGCGCCCTTAGAATTACGACCTATAATTAAGGGTCACCCTGTATGTTGTTACCTATTCGGCAAGTTCCGAGAAACTGGTCGGATTCGTTTGATTCACAGATTATGGAACGCCCTGTATAATAATTGTTTTATTGCTTTCGGGCTATTAATGTTAGTGATGAAAACACTTTGGTTGCCACTGGGCTTTATTGATCGGTAGCAATTTGCGTATTAGCTAGGTTTTAAACGATGAATGGTTGTTTGTCCTGGATCTGTGGCATTAAAATTTCTGGTATTTTGAGCCATTTTCTATCTGAGCACCTACCTGAACAGATTCTGACCAAACGTTAAAAACCAACACTATCCTTGATGACTTGTTATTTTGCAATCTCCATTTTTGACGTTACATAGTATATACAAAATTTAAATTGTTTCTCGTAAAGATAAGCAAAGGTGAGATTTGCATGTGACGGACATCCATATATCATTGAGGCAAAAAACTGTAAGTCGACGATTCCTTTTACGCGAAGACTCATTAAGTATAATTATCTCAAATTGTCATAATTGGTCAATGAGATCAAAAGGAAATGTTATCTTGACATAAGTGTGCCACAACATAGCTCAAACGACGAAAAAAAAAACGGTGTGGAAATATACATGCCTTGAATAGATGGTTTGAGGTTTTCTCTATGTTATTTTGCTTCAATTGAAAAATTTTAGCTATAGCTTTGAGCTATATTTGCAGTTAAACTTTTACTTTCTTTAACATGGAGATACTCATTATAGTGCGCAACCCTGATAAAAAGAATATTTTAGTCATTTTAAGTCTGCATTATCTAAACCAATAATGGGAACAAAATGATGTATCCTGCTACATTCGAAGTTAACGAAATACAGAATAAAACATGACTGTATGATCAATAGTGGGCAATTTACCTATCTTTGAGCAGTGTTTTGCTATATTTCCCAGTATTCATTTCGTTAATACCTTTATTTATTGTTTATCTATGATCTATTAAAAAAGGGACTTTCATGAATAACCGACGGCAATTTTCCACTATCCAGTTCGCCAATATCTTAATTTTTGATTCTGTATTTTCTCATGAAGTTCATATGAAGGTATCAAAATGTTGATTAGAAGAAATAACAAAAGAGCAGCAAATTTTTCACGCTCACGATTAATTGACGGCAAAATTATATCATACCTTTATTTTTTCTTTCTATGTTAACTTAATATAAAGTTGGCGAATTTCATATATTCAAGATAATGACAAAATAGTGATAAGCTATCTACTTTTCAGACTGTTCACCTTAATTTTTTATTCTGTTTTTTCCTAACTTCATATTATGAAGTTAGCGAAACATTAACTTTTTAAATGAAACAGCGGCAAAATTGATATTTACATAAATAATTTACAAAAAAGCGGTAAATTGCTAACCTATTAACAACCGTATAGGCTAATAATGTTTTGCTTTAAGCTTATCAACTTTTGCGACCATTGATCATTATATGTATAAAGCTTGGGTTTGGGTTTGTTATTTTACTTGTTACACTACCATAAAATAAAATTAAAAATTGAACTGAAATGCTAGTGTAAAATAAAAAAATGAAGTCAAGTTTATTGACTCAGCACTTCCCACACATTACTGTGATACCAGTTTATTATTTTCCTAGCACGAAGCTATAGCGTGAGACCTCCCTCCAATCAAATCGTCGCCGCCCGTTTGCAAGAAAGTGTGCTTTGCCGCTATGTACTTCTTTCACAGGCCAATGGCAGCCTATTATGAATACTACGATTTTTTCAGTTTTACAACCCTCACCCACAACCACCTCAAGGTAATAATACTGTGTCAAAATTTTATTAAAGTCAATTCAATAGTTTGCACGTCACACAATACAGAACGATATAAAGCAATGCTCGTATTTATATATCAGAAAATCCAAGTCCCTTGGTTTCTGTAATAATAAGTAATAATAAGATTTTTAAATTTTACAACCCCCCAACCACCCCAATTTTACTCCCCCCTCAAGTATAAACCCCTAAGTCGCCCAAAAACGAAGTTTGAAGAATATTTGAATTTACCGCCCATGCAGTGATTTTTAAAACTATAGCAGCATTACCTAATAATGCCCTACAGCATATCGCTACCGAAATTTCATCGCAATCCATGCAACGGTTACTGAGATTACGAGGCTATAAAAACACCAACTGACAGACAGACCGACGGAAATGAGTGACGTGTATTTTTGTTATGTAGATATCATAATACGCCCAAGAAGCGTATTATCTCAAAATCGAAAAAATCACAATACTCCCCTCATCTATTGTGTGATTTCATTGATATAAAATCATTTATAGAGCGGTCAAGAGGCCAGACCATCGGAAACGAGTGTCATACCTTTATCTTATGTGTGATTTATGAAACATGAAAAAAATATTATGAATGAATTTTTCCGCTATAACAATAATTTTTCATTCTTTGGAGTAAGAAGTAATAGTCTTGGTTCATCAAAATTTCCAGCTACTGGCTGAAATCCAAGTAACAAATTGTTCGATAATCCTTATTCACCTATAATGGTTCTTTGACATCGCAACATGACTAGAGGCACTGTAATATGTTATACGCCGCAAAACACGCGAACAATTTGTTGGGCATCTGAATCAGTTTGTTTATTAATGATTGTTGTTTTTTACGGTGATCGAGATATAATTGATACTCTGGCATTTTAACATAAACCAAATTACTTAACTCAAGGTTGTATTGACCAATCGAGGATCGTAATAGGTATGGTACAGAATATAAGATTAACCGGTATGAGAGAATTTTATTGATCTTTAAAATATCCACATAATATGTAGCATCGATTGCAATGTTGCATAATATTGGATAAACCTTGCATTTTGAAGCTGGAACTGCGTGAGCTTAATCCGTATATTTGGGAAAAATATGTCCATTTTAGCCATATTAAAAAAGTGTTTACGTTATCACTTAACTATACGACTACCTAAAATTTTAAAGTAATGTTTCTTCATTTTTTGTTCAACTATATCGTAGTTTGAACATAGAAACTAAATGCCGCTGATAAATTTTATTCTATCACGTAGTTCTTAGATGGGAACTAGAGTTTACGGCGTGAGTAGATTGGAGGATTCACAGGTATCAGAATAAGATTTATAATTGTTATTTAACATAGCAATAAATTATTTTTCTAACAGTTTTCCAATTTTTACTTCTATAATAATTTTAAATCATGTACGATTTACGACCTGTCCAATTTTAAACCTATTATTGCTCTTTGTAGCATGATCTCGTAATCACATTTGTATGTAACTCAAAATTGTAGTTTGTAATGTGATTTGACGGCTTGATTAGTCGGCGATTATTAAGAGAAACCCAATTCCAATCCATAGTGTATATGTTTTTACTTCCAACACCGATAAGTGAGGGGAGTATTGTGATCGCGAAAATTTTCGATTTTGAGATAATACGCTTTTTGGGCGTTTTATGATGTCTACATAACGAAAATGCATGTCACTCATTTTCCGTCTGTCTGTCTGTCTGTCGACATCTTTCTAACCTCGTATCTCAGGAACCGCTGCATGGATTGTGATGAAATTTAGATAGCGCTAGTCTATGGAGTCGTAATAGGTAATGCTGCTATAATTTTGAAAATCAGTGCATGGGCGGAGTAATTAGCAAAAACAAAAAGAAAATAAATATTCCTCAAACTCCGTTTTGAGGCGTTTTAGGGGTTGCTGATCATTTTCTACTTTTTTGGGTGGGGGTGAAATTGGGGTAGTTAAGGGGTGGCGGGTTGTAAAACTGAAAAATGTGTTGTATTCATAATAGGCCTTGACCTGTGAAAGAAAGACCTAGCGGCAGAATACACTTTTTCAGGCCAAATCGAATATTGCCTTGGCTATTAACAGAAACCAGTTGACTAGAAATTGTCTGATGTATAACCTGGAAATTGTTGGATTGAATGAAATGATATTGTGACACAGTATTATTACCGTGGTCAAAATGGAAAGAGCGTATGACTTTTAGAAGTCAGTGGCGGCGCAGCAATAAGCAAAAACAAAAGATATAAAAACAGCTCAGTTTTTAGGCGTTTTATATAGGGGTTCCTGATCATTTTCTACTTTTTTTTGGGTATCTGTGAAATTGGGTTGGTTGAGGGTGGGGGTTTATGAAATAAAAAGAACTAGTGTCATGAAACACTTTTTTGTGGGCGGACGATGATTGTAAGAGAATCTCGGACTATTGCTATTGAATAATTTTTCTTAATTATTATGATTATAAGACGCTGGCCTGGAAGTTTCGTTAACTAATCACTTTTTATTGTTCACAATGATGTAATATAGTGTTATCTAAGAAGCAATAAAAAATAAAATATTTTATTATTATTAAATTACTATTTATGTTTGTAGTACTGTAATTTGAACTATTTTAAGAATATTTTGTTCTTTGATGAATTTTGAAAAACTGCTTAGTTTCAACGATATAGGGTGGCAAAGATGCGAGTACTACTTACAATATTTCTTGAAATTATTAACTGGCGAGGTCAATCGCAACTTTCTAGAAGAACGCTTTCCAAACTTACTGGATGGTGTACCAAGACGTGCAATGTGGTTTAGCACGGTGGTGCACCACATTTTATTTTGGTTTCTCGCGAATATTACAACGAAGATCATTGGATTGGGCGAGGTCGACCACATGCATGGCCTAGATTATTTCTTGTGGAGTTGTCTAAAGTCACTAGTTTACGCTACTTCAGTGGAAAATTTGGACGATTTGCGAAATGGGATAATTTGTTGGATGTAACTCCATTCAAAACAGACCTGGTGTGTTTGAAATAGTTTGCCCATCACTGGTGAGTGAAGAAGTCATTTTGTACATTTATTGTAGATTAAGCAACTTACCATGTGATTCCTGATCATAAAAATGTTTTTCAACCTGTATCTTTGAAATGTAGCGGTTTTTCAAAATTCATCAAAGAACAAGATGTTCTTAAATAGTTGACAGAATCACCCTTTGAACGTTAGCCGCATGTTTACCAAATTTTATACATATTTGAATCTCCAGTCGCTAAAAACCGAATTCTCGCCACCAAACTTGTGTTTTTCTCATGTTTGTATCATTGGCTCAATTGGCCCAAAAGAAATTCAAAGTCGCGTTTTGACATTCATGAAAAATTCTTATATTAGTTTTTATCAATACCTATGTAACTGAAGCTTCAGACACACTGAAGCAAGGTTTAATCCAAAATATTGTCTTTCTTGCAGACAATATTGCTGAGATATATCGTATATTTATCCAGAAAATGTTTATAATGAGCATGAAAAAGATCTTAGCTTCATTTTATTGTTATGTAGTCGAATATAAGAATTTAGTCACTTTATAACCATTAATTAAAACATGTTTGATGAATGAAAATAGAAAAAAAAGAAAGACGGCTTCCTGGAGCAGCTGTCAATCATTGTCAACGTTCAAATTAATTTTTAATACTTCGATAAAACTACAGAGGTGGCCGATACGACAGTAAGAGTTTATATTCTAATAGATGTGGTTTTAGTTATGAGCCATTAAAGCACGATACAACCTTTGCAACTTTGCAACTGTTTAGATCTCTGCAAATATTCTTTTCCTATGCAAATTTACTAATTTGATGTGAAATTATTGCTGATGTAGCCATACTACTTCCAACTCTAGGGAATCTTAGAGGAGAATAGTACACAAGCCTTCATTCACTAACAACAGTAGTTTCATAACATTGGCTTATTAAATTACCTGCAATTAGTACTCCACAAAATTAATGAAAATACCTTGGTATTATGCAATCATCAAGCTGTATTATAGGCAGTTAGTTATGAGAGTGTGCGTGAAGAAATGAATTGCACTAGACTGATATTCATTGATTCTGGGCATATTTACATATGTACGCATTCTTAAGGTTAATAAATATTCATTGTGTCTATTTTCATTCATTATTTTTTATAACGTTGTTGTTACGGTGTTCGTTTTGAATGGAAACGGGCTTTTCTTTCTCTCGCTGTGATAAATGGACATTTCTCTCTTGATTCCAGATTAGATACATAAGATTCATTGAAATTATGTGAAAGACTGATCTATTTATTATATCCTTGTGCATTCAATAAGTGCGTGTATGTCTACTACTACTATATGTGTAGGTACTTTCACATAACATATCTTGTGCATAGAGTCGATGAATCGTCCTCGTCCATTTTTGGTACATAAATTCTAAGTGGTAGGTTAATTGCGCAATACATTGGAATATTTGAAGAACCAACATTGCCTACGCAAAACATGAATAAATCATTGTCTTTGCCATCACTATAACGTAAACATTCATTGAATGAACGCTTTGCCATTGCTAAACAGTGCCATTTCTCTACAAAATAACAATAATAATACTATGTTGATTGGTCCATGAAGATCAGACATAAGAATCAATAAAAGATATGATTCTTTTCAATGAATACTAGGCATAGATTTCATGAACTTAGTACTTAGTTCATAAATTGTCAGAACACCCACTACAGTTGATTGTAGCAAGCCATAGATCAATCTTTGCTGGCTATTTAATTTAAAAATAGCTGTTGCCGTGCGTAATATTAAGAACTGGTAGTTATAGATTCGTGGTTACGGTTTATGGATATTACTTTATTATTACGATGCACAGCAACCGTAAGCTGACGGATGATTGGATAATAATAACCAGCTAACATGGCTGCACATCAAAGGTTACATGAACACGAAAATGTATGTACTGCCTTTTAATGTATTAACGGCTTTCGTTGCCGGTGCAAATCCAATGGTGACTTTCATTGATTTGATGTTTTTTTTTTATTAACATTACGTACTTTTTTGATTAGTGTTCCTATTTGTTTTATTTTATAACTGAATAAAGGTATTTTTCTATTGACTGCAACAAATCAAAGCTAATGTTGATTTAATGCATATGTGTTGCCTTCCTATATCAACTAGTGGTTCTTGGGTTGTTCGGCCGGCGTTGATGCACTCGAACGTCTTGGCGTCGGCCTGTCTCGCAACATGACGTTTTACCAATCCGAGTAGATGCTGCGATCCATTCAGCGAGTTACGAGTTTTTCTCGTTTTGTCAAGCCGAATACCGCATCGACGCGATGTCAAGTCGTAGCGACGCTGGCCGAACACAGCCCAAGAACCACTAGTTTTGATTTGATTGATATTTCCTGGAAGTTTATCGGTATGGCAAGAATGGAAAAACCATAACGCTTTCAAAAATCCAAAATGCCACACCGAATTTATGCATTTTTCATGATTGTAAGGACGGTAATATTGAGACGTATGTAAGTGTGGTTTTGGGTTCGGTATATCTCTCAAAGTTTATATCTACTGTCCTACAGAAATTTGCTACTAGTATCTTTCAAAGCCTTCAAATTAGTGAACAGCTTCCAGTATAATAATAGTAATGTAATAGTAGTTTATATCTCACAACACTACCTGATCTCCACACCATCCTCATAAAAAAATAGACAATGATCAGGGACCTTTGAAACATCTAAAAACGATGAAGCAGGAATTTTTAGTTTTTTAGTTATTGGTGCATCGTGACTGACACAATTTCTAAAAACCATACGCGTCCTCGCCACCGTAATAATCCTGTGCCGAAATTTCATTAGAATCAATTAAATGATTTCCAGAATACACAATACAGAATGATCTAGGGCAATATACCCTATGTCTAGATCAGAAAATTCATAGTTCCTTGGCTTCTGTAGTAGGCAAATACATTTTCGGATGGATCTAAAAAAGTGTATTATGCGGCAAAGCTTTTCCTTCACAGGTCAATGGATTATTACCCACATCACCACCCTGAAAATAAAACCGGAAAAGGATCACGAAAAGTTTGGAGGGGTTGTGATAATTTTTTGTCTTTTGTCAATTTAATCACCGCCAATGCAGCAATTTTCGGAATTATAGCAGCACTTACTACCACGCCGCAGCATAACCGCTACCCAAATTTCATCACAATCTAAGCAGCGATTACTGATATTACAAGGCTAGAATGAATCCAATAGACAGACAGACCGACAGACAGAAATGAGTAACATGGAATTTCGTTTTGTACAGACATCATAAAATGACCAAAAAGCGTATTATCCCAAAATCGAAAGTTTTCGCGATCACAATACTTCCCTCATCTGTAGGTGTGGGAAGTAAAATCACAATGTTTTGGATTTTAAAGTCACGAAGTGAAATTTTGGAGCACGGAATAATATCGGATGGGAGCACGGAATAATATCGGATGGGAAGATGGGATACTTCCAAACTGCTGTCCCTCGTCGAAAGGTGGTAGAACGTATGTAATATTTTGACGTTTTGGGTTTTTTTCACGAATAGAAAAATATTTTTGTGTGTAGATAAACTATATGTTCTGATACATATTTTGTACTGTCTCTTTTTCTTTGCGGAGCCAAGCTTTTCGTAATTTTCTGCTACCAAAATACTCTACCTGACTTCATATTTTCCATATTTCGCTGAGGGCTGAGTGTCTCGTTTCAGTAAATTAATTCTGGTGTAGCGATGTCCCACTCCGCAAAAACTCCGTAACACGACGCATTCACAATACAAGACAATAAGTAAAATCCCACACGCAAGTGTTCTTGGAGAGAGAGAGAATGTGACCTCAAAAGCGGGTACCTACAAAGGCAGGGTGAAGGTGGACCATCCTCAGCCGCACTGCAGATCAAATTCGCCGGCCACTTTATATGCAAGTTCGCCGTTCCGAAGAATAAATTGCATGTCTCAATGTATTGTAGTCGCGCAGGGACTCTTTGACATCTCCGCTCAGTGACATAATATTACAATGTGGTAATCACTTCAAGGTGTCAACTCCTTTGCTCTTTTTCTCACATCCCGCGCTCGAGCGCACGTATAAAGGAGCATTGAAGCTATTATACGATCTCTAGTGTCTAGACCAACGTATTCAAATAGGTTAGAAGAAGTAAACGAGGTTTTGTTTGTCCCCACAATCCTAAAGCGGCAGCTTGATGATGGTGGCACACTGACCGCCGAATCACTGATAAACCCGTATACCCCCTCGACTATCTAGCAGGTAAAGGACACTAAAACATAACAGCCTGATTAGTGACATAATATAAATAGCAACTCTGTTTGGGTTGATCGTTTCGAGTTTATTGTTATAGTTTTGAGTGACCTTTGGGTTTTAGCAAGGCATAAGTGTTGAAAGACTACACTAATCAATTCCACGAGATTTAAGTCCTGCGGATTTTTGTAAAAAATAACATCGTGTTTGTGAAAACTGTAAATAATAACAACGGGGTATTGAGAATACACTCGTGCCTGTTATAGCATGGGCGTTGCTTTTTCTAACCTATTCGAATTCGTTGGTCTAGACACAGGAATGCAACTTCTCTCAACCAATCGGCGAACAAGCAACCTTTAAAAAATAAATTAATTATTATGATTACGTCACAGTTCTTGTGAAATGTGGGTAAAGGATTGACGCACATCAGAAGCCAGGAAAAAAAAGGATGAAACATTTTGGCCCGAAAAAATAGTTGAGACAGAACCTCCAGCATCTACATTTTCTATCAGAATATTTTATTGGTAAATATCTAGAAGAAATAAAAATATATAAGACATAGCGTCTAGAATTAAATATGATTTTATTGTCAAAAAAACACAAATACACAAATACGTGGACATGTGAGATTTTTTAAAGACGAATTTAACAAGTGAGTGTCTCTAATACAAACACTGAGTACCTGAACATTGACTCTGACTCTCTGACCCACAAAAATTCCGACATCCATCCTTCGCAGCCACTATACTGATATCTTTTTCGATGACAATGTTATCAACAGTGTCAGGTGCTATGGTGTTCTGGTTTGATATCAACTCCTCATAAAATTGTCCGTTGCTATGTTGTATAGAAGAGGTGGACGTTTTTTCTAATGCCAATTTTGTTTTTTTTTTTAATTGGTACTGGCAGATCATGTCCATGATTTCAGCTAATTTCGTTTTTCATCGATACTTTTGGATCTACTAGTGATAAACGCAATTGACCACTATAACAATATTTGAGATGTTGTACGAATAGGATATAATGTAACTATTAAGTACTATTTTATGTACTTTAAGAGCCCTTAAGCGAAGTATTTATAATAAATGTGGCCACTTTTTGAAGACTTCGGTTGGAGGCTGGATAACGACAATGTTTGGGCTCACAGGTCAGCGATTTGTCAACAAACAATTGAAAAATTAGGGATGGAAATTATGGTTCGCCCGCCTAATTTCTCAGCCTTGCTCCATGTGTCTTCGTCAGAAAAGGATTGCGAGGTTGAAGACGTGAGTCGGAGCTCAACAATGATGTGATGGGTATACTAAACAAACTAGTCCCCAAGCGATTTTAATCTCCAGATCATTTGACAGAAAAGAAGCCGCTGCCTTCTGCGTTCGAGTTCGATCACAGAGTGGTCTATTGATTTTGCATAGTAACTGGAAAATCTTAACCCTTTTCAGGTTACTAGCTGCTGCTTACTTCTCTTGAATGAGTAGGGTAGGTTAGGTTAGGTTGAAAGTGAGCGGAGCGATTCTGCCTCCTTCCAGTACGACCCTATTGTGTCTATGGTAGCTGACACCTATTTAGGGCTCACCGCATAATCCACACCTCTTGACGAAGGTAATTGTAGTGATGGGTGAAACTACCTTGAAGTCAGAAGGTTCCAGTTGGGTGAGTCCAGAAGTCTGAAACCTATAAGTAATTTCAGTACTGGACAGGAGAATAATATGTGCTCCGTTGTTTCGTCCTCCACATACTGGTAGCAGAAGCGACAGTCTATTGTTTGTTCAAGACCTAACTTCCGCAAGGGGACGACGATGTCCCGTCAACAGACCAACCAGAATGCGGAGACCATTCCTGGTGTATCTTGCCAGTGCAGGAGTGCCTCTCTGCCCAATCTGATATGGTTTTCTTAACGGTTCTTTCGCAATGCCCACGAATGGTTCTAGTCCTAAAGAGAACACAGATTAGGTTCCTCTCCTTGCGAGTGTGTCGGTCAATACATTGCCTTCCACTCCGCTATGACCTGGAACTCAAATCAAAATTACTTTGTTTCTTGCAATTTCATACGAGTCTTGATTCAACCCGTTTGGAGCTCAGTTCTTTTAGGATAGCCTGGCTATCTGAAGACTTTTATAGATTTGTTGTTTTTTTTGATCAGCTCCCTGACATCCATTTCTGCTTGGAATACAGTGGTATACCTCCCAAGGTATACTGAGATTTCAGCTCTTGGTTTGGTACAAGCTCCTCCCGCTCCTGTGCTAAGTTCTTGACTTGGAACCATCCGCGAATAGCGAAAGATCGGAGGGTGAATGAGTATGATTGGCTGAACTATAAACGTCACATAATCCAGCCACCCGTGATACTTAGTTTAAAAATTATTTGTCCAGCACAGAACTCTCAACAAATTGTCATACGCAGATATATAAAATATCCAAATTAAAACGGTTTTTATCTAAAATAATCGATTTTCGATCCTTGAAAAATTAATAATCGATTTAAAATATCTAATCATGCGATTTAGAAAAAGATCTGACAGAAAGTCTAAGGGCTGTATGACACGATATTGAATTTGCTATCGAATTTCTATCAAATTTGATCGCAAATTTGTTATGCAATTTCTTAACAAAAATGGTATGGTATGTATGATACCATCTCAAATTTGACATTAAATTTGAGCCCTGCGCAAGCGCAGTTGAAACTAAATATGATACTGGGTTGACACTATTGACATATATTAGCTGGAATTCGATAATTCGAACGCGACTCGAATTGACGCGTTCCGTTCATACAATTTTCTCAGATATTCTCACCTTAGATCATTTGGCCTCAGATTCGTGCGCGTTCCATTCGCGAGGTGAATTTGAACTGAGGATATTCGTTCCGTCTTCATCCCTCCAGAGCATGGTTTTGTGACTTTTGTGGTTGTGCTCCAACGAGTTTTTTGGATCACTAACCTTACTTTCGTTTTTGTGTGTTTGTATGTTGTGCACTTATGTATTATTTTATTAAAACAAATTTTATGTTATGACTTTTGTTTTACGTGACAAACATGAACGCAGCGACGGCACATGAATGTGCAGCGTCAAAAAATCATGAGCAGGTCCACAATAATACAAAGTATAGAGGAGCAGAAATGCTAATGTTCCTTGCAATGTGATTGCAATTTGATTTACCTAAATTTGAATCTAGAATGAAAGATCATTATCAAAGGATGTTAAACTTAATTATTATGAATTTTATATTATTGCGAAGATATGTTCTGGCTTAATCAACTGAAAACAGTGGAAACATATCAGTATTTAGCACTTCATTTATTTATGTTACACTTTATTAACAGCTGTGACATTTAGAAGTTAGTGTTTCGTGATGAGAAGTAAAATGTGACCCAACTCGTTTCTTTTCTGTAAATATGATGTGAGTTTTTCATCTCAAGAAATGAAGTGATATATTTGTCTCACATGTGAAAGAAACGCACCTGATTTGTTGCTTTTGTCAGACGCCAATTTTGACAGATGTCAACTCCATTATCCTTCTGCGCACTTTTACGCGCAGTTTTGATATCAAATTTGTTTTTAGAACAATTTATAAATAAATTTGATATAAAATTTCGTATGAAATATTGGTTCCGAAACCCGTATGACACGTGAAGAAATTTCATAACAAAGTTATTTGCAAATTTGATATGAAATTTCATCGTAAATTTCGTATCCTGTCATACGGTCCTAGTACGACCGGACTATTGGTACTATCATCGATTATGGAAGCACGCTCAGAAGGAAGTATATTATAGTAAGGCGTTCGGCGACGGCGACGGACGGACAATGCGCCACCGCCCTAGGATTTGTGTCAGCAGCGTGTTGAACAACACGACCCGAGACCCGACCGAGAGAAAATTGATACCATCATCATCATGGGCATCGAATCGTAGATCGCCGCACGGTGCCACTACGCCACAGCCGTGCTGGTACTTATATGGAAGACAACGAAATAGAGAGCCAAACGCCAAACCAGAATCTACTGTCTTTGTGAAAACTTCCGTCATATCTAGAAGCTTACCGTAAGTGCTGGGTCTTAGAGAGAAAATGCGAGCCTTTATTTACAACCACTGCCTACAGAAAGACATGTTTCTGAGAAGAATACGGCAGCTTTTGTACTTATCTGAAATATCATCATCATAGTCACCATGTCTTAACAGACATGTTGTGAACTCGTAAAATGCATTAAGTCGGAGCTAGAGTATAGCCGACACGAATATTATCAATAGTTTTGAGAACTGTAGCTCGCCATCGTTCGCGATTTACTGTCAGTTCAGTGGCGCTTTTGATACTCATATCCTGCAACTGTTTCGTCATATCCACCCAGCGTGTAGGGGACGGCCGCGGCGCTGCCCGCTCGGGGCGTGACCCTGAACTACAAGTTTCTCCATAATTATCACTTCTGTGTATATGTCCGAAGAATGTAAGCATTCTCGTCGACACAATGGAGGATAGTCTCTTTGGATTACCGAGCTCATCCAGTATGGAAACGTTAGTTCGATGGGCGGTATAAGGAACTCTCAGCATCCTCCTCCACGTCCACATTTCAGAAGCATCCATGCGAGCTCGTTCTGCCTTTTTAACCGTCGAAGTTTCCGAGGCATAGAAAAATATGGAGAACACAAGAGACTGAACCAGCGACATTTTGGTAGCTTTAGTGATATTATGGTCACGCCATATTTTAGTAAGCTTTGTCAAGGCCACAAGTGCCTGTTGAATGCGCCGTCGAATCTCATTTTCACAGCTACTCGAATTGTCGATCAAAGAACCGAGGTACACAAAACTTTGAACTACTTCACAACGGCCTACTGACTTTATTGCTTGATGATTATCATGCTCTCTATCTACGATCATAATCTTGGTCTTGTTGTAGTTAATACCAAGACCATATGCTGCACTGTGATGTTTAATAGAGCTACTAGTTCTTCCTGAGAAGCAGCAATAAGGGTTGTATCGTCAGCAAATCTTATGTTGGATATTTTGCTTCCGCCAATAGTTATACCGCCATTCCAGCTGTCCAATACGTGTCTCATAACAAATTCAGAGTAAATGTTGAATAACATCGGAGATAATACACATCCCTCACGAACTCCTTTTCTGGTTGCCGTTTGACCAGACAGGTTACCATCAATTCTTACACTAGCCGAATTAGGCTTATAAGAGTTGCTGCATGAGAAATACTAGGTGATAAGGAACTCCCACAGAGATGAAGATTTCCCACAGTTTAGGCCACTTTACGTTATCAGACGCCTTAGAATATCCATATCAATATCCACAAAGCAGATAAAAACTGGAAAATATGAAAAGCAGAACAAAAATGCTGATATATCCAGAATCTAAAATTTCTTTCAGTAGCTACATTTGGGGGCTCTAAGCATTATGACCTAAGTAAGTTTTGTGGTTTCCGGTTTCAAGTCTATAAAAGAGAATAATGGTTACGAGTGTAAAAGACAAATAAATGATTCTAGCTGTATAGAAAACTGACCAATTTTCTCCAAATCAAACAATTAGTCATAAGTTTTTCTACGATTGATATTAGTTTGTTGTTGGATTCCGAATGAGATGTTTATGTGTCACATTATTCCCTCACAATATAAACTGTAACATTCTCATTTTGAACCTATCAACAATGTGCATGAATGCAATAATTTGTATTGTTCAAGATTTCAAAATCACAGTTTATCAGGAAGTTAGTTATTTAAAATTAAGTGTTTGTCTAATTCTGACCTTCGATAAAGACCACAGATGTCGCTGGAACATCAGTAAAGTTTATCTTCAAGAATATCTGTTTGATTTAGTTTTGTTAATTGGCCAGTGAGGTTAGATGAGACAAAGAGACAAAAACTTACTTCTGAACTTGTTAATATGACTATGATTTGAGAGCACCCTTTATACGTAATAATTATATATTGTGAAATACTCCTCTAAAGTAGGTCATCTTTGTCCTTGTCTTACATACCAGACCTCTTGACGAAAATTAAAAAACTAAAAACCTTAGTCAGCCCACCTTCACTTTTGACTGTATACTACTCTCTGTTCTACGCTCACTTATCTCCTCACAACTCCTCCCACATACTGCCTATTTTTAGGCTGCAGAAAAAGGCTGTAAGGCTAATTGCTGCTGTTGGATTTCGAGAGTACTGTAAACCACACTATATATTTTTCAAAATCATGACGTTGCCATCCCTATACATATTTCATCAGTAGGTAGATATTCACAAGCACAAACTGGACGTCAATTTAAACTCAAATTTTAATTCTTACGATACTGCTCAGCTGATCTGATTAGAAAACCCAGATTTCGACTAGACAAGTCCAAAAAAATCTCAACTTGGTCTGTACAACCTTCTTTCAGAAGCTTTCCCGCTCAATCTATTTAAAAAGCATAATATAAAAGCTTTTCTTCTCAGAAATGCGTTTTATTCAGTTGAAGAATGCTATTAAGCCTGTCAGAACCCTGAAGTGAGTGTGCTGCAACTTTTTAGGTAATTTTCTGCATAAGCATATTTAACTGTATGTTTTATTATTTATTTGATTATTATTTTTTGTTTTTATAATATGTTGCTACAGTATGACTTGTCACAATTCAAATGCTTGTCAAAACATGATGATTTAAACTATCTATCTATACCCATCTCGCTGAATATAGTTACTCCTCCTTGAACTCAGTCATGCCGAATATCTGACCGCTGACGTTAATACACAGCATACCTGCCCAAGAATTGGAACGTCGTCTAGTCCTCCTCCTCCCAGCATCTGGAACAGATGGGGTTCCTACCACTCTCATGAATGAGAAATGAGAACGTTGAACGTTGAAAGTTGAACGTCTCTCTGTTTTTATTCAGAAGCCATAGCGTTCGGCCCTTATCAGGACCCGCTATGAATCTTTTAGCTTGCTTGCAGTCATCTCTCTATAACCAGTCTTCCGCCAGTTCCGTGTAGGCCCAGCCATCCAGGGCAACATTGACCTGGCGCCTGCTAATTCCAAGCTTCGGTTATGGGCCAGGGAGCGGCCGACCCCTATTCAAATTTTCTCGTAACCCAGTAGACCAATGTGTCCTGGGACCCACGATAGGGTCGCCTTCTTGTGGCTTGCTGAAGGACGACAGAATATTTTTGAGCCAGGTCTGATCTGGCTCTCCGAACCGCCAGCCGTTCAGAGCTGGCTGGCTGTCAGAGCTTTGTTCTGAAAACTGATCGACTTCCGCCTGGAAGACAGTCGTGCAGGTCCCCAGCGCTTCGCTGCACTCCTTTTCCCTCCAGGTAGAAGCCTGCTCTCCCGGATCCCGATTCCTTTGAGCGCGGTCTGTCAGTGAAACACACCAGACTTCTTCTTCTTAGGGTGCCAGGCAGATTCCTGCGTAGGTGCTCATCCTTTCTCTCAACAGATCATCCTATTAATTGCAGCCCTCTCTAATTCCTGGAAGTCGCTAATTCCTGTCCAGTGACGGACGTTTCTCAGCCATGATAGCTTTTTTCTTCCAATTCCTCTTCTCCCTCCCTCGATCTTACCTTGAAGAATGAGACGTAGGAGGTGATAGCGTTCCCCACGAATTATGTGGTAAGCTATTTTCCTCTTCCTTCCTATTCCTTATAACCCCAAAAAGTTCTAGTTCTGCTAAGCCAGCTCTCTGGAGAACGTTCTCATGTCTCACATAGTCGACCCAGGACACTCTGACACCAGACTATGGGGCAATAATTTCACTTTTCCACTCATTCAATCGTCTCTTATCGGGATAATTAGTGAGAATTAGAGGTGAGTCGATTCCGGACGAATAGGGACGATACCTTCAAAGGAATCGATTCCGATGGTTTGGAATTGGAAATGACAAATCCGCGCACGGACTCGGACTGTCGATATTGGTGTCGGTTAGCCAAACTTACTAGTGAATCGTGTTGTCGATTCCGTCGCGTTGTACCGGAATCGTGAACGAGATGAACAAAACAATTCATGTCATTCACGCCTGACGCTGCTGTAGTGCGGTGTAGTTATTTCTGGCAATTCCGTTAATTTTTCTTTGTGAAGTATACCTTGTACAGAAATTTTAAAAGCTTTTCTTTAACTTGCAATGTATGTTTGTTTGTACGGGTAGAATCTTGCTACTCAATTTTTTTGATGTCAATCGCCTTTAATGTTCGCAGATGTCGATAGCGATAAGCTGTGTGCCGTCATTCTAAATGCATTATGGCGGAATAGTAAATTTTAATGCATTTGTACAATGTGGGTATTAAAGGGGTTGTTGAGAGTAGCACGAAAAAGAATGTGACTTCATTCTAAATCCAATATGCGCGACCATCCAAGATGGCGGAATAGCTATTTTTAGGCACTTCTGCAATATGGGTATGAAATGTAGGGCTTGTCGAGAATATAATTAGAAAAATATTCTGAAACACTTTTAATGCGATATGGCGGACTTTTGAAGTTTTTTATGCTTTCCTATATTAGTATTAAGCGACCGGTTCGCTGAGAATAAAATTGCAGGTAACTGAAAAGTAAAAAATAAATTAAAAGGAAAAATTGTTTTAAAACAAGCTTTTATTTAAGTGCTCTAAAACGAAGAAAATTAAATTTTTACCTTTTTGATTGAATTACTTGAAAACGTACTGAATTCAGTACAATTGTACCGAAATGGCAGCACTGGCCTGTAATGGACTAATGGAATCGTGAACGTAGTGAATGAATTGGAGTAATCGATTCTGAAAAAGGAATCGGACATGGAGCGAGGGCGCGGCATCACAGGAATCGTAAAGGAATCGAAGGAATCGATTCCAAAAAAGGAATCGATACCGTGGAATCGAATCACCAAAAACAACGATTGAGCCCCGTTCTAGTGAGAATCCATCTAGATATCTTCTACTCTTCCCACTCTGAATGACCATGTCGGGATATTATTCTCCACGAATCGCTCTATTCAGGTGTGGCCAACTAGCGAGTCTCATACCACCCGCGTTCACCGGTCACGCATTCTCAGGCAGGCTAAGTAAACTTAAAAAAATACTGTTTGCTGTGTCGGTCATAAGATTGAATATACAAAGTAATCTGCGAGTGACACTATCCGTCACCTCTGTCGGGTGACACCCTGTGTAATGCAGCGGATAAATTGCATCAGGCGTTCAACGTAAAGGAAAAATGAGTTGATTTAGTACTCGCGACCATCGTTAAGGCAGTGTGAAATGTCAACATCGATGCGGTCTTAATAGTGGTTGTACATGAGAGCGATACACTTTCGGCTCGTTAACGAAATAACATCGGCCGCGGTAGCAAGAGAGCTAATTTGAGGTCAACGCGGTGCGTCGTTGCTTTTGCCGCCGATCAGACAAGGAGACGCTTGCTGCGTACGCGCCAAAAGGGACCCCCCATGTGAAGGAGATACCACCTGGCTGGAACTGTCTTTATACTGGATTCACGAATGTCACAGAGAACGCATAAACCATCTCATGGCCATACCGCGTGATTACCGCTGTCACATGATTTTTCTCATTTATACACCAGCGGCGTAATTATAGGTGTGTCCAGCCCCCATCTCCCTCATTTATCAAATTATTGCAATACCATGTAGTTCAAAATTTGTAAACTATAAGCATCGACAATCCTATAGATGGCTTTTCACTCATAATGTCAAAAACTTGGGCGTCATGTTTGACTGCAATCTGAGATTTAATTCACCTCGGCAGGTGCCGAAAACTCTTTTTTTTATGGTCATCCTCCCGCAAAGGCTGAGAGCCTATGGTGCTGGAGAAGCGCTGCGAGAGGATAAGTATCGGTGCACGTTAGATTTGAAATGCTGCAGATTGTAGCCGTCGGCGTCGGGGAAACAAATTCTTCAGAAGCTCATTCCACAGCGTCGAAGTTCTCCAAAAGAAGGAATGCTGGAAGAGACTGGTTCGAGGAGTAGGGACCTCGACCTGGTAAGGATAAGCTCGCAGAGCTTCTCTAGTGTTCCTCGTTCGGACGGCGTTCGGTGTTATTATCTGGGAGAGCTCACTCGAACATCCTCAGTGATAGAATCTGTAAAACAGGGACAGGTCAGCCACCCTTCTTCGATGTTTCAGGCTGTGGATGTCCTTTGTAAGGTTAGAAGAAGCTTTAGAGAGTGCTTTGGAGCGCATCCCCACACATGGGAGCAATACTCCAACGATGGTCGGATCTGTGCCCTGTAGAGCAACAGTAGTTGCTCTGGTATACAGGGTGGGCCAATAGTGCGTGGACGGAGGATTGTGGGCTTAATAAAAAATATTTCAAAAATCTGTCACTTGATCATGGTAGAGACCCTTAAGGGCTATAACTTAAAAATATTTTCACTCAAATTTTGACGTTTATACAGGGTGATTCATATCAAACTTACATTTTTTTAAATGGAACCCCCTATATATTATTGCATATTTGGATTCCTTGGTCAATTTTAGTGTGACTTTATGTATCACACATGGAACTTTAAACGAACCGTTTAGGCGCAAATCACCATTTTTGATATAAGTAGGTGTCAGAAAAAAATTGAATATCGCAACGATTATAAAACTTAGAAGGCCGTGACTTTGCGGTACAACTAAGCATGAAACGCGTCATCTTAGGTCAGACGGTTAAAATTGAATTCTTTTTGTACTTGGAGAAATCAGTAGATTAATTAAGGAAACTTCAATCACAGATAACTTGATTTTTTCAAATGGCAATGCCTATTTTGGTTTAAAAAATCGAATGTAAAATTTGATTACCTTTCTAACGATATAGCATTCTCGATATCAATCTTTTTTGGTTTTCATTTTATTTCAAATTTGTAGTCAAATCGGTGTTTTTCAATTTTCCTGCGTGCAAGCAACCTAGCAGGCCATGAAAAATAAACAGAAGCTCGTTAATATGGAAGAAACCAACTAACTTAGTAGAAAGATGCAAACTAACTGGAGCAACGAGGCAAGATTATGAAAATTCCTTGCAAAATATTAGCTCTAACCGGATACAACAGCTCCAAGATATCTAATGTAAATGAGTAGCTGGTTTATGACAGAAGTGTTTGTTTTTCACAGCCTATTAGCTATTGAGCTCTACTAGAGCTTGACAACTTTCCAAAACGATTAAAAATTTTGAAACAAAAGCAAAACTACCAGCGATTTTTGCTTACAGTCTAACACGTTTAGAATTTCACATCTAATGGGATAAAACGATTAGTCACTTCCGTTTAGTTAAGTCAAAAGTAAAATCTCCAACTGGAGCATTCTGAACATTTATTGAAGTAATTGCTAGAATTTTTTAATTACGCTATGTTGTAATTGTGTTTATTTCATGTAGTTTTCTGCAAACTAAATTATGTTTTACAATTCAAACAGACTGCAATTCAAGTTTCATTTTCCGCGATTTTGCTAATAAGTAGAAGTACCTACTGAAGAATTTGAAGGGTTCCAGTCAGAGGTATCATTACTTTTGACTTACGGAAAAGGCTACTTTTTTATAGCACTAAATGTGGAAATTTATTCAGAAGACATAGATATTATACTGCCAGCAACAATTACTAGTAGTTTTCCTTTGATTAAATATTTTTTTACTGACTTTGGAAATTGACTAATAGAATCAATGCTAATAGCTAGTAGGCTGTGAAAAATGAGCGTTCTTGTTACCGCTATTGTTTCTGGTTAGTGCTAATATGTTGTAAGAAATTTTCATAGTCTTGCCTCGTTGCTCTAGTTAGTTTGCATCTTTCTACTAAGTTAGTTGGTTTCTATCATATCAACGAGCTTTTGTTTATTTTTCATGGCCTGCTAGGTTGATTGCATGCAGGGAAATTGAAAAACATCGATTTGACTGAAAATTTGAAATAAAATGAAAACTAAAAAAGATTGGTATCGAGTATGCTATATCGTTAGAAAGGTAATCAAATATTACATTCGATTTTTTAAACCAAAATAGGCATTGCCATTCGAAAAAATCAAGTTATCTGTGATTGAAGTTTCCTTAATTAATCTACTGATTTCTCCAAGTACAAACAGAATTCAATTTTAGCCGTCCGACCTAAGGTGACGCATTTCATCCTTAGTTGTACCGCAATGTCACGGCCTTCTAAGTTTTATAATCGTTGCGATATTCAATTTTTTTCTGATACCTACTTATACCAAAAATGGTGATTTGCGCCTAAACGGTTCGTTTAAAGTTCCATATGTGATACATAAAATCACACTAAAATTGACCAAGGAATCCAAATATGCAATAATATATAGGGTGTTCCATTTAAAAAAATGTAAGTTTGATATGAATCACCCTGTATAAACGTCCAAATTTAAGTGAAAATATTTTTACGTTATAGCCCTCAAGGGTCCCTATCATGATCAAGTGACAGATTCTTGAAATATTTTTTAGTAAGCCCACAATCCTCCGCCCACGCACTATTGGCCCACCCTGTATATAGCTTCGTACAGCGGACTAAGACTCCAAGCTTCTGGGATGTCGTTTTACCAATACTGACGACGTGGTCGTGCCAGGACATGTTATTGGTGATGTTGAACCCCAAAAGCTTGACGGAAGGTGACTCGACCATTGGGTGACCGTCCATTTCCGCAGTTGGTAAGCCAACATGAGACTTCTTTGTTTTTGTTGCCTGAGTTTTCTGTACGTTAAACGGTACTTTACTAATCCCCACTCGACATTTGTGAGGCATGTTGCTACCGCCGACGTACCGTCTACTGAGATGACTTGCCTGGTTCCATGCACGAAATAAATGTACTGTCGTCTGCGAAGCTGTAGATTGGATTGAATGTTATTTCCAGCAACTCATTCATGTACAGCAGAAACAGTATAGGGGATAGGACAGATCCCTGACAAACACCGGCGTTTATTGAAATTACGATATGATGAACAGCCTTCGACTACAACAAACAGAGATCGGTCGTCCAAGAAGCTATTCAGCCACTGGCGCAGGTAGTCCATAAGCCCCAAGCTTGACCAGAAGTCCCTCATGCCACACTCTATCGAAGACTTTCGATATGTCAAGTGCTACATTACGAGATTCGCCATGCTCTGTTCCACAAGTGAGTGACGTAGGCCAGGAGGTCACCTCTAGACCTATGCTTACGGAAGCCATACTGGCGATGATTTATGATGTTATTCTTGTCCAGATATTTCCGAGGCTGTGTGTTAATGACAGTCTCCATAATCTTAGACAATGGTGCTGAGAAGGTATATCATAGTTTGGGTGATCGGTCTTTTTGTTTTTCTTAGGGATGAGTTGTATGCAGCCAATTCTCCATGCAGCGGAAAACACGCCTAGCTGATACGATAGTTTGAAGAGCTTTCAAAGAATAGGTGCAAGCTCAGCTGCACAGCGTTTAAGGACAATGGCTGGAATTTGCTCAGGACCAGTAGCTTTCTTCGTGTTTAGTTTTTGGAGATATCCTATCCTTTAGAAATCTTTCCGAACATTGCTTTATGACCCAAAATTGTTTTTGAATCGACCATCTTGATTTTCGCAAATTTCTCTCTCCAGATTCACTATCGAGGACAATGTAAATCAGTCGATATTTTTAAATCACTCTGGCGTATGGCGTGTTCATTATCTTAAGATGAATGGCTCGCCCTGTGTAGTACGGTAATGCGCTCGGCGTCAAAGTTCCAGTCACGACAGACATTAGCAGCAGTGGGCACATTACATAGGCCACACCAGCCCGGGCACAAAGTCGAAAGAGGAGATCCGATGGCCCTGATAACCTTTCCTGCTGATCGAGCGAGCTTTCGCGCCAGTCGCCGAACATGCTCGTACCGTCGTACCACGTTCGGGCCACCGTGCCGCCCTATAACGCCGCTGCCGCCACGCCGTCGCCGCGCCGCGCCACTCTGACATAATCAGGTCTCGGTTGCTGACACCAGGCCACACAGCTACACCCAATCACGACTTCATTTAGGTACACTACGAGAACACATCAAGCCTTCGTCCAGTCGTACTGGGACAAAAAATGGCGTCAAGTGGCTTCATATACGCCACACAACCACGGCTCAACAAACAATCAGCTGTCTTACTCAAGGTCTGGGATCCGAACCCTTTGCACATCGATACTTTGGGTTAGATTGGTTCTGATTTCAACAGCGGCGGCACGGTAGGGTCATGGCTATCTACATAGAATATGAGTATAGAGATAAATAACATAGATCTCATCGCAAATCTAGTACCTTATGGGAGGTAAACATTAAGGACAACATGAACTTTATGTTATCTTTAATGTTTACCTTCCCTTTACACCGCACAGGTTGAGTATTGTTTTTTAATTCTGCCCTGTTGTACACTTTATCTACCTCGCCCCTCTCAGGGCGAATGAAACTATCCCAAAATGGCGTCGCTGACGTCCGATATTTGCAACACGTCATCACAAGGAAACCGACCGTGAGTAAGACAGCTGATTGTTTGTTGAGCCGTGACATAACTCTGACGGCACTTCGGTCAATGTCACCGTTCTGTATTCAAACAAAAACAAATCCAACCTAAAAACCCATGAGGGATTATGAAATATAAAAGTCGTGTATTGAACTGAATCTTACGTCGTGTTTCTCACACCCATATGCACCGTTTGGCGATTCTAATTCTAGTTTCTTAATCGCGTTTTGATAATCTTTGACATCTAGCCATGCACCATGAAGATATTAGATAATCCAGATTGGAGATGCGGCAAGGTTGTGTTCGAGAGGTTGTTTTGACAGTGACAGTGTCAAAATTGTCAGTTTGCGGTACATAGTAAACAAATAATCTAATCCAGGTTTACCTAACTAATCGCGCAACTGACTAACGGTGCATACGGGCATCAGTCATGCTAAAATATAAAATAATTAACAATAACTGAGCAACATGTTAAATTCTCCAACAAACCTTGGAAAAATGAAAGTTTTAGGTTAGAATGGCTATAACAGACCTCAGTAAACGTAAAATCCTCAAACTCAAACACTATAAAAGGCTTAGACACCAGACAGTTCTTATTGATGATAAATCAGCGTAAGAAATCACAAAAGTACAAAAAAATCGACAGATTATTTTTCGCATATGCTAAATGTCATATACAGAAAAGTTGTTTGGGTACAGGAACTGACCAACCTCAACAAAATGGCGTTCTATGACGTTGTGGCTAGCTATTTCCTGAAGGACGAATGTGGTACAATAAAAATGTAAACATACAAACGAACAAGGCTCTGCCTTTTTTGGGTTTTCCATATTTTTGATCTCTCATTTTTGTAATATTACTTTATGTGTATAAATATCATTTCAATCTATACTGCGATAGATGTTTTAGTTATCACTATCCTGAAGGGTGTAATTATGGAGAGTCTATACGTTTCTTTATTTTATTGACGTTTAGTTCAAACATTTCATTTTTGGAGCATTAGTTAGTCTTTTTCTATAATTGTTATCATAATTTCTAGGTAATACAAATATTACCAAGAAAGGCTGTACCATAGAAAAACCGACCGGCAGCATTATTACGTATCTTGCGGACGGCAAGCGACAGCCGAAAATCGCTGTCAAAATCACGACGGACAATAACTGACAACAGCATAACCTACAATGTGCCAGAACTGTCAGCGAATCAAACAAAGCGTTAGTTCTGTCATCTGCTACCCATTTGCTAATGGCGCTAGCGCGAAAAGTGCATTTTTGTGACATGAGTTGACGAACAAGCAACATTGGGTAATACGGAATTTTTTGACGATCGGATTGCTGTCGCGTGGCTGATGCTTCGCAGCTGCTTCGTGGCCGCTGTCGCGAATTTTTACATAATAAGGCTGCCGGTGATCACTGAAGCTAAGTAGCAACGAACACGTCCAGACCTTGAATGGGCAAATGCTTGAGAATTCCTTTGGCCGGCGTTTCGCTTTTTCAGTATTTACACCTACCCCCTCCCCCCAAACCGCCAGATGGCGCCAAATTGCTGTCTCATCCGTTACTGTTGAAGTTTGTTGTTTATCAGTTGGGATTATTCATCTCTATAAATACGGAATTAAGTAACAGAAAACAGAGGCGCTAGAAAAGTAAATAGCAGGTACATATATTATTTGCAATGATATATGGGTGGATTGTCGTGTTAACTATAGAAGTCTCTCTTGTGGCTGGCACATCGAAATGCCGAGTCTCATAAAGATAAAAAGAGGTGTCAAAAGGATCCGATGGAGATGAACCCATTTCCTAATTAACGCTTTAGGCACAGATGTGGTGCCGCCGCGCGGAATTGTTTATTTCCAGGGGAGTTCTGTTGTATAGTGTTGACGAAGTTCACGTTACTTCTTGTACGAGGCTTATTCAGAATATATGTACACTACTCATGATATTTAATATACGAAGTTCGCACACAACGCTTAATATAACTGTTATTTTTGCTCGTGCGCAATAAATGAGCCTATACTTCTACCGTGTAAACTACATGGTAATTTTTCAAGATTTGCTCAATAAGATTACCGTCAACGAGCAAGCGAAAAAGGCAGCATTGAGGGTGGAGCCTATGACGTCAGAAATTGATGTCCTAGTCTCCACCCTCCATCCGCGAAAAACAGCATTCAGAGCAACGAAAGGTGTGACCCTTTCTTATTATGTAAATGTTCCAAGTCCAGTGACCGCGCAGAAGAGGCAAGGCAACAAAAATCTAGTCACAGAATTTTCATATAATAATTATATGAGTGAGATGAACAAGTTTCTACAAATGGGTACGTTTATAATTTTTTATATAATTGTGTGTGTGGGATAATGGACGTTTTTACTATTGAAATCCAAAGATAAAGAAAATAATAAACATACGGTATCTTTGGAGTTTAATGTAGTGCTGTTTTGCCTATGAAAGAAAACTATAAACTTTAACAGCTTCAGCCTCTGTTAATATTAATAAAACATAAATGAGGATGGTTTTATAACCTCTTGTAGGTGGACAACTGTTATAGACGGGTAATGGCTGTAGTGCTGACGTTGCAAATGGTATAAATAAATGATAAGCAATCGGTATTGATATACCACTTTATATTTATTGTTATACACGTGGGATACATTTGGTTATAATGTAAATCGATACACGTAGACTGTGAATGCACACGGTTTCATTTGTGTTAACCAAAATATTAACAATAACAATTCTCTGCTGAAACGTGTCCATATGCAAAAATTCTTTTATATGCAGCCAACCTGATAGATCTGCTTTATAATTATGCATCACGTCTATAAAATTGTTTCCCCAGCATACTTGTTTTGATATTATCTCGATAATTCAGGGTTTTGACTTCATTAAATACTATTATGGCCTTATATATATTTTACTTGTTCGTTAAATACAAATAAAATTCGATAGAATTTTCTCAAAATAAATAAATTTCAGTACACAAATAGAATGTATATTTAAAATGTGCAGAAAAATCGAAGTATCTCAGAAACTGATGAATGAAGTATATAAAATGCTATACAAATATGAAAGAGCATATTGAAAGCAATTTTTTGATATAATAAAAAAAGGGGTGTTACATTAAAAAAAAGAGAAAATCTAGTTTTTGCATTCCATCTCACCCTGTATACGAATATGCGTCGGCGACTTTTTTTACAACCTGTGTTAAAATTAGAGGATATTTTTTATCTTTCCATGTCAAAAAAGTTATGTTTGACTCATCAATTTTCAATATAAGTACGTTCATTTGAATGCGATTTGGATATAAAAGTGGTCATAGTTTTTGAAATAACCTGTATTATGTAACAGTACCTTATATTTTAAGAACTGGAATCATTAGTAGAATCTAAATATGAAATAGTATATAGGATGTCTCATTTAAAAAAAAATGTATGTTTATATTACTACGTAGTTATGGATCACCCTGTATACATCGAAATATTTTCTGAGCAAGGAGCATATCGGTGGCTACAACTTTTATCTATAACTGTTTCCGCTATCTTCTGCAGTAGTCGAGTTGTCGACCGATTCGACCGAAATGATTGGAAATTAATATTTTCCTTGACATCAAAAAGTACTTCATAATACAGCCGGCTATTAAGCATAGCTATTTATCTAACAAGTACATAAATCATGTCTTTGTGGACGAGTTCAAAAGTTTATGGGCAAGTCCATAATATCTAATTATGTATGAGTTGCATACATAGCTTTATGTTCGACTGCAGTACAGAGATTTTATTTTCTGAAAAAAAAACATTAAGGGCCTGTTTTACCGGTCCCTGATGAATTTCGGATAGCATGTACTGTGTAAGGCTTTCGCGGCCATCGTCCAATGAATTTGTGGTTCTTGGGTTTTTAAGCCGGCGTCGTTTAGCGTTAAGGCTTGACAACCTCAGCTAAGCTCGCGTTAAGCTTCGGCTTACGTGAGCTCGTGTTAAGCTTGGAGTGGGGGGCTAAGCCAGCATTGTACAACGGACGTTTTGCAACTGACGTGGTTTAACGTCGGCTTACCTTAAGCCGAAGCTTAAGCTCGCATTGTACAACCGGACCATTATCTGCTAGATAGACTATGCGAAACTTATCAGGGACCGGTGTAATCGGCCTTTAGTGTGTTTTTGATTTTCTTACCTTAATAACCAGCGACCTTAGCAAGCTTAGTAAACAGAGTTGTTTACTTCGTTAATTTTGTGACAAACGTCATAATATTCACTGTCACACTAATAATTAGGATAGTTAAAATTCATAATTTTGTTTTTAGGTCAAAGTTAAATTCTTCTTCGAATAAAGTGTTGTTTTGCATCTAGTATGATATTTCCTTGACAGAAGGACAGTGACAGTTGAGTCCAATAAAGCGGTGTTTAATAAAGTAGTACAGAAGAATAAATCAAGTGTTTTTGATGCAGTCGAACATAAAGTACTTTATGATCGTGATGAATACATCCACAATAATTTCAGTGTACTGCTCTTTAACTAGGATGTCTTGTATAACATTTATTAATATTTGATATGTGTACATTGTATTTTACTTGGTTCTTTTTATTTTAATTTTATGTTTATATTAGTTAATCAACAAATTTTGACGTGTGTGAACAAATTCCGTATGCTAGCATCAATAAATGATTACTAATACTACATTTTCCATTTTGTACCCTTCCATTTAGACGCTTTTTAGGGCTTCTAATTTTGTAGAACGTATTCAGTTGTATGTATATGTTATACTCAATAGCCGAATTCGGGCAATGCCCAAAAAAATACGCAGAACTAGTTTTGAGCAAGGAATATTTCCCAAACCCGAAATATTAATTTTATACGGCTATTGAGCATTACCAAATAGGCAGAACTAGTTTTGCGCATCTTGAAATACACAGAACTGGTTTTGCGCAATTTGAAATGCACAGAACTAGTTCTGTGGTACGGAATGACAACCAAAGTGAACATTCGTTATGCATTGTGTGTCAAAAACCAGCAAAAACCTATCGTTTAGGTTAAGTTAGGTTTCTTTGCCAACGTTCCTGCAATATAAGTACGAATCGTGAAAACGCAAAAAGAGGTTAGGAAGCGCAAGCCAATTAAATGCTCACACAATCAAATAAACATTTAAACCAGCCTCAGTTGGCGATTTATTATTTATTGGTATTCATTAAAATACATTTAACTTCTCCAACTTTATATTTATTTGAGTCCGTCGCTGGCGCTGGTGAAATGGAAGAAGCAGAATTTGTGCCGGTCATTCAGAAAATATACAGAACTAGTTCTGTGCATTTCAAGTTGCGCAAAACTAGTTCTGTGTATTTCAAGATGGGCAAAACTAGTTCTGCCTATTTGGTAATGCTCAATAGCCGTATAAAATTCATATTTCGGGTTTGGGAAATATTCCTTGCTCAAAACTAGTTCTGCGTATTTTTTTCGGGCATTGCCCGAATTCGGGTATTGGACGTAACATATATAAAATGAGTGTGGGTTCAATGAACTTTTTTTACTCGTGTGAACAAATTCCAATCGCAAATGATTTAATGGCAATATAAACGAACGTGGTGACTGAATCGTTATTTTATTTACTGAAAATTCGTGCACCGACGCGACGGTTATGTGGAGCTCATTAAATGAACACTTGATGGCACTCATTAGGTGTGATGCAATCTCCAAATAAGGCGATCGATCCATTAACTAATCATCACTTACCAATTAATTACTAGACACTGGATGTCGGGGAAGCTATTCATAATATGTATGTATACGTATGTATCTAATGCCACGCTGAAGTTAGGGTTACAACAAAAAATAAATACCGGAAACGGTTCGTCTGTTTTGAAACATCTGATATTGGAATAATATGTTCTACAGAATAGTTGTTTCGTCAATTCCCAAACCGAGTGCGGATAAATTGTTGATGAAAAATTTCGATCTTTCTACACTTCATTTTTGTCGGACTTTCTATCTGCCTGTCTGTACCGGGCTAGGGAAGTAAAAGCTTTATAATTTTTTAAAATCCAGCAGTGACGGAGCAAGAACTTAAAAAACGTGAATTCCTCAACCCCTCTATAACTTGATTGGATATCAATGTAATTTTATGGAAGATTACCACTGGAAGACCGATAAACAATCTTGTATTGCTTGACCTTGACCACAGGTTAATCATAGGATCATTTCAGTTTGAGAGAGAGAAAGATAGAGAGAGAGACCTTATAGTGTTGAAATAGTCCCATGCCAGTTTTGATGTAATCTCTTTGGAGTCCAAGGCATTTTAAGTGGCCTGGTAGTCCAAGAAGATCACAACAGCCATCAGTTTCTAACAAAAAACATATGATCTTGACCACCGGCTAATCATAGGATGATTTCATTTTGACGCATTTTAGCAGTTCCGTGGGTCAGATGTAACCCTTACCCACAGAACATGTCATACTGGCGGTTTTGATATCCACAACCACGAAGTCGCAATTTCTGGCAATTTTAATTCATGCATGCCAAATATTGGCGATTTTTGGCGATCTTCATGCTAAAAGATGACTCAAGCATACTTATAACCTGGTACCATGCGATATACGCTTAGAGTATGACGTCAGTGCGTGAATGCGCTCCACCTTCTCACTGATGTGCCTGGCTGTGAATGTAGTGGGAATGTAGGATGTATTAGGAGTTAGGTGTCTCTTCGTGTTATGATTCGGTAGTCATGTAATCTAGAAACCCCTAATTTGCTTAGTATCTGTATGGCTAACTTTTGGTTCAACTAACTAATCATTAACTTCAACTAAAGCTACAAACTAAAGTTTTCCCCCAGTCAGTTTTAATCATGAGTAAATTACAAGTCAACTTTTTTTTGATGATGTTGATAACACTGAGTACTGGGGACTTAAACAATTTTATATCTAAGGTTGGCCATAGTATCGGTTTTAAATGTTCCAAAGATGTTCATGCTGGAAATGTCATGTTAGGTGGCTGTCAAACATAACCTTATATTTTAGCTGTGTCCATCACCATAACCAAACAAAACAAGTTTTTCTTCTTTCCAGAATAAGTAAGGGACTTATCTGGGGACCCACGTGGCTGCGCGATGAACAGCGCCTGCCTTTGATAGTGGGGCAGCAGCACCCCTGTGCGCGGTTGCCGGTTAGTGCTTGAGTGGGAGACTAAATATATACACAGGGCATTCAGTTTCGACCGTGTTGGTGTCGCCCCCATGAGCGCTGAGCGGAGCATCTTACGCGGCCGGTACTTTGGATGATCGACCGGAAGGCCCGGACGGGGGACCCCCGTCGGACCGTCATAGATGATGGTGTAATCATTTCAACGGTGCTGGCCGTGTACCGTCCCCCCTCTGGGAAGTTATAGTATAATAAGCCTTAAAGGCTTAAGTACTGACGGCTCCCAGAGAAAAAAAAGGGACCTATCTGCACAGATCAATAAAAACGCGTTATGTTTTCCATGTTTTAATCCCGGACTTAAATTTGTCTATTAGTTAGTTATTGAGCTGTAGTTAACTGCGGCGGTACAAAGGAATTTGTTGGATAGCTCGTTTAAATTTAGCGTATGCTTGTAGTCATGAAAAAAGTCATAAAAAAGTAAAACAGTTTTTTTTTTTGTTTTTTTTTTTTGCAATCTAAATAGTCACTAAGGCTAATATCAAGCCTGGAAATCCACTCTACGGCCAGTGGTTTGGCTTGGAGGAAGGAAGTTTTTATTGCCAGGATATGCTCTATGGCCAAATTCTTGCACAATATGCCTGACAGTTTGGCGTTTCGCTCCACAGACGCATCGTGGCGATTCACGCTTGTTTTATTTGAACAACGAATCAGCGCACCCTCCATGCGACATGCGAATTCTGTTTAGGGTTGACCATCCCTTTCGGTGGAGCTCAAAACCAGGGGGTTCTTGACCAGCAGTTAGATTACTGTTCACTTCTTTTGTTTGTGTCGCCCATTTAACTGCAGGGTTAAAACCATTAGACTCAAGTTGGAGAGCTATTGTAATTGGTGGTTTTCTGGACCGTAATCTTCGTGGATTGGCAGTGGGGGATTTGTTTTGATTTTGTTATATTCTTTCAGAAGGGCATTTTCTCGACGGATGGGTGAAGGACCTATTTGGCTGAGTGTTGGTAGCCAGTGGGGGTGATTTAATGCATCCCGTAATAGTTCTCATAGAAGTGTTTAACTGGGCATCTATCAGTCTAGTATGTGAGCCGTTTAGCCACACTGCGAGCAAAATTCAGCCGCAGAGAAATAGAGGCTCAGGGCCGAAGTAGAAGCAGATGCGCCCCAAGAGGTTCCACATAATTTTTGCAGGATGGTATTTCTGCTGTTTACTTTGGCTGCGATGGACTGAATATGTTTTTTAATTTTTAAACGATAGTGTCCTATCCAGTGTAACGTCTAGGTATATGAGTGTGGCGTTATAGGGTAGCAAGGTGCCGTTAAGGTAAACCTTTAGCTCTCTTTTTGCCATTTTATTGTTCAGGTGAAAATGTGATATTATTATTTTGCTCATATTTGGCTTCAGCTTCCACCTAATGAAGTAGGATCCCAGGATTGAAAGATCGGCGGTTGGTGTGGACTCTAGAATGTCAAAGTTGGTATTTCTGAACGCTAGAGCCTGGTCATCATATGCAAATTTCTGGGAGGATAACTGACGAAGGTCCGAGGCCTATATGTTTAACAAGACGGGCAGTAGAACGGAGCCCTGGGGTAATGTGTTACTCAAATGCCTCACTTTACTGGTTTGAGAGTTCATGACAACCTGGAATGATCTGGCTGAAAGCATGTTGCTTATTAAGGTGCCTACTGTTTTGCAGGGTATGATACGGTACAGCTTAGGGCCTGGCCACATCTCCACGTCGCGACGTCGTCAACCTTGAACGCCACGTCGAACGTCGTTGCCGACGTGTGGCTAGTAGGCCCAATTTTATCAACAGGCGCATTTTAACAAAGGCTTTGACCAATCAGAGCAGATTCATGTTCTTGAATGGGCTTGGCCTTTGTTAAAATGCGTCTGTCGATAAAATCGGGCCTACTAGCCACACGTCGGCGACGACGTTCGACGTGACGTTCCACGTTGACGACGTCGTGACGTGGAGATGTGGCCAGCCCCTTATATAAGAGCCCTTCTCTCCAGACGGTGGCATATGTTGTGGTCAGGTCTATGAACACTATGCCGGTCTTAAGGAAAAGTTGGTTGCCGCTTTCAATGAAAGATCTGACGCTGAGTACCTGATCACAGCAACAACGATTCTGAAACCCGCCTGCTCAACTGGTGTATGGTGTTCTGTCTTGGGACCTATTCTCATCAAGACTAATCGCTCGAGGAGTTTGAGGCAGACGCTGAGTAGCGCGATGGGGCGATAGTTCTCCACTAGTTCGCAGTTTTTTCCTGGTTTCAGTATGCTAATTGTCTTCGATTTCTTGAATTCTGGCGGTAGTTTTTAGTCTTTAAGATGTCTGTAAAAAGTACCGCCAGCCACTGTGGCCCATGCATAAGACAGTGACTGAGGATAGCTCGTGATCAACTTCAACTACTGGTTTAACTGCACGCGGTGCAAACCACTGTTGATGCCCTTTTCGAATCTACGAGCTCTTCTGTCCGTTCAATTTGGCGATGAAAACCGCTAAACTCAGTAACCCTGTATATCCGCGTCCACATACATCATACCTACATTGTATTTGCCTGGGAAAACGTAAATGGGATCGTGTCGTGGTCTCGCCGTGCACCGGCGTGCCTTTTCCAGGTTTCATTAAACATTCGATCAGGAGCTAGGACTGCCAGGCACAATGTCCTATTTCCGTAAAATTTCGTGATTTTCAGACCATCATCGTTTATAATCTCCTATTATTAGCTTTCGATATCTCTGGACAATTAGCATTTTTGCATGTCTGACATTGAACGAGGTGCGGTGAGCGTACGAAGCATGATAGTTCAGTCAAACAACGAACATTGGAAAATCACAGATTCAGATACGTCGTTCATGATTTTGATTTGAGGAATGGTAAAATCATTCACATTCAGTGCGCTTTACTAACTCATGAATCAAATTTGTCATTAATATAGAAACTATTTACTAACATATTTCCTACCCACTGTAGGCTTTTTCAGAGTACAGAAAATTTGACTTTTAATTTGGAAAGAATCATATAATAGTATTCATTTTGGAAACTAACTCACTTGATATCCTAGAGGCCGCATGGTGTTGTACTTGCATTGTTGATGAACCCAAAATAAGAATCAGTAATGCATCGCTGTCATAGGGTCATGATGATGGAACCACTGACAATAGATCCACTGAAAGACTGGACACTCTGTGTATGAAAATTTGGCATGGCATTTTTGACTGACATCCACGCCATCTATTCGGGTTGCGTATGTCACTACAATGCATTCACGAATCGATTACAGGAAACTGTAGATATTCACGACCTAGGTCAATCTAAAAAGTTTGGTGTAGGTGACCGACGATAGGTGGTGTAGGTTACGAAAAGAGCGGGCTTTTTGAAATACCATATAAGCTTATTCAGCCTCCCGATAACGTAGTAACTTGTCATAACAATTTACCTTACGCATTCATTACTTGTTTTGAAAATGGACCTGATTAAAAAAAATGGAGTCAAGTTGATTGACTCAGTACTTCCCACACATTACGGTGATACCAGTTTATTATTTTCCCATAGCATAAAGATTTAGTCTGAGATCCCCTTGCAACAAAATCATCGCCAGTACTCCCCCCCCCCCCCCCCCAAATTATTGTCATATGCCGCTAGGTGTTTCCTGCACAGGTCAATGAACAGCCTATTATCAATAATACAAACTTTTGTATTGAATTTCACCTCTTCAGCTGTGGCAGTTTTGGAAAAATTTAAGCGTTCCGGTACCGTTTACTGAAAAAGCGGTGTTGCCGTATCTCATTAATTAATACAAACAAAATTTTGAAATTGTGAGATCTTACTAAATTCGACATGCGCAATTCATTGCAATAAAAATAAGTAGAGGATTCTATTTAAAATAAATTAAAATCGGGGATACTTGTTTAAAAATTTGGGAAAATAATTTATAACTTGGCAACGTCGAAAACGCGAAAAAAAATATTACAAGGCGAGATAGAGTATTTGTAGATATTTCGATTTAAAATAAAACAGACAGATACACAAAGTGTTCCAGATGAATAATCACCACTTTTATTTAAACTTGCGACGATCGTTTCGACACACAGTGTCTTTTTCAAACAATGACTCTAAACTTACAATACTAGGCTATTTATATAAAATATACATGCTTAATGGTATAACTATTATGGCTAATCGTTTGTTCTCCGAAAACCATAGGACAAATTTAGTAGGGGTGAATTATTTAAATCCGTTTGGTCGTTAAGTAGGTTACCTGAACATTTGAGCTTGTTGATTTCTAATGCTTCTAAAAAATTTAATTTGCGTCCTTTTTGTTCTACGTGTAATATTTGAAAATCTTCGTTAAAATGATGGTTTTCGGAGATCAAATGATTGGCGTAATTTGAATTACAAAGTTCGTTAACAGATGATTTCTTGTGTTCATTGATGCGGGTCTTAAAAGCTCTCCCACTTTGTCCAATATATACTTTAGGGCAATCCACACATTTTAATTTGTAAACACCAGACTTTTCGTTTTTATTTGATTTCGTTTTGTTGTTTTTAATTAAGTTGCCTAGTGTCTCTTTGCATCTGAATGATATATTGCGGTCCAATTTCTTGAGTTTAAGAGCGATGTTTTCCGATAGCTGTCCTGTGTATGTAATTGAGTTATATGCTTTATTAGATAGATTGTCGGTGATCTTAGGGTAAACTAAATTAACTGCTTTTTTGAATTGCTTCTTGCTTACTATAGAATCAATTAGAGAAGGATTATAACCGTTGTTGGAGGCAATTTGTTTTATTATATTTAGTTCTTTATTATAATTTTCGTCATTCATGGGCACGTTAATTAGTCTATTGACATAACTGTGATATGCTGCAATTTTATGTGAATATGGGTGGTTGGAACTGCTGTGTATTGTGGTATCTGTGTGTGAGGGTTTATGATAAATTGAATATGTATGTTTGTTTTGTTGTAATTTAATTGTTAAATCTAAGAAGTTAATGGCATGATCTATTTCTTTTTCAAGTGTAAATTTGATTGCAGGATGTAATTTGTTAATTTTGTTCAGGAGATTATGTAGTTGTCTGTCAGTTCCGGTAAAACAGATTATTATGTCGTCTACATAACGATACCAATATATACATTTATTGAAATATGGTAATAGTTGAATCTTTTGTTCAAGGCTGTCCATAAACATTTCCGCGAGCAAAGAACTTAGTGGGTTGCCCATTATTAGTCCTTCTTTGGATATGTAGATTTTTTTTTTTTTTTTCGTTAAATTCGAAATAAACTATTAGTGTATCGAGGATGTCCTGTTTTATTATGGGGTTTGTGTTGTTATTTGATAAATGCTCGTCGACTATATTTATTACGTCTATTGGTGGTATACTGGGAAAAAGGTTTTGTACATCAAATGAGGCTAGGATAGCTTTATTTGGAGTTATAATATCTTTTGTTCTCTTTATAAGTTCTTGGGAGTTGTTTATGCTAAATTTTGGTGTGAATTTGCAGTGCTGTAGTAATAGACTATTTAGTTTCTTTGATAGTTTGTATGCTGGTGCTGTAACGTATGATACTACAGGTCTTATAGGGCGATCAGGTTTGTGCAATTTGATAAGCGAATATAACTTTGGCGTTTGAGGATTCATACTGATAAGGTGGTTGTTATATGTATCTTTGAAGAGGCTATTGTCTCTTATTATTTCTTTGATTTGTTTTTGGAATATGTTTGTTGGGTTTCTGTTGATGATTTTAAATTTGTCGGTGTTTAAGAATTGTGTTGTTTTCTCTATATATTCGGTTGTGTTCATCGCAATCACGGTTTTCCCTTTATCTGCTCGTGTAAGACCCGCATCAATGAACACAAGAAATCATCTGTTAACGAACTTTGTAATTCAAATGACGCCAATCATTTGATCTCCGAAAACCATCATTTTAACGAAGATTTTCAAATATTACACGTAGAACAAAAAGGACGCAAATTAAATTTTTTAGAAGCATTAGAAATCAACAAGCTCAAATGTTCAGGTAACCTACTTAACGACCAAACGGATTTAAATAATTCACCCCTACTAAATTTGTCCCATGGTTTTCGGAGAACAAACGATTAGCCATAATAGTTATACCATTAAGCATGTATATTTTATATAAATAGCCTAGTATTGTAAGTTTAGAGTCATTGTTTGAAAAAGACACTGTGTGTCGAAACGATCGTCGCAAGTTTAAATAAAAGTGGTGATTATTCATCTGGAATACTTTGTGTATCAATGGATCTCCATCAAGTAACGGCCAACTCCATCGACTATTTAAAACAGACAGGGTGTTACATTTAAAAAAACAAAGTAAAACGACCTTTAAGTTGCCGGAATTTAAAATTCTGCCAAAAACACCCTGTACATACAAATTGCTGGTAGTCCAGAATAATATCCGCTTAATATTCAAGTAACTCGCTGTGTAATATTATTGAGAAAAGTTAAAGGAATATATTAATTTGAACGTATTACTTGCGACCTTGCAAATGCGGAAATTAATAGAAAATAAATTACTACTTGGCAACGTCGCAACCGATTCTAAAAATATTTTAGGGTTGAATAGAGATCAATGATGGACACTAGAAGAACTTGAGAGAAAGTTATAGTTCCATATAAAAAAATCAAGTTGATCTCTATCCTACTTTCCCGCAACACCCTGTATATTTCAAAATATTTTTAGGATATGCATCTCAAGTAACCAAATAACTTTTGTATTTGAGATTTTCTTCTATCAGCTATACCTTGCGAGATATCGAAGAATTACACACTAAATGGACAGCCTGTATACATCGGAAAAAATTCTAAGTCCTTTAGTTTCTGTAATAGGCATAAGGCAATGTTCGGATAGACCTAAAAAAGTTATTTATGTCGCTAGGTCTTCCTTCATAGGTCAGTGGGTAGTCTATTATGAATACAACAAATTTTTCAATTTTACAACCCCCCAACCCCCAGCCACCCCAATTTCACCCCTACCAAAAAAAAAAGTAGAAAATGATCAGGGACCCCTAAAACGCCTAAAAACGAAGTTTCAGCAATATTTAATTTTTTTTGTTTTTTGCTAATTACTGCGCCGCCTATGCACCGATTTTCAAAATTATACGAACATTACCTACTACGACCCCACAGCATGCCGCTGCCCAAATTTCATCACAATCCATGCAGCGGTTACTGAGATTACGAGGGTAGAAAAACGCGACAGACAGACCGACAGACCGACAGACCGACAGACCGACAGACCGACAGACCGACAGACCGACAGACAGACAGACAGACAGACAGACCGACGGAAATGAATGACGTGGATTTTCGTTATGTACACATCATAAAACGCCCAAAAAGCATATTATCTCAAAATCGAAAATTTTCGCGATCACAATACTCCCCTCACCTATCGGTGTGGGAAGTAAAATTAAAGTATTAATTTAAAAAAACGGAATTGATAAGTGGCGTAATAATAAATAAAACTAATATTGTTCACGACACGTACTCCATTTTTTAATTAGTGTTTTAACTTTTCTAATCGGTGCAATTTTCAAAACAGGTAATTAATGAGTTAGGTAAATTTTTGTGACAAGCTACCACGTTGTATAGGACATCCAACTGATTATGTACGAATGGGAATATATTAGATATGCATTACTGTAATAAAGCGAAACAAACCCTTTTGTAATTTATTTCAACGACAATTGCTTAAATAAAATCAGCTAGACAAGGTACAAAAACAATTCATATAAAAGCAAAGCATGATTTGTTCACTAGAATCAGTATTTCATGATAATTACAATCATTTGATGGCATATAATTTGAAGAGTAAAGAGGTAATATTCCTTAACTATTCATATTGATGCAGGCAAGATGTCTGTACATTTGTAGGTTTGGGTTGCCAATCCGTTCTAACTAGCGCCTCTGTATACGCTGGTCAGATGGGATTTAATGTCTGAAATAAGAAAATGTATTTTTAGACCATCGGACCTCACCTTCAATGCAATGGTTTGCCAAAGAGAAGGAATGCTGCACACCTTTATGGCAGCGTATGTGATTGTGAACAGTAATACAAGTTATATGAGTATGAGTAGTAGTGTTTAGTAATGCATTCAAATGATATTTGTATATTTCATGTAGAAATGATCAATCTTGTATTAATTTTGCATCAAAATTCACAACACAAAAATGAGGTGAGCGGTATAAATCAGGCAAATCACTTACCCTCGCGCATCCACATTCTTGCAATTTGGCGCAAGACAGCGGCGTAAATATTTAGAACCCATTCCTAAACACATATAGACAACAAGAGACAAAAATCTCAAAAGTGGTGCAAAATTGCAAAAAGACGCCAATCGACAAAAGCGAACAACGACAATGTCAGTTACGACAATGGCTGTCAAAATGACGTTAGGCGTAACAATTGGGCCACTTCCATTGATGCATCTAGGAATCTGTTTGAAACAGAGTTGGCTGATCAATAGTTCACGCAACCCCGCTAGGTGTGCTAGGTGGCTAGCGCTAACGCCGCTACACAGGGTTTTCATTTGAGTTTCACACCCCTGGATGGAACCTAAGACGTGACAAAGTCGCAGCCCCTTTGATTTCAGAACAAATGATAAGCAGCACTTAGGAGACGTATTGTCTACTCGTTTCATCGAAACAACGTTTGACGACTGTTAAACAGTATGTTTTGGAGAATGCTGTCTTGGAATCTGATGATACAACCTGAAACATGACAAAAACGCAGGTCACTCTGGATCTCAGAATAAACCATAAACAGACCCGAGGAAACGTATGAAGCAATGTTTGACGACTCTTCAGCAGTGTCCTTTGACATTTGGAGAACGAATTTGTCCTTACAAATTCATAAAAGTAATTCATGAAAAGTAATAAACGGTCGTTGTTGTTTCAATGGATGCTAAATATTGACTACACCTCAGGGATCTGTCCTATCCCCTACACTGTTTCTGCTGTACATCAACGAGCTGCTGGAAATAGCATCCAATCCAATCTACAGCTTCGTAGACGACAGTACATTAATATCGTGCATGGAACCAGGGAAGCCACTGTCATCCCAGGACACGGTACGTCGGCGACAGCAGCATGCCTCACAGATCAACGCAGATGTCAAAACAATTAATTGTCGAGTGGGGATTAGTAAACAAAGTACAGCTCAACGTACACAAAACTCAGGCAACAAGACTTACAAAGAAGTCTCACTTTGGCTTACCAACTGTGGAAATGGAGTGTCACTCCATAGTCGAGTCACCTTCCGTTAAGCTTTTGAGAGAAGCTTAGAGTTTTGTTCCGCTGTAGGAAGCTGTACACACCAGAGCAACTACTGCTGCTCTACAAGGCACAAATCCGACCATCGCTCCAAAGCACTCTTTAAAGCTACCACTAACCGCTAACACTCGTATATCGAATAGCGCGTTCTCGTGCCATTTTTATGGGGTGTCTTCAACCGCTCATAACTGTTCCAAATTGAACAACAGGCAAAAACAACGTTGTCAGGCGCACTTAAAAAAAATCAATACAAGTTTGAATTATAATTTAAGATAAAACGTACTTTGAAATGACCACCTAGACTGGGGAACCCATTCTTCGTTAATGTCTTTCATTCGTAATCATAGGTCCCTACTCACAGCCCATGATTTAATATTTATCAAGCATTAAGTAATGTCTAAGAAATTCGGAATATTAATCACCGTGAAGTCGCACTTATGCAAATTAGTTAATGTCATTGTATTAACGACTCATCCAACTGCACTGGGTCACAATTTATTGACGAATTGTAGATGCAATCACGATTCAAATTTATATAGACATTTACATTTCGCTTGTAAATACTACCCTTCTTGTGGTGTATCCCATTGTACACTGTGTCCTAACTCCCAAACGTGATGGTCACTGAGAGCTAATTTTGATCTTTCTCTTATAGTTACTTATTGTGCATTAAGTTTTATCAACAAAAAAAAAACTCAAAACTTTTTGTTTTTTGGGATCTCATAATCATAGGCTTATCAAGAACGTAATTCTCTAAACGAAAGTTGCTTTTCTGGAGCAGCAGTCAATCAATATACAGGGAGTGTCCCAAAAGTGGTACAATTTACTTTATTGTCGCGTCACTACTAGTTGTAGACGCGTTGAGTGGAGGGAAGCCTCACCTTCGCAGTCACTGCTTAAACAGCTTTGAGCTACATATAAGTTACGAGGTGGGGGGAGAAGCGTTAAGAGAACCAACCGACAGTTAGCAAGCATAATCGACGAAAATGTCAATCGTGAGTTATCGAATACTGACCGTACTACTACGTAGAAATTCTGGAGATTAAGGAAGAGGGTCCTTTGCGTGCGAAAAGACATCGCTGCTACCTGGGTATTGCAACGATCAACTTCTTTCTTTTTCCGAGATTCAAGAATAAACTCAAAGTAAACCATTATGACAGCATTCAGGATGTCCAAAAAGCTGTGAAAAGGACTTTAAAAAAGGTTTCCGTCGAGGCTCTCCAGGAGTTTTACTAGGCGTGAGAAAGCCGGTGTTGAAATTTGTGGATGCTGAGGGTGACTACTTTGAAGGATATTAACACTTTGTACACATATCCAATAAATTTTTGTGAAAAAAAAAATGTCACGACTACATTCATATCAGGTTATTCATTACCTACTGATATAGAAAGAGGGGTTTTATTACTTTGAAGGATCTGTGTACACGTGTGTACTAACATAGTGGTAGTAGACTTGTAATAATATTTCAAAATAATTAGCGCACTACATGTACTTCATAAATTTCATGTAAAAGAATATTTGAGCTACATCTCATCTTTTGTAGGCCATAGTAATAAAAACGAATAGAATACAATATTCTCGACAATACAGGGTGGGCCAATAGTGAGTGGACGGAAAATTGTGGGCTCACTAAAGCATATTTCAAAAATCTGTTGCTTGATCATAATAGAGAGCTATAACGTTGAAATACTTTCACTTAAATTTTGACGTATATATCAAACTTACATTTTTTCAAATGGAATCATCTGTATATTACTGCATATTTGGATTCCTTGGTGAATTGTAGTGTGACTATTGATCACCCGCCTGTATAAACGCCTCCCTACCATTCAATTAAAGTAACAGATTTTTGAAATATTTTTTAGTAAGTCCACAATTTTCCGTCCACTTACTATTGGCCCACCGTATATTAGGTTTGTCCGACCTCCACAGTATCAAATTACGACATTATCTAACCCTTGTAACACACAACCCCTTCAGTGTCTCAATATCAGTTGCATTGTTGGCGAGGTAAATACACTGATGTTATTTCCACGGTATCAGGCTATTCGACACTTCCTGTCTCTTCAGTTTTCAAAGTGTCGGGGAGGCGTTCAGTGTCAAGTTTCACCCTCATAGATTAGCCGCCGCGTTCATCAGCTTAATGCGATTGATGACCGTTTAGTTCTGGTTCTGAAGTATGCGGGCGGCCTGATGGCGTGTATTTTCCACAGAACAAGTGGTTTTCTCATGATACAATGGCTCAGAATGCAACCCGTCTAGTACCAAAAGCAATCAGACGAACTTTGGATATCGCGAGGTATTTGCAGCGAATATGTGTAACATACCATTGTGAGAAATCATTGCAAAATATAACATTTTAATAACATTATTCACTAAATGACTAAATTAGGAAAAATCACTAAATCTAGTGAAATTTCACATAATCAGGCAACACTGAAAAACCTTAACGAATCAACGTAAAAAATGTTGAACGTGAAACATTCGAAAATACAGTAACGTTCGGTTATAACGAACTTCACGGGACCGGCGAAAACGGTTCGTTATAAGCGAAGTTCGCTATAAACGATAAATAAAAAAGATGTGGTATTTTTATTAATACATTAATTAATACATAGATATGAGGGTACATAAAATATATTTTGTAATATAGTAGATACATTAACAACTGTTCTTAAGAGTCTAAAAAAAATCTTTTTTAGTTTATTTTATTTTTGTGAAATGAATATGATTAATATGTAATTCTACTTCGGCTAATTGATTAAAAACACTTTGTGGAGTATTCCGTGACTGAACAAAATAACGAACGTTATCGATATGTTCAAGTGCCTCTGATGTGGTTGGAACTGGTCTCAATTCTGTACTCACAGGTTCTTCATCTTCTGCCTCCTCATCATTATCAATATAAACTGAAGAAGGCACAGAACCGACAATAGCATCATCATCATCCAAGTATTCAACACTTACAAGATTATCATCAATACGGACAAATTCATTGAACTCATTTTCAGAACAAGGAAAATTGTCAAGAATATTGTTATTATCTTCCTGTCCAACTTTTTTCAGCCACTCGGCTAATGTCAAGTCATCGTCTGTATCCAAATCATTTTCCACTTTCAGGAAACCATCGTGTTGAAAACAATTAAAAATTGTTTGTTTTGATACCCTCTGCCATGCCAAATGAAGGAAGTAAAATAAGTTCGTTACAAAAGGGTTCGTTATTTGCGAAAAAATTAATACACGCTTAGTAATACCGACGTTTCGTACCTCTAGATTTGATTCGTTATAAACGAAAGTTCGCAAAAAGCGGGTTCGTTACAGGCGGACATTACTGTGGTTGCGGAAGTTTTCCAAATTCTGTATAATGCATTATCCTTTAACTTGAAAACTATTAGCTTGGTTGTAATGAAAATTGATCAGTTTTTAAAAATGGTACCAGAGGTGGCGATCTGATCAAAAAAAGAATCACGGATAGTTTGTTTTTAGGTATTATAGTTTGGTCACTGTTCTAATAAGTTATATTATTTGGAAGCAGATTTTTTTATTTCTGGGTATAAACGTTTAGACGTGGAATAATTCTATAAAAATCTAGGGCGGTATTTATAGTCGTCTCTTGAGTAATGTTTAAGGTTCCCTTAAGTAATACTCAAGGATACTTAAGGAACCCCGAGAGGAACCCTCAAGTGTGGCTTTCCTTGTGTATCTGTTTCCTAGACATCTACGAGACAGAGGGAATCATTTGGCGACGTTGTCATATCTCAAATATAAGCCAGTGCATATGACTACGCATTTTGATGTTTTCTGTTATCTCTTTTGGTTTTGTGTCAGTATTTCGTATTTGCTGCCGGACATTTTTCGGGATGTGACAGAAGCTGACAACACCATCTCCAAAATTAACCTACAAAATCGTCTTGACTGCAACAAAATGTCATGCTAACATGGCATGTTGACATTTTTGTTACATGAGTACAACTCAAGGGAGCCTTACGCAAGAGACCCTCAAGTACGGTTTCGAAACACAAAAACTTATAGTCTAAGAGTAAACTGACCATTTTTTTCTGACGCCAATGCAGGACGGCGCGGTGCGTAGCCTAACGAGAGATCTAGCCCTGCTTGAGTGACGTCACAGCTAAAGATGGAAACACTGCCGTCGACGTGTTATTGGACAACACATGTCAAAATTTATGTCACTTTGGGTTATGTGATGTCAAAATGACGCGTTCGCGGCGGTGTTTCCATCTTCCGCTGTGACGTCAGCCGTGAAGTGGGGATGAAATTGTCTTATAAATTAAAAAATATATAAAAAAGAAATATATAAAGTCCGGGAGATTTTCCGGGACAGTGTAAATGTGGGATGGCTCATCTGAAAACGGGACAATCCCGCAAAATCTGGGACGAATGGTCACTTTATCTAAGAGCCAATGATCGGCAGACTTACGGTATTTAAGCAAACTTCATATTGATGCTAAGTATACATTTATATACATTTATTATCATTTTCATCCTTGCTAAAATACCGTAACTTTTCATAATATTTTCAACCTTTGAATTTTTTTTAAAACACATCAGGAACCGGAATAGGTGTTTGCCATTGGGTTTTTGTATAAGAACAGGTATATACTACAACATATTAAAAAGGCAGACTTGCTAAAATGACGTTACTGAACTTATTTTTTGGCGCTTTTGGATTTTGGACTCCCGCTCACGCCCAAAGGAACCGTCGCCGGTAATAATAGTGAATCCCCATTTCATCTATGGCATCTGTAATAGCTTCAATATGACGTTAGCTAAAATACCGTAAGTCTGCCAATCACTGGATCTCAGTTTATTAAGGGACCCTCAAGTATCGACTATGAATATGACCCCTATGTAGTCAGCCTGCATGAGATACAGATACGTACTGCATGTGGTACTCCTTCGAGACAGGTTGACAGATCTGTCGCGGGCATTGTCTTTGTCGTTGACAAGAAATATTGAATATTTATGTTGTATTCACTGAGTTGTATTTCTCCGCAAGACGGACCTGCATTGTAAATTGAACAGCAGAAATAAATAGTTAAAAGAGAATCTTGGAATGTCATTGGTCGACCTCCTCATGTTTCGGACCTAACTGACAAAACAGCCAACAAACTACACCAACATTTTACTAAGTAGAAATTGATATCAAACACTACCAAAACTAAAGTCAGACTAAAGTTAGCTGTTTTCATTCAAAGAATAAAATGGCAGGGAAGAAACTGGTAGTGCATTTATGAACAACGTTGCACTTCTATATCAATAATATCCAAAATACAACGTTCATAAACTCTGCGGAATAAATTGGGGGGTCACAGCGAATACGCTTCGAACTTTCGCGGTTAGCCCCGTATTGCAGCTGAATACTGCACCCCAGTGTGGATGAATAGCTGCCATGTGAGGATAGTGGATGCGCAGCTAAATGCAGCGATAAGGACTATTGCCAGGTTTATCAAGACAACATAAATGCTCTGGCTTTCAATACTCAGCCATATAACCCCACCAGCCTTACGGAGATAAGAAGCCCTGAAGAAAGAGCACACTAAAATTAGGAAAAACCACCAACTCCCCATCCATGCTGATATAACCACACTGGGAGGTGGTGACTAGCTTAACAGTTTGCAAGCAGTTACTTTATCATTGACGCAAACTGGCGTGGTATGAAAGTGCTTTCCCAAAATGAGTCACCTTATGGACCCTGTACAAAAACCCTAAGGCTTTGAACTCTCAAGACATATTATATCGAAGAGCCTTAACAGAATCCCAGAATAGTATTGTTAATGCAAGAGCAACCGAAAAGGTAGTAGTGTGTACGTCTTTCATATGTACATTTATTGAAACACCATGAAACAGAATGTCAACCACAGGGACAGACCTATTTTACTTTCAGCTACCTAATTTACGTCGTGGTTTAGACATTAGCGACATATATTGAATCGATCAGTAGTTGTAAATCGTTAGTAAGCATAATCTATCCTGAATCCTAAACATAAATAAACCAAGGCAACAAAACTTATGCTAATAACAAAACACTGGAAATTTGTACAATCACGACCTAGCAATTGAAATTGTGATGCGATATACTTATCTTGGAACATGTTTAAATAAAAGCAACGATAGCTCTGTTAAAATAAGAATGCACATAGAGAAAGCATTCATGAAAATGAAAAAAGTGCTAAATAGTTGGGATATAAGTCTGGAATTGAAACTGCATGTGGTAACGGAGTATGAGCGCATGGCCTCCACAAATGGGGAAAACGACGTAGACAGAGCTCTGATTGCGGTGCCACAAACCAGACTTTTCAACATATCGTCGAAGCCTGTACGCTGAGAGCATATATGGTGGCAGCCCAACTGATTTCTTCATCCCCACGTCCCAAGCCCTCGAATGGCTTGCTGAACTTGATATTAGACTATATTTCATTTTAATGTATATGTATTGCGGACACTATGTTTACTGTTTGTCTATTGTGTTTATACACTGTCCCGACGATAGTGTTTAATAATGTGTTTTACAATGACTGTATTAATTATAATTACCATGTGTACGCCATACGCTAAATAAATAAATGTTCCTCAAGATGTTTCACTTTGTGGTTTAGAAGGTCAGTCCAGAGAGACGTAAAGTATGAAATATTTGAAAATAGTTGCAAACGCATCTAAAATTCAGTAAATGCATTATAGACTTTATGATTCTATAACGTGTAACTTGGAAACTATTAGCTTGATTGTAATAAAGATTGATCACTTTTCGAAAACGGAAAAACGGTACCTGTAATGGTTTCACTTTGTGGTTTAGAAGGTCAGTCCATAGAGACGTAAAATATGAAATATTTGAAAATAGTTGCAAGCGCATCTAAAATTCAGTAAATGCATTATAGACTTTATGATTCTATAACGTGTAACTTGGAAACTATTAGCTTGATTGTAATAAAGATTGATCACTTTTCGAAAACGGAAAAACGGTACCTGTAATGGTTTCACTTTGTGGTTTAGAAGGTCAGTCCATAGAGACGTAAAATATGAAATATTTGAAAATAGTTGCAAGCGCATCTAAAATTCAGTAAATGCATTATAGACTTTATGATTCTATAACGTGTAACTTGGAAACTATTAGCTTGATAGTAATAAAGATTGATCACTTTTCGAAAACGAAAAAACGGTACCTGTAATGGCGAACGAACTATCAAAGAAAGAGTCACTGAAACTTTTTTAAGTGTTATAGATGTTCATCAAGAATTTTTACTTCGTTCTGAAGGCTCGAATTGGTTCGGTGACTTACGTATCTTCTTTATACCGATGACAGTCTTAAAAGCCGGTACATCATATATATTGTTACGAAGCACTTCAACTTATCTACACAATAATTACCGAACTAGAACGGTTTAAAGATTAACAGAAACTTAGCGGAGGTTAGTCGAACACCAAATGTACATTTGAATATCAAATTGTCAGATAAGAATATTCATTGAATTCAGATATCTTGTAAGCTGCAAAACTGAGATACGAGGAAGAATTGATCAGACTGGAGGAGCATTTACGAATATCAGAGATCAGCATCATCAGAAGTCTTAATTAAATGCTACTTTTAGTGAAATACTTATATTTTCTCAGTGCTGATGTAGTTATTAGTAGAGATGAACAATAAATGACATCGACATGGACCGGTGTCGAAATGTAGGTGTTCAGGAGAATCTCAAAAATTTGGTGAAGGATTATATGTATAATCAACACTGTATTAAACCAGAGTGGAAATGAAAGATAACCGTAATTTCTTAAACTCAACATTGAGCCGTGACATAACCTTTTACGAATCAAAATACAACATAAGGATCATAAGCTTTATGGAGATAATCAACAACAAAATGGAAAATAGCCACCATGCGAACTTTTAATTAGGTTAAATTCGCGTTATTTTATCAAACGTCAAAAATACATACGCTGACATCAATGGACAGATAACAAATATGCCTGCCGGCATTTATCGGAAAATGAATGATTTACCTCCTACTAGACCGTTGATTCGGTATTTAACTTTATTCCAAAAATTTTTGTGATTTCTAAAGTGACATTGATTTTCCGCTCGTCGTTTGACAACGAATTTATTAGAAGTGACATTGTTTAATCCAAATATTTTCTACTTTGATAGAGGCCACAGAGGTGGCGAAATGTCAGTAAACAGTTTACCTTACATCATATATGATGGGCCACTAAAGCACGTAGGATGAAATAGGACTAATGCAAAAAGTAGTCTATCTGGGTCATACAGAGTGAGTCTAAAGTATGGAACGCCTCAATTGTCTCGGAAACGGTTTGCACGATTTTCATGAATATTGGGATAAGAAAGTTTAGCAAACGGCCAATCTTGTGTTGGTAATTACAATATTGTCAGATCTACCGTTTTTCCGGAAATATAATAAACTTTGTCATTTCTAATGGATCACCCTGTGTGAAAAATACTGATTATTTTTTGTACAACATTTTTATACCTGAACCTCATAATTTCGGAGTTACAACTAAATTTACTTTGCATCCGCCCAAGGTAAAATGAATAAATAAGAATAAGAAGATGTTTACTGTTGAAAATTCACATATGTTGGGAAGCTTCAAGAATCACATGGCTTGTTGTATTGAAGTAAAAGGACAACATTTTGAGCATCTGCTGTAACCGCCTTCATGTTTTTGCAGTTAATGTCTTATTTTAACTTGGGCGGATGCAATGGAAATTTAGTTGTGATTCCGAAATTATGACGTTCAGTTATAGGAAATATTATACAGAAAATAATCAATATTTTTCAAGAATTTAAAAAATGTAAGCATATACAGTGTGAGCCATTTGAAATAATAAAAATTATTATATTTCCAGAAAAATGGTAGATTTGACAAAATTATAAATACTATCGCAAGATTGGCCGTATTACAAAAGACCCCTGTCCCAAAGTTCATGAAAATCGTGCAAACCGTTTCCGAGATAATGGACGCGTTCCATACTTTAGACTAACTCCGTATACTCAGGAATTCAAACCACCAAGATCTACAGCTGATCGAAAAATAAAAAGGTTTCGTGAGAAGGAAATAGTCGAAGCTTGACAATATAAGACATTCAGTAATTCTCACTCCCTATGCATTTTTTAGAAATTCGCAAAACTTTAACCCCGATTTTAACGTAGTAGACCCAGAAGGGTTGGAAAATTTTAAAAACATAAAAATCGTTAAAGATACTTTTTATATTTATTGTTTTTTTTTCTTCTAATTATTCTATCTATATCTCAAAATTAAATGGCTACTTAGATTATGCTGCAAAAAATGTCTTTCTTACCAACAGAAATTGGTTGCAACTTAGATTATGCTGCAAAAAATGTCTTTCTTACCAACAGAAATTGGTTGCAACAGATTAACATTAATGCGTTTTTATCACAAAAGCTATTTTTATGTGGCGCTTTATCGTTATCGAATTGATATTGCACAACCGCGTTACACTTCGAATTATGCATATTTTGTCGGTAACACACCTAGCTTAATTGGTAATTACACTACATACAAATGCCTCACCTTAACCCAAAAATCGCTAGTAATCCGTGACGTTTCGATCGCATCACGGGCTGTTTCAACAAGCTCTAAATCCTAAATTGACAAACACAGGAACCCGAAGAAGGATATGTTGTAACAGCGTGCCGCAAATCTACATCAGAACAATGAGGAACTTGAACGACAATGGGCCTTTTTAATGTGTGTGCATAATTCGCTTGCTCGAATTCTGCAGTCACATTCGATTTCAGTGGAATCCAGAGCGTTTTTGTGTCTGTGCACCATAGAGAAAATTATTGTTATGTTGGAAGTACAATAATTGAAAATATAGGTGGAGTTGGATCTAGGGATATAATAGCTAAAACGACAATAACTGTCTTGAAGCGGTTGCTATCAGGAGGACCCAAAAATATAGTTATTGTTCTAGTAAGTGCAGAAAGTTATACTTTCCTGCATCTGACTGCCGTTGATGTAAAAAATGAAGAGCAGATGCACCTTTACTTCAGACACCGATAGATGAAAGAAGTATTGGAATCGTGAAAATTTTCGATTTTGAGATACTTAATACTCTTTTTTTGGCGTTTTATGATTTCTACATAACCAAAAATCCACGACACTCATTTCCTTCGGCTGTCTGTCTGTGTGTTGGCGTTTTTCTAGCTTGTAGGGTCATAGTAGGTAATGCTGAAAATCGGTACATGGGCGACGGAGTAATTAGCAAAAAACCAAATGTGTCAAATATTCCTCAAACTGGGTGGATAATATTATTTTTTTTTTTGCCAAACCACTAACATAAACAATACATAAAAAACAACAAAAAAACCCAGGAATTGTTTGAAAAAAGAGAGAAATTCAGCTTCAAGTACGTGTCTCATCCCTGCTCTTCCACTTAACCCAGATGGAAAACGCGTATGGTTTTTAGAAATATGTCAGTGGCGGCGCAGCAATAATCACAAAACTAAAAATATAAAAACAGCTCAAACTTTTTAGGCGATTTGAGAGTTCCTGATGGTTTTCCACATTTTTTTTGGAAGGGTAGTTTGGGGATGGGGGGGTTGTGAAACTGAAAAAATTTGTGTCATTATTAGTCGGCTCTTCATTGCCCTGTAAAGTAACGTTATAATATACTTTTCAGCTTTATCCGAATGCTACCATACCATAGACAAAAAAAATTTAGAAATTATATTGTTGTAGATAATTCTGTAATGTGTGTAGCTCATAAGTAGACTGATAGTTATGAAATTTGCAAACCGTACCGTGGGTCGTGGTAGAGATACGATATGTCGATTCGTCTGTAGTTTTTGAAAATTGTATGGCGGTGAAACTAAGTTTTAAAAAAACAGTACGATATAAAATCCGTTCAACTCTGTTTTTGAGTACTCTAGGGATCTCTGATTATTTTTTTTACTTCTTTGTTAACGGTATCGACTGCTCCGGTCAGTAGCCTCGTGTTCTGTGTAGGCTTTGTTACTGTTTCCCGGCACTACTATAGGAACAGCACTGTTAATTAGAAGCCAAAAGTGAGGGCTCACGTGGGAATTCTCGATGAGTTTTTTTGCATGGAAATTTATTTCTGATTGAAAAGACCAGAAATAAATTTCCGCCTCCGACGGGATTCGCACCCGGGACCATCCGGTCACGAGCCCTCAGCTCTAACCACTGAGCTAACCCACCCCCCGATCTCTGATTATTATTATTTTTTTTGAGCGGTCAATATGAGCCGAGGTAGTATGGGGTCTCGGATAGGGTGGTTGGGAAACCCCGGAACAGAAACGAACTCTTTGGTTATTATCTAGTCGTATATAGTAGCCCTAATGGTTTCAGTCTTCTAGTACTTCCTCCAGCAATCCAGCAATATTTCCCTTATACCATTATAATTATGTTTATGTTATACTTTCAACTTTTCACTTTTTTTATGATGAATATTTGATCTGTTTCAGGTGAGTTAAGTATTCCTCGTCCATTTGATGTTAGTGAACTGGTAAGTAATTACAATACAATGTTGCTAATTATAAACTGAAATAAACCGGAAACAGTTACTTCAAGCAATCTAATTTTATTGAAGCTGCATTTTTTATATTTTGTGAAACTTTTCCCTGATGTGACAATAGTTGGCTTCAAGATGCGTTATAGGTAGAGCATCACGTTTTATACTTGTTGATTTTGGGCTAATTGATTGTTAAGGTAATCAGTTATTGATAGAAATTGTAATGAGGAGGTGAGATAGGGCTCGATCAGACGGTTTACTTCTGGTCTGACAGTCAGATGTAAACCAGAGCACCCCTGGTTCATAGGTGCGCGGAGATACTGGAAGGGCTGGCGAGGCTGAAGAAAGTTACCCTGATCTAGGTCCCAGCACATACGGGGTTTTTGGTAATGAGGGAACCTATAGGCTGGCCAAGCTCGGCACCGGAGGACCGTCTGTTGGCACGGAGTCCATTTTAGGATTATGTAGGCAGCAGGTAATGTCAGCCTTCAGAAAGTGGGCAAACGATACCATACATGAACAGTCGAGGCAAAGTGAGGGATGCAAACAAGCCAACGATTGTATTAACGGGCTGAACACACCTAGATCAGCATGGCTACAGAACCAAGGCCGATGGGAAATCGGAAACCTCGTGGGTGTTCTGACGGGCCACAGCCGGCTCAGGCGGCATCTATCACTATTAGGAATTGAAGATGACTTCCTATGTATGGGCTGTGGAGAGGTCGATGAAACGGCCTACCACTTCCTTGCGGAATGAGAGTGGTTGGGCGGGCTCGTATCTACGAAATCTTTCGATCCGATAGACTTCAGCCAGAGGAATTACCCTCCCTAAACTGGACCCACATACTGGCCTTTCTTAAAAGGGGGGAAGGTTTGGCAGGGAGGGGCAGGTAGGCAGTAGAGGCGGAGGGGTGATATTAGAGGATGGCGAAAAGGGCCTACTGCAGCCTACTTGCCAGGCACAGCCGCCCCACAGCTACTACTACTAATAGTGAAGTGCCTATCTACCCGTCCTCGGTATTAAGTGGTATCAGTGCAGCTTACTGCTAGCTAAGGACATAAAACCATAGTGATTGTCTAGTAGCAAAAATCAAGAAAATATATCTTTTGGGTGTATGTATGTTTGTATTCTACTTTTAAGCATTTAAATCTTTGGTAATTTATTCCTGTTGGCATTATACGTATCACTCAATACAGCTGAGCCTTCGATCTAAATAAAAAATGTAGCACTTCTCGTCATTTGAGACTTTCAATATTTGGCACCTTCGAAAGTTGGTAGTCAAACAATCATAATCCTTTATTTATTATTTTCTCGAATGGCCCATGCTACTTTTATACGGCAATCGGGCAAAGTTTTAGTCTTTTTAGATTTTAATCCAACAATAGCAGCGTTTCAAATGTTTTCACGGTATGAAATGAAACGGTGAGAAGTTTACTGAATCCATTTTTTATCAATTCATGATCAACTGAATCGATTGTGATCCAAGAATATCGGCAACAAAAAATATTTTAGCGTGGTATCAGTATGTATCGTTTTCGGTCTACTGAAAACAGATCCTATACAGAAATTCACCCGTCACCCCACAATTTTGACATGCGCTCGGAGCGACTCCACGAGATGTATCGATTTTAAGAAAGGTGTCCCCTTTTCTTGGTAAGATTCAATTCTTCATATGCCTAGGTCGCCCACTTCGCAAAGGTGGCTCATTTTTGAAAAGGAGTTTGTTCAAGTAATTAGCAAAAAACCAGATACTTCATTACCAACTTAAATTCTATATGCTCTAGTGAAAAATATGTTACGTGGCTTACAAATTTTATACTGTTGCAAAATTGATCCATGCATTTTTATCGAAAACGCTTCATGAAATTTTGGGTGATTAATTTTTCTTGGAAATATTTGATAATTTTTTTGTAGCCGGAAAACGTCAGTGATTCCAAAGGAATATTCCGCACGTTAAAATCTTATTCGTATCTTAGGGCCAGTTTCACTATCTCCTGATAAGTGTCAGATAGCCCAACCACAAGTTTTTGTCACTTTCTTACTTATGTCACGTGACAAAGACAAAATATGTAGATAAGCTATCTGACACTTAGGTACCAGGATATGGTGAAACTGGCCCTAAGATTTCTGGAGTAATAACTCTACTTGAAATTGAAGTTACCAAGATGTTAGTTATAGTTCTTTCCAGTCTTGGATAGCATTTCAGGGCGCAGAGAATTGTCCAAAATATGTTAACATCTTTTGTAAATAAGCAAAGTGTCAAAGCGGCTACAGACAAACAGACAGACCGACGGATATGAGTGACGGGGATCCTCGTAATATCATAGAGTGTCCAAAGAGTGTATTTTCTGAAAATCGAAATTTTCGTAGTCAATACTTCTCTCACCTATCTGTGTGGGAAGTAAACACTACGTGAGCAGGTAGATAAGATCTATCTGCTAGGCCACTGCTTCTTCTAAATATGAGATAAAAAGCCAAAATTGCGGAAATTTCTGTCTGGAATATTGTAGTGAGTGAAAGTCTCGTTCCGAGCCTAAAACACCCGGCACAGAAGTCCACATTGGTGATTGTTTCTTACCTGAGATAAGGAAGGCCCAGCTCCCCTGACCTTGCTCCATAATCAGAGTGTACTATTTAAGAACCCATCTAAATCCAACAATTTATTACATAGTTCTAATACTACAAATGTGCTGCGTATACAAGAAGGGGTTATTTTTTAGTAACCTGCCGATGCACATAGGGGTAATTATATTAAAAGTCCAAACAAAATCATTTGTCAATATCATTTTACTTGGAACAGTATAATTGCTTGTAATATAGTAAACATTAGTGCTTAGTACACCAAATGAAATAATAAAAAGGTATATTTTGAAAAACTAGAAAATATTCATGTAGAGACTGTTATTCGGGCAGTGGTGAACATGATTCATCTGAACAGTCGTCCTCCAGTTCTTCCACCACGTCTTCATTGTAAGATCAACAAGACTGATACACATTTTCTGCAGGCATTGCAACAGTTTCTTTGAGGAATGGTTTAGTAGTTTTTCTGGAATTGGACCTCATGTTAGTAATCAGGGGATTCGAGTTCAGTAATAATCTATTTATTTCATCGAGATTGTAAGACTTTGCTATTGAGCTACGGAGTAAAAAAGTCGCTTTTTATCTGGCGTCTATTCCCATATCTCTGGTGCAATCAGATTTGCCATGCGGGCCAATCTGCAAAATCGACTTTTGTCTGACTTTTTGGTAAAAACGTCCCTATGTGCGATGGCTAAAAAGATGGAAACAAGGAACACACCTATTTTGTTTTCTTGTGGTACTGCCATGCTCTCGAACAGTGGTGACCGTCTTTTTTACGGTACGCTCGGTACAAGAACTACAAGTGACCTCCGACCTAGGCGAACCGCGTTTCATCTAGAAGGGACATTTTTTGGCCTAGTTGCTGCACAGCACAGCGGGTCGCAACTGCAGGCAGCTTCTAGGCACAGTTTCGTAACGCGAAAGGAGTGCTTCGCATTTTTAAGGAAGCCGAACGCCGCCGGCACCGATATCTCTTTGTCATCAAAACACACGTTTGTTCTAACGGAGCCCTTCCCTATGAACTGTGGCGCACACTAGGACTTATTCAATTTTTATCCTTAAGGCAACCATAACCTATGACCTTCTGAGGTACACTGGGGTAATTACGCCAGTGCCACTCGAAACTTTAGGCAAAGGTGAAAGACATATGGATATTAGTAACGGTGACATAATATAGATATATGTCCTTTTCTGCCCGGAAATTCACCATAGTATGCATTATAATTTAGTTTAAGTTTAAACGATTTTCAGGAATAGTATTCTTTCAGATTTTGGTTACTAGGAATCTAGCACCATGGTTTAATTACAATAAATAATGTCAGACTCAACGGTATAACAAAAGAAGAAAGTGACATATAAAAAAGTCTGCTATCAGAAATCATTCTATCAAGAATCTATCCTCTCACCAAACCACGACAGCGTATTTAGACTAACAGTCTAGATATCGATTTTTTAACACAAACTCTCAAATATTTGGCAAATTTCAAGCAATTCAAACATAATATTATTGTAAATAATAAAGTATATGGTTTGTAAGAAGCGTTCCAATGACAGTGAAAAGTTATACAAAGGTATGCAAAACACAAACAGATATTCAGATCTTGTTTTTAAGTACTTTACAGATTTGGGAAGATTTTATAATATATGGGTAAATTTTTGGATGCAAAGAATATTTTGGGAGGTGAGTTTTTTATTCGTATCTTTCTAATTACTACTGTCTCGACATTTTACACAGTTTGAAAAGATCAATGTAGTCGTGTAATACAAAGCCACACTAGATTGAATAGTCGCAATGGAGGCTTAAGTGACGAAAAACTAACTTCAAACCCAGGCAGTATGTACTAAAGACGACCCTCGAAACGACCCTTATTTACTTTCATCAATATCTATACAATGGTTACTGAGATTGCGCGATGAAAAAAATGCCAACAGGCAGAGAGAATAGTCTGGCTTATATAAACTAGAAATACAATTTTTTCAATTTTAAAATGTGTATATATCTCACTCAACGGGAATAAAAGGCTTAAGGAGAAAAGAACAATTAAAAAAGTTAGAATTACAAGAATTTATTCATACCTTAATTCGGTAAAATCCGAACAAGTTTTTCCATTTCACAAAAAATAAAATATCTTAATTATTCTCGCATTCCTTGACTATCCTAACAAACAGGTTAAGCAAATAAATTATGTTTGAGAGAGCGAGAGAAAGGTGAAAAAATTAAAGCTCAAAAAATACGCATATCGCTGTTCAGACTTCTTCACAAAAGGTACAATATTGGCGTTCATAGGATTCGACTATGGTGACAATTTTACAGGGTCCTTTATGAACGAGCTGCCCAACTCAACTGGCCTTTCGCCTCCAATTTAACAACCCTCAAAAAAAGACATTTTGGCAAAAACGTCTGAGAAAAGACAAGCCATTTATTATCAAGGGTAAATATTAATCAAAAACATATTGTATTCTATTGTATCTCTTTTCTGCCTCATCTTGCCCTCACCTCAATTTATCCCTTCTCAAAAAAGTAGATAGAAATTTTATGTACTTCATTTTCTGGCAATTATACAAATTAATTATCGGGACTGGCACGACTTTAAAAAACTATCCAGTCTTTGCATACCCTTCGCATAGATAATGTTGTGTCAAAATTTGATCGCAACCATACTAGTAGCCTCCAAGTTAGATGGATTATGAAGTAAAAAAATGTGTCAAAATAAAGTCCTTTGGTGTGTCTTTTAAGGCTATGTCTGGATAACACTGAAAAGTACAGAATTATCTTGGTAATTTTTGAAGGCAATGGAAAGTCTTTCATGGATAGAAAAAAGAACTGGAGCAACATCCTTAAATGATAAAGTGCCAGAAAATATCTTCGTAGCTTATGACGGAGGAAGTAGAACGGAAAATGTATGCTTTTTACGCAATGTATTGATGGTCAAAATAAATTTAGCTATTTCTGAGGCGCACCGTATCTGTATATTTCAAATCATGCGGAAGAAGCCATGTTTCAGGGGCGGAAGAGCCCAATTATCCTACAATTTGCTTTATTTATGAATTATCATTCAAGTAGATTGAGTTATTTTAATGGTAATTGCATAAACATTACTGAACGATCAGCGTACTACCTGTTAATCGAGATAGATATTCCGGTTCTAGTGAAAGCGCTTGCTTTTGATCTTATCTATCTTGGAATGGTGCGTGGGGTGCTGTGCAGACGACGATAAAGTTAGAAAAATTGAAATAGTTTTGCATGTAGGAGAGTAGTTGTAATTTTGTATGAATACCACGAAGAATAAACAAACGAAAACCGAGACTGAATAAGGCAGTCTAAACATATTAATATTCATGTCAGATTTGACGAAATATTAGAACCAAAAAAAATTGGGTTGAACATGATCCGACTAAATAAAAAAATGTGTATGCCTACATCGCAACATCATGCTTAATAGCTGTTTAACAACCGATATTTCTAAGTAAACTACATTCCAGGGATAGTCATTTGGGGATTAGAAGTTGCAGAATGCGAGGTTGAAAAACATTAAAATGAAAATTATGCCAAAAAGTTAGATAGGGTATACAGGTGACCTATCAATGGCTATGACAAGGACGAGAAAAGTATGCCAGGAAAGTTCTTATGTATAGAATTAGTCCAATCGTTACATCGTAAAAAAGGATTTTGACAGCAAAAGGTCGGAAAAAAATGAAATTTGGTGGCATGGTAGACATGGGTCCCCTGAACCTACACCTAACTTTACGACCTCGGGGGGTTGCCGTCGAGGGGTGGGAGGTGAAAACCCTGCTTCGCGATGATTTTCGAAAAATAGCGCCGTTTTGGTAAATGTTTATGGACAGAACAAAATTCTGCATAATTTTGGTATTTACATGTTTCGTGTGCGACCAATAGTTTCCGTCCTACAGAGCGTCAAAGTTAGGGGTTGGTTTTGTGTGTAGGTTTAGGGGACCAATGTCTACCATCCCACCAAATTTCATTTATTTCCTACTTTTTGCTGTCAAAAAACCCCTACCGCCTGGACTAAATGTACTAACGACAAATCTAGTCTTATAAAAGAAGTTCGAGGCACTCGATAAGCCTATAATGTATTTTATTTTGTCACTAATGTCACTGATCATTCTTAAGCTTTTCGAAAAATGTTTTTGTCGGTTAATATTTGTTTAACTTGTATCATCAATTCTTGATAATTTTTTGGAATTGCCATGGTTTTTTAGCGTACCTACCCGAAATAATTTATGAAAAATCAAATTATCATCTGGATGTTGTTTTGATTTTAGCATGCCCTGCGCTGAAGCAGGTTACACGAGCCTGATGACCCTTAATTACAATACGTGGTTAACCGCATTAATGCATTTATGTAATTGTAATTAAGATTTACAACAGCTATCTTTTTTGACACAATTACAGACTAACAGACACTAGAGATAAGCTAACTGACGAAGCTGAACGTAACCTACTTTCGCACAAAGGGGTAGAGAAAATCATTGCATTCGTTTCTTTCATTGAAAGTAAATGACAGCACGTTCGTAGTTTCGAAAGGTACTGGATACCACCACCAAGGCTTTACGAAAATACATTTTTTAGGAATAACCAAACACCTCGATTCCCCACGCCGTCACTCGATTGATTTTTAACAGCAATAAAAGTTTAATATCATACTTGCTGCATTGGTAACCCATAGCAAAAATATCATTAATACAAGTTATATTTTTTGGTTCATCTAAGGGCTAAGGAATACCAATTTTTCATGATTAATTTGTCGCCATACTTGATGAGTTTTTGAACACTATAGGGCGCTTTTGGTCCTGCCACCGATTATAAACCTCCATGATTTTGATTTTGATTGATTAATTACTTTCAACATAGAAATTTCAACATTTTACATGCCTGAAAATTTTGAAAAGAAGCTGATATCTTCTCCGTGTTAATGGCACATAAATCAGAGAAAAAAAAACATTTTATTTAAAAAGAAAAATAGTTCTCTCGCTACAAGTAAAATATATCTATTACAGTAGCCAATTATTATTTATTTTCCTGAAAATATTTTCTTTTTAAAACCAGCGTTTAAATTGTGATATATTCCTGTGGATTTCAAATGTTAGCTACATGTTATTTTGGTCTGGTTTTAAAGACACTTTTACTAATATTTCCAGGAAAAAATATATTTGTTTTTGTTCACTGATAATTGTACTGTTCTAGGACGGTTACGAAGTCATTCTCAGACTGAGACACTGGACATATAGTTTGCGCTATCCGACACCCTTTTTGGAGTAAGAAGTTGAACAAAGCATACTTTTTTGTGATTTCAGGCTATATCCAAATCCAGTATAAAAATGTTTGTGGTTGCATCATTTACCCTATCTAATGGCGTAGGACTTAAAAGAAAGTATACGCCGCCTTTTGTCAGCCAGCAGATGAATAGGCGGCAAGGAAAAATAATGAACAGATCGGCATCTAGGCGCATTCTTGCCTTTTGTATATTGTATATTCATTGTTGCCGCCATATACCGCTACTAATTTTGGATAGTAATAAAAAGAGACATCGTACTTTTAAGCAAATTTTTTATAGGGGCTTGTTGTTGTTGTCTTAATTATTGTATCAGTACGACTGTATACACAAATTATGCACGCAAACATTAAAGCTGATCCAAGAAAGAGCAGAAGGATGAGAATATTGTACACCTCACAGATACAGGGTGTCTCAGAGTAGAATTCAGTTTCTATAAAATTATAACGCAAGGTACAGAAGCTGTTTATCAATTTATTTAAGAAATAGTGAAGTACGTACTTGCGGATTAATGTTTTAAATATGATGTTGTACATATGTCCACCATCCTGTTGATTGCACTCTTGCAAAAGTAATCTCAAGTGTCGGAATACATGCTGACAGGTTTGCAACGGAATGTTGTTAATTTCATTCTAAATGTGCTCCTTCAACTCCTGGATGTTGGTTGGAGCATCCACGTAGACATGACTTTTAAGATATCCCCACAAAAAAAGTCCAATGGGAACAGGTCAGGTGATGTTGGAGGCCATTCAATGTCACCATTTTTGGAAATGACAGTGCCTGGAAACAATTCGCGTACAGCATCCATGGATTGTGGTGTGACACCATCTTGTTGAAACCAAGTCATGTCACTGCAACCAGGGAACACTGAAAACAGTTACGCATCTTTTCCGTGTAATGGTGGCTGTTTACTGCTACGGCGTGGCCTCGCGCATCTTCAAAAAAAAAGGGTCCAATTATCCTATTGGCTGCATGTCAGCCACATCAAATGGATACTGGAACTGGAGTTGTCGTTGATGTTTTTGTTTTGGGTTTTCGGGGGCCCAAAATTGGCAGTTATGCTTATTCACATATGCCTCTAGATGAAAATGTGCCTCGTGACTGAAAAGGATGTTCTTCAGGCCACCTTCATTCCAAAAATAAGTCATCATTGTATCACAAAACAGCTTTCTTTGTGGGTATGTGGGTAATCCGTAGGCTACAGATATTGGACCAACTGAATTTTATACGGATGGAATTTCAAGTCGTTTGTGAGGATTCGGTGCAAACTTGAACGACATGTTTGCATTGCCTGTGCACAGAACGTTTTGGTTATCTCGTTACCTCACGACACACGGCTGCAACATTTTGTGATGTCCTCACGGATTTTTGTTCACCTGGATGCTTTTCATTTATTGCCGATCCTGTTTGTCTGAATTTGTAGACGGTGCATCAGCAATCCGACGAATTTGGTACTGATTACAAAATTGTCTTGGCGCTCCGTGCTTATTGACAATTCCACACGTATGCACTATCAGATACCGAGAGATCTCCCCCACCTCTTACTGCACAACGAAATGCGATAACTTTAAAAACTGAATGTTACTCTGGGACACCCGATATTTTCAATAAACTTAAAGTGAAACTGAACTTTAAATATTTAAGATTGTACCTTATTAAATTTGAACAATATTTGATCTAAATATTTTACCTAAGATGATCAAGAAATTGATAAATAAATTGATATAGCTTGAAATTGTAATACTTTTGGCATTTTACTATGCTTAAAATTAGATCTCAGATTAAAAAGACGATATATGGTTTTTTTGTATGCTCTGTTACCATTTGTTAATTCTACCGATTTCAACACGCAACAGTATGAATAGCTCTAAAAAGCAAATAATCTCAGCAAAGTCAATTTTATCAGCGTAGTGTAATATTATATACAACAAACTTTTGAGTTTTCAAACCCCCCACCAGCTCCACCACTCCGATTTCACTCTCTCCAAAAAACCATGGAAAAAAATCAGGAACCTCTGAAACGCCTAAAAACGACGCCGACGTTTGGATGAGCTCTGATATTTTTTTTACTAATTTTTCCGCCGCCTGTGCACCCATTTCCACAAGTATAGCAGCATTACTTACTACAACCCCGCAGTAGCTACCCAAATTTTATCACAAACCGAGCAGCGGTTACTGAGATTAGGCCGCTAGAAGAACGCCAACAGATAGACCGACAGACAGACAGACGGAAATGGGTGATGTGGATTTTCGTTATGTATTTTCTCAAAATGGAAAATTTTGGCGATCACAATACTCCCCTCACCTATCGGTGTGGGAAGTAAAAGGTCTCAATATTTTGTGCTTGTAGAGGTAGTAGATTTTAGTTATAGGGTTGTTCATCAGGGCAAATGTATGTGTCAAAATAAAGTCAGATAGGTAGTGGACAAGATTCTCTCATACTTTTGCATGCGAACGAATGATTTCTTGAATAATGATATAGTAACCATTACTCTTGCTTACGATCTGATTTTGATACTCTCGCAAGCTTTTGGTAAAACTGTGATATATACAACTTAACCTCCCAGCTTCATATTTCTTGCTTTTTTTTATTTATTATTCTGCCACTGCTGGATCTATTTTATGTTCTTTGAGCTTTTTCGTCTGTTCTCAGCAGTAAGTTATTGGCAAACTGTTACTCCGCGATCCAGTCTCCTCCAGCATTCCTTCTTTTGGAGAACTCCGACGCTGTGGAATCAGCTGCCAGGGAATTTGTTTCCCGACGGCTACAACCTGCAGCGTTTCAAATCTAACGTGAACCGATACTTATTCTCTCGCAGCGCTTCTACAGCGCCATAGGCTTTAAGCCTTTGCGGGAGGCCGACCATAAAAAAAATAAAATAAAATAAGATGGATCCATATAGAAGCGAGTACTATATTTTTCAGTTTTCGCGAACAATTTAACGTCCTAAAATAGCAGAATTTCAAACGCGTTTTGCTGCTGACTAAATTACTCTCGCATGTTGTGGTGCTGAGTAAAATCATAAAACGCTCAAATTTTATTCCTTTAACCAATTCGAGTTACTGAAAACAGTATACTCGTACATTATATTATGTATACCTTGAAACTTCTACATATTTTCTCCTGATGAATGAATAAATCCAACTGAATAATGTTGGAAAACAGCAATTAAAATTTAACACAAACCACGTTTGTATTTTCCAATCTAAATAATATTGTATAATCCTCGCGGCATAATAACATGTTAAAACCCAATCCCGAGATTGTTCGGCATGCTCTGTTTGGCCGACATTTCTTTCTCTTGGATATTCTGCATTGCACTCATCGTGGCATCGGCTGCTTCATTCTGTTACATACGAAATTGGCGTTTCCATTAACCTAGGATGGGCAATGGGTGGTATGCTTTGTATTTATTATAGCTGACACAGTATTGCAGATCCGTACGGTTGTTCGAAAGGGGGTCGTAACGGTTCTTCAGAAAAAACTACAATATATGAAATAACGATATAAAAAGTTAAAAGGAAAAACGTGATGATACGTATCATTTTGAAAATAAACATCAATTTGTTAATATAAACGGGGTTACTTCTCAGGGTTGTTAGCCTCTGAATATTAGGTAGCTTGCTCATATCACCAGCCTGTGCTCATCATCTCTGTTCATTCCAGTGATCGGCAGATTTATGGTGTTTTAGCAAACTTCATATTGATGCTGGGTATACTATTAGACATACCATAGACGAAACGGGGATTCACTATCCCGGCCACACGGACGGTTCCGTTGGGCGTGAGCGGGAGTCCAAAAGCGCCAAAAAGTAAGTTCTATCACGTCATTTTAGTAATTGTACCTTTTAATATGGTGTAGTATATACCTTTTTTGTATAAAAACCCAATGGCAGACACCTATACTACGTTCCAAAATCCCATCTATCCAGTGAGCCATAGTGAGCAGATTAATTTTCGAGGATAGTCACGTGATTCCAGATGTTACGGATGTTGGAATTGGCAATTCCAAAAATCGATGAGACCTCTAGCGGCAAAAATCTACACTGACAAAGCAGGTACTCGAATTTCGAACGGCACACAATTAACATGCCATTAACCGTTTATATGCCGTTTATGTTTCTTCGTTCAGTCGTGTTTTCAAGTTTGTGCTTTGTTAATTGGTATATAGCGTGTTAGAATATTTCTTCGGACCTTCTTCATACGCTATTGTCAAGAATATGGCATCTACATCAGGCTTCAAATCAAGAAAGGCTAGCAAGTTTAATACAAACTGTAGTGTTTATGGTTGCCACTCCAAAAAAGACTATGATAAAAGCATTCATTGCCACTCATTTCCTCCAAAAGCGTGTTACAGCGAGCAGGATACCTGCTATCCTCCATATTTGTTTACAAACGCCAGCGCCCTCATCGGTAATTGGAATCGCCAATTTTATGAAACGGCAAAGATCTTTTTTTGACAATTTTGACATATCACATAACCTGTGCTGTTTTCTCAGAGTCAAAGTGTCAGAGTAGTCGTACCCGTTAGAATGTCAATGCATACAAATAAAGCAGGATAGCTTATGGTAAGTTGTTAGCTGTCAAGTGAAAAATATCTCTTGACAGTCTTGACACAAAGGTTGCTAAAATCTCAATTTGATTTCCGAGCAAAACGTTGACATCCATGGCCTCGGAAATGCAATAACGGAACACAGATTTTTGTTGACAGTTTGATGTTGAGTGAATACTGAAACGCTACAGAGCAAATTGAGGTCTTTGATGAGATTTTGGAACGTAGTACTAGTCTGGTTCCTAATGTGTTTTAAAAAAATTCAAAAGTTGAAAATTTTATGGAAATTTACGGTCTTTTAGCAAGAATGAACATGATAGATGTTATGCACATTATTATTATGAATGTAGTTTTTGAATGGCAGACACCTAGGTGGGTTCCAACATACTAGCAGACGCTATAATGTCTCTCTGTCGGCTAATTAAACAGCGTTAAAAATAGCTTCTAAAACGTGATCTTAGCAAGTCTGCCGTTTTAATCTATTTTCATAAAATTCTCAACTTTTGGAATTTTTCAAAACACATTGGGAACTGGACTAGGTGTCTGCCATTGGGTTTTTGTAAAAGAAAAGGTATAAACTACAACATATTAAAAAGGCAGACTAAAATGACGTAATAGAACTTACTTTTTGACGCTTTTGGACTCCAGCTGACGCCCAAAGGTACCGTCGCCGGGTATAGTAGATGCCCATTTCGCTTATGGCACGTGTAAAGCGGCCCACAGACGCTCCGGGAATCCTCAGAGGAAAAACTGCACACTCCTGGCCTGAAGCCCCTTGCACTTTTGCCTGAATATACCTTCCTTTACAGACGCTCAGGAAACGTTTCAGTTCAGTTCAGTTCTAGGAAGCATGGCATCAAAAGACGGCCTGCAGGCGATCGTATGGTTATTCAGTTCCACATCCGGCGGCCTGTACAGTCCGGCGAACCTCCACATACGCTCCGATAATCCTTGAGGCCAGGACTGTGCAGTTTTTCCTCTGATGATTTCCGGAGCGTCTGTGGGCCGCTTAACAGTATACTTAGCATTAATATGAAGTTTACTAAAATACTGTAAGTCTGCCGATCACTGTCTCTCTGTCCATTAGAAATAACCCCCGGCGCTAGACTCAGTCTGAAGAGATACACTAGTCTTGGGATAATTATCCAGCACCATGCTGAATCAAAGCTAAAACAACTCTCTCTGATCTTTTCTGGACCAAATTTATATTGTATGTTTAACCCCCGTCTCTAGATTTCATCTGAAAAGAAGCCCAAGCTAATGTCAGCATCCTGGAGTATAGCTGAAAGTACTCCATAGACTCCCGGATCCTTAAAATCGTACCTCTCTAGATGTTAGGGCTCGAGCAACGTGCCGTTCTCCGGGTTGTCGGTTACCTACAGCTTCTATTATATCTGTCGGTCCCAGGGGGTGTATCAGGATGAGGGATTAGAATTTTTCGATATATTCTTGATAATGCTAATTTGGTACATGATACAAGGTGGCGCAAAAAAAAATTCCCCTTCATAAAAAGTAAGATTCGTTAAAAAACAGTCAAATTATAAATGAAAAATATTTATTAAAACTAAAAATTTTCTTTGTTGCACACTAAAAATTATATCGACCAAATGCTTGTAGTGTCCGAAAATTATTTAAAAATACCCTATCTTTGAAATAACTCCATAACCAAAAATGTATGCAATATCGGCGTTTCTCGAGATAAGGCATCCAGGAAAAATTCTGTTCGAAATGTTTATTGTCGCGCATTGCCCCCTCACCGCGAACCCGCAGGCAACATACAGGCACGTGCCTGTCGCGCGTACGCGATGAGGCCCTGACCAGAGGCCGCTTCACGGGCTGGTCAGGGGGTGGTGGAGCAACTCAGCCGGGGAGTTGCGAGGGAACCTCAAGGCGAAGGAGGTCGTCGTCGGTTGTCGCGCAGGCCGTGTGTGCTATGGCACCAACTTGTTGATACCAAATATTTTCCTGATTAAGCTTTTCCATTTTCGGAATTAAAAAATCCAACAGCATGCTTCTGTAGCGATCTCCATTTCTTCCCTGATCGTCCACAAAAAATAAGGCTTTCAAATTTTTCTACCACTAACGCCACACCACTCGGTCACTTTTGGCTCATGTAACAGTTATGTTGAATAATTTATGGATTCTCACTACCCCACAAGCGATGGTTCTTCTTATTCACACCTCCGTTCAAACAAAAAAAAAAATGAGCTTCGTCGCTCATTATGATTTAGTTAACGATAGCATTACAATATTGATAAACCGCATAGGTATTGGTGAACTCGATGAAAACGATATTCACAATTAAACATTACCAGACGTTCATTGCAATAAATTTTGGTGAAAACCTAGGTTTTCAAAGTCTAAAGGCAGAATTTTATGGGTTACCCGTATTTTGTAGAGGAACAAGTGCAAATCTTTCACCAAAATTTATTATAATGAACGTCGGGTAATGTTTAATTGTGAAGATCGTTTTCTTGTTGATGTGCTCGACCTTTCCTGGAACGAGTTGAACGAGGTCCACCAATATGCGGTTTATCAGTTGTAGATTCAGTTTGTTGGAAATTTGTCTCTAATCGCAGAATTGTCTTTGTAGTTGGAACACCGCGTCTTCCACATTTTCTACTGTATTCTCGTTGAGCTAGGATAATCGATGATTATTTTGATGAAAAAAAAAATACGATTTTGGCACATTCTCGAGCCGTATATATCGATTCATAACGAATTTCTAAAGTATCTACTTTGCAACTTAAAGAAAAACTCGAACAGATATCAACTACAAACGAAACCATGACAACATTCCATTCCACGAAGATTTGCGCCACCTTGTACTTAGATCAACGATATAACACTATATATTTTATTACACTATTATTCCGAAACAACTTATTTCACTTATCTGATTGTATAGTACTTAATCAACTTACTAGGGAATTTCTTTCAATATTTTGGAACGTTTTTATAATAGTTATACTATAACAGTTAAAAGTTACTTCATAAAAGCTATAGCATTTTCTGTACTCATTAGAATGTATAGATGAAAGAAAAACAGACGCAGTAGTAATGAGAGGTTATGAAAATAATTCACGTAGCCGAAGTTTAAATCACCAAGTGAGTTAATTACCATTACGGCGTGATGAATATTATACTTTATCTACGACCGTAGCAATAAATAGTACAGTTTAAATACATAATGATTACAAACTATTAACAACTTAAACACACTTCTGTCATTAAAATAAATACTGTACTCCGTTCGAATTAGCGTTTGACCTTTGCGGTTATTATAGCCTGTACTTAATCGTATGCATTTCCAAGAGATTAGTACTGGTATCTAGTAGGCGTTGTTCGTAGCTCACGCTCCAGCAGATAAAAATAATTCACGTGTTTGTTTATACCTAGGTATTTACTATGTTTCCACGGGCTTTCAACACGTTTTCAATACGATTTGAGTTTTCAAATATATCGTGGAAATGTCAATTGGATGCGTTTCCAAAACATTTCCTATTCAAGGTCGATTCGCTAATTTTTGGGATCGTATTCAGATACAAATGTCGAGGTCGTGGAAATACCAGCTGTCACTTTCAAAACTATGGACATTGCGTAGCTATGTAATGTCGCTATCGTTAGTTTATTCGAATTCGAAGCTCGAGATTTATGAGAAAGAACAAAATAGGTTAAAAACTAGGAAATGACATTTGTCAAGAGTGTCAGTTGAAAACGTTTTATTATTTTGGATTGCCGGTGTTTCCACGATAGGTTTCCAAACGATTTTTGAAACGCAATCAAAACGTTTTCAACTGAGACTCTTGACAAATGTGATTTATTAGATTTATAACCTATTTTGTACTTCATCATAAATCTTTAGGTTAGAATTGGAATAAACTTGAATAAACCAACGATAGCTACATTAGATAGCTACGCAATATGCATAGTTCATTTCAAACGTTTTGAAAGTGACAGCTGGTGTTTCCACGACATTTGGATCTGGATACGATCCCAAAAATTAGTGAATCGACCTTGAATAGGAAAGGTTTTTAAAAATGTATCCAATTGACGTTTCCACGATATATTTGAAAACTCAAAACGTATTGAAAACGCTTTGAAAGCCCGTGGAAACGTAATAAGTATTAGCTGATAAAAAAGTAGTTTGGTAATCGCTGTATAACTTAATGGGAAAACTTTTCACTGAGCTTTTTAGGATAAACACCCATGATATTTGACGTTGATTTGACTGGCTTTAACAAACAGTAGCAAGAGAGGGAAACGGAGGAAGTACAAAGTCAATCAAGTTGACTCCATTTCACTTCACACACCGATAGGTGAGGAGAGTATTGGGATCGCAAAAATTTTCGATATTGAAATAATACGCTTCTTCGTCGCTCATTTCAGTCTGTCTGTCGCTTTGTCTGTCTCTTGGCGTTTCTTTAGCCTCGTAATCTTAGCAACCACTGCATAGACTGTGATGAAAATTGGGTGATATGCTGTGGGGTCGTAGTGTAAGTAATGCTGCTATAATTTTGAAACTCGCTACACTGGCAACGGAGTATTTAGAAAAAAACAAAAAATTTTCAAATATTCCTCAAATTTTATTTTTAGCCGTTTTAGCGAACATTGCCTTATCTATTACAGAAAAAAACTTTCTGCTGATTTATATACATATATGTACATACGAGTATTGTTATAGATCATTTTGTATTGAGTGACCTGATAATTCTTGAATTGATTTTAATGACATTTTGACACATTATTCTTACTGTGGCGAAGATGGAAAACGCGTATGGTTTTTAGAAATTGTCTAAGTGGTGGCGCACCAATATTAAAAAAATTAAAAATACAAAAACAGTTCAACTTCGATTGTAGGGATCTGGGGGGTCATGATCGTTTTCCACATTTTTTTAGGGGGATCAAAATTGTGGTAGTTTGAGGGTGGGTGGTTGTGAGGTTGAAAAATTTGTTGTTTCGTAGTGGGCGCTTCGTTGTCCTGTAGGCTTTATTCGAACCCTGCCTACCTCAGACAAAAAAGAATTTTTGAAAATATATTGTTGTAAATAATTCTGAAATATGTTTAGCTCATCACTAAACTGATTGCAATTAAATTTCAAAATAATACCGTGGTCCGTGGTAGAGATCGATGAAGGATTTTGAAAATTATGTTAGTAGTAGTGAAACTAATTGATAAAGAAATATTACAATATAAAAGCCGTTCAAACTCTAGAGATCTCTGATCATTTTCTACTCCTTTTTTTGGAGTGGTTAAAATGAGACGAGGTAGCAATGAGGCTTCGGATAGGGTGGTTGGGAAACCCTGGAGCACTTTTCGTTGCCCTTTAAATATTGATACTGGTAATATAACCCGTTATTAAATATCGGAAAATTGGCATGCCATGTGATTAGGATATCAGTTGAAGATTGCAGAATAAAAACTATCCGTCCCAGTTCCTACTAAGAGTGATGCAAGAAACTCGTCGCTTTCCTTACAAACGGGCTTATCTCAATTTTGTGATTTTTCAGGAGAGCGAAATATGCAAATATGCAAATATTTGAGATGCTACTATAGCCAAACCAAAGACAATTAATTGTAGAATTGCATACACTGGAGGTACTAAAGAGTAATTGAATCACACTTTGTTAAATAGATGTTTCATTTTTTGATCCACTTTGTAGGCCTTTTTGTAAGGCAGGCGACGAACTATTTACGAGAGTCTTTAAGCTAGATGTTTTTTTACGGGCGGCGGGCGGGCAATGATTTGATTGGAAGGGATTCTGAGCTTATAGCTTCATGCTGTAGGAAAATAATAAAATGGTATATCCGTAAAGTGTAGGAAGTACCGATCAACTTGACTGCATTTTTTTGTTAATAGAAGAACAATACGTTAATCAATGGTAGAAGCAATAGATCCACCCTTTCTTATCTGCTTAGCATAATTTTTTGATGAGCTGACTTCTAAAACCTGCCTTTTTATTACGACCCTGTGCATTCTGTCGTAAACGTGTCTCCTGTGTGCTATTGTGTCTCGGTTCACCAGACGACTAAACAGTTTGATTTATGCTTACTGGAGACCGCAGGGCGTGGAAGTTGGACACGCAGAGGAGAAATACAACCAGAGAAGTGCAGTAATTGTTGTGGTTCTCGGTATTTCTGCATGTGTGTGTTATGAAATTATTACGATATATACGTTTCTGAGAGAAGTTATGAGGTACAAACGCGGTCGTTATGTTGTGCCTTGTTAATCTGACAGATTGGCAATGCATGATTTATCTCGTTTGTTCGTTTATCCAAGGCTGGCATGGTTGTTTGGGATAAGCCTATTATCGGCACGACGGACGGTAGCATATAATTTTCGAATTAGTAGTTGTCCAGTCGGCGAGTAATTGGACTTAAATCGGAAGTTTTAGAGTCAAGATATTGTCGATTGTCTGAACGGTCTGTGAGATTTTAGTTTGTGTTAAGGCTGTATTAGACTACCATATTTTTGAAATCAGATTTGATTTCATTTCTTGAACCAAATTTGAAATGAAAAATGATCTCAAAAATTGTGGCCCAGCATTTTGTCTGTTTGACACTACACCAAATTTGGTTCAAGAATTGATTTGCGATTCTGCGCATTACATTCGTTGAATACATCTTATCTGTCACCTGTCCGAACACAGATGTCCTCTACAGTCAAAGTTGTCAGATCTGACATGACGTATTTTGCAATTACAGGTTTTGTGATTGTGTGAACGTCAGTGTCAAAATGGCAATGGTCAAAATAAAATCATAACCTAGCTTTTTTTGGGTATTGTTTGTAGTTTATCGACTACTGTTTATTGAAATTCTCATTCATTACACTTGACTTGACACCCTCGGCAATGGAAAAAGATAATGCTAGAACATGTATTTATCCATCTACCCTGCAAAAAACTCGTAGACAGGCGAATTAAGAGGCTAACTACTAAAAGAAAAAATTGACAAAAGAAGTGGCTGAGAAGAATAGATGAAGGCACAGGTATGCTACATATGTTGAGAGAAGAGTTATTACTAGAAGATCTAGATCATTGGAAGGACTTTTTACGAATGAATAATGAAATCTTCAGTAAGCTACTTAGCATAATTTGACAAGCTAGATAACCATCTATGAGAATGCATAACAGGAGAAAATAGGTAACATTAGCAGTAAACCTTATGAATAAAAAGTAATAAACATTTCCATTTTCAGGCTAGCAATAATTCTTCGATGTTTAGCCAGTGAAACCATCCAGTGGCTCGAAGCCATGAGAGTACAATAAGTCTGATAGTTCCAGAACTGTGTGAACTAATTGTAATCAAATATTTGTTGTTTAGAACTAGAACAGCAGTTGAGAATACATTTGGAGCTTTAGTAAATCTTGGCAAAATAAGGCTAAAGGAATTGAATTAAAAATGGAAACATTATACTTTTTCTTTCTTTCTTGTATCTTGTAATATTATATGAAATTCAAAATATACATTCTGTTTGGTATTTTAATTTTTTATTTATTTCAATTGAGATGCAATAAACTGCGCCATATGGTCATCCGCAGTTGCAAAATGGTTGTCCCTTTGTGGAATGTAGAGCGAGGAAAAGTTTTCAATGTTTGATCAGCAGCATTCTTCAGCACCTTTATTTCTGCATCTGCTGGTACTTGTTGTTTTTTATACACTTGGGTGAGTTACTAATGCAGTCTGTTCCCCCTCTTTTTTGAGCACCTCCTGTACTTTGTATCTGTGAGCGGAGCGAGTCAATTTGAGGTATATCTGATAGTTCGCTTGTGGGTGATAGAATCCCAGCATGACTAACCTCATATTTCTTGTTGACTTGCCTGAAAGCAAAATACTGCATTGAAAGTTTAGCCTTCCTAATATATGCACATACAATTTTTACAGGTAGGTTCGAGTTATAGGGAAGTTAAGGCAAAAAAATTTAACAATATATTGAAGTACATGTTAGGTTATTCCTTTGGCTCAAAGTGCAATTCAATAGTTATTAGTAGAAATTTGGCACTGTTATATCAATACTACACCACTTCATTTATGATAAGCTGAGACTCTTACCTCGTATTCTCCCATTCTAGTGCGAAGTGACTAAAACTTTCCTCTGTTCTTGTGCATATGTTGACCTTAAGCCCATAAACTTCTTCTGTACCTCTTGTTCAGTTACAGTAGATCTTAGTGGTTTCAGAGCCTCTACTATGGCAGTGATAGCAGCACTCCATTTGATTTTACTGTGGTAGCACTTGACCACATACAAGCAGGGATGTTGTTCGTATATCTCTATCAGCAGAGATATATGTTCAGTGGACCAGTCATCCTTAAATCAAAAGAAATATGTTACTCTTAATATTGAATGCCTTTCTGTTATCCTCAGTGCAGTCAAGTGTGGCTACTTAACCGACGACCTTTGCAATATGAAAAAACAACAAAACATAGGAAAACACCATAATAAAAAGTGACAATGTTGCCATACACTGAGGCAAAATATTAGATACACTTAATACATTGTACATAACTAATAGTTTATACATCCAAAATGTGACGTAGGACTTAATACAATATTACAAATTAAATCTACCGAATCTGCTGAGTAAAAACAAATTTTTTATAGTGCAATTTGGACTATACCTTACTTTTGATATAATCAGGGCTATTATTGTATATGAAATTGATATGAAACATAATTGCAAAGATACTAACATCTTACCTGTTATATTGTCTTCAAATTGCCAATTGCTTCCACACAACTCGCAAGAATGTTGGTAAACTCGCCACAAAGGTAATAAAAGCACCTATCTTGGGGCTGGGGGCTTTCATACTCCATAACCAGTTCAAAATCCTTCAAATCTCAATGTTCGCGGGGCATTCCGGTCCGGTGGAGATTTACTAGCTGGGGCCGTAGGATTAACATGTTACTTGTTTTTATTGGTGTACTTTCATCCGAATGTGGATTTCTCAATTTATATTAGTACCAGAAAGCATTCTGGAAAAGTCGACCGAATTTAAAAAGTAGGGTTACTGTCCTTATTTTTGTTTACCTTTTTCCCGGCACAATGACATTTATGTTTCAAATGCGCATGCCCCCAGCCTAAAAATGATTTGGAAATAGAACATGTTCTACATTCCATCTCAATTTTGGTTCAATCTGTCAATTTGAAACAATTTCGTGTATAAAGACTGTATTAGACTACCATATTTTTGAAATCAGATTTGATTTCATTTCTTGAACTGCTCAAATAGGCTAGTGTAATACACGAAATTGTTTCAAATTGACAGATTGAACCAAAATTGAGATGAAATTTAGAACATGTTCTATTTCCAAATCATTTTTAGGCTGGGGGCATGCGCATTTGAAACATAAATGTCATTGCGCCGGGAAAAAGGTAAACAAAAATAAGGACAGTAACCCTACTTTTTAAATTCGGTCGAATGCTTTCTGGTACCTACTAATATAAATTGAGCAATCCACATTCGGATGAAAGTACACCAATAAAAACAAGTAACATGTTAATCCTACGGCCCCAGCTAGTAAATCTCCTCCGTACCGGAATGCCCCGCGAACATTGAGATTTGAAGGATTTTGAACTGGTTATGGAGTATGAAAGCCCCCAGCCCCAAGATAGGTGCTTTTATTACCTTTGTGGCGAGTTTACCAACATTCTTGCGAGTTGTGTGGAAGCAATTGGCAATTTGAAGACAATTTAACAGGTAAGATGTTAGTATCTTTGCAATTATGTTTCATATCAATTTCATATACAATAATATCCCTGATTATATTAAAAGTAAGGTGTAGTCCAAATTGCACTATAAAAAATTTGTTTTTACTCAGCAGATTCGGTAGATTTACTTTGTAATATTGTATTAAGTCCTACATTACATTTTGGATGTATTAACTATTAGTTATGTACAATGTATTAAGTGTATCTAATATGTTCCCTCAGTGTATGGCAACATTGGTGTTTTCATATGTTTTGTTGTTTTTTCATATGGCAAAGGTCTTTGGTTAAGTAGCCACACTTGACTGCACTGAGGATAACAGAAAGGTGTTCAGTATTAAGAGTAACATATTTCTTTTGATTCAAGGATGTGCTGGTCTACTGAACAGATATCTCTGCTGATAGAGGTATACGAACAACATCCCTGCTTGTACGTGGTCAAGTATGTGTACTACCACAGTAAAATCAAATGGAATACTGATGCTATCACTGCCATTGTAGAGGCTCTGAAACCACTAATATCTACTGTAACTGAACAAGAGGTACAGAAGAAGTTTATGGGCTTAAGGTCAACATATGCACAAGAATAGAGGAAGGTTTTAGTCACTTTGCACTAGAATGGGAGACTACGAAGTAAGAGTCTCAGCTTGTTATAAATGAAGTGGTGCAGTATTGATATAACAGTGCCAAATTTCTACTTATATAATTGCACTTTGAGCCAAAGGAATAACCTAACATGTACTTGAATATATTGTTAAATTCTGGTGCCTTAACTTCCCTATAACTCGAACCTACCTGTAAAAATTGTATGTGGATATATTAGGAAGGCTAAACTTTCAATGCGGTATTTTGTTTTCAGGCAAGTCAACAAGGAATATGAGGTTAGTCATGCTGGGATTCTATCACCCACAAGCGAACTATCAGATAGGCCTCAAATTGACTCGCTCCGCTCACAGATACCAAGTACAGATGGTGCTCAAAAAAGAGGGGGAACAGACTGCATTAGTAACTCACCCAAGTGTATAAAAAACAACAAATACCAGCAGATGCGGAAATAAAGGTGCTGAAGAATGCTGCTGATCAAACATTGAAAACTTCTCCTCGCTCTACAGTCCACAAAGGGACAACCATTTTGCAACTGCGGATGACCATATGGCGCAGTTTATTGCATCTCAATTGAAATAAATAAAAAATTAAAATACCAAACAGAATGTATATTTTGAATTTCATATAATATTACAAGATACAAAAAAGAAAGAAAAAGTATATTTGCATTTTTAATTCAATTCCTTTAGCCTTATTTTGCCAAGATTTACTAGAGCTCCAAATGTATTCTCAACTGCTGTTCTAGTTCCAAACAACAAATATTTGATTACAATTGGTTCACACAGTTCTGGAAGTATCAGACTTATTGTACTCTCATGGCTTCGAGCCGCTGGATGGCTAAACATCGAAGAATTATTGCTAGCCTGAAAATGGAAATGTTTATTACTTTTTATTCATAAGGTTTACTACTAATATTACCTATTTTCTCCTGTTATGCATTCTCATAGATGGTTATCTAGCTTGTCAAATTATGCTAAGTAGCTTACTGAAGATTTTATTATTCATTCGTAAAAAGTCCTTCTAATGATCTAGATCTTCTAGTAATAACTCTTCTCTCAACATATGTAGCATACCTATGCCTTCATCTCTTCTTCTCAGCCGCTTCTTTTGTCAATTTTTTCCTTTAGTAGTTAGCCTCTTAATTCGCCTGTCTACGAGTTTTTTGCAACGTAGATGGATAAATACATGTTCTAGCATTATCTTTTTCCATTGCCGAGGGAGTCAAGTCAAGTGTAATGAATGAGAATTTCAATAAAACAGTAGTGTGTGTGTGTGTATTGGCTTTATTTTTAGCATTTAGATTTTACAGTTAATTATTAAATGTTACATCAGTGTACGGGATCAACCCAGGATTGACAAGTTCATATATTTGACAAATTTTTGATGAAAAGTAAATGATGTGAAAGATGAGTGGAAGTACAGGTGAATAAATGAAATGATGATGAATGCACGATTAAAGAAGAAGATGTATGAAAACGTGAGTGAATGGAGTAACGATGGTGATGATTCCTATGATCTTCTACAGTCTACAGACGTGGTGGCCTTGGCTCTTGCAGTCTTTTGGAAGGAGGCTTTCTTCTATCCACATTGTGGAGCTGAGGAATTGGAAGTCCTCCTAATCTGGTGGTTGGCAGTAACACGTGGAATTGTCCAGGTCGTCGGTATGGTACTGCGTCAGGCTGGGGTTCAAGTCCTTCCATTGGTTGAGACTGGAGCTTCTCAAGTGTAGCTCTATGTAGGTCGGACACTCTCTGATGGTATGGGTCTCGATCTAGCATTTCCCAAAGGGTTTTTGTAGGAAGCGACTGTGGTAGATTTGCGGCTATTTTATATAATTTCTTCAGCTGGACCTCGAGCTTTTTTATATTTGTCTTGCTTATCCGTGGTAGTAGAGGTATGGTTCCATAATCCAGAATAGGCAGAATACATGAATCTATCACTTTTAGCTTAGTTCCTATACTTGTCTTTGCGCGCCAACCAATAATTGGATTTAATAGATTAGTAACAGCTTTTACTTTTTTTATTGTGGCATCGACATGTGCATTTGCACTGAGACGCTTGTCTAAGTTTACCCCTAGATATTTCACGGACTTGGAGATGGAAATCTGAGTATTATTCAAAGGCAAATGACTCAGGTGCTTTCTACAAAATCCAAATATTGCACATTCCGTTTTATCTTCATTGCAGTGGAGACCCCATTTTCGATAGTATGCCATCAGCTTCTCAGCAGCCCAGCCTGCACGGATGATAGCTCTATCTGGGTTGCTGGATCTATTTAATATACACAGGTCATCTGCATACTGGCTCAGAAACGTTCCAAATACGTCTTGTACTGGTAGATCTGCCATGTATAGGTTCCAAAGCAAAGGCCCTAAAATTGATCCTTGAGGAACTCCAAAAGGAACTGGTGTCCATGCCCCTCTGTCATTATTCAACCTTCCCCTGATTTTACGTCCACGAAGATAATTTTCTATGATTTTGGTTAAGTTGACTGGAAAATTTAGTGCGTTCAGTTTATAAATAAGTCCACTGTGCTCTATACTATCGAATGCTTTCGTTAAGTCTGTGGTCAACAGTGCTACGTGCTCCCGATGTTCTAGTGCATCCGCAATATAATTAGTAGTCCTTAAAATTTGTGTGGCGGTACCCTTTCCAGGCATGAAACCATGCTGGCATGATGGAATTATGTCAACTGCATATGGTTGTATTCTTTCATAAATTATTCTTTCAAGAATTTTGCCCATAATATTGAGTAGGGTTATTGGCCTAAAAGATGTTGGAAGTGAAGGATTTTTTCCTCTTTTATGGACGAAGATACACTCACCTTTTTTCCATCTTTCTGGAAAGTAGCCTGTGGAGAGGGTGTAGTTTATGATGTGGAGTAGCTGCACTTTTGATAAAGCCCCCATAAGTTTTATTGCTGTTAACTGGATCTGATCGGGCCCAGGAGCTTTATTCTTTCTAAATGACTTAATGGCGCGCATTAAATCATTCGGAGTGCAAGGTGGTAAAGCCTGAAAAGGGGTTGTATTAAGTGTTAGCCGTAAGGTGTCATCTATATTTATATTTTGAACTAAAGCTGCTCCCACAAGCCTTTCGATATCGTCTTGAGCGCCTCTTGAATCTTGAAAGTTCGGCTCCTGTCCCTTTTCTTTTTTCAGTGCTTTTTGAATCTTCCAAAGTTTTCGATGATGATCTGAGTTGTCTTCGAGTGCCTTCAACCACTTTTGTTCATTATGTTGCAAGATCTTGTCATTAATTAATTTTCTTAGTCGCCGATATTGTGTCGCCAAACCGGGAATATGATATCTGTGTTGTAATTGCCTCAATCGATTTCTTGAGGTAATGAGTGATCGGATGTCTTGTGGTAATTCCTCATTATTGACACCTGCCTCTACCCAAGGAGCGTTTTGATTGAGCGCTTCTGTGATGACATCTTCAAGTTTTTCTATCACTCTTTCGCATTGCTCTTGGCTACTTATTTCCTCTACTTCTCCTAAAAGAAAATCAGTTGTTTCCGCATAATCATCAGGGTTAAAGTTGTTGTAGTTTCGCCGCATCTGCTTAGTACGTTGTGGCATTCCCAACGTAAGATTAAGTAACCACGGTAGATGATCAGATTGTATATCCGGTAAAGTTTTTGTGTCATATTGATGCACCCGTTCAGTTTTTATCACTGCTAGGTCAAGCGAACCTTCGCCAGCATGGTAGGGTCGAGATTGCTCTTGATGTGTTGCCAAAAGTGCTCCTCTCTCCAGTTGCTCATAAATAATCCTTCCTCTAGCATTTGTTGTTCGGTGGCCCAATATCGAATGTTTCGCATTAAAATCGCCAATGGTAATGGTATTGTCTTCACTCAACACCTGTGTAAGTTGGTTATTAGCTACAGCAGTTTGCTGTGAAAAAACATAGATGCCTACAATGTATACCTTCTCCCCATTCAAGAGATTCAATTGAATTCTACAGCCTTCCACATTTTTAACTGTTTCATTTTCAGATAAAAGAGCTTGTTTAGTCCAGTGCAGATCATTCTTTATATACATCCTTGTCCCTAACCTACGATGGATAACATTCTGTATAAAACGATAGTTTCTTATGTTACCTCTGTACCCGTCGGGAACATTCACTTCATTGATGACGATGATATCGGGATTTTCTGTGACTGCCAATTGCCTTACTTCGGTAATTTTGCTGCGAAGTCCGTTTATATTTATATGTAAAATTTTTAATTTATCCATGACATTTGCAATCTATAACATATGTTACTATTTCCGTAGCCAATCTCCGAATTTCGCACATTGGCACATCATTTCTGCCAACATATGTCAAGAAGTGAAATACTTTGGCATCGAGTTCGTGATCTTCAATAGCACTTGCTTCTTGCTGTATGTAGTGTAAAAACTCTTTGCGTTCTTTCATTGAGCGTGTGAAAGCTGTTGATGATTGGTGTGATGACATCTCATTTTTGGGTGCTGACGATTTAACAATTGATGCATACGGTTTTGGCGAGGTGACTGCGTTTCTGGCACTCCCACGAGCATCTTGATGGTGAGGTTGCGACCGGGTTGAATGTAGTGCTGGCCAGTTTTCTTGATTTGCTGCAAAGCTGAATTGTCTATTGGTTACCTGATGCTGTTGGTGACCGAGCCTATTTCCGTCTCGACGTTCAGTAGCCTTCTGGATCTCCCACTGGAAAAACTCACACTGAGCATTTCTTGCAGTATGCCCTGTATCTCCGCAGTTTGTGCAGACTAGTTTCTTCTGACCATTCAAAATTTTCTCCGTAGTCTCGCTGACAGTTGGCATTCCGCAGTGAGCTTGAACATGCCCAAAACCCCAACAATTTTTACATTGAGTCACAGTTTTCCTAGAAATTTTGTACCTTTCATTTCTGACTTTTTGAGATAATATTCTGTCAATAGAACGGATAACCTCCCATTCACAGTCATTATTGAAAATTAAAAGAATCGAGTTCTCGCTTTTGTAAATTATTGCCCGCTCCGGTTTTATTTTGTAATTTTTCTCTATATCAGAAATTATTTCTTCTTCGGTAGACCCAGCTGTGTACAAATTTTTGAGCAATGTTCTCTTTTTTGGCTGAACTTGATCCTTACGCGCGTATGTATAATGTGCTACTTTTTCGTTTTTTAGAAACTCCACCATTACAGCATGAGCCTGATTGGTAGGCGGCATAAGAATTGCTTTTTTTGATTCTTTGTTAATTTTTATTAGAAATTTGGTTTCACTGGCCAATTTTATAAGATACCTTTGCCCTTCATGAGTCGTGGTGAGGTTCTCGTCTATAACTACTATAGGTGGAGGCCGTTCCTTTTTGGGAGCAACCGTTTTTGTTAAAATACAATCTTGTTCCATAGAATTCTCAATTATCTTTTTTGTTTTAATAGGAATATCTCCAAGTTATTGCTTTACCTGGCTCAAGTCTAGCAAACTGAAGCGATTGTTCAGCAACATGTTATCGTCCTCCTCGCCATTTTGAAGAGATTCCTGTGGTTTCAGCCTTGTACTTTCCCTACGTCGCTTCCTTGGTTCAGTAAATGACTCATCGCTGTCCACTTCTAGCTCATTTACCGCCGCAGCGGCCATTGCGGCTCGTTCCCACCAATGTAGACCCTCTCAGTGCAGACTGGGATGATTCTTATGCACTAACAATAAATATTTTGGTCCAATAAAGCACTTTTATGTGAAGAACTCTACTAATGTACTGTAAACCCGACAGCTGTCAAGTTGACAATGATTCAAAATATGATTTGTCGATATAAAACAGTAGTCGATAAACTACAAACAATACCCCACGACAATACCAAAAAAAGCTAGGTTATGGTTTTATTTTGACCATTGACATTTTGACACTGACGTTCACACAATCACAAAACATGTAATTGCAAAATACGTCATGTCAGATCTGACAACTTTGACTGTAGAGGACATCTGTGTTCGGACAGTTGACAGATATGATGTATTCAACGAATGTAATGCGCAGAATCCAAATCAATTCTTGAACCAAATTTGGTGTAGTGTCAAACAGACAAAATGCTGGGCCACAATTTTTGAGATCATTTTTCATTTCAAATTTGGTTCAAGAAATGAAATCAAATCTGATTTCAAAAATATGGTAGTCTAATACAGCCTTTACACTAGCCTATTTGAGCAGTTCAAGAAATGAAATCAAATCTGATTTCAAAAATATGGTAGTCTAATACAGCCTTTAGGTCTGGGCCCCAAGCAACCAGACAACGTCAAAGAAAGGAAGAAGAGGGAAGTAGTAGTAAATTTTATTTCACTATTTTATACAATTGAATGCATTTATGGCAAGTCAAAATGGAGAAAGCCTAGTAACAATACTAAATAAAAACTTATAGCTATCTATGGTTAACTTAATATGTATGAAAACTCAGATTTACAGAAAACCACTGACTAAAAGAAAAAACTTCGCGAAAAGATGTGTCAGGGGGCACAACTTTTTAACCAAAAACGACTTCATCTTCTTGTAATGTTGTACAACTATTGCAATAAAAAATGATATTTTCGTGTGTTTTTGTTTTCCATTTGAACAAATTAAGATACACAAAGATTTTTCTAATTTTCTCGAAAACTTATCGAACGATTTTAAAAAATCACACGTTAAAATAAAGGACGTCATACGAGATGTTACTCGATACCCTTGCCATTTGGAATTTTGAATGCTAGACCCTGGTGGACAGAGGGTACAAGGGAGTGAAGTAGCTTTTGATTAAAAATATCTCAGTGCTTTTGATGTAGCCTGAAGGCTCTTGTTGCGTGAGAATAGCCGCCCCCTACAACAATACACTTAGGCAACTGTGGAAGATACCATACTAGGCACTTAGCAACCCTTCATATGAAGAAACTCGTTTAAACTGACGCAATATAAATAGACTTCTACTTAGTTTTCTAATATGATTTGAGATTCCCATTTGAGGGCCTCATCTACCGTGATTCCCAGCAAAGACACTGAGCCTTTGGTGACAACATTTCTGTTAAGTCGACAGGACGAGTTCCTTAGTTTTATCTTTGTTCATTTTCAAGTGATTGCCGGTGAACCACTCTTTAACTCTACTTTCTGCGTGTAATGCTAAGCTTTTCATGATGAATTAAATTAAATTATAGTAGTATCATCAGCAAAACACAGGCGTTTGATAGAAAACATCATTCAAGTAAATAACGAAAAGGAAAGGTCCCAATATTGATTCCTGAGGGACACCATGATTATTAGGATTTAGTATTGATAGAGTTCCATTTAAATCAACTGCCTTTGAATTAAGGTAGAAAGGTGCAGAGCAATGATGGGGAAAAGGATTTTTTAGAATAAGAAGCTGGTAGCCATTGAAATGTTTTGTCGTTTTTTTAATATTGAGAGTTAAAATTTGATTTAGTTCTGATGAAATGCTTTAATTTTTGAGTAAAAACGAAGCATATAATTTTTTCTTTACAGTGCGAGCCACGGCCTCACGGGCTTGCGAACTGGCGCACCACAAAGGGTTGCTGTGCGATTTTCCTTGATTATCGCTGTCAATAAAGTCACCTAAATACCTAAATAAGGGATATCGAGGTATCTATGGAGAGTCTCGTTTGAATCATACAATGTGGCGTACGTGGTTGTGCATAAGGTTCTGCTTTGCAGCACCTCTGCAGGCATTGCAAGCGCGTTTTGACGAGAAAACGCCAGGCCGTTCTTTGCTGGTCTTACTACCATTTTATAATGTGAATCAACATTGATTTTGAAAGCCTGTTCAATTAGTACTTCTGCACGAAAAACCATAAACCTCTGCTTGAGAATCTGTAGTGGTTGTATCTAGAGGTTCTCCTTATTTGACATCCTGAGCCAAAAACACCTACTGCGGTTTCTCCACTTTCCGTTTTTGAGCCATCCGTGAACCACCGAAGAGAGCCTTCAGAGGTCCAAGTTTCGCGGTCCGTGAGAACCACGCCGGTGTACGGCTGTCTAAAGTTATATTTTGTCGGCGTAATATCCAGGAAGATGCAAACGATTTGTTCTATATTCTCAATCGTATGATATACAATCACAGTTTCTATTCGGTTTTGCATAGATATCTCTCAGGCGACTTAGAAATAATTTGAATACTGTCATGTATAAAATCTCCATTACTGTCACCGGTAGATCATTCATTAGACTGCTTGATTAATGAGTAGTACGTCATAAATAGTTTCAACAGCAATATAATTTCTTAATCAGGTGGTTCTTAGAATAGCAACAATGGTCATGTCTCCTTGTAAAGTTACACGCCTTCGTTTTGTATGCATTTGTATATGATAGCTTGTGAAATGTATACAGTTTTGATTGAAAACAATATATCTCTGAGGTATTTATGATACTACATATTACTTCCCCATTCCAGCAAATTAATGCTAATATCAATAAGATAATAGAAGGTGACCCAATGTGTAAAAAATATTGATGCGGATGTTGGATATTAACAGAAAAATGCAAAAGGCATCCGTTGGAACCTACATCTCTGCGTCTACTACGCATTGTATTTATTGACCAGTAGTTGTACTAGATTGCCCAAAGTTATATTAAACCTTACGACCGATACAAGCTCCTTTCCGGATCTCTTGAGAGTTTTTGAAATACCTTGGGTTTTATATGTGGTTTTCAGGTTTTTCAGTATGAAGATGTATGGAATTACCTCAGTTGTGAACTTTTCACAATGTGACAAATTATCTTCAGCATGAAGTCCTAAGAATTTAACTAACACACGCAGTTTTATTAATATCAAGATTTGTATTGCTTATAGTAACCTGTAAAGATTCGACATAATTTAGGACGTTGCGGAATCTAAGACAATTAGTTTTATCAAAATTAGTATATAAGTCCAAATCAAACAAGTAAGATACAGCGTTGTTTCGAACAGTATTACAAGTGTACACAAGTGATTACTATTCTCGTAACTCACGGTTATAGGTAAGTCATCAGCATACAAAAGATGGTGTTGCATTTCGATAATATGTTTGGTGTTATTAATATAATAACACAAATAAAAGGGGGCCCAGAATAGATCCCCCTGGAACCCCAATATTTGAACCTGCCAACTCAGATGAGTTTGCTGTCATATTTTCGAATTTTTGATTGATACATATTGTTGTTTTTCGGGGGGGAATGATTTGACCCACTCTCGAGAGAGACTCCTTTTACGCCATATTTCTCTAATGCTGACAATAAAAATGAATGGTTGACACAATCGAATGTCATGCTCATGTCAATAAATATTGACACAGGACATTCCCCCGCCTTAATGCAATCCAGAATGTTAATGTAATTGTTTTATGAAGACCTGTTATCGTAGACTTATCCAGGCTGAAACCATGTTGCTGCTTACTGATAATATTATATTTGATAATAAAATTATTGAATCTGTCCATAAATGCGCACTCCAACAATTTTGAGAAGGTTTTCGGAATTGTAACTGATCTCTAATTTTCAATTTCATGGGAACTGTTTTTTTTTGCGAAAGGAATTACGTTACCTGTTTCCAATATTTTTAAATACATAGCTTTTGCGAAAGACGTGTTTATTAAGGAAGTAAGAGATCTTGCTCCGTCCGAGTTTTTCTTTTTTCCAAGAATCAAGAACTAACTCAAAGGAAACCGTTTTGGCAGCATTCAGGATGTCGTCAGCGTAACTCGCATAGTACGTAACTCCATTTGACTAAATTTTACGGGGGAGTAAGACAACTGATTAAAATGAAAATAACTAACATGGGTGAAATGTAAATTTGGTCAAATGATTGACTTAGGCGTTTTTCAGGCTGTGGGTAAGATATTTTACTATTAGATGGCGCAATAATCCTTATTTTAGGAAAATGGAGTTGCGCTCTTTGCGACTTACACCAAAGTTTACGGAATACATATAAGTTGGATCACTCTCCGTCGGCACTTTGAAGAACTCACATGAAAGCGATGCCGCGGCCGCACGCGCCAGTTAGTTTTTGCATTGGTTTTTGCATTGGTTTTTGCTCAAGTACGAGGGTCTTTTAGCGGGGACTTGCTAACGCTTGGGTTGTACGTATATACGAGGGTCATCGAAAAACTATGTATTGACGGCCGATTTAGACGTACAAATACAAATACTACGTTTATTTTGCTAATGCACTAAGTTACATAAATGGATATCAAAAATAAAGCCTAGTAAAACTATTACTAATGAATCTCAAATGATTTTACATATTGTAGCTATTTCGTAGATAAGTAAAAACTGATGGTTCAAAGGTGCTGCAGTATTTTTACCTTAATGTTGTGTTTATTTGGCTTATCTTTGAGATCACAGTTTGTACATTTTATGGTATAGTATATACGAACTCGTATGTACAATTTTAAAAGATAATCATGTGGAAATGCTTTACATCGATATGAATAAATTATTTTTGACATTTTGCTTTTTAGTGTCATTCCAATTGCTACTGCAGAAACTAAATTGTTAAAGTTATCAATAAAAATATTTTCGAGCTGTAAAATATAATTTACAATGTCCCTGGGTGGTATGATAAGACCACCGAATGAATATTGTGTCTCATTATACGCTTTCAGCGTGATACAATGCTTTAAGTACCTGTAACTCTTGAACTAATCACTTTAGACCCCAAGTGTGCTAGTTTGTTGGAACTGTTTTATCGGGAGAAACACAGGCACAAATATACAGGGTGTCCCATTAATAATTTTGAATCGAATGTTACTTGACCAAAAACATATACCTCGTTGGGTAGTACAATGACAAAAAAGACACAAGATCTGCTCTAATTTACATGCCCAAAATTATAATTCTCTACTACTGCCCAGTTCCAACATATTTCTTGTATTAATCGTCGTGGGATACCCTGTATTTATATCCCTTACATTTCAAGGTTTACCACAAAATAAGGATGGATATGATTGTCATTCTCCATCCGTTAATAAATTCAAATGTATTGGTAATATCTTTTCTCGCGAAATTGATTACTCTCAAACTTCTAAAAAGATTATCCATTTCCTGCAAACAAATCCGAGATAACAAAATCCGATATTTTTGAGACACTGTATAGACTTCGCGTTAAACACGTTCAACCTCTACTTTGCGTAGCCCCGTATCTCCCGGCTGACGTCAATACACTGCTACCGGTGTACCGGGGAGACGGGGCAAGGGGCAGGCCGTTTTGATATTTTTGCGGAGTGATCCAACTTATATGTCGTAAACTTTGCTTACACTGACGATATGCAAAAAGCTGTGACAACGAGTATAAACAAGGTTCTCGTCAAGGCTTTTCAGGTGGCTTACCAGGCATGGGAAAGCCAATTTAAAAAATGTGTAGATGCTGAAGGTGATTATTTGAAAAATGTTAATTCTTTGTACAAAGTTATCAAATAAATTTTAAAAAAATACATATTTCATGGCTTTTGGGACAATCCCTGTATATCACTGTATAGCCAAAAACTTTTTATATGCACGATTTTTTCTATTTCTGAAAATAAAGAGATATGCTACTCCGTGCAATTATTTGCCTCACCTTGTACCATTCCTTCTACCAAATTCTAGCTAACGAAATTGAACCCAATTACCAACTCATTCAACGTCTCAGTTACACATATAAATTAGGGACAAACTCGTATAATGAAACACCTTGACCGCAGTCATATACTTATTAGACATGTAGACTCGAGAAATATGCATTATTTGCATGAAATGAAAATGTATGCGTTATGCTCACACTACTCTTATATGGGACAAATAGAAACAACGTGAATAGAATCCAAATATAATGTACGAATGCACATATTTGTACGAAACTAGTTACCTTATTCGCGAAGTTGTAAAGCATCCAGTTGTTTATGCATATTTGAGCGCGTATCTACCAGATCTAGTTCCACCCATTGAAAAAGTCAGCCTATGTATCGTGTAACATCAGTTTGCGTAATATATAAGCGGAGCTTCAAACGGGTTACTAATAAACGTCAGAGATATTCTAAGCAGAAAATTATTATATTTTATAAAATACTTAAGGAGTCGTTACACGAAGCGCACAGTGAGAAGCCTTCAGTGTAAAGTACGGCGGTTAAAAAATTAAAGTTTACGTTACGTTTAACTAAGGCTACTGGATATATCAGACAGGAAAAATCCATATTAGATGATATAAAAATGTATTCCGTCTCGGTATTATTCGAGAATAACAAAACTTTGCCATTGATTCACTAAAGCCTAGGAAGGCTCCTCGTCCAAGTCAACGAATTCCTACAACACCTAGGAACACGGGCGAATTCCTGGCTCCTCCAACTGTATAACTTTGCTGGAATGAGAAACAAATACCAAAACTATGGCTAAAAGCCAGGATGGTCGCTGTCCCTAAAGCGGGGAACCAGGGGCGTATCCAGACCTCAGTCTTGGGGGGGGTAGCGGGGTATGACGTTGTGTGTGCTTTCACAATTTTTTGTAATACCTTCGTGAAGGACGTTGATGCAAAAGAAAAGGAAAATGTTAATAGTATTAAAATAAAAAAGAAGATATAAATAGCAAGTGAAACAGTGGAGTATCATGTATTTTAGAGAGATGAAAAATCTTTTGATGCACTAATCAATTTCCATTTTACGGAATACGTATCATCCGTGAACATTTTATTGGCACAGCATACAAAATTAAAGGATCATGAATACTCAACAGTCAGGTACCCTAGTAGCCACAACACGTACTCCATTTTTTTTATTAGTGTTTTAACTTTTCTAATCGCAATTTTCAAAACAGGTAATTATTGAGTTAGGTAAATTTTTGTGACAAGCTACCACATTGTATATGACATTCAACGTATTATGTAACAATAGGGATATATCAGATATGCATCACTGTAATAATGCAAAACAAAGCCTTTTGTAATTTAGTTACTGCAAAAAATATTTTTTTCAGTGCGACAGTTGCTTAAATAAATAAGTCAAATAAAATAAGTCAAAGTTGAATTGAATTTTTTTTTTCGAAAATCTTGGGAGGGGTAATTACCCCTGTTACCCCCCCCCCCTTGTATATGCCTGTGCGGGGAACCTCGTGAAGAGGATAAGAGCTAACGACCGATATCCTTCCTCTGTTCTTCCTTCAAACTGTACGAACAGCTCATCTTGAAGAAAATAGGCCTGCACATAGAAAACCAGCTAATTTCCCAACAAGGTTAATCCTGCACTGACCAGGTGCTAAATCTCACACAACACATAGAAGATGAATTTAAATTCGTACCAGAAAATGTCGGAATTTCGACATTTTCTGGTACGAATTTAAATTGAGAAATCCACATGCGGATGTAAGCATGATAGTAAAAACAATTCAACATAGAGGATGGGTTCGAAAGGAGAGAAAAAGCGGGGGCGCTATTCGTCGACCTTTCGGCAGCATATACAATTAATCACAAAATCCTCCTAGAAAAAATCTTCAGGATGACAGAAAATTACCACCTGACAGAAGTCCTGAGATCATTGCTGTGCAACAGGATATTCTACGTGGAGTTTTAGGGATAGTGGTGTCGGTGGCGGAATCAGAAGTATGGAGTCCCCCAGGGTAGCGTGCTGGAGCACCTTCTATTTAGTTTGTACACGAATGATCAACCTGGCGGCCCTCCTACACATAGTTTCATCTGTGCCGATGAGGTAGCCATTCCGTGTCAATCCCAAGACATCGAAGAAATTGAAAAAATGTAAAGAGAGTCCCTAGCAAGAATGGCCGAATCGTTGGGCCGAATGCTACACGTTGAATCAGCCACGCTTAAACCCACATAAAATTCAAACTTGCCTGTTCCATCTAGATAATCGATCTTGTGAACAGGGAACTGCAAATAGAATGGAATTCGACCAAGCTACAGCTACCTTAGAAAGGACTCCTGTCTCATGTATAGATAAAATACATCATCTTGAGAATGAAATAGGAAAAAACAAAAAATTAACGAACCAGAATTTTCACTTGTTTTATAGGTCGCTGATATCATTCTCAATAGATAAAAATGTGGGGTAGTTAAGCCGTGAAGAGAGGTCTAAAAAATGTGGTATCCTTGAAATATTCTTTGTTAGCTTGAAAAAATTAGCCAGTAACATTCTGCAACAGAGGTGTGGTTGTAAAATCTAAAGTTATCGAAAAAACATCTGATAGCCCCCGGATAGTATTTTTAACAATCTGTCCGTTTACTCACAACCCCTCAATAACTTCGAAGGTACTGATCTGAACAGATCAAGTCTGCCACCGCGAGAAAAAGAGTCCCCTCTGTGACTTGGAAACCACTACTTTAATTTCAGTGAAATGTATATAGCACTTTAATAACTATCTGGAAACGACTAACTAGTTTCTGATATTTGACACATTGTTATTGGAGCGAGAATAAAAAGTATTTATGGTTTTTAAGAAGCACCCTAATGACGGGATACTAACATTAAATATGTTTTGATTTCTCTTTTGAGCCTGTTTGAAATAAACTGATCATTTTTGCAAAATATTTGGTGGAAATCAAATAAAAGTAAAATATCTGACTAAGGGCCGGTTTCTCAATGTTCAGTTAAAAGTGTCAGATAGATAGCTGCCAGTCAGCGTTTCTATGGATACAACTGTCACATCAGATTTACGTGAATTCGTAAGTTTAACCTTCAATTGTTTAAACAGTTTATCTGACAAATAACCGTTAACTTCCAGATAAATGTTTAACTGGACATTGAAAAACCGGCCCTTAGGGGCTAAGATGTAACCAAACGGCTTTTTTAACTAATTATTTGCATACGTCGTCAAAATAATATTTTTATGGGAGTTAGGATTCCTGTAAGCGCAGTAAAAAATGAATATATGATTTTTTACGGAATGCAGTTTTTTTTAATAATGCACCAAAAGTTCCAAATCAAACCATGTTTTTTTAAGGATTAAACATATTAAATCCTCTCAAAGAACATACACACAAAAAATATATTCTGTTTTGATAACTAGTACTGTTTTACATTAATAAAATATCACTTCTATAATATACGATCCTTTTGTGAATGATTTCCCCTTTGGTGCTTGTTATAAATAGAATGAAACTGAGCTCTAGAATGCATAGACTTCTTAAAAACTACGCTCTACTATCGAAGAAGAAAGAGAAAAGCATTCTTAGAAAAACGTGTTTGCTGTGCGGCTAGCTGACAAGGAAAAAGGAAATGCCGCGAGACACAATTACTGACTTCCTAATGCAGCCGAACAAATATATTTCTGTGTTTATAAGAGAGAAAAATGTTTAGAAGCAATGATTAGCACTAATATGGATCTTGAAATATTGGCCTGAAATACAGCCTGCGCAATAATATTAATCGGTTAGTTATTTGGAAATCTGTGGAATGGTTTCACCTTATGGGACTAGTATCATGGGTTTGAAAACAATGATTAAATCATTATAACCTCTTAGTGTACCTATACAAAAATAGGTGCACTAATGGTTTTGGTTACTCTATGGGTTTAAAGAAAGGAATTCAAATTTAGCCAATCAGACTGAAGCGCGCCATACATCAACAGTGCATTGCTGCCACGACAACTCCCAAATCGCACTGAAGCAATGGTCACGAAACTACTGTTTTGTGATTTATCTTCCGTCAGCTGCGTAAAGAGATGCTCTGTGGGTTTCATCTCTTGGCTGTGTCACACGAAGAAAGGCTCTGTGAGAGAAAGGTTTGATTTGTGAATTGTTTTGTTGGAGGTCAATTGAAGCTAAACCTCAGCTTATAATTTCAAAAATTTCTTATCTCGTATCGACGCATTTTTTGTCTTTAGTGTTTATAAGAGAGAAAAATGTTTAAAAGCAATGATTACCACTAATATGGATCTTGAAATATTGGCCTGAAATGCAGTCTGTGCAATAATATCCATCCATTAGTGTTATTTGGAAATGTGTGGTGTGATTTCACCTCATGGGACTAGTATCATAGGTTTGAAAACAATGAAAGATTGATTCATTTTTCACATTTTCGCTTCGCTTTAGTGGATACTCATGACACGCCAGCCGTACGTACGACCCGGGGTACGACCTTAGACCTGGTAGATCGTCAACACGTCACACATATCCGTTCACCGATTGGCTGTTCGCCTCTAGGACCGTGATGTCACGGTTCTAGGAAGATTCAAATATTTTCCTCATTTTTTCGGCTTTCCCGTGCCCAAAAAAATTGCTGAAAAATATGTCATGGTTGTTATATCATGTTCTATCACATGCAATCATAAAAAAAGTCATGATATATACTGGTCCATAGGCGGATATATTTTAACTGCGAAAAGTTTCAAATTGAGATGTGTTTTTCGGACGTTTTAGGATATCGACACCATTAAAAAAGACCATCATCTCTGTTATGGCTATCATGGTCCGTCCGGTAATATAATTATCGGTTATATTACTACTATTCCAGAGGACAAAAATGCTTTAGTTTTTTCAAAATCCATCCAGTAGCAGCGGAGTAATAATAAAAGTCATGTGGTTCCTTGTTCCAGTTCGTCCAGCGTGGTCGGAAGATTGGGTAAATCGCCTATGTATCGACCCATCCAATCCCATGCTTTTTCAATTGGCGATAAGTCGGGTGATCGTGGAGGCCAGGGGAGTACCTGACCCCAGCTTCCTGTAGGAACCTCATCGATACTCTCGCAATATGAGGACGTGCATTATCTTGCTGGAAGAAACCCTCTCCGAGGCCTCGGGCATATGGAACGGCAATTGGCTCTAACACCTCATTCGAATAACATTGCGCAGCCATTGTGCCACGAATCACAAGGTGAATTGCTGTTGAATGCAATGGCACCCGAAACCATCAAACCAATAGGTCAACAGCAAACTGGAGATCACGTCATGTGTCCCCCAGACAAAACCTGGACTCGTCGGAGAAGGCCGTCTGATGCCAGTCAGCATGCCATTGTCGGTGTTCTTGGCACCAATCTAACCATTGGCGACGATGAGTTGCAGTGAGTGGAAGCACCAGCTGCAGACGATATGATCCTAAGCCCATTTCACTCAATCTGTGGTACACCGTGCGGATTCGAATGGGTCTCCCTATAGCTGCATACCAAGCGTCAGCAACAGCTCGAGTGAATCGCATTCTGTCTCGGAGGGCCAGTAGTCGTAGATCACGATCTTGCCGGTCTGTAGTTCCTCTACGTGCTCCAGAACCTCTAGTTCGCTGCATTCGCCCTTCTGCGATCCATGCGCGCCATGCTGCTACAACTGTAGCCACGCTACGGCCCATGGTTACAGTAATTGCTTTGAAAGAATCTCCACGTTCTCGTTAGCCTACAATTCGACCCCGTTATAAGGGGCTTAACTGCGTAAACTAAAGCTGCAGTCTTCTAGGGGGCATCTTTACACAACCAATTCATCTCTTTTATACAACCATCCGGTCTCTCGCCACATTTGCAACAGATATCATCGTTTATGAATCGACAAAAAGCCATACTTTGTTTTTACACGTCTAGAGCTTCTTAGAGGTGCCATTTAGCTACAAATGTACAAATTTTCAATGCAAATTCACTTTTTTTCTATGTGTTCGGATTGCACTTGAGAGTAGTATATAATAAAAACAATAAATAAAATTTGAACGTGGCCAAACTTACTTTTTAGGTATTTTGAACATTTTAATGAATTTTGGGTTACTAAAAATGTTTATCCATGAAGGACCTTGTATTGCTCTGGTAGTATCCAGTATGTTCCAAACCAAGCAGAGCAGGGTTTCAGAATGAAACAGAATAATTTTCAGCAGCTGTGGCCTCTATTTAACATATAAGAATATATCATTTAAGTACCGCTGCAAGGATGGTAAAAGTGTATGGGCTTTGATCTTCAAAATGGTATAACGAAAACTTGAAGAATGTTGACTTTGTGACGATTGAAGATTTCATAGACCAGCTCATCACAGAAGGCGAGGATCTGGAAATTTGGAGAGAGGGGAAACGGAGTTCGAAAATATTTTGGTTAAAGCGAAAGCTTAGCAGTACATAGTCAACAAAGTCAAATTTCTATTTTTCTTGCAATGGATGCTTATTCGTAGGCACAGGCAAGGGCCTTGCATGGTTTTAATGTTTTTTATTAGTCAAAATATTCATGTTGTTTCTAATTGATGAAAAATGTTAATGAAAAATGACTACGTTGAGACTTGAGCTGCGCGAAGCAAATATATGTATGTTAACGAACAACAAAAACCTCAATATCAGTTAACCTCTATTCATATTCTTTTGATTATGTAGTATCATGACATAGCCTGAACAGAAACCTTAAAGTTAGTTTCTTTTAAACATCTACCTATATTTTTTCAGTTTCTTTTTTAACAGGAATAATAATAATGACATAATAACAATGAATTCTTGGCAAAAACACAGAATAAACTATGTCAGATGGAGTGCGATAAATCAAATAGTTTACGACAGAATAAGTCTTAGGGAAGTCTGCGGGTTTCAAATAGCTTGTTGTTTAACGAGTAACAGGCTAGGAGTAATTTACCAATTGTGCTACATCTATGCGCATGTGGGTGACTGTAGACTATCAGTTTAAATCCTAATGTATTTTGTTCTATATGAGCACAGCGAATTAACATTATTAAGTTTAATGCAACAAGATCATTCATTCTGCTATTCTTGGTTGGATAAAGCTGCAAAGTTCTGTTATCATCCTCGATATGATTGAAGAACTTAGGCACAACAAGAATCGCCAGTCCAAGCTCCGTCCTAGATGCTCTCTTCTCGCTCACTATTTGATGGTACTCTTTCTCGGATGATATCAGCTCTATGCAGTATGCACGGAAGACGTACAGACTTTTACACGAGACTGTCGGGAGTCGGAGTTATCGAATATAAAATAACTTATACTTAGGGTAGGGCGGTTTCACCAGTTCCTGATAAGTGGCAGATTTGAGCTTTCTGACAGTGTGTGTGTGTGAACGTCGTACCACATAATGCCTCTGTAAATAAGCAAGATAGCTCGACGGCACCCTGTCGGTGGTGGAGGGTTGTTATTCAGGAATTCAAGCAGTTCATTCCTGTGGCGCCCAATCAAAATGATGTCGATCCGCGCCAAACGTTTTTTTTATTATATCTATGTCGAATGGCATTATAAAACTGTTACCACTGGAAATACTTAAGACCTACCTAACTTAGTTCCTCAAAAATGATGCCAGATAATTCAATATTGCGCTTCCTGTGTAGTCGGTGCCTGAATACGCGCATCTGTAGATTCAAAAAAACTGGACCAACAACGACAAATTCAGTCATGTAAACGGTTTATATAATGCCCGTGTGGGGGCGGGTTAGAATATCTCCCATCGTATATCCTGCGTGTCGTAAAAGGCGACTAAAAGGAACACCGAACTACTGTCGGTATAAGCAGTAACCTCTTCTCAACCAACAGCTTCGGGTGGACGAGCTGAGAAGAGTCAGGACACCTTCTTGACCTTGGAGTGAGAAATTGCCCCTAAAGGCGGATGAACCAGTAGATACCATCTGGTCAACGGCATGAGGATGCATAAAGCAAATGGGAAAGTACTGCATTAAAGATCTTAAAGATATCCCAAGAGAAACTCGTAAAATATGTATAAATGCATTTTACGAGTTCACAACATGTCTGTTAAGACATTGTCACTATGGTGATGAAACGGTTTAAAAGATAGAGGAAAACAGATTTTTCCAGTGAATGTTATATAAGCTGATAATCGAATGTTTCTTCTCCTGTGCGGAAGCTATCCACCACAATACTGATTAGATGTTGCGATGTTGCCAGCTGGATTAACCCGTAGTTATATTGCTACCCTGTGCCTGAATTTTTCAAAATAATTCAAAAAACTTTTTCAAAAACTTCTCGTTAATAAGGCTTACAGATTGTTTCTTCTTAGATGCATGCCGTAACCTTCAATATTATTTTTTCGGTGTTATGTGATCACAATTGTGCTGTAAATATGATTTAATCAAAATCATAATGGAGGACTGCCAAAATATTTAAAACAAATATCAAGTTACCTGTGATGGAAATTTCCTTCTAGTGATTTCTACAAGAACAAAAAGAGGTCAAGTTTGACCGTCTGGCATAAGGTGACGCATATCATGCTTAGTCGCAACGCAAAGTCACGGCCATCTAAGTTTTATAATCGCTGCGATATTAATTTTTTTTTCTGTTACCTGCTTATACCAAAAATAGTGTGATTTGCACCTCAACGGTTCGTTCAAAGTTCTATATAAGATACATAAAGTCACATTAAAATTCCCCCAAGGAATCCAGATATGCAATAATAAATAGAGGTTCTATTAAAAAAATATAAATTATATGTATTTATATAAAGATATATTGTATTATAAACGTCAAAATTTCAGTGAAAACAACAACATACACAGCGTAATAGTAAAAGTGGGAGAAGTCACAATTGTAAACGTACATAAGCCACCGGCAGCGGAGTGGCCTGAACAACCACTTCCAGTACAACAGCATCCGGCTATATATATTGGAGACTTTAACAGCCACCACCAACGGTGGAGATACACCGACTGTGACGAAAATGGCACAAGGTTGGCTGACTGGGCTGATGATAATGATATCTTTCTTGTATTTGATGCCAAAGATAAAGGCACTTTCAAATCAGCAGCCTGGAACTCAGAAAGTAACCCTGATTTGTGCTTTGTGAGCTGCAACGGGAAAGGGATCCCTATACCAGCTAACAGAAAAGTCGCAGAGGCCTTCCCACACAGCCAACACAGGCCAGTTTTCTTAGAGGTGGGAATCCAAATACCCCTAATACGATCCATCTCTCGGCCTCGATGGAATCTTGCAAAGGCGGACTGGTGTAACTACTCAAGGGAGCTGGACCGGCTGGTACAGTGGATACCGCCAACATCAAACAATTACAAACGTTTCGTTGGAGCAGTGATGAGCGCTGCAAAAAGGACCATTCCTAGGGGATACAGGAAGGAATATATCCCTGGGTGGGATGAGCGGTGCGAACTCCTATACGGCGACTTTCAGGAAACCAACAATCCAGATATTGCCGACGAACTCATCTCTGCCCTGGACAGCTCACGAAGACGTAAGTGGGAGGAGACTACGTCGGAAATGAACTTCCAACACTCAAGTCGAAAGGCCTGGAGCCTTCTTAGAAAACTAGGCTCAAGCACGCCATCCACACGGGCACTGTCGGGAGTAACTCCAGACAAGATTGCTGCGCATATTGTAGAAACGTCAAGAGCACCTTCTGATAGAGAGCATACAAAACGCGTGAAGAAGGGATTGACTTTACTGAGGAGGAACGCTCCTACCCAAACAACGTTTTCCCGACCCTTCTCGATCGAAGACATTAATAATGCCATATCAGATGTTAGGCCTGGAAGGGCTCCTGGTCTCGACGGCGTCCTGCCGGAATTTCTCATTCACGCAGGTCGGCAAACAAGAGTGTGGCTATCTCTCTTCTTCACGAACCTCCTTAATACGGGAAACCTACCACGGGAATTCAAAAGAACGAAGGTCATATCAATATTAAAACCCGGTAAACCGAACGATCAACCCGCCAGCTACAGACCTATAGCCTTGCTCAGTTGCTCCTATAAATTGCTAGAAAGAGCCGTCTACAACCGATTGAGCGCGACTATCTTAGACCGGATCCCGATAACCCAGGCTGGTTTCAGACCGGGTCGCAGTTGTTGTGATCAAGTACTGTCCCTCGCAACGCATATAGAGGCAGGCTACCAGCAAAACATGAAGACGGGAGTGGCGTTTGTTGACCTCACTGCCGCATGCGATACGGTCTGGAGGGAGGGTCTCCCATATAAGTTGCTGCAGGTGATTCCCTGTCAGACCACTACAAGACTCATAAACAACATGTTATGCGACAGAAAGTTCCAAGTAATCCTAAACGAGAAAGCAAGCAGGCAGCGCAAATTGAACAACGGACTTCCACAAGGTTCAGTACTGGCCCCCTTACTTTTCAATCTATATATATATATATCTGACATACCAGAAACAGTTAGTTACAAGTTTTGCTATGCGGACGATATAGCCATAGCTTTTTCCGATAAGAGCTTCAAGAACGTTGAGCATACTCTTTCTAACGACTTGTTAGCTCTAAACAACTACTTCAAGAAATGGAGACTAGTACCGAGCCCCAACAAAACCGAAGTTTCCTGCTTCCACCTGAATAACAAACTAGCTAAATATGAACTGCAGGTACCTTTTGCAGGCGAACCTCTGAAGCATAACCATTTCCCAAAATATCTTGGAGTAACGTTAGATCGCACCCTCTGCTATAAGAAACATCTCGCAAACACTGCAGGAAAACTCAGAACACGCAACAACATTATCCAAAAGCTGTGTGGAACGACGTGGGGTGCCACTGCTCCAACTCTACGAACCAGTGCACTAGCTCTTGTCTATTCGTGTGCTGAGTACTGTGCGCCTGTCTGGATTAACAGCCATCATACCAGACTAATTGACGTCCAACTAAATCACACTATGAGACTTATTACAGGCGCAGTTAAGACAACCCCAACTCAATGGCTGCCTGTACTCTCTGGAATAGCCCCACCGCAGCTGCGAAGGACCGACGCCCTTCTAAGGGAGTATAACAAGATTACGGCCAACAACAAACTTCCCATCCACCGAGCAATACCCCCGTTGCAAATAAACAGACTTAAATCCCGACAACCACCAATAAGGGATGCAGAAGGGCTTAAAACCAACAACTTCGACTCCTTAAACCAATGGCGCTCTCAGTGGGAAGGTTTTGCGGAACACCACTCGCGATGCGCATTTATGGGGGCAGCCTTACTTCCAGGATCAGAACTACCCCGGAAAGAGTGGGTAAAACTTAATAGAGTCCGAACAGGCCCCGGCAGATGTGCCGACTCCCTTTACAAGTGGGGCTATGTGCAATCTCCCTTATGTGACTGTGGCGCGCCCCGCCAAACTATAAACCATATTACGAGCGAATGTGAACTGCGTGCGTTTCAGGGATCGCGAGAAGAGTTCTTCACAGCCACACCGTTGGCGCTGAAGTGGCTGAAAGAACTTGACATCAACCTGTAAATACCAAAGACTATGTATCTTAGTTTGTAGCTGTATATATTTTATTTTAGTATAGGTTATAATAGTTTTTCTTTTAATCTATATTTACTGTTGTCATGTTTTTGAGCCATACGATAAATAAAATATAAATCAGTGAAAATGAAACTATTTTAAGGTTATATCCCTAAAGGCCGTGCCGGGTCTCAGCTTTCGCAGGGGAGAGGTTCTGAACTGAGTAGGGACCTTTCAGTACCTTGCGGAAGACAGATCTGGATGGGGGATCCTCAACCCCGACACGGCGCGTCCCAATGGCTGATAGGGAACGTCCTGTAGATATACAGGATAGGTGCGAATAAGGCTTGCCAAATAAGCACCCGCGGATCAGCTGAGGACATTACCGAATAATCGCCGGTATAAGCAATCAACCGATGTCAAGAGATATCGGAAGGGCACTCATAATGTCCTGGGGTTAAGAAATTGGCCCCAAAGGCGGAGGATCAGAATACTAACATAATAGTACTATGACAACGGCATATGGATGTGGAAAGCCACGGGACGACTACCACATTAAAGTATCCCTAGGGATATCCCAAGAAAAACCACTACATGAAACCGCACCTTAGAATAAACGTTACAGATCCAGGTACCCGGAAGCCAGGATCCGGCAGGGGAGGACACGCATATGGAGACGACAAGGCCTCCCAGGTCGTCATCAAGGGAAATCCTTGTCAAAAACAAGCCATAAATCGCATAGCTACATGGAAACCAAAATGTAATATAAACCGAGTTGCAACGTGGAACATCAAGACTCTGTACCAAGCCGGGAAGCTGGCAAATGTCATCAACGAAATGCACCGACTTAACATAGATGTCCTAGGACTAGCGGAAGTACGCTGGCCAGGCTCTGGCACCTGCTACAAGGACGACACAGTTCTATACTATTCAGGAATGAACACTGAAGAACATAAAAACGGGGTAGGAATAATAGTCAAAAAAGAAATCCAACATTCGGTACTAAACTTTATTCCTTACAACGACCGAATGATGCTATTGCAGTTAAGAGCGCATCCCATCAACATCAATCTCATCCAGGTATATGCTCCAACAGCAGAATATAGTGAGGAAGCAGTAGAGGAATTCTATTCTGATCTCGACATATTAAGAAAGGCTACAAAGAAACACGAGATGAACATAGTGATGGGAGACTTTAACTCCAAGATCGGCAAGGGGAAGATACCCGAAGTCGTGGGGGACTTTGGATTGGGCACGCGAAATGAAAGAGGTGACAAGCTAGTCGAGTATTGCCAGGAGAATGATCTGATTGTCACAAACACTATGTTTAAACTACATCCTAGACGACTTTACACGTGGGTTGCACCTGGTGACAATGAAAATCATATCATAAGGAACCAGATAGACTTCATTTTGGCAAACAAGCGTTTTAGAAATGCAATCCAAGGAGTAACGACGTATCCAAGTGCAGACGGTAACACAGACCACAATCTCTTATTAGCTAAGGTCAGACTAAAGCTAAAGAGATTCAGGAATCAGCCCAAAACACCAAAATTAAATATATACAAACTGAAAGAGGAACAGATTAGGGCAACATTCAATGAAGAAGTGAGTCAGAGAACGCATACCAACGACGACTGGAACTATATGGAAACCACATTATTACAGGTGGGAAGGGAAGTCCTAGGAAGGCAGGAAGACGTGCGAAGAAATGATTGGATGACTCCTGAAATACTTGCATTAATAGAGGAAAGAAGAGGGTACAAAAATAAAAACATAGAAAAATATAAGATGACAAATAGGAAGATAAAAAAAGAAATCAACAAAGCAAAGGAAGAATGGTTGAAAGAACAATGTCAGATAATCGAAGAACTAAACATGAGGCACGACACGAATAACCTGCACAAGAAATTAAGAGAGATGACAGGCAACACAAAAAAGAGAATCCCACATATAACCAGAGATAATCAACAATGTATCCAGTTGGAAGAAGAGAATATAAAGCCCAACAAGCATTTAAAGTTACATTTACCTCTTTTTTACTTCCAAGCTAGACCCATACCCTGTTGCCTCAAGTCAAATTTACCTCTTTTCGACGTTGTTTTTCTCAAAGTGGGGAATGAAATCAACGTAATTTAGAGGTCAAAAATAGGTAATGATAGTTTTCTGGATCATAAAGTCAAAGCCTATTTTAGTGCTAATTGTCTAGACAGAAGTAAATAATTGGTAAAAATGTGGTCGTTAATGCCTTAAACAGGCCCAAATATAAACCTATAGTGGAACGTATACTGAATGTGGTCGATAATAGGTCAAGAGATTTCGTTTATAGTTGGGTACATCAATAAAGCATGAAATGAATATCAAAACGCTGTTCGTGTCATACTATGAAGTTTCCAACATGGTCGACAATATGCCTGATACACACCTAGGTATAATCAATAACTAGATCTCCATACCCGCTCTACAAACCAAAATTTCGTTGCACAGCAAGATTTATTGTGAATACTTGATACGATACTACGAAAAAACAAGCGGGCCTTAAAAAGTCGGCATATTTATTAATAATATAAAATTATAACTACATTATGAATGATGGCCTTAAATTCCATTATTTCAATTTTTCTCAGCTCGGTGTCATAATTTGGATACTTAAACATTTAAAATACCGAAACACTGAAAATGTATGAACCATTTTGATTTTATTTAGAGTAAATTTTGAATATTTATGAACATTCTTGTTGTCAATATGGCTCCCATAAATAAAAAGTGACGAGGAAACATTTATCAACTTTGAAGTCCAAATTCACCTATTTTTTTACTTTCAGGCCAGTTTTCCTTAAACAAGTGATAATCGACAACATATTGTTGTCCTCAAAGTTCGCTATTACTTCATTTAAGGAAAAATCTGGTCGCAAAGCTTAGTGAATGATACCTAGTTAGAATTAGATCGAAATTTGGTAACAAAAGGTAAAGGAACGCTTCAGCGATGGTGACATCATTCCTACACGATCGATGTTCGATGCGAATTTTAGAGACGCACGCAATGATCGTATGTTTTATTATAAATAGACTGTAATGAAGTTTCCTTTACCTTTAAATAAATATTGACTCATTTCAAAGTAAATATTCTACTTTAATTATTTATTAACCTTGAAGCTGAAGTCAAAGTATCGTTGAATATCGAAAACGCAACTATCGACATTGTACTAACACTACCAACTCAATTTGGAGAAACTAACCTCAGAATCCTCACATATTTTTGCTTTTGGCGCTTAGTGTGCCTTGTGTTTTGGTTTTGCTGTATTTAAAAAAATGAGTACGTTTAAAGTAGTCGCTGTTATGAAAAATAGAGGAGCATCGTTGTTAGTGTCATATAGCTTCGTTTTGTCTGCACGCAAGCCGATGTTTCTCTATAGAGTTAAAATTAACCTATTTTTCTCTTCACACGCGGTGTTCTCAGATTAACTAAAATACCAAATTTGGACACTGACTATAAGGGACTAAGGAAGTCAAATATTAGCAATAAATTTGCTATTTTTAACCCACAATTCTCCTTCTCTGTGTTTTAACTATTAAGCAAAGAGTTGGGTAAAAAATTACCTTTTAATAACCTGAATGGCTCCTTACTTTGTCTTTGGAAGTCGAAGGATTTTTTAATGTTACAATGGAGTAAAATTATGCTAGAGGTTTTGACCAAATATTTTCTTGGCATATGAAAGCAAAAATTGTGTCGAAATTAAGTAATTTGGAACCAAACATTATAACTTTGAGGGCCATTGCCTTCAAAGGCGATATATAGGTTAGAAATTTCTAATTTATATAATACTAAAAAGACTTATAGGGAATTTTAGTTATCAAGGCATTTTCGTACCGCAAAATGTAGTAGTTTGTTACCTCACTAGTTTATTTTCTACAAAGAATTGGGAATTACGGCTGTATTTGTTTGTTGGGAGAAGTGCTGGGAAGGCTATATTGCTGGACTTTTTAAGGATAATAGAGAAAGCGATATGGTGTTACCATCATCAGACACCGATTTACGCATCTTGGTATCCGAAGTGAGACACGCTCTAGAAAACAGCAAAAGTGGGAAAGCACCCGGACCGGATGGGATTCCTGTAGAAATGCTTAAAGCACTAGAGGGACAAAACCTAATTAAACTCACATCGATTCTTAACAAGATCTATCAAAATGGCAACATTCCCAGAGAGTGGCTAACATCAGTATTTATTCCTATACCAAAAAAGAACAACCCTCGTTGCTGCAATGACTACAGATTAATCAGTCTGATGGCACACCCGCTGAAGGTATTACTAAAAATAATACAGAACAGAATATATAAGAAATGTGAAGAGCAACTTGATAACACTCAGTTCGGATTCAGAGGAGGGATGGGAACCCGAGAAGCACTCTTTGCCATGACGGTGCTTCTGCAGAAAAGTCGAGAATATAATAAAACAATATACATATGCTTTATAGATTACGAAAAGGCATTCGACAGGGTACAACATACGAAACTTATAGAGGAACTTAAGAGCATCCAACTTGACCCTGCAGACATAAATATAATAAAAAATATATACTGGAATCAAAAAGCAGTGGTAAGGGTCAATGATTTGCTCACAGATGAAATTCCCATCCAACGGGGCGTGAGACAGGGGTGTGTACTGTCGCCTGTCCTGTTCAACACGTATTCGCAGGTAATAATTCGGAGAGCATTGTTGGAAAAAACGGAAGGCGTCAAGATAGGAGGCGAAACAATAAACACCATACGCTTTGCAGATGACACGGCGATTGTAGCCGAATCATTGGAAGACCTTCAAGTACTGATCAACCACGTGAATAAGGAGAGTAATGACATGGGACTTACAATTAATACTGAGAAAACTAAATTTATGGTGATATCAAAAAACGAGGTCAATAACTGCCAACTTACTTTGAATGGAAAATACATAGAACGAGTCGAAAAATATAAATATTTAGGAGTCTACATTACAACTGATCTTGACTCTGACGTAGAAATAAGAACGAGAATAGAGATAGCAAGAAAATCGTTCATTAGATATAAAGCCATGTTTTCTAATAGGAATCTCTCTCTGGGACTCAGACTGCGGTTCCTGGAAAGCTACGTGTGGTCAATTCTATTATACGGAGTTGAAACGTGGACATTAAAGGCATAAATAATAAAAAAACTAGAATCCTTCGAAATGTGGCTCTACAGGAGAATTTTGAAGATACCATGGACAGATAGAATAACTAATGCAGAGGTACTACAAAGGATAGGACGTGGTAGAACACTTATAGGAACTATCAAAAGAAGAAAAACAGCATACCTGGGTCACATTTTAAGAAATGAAAAATACACAGTTCTACAGACTATCATGCAAGGTAGAGTCGATGGTAGAAGGGGGGCCGGTAGAAAGAAGAAATCATGGCTAAGGAATATTCGGGAATGGACCAATATGGATGTGCCAGAGCTGTTTCATACGGCCAGGGACAGAGAAGCTTTCAAAATAGTGGTCGCCAACCTTCGATAGGAGAGGGCACTAGAAGAAGAAGATCCCTAAAGGCCCCCTGCCATGATGGGGGACGGATTTTTAACATTTGTTTTAGTAAGGCCACAATCCTCCGTCCACTCACTATTGGCCAACCTTGTATAATCGGTAGAGATTGAGAATTCAATGTCGGTAAAAGGTTCTGTTCTTCAAAACATTTTGTGATACAATTGTAACCTTAAAACTCTATATAGATGCAGTTAGAAAAACCATATTATCAAAAAATTAAAAAAGCTACAAAAAATAATAAATACTGAACATTGCGTAGGATTGAAACATGTGACATGCCCAAGTCACAATAAGAGAAACAACTAACTATTGCGGCACTTTTGCCCAACCCTATATTGTGTTTACGCTTCATTGGCGCATACAAAATATTAAATTAGTTAATAGGGTCAGTGTCTGGACGACAGCTTTATTAATTTAACGTGGTTGAGAACAATTCAAGAGCTGACCTGCACAGACCGATTTGCTGTTGACGCTCCCAAGCATTGTTCAGAATTGATAATAGATTTATTCATGAACAAATTGCGTTGCATATATTTAATTGGATAAATTAGTAATACTGATTCAATTGTTTGATGTTTGTAGAACATGTGTGTTGTGTTTATATGTTTAATAAATTCAATACACTCGCGATCGTGATTTTCATCAATTCGCTTAATAAATCTACCATTTATGCCCAAACAGATGTTCAAAGCTCAGGTTATTCTATAGTCTGACTAAATTAAAATTAAATTAAATTTGAAATACATTTGAGAATGTTTAGAGCAAATACGAATACGGCTTGATGTTTCATTATGAGTGCAAGATTGGAAGTTTCAATAAAACATGTAACAAAGTATTTAAACTTACGGGGTGAGTTTTTAGTACCGGATCCGTCGATAACTTCACTACCGCAGAAGATAGCGGAAAAGGTTGTATATAAAAGTTGTAGCCAAGGATATGCTCTTTGCTCAAAAAATATATTTGTTTATACAGGGTGATCCATAACTACGTGGTGATGCAAAAATAGATATTTTTTAAATGGAACAACCTATACATTATCACATATTTAGATTCTACTTAAAATCCCCCTTCTCACAATATAAGGTCTTGTAACATTATACAAACGAACGTACTGTATATCAAGAAGTTTTACGTGGAAGGATAGAAAATATTCTCTAGTTTTAAAATCGGCTATAAAAAAGCCGACCACACATATTCGTATATATGATGTAGAATGCAAAATCTAGATTTTCGTCTTTTTAATGTAACCCTCAATATGTTATTATACCAAAGAATTGCTTTTAATATGCTCTTTCATCTTTGTATAGCACCTGTTGTACCTACATCCAGCAGTTTCCGAGATATTTCGATTTTTCTGTTTAAAATATACGTCTTATTTGTGTACTGAAATTTATTTGAGAAAGTACTATCGAATTTGTTTTTTATTTAGCGAACAACTAAATTATAAGGTCATAATAGTGTTTGATGAAGTCAAAACCCTGAACCATTGAGATAATAAAGTCAAGTATGCTGAGGAAGCAATTTTGTAGACGTGATGCATAATTATCAAGCAGATTTATCAGGTAGGCTTTGAACTGTTGGCAGTTTTTATAACCTGCTCAATAATATTCATACTGTGTGACAGATGAGCTTTAAAAATTAATTTTTCCATTGAAGAACAAATGGAAGGTATTAAGGAGAATCTTTGAGAAATTACCTACTTTTGCCTCTAGAATATATCAACTATCAACAGCAATATCCAAAACAGATGCAGCTTAAACCTGATGCATTTGAAATATTGAAAAATCGTTTTATTCGGAGTGTGTCGTTTAATATTTTGATAGCCTACCTGATAGATCTGCTTGATAAATTATGCATGACGTCTATAAAATCGTTTCCTCAGCATACTTGACTTATATTATCTCGTTAATTCAGTCTTGTGACTTTATCATAGCATAGGAAAGTTTGCCATTCACCGCTAATGCATTGCATTACCCATCATAATCAGTAACACGTTTTGAATGCTTTGCTTTTTGATGAATCGTTCGAGGATTTTATAAATCCTAAGATTGGCCGCACACAAAAAGAGCAAAACAGTGTTTTAGTCAAAAAGAAGAAGAGGTGATCCTAGTGAAATTTTTTATTTTTTTCTCATCTGCTCTTAATTCTTGTAATAATGACTGGAGAGTTCTCTCTCTTCTTATTTATAGGATGAACCCACAATTGCCTATTGGGCGATTTGTTCTCCTGCAATAATAACCACTCCAAAAAAACTATTTATCCCAATCTCAACAGAGTCAACATCGGCCAACATCTTGAGTAAAACTAAACGCATTTTGCTTTTGTGGCGAACAATAGGTTCGTACGAAAGACAAAAACGTTTTTGACTGAGACTGTTTTGCTCTTTCTGTGTGCTGCAGTTTTGGCGTTAGTCAAGTCATTGAAGTATTTTATTTGCTTAATAATTTAACTGGTGAACTATTGTAACTGTACACGTTCTATTTGAGTCAGTTACACCCCCAGTTAGACTTTATAGGCGCGGAGGTGCAAATAGAATACGCTGAAGAGTGGCTATTATAATGTCCCATCCTTACGTGATAACCCCTAAATACTTTAATCAATGGTGATAACGAATCGAATCCTCTGGACTTTCGGCCACACTATCGTGATCTTCTGTGGTGTGAAACCAGCTCCAATACTTTCAAATTTTCGATTACTGTGTTAAAACTAGATGGATTTTGTCGTCTTAATACTGCATGGTCTTTCCATATGATATCAATAATAATGTGCGACTACATTATACAAAATTTAAATAATAACACTAAAGCAGGAAATAAGAAAAATATAGGTTACAATATTGATAGATTTAAACATGGTCATTAAATAAACTGAGTTGCTTTGATGGCTTTAATGAATTTAAGAGTTCTTAAACAATCGTCCGATTATTCTAGATTACTGGTGATGGATCGTGGGATATTGAACTGCTCTATTGCTGGTTCGCGGTTGTGGGTGTGTGCATTCTACTAGAATATAGAGCACATTCAGATGTTGTTCACAGTATGGGCTTTTTTTATCTTCTTTGTGTATAGTATCGATACGTGAAGCATTTAGGAGACCAGTTTTAAGTCTAGTTATTGTACATTGATCTCTTCTATTTGAAGCTATGAATGGTCTTGTCGAGTGGATGTCTTGTCTTATTGATTTGAGATTAGAGATGAAGGATTTCCACTTGTCGTTCCAGCGACTTTTTATAATTTCAGGGTATTGTTGTTTGGGATTGATGTTGTGGTGGCTTTTTTTGCTAGTGATTCGGCCCTTAAATTACCCACTATTACTTGATGAGCTGGTTTCAACGCGTTATGTTTGGACGGAAATTCAATTTTGGAGCTGTTGTAAGAATACCCTTTAATGAGAAGTACCAGATTTAAAATTTTATACTTTTTCAGATAAAATAAATCCTATGTAACCTGTAGATAGATAAAATATAAATTTACCTTGATAAATCGGATGCAATTGTAGGTTTCAAATGGTTTTCAAACATATTACGTGTCGTGATCAGTAAAAATACGATCTTAAACCGAAGAATATCAACAATAGCGTACAAAAAATTTAAACACGATCAAAGTTGGCTTTTACGCACTTTACATCGTTTATCGGTTTGCAATATGAGCTGAAGAAGCGAAGGTGAATATTGGAAAGTGAAAAGAGGTCTTAAAATATCTCAAACGTTTTTCATGTGTCGGCGACAAGTTCTGAAGTGGCACTTTTTACTTTTCTCATTTCTCCAGATATACGTTTTTTACTTTTTTTTAAAAATGTGTAATATTTTAAGAATCCGGGATGAGCGGAATACATGTTGTTCATAATTTTTTGCGTACGTTTTCTGAAATATACACACACAGCCAATCTACTTAACGCCAATAGCTTTCGCTTTTATGAACTGTCTAGTGCTTGCGTGAACTTTAAAAAATATTAGAAACTGGTTTCACGTCAATAAAAAAATAATTGATAATAATTTTTTTTTCTTAATGTTTGAACAAATACTAATGTAACTTTTTATTTCAGGTATTGATTACATATCAAGGGACAACTTCCTGACCGAGCTTGATAATGGTGTTGTCTTGTGTCACTTAGCGCAAGTGATTTGTGAAAACGCAAAAAATACATTTGCGGCTGGATTGGCCAAAGGGGTGAGCAATTACTGTAACTATAGATGTTCCGCACTTTCGAGTTTTTCTGGAATGGTCATGTCTCTGATTCATCGCGTTCCATTTGCTGAAATATAGACACTTTACTAATGTTTGATAAGATGAGGAAGAATATCGTGATACTAAGCACCACTGCTGGTTCTCGTTGTAAATTTATCAACAATGCAGATCTCATAAACAAAAACATATCTAGAAAGTTAGTTCTCAAACAACAAACACTTCTACCTTGGGCCAGCTATCAATCAAAAAATGTTACATATTTCAAATAATTTTGAGTTTTGAGAAAGGCTACAATGGTGACCAAGACGTTAGCAAGAGTTTATATTTCAACAGACGTGGCTTCAATTAGGTTGATAAATTGTCGTGTTTAGTATTCCTTAAAAAAATGTAAAATGTATGTAAATTTTTTTCGCTGTGCGCTTTAACCTGTATTATCTGTGTCAATTAGCTGTGCAACAACATCCAATACAATACTTGCTAGACATTATAAACATTTATATAGTATGATCTTTGCAGCCACTGCCATTATTTCGGGGAAAATGCTTCGAAAGAGCCATGAGGAGAAGTTTCTTTTCCAGAGATAATATGGAAAATTTCATCAAGTTTGCAAGATCTCTTGGTGTACATGAGAATCTCCTTTTTGAAAGTGACGATTTAGGTGAGTATCTCTTCATGGTAAATAATAACTGAAACTATTACAACTCACATAACTAAATAAATAAATTACCAATGCATCGAAAATACAGATAATAGCAATACTTATTCCATGACAGTTTTTCAAAGGCAAAATTGGAATGATAGAAAGAATATATACATACAATTACAGATAACGCATCAAACTTTCTTTCTATCCGAAAGTCTACAGTCTACGATATAGTCAGAAACGATTAATTTAAAGACCTGGGTTTTATTTTTAAAACCAAACTGTCATTATTTGTACCTCATATCAGCATGTCAAAGTGTAGTGAGTTTTCAACATTGCAATGTTTATTCAAGCCACTCGTCAAACCCACCAGTTCCTTTTTCTTACAAAAGATTATGTTTATAATGGAAAATTGCCGAACTCGTTTTCATACCTGTCCATCCCTTGTAGTAACTTTTCACTTCATCGAGCTCACATTTTTTATGATAGATCCAAGGTAACAGTGGGGCGACAACGCGTTTGTCGCTGCAAAGTTACAAACAAGATATTTGTTTTTGCTTACGTATTTTGACTTTTCATCGTATGTAGACTGTTTTTTGTTGTGTTGTAAGTATACTGACTGCTATTGACGGGCAATTCAAATATTAATTTTTCGTCTTTGTATGGAAGAAGGGACGATAACGCTTTTGCTGCTATGGCAAATCTGGGCCAAGGGGTGCCCGATTTCGTCCGGTCATTTTTTCAACATTTGTTATTCAGCCAGCGTGATCTAGATGTAAGAAATGAACCAGGAGATATCAGCAGATAGATCAGGGTATGCCATTAACAAACATCCCGTGAAGCAGTCATCCCAAGTTAAAACAAAGACAAAATGGTAGGACACTATGTCAGCTTCCCGATAATGTGAGCACATTTACCAGTTGCCTAAACAAGGAATGTCAACAAATTGGGAGTTTTGAATAAAAAATGGTAAATGGAAAGATCATAATTATATAAGTTTTATAACAAAACTATTTTTTTCTTTTTTTCGCAATAATTCACAAGTTATATCAAAGTAAACTTTGATTTTTCAATTCAGTACTGAAGATACGCCGACAGCTCCCGAACAAAACCAACCACGTGTGATGTCAAAATGTTATATTTCAAGCTGGAAGTAGCTATTTTTCATACCGCACGCCACAGCGCAGGCAGTTCCACAGCTCTTGGGTTTCTGTGCGCTTCAACGTTCAATTTTGTGATGTTTTGGCTCGAATAATAGTATGATTACTATAATTTGTGAAGTGTTAAAAAGAATAACGAGCAGTCTTGGAGTTTATTGAAGACTACAGGTCTTATCAATGCTTATGGGATATTCACAGCAAATCGTACACAAATAAAGATAAACCTAATGGTGCCTACCGTGAATTAAATGAAAAGTACAAGTTGAATGAGAATAAGATAAAAAGTTTGAGGTCTTGTTTTTCCAGAGAACATCAAAAAGTAACTGAGATGAGAAGTGGTTGAGGGAAGCAAATACAATTCTACTTGGTTTGCTTATCGGAAGTTGTTATTTATAGCCGATTCTGTGACACCCAGGCAAACGAGGGACTCTATATGGGATGATAATCACTTTTGCCGGCATCGCTTCTCTAAAACGGGCATTTGATTTTTTCTGTAGCTGGTCTAACCATTTTCAGAAGAGTTTTAAAATTGTTTCTCGGCATCCTTGTGAGATTTCTAAAAAAATAATATCATTGCCTTCTAAGTCCTTTAAAATTTGGAAATTGCGAGTCTAAAGTAGTCCTTCATCCAAATTGATCGCTTCAATTTTTTACGTTTATTAATTTGCAAAATTGCGCCAGTTTCATCCATCTTCGAACACACACCGAAGTGGGGCGCAAGTATGGACAGGTTGAACGCATGCACAAAGCGCATGTTGAATTGATTGTTGAATTGAACATTGAAAGGAAAGTTGAAAGAGAAAGGGCACGAGTGTGGACATATCTATAGATCTGTTACGCATGCGCAATTTACACGATTACGGTTGCTTCAAAGGGAAAAGCATCAGGAAACTTACTTTCTGGATGCGCTTCGTAAATAAATTATAATATTAGTGTCTTGGTATCTATAATATAAATCTGAAATGGTGTGATGTTCCAGTTCTGCACAACCAGCCGCGCAACGTGATCCTGTGCCTGCTGGAAGTGGCACGGTTGGCGGCGAGCCGTTTCGGCGTGGAACCTCCAGGTCTGGTGCAGCTGGAGAAGGAGATCGCAGAGGAAGAGAGGCGGGACGACGCGGATTCGGGGACGGGCTCCTCGTTGCTTTCATGGCAGTTCGCTGCTGGGGCGGTGCCTCCGCCACCGCCTACGCCGCCTCCTCCGCCGGTCGACAGGAAGGCGATGCGGCAGAGCCAGTCGGCGGGAGCCATATCTTCTATCTTGACAGACAGGTATTATTTGTTTGTTTTAACTAGGGCAACGGTCGCCAACGGTACGTTATAGTATTGTACTGTATTTCGGGATTCTGTACTACATTCTGTTGGAAGAAATATAATTATAGTAAAGTTTATTCAAAACTCTAAGCGACAGCGGCTCGCCCTTTGATGAGATTAGAGATTATAAAGTCAATCCACTTCAAGCGTATGCGTGCCAGGAGACCCACAGGTCTATTTCTATTGGGCGTTGACCGCTGTATCCGTATCCTAATTGGTTCCTACTTACGGAACGCTAGCGAATTTTATAGCCGCTCTACCAATGCAAATCTACTATTTTCAGGGATTACTCAATAGCAATGCTTTATTTCCATCCGCGTGGACTGCACGGGTTTTCCCAAACAGTAAGCAGTTGAGTGGGTATTAAAAGATTACGATAAAGATAAGTGAACGCCGAACTGCGTCTCTTACACCCGTATGCACCTTTTGGTGATTCTAGTCCTAGTTCCTTAACCACGTTTTGCTAATCTTTGGCATCTAGCCATGCACCGTCAAAAGATTAACTAATCCAGATTGGAAATACGGTAAGGTTGTGTTCGCAAGATTGTTTTGACACTGACAGTGTCAAAATTGTCAGTTTGCGGTGCATAGTAAACAAATAATCTAATCCAGGTTTACGTAACTAATCGTGCAACTGACTTACGGTGCATACGGGTGTTAGAGTTTTGAATAAACTTTACTGTAACGCCATTGTTGACTGCCCCAAAAATAAATGAGGCGCCAACCCGACACAACTCATCCAGCTAGCGTCAGACGTTTAACATGAGAGAGTGGGTAAGGCCCTGACGTATCTTCATATTCAGGCATAGGCAAGGTTTCCCATGTTTGAAGCATATTGGCGTTAGTAAAGTTCCACAATCCTAACTATATCTAAATTGATCAATCATAATATAGTACGCCACTGCCTGATCAAAAATCAATGAATAAATTAATCGAAACAAATTGTTGTTCTTTGAAATGCAATAGTTTACCTTTTTTTAAGCGGATTTGAGTGTAACAACTGTACTGCAAGAAGTGAGGGGGGGGGATAAACAAATGTACAAAGTTTCAATATTTACTAATCTGTAAATTCAAATGACTAAACTAAAATAGGAAACTGGTCAACGTGGTAATGGCGATGATAATAATTAGATGAAATTGTACATAATACATAAAACACAATAGAGAAACGGCGAAACACTTTTACATTTTTAATGCGCAGCAGTTAGAAGAAATAAATACGCAATTTGAAAATTTACATTTACAAAATTTGAAAGGCCGGCGATATTGCTAGATATGTTTCTGGTGAAAATTACAAAAAAAAAATATTGCTAGCCCTGGTGGTAACAAAATGTCTCAGTCTCACCAAACTCGCTGCTCCTGGAATATACACCATGAGGGTGTTGAGACACTGGGGGGTTCAGCATCCTGTCCAGAACGAGCTCAACCCCAAAATCGATGATGGGCAAGGATACAGCTGTTTTGCTATACGACATCATACTATCAAGACATTGATTCGTAGACACGATATGTGCCTCAAATTCTGATAGACCAAAATGGAAGCCATGAGGTCCGAAGATACTTCAAGACTGCTGCTAGGACATGCTCATCAGATGCTCCTTAAGACACTGCAGACACTGCTATGGAAGACACTTCCAAGGAAGACACTGCTATGTAGGACACTGCCTGAAAAGACAGACAGGGCTAATGCAAATCAGGCAAGAAATTATTTTTTACTGCGAGGCAAAACTAAATAGAATGAAATGAAGTTACTTAGATGTTTACACCATCACCTGCGGTAAAACTGAATTCAGAAATTAGCATATTTGCGGTAAACTAATAGCTAATACATAGTGTAATACGAAAAGGACAAAGTGAACAAAAAATGATGTAATCAAACCTGAAAAATCTGGCCTCAAATGAACAATTAGGGAATGTGCAACGATAGAAAATATTCTAGTATCGTTTACTGACCATGTGCAAGATATCCCTTTATAAATTCATTACTCCATGGAGCCATCAGATAAATTATCACACAAAAATGTAGCGGGAACCGCTTGAGCGGCCGCCATGATCGGCGGATGCCCGGATGGCAATGACGACCCCCAACCCAAAACACCGTCTTCACGTCTCCATCCGGTGTTGCTCCATTCCATCCCATCCAGGGACCTACGGCGCCGGCGTGTCTTTTCATCCATCCACATGCGCTGTGTTCACGTGCCACTGCCGAAAGCCGGTAACAGCCTTAGGCAACCAGTAACATGTCGCCATATCATAGATGGTTGCAAAACTAACCATGAGACAGTTTCAAAAATGACCGTGGGTGTACCATCCATAAATGTCAAGTTAATTTTTCAACTCGTCAATTGTAAATTCAAACTGACAGATATAAATTACACCGGACAGTTTGAAGTGAGCTGCCAATAAACAATCAACGACGACCATTGTAGGCGTATCTGGTGACCACTGGACGTACAGAGGATGCGCTGCAACCACACCTCACGGAGGTTGCAAGCGTGTGCTTGCGACCTTGCGTGACGGTTTGCCCCCTTCCACTGTTCTGCAAACAGCTTTTTAATTTATTACTTTTGGGCCTGAGGGAAATAGCCTATGTACCATGCTCTGCAGTCTGACCTCTCATGGCCTCTGAACTTCATGTATGGCAACATTTCTTAGATTTCACATTTTACAATGAATTTGTGGTTCTTAGGCTTTTATTTTAGGCCAGCGTCGCAGAGCGTTGAGGCTTGACGTTTCGCCACCACGAGTAGATGGAATATTTAGAAGGTATTTCACTGCGGCGACTGCCAGAGTACAGTATTTCGGTCTAAAAGTCCAAGAACCACAAATTCATTGGACAATGGCCGCGACCGCCATACACAGTAAATTCACGTTTTGCAATTTTAAATATACATTTTTTATTTTTACTTCCCACACCGATAGGTGAGGGGAGTATTGTGATCGCGAAAATTTTCGATTTTGAGATAATCCACTTTTTTTATAGATGGAATACTGGTCCGCATGTTATACTGGTTGGAGACAGGGGTGGCGGTGATAACAGTCTGAATGTTATAAAAACATTACCAACAGCTAGTGGTAAGTAAAAGAGGATTATATTTGTTTTTTTCTACAAAAAAGGTTGAAATAAGCGATTAATCGACAACTGCGCAACGAAGCAGCTTTTCTTCCTAACCCAGTCGATGATCCAGAACGCAGAACATTAGCATTTTGATAACTCAAAAATCAGAGTTAGCATCGCCGTACCTGCCGTATCAATTATACGGGCCCCAGGCCACGAGGCCCAAAACGCATTTTTTTTTTTGTGAGATATCTTTACCCTTTCTAAGGGCCCCCAAACAAATTTTTATACGGGGCCCATCTCAAGGCACGCTACGTTTCGTTAGCATAATATACAGGGTGAGTTTTTAGTACCGGCTCGGTCGATAACTCCACTACTATAGAAGATAGCGAAAAAAGTTGTATATAAGAGTTGTAGCCACGGATATGCCCCTTGCTCAGAAAATATTTAGATTTATACAGGGTGATCCATAACTACGTGGTGATGCAAACATGCATTTTTTTAAACAAGATACCCCATATATTATTCCATATTCAAATTCTACTAATGATTTCCGTTATTCCAATATAGGGTTTTGTTATATTATACAGGGTATTTCAAAAGTTATGACCATTTTTATATCTAAATCGGGGTCAAATGAACGTACTGTATATCAAAAAGTAATAAATCAAAAGTTATTTTTTTTACACGAAAAGATTAAAAATATCCTCTAGTTTTAAAATCGGCTATAAAAAAGGCCCGCGACGCATATTCGTATACAGGGTGATGTAGAATGCAAAATCCAAATTTTCTCTTTTTTTTTAAATGTAACCCCCAGTATTTTATTATCTCAAAGAATTGCTTTTAATATGCTCTTTCATCTTTGTATAGCACTTGTTGTACCTACGTCCATCAGTTTCCGAGATATTTCGATTTTTCGGCAAATTTAAAATATAGCTTCTATTTGTGTACGGAAACTTATTTATTTTGGGAAAATACTATCTAATTTGGTTTTTGTTTAACGAACAACTAAATGATAAGTTCATGATACTATTTGATGAAGTCAAAACCCTAAATCATCGAGATGGGGGAAACAATTTTGTAGGCGTCATGCATAATTATCAAGCAGATTTATCAGGTGTGCTTTGAAAAATTGACAGTTTTCATAACCTGCTCAATAATTCCGTACTGTGTGAAAAACCAACTTTAAAAATTAATTTTTTCTTTAAGGGTATTTAGGAGAATCTTTGAGAAATTGTCTACTTGCCTCTAGAATAAATCAACTATGAACAGCAATATCCAGAACGGAGTCAGTCTAAAACTAATGCGTTTGAAAGATTAAAGAATCGTTTTATTTGGACTGTGTCGTTTAATATTTCATAGCCTACCTGATACATCTGCTTGATAATTATGCATGACGTCTATAAAATTGTTTCCTCAGCACACTTGACCTATATTATCTCGTTAATTCAGTGTTTTGACTTGATTAAGTATTATTATGGCCTTATATTTAAGCTGTTTGTTAAGCAAAAATAGAATTTGATAGTATTTTCTCAAAATAAATCAATTTTAGTAAACAAATGGAAGGTATATTTAAAATTTGTAGAAAAATCGAAATATCTCAGAAACTAATGAATGCAGCCATAATAAGTGGTTACAAAGATGAAAGAGCATATTAAAAGCAATTCTTTGGTATAATAAAATATTGGGGGTTACATTTAAAAAAATAGAGAAAATCTAAATTTTGCATTCTACATCACCCTGTATACGAATATACGTCACGGGCTTTTTTTATAGCCGATTTTAAAACTAGAAGATATTCTTAATCTTTTCATGTAAAAAAAAAATACTTTTTATTTATTACTTTTTAATATACAGTACGTTCATTTGACCCCGATTTAGATATAAAAATGGTCATAACTTTTGAAATACCCTGTATAACATAACAAAACCCGGTATTGGAAGAACGGAAATCATTAGTAGAATTTGAATATGGAATAATAAATAGGGTGTCTCATTTAAAAAAATGCATGTTTGCATCACCACGTAGTTATGGATCACCCTGTATAAATCTAAATATTTTCTGAGCAAGGAGCATATCCGTGGCTACAACTTTTATATACAACTTTTTTCGCTATCTTCTTCAGTAGTGGAGTTATCGACCGAGCCGGTACTAAAAACTCACCCTGTATATCGTTGTCTTAGGATCACGACACTGTTTGCCTCTTGCCACAAAGGACTATAAACCTCTCACGGATTCCAGCAATATACCCTAAAAAATCCTGGAAAAAACTATGCCCCACTCTTTGGTTTGAAGAACATTGATGTTCTGATGTCTAACCATGTTGGCTCACTCACAATCCACTGCTTATTTAAAAATAAATCTTGATTCAACTTTATATAAGCATATTACTTCACTTTTGGCTTAAACATTATTTATGGATGATTTGGCTAGGTAGTCAGGTTGTATTTTTCTGGGGCATAAACGTGTAACATGTTTTTTCGAATGCCTTGTAAGGTTAAATCAAATACACCTCAAGGTCAAACCCAATTATCAATTTGATTTTATGACTTTTCCGATTATATTTAGTTTACATTGTATGTGAATAATGATTTATCTATAATGCTTACTTTGTGAAAGCTCGAATTTCAATAATTTTTGGAACATATACGATGTGGATGTTTCAGGAGCTAGCGATGGCGTACCAAGCGATCATACTGAAGATGAAGACTGGTCGCGTGGTAGCGGAGAAGACCCGGATGCCGACATACCACAAACACCCCCAAGAAGGCCTTCATCAGCAGGTGATCATTTTGTTATTACATATTGCATACTAGAGGGTTAGAGTCGCTTATCAATAGTAGTTCTAGTATGCAAATTATCCGCGCATATCATGTGCAGCATGTCGTTAGCCTAGTGTCACTGTTCTCGCTGCGGCCGCGTACAGGGCATGCTGCAGATTTACAGATTCGGTCTCTGAGAATTCCGCGAGACCACGAGTTTTTACCTTAGGACCGAACATTACGTGCATTAAAATAATGTTGAAGGAAACGAATCCAAAGCGACCAAGTATGCGACTTTTTTTCAAAACTGTGGGTGCATGTTCTACGCTGCGCTCCAAGTATGCCTCGGCCCATAGGTTATTTGAACAATTCACAAAATCTAAAATTCGTATTGTTACTTCGCATCCACAATGAGTACTTCTACAATATTGCGTAAAAAATAGTGGGTGCGTCCCATAGAAAACGATAAACTGATAATTCCTAGAATAACAGTCATAGACGAAATTGCTTCCCACAATTTATATCACGGGATTGTCTTGTAGGATTATAGGCCTTTACAGAAACTATGATCGGGTTAACCCGATCACTTGGATCACTGATCCTGACGTTCGGAAAGTGATCTAGGAGCAGTCCATGGCCGTCTCTACTCACTAGGCCGGAGCATTGAAATATGGCAACGTTGGAGATCAGGCCGTGTTTTCATTTGTTGTTATGTCATGTGTATTCTTCCAGGTGCATAAAATATGGTTGGAAGGTGATTATTAATTTGTTTCTAATTATTTACCTGCACAAATGAAACTATAAAGATAACAATATGCCTGCAAAGCGTGTAGTACCAGGTTGCAGTCCAGTGGAGGACTCTACCAAATCATGGCCCAACATCACCTTATTCCAGATTAAAAAGAACGTTGCAAGGTGATTTTGAATGGGTTTCTACTTATTTATCTGCACAAATGAAACTATAAAGATGAAAAGATGCCTGCAAAGCGTGTAGTACCAGGTTGCAGCCCAGTAGAGGCATGAGTAGAGGACTACCAAACCATGGCCCAACATAACCTTATTCCAGATTAAAAAGAACGTTGCAAGGTGATTTTGAATGGGTTTCTACTTATTTACCTGCACAAATGAAACTATAAAGATAAAAAGATGCCTGCAAAGTGTGTAGTACCAGGTTGCACTAGCAATTGTGTGTCCGATAAGGGACATAAACAGAAGTGGGTGAAAGGTATTCCTCGGAAGGGCTGGTTATATTTATAAGGATAAAGACAATAATTGACAAACATTTCAAAGGATAAGGCCTATTTTAAAGCACAATGTGGTATCTATAATATTTTCTGGACCTCCCAAATATCACAGAAAAATACAGTTAATAGAACTCATCTGGGCATGGCCTGGGGCATACCTACGAAAGCATTTGATAGTGAAAGGGAAATCAAGACCAGCAAGAATAGCTTCACAGTGACCTAATAGTGAATTTTTCTAGCTCAAGTGATAATTTACAAAGTAAATTGAGTGTTCATTTAAGTGGAAATGGAAGTGGCGGCAGGAAACAGGTTGCATTTATTTTTATTTTGTAGTGTCTGACTGTGATGAAACAGACATCAGATGTAAGTGATATTAGTAGTAGTAGTTCTAAGGGAATGGGACGTTTCATCGCCGCCGCTTCCTCGCCGCCGATTCATCGCCGCCTATTCATCGCCAGGGGGCATTTCATCGCCGCCGTTTTATCGCCGCCGTTTCATCGCCGGCGTATTTTGGCTTATCGTTATTTCGTCACCGTTTAGCGACAACACTACCCGTTATCACTAACTTAACAAAGAAAATTTACGTTCGAGTTAAACCTCTTATAGGTTTACTGCTCGTAAAATACAAAACCAAAAAAAAACAATTAAATATTTTCAATAAAACATTACCTATATTTAGAAATCACACTACAACAAATTATAGAGTATCATATAAGAAAAACTAAACATTTACCGTTTTCAATTTAAATAACTTTTACAAGCAATGCATAATAATTTACAAAAATTGAAAAATTTATATCGCCGAACACAAGAAATATGAATATAATTAAAGTAATACACTGTAACATGTGAGAACACAGCTATGTTAAAATAATTGCCAGGTTTAAATGCACTCATTGAGTAGTTAAAACTGATAGTTATGTGCCAACCCTCGCAAATATTCTACTTTGTCTCTGTTATTGTACTCGGATACAATTTTTCTGATTCGTTCATCAGCCTGACGGTATTTTTTCAATTTCTTTGGCGGTTCACTTCCAGCAAGAAGTTGTTCATAATAAACGTCTCGACTTTTTTGCACTTTTCGCAGTCCATCAATTAATTTCCATATACTTGGGTGATCGACACCTAACTCAGTTTGTAGTCGGCGATGCGCAGCTTCAGCGTGGTTATTAGTCCGATCTTCTTCATTTATTACACGATTATATAAACTCCAAATTTCTACCGGAAATAAAGCAGGACGTCTTCCGTTGCCACGTCTATTTGGACGACCGATATAATTATCTTCGAACCAATTAAGCAGTGTTTGTAGTTCAACTGTCAGTTCATTTCCCAGAGCATCTACATGTTCGTCTATGTCTTCAGTTCGCACAAAAGCCAATGAAATTACCATTTTAGCTTGTAATGCAAAGTCTGGATCATTATTATACTGCCTCGTAAATCCCATTTCGGCTAAATGTTTCTTCATGTTTTTTGCCAAGTGGAAAAAACAGCCTTTTATTTCCACATTCGGAAAACATTCTGTCAAGGCAGCAATCGCTGCTTGCTCAAAGTCACAGTTAATAGAACTGGGACTTAAATTTGGAAGTAGTCCTTGAATTGCTGTAAACATCTTTACATAGGTCCTACGTTGCTTGTTTGGTAAAAACGCATAAAATATAGGGTGAACTCCATTGTACTTTTTCGCCATCACCACATAAATTTGAGAAAATAAACGTGGCGAAATAGAAAAGGTTCCATCAGCATACCAGTTTTCTGATGTTTCTAAGTGCTGAAGCCAACTTTCTCGACCAAAAACGGTTGTTATCGTTTTGTCCACTGTCATGGAGTAAGAAATTTTCTTCAACTCCTGGTTGAGGCGTATATACTTTATAAATATCTGGGATCACTAGATCTTCTAAGGCGAATTCCAGGTATGCTTCTTAATACTTTAGTACTTTACTTTCTTTGAATGCTAATAATATTGTTTACTTCTATTGTTAGTTATAATTTTTATAAGAAATAAAATGGTAGGTTTAAATACAAGAACTATACAGTATCAGTTTATTCTCATTCCAGCTTAGATATTTTACATAATTTTTTGTTAACATAGTTGCCCTTGCTAATTAGGTTAATAACAGTTGTGCAGAAAATACATTATTTTGTCAATAATGTCTATCTGGGAGATACCTAGTGTTGAGATATACAATGGGACTAAGTTGTAAACACGAAGTAAAACTGGATACAATATACAATAATTATTTCTATGTAATTGTTCATAGAGTCAGAAAAAATATATATAGACACAAATAACTGTCTAAATTCATTTGACGTTATCATGCAACAAAGACACACACCAAATTTCGCACTGTTAGATAAATATTTTAGATAGCGATGAAACGGTCTGGCGATGAATCGGCCAGCGATGAACTGGCCGGCGGTGAAACGGCGGCGATGAAACAGCGGCGATGAAACGGCGGCGTTGAAAAGTCCTAGACCGTAGTTCTAAAAAGTATTTTTCTTAATTTATTAACCGAGATGAACTATATATTATATTATATTCTGAAACTATAGGGCCACAATTTGACAGCTAAGCCACGTTGCCACATCTAAGGCTCCGGCCTAGTGTAGGGTCGGCCATGAGCAGTCATAAATATGGTCAGTTCTCTCTTGTACGGTAACGGCTACTGATCTGTATAACCCCGATTGGGTTATACAGATCAGTAGCTTTTTTCTTATCCATCTGTTTTTCATTCTTAAACCAAGTTTTTCGTTATTCGATATCCGTTAAATCCATGGAATCATAAATCCCACTTGACAGCTGTTTGACAGATAACTGATCGATCCGGATCCAGATCACTGTTTCCGTAAAGGCCTTATGACGTAGGTAATGTGACGACGTCATATTAGGACCGTCAAAATGTCGTCAGTAATTGACGCACATTTGCCTTTAATGTCATAAAATGATATAATAGGTCTGTTTTTACAGCAGTCACAAACTAGTCAGCGTCAATTTGATTGGCCAGTACTAGTCATAAATAGTTTGACAACTGCAATGGGGAATACTGATTGGCTCTGACTGGTTTGAGATTCTCTGTAAAAACAGACCTAATACCTGCTTCACATTTCATTTACGCCTCAAATCAAACAAGGCCGATGGTCTGATCGCCGCCCTCCTATATCAGCCATTAATCACTCGGCAGCTATAGGAACAGTTCATTTTTAAAAGTAATCTGCCGACTGCAATTTTAGCTCCGCCCTGCTGGAAAGGTGACGTTGCTTCGACGTTCCAGCCGAGAATAACAAAACTAACTAGAAGCGACAATCGGCAGCGGCGTGTTTGATCATTCTTTGATATCGAAGGCGCCATTTTGGATGACCTTAATTGCTATCGTATGACGTTGAAACAGCATATTATTCTGCTGACAGTTGTAGTACGGGTGCTTGACATGACACGAATACTACGAGGGTTGCTCTATACGGCAGAATTCCTTCTGTCTTACTCGCACACGAATACTGGCACCCGAGACTAACAAATATTCATGGCTGACAGCAGACTATGAGCAATTGACTATTTAACAACATATTTGGTACAAGTGCATACAGGATTGAAATTATCTTAGACAAGGAAAGAGAGAGGACGGAACGCGCGACTGACATTTCTGTTACCAAATGGCACCAAAAAACTAACAAAATTTACCTGTGATAAGTGATTCCTGGCTCCTTCCTGCTGCTGTGGCTTTTACAACCGTAAGCTGCACACCCTACCATTATGCACACCACAATATTTTACAATGATTGGTCTTAAACACGCTAAATATCATAAAAAATATTTTGGCAGCTATTCATTTTCAGTAACAGCTAATGACAGCTAATTCATATAGCATCAAACGGGCGTGCGGTAACCCCTCTCTTTCCTTATCTAAGGAAATTATACTGTCGCTTGTCGTCAGTTCTGTTTTCGGGTTCCATATAAGTCGTTTTTGCGAATGAAACCTACGACATCGCAAGTCTCTTTTTGTGACGTCTTTGGAACATGATCGATAATCGGATTAAAAACTTTTATCTGGTCTATATTTGCCAAAATAATTTATTCACGGCATTATGATACGGTGAAAAAAATGCCAAACCTGATGATAATTTGATTTGATTTAGGCGGAGGTGATACTCCTACTTCCACAACGGAGTTGGACAGGAAAGTTCAGTTGGCTGCTCGGCTGATGCAGAAAAATTGCAACTGTTCTAATGGAAAGTGCGACAAACTGAATGTACGGAAAGTTGGCGAAGGAAAGTACAACATTGCAGGAAAAAATGTCTTCGTAAGGGTAAATATTATATGCACTGTAATATATAATTTCGCAAAGGTATTAACTTGAGAATATGTCGATGCATTTCATTTATCTCTTATATATTAAATCTTGAAATAATATTTATTATGAACTCATTCACTTTAATTTTGGAGAATTGACTCAATTTTACGTTAGCTAGACATCTCAAGCAATATTTCAAAGGCAGCCTTGAAATCAACGTTACGCTGGTTGGTTACGCCGAATCGGCGGAATTGATGAATACATAATATTATATAAGGCGGAATTTTTGCTTAACGTATGTTGCAAAAGTTTTGAGAAGTTTTTCAAAAAATTAAAAAAATATCTCACAATAATATATTTGAACTGTAACAAGAACTACAAAAAATAACAATACTTCTTAATATAAAAATGATATTAAAGTACTGCTATGGGCCATGATCTTCCACGGCTCGCAATTTCCTCTTAATGTTCCTCATTAGATTTTGGACAGATTTTAAATCAATTTCTCTGGTCTTTGGCATTATTCTTATTCTTAGCTGCTGTTCGTTTTGAGCTGCCCAGCCATTGTTATGAACTTTGGCACTCAGTTGAGCCCAAAAGGTTTCGATAGGTCTTGCTTGAGGAAGATTGGGAGGGTTGTCGGTTCATGGTACAAAAGTTATTGCGTGTTGTTCTAACCAGTTTCTCGTACGCAAAGCATAATGACTTGAAGCCAGATCTGGCTAAAACATTATATTGTCATCAGCATGGTTGGTGTTAATAAAATTGAGTAGTTTAGGCCAATATCTTTGAGTATAGACTTCTGCGGTAACCGCTTCGGCCCTAACTCGTCCAACGTAAGGTTGTGAAATACCGTTGTCTGAGATAGCGCACCACACTAACACTTTGTTTTCAAACTTTTCTTTTCGTTTAAATTTTACATTATCTGGACAGGCTTCAACGTCTCTTGTATAAAAACCATCATTAAATTTGGTTTCTGAGTTCGAAAATGTGAAATATTTTTCATGGTCAGTAATAATTTTTATGTTGCCAGCAAAATGAGTACGACGTAAATTGCGACAGCATTGAGGAATTCTTTCTAACTGATTTGGGGAATACTTTGAACATTTTCTTCTTTTTCGGAATTTTAAGTTATTTCTCTTCATTTCCCTACAGATTGTGCTAGCATTCACGTGAAAAATGCGTCCAAGTTTTCGTGTTAAGTTCCAACTAGATCTTCACTTCTCTTGACCATTCTTTGAACTGTAGCAGCATTCAACGTTCTTGGATCTCCACTTGGTAAATTTATACAAGGAATACCTTCTTCGCGTTCACGGATCACTCGATAAATTCTGGCAGCAGAAATATTTTGATCGTGATATATTTTTCCTTTTCAAGTCGTCCAACTAGACTGTAAATACTCTTCCGAATATCTAATTTGTACGACATTTTGACAACTTATATCCATAGACAAAACTCGTCGACTTTCTCGTATAACATATAGAATATATTCTTAAATCATAACCAAAATGGTTTTATTGTTACATTTAGATGTTGATTGGTTACCATGGTAACGGTTTCTGAATTGTTTCCTCAGAGTAACAACTGAACATAGAGGTAGTAAACAAACCACTTCAGCATGGCATGCGTATCTTTTGACACTTCAGACCCAAACATTGCCAACTAACCTGAAAATTCTTCCAATGCAACCCATGTTACAAACACTGCTCTGCACTGTCCCATCTCGAAAAACTGTTACATTCGAATATAGCACAGCAAGCCCGTAAAGCTTCACTACAGTTACCAACAAATAGCGAATTCGATTTTACTGACCAAGCATAAAAGACGCACAAACAAAACAAACGTTTGACAGTCGGAGGTTACCGTAAACAAATCGCAAGAAAATTACATAGGCATTGCCAACTCCTCAAAATTTATGTAAGACAGAATTTGCGTTAATGATGAAGAAATATGCAGTAACGCAGTAGAGGTCAACATATCTATTGATTTTGTTGTAATCACTTCTGAACCAACGTAGAATGGAATATTTCTGGATACTATACAATTAAGACGATAGTAAACAATTATGATTGCCGTATCTGGTGGTCGATATGACAACGTAAGAAAAGATGTTGGCCTATTAGAATTAGTTGCTTACTACTTCTATGTTCAGTTATTACTCTGAGATTGTTTCCAACAATGAAACTACCTCCCGAGTTTTGATAAACATCCTCAGAACTTTTGCAACATACGTTAATACGTGGAACGCCTAGCCGATTACATGTATTAGGCATTAGGTATGTAAGCTGTTGCTTATTACGCGGATGCGGCAAACTGAATATATTGAAAGCTGTTTGGATGCAAAAGCGAGAAAACAAAGTTTTGAAAACTCTAATAGTCATAAATAGCCATAAACCTATCGTAAACAGAGATAGCAAATTGGATCACACTAGAGTTAAAATTAATTTTCGAACTTTGCAGGAGTGATACAAAAGGTATAGACATATGTATTTTATTGTTATTGAGTTGTAACAAACAAATGTACAGCATGGCGTTTGTTACCCTTTTAAATAGTGATATAGCTAGTTTGCCCTTTCTGTGGAATGTGCAGCAAGAATCCCAAAACTTTCATTTCATGTTATCGGCAAGTGTAGTACCTATTCCATGAATTCAGCAAAGTTTTGCCAGTTACCTGTATTTGGCAATTCCGCAGATTCGACGTAACATATACACCCCACGACGACTAAGACAAGCAATATATCGGAACTGGGCAGAAGTAGCGAATTATAATTTTGGGGTTGGAAATTAGAGCAAATATAGTATCCTTTCTTATTACTGTCTCACCCAATGAGGTATTTGTTTTGGGTCACGTGACGTCCGGTTAAAAATTTTTAATGGGACATCCTGTATATTTGTGACTTTTTGTGTTCCTCCCGATAAAGCAATTCCAACAAACTAGCACACTTGAGGTCTAAAGTGATTCATTTAAGAGATACAGGTACTTAAAGGACTGTACCGCTACCATTATGAACTACCAAACTAAATTCAACTCTAGGGGTACATGTTAGAATCAATGGTAGTGGTACCCTCCTTTAAGTACTTGTAGCTCTTGAATTAATCACTTTAGACCCCAAGTGTGCTAGTTTGTTGGAATTGTTTTTTGGAAACGCAAAAAGTCATAAATATATAGGGCGTCCTATTAAAAATTTTGAATTGGACGTCACGTGATCAAAAACAAATACCTCATTGGGTGACACAGTAATAAGAAAAGATACTATATTTGCTCTAATGTACACCCCCAAAATTATAACTCGGTACTACTGCCCAGTTCCGTCGTGGGACACTCTGTACAAAGGAGATGTAAGAAACTACATGTACAAGGTAGATTTAACCTGTACCTAGTTGACTTTATTTAGACTGTTCATTTTTTTAACGATCGATGCTCGTGAGGTTTAGGATACCTATAAAAAATGTTCAACTTATCCAGTTTATGAGCAAATTTATCATAAGGTTTGTGTTTCTGCTTCCAGCTTCTGAAAGGGCGGCACATGATGGTGAGAGTAGGGGGCGGCTGGGATACGCTGGACCACTTTCTGTTACGTCACGACCCGTGTCAGGTGAAGGTCGTCCCTAGGGATAGTCCGGACAGCGCTTCCAAATACTTGCACATTCGCGCTAAGTACCGTAGCCCACCGCCTCGAGACACCATGGCTTGTTGATTCGTACATATACGTGTACTTTTTAGAGTTAGTCGGATAGAGCTAGCTGCAGACCAACCCACTGTAATCTAAGCTCACCAAGCTACTTTAGTTACCGAAAATGGAGATATTCTACTGATAAGCGTTTTGGTTTAGGTAGTTAAAAGCTTTTACTTTATTTTAACAGTTTAAGGTACTGAGGAAATTAGGAATCAGATGTTTAAATTTATAAAAAAACGTTAGATGCTACTATACGTGCAATGACTTTGCTATATTTCTTTAAATATAGCGAATAGAAAAAGAACAAAATATTGTAGCTCACGATTTCAGCTATAAAGCCCATATACAAGTTATTCTAATTGCTTCAATCATATAGAGCCAGTTTACTTACAGACCACTTTAAGTCACCTGCAAATATACTGATACACCTAAAACAGTGATATTTTTTAGTTATAAAATTACTGAAAATTATTGAAGCATAGAGAAATATTTTAATAAATAAAGAAGTGCGGTGAAAAAACTATTTAAATTAGAGTATTTGTACATTCGGTCCATTTCAATTGTAAACAAGCCAGTAACGTCATAGTTGCGTAGGTGCGCAGTGTACGCACAATCAGCTGGTCGGCTGCCATGCAGTAGTGTGGGTTTGATTGATTCATCGTTTGGAATCGTTTGTGTGCGCGTTATCTTGTGCGGTTTGTTTTTGATTTTGTGTAGTTTAACGATTTACCTTAGTTCAATATGTCATCGAAGACATATGTTGTGAAGAAACGCATTTATGCTTTGCATTATACTATTATTCAAATTCGAATTGAGAAAACAGTTGTTACGCCTCTGACGGTCTCTGAATGTCATCCGCCATGTTGTTTACGCCGGTACGGCATTAATTGGTGACGTCACTATTATGTTATTGCGTGAAAGCAAATACGTAACTCTTGATCATATATATTTTGAGAATCTTGAAATATAAAGCGCTTGTATTTTGACTTTTATTTTTTTTGCAGAATAATTCTATTAAAATATTATACGGTAGGTAACAAATTTTCCATTACATAACTTGAATTATTTCCTCAACTTATACATAAAAGACATCGAAATCTATGTGAACAATAATAATAATATTTATTTACTTCCAAAGTGTATTGAAAAAAAACATTGAAAAAATGAATAAACAAATATGACAACGTCCATAAAAGGACTAAGCACAAATGGACAAATTAAAGTTGTTATAATGTATATATACACATTACAAATGAAAATCAGAATGAAACAGTATAGACGCCGATGGGTAATTAAAGGTGTGCCTGTTGGGCGAATCGAATGCTTTTATATGTCCATATAATTATGTCTATATATTATATGATTTCTCATTTTGATAAAACCGATCTAGATTTTCTATTAGTATCTTGTAGCCCGTAAAAAAGTACTATTTCAATCACTGTTCTATTAAAAATGAAAAGTTAGAACCTATAAGAGATTTTTAATATATTGAATTTGGTAATATTTATTATCACACACATATGACATTTATTCGTTTAAACAAAAAATGAATCAAGCGACTAAACGTGCGGCAAAAGTTACACACAGTACGTATATCTAGGAGTAGCCCAACAAGACCATTCAGCAAATGGGGTTTATCGAATTTAGATATTGAACAATAAGATACATGAATTTTGTTGCCGTAATCATATGGTTGTATAAAATAGCTTTTCATAATATTTAGAAAATGCATAAATAATTATTTACATGGTGGCCTGCACCCACACGAAAATTCCATTGAAATAAAGTAGACACTTATTAGTACCTAAACTTAAAGTTTATCAGTAAGAGAAACTTTGTCAAATTATTTCTTTTGGCAATTGGCGGTTCAGGCGATATTATGTTAGTAATTAGTAATGAGAGATGCAGAGATGCAAAATACAAAAAGAGAATTTTGTGTAGAAAGGCATCTGATCTAAACATCTCTTACAAAAAGCGAATCAAAACGAGTCATGTACGCCGTAACAGATGATCATAAATGACTAACTACTATTTTCAATAATTTCACACAAGAATTTACCAATTGTATCATCAAAGAGCCTAAAATTTGACACGTCTTACTCTTAGTCGCACAAGTTTTTCGAATAATGCAGCACTTTAGTTTCTACACAATTTTGACGTTTCGAAAAACTGGCACTATTCCAAACAGGTCTGATCACCTCTCAAAAAGTGGGACTATTAGTGGGTACCACCGACTATGTGGGTACAAATCTAGTTCTATCCGACTAAGTAGTGAGTTAATTGTTGGCATTATTTCAAAGTCGGTCAGTTAAGTCAAATTGTATCATACTGGATCCTAATTGAATTACCATGTTAAGCCGAAAATGCTGACTAGGGCAGTCGGTGACCAGAGCTGTATTTTGATATAACCTTGATCTGATAGTTTCATGAATAATTTTCAGTTCAATTCAAGGTTGTTTTAATTTCTTATTTATTCATTGAAATAATGAGATTAACATAGAAATTATTTTATTAAAAAAAGAAATGTTTAGTTTTTTTAATTTAAATAAAATCATACAATTTTTTATATATTTCATCTTAATATGATTGAGAAATTTGTTTTTAGCAATGAACTCCTTTAGTTGGAGACAATAAGCGATGCAAATCAGTTTTGAGGGAGCAGCATTTAAAAATTGATGCTAGAGCTTACAAAAATGTATAGACGTTTTAGGCTAGAAATCTAAACATATTTCCAGTATCCTCTTACAACAACTACAATTTATAGGCTAGGCGGGCACTTGCCATTTTCAGTCGTAGCGATAAATGTAATTCGACACTAAAAACCACAAATCACGCAGGCATGCAGAGCAAGAACTCTGGGATGTCTTAACAGTGAGTCCGTTGTAATCGAGAATCTAAGTCAAATGCAGAGCGAAATATGACATGAATTGCTCGTCTAAAAGAACTTGTTGTGCAAAGGAAGTCATTCAATATGTTGAAAACTACAGTGCGAATGTTTTTTTTTGAAGCACAAAACCATTGAATGTACGTACGAAATTCAACTTATTTAGCTCAAGCAAAAAGACTTCATCCATTTATTTTGATGAAAGTAATTCAATAATTAAACCCACAAATCATCCAGATAAGACGTAATAAGTAATGGGTGATCCAATTGTTAGCCAAAGGGTGCTTAAGAAGCAATTCTACACAATTCATGATGATTTTTGTTTGCATACTAAATTTTTCCAGTATTACCTGTCGAGTGGGTAAGCTAGTTTTAATGAGCTTCCACATATTATAGAACCAAAAACAGCATCAATACAATAGATGGAGGAAGTTTATACCATCAAACATATAAACCAAAACTAGAAACCACATACATTCCACTGCCTGCAAATTGAGCCCTCAGTCTCACTGAGCAATCGAGCGCGATCAAGCATAACCGAGCAAAAGTTGCATCAGGTGGACATTTTTTGATGATCAGGCGATTAAAGTACAATCAAGTGCAATCAACTAAATAACCTCAAATATTGTCGCAATCACAAAACGTAGCTCTATTGTTTGCCTGAGTGTGAATACACTGTTGAAAAAAATGTTAAACGCGACACATGTCGACTCTGACAATAGTTTTTATTATTTAGAATTGGGAATATAGTCTTACAAATAACCTCACTTAACTACAGTGTAAATGTAAACGAACAGCTGCTTGGAAGTTAGATGATCGTACGCATGCGTGAGCCATCGCGCACGATCGGTCATTGAGGCAAAATTATGGTCAAAAATAGAAAAAAATGTCTCTACACGACAGAGTTTCCACGATGAGTAGTGTGACCAGCCTGCTCATATCAATGTATGTGTTTACGTGTATGTTTTCTGTTGCATGTGGATGCAGTCCCAGTGTAGGTTGCGTAGGTTGTGTTTATTTTTGTGACCAAACAATCACGCGACCGAAAATAGCAAGTGTGCACCTAGCCTTACTCATTGTATAGCATATATTAAAGTGAAAAGGGTTTCATATTCTTCAACAAAAAATCCTTACGATATTTTGGAATACAAAACATCTAAACACCATATAATTGAAATAATATCTATCAGATCTGATGAGTCGTGAGATATTTAGAAGCTCGTAGTGAAATCATGTCGACACTTAACCATATTTCTATACCAAATAACTTGCCTAACTACTTACAGTTATCTGAAGCAGCAGCCACTATAATAATCATATAATTTTAAATGCATGACCACATAGCATTTAGGTATTTACTATTTACTTCAATGTTAGGCAGTGAAACTGTAGTTTGAGTAAATATATTTTACATACCATTTATGGTGTACGTATGTAATTTTTATCTAACTGAAACGTATCATCACATCAATATTTCATTATATTGCATTTTCCAGTTACGTATTCGTACTGATAAAACGACTGATTACACTAATTATATAACTGAAATTCAGTGATATATGCATAGGTATTTTAGTGAGGGTAGAGAATTTGATTGATTTTTTGCTTCCATTATGATTGTTAGGAATCCAAAAGTGGGAGGTATATAGGTACAGTGGAAGTGCTGCTTCAGTTTATTATTTATAAGTACCATTTTCACCGCCAAGTTCAAATGAGAATGTTTAAGTTTTGTTATGTTTGTAGAATTCTGTTTTATGTAGTTTTATATTTATACACTAAGTAATTAATGATACACACGATTTTTGTACATATTTTTCTACTACGATTAAAACACTGTATTATGAATAGTAGTTTTTGTTTCGCACCTTTTTACTTTACATTTTGCGGCTAAAACCACAAACTTGATGCTTGAAAGTAGGATAAGCTTAGACGTAGAGCAGAGGTGGGTAGCTTTCTGGTAAGTAATTTTGTATCACCCCTGAGATTCAAAATCTAGAATGACTGATTAGTATTTGTTTTCCTTTGGCGCTTTTTCCCCTCATGGAGAGAAAAGGTCAAGAAAGGGGAGAGGAATAAATTACGAAGTACGATTATTAAGAATAGACACATGTATATCGGGTGTCCCAGAATTTACTCCTTGAAGCGTGAAATCAGCGTAACGAAAAGCAGTTCAAACAAGAGCTGATTTGTAATTCTGAAGGCTAGTATGTATGATACCATGCATTCAAAACATTTTTTTGTGCGTCATCAAAATTAAAAAGTTTTGAATATTTGGGCAGTGTTATTTGAAAGTGAAAATTTTGACTTTAGAAACTCTTGCAGCTATTAAAGATTCAGTTTGCTTATCTTATGTACAATAATTTATAGCCCTTACATTTCCTAGTAGCAGCAGAGTCTGACTTTTTCTTGGTAGGCTTAATTCAAAATGAAAATTGTTTGAATATCAATTCGTCAATTCTATATGAAAATAGAAACGATTGCCCCTAGAAGGACTTACGTTTACCGTCGCTTCAGTTTGGTTATAAATACAATGTATGGCATGATTGAAAAAAACCTTTGATATTTGGTATTTGGGGTCTCCCTCTTATCGACAATGACCACACCTCTATCTTAAGCAGTAATACCAAATGAAAAGATTCCATCTCAGATGATGTCAGAAAGGCATCAGAACATTGCCAAAATTGCTGGGCAAATATATAAGGTAAGCTATTCATTTGGGAAGATATGAAAGAGCTGCGTGGGTACTCTCTAACTTAAGAGATAGAAACATGTTTCTATCACCATGACGATCGGGCAGTTTCGGGTGCCTACCACGTGTCTACTACGCTGTCATGGCACGCTGTCATATTTACGAGGCCACCCGATCCCATAGTACATAGTGCATAGAAACACGTTTCTAAGTTACAGAGTACCGGCGATGCGCCGCATGACAACTATATTTTGAAATATTCAATAAGGGGCGAAATACTAGTAGAAAATTGGCACTCCCTCGTCCCGTTTTTGCACCGTTATAGGTTCTAGCTGCACTTACTCAGTAATTGTTAAATCTTAAATGGGTAACTGTACCGAGCTATTGCTCATTCTAGATACCCAGCTACGGTAATTCCGAAATGCTGCTTTTCCTTCAGTTAGTCCACCCATTCTCAATATATTTAGGAAATCTTTTTACTAGAAAATCCTCCACTTCCAAATGGAACCTACGCGCTGCGTTTTGTGTGTTAAACACCGATCTTTCCTCCACGTTTACACGGGACATCCTCAGGGCGCTGTGACGACAGAGACTGAGATAGTCTGAGACAGCCTTAATGCCTGTGGAGATTTTCAAGCCAATTTGACTTTTTATACTGTTCATTTTACAGAGATATCGAGAAAATCAGGCCTGGAAGTGCCACCATGAAGTGAAAAAGAGAGAAAGAGTATCTTTCAATTTACCACAGTGGGCTTGTAGTTATAATAGTAAAGGTTATTATATAACATACTGCTGGTTGCTCATAAAATACAAAACAATTCATAACATACGTGGTTGGTAAGTCTGTTAAAAGGAACAAGCTCTATTGTGGAAAAAGTTGCATAAATTAATAACAGGATGGAGGATGTTATTGCGGAAACAATATAAAAAAGCAAGGGAAGTTCGTGGACATGTCCGCACTGAAAGATCAAATCGAGGAGCAGCATCAGGCCGGTGTAACATGAAGAATGATGGAAAAGAAGAAACTCCAGAAGCCACCAACAGGAGCCAAACCAGCACATTTGTGGCGTACACTCAAGAGCCCCATGTTTATGGGGTTTCGCTTAACCTTGTAGCCACGGAGGCCAGCCAAAGCCGCGATACTTCAAGCCCAGAGAGATAACAGGATGGAGGATGTTGGTGGCTTCTGGAGTTTCTTCCTTTCCATCCTTCTTCAGGTTACACCGGCCTGATGAAGCCAATAAGCAGAAATGCGCGCGCATCGCCGGTTAGTGCTCCTCGATTTGATCCTTCAGTGCGGACATGCCCACGAACTTCCCTTGCTAAATTAATAACTACATATAACTAAATAGACACATTATTTCCAGGAACATTTAACAGAAATAAAGAGATACATTTGCCCCCGTCCGAAGATTTTGAAGGTGCCGAATTTTTCAACAAAATATACGTACTACAGAAAGATTGTCAGAGTACTACGACCAGGAGAATCTGCAGTATAATATAAGAATGAACTGTATTGCAATTCAAGGATATGATACGTTTCAGTGTACATAACAATATGAAAGTTCCTAGGATAAACCTCAGGTAGCCATAATAACAAACACCATCTTTCTTCAGCATCAGTCGTAGTTTATATCACACAGCGTATTTAAAAGGGGCGTAGAGACAAAGTAAATAATATCTAAATAAGCGCCTTACCTTAGCATGAAATAGCACTGATTATATAATTCCTACACATATGACAGGCCATCCACATAATTAAGTACAGTACATAATAAAACATATCAATGAGTGGTTAACCGAATTGTAGCAGGCAACAATAATTATAGGACAACAGATCTAGCATCCGCTGGGTTCAAACCCGGTGTTTTTGCGTATTCATGACACTTGGTCCCAATTTATGTGTTGCATCATGTAATTTCTACTACATTTACTTTATATGCTAATGCCACCAAGCATAGACATAAGAAGGGTCGCTAGGCGCGGGTCCTTTAAATGGGTTCCATAGAGGCGAACCGCTAGATTGCATAATAATTAAAAAGTCGTCGCCCCCGATTATGTGCCGTCGTGCTTTAGCAGTGGTTTTTTTGTGTCGTCGGCGACTTTTACGTAACTTCTTGTATAAGGACCAATAAAAGTTCTTCTCATAGTACCGCATATTTGATGCACGAAGTTCGTTCATAAGGGCACGAACAGACTAGCCACTGAGTGACGCAGATAAATCGCGAGTACTCGCCTTTCGATGGCGCTACTAAAGACCAGCCGCAAAATGAGGCGAAACTTGGTGAGTAGTAGGGATGATGATGAAACATTTAAGAACTTAGATTTGATCGTGGTTAGTTCAGAGAAGTACATAAAATAATAATAAATGTGAAACTGACAAAGAAGGATGCAACGCTACAAGGGCCATTACATTTTGGGTCGTATGCACTGCCACTGACGCAGTGATTTTGAGTAATCTGCGGCATAGGCACTGCGTTCGAGTCTGTGAGCATCACGTCACATTCCAATTTCCAGTATGCACAGTTGCAATTTGTTTTTGTGATTAACAAAATTCTAGTGTGATTCAATATCCGCAGTTACAATCTATTTTGTGATAAACAAAATTCTAGTGTGGCTCACCCTGCGTTACCTCACCAAGCTGTGCGCTGAGCCTCTTTGGTGAGCACAAACCACGTCACGTCACGCTGCGTTCCAATTTTCAATATGCGCATCAGTTAAAATTTGTTTTTGTGATAAACAAAATCGTAGTGTGACTCACCCTGCGCCACCTCATCAAGCTGTGCCTCATTGGTGAGCACAAACTGCGTCACGTCACTCTGCGTTCCATATCCCAACTCTCGCTCATCTAAATAGGTTTTGAAAACCCAACGAGCTTCTTCGAGTGACAGTCGCACGCTACTCTCGCTCATTTGAATAAATTTTGAAAACACAGCGAGCTTCTTCGAGTGACAGTCGCGCGCTACTCTCGCTCACCTGAATAGATTTTGAAAACACAACGAGCTTCTTCGAGTGACAGTCGCACGCTACTCTCGCTCATCTTCTGAATAGGTTTTAAAAAAACAACGAGCTTCTTCGAGTGACAGTCGCACGCTACTCTCGCTCATTTGAATAAATTTTGAAAACACAGCGAGCTTCCTCGAGTGACAGTCGCGCGCTACTCTCGCTCATCTGAATAGATTTTGAAAACACAACGAGCTTCTTCGAGTGACAGTCGCACGCATTCGAATAAATTTTGAAAACACAACGAGCTTCTTCGAGTGACAGTCGCACGTTACTCTCGCTCATCTGAACAGGTTTTAAAAACCTATCGATCTCTTTCGAGTGACTGTCGCACGCTACTCTCGCTCATGTGAATACATTTTAAAAACACAACGAGCTTTTTCGAGTGACAGTCGTACGCTACTCTCGCTCATCTGAATTGGTTTTGAAAACACAACGAGCTTCTTCGAGTGACAGTCGCACGCTACTCTCGCTCATCTGAATTGGTTTTGAAAACACAACGAGCTTCTTCGAATGACAGTCGCACGCTACTCTCGCTCATCTGAATTAGTTTTGAAAACACAACGAGCTTCTTCGAGTGAGAGTCGTACGCTACTCTCGCTCATCTGAATTGGTTTTGAAAACAACGAGCTTTTTCGAGTGACAGTCGCACCCTACTCTAGCTTATTTGAATAAATTTTAAAAACACAACGACTTTTTCAAGTGGCAGTCGCACGCTACTCTCGCTCTTCTGAATAGATCTTGAAAACACAACCTGCTTCTTCGAGTGACAGTCGTACGCTACTCTCGCTCATCTGGATAGGTTTTGGAAACACAACGAGCTTCTTCGAGTGGCATTCGTACGCTACTCTCGCTCATCTGAATTGGTTTTGAAAACACAACGAGCTTCTTCTAGTGACAGTCGTACGCTACTCTCGCTCATCTGAATTGGTTTTGGAAACACAGCGAGCTTCTTCGAGTGACAGTCGCACGCTACTCTCGCTCATCTGGATAGGTTTTGAAAACAACGAGCTTTTTCGAGTGACAGTCGCACCCTACTCTAGCTTATTTGAATAAATTTTAAAAGCACAACGACTTTTTCAAGTGGCAGTCGCACGCTACTCTCGCTCTTCTGAATAGATTTTGAAAACACAACCTGCTTCTTCGAGTGGCAGTCGTACGCTACTCTCACAAATCTGGATAGGTTTTGAAAACACAACGAGCTTCTTCGAGTGACAGTCGCACGCTACTCTCGCTCATCTGAATAGATTTTGAAAACACAACGTGCTTTTTCGTGTGGCAGTCGCATACGCTACTCTCGCTCATCTGAATAGGTTTTGAAAAAACAACGAGCTTCTTCGAGTGACAGTCGCACGCTACTCTCGCTCATCTGAATAGGTTTTGAAAACACAACGAGCTTCTTCGAGTAATAGTCGCACGCTACCCTCGCTCATCTGAACAGGTTTTGAAAAAACCACGAGCTTCTTCGAGTGACAGTCGCACGCTAGTCTCGCTCAATTGAATAAATTTTGAAAACACAACGAGCTTCTTCGAGTGACAGTCGCACGCTACTCTCGCTCACCTAAATAGATTTTGAAAAAACAACGAGCTTCTTCGAGTGACAGTCGCACGCTACTCTCGCTCATCTGAATAGGTTTTGAAAAAACAACGAGCTTCTTCGAGTGACAGTCGCGCGCTACTCTCGCTCATTTGAATAAATTTTGAAAACACAACGAGCTTCTTCGAGTGACAGTCGCGCGCTACTCTCGCTCACCTGAATGGATTTTGAAAACACAACGAGCTTCTTCGAGTGACAGTCGCACGCTACTCTCGCTCATTTGAATAAATTTTGAAAACACAACGAGCTTCTTCGAGTGACAGTCGCACGCTACTCTCTCTCATTTGAACAAATTTTGAAAACACGAGCTTCTTCGAGTGACAGTCGCACGCTACTCTCGCTCATTTGAATAAATTTTTAAAACACAGCGAGCTTCTTCAAGTGACAGTCGCGCGCTACTCTCGCTCACCTGAATAGATTTTGAAAACACAACGAGCTTCTTCGAGTGACAGTCGCACGCTACTCTCGCTCATCTGAGTAGGTTTTGAAAAAACAACGAGCTTCTTCGAGTGACAGTCGCACGCTACTCTCGCTCATTTGAATAAATTTTGAAAACACAGCGAGCTTCTTCGAGTGACAGTCGCACGCTACTCTCGCTCACCTGAATAGATTTTGAAAACACAACGAGCTTCTTCGAGTGACAGTCGCACGCTACTCTCGCTCATCTGAATAGGTTTTGAAAAAACAACGAGCTTCTTCGAGTGACAGTCGCACGCTACTCTCGCTCATTTGAATAAATTTTGAAAACACAGCGAGCTTCTTCGAGTGACAGTCGCACGCTACTCTCGCTCATCTGAATAGGTTTTGAAAACACAACGAGCTTCTTCGAGTAATAGTCGCACGCTACTCTCGCTCATCTGAACAGGGTTTGAAAAAACCACGAGCATGAGGGTAGTCTGAGGTAACCATTTGCTGCCAGCTACAGCTACGAATGTTGCAATGGCAAGTAGGTACGGCCTGGCCCGGATTACCCATAAGGCCAACCTAGGCCATGGCCTAGGGCGCACTCTTACAGGGGCGCAGGTCATGAAAAAAACGACAATCTTTTTTACTTCTAATCCACACGTTACATAATTAGCTACAAAAAGCAATGAATCCAAAACAAAAAGATTAAGTCAACCCACTCAATGTATTATAATAATTACTTCATATGCATTAATAGTCTTCTTTTTTTTACTACTTACCGTATTATTTGTTTGTTAGTGACCAACTTAATCGTACCGTTTAAAGCCATTTTCCTATTTAAAAAAGATCAAACATAACCATAGATCACATATGATTCAAGCAAAGCTCATCGTCCTTGCTCTTCCAAGTATTGAAAATGAAAAAAGTCCACCAGCACGATTCGATCATTTACGTGGCTCAAAGCAAGATAGAAGAAATTTTAAAACTATTTAATGTTCAATATCTTTTTTACTCAATATCTGCTTACTACAAATTGCAAGTACATATTGGGATATTATATACATATTTTAAAATATCATTGACTAGCATAAATAGTTCAAAAGAAACTATAAAACTAAACGAGTTATACAGATAATATAGCACAAAATTTGTGATCGGTCACAAGCGCGCATGGTTTGATTTTTACCTGTTTTCGAAAAGGGTCCCTCAATCGGCACCGATCACTTGCGCGCCGGAAACAAATTAAGCTTGGATCTTCTTAATGACAACCTACCTTTTATTCTTTATAATTAATAATAATTCCCACCTTAACCTGGTTGTATTTTCTTGCGAAACAAATTCAAAATTTCTGTGCTCCTGTAATAAGGTATACGTAGATGACACTTTTGATTACTGTACAAAAATTTTTATCGATTATTTAGAATGCACGTTTTCAAAAATGGTCGTGACATACCAGTAGTGTTTACATTGCCACCTAACAAATTAGTTCTACACATGTTTTAGGTTTTAAATTGTTAGTCGATTATGGTGGAGAAAATAATTTGTCTTTTAACCCTTCAGAAATAATTCGTGATTTTGAAGTCGCCATCCATTTAGGAATAAGGCAAGTTTGGCCTAACTGTACAATAATGGGTATAGATTTAATCTAATGCAAGCCTGGTTCAAAAAATAATTAAGTTCAATTATTGTAGCATATAAAGACGCTAATTCTGAAGTGGGCCGTTGGTTGAGATTTGAGATGGACTTTCGGTTTATTATTTCTAGATGATGACAGGTTACTGAATGCTTTGTAAAATACTTTATGCCATTATTTACTGGATCCACAAGATCTATTATTCATTTAAATACATTGAATATTACCAGCATTCGACATGTTAGCAAAAAAACCACGTGATGCAGTTCAATATAATGCTGACGGAAAATGTTGCTAATCTATGACATTACGTATTACAATTTATTTCAATCAACGGTATTACGATTACGACAAAAGTAAACGAGCACCGTCTCGCGCGCTTGTGTCGACATACCTGCCTCTTAACCGAAATATTATGCGCGCTTTTGACCGGTGGGATTAGGACCAATCTGACCGCGGCGCGCTAGTGTCCTACGGCCAAAAATTTCACAACCCCAGGGCCACCCGGAAGGGGCGTAATTTAGGACTGTGGCCTAGGGCGTAAATTGATGCTAATCCGGGCCCGGGTACGGCTCTGCAGCATGGGTTTCGTCGCCACCTCAACATCCATCGGATTCGAGCTGTTCCTTCTCGATACACTATCCTTTATTATGTTTATGCACTCGTACCCGTGGTATATTGATCAACAAAAGATCACCAAGAGCTGCACGCACGATTCGAAACCCTGAACTCCTCTATGCTGGAGCTTGTACTTTTAGCCTAATACCACCTAGAGCAAAACGGGTTCAAACCCTGTAAATGCATGCTGCTGTTCAGGGTGGATCCATTGAAGGCGAACTCATTGAAAGGCGTACGAACAGCAGTACAAAAAGAGGCAGCAGCATAGTTAGGTCAGGAAAATTTCATATGTACATTTTCAATGTCAAAGCCAATACCTCACACAAGGCGTAGCTTTCGAGGTGGCAGTTATTTGTAATGTAAAGTACAAATAAATAATAATTTTAGAAAGTAAATAAAATGAATGTTTTACACAGAAGGGTATTTTTGCGCTCGACATGAGCCGGTAAACGAGATTAAAGTATATATGCATCCAAAAGTAGCATTGACAAGACAGGAAGCATTTCGAGTGTTGGACCTTTAAAGCGTGTTTCACACAGGCGAACCACTCCAATTCGCAATTAACAAGCCATTGTCACCAATCGGGTGACGTCTTGCGTTCATTTATAGGAGCATTCTGTTGTGTGATGTCGCCGGCGTCGAAATAACATCTTATATTTGATGTATGAAGCTCGCACACAAAGCTTAATATGTGCTCTTGCGCGATACTTAAGCCTGTATATACTGCATGGGAGCTGAGATTTGCTAAGAAGAGTACCATCAAACAGCGAGAGAAAAAGGTACTATTGAGGGCGGAACTTCTCGTGTCTTTGACCGGTGGCACTATAGTTAGGAGTTACTGAAAACAAGTATTTTTTTGGTATATGATGTATAATGTTTGATGCTTATGTTGTGAATTATAAACTCAGAAATGTGAGTATTGTAAGTAAAAATCTCACAGGTACCAGCTTTTCAGATTATTCAGCTACAATTTCGGTTACAATCCACCATCAAGGCTTATCAAGCAAATAACACCTACTTAAATAAGTGGTAGTCAAGTGTGAGTGGTATAGTTTTATTAAATAACATAAAGCTATAATGTACCCAGTTATTTAAAAGATGTCGTTAAGATGACCTCCTTTCATGAGTTATACAATGTAACACATTGAAAAGGTAAATATTTTGGCAATATATTTAGTTAGTTTTAATGCCCTGTATTTTAGAATACACTGTACATTATATTTATGTATGATGTTCTGTTCAGTTTATATATTGTCCCTTTTCGTCAATATGACATACTATACCTATATATTTATTTATATAATAAAGCATTGACAAATCACTGTACCTATACCTTTTTTATTGAACAATATTGTTTGGAACGTCAGGTTGTTCTCTCAGTTTAGAACATATGATGGCTGACAACAAATGAAATTGATTCCATTATTGATTGGTAAGTAGTCCAAACAGAACCTAGGAACTAAGCATATACCTAGGACACTTGAAACTGAAGGGAAATAAGTTGAAATAAGTTTTTTTGACACACATGTTGAGAATAAGCCTAGCCTTTGACACATGGGCTCTAAATTCCTATTGGGTTGGGATGTAGTTGGGATCTTATGCTTATACAGCACAATATTGAAAAAATAATGTTCTTAAAATAGGTGGACTAATAAGTTTTGTTTATTGGAATATTCTTTGGTTTTCACCAACCACAATCAAGGGCTTGAAATTATATAATGGAAAAAATATTCCCCAAACGTTTTGTTATCAGATAATGCTATAAAATATAGCCTAAACGTACTTCACATTGATGGCTCTAAAATGAATGATGCAATTCAGCAAAAAAATCTATGATAATGGCCAAACACATGAAAGTTCGCCTGGCGCGCTGTCCATGTTAGTCATGTTGGGCAATACGCGGCAAGCACCACAATATTATACAGGGCTGTCTAATTAGCACGATTCGCGTGAGACGCCCACTTTCACATCGGTCATCAACACCAAATGTCAGTAATACTTCCCTTACATTAGTTTTGGAAAACCCTGTAACTATATAGTCAGATATGAATTGCAAAATAGAATAAAACACATTAGGTAAAATTTTTATTTTAATGAAACTTTTATCAATCAGTAACAATGTGACCTTTCACTTTTAGATTATAATATCTATCTCGTGACTTGTTTCATAATAAATTAAGCATAAATGGAATACATGTATCAGTAAAATCTTCAATGAGACTAAACATTCTTTTAGGCTTACATAAATACATCCCTGTTAAAAAATGTATGTACAATGGTATTCATAATTTATAAAATTACTTCAGAATGACTTCCTCCCAAATATACTAGGCTTCCACTTTGAAACTTTTGATGGCTCTTGTTCTCTTTGTGCAGCTGCTTGTGCCTCTAATTCTTCTATCAAACGTTTTTGTTTTTCTCTGAATGCTGCTACAGGATCATCATATTTACTGTAATATTTTAGAACTTCTCTCACATCTTCTATGTCATTATCAGCAATTGCTAAAAAAGAAATACAAAAATGTATACTATATACAAAAATCTACAGAAAATTCTATTTCAATCATTTAATATTGTCAAAAAAATGTGCCCATTTTTATCTGATAATGTTTTTAACATCATGATGTAAAAAATATATGATGGAATTATGTTAGTTCACAATTTGGCTCATACTAACAGAGTGCACTTAAAAGAATTGCTAATAATGCCTTTTTGGGATTACTGTATAAAAAACATCTACTAAAATTGTTTTGTGCATACCTATATATTTAAATTTCTGTACTACCACACTTGGACATCTTATCTAATATGGCAGCTTATACAAAGCATAATCCAGTACTTACTTTTCAATAATGCTGCTAAGTCCAATAGATAAGTGTCATCATCATTGCCTGACCATTTCTTCACATGCAGTAAGTTCTCTGGATTGAACTTTACATTTTTTGCATTCCAGTCTACACATATTACTTTTGTTAAATCCCTATTCAAGTTGTTTAAACTTTTAACATGATGACCTCCAGTAAAGTGTGTAGCATCACGAACCAGCTTATATGCAATCAGATTTTTTGGATCTATTGCTTCAATCAATGGAAAGACTGTCATTCCTTGCTCAGCTGTATATATCACTATTTCATAAGACCCATGCAGAGACTCTAAGAAATAATCCAACACTGAAAAAGTTGGATCGAATATACTTTAAATTAAGAATATGTGAAGATTTAATTTCTTTAATAAGGTATTTTAAGCGAATTTTATATTTTATATGAAGTTTATATGGTAGATACAGTATTTCTTTATAATCGTTAAATGCTAGTAAATACTCTTGTGTAATTTGATGGTGTATGCCAGTGACCTATTAACCCCCCCCCCCCAAAACAACATAATGCAGCTGAAGATGTAATATTCACAACCATGCATACATCTAACAGCAACCCTAATCAGCACCTGATCAAGTATCAGTCAGAATGTCCCATCCCTAATCTAGACTCCCCAAAATTAAATCCTGGATATGTGCCTGGTGTATGTGGTATGTTAGTAAGCACAAGTAACAGGCACATATTTAGGGAGGCGGGACCAGGGGGTCCGGACCCCCCGAAACATAATAAATGCCGTCTGAAAAACAGATTCCACAAATTTTTGCACCCCCCTCCCATGGACAAGAGCAAATTTAAGGTGGCAACTCTAGTCTGCCCCCCCCCCTGAAAAGTCAAGCAAGTGACACCCATAATCTGGACCCCCCCCAAAACCAAATCCTGGATACGTGCCCCACAAGTAAGTATTTTAAATCAAAATTGGCAGCAAACCAATACTCTGAAACAATGATGAAACAGAAATGTTATTCTCAAGTACAAACACATTGAGGCACAAATATTTAAATTATGGCTCACCATTATTGAATCACATGCATATGCAGGAGTTTAGCTCTCATACTTATTTGAAAGAAATTGGAGAAACTTTAGGTTTGAGTAATCTTTAACTTGTCTTTGCTTAATAATAAACTAAAATATGTGGGACTTGTCCACAACATAACATTCTTGCAAAGTTTTTGTTGAAAATTAAAAACATTATATAAAACACAAACTACATACATGGCCGTTTCTTGAACCTCCATCCTGTGTTGTATGTCCAATCAGGATGTACTAAAACATCTGTTAATTCTAAAACTAATGTATACTTTGGTTGAATGTAAGGATATTCTAGAGGATCTGGTAATAATTTCTCTCTTGATGGCTCCTTTATAAGCTAAAAAATATTAATTCATTAGAAAAGTATATTTACTGCAAAAGCAGGATTCTAAGGCATAAATTACATTTAAATTTAAAATGAACTATCACTACCATACCTATTTTGTGAACATGATAACTCATCTTTGTTGTTTCAATAATTAATTATTTTTTAGTTCATAACCGAAAGCAAGTCAAGAAGCTGCTTGTGAATCAGCTGACTTACCCTTCTGTAATAATCCAGCTCTCTATATGTTCGTAATATGTATTGTAATACAAGAGGTTTCTCATACAAATCATCTTTTATAGGATTGCCTTCAGCGTCTTTTTCTGGGGCACCTAGGGTAAATACCAAATATGTTCCTACACAAGTAAATGATATCCCAAGAAAAGCTAAAACTCTCATAGTTTTTTGAGATTGTTCCTTTCGATTCTTTTCATCATCTTCAGGGGTTTCTTGCTTCTTTTCTGGCGCATCTTTGTTAGTCAATAAGCTGGTTAAAGGAGACTTGACTTTACTCTCTGAAAGAAATTTTCATAAGCCGATTTAAAAAAATATAACCTACAACGTACCTTCAGAGAAAGACCTATTTTGACAAAAGTAATGAGGTACCTCTAGAATGGTCCTTGCATTAGTTATATAAAGCCTCAGGGGCCTTCGCTGTTTTGCAAATAAATTTAAAACTCTAACAGTCTGATTCAAAAACTTCATATTTTTCCAAAACACATGCTCAATAGAGGTGAGTCGATTCCGAAGGAATCGTTTCATAGGAACGATACCGTAAGAGGAATCAAAGGAATCGATTCCGAGGAATCGAAGGAATCGGTTCCCCTCGGAATCGATTCCGATGGTTTGGAATTGGAATTGACAAATCCGCGCACGGACTCGGACTCGGACTGTCGATGTTGGTGTCGGTTAGCCAAACTTACTAGTGAATCGTGTTGTCAATTTCGTCGCGTTGTGCCGGAATCATGAACGAGATTAACAAAACAATTCACAGCATTCACGGCTGACGCTGCTGTAGTGCGGTGTAGTTATTTCTGGCAGTTCCATTACTTTTTCTTTGTGAAGTACCTTGTACAGAGATTTTAAAAGCTTTTCTTTAACTTGCAATGTATGCTTGTTTGTACGGGTGGAATCTTGCTACTCAATTTTTTTGATGTCAATCACCTTTAATATTCGAAGATGTCAATACGATAAGCTAAGCTGTGTGCCGTCATTCTGAATCCAATATGGCGGACCATCCAAGATACCGGAATAGTGAATTTTAATGTATTTGTACAATATGGGTACCAAATTAAAGGGGTTGTTGAGAATAACTTGAAAAAGAATGTGACTTCATTTTAAATCTAATATGGCCGATCCTCCAAGATGGCGGAGTAACTATTTTTTAGGCACTTCTGCAATATCGGTATCAAAATGAAGGGCTTGCAGAGAATATAATTAGAAAAATATACTGAAATCACTCTTAATCCAACATGGCGAACTCGAAGTTTTTTTATGCAGTCCTATAATATTAGTATTAAGCGAACGGTTCGCTGAGAATAAAATTGCAGATTAATAACTGAAAAGTAAAAAATAAACTAAAAGCAAAACTTTTTAAAACAAGCTTTTATTTAAATGTTCTAAAAAGAAGAAAATTAAATTTTCCTTTAAAATTTTAACTACCAACTTATACAGAACGTATATGATCATAAAAGTTCATCGCAAGGTTTGCGTAAGTATAAAGTATTTAGTTAAACTGAAATTTTAAAAAAATTAAACTTAGGAGGTCAAGTAACAAGTTACTGAAATAAATAGGTACTAGTTGACTGACACAAGTAAATCGTACGACAGGCTTTTGTCATCATATGAATTGTGTATAATGAGGTTATAAGTTGATAGTAAAAGTTTTAAAGGAAATTTTTATTTTCTTCTTTTTAGAGCATTCAAATAAAAGCTTTTTTTAAAAAAGTTTTTTTTTTCATTTAATTTATTTAGGTATATTATATGAAGAAGCTTTGTTACCAATGTAGAATAATATACTCTTTTATTATAACTCTTGTACAAATAATACTGAAGAAACAAAATCTTATATATATTTCATAAACATAACGTAAAATAATAGTTTCTGTCGATAAACTACAACTAGAATTTATTATGGATTGAATAACAAAGAAATTTAAATCGGAAAATTTTTTTCCAAGACTAAGAAAAGTTGCTACAAATCGGTTTATTTTGTTAAATCGCCGCTACGTCTCAACATAATAGAAAAGTCGCTATTTTCGTGACAAGTCTCTACGAATGGCAACACTGCTGTAATGATCCAATGGACTAATGGAATCGTGAACGTAGTGAAGGAATTGGGGTAATCGATTCCGAAAAAGGAATCGATACCATGGACACGGAGTCGATAACAAGGATTCGTAAATCTTCGAGCGAGTCCGCGGAATCGTGAACGAATCGAAGGAATCGATTCCGAAAAAGGAATCGGAACCGTGGAACCGAATCACCAAAAGGAACGATTGAGCCCCGTTCTAATGCTCAATAGCTCAAAAAATATTCAAAATATCAAAAAAGTTCATCGCCTATCACAGAACTAAAAGTTTAGAGAACGTAAATAAATGTCATCTACTAACTGTTATGTAAGAACAAGTCTTTCTGTGTTGTAGACAACTGACACAGCATGGCCACAGGCAAGTAAAAATGTAAGATGTAAAGCTAAATTCAGATGCATACGACATCCAACGATACGACGGTACGAAACTGTTCCTATTGGTCATGGCCGACTCTACACTAGGCCGGAGGCTTAGATGTGGCATCGTGGCTTAGCTGTCAAATAGTGGCCCTATAGTTTCAGAATAATTATTACATTTTATATGTATTAGAGTTCACCTCGGTTAATAAATTAAGAAAAATACTTTTTAGAACTACTACTACTAATATCACTTACATCTGATGTCTGTTTCATCACAGTCAGACACTACAAAATAAAAATAAACGCAACCTGTTTCCTGCCGCCACTTCCATTTCCACTTAAATGAACACTCAATTTACTTTCTAAATTATCACTTGAGCTAGAAAAATTCACTATTAGGTCACTGTGAAGCCATTCTTGCTGGTCTTGATTTCCCTTTCACTATCAAATGCTTTCGTAGGTATGCCCCAGGCCATGCCCAGATGAGTTCTATTAACTGTATTTTTCTGTGATATTTGGGAGGTCCAGAAAACATTATAGGTACCACATTGTGCTTTAAAATAGGTCTTATCCTTTGAAATGTTTGTCAATTATTGTCTTTATCCTTATAAATATAACCAGCCCTTCCGAGGAATACCTTTCACCCACTTCTGTTTATGTCCCTTATCGGACACACAATTGCCAGTGCAACCTGGTACTACACACTTTGCAGGCATCTTTTTATCTTTATAGTTTCATTTGTGCAGGTAAATAAGTAGAAACCCATTCAAAATCACCTTGCAACGTTCTTTTTAATCTGGAATAAGGTTATGTTGGGCCATGGTTTGGTAGTCCTCTACTCATGCCTCTACTGGGCTGCAACCTGGTGCTACACGCTTTGGAGGCATCTTTTTATCTTTATAGTTTCATTTGTGCAGGAAAATAAGTAGAAACCCATTCAAAATCACCTTGCAACGTTCTTTTTAATCTGGAATAAGGGGATGTTGGGCCATGGTTTGGTAGTCCTCTATTGGGCTGCAACCTGGTACTACACGCTTTGCAGGCATCTTGTTATTTTTATAGTTTCGTTTGTGCAGGTAAATAATTAGAAACAAATTAATAATCACCTTCCAACCATATTCTCTGGACCTGGAAGAATACACATCACATAACAACAAATGAAAACACGGCCTGATCTCCAACGTTGCCATATTTCAATGCTCCGGCCTAGTGAGTAGAGACGGCCGTGTGTCAAATATTTCAACCAATAGGAACAGGAACAGTTTCGTACCGTCGCCATGTACCGTCGTATCGTGGGATGTCGCATGCAACTAAATTTAGCTTAAGATGATAAGATGTAAGCAATTAAGGCAGTTAAGCACTCGTGGTGTCGTGATTGTCTGAAAACGTGTGCAAAACTACCGCCTACGGAGGCGGTGCTGAGATGTGATCGCTCTGCCTCTGTTCGTCAAACTATCAAAAATTTCAGCCTTGATAGGCTGAAAGATTTTATGCCTATAAAATCTTATTCGTCCAACTATTTTGAACGTCCTCTCCTTCGCCAGACACAAATAAAACCTTCCATCTGTGATTTTCACTAAAGCGCCTGGAAGAGTGGAAACCTGTGGTGGAAGCGCCTGTCTGTGGGCCTAGCGATCTATGGCACAAAATGAGTACGCTGTTCGCTGTCCATGGCTATGGCAGCACTGGGTCCTGTGACTGGGTCACAGAATTCTGTGATTGGGTGTAGCAGTAGTCACAGTGAGTGCAACACTAGCAACTGTCAAGTTGACGTTATCATCTGATAAATGTTTTGGTTTACATTTTACATTTACAGTTTGCATGTTTCTATTTATTTGTATTTGCTTATATGCGCTGCAAATGGCATAGATTTACGATATCTAGCGACTGGTCCTTTAATATTCACTAACGCAGTGGTGTGATAACAGAATCTCAATATTATCGAGTTTTCCATTTGCAAGAAACGCCATTCCCTTAATAAAATGGATCATTTAGCCCAGGATTTAACGATTGCTTTGGAAGAGTCTGAGACTTGTGATCCAAGTAACATTGCTCATGGAAGATGGGGAATACGTCGCAGAACCAGATCTGCTGGAAATTTACGTAATTATATATAGTAACATTTGATAGTTTAACATGATTTATTGGACCATTTTGCAGATTTGTATGTGAACAAGTCTGGTGGTAATAACCACTCAGAGGATAGCTCTAGTAGCAATTCGGAAATCAGGAATGAAAAGCATCGTAACAAATTGGTCAGTTTTCATCAGTCTGATTCTGATGATATGTCATTCAGTGTTGTCAAAGCTCTTCGACAAAAAGCTGCATTGAGAATGAAACATCCTGTGAATAACTTTTTACGAGGTTTGTTGGTTGCTAGTTATTAGGTAGTTTTCATTGTTCTTAATTAATCTTACCGCTTCGGTTAACAAATACGTTGTCAGAACCGCTATTTGACAGATAAACAAACAGTTTTCGGAGCAAGACACCACTGTATACCCTGTCACCCGATACTTTAAACTGTCAGCCGTGTCAATAGCGAACAGCTGTTCGGCTAGTGATAATTAAAAATACCCCAGATTGAGTCTTGACCTAGCTTTGAAGGAATACAGGGCTGTACTGAGTACAAGTACTACTAATAGCGAGTAATCAACACTTGGTGACGTTTTCGCCTATGCTGTGAGGTCTCTATGCTTATTCTACATTTTTTTGGAAAATCCTGTGTTTCTTTCAGTATATCAGTATGGCTGGACTGAATGATGATGATTACGCTTTAAATGAGGTAAGAATATTACTAATACGGTCTTGATCGCAGGGTTGCCAATCAACACCACTAGTAAAAAATTAAATTTGAGATACACTTCTTCGTCAGCTGATACCGATCAAATAGACGTCAAGCCAGTTTAAAGTATCAGGTAACAGAGTATAAGATGCCCGCTAACCTTATTTTGAGCTACAACTTTGACACCATAACGTCAAATTAGCAGATGAGTATTGTAAAGGTTGTTATTTGAAAGAAAATCATAATTCAATAGTTTGTGCTGTAGTTTGCCCTAAAATGATGGACGAGTTGATTTTATTGGACTCCAGTGATGACTCGGATTTTGAAGATGCGATCTTGTTGGAAGTATTTGACAACAACAACATCGAATACAGAGCCGACCTTTACGGGAGATTCAACTTAGATATGCTCTCGGAACAGGAGTGTAAAGTGAATTTCTGCTTCGAAAAACGGCATATTCCGAGATTGGTACAAGCTTGCCGAATTTGGAAGCATTTTTGTAAAACGACGGATAATATAATTGTTGCAGATCTACTCAAAAGAAGTCAAAACCAGTGTCACTGTCAAAACCAAAACAGGATATGACCTAATGTTTATTCGTGCTGCGCATGCGTGTCGCTTCGTTAACCGCTATGGCTGTCGTCCGTACAATACCGGCATTTAGCGGTTACGATATACGCAAGATCAAAGCTGGGAAGAGGTATTTGATTCCTTTGACGTAAACGAAGCATATAACATTTTTCAAAAAACTCTTGTATCATTAATGGTAAGAATATTCCCTGAAAAAAGGTTTAAAAGAGGTCAAAATACCAAGAACTGGATAACAATAGCAATAAGAACCTCCTGCAAAACAAAACGTCTTTTGCACAAAAAAATGTTAAAAGGCGAAGTTAGTATACTGTATTATAAGACGTATGCAAGTGTTTTAAAAAGGGATATTAAGAAGGCCAAATACTTAGCAAATAATAATTTTATACTGAACTCGGATAATAAAGTTAAAGCGACCTGGTCACTGATAAAAAATGTTACTGGAAACACCACTAATAAAAAAAATAACATTTTGCATAACATGGGAGGTAGCGCTTCTTCTGATGTCCTAGACGAGATAAATAATTACTTTTTGAATTCATGCCCAGACACAGCTACACAAGGTAATGCTAATTTTGATAAAATCAATTATTTCCACCATAACTGTATTTTTTTGCCAACAAACCCCTCCGAAGTTCTGGAGGTAATATGCGGACTACAGAACAAAAAATCTGTTGGAGAAGATGGGATACCCATTATACTGTTAAAGACTGTCTCACATCTGATTGTTGCCCCATTGTCTCATATAATCAATCTCATGTTCTCCACAGGGGTTTATCCAGAATTATTAAAGACTGGTCAGGTAAGGGCAATATATAAAAAGGGGGATAAAAACCTTATTGGAAATTACAGACCAATAACATTGCTGCCCAATACTAGCAAAGTATTTGAAAAGGTTATTCTTAACCGATTAGTTGCATTTTTTGAAGGAAACTTGCTACTATCGGAATGTCAAAATGGCTTTAGAGAAAAAAAGAACACCATCAGAGCAATATACCAAGCTCTGGAAACAATGCTTTGCTCATTAAATGAGAACAAAGAAACCTTAGCTCTCTGCCTTGACCTGTCTAAAGCCTTTGAAAGTGTTGACCATGTTATCTTGTGTCAAAAATTGGAATTATATGGGATACGAGATATACCATTGGAGATAATAAGATCTCATTTGGAAAATAGAAAGCAATGCACAGTTGAATATGATACTAGTGGTGTTATGTTAAAATCAAATAAAAAAGAGGTAGTAAAGGGTGTTCCACAGGGATCTATTTTAGGACCTCTTCTCTACATTGTTTATACAAACGAGCTTCCAGAACACATTACACATAGGTCAGTTATGTATGCAGATGATACGTCTGTAATTTTCAGTGAAGAAACAATAGAGAACTGCAAAGAACAGATTGTGACTACTCTTGGTATCGTCGATGATTGGTTTTCTGATAATAATCTTTTATTAAACGTTAGCAAAACGCAACTGATTGCTTTTAGCAGGAATGAAAAAACAACATTTACAGTTAACTACAGAAACACAGAAATTGCAACTCAAACTTCATTATCATTTCTGGGGGTGAAGCTGGACCAACGGCTTGATTGGAAGTTACACACAGAAGAAGTTGCTACATCATTGGCCAAGTATAGTTATGCCCTTGGGATGTTATCCAGAAGTGTAAACACACAGACGGTCTTAACAGCATACTATGCCTACGTGCACTCCAGAATAGCCTATGGAATCATTTTTTGGGGAAACACAGAAGGTGCTGCAAGAGTCTTCATAAATCAAAAAAAGTGTGTCAGAAACGTTTTCCAACTGAAACTGAGAGACAGCTGTAAGAACATTTTTGTCCAACACAAGATATTAACTGTAGTTAGCTTATATATTTTGGAGTCCATTATTTTTGTAAGGAAAAATTTTGACCTGTTTGACGATTCTGTTCCTGAACATAATTATTCAACCCGAAATAAGTGTAATCTCATACTCGATAGAACCAGATACACTTACATACAAAAAAATGTCAAGTATTCTATTAAAAAGATCTGGAATAAGCTGCCTGTATCACATAGAAATCTTCCACTACACATATTGAAACTTAGACTCAAAAGCTTTCTGTTAGGCAAGGCATATTATGAATTGAATGAATTCTTTGGTGATGAAATAGTGCTGTGATCAATGTTCGATCTATTTATTTTTACTTGTATGTTGAGTCTGATAAGTTTTATTTCAATGTTGTGTTTGTTGAGTTTGACTTCAATGTTGTCAACCGACATTATAATGTATGTAATTTTGTATGTTTCTTTTTATATCTATGTATGTTTTTTATTTAATGTATATATTTTTTTCTTAATAATTATTTTTGACATGTTCTATACCCTAACAGGGTCAGTTGGAACCAATAAAGTTTATCTATCTATCTATCTATCTACGTAAAACGAAATGCAAATGTCAAAGTTGTCAAATAGCGTTAAACGGAACATCACTTTGTAAGTAACGAAAACTGCCTATTACCTCAAACACTACAGGTCAACCTATTTATCCTTATCCACGTAACTGTATTAATTTCTAAAACCTATCTTAAGGTTGTCTCTTTGTTCCATTGTGTTAAATATGCCTTCTAACAAAAATCACATATACTTGAGTTAAGCTGTTAAACCTTACATGCATTTTGGGCACCTTTTTGGGTTTTATAAAAGTATAAAATCAATTTTATATTTTGTTAAATGTCAAAAGTATGTGTGGTTTTTTTGAAGGGCTAATAGAACCCAATAGAATAACTTTTATTATTACATAATATTTTACTGATGAATCCAAAGGAAAGTAATGATGGCTTGCAATGAATAATGATAAATATTATTGTCTGTGAAAGATAAAATTGATTAACACCCATGCAAGAAAGGCTCTTATGTTACATTGTTAACTCACAAGACAAACAGTATCATGATTTTAAGAGAGGCTCCCATTTTGGTTGAATCAACAATGAAAATGCAGGTATCTTTATTCTTTAAGATTTCAGTGTCCTTGGCTTAAGTTAGTATGCAAAAATATAAGCATTTTCAATCATTGTCACTAGGGGGTGGGTTGGCTCAGTGGTTAGAGCTGAGGTCTCATGACCAGAAGGTCCCGAATTCGATTCTCGTTAGAGGGGAAAATTTATTTCTGGTTTTTCAATCAAAAATAAATATCCATAAAAAAAGCTCAGCCAGAATCCCCCTCTGAGCCTTCACTGTAGACTTCTAATTAACAGTGCTGTTCCTAGAGTAGAGCAGGGAATCAGTAACAAAGCCTAACAAGGACCATAGCAATCAATGCTAATGATACAGAAGTAAAAAAAAAAATCATTCACTTGTTTCAAACAATTTGTTACATTTATTATTAAGTGACCTTTTCACTGCAAAATAGTAACTGGTCAGTAGCAAACTTGGTGTGAAATTACAGGTTATTTTTCACAACTGACACTTTATTAATATAAACATACACTAATGAGAGAAAGTTCCCAACGACTGACATTCCGTATAAAAAGCAAAAATATAACACTGTTCTCAGCTGACTACATAAAAACCTGCGGTATGTTTCTAGTTCTGAGTAGGCAGATAGACAGGCAGTTCAGTCCTGCCTGTGCATTCATGAATGAAATTATGGTTGTTGTTTACAGGTTTAGGATGTATTTTACCCTATGTGTGTGATTTGGCATTAAGTAATATTTTAGATGAACTTCAGATGGGTCATACAAACTGGTTCCTGGCCAATAGATGCAACCTAAATGACACAAAAGCTCAGTGTATGATCTCCTCACCTTGATAGGTTAACCCTAGAATACCCTGGGACAAACATGTCAAGTTCCTTGGGGTCTACTTAGATGCCAAACTAACCTGGGAAGAGCACATAACTAGGTTATGTAGTTGGTTTATCTTATTAGATCTCTGTCACAGCATGTGTCTTTGCCAGCACTGCTAGCTGCTTATCATGGGTATTTTTTCTCCACTATTCATTTTGATCTGAAGTCATTCATCTCATAGCTTAGGTTTTTTGTCTCCAACGCTGATGCATAAGGATAATCTCGGTCTGTTTTCCTTCCCCCTATATCATAATTGCCTAATGTACATCAAAGCCACTTTGCAACTTTTCACTTACCACTCTGACATCCACAGCTATGCCACCCAAAACATTGGAGATGTCCTTCCTGAATTTCACAGACTTGCAGGAACCAGGAGTGGTACAGACTATTACTGTGTTAAGTTATTTAATGTGTTGCCAGAAAATATCAGAGCTTCACCGAACGAGCTGTTTTATGCCAAAATAAAAAAGTACCTCCTTAGAAAGGCTTTCTATAGTTATGAAAAATTTACAAGCAACAATTTCCGAGATCTAACTTAGGCGTTTTTTCTATCCTTTTTTCCTTTCATCTATGATGATCAAATAATGTGTGTTTTACCTTCAGAGTAACAACTGGTTACTCTGAGGTTTTACCACATTCTCTTATGTATTGTTTTTTTCTGATGTTATTCTAATGGTGTGAAATTGTTGTCATTTTGTTCAATGGATTTTAAATTGTCTTAGTAGTATCTATTCTAGTCAGTGGCATAGCGTGACGCCAATACAAGGGTATGTAATAAGTAACTGCAATTTTTACCAACACAATACATTTTTTTCTATTTTTATGTTAAAAAAACAAAGTTCTGAACGTATATGTAAGATCTTAAATTTTAAAATTAGAATCAAATCTTTTAGTTGCACCCAGAATCGTTCATCGCGACGCGCAACGATATTTTACTTTATACCGTAACTAGACACGTTTAGGAAACCGCATCATCCATTGACACAAAACGGCGAACTGGAGACAGTGGAGACGTAATCACGGCCCTAAAGTTTGTTGACCTAGGATCGCGTTCGGTGGCGTTCAAGATGTGACCAGGACAGTCGCATCATTGGGCTGTCGAGATATTTTTATGTTTAGCGTTTAGTATAGCCCGTATAGAGCTCGACCAATACACACATTTGATAATTGAATTTAATTATTTGAACAAATTTTCTGCGAATTTTAATTTATTATAGGAGACCTTAGTGACTTTTTTAAATTAAAATGTATTATAATATTTTAAAGGGATGCGACGCGCTACCCGCATCAATGGAAGCTTCGCCGCTGATTTTATGCTATTCTATATAAAGTTGGGCTAAGAACACAAAACAGAGATACTTTCTGTAGAGAGTGAAATGATCCTAGACCTCTTTCAGAATGTCAAAATCAGTGACTGGCTGCGGCTGTTAAATCTGTCTGTAAGATCAGATATATTTGTTGCAGGTGTTAGCCATAGCCTTGAAAGTGATTCTGTGAATGAACACTCACCAGCCAGACCAAACTTAAGGCGCAAGAGAAAACTGAAAAGGATCAGCATTGATGAAACCCCAGTGCCACCATGTGGAAAGAGGAAGAGATCACAAAGATTGGAATTGATGGACACTAGTCGCCACTTCAGGCATAGTGTGAAAATCAAACCATTGCATCAAAGCCTTGTGAATAAAATTGAGAAGTTTTGCCAAGGTCCTGGTCAGTTAGCGCAGCAGTCATGCAGTGTAGCAGATGTGAGTATTCCTTTACATCCTGACTTACTCGTTGTTATATGAAACTGTGTTTTATTGTAGAATAACTCAATGGAGGTTCAACATTATGATGACAATTGGGATGGTGCCAGCGAGAGCAGCATCAGCTGGAGTGGAGGGGAAGGCCATGAAGGTGATGATGAACTAACAGATTGGGCACCACCTATGGACAATGCAGCAGCTATTGATCAACCTTCTTGGCCGGAAAATGATCCCAGAGAAATTAGAGCAGGTTACTATCCCGTCATATATGCCATTTGTAGACAATTAGACATTCATTTTGAAATGATTATAAGATTTAACATCAATGCAGGATCAATAATACACAGTTAAAATCAGTTAGCTTCTAGAGAATGGACTTTTTTACCATAAAATCGTTTCCACATATAAATTGGAAAAGTGATCTTTTCTGTTTTTACAGATAATAGTATACTGTATACTATCTATCACTTATTTTTCCGAACCAGTCATAGACAGCACTGTTTTGCTTTTATTAAAGCTCATCAGTACGCCTTAGGTTTTAGATGAATAATAATTATAATAAGGAGGAGGAAAAGCGGAACAAATATCAGGAGTTGATCTGGCAACTTCGCAAGCTCTGGTCAGATTATGCTGGTTACGGTCATTGGATCTCTAGGTGGAATGAGAAATACACCTGCTTCTGCACTGCGCGCAATTCTGGTGTACCGTGCGGCGGCGCACATCTTAGCCGCCAGAATGCAGAAGGCAATCACCCTTGGGTTCCTTCGTATACTTAGGTCGCACGAATCGCGGACTCAGAGATTTCTCACCCCACGATGTGAGGTGTAGTCGCTGGGTAATGGAACAGCAGTTCGGTGTACCGGAGCCTTGGGATGCACCTTTATGTTAAAAAACAATAATAATATCGTCTTTATTTCGGAAAACCAAGAGGAATATGAGCAGCGAAGTTTAGCCTCTTACACTTAACTGCTCAATCATATCAGTTAGAAGAAGGATGTTCAATGCAACATACAGAAAAATAAATGTAAAAAAATTACGGCAAATAATATTAATACGGTGACAGTTTTGCCGTAAACACTATGTGCCAAGAACAACGTGCGGCTGTAAAATTTTGTTTTCTATTGGGGAAATCAGCTCCGGAAACTGTTGTAATGGTTAAAAATGCTTATGGAGATGCTGCCCTAAGTAAAACCAGAGTCTACGAATGGAATGAAGAAATGTCAATTAAAGACCAACCTCGTTCAGGACGCCCCTCAACGTCAAGAACTGACGAAAACGTCGAGAAAATCAATGCTTTCGTTCGTGAAGACCATCGCCGAACCATAGATCAACTCTGTGAGAAGTCTGAAATACATGGAGTTCAGTTCAGAGGATTTTATCCGAAGATCTGCACATGAGGAGAGTTGCAGCCAAATTTGTCCCTCGTCTTCTCACAGGCGAGCAAAGGGAGCGTCGACTTCAGACATGTCTTTAGAGGGATACTATACTATATTACGTAAATATCGCAACCTCGGAAGGCCAGGCCTTGTATGAGGCTTTTACAATAATTTACATGTTGTATGTATACATGACAATTTAGCTAACCCAACTTGCTGCAGTGCTGCATCGTCCTAGAGTGTTATCTTTCTCCCAACAGTGGTACACATTTTCATCCTTCTTGATATGTAGTATACGTATTCATCACGACCTGCAGCATGCCTCTTTCAGTATTATCGATGATTTTATCATGATTTTATACCTAGAATTTGGATGTGACATTACAACTATTTTGACGCATTTGACAAGGTACATCAATTATTATAAAAAGATCAGCTCAAAGAGGACCCCAATTGTTTTTTTGCAAAGTGATTACTGGTGATGCTATGGATACGACCCTGAAACAAAACAGCAATCAAGTCAATGGATGACACCTGGCTCCCCTCGTTCCAAAAAAGCTCTCCAAATAAAATCAAACATCAAGACACTGCTCATTTGTTTTTTCGATTGCAGAGGTGTTGTGCACGCGGAGTTCGTTCCTTCGGGTCAAACTGTCAACCAGCATTTCGTTTTGAAAAGATTGAGCGAGAAAATCCGGAAGAAAAGGGCAGATCTTTGGAGGACAGGTGACTGGTTCTTCCATCATGACAATGTGCCTGCTCACACCGCCCTGTCTCACACCGCCCTCTCCATAAGGCAGTTTTTGACAAAAAATGGCATGACACCGATTGTCCACCCACCCTATTCACCGGATCTAGCCCCCTGTGATTTCTTTTTGTTCCCCAGGCTAAAAAGGGACCTGAGAGGGAAGCGTTTTGCCACTGTGGAGGAGGTAAAACAAAAATCGCTGGAAGGTCTGATGAACATCCCTGAATGCAAATTTAAAAAATGTTTTCAACAATGGAAGGATCATTTGGAAACATGCGTTGTTAGCAAGGGATAATACTTTGAGGGCGATCAAAATTTGATGTAGAAATTTCAAGAAACAAAGAAGTTATGACTAAATTTTCGTTTTTTTGGGTCCCCTCTCGTACACTGCCATCATAAGACCCCGAATACAATACGGCTAGGTGGTTTGGTGGCGTTGAGTGCAGAAATCCACAGTGTACGACATCCCCAACTGCAGCACTGGAATTTTTTCTCGGGCTGTTGACTGATTAGGATGACAGCGATGGCTGCAGCGCATTTGCGAATGCGGGACTCTGGTAATTGGCAGATAAGGAGAGAGGCGGTTGGCCACACAAAGGATGGCCAAGCTGGAGGAGGAAGTATTGCCTATCTTTGCCCACAGGGTCATCGAGGCAAACCGTCTATCAAGGTTGGACAAATCTTTCACTCTCACTCCTAATATTGAGGAGTGGAAAAGAGGGGAGATTTCCCGAAGAAGCACTGGTATGCTACACGGGCGGCTCTCGTCTAGCTAGCGGACAGGCCTCTGGAGCAGGGTTGTATGTGGAAAATCAAGCAGTACAGGAGAGTTACTTTTTAGGTATGAAGACCATGATTTTCGAAGCAGAATTATACTTCTGCTTGCATATATGCAATTCTCTTTGCTGCATGCTATGAAGATGTGAGAAATGGCACGGGACAGAGGGTTTACATCTGCTCTGATAGTCAGGCGGCACTGAAAGCCATATACGGGCCCAGAACCAGGGCACCCCTGGTTCAGAAGTGTGCGGAGAGACTGGAAGAGCTGGCGAGGTTGAAGGCAGTTACCTTGATGTGGGCGCCGCGTCATACGGGAGTTTATGGTAATAAGGAAACCGATAGGCTGGCCAGACTCGGCATGCGGGGGCTCTTTGTTGGCCCGGAGCCCATTATAGGATTAAGTAGGCAGAATGTGGGTAAATTATACTATAGATGAACAGTGGAGGCAAAGTGAGAATTGCAAAGAAGTCAAGGATTTTATAACCGGGCTAAACACATTGATCAGCATGGTTACGAAAGCAAGGCCGATGGGCAATCAGAAACCTAGTGAGTGTTCTGTTGGGGCACTGCAGGCTCAGGCTGTCACCATTAGAAATTGAAAATGACTCCTTATGCGGGTCGATGAAACGGCCTACCACTACCTTGCGGAATGTGAGCTGCTAGGCGGGCTGATCCGATAGACTTCAGCCACATGAATTACTCTCCCTGACCTGGACCGACATACTGGTCTTTGCTAAAAAGTCGGAAAGATTTGGCAGGGAGGGGGAGGAGGGCAGCGGTGGCTGAGGGGTGATATTCGGGAACGGCAAAAAGGACCTATTGGGGCCTACTTACCAGGCCCCCCCCCACAGCTACTACTACTACTTTTCTGGTAAAGTACTAACCTGCGATTTCAATCTCATAGGTTTATCTGGAGCGTAAATCAAGTTGACGAACTCGAACAAGTCTACGACTGGTTTGGGATGTATAAAGAAATTATAACTCTTTTGATACACGTTGTTTTGCGTCTTAATAATAACTGTTGGAAGAGATACAATACCCTTAAATTGAGCCGGCATTATTCATCACCATAGGTATCCTGTCATCTGACAAAATAACATGGTCTTCAAATACTACTACCCAGTATCAATACCAGTATGTTGCTAAAGATATATATGATATAGTCACAAAATAAAGGTCGAATATGGTACAAGAAGGGCGATGGTAGAAATCGTAATCCCGAAAAATACTACATGGTACCGGGTGCGGCACAAAGGGGGGACGTTTTTGAAATCGCTAGTACTTAGTCTTCATAAGGGCGAAAGAGAGGTGAGGGTGGTTCCGTACAACCTTATACTAAATCATGACGAAACAGTAATTGCACTTTTTAAACAACATGAAAGTAAGTATTTTGACTTTGCTTATAATAACAACAAGATATGTCTATCTGAAACAGTCAAGTTGTTAGGCATTACTATTGATAATCAGTTGCAATGGACAAGCCATATTGACAAAATTTGCACTAAATTACGAAGCAGCTGCTATGGACTTAAATTTATGTCAAGTCAATGCAGTTTAAACTTCCTCCTGACTTTATATTATGCAACTTTCCACTCAGTTTCAAAGTATGGAATTTTGAATTGGGGATCCTCTAGCGGAGTACATAAGGTGCTTATATTACAGAAATATGCAATCCGTATTTTAGCAGGAATTAATTGTCTGACAAGCTGTAGACAGTATTTTAAAGATTTAAAGATTTTAACGGTTCCATCGGTGTATATACTTGAGTGTTGTATATATGCTTACAAAAACATAAAAGACATATTGAAAAATAAACAGGATCATCAGTATGATACACGTCACAAAAACATGCTTGATTGAGGTATGCATAAAACTGCATTATTTCAAAAGAATTTTTATTACAACAGCTGTAAATTCTATAACCATTTGAGTGAAGATGTAAAGTCTTCACACAGCTTGTTAATTTTTAAGAAGAAAGTAAAAGATATTTTAACCGACAAGGTATGTTATAGCTTAGACGAGTTTTTCTTATAAAACTGGGTTAACTGATGACCTGATTAAGATTTATTTTACCTTTCATATATTTTTTACTATTTATTTGTACCGTTGTGTTTTTGTTGTGCTAGTGTACTTTTTACCATAAACAAATTTTGGTGCTATTTCCTGTCTATTCGGAATATTTTACTGTTTATAATATGTTATATATGTGTGTGTGTGTACTTTTTTCCTGCTTGACATGTTTCTTATCGTTGCCGTTATATTTTTAATATATGTATGGTAATGAAGAAATAAATGATATTGATTGATTGATTGATTGATTACATCTCATAGTTCGTAAAGAATTTAGGATGGGACTCTTTTTGATCCCACTGACACAATAAGCATTAAGGCTAAGCGGCAACTATTGGGGCAACTGCACCTTAATCCCCTCACTATCAAAAAAAAAAAACAACTGTCTCTTCGTGATAGGGGAAGAGTACTAGCCATTCAAAAAAAGGTCCGTCCGGAATCTGTACTATTGCTATTTTCACCTTTATTTCGTTGAATCTACCGTGGATGTGCTTACCATTTTCTCAACTAGGTACTAATCGAACCGTATCACTTCGTTAAGAAGTCTCCGATTTCAGGCTGCCGTCGCGTGCGCGAAGAACGCCCCGGCTTCAGCATCAACACCGTGGCAAACGAGCGCGTGGCCAAATTCCTGCAAGACATGACCAAGTCGGAGCTGCGCATCTATGGCGCAGAGAGGGAGAAGTTGGGCCAGTTGGCCGCCCTGTACTCCTTGGACCTGCGCTTCGAGAGCCCCAGTTCTTCCGTGTTGCGTAAGACCAGTCGTACCCCCACCATGCAGCCACCTCAGCGACACCACTCGCATCTCAGCGCTATCCACAAAAGGATAAGGACCCACAGCCATGCTATATCATAGGCGAACCTTATAGTGAGTCTGGGTTGTCAAGGCTGGAAGCATCTTAGATATTTTTGAAAATAAACTAATGTAACTAGATATTTGTTTAAGATAGCAGCTTAAGAATATTGTCTTCTCTCTTCTTGGATAGTTTTCAAAAGTATCTTTTTGAAGTTTTCAAGATCTATGTTACAGTAAATACGTAGATATACCCGGCAGTGATTTTATGGCCATAATTTCTCAAAAAGTGAATCTTACTGGCCTAAAACAACGCGCATTATAAAATGTACAAAAAATAAATACACTTACATTCTAAAAATATTACTTAAGAATACAAATAACAAATAAGGGAATATAAAGAATTTAGCACAAGCCAAAATCAGATACATATGAGTCGCCATCATTGAGGTTGATAATAATTTCATTCGGTCGTGTACTTAAAAATGATGGCTCTACTTTTTTACATGTTTCATGCAGCTTCGCCATTTTTTTTGGAATTATTAAATGTACCTGATCTCTAATAAGATTTATAACAGCTGATGAGCTTTCGGGGTGGTTTTTGGTTTTGGTGGTTTTTTACTATCTGATATTTCTTTTTAAATCGCTCCATATTAAATCGATCGGATTAAAAATACAAAAATAGGGTGGAAGTCTCAAAACTTCACCCATACTACTTCGCGTCATTCCATCAACGATATACTTTTAATCAATGTTGTAACTTTTTACAAATGGTTGCATTCAGCAGACTCAACAGTTGCGGAGCAGCTACTAAATTTTCTGGTGAATGCTTGCGCTACCTAACAGCTACCGCTCCAGCGGTTGCTATTTTTTGTAGCGATAGAAAAGTACGCTCACTTGGAGCGGGGTGGAATAAGCTACTTCTGACCTTGTGAGTGTTGCATGTTATGACATTATTTGTCTTATAGGTTATGTTGTCATATTTAAAAAAAAAGTCAACGGTATGATGTATGATTTATGAAAAAGTCGTTGTCCACACAACTTTACACAGTCAAAAACTTTGATCCAATACATATTTTTTATTTTTAAACACGCCCACCCTAACCTCAAATGTTACACTCATTTGACACTTCACTGAAAACTGACAGTCGACACAAACTACTTATCGTGATATCTCAGAGCGCACAAATAACACTTTTCAGCAGAACGCCAACAGTTGAGATGTAGTGGCTCCCGATCTTTCTGCTGAATGTAACCAATATCAATAACTGACTTTTTGTTTTAATCTCTGGTGGAATTGTGATATTTTGTTTTCCAAGAAACTCAAAAATCTCAGATATTCTAAATGAAGTGTTATGTATTTTTTACTACTATTACTAGCGCACGTTTCCGGATTAATCATGATAATTTTCTACCTGCATCGAAGATGAAGCAGTCCACTGTTTTAATAAAATGGCATTCCATACAGTCGGACAACAGCCCAAGTAAACATGTGAACATTTAGATAATTCGACATTGTACAGAATGATAGTCTCGCTCATAAGTTTTGCTATTCATTAAACATTATTTCAGTACTACCCTGGTCTGCAATAAGGGTTGTTTAATGCATAACCACGTATAACTGTGCTTTTGCCATATTAACTTTTGAGACATTAGAGTGACATAAAATTTACTACCGGGTATATCGCGAACGTTGTTACTATGCTAAAACTGTATACGATACTCAACTGTTTAATACACATGAAAATAGGTCGACTTTTGAATTCCGTTGGTTATTAATCTAACTTTCTCCATTATCTTTTACCAGAGACATGTGTGCCCCTGAAGTAGATATACAAAGTACTATGATATCAGTTAAGAGCTTTATTTTCTTATGCATCCAACCGATTAAACAACTAACACAAAAAACTACATAGCAAGATTCTAGATAAAATCTATGTTCCAAGTGGAAAAATATGACGTGTCAATTTTTTGAACTTTTTTTGTGTTCCTAAAATTTGTAGCTTGATGTTTTCATTAATTATATGAGTTTGTTCATTATAGACGCAGGAAATTGAAGGTAAATGAAGACTACAAATATTTCTAACTAGAGTATTTTATGTTTGAAGTTGATGTTGATCTATGCTATTTATGAACGAAAAAAGGGTTTAAGGGCAAGGGTCTCGAATGTACAATGCGACAAACGTCAATGTGATGGCTTAAACCTTCGATGACATTTTTCAATAGTAACGTTGGCATTTATCATAGGGTTTCAAGATTCATTCTCGAAAAAATAAAGATCTCTCGACCACAATGTACTCGGCACATTGAGTTTTTCAGGATAGGTTAACTGTTGTTGAAATTCACCTGTATATTTCAGCATTTCATAATATCAAGCCCTTACTGGAAACTACACAATTCTAGGGCCGAATCTGATGTCTTTCACATCAGCACTACACTATATTAAATTGTTTTTTTGTTATTACGCGATTCCTTTCAAACCATGTATGATCCACATGATCAATTCTAATCATCCTGGAATCTTGAATATAATTGTTTCCTATGACAGGAGCATATCTGTGTGTTTCTAAACATTAGAGGCCGTATTCATCGTCTCTCAAGATTTGAGAGACGTGTCCACTTGAGAGACGACTATTCTATGCTTACGCAAGTAATGGTGTTCGTAATACTCAAGTGTATCCTTGTGTATCTGTTTCCTAGGCAACACTTATAAGAGGGAGGGAGAACATTTGGCGACGTTGACCTATGTCAAATATAAGCCAATTCGTTGTACTAATCCCTACGCATTTTGATGTTCTCTGTTATCTGTTTTTATTTTGTGCCAGTGTTTTGTTTTTTTGCCTGACACTTTTTCGCATGTGACAGAAACTGACAATACCTTAGTCCAAAGTTAACCTACAAAATCGCCTTGTTTGCAGTGAAATTTCATGTTGACATTTTGTTGCTGGAGTATCGAAAGTCTGCGAAACACAAAAACGTACTTCAGGGAAACTCAAGTATTAAGGAACACTAAAGTGGCAACTATGAGTGAGGCCCTTGATGATATCCTGACAAGGCTGGCGGTTGATGTGTTTTTTATATTTGATTTCTGCTGTTATACTCCATGATAGTCATGCTTCTAGCAGCATGAAATCGGAGGATTGGTTTGAATACATTTCAAGTAAATGGTGTCAACATGCCAGTCTAATCCTAACGATCTCTTACAGTATTAATTATTTTATCAATATGAAAATTTTAAGTTTGTTGGGTAATAAACGGAAGTTGATTTGATGACGTTTTAACATTTATTGTGTAGTATTAGATTACCGGAATTATAATTTTGCGTATTTTTACACATCGCACTTAAGATATCAAATAATTTAACAAGGCAGGGCATCTTGGAATCACTTGGAATAATTTTACCTACATTCAATACAGCGCCTATGTTGTTACATCTTCTAGAACAGTGACCAAATCTTTAACATTCACATCATCAGAAGTATCTGTTTCTTAAAGGGGTGATACACGTACGAGCAAGTACGCGTACTTATGGCTCGAAGACCTTTTTCGCCTGTGTGTCACCGTAAGTAGGCGTACTTTAAAATCGTCGCGCAAACCGCCGGCGATCCAAGTAGTTTGAAATTTTGCTCGTAGCTTGTCTCGGCTCGTACTGCGGGCAGCGAGCCACCACTCTGATTCGGCAGGCCATCCATGCGCAACGCTTGTTATGTTTGGCGTTTGTTAAAAGTTTTGTTTATTTAGGAAAATTATCAAAATGAGTGATTTCAGCTTCACGTGTGTCACCGACGTCGAGCCGAGTAAGTTCGCGAACTTAAAAACCGCGTACTTAAAGTTCGTACGTGTGTCACCCACTTTACTATGCACAATGTTTGACATTTTGTGTTAGACAACCTTTTTGTATTTGTCCTGTGCATATTTACAGTGCGAGGCGCAGTTATTCATCACAAATGTTTTACGCTTTTTTTCCAACGAAACGCATTTCTTAATGTTTGTTTTTGCCATTATGCTGATCTCTTTAACATCCAACATTATTTCACTATGGTAAGTTGTATTACTAACGGAAAGTTCTTCCTTCGGTACTGAGTAATTTTCTCTATTAAACTGCATTTTATTTATTACTCTCGTTTCACTAGATATCTACAATTGAGGTTTGGAATATTTTTTTTGCCATAAATAGAAAGATCATATATAAGTTTTATGACAAAACTGTTTTTGTTTTCTTTTTTTCACAATAATTCAAAAGTTATATCAAAACAAAAATGGATTTTTGAATCCAGTACCGAAAACACGCCGACGGCTCCCGAACCCGTGTGACGTCACCAGGGCTGTCAGGATGCTCCTTTGACCAACGACGTCCTACTCCGATACTAGATTCTAGATTCCCACATTTCCAGCCAATCGTAAAAATACTTACTGGTAACTAGTGTATATTTGTTGCAACATAGACGACGAATGAAGTTTGCAGCTCGAGACGAAGTCTACTGTAGCAGTAAATATGTTTTTGAATGTATGAAGTCAGATTACAGGTTCCAGTAAGTAAGTACCTAATCAAATATGTTTCGTTGAAAAGATCTCCTCAATCGCAGGATGGCGTAGTGGTTAGTGTCCGATAGTGAATCTGTGGGTCTTTGGATCGAAACCCAGGCCTTCCAAATTTTTTTTATTTTTTTTTGTCAAAAAAATTATTGATGTGCTTTTTACACTTGCTACGCACATTTTTTCTACGATCAACATAAATATATGTGTTTGAATCAAATTTTATTAGACATATAGTACTTGCACTGCATAGTGCAAAAACCAAGTACAGAAGGCAGTGGACAATTCAAGAAATCACTGGAAATGAGGTTTGTCCGTCAATATCAATCGCATTAATTTTTTTTAAATGTAATAGTTGGTTAATAAATCAAAATCCATTCATTCATTCAATCTATTCATTTTTTTAAGTTTTTTAATATAAAAAAGTTGTTGATCGTAGAAAAAATGTGCGTAGCAAGTGCAAAAAGCACATCAATAAGCTTTTTGACAAAAAAAGTTGGAAGGCCTGGGTTTCGATCCAAAGACCCACAGATTCACTATCGGACACTCTAACCACTAGGCCATCCCGCGATTGAGGAGATGTATTCAACGAAACATATTTCATTAGGTACTTACTTATTGGAATCTGTAATCTGACTTCAAACATTCAAAAACATGTTTATTTCGAGCGTAGACTTCTTCTCGAGCTGCAAACTTCATTCATCGTCTATGTTGCAACAAATATACACTATAGTTACCAGTAAGTATTTTCACGATTGACTGGGAATCTAGTATCGGAGTAGGAAGTCGTTGGTCAAAGGAGCATCGTGACCGCCCTGGTGACGTTACACGGGTTCGGGAGCCGTTGGCGTGTTTTCGGTATTGGATTCCAAAACCCATTTTTATTTTGATATAACTTTTGAATTATTCTGAAAAAAAAAGAAAACAAAAATATAAGATCTTTCCATTTATCACAAAAGAAAAATAATTATTTTCTTAATTCAAAAGCCCAATTATTACATCTCAGCATTATATGCAATGATTTTTCTACTTACTGATCATACAATTGAATTAGGTACATAGTAAAAAAGAGGAAACGGTTTCATGCATACATACTCACATAGTATACAGATAATAATAAGATTTCAGATACGTTGCGAATCTAGTGTCCGACCTGTAACATATAATTAGTGAATTTATTTAAATTCGTACTAGAAAATGTCGGCAAAAGTTGGGGGGCCGGCGCAGCGGGCCTCGAACCCACGACCTCCAGATTGGTACTCCGTCGCTCTTACCAGTTGAGCTACGGTCGCCCTGCCAACTCAACTTCAAAAGCGCCATCTAGAACTACGCTAGAACGGGCCCGCCAGCCGACGACTCCCTCGCGCTATCTTCTAGTACCACCAGCGACCCGCATCTATGACTTCAAGTGGTGAATTTATATTCAAAAAGCAAGTCGAAACGCATGCACGTACAAAATGCATTTTAAATCGATGCTTGGTGACATTCATGCTATATACAGGGTGAGTTTTTCGTACCGGCTCGGTCGCTAACTCCACTACTGTAGAAGATAGCGAAAAAAGTTTTACATAAAAGTTGTAGCCGCGGGTATGCTCCATGCTCAGAAAATATTTTGATTTATACAGGGTGATCCATAACTACGTGGTGATACAAACATATATTTTTTTAAATGAGACACCTTATATATTATCCCATTTTTAGATTCTACTAATTCATTCATTCATTTTCATATCCATATCGCTGTCAAACGGACGTACTGTATATCAAAAAGTAATGAATCAAAAAATTTTTTTTTTTCGGATGGATAATGAATATCCTCTAGTTTTAAAATCGCCTATAAAAAAACCCGCGACGCATATTCGTATACAGGGTGATGTAGAATGCAAAATCTAGATTTTCTCTCTTTTTTCAACCCCAATATTTTATTTTATTATACCAAAGAATTGATTTTAATATGCTTTTATTTTACTTACGCTCATCAGTTTCTGAGATATTTCGATTTTTCGGTAAATTTAAAATATAGCATCTATTTGTGCACTGAAATTTATTTATTTTGAGAAAGTACTATCGAATCTGTTTTTATTTAACGAACAACTAAATTATAAGATCATGATAGTATTTGATGAAGTCAAAACCCTAAATCATTGAGATAATAAAGTCAAGTATGCTGAGGAAACAATTTTGTAGGCGTGATGCATAATTATCAAGCAGATTTATCAGGTAGGTCTTGAAAAATTGGCAGTTTTTATAACCTGCTCAATAATTCCATACTGTGTGAAAAACCATTTTCCATTGAGGGTATTTAGGAGAATATTTGAGAAATTGCCTACTTGCCTCTAGAATATATCAACTATAAACTGCAATATCCAGAACGGAGGCACTCTAAAACTAATGCGTTTGAAACATTGAAGAATCGTTTTTTTATTTGGACTGTGTCGTTTACTATTTCATAGCCTACCTGATAGATCTGCTTGATAATTATGCACGACGTCTATAAAATTGGTTCCTCACCACACTTGATTTATGCTTTCTCGTTAATTCAGTGTTTTGACTTGATGAAGTACTATTGTGGCCTTATATTTTAGTTGTTTGTTAAGCAAACATAAAATTTGATAGTATTTTCTGAAAATAAATAAATTTTAGTAAACAAATAGAAGGTATATTTAAAACTTGCATAACAAGTGCTATACAAAAATGATAGAGCATATTAAAAGCAATTCTTTGGTGTAATAAAATATTGGGGGTTACATTTAAAAAAAAAAAGAGAAAAATCTAGATTTTGCATTCTACATCACCCTATATAAGAAAATGCGTCGCGGGCTTTTTTATAGCCAATTTTAAAACTAGAGGATATTTTTTATCTATCCGTGTAAAAAAAATGATCTTTGATTCATCACTTTTTGATATACGGTACCTCCATTTGACAGCGATTTGGATATAAAAATGGTCATAATTTTTGAAATGCCCTGTATCATTAATAGAATTTGAATAAGGAATTATATATAGGGTGTCTCATTTAAAAAAATGCATGTTTGCATCACCACGCAGTTATGAACTACCCTGTATAAATCTAAATATTTTCTGAGCACAAATTTTATATACAACTTTTTTCGCTATCTTCTACAGTAGTGGAGTTATCGACCGAGCCGGTACTAAAAACTCACCCTGTATATATATTGTTGGAAACATATGTATGTAGATGAAAGTTTTAGTAGGCGGGGAGACAAAAGGAGCATCTTATGTCACTTAGGTTGCATAACAAATGACTAACCTTATGGTGTCTTTAAATCATTTATTTTACGCACCCTCTTGTTTGGTTTAGGGCTGATTTAAGTTGAGCTTTGCACCACATATGAGTTGTAATCTGTACCTTCTATAGATGTTGTATTTTTCAATATCTGATGGGCTATTTAGTACAGTTCCTTTAACCGTTTGCGCGTTTTGGGACTGACAGCATAATCTGCCCTTCTACAATGAGTCCAGTCACAAGGTGTCTTTGCTAATATTGCACTGTCTTATGGATGGCTTGTTCTTGAACATTGTAAGCTCCAAATATTATTTTAGATTAAGGATGATTTTTTAATCGAATTTATTTCGTTTATACTTTTCTCACATTGACGCCCATACTACTGCTATCTCCACACTGACTCAAACACGATGAAGAGTTAATCACGTAAATTCATATGAATTTTTAATTCTTACACTCATTTTTGAGTGTAAAAATGCTTAATGACAGCAGTGATATTAAGTATAATGTACCGCGTGGCGCGTATCATAGAACAATTATTTCTGCTTGTACCCAAAATGTTATATTTAGATCTTGTTAAAATTCATTTTTTATATATATAAATCTTTTTGTCATTGAGGTTCCTCACAACAAATTATGCTGCTGTTTTATGTTGTTTTTTTAATAAGCGTATTGTTATATTAATTTTGTATCGTGGTCAAATCACACCTCATGTAGGATTAACTATACTAGCAGGTTAGTAAAAAACAAATCAAATATATTTAGACACAATGGGTGTGTTACTATCAGAAGAACAACATGTTACAACATAGCGTGAATGCGTATGTTTTTGTTAGGATTAGGCTATTTAATATTATTTATCAATATTCCTGCAATTCTGTTGTTTGATTTTGATTAGGCCCTTCAACAATTTCAGGTGAAATGTGTAACTCGATATATTTATTTTAAGATATTTATAGGTTTATAAAATATAAGTACAGCAGTTCTTATTTCTCTGTATGCTATAAGAATGTTGGTGGTAGGAGACTGTCAGTGACAGCAAAGGAATGCATGTTTAAAGAGAATCTACTATATAAGCTGTACAACTTTCTTGATTCACAGCTTTTGAACATAATCCAGGCATGAGTTAAACCGTAATCATTGTGTGGTTTTGTTGTATATACAAATATGACATATGTTACTGTTATATGATCTGGTATATACAGGTGGGCCAATAGTGAGCGGACGGAAGATTGTGGGCTTACTAAAACATATTTTAGAAATCTGTGACTAGCGACCCTTTAGGGCAATGACGTAAAAATATTTCCACTTAAATTTTGATGTTTATACAGGGTGATTCATATCAAACCTAATGGAACCCCCTATATATTATTGCATATTTTGATTCCTTGGTGAATTCTAGTGTGATTCTATGTATCATTCATGCAACTTTAAAGCAACCGTTTAGGCGCAAATCACCATTATTTGTATAAGTAGGTATCAGAAACAAATTGAATATTGCAGCGATTAAAAACCTAGAGGGCTGTGACTTTGCCGTATGACCAAGCATGAAACGCGTCATCTTAGGTCAAACAGTTAAACTTGAATTTTTTTGTGGTTGGAGAAAAAGGAAACTTCAATCGCAGATAACTTGATTTTTTCAAATGCGAATGCCTATTTTGGTTCATAGAATCAAATGTAAAATATCAAATCTTTTTTGGTTTACATTTTATTTCAAATTGTCAGTCAAATCGGCGTTTTTCAATTTTCCTGCATGTAAGCAATTTAGCAGGCCATGGAAAATAAACAAAAGCCAGTTAAGATGGAAGAAACCAACTGACTTAGTAGAAAGATGCAAACGAACTAGAGTAGCGAGACAAGATTATGAAAATTCCTTACAACACAGCTCTAACCGGATACAACAGGGGCAAGATATCTAATATCAATGAAAAGCTGGGGTATGACAGAAGTGTTTGTTTTTCACTGCCTACCTGCTATTGAGGTCTACTAGAGCTTGACAACTTTCCAAAGCGATTAAACATTTTGAAACAAAAGGAAAACTACCAGCGATTTTTGCTCACAGTCTAACATCTTCAGAATGGGATACAAAAATAGTCGTTTCCGTTCCGTTAAGTCAAAAGTAAAGATATCTCTAACTGAAGCATACTGAGCATCTATTGAAATGATTGCTAGATTTTTGATTTCTCCATGTTGTAATTATTGTGTTTATTTCCTGAATTATTCTGCAAACTAAATTATGTTTTATAATTCAAAGAGACTGCAATTCAGGTTTCATTTTCAGCGATTTTGCTAATAAGTAGAAGTACTTACTGAAGAATTTGAAGGGCTCAGAGGTATCATTACTTTTGACTTACGGAGATGACTACTTTTTTATGGCATTAAATGTGAAAATGTATTCAGAAGACATATATATTCTACTGCGAGCAACAGTCGCTGGTAGTTTTCCTTTGCTTAAATATTTTTTACTGACTTTGGAAATTGGCTAATAGCTAGTAGGCGGTGGAAAATGAGCATTCTTGTTACCGCTATATAGTTTCTGGTTAGAGCTAATGTGTTGTAAGGAGTTTTCATAATCTTGCCTCGTTACTCTAGTTAGTTTGCATCTTTCTACTAAGTTAGTTGGCTTCTTCCATCTTAACTGGCTTTTGTTTATTTTTCATGGCCTGCTAGGTTCCTTACACGAAGAAAAATTAAAAACAGCGATTTGACTGAAAATTTAAAATAAAATGAAAACCAAAAAAAAGATTGATATTGAGAATATTATATCGTTAGAAAGGTAATAAAATTTCACATTTCATTCTATAAACAAAAATAGGCATTCCTATTTGAAAAAATCAAGTTATCTGTGATTGAGGTTTCCCTAATTAATCTACTGAACTCTCCGAGTACGAAAATAATTCAAATTTAGCCGTGTGACTTAAGATGACGCATTGCATGCTTAGTCGTACCGCAAAGTCACAGCCTTCTAGATTTTAAAATCGCTGCGATATCCATTTTTTTCTGATACCTACTTATACCAAAAATGGTGATTTGCGTCTAAACGGTTCGTTTAAAGTTCCATGTATGATATATAAAGTCACGCTAGAATTCAGCAAGGAATCCATGATTATGAAATAATATATAGAGGGTTCCATCCAAAAAATGTAAGTTTGATATGAGTCACCCTGTATAATCGTCAAAATTTAAGTGAAAATATTTTTACGATATAGCCCTAAAGGATAACTACCATGATCAAGTGACATATTTCTGAAATATGTTTTAGTAAGCCCACAATCTTCCGTCCACTCACTGTTTGCCCACCCTGTATTTATTTAATGGCGCATAGCCTAATAAACACCACCCAAACCCTCCCCTTTGAGTGAATACTTCTTCCTGGTGTGAGATACTTAGACTTGCTGCTTTAAATGCTGATACGATTTGTGAACTGTTGATGTTTCGGTTAATTTACGACTATCTGCTGTAGTGTTTTCTTCGATCATGCGTTTTCACTGCACATTTCTAAAGCATTTTTAGCGTTCGCAGAACTAATTTAGAGATGAATGGCTTAATCGCCTATACAATTATAAAAACGTAGCATTTTTACCTTCTATTGTGACTGATTTTCAGTAGCTGTCAAATCAATATCTGTTTCCACCGCGGTCAATCTCCAACTGAACGTGTTAAATATTTTTATGTAGGTTTCGATTCTTTTAAACGATCTGCTGCTAGCCCTTACAATATGGCCTTGTCAAGAATATGTATAATTACAGAAACGTTTTAGTAACGTGACACAATGTTTTGTATTTATTTGTCATTCAAACATATGATCCTATGTCAGTTGTTTATTGTGTATGTTCTATAGACATTTACAAAGAATGTGTTATTTCTATAGTTTTGATTGAATTTCTAACATATGTTTCTACTTCTAGTCCAGCATCATAAGGTCATTGCATTGTCCAATAATTACATAGAGACAGAACATAGAATTCCGGAAAAAGGTTAGCCTCATAATATGTTGATCAAATTATTGATGAAGTTAGAGTTTGTACGGAAGACATATCAAAACAGGTACCTAGCTCAAACATTCTATGAAAGAGGGGTGGTTTTATTGTTTTATGTTTTAATTTGACGAAGACTGTAGAAACTAGTGAATTTCGAGTAATCCGTGACATTAATAAACTTTTGGTGCAGCTGGGAGTAATTTGTTGGGATTGTTTTATCGATTTTATTTTGTATTTCTAGTTTGTATTCATATTTGTAAGTACCTGTATATAGAACTATGTATTTTTAATGAGATAATATATGTATGTTTGTGGCAATGTCTGTAATTTTAAATTAAATACTTTGGTAACCGTAGGCGTAATAATTAGCTTGAATGCCTGGAACACTGCTATCAAATGCTTTTCACGTAAGTGGAAGGGACATTCGAAGCAATAGAAACTTGTTTGAGAGGCAGGTGAAGGATAATAGTTTCAATATCTTGAACCCTACTTCTAGTTTGGACTTAGTCCGAATCACTTTCCACCCTTCTCGCTCAAAACTCCGCTTTCTGCGGGCTCGTCTCCTAAACCCCCTGTCATATTTTTCAGTTTCTGCTAAAAAAAGGAACATCAGTGAGAGATTAAAAAAATCGGTAAAACATTGAGAATTACAAAACGTCCGATCCTTAAACGTGGTACAAATCTGCGCGCTGCGAACACGCGGCGTGTGTATGCAGGTGTTCGTTGAATTCTTCCCGTTCGACGAACCTTATGCGATCCACACCGAATGTGCTCGCCCAAAAACCACACCATATCACGCTCCCGTCCAAATCTGTACGGCGAACATACAAAGCACACCGTACAAAATCTAATAAACGCGGCGCGCATATTTGTACGGACCTTCATATGTATTTGAGGTGGAGCAAGAGTCAAGGAAGTGCGGAGGCTCGAGATCACCAGATTTTTACAGGTACTCGAGCCTCTTCACTCTCAGGGGGGGTCGCAAGGCCCCCCAAGACCGTCCAGGAGTGGGTAGGAGACAAATGTGTCACCTACCCCGTGCAGAAATGCACCTTTCTCGTAGTGCCCCCTGTCTTCGTCAAATTTGACGAAGCTAATCCTGGCGGATCTAGGCTGGAGCCCCGAAAGGCTCCCTGGCAATGGGCAACAGCATTGCCAGTATCGGTGCCAGCTCCTGGGGGAGGGTGTACTCACGATAAAAGTGAGTGCACCCATCCCTATGAGATCGCACCGAACGTCCTCTAGGATAACTGAAGAACCCAACCCAATGTGTCATGCGATCCGTGCTAAAGGGTGCGTGGCGGTGGGGGTGCACCGTCGCTAACGGAGCCTCTGGGATACCAGGCGACCTCCCAGAGTAACAAGCCTTACACTCGTGCAGGGGGCGCCGCGAGTGTGGACCACGTAGTTCCCCCTTACTCGTGGGATTTATTATGAGTAAAAAAAACAATAATAATAAACCCAAACCGGGGGCCCCCCATCAGGGGACCCCGAACAGCAACCGGGTGGCCTCTCATCAGGGGACCCCGATAGAACCCTCACTGGCGAAGAGCAAGTGAGAGTTATTTCAAGGGAACTCACCAAGAGGGTGGGTACCTTGAATCTGAAGAAAAAGGGTAGGACGGGAGCGCAGAAGAAGCGGGCCCGGAGGCTAAGGCTGGCGCAGGAGGGGCAGGGCTCCGGAAGTCGAGATGCCTCTTCGGGGGCATCTGCTTCGGGGGGCGCTGCGGCTTCTGTGCGGGCTAGGGCGCCTTCGGGTGTTGCAGCTGCGGCTTCGGCGGGGCCTAGCATTGCTGGGAAACGTCCGAGGTCGGCGGGTGTGACACCGGAGGGTGCCTCATCGCGGAAGAGAGCTCGCACTTCCGCTCACGTTAGCTACGCTAGAGTGGCGCAAACCGGGCACAGGGTAGTATTCGTTCCCGACGACTACCCTAGTGCTCAGTTGGTGGAGACGCAAGTCTTCAGCATCCAGGAGTCAGTGAGCGGACTGATGGACGGGCTCCCACTTGAAGGGGCCCTTCCAAGGTTCGCTGACTGCTACTTCTCGAGGGGGGCGGCCATCTTTGTTTGCGAGAACGAGTTCTCGCAGACGTGGCTGCAGGCTCAGGTTGGCAACCTGAGGCCCTGGGAAGGAGCACGACTCAGGGCGAAGCGATTTGAGGACCTGCCCGTCTTCAGGAGGGTGATGGCTTGGTTCCCGGGCCCTCACGTGAAAGAGGACATCCTCCTGAGGAGGTTAGACAGGCAAAATCCTGGGATACACCCCAGCTCGTGGAGGGTGATGGAGGTCAAGATGGAGCCGAAAGGCGTACGTCTGGTCCTCAGCGTTGACTCCATTAGCTGGGGCGTAATCGAAGGCAGGGGGCTGCGGCTCTACTGCGGAGCGAGCTCAGCAGTGTTTACTCTGCTGAGCAAGAATAAAGAGCAACGCGGGACTGCTGCTGCCGGCGGTGATCAGGGCCCAGGCGAGAGCCAGGAGCCTAGGAACCAAGGGCAGCTGGCACCTGGGGAGGCTGTTGTTGCTGCTCGGGCTCCTCCAAGGGGGACCGAGCGGCAGGAACAGACTCCTCAGGAGTCTCCGGAGTTGGGTAGGGATGTGCCCACACCAGGAACTAGTGGGCCACAGAGCAGCACACCAGTGAGTGAGGGGCAGCTACTCGATAGTGACTCCGACTCAGCACTGGAGGGAGCCAGGATGCTGTGGCAGACGGATCAACGCCACAGTCACAGCGAGGGTAGCGGCAACGAACGGGGCCCCACCGTGGGGAACTAGACGTTGGTTCGCTACAAACACACGAGGGTGGACTGCCAAAAAAAAAAAAATGGTGAGTTACATTTCTTTTATTCAAATTAATTTGCAGCATTGCATAGCGGCTTCTAGGGTTCTTACTCAGACGATCACTAGGGGTCGCTATGACATAGCTCTTATTCAGGAACCCTGGATAAGGAATGGCATTATTAGCGGGCTTAACATTCCAGGGTATACCATTTTTAGTAGCGCTCCGGAGACAAAGCCTAGAGTGTGCATATTATGTAATAATATGAATGCATGGCAACTAATGGACTTTACAACTAGGGACATGGTTGCGGTGGTGATTCGCCTTAGAGAACAAGGCATCGAAAGAAGTTTAGTGGTATGCTCAGCGTACTTACCGTATGATTCAGGAGATCCTCCTCCCTCAAAAGAGATGGAGGACCTTGTGTCTCATTGTCGAGATAGTAATCTCGAGCTTATCGTGGGGTGTGATAGCAATGCCCATCACACCCTATGGGGTAGCTCTAACACTAATAGACGTGGTGAAGAGCTGATGGAATTTCTAGGGACGTCGAACCTAGAGGTTCTGAATGTTGGCAACACTCCTACCTTCTCAAACAATGTGAGGGATGAGGTCCTAGACATAACACTGAGCACGGTCGGTATTTGTAATGAGGTCAAGGACTGGACAGTATCCTTGGAACCGTCACTGTCCGACCATAGACATATAACGTTTAGGATTGACGGGGAAAAAGAGGGAATCCTTGTTAGAAATCCTAGGCAAGCAAATTGGGCTTCTTTTAAAGAGGACCTAGGCAGCAGGCTCCGTCCTATAGAGCAGGATCTCAGTAAAGGGGAGGGCTTGGAGGCGGCAGTTGATTCCCTGTGTAGGGACCTCCGAGCCTCCTTTGAAGATAACTGTCCCCTACGCAAAGTGGGCGTGGCGGGCAATGCCACCTTCTGGACTAAGAAATTAGAAACCAGGAAAAAGTCCCTGCACAAACTACTCACGAGAGTTAGGTACAGGAAAGGTACTCCTGAATGGGAGGAGTATAGGATAAAGCTACAGGAATATAAGAGGGAAGTCAGGAGGGCCTCCAGGGAATCTTGGAGGAACTTCTGCAGGTCCATCAATGATATTCCTGCGACGGCAAGGATGCATAGGATCCTTAGCAAGGACACCAAGTCCAAGTTGGGGACCTTGATGGACTCGAATGGTCATAGAACCAATAACGAGGAGGAAACGCTTGAACTGCTGATGAGCGTGCACTTTCCGGGATCGGTTGCCGCTCAGCAGACAGGTGCACATAGGCCACACCGCCGTCCCCATAGAGAGGAATGGCAGATGGCAGGAGAAGTCGTCACTTATGACCGCACAAGATGGGCGATAAATACTTTTGCTCCATACAAAAGTCCAGGCAAGGATGGAGTCATTCCAGCCATGCTACAACATGGACAGGATCTGGTACTACCATACCTAGTTAGGATATTTCGCGCCTGCGTGGCTACTGGCTTCACACCGAAGAGCTGGTTGCATTCAAGGGTCGTTTTTATTCCTAAGCCGGGCAGAGGTAGCTATACTCGTCCGAAGGACTTTAGACCGATTACCCTTTCGTCGTTTTTACTAAAAACACTGGAGAGGTTGGTTGATAGATATATCAGGGATGGGCCCTTACAAAGGGTTGAAATCCATGCCTATCAGTTCGCATATCAGGCGGGAAAATCAGCTGAGCTGGCACTTCATCATTTGGTCAGCAGGCTGGAGAAAACGTTGGATCAACGGGAAGTGGCTATGGTAGCATTTCTTGATATCGAGGGTGCGTTCAACTGTACCACTACCAATTCGATAAGACGCGCCCTAGAGAGACATGGAATTGCTCCAATCCTAGTGGAGTGGATTCTTACTACTCTAGAGGGCCGAGTGGCTTCTGCAACGCTTAATGACATAAACTATAGCGTTGCAGTGGCGCGAGGCTGTCCACAAGGCGGTGTTCTTTCACCTCTATTATGGTGCTTAGTGGTGAATGACCTACTCGTGAGACTAAGCAACACAGGGGTCTACGTACAGGCCTATGCCGATGATTTGAGCATAGTGGTCAGGGGTAGATTCATTAATACAGTCTCCGAGGTAATGCAAGGCGCGCTGCGTGTTGTGGAAACGTGGTGTAATGAGGTGGATCTGTCAGTGAACGCTGAAAAGACGGAGCTCGTTATGTTCACTAGGAAAAGGAAGATGGAAGGCCTCGTGAGGCCTACCTTTTTCAGAACGACACTTGAATTGTCTCAGTCAGTAAAGTATCTAGGAGTCATACTGGACCACAAGCTGACTTGGAGGCAGCACGTGGATTATAAGGTAAGCAAGGCTCGAAACTCATTATGGGCCTGCAGAAGAGTTGTCGGTAGTAGCTGGGGCCTGAGCCCAAAAGTGGTGCACTGGCTCTACACTACAATAGTCAGACCGTCACTAATATATGGCCCCATAGTGTGGTGGACCTGTATAAAGACGGAGGCAACAAGAGCCAAACTTAATAAGGTCCAACGTTTGGCATGTCTTAGTATAACCAGTGCAGTGCGCACAACACCCTTGAGTGCCATTGAAACACTATTGAATCTTCCTCCTTTGGATCTGGTAATCCAAGGGGAAGCTAGAAAAATGGGTTCCGTCTCTGGAGTCAGGGTAGCTGGACTTTTATGAATCCAGGCAAAGGACATTCGACGATTCTAGCAGAGTTGCATGAGGATTGTCCTATTTTGTTGGCGAGGAGCGATACAGTTTCTCCTACGCATCGCTTCAATCGCACATTTACGGTGGTGTTTCCGTCAAGGGAAGAATGGAAGTCTAGGGAAAGACAGCTCATCGAAGGAGGAGGACAGGTCTGGTACACAGACGGTTCACTCGCTAGAGAGGGCTCGGGCTCGGGAGTCTACGGGCCCCGTACAAGACTTTCATTCCCTCTTGGGGGGCACACCACAGTATTCCAGGCTGAGGTCTATGCGATACTTGCCTGTGTAAATCGTATTCGGGAAATTGACGGGTCTAGGAGGCGGATTACTATCTGCTCTGACAGTCAGGCAGCCATCAAAGCACTGAGTGCTTGGAAAATAACGTCGGGACTGGTCCTGGAGTGCAGGAGGGCTCTTGACGACATCTCAGCTAAACACAAGGTATCACTGATGTGGGTACCTGGGCACGCTGGGGTAAAGGGTAATGAAATGGCGGATCATCTAGCCAGGATGGGATCCGGAAACAGTTTTGTGGGCCCGGAACCAGCCTTAGGACTGTCTGCAAATTTGGTTAGGAAAACAACTGGAGAGTGGATCCAGAATCAACACTCTCTGAGATGGAACAACATCTCTGGTCATCTCCGTCAGGCTCGGGAGCTATTAGCAGGGCCTGCAGAGAGAATAGGACGATTTTGTCTCTCTCTGGATAGGAGTAACTTGAGATTGTTAGCAGGCTTATTAACGGGTCACAATACCTTCAGGCGTCACTTGTTTGTGATGAGGGTGGTCAACGACCCAACGTGCACGTGGTGTGGTGAAGAGGAAAAATCTTCGGCACACATCCTGTGTCGCTGTGAAACCCTGGGTTATCACAGGCAGACTATGCTGGGCTCAAGAACCTTGGAACCAATAGAGATAAAACGGATAGGACCTAAGAATGTACTTGCCTTTGCCAAAAGGGCAGGTCTTAGGAACTAGCGCGGATAGAGGCGCAAAAGGGCCCATCGTGTGGCCTATGCACCAGCCACATTCCGTGCTGGATAGCCTCTGGTTCTTATTCATTCAAGAGTACCTAATTAATTTATCAGTAAAGGGTAAACAATAAACTCCGTCATGCCGAATATTTGAGTTGAGGTTGTGATAGACAGCGATAGTATGAGATGTAAAACACTGATGTTACCATTACGTGGACAATATTGATTTTATTTTAACGAAATGTTGTGGTGGGTTGCTACCGTTGCTACTGTAGAAAAAATGAAAAGTGCTTACCTTAATAATAAAAAAGAAATACACCTACATCATAGAAAAAAATTTGTAGCCGTTGATCATTTGCAAAAAACGGAGGGGTAACATTTTTCTTATTTATAAAGGGGACAATAGAAGCCAAGTGGTAGTACAGAAAACTATTTTAGAAAAAATAGAAAAGCAAACAACTGTCATTGGTCTTAGTATGGTCACATGACAAGGATTCCCGTAGATAGGTAGCCAAAGAGAATGTTGAAGTGGATCCCAAGTAGAAGAAAATGCAGAGGAAGACGAAGAACAAAACGGATCCAGGGTATAAAGTCAGCGACGGCAACAAGGCACTTGGATGAAAATAGCTGGCAGAATAAGGCTGAATGGCATGAATGATGCGATAAACTGCCAAGAAGGCTGTAAACATCGCTAATATATACAGAGTGAGTCTTAAGTATGGTACGCCTCAATTATCTCGGAAACGCTGTGCATGATTTTCATGAATTTTGCAATATAGCCGATCTATCGATGGTATTTACAATGCTGTCATAACTGCCATTTTTCCAGATATCTAATAAACTTTGTTACCTACTTCAAATGGACTATTCGGTATATTCCTATCTTTTTGAAATCCTTGAAAAATAATGACCTTTTTTTGTAAAATATACCATATTTATACATAAACCTCATAATTTTGGAGTTACAACTAAATTTGCATTGCATCCGCCTAAGTTAGAATAACTATGATAAATAAGGTGGGTGGTTACTGCCGAGCGATCAGGTATGTTACAAAATGAACTGCAAAGTTTCAACAATCACATGGCTTGTATTACTTCTTTTTTTTAAATTAATGTCTTGTTTTAACTTGGGCGGATTTAATGTAAATTTAGTTGTAAGTCCGAAATTATGACGTATAGGATATATTATACAAAAAAAAATCTGTATTTTTCAGAGATTTCAAAAAGGAAGAAATAGACAGGGTGATCCATTTGAAATAGCAAAGTTTATTATATATTTCCAGATAATCGGTAGATCTGACAACATTGTAAATATCATCGTAAGATCGGCCATATTGCAAAACCCTCATACCCCAAAACTCATGAAAATCGTGCAAACCGTTTTCGAGGTAATTGAGGCGTTCCATACTTTTGTCACTCTGTTATATAAAGGTTTTTCTGTTGCCCTGATTGTACTATTCGTCATTGTCAGTCAGAGCGGTCCGGAGAACCTTTGCTCTTAGTTACAGTCGTGTCGGTCGATCGGTCTGTCAGGTCTGGTTACCCAGAGACCAGACAAAGTCATGGAGAAGTAAGGGACGAAAAGAGGAAGGAAGGAGAAGAGCAAAGAGGAGGAAGTGGGTCGTTTGGAGGGTATAGCTTGACATAGACGATTTGAGTTCGGTAACTTTTGGGTTTAACCAAAAGGGTTAATTTTGAGATTCGGTATCTAAAAGGGCAAAAATTTAGTTGTTTCCAAATTTGCACGATTTGATTTTGATCACAGTGCGAGCCGCGGCCTTGTGTGCTTGCGAACTTGCTCGACTGTGTAGTCCACTGACTCGCGCAACAGAGGGTTGCTGTGCGATTCCGCTTGACTATAACGTCGTTGCGCCTGTTGTTTAATGTAATCCCTCAAGAAAGGGATGTCGAGGTCCCTGTGAAGGGTTTCGTTAGAAACATACCATGGGGCGTTAGTTATTGTACGCAATGTCCTGCTCTGCAGAACCTGCAGATTTCGCATGTGCGTCTTTGCGAGGAAACACCAAGCCGCACATGCGTAGGTAATTGCTGGTCTAATAATCATTTTATAAAGTCAAATTTTATTTACCAAACTCAATTTTGAAGTTCTACATAACATAGGGTAGAGCTGACGAAACGTAACTTCGAATTTTGTTTTCAACGCTTGAGTATGTTTCTGCCAAGTCATACCCTTGTCGAGGGTAATTCCTAGGTACTTGGCAGAATTTTCCCATGGAATGCCCTGATTGTTATTCAGTACTTCCCAAACCTTACCGGACATGCTCTTATGCATCTTCAAAGAATCTTGTATTCGTGGAATAGTTTACAGTAGCTACATGTAGAAGTGGATTTACTTTTAATAACCATATAACCATATTAAAAGCCTCTATCTTTTTGGTCATGAAATTTTGATACGTTGCGTCCTAGTGGGGAGGAGGGCTTCCTCGACAAAGGAGGGGTAAGTTATCAGAATCGGCCCATTTTCGCAAATTTTACCGAAATCAACTGAAAAGAAAATGCTATGTTATATTATTATTTTTCCGAGTAACTCCCACCACTCCCCACCATTCATTAAAACATAGATTTGCACCAAAAGTGGACTAAAAGAGAAGAGAACAAAAACCTCTTTATGGCAGTATAGTTTGAAATTATTTAGATCAGTTTTGTGACAGTTACTGGCATTTTAAAGTTCGAAAATTTGCTACCTTTTATGAATTTTTACCCCTTTTATTATCATCACAGCGAGACCAAAAACTATATTTTTGTTTCTTATGATAACCTTTCTATATTGTGGTCAAGTTTGAAGAAAATCGGAAAACTTTGGTTTTTTGATGTCTTATCTGTGTGTGTACGTCCGTGATCTCATTCTACAACGATTACTCAAAAACGCCTCAAGCGATTGCTCCCAAATTAGGCCAACTTGAATTAGTAAATGTCCTTTCGAGTTGAAAAGGTTTTGGAGCTTGTTGGACAATAGGAGGTAGAAAAGGGTGGGGGTCCACAAAAAATGCAATACAACATATAAATTTGATGACCAATTTTAAGAGAATGTGCCTTTATGTCTAAAACGATATATCACATGTTATTTTTTCTTAAAATGGAGGCTAAAAAAATCAAATAAATTGAAATACTAAAATGTATGAACAACAACGACCTGAATCGGGGAAGTTCCTAGAACGAGGTCTACTTCGTTCAACGTCCACATTTTTTTCTACAGGTAAGATGGCGAGCTTTAATTTAGATAGATGTGATAGTACCAAAGGATCTACGGACCTTGATCTGTGCTCAGTTCTTTTAGATCCATTCAAAAAATATCTGATTTCCTTATGCATGTTTAACAAAAATTTTGGGCCAAATCTTCATTCTTACTGTTATTGACGTTCATTTTTGGGACTAGAAAAGTTGTTCAAGGTGTTCAGAAGGTTTTATTTTATATAACTTAAAAATAGATGCGAAGTACCAAGACAAGTACTCGAGGCTATTGTTTCGGCTGATACTAGATAACTTTTTTCCACATATTCCTATTTGTCGAAAACATATTCTGAAGGTGAATCATTTCTTCTAAACTAGTTGCTTAAACATGTTTTATACAGTAGGTAATTCAGCTATCAGATACAATAACTATAAGTGTAAAACAATAAAATCTAGTTACATAAGCAGCAAATAAAAGTTCAACTGCTACAGAAAAACTAAATGCTCAATATTTTGCAATTAGTGTGAAACACTTAGCGGACACCCAGATGCACGACAAAAATGTGTGGCATTTCGACCAGTGTCGTCGACGCCTATTATCGACCAAATCGGTTGTAGAAATTATGTGTTGGAAATAGTAGATATGGTTATAATGTTATGTAGGTTTGTCATCTGTCCGGGTTCTCCCAGAGTTGTTCTAGTTTAGAGGGCATCCGGGGAGCGTCCGGGCTGGGCTCCATTTGTAGTCCGGGCTTAAAAATTGGGCCTCCCACAACCAGGGCCGCGCCAAGTGTTTCTGCCGCCCGTGTGCAAATGATAAGTGGCCGCCCCCTATTACACCAAGCACAATGAGAGACGGTAATAAAATTTCAGAGACGTTTACTTTTAAGTTTTGTTAAAAATTGAATATTTTTTTTACACAAATACCACATAAATGAAAATCCTTAAAACTAAGCAACAAAAAACGAAACATATAATTATGTACTTTAATCTTAAAAACAAAAACTTCCAGAAAACAAAATTAAATATTTTAAAAACCTTGTGTTTTAAACTTAAACAGTGAAAAAACAAAACATAATTATGTAATTCAAACTTAAAAACAAAAGCTCCTACAAAATAATATAAAATATTTTTTAAAAACTTAAGTTTAATATTTTAAACATAAACAAAAAACAAACAAAACAGATAATTATGTACTTTAAACTTAAAAACAAAAACACCTAGAAAATAAAATATGATGCACCTATCTTTTTATAAAATTTATAGAAAAGACACTTTGCTTTGCGTTAAGTGCTGCAAAATCCTTTATAATTTGGTCTGTATTTAGTTTTTCACATAATTCATATTCAATTGGAAATTATTGAGTCTTTCCTGGTTCATCAAGGATTTTAAGTAATTTTTAATGAGCTTTAGCTTTGAAAATCCTTTCTCCGCTTGCAACTGATATTGGAAGTGTTAAAAGGATTCTAAGAGCAATCGAAATATTGGGGAATGTCTCAAATAAATCATTTTTAAATATGTGAGGCGGTACAGGCGTATCGACCGGGAAGCGGGACATTCAGGACTGAGCTGATTGCAAAATAATGGAGTCTAAAAGATACAGAGATATCCAGATGAACGAAATATCATGGGCGCCGCGCCGCCGCCCTTTTAGGCTTGCCGCCCGTCTGCGGTGCACACCGTGCACACGGCGTTGGCGCGGCCCTGCCCACAACACATGCAATGTGTCAGTGTGCCCGCACGTCGCGATCAACCAACGATCCGACTCCCCTAATTCACATTTTTACAAATTCCTTTCAAGAAGGGGAGATACTCTAAGAGCTATTGGAAAAAGCGATACATAAAAAAAACTGAAAAGTAAAAAATTTAAGAGGCTGAGAATTCCGAACCAAATTTATATTTGACAGCTCCTTTCTTTTGAAAAACCAGTCAAGACTATAAAAAGCGTTTTCTAGGCGTATTTTCAGTCAACAATATAAGGGTGAAAAGTATACACTATCTTTGTTTTGTAAATCTCATCATTGTTAAGTATACACTAGATAAATTTTATTATAGACACACAAGCCGGTCGAGCGTGCCGAACTGTTTGACGAACTGCTAATTTATGGTGAAATCATCAAAAATCAACAGGCTGCCTCTCATGGCGGACTGCCGCAGTCCTTGTATGTCGACTAGGACTTGTATCTGAACTGATAGTGTGTACCGTGTGGTTGTACACGTCCTGCCTCAGCTACACTGCTCACGAAGTATCTCGTCGAATAAAGTCGAGTGGGAGGAGTGTCATCACACTAAAAAACACACTACTCGCTTAACTTTAGGAGGAATTCAGGATCAGCACACAAGAACCTTACCTTGTTTTGTTAATAATTAAGTCAGCTGACAACGGCGAAATGGATTAATGTGTAACAGGCAGCTGCACTTTGTGTCACATATTTCAATTATGTGCCTCATTTTTACCAAAAAAAGATATACATAACATTTGCTTTCGACGAGTAAGCCTGAGTAGTGTGGATGTTCAGTTCGCTTTGCGACTTTGACCCTTTGTCTCACCGCAGAGACCGACAACGACTGGATGTGGCTCGACGCGGAGGGAAATAGTCCGAAGGGACCATCCACTCTATGGTACTTGATTAACTTTGGGTAACTTCGCAAGTAGTATCGCTGTGGCTTTACATATCACGCGAGACTCTGGGCCACCAGATATATAAAGTCTCATGAAAAGTATGTTAAGCTATGTCTGCAAGCACCTGAACGTTGCCGACGTCACACAGCATTATGCTCCTATAAATAAACGTGACGGCAGGACGCACGCCAACGGATCCTTCTTGTCTTGTCTATGTTAGATGGCTATCTACTTCCATCACACTTCCACAGGACAATGGCCTTAATGAACTTGTTAAAGACAGCACTTTTCATATCCACCAATATCTTTCGGACGTCATTGTGGATATTATGCGTTTCAGACACATATTTTATACATAACGTGATTTGACTGCCACTCTGCGACCTTCAGCAACTAGAATAATTTGCTGATGAGTACTATATATGCTGCAATGACTTACATCCTTTTCACCTATCTAGCTTTTAAATAAAACAGGGGTATACTGTGTAAGGCTTTCGCGGCCATCGTCCAATGAATTTGTGGTTCTTGGGTTTTTAGGCCGGCGTCGTTTAGCGTTAAAGCTTGACGGTTCGCCACCACGAGTGGATGGCATCTTCAGAAGCTATTTCACTTCGTGGTGGCGAAACGTCGAGCTTTAACGCTAAACGACGCCGGCCTAAAAACCCAAGAACCACAAATTCATTGGACGATGGCCGCGAAAGCCTTACACAGTATATTTGCCGCCTCTATGTGAAGGAAGTTACGACATTATACAGTATTTTGGAAGTCGCCGAAGTGAAATAGCTTCTGAAGATACCATCCACTCGTGGTAGCGAAACGTCAAGCTTTAACGCTAAACGACGCCGGCCTAAAAAACCCAAGAACCACAAATTCATAAAACAGGGGTGTCAGAGCAGATTATATTTAGGTATATGAAGAATCGTCGAGCGGATCTTTCTTTCTGTTGTGATGAGTAATAATTAAAAATAAAACTCTTAAGAAATAGCTTTTTGTGATACTAGCTATAAAAATCTTTCAAGCAATACCTGTTTGTGGAAACCCAACAAACTGGGGTAGCATTTTCTTATAGCTATTTTTTCTTGATTTTGTGCGCCCCCTTTTAAAAATTAAGGAGTCGCCACTGGGATTTTGGGAGCCCTCCCGCCTAACACCATTCCCCCCTAATCAATAACAGTACTTAGATAAAATTATATTGGTTAATTACTAATGCTACCTTGTAACTCTGTAAGATTGTCTTAATTGTAACTCCAGAAACTTCTTAAAAATAGAAAAGTGTCATGCATGACGTCTTTTTGCCCCATATAGGTACGTCTAACATTTTGCGCTAGGAGCGGAAATCATCGAAGCGTTTATCGACTATTTCATAGATAACAAAAATAAGTAGCGCAAGTAAATATTGAAAACCGATATTTCGTTTTTGGCTAATACATTCCTGAAGAATTCCAAATTTTGCACTGTTGCACGAGAGAAAACTGTTACGTGTCTCAAAAATGGTGAAGGTACATTATGAATAGGTATATTATACCTCCATCAAATTTTAATATCTATTTATAATCGTAGTGAAGTGGGTGATTTGGAAAACGTCAGCAATATACTTTCAAAAACATTGAAAGAATGTATCTCTATATATTTTTCTATTTATTTTTCCGTGTGAAAAATAGGCACTTGGGGTGGGGGGGTTTCTCCCCTAAAGCAACATTTTAGACATACTATTTACTGTTCTGATACAAGATTTTGGCTTTGGAGTCATGGAACTAACATAGCCCTGCTCCATCCAGGGTGTTGAGGACAAATAAAATGCTATTTGAGCTGTGGTTGTAAAAAGCAAATTCGTTCAGAATAACAGAAACGAATATTGAAAATCCCTGAAATGCTAAGAATGTTGGAGGAGTAATCAATCAAAAGCAAAAACTGAATCCAATTTATTTTTTTCATATTTTTGCATTGTACTAAATAGCGGTAGTATTAAATATAACAGAATTTTTCGAACTTTTTTGCTGGATCAAAGTTTTTGGATATATTTAAGATTGTATGTTTTGCTTAAAATTGATAGTTTGTATGACTTTTAAGGCTTTTATTGTTTTTTAGACAAGTGCTTTCAAAAGCAATAGTAATACAGATTTTTTTTAATTAAATTTTACATAGAAAAAATAAAAAACATCAACTTTTTTATGTATTACATAAAAATAAAATACTGTGCATGATTGTAGGTTATCGAGCTTTGCTCATTATTGCCTACTTTAGGGCTGATTTTAAAAATAATTTAACGGATTTTGTTTGGATCCCTTAATGTATTTCACCGCGCCGATTGAAACTCATTTCAGTTGTACACATTTGAAAAAAATGTATTTTATCTCATTACCCCTCATTTATAGTTAGGCGAGCTAAAAAAATTCAAGAAACGCCACTGCACATTGTACTGAACTAGAATTCATTTCGCGACAAGAGAATACCTTTGTATTGGCAACTGATATTGTCGTTGCACGATCTAGAAGAATTTTTTATTCTGCGGTTTTTCGAGCTTCAGTGCGACACAGAGGATATGTTTAAAAGGTTTTTTCATTGTACTTGTATATTTCGAGAAATTCTAAAAATTTGATTTGGCAATTTAGTATTTGACCAGATTTCAATGGTCCGCTTGTATGTGTTACAAAATTCTGTTCTCAAAAAATGTCTTCAAGGTGCAACAAAGGATATTCAGGCAGTTGGCTAATGTTTCTATGTACAAACGACTCTGTTATTATTTTTGTTAATGTTGTGGCTATCATTCAAGTGAACACTACTGTAACAAAAAAATATCGACAATACTATAAGCCAAATACTAAAGTTATAGCCCAGAAGACTGATCCGTCGGTTATCATCCTCTCAGCCAAGCCGGCATACCCAGTTGAGAGCGCCGACTTAACTTCTGGAGATTGTCTGACAGACTTCCCCGGGAAGCACGAGTCGATAAGGTGTTGGAGAGATTCCTCCATGGATCCATCTACCGCCCTCTTTCTCGCAGCTAAGCAATTTTAGTTCCGCCAGCTCGCTCTTTCCCTGCTGCGTAAATCTGTTTTATACTTTCTCCTGGCTTTTCTAAAGGCATTCTAGGAGGCTTAGCGCTTCTCTGTTACCCTGTTGAGAACCCGCTTTGTGGCCCAATTCAAAATTAAGTTTAATTGACAATATTTGGATTTATAAAATTGTAATAAGACCAGAAATTATCTACGCATGTGCGGCTTGGTGTTTTCTTGACCAGAAGCACTTACAAGGTCTGCAGATGTGCAAATCACAATCATGAACGCCGTATAGGTTTCACACAAGACTCTTCATAGAGGATTGGATATCCCTTATTTAATAATAATAATAATAACAACAACAGGAAAAAATAAACACCTGGTCGCAGAAACCACTCCATGGCAAACATAGATACCGTATTACGCAAGATCAGATAAATGAAAAACAGTCATATACCTGGCTGCAGGATGGCCAACTCTTTCCAGAAACTGAGGGATTTATGCTTGCTATCCAGGACCAAGTTATTGCGACGAGAAACTATAAGAAATACGTAATTAAAGATCCATCCACAACCAACGATAATTGCAGAAAATGTCACCAACAGAAGGAAACAATAGACCACATAACCAGCGCATGCAAAACTCTCGCTGGAACTGAGTACACGGCTAGACATAACTCGGCAGCCAAAATCATACATCAAGCATTAGCCACAAGAAACAAGCTAATCGACAACTCAGATCCATATTACAAGTATACACCAACATCAGTACTCGATAATGATCACTACAAACTATACTGGGACGTTGAAATACACACAGACAAAACCATCAATGCAAACAGACCAGATATAGTATTTCAGATAAAGGCAGACAAAGTTACCTACTTAATAGATATTGCTATTCCCAATGATGTGAATGTTCAAAACACCTACGCTGGGAAAATATCTAAATACACTGACCTTGCCATAGAAGTGAAGCGACTCTGGAAACAAGATAAAGTTATTATTGTCCCCCTCATTATGTCTGTCTCAGGCCTCACACCGAACACATTTACACAACATCTACAACAGTTGGGCCTGGACGAGGGGTTACATAAAATATTCCAAAAGTCTGTAATCCTTAAGACCTGTAATATAGTACGATCTTTCCTAAATTCCGATCAGTAATAGTTCAGGTTTTGACTTGGCCTTGCCCGTCAACATTTGTCGTCACCGCAATCATGCGAGAGAAGTTTGAAAAAACATGATAATAATAATATTTATTTACTCAAAGTACAAAAAACAAATAATTGAAAAAAAATGAGTAAATAAATATGTTAACATCCATAGAAGGACTAAGCCTGTGCATGGACGAATTCAGTGTTACAATGTATACGTACATAAATATTACAATCACATACTTACGTATGAATAAGATAAATATGGTAGAGATTAGATAACATGACTATGAGTAATTTGAATGAAATTTGTTTATAAAATTATAAGATTACTTATGGATTTAGTTATAATATGATTTATTTATTAATTCATGTATTTCTTTCCTATCTAGTGTATTCAACTATTCTTTAAGATATTTTTTAAATCGTTTAGTGGACTGTAGTTCCTTTATATCATTAGGTACTCTCTGATATAATTTTGGCGCTAAATAAATGTATGATTTCTGCATAATCGATTTTCTTGTTTTAGGTATGCCTTTTGCATGTAATTTATATCTTGTGTTATGATCGTGTTTGATGCTGTCTTGCTCATTTGAATTTTTGTGGTAACGAGAGATAGTATGTAAGAAATAAAGTTGCCTGACATCGTATATTAGAGCTTCCCTGAACAAATCGTCACTAGGATACAGTTTTGGTTTTTTAAACATAGATTTTAGAATTGCTTTTTGGAGAATATCTAAATCATTTATGTATGTTGTGCATGCAGCACCCCATGCCAATATACCGTAAATGAGATGGGTTTCAATTAATGCATAGTATACTGTACGTAGATGCTTTTCTGTTAAAATGTTTGTTAGTAATTTTACCTTGTATGAAATGAATCTAATTTTTTTAATAGATTATTAATATGTACATCCCAACGTAAGTGTGTGTCTAAATAGATTCCTAGATACTTTATACTGTTTAATCTGTCAATTTTGATTATTTTATTATTTATGTTTAACGTAATATTGTTGAAAGAAGGTAAATATCTAGAATAGGAAGTAAACGGTAAAAAGTGTGTTTTAGAAAAGTTTATTGTCAATTTTTTTTGAGTAAGCCATTGAATAATTTTGACAAAATCGTGTTCAATAATGTTTTTTAGCTTATCCCATTCTTTTTCTTTATACAGTATGGCTGTATCGTCTGCAAAACTGATTACTTTACCAACACAACCAATTTCGAAAAGATCATTTAAATATATATTAAATAAAAGTGGTCTCAAAACTGTTCCTTGTGGAACACCACACTTAACAAACATTTCCTTACTTATTGATTTTGCTATCCTCACGGATTGTGGTCTGTTAGATAGATAATTTTCAAGCAATTTATACATCGTGCCACGAAATCCAAGTCGTTCTAAGGTGTTCAGAAGTAATTTATGATTCACTGTATCAAATGCTTTTTGCAAATCAACAAAGATACAAATGGAGGGTGTTTTTTCATCTATATTTTTATAAATTTCATTCACGACCGTCAAAATTGCATCTGATGTAGATCTACCATTTGTAAATCCAAATTGATTTGTATGTAATAAATTATATTTAGTCAGATATTCCTGTATCCTAGTAGAGAGTAGTTTTTCAATTACTTTTGATAAGCTTGATATCACAGATATAGGTCTATAATTGCTAACCTCTGTTTTATCGCCTGCTTTGTAGACGGGAGTTATTATAGCTTTCTTAAATTGTGAAGGATATGTTCCTAACCGAAAACAGCTATTAATAATATGGGTAAATGGTTCTGTTATTTCATGTGCTATGATTTTGAGATGTTCAGCTCTAATTCCATCAAGTCCGGGAGATTTTCGATTCTTTAATGACATAATTATATTTAATACTTCATTGGAATCTACTTCCCTCAAAACAAATGTGTTTAGTGACCTTTTTTCCTTACTTTTTCCTATGTTCGGGACTGTTTGTAGAAGGCTTGCCAAATTTTCACCAATTTCAGTGAAAAACCTCACAAATTCGTCACTAATGATTTGTTGATCTTTTGTAACCTTCCCAGAGCTCGTTTTTAATTCATTAATGGTAGTATCTTTGACTTGATTTGTTTTATTTGAAATTTCATAGATAGTTGACCAAAGTCTTTTCGGATCATTGATATTGTTATCTATTTTTTTTAAATAATATTCTCTTTTGGTTTGTCTAATTAGTTCTATGAATTTATTTTTATATCTATTATAATTATTTATATTTTCTTCAGTATTTGTTTGTTTCATTAATATGTAAAGTCGATTTTTTTCATTTGCAGATTTGATAAGTCCCTTAGTTATCCACATACTCCTACCTATTTCATTGTGGCTGATTTTAACTTTATTTGTGCTTGTGCTTATTAAATTTATAATTTTATCTACAAATATATTTGTAATTTGATCAATATCGTTCGAGGAATATATTCCTTCCCATGATTCTTTTTTAGCATTGGAGATCAATTTGGAATTATCTATAAAAAATTTGTAATTTTTGTTGCGTGTATCCGTTATTAGCTTATTAGATATATTTTTGTATGAGCATATGAATAGTATAGCGGAAAAGTGGTCCGTAATATCGGTTTCAAGAATAAATGGAATATAGGAAAAATTTTTTGCAAAGTTTTTAATAAAACAGTGATCTATGCATGTCCCGTTGATTGCTCTAGTCGGTTCATTAATGTATGATAAATAACCGTTAGCATTTAAGATGTCTAGGTATCTTTTTGTAATTGAATTTTCTTCCAAAATGTTGATATTAATATCACCTATAAGTATATGTTGGTTTAGAAGGTTGTTATCATGATTATTGATGAAATTTTCTATATCGGTTAGGGACTCATGAGGTGCTAAGGACGGAGAACGATATATTGATGATATTTTAATTTTTTTCTTATCAAAAGTAATGAATAAATTTAGAATTTTGATCCCATTGTTCAACGAAAATATTTCGTGATTGTAGTTGAGATTGTTTCTTACATATACTATCACCCCGTCATTCTGGTTATATGTGCCAAAATTATATAAGGTGTCATATCCCTGTAACTGAAATAACGATACATCAATCAGCTTCCATGTTTCAGTTAAAACAATAATGTCGAAAGTATGATCTATTCTAGTTAATAAAATTTTGAATGAATCAATATTATGACTAATACTTCTTATATTCATGTGAAAAATCTTGAGACTAACATAGGAATTTATTGAAAAATTATTAAATGCATCAACGTCTTGTAAACCATTTGTCTTGACATTTTGAATTTGGAAATTGTTTATGTATTCAAACATACTTAATACTTGCTAAGTAGTTACTGTACGATGACCTAAAACTTAGAATTTAGAAGAGTATTTTTGTATTGTAGAGGTATTGATAGTACCTGTAGGATGGACAATCTGTATTTGTTGGGCAGTGGTTGACATTGTGATTTTTGTTGAATTTCTTATTCATATATATACAATTGCAACACTGAATTTGTGCATGCTTACAATTGTCGTTGTTTTCGTTTTCGATGCCGCAATCTCTACAGATCCTCTTGTTCCGGCATTTCTTTTCTGAGTGGTTGAATCGAAAACATCTTCTGCATTGTGTTACCTTATTATTTTCATAAACATGTAGACACTGCCAGCCAAGAAGAATTTTGCCATTGTTGTATTCAAATATATGTTTGAATAATTTTCCTGAGGTCTCTGCATAGATGGTGTACGAGTTCTTTATTGGTATGTACATCACGTATGTAATTTTGATATCCCCATCTTCAATAAAGTGATTTTCTCGTATTAGGTCCTCTTCGATTTCCTTTTCGTTGGGTTTTTCTTTGGATTTATAATTTACAATTTTGATTTTTGGAAGAAACATCTTTGGTTCTGAAATTTTGTAGTCGGTATCCAATTTTTCGTTCAGTATTTTTTTTAGTTCACTGTGATTATTTTCATTGATTTTAATTTCGAGTCCACCACTTTTTGAGTTCTGAATACTGGCAACGTGGAGTTTTAATTTTGAAAGTGAAACTTTTTTTGACAGATCTTTTCTCGTCTCATCACATGATTGAGTATGAGTAGGTGTCATAATTATACTTTTATTTGAATTTTGTTTAATTTGTATAGTTTCTTGCTTCAATACCTGGGCATATGATTTTTCTCTTGCTGTTTGATTTTTTTCTACTTCATTTAGTCTCATACTAATTTTATCTAACGTGGTAACTATCGAGTCTTTTTCTACTATATTCGATGCTATTAAATCATATTGTTGTTGGAGTCTGAGGTTTTCATTTGTGAGTTGGTATATTAATTTTTCTTTTTCTTCAAGTATTTCTCATAATTGTTTGTTTTCTTCTATCAGTTTCTCAGCTTCGGATTTTTGTGTTGACTGTGTTGTAGATTCAGTTTCACTACATGATCCTACTGAATCGAGTTTTTTCAATTTTTCCTTTTTGTTCATTTGACTTTCAGTTTAACATCCAGTATAATATGTGTATAATCTTTTGACCTATTGATCTACTTGTCAATTTAGTTGTCAAATGGAATCAAAATGGTCGAAATGATATTAAAGCTGAATTGTGGGACTCACCAATATTAACTGGAATTGCTTTTTGGTAGGTTTGACCGTACCCATTCAGCCGAAGATATTTTTTAACTGTAGATAGTTGAATTTCTGGGATTTTATGAGGTGAGATTTGTGACCTTTGCTTTAGTCTACCAATATGCAGGACTCGCGGCTGCGCTCGCTTTGTTGCGCGAATCAGTGGATTACAGAGTCGATAATGTTTAAATTTAATTGGATTTAGCTACTCTTCACCAAATTCCAAACAAAACTTGTCGAAAGATTTGAAGAATGATGCCTAACTACCTTCTGCTCAAAAAGAGCGTCCTATCCACGTCTGCACTCCACCTTTCTTCCTGATACTTCCTACTTCTCTCCTTTTTTTGAGGTTTTCTGGTTTCTGGGATCCAAGACCTGAAGAACTTTGGAACTAATACCACGGAAACAAGAGCTACGGTCACACAGATTGCTCTGACAATCAACAATGAATTGACTTGACTTGAAAACTTTATAACAAAGGTTACGAATTTGTATTAGTGATTTCTCATTCTATACCAAAAAAATTCTACTTTATTCTACAACACCGTAACTATATTAGCCTTTGGAATAAACCTTTTTGCGCTTTATTTATCTGCACTACTTGAAACCAACGCCATGTATCAGAATTTGATCCACCATGATTCTATTCTACAGCACCGCAACTACAGGGTTGGGATAAAGTATGAAACCAAGCAAATATCTTTGAAACGAAAAGGGTGATATTGCTGAAAATTTGCAGGTAAATGTAGTGATGCATAATGCATCCGAAGACATTATGTTAGCTATTAATGTATGTACTTCCAGTCTAGCCGGAAGTACCGTCAACTTTTTTAATCTAAACACATTTAGATGTGTCACAACAACAAAAATAGAATGGGTGTCACAACACCCTTTCTATTTTTGCAGATTTTAATCTTTTTTTCCGAATACGTCCATAGTGGGTTTAGTATTTGTTTCTGTAAAAATGGGAAAGATAAAATTTTTTTATTTGTCTCACAAATTCGTCCGTGGCGGTGTGCGGTCTTCCCGTTTTAGGTAAATTTTTAATATTCCCAGTTAAATTAAAACGTTTTAGTGTGTTAGTCACCGTCGAACGTGTTATAGGACCCCTATCAGGATGTAAATGATTGAAAAGTTGACACACTTCTTTGTGTGTTCTCACGCGATCGCCAAAACCGATCATCATTAAGACTTTAAATGGCCGGCATTGTAAACATCTGAAATAATAAAGAAGCTTTATCTTTCCAGTTTTTACAGAAACTAATACTAAACCCACTATGGACGTATTCGGAAAAAAGATGTAATAAAATCTGCAAAAATATACAGGGTGTCCCATTTAAATTGAAAAAGTTGACGGTACTTCCTGTTAGACCGGAAGTACATTAATAGCTAACATAATGTCTTCGGATGTACTATACGTCACTACACTTGCCTGCAAATTTTTGGTTCCATACTTTATTCCAACCCTGTATATATCAGCCTTTAGAATGAACCTTTTTGCGCTTCATTTATCTGTACTAGTTGAAACCAACGTCATGTATCAGAATTTGATCCAGCATGATATTCCAATATTGGCATACCTTCAGCAGCTACGCTCTGTTAATCTTCGGCAGCTGCAACGGGCTACTAGGCACTTTCAATAGTTTCTCAAGCAGGCGCAAGAAATTTGCAAAATGTAAATCGCAAAATAACTGCAAAAGAGATAAAACAAGAACAAGACTAAGAACTTCAACCATGTAATAATTACATCATTTTGTCCAGGTAGATATCAGGCGACAAACCAGAATGCTGTGTTGCCAATTTTTAATAACCAACTGAAGCAAAAACTATTTTGCAAAAGTTAGTCGCAGATTATAGTCACTATATATACTACCACACCGATAGGAAATTCTGATTTTGGGCGTTTTATGATATCTACATATAGAAAATCGCTGTCTGTTGGTGCCTGTCTGTTGGCGTTTTTATAGCTTTCCAGTAACTGCTGCATGGATTGTGATAAAATTTGGATAGCGATATGCTATGGGGTCGTAGTAGATAATGATAAGATGATGATAAGATATAATTTTGAAATTCAGTGCATGGACAGGAAGAATTAGGCAAAAACAAAAAAAATTCAAATACTCCTCAAACATCGTTTTTAGGTGTTTTAAGTATTCCTAAATATTTTCTACTTTTTTTACACAAACCAAAACAAATTTTCCGTCTATTTTGGACAGCAGGACTTCCTTCGACCTGTGTATCCCAAAGCAAACAATTAATCTTCAAAAGACAGGATATATCCATGGCTTAATTGTTAATTGCGAGCGCATTTCATCGATTACGTTTCACAACGTCATCGGCAGACAAAAAATAAATAAGGAAGTAACACATTCTACACAGACATTTGGAAATTTTTGGTTTAACCCGTTCGTGTTGGATAATTTCTTCTAAGAACCCATTTTTTTTTTGACAGCCAAACCAGTCTTCGTAACGGTTTTAAGGACAACTTGTCTGTGACTCTTTTATTTCACACATCAACGAACCGAGAAGGCGTTGTAATCGTAAGATATTTCGAATATGAAATAGTACATTATTCAAACTCTTTATCATACAAAAATCCTCATAAACCATTCATTTACTTCGGCGTATCTGTTTATCTATTATTTGTCTGCCATTGGCTCTCCTTTGCTGAAAGTTTCATAGCTTGCTGCTTGTGGGCTACTACCTGGCCTGCGGCAGTGCCTAAATACCTTCTTGACCGACCGATCTCTGTTTGTTGTAGACGAAGGCTGTTCATCAGACGTATTTTCAATAAACGCTGGTGTTCCTAAGGGATCTGTCCTATCCCGTACAATGTTTCTGCTATGCATCAACAAGCAGCTGGAAATAACATCCAATCCAATCTACAGCTTCACAGACGACAGTAAATTAGTATCGTGCATGGAACCAAGCAAGCCACTATCCTCCCAGGAGACGGTACGTGGGCGACAGCAACATACCTCACAGGTCAACGTAGATATCCAAACAATTGTCGAGTGGGGATTAGTAGATAAAGTACAGTTTAACGTACAGAAAACTCAGGCAATAACTCTAACAAAGACGTCTCACGTTGACTTATCAACTGTGGAAATAGAGGGTCACCCAATAGTCGGGTCACCTTCTGTAAAGTTTTTGGGGTTCAACATCAACAATAACATGGCCTGGCATTACCACGCCATTAGTATTGCGAAAACGACATCCCAGACTCTTGGATTTTTGTTCCACTGTAGCAGCTGTATACACCAGAGCTACTCCACAAGGCATAGATCCGATCATCGTGGGAGTATTGCTCCCATGTGTGGGAGGCAATTAGTCTAATCGATACGCTTAACCTCACAAAGGACCTCCACAGCCTGGAACATCGAATAAGGGTGGCTGACCTGTCCCTGTTTTACACATTCTATCACGAGTGATGTTCGAGTGAGCTCTCCCATATAATAACACCAAAGGACGCCCGAACGAGGAAACCTAAAGAGGCTCTGCGAGCTCATCCTTACCTGGTCGAGGTACTTACTCCTCAAACTAGTTTTTCCAGCATTCCTTCTTTTGGAGAACTTCTAGATTTCTACGTTGTGCTTTTCTATAAAGTCTGCATCATCACTGTCACTATCTTCCTGCAAGTTTATTATTAGATCCTCCACAATCACATCCAGAAATGGCTCTTTTTCAATAAAATAGCGCTCGTAGGAAATCGCATGGTCACATTTTTTTACACGCTTTTTGCAAAAATGTGGAAAAAACTCACAATCACAATATTTTACTAAGTGTTTAAAATTGAAATCCACGTTTTTTTGCCACATTTTGCTTTAGGCATGCCTATACTCCTTGAATTGGATTTAAGTCATAATTTTGTCTGTTTCGTAGGTTTTGTATCTGGGTTTATGCATTTTTATTAAACCGTATAATTTAGCTTTTAACATGTCTTCTGAAAATGGAATATTGCATTGTCTTAACCACTCTTTCATATTATTTTTCCTGGTCGCCACAGTTAGTAGATTTGTTCACTTCAACATTATGATGAGAGATATGAGACTGTATGCTGGTATATTTGGAATAAGTTTTACTTGAAACCATTTTTTTAATAATTGTTATGATTCATTTCGCTGTGATAATCCCCCGACTTAGTGCCAGACTTATTAGACATGCATTTTCTATGAAACCCATATCACCCATTTATCATATATGATTTTGCCCAGAGTATACCGTTCCGCTACGAAATAACTGATGCAAATGGCAAATTTGTTTGCTGTCCACTGCGCATCGAGGGGCGTTCCTTATTTCATATTTGTCACGTCTCTAGCTATTCTTGTCGAGTTGTAGTTATGTCATAAATACAGTCCCTCAATTTCAAGCGCCTGTAAAATATTTTGACAAAAAGCTTGTGTCTTTCTTTGTTTATCATGCCACGTATGCATTGATTTATTATAAACAAATCAAATGATTGCAAGTTGAATAGTCGCGTAGTTGTGATTGGACAATAAGGCGTTACAATGAGATGTTTTCCATTGATGACAGGCCAAGAAGTGGTCAGCCGAGCACATCCAGAACTCCAGCAACTGTCAAAACTGTAGCCGCGATAATTCACAGAAACCCACTCCGTAAACAGTAAATCTTGGCTCGTGAATTGTTGTTTAGCGATTCTCTCCCCTGGTTCTTGCCAGAGCCTGCCTTTTTGCCTGCTTGAAGTCGTATCAGTTCCTTCTTCTTATGACGCCGTCTCCTTTCGAAGGATGGCGATCCAAATAGCTAACGTACTTTCCATGCGGAAAGTGTCAAGCGATGAGAAACCAAACCATCTTCGGATGTCCTTCAGCAAAGAATTTTGGCGTCTGCCGATAGACCGTCTACTTGGACTTTTCCTTCTATAATCAGTCGCAGAAGTTCGTATTTTTCTCCTCGCATGATATGACCTACATAAGCTGTTTTTCTTTCCTTGATAGTGAGCATGAGTTCTTTTTGTTTCTTCATACGATTAAGGACTTCATTGCTCGTTATTCTTTGATCCCATGATATTCTGAGTATACGGCGACAAACACATATGTACATTTCAAAGGCGTCTATTTTCTTTTCTAGCGTAGCATCTAGAGTCCAACTCTCACATCCGTACAGGAGAACCGAGAAAATATAGCATCTGACCATGCGTGTCCAAAGTTTTAGGCTCAGATCTGACCTTATGAAAAATCTTCTCATACTTATGAATGCCTTTCTGGCCTGTTCAATGCGGCATCTGACTTCTTCCTTCGGGTCACGTACCTCATTTACAATACACCCCAGATATTTGTATGACGACGCTTGTTTCACCGTACTACCGTTGATAAATAATCAAGCGAGGTTGTAAAGGTGTCTTAGCAAAGGCAAAGACTTTTTTTTGCCGTATTTAAAAGGAGGCCAAATTTTTCCCTATATCGTACAATACGATCCATCAGCCTTTGCAGGTCCTGCGCATTCTCAGCTAACTCAACGGTGTCGTCCACATAACTGATGTTATTGATTATTTTCCTGTTGGTCTTCATTCCACATCCCATTCCTTCCAGAGCTTCTTTGTAAATAGCCTCAGAATATATATTGAATAAGAGCAGCGATAACGCGCAGCCCTGTTTTGCATCACCTCGTTTAATTATGGCCGTTTCTGATGTGGTACCCTCAACTTTTAGTACTGCATTTTGCTTCACTTTAACCAACCCATCCAGGATGTGTTTTCAGGGCTGATGTCCACTCGTTACCCGGTACCAATGTGTCCAGGAAGCCACAAGTTCACATTCCTATGGAGTGCTAATTACTGGAGGACAGCTAACCTTTCTTGAGCCAGAGCTGCTCGGCTATTACTTTTGGTTTACCCTGGGTAATATATCTCTTTGTATCGAAGAGCGTGATTATGTTACCTTAAAATAGTAATAAGTTATAAAAGTCAAATATTCCACGTTACTGCTGTAGCTCCAATTTTAAAAAGGATGAGTACTACTGGACGATCCAATAAGTAGAACAAGATTCAAAAATAGTAAGTATGGAAAATTTAAAGTCTTATGTTTACGGGTGACATTAATATCTTACCAACGCGGAAATTTTGATTTTGACCTTCTACTTCTCTTGATTAGATTATCACTGAAATTATAGGTATCTTGAAACTGCTAAAACTGAAGTATCAGGTCTTTTAGGTAAGTAATCCTTTAACACAGGTTAGGGTGAAATATTTTTCAGTCAATTTTACCACATACGTTTTTAGTGCATTGTGAACTAAGATCAGTTAAAGCTGAATGACGAATCTAATTCTCGATAAAAACATATTTCTTAACCACCACCAATTTTACTGCGGTTATGGTTATAGTCCCGTAAGATCACTTAAAGATTTTGTATTCCCAAGATATTTTTCAACTTGTTGATGTGACGATGAAAGTCTTTGTAAAATGAATTCATTCTAGCATTCATCATTGTTAGGTTCGTTTGTTCGTTATATAAACATATAAACTGATATACAAAATTGATAGTTTTGTGGAAAATGAAAAAGAGTGCATTGATGCTTTAAAATTTCACACAGTAGTATCGAGCATGCGGTGGTCTTTTTTTGTAAACGATATTAGATTCGAATATCGCAATAATATTCATAACGTTTTATGCAATCCTTCATCCACCAGAGTCATTTGTATATCGCATGAGTAAAAAAAGTTGTTGGTATATCTCCATCGCCCACAAATTCATTACATTCATTACACAGTTGGTTTACTGTATTCGATACGGAAGTAATCGCTATTTCTTTTTGTTCGGTTTGATAATAGCTTTAGCAAATATGCATAATGGGGATTGGATTCGCAATTTTTCTTGCATAAATTTTGAAATGACCTGTGTTTCAAAATATGCCACAGGGAAAATTCTCAGACCTAATTCGGATGACAAGCATAAACATATCTTTCCACGACTGCAAGATGGTGCATGTTATATGGCAGGCAGCTGCGTCATAAATGTATATCATATCTTAGTATGATTATCTTATACTGGATGCTTTTAAAAACAAAAACCTGCGAATCCATTTTTGAACTAAAACGTGAGTGGTAGATCGCTAGATCATAATCTGTTGCTAGATAAGTTACATCGTTATGGTAGGCATCAGAGGCGTCAACTTGACGTAGATCAGTGGGTGAATTCTGTAACTCTAAGCGAAGCGATAGCGACATTCTTCCAACGCTTTCGATCGTTTCGGTATTCCATAAATGTCTTCGTTCCGACTCGGACATAACGAACGCAGACGAACGGTATAAGCGATAGCGAAAGCTTTTGGATCTCGTTTGTCAAGTTTTGACGTTACAGCAATAGCTGTATGTCAAAGTGTCAATTTGCTTAAATTTATTTGTGTACTTAATTAACAATCAATCAGTCGAAGAGAAAAAAACTAATCCTTCAAAATGGTCGGCATTGCTGGATTTTCCAGAGCCTCATCCAGAGATATTTAAGCCAACTTAAACTTTGGTTATGGAATGCCGTCAAAAATCGTTTTCGTAAATGATTAGCTTCGTTTTCGTCTGCTTTCGTTACTATAGCGAAAGTTACAGAAACTATCCACAGGAGTTCCCCAAAGGCAGATTTTAAATTGTGGAAGCGAACCATTATTAAAAGGGTGATACACGTTCGAGCAAGTACGCGTACTTATGGCTCGACGACCTTTTTCGCCTGTGTGTCACCGTAAGTACGCGTACCTTAAAACCGTCGCGCAAACCGCCGGTGATCCAAGTGGTTTGAAATCTTGCTCGTAGCTTGTTTCGGCTCGTACTGCGAGCCTCAAGCCAGACTTTTTTTCGTCAGGCCATCGATGCGCAACGTTTGTTGTATTTGGCGTTTGTTAAAAGTTTTGTTTATTTAGGAAAATTATCAAAATGAATAATTTCAGCTTCACGTGTGTCACCGCGTCGAGCCGAGTAAGTTCGCGAACTTAAAAACCGCGAACTTAAAGTTCGTACGTGTGTCACCCCTTTTAGATGGAAAAACCTCTTCCTGTTTTCATAGACGTACCCAAGGGTAGAGTATACTTGGCCTGCTACTATTCATCTTATTTATAAATGACGATACGACCGAACTTGATGATTACTTACTTTTTGCTGACGTTACATCTACTGATCCATTGCAGCTGAAATCAGGAATATATCGCAGATCTTACTCACAACATTTCTTGCCCGGCGGAGATAAATGAAGCAGTGCTGTTTAAAGACCGGGTTGGTGTTGAATGATTCTAAGAGAGAACTAACTCAAATTGATTATAGTATGTATGTAAGTTGCAATAACATATCAGGTGTACAGAAAAACGCCATAAAATTTTTGATTCAAAACTTAGTTGGCGAAATCATATTAACACTGTGATTAATAAGGTATCAAAACACTGTTTCGTTCTTTGGTGAATGAGACAGTTCTTGGATTCCAATATTATCCTAAAGATATACTATTTTGCCTATGTCCATTTAGTCAGGGCCGTAGCTAGGCGTTGACCATGGAGGGGGTTCATGTTGACCTTAGTAGTGTGTAAAAGAAAAGACTTGACTTTGTAATGTCTTGATTTGTTAAAGAACTGCATAGATTGTATCGCTGCTAATGTGTCATGAGCGCCGAGAGATTGGTTAATACTAGAATAAATCACTAAGCTTGGAGAAAGTATCTTGATTATATTTATTTTGTACTATTTTAGTAGTTATTTCGGGTTAGGGTTGAACACCCTAACCCCCCCCCCCCTTATATACGGCCTGCATTTAGTACTGAACAACTGTGTGATATGCCGAGGAATAGTACACACATGCAAGAATTGTTTCCAGTCCAACAGAAAATCGTACGACTTACGAACTATGACCCACAGTGATAATAGAGTGTATTGCAGAAAATTATTCAAATCACATCAAAACTTAACCGTATTCATACTGAAACTACGTTGTATTATCCTGCAAACCTCTGAAATACCTATCGTTGAACTTCCTCAACATGGTTTAGCTGCATGAGCGAAATGTTCGATCATTTTGCCCATCAAAGTTTACAAGTTACCGGCATCTATAAAATCAATCAAGCTCTTTACGAAATTCCAAATAACTGTAAAACAGATCCTACTAGAGAATCTTGCGCAAAGCATTGAGGAATATATGGACCAAGATTTAAGGTAGTCTACAAAAATCTGTGATCAGTAATTAGGTTCTCTCTTTTCTATTTATGTATGTATTGATTTTATACCTAGCTAGCTTCTATGACGATGCCTATTATACCAATTTTTGTTAGTCTTATAGCTACGAAGAATAAGTAAATAAATAAATTATAAATCATGGCTTTGATCTAGGAATCAAAGAACGGTAGATAGACCCAAAAATAATATCACGTAGTGGGGTACTTATTTGAAAAGCCGCACAGCTTTGATCTCCAGGGAAAACATAAGCAACCTCAGTATACGAGAACAATCATCAAACTGTTTACCACATTTCAAGCGAGTGTATCTTGAGGGCCTATGAGACCAGGACGATTTTCTGTACGTGACTACTGCAACTACTTATATACATCGTTTGTTTGTAATTAGGGCGTTTATTGTTTGTATTGTGTGAGGCTTTCCCGGAAATGGGCCGATGAACTGTTGGTTCTTGGGCTGTGCGACCGTCTGAGTTTCCCCATTTTCTCGTAAAGCGCCGAACAGGTAACAGCTTCTGAGGATGTCAGCCACTCGGGTTGGCGAAACGTCAGAATCAACGAAGAATCAATAGCTCATGTTTATTGTTTATTAAATAAGATGTTAAGTAAAAATTGAAAAGTAAGTGGAAGAAATAAATAAAAATTAAAAATACTATAATTACCTAGTCGATGTGCATAATTTTATGCAATAAATAAATAAATAAACCTAAAACGCAATCTGCTACATAGACACCTGTTAATCAATAATACCACTCACTCCAAATTATTATTAATTTGTCATCTTGCACTTTTAGAATGCATTTTGCATACTCTCAACACGTACGTGGACCTAACAGTAGAAGGATGCACTTTTTTAAGCCTCAAAATGCGTTCTTTGACTTTGCCCAAATGAATGCAAAGTGGGAAGAGGTCAAATATGTAGACCAAACCTAAATATTGCCGTCGTACCAAATTTGCGAAAACCGTCTTCTAAGATAAAAAATGTAGTCTCACCCATTATTTCATTTTTGGTTTCCACTTGGGATCCCTTTATACACACACACACATATTAGCTATGGTATTCCGCTATGAGGACAGCCTGTGGAGTGTGGATGTACCACCGACGATACATCTAGGTAGGCACCGTTTTTTACAAAATTTTCTGGTCGGAGCATTGAAGCACTTTTGCCCGAATAAATGTAAGAGAGAGAGAGAGAGAGAGAGAGAGAGAGAGAGAGAGAGAGAGAGAGAGAGAGCCAAATTTACGAGAGACATGTTTATTGTTTTGAGTATTGTTAGAACTGTTGAAGATAGGCCTTGGAGCAAAAGTTAGAAATAATATATTATATAAATATAATGCTTGAGCATTTTGCACTTTTAGAAAGGCTACAAAGATGCAGCAGATATTGTTTTAACCTCGGGACAAAATTCAAAAACTTCATTACGTTTTCCAACAAGCATGAATCTATTATGGGTGAATGAATCCTATCTTTGTTTTGCAGGCTGTAGTGATCTTTTAAGTCTGATACATAAACAAAAACGGATATAGTTAGTGTATGCAGCCGTTTTTATGACCGACTTTTCATCTATTGTATCATACGAACTGTCGCTATGGGCAGAGACCATAACAATCGATCAGTTTTTATATCGACATTGTATAAATATAATTACAAACTGGTAAATCGAGAGTAAGCAGAATTATGTAAAGAATCCTGAAATACGCAGAGGCATCGGTGAATTTGCATTTCATTAAGCTCATTGACCCTTTCGCACTGCTTGATATTAGACAAGAGGAAATGTGGTGAAGATCTGGTGACGACGATTCCTTAATGATATGATAATTTTTTCAAAAAAAAAAAAGTAAAATCTCATATCTAACATCACATGAGGTACTTAAAAATAGTGGAAAATTAGCTACCGAATGCTATAGGGGCAAGCAACTAGGTAGGTCAGCTAAAAAAGTCAATTATTGATTAATTTATTTATTAGTGCTAAATACAATAAATCGCTTGCACACGTCACAAAATCTGAGAAAAATAAAATTGAAATATGAAGTGGTATACAAGGAACCTATACTTATTAACAAATAAATATAACAAATAGACATAAAAATATCGTAGATCAGGCAGTTTATAATCACAGATCAGAAAAATAATTATTTATAAGCTCCTCAAAATTTTACCAATCTGTCCCTATGAGATACGACTTCATTTTAATTTTAAATATTTTATCAACAAGAAACAGATACAGAGGAGAGTATTTAAAATGTTAAACCATAGCAGCTAATGGCAAATCTTGTTTTCTGCAGATGCTTTTTGGGACAGAACAGTAGTTATTCATGTTGCGAATACTATATTGGTGTAAGTTACCATGGACATTATATTCATGTATATATATTTATATGAACTAAGTAGAGTAAGGTGTAACAGCTAGGAAATGTTATTATCTTATTGGCAATGTAAGTTGACTTACATGGATCAGTGTATTTTAAGCCATACATGTAAATGAAGTGTGAAGTAGTTCAAAGTTTTGTGTACCTCGGTTCTTTGATCGACGATTCAAGTACCAATAAAAATGAGATTTAACCGCGCATTTAACATGCACGTGTGGCCATGACAAAGCTTATTAAAATATGACGTGATCACAACATCACTAAAACTACCAAAATGTCGCTGCCTCAGTCTCTTGTGTTCTCCAGATTTTTGTATGCCTTGGAAACTTGGACTGTTAAAAGGCAGATCGAGCTCGCATAGCTGTTTTTGAAATGTGGACGTGGAGGAGAATGCTGAGAGTTCCTTAAACCGCCCATCGAACTAACGTTTACATACTGAATGAGCTCGGTAATCAAAAGAGACTATCCTCCATTGTGTCGAGGAGAACACTTACATATTCTTCGGATATATTCACAGAAGCGATAATATGGAGTAACTTGTAGTTCAGGGTCATGCCCCGAGTGGGCGGCGCCACGCCGGCGCCGTGGCCGTTCCCCTACACGCTGGGTGGATACAACGAAACAGTTGCTGGATATGAGTATCAAGAGCGCCACTGAACTGACAGTCAATCGCGAACAATGGCGAGCTACAGTTCTTAAAACTATCGATAATATTCGTGTCGGCAATACTCTAGCTCCGACTTAATGCATTTTACGAGTTCACAACTTGTCTATTATCAAGACATTGTGACTATGATGATGATGCCTATCAAGTCTAAAATCTATTAAAAATCATCCATATCTATCGGACTAAAGTGAAGCAACTTTCATGATAAAATCAACTATCTATACTTCATCAATTAAACAGTCAATTAAAAAAATCAAAATTCTGATAGCTGAAGGGCTCAGAGTAGGCTGATGTTATAGGTGAAAATACACTTCTACCAAGACTCAAATAAGCTAGACTGTAATAATTTATTTCAACAGTACACTTCTTTAGTGAGACAAAAGTGAAGCGACTCTAATTTAATATAAAAGAATAGGATTTACGAGAAAGGCAAATTTAAAAATGACGTTTTACAAATGAACTGAGTAAAATATGGCCTGTTTGCAGGAATAGATAGGCAAATAGAAAAAGAATATGTATTAAGGTACAAAAAATGGTCACACACCCCTTTCAGAACGGAACCTGATAAAATGCGGTTTCCAAACCGTTTAGCTTGTTCAAATATAGTGCGTTAATAATTATTTTACGTTATAATGAAAGAGGACATGTAGAGAAAATGTCAAGATCAATAACAACTACATTTTGGATGTATCGGAGAATCAAAAGAACTTCTCAAAGAAATCCGTGGTTATCAGCACCAAGGATAATTGCTGAAATTCGAGATCTGGAAGTAAGTGCAAGAAGTATTCAGCAAGAAGCTTTATAGCAGATGAATAGTCGCCCAGCTAGGAAACCGCTGGTATCGGAAAGAAATCGCTGTGCCAGGATATAATTTTCCAAACGTTATTTGAATTGGACAGTGCAAGATTGGGAAAAGTATTGTTTAGCGACGAAATTCCTTAAAATAAATTTAACTCGGATAGAGTAGGACGTGTTAGGCGTCCGGTTATCACAAGATTTCATCCAAAATACGTTATGGCAATCATAAAGCATAGAAATATTCATGGGATTCTTTTTAATGGAGTAGCGTAGGTCCACTACATATTATAGACGGTACTATGGATCATTTTGCCTACAGAGACATACTGCAAAATGCTATGCTCCCATATTCTGATCGTGAGATGCCCCTGGAATTTATTCCAACAGGAGAACGAACCAAAACATACCTCTCATTTTGTTCAGGAGAACAATATCCAGTTTCTTCGGTGGTCAGCACTACCACCAGACCTCAACCCTATTGAGAACCTTTGGGAAGAGGTTGGTCTTAGTATTCGGACTAAAATATTTCCATATAAACAATTCTTAGTTGATAATAATTGATGATTAATGAGGTATGGACGAATATGTCGGGTGAAACTATCCAAAATTCAGTTTCTTCAATGCCACTCCAAAAAATCAAAGCCAACAGTGGATACTATTAATTATTAAGCACCAAACTTACAGTTGTTGAATGAAATAAATAAACGCTTTATTGGAAGTTGCATTACTTTTGTCGTGTTAACAAAGAGTATTGCTGTATAAGTTGTTGCACACTAACTTGTTGAACATTCGGTAGTAATCCTATTTCACCTGTGACAGTAGGGCACTATGACCCCTTAAACTAAATCACTACTATTTTATCATAAAAGTTGCTCCACTTTCCAATAGAGTATATCCAGTAATAAGAAAATGCTGCAAATCTCAGTAGTAAAATCCATGAATTAAATCAAGCTTCTTATCTAAGCAGCATTTAATTCTGTCAAGCACATCATTATGGAATTCTTCAGTGGTTATTAAAAACCAGTTTGATGCACAGAACGCCCAGAAATCTTAAACGAAGCTTTTTAGCGACGCGACGGTTCAAATATTTGTGATGCAATCGAGCAAAAAATGAAGAGTTGCAATTACTATGATCAGTCTCAGTGTTAATTCACAGTTATTTGGTTCTTTGTATATTCATAACCATTCGATATTTACGAAAGTTCTCAGGTTACGTTGTGTTCATGATATAAGCATCTTTGCAAATCAACCTAGCAACCTCTACTCATTGTTGCATTTGTACTACTAGGGTACTGTTAGGTGGTGCAATGGTTATTAAATCATACTAAACTTCAGATAAAGATGAAATTGGAAAAAATCGAAGCAGCGGATATTGAAGGCAAGTGGCGGCAGATTCAAACGGCATTACAGAAGTGGCGGACGAATGGCTCAAGGAAGGTGCAAAAAATAAATGCAAGGAATGATTTGACTCCGATTGTGGAAAAGCGTTAGAAGAAAGAAATGAAGCGAGACTGGAGATGTTAAATATGCGCAGTATACATAGAAAGTAAAACTAAATACGACCAACTGAGGAAGAAGGTGAAATAACTCTGCAGAAACAAAAAGAGAGAATGTTGGGAAACAAAATTACAAAATACAGAAAACCAAATGATAACAAATAATATCAGGAATTTTTACTAAGAATTGAAAAAGAGTAAAGTAGATGGAAACAGGAATACAACATTTTTCAGATCTAAGGACGGTGGATTAATTGAGGACATAGACGGGAAGTCAGGCAGTTGGGCAGAATATTAATTTTACTGATTTACTAAATGAGGTGGATGACGAAGCAATGGAGGAAGATGCGGAGGCAATCACAGAAGACAATGAGGAGTTCATTGAAAAACGAACAGAGACAGAGATTGAGGAAGTTATAATCAAATTGAAAAACAACAAAAATGGTGGAGAAAATGGAATACAAGCGAAAATTTGGAAAAACGATGGAATAAATCTGGTAAACAGATTGATAAATCTAATTTGGCAAATATGGGAAGAAGAGAAAATATCAGATGACTGGAAAAATGCTATTATCTGCCCAATACATAAAAAAGGTGGTTTAACATACTGCTCCAATTACAGGGGTATCGCACTTTTAGATGTTGCTCATAAAATTTTAGTGCTGATTATCAGAGGAAAACTGAGTAGGTACAATGATAACCGAATTGGTTATATCTAACGAAAAAAAGTTGGCATAGCTGCCTGACTCAGATAAATATGCTTTGCCATGCTCCTGGAAATATAGACGTTGAATTTTGTCAGTTATGTGACAGTAAATGCAACACTGCTTCATTTATTGTCTTAAATTGTAACGTGTCATGTGTCGAACTCGCTTCGTGCATAGCCACCTACAACTGACAGTGCGGAACTTTGGCGCCACCTTTCGTTAATTTTACACTATTACACACAGGCATAGCGACGAGAAATCCAACTGTTTGGGAATTGATATTTTTGTGAAATTTATGCAGAAAAGTTAGCAGTTTTAATTATATGCAGTAATGATAATGATCATGCTATGAACATTCATCAATAAATACAGCTTACAAAAACTATGAAAAACACGCTTTTAAAGAAAATCGAACTAAAAATAATTTTTAAAATATGCTTAAATAATAATGCACTAAAAAATACTAATATTATTGTGAAAGAAGCGTTGGCTCTTTATCCACATTATTCCTGAATTGAGCGCCTGACGCTTTTTTCACAATCATACTAGAATTTTTTGTTCATCATTATTTAAGCTTATTTCAAAAATTAATTGTTACTTTTACATCTTTAAAAGCATGTTTTTCAGTTTTTTTAAACTATACTTATTATTTATTAAGTTTTGCATAGTTTATATGGCTATGTATACCTACTACTCGCAAGTGAAATCCGAAGACTGAGAACTACTCGCAAGTGAAATCCGAAGACTGAGAAAAAGGGCATGCAGTTCATAAAATGCACACAGGACTAAAGACAATAATAAACGAAACCATTTGTCATAATTAGTTTGATATAAATACATGTTGACGAATGCATCAGCTGCATACTGGTAATCTGGCTGTTAATAAACTCTCTAGGGATAGCCTCCCAAGTTGCCCTCACAGCATGTTCATCCAGTGTGGTCGGAGGATCGGGTAAACCACGACTGAAGCGACCAATCCAATCCCATACTTTTATTACATTTTCAATTGGCGATAAATCGGATGACAGTGGAGGCCAGAAGAAAGAAGAACCATGACCTCAGCTTCCTGTAGGAGTTTCATCGACAATATACGAACGGTTATCATCTTGCGTATATGAGTGTACGATGATGTTTAATAATTCAATTTTTTCTTATTAATAAACATATTATTTCACTGACCCGTGTACACATATTATTTAAAAGCACCAATATGCTATCATACTGATAGTAATAACTGTTAGATTATCATGCAAAATGAACATCTAATGTTTACTTAATAGAATTCGATAATTATAAAAATATGACAAAATACAGGCAGTCGCAAAAAACCTGCAAAATCTATGATCTGCTCTAATTTCATAACTTTTGCATAATCGTCTATCGCAAAGTATCTCAAGTCGGAGACTTGTTTTTTACGTGTATTTTGAAGATCCGATTACCTACTTTTACTTTGACGACAATCTCTTGCCACAGTGCATTTTGTCGGATCTGTAGTAACTTTTTGTGTGAAATTTAAGAATTTCACCACTATAATATGGATTTTCAATAAGGATACGCTGACAAATCCAACCGAGTTTATACATAGTCAATCATCTGTCACATGTTGTCGTTGGTCATTCACAAGTGTTGTTGGTGGATGAAATATTTTTTTTGAGGTTTGATAAGTTTAAAAATTCAAAACTTGTTATCGATCATATATATCTGTATCTGTAGTGTGGGGAGGGTGAGTAGACCCATTGCACTTAGGCCACAGCTGGCCCATAGTGCATCCCTCCGTCCTGCCAATTTCAGGAATAAGGTGAACAAGTCAATAGGAGATATCTCCCTTATTTGGGCAGGTGTAGGCCGAACGTAGACTCTCTAATAGAAGGTAGCTCTAGGCATTCACATATGACGTGTTGCACACTTTGGTCTTCGCTTTCATTTATTCTATATATCGGTGTGTCACTTAACCTCATAATGTGGATGTGTTTCCTGAGTTGAGAATGGCCAGTCAGGAATCCTACTATATTATCAACCATTTCAGTTATTAACGATTAAAAATCAGACCAAAGGCTCCTATGACAAATTAGCGTTTTTGTGTGTTTAGAGGTAGAACTAACATATTTTCAAGAGTAGATACAAAAATAGCTAATAATTAAAACTATTCTTTGGTATATGTAGTTTATATTATTACATTAAAAAATAGGGTTGACGACCATTGGATCGGTTATATATTAATCTTTTCAGTCATGGTTGGTAAACCTGTTTCGGAAACTAACAGACAATATTGAAAACTGGCAGCAGTGCGCTGTTTTACTAACTTTTTATGAACAACCATAGTGTCTAAGACGTCAATGGTGAGAAACGAGCTGTTAACAATTATTGATTGAGTGATTATAATGAAGTCACACAATAAAGCAGGTTTCCCGCCAGCAGGTCAAAGCAAGCAAAAGTAGGTTAAGGTGTGTAACCAGCGACGACATGTATTCAGATCTACTAGACTTTCAGCGCCGATCAGCACCGGTTACCTGTTTTCGCCTGCTTTTAACTGCTTGCTGTTCGGCGCTGGCTACTCCAAGCGGGAACCTACTTCACTGTGTCTGCGCCCTTAGGGTGCTTATGAGGGCAAGCAAATGCAATTTTGCATAGCAATAAAAGCTTGGTGTTACCGCGGAAAAAATATGAATTACTTAATGACTGGTTTCAAAAGATACAACAAAGTCTTAATATCCTTAATTGACACTTATGCAGTTTGTTAAACGAAATGATATTTAAGAAACTTGCAAAACCATATACTTACTTATTTAAAAAATTATATGGGTAGTTTTTTAGATTTGCGACTTCCGGCAATGTTCGTTTTGGCGCAACATGTTACATATTCAGGAATTTTGTTCGAGGGGATAGCATGGGGCGTGAAGAGGAGGTTACGTGCAAAATAGACCACCTTTCTAAGGCCAACCGGGCAACTTTACTAAGGTAAACATGTGGGGAGCATTAGATAATTATTTATACTATCTCTCTCTCTCTGTCTCTCTCTCTCTCTCTCTTCACATAATTCGTCAATGCTTGTGAGAGCCATCCGCTCGACCTTTGCTTTTAGCTACGGACGTATCGGTCTGGTTTCCTAGAGATCGGACAAAATAAAAGAGAAGTAAGGGAAGGAAAGGTAAGGAAGGGAGGAGAAGGACAAAGAGGAGGAAGTACGTCAGTTGAAGGGTATAGCTCGACACAGTCGATTTGAGTCCGGTAATTTTTGGGTCTAGCCAAAAGGGTTAATTTTGAGGTTGGATACTAAAAAAAGGCCAAAATTCAGTCTTCAAAGTTGCGCGACCTAATTTCGATCACAGTACGACCTTAAGATTTGCCGACGATACAACACTTATTGCTGCTTCTCAGGAAGAACTAGTTCTATTAAACATCTTAGAACGACACAGTGCAGCATATGGTCTTGGTATTAACTACAGCAATATCAAGGTTATGATCGTAGATAGAGAGCACGATAATCATGGAGAAATAAAGTCAGTAGGTCGTTGTGAGGTAGTTCAAAGTTTTGTGTACCTCGGATCTTTGATCGACAATTCGTTCAACAGACACGTGTGGCCATCACAAAGCTTACTAAAATATGACGTGATCATAACATCACTAAAGCTACCAAAATGTCGCTGGTTCAGTTTCTTGTGTTCTCCATATTTTTGTATGCCTCGGAAACTTGGATTGCTAAAAAGGCAGATGGAGGTCGCATAGATGCTTTTGAAATGTGGACGTGTAGGAGAATGCTGAGAGTTCCTTATACCACCCATTGAACTAACGTTTCCATACTGGATGAGCTTGGTAATCCAAAGAGACTAGCCTCCATTGTGTCGACGAGAATGCTTACATTCTTCGGACATGTACACAGAAGCAATAAAATGGAGAAACTTGTAGTTCACGGTCATGCTGCTGGATATGAGTATCAAGAGCGCCACTGTACTGGCAGTAAATCGCGAACGATGGCAAGCTACAGTTCTCAAAACTATTGACAATATTCGTGTCTGCAATACTCTAGCTCCAACTTAATGCATTTTACGAGTTCACAACGTGTCTGTTAAGACATTGTGACTATAATGATGACGATGATGCGACCTTGGGTGCTTGCGAACTCGCTCAACGATGCAGTAGTCCTATGGCTCTCACAACAGATGATTGCTGTACGATTCCGCTTGCCTATAATGTCGTTGCGCCTGTTGTTTAATGTAATCCCTTAAGTAAGGGATGTCAAGGTCTTTGTGAAGGGTACCGTTGGGAACATACCATAAGGCGTTAGTGATTGTTCGCAATGTCCTGCTCTGCAGAACCTGCAGGTTTTGCATTTGTGTTTTGGAGAGAAAACACTCAGCCGCACATGCGTAGGTGGTTGTTGTCGGATTTTATTCACGAAACAATTTTGATGTTATACTCAGGTAACAAGGGGCGCACATGTAGATCTTCCGGTAGACCGTAGAGTGTGTGACCGGAAGCCACGCCTAACCTCAATGGCGATCGAAGTTAAAAATGTATTGGTTGGCTCTTATCGATGTCTTCTGTCTCCTCCTCAAGCTTCAGACAAACTGCTGACAAAGTTCTTCGTAGAAGGGAGTGTGAAGTAAGTGGAGTACGAGAAGGGTCACTACAGTGCTCGCTTAGCATCAGGAGGCAGACAAGAACCTAAGCTTTCGACGAGTAAGCCTGAGCAGTGTGGACGGTCACTTCGCCTCGCGACTTTGCCTTGGCCAAGAGACGGACTATGACTGGAAGTGACTCGAAGCGTAGCGACCATTCACACTCGTACTTTGGGTAACTTTTCGAGTAGTGTGGCTGTGGCTTTAGATGTAGGATTTGTAGCGACGTGATACATTTTTCAAACAAAAATTGCGACAGGGCGTTTCAACAGCTTGCCGATAACACGAGTTCCTGTAAAACTATGAAGACGTTGATCATGTGGAACCGGTTGCTTGTACAAAAAATTTTGCTATTTTAATATTTTGCAAAATCTGTTTCGGCAAATGATTACGTTTTAGTAGTTACATCTAAATCAGTTTTAATAAATAGTCTGTGGTTTTACAAGCATGCATTTTTGCAAAATGATACGGATAAAAGTTAATTAAAGACAGCTACATAACTGTGTTTGCATAACTTTGGATATATATCGTACAGATGCAAATAGAAGATTTATGGATATTAGCAATAATGTTGAATTTTTGGAAGCTCTTAATTTGCATAGGTTGTCATTCTTAAATGCCACAGTAAGTCGATCAAGTTTTTAAAAACAGCCCCCAAATTTTGTAAAATATTTTACAGTAAGGAAGCACTTTTGTTGCGATACAAATGTACATTTTTCTTTTTCAAATGCTGCTTTCATATTGAGCCCTCGTAATTATCAAGTCTATGAGCAGTTTAAATCTAAATCTAAATACCAGAGTACCGCGGCTGCTGTGAAATATGGCCATTGATGGTGTACTTCTTCTCTACAAAAAACAGTGAACCAACAGCATCAATTACTATGAGGGCAAATACCTTTACTTTCATTGAATTACGCTATGGACTCCAGAGCTTCCTTTGAGGAAACATGGAAAAAAGTGATTTCCATCCACCAACGATTTTCCACCTCATCCAAAGTGAGGTCAAGGATATCACAATCCTTGTTTGGAACATGTCCTGTGTCGCATCAAGCACGACGTCCTTAGTCCAGGACAGCTCTGTTTCGATCTCATCAGGTGGACGAGGGTAAAGCCCGGTATTAGGCTGATATAAAAGCAGTGAACCAACAGAAAAAAACTACTCAGGGGGCAAATACGCCTACCGGCATTGAATTATACTGTTGACTCAAGTGCTTCCTTTGGGGAACCCTGAAGAAAATGATTTGCACCTTACCCAAAATGAGCTCAAGGATATAAAAATCCTTTTACTTCCCACACCGATAGGTGAGGGGAGTATTGTGATCGCGAAAATTTTCGATTTTGAGATAATACGCATTTTGGGCGTTTTATGATGTGTACATAACGAAAATCCACGTCACTCATTTCCGTCGGTCTGTCTGTCTGCCGGTCTGTCTGTCGGTCTGTCGGTCTGTCGTTCTGTCGGTCTGTCGTTCTGTCGGTCTGTCGGTCTGTCGGTCTGTCGGTCTGTCGGTCTGTCGGTCTGTCGGTCTGTCGGTCTGTCGGTCTGTCGGTCTGTCGGTCTGTCGGTCTGTCGGTCTGTCGGTCTGTCGGTCTGTCGGTCTGTCGGTCTGTCGGTCTGTCGGTCTGTCGGTCTGTCGGTCTGTCGGTCTGTCGGTCTGTCGGTCTGTCGGTCTGTCGGTCCGTCGGTCTGTCGGTCTGTCGGTCTGTCGGTCTTTCGGTCTGTCGGTCTGTCGGTCTGTCGGTCTGTCGGTCTGTCGGTCTGTCGGTCTGTCGGTCTGTCGGTCTGTCGGTCTGTCGGTCTGTCGGTCTGTCGGTCTGTCGGTCTGTCGGTCTGTCGGTCTGTCGGTCTGTCGGTCTGTCGGTCTGTCGGTCTGTCGGTCTGTCGGTCTGTCGGTCTGTCGGTCTGTCGGTCTGTCGGTCTGTCGGTCTGTCGGTCTGTCGGTCTGTCGGTCTGTCGGTCTGTCGGTCTGTCGGTCTGTCGGTCTGTCGGTCTGTCGGTCTGTCGGTCTGTCGGTCTGTCGGTCTGTCGGTCTGTCGGTCTGTCGGTCTGTCGGTCTGTCGGTCTGTCGGTCTGTCGGTCTGTCGGTCTGTCGGTCTGTCGGTCTGTCGGTCTGTCGGTCTGTCGGTCTGTCGGTCTGTCGGTCTGTCGGTCTGTCGGTCTGTCGGTCTGTCGGTCTGTCGGTCTGTCGGTCTGTCGGTCTGTCGGTCTGTCGGTCTGTCGGTCTGTCGGTCTTTCGGTCTGTCGGTCTGTCGGTCTGTCGGTCTGTCGGTCTGTCGGTCTGTCGGTCTGTCGGTCTGTCGGTCTGTCGGTCTGTCGGTCTGTCGGTCTGTCGGTCTGTCGGTCTGTCGGTCTGTCGGTCTGTCGGTCTTTCGGTCTGTCGGTCTGTCGGTCTGTCGGTCTGTCGGTCTGTCGGTCTGTCGGTCTGTCGGTGTTACGGTCTGTCGGTCTGTCGGTCTGTCGGTCTGTCGGTCTTTCGGTCTGTCGGTCTGTCGGTCTGTCGGTCTGTCGGTCTGTCGGTCTGTCGGTCTGTCGGTCTGTCGGTCTGTCGGTCTGTCGGTCTGTCGGTCTGTCGGTCTGTCGGTCTGTCGGTCTGTCGGTCTGTCGGTCTGTCGGTCTGTCGGTCTGTCGGTCTGTCGGTCTGTCGGTCTGTCGGTCTGTCGGTCTGTCGGTCTGTCGGTCTGTCGGTCTGTCGGTCTGTCGGTCTGTCGGTCTGTCGGTCTGTCGGTCTGTCGGTCTGTCGGCTGTCGGTCTGTCGGTCTGTCGGTCTGTCGGTCTGTCGGTCTGTCGGTCTGTCGGTCTGTCGGTCTGTCGGTCTGTCGGTCTGTCGGTCTGTCGGTCTGTCGGTCTGTCGGTCTGTCGGTCTGTCGGTCTGTCGGTCTGTCGGTCTGTCGGTCTGTCGGTCTGTCGGTCTGTCGGTCTGTCGGTCTGTCGGTCTGTCGGTCTGTCGGTCTGTCGGTCTGTCGGTCTGTCGGTCTGTCGGTCTGTCGGTCTGTCGGTCTGTCGGTCTGTCGGTCTGTCGGTCTGTCGGTCTGTCGGTCTTTCGGTCTGTCGGTCTGTCGGTCTGTCGGTCTGTCGGTCTTTCGGTCTGTCGGTCTGTCGGTCTGTCGGTCTGTCGGTCTGTCGGTCTGTCGGTCTGTCGGTCTGTCGGTCTGTCGTCTGTCGGTCTGTCGGTCTGTCGGTCTGTCGGTCTGTCGGTCTGTCGGTCTGTCGGTCTGTCGGTCTGTCGGTCTGTCGGTCTGTCGGTCTTTCGGTCTGTCGGTCTTGTCGGTCTGTCGGTCTGTCGGTCTGTCGGTCTGTCGGTCTGTCGGTCTGTCGGTCTGTCGGTCTGTCGGTCTGTCGGTCTGTCGGTCTGTCGGTCTGTCGGTCTGTCGGTCTGTCGGTCTGTCGGTCTGTCGGTCTGTCGGTCTGTCGGTCTGTCGGTCTGTCGGTCTGTCGGTCTGTCGGTCTGTCGGTCTGTCGGTCTGTCGGTCTGTCGGTCTGTCGGTCTGTCGGTCTGTCGGTCTGTCGGTCTGTCGGTCTGTCGGTCTGTCGGTCTGTCGGTCTGTCGGTCTGTCGGTCTGTCGGTCTGTCGGTCTGTCGGTCTGTCGGTCTGTCGGTCTGTCGGTCTGTCGGTCTGTCGGTCTGTCGGTCTGTCGTCTCTGTCGGTCTGTCGGTCTGTCGGTCTGTCGGTCTGTCGGTCTGTCGGTCTGTCGGTCTGTCGGTCTGTCGGTCTGTCGGTCTGTCGGTCTGTCGGTCTGTCGGTCTGTCGGTCTGTCGGTCTGTCGGTCTGTCGGTCTGTCGGTCTGTCGGTCTGTCGGTCTGTCGGTCTGTCGGTCTGTCGGTCTGTCGGTCTGTCGGTCTGTCGGTCTGTCGGTCTGTCGGTCTGTCGGTCTGTCGGTCTGTCGGTCTGTCGGTCTGTCGGTCTGTCGGTCTGTCGGTCTGTCGGTCTGTCGGTCTGTCGGTCGTCTGTCGGTCTGTCGGTCTGTCGGTCTGTCGGTCTGTCGGTCTGTCGGTCTGTCGGTCTGTCGGTCTGTCGGTCTGTCGGTCTGTCGGTCTGTCGGTCTGTCGGTCTGTCGGTCTGTCGTCTGTCGGTCTGTCGGTCTGTCGGTCTGTCGGTCTGTCGGTCTGTCGGTCTGTCGGTCTGTCGGTCTGTCGGTCTGTCGGTCTGTCGGTCTGTCGGTCTGTCGGTCTTTCGGTCTGTCGGTCTGTCGGTCTGTCGGTCTGTCGGTCTGTCGGTCTGTCGGTCTTTCGGTCTGTCGGTCTGTCGGTCTGTCGGTCTGTCGGTCTGTCGGTCTGTCGGTCTGTCGGTCTGTCGGTCTGTCGGTCTGTCGGTCTGTCGGTCTGTCGGTCTGTCGGTCTGTCGGTCTGTCGGTCTGTCGGTCTTTCGGTCTGTCGGTCTGTCGGTCTGTCGGTCTGTCGGTCTGTCGGTCTGTCGGTCTGTCGGTCTGTCGGTCTGTCGGTCTGTCGGTCTGTCGGTCTGTCGGTCTGTCGGTCTGTCGGTCTGTCGGTCTGTCGGTCTGTCGGTCTGTCGGTCTGTCGGTCTGTCGGTCTGTCGGTCTGTCGGTCTGTCGGTCTGTCGGTCTGTCGGTGTTACGGTCTGTCGGTGTTACGGTCTGTCGGTCTGTCGGTCTGTCGGTCTGTCGGTCTGTCGGTCTGTCGGTCTGTCGGTCTGTCGGTCTGTCGGTCTGTCGGTCTGTCGGTCTGTCGGTCTGTCGGTCTTTCGGTCTGTCGGTCTGTCGGTCTGTCGGTCTGTCGGTCTGTCGGTCTGTCGGTCTGTCGGTCTGTCGGTCTGTCGGTCTGTCGGTCTGTCGGTCTGTCGGTCTGTCGGTCTGTCGGTCTGTCGGTCTGTCGGTCTGTCGGTCTGTCGGTCTGTCGGTCGGTCTGTCGGTCTTTCGGTCTGTCGGTCTGTCGGTCTGTCGGTCTGTCGGTCTGTCGGTCTGTCGGTCTGTCGGTCTGTCGGTCTGTCGGTCTGTCGGTCTGTCGGTCTGTCGGTCTGTCGGTCTGTCGGTCTGTCGGTCTGTCGGTCTGTCGGTCTGTCGGTCTGTCGGTCTGTCGGTCTGTCGGTCTGTCGGTCTGTCGGTCTGTCGGTCTGTCGGTCTGTCGGTCTGTCGGTCTGTCGGTCTGTCGGTCTGTCGGTCTGTCGGTCTGTCGGTCTGTCGGTCTGTCGGTCTGTCGGTCTGTCGGTCTGTCGGTCTGTCGGTCTGTCGGTCTGTCGGTCTGTCGGTCTGTCGGTCTGTCGGTCTGTCGGTCTGTCGGTCTGTCGGTCTGTCGGTCTGTCGGTCTGTCGGTCTGTCGGTCTGTCGGTCTGTCGGTCTGTCGGTCTGTCGGTCTGTCGGTCTGTCGGTCTGTCGGTCTGTCGGTCTGTCGGTCTGTCGGTCTGTCGGTCTGTCGGTCTGTCGGTCTGTCGGTCTGTCGGTCTGTCGGTCTGTCGGTCGTTCGGTCTGTCGGTCTGTCGGTCTGTCGGTCTGTCGGTCTGTCGGTCTGTCGGTCTGTCGGTCGTCGGTCGGTCGGTCGGTCGGTCGGTCGTCTGTCGGTCTGTCGGTCTGTCGGTCTGTCGGTCCGTCGGTCCGTCGGTCCGTCGGTCCGTCGGTCCGTCGGTCCGTCGGTCCGTCGGTCCGTCGGTCTCGTCGGTCGTCGGTCTGTCGGTCTGTCGGTCTGTCGGTCTGTCGGTCTGTCGGTCTGTCGGTCTGTCGGTCTGTCGGTCTGTCGGTCTGTCGGTCTGTCGGTCTGTCGGTCTGTCGGTCTGTCGGTCTGTCGGTCCTGTCGGTCTGTCGGTCTGTCGGTCTGTCGGTCTGTCGGTCTGTCGGTCTGTCGGTCTGTCGGTCTGTCGGTCTGTCGGTCTGTCGGTCTGTCGGTCTGTCGGTCTGTCGGTCTGTCGGTCTGTCGGTCTGTCGGTCTGTCGGTCTGTCGGTCTGTCGGTCTGTCGGTCTGTCGGTCTGTCGGTCTGTCGGTCTGTCGGTCTGTCGGTCTGTCGGTCTGTCGGTCTGTCGGTCTGTCGGTCTGTCGGTCTGTCGGTCTGTCGGTCTGTCGGTCTGTCGGTCTGTCGGTCTGTCGGTCTGTCGGTCTGTCGGTCTGTCGGTCTGTCGGTCTGTCGGTCTGTCGGTCTGTCGGTCTGTCGGTCTGTCGGTCTGTCGGTCTGTCGGTCTGTCGGTCTGTCGGTCTGTCGGTCTGTCGGTCTGTCTGTCTGTCGGTCTGTCGGTCTGTCGGTCTGTCGGTCTGTCGGTCTGTCGGTCTGTCGGTCTGTCTGTCGGTCTGTCTGTCTGTCGCGTTTTTCTACCCTCGTAATCTCAGTAACCGCTGCATGGATTGTGATGAAATTTGGGCCGCGTTGGAGGGAGACGCAAGAAACTATTTTCGAGGGTGTTTGTGTTGAATGTTGTTTTTGCGAGCGGGATGGGCAATAATTTAGTTGCAAGGGGATTTTTAGACTATAGCTTCATGCAATGGGAAATAACAAAATGGTATCATCACTATGTGTGGGAAGTACTGAGTCAATCAATTTGACTCCATTTTTTTGGAACATGTCCTGAATCGCACCAGGCTCGACGTCTCTAATCCACTACTAGAAGTTGTCTAGCAACCGTAAGCTCAGTGGTTTGCTAAAGACCAACTCAGGGGGTAAGTGATGGGGTGTCAAGGTCAGTTGTGGTTAAGAAATGAGACTGAAGTGGGTTGGTTTAATGACATTTTATTTAAACAAAAAAAAAGGGATGAATAAGCTCACCAAAGATTTATAATCATCCGAGACTAGAGGTTCTGGCCCCAGCAGGGAGAGTCAGGAGGGATCCATTACAATGGCGAGGTTTATATGTACAGAAGGAAGTCATCGAGGAACGGTTCTATATCGAGTTCTGCAAAGAATGGTTCATCAAGGAAAATACTGCCAAGAAGGGCTCCGAGAAGAAGGCTTAACCTAGAAAAAGGTCTATAAATTGTGTTGGAAGTAGTCCATACAGAGCGGTGGCATCCTTGTGATTTTAGGAAAGCAGAAAATAATCTGCTTAGCAATTTAATATGCTCATTACTAAATTAGTAATTATATTTTATAACACGGGGTAGTAAACGAAGTTGCCAAGTGGTCAGGAGAAAAAAAGTGCGAATAGCGCGTAATTTTCAGGCAAGGTCTGAAGCAGAGTGGGAGAGTATTAGACGATGGTATACAGGGTGGCCAATCGGGTGACGATAATAATTTTTTTTAGATAGCCCGTACCGAGACCTATTCAAAACACCCCCATGTATGTGTACCGATTATTGATGGTTTTCGAGTTATGATTTTTTTTTTGAAAACTAAGATTGAAAATACTTATGTCTCATTCTGGAGCTTCAGACTAATCTTAAAAACTTTGCAAGGCATTGCAATTTCGAAGTAATAATGAAAAAGTAGCACTTATGGGGACATTTTGCGGCGTACGTGAGTGTTAAAGGTAAAAAGGTAATAATTCACGAATTTCCAAAATGATTTAAAAAACTATTCTTTTACTTTGTTATGACAAATTAACGAAAAAAAAAACTCGTAACAACTAATAAACCTGATAATCATTGATGTTTTGATGAGTTTTAATAAAAAAACTAATACCCAAATTGTGATTTTTGAAGTGTTTTTACTATGTACTATTAAACTTCTGCTAAATTAAGTTGTATGGAAAGTTAACAAAGGAAAGGAATAATAAACAATAATCTGACTTCCAATTTCATGGCAGAATTACCTAGGAAGCGATGTCGTAGCGTACGCGATCCCTTTCTTTCAGAGTAGCTTTTTGCGAGCTCATGTCGGCGAAGCGCAGTTGTGTTAATTAATTTTCGGTAATAGGCAAGGCAATGTTCGGATGGACCTAAAAAGGTGATTTATATCGCTAGGTCTTCCTTGACAGGTCAGTAGACAGCCTATCATGAATACAACAAGTTCTTCAGTTTTTCAACCCCCCACCCCCAAACATCCAAATTCCACCCCCACCCAAAAAAACGCAGAAAATGGTCAAGAACCTGTAAAACGCCTAAAAACGAAGTTTGAGGAATATATGAAATTACCTACTAAGACCCCACAGCATATTGCTGCCCAAATTTCATCAGTCCATGCAGCGGCTACTGAGCCTACGAGGCTAGAAAAACGCATACAGACAGACAGACCGACAGGCAGAACGACGGAAATGAGTGACGCGGATTTTCGTTATGTAGACATTATAAAACGCCCAAAAAACCTATTATCTCAAAATCGAAAATTTTCACGATCACAATTCACCCCTCACCTATCGGTGAGGGAAGTAAAAGGGATGGCGTATGCTACGATAACGCTTCCCAGGTAATTCCGCCATGGAATTAAATGTCAGATTGTTGTTTTATTATTCTTTTCCTTTGTTAACTTTCCATGCAACTTAATTTAGCAGAAATTCAATAGTACACAGCAAAAAGCACAGGTATTAATTTTTTTATTAAAAGTGATTAAAACATCAATAATTATCATGCTTATTAGTTGATATGAGTTTTTTCTTTGATTTGTCATAATAAAATAAAATAATAGTTTTTTAAATAATTTTGGAAATTCGTGAATTATCACCTTTTTACCTTTAATAGTAACGTACGGCGCAAAATGTCCCCATAAATGCTATTTTTTCATTATTATTTTGAAAGTGCAATGGCTTGCAAAGTTTTTAAGATTAGAACGGAGCTCCAGGACCAGGCATAAGTATTTTTACTTTTATTTTGAAGGTTTTGGTCTCCTGACTAAGAACAGAGATTTTAAACTTTGGGCCCAAAATGTACTTAATTATTGTTCGGATGTACAGGTTCTCTTTATTGGATATTAAAATAGGCTTAATACTGAGTATAATTGTGCAAAAAAATAAAAGCCAAAAAGCATTCTTGTTTTTGTTTTTGACGATTTCTTGGAAAAACTGGAAAATCTCTAAGTTTCCAAAAAAAAAATCATAACTCGAAAACTATCAATAATCGGTACACATACATAGGGGTGTTTTGGATAGGTCTCGGTATGGGCTATCTAAAAAAAAATTATTATCGTCACCCGATTGGCCACCCTGTATGAAGTAAGGGGGGCGGCTCAAAAGGGGTTGAAATGCATAAAATCACGTACGGTGTGACTTCAGAAGATATGATTATAAATGATGGGACCACTATCATTGAAAGTAGGGTGTATTAACTGATTATATACGCGAACATGTCAAACGATATTAAAAATATCAGCGCCTGCGACCACAAAAACTCCCGAAAAAAGTAATAAAAGTAATGGCAGAATGACTGGTGTGTTATACACAATTGAAACACATACGAGTATGTCCAATTATTCAGAGCCCTAAAGTAGTTAAAGGAGTTACAAGCAAAAAGCATTTTCTAAGAATAAGTCTGAGGATTGGATATACTCGCTTCACTAAGTCACACCTATAGCTTGGACAAAGCAATCCTACTTGTGAGCAATGTCAACAACCCCTCTCGGTAATATAATCTGCCGTTGCTAATTATTCAGGGACACAATGCGAACCTTCCAACTCCCCTCAAGACTGCGGGTTCCGAAGTCCAATAACCTGGAAGAGATAGATAAATGTTGTCTAATTTCTAAGAAACACAGGACCCGTATAAGTAATATTACAGAACCTTTTGGTACTTATACTGAGCATATGAAAAATAGTCCCATTATAATGGTATTTTGAAGAAAATACTACGACGCGGCAAATGACAATTGCAGTTGAGCCACATATAAAAAAAATAAATTTTGAAAACGGGTGAACTATTATAGTCTGTTTTGGTGGTTACCATTACTTATTTAGTTCGTTATTATGCTTTGAATTCATATTAACCATTCATTATTAACGTTTGCTAATAAATAACGAGGGACTTTGATTACTGCAATGAAGTTTTATTTTGGCTGTGGCTTCCAGACTACAAAACTGCATGCGCTTCTGGTTACCACTACTTATCTAGTTTAGTATGCTTTTCAATCTATATTAACCAATTATGTACTGTTATTTTTGATTACAAATAACGAGGTACTTGGATTAGTGCAATGGAGTTTTATTTTGGGAATGACGTTACGCAAATTCCTAGTTATAATTAGCATCTACTGTCAATCTTCTTGTGGTATCTAATTCGATTTGCTAAAGAACTTTCGCTCTAGAATGTTTTTTTATTTTAATACATCTTCGAATCAGTGGACCATACCGCAACCATGTCATGTTTATGTACATATTTACTTTCTGGTTAAGCACCGCGGAGAAAAAACTTTAATTCGAAACTAATGTTCTGGAAATTGCAAACAAAAGTGAAATATATTACTTAGAAATCGAAAGTATCGCATCGTTGCTAGCTATCAGGCGTGCGTACTTTATGTATTTATCACATTGTTGGACACTCTGCTGGCCGGGAGGCTTCGTAATATGGCACCTCAAAACATTTCCATTTTTTGCATTTGTAACATGATTTGCGTTATCAAAATATTTTAGGGGTGTTCATTTTTGACTCTTTTTTTCATTTTTGAGGTTTTTGGTGACAATAAAAAAGACGGCTATATTCGTCGTGTCATATCACAGCAGACTTTATGTTCTAGAATGGCAACCACGGCTATAGCCGTCTGATCAGTGTAATCGTAAAACACATCTTGTGGGACGAAAAGGACAATTTTCGAGACAAAAGCTAAAACAAATACAAAATTTTATTTTATCAAATTTATAAACAAAAACTCATCTCTCAGAATATAGACGGTATAAAAACAAAAAATCAAATTTATTAGCAAACAGAGGTATCCCCGAATATACAGAATTTTGGCACAAATTTATCTTTGACGCCACTCTTCAAAGCAGTCTGGACACAAAGCAGGTTTATTTTAACAACCCTTGCATCTATAGCTAATTTATTTGCATTTTCCAGACTTGAAACATTGTTTGCATCTAAGAAAATATGATTCTAATTTATGATCCTCCGGTAGGGGCAGCTTCTCTGGAAAATGTCTCACACGTGCTTCGAGTTTTGTATTGATATGAAACAATATAGTATAATAGGTGGACGACGAATATCTGTTTAGGATGAAAATATCTGATTACCTACCTCCCATCAGTACTGAAAACATGAAAATCAAACAAAAACACACTTGCAATATGGTAGCTATACACGTGGTCAATGCATCACATTGGAGGTTATGGACGGTTATAGCCGTCCTGCCGTTTTACCCATGCACCTTAAAGTCCAATTCATAAACTCGACGTTGGCGTTGCCGTTGCCGTTGGCGATGACGTTCGTAGCACAAGGCTGTTATTCATAAACTCGACGTTCGCGCCGTTAACCTAGCTTTCCCATCGTGTTTGCAAACATGTTCTATTGTGATTTATCATCAGTGTTTTTGGCTTTGTGACAGATCTTTGAATTTTTCTGGTGAAAATGGACATAGTCAGAACCAATAATCAATACAGAAGACTTGAGAAAACCCAGAAACCTTTTGACAGCTAGACGTCAACAATAATAACAATATCTCATGACCGGTAACCGACGACTATGATTGGCTTATACGCCGGCTACGACGGTGGCTAGTTGGGTACGAACGGCGGACGGCAAAAGTTGAAAGAGTTATGTCGAACGGCGCGCCCAACGGCATCGCCAACGGCGGACGTCGAATATGAATGGTCTTAGGCATTTCCATGTATTTATGTTGCAACGGCAACGGCAACGGCAACGGCAACGCCAACGTCGAGCTTATGAATTGGCCTTAAATCATGAATAGTTGGGATAGCGTATAGTGGGTTAGAATTTGGCAATTTCAGAAATGACGAGCTTCACGTTACGGCACCAACATTGCTTAACAAGGCAAGTATACCGACATTCTGACGACAAGCAGATAACTTTTTGACTGATATAGCCTTCGTGGCGTATCACGATCACTCCCCGCAGACGGCTATAGCCGTTATGTCCAACAACGTGTTTATTATGCTTTTATTCTTGAGCGGAGGGTAGCACCTTCGCCATTTTTGAAAAACTGTAACTAGTAAAAGAAGAACTAGTGAGTATACTCAAAACATTTGAGAGAATGATCAAGAGCAGATTGAGCCACTTTTTGGAATCTAAATCTCTCTTGCCATAATCTCAGTTTGGTTTTAGAAGGGGAATGGGAACTACTGATGCTTTAGGACAGCTAATAACTGATATTCAAATATCAAATTCTAATAACGATTATTTGATTTGTTTATGTCTTGACATAAAACTAGCTTTTGATGCAGTGGACCTAAGAATACTATTCAACCAAATGCTGGGCCTTGGAATTAATGCCAAGGTGGCATTGAACATAGTACGAATATTTAATGGAAGACGTATTTATATCTGAAATCACAATAATCAGTTGTATGGCCCTAGAACTGTCCATAATGGTTTGCCAGTTTTGCCACAAGCCTCAATTTTAAGTCCTATCTTATTTAATGTACATACATATACACGGCTGGATTGCATCAAAAGTGCAAGGGAAATGCAAAAATCGTCCAGTATGCTGACGACATATGCATATATATAATAATAATAATAATAATAATAATAATCGTCTTTATTCAACTTGTGTTAAGGTATACAGGAAGTGTAGCAGAAAGTGGCGAAGTTTAGCAACATGCTACTCTTACACTTAACCACCCCTGCATAAGATTATGTTGTTCAGTAGCAGATTCAAACAGATATGAAATTATACACATTCAAGACAAAAAAAAAACAAATCCTTACAAGAAACTAGTGCATAAACAAAGGCTATAAAGGGTTATAATAGGTTAATCAACATTTTAACTGCTTTTTTGAATTGCTGCATAGACATGTTTTTATATTTAATCCCAATGGCGTTGTACAAAGTCGCAGCGTTATATGAAAAGGACCTCTGAAATAAGGCTGTAGAATGAACAGGAATAGTTAAAGCATAACTAAACCTTATACGCCTGTCGTGTACGTCTTTCCTAAAAATTAACTTTTCTCTTAGATATATGGGCTTGCCGTAAGATATTAGCCTATGGATAAAAACAAGGTAATGATATTTGACGACATTTTTAACATTCATCCACTTGAGTCCAGCTAGACTATTAGAAACATGGTCAAAACGTTTGAGTCCACAAACAAATCTGACACAGTTATTTTGCACAATTTGGATACGATTTTTTGAATACACATCAAGACAAGGAAAATATAAAATATCACAGTAGCTGAAGATAGACAAGATCAAAGATGAGCACAATTTTTTTCTTAATTTGAAATTGAAGACAGATTTGTTTGCGTACAGTGATCTCAGTCTCAAGTAGGTTTTCTTTAAAAGGTTTTTGATATGACTTGTAAATCTGAGTTTGATGTCAATGATTACTCCAAGAACCTTGACCTCGTCAGCGGGATGCACTCTTTCAGAACCAATTTTTACTGACAGCTGTGATTCGATTACTTCTCTTTTATGGTCTGGACAAAAAAATAAAAGACTAGATTTACTTGCATTGATTGAAAGGTTGTGGTTATTGGAAAATTGGCAAATCATGTGAATATCGTTGTTGATCGACGTCTGCGCTTGTTCTAGGTCACTAATATCAAAATAGTGAATGAGTTGAGTATCATCTGCAAAAGATTGAAGCTCACACTCACTCACACATTTATTTAGATCTGAGACGTAAATCAAAAATAACAGAGGACCCAAAACGGAGCCTTGGGGTACCCCAGAAGAAACACTTAGAAAACTGGATGCACTGTTATCAAGAGATACACACTGAGAACGATTGGAAACATAATGACGGAAGAAATTCAATGCGATAGGGTCTACACCATAATGTTTTAACTTTGCTAACAGTAACTCATGGTTTAATTTATCAAAGGCCTTTGAGTAATCGATTGACACCACTGCTACACCCATTTTTTTGTCAAGTGCTCTAATAATGTTATCAGTTAAATTTAAGAGAGAGGTCGTAGTACTGAATGATTTCCGGAAAGCTGATTGATTTGATGGAATTATATTTTCTTCAGCATATTGCATTAGTTGGATGTGCACAGCTTTTTCTAGTATTTTTGACAGAATAGGTAACAAACTTATTGGTCTGAGATCAGTAAATTCATCTGGATTAGACTTTTTTGGGACTGGTATCACAATGGCACGCCTCCACGATTCTGGAAAATAACCCCTTTCAAGGCAACTGTTTACAATATGTGTGATATATATTAGCGTCACCGGCAAACTTAACCTTATCATAGATAAACTTAACCCATCAGTGCCTTTAGCCTCAGACTTGAAACTAGATATTATTTTAAGTATTTCATGAGGTTCTAAAAGTCTGAACGAAAATTTGTTTGTTCGTGGCACAATTTCGTTGTAATACTTTAATATGTTATATGGAGCGGCAGAAGAATCATACACTGAAACGAAATAATTATTAATTAGGGACGGGTTAGCAAGATGCTTTGGAAGACATCGTTTATTATTTGCCTGCAGTTTCATTTTTCTCAACTCAGACCATAACTTTTTCTGATCACGCCCTTTTTCTAAGTGCGCCAGGTACGCCAATTTTTCTTGCCTAATACATGAAAGTGTAAAGTTACGGAGTTCTTTGAAGTAGCGCAAACTTTCTGGGCTACTGTCCGTTTTTAACTTGCTGTAAGCAGATCTTTTTTCAGCTAGCAACAACTTCAATGTGTGTGTCATCCAAGGTGCTCTAGGTTTACTTACACGTACAGTCCTAAGAGGACAGTGGCAATTAAACGTATTAATCAGTTTGCTAGTAAACAAATGAACTTTATCATCAATATCCCGTATATAACACAATTCCATGAAGTTCGCAGTGTTCAAATCATGAATAAAAGACTGTTCATCAAATTGCGAGAAATCTCTAAAGGTAATAAATTTTTGCCGCGATTCAACATGGGTTATGTTAAGCGTGCAGCAAACAATTTTGTGATCTGAAATCAAATCAGCATCTAAGGTCAGACAGTTATTGACAGTGATATCTGTGTTAATTAAAATGGGATCAAGTAGGTTAGCTGAATTATCAGTTACCCTAGTGGGAGAGGTAACTATTTGTTTGAAGCCATGTATATCTAAGCACTGCTGTAAAGGATTTATTGCTGTGAAATCTATATTTAAGTCTCCTACGATAAAAATGTTTTTATGCTTACTTAATAGCATTGGCAATAGATTATCAAACGCATTTATACATTCGTTAATACTATGTGACGGGGGCCGATATAAGATACCAACAACCAAATCATGACGCTCAACCCTAATTTTCACCCACAGTTGCTCTAAAAAGGGCGTAGTGTTTATAACTGAATCAACATCAATAATCTCAGCACGTAAATTTGATCTAAAATATACACCACAACCACCACCGCGAGATAATCTATCTTTTCGAAGAAAACTGAAATTTTCAATATTTACTACCTCTGTGGAGATGTCCGGGCTCAACCATGTTTCTGTAACCGCAAGAATGTCAAAACTGTCCTCTTCTATCATGTCCACAAAAGTGTCAAAGCTAGACATCAAAGACCGTACATTCAAGTGACCTAACTTAAGTTTTCTAATATTAGTATTCTCCATCACGATATACATTTTAAAGCTGCATGATTAAACCTATTTCTATCCAAAGTTAATTCTACTTTTTAGACTATTTACATAATTTACATAAGCTGGACAGTTAGCATCATTTGCAGCATGATTAATTTGGACAGGGAATTTGGATTTAGAGCTATGGTTAACACAATTTATACATTTGACTTGATCATCAGTAGCCTTACACTGTTTCAATGAATGGCCTTCTGAACATTTGACACAAACAGTCGAAGAAGATTTGCACGTTTTTGCAATATGACCATACATACAACATTTAAAGCACTGAATTATTCGCAAGTTGTCACTAATAGGACACTTTTTCCAATCCAACCAAATAAAACCTCTCGCTAGCAGCAATTTCCGTATGTCGGGTGACACTTCCAGGACAATTTGATGCAACTTTTCGATTTTGGTGACTACTTTTACATCAGCGCCTTCATCAATCCCGTTCAGTGTCATGATGCTCTCGATGATCAGGTTGTCATCCTTCATGTTGTCATTGAATTTAACGTTACTAATCAAAAGACGGGGGTTGAACTTCTTTAGTTCATTAGCAGTTAAGCGACCACTCAGTTGTGTATTTACCGCATTTCTGAGTTTCAACATATCATCCTCCGCCTTGCAGTAAACAGCTATCCCTTCCTTAAGTTTCTTTGTGCCGCTAATGCGTACGTTTAGACGAGAAGGAATAATCGTCTTTGAGAGTACTTGCAAAACATCATCACTATTATTCTTATCAGCTGATTTTACCAGCAAAACAGACGAGTCTTCATTTTTTGTTGTACTGTTTCCATTCTGCTTCAATACCTCGCTATATTTACTTGCGAGCCCAACATTTTTTGCTACAGCCAGACCATTTCTTGCCTCATTTAGCTCTTTTTCTAATGCATTGGATTTAAATTTCTGTAACTCCATGGAATTTTCGAGTTCAGTAATTAATTTTTCCTGCAAATTTTTCTCTCTAGTTAGGCAATCGATTTCCTTCTGAAGTATTGGAATGCGTGACTTAAAGTCATCATCAAAATTCTGCTGGGATTTAGATATCATCCCATTTCCGGCTTGTTTACATTTATCACAGAACCATATTAAATTATCAGACTCACTCAGGTACTTGCAGATTATATCCTTTAATCCAACACACACAGGATGAAATGACTTCACACACAATTTGCACTTAATTTCTTTACTACTAACAATAAAATTGTCAGCACATTTCGGACATACGTCCACATCGTCTGCCATCTCCATATCCGAATGTATCTCACAAAACGTATGATGGATGTATGAGCCGGCTAATCATATGGTGGGGGTAGTCAAGCAATGGTTATTCAAAGCAGGTTTTACTATGGCTCCTTAAAAATCGGCTGTTATATGTTTCACGAGGCACCGACTTCGTGAGGTCACACAAATTGAAGTCGCAAGAGTTTCTATACCTGTAGTAAACGAATACAAATACCTAGGTCTAATTCTGAACCTGAAGTTACTTTGGACGAAACGTATAGAATATTTAAGAGGACGTTGTGAAAAAGGCTTGAGTATTCCTAGATGCGTGACAAAGAAAGCTTGGGGAGCAGACATGACTACTGCGCTTATGTTTTGTAGGTCGTTTATTTATACGTTCTGTCATAGATTATGTGTGCATTTTTTATGGGTCAGCATCAAAAACTAATTTGACTATAATAGATAGAATCCAATACAAAGCCATGAGGTGAGCAAATGAGCCTCCATTACAGTTTAGGCGAAATTATTTAGCAAAAAAATGTGTCACAAAACTGGGAGCATACAACTGTAAATTGTATAGTAACATAAGAATACTGCACCTGGAAGACCTAACATACATACACATATTGGTCTAAAAAGAATTCCCCCCATTAACAAAGGCCTTCGTTACTATTCAGAATCACATAGACTCCCCCACTGCAAAATCAAAGTTTCCTATTTATGAATTCAAACACGATGTTTTGCCCATAGAGCTAATGTAATTTTTCTCAGTATAATGAAGTACCCTCCTACAATCGAAATTTTTTTTGACACATTGATCAATAGAATTAAACCTGATACCTTGATATTCACTGACGGATCCAAAAATGATAATTTAGTTGGTAGTGCCTTTTATATCTGCAATACCACACAGACCTTCCAATACAGAATTGCCGAAGTGTGCAGCATCTACACAGCAGAAGCCGTAGTTGCCAAGAGTCTTAGATGGTGCATGAACAATAGCTCCATAAATGTCGCAATACTATCCGACTCAAAATTTGTGCTTCAAACCATTAGTAGCGAAAATACAGACTTTTTTGATAATCAAATTATGTGCGAGATCAAATTTTTGATTTAGAAGTTGACATTGAGGGACTGTGTTTTGCATTTTATCTGGGTGAAGGGACACACAGAAATTATTGGAAATGAAATTGCAAATATAGCTGCTAAACAAGCTATTAATCCATATAAAGAAATAGAAAAAGTTCCAGTCTACAAAGATATCTTCTGTGTATACAAAAAGGAACTATACACGGAATGGGAAAATATCTGGCGTGAAGCTTGCCGTAACTCCAAAAATCATTATTATTTGATTCATGAGAATATAAAGAAAAAAGCTGCTCACATATTTGATTTACAGCTGCCAAAAAATATTCGGCCATGATCACTCGACTAAGGTTAAATCATGGGGGATTTCCTGCTCATTTACATAGGATTGGCGTTGTTGGTTCTCCACTCTGTGAGCATGATAGTGAAGAGGCCGACTTAAACCTAATATTTTTTGGAGGGATTAAAAACCTTGTTAGATGAATTGCTTACGAAGCTTTCTAGCTTAGATTTTCAGAGGCCCTTATGTATATCTCAACTACTCAGTTGTCGCAGTAGAAAGATTTATATATGGTTAGTGAATTTTTTCGATAGAGCTATAATAAAAATATAACTGAAGGATATATCAATAAGTGTTCTGTGGCAAAAGAACTATCAAGTTCAATGCCAGTAACACAGTTAAGAAAAAAGAAGCAGAATACTTTTAGGATGATTGCCGCCCTGTGTGCTAGTGTCACAAAAAATCAAGGCATGAATTTGTATATACAACAAGAGATATAAATCAAGGCAAAAACCAAAAAAGAAATAATTACCTTTATCTAGGCTAGAATCCGAATTCGCAGCTTTTTGAGTGCGAACAATAATATGTATAATCAAACCGAACAAACATCATTAGCATAATTATACAAGATCCGATGAGTTTAGTGACAGGATGAGAGAATCTCTATAAGGCGACTGATTTTTGAAGATCCCGCAACTCGGCGACTAGCAACGTAGCAACAGAACACACAGAGGGAGTGAGGCGAATGTGCAGGGCCGCGCCAAACCCGTGTGCACGGTGTGCACCGCACACGGGCGGCAAGCCTAAAAGGGCGGCGGCGCGGCGCCCATGATATTTCGTTCATCTGGATAACTCTGTCTTTTTTAGACTCCATTATTTTACGATCAGCTCAGTCCTGAATGTCCCGCTTCCCGGTCGATACGCCTGTTACTGTTAAGTACCGCCCCACATATTTAAAAATGATTTATTTGATACATTCCCCGATATTTCGATTGCTCCTAGAACACTTTCAAGCAGTGATAGATCAGTTTCAAAGCCGAAGCTCATTAAAAATTACTTAAGATCCTTGATGAACCAGAAAAGACTCAATAATTTGGCATTAATTTCCATTGAATCTGAATTATGTGAAAAACTAAGTACAGACCAAATTATAAAGGAATTTGCATCACTTGAAGCAAGGAAAGTGTCTTTTCTATACATTTTATAAAAAGATAGGTGCATCATATTTTATTTTCTAGGAGTTTTTGTTTTTAAGTTTAAAGTACCTAATTATCTGTTTTGTTTGTTTTTGGTTTATGTTTAAAATATTAAACTTAAGTTTTAAAAAAATATTTTATCTTATTTTGTAGGAGATTTTGTTTTTAAGTTTGAAGTAAATAATTATGTTTTGTTTTTTCACTGTTTAAGTTTAAAACGTTAAACTTAAGGTTTTTCAAATATTTAATTTTGTTTTCTGGAAGTTTTTGTTTTTAAGGTTAAAGTACATAATTATATCTTTCGTTTTTTTGTTGCTTAGTTCTAAGGATTTTTATTGTGGTATTTGTGTAAACAAATGTTAAATTTTTAACAAAACTTAAAAGTGAACGTCTCTGAAATTTTATTACCGTCTCTCGTTGTGCTTGGGGTAATAGGGGGCGGCCACTTATCATTTGCACATGGGCGGCAGAAACACTTTTGGCGCGGCCCTGCGAATGTGCGATCATCCTCTCCCCCTTTACTAGGTTTCAGAACCAAAAAGGAGGCTAAAATCACGAAAAGTGCGGTCGCCATGTAGCCACCGGTTAAATACCCCTTTCATCAAGAGCCTTCACCAGGATACTATTTGGGCTGAAGCTTAAATAACTTAACAATTATCTATTTAAGTACAGCTGGTAATTATTCAAAGATTCTGTTCCTTGTTATCTTTCTTCTTCAAAGCAGGTATTTGTTTCTTTTGTCTTCATTTGATTCAACGTCTGTCTTACTGTGTCAAATGAACCGCAAAACAGCATCGAGACCGCTCCCACGTGTCTGCAGAAAAACTTCTCGATTATCGAAATATCACCTAATTGTACGAGGCTGGTGCACTTGTTTGTCGAACGTTAATAAATTGCATTAATCCATGATACATTATTGTTCTTGAGTACTATCTATAATTTTATTTAGTCTGTACATGCTCTTATTTGATGAACACTCTCATCAACTTAGAAGGATTTATTTAGTTTTTCGCTTTTTTTGAAGGCGATGGCAATGGGGTGGTGTGGAGTATGGGAGATGGAAGGGTAAAACTTTTCATGTCCGTAAAAGAAGTTATACTGATAATATCTTATATTTTCACATTTATGACCACTTATTGCCTTCGAAGAGAAGTGTGGACTATACTCATACATATTGGTTATGTTGTATCATAAATTTTCTGCAAGTTTGAAACTGGATTGGAGGTTGCTTGACAGTGTATCTCAAAGGGATTGAAATCATGCTTCGCTAATTATCCTGTTCGCATGTCGAACCATAATTGCTGTTTCACAGAATGTTTTGTGGTTGCAGTTTTGATTTTTGCCTCGGTCGTCTTAACCGTTTTCTGTTATTACCTATTGTTCAATTTGTCTAATAGGAAAAGAAACTGGTGGAAATAAAAGTAAAAAATATGAGTATAAATATAATCCCTTAATCATCTGTAGAACGAAAGTCATTTGTTCAATCGAAATCTGAGCTGGTACTGAAAAACTTCCATTTCTGCAAAATTTTATCGATCCCGACTATTCAGTAGTATGATGCGATAGAATAATAAACAAGTAATTAAACCTTCTTTATTCTATTTTATGTTTATTCCTTAAAAGAGGGAAAGTTATTTTAATAACCTCAACTCCTAATCCTACCGAAATGCTGTGTACTGTTTTGACCGCCTTATACCAGTCCTCAGATTACAAATTGTTACTGCTCCAACGTACAACTAATAGTTACAAACTGGGATTTATCTTGGTTGAGCACGATTTCGCCATTGCCCAAACTCAAACGACTATTAGACTTAGTTCAGATGACGCGCGTACGACGCGCGTCGACGTGGCGCACGTTTGATGCGTCTGTGTTCAGGTGACACGTGTAGGACTTCGCACAACTTTTATTTAGAGTGATACTATGCAATCGAGTGTCAGTTGATTTGTTGTTATTAACGAGGATGGATGTAGGAGAAGCTGTACAAACACAAGTTTGGTTAGAATAAGAATAAGAAGGAAACGACGTAGGAGGAAAAGGACACACTGCGTTCACCCAAATTTAAGGCATAGGCTTTGTACAAGTTTATTCTTTACACTGTATCCCAGCCTGTAACCACTAATTATAAATAAAGCAGTACCAAAAACCTACCGAATGCTTTATTTTTTTCTTGGGTATCACCGGATTTGCAAAACATTAGGACCAGTTCCTCCCAGGCAGGCAGGTATCCAGGATTTGGGGGGGGTCCAGATTATGGGTGTCACTTGCTTGACCTTTCGCGGGGGGTACAGATTAGAGTTGCCGGGGTGCAAATTTTTGCCGTCTTATTTGAATATAATTTGGAATGCATGTCCCAAATTGTAGGCCTCTGCTCAATTTCATCAATGAAAACATCTGTGTTGAATTCTTCTGTTTCCATTTCAGTAGCATACGTAATAAATAAATTTTTGAAAAGAAGCACCAAGTATGTCGACTGAACGCTAGAAAAGACACCACTGACCGATGCGCGTATTGAGATTTTCTGAGTATAGTGGTGTCGTACGCGCGTACAATTTGACGTGCGCGCGTCCATGTGAAGAGCTTGAATTAATTATTTGTATTTTCAAAACGAGCGTCAAGCGAACGCGCGTCGGACGCGCGTCATCTGAACTAAGCCTAAGCCGAAGCCTAATAAGAAAAATGATGGTAGAACTCAACTAATACTAGAGATAGCTTTCGATAAAGTGTGCTTATCTCAACCTGCATATGAAGAGAAAATCAAAACGAGTTAGTAGAGTAAAATACATCAATAAAAAAAATGGATTTGCCCAAAACATCTTATATTCTGAAAGTATAAGAATCGGTCACAGTTCCTACTAGTCCAACTGTTACGTCAAAGAAGAGGCTTTTGACATAAAAAGGTCGGAAAGAAATGAAATTTGGTGGGATGGTAGACATTGGTCCCCCAAATCTCCACCTAAGTTTGCCTCTTCGGGGGGGTTGCCGCTCGAGGGGGGGGGTGAAGACTCTGCTTCGCGATACGATTTTCGGAAAATAGCGTCGTTTTGGTAAGTGATATCGGAAAGAGCTTCAAATCATTTATGGAGAGAACAAAATGCTGTATAAATTTGGTCTTTACATTTTTCGTGTGCGATCAATAGTTTCCGTCCTACACTGCGTCAAAGTTAGGGGTTGGTTTGTGATTTTCACTAAAATCAGGATTTAAGGGCATATTAAGGCGAACAACTTTATCAAAAAGTCGTCTAGCTTTTTTGTTTCCCAAAAAGAATATCTTCTCATTTTTTTATTATCTGCAGTTGCCTAAACTCACGTATTTGGTTAAAAAAAGTACGGCATTTATAAACGCACCCCTATCTACTACCGATATGTGCTGTTGAAAAAAATATCAGATTTGGGCATAATTTTAGTGGAAATGATACTACCCTGGCATTGTTTAGGATAAGATTCAATTTGCGACATTTGGGGGTTGCTGCTCGAGGGTGGGGGAGGGAGGAGGGGTAGAAACTGATTTTGACAAATAACGCCGTTGTAATAAGTGCTATAGACAGAAAAGTTCAAACTATATATGGAGGCAACAAAATTCTTCACAATCTTTATCTTTACATTTGTTTGCGATCAATAGCTTCCATTGTACAGTGCCCCAAAGTTACAGGGTGGTTTGTGATTGTTTTTTTTTTATGGTCGGCCTCCCGCAAAGGCTGAAAGCCTATGGTGCTGTAGAAGCGCTGCGAGAGGACAAATGTCTGTTCACGTTAGATTTGGAACGCTGCAGGTTGTAGCCGTCGGGAAACAAATTCCCCGGCAGCTGATTCCACAGCGTCGAAGTTCTCCAAAAGAAGGAATGCTGGAGGAGACTGGTTCGGGGAGTAAGGACCTCGACCTGGTAAGGATGAGCTCGCAGAGCTTCTCTAGTATTCCTGGTTCGGACGGCCTTTGGTGTTATTATCTGGGAGAGCTCACTCGAACATCTTCCGTGATAGAATCTGTAAAACAGACATAGGTCAGCCACCCTCCTTCGATGTTCCAGGCTGTGGAGGTCCTTTGTGAGGTTAGGCGTATCGATTGATCTAATTACTCTTTTCTGGATAGTGTCCAGAAGCTTTAGAGAGTGCTTCGGAGCACATCCCCATACATGGGAGCAATACTCCAGCGATGGTCGGATCTGTGCCTTGTAGAGCAGCAGCAGTTGCTCTGGTGTATACAACATCCTACAGCGGAACAAAACTCCAAGCTTCTGGGATGCCGTTTTAGCAATACTGACGACGTGGTCGTGCCAGGACATGTTATTGTTGATGTTGATTCCCAAGAGCTTGACGGAAGGTGCTTCGATTATGGGGTGACCCTCCATTTCCACGGTTGGTAAGTCATCGTGAGACTTCTTTGTCAGTGTTGTTGCCTGAGTTTTTTGTACGTTGAACTGTACTTTATTTGCTAATCCCCACTCGACAATTGTTTTGATATCAGCGTTGATCTGTGAGGCATGCTGCTGTCGCCGACGTACCGTCTCTGGGATGATAGTGGCTTGCCTGGTTCCATGCACGACACTAATGTACTGTCATCTGCGTAGCTGTAGATTGGATTGGATGTTATTTCCAGCAGCTCGTTGATGTACAGCAGAAACAGTGTAGGGGATAGGACAGATCCCTGAGAAACACCGGCGTTTATTGAAAATAGGTCTGATGAACAGCCCTCGACTACAACAAACAGAGATCGATCGTTCAAAAAGCTATTCAGCCACTGGCGCAGGCCAGGTGGTAGTCCATAAGCAGCAAGCTTGACCAGAAGACGTAGGCAAGGAGGTCACCTGTAGACCTGTGCTTGCGGAAGCCATACTGGCGATCATTTATGATGTCATTGTTGTCGAGGTATTTCAGAAGCTGTGTGTTAATGACAGTCTCCATAACCTTAGACATGACGCTGAGAAGAGCCACAGGTCTATAGTTGGTGGGATCAGTTTTTTTGCCTTTCTTAGGGATAGGTTGCACGCAGCCAATCTTCCACGAATCGGGAAACACGCCTCGTTGATACGAAAGTTTGAAGAGCTTGCAAAGAATAGGTGCAAGATCAGCGGCACAGCGTTTAAGGACAATGGCTGGAATTTGGTCAGGACCAGTAGCTTTATTGGTGTTCAGTTTTTGGAGGATGCTTTTTACATCTCGATGTTGATATTTGACCTCTGCCATTCTCGAGTTCACGCTCATGGTGGTGGTCGGAGTACTTCCTTGAAAGTCTACAGTAGAATTGGCTGCGAAGAGCTTCCCCAAGATGTCTGCTTTTTCTTTAGGAGCAGAAGCGATGGGCTTGTCCTCTCTGGTCAAGGGTGGTATTGACGAATAGGAAAAGTTCTGACTAACAGCCTTAGCTACAGACCAGAATGTTCTGGACGAACTAGGACATGAGAGGAGCTTGTTCTTAATTTTTTGGTTGTGTTCCTCCTTGCTGCTGTCAATCACGCGTTTGCAGTGGTTTCTGGCGTCGATAAAACTGCGGTGGTTCTCGGCATTTGGATTTTTCCTCCATTCCTTGTAATGGTGGTTTTTAGAGGAAACTGCATCTCTACAGCGTTACGCGTTACTAAAATCAAAGTTTTATCGCGTATTAAGTCGAAGAATGCTATCAAAAAGTTCTGTAACATTTTTTCTCCTAAGAGAATAACATTTCTCATATCACTATTATCTTAATTTTTTTAAATAACACATTTGGGCTTAAAAAAATTACGATATTCAGGACGACATAGCTACCTCCTACCGATCGCGAAGCAGAGTTTTCACCCCCACCCCTCGAGCTGCAACACCCCGAGATGGAAGACCTAGGTGGAGATTCAGGGGGCCAATGTCTACCATCCCACCGAATTTCATTTCTTTCGGTTGTTTTCAAAATGATCATGCAGTTATAGTATGCTCTAGGGTATCTTCAGCCCAATAATAACCACATAATCTGGTCGATGTGATATTCCTTCTTTTAGTACAGTCTAGCCTAGTGACTAGTCAAGAACTGCATCAGGAAGTAGTTCAAGGTCCGGTATTCGCATTTGACCCAACTCCTGATGCTTCTCTCGTCTGCCAGTAGTTTTACAGGAGGAGTACCAATAACAACTTATATAGCTGCAATGGATACCGTACGATATCCACTTGCTACTCTCAGGAGGGCCTTACGCTGTATTTCCCCCTGCGCAAAGTCAGTGCAGGAGTCAATGCCAACTTTGTGATCAAAAAAAGGAAAGCGGTGCAGAGATTACTGAGAAAGGTTAGGCATAGGAAAAGCTCTCCGGGTCTCCGGAATGGGAAAGGTACAAAATGGTACTGCAGAAGTACAAGAAGGGCCTCTAGGGAGTTATGGAGGAATTTCTGTAGATCTATTAATGACATTTCAGCAACTGCGAGAATGCATAGAACCCTATGCAAGGACAATAAGTCTAAGATAGAGTCCTTGAGTCACTCCTCTGGTCATATTACGACCAATAAGGAAGAGACGTTGAAGCTGCGACCGCAGGGAAGGCAACTGCCAACACGTCTCCCTCTAGAGAGGACTGCATGATGGCACGCGAAATCGTAACATATGACAGAATAGTATGGGCAATAAATACCATAAAAGCCCAGGTCTAGACGGTGCGATTTCAGCGATGTTACAAGGGCAGGAACAAATCGTTCCACGACTTGTGTCGATATTTCGAGCTTGTCTAGCCACCGGCTTCACACCTGTAAGCTGACTACTTGCCAAGTTCGTGTTTATACCAAAACCGGGTAGAGGTAGTCGTATGGCGGTGTGTATACACCCGAAAGACTTCAGACCGATTACCCTTTCTTCATTCTTGCTGAAGACATTGGAAAGGCTAATTGCTGGGCACCTCAGAGATGGACCTCTGGAAGGGTGTGCCATTCATGCCTATCAGTTTGATTATCAGGGTGGTAAGTCAGTCGAACTTGTCCTTCACCAGCTAGTTTGTAGACTAGAAAAGACGTTAGAATGAAAGGAAGTGGCGTTGGTAGCTTTCCTAGACATTGAGGGTGCGTTTAATTGCACCACCACCGATTCGATAAGGTATGCCTTAGAGAAGCATGGGGTGAGGTCCTCTCTCGTGGAATGGATCCTCTCCACCTTAGAGGGTCGAGTGACTATTGTTATGCTGCACTTCGCATAGCGTAGAAGTAGCGCGGGGCTGGCCGCAAGGCGGAGTCTCATCTCCCTTAATGTGGTGTCTGGTGGTGAATCAACTTCTGGTCAGGCTGAGCAATATAGGTAGTTACGTGCAGGCCTATGCAGATAATCTTAGCATAATAGTCAGAGGTCGATTTATGGCTACTGTTTCAGAGATAATGCAAGGCGCTTTGGGCATTGTGAAATTGTGTTGCAACGAGGTAGATCTATCGGTGAATGTCGAGAAGACCGAGCTAGTTGTGTTCACTAGAAGAAGGAAACTGGATGGATATATCCGACCAAGCTGCATTGGAACATCACTTGAACTTTCCCAATCAGTAAAATATTTAGGCGTAATTCTAGACTCGAAGCTGAATTGGAATCATGTAGGAGTGAATTGGGACTTGACCCCCAAGGTGATGTTCTGGCTCTATACTACAACCGTTAGGCTGTTCTTATTATGTGGATCACTGGTGTGGTGGCCATGTGGCCTGGTTGAGCATGCTAGAAGCATTGCTAAATCTCCCTCCACTCGACTTGGCAGGTCAAGGGGAGGCAAGGGTGTCTGCGTTCCGTCTGTATTGTGGAGTCACGGCAGTTGGTCCTTTGTGAATCCTGCCAGGGGACACTCTGCCCTGCCATCCTCTCGGAACTGCATTGTGTTCTACCATCGCTTACTCTCCCCGATTGAGTAGGAAGAAACTACGAAAGGTAGTTGGTTTAATAACTGGCCATTGGATGTTCAGGGCACACCTGAAAAGTTTGGGGATCGATGTAGAAAATCTTTTATGCAGGAAGGCAGGGGAAACAGTTAGGAACATTATCCTTGAGTGAAAGCAGGAACTCCTACCTGAAAGTAGGCCAGAAAGGAAGAAAGGAGGGCACAGTCCAATGCATCTCAAGGTTCGCAAAGAACTTAGGATGGGACGCCATCTGATCCATTTGACGGGGGGTGCACAATAAACCTTAAGGCTGAGCGACAACCTTCAGGGTAACTGAACCCTAATACCCTCACTACTAAAAAAATAAGTCTTATGTTATGTCTTGTGCCTCGAAGATTTGAAGAGTGGGAAATTTGCGCAACTACATATCGCTAAGACTGTAAATTTACGGTGAAGTATCCTACAAAGGAAGAGCGGGGGCCAAGCGGCAAGCGGCCTTTTGAAGGGAGAGTGCCAGTCTGGTACACGGACGGCTCATTTACCGACGAAGGCTTCGCGCTGGGATGTATGGGCCAAAAACAAAGCTCTCCCTTTCTCTTGGGAGATACAACAGGGTATTCCAAGCAGAGATATATGCGATTTTGCTTGTGTCTTTCGTATTCACGAAATTTATGGGCCTAGCGGGCGGATCATCATCTGCTCTGACAGCCGGGCAGCATTAAAAGCATTAAGCTGTGGCGAGAAGGAAGAATCCTCGGCACACATTCTATGTTGCTGTGAAGCCCTTGAGTGTCACAGGCAGATTATACTTGGTACAAGGGTTCTTGAACCTGAGGATATAATATACGGGCAGGACTCAAGGCCATACTCACCTTTGCGATGAAGGTGGGACTAGGGAACTAGGGTAAGGAGAGGTGTAAAAAGGTCCATTTGTAGGCTTATGCACTGGTGGTTCTAGCCACCAGAAAGCCTCTCTGTCGGCAAACCGTTGAGTGCTCATTGCTCTTGACCATATGGGAGCTGCATGTAGAACTATAGAGTGTATTACTTCCCAAAGCACTGCTATTTTGGTACTGCCAGGGCCGCTTACGTTTGGCAGGATTCGCGTTAGAGTTCCCATCCTCCTTTCCGCCTTCGCATATCACGTGTTTAATGTGGGGACTGAATGTTCTCCTAACATCTAAAATAACTCCTAGGTATCTAAGCTGCTTGATTGGGGTAATACTTACTCCAAAAACACTAAAACACCAGTGGAGACTTTTTTTCGCGGGCCTTTCAGCTTATTTTCCGTCCAGATGACTATCCTGGCTAGGGCTTTATTCGCTATGATTTTCAACAGATGCTCTTTTTCGGCTTCCGCAAATATGACCAGGTCATCTGCGTAAGCAATGGTTCTTTCTCGATCAGGCAGTTCCAATTTCAATACGCTATCATACAACACGTTCCACAGAAGTAGCCCGAGATCCGATCCTTGAGGTACCCCGATGTTATTTCTAAGGTGCAGTTTCATGAGACAGAGATAGTTTACATCGAGAAGTAGCTCTCCACCATATTTATGAGATATTGTGAGATGTCTTTCTTACGCAGTTCTCGGATGATAAGCCTTAATAATAATAATAATAATAACTTTATTTCCCATCAGTTTAAATGAAAACTAAAACTAGAAACATACAGGGCAGTAAATACCAAGGGAAATCTCAAGGGGGAGTTCACACGAAGTTCTCTTCCACTCAGCCCTTGCACAAAATAAAGATTTTTTGTAGTAAAAAGCATAAACTTAAATCTAAGCTAAGACTAGGATTTCTAAATTTTTTAAGTTGGGTCATATAAAGGCAGGTTATGATTGTATTAATAAATTCTCAATTAAAACTTTTTTGAATTCATTAGGGTCGTGGCTTTTAAGCGTAGGTGTCAGAGCATTGTATAAAATATATATGTTGAATCTAAAACCTCTTTCGAAAAGAGTTGGTGAGGTGGGGCTGTGATTAAATCTCTATTTCTTATGTTAACATTATGAACATCAGTCCGAAATGAGATTTTATTGTAGAGGTAAGGAGGATTTTTGAAAACTAAAATTTTGTGAAATAGGCAGAGTGCATCTACCTTAAATCTTTCAACCATGCGCAGCCTTCACGTGACGGAGTTGAAAGCATTTTACCATATCCAGGGTTATTAATAGCTTTACATTACAGCTTCCACTGCATGCACAGTAGCGCGATCGGAAAGGGGGAGGAAGAGTATCGATGACCAGTGCAGCCATTGCGGACACCTAGACCACGGAGGAACCTAGGTTCTTCGAATGTGAGAGGTGGCTCACTTACAGGTGCGAAGAGAACAGAGATGATACCACCACAGGATACGTTTTAGAAATTACAGATCTACATGACTAAATTTCCCATTGATCGATCCTCGTACATCCTAATCAAACCGCCTATCGTAATGTTCGGAGTCTGCTTTAAAACTAAGGTAGTAATGCCGATAAATCGAATTGATTAAGAATTAGCATTGCCAATAACCACCATTTATTTTCGATTTAACGCCTATTAAATTCTCTCCTATTACATGATTTAAATAAAATCCTTACTTCATTTTTTTTTCATAATTACCGAGTGGTGGGGCGCACTATATAAATAAAGAATTAGCGCATGAGAGCCGCTCCGTAAATTTAGTCGTCGTGGTTCTGGCGTATGTGCAGTCCACTGCATCAACGGCGTGTCGATGGTTCGCGTAAGGGAAAGGGTGGCCCTGCTCGGCGGGGTGGCGATCGCGGTGCTGATGTGCGTGGGGGCCGCCCCTGCCCCCAACCCCGCGCCGGGGGGCTGGACCGACGTCGGGGTCGAGCTGGAGATGGCTGCCGCGGAGCCCCGGCCGTTGCACATCGACGCGCCCCTGCCCCCGGTGACGCCCCTGAAGGGCCCCTCCGAGCCCAAGGCGCCGGCCGCGTTCAGTGACTCTCCCATTACGGATGCCAGTGAAAAGGTGGAGAAGGTGCTGCGGAAGCCCTTTTCGTTCTCGTTCAATCGGAGGAGGGACCAGCGTATGGCAGCTTCACGACCCTCGGAACAGGTGGAGGACCAAAAACCAGCCGCAGTTGATTACTACAAGCAAATAGAGAAGTTGCGGGAAGAGGAGAAGGCCAAAGAGTTAGGACATAAAATAGATAATGAAGGTGTGGCTCCAGAACCTGTGGTGCCAGTGGAGGAGTTGAAGGAGAGTGAAAGTGAAGAGATTGTTGTTGATGATAGTAAGGGTGAGCATGCGGAACCTACTGAAGATAAAGTGAACCATGAGGTGGAGAAGGAAGCTGCGGCCAGCAAGCATCATGACCACAAACACAAAGGTAGGGTGTAATGTAAGGTGCAAATGTTAAATAATATCACGTTCCTGTGAGTAACTTATGGATTACCATTTGCGAACATTGATATGAGATAATGAGATAAAAAAAATGTGGAACTGTATGGACCGAACTGAATGTGTAACATTGACAAGAAGCCACAAGATTTCGCAAATAAACATGGAATGGCCACATTTATCGAACAATCGAGTCACTGCCGTTCTTGTTTTAGAAAGATATAATGGATATGTCTTGAACTCATAAGGACTATAGGATTTGCGTTATATAATTTATAGATAAGAGTGAATTTTCAAATATTGGGCGCTGCATACTCCTCAGCCAATTCATATTAACCTATTTTCTACTGTCGGTAGCATCGACTTTTAAACATTTTAATTTTTTTTGCTCCCAGTTGTCACTGGCGTTACTTGAGCAAAGTCTGGAGCGAGAGGTCTATTTCATCCTTTCAGTTCATCTGTAATCTAAAAAAAAACACTGCTTTACTGCAATGCCTTTTACAATGAGCAGATTCAAAAATAGAGGTATTTGTTGTTATCGATAATTATATATATTCAGTTCTATTGCTGAGTTTCTAATAATCCTCTAACATATGGAATATTCAGAAACACTGCCATTTACGGATAAAAGGCTGAGGTATTCTCAACATACATAATCACTACGTCAACGTGTCAAATGAGCCATACTAACCTTATGATTAGGGGCCATAATGTTATGGTGGTGGATAAGCACTTAATTTACATAGAATCTCCTAGGGCCATAGGAGTTATTCGTGATCCATGTACCAAGCGCTTAATTTGAGCAACAGTTATTGAGATAGCAATACTGGGTGGGGTTGATTTTATGGGGGGAGGGGGGGGCACCATCTTGAGGTGATCTGATCAAATACAACATGCTTGTTTCTGGAGAATGAAAGGATATTAGCCTAATACTATTAGGGCTCCTGAGGGCCGTGACTAGCTCTTGAGAGGATGACAAAGCCAAAATAAATCATTAAGTTTCAAGGTTCGATTTACGCATAATGTGTATGAGAATATCAATGGCTTATTACAATGGATCCGCATCGTTTCTTGAAACATGCAAATTCTATTTATTATTTTTAAGCAATTCTCCGCAATTACAAATTAATACATATATGCTTTATGAGAAAATATTCACTTTTTATTTTCATTTATTTATAAAAGTGTATTACAAACATTGCCACCCTCGAAGGTTGTACCTCGTATGAGGGGATTGACATGATTATGACCACACTATTACGACATTCACATTACATTTTGACAATACTTACAATGGGCATTGGCTCCGGTCATCACTCGTTCTTGTTTTCTTTCCTTGATGCAGCTAGTAGGTTTGTTTTTTCAATATTATTTGACTATTTGACCGGTTGAAACTCTAAATTTTGACGTGACAAGTTACTGTCGTCGGGAAGTTATTCATCCATAGAAAAGGACTTTGCATCAATCTATTGCTAGTGATTTTATTATGTTACTATTAAACCTACCTTGAACGCTACAACCTTAAAATATTTAGGTTTTGGTATTTAACAAGATGATTCATATCTAAATTGCACTGTTTAAGTAGAACCGCTTATGGCATATTTGGATCCTATGGCCAATTTTAGTGGTCAGTCAAGTCAATCAGACATGTTAGGTTTCACGATCATAGCCTACTAGCCTACTAAAAGATTGACAACTTTCCAAAACGTTTAAAAAATGTGAAATCAAAAAGGAAAACTACCAGAGATTGTTACAGGAAGTTCTACCCATTTAGCAAGACACCAGAAACAGAACATAATTTACTTGGCAGAATAATACATGAAATAATTATTTTAATATACATGTTTAAAATACCCACCTTGTTTCAATCACATTTGAAGCCTCCGTCGGAAGGGATATGGTTGCAAAAACTACTACTACTACTTGCAAAAAAATTCGTTACCTTATTTTTTACTCCAGTTTTGTGCCTCCAAGTATGTTATTTACTATTACGCTAACCAACCAACCAACTAATTCTAATAGGCTCTCTTATGAGTTTGCTAGACTAAATTGTTATTTCTGCGGTTTTGATCATTTCAAGCGAATAATTTATTGAACGGTAGGGTAAATATAAGGCCAATATTATTATTCATTAGTAACTTACACAAAAATTATCCACTACTTTAACTTGATGGCCTGCCATTTGTTTTCAAAAGACATTGTTTAAAATTTTTGAACGCTGTTTCCGACCGTGGCCATAAACTGCTTCTTTGTCGATCTGAGGAAGAAGATGAAAAGTACTAAATATTTAGAAAATTATGCTCGTAGTGATAAACTAATAATAATCAAAATAATGAAGAATTTTCGAACCTCTTAAAATTTGTTTTACATGTTTCGTATTTATTCCTTTTGAGGGAGTCAAATTGTTGAGAGGGGAAAATAACAGAGTGGAAAGAGGCATATTTTCTACTACTTTGATGGAGACATAAAAAGCGCATTGTAGTTCTACAAAACGTGCTAGTAAAGTCGAACAAAATAAAACAGCTAATAGAAAAGGCATAACTTTGTTTTTCTTCGTCCCGATTGAATGGTATTTCGAGCATAACGCTATCCTAATTATCATCAGAATACAAGATGATAATGGCAGTAATTTTACCTCATACCTATGGAAGATCTGCACGTTTTTTTGCGAATAATCGATCTTTCAATGTCTTAAATATCCAGACCCTTTTCCCGAGTATGGTTGCAAATTAATCTGCTGTATAAAATTCATAAAAGTATGCTTAAATACATTTACTCTTACGTATCTTTCAGGCGACTCGTTTATTTGCTGGAGGTTGTTCGTTCCTGAACATATTTACGTTATTTAAGTCTCAGCGTATACAGACTTTCCTAAACACATTGATTTGATTAATTATTGGTAGCGCCCGCAAGTATATGAGTGAAATTTTAATAGCGGAGAGGGTGGGGAGTTTAATAAAAAACATTGTTATTGGTGAGGACGTGAAGTACTATTTCATGCCATTTTTAGACGAATATACGTTGGGAATTTAATAAAAGATACTATTCGCTTGTGAAATTATAACAAAGAAAAAAAGAGTGTGTTTTATGAAATGCTTCAGTTTAAAAACAATATTAAAAGAACCCATTTGCTATAATTAGTTGACGAATGCACTCCTCCAGCCTATTCGGCATGCTTGTAATCTGGTTGTTAATAAGCTCTGGAGATACAGTCACCCAAGCTGCACTCACAGAATTCTCCAGCTCATCTAGTGTGCTTGAAGGATTCGGTAAATCGCGAATGTCGCTACATGTCCATCCAATCCTAGGGGAGCACCCTGACCTCAGTTTCCTGTAGGAACCTCATCGATACCCTTACAATATCAGGAAGCGCGTGTCTTCGAGCCCTCAGACACCTTAGGGGTGAAAATGATATTTTAATTTTTTTGATTTTGGCTGCTGGCCCTTCAGAAGTTCGCTCAGTTGGTGAGACTAGACTCATAAAATGGAATTATTTATGTGTTCCTTTTTGGCACCAATTTCATCTTGGGGAATTATTTCCTTAGGGGTGAAAATGATATTTCAAATTTTTTGATTTTGGCTGCTGGCCCTTCAGAAGTTCGCTCAGTTGGTGAGACCAGACTCATAAAATGGCATTATTTATGTGTTCCTTTTCCAATTTCATCTTGGGGAATTATTTCCTTAGGGGTAAAAATGATATTTTATTACTTTTGATTTTGGCTGCTGGCCCTTTAGAAGTTCGCTCAGTTGATAAGACCGGACCCATAAAATGGCATTATTTATGTGTTCCTTTTTGGAACCAATTTCATCTTGGGGAATTATTTCCTTAAGGGTGAAAATGATACTTCAATTTTTTTGATTTTGGCTGCTGGCCCTTTAGAACTTCGCTCAGTTGATGAGACCGGACTCATAAAATGACATTATTTAGCTGTTACTTTTTGGCACCAATTTCATCTTGGGGAATTATTTCCTTAGGGGTGAAAATGATACTTCAATTTTTTTGATTTTGGCTGCTGGCCCTTTAGAACTTCGCTCAGTTGATAAGACCGGACTCATAAAATGACATTATTTTGGCACCAATTTCATCTTGGGGAATTATTTCCTTAGGGGTGAAAAAGATATTTTAATATTTTTGATTTTGGCTGCTGGCCCTTCAGAAGTTTGCTCAGTTAATGAGACCGGACTCATAAAATGGCATTATTTATGTGTTCTTTTATGGCACCAATTTCATCTTGAGGAATTATTTCCTTAGGGGTGAAACTGCAACTGATTTTAACTCCTTATTCACATAACATTGGATCGTAGGCCATTGTGCCATGAATTACAAGTAATGGCGACTTGCCGTTAAATGTAACGACACTTCAAAATATCAAACCAATAGTGTAAACTGTACATGGCGCTCAACACCGACTATAGGTTTACAGTCGGTGGCGCTCAACAACAAATTGGAGATCACGTCGTTCACCCCGTCGTCGCGTTGTCGTCTTTACGCGTTAGCGTACGTCATGTATCCTTAAAACAAAACCTGGACTCGACGGAGAAGGCCGCCTGATGTCACTCAGAATGCCATTGTCGGTGATCTTCGCACCAATCTAACCGTTGGCAACGAAGATTTACAGTGAGTGAACCCATTCCATGCAACCTGTGGTACATTGTGCGGATTCGACGGGGCCTCCTTATAAATAGGTGGATACATACCAAGCTCGAGTGGATCGCATTCTGTCTCGAAGGGCCAGTAGTCATAGATGACGATCTTGACATTCTGTAGTTCTCCTACTTGAAAAACGTTAGCTTTCTACATTGGCTCTTCTTCGAGCTGTAGCCATGCTTCGTCCTATGGTTACGGCAGTTACTCTGCAATTACTCTGAAAGAACCCACCATATCTCGTTAGCCTACAATCTCACCCGATTTAAAGGGTGGGCATACACTGGGGGTGTCATCTTGTAAGGCAGCATCTTTACATAACAGACTAATCTCCCGCCGCATTTTCTACTGATTTCATAGTTTTTGTATCGACAAAGATCCATGCTTTTTTTAACACATATAGAGCTTTTTGGAGATGTCGTGTAGGTAAATAGCGTCTGAATGAGCAACAAGTGTTAGATGTGTTCTAGAAAGGGTACTGTCAAGCTGTGCACACATTTACACATTAGTGTGAGTATCCCTTTTGGTCTAGACGTTCGAATTTTTCTTGCGAGTAGTATACATATATTCATTTGTGACTTTAATATACCTAGCATAGTGACAGGTGCATTATGTAATGCATTTGAATCTCACGTCGTGAGGAACTGAGATCCATTGCATTACTGACAATTGTTACACTTTCATTTTCGGGGACAATGAATATAAACAGATACTTGGAAGAAATAAACGAGTAGTTTCGAGTCACTGAGTTCACCGTTATTATTGCATATCCGCATTCAGATTATATAACACCTATTGTCGTTGCTCTTTTTATTATCATTTCTTCAGTGAAGCTTCAACAACAATTTATCAAGTTTTCAAGAGACAAATGTATTAGATAACAGTATATTATGTCTTAAAGGTGTTACACGTTATATACGTATTTAGATTAAATAGATCTGTGGTTGGGAAGTTTTGAATAAAATGCGGGCCTAAAGTAGATCTATCTAATCGAAAACGATTCATTTTCACACCTTTTCCAGCAGTAATTTCCAAAGGATCAAATTACACTTCTAAGCGTCAATTTAGTTTCAAATACATAGTCTTTTGTAATTTCCAAAGTGTCAATTGCTTTTTCAAATAGTCAGATGAATTTTTAAGAGCGTCCAATGTTATTTCAAATACTCAATTTTAAATTCTAATGCGTCAGTTGTAGTTTCAAACGGTAGAATATTCAAAAAATCATATTAATTTTAAAAATAGTCAAATCAAAGTTTTAAGCTGTGAATTGTAGTTTCTAAGGCATCAGTTCAATATTTTAATGCCGGCTACACACGAGTTGGCAGGCCTATCAGTTCGAACTGAACAGTCCGCCTGAAGACCGGTCGCCTGAGCGTGTGTATGTTCCGGTCGACCTGTTAGTTAAGACTGTTCAGGCGGCCGGAGAAGAATCACAAATATGCTCGTCCATCCGTCCAGCCTGACGTCCGGTCGCCTGAGCGTGTATATGTTCCGGTCGACCTGTTAGTTAAGACTGTTCAGGCGGCCGGATAAAAATCAAAAATATGTCCGGCCTGACGTACTCAAAGGCAAGCCTGAACGTGTGTATGGCACAGCCGCCTGTCGGGACATCAGGCCGTCAGGTCAAACAGTTCAGTTTAGTACAGAAGTCGTTACCATGTCGCGCGAAAGAGAAAATACGAGTTTAGAAGGATTTATCGCGATTTATCATGATGAGGCGTGTCTATGGCAAGTAAAATCCAAAGATTATCATGACCGTGGCGTATTTGAAATAGATAGAAAAATGGAAGGAAGTTGATCATTCTTGTACAAAGCCAACTGTTCTCAAAAAAATTAATAATTCGAGGAGCAGTTTTCGAAAGGAGGCAAAAAAAGTCAAGGATTCAATGAGGACGGGATCAGGTGCCAATGATTGATATATTTCAGATTCGCCTGAACGTGTGGAAGGTCGTCAGTTCGTCAGATCGTGTGTAGCCGTCATAAAATGCCTCAAGTCGTTGCATGCATGCAAGTAGTTCAACATAAATACCGTACGGTAAAACGGGTATTTTCAACAGGCTCGGCTGTTTTTACATATTCACCTAAATATAACATCGTTCAAGTCATACATACATACACATACGTAATCTCTATGCCCCATAAAGACAAGGGAAATTTTTTGCGATTCCATGTTCTCTATCTCAAATTGCTTCTGTAGATGTCACCTACATTCTGAAAAAAATTGGACGCAGACTCACTCAGTAATCTTAGTATAATAATAAATAATGACACTTCCAGAAACTTTGATATTTTGTACAGTCATTAGGAGAGGGCTGAGACCTATAGTTTCTTACCTCGAAATACACACCAACCGATCTCATCACAAAATTCGAAATCCGATTGAAGCCCATGGAATTTTACGTTATAGTATATTGAAGTACAACACGTAGATAATAATCAAGGGTGGGTTTTTGGACGCGATGGTGTAGCCGAAGTTTTTCTTATGATTGGTCTCCCGCAAAGGCTGATAGCCTGCGAGAGGATAAGTGTCGCTGCACGTTAGGTTTGGAACACTGCAGGTTGTAGCCGTCGGGAAACAAGTTCCATGGCAGCTCACACCACAGCGTGGAAATTCCTCAAAAGAAGGAATGCTGAAGGAGACTAGTTCTGGGAGTAGGGACCTCGATCTTGTAAGGATGAGCTAGCAGAGCCTCTCAAATGTTCCTTGTTCGGACGGCTTTTGGTGTGATTATCTGGGAGAGGTCACTCAAACATCTTTTATGATAGAATCTGTCAAACAGGGACAGGTCAACCACCTTTCTTCGATGATCCAAGCTGTGGAGGTCCTTTGTGAGGACCAACGTACCGTCGCCATCGACTACAACAAACAGAGGTCGGTCGTTCAAAAAGCTATTCAGCCATTGGTGCAGTCCAGGTGGTAGTCCATAAGCAGCAAGCTTGGCCAGAAGTCCCTCATGCCACACTCTATCGGAAGTTTTCGATATGCCAAGAATGCAACACAGAATTTGTCATGATTTTCAATTGCTCTGTTGCATAAGTGAGTGGCGTACGCCAGGAGGTCACCCGTAGACCTTTGCCTATGAAAGCCATACTGGCGAACATTTATGATGTTATTGTTGTCCAGGTATTTAGAAATTTCAAAAACTGTATGCTAATGACAGTCTCCATAACCTTAGACACGATGCTAAGAAGAACTACAGGTCTATATTTGGTGGGATCGGTTTTTTGCCTATCCTAGGAATAGGCACCTATTTGTGATTGTAATATTATGCAATTTTTTTTCTCTTTTTCGGGGAGAGCCTATAAACCTAAGTATTACACCTGACTGCTTCTACGGCGAGTATAAAATGACAAAATATGCACCTACAAACTTACTTTGTTTCCTACAAGCTTCAACACCACAGTCTAAAAAGAACTATAAACACGTGAAATTTATTACAAAAGGAACTCCTTTGTCACTTGGGCGACCCTCCATTTCCACAGTTGGAGTGCTCGAAAACGATCAGGTGCTTTAGACAGCAATTATCTAAGAGTACTTTTCACTATTTTTGTATTGGTACACTTTTGAATAAAAAATAACATTTCAAAATAAAGACACACACCCATACGCGCCTGCTCACGCGCCACGTTTGTATAGTAGCCACTTTTGTAGAATATATTTCCAAAATAAATAATGATTGATATTCGTCACGATACAAAGGACGTGTTGACAGAGTTTATTGGAATGAAATTATTATTATGTTACCGCAAGGTGGATCCAAATGCAAATCGGGATCTTTCGAAAAAAAAATCCAATCGATACGATCTTCGTAACTTCGCCTAGTAGCAATAAAATGAAGGGTAGTTATCAGTTGTTCATCCTAAGGTATACTTAACCTCTTTGCAGTATCTGGTTACTGAGATAGGACCTCGATAAATTCAGGAGCTCATCAAATACGTTTCTATCATCTCTTTAAATAATATTGAAGTCTTCTGGATTATGTTCTCTAAATTCTCGCATAACTCAAATGTGGCAATTTTTTTCTACCAGCTAGTCACCTGTTTTGCCATATACTTCGTTTTTTCTTCTTGTTCTTAGATATATCCATGGTTATGATTGGACTCACAATAATACAAATTCTCATTTTGTCCATTTTCATATAAAAGTCAACAAAACAGTTCAAAGCATAACATCGTATGACAAAAATCAAGTTGAAAATTTATAGATGATTTCCAAATGACACACACACATACGTTATTTCTGTTGAAAGAAATGTGCCACACAAAATCACGTGCCGGATCATTCAGACACTTAACTCAGTGTATGGTGCATGACGCTTTTGCCACGCCATCCTTTCGTGCATTCTAACGACCATATCTCAATGTGCCATGATTTTTGAAACGAAAGAACGATTGTGTATGGCCCGCTGTTAGACGATAAACCGCGCGAAATGACGCTTGTGTATGACCGGCTAATCTGAAATTGACATGATGCGTAACTGGTTTAATATTACAGTCATCACGTCAGTTTTTTTTGGAATACGTATAATAAAAGTTCTGTGAAAGTCTTTCGTCAAACTTTTTGCAATTATAGTAATCGCGAAAAAATTCGAACCTGTCATATTTTTTTGGGCGCTTTATGCATCACGAAGAACTATGTCACTCATTACCATCAGCCGGTCTGTACAGTAATACTTGGTCCCTCCATAACTAGGGAAACACTATTGCCACCTTTTTATCCTCATTCTCAGGACTAATTTACTGTTTTTGAATAGTATCTTGCAGCTTGTAACATAATTTGGAATCCCTGATAAGAGATATTTTGACCAACCACCACAAATTTCGGTTTGTACTCTTCGAATGTCGAAATTTTGAGCATGTACGGACAAGGTGCAAGCTCCTAATGACTCTTCAACAATGTATGGTGGACAATACTGCAACCTGTAGGCTATTAACTTTCTTGAGAAGAAGCAAATCATGTTGGAGTATGTAAATGAGTAAGCGGATAATAACCCTGTAGTTGATGTTACAAATCATGAATAAAAAAGACAGTGATCTGGCCTATTACAACATACTATCTATCAGTACTCAGCCGTATACCATACTTAATGTAAATAAAATCATTTAAAGAAATGTTAGAAGAGTACTGTAGATGTCAGTACGTAACTGCGATGACATTTCGGTCATTATCGCATAAAGCAACATATAAAGAGATTTAGGTCATAATTCTTGAAGAGATAGACTCACTGACTCATAAGTGTGAAAATATTCTGGAGCGTAAGTAAAGGATACAGTGCATTAAACTATTTCAAAAGGGAAGCTACAACAAATACCGTAACATTTTATTAACCATAGTTAATCAATGATGTTATCTAATTTAGACTACATCTTCATAGGCCTGAAGACTATCTACCCTTTCTACTTAGCAAACTTGATACAAAATCTGAAACTTGTACTATGGTTGTCTCTCTGATTCACCGCGCTTTGCTGGGCTTGAAGATAATACCGCATATATTGAAAGTTAAACTTTTAGTGACATTTCGGCCACCTCTCAAGCCACTATTAAAATACAAAACGTTTGACAAAAACGAATTTAGGGTATGTGATATTGACTGGTAGGTGCGTCAGGAAACAGCTTTTATTTTCTCACTACTGTAATACCAAAGAACATACAAAATGAGAGTCACTATGTCGATATGTTATGTAGTTTTTTTCATAACCCGGCACACGACGAAGGCTATGGAAAGCCGAAGTTTGTTGATGCGTGACCTGAATACATCAACACTGGCATGCTCAATAAATACATCTCCTGGCAGTCTGTTTCACGCCCTGGACACCTCGAGAACAAAGGTGTGGTCGTACCGCTCGGTTCTTGATGAAGAAGAACAATCGTTTTTGGATGAGATGTAGCGTACTAGTGGGTGGATCTTATAGGCTCGGCGAGCGGCGGAATTATAGAGGATAACTCAGAAGAGCAGACTCTATTTGAACACCGGTAGAAAAGTGAGAGGGCACCAACCGCACGCTGATGAGGTAGCGTCTGGACTACTTCTCTGGACTGCATCAAGAATAGACAGAGTAGTAAGAGCAACCGGGCAGGCATTAGCTGGGCGAGTATATGGGAACTATCGAATAAAATCTATCCAAACATTCGATAGTTACTATTCATTCGAATTATTCGATCCTCCTAGAGTATTCATTCGTCTTAGGCAAACGAATGAAAATGAAAATTCAGTTTATTTTGCATTTGGCATTGAAATCTACATAACAGAGAGTAAAAGAATGAAGGAAGTTAGACATCAGCTATCGATATGTCTGACTGTATACACATGTATACAGTCAGACATGTTGCAATGTTGCATATTAGTTGATCAGTACGCTATATTTATATTTATGCATTTATGATTACGACAGTATGTATTAATTCACATTATTTCAATAATTTAGATTTTGTGTTTGGAGAGATCAGTAAGCTTTGGTCCAATAGCAATATTCTTTTATCTGCGTCGTTTTATGTTTCACATATTATGCGAACAGCGCTACTGTCTGATCATGATTTCATTACTAGATGAAATATGTAAACACACTTCAGACTGCATTGAAATTGATGTTTTTCGAAAATATAGGTCTCCAAAATCCTGAATTATCCTCTTAAATACGTTTTCCGATACTTTTCAATAGTTTTTCAATAAAAGCTGGCAATCGGGCAATCGTCGATTTAGTCGCGCTCACAGTGCAGGTTGGTTGATCCAGCTGGTAGTCTGGTGAATATTTTTTTTCGAATGAATTCATTCGATGGTTGCAAACATTCATTCAATAGCTATTTGATGCCATATTTCATTTGAGAATGCCCATCGCTAGCTGGGCGTTATACAGCCTGAGAAGATGGGATGGCAAGAAATACGTGTTCGTGCCAGATAATGTTTTCTACAATGCTGGTCATTACAAGCTCAAATGGATTGCAGATTCTGATTGTTCATTAGAACCGGGTGCTTGCTTGGGTACTTCTTGTTCCATAGTGTACAAGTACTGGGTCTTAGAAGCATCGAATCTTACCATATTATTGAGCTCCTAAGCTGCAATGGTCTCCAGATCATTTGATAGCAAAGCAGCTGCTGCCAGCCGTCTGCGTTCCAGCTCGACCACAAAGATCAATCATGATGTCTGCCTGATTGAAGTGACAAACCCATTATGCAGGAAGTGCAGCGAGGCAGAGGAAACAGCTAATCATGTTACCCGACTTGAGTGACAACAGGAACTCCTATATGAACGTAGGCCAGAAAGGAAGACAGGAGAGCATAGTCAAATGCATCTCAAAGTTCGCAAAGAGCTTAGGATGGGTTTGATCCCCTTGACTGGGGGTGCACAATAAGTCTTAATGCTGCGCGACGACTATTAGGGCAACTAAACCCTAACCCCCTGACTACAAAAAAAATGATGCCTCCATGCAAAGATCTGCCATCTGTAAAACTATGGATTGGGTTTATAGTGCTAGAGTTTATAATGATGTGAAGAAGAAATAATGTCCGAGCCAATACCGATCCCTGCGGTGCCCCAGCATTGATGTTATGGAAGGAAGAAGAGAGGCCTTCTACCATGACAGATATTTTGCAGCCAGGGAGGAGGTCTGCTAACAAACTGCCTAATTTAGCAGAAACGCCATAGGACGGTAGCTTGTTTGGGAGAGCTGCATACCACAGTTGATCGAATACCTTTGAGATATCGAGAGCAATAACGTGAGCCACGCCAAGCGATAAAATAGTTTGCTTGTGGAACGTATGCCAGGAGATCTGCAACTGATCTTTGATGTCAAAATCCATATTGTCTATCGTTGATTAAGTGAAGAACCTCAATGTATTTCATAAGGTCTAGATTGATGCATCGCTCTATGATTTTGATGATCACAAAAAGCTGAGCTATGGATCTGTAGTTGGTGGATCAGTTTTGGATTCCTTTTTTCGCACCTGCTAGATACAAGCTGACTTCCAGCCTTTTGGGAAGATTACTACCCTTACACACATGTATCCTTCCTTTTGCAGTCAGATAGAGGGTGTTGCTGTACACAAGCACTTGTTACTTTCTGTGTCGCGTTCTTCTGGACCACATCTAATATTACACTTATAATGTTTGTGCTCAAGCACCTTGTCATGAAGCAGATGCGATAAATTGAACTATACCATAAAAAATTTCCTGTTTTCACTACAGGAGCTTTACACGCACGCATTTCACTTGCGAGCTTTGTGTTGATTTTTTCCGCTTTCCTAACTATCCTGGAAGAGGTGAACACTAAAGTTCACTCCTTTACTTAGTCTCCTGTTTCGAAGGTCATACAACTCCGTTATTTTTATCATAATACTGACAAACCACTTGCATCCAGTCGGTGCCAAAAAAAGGAATCCAAGATAGATACAATCAACTACAGACGAATAGCTCTACTTTATATGATAATGCAATGCACGACTCAAGAGCTTATGATGTGTCGTAATAAATAGAGCAAAGACGAAAACGTCATAGTTCTGCCTGTGGTCAAGATAAATGCCACAGTAATGATGAATATGGAGGATTGTAGAATAAAAATAAGGCAGCTGGTGGACCCCAGCACTGATCAAACTTCAAAGAAGGACCTAGGACCCAACCAAGACCATAATAAGGATAACGAAGGTGATTGTGAAAGATTCCAGCTTGATGAGGATGCCGGCTACCAGGCTCTATGTTTACAAGTCCAATATTCCACTTCATCTAATCAAACTAGAATAGAATTTACTGACCGTTACATTACAACATGTTTACAGTCACACATGATCAGTTTGAGTTCACATTAATACTAACAAAGTCTACAAACTCCAGTGAGGAATAAAAACAATGATCTAAAGGTAAAGACTTAATTAACTTCTTAAATTTGTTTAATAAATCTATATTTACATTTATAAAGTATTTTCTAACTAGGTTGTATAACTGTGGGCCAATCCTATTTTGTTTGGAAACCTCAATCGGGGAGTAATCACTTCTTAAGGTCTTGCCGTCCGGGTATTATAGCTATGGATGTCTGAAGACTTGGTGTACTTGGGCAAGTTTATATGTACATGCAAAATTATTATGCAAGGCAGTGGTAAAATTTTATGCAATTGTTAGCGCAATAGGCGCATCTACCTATTAACTGGCGAAACACCTGACCATCTTTTTTAATCTATACAGGGTGGGCCAATAGTGCGTGGACGGAAGATTGTGGGCTTACTAAAAAATATTTCAAAAATCTGTTACTTGATCCTGGTAGGAACCCTTGAGGGTTAACACTTAAAAATATTTTCACTTAAATTTTGACGTTTATACAGGGTGATTCATATCAAACTTGCATTTTTTTGAATGGAACCCTCTATATAGTATTGCATATTTGGATTCTTTGGTGAATTTTAGTGTGACATTATGCATCATACATGGAACTTTAAACGAACCGTTTAGGCGCAAATCACTATTTTTGGTATAAGTAGGCATTAGAAAAAAATTGAATATCGCAGTGATTATCAAACATAGAAGGTCGTGACTTTGCTATACGACTAAGCATGAAATACGTCACCTTGGATCAGCCGGCTAAATTTGAATTCTTTTTGTACTTGGAGAAATGAGTAGATTAATTAAGGAAACTTCAATCGCAGATAACTTGATTTTTTCAAATGGGAATGCCTATTTTGGTTTAAAGAATCAAATGTAAAATTTTATTACCTTTCTAACGATATAGCATCCTCGATATCAATCTTTTTTGGTTGCCATTTTATTTCGAATTCTTCGTTAAATCGGCGTTTTTCAATTTTCCTGCGTACAAGCAACCTAGCAGGCCATGGAAAATAAACAAATGCCCTTCAATATGGAAGAAACCAACCAACTTAGTAGAAAAATGCAGACTACTGTAGAGTAACGAAGCAAGATTATCAAAATTCCTTACAACATTATTAGCTCTAGCCAGAAACAATAGCGATAACAAGAACGCTCATTTTTCACGGCCTACTAGCTATTAGCCAATTTCCAAAGTCAGTGAAAAAATATTTAATCAAAGGAAAACTACCAGTGATTGTTGTTGGCAGAAGAATATCTGTCTTCTGAATAAATTTTCACATTTAATGCAATAAAAAAGTAGCCATTTCTGTAAGTCAAAAGTAATGATACCTCTGGCTGCAACCCTTCAAATTCTTCAGTAGGTACTTCTACTTATATATTAGCAAAATCGCGGAAAATGAAACTTGATTTGCAGTCTATTTGAATTATAAAACATAATTTAGTTTGTAGGAAACTACATGAAATAAACACAATTACAACATAGCGTATTTAAAAAATTCTAGCAATCATATCAATAAAAGTTCGGTTAGAGATATCTTCACTTTTGACTTAACACTTAACTAAACGGTAAATGACTAATTTCCTTATCCCATTAAATGTCAAATTTCATTCTAAGGATGTTAGACTGTAAGCAAAAATCGCTGGTAGTTTCCCTTTTGTTTCAAAATTTTTAATCCTTTTGGAAAGTTGTCAAGCTCTAGTAGACCTCAATAGCTAGTAGGCTGTGAAAAATAAACACTTCTGTCATGTCCCAGCTACTCATTGACATTAGATATCTTGCCGCTGTTGTTTCCGGTTAAAGCTGATGTGTTGTAAGGAATTTTCATGTTCTTGCCTCGCTACTCGAGTTCGTTTGCATCTTTCTACTAGTAGATCTCAATAGCTAGTGGCTGTGAAAACAAACACTTCTGTTATACCCCAGCTTCTCATTGACATCAGATATCTTGCCACCATTGTATCCGGTTAGAGCTGATGTGTTGTAAGGAATTTTCATGATTTTGCCTCCCTTCTCTAGTTCGTTGCATCTTTCTACTAAGTTAGTTGTTTTCTTCCATACTAACGGGCTTTTGTTTATTTTTTCCTGGCCTGGTAGGTTGCTTGCACACAGGAAAATTGAAAAGCACCGATTTGACTGAAAATTTGAAATAAAATGAAAACCAAAAAAGATTGATATCGAGAATGCTATATCGTTGGAAAGGTAATCGAATTTTACATTTGATTCTTTAAACCAAAGTAGGCATTCCCATTTGAAAAAATCAAGTTATCTGTGATTGAAGTTTCTTTAATTGATCTACTTATTTCTCCAACTATAAAAAGATTTCAAGTTTATCCGTTTAATCTAAGGTGACGCGTTTCATGCTTGATCACAGCGCAAAGTCACGGCCTTCTAAATTCTATAATCCCTGCGATATACAATTTTTTTCTGATACCTACTTATACAAAAAATGGTGATTTGCGCCTAAACGGTTCATTCAAAGTTCCTTGTATGATACATAAACTCACACTAGATTTGACCAAGGAATCCAAATATGCAATAGTATATAGGGGGTTCCATTCTAAAAAATGTAAGTTTGATATGAATCACCCTGTACAAATGTCAAAATTTGAGAGAAATTATTTTTATATTATAGTCTCCAAGGTTCCTTACCATAATCAAGTAACAGTCGTCTAAAATATATTTTAGTAAGCCCACAATCTTCCATCCACGCACAATTGGCCCACCATGTATATTGGGACATATATCGACGCACCTTATATCCAAAATGAAGAATATACAACTTAAAGAACTTTTCAGCTTTGATGTCGTACCACTCTTCATAAAAGTAGCTGTATACGATGCTACACAATACAGACATTTCCGGCTGATATAACTAACATATTCTAGCATGTGTTAACAAGAACATACCTTGCATGGGACAACAAGATATGTGAGCAGATGGAAGGCGCGGACATGGGAAGCCCTCTGAGTCTAGTGGTGGTCAAATTCGTCATAGAGAAGTTCGAACAAACGGCCTTGAACAGCACCCAGTATAATACTAAAATATAGCCCAGATACGTAAATGGCATATCTATGTATGTATGGAGCCATGAACCAATCAAGCTACTAGAATTTCTACAATATCTAAACAGTGCATAGGCGAACATTCAGTTCACGATGGAATATCTGGATTTTTCCAATGTGCTGAAGAGGATCAAACTTGGGACACATACTGTATGAGAAGCCAACATACACTGATCCTATTTGCACACCAGTTCGAACCATTATCCATACTAGAAGTCCGGAATCATCCAAACACTGATAGAACGGGCAAGAATAGTGGTGAACCTATCGACCTCGGCTTTGAAGGCACATCCGCAACCAGTAGCAAAACCTTTTATATCTTATGCGTCCCGAGTAACATATGTACATAACTGAAAATTACTGTAGAAGGCAAATATTATCAAGACAATATACTAACCAACCAGAAAAATCCATCATCAAAGGACATAAGGGATCCGTGGACAGCATCAGGAACTTATCGGATGCCATGCAAATATGGAAGTGCATACATCGGAATAACGAATAGATCGATGCAAACACCAATCAAATTCGAGGGTTGCTCTATATCTCCGTCAATCCACCAGTACGCAGGCAGCTGTTTCGCGCTTATTAGCGATCGTCAGTGTGCCATAGGTCGATTGACGGAAATAGAGAGCATCAGATTTTTCATGTCTATCAGACATGTGAAGCATGTGAGAGCAGGCGACAGAAAGGTTCTGCCGGTGTGCCATCCGGTACCCGAAGGTAACAGCAAACCAAAGAAAATCGCTGCTAAACAGCAGCAGACTTCTTGGTGGAACGCCACGGCGCGTCCGCTTGGCCACCAGAGAGCGCGGTTCTATATGCTACTGCATATGAAAGTCAATATACGAGGGTTGCTCTATATCTCCGTCAATCCACCAGTACGCAGTCACGCTTATTAGCGATCATCAGTGCGCCATAGGTCGATTGACGGAAATAGAGAGCATCAGATTTTTCATGTCTATCAGAAAAGTGAAGCATGTAAGAGCAGGCGACAGAAAGGTTCTGCCGCTGCGCCATCTGGTACCCGAAGGTAACGGCAAACCAAAGAAAATCGCTGCTAAACAGCATCAGACTTCTTGGTGGAACGCCACGGCGCGTCCGCTTGGCCACCAGAGAGCGCGGTTCTATATGCTACTGCATATGAAAGTCAATATACGAGGGTTGCTCTATATCTCCGTCAATCCACCAGTACGCAGTCACGCTTATTAGCGATCATCAGTGCGCCATAGGTCGATTGACGGAAATAGAGAGCATCAGATTTTTCATGTCTATCAGAAAAGTGAAGCATGTAAGAGCAGGCGACAGAAAGGTTCTGCCGCTGCGCCATCTGGTACCCGAAGGTAACGGCAAACCAAAGAAAATCGCTGCTAAACAGCATCAGACTTCTTGGTGGAACGCCACGGCGCAGAACCTTTCTGTCGCCTGCTCTCACAAATCAAATTGCCAACTAGATCAGACGGAAAAATCTGCAGAAGCCAAGCATATACTCGAGGAGATGCTAACTCCGCTGACCGGTCTCAGTTTCCCGGAACTAGTCGGGCAAGTAAAAGCTTCTGGGGATGTCGCGAAATTTCAAGCAATGAAGCACCGTCGACGCCAATTTAGCCAAACGTATCGATGCCGGCTGAACAGCCTAAGAACCATCAGTTCATGACGTAGTAATATAATAATAATAAGGAGGGACATTTACGAACAACCCAAACCTTTCTCAGCAGACACTCCGGCCTTGGCGCAGTTCGAGTCCGTTTGTAGGAGCACTCCTAACTTGAATGTACTGCGTCATCCGATAAACACGGAAGAAATTCTTGACGCCTTACGAGGCGCAAAGAATTTCGCAGCTCCTGGCCCGGATGGCATAAACACCTACTGGTGGAAAAAATTCCCCAGCTGCCACCGGCATTTAGCTAGAGTTCTTAACTCGTGGCTAAATCAGAAGCAGCCAATTCCGGCTTGGTTTGTCGAGGGTCGAACCATGCTTCTCCCGAAGACCGGAGATTTGTCTGATCCCAAAAACTACAGGCCAATAACATGCCTGAACGCATGTTACAAGCTCTTCACCAGAATCTTGTACATGCGTCTCCTTCAAGCTGTGAATTCTGTATTTCTCGACGTGTATGAACAGAGAGGGTCAAAGAAAGGAGTAGCTGGCTGCAGGGAGAACTTGTTGATTGACCGATGTGTCACGCAGGACTCCGTGCAGTACAAGCGAAACCTTTCTATGGCCTGGATTGACTATCGCAAGGCATTCGACAGCACGTCTCATGAGCTCATTGTGCGGCTGTTGGAATGTCTTTCGGTGGATAATCAGATAGTGGGATGCATCAAACAACTGATGCCACTCTGGAAGACCCGGTTCACCATAACATCAGGTTAAACTCGGGTTCAGACAGAGTTGGTGTCATTGAAAAGAGGTGTCTTCCAAGGAGACTCCTTGAGTCCCTTGCTCTTTTGCATCTCACTTTTGCCTCTGTCCATAGCGCTGAGAAATACTAAAGGATACAGCTGTGGCACGCCCAATAACGGGAGGCACAAGGTCACCCATCTGTTTTATATGGATGACCTAAAACTTTATGCCTCCGGTCAACGCGAACTACAACAATCGCTGAGGGTGGTGCAGGAGTACAGTCATGCTATCGGAATGGAGTTCGGGACAGACAAATGTGCATTGGTTCATCTCAAGAAAGGACGAAGCGGAGATAGTGGAGATGAGGAACAGCTCGTTGATGGGAGCATCTTGCGACAACTGCATGCCGGAGATACTTATACCTACCTTGGAGTGGCGCAGCGTCATGTCCAAGAGGCAGCATTGGTTAAAGAGTGTCTCCGCCGCAAGTATTTGCACCGACTCCGGCAGATCTGGTCGTCAGAACTGTCCGGCAAGAACAAAGTCGCTGCCACAAACATGCTTGCGGTCCCATTGTTATTATACACCTTTGCGGCTATACACTGGAAAGTGAACGAGCTGAAGGAAATCGACACGAAGACCCGCAAAAGGATGAATATGGAGAGAAGCCTGCATCCTAAGTCCTCTGTCCCGCGAATATACCTCCCGCGACACCTGGGAGGGCGTGGACTATTGAGTTTGGAGCGTCTGCACAACAGAGTAGTACTGGCCACTGCCTGCTATGTAACGAACAGCACCGATCCCCTGATCCGCTTTGTGCGAGAGCACGAGAATGCGGGAAAAGGAGCCTTTCTTTTTAGCGCAGCGAAACGAGCAGCCGAGGAGCTCAGCCTCACACTCGACTTCAAGCGGAGGTGTCAGCAGTCCATTGCGGAACTTGCTCCTGCAGAATTAAAGTCCCACATTAAAACTGCCGAAGTCGACTTCCTCTTAAGACTTCATAAAGATAAGCCAATGCATGGAATCTTCTATAAACATCTAAAAGAGCATGGCTTATCTGAGCAGTTGATCTTCGCTTTCCTAAGGTCTAGTGGGTTGAAGTCGGAGACTGAGGGCTTTACAATGGCTTGCCAAGACGGTGTCTTCAACACCTTGGTGTACCGTAAAAGGGTTATGGGTGTAGATGTACCCGACACCAATTGTAGAGCTTGCCGACAGGCGCCAGAGACGCTTATGCATCTCTTGTCGGCGTGTAAGACGTACGCTGGGACGGCTTACGTCCATCGGCATGATACAGCTCTACGAGTGCTCTACTATCATTTAAGGCACTCATACGGTATCGATGAGACACCGGTGCTGCCATACGCTCCAGGGGATATAGAGTCCGTTGTGGAGAACGAGAGATGCCGGATTTACTGGAACTACTCGTTCCCCACGCTCGAGCTTGTACAGGCAAACAAGCCCGACATAGTCCTTCTCGGCCACCAACAGAAGACGATGTTCGTTATTGAGTTTTTGGCGCCTGCCGAAGTGAACATCGTCTCTAAGGAGGAGGAAAAGCAGACCAAATATCAGGAGTTGCTCGGATAACTTCGCAGGCTCTGGCCAGACTACACTATAAGTCTGCTGGTTATGGTCATTGGATCCCTAGGTGGAATGAGGAATACGCTGCTCTCTGCACTGCGCAAAATACCGGTGTGCCGTGCGGCGGCGCACATCTTAGCCGCCAGAATGCAGAAGGCAGTCATCCTTGGGTCCCTTCGTCTACTTAGGGCGCACGATTCGCGGACCCAATGATTGCTCACCTCACGGTGTGAGGAGTAGTCACTGGGTAATGGAACAGCAGCTCGGTGTGTCGGAGCCCGGGCTGCACTTTTTTGTTTTTTGAAATAATAATAATGTTTATTGGCATAGAGCAATAAGTGACAATATAATAAATTTGCTTCATACAATAAATATTCACATGTTGGTCCAATGAATGCCTCAGGCATTGTATATGGACCGATATGAAACACTAAAATTTAAATATTTATATATAATTAGCAGCAATAACAATAATGGCCATCTTAACTACAGAAAAATTTATAAATTAAAAAAAAAACTTACATATAGAATATAGAACAAATTACACACACAACTATCAAGGAAAATTCTCAGGTACAACTAAAAAGAACTAAGGATAGTATGTATCAGTCAGTTACCGCTGCCAGGGATTCATATGGATAGTTTTTGATGAATGACTTTAGTTTCTTTTTGAATAAGTTCAAAGAAGTCAAATTTTGCAATGTTTGCGGTATGATATTGTAAACTCTGACACCTAAAAATGCTAATGATCTCTGACCAATTGATTTATTCATAAATTTAATTGAGTATGTTGATTTCGACTGTCGTGTATCATGATCGTGAGATAGATATTTCAAAATATGTTTATTCTTAAACAGGTATATACTAACTTTGTAAAAGAATATTTGTCGTACATTAAACATATCAATTTCTTGGTATAATAATCCACTAGGATATCCTAAAGGTTTCTGCAGAATCAGTTTAAAAAATCTCTTTTGCAGGACTTGTAAGGGCTGTACGTAGAACTTCTGTATGCCTACCCATGCTGTTATCCCATAGGATATATGCGGTTCCACAAGAGCGTGATATACAGCTATGAGGTGCTTCCTGTTAAGAATTTTCCTAATTTTATAGAAAACGTGTATAATATACCTAAGTTTTCTTAAAATGTAGGTCATATGTTCCTCCCACCTTAACTGGCTATCAATATATATACTCAAATACTTCATTGCATGACATGATTTGATTATATGGTGGAAACCGTTATACGTTATTTCTATATCACTAAATGAAGGAGCTACTGTTTTGTATGTATAAAATGGAAGAAAAAATGTTTTGTTGAAATTTATAGTTAAAAGTTTACTATCAATCCATTTTTTTATCATAATCAAATCATCTGATACTAATTTCCGAAGGTCTGTCCAATTTTCTCCTTGATAAAATATTACAGTATCATCAGCAAATGAAGATATAGATCCCCTTGATTTAATGATGAATATATCGTTGACATATAATAAGACGTAGTAATATTCCCAGTAGTATTTTTTGGAAAGCTTACCTTAACCTGAAAAGTGATTCTCTTCAAGTGCCCTTTTTCTAGACTTGTTTTGTTGGGGGCTCATTTGTTCATGTGCTTATTATATACAGGGTGAGTTTTTAGTACCGGATTGGTCGATGACTCCACTACTGCAGAAGATAGCAAGAAAAGTTCTATATAAAAGTTGTAGCCAAGGATATATGCTCCTTCCTAAGAAAATATATTGATTTATACAGGGTGATCCATAACTACGTGGTGATGCAAACATACATTTTCTTAAATGAGACACCCTATTATTCCATATTTAGATTTTGCTAATGATTCCCGTTCTGAAAATATAAGGTATTGTAACATTATACGGGGTATTTCAAAAATTATTACCATTTTTATATCCAAACCGCTGTGAAATGAACATTCTGTATATTGAAAACTAATGAATCAAAAACTATTGTTTACATGGCAAGATAAAAAATATCCTCTTGTTTTAACGCAGACCGTAGAAAAATTGGAAGACGCATATTTATATACCTGGTAAGGTTGAATGCAAAATCCATATTTTCTCTTTTCTTTAATGCAACACCCCATATTTTAATACACCAAAAAATTGCTTTCAATATGCTCTTTCATATTTGTAGCATTTCATATTCCTACATTCACCAGTTTCCGAGATATTTCGATTTTTCTGCAAATTTTAAATATTCCTCCTATTTGTGTAAAGAAATTTATTTATCTTGAGAAAGTGCTATCGAATTTTATTTGTGTTTAACGAAAAACTAAAATATAAGGCCATTTGATGAAGTCAAAACCCTGAAAAATCGAGATAATATAAGCCAAGTATGCTGAGGAAACAATTTTATAGACGTGATGCACAATTATCAAGCAAATGTATCAGGTAGGCTTTGAAATTTCGGCAGTTTTATAAGCTGCTCAATAATTTCGTACTGTGTGGAAACTGAGCTTTAAAAATCAATTTTTCCATGAAAGAACAAATAGAGGGTATTTAGGAGAATCTTTGACAAACTGCCTACTTGCCTAAAGAATATACAGGGTGTCCCACGACGATTAAGACAAGCAGTATGTCTGAACTGAGCAGTAGTATAGAATTATAATTTTGGGGATGTAAATTAGAGTAAATGTGCCTTTTCTTGTTATGAGGTATTTGTTTGTAGTTGCGTGACGTCCGATTCAATTAATTACCCATTAATGGGACACCCCGTATATTAATGCATTTCTATGTTCCTCCCGATAAAACAATTACAACAAAATGCACAGCTTGGTGTCTAAATTGATTAATTCAAGAGCGACAGGTACGTAAAGGATTGTACCACTACCATTGATTATAACATGTACCTCTATGCTAGTGTTCGCTCCATTTTTTGTCTTAATGGTAATGGTACAATCCTTTACGTTCCTGTAGCTCTTGAATTTAACCCCAAGTGTGCTAGTTTGTTCGAATTGTTTTATCGGGAGGAACACAGAGGGTCTCATTAAAAATTTTGAATCGGACGTCACGTGACCAAAAACAAATACCTCATTGGGTAACTCAATAATAAGAAAAGACACAACATCTGCTCTAATTTACACTCTCAAAATTATAATTCACTACTACTGCCCAGTTCCCACATATTAATTGTCTCGATCGTCATGGGACACCAACACCAACTACCAACAGCGATATCCAGAGCGGAGGCACTCTAAAACTGATGTATTTGAAAGATTGAAAAATCCTTTTTTTCGGACTGAATCAGTTAATATTTCATAGCCTACCTGATAGATCTGCTTGATAATTATGCATCACGTCTACAAAATTGTTTCCTCACCGTACTTGACTTATATTATCTCGATAGTTCGGGGTTTTGACTTCATCAAATACTATCATGGCCTTATGTTTGAATTTTTCGTTAAACATAAATAAAATTCGATAGTACTTTCTCAAGATAAATAAATTTCAGTACACAAATAGGAGGTATATTTAAAAGTTGCAGAAAAATCGAATTATCTCAGAAACTAATAAATGTAAGTATATAAAATGCTATACAAATAAGGAAGGGATAGGGAGTTATATTTAAAAAAAGGAGAAAAACTAGATTTTGCATTCTACCTGTATATGGATATGCGTCTTCGAATTTTTTTACAGCCTGCTTTAAAGTTAGACGATATTTTTTATCTTGCAATGTAAAATAAATAGTTTTTGATTCATTAATTTTCAATATACAGCGGACAGCGGTTTGGATATAAAAATGGTCATAACTTTTGAAATACCCCGTTTAATATTTTCAGAAGGGGAATCATTAGCAAAAGCTAAATATAGATAATATATAGGCTGTCTCGTTAAAAAAAATGTATGTTTGCATCACCACCCCTGTTTTAATCAAAATAATATTTTCTGAGCAAGCAGCATACCCTTGGCTACCACCTTTGTACACAACTTTTTTCGCTATCTTCTGCCGTAATGGAGTTATCGACCGATCCGGTACTTAAAACTCACCCTGTATAGGTGTGTAGTCTCCTCTGATTGGTCTTTGGTTCCGTTCCGCGTTCGATCCCTTACAATTCGACGCACACAAGGGCGTAGCCAAGCGTGGGTTGGGGAGTTAGAAAATAAGTATCAAGTTTATGTCTGGGATTGCCGTCTCCGGTTGACGTGTTGGGCCCATATACATGATTACAATTACCTTTTTTACTCTCCAAATCTTTTCACGAATAATTGCTGGCTACACCTATAGACGCACAAGAGTGATGGCTGTTTTTGCTAAGTGTACATAATTTGACATATTAGATATATCTGAAATTTGTCATTACATATCTGTTTGAACATTATTCAGTTAAAAGTCTATCGGCAATTCTAAGAGAGAAGCACACGTGTCACGCTTAAATTAGTATCACATTGCAGGTAACAACCACCACCATGCAAAGGGCGGAGGAAAGTCTTACCACTCGGAGCATCACGGAAGTCATGGTGACAAGGGCGACAAAGGATACAAGGGCCATCACCACCACGAAAAGGGCCAAAAAGGACACCATAAAAAGGAGAACCACAATAATCACTATGAAGAAAAGGAAGGACATGACAAGGAACACCACCATGATGACGGGTATCATGCTCAACACGAGAAAGGAGAAGAAGGCAAGAAGGGATCTAAGGTGAGTGTTTATGATTTAAATGCCGCGTTGCATCTAAATTAATCATTCGACAACACAGGCTCCATGTTGTACCAAAAACCTTCCCCATACAATGTGTGAGGTTATAATGAACGGTGTTCTGATTGCATGAAGCTGATATGATATAGGTGCAATTTGGCAAAAATGCACCAAAACACTAAATACAGAATAACTCTACCCTATGTTATGTATCTAGAACGTCAAAATGCGGAGTATAAAAATATATTACCAGACCGTGTGCATATGCGAAGTTTCTTCCTCAAAACGCCAGTGTATAGCTTGCAGATTCTGCAGTCCTGCAGAGAAGGCCATTGTACTCGATTACTAATGCCTCATGCTTCCAACGAGATCATTCATTCCTAATATTGCACCCCAATTGTTGCACGCCGAAGTGGTACACAGCCGAACAAGTCCATACGGTTCACACCGTGATCAAAATCAAATATTGCAACTTTACAAACAACTAGAATTTTTTTAAGCAACGAGTCTCAAAAAACCCAAAATTAACGAACTTAATTGAAAACATCAAACTGTACTCTCCTTCTCTTTGCTCTTCTCCTTCTTGTCTTTTCTCTCTTGCCTTTTCCTATTATGTATAGTAATTCCATTGAAACGAGAAGTTTATGTTTGTGACGTTATCGTCAAATTCGAGTATTCGCGGAAACTTGTTTTCAAACCACTTACTTTATTCAGATCACATCGCTTAAGGTGCCTTTACACAGTCGAACTGTCAGTTATCTGTATGTGTAAACACAAAAAAACACGAGCGGTCAGGTGAAGCGAACGCACCTTTCCGTTCCGCCAAGAGGTTTGCTGCTGTTTAGCAGTGCCTTTCTTGGGTTTGCCGTTACCTCCGGGAAAATTTTAATGGTCATGGGAAACGGCGGCACCTTTCATGTGTGATTTATGATAAATTTCTTTGACATACGGCCCTAATTACCATATTGACGACCCGGCCTGACAGACCGTGGGAAAATGTTGAAGATCGTGGGAAAATTTTAATGACCGTGGCAAATTTTCGGAGATCGTGGGAAAGTTTTAGTTGCCGTGGGAGCAATGATGTAAAATACATCTCTCATAAGTCACACATCAAAGGTACCGCCGTTTCCCACGATCATTAACATTTTCCCACGGTCTTCAAAATTTTCCCACGCCAAACCGTCCCGCTTCCTATTATAAGTCACACATCAAAGGTACCGCCGTTTCCCCACGATCATTAACATTTTCCCACGGTCTCCAAAATTTTCCCACGCCAAACCGTCTCTCTTCCTACTAATGCCTAATTAATTTGACAAAAATCCGAGCAAAGAACTAAACATAAGCAGACTAGGTGCGTCTTGATACACAAGTCCATATATACTTTTTTTATTCTGTATCTCGCTCATTGTCAGTTTTCTGAAAAATTTGTTAATTTTGACGACTTCTATACACAGTTAAACAAAACGTATCATGTTGCTTACATTGAAGACTGATTTCCACGTAGCGACGCGTCACGACCCGATGCTGCATGTTGTATTATTATTTGCATTCAAAGCCCTTAACAATTTGAAAAATGCACGGATAAAAAATATTTTTGTTAAGATGTCACGAAATGTTGTTCTTTTCTTATGAGCTTCAATAAAATCAAAAAAGTTTCAGATAAACGTTTGGGGTCTTTAAGTATTTTTTTTAACTAGGCGAAGGCAGAGCCTAAATAACAGAGTATCGCCGCTACTATGAAGAGATTTAGAGGTTAGAGGAAATTAGTTGGTGTGGCCTTTGAATAGGCCAACGTGTTCGTCCCAAACCTTGGACACACCATGGGAACCAAGGAGCGATCGTACTGCTCGGTTCTTGATGTATGAAGAACGTCAGCCTTGGGAACAGTCGCAACAGTCGCGTTCTGCTCGATCACAGAGATCGGTCCATTACTCATTATTCCAGCATGCAAAGTAATATCATCCACAAAACTGTGAAGCAGAAGTAATGTTGGAACCTGTGGTTGGAACCAACACCGATCCCTGCGTAACTCCTGCGCTGATTTTATGGAAGGAAAAGGAGAAACCATTTACCACGATAGAAATTTTGCGACCAGGGAGGTCACCTAACCTGGTAACTGGTTAGTTGCAAAGTTTATTAACAAGGCTTTAGGGTGGAAGCTTGCATAGGAAAGCTGCATGATTGAATGCTTCCCGAGAGCAGCGACATGATGCTCACCAAACGAATTGACGTGTTTGCTCCAAATATGCTTAAGGCAGAAGACTTGCAATTGATTTTTGACGTCGCGTCGTGAGCCATATTGCCTAATACTGATTAAGTGACAAAGCTCAATGTATTTAATTGATGCTCTTCTCCATCACTTTGCTGATCACAAAAAGCAGAGCTGTATGTCTGTAGTTGGTTGAATCAGTTTTGGATCCATTTTTTGGCACCGGCTGGATACAAGTTGTCCTTTGCTGGAGATGTCCGAAATCACGAAGAGAGCAGGTATGGGAGCTAGCTCCATCGTGCACTTGCGCAACGGGGATCTTTTTATGATCAGCAACCTTATTGGACAGCACACAGAACGAACATCTCCATCCTCAGGGAGCTCAAAATCAAAGATCATGACCGGCTTTTACCAACCATACAACGTGGGATGCTCAAATTTTTCGGACACGTTATGCGTAGGGACGGGATGGAGAAGCTCATGGTCCAAGGGAAGGTGGACGGCAAAAGAACGAGGGGCAGATCCCCTATAAGGTTCATAGACCAAATGAGGGACCTTACGCACATGTCGGTCCCGGAAGTAATGCGTGCCGTGGAAGACAGAGAAACATGGCGATCACTGACACACCATAACCATGTATGAGTCACGACGTTCGGGAGCGAACTACGACTGAAGAGAGAGAACCTTATTGGTATAAAATGACTAAATACATGTCTCTTACCAATAGAGTATCTATAATTGATCCAGATATATTTACATCTGCTATAAGTTTGGAACTCGTTACTCTCTTTCCTATACATATAAAGAATGGTTATTTAAAACGATCAGCATCTGAGTTTCTTTCTCTTGTGACCATGATACTACGACTTTAGAAGGTATGCTCACGCGCATGATGTCTTCCGTCTCGCTTCCACCTGTGACGTCAGCGTGTGACAAACGGGGTTTGTTTACTCGTTTAGTTACAGGTTATAGCCGAACATTTTCAGTGTATTTTCTTGAGTTTACTCGTTTACCGTAGTAAAGTTTGATAAAACATTAATTATTTGCGATTCTGGAGTTTAACACATATTTGAACAATGGTTTATTGTGTGGTTGTGGGATGTAATAATAAAAAAGTAAAAACTATTCGTCACACTACCGCTGCTTGGGATGGTTTGGAAAATTTGGCAGATTTAATTGCATTTAAGTTGAAAAATATGGAGAAACTGGGTTATATCATATCCCAGATTGCACAGATACTTCTCTCAGTTGGGTCAACCATTTAACGGAAGATGGACTACAAAAACATACAGATGAGTTCTTGGCAAAATGTAATAAGCTCGGCCATATATTTTCCAACTATAATGAAAACGCTTTGGAAATTGAAAAAAACCTATCTTGCGAATTTAAACAAATTATCAGAGAATGTATATGTGACTGATGAAGCAAAGATGAGCTTGTTTTCTAGATGCAAAATGTATTTCAGAATACGAATTCTTGATAGGGGAATTAGAGAGACCTCGAATATTAGAAAACTGAAATTCACTAACATTGTAAAATAGTATAAAGTAATAAGTATACAGAAAGTCGACGAGTTTTGTCTATGGTATACAGGGTCCTGCGACGGTGTATCCAGCTTTCCTAGCGCCTTTCCTATTTGGAATAAAAAAAAGCTACATAAAATAAAAATACGCTAAAAGATGGTTGGAGATTTACAGGTTGCAGAACGTATTTTGATATTTCATTTTCATTCATATAGAGAAAGGCTAGTTCTATATGCTCTTATTCACCCCTTTTTCAGTTCTTATTGTCTGACCAAAATATATTTCCCCATAGATTCATATATACAGAATTAGTACCTATCTACAATACAATAGAGCAACAAATAATGTGCCCTATACCCAGGCCATCAGAAACCATCACTACAAGTGGATCAAACTTTTTAATTCAAACATATTATTAAACAGATACATCCTGTGAAAACATTTTGGAAAAAATTGAGGAAAAACCTGTTATTACTAGGAATCTTTAGTATACGAGAATTCACCTGTGCTAGCTAAATACAATGTCCAGAAAGCTATTGTATTGTTGTATTGTGATATGTTTTTATTTTATGTTTAACATATACGCGGTTGTGACATATATTTGAATAAATAAAAAATAAGAAAATTTGGTAATGTATTTTTCCACCAGTCATTAGCAGAAAAAAGTCAATATTCATTCGCCATGAACATAATGCCATTATGCTTGTTCATGATTTTTAAAAACTTCTAATGACAAAATCATGTTATTTATTTCTTTTCTACCTTTTATTAAGAGAATTATACAGTAAATACATATATGCAAATTGGCTTGAAGAGCTGGTGACGCAACATCTTAATCTATATATAAAAATTAAGAACGGTAATCAAAGGCTCCTGAATGGAGTATATAAAAATTCCACCCCCTACCCGAGAAATTTTCCCACAAAAAGATGGTTTCACTAGGCACTCCAATCAACCTCTTATATGAGATTTCAGAAAAATACGTCCAGACCGCTCTGGCTCTGTTCTTTTTCCACAATGTAAATTTTTTTGAGTACATAGATTCAAATTTTTGTACCTGAAATTCAGAACGCTCGGAACTACTGCAAACGGGTCAGGCGTCAATTAATATCAATTCTCTGTATAACTATTTCACCAATTTTTTATTCAGATACAGAGCAATATGTATCGTTTATACTATACTGTGCATGAGCTATTTTCATTTTGTATGAATATTAAATATCTAAGACAGATATAACAAGAAACGGAATAAAACTTTCAAAAATCAATGCTTTGGCGCCATGTGCTTGTGCACTTTTGTCACACGGTGACGTCATGCGCAGACCGGTTCGAAATCTGTCCGCCAAGTGATCATATCTGTCAGTGTCGTAGTATCATGTCTTGTGACGGTTATCTTGTGAATAAATCCTGTCACCATGGTTATGAGCTTTGTTGCACGCTAGCTATTAAATCTTGTGCTTGACATATATTTCAAGAACGGTTACAGTGACATTTAGACGATCGGTTTTAATTAAGCTATAGCATTTTATATGATCCTTTTTTGTATGCACATAGTTGTTTGCCTTATATGTATGTGTGTTATATATAGATGTCAGTAGTCTTATAAACGTAAAGTAAGTTCTTTAAATTTAAACTAATAATAAATCACGGTGAACACATAAATGATAGATAATAAAATAGTGGAATTGGCGCTAGCCTAGTAATGCAATTTGTATGTTGGCGAGAATACTAGAGTACTGATGGATCCAAAGGAACTACTAATTTTACTCATTAAATAGTTTATACATGGAACATTTTTTTACACTTCTGATTTTTCCCTAGATGGTGAGAATCAGAAGATGTTCTCAAGGGACTTAGTGGAGTGTAATATGGATACATATATTTCTATATTTATCTGAACATCAGTTTATCATGCGTCAAACCTAAATCACAAAAAAACCTGTTACTCACTTCTGTTTTCTGAACTTTACTGAATTATCTGCTGATAGTAATATACATGGCATATACAACTAAATAAGATACTAGCCAACTAAAAAGTAACAGAAATACTCCACTATTTTTCTGGCCCTGGACAAAACTTTAGCTTTAGACTATCAGGTAAACTGCAACCTGTGGAAGGATTGTGAAAAAAACTTATTTACAAAATGAGTTTGATTTTTATCCCCACCTTGTGTAAACAATTAGTAATAGTAGTCGTGATGGGGAGGCGAAACCAGGCAAGTGAGCCACCCCCACTAAATCAACATTGAAAATATTAGAATCCTGAGTTCTAGAAAGGTCCTTGTCGAACCTTCCGGACCTCTTGACAAAAGTCTGTATGTCCAACCATCTCGTTGAATATAGTGACTCCTCCCCGAACTCCGTCGTGCCGAATATCTAAACCCTAAGTTTGCGCTCTGCCCACTTCCTGAAGTGAATCGTTGTCTCGTCCTCCTCCCAGCACCTGGAGCAGATGGGGTCCCCTACCACTCTCATTAGTGAAAAACGTTGATTCAGCTGGCAACGAATAGTGAGAACCCCCACCAGAAGGTTGAGCGTCTCTCTGCCTTTATCCAGAAGCCATAGCGTTCGGCCCTTATGAGGGCCCGCTATGAATCTTTTAGCTTTCCTGCAGTCGTCTGTCTCTCTCTCTCTCTAAGTAGGCCTGAGTTCAAAACATAGGTTCTAAGCCCCCGTTCACATCGGACGCATGGAGCATCGCGCTTTGCTGACCGCCTAGCGTAAAGCGAGGGGAAACCAACCCATACATTTAGATGCTTAGATGCAGCCGTTCACATCGAGCGCATAGCGCTACGCTTGCCGCCTAGCGTAAAGCGAGGGGAACCAACCCATACGTTTAGATGCATCCGTTCACATCGGGCGCATAGCGTAGCGCTAAGCAAAGCGCGATGCTCCAAGCGAGGCGCGTCCGATGTGAACACGGGCTAAGGCGATGCAGGGGCTGCCAGCCCCTACTCTAGCTATTCGGTCCGCTCTCGCGTTACCCGGTACACCAGTCTGGCCGGGGACCAAAAGCGGGGACACCGTCTTATGGCTTGCTAGCATTCTTGAGCCAGAGTTGATCTGGCCCTCAGAGCTGTCACCGCTTTTAGAGCTGCCTGGCTGTCATATCATACAGTGTGTCCCAACTATAATTTGAAATGATAAGAAAGGATAAAAATCGCCGTGACACGTGACACGACGATTTGTATTTCAAGGCGGAACTCTTCTACGAATCATCATTTTGAAGGAAATTAGTTGAAAAATACAAAAGTGTAATCGGATTGTTTCACTATTATGGAAGTTAATAAAAAAATTAGCAAAAATATAGTGATTATCAAAATGTAGCATTATTTCCATTTCCTGAAATATTATCGTAAGACAAGTTCCAAATCGGCGCCATTTTGTTCCACACAGACATACAGGCGATATTCAAAATGTTTTTGTCCATTTCTCAGCACTGACCTTCACGTAGATTATCGTCGTTTTCAAGTAGGTTAGTATTGTGGAGTTTAGGGTTATTTTGAGGCGATCAAAATACTTTTGTTGTTGCGAAGACATTTTGAACATTACCTGTACGTCTGTATAAAACGAAATGACCCCCATTTGGAGCCCTTCTTATGATAATATTTCAGTTAATGGAAATAATACTTCATTTTTATGATCGCTATATTTTTATTATCTTCCATAATAGTGAGTGAATCATCAATCCAATAATGACACTTTTGTATTTGTCAATAAATTCACACTGATGACGTATTCGGTGGAAGAGTTCCCCCTCGAAATACAAATCGAAGTGTCACGTGTCACGGCGATTTCTATTTCTTTTGTCATTTCAGAGATAAGGTGGGTGGAAAATTTTAGCTGGCACACACAGTATATATATAGATATATGCTCTGTTCAGAACAATGTTTGACCTCCGTCGAGTCACCTCCGTCTGACAGACAGTCGTGCATGCATAAACAATACGTGCTGTTTTTTTTTCAGATTTTTATCATATTCTATTTCATATAATGTACTGCGATCAAGAGTGTTTCATTTATTTTTTTTTCATTTATTTGTAATACCTATTACAAACATTGCCACCCTCGAAGGTATCACCTTGTGTGAGCGTATTGGCATCATAATTATGACAAATACATCACATTAATTTCATAATCCAACTGTTCTTCATTACCAGTATCGGCTGCACTGCCTCCACTCCCATTGGTTATCCTATCATTCCCATCATTAGATATTAGCCAGAAGCTTGCCACAACGAATTTCTTCTCGTAAATTCTCAAATTTTCTACGCGTGTTTATCAGACTATAAGATTTTGACGTGACACATTTTGACGTATATAAATATGTTTAGATAACTAAGAAACTTAGCTACTTTCGAAAATTGTTCCGGTGCTGGACTTTTTAGAAAACGAAAAATTTTAAGATCATTCTTCATCCTTCCAAGGATTTTAAAATCATTCCTTAAAAACTTCGGGAGTAGTTATAAAAGGGAGAAGCACATTCTATTGTTCATGAAATAGCTCGAAAAACTTGAGAATCCTTTTTCACAGCTTGAGAAAATACTATATTGTACGAGTTACTTATCAATAGTATAAAAGTTATTTGACCTCAACCGCAAAAAGTTTATAGAAACAGGATTACATCATTGAATTTCAATATAAAATTATCATTCGATAAATTTATCGAGCAATATCTTAAACGGTTTTACTACCATACTACCAGACAATAACAAACGTTTTTTGTTATGTAGTGTGGTTTCATGGAATTCTAATGCTCCAGAACAATTCATTGCGTTTTTTAAAAAAACAGCTTTGCTTGATTCGGCAGACTCGGCTTAAAGTGAGAATAACAGGAACAAAAAATTAAAATATGAGAGAGGCATATTATCCAAATGCATCCTTTGTCAGTTCGTCGATTCTTGTCAGTTCTATATGCCTCTGATCCAACACCATATTGTAGTGCAGAAGTGCTTTCCTCTCCACCTAATCTGAAATGGGTTTTTTGACAGTACTTATCGCTAGGCCCGCGAATAGTGTCCGACCGAACATTCGGTTTCTGTTTCGGTTTAGGCCTAGTTTCGGCAAAAAACGGGTTTCGGTTTAGTTTCGGTTTCGGCTGCCATCTAGCCGAAACTAAGGCCGAAACCGCAACCGAACTCGATTGATTTCGCGCTGTGATCGGACGCTCTCGGATCACTGATCTGCAAGCGATGAGTTGTCATTTTGCTGTGTAGATGATGGTAATACCCTATCACACTTTAAGAAGCCTACTTCTCGGAGCCAAGGTGGCAAAGAAACGCAGATATTTATTCTTACTGGAATTCTAGTCCGTTTTTGTCTTTGAAAAGGTCCCCCTAAAATTCATGTCGGTCTTACCGAAAAGTGTTTCCACTGAACAACTATTTAGTGCTCCTAGTTAAATTTATTCAGGCTGAAGAAGCAACTTGTTGAGCAAGAAAGTTGATAACTTATTGTTTCTCGCTACAATATTGGATTGTTCAATTATGAATACCGATAATCAACAATAGTTGTGTAGCTCAATGAAGACCATAACAATTTTTAAATTTAGAGAAAACTGCTTACTTTCAAAAATATTTAGTTGTATTTAGTACCTAGGTACTTCTGAAATTTAGTTTTAAGGCAGCTATGGGTGTCATAAAGAGTGACCAAAGTTTAGAAAATCATTTAGTTCTTAAGATAGAAAATATAATATAAATATAAATTAGTTGATATTTGGGTTCAGTTTAACTTCTTATTTCGAAAATTATGAATAACTTATTTGAAATACTGATGCTCATTCATTTTTATTCCCACAAAAAAATGACTGACGTTATATTGATGTTTCGGTTTCGGTTTCGGCCAAAACTGAGACGGAAGCCGAAATTCGGTTTCAGTTTCGGTTTCGGCCGTGAAAAGTAGTTTAGGTCGGACACTACCGGCGAATGATTCTGATTTTATGAACACAGATTCGGTTCCTCCTCTTGCAAGTGTATCGGACATACATTGCAATCAGCTATGACTTGGAACCCAAGCCAAAGTTACTCTGTTCCTTGTTCCAAGTTCATTGAGGAGATGTATGCAGTTCCCTACGAGTCTTGAGGCTACGGTAGCCTTATCATGTATCTTTGTCTTCGTCTTCATTATCGTGACAGACAACAACATAAAACCTACAATTTTGATGGTACTATTGCTGTCGTGTCGCCGTTGCTCGGCATCTGCTTAGCGACCGCGGTCGCGAATTTTTACGTAATGAAGCTGCCGCCGTTCGGAGCTCAGTGCCTTCAGGGCAGTCTGGCTATCTGAGAAGATTTTTACAAATTCGTTTTTGTTTTGTTCAGTTCCCTGATTCCCAACTCTATGGCTTTCATTTATGGCTGGAAGACCGTGGTATACTTCCCAAGGTTTACCGAGATTTTAGCTCTTGAATTAGTACCAGCTACTCTGGCTCCTGTCCCCAGTTCTGACTTGGAGTCGTCCATGATATGAGACTGCCACTTCTCCTCTCTTCCATTCGTCTGTCGCCTCTCCCTGGGAAAAGGACGTTGTAGGATCTCTCCGTGTGCGCTTGAGAAACTATAGGTTCCGAGACCATTCCGAGTATATGGTGGCTTATGATTTCCATGACCATGACAAAGCTTACTAAAATATGGCGTGACCATAACATCACTAAAGCTACCAAAATGCCGCTGGTTCAGTCTCTTGTGTTCTCCATATTTTTGTATGCCTCGGAAACTTGGACTGTTAAAAAGGCAGATCGAGCTCGCATAGACGCTTTTGAAATGTGGACGTGGAGGAGAATGCTGAGAATTCCTATTCCTTATACCGCCCATCGAACTAATGTTTCCATACTGGATGAGCTCGGCAATCCAAAGAGACTGTCCTCCGTTGTGTCGACGAGAATGCTTACATTCTTCGGACGTATTCACAGAAGCGATAATATGGAGAAACTTGTAGTTCAGGGTCACGCCCCCAGTGGGCGGCGCCGTGGTCGTTCCCCTACACGCGGGGTGGATACGATGAAACAGTTGCTAGATATGAGTATCAAAAACGCCACTGAACTGACAGAAAATCGCGAACGATGGCGAGCTATAGTTCTCAAAACTATTGATAATATTCGTGTCGGCAATACTCTAGCCCCGACTTAATGCATTTTCCGAGTTCACAACATGTCTGCTAAGACATTCTGACTATGATGATGATGATGATCCGTTGTGTCTAGTCCTAGTTCCTTTTTGTCTGCAAGTTGATAGCAGTGTGCAGGCGACCATTCTGGCACCTCTTTCTACCTCAATGTGTGGAGGGGTTAAGTTTAGGAGGGTGTCCATGGCCAGTGCAGGTGTAGTAGACATGGCATCAGTAACAGCCAAGCAGGCCAAAAATTGCACAGCCGTCAGCTTGATTCTGGTTGTCCATTGCAAATATTCATTATACTACCACTAGTTTTACCACGATCTGATATATCCAGTAAATCAGTTTAGGTCTAACGCTTCAAGATTTGCCGCATATCCTTCTGAGTGCCCAGAGGGAAGTCGATCCTCATCAATTTTGCTGTCCAGATGAGAGTCGAAAGTATGTCTTTTGTCCGGTATAAAACCAAGATACCTCCCGCAAACTGGATTGACTCTATGAACTGTTGGTTCTTGGGCTGTGCATAGCGCAGCTGCCCCCACTCCTAACCCGGGGAATATTTGTGCTGGCCCTGTGATGCGGTCTCAGTTTCTCGGAACAGGCCGAACAGGTGACATCAGCTTCTGAGGATGCCGACCTCTCGTGTTGGCGAAACATCAAGCAGCGAAGCGTGCCACCGCTAAGGCAGCAGTTCATTGGATCTGACCGCGAAAGTTTTACTCAATACATAGAATTGACTCTCTTCTAGGTAGGCGGATCTTGTCTAGTTTCCGTCTTTTAGTAAACGGAACAATAACGGTTGTACGGCTGTCGATTGTGTTCAACGCTTGTTGGAGAACTAAGTCAACGCTTTGTACTTTGAAGGAGCTCACGTTCCTATACAAAGTTACTTTGGGCTATGCACCATATTTGTTATAAAATGATAAACAATCCTTTTAAAACACATCAAATGCACATTCCGTATGGACGTTGTTAGTGAACAACCAAACATATATGTTTATCTAATCAAAAAATATAAAATTTACGCTATGCACTCTCAAAAAGATCACACGGTATACGCCAGTAGAAAGCGGGTAGCAGATCACATAGCAGGCCATGCGTCTGTCATCATGACAGTGAAAAAGAGGCCTGAAAAAGTCCGTCAAGCTGCGCGTCATTATGGTCATTATCAATTGGCGATTCCAATTACCGATGAGGGCGCTGGCGTTTGTAAACAAATATGGAGGATAGCAGGTATCCTACACGCTGTGACATGCTTTTGGAGGAAATGCGTGGCAATTAATGCTTTTATCATAGTCTTTTTTGGAGTGGCAACCATAAACACTACAGTTTGTATTAAACTTGCTAGCCTTTCTTGATTTAAAGCCTGATGTAGATGCCATATTCTTGACAATAACGTGTGAAGAAGGTCCAAAGAAATATTGTAACACACTATATACCAATTAACAAAGCACAAACTCGAAAACACGACTGAACGAAGAAACATAAACGGCATATAAACGGTTAATGGCATGTTAATTGTGTGCCGTCCGGAATTCGAGTACCTGCTTTGTCAGTGTAGATTTTTGCCGCTAGAGGTCTCATCGATTTTTGGGATTGCCAATAATTATTCTGCTCTAGTCCGAATTGGACATTCCCATTCTCAATTGATTATATGAGAATAAAATGGGCCCAGGTCCATATTTTTGTTATATTTTTTTGTAGTATTTTGTGAACATTTAATGGCGTGTCCTTACAGTTTCGGTATCTAAAATGTCATATATTTGATGTTGGAAAATATATATATAAATAACAAAAAAATATAGGCCCTTTTCATTCTCATATAATCAATTATTAATTAATTCCGTCATTCAAAGTTATATTTTCTCAGTTATTTAGTTTAGGTTTTCCTACAATAGGCAAACTTATTTTTTTCGTGAAATCATAAGCATACTATAAATAAAATAAGAACTCGCAAAAAACGGGATAAAAATGAAAACTCAGTGGGTTTTTAAGGATATTGAATGACCTATCATAATATGCTTTCCAAAACGAATGTCTTTTCTATCCTTTTTTATTACGAAAATTATTAAGCTTAAAACAAATCATTATTTTATTTATCTTGTGCTCATGAAATTTGGAAAAAGTGGTATGTGTACGAAATCAATGCACTACAAGATTTTAAATAAAATAATGACTTCATTTATGTAGGAAAAGCTGAGGAGGAAAAAGTTGGGGATGAGGTTAGGCTAGGTTAGGTTGAAAGTGAGCGGGGCGACTATGCCTCCTTTCACTGCGACACAGTTATGGCTATTGTTTAGAGTTTAGAGCTCACCGTACAGTCCGCACCTCTTAACGAAGGTGATGATCGTGAAGGGTGAAACTTACTTGAAGTCATAAGGTTCCAGTTGGCCAAATCCAAATGTCTGGAGCCTAGCTCTCTCCAGTACTGGACAGGAGCACACAATACGCTCCGCTGTTTCGACCTCCACGTAGTAGAAGCGAAAGTCTGTTGTTTGTTCAAGACCCAACTTTCGCAGGTGGTTCTTCAGACGACCATGTCCCGCAAACAGACCAAGTAAAGAGTGCTTTCCTCTCTGCCTAATGTGAGATGTTTTTTAGCAGTGCTTTTTGCAATGCCCGCAAATGGTTCTGGTCCTATGAACACAGATTCGAGTGCCTTCTACTCCGCTGTAACCTGGAACTCAAACCAAGGTATCTTGTTCAGAGTTCGTTGAGGAGGTGCATGCAATTCCACACGAGTCTTGAATCAACCCGTTTGGAGCTCAGTGCTTTCAGGGCAGCCTAGCTATCTGAAAAGATGTTTATAGATTTGTTTGTCAGGGGCCTTATGATTAGTTCCCTGACTCTCAGTTATCTCTGTTTCTCTCTCATCATTTCTGTTTATAAGACCGTGGTCTAGCTCCCAAGGCTTACTGAAATTTCAACTCATGAATTGGTACCAACTACTCCGGCTCCTGCCCCCAGTTCGGACTTGGAGCCATCAGTAGCGCAAGATCGGAGGGTGATATGAACCCATCATTCCTCATCACTCCTCTTTCAGCCTGACTATGGTTGGCCGTTGTAAGCAATGTAACCATTTCTGCCGCCAGACAACAGCGCCATATACTACCATGGGTTTCACCGCCGTCTGATATATCCAGTAAATCAGTTTAGGATTAACGCCCCAAGATTTGCCGCAAATCCTTCTGAATTTCCAGAGTGCAAGTCGGGCATTTACAATTCTGTTATCCGGATGGGTGTTGAAAGTGAGTCTATTGTCCAATATAAGACCAAGATAATTCACATCCTCTTCGAACTGGATTGACTCTCCCGCTATTCTAGGTAAGCAGAGCTTGTCTAGTTTCCGTCTTCTAGTAAGCGGAACAACAACGGTTGTACACCAGCTGCACCAGCTGTTAATTGTGTTCAACGCTTGTTGGAGAAGTTCAGAGATAGTCTTTTCATACTTTCCTCTGCCTAGAATTACCAGATCGTCCGCATAACATTGAACATACACACTACGAATAGAGAGCTCGTTCAGCAGGTCATCCACCAGAATGTTCCATAAAAGGGGTGAAAGTACTCTCCCCTGGGACATCCTCTGGCGGGCCGAAACCATGCAATGATGTTACGACATTCTTGTCAGCTAACATCCAGTCACAAGTGATCTTCTCCACACCTCTTTTTGCAGGGACTACTTGGAGCGATTGAGGGAGTGCATTGTTGAACGCTCCTTCAATGTCTAGAAATGCACCCAACGCATATTCTTTGTTTTTCAAAGAATGGTCGATTCTGCCCATTAGGTTGTGCAAGTCAAAATCCGTTGATTTACCTGCCACGTATGTGTATAGGTGAGGATTCAAAAGTACTAACCGTAATGGTCCCTCCCTAATGTGTTAATCCACGATTCTTTCTAGAGTTTTCAAGAAGAAGGATATTAGGGAGATAGGATGAATTGGCTAGAGACATATCCACTTTACCCGCCTTCTGTATGAAGACTGTTCTTCCTAAGCGGAATATAACTTCAAGCCAGGCTTGCTCTAAAGGTCTTCACCAGGACGGGCCTTTTTATGTCCTGCCCTCTTTGCCGAAGAGCAGGAAATATGCTATCCTTTCCAGGTGATTTATATGGTGAGAAGGACTGTATCTCCCAATTCACTGCATTTGGAGAAACAATAGTGGCTGCATTTTTGCAGTCCTCTCTAGTTGGGTCTAGGTACCGTCTGGTCTTTTTATAGACCCGACTTCCCACCCCGGATCTCTGGCGAGAATCTTGTGAATTCTAGTGCCTGCTGGTAAGTCTGAAATACTCTGGCAGAACGCCAGATTCTCTTTTGGATTTCTTGATGGTCTTACTGTACTCCGTTCGAGCCGTGCGATAGGTGTCCCAGTCGCCAGATTCTTTAGCCCGGTTGAAGAGTCGCCGGACTTCCGGCTTCCCTCCTTTTTAACTCAAGAGTTCTGCTCAATCAGGGTGTATATCTTTTGTCTCTTCTTATTTTGAGTGAGCTGCGCCGGTACTCGGTAACTTAGAAACGTGTTTCTATGCACTATGTACTATGGGATCGGGTGGCCTCGTAAATATGACAGCGTGCCCTGACAGCGTAGTAGATACGTGATATGCACGACTGTGATAGGCATCCGACACTGCCCGATCGTCATGGTGATAGAAACATGTTTCTATCTCTTAAAGGGGTGATACACGTACGAGCAAGTACGCGTACTTATGGCTCGATGACCTTTTTTGCCTGTGTGTCACCGTAAGTAAGCGTACTCTAAAAGCATCGTGCAAACCGCTATCGATCCAACTAGTTTGAAATCTTGCTCGTAGCTTGTCTCGGCTCGTACTGCGAGCCGCAAGTCTCCACTTTGTTTCGGCAGGCCATCGATGCGCAACTTTGACGTTTTTTAAAAGTTTTGTTTATTTAGGAAAATTATCAAAATGAGTGATTTCAGCTTCACGTATGTCACCGACGTCGAGCCGAGTAAGTTTTCGCGAACTTAAATACCGCGTACTTAAAGTTCCTACGTGTATCACCCACTTTAAGTTAGAGAGTACCGACGCAGTTTTCATGATAGGCAGCCAGTAGGGCAGATTACAATTGATCGCTCGCCACTTCAATCTCTGCGCTATTTCTAATGACCTTCAAAACATTACCCATCCGCACCTGCAGGGATTTAGCGTATCCCTCCCTGTCGGTATTCTTTGGGTCTCGGTACTAAAGGGGAGGGGTGGCATATTCTATCTTAGGTCAGAGGAACGATATCCATGCTAATAAACTGCGTGCTTATCGTTAGGTCAAGAACAAAACAAAAAGTTGGTTCGGAGCCCATATTATTAACCATGAGCCCTTCACCTACTATATAGTTATAGAGTTGCTCACCCCGTATGTTGATGTTGGAACTGCCCCAGTCCCTATGGTGGGCGTTTTCATTGCACCCCAACATGAGTTGCTTGTTGTTCCTTCTGCAGTAAGCGATTAGTTCCCGCACTGCAGCTGAAGGGACTTCTTGTCCAGTTTCTCCCGGGGAGTAGGCAGAACAGATGACTATGTCTCTTCTGCCGCTCTCCCTTGGAGTTGAGATTTGGACGGCTACTACAACCTGTGTGCAGTGTTTTGTTAACATAAAGAATTCTATGTTCTTCCTGATAAGAATACAAGCTCTGGGTTTCCTCGTAGCAGGGCAAGTTCCCAGGCCAGATATACACCCTTCATTGGAGAACCAAGGTTCTTGGATTAAAGCGAAATCCAGTCTCGTCATGGCAAACCTCGCCAAGGACGTATGATGCGGCCCTAGCGTGATGGAGGTTTGCCTGGAGAAAGTGGAGATCCATGCTAGCCGCGTCGTTGGCTAGGCGGTTGTTCCGGGTGGGGGAGTTGGTGGAAGTGGGAAGATGAAGAGGGAGGTGGGGATGGTTTCCTGGTTCATCGGGAGTTCTTTTCCCCTGAGAGGAAGTTCGCTCTTACTGTTGACCTTTGAACTCTTGTCTGAATGGACAGGAGGGAGCACCGCTTAAGGGCTGGCGTTACCTTGGAGATCCTGGGAGGACGCTCCGTGGAGCCGCCAGCGCTGTGAGAGGGCCCGACTGTTGATGTGCTCGGCAGGGAGCTGGTTGGAGGGCCACCCGCAGTCCTTGAGCCGGAATTGCACATGTCCAAAGCCGCAGTAGGGCCGGAAGTTCAGCTTCTCCAGCTCCCTCAGGGATCGAGAGCGTCCAGGTATGACCTGACGGTCCTGATGCCACTCGGTGAGGGCAGATCCACTCCCCAGTCCGCGGACCGCGGTTCATGGTCCTAAGCCTTTTTTGTACCTGTTCCCAGGTTAGTGCAGCGGTGTTCATATCATTAAGGATGTACACCACGCACAGATGGAATTTAGGTAACTCGTTGCGTTGGATCAGTCGCAGCCTGGCGTTCTCCCACGGACGCAGTTTATCGAGGTTCTGTCCAAGCCAACTAGCCGTCGTGTTATCGACGCAGTCTAAAATGAGCAGATCTGGTCGAACTGTGCACCCTTGGAAGCGGATTTGGTGGCCGTCCTCCGGGTGTTCCTCCACGGCCCCCATGATAGCGTGCCGGCTCGAGGTCCATTCGTGATTTCTTGTGTTCGCTCTAGGAGTCCTTCCTTCGGATAGAATACGTTTGGTTCTGGACTCAGGCGAGGATTTATCCCCCACTCTGGGTGCAGATGATGTGGGGGGAATGGGGGGGAGCAGTTGCCCCCATCCATTTTCTGTCGTCTATCGCCTTGAGGACTGTTGTCAAGGCGGTATCATAGGGTATACCGATCTTGATCAATCTGGATAGGCGTTTCCTTCCTGATCCAGGGAGGCGGATTTTCCGCTGTTCGGAGGGGCCAGGGGGGTTTGCAGTTCCCCCCTCTACTCTGGCCGGAGATGCAAGTAGTGCATTCTCTTCCTCCTACGGAACGTTGGGTGATGAGGTGATGGTCACCTCCATCGGTTCTTCATCTACTGTAGTCTCACTTACTCCATGAATGTTCCACGAGAAGCTAGGGAAAAGATGGTCCACCATGGCATAGCCCCGCATGCCGTAGTAAGGCTAGCTACTTCGGAAGGGCGCCTGGTATCCCGAAGGCTCCGTTAGCAAGGGCACTCCCCTGCCGCCATGCATCTTTAGGCACGGGTTGCCTAAAACCTTAATTGGGGAATCACACATACCGGTAATCTCTCTGTCGTCATTGCCTCGTTAGTTTAAGCAGGGTGCACCGCAGGCACGTATTTAGGGGGAGGGAAGGTCCAGGGGGTCCGGACCCCCCTGAAATGTTATAAAATGTCGTCTAAAAAATGGAATCAACAAATTTGAACCCCCCCTCCCCGCAAATTTAAGGTGGCAACTCTAATCTGGACCCCCCTTCGAAAGGTCAACCAAGTGACATCCATAATCTGCCCCCCCCCCTCCAAAACCAAATCCTGGATACGTGCCTGGTGCACCGAGTGATAGAGAACAGTAACTCGAGTAAGTGAGGTTAGCATGGGACAGGAGAGGCTATATTATGACGCAGGTCACTGTTCCTTACACCCCTAGGGGGTGAGTTGTAAGGGTTGAAGTACAACAAAATGTTTTGAAAGCATGGTATGATAGACCCTATAGTACTATTAAAAATTTCACTCAGTTTTCGTTTGAACTTGCTACGAGAATATTAAGTGTCAACTCGAGTGTCAAGGAAATTCAGGGACGCCCTGTATATTGTCGAAAATATTACTCTCAATCGTCAAGCCAATATGCAATTTCTTGCGGAATCAAATATTATGACACAATTACTTGAAACGACATGGGGTTTCATAATTATTTCATCTTTTAAGTTTTAGGCAACCTTGTCAAAAAAGTTCATTACAGAATATCCAGGATAGTAGTACTTTTTGTTGTTGGGTGGTCCTAGCCAACACAATCCAAAAACCGTGCTTCCTTCTTGCATTGTCGCAATGTACAATTATGCATCAGTACCGTGAAAGTGAACCAGACAATTGCAAATTTTAGCGAGAAATTGTCATTCTTTGGACGTGAAATTCTGGGGAATGCAGGCTCAATTTCACAAAAGTAGAGCGATTATTTCCGAACTGTTAATTAGCATGCATTGCATCACATATATTTTTGTGGTTGCTTCTTGTAACGTATGATGGGTGGATATTTGGAAAACCTAATTCATCTAATTCATTGAAGGGGGACAATTATTCGTACATATTATCGAAAGTTTCAGTTATGACCGATGTCATACACATATCGGTAAGAAAGATTTACAAAAATTACATTTTAACATAATTATGCTTGTTGGGCGTTTTATGATATCTACATAACGAAAAACCACACTTGTTTCCGTCTGTCTGTCTATTGACGTTCTTCTAGCCACGTAATCTCAGTAACCGCTGCTTGGATTGTGATGAAATTTGGGTAGCAATATGCTGTAGGGTCTTACTAGATAATGCTGCTATAATTTTGAAAATCGGAATATTCACGGCGGAGAAATAGGTAAAAAACAAAAAATTATCAAAACCCCTACAAACCTTCAAAGCATTTTAGGGGTACGTGATTTTTTTTTTGGAGAGGGTGAAATCAAGTTGATGGGGTGGGTGGAGGGTTTGTTGTATTCATAAAATACTCTACATGCGCTGAAAAAATGGACTTCGCTGATATGTTGTGCTTTTTAGTCCTATCCGAATATCTTTCAATTTTATATGTGTGAAATAATTTGGATACATACTTATTATAACACTAACGTGTAACCTGGAAACTACTAAATTAATTGTGATGGACTTTTGACACCGTACTACTACCGTGGGGGAAGTGGTAGTAGTGTATCGTTTCTGAAATTCATGTCAGTGGTGAAAAGTTTCAAAATCGCTTAAACTTCGTTCTTAAATATTTTAAAGATCCTCAATCATTGTCTACTTTTTTGATAAGAATGGTGTAGGAATAGAGTAACTTCAATTCTTGTTTTTAGTACCGATAATGTTTGGGAACTACTGAGTCAAGACAGTCAGGCCATATTTTTATATTCACGGTTCAATGTTTTTTTGTCGTTTTTATTTAAAATAATCATAACTTGATTACGTGTAAGTCATTGAAACAAAATCGACAATGCTTTTTCGTTAAATTGAATAATCATACTATTTTATCTGATTTAATTAATTTGCATCTAATGTCCTAACTAATGACAAAACTGCAACCCTACATTAAGACAAACTTTTATACGTGACGGTAAATGAAAGCATCTGCGTGAGTACGGATGGCCGTCCAGCTCATTATGTCACAACATAAAAAGATTTCTGAACGAAACCTATCATAGGTGGTGCATTTTCCGACAAAAACCTGTGGGATGGCGCGGCGTTTGCCTGATCTGGCACCTCTTGGTTACATTTTGTGAAGTACGGGCTACCGTACAACATCAAGAAATGATTTCCATCTCACCCAAAGTTAGCTCAAGAATATCGCAATCCTTATTTGAACATGCCCTGAATCGCATCAGGCTCGATAGCACTAGTCAACTACAGCACTGATTTGGTCTTTCGGATCTCATCAGGTGGACCTGGTGGACCCGGTATCAGGCTGATATGAAAGTAGTGAACCAAAAGAAACAACTACTCCGAGGCTAAATAGTATTGAATTACTCTATTGATTTGAGTGCTTCCCAATCCTTGGGATTGTGTGTGAGCACAAGTATATCACAATCACAAGGATTGTAATATCCTTGAGCTCACTGTAGAGGAGGTGGAAATCATTTGATTACATCTCATTGATTTTCTTATTTTTTTTTTGTGGTTCAGTTTCATGCAGTTTTGTTTGTGATGACTATTCATGATTTGGTTTTGCAAAAAATATGTTTTCTACATACCAAATTTTTGAAACCAGTTATTCTACTTCCTTCATCTTATGTAAGAGAAGTACTATAGTCGCCAAAATTTCCAAAATTGATAAATGCTTTTCGATCTTTTGCGATTTCGTCATCGCGAAAGTCCATGTCCACTTGCGTCGGTATGTCTGCCAATCTGTGCGTTGCATTTCTATCCATGTAGTCTCAGTAATCACAACAACAATGTTTATGAAGTTTGGAGAAAGGTGTGAAGCGCTTGTTTTTTGAAGATTGGTACTTTGGCAGCATAGTAAACCCTGGATCCATGCCAAACTTCCATTTAGGCGTTTTAGGGTTTCATTCTCACTTTGATTTTATAGTAGTGTGTATGATTTAGAATACCCAAATTTTGTTAAAATATATAGCATCCTGAAAAAATGACCGTAGTCATAATATTCTGCACATTTGAGATGTATCCAAACATTGCCTTTGGACAGCGGCGGCGCGTCGGGGAGGCATGGGGGAGCCAAGGCCCCCACTTTATATGAGGAGTTTCCTGTTTGCTTACGGGCAACCCTTGAAACTCACCCCCAACTCTCGTTTTTCAAATAGCACCAAATTGTTTTTTCAACGCAAGTTAAGTCTTTATTTTTATTATTATTATAATATTATTTAAAATCTTGCAGTACCTTTGATCTTATACGCAAACTTATTTTTAACTTAACAAGAACTTGCTTGACGCAAAAAAACGGATTAAAATAAAACTGATTGGGTTTTTAAGGGTACTTAATGATCTATAAAACATGCTTTCGAAAACAAATGTCTTGTTTATGTTTTTTTATTACTTAAATATTATGTAACAAATACGCATTTTGTTTATTTTAATGATTACAAAAAAAATTGATTTGTATAATAAGTAAAATATTAAATAAAATAATGACCTCATTATTGTATGAAAAGATGTGGGGTGCTATTTAGAAAAAAGTAGGAGGTAAGTGGTAAGTTTTAGGGGCTGAAGTAAAAAAAATGTTTCGAATGGTAGGTAGGTTGAAAGGCCCACTTAGTTTTCTTTTTTATCTTTTTTCTTAAGAAAAAATTACGCCTCAAACAGATACTTATTTCATTTATTTTATGCTTATATGAATTTAAGAAAAAAATAGGTTTGGTATAAAATCAAAGGTACCACAAGATTTTGAATAAAATAACGACTTAATTTGTGTAGGAAAAACTATTAGGTGCTATTTGAAAAAATTAAGTTGGGGGAGAGTTTTAAGGGTTGAAGTACAAAAAAAAATATTTTGAACGCATGGTATGACAGACCCTGTAGTATTTTCAAACACTCCACTCAGTTTTCGTTTGGACATTTGTTTTGTTACGAAAATATGACATGTCAACGAAATCCAGGGACACCCTGTATATTGGTTGTTTTTGGCCCCCCTACCTTTTCGACGCACGCGCCGCCCGCGCCTTTGGAAATATGCTTGTTTCTCATTTAGATATAGTATTCGTGGATGAGATGAAATGGAAACGTGTGCAATTGTTGTGTGTTGTTATTTAATATCCTTGATTATCCTATAATCACTAACAGCGAATAAAAAAATCTGCCTAGGGCAGCTAATCAATCGATAACTGTTATTTGCTACAAATTGCTTCTTGCCAAATATGTTGTACCTACTTTTGAAGGATCGATGATCACTGAATGCTATATGATGTTAACCCTAACAAAAAAGTGGGCTGTATACACCATGATATAACTGCCCTTAACGGCATTTTATAAAAATCCTTAATGCCATGACCAGATCTGGATCCTCTAAATTTTAAAGGAGTAGAAAGCTGTTCAGTTGTTGAGCTCGAATAATCGACCATAGCTATAAATAGGTATTGATGAATTTTTTAAAAAGTATCAATCGGAGTTGTATTTTTCTTTATACTTTCAATTTGCTGTTCTCTTGTGCATCAGATAGTTTTTTTGGCAGCATTTTACCTGAAAGCTACCTGTGTTAAAAATTCTCATTCCACCAGTCAGCGCCGGATCCTAAATTTCGAAAATCCCTTTATAGATTGCTGAGGCTGCAGTTGCACACTGCACATAATAAGAGTTTTCAGTTTCCACAGGTACAGTTATTTCTAGCTAGTATCACAAAAGGTCACTTCTTAAGAGTGTTTTAATTATTACTCACCAATCAATGTTATCTGTTAAGAGTGTTTTACCTATCACCCGGTCTAATTAAGAAAAAAAATCATCTAACTTGGAAATTTAACTTCCAACCCCTGTATTCAAACGCCTCATCGCAACCTATTGAAAGCAAGCAACTGTCCGATTCATTTAATTTTTATTTTGTCCCCTAAGGGAAGGTGGCCAAAGCTCATCTTAAGAAACGCGTTCACCCGATTATCCATTTTGAATAATAGGCTAGTAGCGGTTAAGTTAGAATCGCTAATGTAAGCAACTCGTAGCGACTCAAACAAGAGAAGATGACTGAGGCGCGTCAGCTGAAGCGGCTTCTGTTTATGTATCATCTGTAACCCTTTGGTTTCCATTAGTCATTTTCAAAGTCGATTGATGTGTGATTGACCAAAAGAAGTGCTCTCGGTCCGCTACCCAAGCCTTGGTCTTCAGTCAATCATGTGACGAAACACTGGTTATAGTCCGAGCTTAGTATGCTGCGAGTCCCAGTTTTTATAGTCTGAGCACTATATAGATCGGGCAACCGATTGTTACTAGAAATAGGTACTTGCTCTGCATACAGGCCTACTAAATATTCTTTTTTACTTTGTTACACTCTCGAAGGTTCACACTTACAGTACGTTTAGAAATGATATTAGATATGTAATATTAGGGTACAGACCTTATGATTCCATATATTAAAGCTCTGAATGAAATTTAGTGTCTTCATCGTTCACAAGGACAATATGATTAACTAGTCTGTAAATCTGTAACTCATATGTAATAGGCTACCATCTATAAAATAGTTCTTAGGAATAAATTATAAGTATGTTTCGGTGACACCTGTAGAACATCTTCGCTGTAGTCGCAGAGTCCTTCCTGCATTCCCTGAAACAGAAAAGTTCATTAGAAGTTGTCTTGGTCTTAATGATGGTAGATTTACATCATATTTTACATGGCATCCCCCTTATTTATATCATACCTTAGATGATATGTTTTGTTTACATTTTCAACCTGGTTGAAAGTAAGGTTGGATTTACCTTGGCAGACACCTGTCGATCTGTCTTGTTCGACAGTGTTGACAGCAGTCAATTATGACTGATGACTGATAGATTTTCCGCCAATTTGAGAAAAAGGAGGGTTTTTTCTTCTCCTTGTTGGAATTTTTCTGGAAGCTGGTTTAACGCATTTTGCGGATTTATTTCTGGACAAATTAACCAACTGTGTAAGAACTTGTAGGTTATTAGCCTGTTGGAAACCAAATTTTGGGATTCTGAAATCTGCTGAGTTCTTTACACAAAGGAAATTCTTTAAGGCCACCTCACATCCAAGGTCAGTATATAACCTCTATACACCATGCTTTATAACAGGGTTAATGCCCTTTATTCTTCTCTATACACGCTTTTACTAATATTCTGGCGGCTTATACATGTTTATTGTCTGCAGGCCTTTTTATTTCATACACTTAATTCTACCTCTGCTTGATACGCTGCATGGCTTCTTACCTCATCGCAGAGCTTGCCGTCTAGAGGCTACACCAGCATCATACTCTGCTTGCTACCTTATTGCATGCCAGTCATCCCCCAGCTTGCATGAAACCCCTCACACCCTAGTTCATGCTTCGCACCCTAGTGCATGCTTCGCACCAACCAGCACTCACCGTTCTAAGCCTGATGGACTCCAAGGAGTATTAGTGGAATCCAGGTGACATTAGTCCATAAGTTCTATTGATCAGACTACTCGCCCTCAGGACTATCTGAAACATACATATAGTTGAGATTTAAGTATAAGAATTATTTAAGCGTTTCATTTACCTGGTAGTTAGCAATGTTTAGGTTGTTCCATGCGTTAGATGGGCCCCATCTCTAGTATCGTAGTCCACTCTGGATGTTTTAGTGGTAATGCGCTGTAAACGCTCTTCAGTAAGGGCTTTGGTGTTGATATGTTTATGATAAGCCTTTATAAGGATTAGAGACCAGGAACGAACTGTAGTGATCTTTACTATATAGGTAGGTGTGAACCCCCGATGGTAACAAATCATATAATTCATAATCATTCTCATCTCGCCTAAATCCCGGTAATATAGCATATTATTTTGACCTTTGAACATTTTGTTTTTGTGTTGGACACCCGCTAACCTTACTTTCTTGGCAAGTGACACAGAACAACAACCTAGGAGCGTAGCAAACATCACAAATCAATTCTTTCGCAGAACAAAGCCCATTCAACAGATAGAACCCGCGATATCCGTAGGTGTTGCTCACTTCACGAGCGCCACCTACGGGGTTGTCCGCAGTGCGGTAATTCAAAATTACTCTTTGCGTGACAAAAAAGTGGCGCCCAACGTGTTTATTTGTTGATGGGTAGCAAAAAAGTGGCGCCCAACGTGTTTATTTGTTGATGGGTAGCAAAAAAGTGGCGCCCAACGTGTTTATTTGTTGATGGGTAGCAAAAAAGTGGCGCCCAACGTATTTATTTGTTGATGGGTAGCAAAGAAGTAGCGCCCAACGATTTTATTTGTTGAAGGGTAGGAAAAAAGTGGCGACCATTTTTTGTACAGTTTGTTAGACGTTTCAACATAAATCTACCACCCAACAGATTCGTTGTGCTATGCATTTGTGACTTTTGAGTTATTAAAGGTGTCCATACACTCTCGGTATTTCAAAGTGATTAGGGTTGCAAGAAATAAGACAGTGTCATAAATATATATACACTTTATTTACAGGTATATTACATTTTTTTTACAGAGTAGCCATACGCTTCCGCATTTGTGCGAGATATTGCTTGATTTTGTTGGTGATTTTTCGCTGTTTTCTTTTTCCTTATAGGAAGGGGTGGGGTTTGTATACATTGTTTCAATATGGAAGTTAACAGATTGCTAGGTGACGAGCTCACATATGAATTACAGATTAGGGGACTTCCCATAGGAAACACTGTAGGTGTTAAAAGAACCTTACTCTACGATGCAGTTAGAGCAGAGCGTTTAAATATAGCTCAACCCCCAAGGACATGTACTTTTCCTCCAGGTCCGGAATTACAGATTTGTGAGAGCAAGCTTGATGATCTTAAGAGGTCTATTGCTCATTTTGATCGCGATAACCGAGATAATGAATTTCGAAGGATTTCGAGTCGCTTAATTCACGTTTTGGAGAGGTTATCACGATTAGAGGTCACTCCAGACTTAGAAGCACGTAGGTCTTCGATGGTATCACATGCAACGGAGCTCATGGGTGAACTCAAATTGGTTTATCAGGACACGGTAGAAATAGATGCTGATAGGTCTCAGACTCACGAGCAAGAACACGCATCCTTATTGGACGCACCTATTGAACTATTACCAGAGGTTGTGCATCAGGTAGAACAACAAAATGCGGTGTCATTTGATCTGGTGGATATTCCAGCTTCAATTGATGAGTGTAGGAAAGGGTTTAGGGATTTGGATTTAAGAACTAAGGGGAACGCGAAGGAGAAAGGCACATTGGTTGCTACTCAAGGACGACAGGTAAAGTGGCCTGATTACATGTCACAGGCGGCTTATTCCTCCGAGTCAGAGGGTAATGCAGGTTTCCTCCGACACACTCAAAGGGAAAGAGAGAATTCGAGTAATCTGTTTCCTCGTGTATATGTTCATCCGTCATATCCTCAGTCGGTTGGCGATGGACAAGTTGCCAATCCTGTTGCAAATAGCACCGTCGTTCTACCCAAAGAGCATAACTCTCCCTATCATACTTCCGCAACTGCAACGTCAGCCTTTTCCTGCATTTCAAAATGTAACCCAGACATTTTCAGATGGAATGTTCGTTTTAGTGGTCGTGGTAGTGTCACAGAGTTTCTTGAAAGGATAGAGGAACTAAGGGTTTCCAGAGGGGTTTCCAAGGAACGTTTGTTGCAGTCAGCTGCTGAGCTTTTTACGCAAGAAGCCTTGCTCTGGTACAGAACTTGTAGTTTTTCCTCGTGGGACGAACTGTGTACGCAACTAAGGCGCACATTTCAGCCCTTTGATTACGAATACTCCTTATGGGATGAAATTCGTCGTAGGACGCAAGGAGCGCAGGAGAGCGTCGTTAATTTTGTGGTGGTGATGAAGAGCCTGTTTCGCAAGTTGTCTCAACCTGTGAATGAACCTCAGATGATCAGCATCATCCAGCGTAACTTTTTACCCTATATACAGACTCAACTAGCTCTACATCCTTGTACTACGGTTTCACAGCTGATGGATGTAGCTAGGTCCATAGAGGAAGCTCAACTAAGAGCCCAAAAGTATCAGCCTCCTCCAACAAACATTCGAGGTCTTGTAGAGCCAGAACTTCGATATCGAAAGCCTGATGGAGTGCACTTTCATGCAAATACCAAGGCGATGGTTTCTTCTATACCTCCTTCCCCGCCTGTCTCTTCGACACATGTTGAAGCTGTAACAACTGGGTCTCAGTGTTGGAATTGTGGTTCTCGAGAGCATAAGTTTAAAAGATGCCCGGAGCCTCGAAGAAAATTCTGCTTCAAGTGCGGAAAAGAGGATGTAACGTATCCCCGTTGTCCAAATTGTCAAAAAAATGGACAAAGGAGCCGGACGTAGGCTGTAGTCTGGAAGCGCCTCCGCAAACAGCCATACTCGACTACGTAATCGCTCATGCGAAGGGAGACGAACGACCTTATCTCCAAATTCAGATATTCGGTGTAAGCATTTTATCCTTATTAGATTCTGGGGCCAACCGTACTATTTTAGGTGGTCCAGGATGGAATCTATTGAAGCATGTGTGTAAGCTAGAAGTTTCTCGTGTAGAATCTTGTTTTGTGGCTAATGGTCAACCTTGTTTAGTTTTAGGTTCAATATGTGTTCCAGTGCAGTTATTAGATAAGGTTAAGGTTATGGAAATTTTAGTTATCCCATCTTTACCTCATAAGTTAATCTTAGGAGTAGATTTCTGGAAACGTTGGAAAATTGTTCCAGATCTCTTTTCAGACGTTTGGTCTTTTCGGGTACCTCAGGTTGATGATGTCCATATTATGGGGATTTCAGATTTAGATCATTTAACTGAAGAACAGAGAAGTCAGTTGTTTGCAGTGGTGGACAAGGCTTTTGATCGTATGGGAACCAAGTTAGGTTGTACGGATCGAGTGCAGCATGTTATCAAAACCGAGTCACAGCCTATACGCCAAAGGTATTATCCGCTTTCTCCGGTTTTGCAGCGCCAAGTTAATGAAGAGCTTGACAAGTTACTTGCTGATGGTGTCGTTGAACCATCAAACTCTCCCTGGTCGTCTCCTATTATTCTCATTAAACAAGGCGAGAATAAGTATCGATTTGTGGTAGATTTCAGGAAGCTGAATCAAGTCACCACAAGAGATGCATATCCCTTACCTCTTGTCAACGCCATTTTGGATAAACTAAGAGACGCACATTTTCTCACTACCTTAGACATTAAGTCAGCCTACTTCCAAATTCCCTTATCGGAAGAGTCAAAACCCTTAACAGCTTTTGTCATCCCTGGTCGAGGTCTTTACCAGTTCAGACGTATGCTTATGGGCCTTCACAATGCCCCAGCCACTTGGCAACGGTTTATTGACACGGTCCTAGGAATGGATCTAGCGGACAATGTATTTGTGTACTTAGACGACATCATCATATGTACGTCGACCTATGAAAAGCACTTAGAAATTCTTTCTAAGGTACTTGATCGGTTGGTTAGTGCTGGACTCACTCTCAACAAAGAGAAGTGCCATTTTTGTAAGCCCGAATTGCGTTATCTTGGATACATGGTAGGACCCGCGGGACTGACCGTAGATCCAGAAAAAATCAAGGCGATCCTCGATATTCAGCCTCCAAAGACGGTCAAAGAAGTACGTCAATTTATAGGGCTCACTTCTTACTATCGTAAGTTTGTGCCGGAGTACTCGACTCTGACAGCCCCTTTGTGCAATCTGCTTCGAAAAAATCAAAAATTTGAGTGGACCATGGACTGCGAAAATGCCTTCCTTCAACTCAAGGAACGGCTTGTTTCTGCTCCTGTTCTCAGTCGCCCTGATTTCACCAAGCCTTTCATCATCCAGTGCGATGCCAGCAATTATGGGTTAGGAGCCTGTTTAACTCAACTTGATGATGAAGGAAATGAAGTGGTGATAGCATATTTAAGTCGATCATTGAATAAAAATGAAAGACGGTATTCTACGACAGAAAAGGAAGCTCTTTCCGTACTTCATGCCATCGAAAAGTTCCGACCATATGTCGAAGGCACTCATTTTGTTGTAGTGACGGACCACTACAGCTTAAAATGGCTAAATAATATAAAAGACCCTGTAGGTCGAATCGCAAGGTGGGCGGTTCGTCTGCAGCAGTATAGCTTTGACGTTGTTCATCGGAAAGGAAAGAACCATTTGGTCCCAGATGCACTTTCTAGAGCGGTGCCTATGGTTGATCTTGTTGATGAACGAACGACTACTCCCAATTTAGGTGCGAATACATCAGATAGGTGGTATCTGGCAATGGTAGATAAAGTACAACAGAATCCTGTACTTTACCCATTGTGGAGACTTGAAGGATCGAAGCTGTTCAAACGTTCAAATCGTCGTTACCCAGATCTCTTTGACGATCAAGAGATGTGGCTGGAAGTCATTCCTAAAGAGTATAGGATGGAGGTTATAAGATCCAACCATGATCCTCCAACATGTGGGCATTTGGGAATATACAAGACCCATGCTCGAATTGCCGAAAAATATTACTGGCCCAAGTCACTCGCCGATGTTTCTAGGTATGTAAACCGGTGTTCGGTATGTCTTCAGACGAAACCGGAACAAAAGCCTCCTATCGGTCAAATGCTGAGTGCTTCTCCCACATTATCTAGGCCCTGGCAGATGTTGTATATTGACACTGTCGGACCTTTGCCACGTTCGAGCCACGGATATTGTTATATTCTATCTGTGCTAGATGGATTCTCGAAGTTTGTGCTATTCTATCCTCTTCGTAGAGCCACAGCAGAATGTATTTCCAGAACTTTGGAAGAACAGGTCTTCATGATATTTGGAGTTCCTGCGAAAACTCTTACCGATAATGGTAAGGAGTTCAAGAACAAGATCTTTGCCCGACTCATGGACAAATATCACATTAAGCATTCTTTTACAGCTAACTACCACCCCCAAGCTAATGCGGTTGAACGATGCCACAGAGTATTGAAAACAGCGCTCACCGCGTATGTTCACGACAAAAATCGTGACTGGGCTAAGCTATTACCCCAGGTTGGTGCAGCAATGCGATCGTCCAAGCACGAGTCGATTGATCTAACCCCGAACTTCATCATTTTTGGGAGAGAAGTTCTCTTTCATGGAGACGACCAACGCCAGCTAAACGATTCAGATTTTGATCCGCTAAAGCGCCATAATGCTTTACAAGTTGTATTCAAGGATGTCCAAGTTTGCCTCCGCCAAGCCTATGAGAGGAGTCGACGTCGCTATAACCTGCGTCACAGACCGGATGTTTTCCAACTGGACCAACAGGTCTGGAAGAGGAACTACCTCCTGTCTGATGCAGCTAAAGGTCGTACGTCCAAGCTGTGTCTGAAGTATGATGGTCCATACAAAATTACCAGAATTGTCTCCCCCTGGACATACGAACTTACCGACGATCAAGGGCGAACCAAAGGTATATGGTCTGCTCATGATCTTAAGGCTCATCCCCCTGATGACCCAACGACAGCAGATTAGTTAACATTTTTTTGTCTAGTTTTCTCATTTAGTTTAATAATTTTTGATAGAGAGTTTTTCTCATAGAGATAAAAACTCTTCCCTGGAAAGGAGGGTGTTGTTACACTCTCGAAGGTTCACACTTACAGTACGTTTAGAAATGATATTAGATATGTAATATTAGGGTACAGACCTTATGATTCCATATATTAAAGCTCTGAATGAAATTTAGTGTCTTCATCGTTCACAAGGACAATATGATTAACTAGTCTGTAAATCTGTAACTCATATGTAATAGGCTACCATCTATAAAATAGTTCTTAGGAATAAATTATAAGTATGTTTCGGTGACACCTGTAGAACATCTTCGCTGTAGTCGCAGAGTCCTTCCTGCATTCCCTGAAACAGAAAAGTTCATTAGAAGTTGTCTTGGTCTTAATGATGGTAGATTTACATCATATTTTACATGGCATCCCCCTTATTTATATCATACCTTAGATGATATGTTTTGTTTACATTTTCAACCTGGTTGAAAGTAAGGTTGGATTTACCTTGGCAGACACCTGTCGATCTGTCTTGTTCGACAGTGTTGACAGCAGTCAATTATGACTGATGACTGATAGATTTTCCGCCAATTTGAGAAAAAGGAGGGTTTTTTCTTCTCCTTGTTGGAATTTTTCTGGAAGCTGGTTTAACGCATTTTGCGGATTTATTTCTGGACAAATTAACCAACTGTGTAAGAACTTGTAGGTTATTAGCCTGTTGGAAACCAAATTTTGGGATTCTGAAATCTGCTGAGTTCTTTACACAAAGGAAATTCTTTAAGGCCACCTCACATCCAAGGTCAGTATATAACCTCTATACACCATGCTTTATAACAGGGTTAATGCCCTTTATTCTTCTCTATACACGCTTTTACTAATATTCTGGCGGCTTATACATGTTTATTGTCTGCAGGCCTTTTTATTTCATACACTTAATTCTACCTCTGCTTGATACGCTGCATGGCTTCTTACCTCATCGCAGAGCTTGCCGTCTAGAGGCTACACCAGCATCATACTCTGCTTGCTACCTTATTGCATGCCAGTCATCCCCCAGCTTGCATGAAACCCCTCACACCCTAGTTCATGCTTCGCACCCTAGTGCATGCTTCGCACCAACCAGCACTCACCGTTCTAAGCCTGATGGACTCCAAGGAGTATTAGTGGAATCCAGGTGACATTAGTCCATAAGTTCTATTGATCAGACTACTCGCCCTCAGGACTATCTGAAACATACATATAGTTGAGATTTAAGTATAAGAATTATTTAAGCGTTTCATTTACCTGGTAGTTAGCAATGTTTAGGTTGTTCCATGCGTTAGATGGGCCCCATCTCTAGTATCGTAGTCCACTCTGGATGTTTTAGTGGTAATGCGCTGTAAACGCTCTTCAGTAAGGGCTTTGGTGTTGATATGTTTATGATAAGCCTTTATAAGGATTAGAGACCAGGAACGAACTGTAGTGATCTTTACTATATAGGTAGGTGTGAACCCCCGATGGTAACAAATCATATAATTCATAATCATTCTCATCTCGCCTAAATCCCGGTAATATAGCATATTATTTTGACCTTTGAACATTTTGTTTTTGTGTTGGACACCCGCTAACCTTACTTTCTTGGCAAGTGACACAGAACAACAACCTAGGAGCGTAGCAAACATCACAAATCAATTCTTTCGCAGAACAAAGCCCATTCAACAGATAGAACCCGCGATATCCGTAGGTGTTGCTCACTTCACGAGCGCCACCTACGGGGTTGTCCGCAGTGCGGTAATTCAAAATTACTCTTTGCGTGACAACTTCCCACACCAGGTGAGGGAAGTATTGTGACCGCGAAAATTTTCGATTTTGAGATAATACCCTTTTTGGGCGTGTTATGATGTCTACATAACGAAAATCCACGTCACTTATTTCCGTCGGTCTGTCTGTCGATCTGTCTGTCTGTCGGTCGAAATTTGGGCAGCGATATGTTGTTGTGTCGTAGTAGGTAATGTTCCGATAATTTTGGAAACCGTTTTACGGGGGGTGGAGTAATTAGCCAAAAACGAAAAATTTCTTATATTCCTCAAACTTCGTTTTTAGGCGTTTTAGGGGTTCCTGATCATTTTCTACTTTTTTTTTGGTGGGGGTGAATTTAGGGTGGTTGGAGGGTGGGGGTTGTAAAACTGAAAAATGTGTTGTATTCATAATGGGCTGTCCAATGACCTGTGAATGAAAGACCTAGCGGCATAATACACCTTTTTAGGTCCATCCGAACATCGCCTTGCTTATAATAGAAACAGAGAAGGACAGAATTTGTGATGTATACATCCCAGTGTTGTTTTAGATCGCTCTATATTGCGTAACGCGAAAATAATCGGATGGATTTTAATGAAATTTTGACACCGTATTACTGCCGCGGCGAGGATGGAAAACGCGTATGTTTTGGAAAAATCGTGTTAGTGGCGGCGCAGCAATAATAAAAAAACTAAAAATACCTCAAACTTTGTTTTTAGGCATTTTAGGGGTTCCTGATCATTTTTTCCCTTTTTATGGGTGGGGGTGAAATTGGGGTGGTTAGGGGGTCGGGGATTGTAAAACTCAAAAATTTATTCCATTCATAATAGGATGTCCATTGGCCTGTGAAAGAAAGACCTAGCGCCATAATAAATGTTTGTTAGGTCCATCCGAACATTGCCTTGGCTATTACAGAAATCAAGGGAATTGTCTGATGTATACATACGAGTATTGCTTTAGATCGTTTTGAATTTAGTAACATGGAAATTATGGAATTAATTGTAATGGAATTAAGACACAGTATTATTACCGCGGCAAGAATGAAAAATGAGTATGGTTTTCAAAAATCGTTTCAGTGGCGGCGCAGCAATAATAAAAAACTAGAAATATAAAAATAGCTCAAACTTCGTTTTTAAGCAATTTGGGGCTTCCTGATTGTTTCGTTCCGTCCAGCTGAAGCTGAATTGTGTCGTTTTAGTTCCTACGGAGAGATTTAGGAAACTATTTACTAGTTTTTGTGTTGGATGTTTTTTGACGACAGGCGGGCGATGATTTGGTTGCAACTGTTATGTGTGGGAAGTACTGAGTCAATCAACGTAACTCCATTTTTTTCTCTCTTGCTGAGGAGGAGCGCGCGGCATTTCTATATTCCACAAAGGAAAAATCTATAAAGCAAATTACGATTAAGCAAGAACAGAACTTTTATGAAGCAGAAGCAAACAAAATCTAAGAGAGATCAGAGATCATAGGAGAATTACAACCATGATGACTAGTCCGCAATTTTTCTAGAGTGCAACCTGATGGTGAGACTGTATCTGTTAACATCGCCTTGCGTGATATCTCTATTTTGCGCCCTAAACTCAGTTGTGCCCGTGGCGGATGCCTTCTTTGCCACGCCCTTGTTACGACACTGGTAATTTTATCTGTGGGCAACTGAACTGTTACTAATCTCCCAGATAAGCATTATTGATAATATGAGAGAACACGGCGTCTGTACCAATTAGTACCAATGTCTAAAGCAATCTGCGTTGCTCTCCTTTGAGCTTACACGTAATCCAGTATCTGTATAGGGTGTCCCATTTTGGGCACTTTTACGGGGTATCTCGGTTATTTTTGAAGATAGAGAGTTGCGGTTTTCGCGACAGTGTGCTACTTTTTTGTGAAACTAAAGATGCCGTCAACAAAATTATCATGGCCCTCCTGGTTCTTGAGATACAGGGTTAAATCGAAATTATCGATTTTGGGACCACCCTCGTATTGCGGTTGTCTTTTATTTTATTGGAAAGTTAAAAAAAAGAAGCTTATAGAATTTTTTCTGTAGAACCCACTGGTGTAGCTTGATTTTTTCTTACTCTAACCATTTTTCAGTTATGACGCAAACATATATTTTTTAAATGGTACACCCTGTATATTATTTTTGAAGTCAATCGGAAATAATTCAAGCTTTTCAAAAACATATATTAGTTTAGGTTATTTTGAAAATTACGCTCAAAATTTGATTTTTCCAATTTTTACTATATTTGTAGCAGTAGGCCATGGTTAATCAACTATAAATAATACGCATCTAAGCAGTTATTACTCTACAAGAGACTTCTTACTCAAATTCGAAAAAACAGAATCAAAATACATCTTTTTAAAAAATAATGTCTCATTAAAATGATGAATATTGTGTTATTATAATATTAAGTAGATAGTGGGCCATGACTCATCTATTAAAAACAAAAAAGCAAATCTGTAAAAAAATTGCAAGACTATCAGCTTTTAATTATATTTTTATTAAATATAGCTTTGTTCTTTCTGTGTTTTCATTTTAATTATTGTCAATTTTTTATAATAATGGCAGCTTAGATACCCAAGGATACAGCAATTGTTTTTAGACATATTTGCTCGCCTAAAAATAAATATAGTTAGGTACAGATCCTTTATTCAACCACGTTCTAAAACTTATTTCAAGGAGAATAGGGGGCAAAGGGAAACAAACGTATTAGGTTACAAAGAAGCAAAGCATTCATCATCTTGTGAGCACAGAGAAGAATCTGTAGGGGTACAAAAATGAACTGCAGAGATAATTCTACAAAAATACAATTACCATCCATACAAGTCTAAGATGTGCCCAGGATCCATGTTGTGGAATTTTTAATCACCATAACACGAAGGAGACCAATCATTCTTTTAAATGTCACTAAAAGGATAAGATATTGTGCCAGATTTGCATTCGAGAAAATAGTCTCCAACTTGAACCAATATTCCTAAAAGCTCCTCGATGTTTTTAGTTTTTGTTTTGCTTCAAATTTAAATTTAATAGTGTGTAGATATTCTTCAGATATAATGTTGGGTTTTAGGTAATGTAATACAATAAGTAATATTTACTGAACCTTAGCACAAATAGTAGTTAATAGTACCTATATAAAATACAATTAAATAATTGAGTTTAAAAGTATTGAGTATCGTGAAAACCGTAACTCTCTATCTTCAAAAATAACCGAAATACACCGTAAAAAATGTGCCCAAAATGGGACACCCTGTACAAATTGACAGTTGTACAATACATAAAACCAAAGGTATCAAAATTTTGGAAACTAGAGGACTGGCACCAAGTACTCAAAGATATCATACTTAAGGCTGAATTGGATGCTTTTGGAACCAACGACACAACAATAAATACTTCAAGATTCCAAAGACCGTCAAAGGTATCATGGGCAAGGACGATTGATGAAAACAATGAGAATTATAAAAATTCTTTTTGGAACAAAAAGTGCGAAAAAGTAGAACGTTTACAGTGAGGTTCGAGAGGAGAAGGGTAGAAAACAGGGACATAATTGAAAAAGAAATTGTAAAAATCAATGTTGATCTTACATGTATACAAAATTAGAAAAATCACTATTAGAGGAAGACGGAAGAATTCAATTTTTGCAAGAAGGTTCTGTAATGCTCTTGATATTTTCCTAGATTTGTTGGCAGACTTCTTCTCTCTCTCTCTGAGAATGAACATTATTGATCATGAATTTCACCTTCAACAAAAAATACAGAAGATATTAGGTCTGCTTTTACAGAGAATCACAAACCAGTCAGAGCCAATATTCCCATTGTATTTGTCAAACTATTTCTGACTAGTACTGGCCAATCAAATTGACGCTGACTAGTTTGTGATTGCTGTAAAAGCAGACCTATTGTAACAACTCCAAGCGTTTGAGGGTAATATCTTCAGTAGGAAGACTGTATCGGCGATTAATAGAAACAAAGAATAACTAAGCGAACTTAAAAACAGTCAATATTTAGACCAGAAATATCATGCACCCATAATGGTTTCTGCCTGAAACACATAATAGAAAAGGAGACGCGTGCATCACTATAGACACAGTTCGTCACAAAGAAAGCTTATGATACCGTGCCCTTCAATACGATGTGGAAAGCGATAAAGTAAAAACGTAAAATTGAGTAAAAGAATATTTATTGATTGTGCAAAAGAGTTTTTTACTCATGTCTTCCGGTTTTTACGATTTTTTTTATTTCTACCAATTTGCCCCAATTTTTTTAAATTCTTAGAGACTAGATCCTATTTTCACTGGTTTTTACTGCATCTTGTTAAAATTTTCTGGGTTTTACTATTCTCCTTTATCTTAAAAAAAATCAGTTTAGACCAGGGTTGCAAGATCTCCTTCAACTTGTTTAAAATTTGAATTAAATTGGGTTTGGACGACTGGATAAGAAAATGTTACAAAAAGAAAACTAACTTCTAACCTACTTTGCTATTTATAGACGACCAGATGATTTTATCAGAAGTTGAAAATTTTTCGTCATTTGATTGAAGACCATAAGCGCTGGCAACTGGAGGCAAGCCTAGGAAAAACCCATTCCATTGCAGTAAATTAAAAAGTGGTGGGATTTAAACACAGATCGACAAATATTAGTTAAATTGGCGTGTTGTACTAACATATAAATATCTGGGAGGGACAATACAATGGAATGATGATATAAGTCGAAACGCTATAACAAAAATTTATAAAATAAAGCAAGAAGCTTGTTCCTAAAGCCGAAATCTGTAGTAAGTAAAAAAAACTCTAAAAGCTAAAAAAGGAATACAGAAAAAAGAAGATTAGGGTTACAATAATAATAACGGTACTATAGAAAAGGAAGAAATATTTTGGTAAGGACTTCTAGACCAGCTCACAGAAAAGGTATGTGGATAGATCCCTCCAGATTCAAATTCCATTCCACAACAGTATGGAAGAAAAACCTGAAGAACTCAATCTTATGGAAAAATGTGTTGGGTGAAGCCAACGACGGCGACGGCGACGTCCTACTGAGGTGAAGCTGAACTAAAGTCTAAAGTAAAGTCTAAAGTACATTCACACACTTCCACACTATACATGCACTAGCACTCATAAATAAACAAGTATAGGATTATCCGGTGCCCCTCTTTGGAGGAATCTCCAACAACACATACGAAAAGATAACTAACACACACTAAAGAAAGCTGTCAGTAGTTACCACCCAGTTCTCATATGACAGATGATGATCAGGATTACCACTGGCTTTGGAAGATACACAGAATTTTTGTGAGCTATTACAATTATTGGTAGAAGAAGATTGATGAGCGAAATGATTCATATTAAAAACAAGGATTCTGTCAATTCTAGACAAGACGTTAATGCCTTAAGCAGTGTGTATTTTAATTTAATCAACAAAATACCAAAAAGATGAAATAACAAAAACATCTACTATTGTTTTGATTTCTGTTTTTTATTACTGTATATATTTCTCAACTCCGTCTATGCAACACCAAAGATATTATATTCATAACAACAGGGAAAAACCACCACAAATCCTTATCACCGCTGGTCGATCTATTTTTCTCTTCGCTTTTCTGTCAGTTACATTTAGTATTTGGAGAGTAGTGCTGGCTATTTTTAACCGCAGTTTTTAATTTGTCGTTTGTGCCTTCATTTTCTTTTAAATATTCTAAATATTTTTTCGTTATCTAACCAACTCCGATGATGACACATAGAACCATGAAAACTTCGCATCTCTGGTAATCATAATTCTCCGTTTTTTTTTCTGCGTTGTTACTTAACTGGGTTTTCAAATTTTCATTTATTATATACGTATTAGTATTACCTTAGCATTTTGGCAAGTGGTGTTGTTTAAAACAACTCTGTATGATTAACGTTTTCACAGTACTTCTATCAGACATAGTTTTTAATTCTAGTTCATTGTGTAGCCGTCTATTCAGTTTCTAATACATTAGTTTCGTTATAATAGTTATATTGCCTACATGTGTAAAAAAATTCAGATGCCTGAAGATGACTATACATTAGTCAAAACGTTGCATAAAGAGTAACAAGAAGTTATTGTTTTTAATGGCCTAACCCTAAAAACACCACGACAGATTATAATTATTATTTAATTTACACCTATACCCAATACCCTGCCACAAGGCTAAGCATTATCTTGCAAATAAATGAATGAATGCCGCACTTGACATAAATTGTTTCTCTTAACTGTACTTCATCTAAAAGTATGACTCGTCGAAATTATCCAACACTCGTTATGCTTGTGCGCATAATTATACACAAATTAAATCATGAAATCGGACGCTCACCTTAAAACCAACACTGTTGCTGCTTCTTACTCTTTGGTTATGGTGTACATCTAGATTGAAACTAAGCAGCTGCAGTTAACATTGGCGTGCCAAAGCAGAATTCTATTGATTTCATTATAAAAAAACAGTTTCGAACAACTTCCTTAAAAAATGATTATCTTCTAAAAAATTGTAGAATTCCACCATCATCTACTCCCATCAAGTAAAATGAGTAAAAAAGTACATTAAATCGACGAACCTCATCACCAGCTTTAATACATCAAAGATCGTACATCAATGTTCGTTTTGATTAGGTTATATTTGCTCTACGTTAAGTCAATAAATGGATTTATGTTGGCTGGTTGGCTCAATTAACATACATACGTAAAAATGTCAGGTTATGGCTGCTGTGCATCATGTCAATGAACGGAGACAAGAAATCTATAATCGCCGGCCATTAATATTAATATATTATGACTGCTATTTGTAACAATAATGTCAGCGGTTATTGATATGTGTCTCATCAACTGTCGTGCGTTTTGTGGAAGTTGGTGACTCGATTCATATAATTAATGCCTAAGGAATATTAAGCAACGTACCAAAATGTATATGTATATGTGTAGTGGGTAGAATGAGTAGTCCTACTGTCCACAGCTAGCCTTTTGTGCATCCTCCTAGAGGGTTGTTTTATAAGGGCATCGTCCATCCTGCCAAATTTAGGAAGGTGGACAAGTCGCTTGGGGACATCTCCCTCATATGGACGGGTGTAGACCAAGACTCGCCGAACGCACACTCTCTAATCGAAGATAACTCTGGGCACTGACATATGACGTGTTCCACAGTTACGTCTTCGTTTTTAGACATTCTACTTATCGGTGTGTCAGTTAACTCCAAATATGTTGACAATGGCCAGTCAGGAATCCTACTATAAGACGTAGGCTTCACCTGGTCATCGCCAAGTACTTCTTGAATATTGGCATGCTAAAATCTTCAAGAGTTTCCGTGCAAATCGGCGCCCTTGTTCCTCCCATCCATTTATCATTTGGGCATATGAGTGTTTTTTAGCTATTTCCGTAATTGTGATTGTCGACATTCCAGACAGGTCACATGGTCCTAAAATTCTTTGATCAGCAGCTTTCCTGGCTAGACCGTCCACCATACGGTTACGTTTGTTGTTGTTGTTGTTGTGCCTTTTGATCCAACTCAGAACAATATTGGTTTTGTCTGAAACATGGGCTAATGATTGGTGGTATTTCATTTTTAGCCCTGATGTGTCTTTACAGGGTTAGAAGTGCTTGTCTGCTACCAGTGCAGATATATCTCTCCTGGCTAGTTTCTTAGCAGCTATCGATATGCCAGCCAGTTTCGTATGTACGACACTGACATTCTTACCCACAGATCACTTTGTTCTTAGGCTTACAGGTTTAAACTACAGACCACATCCAGCGTATGCTATACATATGTCGCTTAGAGACTCTCTAAATATAAGAACAAAGCGGGCTATGGGTAAAAATGTCAGTGTGGTATTGAACAACGTATTCCATTTATTAATTTTTATGTTTGCTATTCATAGATGAACTACAGCAAAATCTGTATTAGAATATAAACTGTTTCAATCTCATGCGTCAAATTGGAAAAACTACTCAACACAACAATTTGCCACCCTACGATCTCTTCTGCTATAACATTTTTGGTGCAAATCTGCGGTATATTTCAATATAACAAACTAGAGAAATCGCTAACCAACCAGGTAAAATGGTATATAAATGTTTACATATTATAAGTTTAGACACTTAAATTATGTGAGCTAACGACGGGTTCAGCACTAGATGTCATCAAGCCCTTTTGAATTCACGTACGGGCAACAACATCCAGAGAATAGTAAAACTAGGTTGAAAACTTCTAAACTAATTGTACCTTAAAGGGCTTATCACTGCCTTTAGAGGCAGCTGGGGTCTTAGTTACATATTAGCCTTAGTAATACTAATCTACTACTTCGAAACTATTAGCTTGATTATATTCAAAATCTTATAAAAGCAATATTTTTTGACTATGCCCAAAATATGAGACACATAAGAAATTGAGTTTTGATATTATTGAGGAACTCTACGACTAGCCAATACTATTATATTACCCCTATTAGGTTTATCAGGAACAAGATATCACCAGGCTCAACCTTTAATAGAGCAATTAAGTACACCTGCTGAATGGTAAAAAACTTAGCCGCCTTCTAAAAGGCTTTTGTGTTGTTGCAGACTATCAGAGTAGTATTTGGCTAGTCATAGATGGGCCGAGGATTGGCCAACAGATATATTCATAACAGACCTGCAGGCCGACAGAAATAAGGGAAAAAGTGTTTCGTCATCAAACTTCCAAAAACGTAATGTAAAACATTAGTAACTTATTGAGACTGCAGTATCAAAAAATGTTCACTTCTTGAAAAATTCTTACTAGCATAGTCCAGATCTAGAAGAAAATCTAAAAAGTAATTAAAACTCCCAAATGGGCGTGAGCACCGGTTTCACTCAAATACTCGCACGCGAAAACTCGTTCGTTTGCAAATGCCATTAGAACTCATTTACAAGTTCTGCAACATCGCTCCAACTACCGGTTTGAGTCTCCAGGAGATTCTTGGAAGCGATAGATTTTTCTTCTTTATTTAGATTCCCTTATCTTATATCCATACTGCAGCCGCCTTTTTCTGATAAAAATTTGCCTGCTTTCGGTTCGAATGTTGAATACGTCACTGGCTGATATCAAATAGAAATCACAAATTGTTTACAATACCACCATTTGGAGAAGCTTTCAATAATGAAGCCGAAAAGTATACCCTGTAGTCGAAGAGAAAACCTTAGGAACTAGACCTTAAGAGAAGCAGACGTATTCTTTCCTGTAACAAGAAATGCAATACTAATTTCTTTTGCACAGCCTTGCACAACAAGTAGAATAGAATAGATCTTTCTCTACACTTTTCCGTGTACACAGAAAGACGGTACATACAAATGGCGATAAAATTAGTGAACTACTAAAACGGTTTTGCAAAGAGCCTTAAAAATTTCTGACAATGTAAAAAATAGCTGTTTTTCTATAATAAATATTTTTGTAGCTTGTAACCTTTGGACTGAACTGTCAACACTTATGAAGAGCAAATAAAAAAATATTGTTCAAATACAAATAACGTCTCCTTTGGGCAACTGCTACTGTCATTAACTACACACTTATTTAAGAAAAGTGACAAAAAATTATTCATGGGGAGGTATTCTGACCTCCCAAATCCTCCCCTCCCTCCGCTACGCCCTTGATGTTATTAATATCCCCTGTCTGCCCACTTCCCTAAATAAAATCCTAGCTATGCCCTTGAATGTTGCCAAAAAAGGTTTCGATAAGGAGAAAACTTAACATAGTATCGTATTGGAGATGTAGGACAGGTTTGAAGCCAAAATAGTTGAACTACCCTTAATACTCGTGCAGTCATCATAGTTTGTGGCGCTCTTTTTCTCCCCAATATGACAAAAATATAGTATTCACTGTAGAGGAGATTAGGTTAGGTTAAGTTAGGTTGATAGTGAGTGGGACGACTATATCTCCTTCCACTGCGATCCTATTGTTGTCTATTGTGGCTCACAGCTATTTAGAGTTCACTGTACAATCTACACCTTTCGACGAAGGCGACTTCCTTGAAGTCAGTAGGTTCCAGGTGAGTGAATCCGAAAGTTTGAAACTTGAAACCTAGCTCTTTCCGGAACTGGACAGGAGCACAATATGTTCTCCGCTGTTTTATCCTTCACATAGCAGAAACGATAGTCCGATGTTTGTTCCAGACCTTGCTTCTGCAAGTGGTTTCTTAGACGACAATGTCCTGTCAACAGGCCTAGAATGCGCAGATCATTCCTGTTCCATTCTAGGATACTCGAGGGGGGGGGGGGAGAGGGAGGAGGGGTGACTAGAGGGGTATGGTATGAACGCCTTCGAATGCAGTAGTAGTAGCCCTGGTGTATCTTGCCAGTGCAGGAGTGCTTTCCTCTCTTCTCACTCTGAGATGGTTTTCCTGGAAGTGCTTTTCAAAATGCCCACAAACGGTTCTGACCCTATGAACGCAGATTCAGTTCCTCCTCTTGCGAGTGTGTAATTTCATTTTATTTCGCTAAGACCTGAAACATAAACCAAAGTCAATTTGGTTATATTGTGGCTATTATTTCTGCTTGAAAGATTGTGGTATACCTCCCAAGGTTTACTGATATTTCAACTCTCGAATTTGTAGCAGCTACTTCCGCTCCTGTGCCTAGTTCTGAGTTGGAGCCGTCAAGGTCGGAAAGTGACACGAAGCTGTCACTCCTATTCCATTCGACTCTTCCTAACAAAAAGACGTTGTAGGATCTTTCCGTATGTGCTTGGGGAACTAAGGAGTTCAAGGCCATTCTGAGTGTATGGTGGTTTATAGTTTCAGTCATAATGCCTGTTGTGTTAAGTCTTAGTTTCTTTTTGTCCTATCTTCTAGTTGATAGCAGTCTGTAGGTGACTATTCTAGCACCTCGCTCTATTAATGTGTAGTAATAGCCAAGCAGGCGAAGCATTGCACAGCCGCCAGTTTGATCTGGCTGTCCGTTGCAAGCATTTATTCCATCACCACCATATGAGGTGACCGTGCCTGGCAAGTAGGCACCAGTAGGCACTTTTTGTCATCCCCGAATATAAAACCCCAGCCACCACTTCCTGCCTACCCCTCCCTGCCAAACTTTTCCGACTTTTTAATAAAGGCCAGTATGTCGGCCTAGCTTGGGGAGGATAATGCCTCTGGCTGGAGTCTATCAGATCCAAAGATTTCGTATCTCAGCCCGCCTATAGCAACTCAAATTCCGCAAGAAGTGGGTCCACGCACAGCCCATACATAGGATGTCAGAACACACACGAAGTTTCTGATTGCCCATTTGCCTTGGTTCCATAACTATGTTGATCTAGACGTTTTCAGCCATAAAATCCTTGGCTTGTTTTGCACCCCTCACTTTGCCTCCACTGTTTATCTATGGTACGTAGGTACCTTTTACCTACTTTGTGAGGGCTGACGTTCCCTGCTGCCTACTCGATCCTATAGCGGACTCCGAGCCAACAAATGGTATCCCGGTGCCGATTCTAGCCAGCGTATCGGCTTCCTTATTACGATGAATGCCGGTATGACCCGGGACCCACATCAAGATGGTAACTTCCTTCAGTCTCGCCAGCTCTTCCAGTCTCTCCGCGCACTCCGGAACTAGGGGTGCCCTAGTTTTGGGCCCGCAGGTGGCTTTCAGTGCCGCTGACTGTCAGAGCAAATGTAAACCTTCTTCTCCGTGCCCTTTCTCACCTCCTTGTTGAATGCAGGAAGAAAATCGATTACCTTCGTCTTCTGCTTCATAGGAAAATAACCTTTTAATTTTAACCGTCCCTTTAGGAGTCAATTCGGATAGTATATTCAGTATATTTAGACCAAGGTTATGATCGTAGATAGAGAGCATGTCAATCATCGAGAAATAAAGTCAATAGGCCGTTGTGAGGTAGTTCAAAGTTTTGTGTACCTCGGTTCTTTGATCGACAGTTCAGGTAGCTGTGAGAATGAGATTCGACAGCGCATTCAACAGGCACGGGTGACCATGACAAAGCTTACTAAAATATGGCGTGACCATAACATAACCAAAGCTACCAAAATGTCGCTGGTTCAGTCTCTTGTGTTCTCCATATTTTTGTATGCCTCGGAAACTTGGACTGTTAAAAAAGCAGATCGAGCTCTCGACTATCCTCCATTGTGTCGACGAGAATGCTTACATTCTTCGGACATATCCACAGGAGCGATAATATGGAGAAACTTGTAGTTGAGGGTCACGCCTCGAGTGGGCGGCTCCGTGACCGTTCCCCTACACGCTGGATGGATACGACGAAACAGTTGCTAGATATGAGTATCAAGAGTGCCACTGAACTGACAGTAAATCGCGAACGATGGCGGGCTACAGTTCTCAAAACTATTGATAATATTCGTGTCGGCAATACTCTAGTTCCGACTTAATGCATTTTACGAGTTCACAACATGTCTGTTAAGACATTGTAACTATGATGATGACCTGCGCGGATAAAACGGTACAGGTAAGACCATGTGTGGGAAACTGTACTTCTTGCTCTTTAATAATCATTTTCAAACTCAGAAATCCCAAATTGAAACAGATATTTTTTTGAATCTTTAAAACAAGACAGCTTCTTTTGGGCGCCTTCGGCGTCCTTTTTGCCATGGCGCTTGGGGCTCACGCCCCCTACCCCCCTAGATTGAAAAGTCAACCAAATACTTCATATTTAAATCATCATTGTAATGAATTTTCAAAATTATTTACATAAGAGATTAATCCGGCTCTGGCGAGGCGTCCATATTGTTACCACAGTTAGCCACGCCTCCTGCTACCGTTTTTGTTATGCGAAATTGAACCTTATAGCGTCTCCTTGAGATTCTACCTCGATGTGATAGAAACATGTTTCTATCTCTCAAGTTACATAGTACCGGCGCGGCGGTGCTGTATCTCACTACTACGGAGTGCTTTCCTCTCTACCCATTCTGAGATGGTTTTCCTGGCACTGTTTATCGCAATGCCCGCAAATGGTTCTGGTCTTATGAACGCAGATTTAGTTCCTCCTCTTGAGAGCGTGTCGGAAAATTTAATTGCCGCTATGATCTGGAACCCAAACTAAAGTTACTTTGTTCCTTATTTTAGGTTCATTGAGAAGATGTATACAGTTCTATGCGAGTCTTGAGTCAACCCGTTTAGAGCTTAGTGCTTTCAGGGCAGCTTGGCTCTGTGAAAAGATTTTTATAGACTTGTTTATCAGGGGTGTTTGTGGTATACCTTTCAAAGTTTATCAAAATTTCAGCCCTTTGATTTATACCAGCTACTCCTTACTCTGTGAATAGTGCAAGATCGGAGGGTGATATGAAACAGAAACTGTCACTATTCCATTCGCGTCTTCCTAAGAAGAGGACGTTGTAGCGATATCATACTTTTAAGCTTTAACCAAAGTGAGGCGTTGTCGTCTTCGACCGATACTGTTGCTAATATCTTTTTTACTTTGTACAAAAGTATTTTGACAATGAAAGTGAGCTGAAGGTACGGCACTGGAGCTTGGGTTTCGGTTCAACTCTAATTATGTCATCACCAAGCATCGTTATTATATCACTGCAACACTGCAAGCAATGCACAACAAAAGTTATGTAAGATTTGCTAAAACGTTTTTCACACAATGAAATGGTTGAATTTCTGCAACCATCTGAATGGCAACGGTTAATTTTTGACGAATATATGTCAGCGTTAATGTAAAGTGTAACCGTTTTTTATCCTTCACCTATTGACTTGGAAGGTAATTAAATGCGGTTACTTTTTATTGCTACGGAAATAGGCTGTCTGGGAAAAAAAGCGAATCAAATTGATTTAATGCTGCATCTGTTAGCAGAGGTTCCCAAAGTAAGAAACTACTGAAATGAGGGGTAATTAAACAAAAGTCGCCTTTTTTGATAATGTAAATTGTAAGAATCTATTAGAATGATTCATAGTATGATAGTAACATTGCAGTCATTGTGCGAGACATTGAATAGTGCGAAATTCTAATTATCTTATTAATACGTTTTTTATGGATATCCTCACTAAATAAAACTTTTTCTCTAGACAGATAGGTTCTGACGATAATAACAATTTGTGTATAAACTTTAAATAAGCATACTTTACTAACATATATTTTCATCCACCTTAGTATTCGATATTTTGATAAATCAGCCTTTGCCATTAAGAAGCAGCTTTATTGATCATCAAAGTCACATTTTACTTCCCACACCGATAGATGAGGGGAGTATTGTGACTGCGAACATTTTCGATTTTGAGATAATGGGTTTTTTGGGCGTTTTATGATGTCTACATAACGAAAATCCACGTCACTCATTTCCGTCGGTCTGTCTGTCTGTACGCGTTTTTCTAGCCACGTAATCTCAGTAACCGCTTCATGGATTGTGATGAAATTTGGGCAGCAATATTCTGTGGAGTCGTAGTAGATAATGCTGCTATAATTTTGAAAATCGGTGCATAGGTGGTGGAGTAATTAGCAAAAAACAAAAAAGTTCAAATATGCCTCAAACTTCGTTTTTAGGCGTTTTAGGGGTTCCTGATCATTTTCTACTTTTTTTGGGTGGGGGTGAATTTGGGGTGGTTGGGGGCTGGGGGGTTCTAAAACTAAACAAATTGTTGTATTCGTAATGAACTGTCCATTGATATGTGAATCAAAAACCTAGCGGCATGATACACTTTTTTAGGTCCATGCATGCTTATTATGAAACCACGGGCCTTACAGAAACAAATTTTGTAATGTGTACATACGAGTTCTATATTGTATATTGAGTAAATCAAAAATTATTAAATTGATTTTAATGTAATTTTGAAATAGAATTTACTACCCCGGCGAAAATGGAAAACGAATCTGTTTCTGAAAAAATGTGTAAGTGGCGGCCCAGCAATAATAAAAAAACCAAAAATATAATATCAGCTCAACTTCGTTGTTAGACGGGTTGGAGGCTCTTGATCGTTTCTCATCGTCCAGTTGAAGCATGCAGAAAAAACTGTGGCATCCTAGTTCCTAAGGAGGGAGACGCAAGAAACTATTTAAGAGGGTTTTTGTGTTGGATGTTTTTTTGCGGGCGGGTGGGCGACGATTCAGTTGCAAGGGGATTTCAGACTGTAGCTTCGCGCAATGGGAAGTAATAAAATTGTATCATCGTTATGTGTGGGAAGTACTGAGTCAATCAACTTGACCACATTTTTTCTTTTATAAAAGGTTCTATATTCTCATAATTTTCAAAATGAATTTATGGCGAAGCTGTAATTAAAATGTTTCCACCATAAAAGCACATTGATGCAACAGTTTTATTTATACTAAATCTATACTTTAGGTAATGTACATTTTTTCTACAGTTCCATGAAGAAGGTGAGCACTCCAAGGGCCACAGTACTAAGGGAGAGCACAACATCCGCAAAACAGACGAGTTTGAGAAGAAACAGGAATTCTACGAAGAAAGCCATGAAGGAGGCGATTTCGAAAAAGATGGAGAATTTTACCATGAAGATGGTTATAAGAAGGTTCGTACAAACACAAATTCCCTGACCTGTTGTGAAAAAACGACGCTTCAATGGTTTCGTTTTAATTAAAACACTCACGCAATATTTAGCCAACAGTTACTTGCTCAATGAACTTAACGACACTATTGCAGAGATTTCGTGGTACATTCTTTCTATGCCACCGTCAAAGATATTTCGTAAAGTTTCATTCTGATAGGCTCCTCACTAATACGGAGACATAAGTCAAGGTTTTTCATGAAGAACGATGAACATTACTTATTTTTCTGTTACTCAGACATTAGTAAATTGATATCTAAAAGTCATGTGCGATATCAAAAACATTAATTATGCCAATATTTTGGTATACATAAATATTAACAATCTATATCCGATATCTAATAGGTATATCTAAAGCCTAAGAACGATAAGCACTACTTTTACATCTTTCATTCGGTATATTTTATCCAATCATACCATAAAATAAAATCATTTGTAGCACTAAATGGGGTGAGTGAAAACAATATAGACGACTCATTCTTATGCAAATTTCATAAATATGTAGGTTGCCCATACCCAGATACTGGTATAGCGTGGTTTATCATCTATCACTCATTTTTGCAATTTTTTTAATATAATTATGTATACATAGTTTTGAGAAATATTCTACACAATTACGGCACCAAAACCAACAAATTCATTCAAGTAATAAAACAGTTCCTATATCTAATTTAACATAAATATTGTTTATTATCGTTTTTGAACGAAATGATGCCTTCAAAGAAAACATTCAAATCTATGAAAATTTAGACGCGATATTCGTAATACATCTTAATAAACTCATAGTTCCAGCAATTTAAGGTAAAATTTCTGTTTGAACAGTATATTGTTTCTATAGAAGTGAACGGAAAAAATATAGAAATTAGTGTATAGTTGAAGTGTATTGGTATCAAGTTAAAAATTATCTGAGGAATGCTTAGCTTTCAACAAATGTGCTGATTCCCATAGAGATAATAATACTAGTCAATATAAGAGTTTTTATAAGTCTTCTTCTGAGATATTTTGGAAATGGCTAAGGAGAAAAGTTATATAATCCCAATGTACTCTTTTATCCTAAGGGTGAAAACTACACCTTATACATTTTTTGATGAGACAAATCTTTTCTAGTTATTCGCAATGTATAAAAAACTATTAATAAATCAACTGGTACTAAAATGAGAAACTGTCAAAATATTGGTTGTATAGTCTGACAAAATTATTATTATACCAGTAAGCTATAACCGGGTTGGAATATCGTCCAGCCCAACCAACCAACAACTTAAATAGAGTATTATTAGCTTGTCAGAAATACGGTTTTTGCGTCTACATGATTTATTTCGTTATCGATTTATGTGAGTGTTTTTATTGTAAAAATGTAAACCTGTGAGAAGGACTGTCGCATGTCGTCCGCTGCCCAGACAAAACCACAATTTTCATTTAACTAATTTAACTTTTGTCCTTTTTGCCAGCATATTGTCAAAATTTAATGTCAATCGGTGTATTTCTCAAGAACAATGCACTGACTGTGACGTAAAATACTAGCCTGTAATGGAACATCGTATCCTTGTTTCTTTTATGTCATATATTTTTCCGCAGCTTTTCTCTGCACTATGCGAAATTCAACCATTTAATTTCTTTCGTCATGTTAATTTCAAAACTCTCAAAAGTCATAAACAGATATTCAGAATGCATTCAAACTCACAATTGTTAATTTCTGTACTCGTTTATGTTTGGATGATTTTAATTGATGCATAGATTCCACAGCCACATTATTATCTACAGGGCGTCCCAAAAACTAGTATCAAGCGTAAGTTCAGAGATAGAACACACCTAGAGGTTCGCTCCCATATATGTTATGCAATTTTTTATAGTTTTCACGTTATGAATTTTTGTAGTAATTTCTTCTCAATACTTCACTTACAACAAATTATGGGTCACAGAGGTAGACATTATTGAGATACCTACTTTTTAAGAAGAGGATTTTAAATTGTTCGAGCGTGATTTAGTCAAAGAAGCTCCTTTGGTTTATCCGAATATTAGTTTTGATCTGTTAGATTAAGATATGTACTACAAAACCAGATTGACGAGGGTCGTCAACCAGTCGAGGTGAGGGTCGAGGAACATATTCCTCTACTCTCGCCTTGCGAGCGCGTCCGCTATTTCATTGCCACCAACTCCAGCATGACTCGATACCCACATAAGTGACACCTGATGTCTTGCCGAAATGTCATCCAAGACCTTTCTACATTGCAGAAGCAGCGCTGATGTAAACCTACAAGTATTTAACGCTTTTTATGCTGCCTGGCTGTCAGAGCAGATGGTGATCCACCTGCTTGGCCCTAAATTTCGTAAATACGAAAGGCACAAACTAAAATTGCATATATCTCTGCTTGGAATACCCAAGAGAGAGAGAGAGAGAGAGAGCTTTGTTTTTGGCCCATAGATCCCAGCGCCAAGGCCTTCGTCGGTAAGTGTGTCGTCCGTGTACCAGACAGGGCCTCTCCTCTCAAAAAGCGGCCTGCCGCTTGGCTCCCACTCTTCCCTTGTATGATACTTCACGGTAAATTTGCAGTCAAAGCGATATGTAGGAGAAATTATAAAATTATATCAATCCTCATATGTAAGATAGGGGCATCCCTTTGCAGTTCCGAGAGGATGACAAAGTGTCTCCTGCCAGGATGCACAAAGGACCAACTGCCTTGACTCCACAATCCGAACGCAGACACCCTTGCCTCCCTTGAACTACCAAGTCGAGTGGAGGGAGAATCAGCAGTCCTTCTAGCTCTAGCGCGCTCAACAGTGTCTTGCGTACTGCACTTGTTATACTAATACAAGCCAAGCGTTGAATTTCATTTAGCTTTGCTCTGATTGTTTCTATCCTTACGCATGGCCACGTAACATTCATGTAAGCCCGTGTAATATCACCATAGAATGAAATCGATAGGGCTCAAGTTGGGGGATCGTGGTAGCCATGCAATGGGCCCTCCACGACCGATCCACTGGTATGGAATTGGTCCGTCAAGTTACTGCTGAAAATCTGCGCAAAGTGACATAGTGCACCATCGTTTTGAACGTCACAATTCTACGGGTTGATAGACTATCTTCAAACAAAGTGTTTAGATTGTATTTCAACAACGTTAAAATTGGATTCTCTGTCCAATCGGCCCGGTAGCTCAAACAAATCAATCAATTTTCCGTTAATATCATAGAACACAAGTTTACCTTGACTGTTCTTGAAAATTGGACTCACGCGTCATATGCTCCTCCCTGTGTGGGGGCGGGTTAGAACATCTCCTATCGTATATCCTGCCCGTCGTAAAAGGCGACTAAAAAGAATCGAACTACTGTCGGTATAAGCAGTAACATTTTCTCAACCAACAGCCTTGGGTGGACGAGTTGAGAAGAGTGTCCTTCTTGTTCTTGGGTTGAGAAATTGTCCCTAAAGGCGGATGAACCAGTTGATACCATCTGGTCAACGGCATGAGGATGCAGAAAGCAAATGGGAAACTACTGCATTAAAGATCTTAAAGATATCGCAAGAGAAACTCGTAAAATGATGAAATGCGTTTTACGAGTTCACAACATGTCTTTTGAGACATTGTGACTATGATGATGTCATATGCTCCAGGATAGTTATGGATATTGAATATTCTACATAGTTTAAAGTGGGTCTCGTCTGTCCGAAAAACTGTGTCAAAAAAAGTTTCGTTTTCGGCTTGACGTCCCAGCATTTCCCGGAAATCCCTTCTTGGGCAGCCATCGGGCTTACTTTTGTCCAACTTAGTACAATAGGCTAAGACAACATACCTATGAATCTATGGTATTTCGTCCAAACCGGTGTCTTTGTAACATTTTGAAAAAAGCGATTTGTTATGAATTGGGCTCAACTTTAAATTAATATCATAGATAGCTCAATTTAATTCTCAGAATAAGCGGTTCATAACATTAGCATTAGCATAACTTTTTAAAAAAGGTTTGGGTGAAATATGTTTTCTTTTTTTTTTAGCGTAAATAAATTTAAATGTTCAGTATAGAAACCACATTTGGACATTGCGTGACTTTTTATGACACAATGATATCAAATTTGACGAAAAATGTTTACCTGGCATATTAAATGAGCAACTACAATCAAAGTAGGTATCTCAACAAATGTCTACCTCTGTGGGCCATAATTTCTTGTAAATCAAGGACTGAGAACAGAATACGAAAAAAATCTAAAACTACAAAAAATTGCATAACACATATGGGGGTGATTCAGAATATTCAGGTGTGCTCTATCTCTGGACTTCCGCTTGACACTACTTTTTGTGACACCTTGTATAATACTCAAATTCAGGTGTCAACAAGTATTTAAAGCTAGATGAATAGAACATAAATGGTTTCAAATCCATCTTAACTTTCAAGTTTTACATGATATTTTTTATTTGCAGGGTGGCCACGAGAAAGGAGGTCACGAACACGGAGGAGAAGAGCACTCACACCACGGAAAAGAGAGCAAACACGAAAAAGGAGGTCATCACCAAGAGGATAAAGGACACAAGGACGCAGGCGGTCACGACAGCCATCACGATCAACATTCCACCCACGGCAAGAAGGACAGCCACTCTGGCGGCAAACGATGGCACTATCACGATGGCGACGATGGTGACAATGACGGAAAACACTCCGCTCAACAGATCGTCATCCAACCCCAAAACGCCCAGGATGCTGCGAGCACATTATTGGCCGTTAAACAGTTATTATCTCCACTACTTGTCTTCAATAACATGGATCAGTCTAATGTTGGTGCTGTTAAAGAAGAAAGTCAACATAGTACTCAGTACCAGCTTCCTCAAAGAGACGATAGTAGTACTTCAAGGTCTCAATCGGATTCATTCTTGGAAGATGAACAGCCTGCGTTTGTTGAGACAGCTAACAAACCCAAGGTCTTCGTTCCCGTACGAACTACTACATCTACCGAACCTCCTCTTACAATTAAAGTGATCTTCCCAGAGGACGAACAACCTACTTATACCACGAAAAAAACTCACCAAGATACATACCAGACCGAACGTCAGCCTACTTATACCTCGAAAAAGGTTCACAAGACACTTGATGCCTTCCCTCAAGATGTTTACAGTGCGATAAAGAGCGAGATTAGAGACGATCTAGAGCAGCATAACGGGCCTCAGCTACCAGACAACAGTAAAGATATCAATTCGATCATAGAGGAGTTCAAGAAGGAAAACATCCTGCCGCCTGATCCTCCCAAGCGTGAAGATATGCTTGAGCCAAAGGCCACCGATCAAAACCTCGATACAAAGTACGACCAATATTTGAGCTACATACGTGACCAGGCGCAGCAGCCTACAGATGAAGCCTCGAGTATTAGAGAAAAGTACAGGCACTATAAATACATTCCACCAAAGCCAGAATCGTTGGAGGCCTTCACTGAAGCATCGAATCAAGTAAAGAGCGTTATCCAGGATCCCAAGGGTGGAGGAGCTATCAAACAGCGTCCAGCGGGATTCAAACCTCTGGATAGCCACAAAGCAAGTTCTATTGCGATAGAAGCCAAGGAAGCGCCATGTCCGAAGAATAAAGATGCACCACCTGACGGTTAGTAATTGAGGGGTTGTTATGAGGTGTATCCAAGGGTGAGTCAAGCTCAACGCCTCGGACTATTGTGACCAAACGACAGCTCTTTTTAGAAAACTGACTATGTGTGAGTACGTAATATGTCGAGTTGGACTATGTTTTAAAAATGATCGCTTTTATACAGAGTGTCTAATATAAGAGTGACTTATCAAAGTTATGTTTTTTAAATGTAACAGCCTATATACTATTGAATCTTTATATCTCTGGGTCAATTCTAATGTGACTTTACGTATCACATATGAGACTTTAAACGAACCGTTTAGATGCAAATCATCATTTTTGGTATTAGCACATAACTAGACTTTATAAAAAAACAGAATACCTACCGCAGCGATTAAAAAACTTAGGACACTGTAACTTTGCCATGAGACTAAGCATGAAACAAGTCAGCTCAGGTTAGACGGTAAAATTTGTATTATATTTGTACTTAATTCGATGATTAATTTAATCCGATGATTAAAATTGAGGAAAGTTCAGCCACTGATAAGTTGATTTTTTAAATGCCTATCTCTTTTATACGTTCGAATGTAAAATTTAATGGCCTTTATAATGATATAAGTTTGTAAATATCAGTCTCTGGTAGTTTTCATTTATTTCAAATTTTCAATCAAATCGGTCTTTCTCAATTTTACTACTGAAACAACCTAGCAGGTCATGAAATACAAACAAAGAGCTGTTGAGATGGAAGAAAACAACTAACTTAGTAAAAAATTAAAAAGAAACTAGAGTAAAGGGATGATATTATAAAATTACTTACATCAAAAATAAACTATAACCAGAAACAACAGCGGTAATGTATCTAAGGTCAAAGAGAAGCTGGAGAATGTCAGAAATGGATATTTTTCACAGCCTACTAGCTACTGCAATGTAGATTGACAATTTCCCAAGCCATTAAAAATTTTGAAATGCAAGTCAAAAGTAACGATACCTCTGACTGGAGTACTGCAAATTATTCAGTACCTATTAGCAAGATTGCAGAAAATGCAGGATAAGTCAAAATCTTTCCAAATTATAAAATATAATTTACCTGGCAGAAAATTATAATCTGATTTGTCAATATCCCTTTTTCGCGATCCTGCTAAGAGATACTGAAAAATTTGAAGGGTCCAGTCAGAGGCGTCACTACTTTTGACTTTGACGAAAAATGCTACTCTTTTATAGCATTAAATGTGAAATTTTATTTTGAAGATATTAAAGAAGCCCGCAACATACCCTGGTAATTTTCCTTTCATTTAAAATGCTTTAATGGTTTTGGAAGCTGAAAAGCTCTAGCACATTGCAGTAGGTAGGTAGTATGCTGTAAAAAATTGACTTTTCTGTCGTAGTCCAGCTTCTCCTTGACCTTAGATAAGTTATCTCTGTTGGTTCTGGTTACAGTTGATTTGCTGTATGTAATCTGTGATTGAACTTTCATTAATAAATAAAACAAATGTTACCGTCTAACATAAGCTGCCGCGTTTCGTGCTTTGTCACACGGCAAAGTAACAACATTCTAAGTTTTATAATCGCTGCTATAGATTAGACCTCTACTAATACTAAAAATGGTGGTTTACACTTAAACGGTTCTTTTTAAGACCCAGTCCCATATATGTAAAGTCACTCTAGAATTGGCCAAGGAATCTGAATATGCAATATTATACAGGGTATTCCATTACAAAAATAACTCTGATGTCACGCTTTTAACAGGCATCCTGTATAAAAGTCATTATTTTTAAAATGTTTTCCAACTAGACCGACATACACCCGTAAAGTTAATTTCCTGAAAAGATCCATCGTTTGGTCACAAGAGTCCGAGACGTTGAGCTCGACTGACCGTGTATATCATGTTTAGAATATTTGGATACACGTATTGCCAGGTCAGATGTCATTTGTAAGTGCTGAAAAGTGCGAAAGTTAAATATTCCAATGCAAGCATCTTATTTATCTATAAGGAACTAATGATGCAACCTAGACAAGTTTGACGCTTTAGCACGTTTCCTGCTGGTATTGGTACTGACTTCGTAGCAGTAATAGTGATAGGGAGGCGAAGCTTGGCAAGTAAACCTCCTCTGGCCCTTTTTTTCAATCCCACTCTTGGGCAAAATTGGATATGTCCGACCGTCCCGCTGAATATAGTGACTCCTCCCGAACTCCGAATATCTGAACCTTGAGGAAGCCCAGGAAGTGAAACGCGGTCTCATCCTCCTCCCAGCGTCTGGAGAGATGGGGTCCCATACCACTCTCATGAGTAGCAAACGTCTATTCAGCCGGCAATGGCCAGTGACAACCCTCACCAAAAGGTTGAGCGTCTCTCTGCCTTTATTCAGACGTCATAGCATCCGGCCTTATCACGGCCCACTAGGAATCATTTAGCTTCTCTACAATCGTCTCTCTTTAACCACGCTTCTAGCAGTTCCTTGTAGGACCAGTCGTCTAGGGCAACATTGACCTGGCGCCTTCTAATTCTAAACATCGGTCCTGGGCTGGGAAGTGGAGAATTTTCTAGTTAAAAGCTATTGGTTCTAACCTCGGCTTACCAAAGAGTTGTTGTCTCTTGTGCTCTAACAGTTATAGCACTTCGTACTCACAGAACAAATAAGAGACTGACTCTGTCTCTCTCCGATATTGTGTAACATAAGCTGACCAGTTGTTATCGAAGTTGATTCCTTCCGAAGAAAGCAGCAGTACTGCGTAGTAGAGTCTGCATTTTCTTGCAAAAAAGCTGAATTAATGAATAAGGACCAGAGGCTATCCAGCACGGAATGTGGCTGGTGCATAGGCCACACGATGGGCCCTTTTGCGCCTCTATTCGCGCTAGTTCCCAAGACCTGCCCTTTTGGCAAAGGCAAGTACATTCTTAGGTCCTATCCGTTTTACATCTATTGGTTCCACGTGCACGTTGGGTCGTTGACCACCCTCATCACGAACAAGTGACGCCTGAAGGTGTTGTGACCCGTTAGTAGGCCTACTAGCAATCTCAAGTTACTCCTATCCGGAGAGAGACAAAATCGTCCTATTCTCTCTGCAGGCCCTGCTGATAATTCCCGAGCTTGACGGAGATGACCAGAGATGTTGTTCCATCTCAGAGAGTGTTGATTCTGGATCCACTCTCCAGTTGTTTTCCTAATCAAGTTTGCAGATAGTCCTAAGGCTGGTTCCGGGCCCACAAAACTGTTGCCGGATCCCATCCTGGCCAGATGATCCGCCATTCCGTTACCCTTTACCCCAGCGTACCCACATCAGTGATACCTTGTGTTTAGCTGAGATGTCGTCAAGAGCCCTCCTGCACTCCAGGACCAGTCCCGACGATATTTTCCAAGCACTCAGTGCTTTGATGGCTGCCTGACTGTCAGAGCAGATAGTAATCCGCCTCCTAGACCCGTCAATTTCCCGAATACGATTTACACAAACAAGTATCGCATAGATCTCAGCCTGGAATACTGTGGTGTGCCCCCCAAGAGGGAGTGAAAGTCTTGTATGGGGTCCGTAGACTCCCGAGCCCGAGCCCTCTCTAGCGAGTGAACCGTCTGTGTACCAGACCTGTCCTCCTCTTTCGATGAGCTGTCTTTCCCTAGACTCCCACTCTTCCCTTGACGGAAACACCACCGTAAATTTGCGATTGAAGCGATGCGTAGGAGAAAGTGTATCGCTCCTTGCCAACAAAATAGGACAATCCTCATGCAACTCTGCTAGAATCGTCGAATGTCCTTTGCCTGGATTCATAAAAGTCCAGCTACCCTGACTCCAGAGACGGAACCCAGTTTTTCTAGCTTCTCCTTGAATTACCAGATCCAAAGGAGGAAGATTCAATAGTGTTTCAATGGCACTCAAAGGTGTTGTGCGCACTGCACTGGTTATACTAAGACATGCCAAACGTTGAACCTTATTAAGTTTGGCTCTTATTGCCTCCGTCTTTATACAGGTCCACCACACTATGGAGCCATATATTAATGACGGTCTGACTACTGTAGTATAGAGCCAGTGCACCACTTTTGGGCTCAGGCCCCAGCTACTACCGACAACTCTTCTGCAGGCCCATAATGAGTTTCGAGCCTTGCTTACCTTATAATCCACGTGCTGCCTCCAAGTCAGCCTATGATCCAGTATGACTCCTAGATACTTTACTGACTGAGACAATTCAAGTGTCGTTCTGAAAAAGGTACGCCTCACGAGGCCTTCCATCTTCCTTCTCCTAGTGAACATAACGAGCTCCGTCTTTTCAGCGTTCACTGACAGATCTACCTCATTACACCACGTTTCCACAACACGCAGCGCGCCTTGCATTACCTCGGAGACTATATTAATGAATCTACCCCTGACCACTATGCTCAAATCGTCGGCATAGGCCTGCACGTAGACCCCTGTGTTACTTAGTCTCACGAGTAGGTCATTCACCACTAAGCACTATAGTAGAGGTGAAAGAACACCGCCCTGTGGGCAGCCTCGCGCCACTGCAACGCTATAGTTTATGTCATTAAGCGTTGCAGAAGCCACTTGGCACTCTAGAGTGGTGAGAATCCACTCCACTAGGATTGGAGCAATTCCATGTCTCTCTAGGGCGCGTCTTATCGAATTGCTAGTGGTACAGTTGAACGCACCCTCGATGTCAAGAAATGCTACCGTAGCCACTTCCCGTTGATCTAAGGTTTTCTCAAGCCTGCTGACCAAATGGTGAAGTGCCAGCTCAGCTGATTTTCCCGCCTGGTATGCGAACTGATAGGCATGGATTTCAACCCTTTGTAAGGGCCCATCCCTGATATATCTATCAACCAACCTCTCCAGTGTTTTTAGTAAAAACGACCCTTGAATGCAACCAACTCTTCGGTGTGAAGCCAGTAGCCACACAGGCGCGAAATATCCTAACTAGGTATGCAAAAAGCTACGATTGTATGAATTGAAGATCAATTAGGTAAAATATTATTTCAAATTTCCAACCAGAAAAAATTTTTTCTTAATTTTAAATAATAGCTGCACAATGCTTTCAGATGGAGCGCCGCGGCATGACGAATAACCTCTTCTCCTGAAAACGCAAAAATGCAACATCGTAACTCTGCAACAGTTGAACTAATGAAAAAATGGTTTCTATAAACGTTATAGAGCAAATGTCGATTATTACGATGGAGCTTTTAAATTGTCGGTCCGATGAAAATTTTCGGAGCAAAAGTGAAAAATGTAGAACTATGACACCGCGCGCGACCCTTGCGCGGGGCTGCCACGAGGGGTCATAATGTATTTATTATAACTCCTATGGCTTGCCAGACGATCGACGACCTTCGGACCTTATGTCCCATGAGACGTTTTTCGTTTGCGGTTTAGCACGTGTAGAAGTGTATCAGCTCAGTAAATATTGGATTGTGCATGTTCTATGAATTGAATTGACCCTCAGAATTAGTGTTTTATTTAAAAGTTTAAGGCGCAAAAAATATAAAACGTTGTAAAAAGCCGGTAAGTGACTGTAGTTGTTTCAGATTTATAAGCCAAGAAGCAACTATTGTGACTTGTTACTAATTTGTCCCCAAGGTAGCTTTAATTTCTCTATTTTCTATAGTAATACTAAATCTGAATTAATTTTGATGTACGTGTCACTTCCTCGGGCACATATCCAGGATTTGGTTTTGGGAGGAGGTCCAGATTATGGGTGTTACTTTTAAATTTTACTTATCCTTTAGGGGGGGGGGGTTCCAGACCTCCTGGAAATACGTGCCTGCACTTCATTAAAATCTATACAAACAATGGATGTTGATAATAGTACCAGTTCCAACAGTGACTTAGATGCAAAAATCAAATTTAGGCGCCATACAAATCAAGCTGACATATCATTAAGCCAACTTTGTATCATTTTACAAGAATCCAGACAGCTAATCGTCGAAATCATGTTTTGTTAACGCACTTGATCTCAAATTTTGACAATTTAAAGGAGCAAGCATATCTGAGTTGCCATAGGAAATGCTACAAAACTCAAAACGTATACCAGACAAAGAATATTGCTTCGTTCAAATCAACGTATGCAAAAATAGTTACTGCTTGTCTCGAATAGATGCACAATCCAATATTTACTGAGCTAATGCATTTCTACTACTGAACATGTGCTGAACCGCAAACGAAAAACGTCGCATGGGACAAAGTTGCCGATCGTCTGGCAAGCCATAGGAATTATAATATAGCCCTTTCGTGGCAGCCCCACGCAACGGTTGCGTGCGGTGTTATAGTTGTACATTTTTCACTTTTGCTCATAAAATTTTCGTCGGACTGACAAATTAAAGGGCCCATCACAATCCTCAATATTTGCTCTATGAGGTTTACAGAAATCATTTTTTTGATTAGTTCAACTGTTGCAGAGTTGCGATAAGTGGAACGATGGCGCATTTTTGCGTTTTCAGAAGAAGATTCTTGTCACGGCGAGCGCTCCGTATGAAAGCATTGTGCACCGATTATTTAAAATTAAGCAAAAACTATTTCCGATTGGAAATTTGGAATAATATTTGGCCTAATTTATCTTCAAGTGGTTTAGATATGGAAACAGCAAAAAAACTTTCGAAAATTTTTGCAGAGTATGATTTTTGGACAAGTCGATTTTGCGTTCTTAAAGGTACCGTAAACGCGGGCTACTTTGGCCCTAACGTCCTTCTTTGGCCCAAATGGAAAAAAAAATAAATCGTACTGTATAAACATTTTTGTACCTGTATTCAAAATACTTCCGGCTGATTCCGCTAGGTAGCAGCACTGTACAGGCTGCCTGATAAGTCCAGTGGTTCCAATATTGCCCACTAGAAAGCAGCACCTATAGTTTTTTGACTAGTGGAATGACGTGAAATTTTTACCTGCCAAACTTCCACTTCCAGAAAACTTATTTCTTGCAGAACAAGCCTGGTAGGTACATTTTATTGAATAATTTCTCATTGTTTAAGCCGTACTTTAGTGACAACACTGTTAAACTCAACAAGTTTTGTTATTTTAATATTTTTTTAAATCAGTCCCGGTAATATATAAAATACGTCCTACTTTGGCCCAGCATTTTTTTGGGCCAAAGTAGGCCGCACTTTCATAAAATCCATTATATTAAGTTATTAATTGCTATAGAAACCTTAAAACATATCATTTTTGTATTTCTATTCCGTATTTTTCTTTGCAGCTTGTTCAGGATGCCGTATAGTTACAAAAGACTTCCTGGAAGCCGAAGATACGCTGACTATAGCTATGAACAACTTCTGATATGTCTAGATGCAATCAGGTCTGGTAATATCACGCAAAGACAGGCTGCTGATCATTTCAGAATACCCCGAAGCACTATAAAAAACAAGTTAAAAAATTTGTTTTCTAGTTCACCGGGCCATCCAACAGTCTTTACGAAAGAAGAAGAACTAGCATTCGCCAGTCATATTGACAAAATGTGCGAATATGGATTTCCACTCGATGAATTAGATTTGAGATTCATCGTAAAATGTTACTTGACTAGGCAAGGGAAGATTGTGCAATGTTTTTGCAATAATCTTCCAGGACGTGACTGGGTAAAATCCTTTCTAAATAGACATCCTCAACTGACTATCAAGTTTTCGTCCAATATTAAAAGAAATCGGGCTCAAATTGATGAACAAATAATCACAGAGTATATCGAAAATCTGACAGAAACGGTCAAAGATGTTTTACCAGAAAACATTTATAATTATGACGAAACTTGTATGTCAGACGACCCAGGCAGGAAAAAAGTAATCTGTCGTAGAGGATGTAAGTACCCAGAACGTATAATGAACTCAACCAAAGCAAACATAAGTGTTATGTTCTGTGGTAATGCTAATGGCGATTCACTGCCTCCTTATGTGATTTATAAAGCAGAGCATTTATGGACGACTTGGACAGAAAATGGTCCTGAAGGGGCACGCTACAATAGAACCAAGCAAGGTTGGATAGACGCGGCTACTTTTGACGATTGGTTTTCAACTCATCTCCTACCTACCATTAAAAAACAAGAAGGCACAAAAGTTGTGATCGGGGATAACCTTAGCTCACATATAAGTTTGAACGTTTTAAAGCTTTGTGAAGAGAACGATATACGGTTCATATGTCTGCCCCCTAACTCGTCACATTTGACACAGCCACTCGATTTGGCTTATTTTAGGCCTCTTAAAGTTAAATGGAGGCAAGTTCTCTCTGATTGGAAACAATCAGAGAGTGGTAAGGCCATTTCTACATTATCAAAGGACATATTTCCAAGGCTTTTGAAGAAAGCTTTGGATAGTATAGAGCCTAATGTGAGAGAAAATATAAAGGCTGGCTTTAGAAAGGCTGGTATCCATCCAGTCAATAAAGAAGAAATTTTGAAGCGCTTGCCGTCTAGTAATGCCTCTGTTAATCTGGAGTTAGTTGGAGAAACTTTCATTCAACACCTAAAAGAAAAAAGACAGGAAGTTGTTAAGCCTCGAAGAACAAAGCGTCAAAAGTTGGAGGTTCCCGCTGGAAAAAGCATAACTTCAACTGATGTTATTCAGCACCAAGAGAATAAAAAAAAACAAAAAGATGAAAAAAAGAAAGAAAAAGGAAATTTTAAGAAGCAAAACAAAATCGCCAAAGAAAAAGAAAACAAAACGATGGATAAAGAAAAACAAGCTAAAAAATATTCATTGAAGAAAAAAGCACCTAAAAGAACAACAAGTCTTTCATCAACAGATGTAGATGATGATTTCAGCCTTGCGTCATCAGGGCACAGTGACTTAGTTTTTTCCAGCGGCGAAGACGATTTAGTTTGTGAAAGAGGTGAAACATCTGGTGCTCAGAAAATAAATGATTACCCCCAACCAACTACAAACCTTCCTATTGAAGATAACGTCATGAACAATCAAGGTGATGACATGAAGGAAAATCTGCAAGAAGGCGGATTTGTAATTGTGCGTTGGAATGGACTGCGATTCCCAGGCTTAGTGCTCTCAGTGGCTGAAGAGGGAGCAACGGTTGACTGCATGACGCCCACAGCGAAGTGTTGGAAATGGCCTAAAGAAAAGGACATATTATTTTATAAGTGGGAGGATATCGAAAAACTTATTTATCCGCCAAAGATGGTTAAAAGAGGTCTTTTTAAAGTTGATTATTTCTAACATATTCAAGCCCTTCCTTATTGTAGTTACCAAATATTTGATAATATAATCTTCGTTGAAATACCTGTTCTTGTCAATATCCAAGTCCTTCTTTATCCATACCCTTTGTATCATGCTTTTGAACACTAAAAATTGACTTGGGCCAAAGTTACCCTAACCCGAGGGCAACATTGGCCCAAGATTAAAAAAATTATAATAATTCAAAAAACATTTTGTAAGTAAAAACATTATAACTAATTAAAATTTGAGATAATAAAGTTGTGTAAAAACGTTTACCAGAACTTCTAGGCAGTGAAAACAACAGTTTTTAGAGAAAAGTACATACAATTACTGAAAAGTGGGCCAAAGTAGCCCGCGTTTACGGTATATAGAATTATGTACAATAGGTTTCAGCTTTTTGCAAGAAAGTGCAAACGAAAAATGTTTCTAGAACGAATTTTTGGGCGGCTTAACTCTACTATCAGCTATTTTCTGGCACAAGGCTTAATTAATGATTTCCCATGCCATACATCCAGGCATCAAGTCCCAATATTCCTTGTGGTGGAGTTTCACTCTTTCCCAGACCTCATGGTGTCTAATAGTGCTTTTGGGTATAGTGGGCATACTGTTACTTTATTGCATATTATGGCAAAGTAACTGCTAGCTTTTAACTGTTAGGGAAGTTGAGATAATGTCTATGGAGTTGTTCTTCATTTAGGGCTATGCAGATTACAGACCGAAGTACTATCTATAGTACATACTTCTACAATTGTATCAAAATAGAAGCATCAAAAAAATTACAGTCTGGTCTGCGACTCTCCGGATCGCTGTTCCATTAGAATCAGAGATTACTCACTGGATCGTGCAGAGGGAAGCGAATTTCTCAGACCACGTGGTCACCCAAAACTATAACTAGCAGACTGATTACTTCATCTAACACCGGTGAAGTTATCCGAGAAACTCCTGATACTTGGTTTTTTTTTCTCCTCCATCAAGAGTGGTCACCTCGGTATGTGCCAAAAAATAAGGCAACCTATCTTTTAGTATAGGCAGACAATGTGGAAAATTGGAAAACTTTATTTTTTAGTTACAGTGACACAAAGCATTTATTGACCCTTAAATGACGACATCCCAATATTTTAACATAAACAACATGGCGTCAAATGCGACCCCATGAAAGGGGTATGGTATTTGATCATCAGATGAATCGCATTCATTCCCACTCCAAATTATTTCGTCCTCTTCTACGCCAGGTCACCGTCGACCCCAACTGCGTATAGCCCAGTAAAAATAAATCCACTGCACTCGCCGCTTGTTGTGCTGATTGAATGAATGAATGAAGATTGAGAGGTCTTCTGGTGACCAGAACCACCAGTGCATAGGCCTAAAAACTGGCCCTTAACTTCTCCTTACCCTAGTTCCCAAGTCCAGCCCCATCGCAAGGGTGTAGATGGCCTTGGGCCAGAGGTCCTAAAAGAAGTTGTCTGGCTTGACGGAGATTCCAGATTCCTCTTCAACTCGTAAGAGTCACAGCCGGCTCAGGACCCAGGAAATTATTCCTCGACCCTCGCCTTGCAAACCACCAACTCCAGCACCCATACAAGTGACACCTGAGGTCTTGCCGAAATATCATCCAAGATCTGTCTACATCGCAGAACGAGTTTTGACGTAAACCTACAAGCACTTAAAGCTTTTAATGCTGCCTGGTTATCAGATCAGAGGGTGATCCGGCAGCTAGGCCCCTGAATTTCGTGAATACGAAAGACTCAAGCTAAAAACGAATATATCTCTGTCCTCTGTCTTGTGGGTTTTAGTTCGCCTACTATATTGAGCATTCAATTCTGTTGATCTATTTTTTTCCAGCTCATACGAGTGAGAACAACATGCAAGTGATCATGGCCAAAGTGGAACCAATGCAAAGTGCTTCTTCACTAATGAAACCGATAGTAGTGGCAGACCTTGGTGACAGTGATGCGAACAATAGTTGAACAATAAAATTCAAATTGTGATCTTTCTAATTTATTAAGTGTTATTTTTTATATTTTATTAATATACGCTGCTGTTTTGCAAATGCTTGTTCAAGACTGTTATACAAAAAAGAATTTAATAAAAGCGATATAAATAACACTGTCAAATTTCAAGCGAAGCGAAGAAGCTATTTTAAGCACTACATTTACAACTTATGTTGTATAAAATTATATTTGGTGCCATTGAAATCCATTTATACAGCTTCTCGCTTTTATAATTATATCAGTTTGGTGAGTATCTCCGACATTTGTATATTTGTTAATATATACGTTTAGTTATTAATTTTTTATACTGTATTCATTGATGTTCAATATTTATCTCTATGATTAAAGTGTGTCAACTATGTATATAAATACCCATAATCGATCGTTTAATTCATGTATTTCTAAACGTAGCAGGTGATGACGCAAATACTATTAGGTCACTGCTATAGGTTTACATTAAATTTATATTTGACACTATATCATCAAAGATGCAACAATTATTGTCTAACAACCCTATAGAAACGATGTTCAATAAAAATGATGCAAAACTGCCAATGTTATTTGATTAAGTACATATGCTATTCCTGCAGATCGGTAATTATCTGGGATAACACATAGACATTTCTCAGATTTCTTAAAAATTCCAAGTAATTACTCCCCAATAATGTGCGGCTTTATCTTTTTCGCTCAACTCGAAGTAAAAACTGGGACAACATCCACTAAAAATATGGGTTTATGTGTAGGGTCCCCTTGAAATGGGTTCACAGAAGCGATCTTGCTCCTATTTAGGGTTTCGCACTTGTAAAATATTTGCATTAAACACCACATGACCAGCAAAAATGCATTATCGAATAAATATTTATCACAGTATTTTTGCCTAGAAGCATGCTGTTTTTTTATCGTTTTACGTTAGTTTATTGGCAGGAAATTTTGCGAAAATTCGTGTTTTATAAATCAAGTAGCCTACTCTCTAAGTATTACCATGTTATAATGAAATGTTCTCACATTGGCCAATATTAGAAAATTTGATGTGCAAAATAACTTCACAATTTGACTTTACTAGACAAAACATTAATTATGTTAAACAAAATATGTAAATAAAGAAAAGGTATTGTATTAAAAGATATATTTTCGTTTATGATGGTAATTATAGTGATATAAAATTCAAGAGTAATACAATAAAGATTGAGGTTCAAAAACTAATAGTTAGACTTAAGTGTTGCACAAACATAGGAACCTTCAAAATTACTTCAATATTCGAAGCATAGAACTAATAGATAGAACTAATAATTGAATCGTTGAAGGAGCGTTACTGAAACTGGGATTTAAAACAAATAAGATGATACACAGCGAAAACGGCAGATTCGCTTTTGATTTTGTAGCTGACCATCATAAAAACAACTTAGTTCATTATCAACCACTAATTTTTGCAGACCTGATAACACAGTTTATGAACCCCAGTACAATTATTATACTATGTATATCGAGACATTTGTTACGCCTGCCAATACTTATTGGATGGGCATTAGTTCAATTGGGCACATAGTTCGATAAATGCAGGGCATTATAAAATACTAAATATAGATATAACCTTCACAGGTTATATCTATATTTAGTAAAATATATAAGTTTCCAATATTTTTTTCTGACTGCAAAAAAAATTGGGCAAAAGTAATGTTTCCTTAGTTTTTTGAATGTGAAAGAAATGGTGTAGGTATAAAATAGAAAATTAATAACTTTCTGATCCGATGAATATCTGCAATATAAGACATTCTATTCATATAACTTAATATGTAAAATAGTACCTATTCTATTAGATCCAACGTTCTTCTTAACACTTTCTTTGGTATACCTTCCTACCTTATTCTATTCTATATATTAGGAACACATATTAAAACATTACTTAGATAAAAGACACTCATCGCTTATTAAATTTGCATGCCCTTAAAATATAGAAACATGGGAATTTATCGGAGAACCGGAAAAAACCGAGGTCATTATTTTTTCTTGCGATCTCGAAAACGTCGAGATAATGTACCTATATTTTAAGTAACTACGTCTGAAATATATGAGTTCAGAAAATCCCGATGAGTAGATAACTGAAGTCACCACGTAGTTAACGACCAACACAAAATGAGTAGTAGTAAGAACTTCGATTCAGTTGCGTGGAAAATAAGGGTCATATATTATAATAAATAGGTGTTAAATATAATGTATTATCTATATATCACATATCAGTACCAAATTGACCTGTATATCCTTTAATCAAAATAGAATGAAACGTCCCCTAAAAAACTTGTATATGAGGCCATATCTTCAAATAAATACTATAGAACTTATTATTCAGAGAAATGACGCATAATTTTAGTGTCGAGAAAGAAATCGGATGACGCTTGGTATTTGAGTTCTAGAGGCAGTTTGGAAACTTTTTTGTCATTGCAACATAACGCCAAAATGGGAGGGACCGATGACAGAGAGGGGGGTGTTAAAAAGTGAAAAAAAATCACTAAGTAACCGAACGAAAATGCGGTAGTATTTCAGTACACCTACCAACTAATGTTCCAAAAAATCGTCATTTGAAATCTATGGGCGGTTTGCGCGTACCGATTTTTTTAAAATGAAAATAAAACAATCACGACGAAACCGGTTGGAACATCATGGAAAATTCTTTGTTTTTTTGTAGATAACACAAAAAATACTGTCATCCGTTTCTGCTGGGCAGTTTAGGAGAAAGTTTACGAGCTTAAAATTCTGGTTTTCACGTCATTTTCTTTAAAAATCGTAAAAAAGCGAATATTATTTAGAACGTATGAAGTTTTCTATACATGTTTTTGGGAGGTCCAACTATGACATGTATCAATGTTATCCATTTTTATTATGTCTAACTGAATTCCTCAACCTCTATAGGGGGTGACATTATTGAACGCCTTCCGTATCCTTTCAGAAGGATACAGCATTTTCATTCGGTTACTTAACGATTTTTTTTCACGTTTTAACACCCCCCCCCCCCCTTATCTCAGATCCCTCCCATTGTGGAGTTATAGTGCAATGACAAAAAAGTTTCCACATTGCCTCTAGAACTCAAATACCAAGCGTCATCCGGTTTCTTTCTCGACTCTAAAATTACGCGTCACTCATGCCTTAACTATATTACTTCCAACTTTAGGCATGTTGTAAACTTCAAACATTTGAGCAATCTTGTCAAATTTAAACAGAAAAATATGATTTTTGTCTAGGTTTTTTTTTGATGTTTGTGGATCCTGGGTAGAAACCATGAATATATTCATTGCCTATTTGTTTATGTTTCCACATATCCCCATCGATATGTAAATTTTTACATCCCATCTACACAATTTAGATTTACGTTTGATGAATTGAAAGTTACAAAGGTGGTCCCTGAAAATATCAACTAACCATTGTGTATCATAAACCAATAGAAATATTATCTTTAACTTTCAATCTTTTCTCAGGAGTCTTCTGAAGATGCTGAACAGCATCACAACCATTGGTAATTGTGATATCTCCTTCTTCAGCACTCTTGTTCCTCTTAACAGGTGTTTCTGGTAGTTGACTCATGTTGTTCCAGTCAATTACCGAGAAATCTATCACTATCTTGTTTTTCTTTGGTATAAATTGCCTAGAATTTGATGTTTTCACGTGAATCATAATTTGTCAATACAAAAAGTCTAAAGTAAAACTAATCGGCGAGCGAGGTTATAACTTTAGAAAATGTAACTATAATTCTGTCTATAACTTTACTCATAAGCAATTAACCCTTAACTGGTGACATTCTTTTTTTCTGTAATGTTAATGGTGACACAGAGTCTTGTAGACTCCATGACAGGATTTTTTAATATCATCGGCGAAAGTCATTTTTTAAGGTTTATTTATATATTTTTACTGTAAAACTTGTGCTGTTGTTCACATTTCAAAGCTTTAAATCATACAAGTTTTGGTAATTCTTAAATAAAACAAATAATAAAAAACCTATCTCTGAATATCAATCAAGTTCAAAATTCAATGTCTCTCGAAAATTCGTCAATCGTGAAAAACTAAAGATCTGTATCTCCCTAAACTATAACAGAATAGAAACTAATGGCTGGTTTGCAATATAACTGAAAAAAAAATGCCTGCACTAGATGAAATATCGTAATTTTGATCATTGTTTCAAACAACAATTCTGGCAACATTTCTTAGAACACTGTACGCAAATTGGTTTTTTACACAAAAAACAGATATACAATGTCTTTTTTCTGATTCTTGAGGGGCATCTGTACCAATAGTTCCTAGCTTCAAGTTTTCTTTCGTTGTCAGAGCGGCTTTGACAGACATTTATGGTGACACAGGGACTATCAGACTCTGTGACGTCAATAGTTTGGAAATGAAAAATCTTCATGTGACTCGTTGTTCTCAGACTTTTATTTTTTTTTATTTATCGTATGGCTCAAAAACATGACAACAGTAAATATAGATTAAAAGAAAAACTATTATAACCTATACTAAAATAAAATATATACAGCTACAAACTAAGATACATAGTCTTTGGTATTTACAGGTTGATGTCAAGTTCTTTCAACCACTTCAGCGCCAACGGTGTGGCTGTGAAGAACTCTTCTCGCGATCCCTGAAACGCACGCAGTTCACATTCGCTCGTAATATGGTTTATAGTTTGGCGGGGCGCGCCACAGTCACATAAGGGAGATTGCACATAGCCCCACTTGTAAAGGGAGTCGGCACATCTGCCGTGGCCTGTTCGGATTCTATTAAGTTTTACCCACTCTTTCCGGGGTAGATCTGATCCTGGAAGTAAGGCTGCCCCCATAAATGTGCATCGCGAGTGGTGTTCCGCAAAACCTTCCCACTGGGAGCGCCATTGGTTTAAGGAGTCGAAGTTATTGGTTTTAAGCCCTTCTGCATCCCTTATTGGTGGTTGTCGGGATTTGAGTCTGTTTATCTGCAACGGGGGTATTGCTCGGTGGATGGGCAGTTTGTTGTTGGCCGTAATCTTGTTATACTCCCTTAGAAGGGCGTCAGTCCTTCGAAGCTGCGGTGGGGCTATTCCAGAGAGTACAGGCAGCCATTGAGTTGGGGTTGTCTTAACTGCGCCTGTAATAAGTCTCATAGTGTGATTTAGTTGGACGTCAATTAGTCTGGTATGGTGGCTGTTAATCCAGACAGGCGCACAGTACTCAGCACACGAATAGACAAGAGCTAGTGCACTGGTTCGTAGAGTTGGAGCAGTGGCACCCCACGTCGTTCCACACAGCTTTTGGATAATGTTGTTGCGTGTTCTGAGTTTTCCTGCAGTGTTTGCGAGATGTTTCTTATAGCAGAGGGTGCGATCTAACGTTACTCCAAGATATTTTGGGAAATGGTTATGCTTCAGGGGTTCGCCTGCAAAAAGTACCTGCAGTTCATATTTAGCTAGTTTGTTATTCAGGTGGAAGCAGGAAACTTCGGTTTTGTTGGGGCTCGGTACTAGTCTCCATTTCTTGAAGTAGTTGTTTAGAGCTAACAAGTCGTTAGAAAGAGTATGCTCAACGTTCTTGAAGCTCTTATCGGAAAAAGCTATGGCTATGTCGTCCGCATAGCAAAACTTGTAACTGACTGTTTCTGGCATGTCAGATATATATAGATTGAAAAGTAAAGGGGCCAGTACTGAGCCTTGTGGAAGTCCGTTGTTCAATTTGCGCTGCCTGCTTGCTTTCTCGTTTAGGATTACTTGGAACTTTCTGTCGCATAACATGTTGTTTATGAGCCTTGTAGTGGTCTGACAGGGAATCACCTGCAGCAACTTATATAGGAGACCCTCCCTCCAGACCGTATCGTATGCGGCAGTGAGGTCAACAAACGCCACTCCCGTCTTCATGTTTTGCTGGTAGCCTGCCTCTATATGCGTTGTGAGGGACAGTACTTGATCACAACAACTGCGACCCGGTCTGAAACCAGCCTGGGTTATCGGGACCCGGTCTAAGATCGTCGCGCTCAACCGGTTGTAGACGGCTCTTTCTAGTAATTTATAGGAGCAACTGAGCAAGGCTATAGGTCTGTAGCTGGCGGGTTGATCGTTCGGTTTACCAGGTTTTAATATCGATATGACCTTCGTTCTTTTGAATTCTCGCGGGAGGTTTCCCGTATTAAGGAGGTTCGTGAAGAAGAGAGATAGCCACACTCTTGTTTGCTGACCTGCGTGAATGAGAAATTCCGGCAGGACGCCGTCGAAACCAGGAGCTCTTCCAGGCCTAACATCTGATATGGCATTATTAATGTCTTCGATCGAGAAGGGTCGGGAAAACGTTGTTTGGGTAGGAGCGTTCCTCTTCAGTAAAGTCAATCCCTTCTTCACGCGTTTTGTATGCTCTCTATCAGAAGGTGCTCTTGACGTTTCTACAATATGCGCAGCAATCTTGTCTGGAGTTACTCCCGACGGTGCCCGTGTGGATGGCGTGCTTGAGCCTAGTTTTCTAAGAAGGCTCCAGGCCTTTCTACTTGAGTGTTGGAAGTTCATTTCCGACGTAGTCTCCTCCCACTTACGTCTTCGTGAGCTGTCCAGGGCAGAGATGAGTTCGTCGGCAATATCTGGATTGTTGGTTTCCTGAAAGTCGCCGTATAGGAGTTCGCACCGCTCATCCCACCCAGGGATATATTCCTTCCTGTATCCCCTAGGAATGGTCCTTTTTGCAGCGCTCATCACTGCTCCAACGAAACGTGTGTAATTGTTTGATGTTGGCGGTATCCACTGTACCAGCCGGTCCAGCTCCCGTGAGTAGTTACACCAGTCCGCCTTTGCAAGGTTCCATCGAGGCCGAGGGATGGATCGTATTAGGGGTATTTGGATTCCCACCTCTAAGAAAACTGGCCTGTGTTGGCTGTGTGGGAACGCCTCTGCGACTTTTCTGTTAGCTGGTATAGGGATCCCTTTCCGGTTGCAGCTCACAAAGCACAAATCAGGGTTACTTTCTGAGTTCCAGGCTGCTGATTTGAAAGTGCCTTTATCTTTGGCATCAAATACAAGAAAGATATCATTATCATCAGCCCAGTCAGCCAACCTTGTGCCATTTTCGTCACAGTCGGGGTATCTCCACCGTTGGTGGTGGCTGTTAAAGTCTCCAATATATATAGCCGGATGCTGTTGTACTGGAAGTGGTTGTTCAGGCCACTCCGCTGCCGGAGGCTTATATACGTTTACAATTGTGACTTCTCCCACTTTTACTATTACGCTGTGTATGTTGTTATTTGTGTCATTGGAAATGAGTTGGGCATTGTCAATATTGTTGCGAATATAAGAGGCTACGCCGTAAGTATGGTGGTAAGTGGCTCCCAGTAATGTATAACCAGAAATGTGTCCCCGTCTGGTGAGTGATTCCTCACTGTCGGCGTGAGTTTCTTGGATCGCTATGACATCAACCTTATTGTCCAAAAGTAGTTTGGAGATGCTTCGCTTTTAGCTCTCAGACTAATGCCTACTGAAAGACAGGAAGGTACAGACAATGGCCTGTTGCAGAAACAATTGTAGTCAGAGTAATTATTGTGTACTGTAGCTGCAGCTAGAGTCATTAACACCAGTTAAGGATTAAATAATATATTGCTGATCTTACAGGAGTGATTATTGAACTATGTCTACTGCCTGCCAATTATCCTTAGTTAGCAGGTTCTATGTTTATTGAAAGTAACTTATAAATCTAACTGAACTGAACTAAATAAACTTAACAGTAATTAAGTTAAGTTTAGGTATGTATATCCAAAACAAAGATATCAAATGATAGTGCAAGGTTATAAGTAATTTTCTCAAAACATATTTTTTGTAACATGTAACATCAAAATGAGAGTGTGGAGGTATAACCCCTATGCCCTATTTTGGCAAATAATAATGATGTAAAATTTGTCTTTACTATTGACTTAAATTTCTCTTTTTTTTTGTTCCAACACAGAAATTATTGTTGATTATGACATTATGATATATATACCTACATCCAATGCCAGTAAGACAAGAATTATTGTAATTATGAAAAGTTCAGAACTTAAGGCCTCTTTTCCTAACAGAATAATTGGAGACTAAAATAAGTAGTTTTGTCTACTCTCTATCTCATATAATAATAATAATAATAATAATTAATAACGATGTTCGTTATTGAGTTTTCGGCGCCTGCCGAAGTGAACATCGTCTCTAAGGAGGAGGAAAAGCGGACCAAATATCAGGAGTTGCTCGGACAACTTCGCAGGCTCTGGCCAGACTACACTGTAAGTCTGCTGGTTATGGTCATTGGATCCCTAGGTGGAATGAGGAATACGCTGCTCTCTGCACTGCGCAAAATACCGGTGTGCCGTGCGGCGGCGCACATCTTAGCCGCCAGAATGCAGAAGGCAGTCATCCTTGGGTCCCTTCGTCTACTTAGGGCGCACGATTCGCGGACCCAATGATTGCTCACCTCACGGTGTGAGGAGTGGTCATTGGGTAATGGAACAGCAGCTCGGTGTGTCGGAGCCCGGGTTGCACTTTTTTGTTTTAAACACATATTAATAATAATAATAATAATAATTACAGGACACGAAATTACAGGAAGTATATAATGAAAGATCCATCCATCTCTGATGACAATTGCAGAAAATGCCACCAACAGAAGGAAACAATAGAACACATAACTAGTGGATGCAAAACTCTCGCTGGAACTGAGTATACAGCCAGACATAACTCTGCAGCCAAAGTCATCCACCAAGCACTAGCCACAACAAACAAGCTAATTGAAAACACAGATCCATATTTCTACACACCGACCTCAGTACTAGAGAACAATCAATTCAAACTATACTGGGACATTGAAATACATACAGATAAAACCATCCCAGCAAACAGGCCAGATATAGTTTTCCAGTCAAAGACAGACAATGTGACCTACTTAATAGATATTGCGATTCCCAATGATATGAACATCCAAAACACCTACGCTGGGAAGATATCGAAATACACTGATCTCGCCATAGAAATAAAACGACTATGGAAACAAAACAAAGTTGTCATTGTCCCCCTCATTATGTCGGTCTCAGGCCTTACTCCAAATACATTTACACCACACCTGCAACAATTGGGCCTGGATGAAAAGTTACATAAAACCTTCCAAAAGTTTGTAATCCTCAAGACCTGTAGCATTGTATGGTCCTTCCTGAATTCAGAATAATAATAGTCAGGTATTGACTTGGCACAGCCCGTCAATACTTGTTACTACCGCAACCATGCGAGAAAAAGTAAGACATGCATAATAATAATAATAAATGTCTTTATTATTAGAAGTAACATATAATTGTGTGGAAATCATCAATTAGGGCGAGGTTCAGCACATCCCCGACGGGAGGGCTGCTCTTCCACCTAACCCCAACAATATATAACTTATGATACAGGCGAACGATTAGCAAAAAAAGGTGATGTGGTGAGCCATTCTCAAATCCACTATAACTTGGATTCTACTTTTAGTCAAATAATTGTAAAAGCTGTCAACTTAAAAAAAAACATATAATATTACATACCTGTACTTAACGTCAGCAGCATCTAGCATTTTTTTGGAGGCAATTGTATTACATTTGTGTGCATGTTTATCTGACATATATACAACTTCTTTGATTCCTGACTGAATAATAACTTTAGCACATTCATTGCATGGAAACAAGGCAACATAAATTGTGCAACCTTTGATATCAGCACAATTTTTATTTAAAATTGCATTGAGCTCAGCATGGCAAACTGAAAAAGAGGCATTAAAATGTTGAATAAAGAATAATAAATTATTATATTATGAATTATTTTAACTATACTTATGCATCACACTTGTTAACTAATCTTATGTACTTTAAAATGGTACAACTGGTAATATGCATTCATCATCAGCAAACTGTTAAGCTAGACCAATCAAACCCTACAGCTGTATGATGATATAGAAAATTTATTGTTTCTACAAATTACTAGCTTATAAAATAACTACCACTAACTAACCAGGAGGGATGTATCTGACCAGACTGCAATAATCTGCAGCCACAGCAGACAAGCACTTCTAACTCTGAAAAGACCTTGCAGCACATCAGGGTTAATAATGGAATGCCACCAGTCTTTAGCCCATGCCTCAGACAAAAACAATATTGTCCTGAGGTAGGTTAAAAAGGGCACTACAACAACAAAGGTAACCAATGGATGGTCTAGCAGGAATGCTGCTGACAAAAGAATTTTAGGACCATGTTACCTCTCTGGAATGTTGACTCCCACAATTGCAGAAATAGACAACAAACCCTCTCATGCCCAAATGATAAAACAATGAGAAGAACTACAAGGATGCCAATCTGCCAACAAAACCCTTGCAGGTTTTAGCATGGCAACATCCACAAAGTACTTGGTGATGATCAGGTCAAACCTATGTCCCATAGTAGGATTCCTGACTGACTGACTGACTGACTGACCATTGTCAACTTAGGAAACACCACCATATTATGGGGTAAAGTGACACACTGATGTGTAGAACATGTGAAAACGAAGACGAAATTGTGGAACATGTTGTATGCACTCACTGGACACTCGCCCAGAGTGATCTTCTATTAGAGAGTTTGCATTTGACTAGTCTTGGCCTACACCTCTCCATGTAAGGGATCGAGCAACTTGTCCACCTTCCTAAAATGGGCAAGACGGGCAAAGGTCTAACGAAACAACTCACTGGGATGCACAATGGGTCAGTTGTGGCCTAAGTACAGTGGGACTACTCACCCTTCCCACTCTGCAGATACACAACTACCACAATGAAAGAGAAAACATTGAAATACATAGAACCAACAATTAAAATAAAATATAACTTCATTAACCTCACAAATATATAACTTTACTAAATCAGATACTACACAAATACCAGTAGCAACCAGTCCAAATGTAAACTGTAACTGCCAAACTGGCAGGTATTTTAAAAATACAATTCTTTCGAAACATATTCAGTTGTACATCATATATTGCACATAATGCAGTGCTAAAGGGTAAATTTTGTAAAAAGGCTAAAGTTTATTTAGATCTACTTCCCTACTCAATACATGTTATGGTAACCCTCGCCATAATCCATACTCTATAGAGCTGGTTAAAGTTTGCTGATAAAGAAGCTACACCGAGGGGTGAACCGGTCACGGAAATTTTGTACACCACAATTCAAACAATTCACACAATTCATATGCTTTCCATGTAAAACAATTCAAAAAATTCAAACAATTCACACAATTCAAGGAATTGCATGACAATTCATAAAAAATCGTGACAATTCATGGAAATTCATGGCAATTCAAACAATTCATGGGACTTCCTGACAATTCATGCCAATTCAGTACTGATGTTTTTGCACACCACACTACACTTATTATTTGAGACACCTAGACTGTACTCATATCCTTACATCTACAATAATGCGATTTTTTGTAATACATTTTTACCCATTTTTATGCCTCGATTTCAAATATTTCCTCTTCTAGTTAATTATGTATTTATGCATTTTTAAACACAATCAGTTTACCAACACAACCCACATATTTTGCGAACCCCAGAGTTGGTAAATTAGGCCTATGAATCTCGTTTTGCAAGGCTAAATATGGCTAAATATCATTTGGGTTATTCTTCATGCAATGGGAAAACAAGAAAATGGTATCATTATTATTATGTGTGACTGTTGATTCGAGTAAAAGAACTATTAAACTCTCTATTTTGGATGTTACTAACTATGCGCATCTACAGGGTGTTTTTGGCAGAATTTTAAATTACGGCAATTTGAAAGTCATTTAGCTTTCATTTAGCTAATACCGTATCTCGCCTTGTAATATTTTTTTTAGCGTTTGCGACTTTGCCAAGTTATAAATTATTTTTCCAAAATTTCAAACAAACATATTCCCACCGACTATCATATTCCCGATTTTTATTAATAGAACGCTCTGTATATTTTATTTAACATAGAAGTACTAGTAATGGTTTACGGCGTGACCAAGTTTTAAGTGGTGTCCCGAACCGGTGGGTGGCTCAGTGGGTAGAGCCTAGGACTCGTGACCGCAAGGTCCCGGGTTCGAATCTCGCCAGAGGCAGAAATTTATTTTCTGATTTTTCAATCAGAGGTGAATTTCCATAAACCTCGGCGAGATTCCCCACCTGGCCATTCACTGTTGGGTTCTAATTAACAGTGCTGTTCCTAAAGTGGCGCTGGGAAACAGTAACAAAGCCTACACAGAACACAAATACACCAGGCTAATGATGTCCAAAAAGAGGGAAATGAGTATGTGTGTGTGTGTGTGTGTTATGTGGGGTCGGCAAAAAGGGTCAAAGGTGGCCTACTTGCCTGGCTTCGCCTCCCCACCACTACTACTACTACTACTAAGTGGTGTCCCTAAAAAAATAAAACCGTTTTCCTTGCTCATACTATCTATTTCGAATACCAGGTCAGTAAAAGGTACAGGAACGCTTAAATATCCCCAAAACTTGCACAGCTGGAACGATAAAATAAATACCTGCAGGTTTTCGAACATGCAGAATTCAAAAATTCTAACAGCAGTGTTGCCAGATTTACCACTTTTACGTTACACGTCATAATTTTGTTATGTTAAATAGAAACTTCTTACATATTTTTATTGCAATGAATTGCGCATGTAGAATTTAGCAAGATCTCACAATTTCAAAATTTTGTTTCTATTAATTACTGAGATACGGCAACGCCGCTTTTTCAGTAAACAGTACCGGAACGCTTAAATATTCCCAAAACTGCTATAGCTGGAGAGGTGAAATTCAATACTTGGGGGCTTCTGAACATACAGTATTCAAAAATGCTAACATGGGTGTTGTCAGATTTACCAATTTAACCTGTCTCGTCATAATTTTGAGTGGAATACCCTATTTATGAAGTCCAACGTAAAAGTGGTAAATCTGGCAACACTGTTGTTAGCATTTTTTTATTTTGCATGTTGTAAAACTCTCCGGTATTTATGTTTTTCGTTTCAGCTGTGGCAGTGTGGAGATATTAAAGCGTTCCCGTACTGTTTACTGAAAGAGCAGTGATGCCGTATCTCAGTAATTAATAGAAAAAAAATGAAATTATGAGGCCTTACTAAATCCAACGCGCACTATTCATTGAAATAAAAATAAGTAGAGCATTCTGTTTAAAATAACAAAATTTTGACGTGTAACGTAAAAGTAGTAAGTCTGGCAACATTGCTGTTAGAGTTTTTGAATTCTGCATACATATCCGAGAACCCATAAGTATTGAATTTTAACCTTCCACCTGTGCAAGTTGTGGAGATATTTAAGCGTTCTTGTACCTATTACTAACCCTGTATTCTAAATAGATAGTATGACCACTTAAAACTTGCTCACGCCGTAAACCATTACTAGGGCGTACTTCTATAGGCCTTTACGGAAACACTGATCTGGATCCCGATAGATCAGTTATACAGGGTGGGCCAATAGTGCGTGGGCGGAGGATTGTGGGCTTACTAAAAAACATTTCAAAAATCTGTCACTTTATCATGGTAGGGACCCTTGAGGGCTATACCGTAAAAATATTTTCACTTAAATTTTGACGTTTATACAGGGTGATTCATATCAAACTTACATTTTTTTAAATGGAACCCCCTATATATTATTGCATATTTGGATTTCTTGGTCAATTCTAGTGTGACTTTATGTATCATACATGGAACTTTAAGTGAACCGTTTAGGCGCAAATCACCATTTTTGGTATAAGTAGGTATCAGAAAAAAATTGAATATCGCAGCGATTATAAAACTTAGAAGGCCGTGACTTTGCGGTACAACTAAGCATGAAATGCGTCACCTTAGGTCAGACGGCTAAAATTGAATTCTTTTTGTACTTGGAGAAATCAGTAGATTAATTAAGGAAACTTCAATCACAGATAACTTGATTTTTTCAAATGGTAATGCCTATTTTGATTTAAAAAATCGAATGTAATATTTCATCACCTTTCTAACGATATAGCATACTCGATACCAATCTTTTTTAGTTCTCATTTTATTTCAAATTTTCAGTCAAATCGGTGTTTTTCAATTTTCCTGCATACAAGCAACCTAGCAGGCCATGAAAAATAAACAAAAGCTCGTTAATATGGAAGAAACCAACTAACTTAGTAGAAAGATGCAAACTAACTAGAGCAACGGGGCAAGATTATGAAAACTCCTTACAACATATTAGCTCTAACCAGAAACAATAGCGGTAACAAGAACGCTCATTTTTCACAGCCTACTAGCTAATAGTCAATTTCCAACGTCAGTAAAAAAATATTTAATCAAAGGAAAACTACTAGTGATTATTGCTGGCAGTATCATATCTAAGTCTTCTGAATAAATTTCCACACTTAATGCTATAAAAAGTAGCCATTTCCGAAAGTCAAAAGTAATGATACCTCTGACTGGAACCCTTCAAATTCTTCAGTAGGTATTTCTACTTATTAGCAAAATCGCGGAAAATGAAACTTGAATTGTAAAACATAGTTTAGTTTGCAGAAAACTACATGAAATAAACACAATTACAACATAGCGTAATTAAAAAATGCTAGCAATTATTTCAATAGATGTTCAGAATGCTCCAGTTGGAGATTTCACTTTTGACTTAACTAAACGGAATGACTAATCTTTTTATCCCATTAGATATGAAATTCTAAACATATTAGACTGTAAGCAAAAATCGCTGGTAGTTTTCCTTTTGTTTCAAAATTTTTAATCGTTTTGGAAAGTTGTCAAACTCTAGTAGACCGCGATAGCTAGTAGGCTGTGAAAAACAAATACTTCTGTCATAGCCCAGCTACTCATTTACATTAGATATCTTGGGGCTGTTGTATCCGGTTAGAGCTAATATGTTGCAAGGAATTTTCATAATCTTGCCTCGTTGCTCCAGTTAGTTTGCATCTTTCTACTAAGTTAGTTGGTTTCTCCCATATTAACGAGCTTCTGTTTATTTTTCATGGCCTGCTAGGCTGCTTGCACGCAGGAAAATTGAAAAACACCGATTTGACTGAAAATTTGAAATAAAATGAAAACCAAAAAAGATTGATATTAAGAATGCTATATCGTTAGAAAGGTGATCAAATTTTACATGAGATTTTTTAAACCAAAATAGGCATTGCCATTTGAAAAAATCAAGTTATCTGTGATTGAAGTTTCCTTAATTAATCTACTGATTTCTCCAAGTACAAAAAGAATTCAATTTTAGCCGTCTGACCTAAGGTGACGCATTTCATGCTTAGTTGTACCACAAAGTCACGGCCTTCTAAGTTTCATAATCGCTGCGATATTCAATTTTTTTCTGATACCTACTTATACCAAAAATGGTGATTTGCGCCTAAACCGTTCATTTAAAGTTCCATGTGTGATACATAAAGTCACACTAAAATTGACCAAGGAATCCAAATATGCAATAATATATAGGGGGTTCCATTTAAAAAAATGCAAGTTTGATATGAATCACCCTGTATAAACGTCAAAATTTGACTGAAAATATTTTTACGTCATAGCCCTCAAGGGTCCCTACCATGATCAAGTGACAGATTTTTGAAATATTTTTTATTAAGCCCACAATCCTCCGTCCACGCACTATTGGCCCACCCTGTATATGTCAAACGGCTGTCAAGTGGGATTTATGATTCCATTAATTTAACGGACATCGAACAACGAAAAAGTTGGTTTAACAATAAAAAAACAGATGGTAAAGTAAAGCAGCTACTGATCTGAATCATCCGATCGCAATCACTTACTATACAAAAGTGACCTACCCTATTTCTTGCCTATCCCAGATCACTTTCCGAACGTCAGGATCAGTGATCCTACTGATCGGGTTAACCCGATCACAGTTTCCGTAAAGGCCTTATATTAAATAAAATATACAGTGTGTTCCATTCATAAAAATCGGAAATATGTTTGTTTGAAATTTTGGAAAAATAATTTATAACTTGGCAACGTCGCAAACGCGAAAAAAAATTACAAGGCGAGATAGGGTATTAGTAGAGACTTCGATTTAAAATGTTACATTCAAAAAACACTACCAAAATAATAACTATAGGGGTACATGTCGTAATCAATGTAGTGGTACCATCTTGTAATTACCCTTAGCTCTTGCATTAATCACTTTAGACCCCAAGTGTGTTAGCTTGTTGGAAATGCTTTATCGGGAGGAACACAAAAAGTCCCAAATATACAGGGTGTCCCATTAAAAATTTTGAATCTGACGTCACGTGATCAAAAACAAATACCTCATTGGGTGACACAATAATAGGAACAGATACTACATTTGCTCTAATTTACACCCCCAAAATTATAATTCGCTACTACTGCCAGTTCCGATATATTGCTTGTCTTAATCGTCGTGGGACACCCTGTATATGAGCTGTTTACATTTCTTTCAGGTCTCAATCAGTGTCGACACTTCTATAGTGCAGTTACGGTATTATGTAGACCTGAGTAATGATAAAACCGTAATTATATATACAAAATATATATTATAACAATTCAGAAAGTGATAGATCAAAATAATCGAAAATACCAATTTGCAATAAATAAAAACAAAATAAATTGATCGACATCTGATTATACAATTTTGACTACGCTAACGAAAATGTCGGCTTTATCGCCAGGGTAATAAAACATGCCGAAAGGCAAACAGTCACCTCACTCGTCGGGCTTCTTTGATCCTTTGTAGTGTCGGCACTCGGTAGGGAGACAGAAATGTAAAACTGCTCTTATATTTTTGACGCGTACAATACTACAAAATCTCGCAAGCGACGCCATCGGAATAACACGTGTTGACGATTCGGGATCTACTGATCATGCGCAGTGGATGGTAAAATTTGAGAAATTCATCGCAATTCATGACAATTCTAGACAATTCCTATTGAATTCGACACAATTCATGGTAATTCTGGCAATTCATGACAATTCACAACAATTCTTGGCAAATTCAAGGCAATTCATGACAATTCATGCCAATTCCTGTAACTTGTACACCACAATTCACGACCGGTTCACCCCTCGAGCTACACCCAGTAAATTGGTTGGACTTAATGACCTTCATCAATAGTATGAATTTTGATGTTGGTTTTTCAAAATGACAAAAAGAACTAACAGTGAAAACGCTAGTAGTAGTCATGGAAAAGTAAACCCAGGCAAGGTCACCTTTGACACACTTTAGAAAACAGTGAGATTATTACTCGGATTATTACTAGTTTTACTATACTTTTATTTGTGTACCATACATAAGAACTTACCATATAGATGTTTATTTTCGAGCTTGTCATCACTTTTCTTTGCCCATGAGAAGGCATCATCATGACAACCTTTTGGCATACCATTGTATCCTATTCCAACAATTACATTGTCATCATTGACAATGCAAGCTCCTACTTGCGTACAGGGGTCCTTACTTCGTTTTGCAGCTAAAAAAGCTATGGCCATAAAGTATTCCTGCCACTCAAGGTAGTCAGTGCGTTTTGAAGTCATATCCCTACAAAACAGGAATTTATTATAAAATGTTCACCTGCATGTCATAACTTTTGATCTGATACCTTGATCCGTTCATATTCATTTTTTCTCGTTATTTTCTGTAAAGACTAAAAACCAGAAATTTTATAAAAAGCAAATATTTTTTTAAGGTTTATAAATGTAACATAAAAAGTTAGGTTAGGCTAGGTTTTCGTCGTGCACCACTGACGTTTGACGTTTGTCGTCTTGTTGTTGCTGGATGAGCTTCGATTGCGATGTTGCCAAGCACCTCAACATAGAAGTTGCCGATCTCTCGACCCAGGACCGGCTCTAGCGTATTTTATTCGGTTTAGCGAAACTCGAGGAAAAACTGGAAGTCGCAAGGGGTGTCAATACTGTCAATCGACTCGTCTTGACGCCTTGAGTTGAACGAGACCACTTCCTCACTGAGGAAATATCGAGCTGAAATATGGGTCCCTTTGAATTTCAGTATAGGTTTTCAATCAACAAGTCAAGCTGTTAAAAAATCATGTGGTACCTCGACCAATAACAAGGTCTTAGGAATCAGGCGAGTGTATCGGAAAGTTCTCCAAATACGTTCCCCGAAAATAGATAAAATACGTAAATATAGACATAATTTGAAGAGGCAACAACTAGTAGGTGTAGTAGTGATGAGGTAGGCGAGGTCAGACAAGAAGGCCACCTTTGCCGTTTTTTTACTAACCGCACTATAAACCCTCCCTGAGAACTTCTTTTTCTCGAACTCTGGTGTGCCAAATATCTGAACTCTAAGGTTATGACAATGGTTTGTATGGATTCCTTCAGCATTTTGTTATAGTTTTATAGATATTACCTACTTCATACAAGTGGCGGCTTGTGGTCATCTCAACAGGAAGGTCAAATCATTTAAAAAAAATATATTGAACACCGGAGATGCACCTACATATTTGCATAACAGAAAAGTGATAAAATAATATTATCAATTCCGCGACAAAGCCTATCAGACCACGAAATATTCTGAGACGTTCAGAAGATGATTTCGTCGCGCCCTCATAACGCCAGTTCAAATAGGGCGCAGAACTTGACGCAATCAATTTTTTTATTTAGAATGTAACGATTTAGGGACACAGTTTCATTAAAATCTCGAATAGATTTACTATATTTATACGCTAGCAGTTGTACCCATAGTACAATAGCTCACCGAGCACCTCATGTGATCGATGGTAGGTACCGTTTTATAGTTTCTTGTAAATATCTCAAATTTTAATTGCCTGTTCGGTAGCGCAGCAAATGTTCAGAAAATAAGAGACACACAACAAAACAATAGAAACCATCTGTCTTGATCTAGGTCTGCCACCGGATTTAAGGTTCATACGGCCTTAATTTTTTCACAACCGACATTTGAAAAAATATAGCGTACCTACAGTCGTACACTCCGTAGACTCCGATGTCGCAAGGTATCTCATGTCGTCATACTCGTGACGCGGCTACTTTTATCTCTCTCTATTGAAAAGGGTTGGGAAACGCTAACACGTACCTCTGTTCTGTTCTAATTTCGTTGATGCAATAGGCGCTGACCCAATTAGTAGTGATTCAATGTAACTTTTGCTCGTTTTATCGTTGTCTACGTGATATGAACGGGTAGTGCGAAGCTGCAGGCCTGTTTGGGAGACTTACCCAAAGAGGTGTTGCCGTGATGCGAGGGGGATAACGACGCGACGCGACGGCAACGTCCTCGTTGGTCGAGGGAATGAGATGATCATTCATCGTGCACGAGGAGCGCTCAATACAATGTACCTTAATCAAGTATAATTTAAATTGCAACAGGGCAAATTGGAACCGTTTGATGGATTGGTAGAATCTTGATTTCGTAATAGAATAATTGGGAGATCATTGACAGAATGACTTTGATGAGAAGCCACCACTTCATACTTCTATCAAGACATACCAACTAAAAATATACTGTTTTGTTCGCAACGAAAATTTGACACACAACTATCGTGACAAGTACGAAAAGACAGTACGGTCTTTGGGAGTCGCTTGACAAATGCAGGAATGTAACAAATTAGTCAAACGTTGCTTTTGTAAGCTTTCGTGGTCCATTATTATTCAAGAAACTGGAGGTGGGGAGAAGGAAGGAAAATATTTGGAATGTGGGTGGTTCTAGCAAGGTATTCTCGCACTTTGTTTTGTACTATCTTCAAGTTGCGTTACGTATAGTCATAATCGCTACGCGGTCTACCGGAATCGGAGAGACCACCCTGTTCATGTATACCTGCATAGGTTAGCTGCGTGTGCCTGCGCAGACCGTAGCATGTGGCCGGCGTTAGACTGTAATATCTCATACTATACCCGTCTCTTCTCCGGCAAACGAAAAAACGAATTGAAATTATACAAAACAATTGCAGACACTGTGTATGTATATTTGGCTTGAGGAAATTCGACCAGCAATATACTATGGAGGAAAATTCTAGCATGAGAATCAGACCTCCAGTTTTTGTTTTTTTTAAGATACAGGGGATAAATTCATTAAGATTTTCACATAAAAGTGGCCATATCTCTGAAAATACTCTGTATAACCCTACATTCCCGCAATAGAGACAAGGAACGCAATTCAAATTGGGGATAATATATAGGTTAATGTTTTTCTTGTATCTTCCATAATGACGGAGGTACTTAACTTCGGAGTATAGCTTGATCACCCTGTAGGTACCCTTTCATTGAAAAATTACAAATTTAGTGCTCCATATAGTTTATAAACTGAGCTAAAGATTAAGAATTAGCAATTAAAAACTAAGGATGAAGAATGAGTCTATAAGCTTCGACTATGGATTAAGCTAAAACCAATTTGATTTAAGTTCAGAACAAAAACAGAGTACGAATATAAAATGAAATGACAAATTTCAAATGATCGAATGCATAGAGATTCTAATATCAAAAATATCCTGGAACGGTGCGTGTGTTTAAGCCTTGATGTCTCCACAAGACATAAGGCCTTTACGGAAACAGTAGGCCTTTACGGGAACACTGATCTGGATCCGGATAGATCAGTTATACGTCAAACAGCTGTTGAGGACTGTTCCAAATTACGGTACTATCACCGTCCCAGAACTGTTTTCATCATCCTCCGCCCATTTTGTGTGTTTTTAGAACTGTAAAATGGGCGGGGCATGATGAAATCAGTTCTGGGACGCTGATAGAACCGTAATTTGGAACAGCCCTCAACAGCTGTTTGACGTATAACTGATCTATCCGGATCCAGATCAGTGTTTCCGTAAAGGCCTAGTGATCTGGATCCGGATCGATCAGTTATATATGTCAATCAGCTGTTTAGTGGGATTTATGATTCTGTGGATCAAACGAACATCAAGCAACAAAAAAGTTGATTCAAGAATACAAAACAGATAGTTAAGAAAAGATGAACAACAGCTACTGATCTGAATAACCCGATCGCGATCACTTACCATATAAGACTGAACTGACCCTATTCCTGAATGATCCTGGATCACTTTCCGAACGCCAGGATCAATGATCCTTGTGATAGGGTTAACCCGATCATAGTTTGCGTAAAGGCCTATAAAAATGCACACATAGAACAGTAAAATTGTTAATTCTTAGTTGAAAAGATAAAAGTTAACTGTTAACCATCTTCTTAATTGTTAAAATTGTTAGTTTAATTCACAGGCATATAATTATATAAACGGTTAATGGTGATTCCCTGTATTTATTTTTCTTAATTCTTTGCTGTTAATTTCATGCATAGTTTAGTTGAACTTATATAAACTCACCAATAGCTATATTAATGAGTTTTAACTACTTAAAAGACTGCAAAAAGCCGTCTAATACTTTTATTAAGACTTTTTTTATAAATATATATTTGTACATACATACATCTGACATTCTCAATGTTTTCAAAATTCTATACATATAAGCAGGTGATAGTGCGATACTGCCACATATGCTGCAATTATTATTCTGATAGTCTTGTTCCCGTCCTCATACAGTCACTGTATGTTCCCGCAGTCACCCCGCCCTCTATAGTCTATACAGGCGTCTGCACCCTTTATCGATTGCTGTCGCGTTTGGAGGGCCGCTCCTTCGTATTCCGTATATCGGAGAGTTTTCCCGGGGTCTGGCAACGTCGCATTGCGAAGCTTTCCTAAGCTAGCAGCTTTGTCAGAATCAGCTGATGGAAAGCGACAGCAGCAGGTCAGCCCTTCGTCGCGAGGGAAAACTGAAAAACCCTACGAGTTATGCCTGTGCCGGCCTCTACACTGTCAGTTCTGTCATTTTCCAACATGGTCGAAAGCAGTACGCGCTGCGTTCGTGTTTCGGAAAATTTCCCGTGTTAATCGTGTTTTGTGTCGAGATATACTCACTTATTTGTGTTAGTGACTAGCTGTAGTGCTTAAAAAACCATTCGCAATGGCAGACTTATCAAAGCCACCTCTTAGTGAAATAAAACACCCCGAGGAGGTGGTGAGAATGGCTATGAACGATAGCCTCAAATTTGCGGTTCTTATTGGACTCATCGAAGTCGGACAGGTCTCCAACAAGGAAGTCGTCAACACAGTTCTTCAACTGGTAAGTTGTTAGCCGTTTTCTATCGATTTCCGTTCGTAATACGTCATTCACCATAAAAACTTTCAGGTAAACATTTTCCCCAGTCATACATGCAAATGCTGTTTTTGTTTGTAGAGCTGCCGGCGCAAATTTTATAGCTCCATATATGCATGCATGCCTTGGGCAAACACATAAAATTGCGTTGATTTATCAGGATCTTCCTTTCTTCACATAACTTTACCGTATTATGGCGCGATAGACATCAAAATAATGTTTACGCTTATCTCTGAGTAATTCAAAAATGCACATATATAGATATGTATTTTATACAATTCATAATAATTATTATGAAAACTGCAGTTTGCTGTCGGGTTATTTTTATATAGCCCACATCAATATAAGGAATTTTTATCATAATTTATTTATATAAACGAAAACCTCACCTCGACGAAAAACCATGACAGATAGTCTGATTATATGCACACGACATCCGACATCCGACGATACGACGGTACGAAACTGTTCCTATTTGTTGATATATTCAAAATGATGTCAAATCAACATATTTCAACCAATAGGAACAGTTTCGTAAGGTCGTATCCTCGGATGTCCTGTGCATCTGAACTAAGCTTAAGTCTGTTATGTATCTGTCTGTCTGTCGGATGAGTCATGTCCCTACATAACTCTGAAAGTAAGTTGGTATCAGCCCTTAACAAAACTTTTGCAGGTCTGCGGCAAGGATACGTTTTCAGGGACATTCAAAACGGTTTTCAAAACTTTTAGCTATTTGAGATTGTTGGTGATTGTTGGTCCATGATAGGTTTCGAAAAATTTTTCGAAATGCATTCAAAACGTTTTCAATTGACAACCTTCACAAATATAATTACCTATAGTTTTATAAGATATTTTGCTGTTTATTATACCTATTTTACATCGACGATTTCTTCGCGAATTTATTCATTTATTAATCCATGGTCTTCTTCAAAAATAACCACACACCTGTTGGTGTGGGAAGTAAAAAGTTTGAGATTGCTAAAAAAATAGGTTATAATAAGTGGTGATGCAATTCTCTGCGGAATATAAACAGTTTTTTATGCTAGCCTCTGTGCTAGCCTTCTGCAAATGTAAAAAAAAGAAACGGATGCTTTTTCGAGTATTATAACATTCTTTTCGGACCTACGTATCTATTTTGGCTGGATAGTTGCGAATCTACTTTGAGAAGTTATGAGATACTTCCATTTCAATCACCTTATAAGATTTGGACTCGGGTTTGCAGCACCCTCTCTCGTGCCAATAGTTAAAAAATTATTTAAATCCCAAGTTTCAGTGCGACCGTGTGCAAAAATTAGACTGAATAACATCCTGGTATATATTATCCATTCTTTCGAGGCGTAGAACGTGAAAACTAGATTTTTTTTAATTTTGTCATATTTCCGATCTACGGAATGGCTGGTTTTAAAAATGGTGAATGCTCTACCGATTAGAAACCTCTGTATAAGCGGATGACAATCCTATGGAATTTCCGGCATGTGCACATCTCACGAATAGCTATGGAATTATAGTGCATTACAAAAATATTATCAACTACTACTGATTCCCCTAATTACTAATAACCTCCAATAATTAGTCAAAAATAAGTCTATAGTATTTGAAAAAGCCGGGCACAGAACGAGACGCATGCCTGCAAGCCAGTTATCCATCGTCAGGAGGCAAGTGGAAGCCTATTGCAGGGCGAGTAATCTAATAGGTAGATTTTTGATAAACATTGCTTGCGATTGTTTCTTTGCACATCCTTTCCTGAGTGTGCAACTACCTAGTGAAGATAGCGATACAACTCAGCGGAATATCCATTGTCTTGATTTGCTTCCATAGATTGTATTCCAGCGACGATACAACAGTCGCGTAATTACAAAGCAGTTACGTATTTGTATTGATTAATAGTAATTAATATTAATCTTTATTTACCCACTCGTTTAGCCACGAAAAAGAGTTCTGCATACATTTTTAAATAAGAACTATTAATACTTAAAAAGCAATAAAAATCGATATTTACTCTACAGCATTGCTAAGGGTCTCTGTATGGGGTACAAAATATAAAAAAACAGTAATAATGGTATACAAACGTATTGAAAATATCATTTAAAAAATGTGGTCAAGTTGATTGACTCAGTACTTCCCACACATTCCCATGATACCAGTTTTATTATTTGCAACTATAGTCTAGATCGGTCTAGATGCTGCCCCTGCAATCAAATCATCGCTCGCCCGACCGCAAAAAAAGTGTTTTATTCTACTAGGAGCTTCTTTCACAGGTCAATGGACAATATATCATGAATACAACAAATTTTTGAGTTTTACAAACCCCCACCCCCGAACCACCCCAATTTCACCCCCAACCAAAAATATTTTTAAAATGATCAGGAACCCCTAAAACGTCTAAAACGAAGTTTAAGGTGTTTTTTATATTTTTAGTTTTTTTATTATTGCCGCGCCGCCACTGAAATGATTTCTAAAAAACATACGCGCTTTCCATACTCGTCGCGGTAATAAATCTGTGTCAAAATGTCATTAAAGTCAATTCAGAAATTTTCACGTAACACAATACAAAACGATCCAAAGTAATACTCGTATGTATTTTGTATGCATCAGAAAGTTCAAGTCCCTTGGTTTCTGTAATCGGCAAGGCAATGTTCGGATGGACCTAAAAAAGTGTATTATGCCGCTAGGTCTTTCTCTCTCAGGTCAGTAGACAGCCCATTATGAGTACAACAAATTTTTTAGATTTACAACCCCTACCCCCCCAACCACCCCAATTTCACCCCCCCCCCAAAAAAAGTAGAAAATGACCAGAAACCCTAAAAACGAAGTTTGAGCTATTTTCATATTTTTAGTTTTTTTAATATTGCTGCGCCGCCACTGAGACGATTCCTAAAAGTCAGACGCGTTTTCCATCCTTGCGAAAGAAGTAATACTGTGCCGAAATTTCATTAACATCAATTCAGTAATTTCAACATTATAAAATACAGAACGATCTAAAGCAATACTCGTATGTATGTATATGTTAGAAGCAAACACCGATTTCGACCAATGGACGGAAAATATGGTCAAAACGCGTTTTGGCTGCTACCGTTTTGCCAATGTCCGAATTATCGCTTTCCGGCTGTTCAATGTAGCACAGAACGCGTTTTGGGTCAACTACGATTGCCAGAACACGTTCTATATTCTACTAAGAATAAATAATTATCAATTATTTGCCGTGTGGTGTTACAATATTTCCTCTGAGCTTAGAATCCATAACTAAAATGAATAAAAGCACTGGTAGATCTTAGGTCCGTGAAAAAAAAAAAACTGAAAGAAACATACCTCACAATCTCTTATGTCCAGCTCCCACACGAGCGGAATGAATAATGTCAAATAACTCGTGGGTCATGCAAAAATAACGCAGTTCGGCTGTTTCGTCTGTCCTTCTTTCAATTAGTTTTCGATATAGCCAATTTTTAAAATATCATACCTTTTCAATCGTTGTCGTTGTCTCGAAGATATTGTGTCACCGTTACTTTTACAAGCTTTTGCCGCCTTTACCTCTGTGAGTCTTTGGTCGTATCTTTCTCTTGTACAAATATTACTGCGACCATTGCTACCACTTATGACTTTTTGCAGTTCGCCATTAAAACATGTCTCCATGGCACTCTCTAGCTACTGTCTAACCTGCACAAAGATCAAATACTAAATGAATACACTAGCTCCAGAGGTATCGTTTACAAGCTGAAACACTCACAAAATCCACCACGCGTTAGGGCAATCGCAGTAGAACAGGACGCGTTTTGGCAATCGTAGTTGAGCCAAAACACGTTCTGGGCTACATTCAACAGTCGGAAAGCGATAATTCGGACATTGGTAAAGTGGTAGCAGCCAAAACGCGTTTTGGCCACATTTTTCGTCCATTGGCCGAAATCGGTGTTTGCTCTTAACATATACATAGGAAAATTCTCTAAGTCCCTTGGTTCCTGCAATACACAAGGCAATGTTCGGATGGGCCTAAAAAAGTGTATTATACCGCTAGGTCTTTCTCTCTCAGGTCAGTAGACAGCCCATTGTGAGTACAAGAAATTTTTCAGATTTACAACCCCCCACCTCCCCAACCACCTTAATTTCACCCCCACCCCAAAAAAAAGTAGAAAATGATCAGGAACCACTAAAACGCCTAAAAACGAAGTTTGAGCTGTTTTCATATTTTTAGTTTTTTTAATATTGCTGCGCCGCCACTGAGACGATTCCTAAAAGTCAGACGCGTTTTCCATCCTCGCCAAAGAAGTAATACTGTGCCGAAATTTCATTAACATCAATTCAGTAATTTCAACATTATAAAATACAGAACGATCTAAAGCAATACTCGTATGTATGTATACATAGGAAAATTCTCTAAGTCCCTTGGTTCCTGCAATACACAAGGCAATGTTCGGATGGACCTAAAAAAGTGTATTATACCGCTAGGTCTTTCTCTCTCAGGTCAGTAGACAGCCCATTATAAGTACAACAAATTTTTCAGATTTACAACCCCCCACCCCCCCAACCACCCCAATTTCACCCCACCCAAAAAAAGTAGAAAATGATCAGGAACCCCTAAAACACCTAAAAACGAAGTTTGAGGCATATTTGAAATTTTTCGTTTTTTGCTAGTTACTCCGCCGCCTATGCACCGATTTTCAAAATTGTAGCAACATTACCTACTACGACCCTACACCATATCACCACCCAAATTTCACTAAAATCTATGTAGCGGTTACTGAGATTAGGAGGCTAGAAAAACGCCAACAGACAGACAGACCGACAGACAGACAGACAGACCGACAGACAGACAGACCGACGGAAATGAGTGACGTGGATTTTCGTGATTTAGGCATCATAAAACGCCCAAAAAGTGTATTATCTCAAAATCGAAAATTTTCGCGATCACAATACTCCCCTCACCTATCAGTGTGGGAAGTAAAAAGAAAAAAAAAAAGAAATGGATACAATCCAAAGCTTTCAATCGAATACATTATACACCATCTTTCACAAAAAAATTACTTAAGTTATTCCCTAGTTTGTTGTTTTATATAAGACTTTAGTCTTTTATTGAATAGAAGTAGGGAGTTTTTTTTAAATATCTACTGGTATAGGTACTGTTATAAAATTCAATACTTAAGAAATTGAGAGTTCTTTGTCCCGCTGCTATTTGAAATCCAACAAGAAGTTGGTATTGGCCTGCTTGGTATTATAACTGTGAAATGAACGTTTTGATAAATTTTAGTTTCTATATATAATGTATGAACTAGATTTTAGAAAGTATAATTGTCTTAAATTGCGTTGATTTAGTTCTTGATACAAATCTGTTGTTGGGTATTTCAGGGTTTTTTCACAATTCATTTGAAAAATCGGTTTTGAAGTGTAACTATAGTAGTAATAAGTCCAAATGTGATTTGTAAGTACCTCGCCAAGCAACAGTCCTGTAGAACAGATGGGGTTCAACTCAGTGCCGTATATAAGGGGGGGGGGTTAAGGGGTTCAAATCCCCCCATGAGTATTCCCATGAATGAAATAACTACTAAAATAATACAAAATGAAAATAGTCAAGATGCTTTCTCCAAGCTTAGTGATTTATTCTACTACTAACCAATCCCTCGACGCCCATGACACCTTAGCAGCGATACAATCTATTATACAGTTTTTAAGCAAATTAAGACATTACAAAGTCAAGTCTTTTCTTTTATACATGAACCCCCCAAGGCCCACATGAACCCCCTCCATGGTCAACGCCCAGCTACGGTCCTGGTTCAACCAATACTTGGTATATGGTATATGATTGATTTGAATTATGGTACATGCGGAGGGAAGTGTCATCCTACATATTCCGGAAGACTTTGTAGATGCGCTCTTTGATCAGTGGCATCAGTCGGTAAAACACAAAAGGGCTCAGGCCGAACGGTGGGCAGCGATCCGCTTTGATGTTGGCTTCGATGTGTCAGCGACCTTTTGCCTCGCAGAAATTTTGTAAATTGATGAAAATTTCGATGTAGCTAAATGGGTGCATTTTATTTAGAACAAAATGTTCGAGGTGCTGAATGCATCCGATTCACAGGCGTATATAAGGGGGGTAACAGGGGTAATTACCCTCCCAAGATTTTCGAAAAAAAAAAAACTCAATTCAACTTTGACTTATTTTATTTGACTTATTTATTTAAGCAACTGTTGCACTGAAAAAATTCTTTTTTGCAGTAACTAAATTACAAAAGGGTTTGTTTTGCATTATTACAGTGATGCATATCTAATATATTCCCATTGTTACATAATCAGTTGAATGTCCTATACAACGTGGTATAGCTTGTCACCTGTTTTAAAAATTGCATCGATTAGAAAAGTTAAAACACTAATTAAAAAAAATGGAGTACGTGTTGTGGCTACTAGGGTATTTGACTGTTGAGTGTTCATGGTCGTTTAATTTTGTATGCTGTGCCAATAAAATGTTCACGGGTGATACGTATTACATATTATGTGTATTCCGTAAAATTAAAATTGATTAATATATCGATAGATTTTTTATTTCATCTCACTAAAATACCTGATACTCCACTGTTCCACTTGCTGTTTATATCTTCTTTTTTATTTTAATACTATTAACATTTTCCTTTTGCATCAACGTTCTTCACGAAGGTATTACAAAAAATGGTGAAAGTACACACTACTTCATGCCCCGCTGCCCCCCCCCCAAGACTGAGGTCTAGATACGCCCCTGATCCGATTTAAAAAAAATCGAATAAGTTGCAATTAAGGTTATCCCCTAGTTATTGTTACAATATATTGAATACTATGAATCATAAAAACTGTGTTTAGATATTTAAATTCGTAAAGATTATTTCACGAATTTGTTTACAGTTATTAGTAATTATTAGGAGGCGGATGGATTACGATCTACTCTGACAACCAGGCAGCATAGAAAGCTTTGCATGCTTGTAGGTTTACATCAATACTTGTTGTGCGATGTAGAAAGGTTGGCAGAAAGGTAACATTCCAAATGCAATTCTCAGAACTCAGTACTTTCCAAAGGCCTGGAAGGTTGCTGATGTCATCATGATTCCAAAGAAGGTGGGTTCGATTTTTCCGCAGGATTATCGTCCCATTAGTCTACTGTCTGTGCCGTCTAAGCTTGCCGAAAAGGTGATTAAACGTCACCTTGAGAATTGCTCGTCAGATCACAACACGATTTCTGACGTTCAATTTGAATTTCGGTCTGAGCACAGAACGGAGTTGCAGGCAGTCAGGCTGGTGGAGCGTATAACCAGTGGATTAACTCAAGACAAAATTACTGGCATCTTGCTTCTGGATGTATCAAAGGCTTTTGACAAGGTGTGGCATGAGGGCCTCCTCTATAAATTAACTCAAAAGGGTTTCCCATTTTGGCTTCTAAAACTTTTAAAATCCTTTCTCGATGGAGGGAAATTTAGAATCAAAATTAACAATACTTTTTCGACATTACGGCCCATAAAGGCCGGTGTTCCTCAGGGTTCGGTCCTTGGACCTATCCTTTATTCACTTTTTATACATGACGTCCCTTGCCCCAGCAACTGTAAAGTCTATCTCTACGCTGACGACACTGCGATTGTAGCTCAGTCGCGGACTGGAAATCTAGTCCGCGATGAGTTGCAGCTCGCGGTGGATGAAGTGTTAGAGTGGGCGGATCGGTGGCTCATCAAAATTAATCATTCGAAAACGCAGGCTATATATTGTACCAAAAAACGTCGTGGTGCCCCGTCAGAGGTCTCAGTAGACGGTACTAGGATTCCATGGGAAAATTCTGCCAAGTACCTAGGAATTACCCTCGACAAGGGCATGACTTGGCAGAAACACACTCAAGCGTTAAAAACAAAATTCGAAATTACGTTTCGTCAACTCTACCCTATGTTATGTAGAACTTCAAAATTGAGTTTGGTAAATAAAATTCGACTTTATAAAATGATTATTAGACCAGCAATTACCTACGCATGTGCGGCTTGGTGTTTCCTCGCCAAAACGCACATGCGAAACCTGCAGGTTCTACAGAGCAGGACATTGCGTACAATAACTAACGCCCCATGGTATGTTTCTAACGAAACCCTTCACAGGGACCTCGACATCCCTTACTTGAGGGATAACATTAAACAACAGGCGCAACGACGTTATAGTCAAGCGGAATCGCACAGCAACCCTCTGTTGCGCGAGTCAGTGGACTACACAGTCGAGCAAGTTCCCAAGTACACAAGGCCGCGGCTCGCACTGTGATCAAAATCAAATCGTGCAAATTTGGAAACAACTAAATTTTTGCCCTTTTAGATACCGAACCTCAAAATTAACCCTTTTGGTTAAACCCAAAAATTACCGAACTCAAATAGTCTATGTCAAGCTATACCCTCCAACCGACACACTTCCTCCTCTTTGCTCTTCTCCTTCCTTCCTCTCTTTTTCTTCCCTTACTTCTCCATGACTTTGTCTGGTCTCTGGGTAACCAGACCTGACAGACCGATCGACTGTCACGACTGCAACTAAGAGCAAAGGTCCCCCGGACCGCTCTGACTAACAATGACGAACAGTAGGTAACATTCCAACAATACATCAGGTGTCACTTATGTGGATGCCGAGTATTCTGGATTTTGCGATAGTGAAACGGAGGGCGCGCTCGAGAAATAATTTCCTGGGTCTTGGGTAGGTTGTGGGGCTGACAGCAGGCACGACTAGAAGGAAAACAGAGGTGTGGTTGCAAAATCAACATCCTATGAGATGGAGAAGGAATCTTTGGACATCTCAGTCAAGCTAGAGAACTTGTAGGTCTGCTATCTGGTCATAACAGCTTCAGACGTCACTTGTGTGTGATGGGGGTGGCAAGCGACCCGACGTGTGCACGCTGTGGCGAGGAGGAGTCCTCGGCACACATTCTATGTCGCTGTGAAGTCCTTGGGTATCACCGGCAGACTATACTCGGTTCAAGGGCTCTTGAATTCATTCATTGATTAATCGAGGATAAATCAGCAACATTGCCGAATTACGGATCAACTTGCATTGATAAAAATGGCTAAACATTATGAAAACTTTTAACGATACAAGATAAGGAAAACCGGTAGTTTGAAACGTGCATACTCTTGCCCTAGCCTGTACATATCTTAATCATGCAGACCATGCTAGGTTTGAGGGTCCGTGAACCTGAAGACATAAGATGGGCAGAATCCAAGGCCAGACTCATCTTTGTGCTGAGGGCTGGACTTGGGAACTAGAGTAAGAGACGTAGAGAAGCCCGCTTTTAGGCCTATGCACTGCTGGCTACTCATAGTCGTAGGCTATGCATATGATGAACATGATGAATGGTAAAGTCGTCAGATTAACTAGTTAGTATATTATGTATCCAACCTTAAAATTGATGTAAAGAAACGTGTTTTTGGTTAAAAATCCTGTTAAAAATATTCCATTCCATTATTTATAATGTTTAGGCATCTACTCGGGCATCTATCAGAAAATTTATTGTTTGTTTCAATTGATATTATTATCTGATTACTGAAATCAATTTTTTTACGTAAAACTGTGTTGTTTTACTAGATCCATAAAAATGAAAATAGAAATTTTGAAGACATTGTTAATTGTAATTTAACCATTGTTGAGAAAAAAACATCGGAAACTTCAGTTATGAGAAAAGAATATAAAAAACATAAATATTCGCAATGTCAGCTGCCTTGCGCACAATACGGCGCGGCGGCTAAATAAAACCATAGTCTGCATTCAATGACAAATTTCTCATACAAATCTGGTGGATAAGTCCTTTAATTTTTTTTCGATGCCGCTTTGCTTCAGTGGACATACACCTTTAGCCGAGCCTTTAGCATTTTTATTACCTTTATACATGGCTGAGGGAAACCCTCATCTGGGCCCTCATGATATGCGATAAGTTACGACGCTTACCGTTTTCTCATGACGTTCCTAAAAGGCAATGAGGACTCCATAAATCTGAGCATTTGGGTGCCAAGCTAGGCCTCCATTTTGCGAGCTTTTATAATATACGAATTCGGCCATTCTAATCCCTCAATAAATTATAAAAATGAGCTTCTGTTTGTACGCTACGTAATAGATAACTGCGAGACGTATAGTAAATTTTTATTTTAAATGTTTAAAGAAGTTATAACCTGGATATTCAGTTCCAGATTAAACGATGTTACCCCTAAAATGATTAAAACCTTTTTCAGAAAAATTATATTATTTATGTAACAAACAGTGTGCTTTGTGGCGCCTAAACATATCTACCCTTCACCTTTTTCTTTAATGCTGACATGTCTGAGTTTCCGAGACCGAGACCACTTATACATTCATAAATACATGCAAAAACAGTAATGCCCAGACTTTATTATTACCGGAGAAATAATGTGATGCTATTAATAGATATTAGAGTTTCTGTCAAAATGACTTATAAGATTTCTAAGAACTCATTGACTGCATAGTTGGTAACATATCCTTAGATTCCAGCGCGCAGAAAAAGGCATAGAGATATAATACTTGTTAGTGCTAGACACAAGATAAGGGTTTAGACGCGTACAAAAAACATTATAAAGCAAAATGTGTTTGTAGTTTGATAAATAATAAAATTACAAGAGCGACCACTGAAAAATAAAACAGTCGAAAAGAAATGTTACTGAGATACAATTAGTAAATGCAGATGGTATACCTACGTATATTAAATAATACATATACGTTGACAAATTTTATCTAACTAGGTTATCACTCGGGTTATCATAATTGATAGTATTTTTGGACTAGAATATATATTCTGAAAAAACTACATGTGCACTCTCAAATTTTCACTCTTACACTCGTAGGCCGTTGTATATATTCACCCGATGGCTTGGATCTGTCTATTAGAATTTTATTTAAGGGGCCTGGGTACACACATTTATACATAATTATGTATTTGCCATGTAAAACACCGATTCCCATTTTCAACAGAACTCACCTATTTTTCAAACTACACACACACAGTATTTCAGAAGGTGATAGTTAAGACGATAATGAATGACATCTCAGAATTTTTCCGAAAAGTTTTTTAGTGCGCAAAACAACTCGCAATGCAAAATTATACATTCTTCAAATGCCTGTGCTTCAACAACCCAACACGATATCAAAACAAGGCCACTGAAGTGACATAGCGCAAGCTTTCTTCTTCAATTGTTTTGTCGAATCATTACTGTAGGTTTAAAGGTAACGTCAGGAGTTTTGAAAAGCGAAATTCATCTTTATGGCGACCTTTGGACCTTTTGACCTTACGTTTGGGCTTTTAGACTTATCTCTCCTCATCTTAGACACACATACTGGAGAAAGGGAACAGGCGGCCACACCTTCTCGCTAACAGGGGAATGCGTATTTTCTTGGATTCTCAATTTCGCGCGCTATACCCTAGACCGAGCCTTAGACCCTTAAGGTTGGAATTTTCTCTCTAAAAGCGGCTAAATTTATTGGTAATGCCAATAACGTGTTAACATTCATTCGAAACATATTTTTTATTGGATAATTTGAATATCCATACTTATATTCCTCTAAAGTTCTTAAAACATACCTACAATTGGTTCATTGAAAAACTACCTCTATGTTACATGACAGCTTGTCATTGGAGGTCATAACTCACTTGACAGAGGGGGCCATGGAAAATTCGACAGGGAGACATGGAAAATTCAATACAGATATATTCTATAAACCTTATAGGCAAAATAGATACGAAATAAAAAATTCGAGAGATCTGAGAAACTAGAGCTGATTCAAAATCAATATGCAGAACAGCGATCTTCTCCATTTCGTTAATTTTTATCCGAGGGAAAAACTTCATTGCGTCAACTTTATTATAAATTGTTATAAAGTTTATTTCATTGTCTTCAACTGAGGTTTGATCAAACATTTTAATAGTTAGCTGTCAACTTCATCGTTCAAAAAGCTTTGAAATGTTACAGGCTACTGGTAGTCTGAAATTTTGCAATTGATTTTCATAAACATCCATGCATAGATTTCTAAAATCTCAAAATAAAAAATTTGCGTGATACTACTCTTACCTATTACTTGGAAGGCAAGGAGGCTTTTTTTTGGAAAGGTTTAATAAAAACGTTTCATGAATTGTATACTAGCGTCAACCTGGCCATTCGCCAGCTGAGTGGCTCATCTTTGCGGAGACCGACTCTCACTGAAAAAATTGTAAGGGAGTGTTTACTATGCAAAGTCAACCCCATCTAGTCAAGCCTATATCGATCCAGAACATAAAAAATAAGTACGAAATATTAATTAAAAACTTCCCCACTGAAGTTGAGAGTCATTAAAAACTTCCGATTAATGTCATCGATAGAACGGGGCCTAGTCGTGACAGGTCCGGATAAGGACATAGAATTTTGATTTACAAATTCACATAAAAAATGAACGTGGTATATAGTTTTATCTTAAAATATTTTTAGCGTTAGAAAAAATAGTATTTTACGAAATATAAAAGCTTTACTCATCGTATCTCGTTATCATGTACTTAACACGAAAAACAAGAATAGAAGGCTTTACTTGTCTTTTCCATGGCAAATATATGGAAGTTGATGTATTATTTTGTGAACGCCACCTGATCAACTCCGGGTCATTATTATTGTCTATTCATATTCCAAAATGATTGTCCAAACAGGGAATTACTTGTTAACTGCAGCAAACTACTACGTATTATTTATTAAATTACAAAAAGGTTTTCTTCTGCTTTGTACCATCCAGTTCCTTTATCTTACCTTTACTATTGCTAATTGATACTTTAGCTTTAGGAGCAAGATAATATAAATATGCCCTATTTAGTCTTGTTGCTTAGAAGGATATTATATCAATGTTCTCTGTTGCGAGGTGATATGAGTATGATAAACATTTTCCAATTTAATTTTTCCTCTATAAACATGTGTTCGTAGGGTTAAGGAGCTTTTTTACTGAGGGCAACCGCTTGCCGAAGGGAGCTGGCACAGTGCCCTAAAGTACTTCCAACAGTGTCAGGTGCTACTGCTACTAACACCCCGTCTTCGCTAGTTGGAACTTCCTGGAATTACATAGTATTGCTTCAAGGCGTGACGCGGCGTTTTGATGTTTTTAGTGCTCCTTCATTACTTCTCCTCTATTTTATTTTTTCTCTCCAACTTCATTAAATCTCTTTCCTTCCGTCCAATGACCTGGCACGTAAAATTGGCTACAATCTCTCAGTTCTCCTCCGAATTTAACCTTTTTGATATCATACTCTCAGATGCTACCTTTCCTAGACTTTGATATACTGAGTCTCTCTCAGGTTTGCATTGTATCTGTTACGCGCAACACCCGAATTCGGGCAATGCCCGAAAAAATACGCAGAACTAGTTTTGAGAAAGGACTATTTGCCAAACCCGAAATATGTATTTTATACGGCTATTGAGCATTACCAAATAGGCAGAACTAGTTTTGCGCATCTTGAAATACACAGAACTAGTTTTGCGCAACTTGAAGTGCACAGAACTAGTTCTGTATATTTTCTGAATGACCAGCACAAATTCTGCTTCTTCCATTTAATCAGCGCCAGCGACGGGCTCAAATAAATATAAAGTTGGAGAAGTTAAATATATTTCAATGAACACCAACAAATCATAAATCGCCAACTGAGGCTGGTTTAATTTTTTTATTTGATTGCGTGAGCATAGAATTGGCTTGTGCTTCCAAACCTCTTTTTGCGTTTTCACGATTCGTACTTATATTGCAGGAACGTTGGCAAAGAAACCTAACCTAAACGATAGGTTTTTGCTCGTTTTTGACACACAATGCATAACGAATGTTCACTTTGGTTGTCATTACGTACCACAGAACTAGTTCTGTACATTACAAGTTGCGCAAAACTAGTTCTGTGCATTTCAAGATGCGCAAAACTAGTTCTCCCTATTTGGTAATGCTCAATAGCCGTATAAAATTAATATTTCGGGTTTGGGAAATATTCCTTGCTCGTAACTAGTTCTGCGTATTATTTTCGGGCATTGCCCGAATTCGGCTATTGAGTGTAACATATACACTCAAACATACAGTAAATGCAGTCCCATTTTTTTGCGTGGTATAGAGAATATATCCAAAAATCGATGTTTCGGAATATACCTAATAGGATTGTTAAGTTAATTTTTTATCATATATTTTTCTGAACGGGGTTGGGATCTAACTCTAGTTCATTTGGCACAAGATACTGTACTATTCATTCATTCCTTCATTCATTCATTTATTTGTTTGTGATACCTATTACAAATATTGCCACCCTCGACCACCTTGTGAGGGTATTGGCATGATTATGACATATACATCACATTAATTTCATATATTTGACTGTTCTTCATTACCAGTATCGGCTGCACTGCCTCCACTCCTATGTCCAAGATAAGCGGTTTTGTCTTCTTTAAAGTGGTTCCCTCTTCAGAGCAGAACTTCCATATTTGTAACGTGGTCTGTCCAAAGGTATTCTTAACATTCGGCGGTGTACGCACATCAAAAAACCCTCCGTTCTGGTCATTGTAGGGTGCGGTTGCCCATATTGAACTGTCTCCCAAATCGAATCTTTACCGTTTTTGTTACTTCCCGTAAAACTTGGCAATGTTGCCATCGGGGATTCGATACTGATCGCGAAAATTTTCGATTTTGAGATAATACGCTTTTTGGCCGTTTTATGATGTCTACATAACGAAAATCCACGTCACTCATTTCCATCGGTCTGCCTGTCTGTCGGTCTGTCTGTTGGCGTTCTTCTAACGTCGTAATCTCAGTAACCGCTGCATGGATTTTGATGAAATTTGGGTAGCGATATGCTGTGGGGTCGTAGTAGGTAATGCTGCTATAACTTTGGAAATCGTTGCACGGGCGGTGGAGTAATTAGCAAAAAACAAAAAAAAAATTAAATATTCCTCAAACTTCGTTTTTAAACGTTTTAGGAATTCCTGGCCATCTTGGGCTGTCTATTGACCTGTGAATGAAAAACCTAGCGGCATAATACACTTTTTTAGGTCCATCCGAACATTGCCTTGCTTATTATAGAAACCAAAAATTTGTGGTGTATACATACCACTATTGCTTCATAACGTTCTATATTGCGTAACGCAAAAGTTGTTGAATTGTTTTTAAAATTGACACAGTACTAGTAGCGCGGCGAGGATGGAAAAGGCGTATGTTTTTCAAAAATCGTGTCAGTGGCGGTGCAGCAGAAATAAAAAAAAACTAAAAATATAGAACAGCTCAAGCTTTGTTTTGCTTTGTTTTTAGGAGTTACAGGGGTTTCTGACCATTTTCTACTTTTCTTTGGGTGCGGGTGAAATTGGAGCGGTTGGGGGATGGGGGGTAAAATTGAAAAATTTCTTGTATTTATAATAAGCTGTCCATTGACCCGAGAAAGAAATAACTAGCGGCATAATACACTTTTTTAGATCCATCTGAACAATGGCTTGCCTATTACAGAAACCAAGGGAATTATATTGCTTTATTCCGTTCTATGTATTTTGTGTAAAGCAAAAATTATTGAATTGAGTTTGATGACATTTTGACACAGAATTTACTACCGCGGCGAGAATGGCGGCGCAGCAATAATAAAAAAACTAAAAATATAAAAACAGCTCAAAATTTATCTTTAGACAGTTTGAAGGCTCCTGATAGTTTTGTTCAGTTGAAGCATGCAGAATAAAAACTGTGGCGTCTTAGTTCCTAAGGAGGGAGACGCAAGAAACTATTCACAGGAGTTTTTGTGTTGGATGTTTTTTGCGAGCGGGAAAATGATAAAATGGTATCATCATTATGCGTGGGAAGTAGATAGTCAATCAACTTGCCTCCATTTTTATTTTTTATTTATACGGGGTTCATTTTGGAGCTAGGTGTTCATATTGAGCCACTTAAGAAATCTCTAATTGAACCCCGGTTCAATTGAGGCCATTCTAAATTTCTTACGCTTTTTACGGTATTATAGGTTACATGCAACGCTACCGTAATCTACAAATAGTATTGTTAGATTTAAATCGACACTACTTTTTACTTCCCACACCGATAGGTGAGGGGAGTATTGTGTTCGCGAAAATTTTCGATTTCGAGATAATACGCTTTTTGTACGTTTTATGATGTCCACATAATGAAAATCCACGTCACTCATTTCCGCCGGTCTGTTTGTCTGTGTCTGTCTGTCTGTTGGCGTTTTTCTACCCTTAGCAAAAAACGAAAAAAATTAAATATTGCTCAAACTTCGTTTTTATGCGTTTTAGGCGTTCCTGATCATTTTCTACTTTTTTTTTTGGGTGGGGGTGAAATTGGGGTGGTTGGGGGGTGGGGGTTGTAAAATTAAAAAATTTGTTGCTTTCATGATAGACTGTCCACTGACCTGTGAAGGAAGACCTAGTGACATAAAAAACTTTTTTAGGTCCATCCGAACATTGCCTTGTCTATTACAGAAACCAAAGGACTTAGAACTTTTGCTGGTGTAAACATACGATCATAGACCGTTCTATATTGTGTAACGAGGAAACTGTTGAATTGATTTTAATGGAATTTTGACTCAGTATTACTACCGTGGCGAGGATGGAAAATGCGTACGATTTTTATAAATCGTGCTTGTGGCGACGCAGAAATAATAAAAAAAACTAAAAATACAGAAACAGCTTAAACTTCATTTATAAGCGTTTTAGAGGTTCCTGATCATTTTCTGCGTTTCTTTGGGTGGTGGTGAAATTGGGGTGGTTGGGGGGTGGGGGATGAAAAACTGAAAAATTTGTTGTATTCATAATAGGCTGTCCACTAACCTGCGGAGGAAGACCTAGCGACATAAATCACCTTTTTAGATCCATCCGAACATTGCCTAGCCTATTACCGACACTTAGGGTCGGTTTCTCAATGTCCAGTGAAAGTGTTAGATAGGTATCTGCCAGATAGCGTTGCTATGGATACAACTGTCAGATAAGATTTATGTGACTTCGTAAGTTTAGCCTTCAATTGTTTAAACAATTTATCTAACAGTTGCTGTTATCTTGCAGATAAATATTTAACTGGACATTGAGAAACCGGTCCTAATAAGGGACTTAAAATTTTCTGTATACATACGAGTATTTGTTACTTCAGAATCTTCAGATCCTTTTGTATTTTGTAACCTGGAAACTATTAAGTTGATTCTAATGAAATTTTGACACAGTATTTCTACCATGGTGAGGATGGAAAATGCGTATGGTTGTTAGAAATCGTGTCAGTGGTAGCGTAGCAATAATCAAAAAACTAAAAATATGAAAACAGCTCAAACTCCTTTTTTAGATGTTTTAGGGGTTCCTGATCATTTTTTACCTTTTTTTTGGGTGGGGATGAAATTGGGGTGCTTGAGGGGTGGGGGGGGGGGGGTGTAAAACTGAAAAGTTTGTATTATTGATAATAGGCTGTCCATTGACCTATGAAGGAAAGACATAAGGCATAAGACAATTTTAGGGGGCGGGGAGGCTGCCGATGATTGGGTTGCAAGGGATTTCAGACTAAAGCTTTGTGCTATGTGCAGTAATAAACTGATATCATAGCAATGTGTGGGAAGTACTGAGTCAATCAACTTGACTTAATTTTTTTGTGTGTAGCCACTTCAAGCACGTGCTTCCCTTGTGCTGGACCCTGTATCATGTGACCAAAGAGAAATCAATTTAGTCGTCGTCGAAAGGATTACTACGGACCTGAACTGTCGCTGGGAATCGATATTTTCATTCGGAGTCATCCGGCAGTCGGTGGAAGACAGAAGCTGCGATGCGATTGAGAGGTGACCGGCTGACTGGCAGAACCGTAGAATCAGACCTCCCAATAATTAAGAGCTTACCGAGCTTCTCGATGCTAGCGACCCGCGCCGGTGTTCATAATCTCGTCTACACGTGGGAAGCTTGGTTCTGAATTTTCCACAGGCATTGTCACTGAAAAATTTTTCAATGCACTAGTATCATGAGGTTGAAAGTAGCTTTTTCGCATGCAGGACGTTATGTGGCATACTAATGGGTGAGCCTAATTTTGGGTGTGATCCTATTTTTCGAATAAAACGCAAACTATTTCGAATCTTTTGCGAGCCTTTATTGCATTGCAAACATTGGCCTTTACCATTTATACGTTAAAGATAATATTGGGCAAATGGCCTCCACGACTCTTCTTGTAGTGCATAATTCTGCGACTGAAATTCCTTATAACATTTTCGCATACATGAGGTAGTATTTCACCACTTACACACCGGATTTCGTTTTTCAACTCGGGAATCGTTTTGGGATTGTTGGCATAGACTTTTCCTCTCACGTAACCCCAAAGAAAGAAGTGCAATGGAGTTAGCTCGCAAGATATTGGCGGCCAATCAATATGACCTTTCAACAAAATCAAGCGATTGGGAAATTTGAATTTCAAAAAATCGATGGTTTCGCCTGCAGTGTGACTCTTCGCTTCATCTTGTTGAAACCTCATGTTGTCAATGTCCATGCCATCCAGTATCGGCCACAGAAAGTTTTCCAACATCGCTCGGTAATTGGCGCCACTCACGGTTGCCGCTTTTCCATCCGGTTTTTTGAAGAAATACGGCCCAATCACTCCTTGCGCTGACAATCCACACAAAACAGTGACCCGTTGTGGATGCATGGATACCTCTGCATACGTCCTTGGATTTTCATCGCCCCAGATGCGGCAGTTTTGTCTGTTGACGTAGGCATTCAAATGAAAATGAGACTCGGCACCAGAGACTACCCCCTCTTACTCGTCACTAAAAATGATTTTTTCGTAAAAACGGTTGTCACTTGACAGCTGCTCTTAGATCCAGTTAGCAAACGTTCGACGTCTTCCGTGATCATTTGGCAATAGTTCCTGCGTCAACTGAATTTTTTACGCATGGAGACCCAAATCGTCTTTCAGAATTCGCTACAGAGCCATAAGAAAGTTGACTTGCTGTGAAGTCGCGCGTCTGGAAATGGAGGTGGATGGACTGTCGGCGACACTCTCACGAATGGCTTCAATGTTTCCGTTTGCACTCACTGAACGCCGCCGCCGGTGCGAAACATGTCACAGGTCACACAACGAACCAGTTGACTCAAACTTCTCCACCATTTTTCGTATAGCCTTCTCAGATGGTCGATCAAATCGACCGTATTCACTTCGGAGTTTGCGAAATGTGGTTCTCACAGAACGAGAATTTTCGTAGTAAGTTTGAATAACTTTAAGACGCTGTTGCACGTTAAGCGACGGCATGATTACAAATATTAATAAAATATTGACTGGAGATGTCAGATATGACATCAGAAATGCCAAACGATTTGACGTTTTGAAAAAATACACACGTTTAATTTTCTAACCCTAATGTTGGCTCACCCCTTAAAATAATCGCAAAGGAGCGCTCAGTTACCTTTTTTAACCCTTGGTATCTTAATAAAACGGTTTTGAAATCCAGGAACTGAAATTACAATGCAGCCAACAGTAGCAAAGCGCGGTTTTGATCGCGCGGCCAGTGTTGAAAACCTATCCTGATTTCAGTACTCAAGTGCTGCATAGTGTTCACGTAAAAGTCGTCGATTTTTGGAAGCCACTTTCTCCTACACTCATTTTTATTTCCAATGGGAATGGATAAATCTGAGGAACACTTCAACAGGAACATAAGGAAAGACCGAATGATAACAGAAACATTTTAAACCCATTACAGCTGACGCCAGAAACACAAAACCTGGAGATGGTGTTAGGTTTAGGTTAGGCAAAAAAGGCGGACCGTTGACAATACGTTGACATGAGGCATTTACGGAAACTATTAGCGTTTTCGACTTGCCCTAACACTACACTCATAGGAACTGAGTGTGAAAATTATGTTCGTCTTAGATTTGAGTGCAACACTAGTGTGGTTTTTTTGTTTTCGACTTATCCGCTAAATTGCTCTTTAGTGCAAATTATCTCCACGGACTCTCTGAGCTCGTGGAGATTTCAGTGCATTTTTGACGTCTATAAATATTAATTATAACCTATTTTATTTGTCAGAGAAAATAATTTTTTGAATTAAAAAGGGTGATACACGTACGAGCAAGTACGCGTACTTATGGCTCGACGACCTTTTTTGCCTGTGTGTCACCGTAAGTACGCGTACTTTAAAACCGTCGCGCAAACCGTCGGCGATTCAACTGGTTTGAAATCTCGCTCGTAGCTTGTCTCGGCTCGTACTGCGAGCCATCACTCTGTTTCGGCAGGCCATCGATGCGCAACGTTTGTTGTGTTTGGCGTTTGTTAAAAGTTTTGTTTATTTAGGAAAATTATCAAAATGAGTGATTCAGCTTCAGGTGTGTCACCGACGTCGAGCCGAGTAAGTTCGCGAACTTAAAAACCGCGTACTTAAAGTTCGTACGTGTGTCACCCCTTTAAGAACTGGGTAGTGGGGTAGCATGATACTACGACACTGACAGATATGATCACTTGGCGGACAGATTTCGAACCGGTCTGCGCATGACGTCACCGTGTGACAAAAGTGTACAAGCACATGGCGCCAAAGCATTGATTTTTGAAAGTTTTATTTCGTTTCTTGTTATATCTGTCTTAGATATTTAATATTCATACAAAATGAAAATAGCTCATGCACAGTATAATATAAACGATACATATTGCTCTGTATCTGAATAAATAATTGGTGAAATAGTTATACAGAGAATTGATATTAATCGACGCCTGACCCGTTTGCAGTAGTTCCGAGCGTTCTGAATTTCAGATACAAAACTTTGAGTGTATGTACTCAAAAAAAAATTTACATTGTGGAAAAAAAACAGAGCCAGAGCGGTCTGGACGTATTTTTCTGAAATCTCATATAAGAGGTTGATTGGAGTGCCTAGTGAAACCATCTTGGCGAATGAATATTGACTTTTTTCTGTTGATTGGTGGAAAAATACATTACCAAATTTTCTTATTTTTCATTTATTCAAATATATGTCACAACCGCGTATATGTTAAACATAAAATAAAAACATATCACAATACGACAATACAATATCTTTCTGGGCATTGTATTTAGCTAGTACAGGAGAATTCTCGTATACTAAAGATTCCTAGTAATAACAGGTTTTTCCTCAATTTTTTTCAAAATGTTTTCATACGATGTATCTGTTTAATAATATGTTTGAATTAAGAAGTTTGATCCACTTGTAGTGATGGTTTCTGATGGCCTGGGTATAAGGCACATTATTTGTTGCGCTCTTGTGTTGTAGTTAAGTATTGATTCTGTATATATGAGTCTATGGGGAAATATATTTTGGACAGACAATAAGAACTGAAAAAGGGGTGAATAAGAGCATATAGAACTAGTCTTTCTCTATATGAACTGAAAATGAAATATCAAAATACGTTCTGCAACCTGTAAATCTCCAACCATCTTTTAGCGCATTTTTATTTTATGTAGCATTTTTTTTATTCCAAATAGGAAAGGCACTAGGAAAGCTGGATGCACCGTCGCAGGACCATGTATACTTATTACTTTATACTATTTTACAATGTTAGTGAATTTCAGTTTTCTAATATTCGAGGTCTCTCTAATTCCCCTATCAAGAATTCGTATTCTGAAATACATTTTGCATCTTGAAAACATGCTCATCTTTGCTTCATCAGTCACGTATACATTCTCTGATAATTTGTTTAAATTCGCAAGATAGTTTTTTTCAATTTTCAAAGCGTTTCCATTATAGTTGGAAAATATATGGCCGAGCTCATTACATTATGCCAAGAACTCATCTGTATGTTTTTGTAGTCCACCTTCTGTTAAATGGTTGACCCAACTGAGAGAAGTATCTGTGCAATCTGGGATATAATCCAGTTTCTTCTTATTTTTCAACTTAAATGCAATGAAACCTGCCAAATTTTCCAAACCATCCCAAGTAGCGGTAGTGTGACGAATAGTTTTTACTTTTTGATTATTGCATCCCACAACCACACAATAAACCATTGTTCAAATATGTGTTAAACTCCAGAATCGCAAATAATCAATGTTTTATCAAACTTTACTGCGGTAAACGAGTAAACTCAAGAAAATAAACTGAAAATGTTCGGCTATAACCTGTAACTAAACGAGTAAACCAGTAAACAAACCCCGTTTGTCACACGCTGACGTCACAGGTGGAAGCGAGACGGAAGACATCATGCGCGTGAGCATACCTTCTAAAGTCGTAGTATCATGGTGGGGTAGTATACCTAATAGCATGAAAGGTTCGGAAAGTGTAGTTGGAAGAACTTATTCATCTTCGGATGATGAGGAAATTGAAGCATATCTAGTTAAATTGCAAACAGCGGCTGCGGGTGTACCAAAAATACGAATATTTGTTGGAGATGTTGTTCATATACTGACGGAAGAAGGGATACAACAAGATATACATACCTACATAAGCATTTACCGATATAGATAGATATTCATTTTTAGTGCAAAACCCATATTGCACAAAATGCTGTTAGTTTTTATGTCGATAAATAGAATAAATTATTGAATAAGGCGGATTCAAACGATTTAAATTCCAAAACCACCACAGAATGAAATTGAGCTCTCGCGATGCAAAATGACACGAAACTGTCATCAGTTGGCTGACAGTACAGTTACTTGAATTGCACTGAAATTTGGTGTATGTTCGACTCACCAGTTCAGATTTATTGCACTTCTGGGCACCAGACGAGTTTTCAATGTGCACTGTAGTGCAATCATGGTTAAAATCAGTGCAGTAAGTCGAAAACGCTATTAGACTTACCCGTTCAGATTTATTGCACTTCTGGGCACCAGACGAGTTTTCAATGTGCACTGTTGTGCAGTCATGGTTAAAATCAGTGCAGCAAGTCGAAAACGCTATAAGATCGGGTTAACCCGATCACATGGATCACTGATACTGACGTTCGCAAAGTGATCTAGCATCAGTCAGAAATAGGGCCAGTTCACTCTTGTACGGTAAGTGATCGCGATCGAATAATTCAGATCTGTAGCTGTGTTGCTTAACCATCTGTTTCGTATTCTTAGACCAACTTTCTCGTTGTTTGATGTCCGTTTAATCCATGGAATCATAAATCCCACTAGACAACTGATTGACGTTTTACCGATGGATCCGGATCCAGATCACTGGGTGCATTCAGCAGACTCAACAGTTGCGCAGCAGCTACCAAATTTTCTGCTGAACGCGTACGCTACCTAGCAGCTACCGCTCCAGCGGTCGCCATTTTTTGTAGCGATAGAAAAGTACGCTCACTTGAATAAGCTACTTTTGACATTGTGAGTGTCACATGCTATGACACTTGTGTTATAGGTTATGTTGTCATATTTAAACTTAAAACATACTACTTTACACAGTCCAAAACTTTGATACAATTTGACATATTTTTTTATTTTTATTTTTAATATCCTCAAATGTGACCACTCATTTGACATTTCACAGACAATTGACAGCCGACACAAACTAGTTATCGTGATATCTCAGAGCGCACAATAATGCTTTCAGCAGAACGCCAACTGTTGAGATGTAGCGGCTACAAAAGTAGCGGTTCCCGATCTTTCTGACTGTTTCCGGCAAGGCTTAGTATAGAACGAATGGTACTGTCCTCGCACATGTGAATTATTGTGATGTTTTGCGGAAATGACAGAACATTGCGTTTCGTTTTATGATTTCCAACTTTAGCGAACTTCATCTATGTTCCGTGCTATAGTTTGTTAACCTTTCCATTTCAACTCGACATTTGAAAAGCTGCGGAAATCAATCAATGTTGCCAATATTGGAATGTAATAGCAACTTTTACGCTATATTTTCATTTACCGATGGCCTGTCATAAACGGGTTCCTGCCAAATGGATCACATTTTCACGACGAAGCAAAAAGGTATAGGTTTTTTTGTGAAAGAAGTGAAAAGAACAGAGAAAGTGGTTTGGTGATTAGCTTCAAAGCGCTTAGTATGATTATTTTTTACCTGCTTCCACTTAGTAGTGAGGGTAAGTCGGCATTGTGTGGCAACGTATCACACCTCTACGTTTTCTGATTGGCTAGCCAGCTAGCACGTCAACAACTAAACAGATATATTGTGATATAGTGATTTTGTATATAACAAGGGCTTTACCCGTTAAATAAATAAATAAATAAAATGTGTAGAGCGTAGGAGCACCTTTTTAATTTTCAAATTTTTGCCATTCAAGGTTACACTCAAGTAGTAACGGAAGCTATGGCCTCTTCAAGTTTCTGCTTTAAGGTTAAATTTTTTTCTGCTTCACACAAAGGCATCTTCTATCAGAGTGAGAATCCTAATTCAGGATTATATATGTCGTAAAATGCTCTGACATACTTTTCACAATTTCAGCTGTAGTATCCGTATTTGTTTATTCAAATAAATCAGTGCATTTTTGTTGGATTCTAGCATTTATTTTGAAGCTATGAGATGACATCAGACAATTATAGCTTGACGTTCGTTTATACATTCATACACTTTTCTTGCGGGGGAGAGGGCAAAGCTAAAATAACATGCAGTTCAAGAAATTAATAAAGCAGACTGAAATTTCATCATTTAAATAAGATTACCGGGATCCCGTTTTATTAACCCAGATATTTTCGGGATCAAAAAATATCCCGGATTTTTTTTTATCGCCCTCCCGCAAAAGCTGGAAGCGTTGTAGAAGCGCTGCGAGAGGATAAGTGTCGGTGAACGTTAGATTTGAAACGCTACAGGTTGTAGCTGTCTGAAAACAAATTCCACATCAGCTCATTCCACAGCGTCGAAGTTCTCCAAAAGAAGGAATGCTGCAGGAGACTGAGTCGGGGAGTAGGGACCTCGACCTGGTAAGGATGAGCTCGCAGAGCCTGTCTGGTGGTCCTTGTTCGAACGGCCTTTGGTGTTATTATCTAGAAAATCTCACTCGAAAATTTTCCGTGATAGAATCTGTAAAACAGGGACACGTCAGCCACCCTTCCTCGATGTTTCGGGCTGTGGAAGTCCTTTGTGATGTTAGGCGTATCGATTAGTCTGATCGCCCTCTTCTGGGTAGTGTCCAGAAGCTTTAGAGAGTGATCCAGCTCGCATCTCCACTCATGGGAGCAATACTCCAGCGATGGTCGGATCTGGACCTTGTAGAGCAGCAGAGTTGCTCTGGTGTATGCAGCTTCCTACTGCGGAACAAAACTCCAAGCCGTTTTAGCAATACTGACGACCTGGTCGTGCCAGTACACGTTATTGTTGATCCCCAAAAGCTTGACGGAAGGTGACTCGACTATTGGGTGACCCTCCATTTCCACTGTTGGTAAGCTAACGTGAGACTTCTTTGTGTTGTTGCCTGAGTTTTCTGTACGTCGAACTGTACTTCATTCACTAATCCACACTCGACAATTATTGTTTTGATATCTACTTTGATCTGTGAGGCATGTTGCTGTCGCCGACGTACCCGTCTCCTGGGAAAATAGTGGCTTGCCTGGTTTCATGCACGATAGTCTCCTGCGAAGCTGTATATTGGATTGGATGTTATTTGCAGCAGCTCGTGGATGTACAGCAGAAACAGTGCAGGGCATAGGACAGATCCCAGGCTTTCGGGATACCCTACTCGGCATATTTCTGAACTGATATCATTTTTGGATTTTCTCTTCCCCAAAATCCTTAGTTTTATTTGACCATAATTTGATAAGCAAACATGCGTGAATGCTTTAAAACTCGATGGAGACTTGAACAAGCCCGCCCTAGCTGAGAAGCACGTCGTCTGGTCGATATTTCCGGATCGTGTTCTGCGCTCGCCTCTACGTGCTCAATGTTTTCTGCTGTTCTGCCAGAACGTGGTCGACCTGTTCGAGGATGGTCGCCAACGTGCAATTAAATTACGTTTGGTCATTATCGAAGGCGAAGTTCTTGCATTGAAACGTCTGCGGGACGTTCTTTGAGTTTCAATAATCCATGTTCGAAAAAATAGGTCCACAATAGCGATTCTCTATTCAACGGCGAAGTTCTCTATAATATACATTCTAAGATTTAGGCCGCTAAGTCCGGCTCAAGAGTTATAAGTAATAAATTTGTGGGTCTTGGGCTTTTAGGGTTGTCGCTCATTTGTCCGTCACGGCACGACCCGATGCTATCCGTCGCCCACTTTGCGGCTAACGAAATCAACATACCGTTGTGTTTTTAGTACCGCGTAGCAGTCACAGATGCACCATGTTTGAGAGCAGCAGTTCTGACGACGAACTAATAGTAGTGCTGCAGTATTGGCAGAAGAAGAAAATAGCAAGGGTAGCATGTGGGTTCTCCTCATTAATAAAAAAAGCGGAATTTTGGGAATTCCAATCTATTTATATCGGTATTACGCAGGTAGACACGGCAGTTCCGATTTAGATTATTAGAATTTTTCGGAATATCAATGGCATATATACCATTTTTCCGGATTCTTTGTAGCATCAGCGATGTCAGCGGCGAGCAACTAACTTTCCTTTTGAAGAAATGAAAGGACTGAAATATTAAACAAATTTTTCGCCCTACTTCGGAAAGCCTGCGCCGGCCGACGATGCGCCCACTTGGCCGGACCGTGACGGTGCGTACCGTTTTTGCCGCAATACTGACAAATCGGATTTTAATTTTCTTCCAGGTAAATTATGTTTTATAATCTGAAAAGATTTGTAATTCATTGTTCATTTTTGGCGATCTTGCTTATTGGTTCTGAAGAATTTGCAGAACCCCAGTCTGAGGTATCGTTACTTTTGACTTGACAGAAATTACTACATACATTTCTACTTGGAGTAATCGGTAGACTAATTAAAGGAACTTCAATCAACGATAACTTGATTTTTTCAAATGGCAATGTCTAATTATTTTTACACAATCGAATGTAAAATTTGATAGCCTTTCTAATGATATACTGTTGTGAATATCAATCTCTGGTAGTTTTTGTTCAATCTAAAATTTTCAATCAAACCGGTGTTTTTTAATTTTCCTACCTATAGCCACTAAGTAGGCCATGAAATATAAACAAAAAACTATTCAGATGAAAGAAAACAACTTAGAAGTAAGATACAGACGAACTAGAGTAAAGAGTTAAAATTATAAAGATCAAGTAGAACCAGAAATAACAGAGGTAACACTCTAAGGTCTAAAAGCAGCTGGAGTACGACAGAAATGAGTATTTTTCACAGCATATAGTTGCTACAATGTGCTAAAGATTGACAATTCACAGAACCATTAAAATTTTGAAATGAAAAAAAATCTACCATCGAATGTTGCTGGCAGTTCAATAGCTTGAGAAGAAAATTTCGCATTTAATGATTTAAAAAAGTAGTAATTTCGGTCAAGTCAAAAGTAACGATACCTCGAACTGAGGTTCTGTAAATTCTTCAGTATCAAGATCGCCAAAAATGAAAAGTTCATATTATAAAACATAATTCACCTGGAGGAAAATTAAAATCTGATTTGTCAGTATTCCTTTTTTCTGATGTTGCTGATAGACACTAAAAAATGGGAAAAGCTACAATCGAACAATCAAAGGTATCGTTACTTTTGACTTTGACGGAAATTTCTACTGTTTGACTTCATTAAATGTGAAATTGTGTGCTGCGGATATTAGACTGTTAGCAACAATAGGTACCCATACACCAGCAGTCATTCCTGCCATTCTTTCCTTTGACGTTCTTTCTCGTTTAAAAACAAAAATGAAAGATCGTTCTTCGTATCCCACTAACATAATCGTGATTTTGCTATCTTTCCTGGCAGTCTTCACTGACGGACAATACTCTCGTTTTTCAAAAGGATTATATTCCTCTCAGAGCCCACTAACACAAAATGCCTTTCCTTGCAGTTTTGAAAGGATTAATTGCTTATACCGCAAATTTGGCAGGATTGTGGAGAATTATCTCGCCGAACGACCATTTCACTCGAGAACGTGAGGATTCGACTGGATGTTGTGATTCAGTATTACAGGTGATATTTGAGCTGTTAAAATGGAACCTGGAAGAAGTATTACAATTGCCGGTATTGGTATGGCAACTGAAGTTTTGTTTAAGAAAAAGAGGAGGCGTCGTGTATGGTCAAAGCAGTGGTTACAGAAACGGAAAATGTATAGCGATCTGAATCTGTTACGAGAATTAAGAACATGTGAACCTTAGTTACTCCATTTATAAGGAAAGAAGATACGCAATTTTCATTTTCTTTGTCTACTGTAGACTGAGACTGGGACTCGTCTTCGTTCATCAAATCCATGGCAAACAAAAATAGTCGTTTTAGTGGCAACTACTAATAAGTCTTTCACGCTGAACACCAAGAAAGAACGCTCGCTCAATTATTGTGCCAAATGATAGTCGGCAGCCAACTAACTGGGAAGATTTTACAGGTTTTATCCTGTCGGTGAAGTACGCCGAGATAGCCGAAACGAATGAATCATTCGACGGCGCATCATTTCTTACTTCACTATCGCACAAATTTCTGAGAGGAAAGAACGTCAAAGGAAAGAATGGCAAGAATGACTGCTGGTGTATGGGTACCTAATCACTGAAAGTTTTCCTTTCATTCCAAAGGTTTTGGAAATGTTTAATCTCCAATACATTGCAGCAGCTAGTAATCTGTAAGAATTATCCATCTCTGTCGTATTGTAGCTTCTCTTTGATTTTTGACTAGATACAGGGTGTCCCACGGCGATTAAGACAAGCAATATATCGGAACTGAACAGTAGTAGCGAGTTATAATTTTGGGGGTGTAAATTAGAGCAAATATAGAATCTTTTCTTATTATTGTGTCACCCAATGAGGTATCTGTTTTTGGTTACGTGACGTCCGATTCACAATTTTTGATGGGACATCACCCTGTATTTTGTGACTTTTTGAGTTCCTCCCGATAAAGCAATTCCTCGAGCAATTCCAACAAACTAGCACACTTGGAGTCTGAAGTGATTAATTCAAGAGCTATAGGTACTTAAAGGACTGTACCACTACCATTATGACACAACCAAAGTAATTCAACTGTAGGGGTACCTACATGTTATAATCAATGGTAGTGGTACCATCCCTTAAGTACCTGTAGCTCTTGAATAAATAACTTTAGACCCCAAGTGTGCTAGTTTTTTGGAATTGTTTTATAGGGAGGAACAGAGAAAGACATTAATATACAGGGTATCCCATTGAAAATTTTGAATCGGACGTCACGTGATCAAAAATAAATACCTCCTTGGGTGACACAGTAATAAGAAACGATACTATATTTGCTCTAATTTAAACCCCCAAAATTATAATTCGCTACTACTGCTCAGTTCCGATATACTGCTTGTCTTAATCGTCGTGGGACACCCTGGATGTTACCGCCATTGTTTCTGGTTAGAGTTGATTGGTAGTAGGGAATTTATTGAATCTTGTCCCTTTACTCTAGTTGGTCTGTATCTTTCCGCTAAGTTAGTTGTATTCTTCCTTCTGAACGCGTTTATGTTTATTTTTCATGGCCTACCAGAGATTGATATTCACAACCTGATATCATTAGAAATGAATTTGCACATTTGATCGTATAAAAAAACATAAGCATTCCCAGTTGTAAAAATCAAGGTACCACTGATTGAAGTTTCCTTATTCAATGTACCGATTTCTCCAAATACAAATTTGATTCAAACTTTAACGTCTAACCTAAGCTGACGTATTTCATGCCTAGTGACACGGCAGTCACAGCCCTTTCAGTTTTGTAATTGCTACGATATTCAAATTTTTTTAATATCTGCTTATACAAAAATTGTGATTTGCACCTAAAAGGCTCGCTTAAAGTCCCACGTGTGATACATAAAGTCACACTAGAACTGACCGAAGAATCTAACTATGCAATAATATGCAGGGTATTCCATTAAAAAAAACATAACTTTCATATGTCACGCTGTTATTAGACACCCTGTATAAAAGGCATTATTATTAAAATGTAGCCCAGCTCGGCCTACGCACACACACACACACACACACCATCACCCGCCCGCACACCCGCACCCGCACAAGCACACGTAAAGTTAATTTTCTGAAAAGTGGTATCGTTTGATCACTACAGTTCGAGGCGTTGAAATTTACTCACCTTGTATGTACGTTGTGATTTTTTACACATATTTTATACGAATAATACGAAAATTATATTGTAATAGGTTTAATAGGAAATATATTATTATTATATTATCCTAATACAAACAATTATCAACATATTTGAAAATGGCAGTCTCTAAACTCCTCTGCATCTGGAATTTTCAATGAAGTAAGGTCTACATCGTAATAGTCCTCAGCTGTAATGAAACAGTGCGTTAGATTTTATAAGGTAATAACCGTTTATGCATCAAAAAATACTGCTGTGTGATAAATTCGAAGATCTCGTGAGGGCTACACCTTCGGATTTTAATAAAAGCTCTTCCATCTATCTCCAATATAGCTAAAAACTATTCCCAATTATGAAACCTGGGTAGTGGTGGCTTTGACAGGTAACATGTTGCAAAAGTTTACAAAACTCAGTCTCAAATAAGGGTTAAGTGGAAGAACAGGTGTGCATCATGTCCGTGGTGCATAACTGAACTTCGCCCATTCGTCATACCACATCTTCCTTTTTTTCTATTTATTACTCTGGTTGATTAATGTATTTGGCGAATAAAGACGTTTATTATTATTACTATTATTAAATTTGTTAATGTACAAAATTCAATGTTTTCATATTTTATTCGTAATAAGATAAAAATTCACGTTACTCATTGCTGGACACTTAGTGTGGTGGCAATCCCCTGCCGGGCACGATTTGTAATTATACTTTCGTTATATTATAAAAGCTGAATTTCATATACGTTTTTTGGGAAGTCATCAGATTATGTTTCCTCAGTAGTCAGATAGTTTTGAGGATTCTCTCATCCTGCGAGACGCATTGAAAGTCAGTATGTGTGAGTGCAAGAAGTATAATTATGAATTAACAGGTGCAAGTGAAACAACGGTCGGTCAGTGTTTTGCGATCTCTTACTGCACATCATCTGTAGTTTATTCTAATTGTCTGGTCATGTTACCAATACAATGTGAAAAAATTAACTTTATACTGTTAACGAATCTGAGATGGAACTTTGTACATCTTTGCTACCTCTACCTGTTGCCTGCCAAAGTCACCATAACCCAGGTTTCATAGGTTTCATAGTAGGGATCGTTCTTACGTGTGCTGGGTATACACATAGGAGAACTCTATAAGCTTTTATTAAAATCCGAAAATCTGGCTCTCACGTGCTTTTGCTCTAATAATATAGGAGTACAAAAGAAAACAAAACAAGAGATACGATATTGAATGCCTAGAACTACATGATTTTTATGGGTTGAATGAAATCTACAGCCAACTTGCTCCCGTAAACTTAATTACAAAAAAATATTCCCAGAATTTAGAAATGGTTGCCGTGCTTGCGTGCCGGGTCTGTAACTACACATTACTGGCGTCATAGCATATTTGTCCCATTGCTCTTACTGTATCATGTAGTGAATTTCTGGAAAAATCTGAAAATAACTCAGAATTTATTTGGTCTGATGGAGATTGAATTTCTCAATCTGTCCTAGATGCTATTACCCTGAGAAACGACTTTATATCAGAAGAAGAAGAGTATTCAATCTATGATGCAGACTTGAAGCAGAAGTTGAAGCAACACATTTTGATCATGAAGAAAGATCATTCATTTCTCTCTATCGCCCTTCTCTTTACCTAGAGGACGTTACAGTTTTGTGTTTTCAAGATTTGTAATTTTTGAGACGCGACAACCAGAATGCTAATGTAGTCGTTAAAACCGATTTTTCATATCTCATACTGTTTGAGATTTAAATACTTCTTGATATGTATTAAGGATACATTGTATACCGTATAAGTATGTATGTAGGTTATGATTTTTTACACTCATTTAATGCGAATAATACGGAAATAAAATTGTAATATGTTTAAGAAAATATATGAGTATCCTACTACAAACAATTACAGCAGACACCGATGGTTATGGCCATTACCAGTCTACGTAGTCGTCTGCAATGAAACATTGTGTTAGATTTTATAAGGTAATAACAGTTAATGCATCTAATAATACTATCGGGTAATAAAGTATATGGTTCAAGAGCCTCTGAGGACCAGACCTTCAAATTCTAATAACACCTGAAAGTTCTTCTGTGAATCCCCAATAGAGGAAAGAACTATCCTCGCTTATAAAACCTGGGTAATGGTTAACATGTAGCAAAACTTTACAAAAATCTATCTCAAATTTGTTAAAGTATTAAACTCAAATTGTTTATATTTTGTTCGTAACAATGTAAAAATTCACACTACTCATTGCCAGACACTACACGAACATTCAAAATATCAGTAGCAGTAGACAGATGACTGGAACGCTGCGCGATTCCTGACTGCGCATCCAAAAACGTGGAATTGTTTAAGTATAGTCCGTGCGGTAGGGGTTTTTTGACAGCAAAAGGTCGGAATGAAATGAAATCTGGTGGGATGGTAGACATTGGTCCCCTGAATCTCGACCTAGGGTTGCCACCTCGGGGGGGGGGGGGGGGACCTCTGCTTCGCAATCGGCAGTAGTTTTTAAGTCCAAATGTGTTATTTAAAAAATTGAAGATAGTAGTGATATAAGAAATGTTATTCTCTTAGGAGAAAAGGGTGTTAATACGCGATAACATTCCGATTTTAGTAACTATCACAAACCACCAGCTAGCTTTGGGGCACTGCAGATTGGAAACTGTTTTGGTCGCACAAGAAAAATGTAAAGACCGACATTATGCAGAATTTTGTTCTCTTTATAAATCATTTGAAGCTTTTTTCGATGTCACCAAAACGGCGCTATTTTACGAAAATCGTCGCGAAGCAGAGTTTTCACCTCCCCACCCCTCGAGCGGCAACCCACCAAGGTGGAGACTAAGGGTATCAATGTCTACCATTCCACCAAATTTCATTTCTCTCCGACCTTTTGCTGTTAAAAGCCTCTTTTTACCACGGCGATGTAGTGATTGGACTACTAACTACTAGTCACCGACGTTGATACTTTTGCGGTGATGGATGGACGTTCTTGTGTTAAACATGCTCGATCCCCTGATAGATAGGGAATTCTATGGCTCACTTAGAATATTCATTTTGGCTGTCAAAGATGTTCTGTTGTTTTACTTAAAAAATGCCTGAAGTACATATATGGATCGGTGTCGGAGCCTTTAGGGGGAATAAATACAGTATTTTTTATCGACAAATCACCCCTCATAAGTAGTTTTTCCCGCACGATAATAAAATGGCAGACATTTCTTTTGATCGAATCATGACGGTTGTACTAACTTAGCCATAGTTACCCATGTAGAGGTCCCAGAAACACAAAATAATTCACATTCGATCGCGAAATATGTAGACCACAAATTAGTGGTAAATATTTTCCTTATTTTATTTCATAAAAGGGCAAAAAACTGTGAAAAGATAACAATTATGTAATTATTTGCGTTCTTTTACATACATCTTAGCCCTAAGTAAAGTAGTTTAGAAGCTATTATAGTTTGAATATGACCATTTATTGTCTAATCCGGCAGTTGAGAAGGCAATAAAATAAAATACTTAGTGGGCATGACATTTATTTTGGCAAAAAAAAAGGAACAAATGTTACAACCATTGTTCGTAGGTTTTTGCAGACATGCTGTTGCTCTTACTGACACATGTTGCGTAGAGCGACTGATCATCGCTTTGTCATTCCGTTATTCATTTCCGACTTGAATAATTTTGCAAATGAGTTCCTCACGTCTATTTGGCACATCGACAAACTTTTTTTTTCATTCTACCCCACAAAAAAAAATCTAGTGGAGTCAAGCCCGGTGAACGCGGTGGCCAAGCGATTGCTCCACCGCGTCCAATCCACGGCGAATATAGTTCCGTCAAATGGCTTCGTATATTTGCAACGAATTCTCGGTGAATGTGTGGGCAGGAATAATTGATGGTATTTTGATTGGTCCACTCATATTGCCAGCCACGATGAATGGCCCTAGATTTCTAGAGCTCTTTGAAACCGACTTCATGGACGCCATTACGGAAATACCACTACATGTGTCGCTATCGAATGAGACTTATTTTGTGTATGTAGAACCTCCACATAGGTAGCTATGGCTAAACTAGTACAACACTCCTGCATCAATCAAACAAAAAACAAAATTGCTGCCATTTCATTATGGTCTAAGAAAAATTCCTTTTGAAGGGCGATTTGTCGATAAAAATTAACGTATTTTATCCCCCTAAAGGCCCTGACACCGATGACCGGACACATTGTATAAACCATCTTTGTAGTACTATGAGTTGTTTATGTTCCTTAATGATATAAAAGACATTCGTGGTTGTAGAAATCACATGGACAACACAACGGATGGTGGTAATAAGGATCTGCAATTAGAGTACCTTCGTCCATTACTGAACTGTCCATGACATCCACTGACAACTAAATTGATCGTCTAATAAGCGCAGCCTTTCCAAACTGAACTGACAAGAGTACTGAATCTGAGACTGAACGGAGAAATGAACTGACCCTCTAAAAGTATATTAGTTAATATAATTGAAGAATCCAATGTAAGGACCAGTTAAGTCCAGTTTTTAACGATATTGCGTTATCCACCTGTTCTTGCATAGTTTGAAATTATGCACCGTTCAGTGCAAACACGAGGCTTCTATCTTATACTACATGTACACGCGATTCAGTATTGTAGGTTGTCTGGTTCCTTCTACTTAGCTAAAATTCGCTGTCCTGGACTTCACTTGTTGCAGAGTATGAAACGAACCAAATCAACCAAACCTCTTTCATTTTTGACTTTGTTGCTGGTAGGCAGTCTATGTAGCAGAAGTGTAATAATTCTAACAATTATAGCGTGTATATTTTTGGGGCTTTCATACCGACACTGACGAAGATTATTTGCCGGAAGATGTCAACTCTAACCTTAATTACGGCCCAATACCAGAATACAGCGAAATTGATGAGAGAAAATACAAGAAATCATCACCTACAGTTTATTTAAGGGACTATCTTTTAAAATATCCTATGAAATAAAATATAGTTTTTCAGATCTACATTTTACTTTGCCTCTTTAATATTGAAAGATCAAAAACTGTGCAAGAACAGGTCCAGCGTTTTTTTTTATTGTACATTAATATAAAACGTGACACTAACCAATTTTACAATATGAGCTTTGTATTGCTGTGCCCACAGTATGCCATCTCTACTCCTTCAAATTTCGTACGAATAATATGAAAATGATACATTGCAGCTTCATTACGTTTAGTCTGAATATCCTAATATATTCATAATAAAGTATGTTACAATATGGAGAGAAGGATGAATGTGGCCACTACCACTCATGGGAAGAGTGTTGGAATTTCAGGAACAGGTATTAGGGTCCAATGATCTGCAATAAAACACTGAATTAGATGTTTTTAGGCAATAACTGTTCACGCAAAATGTTTTGAAAATGATAACGTTTGATGAAGTTTAACATAATAGTTAATATTATCATATGTATGTATGTAAAACAGGTGTTATTCGACCTGTGTCAGACTGTTGTTAGAATCAGATTCTCATAAAGACGCATTGATTTTCTTGAACATTTTTTGACACTTCTAACAACCATTAAAACTTCCTCATTTTGTATTATTTACAAATTTATACTATTTATTTATGTTACACACTTATAATTGTATTCGGTCACTATGATACACAATTGAGTTTGACAATTTCATTCGAAATTAATTTCACTGATTAATTTGATAAAGTCACGTTTCAATAAAGAAAATCTTCTTTCATTAACTATACCTTGAATAAATAAATAAATGTTTCTTTATGATGAGTTAAGAATTTGTTTTCAAAAACATTTCTGCCGAATATCCCTTGGACACTGACAAATGCCTCATAATTTTTTGAACAATTTTTCGCGCTTCGGGCTGTTACCAAGGAATGAACTTTCAATTTATATAAAATGAACTCGTCTATTTTCAATGTCAATGTATTTTCAATTACTACTGAAAATTTAACAGTAAATAGGGAATAACTTTTAAAACCTACACTAGCATATGCTGAAGTGTGCTTTACCCTGGGGAGTAGGGGATGTGCTAATTTTTATATTGAAAATAAGATTAGAAATCATTATAGAGGAATGCACAATAAACATATAAACAAAAAATGTCTTACATAGTCTTTTCAAATGTCTGTACTTTTTTTTGTTAAAATCATGTTATCAATCGTTTTTAAACAAAAATGTTTGTATTATCAATCATCTTTTTGTCTTTAATTATTTCAAAGCTGAATAATGGGAAAAAGCGGTCAATTTTAAGGGAAAAAGGCAAGTACATGTTTTAAAGTTAAAAAAAATCAAATTGTGCCTTGATATTAGCAAATAAGTTAAGGGAGTTATGATAAAAATAAGGCTGCAACCTCTTTCTTGGCAGAACAAAACATTAGTTTTAGCTTTGGTATTTTTACCCCATTTCAAATTAAACGTAATCTATTTACAATTCACTTATTTTAAACTCTAGTTATGAGATCCAAATGTTTGAACTGTTTGAATGGTTTACTTTAAAAAAAACCAAACAGGGTCCATGCAATTTCAAAAAATATCCTCTTTTTTAAAACAACCGGAAAAATATAGAAGACGTGTAAAAATTGCTATATAACAAATTTTTTTTATCGATTTAGAGAAAACTGGTTTCTTTTTATTGTGGTAGCATAAAAATTAACCCACATATGGCTTCCAAAGCTTAAGTTAGTGTATGGCCGCTCCCGTTTTGAAGCCTTTCAGACGTCGCTTTTTTAAAAAATAAGGGAGTTACGGAATCTATAAGCGCATAAGTCATACATTTTCCTACAAAATAGTATTTTGGCTGACTGGCCAGTTTAAAAGTTAAGCGAGAGATGACCTGAACTAAACTCGCTTTCTTTTTAAATTCTGAATAATTGGTTTTTGTGTGTGGTGAGATGGAACAGGATACCTAATTTTTTCCAAATTTTCATAATATTTAACGTTTAAATGCTCCAATTTTTTATTTATTAAGTTTTTATAAGCTTTGTTTTTGGTCCTAAGAATAATTACCATAGGTGGAGGACAAGTTAAAAATTTCACGGAAATAGCTACGTGGTGATGGATTCTGAGGTAGTTTCATACTTCTACAGTTATACAGGGTTACTGGGTAAGTCGTGCGAAATATTGAAGGGCGTTATTATTTAGGTGATTTCTGATGGATTTGGTTATCGAATATGGTGTCCGAACTGTAACCGTTATAAGTATATGGGATTTTAAAGATGTTTACTAAACATCCTTGTTTGTTGGCTTTCTATCCAATATTTTGGGACTAGGGCTCCTAGGGTCTGTTTTCTCGGTGTATCTAGTTGAAAGGCATGTTAGTCAATAAAATTGATTAATCAAAACAGAGCCTACCACTAACAGCTCCAGAAATCTGCTCGACAAATATTAGAATCAAAGAATGATTATTATGTGTTTTCAACTTTGAAGCGATTTATACAAAAAAAAATGTATGGAACTTATTCGGCAAATGGGTTTAAAAACTACGTTTCTTTAGCTTTTAAAAAAGGTATAATACTTGCAATATAGTAGAAACATTGACCAAATAACAACTAAGGCAGCAGAAGATAGATTTTTAGATTGAGGTGAGGAGAAGAAAATAAGTAAATAAATAAAATAAAAAGAGTACATAACATCACTTTAGATCATTTTCTACATGGCCGCCGCGATTTCTAACAGACATTCTCAGTCGCTTTATTAAATTTGTTTTCACTATTGGAGGTCGCAGGTTCTGCCTCATTTTCCCACCACCATCAATTATCTTCTGTTTTAATATGTCAATATTTTCGATCGGCCTCATTTGGTGGTATAATAGGGTTTTCATATGACTCCAAACATATTAATCCAACGGCGTTAAATCGGGGAGCCTTGCCGGCCAAGCTGTGGGTCCCCCTCTTTTAATCATTAGTTTGTGTAATATTGGTCCAACCATGCTCGAACACTTCTGCTGTAGTGCGCTGGGCAACCATCATGTTGGAAGAACATGTCACGTCTCAATGCAAGAGGCAAGTTTTCTATTGAGGATCACTGCTCCCTCAAAAAGAATTCATAAGCCTCTCCATTCAAACTATCGGGCAAGAAGAATGTCCCGATCAAATAACTGGATATTATGCCTATACAAATATTAAGGCTGACCCTTCTTTGTTACCCTTTGATTCTTGTTTTGTTGAGGTTACATTGTGCTTTGGGAGCGTAATGGTAGTTTGTCGTCCTGTCTTGGTCAAATTTTGACTCGTCTGTCCTCATTTTTTTTTAAAAAGCAATTCATCTTCGATATCTGCATTGAGTATAAATCTGTAGAAGTCTGGTCGCCTCAATCGATCTCCTTCTTCAATGGCGTGCACTGGCGTATAATCATATGGGTATTGTCCAGTAGTGTGTATCGCAAACCAAACTTTCCACTGGGAAATACCAAGCTGTCGAGCGACAACATTTGTTGACGTGCCTAGGGCCTGGCCACATCTCCACGTCACGACGTCGTCAACGTGGGACGGTACGGTATCGCAGCAGGGTACCGTTGCCACGACGTGCTTGTGACGGTACGGCAACGCCGCCGTGGAACGCCACGTCGAACGTCGTCGCCGACGTGTGGCTATTAATAATTGAAAGAAAGGGGTGCACCCAGTATTGTCTTTTGACATATTTTTTCAACCTCTCTCTCCATCTTTTTAACAATAGCAGAAGCAGAATACGTATTCTGCGGCCCATATTTAGAACGAGACTGCTATTTTTCACGTACGTTACGAACTAGCCACTCGTCGGCGACGACGTTCGACGTGGCGTTCCACGGCGACGTTGTCGTACCGTCACTAGCACGTGTTGGCAACGGTACCCTGCTGCGACACCGCACCGTTCCACGTTGACGACGTCGCGTCGCGACGGTCCCTTAGGGTCGGCTTCAAAGCGACGTATTTCATTTCTTTCGACGTCATCGTCATCAATAATAACAGGTCGTCCCATGTCAGTCCGTCCTAATTGAACAGAACCGGTTTCGATAAACTCTATGAAATACGCCAATATAGATTAATGACTCACATGCATTCCAATTTGATACACCGAAAATACAGACCCTAGGAGCCCTAATCCCTAAATATTGAATGGAAAGCCAACAAATAAAAGATTTTTAGTAAAAATCTTTAAAATCCCATATCTTTATAATAGTTACAGTTCGGACACCATATTATATAACAAAATCCATCAGAAATGACCTATATAATAACGTCCTTCAATATTGAGCACGACTTACCCAGTAGCCCTGTATACTATGGAAAGGAGTTTCACTAAACACTAAGTTAGTCCGGGAAGTCAAAAATTCTAAGGATAAATAATTTCCCGTTGTTTTGCTTACACTTCCTGAACTCAGTGTATGTACATATGCAGCTTACTAAACATTTCAGCACATGTTAATTTCTGAACGTTAATCAGTCTGGATCTAAAGAAAACCTTTCTTTTGAGACTGCTCTACAAAAGTCGAGTGACGCCTTGCAACAGTTGCCTGTTCGGATTAACAAAATATGGCACATAGGTAAAATCATGCGAATATTACTGTGAAATTAAAAAACGACGGGATGTGCATGATACGGGAAACGGTGAGGAAACAGGAACGGCGCCTGACGATCTAGACCGTACGAAGATCGGGGTGTGAAATAAATTATTACTTGGGAAAGAGCGGGAAAGAGTAAAAGCTTTGAAAGTAGCGTACATTTTTCAACCAAGACTGTGATCTTGTTAACAGGTTTCACAATTTTCAAGTTGTGTGTATCTTTGATAAAAGTAAACAGAGCCATTTTGGTAAATAGCCTTACTAAATTTAGGAAATATTTGAAACAGGATTATTGAAAACTTGATATTCTAACAAAAAATATATTGTTTTGTGTATGTGTAAATTATTATTCTTGAAATGAGAATTTTTTCACATATATTTTTTATACACTACTGTAGTGTGATAAAACTAAAACACATTTTTTTGTTGAATGTAATGGAAATAAAGGTAATTTTTTATGCCTTACTTGAGGCGTCTGTAGTAACTTCTTCCGAATCCGTTGGCTCGGTTTCTGGTGGCTCAGTTTCTGGTGGCTCAGTTTCTGGTGGCTCAGTTTCTGGTGGCTCAGTTTCTGGTGGCTCAGTTTCCGGTGGCTCAGTTTCGGGTGGCTCAGTTTCTGGTGGCTCAGTTTCTGGTGGTTCAGTTTCAGGTGGTAAGGTTGTAGGCCTTGGTCTAGGTCTTAACGGTAAAATGCATACTCCGTCTCTGCAGTATGAACCGAACGGACATGCGTTGTGACAGCTATCTGGAGAATGAAAATAATATGTATTTAGCTACATCCACCGAGACGAAAGCTTCTTTACATAAAACAAACATTGAGTGCTTGGCCGTCATTTATCATGCATCATTTAGTTGTCAAAAATGGTTTTCTAACCAACAAGTCATTCCTTAGCTGGTTTCTTCAAAACGAAGTAGGCCTTGTTTTCGAAAATAAATTATACCAGCGACCGGTTTGCTTGTCATGACCAAATTCATCTGCTGTGTGAAACATTTCATAAATTATGCAAATAAACGACTCTGTTTTACGACGACACTGTATCAGTTGATATTGGAGTCGTATGTGCACGCTGTTAGTCGTTGGTAGACATTAGACATTTGCTTTTACTTTTAGAAATGGGAACATTTGCTTCATATCCTATTCATGTTTTCTTTTTGCAGTGTCCACAAAAAGCATTAACTTATCCATTGAAAGTGTAAGGTCTACCCTGATGTGTGGAGAGAATCTAAACTTTGTCCTATTCTTAAATCTGGCGACAGAACTAATTTGGAAAACTATAGACCAATAACTCTGCAACATTTCCATTCATACCAGCAAATTTATAACACCTTTTCGGCACGGTTTTACAGAAGATAGTTCCATATCGACTAACTTGGTGTGCTCTGCGCAATTAATTTCAGAATCGCTTGGCAACGGTAGACAAACCGTCATAGTTTTTACTGACTTTAGTAAAAATATACCATAAACAACTGACATTGAAACTGGCTGAAATGGGTTTGTCAAATGATCTGGTATGTCTCATTCAGTCTTATCTCTCCAATCGTAAATTATATGTTGAACACCAAGGATCCAGATTTTGTGAGCTCTCTCCAACATCAGGTGTTCCTCAAGGATCTTCACTAGGACCGTTACTGTTTGTGCTATTCATAAATGATATTGTGAGTGTTATTGATTGTGACTTTGTGTTGTATGCTGACGACCTGAAAATTTAAGCTAATGTTACCGCAGATGGTAGCGCAGATTGTGATATTCTCCAAAATAACCTTGATGAGATTGTAAATTGGTGTCATACAAATAACCTTAAAATGAATATATTTAAGTGTACTAGCATGACATTTACAAGAGAAGTTTCTCCAGTTAATATCACTATAGACCAGGGATTAATTCAGAGAGTGAAAGAATACAAGGATCTTGGAATTATTTTCGATTCAGCTTTTAGTTTCAACTCACATGTAAATACTCTGTTATGTTCTGCAAATAAAAGTCTTGGTTTTGTTTTGCGAAATTCGCAGGATTTTGACAATATGACAGCGTTATCGAAGCTTGAATATGGTAGAATAATTCCTGCTATGTGACAACCTGTAACTCTTTAGAAAAACGACAACGGAAGTTTCTCAAATATTTATCATTTAGAATTGATGGTACATATCCTGAAATAGGAATACCACATGAAACATTATTAAACAGACATGGAGTGTCAAGTCTTGATGATAGGAGAAAAATGCATCCACTAATGTCTTGTGTAAGACTTTCGCGGTCATGATCCGATAAACAGTTGGCTCTTGGGCTGTTCGGCCGGCGTCGACACGCTCCGTCGTCTTGGCGTCGGCGGGTTTCGCTGCTTGGCGTTTGGCCAACACGAGTGGCGGGCATCCTCAGAAGCCTGTTCGGCGTATTCCGAGAGACTGAGACCGCGTCACAGGGCCGGTACGTGTATTCCCCGGATTAGGAGTGGGGGCAGCTGCGCTGTGCACCGCCGATACCTGTAGAACTTCTGCGTATCTCAGAATATTCATCTTCAGGATCGTCAAACTTTATCTTGTGGTCACCGCTTTCTTGGCTATTGCGGATTTTTCCGTCTGACCTAATCGGCAATTCGAATTCGGAGCACAAATCAACCTATCAAATATAAACGATAAACTATTTTATTTTTACTGTGCACTGTAGTAAACTAATGATTAAAATCCGTGCGGGAAGTTGAAACCGCTATAACATTTTTCCATGTTTGTTGAAATCAACGCCTTTAGCTTTCAATGACTCAAATATAACTAAACTAAACGACGCAGCTTGTTCATAATCTTGAACATAACAGCATAAAGTCCTGCGTGAGGAAATTAAAAAATGGAGTCAAGTTGACTGACTCAGTACTTCCCACACAACAGTTTCAACCAAATCGTCGCCCGCCTGTCGTCAAAAAACATCCAACACAACAACTAGTAAATAGTTTCCTAAATCTCTCCGTAGGAACTAAAACGAAACAATTCAGCTTCAACTGGACGAAACGAAACAATCAGGAACCGCCAAATTGCTTAAAAACGAAGTTTGAGCTGTTTTTATATTTTTAAGTTTTTTGTTATTGCTGCGCCGCCACTGACACGATTTTTGAAAACCATACGCATTTTTCATCCTTGCCGCGGTAATAATACTGTGCCTAAATTTCATTAAAATCAATTCCATAATTTCCATGTTACTAAATTCAGAACGATCTAAAGCAATACTCGTATGTATACATCAATCAGGCAATTCTAAGTCCATTGATTTCTGTAATAGCCAAGGCAAACGTCTATTATGTCGCTAGGTCTTTTTTCACAGGTCAATGGACAGCCTATTATGAATAGAATAAGTTTTTGAGTTTTACAACCCCACACCCCCTAACCACCCCAATTTCACCCCCACCCAAAAAAAATAAAAAAGGATCAGGAACCCCTAAAACGCCTAAAAACAAAGTTTGAGCTATTTCTATATTTTTAGTTTTTTTATTATTGCTGCGCCGCCACTGACACGATTTTTCCAAAACATAGGCGTTTTCCATCCTCGCCGCGGCAGTAGTAGTGTGTCAAAATTTTATTGAAATCAATTCGATAATTTTCGCGTTACGCAATATAGAACGATCTAAAACAACACTCGGATGTATACATCACAAATTCTAGGTCCTTTGGTTTCGATTATAGGCAAGGTAATGTTCGGTGTATTATGCCGCTAAGTCTTTCATTCACAGGTCATTGGACAGCCCATTATGAATACAACAAATACTTCAGTTTTACAACCCCCCACCCTCCAACCACCCCAAATTCACCCCCACCCAAAAAAAGTAGAAAATGATCAGGAACCCCTAAAACGTCTAAAAACGAAGTTTGAGGGATATTTGAAATTTTTCGTTTTTTGCTAATTACTCCGCCCCCCGTAAAACGATTTCCAAAATTATCGGAACATTGCCTACTACGACATCACAACATATTGCTGCCCAAATTTCATCACAATCCATGCCGCTGTTACTGAGACTACGACGTTAGAAAAACGCCAACAGACAGACAGACAGATCGACGGAAATGAGTGTCGTGGATTTTCGTTATGCAGACATCTTAACACGCCCAAAAAGCGTATTATCTCAAAATCGAAAATTTTCGCGATCACCATACTCCCCTCACCTATCGGTGTGGGAAGTAAAAGGCACGGAGTTCCATAATCGTTTGCAATCACTGCTCTGTGGCAATTTGTCTTTCGTAGCGTGCCTTTTATTGTCCAAGTTTCGTGGTTATGCCTTATTAGTACACTTCATATCAAAGTTTCAATATAATATTTAGGACAACTAATACAATTAATTTTGTGCTGTGTCCAAAAGCATTATTCGTAAAATCAGTAAGTAACACATAGGGGTGCAATTTAGAAGAAAATAAATGTAGCCTTATTTATTTCAATGCGTGTTTGGGCTGTGTTTATTTGTTTTTTTTTCATATTTTGTCTATCTGGTTCAGAGCCAAAACAAAACATCAATTCAGATATATCCTAAAGATTATAGTAAACTAAAGTCGTTATTCTGGTGCTGTAGTGAGTAGTAAATCACTTTCAAGAATGTTTTTTATAGAAGAATGACGCAGCTTGCTCAGAAGTTTACTGAGAGATGGCTGTTAACGGGAAGAGTTACATTAAAATTACTGCATGGGAAATTTGAAAAGTAACGTAACTTTTCATTGTCGCAGTTTCGTGGCTATACAATGCTATTCCATATCAAGATTTCCATAGAAAAAATCTTCTTTTGTTAGGGCCGTATTCACCATACATAGTTAAATTTCTATCGGACTGTTAAACTAGCTATCAGTTTGTTAACCATATTTTTGGTATTCATCAACTAAAGTTAACGCTAACCAGCTGATAACTGCTCTGTTAATTTTAATAACCCGATCTCTGCCAGTTAATCAAATACAGTCATTTGTCACTTACTAAAAAGGTTTAGTTGATCATTAAAAATGGTGTGTTTGCATGACATTCTATTCATCAGCTATTTTATCCCACTGATAGCTGAGAGCTTCCGGTTTATTGAAAACCGCGTTAGTTTTCTAGTTTTCATTTCAACTATTATGCTTATACTTAGCTGCCAGAGAGTGTAATTGGCAGATAATTTGCGTTCTCCTTTTTTCATGTTAGTAATTAGTACGTTTCTTATACGAACAGAATGACCAGCGATGGTGGAAATGTATATGATTACAGAATAAAACAGACAAACAAAAATGATTAGATATTAAGGTTATGTGGCAGCACAAAACGCTTTATACAGCACAGAACACAAAAATACGCAGTGTTGACAATATTAGAAAAATAAAAAGACACGTTATCTCTTTGTTAAGTAACTGGGAGCTGAAAATTCATGGTGAGTACGATACTTAACTACCAGGCAGTAATATTTTATCTGACTGTTAGTAAACAGACGGTTATCCAAAAAATGGTGAATACGGGCCATAAAAATGTATTCTTAGGGCCGTATTCACCAAACCAAAGATTACAGAATAAAATATACCAAACATAATTAAATCTCTATCCGACTGTTGAACTAGTTATCAGTTTGTTAACCATATTTTTTGGTATTTACCAATTAAGCTGATAACTACCCTGCTAATTTTAACAATCCGATTCCCAATTTATTCAAATATGCTTATATTTAGCTATCAGAGAGAGTAATTGGCAGATCATTAGCGCTATTCATTTTTCATGTTAATAATTAGTACGTTTCTTATGCGAACAGAATGGCCAGCGGTGGTGGAAATATATGATTATAGAATAAAAAATAAAACATAAACAAAAACAAACAAAAATGATTAGGTTATGTAGGATCAAGAAGTGGCAGTACAAATCGTTTTATGCAGCACAGAACTCAAAACTACGCAATATTAGAAAAATAAATAAATACTTTATCTCTTTGTCAGGTAACTGGGAGCTGAAAATTTATGGTGAATACGATACCTAACTATCATATTTTAACTGATTGTTAGTAAACAGATGGTTATACAAATCATGGTGAATACGGGCCTCGTTCATTTAATGGTTGTTTGGGCTATGCAACTTATTATGTTTTTTCTGTGACTTCAGGGCCAAAACTATATACCAAATCAGATCGATCTTGAAAATTATAGTTATAAGTAAGGGGGTTATCCTGGTGATGTGGTAAGTAGTAAATCGGTTTAAAGTATATTTGCCAAACAAGAATACTTACCTAAAGCTGCGCTAAGCTCCAAATAGGAAACAGCCAAAATGAGCACAAATAGCATGTGCTTCATCTTGCTCACTTGTAAAAACTGACGAATGTTATTAGCCTTATATTGGTAACTATGTTTTATAGGCATATTTACGGTTGCAAAACTGCATATATCCATTAGTCACTTTTTATTTTATATTGTTCTACAAAACTAAGATTATTGAAACAAATTTTCCCCGAATTTCGTGTATTAATTACATCATAATATACAAATAGCTAATTGTAATTGGCAACTGTAACTTTGAATTATTGTTTATTCTTTAGCAAGCGATACGAACTAACAATAGCAAATTTAGTCGTAACTCCACGTGCATTGATTACGTTTTTCTATCAATGCGTCTAAAAAATAAAACGCAATAACGTATTGTACATTTAATGTACATGTAGGGACATTTGTTTCGCCTCTCTTGATTGAAGTTCAAAGCTCGACATTAGCAAATTCCTGCTACCTGATGGCCGTCTACTCCAAGACAACGAACATAGTCATAACAGAGAGAGTCACTCTATAAGCTCTGCTGTTAAAGCTGCATTTTTCGCTCGCTCTCTAACTCATTTATTTATTTATTTTATCGCCTGAACGGACTGAATGGACTACTACATTTAACAGGCAGGAAAAAATAAAAAACTGAGACGGCAACAGTCAACCAGCAGTTAAAAACACCCTTTAAAGAGTTTCATTGTTGCAACAGAAAATGTCAACATCACTTGCACTTTCACAGACATGACAGACATGAACAGGGGAGGCAAAATGAGGGATGCAAACAAGCCAAGGATGTTATAGCCGGGCTGAACACATCTAGATCAGCATGGCTGTGGAATCAAGGCCGATGGGCAATCAGAAACCTCGTGGGTGTTCTGATGGGGCACTGCAGGCTCAGACGGCATCCATCACTATTATAGGAATTCAAGATGACTCCCTATGCATGGGCTGTCGAGAGGCCGATGAAACGGCCTACCGCTTCGTTGCTGGGCAGGCTGAGATACGGGATCTTTGGATCCGCCGATAGACTCCAGCCAAATGAATTACCCTCCCTAAGCTGGGCCGACATACTGGCCTTTGTTAAAAGGTCGGGAAGGTTTGACAGGGAGGGGGAGGCATGCAGTGGTAGCTGAATTGATCGTAATTAAATTCCTTATCAAGAATTTAAATGTTCTACAAAAAAATGGGAAACTCCGCAAACATCTTAAAAAATTTGAGCAATATTCGATTAGCCTTCAATGAGCTATTAATTATGGCGTCTTTTTGTTCTTTTCATTCTTCTTAAGTCAGCGGAACATGAGATCTTAATAGGTCATTTAATTAGCTTTTAGTTACCTCTTCATTATGTCATTATGTCGACATCAATTTTCTATTCTGTTCATTGTATGTGTTCTGCTCTGTTAGCTTTTTCTTAGGCTAGCATTAAATCAATCTTAACAAGCCTTGTTGCAGCGTTACCATCTTTTAGTATGCTGATTTTGTTTTGATAACTTTAAAGGCATCGCATCTCGTCTCACTTGGTCAGTGTGTCTATCGCCTGGCTAACCTGTTGATCTTCGACCTGACCTACTATGTTACAACCGTTCCGCAATGGACAATTATCAAAAAGAGCAACGAAAACTGGAGGACTTCAAAGAGTTTAAGCTTCCCTTGTTGACGTCTACGGTCTTGCCAATCACAGCAAAAAGCATTACTTGTGAACTGTTAAAGTTAAATCTGCTATATAGCTATATGCCATGATTATAATCGTGTTCAGAATAAACTCCATCAGTCTTATAAATGAACAATATCAGCATTTTTTCTTTGCACTCTTGCCATATTTTGAATGCAAGGACTCCAAAGAATACAGCCATATTGATGTTTCCATCAAGGAAGTGTGCTATGTAGCATGATGATAGCTTAAACATTATAAAAATTCGTACAATTTCAAACTGTGAACACATAGATTTTAAATTCCCTCGAAACTGTTTGCTGAAAAAAATAATGTGTAGTCGAATATAACCCCAAGATCCTTTACTGAATTAAACCTCTGAAGTACTTGTCCGCGAGCGCAATAACTATATTGCAAGACAAGCTAGAATACCTAAGAACTTTACACTTATTAACATTCCGCTTGACTTCCTTTTGATTACACAAATCTCCAAGTTCCGATAAATTTGTTTGAAATCTCAAGTCTGCTGCCTAAATCGTTAGCATATAAGAGAAATAACACTGGCCCAAAATTGAATCCCTGTGGAACACATCTGATGTAGCAGAACTGTCATTCGATCTATACCCATTTTATGCTACACATCGAAGTCTACCTCACGGTAGGTCATGGTCGTAACTTATAATAACAACCGAAAAGCCAATTCGGAAATAAAAATCTGATGATCAACCCTGTCGAATACTTTTGAAAAATCCGTACACAACAACCACCTCTCATGCATACAATTTTATAGAAACTCAACAACTCAATATACTGTGTAAGGCTTTCGCGGCCATCGTCCAATGATATACAGCTGGAAGAATCCGACATGCTGGTCAGCTTCGACGTGGTGTCATTATTCACAAAGGTGCCATTAAACGATGCAATAGAACACATCAAGAACATATTTCCGGAAGACATTACAAACCTTTTCAAGCACGTGTTAACGACAACCTACTTCGTCTGGGACGCCAACATGTACGAACAAATTGAAGGTGTAGCCATGGGAAGCCCTCTAAGCCCGGTGGTAGCGAACTTTGTAATGGAGAAGGTCGAACAGGCAGCCTTGAATACTCATGCTCAATACAAGCCCAAGATATGGCTCAGATACGTGGACGATACGATTGTCATATGGAATCACGGAAGAGAAAAGCTCGAAGAATTTCTAGAACACCTGAACAGCGTGCATGAAAACATCAAGTTCACCATGGAGGTAGAAGAAAACAAAAATCTCGCCTTCCTTGATGTTCTTCTAACAAGAAAAGGAGCTAGATTAGGGCACAAGGTATATAGAAAGCCAACTCATACTGACCGGTATTTGCATAAAGAATCAAACCACCACCCATCTCAGAAGTACGGAATTATTAGAACTTTGACAGAACGGGCTAGAAAAGTGTGCGAACCAGAAGAACTCGACACCGAACTGGAACATCTAAAGAATGCTCTTAAGGCAAATGGTTACACAGAAAAAGAAATAACAAGGACAATGAGAAGAAATAGGGCAAAACCAGAACCTAAACCGATAGCAAAAGCTTTTCTACCCTATGTGCCTGGAATAACAGACAGAATAGGAAAAATGTTACGAAAGGAAAACGTCAAGACCATCTACAAGCCCACAAGAAAGATACAGGAATATTTGAGAACGGTGAAAGATAAAAGAGACCCACTCACAACACCGGGGGTATATCGCATACCATGCACATGTGGGAGTGTATACATAGGAACAACGAAGCGATCTATAAACACAAGAATTGCAGAACATAAGGCTAGCTGTCGACTAGGCCATACGGACAAGTCAGCGGTAGCTGAACATGCGATTAAGGAGGGAAGTCACAGTATCAAGTTTGAAGAAACACAGGTTCTTGCCGCTACGTCTTCATACCATGCCAGACTTCAAAGAGAAGCCATCGGAATACAGAAACATCATAATAATTTCAACAGAAAAGAAGAAACACAGAAAGTCAACCGGACATGGATACCCATCCTAAAGGACCTGAAGACACTACCATATCGCGAAGGGGCGGGGCTACCAACGCTACCTGGTTGGGCCACGTCACCATTAGCAGGTATAAATACAGGTAAAGATCCACCAGCCGTCAGTATTTTGGAAGTCGCCGAAGTGAAATAGCTTCTGAAGATGCCATCCACTCGTGGTGGCGAAACGTCAAGCTTTAACGCTAAACGACGCCGGCCTAAAAACCCAAGAACCACAAATTCATTCAACAACTCAACATTATAAAAATTCAAATATGAAAAAACATACAGGGTGATCAATTTTTACTCCGAAGTTTGATATCTCCGTCATTATGGAAAATGCAAAAAAAACTTTTGAATAAAAGTTATAGGTAAAGGGAAAGTCTACATTGTAAAATTATTGTATAATATGCAAGGTTATTCATAAAGTCGCGCCATACCAAAATTGTGTTTCTTAAAATGGAACACACTATATATTATCCTGAATTTGAATTGCGTTCCTTTGCCTTATTCTGGAAATATAGGGTTTTATCAGGTTTTACAGGGTATTTTCAGAGATATGGCCACTTTTATGTGAAAATCTTGATGAATTCATCACCTTGTATCGTAAAACATCAATAACTGGAGGCCTGATTCCCAATGGTAGAATAATTCCGTGGTTGTCTAGTGTTGTCTAAAATTATCAAGTTTCTGATATCTTTGATTTTGTGTACAGGGTGAACCAAAACTCACGGTGCCATAATATTCTTTGTTAGTTTAAATTGAACACCCTGTATTTTATAGCATCGTCAGAAAGTTCTTACAAAATACTTCCTCTATTATTAAGCATTCCCTATTGCTATATGTAACAGTTATGGATTTATTTTGATTTAAAGTAGTAAAACAATATTTTTGACAAATTCTGGTATTTGTCATGTTGGGCATGGATGCTATGCTTGACAGAACATAGTAAGTTTGTTATATTTGCTAAATAATTGAAATTAATATTGTAGTTTTGATTCAGTTTAAATTATTTGCAATTACTGCAATAATTATTGGCAACTATTTGGCAATTAACAAATTAAAAAGCACCTGTCAGTTACAGAAATTATGTGAAAATAAAATTACACAATCTCTAACAAGCCTCTATTAGTAATTACAAGAAGGTTTAAGTCTGATCGTATCAAACACGAAAAAATAGATTTTAGCTAAGCATGCAAGTGATTCTTGCCTTATAAACCGAAGGTTTGTCTAAAAGAAGCTACAAGCGTTTAATAGATTTCCTGTTAGTTCTTCGATTCCCGTCCTTTGAGTCCTTCCATCATTGACTTAGTTTTTTTCTAAAAAAGGTCAAACAGTATAACTACCGCGGTATTTCATTTCGCATGCTTAACTTAGATATTGTTTTTTCGATTTCTTTTAATGTTAGTACTAATAGCAATCCACTTAACAAAAAAATAGAGATAATCGGAAGAACGGCTTTAGAACGAGCAAGAAACAGACCTGTGTTTCAGTAAGATCATTGTTCAAAAGCACATTAAACAAATAGGCTAGCAATTTTTAAATATCGTTGTTTTAAAATCCAAATTTTGAAAGGTTTCCTACAACAACCACTGGCCACAATAAACTGTGTCACATTTACAACTACTCGTTGTGTGCTCTCTATCTACGATCATAACCTTGGTCTTATTGTAGTTAATACCAAGACCATACGCTGCACTATGTTGTTCTAAGATGTTTAATAGAGCTACTAGTTCTTCCTGAGAAGTTGCAATAAGGGTTGTATCGTCAGCAAGTCTTAAGTTAGATATTTTGCTTCCGCCAATAGTTAAAATGTTAAACAACATCGGAGATAATACACATCCCTGATGAACTCCTTTTCTGGTTGCAGTTTGACTAGACAGGTTGCCATCAATTCTTACACGAGCCGAATTAGACCTGCAGAGTTGCTGTATGAGAAACACTAGGTGACAAGGAACTCCCATCATATAGTATTTGTAATAATAATTAGTATTCTGTAAGGCTTTTGGCCATGACAAAGCTTACTAAATTATGACGTGACCATAACATCACTAAAGCTACAAAAATGTCGCTGGTTCAGTCTCTTGTGTTCTCCATATTTTTGTATGCCTCGGAAACTTGGACTGCTAAAAACGCAGATCGAACTCGCATAGATGCTTTTGAAATCTGGACGTGGAGGAGAATGCTGCAGACTCCCTTATACCGCCCATCGAACTAACGTTTCCATAAAGGAAACAGAAGCGATAATATGGAGAAACTTGTAGATCAGGGTCACGCCCCGAGTGGGCGGCGCCGTGGCCGTTCCCCTACAGGCTGGGTGGATAAGAGAAAACTGTTGCTGGATATGAGTATCAAGAGCGCCACTGAACTGACAGTAAATAGCGAAAGATGGCGAGCTACAGTTCTCAAAACTTATGATAATATTCATGTCGGCAGTACTCTAGCTCCAACTTAATAAAGTATTAATAATTGTATTGTGAATATGTTACCAAACATACTGGTTCAACAAGTGTAAGAAAACGTACGTACATCTGAAGTTTGTTTTTTGCAAAGAGTCTTCTCTTAATTTAATCAACATATACCTACAATTTCACGAAACTAATCACCTAAATTGGAATGCAAGGAATGTTAACACAACAACGCCCAGTGGCGTAACGAATTATAACTATACACTGCGTGCACTAGTGTGAGTGTATGACGATTCATCACAATTCGAAAACTAGATCAAGGCATAATGGAAAGCAATAATTGCAATGCAATCTCATTGGAATGTTGCAAGACCAAAGAGCTGCCAAATTATATATGTGTTACATGTTGGAGTGTTTTTCACAAAAGCTGTAGTACAGAATCTACTGTGGGAAAAAATGTGCGCAGAAAGCGGAAGAAAGCGCAGAGGAACTAAATACTCTAAGACAGTGCTTAGCTGAATCTCTAAAAGAAAACGAAGACAAAAGTAGGCATATTGAAATGTTAAGAAGAAAAAGTAATGCTTTCGAAGACGACGTCGTAGAAATTGAAAATAGCTACAGGGAAGAAATTAACGCAAACCAAACAATTATCAACAATCTGAATGATAAACTCAATGACAAAGACCAACAAAACAGGTTGTCGATAGAAGAGATTCAAAGATTGAAGGACGATAAGAAAAACTTACAAAATGAAATATCTGTCTTACAGAAGAAGCTGGCAACAAGTATGTACCAAAGGGATTCACCAAACAAACAAACAAACAAATAAATAGAACATCAGTGGATAATAAGAAACAAAATGACTACAAAGACATAAGAACAAGTACTCATCACGACATAACGTTGGTCAGTCACCCTTCAAGTACAAAGTCATCAAATACAGCAGAAGATTCGGAAACTATATGCATAGAAGGAAGCAGGGGCCAAGACGGTTTAACAAATGACGATGAAACGACATCAATAGAGAAGCCCACAGGAAGAAGAAACAACTCAGCGAAGATTCTTATTTACGGGGATGAGTATGCAAGGTCCTTCAGGCAAGCATTACATTTATGTATTGACAAACCTTTCAATATCGAGGCTAAATTATACCCACATATAGACTTTTCCTGTATTGCAAAAAATCTGTTTCAAGACACAATTCACTGCGGTAAAGAGGACTTTGTCATTGTAATGGTTAATACAAACAACATCAGCAACACACAGTCACTTAATAGAGGTATCAGTAGTATTTTCAACGAATCTCATATTCTTAATTGAAAGGAATAAGACAGCTGATGAAATCATTATCAATAATATACTTAAACGAGTGACCATATATGGAAAAATAAATAGAAACTGTTCATTGTACTTTGACTACGACCTGCGTACGCCAGGAGTAAAACTAAAGATTGTTAAATCGGTTAGCTAATACATTGTTAATTACTCGGGGTCTTCAATTGTCTTAAAAAGTGTCTCTCTCGGTCAGTATTTTCTCGAGGGACAAGATCAAGCACTGAAACAATGACCGTAAGCAGTTTATCAATCTTTAGAGATACACGTAGCCTAAATATCAATAGCAGTAGAAATGAAACTACATCACTAAAAATATCCGTCAAGAATAACACTTTGAAATGATTACACCTTAACAGACGGTGCCTAAGAAACAAATCTAGTGAAATTGGGATGCTTCATAATGAGTGTAGTTATGACTTCCTCTGTTTGAATGAAAACTGGCTAACCACAGACGAGTTACAAACTTTGAGCATTTGTGGATACTCTGTAGTATCCAGCTTTTGTACGTCTATTAAGCTTCATGGAGGGGTCAGTGTATATGTCAATAACAGACACATTGCAACTAGCATTAAAGACAACATCTTGAAGGCCTCCAATGAATTACATTTTGAGGTAGCTGGAGTTGTTTGTTATGATGGGCTTTAAATTTTAACTGTATATAGGTCGCCTAATGGTGACTTTGATGATTTGTTCATGCATAAGCTGGAAAGGTTGCTTAGTCAGCTAGATCATAAAAATGATATAATCTTTAGTGGAGATTTTAACGTTAAATACAACAGTCACGATAAGTTTACTGATAATGTGTGTAATCTTTTTGCGTCCTTTGGAATGTACCCAGCTGTTCAACAAAATACCAGAAATAACGCTTGCTTGGATAATGTCTTCACAAATATTAATCTGTCTCATATTAAGGTAAATGTGTTTGATACAAGTTTTTCGGATCATTTAGTTGTTAGCTTTAATTTCAACTATACTTCTGAAAAACCTCGTAAAACCAAAATTATGTATAGACCCATCACAGATGAGGGTCTTTTTTCTCTTTACAATCTAATTGAAAATATTAATTGGAATATACTTCTTAATCAAGATACGAATATTGAAGAGACATTTTCAACTTTTTTGGATAATATTTGTCAATGCGTAGACAGTTGCTTACCCATGAAATCTAAATTAGTAGATAAGAATGGTCCACCCAATATCAACTGGTTTGATGACGAATTGAGACAATTGAGGGAAAAATTACTTTTAATGTTGCACCAGGCATCTCCAGAAGTTATTCCTAGAGAGGAGCTAAATATGTTTAGAAATTGGTATCGTTCTCTAATTAAGAGAAAAAGAAAAAATGCTGTTGATAGGTACATCAACCAAGCGTCCAACAAAAGTCTAGCAATGTGGAATTTGATTAAACAGTATGGTGGAAAACAAACAAGTTCGAATCCCACATCATCCAACGAATTTTTTACAAACATTGCCAAAAATACTGTCAACCAGCTTCCGAATACTGATTCGTTTGAGATGGAAGATCGTAGTGATAGTAGTTTATCGTTCAGCTTTCGCCAAGTAAGTTTCATAGAAGTTAGGGATGCAATAGAAAGTTTTAAAAATACCAAAAGTTGGGATCCTTATGGTATTAATGTAAAAGTATTAAAGACAATTTCTATTTTAGTTATTTCGCCATTAACAAAACTAGTAAACACGTGTATTGAACATAATGTATTTCCAAACCGATTAAAATTGGCAAAAGTAGTTCCAATCTTCAAAAAGGGGAGTGAGGAAAATCCATACAATTATAGGCCAATTTCACTCATCCCATCGTAGCTAAGATTTTCGAAATACTCTTGAAAAACCAAAATAATGCTTACTTTGAATCTAGTAACCTATATTGTCCTGTTCAGTTTGGTTATCGTAGCAATAGTTCAGCAACTTTAGCTATAAATTACTTGTCTAGCATACTTAACGATGCTCTTGAAAATCATTGCTTTGTATTTGCCGAATCTCATGACCTCACAAAGGCCTTTGATTGTGTTCAACACAGCATTCTACTTAAAAAATTAAAATACTATGAATTCAGTAAAAGCAGTATATTGTTGATAGATTCGGACCTATCCGACCGAAAGCAATATGTGACTTATAATGGTTGTTCATCAAAGACTGCAACAGTTGAATACGGAGTACCGCAAGGTAGTGTATTAGGGCCTATTCTGTTCTTAATATACATAAACGACTTGCCTGACTGTACTACTGCTAAATCCATCCTTTATGCTGATGACACCACATCGATCAGTACGAGCAAAAGTTATTACATATTGCTAGAACAAGTAGAAAGTAATCGATTGGGATTACATGATTGGTTTATTAGAAATAAATTGACAATGAATCCTGCCAAAACACAAAGTATCGTAATTAGCACTTGTCACCATAATAACATTAGGCATATTAGTCCAGTTAAATTTTTAAGTGTACTCATAGATAATAACTTTAACTACCAGCCCCATATCAGGAATCTATCTAAGAAGTTGTCTAGAATTACATATCTAATTAGAAATCTTAATAATAGCGCATCCAGGCGATCAATGTTGGTGGCTTATTTCGAGTATTTGCAGTCAAATTCACAAAACTGTATTTTGAACTGGGGTCATTCCCCACATCTATCCATGATATTTGCAGTCCAGCGGCGATGCATTAGGATAATTGCCGGTTTACATTATCGTGACTGTTGTAAATATTCTTTCATTAACCTGAGAATTTTAACGATTCCATGTATATACATACTGGAGTGTTTATTGTTCATAAAACACAACTTAAGCCAGTACACTACGCACAATAATGTACATACTTACGATACACGTAATAAAAATGCGCTAGTGACTCCATATAATCGCCTACAGAAAACCAGAAATGCCTCAAATTGTTATGGTATCGTGTTTTATAATGTCCTTCCTGAGTGCATAAAGAAGTTAGAAGCATCAAGTTTTAAGAGAACAATAAAGTCGTACTTGATAAAAAAGGCATTTTATACTTTTGATGAGTATCTAAATAACGAATTCACCGATATGTCAGAATGAATTATACCTAGATTTATTGCTCTATTCACCTTCAATTAAGTATTTCCTGTAGTCAGATTGTTCGTCTCCTGTGTTATTGTACATGTTTTTTACTTTACTTGTTTTTTTACTGTTTTTGTTTACTTTTTTTTTGACTTGTGCAAGCATTTATTTATGTATATGGCACCAATAAATTATACTATACTATACTATACTATACTATAGTAATTGCTCAAAATGGCCTCCCATTACATTTAAACAATCTTCTGTTCGATTTTATAAAACGACCTACCCATATTTATAGCCATTGGAATACTAATATTTTGGAAAGCAGCCTAATTCTGTTTCTCATGTCCTTTCTGGTAGTAACAGGTAATTTATATACCTCATTTTTCACATACCCCCACAGAAAAAATCAACTTTTGTTAGATCTGGCGATCTAGCTGGCCACCGAATTCGTCCACCTCTACCTATCCACCGTTCTGGAAATTGTTCGCCAAGTTGACCATGAATGAGTACTTTATGATATACTGGAGCCCCATCATGAAGGTACCACATTATTGTTGATTTATTCGAAGAGGAACATTTTCTAGTAGTATGGGCAACCGGTTTTCCAAAAAGTCTAAATAAACTTCACAGTTTACTGTTTCCTCAAAAAATACGGACCAATCACAAACAATACCACCCCAAACATTTAAAGTCCATCTTACTTGAGAAGTGGTAACTGTTGCATACGGATTTTCTCTCGAGTAATAGTGACAATTATGTCCATTTAAACAACCATTTTTGTGGAACATAGCCCCATCCCCGAAAAGCGCATAATCAAAAAATCTCTGATTATTAATTCTTCATTTGAAAAATGCATCATTCCTCAACTCCAACTTAAAAAAACTGGTTTTATGGAATATCGGACTAAAAAGTTAAAAATAAGTCTCAAAATAGGCTTAAAACATTAATGAATGAAAAATACTAGTATTATCGTAAAAAAACATCGGGCGTTCGATTTACGAATAATATAGCACACAGTGTCCACGCCTCGGTCCACGCTTTTGTCACAGTCATACTAGTATTTTTGGTTCATTATTGTTTAAGCTTATTTTAAAAATTATTGTTAACTTTCAGTTTTCAGTCCGACGTTTTTTAAAGGCGCCTTTTTTATTTTTTTTAAACTATATTTATTTTTAATTTTATGGATAGCTTTATTACTAAAACGTGTTTTTTCAGTTTTATAAACTGTGTTTTGTGTAATGAAGCTGAATAATTGTTTTTGCTCAATATTCATAGCATAATCATTACCATTACCATTACTGCATAAACGACGATTAAAGCTGTCAACTTTTCTGAATAAATTTCACAAAAATACTAACCCCAAACAGTTAGATGTCACGCCTTTTAAGCTCTCATCTCTACGCCTCTAGTCAGCGGATAAGACCGCTGGTCCGACGGATTTAAAGCCGTCAAAATCGTTTTGGCGGCAAAGTTAGACCGTTCAATGTTCGATCTGACTTTTAATCCAAAGGAGAGTTACCCAAAAACATACAGGTGAATAATAAAAAGGGCAAGTACGTGAACAAAATGTTGTACATTTAAGAACAAAACATACATGCGTACACAGGTTTGTCTAAAGTATTCTCAGAAAAAGCCTTTATAATTCGGCATATTTTAAGTATTTATGCCCTATTATCTTATCACTAAAAATTCAACAGGAGTTGTATGCAATGTGGAAGCGAGATTTCTCAAACGGCATACTAAATAATAGGAAAAGGATTCTTCTCAACATTCCTCAAATGGGAACTTTCTCTTCAACCATAGCGAACTTTACCGTAAATTAAGGAATCTATGGGAAGGTTCGCTCGGTAAAGTTCGCTCGTACGAGCTCTCGTCAGAAAATGCTGTGCTGTTGTTAATAACTTAAGCTTAATTCAGATACACACGACATCCGACGATACGACGCTACGAAACTGTTCCAATTGGTTGAAATATTTTGACTTTAGCGTGCTTCTGAAAAAGACATATGAGAATGGGAAGAGGGAAGAGTGGATCATCTGTAGTGATGTAAGCTTTAGTTACTTTGAAGGACTTGTAACGACTCGTTACTTTCCACTTTAGGACTCGTTACTTGGAGTTCGTTACCCGTTGTTTTAGTTATTTCTTAGATACGTATGTTAAGAGTTTAATCCCTTAACCTCGGACGTACCGTAATGTCACGTATAGTCGGACGTGTCGCCTCAGAGACGATCCACATTGTCAGCATCATATTGTTGTAAAATGGTGGCTTAGTACTTTCGTAATATTGTGTGCATTGCTGTATGATAATGATAACTAGATATGCATTTAAAAAATATAGTGCTAGCTACGTATAGCTTACACAGTAATTACTGTGTTTATAGATGTAGACATGTTTCTGGTGAAAAATGGGTTGAATTCTTTTTTGACTTAATAAAGCTAATTTTCGAACTATACTATGGTATAAAAGAGTAAAAGAGTAAAGTTGGATGCATCTTCTCATCGACTACTCGCAGTGACGATCTCTCGATAACTAATACCATTCTGAATAAACGACGGTGTTGTTATGTCGACTGTATGCCATCCAGTCATACTTAGATTAGATGAAGTGGCAACGTTGTGCATGAAGCGGTATTCCATTTATGGCAGAATTTTAGTATCGCCTCGTCTGACAGACAACGCGTCCGAGGTTAAGGGTTAAACAGTTGGCCAAGCTACTTTTGACTTACTTAGTTTAGCTATTTTGCAAAACCTTGGGATCGGCAAGTATATTTGGTAGGTATTTATAATACAGAGATGGATATTTTATTAAAAACAGTATGTTTGAAGACATTTCTTCGAAAACAACGACAACAAAACAAACAAAACTGATAGAACAAAAATCAAACTAAAACCTACTTAAACCACCACTATCGATAATGTGTTTGATGTGTATGTGTTGTGTATCCTGAATAGTGTATACTATTCCCGGTCCAATATGCTCTGGTGCAGTCCTGGGATTCACTGGTTGTGGACAACGTGGTGTGATTGTAGTGACTGTTACTGACTCAAGAGTCGGACTCTGAGTAACGAGAGCAAAAGTAACGAGTCTTTTCGAAATGGAGGACTTGTTACCTTCAGTTATACATTAGTAACGATTACTTTGTAACACCTAGTTATTTGATTATGTTACATCACTAATAATCTGGCTAGGCTAAGGCCTAGACCAGTGGTCGGAAAACTTTTGAGCTAGTGAGCCACCATGCCATTTATAAATCTATGAATACTGGGCCAAAAAAGTACGCAACATTGAATTAACATATTCTGTCTGTTGCCTAAAATACATTTCTAGTATTAATCAAACAATATTTAAGATGCGAAGTGTTATAGAAAGTTTCTAAATTTACATTTCAATGAGAGGAGTAGGATTGTTTTTTGCCATCAAGTGTCTTCTTGTAGTTTGGAGAGTATACTGTGGCCGCTATTCTGATGAAGTTATCCAAGCCAACGAATTCAAATAGGTTAGAAGTAAATAAAGTGTTGGTTTTTTTGAAGGATCCTGCTTGATGATAGTGGATGGTGGCATACGATGTTGCCAAATCTCCTCAGGGTAAAGATATTGCCTTCCTCATACCAATATACTACGCCATAATGTAAGTATCAAAGCTGGTTTGACGATATATAGCTGTAATAGTAAAATGGCTAAAGAAGCATGTGAGTAAGATCCTAAAATAAACTATTGCCTCAAAGGAAGGTACTGATCCAATGTATTTGTTATTATATAGGATATTGAAAAAAAAACTGTTATTAATCCTACCAAAACTACGCTACCATAGAATGTGCCATTTAAAAAAAACAAGAATGATAAATTATCATCATATAAACAATTATTTTTCACAAAACGTGACAAAATCTCACCGACCAAACGCCAACTTTGGGCGAGCAGGTATAAGCAACAGTTATGGGCAACGCTTTGGTTTGCTTTGACCGTTTCTTGATTATTGGGCGATGTTTGCTTAAATTTGATTTTGTCAGTGCATAAGTGAAAAATACACTATTTTAGACAATTCCACAATAAAGTAAGCGCTGTACGATTTGCAAGAGATGACTTGAGCGTGATGAGTACAGATCTCATCATTGGTAAGAGTGTAAAACACATGGTAAATAATATTATGATCTTTGGAATGAAGGTGCTTGCTTACTCCGCAAGAGGGAGATAAATTCAATCATTTGGTTCACAGAAAAATCGGAAAATCAAGGGTACCGGCTGGATTCGAACCAGCGTCTCCGGCATTCTAGGCAGACGCATTACCATCTATACTACGGTGACCCGCAATATAGCCGATACACAGCGCCAACGATATGGTATCGAATTCGTCGACCCCCACTCTGGATGACTGAAATGAGTAGTTCGCAGAGAGATACGGGGGAGTGGTGGGGGTCGACGGATTCGATACCATATCGTTGGCGCTGTGTATCGGCTATATTGCGGGTCACCGTAGTATAGATGGTAATGCGTCGGCCTAGAATGCCGGAGACGCTGGTTCGAATCCAGCCGGTACCCTTCATTTTTCCGATTTTTCTGTGAACCAAATGATTGAATTATGATCTTTGCTGTGCTTTGCTTCTTCTAACCTACTCGAATTCGTTGATCCAAGCAGGCATTGGCCAGTCTGTGTTTAATGATTTTATAATGGAAAATGACGATTCACATAATTGAACATCGCTTTCAATCTCAATCCAATTTGGATACTTTTGTTTGGGAACTAAAAGCTAAATATTTTCAGTGATATAAAGAGACAGATCATTTGAAGATCAACAACATCAATTTTCACCGCAGCCCTGATCTCCTTCTCCTCCCTCAGATAGTGTATAACTCATCTTAATTTTCAGGTAACGTTGTAGGCTCACCTGTATTGCTCCGTCAAACGTCAGTTAATCGATTTCCTGATAAACATATCAAAGGCGGTCGCTGCTTCCTTTGACACCCGAGAAACCAGTCAAGCAGCTACTTCAACGGAAAAGGATCATCTTAGCTTAAAATATTTCCATTATAGCGGTTATAAGTGCTACTCCATGCTTAAAGTCGAGGTCTTTGCATTTATTAGCAGATTACATTTATCTCGTGGTTGAAGTACAGAAAATGTAAAGTTCCATATTATACTTGGGGCTTCTGGATCAGCTACTTACTGACGTTAAACGGTAGGTACAGCTATTTAGGGTATAGAAGAGCAAGGAAAGAAAGTGCTTATTTCGGTATACTGCAAAAAGTGACCTGGTCAAGAATTGACCATGTGACGTTTTTGGTACCAAGCGACTACAAATAATTTTGACTTTCAGAAATAAATTAAAAGCATAACACCTTTTTTCAAAAAACTTCATTTAAATGCTCTAAAAAAAAGAAAATAAAATTGTCCTTTAAAATGTTAACTATCTACTTTTAGCCTCATTATACAAGTTATATTACCATAAAAACTTGTCGCGCAGTTTACTTGTGTAAATAAACCAGAACCTATTTAATTTAGTAACTTAATTTGCTAAGTTTATTTTTAATAATTTTAGTTTAATTAAATACATATAGTACTTACGCAAACCTCGCGACATCTTTTATGATCATATAAATTGTGTATAATGAGACTACAAGTTGGTAGTTAAAATTTATAGCATTTAAATAAAAGCTGTATTTAGAGTATTTTGCCGTTGATTTTTTTAGTTTTTAACGCATCATTGATGTAGGGTCCTTTGCCGGTTAATTTCGAATACTACATAAAGAATACCAAATTTATACCAAATTTCAGATGGATTAAAGCAACGGAGCTTATAATGATCATCCTTTTTAACCTGCATTTGTTGTCAACGAACCCTTTCATTAAATACTATAGAAAAGCATAAAAAACAAAAGTCCGCCATATTGAATTAAGAGTGAGTCAGGACATTTTCCTAATTATTCTCGGCAAAATAAATAAAATAAAAATAACTATTCCGATATCTTGCATGGTCCGCCATATTGGATTTAGAATGACGTCATATGATTTTTCCAGTTACTCTCAACAAACCCTTTCATTAGATAACCATATTGTAAAAGTGCACAAAATCTAACTATTCCGTCATCTTGGATGTTCCGCCATAATGGATTTAGAATGATGTTACATTATTTTTCGAATTCTTTCAACAAGATCTTTCATTTGATACATATATTGTAGAAATGCATTAAAAATAACCATTGCGCCATCTTGCGTGTTCCCCGCAAATGAATAAGTTCAAGCTCATAAAATATAAGAACAACTTCTTTAAAGATGATTATTTTTGGATCAAATAGACTACTGAAATGCAGATGGTAGAATTGAGTATTATCACATATTCCACATCACACATAATCAAGAGAATTGCAGACGAACCTCAGTTTTGACGAAATACTCAAAGGTTTTTGAAATCTCTGCACACCAGCATCTGACTACGCTTTTCACCTGGACAGCGCTTGTTATAATCATTCTTCTGTTACAAACTTGTTGATAATAATTCAGTATATCAATGATATCGTGGATAGCTATGGAAAGGTGGATGTTGTGTACTGATATTTTAAAAGTCATCGACAGGGTTGATCATCAGATTTTTATTTTCGAATTGGCTTCACGGCTCATTTGCTAAAACTGTTATTAAGGTCATGGTAGGCTTCGATGAGTGGCATAAAACGGGCATAGATCAAATGATATTTATGCTACATGGACTGTGTTCCACAGAGATCCAATTTTGGGCCAGTGTTACTTCTCTTATATGTAAGTAAGCAGTAGACTTGAGAGTTCAAACAAATTTATCCGAACTTGAAGATTGGTGTAATAAAAATCGACTCAAGCGGAATGTTATTTAGTATTAGGTTGTTAGGTATTCTAGCTTGATTTGCAATATAGTTATTGCGTTCGCGGACAAGTACTTCAGATGTCTAGCTCAGTAAAGGATCTTGGGGTTATATTTGTCCACACATTATCTTTTTGAATCATATTCAGCAAACAGTTCCAAGGGAATTTAACATCTATGCGTCCGCAGTTTGGAATTTTAGGAATTGTTCTAATGTTAGCTATCATCATGCTATATTTACAAGTAATGGAACTTGATGTGATCAGCAAGATCGTATACGTCAACAAGGAGGGCTTAAACTCTTTGGAGTCCTTCAGTTTTCGTTGCTCATTTCGATAATTATCCACTACGACTGGAACGGTTGTAACACAATAGCTCAGGTCAAAGATCACCAGGTAGGCCGATCGACAGGCGATAGACACGCAGACCAAGTCAGACGATATGCGATGCCTCTAAAGTTATCAAAACAAAATCAGCATACTAAAGGATGGTAACGCTGCAACAAGGCTTGTTAAGGTGTAATTAAATGACCTATTAAGATCTCATGACTGACTTAAGAAGAAGTTAGCAGAATACAATGAGCAGAACGAAGGCTAATTGAATGTTCCGTTAAGAATTTCATTGCTCAATTTTTTTTAAGATGTTTGCGGTGCTTACTATTTTTTGCTTGCAAAGATCTCGTAACTCAACCCGCCTAGCAACTCACATTCCGCAAAGAAATAATCTGCTGTTTCATCGGCCTCTCCACGGCCCATACATAGGGAGTCATATTCAACTCCTAATAGTGACAGATACCGTCTGAGCCTGCAGTGCCCCATCAGAACACCTACGAGGTTTCTGATTCTCCATCGGCCTTGGTGCCTTAGCCATACTGATCGGATGTGTTCGGCCTGGCTATAAGATCCTTGGCTTGTTGCATTTCTCACTTTGCCTCCACTGTTCCTCTATGGTATCGTTTACCCATTTTTGACGGCTGATGTGACCTGCTGCCTAATTATAACGGTCCTCCGGTACCGATTCTGGCCAGCTTATCGGCTTCCTTATTACCAAGACCCGGGATCCATCAAGGTAACTTCCTTCAGCGTCGTCAGCTCTTCCAGTCTCTTGGCGCACTCCTGCATATACTTCTGCTTCAAAAATAGTAGCGTTCCTGCCTGAAGAGTAACTCTCCCGTACTCCTCGATTTCCCACATACAACCCTGCTTCTGAGGCCTTTTCAGTAGCTAGACTCTTAAATTAACCGTGTTCTGTTCCCTGTATTTATGTTTTGTTATGCTAACTTTTTTTAATTTAGCAAAACGGTTTAAAAAAGAAACGTGTTGAGAGCATTTATTGCTTAATAGGACATTAAATTAGCCTTAAATTGCGGCGCTTCCATATTTCAGTTTGTACTGACTTAGTTCTACCCATTTTAGGGACGTCACGTTCTGTGGTTTTTCATGGTTCAGACGCCATGGAACGCCCAATAGATATTTTATTTCTTTTTTACTGAGGTCAGGCTCTAGAGATGGAGTGACGATAATCAGAATCCAATGTAGCTTTCAACCCGTAAACAAACGTAATTGGGGTTTTGAATTAAAAAAAAAAAATTGTACGATAAATGATCAATTATATATTTTATAACAAAAATATTTTTGTTTTCTTTTTTTTCGCAATAATCCAAAAGTTAGATCAAAATAAAAATGGGTGTTCGAATCCAGTACCGAAAACATGCCGACGGCTCCCGAACCCTTGTGACGTCACTACGGTGATCAGGATGCTCCTTTGACCAACGACGTCCTACTCCGATACTAGATTCTAGATTTCCAGCCAATCGTCAAAATACTTACTGGTAACTAGTGTATATTTGTTGCAACATAGACGAAGAATGAAGTTTGCAGCTCGAGACGAAGTCTACGATCGAAATAAATATATCTATAGGTATAAATCTATAAGAAAACAATCTTTCCATTTATCACAAAAAAAACTCGAAACCCCAATTGCTTATAACAATTTTTTATGCCGCATAGGTTTTGAGATATTCATGCTGTCAATAATGTACGGAACATGTATTCAAGGAACAGAACATAATATATTTGACATCCGTGTTGTACAAATAATATAAAAATAAAACGTTGCGTCTGCAGTACGTTTATTATAAATGTCCTAATACAATAATGTTTGTATTAATGTATTGAGATAAGATTGAATCTGGCCACTAAACTCCGAAGTACAAGTAATCTGTAATAAAAAAGTGAATTAGATATTTTTAGTCAATAACAGTTCACGCAGCATGTGCTGGTTATACTAACGTTTGATGAAGCTTAACATAATACTTAGGGCCAGTCTCACACGTGAGAAGTGTCAGATAACCTTTTGCCATGTTCTTACTTATGTCAAGTGATAAAGACAAAATATGTATTACAATATTGCTTGTTATCATAGGGAAGATCGGTGTGACTGCCGCTAGGTCAGATTTTCAACACGCATCGATTTCCTTAAAAATTTAACAGTAAATGAAAATACCTCTAAAAAAATCTATCATATGCATACTTTAATATTGAAAATAACATTAGAAATCAATAGAGTACCCACTAAATGAAAAATGTTTCACAAAATCTTCGAAAAGTTTATTCGTTTCATGTCTTCAATCGTTTTTAAACAAATAACTAAAAAAATCATGTTTATCGATAATCTGTTTCTTTTCTAGCTGTCCAATGTAAACCACGTTTAGCCTTTGATTGACCGATTGTCGAACTCATTTATTGAACAAAAAGATGTAATAATTCAAAATTGAATAACACGAAAATGGTCAATTTTAAGGGAAAAATGCGGGTTCGGTTTGTTTCTAAGGTTAAAGAAACATTGAAATTAGGCCCTATAACAAATAAACTAAGAAATTTATGACAAAGATAAGATTGAACCATACTTTTTCGTGGAACAAAAAATAGTTCTACCTTTGGTATTATCAGTTTATCACCCCATTTTGAATTGAACGTAATCCATTCACGATGTACCTATTTTAAACTCTAGATATGGGATCCAGATGTATGAACAGTTTGAATGTTTTGCTTTAAAAAAATGTGGTAAGAGGATCAATAGAATCTTAAAAAATATTCTCTTTTTCAAAATAACTTAAAAAATTGAGAGGTCACATGAAAATGGCTGTATAACAAACATTATTATCGTTTCTACTGAAAACTTTGTTTTCTTTTTATTGTGGTAGCTTAAATATTAACCGAAATATGCTCTTTTAAGCTTAAGTCAGTGTATGGCTGGTACCATTTTGAAGCCCTTCAGATGTCGCTGTATCAAAAAATAAAAGAGTTACGAAATCATCATTTTTATACCGACGTAAATCCAAATTTTGAGAAGTTTGTTGACAACCAGCATGGAGTCTTAAGCATTTGGGGTGGTATTATTGGAAACCGCATAATAATCTAATGTTTTCCAAAATTTTCTAAATGAAAATTTGGAAAACCTGATGAAAAATTCACCACTGGAGTTTTTAAGAATAATGTGGTTACAGTTAGATGGAGCGAAAGCACATTTTAGTATTAGAGATCGAAACACTTTGGATGAAAGGTTTCCTGTCAATTGTTTCGTCTGCGAGCCACGCCACCTACGATTTTTCCAATTCCTACGCAATAATTACAAAACCGTAAATATCTTAAAAACCATCAAAGATAGAACCACATGTGCCTAGATAAAAGTGAAAGAGAATTTAATTTCGCATTCACCGATGTGAAACTTATCATACAATGCCATTTGAAAAAAAAGTTTTTAACGTTTTTAACTTGAAAATTGCTAGTCTATTGATTTATTGTTCTTTTGAAACAACGATCTTACTAAAACACAAGTACGTTCCTTGCTTGTTTCAAAACCGAAAACCACATCTTTCTATCGCGTTTAGTTTCCGAGATATCAACGTTTCTTGTAAAGTACTACAAACGTCAAATTTTGTGAATATTGCTGAATAACTCCGAAAATAGGCTTCGTAGATATAAACGATGGTTAACAAACTGGACCTAAAAATCGATGCCGAATTAAAAAACGTAATAATATACAGGGTGTTCCATTTAAAATAAGGAAGTTGATACCTACTTCTGGTATATCCGGAAGGTCGCCAACATTGAAATTATTTTCTAAATGTAGAGCATTTGAAAGGAAACGTTTTTAATTTAAAACATTTTCGTCTAATTTAAACGGTATGGCCGCTAGAGAGCACCGCGCGCTTATTGGACCACCCTGTATAATATAAGTTTTTATGTCTTTATGTCTGTGTCACCTTCCGTTGTTGATGGCTCAACTTCCGTTGGCTCAGTTTCTGGTTCTTCTGTTTCTGGTTCTTCAGTTTCTGACTCCTCAGTTTCTGGTTCCTCAGTTTCTGGTTCTTCAGTTTCCGGTGGTAAGGTTGAAGGCTCTGGTTTAGGTCTTCTCGGTAAAATGCATACTCCGTTTTTGCAGTATGAACCGGGTGGGCAGGCGTTGTGACAGTTCTCTGGAGAACAAACATAGTATTCAGCTGGATACACCAATAAAATAGGCTCTTTGAATGAAACAAGAATCGAGTGTTTGACTGTCATTTAATTACTCGAACCATGCATCATTTAGTTTTCAAAAAAAAAAAAAAAAATCATTCCTTAGCTGGTTTCTTCAACCAAAGTAGCATTGCTTTACGAAAATTAGTTGTACCAACGACCGGTTTGTTTATTGCCAAATTCACTTGTTTTATCAAAGATTTTATAAATTATGCAAAGAAAGAAATGTGTTTAAAATGGATTTATATTTAAGTGTAAAATTGATTTCCACTTTATTTTCCAATACTATGACATACATTTCGGTGTGCAACATCTTTTTCAAACAAACAATGTAAATGGTACTTGAAGAATATTGTAACGGATCAACTCAGAAAACTTGGGTTTATGAGATTGATGCATAAATTCTATTTTTGGAGTAAAATTGACAGACCAAACTTTCAACGTGGCGGCTCGGCGCCATCTTGAAAAATAAAACTAAATTGAGAGGGGGTCTTGTGACACACCTTTTTGAAGCTCCAGAGGAGTACTTCACAACCCTAGAATGTGATTTCAATATCTTCATCTCCCACAAAATGGCGGCAAAATGTACAGTGCTTTTATTTAATGCTCCCCATCCCTCTCGGTTTTTGAACGGGTGAACTCTAAAAATTGAAACTTGGGATAATGAAATTGATACATAAATACTATATTTTCGAGTAAAACTGATAGATGAAACTTTCAAGTTGGCGGCTCAGCGTCATCTTTAAAAAAAGTCAAACTAAAGGGGGTTTTTGTGACACATCTTTTTGAAGCTCCTGAAGAATCCTTCACAACCCAAGAACGTGAAGTCAGTATCTTCATCTCCCACAAAATGGCGGAACATTTAATAATTACCTGAGACAAACACGTTAATATCGATACATTTAGAAATATTTGTTTCTCCCTGCCTGTCAACGGGCAATCCGCCGATAAAGTGAATAATGATTTTAGTTGTCATACTGACACTTTTGTTACCTTATCAGCGGATTTCCAGTTAATAGGCAGGAAGAAACAAATATTTCTAGAGGCCTTTTCGGAAACTATGATTGCGACTAGATGATTCAGATCAGTAGCAGTTTTTCTTAACCATCTGTTTTTTACTCTTGAACTCGTTGTTCGATGTCCGTTAAATCCATGAAATCATAAATTCCACTTGACAGCTGTTTGACATATAACTGATCTATCCGAATACTGGTTCCGTAAATAGCTTAGATGTATCGATATTAACGTGTTTGTCTTAGGTAATTATTAAATGTTCCGCCATTTATACGAGATAAACATATTGACTTCGTATTCTAGGCTTGCGAAGGATTCACCAGGAGCTTCAAAAAGATGTGACACAAGGCCCCCCACTGAATTAGATTTTTTTTAAGATAGCGCCGAGCCGCCATCTTGAAAGTTCCATCTAGCAATTCTACTTCAAAATATAGTATTCGTACATTAATTTTATTATCCCAAGTTTCAATTTTTTGTATTGACCCGTTCAAAAAATAAAGGGGGAGGGGGACAATATAGAAAAGCACTGTATATCTATACAAGGACAAGTGAACAGGGGTACAAGTAGTTAACATAATAGGCTATTGGGAACCGAGCTATGCAGCCTTTGATCTCGAAAAAATGTAAATTGAGTAAATGGGTATTTGATCGTTAAGTAAATTACCTGTATTCCATCTCTGTTGATTTCTAAGGCTTCTAAAAAGTTTAATATTCTGCCTTTCGGTACTTTATGTAAAATGGTATATTCGTCTTTGAATTTGTGGTATGTATTCCGTGATCAAATGACTCGCATAGTTTTAATCTTATTTTTACAAATTAATGATCTTTTATGTTCGTTTATCCCTTTCTGGAAAGCTCTGCCTGTTTGATCGATGTAAATCTTAGTGCAGTCCATACATTCTAGTTTATAAACACCTGACTTTGAATTTTTGTTTGTTTTTGATAATATTACCTAAGGTGTTGCATTTGAATGAAATGTTTAAATCTAATATTTTAAGCTTGTTGGCAATGTTATCTGAGAATTTTCCTATGTAGTTAATGAATGATGTTTCTTGAAATTTGATTCTGGGATATTTGGGTGAACTTGTTATATAGTTTTTTATATTGTTTTTACTTTATTTTACTATTTATTAATTTTGGGTTGTATGCTATTTGTTTTACGAACTTCTTTGGTATAGTTTTCGTTAGGCATAGGAACGTTCATTATTCTGGTTACGTAACTGTGGAATTCAGCGGTTTTGTGTGAAAGTGGGCGAGGTATTGCGAACATAATATGACACATAGGAAAAATCATATATATTAATGTGCAATTAGAAAATGGGTGGTGTGCACGATACACAAAACTGTGTGAAAATAGGAACGCTGGAACGCGGGAAAGAGGAAGAAACCAAGACTGTAATATTGTGAACAGGTTTCACAATTTGCATAAAAGTGAACATAGCTCTCTTGGAAGACATGACAGCTTTACTAAAAATTTTGGAAATACTTGAAAGAAGATTATCGAATACTTGTTATTGTGGGGAAAATTATATTGTTGTGCAAAATATTTTTTTAGAGTGAATGTTGAAATCGAAAATATGCTTTCTTGGTTGAAATAAAACGGAATTTTCTCATAAAATGGAATGAATTACAGTGAGAGCATATCTTCATGTCGTGGGAATATTCTAACAGAATGATCATTATTCTTGAATTGAGATTCCATACATGACTATCTTGTGATAAGAGTAAAACAACTTTTTGTGTTGAATATAATAGGAACAAAGGTAATTTTTTATGCCTTACTTGAGTCCGCAGGTTTTATAGTATCTTCTTCCTCAGATATTATACGATCTTCTTCTTCTTCTTCTTCTTCTTCTATTGGGAAGGTAAATATTTTTTCCGAGAATGTTATTCCGCGCTCAGATTCCGGTAACTCAGTATCTAGTTCTTCAGTTTCTGGTTCTTCAGTTTCCGGTTCCTTAGTTTCTGTTTCTTCAGTTTCTGGTGGCTCCGTTTCCGGTGGTAAGATTGAAAACTTTGGTTTAGGTGTTTTCGGTAAAATACATACTCCGTTTTTGCAGTATGAACCAGGCGGACAGGCGTTGTAACAGTTCTCTGGAGAATAAAAATATGATTTAGCTGGATACACCGATCATTTAGTTTTCAAGAAATAAATGATCTTCCAACCAAGAAATTATTTCTTAGCTAGTTCCTTTAACACTAAGTGGCTTTGTTTTACGTAAATAAATTGTACCAACGACCGTGTTGTTTGTTTGTCATAACCAAATTAACTGGATTTTTAAAACATTTTATACATTATGCAAAGAAACGAATCTATTTACAATCAATTTATACAGGGTGTCCAACAAAGGTGGTGCCAAATTTGAGGAGTTTGTAAGGGATCATTCGGAGAACATTTTCTATACAAAGACCCCTAGTCCTTTATGAGCCGTTTTGGCCACAGAATCATTTAAAGTTTAAAGCTCTAAACAAAAAAATATTGTTTACCTTCCTGTATACTCGTCTTTGAATTTGTGGTATGTATTCCGTGATCAAATGATTCGCATAGTTTTAATCTTATTTTTACAAATTAATGATCTTTTATGTTCGTTTATCCCTTTCTGGAAAGCTCTGCCTGTTTGATCGATGTAAATCTTAGTGCAGTCCATACATTCTAGTTTATATACACCTGACTTTGAATTTTTGTTTGTTTTTGATAATGTTACCTAAGGTGTTGCATTTGAATGAAATGTTTAAATCTAATATTTTAAGCTTGTTGGCAATGTTATCTGAGAATTTTCCTATGTAGTTAATGAATGATGTTTCTTGAAATTTGATTCTGGGATGTTTGGGTGAACTTGTTATATAGTTTTTTATATTGTTTTTACTTTATTTTACTATTTGTTAATTTTGGGTTGTATGCTATTTGTTTTACGAACTTCTTTGGTATAGTTTTCGTTAGGCATAGGAACGTTCATTATTCTGGTTACGTAACTGTGGAATTCAGCGGTTTTGTGTGAAAGTGGGCGAGGTATTGCGAACATAATATGACACATAGGAAAAATCATATATATTAATGTGCAATTAGAAAATGGGTGGCGTGCACGATACACAAAACTGTGTGAAAATAGGAACGCTCGAACGCGGGAAAGAGGAAGAAACCAAGACTGTAATATTGTGAACAGGTTTCACAATTTGCATAAAAGTGAACATAGCTCTCTTGGAAGACATGACAGCTTTACTAAAAATTTTGGAAATACTTGAAAGAAGATTATCGAATACTTGTTATTGTGGAGAAAATTATATTGTTGTGCAAAATATTTTTTTAGAGTGAATGTTGAAATCGAAAATATGCTTTCTTGGTTGAAATAAAACGGAATTTTCTCATAAAATGGAACGAATTACAGTGAGAGCATATCTTCGTGTCGTGGGAGTATTCTAACAGAATGATCATTATTCTTGAATTGAGATTCCATACATGACCATCTTGTGATAAGAGTAAAACAACTTTTTGTGTTGAATATAACAGGAACAAAGGTAATTTTTTATGCCTTACTTGAGTCCGCAGGTTTTGTAGTATCTTCTTCCTCAGATATTATACGATCTTCTTCTTCTTCTTCTTCTATTGGGAAGGTAAATATTTTTTCCGAGAATGTTATTCCGCGCTCAGATTCCGGTAACTCAGTATCTAGTTCTTCAGTTTCTGGTTCTTCAGTTTCTGGTTCTTCAGTTTCCGGTTCCTTAGTTTCTGTTTCTTCAGTTTCTGGTTCTTCAGTTTCTGGTGACTCAGTTTCCGGTGGTAAGATTGAAAACTTTGGTTTAGGTGTTTTCGGTAAAATGCATACTCCGTTTTTGCAGTATGAACCAGGCGGACAGGCGTTGTAACAGTTCTCTGGAGAATAAAAATATGATTTAGCTGGATACACCGATCATTTAGTTGTCAAGAAATAAATGATCTTCCAACCAAGAAATTATTTCTTAGCTAGTTTCTTTAACACTAAGTAGCTTTGTTTTACGTAAATAAATTGTACCAACGACCGTGTTGTTTGTTTGTCATAACCAAATTAACTTGATTCTTAAAACATTTTATACATTATGCAAAGAAACGAATCTATTTACAATCAATTTATACAGGGTGTCCAACAAAGGTGATGCCAAATTTGAGGAGTTTGTAAGGGATCATTCGGAGAACATTTTCTATATAAAGACCCCTAGTCCTTTATGAGCCGTTTTGGCCACAGAATCATTTTTTTTTTTTTAGAACGTTTATTGACCATTATAGACTTTACAGTTACATATGTTTTTTAAATTCCCTAAACAGTGTATAGTAACACTGGTATCGGGAATTATTAATTGTTTAATAAAAATTACAAAAGCGACCTCATCATGATAATAATTTGGTAATTATGAGAGAAACAAATATATATACACACATATATACGCATATGCATGCATATACACCCATTTATACACACATATACACATATCCGTATCCGTATAAGAGCTACAATAGCAGGCCTAACTAATGTGTCAAAATTTCAGGTGTTTCTTAAGTTTTGACAGGAAGGTGTTGTAATTGGATACATTTTTTATACTCTCCGGTAAAAGATTATACTTGGTTATAGCTTGGTTTAACGGGTTGCTGAGTCCAATATTGGTTCGTACATTTTCGAGGTATATGTTATTTCTTATTCTGGTATCATACATGTGAATGTCCCTACCAAAAGTTAACGGTACATTACACTTGAGATTATTATTTAACACTTTATAGATATATTTACATTGTTCTAATTCTAATGACCTATCCAACTGACATACCCCCAGTTCCGTATACAGGACCTGTGTAGGTGTTAGCCACTCATATGAAAATAGAATTTTTAGGATCTTATTTTGTAATAACTGCATAGAGTTGAATCTAACCACCCCACAGGTACCCCATACATGCAACATATATCTAAAATGTGATAGGAAATATGCATTATATATGTTTAATTTACTTTGGTGCGTTAAGTAATTTCTACATTTATACACGGCACTAATCATGGGGTATACTTTCTGTGATATGTACTCTAGGTGTTCCCCATAATTCAAATTTTCATCGAGTATGTATCCTAAATATTTAATTGAATTTATTCTTTCTATAGTAATATTATTTATTCTTATATTTGGAGTTTGAGTAAGCCTATTTTTCTGTTTGAAAATCATAAATTTAGTTTTTTCGATGTTTAATTTTAATTTATTATTTAAAAGCCAGCTAAAATATAAGCTAATTTATGAGAGTTTCTAAGTTGTGTTGACCTTCATATACAAGAACAGTGTCATCAGCAAATGCAAAATACTTAGCTCTCAACCCTGATACCTTTAAATTTAGGACATACAATATATACAACAACGGCCCTAAGACTGAGCCCTGAGGAACACCGTGCGTACATATACGTCTATCACTACAATGCTTTTCTAATGCTACATATTGCGTTCTATTTACAAGGTAGGATTCCATTAAATTAAATGTTGTGCCTCTGAAACCCAATCTTTTTAATTTAGCTAGCAAAATATCTATATCTATTACATCAAAAGCTTTCCTTAAATCTACAAAAATTGCAATTACCACTTTTTTGTTATCAATTTCTCTAGATATTCTATTAATCAGATCCGTGACCGCACATGAAGTATTACTATTCTGTACAAACCCATATTGGTAATCATCCAGCAGATTGAACTGCATAATGTGGGAAAGCAATCTATTTTTAATTATAGTTTCTAAAATTTTTGAAAATGTGGATATGATAGAAATTGGTCGATAGTTGTTCACATCCTCCCTGGAACCCGATTTGTGTATTGGAGTTACTTTACTTATTTTCAATTCTTCAGGATATGAACCAATTGTTAGAACGTTGTTTATTAAGTTTACTAAAATTGGGGTTATTGTGTCCTTTAGATTCAATATATCAATCGTAGTTATTTGATCATGGCCAGGTGCTAAGTTACTATCACATATAATATCCCTAAAGTTACTGTCGTTGTCGATATCAACCCCAGTTTGATTTATTTCCAAATTAATTTCGTCTGCTATATTTTTACCTATATTAGTAAAATGATCATTCATTACGTTAGCTAGACTTTTTACTTCCCACACCGATAGGTGAGGGGAGTATTGTGATCGCGAAAATTTTCGATTTTGAGATAATACACTTTTTGGGCGTTTCATGATGTCTACATAACGAAAATCCACGTCACTCATTTCCGTCGGTCTGTCTGTCGGTCTGTCTGTCTGTCGGTCTGTCTGTCTGTCTGTCTGTCTGTCGGTCTGTCTGTACGCGTTTTTCTGTCCTCGTGATCTCAGTAACCGCTGCATGGATTTTGATGAAATTTAGGAAGCGATGTGCTGTGGGGTCGTAGTAGGTAATGCTGTTATAATTTTGAAAATCGGTGCATTGGCGGCGGAGTAATTAGCAAAAAACGAAAAATTTCAAATATTCCCCAAACTTCGTTTTTAGGCGTTTTAGGCGTTCCTGACCATTTTCTACTTTTTTTGGGTGGGGGTGGAAATTGGGGTGGTTGGGGGTTGGGGGGTTGTAAAATTGAAAAATTTGTTGTATTCATAATAGACTACCCAATGACCTGTGAAGGAAGACCTAGCGACATAAATAACTTTTTTAGGTCTATCCGAACATTGCCTTATGCCTATTACAGAAACTAAAGGACTTAGAATTTTTCTGGTGTAAACATATGAGTATTGCTTTAGATCGTTCTTTATTATGTAACGAAGAAACTCCTCAATTGATTTTAATGAAATTTTGACACAGTATTACTATCGTGTCGAGGATGGAAAATGCGTATGGTTTTTATAAATAGTGCCAGTAGCGGCGCAGAAATAATAAAAAAACTAAAAATATAAAACCGGCTCAAACTTCGTTTTTAAGTGTTTTAGAAGTTCCTGATCATTTTCTGAGTTTTTTTGGGTGGGGGTGAAATTGGGGTGGTTGGGGGGTGGGGGGTTGAAAAATTGAAAAATCTGCTGTATTCATAATAGGCTGTCCACTGACCTGTGAAGGAAGATCTAGCTACATAAATCACCTTTTTAGATCCATCTGAACATTGCCTTGCCTATTACAGAAACCAAAGGACTTAGAATTTTTTCTGGTGTAATCATACGAGTATTGCTTTAGATCGTTCTATATTATGTACCGAAGAAACTGTTGAATTGATTTTAATGAAATTTTGACACAGTATTACTACCGTGGCGAGGATGGAAAATGCGTATGGATTTTATAAATCGTGCCAGTGGCGGCGCAGAAACAATAAAAAAACTAAAAATATAAAAACAGCTCAAACTTCTTTTTTAAGTGTTTTAGAGGTTCCTGATCATTCACGGAGTTTTTTTGGGTGGGGGTAAAATTCGGGTGGTTGGAGGGTGGGGGGTTGAAAAACTGAAAAATTTGCTGTATTAATAATAGGCTGTCCGCTGACCTGTGATGGAAGACCTAGCGACATAAATCACCTTTTTAGGTCCATCTGAACATTGCCTTGCCTATTACCGAAACTAAGGGACTTAGAATTTTCTGTATACATACGAGTATTTATTGCTTTAGATCGTTTTGTATTTTGTAACGTGGAAACTATTAAATTGATTCTGATGAAATTTTGACACATTATTATTACTGTGGTGAGGATGGAAAACGCGTATGCTTGTTAGAAATCGTGTCAGTGGCAGCGTAGCAATAATCAAAAAACAAAAAATATGAAAAAAGCACAAACTTCGTTTTTAGATGTTTTAGGGGTTCTTGACCGTTTTGTACCTTTTTTGGGTGGGGGTTGTAAAACTGAAAAGTTTGTATTATTGATAATAGGCTGTTCATTGACCTGTGCAGGACAGACCTAGCGGCATACGACAATTGGGGGGGCGGGGGGGGGGGGGTACTGGCGATGATTTTGTTGCAAGGGGATCTCAGACTATATCTTCATGCAATGGGAAAATAATAAACTGGTATCACCGTAATGTGTGGGAAGTACTGAGTCAATCAACTTGACTCCATTTTTTGATCTGTTATAAGCATATCGTTAATTCTAATACACTCTACGTAATCATCTGGTTTTTTATTCTTGAAAAAACTATTAATAAATTTCCATTGTTTTTTTGCATTTCCACCGGTTTCATCCCATTTATTCCTAAAATACCTGTTCTTCAGAGATTTCATCTTATTGTTAACCCTGTTTTTAGCTAACCTAAATTCGATCTCAATGTCAACATCACTTCTATTTGCCTTTTTCTTGTCCTACAACTTATTACGCTCCTTAATCATTTGAAGCAACTCGTCATTAACCCATTTATTATTTTCATGACATTTTATTGTCTTACAAATAGTAGAACTTTCTTTACATATTTGTATTGTTTGAATTAGCTGTTGAAAGGAATTGATACTAATTGACCTACATTTCTGTTCGAATAAAGATACAAATTTTTTGTGACTTATAGATAAACTTTCATAGGTACACTTTTTCCGGTGAATTTTAATTTTTTGTTTAATTGTTATATTTAGTCTATTATGATCAGACAATGCGTTATTGGTTACTGACACTGAACATAAATTTTTTGTTTGATGACATGCTACCACATGATCAATTATAGTGCATGTATTCAGAGTAGCTCGAGTTGCATCATGTATGGTTAAGGAATTTTTTACAGAATAGTTATGCATTGCTATAACATTTTTATAATCCTTTACCGTGATATTTTTTGAATCAAGCAGATCTACGTTACAATCACCTATTATAATATGATTTTGTGGATATGTAATTAAAAGGTTTTCAAATTTATTTAAGAAATCATCCACGCTGTATGAAGGAGGCTTATAAACTGCGGTTAACTTTAAGTTATTGAAGCCAATCCCTATAGTTAAATGGTTGAACAGGTCATCATATTTGGACTTACCAATTTCCTGAAAGTATATACCTTCTTTTACGTAAAAGGTAACTCCACCACCTCTTTTTTGCCGGCAAGCATGCACAGCTTTGTATCCATTTAAATTATAGAAACTAGCCTCAACATCACACAACCATGTTTCACTTAAAACTAACACATCACAAGGGTTGTTGATAACAAAACATTGTATTTCGTCGAATTTGTTCCGTATACTCTGGATGTTCATATAGATCACTTCTAGTTTCTTGAGACTAAATTTGTTATATCTTGTTCTGTTTGCACCATAATTACCTTCGTTTTTTCTTCCTTTCGAAGTAATATACTGCCATTGCTAATCCATAGAAACTTGTAATGATTCTCCTTTCTAAATTGTTGAGCCTTTTTTAGTAGTTCCAGGTTAGTTTTTGTCAGATCATGATTTAAGAAAATTGTATTATTGGAGCGTAGGCCTATACTTTGACATCTTAATTGAAACCTTTTTGGTGACTTTATAAATAGGTTCTTCATCTCAGCTTCTTCAAAGATAACTTTAATTGGGAGAGTTGTTTTGTTATTATTATTAGAGCTATTGTTATCCTTTCCAAGCCGATAACACTCAAACTTATATTGTTCTGCTGGTATTTGGAGAAATTTTCCAATGTTTTTTACAATTTCCTTTGGATTTTCATTTTCGGTGAAGGGAACTCCACGAATAATCATATTATTAGTCAGCAATTTTTGCTCAGCCTTATTTAGCTTATTCTTTACTTCAGTTACTTCCTGCTGAAGTCCTTCATTGATTTTCACTTGCTGACTATATTTTTGAAGAAGGCTATCATATTTTCTATCCATTTCTTGTAGTTTGTTTATTATGTCGTTCAGCTGCGCTGACATGACCACTCTACTTTGTTTATTTTCCTCAATGCAAGCCTGACAATTCCACCCATTTTTACTTTCTGACAATTTTACATAGGTTTTCATTGTCATGCCAATACATTTTCTGTGCTTCCACACAACACATTGTTCACACAGCAGACCATCTTCATCATTTTTTACCACTTTGTTGCAGACATCACACAGATCTTTTTCAGCCATGTTTACGTGTGGCTCATTTGGTGCCGTAGAATTGCCGCACACCACTGGTATGATATGTTTATTTGGAATTCCAGAACACAGATCGAAAAAAAGCGTCTATTTTCACTATTAGCTAATCTTGATGATTTTTCGCCATTGTAATATCACATTCACACGCGTTACACCTTAAATCACGAGTTAACAGAAAATGCCGATTTAAATCATACTTTTTCCAGTGAAATCCTATGATTTTTGGAAGAGCCGGCGACCAACGTGTTTACTCGTAACAGCGGCGCAACCTCGTAACAGCGGCGCAACCAAAAGTTTAAAGCTCTAAACAAAAAAATATTGTTATTATTATTGACTAAAATACGTTAATATCTCAGAGTAACAACTGAACATAGAGGTAGTAAACAACTAATTCTAATAGGCCAACATCTTTTCTTACGTTGTCATATTGACCACCAGATACGGCAATCATAATTGTTTACTATAGTATTGATTGTATAGTATCCAGAAATATTCCATTCTACGTTAAAAAAGACGGTATTTTGATGGTTTAGGGATGAATACAGCAAAATCAATAGATATATTGACCTCTACTGCGTTACTGTATGTTTCTTCATCATAAACGCAAATTCTGTCTTACATAAATTTTGAGGAGCTGGCAACGCCTATATAATTTTCCGGCGATTTGTTTACGGTAAACCCCGACTGTCAAACGTTTGTTTTGTTCGTGCGTCTTTTATGTTTGGTCAGTAAAATCGAATTCGCTATTTGTTGTTAACTATAGTGAAGCTTTACGGACTTGCTGTGCTATATTCGAGTGAAGTTTAATACTTTTTCGAGATGGGACAGTGCAGAGCAGTGTTTGTAATATGGATTGCATTGGAAGAATTTTCAGGTTAGTTGGCCATATTTGGAGGCTGAAGTGTCAAAAGATGATGGCTTTGAGCACGCCATGCTGAAGTGGTTTGTTTACTACCTCTATGTTCAGTTGTTACTCTGAGGTTAATATCTTAGTACTCGTTATTACAGAGAATGAAGGATATTAGGGAGTTATTGAAGACGCGCTGCAACAAGGCACTAATAACACAGCATAGTAAACAACCAGCACAATATCTCTGAGGATTTCCTATATAAAAATGGTTCCCACAAAATTTGACTTTGGGATGATTTATGGATGATTTTACGGCTGTGAAGTTTGGGTAGAGACGCGAAAATGAAAATATCGATACCGGTACCAACTCGATATTTTTCAGCCAAATAGGCGCGTTTGGCTCGTACAGGGAATTTTGTGCAATTGATTACACCCCTCACTAAATATATAATTGTTTTCGATATAGATACCCCTACAAAAGTATCGATACCAGCTTGGAATCGCCCAAAAAGTATCTAAGATAAAAATACTCGATATTAGTGCAAAAGTACAAGTATCGAAGTATCGTTAGCATCCCTACAAAAAAAAAAAGATCATCCAGAAGTGGGGACGCGCGTGTTATTTTCGCCAACCTGAGTTATTGTGCTGGTTGTTTACTATGCTGTGCTAATAATTCCTGGCCGTATTTGATACCTAAGCATGCGCACTAAGACAAAAATACTGCCTGGCGGTGATAAAGTTAGTGCCTGCCACTATTTATGGACACCTTGTGCCGCGGCACTGCCAAGGCACTATTTTGACATTATGATTCTTTTCGTTGCTTTGAGACACGGGACTTAATATTTTATAGATGTGACTGGTGAACATAACCATAAATAAGATAAGCTTTGTGAGAACTAGGACTAATATTTATTTGTATATACTTGACAAATAAGTATAATCATGACGGATTAAAAATATACCATCTAAATAAGTGGAGGAAGGTCAACAATAGTTTTAAAAAGTTTTTATTGTTGCCGTGTGATTGTAACGCAGGTGGAAATCATGGATTTCTGTGTACAAAACACGTTACAGAAAATGAAACCGAAGTTCCATCTCTTTTTAGGTTGGAATTAAATCCGCGCTTAACGGAACGCATCAATAACTTGTTTCAGAGACAATTTCAAGGTCAGGCAGTGCTAGTCACTATTAGTGGATGACACTATTTCAATAACTCCCTATTATAATAAAGGTTCAAAATGTCGACCACCCACTTCGTTCCATAAATTGGTCCTTCGAATCATTAACTCGCCTACCCGTTGAAAGATCCGAGGAACATGCCGTATGTACATACAGGCTACCATCACTCTTCCTAATAATAAATTCATCTTGAGTCGCTACAGGGTGCATACACCAACGACTTCATGTAAGTGGCCGTCTATTAAGTACGTGATCCTTTATTTAGCAATGTTTCATAACCTCATTATTATTACTTGTGACTTTCTTAAAGTATTTGTAGGTGGCAAATCGTAGTAGAACAATCTCGGATGTCTTGAGTTTATCCGTGGGACATGATAATATAAGCCAGGCTTAATAAATATGAACAATCAATTTGATTATTTAATAAACTGTGCAGAAAATTTAACGTGCTATCCTTCTTATGTTGCGTGAATTATATTTGCAACACAGAATAGTCACAACCTCTATCTGAATAAATACCATTTAATTTAAAACATAAAAACTTGAGGTATTTATGTTGTTCACGTTCAGTAGCATTCATGTAAGTGGCATAAATAGGATACCAAATGGTGGAACAATATTCTAATTAAGAATGCACATATGAAACATAAAGAGTCCCTAACACAGTTAAATTATGAAATTCCCTTCCATTCCTTATTATAAGGCCTAGCATTCTATTCGCAGAGGACACAATTTCGTTGATGTGAGACTGGAAAGATAATTGCGAATCGAAAGTTATGCATAAATTTTTTATTACATTTTGTCTGTCTAATAATTCAGAACCTATTTCGTACGACTAGTACACATGTTTCTTTCTGGAGTAGAGATTTAAAGCATATTTGTCAAAGAGGAATACTTACCTACTGAAGCTGAGCAAAGTTCCAAATAGGAAACAGCCAAGATGAATACAAATAGCGCGTACTTCATCTTGCTCGTAAACGTAAATACCGACGAAAATTATTAGTTTTATAATGGTAACTATTTTTTATATGCATATTCACGGTTGCAAAACAGCTCCTATCAAAAAATAATCTTTTTATTTTATATTGTTCTGCAATACATTAACAAAGTAAGATTATTGAAAATAGCTCATGAAGCTTGATATTCGCATACTAATTACATCATATATACAAATAGTAAAGCTGTAATAAACCGATACGAACTAACAATTGCCGATTTGCGCGTAATGCCACGTGCATCGATTATTTATCATTTTTGCGCCCAGTTTCACTATCATTGGTAACCTCTGGTAGTCACTCAACTGACAGATGGAAGCTGACCAGTAGTTATCGGGGAGCTCTGTTTCACAAAGGAAACCAATGGTAAAGCTTATTTATTTTTATGTTGGCACTACGTACTGGTCTCAGAGCACTGCCATAAAGTTGTTCCGTGAATACAGCCTAACCCTTTGACAAAGAAACCTAACCTTTCTTTTCATATTTTTCATTTCAAAAATCCATCGACGTCTTAGACGTCAGTGTCAAAGTCCAAGCTTTTATAACCCCCAAAGCTATCATCGGTTGACTACATCAAACGTAAAGATAACCCATACCTTGTCGTTGGGTTAACATAACGACTAGTTGACCAGAGCGTTTGACGTAAACTGTCGAATATGAAATGGAATATTCTCGTTAACCACTAGTTTTCTTTTGACCACTAGTTAACTAACGATTGTGAAACTGGGCCTTAGTGTAATATCTCTAAGGTTATATCCATGGCATATCTTAACTGGAGTTCAATCTACGCTCGACCTTATCTAGCCGATTCCTGTTGCCTGGACGTCTAGTTCAAGACCCCAACACAGGAACACTGAGTCTAAGCCATCATTTTCTTATTATGGAGGGTTTAGGAAATCGGCTTGATCGTAAGGACGGAAGCACTCGCACACCCGAAGGTGTAAGAATCTGCCCTCCCGACGTTGAACCAGCTTGAGTCCTCTGATCACATGTCCCACGGACGCAACCGCGTCCATCCGACATACCACCACGGTCCGACTTGTTGAAACCCTCAGTCTTATCACGTATCTTGCAAACGACAAACGACCTCTGCTCTATCTCCATCTGCACCGCGCATCATCGTGAATGATATTCTTCGTGCGAGATGAAGTAATAATTATCTCTTCTTCTTGAGGTGCCTTATCCTTGGGGACGTTGGCAATTACATTTTATCTTATTTCTGGAGGCTCTAAATAATTCTATTGAGGTCATATTTGACCATTGTCGCAGCTTTTTGAGCCAGGAGTTGCGTCTTCCTCCGGGTCTCCTATTGCTATCGATTTTGCCTTCGATAATAAGACGGAGCAGTTCGTATTTTTGGTTTCTCATAATGTAGCCTAAGTATTGTGTTTTTCTTCCTTTTATGAGGTTCATTAGCTCTGTTGTCTTGTCCATTCTCCGAAGTCTTTATTTGTCGTATGACTCACGCAAGATATTGTAAGCATTTTACGGTAACACCAGAGTTCGAATGATTGTTTTCTTTTTTGTGTTGCTTCTATCAATGCCCAAGTCTCAACACCGTACAGTGGAGAAAACATAGCATTTCAGTATTCAAGGCTCTTAATGGGATGTTAAGTTGGAGGCTGCATAATACCTTTTGTATCCTATAAAATACGTTAGGTGCTATTTCTATGCGTGTTCTTATCTCTAGTGAACGGTCCCAAAGCTTCATCAAGATTACTTTCAAGGCAATTTATTCCTCTTACTCTTTCCAGCTCTGTTCCATTAACGTTAATTCTGACTTTCTTGTTCTGATGTTTGCTGATAACCATCGTTCTTGTTTTCTTTTCTTTGTTTTTTTTTTGGCACTAGGAAATTTCCCATCAGCCAGAAACAAAATATCTAATCTAAACTAACTATCTAATAACTCAACCACCAAGTATCTAGAAAAACACTATTAGAAGACCGATTACAATCTAACCTAAAATAAGGAAGGATGGAAGGATAATTGGGATCTGAACAGGGTTACAGAGTCTTCTCGCCTAGGGGCCTTTCAAGGCATTTTTTTTTCACACACAAGAGGGCCACGGTAAGGAGGATAGAAAAACATATAAGGGTCAGAACAAAGGAAAATCTACACCTACCAATCAACCCTAATTCTAAATCTAAATTCTAACACCTGAATATTTCAAAAAATTTATAAAACAAGAGGTAATGTCAGAGCGTTGTAGTGCAAGTAGAGAGACTATATTGAATGGAGCAGTGAGTCCACACTTGATTAGATTTGTATATAGTGTATTGCAGTGGTCCCTATGTTTGAGGCATCCAAAAAAAACATGATCAAGGTCACCCTCAACATTACAGTGATCACACAGATTGGAAGAAATCGAACTCAGTCTAGCAAGATGCGAAGGAAAAGATCCATGACCTAGTTTCATTCGAACAATACATGTAATATATTTTCTTGGAATTTGGAAATTATTATGCCACTGTGATCTGGGTAACTCTGGCTGAAGTGATGTGTATCTCGAAGGATTACTAAGACAATGCTGTTTCCATTCCTGTGACCAGGCCTTAAGTAAGTTGTTTTTGATAGCACATTTATAGTCTTCGATCGATGGTGTTGCTTGAAGCTCAGTACCGGCAGTAATGCTTAATCTAGCAAGTTCGTCAGCCTTTTCATTAGGCGCCAGGCCGCTGTGTCCCTTGATCCAAAAAATCTTAATATCTACATTTTCCATAGTTAATTTATCTAGGAGGTGCTTGATTCGTAAAACATAGATGTTAGGAGACGATTTACAGAAATTGATCATATTTAGGGCTTTTAAGACTGATTGGGAATCTGAATAAATAACGGCTTTGCGTATTCCCTGACAACTGATGTATTGAAGGGCCTGGGATATAGCCATAGCTTCAGCGGAGAAAATAGAGAGCAGATCTGGTAGCTTAAACATAGACGAGGTGTCATCATTGGCAACATAGAAGGCACATCCTGTGCCACAAACTGATTTTGAGGCATCTGTATAGACGTGTACATATCCAGAGAGATTATCATGCAGAGTGAGGAAAATATTTTTATTGATGCGTGAATCATTACTATAGCTGGGAAAGAATATATCGTTATTAGAGGTAGACTGGAAGAAATTGCTATGATCTTTTTTATAGAGGCCTTGTAGGGCTGTAAAATTTATATTTGATTGCTGGAGAGCTACGCATAAAGGTGGAGATTTTTTTTTCTCCAGAATGGGTTTGTAAGGTCAAATATATTCAAATCCGATATAACAGATAGCAGGGGAGTGTTCTGGGAAATATGTTTTACTAACATCTTCCCTGCTAGCATCACCCTGCGTAAGTGGAGAGGAGGCTCTAAAGCTTCAACTCTAAGTGCATCTACTGGAGAGGAACACATAGCACCCAAACATACTCTCAGAAACTTATTCTGAATTACGTCTAATTTGCGAAGAAGCGTGTTACTTGCAGAACCATATAAAATAGAGCCGTAATCAAGAATGGACCGGATATAAGATCGGTAGAATAACAGAGCAATTTTTTGATCAGCACCCCACCACGTCTTGGCGATCATGCCGAAGAAGTTAAAACCAGCAGTACAACGTGTAATGATATACGAAATGAATTGTTGCTTCAGCACTATCTGCTAGAATAACCATGTCAGCGTAACGCAGGTTGTTAATGTATTGCCCATTTATAATTATACTATCTCCTGAATATCTTTTCCGAGTAGTCGTTAAACAGTAGGGGTGAAAGGACACATCCCTTACTCCTTTCTCGATATTAATTCTTTCAGATAATTCGCTTTTGATTCTGATTTTTGCTTTTTGTTGTTGATAGAGGTTTGAGATAATCTTTGAATTTTTGTCAATGTTACATGATCTTGAAATTTCCATTCGTTTATCATGTTTCACCATATCGAAAGACTGAAAAATCTATGAAACATAGTTACACATCACAATCGACGCAATAATTATACCATTTAGGAATATCCTATTATCTTCATCTAATCTTCTGATCGTGCCTCCTTCTCTTTTGCAGAGTATTCAGTTTATCATCTCATGTATAATGTTCCATGCCTCTAAGCCGGATAACATCAGCTGGACCATAGTCTCTGGGGTTAGCTCACCCTCCAGTTTTTGACTTGCCTCCTGTCTGTATGCCCCCCATCTGTCGCACAGAAACAGGGCGTGCTCGACCATGTCTCCTCCATCGCAGTGCAGGCATGTCTCGTTTTTCACCCGTCCTATCCTTTTCCTATACACTCGTAAAGGCCCATGCCCAGACAGTGCCTGTATAAGGAAATCGGAACGTCTGTCGATGACTGCATTCCGCCCATTCTTTTATCGACTGTATTAGTCGTTTCGTCCACTGTGCGACATCAGTGGTCTCGTTCCATAGACTTTGCCATTTGCTTGCTGTCTGCCTCTAAACTTCAGGGCGGCATATCGCATTGCCTGCTTGACCATGGCAGATTAGTGTCCTCTCTTCGGCCAGCAAGTATAATGGTGGCATCGCCGTTATAACTTGCAGGGCTCTGGTAGATACCGTGCGATAAGTACTGGCCACCCTTAGCAGATAATTTCTCTGCAAGCTGTCTAATTCTGATACCTTTTTCTTTTCATGGATTTAGACCACACAGGAGCTTCTTACAGGACGACCAGCTGTACAACCTGGCACAGTAGTGCCCTTTTGTTACTACTGGGCCCTCTTACATTTCGCATCAGTAGTGACAGAATTGCTTTGAATTCTCAGCGTTTGCCACTACCCTTTTAAGATGTTCTCCGTAACACCTCTTGTTATCTAGAGTGACCCGGAGGTACACTATGGACTTGCTTGTTGGCACTCTTTTGAGTTGGAAGACCACGTTAGCTCTCTTGCTTCTTGGGCCGCGTATTATAACTGCCTCCGTTTTTTTCAGCAGCCAACTCAAGCTTATGGTCGCACATCCACCTGTCAATCTTGCACAGCGATGTGTTGGCTTTATGACCAAGTTCTGTCTCTTCATTTGCAGCGATAACTAGTGCCAGATCGTCGGCGTATGCTACCGTTTTTACGCCGCTAGGCAATGAAAGCTTCAGCACCCCATCATAGAGGGAGTTCCAGAGTAACGGCCCTAAAGCAGATCTTTGAGGTACCCCTGTTGTCATAGGAATTTCGGTACCAACTGTGCAAATTGATCTCGAGTCTAGGTAGCTGTGTATAAGATTTTAGGATCTTCAGCTTTCCTAGTTCATCCATAATCATGCTTTTGAGTCTGTATTAAAAGCATTTGGACTTCAAGCGTCACCAACTCACACCATTTCTTCTTGGTTTCTTCCGCAATCCTCGTTACCGTTTCCAGGGCATCGATAGTGGACCTCCCCGAGCGGAAACCGAATTGGCGTGGCGAGAGCCCTCCTGTCTCTTGATCTCTTTCTCGAGCCTCTGCCTTATCAGGATTTCGTACAGCTTTCCGATGATACCTAACATGCAGATCTGCATGTATGAAGCTCCGCCATCAATGCTGCCTTTCTTGTTTGCTCTCTACTGGTACTCTTCTGCGGCAAATCTCAAGTAGAAGTAAAATAACAGAAATTTTCGTTTTTTGTAGAAAAGATATTCATTTATTATTATGATACATTAATGTTGTCAAGTTATGTACGCCAGAATCATCCTGTAAGCAGATAATTGTCGTCTCGCCGATAGCCTTCCACGAGTTCCACAATGCATGATAGGGAAATGCTGAGCCACGCAGAAGTTACTTGGATAAGTTAATTGCAGCGAACAGCCACATTCGACATACACTTCATACACGTAACATCATTATATTGTAATTTTTTATAATTGTGCAGTTTAAAGTTGTAAAAAATAAATTTTTTAAAAAACCAAATTTCGAAACCCGAAATTTAAGTGGCGCAGTCATCGCGGATTAGAAACGTGCCATCCATCGAGGACAACCCGTAGGGCAAGAGGCAAATCGAAGAGGAAGTACCGCTAGAGAGAAAGTACAGGCAGGATACGGTCTTTCCAGAGCGAAAGAGTCCGCTGTACTCGTTGTGTCTCTCGGTCCAACGTTCCGAAAAATGAAGTTCTTCACCAGCGTGGTGTAAGTTGCTTTCCTTTTTTCCAACTCCTTACTGCACTATATATTTTTATTTTAATTTGTTGCGTGTCAATGTCAATCTCCTCGACTCCTAATTCAATTTGGAAAGTAGCGAAGACGAGTCTAACAATAACATTACAAGGGGAAATTTTGATTCACTTTTAGAAGCTAGATTTTCTCAATTATCTTTAAGCGATAGAAATAACAGTAGCAACATGTCTGTTTCGCAAGCACCTCAACTACCGCACTTCGAATCCAAATTATTAGATATAGTACCAAAATATGACGGAAACCCTTTAGAGTTAGCCGCATATTTGGAAACCGCCAATACATTAATCAGCACTTATTGGGACACAAACCCAAATAACGCAAATTGTGTGCAGAACATAACAATAATCTATGGTATATATTCAAAATTAGTTGGTAACGCAAGGGAAGTGTATACTACATGCATTTCCAAAGACTGGCAAAGTGTGAAAAGCGCTTTGGTTGCTCATTTCGGTGACCAAAGGGACGAAAACGGATTATTATTTGATTTAGACCGATTGAGACAAAACAATGAAAGTGCCTTACAGTTCTATACGAAAATTATGTCGAACCTAAGTGCTCTTCATAATTTTATAGATACCCATGAAATTGACCCGACTACAAAGTCTGTTAAGAAAAGTTTATATAATACACATGCTCTCAGAATATTTTTGGCTGGCTTAAGCGAGCCTATGGGCTCTACCATTCGAGCTATGAGACCGCATTCACTCGCAGAAGCTAGACAATTTATTATCACTGAAAATAATATATTACATTTAAGAAAACCACAATTTGATAGTCACAAACATCGACCAAATCCACAAAATCACCACCCAAGACCTTTCTCAAACCAAAATTTCCAAAATCATCGCAGCTACCAAAATCCTCAAAATTTTAATCATTTTCAAAGACCCAACTTTTCTCAATATAACTAAAATCCACCATTTCCACGCGGCCCAATTCCGATTCAACCTAGGCCTGTACCCCACAAAAATTTCCAACAAATAGGCAAGTATTTGGTCCTCCCAAAAATGTTTGGAAACCAGATCCATCTCGATTTCAACAGCAACCACGACCTACTCCAATGAGTGGAATTTCTCATGGTACCGCTGCTAGACCAAATCCTTCTCATAACTTCCAACGTCAAAATCAGAACTACTTCCAAAGAGCAGGTCCTTCTAACTTTATAGCCGAAGAGCTATACAATGTCCAAGAACACTATCCATCAGAAGAATATTTTCCTTCTTATGATAGAAACTATCCAGACTACTCCGATTACTATTCTGAAATACAGGAAATACCATCAATCTCATACGAGCAAGAAGAACCTAATTCCGCCATTGACCAGACATTGAATCAACCAAGTCATATTTCTGAGCCTATTACTGAAAATTTTCAGCAGGTAGTCCCTCAAACCAAACCCACCTAGAAATCCATCATATTTACGAACGTAAAGACCTTCCTTACATTCAAATTAGTAATCCTCCCTTAAAACTTTTAATTGATACCGGCGCTACAAAATCATTCTTAAATCCTGAAATTGCCGAAAATATGTATTCCGAATATATTCGAAAGGAACCATTCACCATTTCTTCAATTTTTCAAACAGCAACTCGTGATCTTTGTGCAGATATCCCAGCTTTTCCTGAATTCAACTCATCTAAACCAATAAAGTTTTACTTATTCAAATTTCATCACTTCTTTGATGGTCTTATTGGATACGAAACTCTAAAAGATTTATGTGCCGAAATAGATTTGAAATCTTTTACCCTAAAAACACCCTCTTCTGAACTACCATTATCTCATTACGAATCAAAAGGTAAACTTTTATTTTTCGCAAGAATTGAACCCTGTACCGTAGAATCTGTTAAAATTCCCGTATCTGTCCCCCAAGGAAATGTAATTATTCCTGCAACAAATCTGTCTGATTGTAAAATCAGAGAAGGCCTTAGTTTTTCCGAAAATGGTTATGCTCCTGTTGATATTAGAAACGAATCCAATCAAGTTAAGGATTTACTTATATGCCCCCATTAATGTTGACAATTGTGACGAAAATTCTTTTGAATTTTTCCAAGCTACAACTATACCTAGTAATGACTCAGACTATCTAGAAAAATCTGATATTTCAAATCTAATACGAACCGACCATTTGAACGAAGAAGAACGTTATCACATTGAAAAACTTTGCAAATCTTTTTCTGACATTTTTCATAAACCAAACTCTCAGCTAACGTTCACTAATCAGATCAAGCATAGAATAAAAACTACAGACGAAATTCCAGTTCACGCAAAATCTTATAGATATCCCTTTGTTCATAAACCAGAAGTCGAAAGTCAAATTAATGATATGCTTAATCAGGGCATTATCAGAGAAAGTGATTCTCCGTGGTCAAGTCCCATATGGATCGTAGATAAGAAACCCGATGCTTCAGGCAAGAAAAAATGGCGAATCGTAGTAGATTACAGAAAACTGAATGACAAAACAACGCATGACCCTGACCCTATTCCGAACATAACAGATATTTTAGACAATCTTGGCAGAAGTATGTATTTTTCTACCCTGGATTTAGCTAGTGGTTTCCATCAGATCGAAATGCATCCTGATGACATACCGGAAACCGCTTTTACTGTTGAGCACGGTAGGTATGAGTACCTTAGAATGCCCTTTGGCTTGAAAAATGTCCCTGCGACATTTCAAAGAGTCATGGACAACGTGCTTAGAGATCTATTAAATAAGACATGTCTTGTCTATACGGACGATATTGTCGTAATAGGATCTAGTTTGCAAGAACATCTCACTAACTTGAAAAAAGTTTTCCAAAAATTGAGAGAAAGTAATTTGAAAATCCAATTAGATAAGTCAGAATTTTTAAAAAAGGAAGTAGCTTTCCTTTGTCATTTAGTTACCCCCGACGGTATTAAACCAAATCCCGACAAAATTAAAGCTACTATTAATTATCCTATCCCAAAAACCACTAAGGAAATTAAAGCATTCTTAGGCTTACTGGGTTATTACCGAAAATTTATAAAAAATTTCGCACATATCACAAAACCTTTTACTAATTGTTTAAGGAAAGGTGCCACAATTAATATCAATGATCCCTTATAGATCAAAACATTTGAAGATTGTAAAGCTTTGTTAACAAATGAACCTATTCTTGCTTATCCCGATTTTTCCAAAGAGTTCATATTGACAACAGATGCCAGTAACGTCGCTATTGGTTCCATATTATCTCAAGGTCCAATAGGACAAGATAAACCAATATCTTATGCATCTAGAACCCTTAGTGCTTCAGAACAAAATTATTCAACCATCGAAAAAGAATGTCTCGCCATAGTGTGGGCTACAAAAGTATTTAGACCAAATAGATAGGCCGTAAGTTCAAAATTGTGTGTGATCACAAACCCCTTCAATACCTTTGGAATATTAAAGAACCAAATTCCAGATTAGTTAGATGGAGATTAAAGCTAGAAGATTTTGATTATGAAACTATTTATAAAAAAGGCAAGAAAAATACTAATGCTGACGCACTCTCTCGAATTGAGCTTCATCCTAATGAAACCCAATCCGACGTTCCCCCAATTTTACAATATATGGATGAATTTAATAGAAATCCCATACTATACCTTATCCACCGAACAAACGGAGTAACCATGCACAATATATGTAAATTTTACTGTATGGTCAAGGGTCATATGCACACCCTCTACAAAACTGCATACTGAGAGCAGTGATGTTATTATAAACAGAAAAATTAAGTTCGATTTATCCCAGTAAAGCCCCAAAATATGAGTTTGAAATAATTTTTTACTCCTTTTCTTCAGTGGACAGACTATAGATGAAAATGACCGACCTTCGACAAGTCAAGCTGATAGGAATGAACCCCCTAGATCTAGCGCAGAATCACAACCCGATTTCATGTCTGTATTAGCACAAGCTGATCCCGACGTGACGAAGACGAAACCGTTCACACTAGCTAAGAAAATCCTATTTTAACCATAAAAATTACAGAAAAAGCTTTGAATACCTTTAAAAACCAAATTGTAATAATTAAAGCTGACAACAACCCTCGAACAGAAATAAAAAGACTATTTAGAAACCCTGTAGTTTGTACGCGTTGGATAATCTATACCACCGACGAAACTTTCGAAAATCAAATTATTACATTTTTAAAAGAATATGGCGTTCCTAACAAACAGTATGCTTTCTACTTTCAGAATGATGACGATCAGAATTTATATAAAAATATGTCTGTATTTATTTCACGGATTTTCAAAAATTCAGCTTTCAAGTTACTTAAGTCTAATACTTTGCTGCTTGATGTAATCCAAGAAAATCGACAGCAAGAACTTTTAAAGAAACAACACGAAGGTATTACTAATCATAGAGGCATTATAGAAACGATTCAAGCGTTAAGACAAAAATATTATTGGCCCAAATTATCAGATAAATTTTGTTAATAACTGTTCAATTTGCCAGCAGTCAAAATATGAACGTCACCCCCCTCTTATTAAATTACAATTAACACCTACCCCTAAAAACCATTCGAGACAATTTTCATTGATACTTTTCAAATGAGAATACAACAGCTTTAACGATTTGTGATAGTTTTTCCAAATTCGCGCAAGCTTACATTCTACCTAGTTTATCAGCCTTGCATGTTTATCAGAATCTATTACAATTTATTTCCGCCTACAAAATTCCAGAAAATATTGTATCTGATAATGGAACAGAATTTAAACAGAGTCTTTTGACAGATTTCGCTGAACTTTATAATATATTGGCATTTTTCCTGATCCAGAGAAGATCCAGACCAACTGCAAAGAAGAAGAAGTAGCCATTCTGCAAGGTTCCTATCTAATTACCGTTCCACCGGGATGTTCCATTGTCACCCCCAAATTTATTTACAAGAATGAAAAAAGCATCATACCTGGTCATCCAATAGCGTTAAAAGCATTCAAGAAATTAGCTGAGATACCGAAGCTAGCAGTTAAGAAGCTCCGGTTAGAAAAAATTTCATTAGACAAGTTACACCAAATTCAACTTCAAGATTCAGAAGAAGAAGAGTTACAAGAAATCCAGTTCCAGAAACTCTGCTCCAGGTCATCCCTAGGGATAATTTCCATGCTTGCCCTTTTTGCCATTAGTTACCTAGCTTTTACTAAATGGCGCTGCATTAGGCAACTTTTCAAGAAAGAAAATCAAGAAAGAAAACCAACCACCAGGGTGGATGAAAGTCGAGTATCTCCGCCCTCGAGTTCCTTCTAAGGGATGGAGGAGTTATGTACGCCAGAATCATCCTGTAAGCAGATAATTGTCGTCTCGCCGATAGCCTTCCACGAGTACCACAATGCATGATAGGGAAATGCTGAGCCACGCAGAAGTTACTTGGATAAGTTGATTGCAGCGAACAGCCAAATTCGACATACACTTCATACACGTAACATCATTATATTGTAATTTTTTATAATTGTGCAGTTTAAAGTTGTAAAAAATAAATTTTTTAAAAAACCAAATTTCGAAACCCGAAATTTAAGTGTCACCTTCAAAATAGACCGCATTTGCAACTGTGCTCGCGCTCTTTCCAGTTCTAGAAATACCTCTCAAGCCCTTTGGGATGGCTTCCAGCACGTTTAGAGATTCACTTTTGATGTTATCTATATCTGCAAAACAATGTACGTTTAATGTAGGTACTTTTGAGCTTTGGGAAAAGTGATACGAAGCCATGTCTGGTGAATATGAAGCTGGGGGTGCACTGAGCCAGAATTGACCCTAAATACAATGAAAAAGTTCATTAAATTAATGAACAGATTTATTATTTTTGAGCCAAAGTATAAGTCCATCAATATAATGAAAAGTAATTCATTATATCTATTACCAGTAAGTCCATTAGATGGATTAACGCACGCTATTCATTATTATAATGAAGTATAACATCAATTGGAGGAATATGTTTCATTATTGTGATGAACACAGTCATTGTTTTAATGAACTGATTTCATTAGCTCAATGAATAAAATGTTGTAGTGAATGGCATCGTTCATTAATCTGATGCAAGAAATTATTGACAAAAGTTATTGATCATGAATTATTTTTATATACAGCATCCTTAATACAATGGAAATTAAATATTAAAATGTTTACAAAAGCATAATAATGAACCGTTAGATATCTGGATAGATACATTTTATTTTACCACTCTTATGTAAAAATTTACATTCGTGGTCAAAATGAAACAGTAAAGACATAGATACCTATACACACGTGATAAAAGTACAAATACCAAATAAAACAGCCAAGCATAGATGTACACGTTTCCGAAATCCACATCTACTCACAAATCGGAAGCGTTGAATTTCATAGGATCTAATTTTGAAAGGAGCGTGTAACATATTATACAAGTTTAATTGAATGAGTTTTTCGACCGTGTAACCTCGTGGCAAGAATTCATGGTGCACAATGCCATTAAAATCGAAGAACACACTTGACTAGCCTTTTTAGACCTTGGCAAGCCAGGACGATTGACCCTTAGTTTCGGCACCTATGTTCCGTTACCTGTACGTTTCAGTTATTCTGCATCCCTTTTGACTGTATTGGGTGACTACTTAGGGCCGTATTCACATCTCTTGAGTAATACTTAAGGTTCCCTCAAGTAATACTCAAGGGATTCTTAAGGGACCCTCAAGTGTGGCTCTCCTTGTGTATCTGTTTCTCAGACAACATCTACGAGACGGCGGGATTCATTTGGCGCCGTTGTCATATTTCAAATATAAGTCAATTTGTTATGCCTATGCCTTTGCACTTTGATGTTTTCTGTAATGTCTTTTTGTTTTGTGTGGGACATTTTTCCGGATGTGACAAAAACTGTATTACTTCAGGGAGCCTTACGTAAGGAACCCCCAAGTAGCGGTCAAAACACAAAACCTTACTTGAGGGACCCTCAAGTATTAAGGGACCCTTAAGTATTAACTATGAATACGACCCTTAGTATAACTTCTATTCGCTGCTGTTTCTGTTCAAAAATCTACAGTTGTGGAACAAATTTTACTGGCGCGCGTTTGATACTGAGAGAATGAAAAAATTAAAACTTAAAAAAATTGTTGTATTCATAATAAGTTGTCCACTGACCTGTGAAAGAAAGACCTAGCGGCATAATACACTTTTTTAGGTCCATCCGAACATTACCTTGCCTATTACAAAAACCAAGGACTTAGAATTTGCAGATGTAAACATTCGAGTATTGCTTTAGATCGTTCTCTATTGTGTAATGTGGAAACTATTAAATTGCTTTTAGTGGAATTTCGATACCGTATTGTTACTTTGGCGAAGATGAAAAATGCGTATGGTTTTCAGAAGTCATGTCAGTGGCGGAGTAGCATTAATGAAAAAAATAAAAATATAAAAAAGCTCAATCTTCGTTTTTAGGTGTTTTAGGGGTGTTTGATCAGTTTATACTTTTTTTTGGTGGAAGTGAAATTAGGGTGGTTGGGGGTAGGGGGCTGCAGAAGAAGAGAATTTGTTGTATTTACAATAGACTGTCCATTGACCTGTGGAATAACATACTTTTTTTGTGGGCAGGTGAGCGATGATTTGGTGGCAAGGAGATCTCAGACTATAGCTTCATGCTATGGAAAAATAATAAACTGGTATCACCGTAATGTGTGGGAAGTACTAGTCAATCAACTTGACTTCATTTTTTGAGTTACTGATTACTGCAATTATTTTATATACGTAATTGTGTTTGATAATAATACTATTCCTAGCATGTATATCGACTGAACATAAATTAGAAGTCAACCATTGCATTTTGAAACTAATATATGCGACTTTAAATTTTAACAAAAAAATTGAATATTTTTTAATCGAGATTTTTATCAGAATATTTGGAGGGCTCTCATTTTTTAGGGTTATCTTATAAAATTTTATCAATAAACTATGGTTCGTTTTATTTTTTCATTGTAGTAATCGAGAAAATTTAGAATCTATGATCGTAAAATGGTAATAGATGGTATACACATACCTACAATATTGCATGTTGTTAATGTGTACGAGGTCTGTTCAAAAAGTATCGCGAATTTTGAATTTCCGCGGGCTACGTATTGATTTTTGATTTTTTATAGCGTTATGTTGGTACTCATGTCCCTTACTTATGCTGACAAGGTCGGCCATTTTGAATGTTTAGTTAATTTTGGACAGCTGTTTGACAGCTGTTGGATGTGTTTTGGCTCGTCTTCGATTTTTGCCTATTCCAAAGAATGGATCAAAGAATCTGTATCAAATTTTGTGCGAAAAACAAAATAAAGTGCGCGGACGCATTCCGAATGTTGACTGTGGCATATGGTGAAGCTACCTTGGACCAAAGCAACGTTTATCGGTGGTACAAAATGTTCTCAGAGGGCCGAGAAGATGTGAACGACGAAGAGCGTGCCGGACGCCCGAGCACGTCAACAACAGACGAAAACATTGATAAAGTGAAGAAAATAGTATTGGCTAATCGTCGAATCACCGTTAGAGAAGTTGCTGAGGACCTAAACATATCGATTGGCTCGTGTCATTCGATTTTAACCAATGACTTGGGCATGAGTCGGGTCGCCGCGAAATTCGTGCCAAAATTGCTCAATTTCGACCAAAAACAGCACCGCGTTAACATTGCTCACGAGATGTTGGAATCGGTCCGTGACGACCCAAATGTGCTCCAGAGGGTCATAACTGGTGACGAATTATGGGTTTATGGTTATGACGTGGAAACCAAAGCTCAGTCATCCCAATGGAAGCTGCCGCATGAGCCAAGACCGAAAAAAGCGCGCCAAGTTCGGAGAACGTGAAGGTTTTGCTCACAGTTTCCTTCGATTGCAGGGGCGTGGTGCATCATGAGTTCTTGCCACAGGGTAGTACGGTAAATAAGGAATATTACCTGCAAGTTATGCGCAATTTGCGCGAAGCAATCCGCCAGAAACGCCCGGATTTGTGGAAGAACAAAAACTGGCTTTTGCACCATGATAACGCCCCTGCTCACACATCGTTGCTTGTGCGCGAATACTTGGCCAAAAACAACACAGTAATGGTGCCGCAGCCACCGTATTCCCCAGACCTGGCCCCTTGTGACTTTTTCCTGTTTCCAAAACTGAAGAGGCCCATGAAAGGACGACGCTACGCCACGATTGAGGAGATAAAGACGGCATCGAAGGAGGAGCTGAACAAGATAAAAAAAATGATTTTTTTTAAGTGCTTCGAGGATTGGAAAAAACGTTGGCATAAATGTATTATATCCGAGGGGAATTACTTTGAAGGGGACAAAATAGATATTCATGAATAAATAAATACTTTTTGAAAAAATATAAAATTCGCGATACTTTTTGAACAGACCTCGTAGAAAAAGAGGCTTTCCGTTTTAATGACAGAGCACTGATAAAATGTACATAAGATCAACTTATCTATATATACGTGATTTGTCTACCAAAGTATCTACGTGAAAGCAATATTAAGATAAAGTAGTTATGTCATAGCCTCACATTATGAAGTTTCAAAGCCCAATTGATTTAACGAAGTTTTAAGAACAGAAAAATGAGCATTTATCGGAGATTTAACAGAGACTTGCTCGAGTACTTGTGGTTTTAAGACTAGCTTTAACGAAAGTCGTGACAGCTTTCTTAAGTACGGTCCTCCCGGCTCACAGTGCGATGAGCATATGGACATTGCAATAAAAAATAATAACTTTGTAACTAAATGTTTTAGAACCTTTTTTTGTTTTCTATGTCTATGTAATAGTGTAAAGCACAACTTGATCCTATATATACATAGCTACGTATATTTAGAATACAGGGTGAAACAGTATCATCTAAATAATATGTTACTGTTTCGCTAGGTTTTGTTCAAAACTATCCTGTAAATAAATTTTAATGTTAACAAATGGTAGATATACATAAGAAAGTATTACCCTTAGTTTTAGACACAAATTATTTATTATTTTCAATTATTCAGGCTACAGAGTGAAACAAGATACAACAAAACGACAACAACAAAATTGAAGAAGTTTCGTACAGTAATACTATTAATTATTAATCTATAAAACAATCCATAACATAAAATCTAAATTCTAGAATTGGCTGTCCGAAGATACCTCTATATGCTCCAATGAGTGTTTTCTGGGTATTTCAGGTTATCTAAATAAAGCGCTATATCATCTGACCTCCGAGTCTTTTTTGAGGTAGTTTTGCGTAAGCTTGATATTAATGGGTCTGAAGTTAACAATGAAACACTTTTTAAATCTTGATTACAGTTAACTCTTGATGTTTTTCTAGCATGAGTTAAACGGTTTTTCCTTATTTCTTTATGTCTTGCCTCTTAGGATTCTTCAGACAGATTTCCTATTGGGCTTCATTTTTCTTGAGGAAGTTCGATCGCATTCTGGCACATTTTTCTTATTTGTTTTTAACCGTGAGGCAAAAAATTGAGTTATTCTATTGATTTATGTTTCAATAGACGTTGGACATTCGTTAGTATCTATCGATAGCAAAAAAGTAATTTTATTTGCAACTACTTCGTTATTTTGCTTGCCGTGTCTTAAAAAGATCGGCATTCGTAATGGTGACCAAATCTGCAAAAACATATATATCACTCAGATCTGCAGGTTTCTGCAAAAACGAAATGTACTAGCAGTTACTTGAATAATGATGCTTTAATTTAGTCGGAAAACCTCAGCTATGGTTTTCGATGTATTTAAGAAAAATCTGCATAAATGGTGATATCACAGGATATGATTCGCTACTTCCACTTGTTTACTTAAAAATGCTACATACGGATCCTCTTGCATACGAAAACAAAAAGATGGTGAAGCGTAAATAACCACTTACCTTCGTGTTCAACTTCCATCATAAAGTTTGATGAACCGCTACGCAAAATTTAAATAAGAACTAAGTAAGGTTAGCTAAATTCGAGGTAAATACAAATGTTTTGTTTTGTGTACCTATAGAGGCATCAACTTTATGCTCCACACTTCAACATCAAATCGTTCTGACCAAATAAAACATGTTTTTACTTATTGCTCCGCTTACCAGTTGTCATATTCCACTGACAGAAATCGTCCAAACCCTACTTGCATTTTTGAATTTTTATCACAGCTCGTCGCACTGTGCGGCTGTGGGAATGTTATATATTGTCTTAATGAGGTTCTTGAGACAAGCTTACTTCAAAAGGGCAGCAATACTGAGCTCTAACAGCCTTCCGTAGGCTCTGATAAAATTAAAAATGTTTCTCGGGAGAATTTGTTTATTGAAGAGAACACTTTATTAATTCAAAGTTGAATAACAGCAAAACGACCAATTTTAAGCCTTTTTTAAAGTTAAAAAATATGTTGCGATATGACTAATACAATTTTCTGTGTTGAATATAATGGGAATAAAGGTCCAGATGGTGGTGGTGGAGCAGTTGCCGGAGGCTCGATGGCCAGGGGCCGACTGGTCGGTGGTTGACTGGTCGGTGGTTGACTGGTCGGTGGCTTAGTTGTCGGAATTCAGGTTTTTGGCGACTCGATGTCGGTGGCTCAGTTTGTGGTTCTTCAGTTTCCCGTTCTTTAGATTCCGGTTCTTCAGTTTCCCGTTCTTTAGATTCCGGTTCTTCAGTTTCCCGTTCTTTAGATTCCGGTTCTTCAGTTTCCGGTTCTTCGGTTTCAGGTTCCTCAGTTTCCGGTTCTTCGGTTTCAGGTTCCTCAGTTTCCGGTTCCTCAGTTACAGGTTCCTCAGTTTCAGGTTCCTCAGTTTCAGGTTCCTCAGTTTCCGGTTCCTCAGTTTCAGGTTCCTCAGTTTCCGGTTCTTCAGTTTCCGGTTCTTCAGTTTCCGGTTCTTCAGTTGCTGGTTCTTCAGTTTCAGGTGGCACATGTGTATGTCTCCTTCTGGGTAAATAGCATACTCCTCTTTCGCAGTATGAACCAGCCGGGCAGGCATTGTAACAGTCATCTGGAAAATAAAAATAATATTTAACTGCAATAACCTAGAACATAATCATAAGGCAAATATTTTTTTGACGGTCATCTAATTACTTGAATCATGTATCACCCAGCTAGCAAAGATGCACTATAGGTTACGTTTCCACCAAACATGTGCGAGGATGTGTTAAGAGGAATGTGTTTTTTAATGAACCAATAGAATCGCTCGAATTACGTCGCCTCGCTCAGCACAGCTCTGGTGCGAACGGCTTAGCGGAGCGAAGCTTCTCTACGTACGAAACAAGGCATGTTGGCGAGGAATGTGTGCTATTAACGTGTTTCGAGGGATGTGCGCTAGAAATGTGTTTCGAGGGATGTGGGTGAGGGACGTGTGGTGTTGATGTAGGCGAGCAAAAAGAAAACTCTGAAAAGAGCCCGCACATCCTCGCAACGCTCATCTGCACACTGTTTCACAGCTCCGCCACACATCTTCGCACCGCTCACATTCCTAACACATCTCTGGTGGAAACGCAGCGTAAGTTGCGAGTGAAAGGACTGTTCAGTTGTAAAGTTGTTGTACTGTTGTTTCCTAAACACTGATTTGCTGCTTAAATGCTGTCCAAAATGCCTTTTTGCTCCTTGCAGCTTATTTGTATCTTTAAACAAGTGTTTAGAACGTTCTTGTAGCAAGTTTATACAACATATTTCAACCTATTGTATAAACGCTTATTAAAGCACTTCTTTGCAACAGTTCACCTGCCTACATAAAATAGCTACGTAAGAGCTCTGTAAGAATGACCTTCCGAGCTGTTCTGTTGCTTTTGTAGTATTCATACAACAAACCTTTATCTTATTGCTTTAGAATGCGAAATGTGTGTTCTAAACAGCACATTGTGTTCAGCAGTAGCTTTGATACAACAGTTGTTTAATGGTTGTTATAGAACTATTACCGAGCAAAAAATCATAGCCTGGTATATTTTTGATGTTTGATGTACATATCTAGAAACAGCCTTATAGCATTTTAAGTTCTGACAAGTATTTCAGGCTATACGCATTTGTGAATTAATAGTTACAATGTTTGATTTTACGAAGTGGAAACAAGTGGTAAGAATTGCCGCATTCCATAGAAAAACGTCATTTAGAAAGTAATATACCCAAATCTGCTGGTAGAAATTCCAGTCAAGGTCACAGCCAGTGGCAAGAAAACAATGACTCCAAACAATATATAGCGCAAACAAATAATTCCCTTGAAGATTTGGAACCCATTGGAGAAGGTTGATATACGCAATATTTCACAATGTTGCTGTATAACAACATTCCTTAAGTAAGTTAAAGGAATAAATATTGTGTAACAGCTGTAGATCTACTGCGGATAGGGTGAAATCGCAATTCGGCGATGTGGGGCCGTCCATTAGTCGTTAGTGGATTGAAGGGGGGGGGAGGGGTTTGACAAAAATCACGAAATATCACAAGGGAGGAGGGAGGTCTAGTATCACGTGTATTTCTTTTCTTCTTTATGTACCTGTATTTAATGACAATAATCGAAACATTTCAAGATTGTATGTAGATAATAAAGAGACACGTGTTGCGGAAGGGGGGGAGGGGGGTAATCTTATATCTCACCACAAATCAACAAAGGGGGGGGAGGTTAAAAATGCTAAATAAAGGATCACGGTCCCTGTACGGCTCGACTCGTCTGTGATCGATCTACCCTAGTAGTGGTGATCGGAGCGGTTGTGAAATTCAGAGCTATGCCAAATTGCTGTATAATAACTGCCGATAATATTATTCTTGACTATAAAAGGGGTGATACACGTACGAGCAAGTACGCATACTTATGGCTCGATGACCTTTTTCGCCTGTGTGTCACCGTAAGTACGCGTACTTTAAAACCGTCGCGCAAACCGCCGGCGATCCAACTGATTTGAAATCTTGCTCGTAGCTTGTCTCGGCTCGTACTGCGAGCAGCGAGCCTCCACTTTGTTTCGGCAGGCCATCGATGCGCAACGCTTGTTGTGTTTGGCGTTCGTTAAAAGTTTTGTTTATTTATGAAAATTATCAAAATGAGTGATTTCAGCTTCACGTGTGTCACCGCGTTGAGCCGAGTAAGTTCGCGAACTTAAAAACCGCCTACTTAAAGTTCGTACGTGTGTCACCCCTTTAAGACGCCAATCAATATGGATGACACTTTGACACTGATGAATATCATAACTAGCGGCCATATTGGGCAATTAATATGTTCATACTTTGGAAGTAATTTAATTTTGTTTCAATATCAGCGAATTACATATTTCTATATAAATTTACTCAAATAGGAGAAAGACATAATTTTTTTGTTCAAAATTAAAATTCTGTATAGAGCAGTGATGAGATGTGCTTCAAAATACTGAGCGCATGAAAAATTCATCATTGTTTTGTGCAAAAAGCACAGTCAAATTTCGTATGCAATGAAATTAAGCCCTCTGAATGCAAGCTATCAGATTTGCTGAAGATGCTATTTAAGATTATTAATGGCCGATATATCCAGAGACAATATTTATTCATAAGATATCATGCCATAAAAAGGTAGAATAAATTGACTGTGTAAAATATTTTTACTTCATTTATGCAGTATTTAGAGAATCATTAATTGCCATTAAAGTTGATTCATGCAAAAAAACACAGTCGTATAGATCTTGTAAGGAAGAAGTTATGTTGTCGCATAATGTACCTAGGTCCTAAGGAGCTGTCATGTAGTAGTGATGTAAGGTTTCTTTAGCAGCTGCAAATACGTTTATACAACACTGTTGCTTAACAGTGTGCGGGCTCTTTTTCTAGAACACATTGAATGATTGAACTACTCTATTTTGCATGAACAATTGTTGTGAGTACATTTTGCAAACTTTCTTGCAGCAAATAGTGCTGTGAAAGAAATGGTGTGTAAACATTCCTAGACCTCTAAAAGCACTGAGAATTATTAGTTGGGCATTTATCAAAAAATAAGCGGGAGTTGCCTAACAAGCAAATAATTCCTTAGCTTGTTTATTCCACGAAGTAACCTTGTTTTACGTTATATTAAGTTATAACAACGAGCTGAGGGGTAAGCTGGTTCATTGGGTAGAACCGGGGGCTCGTGACTGCGGAATCAGAAGTAAATTTCCATGCCATTCACCAAAGCAGGTCCTAACTCCGGACTTGGAAAAAAAGGTGAGACTCAAAAAACTCCTGGAATTCCTATTCGCATGTACAAATTTGGAAGTGAATCTGCACCTAGCACCGAATAAGACGGGTACCAATCAAAAACTGGATATAGTGAGAGTGCCGAACAGTGAGGGGATACCAAAGGTACGGAAAGAACGGATCACAGAAGTGACTTACAATAGTAAAACAAGAGAAAAAGAATAGAGATCTGGGCATTACGATTAGCAACGTAAGAAATACCAAAAAAGAAGTACCGCTTCTAAGAGTGCCAAGAGATGGTGGATGGGGCTGAGCAGCTCAGGGACGCCACAGAAGGGCTTAACACGGTAAGAATATCTACCACGAATAGCGGGCGACTCGCGCTGCATATTCGAGGCCTAGAAGGCGTCACGACGGCTGAAGAAGTGGAAGAAGCACTTCGAGAAATTGTTCAGGATCCACACAAAGAGGACATTGTCAAATCCAACGAACGGCAATCAAGTCGCAACATTTATGGCTGCGGAAAACTGACGGGCAAAGGACGGGTCAAAGTAGGCATTGTGATGTGTAGTGTCCAGAAACGTGTGTTCGTGGCCAGATATAGGAGATGCAGGGAAACTCGGCACATATGCAGCAGATGCAAAAGCGTCAAGGAAAAACAGTGTTTGAACTGCGGCAAAGAGGGACATAAAAAGGCGGATTATAATGAGAAGCCCTACTGTCCACTATGTCCAAAAGGCGGACACAGTTCAGGCTCATATGATTGCCCCTTCTATCGAAGCGCGTTGAGGATCCTACATACAGAAGCAGAAATTGCGAATGAAGGCAGCTGTATCCAAGGCAGAGGAAATGGTGTGCGAGACAGTAAATACCACTCATGCTTAAGATCCTCCAAACCAACCTACACAAGTCTCGTGTTGCGCACGATATGGCACATACGCTTTGCATTGGAAAGGGCATAGACCATCTCCTACGTCGTAAGGCATGTTCTAAGCCGAAATGGCATACCGACTTAAATTATGACGTTACGGCATAACAGGAGCATTGCAGTTAAAACCATAGACAAGAAGAGGGGATTATATTAGCGTCTCCAGTTGGAGAAAATAAACGTCTAGTGTTGTTATTGTTCACCAAACATTCAGTTCGACGAGAACGATCGCTACATAGAGACGCTTTGGTAAGATGTAGATTGCTGGTAAAAGAGGGAAATCTATAATACACGGAGACTTGAATGCCAAAGCAACAGAGTGGGGGTTATCAAGTATTGACAGAAAAGGAAGAATACTTTGCGAATGGCTAGCGGCAACGAACATGGTTGTGGTAAACGACGGTCTCCTTACGACTTTCTACTGGAGGAATTCGCAATCGTATCTGAGATGGTTTCCTTAGCGGTGTTTTTCGCAATGCCGGCAAATGGTTCTGGTCCTATGAACACAGATTCGGTTTCTCCTCTTGCATAGATGGCGTCACGATGGCTGAAGGAGTGGAATCCCTTTCGAGAAATCGTTCAGCGTCCACATAAAGAGGTCATTGTCAAATCTAAGGCACGGCAATCAAGTCTCAACAGTTATGGCTCCTGAAAGTAGGCATCGTGATGTGTAGTGTCCAGGAACGTGTATTCGTGGCCAGATGTAGGAGGTGCTGGGAAACTTGGCACATAGCCAGTAGATGCAAAGGCGTCGACAGGGGAAAACTGCGTTTGAACTGCAGCAAAGAGGGACGTAAAAGGTGGATTATAACTACTGTCCACTATGTTGTAAAGGCGGACACGGGGCAGGCTCCTATGAAGCAGATCATCGAATCAAGTAAGGGTTTGGGGCAAGTATATTTGTCAAAGAAGGCTGCTTACCTGCTGAGCAAAGCTCCAAATAGGAAATAGCCAAGACGAATACTAACAACACGTACTTCATCTTGCTCAGGTGTAGATACTGATGAAACTTATTAGCCTTATACCTTTAAATATGTTTTATACTCATATTTACGGTTGTAAAACTGCACGTATCTATATAATCTATAATGTGTACCTATATATCTATATCTATATCTATAATCTTTTTTATTTTATATTGTTTTACAAATTTTCAACAAAGTACGTATATTGAAACTAATTCGCCTTGAAATTCGTGTGTCAATTAAATCATAATATACAATTAGGCAGCTGTAGCTGTAATCGAGATTTGAATTATTGTGTATTGTGCTAGCTATAGGAACTAATAATAGCAGATTTTCGCGCAGTCCCACGTGCAGCGATTACTTTTCTCTATAAATGCTCATAAGGAAGAGAACGCGATACTGTACATAACGTACATTTCTATTTCCGTTGTATTTTTAGGGCTGCTTTTCATGGTGGCGACACCACGGTAGCGTGACCAACTCGTCCAACTTGACAACCTGCGGTAGGCGACATACTTCAGATGCCAACCGATGCACTGCCAAGGGTCGTGAACACCCATATAAGGTCAACCTAAGCGACAGATCAGAATGGGCTCTAGAAGAACCTGGACATAATCGAATGGTACACTGATGGCTACAAACATTCATCAGATACAAGAGGAGGCTTGTACGGAGGTAGGCCTGGGCGGAACGCAAGTATCCGCCTAGGTACACTGGCTGCCGTTTTCCAGACAGAAATAGCCGCAATTTTGGAATGTGGCAATATATATTATTATATGGCATTGTAGCTTGGGGGGAACTACAAATAATAATCATATGTTGCAGCTAGAGAGAGCCCAAAGGTGGAAATTAAAAATCATGCTTTGTAAAGACTCCACATATCCTACAGAAGCCTTATATGAAGAGTGTGAGGTATTTGATATTCGTCAATTATTCTGCCACTCAGTATTAATGAGACAGCATTGTAATAGATCGGAGCTTATCAGCGTTGACCACTACTATGCCACTCATAATCCCTTAAAATATAAGACACTCAGAGTAGGAAAAACTGTTACCCAAAGGAGTTATTTTCTAGGGCCTAGACTATATAATCTCCTGCCAGATGAAATTAAACAATTGAATTCAAAATCAATGTATAGAAGTAGCTCAAAACAACGGATAAAATCAAAATCGAGGAAGGAAATACACAGGCTCTTAGGTATTAATACCGTCTTCACCATGTCCGCTGCTTGAATAATGGAATAGTATTCAGCTTTTTTTGTTCATTTAAGGCATCGACTACATGGTCATTAGCCATATACTGTTGTAATCATTGTATAGTGTGCGATGTGTAATATTAGGTAATGAGCTTATGTTCGTTGGTTCAGCTTATTATATTTTTTCGTAATTATTAAATATGAGATAGCAGTCTAACATTGGTTTTGTCAGTCATCACGTTACTGTGTTAACAAGACAAGCAATGCTTTTAGTTTAGCACTGGAGTGTTCCCGATGGGATCAATGTGAGTATGTTTCTTTATATGTTTTGTTTATAGGGTTGTACATATTGAATGGATGGTATGTTTATAGTGTGTATGGGTTCGATGGTGCTGTATAGCAATTTGTCTTCTTTATTATTTTTTTCTGTCATAGTAATGTTTTATTTTTCCACAAACAAGGGTTGTGACCCTTATGCGGCTGTCCAATGTATTTATGAGTATATAAAAAGAATTATTTGTTATTTGCTTGTATTGAATAAACACATTTTTGTATTGGCTATGATGACCTTGGGAAGTAACCACTATACTTCAAAAATGGTGTGGGACTGCCATAATATCCTAAAGGCACTGGCGAAGACCAACAAGGTAACATTATCTTGGGTGCCTAGTCATATAGGAGTGGGTGGTAATCAGAGGGCCGACAAGTGTGCCAAAATATCACAGAACTCCCTCTCATCGGGCCAGAACCAGCATGTAGTATATTATACATGGTACGGACAGCTGTCACTAGTTGGGTATCAAATGAGCCTGAGAAGCGCTGGGACAGAGCGGTGGGGAATGTTTAGTCCAAAACGGGTGCTGAAAGGACCCTCGTGTTCTTATACCGCAGACGCTCTCAGATTGAGCAGGAAGGAACGACGAAAGGTGGTTGGATTTATAATTGGCCACTGGACGTTCAGTGCACACCTGCAAAAGCAACACACTACTCTGATGTGTACCTTACATCAAAATAAATCAAATGAGCATGCACTTTTCTTATTAAGTCTTGAAGACAAAATGAAATTATCAATGTCACAATGGGTGTACATTTTTCCCAGAATACTCGAAAATTCTTTTCAAACTTTTCGTGACAGGTTAGGCAGGTAATCGTGAACCTTTTGAACACTTATTGTGATCAGAACCGTTTTATTGCTAATTTGATTTTGTCTTCAAGGGTTAATAATAGCATACCATATTGATGTAATCGATTAAAGATAGTAAACTTTCTAATTTTTTGGGGGGCTTTCTTGTATTTGGGTACTAACATATTATGTCATTAACAAAAGAAAAAAAATATCTATCAAACGAACCTAATTAAAGGGTACATTGATATTTGAACAAAATCATTCACGAGACGGAATGATGGCATCCGAGCATAACGGCTTGTTGACTGGGAACTCAAGCGATTTGGTTCAATACACCGGTTCAATAGGTTCCACTTCAAAGGTCCGACGTCAAGTGATCCTTCTTATTTCTGAGTTCGGAATTCAAGATAAGCATATCGTGATGATGGAGCATTCAAATGTATTTGATCAACAGTGTCATGCAGCCCTCCTAAACAAGTTTTCGACCTACTTCCTCACTGTGCTCGGTGGTTGGTTAGCATATTTACTCTTCGATTGCAACAGCTCTGTCATAGAAACTGCTCGTCTTATTCTTCTTAGCATCAATGCTGGGGTCCCACAGGGATCGGTACTGCCGCGTCAACAAATTTCCCCTAACATGAAGTTTCTATAGCGGTAATCCGGTGTTTAGGCTTTACCTTCGCCGTTTGCTCAGCTAAAAAGACTGACTATTTATTATTTGGATTACCTAAAAGGTTATTTCAAAGAACAGATGAGGAGCTTCCAGGCAAAAGTGAACAAGTCCAACTTCATCCCAATTGAGTCATATACGAATTTATGTAGTTTAAGATGATATCTGCCGGATTGGCTATCTATTCCGTGCAATACTACACAAATCCATCATATAACAGCATGGAAATGTTAAGCATTCATACAAAATGCAACAAGTCCTACTTCAGGAGTTTTTTCATCGAAAATCGAACAAAACCTAACAAGTCCCTAATAGTATCATTGGGTTAGATCTAAGAATTCATGCAAAACTGAACAAGTCTACCCATGCCTGCCTATGTGGGGTAATAAATTTATTTTGTAGCTGCGTGGCGACTTTTATGCAAGGCAAGTATAAGTTCTGAACAGTCAGACGTCCACGTATGATATGTGCTAACTGAAATGGCGATGCGATTTTAGGAATCCTGGAATTTAAAGCACTTTACTGGTTGATTAGTCTTGGTAACCGTCAACTTGAACCCAAAAAACTGTAGACGTAGAGGAAAAAATATGAATGTTCCAAGGTCACAGCACTGGAAATAAACCACTGTAGGAATAACATACAAGGTATAACTAAATAAGTGTAAAACATTTAAGGGGGTGATTCCTCATCGAAAAAAAGATCTTTCATATAAAGAAACTCCATTGGAGCATCCTTTTATCCTAAGATACAGCCCCTTAAAGGGGGTACATAAAATTTGTTTAACAATTTTTAACACAAGCATTAAAAAAGTTACAATGTTGTAATTAACCTGAAATTTTCTACTACCAAAAAGACACTTAGCTAGTAATTTACTTGATTTATGCCATGGTTGTAAGGGGTGGAAAACGCAACCCTTAAAATTTATTTCGAATGCAACTTTTTTTCCTATTATTTGTTTACCATTTAAACATTTATTTCCGATAGCCCGTTTCATTCTAAACACAAAATGTCTCTTGAATTTTTTGCCCAAAATAAACCAGTTCGCAGCAAAAAAATATTTTAAACAATTATTTACAATTATTATTTTAAACAACTCATCGAAAAACATTGCGTTGGTGAATCTATAGCTACAGATTATCGCCTCTTGCACCAAAACAATGATAAGGACTACGTTTGCGATTGCTTGATAGAAGAGACGCCGGCAACTCATATTTAGATTTTTTAGTTTTTACTGTTAAATACATATTATAAAATAATACAAAATAGTTTATAAAAAGTATTTTTATCGTGTCTTCCACCTAGAATCAAATTTTAAAGCTTTTCATTCAAAACTGAACAAGTCCAAGATGCAATCCATGCAAAACTCAACAATTAGGTATCGTTCTTTCAAAAGTGCACAAGTTCAAAACAAAATGTGTTTTAAAATGAAACCTCCTTTCTTGAAAAATATGGATTCATAATCAAAATACGAACAAATTAAACTACTATTTATCATGCAAAAACTGATTTAAATAAATAATTATTAAAGGTATTATTCAAAAATTGCGTTTCATGAACAATTATTAAAAGTGGACGTGTTGACTCTTGCGTGAAAGCTCCTCAGATTAACTGAATTATTTTGACGACATGGAATTTGAAAAAAGTTTCCCCATAACTGGAGCTACGATAATAGCACTACTATTTCATGAACTATATATAATTCTGAACAAAGCTGTGAACTAGCCCTTGATTTTTCGAAGGTATTCATGTTTCTATTCAACGCTATTACAAAAAGCAGATAGGTGTCACTGCAGGAGGAGTTTGGTGCGCACTTAGCACTCGTCAGGAATCGGAGTACCGGGTAACGAAAGGATGGTTCTAGCCTGATGAGGCTAGGGACTTAGAGCTCCTGTATTGGCCCAGAGTCCATTCTGGGTAAGCAAGCACTAGATTAATGGAGTGCTAGTTGAGCGAGCTCACAGCGAATTGGCGAAATCTTGTTTAGAAGAAGGAAAACCAGTCCTCCTTGTGTGTTGATAATGTGTTCTGACAATTGGTAGGACAGAGTTTGAGAAAGACGCACTATACTCAGTAAACTTGACCTTCATCAGGACGTTATATCAATTTTTTAACCGAAGTTGTATACCTTATTTCATTTTCTTTTAATCTGATGAAAAAAATACACACATTTAGCCACCTAGATCTGAATTTTCTTCCACCATATAATTTTTGCGAGGTCTAAGATCTCCTTTATGTTCTATACCACGAAGCTTTGAGCGTGAATATGTAGGAGTGTCCTTAATGCATCAAAAAATGAGAGCGAAAGAACGAGTTTCGTCGATAAAGTTCTTGAATTACGCGACTATCCAGCAGAAGCGGCAAATTGAGAAAGTTCGTCTTGGCTGCCGGAAATTTTCCAACTATCGTCTTCCTGGGATGGCAGGAACGTTCCTGATTTTCGCAATCAGCGAGTCTGCTTCGTCGTCCGCACCGATTCCCCCTGGCGTACTTACGATCGCTTCATTTGCATGTTATAAACATAAAAATATATTTATTTCAACTTTAAGTCCTATTAAATTGGTCAAAAGGTTAAACAAACTTAACATTTTATGATGTTGCATATTATAAGATTTACTTCATGATTCACATGCACATATATACTAGAATTAGCTAGATTAAGGGGATATAAGTATGTCGGTTGAAAAATCTGTTAAAAACATTTGAAAAACTGTCTCGTGAGGTATCAAATATCCATTGTTTGACTTTTTTGTATTAGAAATGAGACTTGATTGTTTTCACTGAAGTCATGTATGCAGCAACATAAATATGTTAAGCTGTCTTATTCTTTCTTCTTGTATCATGTTCATGGCTACTGAAGTTGATGTAATTCTTATTTTTTGTGGGCGAAATTTATTATGTTACTGCAACATAATTGACGGATGTCCATTTTTGGGGAATCTCTAAATAAATTGTCCGATGGGCATGTGGGTTCTTCAAAATAAATAACTTTTAAAACACATTATTGCAAAATATCTATATTTTTGTATTGGATGTATTGGAGTGTTTTCAGCTAGGTGCTTGTATCGTCAACAAAGCAGTGTATCATTGCTTTCGTGGCAATATTAAACAAGTCGTAGGTAATAGATACTGAATATCAGTGGACCTAGAACGGTTCCCTGTGGTACACCCTATTTAAAAATTGTTAACCAAAATTTTATCTTTTTTTTATGGTCGGCCTCCCTCAAAGGCTGGAAGCCTATGGCGCTGTAGAAGCGCTGCGAGAGGATAAGTGTCGGTTCACGTTAGATTTGAAACGCTGCAGATTGTAGCCGTCGGGAAACAGATTCCCTGGCAGATTCCACAGCTCGAAGTTCTCCAAAAGAAGGAATGATGGAGGAGGCTGGTTCGGGGAGTAAGGACCTCGACCTGGTAAGGATGAGCTCTCAGAGCTTTTCTAGTGTTCCTGGTTCGGTCGGCCTGTGGCGTTATTATCTGGGAGAGCTCACTCGAACATCTTCCGTGATAGAACCTGTAAAACAGACATAGGTCAGCCACCCTCCTTCGATGTTCCAGACTGTGGAGGTCCTTTGTGAGGTTAGGCGTATCGATTAATCTAATTGCTCTTTTCTGGATATAGTGTCCAGAAGCTTTACAGAGTGCTTCGGAGCACATCCCCACAGATGGGAGCAATACTCCAGCGATGGTCGGATCTGTGCCTTGTAGAGCAGCAGCAGTTGCTCTGGTGTATACAACTTCCTACAGCGGAACAAAACTCCAGGCTTCTGGGATGCCGTTTTAGCAATACTGACGACGTGGTCGTGCCAGGACATGTTATTGTTGATGTTAATTCCCAAGAGCTTGACGAAAGGTGATTCGACTATGGGGTGACCCTCCATTTCCACAGTTGGTAAGCCATCGTGAGACTTCTTTGTAAGTGTTGTTGCCCGAGTTTTTTGTACGTTGAACTGTACTTTATTTGTTAATCCCCACTCGACAATTGTCTTGATATCTGCGTTGATCTGTGAGGCATGCTGCTGTCGCCGACGTACCGTCTCCTGGGATGATAGTGGCTTCCCTGGTTCCATGCACGACACTAATGTACTGTCATCTGCGAAGCTGTAGATTGGATTGGATGTTATTTCAATTATGTGCTTATTTAAATAGCGTTCCATCAACTTGAATGTGTGTATATAAGAGGCCGAAACAAAGAACAGTTAGGTCACATCGTCATCATCATCCTGCGATGTGGATACAACGCAAGGGTCGTTTATCGAATCCTATCTTCCACAGCCTGCGGTCTCTCCAGTCGCCATCAAACAGGTTCCTCTGCCTCGTGGCTTCCTCAACATCTTGTCTCCAATGTTTCTTTGGTCTTCCTCTCCTTTTCCTTTGACTGGGTGTCCATGGGAGAATTCTTTTGGGCCATCTGTTGTCGGCCATTTGACATACATCCCCATACCACCTCAATCTCCCTTATGTCTATATTCCATATTCTGCCCTGGATCCTCTGTCTGCAGTTAGATCACAAAGAACTCTAGTAATTAGGAATGCGGCAAAGTAACACAAAACTGAACTCTTTCTGAAAACTGTATTCCAAGCTTTCGGAATCTTATGATTCGATCTTCAGGGAAAAGTTAGCGAGATTGTTGTGGAAAAATCTTATAAGGAATAGAAGTTACAAGAACAGCACAGGTTACGCGAAACATGACCGCATTGTCATAAAAATATTGAAAAATTGTTAAAAATAAGTTTTGAATGTATATAGAATAGACATTTAAAATCAATTTATAACATGTTAGCTATATTATCACTATGCGGTCTGGGTCTTAGAAACCTACTTCTGTCCTGTACTCTGAATAGGCGCAAACATATTTTAGTGTGAAAATATGATCTGAAATTTTACATTTCAGATACTTCGGCCACTTCGGCCACGATATAACAGTAAGCTGCTAATAAATGCAAAGACCTCGACTTTAACCATGGAGGACCACTTAGAAACCGCTTGGAAACCGCTATAATGGAAATATTTTAAGCTAAGACGATCCTTTTCCGTTGAAGTAGCTGCTTGACTGGTTTCTCGGGTGTCAAAGGAAGCAGCGACCGCCTTTGATATGTTTATCAGGAAATCGATTAACTGACGTTTGACGGAGCAATACAGTTGAATCTATAACGTTACCGGAAAATTAAGGGGGTTTATACGCTACCTGGTTGGGAGAATAATACGTGATTTCTTTATTTATCTATGAGTGAATATAATTTTAATGCGATAAGGCTTGAATTAATAAATTGCGCGAGCCCGTCATTTTACTTAATACACCGATAGGTGAGGGGAGTATTGTGATCGCGAAAATTTTCGATTTTGACATAATACACGTTTTTGGCATTTATGATGTCTACATAACGAAAATCCACGTCACTAATTTCCGTCGGTCTGTTCGTCGGTCTGTCTGTCGGTCTGCCTGTCTGTCTGTCTGTACGCGTTTTTCTAGCCTCGTAGTCTCAATAACCGCTGCATGGATTGTGGTGAAATTTGGGCAGTGATATGCTGTGGGGTCGTGATAGGCAATGTTCCTATAATTTTGAAAATCGGTGCATGGCCGGCGGAGTAATTAGCAAAAAACAAAAATTTTTAAATATTCCTCAAACTTTGTTTTTTAGGCGTTTTAGGTATTCCTGATCATTTTCTACTTTTTTTTGGGATGAAATTTGGGGTGGTTGGGGGGTGGGTAAAATTGAAAAATTTGTTGTTTTCATAATAGGCTGTCCACTGACCTGTGAAGAAAGTGCTAGTGACATAAATAACTTTTTTAGGTCTATCCGAACATTGCCTTTGCTATTACAGAAACCAAAGGACTTAGAATTTTTTCTGGTGCAAACATTTGAGTATTGCTTTAGATCGTTATGTATTGTGTAACGGCGAAACTATTAAATTGATTTTAATGATATTGTGACACAGTATCACTACCGTGGCGAGGATGGAGAATGCTTATGGTTTTTATAAATCGTGCCAGTGGCGGCGCAGAAATAGTAAAAACAAACTAAAAATATAAAAACATCTCAAACTTCGTTTTTAAGCGTTTTAGAGGTTCCTGATCCTTTTCTACTTTTTTTTTTGGGTGGGGGTAAAATTGGGGTGGTTGGGGGGTGGGGGGTTGAAAAACTGAAAAATCTTATGTATTCATAATAGGCTGTCCACTGACCTGTGAAGGAAGACCTAGCTACATAAATCACCTTTTTAGGTCCATCCGAACATTGCTTTGCCTATTACAGAAACTAAGGGACACAATTTTCTGACGACATACGATTATTTATTGCTTTATATCGTTTTGTATTTTGTAACGTGGAAACTATTAAATTGATGTTAATGAAATTTCGACAAAGTATTATTACAGTGGTGAGGAAGGAAAACGCGTATGGGTATTAGAAATCGTGTCAGTGGCAACATATCAATAATCAAAAAACTAAAAATATGAAATCAGCTCAAACTTCGTATTTAGATTTTGTAGGGGTTCCTGATCATTTTCTACCTTTTTTTTGGGTGGGGGTGAAATTAGGGTCGCAGGGGATAGCAGGTTGTAAAAGTAAAAAGTTTGTTGTATGCATGCATGCTGTATACATGTATGCATGTTGTCCATTGCCTGTGAAAGAAAGACCTAGCGGCATAATACACTTTTTAGGACCTTCCTAACATTTCCTTGGCTATTACAGAAACTAAGGGAATTTTCTGATGTAATTGTGTAACCTGGAAATGACCTAATTGATTTTAATGACATTTAGACTCAGTATTATTACCTTCGCGAGGATGGAAAACACGTATGGTTTTTATATATTGTGTCAGTGGTGGCGCTGCAATAATAAAAAAACTAAAAATATAAAAACAGATCAAACTTCGTTTTTAGGCATTCTAGGCATCCCGGATCATTTTTCAATTTTTTTTGGGGGTAAAATTGGGGTGGTTGAGGGGTGGGGGTTGTAAAATTGAAAAATTTGTTGTATTGATAATAGCCTGTCCATTGACCTGTGAAGGAATTTGGGGGGGGGGGCTGGCGATGTTTTGGTTGCAAGTGGATCTCAGATTTTATAGCTTCATGCTATGGAAAAATAATAAACTGGTATCACGGTAATGTGTGGGATGTACTGAGTCACTCAACTTGACTTCATTTTACTTCCCACACCGATAGGTGAGGGGAGTATTGTGATCGCGAAAATTTTCGATTTTGAGATAATACGCTTTTTGGGCGTTTTATGATGTCTACATAACGAAAAACCACGTCACTCATTTCCGTCGGTCTGTCTGTCTGTCTGTCGGTCTGTCTGTCTGTCTGTCGCTTTTTTCTAGCCTCGTAATCTCAGTAACCGCTGCATGGATTGTGATGAAATTTGGGCAGCGGTATGCTGTGGGGTCGTAGTAGGTAATGTTCCTATAATTTTGAAAATCGGTCCATAGGCGGCGGAGTAATTAGCAAAAAACAAAAATAATTAAATATTGCTGAAACTTCGTTTTTAGGCGTTTTAGGGGTCCCTGATCATTTTATACTTTTTTTTGGGTGGGGGTGAAATTGGGGTGGTTGGGGGGTGGGGGGTTGTAAAATTGAAAAATTTGTTGTATTCGTAATAGACTACCCACTGACCTGTGAAGGAAGACCTAGCGACATAAATAACTTTGTTAGGTCTATCCGAACATTGCCTTATGCCTATTACAGAAACTAAAGGACTTAGAATTTTTTCCGATGTATACAGGCTGTCCATTTAGTGTGTAATTCTTCGATATCTCGCAAGGTATAGCTGATAGAAGAAAATCTCAAATACAAAAGTTATTTGGTTACTTGAGACGCATATTCTAAAAATATTTTGAAATATACAGGGTGTTGCGGGAAAGTAGGATAGAGATCAATTTGATTTTTTTATAAGGAACTATAACCTTCTCTCAAATTCTTCTAGTGTCCATCATTGATCTCTATTCAACCCTAAAATATTTTTGGAATCGGTTGCGACGTTGCCAAGTTATAATTTATTTTCTATTAATTTCCGCATTTGCAAGGTCGCAAGTAATACGTCCAAATTGATATGTTCCTTTAACTTTTCTCAATAATATTACACAGCGAGTTACTTGAATATTAAGCGGATATTATTCTGGATGCTACCAGCAATTTGTATCTACAGGGTGTTTTTGGCAGAATTTTAAATTGCGGCAACTTAAAGGTCGTTTTACTTTGTTTTTTTAAATGGAACACCCTGTCTTTTTTATTTTAAATCGAAATATCTACAAATACTCTATCTCGCCTTGTAATATTTTTTTCGCGTTTTCGACGTTGCCAAGTTATACATTATTTTCCCAAATTTTTAAACAAGTATCCCGATTTTAATTTATTTTAAATAGAATCCTCTACTAATTTTTATTGCAATGAATTGCGCATGTCGAATTTAGTAAGATCTCACAATTTCAAAATTTTGTTTGTATTAATTAATGAGATACGGCAACACTGCTTTTTCAGTAAACGGTACCAGAACGCTTAAATTTTTCCAAAACTGCCACAGCTGAAGAGGTGAAATTCAATACAAAAGTTTGTATTATTGATAATAGGCTGTTCATTGACCTGTGCAGGAAAGACCTAGCGGCATATGACAATAATTTGGGGGGGGGGGGTGGGGGTACTGGCGATGATTTTGTTGCAAGGGGATCTCAGACTAAATCTTTATGCTATGGGAAAATAATAAACTGGTATCACCGTAATGTGTGGGAAGTACTGAGTCAATCAACTTGACTCCATTTTTTTTTTGGTGTATTCAAAATGTACGATTTAATTTATTTTATAATTATTTTTACATTCTAGTACTTAATAACCAGGCTGCTGTTCCATTACCCAGCGACTACGCCTCACACCGTAGGGTGAGCAATCACTGGGTTCTCGAATTGTACGTCCTAAGTAGACTTAAGGAACCCATAGATTACTGTCTTCTTCAGTCTGGCGGCTAAGATGTGCGCCGCCACATTGCACAGCGGTGTTTTGCGCAGTGCAGAGAGCAGCGAATCCCTCATACCACTTAGAGGGATCCAATGACCATTACGATCAGACTCACAGTGTAGTCTGGCGAGAGCCTGCGAAGTTGTCGGAGGAGCTCTTGATCTTTGCTCCGCTTTTCTTCCTCCTTAAGTCCAATTCATAAACTCGACGTTGGCGTTTCCGTTGCCGTTGCCGTTGTGGATGACGTTCGTAGCACAAGGCTGCTATTCATAAACTCGACGTTCGCGCCGTTAACCTAGCTTTTCCATCGTGTTTGTAAACATGTTCTATTGCGATTTATCATCAGTGTTTTTGGCTTTGTGACAGATCTTTGAATTTTCCTGGTGTAAATGGACATAGTCAGAACCAATAATAAATACAGAAGACTTGAGAAAACCCAAAAACCTTTTGACAGCTAGACGTCAACAATAATAACAATATCACATGACCGGTAACCGACGACTATGATTGGCCTATACGCCGGCTACGACGGCGACGGTGGCTACACGCATAAAGAGAAATTCTCAAGACAAGAATTGTGATATTCTTGTAAATAAATACTCATAAGAATATCGGTTCTCAATCTAAGAAAGAATATTTGATGAGAAAATTATAGGAAATTTGTATCAAGAATAATATATTTTTGATTTATATACTTATTTTAAAGAAATATGCTCCGAAAGAAAATATAATTTTCTTTGCAACCAAGGCTATAATAATTTAATAACAAATATTTCATAATTTTATATCAAGATTATCACTTTTTCCAGCGTTGTCCAGTTTACTTCTATCAAAAATATAGACAGCTTGCAAATGCGAACCTTCATTTACAATACGATAATCTTGGTTTGAAAACGAACGCTATTTTACAAGCACACTCTATATTTTGTATCAAGTAAATCATTTATTTGACGTCTACCAACGTCGGAGTGCGCAGGCGCGCAGCATGTCACGAGTCAACTCTAACCTGTCCACAGTGTCCACCCTCTCAACTCAACAGCCTGTTGCCCGTCCGTGTCCGCGCCGCCATTATCGGTTTTCGGATTGTCGTATTCGCCGCCGTCTTTAGCACCGTAGCGTAATACCTGCACCCTGGCCTGGATCCTGCATAATATCCGTGATACCACCGTCAACTATCAGTCATCGAATCTGCCGGTAGTGCTGGTCCACCGCCGTTTGAGTCGCGTCCCAGTTCCCATCAGCTTCCTTATCACTGGATCTATCCAACCATGAATGAGTATTAAAAAAATTGGGATGCGAAGACCTGACTCAGGTGTTCCTAGATAAGTACTAAGTATATTAAATGTGATTTAAGAAATTTTGCAGAACTATTTTTCCAGAAAAATGTCTACATGCTCATAGAAGAGTTTGAATGCTCAAATTAATGCTATTAGATTCCTCATCCAAGAATAACACAATTTTAGAATAAAGTTGAGCTACTTGCGTCAAGTTTATGAAATGCTCCCAGTTAAGATTATGAAATGCTTCAGTCAAGATTATGAAATACTTCGGTCAAAATTACCATATGCTTGATTTAAGATTTTGGTATTCTTACTATCAAGAATTTCCCAGTTTTGTAATGAAGATATTTTCACAATCTAACCCTTATATGGTCAAAGATATCATATTCTCACTTTAAGATTAGCATAAGTTTGCGCGTGTGGGAAGTTATGGTATACTTAAATTAAAGCATCTGTGCTCCATCTAAGAAATTATTTTTATGTGTGTACGAACGGCGGACGGCAAAAGTTAAAAGATAGTTATGTCGTACGGCGCGCCCAACGGCATCGCCAACGGCGGTCGTCGAATATGAATAGTCTTAGGCATTTCCATGTATTTATGTTGCAACGGCCAACGGAAACGGCAGCGCCAACGTCGAGTTTATGAATTGGCCTTTAGAGACGATGTTCACCTCGGCAGACGCCAAAAACGAACATCGTCATCTGTTTGTGGTCGAGGAGGACTATGTCTGGCTTATTTGCTTGTATAAACTCGAGCGTGGAAAATGAGTAGTTCCAGTAAATTGGGCACCTCTCGTTCTCCCCCACGCTATGTCTCTCTTCAGTCGTCCGTTTTCGGACGTCGTGACTCATTCATGGTGGCTGCATAGTGACCCTGCGCCATGCTTCTCTATCTTCTACAGCGCGCATCACCTGAGAAACCGACATGTGTGTGAGATCTTTTATTTGGTCGATATATCTCACCGGTGACCTTCCTCTTGACCTTTTGCCATCCACCTTCCCCTGGATCATTAGTTCTTCCATGCCGTCCTTCCGTATTACATGTCCGAAGTATTTAAGCATGCGTCTCTGGATTGTTGGTAGTAATCTTTCATTGTCGGGTATTTTTAATTCTAAGATGGACGCGTTGGTGCGGTGCGCTGTCCATGGTATTCTTAGCATTCTTCGGTAGCATATCATTTCAAATGCCCCAATTCTTCTTCTGCATGCAGCATTTATGGTCCAGGATTCCGAGCCATACTCCGCAATTGAGAACACTAGCGACTTGACTAGCCTTGTTTTAGTTTCCTTACGGATACGGTGATCTTTCCAGATTTTCACAAGTCTTCCCAACGCCTCTTTTGCCATCCCAATTCTTCTTTTAATTTCTTGCTCCGAGCCACCCTTATTTGTGATCTTTGTGCCCAGATAAATAACCTCGTCTTTAATTTCAATATCCTGAATTTGGCGCAAAGGCAAAGGGATCGTGCCAGTCCGGTCTACAGGGTGTCCAGTTAGTGTGTAATTCTTCGATATCTCGCAAGGTATACTTGATAGAAGAAAATGTCAAATACAAAAGTTATTTGGTTACTTGAGATGCATATTATAAAAATATTTTGAAATATACAGGGTGTTGCGGGAAAGTAGGATAGTGATCAACTTGATTTTTTTATATGGAACTATAACTTTTTCTTAAATTCTTCTAGTGTCCATCGTTGATCTCTATTCAACCCTAAAATATTTTTGGGATCGATTGCGACGTTGCCAAGTTATAATTTATTTTCAATTAATTTCCGGATTTGCAAGGTCGCAAGTAATACGTCCAAATTGATATATTCCTTTAACTTTTCTTAATAATATTATACAGCTAGTTACTTGAATATTAAGTGGATATTATTTTGGATGTTACCCGCAATTTGTATCTACAGGGTGTTTTTGGCAGAATTTTAAATTACGGCAACTTGAAGGTCATTTTACTTTGTTTTTTTAAATGTAACACCCTGTATTTTTCGAAATATCTACTAATACCCTATCTCGCCTTGCTCCACAGCTGGAGAGGTGAAATTCAATACTTGGGGGTTTTTGAGCATACAGAATTCAAAAACGCTAACATCAGTGTTGTCAGATTTAACAATTTTATGTCATAATTTTGAATGGAATGCCCTATGTATGAAGTCTAACGTAAAAGTGGTAAATCTGACAACACTGATGTTAGCGTTTTTGAATTCTGTATGTTCAAAAACCCCCAAGTATTGAATTTCACCCTTCCAGCTGTGGCAGTTTTGGAAATATTCAAGCGTTCCGGTACTGTTTATTAAAAAAGTGGTGTTGCCGTAGCTCAGTAATCAATAGAAAAAAAATTTTGAAATTATGAGATCTTACTAAATTCGACATGCGCAATTCATTGCAATAAAAATAAGTAGAGGGTTCTATTTAAAACAAATTAAAATCGGGGATATTTGTTTAAAAATTTGGAGAAATAATTTATAACTTGGCAACGTCGCAAACGCGAAAAAATATTACAAGGCGAGATAGGGTATTAGTAGATATTTCGATTTAAAATAAAAAATTCAGGGTGCTACATTTAAAAAAAACAAAGTAAAATGACCTTCAAGTTGCCGTAATTTAAAATTCTGCCAAAAACACCCTGTAGACACAAATTGCTGGTAACATCCAAAATAATATCCACTTAATATTCAAGTAACTCGCTGTATAATATTATTGAGAAAAGTTAAAGGAATATATCAATTTGGACGTATTACTTGCGACCTTGCAAATCCGGAAATTAATAGAAAATAAATTATAACTTGGCAACGTCGCAATCGATTCCAAAAATATTTTAGGGTTGAATAGAGATCAATGATGGAAACTAGAAAAGTTTAAGAAAAAGTTATAGTTCTATATAAAAAAATTATGTTGGCCACTATCCTGCTTTCCCGCAACACCCTGTATATTTTAAAATATTTTTGGAATATGCGTCTTAAGTAACCAAATAACTTTTGTATTCGATATTTTCTTCTATCAGGTATACCTTGCGAGATATCAAAGAATTACACACTAACTGGACACCCTGTATAATAAGCAAGTGGCATTTAGGTGATCTATTAAGACGCAGTCCGCATTCCAGACTGAATTTCTCTATTTGTTGTAGGAGTTCATGCATTTCTTGTTCATTTCACGCTATGTCCCAAGGAGCATATGGCAGCACCGGTGTCTCATCGATACCGTGTCAGTGCCTTAAATCAAACTTAAATGGTTGTATGGTAGTATAGCACTCGCCGACAAGAGGTGCGTAAGGGTCTCTCGTGCCTGTAGACAAGCTCTACAACGGATTTGAACGGATATCGGGCACAGGGTCACCCTGGATAATCTGCACCAAACGAAACAGTTATTGCTTCCCGGACTTTTTCCAAAGTGAAAATCCCTATTGCCTGTACCATAGAGACAATGATGAAATGGAACAGCTCATTAGTGGCGATCGTCGGCAAACCGTTGTCCCTGCTTTGTGCTTCGATGGATGGCATTGTTGCAAAAAGAGGGGTAGCAGCAGAGGGTGGGAGGAGAAAGGGGGACCTTTATTCCATCATGGCGATGGCGCCAGTGGAGGCGGCGAAGCGACGTGTATAAACAGCATATAGACGTACTAGCAGCGTGACTCGATAGAAATTACACATGCCTTTCGTCCGACTATTCGTGACGTCTACATGACCTTGTACCTCGGTTCTTTGATCGACAATTCGGGTAGCTATGAAAATGAGATTCGATGGCGCATTCAACAGGGGCATGTGGCCATAACAAAGCTTACTAAAATATGGCGTGCCCATAACATCACTAAAGCTACCAAAATGTCGCTGGTTCAGTCACTTATGTTCTCCATATTTTTGTATGCCTCGGAAACTTGGACTGTTCAAAGGCAGATCGAGCTCGCATAGATGCTTGGGAATGTGGACGTGGAGGAGAATGTTGAGAGTTCCTTATACCGCCCATCGAACTAACGTTTCCATACTGAATACTCGGTAATCCAAAGAGACTATCTTCCATTGTGTCGACGAGAATGCTCACATTATTCGGACATATACACAGAAGTGATAATATGGAGATACTTGTAGTTCAGGGTCACGCCCCGAGTGGGCGGCGCCGTCGCCGTTACCCTACACGCTGGGTGGATACGACAAAAGAGTTGCTGGAGTTCCAAGAGTGCCACTGAACTGACAGTAAATCGTAAAGATAGCGAGCTACAGTTCTCAAAACTATTGATAATATTCGTGTCGGCAATACTCTAGCTCCGATTTAATCCATTCTACGAGTTCACAACATGCCTGTTAAGACATTGTGACTATGATGATGATGATGACATGACCTTGCGCGGGCGGCTGCAGCGTCACCTCATACACGATTCAGCACACAGAAGTATTTATGACTAATCAAATGATGGAGTGTGCTTAAATTTCATTGCAATACTGGTGCCAGATCCTATAACCCTTGAAATTAGTACATTACCGCAAATTTAGATCATTATAAGAACATGAGAAACTATACAAAAGATGCAATTAAACGTGAAAAGAAAGCATACATTGATTTTTCCCTGTAAAGGAACGACACAATATCCTTTTCAATTTTATGCTGATCTACCTTAAACAAAAAATAATTTTTGAAATTATATTGTTGTAGATAATCCTGTAATGTGTGGAGCTCATCACTAAGCTGATGGCAATGAAATTTCTAAGCTATACCTTGGACCGTGATAGCGATCAATAAAGTCAGTGGTTTTTGAAAATTGTGTTAGCCACGGTGAAAATGAATAAAAAACAAACAGTACAATAGAAAAGCTGCTCAAACCCTATCTTGGGTAATCTAGGGATATCTGATAAATTTCTTTTTTTTGGAGTGGTTAAAAGAGCGGAGGTAGAATGGGGTCTCGGATAGGGTGGTTGGGAAGCCACGAAACATTTCATTGCCTTTAAAGATTGATGCATGCCATGTGATTAGAAGATCAGTTGAACTCGTGCCGTAGGGAGGTCCTGAACATTAATTCTCCAAAAGCGTGGTCGCTCCATTTTCCAAGAAAAAGAACCTAGAGTCCCTTTCCAGATCGAAGTTGGGTGTAACACAGTACAGTACAGTCCCAATCTCAGGTATAGCCAAATATGTAGGCGTGATACTTGACCCTAAACTGACATATGGAACGCAAATATATCTTGAGAGCAGTACACACAAGGCCAAATGGGCCCTGAAAGCATCCAGAAGACTTGCGCCGGCGCCTAGCAGGTAACAGCTTCTGAGAATGCCAACCACTGGTGTTTAATGCCGGCTACACACGTTCCGGCAGGCCTGTCAGTTCAACCTGAACAGTCCGACTGAAGACCGGTCGCTTGATGGACTGACCACCATCCACACGTTCAGGCGAATCTGAACAGTCTTACATGACAAGCCGACCGGAATATACACACGCTCAGGCGACCGGACTCCAGGCGGACTGTTCAGTTCGAACTGACAGGCCTGCCGGATCGTGTGTAGCCGGCATAAGGAAGCAGCGAAGGACGCTGACGCCAAGGCGACGACGGAGCGTTTCGACGCCAGCCGAACAGCTCAAGAACCTGGATTTCAAATAAAGAGATAATTATCGTTTCTCCAGCAAGTTGCTAATATTATTTATCACTGCAAATCTAAGCGTTTGACGTCATTGCAAAATCAGTGCCGAGACGAGACTTCTGATCTGAGTTTTAACACCATTGGCTAATAGCTGCCTCAGGATGGAGAACTTATCTTAGCACCTTTCCTTAGAATGCTCTAGTAGGGTAACAATTGGGTCATTACTTCGGTCGATAAATCCATTTTCTTGTATCAAATTCTCATAACTCAACAGCGTGTATGCGTTTGACGTCTATGGTTACTTCATAAGCTCCTTGGCATACCGATGAAATAAAATCGAAGGCAGTGAGATTTTTCGAGTGGTTTTCATTTAATAGTCTGATGGTTGTTAGATAGCCCGCTTTGATATCAATAAGGACAAGTGACTTTTGAATGTGGAAAAGTTGCTTTTCCCCACTGATTGGTACAAACAAACTTTCGCTCATTTTCAAGACAGTAATACTTTCTGAACTAAATCGGAGCGGAAAAGTGGGTGAAATCAAACGGTCACAGAAAGACTTTATTTAACTTGGCGGGTAGCCGCAAATTCTGATATACAACGAGAAGTCTGGTGGTATCTTTGTATGAAAGGAAGTTTTCAGTTTGTATGAAATAAAAGTGACCACAGGCGTAAAGAAGAGAGGAGGGTAACAAATAAAAATAACAGATCAGTGAATATTGCATAATATAATTCTATTTTAGCATATTTTGTGCACTAATTTTCGTTTTCCTCGTATTTTTGAACAACACGATTTTCGAAATGAATAATATGAGATAGTTATCTTTGAATCTAAAATAGAATTCTGCAAACCTTGTGATAACTTAAAATCGACTGCAGATTTCTGGTACGATTTCCGAAATTCCATAACGTAACTAGATTTAAAAGTATTGCTTAACGTATTATCTTCTTGTTTCACATATAAAAAATGTCGTTGTTTATTAACATTTTAGTCAAAATGCCTAGGCTACCTGACTATTTAGTTTTCATGATGATTTAGTCTTTTAAGCTGTGCTAATAAAATGCTTACGCTAGTACGTACTATATTTTTATGTTGTACTTCATCAAATTAGAATTGATTGTTACATCAGTCGATGTTTTTTTCGTCTTTCCAAAATGCCAAAGAATCCACTCTTTCAGTTGCTGCTCATATTCTCCTTCTTTATCATAATACTATTCACATATTTTTCTTTTTTGCTGCCTCAAATGCCTCTGCGAATGTATCACAGAAAATGGTGAAAGCATACACAAACCTCATTTTCTGCTACCCTTCTGCAAGACTGATACGCCCTTGAAAGTGACAGCTGCTATCAATGTTAAAGTGACCAATTTTCATTCATTTTTTTGTACGGAACTGAGGGGCACGCGACTCATTATTAGGAAGTCTTGCTTGTTATGAGAACATCCCAAAATTATAATTTGACTCTCACTTTATACCGATTACAGGCATAAATATTAAGACTAAAACTATCCACCAAATACAGAAATGCATTTGCTGTATCATTATACTATTTTTGAATATCTACATACATATCTATATATAGTGCAGACATTCTGTGTTGTTATTGTTCTGGGACTTACGAGAACATGGTATTATTCCTTGTATAGAAAAGATAGCTAAAGTGACATTCCCTGTATATAAATGCCTCATCTTGTACTTTGCTCCATCTGCCCATTAAACAGTCCATTATGCACCTCTACTGCATCAAGTGTTAGCACTTATCTGCAGTTATGTGTACCACCAACGGAGTGAAGGTCGGATGTAAGGGACCAACAACAAAGCGATGCGAGTGATAAACCTGCTTCCCTTAATTGCAGTATTCGTGGAAATAAGTTGTGTATTTCAAATGTAGGCACTGTGTGGCCATCGTAAATTGACCTGCCCGGTATGAGGTTAGGGAAGCGGGAGGTGCTATCAGTTAGCGATTGTCATTATCATGTCGAGTCTAGAAAGGGATAGAGAAAATGAGTGAAACAAGGACATTAAATATTGTATACAGTGAATATTATCCAATCACGACGCTGTATCGTCAGTAAGGTAGGGAAGAAAATGTGCTGGCTGTAGCTATAAGTTTTACGAACTAGATAAGCAGGATATTAAGTAAGATAAATAAAATAAAACATGAAAAGAAGGAAATAACGTATATTGCAAAAGTTTTGAGAATTTTCGGGAGGTAGTTTCACCGTTGGAAACAATTCAGAAATCGTTACCATGGTAACCACTCAACATCTAAACGTAAGAATAAAACCACAATAAAACCATTTTGGTTATGACATAAGTTGTCAAAATGTCGTACAAATTAGATATTCGGAAGCGTATTTACAGTCCAGTTGGACGACTGAAAAAAAAAGAAATAGTTCGCCTATATCAAGATCAAAATATTTCTGTTGCCACAATTTATCGAGCGATCCGTGAATGCGAAGAAGGTATTCCTTAAATAAATTTACCAAAAAGTGGACGTCCAAGAGCGTTGAATTCTGTTACAGTTCAAAGAATGGTCAACAGAAGTGAACATGGAGTTGGAACTTCAACAAGAAAACCTGGACGCATTTTTTACGTCAGTGCTAGCTGCAATCTGTAGAGAAATGAAGAGAAATATTCGTATTTGTATTTGTATTTCTTTATTGTCTTGTGATCATGCATGTATGATATAAGACTAGTCATAAATAAATATGAGCAAAAATTAAATAATACACACAGATAAAAACGAAACAAACAATGCACAGATAAATAGGCAGTTCAATAAATGCATAGCTGTGAAATAGAGAAAAAAATAACTTAAAATTCCGAAAAAGAAGCAAATGCTCAAAGAATTCCCCAAATCAGTTAGAAATAATTCCTCAATGCTGTCGCAATTTACGTCGTACTCATTTTGCTGGCAACATAAAAATTATTCTTGACGATGAAAAGTATTTCACATTTTCGAACTCAAAAATCAAAGGTAATGGGACGAGAAACTGGCTACAACAACACGGAGTACCTTTTGTACCACTAAACGACAACCCTTCCAATCTTCCTCAAACAAGACTTATAGAAACTTTTTGGGCTCAACTGAGTGCCAACGTTTATAACAGTGGCTGGGAAGCTCAAAACGAACAGCAGTTAAGAACAATAATAATGCTAAAGATCAGAGAAATTGAATTAGAATCTGTCCAAAACCTGATGAGGAACATTAAGAGGAAATTGCGGGTCGTGGAAGATCAAGAAATACTGTTATTTTGTTGTAGTTCTTGTTACAGTTCAAATATATTATTGTGAGGTATTTTTTAATTTTTTGAAAAACATCTCAAAACTTTTGCGACATACGTTTGGAACAATTGGTATTAAAATTGAGTATATCATTCGAACACTCTAATTACAGACAACATATAAGTTTTAACTTTTGATATCTAAAACAAAATAAATAGTTTATGGCAACGTCCTTACTTCTTTCACCGCATTCTTCTCGTCGTTCAGTTTACGATGGTAGCACGTGGTATGCTATTGTTCTAGTTTTTGATGGCTTAAATCAACACCTAAAAAATTATTGATTTTATCTACCGAAGACAAATTTTATCATAGAAGACTAGTTAGGCATCAATCATCTAAGGCTTACTTTAAAAGTGTGAAGCTTTTTCCACAAACAATTTCTTGTCTTAAATGCTCCAGTTTACGGATATGTAATTATCCTACGTAAATCTTTATTAAAATATCATCTTCCTTGTCAAATCACGAATTTTTATAATTTTGTAAAGATATACATGCAATAATACTCATTCTAAAGAAATATTTTCTGACTGAAATATAATTTTCTTCACAACCTGACTTCTCTCCTCGGTTGATTTCGACCAAGTACGTCATCATCATCGTTGGCGCTGAAGTGGTTGAAAGAACTGGATATCAACCTGTAAATACCAAAGACTATGTATCTTAGTTTGTAGCTGTATCTGTTTTATTTTAGTATAGGTTATAATAGTTTTTTTTATCTATATTTACTATTGTCATGTTTTTGAGCCATACGATAAATAAATAAAATAAAATCATCATATTTTCCAACTGAGCTCCTATAACTTCGATCAAGAATACAAACAGCTTGGGAACTGTGGAATTACGCGAAGATTATGAAATGCTTTAGTCAATATGTAGCATTCTAATAGGTAATGTTTTATTTTCAAGATTATCATATACTTGATTTTTCTTACTTTCCAGACATTCCTAACTTTGAGTTAAAAATATTGACTTAATATAACCCTACTTGATCAAAAATATCATATATTCTTGGTTCAAGATAATTACAGCTTTGCGCAAATAGGATATGGTATAGTTCTGTATCTGTATCTGTAGAGTGGGAAGGGTGGGTAGTTCCATAGCACTTAGGCCACGACTGGCCGGTTATCCTCATCCTCCCAGGGAGTTGTTTCCTCAGTAGTTCTTCACATCGTTTTATCATTTGGGCATGAGCTATTTTTGGCTATTCCGCAATCGCGGTTGTCGGCATTCTAGAAAGGTCACATTATCCTAAAATTACTTGATCAGCAGCCTTCCTGGCTAGATCGTCTGCTATACGGATGCCTTTGTTGCTGTTGTGACCTTTAACCAACCTCAGGACCATATTGTTTTTGTCTGAAGATGGGCTAAACATTGGTGGCATTCCATTGCTAGCTCCTATGTGACGCGACGTCTTTTCGTGGTTAGAAGTGCTTGTCTGCTGTCGATTACTACAGTCTTGTCAGATACATCTCTCCTGGTTAGTTCACTTGTAGCTGTCGATATGCTAGCCAGATTCGTTTGAACGATACTGGCATTTTTACCCATAGCCCGCTTTGTGCTTAGGTTTAGAGACCTGGAGTATATGGTGTACTAAAATAAAAGTATATATGCGGGGAAAAGAATGGACAACGACCCAACGTTATCAACCAGTCGGCATTTTATGCAAGACGGTGCCCCGCCGTACTATGCGCTCATTGTGGTTCACTTTCTGGATGATCGGTTCGGGGACTGGAATGGCAGACGAGGAGCAAAAGAGTGGCCAGCCAGATCAAGCGAACTTACACATTGTGATTTCCTCCTTTGGGGCCTACTAAAAGATCGTGCATTTGCAAGAGGGTCACGCAATATACTACAATTACGAACATGTATCGAGGAGAAATTCGAAAACCTTCGCAAACAGCCTCATCTGCTTCGCAGGACACGCTCTATGGTTTCAAGCTGTTGCTGTCGTTGTATTGAGCAATGTATATTAAGCTTTTGTCACATCTCTAAAGGGCCCCACAGACATCATTCTTTCTCATCAGGTTTGCACGACGTGCCAACCGATGTCGGTTAAACCGACGGAACGATACCTCCACACACTGTTCGGTTTTCTTTCAGTTTCTCGCAAATTTTTGGTCCGTTAAACGTGGATAATACTTTAGCATTGGCGGCGGCTTTAGGTATTAAAGTGAAATACAGCAAGAAAAAACGTTCTAAATGGGCGAAACAGTGGCTTTTAAAAAGAGGCCAATTCTCCCATATAAATCTATTAGAAGAATTGCGTCTGGAACCAGGGGATTGGTACAATTATTTGAGGATGGATGAAGAAACATACTTAGAATTACTTAATTTAGTAGCGCCTTTAATAAAAAAAACAGGATACTTGGATGAGACAAAGTATTTTCCCTCATGAACGTCTGACAGCTACATTGAGATTCCTTGCTATGGGTAGAAGCTACGAGGATTTGAAATTTTCAGTTGCGATATCCCCCAAGCTTTACAAATTATTCCTGAAACCAGAACCACACTGCAAAATCCCGTCGTGATTCCATGATGAACGGTCACACATGTACCGAGTTGCACGATGGCGTTCGAAACCGTCAAGTAAAATCAAGCTCGGACAGATTTTTTGGAACGACGCGCGACGGTTTTTCGGCACACACGGACCGAAATGTGTGTGATCGGTTGGCACGTCGTGCAGCAAACCTGAGGAAAAAGAACGATGTCTGTGGGGGAAAAAGAACGATGTCTGTGAGTCCCTTAAAGTACGAAACCTTCCAGCATATCTTCACAAAAATAGACATTCATTTGTCGTTTGAATTTTTCTTTTTTTTACTCGTCCAAATCGGAGAACTGACTTATGCCGACCCCTGTATTTATCGTCCAAGAATTCATTTGTATGTGAGTAGGTTCGGCACAGTTTTAAGTTTCGTTGTATTCGCACAACGAGCACGTAACCAATATAGGAGCGAATGGCGTGGCCGCTCATCAGCGAAATGAACCGAAACGCTATGTAAGCCCAAATCTCTTTGAACTTGGAACAAAAAAAAGGCCTCATCCGCCGGATATTTTGTGGATTTATTTTATAGTTCAGTTAAATTAGCATGATGAAGTTTATTTTGGACTAAAATAGAAATATGGGTGGATCGAAAGCCCTATTTCTTTTCAAGCTGTAGTCTCAAAAGCATCAAATGACATTTCTAAAGCGTCAATTGAGGTTTTGAATAAAATTTTTTTTGTCATTAATGGCCGGGAATCTAGAATCTAGTATCGGAGTAGGACGTCGTTGGTCAAAGGAGCATCCTTACCGCCATGGTGACGTCACACGGGTTCGGGAGCCGTCGACGTGTTTTCGGTAGTCGATTCAGAAATCCATTTTTATTTTGATATAACTTTTGAATCATTGCGAAAAAAAGAAAACAAAAACAGTTTTGTTATAAGACTTATATATGATCTTTCCATTGATTACAAAAAAGTACTTTTTTTCTTAATTCAAAACCTCAATTGTAAACTCAAGCTGTCAGCTGTAATTTATACCTGTCAGTTTGAATTTACAATTGACGCTTTAGGAATTTAATTTGATCCTTTTGAAATTATTGCTGGAAATCGTATAGTTATGTATTTGAAGTTGCAACCTTCTTACCAATTCTGTAAGTATTAGATAATACTAGCATTACATGTGTGGTTCGAAGCACTCCCGGAAGTTTATGGGCTCAATCCCGAGAAGAGTAACACGTTTAATCAACGCACCTGATATTACAAGGAACCTCCACAGCCTGAAACGTTGCGGAGGAAAAGGTGAGCTGTCCATAGTCTGCAGATTCTACTATGACAGAAGTGCGACCGAGCCGTCCATCAGTAGGTTTTTTCTTATAGAAGGTTCGGGAAATCGGCATGATCGCCAGGCCGTTGGAGTGCCCACATCCAGAAGTGAGAGAGAGAATCTGCCCGCCCCGACGTACGAGCTTAAATACTTTGATGTCGTGTCTAGCGGACGCAGTTGCGTCCACCCGACAGACCATCACAGCCCGACCGGTTAAAACCCGTTCCATTCTTACCTCCTCCATCTCCACCTGCACCGTGATGAGTGATATTCTTCAAAGGCGCAAGATGAAGTGTTTTCTATTCCTCGTTTCTGCGTTCTCGTGCCTCTTACGCTTTCAAGATGCTTTGTATCATCTTATGTATAGTCTTCCATCGTACCTCGCGGGATAACATTACTGGCACCAATCGCGCAATATCTACTGTTAGCTTCGTTTAATCTTGTAATCGTTCCTCCTTCTCCTTTGCAGAGGGTATTTTGTCTACCATCTCATGTATAATGTTCCATGCCTCTACGCTAACATCAGCGGGACTATAGTCTCTGGGGTTAGCTCACCCTCCAGTTCTTGACTTGCATCGTGTCTCCATGGACCCCATCTGTCGCACAGAAACAGAGCATGCTCGTCCGTGTCTCCCGTTTCACAGTGCAGGTATCTCTCGCCCATCACCCGTCCTATTCTTTTACTATACACTCGAAAAAGCCCATGCCCAGACAATACTTGCGTTAGGAAATAGGACGTCTGTCGATGACTACATTCCGCCCATTCTTTTATCGATGGTATAAGTCGTTTTGTCCACCGTGCGATATCAGTGTGTCTGTCTGTCTTTTAGCCTCAGGGCGGCATCTCATGTCGCATTGCCTGTTTGACCATGGCGGATCAGTGACCTCTCTTCGTCCAGCAAGTATAATGGTGGTATCGCCGTTATAACCTGCACGGCTCTTATAGATACCGTGCGATAAGCACGGGCCATTTTTAGCAGAGACTTTCTTCCTGCCTATAATGGGACCTTCTACTGCAGTGTCCAACATATGTGGCAGAGATGGTACATATCGTCAAGTGCTCTGCCTATTTGGTATCTATACGCCCTGAAGGGTTTGTGGCCTGACAGAGCCTGAGTGAGGAAACAGCACGTTGTTCTGTGCTTACACCCCACCCACTCCTTAAGGACGGTATCAGTCTGTTTGTCCATTGCGCCACCTACGATGTATATACCCATAGCTTCTACCTTTTTTTTCTAGCGTGTTTGTCTGTTAGTAGTGTTCCTGTAGATAAAAGTATAAGCAACTAAAATTCTTGCTACCGCCCTAGGACGCATCGGCAAGGAAACCACAACGAGTTCCGTCTTCATTCATAAGAAGAGTAGTCAATTAGAGCGAAGTCGGGCGTTGAGGCAGTGTTACCATACCACGCTTTGATAAGTAATCCGCGGCGCGACGGTGCGTTGTCATGGTGAAAACGAGGTGTTGGCATTCTCTATCAGAGTGAAACACAGTTGAACACAACCCTATCGTACGCCTTTCCTATACACACCGGTTATGATGTTGTTTGTCCATATGTTATCGTTGCTTCTTGGTTCCAATAAAGATTTCCAATGTTTGTTTAAACCTTTTTTTCTGTTAACGTCAGAGGGACGGTGTGATCATTTGCTTGCCGGCATTCAAATAAATGTGCTGAATGCTTCCTGCTTCTCCACAGCTACACCTTGAATCCGCTCAACTTTGTCCAAATCTTGCATTATATTCTGGACAGAAACAGTGATGACTTCGCAGTCGACATAGAGTTCTTATGAACGATCTGTTGGATTCAAAACCAAGTTTTCCTACGGAGGTCTGGATCAATAGTGCGGTAATAGTTCTCAGAGACAGAGCTATTATAATGTTCCTTCCACCTCTCGTTCTGTTTTACTATGAATTTCAGATTGTTGGAGGAATTGCTGCCATATCGTGTGGCACTTTTTTCCAACTTATGAACAATATCATTTTGTGGTATGCCTTTATGGCCTTTGATCCATCATATTGTGATTGCTTTGTGGAAATCTACCAGCGATTGTAGCTAGCAATCTAATATCTTCAGAATGAAATTTTACATATAATGCAGTCATTTCCGTCAAGCCATAAATAACCATGCTTCTTACCTTGGATATTTATTACAATAGTTGTTAGAATTTTTGTTGTAATTTTATTTATTTCATGTATTTTTCTGCTGAGTAGATCGAGGTTTATGATCTAAATAGTTTTCTGCGACCTTTCTACTGTACTGAAGGATTTGAACAACTTCAGAGGCATTGCTACTTTTGACTTGACGGTGATGACTAATTTTTTATACCAGTAAATGTCAAATTTCATTCTAAAGATATTAGACTGCCAACAACAGTGACTGGTAGGTAGTTTTTCTTTCATTTCGTGCAGAGTGGTGGTTAAAATATCTAGTATGATTACAATATGAACGTTTGTTTTCAAAATATTTTATCATTTAGGGTAATCATGTTCTACTATTATTGTATAAGTAACTAAAGAGAAGTAGCTAACATTATAGATCCTTACTGACGAATCATTCACTTTTGTATTAAATCTAGCGAAACTGGCTCTAACAAATCTTATTTTATGTATTTGTTTAGTTACTCGGAAATACGCACAGCTCTAAATGACTGGACTGACGGTGTAACCGATCAGTTTATATATAGATAGTACAATGGTCATTGCGTTGGCATAATATTATGTAATTCCTACCTTTAAAACCTTTATATGGTATCCCGCCTAACAAATAGTGTTCCCAAATTGGTGTTTAAATGGAATGCGTTCCATTAAACTGCAGTAACTATATTTGCTTCATGCTACTCAATGGTCTGTACAAATATACTATATACATTCAGTTGCCGCTCAGGTGATTTACAATCGAAATAGTTTGCCACGTTGAAGTTAGGGAAGTGTTTTAACCGCAAAAAATCTATTTAACTCAGTTTGTCAACATAGCCACCACCAAAAACTAAAAATAGACGGTAAACAAACTTTCTACAGGTGGTAGACATTTTTTAAACCCTAAAGTTAATCTTTGATGCAAAATTTCTTTCAAAGAATACATTTTTTTATTCTTCAAGACTTCGAGTACCATTATGCAGAAAAAAGGGTGAGTTATTGGGGCTCATGTCATTCAAAGCTGCTCCCACACAAGTATACGATTATGGCTGCACCGACAGCAGATAAGCACGTCTAACCCTGAAAATACCTCGCGTCACATCAGGACCTATCCTTCAGACAAAAACAATATTGTCCTGAAGTGGGTTAAAGGGTATAACAACAACAAGGGGTCTAGCGAGGAAGGCTGCTGACCAAACAATTTTAGGACCATATTGTGACCTTTCTGAATTGTCGACAACCACAATTGCGGAAATTGACAAGAAACACCCCCATGCCCAAATGGTCGAACGATGGGAAGAACTACAAGGATGCCGATTTGCCAAGGAAACTCGTGCAGGTTTTGGCATGGCAATATCCAAGAAGTACCTAGCGATGATCAGGTCAAACCTACGTCTCATAAGGCGCGTTCTCACGAGTCAACTTTACTTGATCAACTCGCGACACATCGCAGATCGCTTTCAAGTTGAAACCTGTCTTGAAACATGTGAACTAGGCGGTCAACGTTTGTAAACAGTGTAGAACGCCTAATACATTCCACTGCACCTGTACTCGTGTTTATTTCCGGTAGAAGATTGAAAAGTAAAATAGTTTATTAGAGCGTCAGATGGTCGGAAAGTGTTATGATGAAATTTTTGGAACTATATCATAAGCTTTAGCTTCGGAGATATTGCTTGTCGCACCGCTGTATCTTGTTTTTTTATACAATCGTACATATTCACGCACACTTGCATTTGACGCCATTTTAAAACTGAAACAATCGGTTAGTTTCTGTTGAAATGTGTGAACTATAAACTCATTCAAGTCGTATTCCACTTTTGTTGATCAACAACAGTTGATCAAGTAAAGTTGACTCGTGAGAATGCGCCTATAGTAGAATTCCTGACTGGTCATTGTCAATTTAGGAAACACTTCCACATTGTGGGGTTAAGTGACTCACCAACATGTAGAATGTGTGAAAGCTCTGACGAAACTGTGGAACACGTCGTATGTGGGTGCTCGGAGCGTTTGCGTTAGATGAGTCTTGGTCTACACCTGTCCACATAAGGGGGATGTTTCCAAGCGACTTGTTCACCTCCCTAAAAATGGCAGGATGGACGATGACCTGAGGAAACGACTCCGTGGGAGGATGCACAATGGGCCAGTTGTGTGGAATGTTTAAAAGCTCAGCCTCCTCACACTAAATATTAAATGTCCCAAACTCGTTCGCTAACGTTTTTATTATGAATAAGAAATAGAAAAGTTGATTGAAGGCACATGCGTGCATGCTGCAATTAGATGCTCAAAAAAATGAAAGCCCTCAAACCATAAATACTGAAAAGGAAGATTGGTTTTTTTTGTTCTAAAGAATAATTCGCGATTTGAATTTAAAATTAACAATTAGAAATGTAATTTGGTACTTTTGAAACTACCTCTGGAAAAGGTATAGAATGGTTTCCAATACTGTACAATTTTGCTATATCTGCGGCGGCGGCGGTAGCAAAAATATTTAGAAATTTCATTACAATCGAAGTAGTAGTTTGCATGATACAAGTGTAGCCAGCCAGTAGAAACAAAACAGGTCTAAGGTCCTCGAGAAATAAGGGACATTCAAATTTCAGGCTTAATAACAAACAATTACAAGTCTGAGCTTGAGTTCATTTTAGCGAAACTCGAAGTGGGAGTTGAGAGGGGTGTCAATCCACGGGGATTGACGCCCTGAGTCGAACGACACCACTCCCAGACTGAGGAAACTGTACATTAAAATTTTAGTACCGAACCTAACGTATCCCAACCGGTTGGGTTATTACGGTCAAAATGGGTTTCATTGGTGGTTTACAAGTGCTAATCCACTCGGCTTGATGTCATGAGTCGAATATTAGACCATTCTCAGAATGAGAAAACGCTCCGATGAAAAACTGCGCCACTTTGGAATTTCAATATTTTCTCGCTATATATTATCCGAAAGTACTCGACGAGTAGATTACAACAGCAGTCATAACATCCAGAAATTGAATATACAAAAGCTATGATACTTTGATTTTTTAACATTAAAGCTATCGGTGAAATATGGAGAAATAAATATCAGGTTAGTTTAGGTTCAATTAGATTTGTGCAGGCATGTAACAAGGGAGGCCCAGAGAGCGGGTTGGACCCACCCCCCCCCCCCCCAAAGAAAAAACTGACTGAATATTTTAAGCAACAGACCCTACAGGTAGGATTCTAGTATTCTCACCTGTTCGATTGTCAAGGTTGACATACTTCGTGTCAAGACATCAAGGCGAGTCGATTGATTTTACCTCGACAATTTTGGTTAGGTTATAATAGGTGAATATTGAAGCTTCCAAATTTCAAAGTGATGTGGGCATAAGTTGGTAAAACCTGTTATAGAAGTATTACAAAATTAAGTAATATGTGTAAAAAAGCACAGCTTTTTTTAAAGGTAATGAGCTTGAGCGTTCCAAAGAACTACTTTTGGAATAAAACGAACGAAGGAAGAAAATATGGTGACCTTGTAAAAATGCACAAAAAGATATACTAGCGACAAGTCAGAAACACCACGTGAAGCAATTCAATGCGAATTTAATGCTGACAGAAAGTGCTGCTAATGTATGATAATACGTATTACCATTTATTTCAATAAAGAAAACAAAGGAAGCCCCGCGTGCTTGTGTTCACATACCTGCCTCTTATCCGAAATATTTTGGGCGCTTTTGACCGGTGGGATTAGGACCAATTTGACCGCGGCGCGCTAGTGTCCTACGGCCTACCTGATCGTCGTGGGCTCCATATTCCGGGAAATAAGGTTGAAAACATCTTATAATAGATTATATTAATTGTTTAGGCTCTCGATATCACATTATCCTATAGTGCATGCTCCCAACCGGATAAGAAAAGAAAGACATTACCAAATCATTTCATGGCAGTTGAAAATTTTGACACTCATTAAATCCTTTTAGCCTCCCCACAATGTTTCAATAACATGTAAGTATATTAGGAATCCATAAAACTTCTGCAGAAGCTCCATTAATATTTTGTTTTTTGCTAATTATCCCATGAGGATGCATGACCTCACATCACAGTATTCCTAAAATTTCACACGATCACAATACTCCCCACCTAAGCCGTGGGGAGTAAAAATGCTAATTTGAGAAACAATTTTTTTCCGGGTACGTACAGTTAAAACCCGTGAGTACCGGTCCATGTGGATGCATCATCTTTTTTGCATTCCAGGTTGTTAATTGGTCCGCCCGAACACTGCGCATTCTACCCTGCATTTTTTTGCTGGTGGCGCGGTCAGCATTATTTCTGGAGGCAAAAATTATCCAGACATGGCTGCCGTGTTATTAAACACGCGTATACGCGGAAACGTCCAAACAACCCTTATTGGAGTAGCAAAAGGCGTGGAAATGTAAAGTGTGCGAAACATAAAGTCAAATTTATGCAGATGAGAGGGATTTTTTAGCTACGGGAAAGATTTCGTTGCACTTGTTGGACAAAAATGGCGGAAATACATTGCAAGATGTAGAACGCGCTTATTATGTGCCAAGCTAACACCCGCACGCACCGTTTGGCGATTTCAATCCTAGTTCCCTAATCACGTTCTGCTAATCTTTGGTATCTAGTCTTGCACCGTCAAGAGATTAACTAATCCAGATTGGAGATACGACAAGGCTGTGTTCCCAAGATTTTTTTGACAGTAAAAGTGTCAAAATTTTCAGTTTGCGACGCATAGTAAACAAATCATTTATTCCAGGTTTACGTAACTAAACGCGCAACTGACTTACGGTGCATACGGGTGTAAGCAGTTCACTGTCGAGCGCTAACCAAAGCACTGTAATCTGAACGAAACACATAATGGAGTAATGCATGTTCTGGTAATACACACTGTGTCTCAGCTGATGTGATAAAAAGGGGGAACTCTTCCACCGAATATGCCATCAATGTGCCAGCAACCCCCTCACCCCCAGCAACTCCTACTTCAAAATTTTGAATGAGACCACTATACTTGTGACACATCGTTTTGAAGGAAATTTATGCGATTGAAGATTGATTCACTATTATGGAAGTTAATAAAAAATGGTAATTATCAAAATAAAGTATTATTTTCATTATCTGAAACATCATTTAAAGTGGGTGACACAGTACGAACTTTAAGTACGCGGTTTTTAAGTTCACGAACTTACTCGGCTCGACGTCGGTGACACAAGTGAAGGCCTGCCGAAACAATGTGGTGGCTCGCGGCTCATGGTACGAGCCGAGACAAGCTACGAGCAAGATTTCAAACCAGTTGGATCGCCGGCGGTTTGCGCGACGGCTTTAACGTACGCGTACTTACGGTGACACACAGGCGAAAAAGGTCATCGAGCCATAAGTACGCGTACTTGCTCGTACGTGTATCACACCTTTAAGAATTGTTCCAAATGAGAGCCATTTTGTTCTATAGAGGTGATACTGAAAATCTCTTCGCACATTTCTCAGCACTGACCTTGACGTAAATTATCGTTATTTTCAAGTAGGTGTGTCATTGTGGAGTTTACGCTTATTTCTAGATGATCAAGGTACTTCTGTTATTGCCTTAACAGTTATTGCGATGTTGGAGAGCATAAATTACGCTTCTCTCAACATGTTGAAGCTATTGGGGAGTATGTGCTGACCGAAGTAATATTTTCTGGTACCCAGAAAAAAATGTAGTCAAGTTGATTGACTTAGTACCTCCCACACATTCCGATGATACCAGTTTATCATTTTCCCACAGCATGAAACTATAGTCTAGTCTAGACGCCCCTGCAACCAAATCATTGCTCGCCCGACCGCAAAAAAAGTGTTTTATTCTACTAGGTGCTTCTTTCACAGGTAAATGGACAATCTATCATGAATACAACAAATTTTTTGAGTTTTAAAAAACCCCAACCCCCAACCAAATAAAAATTTAATTGGTCAGGAACCCCTAAAACGTCTAAAATAAAGTTTGAGGAGTTTTAAATATTTTTAATTTTTTTATTATTGCTGCGCCGCCACTGAAATGATTTCCAAAAACCATACGCACTTTCCATACTCGTCACGGTAATAAATCTGTGTCAAAATGTCATTAAAGTCAATTCAGAAGATTCCTCGTACACAATACAGAACGACCCAAAGTAATACTCGTATGTATTTTGTATGCATCAGAAAGTTCGTCCCTTGGTTTCTGTAATCGGCAAGGCAATGTTCGGATGGACCAAAAAAAAGTGTATTATGCCGCTAGGTCTTTCTCTCTCAGGTCAGTAGACAGCCTATTATGAGTACAACAAATTTTTCAGATTTACAACCCCCCACCCCCCAACCACCCTAGTTTCACCTCACCCTCAAGAAAGTAGAAAATGATCCTAAAACGCCTAAAAACGAAGTTTGAGCTGTTTTCATATTTTTAGTTTTTTTAATATTGCTGCGCCGCCACTGAGACGATTTCTAAAAATCAGACGCGTTTTCCATCCTCGCCAAAGTAGTAATACTGTGCCGAAATTTCATTAACATCAATTCAGTAATTTCAACATTATAAAATACAGAACGATCCAAAGTAATACTCGTATGTATTTTGTATGCATCAGAAAGTTCAAGTCCCTTTGTTCCTGAAATACACAAGGTAATGTTTGGATGGACCTAAAAAAGTGTATTATACCGCTAGGTCTTTCTCTCTCCGGTCAGTAGACAGCCTATTATGAGTACAACAAATTTTTAAGCTTTACAACCCCCCACCCTCCAACCATCCCAATTTCACCCCCACCCAAAAAAAGTAGAAAATGATCAGGAACCCCTAAAACACCTAAAGACAATGTTTGAGGCATATTTGAAATTATTCGTTTTTGCTAATTACTCCGCCGCCCATGCTCCGATTTTCAAAATTGCAGCAACATTACCTACTACGACCCTACACCCAAGTTTCATCAAAATCTATGCAGCGGTTACTGAGATTAGGAGGCTAGAAAAACGTCAACAGACTGACAGACCGACAGACAACAGACCGCCGGAAATGAGTGACGTGGATTTTCGTTATGTAGTCATCATAAAACGCCCAAAAAGTATATTATCTCAAAATGTTCGCGATCACAATACTCCCCTCACCTATCGGTGTGGGAAGTAAAAAATAATATGCTCTGCAAGGATGTAGTTTTTACTGTTTTACTGTAAGGAACACGTTTTTATGAAGAAACTTTTGCTCAGGTGTTAAATTTGGTATTCAGTTCACCTCATTCTTTCTTACGAACACTGTCAAAAATGGTTTATACTGTTCAAGAGAGAATATCAATGGTAGATATGTATTTTGAAAATTGACGATGTGCTAGAGCTACGGCTCGAAAGAACCATGACAGACATCCTGAAACAAGCGTATCACATTAGTAGTGACACATCTAATCTGTTCATGGAAACAGGATCGGTACATAGATGAGGCAAATCCTGTCAGAAATAAGGGGTTGCTGCTGCAGTTATAGGATATGCAGCAATGGACGGCACTCGGTCTTTGAGACCAACTGGGTATAACTACTGGAGTTTCTGGAAGGCGCATACGTCGAATTATGGAAGAAACAAAGTTCCATCCATATAAATTCCGGAATATATAAGACCTGAGCGTAGTTGACCCAGACACACGTATTGAGTTTTGTGAAATCATATGCCAGTTATTGATTGATAACAATAATTACCTACCTATACAATGTGTGCTTCTCGCACGAACCTTCCTTTTCTTTGAATGGGCATGTGAACACGCAGACCTTCAGATACTGAATTGATATCAATCCACATTGCTATACAGGGAAACTCATTCGCAGACACCCCAGAAAGTGAATGTTTGGCCGCTGATTATGGAAGACCACATTGTATGTCCATATTTGATTGATGGTAACCCCAACGGTCAAAATCGAAGTTTTGAATAAAAATCTTTTTGTCATAAATGGAAAGATCATATATAAGTTTTATAACAAAACTGTTTTTGTTTTCTTTTTTTTCGCAATAACTGAAAAGTTATATCAAAATAAAAATGAGTTTTTGAATCGAGTACCGAAAACACGCAGACGGCTCCCGAACCCGTGTGACGTCACCATGGCGGTCAAGATGCTCCTTTGACCAACGACGTCCTATTCCAATACTAGATTCCAGATTCCCAACCAATCGCAAAAATACTTGCTGGTAACTAGTGTATATTTGTTGCAACATAGAGGATGAATGAGGTTTGCAGCTCGAGACTAAGTCTACGATCGAAATAAATATATTTTTGAATGTTTGAAGTCAGTACAGATTCCAGTAAGTACCTAATCGAATATGTTTCGTTAAAAAGATCTCCTCAATTAAAGGATGGCCGAGTGGTTAGAGAGTCCGGTAGTGGATCTCAGGGTCTTTGGATCGAAACCCAGGCCTTCCAATTTTTTTTTAATTTTTTTATTAAAAAATTTATTGATGTGCTTTTTGCACTTGTTACGCACATTTTTTCTACGATCAACATAAATATGTGTTTGAATTAAATTCTGTTAGAGATATTACTTGCACTGCACAGTGCTTGTTGAATTTTTATGAAAATTTAATTGTTAAGCTTGATTGCCCAAAGTTAAATAAATAATAATACCAAGTGATACAGAGAATGTGATTACGAGTTTGAGTTACTTTTTTACATTAAAAAACTTAAATGAATTGAATGGATGAAGGGATTTTGTTTTATTAACCAGTATTCAGCTGGAAAAAAACAACTAATTTAGCAGAAAGGTACAGACGAATTATAGTAAATTGACAAGATTAAAAAAATGCCTTACAACAAATCAACTCTAACCAAAAGCAACGGTGGTAACGTATATAAGGCTAAAGAGGTACTGGATACTTTTCACAGCCTGCTAGCAATGTACTATTTATTTGAGGCCTTATGATTTAGACTATATAAAATTAACATCTAAAGTGCAAGAAGCAATTCATTGCTTCTTCTCTGTACCATAAATAAAACCAAATACAATAGCAAACCATTTTCTAACGTTTCAGATATATCTGTGACACTAAAACGTAAAACGTTTAACATTTGGAGCGAGAGATATGTACATATATATGTCACTTATTGCGCATACGAAGTATCTTGAAGCAAATATCACCAGTTTTGACCAGACTACTACTTTGAATCCCAATATTGTTTGTTCCTGGTATCTAGACATACATATATATTGGTTTAATAAATCTCTAACTGCTCCATACCAACGGAGGTAGACTGGCGTATATATGCATCGATCGCGCTCGTGACTGCTCAGCTATAAAAAATATGATTGAATCTGTTCTATTTCTAGAATACAATGTGCTTTCCACAGTGGATTTGAGACAACAATCATCTAGAGTTTAATATGTAGCTTTTACGAGTAAGACCCAAGGTAATGGACTGGGTTTTTTATCAGGCAATAATATATATATATCATTTTTCAAACTGCAGACGTAAAAAATGTAGTCAAGTTGATTGAAAAAGTGTTTTATTCTACTAGGTGCTTCTTTCACAGGTCAATGGACAGTATATCATGAATACAAAAAATGTTTGAGTTTTACAAAACCCCCACCCCCGAACCACCCCAATTTCACCCCCAACCAAAAAATTTTTTAAAATGATCAGGAACCTCTCAAACGTCTAAAACGAAGTTTGAGATGTTTTTTATATTTTTAGATTTTTATTATTGCCGCGCTGCCACTGAAATGATTGCTAAAAACCATACGCGCTTTCCATACTCGTCGCAGTAATAAATCTATGTCAAAATGTCATTAAAGTCAATTCAGAAGTTTCCACATAACACAATAGAAAACGATCCAAAGTAATACTCGTATGTATTTTGTATGCATCAGAAAGTTCAAGTCCCTTGGTTTCTGTAACCGGCAAGGCAATGTTCGGATGGACCTAAAAAAGAGTATTATGCCGCTAGGTCTTTCTCTCTCAGGTCAGTAGACAGCCCATTATGAGTACTTACAACAGATTTTTCAGATTTACAACCCCCTACCCCCCCAACCACCCTAATTTCACCCACACCCCAAAAAAAGTAGAAAATGATCAGGAACCCTTAAAACACCTAAAAATGAAGTTTGAGGCATATTTGAAGTTTTTCGTTTTTTGCTAATTACTCCGCCGCCCATGCACCGATTTTCAAAATTGTAGCAACATTACCTACTACGACGCTACACCATATCACTTACCAAATTTCATCAAAATCTATGCAGCGGTTACTGAGATTAGGAGCCTGAAAGAACGCCAACAGACAGACAGACAGACAGACCGACAGACCTATCGGTGTGGGAGTAAAAATGGCAGTTTAGATGTTTCGAGCCCTAAAACGTTTATTGGATACCGGTAATAATGAGTATAAATCGCAACAAAATCGAGTTCGATAAAAATTGTAGAAAATTAGAAAAAATGGTTCATCCGTATAATAATCGGCAAAAATTGGGAGAAATCTTGAAATATGGTGAACTATTAGGACAAATGGTGAATAGTCCGAAATAATTGGAAATAATTGAGTAAGATTGGTCAAACCCAGGAAAAATGGATAGATCTCATTTATTGGGAGCAATTGAAATATCTTGAAAAAAATCGGGACAAAATCGATAAAAACTGATAAAATTGGGCAGTCAGAGAAACTTGGTAAAAAACAAGCCAAACCTATAACCCAAATAAATCAGGAGGCAATGATGAACAAAAAATAGGAATAAGTCGGAAATAGTTAGTTCAAGACGATAGAAATCTGGAAAATCGTGAAAAATCGGGAAATATGTATGAATAGATAAATGTTGGGAGTCGGGTGAATTTGAGGTAAAAAAATGAAGTCAAGTTAATTGACTCACTACTTCTCCCACCCATTACGGTGATACCAGTTTATTATTTTTCCATAGCATGAAGCTTTAGTTTGAGATCCCTTGCAACCAAATAATCGCCAGCCCCCCCCCCCAATTGTCTTATGCTGTTAGGTCTTTCCTTCACAGGTCAATGGACAGCAAACTTTTCATTTTCCCAAACCCCCACGCCCCAACCACCCCAATTTCACCCCCACCTAAAAAAAGGTAGGAAATGATCCGGAACCCCTAAAACATCTAAAAACGAAGTTTGAGTTGTTTTCATACTTTTAGTTTTTTGATTATCGTTACGCTGCCACTCACATGATTTTTAACAAACATACGCGTTTTCCATCCTCGCCACGGTAGTAATACTGTCCCCATCGCTGCCCAAATTTGATCACAATCCAAGCAGCGGTTGCTGAGATTACAAGGCTAGAAAAAAGCGACACACAGACAGACAGACCGGGAGACCGACAGACCGACCGACCGACCGACAGACAGATCGACGGAAATGAGTGACGTCGATTTCCGTTATGTGGACATCTTAAAACGCCCAAAAAACGTATTACCTCGAAATCGGAAATTTTCGCGATCACAATAATACTCCCCTCACCTGACGTAGGAGAGCGGTAAACATTGAAAAAGAGAGATAAGAAAAGTCGAACATATTTGTATATTCTGTCACACTGATTCACCATGATCCATACTGTAAATAATAATAAATGTAGTAGGTATTTAATATCCTCTACACGGCCTGTTTGCTTGCTCCTAAAATGTTTCATCTAAGCGAAAGGGAGCTTTATGCCGACCTTTATCTTTGAAGAGGGTCGCAAAGGAGTTCATTTTCTACCTTGGGATAATGAATATAATATTACTCTACTCGGAATCTGTGATGACTACGGTCATATGCATAATCGATCCTTCGCTTAAGGGTCGGGCTCTCCTTGAATACTTCCTTTATTAAGGTCGCGTCCCCATTACTCTCCCTTATTTGCATTGCAAAATCAAAACTGTAGGCAAGATATTGATATTAGGCAATAAACAAAATTATCTTGAAATCTCGAAATGAGTATTTTTCACTTTCAATATGTTGCGTATACAAAAACGTGTGATTTTACTTATTCATATGAAACCTAGGTCGCACTGAAGATTTTTAATTAAAGCGTGGTATATAGTCAAATCTTTGAAGTCGACCTTTTTAATCCAGCTATCCCGGAATATCTTCCTGTATCTGAAAATGATAATCTCGAGTGAAGATTCTCGAATTTATATATCTGAATATATTATAATCTTGTCAATTTTTTGATACTACTTATTTATTTACCGCGCATGCCTTCGCACGTGGTATTTCCACGTAATTTTACTTACGTATTTATTATGGTACTTACATTTTCTTGTTTTACTTCAAAATCCGTAGGTTAGGGAAGTATTGCAATTGCTAAAATTTTCGATTTTGAGATAATACGCTTCATGGACGTAATATGATCATACGTCATATAGTTCCGTCAGTTTATATGGCCGATGGCTGCTGGTTGGCTTAACTTTTTGTCATTTTCAGCGTAATCTCAGTAAATACTTTACCGATTTTGTATAATACTTTGTGGAAATTGGTGCAGTCGCGTAGGAGTAATTAACTAAAATCGAAAATTATCACCACCGCTCCAAACTTTTAAAGGAAGTGTTGGGGTGGTGGGTACGATGGGATAGCAGGATCTCCAAAATCTTGTGTCATCATAAAGAGCTGTCCACTTGTCCGGTATCCCTGACAAATTAGCTTATGGTATTCCGTATCATACAGACCTACCAGAATACTTTTAAGAGTCAGGAGAGTAATTACCTACAATACTTACATAGTTTCCAAAAAAACTTTGGTGGCTGTAGAGTAAACATTAATGATAAACAAAAACAACTATCATTAAAATCGCTCCCAACTTCGGATTTAGGCATTTTGGAGTTTCTTCAACGTCTTCAATTTTTTTCGGGAGGCCGTGAAATTGGGCTAGTGGGTAGCTGGAAGAATGCAGATAACTCAAAAATTTTGTTGTATTGGTACCTGTACTAATGTAATGTACCTGTACTTGTACTCATGCTTGCTAGTCCTATAAATTGTTACTTGGAGTTTCATTGTTATGGAATTTTGATGCATTGGAGATGGGAAGATAGTGTGCTTTTTGAAAATCGTACCAGTAGGGGCGGCTATCATCAAAAAACGAAGAACATTAAAACCGATCAATCTTTGCTTTTGATTGACAGTTTTTACTTCCCACACCGATAGGTGAGGGGAGTATTGTGATCGCGAAAATTTTCGATTTTGAGATAATACGCTTTTTGGGCGTTTTATGATGTCTACATAACGAAAATCCACGTCACTCATTTCCGTCGGTCTGTCTGTCTGTCTGTCTGTCTGTCTGTCTGTCGCTTTTTTCTGGCCTCGTAATCTCAACAACCGCTGCATGGATTGTGATGAAATTTGGGCAGCGATATGCTGTGGGGTCGTAGTAGGTAATGTTTCTATAATTTTGAAAATCGGTGCATGGGCGGCGGAGTAATTAGCAAAAAATAAAAAAAATTAAATATTGCTTAAACTTCGTTTTTAGGCGTTTTAGGGGTTCCTGATCATTTTTTACTTTTTGTGGGTGGTGGTGAAATTGGGGTGGTTGGGGGGTGAGGAGTTGTAAAATTGAAAAATTTGTTGCTTTCATAATAGACTATCCATTGACCCATGAAGGAAGACCTAGCAACACAAATAACTTTTTTAGGTCAATCCGAAAATTGCCTTGCCTATTACAGAAACCAAAGGACTTTTTTTTCTGGTGTAAACATACGAGAGTATTGCTTTAGATCCTTCTATATTGCGTTACAAGGAAACTGTTAAATTCATGTTAATAAAATTTTGACACTGTATTACTACCGTGGCGAGGATGGAAGACGCGTATGGTTTTTATAAACCGTGCCAGTGGCGGCGCAGAAATAATAAAAAAACTAAAAATATAAAGACAGCTCAAACTTCGTTTTTAAGTGTTTTAGAGGGGCCTGATCATTTTCTGCGTTTTTTTTTTGGTGGGGGTGAAATTGTGGTGGCTGGGTGGTGGGGGGTTGAAAAATTGAGAAATTTCTTGTATTCATAATAGGCTATCCACTAACCTGTGAAAGAAGATCTAGCGACATAAATCAACTTTTTAGGTCCATCCGAACATTGCCTAGCCTATTACGGAAACTAAGGGACTTAGAATTTTCTGTATACATTAATACACTATTAAATTGATTCTAATTAAATTTTGACACAGTATTATTACCGTGGTGAGCATGGAAAACGCGTATGTTTGTTAAAAATCGTGTCAGTGGCAGCGCATATAGCAATAATCAACAAACTAAAAGCATGAAAACAACTCAAACTTCATTTTTAGATGTTTTTGGCTGTCCATTGACCTCTGAAGGAAAGGCCTAGCGGCATCAGACAATTTTAGGGGGGGGGGGGAGGCTGCCGATGACTTGGTTGCAAGGCTAAAGCTTCATGCTATGGGGAAATAGTAAACTGATATCACAGTAATGTGTGGGAAGTACTGAGTCAATCAACTTGACTTTTTTTGATTAACTTGCACTCTTGATAAACGCTATATAACTAGTAACTAACTGTATCACCGTGACGTTTCTGTCCGACACCTGTACAAACTTGATGCTGGTGAAATCGATTACCTCCCAAATCTAGGTAAAATATGTAAAATACTGATCTTTTGTTATTTTATCTTAAGGATGTTACAAGCACTGTACTTAGCATTTCAATATCCCTTCCAAGTATCATTTCAGGGAATGCTGCTCCGTCGGTCTGTCTGTCTGTTGGTGTTTCTCGTAATCTCAGTAACCGCTGCCTGGCTTGTGATGAAATTTGGGGTCGTGGGGTCTTAGAAGATGATGCTGCTATAATTTTGAAAATCCGTATATGGACGGCGGGGTAATTGAGGGTTGCGATACTTCCAAACTTATTGTATTCATGATAGGCTGTCCATTGACCTTTGAAAGAAAGACATAGCGGCATAATACACTTCCTTAGGTCCGTTCGAACATTGCATTCCCTATTGCAGGAGCCAAGGACCTTTCTAATGTATACATACGAGTATTGCTTTAGATCGTTCTGTATTGTATAACGTGGAAATCATTCAATTGATTTTAATGAACTATCGACATAATATTGCTACCGTGCCGAGGATAGAAAACGCCTATGGTTTTCAGAAATCGTGTCATTGGCGGCGCAGCAAAAATAAAAACTACTCAATCTTCGTTTTAGATTTTTAGATATCTCAAAGGTCCTTGATCTTTGTCTACTTTTTTTATGAAAACGGTGAAGGGATAGAGGAACTCCAAATTTTTTGTTAGCACCGATAATGTGTGGGAAGCACTGAGTTTTTTTTTCTATGTTGGGTAGGATGCTTATGAGACCACCGTAATACTTTGATTCACCACGCTTCTGGAGGTTGCCGAATTTACACCACTCAACGCATAATAAGCCTATCTACGCAAACACTACCAATGTTGGTAAAATTGATTTGTAGAGGTCAGCCACTCAATCGTTGAAGTCAGTTTGACAATGACAACCAATTGGAATGCCCATTCGCTCTAATTTAACAGTCTAGTATGTTTAGCGGTGGTTCTATTGATGGTGACAGCTTAACTGTGCAATGAGATTTACCGGTATTATACAGGAGAGCCTCAGGTGATAAAGCTCATTTCACACTACGTAATCACAGATACGCAGAGGGATTGTAATATAGCGGAGAGGAGCTTTAATAGTGCCATCATCTATGAATAGTAATTAATTTGCTATGGTGTGGTTAAGGGCGTTTCAGATTTAATAATAAATAGGAATTTCGAATTTACGAATTTTTTCTGGTGTAAACATAATTATGAGTACTGCTTTAGGTCGTTCTATATTGTGTAACGAGGAAACTGTTGAATTCATTTTAATGGAATTTTGACACAGCATTACCACCGTGGCGAGGATGGAAAACGCGTATGGTTTTTATGAATCCTGCCAGTGGGGGCGCAGAAATAATAAAAAAAACTAAAAATATAAAAACAGCTCAAACTTAGTTTTTAAGCGTCTTAGAGGTTCCTGATCATTTTCTGGGTTTTTTTTTGGGTATGGGTGAAATTGGGGTGGTGGGTGGTTGAAAAACTGAAAAACTTGTTGTATTCATAATACGCTGTCCACTAACTAACCTGTGATGGAAGACCTAGCGACATAAATCATCTTTTTAACTCCATCCGAACATTGCCTAGCCTATTACCTAAACTGGGACTTACAATTTTCTGTATATATACGAGTATTTATTGCTTTAGATCGTTTTGTATTTTGTAACGTGGAAACTATTAAACTGATTCTAATGGAATTTTGACACAGTGTTACTACCGTGGCGAGGATGGAAAACGCATATGGTTGTTAGAAATCGTGTCAGTGGCAGCGTAGCTATAATCAAAAGCTAAAAACATGAAAACAACTCAAATTTTGTTTTTAGATGTTTTAGGAGTTCCTGATCATTTTCTACCTATTTTTGGGTGGGGATGAAATTGGGGTGGCTGGGGGGGGGGGGGGGGTAGTAGGGGTTGTAAAACTGAAAAGTGTGTAGTATTGATAATAGGCTGTCCATTGACCTGTGAAGGAAAGACATAAGGCATAAGACAATTTTAGGGGGGGGGGGGCTGCCGATGATTTCGTTGCAAGGGGATCTCAGACTAAAGCTTCATGCTATGGGAAAATAATAAGCTATAATGTGTCACAGTAATGTGTGGGAAGTACTGAGTCAATCAACTTGATTTCATTTTTTAAAATGATGTAATCTTTCTATGTCATGTATATTAGTGTAAATGTTGAACAAGTAGTTTTACGCAAAAAGGTCGTACTTTGTAAATATCGCTCCGAATAACCGTTTTCCAGATATTTGCTTATCAATTAGTCAGTACACAGTCAAACCTCCAAACTCAAGTAAACATAGACGTTGTTTAAACGTAACTTAAACGTATGAATGGTTGATGAGACGTTTCATGTTAGAGTCTCAACGATTTGATTTTCGCGTAAACATAAAAGGTTTTTGCTCTATGACGAATAGAAAATAATAGAAGACTGTACAGCTCATTTCCAACAAAAAATGTCATATAAGGTAGGGTCCGATTTTCAACAATTTCAGAGAGGCAACTGACATTTGGTAATATTTTTCGTATGGGTTTTAAAAAGGTTAAGTTGAGAAGCAGCGACTAGCTGACACTTCACCTATTTACTTATGAGGTAAATAAAGTCCATTTACTTATTTATTTATTTATATACTTATTTATAATCACAGCGTACTTCGATAAAAAGTTTACATTTTAAAATTTGACTATGTACTGACTAATAATTTATTGATAGGCAGATATCTGGAAAACGGTTACTGTGAGCGATATTTTTCATGTAAAAATCTTGAAAACACAACAACATTTGCACTATATGTATCTTGACATAAAAAAGTTATATATCATTTTAAGAAAGACTTAACGTATAGTAAGTGGCGCCCTCTACAAGTGTCATCCGACCTATGAACGGATTTGAATTTCTGGCCGTAAAATAACAGAGGGTTTCTATTTCGCATCGGAACATTATTTTAACGTCTGAATACAACATTTTTGCACACTTTATTTAGTAGACAGCGTTATTCTAACGTGGAAATGAACCTCGTTTAAATCAGGTTAAAAAAGTGTAGGTATATGTGCTTACTGGAATTTGGTTTTCTTGCTTCAAAAAACCCCCTCCGCGCTAATTTCGTGGCATTATGTCATCCTGTTGATGAATTATTAAGCAAAAAGGAAATGATAATTTCAACTTTGGCATGCCGTACTTAGGTTATTATCAACTTTTGTACTAAAGTAAGTTTGGCTAAACCTCAAGATTTTTACCCAAAGAATCTGTAGTTTTTGCTGTGTACCATTATATGGTGATCTAACGAGTACACTCATCATCTACTCAGTACAGTATAACTAGAAAATCTAGAATTTAGGTTTCCAATAATGTCTTAGCCGTGTCATGAGGTTTTTCGAGCTATAGACATAGCGATGATCGAAATTGTAGGGATATTTTTGGTTTTGAGACTATAATGATTTTATACTAGAAATTCTAGAACTTACGTTTCCCATTCTTAGCTATGCCATACGGTTTCTTGAACTGCTTACTTCGGTATTGACTATTGACATAGCAATTAACGAGAAAAGAAATGCAACAAACGTTGACAGTGGATGAGGAAATCATTATCCTATATACATAGAGCACAATCAATTTGTACTCGGCACATAATTACTAGAAATCTAAAACTATGTTTCCAATTCTTAGCTGTACCATGAGGTTTCTAGAACTTCTTATCTCGGTATTGACACGACGATCAACGAAATTGTAGCAATCGTCTTGGTGGTGTTAAAAGCGTGCACTTTTCCAGTTGCAGTGAGCTCCAAATTGCACCGTGAATGCAAAGTGTGCCGTTCGAGAGCCGCCGGCGGCGCTATTTACTGAAGGCATATTACAATTTTCAGACGGCGCGGACCTCGTAACCTCCTCATACAGATAAGCTCATTCGGGAACTTAACTACATATTTCAGCGGTTATGAGGCTGAATTCCTTATGCACGGCGAATTGCAGATCGCGAAATGAGCTGGCGAGGTAGAAGTGGGCCAGTTATACAGAACGGTATCGAGGAGGATTTGTCGGACACATTCAGAGATAGTTCTTACCTATGCATCAAACTTGATGATAAGTTATGATAACCATCTGCTCAATTGTTTAGTGGCCTACTGTATACTATCCAGGAAACAGATGGTTGGGTTTAGGTCAGGGTCAAGTTACTGTTTTGCCGACGACGTTTCATTGTGTATATTATATATTAGGTTTTTTTAAATAACAATGATCATCCCTCCTTTTTAATTTGTTATTGTTTATTGTCATTTTATATATTCAATTTTTTGTAACTATCATGTATGTTTGTCTGTTTAATTAAAAATAATTTCTTAGTGCCTCAGGGCCTAATAAAGGCCGAAACTTCGGCAAAACAGTAAAAGAGACTCTATCTGTTTCTTGACCTAAACCCAACCATCTGTTTCCTGGATATTATAACCATATTAGTATAGAATATAGCTTACGACATACCTCAACCACCACTACTTGTACTTTACTTGAAAATACTTTAGATTATAAAGATATCATTATCTCAAATATAGCCACGCATCAAACCACAACCTACAAAAAAAAAATAGAAACAATAAAAAACAAATGTTTGAGACTTTGCGTTGGATACTTACCAAGTACTCCAATAAATGTAGTGGAGAAGAGTACCTCTCTTATATTCAAGAAGACAAACACTAATTACAAGAGTAGTACTAAAGCAAATCAGCAAAGACAAGGTTGCATCTGTTCATAAATTTTTCATTTTGGCGATGAACAGCAAATACTGGCAGGATAAAAAACTCCCTCTATTTATACAAAGCTATGAATACTTATTACCAGTCCAGACAAAATATATTCCAACGTATAACGCTAGTTGCACACACATCGATTTTGGACGGCCGGTTTTATTCCGGCCGTCCAAATTCCAATAGTGAACCACTGGATTGGTTGGGACCTTGCACACACGCAAACTGTAAAATATTACCGGTAAAATATCGGCGGCAGCCGGCCACTGCCACTGCAGACCGCCGGTACCAGGGCGTACCGGCGATACAGTGACATATGTAGCTAAACACAGCCTTGCACACGTATCGATTATTTACCGACCGATAGTCGCTACGTATCTTCTAGTCCAGCCGTCAGAAACACAAAACAACTCACTGTTTGGCCGGTGAAAATCCGGTGTGTGTGCAAGCACCTGCTACCGATAAAATATCGACCGATTTTTTACCGGCCGTCCAAAATCGGTGTGTGTGCAACTAGCGTTACAATCCTGCTTTACCTCAGAATACAAAAATTGCAACTTTCAAGTAGGAGTAGAATGTACGAACTTTCATCAAGATGATCCAAGCACATTCATCAAGTATAAATAGCAGATTGAAGAAAAATGGGATAAATGTGAACACGTTACACAGACAGTTCAAAGATGACAAACTATGTGGGCTGTATTGCACGTTATGCACAGAGAAATGTACGACGTTATACAACTAATAATGTAACGGAAAATACAAGAAAAAAATTCCGGGGAGAACATGCACTTTAAGACTAAAAAATCTACGAGAGTGGCATCACTGTACATCAATAGAATTATTCCGAGCAGCCGCATCTAAAGCAAGAATGGCCATGATTATAGCCAATGTTCTAAGAGGAGACGGCACATAAAAAAGAAGATAACATGTGGTGTCATAGCAGCTCACGCTGCTTTATATCTGAAAATCGTTTCATTGAAGTAGGAGCAATTAACAAAAAACAAAAATCCTCAGAACTGCTCCGAGCTTCATTAATAGGTGTTTTAGGGTTCCAGGTGATTTTCTATTTTTGCCGGAGTGATGAAATTGGGATGGCGAACATTGTCTTTGAAGATATTTGAGTCGATTTTTTTATACATGTTGCATTTCATAATTACATAATCTATAACTTACAAACTGTTGGTTTTTTAGCATAGTATCCGAATGCCTTTCCCGTGTATCCTTGCGAATAGTTCTGTACAAATTTCAACTCAGTTTTGCAAAAAACCGACATCAGATCGCTGACTTCTTTTCCAACAATTTTCCTCGCCTTTCTGCTGATTGATGTTGCTTCCGAACGTATCTATCATTTAAGATAATATGTTCAGTGATTGTATTAAATACATACTCATGTGTCCTTACCAGGAAACTGTATAGTCTGGCAACCGGATTGCTCTAGCTCAACGTTACCCAGGCTGCACGTGTGGAAGTTTTTCCACGGACGCAATCTAGAATTACACCAATTACAACAGCTCTTCAACTTGAGTCTGATGGTTTGAACCCTGCAGTTAGATGGGCAGAAATATGAGCGACCTAAAAACCAGAAGAAGTGAACAGTAATCTAACTATTGGTCAAGAACTATTTGGTTTTGAGCTCCACCGGGCTCGATATTAACCTATAGCCTAGTTACTATTTAGATCGCAAAAAAACAAGAAAAAAAACCCAAACAAAATAAAAAAAAACTTATGATTTTTTATGACTTTTTTCATGTGTACTATAAATATACGCTAAATAAGATTAAATACATCATCGTACATCCAGGCATCGTTAGCAGTAGATTTGTCCGGTAAAATTTGATTACTTATCTAATCTTATAATAGTAGGGGTGTGAAATTGGTATGACAGGAGTTTAGTACCTTCAGAATTTTTGTTACTACCGATAAGGTATGGGTACTACTGAGTCAAGTTACTAGACACAATTTTTTTATTCAAAATTAGGTTGATGATTCCGAACTACAGAATTTGGTGGATGCGCTACATAATATAATGTATCCGAATGTAAAATTGAGGCGAAGGTACTTCCAAAACAGCTAAGCACTGACTCGCACCCGTATGCATGGTTTGGCGATTCTAATCCTAGTTCCCTAATCGCGTTTTGCTAATCTTTGGCATCTAGTCATGCACCGTCAAGAGATTAACTAATCCAGATTGGAGATACGGCAAGGTTGTGTTCGAATGATTGTTTTGACAGTGTCAAAATTGTCAGTTTGCGGTGCATAGTAAACAAATAATCTAATCCAGATTTACGTAACTAATCGCGCAACTGACTTACGGTGCATACGGGTGTTAGCTAACAAGTGAAGCATTAAATATGACCCTAAGTAGACTGCAATGCAACGTTCGTTGTGTTTATCTTTTATTTATCTTTGTTTCAGGTAAGCCAACGCCCTGCTCTCCTATTAGTTTGTAGAAACGGAGCACACGAGAAATAACCTAATACTACACACACAATAAGCTGAAACAAATCTATAGAAGATGGACCACTAATCTGACAAGACGATCAAAGCAAGTTAGTAGCTACAACGCTTATAGGACACTGGAGCTTTTACTGAATAGAATAAGGAGGACGAAGACCAAAACATGCAATCAAAATTTAATATACATGCTGAGAGCAATTCCAATTATGTCGGGTGGGGCATTTATCTTGAGACCAAAATACAGGGTGTCCCACGACGATTAAGACGAGCAATATATCCGAACTGGGCAGTAGTAGCGAATTATAATTCTGGAGGTGTAAATTAGAGCATATATATCTTTTCTTATTATTTTGTCACTCAATGAGGTATTTGGTTTTGGTCACGTGACGTCCGATTCAAAATTTTTAATGGGACACCCTGTATATTTGTAGCTTTTTGTGTTCCTCCCGATAAAACAATCCCAACAAACTGGCACACTTGGGGTATAAAGTAGTTAATTCAAGAGCTACAGGTACTTAAAGGACTGTACCACTACCATTATGAAACTACAAAAGTAATTTAAATGTAGGGGTACATGTCATAATCAATGATAGTGGTACCATCCTTTAAGTACCTGTAACTCTTGAATTAATCACTTTATACTCCAAGTGTGCTAGTTTGTTGGAATTGTTTTTTCAGGAATATAAAAAGTTCCATTAAAAATTTTGAATCGGACGTCACGTGATCAAAAACAAATACCTCGTTGTATGACAATAAGGAAAGATACTATATTTCTCTAATTTAAACGCCCAAAATTATAATTCGCTACTACTGCCCAGTTCTGATATATTGCTTGCCTTAATCGTCGTGGGACACCCTGTATATTCCTTGGAATCGATCATATCGAAATAAAAAATTCAGACAAAAGTTATAGAACACCGAGGAGCTCTTACATAGTCCATATTATGACTTTCCGTTAAAACCAGAAGTACTTTTTTTCACCCGAAGTGACTATTTTATCGTGGATGTCGATGAAAAATGGCAAAATAAACATTTGCTGTTGTTATTAATTTAGCCTATATTTTGGCCATACAATGGACAGCAAAGTTGGTGGAGCATTTACTTTGAGATAACTTTAACAACGATTGGATCGATCATATCGAAAAAAGTTTTCGACACAATTTGTAGGATACCGAGGGGGCTGTTGCATGGTCCATAATATGGGCCATTCAACTTTTTAAACTTTTCTCCCATTATAATCGATGCCAACCATGGTAGATATTGTCTCAAGGTAAATGCGCCATCAACTGTGGTGCCCACTTTATGGCGTAAAATTGATAAGAACAAGAAGTGTTTATTATGACATTTTCCATCGATATCCATGATAATGAATGTATTTTTCTGTTTTACAAAAATCAGTTTCTGTCAAAAAGTGGTACTCCCAGTCTGAATGGGAAGTCTTAATATGGACTATGTAATGGCACTCTCGATATGCTACAACTTCTGTGTTAAACTTTTTTCAATATAATCCATTAAAACCGTGGTAGATGCTGTCTCAAGATAAATGCCCTACCAACTTTGGTGCCCACTTTATGGCCAAAACATGGGTTAAATCAAAAAACTGCTAATAACAAAATGTGTTTATTTTGCCCGGTACGAACAAACTTACATGCATAAAACCTTAATAATCAATCAAGCTTAGATTTTTTAGCCATGTGTAGGTACATTACGATGAAAGCAGATACATTGCAATGTACACGATAAAAGAGTATATCAATGTTTGCTGGTTATTAACGCAATTATCTGCAATACATGAGTCTAAGATCGTCGGTGACTAATACTATGAATGAAAACGACTATTTACAATATTAATGTCAGCGGTTGATCTATGTATTGGAACTATCAACTGTATCTCGTATCCTGAGAGCTGATAACTGGAGTCGTGAAATCAGTGCCGTAGCATCATTTTTCGTCCTCATTTTCGCGGATCATTGTTACAAAATAATTGCTAAAGCATAGAAGGCATGCAATAACCGCGAAATCGTTGAATCATTGAATGTTTAATTATGTTGACGGAGCAGATAGTAATGTTTAGTCATGTCTTGCTTTTATAGCTTCATGTTTTCTCAATGTATTGCATCATTAATCTAAGATCCGAAATCATTGTTGAAGCCAGCAACTCTTAGAATTAATGTCAAAAAAATTGACGATAATGATTATGTAGAAAATGCTTTTCTACGTACTGGTATCTCCAAAATGGCTCATCATAGGCTAAATATATTTCAAAAATATTTGTTCTGATTTGAGAGGATTGCATGTTTTTGAGAAAGCTTTCTTGGAACATGTTTATGATTAGCTAGATATAATAAAAACACTAGAAGTATTCTAGCCCTAAGATTACTTTTGAAAAGGTGTAGTTTTCCAATATTCTAAAGAATCTTTGTGGCGTGTTATAGAAAGCAACTTTCTATGGTATTTTATTTCTTATTGTTTAAGAGCACAAAAACAAAACTTCGTACGGTGCTGGGTTTGTTGCATAGCTGATTATCCTGCATCATTAACCTTTTCCGGCTGCATTTTTGTTCATGCCTGTAAAGGATTAAATGCTGTTTATGGCACATTTGAATGAGGCGGATAATAAAATTACGTTCATGCCATACCGGTATCTACAACATTTCACGCTGCATAATGAATAGTAATGAACTTTTTAATTTAATTTTTCACTCCGCTCTATGGTTAAAGCGTACCTATAGTGCTTTTCGCAGTATAACCATGGCAAATCCTTTTACCTAATATAAATGATAACTTTTATCTACCATACCGATAGGTGAGGGGAGTATTGTGCGATCGCGAAAATCTTCGATTTTAAATAATACGCCCTTTAGGCGTTATAGACACGTGGCAAGACATTGTGGCATATCACAGTGGACATCCTGGTTTTGTGCGCATACAGCAAATTCTACAGGATCAGCCTCCTCAACAGCGTGCACTGGAGTGTAGGTTAGTTTAGGTTGAAAGTAAGCGGGGCGACCATGCCTCCTTCAACTGCGACCCTATTGTGTCTATTGTGCCTCACATTTATTTAGAGTTCACCAAACAATCCATATCTCTTGACGAAGGCGATGGTCGTAATGGGTGAAACTTCCTTGAAGTCAATAGGTTCCAGTTAAATGAGTCCGGAAGTCTAAAACCTAGCCTTTGCAATACTGGACATGAGCACAAAATGTGCTCCGCTGTTGCGCCCTCCACATAGCAGTCCGTTGTTTGTTCCAGACCAGAACTTCCGCAAGTGGTTCCTCGGACGACATGTCCCATCAACAGACCAATCAGAATGCGTTCTATGAACACAGATTTGGCTCTTCCTCTTGCGAGTGTGTCAGCCAATACAAACCAAAGTTGCTTTGTTCCTTGTACCAGGTTCGTTTAGGAGATGTATGCAGTTTCATACGAGTCTTGGGTCAACCCGTTTGGAGCTCAGTGCTTTCAGGATAGCCTGGCTATCTGAAAGGATTTTTAAAGATTTGTTTGTCAGGGTCATTTGATCAGCTTTGACTTCCAACCCTATGGTTATCATTTCTGCTTGGAAGATTGTGGTATACCTCCCAAGGTTTACTGAGATTTCAACTCTTGGTACCAGCTAGTCCCGCTCTTGTCCCCAATTCTGACTTGAAGCCATCTGTGAATAACGCAAACGCGGAGGGTGATATGAAACCGTCACTTCCTTGTAGGATCTCTCCGTGTGCGCTTGGGAATCAGAGAGTCCGAGACTATTCCGAGTATGTGGTGATCTGTAATTTCACTCATACCGTTGTATCTATCCTAGTTCCATTTTGTCCTGTCTGCCAGTTGATAGCAGTCTGTAGACGACCATTCTGGTACCTCTCTCTACCTCAGTTTGTGGAGTTGTTAAGTTTAGGAGGGTCTCTACCACCATTTTACAGCACCATAGGGTGATTCATTAAGACCTTTGTTTTTAAATTATACATATACATAAAATTGAGTTCGACGACAAAATCTTTAATATAGCTAAAAAAACAATCCTTGACATTCACTTTTTTAAAATGATTTCATTTAAATGTTGGCCGTGACTACGTCGTAGGTGGTCCATTCGGAATGTCCAATTTTGGAACACTTTTTCCAGCATTGCGACTGGTATCTGCGAGTGATGTTGGCTTCCAAGTCCGGAATTTTGACTGGCTTATCAATAATGACCTTTGACTTACGTGTCTCTATAGGAAAAACTCCAAAGGTTTGTTATCATACGATCTAGGCGGCCACGTGACAGGTTCAGAACGCGAAATTATCTGCTCACCAAAATGATTTCTTCTTCTTCTTCTCGGCCCATAAACCATATCACACAGAGCATTTTTCAGGACACAACGGTAGTTCGAGTGACTCTTTGGTTTGTTCGTCAGCCCCAACGAATTCGAATAGGCTAGAAGAAGCAAAGCCCATGCGCTAACAGGCATGTGAGTGTATCCATGACCCTGGTGTTATTATTTACCACTTGTTTACAAAGACGATGTTATTGTTTACAGAAATTGACAGAAATCCGCTGGATTTAAAGAGCTTTTATTATACAGACATAGACGTACGTTACATTATTTTTGAGGGAGTGATGGTCAGCGTGTGACGAAAGAGCAGCTCGGCGGGCAGTAGCCCGGGCTGCACATTTTTCTTCTTTGTTCTATGTAATAATAATAATAGTAACAAGATACGTTGAAGGGATAAGCATGTAACGGTGTGGCTATAAGATAATGATGATTACGTTGAGGATATAGAAAAGAGAAACTATTACAGAGTGATAGGAAAAAATGAAAGATGCCAGATCTTAAATATTCGTGGCATAGGATTTACGACCAATCGCAGCCAGTCCAAATTTATTGGACTATTTATGTACCATACGGGTCCACTAATTGTTTGAATATTTGAAAGGGAACTACAAAACTACTAAGTACTTACATTGGGGTACATTAAATGAAAACTTACACTGAACTTTTTCAATATATTTCAATATACATATTTCTATTACCAGATAATGTTCAAAATAAACTTAAATACAACAGACCTACAAAAAATTCAACTTGAAGAACCCATCTATTTAGTGAATATGATTTGGTATTTGAAAGAATTTGGCCCTGTAAATATATAAAAGGGAGGTTTTATCACCTTTGTCAGGCTTCTCACCTTCGGAGTGTATGATTCTCACATTGGAGCAACAGGCAGTGCAGTAATAAATTTGCTGTATTACCTATTATTGCCTTAGCAACAGAGACACATTAACTATAATATATGGGAACGGGTACTTATGAGCATTATGTATCGCAATCTTCCCAGTTTCGAGACTATCATTACAGATCGAAACATTTTGAAGAAGGGAACCTGCAACAGGTAACCGTCTGGTACACAAATGAACAATAAAGTTTGAAGACAAGAAACGTATAAAATAAATTTATTTAAATTCTATTTTTATAAATTTATCATATTTATCATAAATTGTTTACGGCGCAAAATAATTTTTTTTTCAATAATTCATTTTACGTAAAACTGGAAAAACAAATTTAAAGTGACATTAACTTCGAAACGTTTCTTATTTAATCAAATCTCAGTTTTATGAATCGCGGTTAGCTAAAAAAACTGCATGTTCATGAGAATTAGCTGGAATAGAAACGTAAACGAAATGGAAATACATGAATATAATATTCTCTCGCTCCATGAGCTACACCCCTTTTGAGACGTCACTGGCATTTCTTACCCGATGATAAGGTTTCCAAAACAAACAATAGAACTCAGCGAGTCCGCTACCTGTCGTCTGGTAAATAAAGGGTGAAAAAGGAAAGGGTCATGGTTCGGTCCAGATCTGGGTACCTGACCTGTGAATTGGGATTTCCGTTGATGCGACGTTGTCACGTTTTTTCAGAAATATTGGCTTGACCTAATTTAGCGGAAACCGAAATGGGGGTGAGATTGGTTTGTGTGTGGACGCCATTCTCGGGCCGCTGAAAAACTACTATGGTATTTTTAAGTTTCAGTAACTAACCTAACTTGAAAAAAACTAAATACAAACAGACCAGGTAGGTACGTCTTGATACACATTACACAATCAAGACTTACTTTTTTCGATTTTGTAACTCGCTTATTTTTCAGTTTTCGGGTAAGAGTTATTTGAAAAAGTTGTTTATTTTAACGACTTCTATGTACAGTTGATAAAGAAGTATCACCCTGTATAATAACAATACATTGATCAAGATCTTCCTTTGGAGCAAAAGTCAATTTTGTGATTTTCCTCACACGCTTTTTTCAACTTTACTATTACTGCAATGACTGCAAAATATACAGGGTGGTCCAATAAGCGCGCGGTGCTCCCTAGCGGCCATACCGTTTAAATAAGAGGAAAATGTTTTAAATAAAAAACGTTTCTTTTCAAATGCTCTACATTTAGAAAATAATTTCAAAGATGGCGGACTTCCGCATATACCGGAAGTAGGCATCAACTTCCTTATTTTAAATGGAACACCCTGTATATTATTACGTTTTTGAATTTAGCATCGATTTTTAGGTCCAGTTTGTTAACCATTGTTTATGTCTACGAAGCGTATTTTCGGAGTTATTCAGCAATTTTTACAAAATTTGACGTTTGTAGTACTTTACAAGAAACGTTAATATCTCGGAAACTAAACGCGATAGAAAGATGCGGTTTTCGGTTTTGAGAGAACCAAGGAACGTATTTGTATTTCAGTGAGATCGTTGTTTCAAAAGGACATTAAATCAATAGACTAGAAATTTTCAAATTTGAAAAGTTAAAAACGTTAAAAACTTTTATTTTTCAAATGGGATGGTATCATAAGTTTCACATCGGTGGATGCGAAATTAAATTCTCTTTCACTATTGTCTAGGCGCATTTGGTGCTATCTTTGATGGTTTTTAAGATATTTACGGTTTTGTAATTATTGCGTAGGAATTGGAAAAATCGTAGGTGGCGTGGCTCGCAGACGAAACAATTGGCAGGAAACCTTTCATCCCAAGTGTTTCGACCTCTAATACTAAAATGTGCTTTTCCTCCATCTAACTGTAACCACATTATTCTTGAAAACTCCAGTGGTGAATTTTTCAACAGGTTTTCCAAATTTTCATGTAGAAAATTTTGGAAAACATTAGTTTATTATGCGGTTTCCAATAATACCACCCCAAATGCTTAAACTTCATGCTGGGTGTCAACAAACTCCTCAAAATTTGGATTTACGTGGGCGTAAAATATGAGAGAAGGAAACATGTAGTAGTAATACATGAAGATCGTGAGTTCGACATTCTCGCAATTGTAGTTAAAGATCCGCATAGCAGTTCTACAGCAGAAATTAGTCGCTACTTGGGCATTGGTCAAACATCTGTGAACATGATCTTAACGGAGTACATATAGCATCTTTATCAGGTGCAGCTAAATCAAGCAGTTGAAAGACAAGACTTTGAAAAACTGGATGAATTTCTGTAACTGGAGTCAAGCTCGAATCCAAGAAGATGCACTCCTTTCCAAAAGTGTGTTGTTTACGAATGAAGCTACATTTCTTATGAAATTCCTTCATTTTCCTTTTTATGAAATGTAGCTACAGCGTTATCATTAACGGCCCTGTAAACTGGCATAATTTCAATTTCTATACCGACGTAAATCCAAATTTTGAGAGGTTTGTTGGCAACCAGCATCGAGTCTAAGCATTTGTGGTGGTATTATTGGAAACCGCATATTAAACTAAGGTTTTCTAAAATTTTCTAAATGAAAATCTGGAAAACCTGTTGGAAAATTTACCACTGGAGTTTTTAAGAATAATGTGGTTATAGGTAGATGGAGCGAAAGCACATTTTAGTATTAGAGACCGAAACACTTTGGATGAAAGGTTTCCTGCCAATTGTTTCGTCTACGAGTCACGCCACCTAGGATTTTTCCAAGTCCTACGCCATAATTACAAAACCGTAAATATCTTGAAAACCATGAAAGATAGAACCACATGTGCTTAGATAAAAGTGAAAGAGAATTTAATTTCGCATCCACCGATGTGAAACTTATGATACCATCCCATTTGAAAAATAAAAGTTTTTAACGTTTTTAATTTTTCAAATTTGAAAATTGCTAGTCTATTGAATTAATGTTCTTTTGAAACAACGATCTTAATGAAACACAAATACGTTCCTCGCTTGTTTCAAGACCGAAAACCGCATCTGTATATCGCGTTTAGTTTCCGAGATATTAACATTTCTTGTAAAGTACTACAAACGTCAAATTTTGTAAAAATTGCTGAATAACTCCGAAAATAGGCTTCGTAGACATAAATAATGGTTAACAAACTAGGCCTAAAAATCGATGCTGAATTCAAAAACGTAATAATATACAGGGTGTTCCATTTAAAATAAGGAAGTTGATGCCTACTTCCAATATAACCGGAAGTCCGCCATCTTTGAAATTATTTTCTAAATGTAGAGCATTTGAAAAGAAACGTTTTTTATTTAAAACATTTTCGTCCAATTTAAGCGGTATGGCCGCTAGGGAGCACCGCGCGCTTAGTGGACCACCCTGTATATTGTCAGTTGTCACAGCTAACGAAAATACAATAGGTTTACACGGAGACGATCTGGCAACGTGGCCAAGTTATCCTTTGCTATTTTTTGCCTCCGATCCTCTACCAGCCTAATTGCCTGCTACGAGCATCAAGCTGATTGATAAACACAAGGATAAACACAATATTTATAATATGCTTGAGATAGTGGGTCCAAACAAAACCCTTGTTTACTGCTTCTACCTATTCGAATTCGTTGGTCAGCCCAAATACGGCAATCTTGTTTATTGACGTATCCTTTGAGCTAGAAATATGTCACTGAACAAAATTCCACGCAAAAACAGCGGATCTTCATTAAGCCGTGTCAGAGAATATTGACGGAAATTTAAACGTAAATTTAGGTCTTGAGGCTTCAATTCTTGAACAAGGTGGATTTTGTGCAAGACTTCAAACCAAGATCCTTACGTAAAATTCGCCAAGTTGTCGAATACGATAGGCCCAAATGCTGAGATAGACGTTGAATTGATCCCTCACGGTCTTCAGCTACAATATCCACTCAGCAGCAATATTGTCCTCATTACGGGCTGGATGTGGCCTATTCGGTCTCATACTGAGGCTCAAATTTGCGGATGGTATTGGCAATAATAGTGGTCTCGGAAGGTCGATGATGCACACTATATGTTGCACGAAGTGCACGAAAAACTTGTCCTACACAACGATTATTTTCGTAATATAGCTGAATAAATTGGAGCCGCTGTTGTGGTGTGAGTTTTTCCATAGTGAAATGTCAAGCAATACTGAATCAAAATAGGATGACACTTTGACAGCTGTCACTAGGAATCTGTCAAAAAAAGTCATATGAAAACAAAGGTCTAAAAGGGGGGATACACGTACGAGCAAGTACGCGTACTTATGGCTCGACGACCTTTTTCGCCTGTGTGTCACCGTAAGTACGCGTACTTTAAAATCGTCGCGCAAACCGCCAGCGATCCAACTGGTTTGAAATCTTGCTCGTAGCTTGTCTCGGCTGGTACTGCGAGCCGCGAGCCACCACTTAAAGTGTTTTCCACTGGGCTGTACTCACCCGCACTGCGTTGAACTGAGTGCAAAAGTTGTGCTCCACTGGTAAAGTTCTATTGCACTGCTTGATTTTTAGTATGTTCCACTACCCGCAATCTCTGAGTGTAGTGCGCACTCAGGGCAACTTTTTCGCACGAGCGTCGGGATCTCGTGCTGTAGTGCCAGTGCAAATATGGCGAATATGGCTTCAAAAATGTTAGATTTTTTTATTTTAAATGAATTGCTAGAAAGCGATAAAAGTAGTGATGATGAAGAAGAAATTGCAATGTTATTGAAGGAAAAGCGAAAAATACAGAAAGTTTGTTTGTGGAAACTGTAGTACACAAATTCGGTGATAAATAGGTATACATTTTTTTTCTAATAAAAAAAAGTTAAAATTTAATAAAATCATTTTTAGTTTAAAAGTAATTTTCGTGTGGAAAGGACTACATGCTACAAGTTAATAGAAGAATTCAGGGACTCTCAATTCTTCCCCCGGAAGACTACATTTGCCATCATAATTTTCATAATCCTCAGACATTTTATACTTTTCTAACTTAAAATTCGTCATTTTATAACAAAAAGATTAAAGTTAATAGACACCGAAAGTAAACAGCTCTATTAACCTTAGAAAAAACAAAAGTCAGCTGTCATTATAAATGCAGTGTTCTACTTGGATACATTCCACTTGGGAATTGCACCGATCCGCACCGATATGCACTTTGTCAGAGCAGATGATAAATTTGCACTTGTCAAGAGCGCAGTGAGTGCTGCTCAGTGGAAAACACTATTAGTTTCGGCAGGCCATCGATGCGCAACGCTTGTTGTGTTTGGTGTTTGTTAAAAGTTTCGTTTATTTAGGAAAACTATCAAAATGAGTGCTTTCAGCTTCACGTGTGTCACCACGTCGAGCCGAGTAAGTTCGCTAACTTAAAAACCGCGTACTTAAAGCTCGTACGTGTGTCACCCCTCTAAGGGCCGTATTCATAGTCGTCCCTTGAGTAATACTTAGTAAGGTTGAGGGACCCTCAAGTGTGACTTTCCTTGTGTATCTGTTTCCTAGACAACATCTACGATGTGGCGGGATTCATTTGGCGACGTTGTCATATTTCAAATCTAAGTGAATTTGTTACTCTATGCCTACGCATTTTGATGTATTCTGTTATCTCTTTTTGTTTTGTGCCAGTATTTCGTGTTTTGTGCTGGATGTGACAGAAACTGACAACATCGTACTCCAAAATTAACCTGCAAAATCGCCTTGAGTGCAACGAAATGTCATGCTGACATTTCGTTACTTTAGTATTACTCCACTGTATTACTCAAGGGAGCCTTACGTAAGGGAGCCTCAAGTAAGATTTCGAAGCACAAAACCTTATTTAGGGACCTCCAAGTATTAAGGGACCCTTAAGTATCGACTATGAATACGACTCTAAATGAATCACCCATTACTATTGGTTTTTCCACCGTCTGATATATCCAGTAAATCAGATGTAGGACTAACGCCCCAAGATTTGCCGCAAATGTCCTTCTGATTATCCCGAGGGGAAGTCGAGTACTAGAGTGTAGTGATAAAGATAGAGTTGTACTGCCGTTCAGAAAGACTGCACTTGCATTGCATTTATACATATGTATGCGAACTCTCATTAACTGCACTGGGTTAATTTATTGAATCTGTATCGACCACATCCTAGCAATTCAATTGAAATTTAATTAACGGTATAATAAGATACCTTTTTAATTAAACATAACAACACATAGCTCTAGGTGAGACTCTCGTGACAAGTTACTGATTCATAACTGAAACTACTGCTATATATAGGGGTAGGCGTGTACCTAGAGTACCCAACTACATCAACTCCATTAAAATTACCCCACTTTTGGGTTGATCATGCATAATAGGATGTTTTCACATAGAATACCTAACTAGAGCACATACAAAGGTGAACTACCGAATTAAACTTAGTAGCCGGTAGCAGCATACGCGCCCATATACGGTCTTCCGGGAATAGACTCGTTGGAAACTGTAAAGGGTTGTAGCGCCTGCGGGGGCAGAGAGTTGAGGGGTGAAGGGTGAGAGCTCGACCAGGATGTATAAATATTAAACAGGATACGAGGACACGTCGGCTTCATCAAGCCGGTAGTAGCGAGGGTGTCAACTAGTGACCGTGCTTTTGTACAGGATGATTCAGGGCCGCATGCGGTTTATTTTTTCTTGAGTATTTAATTAGATAATAGTGTTCCATTGTCCTGTGCATTTCGTGTAGTTCCTAATTTAGTAATGTACAAAAAGGTGCGTCTAAACTTGATATCCTACTACCTTGACGCAGAACTTGAATGAAGCTATCAGCCCTCAATTCTCTTAACCCTTTATAACCACCCTGGTTCGCCTGAAGGACAGACCAAGGGGCAACTGCGCAGCCAACTAATCTACAGCAGTAATGACAAATGTGACAAAAGGGCATGAGGTCCACCCTATGCATACACAGATGAGGTAGATTTAATAAACAGTTACTAAATTGTAGATGTAGAATATTAATGAAAATTCCTGAATAATATTAATATAAACATTTAATAAAACTGCTAAAGTAAAAATTGAAATATGAAATTTAAAAGCAGTATAAAAGATATATAAAAGCTGATGAATGGAGTGTCCCAAGTTAAAAAAAATCGCGTTACACTGACGCTGTTAGGATTCAATATACAGGGTTATTCACGTTATTCGACACGGAGCATTATGGCTAAAGTATTTGATAAAAAAGAAAATAATAATTTCGGATGGATAGAGAACCATAATTATTTTTATAGGACCTATGCATCGCAAAATAAATTGGAGAAAAATGCGTAATAATGGAATTGTCAGAACTTAACTGGACGTAGTTTGACAATTTAGAGAAGCTACAAAGAATGATATGTTATTAAGTACTACGACCGTTACTTCCCTCTAATCTTTAAACTACCCAGGCTTTTTTTACTATAGAGGGTCTAGAAAAATCGCTTGATCGCAAGTTGTGTGAGAAAGAATCTGCCCGCCCGTCGTTGAACCAGTTTGAGTCCTCTGGTCACATGGCCACGGACGGATACGCGTCCATCCGACATCCCACCAAGACCCGAATGACTTACCTCTGCTCTATCTCCTTCTGCACCAGGCATCATCGTGAACGATATTTTTCGCACTGCGGGATGAGGTAATGGTTATACCATTTTGGAATATCTTCATCCAGCCTTGCAGTCGTTCCTCCTTCTATTTTGCGGAAAGTATTTTGTTTACCATCCCATGTATCGCTAGACAACACCAGCTTGACCATAGTCTGTGTGTGGGGTTAGCTCACCCTCCAATTTTTGACCTTGCCTCTTGTCTGTTTGGCTCCCATCTGTCGCACAGAAACAAGGCATGCTAGACAGTGCCGGCATCTCTCGTACAACAGCCGTCCCATCCACCTGGTCCCATCCTTTTTCTATACACTCGAAAAGGCCTATGTCCGACAGTGCCTGCTTTAGGAAATAGGACGTCTGTCGATTACTGCATTCCGCGCCATTTTTTTATCGATGGTATTTTTTGTTGTTTCGTCCACTGTGAGACATCGGAGGTCTCGTTCCATAGGCTTTGCCACTTAATTGCTGTCAGTCTTTTGACCATGACGGAGCAGTGTCCTCTCTCCAGCAAACAAGTATAATGGTGGGCTTGACTCATTTACACCTGCAGAATAATATTGCATTAGTTTCTAACAACCAAGAGTTCGAACGTAGTCTCACAGGAAACGCCGAACTGTTTGCGTTTTTTGTGTCTTTCAGGCTTTGAAAGGAACCATTCCATTCCATACCAGTGTAATAAAAAACAGGGAAAAAGTGATTTGGGGTTGGAGTCAGATAAGCAATTGCAGATAAGCAAGTAGTGGCAGATCATATTACGTTTAGCTATAACAAGCATACCACGTGAGCTACGCGTTACTATTAGAAGAATAGTTGGGGTTCCAAAACCAGAAAAATAAATCAAACATAGAATGACAAGAAAGCCTGTATATACTAAATGTACTAAGCATCAGTGAAGTTTACCATATTATGCTACAAATACAAATATTCGCAACTTTCTGGCGTTGCTACACATTTTTGTCTGTTTTAAGGTATTTCAAACTTAAGAGTATGGACGTATTAGTTAATTTATGTTTTCTCCCTTTATTAAGATCATAGTATAAAATACTTTTTAATATTTTTTGCAGAGCTAATACTCTTATGTATCAGTTTTTTTTACCAAATATCTTCGTTATAGTATGTTCTCGTCTAATTATGTTCGTGGTATACTCGTCAACTATAATATTCAAAGATTTTCGCTGACTGGTTCGGATGAAAAGCGCATGCGCAGATGATTATGGGGGTTCGCGGTATGTAAAGTGTTATGTAAATTGATTCTGAGATATAAACCCAATCACAGTTTTGCAGATGACAATACTTTGCATTCAGGCACCTTGAGCAATAGACTGATCTCTGTGGTCGAGCTGGACTGCAAGAATACTGGCATCGGCTGCTTGGCTTTCAAAGTGTCTGGAGACCATCACCGTTTTTGGGCTCAAGAATACGGTAAAACTTAGTGCTTGTAAGACCCAGTATTGTACGCTATCAAATAAAAAGTGTCCAAGCCAGCAGCAGGTTCTTATAAACAATCAGGTTCTGCCAAGGAGTCACTCATTCAAGCTCCTAGGTGTCAACATTAGAGAAAATATGATCTGGCACGAACACATTGCAGCAATTGCAACAGCTGCTGGTAAAGGCTGGAGTATCTATTCAGAGCTAGAAAATACTTCTCACCATCTAACCTAGGGGAAGCTGCTGCCCCTACTACCCTGTCTAGAGTACACCTTTTCCAGCTGTAGTTTCTAAAACGTAAAGTGATAATTCAAAATGGTCAAGTTTATTTTCCAACTCGTCAGTTGTAATGTCAAACTGCAGGTGTAATTTATACCTGTTAGTTTGAATTTACAAATGATAAGTTGGAAAATTAACCTGACCGTTCTGAATTATCACTTGATGCTTTAGAAACTACAGCTGGAAAAGGTGTAGATGCCGTCCAGAGAAGGGCAATTCGACTAATCTTAGCGCTCCACCTCCGGCCACTTTCTCATCGGTGTGTGGTTGGTGTTCTCTCATTCTTCTATCTATGTGTATAAAAGGTTCCGCCGCTCACCGATCCCATCAGATGTACCCGCGTGACTGCTGCATCTCATCCTAAGCCGGTCGTCCTTCCTACATCAAGAACCGAGAGATACGTACATTTATTCCCAGGGTGTCCAATACCTGGAATGGACTACCAGAATATGTATTTATTGGGCCTGCGGGTGTTGGCCTATTCAAGTCCCGCGTTAGAAAACTTCCTCTAACATAACCTTTTCCCAGCAGCCGCGGTATTGTGGCATTTAGGCTTTGCCTAAGTAGTCTCCTCAGTTTTAATAAACAGAATCAGTTTACAAACAAGATGTACATACCTCAAACGCCATTAACCATACTGCGGATGCGCTTTTCATCCGAACCAGTCGTAGTCTCTCAGACAGATCTCGAACCCCCGAAGAAAACACCGGAAAACGTGACAATCATAGCTGGAAAATTTAAACTTGCCCAGAATATAGTATTTTCATTACTCGTCAAGTATTCTATTCTCCTGGCACATGAAAGCCAGTGTAGTAGATCTCAGATTTCCGAACAAAGCGTCTTGCTGTAATATACATACCAGAGACATCAAATAAGGACCGTAGAAAGCAAATAGTTATTAAGTCCTAAAACAAGCGAAAATGCGGTATATCCGGGCTGCAGTTCAACCGTTGCCGTTGCCAAGAAAATCGGCTCGTCGCTCTTCAGCTGATTGGCCCTGTTGTTGTTACAGCCGGCTGTGCTGCCATTGTTTACTGCCTGTGCTCGGCCTTTGAAGACACAATGGTATGATAAGAGGTACCGTTTTATTAGACGTTTAATTGAATTCTGTCCGGGGATGTTACATTGTGGAACTCAAGCGGCTTATTTGGTTTGGTCACATATACACTCATACACACATCATCATATTGGAAGTAGTTCTCTCTCAATAAATAAAATACTTGTATTTTGCTTCTGGATACATCATAGACATTTGATAAAGTGTGACATGACCTCCTGTAAGTAAATTTCTGATTAAAATTAACAATGACTGGCGGATCACCTTAAAGCTCTTGCACTGGCCCTGAACCCATGCTAGGCATTAGTAGGTTCCAGTTTAATTTATCCCCGAATCAGAGGCCGTAGCATAAATTAGCGAAAGCTTGGTCAGCGAGAGATGACTGCAAGCAAGCAAAAAGGTTTATAGCGGGTCCGTAAGAAAGCCGCACGCTTTGACTTTTGAACAAAGGCGCGGCTAAAAAATAGTTTCTTCGAGCAACTTCTATTTGTATCATATTTTTCTATGGCCATACTGGATGAACCTACATGCTCATGTATTTTTTTTCATAACTGAGCAGACCGCGCAGGCAGGGCCTAAATACCAAAGTACCGCGGCTGCTGTGAAAGGGTTATGTTAGGGGAAGTTTGTTAACGCGAGATTTGAATGGGCCAATACCCGCAGGCCCAATAAATACATCTTCTGGCAGTCCATTCCAAGTCTTGGACACTCTGGGAATAAATGTGCGGTTGTACCGCTCAGTTCTTGATGTATGAAGAACGACCGTCTTAGGATGAGATGCAGCGGTCGCACGGGTATATCTGATAGGAGCAGTGAGCGGCGGAACGATAGAGGATAGCTCAGAGGAGCAGATTCCGTTGGAATATCAGTAGAAGAGTGAGAGGTCACCAACAACACGTCGGTGAGAAAGTGACTGAAGGTGGCGCGTTAAGGCCGGATCGCCAATTATTCGAATTGCCCTTCTCTGGACGGCATCTAGTATAGACAGGGTAGTGGGGGCAGCAGCTCTCCAAACGTGAGAGCAATACTCCAGGCAAGGTCTTACCTGGGCTTTATATAGCGTGCGGAGGTTACATGGTGAGAAATACTTTCTGGCTCTAAATAGGTACCCAAGCTTTTTACCAGCAGCTGTTGCAATTGACGCGACGTGTTCGTGCCAGATCAGATTTTCTGTAATGTTGACTCCTAACAGCTTGAATGAGTGACCCCTTGGCACAGCCTGGTTGTTCATTAGCTCCAGCTCGACCACAGAGTTCGGTCTATTGCTCATGATGCCTGCATGCAGCGTACTGTCATCCGCAAAACTGTGGATTGGGTGCTAGAGACTAGATCATTGATATGAAGCAGAAACAGTGTCGGAGCCAATACCAATCCCTGCGGAACCCCGGCATTGATGCTATGTAAAGAAGAGGAAAAGCCGTCTACCACGACAGATTTTCCGTATAGATATACAGGGTGTCCAGTTAGTCTGTAATTCTTCGATATCTAGCAAGGTATACCTGATAGAAGAAAGTGTCAAATACAAAAGTTGTTTGATTACTTAAGACGCATATTCTAAAAATATTTTAAAATATACAGGGTGTTGCGGGAAAGTAGAATAGTGATCAACTTGATTTTTGTATATGGAACTATAACGTTTTCTTAAATTGTTCTAGTTTCCATCATTGGTCTCTATTCAGTCCTAAAATGTTTTTGGGATCGGTTGTGACGTTGCCAAGTTATAATTTATTTTCTATTAATTTCCGGATTTGCAAGGTCGCAAGTAATACGTCCAAATTGATATATTCCTTTAACTTTTCTCAATAATATTATACAGCGGGTTACTTGAATACTAACTGCATATTATTTTGGATTTTACCAGCAATTTGTATCTACAGGGTGTTTTTGGCAGAATTTTAAATTACGGCAATTTCAAGGTCATTTTACTTTGTTTTTTTAAATGTAACACCCTGTATGTTTTATTTTAAATCGAAACATCTACTAGTACCCTATCTCGGCTTGTAATTTTTTTTTCGCGTTTGCGGCGGTGCCAAGTTATACATTATTTTTCCAAATTTTTAAGCAAATATCCCCGATTTTAATTTATTTTAAATAGAATCCTCTACTTATTTTTATTGCAATGAATTGCACATGTCAAACTTAGTAAGATCTCAAAATTTCAAAATTTTGTTTCTAATAATTACTGAGATACGGCAATATCGCTTTTTCAGTAAACGGTACCGGAACGCTTAAATATTTCCAAAACCGCCACAGCTGGAGGGGTGAAATTCAATGCGGGGGGGTTTTTGAACATACAGAATTCAAAAACGCTACCAGTAGTGTTGTCAGATTTACCGTTTTTACGTCATAATTTTGAATGGAATGCCCTACTTATGAAGTCTAACGTAAAAAAATCTGACAACGCTGCTGTTAGCGTTTTTGAATTCTGTATGTTTAAGAACCCCCAAGTATTGAATTTCACCTCTCCAGCTGTGGCGGTTTTGGAAATATTTAAGAGTTCCGGTACCATTTAGTGAAAAAGCGGTGTTGCCGTATCTCATTAATTAATAGAAATAAAATTTTGAAATTGTGAGATCTTACTAAATTTGACTTGCGCAATTCATTGCAGTAAAGACAAGTAGAGGATTCTATTTAAAATAAATTAAAATCGGGGATATTTGTTTAAAAATTTGGAGAAATAATTTATAACTTGGCAACGTCGCAAACGCGAAAAAAAAATATTACAAGGCGAGATAGGGTATTAGTAGATATTTTGATTTAAAATAAAAAATACAGGGTGTTACATTTAAAAAAACAAAGTAAAATGACCTTCAAGTTGCTGTAATTTAAAATTCTGCCAAAAACACCCTGTAGATACAAATTGCTGGTAACATCCAAACTAATATCCACTTAATATTCAAGTATAGTATAGTATAGTATAGTATATTACCACTCTTACATGTTACATGTTTGAGGTTTTAACAGTATTATGATATGGATACAATACACCACCTAGCGTCTAGATATATGTGTGTAAAATTCATTTACAGAGTAAAAACATTCGGTAAGTAAGAACTTTTTGACCAACCTACTGAATTGGTAAACATTCATAGCATGTATTTCAACAATTCTATGGTATCTCAAAAAGGTATTGTACATATCAACTAGAGGTTTGTTTACAGCTGCCATGCGTATTCGCGATCGGGGTACTGCAAGGTCAGTGGCGTACCTCGTATCGTACGTATGTATATTGGCGTGGGTTGTAAATTTGAAAATGTTTTTGTGTATGTAAAGTAACGTGTCATGTATGAATATGCATGGAAGTGGAAGGATCCTATTTTTCTTAAAGAAAGGACGACAAGGTGTGTTGTAAGGGACACCTTCAATAATCCTAACGGCTGCTTTTTGCATCACGAACGCCCTGTGGGATCTAACTGAATTTCCCCATAATAATGTGCCATACGTTAGATGAGAGTGAACGATACTGAAATAAACCGTCCTTAAAGTACCCCCATCGAGAAATGGTCGTATACGTCTAAGAACGAAAAGTTGTGATGATAGCCTAGCGCAGACGTAGTCAACCTGATGAGACCAGTTCAGGCGCGTGTCCAGCACAACTCCTAAAAGCCTCACAGGTTCTGATCTAGCTTCCAACCTGTCGGAGCTGAACAAGATACGCGCCGTCTTGCTCTCATTCAGGACCAATTTGTTAGCATAAAACCATTGTTTGGCCTGCTCCAAGCCCTCAGTATTGTCAGGCGGCCTGCCTCTAGATAGGAGGGTAGTATCATCTGCGAATAGGAGACAGTTACTGTTTTTAATTGAAGATGGTAAATCATTAATATATATAATAAATAGAATCGGGCCCAAAACCGATCCCTGAGGGACACCGTTATGAATCTGAAGAAGTTCGCTGTTTTCACCGTTGTAGCTAACATACTGTCTCCTATCGTCCAAATACGATTTAAACAAATTAAGTAAGTTACTACGTATCCCATAATATTCTAGCTTCGCTACTAGGATGTCCGTGTCAACGCAGTCAAAGGCCTTGGTGAGGTCACACAATGTTGCCAATGTCTTTTGACCCTCATCAAGACCCTCAACTACGGTTTCCACTAAATCTAACAAAGCTCTCATAGTGGAGAAATGCTTTCTGAAGCCATATTGAGCCTTATTGAACAAAGATTTTTGTTCAAAGTAATCGACTAATCGTTCTTTAAGTATAATTTCGAAGATTTTCCCAAAAATAGCGACTATCGCTATGGGCCTGTAATTGTCCACGCAGTCACAGGCACCTTTTTTATGAATTGGGATAATCTTCGATATTTTCATCGCATTTGGCCAAACACCCTCCTCCAAGCACTTATTAAATAAACAAGTCAGTGGTTCAATGATGATTTCGGCAACAGACTTTACCATGCAACTGTTTAAACCGTAGTAATCCATGCTACTGGATTTTTTTAATTTGAGAATGGCTTGGCGCACATCTGTTTCCAGAATGGGAGCCATAAAAAAAGAGAATGATGGTTTGGGAATTTCATGCAAAAACTTAAGAGGGTCGTGAGATGTATTTGAAATGGAGTAACTCGCTGTATAATATTATTAAGAAATGTTACAGGAATATATCAATTTGGACGTAATACTACTTGCGACCTTGCAAATCCGCAAATTAATAGAAAATAAATTATAACTTGGCAACGTCGCAACCTATCCCAAAAATATTTTAGGGTTAAATAGAGATCAATGATAGAAGCTAAAAGGATTTTAAAAAAATTTATAGTTCCTAATAAAAAAATTAAGTTGGTCACTATCCTACCTTCCCGCAACACCCTGTATATTTCAAAATATTTTTGGAATATGCATCTTAAGTAATCAAATAACTTTTGTATTTGACAGTTTCTTCTATCAGGTATACTTTGCGAGATATCGAAGAATTACCCACTAACTGGACACCCTGTACATCTTCTATCGGTAGAGAGTGAACCAAACTTCCAGTTTTTTTTTATTAAAACCAGTGTCACTTTCAGTTCTTTTTATATTTGAGTCATTGCTCCGTTTGTAGCTTTTGGCATTCTGATTTGGTTATGCAGATTACTGTACGGCCAGTCCAGATGAGAAACTGTACACTGTACGGTATACATTCAGTATACAATAAAGGTACGCGCACATAAATCGGCATCGCACGAACGGGACGGATGGAACGGCCGATATGGTACGGATTTTTCATTAGGGTATCGCACATATCTGATCGGAATCGACGGAAGAATTGGAAAGTAGCTCCAAATATGTTCTAGCGGTGACGAGTTGGCGATTGTTCTGGAAGAAGAAAATTTTCAAAAATGTAGAAAGCGTAGACGGGAGCGAGTTCATGAAGTATGTCAGAGAACGGCAGTTTTTGAGGAATATGTACATATATTTCCGGGCTTAATGAATGACGGAAAAAAGTTATTTAATTACTTCAGAATGACGCATTTTATATTTATTCTTTACTGGAAGCCATGAGAGAAGCTATTACTGAAGGAAAATGTCCATCTCGCCCACCTATTAGAGCAAAAGAAAGGTTGATGATATGCTTAAGGTAAATAGATACTTGCAAAATGCCGACGGTGCTTCGGCAATCTCCGATCAGCATCGCACATTCGTCGGTATCGGCATGCGTTGGCTGGCATTTAATCCTAGTTCCTATATTTTCGCCGGATTTTGAAAATTCGATGCCTACCGTCCGCACGTATGTACGCTGGTCCATTAAGTCTTATAGAAAGTATTCTTCACCAGTCCGTACCTATGCATCTAAAAAAGTTTTTGTTGCTTGTTATTGCTAGGATTTCTTCATCAGCTAATCAGCAATACTACAATTATTGTATGTGGTGTTCTTGACTAGAATGAATAGTTTCAAAGCACAAAAACTTCTACTTTCTTTGAAACGGGATGGAACTTGAATTTTTGCTATATTGCATTTGAAAATAGTGTTATAATAAACCGTCATAAATTTACAAGCTTGACATAAATTGTAACAATTCAATTGTTCCGCGTTTTTCATTAATTTATTTTCTGATACATAGGTTCACTAACAAATTTTGTCACTGTTACGAACATCTTTTGCTTTATCGATATCGCGTTAATCCGTTAATTATTTCAGTAGTTAGGTTTTACCAGTGTACAATAAATGGCGCCGATAACTTTTAGACAAATATCAATCAACGTAGATTTTTATTTAGTTTTCCGGAGTATTTTTGACAAATTATTCCATACAGTTGTGCATTTAAACCATTCGTTACGCATAATTATACATATTGAAGTTAACTGTTGACAGTTTTCCAGTTCGTTTATTTCTTTATGGTTGTCAGCACTTTTTTTTATGCTTGACAACAATGCGTTGGATGTCATTTCCATAGAATTTCACTTTTCGATCTATGATCTTTCATGGAAAATGGAAAGTATTGGTGGTGGCGAATTTTTCGCCATACTGGTTTTAAATTTTAGTTTTCAGTTTTTACCTTAGCAATTTAATTAAATATTTATATGAATAATTTTCATAACCTCTCCCTCTAGAATTTAGTAATTATTGTTTATTAAAACTACCACACTATGCGTAGGGTGAAAGTCATGCCCTTTTGTTACATATCTCATTGCTCTACCACTGTAGGTTAGTTGGTTGCCCCCTAGTCTGCGCTTCAGGTGAGCCAGGGTGGTCACAAAATCAAAGGCTATAGAAAGCCGGGATTGCAGTTTTGTAGTTCATAAATTTATATCACAAAGCATTCATTTGACATAATAAGACGTCTGATTTAATATCAGCTAGTTTTCTGATACTCGTTTTACATCAACAACAAATCCGCGGTGTTAATGATGAATTCAGTTTGTGATCAAATTCGACACTGCGTAAAATAGATATTTGACTTCAGAAGGTCCATGGATTTCTTCATAGATTTCTTCAGGCATTTAGAACCTGCTCTAATTTGTGGAAAGTTTGACGTCAAATTCGGTATTGCCAATTGTAAAATCATATGATGCATGTATGTTGCATACCCATTTCTGTATATCATGAAATATTTTCTTAATAAAATTCGCAATCAAATCAAGGGTGCAACTGTCAAGACCACAAAAAAATACAAGTTGAATAGATCTTGCTAAGACCGCCAAATCAAATGACAGCAACAGCGTTGGCAGCACTGCATACTGTCACAAAATCGACGGTTTTGTTCACTTGATGAAAACACAATCACTTTGATCTTGAAGAAGACCATGGATTGATCCATGAATAAATTCGCGAAAAAAACGTTGATTTAAAACGGGTATACGAAAAGGGAGGGTACAATATTTACAGTTCTGATAGAAAGTTGCAGGAAAATGATTGTGTTTATTTGAACACGGTCGGCGACAGTAAACTGATAGTATCGCGAGATTTTATCGTCGAGGAAATTTTCGTTCTGTCATAAAATCCTATTACGGTACCGAATCTCCTCCTATCTTGCTTTTATAGACTTCCAAATAATTCTACCTTGTATAAAATGTGCCGGATAGCATCCTCTCTTTCTATCAGCCTGCTGCAGATCAGCATTCATTTCAAAATCGATAAAGCAAATCTTCGGAAGTGTGGAGCCCAAAGGAAAAGAGTAAAATTTTCACCGACCTAGATCCTGCGATTGCATAATGAGGTTAGCGCGCTAAGCTGGCTCTGTTTTCTGCTTGAAAATCGTTCATTTTCATAACCTGTGGATTTGCGTCAGCTATGTAAACAAGATTATATCAGAATCCGTATTATTAACTTACTGATGTTTTACTTCTTCTGCATAAGCCGCACGGATTATATGTTTAATTGGGTTGAATTTTTTTTCGACGAAGCAGACAAGAAGTAGTATTGTGTGAAAATTCTACTACAACCTTAATTTCCACACCGAAAGATGAATTTCGAATTTTATGATGTATACGTTATTACGTTATGCTCAATACCCGAATTCGGGCAATACCCGAAAAAATATGCAGAACTAGTTTTGAGCAAGGAATATTTCCCAAACCCGAAATATGGATTTCATACGGCTATTGAGCATTACCAAATAGGCAGAACTAGTTTTGTGCACCTTGAAATACACAGAACTAGTTTTGCGCAACTTGAAATGCACAGGACTAGTTCTGTATATTTTCTGAATGACCAGCACAATTTCTGCTTCTCCCATTTAATCAGCGCCAGCGACGGACTCAAATAAATATAAAGTTGGAGAAGTTAAATATATTTTAATGAATACCAACATATAATAAATAGCCGACTGAGGCTGGTTTAAATTTTTTATTTGATTGGGTGAGCATCAAATTGGCTTGTGCTTTCAAACCCCTTTTTGCGTTTTCATGATTCGTACTTATATTGCAGGAACGTTGGCAGCACAAAAGGCAAGAAGCCTAACATAACCTAACCTGAACGATAGGTTTTTGCTGGTTTTTGACACACAATGCATAACGAATGTTCACTCTAGTTGTCATTCCGTACCACAGAACTAGTTCTGTGCATTTCAAGTTGCGCAAAACTAGTTCTGTGCATTTCAAGGTGCGCAAAACTAGTTCTGCCTAATGGTAATGCTCAATAGCCGTATAAAATTAATATTTCGGGTTTGGGAAATATTCCTTGCTCAAAACTAGTTCTGCGTATTTTTTTCGGGCAATGCCCGAATTCGGCTATTGAGTGTAACATATACATACGAGTAGGTACTGCTTTAGATCATTCTGTATTGCGTAACCTGGAAATTATTAAATCGATTTTAATTAAATTTAGATAAAGTATTATTACCGTGGCGAGGATATAAAAAGCGTATGGTTTTTAGAAATCATGTCAGTGGCAGCCCAGCAATAATAAAAAAAAACTAAAAATACAATACAGACTTCGCTTTTACTCAATTTGGAAGTTCCTGATCGTTTTCCACATTTTTTTAGAGGGGATGAAACTGGAGTAGCTTGGGGGTAGGGGGTTGTAAAACAGGCTTACCTTAGAGAAAATATGATTTTTGAAATTAGATTGTTATAGATAATTCTGAATTCTGTGCAGCTCATCACTAAACTGATAGCAATTAAATTACTAAACCGTACCATGGGCCGTGGTAGAGATCGATAAAGTCTATGATTTTTGAAAATTGTGTTCTTGGTGGTGAATGTTGTTTCATTGAAAAAGAAGCTATAATATAAAAAAACGCTGTCCTTAAACTGTCGTTCAACGGCAGCCTACTAAAATGTCGTTAACAGATGTGACGTCACTGAAGTGACGTATTTGACGGCTTTGCAATCACTATACTTAAACTGCCGTCAAACGGTAGCCCACTAAAATTCCTCTAATAGCATATTGGATTTCTTGTAAAAATTGCTATTTTCCATTATCGGTTGTATTGTTTTCGACTTGTTTGCATCAAAATTGTGACAATTTTTGCTGAATTATGGTAATCTGGATATTATTGACATTGACCCTGGCAAGTTTTCCGATTAGTTTTGAGCAGCTCAACGGACAGACATGTTGTTTTAGAAAGGACTTAATGTATGGAAAAATCTTAAAATGCTATGGGCCACTGATACTTATGCAAAATAAATGTAAACAATAGCGGTGAGAATCAGCCTCAGTTTTTTCTATTGTAAGCAATGATAAAGTTGTACTCGAAAGTAAAAATAAAGTTTCTGTTGAACAATCTGGAGTATTTGACCAGGTGCACCTTCCAGCCAAAGCAGTACGAATAAAGCCTCTGTACTCGTATTAGATAATGCAAATCTATCATTCCAGTGTCAATTATCTGTAGAATCATCTGCGCCTGGTGACAAGGCAATTCTGCGAGGAAACATTTGCAGCATATTAGAATGAAACAACAAAATATAATATGTGTATAGTATGTGTAGACGATAAAGTTTTTTATAAAATCATTTTGATTAATCTCAGCGCATTCAAAAACATCTAGTTCTATTCCAGTTCCATACATCACTAGTTTGGCACAGTTTTCTCACGTGTTTCTATTATTTCAGCTCCCGAACGAACAATATATAAAAATAAAATCGCAATCAAAATGCTTTTTATCCATGGACTTAAATCAGTTTGTCCAAGTATGATTTCCTATCGAATAGCAAGGAGACTAAACGCAGTTTGTCTGTCTTATTGTTTGATCATAGGAAAACAGCGCCGCCTCTATCTCAAATATTTAAAGTTTAGACAAAATGCATTTTGAAATTCTGCTTCTCATAGCAGAACCTTTAATTTAACGGGCAACATACTGATCACTGATACTGATGAAGCTGTTGGAACGTCATGTCGGTGGGGTACCGTTTGACGGCAGTTTATGTGCAGCGGTTATAAGGCCGTCAAATACGTCACATTCAGTTCAGTGACGTCACATCTGTTAACGGCATTTTAGTAGGCTGCTGTTGAACGGCAGTTTAAGTACAGCGAAAAAAAAAACCGTTCAAACTCTGATTTTGGGTAGTGTAGGAATCCTTGGTAACACTTTTCATTGCCCTTTAAAGATTGACACTGGTAACAATCTGTTTTTTAAATATCTTGAAATCGGCATACCATGTGATAAGGATATCAGTTTAGGATTGCAGAATAAAAGCTGTGTCGTCCTAATTCCTACGGAGAGAAATGCAAGAATCTACGAAAGTTTTTGTGGTGTATATTTCTTCTCCAAAAGAAGACATGCTGGAGGAGACTGGTTTGGGGAGTAGAGACCTTGACCTGGTAAGGATGAATTCGCAGAGCCTCTCTTGTGTTCCTCGTTCGGTCGGCTTCCGGTGTTATTATCTGGGAGAGCTCACTTGAATATCTTCCGTGATAGAGTCTGCAAAACAGGGATAGGTCAGCCACCCTTCTTCGATGTTCCAGGCTGTGGAGGTCCTTTGAGAGGTTAGACATATCGATTAGTCTAATTGCTCTCTTCTGGATAATGTCCTGAGGCGTTAGAGAGTGCTTCGGAGCGCATTTCCCCAAATGGGAGCAATACTAACGATTGTCGTATCAGTGCCTTGTAGAGCAGCAGTAGTTGCTCTGCTCTGCTCCAAGCTTCTGGAAAGCCGTTTTAGCAATACTGACGACGTGGTCATGCCAGGACATGTTGCTGACGTTGATACCTAGAAGCTTGATAGAAGTTGACACGACTATTGAGGGACCCTCCATTTCCACAGTTGGTAAGCGAACCGGAGATTTCTTTGTCAGCGTTGTTGGTTGCAAGAGGATCTCATGTTTCATGCTATGGGAAGACAACAAATTGTTATACCGTAATGTGCTAAGCTAACATGGGATGGGTGGGATGAATGGGAAGTACTGAGTCAATCGACTTGACGCCATTTTTTGTGATCAATTCATTACGTTAAGGGCTTGGTTATTGCTTAAATTATTTCGTGGGTCTCGGATCGACACTTAATTTTTTTGTGCAAGCCTGTGTGCAAGTCTGTGTTTTCACCTCCCCCCCCCCCCCCCCCCTCGAGCGGCAACCCCCAGATGTCACAAATTGAATTTATCTCAATTATACAACGCCGAAGTAGTATTACTTCCACTAAAACTATGCACAAATAAGATATTTTTTGCAACAGCACATATTGGTAGTAGGTAGCGATGTGTAGGTGAATGTCTTATTTTTTTTTACCAAATACGTGCGTTTATGCAGCTGCAGATAATAAAGAAATGTGAAGTTATCATTCTTTTAGGTGTAGAAAAATGTTGTACGACTCCTTGATGAAGTTATTCGTCTTAATCCGCGGTGAAATTCCGATTTTAGTGAAAATTACAAACCAACCCCTAACTTTGGCGCACTGTAGGATAGAAACTATTGGTCGCACACGAAAAATGTAAAGACCAAAATTATGCAGAATTTCTCTGCGTAAATTATTTCAAGCTTTTTTCAGTATCACTGACCAAAACGGTGTATTTTTCGAAAATCGTCGTGAACCAGAGTTTTCATAACCCACCCCTCGAGCGGTAACCCCCCAAGGTCGCAAACTTAGGTATAGATTCAGGGGACCAATGTCTACCATACCGCCAAATTTAATTTCTTTCCGACCTTTTGCTGTCAAAAAACCCCTACCGCCTAGATCATTCCTCCAATGTGTGCACATACTTTAGCATTTTTTGCTTCAGTTGCAATTTGCTTTCCAATTTTCCTGGTTATTCTCATGATAACCCCATATATCTGTATGGCATACCCCGCTTTGCTACTATTGATCATCGTTGCTCCCAAATCTATGTGACTAATTCGTCTAATTCTGCTGGTTATGTAATCGAGGTAATTAAGGTTCAATTCCCTTACTTCCACTCATCGTTCTCTCTCCTAATTTTGATTATAGGCCGAGCAAGAAAGTCACGTATTTTTAATAAATGCAGAAAAAGCCATAACTAAAAATCGAAATTGGCGTCTGCAGAATTAATCATTTCTAATTATGATTTTTTCACAGTCCTGGGATGATAGGCGAAAACGTGTTATACAGAGGTTAGAAGATTGTTATTGTAAAGTCCTACGAAAATAAATAAGTATATCACGAGACTGATAATGTAACTTCTTTTAAAGGTAGCATTTTATAACAGACAACATGAACATGAAAGCTGTCTTTAATTTACTTTTCGTTCAAGTAGAATTTGAGTTACAGTTTTTACGTTTATTAGGAATTAATTATTGAAATGTCAGAATTTATTGTAACAATATCTGCTGATTGGTGATGACCCACCAACCAACATATTGCCCATAGCAACCAGCAGCTCAATTAGTTTGCATAAATAAGACAAGGTACCTGTGGGTGCGTGCGTGCATGCATGCGTGCGTGAGTCTAGCTAGCCGTCAAGAAATGAAAACATGACAACAATGGTTTAAAAACAAGAACTTAGCTTCGGCGAGAAGTCCATGGAGTAGTTCTCGTGGTGCCCTTCCGAAGAGAAGGTGGTGCCCCAAAGAAGTTGTCACATCCACAGCATGGTGATCTTCCAAGGAAGTAGTGTTGCCCTTGGAAGAAGTCTTCAAAGAGTTGTTCACAGAAGGGTGGTTATGGGACCCCAAAGAAGGGTGGTGTCGTGGAGAAGACTTAATGGTGGCACCCCAAAGAAGTGCGGTGATGGCACCCCAAAGAAGGGTAGTTTTCGTGTGAATGAGTTATGGCTGGTATTAGCACCTTGTAGAAAACTTCACAGAACTTCACGATCTGTTTCTGAAGTATGGATCTTCATGCGTTCTTACATTTTGAAAAATTGCGTTCATATACTTCAGAAACAAATCTATGAATTAGCATGGGCATATTAAAAAAGCCAAAAAACAGAAACTTTCATATGTTCACATGGTAAAAATTTAAAAAAATAGATATATACAAGAGCGAACAGATAGAATAGTAGTAAAAAAAAATATTTATAGATGCTTTGTATTTGCAGTCCTATATATCTTTTCAGATATATAGTGATAAAAAAGTATATGTAAAACATGTTCGAAAATTGACAACTTTTTCTTCACCCCTCGTAAAACGAAATCACACAAATGTCCAACAGATCTTTTCATTGCGTTCATTAGCAAATCTGACCGGCTAGGTATGTTTCCGTAAGGAATGTTATATAAAAATGTGAAACATACAATTTTTTTTTATAACTGAGCAGACCGCGCAGGCAGAGCCTAAGTACCGCGGCTGCTGTGACAGGATTATGTTAGGGGAAGTTTGTTCACGCGAGATTTGAATGGGCCAATACCCGCAGACCCAATAAATACATCTTCTGGTAGTCCATTCCAAGCCTTGGACACCCTGGGAATAAATGTGCGGTTGTACAGCTCAGTTCTTGATGCATGAAGAACGACCGTCTTAGGATGAGATGCAGCGGTCGCACGGGTACATCTGATAGGAGCAGTGAGCGGCGGAACGATAGAGGATAATTCAGAGGAGCAGATTCCGTTGTAATATCGATAGAAGAGTGAGAGGTCACCAACAACACGCCGGTGAGAAAATGACTGAAGGTGGCGCGTTAGGGCCGGATCGCCAATTAGTCGAATTGCCCTTCTCTGGACGGCATCTAGTATAGACAGGGTTGTAGGAGTAGCAACTCCCCAGACATGAGAGCAATACTCCAGGCAAGGTCTTATCTGGGCTTTATATAGCAGGAGGAGGTTACATTGTGAGAAATACGTTCTGGTTCTAAATAGGTACCCAGGCTTTTGACCAGCAGCTGTTGCAATTGAGTGTTCGTGCCAGAGCCCCCAAGCGGTAATGGTATCGAGATCCTTTGAAAGTGAAGCTGCCACTGCCAGTCTTCTGCGTTCCAGCTCGACCACAGAGATCGGTCTATTGCTCATGATGCATGCATACAGCGTACTGTCATCCGCAAAACTGTGGATTGGGTTTGTAGTGCTAGAGAGTAGATCACTACTGTGAAGCAGAAACAATGTCGGAGCTAATACCGATCCATGCGGAACCCCGGCATTGATGCTATGGAAAGAAGAGGAAAAGCCGTCTACCACGACAGAGATTTTCCGTCCTGAGAGGAAGTCTGCGAGCCAACCGCAAAGCTTAACAGGGAGCCCATAAGACGGGAGGTTACATAAAATAAGGCATTTTAACACAAAAATATATGGCTAGAAACAAAGAATGATGTTCAGCGACTCTTTTGTTAGATAATTTAATAGATAGTGCATGATTGTTCGCCATCACATGTTCATAGAAAAAAGTTTCGGAAAAGCCACATTCCTACAATCATTATGATTTTGCATTGGGAATATAAGTTCCTTACCTCGGTTACAACATAATTGCACACACAAAAATTGTCTTACGGAGACATAGCTATTTTAGGTGTTGACTGCTCGAGCTTCAAAAATCAAAAGGAAAGAACCATATATCTTTACCTAGAATCTAACATCGGTAGAGAGAGAGAGAGAGAGAGAGAGAGAGAGAGAGAGAGAGATAGCGTACTCTCCACTCCTCAGGTATGCGCAGATTAGTATACCAGGTGAAAAGGGATAGTAGAGATGGTAAAACGAAGAAGTAAACAGTGGCAGAATCGAACAGTTATGAAAACGTTACTAGTATAATGAGGAAATACTTGCTAAAAGTGGAAGTTGTAAACTATTTGTGTATGGTAGCCAAGTAAATAATATAAAGGTAATTTTGAGAATGGGTGAACCGTTACATTATTATAGACAAATATTTCATACATAGAGTCGATGGTCAATCTTTTGTAAATTAATTCTACAAACCAGTAACTATTACAATGATTTCTGATCATAAATTGGAACGGTAAAAGAGAGACCATGAAACTATGAATGTAAAATATTTATCTTCTCCATCAATTAAATGTGAACGTTTATTGGATTAGATTTTGGAGATTATTAGATAAAGTCTTCTATATTTATTTTAGATATTTTGTTTTCATTGAGCCATGGACAGCCTAAAGTATTGATTTTACGAACCAGGTCATCAACTTGTTCGAAAACCGCAAGAGCTGATGATGGCAAGTCATTAATTGATCACCATAGTTCATGATCCCTGCTATTGATCTTCTGTTAGCTGTGTTAATAATTAACAAACATGCATCCATGTTAGGTAATCATTAACTCAATGTAGCAGTCGGTAAAATTGATGTACCACTTAAAGTGCTTTAACGGCTCAGGTGGCCTGCGCAAAATTGATGTTGGGCTTCGTTGACTCGATGTATTTTTTTATTAATACGTTTTTATTAGCTTCACCTGTAAATTTGTGAGTTTGCAAGTCTCCTTTGGATTAAGAGGTCAGACGGAACATTGAACGCTCGAACTTTGCCGCGAAAATGATTAGACGTGAAGGAAATTTGGAATCAAAATTAACAATGCCTTTTCAACATAAAGGCCGGAGATCCTCAGGGTTCGGTCCTTGTACCAATCCTTTAATCACTTTTTCATACACGATCTCCCTTGTCCCCGTAACTGTGAAGTCTATCTGTACGCTGACGACACTGCAATTGTAGCTCAGCCGCGGACTGGAAATCTAGTGCGCCATGAGTTGCAGCTTGCGGTGGATGAAGTGTTGGAGTGGACGGATCGATGGCTCATCAAAATTAATTACTCGAAAACGCAGGCTATATATTGTACCAAAAAATGTCGTGGTGCTTCGTTAGAGGTCTCGGTGAACGGTGCTAGCATTCCATGGAAAAAGTCTGCCAAAGTACCTAGGAATTACCCTCGACAAGGCATGACTTGGCAGAAACACACTTAAGCGTTAAAAACAAAATTGGAAATTACGTTTCGTCAACTCTGCCCTATGTTATGTGGAACTTCAAAATTGCGTTTGGTGAATGAAATTCGGCTTCACAAGATGACTATTAGCCCAGCAATTACCTACGCACGTGTGACTTGTTGTTTCCTCGCCAAAACGCACATGCGAAACCTGCAGGTACTGCAGAGCAGGACATTGCGTACAATTACAGCCCCCAATAGTATGTTTCTAACGAAATCCTTCACAGGGACCTTGACATCCCTTACTTGAAGGATTACAGTCGAGCAAATTCGCAAGCACACAAGGCCACGGCCCGCACTGTGATCAAAATCAAATCGTGCAATTTTGGAAATAACAAAATTTTTGCCCTTTTAGATATCGAACCTCAAAATTAACCCTTTTGGTTAAACTCAAAAATTACCGAATTCAAATCGACTATGTCAAGCTATACCCTCCAACCGACACACCTCCTCCTCTTTGCTCTTATCCTTCCACGGGACCGCTCTGACTAACAATGACGAATTGTACGATTTGACGCCTTCAAATTCGTCGGGTCAGCAATCGTATCCTCTGACTAAGAGATAGCGCAGACACCTCAAGGCTTGTTAATGTTACACAGAGACATAGTGACGAGAGCTTAAAAGTCGTGACATCCAACTGTTTGGAAGTTGGTATTTTTGTGAAATTTATTCAGCAAAGTCGAATTATCGTTAATGCAATAATGAATGCTACGAATATTAATCAAAAACAATTGTTCATGTTTATTACATGACGTATTAATAAATACAGTTAAAAAAACTAAAAAAAACGCTTTAATGATGATGTTAACTAAAAAAAAAAACAAATATAATCTAAAAAAACTAAAAAACACACACGGTTTTAAAGAACATTTAAAATAATTTTTAAAATAGGCTTAAAACAATGAACGGAATGATGGTGAAAAAGTTCGGGCCATATTATTCCTAAGTTGAGCGGCCGACGTTTTTTTTTTCACAATCATACTGGTATTTTTCGTTCATTATTGTTTTAAGCTTATTTTAAAAATTATTTTTAATGTTTAGCCCGATATTGTTTAAAAGCATGTTTTTAACTATGTTTATTAAAACTATCATGTACTATTTTCGTTCAGTGGCATATCAGCGCGAAAATCATACAGAGACTAGACTATTCATAACGTTCCCGTCATCTCATCACACGTCGCTACATTAGCATGGCGGGTAGGTCTGGATTCCACTCTACTTAGCGTTTCAGTAGCGGGAATTAACTGGGATAGATTTATGACTGGCGCGATAATTAGGATCGCTTGAAGATAGCGAAGCGGAGTTCTGAGTGCAAAAGACGTACTCCATGTGGTAACAACGTGAAACGGGGCTATGAACTATGAGACATGGCAAATGGAGTGAAATAGAATCATTATGTACTTCACATACACCGATTGATATAGTATATCCTTCTGAATTTGCTATCAACCGCTCCTTCAGCTATAAAGCCTAACAATCTACCTTCCATATCGATTGTGGTAGTTTATTGTTATCTTGTAATCGGGACGCACTTTTATGGAGATTTTGCATACACCGTTCACAAATTGGTTGGAATAGGCGCTGTTCTGCGTCCCATCACTAGCACAATGACGAATAGATGAGTTTAGTATGATGTAAGCAAGGAAATCTACAGTTGTTTATTGTTTGTTTATTCTCTATAGTACATGAAATTGATAGTTTACAAAATTTAGACCATGAAATATTCCCAAAAACCAGACACTACTACCTAGGCAATAAGCCTGTTTTGCATTATACCCGGTTCATGGAAATTTCTCATACATTACAAAAATAGATCTGCAGGTAAAGATAAAAGCAGAAGAAAATTGAAATATATAGATTAAAGAATGCGATGGTGGTATTGTAGCTATGCAGGAAAGGATAATTATATTCAAAAAAAGTCATATGTCCAGTATTCTTATAAAAATGGATTGTTTTTCTACGATACATTTTTTGACTGAAATTTTGAACCTTCGAAGTGTTTTGATCTGTCTCATTTTGTGAGGTATTTGTTAAAAAAGTGTTGTTCCAAAAACGAATATCGTCCTTTGTGTTACAGTCTTCTTAAAAGTTTCGCTACGCAAATCACTCCTGGTGGTAGCCCAGTCGTTCTCTATAATTCATCTGTATTTTTTGGCTTTACGTACATCCTTATTACGTATTCGAATACATATAGATCAGCTTTATATTCAATATATTTGTTACCTTATACAGGTACCACCCCATGCCAGAATACAGTATCTTATTATTGATTCAGCTAACGTAAAGTACAGTGTTTTTTTAAATGTGTAAAATGAGGCGACCATCTAAAATATTCATCTGGTATCAAGCTCAGATTCTACACATTCTCCACATTTTAATTTAACACCTGAGTTAGTTAGTAGTTAGTTTTTAGTTGTTTTCGTTTTATTGTTTTTGACAACTAGTACAACCTTTTCTGATAACAGGCCATAGGACGTATACATCATTTGATATCCGAAAATCATCATTTTAACGACGATTTTTAAATATTACACGTAGAACAAAAAGGACGCAAATAATTTTTTTTAGAAACACTGGATATCAACAAGCTCAAATTTTCAGGTAACCTCCTTAATGACCAAACGGATTTAAATAGTTCACCCTTACTAAATGTCCGATGGTTTTCGGAGAACAAATGATGAGCCATAACTGTGTATATCGTGTATAAATAGCCAAGCACTATAATAAGTTTAAAATCATTGTTTGATGAAGACACTGTGTCGAAACGATCGTCACAAATTTGAAATAAAATAAATACTTTGTGTATTATTATGGATCTCCATCAAGTAACTGCCATTTCCAACGACAATACAATACACTTCGTTAGTCAAAAACAGCTTCCCAAGAAAAGCGTTCATTAGTTGTGTAATGATCAATTAACGGTCGTCAGTAATTGTTGACACTACGCCTGTATTAATATTTTATTGTTGAGCATTTCCGTGAAAACTGGAGGTATATTATTTACCCAACAGAGATGTTTATTTGAATAACGTCAGCTGCTCTTGTATTTGTAACGCTTGCTGAGTGAATTACAGTCGTAATCTACTCTATTGTATCCTTCTAAGCGGAAACTGTGGCTCACGCCTATATATCGTTATCCCAGAGGCATTGTCCCGCGGCCAAGTACCATTAGCAGTGATACAACTTATTCCGTATGAGGAAAAGCTTTCTGAATGTCAGTAGGATGTCGTAGTATAGTCGACAGAGGCTTTTTATATTATTTTGACATTTACAATGCGATTTTGTCATCAAGTACATGCCCACCGCACTTCAAATGCAGTACTGTAGGGGACCATTTTGCGAGACCAAAATTTTGTGCTCCCACCTCGTTGCGTCTTGACCTCTGCAGCTAAAGAGGCGCTTTTGCGAAAACCCCACAACGCTTGTGGGATGATATCTCTGGCTGCTTAACTACTAAAGAAGTCCTTAGCTACCTAGTGAGGCGGTAGCTAAATATTACCTGCCTATCCCTGGGTGTATTTAAGATATGTGCAAGTGTAAGGCCCGATTTTATCAACATGCATATTTAACAAAGAATTTAACAAAGCTTTTCTATTGGTTGTTATTTAGCAAAAGCTTTCTATTGGGTATTGCGGGCTAGGTTAATAAATATCGTCCAATAGTATTTTATCAATATTGAAAGCAAACCGTCAAAGCTGGATGTCACTTTTCATCAAACTATTGTTGTAACATAGGCGATGAATGAAGTTTGGAGCTTGAGACGAAGTCAACGATCGAAATATCTTTTTGAATGGTTGAAATTAGATCACAAATCCCGGTAAAAAAGTACCGAATCCCAAATCAAATATGTACCGTTGAGGCGATCCCTTCGCCGAGATGGCGGGTGGCCGAGTGGTTACGGTGGCCGACCACGCGTGCCTGTTTTGTGCGATGTGCTGATGGCTGTTGGTCCGAGACCCTGCCCGTGCAATTACTTTTTTTCGTTTTTTTTTAACCAAAATATTTATTGATATACGTTTTACTCAATTACACAAATTTTTTTTGTACGATCGACATAAATGTTTTTGAATCAAATTTTATTAGACATTTTACTTGACATATTGCAAAAGCTAAGTACCGCTGGTGGTGGAGAATTCAGTCAGTGGAAGTTAAGTTTATTCGTCAATATCAATCGCCAATTATTGCTCTGATAGCGATATTAAAATGAAATTATTCCAAAAAAGTATAATTATTCGGAATTTTTGTTGTGCTAGTAAAACATGTAATAAAATTTGACTCAAAAACACATTCACGTCGATGGTACAAAAAAATGTGTGTAATATGAGTAAAACGTATATCAATAAATATTTTGGTTAAAAAAATGAAAAAAAAGTAGTTGCACGGGCAGGGTCTCGAACCAACAGCCATCAGCACATCCCACAAAACAGGCACGCGTGGTCGGCCACCGTAACCACTCGGCCACCCGCCATCTCGGCGAAGGGATCGCCTCAACGGTACATATTTGATTTGGGATTCGGTACCTTCTTCCGGGATTTGTGATCTAATTTCGACCATTCAGAGATATTTATTTCGATCGTTGACTTCGTCTCAAGCTCGAAACTTCATTCATCGCCTATGTTGCAACAAATATACATTTTAGTTACAACTGTTACAAGTATTTTCATGAAGTACGTCACAAGGGTCGGAAGCCGTCGGCGTGTTTTCGGTTCTGGATTCAAAAACTCATTTTTATTTTCATATAACTTTTGGATTATTGCGAAAAGAAACAAAACAAAAACAGTTTTGTTGTAAAACTTATATTTGATCTCTCCATTTCTCAGAAAAAAATTATTAAAAACCCTAATTTTTTGTCATCATTATCATTTAGCAGAAGAAAAAGCCAGCAATCAAATGTACAGTTATGGCGGAATCTGATTGGTTGAAATTAGCAATTGCTAAACTTTTGATCAAACAAGAAAATGCAATTTTTCACCCATTTAGGATGGAAAATCAGACTGGAAAAGATACTAGATGGTTCATAATGGTCGATTTGTATATAAAACATGTCATTTTTAACCTTTTTGAGGTAAACTTCAAGAGAAATCAATAGTTTTCAGAGAACTTTGACAGATGCATGTTCTTGAACGGGCTGCTCTGATTGGTCAAAGCCTTTGCTAAAATGCGCATGTTGATAAAATCGGCCTAAATGTATTATTATATTGACAATGACAATTGTGCGATTTTTGCTGCTCTTATTGATAGAGACTTGTGCGTTTTGTTGAACGAGAGAAAATGCGGTACATTTTATCATATTTCATTATATCTTTGGGATATTCGTAAAATGTTAAAAAAGCCACTTAAACATAGATATATCACAACGCTAATATGCGGTTCCGATATACCATAATGAGTTGAAAGATGTGACTGATATATTGAGCGAATTGTTATTATACAGGGTGTTCATTTGAAAACTTCCCATCACGGATTAATCGAAAACCACTGATTAAAAACGCCGATACACGTCGAAATATTTGTCAAGGGGGACCACTTTTTTAATCAAAAACTACTTCACCTACTTGTTACCCTCTGCCCACCAGGGTCATTTCTTCGAAAATTTTAAATGACAGTGAGTATCGAGTAATAGCTTATTTCAAAGCTATGGACAGGAAAAAATAATTATAGTAGAGCCCAGAGATATACCATTTGTGTACGTTTTGCGCTATATAAAAACTTCATACCATCTCTTAGTACAGTTCATCATTTCGAATAGATACAGTTTTGATAATATTCAATGGTTACCATTATTTTACTTTCGTAATCGTAACCAATTCATGGAATGTGCTTTTAACCAATTTTCTAACAAAACGTAACCTTTTAGAATGGTGAAAATGAAACACTAAGTTGTATTTGAACGTAAATCTGTCGGATGACGTTCACGATGTATATTTTGACTGAACTATGATAAGACCGACACATTCCAGGATTATTAGAGACTCGACCGATGAAGAGGACCGGACTTAGTCAAATTGTTTAGGCAGGTATTGCTACCGTTATTGATAGCAACGCCAATCTGCTTTTATTTTTGTGCGTCACTTTTCTGTCTGAATCGGACGTTTTTTTCGGAAGTGTGACAATTAGTGTATGTTTCGGCCTTGGGAGATAATGGGATTTCACAGCGATGTGAATTACCCTGCAGCAGTGAAGCAACGTCGGCGGTTTGTCATTACGGTGGTGAAAGTAGTGGCGGTTTGTCATTACGTTGGTGAAAGTAGTGACTATAGTACGGACACTGATAATGAATTTGAACAGAGGGAGGTGGAGGTAGACCAATTAAAACCTCACAAAAGGTTCTTAGCGCAGATGCAAAACAAATAGTACTAAATGATAATGAACTAACGAACGATCCAGAGAATGAAAATAAGGGGAGTATGATCAAAAAGACGTCAATTCTAACACACGTTCCATATCCAACAGTATGTGAAATTTTGAGAAAGGGGCCACAAAAGAGGAAGCGTAGGTTTGATGCTGGTGTTTCAAAAGAACTAGATCCCACGATCACAAAATTATTGAGGAATATTGTGTACGAAAAGTACAAAATTAATGAACTACCCACAATCGAATCCGTTCAAAGACAATTGGCTAGAATGGGGTAACAGTATCCAAGGAGTGCATTGCAGCGATGGATTAGGAAGATTGGGTTTAGGTACAGAACTGTGAACAAACGAATGGCTATAATGGAAAGTGCAAGGATTGTGGGATGGCGGCACGATTACTTGCATAAGATAGAGCAATACCGGAACGAGGGGAGGTCAGTGTACTACCTTGACGATACCTGGTATGATACTCATGATACCGCTAAAAAGGGATGGACCGACGGTACAAAGAAGTGTTAGGTAAAAGGCAAATAAAGGAGCCCGTATAGTTATCTTACACTGCGGATCATCTGACGGCTAGGTCGAAAACGCACTCAAATTATGTGGAAAGAAAATTGAAGACTGCGATATAGACTACCACAAAAACATGGACTCGGGAATATTTGAGCAATGGTTTGAGTATACCCTTATTTCCAATTTAAAGCCATTTAGCGTCATCGTAATGGACAACGCAAGCTATCACTCCAGACAAAGCTACAAAATTCCGAATTCAACGTTATCGAAGGCGGAAATACAAGATTTTCTCATAAAACAAGATTTGTACTTTGAAGAAACTTACAAAAAAAAACTGAATTATTGGTCCTCCACACTGAACAGTTTGAGAAACAATATGTCATAGAAAGCATAGCTAAAAAGTATGGTCATGATGTCTTAAGGTTGCCTCCCTATTTTTGCATTTTCAGTCCGATAGAATTAATTTGGGGACAACTAAAACAACGAATCGAACGTTAAAATTGAGTGTAGAAAGGAATAATTTACCATATGGTTTATACGGTTATATTGGAATGTCTCTACCATATATTTATCAACAGATAATAAAATTTCAAACACCTTGTTCAACAAACTGATGTATGAGCATTTTATTGGATGGAATGAACATTTTCGTTGTTGCCCACTCCAACGAATTCGAACGCCCAGTCCGACCCCGTTCCCTTTCTCTGTCGGCACTTTTTGCGGAGATCCTCACTTTGTAAACAAATGGTATATCTCTGGGCTTTACTATACATAACTTAACGTTGGTAATTTGTAACCAACGTTAAGTTATGTAATTTCACAGTCGTTCTGTAAAGACATTTTACATAATCTGTAATGTATTTTTTACATAATGTATACTGGGATTCTCCAACATTTGTTCTGTGTTGGAATAAGTAACAAGTTATGGAAAAACTATGCATTCTTTGTCGTTTTCCATAACATATTATGGTTGTTTTTACATAATATGTTGTGTTTCGTGCATAATTTTTTATTGAAATTGTACATATTTTGAGCATTGCTGAAGGGATTTTTCAATATTTTTGTTCCAAACGTTTTTCCACAAGAAGACAGAATCTTGTTTTGCCATTTGTTTCTGTTAAATCTGTAAAATAAAGCACACTGTGAGTGTAATGTGAATAAAACATGTAAAAGAAGTGCGATAAGATATAACTGAATTGCACTATTATACAATATAATTATAAAATGGGACAGATTGCTTTTTGCGCTATTAAAAATAAGGATTTGGACTGTAGATATATTAGAATTGAGTCAAAACATTTCTGTAAATTCTGTAGATTTAAACGTTTACGTAGGACATTTTATCCCAACTTATCCTAACCTTAGTGCCAATAGCAAGCAGCATTATGTGGCGTTCGTTTTACAAGTGACACATTCCAAACCGGGGTGATATTTTTACATCAGTAAATTACTTAAACAGCATTCTGTTACATTTCATTGCAGGCAAATAAATTGTACGCCTTGCCAGTTCCTATGGACATATATGGCATTTGAACTGGCAAGGACAGCAAATAAACATGATGCTAATAAGCTTACCTTCAGAAACACAACCTTCGTTCCTCACAAAATACGTTAAATACACAATTACACTCCTATAAATCACCAAAACAGGTTGCAAAAGGTGGGTCGCGTTTGTTGTACGTTCTTTACGCGAAACATGAGATTTTAGGTTATGTGTTCATAACCTATGAATAGATGGCGCGCTTAGACGGCACGAAGGCGCTACCTTAATATGTTATGTGATTTCACATAATCTATGGAGATTCACAGTGTTTGTGTGAATTTAAAGTGGACAGTTAATAATACTTTGAACTTTATTTTTATTACATGTTTTCTAATGTAAAAATACTTGTTTACATATCAAAGTACATGATATCTGTGATAACATCCCCACCTTCCCACCTTTGGAGGGGTTTTTTGTAGGGATGGTAACGGTACTTCGATACTTCTGCACTAATATCGAGTATTTTTGTCATCGATACTTTTTGAGGCATTCCAAGGTGGTATCGATACTTTTGTATCGGTATCGAAAATAATTATATAATTATTGAAGGGTGTAATCAGTTGCACAAAATGCTCTGTACGAACCGAACGCGCCTATTTGGCTAGAAAATATCGAGTTGGTACCGGTATCGATATTTTTATTTTCGCATCTCTACCCAAACTTGACAGCCGTAAAATCATTCAAAAACCCTCCCAAGGTCAAATTTTGTGGGAACTATTTTTATATAGAAAATCCTCAGAGATATTATGCTGGTTGTTTTCTATGCTGTTGTATTATGTAAACGCACATGATAAATAGTGTAATGTCATGAAAAACATGATATATTATGCAAAGTCTACATAATACAGAATGTGATTTTACCCCCATTTTTGCAGTGTGTCGAAGTCCTTTATTGTTTTCAAATCGGTCAATTCGTTTCCCAGAAAATTAGAAACATCTTTATGTATCTTAATTTGTTCAGATAGGAGACAAAAACACACGAAAATACCACGTTTTATTGCAATAAGTGTTCAAAATATTTCTCGTTATTGGCCAAACTATGATATAGACGAAGTTCAAATTCCTGAAAATTCCTTCAAAAGCTGCGTGAATGATTCCAATTTATGTTGCCCAAAATCAATGTGCTCGACAAACTGCCATTTCGTTTAACGCCAGACATCCGGGGAGGATTATTTCGCATACGTATGTTTTGGACATTTTTACGAAATTTACTCAAACTGGATCTGTTGCAAATAAAAAGCGGAGAGTTCTATATGAAGCCGCTCAAGCTTTGGGTCAATTTGGCATAGATCCTAATGCTTCATTACGCAAAATTGTGGATCCGACCTGACATTTGATTTGACTCTATGCGTACAGTTACTAAACTCCATAAATTTTATCTATCCAAAATAAAAAAAAAGTGCAAGAGTTAACCGAAGACGATTTCGATCGGCGGACTGAGTTTTGTGAAACATTGACTACAGCGATTAATGGTAATACCATTCACGTAAAGAATATCTGACTCACTGGTGAATGTACATTTTATCTAACTGCATTTGTCAATAAGCATAATTGCAGGTATTTCAGGAATGAAAATCCTCATGCTTTTGTAGAAGGGTATACCCAGGACCCCCAAAAAATTGATGTATGGGCAGGCATTTTAAGAAACAAAGTGATTATTACTGATAATTTAAATGGAGACACGTTTTGGGAAATATCATCAATCCGCTTGTCACTGAAACAATTAAAAACAAAATCGAAGGGGATGGAAACCCTATACTTGACGAGGCTGAAATATATTTCCAACAAGACGGCACTCTTTCCTTAGATGAAGCCTTTGTAGACAAATGGATAGGGCGAAGATGGTGTACAGAATGACCTGCTAATCTCCTGATTAGACATCTTGCACTTTTTTCCATAGGGCCGTTTAAAATCTATTATGTATAGTCTCCAACTTCAAAGTTTGACTGACCTTCGTCAACGCATATTCGAAAGCAGCCATGATATCGCACAACATGTTTTTGCAGCTGTCCGTCAGAAATTTAAACATCATCTATATCATTTTCTGGGCAATAAGGCGCTACATTTTGGAAACTTAATGCAATAAAAAGTAATATTTTCGAGTATTTTAGTTTTCTGTTTGAACAAATAAAGATAAAGATCTTTCCAATTTTTTCGAAAACGAATAGACGGATGGTAAAAATCGAACGTCTAAATGAAGAACATTAATATATCTTTGAAACGAGACATTTATTGATACATACCCATTGTCATTCAAAATTTTCAAGGAAATGGCCCTGGAGGTGGAGGGTACAAGGGGGTGGAGTAGTTTTTGATTAAAAAGCTGTCCGCATTGACAAATCTTTTGACGTGTCTCGGCGTTTTTTCTTTTAACCAGCGGTTTTTGATAAATCTGTGGTAGGAAGTTTTCAAATGAACGCCCTATATAGCCGATACAATGTCCTTGCAGTTAAGATGCATATATTTTCAAATTTCATTTGGCATTGTTGCAACCAGCGTAAAATTCCATTGATTTTTATTTGAAGTGCACATTCGGTTAAGTTTGAAAAGTACATAAAATTAACAGGCTCAATTTATTTTAATGCAGTGGAAAGATTGAGATAAAAACAGAGATGCTTGAAGGCTTCCAATAATCGGTTACGGGTTTATACAAAAACGGCGATAGACAGACAAACAAGCAGATGAGAAATAATGTGGAGACGTATGTACACATTATAAAATGTCCAAGATAGTACTACGAAATCAAAAATTTATACTCTTTTCATCTACGGAGTGGGAACTTAAAAAACAATTACTATTACAGTATCTACTGGGCCTGTATTCATTTATTGTAACGGTTCGATATCTATTTATATATTTTCTTCGATTCTGGGACGCCCGGTATTAATAGGAGTGATGGGTTGCCTATACGGAAGGCTATAATTTGTCCACATATTTAACAAGTAAAACGTTAGGGGACAAAAAAATAAGCAATTTAGGAGATGGCGGAAATGTAAGATTTGTCGTCAGGCGTAATTTTGTGTGTGTGAGTGAAGCCTCATAACATCTAAGGTAATCTATTATAAAGAATGTATTTCATCTTAAATCAATTATTCATTCGTTCCGACAATTTCTCAAGAAATTCAAATTGTAGGCTTCTTTTTACACTGGCACAAGGCACGTGTTCGTGCAGTACTCGAGCCCAAAAGTTATGTTCGAAGCCCGATTGAGGTCTTCAGCCATCCATGCTCCAAACAGTATATAGACCCCGAGCTCAGGACAGCTTCGTCTGAGTCCCGTTAATTTGGAGGTGTCAGTTATCACCTAGGGGGTGAGAACCTAAGCCAACCAGCAGAGCCGCCGTGCGCATTTGAAGGTTATTCACCCTTTATACTTTTTTTGTTCAACGAAAATGAAGTCATCTTTTTATCGTCGACGTCGAGTTGGACAATTTAAAATATGTTAATATTATCTATGTCCATGTAAACCGACTTAACAGTACTGTTAATGCGGGTCATTTAGTCGTTAGTGATTGATAGCTGTCATAGAACTAGTTAATTTGCCTTTTTGGAAATCTGATATCTAATTATATTTTTTTTAGTACTTAGCAAAAATTATATTTTTAGCACTTAGTAACCAACTTGTCTGCTTCACCTTTCCTGTGGATTATTTCGGCTGGCGCACTCCCTGGCTTCAGAATTATTATCGGGTTTTAAATATTACTTAAATCAACAACAAGATACCCACAGTCTTGTGTCTGACTGAGCTATATAAATATATAAATAAGACGTCACCCCCGGGATACGTCACATTATATACGATTAGCACTCGAAACATAACCTTGCTATCAATTACTGCAGCGTTTTTTTTTTTGCTGAAAGCTACTTTAACTTATCTAGATTCCACTTCTTGGACGTCGGTGTGCCCTAAATTAAACGAGGAAAGATTTACAGCTACTATCAGTTCGGCTAGGAGGATACACCAAAGAGTGGGAGGAGCCGAATTACAGGGATGCTGGAGGTGATAAAATTGAAGCGATTATCCGGAATCGTGACCTTGTATGAGAGGGTTTCTTTGTTCTGAAAACCGCGATCGATTCAGTTCTAGAACCAATAATAGTACGAGTACGTACAGAAACTGCGGCTAGTGGTGGTGACGGGAGGCGAAGCCAGGCAAGTAAGGCACCTTTGACTCTTTTTGCCGACCCTTCAGATTCAACACTAAAAACTCATGGCCCCTCGGAGAACTACTTTTTGTGGAACCTGCCAGACCTACTAATACGGATCAGTACGTCCGACCAGTATCGTTTTCTACCCAACGTCTAAACCCAACGAATTCGAATAGGTTAGAAGAAGCAAAGCCCCTGTGCTAACAGGCATGTGAGTGTTCCCATGGCCTCTAGGGTTATTATTTACCTATTGTTTACAAACACGGTGTTATTGTTTACAGAAATTGTCAGAAATCCGCTGGATTTAAAGAGCTTCTATTATGCAGACAAATGCTTATTTTATTTATCGTATGGCTCAAAAACATGACAATAGTAAATATAGATTAAAAGAAAAACTATTATAACCTATACTAAAATAAAATATATACAGCTACAAACTAAGATACATAGTCTTTGGTATTTACAGGTTGATGTCAAGTTCTTTCAACCACTTCAGCGCCAACGGTGTGGCTGTGAAGGACTCTTCTCGCGATCCCTGAAACGCACGCAGTTCACATTCGCTCGTAATATGGTTTATAGTTTGGCGGGGCGCGCCACAGTCACATAAGGGAGATTGCACATAGCCCCACTTGTAAAGGGAGTCGGCACATCTGCCGTGGCCTGTTCGGACTCTATTAAGTTTTACCCACTCTTTCCGGGGTAGTTCTGATCCTGGAAGTAAGGCTGCCCCCATAAATGCGCATCGCGGGTGGTGTTCCGCAAAACCTTCCCACTGGGAGCGCCATTGGTTTAAGGAGTCGAAGTTATTGGTTTTAAGCGCTTCTGCATCCCTTATTGGTGGTTGTCGGGATTCAAGTCTGTTTATCTGCAACGGGGGTATTGCTCGGTGGATGGGCAGTTTGTTGTTGGCCGTAATCTTGTTATACTCCCTTAGAAGGGCGTCTGTCATTCGCAGCTGCGGTGGGGCTATTCCAGAGAGTACAGGCAGCCATTGAGTTGGGGTTGTCTTAACTGCGCCTGTAATAAGTCTCATAGTGTGATTTAGTTGGACGTCAATTAGTCTGGTATGATGGCTGTTAATCCAGACAGGCGCACAATACTCAGCACACGAATAGACACGAGCTAGTGCACTGGTTCGTAGAGTTGGAGCAGTGGCACCCCACATAAGACGTCGTTCCACACAGCTTTTGGATAATGTTGTTGCGTATTCTGAGTTTTCCTGCAGTGTTTGCGAGATGTTTCTTATAGCAGAGGGTGCGATCTAACGTTACTCCAGGATATTTTGGGAAATGGTTATGTTTCAGGGGTTCGCCTGCAAAAAGTACCTGCAGTTCATATTTAGCTAGTTTGTTATTCAGGTGGAAGCAGGAAACTTTGGTTTTGTTGGGGCTCGGTACTAGTCTCCATCCCTTGAAGTAGTTGTTTAGAGCTAACAAGTCGTTAGAAAGAGTATGCTCAACGTTCTTGACGCTCTTATCGGAAAAAGCTATGGCTATATCGTCCGCATAGCAAAACTTGTAACTGACTGTTTCTGGCACGTCAGATATATATATATTTTTTTTTAACGTGATTAATACTCAATACTTATTTAACTCAAACACAAAAGTCACAAATATAGTCCAATCGACTGGGAAACGAAGCACAGCTTTCATGCACCCAATTTTCACAAAATTTCCAGTTTTAGAGTTTCTCATTGCTGCCTTCATATCTTGCTCTGACCATTGGCAGTATTTTGTACCATTGCGAGGCATGACTGAAAAAAATACTGGAATTTAGTAAATTTTACCAGTACGATTTAACAAACTAGGTGGTGGTCCAAATTAGCAAACCGATATTATTGACACAAATTGGTCTATTTCTTTCAAAAAATCGCGATTAGCGTGAATATAAACCGCCTAAACTATTTCCAAATGTCCAATAATTACGAAGAACGCCACCCGAACTACCAAAAACTGATCATTCAGATACAAAGGCTTATCTAAAGTTGTAAAGTATATATATATATATATATAGGAGGACTCCAAACCTGAATGTACTGCGTCACCCGATAAACACGGAAGAAATTCTTGGTGCCTTACGAGGCGCAAAGAATTTCGCAGCTCCTGGCCCGGATGGCATAAACACCTACTGGTTGAAAAAGTTTCCCAGTTGCCACCGGCATTTAGCTAGAGTTTTTAACTCGTGGCTAAATCAGGAGCAGCCAATTCCGGCTTGGTTTGTCGAGGGTCGAACCGTGCTTCTCCCGAAGACCGGAGATTTGTCTGATCCTAAAAACTACAGGCCAATAACATGTCTGAACGCATGTTACAAGCTCTTCACCAGAATCTTGTACATGCGTATCCTTCAAGCTGTAAATCCCGTATTTCTCAGCGTATATGAACAAAGAGGGTCTAAGAAAGGAGTAGCTGGCTGCAGGGATAACCTGTTGATTGACCGCTGTGTCACACAGGACTCCGTGCATTACCTGCGAAACCTTTCTATGGCCTGGATCGACTATCGGAAGGCATTCGACACTACGTCTCATGAACTGATTGTGCGGCTGTTGGAATGTCTTTCGGTAGATGATCAAATAGTGGGATGCATCAAACAACTGATGCCGCTCTGGAAGACTCGGTTCACTATAACATCGGGTGAAACCAGGGTTCGGACAGAGTTGGTATCATTTAAAAGAGGCGTCTTCCAAGGAGACTCCTTGAGTCCCTTGCTCTTCTGCATCTCGCTACTGCCTTTGTCCATAGCGCTGAAAAATACTAAGGGATATAGCTGTGGCAAGCCCAATTACCGGAGGCACAAGGTCACCCACTTATTTTACATGGATGACCTGAAACTCTATGCCTCCGGACAACGCGATTTAGAGCAGTCGCTGAGGGTAGTGCAGGATTACAGTCAGGCTATTGGTATGGAGTTCGGGATAGACAAATGTGCCATGGTTCATCTCAAAAGAGGACGTTGCGGAGATAGTGAAGATGAGGAGCAGCTCGTTGATGGGAGCATCTTGCGACAACTGCATGCCGGAGATACTTATACCTACCTTGGAGTGGCGCAGCGTCACATCCAAGAGGCAGAATTGGTCAAAGAGTGTCTCCGCCGCAAGTATTTGCACCGACTCCGGCAGATCTGGTCGTCAGAACTGTCCGGCAAAAACAAAGTCGCTGCCACAAACATGCTTGCGGTCCCATTGTTGTTATACAGCTTTGGTGCTATCCACTGGAAAGTGGAAGAGCTGCGACAAATCGACATAAAGACCCGCAAAAGGATGAATATGGAGGGAAGTCTACATCCTAGATCCTCTGTCCCGCGAATATACCTCCCGCGACACCTGGGAGGGCGTGGACTATTGAGTTTGGAGCGTCTGCACAACAGAGTAGTACTGGCCACTGCCTGCTATGTTACGACGAGCACCGATCCCCTGATCCGCTTTGTGCGAGAGCACGAGATTGCGGGTAAAGGAGCCTTCCTTTTTAGAGCAGCAACACGGGCAGCCGAAGAACTTAGTCTCACGCTCGACTTCACGCGGAGGTGTCAGCAGTCCGTTACGGAACTTGCTCCCGCACAATTAAAAACCCGGATTAAAACTGCTGAAGTCCAATTGCTTTTAAGACTTCACAAAGATAAACCAATGCACGGAATCTTCTACAAACATCTAGAAGAGCATGGTTTATCTGAGCAGTTGACCTTCTCCTTCCTAAGGTCTAATGGGTTGAAGTCGGAGACTGAGAGCTCTATAATGGCTTGCCAAGACGGTGTCTTCAACACCTTAGTATACCGTAGCCGGATTATGGGTATGGATGTGCCCGATATCCGCTGTAGAGCCTGCCTGCAGGCGCCAGAGACCCTTACGCACCTCTTGTCGGCGTGTAAGGTGTACGCTGGCACAGCCTACGTCTATCGGCACAACGCGGCTCTACGAGTGCTATACTACCATTTAAGGCACTCATACGGTATAGATGAGACACCGGTGCTGCCGTATGCTCCAGGGGACATTGAGTCCGTTGTGGAGAACGAGAGGTGCCGAATTTACTGGAACTACTCATTCTCCACGCTCGAGCTTATACATGCAAATAAGCCCGACATAGTCCTCCTCGACTACCAACAAAAGACGATGTTCGTTATCGAGTTCTCGGCGCCTGCCGAGGGGAACATCGTCTCTAAGGAGGAGGAAAAGCGGACCAAGTATCAGGAGCTCCTCGGACAACTTCGCAGGCTCTGGCCGGACTACACTGTGAGTCTGCTAATAATGGTCATTGGATCCCTAGGTGGTATGAGGGATACGCTGCTCTCTGCACTGCGCAAAATGCCGGTGTGTAGTATATATATATATATGGATTTTATGGGTGTTCGTAGTTACCTCCGAAATCGGAGGTAAGTAGGTTATATATGAGGGAAGTACGTTCGGTATATATATACTTTGGAGGTAGCACCGTTAAGCGTCTACATATATATATATATATAGGACAAAACAAAAACAAAAAGGGTGCAACCCGGGCTCCGACACACCGGGCTGCTGTTCCATTTCCCAGCGACTACTCCTCACACCGTGAGGTGAGCAATCACTGGGTCCGCGAATCGTGCGTCCTAAGCAGACGAAGGGACCCATGGATGACTGCCTTCTGCATTCTGGCGGCTAAGATGTGCGCCGCCGCACGGCATATATATATATATATATACCCGTCTGGGTCCGGGTTTAGAATGTTCCCAGGGTTTAATCTGCCTGTCGTAAGAGGCGACTAAAAGATTGGTAGTCCTTGCCTTAAAAGGGCCTATGGTGGTCACCGGCTGTGAAAGCAGGCGTATGAACCACCATAGTGAGGAAGCGGCTGCACCTATGTTAAGGACGGCTTCCCGACAGCGTCTGACCCCAGGTTAGGGGCGGCTGATAGCAAACCTGGCAGTAGGTATAAAATGCGCCCCAGGAAGCCGACCAACATCAAACGGCTATTCGGTGCGTGGCGACACTGCGGGGATAACCCAAGCCAGGGATGAAAGCCGGCCGGCAACCTGTACAGGTCATCCCTAGGAGGCAATGTGGTCGGCTGCCTCCGAAATGTCGGCTGGGGGCCCTAAGGCTAACCACCGGACGGGCCCTACCTTCTGGTTCGACCGCCCCAGAAGAAGAGCACCCACACCAGGCCGGTATCGGAAGCCGGCTCTGGGCAAGGTGGCGGTGCCTCGGATCGCCCTGACGACGACACACGCAACGACATGGACTGTTTTAGGTGGACGACGGAACTGAAGGATGACCTGCTGAGCTGCTACGAGAGCAGTAGCCCGCGCCGTAGGGGATACATGGCCCGCATGCATGGGAGGTGGTGTGAAATGCATCCAGAGCATAGCACAATTACCTCCCAGAGCTTGCGGAACCAGGTATTTTACCTTCGGGGGCAGGGATACGTTCGTGCTCCAGCTCAGCCTGCCCCTCCGGCGACTGAAAGGCCTGTTAACCAGGCTGAAAGGTCGCCGATGAGGCCCGCTGAGAGGGAAATCGACGAAGCCGTCTCACCTGGAGATTTCAGTGACCGAAGGGCCTTGCATAACAACAAGAGGTCCTTCAAGCTGGCAGATTTAAAGAGAGAGGATGAGGCGTTGAGTGAACGTCTATCGGAGGTCTCTGACATTTGGAGCATCAATTGCGAAATTTACGCTGCGGCTCTGAGGCTGGCTGGACAGGGGAGAGTGAGAGACTCTCCTGTCGAGAGAGCACAGAGGCGGGTGCGCCAGATGGAAGCGAAAATCCAGTTGGCTCGCCAAGAAACATCCCGTATCCAGTGTGTGATGGAATATAGAGCGGCCGGTAGGCCTTTTACGCGCCGCGTGCGCCAGATAGCCCGAGAGCTAAGGCGCGACCATCACACGCTCAGTCAAGCGGTACTGATTGTTGTCAAGCAGCATTGTCTTGACAGGATACGGACGCTAATCGCTGCTAAACGATCACTGGTGACGCGGGCGAGAGGTTTGGAGGAAAACAGAATGTTTTCCGAAAAGCCTGCTCGTCTCTTCCAACAGCGACCACCAGTTATAGAGCAGCCGCCAACTGCTGATCGCGTGGAGACTTTCTGGAGGGGCATTTACGAACAGCCCAAACCTCTCCAAGCAGACACTCCGGCCTTGGCGCAGTTCGCGTCCGTTTGTAGGAGGACTCCAAACTTGAATGTACTGCGTCACCCGATAAACACGGAAGAAATTCTCGGTGCCTTACGAGGCGCAAAGAATTTCGCAGCTCCTGGCCCGGATGGCATAAACACCTGCTGGTTGAAAAAGTTTCCCAGTTGCCACCGGCATTTAGCTAGAGTTTTTAACTCGTGGCTAAATCAGGAGCAGCCAATTCCGGCTTGGTTTGTCGAGGGTCGAACCGTGCTTCTCCCGAAGACCGGAGATTTGTCTGATCCCAAAAACTACAGGCCAATAACATGTCTGAACGCATGTTACAAGCTCTTCACCAGAATCTTGTACATGCGTATCCTTCAAGCTGTAAATCCCGTATTTCTCAGCGTATATGAACAAAGAGGGTCTAAGAAAGGAGTAGCTGGCTGCAGGGATAACCTGTTGATTGACCGCTGTGTCACACAGGACTCCGTGCAGTACCTGCGAAACCTTTCTATGGCCTGGATCGACTATCGGAAGGCATTCGACACTACGTCTCATGAACTGATTGTGCGGCTGTTGGAATGTCTTTCGGTAGATGATCAAATAGTGGGATGCATCAAACAACTGATGCCGCTCTGGAAGACTCGGTTCACTATAACATCGGGTGAAACCAGGGTTCGGACAGAGTTGGTATCATTTAAAAGAGGGGTCTTCCAAGGAGACTCCTTGAGTCCCTTGCTCTTCTGCATCTCGCTACTGCCTTTGTCCATAGCGCTGAAAAATACTAAGGGATACAGCTGTGGCAAGCCCAATTACCGGAGGCACAAGGTCACCCACTTATTTTACATGGATGACCTGAAACTCTATGCCTCCGGACAACGCGATTTAGAGCAGTCGCTGAGGGTAGTGCAGGATTACAGTCAAGCTATTGGTATGGAGTTCGGGATAGACAAATGTGCCATGGTTCATCTCAAAAGAGGACGTTGCGGAGATAGTGAAGATGAGGAGCAGCTCGTTGATGGGAGCATCTTGCGACAACTGCATGCCGGAGATACTTATACCTACCTTGGAGTGGCGCAGCGTCACATCCAAGAGGCAGAAGTGGTCAAAGAGTGTCTCCGCCGCAAGTATTTGCACCGACTCCGGCAGATCTGGTCGTCAGAACTGTCCGGCAAAAACAAAGTCGCTGCCACAAACATGCTTGCGGTCCCATTGTTGTTATACAGCTTTGGTGCTATCCACTGGAAAGTGGAAGAGCTGCGACAAATCGACATAAAGACCCGCAAAAGGATGAATATGGAGGGAAGTCTACATCCTAGATCCTCTGTCCCGCGAATATACCTCCCGCGACACCTGGGAGGGCGTGGACTATTGAGTTTGGAGCGTCTGCACAACAGAGTAGTACTGGCCACTGCCTGCTATGTTACGACGAGCACCGATCCCCTGATCCGCTTTGTGCGAGAGCACGAGATTGCGGGTAAAGGAGCCTTCCTTTTTAGAGCAGCAACACGGGCAGCCGAAGAACTTAGTCTCACGCTCGACTTCACGCGGAGGTGTCAGCAGTCCGTTACGGAACTTGCTCCCGCACAATTAAAAACCCGGATTAAAACTGCTGAAGTCCAATTGCTTTTAAGACTTCACAAAGATAAACCAATGCACGGAATCTTCTACAAACATCTAGAAGAGCATGGTTTATCTGAGCAGTTGACCTTCTCCTTCCTAAGGTCTAATGGGTTGAAGTCGGAGACTGAGAGCTCTATAATGGCTTGCCAAGACGGTGTCTTCAACACCTTAGTATACCGTAGCCGGATTATGGGTATGGATGTGCCCGATATCCGCTGTAGAGCCTGCCTGCAGGCGCCAGAGACCCTTACGCACCTCTTGTCGGCGTGTAAGGTGTACGCTGGCACAGCCTACGTCTATCGGCACAACGCGGCTCTACGAGTGCTATACTACCATTTAAGGCACTCATACGGTATAGATGAGACACCGGTGCTGCCGTATGCTCCAGGGGACATTGAGTCCGTTGTGGAGAACGAGAGGTGCCGAATTTACTGGAACTACTCATTCTCCACGCTCGAGCTTATACATGCAAATAAGCCCGACATAGTCCTCCTCGACTACCAACAAAAGACGATGTTCGTTATCGAGTTCTCGGCGCCTGCCGAGGGGAACATCGTCTCTAAGGAGGAGGAAAAGCGGACCAAGTATCAGGAGCTCCTCGGACAACTTCGCAGGCTCTGGCCGGACTACACTGTGAGTCTGCTAGTAATGGTCATTGGATCCCTAGGTGGTATGAGGGATACGCTGCTCTCTGCACTGCGCAAAATGCCGGTGTGCCGTGCGGCGGCGCACATCTTAGCCGCCAGAATGCAGAAGGCAGTCATCCATGGGTCCCTTCGTCTGCTTAGGACACACGATTCGCGGACCCAGTGATTGCTCACCTCACGGTGTGAGGAGTAGTCGCTGGGGAATGGAACAGCAGCCCGGTGTGTCGGAGCCCGGGTTGCACCTTTTTTGTTTTTGTTTTGTCTTATATATATATATATATATATATATATATATATATATATATATATATATATATATATATATATATATATATATATATATATAGATTGAAAAGTAAGGGGGCCAGTACTGATCCTTGTGGAAGTCCGTTGTTCAATTTGCGCTGCCTGCTTGCTTTCTCGTTTAGGATTACTTGGAAATTTCTGTCGCATAACATGTTGTTTATGAGTCTTGTGGTGGTCTGACAGGGAATCACCTGCAGCAACTTATATAGGAGACCCTCCCTCCAGACCGTATCGTATGCGGCAGTGAGGTCAACAAACGCCACTCCCGTCTTCATGTTCTGCTGGTAGCCCGCCTCTATATGCGTTGTGAGGGACAGTACTTGATCACAACAACTGCGACCCGGTCTGAAACCAGCCTGGGTTATCGGGACCCGGTCTAAGATAGTCGCGCTCAATCGGTTGTAGACGGCTCTTTCTAGTAATTTATAGGAGCAACTGAGCAAGGCTATAGGTCTGTAGCTGGCGGGTTGATCGTTCGGTTTACCGGGTTTTAATATTGATATGACCTTCGTTCTTTTGAATTCCCGTTGGAGGTTTCCCGTATTAAGGAGGTTCGTGAAGAAGAGTAATAGCCACACTCTTGTTTGCTGACCTGCGTGAATGAGAAATTCCGGCAGGACGCCGTCGAAACCAGGAGCCCTTCCAGGCCTAACATCTGATATGGCATTATTAATGTCTTCGATCGAGAAGGGTCGGGCAAACGTTCTTTGGGTAGGAGCGTTCCTCCTCCAGAAGGTGCTCTTGACGTTTCTACAATATGCGCAGCAATCTTGTCTGGAGTTACTCCCGACGGTGCCCGTGTGGATGGCGTGCTTGAGCCTAGTTTTCTAAGAAGGCTCCAGGCCTTTCGACTTGAGTGTTGGAAGTTCATTTCTGACGTAGTCTCCGCCCACTTACGTCTTCGTGAGCTGTCCAAGGCAGAGATGAGTTCGTCGGCAATATCTGGATTGTTGGTTTCCTGAAAGTCGCCGTATAGGAGTTCGCACCGCTCATCCCACCCAGGGATATATTCCTTCTTGTATCCCCTAGGAATGGTCCTTTTTGCAGCGCTCATCACTGCTCCAACGAAACGTTTGTAATTGTTTGATGTTGGCGGTATCCACTGTACCAGTCGGTCCAGCTCCCGTGAGTAGTTACACCAGTCCGCCTTTGCAAGATTCCATCGAGGCCGAGGGATCGATCGTATTAGGGGTATTTGGATTCCCACCTCTAAGAAAACTGGCCTGTGTTGGCTGTGTGGGAAGGCCTCTGCGACTTTTCTGTTAGCTGGTATAGGGATCTCTTTCCGGTTGCAGCTCATAAAGCACAAATCAGGGTTACTTTCTGAGTTCCAGTCTGCTGATTTGAAAGTGCCTTTATTTTGGGAAATGGTTATGTTTCAGGGGTTCGCCTGCAAAAAGTACCTGCAGTTCATATTTAGCTAGTTTGTTATTCAGGTGGAAGCAGGAAACTTCGGTTTGTTGGGGCTCGGTACTAGTCTCCATTCCTTGAAGTAGTTGTTTAGAGCTAACAAGTCGTTAGAAAGAGTATGCTCAACGTTCTTGACGCTCTTATCGGAAAAAGCTATGGCTATATGGTCCGCATAGCAAAACTTGTAACTGACTGTTTCTGGCATGTCAGATATATATATATAAACAAAACAAAAACAAAAAAGGTGCAACCCGGGCTCCGACACACCGGGCCGCCGTTCCATTTCCCAGCGACTACTCCTCACACCGTGAGGTGAGCAATCACTGGGTCCGCGAATCGTGCGTCCTAAGCAGACGAAGGGACCCATGGATGACTGCCTTCTGCATTCTGGCGGCTAAGATGTGCGCCGCCGCACGGCACACCGGGATTTTGCGCAGTGCAGAGAGCAGCGTATCCCTCATACCACCTAGGGATCCAATGACCATTACTAGCAGACTCACAGTGTAGTCCGGCCAGAGCCTGCGAAGTTGTCCCTATATATATATATATAGGGAAGCCGGCTCTGGGCAAGGTGGCGGTGCCTCGGATCGCCCTGACGACGACACACGCATCGACATGGACCGTTTTAGGTGGACGACGGAACTGAAGGATGACCTGCTGAGCTGCTACGAGAGCAGTAGCCCGCGCCGTAGGGGATACATGTCCCGCATGCATGGGAGGTGGTGTGAAATGCATCCAGAGCATAGCACAATTACCTCCCAGAGCTTGCGGAACCAGGTATTTTACCTTCGGGGGCAGGGATACGTTCGTGCTCCAGCTCAGCCTGCCTCCGGCGACTGAAAGGCCTGTTAACCAGGCTGGAAGGTCGCCGATGAGGCCCGCTGAGAGGGAAATCGACGAAGCCGTCTCACCTGGAGATTTCAGTGACCGAAGGGCCTTGCATAACAACAAGAGGTCCTTCAAGCTGGCAGATTTAAAGAGAGAGGATGAGGCGTTGAGTGAACGTCTATCGGAGGTCTCTGACATTTGGAGCATCAACTGCGAAATTTACGCTGCGGCTCTGAGGCTGGCTGGACAGGGGAGAGTGAGAGACTCTCCTGTCGAGAGAGCACAGAGGCGGGTGCGCCAGATGGAAGCGAAAATCCAGTTGGCTCGCCAAGAAGCATCCCGTATCCAGTGTGTGATGGAATATAGAGCGGCCGGTAGGCCTTTTACGCGCCGCGTGCGCCAGATAGCCCGAGAGCTAAGGCGCGACCATCACACGCTCAGTCAAGCGGTACTGGTTGTTGTCAAGCAGCATTGTCTTGACAGGATACGGACGCTAATCGCTGCTAAACGATCACTGGTGACGCGGGCGAGAGGTTTGGAGGAAAACAGATTATTTTCCGAAAAGCCTGCTCGTCTCTTCCAACAGCGACCACCAGTCATGGAGCAGCCGCCAACTGCTGATCGCGTGGAGACTTTCTGGAGGGGCATTTACGAACACCCCAAACCTCTCCAAGCAGACACTCCGGCCTTGGCGCAGTTCGAGTCCGTTTGTAGGAGGACTCCAAACCTGAATGTACTGCGTCACCCGATAAACACGGAAGAAATTCTTGGTGCCTTACGAGGCGCAAAGAATTTCGCAGCTCCTGGCCCGGATGGCATAAACACCTACTGGTTGAAAAAGTTTCCCAGTTGCCACCGGCATTTAGCTAGAGTTTTTAACTCGTGGCTAAATCAGGAGCAGCCAATTCCGGCTTGGTTTGTCGAGGGTCGAACCGTGCTTCTCCCGAAGACCGGAGATTTGTCTGATCCTAAAAACTACAGGCCAATAACATGTCTGAACGCATGTTACAAGCTCTTCACCAGAATCTTGTACATGCGTATCCTTCAAGCTGTAAATCCCGTATTTCTCAGCGTATATGAACAAAGAGGGTCTAAGAAAGGAGTAGCTGGCTGCAGGGATAACCTGTTGATTGACCGCTGTGTCACACAGGACTCCGTGCATTACCTGCGAAACCTTTCTATGGCCTGGATCGACTATCGGAAGGCATTCGACACTACGTCTCATGAACTGATTGTGCGGCTGTTGGAATGTCTTTCGGTAGATGATCAAATAGTGGGATGCATCAAACAACTGATGCCGCTCTGGAAGACTCAGTTCACTATAACATCGGGTGAAACCAGGGTTCGAACAGAGTTGGTATCATTTAAAAGAGGGGTCTTCCAAGGAGACTCCTTGAGTCCCTTGCTCTTTTGCATCTCGCTACTGCCTTTGTCCATAGCGCTGAAAAATACTAAGGGATACAGCTGTGGCAAGCCCAATTACCGGAGGCACAAGGTCACCCACTTATTTTACATGGATGACCTGAAACTCTATGCCTCCGGACAACGCGATTTAGAGCAGTCGCTTAGGGTAGTGCAGGATTACAGTCAAGCTATTGGTATGGAGTTCGGGATAGACAAATGTGCCATGGTTCATCTCAAAAGAGGACGTTGCGGAGATAGTGAAGATGAGGAGCAGCTCGTTGATGGGAGCATCTTGCGACAACTGCATGCCGGAGATACCTATACCTACCTTGGAGTGGCGCAGCGTCACATCCAAGAGGCAGAATTGGTCAAAGAGTGTCTCCGCCGCAAGTATTTGCACCGACTCCGGCAGATCTGGTCGTCAGAACTGTCCGGCAAAAACAAAGTCGCTGCCACAAACATGCTTGCGGTCCCATTGTTGCTATACAGCTTTGGTGCTATCCACTGGAACGTGGAAGAGCTGCGACAAATCGACATAAAGACCCGCAAAAGGATGAATATGGAGGGAAGTCTACATCCTAGATCCTCTGTCCCGCGAATATACCTCCCGCGACACCTGGGAGGGCGTGGACTATTGAGTTTGGAGCATCTGCACAACAGAGTAGTACTGGCCACTGCCTGCTATGTTACGACGAGCACCGATCCCCTGATCCGCTTTGTGCGAGAGCACGAGATTGCGGGTAAAGGAGCCTTCCTTTTTAAAGCAGCAACACGGGCAGCCGAAGAACTTAGTCTCACGCTCGACTTCACGCGGAGGTGTCAGCAGTCCGTTACGGAACTTGCTCCCGCACAATTAAAAACCCGGATTAAAACTGCTGAAGTCCAATTGCTTTTAAGACTTCACAAAGATAAACCAATGCACGGAATCTTCTACAAACATCTAGAAGAGCATGGTTTATCTGAGCAGTTGACCTTCTCCTTCCTAAGGTCTAATGGGTTGAAGTCGGAGACTGAGAGCTCTATAATGGCTTGCCAAGACGGTGTCTTCAACACCTTAGTATACCGTAGCCGGATTATGGGTATGGATGTGCCCGATATAATAATAATAATAATAATAACCGTCTTTTATTAATGATAAATAACACAATGAATAAAAAGTGAAAATGAACAATATGGCGGAGTCTAGCTACAAGCTATTCTACTCAACCATATAAAAAAAAAATATATATATAAACCGTCATTGAAAGAAACAGTGCAGATGCTTCATATATACACACATATACAGATATATACATAAATCTCTCTCTATTTCATCAATCTATATCTTCCGGGTAACAATCCCTGGTTATTGTTGCACACCGAGACAAGGGCTTACATTGCTTTGGTCAACCTACTGAGCACTTAAAAGAAGAAGTTTCAATTTATATTTGAATTTATTGATGTTGTAAGCCCTGAATTCATTAGGTAATAGATTGTACATACGTATAGCATTGTAAATGAACGATCTTTGGAACATTGCAGTTCTGTGCTGAGGAATAGTGAAAAAGAAATTTTGTCTGACATTTTTAGCATGTATTGAAGAACGGGGGATAAACTTGGCTGAGATATTGGGCGGATTAGGATCATTCAAAAGCTTATGTGTGAAAGCGCATAAATGTAACGTCCGTCTATTCTCCATATTGAGCCAATTGCTTTCCTTAATTTTATGTGATATTGGATCATATTTCCTAATCCCATGTATCAACCTAGAACAGCTGTTCTGAACCTTCTGGATTCGCAATTTGTCTGTTTGTGTGAGGCAGGGACCATAGATAAAATCACAGTGGTTGAAATTACTTAGAACAAGAGATTCACATAACGTTGTCTTAAGCTTCTTATTGAGATAATGCCTACTATTATAAATTAATTTTAATGTTCCAAACGATTTACTGATTAAATTCTGGACATGCTCCCTAAAACGAATATCCGAGTCCAGAACTAGTCCTAAGTTACGAGATGAATTACATACTTCAAGAATCTGGTTGCTAATAGTCAACGTAAAATTATCTTTCAAAAGTTGGATACTGTTTTTGTTGCCAAAATACAGTACCTTACATTTATCAGAGTTGAGATGTAGTTCATGATTCAAATGAGCCTCGGCCGTGGCGGCATCAGAAATATGAAAGCTCAGGTAGATTTGCGTATCATCAGCATACGCTTGGACTCTACAGTTTTTAACATTATTCAGAATATCTGCAGTATAGATAATGAAAAACAGTGGGCCGAGGATGGAGCCTTGAGGAACTCCGGACAAAATATCGACTGATGAAGAATATGTATTATTTACTGAAATACACTGTGATCGCCGCAAGAAATAGCTCCATATAAGAAATATCGAAGAGTCATCAAATCCATAATATTTTAATTTAGCACATAAAAGTTCGTGATTGATAGTGTCAAATGCTTTGGAAAAATCTAATAATACCAAAACACTGGATAGTCCCTGATCATATGCGGTAAGAAGGTCCGTAGTAACAGTTGCAAGACACGTTGAAGTGCTTCTTCCAGATCGGAATCCACACTGACTATCAGGTATAATTTTGTTTTCCGTGAAATACTGAGATATTTGCGAATATAGAAACTTTTCGAAGACTTTAGAAATTGCAGGCAACTTACTTATGATTCTCAGATCAGAAAACTCTGTCGGATTATGTTTTTTAGGAATTGGAATTCCCACAGCAGTTTTCCATAAAATTGGAAAATACGAATTTTCAATACACGAGTTTATTATATGTGTAATAAATCTGTCTATAAACGGACTGCAATATATGATCATTTTACAGTTTATATTGTCTACACCAAAGGCGTCACTCTTAATGCTATTCAAAAAAACACCAACTTCGTCGACCTGTATTAGGCGGAATGAAAACTTCAAATTTTCATTGTAAATATTATTATTATAAAAATCTATTTTCTCGTCACAATTGTTGTTAACATTTTGAAGAAATGATGAAAAATATTGATTTATAGCTTCAGGGTCAGATAAATTTGGAGGAATAGTTCTAGAGCGGTTGGAACAAATATTCATGTCTCTCAAATTTTTCCAAACTACCCTTGAGTTGTTCTGTCGAGTTAATTGATCTAGGTAAGCCTTTTTCTCATTTCTGGTTATAGTCAGTGTATAATTCCGAAGTTCCTTATACCGATTATGGTCATCAATATTACGAGTTCGTTTAAATTTTTGTAAGGCTTTATCTCTCTCTTTTCTGAGACAAATTAAATTGCTGGTTAGCCAGGGAGCAAAGCGCTTAGTTACCTTCTTTTGGACAATTTTAGCATGTATGTCATAAGCGAAACAAATAAATTTATTGAATAAGTCCACTTTCGTATCTATATTAGGTTCAGCGATTATACAATGCCAAGGTAACTGAGTTAGGGACATCATGAAATCGTTCAGGTTAAAGTTACGAAAGGAGCGATAACAAACAATTTTAGGCAAAACGTTAGCGACACGAACATCAATATTAAAATACACTAATTCGTGATCAGAAATAGAGTGAGTAGGGAGTGTTCCTTGACCTGAGACAAAGTCAGTACTAGAAACAAATATAGGGTCGATTAATGTGGCTGAAGTGGCTGTAACTCTGGTGGCTTCGTTTAAAACTTGCGAAAAACCAAAAGATTCGAAACAGTGCTGTACCGGATTATTTGAATTGAAAAAATTTATATTGAGATCACCCATACATGCATAAAAGTCTACCGTATGATAAGTCATTGACAAGATACTATCGATATCCTCTATAACATTGCCAACTGCAATATTAGGAGGCTTGTAAAAAACAGCAATGATAATTTTATAACGATTGTTTCGAACTTTCAGCAAAAGATATTCAGTACTACTCACCCTTTCTATGTCAACATTAATAATTTCGCAAAGTATGGAATTTTTAACATATGCACCAACGCCACCGCCTCTACTGTCCCTGTCTTTGCGGTAAAATTGATATCCAGGTATAGCAATACTGTCAGAGCTAGTTCTTGTGTCTAACCAGGTCTCTGTAAGCAACACTATGTCAAAATCTTCATCTAAAACAATATCCTTGAAATCGTCGTGTCCTGTGAATATTGACCTTATATTGAGATGTGCAACTTTCATTGTGTACCTACGGAAGATATAAACCAGACAAGATAGAATGATATAAGATTATTTAAATAATCTAAAAAAAATAAATGTATGTATATATATATAATTACAGTAGTAATAACTAAACAAGAAGTATTTCGCCAGATTGGTGAGCTCCACATACTGCTAAGAAACTGAAAAAATATACCCGCATTCATAATACTATAGTAAAAACCAAAACAAATTAAAGAGCAAAAAAGTGGTACAATTGAACAGGAAAGAAAAAAAAAATCATAGCTTATCAACATCTTCCTTACTTGTAACATTGATTCTTTTATTATCCTTAAAAATATAGATTTTTCCCATATACGACCAAACATTTTTTAAAGATGTTTTTTCTATGGCATACTGCATTAATTTAAGTCTACTTTCAGTAAGATCCTCCTTTATGGCTACCCTAGAACCCTTCAGCATCTTTTTTTTATCGTATATATTACGCTTCACACTAACATTAACTAGTTTAAGTAGGATACTTCTAGGTTTGGAGTCATTCCTCTTGCCGATTCTCCTGCATTCCAAAATGTCGTCACGCCTGATAGAAATTCCAAGTTTAGAATGAATCAGCTGGCTAACTTCATCGTATAAGTTCTCCTGCGGCTTCTCGATAAAATTAAAAATCCTCAAAGAATTTGTTCTGCATTCCTGGTCCAAATTATCCATCCTCTTGAGCAAAAGATCGTTTTCAGCTTTTAGCAACACAGTTTCCTCTTTCAGATCGTTGACGACCGTACTATAATTCGATTGTACTCTTTCAATTTTTTGCTCGAGCTCAGAAATCCTTTCACACAGGGTTTTTACGATAACGTCCGTTACTTTTTTTACCACTGCCTTGATAAAATCATCATCCTTTAATGCAGAGTTGATACAGCTACTTACGGACGATTTTATTTCATCTCTTAATTCTCTGGTTACCACCATATTATCAAATTATTATTTCACTGGTCAAAGCAGCACTACGAAATCTTTCCACAGGTAAATTTTCAACGATGTAACTCCGAATATGACCACTTTTTTCGCTTATGAAAGAAGAGCTCACCCAAACACGTCTACTCTGCTTCAAGGCTCATTAGCATAATTATGATCTAATCCTTGTTCAGGTCCTCTAGTTTGGTTAAAACTGATCTTAAGTGTGTAAAGATAGATTGATCACACCAAATTTCCTTATACGCGTTGTAGTTTTCCACAAAATTAAAGAATTAGTATTATATCCGCTGTAGAGCCTGCCTGCAGGCGCCAGAGACCCTTACGCACCTCTTGTCGGCGTGTAAGGTGTACGCTGGCACAGCCTACGTCTATCGGCACAACGCGGCTCTACGAGTGCTATACTACCATTTAAGGCACTCATACGGTATAGATGAGACACCGGTGCTGCCATACGCTCCAGGGGACATTGAGTCCGTTGTGGAGAACGAGAGGTGCCGAATTTACTGGAACTACTCATTCTCCACGCTCGAGCTTATACATGCAAATAAGCCCGACATAGTCCTCCTCGACTACCAACAAAAGACGATGTTCGTTATCGAGTTCTCGGCACCTGCCGAGGGGAACATCGTCTCTAAGGAGGAGGAAAAGCGGACCAAGTATCAGGAGCTCCTCGGACAACTTCGCAGGCTCTGGCCGGACTACACTGTGAGTCTGCTAGTAATGGTCATTGGATCCCTAGGTGGTATGAGGGATACGCTGCTCTCTGCACTGCGCAAAATGCCGGTGTGCCGTGCGGCGGCGCACATCTTAGCCGCCAGAATGCAGAAGGCAGTCATCCATGGGTCCCTTCGTCTGCTTAGGACGCACGATACGCGGACCCAGTGATTGCTCACCTCACGGTGTGAGGAGCAGTCGCTGGGGAATGGAACAGCGGCCCGGTGTGTCGGAGCCCGGGTTGCACCTTTTTTGTTTTTGTTTTGTCTATATATATATATATATATATAAATGGAACAGCGGCCCGGTGTGTCGGAGCCCGGGTTGCACCTTTTTTGTTTTTGTTTTGTCTTATATATATATATATATATATAAACGAAACAAAAACAAATAAGGTGCAACCCGGGCTCCGACACACCGGGCTGCTGTTCCATTTCCCAGCGACTACTCCTCACACCGTGAGGTGAGCAATCACTGGGTCCGCGAATCGTGCGTCCTAAGCAGACGAAGGGACCCATGGATGACTGCCTTCTGCATTCTGGCGGCTAAGATGTGCGCCGCCGCACGGCACACCGGCATTTTGCGCAGTGCAGAGAGCAGCGTATCCCTCATACCACCTAGGGATCCAATGACCATTACTAGCAGACTCACAGTGTAGTCCGGCCAGAGCCTGCGAAGTTGTCCGAGGAGCTCCTGATACTTGGTCCGCTTTTCCTCCTCCTTAGAGACGATGTTCCCCTCGGCAGGCGCCGAGAACTCGATAACGAACATCGTCTTTTGTTGGTAGTCGAGGAGGACTATGTCGGGCTTATTTGCATGTATAAGCTCGAGCGTGGAGAATGAGTAGTTCCAGTAAATTCGGCACCTCTCGTTCTCCACAACGGACTCAATGTCCCCTGGAGCATACGGCAGCACCGGTGTCTCATCTATACCGTATGAGTGCCTTAAATTGTAGTATAGCACTCGTAGAGCCGCGTTGTGCCGATAGACGTAGGCTGTGCCAGCGTACACCTTACACGCCGACAAGAGGTGCGTAAGGGTCTCTGGCGCCTGCAGGCAGGCTCTACAGCGGATATCGGGCACATCCATACCCATAATCCGGCTACGGTATACTAAGGTGTTGAAGACACCGTCTTGGCAAGCCATTATAGAGCTCTCAGTCTCCGACTTCAACCCATTAGACCTTAGGAAGGAGAAGGTCAACTGCTCAGATAAACCATGCTCTTCTAGATGTTTGTAGAAGATTCCGTGCATTGGTTTATCTTTGTGAAGTCTTAAAAGCAATTGGACTTCAGCAGTTTTAATCCGGGTTTTTAATTGTGCGGGAGCAAGTTCCGTAACGGACTGCTGACACCTCCGCGTGAAGTCGAGCGTGAGACTAAGTTCTTCGGCTGCCCGTGTTGCTGCTCTAAAAAGGAAGGCTCCTTTACCCGCAATCTCGTGCTCTCGCACAAAGCGGATCAGGGGATCGGTGCTCGTCGTAACATAGCAGGCAGTGGCCAGTACTACTCTGTTGTGCAGACGCTCCAAACTCAATAGTCCACGCCCTCCCAGGTGTCGCGGGAGGTATATTCGCGGGACAGAGGATCTAGGATGTAGACTTCCCTCCATATTCATCCTTTTGCGGGTCTTTATGTCGATTTGTCGCAGCTCTTCCACTTTCCAGTGGATAGCACCAAAGCTGTATAACAACAATGGGACCGCAAGCATGTTTGTGGCAGCGACTTTGTTTTTGCCGGACAGTTCTGACGACCAGATCTGCCGGAGTCGGTGCAAATACTTGCGGCGGAGACACTCTTTGACCAATTCTGCCTCTTGGATGTGACGCTGCGCCACTCCAAGGTAGGTATAAGTATCTCCGGCATGCAGTTGTCGCAAGATGCTCCCATCAACGAGCTGCTCCTCGTCTTCACTATCTCCGCAACGTCCTCTTTTGAGATGAACCATGGCACATTTGTCTATCCCGAACTCCATACCAATAGCTTGACTGTAATCCTGCACTACCCTCAGCGACTGCTCTAAATCGCGTTGTCCGGAGGCATAGAGTTTCAGGTCATCCATGTAAAATAAGTGGGTGACCTTGTGCCTCCGGTAATTGGGCTTGCCACAGCTGTATCCCTTAGTATTTTTCAGCGCTATGGACAAAGGCAGTAGCGAGATGCAAAAGAGCAAGGGACTCAAGGAGTCTCCTTGGAAGACCCCTCTTTTAAATGATACCAACTCTGTCCGAACCCTGGTTTCACCCGATGTTATAGTGAACCGAGTCTTCCAGAGCGGCATCAGTTGTTTGATGCATCCCACTATTTGATCATCTACCGAAAGACATTCCAACAGCCGCACAATCAGTTCATGAGACGTAGTGTCGAATGCCTTCCGATAGTCGATCCAGGCCATAGAAAGGTTTCGCAGGTACTGCACGGAGTCCTGTGTGACACAGCGGTCAATCAACAGGTTATCCCTGCAGCCAGCTACTCCTTTCTTAGACCCTCTTTGTTCATATACGCTGAGAAATACGGGATTTACAGCTTGAAGGATACGCATGTACAAGATTCTGGTGAAGAGCTTGTAACATGCGTTCAGACATGTTATTGGCCTGTAGTTTTTAGGATCAGACAAATCTCCGGTCTTCGGGAGAAGCACGGTTCGACCCTCGACAAACCAAGCCGGAATTGGCTGCTCCTGATTTAGCCACGAGTTAAAAACTCTAGCTAAATGCCGGTGGCAACTGGGAAACTTTTTCAACCAGTAGGTGTTTATGCCATCCGGGCCAGGAGCTGCGAAATTCTTTGCGCCTCGTAAGGCATCAAGAATTTCTTCCGTGTTTATCGGGTGACGCAGTACATTCAAGTTTGGAGTCCTCCTACAAACGGACTCGAACTGCGCCAAGGCCGGAGTGTCTGCTTGGAGAGGTTTGGGCTGTTCGTAAATGCCCCTCCAGAAAGTCTCCACGCGATCAGCAGTTGGCGGCTGCTCTATAACTGGTGGTCGCTGTTGGAAGAGACGAGCAGGCTTTTCGGAAAACATTCTGTTTTCCTCCAAGCCTCTCGCCCGCGTCACCAGTGATCGTTTAGCAGCGATTAGCGTCCGTATCCTGTCAAGACAATGCTGCTTGACAACAACCAGTACCGCTTGACTGAGCGTGTGATGGTCGCGCCTTAGCTCTCGGGCTATCTGGCGCACGCGGCGCGTAAAAGGCCTACCGGCCGGTCTATATTCCATCACACACTGGATACGGGATGCTTCTTGGCGAGCCCACTGGATTTTCGCTTCCATCTGGCGCACCCGCCTCTGTGCTCTCTCGACAGGAGAGTCTCTCACTCTCCCCTGTCCAGCCAGCCTCAGAGCCGCAGCGTAAATTTCGCAATTGATGCTCCAAATGTCAGAGACCTCCGATAGACGTTCACTCAACGCCTCATCCTCTCTCTTTAAATCTGCCAGCTTGAAGGACCTCTTGTTGTTATGCAAGGCCCTTCGGTCACTGAAATCTCCAGGTGAGACGGCTTCGTCGATTTCCCTCTCAGCGGGCCTCATCGGCGACCTTTCAGCCTGGTTAACAGGCCTTTCAGTCGCCGGAGGGGCAGGCTGAGCTGGAGCACGAACGTATCCCTGCCCCCGAAGGTAAAATACCTGGTTCCGCAAGCTCTGGGAGGAAATTGTGCTATGCTCTGGATGCATTTCACACCACCTCCCATGCATGCGGGCCATGTATCCCCTACGGCGCGGGCTACTGCTCTCGTAGCAGCTCAGCAGGTCATCCTTCAGTTCCGTCGTCCACCTAAAACAGTCCATGTCGTTGCGTGTGTCGTCGTCAGGGCGATCCGAGGCACCGCCACCTTGCCCAGAGCCGGCTTCCGATACCGGCCTGGTGTGGGTGCTCTTCTTCTGGGGCGGTCGAACCAGAAGGTAGGGCCCGTCCGGTGGTTAGCCTTAGGGCCCCCAGCCGACATTTCGGAGGCAGCCGACCACATTGCCTCCTAGGGATGACCTGTACAGGTTGCCGGCCGGCTTTCATCCTTGGCTTGGGTTATCCCCGCAGTGTCGCCACGCACCGAATAGCCGTTTGATGTTGGTCGGCTTCCTGGGGGCGCATTTTATACCTACTGCCAGGTTTGCTATCAGCCGCCCCTAACCTGGGGTCAGACGCTGTCAGGAAGCCGTCCTTAACATAGGTGCAGCCGCTTCCTCACTATGGTGGTTCATACGCCTGCTTTCACAGCCGGTGACCACCATAGGCCCTTTTAAGGCAAGGACTACCAATCTTTTAGTCGCCTCTTACGACAGGCAGATTAAACCCTGGGAACATTCTAAACCCGGACCCAGACGGGTATATATATATATATATATATATATATATATATATCTACACGGTACAACTGTGCGTCTCCAATGCAAAATCTTAGGTTTACTCGGCGTCCGAGGTCACTGGGCGTCCGGATATACGGACGCCCAGTAACCACCCCCTTCAAACCTTGTTTTCGATACTTATAACATGTGTAGATTCCAAAACCGTTAAAATCGGCTGGACGCCCACTGGCACCTAATACTGATTTGCGTACAAAATCGAAGTTCAAGCTTCTACCACCTGCTGCGCTGGGGGTCCTCATTTATATACTTACCGTATACAGAATCCAGTGCAGGGGTTTACCCGGCGCCGTATACAGAATCCAGTGCACGGGTTTACCCGGCGCCAATTTTTTATATTAATCTATTTTTAGAATAACTATATTACGTACACTGCAGCGGTTTACTCGGCGACTGCCGTCGTTTGTTGTCATTGAATGTTGTCTCTTCTAATACATTGGAGGATTGTTTTGGATTTAATTCAGTAGCTACCGTTGGAGCTAAACTCTAGGTTTACTCTAAAGTCGGAATAATAACGAACAAATGTGCATAGATAACAGTTTTATGTTTTACTTCTATGAAGTTTAAAAAAGAAATGTAGTTCGATTCATTGATTTATGCAACTACAGTGCCTGCAACTAATATTGCTATTCTTGTGCTCGGATATGAGATTTTTGAAAATTGGTTACTACGATTATCAGTAGCTTTCAAATATTTCATCTAGTCGAAATAATTCTCTAAGGGCGAGACGCAATCTTCCAAAAATTTTATTCCAAAATCTAATGTTTTGAAGTCTGAATTTTTCAAAAATTTCATAATTTTTCAAAAAACGTCCCATTCTTTACACAAAATGTTTCTTAACATCGGTTATTTCCGAGAGTATCACAGACTAGTAAAATTTCAAAATGTTTATTGCATCTTGAAGTTTCTCAAATTTCCAAAATTGGTCGAAAAGTTCATTCATTCAAAAAACCTCATTTTTCGAATAAATCCTGCTTCTTTGGTTGTTTTATATCTCGGAATTTTCCAAAAAGCTTTGAATTTTATCGCAAGGGTCATTGCTTTGAAAAAGTAAAAATTTTTAAAATACAAAAAATAATCAATATGTGAGTAATTTTCGACAATGTCATAATTTGGTGTAATTTAAAATGTTTATTCTTCAAAATTTCGAAAAGTTGCAAAATTGGTCGAAAATTTCACTTGTTTTGGAATCATCTCGTTTACCAAAATCATAATTTTCTTAAGGTTTCTGTTGAAGATCCAAATCTTTCCAGGAAACTAAAATTTCACGTGATTATCTTGAAGTCAGATATCTCAAAATTTTTATATTATTTTGAAAATTTTATAGTTTTTTAGGAAGGCAAATCTTTTTCGAAAATTTCATAATTATTCCACAAAGTTTCAAAACTTTATGTTTTTTCAGAAGTTCTCAGTTTATGTCAAAAGGAAACTATTTTAAAAGTTTGGATTTTTCTTAGAGACTTCCATATGATATGGGAGCGAAATAGACCAAACTCCAGTTTTCATGTTTTACGTGGAAATCAGTAATGATTGATAGCTGTATATCCAACCCAATTGAAATATCCTCAGGTGTTCCTCAAGGGTCAGTCCTGGGACCACTCTTGTATTTAATTTACACAATTGATATGTCCAACTCCGTAGAAAACTCGTCAGTAATGTGTTATGCTGACGATACACAAATTTACAAAAGCTTCCGCACCAACTCCATGGATAGTGCACTCCTTCAGATTAATAATGATCTAAATGCCATTGCAAACTACTCTCAAAATAATAATTTGAAACTTAATAAAGACAAGTGTTCTGTAATGTTATTTTGCCCAGGCCCTAAACATCATTTTATAACCAATCACTTTGATGTCAAAATTAACAACGACTCTTTGAATATGGTAAATACTGCCAAAAATTTGGGATTGACCATTGATACTGATACTCTGCGTTTCAAAGAACATGTGTCAAATGTTTTGAAAAAATGTTATATTAATTTGAAGTCTTTATATGTGAATCGTTCAATTTTGAATTTTAAAATAAGAAAAAACTATGTGAGTCTCTCATATTTCCTAGCATATTTTATTGTAGCAGTGTATACTATTTTTGTTTAGATTCGGTTACTAAGAACATATTACAAAAACTGCAAAACATGTGTTGTATTTTCTTTGAAAAAATACGATCATATCTCTTTGAAGAGAAATCAGCATGGTTGGTTAGGCATATAAAATGCATGTAAATATTACTTAGCAACATTTACACATAAAATTGTTTCTTCTCGCTCCCCCCCTTTACGAAAAATTTGTATTTAGACGTAGTAATTTAGACATCAATTTTAGAGATCCCATGTATAAAACTGTACTATATCGCAGATCATACACCTACAATGCCATCAAGATTTACAATGATTTAGATGATACATACAGGGTGGGCCAATAGTGCGTGGACGGAGAATTGCGGGCTTACTAAAAAATATTTCAAAAATCTGTCACTTGATTATGGTAGGGATCCTTAAGGGCTATAACGTAAAAATATGTTCACTTGAATTTTGACGTTTATACAGGGTGATTCATATCAAACCTACATTTTTTTGAATGGAACCCCCTATATATTATTGCATATTTGGATTCCTTGGTCAATTCTAATGTGACTTTATGTATCACACATGGAACTTTAAACCGTTTAGGCGCAAATCACCATTTTTGGTATAAGTAGGTATCAGAAAAAAATTGAATATCGCAGCGATTATAATACCTAGAAGGCCCTGACCTCGCGGTACGATTAAGCATGAAATGCGTCACCTTAGGTTAGACGGCTAAATTTGAATTCTTTTTGTGCTTTGAGAAATCAGAGGATAAATTAAGGAAACTTCAATCACAGATAACTTGATTTTTTCAAATGGGAATGCCTATTTTGGTTTAAATAATCAAATCTAAAATTTGATTACCTTTCTAATGATATAGCATTCTTGATATCAATCTTTTTTCGATTTCATTTTATTTCAAATTTTCAGTCAAATCGGCGTTTTTCAATTTTTCTGTGTGCGAGCAACCTAGCAGGCCATGAAAAATAAACAAAAGCTCGTTAATATGGAAGAAGGCAACTAACTTAGTAAAAAGATGCAGACTAGTAAAATTTCAAAATATTTATTGCATCTTGAAGTTCCTCAAATTTCCAAAATTGGTCTAAAAATTAATTCATTCTAAAAACCTCATTTTTCGAATAAATCCTGCTTCTTTGTTTGTTTTTGTTATAAATATCTCGGAATTTTCCAAAAAGTTTTGAATTTTATCGAAAGGGTCATTGGTTTATAAAAGTAAACATTTTTAAAATACAAAAAATAATCAAAATGTGAGTAATTTTTGACAATATCGTTAGGGTACTTGCAGAGGTCGTGAAATCGCCTCGGGAGTATACATAGCGTAAAGAAAACCATATCAAGAAGCAGTAGGAAACAAAAAACATGATTTTACGGACGGCCAAAAAAAGATATTTGCAAAATAAAATAAGGATATATTCAAATTTTTCCACGTGACTTAAAACAAGGGCTGACGTCACAGGTATCTTATCGATATCGACAATCGATACTGCTACAGCGCAGGTCAGTGAGATTCAACTGCAAACTATTTCTGATGTTGCCAAATTTCTTTTTAAATATTTACGTTGGCCATATATCAATAATTTAATTTACGAGCGAGTTTTGTTATATGGGTATACATATTCCCAAATGAAATAAGACTTCTCTTTTATCCTACTACAGCCGTAGTTCCTCATTGAGTAATACTGCGAGATGCAAAATGCAAAACGAAATCATATCAGCTGTTCGAACGCGACCATATTTTCTTTGTGGTTTGCCAACTGCGCATTCGACTAGAGATGAAACAATGCGACTCAATTTATTGATACTTAAACATATTTGAGACAGGCAATTAACCCACTAGCATTTTTGTTGCAATACATTTTTATATCTGATAGGTATCACAGTTCATCCTGTTTGTGACCGAGATTCGCAACTAATCGAAGCCATCATCTTATTTCGACGCATCCCATTATGAATGAATTCAAAGATAGAATCTAATTCAAGCCCATCCCTACAAGGTGAATTAGTAATCTAGCCTAACTTTTATTCTTTTGACTTTTGTACTTTTGTGTGTGCCTGTTTTGTGATTATAATGATCAATGTCAAAATGTTAGGTTAGCATTGGCTATCGATATCGAATATCAATACTTTACATCCCATCACTATAGGATATCACTGACGTCAGAGGTTGTTTGCGCGGCATTTTCCGGCATTTGAAATAATTTTTGGAACATCTCTCACAGCCGACACCAAAAAACCAAACAAGTGATTTTGTCATGTTTACTAGGCTCTAAGGAACGCGTAAATGACATAATGTTTTTTTCTGCAAGTACCCTAGTAATTTAAAATGTTTATTTTTCAAAATTTCGAAAAGTTGCAAAATTGGTCGAAAATTTCACTTGTTTTGGAATCATCTCGTTTATTAAGATCATAATTTTCTTAAGGTTTCTGAATATCCAACTCCTTCCAAAAAACTCAAATTTCACGTGATTATCTTGAAGTCGGATATCTCAAAATTTTTATATTTTTTTTTTTGAAAATTTTATAGTTCTTTAGGAAGTCAAATTTTTTTTCGAAAATTTCATAATTATTTCACAGAGTTTCTAAACTTTACGTTTTTTTCAGAAGTTCTCAGTTTTTGTCAAAAAGAAACTATTTTAAAAGTCTGAATTTTTCTTAGAGATTTTTATATGATCTGGGAGCGAAATAGGCAAAATCCAGTCTTCATGTTTTACGTGAAAATCAGTAATATGCAGCTTGATTCATGTAACAAATACAACTTTGGTTTGCCGAATTTATGGAGTCACTGTGTATAATAAAAAATGAGACTGCTGATGACTGCTCCTACAAACCCTTGTTAAACTTTTTTCGATACCTTTCTAGTTTACCCAACTATCGACCACCTCTGAAAAATTTGATAACGCCACATATTAAGATTATACTGTAAATATAAAATAATATAATGGTATGAAATTATCCAGGGCAGCGCACCTAAAGAATTTGTTTTAGTTGCGCCCCACTTTCCTGTACATGCTGTAATTTTGTTTTGTTCACCCTCGACATCCATATAAATAATCATTCAACTCTCATAAGCCCTTTTGTGAACATAAAATAATTTGTGAGATAAATGGGGCGTGTCCAGAAGGGAAATCCATATAAAGTGTTAAAGGTCATTGTTTATTTCATAAAAAATCCAGTGTACAGGTTTACTATGATCCCCTATTGTAAAGTAAATCTATCTTTAGTATCATCATATTCTTTGTGTTTTGCAGCGGTTTACCCAGCGTCTGTCGCTGAATCTTGCCCTTGAAATGTGCAAAGTACCGAAATTCCTTGAGATAATAGCGTCTTTCCCAGCTATCAAATATTCTCTGCTCACGACGTACTTGCAGATTTGTGTTTCTTGCATGGGTACAGTACTTAATAGCATGCTAAGAACTTAGGAGTTGAGCGTTTAGGCTATACCAAAAGGCCTATGAACACATTTCCTCCATAATATGCTAATGCAATTCTTCAGTATATTCCATTTCCGTGTAAGCGTAGTGTACCAACAATATAATACACTCAAAGGCAATTTTTGGGCTATAGTGGCTTTATTTTAAGTTGCAGTACGCGATGAAAAGTTCTATACATATTCTGTGCTCAAATCTTCGTAACCATATACAGGGTGTCTCAAAAGGACCCGACTATTTGAGGTAGGGAAAAACCAAATGGAGAGATAAAGGAAGAAATTTTACTTTTTTTACTTTTTCAAAATAACATTCTTAAAATGACGCCCTTTTTGTTGACGGTATTCTTCAAAGCGTTTAAGCACATTATCAAAACGGTCCAACTACTTAGAGTGCACGAGACGCAAATAAAGCGTGGTGGAGGGAGTAAGCCCGCACCGCTCGCTCGGTAAGAACACTGGTTAGATATTGCACTTTTAGTTGCCAGGATGCATGTTTAGTTGCCACAATATTGAAGAAAGCATCAGATCGATAGCAACTCAGCAACTCCTTGGAACAGTTTTTGCTAAAATGTGCACAAACGGTTTGAAAAACGACGACAACAAAATGGGCGTCATTTAAAGAATGCTATTTTGAAAAAGTAAAATTTCTTCCTTCATCTCTCCATTGGCACTAATCAATGGTATTTACAATAAGCCGGTTCTGGTTTTTCCCTACCTCAAACAGTTGGGTCGTTTTGAGACACCCTGTAGTATTGTACCACTATAACTGCATAGCTGTATCATAGTTCTTGGGCAGTGACTCTTCTCTCATTAGCCACTACGCTTCTAATCAACACGCTCAAAGTTCCACTCATTCTAACGGCTCTCAGAACCCTTGCCTCGTGGCAATAAGCCATTCAAGGGTGGACGCCTAGTAACATCAACGCTGAATTTACAAAAAGTCTGTATATAAATTCTATTAATAGACAGGCATAAAAAATATGGACGCCCAGTGGAGCTAACGGTGAACTATGACGCCAAGCGACCTGTTTCTGAAACTTACTTATATACAGTTATATACGCCAGACGCTGGGTAAAACGCTTTTGGTCCGGACGCTGGGTGATCCGCTGTAAATAAATATATATATATATATATATATATATATATATATATATATATATATATATATATATATATATATATATATATATATATATATATATATATATATATATATATATATTTATTTACAGCGGATCACCCAGCGTCCGGACCAAAAGCGTTTTACCCAGCGTCTGGCGTATATAACTGTATATAAGTAAGTTTCAGAAACAGGTCGCTTGGCGTCATAGTTCACCGTTAGCTCCACTGGGCGTCCATATTTTTTATGCCTGTCTATAAATAGAATTTATATACAGACTTTTTGTAAATTCAGCGTTGATGTTACTAGGCGTCCACCCTTAAATGGCTTATTGCCACGAGGCAAGGGTTCTGAGATAGAATGAGTGGAACTTTGAGCGTGTAGATCAGAAGCGTAATGGCTAATGAGAGAAGAGTGACTGCCCAAGAACTATGATACAGCTATGCAGTTATAGTGGTACAATACCACAGGGTGTCTCAAAACGACCCGACTATTTGAGGTAGGGATAAACCAAAACCGGCTTATTGTAAATACCATTGATTAGTTTCAATGGAGAGATGAAGGAAGAAATTTTACTTTTTCAAAATAACATTCTTTAAATGACGCCCATTTTGTTGAAGGCGTTTTTCAAACCGTGTGTGCACATTTTATCAAAAACTGTTCCAAGGAGTTGCTGAGTTGCTATCGATCTGATGCTTTCTTCAATATTGTGGCAACTAAACATGCATCCTGGCAACTAAAAGTGCAATATCTAACCAGTGTCCTTACCGAGGAGCGGTCCGGGCTTACTCCCTCCACCACGCTTTATTTACGTCTCGTGCACTCTAAGTAGTTGGACCGTTTTGATAATGTGCATAAACGCTTTGAAGAATACCATCAACAAAATGGGCGTCATTTAAAGAATGTTATTTTGAAAAAGTAAAAAAAGTAAAATTTCTTCCTTTATCTCTCCATTTGGTTTTTCCCTACCTCAAATAGTCGGGTCCTTTTGAGACACCCTGTATATGGTTACGGAGATTTGAGCACAGAATATGTATAGAACTTTTCATCGCGTACTGCAACTTAAAATAAAGTCACTATAGCCCAAAAATTGCCTTTGAGTGTATTATATTGTGGGTACACTACGCTTACACGGAAATGGAATATACTGAAGAATTGCATTAGCATATTATGGAGGAAATGTGTTCATAGGCTTTTCGGTATAGCCTAAACGCATAACTCCTGTTCTGTTCTTAGCATGCTATTAAGTACTGTACCCATGCAAGAAACACAAATCTGCAAGTACGTCGTGAGCAGAGAATATCTGATAGCTGGGAAAGACGCTGTTATCTCAAGGAATTTCGGTACTATGCACATTTCAAGGGCAAGATTCGGCGACAGACGCTGGGTAAACCGCTGCAAAACACAAAGAATATGATGATACTAAAAATAGATTTACTTTACAATAGGGGAGCATAGTAAACCTGTACACTGGATTTTTTATGAAATAAACAATGACCTCTAACATTTTATATGGTCTTCCCTTCTGGACACCCCCCATTTATCTCACAAATTATTTTATATTCTCAAAAAGGCTTATGAGAGTTGAATGATTATTTATATGGATGTCGAGGGTGAAAAAAATAAAATTACAGCATGTACAGGAAAGTGGGGCGCAATTAAAACAGATTCTTTAGGTGCGCTGCCCTGGACAATTTCATACCATTATATTATTTTATATTTACAGTATAATCTTAATATGTGGTGTTATCAAATTTTTTAGAGGTGGTCGATAGTTGGGTAAACTAGAAAGGTATCGAAAAAAGCTTAACAGGGGTTTGTAGGAGCAGTCCTCAGCAGTCTCATTTTTAATTATACACAGTGACTCCATAAATTCGGCAAACCAAAGTTGTATTTGTTACATGAATCAAGCTGCATATTACTGATTTTCACGTAAAACATGAAGACTGGAGTTTGTCTATTTCGCTCCCAGATCATATGAAAATCTCTAAGAAAAATTCAAACTTTTAAAATAGTTTCTTTTTGACAAAAACTGAGAACTTCTGAAAAAAACGTAAAGTTTAGAAACTTTGTGAAATAATTATTATGAAATTTTCGAAAAAAATTTGACTTTCTAAAGAACTATAAAATTTTCAAAAAAAAATATAAAAATTTTGAGATATCCGACTTCAAGATAATCACGTGAAATTTGAGTTTTTTGGAAAGAGTTGGATATTCAAAACAGAAACCTTAAGAAAATTATGATCTTCATAAACGAGATGATTCCAAAACAAGTGAAATTTTCGACCAGTTTTGCAACTTTTCGAAATTTTGAAAAATAAACATTTTAAATTACTAGGGTACTTGCAGAAAAAAATGTTATGTCATTTACGCGTTCCTTAGAGCCTAGTAAACATGACAAAATCACTTGTTTGGTTTTTTGGTATCGGCTGTGAGAGATATTCCAAAAATTATTTCAAAATGCCGCGCAAACAACCTCTGACGTCAGTGATATCCTATAGTGATGGGATGTAAAGTATTGATATTCGATATCGATAGCCAATGCTAACCTAACATTTTGACATTGATCATTATAACCACAAAACAGGCACACACAAAAGTACAAAAGCCAAAGGAATAAAAGTTAGGCTAGATTACTAATTCACCTTGTAGGGATGGGCTTGATTTAGATTCTATCTTTGAATTCATTCATAATGGGATGCGTCGAAATAAAATGATGGCTTCGATTAGTTGCGAATCTCGGTCACAAACAGGATGAACTGTGATACCTATCAGATATAAAAATGTATTGCAACAAAAATGCTAGTGGGTTAATTGCCTCTTTCAAATATGGTTACGTATCAGTAAATTGAGTCGCATTGTTTCATCTCTAGTCGAATGCGCAGTTGGCAAACCACAAAGAAAATATGGTTGCGTTCGAGCAGCTGATATGATTTCGTTTTGCATTTTGCATCTCACAGTATTACTCAATGAGGTACTACGGCTGTAGTAGGATAAAAGAGAAGTCTTATTTCATTTGCGAATATGTATACCCATATAACAAACTCGCTCGTAAATTAAATTATTGATATATGGCCAACGTAAATATTTAAAAAGAAATTTGGCAACATCAGAAATAGTTTGCAGTTGAATCTCACTGACCTGCGCTGTAGCAGTATCGATTGTCGATATCGATAAGATACTTGTGACGTCAGCCCTTGTTTTAAGTCACGTGGAAAAATTTGAATATATCCTTATTTTATTTTGCAAATATCTTTTTTTTGGCCGTCCGTAAAATCATGTTTTTTGTTTCCTACCGCTTCTTGATATGGTTTTATTTACTATGTATACTCCCGAGGCGATTTCACGACCTCTGTAAGTACCCTAACGATATTGTCAAAAATTACTCACATTTTGATTGTTTTTTGTATTTTAAAAATGTTTACTTTTTCAAACCAATGACCCTTTCGACAAAATTCAAACCTTTTGGAAAATTCCGAGATATTTATAACAAAAACAAACAAAGAAGCAGGATTTATTCGAAAAATGAGGTTTTTAGAATGAATGAGTTTTTAGACCAATTTTGGAAATTTGAGAAACTTCGAGATGCAATAAATATTTTGAAATTTTACTAGTCTGCATCTTTTTACTAAGTTAGTTGCTTTCTTCCATATTAACGAGCTTTTGTTTATTTTTCATGGCCTGCTAGGTTGCGTGCACGTAGGAAAATTGAAAAACGCCGATTTGACTGAAAATTTGAAATAAAATGAAAACGAAAAAAGATTGATGTCAAGAATGCTATATCGTTAGAAAGGTAATCAAATTTTAGATTTGATTATTTAAACCAAAATAGGCATTCCCATTTGAAAAAATCAAGTTATCTGTGATTGAAGTTTCCTTAATTTATCCTCTGATTTCTCCAAGTACAAAAAGAATTCAATTTTAGCCGTCTGACCTAAGGTGACGCATTTCATGCTTAATCGTACCGCGAAGTCAGGGCCTCCTAGGTCTGACATAAGGCATAATAAGCATTTCATGCTTAATCGTACCGCGAAGTCAGGGCCTTCTGGGTATTATAATCGCTGCGATATTCAATTTTTTCTGATACCTACTTATACCAAAAATGGTGTTTTACGCCTAAACGGTTTAAAGTTCCATGTGTGATAAATAAAGTCACATTAGAATTGACCAAGGAATCCAAATATGCAATAATATATAGGGGGTTCCATTCAAAAAAATGTAGGTTTGGTATGAATCACCCTGTATAAACGTCAAAATTCAAGTGAAAATATTTTTATGTTATAGCCCTTAAGGATCCCTACCATGACCAAGTGACAGATTTTTGAAATATTTTTTAGTAAGCCCGCAATTCTGCGTCCACGCACTATTGGCCCTCCCTGTATGTATCATCTAAATCATTGTAAATCTTGATGGCATTGTAGGTGTATAATCTGCGATATAGTACAGTTTTATACATGGGTATCTCTAAAATTGATGTCTAAATTACTACGTCTAAATACAAATTTTTCGTAAAGGGGGGGAGCGAGAAGAAACAATTTTATGTGTAAATGTTGCTAAGTAATATTTACACGCATTTTTTATGCCTAACCAGCCATGCTGATTTCTCTTCAAAGAGATATGATCGTATTTTTTTAAAGAAAATACAACACATGTTTTGCAGTTTTTGTAATCTGTTCTTAGTAAGCGAATCTAAACAAAAATAGTATACACTGCTACAATAAAATATGCTAGGAAATATGAGAGACTCACATAGTTTTTTCTTATTTTAAAATTCAAAATTGGGCGATTTACATATAAAGACTTCAAATTAATATAACATTTTTTTCAAAACATTTGACACATGTTCTTTGAAACGCAGAATATCAGTATCAATGGTCAATCCCAAATTTTTGGCAGTATTTACCATATTCAAGGAGTCGTTGTTAATTTTGACATCAAAGTGATTGGTTATAAAATGATGTTTATTAAGTTTAAATTATTATTTTGAGAGTAGTTTGCAATGGCATTTAGATCATTATTAATCTGAAGGAGTGCACTATCCATGGAGTTGGTGTTGAAGCTTTTGTAAATTTGTGTATCGTCAGCATAACACATTACTGACGAATTTTCTACGGAGTTGGACATATCAATTGTGTAAATCAAATACAAGAGTGGTCCCAGGACTGACCCTTGAGGAACACCTGAGGATATTTCAATTGGGTTGGATAAACAGCTATCAATCATTACTGATTTCCACGTAAAACATGAAAACTGGAGTTTGGTCTATTTAACTCCCATATCACATGAAAGTCTCTAAGAAAAATTCAAACTTTTGAAATAGTTTCCTTTTGACAAAAACTGAGAACTTCTGAAAAAACGTAAAGTTTTGAAACTTTGTGGAATAATTATGAAATTTTCGAAAAAGATTTGCCTTCCTAAAGAACTATGAAATTTTCAGAAAAATATAAAAATTTTGAGATATCCGACTTCAAGATAATCACGTGAAATTTTAGTTTCCTGGAAAGATTTGGATCTTCAAAACAGAAACCTCAAGAAAGTTATGATTTTGGTAAACGAGATGATTCCAAAACAAGTGAAATTTTCGACCAATTTTGCAACTTTACGAAATTTTGAAAAATAAACATTTTAAATTACACTAAATTATGATATTGTCGAAAATTACTCACATATTGATAATTTTTTGTATTTTAAAAATTTTTACTTTTTCAAAGCAATGACCCTTGCGATAAAATTCAAAACTTTTTGGAAAATTCCGAGATATTTATAACGAAAACAACCAAAGAAGCAAGATTTATTCGAAAAATGAGGTTTTTTGAACGAATGAACTTTTCGACCAATTTTGGAAATTTGAGAAACTTCAAGATGCAATAAACATTTTGAAATTTTACTAGTCTGTGATACTCTCGGAAATAACCGATGTTAAGAAACATTCTGTGTAAACAATCGGACGTTTCGTGAAAAATTATGAAATTTTTGAAAAATTCAGACTCCAAAAGATTAGATTTTGGAATAAAATTTTTGGAAGATTGCGTCTCGCCTTTAGAGAATTATTTCGACTAGATGAAATATTTGAAAGCTACTGATAATCGTAGTAACCAATTTTCAAAAATCTCATATCCGAGCACAAGAATAGCAATATTAGTTACAGGCACTGTGGTTGCATAAATCAATGAATAGAACTACATTTCTCTTTTAAACTTCATAGAAGTAAAACATAAAACTGTTATCTATGCACATTTGTTCGTTATTATTCCGACTTTAGAGTAAACCTAGAGTTTAGCTCCAACGGTAGCTACTGAATTAAATCCAGAACAATCCTCCAATGTATTAGGAGAGACAATATTCAATGACAACAAACGACGGCAGTCGCCGAGTAAACCGCTGCAGTGTACGTAGTATAGTTATTCTAAAAATAGATTAATATAAAAAATTGGCGCCGGGTAAACCCGTGCACTGGATTCTGTATACGGCGCCGGGTAAACCCTTGCACTGGATTCTGTATACGGTAAGTATATAAATGAGGACCCCCAGCGCAGCAGGTGGTAGAAGCTTGAACTTCGATTTTGTACGCAAATCAGTATTAGGTGCCAGCGGGCGTCCAGCCGATTTTAACGGTTTTGGAATCTACACATGTTATAAGTATCGAAAACAAGGTTTTAAGGGGGTGGTTACTGGGCGTCCGTATATCCGGACGCCCAGTGACCTCGGACGCCGACTGAACCTAAGATTTTGCATTGGAGACGCACAGTTGTACCGTGTAGATATATATATATATATATATATATATATATATATATATATATATATATATATATATACCCAGACGGATTATATATATATATATAATCCGTCTGGGTCCGGGTTTAGAATGTTCCCAGGGTTTAATCTGCCTGTCGTAAGAGGCGACTAAAAGATTGGTAGTCCTTGCCTTAAAAGGGCCTATGGTGGTCACCGGCTGTGAAAGCAGGCGTATGAACCACCATAGTGAGGAAGCGGCTGCACCTAGGTTAAGGACGGCTTCCCGACAGCGTCTGACCCCAGGTTAGGGGCGGCTGATAGCAAACCTGGCAGTAGGTATAAAATGCGCCCCCAGGAAGCCGACCAACATCAAACGGCTATTCGGTGCGTGGCGACACTGTGGGGATAACCCAAGCCAGGGATGAAAGCCGGCCGGCAACCTGTACAGGTCATCCCTAGGAGGCAATGTGGTCGGCTGCCTCCGAAATGTCGGCTGGGGGCCCTAAGGCTAACCACCGGACGGGCCCTACCTTCTGGTTCGACCGCCCCAGAAGAAGAGCACCCACACCAGGCCGGTATCGGAAGCCGGCTCTGGGCAAGGTGGCGGTGCCTCGGATCGCCCTGACGACGACACACGCATCGACATGGACCGTTTTAGGTGGACGACGGAACTGAAGGATGACCTGCTGAGCTGCTACGAGAGCAGTAGCCCGCGCCGTAGGGGATACATGTCCCGCATGCATGGGAGGTGGTGTGAAATGCATCCAGAGCATAGCACAATTACCTCCCAGAGCTTGCGGAACCAGGTATTTTACCTTCGGGGGCAGGGATACGTTCGTGCTCCAGCTCAGCCTGCCCCTCCGGCGACTGAAAGGCCTGTTAACCAGGCTGGAAGGTCGCCGATGAGGCCCGCTGAGAGGGAAATCGACGAAGCCGTCTCACCTGGAGATTTCAGTGACCGAAGGGCCTTGCATAACAACAAGAGGTCCTTCAAGCTGGCAGATTTAAAGAGAGAGGATGAGGCGTTGAGTGAACGTCTATCGGAGGTCTCTGACATTTGGAGCATCAATTGCGAAATTTACGCTGCGGCTCTGAGGCTGGCTGGACAGGGGAGAGTGAGAGACTCTCCTGTCGAGAGAGCACAGAGGCGGGTGCGCCAGATGGAAGCGAAAATCCAGTTGGCTCGCCAAGAAGCATCCCGTATCCAGTGTGTGATGGAATATAGAGCGGCCGGTAGGCCTTTTACGCGCCGCGTGCGCCAGATAGCCCGAGAGCTAAGGCGCGACCATCACACGCTCAGTCAAGCGGTACTGGTTGTTGTCAAGCAGCATTGTCTTGACAGGATACGGACGCTAATCGCTGCTAAACGATCACTGGTGACGCGGGCGAGAGGTTTGGAGGAAAACAGATTGTTTTCCGAAAAGCCTGCTCGTCTCTTCCAACAGCGACCACCAGTCATAGAGCAGCCGCCAACTGCTGATCGCGTGGAGACTTTCTGGAGGGGCATTTACGAACACCCCAAACCTCTCCAAGCAGACACTCCGGCCTTGGCGCAGTTCGAGTCCGTTTGTAGGAGGACTCCAAACCTGAATGTACTGCGTCACCCGATAAACACGGAAGAAATTCTTGGTGCCTTACGAGGCGCAAAGAATTTCGCAGCTCCTGGCCCGGATGGCATAAACACCTACTGGTTGAAAAAGTTTCCCAGTTGCCACCGGCATTTAGCTAGAGTTTTTAACTCGTGGCTAAATCAGGAGCAGCCAATTCCGGCTTGGTTTGTCGAGGGTCGAACCGTGCTTCTCCCGAAGACCGGAGATTTGTCTGATCCTAAAAACTACAGGCCAATAACATGTCTGAACGCATGTTACAAGCTCTTCACCAGAATCTTGTACATGCGTATCCTTCAAGCTGTAAATCCCGTATTTCTCAGCGTATATGAACAAAGAGGGTCTAAGAAAGGAGTAGCTGGCTGCAGGGATAACCTGTTAATTGACCGCTGTGTCACACAGGACTCCGTGCATTACCTGCGAAACCTTTCTATGGCCTGGATCGACTATCGGAAGGCATTCGACACTACGTCTCATGAACTGATTGTGCGGCTGTTGGAATGTCTTTCGGTAGATGATCAAATAGTGGGATGCATCAAACAACTGATGCCGCTCTGGAAGACTCGGTTCACTATAACATCGGGTGAAACCAGGGTTCGAACAGAGTTGGTATCATTTAAAAGAGGGGTCTTCCAAGGAGACTCCTTGAGTCCCTTGCTCTTTTGCATCTCGCTACTGCCTTTGTCCATAGCGCTGAAAAATACTAAGGGATACAGCTGTGGCAAGCCCAATTACCGGAGGCACAAGGTCACCCACTTATTTTACATGGATGACCTGAAACTCTATGCCTCCGGACAACGCGATTTAGAGCAGTCGCTTAGGGTAGTGCAGGATTACAGTCAAGCTATTGGTATGGAGTTCGGGATAGACAAATGTGCCATGGTTCATCTCAAAAGAGGACGTTGCGGAGATAGTGAAGATGAGGAGCAGCTCGTTGATGGGAGCATCTTGCGACAACTGCATGCCGGAGATACCTATACCTACCTTGGAGTGGCGCAGCGTCACATCCAAGAGGCAGAATTGGTCAAAGAGTGTCTCCGCCGCAAGTATTTGCACCGACTCCGGCAGATCTGGTCGTCAGAACTGTCCGGCAAAAACAAAGTCGCTGCCACAAACATGCTTGCGGTCCCATTGTTGCTATACAGCTTTGGTGCTATCCACTGGAACGTGGAAGAGCTGCGACAAATCGACATAAAGACCCGCAAAAGGATGAATATGGAGGGAAGTCTACATCCTAGATCCTCTGTCCCGCGAATATACCTCCCGCGACACCTGGGAGGGCGTGGACTATTGAGTTTGGAGCATCTGCACAACAGAGTAGTACTGGCCACTGCCTGCTATGTTACGACGAGCACCGATCCCCTGATCCGCTTTGTGCGAGAGCACGAGATTGCGGGTAAAGGAGCCTTCCTTTTTAAAGCAGCAACACGGGCAGCCGAAGAACTTAGTCTCACGCTCGACTTCACGCGGAGGTGTCAGCAGTCCGTTACGGAACTTGCTCCCGCACAATTAAAAACCCGGATTAAAACTGCTGAAGTCCAATTGCTTTTAAGACTTCACAAAGAGAAACCAATGCACGGAATCTTCTACAAACATCTAGAAGAGCATGGTTTATCTGAGCAGTTGACCTTCTCCTTCCTAAGGTCTAATGGGTTGAAGTCGGAGACTGAGAGCTCTATAATGGCTTGCCAAGACGGTGTCTTCAACACCTTAGTATACCGTAGCCGGATTATGGGTATGGATGTGCCCGATATCCGTTGTAGAGCCTGCCTGCAGGCGCCAGAGACCCTTACGCACCTGTTGTCGGCGTGTAAGGTGTACGCTGGCACAGCCTACGTCTATCGGCACAACGCGGCTCTACGAGTGCTATACTACCATTTAAGGCACTCATACGGTATAGATGAGACACTGGTGCTGCCGTATGCTCCAGGGGACATTGAGTCCGTTGTGGAGAACGAGAGGTGCCGAATTTACTGGAACTACTCATTCTCCACGCTCGAGCTTATACATGCAAATAAGCCCGACATAGTCCTCCTCGACTACCAACAAAAGACGATGTTCGTTATCGAGTTCTCGGCACCTGCCGAGGGGAACATCGTCTCTAAGGAGGAGGAAAAGCGGACCAAGTATCAGGAGCTCCTCGGACAACTTCGCAGGCTCTGGCCGGACTACACTGTGAGTCTGCTAGTAATGGTCATTGGATCCCTAGGTGGTATGAGGGATACGCTGCTCTCTGCACTGCGCAAAATGCCAGTGTGCCGTGCGGCGGCGCACATCTTAGCCGCCAGAATGCAGAAGGCAGTCATCCATGGGTCCCTTCGTCTGCTTAGGACGCACGATACGCGGACCCAGTGATTGCTCACCTCACGGTGTGAGGAGTAGTCGCTGGGGAATGGAACAGCAGCCCGGTGTGTCGGAGCCCGGGTTGCACCTTTTTTGTTTTTGTTTTGTCTATATATATATATATATATACTTGGCTGGCGCACCAAGTGAGGACAGTACATATTAGTGACCAAGTGAGGACAACGAGATAATGGCATCATTTTATGATAGATATTACGAAGATGTGCCATTTGATAAGAAACATTCAAATATACACATGAAAGCTATTTTACCGATGAGAAAATTGATACGTGTATATCGAGACAAGTGAGGACCTTTCAATGAAAGAATTAAGTGAGCCACGATATACCCGCTTTTTATCCCAGAGAACAACGGAGGTCCGAAATCGGTATACAACGCACCAAGCGAGGTCATAGCTGTGTTGCCAAAATGACACCGCAATATAAGCCGTTCTACGACTTTGACTGAATAGGTTTTTTTAGATTACACTTTACAACAACTACCCTGTTGTTGTAACGTGTAACCTGATGGACTTCAATGATTGTGAATTCACAACTGCTTTGACATCATGTTCTGCTCCCATAGACATATGGTCATGAATCCTCCAAATAATTGATTTAGAATCAGTGTTATATAGATCTTTGTAACTACATTGTTTTTCCTTTTATAGGCGAATAGACTTTGCTTTTGTTATTTTTGTGTGAATTTTAAGAATATCTGATTAATATTTTTCCTTTTAGTAAGGAGCTTTACGCTGCTTGCGTCAAAATCCGTGCCTCTAGTGGCAAAAAGCGAACGAGCCTTGTCGTTCCACCAAGGAGAGTTTACTGCTGCTAGTAGCGTTCCTCTTTGGTTGCCGTTACCTTCGGGTACTAGATGGCGCACAGGCAGAGTTCCTTCTGTCTACTCGCACATCTTTCACATGTTTATTAAACATGGAGAAATTGATGCTCTCTATTTCCGTCAATCGACCTATGGCGCACTGATGATCGCTCATAAGCGTGAAACAGCTGTCTGCGTACTGGTGGATTGACGGAGGTATAGAGCAACCCTCGTATATCGGCTTTACGCTGCTTGCGTCAAAATCCGTGCCTCTAGTGGCAAAAAGCGAACGAGCCTTGTCGTTCCACCAAGGAGAGTTTACTGCTGCTAGTAGCGTTCCTCTTTGGTTGCCGTCACCTTCGGGTACTAGATGGCGCACAGGCAGAATTCCTTCTGTCTACTCGCACTGTGTCGAGATTTCATCAAAATCAGTTCAATATTTTCCACGCTACAGAACAATCTAGAGCAATGCCATTATTACGTATACATCAGGAAATTCTTGGTTTCTGCAATAGGCTAGACAATGTTCGGATGGATCTAAAAAAGTGTCACAGGTCAATGGACAGCCTATTATCAATACAATAAGCTTTTCAGTTTTACAACCCCTCACCCCCCAACGATCCCAATTTCTCCCTTACCAAAAAAGTAGAAAATGATCAGTCACGTCTCAAACGCCTAAAAACGATGTTTGAGATGTTTTTATATTTTTAGTTTTTTTCATTATTGCTGCGCCGCCACTGATACGATTTCTAAAAACCATACGCATTTCCATTCTCGACACAGTAATAATACTATGTCAAAATTTCATTAAAACCGAACAAAAGTTTCCACCAAATACAGAACGACCTAAAGCAAAACTCGTATTCGAAGTCCCTTGTTTTCTGCAATACGCAAGGCACTGTTAGGATGGACCTAAAAAAGTGTATTATGCCGCTGGGTCTTTCTCTCACAGGTCAGTGTGTTTGCGTGTAGTCTGTATGTGTGTGTGTAATGGCTTTACTTTTAGCATTTAGATTTTACATTACATTATTAAATGTTACATCATTATGCGGAATTAACCCAAGATTGACAAGTTTCATATATTTGGCCATCTTTTGATAAGCTTTAGACAGCCTATTATGAATACAACAATTTTTTCATTTTCATAGCTAGAGATGTGTAGAACGGTTCTGATCCGGTTCATTGATCCGGATCTTTAAGGTGACCTAACTGAACCGAATCCTAAATTTAATCTCAACGGGTCAGATGGGTCACAAATTCGGCGGCCTGTTCATCAGAATCACAAAGCAGGATGGTGCGTGCCACGGCGATATATGTCGGTCAGTCAATCTGACGATTGGCGATGTTCAGTTTTCGGTTCAGTGTTCTGCTTAAGCTACAGGATAGCCATAATGCTCAATGTTCTGGGATCTGAATTTAAAAGAATATTTAGATAGATATTTTAGGGCGAATAATAAATGAATATTTTTCTTGTATGATGAGTTGTGGCTGTTTATAGTAGAGACAAAAAATTCCTTTTACGTGCTAGGAGTGTATTTTAACAAATACGAGAAACTCAAAACTGAATAATTATTTACTCAAATCGAAATTTATAAAGAATAGTATTAATACATATACATCTTCTAGGTACATATTTATAAAAAAATAAATATCATCTGATATAAAGATAAAACAAATTAATAAATTATACATGAAGTGTACTGTACTGTACTGGCTCATTTCTGTCTGCACCGAGTACCCAGATTGGGCGGTTCCTTCGTGCTTCGGTTGACCAATCGTTCACCTTCGATCTTGAGATCTTGAGATCGAAGGTGAACGATTGCATTCGCTAGTGGGGATCCGACTGACCCGTGAACCGGATCACTGTTCCGGATCTTTGAGGTGTTCTAGATCCGGTGATCCGCATCTTAAAAATGACCCGATATGCCCATCTCTATTCATAGCCCTCCACCATCCATCCTGTAGTACAAAATGATTAGGAACCCCCAAAAATCCTAAAAACGAAGTTTGAGGAATATTTGACTTTTTTTGTTTTTGCTAATTCCTTCATCGCCCATGCACGGATTTTCAAAATTATAGCAGTATACTACCTATTACGACCCCACAGTATATCGCTCCGTGCAAAGGGTTACTGAGATTATGAGGATAGAAAAACGCCAACAGGCAGATAAACCGACAGACCGATAGCCTACATGTCCGATAATGCCATATAAATATGTATTACGGGCCTACCTGACAGATACGCTATCTGAAACTTATCAGAGACCGGTGAAACCGGTTCTAAGTGTAACAGACAGACAAACCGACAGACCGAAAGCCTATCTGTCATATAAATGATATGGGCCTATGTGACAGATACGCTATCCGAAACTTATCAGAGACGAGTGAAACTGGCCCTAAGTGTAATGAATGGGTATCAAAAAAGAATGTAGGTAAGTCTTCAAGGACAGTTTTCGTGTAGGTCTAAAAAGCATAGAATTTAATATTTTTTAGGGCAATGGAGGGTACTTTATGTTAACAACAATTTTTCGAGATTTCATCTCCCTCTCTCCCCACCTTCCCTATTTCATCCCCTCCTAAAAAATAACAGATTATTGAAAACTCATAAAAAGCTTGAAACAAAGGCCGAGGGGTTTTATCTTTCACTACGCCTACGCCCAGCTTTTCATAAAGTGCAGCTTTACCTACTACTACCCAGCAACATACTACTATCCAAATTTCATCCATTTAAAAAATGCAAAATGCAACGTAGGTGCACCTAAGCTATACGACCAGCTCTGTCTAATTAAAATTTTCACTATTCCTTTAGATCGAGAACTCATTTCGTTTTTACATTATTTCCAACGTTCAGCATGCGCACAGGTCATTTTAAGGTTATACAGGGTGACTCAAGCTCAACGCCTCGGACTCTTGTGACCAAATGATACTACTTTTCGGAAAATCGACTTTGCAAGTGTATGTAGGTCGAGTTGGGCTACATTTTAAAAATAATGACTTTCATACAGGGTGTCTAATATAAGCGTGACATATCAAACTTATGTTTTTTTCAAATGGAACACCCTGTATATTATTGCATATTTAGATTCCTGGGTGAATGTTAGTGGGACTTTATGTATCACACATGGGACTTTAAGCGAACCGTTTAGTATATAGGGTATAGGTGGATGTCAGAAAAAAATTGAATATCGCAGCTATTATAAATCTTAGAGGGCTGTGACGTTGCCATGTTACTAAGCATGAAATGTATCAGCTTACGTTAGACGGTCGAGTTCGAATTACATTTGTACTTGGACAAATCGGTAGATCAATTAAGGAAACTTCAATCAAAGGTAACTTGACTTTTTCAAAGGGAATGCATAATTTTTTTTATACGATCAAATGTGCAATTTGATAGGCTTTCTAATTATATCAGGTTGTGAATATCAATCTGTGGTAGTTTTTATTAAATTTCGAGATTTCAATCAAATCAGTGTCTTTCAATTTCCCTACCTATAAACAAACTAGCAGGCCATGAAATATAAACAAAATCGTATTCAGATGGAAGAAAACAACTAACTTCGCAAAAAGATCCAGCAGAACTAGAGTAAAAGAACAAGATTATAAAAATTCCCTACAACAAATCAACTCTAACCAGAAACAACGGCGGTAACATGTCTAAGGTTAAAGAGAAGCTGAAGTATGACAGAAATGGATAATTTTTACAGCCTACTAGCGACTGCAATGTACTACAGATTAAAAATTTCCAAAATCACTAAACACTTTGAAATGAAAGCAAAACTTTCAGCGATCGTTGCCGTCAGTCTAATATCTTCAGAGCGCAATTTCACATTTAATGGCATAAATCAGTAGTCATTTCCGTCAAAGGCAAAAGTAATGATACCTCTCACTGTCGTCCTTTGAACTTTTCAGTTACTACGTTTACATGTGGAATTCAATTCGAACTGAATCCGATTTTGGTATTGAATACTGCATGTAAACACTGCAAAATTTGGATCGAAAGTGAATTGAGTTTCAAGGTCGATACCGCTCTTTTCTGGGATCGAATGTGGATCGTATCGGACTGAAATCCATGTAAACAGGCAGCGGTATTGGAACCGAATCGGCGACTGCGCATACGGTCTCTCTGAATCAGTAATATCTTTTCTAAACACGAAAACCACAAAGAAAACAAAATCGTGAACACACAATGGTTCTAAAGTTTGGGTACGTCGGTTTTGTTATTCTTGGTCGGGTACTCAACGAAAACTAGGCTAGGTTGTAGGTTATGTGAGATTTATAGGTTAGGATAGTTTTGACAGCTTGCTCGCCACTTCACGAAATGGATTCAAATCGATCTGAAAACTAAACGTGTAAACACAGGAAACGCTGGATATGGCATCGTATTCAATTCGAATTGAATCCCCATGTAAACGTAGTAAGTATCTATTAGCAAGATCACAAAAAAGGAATACTGACAAATCATATTTTAATTTTCTGTCAGATAAATTATGTTTAATAATTAGAGCAGATTTTTAATTTATTCTTCATTTTCGGCGATCTTGCTTATGAGTATTGAAAAATTTGCAGAACTCCAGTCAGAGGTATCGGTTACTATTTTTTTAAATCATGAAATGTGAGATTGTATTCTGAAGCTATTAAGCTGCCAGCAACATTTCAAAATTCACAATGGTTTTGTGACTCTTCAATCTTTAGAATATTGTAGTAGCCGGTATGCTGTAAAAAATACCTATTTCTGTCATACTCCAGCTGCTTTTTGACCTTAGATGTGTTATGTCTGCTATTTCTGGTTAGAATTGATTTGTTGTAAGTCATGTTTATAATTTTGTCCTTTTACTTTAGTTCGTCCATAACTATCTGCTAAGTTAGTTGTTTTGTTCCATCTGAACAGTTTTTTGCTCATATTTCATGGCCTGCTAACTTGCTTATAGGTAGGAGAATTGAAAAACACCGGTTTTACTGAAAGTTTGAAATTAAATCAAAACTACCAGAGATTTATATTTACAACTGCATATCATTAGAAAGCTTATCAAATTGCACATATATTTATAAAAAAAATTATGCATTTCCATTTGAAAAAATCAAGTTACCTTTGATTGGAGTTTACTTAATTGATCTACCGATTTCTCCAAGTACAAATGTAATTCGAACTCGACCGTCTAACGTAAGCTGACACATTTCATGCTTAGTAACACGGCAAAGTCACAGCCCTCTAAGATTTATAATAGCTGCGATATTCAATTTTCTTCTGACATCTACCTATACCCAAAATTGTGATTTGTACCTAAACGGTTCGCTTAAAGTCCCATGTGTGATACATAAAGTCACACTAAAATGCACTGGAGTCTAAATATGCAATAATGTACAGGGTATTCCATTTAAAAAAACAGCTTTGATATGTCACGCTTTTATTAGACGCCCTGTAGAAAGGTCATTATTTTTTAAATGTAGTCCAACTCGACCTACATACACTCGCAAAGTCGATTTTTCGAAAAGTGGTATCGTTTGGTCACAAGAGTCCGAAGCGTTGAGCTTGACTCACCCTGTATATGCGTTGTGCGGCCGATTCGGGTTCAGTACGGTTGACGGTTACATGAATTTCAGATCGATCCGAAAATATACCTACTTGAAGATCAATAATAGTAAAAGGGCAAGAAGGACGCTTACAAAAAATACTCAGGTGGTCCTCTGTCGTCTATATCACCCGGTCCTCGTTTATCACTTCTAATAGTATAAACACGTAAACACTGTATATTATACATAACAGGTAGAAAATGCGAAATTTGCTTAACAATCCTAATATCTTCGGGTGATTCACCACCGCCTACCGGTCCTCACTTATTCCACCTATTCGTATAGAGGTATACTAATTCAACGTTCACGCGGTAAAATAACATTCATTAATATGTGCTAGTACGGATTTCAGTTGAGTGAAAATAAATACAACTTAATGTAAAATTAACCTTTGCAGGGATGTAGGTAATTTGGTATCTTAGATAAGAACTCTGTTAAAATTTGACCATTATAGGGAAAAAAATCAAATTATCTGTGACCGAGGTTTCTTTAATTAATCTACTGATTTTTCCAAGTTCAAAAAGATTTCAAATTTAACCGTCTGACGCACCTTATGCTCAGCCGTACCGAAAAGTCATGGCCTTCTAAGATTTGTAGTCACTGTGATACTCAATTTTTTTCTGATACCTACTTATACCAAGAATGGTGATTTGCACCTAAACAGTTCGTTTAAGGTTCCATATAAAATACATGGGGTCAAACTAGAATATACCAAGCAATCTAAATACGCAATAATATATTCCACTCCATTCATTTAAAAATGTAATTTTATTATGAATCACCCTGTATAAACTTAAAAATTCAAGTGAAAATATTTTAACGTTATAGCAGTCAAGGGTTCCCACCCCCCACCAAGTGACAGACTTTTTAAATATGTGTTAGTAAGTCAACAATCCTCCGTCCGCCCAGTGTTGGCCCACCCTGTATAGGTAAATAAACGTATCAAATGTCTCCTAGGTCAGTATTCGGATAAGTCTGAAAAGTCTAGAATTTCATATTTTTTAGGGAAATCGAGGGTATTTTATGTTTACAAGAAATTTTCGGGATTTCGACTCCCCCATCCCCACCTTCCCCATTTCATCCCCTCCCAAAAACGGTAGATGATTGGTAACTTATAAAAATAATTCTGAGGGGTTTTGTCTCTCACTACACCAACGCGAAGCTTTTTATAAAATGAATTTTTACTTCCCACACGATAGGTGAGGGGAGTATTGCGATCGGGAAAATTTTCGATTTTGAAATAATACGCTTCTTGGGCGTTTTATGATGTGTACATAACGAAAATCCACGTCACTCATTTCCGTCGATCTGTCTGTCGGTCTGTCTGTCTGTCGGTCTGTCGGTCTGTCGGTTTGTCGGTCTGTCGGTCTGTCGGTCTGTCGGTCTGTCGGTCTGTCGGTCTGTCGGTCTGTCGGTCTGTCGGTCTGTCGGTCTGTCGGTCTGTCGGTCTGTCGGTCTGTCGGTCTGTCGGTCTGTCGGTCTGTCGGTCTGTCTGTCTGTCTGTCGCGTTTTTCTACCCTCGTAATCTCAATAACCGCTGCATGGATTGTGATGAAATTTGGGCAGCGTTATGCTGTGGGGTCGTAGTAGGTAATGTTCCTGTAATTTTGAAAATCGTTATACGGGGGGCGGAGTAATTAGCAAAAAACGAAAAATGTCAAATATGCCTCAAACTTCGTTTTTAAGCGTTTTAGGGGTTCCTGATCATTTTCCACTTTTTCTTGGGTGGGGGTGAATTTGGGATGGTTGGGGGGTGGGGGGTTGTAATACTGATTTTCAGTTTTTTTCAATTTGTTTTATTCGCAATGGGCTGTCCATTAATATGTGAATGAAAAGCCTAGCGGCATGATACACTTTTTTAGGTTCATCCGAACGTTGCATGCTTATTATAGAAACCACGGGACTTTGAGAATTTTCCGATGTATACGTACGAGTATTGCTTTAGATCGTTTTGTATTTTATAATGTTGAAATTACTGAATTGATGTTCATCAGAATTTATGATGTACACATACGGGTATTGTTTTAGATCGTTCGATATCGCGTAACGCGAAAATTGTTCAATTGATTTTAATGAAATTTTGACATAGTATTACTCCCAAGCCGAGGATGAAAAACGCGTATGTTTTGGAAAAATAGTGTCAGTGGCGGCGCAGCAATAATAAAAAAACTAAAAATATAAAAACAGCTCAAACATTGTTTTTAGGCGTTTTACGGGTTCCTGATCATTTTCAAATTTTTTTGGGTGGGGTGAAATCGGGGCGGTTGGGGGGTGGGGGGTAGTAAAACTGAAAAATTTGTGGTATTCATAATAGTCCGTCTATTGACCTGAAGAAGAAATACCTAGCGGCATATTGCACTTTTTTATGTCCGTCCGAACTTTGGCTTGCCTATTACAGAAACCAATTTTGTGATCTGCACATACGAGTTTTGCTTTATTTCGTTCTATGTATATTGCGTAAAGCGAAAATTATTGAATTGATTTTAATAAAATTTTGACACAGAATTACCGCTGCGAAAATGGAAAACGACTCTGTTTTTGAAAAACCATGTCAGAGGCGGCGCAGCAATAATCAAAAAACCAAAAACATAAAATCAGCTCAAACTTCGTTTTTAGACGGGTTGGAGGCTCTTGATCGTTTCGCATTGTCCAGTTCAAGCATGTAGAAAAAAACTATGGCGCCCTAGTTCCTAAGAAGGGAGACGCAAGAAACTATTTACGAGGGTTTTTGTGTTGGATGTTGTTTTTGGAGGCGGATGGGCGATAATTCAGTTGCAAGGGAATTTTAGGCTATAGCTTCATGCAATGGGAAATAATAAAATGGTATCATCATTATGTGTGGGAAGTACTGAGTCAATCAACTTGACTCCATTTTTACCTATTACTACCCAGCACCATGCTGCTATGTATAAAAATATCGTCCTCTTAAAAACGCAACTTTCGGCATGCACACAGGAGACTTTCATGTGATGTATTCGTTGTGCGGCCGATTTGGTTTTAATGCAGTTGTCGTTTACATGAGAAGAGCGGGAAAGACGTTTACAAAAAATACTCAGGTGGTTCTCAGTTTGTCGTGCATGTCAGCCGGTCCTCGTTTATCAGTTCTAATAGCATAATCACGTAAACACTGGAAACATGACATGCAGAAAAGTCGAAATTAGCTTAACAATACTAATATCTACGAGTGAGTCACCACCGCCAGCGGTCCTCACTTATTCCTCCTATTCGTAAAGAGATATACTAATTCAGCTTTCATGGAGTAAAATAACATTGATTAACATGTGCTACTACGGATTTCAACTAAGTGAAAATAAATGCAACTAAATGTAAAATTAACCTTTTCCTTTGTTAAAATTCGACTACAGGGATGTAGATACCGCGTGACACATATAGCGAAAAATTCGACCCCTCTAATTACCAAAATTTTGCTAATAATCTGAACATGTCAATAACGGCGAATTCAGGTAACTTAGTTCAACGGATCTATTTTGAACGTTTATTGACTAGTCTAGGCACTGCGACTACAGGAGCAAGACTTTTTCAATCAGACCAACTGAAATGGGACATGACTCACTTGCTAAATCGCTGATGTTGAAAATGGTATCGCCCTTCGTTATTAAAAACAAGTATTCCTGAGAAGAACTGAATCAATAAACTTGACTTCTATTTTTTTAATGTCTGACCATGTTTTGGGAATTATTCAATATTTGTAGACGCGTAATTCGAAAATTGATTTAATCTAACGCGTGAATCAGTTGACTGCACTTTCGGTTGGCATTTGGCGTCATAAAACGTGTCTATGCCTGTGATACAATAAAGTTAGCTAGAAAGGCAACAAATCTGTAACGAGAATATACTGTTAGATAAGGGTAGATATGCTTGACAGGGGTACAACATTTATGAATTCAGAAATTTGTACTGTACAGTTATACATGAGGTTCAATCAATATGAACGATAATTGACTAACTTAGTACTTCCCACACATTAAAGTGATATCAGTTTATTATTTTCCCTTTGCATCAAGCTATAGTCTGAGATCCCCTTGCAACCAAATCATCACCCTCCTGCCCTCAAAAAACATCCAACACAAAAACTCTAGTAAATAGTTTCTTGATACTCCTCTCCATAGGAACTAGATCGACACTGGTTTAATTCTGCGAGCTTTAATTGGATGAAACGAAACGACCAGGAACACCCAAATCGCCTAAAAACGAAGTTTGAGTTATTTTTATATTTTTAGTTCTGACGCGATTTTTAAAGACCATACGCATTTTCCATCATCGTCACGGTAATACTACTGTGTCTAAATGTAATTAAAATCAATTTCAGGTTACATAATACAGAACTATGTAAAGCAATACTCGTATACAACATACGTCAGAGAAAATCCCTCAGTTTCTGTAACAATCAAGGCAACGTTCTGATAAACCTAAAAAGTGTATTATGTCGCTAGGTCCTTTTTTTGTAGGTCAATGGAGAGCGTGTAATGCATACAAAACCTTTATTAGTTTTGCAACCCTCCAACCCAACCACCTCAATTTCACCCTCACTCAAAAAACAGAAAATGATCAGGAACCCCCAAAAGGCCTAAAAACTGGTTTGAGTTGTTTTTATATTTTTAGCTTTTTTATTGTCGCTGCGCCGTAGTGACGGCACGATTTCTAAAAAGCATACCCATTTTCCATGCTTGGCATGTTATAATAATACTGTGGCAAAGTTTCATTAACGATCTAAAACAATTTTCGTATGTATGCATATATCCGAAAATTCCAAGGCCATTGGTTTCTGTAGTAGGCAAGGTAATGATCGGATGGACCTATAGGGCCGCCGCGCCGCTAGCACTCTTTCACAGGTCAATGGACGAATGGAAAATACTTTAGGAGAAGTCTTATTTCCAACAAAAAAGTCATATAAAGTAGAGTCCGATTTTCAACTGTTTCAGAGATACCTAAATTTGATTTTCATTGAAATGCAGACCTCCAAACGAAAACCATAATCAAACAAAATTTTATCGTCGGATTTTGGAATTTTTAGTAGTAGTGATTAGAAAAGACGATGTCACGTCATTGTTTACTAAAAGAAAGTGATCATGTATCAAACACTCAAACTCGAGATAGTATCAAAATCAGCATGTTTTGAAAAGTGACATCAAGAAACATTACAAAAAAGGAATTTATCTTAAAAGATCGCCAAATAGTTAACCACGTACTTTACGGTAAATACATGCCCATCTTTCTAGTTATCCATTGGTACCACAAACTTCTTATAAATGTGGTAAACATAGGCAACAAAATTGCATTTAAGCTCTAGAGGTGTATTGGATCTCGGGGACCGCAAAATTTCAACAACCGTATGCAAAAACGTGTCATCGGATTTCTAATTTTTGTGTACTTCAATAATGTTCTATTACATCATAAAAAGAGATCTATCAACTAAAACTTCAGTATAGGGTCTACAAATTGTATGATATTAGAAGAAAACTTCAAGTTTTAACTTAAAATCGAATCGTCTTAAAAAGTCGCTAGGTAATTTCTTAAAAGGTGGTAGATAATCAAGCAGAACATGCAAGCCACTTTATAAAGTATCGTGTATCCATAGATTTTCACTGGTGTATAAATGAGAGGTTGTAAATAATCCAGAACGAAGTAGTAGAAAATTAAGCATGATATCTTTAGGGAAAAACCTCGTATTATGGATCAGTCATGAACATACATACGCTAAAGCTGAAACTGTAGATTTTGTGCTGTGGATCAACAGTAATGAACGCACGCCTGCGCAAATTAAGATACAGTGGGTTGTGACAGCTGCGTCTCTACTTTTAGAGCGGGCAACGGCGTTGGTGTTCACGCATACACGGAAATCATCCTACAGCTCCACCTACGCTGTTGCTGGTATTTCTTAGCGGAAGATGTGGTTCACTGCGAAAACAACTGGTATGTATCCGTACATCCGTACAATTACATGCCAGTACACATTTTGGAGGAAGGCGATCCTGTCAGAAGAATGGATTTTTGTCGACTTATGCTTCATGTGGATGCCGGAGATGCAACTTTTTTAAGTAGGATTCTTTTGACGGATGAATTCATACATAACTAAAAATCTACGGTTACAAGACACTTTATAACGTGGTCTGCATGTTCTGTTTGCTTGCCTAACTTCTTAAGACGAATCTATTTTAAATCGCAACTTGAAGTTATCTAAAATTATAGTTTTGAGACCATATACCGAAGTTTTGGTCAACTTTTTATGACTAATCGTGATGTGATAGCACATTATTCAAGTAACCATAACAAAAATTAAAAATCTGATGACAAGCTTTTGTCAAACCGTCTGTTGAAATTTTGCACTCTTAGCGATCCAACATGCCTTTAGAGTTTAAATCTCTTACTGCATATGTGCAAATTTACAACAAGCTTATGGTACCAATGAACAACTAGAAAGGCATGTGTTTACCTTAAAGTGCACGGTTAATTATATGGTGATATTTTAAAGATTCCTCTTTTTGTAACGTTTTTGAAGTCACTTTTCAAAGCATGCTAATCTTGACACTATCAAGAGTGTTATACCTGATCCCTTTTTTTAGCTGGTAATGACGTGATAGCATATTTTCTAAGGACTAATACCAAAAATTTCGAAATCCGACAATACAATTTTGTTTTATTAGGGTTTTAGTTTGGAGGCCTGCATTTTAATGAAAATCTCTATAATGAATACAACAAATTTTTGAGTTTTACAACCCTCCGCCCCCCCATCGACCCCAATCACACTCTCACCCAAAAAAGTAGAAAATTATCATCAAATCCTAAAACGCCCAAAAACGAGGTTTTTGTTTTTTGCAAATTACTCCGCTGCCAATGCACCGATTTTTAAAATTATAGGAGCAATACCTACTAGGACCCCATAGGATACCGGTACCCAAATTTTATCACAATCCACGGTTACTGATGTGACTAGCCTAGAAAAACACGCAAAGACAGACAGACCGACGTTATATAGACATCATAAAACGCCCAAAAAAGCGTATTATCTCAAAATCGAAAATTTTCGCGATCACAATACCTATCACAATTTCCTATCGGTGTGGGAAATAAAATTAACTAAAAAGAAGCAGAGGTCATAAAAAGGCGCGAAAGGCATTTCAGATGGTAGGGTGGTATCGATTAATTAATATGCATGTGGACCTCGGTTATTGCCTTATACATTACCGGTCCTCTCATATTTGTTCTAATCGTAGAGATATACAGAGAATGTGGAAAAAGTGCAACTATTTTTTAAATACTAAGACTGTCAGATCGTTTTGTACCGGTGATCACTTGTTCTCTCCTATTAGTACAGAGATATACTCAGGGCCGTAGCTAGGCGTTGACCATGGAGGGGGTTCATGGTGACCTTAGGAGGGGTTCATGTATAAAAGAATATGTAATGTCTTAATTTGTTAAACATCTGTATAGATTGTATCGCTGTCATGAGCACCGAGGGATTGGTTGGTAGTAGAATAAATCACTAAGCTTGGAGAAAGCATCCTTGATTATCTTTATTTTGTATTATTTTAGTAGTTATTTCATTCATGGGAATACTCATGCGGGGGTTTGAACCGGCCCTGGATATGCTTGCTGATTGCTTATTCCGTCTAAGCTACCATTCATTGGTCCTCCTGTTCGATTAGCTTAGATGAAATACTACCGTTGCGGTCAATGAACTTTGTTATTTATCTGCACAGCGTCCTAAAACGTGTCTCCAGGTAAATCCATCCATAAGGTCGATTATAGACTTCTATTTACTATAAGATTTTCAAGTATCATGATGTGTCGATTGATTCGTTGTCTTCAATTATCTTCTTGAAATGTATAGGCAATGACATCTGAAACAGATATTACGAAACATCTGCCGACACGTTCCAAATAAATCTGTTACTTTGAGACCTTTTCTGTGCCTACCTATTCCTTGACAAATAAAATCAAATGAAAATTTGTCCTCAGTAACGTAATCTGAAGGCTTGATACCTCGGTGACTACACATCTGCTGCTCACGTAGAACTGCCGTTTCTACTAGCAAAATCGATGTAACAGCTAAATACTACTGGAGTTCAGCTTTAAAGGTGGACAGAGAATGTTTTTTAAACTGTGGAACAGCAGCGGTTCCTGAATTTTTGAAAGGGGGCGCACAAAAGTTTAAATAAAAAAATACACAAAAATCCTACCAGAGATTATTTAGGCCGCAGCTGCACTCTGCACATAAGTATACATAAGTATCTTTATACAAGTAGGAGGAATAAGCGAGGGCAAGTGGCGGCCGTAAAGGACTCAAACATCAGTATTGTTATGCTAATTTCGACTTTTTCACGTCATGTGTGCAGTGTATACCTGTTCATACTATTAGAACTAATAAACGAGGACCGGGTGATATACGCGGCAAACTGAGGACCACCCGAGTATTTTTTTATCGATCTAAAAGAATAGTTGATTTTAATTAGACAGAGTTGGTCATATGGTTTAGGTGTACCTAAGTTGCGTTTTTTAAGTGGATGAAATTTGAAAAGCGGCATGCTGCTGGGTGGTAATAGGTAAAGCTTCATTTCATGAAAGCTGTGCGTTGGCGTAGTAAAAGGCAAAACCCCTCAGACTTCTGTTTGAGCGTTTTATGAGTTAATCATCTACCATTTCTGGGAGGGGCTGAAATTGTTAAGGTGGGGAGGGGGGAAACCTTGAAAATTTGTTGTAAACATAAAATACCCTCCATTGGCCTAAAAATATGAAATTATATACTTTTTCAACGAGATATTTGATACGTTCATTCACATATACAGGGTGGACCAATAGTGAGCAGATGGAGCATTGTTGACTTACTAAAACATATTTCAGAAATCTGTCACTTGGTCATGGTAGGGACCTTTGAGTGATATAACGTTGAATATTTTCACTTAAATTTTGATGTCTATATAGGGTGGTTCATATCAAACTTACATTTTTTTGAAGGCGACTCCCTATACATTATTGCATATTTGAATTCCTTGGTGAATTCTAGTGTGACTCAATGTATCTTATATTGAACTTTAACGAACCGTTTAGGCACAAATCAGCATTCTTGATATAAGTAGGTATCAGAAAAAATTTAAATATCGCAGTGATTATAAATCTTAGAAGGCCGTGACATTGCGGTACGACTAAGCATGAGATGCGTCACCTTAGGTCAGACGGTTAAATTTAATTTTTTTTGTACTTGAAATCAGTAGATTAATTAAGGAAACTTCAGTCACAGAGAACTTGATTTGTTCAAATAAGAATACCCATTTTTGTTTACAGAATCAAATGCAGAATTTGATTACCTCGATCTCAATCTTCTTACAAACAAACAAAAGCCCGTTAAGATGGAAGAAACCAACTAACTTAGTAGAAAGATACAAACAAACTAAACAACACAACAAACGGAAATTCCTTACAACACATAATCTCTAACAACAGCGGTAAGAAATCTAATGACAATGACCAGCTGGCGTATGACAGAAGTGTTATTTTTCCACAGCCTACCAGCTATTGAGATCTACTAGAGCTTGATAACAAAAAACGATTAAAAATATTGAAACAAAAAAAAAACTACCAATGATTGCTGCTGACAGTTTAGCATCGTCAGAATGAAATTTCACATTTAATGGGATAGAAAAGTAGTCATCTCTGTTAAGTCAAAAGTAAAGATACCTCTAACTGGAGCACTCTGAGCATCTATTGATGTGATTGTTAGATTTTTTTATTACTCCATGTTGTAACTGTGTTTATTTCATGTATGTTCCTACCAAGTAAATAATGTTTTATCATATAACATACTGCAATTCAGTTTTCATTTTTTGCGATTTTGCTAATAAGTAGAAGTACCAGTGAAGAATTTGAAGGGCTCCAGGCTTTTGACTTACGTCTATTTTATGGAACTAAATGTGAAAATTTATTCTGAAAATATAGATACTCCCCTGCCAGTAACGATCGCTGGTATTTTGTCTTTTATTTAATTTTTTTTTGTACTGACTTTGGATATCTGCGTATAGCTAATAGGCTGTGAAAAGTAAGCCTTCTTGTTGCCGCTGTCGTTTCTGGTTAGAGCTGATATCTTGTAAGACATTTTTATAATCTTACCTCACTAATCTAGTTTGTTTGCGTTTTTATGCCAAGTTAGTTGGTTTCTTCCATCTGAACAGGTTTTTGTTTATTTTTCATGGACTGCTAGATTACTTAGAAGCTGGGAAAGTGTAAAACACCGATTTGACTTAAAATTTGGAATAAAATGAAAATTAAAAAAGATTGATTCCAACAATCCTACATTGTTGGAAAGGTTATCAAGTTTTAGATTCGATGGTATAAGAGAAATTAGGCATTCCCATTTGAAATAATCAAGGTACATGTGATTGAAATTTCCTTAATTATTCTACTGATTTCTCCAAGTATGACACGTTTTATGCTTAGTCACACCGTAAAGTCACGGCCTTCTAAGTTTTATGATCGCTGCGATATTCAATTTTTCTCTTATACCCACTTATATCAAAAAAGTGATTTGCGCCTAAACGGTCCGTTTAAAGTTCCATATAAGATACATGAAGTCACACTAGAATTCACTAAGCAATTAAAATATGCAATAATATATAGGCGGTTCTATTAAAAAAATGTTAGTTTGATAATCAGCCTATATAAACGTTAAAGTTTGAGTGAAGGTATTTTAACGTTATAACCTTCAGGGGCCCTACCATGATCAAGTAACAGATTTTTGAAATATCCTTCTAAGTCAACAATCCTCCGTCTACTCACTATTGGCCCACCCTGTATTGCATCTATCACATAATAATATGTACTCTGAGAGGAATTCACATATTTTGTTGGAATGTTTGAAAAGAAAAGTATTTTATAACTTATCGAATTTTTAAAGCTGAAGCTGGATTGACATGAAACGAGTGAAATCGGGTCAAGCCAGACCAAAAACTCTTAAGATGCTTATCGGAGCAGCTAAAATCTGACGAACTTGGAACGATTGGACTCGGATAGCACTCTACTCTCTCAGACACTCTCTCCCATTTTTTACCTAAGTCTAAAATATGCTTCTCAGTTGTACAAAAATGAGCTTTAACAATTTCAAAAGGCATATCACACGGTATCTAAAACGTCAGTTGAATTGACCATCTTAGATTCCAAACGAAAATTGTATGACTCGATATTAAACTAATTGAAACACCTGCTGGTTCTCACGCATAAGGGCATGGTTCATGATTTCAGAACTGTCTAGTAATCGCTGTACCGAAGATCCTACTCCTAAACCCTTCATGCATAGAGCGATGACCTGCAGTCTAAAACTTTTCTGCCATAAAAGCCGCTTAGATCTCATTCCAAAAGTTCCTCATGATGGGGCACTTGTGAACAAAATTATGACTCACAACACCTAATTTTCTTCTCAAAGACAGCAACGTGTAATATGGGAAGCTAAACAATCAAGTACACAAAGAAAAGGCGAAATATCGTGAGAGGCATTAGTCTGCCGGTATTTCATCGTTGCCGAATTTCAGGACCTCACTTGTCGCATGCACTGGTATGTAACGTATATGGGGTGGCGGTATACAAACTCGAGAAACCATCTGGTGCCAAAGCGGTGAACTAAAATGTATACATTTACCATAAAACGAAAAAAATGAGGACCAGCTGAAATTTTCAAATTTGACTCAAGACCATATCCGCAACTCACCACAAAAATTTCAAGCGAAGTCCTTGTGAGGTCCGTATATTGGTCCTCACTTGGTCGCGGTCCTCACTTGTTATGCAGATTTTGCACGGGCTAGCCTCACTTGTACCACGGGCCAAAAATATATATATATATATATATATATATATATATATATTACGAGCGGGTAATCGCATCTCTTGCAGTACTTGCAGTTCACAATATATTGGACAAACATCCAGGTCTTTAAAAGGTAGACTTACATCTCATAAAAGTGATGCCAGACTTCACCCTAACAGGTGTGCTTTGGCAGCACATGCCAATGTTCCCAATCATAATATTGATTATAACTCAGTTAAAGTTTTGGCAAGTGAGTCTAATTTAAAAAAGAGATGTTTCCTTGAAATGGCACATATTTTTCAATGTGAGAATTGTATGAATAAAAAAACAGATATCAACAATTTAAGTATAATTTATTCATATTTATTGAACTGTGAAAAATATCACATTGAAAATTTTTTGGACAACTCACCAAATTCATAGCGTATTTATATAATATCTCTTAGATTTTCCCTTAATATAATACACTTATTGAATATTTTATATATAATACTATTCTCTCTTACTTACTATAACTATTACTAACTACACACATTAAAATTCCCCCTTTGTATAAACTATTTAACGTTTCCATTGCTAACCACGCACATTGTCTCATTTTTGTAACATTATGAAAAATTGTTTTGAGTACCAGATCATTCTGGCTCACATGGTATAATAGTAATTTGAATCACCCTATACAAAAATTATTCCTTTTGAATCACTGGCGCATGCGTCAATTAATGACGAATGACATAAATGACAAATGACAAATGATACATTCTCCCTCTCTTTTCCGCTGAGACACGTGTGCTTGGCCGTTTCGATAAAGACGTAATATGCCGGCTATGAAAAATTTCTAACGGACATTTTAAATGTTTTACCAAGTTTTTAATCTTTAACTGTAATTTTTGTACCGTTTTGTAAAATTCCTGAGTGTTAGTCAACGTGATTCATACAAGATATGTGTCGATACTTGTTTTCCTGGCTTCATTTATATTAACATCATCGAGCAACATCCTCACAAACTGTTGTAAGTAAAAAATTGTTCAACCTTATTATTCGAATGTTGCTGATTGCTAAATTGTCTTTGTAGCCCTGAAGAAGGGATCAAATGATCCCGAAAGCTTGGAAATAGAGTTTTAAGAGTACACTTTGCTGTTTATTTGCCGCTACCCAGCCATCTAGCTCGTTTATATATATATATATATACCCGTCTGGGTCCGGGTTTAGAATGTTCCCAGGGTTTAATCTGCCTGTCGTAAGAGGCGACTAAAAGATTGGTAGTCCTTGCCTTAAAAGGGCCTATGGTGGTCACCGGCTGTGAAAGCAGGCGTATGAACCACCATAGTGAGGAAGCGGCTGCACCTATGTTAAGGACGGCTTCCCGACAGCGTCTGACCCCAGGTTAGGGGCGGCTGATAGCAAACCTGGCAGTAGGTATAAAATGCGCCCCCAGGAAGCCGACCAACATCAAACGGCTATTCGGTGCGTGGCGACACTGCGGGGATAACCCAAGCCAGGGATGAAAGCCGGCCGGCAACCTGTACAGGTCATCCCTAGGAGGCAATGTGGTCGGCTGCCTCCGAAATGTCGGCTGGGGGCCCTAAGGCTAACCACCGGACGGGCCCTACCTTCTGGTTCGACCGCCCCAGAAGAAGAGCACCCACACCAGGCCGGTATCGGAAGCCGGCTCTGGGCAAGGTGGCGGTGCCTCGGATCGCCCTGACGACGACACACGCAACGACATGGACTGTTTTAGGTGGACGACGGAACTGAAGGATGACCTGCTGAGCTGCTACGAGAGCAGTAGCCCGCGCCGTAGGGGATACATGGCCCGCATGCATGGGAGGTGGTGTGAAATGCATCCAGAGCATAGCACAATTACCTCCCAGAGCTTGCGGAACCAGGTATTTTACCTTCGGGGGCAGGGATACGTTCGTGCTCCAGCTCAGCCTGCCCCTCCGGCGACTGAAAGGCCTGTTAACCAGGCTGAAAGGTCGCCGATGAGGCCCGCTGAGAGGGAAATCGACGAAGCCGTCTCACCTGGAGATTTCAGTGACCGAAGGGCCTTGCATAACAACAAGAGGTCCTTCAAGCTGGCAGATTTAAAGAGAGAGGATGAGGCGTTGAGTGAACGTCTATCGGAGGTCTCTGACATTTGGAGCATCAATTGCGAAATTTACGCTGCGGCTCTGAGGCTGGCTGGACAGGGGAGAGTGAGAGACTCTCCTGTCGAGAGAGCACAGAGGCGGGTGCGCCAGATGGAAGCGAAAATCCAGTTGGCTCGCCAAGAAGCATCCCGTATCCAGTGTGTGATGGAATATAGAGCGGCCGGTAGGACTTTTACGCGCCGCGTGCGCCAGATAGCCCGAGAGCTAAGGCGCGACCATCACACGCTCAGTCAAGCGGTACTGGTTGTTGTCAAGCAGCATTGTCTTGACAGAATACGGACGCTAATCGCTGCTAAACGATCATTGGTGACGCGGGCGAGAGGTTTGGAGGAAAACAGAATGTTTTCCGAAAAGCCTGCTCGTCTCTTCCAACAGCGACCACCAGTTATAGAGCAGCCGCCAACTGCTGATCGCGTGGAGACTTTCTGGAGGGGCATTTACGAACAGCCCAAACCTCTCCAAGCAGACACTCCGGCCTTGACGCAGTTCGAGTCCGTTTGTAGGAGGACTCCAAACTTGAATGTACTGCGTCACCCGATAAACACGGAAGAAATTCTTGGTGCCTTACGAGGCGCAAAAAATTTCGCAGCTCCTGGCCCGGATGGCATAAACACCTACTGGTTGAAAAAGTTTCCCAGTTGCCACCGGCATTTAGCTAGAGTTTTTAACTCGTGGCTAAATCAGGAGCAGCCAATTCCGGCTTGGTTTGTCGAGGGTCGAACCGTGCTTCTCCCGAAGACCGGAGATTTGTCTGATCCTAAAAACTACAGGCCAATAACATGTCTGAACGCATGTTACAAGCTCTTCACCAGAATCTTGTACATGCGTATCCTTCAAGCTGTAAATCCCGTATTTCTCAGCGTATATGAACAAAGAGGGTCTAAGAAAGGAGTAGCTGGCTGCAGGGATAACCTGCTGATTGACCGCTGTGTCACACAGGACTCCGTGCAGTACCTGCGAAACCTTTCTATGGCCTGGATCGACTATCGGAAGGCATTCGACACTACGTCTCATGAACTGATTGTGCGGCTGTTGGAATGTCTTTCGGTAGATGATCAAATAGTGGGATGCATCAAACAACTGATGCCGCTCTGGAAGACTCGGTTCACTATAACATCGGGTGAAACCAGGGTTCGGACAGAGTTGGTATCATTTAAAAGAGGGGTCTTCCAAGGAGACTCCTTGAGTCCCTTGCTCTTCTGCATCTCGCTACTGCCTTTGTCCATAGCGCTGAAAAATACTAAGGGATACAGCTGTGGCAAGCCCAATTACCGGAGGCACAAGGTCACCCACTTATTTTACATGGATGACCTGAAACTCTATGCCTCCGGACAACGCGATTTAGAGCAGTCGCTGAGGGTAGTGCAGGATTACAGTCAAGCTATTGGTATGGAGTTCGGGATAGACAAATGTGCCATGGTTCATCTCAAAAGAGGACGTTGCGGAGATAGTGAAGATGAGGAGCAGCTCGTTGATGGGAGCATCTTGCGACAACTGCATGCCGGAGATACTTATACCTACCTTGGAGTGGCGCAGCGTCACATCCAAGAGGCAGAATTGGTCAAAGAGTGTCTCCGCCGCAAGTATTTGCACCGACTCCGGCAGATCTGGTCGTCAGAACTGTCCGGCAAAAACAAAGTCGCTGCCACAAACATGCTTGCGGTCCCATTGTTGTTATACAGCTTTGGTGCTATCCACTGGAAAGTGGAAGAGCTGCGACAAATCGACATAAAGACCCGCAAAAGGATGAATATGGAGGGAAGTCTACATCCTAGATCCTCTGTCCCGCGAATATACCTCCCGCGACACCTGGGAGGGCGTGGACTATTGAGTTTGGAGCGTCTGCACAACAGAGTAGTACTGGCCACTGCCTGCTATGTTACGACGAGCACCGATCCCCTGATCCGCTTTGTGCGAGAGCACGAGATTGCGGGTAAAGGAGCCTTCCTTTTTAGAGCAGCAACACGGGCAGCCGAAGAACTTAGTCTCACGCTCGACTTCACGCGGAGGTGTCAGCAGTCCGTTACGGAACTTGCTCCCGCACAATTAAAAACCCGGATTAAAACTGCTGAAGTCCAATTGCTTTTAAGACTTCACAAAGATAAACCAATGCACGGAATCTTCTACAAACATCTAGAAGAGCATGGTTTATCTGAGCAGTTGACCTTCTCCTTCCTAAGGTCTAATGGGTTGAAGTCGGAGACTGAGAGCTCTATAATGGCTTGCCAAGACGGTGTCTTCAACACCTTAGTATACCGTAGCCGGATTATGGGTATGGATGTGCCCGATATCCGCTGTAGAGCCTGCCTGCAGGCGCCAGAGACCCTTACGCACCTCTTGTCGGCGTGTAAGGTGTACGCTGGCACAGCCTACGTCTATCGGCACAACGCGGCTCTACGAGTGCTATACTACCATTTAAGGCACTCATACGGTATAGATGAGACACCGGTGCTGCCGTATGCTCCAGGGGACATTGAGTCCGTTGTGGAGAACGAGAGGTGCCGAATTTACTGGAACTACTCATTCTCCACGCTCGAGCTTATACATGCAAATAAGCCCGACATAGTCCTCCTCGACTACCAACAAAAGACGATGTTCGTTATCGAGTTCTCGGCGCCTGCCGAGGGGAACATCGTCTCTAAGGAGGAGGAAAAGCGGACCAAGTATCAGGAGCTCCTCGGACAACTTCGCAGGCTCTGGCCGGACTACACTGTGAGTCTGCTAGTAATGGTCATTGGATCCCTAGGTGGTATGAGGGATACGCTGCTCTCTGCACTGCGCAAAATGCCGGTGTGCCGTGCGGCGGCGCACATCTTAGCCGCCAGAATGCAGAAGGCAGTCATCCATGGGTCCCTTCGTCTGCTTAGGACGCACGATTCGCGGACCCAGTGATTGCTCACCTCACGGTGTGAGGAGTAGTCGCTGGGAAATGGAACAGCAGCCCGGTGTGTCGGAGCCCGGGTTGCACACTTTTTGTTTTTGTTTTGTCTTATATATATATATATATATATATATATATATATATATATATATATATATATATATATACATATATATATATATATATGTGTATATATATCCGTCTGGGTCCGGGTTTAGAATGTTCCCAGGGTTTAATCTGCCTGTCGTAAGAGGCGACTAAAAGATTGGTAGTCCTTGCCTTAAAAGGGCCTATGGTGGTCACCGGCTGTGAAAGCAGGCGTATGAACCACCATAGTGAGGAAGCGGCTGCACCTATGTTAAGGACGGCTTCCCGACAGCGTCTGACCCCAGGTTAGGGGCGGCTGATAGCAAACCTGGCAGTAGGTATAAAATGCGCCCCCAGGAAGCCGACCAACATCAAACGGCTATTCGGTGCGTGGCGACACTGCGGGGATAACCCAAGCCAGGGATGAAAGCCGGCCGGCAACCTGTACAGGTCATCCCTAGGAGGCAATGTGGTCGGCTGCCTCCGAAATGTCGGCTGGGGGCCCTAAGGCTAACCACCGGACGGGCCCTACCTTCTGGTTCGACCGCCCCAGAAGAAGAGCACCCACACCAGGCCGGTATCGGAAGCCGGCTCTGGGCAAGGTGGCGGTGCCTCGGATCGCCCTGACGACGACACACGCAACGACATGGACTGTTTTAGGTGGACGACGGAACTGAAGGATGACCTGCTGAGCTGCTACGAGAGCAGTAGCCCGCGCCGTAGGGGATACATGGCCCGCATGCATGGGAGGTGGTGTGAAATGCATCCAGAGCATAGCACAATTACCTCCCAGAGCTTGCGGAACCAGGTATTTTACCTTCGGGGGCAGGGATACGTTCGTGCTCCAGCTCAGCCTGCCCCTCCGGCGACTGAAAGGCCTGTTAACCAGGCTGAAAGGTCGCCGATGAGGCCCGCTGAGAGGGAAATCGACGGAGCCGTCTCACCTGGAGATTTCAGTGACCGAAGGGCCTTGCATAACAACAAGAGGTCCTTCAAGCTGGCAGATTTAAAGAGAGAGGATGAGGCGTTGAGTGAACGTCTATCGGAGGTCTCTGACATTTGGAGCATCAATTGCGAAATTTACGCTGCGGCTCTGAGGCTGGCTGGACAGGGGAGAGTGAGAGACTCTCCTGTCGGGAGAGCACAGAGGCGGGTGCGCCAGATGGAAGCGAAAATCCAGTTGGCTCGCCAAGAAGCATCCCGTATCCAGTGTGTGATAGAATATAGAGCGGCCGGTAGGCCTTTTACGCGCCGCGTGCGCCAGATAGCCCGAGAGCTAAGGCGCGACCATCACACGCTCAGTCAAGCGGTACTGGTTGTTGTCAAGCAGCATTGTCTTGACAGGATACGGACGCTAATCGCTGCTAAACGATCACTGGTGACGCGGGCGAGAGGTTTGGAGGAAAACAGAATGTTTTCCGAAAAGCCTGCTCGTCTCTTCCAACAGCGACCACCAGTTATAGAGCAGCCGCCAACTGCTGATCGCGTGGAGACTTTCTGGAGGGGCATTTACGAACAGCCCAAACCTCTCCAAGCAGACACTCCGGCCTTGGCGCAGTTCGAGTCCGTTTGTAGGAGGACTCCAAACTTGAATGTACTGCGTCACCCGATAAACACGGAAGAAATTCTTGGTGCCTTACGAGGCGCAAAGAATTTCGCAGCTCCTGGCCCGGATGGCATAAACACCTACTGGTTGAAAAAGTTTCCCAGTTGCCACCGGCATTTAGCTAGAGTTTTTAACTCGTGGCTAAATCAGGAGCAGCCAATTCCGGCTTGGTTTGTCGAGGGTCGAACCGTGCTTCTCCCGAAGACCGGAGATTTGTCTGATCCTAAAAACTACAGGCCAATAACATGTCTGAACGCATGTTACAAGCTCTTCACCAGAATCTTGTACATGCGTATCCTTCAAGCTGTAAATCCCGTATTTCTCAGCGTATATGAACAAAGAGGGTCTAAGAAAGGAGTAGCTGGCTGCAGGGATAACCTGTTGATTGACCGCTGTGTCACACAGGACTCCGTGCAGTACCTGCGAAACCTTTCTATGGCCTGGATCGACTATCGGAAGGCATTCGACACTACGTCTCATGAACTGATTGTGCGGCTGTTGGAATGTCTTTCGGTAGATGATCAAATAGTGGGATGCATCAAACAACTGATGCCGCTCTGGAAGACTCGGTTCACTATAACATCGGGTGAAACCAGGGTTCGGACAGAGTTGGTATCATTTAAAAGAGGGGTCTTCCAAGGAGACTCCTTGAGTCCCTTGCTCTTCTGCATCTCGCTACTGCCTTTGTCCATAGCGCTGAAAAATACTAAGGGATACAGCTGTGGCAAGCCCAATTACCGGAGGCACAAGGTCACCCACTTATTTTACATGGATGACCTGAAACTCTATGCCTCCGGACAACGCGATTTAGAGCAGTCGCTGAGGGTAGTGCAGGATTACAGTCAAGCTATTGGTATGGAGTTCGGGATAGACAAATGTGCCATGGTTCATCTCAAAAGAGGACGTTGCGGAGATAGTGAAGATGAGGAGCAGCTCGTTGATGGGAGCATCTTGCGACAACTGCATGCCGGAGATACTTATACCTACCTTGGAGTGGCGCAGCGTCACATCCAAGAGGCAGAAGTGGTCAAAGAGTGTCTCCGCCGCAAGTATTTGCACCGACTCCGGCAGATCTGGTCGTCAGAACTGTCCGGCAAAAACAAAGTCGCTGCCACAAACATGCTTGCGGTCCCATTGTTGTTATACAGCTTTGGTGCTATCCACTGGAAAGTGGAAGAGCTGCGACAAATCGACATAAAGACCCGCAAAAGGATGAATATGGAGGGAAGTCTACATCCTAGATCCTCTGTCCCGCGAATATACCTCCCGCGACACCTGGGAGGGCGTGGACTATTGAGTTTGGAGCGTCTGCACAACAGAGTAGTACTGGCCACTGCCTGCTATGTTACGACGAGCACCGATCCCCTGATCCGCTTTGTGCGAGAGCACGAGATTGCGGGTAAAGGAGCCTTCCTTTTTAGAGCAGCAACACGGGCAGCCGAAGAACTTAGTCTCACGCTCGACTTCACGCGGAGGTGTCAGCAGTCCGTTACGGAATTTGCTCCCGCACAATTAAAAACCCGGATTAAAGCTGCTGAAGTCCAATTGCTTTTAAGACTTCACAAAGATAAGCCAATGCACGGAATCTTCTACAAACATCTAGAAGAGCATGGTTTATCTGAGCAGTTGACCTTCTCCTTCCTAAGGTCTAATGGGTTGAAGTCGGAGACTGAGAGCTCTATAATGGCTTGCCAAGACGGTGTCTTCAACACCTTAGTATACCGTAGCCGGATTATGGGTATGGATGTGCCCGATATCCGCTGTAGAGCCTGCCTGCAGGCGCCAGAGACCCTTACGCACCTCTTGTCGGCGTGTAAGGTGTACGCTGGCACAGCCTACGTCTATCGGCACAACGCGGCTCTACGAGTGCTATACTACCATTTAAGGCACTCATACGGTATAGATGAGACACCGGTGCTGCCGTATGCTCCAGGGGACATTGAGTCCGTTGTGGAGAACGAGAGGTGCCGAATTTACTGGAACTACTCATTCTCCACGCTCGAGCTTATACATGCAAATAAGCCGGACATAGTCCTCCTCGACTACCAACAAAAGACGATGTTCGTTATCGAGTTCTCGGCACCTGCCGAGGGGAACATCGTCTCTAAGGAGGAGGAAAAGCGGACCAAGTATCAGGAGCTCCTCGGACAACTTCGCAGGCTCTGGCCGGACTACACTGTGAGTCTGCTAGTAATGGTCATTGGATCCCTAGGTGGTATGAGGGATACGCTGCTCTCTGCACTGCGCAAAATGCCGGTGTGCCGTGCGGCGGCGCACATCTTAGCCGCCAGAATGCAGAAGGCAGTCATCCATGGGTCCCTTCGTCTGCTTAGGACGCACGATTCGCGGACCCAGTGATTGCTCACCTCACGGTGTGAGGAGTAGTCGCTGGGAAATGGAACAGCAGCCCGGTGTGTCGGAGCCCGGGTTGCACCTTTTTTGTTTTTGTTTCGTTTATATATGTAGACGCTTAACGGTGCTACCTCCAAAGTATATATATACCGAACGTACTTCCCTCATATATAACCTACTTACCTCCGATTTCGGAGGTAACTACGAACACCCATAAAATCCATTGCCATCAGCCTGTCCAAGGCCATCCCTACCCATACACGAAAATTTGCTAGGAGGCCCCTTCGGCGCATATATAACCTCTGATTTGCTCATTTAGTTCAACGATTTACCGCAGGCGTTGCTGTAGTTTTGTTAAGACGGTAAATCCCATACAGAGTTCCCTCCATACTATATATAATGCGCATTGTTCCCTCCGGTTTCATATATAATGATCGTAGATACGTAGATACCTCCAGCTGCATAAATATAATGTGCATAGTTCCCTCCATTTCATGTGACGATCCCAGCTAAGTTTTTCTTGTATAGATTTCAGTTATTTGTGGATAAATGATTTTTCTGACTGCAGCTTTGATAGTGGTAGACGGTTGGATGCTGTCAACCGTTGATGCTTTTTTCCTATCACATGTGCAGATGAAACAGTGGCCACAGCTTCTAAGGACAAAGGTGAAGTAGTTGCCAAAGCATTTGCAAAAAGTTCTATTATAAATGTCTCTCCCAATGTTCGGATATCATGGATACCGAGAGTTCCTCAAGTTATGAGCGAGATAACGTTCAAAACCAAAACAGTCCAAAAGGTGCTATAGTCGGTTGACATCAATAAGGCGACGGTGCCCAACATTACCCCCGCTGTTGTTTTGAAGAAGTGTGCAGCGGAGCTTGCTCCCATACTAACCCACCTCTTTCGGATGTCTTACAACTCCTTCATTTTCTCAAAAGACCGGAAGTCGGCTTGTATCCATCCGGTGCCAAAAAAAGGACCCAAAGCTGATCTCATGTCGCTGCTTTCAATACTTCAAAGGCATTCGATCGACTGTGACATGCGGCTCTCCTAAACAAGCTTCCATCCTATGGTTTTCCCATTAAACTGTGCGGCTGGTTAGCAGACTTCCTCTCTGGTCGCAAAATTTCTGTCGTGGTACACGGCTTCTTTTTTCCTTCCATCAAAGCGGGAATGGGTACTGGCTCCGACATTGTTACTGCTCCATATCAATGATATCTAGCACTGCAAACCCAGTCCACAGTTTCGTGGATGGCAGTACTTTACACGCAAGCATCATAAGCAATAGGCTGATATCTGTGGTTGAGCTCGAATGCAGAACGCTGGCAGCGCCTGCTTCGCTGCGAAAGGACCTGGAGACCAATACCACTTGGGACTCAAGAATATGGTGAAATTCAATGCTTCCAAGACCCTGTACTATACACTTTCAATCAAAAAGTGTCCAAGCGAACATCCTATTGTAGAGAATAGTCAGGCTACGCCAAGGAGTCACTCATTCAAGCATTACAGAAAACATAATCTGACATGAACACGTTTTGTCAACTGCGACAGCTGCGGACACCTACTCTTCAGAGCCAGAAAGTACTTCTAACCATCCAACCTTTTCATGCTGTATAAAGCTCAGATAAAACCTGGCCTGGAGTATTACTGTCATATCTGGGGTACTGCTGCCCTTACTACCTTGGTTATACTTGATGCAGTCCAGAGAGGGGCAATTCGATTAATAGGTGACCTAACATTAACACGTCCCTCCAGTCTCTTTCTCACAGGCATGCTGTTGGTGACTTCCCACTTTTCTATCGGTATTCAAACGAAATCTGCTCCCCTGACCTATTATCTATAAGTTCATCAAGCCTATTAGAGCAACACCATTAGATGCACCCACTGGACCGCTCTGCATCTCACACCAAGGCAGCCGTTCATCGTCCATCAAAAGCCGAGCGGTACGATCGTACCTTTGTTACCAGAATGTCCAGGGCTTGGAATTGACTGCCAAGATGAGCTTTTATTGAGCCTACTAGTGTTGGCCCATTCAACTCCCACGTCCAAATTTAGTTATAAAAACGCTGTACTTAAACTGCCGTTCAACTGTAATGGAACGCCGTTACCAAATATAACGTCATTTAAGTGACGTATTTGACTGCTTGTATGCGCTGTATTTAAACTGCCCTAAAACGGTAGCCCACCGAAGTGCTGCTGATACCTATTAGATTCGCTTTTTGTTGAAATCGCAATTGTTTATTATTATATTTCAAAAAACAAAAAGTGCAGCCCGGGCTCCGACACACCGAGCTGCTGTTCCATTACCCAATGACCACTCCTCACACCGTGAGGTGAGCAATCACTGGGTCCGTGAATCGTGCGCCCTAAGTTCGCTTCAAACTCAATAGTCCACGCCCTCCCAGGTGCCGCGGGAGGTATATTCGCTGGACAGAGGACTTAGGATGCAGACTTCTCTCCATATTCATCCTTTTGCGGGTCTTTGTGTCGATTTCCTTCAGCTCGTTCACTTTCCAGTGTATAGCACCAAAGGTGTATAATAACAATGGGACCGCAAGCATGTTTGTGGCAGCGACTTTGTTCTTGCCGGACAGTTCTGATGACCAGATCTGCCGGAGTCGGTGCAAATACTTGCGGCCGAGACACTCTTTGACCAATTCTGCCTCTTGGACATGACGCTGCGCCACTCCAAGGTATCTCCGGCATGCAGTTGTCGCAAGATGCTCCCATCAACGAGCTGTTCCTCATCTCCACTATCTCCGCTTCGTCCTTTCTTGAGATAAACCAATGCACATTTGTCTGTCCCGAACTCGATTCCGATAGCATGACTGTACTCTTGCACCACCCTCAGCGATTGTTGTAGTTCGCGTTGGCCGGAGGCATAAAGTTTTAGGTCATCCATATAAAACAGATGGGTGACCTTGTGCCTCCGGTTATTGGGCGTGCCACAGCTGTATCCTTTAGTATTTCTCAGCGCTATGGACAGAGGCAAAAGTGAGATGCAAAAGAGCAAGGGACTCAAGGAGTCTCCTTGGAAGACACCTCTTTTCAATGACACCAACTCTGTCTGAACCCGAATTTCACCTGATGTTATAGTGAACCGGGTCTTCCAGAGTGGCATCAGTCGTTTGATGCATCCCACTATCTGATTATCCACCGAAAGACATTCCAACAGCCGCACAATGAGCTCATGAGACGTGCTGTCGAATGCCTTGCGATAGTCAGTCCAGGCCATAGAAAGGTTTTCGCTTGTACTGCATGGAGTCCTGCAGCCAGCTGCTCCTTTCTTTGACCCTCTCTGTTCATACACGTCGAGAAATACAGGATTCACAGCTTGAGGGATACGCGTGTACAAGATTCTGGTGAAGAGCTTGTAACATGCGTTCAGACATGTTATTGGCCTGTAGTTTTTGGGATCAGACAAATCTCCGGTCTTCGGGAGAAGCACGGTTCGACCCTCGACAAACCAAGCTGGAATTGGCTGCATCTGATTTAGCCACGAGTTATAAACTCTAGCTAAATGCCGGTGGCAACTGGGGAATTTTTTCCACCAGTAGGTGTTTATGCCATCCGGGCCAGGAGCTGCGAAATTCTTTGCGCCTCGTAAGGCGTCAAGAATTTCTTCCGTGTTTATCGGGTGACGCAGTACATTCAAGTTCGGAGTCCTCCTACAAACGGTCTCGAACTGCGCCAAGGCCGGAGTGACTGCTGAGAGAGGTTTGGGTTGTTCGTAAATGTCCCTCCAAAAGGCCTCCACGCGATCAGCAGTTGTCGGCTGCTCTATGGCTGGAGGCGGCTGTTGGAAAAGGCGAGAAGGTCTTTCGTAGAACACTCTGTTCTGCTCCAGACCTCTCGCCCGTGCAGCCCGGGCTCCGACATACCGAGCTGCTGTTCCATTACCCAATGACTACTCCTCACACCGTGAGGTGAGCAATCACTGGGTCCGCGAGTCGTGCGCCCTAAGTAGACGAAGGGACCCAAGGTATTTTGCGGCATTTTGCGCAGTGCAGAGAGCAGCGTATTCCTCATTCCACCTAGGGATCCAATGACCATAACCAGCAGACTTACAGTGTAGTCTGGCCAGAGCTTGCGAAGTTGTCCAAGCAACTACTGATATTTGGTCCGCTTTTCCTCCTCCTTAGAGACGATGTTCACCTCCTTTATAATAATATAATAATAATAATTATTATTATATTGTTTTTCACGGGTTTGAATCATAGTTTTGTCAGGTTTTGCTGAATGCAGTATCAAATAAGGTGAGAATCTGGATATTATTGGAGTCTGTTGAAAGTATTATTTAAGAGATAGGGAAAATGATATACCACTTTGTTGCAATGGGTGCTTTCTATTCGTTGTGCAGGACTGTCCAGGTGACCTAAATCGAAGGTGTGGTTTTCCAGAGAATAAATACTATCCTTAGCATATTTTATTTCCCGGTGTATAGGTAGATTTCAACAGCCTGAGACTAGACACCAAATTTTAGATTTTATCGACATGACAATAGCAGAATCTTTAACGGGAAAAGCCAACATACTAATAAGCTGTTGGAAAGATTAGCTGCATTCCAATGGGCCTTTCGACGGTAGTTTGAGTACACAGAACACAAAGCCGCCAAATGCGCCACTCAATGACGTCACATCACCGGTCATCGACATTTCATTAGGCTACCGTTAAACAGCAGTTTAACTGCAGCATTATAAAAAAGCCCAAAACTGAAAACATTGTTTGAATTAGACAAACACCTACAACATTTCAGTGCTGGCGAATATACTGCCTGAGTTAATATTGTACGGATTACCGTAACACATGGCCTTCAATTGGAGGTAACTAAGTTGTGTCTTTCTAATACTGTAATATAAAAAATTGGAGGTAACAAGCAATTGCCCCTATCATACATATATAAATTATTTTTGAGAAATCTTTACCCCTCTCTTGAGAAACGGTATCGCTAGCTTCCCCTCTTTCAATATATGCATATACTGCCAGTATAACTTAAGCCAAAAGGCCGGAGGTTGGTCCGCCTTTCTTTTATCATGGAGGGAACAACGATCCTCGTATACATATATATATATATATACATATATATATATATATATATATATATATATATATATATATATATATATATACCCGTCTGGGTCCGGGTTTAGAATGTTCCCAGGGTTTAATCTGCCTGTCGTAAGAGGCGACTAAAAGATTGGTAGTCCTTGCCTTAAAAGGGCCTATGGTGGTCACCGGCTGTGAAAGCAGGCGTATGAACCACCATAGTGAGGAAGCGGCTGCACCTATGTTAAGGACGGCTTCCCGACAGCGTCTGACCCCAGGTTAGGGGCGGCTGATAGCAAACCTGGCAGTAGGTATAAAATGCGCCCCCAGGAAGCCGACTAACATCAAACGGCTATTCGGTGCGTGGCGACACTGTGGGGATAACCCAAGCCAGGGATGAAAGCCGGCCGGCAACCTGTACAGGTCATCCCTAGGAGGCAATGTGGTCGGCTGCCTCCGAAATGTCGGCTGGGGGCCCTAAGGCTAACCACCGGACGGGCCCTACCTTCTGGTTCGACCGCCCCAGAAGAAGAGCACCCACACCAGGCCGGTATCGGAAGCCGGCTCTGGGCAAGGTGGCGGTGCCTCGGATCGCCCTGACGACGACACACGCATCGACATGGACCGTTTTAGGTGGACGACGGAACTGAAGGATGACCTGCTGAGCTGCTACGAGAGCAGTAGCCCGCGCCGTAGGGGATACATGTCCCGCATGCATGGGAGGTGGTGTGAAATGCATCCAGAGCATAGCACAATTACCTCCCAGAGCTTGCGGAACCAGGTATTTTACCTTCGGGGGCAGGGATACGTTCGTGCTCCAGCTCAGCCTGCCCCTCCGGCGACTGAAAGGCCTGTTAACCAGGCTGGAAGGTCGCCGATGAGGCCCGCTGAGAGGGAAATCGACGAAGCCGTCTCACCTGGAGATTTCAGTGACCGAAGGGCCTTGCATAACAACAAGAGGTCCTTCAAGCTGGCAGATTTAAAGAGAGAGGATGAGGCGTTGAGTGAACGTCTATCGGAGGTCTCTGACATTTGGAGCATCAATTGCGAAATTTACGCTGCGGCTCTGAGGCTGGCTGGACAGGGGAGAGTGAGAGACTCTCCTGTCGAGAGAGCACAGAGGCGGGTGCGCCAGATGGAAGCGAAAATCCAGTTGGCTCGCCAAGAAGCATCCCGTATCCAGTGTGTGATGGAATATAGAGCGGCCGGTAGGCCTTTTACGCGCCGCGTGCGCCAGATAGCCCGAGAGCTAAGGCGCGACCATCACACGCTCAGTCAAGCGGTACTGGTTGTTGTCAAGCAGCATTGTCTTGACAGGATACGGACGCTAATTGCTGCTAAACGATCACTGGTGACGCGGGTGAGAGGTTTGGAGGAAAACAGATTGTTTTCCGAAAAGCCTGCTCGTCTCTTCCAACAGCGACCACCAGTCATAGAGCAGCCGCCAACTGCTGATCGCGTGGAGACTTTCTGGAGGGGCATTTACGAACACCCCAAACCTCTCCAAGCAGACACTCCGGCCTTGGCGCAGTTCGAGTCCGTTTGTAGGAGGACTCCAAACCTGAATGTACTGCGTCACCCGATAAACACGGAAGAAATTCTTGGTGCCTTACGAGGCGCAAAGAATTTCGCAGCTCCTGGCCCGGATGGCATAAACACCTACTGGTTGAAAAAGTTTCCCAGTTGCCACCGGCATTTAGCTAGAGTTTTTAACTCGTGGCTAAATCAGGAGCAGCCAATTCCGGCTTGGTTTGTCGAGGGTCGAACCGTGCTTCTCCCGAAGACCGGAGATTTGTCTGATCCTAAAAACTACAGGCCAATAACATGTCTGAACGCATGTTACAAGCTCTTCACCAGAATCTTGTACATGCGTATCCTTCAAGCTGTAAATCCCGTATTTCTCAGCGTATATGAACAAAGAGGGTCTAAGAAAGGAGTAGCTGGCTGCAGGGATAACCTGTTGATTGACCGCTGTGTCACACAGGACTCCGTGCATTACCTGCGAAACCTTTCTATGGCCTGGATCGACTATCGGAAGGCATTCGACACTACGTCTCATGAACTGATTGTGCGGCTGTTGGAATGTCTTTCGGTAGATGATCAAATAGTGGGATGCATCAAACAACTGATGCCGCTCTGGAAGACTCGGTTCACTATAACATCGGGTGAAACCAGGGTTCGAACAGAGTTGGTATCATTTAAAAGAGGGGTCTTCCAAGGAGACTCCTTGAGTCCCTTGCTCTTTTGCATCTCGCTACTGCCTTTGTCCATAGCGCTGAAAAATACTAAGGGATACAGCTGTGGCAAGCCCAATTACCGGAGGCACAAGGTCACCCACTTATTTTATATGGATGACCTGAAACTCTATGCCTCCGGACAACGCGATTTAGAGCAGTCGCTTAGGGTAGTGCAGGATTACAGTCAAGCTATTGGTATGGAGCTCGGGATAGACAAATGTGCCATGGTTCATCTCAAAAGAGGACGTTGCGGAGATAGTGAAGATGAGGAGCAGCTCGTTGATGGGAGCATCTTGCGACAACTGCATGCCGGAGATACCTATACCTACCTTGGAGTGGCGCAGCGTCACATCCAAGAGGCAGAATTGGTCAAAGAGTGTCTCCGCCGCAAGTATTTGCACCGACTCCGGCAGATCTGGTCGTCAGAACTGTCCGGCAAAAACAAAGTCGCTGCCACAAACATGCTTGCGGTCCCATTGTTGCTATACAGCTTTGGTGCTATCCACTGGAACGTGGAAGAGCTGCGACAAATCGACATAAAGACCCGCAAAAGGATGAATATGGAGGGAAGTCTACATCCTAGATCCTCTGTCCCGCGAATATACCTCCCGCGACACCTGGGAGGGCGTGGACTATTGAGTTTGGAGCATCTGCACAACAGAGTAGTACTGGCCACTGCCTGCTATGTTACGACGAGCACCGATCCCCTGATCCGCTTTGTGCGAGAGCACGAGATTGCGGGTAAAGGAGCCTTCCTTTTTAAAGCAGCAACACGGGCAGCCGAAGAACTTAGTCTCACGCTCGACTTCACGCGGAGGTGTCAGCAGTCCGTTACGGAACTTGCTCCCGCACAATTAAAAACCCGGATTAAAACTGCTGAAGTCCAATTGCTTTTAAGACTTCACAAAGATAAACCAATGCACGGAATCTTCTACAAACATCTAGAAGAGCATGGTTTATCTGAGCAGTTGACCTTCTCCTTCCTAAGGTCTAATGGGTTGAAGTCGGAGACTGAGAGCTCTATAATGGCTTGCCAAGACGGTGTCTTCAACACCTTAGTATACCGTAGCCGGATTATGGGTATGGATGTGCCCGATATCCGCTGTAGAGCCTGCCTGCAGGCGCCAGAGACCCTTACGCACCTGTTGTCGGCGTGTAAGGTGTACGCTGGCACAGCCTACGTCTATCGGCACAACGCGGCTCTACGAGTGCTATACTACCATTTAAGGCACTCATACGGTATAGATGAGACACCGGTGCTGCCATACGCTCCAGGGGACATTGAGTCCGTTGTGGAGAACGAGAGGTGCCGAATTTACTGGAACTACTCATTCTCCACGCTCGAGCTTATACATGCAAATAAGCCCGACATAGTCCTCCTCGACTACCAACAAAAGACGATGTTCGTTATCGAGTTCTCGGCACCTGCCGAGGGGAACATCGTCTCTAAGGAGGAGGAAAAGCGGACCAAGTATCAGGAGCTCCTCGGACAACTTCGCAGGCTCTGGCCGGACTACACTGTGAGTCTGCTAGTAATGGTCATTGGATCCCTAGGTGGTATGAGGGATACGCTGCTCTCTGCACTGCGCAAAATGCCGGTGTGCCGTGCGGCGGCGCACATCTTAGCCGCCAGAATGCAGAAGGCAGTCATCCATGGGTCCCTTCGTCTGCTTAGGACGCACGATACGCGGACCCAGTGATTGCTCACCTCACGGTGTGAGGAGTAGTCGCTGGGGAATGGAACAGCAGCCCGGTGTGTCGGAGCCCGGGTTGCACCTTTTTTGTTTTTGTTTTGTCTATATATATATATAAACGAAACAAAAACAAAAAAGGTGCAACCCGGGCTCCGACACACCGGGCTGCTGTTCCATTTCCCAGCGACTACTCCTCACACCGTGAGGTGAGCAATCACTGGGTCCGCGAATCGTGCGTCCTAAGCAGACGAAGGGACCCATGGATGACTGCCTTCTGCATTCTGGCGGCTAAGATGTGCGCCGCCGCACGGCACACCGGCATTTTGCGCAGTGCAGAGAGCAGCGTATCCCTCATACCACCTAGGGATCCAATGACCATTACTAGCAGACTCACAGTGTAGTCCGGCCAGAGCCTGCGAAGTTGTCCGAGGAGCTCCTGATACTTGGTCCGCTTTTCCTCCTCCTTAGAGACGATGTTCCCCTCGGCAGGCGCCGAGAACTCGATAACGAACATCGTCTTTTGTTGGTAGTCGAGGAGGGCTATGTCGGGCTTATTTGCATGTATAAGCTCGAGCGTGGAGAATGAGTAGTTCCAGTAAATTCGGCACCTCTCGTTCTCCACAACGGACTCAATGTCCCCTGGAGCATACGGCAGCACCGGTGTCTCATCTATACCGTATGAGTGCCTTAAATGGTAGTATAGCACTCGTAGAGCCGCGTTGTGCCGATAGACGTAGGCTGTGCCAGCGTACACCTTACACGCCGACAAGAGGTGCGTAAGGGTCTCTGGCGCCTGCAGGCAGGCTCTACAGCGGATATCGGGCACATCCATACCCATAATCCGGCTACGGTATACTAAGGTGTTGAAGACACCGTCTTGGCAAGCCATTATAGAGCTCTCAGTCTCCGACTTCAACCCATTAGACCTTAGGAAGGAGAAGGTCAACTGCTCAGATAAACCATGCTCTTCTAGATGTTTGTAGAAGATTCCGTGCATTGGTTTATCTTTGTGAAGTCTTAAAAGCAATTGGACTTCAGCAGTTTTAATCCGGGTTTTTAATTGTGCGGGAGCAAGTTCCGTAACGGACTGCTGACACCTCCGCGTGAAGTCGAGCGTGAGACTAAGTTCTTCGGCTGCCCGTGTTGCTGCTCTAAAAAGGAAGGCTCCTTTACCCGCAATCTCGTGCTCTCGCACAAAGCGGATCAGGGGATCGGTGCTCGTCGTAACATAGCAGGCAGTGGCCAGTACTACTCTGTTGTGCAGACGCTCCAAACTCAATAGTCCACGCCCTCCCAGGTGTCGCGGGAGGTATATTCGCGGGACAGAGGATCTAGGATGTAGACTTCCCTCCATATTCATCCTTTTGCGGGTCTTTATGTCGATTTGTCGCAGCTCTTCCACTTTCCAGTGGATAGCACCAAAGCTGTATAACAACAATGGGACCGCAAGCATGTTTGTGGCAGCGACTTTGTTTTTGCCGGACAGTTCTGACGACCAGATCTGCCGGAGTCGGTGCAAATACTTGCGGCGGAGACACTCTTTGACCAATTCTGCCTCTTGGATGTGACGCTGCGCCACTCCAAGGTAGGTATAAGTATCTCCGGCATGCAGTTGTCGCAAGATGCTCCCATCAACGAGCTGCTCCTCATCTTCACTATCTCCGCAACGTCCTCTTTTGAGATGAACCATGGCACATTTGTCTATCCCGAACTCCATACCAATAGCCTGACTGTAATCCTGCACTACCCTCAGCGACTGCTCTAAATCGCGTTGTCCGGAGGCATAGAGTTTCAGGTCATCCATGTAAAATAAGTGGGTGACCTTGTGCCTCCGGTAATTGGGCTTGCCACAGCTGTATCCCTTAGTATTTTTCAGCGCTATGGACAAAGGCAGTAGCGAGATGCAGAAGAGCAAGGGACTCAAGGAGTCTCCTTGGAAGACCCCTCTTTTAAATGATACCAACTCTGTCCGAACCCTGGTTTCACCCGATGTTATAGTGAACCGAGTCTTCCAGAGCGGCATCAGTTGTTTGATGCATCCCACTATTTGATCATCTACCGAAAGACATTCCAACAGCCGCACAATCAGTTCATGAGACGTAGTGTCGAATGCCTTCCGATAGTCGATCCAGGCCATAGAAAGGTTTCGCAGGTACTGCACGGAGTCCTGTGTGACACAGCGGTCAATCAACAGGTTATCCCTGCAGCCAGCTACTCCTTTCTTAGACCCTCTTTGTTCATATACGCTGAGAAATACGGGATTTACAGCTTGAAGGATACGCATGTACAAGATTCTGGTGAAGAGCTTGTAACATGCGTTCAGACATGTTATTGGCCTGTAGTTTTTAGGATCAGACAAATCTCCGGTCTTCGGGAGAAGCACGGTTCGACCCTCGACAAACCAAGCCGGAATTGGCTGCTCCTGATTTAGCCACGAGTTAAAAACTCTAGCTAAATGCCGGTGGCAACTGGGAAACTTTTTCAACCAGTAGGTGTTTATGCCATCCGGGCCAGGAGCTGCGAAATTCTTTGCGCCTCGTAAGGCACCAAGAATTTCTTCCGTGTTTATCGGGTGACGCAGTACATTCAAGTTTGGAGTCCTCCTACAAACGGACTCGAACTGCGCCAAGGCCGGAGTGTCTGCTTGGAGAGGTTTGGGCTGTTCGTAAATGCCCCTCCAGAAAGTCTCCACGCGATCAGCAGTTGGCGGCTGCTCTATAACTGGTGGTCGCTGTTGGAATTGACGAGCAGGCTTTTCGGAAAACATTCTGTTTTCCTCCAAACCTCTCGCCCGCGTCACCAGTGATCGTTTAGCAGCGATTAGCGTCCGTATCCTGTCAAGACAATGCTGCTTGACAACAACCAGTACCGCTTGACTGAGCGTGTGATGGTCGCGCCTTAGCTCTCGGGCTATCTGGCGCACGCGGCGCGTAAAAGGCCTACCGGCCGCTCTATATTCCATCACACACTGGATACGGGATGCTTCTTGGCGAGCCAACTGGATTTTCGCTTCCATCTGGCGCACCCGCCTCTGTGCTCTCTCGACAGGAGAGTCTCTCACTCTCCCCTGTCCAGCCAGCCTCAGAGCCGCAGCGTAAATTTCGCAATTGATGCTCCAAATGTCAGAGACCTCCGATAGACGTTCACTCAGCGCCTCATCCTCTCTCTTTAAATCTGCCAGCTTGAAGGACCTCTTGTTGTTATGCAAGGCCCTTCGGTCACTGAAATCTCCAGGTGAGACGGCTTCGTCGATTTCCCTCTCCGCGGGCCTCATCGGCGACCTTTCAGCCTGGTTAACAGGCCTTTCAGTCGCCGGAGGGGCAGGCTGAGCTGGAGCACGAACGTATCCCTGCCCCCGAAGGTAAAATACCTGGTTCCGCAAGCTCTGGGAGGCAATTGTGCTATGCTCTGGATGCATTTCACACCACCTCCCATGCATGCGGGCCATGTATCCCCTACGGCGCGGGCTACTGCTCTCGTAGCAGCTCAGCAGGTCATCCTTCAGTTCCGTCGTCCACCTAAAACAGTCCATGTCGTTGCGTGTGTCGTCGTCAGGGCGATCCGAGGCACCGCCACCTTGCCCAGAGCCGGCTTCCGATACCGGCCTGGTGTGGGTGCTCTTCTTCTGGGGCGGTCGAACCAGAAGGTAGGGCCCGTCCGGTGGTTAGCCTTAGGGCCCCCAGCCGACATTTCGGAGGCAGCCGACCACATTGCCTCCTAGGGATGACCTGTACAGGTTGCCGGCCGGCTTCCATCCCTGGCTTGGGTTATCCCCGCAGTGTCGCCACGCACCGAATAGCCGTTTGATGTTGGTCGGCTTCCTGGGGGCGCATTTTATACCTACTGCCAGGTTTGGTATCAGCCGCCCCTAACCTGGGGTCAGACGCTGTCGGGAAGCCGTCCTTAACATAGGTGCAGCCGCTTCCTCACTATGGTGGTTCATACGCCTGCTTTCACAGCCGGTGACCACCATAGGCCCTTTTAAGGCAAGGACTACCAATCTTTTAGTCGCCTCTTACGACAGGCAGATTGAACCCTGGGAACATTCTAAACCCGGACCCAGACGGGTATATATATATATATATATATATATATATATATATATATATGTATACCAGGATCGTTGTTCCCTCCATTATAAAAGCAAGGCGGACCAACCTCCGGCCTTTTGGCTTAAGTAATACTGGCAGTATATGCATATATTGAAAGAGGGGAAGCTAACGATACCGTTTCTCAAGAGAGGGGTAAAGATTTCTCAAAAATAATTTATATATGTATGATAGGGGCAATTGCTTGTTACCTCCAATTTTTTATATTAGAGTATTAGAAAGACACAACTTAGTTACCTCCAATTGAAGGCCATGTGTTACGGTAATCCGTACAATATTAACTCAGGCAGTATATTCGCCAGCACTGAAATGTTGTAGGTGTTTGTCTAATTCAAACAATGTTTTCAGTTTTGGGCTTTTTTATAATGCTGCAGTTAAACTGCTCTTTAACGGTAGCCTAATGAAATGTCGATGACCGATGTGATGTGACGTCATTGAGTGGCGCATTTGGCGGCTTTGTGTTCTGTGTACTCAAACTACCGTCGAAAGGCCCATTGGAATGCAGCTAATCTTTCCAACAGCTTATTAGTATGTTGGCTTTTCCCGTTAAAGATTCTGCTATTGTCATGTCGATAAAATCTAAAATTTGGTGTCTAGTCTCAGGCTGTTGAAGTCTACCTATACACCGGGAAATAAAATATGCTGAGGATAGTATTTATTCTCTGGAAAACCACACCTTCGATTTAGGTCACCTGGACAGTCCTGCACAACGAATATGTCTCCATAGAAAGCACCCATTGCAACAAAGTGGTATATCATTTTCCCTATCTCTTAAATAATACTTTCAACAATATCCAGATTCTCACCTTATTTGATACTGCATTCAGCAAAACCTGACAAAACTATGATGCAAACCCGTGAAAAACAATATAATAATAATAATTATTATTATTATATTATAAGGGAGGTGAACATCGTCTCTAAGGAGGAGGAAAAGCGGATCAAATATCAGCTTGGACAACTTCGCAAGCTCTGGCCAGACTACACTGTAAGTCTGCTGGTTATGATCATTGGATCCCTAGGTGGAATGAGGAATACGCTGCTCTCTGCACTGCGCAAAATACCGGTGTGCCGTGCGACGGCGCACATCTTAGCCGCCAGAATGCAGAAGGCAGTCATCCTTGGGTCCCTTCGTCTACTTAGGGCGCACGATTCGCGGACCCAGTGATTGCTCACCTCACGGTGTGGGGAGTAGCCATTGGGTAATGGAACAGCAGTTCGGTGTGTCGGAGCCCGGGCTGCACGGGCGAGAGGTTTGGAGCAGAACAGAATGTTCTACGAAAGACCTTCTCGCCTTTTCCAACAGCCGCCTCCAGCCATAGAGCAGCCGACAACTGCTGATCGCGTGGAGGCCTTTTGGAGTGACATTTACGAACAACCCAAACCTCTCTCAGCAGTCACTCCGGCCTTGGCGCAGTTCGAGACCGTTTGTAGGAGGACTCCTAACTTGAATGTACTGCGTCACCCGATAAACACGGAAGAAATTCTTGACGCCTTACGAGGCGCAAAGAATTTCGCAGCTCCTGGCCCGGATGGCATAAACACCTACTGGTGGAAAAAATTCCCCAGTTGCCACCGGCATTTAGCTAGAGTTTTTAACTCGTGGCTAAATCAGGAGCAGCCAATTCCAGCTTGGTTTGTCGAGGGTCGAACCGTGCTTCTCCCGAAGACCGGAGATTTGTCTGATCCCAAAAACTACAGGCCAATAACATGTCTGAACGCATGTTACAAGCTCTTCACCAGAATCTTGTACATGCGTATCCCTCAAGCTGTGAATCCTGTATTTCTCGACGTGTATGAACATAGAGGGTCAAAGAAAGGAGCAGCTGGCTGCAGGACTCCGTGCAGTACAAGTGAAAACCTTTCTATGGCCTGGACTGACTATCGCAAGGCATTCGACAGCACGTCTCATGAGCTCATTGTGCGGCTGTTGGAATGTCTTTCGGTGGATAATCAGATAGTGGGATGCATCAAACGACTGATGCCACTCTGGAAGACCCGGTTCACTATAACATCAGGTGAAATTCGGGTTCAGACAGAGTTGGTGTCATTGAAAAGAGGTGTCTTCCAAGGAGACTCCTTGAGTCCCTTGCTCTTTTGCATCTCACTTTTGCCTCTGTCCATAGCGCTGAGAAATACTAAAGGATACAGCTGTGGCACGCCCAATAACCGGAGGCACAAGGTCACCCATCTGTTTTATATGGATGACCTAAAACTTTATGCCTCCGGCCAACGCGAACTACAACAATCGCTGAGGGTGGTGCAAGAGTACAGTCATGCTATCGGAATCGAGTTCGGGACAGACAAATGTGCATTGGTTTATCTCAAGAAAGGACGAAGCGGAGATAGTGGAGATGAGGAACAGCTCGTTGATGGGAGCATTTTCCGACAACTGCATGCCGGACATAACTATACCTACCTTGGAGTGGCGCAGCGTCATGTCCAAGAGGCAGAATTGGTCAAAGAGTGTCTCCGCCGCAAGTATTTGCACCGACTCCGGCAGATCTGGTCATCAGAACTGTCCGGCAAGAACAAATTCGCTGCCACAAACATGCTTGCGGTCCCATTGTTATTATACACCTTTGGTGCTATACACTGGAAAGTGAACGAGCTGAAGGAAATCGACACGAAGACCCGCAAAAGGATGAATATGGAGAGAAGTCTGCATCCTAAGTCCTCTGTCCCGCGAATATACCTCCCGCGGCACCTGGGAGGGCGTGGACTATTGAGTTTGGAGCGTCTGCACAACAGGGTAGTATTGGCCACTGCCTGCTATGTAACGAACAGCACCGATCCCCTAATCCGCTTTGTGCGAGAGCACGAGAACGCGGGTAAAGGAGCCTTGCTTTTTAGCGCAGCGAAACGAGCCGAGGAGCTCAGCCTCACACTCGACTTCAAGCGGAGGTGTCAGCAGTCCATTACGGAACTTGCTTCCGCAGAATTAAAATCCCACATTAAAACTGCCGAAGTCGACTTCCTTTTAAGACTTCATAAAGATAAGCCAATGCATGGAATCTTCTGCAAACATCTGGAAGAGCATGGCTTGTCTGAGCAGTTGACCTTCTCTTTCCTAAGGTCTAGTGGGTTGAAGTCGGAGACTGAGGGCTTTAAAATGGCTTGCCAAGACGGTGTCTTCAACACCTTGGTGTACCGTAAAAGGGTTATGAGTGTAGATGTACCCGACACCCTTTGTAGAGCTTGCCGACAGGCGCCAGAGACGCTTATGCATCTCTTGTCGGCGTGTAAGACGTACGCTGGGACGGCTTACGTCCATCGGCACAACGCGGCTCTACGAGTGCTCTACTATCATTTGAGGCACTCATACGGTATCGATGAGACACCGATGCTGCCATACGCTCCAGGGGATATAGAGTCCGTTGTGGAGAACGAGAGATGCCGGATTTACTGGAACTAGTCGTTCCCCAAGCTCGAGCTTGTACAGGCAAACAAGCCCGACATAGTCCTTCTCGACCACCAACAGAAGACGATGTTCGTTATTGAGTTTTCGGCGCCTGCCGAGGTGAACATCGTCTCTAAGGAGAAGGAAAAGCGGACCAAATATCAGGAGTTGCTCGGACAACTTCGCAGGCTCTGGCCAAACTACACTGTAAGTCTGCTGGTTATGGTCATTGGATCCCTAGGTGGAATGAGGAATACGCTGCTCTCTGCACTGCGCAAAATACCGGTGTCCCGTGCGGCGGCGCACATCTTAGCCGCCAGAATGCAGAAGGCAGTCATCCTTTGGTCCCTTCGTCTACTTAGGGCGCACGATTCACGGACCCAGTGATTGCTCACCTCACGGTGTGAGGAGTGGTCATTGGGTAATGGAACAGCAGCTCGGTGTGTCGGAGCCCGGGCTGCACTTTTTGTTTTTTGAAATATAATAATAAACAATTGCGATTTCAACAAAAAGCGAATCTAATAGGTATCAGCAGCACTTCGGTGGGCTACCGTTTTAGGGCAGTTTAAATACAGCGCATACAAGCCGTCAAATATGTCACTTAAATGACGTTATATTTGGTAACGGCGTTCCATTACAGTTGAACGGCAGTTTAAGTACAGCGTTTTTATAACTAAATTTGGACGTCGGAGTTGAATGGGCCAACACTAGTAGGCTCAATAAAAGCTCATCTTGGCAGTCAATTCCAAGCCCTGGACATTCTGGTAACAAAGGTACGATCGTACCGCTCGGCTCTTGATGGACGATGAACGGCTGCCTTGGTGTGAGATGCAGAGCGGTCCAGTGGGTGCATCTAATGGTGTTGCTCTAATAGGCTTGATGAACTTATAGATAATAGGTCAGGGGAGCAGATTTCGTTTGAATACCGATAGAAAAGTGGGAAGTCACCAACAGCATGCCTGTGAGAAAGAGACTGGAGGGACGTGTTAATGTTAGGTCACCGATTAATCGAATTGCCCCTCTCTGGACTGCATCAAGTATAACCAAGGTAGTAAGGGCAGCAGTACCCCAGATATGACAGTAATACTCCAGGCCAGGTTTTATCTGAGCTTTATACAGCATGAAAAGGTTGGATGGTTAGAAGTACTTTCTGGCTCTGAAGAGTAGGTGTCCGCAGCTGTTGCAGTTGACAAAACGTGTTCATGTCAGATTATGTTTTCTGTAATGCTTGAATGAGCGACTCATTGGCGTAGCCTGACTATTCTCTACAATAGGATGTTCGCTTGGACACTTTTTGATTGAAAGTGTATAGTACAGGGTCTTGGAAGCATTGAATTTCACCATATTCTTGAGTCCCAAGTGGTATTGGTCTCCAGGGCCTTTCGCAGCGAAGCAGGCGCTGCCAGCGTTCTGCATTCGAGCTCAACCACATATATCAGCCTATTGCTTATGATGCTTGCGTGTAAAGTACTGCCATCCACGAAACTGTGGACTGGGTTTGCAGTGCTAGATATCATTGATATGGAGCAGTAACAATGTCGGAGCCAGTACCCATTCCCGCTTGGATGGAAGGAAAAAAGAAGCCGTGTACCACGACAGAAATTTTGCGACCAGAGAGGAAGTCTGCTAACCAACCGCACAGTTTAATGGGAAAACCATAGGATGGAAGCTTGTTTAGGAGAGCCGCATGTCACAGTCGATCGAATGCCTTTGAAGTATTGAAAGCAGCGACATGAGATCAGCTTTGGGTCCTTTTTTGGCACCGGATGGATACAAGCCGACTTCCGGTCTTTTGAGAAAATGAAGGAGTTGTAAGACATCCGAAAGAGGTGGGTTAGTATGGGAGCAAGCTCCGCTGCACACTTCTTCAAAACAACAGCGGGGATAATGTTGGGCACCGTCGCCTTATTGATGTCAACCGACTATAGCACCTTTTGGATTGTTTTGGTTTTGAATGTTATCTCGCTCATAACTTGAGGAACTCTCGGTATCCATGATATCCGAACATTGGGAGAGACATTTATAATAGAACTTTTTGCAAATGCTTTGACTACTACTTCACCTTTGTCCTTAGAAGCTGTGGCCACTGTTTCATCTGCACATGTGATAGGAAAAAAGCATCAACGGATGACAGCATCCAACCGTCTACCACTATCAAAGCTGTAGTCAGAAAAATCATTTATCCACAAATAACTGAAATCTATACAAGAAAAACTTAGCTGGGATCGTCACATGAAATGGAGGGAACTATGCACATTATATTTATGCAGCTGGAGGTATCTACGTATCTACGATCATTATATATGAAACCGGAGGGAACAATGCGCATTATATATAGTATGGAGGGAACTCTGTATGGGATTTACCGTCTTAACAAAACTACAGCAACGCCTGCGGTAAATCGTTGAACTAAATGAGCAAATCAGAGGTTATATATGCGCCGAAGGGGCCTCCTAGCAAATTTTCGTGTATGGGTAGGGATGGCCTTGGACAGGCTGATGGCAACGGATTTTATGGGTGTTCGTAGTTACCTCCGAAATCGGAGGTAAGTAGGTTATATATGAGGGAAGTACGTTCGGTATATATATACTTTGGAGGTAGCACCGTTAAGCGTCTACATATATATATATATATATATATATATATATATATATATATATAGATTGAAAAGTAAGGGGGCCAGTACTGATCCTTGTGGAAGTCCGTTGTTCAATTTGCGCTGCCTGCTTGCTTTCTCGTTTAGGATTACTTGGAACTTTCTGTCGCATAACATGTTGTTTATGAGTCTTGTGGTGGTCTGACAGGGAATCACCTGCAGCAACTTATATAGGAGACCCTCCCTCCAGACCGTATCGTATGCGGCAGTGAGGTCAACAAACGCCACTCCCGTCTTCATGTTCTGCTGGTAGCCCGCCTCTATATGCGTTGTGAGGGACAGTACTTGATCACAACAACTGCGACCCGGTCTGAAACCAGCCTGAGTTATCGGGACCCGGTCTAAGATAGTCGCGCTCAATCGGTTGTAGACGGCTCTTTCTAGTAATTTATAGGAGCAACTGAGCAAGGCTATAGGTCTGTAGCTGGCGGGTTGATCGTTCGGTTTACCGGGTTTTAATATTGATATGACCTTCGTTCTTTTGAATTCCCGTGGGAGGTTTCCCGTATTAAGGAGGTTCGTGAAGAAGAGTAATAGCCACACTCTTGTTTGCTGACCTGCGTGAATGAGAAATTCCGGCAGGACGCCGTCGAAACCAGGAGCCCTTCCAGGCCTAACATCTGATATGGCATTATTAATGTCTTCGATCGAGAAGGGTCGGGAAAACGTTCTTTGGGTAGGAGCGTTCCTCCTCAGTAAAGTCAATCCCTTCTTCACGCGTTTTGTATGCTCTCTATCAGAAGGTGCTCTTGACGTTTCTACAATATGCACAGCAATCTTGTCTGGAGTTACTCCCGACGGTGCCCGTGTGGATGGCGTGCTTGAGCCTAGTTTTCTAAGAAGGCTCCAGGCCTTTCGACTTGAGTGTTGGAAGTTCATTTCTGACGTAGTCTCCTCCCACTTACGTCTTCGTGAGCTGTCCAAGGCAGAGATGAGTTCGTCGGCAATATCTGGATTGTTGGTTTCCTGAAAGTCGCCGTATAGGAGTTCGCACCGCTCATCCCACCCAGGGATATATTCCTTCTTGTATCCCCTAGGAATGGTCCTTTTTGCAGCGCTCATCACTGCTCCAACGAAACGTTTGTAATTGTTTGATGTTGGCGGTATCCACTGTACCAGCCGGTCCAGCTCCCGTGAGTAGTTACACCAGTCCGCCTTTGCAAGATTCCATCGAGGCCGAGGGATCGATCGTATTAGGGGTATTTGGATTCCCACCTCTAAGAAAACTGGCCTGTGTTGGCTGTGTGGGAAGGCCTCTGCGACTTTTCTGTTAGCTGGTATAGGGATCTCTTTCCGGTTGCAGCTCATAAAGCACAAATCAGGGTTACTTTCTGAGTTCCAGTCTGCTGATTTGAAAGTGCCTTTATTTTGGGAAATGGTTATGTTTCAGGGGTTCGCCTGCAAAAAGTACCTGCAGTTCATATTTAGCTAGTTTGTTATTCAGGTGGAAGCAGGAAACTTCGGTTTTGTTGGGGCTCGGTACTAGTCTCCATTCCTTGAAGTAGTTGTTTAGAGCTAACAAGTCGTTAGAAAGAGTATGCTCAACGTTCTTGACGCTCTTATCGGAAAAAGCTATGGCTATATCGTCCGCATAGCAAAACTTGTAACTGACTGTTTCTGGCATGTCAGATATATATATATAGATTGAAAAGTAAGGGGGCCAGTACTGATCCTTTCGACTTGAGTGTTGGAAGTTCATTTCTGACGTAGTCTCCTCCCACTTACGTCTTCGTGAGCTGTCCAAGGCAGAGATGAGTTCGTCGGCAATATCTGGATTGTTGGTTTCCTGAAAGTCGCCGTATAGGAGTTCGCACCGCTCATCCCACCCAGGGATATATTCCTTCTTGTATCCCCTAGGAATGGTCCTTTTTGCAGCGCTCATCACTGCTCCAACGAAACGTTTGTAATTGTTTGATGTTGGCGGTATCCACTGTACAGCCGGTCCAGCTCCCGTGAGTAGTTACACCAGTCCGCCTTTGCAAGATTCCATCGAGGCCGAGGGATCGATCGTATTAGGGGTATTTGGATTCCCACCTCTAAGAAAACTGGCCTGTGTTGGCTGTGTGGGAAGGCCTCTGCGACTTTTCTGTTAGCTGGTATAGGGATCTCTTTCCGGTTGCAGCTCATAAAGCACAAATCAGGGTTACTTTCTGAGTTCCAGGCTGCTGATTTGAAAGTGCCTTTATCTTTGGCATCAAATACAAGAAATATATCATTATCATCAGCCCATTCAGCCAACCTTGTGCCATTTTCGTCACAGTCGGGGTATCTCCACCGTTGGTGGTGGCTGTTAAAGTCTCCAATATATATAGCCGGATGCTGTTGTACTGGAAGTGGTTGTTCAGGCCACTTCGCTGCTGGGTGGCCTATATAGGTTTACAATTGTGACTTCTCCCACTTTTACTATTACGCTGTGTATGTTGTTATTTGTGTCATTGGAAATGAGTTGGGCATTGTCAATATTGTTGCGAATATAAGAGGCTACGCCGTAAGTATGGTGGTAAGTGGCTTCCAGTAATGTATAACCAGAAATGTGTCACCGTCTGGTGAGTGATTCCTCACTGTCGGCGTGAGTTTCTTGGATCGCTATGACATCAACCTTATTGTCCAAAAGTCGTTTGGAGTTGCATTCGCTTTTAGCTCTGCTTATGCTCTCCACATTTAGCTGACAAATACGAATAAAACTACCGATATTTCTAGTCTGTAAGTTTTTAGCACTTATGTTCGTCATGTTTTAACCAGGAAATCTCAAAAAAAAAGTCTGGTTGCCAGGTTCGCTCTAGCTCATTTAGCGTTACCCAGGGTGCACGTGTAGCTTCCTGCTACGGACGCGAGCTAGTCTGCACCCCAGACAAATGCTAAGCAATACAGTAATACACTCGAAATGATCACCCAACCCAAAACAAATCGCAACTCGGCCAGTCCTTTACCTGAGGTATCATAAAAAAGGGTGGTGGTTGGGCCGTGGCCTGGGATGTCCGTTGATGCGACGTTGTCACATTTTTTCAGAAATATTGGCTTGACTTAATTTTAGTGGAAACCGAAATGGGGGTGAGATTGGTGGAATGGACCCCACTCCCAGACCGACGAAACGCTCCGGTGAAAAACTACGGTATTTTTATGTTGCAGTATTTAACCTAACTTAACCTGACGGGTTGAATTTTTGAGGTTAATATGGGTTAATTGGAGTTTAGTGAAGTGTGGCTCAGCTCAGCTCAACGACAACGTTAGAAAAAGCAACGCCCATGCTCTAACAGGCACGTGCATGGCAAGGCCCAGTTGTTATTATTTACTATGGACTCAAACACGATGTTATTTTTTACAGAAATCCGCAGGATTTAAATTTTTTGCAATTGTTCAAAATAGTCTTTTAACGTTTATGCACTGTTAGAACCCAAAATCTATTCTAAACTATAACAATAAATCCGAAACGATCAACCAAAAGTACCAAAACAAAGTTGCTATTCATGTTATTGCATTATTCATGGCCGTATTTTTAGGGTTATTTTCCTGCTAACAGACGTACCTAGTCTGTTTATGTTTAATTTTTTGCTCGAGTGTTTGTATTATCGATCAGTTATTCTACCTGGCAATTATTGCACTAGTCACTTCGAGTTTATCATAGTTAATTTTAAATAGGTAAATCCTAAAAATTGTTCATGATTATGTGCTTCTTTTAGGATTTACCAATTCAAAATTAACAACTATATAAACAAAGAGTGACTGCACTATCTGACAGGTACAATGCCTAATCGATTTGACAAAGATCCGAGCAACTTACTTACTTTTTCTGATCCTGTATCTCGCTTATTTTTCAGTTTTCGGAGTTATTTGAAAAAGTTGCTTATTTTAATTTAATGGCTGCTATGTACAGTTGAAAAAGAAGTATCACCCTGTATAATAACAAACACATTGATCAGTATCTTCCTTTGGAGCCAAAATCTATTTTGTGATCTTCCTCACACGCTTTTTTTTAATTTACTATTACTGCAATGACTGCGAAACATATATTCTCAGTTATCACAGCCAACGAAAATACAATAGCTTCACCCGGAGACGATCTGGCAACATGGCCAAATAATCATTTGCTATTTACGTCCGATCGTCTACCGGCCTAATTGTCTGCTACGAGCATCAAACTGCTTGATAAACACAACGATAAACACAATATTTATAATATGCTTCAGATAGTAGGTCCAAACAAAAACCTTATTTACTTCTTCTAACCTATTCGAATTCGTTGTCTAAACCGGATCAATTTCATCACCAAGAGGTTGAGCGACTCGCTGTCCTACTTCAAAAGCCATAGCGTACAGCCCTTGCCAGGGTCTGCTATAAACCTTTTTGCTTTTCTGCAGTCATTTGTTTTTAAAAGCCGCTCTATAGTTTGCGGCAATTGGCAATATACGTATTGAGAGTCTACGCAATTGAGAGCAATGGTGTGGCCACGGCAAGTTTTACCGTCTTGCACGAACTGTGAAGTAAAATCCCTTTTAGGTTAGAATGTCAGTGGTTATGGTATCTCATGTTCCATTTTTCTCCACAGTGTTGGCTGTCCTGCCAGAAAGATGAAATTGCGCAATGAAAATTGCAGATTATAAAACAGATCGGCGCAAGTCATTGCTGATAATGAAAATTGTATACAACTGAAAATTTGATCAAGCTTTTTCCAGTTCGTTCGTTCGTTCCTTTGTAGTAAACTCATACCTTGGGGGTTATACTGCCTATCCTATTATCAATGTTTATTGTTTATTACAATTAAGGCTTACTTAACTACTCACTTGTACACTGCCCAACTATCACGACGCACACGCACAAATATACACTACCTTACCTAGTTACATCGTACATTAAACTTCCCAGGGGGATGTGAGAAAAAAATTGAGCTCATAAATATTTTTTTTTATTTGTTATATAGCTTAACTCTATTTTTAAGAACTTCACCTAAACATCCATTACCTAAATCTACTAATAGGTTTGGTGAGATTTCACTTTCTACTCTATAATTATGGGCCCTTATAAATTAGTTCTAACTTATTGCCTACTTCTGACTTGATTAAAACTAAGTCGTTTTTGTCATAGCTTTGGAAATGTGCTCTAGTGTCGTAACTATGTTTTCGAATTTTTTTTTTGAGTCTAGTAAATTATTTCTTGCATCGTTACATGCCCTTTGTAATCGAAACTTCAATTCCAAGGGATATTGATCAAAATTGTATATAGGCTCCAGTTGAGTAACAAGGTTATTAGGGAGTCTTGCTTGCCTATCAAATGTGAGTTCAAATGGTGAATACTTTGTTTCTGTGTGGATTGTTGTGTTATAAGCAAAGCACCAGTAATTTACCCAAGAGCTCCAGAAGTTTGGAAATGTGACGCTTGGATTCGCAAATAATTACCTAAACATTTGTGGGTATTTTCTAGGTAGCCTTGTGTTTGATGGTGATACGCCGTTGAGTTTAGTTGTTTGATATTAAGAAGATGTCTCTTTGGATACTTTAGAGAGAAATTCGGCGCATTTACCTGTAACTACTATACTAGGGTGTAGGCCCACATTATGAACATTGCTTCAGCCTATCCCATGTTAAAACATAATACAACATTACTTAATTAATAATAATACTTATAATCTTTTAAAAAACCCAAGGGCTCTGTTTCGTTTAACTTACTGCGGATTCGTTGGACGTAAAGGACGTCTCATCCATTCACGCTGTTCCATTAGTCATGATGAAAAATATGAGAAGAAATACAATTTTTACTCGGATAGTCCGTTTTGACGGATATTAAAAGAGATCGCCTTGTAGAGGAGTAGCAGCGTTGCCTTAACACCGTCGTTTCGCTATTTGTTTCACCTTCCTTTTTTGCAGATGTCTCGTAGATTTATTGCATTCTAGATTAAAGCCTCTTCGCTGCGAAGTGCGATACATAGTTTTTTAACCCCCACTGTTTAATAAATACGTATACTTCTTGGACAAAACATTTTTCGGTGGAATACCAAAATGGTCGATTTTTTTAATAAACGAGATAACCACCCTCTAAAACCCCTCAGAGCCATTTTGTTCAGTCATATTAAAGGTTTGATGTTTGTTTTATTTTGCAGTGATTTGGTGGATCAGTGTATTCTAGAAACTCATAAGCAACGCCGAACGCCGAAGTGCGAACCCTAGTTTGTCCAACATAGGTTACATAATATTATGTACACTTGGAAAATATTTTTTTTGTAAAATATAAAAAAGGCCGTTCATTTGAGTCTTTGCATCTCCTGTGGGCAGTGTTTCGACTAATATCTAGCCATACTCTTACCATGCTCTTTAACACAATGAAAAATTAGACATTCTGATAGCTCATCATAATTACATATTAGTCGCAGCGACGCACAAAGAAACATAAGAACCTTTTCTTTTAATTAGTAATAATAATACTAACCTCGTTCAGTGCACACAAAGCGTACAGTACAAGGGGTGAGGTTTAGCTCATGCTACTGTTTCACCTAAACCCCATAAAATAATATTTTATAAATAAGTACAACCTAAACTTAAAATATTGGAAGGTGTACAAATTGTACCAACATGATACATGAGAGAATAGTGTACTCAAATACAATAGATATAAAAAATAGTATAATAGAAAAATATATAGTAAAAAGGCTAAATGAGAGTCATTATTATAAAAAAAGGTACAGTTATCCTTTATAAAGTTGACGGCTCTCTGGGTTTATGAGAAAAAATATTGTAGTGCTTCAATTTGGGCAAAAAGTAAAGTATCATTCAGTTGCTTCTTGAATTTTACACTTGCGTTTAGCCGGACCGTGCAACTTTCCAACCCGCAGTCCCGAAGACCGCCGAAGGTTTCCGATTACTATCCGATGATGCCGCAACGGCGCCAAATTTAAATAGCGTCTTGTACATCAATGATTCAAGAATTTATTACATGAAGAGGCTGATGTCAGTTATTGGACAATGGATATTCGCTATTCTAAAGACGCTTCACCGACGGAGAAAACGATAAAAGTTGCCTTTATTGACAGTTCAAAATGTAAAAAATTAAAGTAGGGCAATCCAATGAATAATGCAAAAGTTTTCTATCTTCCTGCAACATAGGATTGAGATTATTTGTGGCTAAAAAAATAATATATTCGAGAACAAATTTCAAAAGAAAAGTCTGAGTCGTCCAATAAATAGTAAAATTTATCATCTTTAAAAAATTGTAGAGAAAAATAGTTCGTCCTTAACCTTAAAAGTAAAGAAATCTCTGGTCCCTTTGAGTTACTGTAAAAAAAGCAAATGTAGTACATATTATACCTATTACTGTGTTTTAAATTAGTCGTTGTTGATTATTAGTGAAGAAGTTACAAACTGTCTGTGATCATACAAACGTAATATATAAGAAAGGCGTTCCCAATTCTGGAGGACTAAAACTCTCCTCATTAGGTACCCTTTGCATAAATTTTCCCTTATATTAGATATACTAATGTAAAAAAATGGAATGCTTCAAAAAAATCCTCAATTTGAATTAAATAACATAGGTATGCGACAGAAATTACGATACCCAAAATGAATTTCAACCCTCGCTAGCGAAATTTTCTAGATTGGGAATTCTATAACTCTAAGCGAAGCGATAGCGAAGCGATAGCGACATTCTTCAACGCTTTCGCTCGTTTCGGTATTCCATAAACGTCTTCGTTCCGACTCGGACATAACGAACGCAGACGAACGAACGGTATAAGCGATAGCGAAAGATTTTGGACCTCGTTTGTCAAGCTTTGACGTTATTATTGCTGTGTGTCAAAGTGACAATTTGCTTAAATTTATTTGTGTACTTAATTAACAAGCAATGAATCGAAGAGAAAAAACTAATCCTTCGCAATGGTTGGCATTGCTGGATTTTGCAGAGTCTCGTCCAGAGATATTTAAGCCAACTCGTGATTGCTCGTGAGTCATCGAGCTCCATGCCGAAGGCGTAACGAAGCGTTAAACTTTAGTTATGGAATGTCGTCAAAAATCGTTTTCGTAATTGATTAGCTTCGTCTTCGCCTGCTTTCGTTACTATAGCGAAAGTTACAGAATCGATCCACTTCAAGTAATGCCAATAAGAAGGAAATTTTGGGGAAAGGACTAGACTTTGCTACACAATAGCATAAAAGTAGAAAACTTATTTCAAAACACCATTGCTGAATCTGAACGGTGGATACAGAAAATGAAAACACCACGAAAACAAACAACACACATTTTTGAATTCTGCAAACGGCACACAGACACAGAACTGTCACTGTTAATGACAAATGCGCATGCGAGACTGCGGGTTAGAAAGTTGCACGGTCCGGCTAGACGCAAATGAATCTTGCTAAAGATAAAATACATTTCATGGATTCTGGCAAAGCCTCGGGCAAAGCATTCAAAAAATTTGACAGAATTATATGTAAAGCTTCGACGGAATGAAGCAGTTTAATGTACTGTAACAGTGTATCTGTCAGGATTGATATTAGCTGAAGTGTATAACTGTAGTTATTCCTTTACGAATAACTATTTTGTTATGAACCCATGAGCTGTGTTTAATGTAACTTACTGCTAATTTATTCAGGCTACTCTATCAGACATGTTGAGAAATATGAGCAGAAATACAAAATTTACTCACGTAGTCCATCTAGAGTCCATCTAGACGAAGATTAAAACACATCTCCTTGTACAGGAACAGCAGAAGTATCTGAACAGCCGCCTCCTTTTCGTAATCTCCTGCACGTTCTTTCCCAGAGCATATTTTTTCAACCTCCACTTCAGGATACATAATATGTATACCTACTTGAAAAATGGGTTTATCGTAAAATATCAAAAAATGTACCAGTGGGATGCAGAGCACTCCCATCTACATTGTTATGAGAATTCGTTCAACACTACGTCCACTAGACGTGGAGAAAGTTCATTTTGGGTATCGGTCTTAGATTGACAGATGGAAACTATAGGTAGAAAAATAACGATTTTTTCGTGAAATTTTGCTTTTCTTACAACCTTTAAGGATCTCAGAGTACTATGGATTTTGAAAACAAAAATAGTGCAATCGTTGCAACTACAAAGAGTGTTTAATCGTGGTTATTTAGACTCGAGCATGAATACTAGTGCATGTCACTGTAATAATAATAAAAATATGAGCAGTTAAAAAATGATGCACGCCAGTGAATCTGTTGGGGTAGATATTGGATGAAGTATACACATAAATGTAGTTACTGTTGCGGAGAAAGCGTGTATCTCCACCTGCATTATGATACGCGAAAGGTCATACTTTTATTGTTATTTAGAGTCCGTGTAACTTGCTTTATGTCTGACATTTGGACTGTGTCTGTATGAACAAATACGGCAGCTTTATTGCCGTTTCAAACAATTTATTTAAGTGACATCTCTATGATACCGACCTGAAGTAGACTGGAGTCTTTTCTAGAGAACGCTTAACCCTCGTCATGGCCTTTGAAGTAAATTGAACAGTGCACAAAGTGCTTTTGTACTGGCAGAGGGTGATCTTCGCGAATATAAATCTATTTTATTATGAACAACATGAACGGTGTTTCGTATAACTCAAACGTTAAAAGAAATCTCCTTGTACAGCTCTAGCAGTAGCACGTGCCTTCACTAGAGATATTTGCCTCATTTTCGTGAAATTCTCCTTTTTTGCAATTTCCAAGGATCATAGATTGCAGTGTATTTTGAACAATATGAATAGTTATAACCCTAATGATCATTTAATGGAGATCACAGCATACTAAACAACCAGAGAAGAAGAACTAATCTGGGTAGGGATGCGAAAATAGAAAGTATCGGTACTGATACCAATTCGATATTTTTTGGCCAAGGATAGACATGCATACACCAATCATGGCGTGTTTGGTTCGTACAGAGAATTTTACCCCTACAAAAGTATCGATACCAGCTTGGAATCGCTCAAAAAGTATCGATGACAAAAATACTCGATACAATAATGTAAATTATTGAGTAATATTTTGTTTGTCATTTTTTATGTTGTTATAAAATAATATAAAATAGAAAATATATATACAGGGTGGTCCAATAAGCGCGCGGTGCTCCCTAGCGGCCATACCGTTTAAATTAGACGAAAATGTTTGAAATAAAAAACGCTTCTTTTCAAATGCTCTTCATTTAGAAAATAATTTCAAAGATGGCGGACTTCCGGATATACCAGAAGTAGGCATCAACTTAATTATTTTGAATGGAATACCCCTGTATATTATCACGTTTTTGAATTCAGCATCGATTTTTAGGTCCAGTTTGTTAACCATTGTTTATGTCTACGAGGCCGATTTTTGGAGGTATTCAGCAATTTTTACAAAATTTGGCGTTTGAGATACTTCACAAGAAACGTTAATGTCTCGGAAACTAAACACGGTAGAAAGATACGGTTTTCGGTTTTGAACCAAGCAAGGAACGTATTTGTGTTTCAGTGAGATCGTTGTTTCAAAAGAACTTTAAATCAACAGACTAGCAATTTTCAAATTTGAACAGTTAAAAACGTTAAAAACTTTTTTTTCAAATGGGATGGTATCATAAGTTTCACATCGGTGGATGCAAAATTACATTCTCTTTCACTTTTATCTAGGCACATGTGGTTCTATCTTTGATGGTTTTCAAGATATTTACGGTTTTGCAATTATGGCGTAGGAATTGGAAAAATCGTAGGTGGCGTGGCTCGCAGACGAAACAATTGGCAGGAAACCTTTCATCCAAGTGTTTCGGTCTCTAATACTAAAATGTGCTTTCGCTCCATTTACCTGTAACCACATTATTTTTAAAAACTCCAGTGGTAAATTTTCCAACAGGTTTTCTAAATTTTCATTTAGAAAATTTTAGAAAACATTAGTTTAATATGCGGTTTCCAATAATACCACCCCAAATGCTTAGACTCCATGCTGGTTGTCAACAAACCTCTCAAAATTTGGATTTACGTCGGTATAAACATGTAAATTATTCCAGTTTACATGGCCGTTAATGATAACGCTGTAGCTACATTTTATAAAAAAGAAAATGAAAGAATTTCATAAGAAATCTAGCTTCATTCGTAAACAACACACTGTTGCAAAGGAGTGCATCTTCTTGGACTCGAGCACGACAGGAATTCATTCAGTTTTCAAAGTCTTGTCTTTCAATTATTTGATTTAGCAGCACGTGATAAGGATGCTATAAGTACTCCGTTCAGATCATGTTCACAGATGTTTGACCAATGCCCAAATAGCGACTAATTTCTGCTGTAGTACTGCTATGCGGATCTTCAACTACAATTGCGAGAATATCAAACTCACTATCTTCATGTATTACTACTACATGTTCCCTTCTCTCATATTTTACGCCCACGTAAATGCAAATTTTGAGAAGTTTGTTGACAACCAGCATTAAGTCTAAGCATTTGGGGTGGTATTATTGGAAACCGCATAATAAACTAATGTTTTCCAAAATTTTCTAAATGAAAATTTGGAAAACGGTTGAAAAATTCACCACTGGAGTTTCCAAGAATAATGTGGTTACAGTTAGATGGAGCGAAAGCACATTTTAGTATTAGAGGTCGAAACACTTTGGATGAAAGGTTTGCTGCCAATTGTTTCGTCTGCGAGCCACGCCACCTACGATTTTTCCAATTCCTACGCAATAATTACAAAACCGTGAATATCTTAAAAACCATCAAAGACAGAACCACATGTGCCTAGATAAAAGTGCAAGAGAATTTAATTTCGCATCCACCGATGTGAAACTTATCATACCATCCCGTTTGAAAAAAAAAGTTTTTAACCTTTTTAACTCTTCAGACCTGAAAATTGCTAGTCTATTGATTTAATGCTCTTTTGAATCAACGATCTGGGACATGTTCTTAGAGGTGACCGATACAAAATTCTTCAACTTATAATGAAGGGAAAAATCGAGGGACGAAGAGGAATTTGAAGGAAACAGATGTCATTGCTCAAGAATATTAGAGACTGGACAGGAATAAGCAGTGCAGAACAACTACTCAGAATAGCCGAAGGCCGTGAACAACTCGCCATTGTAATTGCCAACGTTAGGGGGACCTGATATGGCACCGAAAGAAGAAGAAGTTAGATCTAGTATACTGACTGAAGTATCATGTGGTGGATTTAAACCTCTCTTAGGCTTTACTTAACTAGTGTAATACAGTACAGGTAGTTTTAGTTGAAGTATACCGTATTCAATTCTAACCTAATTTGCTCATAATAAGCTATCATCAAATTTGTTGCTACTTTTTGTGTGTGCGGGTGTGTGTGTCAGGGTGTGTGTGTGTGTGTGTGTGCGCGCGAAAAACAGTCAAATAACAAAAGTACGTACGAACACTACGAACATGAAGAATCTCGTTTTCTGCGGCTCTATGATAAAACGGAGTAATATCCAATAAATCGTTATTTTAATTGACAGCAATATAAATGTTTCAAAAATTACACGTCTAAGTATCTGCCGTGGTAGATATATTGGCTGAAGTGCTCTTTCGAACACCTGTTCGGTTATCAACACATGGGCTGTGTTTCGTATAACTCACCCGGAATTCGTTGGGCGTGAAGCATTTCTCTTCCATTCGAGCTATTCCATTAGTCATGATGAAAAATATGAGTGGAAATACAATTTTTACTCGTATAGTCTGTCTAGACGGAGATTAAAAGAGATGCTCTTGTAGAGCAGTAGCAGCAGCCGCCTGAACAGACGCCACCGTTTCGTTATTTCCTTCACAGCACAAGGGAGATAATCCGAAGAAAGGGAATAATTAATTACTGAAAAGCAAATTCGCCCGGCTCTCGAGCCTTTCCCTAAATTAACTTGAACCAGCTGACGACAGAATGGGGGGTTCAGAAGCAGAAGCGTGCCAAACGAGGAATTCCATTTGCGGTTCTTATCTTATAAATTGTTCCATTTTACTTTTACTTCCCACGAACGTCACGCCAAGAGGAGGGAAACTATTCAAATCCATAGATCTGACAGTCTAGAAAAGTGTTGCTAGATTTTTTCAGCCTGAAAGTAGCAAATTCAGAACAGGGTGAAAAATAAGATATTTTAATTCCAACGCGCTTTTATTATTTCCATAGTTATACATATAAGTAAGTGATCTTTCATTAAGAGCTCAAGATTATAAGATTCAATAAAACTATTTTTCTGGAAATGTGCATGAGTCAAAATAGCTTTACTGGTTCATGCGTACTCTTGCCATAATGCTATTAATAATGGTTTACAGAGCTGTCCCCATTAATAACGCAGTCTTATAGTATATTGTATTATAACTCTTATTTTCTAAAGTACTATTTCAGCAGTCCAGATCCCTGCATTAGTGAGTCAATTTCCTTGCTTTTTTTGGTAGTGAGGGGCTTAGGGTTCAGTTGCCGCTCAGCTTTGGGGCTTATTGTTCACCTCCAGATAAAGGGATTTAACAGAGTCTCATCCTAAGTTTTTTGCGAACTTCGAGTTGCATCGGACTATGCTCTTCTGTTTTGCCTCCTGGCATACATTGAAATACGAGCTCCTGCTTTCACTCTGGGCAGGACAGTCGAAGACACCATGCTGAGCTGTTTCATCTGCTTCACCGCACTTCCTGCGTAATGAATTTGCCACTTCAATCCTCACCTTTTGCAGGTGTGCACTGAACGTCCGATGGCCAGTCATCAATCCCACCACCTCCCGTAAGCTTCCTCCTGGTCAATCTGAGAGCGTCTGTGGGATTAGAACACGAGGGTCGCCTCAGCATCCTCCTAGACCCAACATTTCCCAACACTCTGTCTCAGCGCCTATGACGGTGCTTATTTGATACCCATCCGGTGACAGCTGTCCGTACCATGTTTTTTTATATACCACATACTAGTTCTGATGACTGGGACCTTCCTTGGCACACCTGTCGGCCATCTCATTGCCAATCACTCCTATGTGACTAGGCACCCAAGATAATATTAACTTGTTGGTCTTCACCACTGTCTTTAGGATATTATGACAGTCTCTCACTATTTTTGAAGTGTAGTGGTTACTTGACAGGGCTATTACAAGCGCCCGGCTGTCTGTGTTTACATAGATAGTATTTTTGCTGTATCCTTCATCTATGCATATTCTGTCGCATTCCAAAATTGCGGCTATTTCTACCTGGAAAACGGTAGCCAGTTTACCTAGGCGAGTACTCTCTTACTGTACCTGATGAATTTTTGGAGCCATTATTGTAGCAGGTAATACCATTCCACATATGTCGAACTTCTCCTTGAGCTCATTTCGATCTGTCACTTAGGTTGATCTTGTATGGGATCTCGGTGTTCACGATTCTTGGCATTCTGTCGCCCATGTTGGATTTTAAGACCAAACATCACATCCCGAGGTCTCCGCTCCTGTGGTGTTGTAACTTTGCACATCTTCACCAGGCTTGGGGCTGGGCCCAGTCTCAGCTGAATTATTCCAAATGACCTTAGATGTTCAGACTGACTTTCCAGCCAACTCTTGGTGTGCAAGTTGGCGCATTCTACATCTACGGCGATGTTTTCCGGATGTCAGCTAGATATCCGGACACCTTTGCTTCGAATTGCATATCTCCCGAGCTCCATCTTGTTTTTCAAGACTTTGTCCTTTTTCAACCACATTTCGGGGTGGCTCATATAGACCATCCATCTTATTTACAGGCATTATGTCGGTAAAAGATTATGTCTTTGACCTTCTGGTCATCCTGGCAGCTTCCTCCGGAGTCAGTTCGAGTGCAACCTCTTTCATTCCTGACTCTGCTGTCCAGGTGTTGACGCATGGGCTTCGAAAGCAGACCCGCTAGAAGAAGGGGTTGACTCACCCCATGACTATTGGCCCACAAACGTCTTCTTCTCTCCTCTTCCTTCTTAGCGCGCCACGCGACATTCTCTGATTGGGACTTCCCGATGACTGCTCACTACCTGGAGGCTTTGAGGTGTTATCCTACTCTCCACATTTCAGCGAATTGTCCTCTTCCATGATAACATAAACGGTATGCTGCAGTTCATCCTCCCAGTGACCCGTTTAGGAGAATAAGAGGAAAATACGACTGAGTGCCTTCTAATCCCAGAAGGCTCCATTAGCAACACCGAACAACCCCCGGTACGGATCGCATCACACCCTGGCTTGGGCTCCCTCCTCCTTTCTCAACCCGGCTTGGGTTTGCCTGCTGGTTCCGATAATGCGTAAACATTTATTGGTTCTAGCTTCCTAAAGAGTTATTATTTCGTGTGATCTAGTGCTTTGCACGCACAGACCACCTGAAAGAGTTATTCTGTTTTCCTACTATCTGCAGTCCAGGCCTCCATCGACCCATTCTCTTCAGGCCTCCCTTCACGCCCCATATTCTGTTAGGAGACCAGCTGTTACTCGAAGCTGATTCTTGTTCAAAGATAGCAGGTCTTCTTCTAACATGGGGCTTTCGGTAAACCTGTGACTTCAGATAACCGCACAGTCAGAAGTTCAAGTTCTAGCCATAGAACGGGGAATTAAATTAACTTGAACCAGCTGATGGTAGAATTAATGGGGTGTTCTAAACCAGAAGCATGCCAACCGAGGAATTTGATTTGCTGTTCTTGTCCTATAAATTGTTCCATTTCACTTTTACTTCTCACCAATCCAAAGCCAAACTATTTAGTCCCTCAGATCTGGCTTATGCAATCGCGTATGAAGCAGACTACAGTATCTAGAGAAGTGCTGGTATATTTTTTCAGACATTAAGTAGCAAAGGCTAAATTAGGAAAGCAACACGATTTTATTTTAAGCACATTTGTCTCACCGGTATTTACTTATGTGTACTGTGAGATTTCTGGACTGATACTAACAACTTCAAAGGCCAATTCTTTGAAGAAATTTAAGAGGGTCTTTGGAGAACTTTACAAGGTTACAGCTCTATGAAGGAAAGATAAAAATCAATCAATATCTCCTCTGTTTAATAACACACAATAATATAAATTATAAGCATTTGGCTTAAAAAATTACGGTTTGAGACGCTTTTTGAACCCCTAAAAGGTTATCATAAGGTATTGATCAAAAACAACCTTTACATTATGATGCAATAGAATTTTTCAGCGTATTTCAGCGTATTATTGATTAAAGATATTTTTTGTCCCATTTTCAAAGTGCATCAAAATGGCGTGAGAGAGTTTCAAAAGGTCTGTTTCGGGCTTCCGTTTTCTATATAAGTACAACGTTTCGATTGATCCGCTATCTTCAATCGTCTTCGGGTAAATTGTCGATCATGTTCCTTTCCTTGCTATTATTTATTCTCGTCCAGCTGACGTGTCGTTTTTTCGTGACTTCTTCTGATTGCCAGTGCCGCGTTCTGCTGAGTGCGTCAGTTCTTGATGACTTGTCGTTCTTCGCGGCTTGTTCTGACCGGTAGCTGTCGTGTTCTGATTCAGTGACGTCGCGTTTTACTGATGATGACGTGGTTGTTCGGTGGACACTGCGTCCCACGTTTGTATCCAAGTTTGTTCTGCGTTCTGCCCTATTTTAGTTTTGCTTGTTTCTTATAAGGGGCTGTCATATTGGTCCAATTTTCACACTAGGTTTGTTGTACACGTTTTTGTTGTTGGCGATATAAGCTGCTTTTTTGAACTTCAGGCGATATCATTGAGGTTCTTTGTCAATAACTTTAGCGTCTTCCCAAATAATTTTGTAGTGCTCGGTCCAAGCGTGATCTGCTATGCCGGACTTTCTTGTCTCGGCTCTCTGGATGTTGAGTCGATGCTCCTTAATTCTCGCTCCTAAAGGTATTTTCGTTTCCCCAATGTATACGTTGCCGTTTTTAGTTTCTTGGTGCTCATTCTTGGGTTTTGCTCTCGTTGGTAGACTTCGGTGCTTCTTAAGAATCGTGTTTGAATTTTAGTCTTGCCCTATTGATTTGACTGCATCTGTCAATCCTTTCACGAATAATCGATAACATTTTCCGCATTCTATATAAACAAAGTTGAAGTGAAAGAGGTTTTCAACAAATAAAAAATCGCGCAGTGCCTACGGAGATATCAACAAGATTCAAGATTCACTTGTTTGACGCGACTAGGGATTTTCAAATTACGTGTATTTTTAACGGTCATCTTTCGTAAATATTCTTGGTGGGGACTATACATAAAGAATCATTTGAGGTAATTTTTGATATATTCACGCTATGTGGCTGCTTTTGAGGGATTCTGCTAGACCTATAAGTTTCCCTCTCCCGTCCGTACTGTAATGATAGCACTATATCATTGTCAGTTTAGCGAACTCAGCAGAGGCACATTTTGAAGCCCTCAGCTAATATATCTCAAATTAGACAGCGAACTCTGGACGGCAGCGGCGTTTTCCGTAATTAACGGATTGGGAATCGATAAACCCCGTTTTCGCCCTCTACTTTCGCTATAGGCTAATGAAGTTCCCCTTTATTGACACAGTATTCAAATCTTTGATTTAGGCAATTCCATTCCAGGCCAATATTTTAAGTACAAGTTTTTGCGTTCCTTTTCGTACTTGACAAGAGGAATGCAAGTCAATGAAGGTGAAATTATATTTCCAGATTAAGCTTTCAATTAAATGTTATAATTATATAGTCATAAGCAAATGAAATCATCGGTTTCACACAAATCAACCGAACTTGAATTAGTTCATTTGTTATTATTCAAGGTCAAATCCAACGTAGCTCCATGGACACCTCTACTAAATCCCAATGGGGAGCATACATCGTCTTGGAATGAGACAATCACTTATATTATGTTCCAGTCCGAGAATAGCAAAACTGACTAGAAGCGATAGCATAATTTCAATCCTGTATGTGCAGGCTTCAAATATGCTGTTTTACAGACAGTTGGTTATAGTCCGATGTAATGTAATGTAATTTGATTTCGATCGGATTTGTTTTGTGTCGTACTTTTTCTATTTAGATTTTTATGTTTGTATTATATTCCAAGGGGTCATACAACCCAGGCTTCTTCGAGAAGATCATCGGCAGCCTCCAAAAACGACGCACCTAGCATCACAATACGCCGTCCGAGGTTTGGAGATTTTGCAGACGCCAGGGCCGTAGGTCCCTTTTGTCCTTCCTGCCTCCTACAGGAATTTTATAATCAGTAGCATTTGCATACCTCTTATCTTCAAGTTTCATCAATAATGACTTTAATCGCACAAGTACACTAGTATCTCGCAGCCACTTACGACTACGAGACTTAATGAAACTGCCAGATCATAATCCCGAATGAAGAAATCTTGTATACTTGTAGGCTTTCGCGGCCATCGTCCAATGAATTTGTGGTTCTTGGGTTTTTAGGCCGGCGTCGTTTAGCGTTATAGCTTGACGTTTCGCAGTATTGTAGTACTGTACAGTATTTTGGAAGTCGCCGAAGTGAAATAGCTTCTGAAGATGCCATCCACTAGTGGTGGCGAAACATCAAGCTTTAACGCTAAACGACGCCGGCCTAAAAACCCAAGAACCACAAATTCATTGAAGAAGTCTTGGTTATATGATCACCAAGGAAGCATATTTGTTAGTTTCGGGTGTCAGTATTCCTGGCATATCAACATCGTATTAAATTATCAGCATCAACATAAAAGAGCATTCAAGGTCATCGAAAATGACGCCTTCGATTCAAAGGAAAATCAAATACGCCGCCGCCAACTGTCGCTTTTTGTTAGTTGTGCTGTTCTCTGCTGGGGTGCCATAAAACTGAAGATCTACTTGCAGTAAACGGGATTGACTAGCTATCATTATCACAAAATATAAAAATGGTAATGCTGTTTCTTAAATCTACAAGTTGTTATTGGAACATTTGCTCTCCTAATGTTAATAAGATGATTAACTACATCCCTTTTCCAGGAACTGTTTTTTCTCTTTCCTATTTATTTATATAAGTATCTCCCTGACAAACTTTTTACTAGTGGTAATATGGTTAATAACCAGGATATAACCTGATACGTAAACGGGCTTTGCGGCCAATAATCTTGACAGGTAACGCCGTTTTTAAAGCTAAAAATAAAAAAACACACACAATAAATTAGCCGCACATGTCTAAGCTGCAACAAATGGTATAAGTTCTTTTGATAAACGCTATTATTATTACCATATATTTCAATATTTGAATACCCCTACGAACTTGTGTATATTTGATGGGGTCCAAAGAAGGGCAATTCGATAAACCATAACTTAGCTAAGCCTCAAGAAAGGGACAGTGGTGCAACCACGGTGCAACGCTAACACAATTTAAGGTGTACCTCAAAGTTAAGTGCGGCTTGGATAACCCGAACATTTAAGAGAGGCGGTGCAACCGGCCCAGAACATTGCATTGTTAAGAGGTCCAAAATGGTACTAGAATCGCGAGGTTAATAATATGGCACATAGCAACGTTAAGGCTACACAAAACCGCATCTCATTCTGGATCTAATAACAAACCATAAGACAACCCATTATTTAGTTTGAAGAACATTGATCCGACTTGTCTATCGACTACGGGATGGACAATATCCAACCTCAACCCATTCCGAGCCCATGGTAGAATTATAGATACAATCGCAGATACCTGTACTTTTTTCTTGTAACTATTACTCTACTTGTGCAGTATAGAAATAAATCAAACTTTGAAAAAACAGTTGCATGGTTATAGACTTTCCAACAATGAATATGTGAAAGTTTTGCCCATTTTGGGGGGATCGACAACAAAATGGCGTCAAGTGTCTTGTCTCAGTACTTTCCACACATTATCGATATTACAAACCTCATCTGATGCCAATCCCCTCTCCTGCCAGTACGTGCAATAGACGTATTACGTATTAGATATTCTTATTCTATTGGACCAAACGATATCGATATCTTGGTGTGAAAAAAGACTTCTTAATTCATCAATCAGCACTGAAAATTATTTTATTAATAAATAATATTAATTAATTAATTAATAAGAAAATGTATTAGAACAGCACAGTGCTTACAACGCGGCTTAGATAGGTTTGAAAGATTTCGCCAGGATTAAATTTGTATAGGGTAAGGAATAGTCATTTCTGAACGAGCCTCTAAGTGTGTTTGCCTCCCCCAAATTGATCCCACAGTAAAAGGATAATTTTGGTCAGAGAACGTGAAAAGTCACTTAAAACCTTAAGCTGCAACGGCTGAGAAGTACGTCATGGGTAAAACACATGGACAGATCGTAATATGGTAGGTATCAAAATTAATCAAAAAAATGTTGGGCTCTTCCAACCTCGTATCTCGCCAACCTCAGGTTTATCATACACAAAAAAGTATATATTGATGAGAGACATCTAAGCTACCTAAAAACAATGTTTGATCGGTTCTCATGTTCTCCGTTTTTACTTCCCACACCGATAGGTGAGGGGAGTATTGTGATCGCGAAAATTTTCGATTTTGAGATAACACGCTTTTTGGGCGTTTTATGATGCCTACATAACGAAAATCCACGTCACTCATTTCCGTCGGTCTGTCTGTCGGTCTGTCGGTCTGTCTGTCGGTCTGTCGGTCTGTCTGTTGGCGTTTTTCTAGCCTCCTAATCTCAGTAACCGCTGCATAGATTTTGATGAAATTTAGGTAGTGATATGGTGTAGGGTCGTAGTAGGTAATGTTGCTACAATTTTGAAAATCGGTGCATAGGCGGCGGAGTAATTAGCAAAAAACGAAAAATTTCAAATATGCCTCAAACTTCGTTTTTATGTGTTTTAGGGGTTCCTGATCATTTTCTACTTTTTTTTGGGTGGGGGTGAAATTGGGGTGGTTGGGGGGGTGGGGGGTTGTAAATCTAAAAAAAATTGTTGTACTTATAATGGGCTGTCTACTGACCTGAGAGAGAAAGACCTAGCGGTATAATACACTTTTTTAGGTCCATCCGAACATTGCCTTTTGTATTACAGGAACCAAGGGACTTAGAGAATTTTCCGATGTATACATACGAGTATTGCTTTAGATCGTTCTGTATTTTATAATGTTGAAATAACTGAATTGATTTTAATGAAATTTCGGCACAGTATTACTAGTTTGGCGAGGATGGAAAACGCGTCTGATTTTTGGAAATCGTCTCAGTGGCGGCGCAGCAATATTAAAAAAACTAAAAATATGAAAACAGCTCAAACTTCGTTTTTAGACGTTTTAGGGGTTCCTGATCATTTTATACCTTTTTTTGGGTGGGGGTGAGAATTGGGGTGGTTGGGGGGTGGGGGGTTGTAAAATTGAAAAATTTGTTGTATTCATAATAGACTGCCCACTGACCTATGAAGGAAGACCTAGCGACATAAATAACTTTTTTAGGTCTATCTGAACATTGCCTTATGCCTATTACAGAAAACAAAGAACTTAGAATTTTTTCCGATGTATGACATACGAGTATTGCTTTAGATCGTTCTGTATTTTATAATGTAGAAACTACTGAATTGGTGTTAATGAAATTTCGGTACAGTATTACTACTTTGACAAGGATGGAAAACGCGTATTATTTTTAGAAATCGTCTCAGTGGCGGCGCAGCAATATTAAAAAAACTAAAAATATGAAAACAGCTCAAACTTCGTTTTTAGACGTTTTAGGGGTTCCTGATCATTTTATACTGTTTTTTGGGTGGGGGTGAATTTAGGGTGGTTGGGGGGTGGGGGGTTGTAAAACTGGAAAATTTGTTGTATTCGTAATGGGGTGTCCATTGATATGCGAATAGAAAACCTAGCGGCATGGTACACTTTTTAGGTCCATCCGAACGCTGCATGCTTATTATAGAAACCACGGGACTTGGTATTTGTGTATGTATGTACATACATACGAGTATTGCTTTAGATCGTTCTGTATTTTATAATGTGGAAACCACTGAATTGATGTTAATGAAATTTCGTCACAGTATTACTACTTTGGCAAGGATGGAAAACGCGTATGATTTTTAGAAATCGTCTCAGTGGCGGCGCAACAATATTAAAAAAACTAAAAATATGAAAACAGCTCAAACTTCGTTTTTAGACGTTTTAGGGGTCCTGATCACTTTATACTTTTTTGGGTGGGGGTGAATTTAGGGTGTTTGGGGTTTGTAAAACTGGAAATTTTGTTGTATTCGTAATGGGCTGTTCATTGATATGCGAATGAAAAACCTAGCGGCGTGATACACTTTTTAGGTCCATCCGAACGTTGCATGCTTATTATAGAACCCACGGGACCACGAGTATTTGTGATGTATACGTACAAGTATTGTTTTAGATCGTTCTAGATTGCGTAACGTGAAAATTGTTCAATTGATTTTTAACGCATATTTCCTGAAGAGGGAGACGTAAGAAACTATTTACGAGGGTTGTTGTGTTGGATATTTTTTTTTGCGGGCGGGTGGGCGATGATTTAGTTGCAAGGAGATTTCAGACTATAGCTTCATGGCCTTCATGCAATGGGAAATAATAAAATGGTATCATCGTTATGTGTGGGAAGTACTGAGTCAATCAACTTGACTCCATTTTTTTTTTGATGATTATTCCGCCGCAAATGGCATGGTCTTCTAATAATATACAATTTCATCGTCGTTCATTTTACTATAACAATAAAAATTATATGACAACCAGGCTATTAGTTTCCATATCGCGTCATACAGGACTATCAAGTGTAGTATGTATCAAGGAATTACAAGTAAGATGCGCCTGCGAAGGCCATGTTCGAAGTGGTCTATACAGTATGTTTTAAGGTAATTGAAACTCCTTTGTTATAAAAAAATGTGTGTGGTAAATTGAAGTGTATCGCTGTGTAATTTATATTTTTGAAAAACAATAAATTGTTTTTTCTGATTCCTTTTTACTTCCCACACCGATAGGTGAAGGGAGAATTGTGATCGCGAAAATTTTCGATTTTGAGATAACACGCTTTTTGGGCGTTTTACGATGTCTACATAACAAAAATCCATGTCACTCATTTCCGTCGGTCTGTCTCTCGGTCTGTCTGTCTGTCTGTCGGACTGTGCGCGTTTTTCTAGCCTCGTAATCTCAGTAACCGCTGCATGGATTGTGATGAAATTTGGACAGCGATATTCTGGGGGGTCGTAGTAGGTAATGTTCTGATAATTTTGAAAATCGGTACAGGGGCGGCGGGGTAATTGGCAAAAAACAAAAAAAATTAAATATTCCTCAAACTTCGTTTTTAGGTGTTTTAGGGGTTCCTGATCATTTTCTGCTGTTTTTGGGTGGGGTGAAATTGGGGTGGTTGGGGAGTTGTAAATCTCAAAAATGTGTTGTACTCATAATAGGCTATCCATTGACCTGTAAAAGAAACATCTAGCGGCATAATACCGGTTTTTAGGCCCATCCGAACATTGCCTTGCCTATTCCAGAAACCAAGAGATTTTCTGATAAATACATAGGAATATTGCTTCAGATCGTTCTGTATTGAGTAACGTAAGTTATGGAATGGATTTTAATGAAACTTTGTCACAGTATTATTACCGCGGCGAGGATGGAAAACGCGTATGTTCTGGAAAAATAATGTCAGTGACGGCGCAGCAATAATAAAAAATAAAATGAAAAATAAAGACGCCTCAAACCTTTTTTTTTAGGCGTTTTAGGGGTTCCTGGTCATTTTCTACTTTTTTGGGTAGGGGTGAATTTAGGGTGGTTGGGGGTGGGGGTTGTAAAACTGAAAGATTTATTGTATTCATAATAGTTTGTCCATTGACCTATGGAAGAAATACGTACCGGCGTATTTTTTTTAAGTCCATGTGAACATTTCCTTGCCTATTACAGAAACCAAGGGACTTGGAGTTTTGTGATATATACATATACGAGTATTGCTTAATTTCGTTCTATGTATGTAGCAAAAATTATTAAATTGATTTGAATGAAATTTCGACACAGAAGTGACTATCCCGGCGAGAGTGGAAACGCGCCAGTGCCTGAAAAATCGTGGCAGTGGTTGCGCAACAATAATGAAAAAACTAAAAATATAAAAATAGCTCACGCTTCGCTTTTAGACGGTCTAGAGGCTCCTAATCGTTTTGCATCGTTTAGTTGAAGCATGCAGAATGAAAACTGTGGCGTCCTAGTTTCTAAGGAGGGAGACGCAAGAAACTATTTACGAGAGTTTTTGTGTTGGACTTTTTTTGTGGGAGGGTGGGCGATGATTTGATTGCAGGGGGATTTCAGATTTCATGCAATGGGAAAACAATAAAAAAAATAATTATTATGTGTGGGAAGTACTGAGTCAATCAACTTAACTCCATTTTTTCGTATTGGGTCACGTATACTTTCATTGTCGTAGTGTATCGTTCATTACACGAAATTCAACAGGAGCAATAAGAACCTCCCGCTTTACTTACTACAGACACAAGCTAGAATGAAGAATATAATTATATTATGTAGGTATGATACTTTCTGTTTTCCTAGTGCTTGGCTAGTCTTTATTCCTTTGTCTTTTGGCAAGTGCCATTACAAAACCTGCTTAGAGTAGTGGAACAGAACCCTTCTTCGTCGAACAGCATTGTTTAAATGCCAGCAGTTATTAAAATGAAGCGTGCGGTTATTGCAAAGCAAGCGAAACCGGAATACTCAAATGTAGACTGAAGAGGCGACTCTATTGAAATGAACCTCTTGTCTTGGTATCGTAGCTGTAAATCGTGCGCTGGAGGACTCTCTTGTTAAATTTTATTGCGAATTTCCCTAACTTGCTCGAAACTGGAAAATAATAAGTGAGTCGATGTTGAAAATGAGGGTTTTATGCCTAAGGAGAAAAATTATGTATAAGATGGTATAAGTAAGTAGAGTAGTTAAGGGAATATCATTTTAAGTTAGATTACTATCAACTTAAAGTAGTTATGCTAATTAAAAAAATGAAGCGAATGCTGGTACATTTTACTATTGCTTCTGAAAGTTTGTTGCTTTGCCTCGAAGGTATTTCTCGTAAATCATATTTTGCAATTTCAGAAATCGATTAGGTAATCACTCTGAGTGAAAAATGTGGTGCTATTAGAAAACATTTCAGAAAGAGGTAATGGCGATAAGAAGATTGCCGTGGTACCTTGGTTCGTATTTCTAAGGTACCTAATACCCTTGTCAGTTTGGCAATATTGAGCATCGCAGCTATCGGCGCCTGTACCTCTTCGAATCGCCCATGCCGTCAGTAATCTGATGCCCGCATTTGGTGACGGATGTATTCATAATTTAGTTGCAAACGCTGTCCATGAGAAATCATCAGAGACCACGAGAACGCCCAAATGGAGGGTTGGAGCCTTAGATAATGAAAGAGAGGGGATACCGCACGCCCGTTTGATGCTATATGAATTAGCTGCAATTAGCTGTTACCGAAAATGAATAGCCACCAAAATATTTTTTTATGATAATTAGCGTTTTTAAGACCAATCATTGTAAAATATTGTGGTGTGCATAATGGTAGGGTGTGTAGCTCACGGTTGTAAAAGCCACAGCAGCAGAAAGGACCCAGGAATCACTTATCACAGGTAAATTTTGGTAGTTTTTTGGTGCCATTTGGCAGAAATGTCAGTCGCGCGTTCCGACCTCTCTCTTTCCTTGTCTAAGGTTGGACCATTCTTTTAATAATTCGTTTTATTCTTGCGAAGATTACTACGCCACCTCTAGAATGGCTGTTTGTACATAATATGTTATAATCTTAAAGCACAAACATTGTGAGCTTAATAATTAGGAGCTTACATGTGATAATTATACAGGATGGGCCAATAGTGCGTGGACGGAGCATTGTGGGCTTACTAAAAAATATTTCAAAAATCTGTCACTTTATCATGGTAGGGACTCTTGAGGGCTATAACGTAAAAATATTTTCACTTAAATTTTGACGTTTATACAGGGTGATTCATATCAAACTTACATTTTTTTTAATGGAACCCCCTAAATATTATTGCATATTTGGATTCCTTGGTCAATTCTAGTGTGACTTTATGTATCACACATGGACCTTTAGACGAACCGCTTAGACGCAAATCACGATTTTTGATATAAGTAGATATCAGAAAAAAATTGAATATCGCAGCGATTATAAAACTTAGAAGGCCGTGACTTTGCGGTACGACTAAGCATGAAATGCGTCACCATAGGTCAGACGGCTAAAATTGAATTCTTTTTGTACTTGGAGAAATCAGTAGATTAATTAAGGAAACTACAATCACAGATAACTTGATTTTTTCAAATAGCAATGCCTATCTTGGTTTAAAGAATCAAATGGTAAATTTGATTACCTTTCTAATGATATGGCATTCTCGATATCAAACTTTTTTAGTTTTCATTTTATTTCAAATTTTCAGTCAAATCGGTGTTTTTCAATATTCCTACGTGCAAGCAACCTAGCAGGCCATGGAAAATAAACAAAAACTCTTTAATGTGGAAGAAACCAACTAACTTAGTAGAAAGATGCAAACTAACTAGAGCAACGAGGCAAGATTATGGAAATTCCGTACAACATATTAGCTCTAACCAGAAACAATAGTGGTAACAAGAACGCTCATTTTTCACAGCCTACTAGCTATTAGCCAATTTCCAGTCAGTAAAAAAATATTTACTCAAAGGAAAGCTACTAGTGATTGTTGCTGGCAGTAAAATATCTATGTCTTCTGAATAAATTTTCACATTTAATGCTATAAAAAAGTAGTCATTTCCGTAAGTCAAAAGTAATCATAGCTCTAACTGGAACCCTTCAAATTCTTCAGTAGGTACTTTTACTTATTAGCAAAATCGCGGAAAATGAAACTTGATTTGCAGTCTGTTTGAATTGTAAAACATATGTATTTTAGTTTGCAGAAAACTACATGAAATAAACACAATTACAACATAGCGTAGTTAAAAAATTCTAGCAATTATTTCAATAGATGTTCAGAATGCTCCAGTTGGAGATATCTTCACTTTTGACTTAACTAAACAGAAATGACCAATTTTTTTATCCCATTAATTGTGAAATTTCATTCTAAACATGTTATACTGTAAGCAAAAATCACTGGTAGTTTTCCTTTTGTTTCAACATTTTTAAATTTGTTTTGGGAAGTTGTCAAGCTCTAGTAGGCTAGTAGGCTGTAGAAAACAAACACTTCTGTAATAGCCCAGCTACTCATTGACAATAGATATCTTGCGGCTGTTGTATCCGGTTAGAGCTAATATGTTGTAAGGAATTTTCATAATCTTGCCTCGTTGCTCTAGTTAGTTTGCATCTTTCTACTAAGTTATTTGGTTTCTTCCATATTAATGAGCTTTTGTTTATTTTTCAAGGCCTGCTAGGTTGAGTGCACGCAGGAAAATTGAGAAACACCGATTTGACTGAAAATTTGAAACAAAATGAAAACCAAAAAAGATTGATATCGAGAATGCTATATCGTTAGAAAGTTAATCATATTTAACATTTGATTCTTTAAACCAAAATGGGCATTCCCATTTGAAAAAATCAAGTTATCTGTGATTGAAGTTCCCTTAATTAATATATTGATTTCTCCAAGTGCAAAAAGAATTCAAATTTAGCCGTCTGACCTAAGGTGACGCATTTCATGCTTAGTCGTACCGCAAAGTCACGGCCTTCTAAGTTTTATAATCGCTGCGATATTCAATTTTTTTCTGATACCTACTTATACCAAAAATGGTGATTTGCGCCTAAACGGTTCATTTAAAGTTCCATATGTGATATATAAAGTCACACTAGAATTAACCAAGGAATCCAAATATGCAATAATATATAGGGGGTTACATTAAAAAAAGTTTGATATGAATCACCCTGTATAAACATCAAAATTTGAGTGAAAATATTTTTACGTTATAGCCCTCAAGGGTCCCTACCATGATCAAGTGACAGATTTTTGAAATATTTTTTAGTAAGCCCGCAATCCTCCGACCACGCACTATTGGCTCACCCTGTATAATATGTCACACATGATAAACAGCTACTAAAAGTGATTCGATCGGTTTCTTCCATTGAAGACGAATAGGAGGATACCGTGTCAGTGGAGACGCAGCTATAGTAATAAAAAAACTAAAAATACAAAAACAGCTCAGACTTCTTTTTTAGGCGATGTGGAGGTTCCTGATAGTTTTCCACATTTTTTTGTAGTGAGTAAAACTGGGACAGTTTGGGGGTACGGGGTTATGAAACTGTTAAAATTATTGTATTTATAGTAGAATGTTCAGTGCCTGCAAAGGGATGACGTAATACACTTTTCGGCTTTATCTGAACGATGCCCTACGTTAGACAAAAAATATGTTTTTGAAAATATATTGTTGTAGATAATTTTGTAATGTACCAAGCTCATCACTAAATTGATAGCAATGAAATTCTAAATCGTACCGTGGACCATGGTAGATATCAATAGACTCAATTTTTTTGGAAATTGTGTTAGTGGCGGTGAAATTAAAACGAAACAGTACAATATAAAAACCCTTCAAATCCTGTTTTTGGGTACTCTAGGGATCCTTGATCGTTTCCTACTTTTTTTTTGGAGTGGTCAAAATGAACCGCGGTAGGATGGGGTATCAGATAAGGTTCTTGTGAAACCCTGGCATTTTTTGTGTCTATAGAAGACATTTTATTCCCTTCTAAAGACACTGATTGATACTTGATCGGCATACCATGTGATTGGGATTAATGTTAATTAATAATTAATAATAATAAAATTCTGCAATAATCAGCATTAGCTGAATATTGCAGAATAAAAATTGTGTCGTCCTAGTTCCTTAGGAGAAACATACAAGAAACTATTTATGACAGCTTTTGTGTTAGATTTTTTTGCGGGCGGGCGATGATTTGGTCGCAAAGGGATCTCATGATCCATCTATAAGGAAATAGTAAAATGATATCACCGTAATATGTGGGAAGTCCTGAGTCAATCAACTTGACTCCATTGTTTTACTAAACTGTTAATCGGAGTCAACCTATTGCGTGAATAATAACGTTGAAATACTTTGCCCCATCAGAATTAGCGAGTACGCACATGGTTGAGGCTTCAGTTTCCGAGGATCATCGAGCAGGCAATCCAGAGCCAACGGCAACGGCACTAGGACAACGATTTGCCTTTCTCTTCTAAATCGGGAACTCAATGAATAGACAATGAAGCCACCAACCTGACGAAATCTGGAAACGAACGATTTTCCAGTTGGTTGAAACTGAAGGTACTCTATCCGAGCTACTGCTGAAAAGGGCAAATACTGGTGAAACTGAACAAAGTTTATGAAATAATAATATAAACAGTTTTAAAAAATGGAAATACATTATTTGCATTCCACACAGTTTCTAAGGCAGTCGTGAAAGACAAACTTTTGGAAATAAAATTGTCAGCCGTGGGAGCAGATAGAATGAACTTAGAAATTATACTACTTTGCTGCTGAATTCTACCTTTAGTTACTACTGTTATAAGCTCATGTGTCATGGATTCTACTTTTACTGACATATGGAAGGTTGCTAGAATTAACCCTTTTGCCAAAGAAATCTGCTGTTACTAGTTTTGATGATTTGCGACCAATTAATACAGAAAGCAAATGGGAAACTACTGCATTAAAGATCTTAAAGATATCCCAAGAGAAACTTGTAAAATGAGTGAATGCATTTTACGAGTTCACATGTCTGTTAAGACATTGTGACTATGATGATGATGGATACTCCGCCAGTTCTATCTAAGGTTGTAGAAAAAATCATGCATTGTCTAGACTATAGAGCATCTTAATGAGTACAATGTGCTACCAGATATGCAGTCGACTTAGTTATGCATTTTAGAAAACAACAAATACCATTAAAAAAACCTTCGGCAATATCAAAATTATTTGTAGCTATAAGAGCTTTAAGAGAGTACAGAAAGTGCAAAACTCTTGCCTACGATTAATATACGGCATAAGACCTGGACAACATATATCCCATAAAATAAGAGAGACAAACTGGCTAAGCATGGCAAACCGGCGTAAATTACATTCTGCTTGCACGTACCACAAAATATTGACCACTAAAGAGCCATCTTGTTTATATAGAAAAGTTTTATTTAGACGTGATGTTCATAATGTAAATATAAGACATAGAGCTGCAATCACATATCCTGCTCATCGTACTCTACTTAAAAGGTCATTTTCTTACAATATCGCTAAACGATATAATTCGCTCTCAACTGTCTCAAAAACGCTATACTTAAAACTTTTCAAAAAACAATACTTTTCTATACTGAAAGGGTAGTGTAATTATTCTCATTATTTTAATAAATTGCTTTTTACACCTAATACTGTTCCTACAGTTGAACACGTTGAATATCATCTCATTTCTATGCTCATCTATTCTGTGCTCATTCATAGAAGTTGTACTCTGTTAATCTGTTTTTTTGTATTCATGTAAGTTGAATGTGTTCTTTAACATTATTTACCGTAAGCTAAAGGTTAAGTGGAAGACCAGCTTAAAGCAGAGCTTCGCCTTTTCAACAGAACAAAAATAATGTTATTGCTGTAATTAAAAACGAATAAAGTCTACTATTATCATGTCTTTTCAAGCTTCTTTCGCATGACTGCGGTGACGACAAATGTTGACGGGCTAGGCCAAGTCAACACCTGAACTATTACTGATGGGAATTTAGGAAAGATCGTACTGTATTATAGGTCTTAAGGATTACAGACTTTGGGAATATTTTGTGTAACCTTTCGTCCAGGCCTAACTGTTCTAAGTGTAGCTGAGATTTAATTTTTAAAGAATAAAGATACAGAGATTACTCAGACGGTCCTGACTTGCAAAGTTGCCAATTCAGACCACTGCTAAAAAATTAGATCTGAAAAGCACTTCTTCGTCAGCTGATACCTATCAAATAGACGTTAAGCCAGTCCAAAGTATCAGGTAACAGACTATAATTTTCAATTCTATGTACATAGTGTAAATATAAGATCCAAGACTACAGCTACGTTGCCAGCTCCCCACACTGCTCTGTTAGAAAGATCTTTTTTATATAACATTCCCAAAACTTATAATTCAATCACCCTGCTCCTGAAATCGCGCTATTAATTAACCACGTATGAAAATGATTCTGTAATGCCCTATTATGGTTTTCTCCGTTAGTCTCACACGCCTACACATGGATATTTATGTATTTTAGTTCTAAAACGCTTTTATTTCTTTTTTACCTTCTGCATTTTCTTCTCTCTAATTTCTCTACATTCAATATCCTTTATCTCCTAATCTCAGCCTCACCGACATAAGACATATCTGTTTTATGTTAACAATTGTATACTAGTTTTAAGTTTTCCATTTTTTCTTTATATTATTTTTTATTCTTTACGTAACCAGAGCTAAGTGGAAGTTCTACTCAACAACAGCTGAACTTTGCCTTTTCCTTATACCGTAAAACTGTAGCCATGGCATGTAGAAAACGAATAAAGATAGCGAATATTATTATTATTATTATATAGACTATGAAATGGGTTTTGATAAGATTATAGTCTATACCACAATACAGCTCTATGGCTCATGCAAAATCTCACAGGAATTAAGCCGACCGCAAAATTCGCTCTTAGTCCGACGTGTTAATTTATTCTGAACGAGAAGTTGGATCGCAGGAAAATTGATTTTCAGCCGTCGCTTTAATGAATATTTTAAATTAGAACACAGCGAAATACCTTCATTCTGGGTAGAATATCTTGAATATCATTAAGGATTGTACAGCAAAGAAACTGCTTAACAATTTTCCAGTAAATTTTATTGGCCCTTTTTGAGTTTCGAGAAATGTAATTTTGGGAGGTGTTACAAATAGATAAATTTGTGTAAATAACTGTTCTTGATGAAATGTTTCTATCAGTCTATCGAAATTTTTTATCTCAGATAAGAATAAAATTGCCTTTGTAATTGTCATTAAATAGGAGGTAAATTGATGTAAAGTCCTGAGGAAACAAAGAACGTAGTTGAAAAAAGAAAATCATTACGGAACCAAAAACTTGATCTAATATATTCTATACATGTTCTATTTACAAAAAACGGCTTGTCTTGACTCTCAGTACTTCCCACACATCATCGGTGCTAACAGAGTACTTCCCACACATCATCGGTGCTAACAGAGAATTTCCTCTTTACCTACACTATCCTCATCAAAACAATATACAATACAATGGTCAGTGACCTTTGGAACATCTAAAATCTAAAAGTTTGAGCTGTTTAAATTAATAGTTTTTATGATTATTGCTGCACCACTGACGCGTTTTCTAAAAAGCATACGCGATTTGCATCCTCACCACGGTAGTAATACTGTGTCAAAATTTCAATTCAATAATTTCCAAGTTACACAATACAGATCGATCTAAAGCAATATTCGTATGTATAGGTACATGAGAAAATTAAGTTCCTTGGTTTCTGTAATAGGCAAGGCAATGATCGGATGAACCTAACGAAGTGTCTTATACCGGTAAGGAAAGCCCTCACTGGTCAATCGACACCCTATTATGAATACAACATATTTTTACTTCTACAACCACCACCCCCCAATCGCCCCAATTTCAACCCCACCCAAAAAAAACTAAAGAAAGTTTGAGAATTTTTTTGTTTTGTGCTAATTATAATTACTCCGCCGCCCATGCACCGATTTTCAAAATTATAGTAGCATTACCGACTACTACCCCACAGCATATTGCTACACAAATTTCATTACCGTCCATGCAGCGGTTACTGAGAGTGCGAGGTTAAAAAGATGTCAACAGATAGACCAGCGACGGAATAAAATAAAGCTAGAAATGTTATTTAAATATATATTTTTTCAAATACCAATAAATAAAAATTTAGTAACAATCTTATTCGGCAAATATAGGTATGGTTAACTTAACAAAATTATTTATTCCAACAAGAGATTGAATAATGGCATTTAGAATATTGCAGATGGCATTTTTTTGACAATACCATGATCTTTTAATACACTTTTTATTTCGCAGAGATGAAATACATCCTTGTATAGATTCTGATATGTTGACGAAATGAAACGTAAGGGTTCCGTGGTGCAATGCTAAAGTTTCTGTTTTGTAATCCAAAGGTCCAGAGATCGATACCCAAGCTAGACGACTTTTTTTTCTTACTATTATTTTGGTGATATTATTTGTACGTATTTTGTTTAAGCTCTATAATGTTTAGAACGATTATTGTTGTTAACCTAAGATACAGGTTCTGTCTATCCGTCCGTCCGTCTGCCCGTATACAAAAGATAGCCAAGACTACAGCTGCTAGAGAAAAACTAAACACAGATTCGGGATCATTATGAAAAAACTAGTGCGGGAAAAATCGCTTCCGTTTAAAAAAAAATAAATTTTTATACCAACAAATTCCACAGTGAGAGCGCCGTTTGAATTTACTCGAGTAAATTCTTTCGTACTCTTTTGAATGACTTTTCCAGAACACTTACGTATTATAACAAAACGCTAAATTTTTCTGTATTACTGTTAAGCAGATAGGGGTTTGATTCGGCTTTGGACAAGCTGCCTCATTATGGCATAAGATTATGTTTTATGAGTACGTGAAGCTCCAGTAACCGAACTAATCTGAGGGTCGACTTCAGCTTTCTGTTTATAGAGGTAATTAAGTGCATTTCGCAATTATAATACCTAATTATTTTTACAAACAAAATACACTGAAAACAATAAGATAACTACCCTACTTTTTACTTTTATCTCGGCTTGAGGGACCGTAGAACAAGCAGAGCTATTGTGTGACCAACGCAAATTGGTCGGCGAAACGAATTCGGTGAAAGAAGTGAGTCTTTGCCATAACTTCTAATGACTAACCTATTTCCTTATTTTACGATTTGTTTTATTTCATATATATAGGAAACGGCAAATAATTTGTATTCACCTAATATCCTATTTATCTGCAGTCGGCAACAGCCGATTTTATTCCCTACCTTAAGGGTCTAGGGCAGGTATGGGCAACCTTTGACATGTTGGGGGCCAAACTTTAGTATGAGAATGCGTTCGCGGGTCGCGTTCAACAATAGTGCACTTTAAAACATTTTTCATAAGCGATATATCTAATGTTATCATATTACAATTTATTGAAATAACAAAATGAAATTAAAAAAACAGGTATAGCATTATGACTAAATCTTTGAGTTTGGAATTGTTACAAACTGAAAACATTCAACAGCGACACCGATATCTGTATGTTTTGATTTATTAACTTTCATCATGGGAAAGAATTGTTCACATTTATAAGTACTACCAAACGCACGAATGAAGGGCTGTTCCAAATTACGGTTCTATTACAGTCCTAGAACTGTTTTCATCATGCCCCGCCCATTTCGCAGTTCTAAAAACGGTGATTGGTTGGTCCGCCAGTGTACCAACTAATCATCGATTCTAGAATCACAAAATGGGCGGGGCATGATGAAAACAGTTCTAGGACGGCAAAAGAACCGTAATTTGGAACAGAGCTTGAATCTTCTTGCGAATTTTCTTAGCTGCGGAAAATGGTCTTCTTCAAGGTATTTTGTGTAGAAATCGCACAGCTCCACGTCTTCAAATTTAGATTTCAGGAGTGAGTTTTCTTGAATTTCGATCAGCTCCATTTGCAAGTGTACTGGAGCATTTTGTACATTACTTTTTGTTGGATTATCAAATAAATCGAAACAGTCTTCTATGCTTTTGAAATCCCTAAACTACGAGGGTTGCTCTATACCTCCGTCAATCCACCAGTACGCAGACAGCTGTTTCACGCTTATTAGCGATCATCAGTGCGCCATAGGTCTATTGACAGAAATAGAGAGCATCAATTCTTTCATGTCACACAGACATGTGAAGCATGTTGTAGCAAGTGACAGAAGGTTCTTGGTTTGCCTTTACCTTCGGGTACTAGATGGCGCACCGGCAGAACCTTCTGTCACTTGCTATCCCTAAACTGTTTGTTAGGTTAGGTTGGGGAAGAATCGTTTTAACAGTTCGATATCGATATCGCCATTCGGTTTGCTCGCTCACTGGTTTCTGTGAGTATGATCAAGTAGTGTGATTTTTTTAATTGGATTTTTCAAAATGTCTCGCGGGCCGGATCAAATCCCATAGCGGGCCGGATTCGGCCCGCGGGCCGCTTGTTGCCCACATGTGGTCTAGGGTATAGCGCGCGAAATTGAGAATCCAAAAAAAGACGTACCCCGGTGTTAGCGAGGAGGCGTGGCCGCCTGTTCCCTTTCTCCAGTGTGTGTGTCTAAGATCAGGGGTGAAAAATCCAAAGCTAAGCTCAAACGGTCCAAAGGTCACCATAAAAATGAATTTCGCATTTCCAAGCTCCTGACGTTACCTTTAAACTTAGCTTGCGCTTTGTCACCTATTTGGCCTTTTTTTGATATCGTGTTTGGTTACATTTCAGACATTTAAAGAATATATGATTTTGCATTGCAAATTTTTTTGCCCACTAAAAAACTTTTTTGAGAAATCGCAAATAGTTGTCATTCATTAAGGTCTTAACTATCACCTTCTGAAGTACTGTGTATGTAGTTTGAAAAAAAGTGAGTTCCAAATGGGAATCCGTGTTTTAACATGACAAATATATATGTATAACTGTGTATATCCAGGCACCTTAAAGGCGACCCAGCATCGGGATTGGATAATCCGCAGCAGACGGTATTTAATGTCCCCATTATACCTGTTTTCTATCTCTTTTTAAACTCGACATGATAATGGCGATCGTAACCTGAGAGAACCTCCCGGTCCCCTTCCTCATGCTTCGCAGGTTAATTTACGGTGGTGTTACGGTTTGATTTTCGGATTCCAAGTTTGCTGTATCTACTTACCTAGACTAGTTTCTCATAATTTTAAGCCTTGTAAATAACATGTAAGTCTGTAGTATTTAATATCTATATTTCTTTAAGTCACTTGTACAAGCAATTCCTATTTGTATTTACAAAGTATTCCAGTCTTCTATAGGGTTTATTACCAAGCTGCAGTCATCTGGAAAGGACAAAAATATCAATATTATATTTAACTAAATTCATATGAACTCACTGTGGCATTCCATCAGCCCAAAACCATTGTTTACATGTCCATTGTCCATGTTGATGGAGAAGAGGTTAGTTGTACCAGGAACCTGCTGTTGACATCTATCTGTTGCTTTGTACCTTGTAGACAGTTGGACCAAGGTCGAACCACAGAATTAAATCACCACAGTTCATTAACATATAACAAATTTGGCGCCACAACGTGGTTTGGTATCTGACTTTTGTTCGATTTCATGGTCCCAGGTGTGGTGGTGGGCGTGTCGATTGATCGATGTTAGTTATATCGTACGGTAAGGAAAGAATTAGGGGTAATTCTTCTTTTTTTGTAGAGGGGGAGATGTATTATATTTGATTACGCACATTTTTTTTCTTCGATATACTTTATTTTGGACATTTACAGAGGTTGTAAGGGATAATATAATTTACATTGTGTTACATTATGGACGTTAATAGACTTTTAAGTGACGAGTTAGTGTATGAGCTACGTGTTCGAAAATTGCCGGTATGCCCAACCGTAGCAGAGAACAGAGCGACTCTTAGGGGAGCATTACGTTGCGAGAAGCACGGTTTATTGGGGTTGACCGAAAGGTCCTTAGAATTTTCACCACAGAGTGAGTATGATATCTGTTCAGATAAGCTCACTGAGCTGAAAGTACATATTTCCCAGTTTGATCAGAGTAATAAGGCTAACGAGTACAAACGCATAAGTACAAGGCTAACACATATCTTAACTAGGTTGAAAAGAGTTCCAGATGGTGATGAATCGCTGGAGCGTGTCCGAAGCGAACTCATTGGAAAGTGCCTTCAGTCAATGGACGCACTAGAGGTGGCAAACACCTTGGAATCACGGCGTAGCTCTAATCATTTGGAGACGTCGTTGATCGACATAGATGGGGTGAATGAAACTGAGGGGTCCATTTTAGATGAAAACATCCCTCTTATCCCTGAAGTCTCTTCTGAAAGTAATTTGGCTCAAGCATCATCAAGGCATGTCCGTAGACCATCAGTGTCAGAGGTCATGGATGAGGTCGAACGTGAGATTGAGCAGATGCGAGCCCAAATTAAATCTGACAATGAGTCAATCGGTAGAATATTGAGTCGAGCAACGCAACCGCAATTTGACAGCGCAGCTGCAGGAACAGCATACCAGGCGCAGACATCCTCAAACTATTTTCCTCGGGCAGAACGCCAACCTACTGTTTCGTTTGCTCCGACTTTAAGGTGTGACACATTTCCCGAGAACTCTGGTGCTGCAACCAATGTAGTTGCTGACAGGTTGTCCCATATGAGCTTTACAGAAGCCCATCCAGATTACGGTCAACAGGTGTACCGATGGAAGCTACAGTTCGATGGACAGTCAAGTGTGACGAGCTTTCTGGAGCGAATAGCGGAATTAAAGTCCTCCAGAGGTGTCAGTGACAGCCAACTTCTGCGGGCTGGTCCCGAGATTTTTACAAAGGACGCACTTTTATGGTTTCGTACCAGAAACTTTCAGTCGTGGAGTCAACTGGTAGATCAACTACGTGCTGATTTCCTACCATACGACTACGAGTATGACTTGTGGGAGGAAATTCGGCGTCGCACACAAGGTGCCACCGAAAAAGTTGTTATTTATGTAGCTGTTATGGAAAATTTATTTAATAGATTGGGGGTATCGAGGCCTAACGAGGAGGCTCGAGTACGAATAATTCGAAGGAATTTACTGCCGCATATCCAGTCGCAACTAGCCCTTCAACAACCGCGCACTATTTCTGAGTTGCTTCATCTTTGCCGGCTGGTGGAAGAGACAACACTCAGAGCCCAAAGATTTTGCCCACCAACAACTAATTATCGACAACTCCTGGAGCCAGACTTGGCATACAGACGACCACCGTCAAATAATGTTAGTAGGACTTCTAGCTTCGCTACTACTGTCGCAAGGGAAGTAAGCGAGTCGCAAGAGACTGTATCAGCATCTCTGATCAACCCCGTTTCTGAAGGTCCTTGTACCTCAAGTACTAATCCAAGTAAATGTTGGAACTGCAACGGAACTGGACATCGTTTTAGGAAATGTCCCCATCCTCAAAATAGGTTTTGCTTTAAGTGTGGTCATCAAGGTGTAACTTCGCCTAATTGTCCGACTTGTCACCAAAAAAATGTGACAGGAGGTCAGACGTAGGTCGGGAGTTGCCCTCCTTTACAGTTAGTCCGACCAGTGCAATTCTAGACTTTGTTCTCGCTCATGCAAAGGATGACAAACGTCCATTTTTGCGTGTCAAGATTTTTGGAAATGAATTTTTAGCTCTACTAGACTCCGGGTGCAGTCAAACGGTTTTAGGTTTACCGGGATGGGAAACATTGAAGAATATGTGTGAGCTAAAGGTCACACAGGTGCAGTCATGCATTGTAGCCAATGGTTCATCGTGCCCAGTTTTAGGTAGCATCACTGCTCCAATACAGTTAGCAGATCGCCTTAAGCTTCTAGATATCCTTGTCGTTCCAAACCTTCCGCATTCTTTGATTCTGGGGGTAGATTTTTGGCAGAAAATGGAAATCGTTCCAGACCTTTTCTCTGGAGAATGGTCGTTTAGGTCTTCGGCAGAATGCCTTAGTACTGAAATTAGTACGGTTCAGGGTTTGCAACATCTGTCTGATGAACAGCGAGCACAACTAGATTCTGTGATAGAGGAAATTTTCAAGGATATGAGCGACAAATTGGGTTGCACACATGTCGTGGAACATGTAATTCGCACCAATGCCGCACCTATTAAACAAAGGCATTACCCTTTGTCCCCAGCCCTTCAACAGCAAGTGAATGCTGAGTTGGATCAAATGCTGGCAGACGACATCATAGAGCCATCAGAATCCCCATGGGCGTCACCAATAGTTCTCGTCAGAAAACCAGACGGTCGTCTCAGGTTCTGTGTGAATTATAAGAAGTTAAATGAGGTATCTCTACCGGATTCATATCCTATTCCCTTTATTCAGGCGACTCTAGACAAATTGCGAGACGCAAGATATTTGACAACCCTTGATGTGAAGTCGGCCTATTGGCAAATACCTGTCGCGAAAGAGTCCAGGCCAATGACAGCTTTTGTAGTACCAACACGTGGGTTATTCCAATTTAAACGTATGCCTTTTGGGTTGCATAATGCCCCAGCTACATGGCAACGATTCATTGATCGAGTGGTTGGTGTCGACCTTGAACAACATGTTCTGGTTTATTTGGACGATATTGTCATTTGTACTTCCAGCTTCACAAAACATTTAGAGGTCCTTAAAGAAGTCATAAACCGGATTAAGAAAGCGGGTTTAACGCTTAATAGGAACAAATGTGAGTTCTGTAAACCTGAACTCAGATACCTAGGTTACGTTGTTAATCAACACGGCTTACTCGTGGATAGCCAAAAGGTAGAGGCCATTATTCGTATACCACCACCTCGCAATGTTACGGAAGTTCGACGAATCTTGGGCTTAGCGTCATGGTACCGTCGATTCGTACCAAATTTTTCTACGGTTACGGCACCACTTTCCAATCTTCTGAGGAAAAACGTCACTTTTGAGTGGAATCAGTCCTGTGATGAAGCTCTCAACCAAATCAAGGAACACTTGATATCTGCTCCAATTCTTTGTTGCCCGGATTTTTCTCGTCCATTTTTAGTACAAACCGACGCCAGTGACTATGGCTTAGGTGCAGTCCTCTCTCAAGTTTATGATGATGGTGAAAAGGTCGTGTGCTATCTTAGCAGATCCTTGACGAGAAGTGAACGTAAATACACTACGACTGAAAAGGAATGCCTTGCTGTCTTGTTTGCGGTCGAGAAATTGAGACCTTATATTGAGGGATCCAAATTTACGGTTATTACAGACCATTATAGCCTTAAGTGGTTGTTTTCCATCAAAGATGCTAGTGGTCGAATAGGTCGTTGGATAATTCGCCTCCAACAATATGATTTTGACATCGTTCATCGAAAAGGACGCGATCATGTGGTTCCAGATACACTGTCACGCTCCGTCCCAGTTATCGATACTTGTGAAGTAGAGAAACCTAACGCTCCTGGCCCTGCTGCTGAAGTTATCGAAGGTAGCACCAAGGACGGTTGGTATAATCGTATGATTAAACAGATACAGAATCACCCAGATCAGTACCCTCTGTGGAGACTAGACGGAGAACGTCTGATGAAACATGGTAGTTTCCGTTACCCTAGTCTGATAGACTCGGACGATAGGTGGTTGGAAGTAGTTCCAAAAGAGAAACGACGTGAGATCATTTCCCAACATCACGACCCTCCTACATGTGGTCATGCGGGTGTATACAAAACCCTGTCTAGGATTTCAAATCGTTATTACTGGCCTAAAATGGTAGCTGACGTGTCTCGTTACATCGCCAGATGTACGGTATGTCTACAGACCAAACCTGAGCAGAAGAAGCCAGCTGGTCTTATGCTAAGTCGTTCCATAGCTCTTTCAAAACCTTGGCAAATGGTTAGCGTAGATATTGTAGGTCCACTACCTGCCACAACTTCAGGGAATCGTTTTATTTTATCGGTATCTGACTGTTTTTCGAAATTCTGTCTGTTCTTTCCACTTCGTGCTATTACAGCTGCCAAGATAGTCAAACATCTTGAAGACCAGGTCATATTAGTTTTTGGTGCTCCGCAAAAATTGATCACCGACAACGGTACTCAATTTCGTAGTCAACAGTTCCAGAACTTGATGATAGAATACTCAATCGAACATGTCTTCACTGCGAACTATCATCCTCAAGCTAATCCAGTGGAACGGGTGCATAGAGTGATTAAGACGATGTTATCTGCATATGTACAAGGTAACCAGAGAGTTTGGGATAAATACCTTGCTAAAGTTGGTTTCGCTGTTAGATCCTCTCGACATGAAGTTACTGGTCTGACACCCAACTTCATTAATTTTGGACGTGAAGTATGTATTAGTGGTTCTTATGGTCGACAACTAAAAGATCCTGTTGAATTCGATCGGAAACGTGATTTGGAAGCAAGCTCCGAGACCCTCCAACGAGTATTTCTAGACGTATCTAAACGACTTGTTAGAGCTTATGAAACTAGTAAGAAGGTATATGACCTCAGAAGACGCGATCAAAGATTTGATATCCACCAGCGCGTCTGGAAGAGAAACTTTGCTTTGTCTGATGCATCTAAACATTTTAGTGCCAAGCTTGCGCCTAAGTTTACTGGTCCATTTATTGTGACAAAGATTGTCTCACCCTGGACTTACCAATTGTCAGATGACAAAGGTAAAGATTGTGGCATATACCATGCCAAGGATTTAAAATCTCATCCTCCTGATATTCCTGATGAGGAATAGATCTCCTTCTTTAATTTAATGCTTTGATTTGACATATCTCTACTATCCTACCATTAAGTGTTTTTCGCCTTATAAAGTTTTCACCCAGTTCAAACTTTTTCCTGGTGAGAGGGGTGTTGTTACGGTTTGATTTTCGGATTCCAAGTTTGCTGTATCTACTTACCTAGACTAGTTTCTCACAATTTTAAGCCTTGTAAATAACATGTAAGTCTGTAGTATTTAATATCTATATTTCTTTAAGTCACTTGTACAAGCAATTCCTATTTGTATTTACAAAGTATTCCAGTCTTCTATAGGGTTTATTACCAAGCTGCAGTCATCTGGAAAGGACAAAAATATCAATATTATATTTAACTAAATTCATATGAACTCACTGTGGCATTCCATCAGCCCAAAACCATTGTTTACATGTCCATTGTCCATGTTGATGGAGAAGAGGTTAGTTGTACCAGGAACCTGCTGTTGACATCTATCTGTTGCTTTGTACCTTGTAGACAGTTGGACCAAGGTCGAACCACAGAATTAAATCACCACAGTTCATTAACATATGACAGGCGAGTTTGGCGCCGATTTTCATGGGAAAAGGCCATTTTCCTTTCACTTCTCTGATTTACTTGGACCAGGTGGTCAATGCCGCATATTTTGCAGATTTGATAGAGAAGCGATCCTGTGTTGAATTGGATTTTTGCAGTGTCTGCAAACCACCTCTGTGGGATTAGTATATCCATATCACACAGCATCCAAAGGGAACACCTTAAAGCCACGCAACACCAACGGTAGGTGCATAACCTTACTTCCATGAAAGTTAGCCACAACTCCCTCAGAGACACAGTTTTGAGGATTCCTTTTGCTTGTAGGCTTTTTAGATACGGCTTTTATTGTTGAGATCCTGCTTTCACGGTTTGAAATACAGCTTTTACGGTTGAGCAAGGACCATATACAACCAACTCCGACAGCTAGGCTTCGCCTGTATAAACCACCGCAATCCATGTGGTACAGCTTTGTGCATGATAACCTGCTTGCTGCATGCCTATCCCTTCGACAGCTACATCTCTCTTTTATGCTTTCAACTCGCCTACATGTCAGACTGCTAGAGGAAACTCCAGGTAACCTTGGACCACATCCATCAGATTACAGGTGGGAATTCGCTTTATTTTTGATAGAAACTGTAGTCACTAGGAGTGTTCACCTAGAACATCAGTTAGTTAAGGTTTTTGGATAAACTGTAGGTAGCTAAGATTCTTACCAGCCATAGATATAAGTAGCATGAAGACAGGGACCGTTAGGGAAGCGGGGCCCCCAGCGACTTCTTCATCTTATTATTGTACATAGGTGTATATATTTAGTGATCATTGCACATTTGATTCACCATATAGTAAGTAGTAAGGTAGTGTCTACGCATTATTCAAGCTTTGTGTAAGTTTTGGTTTTCGGAACAAACCGCAAACTCGCCCCTGCCCAAGACGGCATTAATTTTCTTTTTATAAAAAATTTTAATAAAAAGATAACCCATTTTTCTTGATAATTACAGGAATTTTTCATTGAATTTTTAATTTTGGCATTTGACATTTGTCTTGTCATTTAACCCATCATCCCGCCCTACAACACGTTTCAAGCATCTTGTCAACCACAAAACCACAACCACGAACGCAGAACAGTCAGAACCAAGGACGGTACGAATCCACCACAGAACACTATTGGGAGTAGAGGTTGCGACGTTGCCGGTGGTACCGCTTGCAACCGCCGCGTTACGCGCTTGAAGCGACCCCTACCGACCCCTACATATAACAAATTTTGGCGCCAAATTTGTTATATGTAGGGGTCGGTAGGGGTCGCTTCAAGCGCGTAACGCGGCGGTTGCAAGCGGTACCACCGGCAACGTCGCAACCTCTACTCCCAATAGTGTTCTGTGGTGGATTCGTACCGTCCTTGGTTCTGACTGTTCTGTGTTCGTGGTTGTGGTTTTGTGGTTGACAAGATGCTTGAAACGTGTTGTAGGGCGGGATGATGGGTTAAATGACAAGACAAATGTCAAATGCCAAAATTAAAAATTCAATGAAAAATTCCTGTAATTATCAAGAAAAATGGGTTATCTTTTTATTAAAATTTTTTATAAAAAGAAAATTAATGCCGTCTTGGGCAGGGGCGAGTTTGCGGTTTGTTCCGAAAACCAAAACTTACACAAAGCTTGAATAATGCGTAGACACTACCTTACTACTTACTATATGGTGAATCAAATGTGCAATGATCACTAAATATATACACCTATGTACAATAATAAGATGAAGAAGTCGCTGGGGGCCCCGCTTCCCTAACGGTCCCTGTCTTCATGCTACTTATATCTATGGCTGGTAAGAATCTTAGCTACCTACAGTTTATCCAAAAACCTTAACTAACTGATGTTCTAGGTGAACACTCCTAGTGACTACAGTTTCTATCAAAAATAAAGCGAATTCCCACCTGTAATCTGATGGATGTGGTCCAAGGTTACCTGGAGTTTCCTCTAGCAGTCTGACATGTAGGCGAGTTGAAAGCATAAAAGAGAGATGTAGCTGTCGAAGGGATAGGCATGCAGCAAGCAGGTTATCATGCACAAAGCTGTACCACATGGATTGCGGTGGTTTATACAGGCGAAGCCTAGCTGTCGGAGTTGGTTGTATATGGTCCTTGCTCAACCGTAAAAGCTGTATTTCAAACCGTGAAAGCAGGATCTCAACAATAAAAGCCGTATCTAAAAAGCCTACAAGCAAAAGGAATCCTCAAAACTGTGTCTCTGAGGGAGTTGTGGCTAACTTTCATGGAAGTAAGGTTATGCACCTACCGTTGGTGTTGGGTGGCTTTAAGGTGTTCCCTTTGGATGCTGTGTGATATGGATATACTAATCCCACAGAGGTGGTTTGCAGACACTGCAAAAATCCAATTCAACACAGGATCGCTTCTCTATCAAATCTGCAAAATATGCGGCATTGACCACCTGGTCCAAGTAAATCAGAGAAGTGAAAGGAAAATGGCCTTTTCCCATGAAAATCGGCGCCAAACTCGCCTGTCATATGTTAATGAACTGTGGTGATTTAATTCTGTGGTTCGACCTTGGTCCAACTGTCTACAAGGTACAAAGCAACAGATAGATGTCAACAGCAGGTTCCTGGTACAACTAACCTCTTCTCCATCAACATGGACAATGGACATGTAAACAATGGTTTTGGGCTGATGGAATGCCACAGTGAGTTCATATGAATTTAGTTAAATATAATATTGATATTTTTGTCCTTTCCAGATGACTGCAGCTTGGTAATAAACCCTATAGAAGACTGGAATACTTTGTAAATACAAATAGGAATTGCTTGTACAAGTGACTTAAAGAAATATAGATATTAAATACTACAGACTTACATGTTATTTACAAGGCTTAAAATTATGAGAAACTAGTCTAGGTAAGTAGATACAGCAAACTTGGAATCCGAAAATCAAACCGTAACAGTGGTCATACACTAACGTCACTAACTACTACTGGCATTCAGAAAATTTACAGATTTAGTTCTGTGCGAGTAAGACAGAAGGAATTCTGCCGGTGCGCCATCTAGTACCCGAAGGTATAGAGAAACCCTCGTATATCGGCTTTACGCTGCTTGCGTCAAAATCCGCGCCTCTAGTGGCAAAAAGCGAACGAGCCTTGTCGTTCCACCAAGGAGAGTTTTACTGCTGCCAGTGGCGTCTCTCTCTTTGGTTGCCGTCGCCTTCGGGTACTAGATGGCGCACCGGCAGAATTCGTTCTGTCTTACTCGCACATCTTTCACACGTTTATTAAACATGAAAAATTGATGCTCTCTACTTCCGTCAATCGACCTATGGCGCACTGATGATTGCTAATAAGCGTGAAACAGCTGTCTGCGTACTGATGGATTGACGGAGGTATAGAGCAACCCTCGCTAGTTCTGTGCATTTCAAATTGCGGAACACTATTCTGATTTTTGTGCAATAACCGTATAAAATTAATTTTCCAAGCTTGGAAAATATTCCTAGCTTAAAACTGGTTTTGCGTATTTTTTTGGCGCATTACCCGATTTCAACTATTGAGCGTAACGTACATACAGCGTGTGAGTTTTTAGTATCGGATCGGTCCATAACTCTACTGCTGTCGAAGATATAAAAAGTATAGGAAATACTTGATGAAAGATCATAATAAAATCAATTTTTAAGTAGAATAACATATGTGAGGTTACGTTTAAAAAACATAAATTCTAGATTTTGCATTTTAGCTCACCCTGTATCTGAATATGCGTCGTCAACTTTTTGTATAGTCGACATTAAAGCTACTAGATATTTTTTATCTTAGCATATAAAATATGATTTTTGATCCATTACTTTTTGATATACAGTGCGTTCATTTGACAGCGATTTTGATATAAAGATGGTCATAACTTTCAAGATACCCTGTATAATGTTACAATATCCTGGTTATAACGGGGATCATTAGTAGAACTAAATATGGGATAATACATAGAATGTCTCATTTAGAATAATTTAGTTTTGCATCACCACATAGTTATGAATCACCCAGTATAGAACAAAATATTTTCTGAGCAAGGAGCACATCCTTGCCTTCAACTCTTGTATGCATTTTTTCGCTATCTTCTACAATAGTACATGTATGGACCGATCCAATACTAAAAACTCACCCTGTATGTACAGCCTGACAAGTGTAGCAAGAGACTTGGGAATTTCGCCGCTGCCTTCTCGCACACGTTATTTCATATCCTCTTGTCTTGTCTTTTGCTATCCTTGTGTATTTCATATTTCTCATGGCTCTTCTTATACTTATCAGGTTGTACAACAAATTGTCTCAAAACCAGGTTTATACAGATAACACACCTGTTGTTATAGAAGCTGAAACCATGTCGTAACTCAATCTAATCCATTTTTTGACAAAGAAAATTGTAGCAGTTACATTACCGTCATGGCCGAGCAAAAAGTGATGAATATTAAAAAAAGTTGAAATATTAACTAAAAAGCGTGAACAGCATGAAAAAAGGACATTTATGATGTTTTTGTGGTCTTCTCTATTTTGTACACGCTGGGCGTTTCCACACTATTTTTTGGAGGAATATGTATGTGAAACAGTGCTGCTACCTTCATTTATTTTTAAAATTATTTCCGTCCGGAGAGCCGTTGAAACTCGTCCGTGTTCCGCATTTCTCTCTCCCTATCGCCCCGGGTCCTCGGGTGCTTCATAGCAATGGCGCGTCGGCGTCGCCGTCGCCGTCGGTCAAAATAAAATATCAAATTAATGTGACGGTAGTCTGGATACCGGTACCGCGTATTTCGTGCAGAATTCCTGAAGTGCGGTACGTGCTACAAGGAAATCCATGTGGAGGGAATTTAGTTGATGCAACAAATAATCAAGAAGAAATTCACCACCAGCGTGTAGTTGAGCAAGAAACACTAAGGCAAATTTCATTTTAGTCACTGAATAAGATTCAGAAAAAACGATATTTACGATTTACCTATTTGTCTCATTTCATATTTGCACTCAGGACGATGACAAAAAAACCTGCCGCCCATGAAATAAGTCAATTATGAAAGTATAGTTTTTTGGAAGATTATGTAATGCTGTGCTGACGACATAAGATTTGTAGCCAATTTAGATTTGCATTTGATGTTGATTAGACAAATGTTTATCAGATATATTATGATACATACACAGGGTGAATCAAGCTTACCGCCTCGGACTATTATTGTGAACAATAAATTATTATCTCTTTTCATAAAAATGACTAAGTCAGTGTATGTCAATTTGGACTACATTTTAAAAATAATGACTTTTATACAGAGTGCATAATAAAAGCTTGACATATCAAAGTTGGCGTAATTGCTCCAATAACCAGCTATTTAGAGCAGCGGTTTCCAAAGTTCGAATTGCCTTGATGATTGCCAACCTCCAGAATGGGGATGGCACCTAAAGAAGAAGATATCAAAGTAATTTTTTTAAATGAAAATGGTTTTTTTTTGCTTTCGGAAGTTATCAGTTTCTAGTAAATTGTAGTAGCTAAGCTAGTAGGCTGTGAAAAATATTCAATTCTCTCGTACTCCAGCTTCTCATTGAGCTTAGATATGTTACCGCCGTTGTTTCTGATTAGAGTTCATATGTTGTAAGGCATTTTTATAATCTTGTCTCATTACTCTATTTCGTCTATATGTGTATCCTACGTTAACTGTTTTCTTCCATCTGAACTGGTTTTCTTTATATTTCATGGCCTGCTGGATTACCTATACCGATTTGATTGAAAATTTGAAATTCGCTGAAAACTACCAGAGATTGATATTCACAACCTTGGATCATTAGAAAGTCCATCAAATTTTATGTTCGTACAAATAAAAAGGGGCATTGTCCTTTGAAAAAATCAACTTATTGTGATGCGAGCTTCCGAGGGAGCTTCCTTAATTAATCAACCGATTTCTCAGAGTACCAAAATAATATTACCGTCTAACCTAAGCTGGCACATTTCATGCTTAGTCATATGGCAAAGTTACAACCTTCTAAGTTTTATAATCGCTGCTATACTTTTTCTGATATCTGACCAAAATAGGTAATTTGCACCTAAATGGCCCATCTCAAGTACTATTGGTGATACAAAGTCACACTATAATTGACTAAGGAATCCAAATATGCAATAATATACAGGGTGTTTCATTTAAGAAACATAACTTTGATATATCACGCTTTTATAAAATACCCTGTATCGATTTAAAATGTTGTCCAACTTGACAGACATACACTCACATATTCATTTTTATGAAGAGGTATCATTTGGTCACAACAGTCGAGCTTTACTCACTCTGTACGTAAGGTGATTTTTAAAAATTGCCTGCTTTGTTAATTTTATCGAAGTCTGAGGAATGCATTTTTTTAGTCATCTTTCTCCTACATTCTGGATTCTGCATTGACTTACCGTTAATTAAAGAAATACAGAAACATCTTTATTCTTTGCTCTGGCAGTTCAGACTGACAGTTTGAATTTACAATTGACGCTTTAGAAATGTAATTTGATGCTTTTGAAACTATACCTGGAATAGGTATAGTTTTCTACAATGCAACTAATTCAACTATTGACCAATATTGTAAAATGGGTCAAAATTCTTGCACGAAAATTAAGCATCCCCTGATTATATTTCAATGTTGGTTTACGTATATTCAGATAAATATTTGTACTTCTCAGTTACCAACTGCATTTCCTTTACAGGTATACGATTTATACGTTATTCCACTTTTTTGATTGCTTGAATTCAGCGCACTTAAATTTAATTTTTCTGTATCATCCCATTAACCTAATTCTTTTCTTAATCACTTGAGTGTCAAAGATAGTTACTGATAAAATATTTGTATGTACTTTTCAAACTCACAATATGTTGCGTGCTGAATTCGTGAAGTTTGGTACGTACGGAGGAAGGTCAGTTGTTACAACCAATAATCAGGAAGAAGTTCTCCACCAACAAATAGAAGACTGTGAACAAAAACCAAGACTTCATTTCAATCACGAAATTCACTGTTCTAGTAACGATCAACCTTAATACTAATTTAGTTTGAACTGGTCGTTAGAATTATTACTGAACCAAATCCACTAGAGAGAGAAGTGACGAGAAATCATTTAAAAAGATCAATTGAAACGATTCGAACTGGTCTAAACTTGAAGTGTAGATAATAGACAAACCAATTATCAAGTCCGGATAAATGCTTCCTACACTTGTTACCGAAAGACACATCCGCACCATCTCTTGATAAGTTCTTTAGTTGCCTACAGTATTTACACATGATTTGGGATACTGACATGGTTATTAAGTACTGTCTTCAGCACGATGTGCTCAGTAATGCTGTTAACGTATGTTGCAAAGGTTTTGAGATATTTTTCAAAAAATTAAAAAAATATCTCACAATAATATATTTGAACTGTAACAAGAACTAAAAAAAATAACAATACTTCTTAATATAAAAATGATATTAAAGTATTGCTAATGGGCCATGATCTTCCACGGCTCGCAATTTCCTCTTGATGGTCCTCATTAGGTTTTGGACAGATTCTAAATCAATTTCTCTGATCTTTAGCAATATTGTTCTTCTTAACTGCTGTTCGTTTTGAGCTTCCCAGCCATTGTTATAAACTTTGGCACTCAGTTGAGCCCAAAAAGTTTCGATAGGTCTTGCTTGAGGAAGATTGGGAGGGTTATCGTTTCGTGGTACAAAAAGTATTCCGTGTTGTTCTAGCCAGCTTCGCGCATGCAAAGCATAATGGCTTGAAGCCAGATCTGGCAAAAACATTATATTGTTATTAGCATGGTGGGTATTAATAAAATTGAGTAGTTTAGGCAAACATCTTCGAGCATACACTTCTGCGGTAACCGCTTCGTCCCTAAGTCGTCCAACGTACGGCTGTGAAATACCGTTGTCTGATAGAGCACGCCACACTAACACTTTGTTTTCAAACTTTTCTTTTCGTTTAAATTTTACATTATCTGGACAGGCTTCAAAGTCTCTTGTATAAAAACCATCTTTAACTTTGATTTCTTAGTTCGAAAATGTGAAATACTTTTCATCGTCAAGAATAATTTTTATGTTGCCAGCAAAATGAGTACGACGTAAATTGCGACAGCATTGAGGAGTTCTTTCTGATTATTATTATTATTATTATTACTTTATTCGTATTGGTCTATACAAATAGTGCCACTCTGAAGGCTCTGCCTTCTTGTGTAGAGTATTGGCTGAAATAATTTATATACAACTGAAATTTATGTCCCTAACCTACATGCTGCTACTTCGCCTCATTCCATCATCTGCCACTGGTGTTTGAGTTGCTTCATTTTATATGTCAGGATATCTGTAGGATATACGTAGAACCTCTTAGCATTCCATAATATCTAATTTCTATTTGTAGCCTTTTTTTCACTGATGATTTTGATCGTAATATTTTAAAGTGACATTATATGACATTTGGGGAATACTTTGGACATTTTCTTCTTTTTCGGAATTTTAGGTTATTTCTCTTCATTCCTCTACAGATTGTGCTAGCATTGATGTGAAAAATGCGTTCAAGTTTTTGTGTTGAAGTTCCAACTCGCTGTTCACTTCTGTTGACCATTCTTTGAACTGTAGCAGCATTCAACGCTCTTGGACGTCCACTTTTTGGTAAATTTATGCAAGGAATACTTTCTTCGCATTCACGGATCGCTCGATAAATTGTGGCAACAGAAATATTGTGATCTTGAAATAAGCCAACTATTTCTTTTTTTTTTCAGGTCGTCCAACTAGACTGTAAATACTCTTCCGAATATATAATTTGTACGACATTTTGACAACTTATATCATAACCAAAATAGTTTTATTGTTACGTTTAGATGTTGACTGGTTGACGATTTTTGAATTGTTTCCAACGGTGAAACTACCGCCCGAGTTTCGAAAAAAAATCTCAAAACTTTTGCAACATACTTTAGCTTATTTTAACACAATTTAATATATGTATCGTAGGGCGGCTGTACTTACTGTTTTAGAAAACGATTTGAGTTTCACAAAAGAGTGAACTTAGCGCTCAGTTCCGAATGGTAAGTGTTCCATTGTATTACGGGAGCAGCGATGAAAGGCGTAAATTTCTGAAAATAACTGTTCTAAATTGTCGCCTGAACTGCAAAGAAAGCAATTGCAGCAACCATCGAGGAGTGTTGAGCGGGGACCGGCAATGTCGAGATTATGATGCATGAGTCTGCAAAACTACGGTTTCCGATTTTATAATGAGCTAGGCTGCACCGTCTGACTGCTGGACCTGTTTTAAGTTACTTCTAGTACTTGTCCTATTTTATTTATCCTGTGGCATTTTTTACATCTTAACTGAAAAATAATAAACAGACTAATTATTGCAAACGGATCTCCAAATTCTGTACATAATGATCGCTAGCATGGCTTCCGTAAGCATAGGGTTACGGATAGCCTCCTGGCCTACGTCACTTACTTGTGGAGCAGAGCAATTGAAAATCATGGCGAATTGCATTTTGTTGCACTTGACATATCGAAAGCCTTCGACAGAGTGTGGCATGTGAGACTTCTGGTCAAGCGTGCTACCTGTGGGCTACCCTCTGGCTTGCGCCAGGGGCTGAATAGCTTTTTGAACGACCGATCTCTGTTTGTTGTAGTCGAAGGCTGTTCATCAGACGTATTTTCAATAAACGCCGGTGCTCCTCAAGGATCTGTCCTATACCCGACATCGTTTCTGCAGTACATCAACGAGCTGCTGGAATAACATCCAATAAAATTTAAAGCTTCACAGACGATAGTACATCATGTCGCGCATGGAACCCTGCAAGCCACTATCATCCCAGGAGTCGGTGCGTCGGCGATAGCAGTATGTCTCACGGATCAACGGAGATATCAAAACAATAAGTACAGTTCAACGTACAGAAAACTCAGGCAACAACACTTACAAAGAAGTCTCACGTTATCTTACCAACTGTGGAAATGGAGGGTCACCCTATAGTCGAGTCACCTTCCGTCAAGCTTTTGGCGATCAACAACAACATGTCCTGACACGACCACGTCGTAAGTATTGCTAAAACGGCATCCCAGGTGCTTGGAGATTTGTTCCGCTGTAGGAAGCTGTATACACCAGAGCAACTACTGCTGCTCTACAAGGCACATATTCGACCATCGCTGGAGTATTGCTCCCATGTGTGAGGATGCGCTTCGAAGCACTCTCTAAAGCTTCTGGACACTATCCAGAAGAGAGCAATTAGACTAATTGATACGTCTAACCTCACAAAGGACCTACACAGCCTGGGACTTCGAAGAAGGGTGACTGACCTCTTCCTGTTTCACAGATTTTTTCACGGAAGATGTTCGAGTGAGCTCTCCCAGATAATAACACCAAAGGCCATCCGAACGAGGAACACTAGAGAGGCTCTGTGAGCTCCCTACTCTTCCGAACAAGTCTCCTCCGGCACTCCTTCTTTTGGAGAATTTGGACGCTGTGGAATGAGCTGCTGAGGAATTTGCTTCGCGACGGTTATAACCTGAAGCGTTTCAAATATAACGTGCACCCGCACTTATCCTCTCTCAGCGCTTCAACAGCGCCATACGCTTTCAGCCTTTGCTGGAGGCTGACCATAAAAAAAATAAGTAATGGCACTAGGATCGCGTGCTGGAAGTAATTCTACCCTCCATCATGAGCTCTCAGGAACACACTCTTTGTAATGTAGTGGACGGTCTGGTTGTCCACCGCGCATTCACACTAAGGAGTTATCCCGCTTAAAAAGGGAGTGCTCGCATTTGTTGAACTTTGGTCCTGTTTAGGCTTTTCCGCACTTTAAGTTTTTCTCCGAAACTGATTGGGCACTTTTTGTTTGATAGTACTGTATCTCGGAAGCATTGAATTCTACCAGATTCTTGGATCCCCAAGTGGTACTGGTCTCCAGATCCTTTGACAGCGAAGCATCCGCTGCCAGCTTTCTGCGTTCCAGTTCGACCACACAGATCGGTCTATTGCTCATGATGGCTGCATTTGAAGTACTGTCATTCGTAAAACTGGATTGGGTTTGCAGTGCTAGAGAGGAAGTCTGCTAACCAACCGCAAAGTTCAATAGGAAGGGTTCATGAAGGAAGCTTGTTTAGGAGAGTGGCATGCCACAGATAATCGAATGCCTTCGAATTATCGAGAGCAACGACGCGACGTGAGCCTCCCCTGGATGAGTTTGCTCCAGACATGTGTGATGTAAGCCAGGAGATCTGCATCGTATCTTCGAAATGATGAAACTCACGGTATTTCATGAGGTCTTGGTTGATGCATTTTTCCGTCACTTTGCTGATCTCAGAAAGTAGAGCTGGACGTCTGTAGTTGGTTGAATTAAGTTTATATCCCTTTTTGGCACCGGCTGGATGCAAGTTGGCCAGTTGCCTTACTGATGTGCTCATATGTCTATAGAAAAAGCGAGTAACACACTGTCAAAATCGATGAAACATTGTTTACTGTCGTGGTATGGTATATACTGTCCAAGCTAATTTAGTATTCAAGTACATGAATTAGGATACTAATTTAATAGTTTGTCTATAGTGATTTATATATATTTAGTTTTTTTGTTTTGTTTTAAGAATTGTATTCGCACCCTCCAAATATACAGGGTGAGTTTTTAGTACCGGCTTGGTCGATAACTCCACTACTGTAGAAGATAGCGAAAAAAGTTGTATATAAAAGTTGTAGCCACGGATATGGTCCTTGATCAGAAAATATTTTGATTTATACAGGGTGATCCATAACTAAGTGGTGATGCAAACATGCATTTTTTTAAATGAGACACCCTATATATTATTCTATATTCAGATTCTACTAATATTTTCCCTTCTTTCAATATCGGGTATTGTTACATTATACAGGGTATTTCAAAAGTTATGACCATTTTTATATCCAAATCGCTGTCAAATGAACATACTGTATATCAAAAAGTGATGAATCAAAAATCATTTTTTTACACGGATGGATAGAAAATATCATCTAGTTTCAAAATCGGCTACCAAGAAAGCCCACGACGCATAGTCGTATACAGGGTGATGTAGAATGCAAAATCCAGATTTTCTCTTTTTTTTCAAATGTAACCCCCAATATTTTATTATACCAAAGAATTGGTTTTAATATGGTCTTTCATCTTTGTATAGCACTTGTTGCACCTACGTCCATCAGTTTTTTTTTTTTTTTTTTATGGTCGGCCTCCCGCAAAGGCTGAAAGCCTATGGCGCTTTAGAGGCGCTGCGAGAGGATAAGTAGTATCGGTTCACGTTAGATTTGAAACGCTGCAGGTTGTAGCCGTCGGGAAACAAATTCCCCGGCAGCTGATTCCACAGCGTAGAAGTTCTCCAAAAGAAGGAATGCTGGAGGAGACTGGTTCGGGGAGTAAGGACCTCGACCTGGTAAGGATGAGCTCGAAGAGCTTCTCTAGTGGTCCTGGTTCGGACGGCCTGTGGTGTTATTATCTGAGAGAGCTCACTCGAACATCTTCCGTGATAGAATCTGTAAAACACCCTCCTTCGATTTCTCGGTAAATTTAAAATATAGCTCCTATTTGTGTACTGAAATTTATTTATTTTGAGAAAATACTATCGAATTTATTTTTTATTTGACGAACAACTAAATTATAAGGTCATGATAGTATTTGATGGAGTCAGAACCCTGAATCATCGAGATAATAAAGTCAAGTATGCTGAGGAAACAATTTCGTAGGCGTGATGCATAATTATCAAGCAGATTTATCAGGTATGCTTTGAAAAATTGACGGTTTTCATATCCTGCTCAATAATTCCGTACTGTGTGAAAAACGAGCTTTAAAAATTAATTTTTCCATTGCGGGTGTTTAGGAAAATCTTTGAGAAATTGCCTACTTGCCTCTAGAATATATCAACTATGAACAGCAATATCCAGAATGTAGGAACTCTAAAACCAATGCGTTTGAAAGTTTGAAGAATCGTTTTATTTGGATCGTGTCGTTTAATATTTCATAGCCTACCTGATATATCTGCTTGATAATTATGCATGACGTCTATAAAATTGTTTCCTCAGCACACTTGACCTATATTATCTCGTTAATCCAGTGTTTTGACTTGATCAAGTACTATTATGGACTTGTGTTTTAGTTGTTTGTTAAGCAAAAATAAAATGTGATAGTATTTTCTCAAAATAAATAAATTTTAGTAAACAAATAGAAGGTATATTTAAAATTTGTAGAAAAATCAAAATATCTCAGAAACTAATGAACGCAGCCATAACAAGAGCTATACAAAGATGAAAGAGCATATTAAAAGCAATTCTTTGGTATAATAAAATATTGGGGGTTACATTTAAAAAAAGAGAGAAAATCTAGATTTTGCATTCTACATCACCCTGTATACGAAAATGCGTCGCGGGCTTTTTTTATAGCCGATTTTAAAACAAGATGATATTTAATATCCACCCGTGTAAAAAAAAAATGATTTTTGATTCATCACTTTTTGATATACAGTACGTTCATTTGACAGCGATTTGGATATAAAAATGGTCATAACTTTTGAAATACCCTGTATAATGTAACAACACCCTATGTTGAAAGAACGGGAATCATTATTAGAATCTGAATATAGAATAACATATAGGGTGTCTCATTTAAAAAAATGCATGTTTGCATCACCACGTAGTTATTGATCACCCTGTACAAATAAAAATATTTTCTGAGCAAGGAGCATATCCCTGGCTACAACTTTTATATATAACTTTTTTCGCTATCTTCTACAGGAGTGGTGTTATCGACCGAGACGGTACTAAAAACTCACCCTGTATATTAGACGAGTTTTCGTCCTGATAGGAGGCCAGACAACGATATTTCTTGTGTTTTAATAATATTTAGTCCTAGATTATTCTGAGTAAACCAAAGCTCAGCACTGACTTTACTCTTCGCCATTTTAAGACCTAGATCTAAGTTATATAACATATGAACAGATCATGGGCTCTTAACCCTGTAGTACTCCAACCTCCATACCTCTCATGTCAGAAGTATCACCCCCAAACAAACACATTGTGTTCACAAAACTAGTAGGAATGGAATAACCTTGAACTCAGCCCTCCTACGTCATATCTGGACAGTTTCGAAAGCAATAGTTGATGAAAGACACAATAATAGTCTTGCACTCCACTCAAGGCTCTCGACTATACCTTCGATCACTTTGGCTACTGCCTGAATCGTTGAGTGATGTTTCTGAAATCGAAACTATGACCGATGTAATATTTCATATTTTTGTAAGTACTGACTCTTTTTGAGTATGATCTATAGAACGAATCGTAAAGCATCGACCAAGTCAATCTCCTGTTCATTTTGTAGCGCGTAACAAAGACAAACCTGTCTCGCGCAGTTGACAATCTATTGCAGATAATCGAATTTCCACGGTAAATTGTTGCCCGAATTTTCCATTTTTCACTGACAATATATCCGACAGTCACATCAAGTTAAGTCATCAATGATTATTTATCAGAGCGTTCCGTCGTTCTTGTGTCATATAATGTAAACTTAAGCAAGATCGGTTGCACACACGGTGGGTTTTACCGCGGCGGACAAGTGACCGTCGACGCCAAATCTGCAGTGGCGCTTTGAAGTAGATGAGAGCTTACACATTAGACGGAAAAACAAACGATCGGTAAATTTGCCGTTGGCGGCAGCGGTGCAACCGCCAACTGCCACTGGAGCTGACGTTATTTTACCGTCGATGTCCACATAGTGGCCCACGTGGCCAATTGAACGATTGCACACACAGCGTTTATTCTACCGTCGGCTTAGTTTATTTCGCTGTGGTTAGAAGATTTGACTTGTGAAAAATAAACAGATCGCTTTTAGTTAAAATAAATAGCAGCATGATGAGTGACCTGGATACAGACAATGATATTTTAATTTCATTAGTCGAAGAAAAAGCTGCCTTGTGGGATAAAACCTTCGACATATTTAAGGAGCGAGATGCCACGAGAAATACTTGGCGTGAAGTTTGCCTGGGCTTCCATATAAGTCGATTTTGTATTCTTCTTTTCATTCGACGGCGATGTAACAATAAAGCTAAAAGTTGTTGCCTGTTCATTTCCAAAATAATTTATAATTAGATAGAAAACGCAGCTATTTTCATATAAACATACTCTAATCACGGTCACGCCGCGAATCCAGCGACACCGGCGTTTGCAGCGGCGATGACCGCCGTGTGTGTAAACCGAGAAAATTCTATGGACGGCGACGGTAACTTGACCGTCGCGGTAAAATCCGCCGTGTGTGTAACCGACCTTAGATTAAGGTAATCCGCCGCTAAACTAAATAAAAAGGTGTTCCGCAAGGATCAATATTAGGGCCCGTTCTTTTCTCCTTATATGTATCTGTCCGATTTTCATACTGCACATGCTGTACATGCGTACAATGACGATACACAGACTTGTCTATCTTGTGGTCCTATCAATACTTTCGAAGCCAAAAGACATTTATCACAAGAGCTTATTAATGCTAAGATTTGGTACACCAATCATGGGTTGTGTACTAATGTCAGAAAGACTGCAGTGCTTACTTTTAAATCTAAATTCAATCACTTTGACAGCAGTAGTGTTCAGTTATCCATTGATGGAGAGATGTTGAATTACGCAGCTTAAATTCGCAATTTGGGAATGATCTTTGATAAGAAACTTACTTTCCATGATCACCAAAAAAGCAGTTTAAAGCGCTTATAATAAGCTTAGGAGTATCTACAGTTTCAAAAATATTTTATCACCAACCATTAAGGCAATTTTAACAAATAGTTTGATTTTAAGTGATGTAGATAGAGTATGCTGACCATACACACGGCCTTTGCTTAACCCAGAGTGAAGCCCATAGAAATCAAAAAGTACAAAACTCCTGTGTCTTGGGTGTTATTATGTTATTATTATCATGCTGTTGTTATTATAACTACTCTACTGATGACAGGACACATTATATTGATACTCAGTTTTATCGAATATAATATGTATTTTTGACGTTGCTCTGATTGGAATACAAAGCAGCATCCGAGCTGGTTTCCCGCCAGATTAAATAAAGGCTTTTTATTATCATTTTTATTAGTATGCCGTAGAACATCTTTCTGGTGGCTTACTGTTTACATCGAAATTTACAAGAGTATAAAGGAATGTTTGACATCTACTCAAGGCCAACGAAAAAATATATTTTCAAATTTAACTACGTCAACCAGGTTAAATTGACTCCATTAGGCACTTGCCGCATAGAGAAAGCAAGAGCCACCTTCGTTAGAATGGGAAACCTGTTTAGGAATAGAGATCTTATAATTTACAAACCAAATTAAGACTACTCAAATGCTATGTCTGGTCTGTGCTCTTGTATGGTGCTGAGTCCTGGACGTTGACGGAAACGTCCACAAGGAAAATTGAGGCTTTTGAGATGTGGCTATACAGGCGAATTCTCAGAATTTCCTGGGTTGACCACGTGTCCAACAACAGAATTTCAGAAAGGCTTCAAAAAGAGACCGAACTTGTGGGCATTATTAAAAAACGCAAATTGGAATAGCTGGGCCACATAATGTGGAACCAAAAGAGATACGGTCTGCTTCAGCTGATACTTCAGGGAAAGGTCTTCGGAAGAAGAGGACCGGGTAGGCGCAGACTCTCCTGGCCGAAAAACCTTAGAACTTGGTTCTCCCTGTCCACACGAGGATTGTTCACAGCTGCAGCAAGTAAAGTTCAAATTGCTTTGCTTATCGCCAACGTCCGGAACGGATAGGCGCACTAAGAAGAAGAAGGTACTTGCGACACTTCGATAAATATAAAAAAAAACAAGTCACCTATAAATCTTATATTTTGTTGAACTGCTGTTTCTTGGGCTGTTTGACTGGCGTCGACACGCTCTGCCACCTTGACATCGGCGCGCTTTGTTGCTTGACGTTTCGCTAACACGAGTAGATGGCATCCTCAGAAGCTCTTGCCTCAGCAACTTTCGAGGAACAAGAGTGCAGTTGAATAAATAAGCAATTCGGATTACCTACGGTATTCCATCCAGCGGTATCCAGAAAGGATCTTAAAAGAAAGCGAATGGCCCTTGGAGTGGAATTTATGCCTCAGAAATTTCTTGCCGCAAATCCGTAACGCGAAGGGGAAAGCACGTCAGGAAAATTAGCCCTGTCAAGCAGCGCGCCGGATGAGTGAAAAACGGCCGTTCATTACTTTTTTTCGCTGAGGTTTGAAGAAGTTTGGAATAGCGCTGGAACAACTTCCATTACAAAATCTGATTTTCAAGCCCTGAGCATTGCCGTCGTTGTAAAAGTTAGACAAAAACGTTGTTCAGGAGAAAAGTATACCTAATATATTGTTTCCTCTCTGGCATTGAATTTAAATGTTCAGTCGAATGAAATTTAGCATTATCGATCCTTGGTGCCTGGGTACACAGACAGATCCTGATGTCATTTCGCTAGGCTAGAGTCAAACGAGTATACTAGCTTTCTATGAAATAATAATTTAAATAATTGAAATTATTTAAAAATTGTTTTTATATAAACTAGATACTTATAAGGTCTCTATTTTAAAATATAAGTTAATCCAAAATAGTTATTATTTCGATTCGTATGTAATTACTTAATCAATTTGTTAACAGCGCGTTTTTCAGCATTGACACCTTAGGCGTCAATGGTTTTCAGATAAATTCAAAAATAGCGCAAACTATAACATACAATGCAAAATAACCTAACCTAACCGACGAACACTGCGCACCTATGTTACTGTCACTATGGCTTTTGTGAAGAAATAGAAGGCTGTGGGTTTGTGAAACTGCGCGCTGATGCCAGTTTTCAATATGGTCTCTCAATAGCCGAAAGAGTTTTATCATGACTAGAATAATTAATACCTAATTCAAACGGTCGTGAACCCGACTTTTTTAATGCAACAATATAAACTACATATTCCAAAGAGTAGTCTTAAACTTTATTTATCTTGTATCTACTCTTAAAATATGTTTATTCTACATTAAATACAAAAAAAATGGAGTCAAGTTGATTGACTCAGTACTTCCCACACACAACGATGATACCATTTTATTATTTCCCATTGCATGAAGGCCATGAAGCTATAGTCTGAAATATCCTTGCAACTAAATCATCGCCCACCCGCCCGCAAAAAAAACATCCAACACAACAACCCTCGTAAATAGTTTCTTACGTCTCCCTCTTCAGGAAATATGCATTAAAAATCAATTGAACAATTTTCACGTTACGCAATCTAGAACGATCTAAAACAATACTTGTATATGTATACATCACAAATACTCGTAGTCCCGTGGGTTCTATAATAAGCATGCAACGTTCGGATGGACCTAAAAAGTGTATCACGCCTCTAGGTTTTTCATTCGGATATCAATGAACAGCCCATTACGAATACAACAAAATTTCCAGTTTTACAACCCCCCAACCACCCTAAATTCACCCCCACCCAAAAAAGTATAAAGTGATCAGGACCCCTAAAACGTCTAAAAACGAAGTTTGAGATGTTTTCATATTTTTAGTTTTTTTAATATTGTTGCGCCGTCACTGAGACGATTTCTAAAAATCATACGCGTTTTCCATCCTTGCCAAAGTAGTAATACTGTGACGAAATTTCATTAACATCGATTCAGTGGTTTCCACATTATAAAATGAACGATCTAAAGCAATACTCGTATGTATACATCACAAATACTAAGTCCCGTGGTTTCTATAATAAGCATGCAGCGTTCGGATGGACCTAAAAAGTGTATCATGCCGCTAGGTTTTCTATTCGCATATCAATGGACACCCCATTACGAATACAACAAATTTTCCAGTTTTACAACCCCCCACCCCCCAACCACCCTAAATTCACCCCCACCCAAAAAACAGTATAAAATGATCAGGAACCCCTAAAACGTCTAAAACCGAAGTTTGAGCTGTTTTCATATTTTTAGTTTTTTTAATATTGCTGCGCCGCCACTGAGACGATTTCTAAAAATCATACGCGTTTTCCATCCTTGCCAAAGCAGTAATACTGTACCGAAATTTTATTAACACCAATTCAGTAGTTTCTACATTATAAAATACAGAACGATCTAAAGCAATACTCGTGTCATACATCGGAAAAAATTCTAAGTTCTTTGTTTTCTGTAATAGACCTAAAAAAGTTATTTATGTCGCTAGGTCTTCCTTCATAGGTCAGTGGGCAGTCTATTATGAATACAACAAATTTTTCAATTTTACAACCCCCCAACCCCCAACCACCCCAATTTTCACCCCCACCCAAAAAAAGGTATAAAATGATCAGGACCCCCCAAAACGTCTAAAAACGAAGTTTGAGCTGTTTTCATATTTTTAGTTTTTTTAATATTGCTGCGCCGCCACTGAGACGATTTCCAAAAATCAGACGCGTTTTCCATCCTCGCAACTAGTAATACTGTGCCGAAATTTCATTAAAATCAATTCAGTTATTTCAACACTATAAAACACAGAACGATCTAAAGCAATACTCGTATGTATACATCGGAAAATTCTCTAAGTTCCTTGGTTCCTGTAATACAAAAGGCAATGTTCGGATGGACCTAAAAAAGTGTATTATACCGCTAGGTCTTTCTCTCTCAGGTCAGTAGACAGCCCATTATAAGTACAACAATTTTTTTAGATTTACAACCCCCCACCCCCCCAACCAGCCCAATTCCACCCCCACCCAAAAAAAGTAGAAAATGATCAGGAACCCCTAAAACACCTAAAAACGAAGTTTGAGGCATATTTGAAATTTTTCGTTTTTTGCTAATTACTCCGCCGCCTATGCACCGATTTTCAAAATTGTAGCAACATTACCTACTACGACCCTACACCATATCACTACCTAAATTTCATCAAAATCTATGCAGCGGTTACTGAGATTAGGAGGCTAGAAAAACGCCAACAGACAGACAGACAGACCGACAGACAGACAGACCGACGGAAATGAGTGACGTGGATTTTCGTTATGTAGGCATCATAAAACGCCCAAAAAGCGTGTTATCTCAAAATCGAAAATTTTCGCGATCACAATACTCCCCTCACCTATCGGTGTGGGAAGTAAAAGTATCGCTAATTTGTCATAAGGGCCCATCGAGGGGCCCATCACGCTAATCTGTCGTAAGACCCTATGGCAAAATTATGATTTTTAATCGTTAATAGCTTTTTGAAATGACTGAAGAGAAGTTTTGAATTTCTGAGGGTAGATACCTATGTGGTTAATCTTATCAAAACTAAAAAAACGATTTTCGTCTATCAATAAGACTCGTGGACGAACGTCTTTAGTATACCAGCGTACGTACGTTTTACAGACGATACCTCAAGATCACCCGAGCTCAGACAGAGTGTGGTGTTTCAAAACGTGACTTCCATAAATACTGCAGAGGAGCCCATTTTCAATTTCCTGGAATGTGATTTTACTTACTGGCCAGTAGCGTGCGATAGATCAGAAATCAAATGTGTCGCGCATTGCGGTGCTATCCTGCCTTACCCCGGCTGCACACGTTTGGTTATCGATCCACTATCAATTAAATTTTTATGGTTCATTGCTATTGCAGCAAAGACAAATAACCTTTACCGTACTCGAGAATCGATTTAATCGTTGCGGAGAAACAATATGGAAAAATATAAATTGCTGGATAACCCTGAAGCATTTAAAGGGACTGTGTTGATGTTTTCTGCACATTTTAAACGCAATTCTTTTTCATCCATCGAAATAAATATTTTGCAAATGGATTTTTGTATATACATGGTGTCCCACGACGACTAAGACAATATATCGGAGCTGGGCACTAGTAGCGAATCCTAATTTTGGGGATGTAAATTAGAACAAATATAGTATCTTTTCTCATTATTGTGTCACCCAATGAGGTATTTGTTTTTGATCACGTGACGTCCGATTCAAAATGTTTAATGGGACATCCAGTATATTTGTGACTTTCTGTGTTCCTTCCGTTAAAACAATTCCAACAAAGCACACTTGGTGTCTAAAGTGATTAGTTCAAGAGCTACAGGTACATAAAGGATGGTACCACTACCATTGATTATAACATGTACCCCTACAGTTAACTTATTTTGGTAGTGTTTCATAATGGTAGTAGTACAATCCTTTAAGTACCTGTAGCTCTTGAATTAGTCACTTTATATCCCAAGTGTGCTAGTTTCTTGGATTTTTTTATCGGTAGGAATACAAAAAGTCACAAATATACAGGGTGTCCCATTAAAAATTTTGAATCGGACGTCACTTGACCAAAAACAAATACCTCACTGGGTGACACAATAATAAGAGAAGATACTATATTTGCTCTAATTTACACCCCCAAAATTATAATTCGCTACTACTGCCCAGTTCGGATATATTGCTTGCTTAATCGTCATGGGACACCCTGTATAAAATGACCACTAAAGTATACTTTTTGAATGTTTGACAGTAATAAAGTATATTTTCTTTTACAAAACAATTCCATCGGTATCCAAAGTAGTTCTGGTTCGGTCACAGAGCATTCAACGGCTTTTTTTAAGTAACCTAATTATTTTTTGCACTACACCTTTTTCAGCCGTATTTTCTAAAGCGTCAGGTGACAATTCAAAACGATAAAGTTAATTTTCCAACTCTTCACTTGATCTGTGACTTGTAATTTCAAACTGTCAGGTGTAATTTATACGAACAACGAATGAGCTGCGTGAGATGGAAGCAGTTGTTCAACAAAATGGGAACCTCATCGAGTTCATGAGTGATGAAGCTCACGTTCACCTTAGCGGCATGGCGGTGCTCAACCTTTCGCTGCTCCATAATGTCAACTGGTAACAAAACGCTAGAATCTAGAGTCACTATTAAATTGAATTCCGCACTCAAAATGAGCGCCTTTTAAATATCTGTACTTGTTTTCTGTTATTAGATGAAGCAATTATTTTTATATATAGGAATTTTGCTAGATGGTAGTAACGTATTCCAAAACCTAGTTTATATTGAGTAGATTGGTATGCTACAGAGCTACACTTTTATTTAGGCAATATTAATAACTGAAAAAACGTGAAAAGTGATTTTGACGACAAAATGTATGTTCCTTGTATCGTCGAAATAAAAAAAGTCTACAAAAAACATCACAGGACACAAAATATGCTTACCATACTTAAAGGAATGGAGATTTTTCTCTCAGATTTAATAACGACCCTATACATAGGATACTAAAAATAAATTGAAAATGCTCGGTGGAAGGTACACTGCTCCTTTCTTCCTTCACAGGCTAGTTACCCTGTTAGATCTTGTTTACTCCAGATACAATTCACATATCGATTGTTAGCAGGGTAGCGTGCTTTTCCTCGGTCTGCTCACATATACGGTAGATGTACCTTCTCACTTATAAATTCTGGCCGAGAAAATGCCGGAAAAGGAAGTATGAGTTATTGCCAATAATGCCGTTGGGCCTTCGGCATTGCAGTCGTCGTGCTAGATTCACAGCGCAGCATCTGAGAGTTCGGTTGAATTAGACAAAAATGGAGTCAAGTTGATTGACTCAGTAGTTCGCACACATTACGGTGATACCATTTTAATATTGTCCTATGGTATAAAGCTATAATCTGAGATACCTTTGCAACCAAGTTATCGCCTGCCCGTCCAAAAAAGTCATCCAATACAAAAACTCTCGTACATGCATTTGTCTCTATAGGGACTAGGACGACACAGTTTTTATTCTGCAATCTTCAACTGATATGCTAATCACAATCACATGGCATGCCGATTCCCCGAAACAGATGATATTATTAGTATCCATCTTTAAAGAACAATGAAAAGTGTCCCGTGTCGTATTCCAACAACCCTTTCTGAAATCTTCCTAGAATACCCAAAAACTAGAGTTTGTGTGGCTATTATAGAGCCCATTATGAATACGACACATTTTTCAGGTTTACAGCCCCCACCCCCAAACCCCTCAATTTCACCCCCACCCAAAAAAACAGTGGAAAATGATCAACAACCCCTAAAATGAACCCAATGCACGTATTTATTAGGGAAGAGTATAAACGCTGTCTGCGCCAAAAATCTATTTCCACAGAGACTTGTTTTTTATCATAATCCTTGCTTGTCATCAAGAGAAGAGAGGTATTTCCATTATCCATGTGCCGTTCTCTAAATCGAAGATTTTTTTATTAATAGATCATAGATTTCTTGCACCCAAAAAAATACTGCTTCGAAGCTTTCGTTGTAACGATTAAGCATCATAAAATAATAGCTTTGATTTTGTAAATTGCTTATGGAGACTTATTCTAATATAATTTAAAATGAGTGAAAAAGGCGCGAAAACAAACTCTGACAGGATAGTCTGGTAAAACAGGATACCGGCAATTATTTCTAAATAAGGACCCCAATCTGACAATTGCTGGTTATAATCGATATAAATAAAGTATGTTCAGATGTAGGAGGTGGTTATTCTAATTAATTGTTAATCTGTGGTGAGTTATAAGCCATAATTTCAAAAAGGACGGTTATGTTATTTAGTTTTGTGGATAGTTAGTCACTCAATTTTTGTTTTAAACAAACAAGTTAAATACAGTTGAGTATTTTTTGCGCTTTTGTAAATAATTGACTATGTTTTGTGATATATGTGGATACCGCATCAATTTCTATTTTGTGGAAATTTTTGAAAAATAGTTGAGGATGTGCAGTCGGGTAAAATGGTACACTAAGCGGTCGGGTAAAACCGGATACCATCCCGAATGAGGAAACTATGCGACAGGCCATCGAAGAGGTTTTCAGGCTCCGAATAATGAACTGCATGTATGACAAACGACGATTGGGGGGGTTGGGGTTGGGATGTGTCAGGACTGTCGATTTTGACCTCACAAAGCATGCGTCGGGGTTGAAAACGATGGGTGAGCCGTGCTCGTGCGATTTTTGTTCATATCATAATGTTATTATAAATATGAGTCGCATAATGTTTTCAATTTCGATAAATATATTTTACCTTAGTATTTTTTTTAATGATATGCAAACACTATCTCATTTTATCCGACCAGGTGGGCAAAACCAGATACTTTACATCTGCTTAGAAATATGCTTTTTTCTATGTTATCCTGAACGTATTCAGGAGCAACTACGTTTAAACTTGAAAAGAAATAAACGAGGAAGTAATAGTCAAATACAGAGCAGGTGTCAGTAGCATCGCTAGAGAGTTTCGAGTCAAATAACCTTAGCTATCCCGTATCACCCAACCCTCCCCTACATATCGGTGTGGGAAATAAAAAGACTGAACGCGATCTGATCTGATCCGAACTTTGGCAAATAAAATTTATGCTGTATCAATTATATTGACCCTCTGACTGGTACTGATTTAAACCCGGATTTAAAAAAAACAAGTATTATTGGGTCGTCTTGTATTCATACATTTTTTTGACGGTGCGGTGCCGAAAAACAGCAGAAAACTCAAGCCTGCCGTGCATCCGTTCTATTATCGTTAGCAGTTGAGCCTATTGCTTCGGATAATAAACATTTCGTCGAAATTATTAAGAAGGGTTTTTGCATTTCGGTAGTGAATCGTGCCGGAACTTTATGGACATTGCATATAAGTGTTTATAAACTGACTGAGTGTTGCTCTTAATTGGTAAGTCCACAAAAAGTCTACAATTACATTAAAGAAATAGTTTTGCAGTTGGCGGAGTATGAATATAATGTATTATGATAAACGTGTAGTTTAGATATATCAAAGGGAGTGCTGATGAAAACATACATATTATGTGGTAGTTGGTAACGTTTTATAAACTGTTTATATACTAAGCTCATTAAGGGCCGTTCATATATTACGTGAGCACTATTTATGTTTGCTTTGCTAATTTTTTAAGACATGGGGGGTGTGAGGATCTAGATGTAGTAGTTATTTACTTTATTATTTTACATATATGCTTGAAACTAAACTAACTAAATGCATTTTCGGGGATTTCTACAAATAATTAGTTTAATTATTAATTACAACAGCACTACAATTAATTACTACAATTAATTAGTAGCATTTGTTTATGTTTCTTTGTGGTGTTTCTGCCTTCTAGGTACAGTGCAGTTCAGAGCTTCAAATAGACATAATTTTTATGAGGGTTCACAGATACAATTATATTTATCTTTGAACTCATAGATGATTTATCAAATGTACTTTTAACTTACTTACGTACTTTTCGGAGCTTCTAACTCCTCTAAGCCTTTTTCCATATATTATTATTAAAAAAAGATATTAAAAGAAAAATGAACGTTCCAATGTTTCCGTAAGCATCTGGAGGAGGAGAGCTTTGCTTACTTTTGCTGGAAAGCAGGAGAGGGGCGGGGGGATAAATAATTGTAGTTAATCTGCTCACATAATAGTTGGAAGGCCCCATACAAGGATCTTTCAACTTGCTTATTAGTCCAGGGAAGCAAGAAAAGTGTGGCAGGCAAACTCATTGTTCGAGCAATCTGATAAATTTTTTGGGTCATATTTACCTACAAGAACGAAACCCAATTGTCATCTGCGTGTTATTTATGGCCAAATAAAGAACAGTGTCCAAAAAATACTTATCATATAGTTTTCGAAAACGGAATAAAGTGGCCTCAAATATACGCTGCTTCCAGATGTGGACATTAATTTGTATATTCTTTTGCATACGTAACTTCTAGCTTAGTCAAAGGTCAAGATAAAAAAAAGACGAATTTTAAATTGTTTAAAAAATATTGTTGAGAGGCGACATAGGTTATATATTGCCTATCCTATATTATAGATCAGTGATTGTCTTTTATACATGGTGCTTCCTAAATTGTGACTTTTTCGTAGGGCATATAGCACTCGCCAAAAGGAGTGATTTTCTTATTAACACATAAACGAAATCCCGTCCCTTTGCGATTAAATCAAAAAGACATAAAAACGCAGTTGACTACTTACCATAGGTGTACGTAGCAGCGCGCGTTTGAGGTCTCTCGAATTGTTAACGTGCCACAACGGACTTTAGAAATGATGCAGTCGTTATAACTATAATAGACTGTTCGACATGATTGTGGTAAAAGTGCCTCTTACACTTCGCGAGTGTATGCTGATCGTTTCCCTGACCGTAGTCACCCTCCATCCCGTCGATTTGTCTATCTTATGCAAAGAGCTAGAGATACAGGGTGTGACACTCTGGAAGACCTAGACAACCTCGAATGGTACAAATTAAAGACCAAATACTTGCGCTTTTCAGTATCGCGGCGCGAACTTCGTACTGTATCCACTGCTGTGTCTATTAGGCCCAGTGACAGGACCGCACTTGAAATTTCGCAGCCAACGAAGAGTAAGTATTTTCTTACAATGGAGAAGTTCCCTAAAAAATAAAGTTTGGAAAATTCATTAAAAAATAAAATTAGGAAAATTCATTTTTTTATCTGATAGTCTATTTCTTCATTCGAAGAATGTCGAAAAAACCATCTGATAATTCCAAAAAACGGTAGAGTTATTCAATTTTATATTTGCGTAAAGCGACCGCGGTGGCGGAATGCTTTATGACGTCACATGTCATGAGGTCAGCCACAGTCGAGAGGTCGGGACTCCGCTATGCATACGCTGCGCTGTACAGTGTGCGACATTTAGACTTGAGTAGAACGGCGAAGGTGTTTGTTGTAACGGGCAGACGCCAGTATATTTTTGAAGCATGGAGGAAGGTTACGTTCGTGGTGATGGTGAGTGGTGAGTAATCTTCCTAAAGTGGATCTCGACATTATTATGGACTTTTACTTGTCACACCGATAGGTGAGGGGAGTATTCTGATCGTGAAAATTTTCGATTTTGAGATAATACGTTTTTTGGGTGTTTTATGTCTACATAACGAAAATCCACACAACTCATTTCCCTCGGTCTGTCCGTCGGTCTGTCTGTCTGTCTGTCGGTCTGTCTGTACGCGTTTTTCTAGCCACGTAATCTCGGTAACCGCTGCATGGATTGTGATGAAACTAGGACAGCGATGTGATGTGGGGTAGTAGTAGGTAATGTTCCTATAATTTTGAAAATCGGTGCATAGGCGGCGGAGTAATTAACAAAAAAATTTAAATATTCCCCAAACTTTGTTTTTAGGCATTTTAGAGGTTCAGGTATTCATAATAGGTCGTCCACTAACCTGTGAAAGAAAGGCCTAGCGTCATGATACACTTATTTAGGTGCATCCGAACATTACCTTGGATATTACGGAAACCATGGTGTAACTAGGAAACTATTTGTTGATTTCAATTAAATTTAACAGCATTACTACCGCTACGTGGTTGGAAGATCTTTATGATTTTTAGAAATCGTGTCAGCGGCGGCGCAACAATAATAAAAAACTAAAAATATAGAAACAGCTAAATTTCATTTTTAGGCGTTCTAGGGGTTTCGTGATCATTTGCTACTTTTTTGGGTGGGGGTGAAATTGGGGTAGTTGGGGGGTGGGGGTCATAAAACTCAGTTTTTTTGTATTCGTAATAGGCTATCCATTGAAATATTTGTTTAGTGTTTTATGGTGGTGTTAGTACACCTGAGTACAATGCAATATTTATAGTTTCTCGGTCTGCTAGACATATTCTAATAATACGAGAACCAATAAACTGCAATGTATCGTTTTGACATCGTCGGCGTCGCCTACCCTACTGAAAACAAGGAATAACAACATGAACGGGAAGGCCGGCGGCGGTGGCGGCACGGTGGCTTGCGGGAGCAGCATCCTAGACAGGGCGCACACAGGCTTGCGTCGTGTCGCGTGACGTCACAGCGGCTTCGCGCGGAGGATACGGCTATTCAAACTTTAAAAGACTATAGCTTTTCTATTAATGGAGATAATTACACAATTTTTTCGCCGTTGTTCTCTAACTCTTTAGGACTATCTGATTTACTAAAATTTGAAAAAATGGAAACGTCGTCATTGTTTTATTCTTCTGCTGCTAATTCACCATACGTCAGCTTTGTCTTCCCAAAGGCAGTTGCTTCTGAAAAGGAAAGTCCCAACTTCAAAACACCCTGTATAGTATTATTCAATATGCTGCACTATAACCAACAACGAACCTTCGTATTGCAGTATTTTCGAATTCAATACCTTTGCTGTAAATACATATTCCCTGCTAGAATTTCCGAGGTAAAATCCGCAATGTAATGGTACCAGTAGTTGGGAAATTTACGGAGCTGCATGTAATTTTCACACTGATGCAATCCGTGTCCAGAGGTGACAGTTTTAATTTCCTGTTATGAGGATATCTATTAGAGCACCGACAGTTTTATGACAGATCTAAAAACTGGTGTACGAATAAAAATTTGTTGTTTTGTAGCCGTGATATATTTACATTACTGCCGTTAGACACCAGATTGGTATATATGTATGCATACTCGTAATATTCATATATAATTGTGTTATTATTTATACAGGGTGTTTCGATGAAAGCGTAAGATATAAATTACCCACCATTAATTAACATACGCCACAGATCATCGAATGTTGACACCAGTGGCGGCTTGTGCCAATTTAGGGAGGTAGTGCCACAATGAGAGCCAACATATAAACTTTTTTCTTATATATACAGGGTGAGTCGTAAGTGATTTTTTTAACTGTATATAGAAGTCATTATAGTAAACAAATTTTTCAAATAACTTTTTTCAGAAAACTGAAAAATAAGCGAGATACAGAATAAAAAAGTATACCAGGGGTTGAGTGTCAAGACCTACCTAGTCTGTTTATGTTTATTTTTGTTGCTCTGACAGGCGTTGTACCTGTCAGATAGTGCAGTAGTCGGCTTTTGTTTACCTTTGTTAATTTTAAATCGGTAAATCGTAAAAGTGGCACATTAATATGAAACAAGTTTTAGGATTTACCAGTTTAAAATCAACTATGATGAACTGAAAGTAACTAGCCACTAATTGACAGGTATACAATGGCTGATCGGTAAGATGAAAGTTCGTGCGGAAAACGAAATATAAACACACTAAGTACGTCTTGATACACAAGCCCAGATTTACTTTTTTTATTCTGTATTTCGCCTATTTTTCAGTTTTCGGAAAAAAAGTTATTTGAAAAAGTTGTTTATTTTAACTTAACGACTTCAATACAAAGTTAAAAAAAGGATCAACTTAGGGCTAGTAAAACATGAAAAAATCAAATTTTGAGCGCAAATTTCAAAATAACTTGATACTAATATATGTTTTTTAAAAGCCTGAATTATTTCCGATTGACTTCAAAAATGACATACAGGGTGTTCCATTTAAAAAAATATATGTTTGCTTCATAACTGAAAAATGGTTAGAGCAAGAAAAAATCAATGTACACCACTGGATTCTACAGAAAAAAAATCTATAAGACCCTTTTTTTAACTTTTCAATAAGATAAAAGAACCGAGATACGAGGTGGTCCCAAAATAGATAGTTATCGATTTCACCCTGTATCTTAGAAACCAAGAGGGCCATGTTAATTTTGTTAACGGCACCTTTAGTTTTACAAAAAAGTAGCACACTGTCGCGAAAACCGCAACTCTCTATCTTCAAAAATAACCGAGATACCCCGTAAAAGTGCCCAAAATGGGACAGACACCCTGTACAGTGTGTTCGGCTAAAACTTGCAACCTATCTTATCTCTGGAATGACAAAGAAGTCGCCGAGACACATCGATTTTTATTTCGAGGGAAAACTAAAGAGTATCTATGTCATTATTGTGCCATCAAATTTCTCACCCCCAGCAACTCCGATCAAGATCTTAAATGAGACCACTATACTTGCAAAACATCATTTTAAAGGGATTTTATGAAAGGTTCTTTGGTCAATGCATGATATGATGAAAAAAAAATCACGTTAAATAACATATATTCGGAACAAAATTACAAATTTTTACTAATAATTTATTAATTATTGTTGAGTCAGGGTCATTACATCCATTATACGATTATATATATCGACTCCCGCGTGTTTCGCTATGTTAGCAATCTTCAGGGGAAGATTTAGAATGTTGTGAAACCATTTTTCTCAAGTCATTACTTTTCTGCATGTACCTCTAATTAGTGTAGACACTTCCAATACGTGTAACCAAGTGCAATCATGACAAACTACATTAAGGATTATAAAACTTTTTCTCTAGCAGCAACCGGACTTTAATTGGATTAACTTTTTGGCTTCTTCTGAGAATTTCCGTGGTAGCAAGACATCGTAAAGCCCCAAAGGCATAAATTCTCTTAGCTGCACCATCGGGTTTCCTTTACTTGTTTTATTCTCATTTGGTTTACGTGATTTCTTTAGTAAACAAGACAGCACGAAATATGGAGACATATTTTTCATTCTGTCGTTGCGTGGTATCAGGTGGAGGAGCTTCAATAACATTTTTAAGTGTCTCTCAAACAACTCGTCTTAGAAATATCTGCAACCTTTAACTCTATCTAACTTATTTGCCATCTGTCTGTATGTCCCTTTCTCGCTTTGTACCCATCTTTGCTTATCGTCTGCATTGTCGCCCCCTCTATAACCGGGAAATGACTGTTATAATAAATCTTTGACTGTAGGAAGGCCAAAACTTTGGCGCGTTCGAAAATCGCAGCACTGACGACGGGTTCAAAAATCTTGGGGACAATTGCTCATTGTGTAATGCTTTACACCCTTATTGTTTTCCGTAAGTAACATGTAAATATGTTAAGTAACATGTATAGGTCGTTGTGTTTTTGTAACTTTACATCTATATGTTGTTTGTTCCTGACCTGCTTGTTGTGAAGACACCGATACTAGCATAGATTTTTTTTTAATTGTTTGCCGAAAGCTTGGCAGTTGACACCAGTCTCCTTTATGCAGTGACCCATACGCCCAATTTTATCAACATGTATATTCTAACAAAGGTTTTGACAAAGCTTTTCTACTGGATGTTATTTAGCAAAAGCTTTCTATTGGGTATTGAGGGCTATGTTAATAAGTATCATCCAATGGTATTTTATTAATATTGGAAACAAAGCGTCAAAGCTGGATGATACTTTTATCAAAAAATTTTAGAATTCATGGATCAAAATCATAGCAGAAAATCAGAACAAAGCGATTGATTTGCAAATTTATGCCAGATTTCTTATCTTTACTTTATAATTATCGTATAATTACTAACTGCAAACTGCTTTAGTCTGTGACAGAATCATAAAAGTAGTATCAGTCACAGCTACCTTAATTAATAATTAGTAATCCCACCTCAGTCAGTCAGATTGATTACAGACAAATACATACTTTTATGAAGAAACCTCCATCTACTGGATGCATGTTTGTTACAGACCTTATAAAAATATTCGCAGAGGCTGTAGAGGCGCATGCATATATGAATAAAAATCCCCCCTACTAGTTCCCCCCTTTCTCTGAAAAATATATAAAGCACCTGATTCGCTTTCTAACTAGGTATACGACAAGTTTCTGGTTTATAAAAATAAAGTTATACGGTTATACTTTTGCCAGCCTGTGAGCTTCGCTGTTAAGAAGGATAGGCAACCAGTAATGCACACTTGTGTCACGGATTGGCCAACATGGTTAGTTAAATCGTGTGTTTAGCTTTGTTAAATGCAACAAAATGTTATTTTTAGCGCTTTCTACTATAACACAAAGGTATATTGCAGGTATTTATAATTATTATCGATAGTAAATTATTGTTTTATCAAAATAATGCAGTAATTTGAATTTCTTGTCATCACTATCATTTGATAGACGGACAATCCAGTGATCAAATGTACTGTTTTTGTGGAATCTGATTGGTTGAGATTAGCAATTGCTAAACTCTTTGGTTAACAAGAAAATGGAATTTTCTATTTACGATGGAAAATCTGACTGGAAAATATACTAGATGGCTCATAATGGTCGATTGTTTAAAGCATGTCATTTTTCACCTTTTTGATGGTAAACTTCAAGAGAAATCAATAATCTTCAGAGAACTTTGACAGATGGATTTTCTGGAATGGGCTGCTCTGATTGGTCAAAGCCTTTGTTAAAATGCGCTTGTTGATCAAATCGGACCATAGTCTCTTTTCAAAGTTTTCGACACAACCCCAAGATTTTCTACTCTATACTAGTTTCTTGGCCATAAGCTCCCTTGGTAATAATATTGATTGCACGAGGGTCACTTTTGAGGCCTTGTACAGAATCAAAAAGTATCTTAAAGAAACTGTAAGCAGATAATGGATTAGACCGGGAATAAATAGTTCTTCTGCTGGAAGGAGTTGGAATCAGGTAAAGCGCTCCACCGCTCCCAAGGGCAAAGTGTGTGCTCCGGAAAGTTTATGTATTTCTCTTTGGGAAACGAAAGCTCGCATGGGATGCTGTGCCGCTTAGAGAAGTAACAGGGACGACTAAATTGGATTTAGGTTTGCCTGACTTATCGAAAAACTTTAATTTCCGTTTAGGCTCATTGCAGTTGGATTTTCTGTAGCTCCTTAATACGGTTGTTCCCAAGATCATAACAACTCGAAGGTCACTTTAGGGTGCTTATTTATCTATTGTAATTTTTTAGCCTACACAGATAAAAATAAATTCTTGGCTGAATTTCATTGACATGTGATATTAAAAAAATGGTCAAACGAAAACTCAGTGGAATGTTTGAAAGTACTACAGGGTCTATCCTCGGGTCTATCATACCATACTTTCAAAACATTTTTTTTGTTCTTCAACCCTTAAAACTCACCCCAACTTAGTTTTTTTCAAATAGCACCTAATAGTTTTTCCTACACAAATTAAGTCCCTGTTTTATGGTACTGATTCATTACTTATATTATTACTCGTATTAAACAACGTAAATATTTTCGGGCATGTTCCAGGTGATAGTTTGAGAAAAATACTACTATCTACTTAACCAAACCTATCAGACACTGACATGGACTTGTGATGGAAATAAGGACTCGTATGTCTTAAGGCTGTATGTAAGAAATGGGATGGCTGCGCATTCGCTATTGCGCACTTTTACATCCAATTTTTTCGAATATTTAGGACGTGTTCTAAATATTTGGCAAATTGGATGTAAAACTGCGCTTTGTATTACTGCGCATTACAATCTTTTGCTGGTGACAGTTGAAAGCTGAGGTTATGGAAATTTGATATTTTGGGTTTGGATGTTTTTGTCTTTTGTCGAACAATAACCTACTTCGCAGAAAAATAACCACAACAAGCACAAATCCTCGAAATAAAAAGACAACCACAAATATCAGGTTAAAATAAGATCATAAGCTTGACAGTTTAGAGATTATGTACAGAATGTTAAAATTAAAACCATGCGTTGGAAGGCCTTATTGACAGCATGGCAAAGACTTTGACAGACACGATAACTTTCTACAGACAAATTACATGACAGTGCTATTAATGCGTATATTCCTGTCCTATATTTGTAACAAAATATTTGATCGTTACATACAAGGAAAAACCTATCGTTCCATCGTTCCCATTTTCACGATAATTTTTTCGTCAAATGTCTTCCAATATTTAGGATGGAAAATAGGATCGTGACATACAGCCTTTAGACGAAGTGATAGAAAGTTAATCTTCACAGCGTCGTCAGGTATTCTGAAGAGAAATAGGAGCAAAACGACAGTTTGTCGGTGTCGGTGTCATGTAACCGGCCAGTAGAGACAGGTCGTTTATCATTGCGCTTTTGGGACGGTTGGGGTTTAATTGTACCCTGTTTAGGGAAAGACAAACGAGGTGTCTGGCCTCGTGCGGTGAACTCTGCTTCAATTAACGGACGGCCTGTTATACAGAAAATTGATGGAAGCAGCACAAAGATATTCGAGTAGTTAGCGTGACACTAGATCCTTGGCACAGTAACCACCACAAACTCTAGGAGGTCGGTAGTCTAACCACTAGCCAAACAGATATGTTCAAATCTGACACGAACTTCTCTAAAAAAGAATTATATTAATCTTAATCCTTTCACCAACTTAGGGCCAGTTATACAAATGCCGGTTTAACTCAAACTTTATTATACCTGAGCTTAGCTAAGCTTAGGCTTAACGTTGACATCCGTTGTACAATCGTCGATTTAGTTAAACCTTGTTGATAATAAAATTTACTACGGTTGGCACCAATGTAGTAATACGTCTTAATAAAAATAACCTCTTCTGGTTTGTCACTGTGACGGTTTTTGTGAAATTTGGGCAACGGCCGTTACTGTCTCGGTTTTTTTATTTGCTCTCTTTGTTAACACACAAATCTTCCCAAGAAGATAACCTAATAAAGTGAGAAGCAATCTGGTTCCTGTTTGACATATCATGTCATTGGTATCAGGTTAGACTTTAACCTTAGCTAAGCCCGGGTTAAGCTCTGGTTTACGTGTGAAGCTTGGAGTGGGGGGCTAATGTAGCATTGTATAACGGATGTTCCACTTCCGTGGTTTAACGTCGGTTTACCTTAAACCTTAAGCTTGCATTGTACAACGGGCCCTTATGCCCATATGCACCGTAAGTCAGTTGCTCGATTAGTTACATAAATCTGGATTAGATTATTTGTTTACTATGCATCGCAAACTGACAATTTTTGACACTGTCACTGTCAAAAAGATCTTGTGAACACAACCTTGCCGTATCTCCAATCTGGATTAGTCAATCTCTCGGCGGTGCATGGCTGGATGCCAAAGATCAGCAAAACGTGATTAGGGAACTAGGATTAGAATCGCCAAACAGTGCATACGGGTGAAGTGAGTTATGCTCCATTGATGGGTTTATTGACACGTGTAATTGAATTTTATAATCCTTGAAGTTCAGAGAGCAGCGTAATGTGCAATGCTTTCGCGGCCATGATTCGAAGCACTGTTGGTTCTTGGGCTATTCGGCCAGCATCGACACACTTCTCTGCTTGTCGTTTCGTCAACACGAATGGTTGGCATCATCAGAAGCTGTTACCTGTTCGGCGTATTCCGTGAAACTGAGAACGGCGTCACTGGATCAGGGGTGGGGGCGGCTACGCTGTGCACCGCCAAATCCTGTGGATTACCTGCGTATTTTAGAATCCTTGCGTCACTTAGGGCGCGTATCCATATTCTGTTGAACTTGTATGCTTCTTTTTTGTTGTTGAAGTTGTTTTTATGTGTACCTATATATCTACAACCTAGCGTCATAGGAGGAGGTCGCAGCAAGAACCTCTGTCTCCCTAAAATTTATCTTGTGGAAATCGCTTTCTTGGAATGCATGATTTTTCTGTCTGACCTAATCGGCAATTTCATTTGTGTTCCGAAATTCTATTTTGTATCGATCTCTTTGTTGTTCCTATTTATACACCTCCTGTTTGTGACTCGGAGAACATAAGATAGGACAGCATTTGCTACTGTTGGTGGTTGTGGTTGCTTTTCTGATCTATCTCCTCGGATAGATCTTGTTTTTTTTTTAAATGGCATCGACTGCAAAGTTCATTAGCCACTTCATCTTGTCTTATCTTAGATTTTACATGATAAAAACAAAATTGTGTGTTACTGTGGGAGAGCATTGCTTTTATGGGTTTCTATACGTTTGATGTTATTAAAGAGACCAGTACTTTGTAGCCATAGCAGAAGTGATCTTGTTCTTCTTGTACTACTGCTCAAAGTTTCAATTATATCTACTGGAATTTGGTTCAACCATCTTTCTGCTTCGCATGCAGGACATTCAGATATAATGTGCTGAACGGTTAAGGGTGAGTCACAAATAATGCAAGTAGGAGGTTCTTTCCTGTTAAACAAGTAGGACGATGTCAAACGTGTATGCCCAATACGTAATCTTGTTCAGATGCTTTGTTCCTTTCGTGTCATTTGACTAGGATAGACCGTTTTCCTTACTTCTGGCTTCAGTTATTTGAGCTTCGCAGTAGTGTTGTTCCACTTATTTTGCCATTTGATCTTTAATCGGGGTTTAAATGAAGTTTTAATATCATTAGGGCGCACTAGGATATCTTCGTCGAGTTGTTGCGTCGTAGCTAGTTTTGCAGCATTGTCAGCTATATCGTTACCGGTAATACCAATGTGACTAGGAACCCACACAAAGGTAAATTCTAGGCTTTCTGACCACAAGTGTCCAATTTTTGCTTGAATTCTTTGTACAAGAGGATCTTTCGGGCGTAGTTGTTTTAGGGCCTCAGCTGAACTTAGCGAGTCAGTACACATAATGACATTGTTCACACGCTGGACATATATTGGAGTGCGCCAGATTGCATATAATTCTGCAGTGAATACGGTAGGAGGTGTTGGTAGCGTCCATGTATAACAGGTGTCATTATGGACAATCGCACACCCACACCCGCCGTCCACTTTGGATCCATCTGTTTACATGATTGTCCAATTCCTAGATTTCTCTAACAGCCGGTTTCTCAATGTCCAGTTAAAGTGTCAGGTAGGTATCTGCCATATAACGTTGCTATGGATACAACTGTCAGATAAGATCTAGGTGACTTCGTAAGTTTTGCCTTCAATAGTTTAAACAATTTATCTGACAGTTGCTGTTATCTTGCAGATAAATATTTAGCTGGACATTGAGAAACCGGTCCTAAAAAGGTGTTCCATGCATTTCTGATTATAGTCGGATTAATTTCTTTTTTATCAAAATCTACTAGTTTTATCGGTTTTATGGATGGATTAAACCATGGTGGATTTTCTGAAGGGCTTAGTGGGTAGACTTCGGGAAAAGTAATTTGAAGGCAGTCCCTTGTTTCCTTTAGCCTCACACCAACTGGTCTCGTAATTCTAGGTCTTGAGCGGTATGCCTCAATCCTTGTTATTTGCTTTTCTGGGTGCTGTGAGTATTTTGATGATTCCGAACTTCTGGCATGAATGGTGGTTCGAGTTGTCGCGCAAATAGGGATCGGTGTGTTGGTTTTGTACATACGATACACGGCCTTCTTATACACTTTTTTCCGGTGTCAGTGTTTTGGAAACCGTGTGCACTATGTGACACACAGTGTATAGGACCGTATTTAGCTCCCCAAGTAACATTTTGTTGAAATAGTCTACTTTTCAAGAAAAATCAACCTGTATCAGTCAAATGTTAGTAATTTTATACTTAAATAATGTTCATAAACTCATAATGTCTTTGTATATACTACCTGACAAGTTTAGCAAGAGACTTGGAAATTTCGCCGCTGTCTCACACGCACACGTTATTTCATATCCTTGTTTATTTCATACTTCTCACGGCTCTTCTTACAGTTGTCGGGCAGTACATAATTTGAGTTTATATTGGTTCAAAAATACCTTATTACTTATTACTAAATTTGTTAAAAAGTCTCATTGTTTAGACGCCTTAATTATGTGTAACTATTATTCCACATTTCTCGAAAAAATTCGTTTCGTATAGAATTTTTATTTTCATGTAACCAAAGAACAAAGTTATAGGTATCTCCATTATACGCAGGCCATATGTCTTCAATATTTATGAAGACAACTCTGTATCTATACAGGCAGATGATAGCCATAGTATAACCCGTAGATCAATGTTTATGAAACAAAAGATCAGAAGTATAATGTTTTTTTGTTGCTGTTACATTTACGTCAGGTTTAGGTTATTCTATAGAGATAACGTCGATGATTTTAGCTCAAAATGACCTAAATAACTGTAGAATTTCTACATGGTATTCTCAACCTGTTGGTTTTGAATTCCTAGTCGTCCTTTTATTGACCTGTAAATCATTTTGTCCCTATTCCCCATTTTGGGAAAATGCTGATTATTTAGAAATAAATAAACCCTGTTCAAATTGGTCATGTAACTTTTATTGCGGCTTATCATTTAAATGTACTTTTTCTGTTTCAGGTGAGCTTACACATAACTATGGAACATTAGACATAGCAGTTATGTACAGTAAGTGTTAGTATTTAGTGATGAAAAGATAACGCTGCTGAAAAAAGACAAACGTGCAAACTTAATAATGTGTTATTGTATTGTTCAATGTTCAATAACAAATCCCTTTCAAGATATTAAATCGAATGATCACACTCTTACTCTGTTATGTTACATCTAACATTTTGTCTTATGTTCTTTTCGTCCCGAATCACCACAGGATTTCTAGTATCAACGGTGCAGGGTCTGGTTAAAAGCACTTCCCACACATTACGGTTATACCTGTTTATTATTTTCTCATAGCATGAAGCTATAGTCTGAGATCCCCTTGCAACCAAATTATCGTCCCTTAGTTTCTGCACAGCATAAAGGTTTACTCTATATGCTGTGGTTTTTGTAATAGGCAAGGCAATGTTCGGATGGACCTTAAAAAGGTGATTTATGCCTCTATGTCTTCCTTCATAGGTCACGGTAGTAATAACTGTGGCAAAATTTCATTAAAATCAATTCAACAGTTTCCTCGTTACACAATACACAACGGTCTAAATAAAGCGATACTCGTACGTTTACCCCAGAAAAAGTCCTTTGGTTCTTGTAACAGACAAGGCAATGTTCGGATGAACCTAAAAAAGTCATTTATGTCGCTAGGTCCTCCTTCATAGGTCAGTGGACTTATGAATGCAACAAATTTTTCAATTTTGCAACCTCCCATCTCCAATCACCCCAAAGTTCACCCCACCCAAAAAACTAGAGCAGGAACACCTAAAACACCTAAAAAGGAAGTTTAAGGAATATTTGAATTTTTTTATTTTTTACTAATTACTCCGCACCGATTTTCAAAATTATAGCAGCATTACTTACTTCGACCTCACAGCATATTGCTGCCCAAATTTCATCACAATCCAGTGAGGGGACGAAAAACGCATACCGACAGACCGATAGACAGACCGGCGAAAATGAGAAACGTGGATTTTCGTTACGTAGATATCATAAAACGATAAAATCGAAAATTTTCGCGATCACAATACCCTCTCACCTATTGGTGTGGGAAGTAAAAGCACGACTTTACCTTCAAATGACGTTATATCACCGATAGACCGTGACCATGCCCTTTCAAGGTCAAGGTTGAGTTTTTTAAATAGCTGTGTATTCCGTGTGCTATGATATACATGTGTGTGTGTTGGGGCATGTTCTTACAGCTATGGATAATTTTAGGTTACTATTTTCTATTGTTGTACCTCAAATGCCAGATAAAACTTCAAATTATGTCTTTTTGCGTTAGCAACTTCAAAAACTGAAATTAAGTTCTAATTTGCATCCTTTCATGAACTGCAGCTACAGCTTACCCGAGACAGTGTGGAGCGTAATAAAACATTTTATCAAGTTCCAAAGCAACACAGTTCTACTTCTCCCTATTTCTATTAAATCCCTGCCCGCTTTGCGTAACAAGTTAATAATGCTTAAAATCGGGATGTTGCTGGCAGACTGAAAATTGCACGGTATAACTCAGCACGCTACACCAACGTACAATCTAGTCAACTAAAGCGAATGTTTTCTCTAAGTAGCAACTGTTGAATTTGTAGAGCTCTATACTTTACAAATTACTCAGACATTTGCGTCTCCATATTGCTTCACATTTATCTAGCTGGTATTCATTGTAATATTCAGAGTCGGTGTTCCTGATCCACGATTAGAATAACAGTTATATGTATAATCAAGCGAATTGTGTGGAAGATGTAACAAGCGAGTATGTTACTTGTTTACCATATAGTTACATGTGTTTTATCACAATGTGTATGTTTGTCATTCGTTTCATTATTGATATCATATTAACTACTTTTAAAGATGCTCTAGTCGTAAACCAGATAGTTAGAGACAAATTTCCACTCTCTGTGTAATCAGTATGTTGCGTTTCCAATTAATTGTTAGTATTTGGATGTTTTTCCATCGCTTTAAATATATTTACAGTTATTTAAAATCCATGTCATTGCAAAAATTTAATCCTTATATTCGAAGTAATCACAGGTACGCCAATGAATTCAAAATAATTTTATATTCGTTCTAACGATATTTATAATCCTTTTAATACCAGTATTGACATATAATGCAATCAAAACATCCTTTTGTTTTCGAAATTTACCCTGTTTCATTTAAGCAAAGCATGCAATATATTCGATGTACAAAAATTATTACTGCAACAGCTGTTCGTGATAATTCATCTGATAAAAATTAATTTTGTTTCAAAAGGTACCTATTACGCGAACAATAACCCATGCTTTCAAAAAATTGTCTGTGCTGTTAAAGATATTGGTAAATAGTATTCGTAACAACATCATATATCAAATTCAATGACCCTTGTTGTTCGCTGAACCATAATCAGTATTCGGCGGGATCGGGATGTCCCGATTCAACGAACGTAAAAAGAAAGAATAGGGGGATCATCTTAGTATCATTATCGGCGCCAACCCGCCAACATGGACAAGGTTGTTTCGTTGTCTTGTTTCGGTGTTAGCCGTGTTGTGTGATCTCGTGGTTTTGCTTTCTGCATCAGCAGTTGTGTGATTTAAATGTGTCCAGTTATATTGAGGATATTTAGATTAGTTAGACAGTCATATTTCCGGTAAAAATACAACAACTGATGCAGGCTTGTGTCTAATTCTTATATCATGCTCCTTATAACTTCATACAAAATCACACCATTAAACATCCAAACGAATCGATCAGCTGTCCTCGCAATAAAATGTGTTGGTCCAAGGAAAAGAAAGTAGTTTAGAATCAATTACCAAACACAGATTCGATTCAACGACAGACTGCGATTGAATCATTCATTTGGAATCCAATGACGTGTTGTAATTGAATCGACAATACGATATAATTCGTTACCAACTATACACTTTCCATTGGATAAAACATCGCTGTATTTGAGGAATGCTGAGTGTAACGTCCCATTGAATCCAAGCGTAAGTCTTTGACAAAACAACAGATTTTTCTGTGTGTAATCCTTTCTGGTCTAGACTATTGTTTCTCGGATGATCATGACCAGCTGTTTTTGTAGTGTATGAAAAATTGGGAGATTCCTCTTTCTACTCCTGCCTTATGCCGGCTACAGACGATCCCTTTTAACTGACAGTTTTCACTGAACGCTATAAACTGTCAGTGAAAACTGACCGCGTGTTCCATAAAAACTGACAGTTTCCTTAGTGTCAGGTAAAACTGATGTTATATTTGTGGAAACGACAATTTTAACTGAAGTGTTGTTATTGTTAATAATGGAGGTTACGAGAGATAGCAGATGTAGGTAATTTTCTTCACTCATTCTAAGCTAGTTGTAAAGTAGAGCCCAGAGATATACCATTTGTGTACGTTTTGCGCTATATAAAAACTGCATACCATCTCTTAGTACAGTTCATCATTTGGAATAGATACAGTTTTGATAATATTCAATGGTTACCATTATTTTACTTTCGTACTCGTAACCAATTCATGGAATGTGCTTTTAACAAATTTTCTAACAAAACGTAACCTTTTAGAATGGTGAAAATGAAACACTAAGTATTTGAACGTAAATCTGTCGGATGACGTTAACTATGTATATTTTGACTGAACTATGATAAGACCGACACATTCCAGGATTATTAGCGACTCGATCGATGAAGAGGACCGGACTTAGTCAAATTGTTTAGGCAGGTATCGCTACCGTTATTGATAGCAACGCCTGTCTGCTTTTACTTTTGTGCGTTACTTTTCTGTCTGAATCGGACGTTTTTTTCGGAAGTGTGAAAGCTAGAGTATGTTTCGGCCTTGGTAAGATAATGGGATTTCACAGCGATTTGAATTACCCTGCAGCAGTGAAGCTACGTCGGCGGTTTGTCATTACGGTGGTGAAAGTAGTGACTATAGTACGGACACTGATAATGAATTTGAACAGAGGGAGGTGGAGGTAGACCAATTAAAACCTCAAAAAGGTCACAGCTTAGCGCAGATGCAAAACAAATAGTACTAAATGATAATGAACTAACGAAGGATCCGGAGAATGAAAATAAGGGGAGTATGGTCAAAAAGACGTCAATTCTAACACACGTTCCATATCCAACAGTATGTGAAATTTTGAGAAAGGGGCCACAAAAGAGGAAGCGTAGGTTTGATGCTGGTATTTCAAAAGAACTAGATCCCACGATCACAAAATTATTGAGGAATATTGTGTACGAAAAGTACAAAATTAATGAACTACCCACAATCGAATCCGTTCAAAGACAATTGGCTAGAATGGGGTAACAGTATCCAAGGAGCACATCGCAGCGATGGATTAGGAAGATTGGGTTTAGCTACAGAACTGTGAACAAACGAATGGCTATAATGGAAAGTGCAAGGATTGTGAGATGGCGGCACGATTACTTGCATAAGATAGAGCAATACCGGAACGAGGGGAGGTCAGTGTACTACCTTGACGAGACCTGATACCGCTAAAAAGGGATGGACCGACGGTACAAAGATGTGTTAGCTAAAAGGCGTTCCACCAAACAAAGGATCCCGTATAGTTATCTTAAACTGCGGATAATCTGACGGCGAGGTCGAAAATGCACTCAAATTATGCGAAAAGAAAATTGAAGACTGCAATATAGACTATCACAAAAACATGGACTCGGGAATATTTGAGCAATGGTTTGAGTATACTCTTATTCCCAATTTAAAGCCATTTAGCCTCATCGTAATGGACAACGTAAACTATCACTCCAGACAAAGGTACAAAATTCCGAATTCAACGTTATCGAAGGCGGAAATACAAGATTTTCTCATAAAACAGGATTTGTACTTTGAAGAAACTTACACAAAAAACTGAATTATTGGAAGTCCTCCACACTGAACAGTTTGAGAAACAATATGTCATAGAAAGCATAGCTAAAAAGTATGGTCATGATGTCTTAAGGTTGTCTCCCTATTTTTGCATTTTCAGTCCTATAGAATTAATTTGGGGACAACTAAAACAACGAATCGAACGTTAAAATTGAGTGTAGAAAGGAATAATTTACCATAATTATGGTTTATATGATCATATTGAAATGTTAATTTATATTATATAATTAGTTACCTCTGCCTATTTATCAACAGATAATAAAGTTTCAAACATCTTGTTCAACCAACTGATGTATGAGCACTTTATTGGATGGAATGGACATTTTCGTTGTCGCCCACTCCAACGAATTCGAATGCCCAGTCCGACCCCGTTCCCTTTCTCTGTCGGCACTTTTTGCGGAGATCCTCACTTTGTAAACAAATGGTATATCTCTGGGCTTTACTATACCAATGGAAATATTTTGAATTCTGCTAATAAGTTAACATGTGAATGATCAGCCCTTTTTCTTAGCCATTCGTTTTGTTTATTTTTCCTCTTCCCATTATTCGAAGTTAACAAAAGACCACATATAGCTAGGGAATCTGAATCATCTGACGACATCTTGAAAACTGACTCACCGTCAGAACTGAACGTACCAGTATGTAGACAGAGCGAAAGTCAGTTTTTACTGACAGTTTATCTTGTTCAGTGAAACTGTCTGTTAAATGTGATCATCTGTAGCCGGCATTAGGTTAAAACCAGTCAGACACAGACAGTCTTGGACTTACGAGAGATATGTATCAGGAGGAGTCTATTGACACTGATGAGTGTCAGTGTCTGCATTACAAGTATACTAACAACGTTCGAGATATACCCCATTATTACACACCGTTTCCTGTCCAGGGTAGCAATTTTTATATTAATAGTAAAACTTATAAGTGAGACTATCATATCCGTACAATGTGGAATTATTTAAATGTTTACTGCACGGAGTGCAGTAAACAAGCAAGTACTGGAGAGAATCGGCAAAGAAACACAAATAATATACACAGTCAAATCAAGAAAATTACAATACCTGGGCCATATTATACGTGGGGAAAAATATGAACTTCTGCAATTAATCATGCAAGGCAAGATCAAAGGGAAACGAAGCATTGGCAGAAGAAGGATGTCCTGGTTAAGAAATCTTAGAGAATGGTTCGGATGCAACTCCAACCAATTGTTCCGTGCTGCAGCATCGAAGATTAGAATTGCTTTGATGATCGCCAACCTTCGTAGCGGAGATGGCACATAAAGAAGAAGAAGCACGGAGTGGCATTTTCTTAAAACAGTGGACTACCTTATCTTCGACTCAGGTATAAAATTATCATGATTAATCCGAAAACGTGCGCTAGTAATCGGTGCTTTAAGAAACAGAAAGTAGTACAAAACGTCCTAACGTATTTGACTCTAGTTGTTGGTGGTAGTTACCCTCGAGTGTGGTGAGCAAATTATAATGGCAGTCTGGAGAACAATAATAATGCATGTTTTTTTGTAAATTTTCAGAAAATTATTGGAAAGCATGGACTTCATGAGACTTATAATAATATATCTTAGTTAGGTCGTAGAATTTCCTAGGCTATAACATTATTTGGTTAGATGAGGAATGGTTTGCACTCATGATGTTGAGACAAAAGGTTGAAGCAATTTGTCGTTAATATCAGCTAAAGGAGTTAAGGATTGCAATGATGACTACCACGAAGATATGTCTGAAGCCTTAGTTGTTGAAAAGTGGTTTCAAGATTATTGGAAAGAATACCTAACACTTCGTTTAGAAAAGATTCGATTATTGAATTTCTTTCTTTCAGAAAAAGTCAGTTGTAGGAATTAGCAATAAATTACAACGCTTTACTAAATGTTGGTGAAATATTTTTCATTTGTATTCTTAAAAAATACTGTTAGGATGGTATTTATTGTACATTTTATAATGGTAGGCAACTGCGCTTAGTTTTATTTGCGGTTCTAGGTAATTATGTCCTCAACATCCAGCACACGACACTTTGGGTTGTATAATATACAGTGTGTCCCAGCTGAAATTTGCCACCCACGTTATTTCTGAAATGATTAAAAAAATTAAAACCTCCGTGACAGATCGATTTTTATTTCAAGGAGAAACTCTTCCACCAAATACGTCATCATTGTGCCATCAACCCTCGCATTCCCAGCAACGCCTACTTCAAAATCTTAAATAAGACCACCATACTTGTGATACATCATTTTGAAGGGAATTCATTCTCAAATACACCAGTGTAATTGGGGATTGAAGATTGATTAAACATTATAGAAGTTAATAAAAAATATGGTGATTATCAAAATGATGTATTATTTTTATTACCTCAATTATTATCGTAAGAAGGGTTGCAAATGGGAGCAACTTTGTTCTATACAATCGTACTGGCGATAGTCAAAATGTCTTCGTAAGAACAAAAGTAACTTGATCATCTCGAAATAACCGTAAACTCTACAATCACTCACCTACTTGAAAACGCGGATAATTTACGTGAAGTTCAGTGCTGAGAAATGTGCGAAGACATTTTAAATATCGTCTGTACATCTGTATGGAAAAGAATGGCTCCCATTTGGAACCTTTCTTACGACAGTATTTCAAGTAATGAACATTTTGATAACCAGCATATTTTTTATTAACTTCCATAATAGACAATAAATCATCAATCCTATTACACTATTGTATTTTTCATTGAATTCACTTCAAAACGATGCATCACAAGTATGGTGGTCTCATTTAAGATTTTGAAGAGAGTATGCTGGGGTGAGGGGGTGATGTCACAATGTTGACGTATTCTGTGGAGCGGTTCCCCCTCGAAATATAAATTGACGTGTCACGGCGATTTTTATTTTTTTTTTATCATTTCAGAGATATGGCGGATGGCAAATTTTAAGCTGGGACACACTCTATGTTTCTGGCCATGAAAGGAGATGAACTATTTGAGACCTTAAAGCTCGCCTTAAAGCCATAATATACAATCTGTTCTACCATCATGTCGACAAACTTTGAGGTATGAAAATAAAATTAAAGTTATCGAGAAAAAATGCGAAAAAGAAGGGGTCGACATTTTAATTAATTTTTTATTACATTTTCAATTTCTGTATCACGACTCCATGGGTTCGCGCAGTTGTAGCGCCATAGCTTGATTATTTATCGACCGATTTACGACATTTTAGACTCATTTTATAGGATAATGACTGGGCATATCAGCTAAAGCAAAAAAAGATAATAACTGACAATTTCTAAGGCTAAAATATTCACCAAACTGAAAATTTTTTTTTTGAAATGCACTTATGTGGGTTACTTACAAATAATTTGAAAAAAAGGCCGTATTAGTGCCTATTTATTAAGATATTTTAATGTTAAGTAGGATGTTTCCTGTCTTACCACATGTAATTCGTGTATGTAGCACTAAAATTTTCGACAGAATAGGCCTTTTTGTATTATGACTTCTGTATCACAGCGCCATGTGTTCACGCATATCGCCATATCTTCATTATTTGTCGAGCGATTCACAAGTTTTTGGACTCATTTTATAGTGGAATGATTGAGCATATCAACTAAGGCAAAAAAATAATATCCGACAATTTTTAAGGCTAAAAAAATCCACCAAAGTAAAAAAAAATTGTAATGCACTTGTTTCGGTCACTTGCAAATAATTTGGAAAAAAGCCATATTAGTGCCTATTTATAAACACAGTTTATCAGAATGTTTCCTGTCTAACGACACGCAATTTGTTTATGAAGCACTAAAATCATCCACGAAATGGGCTTTTTTATTACGACTAATTTTGAAATAAACGAGAATTTGGTATGTACATTGTCTTTATTGGGCTTCGGTACAGATTATAACTTAAATGCAATTTACATGAACAAACCTTATTATTTTTATTTATAGTATTATTTATTTAGTATTTAGCCAAACGACTGAATGGAACTAATTGAAATGAGATATGTTGGAATCTCCTGGAAATCAAAGAAAACAGACTGGAACGTAGCTCAGCGTGGAGTAACCCAGAGCGTTAGTTTCAGAAGTCAAGCGTGCCTGAATAAAAATGGCGGACATTTTGAAAACTTCGTTGATTAATTTAAATACTAAATAATCACATTTGTTCATGTAAATTACATTTAAGTAATAATCTGTATCGAAGTCCAATAAAGACAATGTGCATACCAAATTCTTGTTTATTTCAAAATTGGTCGTAATAAAAAAGCCTATTTCGTCGACGATTTTAGTGCTACATAAACAAATTGCGTGTCGTTAGACAGGAAACATTCTGATAAACATTAAACTGTGTTTATAAATAGGCACTAATACGGCTTTTTTCAAATTATTTGTAAGTAACCCAAATAAGTGCATTACAAAAAAATTTTTTTTAGTTTGCTGAATTTTTTTAGCCTTAGAAATCATCAGGTATTATATTTTTTTGCTTTAGTTGATATGCCCAGTCATTCTCCTATAAAATGAGTCCAAAATGTCGTGATGCGGTCGATAAATAATCAAGCTATGGCGCTACAACTGCGCGAACCCATGGAGTCGTGATACAGAAATTGAAAATGTAATAAAAAATTAATTAAAAGGTTGACCCCTTTTTTCGCATTTTCCTCGATAACTTTAATTATATTTTCATACCTCAAAGTTTGTCGACATGATGTTGGAACACATTGTATATCGGGTATATCTCAAACGTGTTTACTATAGTCATGTTGGTCCTAAGAAAAAGTTGTTGCGCGGTGCATGGTTTGGTATCCGGTATAAGGCATTCAACCTACTTAATAATGGTTAAGGAAGGAAACACGATCCTGGCGGAATCCTTTCTGTAATATAACATGACGATGTAATGCAGTTTTAATAACAGGACGCTCTATTTTGTACATAGTAGTTTCAAGGAACTTTATGGTTTCAGTGGGAATTAAGGTACAGGTATAAAAATAGCGAAACATCGACCTGCTCGTGTAGCATAAAATATGGAGGTAATCCAGAAATACCAACACTGCAGCGCCAGGAAACAAGTTTCAGCAAAAACGTCTGAAAACTTGTATATAACATATAGCGGGTACACGCCGTTTCCGTATTATTAGAAAACTTTATCTCATTCTCCAAAGCCCCAATTCGCAGGCAGCTTGCGGCTATGGTACAAATATTCAATTTACGCGTTTAATTTTATCCGTAATAAAAATGTGTATCAAGTGCTCGGGACTCTCATTGATTCTGCTAGGTCACACCAGTTATATTTGCTCCTCAAAGTTTAGGAAGCAAAAATTGAAAATAAGGACTTGGCTCCCAAAAAATATACTGACCACGCCCTAAGGGGGTTAGAATGAGCTCTTTCAATAAAATCGTTTGAAAAATGTGGACGTCGAACGAGGTAGACCTCGTTTAGTTAATGACATTTGAGTATTTCAACTTATTTAATTTTTTTCGCCTCCGTTTCAGAAAAAATCGACATGTGATTATATCGTTTTAGGCATAAAGACACATTCTCTTTGAACTGGTGCTATCAAATTTATATGTATTGTATTACATTTTTTTTGTGCACCACCCACCCTTTGCCACCCCCATTTTCCGAACGGCACCAAAACCTTTTCGACGGGAAAGGACCTTTACTAATTCAAGTTGGCCAAATTTGGGAGCTATCGCTTGAGGCGATTTGAGTAGTCGTTGGAGAATGAAATGGCGGACGTACAGACACACACACACACACAGACGGACATCAAAAACCAAGGTTTTACTATTTTCTTCAAACTTGATTACTATAAAAAGGTTATCATTAGAAACAAAAATCTAATTTTGGTTCCAGCTGCGATGATAAAAACGGGTGGATGTGAGGGTAACTCAAAAAATAATATCGTAACGTGAAATTTAAATGCTACCACAATAAGGAGCATGTTTTCTTATGTCGAAAACGGTACCGCGCAAGCCGCAAAACTTTCAAAATGGCGGTATAAACATTTATAAATAGTAGCAAACAATAACATGGCAGTAACTGTCACAAAAATGATCCCAATAATTTAAAGCTTTACTGTCGTAAAGAGGTGTTTATCCTATATCTTGTGGTCGACTTTTGGTGCAAAACTATGATTCAATGTTGGGGGTGGTGGGTGTTACTCCGAAAAATAATAATATAACATAGCATTATCTTTTCAGAAAATGAGTCAGGCGGAATGACAATTCGGTAAAATTTGCGAAAACGGGACAATTCTACTTTACTCACCCCTCGTTTGTCGGGGAAGTTAAAAAGCATTAAGAACGAAGTTTGGAGAAATAATAACATTGAATTATGACAGTTTTCCGCCGCCATCAGATTAATTTTTGAGAGCATAATATCTACACCACCGTTCGAAAGTATCCAAAGTAATCAAATTCAGATTTTTTCAAATACTGGTTAAATTTAAGGTAATTTTTATTTCTTATACTATCACTTCCATTGTTCTGATTGTTTGATAATAGTATTTTCAAAAAGCAGTGCAAAACCCGAATATTATAAATTTTTTTTTTTAATTTCCGCTGGTTTTGCTAAAAAAATTATTTGCGATTACTTTAGTTGGCTATGACAAACTAACAGTTTTGATTAATTGCTCAAGGGACATGTAACACAGTTTGCTGTAGAACACTAATTATATGTAAAAATAAGAGATAATTGTGAAGTTTGGTAAGTGAAAGTATGCCATTAGAGGACAAAAACGATTAAAATAATTTAAGGTGGAAAATTATTGAAATAACGGTTAGAAGAATGAAATATCAATTGAGAAGCGTTTTGCAATCCTGACTTTATTTCAAGAAGATGGTGAGAAAGTGAAGATACTAAAGTAGTCAGTAGGTGATACTATTGAAATTTTTTGTATTCCAGGGTTACTTCAAAATACAAAAAGATCGTGAACGCCCAGAATTACTTCCCAAATTTATTCACTTAATGGTATCTGAGCTACACCTGAATTAACTGGTTAGTTTTGCTTATTTATTTTATTTTATTTTTCATTGTTTTACTTTTTTATTTCTTATATGTATATATAGGAAGAGGGAGAAAAAACCACATATAAGTGACAAGTAAGAATGATTTTCTATATTTGCTCATATCTCTTTCCAGTGTTTGGCATATTGCATCCAGGGTTGGGCAAGATAGGACATAAATCGTCCTCAGCATATCCCCATTTCACTAGGTTATCCCCAGACCTCACCATTTGGCATATAATCCTGTTCATACTTTTCCAGGTCTTCCATTCCAGTTGTGGTGTGGCAGGTAGGCTTCCAGTTAGATTCCAAGTTGATATGTGGTTCTCTGTTAGCCGTCGGCGTCACTTACACAGTACGTCTTTGATACTGCTGAAGAGTAGATACTAGTGAAGGGTAGACTACTCTATGGAATTGTTGTTCTTGTTGGTCACCCAATGTGTGTACGATGCTGTGCAAAAGAAGAGTTGTCTGCATATATCAGGGTTCCGAGTATAGAACCCTGAAACCCTTTAACTGGGGTACCCTTTTGAAAGAAAGCCGCGTCTTATATACCAGCCCGGTTTGAGATGCAAAAGGGCCTACTGTGTGCCTCACGGATTACCGCTTCCGCCTTCATTAATTCACATCGAAAAACCCGACTAAGACAAGTAACAAATCTTATCTAAAGCCCTTTGCTAATTACTTTCAACCATTCTCGCTTGAGGTAGCAGGCTTGAAAGTTTTCTTTTGCTACTGTGTAATTTCGGTTCGTAGCGCAGGCGGCCACAGAAAAGTTTGAAGTGTCAGCGGCGCGGCTCCCAAAGCCAAAGTTAATGGAATAGAATAAATAAAGTCTCGAAAAGTTGCAGGAGCACTCAAAAGAACAAACGCAAATATTAGCGGCGAGGGTGTGTTTGCTACTTTGTAGGAAATGCACGTTAACGAGCACTTACTTGGCAGTTGTAGCTCCTTCCAGTTTATGCTGTCATCTACAACTATGCTGCTGGCGATAAAATTCAAGGATATGGTAAGGCGCCTTTTTTGATCGATAGCGTTTTGGCTTTATTAATTTATGGCTAAAACTAGCTGTTCAAGTGGGGGGGGGGTCACTCAAAGTAATCAGCTGTTCAACGAATCGCAGAACGGATTTATATTCAGAATCGATTATACTATTCTAATACTGCTGACATGTATTCGAATCTAGGCAACGTCTAAATAAAGCCGGATGAAGGAATTATATATTAAAGGAACCTTGGTATGTCACTGAGAAAATAGAATTTTGGACTGATGCACGCCATGTTAACCTACGTGACAAAAATTTGCTTACCCCTCCTTCACATAATACTGAACAGTTCAAAAGATATTTTAGTTATCATATTGTTAGGTTATACAACAACCTTCCTGAGGCCTTGAAGAACTTACCTAGAAAATGATTATTTAAAACAAAGCTCACATAAAATCTAATGAGCCAGCAGAGAAAGTAGAAAGTGAAACAGTAAACAATGTTTCAAAAGGTCTGTTTCGGACTGCCATTGTCTATACAATTTTGACCACAACGTTTAGACTGATCTTCCATCTTCAGTCTTCTTCAAGTGAGCTGCAGATCGATCGAAACGTTGTGTTACATCGAATGATCCTGGAGGCCAGGAGACCACCCTGACCTCAGGTTCCTCTAGGAACCTTATCGATACCCTTTCAATATGAGGACGCGCGTCTTGCTGGAAGAGACCCTCGATCATTGTGCCACGAATGCAATAATATCTTAAAACCAGAAAATCAATAGGGCTGTGTTCAAGGCGCACAACACCAAATTGGAGATCACATCGTTCACCCCGTCGTCGTCTTACGCGTTGGCGTCCATCGTGTGCGCCCAGACATAACCTGGACTTCTCGGAGAAGATCGTCTGATGCCACTCAGCACGCTGTGTCGGTTTTCTTGGCACCAATGTAACCGTTGGCGACGGTGATTTGCAGTGAGTGGAAGAACTAGGTGCTGACGATATGATCTTAAGACCATTTCACGCAATATATGGTGCATCGTGCGGAGTCGAAGGGGCCTCCCTATAGCTGCATAACAAGTATCAACAAGAGCTTGAGCGGATCGCATTCTCTCTCCAAGGACCAGTAGTCGTATATCACGATCCTGCCAGTCTGTAGTTCCCCTACGTGCTCCAGAACCTCTAGCTCGCTGCATTCGCCCTTCTTCAATTCATGCGCGCCATGCTGCTACACCTGAAGCTCCGCTACGCCCCATGGTTACAGCAATTGAGGTTTTGAATACATTTTTTTTGTTATAAATAGAAAGATCATATATAAGTTTTATAACAAAACTGTTTTTTGGAATGAAGGTACTTGAGTTTATCTCCGTCTTGCGGAGTAAGCAAGTACCTTCATTCCACGAAATCCTGGCCGACTGAGTAGTCGTTGTTCAGTAAGAAAGAGAGCTGTCGCGCAAATAGCGGTGAGAGGTTCACACTCACCCAACAGCCGACTAGACCTCTCTGGATGACTGAAATGCATGGTTCGCAGAGAAATACGGGGGAGTGGTGGGGGTCGATGGATTCGATATCAAGTCGTCGACGCGGTATATCGGCTGCAGTACGTGCGACCGTAGTGTAGTTGGTAACGCGTCGGCCTAGAATGCCGGAGACGCTGGTTCGAATCCAGCCGGTAACCTTCATTTTTCTGATTTTTCTGTGAACCAAATGTTTAAAACTGTTTTTGTTTTCTTTTTTTTTCGCAATAATTCAAAAGTTATATCAAAATATAAATGGGTTTTTGAATCCAGTACCGAAAGCACGCCGACGACTACGACGACTCCAGAGCCGTGTGACGTCATCATGGCGGTCAGGATGCTCCTTTGACCAACGGCGTCCTACTCTGATACTAGATTCTAGATTCCCAGCCAACCGTGAAAATACTTACTGGTAACTAGTGTATATTTGTTGCAACATAGACGATGAATGAAGTTTGCAGCTCGAGACTAAGTCTATGATCGAAGTAAATATATGTTTTTGAATGTTTGAAGTCAGATTACAGATTCCAGTAAGTAAGTACCTAATCAAATATATTTCGTTGAAAAGATCTCCTCAATCGAAGGATGGCCTACTTGTTAGAGTGTCCGATCTCAGGGTCTTTGGATCGAAACCCAGGCCTTCCAACTTTTTTTTATTTTTTTTTTATCAAAAAATTTATTGATGTGCTTTTTGCACTTGTTACGCACATTTTTTTCTACGATCAACATAAATGTGTGTTTGAATCAAATTTTGTTAGACTTATTACTTGCACTGCATAGTTAGTGCTTGTTAAATTTTTATGAAAATTGAATTGTTAAACTTCATTGCTCAACCAACTATTACATTTAAAAAAAATTAATGGCGATTGATATTGACGGACAAACCTCATTTCCACTGATTTTTTGAATTGTCCACCGCCTCCCGTACTTAGTTTTTCACTATGCAGTGCAAGTAATATGTCTAACAAAATTTGATTCAAACACATATTTATGTTGATCGTAGAAAAAATGTGCGTAACAAGTGCATCAATAAATTTTTTGATAAAAAAAACACTTTGAAGGCCTGGGTTTCGATCCAAAGACCCTGAGATCCACTATCGGACACTATAACCACTAGGCCATCCTTCGATTGAGGAGATCTTCTCAACGAAACATATTTGATTAGGTGCTTACTTACTGGAATCTGTAATCTGACTTCAACTTCAAACATTCAAAAACATATTTATTTCGATCTTAGACTTCGCCTCGAGCTGCAAGCTTCATTTATCGACTGTATTGCAACAAATATCCACTAGTTACTAGTTTACCAGTACGTATTTTCGCGATTAATTGGGAATCTAGAATGTAGTATCGGAGTAGTGTGTCGTTGGTCAAAGGAGCATTCTGACCGCCATGGTGACGTCACACGGGTTCGGGAGCCATCGGCGTGTTTTCGGTACTCGATTCAAAAACCCATTTTTATTTCTATATAACTTTTGAATTATTGCGAAAAAAAAAAAACAAAAACAGTTTTGTTATAAAACTTATATATTTATGATCTTTCCATTTGTCACAAAAAAAATATATTTGTTTTCTTAATTCAAAACCTCAATTGCTCTGAAAGAAGCACCACGTTTTCGTTGGCCTACAATTCGCACCTATTGGAATAGAGTTAACTGCGTAAACTGAGGCTGTTATCTTCTTCGGGGCATCCTTACATAACCAATGGTATCTTGCCACATTTGCAACAAATATAATAGTTTTTAGATCTACAAAGAGCCATCCTGTTTTTACACGTGTATAGATTTTTGGAGGTTCAATGTATGTGAATAGCGTCTGAATGTAAAACAAATGTTAAGTGTGTATTAGAAAGAAGGTACTACCAAGCTGTGCACACATTTTTAATACGAATATCCCTTTTTTTCAGATGTTCGGATTTCACATGCGAATAGTATATTTATGTAAAGTATACATTCAACATGTAAAAATTTGTAAAAGCCTCATACAAGGCCTGGCCTTCGAGGTGACCATATTAACATATATTGTATCCCAATAAACAAAAACAGTACAGCCCATCTATATAACATTTGTTTACAAGGTGAGAAATTTCAACAAAATGTCTAAAAGTGTTCACAATTTGTATAACAGTTACAAATTAATAATTAAATACCATGAACACTTATTATGGTTCTTTAGACAAGCCACGTTGTATCATCCTCCTTATGCGCAACTTCTCACTCGGTAAACAAAAGCATCATTCCATATTTCAAACAGTCATATATGTGTATAGCATATAACCAAAAGCTTAGATACATTTTCTGTTTGCGAATGATGTGCCGCAAAGCTTTTTGAAGTAAAGAGAGCTGAGTGCCATTCTTCTCGCGACAAAGGGCTTCTTCGTGTAATGTATTTTATGTGGCGAGGTACTCAGAGCAAGTACGGTCGAGGATAGTCAAATACGCCAGAAAACATGCGGTAAGAATGAAAATATTTACATGATGCGGGTAAAACATGACTAACGTGAAAGTATGCGATACACTCAAGGGGTACTTTATGGAACACACACATTGGCTTACAGGGATGGTGAGTTGCTCTTTGTTGGGACTGGATTTTTTTAAAGTACGTCAGGTTTATACTTTAAATTATCTTAGTGATGTTATATTATTAAAACTTTGGCTAGAGTTTCTTTTAGCGAAACTCGAAATAGGGTCGAGTGGTGTTGAAATTTAAGTACCTAACTTATCCCGAACACTCCACTTACAGCGAGTTACACTAGTAACTCTTCAACTTGCTACTTAGGTGGACCTAGGACGACGACAGTGTTGCTTTGCACTGCTGTCTATGGAGCAGTTAAGAGTGAGCTAAACCATGGTCAATATAAATGTTAGATTTTTCAGGCTTAAGGTATACTTCGCCTCACTTTTGTGCTATTTTTAGTTGTGTGGTTTGTTGTCAATTCTTTTAGCCTCTTTTTTGTCGATATAACGAGTACCTAGTCGAGGTAATATGTGAAAAAATCTCAGTAAAAGAAAAACGGACCTTAGAATTGAAAATAACATGCTTATTATTTTATTTTTGTATAGGGTGCCTAGACAAAGGTTTGGGAGGGTGGATTACTTCAAGAAGTTTGAGGGACTCATTTCTTTCCGTCGTTTCAGCGTGAAGATAGCTACAGCTGTGTATATTTTAAACCTGATTGAGGATGACATTGGGTATCTCTATGACGATTAAGATAATGTTGGTAACTAACTGTATTATACAAGGTGAGTCAAGCTTACCTTTGATTGAAGTTTCCGATTTCTCCAAGTTCAAATGTAATTCAAACTCGATCGTCTAACATAAGCTGACCCATTTCATGCTTAGTAAAACGGCAAAGTCACAGACCTCTAAGATTTATAATAGCTGCAATACTCAATTTTTTTCTGACATCTACCTATACCCAAAATGTGACTTGCACCTAAACGGTTCGCTTAAAGTCCCATGTGTGATAAAATTCACCCAGGAATCTAAATATGCAATAATAAACAGGGTATTCCATTTAAAAAAACAAAACTTTGATATGTCACGCTTTTATTAGACACCCTGTATAAAAGTCATTATTTTTAAAATATAGTCCAACTCGACCTACATACACTCGCAAAGTCGATTTTTCGAAAAGTGATATCGTTTGGTCACAAGAGTCCGAGGCGTTGAGCTTGACTCACCCTGTATACAAATTTATAAAACTGACAAATTTACATCAATAATAGTGTGACTCCTATGAATCAGCTTCTGATGTTTCTTCGACTTTGTGCAACAGGCTCTTACCGCAATTTTTCTACAGTCGATCTGCCAACTACAAAAATGACATGTAAGTGGCATTCGAATGTAGGAAATAGGACATCACAAAAACTATAATGCTTGCGACGTTTCCCAGCATTTGCAATACTTAGCTTCAGTTATGATTGTCATGGTGCATCTTTACCTTAAGATAGGTTTAATTGGGAGTTAGACAAGAGTTAAAGGGAGCTAAACAAGTATTAGTCGACTCTGCTTGATGTCCTGAGCCGAAACAGACCTAACTCAGACTGAGAAAACGCTCAGATGGAAATCTGCACCACTTCGAAATTTCAAACCCAACCTAAAAAAGACTTTCGATGATTCTTCATGAAATATATAGTCACTGAGTGTCAGTAGCGAGAGAAAAGGACAAGAATAAAGATATTTATACATGTAACGGTTGGCACGTTGTAATAGGGAGATTCTGAAGTGCAAAATAAAAAAGTAATTTTTCCCAGAAACTTGCTCTTCTTGAGTAGTTAAATTTTAATGCAAAAAAAGATTATAGCTCCCACGCGAGTGAGTAACTTCTTCTTAGCACTGGTCTATGTTTAAACCACCGACGCAACTGTGCTTTAAGGGCCCCACAGACATCATTCTCTTTCATCAGCTTTGCACGACATGCCAACCGATCACACTCATTTCGGTCCGTGTGTGCCGAAAAACCGTCGTTCCAAAAAATCTGTCCGAGCTTGATTTTGCTCGTCGGTTTCGAACGCCATCGTGCAACTCGGTACATCTGTGGCCGTTCATCGTGCAATCACGACAGGATTTTGCAGTGTCGTTCTCTTTGCCTTCGAGTAAGCGTATCTAGGGTTAGCGACACCTATCAAAAATGTGCGATACACGGAAAAATAGCAAACAATTTATTATGGAATTCATACACCATGTATAGGAGTTATCCGTGTCTCTGGAAAGTCAAATCCGCTGAGTATGCAGACAGAGACAAGAAAAATAAGACCTACGGAGAACTGTTGAAAAACTGGAGATATATAGATCCCTCTGCAAATACAGATTCAGTGAAAAGGAAGATTGACCCCATTCGCGGATCGTTCAGGAAGGAGCTACCTTGAAATAATCTTTCTTTAAAACTTGGTATATAGCCATACATGTTTCAGGCATAATTTGTCCTAAAGCTTGGGGGGATATCGCAACTGAAAATTTCAAATCCTTGTAGCTTCTACCCGTAGCAAGGAATCTCAATGTAGCTGTCAGACGTTCACGAGGAGAAATACTTTGTATCATCCAAGTATCCTGTTTTTTTATTAGAGGTGCTACTGAATTAAGTAATTCTAAGTATGTTTCTTCATCCATCCTCAAATAATTGTACCAATCCCCTGGTTCCAGACGCATTTCTTCTAATAGATTTACATGGGAGAATTGGCTCTTTTTAAAAGCCAATGTTTCGCCCATTTAGAACGTTTTTTCTTGCTGTATTTCACTTTAATAGCTAAAGCCGCCGCCAATGCTAAAGTATTATCCATGTTAACGGACCAAAAATTTGCGAGAAACTGAAAGAAAACCGAACAGTGTGTGGAGGTATCGTTCCATCGGTTTAACCGACATCGGTTGGCACGTCGCGTCGTCAAACCTGATGAAAAAGAACGATGTCTGTGGGACCCTTTACACTGCACGTACAAACTTGTCTCGGCAGGCCACAACACGCAGCTTCCGCGATCAAACTCACATCAGTAGTCTTTAAATAAGTGTCATTTCTTCACCGGTTATTCGAAAATCACTGTATTTTCCAACAGTAGTTAAGTAGCTTACCTATGAAGCGTATCATTACAAGCTTGGTGTGTTTCCGGTAATTTCCGAGAGGCACCGAAGCGAATTTATTTATCCAACGCAGTTGCATTATTGCCAGAGCCTCATTAAACGTATAACACTAATATGCCTTTCATGTACTGCGTAATTGAGTTATTTATGGGATAGCATTTTAGTTCAAAATTGAGTTGAAAATTGGATGAGGGAGAAATAATGTATGCGTTGCAGATTTGCGGAATTTGACTTGTCAATCAAAATGTGGTGATATGGGATTGGCTGGTGCTGGCATACATACTGATGAACTTTTGAGCTTTCTACTATTCGTTACGACCAGAATAGTAACTATAGCTTGTACATCTCGATGGTGTTGTGTTGTGGGATTTATTTACTATAATATTTCATTCACAATAATAAGTAAATAGCTGTACCATCCAAGATGAAAGTAGTGGTGTCTTATAGGTGTTTCAAAGGCATTTGGTAAGCTTTGGCATCAGCTCCCCTATAGACCAATTCAAAATGGTTTCCATTTTGGCTCTTAAAACTTCTAGAATCCCTCCTGGAAGGAAGCAAATTTAGAATTGAAATCAAGATGCACCATATCATAAAATCAAAATCACGTAAAACCTATTTACTCTGCGGATATAGGGTGTTCACTGTTGCTTTAAGAAGCGCATTGGTCAGATTGGAAAATTTATTGCATTTTCTAGAATTGAGTATTTGAATAAATTTTTTTTGTCATAAATGGAAAGATCATATATAAGTTTTATAACCAAACTGTTTTTGTTTTCATTTTTTCGCAATGTTAGTTTCGCACTCCAGTAGGAGTGATACAGTTGGAGGAGCCAGAACGTCGCCAGTGGTCCTAGGTGTTGTAGGAATTCGATGACAATAGCATCAGTACCAAGGGCCTTCCTGGGTTTTACTGGTTTTAGTGAATTAAGGGCCAATTCTAACCCTCCTAGAGTGAAATAAGGCTGTTCTTGACTGTTCTCCAATGTAGGATCCCCGTTATATATATATGTATGCTTTAAAAGATGCTTCATAAGGCTCCCTAATCCAGACGTTCTCGAATTAGGCCATGTATATTTACACCTGTAAACGGCTCTTGAATTGAATCCCTCGAGCAATTAGAGTAAAAAGTTTCCAATTTGTCTCAAACTTTGAGGATACAAATTGCGAAAGCTCAGGTTAATTAGAGCTCAAACTATTCCTTAAGGGACTGCACAACAGACAAAAAGCGACACTTAAAGCATAATAAATAAAGTGCATCCGTTTTACTAAAGTTCTTCGCTAGAGATAAAATATATATACAGTAGCAAAAGTGGTGCCCGTTACCAAGAATAAAAATAATTACACTTGAAGCTGGCATCTAAAGGCATTAAGAGATTTATTTTGTTTCTTTGATACTCTAAAATGGGTATTAAATAGCAATGTGCTTGCGCTGCTAAAAGAAAAAGAATTTGAAATATAAGGTGTTTTGCTTTCAAGGTGAAAGGACTGGGTATTCCATTTTACAAACAGTGTTGTTTGGAAATTGAATATTTTGTCCATGCACGTGTTGAGGTGGAATATCCGGGCGGAACATTTATCTGTAGGGCTATTTTTTAAAAGCTTTTAATTTAAAGCTCATAATATCTTCAACCGATTGAGCTGAAATTTTGTATACACGTTTGGTTTGGATGAAAATACACAATAAACTGTGTGACGTCGTCCTAAATCCAATAGTGGAATAGTTGTTTAATGCATTTCTACAATATGGGTATCAAATTGATATGAGAACGACCAGTAGATGGTAAGGGGAATGACAATCTAATGAGAGGGATGTCATCACTGACAATAGATCCACTGATGTCATTTTTGTTAGACGATGGATTTTGTAAGCGTTTGGAGAAAATATTCTATTCACAGTCGGTGAGTTGTTTTATGATTTTATGAACCTTAGGACCTGAGAGAAAAGAGTCATTGCATTTGGCGACCAACTAGAGGCTTGCGATGTGAGCAAGAATCTGGCAGCAGTGACAGGGGATTCTGGACCGAACTGTACCAGTTCCTCTATACAACTTACGCAGTGGTCAGCGCCAGGTTATAACGAAGACGGCGACGACATCGACATGAGGTTTGGGGATAGTTAACGAACCGCTGGTGCAGCGAGCAGCCACGGCGGGTGAACCGGACAGCCGGTGCTTGTGACTGTGACGCGGCGTAAGTAAAGATGATCCGCGCTAAGGATTTTCCAATAATAAGTTGAAAAAGGACATTTGGGGTACTAGACTGACTTTGGGAAAGTGATAGTAATAAACGCGCGCTGTTAGTGGACTCTTATTACCAACATAGTTTCAAGGTTATGTTTAGAATAGGTCTATATTTTTTTAGTTTAGTTTAAGGTTTTCGTTATGTCTAATAAAAGCAAATCTGCGAAAATGAGTGAAAATGATGATAGCGCAAGTTCTGAATTACAAGCTGTCGTTCAAATGATGGCAAATAATATGTATTTTTAGATATAATACGATGTATTTTGATGTAAGAGTTTGGGAAAAATATACTATTCAAAGTCGGTGAGTTGTTTTATCTCTGCATGAACCTTGCATACGACCTGAGAGAAGAGAGTCTTTGCACAATGAAAGGGCTTGTTGAGAGTAACTCGAAAAATGATGTGCTGTCATTCTAAATCAAATATGGGTACCAAATAAAAGGTCTTGCCCCGAATAAGTAAAAAAATATTTTAACATAAATGCAAGTTAATAACTAAAAAGTAAAAAATAAATTAAAAAAAAGTAAAAAAAAAATGAGTCAAGTTGACTGACTCAGTACTTTCCCACACATCACAGTGATACCAGTTTATTATTTTTTCATAGCATCTATAATCTGAGATTCGCTTGCAACCAAATCATCGCCAGCATACAGAACGGTCAAAGGCAAGAAATACTCGTATGTACTTACACAGAAAATCTAAGTCCCACAGTTTCTCTAATAGGCAAGGCAATGTTCGGATGGACCTAAAAAGGTGATTTATATCGCTAGGTCTTCCTTCACACAGGTCGGAGGACAGCCTATCAGGAATACAACAAGATTTTCATGTTTTCAACCCCCTATACCCGCTTACCACCACAATTTCACCCCTACTCAAAAAAAGGAGAAAATGATCAGGAACCTCTAAAAAATTTAAAAACGAAATTTGAGCTGTTTTTATATTTTTTGTTTTTTTACTATTTCTGCGCCACCACTGACACTGTTTATAAAAACCACACGCGTTTTCCATCCTCGTCAAGGTAGCTAGACTGTGTCAAAATTTCATTAAAACCAATTCAATAGTGTTCTCGGTACATAATACAGAACAATCTAAAACAATACTCGTATGTTTACACCAGAAAAAATTCCTTTAGTTTACGTAATATGCATTTTTCGGATGGACCTCAAAAAGTTATTTATGTCGCTAGGTCTTCCTTCACAGGTCAGGGGCAGTCTATTATGAATACAACAAATTTTTCAATTTTACAACTCCCCACCCCCCAACCACCCCAAATTTCACCCGCACTCAAAAAAAAAGTAGAAAACGATCAGGAACACCTAAAACATCTAAAAACGAAGTTTAGGTAATATTTGAAATTTTTCGTTTTTTGCTAATTACTCCGCGGCCCATGCACCGATTTTCAAAATTATAGCAGCATTACCTACTACGACCCCCACAGCATATTGCTGCCCAAATTTCATCAGCCCTATAGACAGACAGACAGACAGACCGACGGAAATGAGTGACGTGGATTTTCGTTATGTAGGTATCATAAAACTCCCAAAAAGCGTGTTATCTCAAAATCGAAAAGTTTCGCGATCACAATATTCCCCTCACCTATTGGTGTGGGAAGTAAAAGAAAAAAGACTCGATGCAGTGAAAGTTGCTACGGGTTTCTTTTTCTGCAGTTTGAGCATAACCAGAGTGCCGTTTTGAGCTTTGCCTTATGACGCATCAACCAGGAAGCCCTGCTATTGTTAGACATTATGGAATTAGGACTAATATTATCCGCCAATTTTTGGGACAAGTATATTTTACCGGGTTGATATTAAAATCTAAGGATTCGAAATTCTGTACTTTAGTAGTATCACTGTCAACCTAGGCTTTTCATGTGTTTCGCTCTATTACCTATGTTTTAGTTAAATTCGTTCTTGTCCCTTAGAGCCCCCGCAGACCACAGACTTTCTATCGACCGATAGTTTAGCAACCCAACCCGATCAAACTATCGACCGATTGAAAAGTCTGTGGTTTGCGGGGGCTCTTAAAAGCAATCGCGCAGCCCATCAAACTTATTTATCGGCCGATATGCAATTGTTGTAATTCGTGCACTCAGATACATCTTCAGAGCCCGACTAAACTATCGGCCGATAGAAATTCTGTGGTCTGCGGGGGCTCTTATTGTCAATCATCGGTAGCCGGACGTATGTTTATTCAAATAATGGTGAAAGTGCAGTGCAATACTTATGAGGGGCACAAATGATACTTTATTGGACTTGGGCACGTATCCAGGATTTGGTTTTGGGGGGGTCCAGATTATCGGTGTCACTTGGTTTATCTTTCGGGGGTGGGAGGATTGGAGTTGCAACTTTGTGGATTCCTTTTTTAAACGGCATTTTATAACGTTTCAGGGGGGGGGGGCTGGACCCTCCTCTATATAATTACCAGTCTTTGATCCATGAACTTCCGTGATACGCTGTATGTGTCCATGTATGTATGCATATACATGTATGTATGTATAGATGCCGGCACTTGACATCGGGGAAGTAGCGAAACTCCCAAAAGCGCATGTAATGAGTTGCTGTACGAGCTTTAATAACATTCGAGTCTGCTACCGAATAGCTTTCTGGAACTACACAAAGAGGCTATTACATACTAAATTAAATTGGATTTCAAAGTAAAAGTTTAGTACGTTCCGTCCCTCGGTTATACCCCGATGTCGATATTTATCTTGGAGCGAAATGCGATTGCGTTCCTTCTGTGGCTTCTCAACTCTGATAAGTGAATTATCGACGATAATATTTACTGAAGTTAGTTTAAAAGTTATTACAGTAGTTTCAGTTAGTTTGGTAGTTAGTGGCCTGCAAACTTGTGTAAAATTTTTAACCCGAGACACGGTAAAAGATCCTTCAACTCGAAATACACTCGCCAAAAGTGGATACATTTTGATTGAGTCAGTACGTTCAGGAATTATCATTTTAGATGGCGTAGCGTGACAACTTTTTTGTAAAAAATTCAAATGTAAAATTCTAGTATTGAACGCTGTTTTTACTTCCCACACCGATAGGTGAGGGGAGTATTGTGATCGCGAAAATTTTCGATTTTGAGATAATACACTTTTTGGGCGTTTCATGATGTCTACATAACGAAAATCCATGTCACTCATTTCCGTCGGTCTGTCTGTCTGTCGGTCTGTCTGTCTGTCGGTCTGTCGGTCTGTCTGTCTGTCGGTCTGTCTGTACGCGTTTTTGTGTCCTCGTAATCTCAGTAACCGCTGCATGGATTGTGATGAAATTTGGGCGGCGATATGCTGGGGGGTCGTAGTAGGTAATGTTCTTATAATTTTGAAAATCGGTGCAGGGGCGGCGGAGTAATTAGCAAAAAACAAAAAAAATTAAATATTCCTCAAACTTCGTTTTTAGGCGTTTTAGAGGTTCCTGATCATTTTTTACTTTTTTTTGGGTGGTGGTGAAATTGGGGTGGTTGGGGGGTGGGGGGTTGTAAAATTGAAAAATTTGTTGCTTTCATAATAGACTGCCCACTGACCCATGAAGGAAGACCTAGCAACATAAATAACTTTTTTAGGTCCATCCGAACATTGCCTTGCGTATTACAGAAACCAAAGGACTTTTTCTGGTGTAAACATACGAGAGTATTGCTTTAGATCCTTCTATATTGTGTTACAAGGAAACTGTTGAATTGATGTTAATGAAATTTTGACACAGTATTACTACCGTGGCGAGGATGGAAAACGCGTATGGTTTTTATAAATCGTGCCAGTGGCGGCGCACAAATAATAAAAAAAAGTAAAAATATAAAAACAGCTCAAACTTCGTTTTTAAGCGTTTTAGAGGTTCCTGATCATTTTCTGCGTTTTTTTGGGTGGGGTAAAATTGGGGTGGTTAGGGGGTGGGGGGTTGAAAAACTGAGAAATTTCTTGTATTCATAATAGGGTGTAGAGTAGGGGCTCTGAAGGAAGACCTAGCGACATAAATCAACTTTTTAGGTCCATCCGAACATTGCCTAGCGTATTACGGAAACTAAGGGACTTAGAATTTTCTGTATACATACATACGAGTATTTATTGCTTTAGATCTTTTTGTATTTTGTAACGTGGACACTATTACATTGATTCTAATTAAATTTTGACACAGTATTATTACCGTGGTGAGGATGGAAAACGCGTGTGTTTGTTAAATATCGTGTCAGTGGCAGCGTATATAGCAATAATCAAAGAACTAAAAGTATGAAAACAACTCAAACTTCGTTTTTAGATGTTTTAGGCTGTCCATTGACCTCTGAAGGAAATACTTAGCGGCATAAGACAATTTTAGGGGAGTGAAGGCTGCCGATGATTTGGTTGCAAGGAGATCTCAGACTAAAGCTTCATGCTATGGGAAAATAATAAACTGATATCACAGTAATGTGTGGGAAGTACTGAGTCAATCAACTTGACTCCATTTTTTTGGCATGAAATAATGCATTTTTATTATATGAAAAATAATGTACAGGGTGGTCTATCAAGAATGGACGTCAGCAGTATCTCGGTAACCGTTAAATATATAACTTCGAGCAAAAATATTATTACGTAAATAGACTAAGAGAAATCGCTGGAGATTGTTTTCGTGTTCCGTACGTGACCACTAGGGGGCGTAACTGTTCAACTGATCAATCAGGAAAACGGCGTTTTCTCAAAAAATATCCATATAAAGGTATATTATAAATTCTATCAACATGTAGACTGGACAAACCTCGATTTTTTTTGCTCTATAGTGTAAGCTGTAGTGGTGGGTGAATACCAAAATAGTTTTTGTTTAAATAGCAATAACTTTGGTATATGGTAACAGAATTAAACAAACTAGGTCTCGTTTGAGAGAACTGTTCTCACCTAATAATCTTTTACATAAAAATGGTCCAATTTTGTAGTAGCTACATGGTGGTATTTCACGTCATAACAATTATTACACATTTTTACAAAAATTTTAAATGGTATGCTATATAACTTCCAACATTGATAGATAGAGGACGAAATTAAAAAGTCAGCGCCACTTCTAGCTACGTTCAAACCGGAGATGTCAATAAAACAAGTATTATTATGACAAGGGTGCTGTGAGTTTTAGAAACAATTGGTGCCCTATAGGAATACATATAGCCTCCGTCACAACGTTTTAGTAATAATTCTACAGACAATACTCAAGTCAAACCACTAGAAGTCATATTTTGATTTTCAGAAATAAACACCAGGTGGCGCAGCAGGCGCCAATAAGTGCTCAATTCAATTCAACTTTCATAACAATGGAATTTTTAAGAGAAACAAACAATGACAAACTACAGTATAAAATTGATTACTATTTTTATTATTTTAAACGTCAATTTTAGCTGATCACAATGTGTCATATAATATATAATATAAAAACAACAAGCAAAGATAGTAAGAAAAAAATGTGAGTAGATCTTGAAAATTAAGGCCAATTAACAGCAAAATAAAGCAAAATAACAAAAATGGAAATTTACAATATATTTTCAGAGCATTTACTTATTAACTGTTTTTAATGAAATATTACACATACCCATATGCATATAATGAATACATCCAGCCTCACAGTGGGGGCTAGTACACTATTTATCGCGTATAAATAAAAATACATATGCTATTCTGAAAAGCTGCATTGTAATTTTATAATTCTATAAAATAAATCTGTGATTCTACATACTTTGATGTTAAATTGATTATAGAAGTTTTCATGGAATTATTCTATCTTTCTGTAAGTAAGAGAACTTTTACACCTTAAAAGTACCTACCTGAACTATTGGGTAATTAGAATTACATCTCAAAGCTGCATAGTTTATTCTGGAAAAATTTGAAATTAAGAAGTGGTACGGTCTATTTGTGCTGGTTTCAAAATCACGCTGATCCAGGTACGATTTTAGCAGCAAATAGTACTTGATTGGCATATTTTTTCTGATTATCAGCTTTGCAATGAGCTTTGATATGATTGGAAGTAGGCTAATAGGTCGATCAGATGAAACATCGAAATAGTTTTTACCTGGTTTAGGTATCATTATTATTTGGGCTGTCTTAAGTGAATTAGGCCAGTACCTATGCCTGCCTTATAATTTGCTCATAATCAAATTTGATGCTACTTTTTTGTGAAGTGAAAGTAATCAATAATCCAGGGAATAGATTTCAGTTCCCTCCAAGATAAACTCATTCATCATGCGGAGCACATTCTCGTCTTTCTGCGAAAATCGCTAGGGTGTGGTGCAGTGACGCAGAAACAGTATCGCATAGACCGAAGTTACCTCGTAAGTTCGACAATACGCCGGTGACACATTAAATCCTCGTCAAGTTGCGACAGCTTTTTCGAACGCGCTCTCGCTTTTGCATATCCGGCATGATTTAAGCGCCTCTATGCTGCGACTGTACCCATATTTCATCGGTGAAAGCGGAAGATTGAACTGTCGGTCGGTTTTCTTTCCATATTGGATACCAAACAATTATGAAGAAATATGGCTGCAGAGCTGAATAGCTTTTTGCGGCCAGTAGAAGGTTGAACGTAAAATGGGAAAAATTGAAAGTTAACCTTTTTATTAACACACTTTTATTAGCTTCACCTGAATGTTTAATGAGACACTCTGGTTTGGATTAAGAGGTGGGACCGAACATTGAACGCTCCAACTTTGCTGCGAAAACGATTTTGGTGCCTTAAAATCCGTCGGACTAGCGGTCGTATCCGCTCACTGAAGCCTTGTACTCGCTAGTAGACATGTTGCGCGATTTGTCTATAGCCCGTCTATAGCCAGTCTAGAGACACCATTTTTTGTCCCGTCTAGCATCTACACTACAATGTGCAGATTTGGACGAGACAAAGAACTTCTCATCAGCCTCATGTCCGCTGTCCACTATGGAGGACATTGCACTGTGGAATAAGTTCCTGTTTAGTGATGATGAATAGTGAAATAAAGCAGAAACGTAAACGTTGGTGGACGCGAGAAGTGTTCCCATAAGGAAATACGTTCATTACTAAACAAATTAAGACTGGAAGACGCCATGGGTTTCTGGAATTTCATCCGGCTGACGCCTACTGATTTTGAAGAGTTGCTTCTGATGGGCGGGGGTTGATAATGAGGCAATAAACCAAATTTAGAGAAACAATTCGAGCTTCTCTTTGACTCGCAGTCACACTGCGTTTCCTACCAAGTGGAGACTCATTCACGAGCCTGATATACACTCCACTTCCACTCTATGAATCATCCAAGTCTGTGTTCCGGTCGCCCTTTGATTCGTTTGCTGGTTGCAAACCATGTGGACCTTTTTGGAGAAGATCCAGTTGTCGAAGTATTTTTTCCACTCCCTGTTGAACGATGGTTCTAAATTATGAATTTTCTTTTCAACTTCCGCCACTGTCACATTGAGCTTGGCAGCCAGAGATTTCAGGGCCAATTTTCTTTTTACACGGTGTTTGTAGTCAGGACTTGTAACATTCCTACAAACAACATGCTTGGAAATCTTCAATCAGCTTTAAAACCTCCTCGTTCGACCATATCTTCACGAAGCACTGTATAAAAACAAAAAATGACGAACCACATCAAGAGCACACATAAACAGTCGAACGATGCGACTCGGTAGTAGGACTCAGACTGGGATGTCGGAGTCTAGAGGTGATGTCTCGCCTCTAGACTCTGATTGACGTCCACACTATCAAAATGTTAAAGGGGTGATACACGTACGAATAAGTACGCGTACTTATGGCTCGACGACTTTTTTCGCCCGTGTGTCACCGTTAGTACGCGTACTTTAAAACCGTCGCGCAAACCGTCGGCGATCCAACTGGTTTGAAATCTGCTTGTAACTTGTCTCGGCTTGTACTGCGAGCCGCGAGCCACCACTTTGTTTCAGCAGGCCATCGATGCGCACCGCTTGTTGTGTTTGGCGTTTGTTAAAAGTTTTGTTTATTTAGGAAAATTATCAAAATGAGTGATTTCAGCTTCACGTCTGTCACCGCGTTGAGCCGAGTAAGTTCGCGAACTTAAAAAAACCGCGTACTTAAAGTTCGTACGTGTATCACCCCTTTTACGCAATATGTCTAACGTTGCATGGAGTCTCCCATTCCTGCCGGGAGACCATAGACCTGGGATTTTTGGTCTCGCAACAGACCGTAGACGGCAATCAGGCTATAGACATATCGATGTAGACAACCTTAGACACGTCTCTGACACCAAAATCGCGCAACATGTCTACTAATGAGTACAAGGCTTAAGAGATGGCGTAGACACCTTAAGGTTTCTCAATATTACACAAAGGCGTAGCGACGAGAGCTTAAAAGGCGTGACATCAAACTTTTTGGAATCATCAGGAAAGTAGATAGTTTTAATTATCGTTTATGCAGTAATTTTGTAACCATTATGCTATGTGAATATTGATCAAAAACAATTGTTCATCTTTTAATCACGCACAGTATTAATAAATATATTTAAAAAAAACTAAAAAACACGCTTAAGTGATAAAGTCAACTAAAAAATTAAAGGTAAATATAGTTTAAAAAACTAAATACACGCTTTTAAATAACATCGGACGATGATTGTGAAAAAAGCGTGAGGGCCTTGTGCGGAAATCGAGCGCCCGATGCTTTTTTTACAACCATATTAGTATTTTTCGTTCATTATTGTTTTAAGCTTATTTTAAGAATTATTTCTAACTTTTCAGTCCGATGTTCTTTAGAAGCGTGTTTTTTAGGTTTTTAAGCAACATTCACTGCATTAAACTCTATTCTATACAGTCTGATCGAAAATTCTTTTATGATAAGTAAACCAAACTCTTTGGAAAAGAGAAATAAATAATATACGGGCACATAATTCTAATTAGCCAGCCAAACTTCAGTCTGAGAGCTAAATCCGAAAAGCTTAATTTTCGACCTTCGGTGAGAACACCCCCGTAACTTCTGAGCCATCTAGACTCAAAGATTAAATTAGCTTTCAGATATATCTCCCATGCCTCTTTTAGACTTTATTAGAGAAAAGTTATGCCAGTGTATTTTGGAAATACCCTGAAGGCCTATGGTAAATGTCAGAACAACTTACTTTAGCATGCCTTTGTAATCACATATTTTGTTTATTACCACAAGATCATATGAAAATTAAGTTTGTATAGGTAAGCTGTATAGTATAGGAAGTGAAAAATTGGACAAAAAAATCGAATATCGGTCTCGGGAATAATCATAAAAGAATTCCAAATCAGTGGCCACAGGAGTCGCTCATAGGACTTGGTTTCCACATTAACACCTTCCCTACCAAGTTTGGTTTGAACATTATTAAGGCTAGCGAACTGAAATGTTAGGAGCATCAAGTTTTCAAGAAATGTTTCAACGGCGTTGGATGGAGCATCAAAAATATGTAGAGAGCTACAAAAAACATTACAAATCACTAAACGGCGGCCGCTGATAGTTCCCAACACGTGGTACCCAACACACCAAAGGAAAAAAGCCTCTCTCCTAGAACTTGCTTTTCTGGAGGGTTAAAGTTTAGTGAGACGAATTCTGAAAAAAAAACAAAAAAGAGATATAGCTGCTGGTGGTACTGTATTTCTTACGCGGACTTCAGTTCCGCTGGACCGCGACTGCAATCTTGCGGTCGGCCATGGTGCAAAATGTAGCTCATGTAAGGCCGCTCTAAAGGCAAACAGACCGATGGAATAACCTGGTATCTCAAACTTACAAGCTTCCCAGATTATAAAATTTCTCTCACCTATTCTTGCGAGAAGTAAAAAGAAGCGTCGTAACACGTGTACAACACTAACGACAACCCGCAGGAAAAAAAACAGCTGCTAAGAATTGTGAGGAATTGTGTCGTTAGCGAGTCGGATAAACTCCGCTAAAAATCCCTAATTAACGTCGGACGTTAACCAGAAAGTGAACAATGCGATACCGCTCTTTCGCCCTCAGGCGATTGCTGCCGCGAACAGTTGAATGCAGGAGGCCTTCCAGCCCAACCTCACTGCCAGCTAGAGGCTAGACGAAAGCACCGACTCGAATTTAATCCTTTGTAAGAAAACGGAAAAGGGAAATAGTACAGTCCATCCGCGCCGGTGTCACACCCAATAGCTGCATTCGTTTTGCAAGTGGTGTGAGATATTTAAAACTAAAGTGAGATTGTCAAATCAGTAAATATCAGTTATATTAAGACGGGTTCTGACTGTTCAGTTTCACTGAAGTGCTAAGACCACGCTAAGACTGATGACTCTCATGATGATGGAAAATACTCTCGCACGTCAGTTTGACGTTTGTTTTCAATACTGACTCAGTCATTATCTGTTCAGTATCACTGAATCAGTCAAACTGATTCAGCGAAACTGAATCGTGAGAACCCGCCTTTAGGCATTCAAAAAGAACAGCTGACGTAACGAATATTCGCATTCGCGAATATTCGCATTTTTTTTCTGGGAATCCAGGAACCAGATAACGTCGAAGAAAGAAGAGAAGAGGAAAGTAAGGACGAAAGGTGGAGGGCAAAGAGGTGGAAGGAAATATTTTAGAACAAGGGGCGTTTAGGCATTTTTTAAATGTTTCGACAATTTTTTTAAATTACTAGAGCGCAGTTGCCAGGTTATAACCTAAAATTAACAGTTTTCGTTAACGTCATTTGAATTGAGTTTGGATAAAAAGAACACGAAAGGTTTGCAAGTGATTTCGCATAAGGTGTTATTAACACCTTCACATGCAGATCCAAAGACAGTAATCGAGCAGGCTGCAGAGTATAGGTACTCAAGAAGTCTCCACATAAACATCAAGTGGCATAAAGATAAATAATATGCCAGCATAACTCAACTCAAATTGGTCGGCATAACCATAGCAGCCAAAGAAATTATCCAAAGGAACCAATACGGGTAAAAATATGAGCAGATATGCACTACTAGCTCTCAACTTCTTCAAGCTATGGGCAACAAAATATAATAATAATAAACGTCTTTATTATGGGTTATACAGGTGGTGAGATATAGATAAATCTACACTTACACATAACCTCTTAACACAGTGCTTGGGGCCTTCACGACTTTCGTCCAGGCGAAGGTGTGCGCCATATTGATGGCGGCATACTTGATGAAGTCGAACAGAGCATATGTACATAACAGAAGATACATAAATATGCTTTGACAGCCAGGCAGCTAAAAGCGGTGGTAGCTCCGAGGGTCAGATCAGCTCTGGCTCAAGAATGCTCTGTCGCCCTACAGAAACTAGTAACCCACAAGAAAGCGATCCTATTGTGGATCCTCAGACACATTGGTGTACCGGAGAACCAGAGATCGGTCCGTCTAGTTAGGATAGGTGCCGGCAGCCCCTGGATCGGCCCCGAACCGATGTTTGGAATTAGCAGGCGCCAGATCTCTCCCTCGGGTAACGCCTTGGGCTTGAAATACGGGCAGAGACGCCTCTTTAAACCCTTAGTAACATAAATAACTGTTATCATCAAGGAAAATAGGCTGCATACAGAAACTACTTTCACTTTGACTTTGTGGTCAACTAAAATCAGATTTTAAAACATAAATGACGAACCTCAACCCTATGGTAAAAATGCTTTTAACCTAGATAATTATATTTATTTGAGAAGAAAATACAGAGCAAGGGTATAACGTGCACCGAGTGCAACAATCAGAAGACGCAGTGAGAGTATTTACAATCACAGTCAGCAGAATCGGTTGTGTGAGAAGAATGAACAAAAAAAGATAGCAAGAGAGAGTATTCAAATCGAGGCAACCGAAATGGATGGTCAGCGCGGTCATATAGCAGAAGACTGGAAGATAGATCAAAATGGCGGCCAAAATGCGGGATGCGGCTAAAAACGTACGAACTCTATTATAATAATAATTTATGATTTAATTACCTCACTAACAGGTTGTGAGATTATATTGAGATTTAGAAAGTTGTCGTCTGTAAATCGATGAACAATATTCTGCAAAAATGCCAGTCAATGCGGCATGACCTGCAGTATTATATTACATCTGGTTTAGCGGATATTGAACATAGTTCGTGGTTCTCACTTTGAACTTTGTAATCTAGCTTCCCGTTTCCGATATTGACTCGATGTAGTAGCGGCCACTGTTTATCAAGATTCAATATTAAACCGCTAGCTTGATTAAGTGCAACTAGGAAAGCACAAGATCAGGACCGTCTTGGATAGTATATTTTTTTCTTATTTTAGATGTGACTGACTTTTTATGAGAGGTGTGGCAAAGTAAATTAAGCGGCTAAAATTTTGAAATCGCTATTTGGAGAGCACACCTATCGCTTTATACATATTTTGCGTAATTCATAGGTTAAACCAGAGTCAAGCAAGCTTTTTTTCGATTTTAAATGACGAAGTAGTAGTAACTTAGCACATCTGAGTATCTGGCATAAAGAGAGCAAATCACTTGGCTAGGTTAGAGGATGAGAGCTTCTGCATTGGTCTGAATTTATGCTGGTATTAGCGCCGAAAGACAAGGGGGATCATCCTAAGCACCGCTCCCAGTGTTGGCCTTCTTGCTTATTCTTAGAGAGAATGCCCTTGTAAATAAAAAGACGGCACGTCGTTACCCAAATTGTAGCGACGGTTTATTAACTTGGAACTTAATCGATTCGCTTTTATAGGACTGCAAAGGACAGACGCCAAATTGCCGTTCTTGTTATACAGTCATGGGCAAAAGTATTAGGCACCTTGCAGAAATGCCAATTTTTCGATGATTTATTATAGGAAGTTGAAATAAAACACCACTTAAGATTACAATGATTTATATTAATTAACTAATTAATATTTAGTTGGTCCACCTTTTAATTTTATAATTGCATACTTGTGTGTTGCTTACAGAGTGGCCTCGGATGTTATTCTTCAAAATGGACCAAATATAATATGTTCTATTAGATTAGATTAGATTGGGTTCGGGTCATTGTGGCGGCCAGTTCAAGAGATCCACTCGGTTTTGAGCAAACCACGCCTTGGTGTGAGCTGATTTTTGGCACGTGGCGCTGCCTGTTGAAATTTGACTTTCTCGGCGTCTGTATCTCCAAACAAGTGCGTTATTCACGACGCTGGAGCTGTATCAAGAACTTCAGTTTATTTCTTAATATTCATTCACCTTTCACATCCGCCGACTCCACCCGCAGCCATGCAACCCCATATCATTATGTTTCACACTAGGAACCACGCAATCTGGTGTTGGCTTGCCGTATACAGGGTGGCCAATCGGGTGACGATAATAATTTTTTTTTAGATAGCTCGCACCGAGACCTATCCAAAACACCCCATGTATGTATACCGATTATTGATAGTTTTCGAGTTATGATTTTTTTTTTTGAAAATTTAGAGATTTTTCAATTTTTCCAAGAAATCGTCAAAAACAAAAACAAGAATGCTTTTTGGCTTTTATTTTTTTCTGCAATTATTATACTCAGTATTAAGCCTATTTTAATATCCAATAAAGAGAATCTGTACATCCGAACAATAATTAAGTACATTTTGGGCCCAAAGTTTGAAATCTCTGTTTTTAGTCAGGAGACCAAAACCTTCAAAATAAGATTAAAAACACTTATTCCTGGTTCTGGAGCTTCAAACTAATCTTAAAAACTTTGCAAGACATTGTACTTTCGAAATAATGATAAAAAAGTAGCACTTATGGGGACATTATGCGCCGTATGTGAGTGTTTAAGATAAAAAGGTGATAATTCACGCATTTCCAAAATGATTTAAAAAACTATTATTTTGCTTTATTATGACAAATTAAAGAAAAAAAAAACTCGCAACAGCTAATAAATTAAGTTGTATGGAAAGTTAACAAAGAAAAGGAATAATAAGCAATAATCTGACTTCCAATTTCATGGCAGAATTACCTGGGAAGCGATGTCGTAGCGTACGCCATCCCTTTCTTTCAGGGTAGCTTTTTGCGAGCTCATGTCGGCGAAGCGCAGTTGTGTTAATTAATTTTCGGTAATAGGCAAGGCAATGTTCGGATGGACTTAAAAAGGTGATTTATATCGCTAGGTCTTTCTTGACAGGTCAGTAGACAGCCTATTATGAATACACAACAAGTTTTCCAGTTTTTCAACCCCCCACCCCCCAAACACCCAAATTCCACCCCCACCAAAAAAAAAAAAAAACGCGGAAAATGATCAAAAACCTCTAAAAAGTTTGAGGAATATTTGAAGTTTTTATTTTAATTACTCCGCCGCCCATGTACCGATTTCCAAAATTATAGCAGCAGTCCATGCAGCGGTTACTGAGATTATGAGGCTAGAAAAAGGCGTACAGACAGACAGACTGATAGGCAAACCGACAGACAGAACGACGGAAATAAGTGACGCGGGTTTTCGTTATGTAGACCCAAAAAACCTATTATCTCAAAATCGAAAATTTTCACGATCACAATCCCCCCTCACCTATCGGTGTGGGAAGTAAAAGGGATGGCGAATGCTACTATAACGCTTCCCAGGTAATTCCGCTATGGAACTAAAAGTCAGATTGTTGTTTTTTTATTCGTTTCCTTTGTTAACTTTCCATACAACTTAATTTAGCAGAAATCCAATAGTACACAGCAAAAAGCATAGGTATTAATTTTTTTTATTAAAAGTGATTAAAACATCAATGATTGTCATGTTTATTAGTTGTTATGAGTTTTTTTTTCTTTAATTTGTCATAATAAAGTAAAATAATAGTTTCTTAAATCATTTCGGAAATTCGTAAATTATCACCTTTTTACATTTAACAGTCACGTACGGCGCAAAATGCCCCCATAAGTGCTATTTTTTCATTATTATTTCGAAAGTGCAATATTTTGCAGATTTTTTAAGGTTAGATTGGAGCTCCAGAACCAGGCATAAGTATTTTTAATTTTATTTTGAAGGTTTTGGTCTCCTGACTAAAAACAGAATTTCAAACTTTCGACGCAAAATCTACTTAATTATTGTTCGGATGTACAGGTTCTCTTTATTGGATATTAAAATAGGCTTAACACTGAGTATAATTGCGGAAAAAAATAAAAGCCAAAAAGCATTCTTGTTTTTGTTTTTGACGATTTCTTGGAAAAACTGGAAAATGTCTAAGTTTTCAAAAAAAAAATCATAACTCGAAAACTATCAATAATCGGTACACATACATGGGGGTGTTTTGGATAGGTCTCGGTACGGGCTATCTAAAAAAAAATATTATCGTCACCCGATTGGCCACCCTGTATACATACCACGCTTTGAATCCTCTCATATGATTTCACATGTTTATTTTTGTCTTAAGTTTTATGTTACGTCTTAGGTTTCGTTACTATGAGCGCTCCTTGATACAATACAACGGAAAGCTGTAATGAGGCGCTAAAACTGTTTTACATCGACGATTTCTTCGCGAATTTATTATGGCTTAATCGGTGGTCTTCTTCAAGGTCAAAGTCATTATGTTTACATCAAGTGAACAAAACCGTGGATTTTGTGACATTATGTTGCTGTCATGTGGCCTTGAGGTTTTCACAAGATCTATTCAATCTGCTTTTTTTGTCTTGGCAGTAAAACTCTTGATTTGAGTACGAATTTGTATTTAGAAAATTTTTAATAATATGTAGAGAGGAGAATGCGACATGGATGACATGCACCATATGATTTTATCGTTGGCACTACCGAATTTGACGTCAAACTTGACCACAAATTCGAGCAGGTTCTAAATGCTTGAAGAAAACCATGAAGAAATCCATGGACTTATTTGACATCAAATTTATGTTTTGCAATTATTAAATTTATTTAAGTTTATGTAAAATAGATTTTAGAACGCCATAACGCCGCATTCTAGAACGTCTTCCGTTTTCCCGGGCTTTAATAACTAGTTTACGTAGGAAAAACGCGTCTACCGAATTTTTTTCAATCTACTAATACGAAACCCATCTAACCCAATATGGGGTGGCGCCAACACCGTTTTATATATCAGCGTTTTTTACGTCAAGTTCTCAGCAACGCGCCCCTCAGTATAACCTTTATAACCATCTTGATTAATGTACCTTCACAGCACAGGACAGGACCGTCCTTGGGTTCGTCGCTTAGTGCTTCTCTCTGAAATATATCGGTTGATGATAACGTCGTCCGTGACAAAGCACAGAGCGTAACTCATTCTTAATAATGCTGATAAATCGATGGTGCTGCTGCGGTGGCAACCAGCACGGATCGCGGAGATTCAAGATTCATTCTTGTAGAGAAAATATATAGCTGCCTCATAAACGAGGCCCGTGTGCGGAAAATTTGTCGTTCTCCGGATAAAATACGAGCCCGTATTTAGAGAGTAATCTATCGGGAGTAGTATATGGCTAGCCGCTAAGGGCATTAATTTTAAATGAAAAATCATTTATCGGCTATCTGGATAACCGAGTTTTAAACGTACAGTGTAATATGTAATTTGGCAAATTTCAGGCATTTTCAGTTTATTTATTTATTTACACTACCCAACAGTTTAACACCAACTACAGGGTGACGCTCCTGTGCTAACTGTATACTTATTTAATAACTTATAAACAGAAAATTGATTTAATGGACTCAGTATTTCCCACACGCTATGGTGATACCATTTTATAATTTTGCCATTGCATGAAGCTATCGTCTGAGATCCACTTGCAAAAAAATCTTCGCCCGCCCGTCTGCAAAAATATATCCAAAACAAAAACTCTCGTAAATAGTTTCATGCATCTCTATCCGTAGGAACACCCTTTCTATTCTGCAATCTTCAACAGATATCCTAAATACATGCGGATTTTCCGATATTTAAAAACAGATTATATTATCAGTATGAATGCAATAAGAAATGTCCCGGAATTTCCCAACCACCCTGTCTGAGACCCCATCGTATACATATGGGTCGTTCTACCGGAACGGGCCAAATTATATAAAAAATATTTTATTTATTAAAACTGCTTATTATACGAAATAACCTTAAAATCGTTTTTAGTAAACATCCAAAAAGTTAATCGCTAATGTGGCAGAGATCAAGAAGCTCTATTTTACGAAATTTGACACAAAATTCAAATGGCACTGAAAATATCTGTGCTTCGGAGTTGAGTTAAGCAATGGTAATAAGTAAATATAATTAATTATGCATGCATATATAGTGTTACTTAAGGGTAAGCTAAATAAAAATACAATCATTTTAGTAATTGTAAGGCAAAAAAATAATATCCGACAATTTCTAAGGCTAAAAAAATCCACCAAACTTAAAAAATATGTGTAATGCGCTTGTTTTGGTTACTTGCAAATAATTTGGAAAAAAGCCATCTTAGTGCCTATTTATAAACACAGTTTAATGTTTATCAGGACGTTTCCTGTCTAACGACATGCAATTTGTTTATGTGGCACTAAAATCGTCGACGAAATAGGCTTTTCTATTACGGCTAGTTTTGAAATAAACTAGAATTTAGTATGCACATTGTCTTTATTGGACTTCGGTACAGATTATTACTTAAATGTAATTTATATGGATAAATGTGATTATTTAATATTTAAATTAATCAACGAAATTTTCAAAATGTCCGCCATTTTCATTTAGGCACGCTTGACTTCTGAAACTAACACTCTGGGTTACTCGACGCTAAGCTACGCTCCAGTCTGTTTCCTTTGATTTCCAAGGAATTCCAACATATCTCATTTCAATGAGTTGCCTTTCAGTCATTTGGCTGAATACTAAATAAATAATACTAATAATAAAAATAATAAAATTTGTTCATGTAAATTGCATTTAAGTAATAATCTTTACCGAAGTCCAATAAAGACAATGTGCATACCAAATTCTCGTTTATTTCAAAATTAGTCGTAATAAAAAAGCCTATTTCGTCGATGATTTTAGTGCTACATAAACAAATTGCGTGTCGTTAGACAGGAAACATCCTGATAAACATTAAACTGTGTTTATAAATAGGCACTAATATGGCTTTTTTCCAAATTATTTGCAAGTAACCGAAACAAGTGCATTATAAATTTAAAGTTTGGTGGATTTTTTAGCCTTAGAAATTGTCGGATATTATTTTTTTGCCTTAGTTGATAGACCCAGTCATTCTCCTATAAAATGCGTCCAAAAAGTCGTAAATCGCTCGATAGATAATCAAGATATGGCGTTACAACTGCGTGAACACATGGCGCTGTGATACAGAAGTCATAATACAAAAAGGCCTATTCTGTTGAAAATTTTAGTTCTACATACACGAATTGCATGTGGTAAGACAGGAAACATCCTGCTAAACATTAAAATGTCTTAATAAATAGGCACTAATACGGCTTTTTTCAAATTATTTGTAAGTAACCCAAATAAGTGCATTTCAAATTTTTTTTCAGTTTGGTAATTTTTTTTTCCTTAGAAATTGTCACGAATTATCTTTTTTTGCTTTAGTTGATATGCCCAGTCGTTCTCCTAAAAAATGAGTCCAAATATGACGTGAATCGGTCGATAAATAATCAAGCTATGGCGCTACAACTACGCGAACCCATGGAGTCGTGATACAGAAATTGAAAATGTAATAAAAAATTAATAAAATTAAATGGTTGACCCCTTTTTTTCGCATTTTTTATCGATAACTTTAATTGTATTTTCATACCTCAAAGTTTGTCGACATGATGGTGGAACACATTGTATAATAAAATGATCATAAATCTCTAAAGTACCCAAAGACAGAGTTTGAACGACTTTTATATTGAACTGTTTCTTTTTCACTATATAGTTTAACTAAAACAATTTTCACAAATCTTAGACTTTATAGATCTACCACGGGTCACGTTAAGGCTTAGAAATTTCATTGCCGCCAGTTTAGTGATGAAACATCACAAAATTATCTACAATATAATTTCAAAACAATTTTTTCTAGTACGCAATATTCGGATGGATCTGAAAAAAAGTGTATTGTGCCGCTAGATCTTTCTTTCACAGGTCAATGGCCAACCACCCCAATTTTACAGCCACCCAAAAATGATAGAAAATTATCAGGAACCCCTAATACGCCTAAAAACGGAGTTTGCGAAGTATTTGAAATTTTTAGTTTTTTCCTAATTACTCCGCTGGCGCCGCCCAGCACCGATTTTCAAAATTATAGCAGCGTTACCTATTACGACCACACAGCATATCGCTACCCAAATCGATGCAGCGCTGACTGAGATTTCGCCAACAGGCAGACCGACAGACAGACCGATGGAAATGAGTGACATGGATTTGCGTTATGTAGATATCATAAAGCGGGCAAAAAGCGTACCATCTCAAAATTGAAAATTTTCGCGAGCACAATACTCCCTCCACCTGTCGGTGTAGGAAGTAAAATTGTAACGGTAATGTAGTAACAATCAAGAATCATACTTAAAATAATGCTTAATTTTTGATACACTGCTATTAAGAGTATATGAATATGAACCTGATTATCTTCTGGAAATACTGTTTAATGCTTGTTCGGGCAGTTGGCAGATAAAAAGTCTCATCTAGGTATTTATTGAAAGCTTGCTCAGCAGATGAATGCCGTCTAACTACCATTCAATAATTTATAAGTGGATAAAAGCCATCCATTTCAAAAGAAAGAAATTTAAAAAAAACGGCGTTGTGCCGATTCAAGTTTCTGTAAATACATCGAATAGTACGGATTATAGAGAGATGCATATTCTAGGACAGTAGACCTTGAAAAATTAAATTTACTTGTAAGTTGCGTACTCACTAGTCTTTTCTATCTGCAGAAGCGAATGAATCAAATTTACCTTGTGGAATGACAAAAACTAATGAGACTTGTAGGTATCTACCGAGGAAAATCCGTAAATTATACCAAAATTCAGTGTTACGCCGTTGCTGGATTCCATGGAGGCATGGATAAAGAGATAGGGCAGCGAGACGTAGTATGTGTAGAACCGTGGAGTAAGCGAACTTGCTAAATAATAAATGAAACAAATGCAAGAGAAATCAATATGTCTATCGTGACCGAGACGTATTGTGGCCATGGATAAATATATAAACTAGATCAAGGTCCTAGGTTGTGCTCTGCAAAAAGTGCATCGGGGCAGTGGAAGCCATCGAGTGGGTATTAAAAAGTAATCCGATTATCGAACTCTCCTACATAAACTCAGTCCTACGACCTTCCAGAGAAGCTGCAGATAAATTGAGGACTTCGATTCCATTAGCTACTGTGGTGAAGAGATTTTCGATTTATAGCGTAGGTGAAGGGAATATTGTAATCGCGAATTCTTTTAGATACTTATGGTTTTTGGACGTCTTATGAAATGAGTGAAAATGATAATGAAATAAATATAATAAAATATACATCACGGAAATCAATGCCATCTTTTACCCGTGCAATAACAGTCACTTAATTTGATAAGATTCAGGGTTTGAAATGCTATGCAGATTTCGCAGTGGCCTAGGCACTCGTGAGGCACTATTTACACTAAAGGCTCTCACACACTGATGCAGAGGCATGAATGTCAATAAAGTCGCTTGTTCTATAGATATCAAAAAGACCTTTGATTGCGTCAAACACCAAAAATTCAAGTCCTCAAAACGACTGGAATACATGTAGAAAAAATTCAATTAATTGTCAATCTTTAATGGAAGCAAAACGCAATGGTATAAATTGCGGGAGTATCAGAAGTTATCATGATTATTGTTCGACTGGGCAGAGAATGCGAGAGATGGATGAGGCAGAAAAGGGGGGAGGGGCCCACAGTTGGGCAAGCGGCTAACTCCAGCCGTTCAGCTCACGACAGCCTACGGCGTTGCCGAAAGTAGCGAGTTATCTCAAATACTTTTCAACCCTTTTCTTGTTCCGAAATATTTGTACTGTTGTACTATAATAACTATATATTTTAATTGAAAATATTGCAGTACATGTTATGAAAGTACATGATGTAGAGTATTTTTATCATCGTTCAGTAACATTATAGGAAAATACTGAAAATAGCAGATCGTGAACTATATTTCAAGCGAAACATCTGACAACAGCACTATTTTTCTCCACATTCTTTTGCCTCGCATCTTTCCCTTGGCAAACAATAAAAGAGGTGTAAGACTGGTGCAAGGCTGCGTGTTATCGCCGCTCTTATTCAGTCTGTATTCAGAGGCTATTTTCAAGGAAGCTTTGGAAGGAATGGGATATGGGTATACGATCAACGGGAAAATAATAACATCAGGTATGCCGACGATATATTTGTGTTGTTGAGAATGCGCAGGACTTGCAAAGGCGAATGGATCGTATTGTGAGATATTGTGAAAACTTTGGCCTTCTCATCAATACGGCAAAAACCAAGGTAATTGCATTTACCAAGACACCTGTACACTGTACAGGCTCATCTGATTATCAACAGTACTACTGTGGAACAAGTGACATCATACAAATATCTAGGGAGTATTATAGATGTGGTATGTGACTCGAAGAAAGAAGCCAGATGCCGCATTGAACAGGCCAGAAAGGCATGTATGAATATGAGATGTTTCATAAGGTCAGATCTGAACCTAAAACTTCGGATACGCATGGTTATATGCTACATTTTCTCGGTTTTCCTGTACTCTAAATTGCATCTAGAAAAGAATATAGACGCATCTGTAGTGTACATTTACCGCCATATAATCAGAATATCATGGTTCCAAAGAAAAACGAACGATAAAGTCCTTAAACGCATGAAGAAACAAAAAGAACTCATGCCTATCATCAAGGAACGAAACTCAACTTATACACGTCATGCGACGAGAAACATACGAACTTCTGTGACTGAGTATTATTGAACCAAAAGTTTAAGGTATAAGGTCTGTCGGCAGACGCAAAAGTTCTTGGTTAAAGGACATCCGAAAATTGTTTGGCTTGGCATTTTTTGCATGGCTGTATCTAGAGGTACGTTAGCTATTTGGATCGCCAACCTTCGAAAGCAGAGGGCGTCATAAGAAGAAGTGCTATGGACTGGTAGTATTTGACGATCGAGTCGTGCTGTCGACATATTTAGCAAGAATGAAAATTCTCGAAACTTCATCGACTTTTTTTTCGGTGGGGGGAAAATTGAGATGATGAAAAGGGTGCCAATGATGAGTGGAATATCCTGTATCCCTACAATCCGGTGACCTTAGTTAATGCTATTCCGGTTTTGTAGACTTTTGGGACGACATGAAATGTGATATGTTGCGAGATCACAACACGCAATACTGCTACTTTTTTAACCACCTTTGCATTGACAGCAGATTATAATATTCGTATAGTACAGTATGTTTATTTGTCATCAAGGTCTATCATTCATAATATACATACAAATAAATCAAGCTATGGTGCGCGAGACCAACACTTTGTGTGCCTCAACTTAGTAATAAGAATATGCGTTCTTCACGAATCTTCTTCATAATCCATTACCGCGTGTGGTAGAATCATCCATACATGTAGTCCCTTAAAATTGACTAATCTTGTATTTTTCTAATTCGTTCTAACTATTTTTAAGGGCTCAAACTTTAATATGTGTACAGATTTGACATTTTAGTAGATGAATTACATCAATATTTACTAATTTTCTGTTTTAAGGCATTTTGGGGGTCCCATTTTCCATTATTTGACGGAAGAAGGTGAAATTGGGGAGGCGTGAAATAATTTTTTGTATTCATACACACACAAAAATACGTTGGCGATATTCATAAAAAGTTACAAGCCTATCCGAACGTTACCTTTCAAGACATATATTGGGGTATTTGCATATATCTATTTCTCGTCATAACAACATGGACGGTTACTAGTTTTATTGTTAGTATCTGGATATCCTTCTCTTGTATCGGTGTAAAATAATGCTGGTCTATTTAAATTTGTGAAAACAGTGTCTCCAAAAAATCTATGTACACTTGTTCCGATTGCAACTTATAATTAAATATACGCAAGTTAATTTGTATTAAAGTATCCCAAACCCCCGTACAATTTTATATGAAATACCATTCCGTGTGAGGCGAAAGTTAAACACGTCTAACATGCTAGGAACAAACAAACTCATTAGGAAATTTCAACGCTTCAGCTAAATGCTGAACTCCAGGAAACAGTCATAATTTGAGTTGCATAATCTCTTATTTAAAACATAAGCAGTTAGTTATGCAAAAGGTTAGTCATGATTACTTTCCACTTGACATAATATTCAGACTGACGCGTTCAATCAAATTCTGCTCTTTGTACCGCAATTCGAAGACCATAGCGCTAATTAGTAAACCTTAAACCTGGGACTTGTAAAAAGGCATCATCCCTGTTGTTAATTTAAGATTGCGTAGTATCGTAGTATCGTACGTTATCTATATGTTATCATTGAAACGAGGGAGACGTATTTCAATGCTTTACGTCTGTATCAAATAAACATTCTGCGGTTTATTGGGCTTCAGATATTAGTTGAGGCATGCGTAATAATTAGGAGAAATTATTTCACATTACTTTGTATTTTGATGTTTAACAAGCTACAAAATAAGTATTACGTAACTTCTATTTTCAACAAATTTTTATTATCTCTGACCTATGTCTTTATTATTTGCAAATCCGCGACATGGAACAAAGAAGTGCGATAAAGCTTCACGTTCGTCTTAAAAAATCTTGCGTTGAAACTTTTTTATGGTACAACAAACATTCGGCGATGAAGCCCTGTCTCGTAAAACAGCACTTGGGTGGAAATGGTTTAACGAGGGAAAAGAGCCGCTGAAAGATGACAAACGCACCTTGCTGTCAAGCCAAAAGCAGGCGCGTATTTCCTGCACTACCAAACTTCGTTGAAAATGCAGATAACGACCCAAATCTTTTAAAATAGTTGTAACGGGCGACGAAAGATGGTATTTCATATACAATTCACAAACAAAACAACAATCTGCTGCTTGGTTGAGTCCAGGTGCGCAAAGGCCATCGAAAGTCAGGCAGCAAAAGTCGAAGGTGAAAACAATGCACTGGTAGATCGCATTCAAAGAGTTTGACTCGCCTCCTATTCGTTCCGACAGAGCAAACTGTAAATTCTGCCTTCTGTTGGAGGTTATGAAACGCCACCGTTTTAACCCACTCGCCCTATTCACCTGATTTGGCACCTTGTTCCCAAGGTTGAAACTGAAGATGGAAGAAAGATTTTCGATGGCATTTCAGCTACCTAGAAGGCTTGTACCAAGGAGGTGAAAGCGGCCTCAGCAAATGAATTCTCCACAGCGTTCTCTACCGGCGCTGTAATGACTGTATCACTAGAGAAGGTACCTATGTAGAATGCTGATGTGAATACATTAATTTATCTTTTCATTTGTATTTTTTATTAATTTCAGTTCGGGAACTTTTCATACATATTATGTTTTTCTACGGATTTTCATTTTTTTTTGATCTGGCAACCGTGGGCCCAAGTGCAATTGAGGTTTTGAATCAATTTTTTTTTTGTCATAAATCGAGAGATCATATATGTTTTATAATAAAACTGTTTTTGTTTTCTTTTTTTTCGCAATAATTCAAAAGTTATATCAAAATAAAAATGGGTTTTTGAATCGAGTACCGAAAACACGCCGACGACTCCCGAACCCGTGTGACGTAATGATGGCGGTTAAGATGCTCCTTTGACCAACGACATCCTACATCGATACTAGATTCTAGATTCCCAGCCAAACGTGAAAATACTTGCTAGTAACTAGTGTATATTTGTTGCAATATAGCCGATGAATGAAGTTTGCAGCTCAGGACGACCTCTACGATCGAAATAAATATCTTTTTGAATGTTTGAAATCAGTTACAGATTCCAGTAAGTAAGTAAGTACCTAATCAAATATGTCTTATTGAAACTATCTGGTGCATGTTCGGCTGGCCTAGTGGTTAGAGTATTGGCTAATGGATCCGTTGGTCTGGGTTCAAAGCTCAGCCTGTCCAATTTTTTTTTTTTATTTTTTTTTATCAAATAATTCATTCATGTGCTTTTTGCACTTGTTATGTACATTTTTTTCTACGATCAACATAAATATGTTTTTGAAACAAATTCTATTAGACATATTACTTGCACTGCATAGTGCAAAAACTAAGTACAGGACGCGGTGGACAATTCAAAAAATCAGTTCAAATGGTGTTTGTCCGTCAATATCAACCGCCAATATTTTTTTAAATGTAATAGTTGGTTAATAAAACAAAATCCATTCATTTTTTAAGTTTTTAATATAAACATAAAGTAAGTCAAACTCGTAATCACAACAGTCTTCTGTTTTACCACTTGGTATCTTTATTTATTTAACTTTGAGCAATGAAGCTTAATAATAAAATTTTCATAAAAATTTAACAAATAAAAATATAAAAATGCAATGCAAACAAACAAAACTTATTTTTCTATGAGTTTCAATGTTATAATTATCTTCTTGACCAAAACTTAAAATAATTATTTCATTATTTAATATTATTATTGATAATAAATACTTATACGATAAATAAACTATAAGTATAATTATTTTACATAAGAGCTAGCACTTCAAGTGAACAAAAATAAAACTATATTTTTTAGTCCCGAACATAGAAAAAAGTATAAAGTATCTAGGAATATATTTAGACTCACACTTACGTTGGGATGTACATATTAATAATTTATTAAAAAAAATTGGATTCATTTCATATAAGATGAAATTACTAACAAATATTTTAACAGAAAAGCATCTACGTACAGTAAAGATAATTATAACATTGAAACTCATAGAAGAATAAGTTTTGTTTGTTTGCATTGCGTTTATATATTTTTGTTTGTTAAATTTTTATGAAAATTTAATTATTAAGCTTCGTTGCTCAAAGTTAAATAAATAAAAATACCAAGTGATAAACAGAAGACTGTTGTGATTACGAGTTTTATTTTATGTTTATATTAAAAACTCTAAAAAATGAATGGATTTTGTTTTATTAACCAACTATTACATTTAAAAAAAATATTGGCGGTTGATATTGACGGACAAACACCATTTGAACTGATTTTTTGAATTGTCCACCGCGTCCTGTACTTAGTTTTTGCACTATGCAGTGCAAGTAATATGTCTGATAGAATTTGTTTCAAAAACATATTTATGTTGATCGTAGAAAAAAATGTACATAACAAGTGCAAAAAGCATGAATGAATTATTTGATAAAAAAAAATAAAAAAAAATTGGACAGGCTGAGCTTTGAACCCAGACCAACGGATCCATTAGCCAATACTCTAACCACTAGGCCAGCCGAACATGCACCAGATAGTTTCAATAAGACATATTTGATTAGGTACTTACTTACTTACTGGAATTTGTAATCTGATTTCAAACATTCAAAAAGATATTTATTTCGATCGTAGAGGTCGTCCTGAGCTGCAAACTTCATTCATCGGCTATATTGCAACAAATATGCACTAGTTACTAGCAAGTATTTTCACGTTTGGCTGGGAATCTAGAATCTAGTATCGATGTAAGATGTCGTTGGTCAAAGGAGCATCTTAACCGCCATCATTACGTCACACGGGTTCGGGAGCCGTCGGCGTGTTTTCGGTACTCGATTCAAAAACCCATTTTTATTTTGATATAACTTTTGAATTATTGCGAAAAAAAAGAAAACAAAAACGGTTTTATTATAAAACTTATATATGATCTTTCGATTTATTACAAAAAAAAAATATATTTTTTTCTTCATTCAAAACCTCAATTGGGTTAATCGCAAGTTGTAGTCGACGTGACTGCAATTATGTGGTCGGCCTGACCTTAAAATACAAGACCGCTCTAAAATTCGTGTTTGAAACTTATTCCGATACATTTGACATTTTACCTAATAATCGATCATTTCCAAAAAATGTTTAAACCAGGAACTCCTGTTTCCATTATATTTAGATATGCTTTGCTTTCGTGGCTGCATGGGTATAAACACGATAAAGCACTCAAAAAATTCAAACCCCCAAGTTTTGGTGATTACGATACCCGCTTGGCGGTTGGCGTGATAAATAAAATTTTATGGTTTATGAATACAGTCGTGGAGCTATTTATTTTCAGATTTATGACGTGGCGTATTGGACCAAACTCTATACCAGTCAGTTGGAATTTGCTTCATTCCATTGCATTTGCCAATCGGTTACGTTACACAAGTTCAAGCTACCATAGAAATATGCTCAATTCCTCAATGATGTGATAAATTTAACGTGCGATATGAATAGATTTATGGGACGAAGTTTGAGCACTGGTATAAAACCATGGACGTTTCGAGTAACTCAGGTGGTCCGTTTTTAGTTAGTTGCTCTTATGTTAGACAAAAGATATAGTTAAGCCTGGACTTCGACAAGGAAAATCCACTAGCTCTTATCCCGTATTGATTAAAATAGTTTCCGCTACTGTCAAAGCAGATATTCCATCACAACTTCAGGCAACATAGTATAATTGGGAGAATCAGAAGCACAATTTAACGTCATGCTAAACTAAAACTAATACAAATACAAATTAAGATCCTGGCTTGAGTTCCTTTTAGCGAGACTCAAAATGGGGATCGAGAGATGTCAGTTGACGCAGATTGATGTCGAACGACATCGCTCCCAGACTCAGGTGACCGGTGAAATTGTAGGGCACTTCAGTACTGAACCTAACTTATCCCGACCGGTTGGATTATTCAGGTCAAAATGGGTTTGATTGGTAGCTGATCCAGTGTATCCCCGTGTGGGGGCGGGCTGTGTGTTAAAAAAAGTTTTTGATAAAATACATATTATGAAACAATAAGTTCTAATCTAAAAATTATCAACAAAAATTAAATTCTAACGCTGGCTAGTCTGATTTCTATTCTACTACTACCTGGCTCCCCTCGTGTGGGGGCGGGTTAGAATATCTCCCATGTATGTCCTGCGTATTGTAAAAGGCGACTAAAAGGAACCGAACTATTGTCGGTATAAACAATAACCTCTTCTCAACCAACAGCTTTGGGTGGACGAGTTGAGAAGAGTCAGGGCACCTTCTTGTCATTGGGGTGAGAAATTGTCCCTAAAGGCGGATGAACCAGTAGATACCATCTGGTCAACGGCATGAGGATGCAGAAAGCAAATGGGAAACTACTGCATTAAAGATCTTAAAGATATCCCAAGAGAAACTCGTAAAATGAGTAAATGCGTTTTACGAGTTTACAACATGTCTGTTAAGACATTGTGACTATGATGATGATGATCCAGTGTTAATAGACTCGACTTGATGTCTTGAGTCGTATTAGACCATTCTCAGAGAGAACACGCTCCAATTAAAATCGGCGCCACTTTGAAATTTCAAGCCTGACTTAACGACTCGAAATTTCAATACATTTTCATGAAGTATATGGTCAGGCTATACAATTATATCATTCTGAAGTGCCCGCCGAGTAGCATCGGAAATGTAAAATCAAAAAGTTATGGTACTTTGAGTTTCTAATGTTAAATCTATTGGGCATATATCGCTACCTAAAAATTAGCTTAGTTTAGGTTGAATTAGGTTTGTACAGATATGTAATTGGGGGGTTCAGGGGGCTGCTTCTCTACCACCCCCCCCCCCCCTATGCCAAAAACTGACTTTGTATATTTTATACTCTTAAGGAAGCCACCTCTTCAGTTTTTTCATAGCGTCCAGGGCAGGTTCCTTTTTTTTGCTTAATTTCCCATTGAGAATCAAAATAAACGGTTGCTCTGGCTACGATTGATTATTATTATTATTATACAATCGATATGAGTAGAGTACAAGGTACTATAAACTCATGTACAAAATAAGGAAAAAAATCAGAATGTACAGACATAAACGTTCACAAGGTGTTAGAAATTGCACGAACTAGAGTTTTGGTCGCAACGCCACCTGTCATATTTGATCTTGAAGCTTGTGACGGAATTTGCGTTCACCACATCGACATCGAAGTCAAGAGTCAAACACGCGATTGGTAATAAAGCACTGCCGGATTGATCATCTGTACGGCTCCTTCTATAGTTTAAAGTTGTGTCCTCGGAGATTGCTGTATGATAGCTGGAACATGTGCCTCAGGTCAGTGCGAAAGAGGCTATGCAGTGCCCGAAATGTGATTATAAGATCACCTCGAAGTTTTCTGTCAGCGAATGATGGGAGCCTGAATAACTTGAGGCGTTCATCATAGGTGGGTCTCCGGGCTCCAAAGGGAATGCGCGTCGCACGATGCTGGACTAGCTCCAACAGGTTCTTGTCACCAATGAGGGCTGCCTCCCACACTGGACCAGCACACTCCATTACTGGTCTCACGAAAGTTGTGAATAGGAATGAACAGGCGCGAATGCTATAGCCGTTAAATGATCTTTCCATCATATATAATAACCTTTTCGCTTTGGATGCAACTTGCTGCATGTGCTCAGACCAGATAAGGCGATCATTTACAATTACTCCAAGATCAGTATGACTAGATACCTTTTCAACAGTACATTCAGCAATATTGATACCCCTTTCTTTTATCTCAACCAATTTGATTAAGTTATGTTACGTAAAAGAGTGAAATTTCCAAATTTCAAAATGGTGTAGTTTCTCACCGGAATGTTTTCTCGGTCTGGGTTTAGTTCGACTCAGGACGCCACGCTAAGTCGATTAACATCCTTTTTGACCTGAGCAACTCAACCGGTTTGGCTAAGTTAGGTTAGGTAACGATGTTCGGAAATGCAGCATTTACCAGCCCATTTCCTCATGCCACTCTCGACACCCCATTTCGGGTTTCACAAAAACTAATCCTCAACAACGTTCTAACTGTTTTAATACTCTTGGGCAACAGAGCGTTAAGTTACATATGTAACGTTATTGAAACCGTTAGAGTATGAGTATAATTTGAAAATGGATTTTTGTTCGATCTTGATTATATGAGGCCTCCTGCTAAATAAGTTCTGTAAACTCACCCTATTTGTTGAAGATAAATTTCCAGAGATGCATCAACAGCTTTAAAATTGACTGACACTGACACGGGACGAAAATGAGAATATTTTTTTCTCAGCTTTAAAATTGATGCCGCTCACCTGTTTAGTTTGCGTTGTATGTATAATATCTAGCAAAACTATAGTACACTATGTTGATGGCTAGGAGGTACTAAGTCAACCCAACCACTTATTTTTTAACCTTTGTTAATTATGAATGAGAATTGGATATGTACGTGTGTCAGCCTCGGTATCTCTTCTTCGTTGAAGTTTGTTCGTAATTGTACCCTATTTTGTCGTTATCTTGAAGACGATCAAAAATTGGGTTCCTAAACTATGGCTATATGGCAGTTGTATATGAGAGTCCCATCACTGAACCTGAAAATAAGCTTTCTCATTTTTCAACAGAATGTCTGTAGTTTTCAAGTGTATTCAACCACTTGTGTTCTCAACAAAATATTTGCTTTTTGTTTGGCGCTCATATTTCTTGCAGACGCGGCGAAACATTGCTTTGATAAACACGTCTTGGGCTTATCCTATATGAAACCATTGGCGTACTATAGAGAACAACTCACAGGTTCGTTTACTGATATTTCTATTAAATTCGTATTATAGTGTAAATTAGGATTTATCCTGGATGCTTGATTGTTTTTGTTCTCTAAGTTGTACAAGCTGTATAATACTTAAGATCAGTATCTTCCATGATTCAGAGCATGAAATTTCCTCATAACTGGGCACTACTACCTAGGGAATAAGCTTGTCTTACCTAATGGCTAATTCTGGGAAATTTCATTACATAGTGTACATTTTAATAGGTCTGTAGGTATAGACAAAAGGTATAGACAAAAAGAAAAGTAAAATAAAACATACAGATGAAAGAATGCGATGGAGGTATGGTAGGTATGCAGAAAAGGTTACAGTGTAAGAACATACATTTTTGACTGAAATTCTTATTCTTTTTATTGTTTGAATCTGTCTCATTTTTTAAGGTACCTAATTGAAAAATTTATGCCCGAAGAAAAATATCGTCCTTTGTGTTAATGTTGTCTTGAAAATATCATTATGTAAGTCACTCTTGGTGGTAGGCCTAGTTGTTTTCTCTGACTGATCTGTGTTTTGTTTGGTTTACGTATGCTGATTCATATAATCTATAGATCAGCTTGATATTCAATAGATTTGTTTCTTATCATAGACGAAACTTTGGTAGGTATGCGGTACCATCAAGGTAGCCTCAACACTTTTTATGCTTCCTGAGTTCGCAAATATCGTCAGAACTATATGAGTTGTTTACATGCGTGCTCCTACTGAGTACCGACACTACAAAGGATGCCTTATGCCTTCACAGGACGCCCGACGAGTAATCCCCTTTCGGCATTTTTTGCTGGGCTGGCTATGTCATTAGTGTAGTCAAAATTGTATATTGTCTGTGTACAATCAGATGTCAATATACAATCAATAGATTAATTTATGTTGTTTTTATCTATTGCAAATTGGTATTTGCATTATTGTAATATATCTTTTGTATAGATAATTAGGTTTTTATCATTACTCAGGTCTACATAATAACGTAACTGCGCTATAGAAGTGTCGGCACTGATTGAGACCTGAAAGAAAGGTAAACAACTCATATATTTCTGACTTTGTCTGTACAATTATATTATTTTTTGGCTTCTAAAACATCTGAAAGTGAAGTGAAAATAGAAAGGAACCAATTATCATATCAAACTTAATATTAGACATAATACATATTTCCTAACCTATAACAAGCCCGAATTATAAAGAGGTTTTTCATTAGATACGTTCCAGCCATATGATATTTACTGAAGTATTTTTCAAACTTAACGGACCTTACCTATGAAATGCCTGTGCTGCGCGCCTCTGAAAGCCTTTCCGAGTTTTTCCATTGGAAGCTTCAGTGCGCTCCATTAGAAACACAATATGTGGAAGCGCTTGAATGTATACCATCGATTTTTCATTACCACTTTGGTAGATTTGCGTCAATATGAAGGTGTGTACACCGAGACGTGTCTTGTCGTAGTTGCTTCAATGGGAAGGAAACATGCTATGACGTAGACGGATGAGAAATTGCTTTCACGAGACTATTTTTAAAAGGATTTCAGGATGAAGCACAGTTAAACAAAATCGGTCGGACAGCCTTATATTGCATCACCAAGAATGGCATTCATGCTACTTTTTAGAATATGGAAAATTTTACAGACTACACACAGATGCATTGATCTGGGTTCTAGATCTCTATCTATTTTAATTTCTAAATAAACGAAAGAAACCCAATAAATCATTTTCTCACAAGCGACAGAACTTGTTCAAACAAAAAATAATAAAACATTGGAAATTATTGCTTGGTTGACAAGCTTGAGAACAATACTGGATAAATAATATAGAGGATTCGTTTCATTTAACAACGTCCTTGCATTTAACACTTGATAAGGTGGTGTTAAATCATACTCAAACGGCAGAGATATTGAGAGTATAAATACAATAAACTAATGCCCAGTTGCACCAACTTTCACTTAAGGAACGATTAACAAAGGAAACCTCAACATTTAAGATGACCTTAAAGTTCCAATCGTTTGCACGGACGCGGACGATAATCTAAACTTACTTAGTTAAGTACTTGTTATACGTGGCAACGCTGGTTCTGTCACGCCCATTTTTTGTTTTGTCACTCCTATTTTGTGTATTCTGTTCGTGTTCACAATTTCTTCTTGTTAAATTCTGTGGTTCCTTTCCTTGGGTTGGATTGGAGATTGGAGGTTCAAGTTTAAAGAAGTTAACATTAAACTTTACCGTTTTTGTACATTGGAATATATATTTCAAAAAAAGAAAAATGAGTGAATGCAAACAAGATAAAGATGCCACAGTATTTTTGCCTATAGCCTAAACCTTTTGAAAAAGCTTAATTCATCTAGCTCCTCAAAGTAATTTGGCCTGTGATAAATATGCATAGGAATTCCATACTTCTAGGAATTCCGTACTCCACACTCCACGATATTGACAACTTCCATATCATCATCTAAAAAATCGAAATCTTTCGTAATCACGACAGAAAGACAGCACCAGATCACAATCATCCGATAATTAAACGCAAAAAGCAGTTAAGTCGTGTTTAAGTCGCTAAAATCGAGCACTTTATAAAGGAAGGTTTAAGGAGACTTTTCAGTATTCCTTAAATGTTGGTGCAATGAAATATTCTACATAAGCATGATTTAAGGATGCTTAACATTTAAGGCTTCCTTAGAAGAGTTGGTGCAAATGGGCATAAGACTCAAGAACCACAGATTATGTCACTTGATATTTTATGAATTTTTGACATTTATTTTTGTGTATATTGCATTGAACATCCTTCTTGGAACCGACATAAGCAGGTAAGTGTAAGAGTCGGCAAGGCTAAACTTCTCTGCTAATCTCCCTCTTGGTTTCTGGAAATAAAGACGATATTATTATCTTCAGACTTTCTAAGTATCACTAGTATGATTGCGGTAGCAACAAGTGTTGGCGGGCAGTGCTCAAGTCAAGTCAACACCTGAACTATTATTGATCTGAATTTAGGAAGGACCGTACAATACGAGTATTAGAGGTCTTCAGGAGTACATATTTTGACCAACTTTTTGTCCTGGCTTAACTGTTTCCTCAAATAGGTAACTTTGTCCTATTGTGTACTCGGTCCCAGCGAGAGTTTTGCATGCGCTTGTTATGTGATCTATTGCTTCTTTCTGTTGTTCTTATTATTATTATTATTATACATTGGCTTCTTTCATGTCCCTTTCTAAGGGCCTTAGTCTCACAAATTTTGTAACAGATCAAAAAACTGTAGGGCAAGTTTTTCAAGTGGTTTGTATGCGCAGTGTCTGGGCAACATTTTAAGCTAGATATGATTCTGTTGAAGCGAAAACATAAACGAAAATGGAAATTATTTTATATTTCTGAACACCTGTTTTTTTCTAAGGTATTGTACCTTTTCACTTATTTATGGTGGTATTGAATTAATGTAAGCCTATTGAGCTAAAATAAGTGAAGATGTTACTGATTTTTAACGTAGCTTTTCATTGTTTAGACAAAAGTGCCAGATTTTGGGTAATTATTAGCATTCTATTAAAATTGGAAAATCTCAAAAACGATTGATTTTTTTCCATACCATCTCCTGACACAAACAAATCGAATTACATTAAACCCTGTGTAAAAGACAGAAACGTTCTGAAAAATTAATTTATTATGAGTATAGAGATTAGGCAGTGAACTTATTTCATTTGAAATTTAAGAATATAACAGCGAAGTAGTTTCTAGGTATTTAAGGAGTCTTTTCTAAAGAGGAAAACATGAGGAAAATATTTTCTTTTCGATATGGTATGACCATGATCATGACACGCTACTTCACAAGTTTTTTTAGAATGTTATGATACAAAAAATATTTTTAGAGAAATCTTATTTGTAACAAAATAAACATACAAACACTTTTAAACTTGTCATAACCAACAAATTGACTAAGATATTAGCAATTTATTATTTTTAACGGATTAGAATAGACAAGGCATAAGGTTTGCTTAAAGACTTTGTTAAGGAACGTACTCCTAGAAATAAATGAAATTCCAGGTAAAGTAGCCCTATTTTGATAGGAAAATGCCAGTTTTGATTTATTTTTGCATTACAGTATACCTGTAGTCAAGTTAAGGGTCTCTCAATAGCAGTTGCGGTATATTGCTATTAAGTTTGGCTTTCTTCGTAGTGTAGGTATAAAAAAGGACATGAGACTTGGAAAAAGAGTGTATTTGCCTCTAAATACTTCATCTGTGACGTCTGACTTTTATGGACGGAATTTAAGTGAATGCAATCATAATAATGTAACCATGACAAAGTACTTTGCAAAAGGTTTCTAGCTTCTCTAGCCGAATTACTAGTTGGTTTTTATCATCAAATCATTCAAGTCACTGATTATACGTAAGAAAAAGACGTCTTCTGCAATAGCGCAGCTTTGCTTACTTTCCTGGATTACTTTCCCGGAAAGTGTTTACTATTCCCATATTCAAATGCCGTTTTTCCTTTCCGAAGATTTATGTTAAAGTGATAACCCAACAGTATGACTACTGTTCAATCTGCTTGAAATATCTCGCTATCTTTGGCTTTATTTCATCGCCATGGCAAGGAAAGGCTTGTAAAATGCATCCAAATGCACTTTCGCAATCAATATCAATTATTGTGGATTGTTGAAAAATGTACATTAAATAAACGTTTTTTGAAAGAATTCATAGTTCCCCTGCCCTACTTTGCAAAGCTTGAAGTATGACGTACCGCTGCACTTGTTATGATAAGCATTATATTAATACGTGCTTTAAATATATCGCCTTCTCTGTCTGTGACGTTATTTCGGAACGTTCTATTAATAACTAAAGCGGAACGCTAAAACCACTCTTTTGTCATTTGCTGTTCTGCTAGCGACATTCGTTCTTAGTCAGATTTAGGTTAAGTGGGGATATTTCGAATGTTACCCGCTCTTCGCATTCACTGCAGCCATTTGCACTTGTTGTGGAGATTAAAGAGAACCAGCTACGATTTGAATCTGACTGTTAGTAAGGTTAGAGAAGAAAAGCTCCCAAACAAATTCTTAGTAATTGTAGTAGTAGTAGTGGTGGGGGGGCGAAGCCAGGCAAGTAGGCCACTTTTGACCCTTTTTGCCGACCCCACATAACACACACAAATACTCATTTCCCTCTCTTGGTCATTGATAGCCTGCGTCGGTACTCTCTAACAAGAGATAGAAACATGTTTCTATCACCATAACGACCATGACGATCGGGCAGTTTCGGCTGCCTATCACGTGTATACTACGTTGTCACGGCACGCTGTCAAATTTACGAGGCCACCCGATCCCATAGCACATAGTGTATAGAAACACGTTTCCAAGTTACGGAGTACCGGCGCTGGTGTATTTGTGTTCCATGTAGGCTTTGTTACTGTTTCCCGGCGCCACTTTAGGAACAGAAATGTTAATTAGAACCCAACACTGAAGAGTCAGGTGGGGAATCTCGCTGAGGTTTATGGAAATTTACTTCTGATTGAAAAGCCAAAAACCAAATCCCTACCTTTATGGTTCGCAACTTCAGCTTTTGACTGATTGTTAGGATTCATCACCAAATCAAGTTGCTTGATGTGTTTAGAAATCGTTTGATTTCCCTTGATGATGAAGATGAAGTCTTTCAGGGAATCACTACTTGACCCAACATTCACATGAATAATTTCTCTAAAAATAATACACAACAATAACATGGAACTGAAGTACACAGGATGGACAAATGTGAGTAAACTATATTTGAATCTCTGGTTCATTTTAAGCAAGTTTTAACTCCATATTTTTTGCGGAAGCATGATCATTTGTTCTGAATTCTCGGAATCTTATGAACAGCACCTTAATCCAGACAAAGGAAGTAAACTGTGAAGGCACATATTCACAAAGTTTTTCATTTAATGATAAATGTTCAGAATATGCTTGGTTTTATACAACAGTCTAAGTCGACTACAAGCTCTTATCTTCCATGATTTAGAGCATGCCACTCATCAAAAACGCATATTATCATCAATAATTAATAACCGCACGTTTTTGGATACACTGCCATGACTCAGTGCTGTGCCATTAATTTTCAATTTTAACGTAAGCTGAGCTATGATATTGTCTTACGCAAACAGGATAGCAGTACTTTTGTCGGAGTTCAACTTCAAAGTATGTTCTATGGAGAAATTGTAGATCGTTTCAAGATCTTTTTTTATTTCCTAGGCTGCAATAAAGCAGTATTTGGAAGAAATAATTGGTAACCAATGTGTCATGAGCAAGCGTTTGAACATCACAAGAAGACAAGTATAAAGATATAGTTAAAAAAAAAGATACACGCTTTTTTCACCATAGAGCGCCCGACGCCTTTTTTCAAAACCATACAAGTGTTTTCCGTTTATTGTTGTTTTAATCTTATTTTACAATGTATTTTTAACTTTTTACGATGTGTTTTAAAAGCGTGTTATTTAAGTTGTTTTCAAACTGTCTTACTACTCAATGTAATGACGAACAATTTATTGTTTTTGATCAATATTTATGGCATACTCGCTACCATTACTGAATAAACAAAAATTAAAACTATCGACCCTTCTGAATAAATTTAAAAAAATACCAACTCCCAGACAATTGGGAGTTGTCACGGCTTGATTAGAGCTCTCTTCGCTACGCTTCTGTGTAGTAGTTGAAGCCGTCAAAATCGTGTTCGCGGCAAAGTTGGAACGTTCAATGTTCGGTCCGACCTTTTTATCCAAAGGAGAGTTGCAAGCTCACAAACATACCTACAGGTGAAGCTAATAAAAGCTTGTTAATAAAAAGACCAACGGAACTCGAATGGAGCCATGAGCAAAAACAGAAGAATAACAACGATGCCAATACTGACAATCATAAAAATAGATAATATAATAATAGTATATTGTTCAGCGAGCGTAATGACGGCAATAACTCACGCAGTTGAAATTGTAAATCAACAAGTGAGTTATTACCATTAGCGCGAGTTGAATGCTATACTTAATCTACAACTGTATAATATATCATCATCATAGTCACAATGTCTTAACAGATATGTTGTAAACTCGTAAAATGCATTTACTCATTTTACGAGTTTCTCTTGGGATATCCTTAAAATCTTTAATGCAGTAGTTTCCCATTTGCTTTCTGCATCCTCATGCTGTTGACCAGATGGTATGTACTGGTTCATCCGCCTTTAGGGTCAATTTCTTAGCCCAAGGACAAGAAAGCGTCCTGACTTTCAACTCGTCCACCCAAAGCTGTTGGTTGAGAAGAGGTTACTGTTTATACCGACAGTAGTTCGGTATTCCTTTTAGTCGCCTTTTACGACACGCAGGATATACGATGGGAGATATTCTAACCCGCCCCCACACGGGGCGTATAATATATAATATCTATAATTATAAACTATTGAACACTTATGAATTTTCAAGAGATCAGTATTAATAATAATAATAATAAACCGCCTTTATTGACAAAATAAAATGTTTTACAATTGTGGTTAGTAGCAAAGCTATTCCACTTAACTATCAGAGGTGATCACTCACCAGAGAAAAAACAAAGTATACCAATTAGTAATGTCAACGAAAATAAAGTAGTACTGTGCCAGGTACTAAGCTGAAATGTACGAAATTAAAGTACACAATTACCAGGTTAATGAAAAATAATACTATTGCAGATTATAAGTGAAATGTAATTATTATGTATCCAAAGGATTGCAGGGCGATGTCATCTATTCTGGCTACCCATCAAAAATTGTTTCAGTTTGTACTTAAACTTGTTGACATTATTAGCCCTAAATTCCTCTGGCAATGTGTTGTATAACTTAATGGCATTGAACGAGACACTTGTTTGAAACATAGCGGTTCTGTGCTGTGGCATGGTTAGTTTTGACTTGAATCTAACATTAACTGTGTGAACAAGCGAACGAGATATGAATTTATTTATGAAAGGAGGACGGTTAGAACTGTTTATGGACTTGTGTAACAACTCACACCGTTGAAGTTTGCTGTAAACCAACAAGTCAGTTATTACAATTGCCGTAGGTTGAATGCTATGCTTTATCTACGACCTAAACTATGAATTGTATAATTTAAGATGTACTTAAATTATTATGTAATAATTACGCAGTATTGACGGTGATCGGTCACAAGGGCGCACGGTTTGATTTTTACCTGTTTTCAGAAAGGGTGCCTTAATCGGCACCGGTCACTTGCGCGCCGGAAGAAAATTAAACTTCGGTGTCCCTAATGACAACGTACCTTTTATTCTTAATCAATAATAATTACTACCATAACCTAGTTAGATATTCTTGTGAAAAAAAATAAAGATTCTGTTCTCAGGCAATAAGGTATACGTAGATGACACGTTTGTTTATTGTACAAGAATTGTTTATCAATTGTTTATAATCCACGCTTTTAAAAATGTTCCTTACATACCTGTGGTGTTTATATTACTACCTAACAAATTAAGTTCTACATATTGTTTATCCATTACTGTGGAGAAAAGAATGTATCTTCTATCTATCTATCCATTTAGAAATAAAGCACCTAACTGTACAATAATAGGGTTTATATTTCATTTGATACAAGCTTGGTTCAAAAAAATACAGAACTTAAGTTTAATTGTAGCATATAGAGATGCTAATTCTGAAATTGGGCGTTGGTTGAGATAGACTTTCGGTTCATTATTTCTAGATCATGAGTAGGTTGCGGAATGCTTTGTAGAAGACTTTTATGCCATTATTCACTGGACTCAAAACATCTATTATTTATTTAAATACATTAAATTTGAGTAAATGTTCAATGTCTCGAGAAACATAGGTTTAAATTAATTTCTTAGCTTATTTCTAAATGAATATTACGAGCATTCGACAAGTAAGAAAAAACACGTGATTCTATGCGAATTTAATGCTGACGGAAAGTGCGTGTGTGTGTTATATTACGTATTACCATTTATTTCAATCAACGGTATTACGATAAAAGTAAACGAGTGTCCACATTTCTGCCGTTTATCTGAAATATTTTGCGCGCTATTGACCGGTGGGATTAGAACCAATCTGACCGCGGCGCGCTAGTGTCCTGCAGCCATATTGACAGCTTAGCCCCACTTTTGTCGAAATAAATACGACTGTCATCGTTCGAATACGCGCTTGACGTTTCATAGCGACATTTTCAGATAATAGAGAGTTTTTGGTCCGCACATTTGTCACTGAAATCGTGGTTATCGTTATTTGGAGTCTGCGCAGTAATGATTTGACACACAGTTAACTTTATTAAACATAACGGACGTGGTTAATTACGTCAGATTAGCGGTATCGTTATTTGTGCTTTTATGGTTATTTTTATGTGACATTTGCTACGTCATCGTATATATATACACTAATTCAATAATCTCCTCCATACTTTTCTAAATGATAATTTATCTCGCAATCGACGTCTAGGGCACAATCCGTTCTAATCACGTATTTTGTTTAGAATGTCCAAATTAACCTAAAATTCCTACACTTGTCAACTGTGACAGTACTGACAGTTCGATTCCTTAAAGTCTGACGCGTCCAAAAACTCTGCATTTTGCGACGAAAAGTTATCGTTATTAACGACAAAGTTAACCATAATCATAACGAAATTGTCGTTTGCCGTGACTGACCAAAAACTCTCTATTATAGCGTCTATTTAATCCCTATGTATGCATTCCAAGAGATCAGTACTGGTATCCAGTAGGCGGAGCTCCACGGCTGGAGCGTGACTTATGAATAATAATTTACGGTGTTTGCTTATAGGTAGTACGAGTGTAATATGTTCAGAAGTAGTTAGGTAATGGCTGTTTAATTTAATGGTAGTAGATAAAAGATTTTATTCAATACTATTCTGCTAAAATGAAGAACTTTATCGCTTTATGCTCAACAACCGACGCGACGTTCGAACTTCAAACACTGTGCATATTCAACTATTCCTACCCCAAAGTTGGGTAAGTGCAAACCTTCTTGATTCCGCTGTTACAGATGTTGCGGACAACTCTAACCGCCCTTCGTGATTTCGGATTCAATTGATCGATTTGCGGCCACCCGGCTCAATTTCTCAATTGGAAGGGCTGTTTCACTATTTAGTATGCATCAGCTTCTACGTCGGAATTGCCAGAGATGTGCGGCGTTTGTTACTACAGCGCGTTATTATTTATGGTTTCAATCTCAAGCGGATGTTCCGGTGACAGTTGTGGCGTAACGATTTGTCTCAAAATGTTCGCTAACGGTCCGCAGTGATGTGATGTGATGTGATGTGTGATCATAGAATCGTGAATTCGAATTAGAATCCCTATTAGGTTGGAGCGAAATTTCGATTTTCTGGAATTAAACCTCCTGGATGTTTAATAGGTGCCGTTAATCTCCCTAATTATGTCAGAAAAATCTGAGCTCCTAAAAACCTTATCTTCGGCTGCCGAAAATGACCTGAATTTCGAAAATCGACACTGTTATTTATAAGTAATACATATACTTGTTAATGGTTAGCGATCAGGTGAACTTTTTTACTACTCACGACGTTTTGGTTTATTCTGTCTTAAATCATCTTCAGGTTGATTGCTAAGTCCTATAAGTTCACAGTAAATAATACAAAAGTAACTATTAAAACTTAAAAGCACTTAGTGTAATATACAACATTGCATGTTGAAACTACTTCTAAGCCGTTTAAAAGTAGAATGGGTGATATTATTCAATATCTCATTTGTTACTTTTAACTCAGCGAAAAAAATACTGAACACCAAGAGACAATATCTTCTGCTGCAGAAAAACATTTAAACGGAAAAACTACGGGGCCAAATAGGTTTTCGGGAGATTTTGTAAATACTTGAATCATGCGAAAATTTACCTGTTAAGGAGTCTGAGAAAATTGAGTCATTTTTACCTTTGATTAATGTAGAAACCGTAAGTAGAGATGCCAAGTATATGTAGTGAATCACTATCACTTATTGTACGCTGGTTATGAATGATTATTGATAATACTAGCCTTGATTGATCTAAGGCCTGCCAACTACCTAATGTGTAAGAGTCTCCAGGTAATACTATTTACTTGTTAATCTGTTAGGAGTGTAGTAGAATTTGTAATTAATCTGTATAATATTGAATTACGCTTGAAGTCTACAGTTTACTAAACGTATTTGGGAGAACGCCAAAGCTTCCTAGACTTCGCTAATGTAACAAACTACATACATAGATAGCTGGGTGAAAAATAACGGCTGTTGAAAATTATTGTGTTTTCAAGTTTCTTCTGGAAGTAAAACACATCGAGCTGGATTTGATAAATTCATATCCTATACATGTCTGTGTTCGAAGCTTAACGATCTGAAGCATTTTATAAAAAAATTAAGTCAAGTTGATTGACTCAGTACTTCCCACACATTATGGTGCTACCAGTTTATTATTTTTCCATAGCATGAAGCTATAGTCTGAGATCTCCTTGCAACCAAATCATTGCCCGCCCGCCCGCAAAAAAGTGTGTTCTGCCGCTAGGTCTCTCTTTCACAGGACATTGGACATCCTATTATGAATACTAAGAATTTTTCAGTTTTATAACTCCTACCGCTCCAATTTCACCGCCACCCAAAAGCCCTTAATGCACATAAACACGAATTTTGAGCCGTTTTTATGTTTTTGTTTGCTGCACCGCCATCAAGAGAACATACACATTTTCCATCCTCGCCAAGGTAGTAAAACTGCGTTAAAATTTCTGTAAAATCAATTCAACAGTTTCCACGTTACACAATACAGAACGATCTAACGATCTAAATTACCTAAAGCAATACTCGTATGTATACATCAAAAAATTCCCTTAGTTTCGGTAATCGGCAAGGCAATGCTTCAGATTTACAACCCCCCACCCCCCCAACCACCTAAAATTCACCTTACCCAAAAAAAAAACACTAGAAAATTATCAGGAACCCCTGAAATGCCTGAAAACGAAGTATTATAGCTGCATTGCCTACTACGACCCCCCCCCCACAGCATATGGCAACCCAAATTTCATCGCAATCTGTGCAGCGGTTACTGAGATTAGGAGGTTAGAAAAACGCCAACAGACAGACAGAAATAATACTCGCTTCACCCATCGGTGTGGGAAGTGAAAGAGTCGGGGTTTCCTTTGCTTGATTACATAAACGTTTTTCGTGTACTTTGAAGAAAGCGTGCACATTTCTCATGAATTCTGTATAAAGCTAACGTTGCCTTTGTGTCGGTTATACAAGGCCAAATTTAAATGTGTGCACATCGCATAAACCCTACTGAATAACCTTTGTGACATTTGGATAATTCGCTGAACAAACTAATGTGTAATTCAGTGCTTGCGTTGCGTTGTTTGCTTGCCTCCTAATTGAAGGTACACAAGTGCCCGTTTGCAGTATAAGGAAATTAGCCTTGAACAATGTCACATACATTATCATCTAACTGCAGTCCATTGTATACGGTGTCCCTAAAGGTAATATCGAGCGAATCTCTAGAGAGGCTGAGCAATGGTTTGGGATTGCTTTTTACATTCTTTGCTCATTTCATTATATATACAGAGTGGTCCAATAAGCGCGCGGTGCTCCCTAGCGGCCACACCGTTTAAATTAGACGAAAATGTTTGAAATAAAAAACGTTTCTTTTCAAATGCTCTACATTTAGAAAATAATTTCAAACATGGCGGACTTCCGGATATACCTGAAGTAGGCATCAACTTCCTTATTTTAAATGCAACACCTTGTATATTATTACGTTTTTGAATCCAGCATCGGTTTTTAGGTCCAGTTTTTTAACCATTGTTATTCAGCAATTTTTACAAAATTTGACGTTTGTAGTAATATTAATATCTCGGAAACTAAACGAGATAGAAAGATGCGGTTTTCGGTTTTGAAACAAGCAAGGAACGTACTTGTGTTTCAGTCGTTGTTTCAAAATAACATTAAATCAATAGACTAGCAATTTTCAAATTTGAAGAGTTAAAAACTTTAAAAACTTTTTTTTTAAATGGTATGGTATAAGTTTCACATCGGTGGATGCGAAATTAAATTCTCTTTCACTTTTATCTAGGCACATGTGGTTGTATCTTTGATGGATTTCAAGATATTTATGGTTTTGTAATTATGGCGTAGGAATTGGAAAAATCGTAGGTGGCATGGCTCGCAGACGAAACAATTGGCAGGAAACCTTCCATCCAAAGTGTTTCGATCTCTAGTACTAAAATGTGCTTTCGCTCCATCTACCTGTAACCACATTATTCTTAAAAACTCCAGTGGTAAATTTTCCAACAGGTTTTCCAAATTTTCACTTAGAAAATTTTAGAAAACATTAGTTTAATATGAGGTTTCCAATAATGCCACCCCAAATGCTTAGACTCCATGCTGGTTGTCAACAAACCTCTCAAAATTTGGATTTACGTCGATATAAAAATGAAAATTATGCCAGTTTACATGGCCGTTAATGATAACGCTGTAGGTTTTATAAAAAAGAAAACGAAAGAATTTCATAAGAAATGTAGCTTCATTCGTAAGCAACACACTGTTGAAAAGGAGTGCATCTTCTTGGACTCAAGCACGACTCCAGTTACAGAAATTCATTCAGTTTTCAAAGTCTTGTCCTTCAATTGCTTGATTTAGCTGTACGTGATAAGGATGCTATATATACTCCGTTAAGATCATGTTCACAGATGTTTGACCAATGCCCAAATAGCGACTAATTTCTGCTGTAGTACTGATATGCGGATCTTCAACAACAATTGCGAGAATGTCAAACTCACTATCTTCATGTATTAGTACTACATGTTTCCTTCTCTCATATTTTACGCCCACGTAAATTCAAATTTTCAGAAGTTTGTTGCCAACCAGCATGGACTCTAAGCATTTGGGGTGGTATTATTGGAAACCGCATAATAAACTAATGTTTTCCAAAATTTTCTAAATGAAAATTTGGAAAACCTGTTGGAAAATTTACCACTGGAGTTTTTAAGAATAATGTGGTTACAGGTAGATGGAGCGAAAGCACATTTCAGTATTAGAGACCGAAACACTTTGGATGAAAGGTTTCCCTGCCAATTGTCTCGTCTGCGAGCCGCACCACCTACGACTTTTTTTGCTATAGTGTACTCGCTAGCCTAACAACCTCAATTAAAGAAACACAAAATATGTCACAGTAGCTACAAATGCTGTTGAAACGTCTGAACATATTGTTAAGTGGTGAGTTAATCAAAATATTTGTTTTGGCTCTTGCGGTCCGGAAAGGCAGGTGACTACGTGCTGAGAAAGCCGGTACGCTTATGTTGACCTGACTAAGGAGTTCTGAGCTATCAATTAAATTATGCAAGAGTTTATAAAAAAACAGTGAATACTGCTACTTTGCTATTCTGTGGAGGAATTCTGTAACTCTAAGCAAAGCGATAGCGACATTCTTCCAACGCTTTCGCTCGTTTCGGTATTCCATAGATGTCTTCGTTCCGACTCGGACATAACGAACGCAGACGAACGGTATAAGCGATAGCGAAAGATTTTGGATCTTGTTTGTCAAGTTTTGACATTATTATTGCTGTGTGTAAAAGTGACGATTTGCTTAAATTTATTTGTGTACTTAATTAACAACTAATGAATCGAAGAGAAAAAACTAATTCTTCGCAATGGTCGGCATTGCTGGATTTTGCAGAGTCTCATCCAGAGATATTTAAGCCAGCTCGTGAATGCTCGTGAGTCATCGAGCTCCATGCCGACAGCGTAACGAAGCGTTAAATTGTAGTTATGGAATGCCGTTAAAAATCGTTTCCGTAAATGATTAGCTTCGTTTTCGCCTGCTTTCGTTGCTATAGCGAAAGTTACAGAATCGATCCACAGCCACGTACATTCTGATAGTAGCATGATAAATCTCGTTGACTTAAATTGCTAGAACTGTTGGACTGGTCTAGTTTAACGACTTGACGATCCTAGGAACACCGTTGAAATATCTGATGCGGAACTGTTGCGAGCCCTCAGCATTCTTGGCATTCACTTCTTCTTGTAGCCTTTTATACTGCTCAATTTGCCTCCGTGTGCGATCGAACGAAAGCGATATATTTTTGAATGGACTATTTTTCAGATTTTTCGCATTTTTTATGAGATTTATAACTTGAGACTCATCATTCAGAACTAATTTCACTAATATGTTCTTACGTTCCACAAACCGACCAAGCGTGATTGGTACAACATCCACACCTTGGAAGTTCGGATCAACGACCCTGAGTATTTTCGTCACCTCAGTCTTGTCTTTTTCTAGACGATTTTGAGGCTGCTCAGACTGATCTTGTTCTGGTAAACCTGCTACGCCGCTGGTACTGGTACTGCTACTGAGATTCCACAACCACCAAAACAAACCGTGATGTAGGTAAATAGCGCCTGAATGAAAAAAAAAGTGTTTATATGTGTACTAGAGAGGGTACTGCCAAGCTGTACACACATTTTTTTAGGTTGTTTTTATTGCTGTTCAAATTTTACTTGCGAGTAGTATATAATATGGACGCTAATGTAAGAATCCTGCGTGATCTACATAAATCTTCCGTCCTCTGACTTTAATACCAAATTTCATTGCATCAGAATTCGCTTTTGAGCAACACATATTCTCCTACAATCCCTAGCAGTCCCCAGGGCATAATATTATACTGCACATGCGAGTATGCATATATGCATATTTGATAGGGTTATGCTATCTACAGTATCATTAAGCTGTAATATTAGAGGTGATGCCTTATTTAATGAATTGTTTGCTTACATAGGTATTGTATTTATCGAATGAGATACTTTGTAAAAAAATTTAAAATGTTTTTTAATTGCATCTAATGTAATTATTCCAGACTTTGTTAAAACTTACAAATTTTTGTCATCGGTTTACCACGTCACCCACATCAAGTTACCGCTACGTCGTTTAGCATAAAATTTAATTACCTTTTGACCATGGTTTGTTACGAAAAGTTGGATGTGGAGATTTATTACCTCATAGTTTTTCAGCTACGGTATAGCTTCCGTTACTAAAATATTAATTACTATCATTCTAGCTCCAACCTTAGTTTTTCACAGAGATCCTATTTGCGTAGACTAAATAAAACACTCGATTGATTTCTAACTATACCGAATTTTGATTATACATTCATTACACATTCATATAAAATGACCTGCTTTCCATTTCTAAAAACAAAAGATGGTCCTTATCTAGTTCAGTAATGAATAGTGACACTCTCGGTAGACCCGTAACTACAGATAACACATATCTCAACTGGTGTCGCCTGGTGTGTCATTCATGATATGCCAATGTTTGTTATAATGGAATTTAATCCTATTATCATCTCCAAAAATATGCCGGCCCGAATTTTTGTGTTAACGATACAAATCATACAACGGCGCCGTGGCTTAGTTGGTTAAAGCGCCTGTCTAGTAAACAGGAGATCGTGAGTTCGAATCTCGCCGGGGCCTATCTTTTTTTTCTTTGGTTCTCAAGCTGTATTGTTACCACAGAGTGTTATTTACGTAGTTACAGCGCGCCTCTATAGAACTTAAGGAAGTTTCCTGACAGATTGTTCATGACCTCTGCATGAGGTTAGAAATATTCATAAATAATCGAATGAATAAGTATAGTTACAGTTAGTTGTTATGAAAAACGACCCTATGAAATTAAAGTAAATTTTGTGAGCAACAGTTTAGTTGCACATTTTTTGAATTCTGTCGACAATAATTATATGTTAGCATATTATGAATTCAGATTTTTATGAAGTGATCGTCGTTTTCCAGAAGAAAAACAATGAAATAAACGATGTAGGTATCAGATAGACGCAAGAACTTAAAAAATGCAATATCCTGAAAAATATATAGGAGATTAAAATGGTCTCAATTCATGTCCCAATATTTCTTACAACGGAATCATATCTTCAATCCGGTTTATGAGTTCGACTAGATTTGTGTAATAGAATGTAAACATATCGACAAATGACGCTTCGACTATGGTCGGTAGCCTTATCACGTATCTTGCAGACGACAAGCAACGGGCGAAAATTGCGCAATATCTGCTGTCAAACCTAAATATCGTATTATGCAACGACGTCACCGTGACGGAAAACAACAAATAACCTACAATATTGACGGTTCTGTTGCTGTCATACCACTGTTGATCGGCATCTGCTCAGCGACCGCTGTCGCAAATTTTTACATAATAAGGCTGCCGGGTTAGCCTCATCACAAGAATCACTGGTCTTCACGTTCGGAAAGTGATCTAGGATCAGTCAGAGATAGGGTCAGTTCACTCGTGTACGGTAAGTGATCGCCTTCGAATGATTCAGATCAGTAGCTGTTTTTTATTCTTAAACCAACTTTTTCGTTGTTCGATGTCCGTTAAATACATGGAATTATAAATCTCACTTGACAGCTGTTTGACATACATATAACAGATCGATCCGGATCCAGATCACTTACTGCGTTCGGTATTTAGATCAGACCACTCGGATTGCTCCGTTCCGTTCGTTTTTTGTAATCTGAGGTAGGGAATGTGAATTTGGGTCGTTCGGTTATTGAGATCTGACTGATCCGAGATTCATCTATCTGCTCTCTGAATTTGGACGGATTAAAGCGAGCGATCTGAAGTTTATAGGTTATGTTTGTATTGTTTATGTTCAAGGAGGTTACAAAAATTAAGGAATTATAATTATTCTATATGGAATATACGAAAACTTACAAATTGGCCGTTGCTAACAACGATTACGAACAAACCGTAAAAAATGGAAGTAACTCGCAACAGGTTCAAATCTTGAGGAAGACATTCTAAAATGTTCTACCTTTATATGCCTAAAGACCTACACATAGGACAGCAGTTCTTAGTCCGACCCTATCGTTTAGTGATGTCTGATCATCCGCGTTTAAGTTAGGTTAAGTTCTTATAAGCTATAGACTACAGCCACGCCTTCACGCGTTTCCTAAGGGCTGTTATAGCACAGCATAGTAAACAACCAGCACAATAACTCAGGTTGGCGGCAATTACACGCGCGTCCCCACTTTTGGATGATTTTTTTGTAGGGATGCTAACAATATTTCGATACTGGTACTTCTGCACTAATATCGAGTATTTTATCTTAGATACTTTTTGAGCGACTCCAGGCTGGTATCGATACTTTTGTGGGGTATCGGATCGAAAATAATTATTGAGGGGTGTAATCATTCTCTGTATGAACCAAACGCACCTATTTGGCTAAAAAATATCGAGTTGGTACCGGTATCGATATTTTCATTTTCGCATCTCTACCCAAACTTCACAGCCGTAAAATCATCCATAAATCCTTCTGGTTGTTTACTATGCTGTGGTTATAGTTTCAGCATTTATCACCCAAGGAAGTGTCTTGTTTTGGCGCTATGGGAGAATATGGAGTTCAGTTTGCAAGATAAGTAATTTTACGATGGTTCTAAGTGGATGTAGACAAAGTTGCATCGTTCTTTGTGTGGTAAAGGTGTGCAAGCTTCAAAGCGTCCATGTATCAGATATCTTGTTTCATCGTTAGTACAACTTTCAAAGGTGAACATTATAGACTATATGTATGTAGGACATTAGGAATATGAGTAATCATTTTGGAAATTTACTTTCAGAGGTTTCTCACTGCACGAGGCGTTAGCTATGACAGAGGATGATGAGATTGATGCTAGATCAGTAACGCTTTTCCCCCCTATTTATGCCTTTGTTGACGTCACTGACGAAGATTCAGGAAAAGAAGATGAATTTGTTATAGATAATTTTCCACCAACTCAATGAGTCTTTTGGATGAACTGAAATCAAAGAACACCTGTGGGACTGGGATCATACGAGAAAACCGCATTCCAAAGAACATCTTGACTGACTGACGAAAATTGAAAAAAGAGTGAAGGAGCAAATTTGATTATCAAAAAGAAGAAAGCAGCAATATGATTTTTGTGAAATGGAAAGACAACAACATAGTGACATTTGGTTCCACTATATCCACTGTATTTATTTCCTATACATTCTGCTAAATTCTACTGCCAAAAAGAAAAAAGTTCATAAGAATTGATCAGCCAAATATTGTTAAGTTGAATAACAGAAATATGGGAGGCGTTGATCGTTCGGATCAAAATATGTCGTTATACGTGGCAAAAAGTGGTATTTTCCACTGGTATCCCACTGTGTAGGTATGGCAGTAAATAATGCATGATTGCTGAGTAGAAAACAAGGATCTTCAATGGGACAATTACAATTTCGACGCAGTATTGCTGTTTCAGTTCTTGAAAGGTTTTAAAAAATCCAAATTACCAAAGAGGACGAGCATCTGCAACTGCATTGGATGAGATGAGATTCGATAGGGTAGATCATATACGTGATCCCGCAAAACACCCAAACCAGATTTCGCCACTGCCATCAAAAAACAACAACAAGATGTTCTAAGTGTGACATACCGATTTTCCCGATGATATGTAAGACGTCAAAAAAATGTATTTCCTGAATAAAAAATTAGAAAAATGGTATCACTCTATATTATTACATCTATCTTAAACCACAAATGCATAAGAAATTCAAATAAACCTTCCTATTAGCTGCTTCGGCATATCTGGGTAAACTACCTATTACTAAAACGTGGAACAGATTTTTCGGAGTTTTCTGTTTTCACAAGAACGGCGAGATCATTGTTTCATCATCCTCGTTGAAAATAATTTGAAATCCCTCTACAAAAGCGATCACCGCCGCTTTAACAATTTCCATTTGGCGGATACCAAACAAACAGTGAGGTTACAAAGAACATTTTGACGAATGTCAGCTCGTCAGCAGATACCAGATATCCATTCCGTTCGTTTATTACAGACTGCTCTGTGCAATCAGCGGTCACGTACGAAAATCTCATCTCATGCGATGTAAATACCGAACGTGGTAACTGTTTCCGTAAAAGCCTACTATCACTTTACGCAGTCCACTTTGATACATGACGTAACAATGACAAACTCGCTTTTGAAACCCACAAAAGTCAGTCGTGCTTGCTCGCATTTTCGTAAAGACATTTGCACTTGAAGTATCAAGACACGAAATTGGATAAAGAACGAAAATAGTATTTTATGTGACAAGCACAAAATGGTGCACTTTTCCCACGACTTTGAAAGTTTGCGATATGAGCCGAAGGCAAAAGTTGCTATTTTGTGCGAGTTGTATTGGTAATATACTTTTTCTACAACAGCGACGATTATCAAAATAAATACAAATAAATATGGAAATACCGGGTGTTCTAGAATTTCCTTGACATGTGATATTTTCGTAACGAAAAACAATTTAAGCAATAAATGAGTTGTAATTCTGGAGGTGTCATAGGCTTTATCGTTGTACGTAATCCCCTCAAAGTCACCCCCAACTTTTGTTTTTAAATAGCACCCTGTAGGTTTTCCTACATAAGTAATATTTCTATTCTATTTAAAATCTTGTGCTGCCTTTCATGTTATACGCAAATTTATTTTTTTTCATAAAATTATAAATAAAATAAGAATTTGACGCTTTTTTTTTGAAGAAAAAGACGGATAAAAAAGAAAACTAAGTGCTTTCGAAAAAACGTCTTTTTTGTCCTCTTTTATTACGAAAAAATATTATGCCTCAAAAAAATATATATATAATGCCTCAAATCCCTATTTGATTTCTCTGGTGCTTATGACTTTACGAAAAAAAAAAAATGGTTTGTGTATTAAATATAAGGCACTACAAGATTTTAAATAGAATAATGACTTCATTTGTGGAGGAAAAGCTGTGGGATGCTAGTTAGCAAAAAAAGCTGAGGGTGAGTTTTAGGGTCCGTGTGGGGTTGCTAGTCCCCCATCGGACGCCTCCCCGGGTGGCGGATAGGGGAATGCTTCCCAGATATGGGTGGTACCGGAAAAATAAAATATTCGGGGCGGACCAAAACTAGCAACTGGTGAACGGCAGCAGGCTCATCAGTACCTAATGGCGGTGTGAGAGGATGGACCTCTGTAACAGCGCTATTCTGGAGAATGGAAGGCGCAGCTGGAACAGCTTCAACGACTTCCACACTGCGGTGATGAAAGGAAACGGAACTCCTACAGCACTATTCTTTCCAATAAAACCCAAATGGCTAAAGAAAATCAAAGTATGGCCCTCAGTCCGGGGCACCCCTTAAGTGGGGAGAGGGTGCTAAGAATCCCCCCGTACACAACAAACTATCCAAAATATCAGATCTACAACAAGACGACTAGAATTGCGACATGGAATATCCGCAGTCTTTATATGGCTGGAAAACTGGCCAATGTAGAAGCAGAAATGCAACGCTTACGAATCAACATCTTAGGTCTAAGCGAGGTTCGATGGCCAGGTTCTGGTAAATTGAAAACAACGCACGGGTTAATTTAGTACTCTGGAGGCGACGATCCCAAACACCAATATGGCGTGGCAACACTCATTTCTAGTGAGTTGGAACCATCTGTAATAGACTTTTTTCCTTTGAACGACCGCGTCATGGTTCTTAAGCTTGCAACAACTCATCGTGTTTTGAATGTAATTCAATGTTACGCTCCAACAAATGACAAATCGGACGACGAAGTTGAAGAATTTTATGCCAGCCTGGAGAAAGCAATTAAATTAACAAAGAAGGGTGAAATAACAATCGTGCTTGGCGACTTTAACTCAAAAGTAGGAGTAAAAGCTGAAAGCAACATCACTGGCCACTTCGGACTCGGTGTAAGAAACGAGAGGGGTGACCGACTTGTACAATTCTGTACTGAACACAACTTATCAATCACCAATACTTTTTTCAAATTACATCCCCGACGTCTATATACATGGAAATCTCCAGCTGACAGAGAAGATCATTTGATCCGAAACCAAATAGATTTCATTCTCATCAGATCCGAATTGCGAAAATCTACCAAAACATTTCCTGGCGCTGACGTCTCCAGTGATCACAACCCAGTTGTAATGGACTTACAAATGCACCGTTTTAAATCAGTTAAGCGGGCAGAAAAAATTAAACATATCAACTTGAAGAGCTTAGACGATAATGAAATAAGAGCAAACGTAAGTCAACGACTTGAAGAAAGACTGGAAGCAGCTGAAACATCTGAAGCAACTGACGTTGAGCGCCAATGGAGTACTTTGAGAGAAGCGCTTACAATCACTCAAGAAACCGACATAGGATTCATCAGCACAAAAGGAAAGCAACCTTGGATGACTGACGAGATTCTTCAAATGATGGACGATAGAAGAGAACAGAAAACAAGAAACATCGAACGATACAGAGAACTGAACAAAATAATTCGACGAAAATGTAGGGAGGCTAAAGAGCAATGGCTAAATAACCAATGCACAGAAATAGAAAATCTCCAAAAAAAGCATGACCTATTCAACATGCACAAAAAGATCAGGGAGATAACAGGAAGACAACACAAAGCTCACAGTGGAATGTTAAAAGGGGCCAACGATGAGTTACTGATCGGGGTCGAAGACAAGCTGAAACGATGGAAGGACTATATCGAAGAACTTTTTGGCGAAGATCGAACGGAAAGCCCCCAACCAGAAGAATTTAATGAAACTAGTCCTTGTATTACGCCGGACGAAGTTATACGAGCAATAAAGCTTCAAAAAAATGGTAAAGCTATTGGCCCCGACGGAATCTACGCAGAGACGCTTAAGCTAATGGCACAGTAAGAAGGGGCTGGCCTAAAGCTCTTAACAGCACTGTTTAATAACATCTATAGAGCAGGTAAAATCCCAACAGACTGGCTCAAATCTGTGTTTGTCACCCTGCCCAAAAAGACCAATGCGACACACTGTGATGACTACAGAATGATCAGCCTAATGTCGCATGTTCTGAAAACCTTTCTACGAATTATACATACTCGAATCTACAGCAAATGCGAGCGAGAAATCGATCCAGTTCAGTTCGGTTTCAGAAATGGATTAGGAACGCGTGAGGCTCTCTTTTCTCTTAATGTACTCACCCAAAGATGTAGAGACATGAATGTCGATGTTTACGCGTGCTTTGTTGACTATCGGAAGGCTTTTGACTGCGTTTCACATCAAAAAATGGCGGAAATTCTAAAAAATACCGGGGTTGATGCAGAAGACTTACGCATTATAACAAACCTTTATTGGCACCAAACTGCACAAGTGAGAGTTGATGGGCTAACATCTGAACAGGTGGCAATAAGGAAAGGTGTACGTCAAGGCTGTGTGCTGTCGCCTCTATTGTTTAACATTTATTCAGAAGCAATATTCAAAGAAGCACTTGAGAACATAGACACAGGCATTAGAATAAATGGAAAACTACTTAGTAATATCCGCTACGCAGACGACACCGTGGTAATAGCTAATAACCTTCAAAACTTGCAGAGAGCCATGAACCTTATTGTAGAGTATAGCCAACGCTTTGGACTATCTGTTAATGTTAACAAAACTAAAAGTATGGTGTTTTCTAAGCAAGCAGTGGAGGCTGTAATACGCATTAACAACCAACCTGTCGAACAAGTGCATTCGTTTCGGTATTTAGGAGCCATGGTGAACGACCAAAGTGACCCGAAAATAGAGATCAAATCTCGAATCGAACAAGCTCGTAAAACTTTCATTGGCATGAGACACCTTTTCGTCAACCGCGGACTTTCTCTTCAGCTTCGCACGCGACTTCTTCGTTGTTATGTTTTCCCTGTCCTTACTTATGGATGTGAAAGTTGGACTTGTAATCCAGAAATGGAGAGACGCATAGACGCTTTCGAAATGTATCTCTACCGTAGAATATTGCGTATTTCATGGATGGAAAGACGGACAAACATCGACGTCCTAAATACAATGGGAAAATCACGAGAGTTGATGAGAACTATTAAAGAAAGAAAGCTCCAGTACATCGGGCATATCATGCGCGGCGAAAAATATGAGATCCTTCGCCTGATTATCGAGGGGAAAGTCCAAGGAAAAAGATCAGTTGGACGACGCCAGAACTCATGGCTGAAGGACCTACGGAGGTGGTTTGGAAGGACGTCCACTGAAATTTTTAGAGCTGCAGTGTCGAAAACAATTATTGCCAATTGGGTCGCCAACCTTCGTTTGGAGACGGCGTCATAAGAAGAAGAAGAAGAGTTTTAGGGGTTGAAGTACAAAAAAATAGTTCGAAAACATGAATAGTTCGAAAACATGGTATGATAGGTCATTCAATACCCTTAAAAGATCCACTCAGTTTTCTTTTTTATCTGTTTATGATATAGAAAATATTACACCTCAAACAAGTTCTTATTTTATTCATCTTATGTCTATGACTTCACGAAACAAATAGGTTTGTGTGAAAAATTAGAGGTATCTTATGTTTATGACTTCACGAAACAAATAGGTTTGCGTGAAAAATCAGAGGTATTACAAGATTTTAAATAAAATGAGGACTCAATTTGTGTAGGAAAAACTATTGAGTGCTATTTCAAAAAAAAAGGTGGGGGTGAGTTCTAGGGGTTGAGGTACAACAAAATGGTTCAAAAGCATGGTACGATAGGTCATTCAATGCGCTTAAAATACCCTCAGTTTTCTTTTTTATCTGTTTGTGTTACAGAAAATATTACACCTCAAACAAGCTCTTATTTTATTTACCTTATGTTTCTGACTTTACGAAAAAATTAGGTTTATGTAACTTATAATTCGGTAACCGTAAAGTCCTTTTAAAAAATATTTTATTTCCAAAAACAGGTGATGACAGTTTCAAGTGTGGACAAAGACTGAATAAAAATGTAAAATACAATGGTAGCTTGAACTAATGTGAACTCTGCAAAAATATAATATTACAATTCTGGAAAGTGCAAGGCGCCGCTTGAAGGTGCTGACTCGGTGTCTTCTATCTTCATAGCCGCATCATAACTCCTCCACCCCTAGAATGAAGCTTCCCCTGGAAGGTTCGGTTTTCTGGAAGATAGCTCGAGTTCTTCTTCAGGATTCGTAACAGGTGTCTTCCTTGGAACGGGAGTAGGATTCTTCCCTGCATTCTTCTTGGATTTCCAATAAATAGCGAACATGCCCAAAATTGTGCCAAAAATGTACAAAATGATAGTCCAGGCACTGGGTGTAGTGAAATCTGCTTCGTCATTTACGATTGGGCTGAATGATTGAATAGGAATATCTTTCATTTTCAAATTCTTCAATTCAATTTCAAATTTTGGTTTCTGGTTCTCAGAAATCAAAGTAAAATTTGGCGTTTCCATGACTAAAGGCTGGCCAAAGCTTTTGCTCAAAAATGTGAGCGGTTCACCTCTGAATAAAATTTTGCAATCATCTTGTGCGAGCAAAAATATTCCTGATAAGATTCTTGTTTCTATGTGGTTTTGACATTGGAATTCTAGCTTCTCTTGAATTGGAAAGACAGCTAGATATTGATTAATTTCTGATATGATATCAATATGGTTTTCCTTAACTGTTACTTTTGTGAAGTGGCAGTTTCTTGCGTTTTCATTTTTCAGTATACTTGACTCGCAGGACATATTTATGTTGGCTTGGGCTTGACGTGGACAATGGTACATGTTGCCTCTCGTACACATGCCAGTTAGAGGTTTTATTGACTCATTGTCAATTGATTTTAATAAATATTTAGAATTTGGAAAAACCGAAACAAATTCTGACCCATGTTTTGAAGGAACAGGGTGAAGATAATAAAAATCAAATATAGTACCTAATTCAATTGGAATCGATAAAAAGTAAATTATTTGATGGAAATCAATCTTGCAATGTACCTTAATGATTGATTCAAATTCTAAAATATTCTCGAATTTCACCTCATATGGAAGCATGTTTTTGTAATAGGAAGATAATTTGGACAATTCATTATATAGATCAGCTGGTCTAATGATACTTGGATGCATAACTCCCATCTTGCAAAATGTCACAGAATTCTCGATATCTTGTAAAGTGTTGAAAATAAAATTATAAAGTAGTAAAAGTGAATGACATGTATCTTTAGCAAAAAGAATATTTTGAGATGTAGCGCCTGCCTGCGTTATTTCGTTCAGCTGCAATATTTTTGACTTTAACAAAATTTCGTTATGTTGAATATTTTGGATAGTGAGGTTAAAATTCTCAATTAGCTTATGACTGACTGAATATTGCATTTTCATCTGGTTTTCAATGCTTTTCTCGTTATTTTGCATATGACTGATAATCTTGTGAATTTGTTCTCCATCACTTGCATCTAAATTACCTGTGAGAAATTTTACTACGCTACCAATACCGTTGAATAACCCTCTACGTGATCTATCATTGGCAGCACTATGAATACGAATATTTTCGATTTTTTCCGAAATAGATTTCTGTGTAAAATTGATTATTCTATCATAATACTTCAGTTCCCTAATATATATAATATTATTATAATATTTCAACTTAAAATTATTGTATTGATTATTCAAATTATTATACGTATCATATAATTCTCTTAACCTATAATAGTGTACCAAAGTATGTTCCGAAATTTGAAGTTTGGCTGGACCTAAATTAATCGGAAGTATTCCCAAATTTTGGCTGATATCCTTTATTTGGATGGCTTGTGTGCTGGTGAAGAACCTGTAAAGGATTTCTTAGTTTTAGAAATCTTACGTGGCCTTTTAATATTTGACAGATGAATTTTTTCTGTGGTATTTCCATGAGTAGGCTTAATTTTGGCAGTTTTGAGTTCACTATCAATCTTAGAAATACTTTCTGGCTTATACTTATTCCGTGTTTTGCTCTGTTTTTGTTTATTCTTAACGTAAACTTTTTCTGAAATAGTTGGCAAAGGTTCTCGGTCTTCGTTCAACTTACTTATTAATTTTTCCTTATTTTTCTGTAAATCGGAATTTAGTTTTTCATATAATATTCTCATTCTTTCCTTGTGATTTTGAACATAGTTATTAACTAATTGATTTTCTATCTCGATATTAAAAGGTGATTCTGTGCCTAAATGTCCTGTAATAATCTCATAAGGTTTCAAATTTGTAACAGAGTGAATCGTGTTATTATACGCTAAAATTGCATAGTCCACTTTAATTTCAATAGGTTCCTTTTTGAAAATATCTTGATTATTCAACAATCTAATGTGCTCTATTAATGTAGAGTGAAATCTTTCAATAATTCCATTAGATTCGGGGTGCTGAGAACTAATGAAATGAATATTGATTTTGTGTGTAGCCAAAAGTTCTTTGATAACTGAATTTTTAAATTCTAAACCATTGTCTGATATTATTTGGTCAGGTATACAATGGTGTGCAAAATATTTGATCAATTTATTTGCTATTTCTATAGCCTGCGCTGAATTCAATCTATATGCTTGAGCATATCTCGAGAATGAATCGATAATTGTCAAAAATTTACAATTTTCCAATGTGATGCTGTCTATGTGTAAAATTTGAAATGGTCTTGTGCCTGTAGGAGTTACGTTGTATTGCAATTTAAGAGGATGTCTCTCATACTTTGTGATGAGACATGTTTCGCATTGATTAATGAAATCCCTGATAGTATTATATAGTTTGGGAAAATAATAGTTCGCTTTGATTCGCTTTTCAGTTTCCTCAATACCTCTGTGATTGGTTTTTCCTTCGTGATGATTTCTAATAATAGATTCGACTTCATCATTGTCTGTTATATCAATCAGCTTTTTCGTACATTTGACCATATTGATTTCCGAATTTTTGAAATATCTTTGTAGAACTGTACAGAACTGTTCATAAATAGGGTCTTCAAAATAAATATGATATTTTACCTTAGGAGCAATATATTCCTTAACAAACTTAACTATTTCTTGCTCGTAATTTTCTTTCGAAAGCTGAATATGTATTCTCTGCTTGTCTTTGAATAATTTTATAATAGATGGCTTAGCAGGTGAGAAATTTACCTGTGATATGATTATTTGATTTTTACCATAATTGACTGGAGTATCAATTATCGGAATACCTATAATTGGATTCTCATGACTAGAGTGAATGGTATGATTAGATGAATCATCAATATTCACATCATTTTGACGATCACTGGCTTCAACAATCATTGACTGATTATCTAAATTTTGATTACGTGTTTGCATGCCGGAGGTAGATGCAAATTGGTCATTGAACTGGTCCATAAAATCAAAAATTGCTGGTTTGTCTGATATATTTTTAGTTTCGTTAGCATTCAATTCAATTCTAGATAGAGCATCCGCGTTTTTATTCAATTTTCCTTTCTTATAGACAATATTGTACTCGTACTGCTCTAAAGATAATCTCCACCTAATCAATTTCGAATTTGGTTCTTTATGATTGAAAAGCCATTGAAGCGGTTTATGATCAGTTACGATCGTAAAAGATCGACCATAGAGATAAGGGCGAAAAACTTTGCAACCGTACACAATTGCAAGGACCTCTTTTTCCGTGGTACTGTAATTTACTTCAGATGAGGTCAAGGTTCTACTCGCGTATGCAATTGGCAAATCTGATCCAATTTTTCCCTGTGAAAGAACAGCCCCAATAGCAAAATTGCTAGCATCAGTGGTCAAAATAAATGGTTCACTAAAATTTGGGTATTGTAAGATAGGCTCGTTCATTAGTAAATTTCTACACATATCAAAACATTGTATGTACTCTGGATCATTATAATTAATCGTAGCATCTTTTTTCAAACACTGGGTCAAAGGTTTTGTCAATTTAGCGAAATCTTTAATAAATTTTCTGTAATATCCCAATAGTCCTAAAAATCCCTTGATTTGTTTGGCAGTTTTTGGTAACGGATATCTTTGAATAGCCATAATTTTGTCGGGATTCGGCTTAACACCGTCCTTGGTTACTATATGTCCCAAATATGCCACTTCTTTTCTCAAAAATTCTGACTTGGCTAACTGGATTTTGAAATTTGACTCCCTTAAACGTTCAAAAACTTCCCTTAATCTTTGCTCATGTTCCTGTAAACTGACACTGTAAATAATGACGTCGTCAAGATATACTAGGCATTTCTCGTTTTGGATCCCCCTTAAGATATTGTCCATAACCCTTTGAAAAGTAGCGGGCGCATTTTTCAACCCAAATGGCATTCTCAAAAATTCCCAATGACCGTTTTCCGTATTAAAAGCTGTTTTCTCGATGTCTTCTTCAGCCATTTCAACTTGATGAAACCCGGAAGCTAAATCGAGAGTTGTGAAATATTGACACTTCCCTAATTTATCTAACAAATCAGTAATATTAGGAAGAGGGTATCGATCTCCGATTGTTTTTTCGTTAAGTTTTCTATAGTCAATTACAACACGCCATTTTCTTTGCCCAGAGGCATCCAATTTTTTTTCAATGACCCAAATTGGACTGCTATACGCACTTGTACTTGGACGAATTATGTTTTGATCTAGCATTTTTTGAATTTGGTTTTGAACTTCCTGTCTATGTACTTCAGGGTACCGATAAGATTTTGTATACACCGGTATCTCATCTTTTGTCCTAATCTTATGTTTTATTTTACTAGTAAAGGTTAACTTATCTCCTTCTTGATAAAAAATATCTGAGTATTCTGCAATTAACTTCAAAATGACATTTCTCTCTTCAGCGTTCATATGATCCGTTCGGATTTTTGAAAAATCAAATTTCACAGGATCTGTATTGTAATTATGAAGATTACTATCATTGATTGTAGTAGCCAACTCGTAATCCGCGAATGGACCTACTTTCAATGGTTCTAGGTTACTAATTTTGATTTTTGAATCATTAGGATTCAAAATGGTGCAAATGGCCTTTCCATTTTTTACCGTAGCAATACACTCAGGTATTTCTAAATTATTGATTCTAGTATAAGGAATAATTACATCACCATTGGCAATATCTGTTTGAACTTCAATAACTTGCTCAGTTCTAGGTTCCACAATAATGAAATTTGAGGTAGGTAATGTTTTGTGAAAACATATTTTGACCTTACAGTCTGGAAGAACCATCACTTCTTCCTTCAAATCAATAAAAGCTTGAAGTAGCTTTAAATTATCTACTCCTATCAAACAATCAAAATATTTGTGGAAATTAAATAGATAGAACTTCAATAAATCATTTCGTTTAGTATTAAACATATCAACAGAAGGTATTGTGGTACTGAAATTTTCCGTTGAACTTCCATGAACCGTGGAAATTTGAAACGGGTCCTTCTTAATCGCATTCTTGAAATACTTATCCGCAATTTCGGGACGTATAAAAGATTTGGTACTACCTGTATCTATTAATACTTTCAAATTAATTCTAGGAAATACGATATATGGCAGTTCACTATCAGAATTGGTATTCATAAGCTCATACTGAGGCACTACTTTTCCGAGGCTTCTTGACGAAAAAATTGATCAGAATTACTTGAATGTTGATTGGAATAATTGCTATCATCAGGATGTTCAATTTGAGGTTCCTGATCTATATTGTATAATTCTTCGACTACAAAATTAGGTCTTGAATTATTCTGATTCTTGAAATAATTATTATTCGAATTTCCGTTAAAAGATTGATTCTGTCGAGGCCTAAACGTATTTTGTGTTGAGACCGACATAGGTGTAGGTTGAGGAAGGTTCCGACGTGGGTTTGGCTTGAATACATTGGGTTGTCGAAATTGTCTTGGATTATTTTGGTTATAAGAATTTTGATTATGAGGAAAATTGGCTATAGGCAAAGGTGGCCTAACCTGATTTTGTTGAAAATTTTGAAAATTTTGTGGATTCCTCTTAAAATGGCTATTAGTGAAATGATTATGCTTAGTATGCTGTTTCTGAGGAAATTTGTGCTTAAATTGATTGTGCTGTACACCCTCTAATTGGAAGTCGTTTGTGAGCATATGTAAAGCCTTATTTAAATCGCTCGGATTCTTTGTACGCATCAAAGATCCGATAGGTTCCCTTAAACCTCTCAATAATACCCTTAAAGCCAAGTTTCTACAATAATTACTTATAATAATAGCTTCCTGTTCTGGCAAATGCGATACACAATATGAAATTTGTAAATTCAATATTTTCTGAATCCCATTGTAAAATTCAAATGGGTTTTCGTTCTGATTTTGCCTAAGTTCGGCCATTTCTATATTAAGAGTAAAAAGATCACGCTTATCCGCATATGCATTGAGAAGAGCATCTTTCAGATCTTGCCATGTCCTTATATGACATGAAGAAATACTAAGAGCAGCTTCTCCTTTGATTTTCGCAAGCAAACTCGACATTAAATATTCATTTTGAAAATCATCTGTATTATGCACATTATAAAATTTTGTAACCAATTTTTCTGATATTTCTAAGAATCTGGGGAGTAGTTCTGGTCCACCATGAAAATCGGGAATCATGTTCAAGTACTCAATTTTCAGTACAGGTACATTGTTTGAATTACCAGAAGTAGCCATTGTGAAATCTGATTGATTTTCGATAATACTTTCTAAATTTAAAATGGGTGGTCTTAAAATTGATGCCGAAAATTGAATATTTATTCTAGGAGTTTGTGAGTCAGAATCCGCACTGTCACTATCGCTGCTTTCTGAATGAATATTTTCTAGCCCTCTAACAGACATAAGGTACTTACAGCACTGTTACCACTAGAAGGTCCATCCCCTGTAAGCCGCAGGTTTAGAGTTCGTCCAGGTCCAATGTTCCCTTGGTCCTTGGTCTTCTCGCTTAGCTACTCAATCCACCAAGCTGGAATTCCTTCTGTAGTACGCTCGAGACCGCCGAATTACCGATCGCGAGACTTTGGTTCTTTTCGGACGTTATTAATCGAACCGAAAGGGTGTCCTATAAGCCGTAGGCTACCCTTAACATCCGTCACTGGCTGCGCCACTTATAATTCGGTAACCGTAAAGTCCTTTTAAAAAATATTTTATTTCCAAAAACAGGTGATGACAGTTTCAAGTGTGGACAAAGACTGAATAAAAATGTAAAATACAATGGTAGCTTGAACTAATGTGAACTCTGCAAAAATATAATATTACAATTCTGGAAAGTGCAAGGCGCCGCTTGAAGGTGCTGACTCGGTGTCTTCTATCTTCATAGCCGCATCATAACTTGTATAAAATCAAAGGTTTACGAGATTTTAAATAAAATAAGGACTTAATTTGTTTATGAAAAACTATTGGGTGTTATATGAAAAAGAAAGGTGGGGGTGGGTTTTAATGGTTGAAGTACAAAAAAATATTTTGAAAGTATGGTATGTATAGACTAGAGGACTTTCATATATAGCACTCAGTTTTCGTATGAATTTTTTTTTGTTACGAGAATGTCACCTGTCAAGGAAACTCAGGGTCACCCAGTATTTTATTTATTACTTTGGATCGATGAAGATAAGAAATTACTTATTCATTAGCAGAGCTTGGACACTTGGACAGTAGCAGCAAACCGATGGCATATCTATATGTTCTAAGCCACCTTAGTTTTTATTACCACAAACATCAGACTGAACACGAAATATTTCATAGTATCGTGTTGCAAAAAGAAACACTATTCGCTGTTGTCGTAAAAAGACAGCAATTCCTAAAAATCTTCTCTCTCTCGGGCCGTACGGGCGCTCCTTGAAATCCCGGAACCGCAGGGAATCACCCTTGTCGAGCCTGGAGTTTTACAGCTGCCAATCTAGGGACTACTGCGGCTACCAGGCGTTAACCAGCAAGACGAGAGATTTTCGGTTTCGAGACAGGACACAAAACAGCCGTTATCCCCAGCATCCCACGCCGACGACAGGCGTTGACGTCACGTTTGACTAATGACCGCCTGGTGACCGGGTCAAAACAGGCAAGGGCGCGAATGTCACCGTCGGCTGGCTTTGACGACAGAAAGACACCAGGGTCGCATCAGCTGCAGACTTTTAGTTCATACCGAGGGGGCCAATTCTATTAGAAATGCAAAAAATCGCTATTTTATACAGCGTGAGTTTTAGTACCGGATCGGTCCATAAAGGCCGATTCTCACATAAGCGGCGCGGCACGACGCGACGCTTCGAAATGGCGCTTGCAATTCAGGTTTTGAATAATTTTTTTTGTCATAAAGTTTTATAACAAAACTGTTTTTGTTTTCTTTTTTTTCGCAATAATTCAGAAGTTATATCAAAATAAAAATGGGTTTTTGAATCCACTACCGAAAACACGCCGACGGCTCCCGAACCCGTATGACGTCACCATGGCGGTCAAGATGCTCCTTTGACCAGCGACGTCCTACTCCGATACTAGATTCTAGATTCCCAATCAATCGCGAAAATACGTACTTGTAAACTGGTAACTAGTGGACATTTGTTGCAATACAGTCGATAAATGAAGATTGCAGCCCGAGACGAAGTCTAAGATCGAAATAAATATGTTTTTGAATGTTTGAAGTTGAAGTCGAAGAAAAGGGAATCTGAGCACTCTTAGTTGTCGCCGCTAGAACAATTAAATAACTAATCATTTCTATAATACTATCACCCTTTATTATTTCCAAATAATAAATATAATTTCACCTACCAAAATTTATCCCCGAACCAGACTCCCCGAACCAGTCTCCTCCAGCATTCCTTCTTTTGGAGAACTTCGACGCTGTGGAATCAGCTGCCGGGGAATTTGTTTCCCCGACGGCTACAACCTGCAGCGTTTCAAATCTAACGTGAACCGATACTTATCCTCTCGCAGCGCTTCTACAGCGCCATAGGCTTTTCAGCCTGTGCGGGAGGCCGACCATAAAAAAAGTCATATTACAGATTCCAGTAAGTAAGTACCTAATCAAATATGTTTCGTTGAAAAGATCTCCTCAATCCAAGGATGGTCCAGTGGTTAGAGAGTCCGGTAGTAGATCTCAGGGTCTTTGGATCGAAACCCAGGCCTTCCAACTTTTTTTTAATTTTTTTTATCAAAAAATTTATTGATGTGCTTGCACTTGTTACGCACATTTTTTCTACGATCAACATAAATATGTGTTTGAATCAAATTTTGTTAGACATATTACTGGCACTGCGCTAATTCGATTGTTGGCAGTATTTATTTTAGTGACAGCACTGAGATTAGGTGAGGTGAGGACAGGCAGTGCAGGTGTACCAAAATACAAATCCAAATGTGATACCGTTCATGCGATATCTTGGGCACGGGGCTGAATCTGACATCGTATGTGGTAGTAATGTCAAATTGATGGACTGATGGTTTTTGAACATGCAGAATTCAAAAACCTAACAACAATGTTGGCGGATTAATTTTACGTTACACATCATAATTTTGTTATACCCTAGGACGAATCCCGAAAACTTTAAGGGATAATTTCTGGCACCGACTTATGATATAATATGATTTAATTATATGTTTATTCGTAATAGCAAAAAAGTTGAAATTTCCTTAATTAGATCGCGAATTGGTTAACGTGTGGGCCACTTTATCATCTTCGTACCGTACAAGCTATACATCATAATTATGACAGTTGCTGTAAACAATCGACAAAAACATTCAAAATACCCGTTAAGGCGGCATTACACGGCGTGTGGAGTGTCACACCTGGAGTGTGAACTGCCACGTCACACGCCATCTGATTGGGTTGGCGCGACGATTTTTAGGCGACGCGCTGGGTCCCGTCGAGTGTCGGTAAATTCTGCACACGCCAAAGCAAACGCGCCAGGGGTGGACTGGACTGGCCTGCGTATACAGTCAGACGGCGCATGGTGTGTGCCGGACATGTTGGAATGAAAGCGCAAGGTTCGCCACACGTCGCTTGCGTCGCGAGAAACTTGTCACTCTGCAGGTCGTGTGATCGCGATCGCCAAAACTGCTCGTCGCACGTCACTCCACACACCAGGCATGACACTCCACATGCCGTGTAATGCCCCCTTTAGCGTAACCGTACCTTCTCCGTTTTTGCAAGAAATTCCCGAAAGTGAAAGTGGGCCACACACATTTCAGTTATCTTTACAACCAAACTTCAAACGTTGATTTCTCTGAAACAAATGTGAATTTCAGAATAATTCCTTTTGATCGGCTTCACATTCTGAAACCTAAGTGCGATTTGTTTTTTCGGGATGCGTCTTGGGACACGGTGTATTGAATGGAATGCCCTATTTATTTCAGTTTAAAATTTTTGTTTCTGTTAATCACTGAGATATGGCAGCACCGCCTTTTCAGTAATAAGTACCGCTGGCTTATCACGTATCTTGCAGACGATAAGCCAGGGCTAAAAATTGCGCAATATCTGCTATCAAACGTAAATTTCGTATTATGCAACGACGTCACCGTGACGGACAACAACATATAACCTCCAATTTTGACAGTCCTCGTGCTGTCGTGCCGCTGTTGCTCGGCATCTGCCCAGAGAGCGTTGTCGCGAATCTTTACATAATAAGGCTGCCGAAACATTCGTGCCAACTGTGGCAGTTTTGTGAGAAATTCAAGCGACTGGTGCTGTATCTTATCTTTAATTTGCTTTTGCTCCATCAGGCTTTCATTTGAAGTTCAACTTTCATTAGACATTAATTAATAAAATTTCAGGATTTTGCGTACCCATCCAAAAAAATATATATGACAGTGAATCAAAGGTATGCGAAAATTTTGTGTCCGGTTTGGTTCACAGATGATTGAATGTCATAAGATATATTTCGATTTACAGTAGTAGTACTTAGCACCCCTTCTGGGTATTTGGCAGTCGCAACAGTATGTTCTGCCGTCAGCCTCAAACAAGGATACTGCAAATAAAAAGCAATGTTAAATGAAAATTGTAATATTATGCAAATTAAATGCAAATGTAAATGTGATGAAAATATAGTGTACATAAAACCACCTTTCGTCAATTGAAATGCAGACAGGTGTAATTCATGATTCTATGCATATCGGCATAATAACCTACTAGGAATATCGGGTAGCGCAAATTCAATTATGGTGAGGGATCTGGGTTAAAATTGTACATAGTTCGCTGCATCCCATTTGCGAGGATTCAGATTGCTTGTAACAATGTCATTGTTGTTTAGATTTACCAGTAGCATTATTGTTTATAAAGCGATCGTGTTTATTACCGCTAAATTATCTAGATCGACTAAACTGCAGATTAAGTTTGTTTTGTAGACTACCAGATTGACAACGTTAAATGAGCGCTTACCCATTTTTTTGTTTTTCGGCTTAAACGACACCTTATATAATCCAGATGCCATAAGTAATGTTATATAAAATTTCCATCTATCCATCATGAAACAAATTTGCTTTGAAAACAGTTTTTTAAATGTTTACATTTACCACCAAATCCGTAACGTCATACTATTAATATCATTATAATATGGGCACTAACTGTTGTAAAACCGTACCTATTTTGTGCTGTAAAATTTGTGGTTAGCTTATTGATTACAGAGGATTTTATTTGAAGTAGTTTTCGGTGTTTCAAATATTGTTCTTTCCAATGGCTGTAGAAAACATTATTTCTCACTAAATATACAAAAAATGTTAAAACACTATTTTTAGAGACATTGAGTTTTTGAAAAAAAAAATGTAATTTCGATTTGCACAAAAACCTGAAAGAATTTGACATAACAGCAAAAAAACTTTAAATTAAGAGCGTAATCTGAAAATCGAAAGATATATAGGATGTGCCATTTGAAATTAAGGAAAAACGACTTTTATATTCTACTTTTTGTCATGTTTCATATAGTTTCTGAGATACGATAGTGGGTTATCTTATAAACCCCACCCTGTACATGCAGCATCAGACTCTGTATTAGTCTCACAAATTAAAAATAAACTTAATTTATCCATGTAACTCCGGTAGTTGGGGTCTATAACAAGCGCTCACCTTGAGTGCCCTAAATCTTAAAAAAATTGTATTTATTTGTAGTCCAAGAAACTTCTAAGGCCACTCGGGGTATAAAAATATCCCGCAGTGAAATGGGATTTATTTGGATTTTTTTCAACAGGCCCCGATGAATTCTCGAACTCCAGATAATGCGGCTATAGGGACATTTTCGCTCACATTTTAAGTGATTGATGATACCCATGAATCATTCCAAATGGACATGATTGTGTACTGAAAAAAGACTAATCTTGAATATAAACATGCAAATGAGAACGCAACTATATTCGCATTTAGGACATAGAGACATTTTAGATTTAAAGAAAGAGAATGATACTATATTATTCGTAATTTGTTACTTTGAGTCATGCAAAAGACAAAAAAATACTGAATAATAAGTTAACCGAATAATACGTAAGACAACTCAACTTAAAATAGTATTTGTAGTCCAAGAAACTTCCGATAATGTACAGCACTGAGTAAACACGTTCGGTTGTACGCTCCCGATTCAACAGCAAAAATAGGTGGTTAATTTCGAAGTTATTGGAGTGAGGTTTTCACAGCCTGTGTATAACAGTTATTACTCATAGTGTACCGTATCAAAATCTTTAAAATGGTGATAACAAGGGAGATTCGTGATGAAATCAAAAATACGGTGAGTTCCTGTATCACTTCCATATTAGCAGATGACGACTTTTTAACCCGTATCGCACAAAAAGTGTCGGACACTGTAGTAAAAACTATCAAGATAAGAATAGCCGGAATAGAGCAAAAACTACAAGAAATGAGTCTGAAAAATGATACAATCATTAAGGATTTGAAGGATGAAACAGCAATTCTTCGTACGGAGAATGAACAATTAATGCGGAAAGTAGATGCACTCGATCAAGGAGCTAGACTGAAAAATATCAGGATTTTCAAATTAAAGGAGACCGATAACGAAATGTTGATCGATAAAGTGACAGACCTGTTTCAAAGCAAAATGGGAATCAGGCTAAGGAATGAAGACATCTTATCATGTATTAGAACGGGGAAAAGAGAGGGGAACAAAACGAGAGGTATCCTTCTCGAATTAGCAAGTATATCTTTGAAGAACCAAATTTACGATAAGAAGAAGCTGCTGAAAGGTAGTGGTGTGGTGATTAAAGAGGACCTCACAGGTAACCGGCTAAAGTTGATGGAACTTGCAATTGAAAAAAACTCTCTCAGATACGTTTGGTCTTATAATGGAAATGTATATATTTATAAAAACAACAAAAGACATATAATTAGATGTGAATCTGACTTAGATAAATTGTAGGTTATTTTTATAGTATTGTAATTCTATGATATTAGTAGTACAGTAGGCTCATTTTCACGGGAGCTGCACAACCTTGTGTTCTTTTGGTGTTAGTTACTTTGTATATATATTAACATAACACAGAACGATTTTTTTTTCTTTAATTTTTACATACGTAGTAGTTCTGCTGCCCTTTTTTTTGTTCTTTTATGGTTAAGAAAAAAGAAAGGCTTAATTTTTTTCATTTAAATGTACGTTCGCTGCAAGGAAAAGTTGACGATGTAAAAAATGTATTAAATAATAACAGAATTGATATTTTAGCTATCAGCGAAACTTGGTTAGATTCTAGAATCGAAACAACTTATGTAAACATAGACGGATATACGTTTCTAAGGAGAGATAGAGGTTCACGTGGAGTTGGAGTGGGACTGTATATTTCAAATAGCCTGAAATTTAAAATAATTTCGTCATCACCTGATATAGAACAACTTTGGGTGAGTATACAGACTTCAATGACAGATATTGTTTGTGGTGTTGTGTATAGACCACCACCTCAAGAATTGGGACACTTTTTTGACAATTTAGAGTTAAGTTTTGCCAAAGCCTTAGGCATCAGCGAGCATGTGTTTTGTTTAGGTGATTTTAATGTCGATTATGCACATCCTGGTACATATAATTACAATCAATTAGAAAAATTTATGGAAAACTTTGAGCTTACTCAACTTTACTGGCTTTACTCGTGTGAGTGGAAATAGTTCTACAACAATAGATCTTATATTAACGTCGTCGCAATGCCTAGTGTTAGATTCAGGTGTTAAAAACTGCCAATTTTCCGACCATGATATGATTTTTTTTACTTTATCATTACCTAAACCGCAGCCTGTATTTTAACATATCCGAAACTATAAATCTATTGATGTAGAAAGTTTTCGCAGTGACCTTGCAGATAAAAAAGTTAACGAAGTCGTTTATATTCGGGATATAGATAAAAAAAATTGATTATTTGAACAATGCTATACTGTCTGTTTTGGATAATCATGCTCCTTACAAGCTAGTGAGATTTACTAAAAAGCCTGCTCCATGGCTTACTGATAATTTAAGATTTATCATGAGTTTAAGGGATACTGCTAAAACAAAATTTATACAGATGAAAACGGTTGAGTCATGGAATGAATATAAGAAAGCTAGAAATTTTGCTACACAGGCGGTGAAGAATGAAAAAAAAGCATTCTTCAGTCACCTATGTACGCAAAAAGATAGTAAGCAGATCTGGAGAGAGTTACAAAATTTAAATATACGTAAATCTGGTAAAACTGTTGGCATTCCACAACATTTGAAGGATGTTGACAGTGTCAATGAATATTTCGTTAATAGCGTACCAAATCCAATTAATGATAACAAAGGTCTATTGCACTACTTTGGCAATACAATTTATAGTGGGATTAAGGAAAATGGGTTCAATTTTGTTCTTGCTACGGTGGAAGATATTATCAATATAATTAACAATTTAATCAAGACTGATGCCGTTGGTATTGATGGCATTAATATCACTCTAATAAAAATTTGTTATCCAATTATAAAAGATGCTTTAATAAACATTATAAACAGCTGCATATTGTCAGGATATTTTCCTGCTGCATGGAAAACAGCAATAATAAAGCCAATACCTAAGAAGCCAGAAATTGAAGATTATAAAGATTTACGACCAATTAGTTTACTACCTACGATGTCAAAAATTTTAGAACATGTTCTAAATATGCAAATAAAAAATTACCTACTCTATAATACTATTTTTCCAATCCATCAGTCTGGTTTTAGGAGTGGTCATAGTTGCACAACAGCTTTACTGAAAATTACAGATGACATTTTGAAGGCGCTAGATGAAGGAAAATCTAGTGTTCTGGTGATGCTAGATTACAGTAAAGCATTTGATTGTCTCAACCCTAATATATTGGTATCGATGCTTCATCATTATGGGTTTACTAGAGAATCATTGAATATTATCGAAAGTTACTTTAGTGATCGACATCAAGTAGTTCAGATTGATAGTCTTACATCTAAACCCAAAAAACTTTCACGAGGAGTTCCACAGGGGTTGGTACTGGGACCTCTACTATATTCGATTTATGCTTCAAGAATCGGTGATGTAGTACAGTTCTCAAACTTGCATGCGTATGCTGATGACACGCAAGTGTATGCATCATTTGACAATCGTTATATTGATAGTGCAGTAGATAACATCAGTCACGACCTTGATCGGTTGTATAAAGAGTCAAATAAATATGAATTAGTTCTCAATCCAGAAAAACAAAGGTTCTAGTTTTTTCTCCAAGAAACCAGTATTCGGAGGTTCTAGAAAAAATCAAAATTAAAATTAATGGTACAACACTTGAAGTAGTAGATGAAGCGAAAAATTTAGGTGTGACTATTGATTCCAAACTGAGGTACAAGACACATGTATCGCAATGCATACAAAAAGCTTACAACAACTTAAGGCAGTTATATCCAATTAGACATTTTCTTAGCATTCAACTTAAAACCCAACTGTGTAGTTCGTTAGTGCTATCACATTTTACTCATGCGTCACCTGTATACGGGACATCCATTGATGCAGCAGATCAGAATAAAATTCAAAAAGTACAGAATTCATGCTTGAGGCTCATATTTGGTATACGAAAATTTGAACACATTTCTCACGTTTTCCAAAAGATCTGCTGGCTAAACATGAAAAATAAATTCTTACTTAACATGTTAACATTATTTCATTCGATAGTATTGCGCAAAGAACCGAAGTATTTATTCGAGAAAATTGAATTTAGAAAAGAAGCACACAGTAGGAATGTTAGAGATAAGACATTGCTATCCATACCGTACCATAAATCAGTGCTTTATGAAAGATCTTTCACCTACTCCATTTCCACGTTGTACAACAAAATACCTTCAGAACTAAAGCTTCTAGATTTGTTGAAATTCAAGAAACGTATCCGTCTATGGTTGTATAGTAATCAAATTTCTCCTAGGTAACTCGGCAGTAATTTATATCACATTAATAATTAGTCTTCAATATTTCAATTGTGATTTTATGCAGCAACTACCACGTCCACTTTATTGTGTTTTTTTTATATATTCTTATTTGTCGGTGTCTACTTCAGACAAGTAATTTATTAGTATTTATTCTGGAGTTGAATGGAAGAGCAGAGGTAGCGTCCACGCTACATTCTGAATTCCGCTCCACATTCACTCTTCTGCTATATGTTAGAATTATAATTTTTATTGGGAAATAAAGACATTATTATTATGTTTAAAACAAAAAAGTGCAGCCCGGGCTCCGACACACCGGGCTGCTGTTCCATTACCCAATGACTACTCCTCACACCGTGAGGTGAGCAATCACTGGGTCCGCGAATCGTGCGCCCTAAGTAGACGAAGGGACCCAAGGATGACTGCCTTCTGCATTCTGGCGGCTAAGATGTGCGCCGCCGCACGACACACCGGTATTTTGCGCAGTGCAGAGAGCAGCGTATTCCTCATTCCACCTAGGGATCCAATGACCATAACCAGCAGACTTACAGTGTAGTCTGGCCAGAGCCTGCGAAGTTGTCCGAGCAACTCCTGATATTTGGTCCGCTTTTCCTCCTCCTTAGAGACGATGTTCACCTCGGCAGGCGCCGAAAACTCAATAACGAACATCGTCTTCTGTTGGTGGTCGAGAAGGACTATGTCGGGCTTGTTTGCCTGTACAAGCTCGAGCGTGGGGAACGAGTAGTTCCAGTAAATCCGGCATCTCTCGTTCTCCACAACGGACTCTATATCCCCTGGAGCGTATGGCAGCACCGGTGTCTCATCGATACCGTATGAGTGCCTCAAATGATAGTAGAGCACTCGTAGAGCCGCATTGTGCCGATGGACGTAAGCCGTCCCAGCGTACGTCTTACACGCCGACAAGAGATGCATAAGCGTCTCTGGCGCCTGTCGGCAAGCTCTACAATGGGTGTCGGGTACATCTACACCCATAACCCTTTTACGGTACACCAAGGTGTTGAAGACACCGTCTTGGCAAGCCATTATAAAGCCCTCAGTCTCCGACTTCAACCCACTAGACCTTAGGAAAGAGAAGGTCAACTGCTCAGACAAGCCATGCTCTTCCAGATGTTTGTAGAAGATTCCATGCATTGGCTTATCTTTATGAAGTCTTAAAAGGAAGTCGACTTCGGCAGTTTTAAGGTGGGATTTTAATTCTGCGGGAGCAAGTTCCGTAATGGACTGCTGACACCTCCGCTTGAAGTCGAGTGTGAGGCTGAGCTCCTCGGCTGCTCGTTTCGCTGCGCTAAAAAGAAAGGCTCCTTTTCCCGCATTCTCGTGCTCTCGCACAAAGCGGATCAGGGGATCGGTGCTGTTCGTTACATAGCAGGCAGTGGCCAGTACTACTCTGTTGTGCAGACGCTCCAAACTCAATAGTCCACGCCCTCCCAGGTGTCGCGGGAGGTATATTCGCGGGACAGAGGACTTAGGATGCAGGCTTCTCTCCATATTCATCCTTTTGCGGGTCTTCGTGTCGATTTCCTTCAGCTCGTTCACTTTCCAGTGTATAGCACCAAAGGTGTATAATAACAATGGGACCGCAAGCATGTTTGTGGCAGCGACTTTGTTCTTGCCGGACAGTTCTGACGACCAGATCTGCCGGAGTCGGTGCAAATACTTGCGGCGGAGACACTCTTTAACCAATGCTGCCTCTTGGACATGACGCTGCGCCACTCCAAGGTAGGTATAAGTATCTCCGGCATGCAGTTGTCGCAAGATGCTCCCATCAACGAGCTGTTCCTCATCTCCACTATCTCCGCTTCGTCCTTTCTTGAGATGAACCAATGCACATTTGTCTGTCCCGAACTCCATTCCGATAGCATGACTGTACTCCTGCACCACCCTCAGCGATTGTTGTAGTTCGCGTTGGCCGGAGGCATAGATTTTTAGGTCATCCATATAAAACAGATGGGTGACCTTGTGCCTCCGGTTATTGGGCGTGCCACAGCTGTATCCTTTAGTATTTCTCAGCGCTATGGACAGAGGCAAAAGTGAGATGCAAAAGAGCAAGGGACTCAAGGAGTCTCCTTGGAAGACACCTCTTTTCAATGACACCAACTCTGTCTGAACCCGAGTTTCACCTGATATTATAGTGAACCGGGTCTTCCAGAGTGGCATCAGTTGTTTGATGCATCCCACTATCTGATTATCCACCGAGAGGCATTCCAACAGCCGCACAATGAGCTCATGAGACGTGCTGTCGAATGCCTTGCGATAGTCAATCCAGGCCATAGAAAGGTTTCGCTTGTACTGCACGGAGTCCTGCGTGACACATCGGTCAATCAACAAGTTCTCCTTGCAGCCAGCTACTCCTTTCTTTGACCCTCTCTGTTCATACACGTCGAGAAATACAGGATTCACAGCTTGAAGGAGACGCATGTACAAGATTCTGGTGAAGAGCTTGTAACATGCGTTCAGACATGTTACTGGCCTGTAGTTTTTGGGATCAGACAAATCTCCGGTCTTCGGGAGAAGCACGGTTCGACCCTCGACAAACCAAGCCGGAATTGGCTGCTCCTGATTTAGCCACGAGTTAAAAACTCTAGCTAAATGCCGGTGGCAACTGGGGAATTTTTTCCACCAGTAGGTGTTTATGCCATCCGGGCCAGGAGCTGCGAAATTCTTTGCGCCTCGTAAGGCGTCAAGAATTTCTTCCGTGTTTATCGGGTGACGCAGTACATTTAAGTTAGGAGTCCTCCTACAAACGGACTCGAACTGCGCCAAGGCCGGAGTGTCTGCTGAGAGAGGTTTGGGCTGTTCGTAAATGTCCCTCCAAAAGGCCTCCACGCGATCAGCAGTTGGCGGCTGCTCTATGGCTGGAGGCGGCTGTTGGAAAAGGCGAAAAGGTCTTTCGTAGAACATTCTGTTCTGTTCCAGACCTCTCGCCCGCGCCACCAACGATCGCTTAGCAGCGATTAGCATCCGTATCCTGTCAAGACAGTGTTGCTTGACAACAACCAGTACCGCTTGACTGAGTGTATGATGGTCGCGCCTCAACCCGTAGGCTACCTGGCGCACTCGGCGCGTAAATGGCTTCCCAGCCGCTCTATATTCCATCACACACTGGATACGGGATGCTTCCTGGCGAGCCAACTGGATTTTCGCTTCCATTTGGCGCACCCGTCTCTGTGCTCTCTCAACAGGAGAGTCTCTCACTCTCCTCTGTCTAGCTAGCCTCAGAGCCGCAGCGTAAATTTCGCAATTGATGCTCCAAATGTCAGAGGCCTCCGATAGACGTTCACCAACAACCTCATCCTCTCTCTTTAAATCTGCCAGCTTCAAGGACCTTCCGTTGTTATGCAAGGCCCTTCGGTCTCTGAAATCCCCAGGTGAGACGATTTGGTTGATTTCCCTCTCAGCGGGCCTTACCGGCGAACTTTCAGCCTGGTTAACAGGCCTTCCGTCCGCCGAAGGGGCAGGCTGAGCTGGAGCACGAACATATCCCTGCCTCCGGAGGTATGATACATAATCTCGCAAATTCTGAGAGGTAAGCGTGCTATGCTCTGGGTGCATTTCACACCACCTCTCATACATGCGGGACATGTATCCCCTACGGCGCGGGCTACTGCTCTCGTAGCAGCTCAGCAGGTCATCCTTGAGCTCCGTCGTCCACCTAAAACGGTCCATGTCATTGCGGGGGTCGTCATCAGGGCAAATCGAAGCACCGCCACCTTGCCCAACGCCGGCTTCCGAAACCGGCTCGGTGTGGGTGCTTTTCCTTCGAGGTGGTCGAACCCGAAGATAGGGCCCGTCAGGTGGTTAGCCTTAGGGCCCGCAGCCGACATTTCCGGAGGCAGCCGTCCAAATTGCCTCCAGAGGATGGACCTGTGAAGGTTGCCGACCGACTTACATCCTTTGGCTTCGGTATACCCCTCGGTGTCGCCACGCACCGAATAGCCTGTTGATGTTGGGCGGCTTCCTGGGGGTTTATGAAAACAGCCGCTTCTAACATGAAGAACAGACGCTGTCATTATTATGTATTAAAAACAAAAAAGTGCAGCTCGGGCTCCGACACACCGAGCTGCTGTTCCATTACCCAATGACTACTCCTCACACCGTGAGGTGAGCAATCACTGGGTCCGCGAATCGTGCGCCCTAAGTAGACGAAGGGACCCAAGGATGACTGCCTTCTGCATTCTGGCGGCTAAGATGTGCGCCGCCGCACGGCACACCGGTATTTTGCGCAGTGCAGAGAGCAGCGTATTCCTCATTCCACCTAGGGATCCAATGACCATAACCAGCAGACCTACAGTGTAGTCTGGCCAGAGCCTGCGAAGTTGTCCGAGCAACTCCTGATATTTGGTCCGCTTTTCCTCCTCCTTAGAGACGATGTTCACTTCAGCAGGCGCCGAAAACTCAATAACGAACATCGTCTTCTGTTGGTGGTCGAGAAGGACTATGTCGGGCTTGTTTGCCTGTACAAGCTCGAGCGTGGGGAACGAGTAGTTCCAGTAAATCCGGCATCTCTCGTTCTCCACAACGGACTCTATATCCCCTGGAGCGTATGGCAGCACCGGTGTCTCATCGATACCGTATGAGTGCCTTAAATGATAGTAGAGCACTCGTAGAGCCGCGTTGTGCCGATGGACGTAAGCCGTCCCAGCGTACGTCTTACACGCCGACAAGAGATGCATAAGCGTCTCTGGCGCCTGTCGGCAAGCTCTACAATGGGTGTCGGGTACATGTACACCCATAACCCTTTTACGGTATACCAAGGTGTTGAAGACACCGTCTTGGCAAGCCATTATAAAGCCCTCAGTCTCCGACTTCAACCCACTAGACCTTAGGAAAGAGAAGGTCAACTGCTCAGACAAGCCATGCTCTTCTAGATGTTTGTAGAAGATTCCATGCATTGGCTTATTTTTATGAAGTCTTAAGAGGAAGTCGACTTCGGCAGTTTTAATGTGGGCTTTTAATTCTGCGGGAGCAAGTTCCGTAATGGACTGCTGACACCTCCGCTTGAAGTCAAGTGTGAGGCTGAGCTCCTCGGCTGCTCGTTTCGCTGCGCTAAAAAGAAAGGCTCCTTTTCCCGCATTCTCGTGCTCTCGCACGAAGCGGATCAGGGGATCGGTGCTGTTCGTTACATAGCAGGCAGTGGCCAGGACTACTCTGTTGTGCAGACGCTCCAAACTCAATAGTCCACGCCCTCCCAGGTGTCGCGGGAGGTATATTCGCGGGACAGAGGACTTAGGATGCAGGCTTCTCTCCATATTCATCCTTTTGCGGGTCTTCGTGTCGATTTCCTTCAGCTCGTTCACTTTCCAGTGTATAGCACCAAAGGTGTATAATAACAATGGGACCGCAAGCATGTTTGTGGCAGCGACTTTGTTCTTGCCGGACAGTTCTGACGACCAGATCTGCCGGAGTCGGTGCAAATACTTGCGGCGGAGACACTCTTTAATCAATTTTGCCTCTTGGACATGACGCTGCGCCACTCCAGGGTAGGTATAAGTATCTCCGGCATGCAGTTGTCGCAAGATGCTCCCATCAACGAGCTGTTCCTCATCTCCACTATCTCCGCTTCGTCCTTTCTTGAGATGAACCAATGCACATTTGTCTGTCCCGAACTCCATTCCGATAGCATGACTGTACTCCTGCACCACCCTCAGCGATTGTTGTAGTTCGCGTTGGCCGGAGGCATAAAGTTTTAGGTCATCCATATAAAACAGATGGGTGACCTTGTGCCTCCGGTTGATAGCCTGTTGATGTTGGGCGGCTTCCTGGGGGTTTATGAAAACAGCCGCTTCTAACATGAAGAACAGACGCTGTCATTATTATTATTCTGATTTTCCAAGTTTCTCTCGCATGACTGCGGTAGCAACGGGTGTTGACGGGCTGTGCCAAGTCAGCACCTGAACTATTACGGATCGGAATTTAGGAAAGATCGAACTATATTGCAGGTTTTCAGGATTACAGACTTCTGAAATATTTTGTGTAACCTTTCGTCTAGGCCTAACTGTTGTAGGTGTGGTGTAAATGTGTTTGGTGTGAGGCCTGAGACAGACATAATTAGGGGGACAATGGTAACTTTGTTTTGCTTCCAGAGTCGTTTTATTTCTATAGCAAGGTCCGTGTATTTAGATATCTTCCCAGCGTAGGCGTTTTGGATATTCGTATCGTTGGGAATAGCAATATCTATCAAATAGGTAACTTTGTCTGCCTTCGACTGGAAAACTATATCTGGCCGATTTGCCGGGATAGTCTTATCGGTATGTATTTCAACGTCCCAGTATAGTTTATATTCATTGTTTTCGAGTACTGATGTCGGTGTGTAATTGTAATATGGATCTGTGTTTTCTATTAGCTTGTTTGTTGTGGCTAGTGCTTGGTGAATGACTTTGGCTGCAGAGTTATGTCTAGCTGTGTACTCGGTTCCAGCTAGAGTTTTGCATGCGCTTGTTATGTGGTCTATTGTTTCTTTTTGTTGGTGGCACTTTCTGCAATTGTCGTCGGTTATGGATGTTTCTTTAATTATGTATTTCATGTAGTTCCTTGTCGCAATCACTTGGTCCTGGATAGCAAGCATAAAACCCTCGGTTTCTGGAAACAGTTGGCCATCCTGCAGCCAGGTGTATGATTGTCTTTCATTAATGTGGTCTTGTGTAACGCGGTATCTGTGCTTGCCATGAAGTGCTTTTTGTGACCAGGTGTTTATTTTTTCTTGTTGTAATTCTATGTGATTGTGTGCGTCCGCTGGGTGATCTGGGCGGGATAGGATGAGTGGAGTATAGTTTTTGTCTGCTTTTACTATTGATCTATGTAAGTTTGTCTCTTTGCTTTGGAAAAAGTCTCTGAGTGTTTTTATTTGTCTTGTGTGAAGTGACTGTATGTCTATAATTCCTCTGCCCCCATGTTTCCTGTCTATCGTAAGCCTTTCCTTGCACGCTTTCGGATGAGACATTCTGTGCTTTGTGAGTTCCGTTCGTATGAGTATGTTGATGTTTTCAATATCAGTGTGCGACCACTTGATGATACCAAAGGAGTATGTGAGAACCGGTATCGCAAATGTGTTAATTGCTTTCGTAAGATTTTTGGAGTTCAATTTTGTTTTCAGAAGTGTAATGAGACGGTCTCTAAACTCTTGTGTTAGTTGAGCCTTAACCTCTGAGTGGTCAATCTTAATGTTCTGATTGAAGCCTAGGTACTTGTACGTTTCGTCCTTCTCCATGTTATCCAGAGTCTCGCCAGTTAATATTTCCTGTTCGGAATGGTTCTTCCTTTGGCCCTTATGGATGTGGAGCACCTTGCATTTGCTCATTCCGAATTCCATCCGGACGTCTGACGTACAAACTTCTGTTATTTTGAGTAATTCCTTCAGTTGCACTTCAGTGGCTGCGTACAGTTTTATATCATCCATGTAGAGAAGATGACTGATTCTGTGTTGATTAACTTTCTGGTGTCTGATGTTGAAACCATAATTTGTGTTGTTAAGTGCGTTGGAGAGTGGATTTAAACAAAGGCAGAACCACAGTGAACTGAGTGAATCACCCTGGAAGATACCGCGTCTTATGTATAGCTCCTCCGTTTGGATATGACCGTCCTGAGTTTTAAGATGTATGTTGGTTCTCCATGTCTCCATGATTCTTGTAAGGAACTGACGAAGGGTTGGACTAATTTTATATATTTGAAGAGTTTTCGTTAGCCAGCTATGGGGTACAGAGTCAAAAGCTTTTTTATAATCGATGAAACAGGTATGGAGGTTCCTGTGTTCTTTTCTAGTTTGCTCCATGATCACACTATCAATTATTAGTTGTTCTTTGCAACCTTGGCTTTGTTTTCTACATCCTTTCTGTTCTTCGGTCAGGATGTTGTTTTGAGTAAGGTGCTGTTCAATCCTTTTGCCTATTGTTGCGGTGATGATCTTGTACAAGGTGGGGAGACAAGTGATCGGACGGTAATTGGCAGGGTTCTTGGTGTCTGCGTTTTTTGGTTTTATATATGTTACTCCTTGTGTGAGGAATTTGGATAGCCTGTTGGGTTGGAGTATGGCTTTATTGATTTGTTCTGTGAGCATTTCATATGTTGCACTGAATTGTTTGTACCAGAAATTTTGCACGTTGTCTACGCCCGGGCACTTCCAATTGTGGGTGTGTTTTATTGTTTCGGCTATTTCCTGTGGTGTAAGAATTACGTCTCCCTGTTCCGGTATGTGTTGTTGTTTTTCCTCTTCTTGTCTAATCCATGGAGCGTTTTCATTATGGGTTTTGGGCTCTGACCATAAGCTTCCCCAGAAGTCGGTTAGCTCTTTTCTACTTGGAGGTTCTATTGTTATCTGATTATTTGATGTGATCTTTTGGTAGAACTGCCTCTCACTTTTCTGAAAAAGGTTGTTAGTATCCTTTCTGTCGTTGGACTCATTATATCTGCGGAGTCTAGCTGCGTAGACTGCAAGTTTCTGTTTCAGCGTATCGTATATTTCGGATATTGTTTGTTGTGGTGATCTAGATTTGAGTCTACTTATTGTTGTTTGGATGCGTTTCGAGAGGCTGTTCTTGTGGATATATTGACTGACGTGTGCGAGATCTTTTCTGATTGTGCTAATTTTATTTTCGATTCTAATTTGCCATTTAGGTTTAGATCTTTTGCTTGTGTGGTCTTTCGATCGTTTTGGAAGTTTTTGGCCGTTAACTATGAGGGTGGTTGCTGCAGCAGCATATATAACAGTATGGATGTCTTCTAGGTTACTGTCCTTTGTTAAGAATTGTGGTATTATGTTGGAATTTACTGTCTGTAATATTTGTCGAGTGTTGTTTTTAAAAATCAGTCTAGGCAAGGGATCTCGTAGTGTAGGATTTGTGCCACACCATTTGTTATATTGTGTGTTCATCACTTGTTCTGTAGATTGTGTGATACAAGGTGGTGGCGTAACGTTTTGGCTTTGTGTGGCTGTGGAAGGTAAGTTAATGGATGTTTGGTCTGGTGTATCTGGTATGTGTTCATGTTCTGACTCCACATCTAAGTGTATGCTGGTGTTATTGGTTGTATCTGTGTTTGGAGTCTGGTTACTTCCGGTATGATTGTTTTGTCTTTCTGTGATCGATTCATCGGCTAACGAATCATTTGGTGTGACAGTATTTATTTCGTTGGATACAAGGCTCTTTATAGCTTGTAGTTCTTGTGGGGTAAGACGGTTGTTTTTTGTTATGACTCGTTTTTGATCAATAAGTCTTTGTTCGGTTACACGTGTTGAGAGGTGTGGGTATTGTGCTGTAAACAGCCTATACAGCTCATGTCTGTAGCCTGTAGAGATGGTTTCAAGTCTTGTGGCGGTATAGTAACAGTGCATTACAGATTTGTTCATCTCAGTAGTCCACTGTAAGCGCTGTCTTGGTTTACCAGCTTTGGTGGTTGCCGGCTGTACCGGCAAAACATCCGCAGTTGGATTGTGTGCTATTGGTTGTTGTGTTTGGCTTTGGGGTTCAGGTGAGTTTAATCGACGTACCCTAGGCCGTCGTTGGTTTTAGGTCATCCATATAAAACAGATGGGTGACCTTGTGCCTCCGGTTGATAGCCTGTTGATGTTGGGCGGCTTCCTGGGGGTTTATGAAAACAGCCGCTTCTAACATGAAGAACAGACGCTGTCATTATTATTATTATTATTATTATTGTTTTGATTTTCAAGTTTCTCTCGCATGACTGCGGTAGCAACAAATGTTGACGGGCTGTGCCAAGTCAACACCTTATTATATATGTTTAAAACAAAAAAGTGCAGCCCGGGCTCCGACACACCGGGCTGCTGTTCCATTACCCAATGACTACTCCTCACACCGTGAGGTGAGCAATCACTGGGTCCGCGAATCGTGCGCCCTAAGTAGACGAAGGGACCCAAGGATGACTGCCTTCTGCATTCTGGCGGCTAAGATATGCGCCGCCGCACGGCACACCGGTATTTTGCGCAGTGCAGAGAGCAGCGTATTCCTCATTCCACCTAGGGATCCAATGACCATAACCAGCAGACTTACAGTGTAGTCTGGCCAGAGCCTGCGAAGTTGTCCGAGCAACTCCTGATATTTGGTCCGCTTTTCCTCCTCCTTAGAGACGATGTTCACCTCGGCAGGCGCCGAAAACTCAATAACGAACATCGTCTTCTGTTGGTGGTCGAGAAGGACTATGTCGGGCTTGTTTGCCTGTACAAGCTCGAGCGTGGGGAACGAGTAGTTCCAGTAAATCCGGCATCTCTCGTTCTCCACAACGGACTCTATATCCCCTGGAGCGTATGGCAGCACCGGTGTCTCATCGATACCGTAAGAGTGCCTCAAATGATAGTAGAGCACTCGTAGAGCCGCGTTGTGCCGATGGACGTAAGCCGTCTCAGCGTACGTCTTACACGCCGACAAGAGATGCATAAGCGTCTCTGGCGCCTGTCGGCAAGCTCTACAAAGGGTGTCGGGTACATCTACACCCATAACCCTTTTACGGTACACCAAGGTGTTGAAGACACCGTCTTGGCAAGCCATTATAAAGCCCTCAGTCTCCGACTTCAACCCACTAGACCTTAGGAAAGAGAAGGTCAACTGCTCAGACAAGCCATGCTCTCCCAGATGTTTGTAGAAGATTCCATGCATTGGCTTATCTTTATGAAGTCTTAAAAGGAAGTCGACTTCGGCAGTTTTAAGGTGGGATTTTAATTCTGCGGGAGCAAGTTCCGTAATGGACTGCTGACACCTCCGCTTGAAGTCGAGTGTGAGGCTGAGCTCCTCGGCTGCTCGTTTCGCTGCGCTAAAAAGAAAGGCTCCTTTTCCCGCATTCTCGTGCTCTCGCACAAAGCGGATCAGGGGATCGGTGCTGTTCGTTACATAGCAGGCAGTGGCCAGTACTACTCTGTTGTGCAGACGCTCCAAACTCAATAGTCCACGCCCTCCCAGGTGTCGCGGGAGGTATATTCTCGGGACAGAGGACTTAGGATGCAGGCTTCTCTCCATATTCATCCTTTTGCGGGTCTTCGTGTCGATTTCCTTCAGCTCGTTCACTTTCCAGTGTATAGCACCAAAGGTGTATAATAACAATGGGACCGCAAGCATGTTTGTGGCAGCGACTTTGTTCTTGCCGGACAGTTCTGACGACCAGATCTGCCGGAGTCGGTGCAAATACTTGCGGCGGAGACACTCTTTAACCAATGCTGCCTCTTGGACATGACGTTGCGCCACTCCAAGGTAGGTATAAGTATCTCCGGCATGCAGCTGTCGCAAGATGCTCCCATCAACGAGCTGTTCCTCATCTCCACTATCTCCGCTTCGTCCTTTCTTGAGATGAACCAATGCACATTTGTCTGTCCCGAACTCCATTCCGATAGCATGACTGTACTCCTGCACCACCCTCAGCGATTGTTGTAGTTCGCGTTGTCCGGAGGCATAAAGTTTTAGGTCATCCATATAAAACAGATGGGTGACCTTGTGCCTCCGGTTATTGGGCGTGCCACAGCTGTATCCTTTAGTATTTCTCAGCGCTATGGACAGAGGCAAAAGTGAGATGCAAAAGAGCAAGGGACTCAAGGAGTCTCCTTGGAAGACACCTCTTTTCAATGACACCAACTCTGTCTGAACCCGAGTTTCACCTGATGTTATAGTGAACCGGGTCTTCCAGAGTGGCATCAGTTGTTTGATGCATCCCACTATCTGATTATCCACCGAAAGGCATTCCAACAGCCGCACAATGAGCTCATGAGACGTGCTGTCGAATGCCTTGCGATAGTCAATCCAGGCCATAGAAAGGTTTCGCTTGTACTGCACGGAGTCCTGCGTGACACATCGGTCAATCAACAAGTTCTCCTTGCAGCCAGCTACTCCTTTCTTTGACCCTCTCTGTTCATACACGTCGAGAAGTACAGGATTCACAGCTTGAAGGAGACGCATGTACAAGATTCTGGTGAAGAGCTTGTAACATGCGTTCAGACATGTTATTGGCCTGTAGTTTTTGGGATCAGACAAATCTCCGGTCTTCGGGAGAAGCACGGTTCGACCCTCGACAAACCAAGCCGGAATTGGCTGCTCCTGATTTAGCCACGAGTTAAAAACTCTAGCTAAATGCCGGTGGCAACTGGGGAATTTTTTCCACCAGTAGGTGTTTATGCCATCCGGGCCAGGAGCTGCGAAATTCTTTGCGCCTCGTAAGGCGTCAAGAATTTCTTCCGTGTTTATCGGGTGACGCAGTACATTCAAGTTAGGAGTCCTCCTACAAACGGACTCGAACTGCGCCAAGGCCGGAGTGTCTGCTGAGAGAGGTTTGGGCTGTTCGTAAATGTCCCTCCAAAAGGCCTCCACGCGATCAGCAGTTGGCGGCTGCTCTATGGCTGGAGGCGGCTGTTGGAAAAGGCGAGAAGGTCTTTCGTAGAACATTCTGTTCTGTTCCAGACCTCTCGCCCGCGCCACCAACGATCGCTTAGCAGCGATTAGCATCCGTATCCTGTCAAGACAGTGTTGCTTGACAACAACCAGTACCGCTTGACTAAGTGTGTGATGGTCGCGCCTCAACCCGTAGACTATCTGGCGCACTCGGCGCGTAAATGGCTTCCCAGCCGCTCTATATTCCATCACACACTGGATACGGGATGCTTCCTGGCGAGCCAACTGGATTTTCGCTTCCATTTGGCGCACCCGTCTCTGTGCTCTCTCAACAGGAGAGTCTCTCACTCTCCCCTGTCTAGCTAGCCTCAGAGCCGCAGCGTAAATTTCGCAATTGATGCTCCAAATGTCAGAGGCCTCCGATAGACGTTCACCAACAACCTCATCCTCTCTCTTTAAATCTGCCAGCTTCAAGGACCTTCCGTTGTTATGCAAGGCCCTTCGGTCTCTGAAATCCCCAGGTGAGACGACTTGGTCGATTTCCCTCTCAGCGGGCCTTACCGGCGAACTTTCAGCCTGGTTAACAGGCCTTCCGTCCGCCGAAGGGGCAGGCTGAGCTGGAGCACGAACATATCCCTGCCTCCGGAGGTACGATACATAATCTCGCAAATTCTGAGAGGTAAGCGTGCTATGCTCTGGGTGCATTTCACACCACCTCTCATACATGCGGGACATGTATCCCCTACGGCGCGGGCTACTGCTCTCGTAGCAGCTCAGTAGGTCATCCTTGAGCTCCGTCGTCCACCTAAAACGGTCCATGTCATTGCGGGGGTCGTCAACAGGGCAATTCGAAGCACCGCCACCTTGCCCAACGCCGGCTTCCGAAACCGGCTCGGTGTGGGTGCTTTTCTTCCGGGGTGGTCGAACCCGAAGATAGGGCCCGTCAGGTGGTTGGCCTTAGGGCCCCCAGACGACATTTCCGGAGGCAGCCGTCCAAATTGCCTCCTGAGGATGCACCTGCGAAGGTTGCCGGCTGGATTACATCCTTGGGCTTCGGTATACCCTGCGGTGTCGCCACGCACCGGATAGCCTACTGATGTTGGGTGGCTTCCTGCGGGTGTTATTATTATAGTTCAAAACACAAAAAGTGCAGCCCGGGCTCCGACACACCGAGCTGCTGTTCCATTACCCAATGACTACTCCTCACACCGTGAGGTGAGCAATCACTGGGTCCGCGAATCGTGCGCCCTAAGTAGACGAAGGGACCCAAGGATGACTGCCTTCTGCATTCTGGCGGCTAAGATGTGCGCCGCCGCACGGCACACAGGTATTTTGCGCAGTGCAGAGAGCAGCGTATTCCTCATTCCACCTAGGGATCCAATGACCATAACCAGCAGACTTACAGTGTAGTCTGGCCAGAGCCTGCGAAGTTGTCCGAGCAACTCCTGATATTTGGTCCGCTTTTCCTCCTCCTTAGAGACGATGTTCACTTCGGCAGGCGCCGAAAACTCAATAACGAACATCGTCTTCTGTTGGTGGTCGAGAAGGACTATGTCGGGCTTGTTTGCCTGTACAAGCTCGAGCGTGGGGAACGAGTAGTTCCAGTAAATCCGGCATCTCTCGTTCTCCACAACGGACTCTATATCCCCTGGAGCGTATGGCAGCACCGGTGTCTCATCGATACCGTATGAGTGCCTTAAATGATAGTAGAGCACTCGTAGAGCCGCGTTGTGCCGATGGACGTAAGCCGTCCCAGCGTACGTCTTACACGCCGACAAGAGATGCATAAGCGTCTCTGGCGCCTGTCGGCAAGCTCTACAATGGGTGTCGGGTACATCTACACCCATAACCCTTTTACGGTATACCAAGGTGTTGAAGACACCGTCTTGGCAAGCCATTATAAAGCCCTCAGTCTCCGACTTCAACCCACTAGACCTTAGGAAAGAGAAGGTCAACTGCTCAGACAAGCCATGCTCTTCTAGATGTTTGTAGAAGATTCCATGCATTGGCTTATCTTTATGAAGTCTTAAGAGGAAGTCGACTTCGGCAGTTTTAATGTGGGCTTTTAATTCTGCGGGAGCAAGTTCCGTAATGGACTGCTGACACCTCCGCTTGAAGTCGAGTGTGAGGCTGAGCTCCTCGGCTGCTCGTTTCGCTGCGCTAAAAAGAAAGGCTCCTTTTCCCGCATTCTCGTGCTCTCGCACGAAGCGGATCAGGGGATCGGTGCTGTTCGTTACATAGCAGGCAGTGGCCAGTACTACTCTGTTGTGCAGACGCTCCAAACTCAATAGTCCACGCCCTCCCAGGTGTCGCGGGAGGTATATTCGCGGGACAGAGGACTTAGGATGCAGGCTTCTCTCCATATTCATCCTTTTGCGGGTCTTCGTGTCGATTTCCTTCAGCTCGTTCACTTTCCAGTGTATAGCACCAAAGGTGTATAATAACAATGGGACCGCAAGCATGTTAGTGGCAGCGACTTTGTTCTTGCCGGACAGTTCTGACGACCAGATCTGCCGGAGTCGGTGCAAATACTTGCGGCGGAGACACTCTTTAACCAATGCTGCCTCTTGGACATGACGTTGCGCCACTCCAAGGTAGGTATAAGTATCTCCGGCATGCAGCTGTCGCAAGATGCTCCCATCAACGAGCTGTTCCTCATCTCCACTATCTCCGCTTCGTCCTTTCTTGAGATGAACCAATGCACATTTGTCTGTCCCGAACTCCATTCCGATAGCATGACTGTACTCCTGCACCACCTTCAGCGATTGTTGTAGTTCGCGTTGGCCGGAGGCATAAAGTTTTAGGTCATCCATATAAAACAGATGGGTGACCTTGTGCCTCCGGTTATTGGGCGTGCCACAGCTGTATCCTTTAGTATTTCTCAGCGCTATGGACAGAGGCAAAAGTGAGATGCAAAAGAGCAAGGGACTCAAGGAGTCTCCTTGGAAGACACCTCTTTTCAATGACACCAACTCTGTCTGAACCCGAGTTTCACCTGATGTTATAGTGAACCGGGTCTTCCAGAGTGGCATCAGTTGTTTGATGCATCCCACTATCTGATTATCCACCGAAAGGCATTCCAACAGCCGCACAATGAGCTCATGAGACGTGCTGTCGAATGCCTTGCGATAGTCAATCCAGGCCATAGAAAGGTTTCGCTTGTACTGCACGGAGTCCTGCGTGACACATCGGTCAATCAACAAGTTCTCCTTGCAGCCAGCTACTCCTTTCTTTGACCCTCTCTGTTCATACACGTCGAGAAATACAGGATTCACAGCTTGAAGGAGACGCATGTACAAGATTCTGGTGAAGAGCTTGTAACATGCGTTCAGACATGTTATTGGCGTGTAGTTTTTGGGATCAGACAAATCTCCGGTCTTCGGGAGAAGCACGGTTCGACCCTCGACAAACCAAGCCGGAATTGGCTGCTCCTGATTTAGCCACGAGTTAAAAACTCTAGCTAAATGCCGGTGGCAACTGGGGAATTTTTTCCACCAGTAGGTGTTTATGCCATCCGGGCCAGGAGCTGCGAAATTCTTTGCGCCTCGTAAGGCGTCAAGAATTTCTTCCGTGTTTATCGGGTGACGCAGTTCATTCAAGTTAGGAGTCCTCCTACAAACGGACTCGAACTGCGCCAAGGCCGGAGTGTCTGCTGAGAGAGGTTTGGGCTGTTCGTAAATGTCCCTCCAAAAGGCCTCCACGCGATCAGCAGTTGGCGGCTGCTCTATGGCTGGAGGCGGCTGTTGGAAAAGGCGAGAAGGTCTTTCGTAGAACATTCTGTTCTGTTCCAGACCTCTCGCCCGCGCCACCAACGATCGCTTAGCAGCGATTAGCATCCGTATCCTGTCAAGACAGTGTTGCTTGACAACAACCAGTACCGCTTGACTGAGTGTGTGATGGTCGCGCCTCAACCCGTAGGCTATCTGGCGCACTCGGCGCGTAAATGGCTTCCCAGCCGCTCTATATTCCATCACACACTGGATACGGGATGCTTCCTGGCGAGCCAACTGGATTTTCGCTTCCATTTGGCGCACCCGTCTCTGTGCTCTCTCAACAGGAGAGTCTCTCACTCTCCCCTGTCTAGCTAGCCTCAGAGCCGCAGCGTAAATTTCGCAATTGATGCTCCAAATGTCAGAGGCCTCCGATAGACGTTCACCAACCACCTCATCCTCTCTCTTTAAATCTGCCAGCTTCAAGGACCTTCCGTTGTTATGCAAGGCCCTTCGGTCTCTGAAATCCCCAGGTGAGACGACTTGGTCGATTTCCCTCTCAGCGGGCCTTACCGGCGAACTTTCAGCCTGGTTAACAGGCCTTCCGTCCGCCGAAGGGGCAGGCTGAGCTGGAGCACGAACATATCCCTGCCTCCGGAGGTACGATACATAATCTCGCAAATTCTGAGAGGTAAGCGTGCTATGCTCTGGGTGCATTTCACACCACCTCTCATACATGCGGGACATGTATCCCCTACGGCGCGGGCTACTGCTCTCGTAGCAGCTCAGTAGGTCATCCTTGAGCTCCGTCGTCCACCTAAAACGGTCCATGTCATTGCGGGGGTCGTCAACAGGGCAATTCGAAGCACCGCCACCTTGCCCAACGCCGGCTTCCGAAACCGGCTCGGTGTGGGTGCTTTTCTTCCGGGGTGGTCGAACCCGAAGATAGGGCCCGTCAGGTGGTTGGCCTTAGGGCCCCCAGACGACATTTCCGGAGGCAGCCGTCCAAATTGCCTCCTGAGGATGCACCTGCGAAGGTTGCCGGCTGGATTACATCCTTGGGCTTCGGTATACCCTGCGGTGTCGCCACGCACCGGATAGCCTACTGATGTTGGGTGGCTTCCTGCGGGTGTATTATCAGCCGCCCCTAACATGGAGTCAGACGCTGTCGGAGTACCGCTCCTCACATGGAGATCAGTCGTGTCCTAATTGTTGAGGAATAGCCGATCCTCTGGATGCAGACGCTATTCCACCGTGCTAGTTTTGGTCCGCCCCGGGTATTTGATTTCCCCGGTACCACCCATATCTGGGAGGCGTTCCCCTATCCGCCACCTTGGGGAGGCGCCACTGAGGGGATCTAGCAAACCCTCGCGGTTATTATTATTTATAGAATAAGTTTAAAGCAAAAAAGTGCAGCCCGGGCTCCGACACACCGGGCTGCTGTTCCATTACCCAATGACTACTCCTCACACCGTGAGGTGAGCAATCACTGGGTCCGCGAATCGTGCGCCCTAAGTAGACGAAGGGACCCAAGGATGACTGCCTTCTGCATTCTGGCGGCTAAGATGTGCGCCGCCGCACGGCACAGCGGTACTTTGCGCAGTGCAGAGAGCAGCGTATTCCTCATTCCCCCTAGGGATCCAATGACCATAACCAGCAGACTTACAGTGTAGTCTGGCCAGAGCCTGCGAAGTTGTCCGAGCAACTCCTGATATTTGGTCCGCTTTTCCTCCTCCTTAGAGACGATGTTCACCTCGGCAGGCGCCGAAAACTCAATAACGAACATCGTCTTCTGTTGGTGGTCGAGAAGGACTATGTCGGGCTTGTTTGCCTGTACAAGCTCGAGCGTGGGGAACGAGTAGTTCCAGTAAATCCGGCATCTCTCGTTCTCCACAACGGACTCTATATCCCCTGGAGCGTATGGCAGCACCGGTGTCTCATCGATACCGTATGAGTGCCTCAAATGATAGTAGAGCACTCGTAGAGCCGCGTTGTGCCGATGGACGTAAGCCGTCCCAGCGTACGTCTTACACGCCGACAAGAGATGCATAAGCGTCTCTGGCGCCTGTCGGCAAGCTCTACAAAGGGTGTCGGGTACATCTAGACCCATAACCCTTTTACGGTACACCAAGGTGTTGAAGACACCGTCTTGGCAAGCCATTATAAAGCCCTCAGTCTCCGACTTCAACCCACTAGACCTTAGGAAAGAGAAGGTCAACTGCTCAGACAAGCCATGCTCTTCCAGATGTTTGTAGAAGATTCCATGCATTGGCTTATCTTTATGAAGTCTTAAAAGGAAGTCGACTTCGGCAGTTTTAAGGTGGGATTTTAATTCTGCGGGAGCAAGTTCCGTAATGGACTGCTGACACCTCCGCTTGAAGTCGAGTGTGAGGCTGAGCTCCTCCTTTATTATTATTATTATTATTATTTATATATATATTATTATTATTATTATGATTATTTTTTTTTTATTTTTTTTGTGCGTGCGGCATCAACTACAGTGGTTATTAGCCGCCGGCGCCATCTCGGCACCGTCTAAAATATCTGAAAACAATATTCGGTACAGTTACTTGAGCAGATTGAGAACGTTAAGATTAAGGGCAAGTAATGAGTGTCACAGTAAAAAAAACCTGTACGATACCACAGATGTTACGATTACACTTTATGGAAAAATTTGATTGCTTTGAGAAATTTCAAAGTGGAGTTTATGTTGCTAGACAGGCAACTTTTAATGCTATTTGGGAGGTTGAACAGTACTCTGGCGATCGCATATAAAGGACATTCTAAAAGTATGTGTTTCCATGTAAGAAGTACGTTACATCTCTGGCATAATTCTGGTAGATTTCCAAGTAGCAAATGTAAATGCGTTAGCAATGTATGTCCAATTCTCAATCTGGTAAGTACTACCTGCTCTCTGCGTGTCAAGGGTGGCAGATGCCATTTTTGAATTGTTGGCTTATGTAATTTCAAATAGTTGTTAGATATGTTCCATTCTTGTTGCCAGGCGTCAAAGACCCGTTGTTGCATAGATGCTTTGGCATCTTCTAGGCGTGTGGGTAGGTTTGTTATTCTGGAATTAGTTGCTTGACGTGCTGCCTCATCTGCTAGTTCATTTCCTCTTATTCCGGTGTGTCCAGGTATCCAGAGGAGAATAACCTGCGTGCTTTGCTCAAACAGCCTCTGGTGAGTAATTAAAATTTTCATCATCAGAGGATCCGAAGGAAACCTATTTTTAATCACAGGCAAGGCACTGAGAGAGTCACTGTATATAAGGTAGCGTCCGTTACACTGCTTATCGATATAATTGAGTGCTTGGCGGATTGCGTAAAGCTCTGCAAAGTAAATTGAGCAGGTGCAGTGTAGGCCCCAGATAGCTGGACATCGTCAGTAACCATTGCACAACTTATGCCTTCAGGTGTTTTGGAGTATTTATTCATAATATATTTAATTAATAAATATCAACATTTGGCAACGTAACATCACTAAATCGAATTGAGTACATAATATATCATAATAATATTTTTCAATCAACAACTCAAAGTCCAACATGTTATTATTCTGATGAATGAATATATATCATTTTATCAATAATTTACTAAATCTTCATTCGAAATGCAAGCAATATGTTAATAAAAAAGTGCTTTATACATTTAAGTAACTTTTTTATTCAGGCTGTGATAATGAATATTTATTTACTCAGCCATTATACATATACACGTTTATTAATGTTTAATTAATGCATATCATTTTCGAATGCTTTTTAGGATCTGTACTCAATAATAATTTATGTATAGATTTTCAAACTGTGTTCTGCTGACGTAGGTAATGCCGAGCTAGAAGAACTGAGATAATTCAATTTACAGTTTTTGATGTAATGACTAAGTTGAAATTCTCAATTCGATAAATATCAGTTTTATTAGTCGTTCCAAAATAACACCTGAACATAGTTGATCAGAATATAACCTAAAATTGGCAGTTTTCGTTAAAGTCAAAAGTGAGGAAACTGATTTTGTCTTCAGTTTGTGCAATTGGGGTAAGGGGGGAGGTAAAAATCTCACTTAATTTGAATTGACAGGATAAAACGAACACGTGCGGCTATTATAAGTTGATACTGAAATTACCTTTAAATCATTGGGTGACATATTGGACTTAGATCAATGCCAGTCAACCGCAGATACCATGCGCTTGAAGTATGGGTTCCAGGAACAAAGCTCTGTTGATGGTAATGTTCTCTATATCATAGAGGTCGTGCAGTGCGTAATTTCTTTTGTAATTTAATGATATTCCTTTGTTGAAGCATTTGTCCTGCATAGGTGCGGCGGAGGTATATCGCTTAGTCCTGGTATGGTATAAGGTATAACTATTCTGAATTGGATCAGATTTATTCAGCTCTTATACCGGGGTGCATCAAGTATAATACGCGAAATCATGTAATAAACAATAGCAAAACATGGTCGAAAACCGTCCGAAGGTCTCCGATATTCAAATACAATCGAGAATTTACTGATTGACGGTGACTCGCTGCATAAGCAGGTATAAGTGAGAAGCAAGCAATATTTGACAGATGCATTATACGCACGGAGCCGATAGAAGACCCTTTTTTGTTGTAGTTTTCATTAGGCGATATAGACTACCTACTTATTTGTAGGAAATACATTAGCGGCGCGTATATTAACCTACCACTTAGCGAATTCATTGAAATTAAAGTATTAGATATCAAAATGGCTTGTTAGAGAAAGAGATCAGGGAGATGCAAACAATGTTGAAGGTGGATTTGCAGTGATCAAGAACATAGTTTTACTTGTGCTTTACCAACGCGTGGCCTTGAATGTATATTAGTTGTTAGCGTAATTGATATATTTTTATATTTGTAGCTATGTCGAATTCCATCATAAAAATACAATGTATGTAGCATAATTTTGTGTTTTCTTATAGAAAATTTCTTAACAAGTTATGACCGTGTACAATATCGGATACCTATATTTATTTGAGCTACTTATTATAGTTATGTATTCAGCTGGTTTTCAAATATAATTTTTGCTGTAATAGACACCAGAAGCGTTACTACAGTTTATTCAATCCCAAGATAGACTGCACATAAACAGTCGCATGCAGCATTAGCGTGGTTACTGTCCGCTGCCATCTGCGAACGCGCCAGCTATAGTCCAGTGCAATTATGGAATTTTATATTACTATTTAAAAGAGTTGCCCTATTAACCCATTGCAACTTAAAAGTGGCCGGTTGCCAGTTTGAAAGGATCATTTAGGCAATGAACACTTGACATCGCATATAGTGTATTGGACTATTAGGGACCCTACTGACACGAGTCGATCACGCACGCGGGCTTGTTTTCGTTTGGTCTAGCTTGGCTGTGAATACAGTATAGTGAACCACGCATAACCTAAATCCTTTAAATTGATGAAATGTCAATGTGACAACTCACAGGTCGCAAGGTCGCTTGTTTTAGGGAACTGGGAATTTTCATGTTATTTTTAACAGCGATTTGCTGCAGAAATTCGAGCAAACAAGCATATATATTGTTTTGTATATGATTTTGACAGTTTATCGTAACTGTTACTCTGGCACTCGTGAATAATTCCTAGTTGCATTACTGTGATTTACAACAAGAAGATACCACTTTACATATCCTGCAACATGAAATATTTGAAACCCCTTGTAAATACGTTGCGTGCATCCTGTTTGAGGGATTTGTTAAACAATGAAAAGACAAACATATTAAAAGCCTTTTAGAGTATGTAGTATGTATCTTTATAAATGTTTAATCTCCTAATAAAAACTAAATATCTGTCCCGCCACCCAAGCTCCTCAAAGAAAACTCCAGTTGTCAGTCAGGACCTAGTTTGGTGACTCAATTCACAATAGTTGTACCATAGCTGTTAGGTTGGAATAAATTTGATGGTTGCTATTATAAACCTAATCGAGTTGAGTTGAACATTTATCATGTTACACAGTAGTGTTTTTTATTACTGTAGTGTTTTATAAAGTGTAACTCCGACATTGCAAGGCTTTTATTATGAGCAGCCATATGAAATATTATTTTCATTCCAAGACTTCCATTACTATCTTGAATTTAAGAAGTAATATTGCTTCTTTGAATTTTCGAAAAAAGAAAAGTTTTTCAGCATTTTTCTTACACGTAACTTTTAATAATTTTAAGCCACCCGGATAACATAGCTATGCTTAATACATGCAGATCAATTCATCGATATCAACGTCAAACCCAAACATGCGGTCATTGTAAACGTTTCTGATTAAATCCGTCAGCCGGTGGGGCAAGTAATTATATCAGCAATTTATGCGGCTTATTTGCAAATATTTATCTAATTTAGTTGTAGCATCATCTATTACATTGCTAATCAGTATTGAAATTCCGCAGAATACGTGTATATTCCTTCATTTTCGTACTAGTGTGATATACAGGGTGCCCGAATAGTCGACCGGCAATGCCTCTACGAAAATTGAGGTAGGAATATGAAGCCTTAAAATGCTTAATCTTCAAGATACAGGGTGTCAAAATTACGTATTGGGGGGTTCTTTAAGGTGAGAAATCCAAATTCAATAACGGTTTCGCCATCATTAATAGAGGATGCCACCTACAGCACAATGAACTCATTTAAATTTTCAAAACTTTTCCGGTTTGGTGAATCAATGTGAGTATCAAAATAATCGTTTCCTGAATTTGTTTTACGTGAAAAAGGTATATTTTGTTTAAGCCCCTAGAGGTAACTGTTTTCAATAAAGGTTATCTCGAAAACGTTTTTATTGGCAACATACCCAGTTTGAGTAAATTTTGTCCAAAACATACCTATGCGAAGTTCCCCGAATATGTTTTGCTGAGGACATTGATTTGATTTTGGACATCATAAATTAAAATCATGTTGCAACACTCTGACAGGAATCTGAGCATCACCGATATCATTGTTTGGCTAATAACGGAAATAATTTTGCAACAAAAAGTGATATGTTCGTGTTCTTTTGTTTTCTGTTTGAACAAATTTAAATAAAGATTTTTCTAATTTTCTCGCAAAAGAAACGACCGATTTTCAATAATCACACGTCAAAATGAAGGCCTTTGACATACATTTGAAACAAGACATTGCCCGAGACGCCTTCTTGTTTAAAATTTTTAAGGGAATGATTCTGAGCAGCAGAGGGTTCAAGAGGCGGGAGTAGTTCTAGGTTAAAACGTTGACCACTTTGACAAATCTTTTCACGTAATTCAACGTTTTTTCTTTTAATCAGTGGTTTCCGATAAATTTGTAGTAGGAAGTTTTCGAATGAATACTCTGTATTGTTTTATTCATGAGATTTTGCGCTCAACATAAAAAATAGTTAAGGCACCTATCAGCTTTCGCAACTGACGAGACAGGCATGTTCAATGTTCGTTCCAACACGTTCGTTTACTTATTTAGTCTCTCACAAGTCTGGATGTGTGAATTATTTATGCAGTTTGTTTATTCATCACAAATGTACGAGTATGCTCTCTCGGGTCTTCTTGTCAAACAGGACAGCTGCGAGTCTTCACATATAGACTTCCAACGTGAAACTGTTTTGATTAAGATATTGACAGCAACTGAAGTGTATTTTTAATCTATGACATTCGTTGTTCCATTGTATGACAGGGTTTATCTGCACATAGTTTAAATTTTAACATCGCTGCCCTTCTACTAGATTTAAATAAATAGTTATTACTTCATTTAGATACTGTTTTATCAGGGGCAGAAAATGAAAGTCATCAACCAACATTCCATAACTCGAAAGCCCATAATAGCCAATAAAAAGATTTTGCCCGCCATGAGGTGTTAAATCGTGACGGATGATATTTAAAAAAAAAAAGATAATCCGCTAACGACAAATCATTTTGAATCTGACGCGTCCGAAAATCCAATCAAATGACATTTTTACGCGGTACTGCAGCGTTAACTGTTTTGCCGTGGCGTGGCCGTAAAAAGCTGAAAAATGTGCCGCAGAATGAGTTGACTCGATTACCCAGATTATAGACCAAGGTATTTAGGTTGAACTGTTGACGAAAAAAAAAACTGAGACCATCACATCTTCGTATTGGAAAAATATCTATGAGCGTAACTCAAATCTGATTTTTTTTAAGTTTAAGATTATGTGTATAAAAGGGCAATTTTTCAACATAATAATAGTCCAATCGTTACGTCGTAAAAAGGCTTTTGGCAGCAAAAGGTCGGAAAGAAATGAAATTTGGTGGCATGGTAGACCTTGGTCCTCTGAACCTACGCCTAAATTTGTGACCTCGGGGGGTTGCCACTTGAGGAGTGGGGGGGGGGGGGGTGAAAACTCTGCTTTGCGAAGATTTTAGAAAAATAGCGTCGTTTTGGTAAGTGCTATTGAAAAAAGGTTCAACCGCACCTTCGAGCGGCAGCTCCCTGACAGAGGTGGCAAATTGAATTCTCTCATTTGAACCTTTTTTTTCCATAGCACTTGCCAAAACGACGCTATATTTCGAAAATCTTCTCAAAGAGCAGTTTTCACCCTTCCGCCCTTCGAGCGGATATCCTCCGAGGTCGGAAGCTTAAGTGTACATTCAGGGGACCAATGTCTACCATTCCACCAAAGTTCATTTCTTTCCGATCTTTTGCGCAGTTTTGTAGGACTTAACACATATCGGAAGTGGGTAGCGATATATTCCTAAATCTTGTACTTTTTTTTTAAACCCAAATGTGTTATGTAGGCACCTGCAGATAATAAAGGAAGTGTTACAGAACTTTTTGATAGCGTTCTTCGACTTAATATGCGATAAAATTCTAATTTTAGTAAAAATCAAAAACCACCCTCTAACTTTAAGCCACTGTGTGAAACTATTAGTTGTACAAAAAAATTTAAATACCAAAACTGTCTCCATATATTATTTTAACTTTTTTCGATAGCACTTACCACTGGCGCTATTTGTCGAAAAGCGTCACGAAGCAGTTTTCACCCCCCCCCCCTTCCTCGAACAGCAACCCCACAGACGTTACAAATTCAATCTTACCTTAATTAGATAACGATGAGGTAGTATCATTACCACTAATAGTATGCGCAAATAAAATATTATTTTACGCAACTGCACATATCGGTAATAGATAGCGGTGTGTTCGTAAATGTCGTATTTTTTTTTTTAACCAAATGCGCGCGTTCAGGCAACTGCAGATAATAAATAGATAAGATATCATTCCTTTCCAGAAACAAAAATGTTACGACTTTTTGATACACTTTTTCGTCTCAATCCGCTATGAAATTGTGATTTTAGTGAAAATCACAAACCAGCTCCTAACTTTGGCGCACTGCATGACGGAAACCATTGGCCGCACACAAAAAAATTTAAGGACCAAATTTATGTAGAATTTTATTCTCTCCATAAATCATTTGAAGCTTTTTTCGATACCACTTACCAAAATGGCGTTATTCTTCGAAAATCGTCGCGGAGCAGAGTTTTTATCCCCCCCACCCTCGAGCAGCAACCCCCCGAGGTCGCAAACTTAGGTGTAGGCTCAATGTCTACCATCCCAAATTTCATTTGTTTCCGACCTTTTGCTGTCCAGAAACCTGTATCGCTTGGACTATAAAGGGTATCTGACTTAACAAAAACTTGATATGAATTAAAGATGAAATGATCATTTCTCAGTGCTGTAATAACAACAATACTTGAAGTTCGCGCAAACTTACTATCTGGTGTGCATTGTGTTCTGGAAGGATAATTGAACCGTACCTCTTGGAATATTGGGAAGATAATACATTATTGTCGAATAGCGAACACTATCGTGCTATTATAACCAAGTTGCTTTAACTCAATTGCAACACTTCTCTCATCAATCTTTCCTGTGACATTAAAATATTCTAACCTCACACCTACAATAACAACAGATCAGTTGCGCTGGTAGAATATTCAAACACATAGTAATATCGTTCCATTTCTATGTTGTGCAGTATTCTTCTTTTTGGCCGTTCACACACCCCAACTTCTGCAGAGTATGCAAGTTGAGAAAATGTCATACCTATACACACAGAAAAATCTGTCGTTCCGTCAAAGTCTTACGCTTGGAATCAATGGGACGTTACACTCAGCATTCTTCAAATACGGCGATATTTTATCCAATGGGAAGTGTATAGTTTGGTGACGAATTATATCGTATTGGCGATTCAAGGACAAGATGTCATTGGATTCCAATGAATAATTCAATCGCAGCCTATCGTTGAATCGAATCTGTGTTGGGTAATTGATTCTAAACTACTTTCTTTTCCTTGGACCAACAGATTTTATTGCGAGGACAGCTGATCGATTCGTTTGTCTGTTTGATTGTGTGATTTTGTATGACGTCATAAGGCGCATGATATAAGAATTAGACATAAGCCTGCACCAGTTGTTGCATTTTTACCTGAAATATAACTGTCTGACTAATCTAAATACCTACATTCAAATGTGGGTGTTAGCTCTTCTAAGCCCCAATTTCTCAGTAGGTCCTCTATTTATATAACTGAACACATTTAAATCACATAATTGCTGATGAAATACGCAAAACCACGGGATGACACAACACGGCTAACACCGAAACAACCTCGTCCATATTGGCGGCTTGGCGGCGATAATAACACTGAGATGATCCCCCTGTTCTTTCTTTTTACATTCATTGAATCGGACATCAGTCCCGCCGAATACTGATTATAGTTCAGCGAACAACAAGGGCCATTGAAACAAAATTAATTTTTATCAGATGAATTATCACGAACTGCTGTTGCAGTTATAATTTTTGTGCATTGAATAGATTGTATGCTTTGCTTAAATAAAACATAGGGTAAATCTCGAAAACAAAAGGATGTTTTAATTGCATCATATGCTAATACTGGTATTAGGATTATACATATCTTTAGAAGGAATATGCAATTATTTTGAATTTATTGGCATACCTGTGATTATTTCGAATATAAGGATTGAATTATTTCAATGACATGGATTTGAAACAACTGTAAATATATTTAAAGCGATGGAAAAATATCCAAATACTAACAATTAATTCGGGACGCAACAGTATTTTTTTCTGTGTAGTTTTGATCGTTGATTTTTTTATTGCTCCGTAAGTGATAGGAGAGCTTGGAGGTAAGAAAAGGGGGTTTTAGCCAGTCGAGCCGTGGTGACATGTCGGATGGACGCGTCGCACTTTCTAAATCCTCTATAATAAAAAAATACAACCGAGGAAAGTATGAATCATCGAACGGCCACATAGGAAAAAGCTACGAAGAGCAACTCGTCAGTAAGAGGATAATACATATCCATTAAAGGAACATATTCGCTAGTCTTCATCTGAAGATGATTGAAGATAGTTCATTAATCGAAACGTTATACTACTTTGTCGACAAATTTTCAAATAACACATTACTTTTATACACCGAAAAAAAAACGTGGGTATTTTTACAAAACAGTTACAAGTACTATTGAAGCGATTTTCCAATCTCATATTGTAAAACCCCATTAAAGTTTAACGAAAATACTAGTTTTGTAGAGATACTAAATTTTTTAAAAATATTCGAGCATTTTACGAAAAAAAACAAATAGTTTTATTTTGTAAATTTATAGTTATTTTAGAAAAAGACCTCAATAATTTTAGTAAAATAATTGATTTCTTTGGTTGGTATCAATGATCGTTTGATCAAAATGCTTATATGGCCATTTGCACTTAGTAAAGATTACGCCTTGCCGATGAAAGGTAGTACTGGCGGGCGACAAGACTCAGCTTGTGCGAGTGAAGAAACAGCGGACGGGTCGTTATTTTATGGATTTTGTTTTGGAAGTGCTGGTATATAACGTGTAGTGGTGATATTTTTATTTGAAGTTTGAAGTTTCATTGGATAAAATGATCAAATGAATACAAAGTGCATTTAAACTAGGTAAGCCGCCATCTTAGAAATAATTTAGCCAGGCTGGTCCCATCACACCTATCGGTGTGGGAAGTAAAAACCAATGTGGTATCCTTAAAATTGTGCAAAATCGCATAATAATTTTAGAAATTATTATGTTTATATCACAGACAAATGTTGTGATATTACAAAAATGTGTTTTTGCGAATTTACAGTATTAGAAGATAGCTAAATGAAACTACAAATCTGATTTGTAATATTACCAACAAAATCGGTGGCACTAAATAACCAACCATTTCGTTAGTCATTTTAAAAATCAATTTTTAGAGTGTAGTCGAGGTCAACTGAGGTCACATAGAGAGAGGGATAAAGGCTCAACTTACTTTAGCAGCATTACACCAGCCAACCTGAAAATTCAAAACCTACCGCTCGATTTACTTTGCGAAGTAGGTATTATCCGCTGGGGTATTTGCGAATGCAGATGCTGCTTTCAGAATAAAGCAAGATTATGTGCAGGGAAGGCGATCGAGCCGGTTCATTTACTTTAAATTGAAGTGCAATTTACCTTTCTATCAGAAGTTCCATTTGAGTCGCAAAAGATCGATCGATAGGTATTTAAACTCAATTGATTGCAATTAATTTATTCTCCTATTATTTATAAAAAAATGGAGTCAAGTTGATTGACTCAGTACTTCCCACACATAATGATGATACCATTTTATTATTTCCCATTGTATTTTCGCCCATCTGCCCACAAAAACAACATCCGGCACAAAAACACTCGTAAATAGTTTCTTGCGTCTCCTTCCTCAGGAACTAGGGCGCCACAGTTTTTTTCTGTATGCTTAAATAATCAAAATCAATAAGCAAAAAATGATTATTGCTGCGCCGCCACTGACACGGTTTTTCAAAAACAGAGTCGTTTTCTATTCTCGCAGCGGTAATAAATTCTGTGTCAAAATGTTATTAACATCAATTCAATAATTTTCGCTTTACGCGATATACATAGAACGAAATAAAGCAAAACTCGTATGTACAGATCACAAAATTGGTTTCTGTAATAAGCGGGCCAATGTTCGGATGGATCTAAAAAAGTGTAATATGCCGCTAGGTATTTCTTCTACAGGTCAATAGACGGACTATTCTGAATACAACATATTTTTCAGTTTTACTACCCCCCACTCCCCAACCGCCCCGATTTCACCCCACCCAAAAAAAAAATTGAAAATGATCAGGAACCCGTAAAACGCCTAAAAACAAAGTTTGAGCTGTTTTCATATTTTTAGTTTTTTTTATTATTGCTGCCCCGCCACTGACACTATTTTTCCAAAACACACGCGTTTTCCATCCTCGCCTTGGGAGTAATACTATGTCAAAATTTCATTAAAATCAATTGAATAATTTTTGCGTTACGCGATATCGAACGATCTAAAACAATACTCGTATGTATACATCACAAATTCCCCGTGGTTTCTATAATAAATATGCAACGTTCGGATATACCTAAAAAATTGTATCATTCACATATCAATGGACAGCCCATTACGAATACAACAAACTTTACAGTATTACAACCCCCCACTCCCCAACCACCCCAAATTCACCCCCACCTAAGAAAAAGTAGAAAATGACCAGGAACCCCCAAAAACGCATAAAAACGAAGTTTGAGGCATATTTGAAATTTTTCGTTTTTTGCTAATTACTCTGCCCTCCTTATAACGATTTTCAAAAGTATAGGAACATTACCTACTACGACCCCACAGCATAACGCTGCCCAAATTTCATCACAATCCATGCAGGGGTTACTGAGATTACGAGGGTAGAAAAAAGCGACAGACAGACAGACCGACAGACAGACCGACGGAAATGAATGACGTGGATTTTTGTTATGTACACATCAAAAAACGCCCAAAAAGCGTATTATCTCAAAATCGAAAATTTTCGCGATCACAAGACTCGCCTCACCTGTCGGTGTGGGAAATAAAACGGGTATTATTCATTAACATGCGGATTAAAGCGATTCTTGTGCTTTTGGAATGTATGACCAAAAAACACAACCTTAATCAAATTTTCCACTAAAAATGAATTTCCTTATTCAGGGCTGCTTTCTGTCAGAAGTCGTCATGGCGATCTGGTTTAGATATTTCCACAGGAATTGTCACTATAATTAAAACTAAGTAGGGTAGATAGTGCAAAGGTCTCTGAACCTCTGTGCATGCTTAGATGTCCAGTTAAAATTGGGGCGTAAGAATGCATATAGTAGTTTTAGTAGATAATACCATCATTAACCTTTGCTCATTACTTTGGTGATTTATTGCTACTACAACATAGAAGATGTTAAGTATGTTTAGTTGTAGAAAACCACCCGCGTGCGTGTATCCATTGCGAAAAAGGATCTCTAGGTATTACGCAGGTAAACAGGGCAGTTCCGATTTAGATTATTAAAATGTTCCAGAAAATCAATGGCATATATACCATTTTACCAGATTCTTTTTATTTTTTAATTTTTCAGTCATGTCAACAGCGAACAGCTGTTTAACAGTGAACTATAAATATCCCAGAATGAGTCTTGTCGGAATACAGAATATTGACGATTGATGATAGTCTCTAACAATATACAAACCAACAAATGTATTTTTTCGGGCTACCATTTTTACTGTGAATTTCAAGAGACTGAAGCAATTTCTTGTTCATAAAAATAGTCATTACCTTCTGGCCGTGAGATATTTAGTAAAAATATTACTAAGATGCTCCTGACTTGCAGGATTGTCAACCCAGAACACTACTAAAAAATTAAGTCTGTGATGGACTTCTTAGTCTGCTGTTATCTATCAAATAGATGTCAAGCCAATACAGAGTATCCTGAAAAATGGTATATAACTGTCCCCAATAATTTTTCTAAATTCTAACACTTGTAACCACAATGATCAAAATGCAAAAATATAGTAAACAAAAGTACGTTACAATTAGAAACACAAAAAGGACGTATTTTTGTGTTTGAAAAGTAAATATCAATTCAGATTAACTTTGACTATAAAACATAAAATTATTATTAAAAACAAAAATAAAAAGAAAAGTTTCCTTTAAACTGAAATTGAAGTAATTTTTATAGATCTGCGACTTGCTGATAATAATGATATATCACCGTTGACAAAACTTAAAGGCGTATCTCGAAATTCGTGGGAAAATGGGATTTATACGCCAATGCACATACATTTGACCGTGCTTCAAATTGTGACGTCAAGGCGTACTGCAAAAACGCACTGTCTCCGAACAGTGGATATGGTCAGCGTCCTGCAAAGGCGGAAAGCTTATGGCGCTATAGAAGCGCTGCGAGAAGATAAGTGCCGGTGCTCGTTAGATTTGAAACGCTGCAGGTTGTAGCCATCGGGAAACAAATTCCCCGGCAGCTCCTTCCACAGCGTCGAAGCCCTCCAAAAGAAAGGATGCTGAAGGAGACCGGTTCGGGGAGTATAGGGACCTCGACCTGGTAAGGATGAGCTCGCAGAGCTTCCCTAGTGTTCCTCATTCGGACAACCTTTAGTATTATTATCTAGGAGAGCTCACTCGAACATCTTCCGTGATAGAATCTGTAAAACAGGGATAGGTCAGCCACCCTTCTTCGATGTTCCAGGTTGTGGAGGTCCTTTGTGAGGTTAGGCATACCGATTAATCTAACTGCCTTCTTCCAGATAGTATCCAGAAGCTTTAGAGAATGCTTCGGAGCACATCCGCACACATGGGAGCAATACTCCAGCGATGGTTGGATCTGTGCCTTATAGAGTAGCAGTAGCTTCCTACAGCGGAACAATCTCCATGACCTTAGACATGATGTTGACATGAGCCACAGGTCTATAATTGGAGGGATCACTTTTCTTGCCTTTCTTAGAGATGGGTTGCATGCAGCCAAGTTTCCATGAAGCGAAAAACACGCCTTGATGATACGATAGGTTGAAAAGCTTGCAAAGAATAGGTACAAGCTCAGTGGCACAGCGTTCAAGAACAATGGCAGGAATTTGGTCAGGACCAGTAGCCTTCTCCGTGTTTAGTTTTTGGAGGATGCTTTTTACATCTCGATGTTGAAATTTGACCTCTGCCATTCTCGAGCTCACGTTTATGGTGGTGGTCGGAGTACTTCCTTGGAGACCTACAGTAGAATTGGCTGCGCGAAAAACCTCCCTGAGGTGTCTGCTTTTTATTTAGGAGCAGAAGCGATGAACTTGTCCTCTCTCATCAAGGATGGTATCGACGAATAGGAAAAATTCTGACTAACAGCCTTAGCTACAGACCATAATGTTCTGGACGAGCTAGAACGTGAGAGGAGCTTGTTCTTAATTTTTTGGTTGTGTTCCCCCTTGCTGCTGTTAGTCACGCGTTTACAGTAATTTCTGGCGTCGATAAAATTGCGGTGGTATTGGCATTTGGATATTGGCTATTTCTGTAATATCGGTAATACTAGATTTATACTGTTAAATACCATTTACGAAGTATTCTTAAACTTCAACACCGCCTATTTCAAAATAAGATATGTTTGAAGCATGTTTTTCGTGCGAGAATACCGATAATTGTTTTGTTCACATTTTACAACTAATTGGGCTATCTTGGAAACTTCAATGAAGGTTATCTCTACAACGGGTACCTCTAGCAATTTAAACAAAGTACACCTTTTTTACGTAAAACATGTTGCGGAAACGATTTTTCGTTCACAGTGATACACCAAACCGGAAAAAAGTTTTGTTAATTTAAAAGAGTTCGATTTGCCGTAGGTGGCACCCTCTATTCATGATCGGAAAATCGTGGTTGAATTCGGATTTCTCGCCTTAAAAAAACCACCCGATACGTAATTTTAGATTGTACCATTTTATTGCGGAACAACTGAGAATAAACGAGAAAATAAAAGTAAAACTTTGACACCCTGTATTTTGAAAGTTTTGCATTTTAAGGCTTCATGTTTCTATCTCAATGTTCATAGAGATGTGAGGTTTATCACCTGTCAAGCGTTATCGGTCGAATATCCCGACACCCTGTTGCGGATTGCTCTGCACGATCGGGACTCATGCCACCCACGTTCCCCCCTTATGCGCTATCAGACAAGCTTCTTTGCAAGGGCATCAAGCCCAGAAACCTCCAGGGCATCAGTATTCTTCTGATGGCACCTGTTATTCCCAACGCGGATAGTTTCCAGACAGAGTAGGAATACTGAATCTTGAATATGATGACTGATGATAAAGCCAGTGTACGAACTTTAGCGGGAAATCCTACACTCCTACCAAATTATATGCATTTTTATTCTTAGCTTCAATATTTTTCTATACGTTTCCTCCAGGAATTCAATAACAACCCGGCACATACTATATGTGTGGCACCATCGGGATTAAAATCCATTTCTGGTTCATTTTTGGCAAAACCACGCAAAGGCGAAAACTTTTCCACGGTCAGCCATGAGCAGCTTACATAGGTAAAACTTTTACGATTTAATTTGGGAGTTTTCACGTTATATAAGAGAGTGGATTCGGAAATATGCAGTTTGGATACCCCACAGTGCAGAAAGCGGTGCGGTTTTATTGTTAGAACTACGTTTTCAGCACTTTCAAACAGAAAAGTGGGGTACATACGAGCATATAATTATGTACGTTCACTATTCAGCGTAACGCTACATCAATGTATGAATGGGTAACAAGCAAATAATGTACATATGCCGTATATGCTAACGATACAGTATTATTCTGAGTTCGAAGTAAACCAGAAAATTAATGAATAGTATAAAGATGTGGACGTGGAGGAGAATGCTAAGAGTTCCTTATACCGCCCATCGAACTAATGTTTCCATACTGGATGAACTCGGTAATACAAAGAGACTGTCCTCCATTGTGTCGACTAGAATGTTTACATTCTTTGGACATATTCACAGAAGCGATAATATGGAGGAAATTGTAGTTTAGGGTCACGCCCCAGTGGGCGGCGCCGTGGTCGTTCCCCTACACGCTGGGTGGATACGACGAAACAGTTGCTGGATATGAGTATCAAGAACGCCATTGAACTGACAGTAAATCGCGAACGATAGCGAGCTACAGTTCTCAAAAGTATTGATTATATTCGTGTCGGCAATACTCTAGCTCCAACTTAATGCATTTTACGAGTTCACAACATGTCTGTTAAGACATTGTGACTGTGATGATGATGATAAAGAGAAGAGGACCGAGTGTTGAGCTTTGTGGTACCCACAATTGGATATCAAACTCATCAGACAAAAAATCATGAATAGAAATAGTAAATTTCCTATTTCGCAAATATAATTTTAACCATATCACAAAATGTCCATGAAAATGTAAGCCGCTTAGCATCTTATTCTCTATTACTTCCGGACAAATTCATTCATTCAATTAATCAGTGATCAATGATCAGTGATAAATCAATAGATCGTATTATTTTTACTGCTATGAGATCAACTCTAACCGACGCTTTAAGAGCCTGAAAAACATTTACTGTCATCTGGAGACATTGGATGAATGAAAACGAATTAGTACTTGAGTTCATGAAATGCTCAATAACCGCATTCTAAGTACATTAAAAAGCGATTTAAGAATAGTTTCATGGTCACTGTCGTTTTTCACAGAACCTCCGCCTGCTTCAGCTTTCGCCAAGCTTATTCGATATATCTTTTTTGTCTGTTCGTACCGTTATTTTTATGTTTTGATGCCATGCTTTTTTAGCAGAATTAATTTGTTTGGCATACTGAGATTTAACGAGCATTTTTCATTCACTATTTCTGTTTTTTATCCTCTTTTGGTCTAAACAGTCCCTGGGCACGTTTCAGGAAGCAACAGTATCGTACACACGGTGTTCCGGTGATCATATTACAAACTTCTAGGGTAGATAAACCACAAGAAAATAAGAAAAAAAGTTCATATGAACATGGGTCCGGAAACGCTTCCTCAGGGAGCTAGGGCCCTTCGAAGATGACCTTCAAAAACTACTCTTCATTTTATAGCTTCGGTAGTACTGCAGCTATTGCCACCAATTTTGAAACATGAAATGTAGTTGGTAGGTTCATCAGCTTGAGCCTTCCGGACTTTGTCACCTTTAACCAAGGGCGTAACACTACACTATACGACTCAAAATTTCGAGTGGAAACGTTAACTGTGCAATATAGTTATCAGTTATCACTAAATCAATTTGATTCAACTTGTTCATTATGGATTGATAGTTAGCATATAATAGCGTTACAGAACCTAAAAAATTCAAAATATTTACTTACTACAATCCTAAAAAATAACAGCTGAAGGATCTTTTTCAACTTGGTCTCTAAATATGAATTCTCCATTCTGCATAATCATTTTTCCACTTACCTACTACACACATAAAAAGAAATTCTCAAGTCATTTGAGTCGCATCCCAGTTCCCATAAGCTTCCTTATCACTGGCTCTATCCAACCATGAATGAGTATTAAAAAATCGGTATGCGAAGACCAGACTCAGGTGCTGTTCCTAGATAAGTACTAAGTATATTAAATGTGATTTAAGAAATTTTGCTGAACTATTTCTCCAGAGAAATTTCTACATGCTCATAGAAGAGTTTGAATGCTCAAATTAATACTATTAGATTCCTCATCCAAGAATATCACAATTTTAGAATAAAGTTGAGCTACTTGCGTCAAGTTTATGAAATGCTCCCAGTTAAGATTATGAAATGCTTCAGTCAAGATTATGAAATACTTCGGTCAAGATTACCATATGATTGATTTAAGATTTTGGTATTCTTACTATCAAGAATTTCCCAGTTTTGCAATGAAGATATTTTCTCAATCTAACCCTTAAGATATCGTATGATTAGCATAACTTTGCGCGTATAGGAAGTTATGGTATACTTGAATTAAAGCATCTGTGCTCCATCTAAGAAATTATTTTTATGTGTGTAAATGTAACTATTGAAGCGAATATAGATTCTTGTTCTCTTAAAAATTTATAAAAATTTAAATTTATAATTATCTCGTATTTCAACAGATTGTTGTAGCGGACTAGGAAGCTTTGATATAGTTTAAAGTTCAATCACCTCAGTAATATTAAATCACTGAGGCCGTAGCTCGCGTTTGTTATGCATTCTGGCTGCTAACAGAAGCAACGGTGGAAGGGTCAGGCACAGATTTAGGGGGGTCCACGAGGTACGGACCCTCCACTAAACCTCAAACATTATAAAAAATCAGTCAAGTTCAACGAGTCGGACTCTTGTAATCAAACGATATCACTTTGCAGAAAAGTAACTATGCGAGTGTATATAGGTCGACCTGGACTACATTTAAAAAAATGACTTTTTACGAAGTATCTACACCTTTTCCAGTTGTTAATTGGAAAGTGTCAGTTGTAAATCACAACGTATCAAATGTAAATCAGAACATTCAATTGAAAATGAATGCGAACGAATTGTTCGGATGTTCATTTGATTATTCGGATTTACATATGACGCATTCTGACTTTCAATTGACTGTTCTGATTTACATTTGATACGTTCTGATTTACATATGATGCTTTCTGAATTGCAACTGAAGCTTTCCGATTAAAAGCTGGAAAAGGTGTAGTCCACGACAGCGCTGTTTTGATTTTGCACTAAATTTAGTCAGAGCTGTCCCAACAGCTCACTTTTAACAAGTTTTCTAAAGGCATTCAGGCATTTATTTCTCCAGGTAGAATCTGTTGAGTTATAAACTACTGTAAAAGCCTCATACAAGCCCTTGCCTTTCGAGGTTGCGATATTTACGTAGTATAAGTATATATAAGTATAAGTGTATAGTCTCACTGCATTGAATGTAATGGTTGCTATTTTATTAACAAGATAGGTCGGATTGTTACTACTTAGTATTTTATGGACAAAAACCTTAAAACTAAACATATACAGATATTCCATCTTTAGCTACATTAACTCTTTAACCCTCGAGCAGACATGTCTGTACTTCCGAAGACCAAACACGAGTCTGCGGCTGTTATTCTGCACTCTCTGCAATCTACTCTTATTTACTGAATCGAGGCAAGGGCAGTACAGAACGATAGCATAGTTTAAGCTGGATAATACGAAAGTTCCAGATAGTTTTTTGCGAGTTTTGAAGTTAAATATAAAACGATTAAAGTACAGTGGGTTTTATACAGTTGTTTTGGGGAAAATAGCGTACTTGAGCTCTTTTCAGGATTAATCTCTAATGAGTGTTTTCTGCAATAATATGTGATGTAGTTTAGATCCAAATTGATTTTATACGACACTTCATCCTGATGGGGTAAATCAAAGTGAAATTTAAATTGAGTGTCATCTGCGTACATTTGTTTCTCACAATATTCTATACATGAATGCAAAAAAAGTATATATCAAATATAGCAATGGGCCTAGGACGGAGTCATGAAGAACGCCTGAAGAAACCATGCCAAGAGATGATGTAGCTTTAACAGTTTTTACCTTTTGCCTGCGGCCTACTAAGTACTTCACAAAAAATGTTAAAGGAATATCAGAAAGCCCAATATGTTTCAGTTTGCTCAACAAAATTTTATGGTTAACCGTATCAAGTGCCTCCGAAAAATGAATCATTAGTAATACAGTGTTAATATGTTATGTAAAATATTGTCCGTCAGGCTTAGGGCCGGTTTCTCAATGTCTAGTTAAATATTTATCTGGAAGTTAACGGGCAACTGTCAGATAAATTGTTTAAACAATTGAAGGTTAAGCTTACGAATTCACATAAATCTTATCTGACAGTTGTATCCATAGAAACGCTAGCTGGCAGCTACCTATCTGACACTTTTAACTGGACATTGAGAAACCGGCCCTCAGTAGAGCAGAAGTTGTGCTATGCCCTGCTCTGAACCCTGATCGATAAGAGGGAGGCTGTTCTAGATACTGTGTTAATTGAATATATACTTTTAAGCTCAGTTGACTGTATACTACAAACCTGTAAATATATTTATATACTATACAGCTACAAAGTCCCGATTAAATAGAAAATACGGCACTGAGTTTGAATTTGGAACAAATACTAGTTCTCCATTCATGGCAAACAATTGCCGTTTCATTTAATCAATTATCCGAGGCTATACACACACTAATTGCTAAATGTTTCTCTCTAATTGTTTAGAGACATTCATGAGCTGTAAAGGGTGCCGTAATGGTGGTAGTGTACTACAAACCTGATTAAATTGTGTAGTGTGTGTACCCTATACAACTACCATGAATAATGTGGATTATTGGATCTTAGATGTCCTTCGGAAAATTGATGATATTGAATCAATACTTGTGTCGGTCACTATACCAAGGATCCGAGGGGCATTATGGGATGAAACTGTTCTAATTAGTACTATAGCTGCATCGACATTTCTGTCTACATGTCTTAATGTAATTTGCATCAAAATAGAAAGATAGATAGGACATTTATTGCTATGAGAATGTATATAATATTGGAAAACCGCCATACACCAGGGAAATAAAGTAAAACACAAGGCCATCTGCGGATTGAGGCTGAAAAGCTGAATTTTTGCAGTACTCCGTTTACTACCCTTGTACGTCTTGAGATAGCGAAGGTAGAATGTCATAAAAATCGGTTTTTCCCAAAAACCTCGCTTCCAGTGCATCTGACCTCACAAGAACTCCTAACAAAATTTATGTAGAATAGTATTTATAAAATTGTGTATATGCACGTTTTACATAGGACAAACCATTTCGAGATATAGCATGAAAAACGGGTGCGCGCATGTTTTATTGGGCAATACCGTATTATCACTATAAAAATAGTTTTCTTAATCTGTTAGACCAAAAAATTAAATGGCGATTATTAAAACCATAAAAGATTTGTTTATTGTTAAAATGCAAAGCGTTTGCCATGTATCGTACTCCAGAGTGAACCTTATAAATTTAGATACTTCCAATTTATTAAGGTTATAGGACTTAATTATAGACCCGCTAAATTGCCATCCCTTCCTCCTACCAGTGAAGCAGCTCAACGACATGATGTTTATCGGATCTACTACCAAGTACAGATTTGGCTATGGAAAATCTGCAACCCGAAGAATGGGATTGGGATTTAAAAACGACATATTTGAGCCGAAAACAACACCACTGCCGCCTGCTCCAGATAAACTATTAAATACAATATTCTGTAATTGTAAGAAAACGTTTTTCCAACACCCATAGAGCAAATAGATACATAAGAAGCATCTGACGAATATATGTCGATCGAGGTCCTAGTGAAAACCCATGAAAACGAGGCGGAAGGCAAAGAAGTAGACAGGTACATAAAATGATGGATCAATGTTAAAACACTTTTCCTAAGATCGAAAATATGGATCATGCCTACTGGGGAGACCATGTCAAAAAACGTGCTTTGCATTCTACTTCAAAAGTAGTGTAGAAAATAATGTATTTTTGGTTTTGTTACTTTTCCGGATATTCGACCGACAACGCTTGAAATGTGATAGAACTCACATTTTTGTGAACATTGTGATAATAATTATTACAATAACAATACTGCGTTTATTGCCCAACAGCAAAACCATTTACAGAGCAATGTGTTAAATAAACAATCCACTAACATGCCTAACATGTCAAATATTATCTAACTAAATATGATTTAACAAAAACTAGTAACCAATAATGCTTATAATTTACCTACATTTCCATAATCATCCCGGAGGTACACACGAGACTTGTTTTTACTTCCCACACCGATAGGTGAGGGGAGTATTGTGATCGCGAAAATTTTCGATTTTGAGATAATACGTTTTTTGGGCGTTTTATGATGTGTACGTAACGAAAATCCACGTCACTCATTTCCGTCGGTCTGTCTGTCGGTCTTCGGTCTGTCGGTCTGTCGGTCTGTCGGTCTGTCGGTCTGTCGGTCTGTCGGTCTGTCGGTCTGTCGGTCTGTCGGTCTGTCGGTCTGTCGGTCTGTCGGTCTGTCGGTCTGTCGGTCTGTCTGTCTGTCTGTCGCGTTTTTCTACCCTCGTAATCTCAGTAACCGCTGCATGGATTGTGATGAAATTTGGGCAGCGGTATGCTGCGGGGTCGTAGTAGGTAATGTTCCTATAATTTTGAAAATCGGTGCATAGGCGGCGGAGTAATTAGCAAAAAACAAAAAAATTAAATATTGCTGAAACTTCGTTTTTAGGCGTTTTAGGGGTCCCTGATCATTTTCTACTTTTTTTTGGGTGGGGGTGTGGAGTGGTTGGAGGGGTGGGGGGTTGTAAAATTGAAAAATTTGTTGCTTTCATAATAGACTGTCCACTGACCTGTGAAGGAAGACCTGGCGACATAAATAACTTTTTTAGGTCCATCCGAACATTGTCTTTGCCTATTACAGGAAGCAAAGGATTTTTTTTTGATGTAAACATACGAGAGTATTGCGTCAGATCGTTGTAACGAGGAAACTGTTGAATTGATTTTAATGAAACGTTGAAACGGCATTACTACCATGGCGAAGATGGAAAACGCGTATGGTTTTGATAAATCGTGCCAGTGGCGGCGCAGAAATGATAAAAAAACTAAAAATATAAAAACAGCTCAAACTTCGTTTTTAAGCGTTTTAGAGGTTCCTGATCATTTTCTGCGTTTTTTTTTGGGTGGGGGTGAAATTGGGGTGGTTGGGGGGTTGGGGGTTGAAAAATTAAAAAAATTCTTGTACTCATAATAGGCTGTCCATTAACCTGTGAAGGAAGATTTAGCGACACAAATCACCTTTTTAGGTTCATCCGAACATTGCCTAGCCTATTACAGAAACTAAGGGACTTAGAATTTTCTGTATACTATACGAGAATTTATTGGTCTAAATCGTTTTGTATTTTGTAACGTGGACACTATTAAATTGATTCTAATGAAATTTTGACACAGTATATTGTTACCGTGGTGAGAATGGAAAACGCGTATGTTTGTTAAAAATCTTGTCAGTGGCAGCGTAGCGATAATCAAAGAACGCGACAAGGATGAAAGCAACTCAAATTCGGTTTTTAGATGTTTTAGGGGTTCCTGATCATTTCCTATCAGTTTTTTGGGTGGTGGTGAAATTGAGGTGGTTGGGGGGGGGCGGGGTTGTAAAATTGAGAAGTTTGTAGTATCGATAATAGGTTGTCCATTGACCTGTGAAGGAAAGACCTAGCGGCATAAGACAATTTTAGGGGGAGGGGGGCAATTATTTGGTTGCAACGGATCTTAGACTAACGCTTCATGCTATGGGAAAATAATAAACTGGTATCAGCGTAATGTGTGGGAAGTACTGAGTCAATCAACTTTACTTCATTTTTTATTTCTATTATATTGTAGTGTGATAGGAACATGACGTCTTAAAATTCTTAATTTTCAAGATATGGGTGTCAAGGTTTTAATCTTATTTTCGTTTTTCTCAACTATTCCGCAACAAAACGACACAACGATCTAAAATTACGTATCGGAGGGTTCTTTAAGGCGTTAAATCCATATTCAACCACTGTTTTGCTATCACGAATAGACGGCGCCACCTACGGGATATCAGAGAAAGCAGTCAAGAATTGCAATGCTGACTACCACAAAGGTATGCCTGGAGGTTAATTTGAATAATGGTTTCAAGATCAACTTTTGCCAAATATTCCTACTGGTACAGTAATTGTTATGGATAATGCTCAATCACATTCGAGATTATTGGAAAAATACCTAACTCTTCGCTTAGAAAAGCTAGGATTATTGAATTTCTTACAGAAAACAAAATATCACAGTTTCACCAAAAACTAAAACAAAAACTCAGATATTTGAATTAGTAAAAAGCTACAGCTTTGGTAAAAAAGTATATCGTTGATGAAATGGAGCGCAATACTGAGTGTGAAGTTTTGAGGCTTCCACACTATTTTTGCATTTTTAAACCGATTGAATTAATATGGAGCGATTTAAAAAGAAATATCGGTTGGTACTATAATAACCCAGAAAACGCATTAGCAGTTATGTCTTATGTAACTGCAAGTTACAAGTAACAAGTACAGTTCATAACTAAAGAAAAACTACATTAAACATGTAATAAGAGTAGATGTTTTATTTGCTCATTTTTCATTTGGATTCTTAAATAATATTGTTAGAATGTAAGTTTGAATGGTATTTACTGTACATTTTGTAATGTTAATATTGCCACGGCAGCCGCTTTTTCTGCTCCCGAGGGAATCAAACGGGGCGTAATTTCACTTCTTTACTTGGATGGTTTTGTCCTCAACATCCGGCACGTGACACTGCGTAGTATAACTTTATTTTATTTTATTTTATCTACACCATCCAACAGACAAACATCCATTTACAGGATGGGACAAAACGTGAATCACAAAACACAAAATGATAATTACAACAATTCAGTACAAAAACATACGATAATACAAAGCACATGAAATAAGTGATTACATCATAAAGCAATTTTTTTTACAAAAATGTCAATATTACTAATTAAAAAATTCAGTACAAAAACAGAACTATAATACAAAGCTCATGAAATAAGTAATTACTTCATATAGCAAAATTTTTACAAAAAATGTCAATTTGACTATCATTACAGATGTTACACATACCATATAAGGGAGAGTATTTCAGGAAATCTGTACGAGGTGTGTCAAGATAAAAAGTTCGATTAAGACGCGAATTTATTCTAGGTATATGAAAATGCAATCCGTGGATGTTTCAGAACAGTAACAGAGAACATTTCTAGTAAACGTTTCTGTGGAAGTCCAGTAGATGGATAGATTCCGTTAGATTTAAAATGTAAGAATTTCAGAAACTGTCGTTGTATCGACTCGATCTGGTTGATATATTTATTATGGTGGGGATTCCAGACACATGATGCATGCTCAAGCTTAGATCTGACTAAGGAGTAAACATCAGACATATCCCATTACGTATAACAAATCCTAACAGTCTACCTACAGCAGCGCTAATATTATCTATGTGGGTACTAAATGACAACCTGCTGTCGAAAGTAACTTCTAAATCCATAATCTCACTTTGTCTTGCTATGATTGTGCCATTCAGGTTGTAGTCATATGTGAGGTCAGTTACCTCATGACTGAAGGTCATTGCACTGCAATTGCTAATATTCAGCTCAAGTTTATTACGCTCACACCAAGAGCATAAGATGGTCAGATTACCCTGCAACAGCAAGCAGTCATTGAAATCACGCACTCTGCAGCACAGTTTAAGATCGTCAGCATATAGCAAATATGGAACACTAAATTTATCTCCAATGTCATCTATGAAGAGCACAAACAACAAAGGTCCCAGGACGGACCCCTGAGGTACACCAGATTTTACTACAAATGTATCAGAGGAAACATTGTTATAGGTTACGTATTGAGTTCTGTTCGTTAGGTATGATGATATAAAAGCTAGAAGGTGATTCGAGAATCCATGAGAGGATAATAAATGTTTCTGGCCAATAAAGAGCTTAACTTTTGGATAGATTAGTGCCATCAAATTGACTGCCAGATTTTTACAATACATGCGATCGCCGAACTGATTCGGATGGAATTCCGGAATACGCATAGAGCACATGGTAGGACAACCCTTACGGTATGCCGGACAACGGCAGTGGACAAGAAGCGCTTTCGTGTCTGTTCACAGCAGTATTGAGCGCTATTATAATCAATTCAATGGACGAGCAGGCTGTTACACCACGTATAACGCGCGTTCGTGGGACGTCTGCCAAATAACCCTTCAAATTTTATTATAGCGTTTTAGGGGACGGGATAGGAGGTCTACCGATGTTTTGCCGATAAAATGTCGTGCAACGCTTTACTAGATGGAACGTGGCTTGTAATCTTAATAGACGATTTAAAATTCGTCGCTGAAATTGCTTTTCTCTAAGACTTTTCTATGTTGAGCATGAGTTGATAGAATTCGTTGTGACACTATGTTATTCTCGATGTCATCGTCAATGTCATGCCCTATAAGCTTGGGTTTCTTTCCAATATTAGTTGAATGAATAGCTTACATAAACAAAGTAAGTGCTCCAGCATCAATATTTCATGTATCGATATGTTAACTTGCGGTGCGTATAGATACATCAGTACAATAATTACTATTTTCCATCCTATTGGCCGCATGTCAGGCTTTCAAATCAAGGTGCTACCAAAAAAACCCGGAAAAAGTACCGACAGCCAGCAGGATTTAAACCCGCGACCTCCGGAATCCTAATCCGACGCTCTACCAGCTGAGCCATGGCGGTCATGGCAACCCAGCCTGCAAAGCTTCGACCAGATGCGTCGGTTCCTCACGTAAACTGACAGTTCCACTGCTGCCATCTTCTGGAAGCATGCAGCGGCTCGATTCAGTGTGATCGAAGGAAATATGTTGGGTCGAGTACCGATTTCGGTGCGAAATTGCAATATGGAACAGTGTTTTCCACAGAGTTAACATCTCTAGAGGGAGCCTAATTTGAATATTGGCCAGCCAACATCTATAGCGCTATTGCCACTCTTCTTCGTCCGCTTCTAGTTTCTTCAAAATCCGGCAGTTTGAAGACAAAGTATTTAACTGGGTATTTAACTATACATTCCAATATACTTGCAATGTAACTGATTTACGTGAAGATAATTTGTATTGATTTAATGAAATCTCAAAAATGGTAAATTTCATAGCGAAATGTCGCAATCACTTCTAATATGTCGTAAATCTGGCAACCTACAATCGGCGTGCCCTTAAGCTGTCATGTGGCTGTCATTGTAGTTGTGGTTATTGCGCGTGTCGAGATTTTTGTGATTTTAGTGTATATTTGACTGACTGTGACTATTTGTGGTGTGGATTAAATTATTTATAAACAATATTGTCATAATTGCATGATGAGACAACATAAAAAGTGCATAGTTTGCTGTAATAACGACGAATCGGTGAACACTTCTTATCATAGGTGAGTGTAGGTTTTGTTTTAGTTTTCAGTAGCGTGATATATGCGGATAACTGGGAACAAAAGTAACTTCACTCCAGTTTGAGGAACAATAATGGTTGTTTGATGTATGTTTTGTGCATGCATTACATTCATGTCAATCAACATGAATTTTCCAAATTCCATTTTTTAAACTATTTGAGGACGTGAAACTCAAAAATGTATGCCACATTTACTTACAGAAAATCTATCTATGAGAATTTTATAGAACTGGATATTACCTAATGCAATTATTATATTTTATTGCTGAAGTAAAAACTCGATGCAGCCATTCCAACAGGCTACCTTTCAGAACACTGTTAGATATGTCTTGAAAAACACTTCATGGTAACAATAAATTATCAACTGTTACAATGAAATTATAATAAGAGTAACTCTCTAAGTATAGCTAAATACTAATACAACTTATTGGTATCAGTTTGTAACATCACAGTAATAATTGAATCTATTAATGAACATCCAATTTTAATATAAAGTCGCACGCTACTGGTAATGCCCTCAGGCTGTCAAAATTTCCGTTACATGTCGGGTGGTCAGCGACCTGTGCATTTTGTTGTTTACACTCCCTCTATAGATGTTAACTTTGTGGTGTTTTCTATTAGTTTGTATATTGTGGCTCATGCTTGGTGTATGATTACGGTTGCAGAGTAATGTCTAGCTGTGTACTCGGTTACAGCGAGAGATTTGCATGCGCTTGTTATGTGATCTGTTGTTTCCTTCTGTTGGTAACAGTTTCTGCAATTATCGTTGGTTCTGGATAGATTTTTATTTACATATTTCTTGTAGTTTCTCGTCGCAATAACTTAGTCTTGGATATCTGGCGTAAAACCCCATGTTTCTGGAAAGAAGTGGCCATCCTGCAACTCATTTATGTGGTTTTATGGTATCTATGGTTGTCATGGAGTGCTTTCTCCAATGAGGTGTTTATTTTTTTGTTCTGAATGTATGGGATTGTTTATGTCTACTGCGTGGTCTGGATATGAGAGTGTGAGTGCTGTATAGCGTGTATAGCGTGTATATGCTGTGGGGTCGTAGAAGGTAATGTTCCTATAATTTTGAAAATCAGGGCATAGGCGGCGGAGTAATTAGCAAAAAAACAAAAAAAATTAAATATTGCTCAAACTTCGTTTTCAGGCGTTTTTAGGGGTTCCTGATCATTTTCTACTTTTTTTTTGGGTGGGGATGAAATTGGGGTGGTTGGGGGCTGGGGAGTTGTAAAATTTAAAAATTTGTTGCTTTCATAATAGACTGGGCACCGACCTAAAACTAAAAAGTCTGTAGTATTGATAATAGGTTGTCCATTGGTCTGTGAAGGAAAGACATAAGAGATAAGATAATTTTAGGGGATCTAGACTAAAGCTTCATGCTAGTAAAGGAAAGTAATAAACTGGTATCACAGTAATATGTGGGAAGTATGTTCTGAGTCAATCCACATTTCATTTTTTTTATTATTATTCAGTTCTTATATAACCTACGCAGTTGCCTAAAATAGGACCCTGCACTGTTTTTTTTTTAAATTGAACTTTAGTTTGGCTGTATTATATGGATGAAACAAAATTTTTGCTCCCCAACTCACGTCCTAGCTGGTGTTTTGATATACAATCCGCATTACCGGCAACTTTGTTTCCCTAGTAGGATAGTTAGCCGGCTGGGCGATGCTGTTAATATCATAAAACTGCAATTTGCATCGTAAAAATGGACCTAGAAACCGACGAGGAAAGTTTTAATCTCACAACGGTTGTTTAAGCCACGGCGTGAGCCGCGAGGCTTCGGCGGCCGCGCCATATTCTTCCTAACGCCGTTATCTACGAGGGTAATTTACGGGCGCCATTTTTCCTGGGTAACTTCATTAGGTGCGGCGAATGGCGTTTTTTACATCGCAGCCTAACGAGGTGCTTTTTAACCAACCAAGTTTTCTCACGTCTCCTATCACCCACGCTTGCTTTAATCAGGAAGTGTAAGCTTTGATTCCTAACATTCAGAGCAATGACCTGTAATTTTAGTGGCGAGAAAGAAACTGGATGAGGCTTGATACTTGTCATTGCACCATAACCCCAAAATGGGAGGGATCGGAGGTAGACGGGGGTGTTAAAACGTGGAAAAAAATCGTTAAGTAACCGAATGAAAATGCGGTATCATATTAGCACACTTACCTACTAATGTTCCAAAAAATTGTTGTCCGAAATCTAAGGCGGGTTTGCGCGAGCCGTTTTTTTTTTAATAAGAAAAAGAGGATCACGATGAACTCGGTTGGTAGGTGATAAAAATTCTTTGTTTTTTTTTGTAGATAACACAAAAAATACTGCCATCCGTTTATGCTGGGCAATTTATGAGAAATTTGATCTTAAAGTTCGATTTTTCATGATAATTTCGTTAAAAATTGTTAAAAAATTGTTAGTATTGCTTAAAATGGATGACGTCTTTATACATGTTCTTGGGAGGTCCAACTATGACACGTATCAATGTCATCCATTTTTGTTAAGTTTAACCCTATTTTTCAATTCTTATAGGAGGCGACATTATTGAACCCTTTCAGTATCCTTTCAGAACCGTTGTTACGCTTAATATCACAAGAAAATAGGTAAGTTAGAGTAGAATAATTGCCAGTTTGCATGTATTGGTAGATATTTGAGGCGAATTGCAACATTCAGTTTTATGTGCAGTCATTTATTTTTCAAAATGTTTCGAAATACTTCACTCTATTGCTATAATTCTTGATCTGCATGCAAACTGACAATTTTCGTGTGATATTAAGCATAAAAGCGAGGTTAGAAGCGGTTCTGAAAGGATACGGAAGGCTCTCAATAATGTCACCCCCCCCCCAGAGGGGTTTGAAAATGGGGTTATACATAATAAAAGAGGATGATACTGATACGTGTCATAGTTGGTTCTCCCAAGAACATTGTACAAAAAATGTCATCCGTTTTAAACAATATTAACAATTTTAACGAAAATGACGTGAAAAATCGAACCTTTAAGCTCAAATTTCTTAAAAACTACCCAGCAGAAACGGACGACAGTATTTTAAATGTTATCTACAAAAAAACAAAGAATATTTTCCATCAAGTTCAGACCGGTTACGTTGCGATTATTTTTTTTTTGTTCTAAAAAAATCGGTTCGCGCAAACCGTTCGTGGATTTCGGGTGACGGTTTTTTGGAACATTAGTTTGTAAGTGTACTAAAATGCTACCGCATTTTCATTCGGTTACTCAACGACTTTTTTTGACCTTTTAACACCCCCCTCTCTATATCCAGACACTCCCATTTTGGGGTTATGCTACAATAACAAAAAAGTTTCCAAACTGCTTCTAGAACTCAAATACCAAGGGTCATCCGGTTTCTTTCTCGACATTAAAATTACGCGTCATTGCCTTATATGCCGAACATAGGCATAACAATATGGGTTACTCTAAGATCAGCCTTTAATGTTCACTTTCTCGCAAATACTACCGCCCATTCCATACATACAAAAAATGTAGCATCAAATTTGATGATAAATTGTTATAAGCAAATAATTAGGTTAGAATTGAGCTTACTAAAAACGTCTTGTACTTTACTTGAAAATACTTTGCTTTATAAAAATAGCATTGAGACAAATATTACAGTAATCAATTAAAGCTTTACAGATAGGTTCAAATCAACCATATGATACTTTAATCAGTAGACTAGATCTGAAATTACAATATACCTAATAATCAGATACAGGACTAATTTAAGAATATTTTAGGGTTAAATAGAGGATATTACAAAATACTTCCCATTAGCATTGCAATCATTTCTTTGAGTATAATCTTTTTGTATGATATCTCGGAAATAAACAACTTAGCATTGATTTAATCTTCCTATCAGAACTTTGAATATAACGTATTTTGTATGACCTCTCAAATATACCTAGCATCAACTTTATAATAATAATCAATTTAGTCTATACAGGGTGAGTCAAGCTCAACGCCTCGGACTATTGTGACCAAACGATACCACTCTTCGAAAAATCGACTTTGCGAGTGTATGTAGGTCGAGCTGGACTACATTTTAAAAATATTGACTTTTATACAGGGTGTCTAATAAACGCGTGACATATCAAAGTGTTTTTTTTTTTAAATGGAATACCCTGCATATTATTGCATATTTAGATTCCCGGGTACATTTTAGTGTGACTTTATGTATCGCACATGGGACTTTAAGCGAGCAAATCATAATTTTGGGTATAGGTAGATGCCAGAAAAAAATTGCATATCGCAGCTATTATAAATCTTAGAGGACTGTGACTTTGCCGTGTTACTAAACATGAAATGTGTCAGCTTACATTAGACGGTCGGGTTCGAATTACATTTGTACTTGGAGAAATCGGTAGATCAATTAAGGAAACTTCAATCAAAGGTAACCTGATTTTTTCAAATGGGAATGCATAATTTTTTTTATACGATCAAATGTGCGATTTGATAAGCTTTCTAATGATATGCAGTTGTAAATATCAATCTCTGGTAGTTTTGATCTAATTTCAAATTTTCAGTAAAACCGGTGTTTTTCAACTTTCCTACCTATAGGCAACTCAGCAGGCCATGAAATATAAACAAAAAACTGTTCAGTCGGAACAACACAACTAACTTAGCAGATAGTTACGGACGAACTAGAGTAAAGGGACAAAGTTATAAAAATGACCTACAACAAATCAATTCTAACCAGAAATAGCAGTCATAACACATCTAAGGTCAAGAAGCAGCTGGAGTACGACAGAAATGGGTATTTTTCACAGCATACCGGCTACTACAATATTCTAAAGATTGACGATTCACAAAACCATTGTGAATTTTGAAATGAAAGGAAATCTACCACGTAATGTTTCTGGCAGTTTAATAACTTCAGAACAAAATTTCACATTTCATGATTTAAAAAAAATAGTAACCGATACCTCTGACAGGAGTTCTGCAAATTCTTCAGCAAGATCGCCGAAAATGAAGAATAAATTAAAAATCTGCTCAAATTATTAAACATAATTTACCTGGCAGAAAATTAAAACATGATTTGTCAGTATTCCTTTTTGCGATCTTGCTAATAGATACTGAAAAATTTAAAGGACGACAGTCAGTGAGAGGTATCATTACTTTTGACTTTGACGGAAATGACTACTGTTTTATACCATTAAATGTGAAATTGCGTTCTGAAGATATTAGACTGACGGCAACGATCGCTGAAAGTTTTGCTTTCATTTTAAAGTGTTTAGTGATTTTGGAAATTTTTAATCTCTAGTACATTGCAGTCGCTAGTAGGCTGTAAAAATTATCCATTTCTGTCGTACTCCAGCTTCTCTTTAACCTTAGACGTGTTACCGCCGTTGTTCCTGGTTAGAGTTGATTTGTTGTAGGGAATTTTTATAATCTTGTTCTTTTACTCTATTTATGCTCGATCTTTTTGCTAAGTTAGTTGTTTTCTTCCATCTGAATACGATTTTGTTTATATTTCATGGCCTGCTAGTTTGTTTATAGGTAGGGAAATTGAAAAACACTGATTTCATTGAAATCTCGAAATTTAATAAAAACTACCATAGATTGATATTCACAACCTGATATAATTAGAAAGGCTATCAAATTGCACATTTGATTGTATAAAAAAAATTATGCATTCCCATTTGAAAAAATCAAGTTACCTTTGATTGAAATTTCCTCAATTGATCTAACGATTTCTCCAAGCAGAAATGTAATTCGAACTTGACCGTCCAACATAAGCTGACACGTTTCATGCTTAGTAACACGGCAAAGTCACAGCTCTCTAAGATTTATAATAGCTGCGATATTCAATTTTTTTCTGACATCTACCTATACCCAAAATTGTGATTTGCACCTAAACGGTTCGCTTAAAGTCCCAAGTGTGATACATAAAGTCACTCTAAAATGCACCCAGGAATCTAAATATGCAATAATATACAGGGTATTCCATTTAAAAAACATAACTTTGATATGTCACGCTTTTATTAGACACCCTGTATAAAAGTCATTATTTTTAAAATGTAGCCCAACTCGACCTACATACACTTGCAAAGTTGATTTTTCGAAAAGTGGTATCGCTTGGCCACAAGAGTCCGAGGCGTTGAGCTTGACTCACCCTGTATATGAATATGGAATCCCCACCATACATAGTTGAACTTATACAATGCGACGATTCGATTTTTTGTAATCTCAGTATGAGAACAACATCGTGACAGGTGACGAGGCTTGGATGAACTATTACGATGTGCCGACCAAGGCCAAAAACAAAGTTGACCACCTAAGTGGTATACAGAACAGTGCCTGCCTAATGTCATTTGATCTATATGAAGGAACTACGACCTAAGTCAAGAAAGGACACCTTCCTCCATCTCAACGGTCCAGCTCACCACGTCAAATATTTATCGGGTAGGCATTTTCATAACTTGCTCAATAATTTCGTACTGTGTGAAAAACGAGCTTTAAAAATTAATTTTTCCATTGAAAAACAACTAAAAGGTATTTAGGAGAATCTTTGAGGAATTGCCTACTTATCATTTACCTCTAGAATATATCAACTATCAACAGCAATATCCAGAACGGACGCAGCCTTAAACTTATGCGAAATATTGAAGAATCGTTTTATTTGAACTGTGTCGTTGAATATTTCATAGCCTATCTGATAGATCTGCTTGATAATTATGCATGACTTCTATAAAATTGTTTCCTAAGCTTGACTTATATTATCTCGTTAAATCAGTATTTTGGCTTGATCAAATACTATTATGGCCTCATATTTTAGTTTTTCGTAAAGAACAAATAAAATTCGATAGTATTTTCTCCAAATAAATAAATTTCAGTACCTAGGTACCCAAATAGAAGGTATATTTAAGATTTACAGAAAAATCGAAATATCTCAGAAACTGATGAATGTAGGTATAACAAGGTCTACACAAAGATGAAAGAGCATATTAGAAGCAATTATTTGGTACAATAAAATATTGGGGGTTACATTTGAAAAAAAAGAGACAAACAAAAATTCAAAAACATATTTATTTCGATCGTAGACTTTGTCTTTAGCTGCAAACTTCATTCATCGACTATGTTGCAACAAGTATACAGTAGTCGTCAGTAAGTATTTTCACGATTGGCCGGGAATCTAGTATCGGAGTAGGACGTCGTTGGTCAAAGGAGCTAACTTCCGCCGCCATCGGCGTGTTTTCGTTACTGAATTCAAAAACCCATTTTCATTTTGATATAACTTTTGAATTATTGCGAAAAATAAAACAAAAACAGTTTTGTTGCCTGTACCGAATATTTGACCACGAGGACTGAGACCTCTCGCGCGCCCTCCCTACCATCCAGGTCTTGCTTCCTGCGACTTTACTTAGTCTCTCCATTTGAACATGAAGCTAAAACGGATGCTGTTTTCTAGTGACGAGGACCTTCTGCGGACCTGGGACCACGAGTTCGCTTTAATTTCTCTACGGCACTTGACAGGAGCAGTTTAAATAGTGATTTCGGTGAATGGAGAGGCAGAGGTAAAGCTGTATTGCAAAACTTCCGTAACGATGTTATACCATGTTTCATGCCCCGCATATCAGGCTCTCAAATCAAGGTGCTACCGGAAAATGCCGGAAAAAGGATCGACTTCCATCGAGACTCGAACGCGCGCCTCCGAAATTCTAGTCCGGCACTCTTCCAGCTGAGCCATGCCGGTCATGGCAATCGAGCCAGCGAAGCAATCCCAAGAAGCATCGAATTCTCTTCACGCCCACTGACGGATCCACCTCCGCCATCTCCTGGTAATACGGAGTATTAATGCATGGAAGGAAATCTGTTGGGTCAGCATTGATCTTCGACCGCGTTCGACCCCAAACGCCACCAGGTCGAGCCAGCATAGACTCTGTGTAGGAAATTAATGTTATACCATGTTTGATGCTGTTGCCCGCATGTCGGGTTCTCAGATCAGAAAATGCCGGAAAAAGAAAATGCACAAAGCACAAATAAATGGAGCTTGTAAAACAGCTACATATTTATTGAAGTTTGTACCAGCAGAGTCGTTTATCGAAAACTTCAGACACGCATAAGACACACATTCACATAGCACGGTCGAATTTCCTGCAGGGAGTAGCATAAGAATGTCCATAAAATATCCAATGTCGCAAATGTCGTCTCCTTATTTTCCCATACATTGTACGCGGGACTGACGAGAAAGGGGAGATTAAAAAAATCGTGTGTTAACTACAACTAGAGCTATTATATTAATTTATAGAGCACATAAAGCTGTCAGTTGTTGAAGTATGTAAATAGTTGTTAAATCCATAAGATACGTTCCAATCTGGCCTCCATTATAATACCTGCCAACTGTCTTGCAAAAATGCATCATTTTGTTCTGTTTCCAATAAGAAGCAACTTCTGACGGAAATGAAGCTGTCAGAGTTCTTGCAGTGAGCATTCAACATTCATTCAGCCTTTTGCTGGCTGCTGCAGTTCAGACGAGATTTTTTATCAGATTGTATGTCAACAGAGACGCATTGCGAAGAGGTATTATTCTCTTTTTTTCGTAAGATTTCATCTATTCCAACTGATTGCAGCTATTGTGTCGTTACAGAGTGTATTCCAAGAGGCGTTGAAATACGAGGCAAGCTCTGATAGTTTTAAATAGTAGCAACATGATATAACGGACATACTTAAAAATAGAAATTTCTTCAATTCGGGATGGAACCAGCATCTGATTTGCGATAGACGCCATCCACGATTGTACGGGAGATCTTCAGGGCACTACGATGACCGATACTAACTTTAGCACTTACCGAAACTGGGTGAGTTTTGAGTACCGGATCGGTCGATAACTCCACTACTGTAAAAAAGTAGGAGAGAATTTACTTGAGTAAATTCAAACGGCGCTCACTGTGGAATTTGTTGGTATAAAATTTTTTTATATATTGACAAAACCGGATTTTTTCCGGACAAGTAATCAACAAATTTTACATTCAATCTTAAAAAAAGGAAACAGTTGCTGATCGCGGTGAGATTCGAACCCACGCCCTTTCGGACTGGTGCCTAGCATCTTAACCGCTCGGCCACGCTGCCTGTGCTTCAGGAATATCAATACGCCGTACATAATACGTCGTCAGTTACCTGTCGTCATTTAATTCAATTTTTTTTTAAACCGGAAGCGACATTGACAAAACAGAATTTTTTTCGGACTAGTTTTTTCATGCCGATTCCGAATCTGTATTCAGTTTTTCTCTAGCACTTGTAGTTTTGGCTATCTTTTGTATACGGACAGACGGACGGACGGACAGACAGAGGCTCCGCATAAGCTCTCCTTAGTCACTTCAGTGAGTCAGTGAGAGCTAAACATAGCAGTTGTGCATAGAAGTTGTAGCTAAGGATATGCTCCTTGGTCAGAAAATATGTTTGTTTATACAGGTTGATCCATAACTACGTGGTGATGCAAACATATATTTTTTTAAATGAGACACCCTATTTATTATTCTGAATTTAGATTCTACTAATAATTCTTCTTCTTACAATATAAAGGCGCGGTCACGCCGTAACGCCGCTTTCTAGAACGCCCTCTGTTTGACAGGGCCTTAAGGTATTGTAACACTATAAAGGGTATTTCAAAAGTTATGACCATTTTTATATCCAAATCGCTGTCAAACGAACGTACTGTATATCAAAAAGTAATGAATCAAACATTAGTTTTTTACATGGAAAGATAAAAAATATCCTCCAGTTTTAAAATCGGCTGAAAGAAAGCCGACGATTCATATCGATATACAGAGTGATGTAGAAGGCAAAAATCTAGATTTTCTCTTTTTATTTAAATGTAATCCCCAATACTTTATCACACCAAAGAATTGCCTTTAAAGGGCCTGGGTATACACAGTCATACATATGTATTTACCATGTAAAACACGGATTCCCATTTCGAACAGAACTTACTTGTTTCTCAAACTACAGACACAGTATTTCAGAAGGTGATACTTCTGGGCTGGGCTGCTGGCCCCTGCGTCGGCACAAAGTAGTCTAACTCGACATACATACATACCCGTAGTTAGTTTTCTGAAAAGGGATATCGTTTGGTCACGATAGTCAAAGGCTTTGAGCTTGACTCACCCTGTATAGAGCCTCAGTACAGCTGGTTATCCAGGTACACAGACTGTATTGAGTGTATAGTCCACAAAAGCAAACGAATCGCGTTCACCGAAGAAATGCTTTCTAGGCGCTTTGTGATTTCAATGGAATATTCGACAAAGCGGTATTCCTGCATAGAATGATGATAACAGCAAGGTTCAGCTATAACTGAGCATCAATTCATGCTGCTAGGTGAAAGGTAATCCAGACTTCATAAGTCGCTTGCTAATGATGGAATATCCTCCATTCATACGAATTCCAAACATTTATGTTAGCGATAGAATAAAGAATTGAATAGAAATGGTATCTGGTAGTTGAATAAAAAACTCCATTGTTATTCCTGTCCCGATAGCTTGCACAGATTACAAGTAACATACTCATTGTGTATAATCGGAAGCAAAACTGAACCTAACCTCTTCTTGCCTTTGTGATGACATTCGACAACTGTTGGTTGTTCGTAGTTTTCTTGTGGTTTTATCGGTGGTATTGTTGCATTTGTGATAGTTTGTGTAGTTTATAACAGGCTGTATTCCAAGAACTCTGGAGTCAGTTTCCACATGTACGTTACTTAACCTAATGATACAGTGACGTGCATTCGTTTTCAAACCTTCCTGTGTAAATATTTTTTTCTATTTGCTAGGTTTTCATTTAATCCAGTAAAACGGTTATTGTGGTGCCAAATACTGAATTTGGAGTTGACTGGCAAGAAGTGCATTTACCTGTGCTCAGAACATTTTGAACATGATTTTTTATATCAGTTCAAGTGGAAGGATAATAATATAAACAATCCCCGTTTTGTCTCACTACCAACCAAAGTGGTTACAAACGTTTTATTAACGCAGCGTGGTCTATCAGTGGGACATCGTTGTTTCTGACCAAAGAAAAGTTATTATTAGAATTAGGATATACTGTGTAAGGCTTTCGCGACCATCGTCCAATGAATTTGTGGTTCTTGAGCCTTTAGACCTGCGGGTTGATCGTTGAGGCTTGACGTTTCGCCACCACAAGTGGATGACATCTTCAGAAGCTATATGACTTCGGATATTTCTGAATTACTTACGACTGGTGTTTTTTTTTTCGGGTTACAGTACGAGGAGCAGAAATATTCAAAAGACACTCGTGAGGGAAGTGCGGGTAGTATTGGATTCACCAGCAGGTGGAGCCTGCCGGCGTCTACCAACTAACCCCCCCCCTTCCTCCCCCCGTGAGAGGTTCAACTGTAAAGTTTTGCCACCTATTGGGTGTGTGTGGGATTTTGTGAGGCTTAAGAAGACCAAAAAAACTGTTACACAAAAGCGAGGCTGGAGTTTGGCCTTAGCCGGGATTTTAGAAGCTAGTTAACGACTTCCGAAAAAGGGGGTTGTGCTAATCACGAGTAGTTAAGGGCGTTTGACCCTGTCGTAGGCCTTTGAGCAGAACCCTACAAGGGATGAGACAGCAGGATTTGGATGGTGTCTGACTGTCTTGTGGAGGATTGCTGCGAATTGAGGAGCAGCCTGTGTCGGAGAGATGCTTCAAATTTCCTTGAGAATTTGATTGTTCCTTATGTACTAAGGAATTTTCAAGGAACACTTCAGAAGTCTCATGTATGTGCCCTGAATGCATTTGAGGCCGTTATCGGAGGTGCTCCACATAGGAATAGCGTATGTACATATGCTTTTTATTATTGCGGAAAAAGCACGAAGTTTGGTTCTGTTGTTGACATTTTTATCGTCGAAGAAAGGCTTGAGGTCGATGAAGGCTGCCTGAGCCTTATTTTGGGCTAGCCTAATATGGCGGGACCAGGATAGGTGCCTGTGGAAAGTGACACCTAGACATTGAGTGTGATTGCTCCACTTGAGGCGTTGAGCATTCACTGGTGGGGTTATTCTTCTGCGAGAAAAGAAAATGCTATCGGATTTCTTTACGTTGATGTTGAGTCTCAATTTCCGGTACCAATCGGTAACGGATTTGAGGTGGGAGATAAGTAGCGCTGTGCAATTGGAGATTTGGTTTGAAGAACGCAGCAACGCATCAGCGTATTGGGAAGTTATGATGTTACGATGGCGATGGTGAGAGATATCATGACAGAAGATGTTGAAAAGGGAGAGGGACAATCATTAGAACCTTTTTTCGATACCACTTACCAAAACGACGCTATTTTTTCGAAATTCGTCGAGAGGCAGGGTTTTCACCCCTCTCACCCCTCGACCGGCACCTCCCTCAGGTCGCAAACATGGGCGTACATTCAAGCGACTAATGTCCACCATCCCACAAAATTTTATTTCTTTCCAATCTTTCACGCTCAAAAAACTTTCGTAGGACTCAACAATTGACTAATATCGGTAGTAGGTAGTGAAGAGTTCCTAAATGTGGTACTTTTTTTTTTAATCCTAGTGTGTTTTTTAGGCAGCTTCATATAATAAAGACATGAGAAATGCTTGTATCTTAGGAGAAAAAGTGTTACGGAACTTTTTGATAGCGTTCTTTGATAAAATTCTGTTTTTACTAGAAATCACAAACCCCCTAACTTTGAGGACTGTAGAATGGAAAGCATTGGTCGCACACGAAAATTGTAAAGACCAAAATTGTGAAGAATTTTGTTGTCTGCATATGTTGTTTGAACTTTTTTTCGATAGCACTTACCACAACGGCGCTATTTGTTGAAAAGCGTCACGAAACAGTCTTCACCTCCTCCTCCCAACAAACAACGCCGAAGTAGTATCACCTCCACTATAGGTATGCACAAATAAGATATTTTTCGTAACAGCACATATCGGTAGTAGTTAGCGGTGTGTAAATGTCGTATTTTTTTTTAACCAGATGTGGCAGCTGCAGGTAATAAAGAAATGTGAATGCATCATTCTTTTAGGGAAAGAAAAATGCGAGGGGTAAACCGCTGACCCAAAATTTGTACACCAATGCCCATTTTGTGCATTACTCGGTAATTTTCGCGCCTAATGCCCGCAATGTACCTGCAATGCACCGGCAATGCCCGCAATGTACCTGCAATGTACTTGCAATGCCCGCAATGTACCAGCACTTTCGCAAATGCCCAATAATTTCGGCCGCAGTAACTCCTACAAACAAATTTTATGGGACAAGTGCAATTGGGGTTTTATATACATTTTTTTGTGATTAATGGGATGACCATCACTTAGTTTTATAACAAAACTATTTTTTTCTTATTTTTTTCGTTATTTATATCAAAATAAAAATGTATTTTTGAATCCAGTACCGAAGACACGCCGACAGCTCCCGAACGCGTGTGACGTCAAAATGTTATCTTTTCACCAACGACGTCCTACCGCGATACCTCTTACCATTGTTTTTTCTAGATTCCCAGCTAATCGGGAAAATAGTTACTTATTTAACTAGTGTTTATTTTTTGCACCATTGCATTTTGCACATCGAACGAAGTTTGCAGTTCGAGATAAAGTCTACGTTCGAAATAAATATCTTTCTGAATGTTTGAAATTAGATTACAAATTCCAGTAATAAAGTACCTAATCAAATATGTTTCGTTGTAGCAACTTCTTCGGCAAGGCCGTGGTGGCGTAGCGTCTAAGCGTCAAGCATGTCAACCTTCCGAACTGACAATATCCGAGTTCGAGCTGTGTTGGTTCGAGCCCAGGCCTTGACAACTTTTTTTTAATTTTCTTTTACCAAAAAATTTATTGATATGCTTTTTTGCACATGTTAATTTTTATCTACCATCAGCATGCATATGTTTTTGAATCGAATTGTATTAGACATTTCACTTGCGACAATGCAAAAAGTAAATGCTAGAGGCAGAGGAAGTTTCAAAACATCAGTAAAAACGAAGTTTGTCCGCCATTATCAATCGCCAATTACTCTGATTGCGATATCAATATTGAACTTTATCCAAAAAAGTAAAACTATTAGTAATTTCTATTGTACTTGTGATATGTTTCATAAAATTTGATTCAAAAACATATCTATTCCGATCGTATAAAGAAATGTGTGTAATATGTGCAAAAAGCATATCAATCATCTTTTTCTTTGTAAAAACAATTAAAAAAAGAGTTGTTATGGCCTGGGCTCTAACCAGACCGCTCGAATACGGACATTGTCAGGCTAGAAGGCTGAAGCTCGCCTGACAGAATAATTGTTTTTCTCCTGATTTTTCCTGACTACCTTTCCCTGAGTATTTACTTCAAATCTCGTCCGTAAATTAAATCTTACAGATAAACCACAGTAAGAGTAAACCATGAAGTTAAAAGACATTACAAATGTTAAAAGTTTGCTCATATTGTTACAATGACTAATTATCGAAAACCGCTGATTGAAAGAAAAGACGCCGAGACACGTCAAATTATCTGTCGAAGGGACAACTTTTTAACGAAAAACTACTTCCTCCTCTTGTACCCTCTGCCCCCTAGGATCATCTCCTTAGAAATTTTAAATGACAAGGGGTATCGAGTAGCACCTCGTTTCAAATGTATGCAGAAGTCCTTTATTTTGACTTTCGATTTTTTAAAAGCGGTCGATCGGTCGATTCATTTTCAAGAAAATTATAAAAATGTTTATGTATTGAATTTGTTCTGAGAGCAAACAGAAACACACGATAATACCACCTTTTATTGCACTAAGTGTTCAAAATGTTGCCCGTTATTGGCCAACCAATGATATAGCCGATGTTGCAAAACCAGTGGAAATGATTCCAACGGGGATTCCAATTTATGGTGCCCGAAACCAATCTGCTCGCCAAATGCCGTTCCGTCTAACGCCAGACTCCAGGGAAGATAAATTCGCATAGGTATGTTTGGTCAAACCGGATCTGTTGCAATAAAAAAAAACACGGAGAGTTCTAGACGAAGCCGCTCAAGTTGAAGATTTACGTCATTTTGGCATAAATCCCAATACTTCATTACGCCAAATTGTGGGCAAGGGGGGAGAGTAAGTTTTGGTTAAAAAGTTGAACTCTTGACAAATCTTTTGACGTGTCTCGGCGTTTTTTCTTTTAGTCAATAGTTTTCGATAAATCCATGTTGGGAAGTTATCAAATGAACACCACCCTGTATATACCTACTGTTCCATCTAAAATCTTCGTTGTGTTACCCGCAAATAGAAGCACGTAGGCTGTCATCGCATCTGACCACATGCCACAGGGCAGTAGGGTACAGACAACTAGAAAACGTACATAATAACCAATTATCACAGCATAGTAAACAACCAGCACAATATCTCTGAGGATTTCCTCTATAAAAATGGTTCCCACAAAATTTAACCTTGGGATAATTTTACGGCTGTGAAGTTTGGGTAGATGCGAAAATGAAAATATCGATCCCGGTACCAACTCGATATTTTTTAGCCAAATGGGTGCCTTTGGTTCGTACAAAGAATTTTGTACGTAAAAGTATCGAAGTATCGTTAGCATCCCTACAAAAAAATCATCCAAAAGTGGGGAAGCGCGTGTAATTGCCGCCAACCTGAGGTATTGTGCTGGTTGTTCACTATGCTGTGCAATTAATTTTTGTTTGCGAACGATCGGTCTAGGGTCAACCGGCGTGGAGACACGGAAGGAGCTGAAAAGCTGTTCAGTTTAAGTGATATATACTTTTAAGATTTAAGTTCTTGCAAATGCCCTGCCCACATAAATGCCCGCAATGCCCGTTTAAATCTCCGCAATGCCCGGGTTTTGTACACCACTTTGCCCCAGCGGTTTACCCCTCGGAAAAATGTTACACGACTTTTTGATAAAGTTCTTCGTCTTAATCCGTAACTAAATTTGATTTTAGTGAAAATGACAAACCAACGCCTAACTTTGGGGCACTGTAGAATGGAAACTATTGGTCACACACGAAAAATGTAAAGACCAGCATTATGCAGGATTTTGTTCTCCCCATAAATCATTTCAAGATTTTTTCGATATTACTTACCAAAACGACGCTGTGTCTCGAAAATCGTCACGAAATAGAGTTCCACCCCCCCCCCCCTCGAGCGGCAACCGCCCGAGGTGGCAAACGTTGATGTAGGTTCAAGGGACCAATGTCTATCATCCCACCAAATTTCATTTCTTTCTAACCTTTTGCTGCCAAACAACCCCTACCGCCTGGACTAGTATGTATACACTCACGCATGTGCATGGTATGCGATAAAGTACAGTAAAGATTTTTATCCAACCTGTTCTCAAAAATAACGGCTCTAAGCAAAAAAATTGTGTTTGATATAAATCGTACTTTTGATAACAAATTCTTTAATATCTCGTAAATCCGTAAATCATGACAATGGACATTATTATTTCGGAATTTCAACTGATCATTTGAATCACGGTACCTTTTTTACGCAACAACACTGATCGTAATCCTGGTGACAGTTTTAAGCATGAATGCGCACTTAGTTTGTTCACATGACATCTCACGCCTCTGCTACTAACTGCTCACAGTAGTCCTCCACATATGTAGCAGACTACCGGTTGTTTTATATCACGCAATTCTTTGTTGGTTCCATTGTCTTCGCGGGCTGGGACGACTTCGTACAATTGCAGTTGGGAAAACAATAATGTACACGTGCACACCTCGCGAACCTGGAAAGTACATCGAGATTCTTAAAAGCGTATCTCTGTGTCTACTTCGGGTGCCATGTTTTCCGGAAAGCTCTCCGAGAGGAAATAAATGGCTCGATTACCTGACCGCTTTTTACGCTGTGGCACCGGCTGCTGAAAATGGGAGCAGGAACGCGGCTAAGAAATTTTGAAATTGGATACGTGGTATTTGATAAGTACTGTGTGACCAACGTAAATTGAACAGAAAAAAGAAAGCGGTGGGACAAGTAAGGACGTTGCCATAACTATTAATAGTTTCAGCCTATTTCCTTCTTTTACAACTCGTTTTATTTTATATATAAAGGAAACAGCAAATAATTTATATTCACTTAATACCCCTAAATTATAATAGGCAACAGCAGATTTTATTCCCCACAAGCATCGGGATTGGATAATCGCAGCAGACGATATTTAATGTCTCTGTCATACCTGTGTTTTCTGTCCCTTTTTAAACTCGACATGATAATGACGATCGCTACCTAAGGGAACCTCCCGGTCCTCTTCATCATTCCGCGCTGTTCAATTCACGATGGTGTCGCAGTACGTAGTAGCTAAGGCATTGCAGTGAATACAAAAATATTACCCTATAATGGTTTTGTTTTTTACTTTCTACAACCATAGGTGAGGGGAGTATTGGGATCGATAAAAATTTCGATTTTGTGATATAACACTTTTTGGGCGTTTTGTAACGTTTATGTAACGAAAATTCAAGTCACTCGTTTCCGTCGGTTTGTCTGTCAGTCTGTCTGTCTGTGTTCTTCTAGCCTCGCAGTCTCAGTAACCGCTGCATGAATGGTGATGAAATTTGGGAGCGATACGCTATTGAATCGTAGTAGGTAATGCTGCTATATATTTGAAAATCGGCGGAGCAAATAGCAAAAAACAAAAAAATTCAAATAATTATGGACACAGTATTATTACCGTGGCGAGGATGGAAAACGCGTTTGGTTTTTAGAAACCGTGTCAGTGGCGGCGCAGCAATAATAAAGAAACTAAAAAATATAAAAACACCACAAACTTCGTTTCTAGGCGTTTTAGGGGTCTCTGATCATTTTTTACTTTTTTCTGGGTGGGAGTGAAATTGTGATAGTTGGGGGTGGGCGTTATAAAACGGAAAAATTTGCTGAATGCCTTTAGAAAACTGATTAAAAGTCAGCTGTTGTGTTAATTATTTTGGATATTGTGAATTTTTGTAATTTTGTAATTTCCTGTGTCGCACAATGAGGTTAAGTGTAGCCCAAGAGTAGGCATTGGACTAGAATAAAGGCATTTATTATTATTATTATTTAAGAAAACAAAAAGGTATATCCCAGCTCCGACACACCGAGCAGCTGTTCCATTACCTAGTGACTTATCCTCTCACTGTGAGGTGAGCAATAGCTGGGTCTGCGAATCGTGCGCTCTAAGACCTTTCATGCTTTTTTGAGGGAGTGAAATTGAAAAAATGGCTTCCATTGCCCCGATTAAGTTTGACCCCGGTTTCCAAAGTATTCTGAACAAGCACTCATTGCCCTCAAACCGTTTTCAGATATATTTGCTCGTATAAAAATAAAAATAGTTAGGTACGGATCCTTTATTTAACCACTTCCTAAAACATATTTCAAGGAGATAGGGAGCAAAGGGTAACATAGAAGCAACGCATTCATCGTCTTGTAAGCACAAAGAAGAAGCTGTAGGGGTACAAAAATCAACTGCAGAAATAATTCTAAAAAAATACAATTATCATCCATACAAGTTTAAGATACTTGGGAATTTTTAATCGCCACAACACGAAGGAGACCAATAATTCTTTTAAACGCCTTAAAAGAGTAAGAAATTGTGCCAGATTTGCATTCGAGAAATTAGTCTCTAACTTGAACCAACATCTCTAAAAGTTCCTTGATGTTTTTAGTTTTTATTTTGATTCAAACTCAAATTTAATAGTGTGTTGATATTCTTCAGATATTAATGTTTGGTGTTAAGTAATGTAATACAATAAGTAATATTTATCAAACATTACCACAAATAGTAGTTAATAGCGTATAAAATACAGTTAAATAATTGAGTTTAAAAGTATTGAATATACGAGGGTTGCTCTGTCGGCAGAGCCTTTCTGTCGCCTGCTAGTATTGAATATCTTGTATCTTAATAATTGTTTACTTGGATATGGTTTTTAATAGATTGGTCATGGCCTACTGCTACAAATAAAGTAAAAAATGAAATTTCGAGCTTAGTTTTCAGAAAAAATCCATACTAATATATATTTTTGAAAAGCTTGAATTATTTCCAAAAAGGTGTTCTATTTAAAAAAAATATATGTTTGCGTCATAACTGAAAAATGGTTAGAGTAAGAAAAAATCAAACTACACCACTGGATTGTACGGACAAAAGTCTATGAGACCCTTTTTTAAACTTTTCAATAAGATAAAGACAACCGAGATACGAGAGTGGTCAAAAAATCTATAGTTTCCGATTTCACCCTGTATCTCAAAAACCAAGAGGACCATGATAATTTTGTTGACGGCATTTTTAGTCTCACAAAAAAGTAGCACACTGTCGCGAAAACCGCAACTCTCTATCTTCAAATATATATAACCGGGATACTCCGTAAAAGTGCCCAAAATGGGACACCCTGTACAGCTTTAGTTAGTTAGTACTTTGGTCATGAATCAAATGAAATAGGAGAAAAATGAGTTTGGTTGAACGAGAGCATCGTTGGAGACAGAAGTATCCGCGTTAAAATTTTAGTGGCAATGTTTAGTATTTTTCAAATCGGTTTCTGTTGTCGATCAGTCTTTTCTACGCACACTGTACAGTTCGTGGACACCAGTTTCAAATTTTGTTATGATAAATAAAATCGATGTCGATGCAAATCCAATTTTCCAACGAACGAAAACCTGCATATTCATTAGCGTGTCCTTTTCGAAACAATAACAGTTTTATTTGAAAATAAACTAATATCATCAAATATGTCGCACCCATAAACTGCTGATATATAGCGAATATGCTACTATTCACACTGGATATGGGTATAATGTACATTGACATTCCATGTTACAGAGTAATTCACAATTAAAGCAGTTAGTGAGGCATAAAATCGGTTCCGTTAACAAATTGCATAAAATCATGTTGGTAACTGCTATAATTATTTCACATCAACAGAGATATGGACCGAAATATTTAGACATTATACTATTTTCACAGAAAAAATTTGTTGTATTGAAGTAATTGTTAGTATTAGATGATTTTCCATTACATCAAACATTTTTACAGTCGTTTCAAATACATGTCGCTCAAACAAATAATACGGTTACAGTTAGATTTAGATGGAGCGAATGCACATTTTAGTATTAGAGGTCGAAACAATTTGGATGAAATGTTTTCTGCCAATTGTTTCGTCTGCGAGCCACTTCACCTACGATTTTTCCAATTCCTACGCGCCATTACGGAATAACTACATAATCGTAAATATCTTGAAAATCATTAAAGATAGAACCAAATATATCTAGGCAACGGTGAAAGAGAATTCAATTTCGCATCCACTGATGTGAAACTTATCATACCATCTCATTTGAAAAGAAAAAAATTTTTAACGTTTTAAACTTTTCAAATTTGAACGTTGACGTGTATTGATTTAATGTGCTTTGAAGCAGAAGTATGTTTATTGCTCGTTTCAAAACCGAAAACCGCATCTTTCTGTCGTACTAAGTTTCCGATACACAGGGTGTCCCATGACGATTAAGACAAACAATATATCGGAACTGGGCAGTAGTAGAGAATTATAATTTAGGGGGTGTAAATTAGAGCAAATGTTGCATCTTTTCTTATCATTGCGTTACCCAATGAAATATTTGTTTTTGGTCACGTGACGTCCGATTCAAATTTTTTAATGAGAGAAAATTAGCGACTTTTTGTGTTCCTCCCGATAAAACAATTCCAACAAACTAGCACACTTGGGGTCTAAAGTGTTTAATTCAAGAGCTACAGGTACTATTAGGATTGTACCAATACCATTAACACAAAAAATGAAACAAACACTAGCATAGGGGTACATGTTGTAGTGGTACAATCTTCTAAGTACCTGTAGCTCTAGAATTAATCACTTTAGATCCCAAGTGTGCCAGTTTGTTGGAATTGATTTATCGGGAGGAACACAAAAAGTCGCTAATATACAGGGTGTCCCATTAAAAAATTTGAATCGGACGTCACGTGACCAAGAACAAGAAGATACAAGATTGTGCTCTAATTTGAAAATTATCGTACTCTGCTACTGCCCATTTCCGATATATTGCTTGTCTTAGTCGTCGTGGGACACCCTGTATTAACATTTTTGTAAAGTATTATAAACGTCAAATTTTCTAAAGATTGCTGAATAACTTCGAAAATAGGCTTTGCAAACATAAACTATGGTCAACAAACTGGACCTAAAAATCAATCCTTAATCCAAAAACGTAATAGAATACAGGGTATTTGTTCTATTTAAAATAAGGAAGCTGATACCCACTTCCGGTATATCCGGATGTCCGCCATCTTTGAAATTATTTTCTGCAAGTAGACCATTTGAAAAGAAACGTTATTTGTTCAAGCTATTTTCTTCTAATTTAAACGGTAAGCACCGCCACCCTGTATAATCACAATTATCAATCTTGATAAGAATCGGCCTGTACTGCGTCTGCTGCTACGCATGTCTCCCGATTTACTTCACAAGTTATCAAGCTTGCATTTTTATGATAAGCTTCTGCTGTATACAGCCTGGCCTATATCCCTATCTATGGTATCGATGGGAATGAGAAATGCTTCATTGGGTTTCCAAATTCTGCCGTTGGCGTATCGGCAGCGACCCATGCCAGATTTTCGTTTATAAAATCAAGTTGGCGGCTTGGCTGCGCATCATCGGATTATCGGATCCGATATCGCTTTATGAGGCGATCTGACGGCACCGCAAAAGCGTGGGGTTTTATCTGCCATTAGATTTTGGGGGGAGCAAACATTCCAAATGATGTTTTTTGTATGGCGGTAGATAACGATGTAAAAATGACGTCTTATAGATTGAACTGATGTAAGGTAATATTCCAAGAGACAGGCTTACCTCCGTATTTATTCCCTTCCCTAAAAAATCAAAAGGCAAGAAATGTGATTAATTCCGACTGTCAAGCTTGATGACCCAAGTGCTTAAGGTTCTACTTATACAGGGTTACTGGTAACTCGACCACTTTCCTGCAGGAAGTGATAGAGGGACTCATACGCAATAGATTTAACCCCCCATACGTAATTCCGAAAACCGATAGTTTTCGAGATAATTAACATTTAATGTTTTTCAACGATATGTCCAAATTTCCACACTACATCCCAAATTTAGAAAAAATCATGCTGTCGATTTTAGTAATTCCCAATTCAGTTTTTTAGTGACACATACGCAAATCTAATTTAGTATTTAAATGTGTAAAAATACTAAACAATTTCAAACTACATACAATTATTTAAAAAATAAAGAACACAATTTTTACATTCAACGTGAAAGAAAATTGTCTAGCTCAAAAAAAGATTCACAACCTGTCTACGGAAATACCAGCGACGTGGCAACATAGGATGATCTTCTTCCTCCCGGAGAGATTCCGAGACCCACTACGACGAGAGACGGACCCACGGCCCGCTTCTCCCCGAAACTTGTCAATATTTCGAGTATTTTTCACGTTGTAAGCAATCAAAAATAAACTACATCGGTACCATAAAAAAGAAGAGTCTTTTCTTTCTGAGAAAAGTTGAGACAACACATACACAACCAGTCAAACAAATTATTTTAAAAACTTCCTTATCTGATGGCCTATTCCAAGGACAAGAATGACAGTATAACCACAAGTAACTATTCAACAAAATTTATCAACATAATACAGAATCATCAACAACATGATATTCCAGCATGATGGTTGTCCAGCACATTACCGTATCACAATTCGGCAGTTGTTGGACAACACATACCCGAACAAATAGATAGGGAGGGGTGAACGCATCCCATGGCCTGCGCGGAGCCCAGATCTGACACCTCTTGATTTTTACGTCTGGGGTCACATGAAGGCACTGGTTTACGAGGAGACTCCAGTTGATACTGCTGACGAACTAAGGCAAAAAATTATCAATGCGGCGGAGGAGATGAAACGAACTTTTTCAACACGAGTTACAAAAACCGAAGTGAGGAAGCGGATCCGTACTTGTATCCGAAATCAAGGGCAACGCATTGAGCAAGATCTCTGGAAACTTTGAGTGGATTTAATTTGTTTTACTTGGATAAAATCATCGACCGCATTTGCAAACATTCTAGTATGTAACTGAGTTATCAATAATGATTGTACCGTCATTCGTTCTTTTTGAATAGGTGATATTTATTCATTGCTGTTTATAATCTTTCTGAAAAGGTTATTAGGTAGGAAAGTTTTTTTAGCGATTTGTTCAACCGTTTGTATAATTTGTTTTGAGCTAGATAATTTTCTTTCACGGTGAATGTAAAAATTTTGTTGATTATTTGTATATTTGTATTTAGTTTGGAACTGTTTAATATTTTGAAACATTTTAATACTAAGTTAGCTTTGTGTATGTGTTAGTTAAATACTAAAATAAAAATTATCAGAATCAACAACAGGTTTTTTTCATAGTTTAGGATCTAGTGTGGAAATTTGGACATTTGGTTGAAAAACATTAGATGTTAATTATCTCGAAAACTATCGGTTTTCGGAATTACGTATGGGGGGTTAAATCTATTACATTTGAGTCCCTCTATCACCTCTTGCAGGAAAGTGGTCGAGTTACCAGTAACCCTGTATACAAGCTCGAATCTACCACAAATGTAAAGCCTATCAAAGAGATACACAATTTGGATTTCGCGAAGGTTTAGGAACAAGGGAAGAACTAGCCAGTTTATCAATACTCTTCAAGAAATGCCGAGACATGAGGAAATATGTATATGCCTGTTTCATAGACTACGAGAAAGCTTTCTGCTGCTCACACAGTCCTTCTGACATTACTGCAGAAAAAAGGTATAGAGAACCAAGACATCGAGTTCATTGGAAAGCTTTATTGGAACCAGGAAGCAACGATGAGATATGGACGAACAACATCAGAGCCGGTGTGTATAGAAAAGGGGGTACGACAGGGTTGTGTTTTGTCGCCAATACTATTTAATATGTACTCTGAGTACATATTCAACCAAGCAATAGGCGATGATGGAGATGGCATAAAAATTAAAGGAAGGATATTGAACAACATACGTTATGCAGATGACACGGTTATCATTGCGGGCAGTCCAGAGGCCCTTCAACGCCTAATCAACAAAGTTGTAGAGGTAGGAGATCAACTAGGCGTGAAAATTAATGTAACAAAAACTAAAGTAATGACCATAACAAGATCTCCAAATCGACAACTGAACACAAAAACATCTATGACACCGAAATAGGGAAAGTTGAGAAATTTTAATATCTTGGCAGCTGCATATCGACAAATCTAGCCCCTGACTTTGAAGTAAGATAACAAGCTAGAGCCACGTTCCTGAAGATGAAACACCTTCTATGTAACGCAGCCTTGAACTTAAACCTAATATACCGTTTGTAAAGACATACGTGCACTCAGTTCTCTTGTATAGAGCAGAAACATGGACGTTAAAAGTGGATACCATGAACAGACTCGAGGCTTTTGAAATGTGGACCTTCCGTAGATTACTAAAAATATCATGGACTCAACACATATCTAACGATGAAGTGCTTAGACGTATGTAGTATGATATACTAAAACTAATAATAGAAGGAAAAATCGAAGGAAAACTTGGTCCTGGTCGCATAAAATATTCATGGTTAAAAAACATACGCGATTGGACTGGTGTGAACACATCGTCCTTAATTTTTACCACTCAAGACCGAAATAAGTATGCCGAAATTGTCGCCAACCTTCATTAAATGGAGGGGGCACCTAAGGAAGAAGATAGATTGAACCAACGACGTCATACTTATAGACTACGCATCCAAGGCAAATTGTTTGTCGGCATTCCAAACATTGGGAATGTCAACGGAATATTGACAAGCAGCGACGTCATTGTTTACAAGGTACATCGCAGCATGCCAAGTTGACAATCATTTGGAATGAATTTTCAGAAAAATGTATGGAACGTATGTTGTAAAAAAGTAAAAATATGATTGTGGCTTGCTTATCTGTAATAGAAAAAGTACTCTCAAGATACTCTTTTGTAAAACACGTTGAATTTTGCAATTCTGTCAAGAATTAACGCCATTTTTATATTTTACAAATATTGCTGCATGCACCAAGCATGCCCTAATGCACAACTGGCAACGTCGGGTGTGTCTATGTCAATACAGCTGATGTTCCCCCCTTCCGTCGCACCGCCAGAAACGCTTACAAAAATTCGGTATACAAAGCGTAGTCTATCAGTATGACGTCGTTGGATTGAACTCTTGCGGTCTGTGCATCAACCTACGTATGCACAAAAGATTGCATTTGTCATAGTATTGCAACGGGTTCTAGGAGGGTAAAAAAAATATTTATTTCAAATAAGATGAAAAACGTTTTTTAACCAAAAGTGTTCAAGACCTGGAAAATATTCACTGAAAGTTAACAAAAACTTTTTGACATCATTAAAAACCTTACAACTGACAAAGTATCTACTTACCTGTTAAGTGTTATTGCTACACCTTCATCTAACGTACTGGCCAAGAACAGCTAGGTTTAATGACCTTGAATATTCTCGTTTGACGTTGTTGCTGACAATAAATTGTAGGCTTGGCAAAATGCAAATACCGACACCCGATACTAAACACTTTTTTTCGCTGTTTCCCGACTATAAGGAACTAAGAAAATATTCAAGTGTTCATCTCTTGCAGTACAGAATTTCCTTATACATTTTGTTAGCAATTATTAGAAAAAAATATGTTTCGGTCCTTACCAACTTTTCTTAAACAGACAATTCGGTTTAATTTCTTTTTCTGAAAGTATTATCCTTATTTTATTAATTTAAGAGATCACGAGTTCAATTTGAGCACCTGATGGTTGCCTAAAATGAATCATTTGCGGTACCCTCTTAATTTTGCTTTTTTCTTATCAACAAACATAAAAATAATTTATGCTACTCAGAATATTCCTCAAGTTTGAGATATTCGTTTTGTATTATCATTTTATTTTATTTTTCTTAATGGCACACATGTACGGACAATTTTGCCTCAATACCGTCACTTCTAGTCAGTTTTGTTATTCTCGAGGGACAGCCGAAGGCAATTTCCGATATTTTCTGGCTCGAATTTGGAATTTAAATTGAAAAATCCACATGTGGATGAAAGTATGAAAATAAAAACAATATCAGCAGAAGGTTAAGTCAGCAGTGAATTGATGGACATCAGGAAATTGTACCATTAACATTGTATAAGTAGAAGATTATCTCACCGTAAATTGAAAATTACTCAAATGTACTCGAAATCCTGGAAATCCTTGAGCCAGACATGAGCAGAGATCGACAGGGTTTTAGAAGAGTTTGGAAACTGTCGATTATTGGGTAAAAATGTACAAGGTATAGCAAAATTTAGGTTTCATACTATTTCAGTATCCATTTAATTACCGGGTTCTTCATAAAGCTTAGGCCTATCAAGGTTATATTCTAATAAATAGACCGCCTATGTGTACATTATTAGATATTTCAATTTTTGGCATGAATTGTGTGTAGGGTATCATACCCAAATTCAGCCATGACCAAGTTATCGAATTTCGAGGATGACATATAAACCATACTGAAGTAATTTTGAAGAATGGATTATTGGATAAATCACATAAGGTGTCAAAAGAAGTTTAGAACAAAAGTTTCAGGATTTTGGAGTATTCACTAAGTAGTAAACATTTTACTTATATACCAGTTGTGCGTAGAGCTTTAGGGAATCATAATATATGTCAAATAGAACAGCACCTCCAGTTATGCTATACAAATTTATGAACAACCTTGAATAATTAAAATGTTTTTGAAATATATACTTAAAAACTTAAAAAACTTTGTCTGGTCTTCTTTCGATAATTATTTTTTTTCTAGTAGAGTATCAAATTTTAGGTTACAGCTTTGTTCGTTAACTTAATTTATGCGATATTTGACGGTCGCCATTTTTCTTTGGCTAGTTTTAGTATACATAGCACTGTCAAATGCACCTAATTTGAAAAACTTTATTACCTAAAAATACATTCACGGAATATATGTCATGTCGATAACTTGATGTGAACTTATCAACGTGATTTATAGTAGACTGAATTTATTTTAATTTGTTTGGTTACTAACTACTGTCTGTATTTTTTCTAGGTAAGTGTTACCGATGATGAGACAGATAGGATTCCACGTAAGTAACCACATCCAATAATGTAAAGCTACAAGTTATTGTGATTTATCGCTATATTATCTAAATCATGGAGAATCCTTAGCTTATCCTGTGTGCCAAATTTGAACTTTTCCTAAGCAGCCCTTTAGGAAGTTTTTAAAATAATAATAAAAAAATACAATTAAATAGGTGTGAAGAAATACCATACCCAGCTATTCCAATGTGTAGAAGATACTCTATCAGTAAAAAAAGTCATACTACTACAAGTGGGATTTGTTGCATTTATTAGTTATCGAACTATTTCGCGCGTAAACCTAAATAACCCTTTACATCTTCCCACCGGTTTCGCTTCAGTTTGAACCGTCGCGTCGCCGTTGCTTTGCCACATCGAAGAATACTCGCTCACATGTTATGCATGCAATAATAACCAATTCTGTGGACAAATGAATACTTTTAGGATATTTGGTACAAGCATGTGACAAGATTGTTTTTTCTTGGATTGGTATCTTCCAATATGTAATCTGGTTATTAGAGCCGTATTTGCTAACAAATTTCATATCAAATTATTTAGAAAGTGTTCTAAGTACTGTCAAGTTTGATATCAAAACTGCGCGTAAATGTGCGCAGAAGAAGAATATTGGAGCTGGCACCTCTGTCAAAAGCAACAAATCGTAACCTAAGTTTTTGGCGTCAAGGCCATTAATATACCAAATATCACTTCAAGTTTAACATCATTTTATATCTATTCTACATTCTGAATTCAAATTCAGGCAAATCATACTGCATTCACATTGTAAGGAACATTGGCAGTTCTGCTCCTATACATTTTGTATTATTGTGGTCCTGCTCATGATCTTTCATTACTACATATTCATGATTGCGTCGTCGCTACATTCCTTTATAATATGTAAAATTAAAAGTATAATTTTCATGTAAAACAAAAGTCAACATGGTATTTGCTTTGATAAAATAAATAATACATAGGTACACAATATACAAAAATACACAAAACGAAAGTAAGGCTGGTGATCCAAAAAACTAGTCGGAGCACAACCACAAAACCAAGCTCTGGAGACGTGAAGAGGGTATAAATATCCTCAGTTAAAAATCTCCTCATTTTGCGAATGAAATGCGCACGAATCTGAAGCAAAATGCTCTAAGGTGAGGATATCTGAGAAAATGTGTGAAAGGAATGCGACCAGTAATGACGCAATGCTAACATAACCTACAAAAGGCGTTCGTTCGATGTCAGTTGAATTCCAGCTGATACCTATCAATAGTGTCAACCCAGTATTGGCAACTGTCCTATTTAGTTACAGCTGCGCTTGCGCAGGGCTCAAATTTAATATTAAATTTGTGATGGTATCGTACAGTAGATACAAATTCTGTGCACTTTTTTGATACGATTTTTTGTTAAGAAACTTGATATGTAATTAGATGGCGAAGTATCGTGTCATACGGTCCTAAAGCTTAATTCTGATGCACACGACATCCGACGATACGACGCACATAGGAGCAAAAAGCATTAAAACATGGCAAAAATACAAAAATTATAATTTCACCGAAATGCTGTATTCTTATCTGTACACGTAGCACGTACAACCTGCATAGAACCAATCATTTACGGCGAGATCACACCCACCTAATCGAGATACACTGGTCGAAACTTGACCGTTGTTTAGCTCGTTTGCGTTGGAGATATAGTGCTTTTAAGGCGTACGGAGTTTCCGTGCCAAGTTTTACTTTCTTAACAAGATTCATCCTCATTCAAAAATATGGCTTCAACGAGCACAGGTAACGACTTGATTATTCATAATTGGTTTAAATACAGGGTGTAACTTTTAAGGATGTCCACACCTATATTACCGTGAGCTGATCATTTTTAAATAAGCAACATGGGTCCGGAAACGAACCGTTTCGGAGATAGCGCTACCGGAAGAAGTCCTTTCTGACGCCTGAAGTTAGGCAATTAATTCGACGCCTTGCGGCCAGTAGCGTCTCCGGATCTCAATCCCCTGGATTTTTTCCTGTGGGGTCACCTGGAAGCACTTGACTACCAAAGGGGTGCACTGCACACAGCAGAAGAGCTGATTGCACGCATCATTGCAGCAGCTGGAGACGTCAGGGAGCAGCTACAGGTAATCAACGTTGCCACTGCATCGGTCATCCATGGAGCCAGATTATGCGAGCAAGAAGGCGATGGCCACGTGGAACCCCTCCTTCACTGATTTTTGACCGATCTCGGTGCTTTTTGTTGTTGTTTTTTTGCAATGTTTTTTTTGTTTTGTTTGTTTGGTTTACTTTTGAGATTTTGGTCATGACGATTAAATGTTGACAAGCCGAATCTGTCTTAACAGCTAATCCGTAACCCCCTCTCTCCTCTGTCAACTTCAAGCGTCAGCAAGGCTAACTTTCGGTAGCGTTATCTCCGTAATGGTTCGTTTTTGGACCCATGTTGCTTATCGAAAAATGATCAGCTCAGCGAGATCTACATGGTGGTATAGGTGTGGACATCCTTAAAAGTTACATCCTGTATATATCATTAATCAATATGCAAAAAATATTTATTTAAAAAGTGTGACATTGCGGTATGTAATTTGTTTTTGTTTCTAACAGTTATTGCTTGTCACTTAGTTCCGGACGCGTCGGAGTTACTTTTGAGGCTAAAAGTATGTACACAGCATAGTAAACAACCAGCACAATAACTCAGGTTGGCGGAAATTACACGCGCATCCCCACTTTTGGATGATTTTTTGTAGGGATGCTAGCGATACTTCGATACTTCTGCACTAATATCGAGTATTTTTGTCATCGATACTTTTTGAGGCATTCCAAGCTGGTATCGATACGTTTGTATCGGTATCGAAAATAATTATGTAATTATTGAGGGGTATAATCAATTGCACAAAATGTTCTGTACGAACCAAACGCGCCTATTTGGCTAAAAAATATCGAGTTGGTACCGGTATCGATATTTTTATTTTCACATCTCTACCCAAAATTCACAGCCGCAAAATCATCCATAAATCCTTCCAAGGTCAAATTTTGTGGGAACCATTTTATATAGGAAATCCTCAGAGATAGTGTGCTGTGGTATGTACTTCCGACCTGAAAAATAATATTCTGCACATATTTGTACATTTACGTTTTTTTGTGCTACCATACAGTAAGCTACTTTAAAATTTTAGCATCTAAATGCTCGTTTGCCAAATAATATCGCTGTTTGTGAATCAATCTATAAGTTATTCGTTTTTTATTTTAGTTTGTAGTACTACCGATGTTTTTCTGACCAGGAAGTTTCTATATGATAAAATGAATAAGATCGGCCAGATACACAAACAGCGATATTATTTAGCAAGCGAGCATTTAGATGTTAAAATTTAAGTGTGTAGCTTACTGTATGGCAGCAAAATAAAACGTGAATGTGCAAATATGTGCAGAATGTTATTTTTCAGGTCGGAAGTGCATATTTTTCGCCACAAAAGTAAGTTAAGCTTCAAACCCGGACGCTTCCGGAATTTTATGAGAAGCTCAATAATTGTAAGAAACAAAAACAAATTACATACCGCAATCTCACACTCTTTAAATAAATATTTTTTGCACACTGATTAATGATATATATTTAAACCAATTATGAATAATCAAATCGTTACCTGTGCTCGTTGATGCCATATTTTTGAATGAGGATGAATCTTGTTAAGAAAGTAAAACTTGGCACGGAAGCTCCACTATATCTGCAACGCAAACGAACTAAACAACGATCAGGTTTCGACCAGTATATCTTGGTTGAGTGGGTGTAATCTCGCCGGAAATGATTGGTTCTATGCAGGTTGTACGTGCTACGAGGGAGTTCAGATAAGAATACAGCATTTCGGTGAAATTATAATTTTTGTATCTTGCTTTAATGCTTTTTGCCCCTATGTGCGACGGTACGAAACTGTTTCTGTTGGTTGAAATATTCAAAATGATGCCAAATCAAAATATTTCAACCAATAGGAATAGTTTAGTACCGTCGGATGTCGTGTTCATCTGAATTAAGCTTTACACAGGTAGCGTGTAAGTCACTCTTAACGCTGGATCTCCACATGATTGTGAGCTCTCGCCGAGCCGTCCTTTCACTGAACGGCATCGAGCGACGAAGATAACAAAACGGTAGCGCGGCTTCATCACCGGCGGGAGGATGCACAAGAAAGGCTTCCGTTGAATTAACAACGGTGTCCTGGCACAAAGGTTGCATTTAAGCGAGGCGAGACGACATTTCTTCAAAGGGTAAATGATTACTGCGCCGGCCGGTGTAAACACTGTGATGAGGCACTAAATTATTCAAAACCTGTGGCAGGGCGAGAGGTTCAAAGCGGCAGATATCTGGAACTAGCGAGCTAGCGACGCACGTACAACAGAAATGGATATTCGACATGAACATTATTCGTGCTCCGTATTGTATTGTCTGCATAAACAAATAACCCCTCTCTGCAGAGCTGCCACCTCGTCGTAACTATGTCTCTGGCGTTACCAAAAAATCTGTAGATATCGTTTTGCTATGCTAAGTAGCCAGGAACTATGCTTATTAGGGTTGTAATCTTTGGAATATGAGCAGTCTTGACGAGCAAAAAAATGCTTCCAAAACTCCGTAGATTTTCAAGTTCAATCGAGGAATCCGTAGGCACGTTCCGAAGTCCGTAGATCTACGGATAAGTCTATGCTCTAAAAATGTTTAACATTATACAGGGTGTCCAAATCCGCAAATCACTACTATTTACTACTAATTTGAAATCTTTTTGTACTTGGTGAAGTCGATAGATTGTTTAAGGAAGCTTCAATTACACTTCAATCTTCGATGCATCTGTGTACAGATAACCTGATTTTTTTAAATTGGAATGCCTATTGTTTATACGATTGAATGTAAAATTTTATAGCGTTTCTAATGATGTATGATTAGCGAAACTAATCTCTTGCAGTTTTCATTTTATTTCAAGATTTCACTCAAATTGGTGTTTTTGAATTTTATCTTCCTATACGCAACCCAGCAGGCTATTAAAATAAATAAAATCAATAGTATAGGCACAGCATACAGAGTAAACTAGCAGCGAAACTCAAGCCGAAACTTTCAGGACGTTTTGATGACCTTGAATCTTTCGGGTCTCACTTCGACGGTCGCGTTACAGAAGCGATTGGTACAGAACCTGAGCCAGAATATTATATCCCTAAAAATCCCATAGTGATAATTATTATATGCTCGCTCGGTAACAATGGTGGGCATTTCGTTTAAAAGACAACTATGAAAAGATTATGCAGAAATAATCTGTTCCGGTAATAGCATGAGAATACCCCATTGTGCAAGGTATGACTATATTTTCGGAATGCCTCCTTTCGAATTATGTAATCGGCAAATAATGAAATTCTAGGACAAAGGCTGGTCAAAAAAGGACAGGAAAGGGATTAATGATGGTATTTCAGATTTCTCCAAAATTAACAGTCTTTATAATTAGTAAGTAAATACTGAATAATAAGATTACAAAATTGGTACCTATTTTAAAATTCCTATTAATATCTTTTATTGTATAATACAGGCGTATCCTGGCGTATAGTCTTAAAATATAATTTAGTGGGAATTTATCACATGGATGACAATAATACCTCAAACTGCAAATCGTTAGATAATAAAATATCATATGCTTTTGATGGATGCATAACTTTATCCCAGCATTCAAAATATCAATAAAATATCCGTACCTATGTGTATATTGTTAAATATAAAACAACACTTACAAATGTATAACATTATTTGGTAATCTAAACGCACGTTTAAGGACTGAGAATGTTTCTTTTTCCACACAATTAAAAAGCATAGTAAACAATCAAACAACTAATATTGGATGAAACAATAAAAAACACATTATTTTTACTGAAGCAATTCTTACATACCTTTCAACGTCTGACGGAAATGCAAAAAAGCTGAATTTACAGTTTCTTGACATGTTTGTACAGAGCGATGCTGAACAACGATGCATCCCTCGTTACATCACATCCATAATAACACCGGCAAATGCACAACAAAAGAACTCAATACGGTTCTGGAGTTCACGATGTACACTCGTCAACGGCAAAGCGTATACTGAGACTGACCTATCGCTCTGCATCGGGAACGCATCGGGAAGTAGCCAAAAAAGTTTGTGCATGTTTCTCGCATCAATTTGAAGAGTTGCGCTGCTGGTTTACTCTTTATGCCGTGGTATAGGCCCTTTGTTCGTACATCTCCGGTATATATGTTTGTTTGTTTAAGAGATCATTTGCGGCCTACTTAACCTATCCGGATACTATGGGAAACGCATAATTTTACTTTTTGGTTGCTCTGGTAGGAATGATATACATACTAGGCTTCTAATGCTACCGCACAAACTATTTAAAAGCGGCTGCTGGTCGAACCGCTAATGTGACGGGCACGCAATGTCCGAATGGAAGATTCATTGTTAGTCCGGTGCAACCGTAAACTTTATCCCAAAATTTTAAGCCACAGCGCCTCGCCCATTGACGGGATTAGAAATTATAAAAGTCAATCCACTTCAAGTGTAAGCGTGCCAGGAGAGCCGCAGGTTCGGACTGCTCCCTTGAGTAACAATCAAGTAACGAAATGTCAACACGATTTCCTTGCAGTCAAGGTGCTTTTGTAGATCAACTTTGGAGTTAGGTGATGTCAGTTTTTGTCACATCCGGAAAAATGTCTGGCATAAAAGACGAAATACTGACACAAAACAAAAATAAGTAATAGAGAACATCAAAATGCGTAGGCATGGACATAACAAATTGACTTATATTTGAAATATGACAACGTCGCCAAATGTTTGCCCGCCGTCTAGTAGATGTTGTCTAGGAAATAGATACACAAGAAAGGACATACTTGAGGTTCCTTTAAGTATTATTTGAGAAAAATGAACCTTAAGTATTACTCAAGAGAGGACTACGAAGTACAGACGCAGAAGGCCTATGTACTAACGGCTCTTGCCACCAGAAAGTCTGTCGCCTTCATTCATTCCTCATATTCAAATTGAGTATTTTTGCAAATTCTGTACATATATGACGTCAGCATTGACCTTAATTTAGCCTTGCAGAATGTACTGTACTGTATATTTTCAAACTTGATAGATAACTGCTAGCTAGGTAGTGTACTTGCGACTGGCTAATCAGTTGTTATCTATGAAGTTATTATTGGAAATTGTTCATGTGTATCTATAGGAAAAGATCTTATTCCCAATATTGCAATACGCCGTATGAAGTTAGATTCGTTGAGAATGCTCTGTATATTGAACGCTGCCGTGGACGAGCTGTACTGGTGTGTATAAACATACGCATTTCTGCACCAAGCATAGCTGTCTATACTTTTGTTCCGTACTAATAGCTGAGGAAGTATTTTGAAGTATAACTATACATTACAAAAAATACTTCTTCGTTCGTCTTGTCTGTTTGATGAATGTCAGATTTATCTTGGTTCCTGTTATGGGTAAAATACTCATTTTGTACTATACAGGATGAGTCAAACTCAACGCCTTGGAGTCTTGAGACCAAACCATACCACTTTCCAAAAAATTAATTTTGCGAGTGTATGTAGGTCGGGTTGCACTACATTTTGAAAATAATGACTTTTATACAGGGTGTTTAATAAAGCGTGCCATATCAAAGTTATGTTTTTTTAAATGGAACATCCTGTATATTATTGCATATTTAGATTCCATGGTCAATTCTAGTCTGACTTTATGTATCAAACATGGGACTTAAAGTGAACCGTTTAGGTGTAAATCACAATTTTTGGTATAAGTAGATATCAGAAAAAATTGAATATCGCAGCGATTATAAAACTTAGAGTGCTGTGACTTTGCCGTATCATTAAGCATGAAATGGGTCAGCTTAGGTTAGACTTTCAAGTTTGAATTACATTATTTGTACTTGGAGAAATTGGTAGATTAAATAAGGAAACTTCAATCAGTGGTTACTTGATTTTTTCAAATGGGAATGCTTATTTTTTTATATGATCAAATGTGCAAATTAATAGGCTCTTTGATGATATAAGGTTGTGGATATCAATCTCTGGTAGTTTTCATTTAATTTCGATATTTCAGTCAAATCGGTGTTTTTCAACTTGCCTACCTATAAAAAAATTAGCAGGCCATGAAATATAAACAAGAACGTGTTCAGATGGAAGAAAGCAACTAAATTAGCATAAAGGTATAGACGAACTAGAGTAAAGGGACATGATTTCAAAAAATCAAATCAAATAGAAGCTGGAGTACGACAGAAAATGATATTTTTCACAGATTACTAGCTACTGCAATGTATTAGAGACTAAAAATTTACAAAACCACTGAAACATTTGAAATGAAAGGAAAACATTCAGCGATTATTGCAGGCAGTCTAATATCTTCAGCACACAATTTCACATTCAATGGTATAAAACAGTAGTCATTTCCCTCAAAGGGAATGCCTTTCACCATCCGACTGTAGCCCTTTTAATCTTTCAGTATCTATTAACAAGATCCCCAAAAAGGAATACTGACAAATGAGATGTTAATTTTCTTCCAGGTAAATTATGTTTTATAATTTGAACAGATTTTCAATCCATTCTTCATTTTCGGCGATCTTGCTTATGGGCACTGAAGAATTTGCAGAACTTCAGTCAGAGGTATCGTTCTGTCGTACTCCAGCTTATATTTGATTTGATTTTTTAAAATCATGTCCCTTTACTCTAGTTCGTCTGTACCTTTATGCTAAGTTAATTGTTTTCTTCCATCTCAACACGTTCTTGTTCATACTTCATGGCCTGCTAATTTGTTTATAGGTAGGAAAGTTGAAAAACACAGATTTGACTGAAATATCGAAATTAAATGAAGACTACCAGAGATTGATATCCACAACCTTACATCATTAGAGAGCCTATCAATTTGCACATTTGATCATATAAAAAAATAAGCATTCCCATTTGAAAAAATCAAGTTACCACTGATTGAAGTTTCTTTATTTAATCTACCAATTTCTCCAAGTACAAATAATGTAATTCAAACTTGAAAGTCTAACCTAAGCTGACCCATTTTATACTTAATGATACGGCAAAGTCACAGCCCTCTAAGTTTTATAATCGCTGCGATATTCAATTTTTGTCTGATATCTACTTACACCAAAAATTGTGATTTGCACCTAAACGATCCACTTTAAGTCCCATGTGTGATACATAAAGGCACACTAGAATTAACCAGGGAATCTAAGTATGCAATAATATATAGGGTGTTCCATTTAAAAAACATAACTTTGATATGGCACGCTTTTATTAAACACCCTGTATAAAAGTAATTATTTTCAAAATGTAGTCCAACTTGACCTACATACACTCGCAAAGTTACTTTTTTGAAAAGTGGTATCGTTTGGTCACAAGACTCCGAGGCGTTGAACTTGATTCACCGTGTATATTTAAGAATTTACGCCAGAATATTGACGAAACATATTTAGTTTTCTAAAACAGCTTTAACGGCGTTGTTTGGAGGTTGGTCCTCATTGTTTGCATATGTACCTTGAAAAGTCAGTCTACTTTGTCAGTACGCTTTTATTGGACTACATTTGCTCGGCCGGTTAGGAGCCATTGGGAGAGTTAATTTGGGTCGGACACCTAGTACATAATGGAACCAGTCATTAATAAAAGCCAAATCCGTTGCAGCGCACACTGCAATGTGCATAGGAGTAGCCTGTTTCTGGAAACAGTATCCTGGTTATCCTGAATAACGAATGCATTTGCCGGCAAGCGAATTGAACTGATAGACGATGGCTAAGTAACTACTAGCTACATTTGCTACAGCAATAAAACTGGCATAAGATGTTGGAGTTCACAGCTTGCATAAGACGTCTTCTAAAAGGGTCTGATTATCGATGAGATTAGATCAACATATTAAATACGACGTTTCAGAGATGCCAATAATAAGTTTGTATTTATGGTCTGTAAGGCTAATCGTAGTAGTGATGGAGAGGCAAAACGAGCCAAATTGGCCATTTTTGACTTTTTTTACAGACCCCACAGGGCAGAAAACCTCTTTTTGTCAAACTTATCCAATTCTGGAGGTCAGTATAGTATGTCCAACCAGTTTATTGAGTGTAATGAGTCCTCTTCAAATTCCCTCGGTCCAAATATCTGAACCCTAAAGTTTCAATCCACAGCACATCTTCCCAAAAAGTGATTCGAAAATTTGTCTTCCTCCCAGCACTTGGGCAGACTTTTTTACCACTTTTCTGAGTGATAAGTATGTGAAAACTTCAACTACGTGAGTTATTACGGTCATTAGCGCTCGCTAAACAATATACTATAATATCAGAGCTATTGCAATGTCGGCGAACAGTGGGACACACTTGGGGCCTGTCGCCAAGAGTTACCCACTGGATCTATACCACAATCATTAGGCCTATGCTATCGTATGGAGCCATTGCCTGGGTACCTAAAGTTCTGCACGCGATGGCGATTAATAAATTATATAAAATACAACGTATGGCCTGCATTAATATAACAGGAGCCATGAGCACAACACCGACTGCTGCTATGGAAGTAATAATTGGCATTACCCCTCTAGATATTTACATCAAAGAGGTTGCGTTATTGTCAATGTTACGACTTCCCAGGGTTGGTATTAATCCAGATGTAGGTATGAGAAGACTGAGGCAGCTGGTATGGCGGGAAGCGCTAAAGGCACTACCCATGCTACAAGCAACCAGCGACTCAATTAAACCATCATTCGTTTTTTAGAAACCCTACAAAATAGAAATTAAACAGAATCTTGAGCCAAATGCGACAAATACAATTTGCATATACACAGATGGCTCCATAATAAGGGAAGGCACTGGATGTGGTGTATACTCCAGGTCTCTAAACCTAAGAACAAAGTGGGCTATGGGCAAACTTGCCAGTATCGTTCAAACGGAACTGGCTGACATATCGATAGCCGCAAATGAACTAGCCAGGAGAGATGTATCTGGCAAAACTGTAGCAATCTGCACTGACAACAGACAAGCACTTCTAACCCTGAAAAGACCTTGTATCACCTCAGGGCTAGCAATAGAATGCCACCAATCTTTAGCCTATGCATCTGACAAAAACAATATTGTCCTGAGGTGGGTTAAAGGGCACAACAACAACAAAGGCAACCGTATAGCGGATGATCTAGCCAGGAGGGCCGCTGACCAAAGAATTTTAGGACCATGTGACCTTTCTGGAATGTCGACAACCACAATTTCGTAAATAGCCACAAAACACTCCCATGCCCAAATGGTAAAACAAGGATGTCGATTTGCCAAGGAAACCCTTGCAGGTTTTGACATGGCAATATCCAAGACGTATTTGGCGATGACAAAACCAACCCTACGTCTCTTAGGACCGGTTTCTCAATGTCCAGTTAAATATTTATCTGCAGGATAACAGCAACTGTCAGATAAATTGTTTAAACAATTGAAGGCTAAATTTACGAAGTCACGTAAATCTTATCTGACAGTTGTATCCATAGCAACGCTATCTGGCAGATACCTATCTGACACTTTAACTGGACATTGAGAAACCGGCCCTTAGTACGATTCCTGACTGGCCATTATCAACTCAGGAAACACCTCCACATTATGGGGTTAAGTGACACACCGATATGCAGAATGTGTGAAAGCAAAGACGAAACTGTGGAACACGTCATATGTGAATGCCCAGAGTTATCTTCTGTTAGATAGTGTGCGTTCGGCGAGTCTTGGCCTACACCTGCCCACATAAGGGAAATGTCCCCTAGCGACTTGTTCACCTTCCTACAATTGACAGGATTGACGATGACCTGAGGAAACAACTCCCTGGGAGGTTGCACAATGGGCCAGTTGTGGCCTAAGTGCAGTGGGACCACTCAGCGTCCGCACTCTACGGATACAGATCAGAGCTATTGTGAAGGTTGGCGATCATCAAGGCAATCCGAACTCTGAATCATTTAGAAACCGCCGCTCTAAATAGCTGATTACTGAAACAATTATACCAAACCCTCAAATTTTTCAGCCACGAATGTCTTCTCCTTCCTATCGTTCTCTTTCCTACGATTTTTCCTTCAATTATTATTTGAAGCAGATGATATTTCTCCCCTCTCATAACGTGTTTCAGGAGCTGTAGTTTTCTTCTCTTTATAGTCAGCAATACTTCGCTTTGTTTTTTCACACTGTGTCGTTTTTTAACTTTCTCACACAACATTTTGTTTTCTTTGATGCGGTGATAAATCCCTATGCGATTGGTCGTCGTAAGTACTATCTGAACATTTCAATTTCAAACCTTAACAAAACATAGCTCAAACTAAGATATTTTCCTATAATGTAGACTCGCAATCAGTTAGCAATATCCTCAAAATCACAACAAAGATTAGCTTTCATATGATTTTAAATCTGGATAACGTACTACTGTTTATATTATCCTTTGTCAGAGGGTTATATAGCTAGTCTACCTCGTTAGAATCTATCAAAAAATTGTTAAAATGTCATAGTTTGCTTCCTGATGTCAAGTTTTTGCAAGCTATGAAAGTAAAAAATAAAATTTTCACCCTCATTTTGATATTGATTGAAAGGCGGAAATTGAAGATAACCTTCATTTGCCACTGTAGAAAAATACACTTAGACATTTTGACATTTTATTAAACATATACATATTATGAATATAAATAATTCATCTTCATAATGGAGTGCTTTCACATTCTGTACTCATAGATGGAGACGGAAGCTTCATGATCTTCGATGCTTCTTCCGTAGCAATCGTGATCAGCTCCTCGTCACGTTTCTTATGTGCCGTAAAAATCAACACTTCCGCTAAAAGATAATCATAATATAATAATTAATAATATTGGCCACTGCCTGTACTTGTGTAAACTGAAAACTCTTATTATGTGCAGAGTGCGGTACAACTGTCTGATGCACAATTTAAGAAAGTTAGGGAATCGGGAATTGAAAGTAAAAAGAAACATACAACTCCGATTGATACTTTTTTGAAAAATTCATTAGCACCAATAGCTATAGTCGATTATTCAAGCTCAACAATTGAACAGCCTTCTACTTTTCGAAAATTTAGAGGATCCAAATCTGGACATTGCATTAAGGATTTTTATAACAATGCCAGTAACAGTAACAGTAGTTATTATAGGCAAGCAAGCCTAAGTCGTTTACCAACATGTTAAGAAACAAAATTGTACTATAGCTGGGAAGCGGCAAAAATATATTAAAAGCTTAAACTGAATTCCAAGCTTGCTTTGCGAGAACTGCCTCCATCATCAGGGCTGAAATATTGAATTGACTTCAGGAACAGATGAGCAAAAATAGAATTTATACTTACAAAGCTTGTCGAGATTGTTGTTTAGGTTAGAAAGTTCGAAATGGAAAATATTGGTTAGACTACCACAAATATTACTAATAATATTATGATATTTATTAATATCCTCGTCAATTGATTCATAACACACAACAGTTAAGTTAAAAAATCTATAGATTGAAGATATAAAATTAGATTACTGTTACATTAGAAGAATGGTACCACAATGAAGAACTTCTCAACGCAAGCAGGTTATGATCAGTTATGATATACCTGGAGTGGAGATGTCAATCAAATGTCACATTACAGGTGTCAATTATAATTCGAAACAGGTGACGTTGTTTCACCGATAGTTCAAGCAACATAGTACCAACCACAAAATAAAGATATTAATTGCAATAAACTTTAAGATGAGATTGTCTAATTTTTTTTATATCTGGTGATGGACGAGAACCTCAGTGGTACAGAAATGGTTATCAAGAACAAAAAATATATTATTTTTTTTTATTATTAAAATTTTAATAGCAACACTTTTAGCTGGTAGGGTTTAAAAGGGAGAAACATCAAGCAAGGCTAATCTGTTAGTGTTATGTAATTTTTCACATTGAAGGAGATACAAATACAGGGTTATTCACGTTATTCGACACGGAGCATTATGGCTAAAGTATTTGATAAAAAAGAAAATAGTAATTTTGGATGGATAGAGGCCCATAAATGCTACATTTTAAAAATATTTACATGTCATACAGGGTGTCCCAAAAACACGAAATGTATCAAAGTTGTGTTTTTTCAAATGGAACAACCCGTATATTATTGCATATTCAGATTCCTTGGTGAATTGTAGTGTGACTTTATGTATCATACATGGGACTTAAAGTGGACCGTTTAGGTGTAAATCACCATTTTCGGTATAAGTAGATATCAGGAAAAAATTGAATATCGCAGAGATTATAAAATTTGGAAGGCTGTGACTTTGCCGTATTACTAAGCATAAAATGCGTCAGCTTTGATGAGACTATCAAATTTAAATTACGTTTATACTTGGAGAAATCGGTCGATTAATTAAGGAAACTTCGATCAGCGATAACTTGATTTTTTCAAATGGGAATGCCTAATTTTACTTCCCACACCGATAGGTGAGGGGAGTATTGTGATCGCGAAAATTTTCGATTTTGAGATAATACGCTTTTTGGGCGTTTTATGATGTCTACATAACGAAAAACCACGTCACTCATTTCCGTCGGTCTGTCTGTCTGTCTGTCTGTCTGTCTGTCTGTCTGTCTGTCGGTCTGTCTGTCTGTCTGTCTGTCGCTTTTTTCTAGCCTCGTAATCTCAGTAACCGCTGCATGGATTGTGATGAAATTTGGGCAGCGGTATGCTGTGGGGTCGTAGTAGGTAATGTTCCTATAATTTTGAAAATCGGTCCATAGGCGGCGGAGTAATTAGCAAAAAACAAAAAAAAAATAAATATTGCTGAAACTTCGCTTTTAGGCGTTTTAGGGGTCCCTGATCATTTTGTACTTTTTTTTGGGTGGGGGTGAAATTGGGGTGGTTGGGGGGTGGGGGGTTGTAAAATTGAAAAATTTGTTGTATTCGTAATAGACTACCCACTGACCTGTGAAGGAAGACCTAGCGACATAAATAACTTTTTTAGGTCTATCCGAACATTGCCTTATGCCTATTACAGAAACTAAAGGACTTAGAATTTTTTCCGATGTATACAGGCTGTCCATTTAGTGTGTAATTCTTCGATATCTCGCAAGGTATAGCTGATAGAAGAAAATCTCAAATACAAAAGTTATTTGGTTACTTGAGACGCATATTCTAAAAATATTTTGAAATATACAGGGTGTTGCGGGAAAGTAGGATAGAGATCAATTTGATTTTTTTATAAGGAACTATAACTTTCTCTCAAATTCTTCTAGTGTCCATCATTGATCTCTATTCAACCCTAAAATATTTTTGGAATCGGTTGCGACGCTGCCAAGTTATAATTTATTTTCTATTAATTTCCGCATTTGCAAGGTCGCAAGTAATACGTCCAAATTGATATGTTCCTTTAACTTTTCTCAATAATATTACACAGCGAGTTACTTGAATATTAAGCGGATATTATTCTGGATGCTACCAGCAATTTGTATCTACTCTATCTCGCCTTGTAATACTTTTTTTCGCGTTTTCGACGTTGCCAAGTTATAAATTATTTTCCCAAATTTTTAAACAAGTGTCCCCGATTTTAATTTATTTTAAATAGAATCCTCTACTTATTTTTATTGCAATGAATTGCGCATGTCAAATTTAGTAAGATCTCACAATTTCAAAATTTTGTTTGTATTAATTAATGAGATACGGCAACACCGCTTTTTCAATAAACGGTACCGGAACGCTTAAATTTTTCCAAAACTGCCACAGCTGAAGAGGTGACATTCAATACAAAAGTTTGTATTATTGATAATAGGCTGTTCATTGACCTGTGCAGGAAAGACCTAGCGGCATATGACAATAATTTGGGAGGGGCGGGGGGGTACTGGCGATGATTTTGTTGCAAGGGGATCTCAGACTAAATCTTTATGCTATGGGAAAATAATAAACTGGTATCACCGTAATGTGTGGGAAGTACTGAGTCAATCAACTTGACTCCATTTTTTTTATACGGTTAAACGTAGAATTTGATAGCCTTCTGTATCTGTAGAGAGGGGAGGGTGAGTGGTCCCACCGCACTTAGGCCACAACTGGCCCATTGTGCATCCTCCCAGGGAGTCGTTTCCTCAGGTTATCGTCCATCCTGCCAATTGTAGGAAGGTGAACAAGTCGCTAGGGGACATCTCCCTTATGTGGGCAGGTGTAGGCCAAGACTCGCCGAACGCACACTCTCTAATAGAAGATAACTCTGGGCATTCACATATGACGTGTTCCACAGTTTCGTCTTCACTTTCACACATTCTACATATCGGTGTGTCACTTAACCCCTTAGTGTGGAGGTGTTTCCTGAGTTGACAGTGGCCAGTCAGGAATCCTACTAAGAGACGTAGGTTTGGTCTGGTCATCGCCAAATACTTCTTGGATATTGCCATGTCAAAACCTGCAAGGGTTTCCTTGGCAAATCGACATCCTTGTAGTTCTTCCCATCGTTTTACCATTTGGGCATGGGAGTGTTTTTTAGCTATTTTCGAAATTGTGGTTGTCGACATTCCAGAAAGGTCACATGGTCCTAAAATTCTTTGGTCAGCGGCCTTCCTGGCTAGACCATCCGCTATACGGTTGCCTTTGTTGTTGTTGTGCCCTTTAACCCACCTCAGGACAATATTGTTTTTGTCCGAAGCATGGGCTAAAGATTGGTGGCATTCCATTGCAAGCCCTGAGGTGGTACAAGGTCTTTTCAGGGTTAGAAGTGCTTGTCTGCTGTCAGTGCAGATTGCTACAGTTTTGCCAGATACATCTCTCCTGGCTAGTTCATTTGCGGCTATCGATAAGCCAGCCAGTTCCGTCTGAACGATACTGGCGTGTTTGCCCATAGCCCACTTTGTTCTTAGGTTTAAAGACCTGGAGTATACACCACATCCAGTGCCTTCCCTTGTTTTGGAGCCATCTGTGTATATGCAAATTGCATTTGTCACATTTGGCTCAACATTCTGTTTAATCTCTATTTTGTAGGGTTTCTTAAAAACGAATGCTGGTTTAATTGAGTCGCTGGTTGCTTGTAGCATGGGTAGTGCCTTTAGCGCTTCCCGCCATACCAGCTGCCTCTGTCGTCCCATACCTACATCTGGATTAATACCAACCGTGCGAAGTCGTAACATTGACAGTAACGCAACCTCTTTGATGTAAATATCTAGAGGGGTAATGCCAATTATTACTTCCATAGCAGCAGTCGGTGTTGTGCTCATGGGTCCTGTTATATTAATGCAGGCCATACGTTGTATTTTATATAATTTATTAATCGCCGTCGCCTGCAGAACTTTAGGTACCCAGGCAATGGCTCCATACGTTAGCATAGGCCTAATGATTGTGGTATAGATCCAGTGGGTAACTCTTGGCGACAGGCCCCAAGTGCGTCCCACTGTTCGCCGACATTGTTCATAAGCGACATATGCTCTTTTGGCTCTACTGTCTAAGTGAGAGTTCCACGTCAGATTTCTGTCGAGGGTAATACCAAGATATTTCACCTCTTCAGAGAAATTAGCTTGACACTGAGAAGCTCAGGGGGGTTTAGGCCCCTGATCTTCCTTTTTCTGGTGAACAGAACCATCTCAGTCTTCTTGGGATTGATGGACAATGAGTGTTCTAGACACCACTTTTCTATTGATTTGGGTGCTACTTGGGTGCGTTCACCCAATGTGTTCTCAAATCTACCTGTTTGTAGGATGACTATGTCATCCGCATATGCTATTGTGTAGTGTCCATTGCTGTTGAGGTGATGGATGAGGGTGTCCAGAACCACGTTCCAAAGCAGTGGTGACAGAACACCTCCCTGCGGACAACCCCTGGTAACAACACCTTTAACAGAAATGTCCTCTACGTTGATTGTTATTGCTCTGTTGGAGACCATGCTAAGTATCCATTCACTTACAGTGCTAGGCACGTTCCTAGCCTGGAGTTGGTGGCTAATTGTTGGGAATGTTGTTTTGTCAAACGCTCCCTCAATGTCTATGAATACAGCAAGGGTGAATTCTTTGTTGTCCAGTGATCTCTCAATTCTGCCAACTACTTGATGTAGTGCCGAGTCGGTGGATCTGCCTGGAGTGTATGCATGTTGATTTGGATGAAGTGGGAAATGAATTAGTACCTCATCTCTTATTTACCTCTCGCATAGCCGTTCCATCGTTTTGAGGAAGAACGATGTTAAGCTTATTGGTCGGAATGCCTTCGGTAGGGTGTAGTCCATCCTACCTGGTTTAGGTATGAAGACCACTCTCACCTCTCTCAAAATATTTTAGGGTTGAATAGAGATTAATGATGGAAACTGGAAAAATTTAAGAAAAAGTTATAGTTCCGTATAAAAAAATGAAGTTGATCACTATCCTACTTTCCCGAAACACCCTGTATATTTCAAGATATTTTTAGAATATGCGTCTTAAGTAACCAAATAGCTTTTCTATTTGACATTTTCTTCTATCTATCTCTGCGAGATATCGAAGAATTACACACTAACTGGACAGGAAAATTGCAAAACGCCGATTTGTTTGAAAATTTAAAATCAAATGAAAACTACCAGAGATGGATATTCACAACCTGGCATTATTAGAAAGGCTATCAAATTCTACGTTTAACCGTATAAAAAAATTAGGCATTCCCCGAGGCATTCCCATTTGAAAAAATCAAGTTATCGCTGATCGAAGTTTCCTTAATTAATCGACCGATTTCTCCAAGTATAAACGTAATTTAAATTTGATAGTCTCATCAAAGCTGACGCATTTTATGCTTAGTAATACGGCAAAGTCACTGACTTCCAAATTTTATAATCTCTGCGATATTCAATTTTTTCCTGATATCTACTTATACCGAAACGGTTCACTTTAAGTCCCATGTATGATACATAAAGTCACACTACAGTTCACCAAGGAATCTGAATATGCGATAATATACGGGGTGTTCCTTTTAAAAAAACACAACTTTGATACATTTCGTGTTTTTGGGACACCCTGTATAACATGAAAATATTTTTAAAATGTACCCTTTACGGGTTTCTATCCATTCGAAGTTATTATTTTCTTTTTTATCAAATACTTTAGCCGTAATGCTCCGTGTCGGATAACGTGAATAACCCTGTATATGACACTTTAAGTTTTTTATGTCAGTTTTCTTATACATACAGTTGTCACATTGATAGATATGGGTCATTTCTAGGAGAAACATTTTGTTAAATTGGGTTCACTATTAAGAACTTCAACTGAATTGTAGTTAATAAAGTGGCCAGTACTCTGAACGCGTGAAGCAACAGCGCAACGCTCAGGGTGCAACCTTGCACCCTGAGTGTTGCGTTGATATATGCAGCCCACTTGTCTGTTGGGGTTGATAGTAACCATTCAGTGAAATTTTACCAGGTGCTTTAAAATTTGTATTTACTATTTGTCACTCTTAGTTTACGCGATAATCGGGCGGCGCAAACTGAACGCTCGCCACGAGTGCTTTATACTCTCGTTACGGCACTGATTAATCTTACTGAAATCTTGAACTCATATACTGTACCAAAGACCCAAGTTTTAGTGCATTATGAGAATGTTAGGTTCATTTGTGCAAATGTTATTGTAAAATTTTGTTTTATTAATTTTTGCAGTTTTCTAATCAATAAATGAGACCGCCAGTTTTATAGCTGAAGGCATATTCTTGAAAACAGTTTGCCTTAAAAACACTTAGAATTCAACACTTTTTACTGGTAACTATTTTAAGACAAGAGTTGTCATTTTTAGCCTTTGAATGAGTGTCATGAGAAAGACCTTATTCACTGGATTAATTAGTGTTTTTCCTTATATGGTCGCAGTAAATGAATAGTGGATTTGGATGTAGGTAATACGTATACAAAACCAATATAAATAAGTTTTCAAATATATGTCCATTTTATCTAAGATTGTGATTGAAATAAACTCAAGGAAAGTCCTGACTGAATATTTGAAAGTAATTGGCGAAACAAAGTGATACTGAAAGACCGATTACAAAGATACAGGGCGTGAAATGTGCTTCTGGGTTTTTAGAAAGCTAGCCCTAAGGAAATAAAACCCTACGATCGACTAGGAAGTCTGGAAATAATTGATTAGATTATTCCCCCTGTAACTATTAATTGTCATAACCTGGTATGATAGAAGAATCACTCGATAAGTTCTAAAAGCTACAGCAACTTGTTTTATCTACACTTTTTCCAGCTGTAGTTTCTATAGCGTCAAGTGATAATTCAAAACGGTCAAGTTAATCTTCCAGCTCGTCAACTGTAAATTCAAACTGACAGGTATAAATTACACCTGACAGTTTGGAACTACAAGTGACGAGTTGGAAAATTAACTCGACCGTTTTGAATTATCACTTGATGCTTTAGAAACTACAGCTGGAAAAGGTGTAGAAAGGAAATATTTTGTTTTATGTTTTCAATATCTGTCACGCACAAACCTGTATTCGTAGTTGTAACAACTGTGCACTTTTTTGTGATAGTGATCTACAGTCTATCCAAATAAGAGATATACCAAAACATAAACAAATTCCATTGTGACCCTTACGTAAACGCCGCTGTGCGGGTGGACAGAACAACTCCTATTGGTTGATTGGGGTGGGCGCCATTACACCCACCCGAATAGGCCAATAGGAGCTATTCTGTCTACCTGCAACGCGGCGTTTACGTAATAATAACGATCGAATTTGTTTATGTTTTGGTCTATCTCTTATTTGGATAGACTTTAGTTTTGTGAACCATTTTCTATGTTTGAACAGCTGACAGATTTTAACGTAGCAGGCAAAGATATGACATGTCATACTTTTAGTGCCCTTGGTTTGACCTTTGGATAGTATTTATTGATCTGTATGTTTTTTGCTGAAAGTAACAGCTAAATGTGTGGTTGTGAAAATGTTAGAATATACTTACATCGTCCTGTGCTCATATTACAAATTTCAGTTGCTATGTAAGAATCTGTAACGGCAAAGTCACTAACCAGGAAGCCTGAAAAAATGTAAGAATTTTTTCAGTATGTATGAATTTAGTCATTGGTTATCTTACCAGTATTATTATGGTGTACGTAAAATTTCGATTGCATACCAATGATGTATGAAGCAACTGTGATGGACTCTTCCTTATTGTTTCTGAAAATTATTATTCGATCCATCTGATTATTCTCTGTTATATTATCATACAAAATTATGATCAAATTTTTTGTAAGGTACAGTTAATATATTGCCTTTAAATAATGTGCCATAGTTTGAAAATATTGTGATTATCACTCAGAGCTGATACAAATCCTTTCCAAAAAGATTTAAATCATAAATCACAAATCTTTACCATTTCCAAAAAGTATTTAAATCTTAAATCCTTTTGAGGGAAGAAATTGATTTAAATCAAGAATCATAATATGATTGTAACCATTCAAGACTTGTTATAAATCCTTTTTTATGATTTAAGTAGTTTGGGATTGTAAATCATTTAATAAACACCATTCCCTACTAGTCCTACTACACAAGTTTGAGAATAAATTAAAACTGAAAACATTTAAATCAAAACAGTACAAAATATAAACAAAAGTAACACCATTTGTAAAAAAATATGTCAGGTAACATTGCGGTAACAGCTAACAGATAGGTAACAAGCTTAGTGCTAAGTAAGTAAGTATCTATTAACTATATAGTAAAATGATTTTAAATCGTGAAGAGATCTTGAAATTTTTTCATAAAATGAGTTAAAATCATTTGCAGAGATTTAAATCGAAAAGTATTTTAAATAATTAGCAAATGATTTTAGATAAAAAATGATTTAGATCATTTATGCTGAATAGCAAATAATAATTTTAAATATTTTTGTCAAATCTCTTTGTCGAAAACACAGATCATAAATCTCTAAGCTGGCAAAAGATTTTAAATCAAACGATATAAATCAAAAAAGATTTAAAACAGCGTTAAAGTTTCATCTCTGTTATCACTAGAACATACATATTATGCACACAGAAAAACATGTCGTTTCATCAATTACACACGCTTTGATTCAATGAAGTCTTACATTCAGTATTCCTCAAATAGAGCAGTGTTTTATCCAATAGGAAGGATATATTTGGTAACTAAATGTATCCTGTTGTCGATCCAACGACAAGGTATGTCAATGAATGCTTCAATTAATAATAATAAATCAATTAATTAATAATAATAATAATAATAACAATAAGCCGCGAGGGGTTGCTAGATCCCCTCAGTGGCGCCTCCCCAAGGTGGCGGATAGGGGAACGCCTCCCAGATATGGGTGGTACCGGGGAAATCAAATACCCGGGGCGGACCAAAACTAGCTCAATGGAATAGTGTCTGCATCCAGAGGATCGGCTATTCCACAATTAATAGGACACGACGGATCTCCATGTGAGGAGCGGTACTCCGACAGCGTCTGTTCTTCATGTTAGAAGCGGCTGTTTTAATAAACCCCCAGGAAGCCGCCCAACATCAAGAGGCTATTCGGTGCGTGGCGACACCGAGGGGTATACCGAAGCCAAAGGATGTAAGTCGGTCGGCAACCTTCACAGGTCCATCCTCTGGAGGCAATTTGGACGGCTGCCTCCGGAAATGTCGGCTGCGGGCCCTAAGGCTAACCACCTGACGGGCCCTATCTTCGGGTTCGACCACCTCGAAGGAAAAGCACCCACACCGAGCCGGTTTCGGTAGCCGGCGTTGGGCAAGGTGGCGGTGCTTCGAATCGCCCTGATGACGACCCCCTCAATGATATGGACCGTTTTAGGTGGACGACGGAGCTCAAGGATGACCTGCTGAGCTGCTACGCGCCGTAGGGGATACATGTCCCGCATGTGTGAGAGGTCGTGTGAAATGCACCCAGAGCATAGCACGCTTACCTCTCAGAATTTGCGAGATAATGTATCGTACCTCCGGAGGCAGGGATATGTTCGTGCTCCAGCTCAGCCTGCCCCTTCGGCGGACGGAAGGCCTGTTAACCAGGCTGAAAGTTCGCCGGTAAGGCCCGCTGAGAGGGAAATCGACCAAGTCGTCTCACCTGGGGATTTCAGGGACCGAAGGGCCTTGCATAACAACGGAAGGTCCTTGAAGCTGGCAGATTTGAAGAGAGAGGATGAGGTTGTTGGTGAACGTCTATCGGAGGCCTCTGACATTTGGAGCATCAATTGCGAAATTTACGCTGCGGCTCTGAGGCTAGCTAGACAGGGGAGTGTGAGAGACTCTCCTGTTGAGAGAGCACAGAGACGGGTGCGCCAAATGGAAGCGAAAATCCAGTTGGCTCGCCAGGAAGCATCCCGTATCCAGTGTGTGATGGAATATAGAGCGGCTGGGAAGCCTTTTACGCGCCGAGTGCGCCAGATAGCCTACGGGTTGAGGCGCGACCATCATACACTCAGTCAAGCGGTACTGGTTGTTGTCAAGCAACACTGTCTTGACAGGATACGGATGCTAATCGCTGCTAAGCGATCGTTGGTGGCGCGGGCGTGAGGTCTGGAGCAGAACAGAATGTTCTACGAAAGACCTTCTCGCCTTTTCCAACAGCCGCCTCCAGCCATAGAGCAGCCGCCAACTGCTGATCGCGTGGAGGCCTTTTGGAGGGACATTTACGAACAACCCAAACCTTTCTCAGCAGACACTCCGGCCTTGGCGCAGTTCGAGTCCGTTTGTAGGAGGACTCCTAACTTGAATGTACTGCGTCATCCGATAAACACGGAAGAAATTCTTGACGCCTTACGAGGCGCAAAGAATTTCGCAGCTCCTGGCCCGGATGGCATAAACACCTACTGGTGGAAAAAATTCCCCAGTTGCCACCGGCATTTAGCTAGAGTTTTTAACTCGTGGCTAAATCAGGAGCAGCCAATTCCGGCTTGGTTTGTCGAGGGTCGAACCGTGCTTCTCCCGAAGACCGGAGATTTGTCTGATCCCAAAAACTACAGGCCAATAACATGTCTGAACGCATGTTACAAGCTCTTCACCAGAATCTTGTACATGCGTCTCCTTCAAGCTGTGAATCCTGTATTTCTCGACGTGTATGAACAGAGAGGGTCAAAGAAAGGAGTAGCTGGCTGCAAGGAGAACTTGTTGATTGACCGATGTGTCACGCAGGACTCCGTGCAGTACAAGCGAAACCTTTCTATGGCCTGGATTGACTAACGCAAGGCATTCGACAGCACGTCTCATGAGCTCATTGTGCGGCTGTTGGAATGTCTTTCGTTGGATAATCAGATAGTGGGATGCATCAAACAACTGATGCCACTCTGGAAGACCCGGTTCACTATAACATCAGGTGAAACTCGGGTTCAGACAGAGTTGGTGTCATTGAAAAGAGGTGTCTTCCAAGGAGACTCCTTGAGTCGCTTGCTCTTTTGCATCTCACTTTTGCCCCTGTCCATAGCGCTGAGAAATACTAAAGGATACAGCTGTGGCACGCCCAATAACCGGAACGCGAACTACAACAATCGCTGAGGGTGGTGCAGGAGTACAGTCATGCTATCGGAATGGAGTTCGGGACAGACAAATGTGCATTGGTTCATCTCAAGAAAGGACGAAGCGTAGATAGTGGAGATGAGGAACAGCTCGTTGATGGGAGCATCTTGCGACAACTGCATGCCGGAGATACTTATACCTACCTTGGAGTGGCGCAGCGTCATGTCCAAGAGGCAACATTGGTTAAAGAGTGTCTCCGTATTTGCACCGACTCCGGCAGATCTGGTCGTCAGAACTGTCCGGCAAGAACAAAGTCGCTGCCACAAACATGCTTGCGGTCCCATTGTTATTATACACCTTTGGTGCTATACACTGGAAAGTGAACGAGCTGAAGGAAATCGACACGAAGACCCGCAAAAGGATGAATATGGAGAGAAGCCTGCATCCTAAGTCCTCTGTCCCGCGAATATACCTCCCGCGACACCTGGGAGGGCGTGGACTATTGAGTTTGGAGCGTCTGCACAACAGAGTAGTACTGGCCACTGCCTGCTATGTAACGAACAGCACCGATCCCCTGATCCGCTTCGTGCGAGAGCACGAGAATGCGGGAAAAGGAGCCTTTCTTTTTAGCTCAGCGAAACGAGCAGCCGAGGAGCTCAGCCTCACACTCGACTTCAAGCGGAGGTGTCAGCAGTCCATTACGGAACTTGCTCCCGCAGAATTAAAAGCCCACATTAAAACTGCCGGAGTCGACTTCCTCTTAAGACTTCATAATGATAAGCCAATGCATGGAATCTTCTACAAACATCTAGAAGAGCATGGCTTGTCTGAGCAGTTGACCTTCTCTTTCCTAAGGTCTAGTGGGTTGAAGTCGGAGACTGAGGGCTTTATAATGGCTTGCCAAGACGGTGTCTTCAACACCTTGGTATACCGTAGAAGGGTTATGGGTGTAGATGTACCCGACACCCATTGTAGAGCTTGCCGACAGGCGCCAGAGACGCTTATGCATCTCTTGTCGGCGTGTAAGACGTACGCTGGGACGGCTTACGTCCATCGGCACAACGCGGCTCTGCGAGTGCTCTACTATCATTTAAGGCACTCATACGGTATCGATGAGACACCGGTGCTGCCATACGCTCCAGGGCATATAGAGTCCGTTGTGGAGAACGAGAGATGCCGGATTTACTGGAACTACTCGTTCCCCACGCTCGAGCTTGTACAGGCAAACAAGCCCGACATAGTCCTTCTCGACCACCAGCAGAAGACGATGTTCGTTATTGAGTTTTCGGCGCCTGCCGAAGTGAACATCGTCTCTAAGGAGGAGGAAAAGCGGACCACATATCAGGAGTTGCTCGGACAACTTCGCAGGCTCTGGCCAGACTACACTGTAAGTCTGCTGGTTATGGTCATTGGATCCCTAGGTGGAATGAGGAATACGCTGCTCTCTGCACTGCGCAAAATACCGGTGTGCCGTGCGGCGGCGCACATCTTAGCCGCCAGAATGCAGAAGGCAGTCATCCTTGGGTCCCTTCGTCTACTTAGGGCACACGATTCGCGGACCCAATGATTGTTCACCTCACGGTGTGAGGAGCAGTATTGGGGAATGGAACAGCAGCTCGGTGTGTCGGAGCCCGGGCTCCACTTTTTGTTTTTTGATAATTTATTGACTCTCACCGCGAGGGGTTGCTAGATCCCCTCAGTGGCGCCTCCCCAAGGTGGCGGATAGGGGAACGCCTCCCAGATATGGGTGGTACCGGGGAAATCAAATACCCGGGGCGGACCAAAACTAGCTCAGTGGAATAGCGTCTGCATCCAGAGGATCGGCTATTCCACAATTAATAGGACACGGCGGATCTCCATGTGAGGAGCGGTACTCCGACAGCGTCTGCTCTTCATGTTAGAAGCGGCTGTTTTCATAAACCCCCAGGAAGCCGCCCAACATCAAGAGGCTATTCGGTGCGTGGCGACACCGAGGGGTATACCGAAGCCAAAGGATGTAAGTCGGTCGGCAACCTTCACAGGTCCATCCTCTGGAGGCAATTTGGACGGCTGCCTCCGGAAATGTCGGCTGCGGGCCCTAAGGCTAACCACCTGACGGGCCCTATCTTCGGGTTCGACCACCTCGAAGGAAGAGCACCCACACCGAGCCGGTTTCGGAAGCCGGCCTTGGGCAAGGTGGCGGTGCTTCGAATCGCCCTGATGAAGACCCCCGCAATGATATGGACCGTTTTAGGTGGACGACGGAGCTCAGGGATGACCTGCTGAGCTGCTACGAGAGCAGTAGCCCGCGCCGTAGAGGATACATTTTCCGCATGTATGAGAGGTGGTGTGAAATGCATCCAGAGCATAGCACGCTTACCTCTCAGAATTTGCGAGATTATGTATCGTACCTCCGGAGGCAGGGATATGTTCGTGCTCTAGCTCAGCCTCCCCCTTCGGCGGACGGAAGGCCTGTTAACCAGGCTGAAAGTTCACCGGTAAGGCCCGCTGAGAGGGAAATCGACCAAGTCGTCTCACCTGGGGATTTCAGAGACCGAAGGGCCTTGCATAACAACGGAAGGTCCTTGAAGCTGGCAGATTTGAAGAGAGAGGATGAGGTTGTGGGTGAACGTCTATCGGAGGCCTCTGACATTTGGAGCATCAATTGCGAAATTTACGCTGCGGCTCTGAGGCTAGCTAGACAGGGGAGAGTGAGGGACTCTCCTGTTGAGAGAGCACAGAGACGGGTGCGCCAAATGGAAGCGAAAATCCAGTTGGCTCGCCAGGAAGCATCCCGTATCCAGTGTGTGATGGAATATAGAGCGGCTGGGAAGCCTTTTACGCGCCGAGTGCGCCAGATAGCCTACGGGTTGAGGCGCGACCATCATACACTCAGTCAGGCGGTACTGGTTGTTGTCAAGCAACACTGTCTTGACAGGATACGGATGCTAATCGCTGCTAAGCGATCGTTGGTGGCGCGGGCGAGAGGTCTGGAGCAGAACAGAATGTTCTACGAAAGACCTTCTCGCCTTTTCCAACAGCCGCCTCCAGCCATAGAGCAGCCGCCAACTGTTGATCGCGTGGAGGCCTTTTGGAGGGACATTTACGAACAACCCAAACCTCTCTCAGCAGACACTCCGGCCTTGGCGCAGTTTGAGTCCGTTTGTAGGAGGACTCCTAACTTGAATGTACTGCGTCACCCGATAAACGCGGAAGAAATTCTTGACGCCTTACGAGGCGCAAAGAATTTCGCAGCTCCTGGCCCGGATGGCATAAACACCTACTGGTGGAAAAAATTCCCCAGTTGCCACCGGCATTTAGCTAGAGTTTTCAACTCGTGGCTAAATCAGGAGCAGCCAATTCCGGCTTGGTTTGTCGAGGGTCGAACCGTGCTTCTCCCGAAGACCGGAGATTTGTCTGATCCCAAAAACTACAGGCCAATAACATGTCTGAACGCGTGTTACAAGCTCTTCACCAGAATCTTGTACATGCGTATCCTTCAAGCTGTGAATCCTGTATTTCTCGACGTGTATGAACAGAGAGGGTCAAAGAAAGGAGTAGCTGGCTGCAAGGAGAACCTGTTGATTGACCGATGTGTCACGCAGGACTCTGTGCAGTACAAGCGAAACCTTTCTATGGCCTGGATTGACTATCGCAAGGCATTCGACAGCACGTCTCATGAGCTCATTGTGCGGCTGTTGGAATGTCTTTCGGTGGATAATCAGATAGTGAGATGCATCAAACAACTGATGCCACTCTGGAAGACCCGGTTCACTATAACATCAGGTGAAACTCGGGTTCAGACAGAGTTGGTGTCATTGAAAAGAGGTGTCTTCCAAGGAGACTCCTTGAGTCCCTTGCTCTTTTGCATCTCACTTTTGCCCCTGTCCATAGCGCTGAGGAATACTAAAGGATACAGCTGTGGCACGCCCAATAACCGGAGGCACAAGGTCACCCATCTGTTTTATATGGATGACCTAAAACTTTATGCCTCCGGCCAACGCGAACTACAACAATCGCTAAGGGTGGTGCAGGAGTACAGTCATGCTATCGGAATGGAGTTCGGGACAGACAAATGTGCATTGGTTCATCTCAAGAAAGGACGAAGCGGAGATAGTGGAGATGAGGAACAGCTCGTTGATGGGAGCATCTTGCGACAACTGCATGCAGGAGATACTTATACCTACCTTGGAGTGGCGCAGCGTCATGTCCAAGAGGCAACATTGGTTAAAGAGTGTCTCCGCCGCAAGTATTTGCACCGACTCCGGCAGATCTGGTCGTCAGAACTGTCCGGCAAGAACAATGTCGCTGCCACAAACATGCTTGCGGTCCCATTGTTATTATACGCCTTTGGTGCTGTACACTGGAAAGTGAACGAGCTGAAGGAAATCGACACGAAGACCCGCAAAAGGATGAATATGGAGAGAAGCCTGCATCCTAAGTCCTCTGTCCCGCGAATATACCTCCCGCGACACCTGGGAGGGCGTGGACTATTGAGTCTGGAGCGTCTGCACAACAGAGTAGTACTGGCCACTGCCTGCTATGTAACGAACAGCACCGATCCCCTGATCCGCTTCGTGCGAGAGCACGAGAATGCGGGAAAAGGGGCCTTTCTTTTTAGCGCAGCGAAACGAGCAGCCGAGGAGCTCAGCCTCACACTCGACTTCAAGCGGAGGTGTCAGCAGTCCATTACGGAACTTGCTCCCGCAGAATTAAAAGCCCACATTAAAACTGCCGAAGTCGACTTCCTCTTAAGACTTCATAAAGATAAGCCAATGCATGGAATCTTCTACAGACATCTAGAAGAGCATGGCTTGTCTGAGCAGTTGACCTTCTCTTTCCTAAGGTCTAGTGGGTTGAAGTCGGAGACTGAGGGCTTTATAATGGCTTGCCAAGACGGTGTCTTCAACACCTTGGTATACCGTAAAAGGGTTATGGGTGTAGATGTACCCGACACCCATTGTAGAGCTTGCCGACAGGCGCCAGAGACGCTTATGCATCTCTTGTCGGCATGTAAGACGTACGCTGGGACGGCTTACGTCCATCGGCACAACGCGGCTCTACGAGCGCTCTACTACCATTTGAGGCACTCATACGGTATCGAGGAGACACTGGTGCTGCCATACGCTCCAGGGGATATAGAGTCCGTTGTGGAGAACGAGAGATGCCGGATTTACTGGAACTACTCGTTCCCCACGCTCGAGCTTGTACAGGCAAACAAGCCCGACATAGTCCTTCTCGACCACCAAACAGAAGACGATGTTCGTTATTGAGTTTTCGGCGCCTGCCGAGGTGAACATCGTCTCTAAGGAGGAGGAAAAGCGGACCAAATATCAGGAGTTGCTCGGACAACTTCGCAGGCTCTGGCCAGACTACAGTGTAAGTCTGCTGGTTATGGTCATTGGATCCCTAGGTGGAATGAGGAATACGCTGCTCTCTGCACTGCGCAAAAACCGGTGTGCCGTGCGGCGGCGCACATCTTAGCCGCCAGAATGCAGAAGGCAGTCATCCTTGGGTCCCTTCGTCTACTTAGGGCGCACGATTCGCGGACCCAGTGATTGCTCACCTCACGGTGTGAGGAGTAGTCATTGGGTAATGGAACAGCAGCCCGGTGTGTCGGAGCCCGGGCTGCACTTTTTTGTTTTAAACCTAATATTTATTGACTCTCAAATTACATAAAAGAAACAAATCGTTGAAAAAAATGAGTAAATAAAGATGTTTACATCCAAAGAAGGTCTAGGTCTGTACAAGGACAAATTAGTGTACATATATAAATGTTACTTGCAATCTTACTTAGTTACACATATGTATAAGATAAATATAGTTATGAATACTTTAATGAAATTTTGTTTCTTAAAGTTATTAGATTAGATGTGTATTCAGTTATAATATGATATATTCATTAATTTATATGTTTCTTTCCTATCTACTGTACTTAACCTTGACCATTCTTTGAGACATTTTTTGAAGCGTTTTTTGGATTGTAATTCCTTTATATCAGGTAATTTTTGATACAGTTTTGGCGCCAAATGGATATATGATTTTTGCATAATCGATTTTCTCGTTTTAGGTATGTCTTTTGCGTGTAATTTATATCTTGTATTATGATCGTGTTTGATGTTATCTTCTTCATTTGAATGTTTGTGGTAACGAATGATAGCATGTAAGAAATAAAGTTGCCTTACATCAGAGCTTTCCTGAACAAATCGTCACTAGGATACAGTTTTGGTTTTCTAAATATAGATTTTATCATTGAATCGAAGCCATGTTTTATCGTTGATTCTAAAATACCTTCATTTCCACGAATACGTTTTTTGTTAGAACAGAATGTCGAGTTTTTTGGATGCGTCATGTACTTGAATCTATTGGGCTTTTGTAATAATTGCAGTAATATACAGCGACAGCGTGTCTTTGAATTTCCTTGACACGTGACATTCTCGTAACTAAAAAATGCTGGAATACTTGCAAGTACTACACGGTCTATCATACCATGCTTTCAAAACATTTTTTTTTGTACCTCAACCCCTAGAACTCACCCCCAACTTTGTTTTTTCAAATAGCACCTAGAATCCTTTCCTACGCAAAACAAGTGCTTATTTTACTTAAAATATTGTAGTACCTTTGATTTTTCACAAGTAGCTATTTTTTTCTTCGTAAAGTCATAAGTATAAAATAAATAAAATAAATAAACTAAGTATTTGTTTGAGGCTTAATATTTTCATAAGAAAAACCGACAAAATAGAAAACTAAGTGGGACTTTCAAGGGTACCGAATGGCCTATCATGCTATGCTTCCAACACATTTTTTTTTACTTCAACCCCCAAAACTTACCTCCTTATTTTTTTTCCAAATAGCTCCCAACAGCTGTTCCTACACTGCTTTTTGATATACAGGACGTTGATTTGACAGCGATTTAGATATATAAATGGTCATAACTTTTAAAACGCCCTTTACAATTTACAATGCCTCATATTATTAGAACGGAGATCATTTATAGAATCTTAATATAGAATACATAGGGTGTCTCAGTTAAAAAATATGTTTGCATCACAACGTAGTAATGAATCACCCTGTATAAGTCAGAATATTTTCTGAGCAAGGAGCACATCCTTGCCTACAACTTTTGTATTCTAGCTATCTTCGAGTAGAGTTATGGACCGATCCGGTACTAAAAACTCACCCTGTATATCATTCGGGATAAAGTTGAACGCGATAAATGTCAAGTGTTTCAAGAATAAACCTCTTGAACATCTTTACAAATTGCTGGTGATGCGATGCACAGACTCGCATAATTGTAGAGTTGCGCGGCTGTATACAGGGTGGCCAATCGGGTGACGATAATAATTTTTTTTAGATAGCCCGTACAAAGACCTATATCCAAAACACCCCCATGTATGTGTACCGATTATTGATAGTTTTCGAGTTATGATTTTTTTTTGAGAACTTAGAGATTTTCCAGTTTTTCCAAGAAATCATCAAAAACAAAAAAAGAATGCTTTTCGGCTTTTATTTTTTTCAGCAATTATACTTAGTATTAAGCCTATTTTAATATCCAATAAAGAGAACCTGTACATCCGAACAATAATTAAGTACATTTTGGGCCCAAAGTTTAAAATCTCTGTTTTTAGTCAGGTGACCAAAACCTTCAAAATAAAATTAAAACTACTTATGTCTGGTTCTGGAGCTGCTATCTAATCTTAAAAACTCTGCAAAACATTGCACTTTCGAAATAATAATGAAAAAATAGCACCTATGGGGGCATTTTGTGCCGTACGTGACTGTTAAAGGTAAAATCGTGATAATTCGCGCATTTCCAAAATGATTTAAAAATTTATTATTTTACTTTATTATGACAAATTAAAGGAAAAAAACTCATAACAACTAACAAAAATGATAAAAATTGATGTTTTAATCACTTTAAATAAAAAAATTAATGCCTGTGCTTTTTGCTGTGTACTATTGAACTTCTGCTAAATTAAGTTGTATGGAAAGTTAACAAAGGAAAAGAATAATAAAACAACAATCTGACTTTTAATTCCATGGCGGAATTACCTGGGAAGCGTTATCGTAGCATACGCCATCTCTTCTCTTCCCACACCGATAGGTGTTGTTGAAACTGTGTGTTGAGAAACTAAAAAACTTGTTGTATTCATGATAGGCTATCTTCTGACCTGTCAAGGAAGACCTAGCGATATAAATCACCTTTTTAGGTCCATCCGAACATTGCCTTGCCTATTACCGAAAATTAATTAACACAACTGCGCTTCGCCGACATGAGCTCGCAAAAAGCTACTCTGAAAGAAAGGGATGGCGTATGCTACGACTTCGCTTCCCAGGTAATTCTGCCATGAAATTGGAAGTCAGAATATTGTTTATTATTCATTTCCTTTGTTAACTTTCCATACAACTTAATTTAGCAGAAGTTCATAGCAAAAACACTTCAAAAGACACAATTTGGGTATTAGTTTTTTTATTAAAAGTCATCAAAGCATCAATGGTTATCGGGTTTATTAGTTGTTACAAGTTTTTTTTCTTTAATGGGTCATAATAAAGCAAAATAATAGTTTTTTAAAGCATTTTTGAATTTCGTGAATTATCACTTTTTTACCTTTAACACTCACATACGGCGTAAAATGTCCCCATAAGTGCTACTTTTTCATTATTATTTCGAAAGTGCAATGTCCTGCAAAGTTTTTAAGACTAGCGTGAAGCTCCAGAACCAGGCATAAGTATTTTTAATCTTATTTTGAAAGTTTTGGTCTCCTGACTAAAAACAGAGATTTCAAACTTTGGCCCCAAAATGTACTTAATTATTGTTTGGGTGTACAGGTTCTCTTTACTGGATATTAAAACAGGCTTAATACTGAGTATAACTGCAGAAAAAAGTAGACGCCAAAAAGCATTCTTGTTTTTGTTTGTGACGATTTCTTGGAAAAACTGGAAAATCTTTAAAAAAAAATCATAACTCGAAAACTATCAATAATCGGTACACATACATTGGGGTGTTTTGGATAGGCCTCGGTACGGGCTATCTTAAAAAAAATTATTATCGTCACCCGATTGGCCACCCTGTATGCTGTGACTAGCCGAACTGAGTTCTAACACTTGTAGAACCATCCAATAATAAATCTTTTTAATATAATTCTGAGGTATATTTACCTTTCGTCAAAATAAGTGACAGGAAAGTGGACAGACAGATCTGGCTTAACATCAAAAATCCCCGCAGTAGCTTTAAAACATTTATCTGTCAGAAAACCTACTGGATGACCAAAGCGATGCGTAGCATACCAGGCTTTACCATATATCTGAAACGAATAAAATAAATTATTTGACAAGTATGTCGGTTTTTCCATATGTTCAAGTTGATCATTATAATCTCAGAAAATAAGTAACCCATCATATATGAAACTATTGTCAACTGAAAATCTGAAAATCGTAGTTTATGTTTGTTGAATTTTTCCGAAACCAAAAGGGATTTTTTATTAAACTTACAATTGTTATATCATACAGGCTTAATCTAAACATGTTTAATCACCCTTATTTGAAAATAACTTTTTGGAGTAAATCTATCACCAGATAGTAGATGGGTACGTAGAAAATATGTAGAGCCGTATGCATCTCCTCAACGAGTTTGGAACAACGAACAAAGTTAGGTTTGGGTTCCAGGTCTTAGCGAAGTGGAAGACGATGCATTGGCCGACATACTCGCAAGAGGAGATTTGATTCCATGAAGGAAAAAAGTCTGTCATCAAACGTTTAGGAAAGGAGATGGTATATGTCGTTTACGAATGTCTGAGTCAGTCTGCATACAAATCCGGAATTCCAAACAAAAATGTTGCCCAAGCAGCCCTGAAGCTCAACCATGTCCATCAAGAGGTAAAGAAGGATAGTGTAAACGCTGAAAGTAGAAAGTGCGTTACTCGTGCAGAGTTTGCGAATGCATTTTTTCTGACCATATTTCAGTATGACACACAGTCACAGCGACAAACAGGATAGACCTTGAAGTTTGGGCCTACCTATGTACATTATACAAGGTGAGTTTTTAGTACCGGCTCGGTCGCTAACTCCACTACTGTAGAGGATAGCGAAAAAAGTTGTATATAAAAGTTGTAGCCACGGATATACTCCTTGCTTAGAAAACATTTAGATTTATACAACTACGTGGTGATGCAAACATGCATTTTTTTAAATGAATATATTATTCCATATTCAAATTCTATTAATGATTTCCGTTCTTCCAATATAGGGTATTGTTACATTATACAGGGTATTTTGAAAGTTACGTCCATTTTTTATATTTTATATCCAAATCGAAGTCAAATGAACATACTGTATATCAAAAAGTAATGAATCAAACCTTATTTTTTTTTACACAAAAAGATTAAAAATATCCTCTAGTTTTAAAATCGGCTATAAAAAAAGCCCGTGACGTATATTCGTATACAGGGTGATGTAGAATGCAAAATCCAGGTTTTCTCTTTTTTTTAAATGTAACCCCAATGTTTTATTATCCCAAAGAATTGCTTTTAATATGCTCTTTCATCCTTGTGTAGCACTTGTTGTACCTACGTCCAACATTTTCCGAGATATTTCGATTTTTCGATAAATTTAAGATATAGCTCCTATTTGTGTAGGTACTGAAATTTATTCATTTTGAGAAAGTACTATCGAATTTGTCTTTTGTTTAACGAACAACTAAATTATAAGGTCATAATACTATTGTATGAAGTCAAAACCCTAAATTATCGAGATAATAAAGTCAAGTATGCTGAGGAAACAATTTTGTACGCATGATGAATAATTATCAAGCAGATTTATCAGGTAGGCTTTGAAAAATTGACAGTTTTCATAACCTGCTCAATAATTCCGTACTGTGTGAAAAACCAGCTTTTAAAATTAATTTTTCCATTGAGGTTATTTAGGAGAATCTTTGAGAAATTGTCTATTTGTTTCTAGAATATATTAACTATGAATAGCAATGTCCAGAACGGAGGCACTCTAAAACTAATGTCTGGAAAGATTGAAGAATCGTTTTATTTGGACTATGTCGTTTAATATTTCATAGCCTACCTGATACATCTGCTTGACAATTATGCATGACGTCTGTAAAATTGTTTTCTCAACACTCTTGATCTATATTATCTCATTAATTCGGTATTTTGACATGGCCTTATGTTTTAGTTGTTTGTTATGCAAACATAAAATTTGATAGTATTTTCTCAAGGTAAATAAATTTTAGTAAACAAATGGAAGGTACATTTAAAATTTGTAGAAAAATCGAAATATTTCAGAAACTAATAAATGCAGCCATAACAAGTGCTATACAAAGATGAAAGAGCATATTAAAAGCAATTCTTTGGTATAATAAGATATTGGGGGTTATTATTAAAAAAATAGAGAAAATCTAGATTTTGCATTCTACTTGACCCTGTATACGAATATGCGTCGCGAGCTTTTTTTATAGCCGATTTTAAAACTAGAGATATCCACGATTATGCACAAAGTATCAGAGTTTCTCTGAAAAATCACCACATATTTGAAAAATATCGACAATAATTGCTTCAACTCATAATGTCTTTATCAAACAATGATGTTAAACCTAAACTACCTTGGGTATTTATACAAAATAAAAGGTACTTATTAAATGTTAATCCTTTGTCGAAATAATTGTCATAATTTATAAATACATGTGCAGATTTTTCGTTAAAACGTATTTTGTGGATAAACATTTTGAATTTTCGGTCATCTCTGTAGCCTTCTTCACGATGAAAAATGTTTGAGAAACAACGAGTTTGAAATCAGTGACATTGACTGGCAGGGGCGACAAGCCCTAACGTTTACCAAGTCTCAATCACTTTGAGTAGCTCATTGTTTTTGGGTTAATTCTCGTTCTATTTTAAATTTATAGCTTGAATAGTAACATACCAGATATCCCTCCCAAAGTATAGATGTTGCTGCTGGTGCATAAACACATTGCGATAATGCACTCCCTAAAAGTAAAATGACAAGGAACGCTTGATATTGCCACATTTCCGGTAATCGGTACTATATTCTAACATCACTATCTGAATTACTCCCAGAGCAACATTTTTTATATACGTATACGCGGTTCAAGATAACCCTTCCAGTAAAGGTCAGGGCATTTGAAATTTCGAATTGTCCGCATTGAATACAAGGCGGGCTACAAGGTCAATTGCGGACCACTACTTTGCAGAGCATTACAGGCCAATCACAATGCGAACTGTTTATCCCGGATCAGAAGTTTTGGACTAGTTTCTTACCGTCCTTAGTAAGTCCTACCTCTCACTCCTAGACACAGAAGTGATCGACAGGCTTGGTGCACAGAACAGCGGAGCTGGGACCTTGAATTGAATAACATTCCAGTTTCTTGGGATGAAAGGTACTTGCTTACTCCGCAAGATGGAGATGATTCCAATCATTTGGTTCATAGAAAAATCGGAAAAATGAAGGGGGGGGGGGTACCGGTAGCCTCATTTTTCCGATTTTTCTGTGAACCAAATGATTGAAATCATCTCCATCTTGCAGAGTAAGCAAGTACCTTTCATCCCATGGAATCCTGGCCGACTGAGCAGTCGTAGTTTTCAGTAACATAGAGAGATGTCGTGCAAAACAGCGGTGATAGATTCACACTCACCCAACTGCCGACTAGATGTCTCTGGATGACTGAAGTACATGGTTCGCAGGAGGATACGGGGGAGTGGTGGGTATCGGTGGAGTCGACAACAGGTCGTAGGCGCTGTGTATCAGCTGTGGTACGGAGTACCGTGGCGTAGTTGGTAAACGCGCTGGCCTAGAATGCCGGAGTTCGTATCCAGCCGGTGCCCTTCATTTTTCCGATTTTTCTGTGAACCAAATGAATGGATTCCAGTTTCTGTCACGCATGATACCCGTACAAGGGTGAGAAGGTGGCGGGGTGAAAGAGAAGATCCTCATTTTTTTGTGGAGGGGCGTGAGCAGGATACTTTCGGAATTATGTTATTAAGGGTGATTGTTTATGGAAGTAGGTAAACTTTGGTATTCTTCAGGTACCACATGACCTGCATGCGTTATATCCAGGAGGCGGTGAAACTACAGGTTCTTTCTTATATTTGGACATGCTACAACCCTATTTTCCAACAAGATAATGCACGACCACATATTATAGGCAGAATTACGTTGGTTCATTTTGAAGACAATCAAGTCAATTTGTTGCCCTGGCCCCCTAGACCTCCCAATCTTTCACCCATAGAAGATTATGGGAAGAAGATTGCTACCTTAACCCCATCATCCACAAGCTCTAGCGGCACTTCATCATGAGGTGCAAGTTGTCTAGGATGAGATACCTTAAGAGGAAATTGACCATCTGTTAGGAGTATGCCCCGACGTGTTTCGGGGTGCATGAGGTATCGTCTCGACCTCACTAATGCTTCACTTTTTTCAAATAATTGGATTTTTCTAAAATCTTGATCGATTACTTACCTAACCCCAAAACACATGTACAATTGTAATAAATTCATTAATACTGGGTGTTCTGTTTTATATGTCAGTATATTCAAAAAAAAGGGGCACAGCTCACTTTCAAGATGTAAAATTGGTGCGTCTTAAATTGGAAAGCTTCTCAACTACTTTGCCATTGAAATCTGAATTTTATATTGATCATACAGAAAGTGTGAATAATCCACCGTCTCTCTACTGTCACTACTACTGTTGGGAAAGGCAATCTTAACCCTTTTTATATATTTTTGTTATAATTATTTGTAATAATAACAGCTTCTTTGAACAACTCTTCTCCATAAAGCTTCTATCTAAAAAAGCTACTGTTCCTTTAAGATTTCTAAAATATTGTCACGACGGCCGCTTTTTCTGTACTCCAAGGAATCAAACTGGACGCGACTTTCACCGTTTTACTCTACAACTCAATCAATATCTCTTAACCTTATCTCAACGTAACTTCTCTCAGCTTCAACTCAACTCGACTACTGCCACGCAGCCACGCTACTCGTGGCGCCCTATATATGTTTCATTGAACCATCTAGACAGTTCGACACCTCAGATGACATTCAAGAATGCCCATCCGTCATTCCCGAAAAGTCCAAATGACTCGATGACGTTTACACGTCAAAGAGTTAACCTAACATTTTAACTTTACGTGATACATGACATTTAAACTCTGTTACCTGATACTTTAAACTGGCTTGACGTCTATTTGACAGGTATCAGGTGACGAAAAAGTGTATCTCACATTTAATTTTTTACTAGTGGTGTTGATTGGCATTCCTGCGGTCAGGACCGTATTAGTAATATTGTTATTGAATATCTCATTGCCAAAAAGTAATGACTATTGTCGTAAATAAGAAACTGCTTCAATATCCAGAAATTCGCAGCAAAAATGGTTAGTTACAGGAAATAGATTATTTTATTGATTTGTATATTGTTAGGGACTATCAAAATACTCCTATATTTAGCAATAAGGTCGATTCAATGAATAGCTTGCATCACTAGTGGGATATTTATTGGTTGAAACGTACAAGGTACAATTTGAGAAAAGTATAAAGTAAGTACATGAAGTAAAATTAATATAATAAGGTAGTTTAACTGAAGCTTAAGCTAAAAATGCTTTTATCTTCATTCTTACCTCATTTATAGCCTACCTAACCATCATCATTCATACCAGCCATACTGATATACTGAAAGACACGCCGGATTTTCCGAGAAAATGTAAAATAAGCATAGACCTCAGAGCATAGACGAAAACGTCACCAAGTGTCAATTACTTGTTACTAGTAGTACTTCCACTCAGTACAGCATTGCATTCCTTCAAAGCTTAAAATTTATACGTCAAGACTCAATCTGGGGTATTTTTAGTTCTGACTAGCCGAACAGCTGTTCGCCGTTGACACGGCTGACAGTTTAAAGTATCGGGTATAGCACACAATACACCAACACCATGATATACTGCAATATGCATAAACTACAGATTTGGTTTATTTCTACTTGAATTACTAACTTCGATGTTTATTTGTGGTCAATCAGACTATTTAGTTGTAATTTTTTTCTTCATAGATGCGACAAAGTACTAAAAGCATAAGTTTGTAAAAGCAATTATTATAACCCATATTTCCTCCTAAATTTTTTTATAACTGAGCAGACCGCACAGGCAGAGCCTAAATACCAGAGTACCGCGGCTGCTGTGAAAGGGTTATGTTAGGGGAAGTTTGTTGGCGCGAGATTTGAATGGGCCAATACTCGCAGGCCCAATAAATACATCTTCTGGTAGTCCATTCCAAGCCTTGGACACCATGGGAATAAATTTGCGGTTGTACCGCTCATTTCTTGATGTATGAAGAACGACCGTCTTAGGATGAGATGAAGCGGTCGCACGGGTACCTCTGATAGGAGCAGTGAGCGGCGGAACGATAGAGGATAGCTCAGAGGAGCAGATTCCGTTGGAATATCGGCAGAAGAGTGAGAGGTCACCAACAGCATGCCGGTGAGAAAGTGACTGAAGGTGGCGCGTTAGGGCCGGATCGCCTATTAGTCGAATTGCCCTTCTCTGGACGGCATCTAGTATAGACAGGGTAGTAGGGGCAGCAGCTCCCCAGACATGAGAGCAATACTCCAGGCAAAGTCTTATCTGGGTTTTATATAGCGTGAGGAGGTTACATGGTGGAAATACTTTCTGGCTCTAAATAGGTACCCAAGCTTTTTACCAGCAGCTGTTGCAACTGACGCGACGTGTTCGTGCCAGATCAGATTTCCTAGGTAGCTACAACTAAATCGATAAACAACACCCAGCTGAAGGCATTTTTGTTGGATGCTAGCTGTCACCCTATAGTCTCATGTCATCCACATATCGCCGTTTTCAAAAATTGTTCGCTTTGCACCCAGGCACCTCGCGTACGACATAGAAATTTGCAGGTTGTGAATATTGCGGTATTCTTTGCCATTGGAGAAATACTTCATGGATTCTTGAGAATTATTCTCGTGTTCTGCAACTCCGCAGCTCTTAAGGGGCCTCGGTACACACATATATACATATGTATTTGCCATGTAAAACACGGATTCGCAAGTAAACGCATACTACATACATAGTATTTCAGAAGATGATAGTTAAGACCTTAATGAATGACATCTCAGATAATTTTTTTTCTTCTTCAATTTGCTCCATGAATCATTACTGTAAGTTTAAAGTAGCGGCAGGAGCTTCTAAATGCGAAATATATTTTTAAGGCGACATTTGGGCCTTACCTGTAGAAATTTTGACCTTATCTTTGGACTTTTGGACTTAACTGTCTTCATTTTAGACACATATGTTGGAGAAAGGGAACAGGCGGCCACGCCTCCTCGCAAAGACGGAAATACGTATTTTCTTTGATTCTGAATTTCGCGCGCTATACCCTAGACCCTTAAGCACCAGCTGCCGCTCCCGTATATATTTTTTTGTTTGCTTAAGAGGTCCTTTGCGGCCAACTTAAACTATCCGGATGCTATGGAAAGCACATAATTTTACTACTCGGTAGCTCTGGTAGGCTTCTAGTGCCACCGCACAAACCATTTACAAGCGGCCGCTGGTCGAACCGCTAATGTAACGGGCACGCAATGTCCGAATGGAAGATTCATCGTTAGTCCGGTGTAAGCGTACTTAGTTGTGACAAGCTAGGAGGCAGGTAATAAGATTAGGATATATCAGGCTAACAAGTACAAGTACAAGTCACAACTAGTTCCTATAGTATATAGTATTATAGTATAACAATGAAATCTTTATTTAAGAATCTTGAACAAATATCCTTCAAAATACTCTCCATTCTGTTCAATACTCTTATTCCATCGATTAATCCTTTTATCATAAACTTAAAGGAATCATATCACACAACGGTAACTAATTTTCTCAATTTTCACAAATTCACTGAAAACGTTCATAATGGACTATAGCATCACGGGTCCGAAAACAATGATTAAATCAGTATAACTTCCTAGATTATACAAAAATAGGTATACTGATGTATTTCGTTACTCTCTGCATCATTTTGTTTACTAGTTAAAAAAAAGGAATTCAAATTTATCCAGTCGGTGCGATGCGCGCCATACATCAGCGGTGCATTGTTGCCTCGTCAACTTTCAAATCGCGGCGGTATTGACGCAATTTTCACGAAACAAACTACCTTTTTTTTCAAAACTGTAACAATAAACCCGAAATGATCATCAAAACAAAGTTGCTATATTATTCCCACCGACTATTAATAATTGATCTAATAGTCTGATATTATTCCCCTATTCATGCCGTTAGAGTTCTTTACCTGATAGGACGTCGAGGGTTGACGCCAGTACACCGGTTTATTAGTCGGGGAGGCAGCGTCAAATTTTCACAGTGATTATATTGAGAATTTACAGTTCAGTGTCCATTAGTTTTCCGTGTAAAAATCACGAAAAGATACGTCAGCTGTAACTTAACATATAAGCTGCGCGCATGATCATAAAGAGGGTGTATCACGATATGTGGGCAGACGATAGCAGCTAGTCCCCTATTTGAGATAGGAAAAATGTCTCAAATAAAAAATATAGAGGGCAATAAAATCAAGTCACAGCCTGTCACGCAATGAGTAATTTTGAATTACCGCACTGCGGACAACCCCGCAGGTGGCGCTCGTGAAGTGAGCAACACCTACGGATATCGCGGGTTCTATCCTATCTGTTGAATGGGCTTTGTTCTGCGAAAGAATTGATTTGTGATGTTTGCTACGTTCCTAGGTTGTTGTTCTGTGTCACTTGCCAAGAAAGTAAGGTTAGCGGGTGTCCAACACAAAAACAAAATGTTCAAAGGTCAAAATAATATGCTATATTACCGGAATTTAGGCGAGATGAGAATGATTATGAATTATATGATTTGTTACCATCGAGGGTTCACACCTACCTATATAGTAAAGATCACTACAGTTCGTTCCTGGTCTCTAATCCTTATAAAGGCTTATCATAAACATAACACCAAAGCCCTTACTGAAGAGCGTTTACAGCGCATTACCACTAAAACATCCAGAGTGGACTACGATACTAGAGATGGGGCCCATCTAACGCATGGAACAACCTAAACATTGCTAACTACCAGGTAAATGAAATGCTTAAATAATTCTTATACTTAAATCTTAACTATGTGTATGTTTCAGATAGTCCTGAGGGCGAGTAGTCTGATCAATAGAACTTATGGACTAATGTCACCTGGATTCCACTAGTACTCCTTGGAGTCCATCAGGCTTAGAACGGTGAGTGATGGTTGGTGCGAAGCATGCACTAGGGTGCGAAGCATGAACTAGGGTGTGAAGGGTTTCATGCAAGCTGGGGGATGACTGGCATGCAATATGGTAGCAAGCAGGGTATGATGCTGGTGTAGCCTCTAGACGGCAAGCTCTGCGATGAGGTAAGAAGCCATGCAGCGTATCAAGCAGAGGTAGAATTAAGTGTATGAAATAAAAAGGCCTGCAGACAATAAACATGTATAAGCCGCCAGAATATTAGTAAAAGCGTGTATTGAGAAGAATAAAGGGCATTAAGCCTGTTATAAAGCATGGTGTATAGAGGTTATATACTGACCTTGGATGTGAGGTGGCCTTAAAGAATTTCCTTTGTGTAAAGAACTCGGCAGATTTCAGAATCCCAAAATTTGGTTGCCAACAGGCTAATAACCTACAAGTTCTTACACAGTTGGTTAATTTGTCCAGAAATAAATCCGCAAAATGCGTTAAACCAGCTTCCAGAAAAATTCCAACAAGGAGAAGAAAAAACCCTCCTTTTTCTCCAGTTGGCGGAAAATCTATCAGTCATCAGTCATAATTGACTGCTGTCAACACTGTCGAACAAGACAGATCGACAGGTGTCTGCCAAGGTAAATCCAACCTTACTTTCAACCAGGTTGAAAATGTAAACAAAACATATCATCTAAGGTATGATATAAATAAGGGGATGCCATGTAAAATATGATGTAAATCTACCATCATTAAGACCAAGACAACTTCTAATGAACTTTTCTGTTTCAGGGAATGCAGGAAGGACTCTGCGACTACAGCGTAGATGTTCTACAGGTGTCACCGAAACATACTTATAACTTATTCCTAAGAACTATTTTATAGATGGTAACCTATTACATATGAGTTACAGATTTACAGACTACTAAATCATATTGTCCTTGTGAACGATGAAGACCCTAAATTTCATTCAGAGCTATAATATCTGGAATCATAAGGTCGGTAACCTAATATTACATACCCAATATCATTTCCAAACATACTGTAAGTGTGAACCTTCGAGAGTGTAACAACACCCTCCTTTCCAGGGAAGAGTTTTTATCTCTATGAGAAAAACTCTCTATCAAAAATTATTAAAATAAATGAGAAAACGATACGAAAAAGATAAAACTAATCCGCGGTCATTGGGTCATCAGGTGGATGAGCCTTAAGATCATGAGCCGACCATATACCTTTGGTTCGCCCTTGATTGTCGGTAAGTTCGTATGTCCAGGGGGAAACAATTCTGGTAATTTTGTATGGACCATCGTACTTCAGACACAGCTTGGACGTGCGACCTTTAGCTGCATCAGACAGGAGGTAGTTCCTCTTCCAGACCTGTTGGTCCAGTTGGAAAACATCCGGTCTGTGGCGCAGGTTATAGCGACGTCGACTCCTCTCATAGGCTTGGCGGGGGCAAACTTGAACATCCTTGAATACAACTTGTAAAGCATTATGGCGCTTTAGCGGATCAAAATCTGAAGCGTTCCGCTGGCGTTGGTCGTCTCCATGGAAGAGAACTTCTCTCCCAAAAATGATGAAGTTCGGGGTTAGATCAATCGACTCGTGCTTGGACGAACGCATTGCTGCACCAACTTGGGGTAATAGCTTAGCCCAGTCACGATTTTTGTCGTGAACATACGCAGTGAGCGCTGTTTTCAATACTCTGTGGCATCGTTCAACCGCATTAGCTTGGGGGTGGTAGTTAGCTGTAAAAGAATGCTTAATGTGGTATTTGTCCATGAGTCGTGAAAAGATCTTGTTCTTGAACTCCTTACCATTATCGGTAAGAGTTTTCGCAGGAACTCCAAATATCATGAAGACATGTTCTTCCAAAGTTCTGGAAATACATTCTGCTGTGGCTCTACGAAGAGGATAGAATAGCACAAACTTCGAGAATCCATCTAGCACAGATAGAATATAACAATATCCGTGGCTCGAACGTGGCAAAGGTCCGACAGTGTCTATATACAACATCTGCCAGGGCCTAGATAATGTGGGAGAAGCACTCAGCAATTGACCGATAGGAGGCTTCTGTTCCGGTTTCGTCTGAAGACATACCGAACACCGGTTTACATACCTAGAAACATCGGCGAGTGACTTGGGCCAGTAATATTTTTCGGCAATTCGAGCATGGGTCTTGTATATTCCCAAATGCCCACATGTTGGAGGATCATGGTTGGATTTTATAATCTCCATCCTATGCTCCTTAGGAATGACTTCCAGCCACATCTCTTGATCGTCAAAGAGATCTGGGTAACGACGATTTGAACGTTTGAACAGCTTCGATCCTTCAAGTCTCCACAATGGGTAAAGTACAGGATTCTGTTGTACTTTATCTACCATTGCCAGATACCACCTATCTGATGTATTCGCACCTAAATCGGGAGTAGTCGTTCGTTCAACAAGATCAACCATAGGCACCGCTCTAGAAAGTGCATCTGGGACCAAATGGTTCTTTCCTTTCCGATGAACAACGTCAAAGCTATACTGCTGCAGACGAACCGCCCACCTTGCGATTCGACCTACAGGGTCTTTTATATTATTTAGCCATTTTAAGCTGTAGTGGTCCGTCACTACAACAAAATGAGTGCCTTCGACATATGGTCGGAACTTTTCGATGGCATGAAGTACGGAAAGAGCTTCCTTTTCTGTCGTAGAATACCGTCTTTCATTTTTATTCAATGATCGACTTAAATATGCTATCACCACTTCATTTCCTTCATCATCAAGTTGAGTTAAGCAGGCTCCTAACCCATAATTGCTGGCATCGCACTGGATGATGAAAGGCTTGGTGAAGTCAGGGCGACTGAGAACAGGAGCAGAAACAAGCCGTTCCTTGAGTTGAAGGAAGGCATTTTCGCAGTCCATGGTCCACTCAAATTTTTGATTCTTTCGAAGCAGATTGCACAAAGGGGCTGTCAGAGTCGAATACTCCGGCACAAACTTGCGATAGTAAGAAGTGAGCCCTATAAATTGACGTACTTCTTTGACCGTCTTTGGAGGCTGAATATCGAGGATCGCCTTGATTTTTTCTGGATCTACGGTCAGTCCCGCAGGTCCTACCATGTATCCAAGATAACGCAATTCGGGCTTACAAAAATGGCACATCTCTTTGTTGAGAGTGAGTCCAGCACTAACCAACCGATCAAGTACCTTAGAAAGAATTTCTAAGTGCTTTTCATAGGTCGACGTACATATGATGATGTCGTCTAAGTACACAAATACATTGTCCGCTAGATCCATTCCTAGGACCGTGTCAATAAACCGTTGCCAAGTGGCTGGGGCATTGTGAAGGCCCATAGGCATACGTCGGAACTGGTAAAGACCTCGACCAGGGATGACAAAAGCTGTTAAGGGTTTTGACTCTTCCGATAAGGGAATTTGGAAGTAGGCTGACTTAATGTCTAAGGTAGTGAGAAAATGTGCGTCTCTTAGTTTATCCAAAATGGCGTTGACAAGAGGTAAGGGATATGCGTCTCTTGTGGTGACTTGATTCAGCTTCCTGAAATCTACCACAAATCGATACTTATTCTCGCCTTGTTTAATGAGAATAATAGGAGACGACCAGGGAGAGTTTGATGGTTCAACGACACCATTAGCAAGCAACTTGTCAAGCTCTTCATTAACTTGACGCTGCAAAACCGGAGAAAGGGGATAATACCTTTGGCGTATAGGCTGTGACTCGGTTTTGATAACATGTTGCACTCGATCCGTACAACCTAACTTGGTTCCCATACGATCAAAAGCCTTGTCCACCACTGCAAACAACTGACTTCTCTGCTCGTCGGTTAAATGATCTAAATCTGAAATCCCCATAACATGGACATCATCAACCTGAGGTACCCGAAAAGACCAAACGTCTGAAAAGAGATCTGGAACAATTTTCCAACGTTTCCAGAAATCTACTCCTAAGATTAACTTATGAGGTAAAGATGGGATAACTAAAATTTCCATAACCTTAACCTTATCTAATAACTGCACTGGAACACATATTGAACCTAAAACTAAACAAGGTTGACCATTAGCCACAAAACAAGATTCTACACGAGAAACTTCTAGCTTACACACATGCTTCAATAGATTCCATCCTGGACCACCTAAAATAGTACGGTTGGCCCCAGAATCTAATAAGGATAAAATGCTTACACCGAAAATCTGAATTTGGAGATAAGGTCGTTCGTCTCCCTTCGCATGAGCGATTACGTAGTCGAGTATGGCTGTTTGCGGAGGCGCTTCCAGACTACAGCCTACGTCCGGCTCCTTTGTCCATTTTTTTGACAATTTGGACAACGGGGATACGTTACATCCTCTTTCCCGCACTTGAAGCAGAATGTCCTTCGAGGCTCCGGGCATCTTTTAAACTTATGCTCTCGAGAACAACAATTCCAACACTGAGACCCAGTTGTTACAGCTTCAACATGTGTCGAAGAGACAGGCGGGGAAGGAGGTATAGAAGAAACCATCGCCTTGGTATTTGCATGAAAGTGCACTCCATCAGGCTTTCGATATCGAAGTTCTGGCTCTACAAGACCTCGAATGTTTGTTGGAGGAGGCTGATACTTTTGGGCTCTTAGTTGAGCTTCCTCTATGGACCTAGCTACATCCATCAGCTGTGAAACCGTAGTACAAGGATGTAGAGCTAGTTGAGTCTGTATATAGGGTAAAAAGTTACGCTGGATGATGCTGATCATCTGAAGTTCATCCACAGGTTGAGACAACTTGCGAAACAGGCTCTTCATCACCACCACAAAATTAACGACGCTCTCCTGCGCTCCTTGCGTCCTATGACGAATTTCGTCCCATAAGGAGTATTCGTAATCAAAGGGCTGAAATGTGCGCCTTAGTTGCGTACACAGTTCGTCCCACGAGGAAAAACTACAAGTTCTGTACCAGAGCAAGGCTTCTTGCGTAAAAAGCTCAGCAGCTGACTGCAACAAACGTTCCTTGGAAACCCCTCTGGAAACCCTTAGTTCCTCTACCCTTTCAAGAAACTCTGTGACACTACCACGACCACTAAAACGAACATTCCATCTGAAAATGTCTGGGTTACATTTTGAAATGCAGGAATAAGCTGACGGTGCAGTTGCGGAAGTATAATAGGGAGAGTTATGCTCTTTGGGTAGAACGACGGTGCTATTAGCAACAGGATTGGCAACTTGTCCATCGCCAACCGACTGAGGATATGACGGATGAACATATACACGAGGAAACAGATTACTCGAATTCTCTCTTTCCCTTTGAGTGTGTCGGAGGAAACCTGCATTACCCTCTGACTCGGAGGAATAAGCCGCCTGTGACATGTAATCAGGCCACTTTACCTGTCCTCCATGAGTAGCAACCAACGTGCCTTTCTCCTTCGCGTTCTCCTTAGTTCTTAAATCCAAATCCCTAAACCCTTTCCTACACTCATCAATTGAAGCTGGAATATCCACCAGATCAAATGACACCGCATTTTGTTGTGCTACCTGATGCACAACCTCTGGTAATAGTTCAATAGGTGCGTCCAATAAGGATGCGTGTTCTTGCTCGTGAGTCTGAGACCTATCAGCATCTATTTCTACCGTGTCCTGATAAACCAATTTGAGTTCACCCATGAGCTCTGTTGCGTGTGATACCATCGAAGACCTACGTGCTTCTAAGTCTGGAGTGACCTCTAATCGTGATAACCTCTCCAAAACGTGAATTAAGCGACTCGAAATCCTTCGAAATTCATTATCTCGGTTATCGCGATCAAAATGAGCAATAGACCTCTTAAGATCATCAAGCTTGCTCTCACAAATCTGTAATTCCGGACCTGGAGGAAAAGTACATGTCCTTGGGGGTTGAGCTATATTTAAACGCTCTGCTCTAACTGCATCGTAGAGTAAGGTTCTTTTAACACCTACAGTGTTTCCTATGGGAAGTCCCCTAATCTGTAATTCATATGTGAGCTCGTCACCTAGCAATCTGTTAACTTCCATATTGAAACAATGTATACAAACCCCACCCCTTCCTATAAGGAAAAAGAAAACAGCGAAAAATCACCAACAAAAACAAGCAATATCTCGCACAAATACGGAAGCGTATGGCTACAATGTAAAAAAAATGTAATATACCTGTAAATAAAGTGTATATATATATATCTATGTCACTGTCTTATTTCTTGCAACCCTAATCACCTCAAAATACTAAGAGTGTATGGACACCTTTAATAACTCAAAAGTCACAAATGCATAGCACAACGAATCTGTTGGGTGGTAGATTTATGTTGAAACATCTAACAAACTGTAAAAAAAATGGTCGCCAATTTTTTTTTCTACCCTTTAACAAAATAAAAAAAACGGGTGTCAGATTTCTCCTACCCCTAAACAAATAAAATCGTCGGGCGCTACTTTTTTGCTACCCATCAACAAATAAATACGTTGGGCGCCACTTTTTTGTCACCCATCAACAAATAAACACGTTGGGCGCCACTTTTTTGCTACCCATCAACAAATAAACACGTTGGGCGCCACTTTTTTGCTACCCATCAACAAATAAACACGTTGGGCGCCACTTTTTTGCTACCCATCAACAAATAAACACGTTGGGCGCCACTTTTTTGTCACGCGATGAGTAATTTTGAATTACCGCACTGCGGACAACCCCGTAGGTGGCGCTCGTGAAGTGAGCAACACCTACGGATATCGCGGGTTCTATCCTATCTGTTGAATGGGCTTTGTTCTGCGAAAGAATTGATTTGTGATGTTTGCTACGTTCCTAGGTTGTTGTTCTGTGTCACTTGCCAAGAAAGTAAGGTTAGCGGGTGTCCAACACAAAAACAAAATGTTCAAAGGTCAAAATAATATGCTATATTACCGGAATTTAGGCGAGATGAGAATGATTATGAATTATATGATTTGTTACCATCGAGGGTTCACACCTACCTATATAGTAAAGATCACTACAGTTCGTTCCTGGTCTCTAATCCTTATAAAGGCTTATCATAAACATAACACCAAAGCCCTTACTGAAGAGCGTTTACAGCGCATTACCACTAAAACATCCAGAGTGGACTACGATACTAGAGATGGGGCCCATCTAACGCATGGAACAACCTAAACATTGCTAACTACCAGGTAAATGAAATGCTTAAATAATTCTTATACTTAAATCTTAACTATGTGTATGTTTCAGATAGTCCTGAGGGCGAGTAGTCTGATCAATAGAACTTATGGACTAATGTCACCTGGATTCCACTAGTACTCCTTGGAGTCCATCAGGCTTAGAACGGTGAGTGATGGTTGGTGCGAAGCATGCACTAGGGTGCGAAGCATGAACTAGGGTGTGAAGGGTTTCATGCAAGCTGGGGGATGACTGGCATGCAATATGGTAGCAAGCAGGGTATGATGCTGGTGTAGCCTCTAGACGGCAAGCTCTGCGATGAGGTAAGAAGCCATGCAGCGTATCAAGCAGAGGTAGAATTAAGTGTATGAAATAAAAAGGCCTGCAGACAATAAACATGTATAAGCCGCCAGAATATTAGTAAAAGCGTGTATTGAGAAGAATAAAGGGCATTAAGCCTGTTATAAAGCATGGTGTATAGAGGTTATATACTGACCTTGGATGTGAGGTGGCCTTAAAGAATTTCCTTTGTGTAAAGAACTCGGCAGATTTCAGAATCCCAAAATTTGGTTGCCAACAGGCTAATAACCTACAAGTTCTTACACAGTTGGTTAATTTGTCCAGAAATAAATCCGCAAAATGCGTTAAACCAGCTTCCAGAAAAATTCCAACAAGGAGAAGAAAAAACCCTCCTTTTTCTCCAGTTGGCGGAAAATCTATCAGTCATCAGTCATAATTGACTGCTGTCAGCACTGTCGAACAAGACAGATCGACAGGTGTCTGCCAAGGTAAATCCAACCTTACTTTCAACCAGGTTGAAAATGTAAACAAAACATATCATCTAAGGTATGATATAAATAAGGGGATGCCATGTAAAATATGATGTAAATCTACCATCATTAAGACCAAGACAACTTCTAATGAACTTTTCTGTTTCAGGGAATGCAGGAAGGACTCTGCGACTACAGCGTAGATGTTCTACAGGTGTCACCGAAACATACTTATAACTTATTCCTAAGAACTATTTTATAGATGGTAACCTATTACATATGAGTTACAGATTTACAGACTACTAAATCATATTGTCCTTGTGAACGATGAAGACCCTAAATTTCATTCAGAGCTATAATATCTGGAATCATAAGGTCGGTAACCTAATATTACATACCCAATATCATTTCCAAACATACTGTAAGTGTGAACCTTCGAGAGTGTAACAAGCCCTCTAAGTTTTATACACGATGTGATATTCAATATTTTTTCTAACATCTACTTATGTCAAAAATGGTGATTTGTGCTAAACGGTTCGTTTTAAATATCAAGTTTGATACACAGTCATACTATAATCGACCAGGAGGGAAGGAATCCAAATATGCAATAATATACAAGAGATCGTATTTAAAAAAAATGTAACTTCTATTGGAAACCCTATATAATGGTAAATATCTTTGTAACATAGATTTTATTGCCCTCTACATGTTTTATTTGAGACATTTTTTCCTATCTCAAATAGGGAAGTAGGTATCGTCCATCCACACATAATTGATACACGCTCTACGTGATCATGCGCGCAGCTAACATATTAAGTCACAGAAATTTTGTAAGCCACATATATTTTCATGATGGATATTTCATCAACTAATTATCCGCAAATTTTTAAATTCAGAATACCTCGACACCTTTTTTGCGACTACGTAGGCTCTCAAAATCTTAGGTCACATATCTAGACCAGCTAACATGGACATTTTTTCTCATCAACATTAATAAAGCCTACACTAAATATTCCAGCCTCAGTTTAATGGTCCAATGAAATTTGACGCTACCTCCCGGACCATATCAATGGCCAGTGAGCGAACTTCCACAATCATCAAGCTGCCGCTGATTCTTTACTTTTAGGATTGTACAGACAAATCTTGAGACAAACAACATCCTGGTTTACTTCTTCTAACCTATGAGAACTCGTTGGCTTCTCTGGCCATATACAGGGTGAGTTTTCAGTACCGGCTCGGTCGATAACTCCACTACTATAGAAGATAGCGAAAAAAGTTGTATATAAAAATTGTAGCCACGGACATGCTCCTACTTCAGAAAATATTTAGATTTATGCAGGGTGATCCATAACTACGTGGTGATGCAAACATGCATTTTTTTAAATGAGATACCCTATACATTATTGCACATTCAAATTCCACTAATGATTTCCGTTCTTCCAATATAGAGTATTGTTACATTGTATAGGGTATTTCAAAAGTTATGACCATTTTTATATCCAAATCGCTGTCAAATGAATGTACTGTATATCAAAAAGTGATGAATCAAAAATCATTTTTTCCACACAGATGGATGGAAAATATCATCTAGTTTTGAAATCGGCTATAAAAAAAGCTCGCGACGCATACTCGTATACAGGGTGATGTTGAATGCAAAATCTACATTTTTTCTCTTTTTTTAAATGTAACCCCAATATTTTATTATACCAACGCATTGCTTTTAATATGCTCTTTCATCTTTGTATAACACTTGTTATGGCTGCATTCATTAGTTTCTGAGATATTTCGATTTTTCTACAAATTTTAAATATACCTTCCATTTGTTTACTAAAATTCATTTATTTCGAGAAAATGCTATCAAATTTTATTTTTGCTTAACAAAGAAGTAAAATATAAGGCCATAATAGAACTTGATCAACTCAAAACACTGAATTAACGATATAATATAGGTCAAATGTGCTGAGGAAACAATTTTATACACGTTATGCATAACTATCAAGCAGATCTATTAGGTAGGCTATGAAATATTAAACAAAACGGTCCAAATAAAACGATTCTTCAATCTTTCAAACGCATTAGTTTTAGAATGCCTCCGTTCTGGGTATTGCTATTCATAGTTGAATATTCTAGAGGCAAGTAGGCAATTTCTCAAAGATTCTCGTAAATACCCTCAATGGAAAAATTAATTTCCAAACCTCGTTTTTCACACAGTACGGAATTTCCTGAGCAGGTTACGAAAACTGTCAATATTTCAAAGCATGCCTGATAAATATGCTTGATAATTATGCGTCACGCCTACAAAATTGCCACCTCAGCGTACTTGACTTTATTATCTCGATGATTCAGGGTTTTAACTTCATCAAATACTATTATGACCTTATAATTACGTTGTTCGTTAAATAAAAAGCAAATTCGATAGAACTTTCTCAAAATAAATAAATTTCATTACACAAATAGAAGCCATATTTTAAATTTACCGAAAAACCGAAATATCTCTGAAACTGATGGACGTAGGTACAACAAGTGTTATACAAAGATGAAAGAGCATATTAAAAGCAATTCTTTGGTATAATAAAATATTGGGGGTTACATTTTAAAAAAAGATAAAATCTCGATTTTGCATTGTACATCACCCTGTATACGAATATGAGTCGCGAACTTTTTTTATAGCCGATTTTTAAACTAGAGGATATTTTTAATCCTTCTATGTAAAAAAAATGATTTTTGACAGCGTTTGACAGCGATTCGGATATAAAAATTGTTATAACTTTTGAAATACTCTTTATAATGTTATAATACCATATATTGTGATAAAAAGAAATTATTAGTAGAATCTAAAAATGGAATAATATATAGGGCGTCTCATTTAAAAAAATATATGTTTGCACCACCACGTAGTTATGGATCACCCTGTATAAATCTAAATATTTACTGAGCAAGGAGCACATCCGTGGCTACAACTTCTATGTACAACTTTTTTCGCTATCTTCTACAGTAGTGGAGTTATCGACCGAGCCGGTACTAAAAGCGCAGCCTGTATATAAAATTATGTCTTTCTTAGGATGTGTAGAGGGTCACATAAAGGTATGCATTGCATATTGAGTACTCAAGTTAGAATGGCAACATATCACACATACCCGTCTTTCGAGTGGCTAAAATATGATATGTTACCGCACCTTGCAGTGGGCTGACATAACTGTCACATTTGCTAGTTTTTACCTTATATCAATTGCCAAATAGTAGTAGTAGTGGTGGGGAGGCGAAGCCACGCCACCTTTCACCCTTGTTACCGACCCCACATAACACACACACACACATATTTATACTCATTTCCCTCTCTTGGCCATCAATAGCCTGATGTATTTGTGTTCTGTGTAGGCCGAGGGGTGAACACATATCCAAAAAAGTGTACACCTACATCCCCTATTTTAAGCAAATCCCCTACATCCTAATTAAATCCTTGGAAATCCTTGGTAACTCCTTTTAAATCCCTCTACATCACTGTAAATCCCTGGACATCCGGGTAATTCCTCAGTAAATCCCCCAGCATTTCAAGAAATCCTTTGTAATTCCTTGTACATCCTGCCGTGTTGGTGATGGAGAATAACAAAACAATCATAGCAAACCTATATTTCCTATTCAATACAGTGATAGTAATACCAAACAAGAAGTGAAGTAAAGATTACAGCAAATAAATTTAATAGAAAACTTATCATTAGTCACTCATGGTAAGGTTCTTTTATTTTATATAACAATAAAACTGAAAAAAATAAGAGAAAATAAACTTCAAAAACATTGACATAAGTCAGTCATGTAGTACGCGACAAGGGATAAAACGCGCATGTTTTTCTTGCTTTGATTATAGATTTTATCGCCCCTTTTCCTTCTGTTGTGTTTTGGCAACGATAGTTTTTCTGCCCTGTTTTTCATAAAGGTGGAATTGTTCAGGATAAAATGCCTCAAGTGATCTACACTGACTTTATTTTTTATTTTATCGAGTAGCCAACACAGAGACTATTTTCTTATGACAATTGACTTCTCCTTTATTGTAACACGAACCATGGATCCGATTTACTTCGAGTACTTCCGAAGATATTTGGGAAAAATCTAATTTTCCCGATTTCGTTTTTATTTTCTCTCACTTTATTTGAAAAGATTAGAGAGATTACAATGCAAATTTCATATTCTTATTGCAACTTTTCGTGCTCTATAAGCTGATATTATTGGAATTTCAATCTGACGTTTCGTTTCTTAGCAACCATCATCAACTTTGGTTTCTAAAATACTTGACAACTTTTTTATATCCCTAAAAAGCTCTAATTTTAATTCTAAATACAACGATATGTATCACGCTTTTCATTTACCAGACGCTTCAGATACAAAAAGACATATTCAATGTTACTTGATGAGGATTATGATGAAACAAGACGTCGGATCACAAATCAAATTACGTCATCATGTAGAGGAGGAAAAATGTCATGGGATTTTGAACCTTATTTTGATGTATCCTTTATTAAGATACAAAAAAATAAGTAAGCAATACGTTTATCATCAAATTACAAGATATTTATTATATACACAACAACACAACAAATAAAAGTCATTATAACTATACATATTGTTCAATCTTATGTTCAAAAAGTCCTTCATCTTCTTGGGCAAACGTAGCAACAATAAACGGTTTCGTCTATTACATTATCTAAATCCTTGGAGTTATTCTCCCAATGGCGGCTTGAACCTCGGCTCTAAGTTGTTCTATATTTTCGTACGCTCTCCAGTATACTTCGTTGTCGAAGTCGAAACCCCATAGGAAAAAATCCAACCGCGTGATGTCGAGAGATCGTACAGGCCATGCTATGGGACCATTAGTGGCAATTAATTTGTTTTGGAAATGCTGAGTTAGATATTCCATACTGATCCGAGAATTATGGGTAGGTGCCCCATCCTGCTGGAACAATATACGGTTATTTACCGCCAGAGGAATATTGTTCAGAATATCATCAATATCGTTATTCAAGAACTGGTAATATCTTGCTGCATTTAAAGCAGCTCCATAAATTATTGGTCCGATAATCCTTGTTCCCGAAATGCCACACCACACATTAAAATCAAACCAATATTGGTGCCTGGATGTTTGTACACGATGTTCATTTTGCGTCGCCCAATAATGTCGATTATTTCGGTTAAATCTGCCATTGTTGCAAAAATAACTTTCATCTGACCAAAGAATAGTGTTCGAAACTTCACGATTTTCATCACACATCTTTGTCAGCCACTAGCAAAAAATTATTGTGCGCTGTTCATCACCAGGTACAAAACTATGACAAATTCGGAATCTAAATGGCCTGTAACTTTTTTTGTGAAGTATTCTTTGAGCTTTTGTATTAGGAAAATTATGCTCTGTTTCTATTGACCTTTATCCTACAGTATGATCTTCTTGTATAGCCAACAAAACATTTATTGTTTGTTCTGGATTGTATTTCTTTATTCTATGAAACACTGGTTTTTGAAAGGCACCATATTCTATTAAGTTTGTTAGAAGTCTTTTGAAAATGGATCTATTTTGTTGACGTAGCTCCGGATATTTGAGCAAATATTGCCTTTCAGCATAAAAACAATTTTTATGGCTTTCAATATAGCAACATAAAATGTCTAATTTTTCTTCACAAGACAAAGAAATTAAGCAATTTGTGATTTTCGAAATAATTCTACTTCAAAATTACGATGAATCGAACAAAACTGACAGATCTTCACGATTTATTTGACCAACCGCATTTCAAAGCCTACTTGTTCGAGTAAAAAATGAATATTTTGTAGCCGAGGTTCAAGCGGCAATTTCAAGAATAACTCCAAGGATGCTAGATACCGTAATGGACGAAATTGTTTACCATTGCTACGTTTGCCTAGAAAATGAAGGAGGATTTTTTGAACACAAGGTTAAATATGTATAGTTATAATTTTTTTGTTAGTGTATATTCATTTATTTGTACTATGCAATACAAATAGTGCCACCTCGAAGGCTACGCCTTGTTTGAGGTATTGGCATTCACAAATTATTGAAATTGTACACTGTAATTTAGCTAACCTAACTTTGCTGCTCCTTCTCTTTGGACTGTTATGGTCGTATGCATTTTAACGATTTTCACTTCTTGATTTCCAATTTATCCATTCTGATCAGCAGCATGCATTCTTCTTCAATTTCGTTGATGATAACATCATTAGAAACTTAAAATATATATAAAATATATATTTTGTAATTTGATGATAACATGTTGCTTACTTATTTTTTTCGTATTTTAATAAAGAAGATAAGTCAAAATTAAATTCAAAATGCTATGGCATTTTTTCTCCTCTACATGATAACTTAATCCATTTTTGATCCAACGTTTGGTTTCTTCGTAATCCTCATCAAATGACATTGAAGATATCTTTTTGAATACGGGACGTCGGTTAAAAGAAAAGAGCGATATATCGTTGTATTTAGAATTAAAATTAGTTTTTTAGGGATATAAAAAAGTTGTCGCGTATTTTAAAAACTGAATTTGATGATGATTGCTAAGAAACGCAATGTCAGATTGAAAATCTAATAACATCAGTTAATAGAGCAGAAAAAGTTGCAACGCGAATGTGAAATTTGCATTGTCATATCTTTCCAAATAAAGTGAGAAAAAAATAAAAACGAAATCGGGAAAATTCGATTTTTCCCAAATATCTTCGGAAGTACTTAGAATTCTAAAATGTGTAAAACGCCATATTGCAGGGTTCAGCAAGGCACATCTTTTCTCTAGTTTAATCATCAGTGTAAATCTTCTGGTTTACGAAATTCCTGTATTGTGCGTTCTTATGGGGACACCGTGTATATTGCACTTGCTTTTTCACTTTGAAAGCACAAAACTGAAGGGCACGTGAAAGAATACGTGTAATGTAAAATGTGAGGTTATGAAATTACTAAGTTGCGCATGCGCATTTGCCACTACATCCTTGGTACATCCCCAGGAAATCCTGTCATTCCTCGGCAAATCCCATACATTCTTGGTACATCCCTGTACATCCTAACAATTTTGATGAAATCCCTGTACATCCTTAGGAAATCCTGGTAATTCCTTCTGGGTGTACACCATAAATCCCCATGTGTTCACCCCTCGGTGTAGGCTTTGTTACTGTTTCCCAGCGGAACAGCACTGTTAATTAGAACCCAACAGTGAATGGTCAGGTGGGGAATCTCGCCGAGGTTTATGGAAATTTACTTCTGATTGAAAAATCAGAAAATAAATTTCTGCCTCTGGCGAGATTCGAACCCGGGACCTTGCGGTCACGAGTCCTAGGCTCTACCCACTGAGCCACCCGCCGGTTAAAGTAAAGCATCATCATAGTCACAATGTCTTAACAGACATGTTGTGAACTCGTAAAATGCATTTACTCATTTTACAAGTTTATCTTGGGATATCTTTAAGATCTTTCATGCAGTAGTTTCCCATTTGCTTTCTGCATCCTCATGTCGTTGACCAGATGGTATCTACTGGTTCATCCGCCTTTAGGGCCAATTTCTCACCCCAAGGACAAGAAGGTGTCCTGGCTCATCTCAACTCGTCCACCCAAGGCTGTTGGTTGAGAAGAGGTTACTGTTTATACCGATATGATAGTAGTTCGGTTCCTTTTAGTCGCCTTTTACGACACGCAGGATATACGATGGGAGATATTCTAACCCGCCCCTACACGGGGTAGTAAGTGAAGCATAACGAATCATAAATTAGGGTGACATTATTATGTTACAGCGTAGGTGGGTGTATGTTAAATATCTGCTGCTTTCCTAAGGACAAAAGTGCGCTATTATATCATAACTTGATATATGAAAACTTATTTTATATCATATATAGAATTGATGGTGAATGTAGTTACTCCTTTGTTTTGTAAGAGTAAGACGTTAAGGTAGACAGTTTCATTCATTTAACTTGTCTATGATTCAAGCCTACATGCCCACTTAAGAAGGTACAGTTTTGCAATAACTTTAGAGGACAAGTAACCCGTAGTTTCTGTAGAAGAAAATAAAGATGTAGAATTCTGCAAATATAACTTGTAGCATAGAAGTAAGTACTAATTTCTACAAATTCATATAAATTTGGTTAGAATTTAGTTAAAACGAATTATACTACAGGGTGGGCCACGAATTAGTTAACATTTAAAAAAATAGTATGAAAAAACCATATGATATATTTTGAAACTGTTTTATTCAAAAGGAAGCTAATTAGTGAGAATTTAAAGTTTTAAAAATAACATCGTCCAAATGACCACCATTTCGACGTTTGCATTCTTCTAAGCGAGAACCGAAATTTTCGAATACTCGTCGGCAAAGAGACTGCGAAATAGCCGAAATTCCTTCACTGATTTCTTCTTTCAGCTGTTTTAGTGTATTAATTTGGTTTATCGATGTAGACATGACTCTTTAAATAGCCCCACAAAAAGAAATCTGCTGGGGATAGATCGGGACTCCTGGGTGGCCATGGGATGTCGCCTCGTCTAGAAATCAACTTTTCCGGAAACATTTCTTTGACCACCGGCAATGACTCGTTGGATGTGTACAAGTGGCTCCATCTTGCTGAAACGTGTTATGATTGTAGCCAGTAAATTCCAGTAGCCTCGGTGCCTAGAACGCTCGTAACATTTTCACATACTCAGCAGAATTAACAGTGACCGAACGGCCGCGAGAATCTTCAAAAAAGCAGTACCTGCAATTTTGTTTATTTACATGTCCATTGAGGTGGAAATGCGCTTCGTCGGAAAATAACAGGTTGTCAAAATTACTGAACCGATTTAACATTGTTCCGGCATACGACTTTTGCAAATTTAAATCATTAGGTTTCAGTTCCTGTACTAACTGGATTTTATATAGATGTAATCTAAAATCTAATTTCAAAATACGGCGTAATGATGTGCGGGATAAGTTTAGTTCAGCCGAACGTTTGCGCGTCGATAAATCTGAATGACGTCGAACAGAAGCGGAAACTTGCTGCACGTTGTTTTCGCTCCGAGAAGTCCGCGGGCCGCCAATTTGCTTCACATTTAGTGTAGGTCCGGTCTCTTCGAACTTCTTCATCCATTTCTTTATTAAAGGGCCACTCGGACACTGACTTAAGTCGTGTAAACCATATTCAACGCGAAATAAGCGACGCACAGTAATGAGCGAACTGTTGTTTAAATAAAATTGTTTCACACAACAAGCACGCTGTGGCCCAGTAAAACGATCCATTGTGACTAAATTTCCGAGAGACAATCTAGTGGCAAGACCCCTTCCCGCGCGGCTTGAGTTTACGAGGGGTGTAAGATTTAAATGTTAACAACTTCCTGGCCCACCTTGTATATTAATACTGTACTGTTATGAATTTTTTTTAACCTGATAGACACCTAGACCTTGTCAGAATAATCTTGATTCCTGTAGTGAGAAAGGTGGTTATTTTATATTATTTAAGTTTTTAAAAATAGTCCTAACCACGTTGTTCGAAGGTTAGACCTCATTGTTTACGTACGTACCTTCAAAAGTCAATCTACTTTGCTGTCAGTACGCTTTTATTGGACTACATTTGCTTGGCTGGTGAGGGGCATTGAGAGAGTTAATTTGAGTCGGGCACCTAGTACATCATGGAACCGCCACCAGTCATTAATAAAAGCCAAATCCGTTGCAGCGCACAATGCAATGTGCATAGGAGTAGCCTGTTTCTGGAAACAGTATCCTGGTTATCCTGAATAACGAATGCATTTGCTGGCAAGCGGATAGAACTGAGACGATAACTGCTGGCTACATTTGCTACAGCAATACAACAAGCGTAAAATATTCACAGCTACCATAAGACGCCTCTTAAATGTATCTGAACACCGATAAGGAGTTTTTATTTATTATCTATAAGGCTAGTATTAGCAGTGATGTAGAGGTAAAGATGAGCGAATGGGCCATCCTTGACCTTTTTCGACGAGACCAACACTAAAGACCTTCGTGGCCTCTTGGGAAACTCCTTTTGTCGAACTTATCAAATTCTGGTTGAGGTCAGTAAAGTATATTCAACCAGTTTATTGAGTGTAATGATTCTTCTTCAAATTTCCTCGTGCCAAATATCTGAGCCCTAAAGTTCACAGCACATCTGCCCAAAAAGTGAAACGAAATACGAGGGCTGCTCTATACAGAATTCTTTCTGTCTGCTTGCAGTGAAACGAAAGTTTGTCTTCTTCCCAGCACTTAGAACAGAGAGTCTTTTGCAACTTCTCTGAGTGATAAGTGTATGCAAACTTCAACTGCGTGGGTTATTACGGCCATTAGCGCTTGTTGAACAATATACTATCATATCAGGGCCTGAAATGTCATGCTATATGCTCAGGAAAGTGGGACTGGAAAACCAGTTGCATTATCAGGAAACTAGGTGCCTTCTTCTTGTTGAGGTGCCGTTCCCATTGTGGAGGTTGGCAATCATCAACAATTATACCAATCCCTCTAATTTTATTAAACCACGAATGTCTTCTCCTTCCTGTCGTTCTTTTTCCTACGATTTTTTCTTTTATTATTATTTGAAGTAGATGATATTTCTCCCCTCTCATAACTTGTCTCAGGAGCTGTAGTTTTCTTTTGTTTATAGTTAGCAATACTTCGCTTTGTTTTTTCACTCTTATTAATACTGTGTCGCACACATTTTGTTTTCTTTGATATGGTGATAAATCCCTATGCGATTGGTCGTGATAGGTGCCATATGAACATCTCAGTTTTAAACCTTAACAAAACACAACTCAAACTAAGATATTTTCCTATAATGTTATCAGTAGGTTCGCAATGAGTTAGCAATATCCTCAAAATCACAACAAAGATTAGCATTCATATGATTTTAAATCTAGACCAAGGCAAATAACTCATACCAGAAATCCCTCCCAAAGTATAGATGTTGCTGCTGGTGCATAAACACATTGCGATAATGCACTCCCTAAAAGTAAAATAAATATAGGAACGCTTGATATTGCCACATTTCCGGTATATGCTAAAATCGCTATCTAAATCACTCCCAGAGCAACATTTTTTATATACTTATACGCGGTTCAAGATAACCCTACCACTAAAGGTCAGACCATTTGAAATTTCGGATTGTCTATCAACAATAATAAATAATATAGAAATTTCATAATATTTGTACTTACTATGTGTAAACAGGATTATACAGATCGAACATATCCGTATGTTATGCCTCAATGAATTGATGTGGCTGGCGTTTCTCATGATAATGAGATCATCTCTCTGGTTATCCACCCTAGGAAGCTATTCCCCCTATCAAGGCTTTTATGTTTTTTGATAACCAACATGTTTTGTTTTGTTTTCGGCCGCGTAAATAAATAATGATGATTTTGTCAACACGACACAGGCTACGTGACCATGTAGAAAACATGGATTATCAAGATTGATCCCACAAACGTTCAACGACTACACTTGCGATTTAGTTGTCATTGAAAATGCAAGCCGTACTGAAAATACAATCGCTTAAAGTCGAATGGTATATTGTTTGAAATCGTAGGGATGCGTGGAAACAAGACGTCTTCGTCTTTTGTGTTCCCCTGTTTTAACGTTTCTTCTCTAAACGTTACCATCGACTCTTAATTAATGATAGGCCGTAATTTTGAAGGTCTGACCCAAATTCAAGTAGAAAAGTTCACTTAAACATTTGTCCTAAAGTCTGGTGTTCAAGATAGATGGTGTCAAAGTTTGGAAAATATTGGATGTATGCCACTGATCTTAAAAAAATTAATATTGTTTTTCAGACAAAACAGATGAAAACACATTTTTTTTGTCTTTTGTTGTCTCTTCGTATCCCACTTTGTTTTGTAAGAAAAAAATAAAGACCACCTCATAGCCCGTCGAAAAAGTGCAGCTATGAAATAAAGTGATTTTCATTTATTTGTTCCAAAACAAAGTGAGATACAGAGAGAAATTAAAAGAAAAAAAAAGTGTTTTTATCTGTTTAATCTGAAAACCGCATTTAATTGTTTCAAGGTCAATGGCGTACATCTTTTTGCTAATATTTTCGTGAAACTGCCCCACGACCCCCGACACGCCACTGGAAAGGATTATTATCTTCTAGTCAGTGGTGAATTAGATTTTTATTGCAGTGAAAAATAATGACAAATTGAAAAAAAACAACTCATTAATGCTTAAGACATTGATAAAAAACCGATTTTATTTCCGATCTTTGGCACTCTGTATCTTGAAATCTAGAATGTTTAAGATACATATTCAATCATTGTTTATTCAAAGTCACCTCACAATATTATTGACATTGAGATAGGAACATGAAGCCTTAATATATGCTCAATTTTCAAGATAAGTGGGTTTCAAATTTTCACTTTTAATTTGGTTTTTTCTCAATTATTCCGCAATAAAATGGCACAACGATCTAAAATTACGCATCGGGAGGTTTTTTGAAGTGAGGAATCCAAATTCAACCACAGTTTTGCTAACATGAATGAAGGGAGCCACCCAAGGCACATCGAACTCTTCTTAATTAGCAAAGCTTTTTCCGTTGTGGTGCATCAACGTGAATATTGAAAAAATCGTTTGCTCAATAGGTGTTGCGTAAAAAAGTTATAGTTTGCTTGAGTCACTATAGAGGTAACCGTTTTCGAGATAACGTTTATTAAAATTCCAAGGCACCCCAATTACTTGTAAAATGTAATCGAAATAATATCGGTTTTCTGGCACAAATTAATAAAGGTAGAATAAATATGTTTCAAATATATCTGATTTTTAAAATAGGTGGTCTCACATTTTTCTAAATTTTTTAATATTTTGTAGAATGTTCCTTAGATTTCTTCCCGTAAGAACCTTCTACGAAGTAACACAAAAAGGTGGATGAAATTGGTCAAGTCGTTCTCACGTGATGCCGTGACCAAGGGAAAAAGGGATTCATTTTTATACATAGAGATATACAAAATGGATTCCAGTATATCAAGGTGGCACTCCCCAAGCATTTTCAGTTTACTCAGGTGAACACTTGCATTACTTACAATTTCAACAACAACAACAACTAAGTTTATTAGTTCATTTTTGATCCTGCGAATATGATATTGTTCATCTTTTTTGCAAATTATCTCTCTCGCACACACACATTTATATTTAATCTAGTTAGTACTGATTATAAAGAAGGTTCGAATGTTGCAAAAAATAAGTGTGCACAATATGTAAAAAAACGTATGTCGACATATTAGGCTAAGCTTTAAAAAGTAAAGTCCACATATACATATATTAATGAATTACTCCAAGTTGCTTTCTAACTCGATTTTATCTCTCGTTTTCAAAAGACGATCGCGTACCTCCTAGATGCTCAAAAATTGAATTTCAGTATTTTTAATTTACTCGACATAAATTCGCTGGCCATGAAATATTCTTCACACTAGTAATTCATAAAAAAATCATTGAAAATAGATTGTCACTTTTTTGCTATAAAGCGGCCAATAACTACTTGTCTTGATTATGGAATAATTTGAAAACGAGCAAAACTTTTGACTTCTTAACTAATAAATCTGTACTCATATACCTGAAAACTTCGTGAAAAATTGTGATCTGTTTATCACTATATTCACGAAAGTTGTCAATACTTAACTTAGGTAAGTATATATACAGCGTGTTCGTTTGAAAACTTCCCACCACGGATTTATCGAAAACCACTTATTAAAAAAAAACGCCCAGACACAACAAAGGTATTGTGTAACACTTTCGCGGCCATGATACGATGAACTGTTGGTTCTTGGACTGTTCGGCCGGAGCCGAAACGCTCCGCTGCCTTGGCGTCAGCGCGCTTCGCTGCTTGACGTTTCGCCAACACGAGAGGTCGGCATCCTCAGAAGTTGATGTCACCTGTTCGGCGTGTTCCAAGAGACTGAGACTGAGTCTGATATGAAACACCTTTTCTTGCATACATTTATTTGTATTTTTTATATCATGCCTTTTCAAGGAACCCAAAGCACTATTGGTGTGATTCAAAGATACCTAACACCTTCAGTATTTTACTTCCCACACCGATAGGTGAGGGGAGTATTGTGATCGCGAAAATTTTCGACTTTGAGATAATAAGCTTCTTGGACGCTTTATGATGTCTACATAACGAAAATCCACGTCACTCAATTCCGTCAGTCTGTCTGTCGTCGGTCTATCTGTCTGTCTGTCTGTCGATTTCTTCTAGCCTCGTAATCTCAGCAACCGCTGCATGGATTATGATGAAATTTGGGCAGAGATATGCTGTGGGGTCGTAGTAGATAATGTTCCTATAATTTTGAAAATCGGTGCATAGGCGGCGCAGTAATTAGCAAAAAACAAAAAAATTTAAATATTGCTTAAACTTCGTTTTTAGGCGTTTTAGGGGTTCCTGATCATTTTCTACTTTTTTTTTGATGGGGGCGAAATTGGGGTGGTTGAGGGCTGGGGGGGGGGGGGGGTAGTAAAATTGAAAAATTTGTTCCGTTCATAATAGACTGTCCACTGACCTATGAAGGAAGACCTAGCAACATAAATAATTTTTTTAAGTCCATCCGAACATTGCCTTGCCTATTACAGAAACAAATTTTTCTGGTGTAAACATACGAGAGTATTGCTTTCGTTCTATATTGTGTTACGAGGAAACTCCTGAATTGATTTTAATGAAATTTTGACACAGTATTACTACCATAGCGAGGATGGAAAACGCGTATGGTTTTTATAAATCGTGCCAGTGGCGGCGCAGAAATAATGAAAAAAACTAAAAATATAAAAACAGCTAAAACTTCCTTTTTAGGCATTTTAGAGGTTCCTGATCATTTTTTGCGTTTCTTTGAGTGGCGGTGAAATTGGGGTGGTTAGGGGGTGGGGCGTTGAAAAACTGAAACATTTCTTGTATTCGTAATAGGCTGTCCACTAACCTGTGAAGGAAGATCTAGCGACATAAATCATCTTTTTAGGTCCATCCGAACATTGCCTAGCCTATTATTAAAGGAGTTTTCTGTATACGTACGAGGATTGCTTTAAATCGGTTTGTATTTTGTAATATGGACACTATTAAATTGGTTCTAATGAAATTTTCACGCAGTATTATTACCGTGGTGAGGATGGAGAACGCGTATGTTTGTTAAAAATCGTGTCAGTGGCAGCGTAGCAATAACCAAAAACTAAAAGAATGAAAACAACTCAAACTGCGTTTTTAGATGTTTTAGGGGTTCTTGATCATTTCCTACCTTTTTTTGAGTGTGGGGTGGAATTGGGTTGGTTGGGGGTGGGGCGTTGTAAAACTGAAAAGTTTGTCGTGTTGATAATAGGCTATCCATTGATTCGTCGCAAAGCAGAATTTTCAGCCCCCACGCCTTGAGCGGCAACCCCCCGAAGTCGCAAACTTAGGTGTAGGTTCAGACAACCAATGTCTACCACTCCACCAAATTTCATTTCTTTCCGACTTTTTGCTGTCAAAAGCCTTCTTTTACATAGCGATTGAACTATATGTTGTGGAAAGTGTCAATGTCGTATTTCTGAGGTAAATACTCGTATTACGAAAAGACTCAGATAAAAAACTCTCGAGGCTTTAGTTTTTGAATTACGGCCTGTAATAATATACTTCAAAAATTAGAAGCCTTTTTTCAGACTTCCTTTTGAACAACTACTCGCTTATTGTGTTACCAAATAATCCTCATAACGCAAAAAATTAATATACTTTTATTTAATTTATTTAATTGACCTAATCATTACAACACTGTACTTATTTACTAGAAATTCTGGTTCTAGAAGTACATTACTCCTTAGGGACGTGAAACTTGCCTAAGAAAATCAATTTCTCTTAGCTTTTATAATTGCAAGTAGTGGTGCTAAAATAGCTGCTATTTATCGTATAAATGGCGGTCAAAATAAGCCTTCCGTTAATGAAATCTATATAATTTTTTGCTGGCGTTTAAATTGGATGTATACTGAATGTTTTTCACATATACGTTCAAAATCGATATTTCGCACAGTCCAAGTTCACAGATGGGGATGGAAGCTTCATAATTTTGGATGCCTCTTCCGTAGCCCTTTTGATTATCCACTCGTCACGTCTCTTCTTTGGTGTAAAAATCAGCACTTCCGCTGGAAGATACAAAAATATATTTATATATCGATTTATATTGATTTCAGATTGATTTATGTGCTCAACCGTCGCGGCTCCATTATATCAACTGGTAACAAAATTCTAGAAACTCGCAGTCACTTGACATTATTAAGGCGAATGTACCCGACATGTTCCCCCCTACTGTTCTGAAGAAGTTTGCAGCAGGGCTCGCTGCCATACTTACCCGCCTTTTTCGGATATATTACGACTCCGACATCTTCCCAAAAGACTGGAAAACAGCTTGCATCCAGCCGGTGCCAAAAAAAGGGAACCAACGCTGATCCAACTAATTACAGGCCTATAGCTCTGCTATCTTTGATCAGTAAAGTGATGGAGAAGTGCGTCAACCAAGGGCTCATGAAATACATTGGGCTCCATCACTTAACCAATGACAGACAGTTTGGATTTCGACATCAAAGATCAGCTGGGGATGTCCTGGCTTACATCACACATGTGTGGAGCAAGCTCATTCATTCATTTGGCGAGGCTCACGCCATTGATCTCGATATTTCAAAGGCATTCGATCAATTGTGGCATGCGGCTCTCCTAAACAAGCTCATGTCCTACCGCCCCTCTGTTAAGCTTTGCGGTTGGCTCGCAGATTTCCTCTCAGGTCGGAAAATCTCTGTCGTATTAGATGGCTTTTCATCCTCCTTCCACAAAATCAATGCTGGGATTTCGCAGGGAGTGGTAATGGCTCTCTAGCACTACAAACGCAATCCATAGTTTGGGGATGACAGTAATTTGCATGCAGGCGTCACGAGCAATAGACCGATTTCTGTAGTCGAGCTGGAATGCAGAAGACTGGCAGCGGCTGATTCACTTTCAAAGGATCTGGAGACCATTAGCGCTTGGGGGCTCAGGAATATGGTGAAACTTTATGCTACCAAGACCCAGTATTGATGTATATCAAACAAGAAGTGCCCAAGCCAGCACCCGGTTCTTATGAACAATCAGTCTATGCTAAGGAGTGACTCCAAACTCTCAGGACTCATCTTTACAGAAAATCTGATCTGGCAAGAAGACGTCGAGTCAAGTGCAACAGCTGCTGGTAAAAAGCTTGGGTACCTATTCAAGGCTAGAAAGTACTTCTCAGACGTGGTCTCAAAGTATTGCTCTCATGTCTGGAAAGCGTTGCCCCTACTGCCCTGTCTATACTAGATGCCGTCCGGAGAAGGGCAATTCGACTAATTGGTGACCCGAACTCAACGCGCCACATTCAGCCACTTTCTCACCAGCGTGTGGTTGGTCACATCTCACTCTTCTATCGATATTCAAACGGAGTATGCTTCTCTGAGCTGTCCTTTATAGTTCCGCCTCTCACCGATCCTATCAGATGCACCCACCCGACTGCTGAATCTCATCCTAAGACGGTCGTCCTTCACAATAAAAAATCGTGCGGTATGACCGTACATTTATTATCAGGGGTCCAAGGCTTGGAATGGACTGCCAGGAGATGTATTTATTGGGCCTGCAGGTGTTGGCCTATTCAAGTCCCGCTTTAACAAACTTCCCCAAACATAACCTTTTCACAGCAGCAGCGGTACTCTGGTATTTAGGCTTTGCTCAGTTATAAAAAAAAGTCGAACGGTACCCCTCCCACTTCTCCCGTTTTATTAGGGGAAAAGTACTCGCTATTTCAGAGACGTCCATTCGTTGTGTCTGACTCGGTACTAGATATACGTCCGTACGACTTTGATTACGTTTGCAGCTAGATGTGTGAATTTGAAAATGTTCAGATATACTTACATCTTTCTGAATTCATATCGCATACTTCAGATACAAAGTAAGAATCGGTAACTACCAAGTCAGTAAACATGTAATCTGAAAATTCAATTATTATTTGGTATCCCTATTAGTACCTGCAAAATTGTCTTACCAGTATTATTAAACGGCATGTAATATTTCGATTTCAATCCAATAACATATGATGAAATTGTCGTTTCTTGTCGATTATTTCTGAAATTGATTAATTGTTTAATATCAACATTCTCTAATGTAACATTTTATAATGACATGTGTGCCAAGGTTATTTAACTGGAATTCTGGAATGTCTTTTTTGGTTATGCCAAAGATCGTCAATCTAATAAATATGAAAGTGATTTACCTTTCGTCAAAATAAACAGTAGGAAAGTGGATTGATATATCTGGCTTGAAATCCCAAACGTGTAAACTAAATCTCAAACATTTATCCGTTATTTCAGCTACTGAATTTCCAAAACGTTGATGGGCATACCACTCTCTGCCCTGCGCCTGGAAGAAATAAAAAAAATATATTGGACAAGCCAGTGCTATTGCATATTGTAGCAATTCCATGTCACCGGATAAAAAAACAAAACCATCAAGAAGGTGACGATCAATTTCAGAAAATCATAACTGATGCATTCGATACGCTCCAAGTCAGAACTGGGAATAGGACCGGGAATAGCTGGTACTAATGCAAGAGTAAACATCTCAGTAAACCCTGTGAAATATACCACAGTCTTCCAAGCAGAAAGTATAGCCATAGAGTTGGGAGTCAGGGAGCTGAACAAAAAACCCCTGACAAACAAATCTATAAAAGTCTTCTCAGATAGCCAGCCTGTCCTGAAAGTACTGAGTACGGTTAGATTAAGAGTCGTATAGAACTGCATACATCTCAACGTACTTAGTACAAGGAACAAAGTAACTGGTAAAGGTTCTAGGTCATAGCCCAGAGGAAGGCAAAGTATTGGCCGACACATTCGCAAGAGGAGGAATCGAATCTGTAGTCATCGGACCAAAACCATTTCCTGGCATTGCGAAAAGCACTGCAAAAAAAACCATCTCAAGGCCCGGTCAAACAGAGGGCGTTCAGGAACGCGGGGTTCCGGCGTTCTCTAACAATACAATGGAACGCTGTAACGCGGCGTTCTAGAACGCCGTAACGCCGCGTTCTAGAATGCCCTCTGTTTGGCCGGGACTTGAGTTCATATATGTTTGAATCACTAGCTATCTTGACAAAAATTGGTGTAACGCTTTTGCTCAACCCGTCAAATAGCCGTGTTTGGTACAAACACTGGAATGCGGTAACGCGGCGTTAGAGACCGCCAGACAGCCGCATTCTAGAACGCTCTCTGTTTGACCGAACCTTCAGATTGCGCAGAGGGGAAAGCACTCCTGCACTGGCGAGATACAACAGGGTTATCTAGGCAACAGGGCTACTAAACTTGACGGCGTTCATACCATACCCCCCTAGTCGCGCCCCTTGAGGATCATAGAATGAAGGAGGGATGATATGCGCATTCTGGTTGGTCTGGTTCTGGTTGCGAAAGATAGGTGTGTAACAAACAACGAACTGTCGTTTCTGCTATGTGGCGAACGAAACATCGGAGCACATATTGTGCTCCTATCCAGCACTGGAAAGAGCTAACAGAATTTCGGGCTCACACAACTGGAACATAGTGGCTTCAAGGAAGTTTCACCCAATACGACCATCGCATTTTGCGGTGAATAGGTGTGAGTGACACAATAGGGTCGCAGTGGAAGGGGGCATAATCGTCCCACTCACTTTCAACCTAACCTAACCTATATATACTTTTAAACTTTTATAAATTTTTCGGAATACGTATATTATTACCATTATAAAATGTATGTTCAATGTTGTAAAGATGTATCGGACAAAAGTAAACATTCAAATCGTCGGACGTGCTGGTCGCAATGAATTTTTACATTACGTATAGAAAAAACCATAAACAAAATTTTTGTGATCCTCCATTGACAGTAAATTAACATGGCCGAAACATATTGACAACATTACAAGTAGGCTGAATTCTGTGCTTTCATAGAGCCGGTCGTACAAATGCCGGTTCAACTCTAGCTTTATCAAACCTAAGCCTAGCTAAGCTTAGGCCAAAAGTTGATATCCGTTGTACAATCCCCGATTTAGTTAAACCTGGTTGGTGATGATAAAATTCACTATGGTTGGCACTAATGAAGCAATGCGCATTCATAATTGTCTAAGAAAATAACCTTTTCTGATTTGTCACTTGTAACGATTTTTGTCAAATGCGAGCAACGGCCGTTTCTGTCCTGTTCTTTTATTTGTTAAATTAGACACAAATCTTTCCAAAAATATAACCCCGTATAAATGTGTTAATCAATGATATAACCTAATAGCGTGACAAGCAATTTGAAGGACACATCATGTCATTTAAGCTATATGATTCGTCGGTTTATGCTTAGCTAGAGTTAAGTTTGTGTGGGCCAGCATTGTATAACGAACGTTTTGCAACTTCTGTGGGTTAACGGCGCGGCGGCTTACCTCAAACCGAAGCTTCAAGACCCGGTCAAACAGAGGGCGTTCTAGAACGCGGCGTTACGGCGCCGGCGTGCTAAAACGCCGCGTTACAGCGTTCCGTTGTATTGTTAGAGAACGCAGGAACGCCGCGTTCTAGAACGCCCTCTGTTTGACCGAGCCTCAAGTTTGCATTTTATAACCAGCCCACAATTTGACAACTGCACAATCTGTACTCAGATATGGTCTTACTATTTTAATCATTGCTCAGGAGAGAGTTATCAGATGCATGATGGGAAAATCTCCAGTCGCTCAATGAATAAAATTAATCAAAGATCTTAAAATCCTCATTCTACGGTCACTCTACTCTCTAATTCGGTAGCATTTTAGTACACATACCAACTAATGTAATAGATTTTTTTAGCTTGAATGGTAACATACCAGGAGTCCTTTCCTAAGAATACATGTTGCGGGTGGTGGGTAGACACATTGCGAGAAAGTAGTTCCTAGAAATAAAGCAAAAGAGAAAGCTTGAAGTTGCCGCATTTTGTCACCAGTGCAATGTCGTCGATATGCGATGTACTATCTGTGTTACTATCTGAACATTTTTATATAGACGTGCAGAGCAAACATTAGAGAGATGCTGATAATCTATCAGGAAAATACATTTATCTTTAGATATGTATCAATAACCTTAGACAATTAAAAAGATTTGTCCGCATAAAAATTAAAAGAAATGTTTGTGTATAATATTCCTTTGAATATTTGTTACACAAAAAATGGCGTCTGGTGTCTCGACTCAGTACTTCTCACACATAATCGCTGCTAAAAAAATAGAAATCCTCTATCCCTACACCTTCCTCGTTAAAAATGGAGACATTGATCCCTTTGAAACATCTAAAAATGAAGTTTGAGCAGTTTTTTAGTTTTCCGTTTTTCTGTTGAGTTTTCCCGTTACACGCCCAAAAAGCATATTATTCCATCAAAATAGAAAATTTTAGCGACCACATTATTCACCTCTCCTATCGGTGTGGAAAATAATCTGGAACTTCCAAATCGCCTAAAAACGAAGTTTGAGCTGTTTTAATATTTTAAGTGTTTTGACTACTGTGTCGAAATTTCATAAAAATCAATTCAACAATTTCCAGGTTACATAATACAGAACGATCTAAAGTAATACTCATAAAATTCAATGTCATTTGGTTCCTGCAATAGGCAATGTTTGGATGGTCCTAAAAAAGTGTATTATGCCGCTAGGTCTTTCTCTCACTGGACACTGGACAACTTATTGTGAATACAACAAATTTTTCAGTTTTACAAACTCTATTATTATGCATCAGATTATGAAAACCTGTGAGTAGAAAATTGCAGTATTTAGTCTGTCGTACAAATCTCTGAATATATTGGGGCCATAACATAGTCCCATATTCTAGTTTGTATTAATTTTTATACATATTATGATGGTAAATAATTATAATTGGTATTTTGTTACCATAAATGGTATAAAAGTTATTTGGATGACAGATAAATAAATACGTAGGTATATCAACATGTCTACAGGAGCATTTCAAAAAAATTTATAATAAAAACTTTCTAAAACACTATTTTTCCTTATGTTTCTGCGCCCTCTATAATTTTTTCATCTTTAGAACATGCCTTCTTGCTCATCAGCTTCGAGACCAGAATCAAGGTCATAGTGATAATAATAAATTCCGGAATCATTTGCTTTCAACAAAAATCCTCATATGCTTAAAAATTATGGGCATATTCTTAATTTTCAAGGAAAGGAAAGTTCCTAGGTATTCGCATCACGGCTTATATCGATAATATCTTATCGGTATAAATTGACATACAATTAAGCGGTACTCTGGTTCAAGTCTTTAATATAATATATTTTAATATCTGTATCTGGATATCGCCTTATCCTTACTAATTTAGGTATAGGTCACAAACCGCTCTCCTACGTTATAGCCTTATTATGTTATAAATCGAAGTCGTTATCTTGTCACACATATTGAGACAGGTAAGTGTTACCAGGTGACTATCAAGTGGTAAACCAATACTTTTCAAAGTAGCAGATAAGTAGTTAACACGTTTTTTTTTTGTGGAACTCTAGACAAAACATTAATCGGTCCATGCTTTATTCTGTGGTGCTTGTGTACCTCGTTTACATTTTTCTCACGATAATTAGAAATCCTTTTACTCAGTGCAAGGCTTAGCAACAAATATTCTACAGGAGATTTCTAAATATCTCAGAATAGCTGGAATAATAACTCCAGCTACTTTTTTTACATTTTTAAAGTTAACTATAGTGGATCTGGTATTTCAGAATTTTTACTCGGATCACTAATTTTTTCTATATTTTAACAAGTGTTTAATAGCATTTTGGTAATACACTCTATTCCATACATAGTGCGAATAGGGCACGTTTTTCTTTTAATAAGCAACGAAAATGCTAAAAGTGGCGCCAGAGTAAAGAAAAGAAGAGAGCAGTTTCTATTCGTAAAGAACGGATAAAAATAAAACTAATTGGGTTTTTAAGATACTGAATACATGCTTTCGAATACAAATGTCCTTTTATGTTTTTTTGTTACGAAAATATTATGCTCAAACAAATACTCATTTTATTTATCTTATTTTAATGACTTTATGGAATAAATTGATTTGTGTACGAACTCAAAGGCACTACAAGATATTAAATAAAAGAATGACCTCATTAATGTAGGAATAGCTGTGGGGTGCTATTTGGAAATAAAAGTAGGGGGTAATTTTTAGAGGTTGAAGTAAAAAAAAATGTTTCGAAAGTAAGGTATGATAGGTCATTCGGTACCCTTCATAGACCCACTTAGTTTTCTTTTTTATTTGTTTTTCTTACGAAAATATTACGCCTCAAACGCAGCCTTATTTTACATATTTTTCTTTAATTTTATGCTCACGACTTTAAGAAAAAATAGGTTTTTGTATAAAATCAAAGCTAAAACAGGATTTTGAATAATATAAGGACTTATTTTATGTAGGAAAAACTATTAGGTGCTATTTGAGAAAACAAAGATTGGGGTGAGCTTTGAGGTTTAATGTACAAAAAAATGTTTTGATAGCATGGTATGATAGGCCCTGTGGTACTTTCAAACATTCTATTCTGTTTTCGTTTGAACATTTTTTTGTTACGAGAATATCACGTGTCAAGGAAATTCAGGGACATATTTATTAGCTCAGTTACAATGCATCGAAAAACATATTTAGTGTACGTGATGTAAACAAATATTACCACTACGCGAAATTTATGCATCTATAAATTGAGTCATTGCGCTTCACTCACCCATAACTGTAATCTTTCTTAAAAAGTAAAAATGTTTGATAAAAACGTAATAGACATGAGTTACATTTTAATTGATGATAATAATAGCCATACTCTGTATTTCTGCAGTTTTTTGCACCATCATGGTGCTATATCAGCATTTCCCACATAACAAAAGTATATACATTGTACATACAGTGGATATCAAATCAATGGATATGTATATCCACAAATGGAGCAGGAATGTCCAATGGATGTCAAATAGATTTCAAAAAAATATACATTGCATGTACGTTTGTCCCGAACTTTCACATCCATGGCATATCCGTAGAATGTACATATGGACGTCTAATGTACATGCATAATGTATGAAAGTTCAATGTAGAGGCAGTAAGATAAACAAACTTCATGCTTTCATTATGTATGGTTATTAATTCAATTTCTAATTACAATAATAATACTTGGCAAAATCGATTACTGTGATTGTCATCTCTTTTCTGTTGAATGGCATGTCTAATAAAGTCACAAAGAAATCAAGGTTATAAAATTTTGTAGGCGGTTTGTTCCGCTTATGACTTACCGTCAAACGCTGGATGTGAGTGTTATCAGTAGTAAGAAGATAAGTAACATTGCACAATATTTCACTCGATCAGGTAATCAGGCACAACCAGCAGCAGCACACACGCGAAGGACGCGTACGAGTCGTACGACGGAATCACTAGAAATCAGCAATGGCGGCACTAGTTGTACTTCGCGCAGGCGTAAACTACTAGATGTATATATGACACATAGACCAACATGTTATGTATATTCACCTATGGATATACCTACGTGAACATACATAGTATATTACACTAGTTTATATCATTTTTCATATGTACATTTAACGTGCTATGAATATTCAAAATATACATGTTCAAACTGCAATATCTAATGTACATTCTATGGATGTACATATCCATATAGTGTTATGTGGGTTGAATGAATACATATATACAGATGAGCAGCTAGTGGCTTTTAAGAGATACCTATAATATGTAAAAGCTTGGGTGTAGTGTTTTAATTCGTAATGTTGTAGCTTTAATAGTTATTGTATGGGGATTATTTTCTACTCACTTGATAAGTAATAACAAATTGAAGAAAAAACGTTATAGTAGGTATACAGATATCTGGTAATTTCTCCTCATTGTAATAGTTTGCAGATTGCTAGCTTTACGACAAGGCGAATAAAAACATAATAAGATCACTTAATCATACGCAAATGGCAAATTCTCTAGTTGTAGTAATTATTGTCCTATCTAAATTAATATTCCTAGTAGAATCACGTATTCAAAATTTGAATTGCCCAATACTGGTTTGTCCAGTTTACTACCTGCAGCGCCATCTGTGCACCAGAATCCAGACCGGGAAAATCGAACATCCAGATGAGCCCTCGGGGCATGGAAGTGTTGGGAAATTCACTGCAGATCCGACTGTTTGATATAGATTTCCACCGGAGGATGGCGCGACTGGTATCGTTTGGGGAATTCATCCTGGATCAATAGATCTGGTGGACAGAAAGGCAGCTTTTACCCCAGTACTATAATGCTTAATTTAATGTTACAACTATCTTCAGTTGGATTAAAAAAACTCCCCAAGGCAGACATGAAATTTTTTTACACAGATGGATTGTATCATAAATCAACGATTATACGCAAATTTCTCTGTCATAAACGTCACTTTATAGCTCATGGGCCTTTTTATATAACCCTTGCTATAACGAAATGTCAAACACCAAAAATAATCAGAGCAATTACAAACTGGTCAGCGTCAATTTGATTGGCCAGTACTAGTCAGAAATAGTTTGGCAACTGCAATGGCGAATACCGATTGGCTCTGACTGGTTTGTGATTCTCTCTGCGAACAGACCTATCATTAATTTACTAGAGAATTTACCTAAAGACATGGGTACCTTAATAAAATAAAGAACAATTGCACATAAAACAAAAATCCCTCTGATTGTCTTCTCAAAAATCCAAATAAGCTTGAGTAATGACTAATATCTGGCTGATTCTACAAACGATGGAATAAAATGGAGTGATTTTTAACCTTAACTTTTTTTAAGGTATTTTGACTCAAAGGTGGGTTTTTCTGTATAGTTTTACTACGGATAATTTGTCTATAAGCTGGCCAGACAATATATACAGAATTATACATTTTGTAGTCCTTTTTCAATTTTTGGAGGACAGGGAAGTGAGGATAGTCACAGGAATGTGATAATGGTGCTGAATTTGAATTAAAGATGAATTTGTTATTAACTGTTAGACTAGCCCAGGGTATGTTTGTCATAAATTCATCTTAATAGCTTAAAAAATAGTATGTTAGTATGTGTAAGACTGTACGTAATCTAAATCTAGTCAATATACTGATGTAAGTATAAGAAACACTCAGTATATAGACTTTTATGTACTGTACAAAATAAAATTGCTGCAGTAAGAAGGAAATGCAATTACTGCACAAGTTCTCTTTGATTGAAAACAAAAATAAATTAGGAACTCCCTAATTTCTATACAATTAAACATATCTAGAGGACTCACTGTGTAGTAAAATCAAAATTTTAACAGAATGTTTTGTGAAAAACAGAATTGAACTCATGACAGCTTAAACATATCCAAAATTGTCTCTCTCTCCAAAGGCTCATGGTTCATAGTCACTATCTGGTGAACACTCTTGGCATGTAGAGAAGATAGGATCGGTTGTAATACAACTAATCTGCGCCGATTCACGACGTATGACAGACACACTGAAACCAATCTTGTCCACTATTATCTTCGCTATAGAAATCTCCATAAAGAATACAACGACAAGCGTCTGATTCCCTTCGTTTCCTTTTTTTTCATTTGCCTACACTTTTTTACCCGATTTAGTCTTTTTTAATATTCATCGCTGCCATTCTTTTCTTTTTACTGTCGCTTCTTCTATTAGGACCTTCTTATCATCCTTGATATCACCATTCAATGTATTATCTTGCCTATTTCCTTATCGTCTTCTGGAAAAGGTTCTTGAGGATCGATGCCCACATCAGGAATAATCAGCAAACCATCAGGGTCATCGACAGTTAGTGGGAGATCACCAAGTAGACCGTCATCAGTCATATTTTTTGGTAGATCAATTTTGCATTTGTTCTCGCCATCATTTCTCTCAGAATCTGATTCGCCAAAGATATCGTCGGCTCTCACTTTTGATATTGAGGAGTACTTTACAGTACCCAAACGGTAGTGGTCGCTACTGCAGAAGCAACTTAAAGACTTCATTATAACTGTCTGTGGCATATACGCATTTCCTTGTATCTGATGGACTTGCAAAGTTCCCTTGAAAGGTAGCAGCCTGGGTTGTTCTCTGGAGATCAAGGCGTCCATTTGTTCAATACCGTTGGCAGTTACCGTGAACAACGTTATGTTTGGACAGCGATTCTGAATGGCGCTACAAAACTGAGTTAAGTTCGCAACAGCGCCTCCTGATGCCCCAACGCTATCTCCTGTTCTCTTTCATTTTCTCTCTTTTTCTTTAACATTTCCTCTCTAGTTTGTGCCTTCCTCTTTGATTTAGCCACATCTGCTTCCACAACAATGATTCATACAAAACGCCTTTCCACGCCACCAATGAATGTTATGTTATACTGAAAAGTGAGTATAAAGGATCTTGAAGAACTGAGGTTTTTGATATGAGGCTTGAAGGATGACTATTTTATTTGAAATACTGTGTTCATGGAAGAATTCTCACTTCCCTGATAGGATCTCACTTCCCTGTCGACGCAACTTCAGGGAAGTGATACACAGGAAAGTGAGATTTTCACGCTATTACCTCAATATATCAAAAACTATATATAATAATAATAATAATAGCGTTTATTGTAAATATAAAATAAATAAAATACAATAAACAACAAGTGACCCAAAAAAAGTTAAAAACTTGTGCTTGGGTATAAGTAGTTATTATAAAATGGAAACAACAAATAAGGGTCAATTCAGGAATATTTATATTTAAATATTATGTATTCCATATATATCAGTAATAATAGGTATTGCATATGTCTACAAGTTGGTGAATTTTAATGCGCTTATTATTTACTATCCATTGTTTTAAACCACACTTGAATGAATTTAAAGGCACTAGACATTTTATGCTTTCTGGTATCTCATTGTATAGTCTTGGAGCAAGAAATGTATGACATCGTAATAAAGTATTTTTTCTTGCTTTTGGTACAACATTACATGCAAATCTTATGTCATATTTTGTTCGTGTTTTGTCAAGTTTGATTTATTTTTATATTGGTAAATACCTAATGACATGAAAAATGTTTGGCGGATATCTAGAATATTTGTTTTAGAAAATAACAAGTCACTAGGATATGTACATTTCACTGTATATAAAATTTTTATTAAACGTTTTTGTATAATTTCTATTGCTTTTATATTATTTTTACATGCTGCGCCCCACACCACAATACAATATCGTATATGACTATGAACAAGTGCTTCGTATACAATGATCATCTGTTCATAGGTAAGTATAGTGGAAAGGAGTTTAAATTTGCTTATAACGTAACGAATCTTTTTGACAACATATTCGGTATGCTCTTTCCATTTGATATGGCAATCTAGATATATTCCTAAGTACTTGATACTGGTGACCATTGATATAGGAGCTACCTGTTCACAACTGATTTGTAAGTTGGTGTATTTCGGTAAGCCGTTTGCGTATGATGCGAATGGAACAAAGTGAGTCTTGTTGAAATTGACTGTTAAAAGTCGACTACTGAACCAATTGAACATTTTTTTAAAACCATTTTCAGCCTTTGATTTTAATATTTCCCAACTTTCAGCAGAAAATATAACAGCTGTATCGTCTGCAAAACTCACTATATCTCCGCTCACATCAACCGCAAATAGATCATTTATATATATGTTAAAGAATAATGGTCCCAGTACCGTTCCCTGAGGAACACCGCATGTTATAGGCAATGGAGAACTAGAGCATTTATTTATCACAACAGTTTGTGTTCTATTACTTAAGTAAGTTTTAATTAGATGATAGATTTGACCCCGTATACCATAATTTTGTAAAGTTTTCATGAGTATCATATGATCAACTGTGTCAAATGCTTTTGCTAGGTCAACAAATACACATAATGTTGGAATATTTCTGTCTACATTTTTGCATAGTTCTCCTATTACATATGTCACCGCATCTTCAGTAGATTTATTTTTTTTGAAACCGAACTGTTTATCAGAAAATATGTTATATTTCTCTAAAAATTCTGTCAATTTGTTCTTTATTATATTTTCAAAAACCTTTGCCAAACAGGAGATAAGTGAGATAGGTCTATAATTGGATAAATCATATTCATCGCCAGTTTTATGTACAGGCATCACAGTCGCGCAATTTTGAGTATAGATGGAAAAATACCCTTTTCCAGACAACAATTAATTATTCTAGTGAATGGCTCCGAAATCAGATGTGCTACGATTTTGAGTGTTTCAGCAGTTAAATTGTCTATTCCAGGTGTTTTGCCATTTTTCAGCAGCATTATTGAATTAATTACTTCTTGTTCAGTGATTTCTTGTACTACAGTGGAGTTCGAGAGTCTGATTGTTTGTGTGTCTAGGTATCGGATACTTGATTTAATTTTTTCTGCTAGATGTTTACCAATAGAGCAAAAGTATCGGTTAAATTCATTACTAATATCTAAGTTAGTGTTCAACATGTCTCCACTTTGAGACATAATTTTACCAATGTCTTTACCAGAGTTATTTACACCTATAACGTTATTCACACATTTCCATAGCTTTTGTGTATCGTTGGTACGGTTCATGATTTTATCTTGATAATATGACAATTTTCTAGCTCTGATTAAATTTGTAAGCTTGTTATGATATTTTTTATATTTTTCTTTATTTTCTACTGACGGATCATTTATCATTATTTTGTAAAGCCTATTTTTTTCATTTACGGAATTTATTAAAGCAGCAGTGATCCATTCTTTTCTTTTCTGTTTGTTCTTTTTTATTCTCACTTTTGTTGTACAATTTTTAATGTGTGTTGTCAGAGTTGTAATGAATGTTTCTGTTGATTTTTCAATTTCACTAGCGAAATACACCTCTTTCCACGATTCATTTTTTAGTGCATTTAAAAGTTTATTTTTATTTAAGTATTCTTTGTATCGCAACATTTCACTATTAAGTGGATTATTTGTTCCTGGAAGTAGTATCTGTAGTACTTGAGAAAAATGATCTGTAATTGATGTTTCAACGATAACGGGAATTATTCTTACATCTTTAATTTTGTTACTAATAAATATGTGATCAATACACGATTTTGTACTATCAGTTATTCGAGTGTAGCTGTTTATTGCAGATGTGAAGCCATGAATGCTTAAAATATTAAGATAGTCCTGAATGTTGGTTTCTTCTCCAAGAATATTGATATTTATATCACCTATTATAACATGCATATCTGCAGATATGCATGCTGCAAGATAGTGATTGAGATTTTCAACAAATTCATTTACGAGCGTTTGTGGTGATCTATATATGCACGTAATCAAAATTCTTTTATTACACTTAGTGAAGTATATCTGGACGATTTTGATATTCCCAATAATAAATGTATTATAACTATGTAAAGTATTTTCTCTTATATACACTACCACTCCATCATTTTGATTCACATCGCCATTGTTGTACACTAATGTGTATCCATCAAGCTTATACAACGATATATCATCTAGCTTCCAGGTTTCAGATAGAATTATGAAATCTAAACTAAAATTAAGTTCACTTAGTAGTAATTTAAGTTCATCTAAATTTTTGTTTAAACTCCTAATGTTCATATGAAACATATGCAAACTATTCTTACTTTTTGTAATATTTAGTAGGTTATTGAGATCATATGTGTCTTGAGCAGTATGAGTATTAAATGTTTCGATTTGAAAATCTCTAATGTAACTATCCATTTAATACTTTATGTATAATTATATATATTATAATGTATATTTTACTGCTGATAGCATATACGCAAATACTTCAGGTAATCAATGTTAAAGTGCTCAACTGGTAAAAACTTTGAATTAGTTGAAAATATTAGTATAAACACATACCAGGTGGGTGAGAAATTGACTGTCCTCTCGAGCGCAACAGCTCTCATGCATAGCGTTATTACAACAAACCGCTTACCGATTAAAACAAGACGGCAACATTATGTTAACTTCACCCGGTGCTTCTAGTTTCCCGAATGGCAACATCGCTTATTATTTGATTTCTGTATGATTTTAACGAACCTTCAGCTGGCAGGGAAGTGATATGGAATACGTGTCGCCTTTATTCAATCAAGGAAATTATGGAGAAATGTTTGAACCAGTATGGCGCCGATAGGTTTCTGGAATCAGTTAAATAATAGTGGTAATCTCCAAGATATTACAGTTCCGAAGAGGAACCCATTACGGTTATAATTAGTCCTTAGGTTTTCAACTGAGGCATGTCGCCCCACAGGGAAGTGATAATTTTTGCTATAATGTGGTGATTCTAAATAACAAGTATTTATTCAATTGAAGTGATTTTCAGTGACCACTTTGAAATAGATCAGATACTTATTTTATGTATTTTGTAAGTAGAAAATTTTTAAAATTGGAGAATTTACGAGCTGAGCGCACCAAAATTCCTCTATTTGTAGAACTACCCATCTACGTTGTGGGTGGCTTTAATAGTCGCTTGCAACCATCGAGGTAGAATCCAATGGAGGCGCGATAACATGGCTGAAAGCAGGTGCAAGTTGGCCATATTAATTCGACACTTTTGTCAAACAGCTGACGTTTTTTTGACAATTTCGTGTTTGCTTTTTTTGAGTGTTTTTACCGAGATTTTTAGTTATTTTTAAGTGATATTCTAGTGAATTCATAAAGGAAATAATGGTTTCATGTGCTTATCGTAGTTGCTCTAGCAGAGATGGCATGGATAAGAAGAAATCGACAGGAATTACATTTCATAGGTATGTATGCAAAAAAATAACAATGTACAGGACCGCATTAAAATTTGTAATCTTTATCTCAATAAGGTGTAACGTATCGCAGCAATAATACAGTTGTATTATTCAATTGATGATGAATGTCGTCTCTACAAAGCCTGTTTTTTTTCGTATACTTAACTATGAATTTCGCATTAGATTGAAAAATCAACCCAATACTTCATATTTAAATCATCATTGTAATGAATTTTCAAAATTATTTACATAAGAAAGTAATCCGGCTCTGGCGAGGCGTCCATATTGTTACCACACTTAGCCACGCTTCCTGCTACCGTTTTTGTTATGGGAAATTAAACCTTATAGCGTCTCCTTGGGATTCTACCTCGATGCTTGCAACATAGAATAGTAGGACCATCATAGGGAGAATTTTATTTCCTTTGATAGATGCCAAAAATATTCCACAAAACTTCTTTCACACTATCTAACGGTTCTCGATGGAACTGTTCACCACACCACATAAAGTATTCATTACTAGTTTCTTAGTACCTACACATCTTCCAATTTTTCGGGAATTAAGCTGCCGTTTCTTGCTTTTTCTGCAGCTTCTTCAACGCCATTCGTATTATAGCTGTTTAAAACCACTCCAAAGACCATACAATAAGAACTTGGATTCTAATCAAAATGGCTAGGTACCGCTGTTTTTCCGCTGCTATAGTTACTCGTTTACTTATGCCGTGCATAAAATAGTGGCGAGGGTAATTTGCTTTTATGGCCGTGCAGCCTTTCGTATAGCCTTAACGCCTTAGTTTTAAAATAACGCTTCGGGCCATAGAAGCCTCTTTACACCTTTAATACATAAATAACTATAAGTTGTTATAATGACCCTTATAACAATGATGTGACTTTGTCAGATCTACGTTTGGTTTATTAGTTAATATGATGTTGGGCCAGTACACAATACCTCCCTCACTTATGGCTTGGGAAAAATGTCCTTAGATAAGTATGTCTTAAAAGGCAATGCTCGGGTAGGTCTGTAATGTGTAGAATATCAAAACCTTTTTTGAGGGTAATGGAGAGTCTTTTATGAGTAGGTATGCAATTTTTCGAGTTTACCGGCACCCCTTTCACTACCTCATTTTCACGTTACCTAAAAAAATGGAAAATATTCAGGAACCCCTCAAACATCTAATAATGCATAATAATTGTTATGATGTCAAATACCGCCCTGTAGCTACTAAGTCAAGATAAACTTGGATAATTTTTATACAACAGATTATTAGGTAACAATAGCTCTTTCAAACGAGACCTAGCTTGTTCAATTCCTTTAACTCGTACCAAAGTTATGGCCATTAGAATAAACACTTTTTTGACATTCCCCCACCACTACATCTTACAAAATAGAGCAAAAAACTATTAACACAAAAAATCAGAAATTGTCCTGTCTACATAATGGTGGAATTTATAATATACCTTTACTTGCATATTTTTTGAGAAAAAGCCGTTTTTCTGATTGATCGTAACAGTTGCGCCCCTTAGCGGCTACTTGCGGAATTTGAAAATAATGTCCAGCGATTTCTCTTGGCCGATTTACCAATATTTTTTGCTCGAAGTTATATAATTAAGGGTTACCGAGATATTGCCGGCGTCGATTCTTATTAGGTCACCCTGTACATACACGATCATGACTTGTTAAGAAATTTTATTTAAGAAAGCACAAAATTGTGCTACCTATATTGTATATTTATGATGAAATCTGACATAGCTACGAATATAAAAATGTATCAGGTACGCTAACAACTGATATATTCACCTTCAACATCGTTTATATCTCCCTGGTCGCTTTCTCGAAAAAGCCATTTTGATTTATCTAATACCTTTATTTCAATTCGCTGATAGGTCACTGCCCACGCCGCTAATGTATTTCCTACAAATAAGTAGGTAGTCTGCACCGCCTGATAAAAACTGCAACAAAAAGGGTCTCCTATCGATGCGCGGCGCCGTGCGTAGTGGATCTATCAAATATCTCTCACTTCTCACTGATACCTGCTTATGTAGAGCTGCCACCTTCAGGCAGTTGTTTCTTTGGATGATTGTCTTTCAATACCGGGGGCCTTTTATTTATTATCTGATTTCGCATACTGTTAATGCATCCTGGTATAACAGCTTGAATAAAATCTGATTCAACTCACAATAATTATACCCTCAGAGTAACAACTGAACATAGAGGTAGTAAACAACTAATTCTAATAGGCCAACATCTTTTCTTACTTTGCCATATTGATCACCAGATACGGCAATCATAATTGTTTACTATCGTCTTAATTGTGTAGTATCCAGAAATATTCCATTCTACGTTAAAAAAGATGGTATTTTGATGGTTCAGGAATGATTACAGCAAAATCAATAGAATATGTTGACCTCAACTGCGTTACTGCATGTTTCTTCACCATAAACACAAATTCTGTCTTACATAATATTTGAGGAGCTGGCAACGCCTATATAATTTTCCTGCGATTTGTTTACGGTAATCCCCGACTATCAAACGTTTTTTTTGTTTGTGCGCCTTCTATGCTTGGTCAGTAAAATCGAATTCGCTATTGGTTGGTAACTGTAGTGAAGATTTACGGACTTGCTGTGCTATATAAAGAGTGTAGTTTAACAGTTTTTCTAGGCGAGACAGTGCAGTGCAGTGTTTGTAACATGGGTTGCATTGGAAGAATTTTCAGGTTAGTTGGCAATGTTTGGAGGCTGAAGTGTCAAAAGATGATGGCTTTGAGCACGCCATGCTGAAATGTTTGTTTACTACTTCTATGTTCAGTTGTTACTCTGAGGTTATACCATACCTGATACGGTTGTCAAAAAATGGCGAATGCGCTAGCATTAACTCACTTTTCCGCTGTTAAAATAGGGTGAGAGTGCTATCTAATTATTATGATTGTCTTGAAAAATATTTAAATACAGCTTGTTATTGTTAATCAGTAGCATGCCACCTTCAGCCACATTCAATGAACTCACTAATTTTTAACACATCAGTTTTTGCTGTTTTGAGTATTTTTTTTCATATCGCCTATTATATGCTTATTATAGGGTTGCCAGCTTTTTTTTATTAAAAATAAAGCTAATGTTAGTATTTTGTAGAAATGGATAGCAGTTATTTTGTAAATATCTTCAATACACATCTCTTACAGCTAAAACATTATACCGAATAACGACCTCTAAGATGAATAACAAATATGTTATAGAGCGAAAAAGGGTATCGCACTGTTGTTAGCTATGGGGTTGGCAACCGTCGGTCAGACTTTTGCAGCAACTTTTTTCTTATTCTGAGACTACCAAGTATACTAATTGCCATGTTATGCAGCTAAAATTTCATGGTTTGTTGCTAGTACAGATAGCACTAAAATTTGTGAAGTAGTTGTCACCCTTATTCATTGCGGTCTGCTCACCAATATTAAAACCACATAATATTGAAAGATAAACCTTTTACTAATGTTTCTGTGTCATGTGTTGTCTGTATCATAGTACAAAATGTTTGAATTGTATTTATTTGGATTACTTAATACCGATTTATTTTATTGGAAATTATTATTCCTCGTTCGTTTTGTACTTTGATAAAAGATACAAGGGAGGCCGAAATATTAGTAAAAATTAGTAAAATTTTTATCTTTCAAGTTTATTTAGTTTTGACTACGTGCCAGTTAAACGTGTTGGAATAGCATTGATATCGCGAGTTAGCATATATTATAAAATATTGCGATTCAACCCAAAATTGTGCTAATGAATTGAAATTGATAGACTGGATCGATTAATATGTTACTGTCGAACGAAGTAATATAATATTTTCCTGATAGCAGGATATCCGGAAAATCAACACTTATCTACTAATACCAATATGATGTTACTATAATCACAAAAAGGGGGAAATGTATCGGAATGTATGGCTATTATGTCAGCTACGCTACGCGAAGGAGAAATCTGGGAAGAAAGCCCGAACCAATGTCTTCAACTTACACTGCAGAACTGACAACACTCTACCAAGCTCTTATATACCTATGTAAACCAAAACAGCAGCGGAACGTACCTTATCTGTTCGGCCTCCCTCAGCTCTTTACAGAGTATAAGGGATACGTTCAGCATAGCATTGCATAGCATTGGTTAAAAAAATTACCCTTCTACATCGCGTGCTCCAGAAACAGTCCAAAATAGTAACATTCATCTGGACCCCCGAACATGTTGGAATATCGGGTAATCAACCTGCAGATGTAAATGCAGACTGTGCAACTGCGGATACCTCATATGAACTCCCTGTTAGAGGCTGTGACCTGAAAAATGCACTAAAAAATAAATTTATAAATTATGGCAAAATGAATGAGAAGCAAGTACTACGCAACAGAGGAAAAATATGTCATACAATGCAGAAATTTCAATCAACCAAAGAAATGACAATGAAAGAACAGGTAGTCTTAACAAGACTGAGAATTGGACATATAATTTAACATCACCCTACCTATTATTTGTCCAACGAAGACCCACTCGCGAATGATGCCAAGAACCTCTTGACAGTTGAACACATCCTTCGTCTTCTGCAGCTGCCCTCAAACCTGGACATACTAAAGTCTAAAATTGTACTTCAATCAGGAAAACTGTTCCAGTTTCTGAAAAACATGGAGCTGTTTTATAAAATCTAAACCAACCCAAATATATGTCTAAAAGTTTTTGTTCCTTTTAATCACCAAACATAGTTACCATAAAAATACCACAGTATTGGCAGCCTATACGGATAGATTACAGCCATAATAAGATTTAAGGTCACTAATAATGTTATAGCACAACTTCACGCGGCGAATGGTATTGCTGTTATTGAGGTGACCTAGGCCATCATGCATAGCTAAACAAAATCGGAATTCGTCGCTAAAGACTAATGTGTTCCATTCCTGGTTCCACTCTACTACACACAAATCGATTGTTTCGATGATCTCGGGTTAAACGCACGACCCAGTGAGGACGGAATGTAAAGATACCGAAACTTATCATTAGATGGTAAACTGTTCACATTCCAATTCGCTCTCTATGTTCTGCAAACCACTGGTTTGCAATTACCCTGACTGTGGAGAACGGATCTCGCAACCGTAGACGTTGACCTTGAAGCGATGTTGTTCTACGAACTCGTCCTGTACCCCTCGATCTTCTACTATCTTCTACTATTCATCCCCGTTCAAACTCACTAGGAGATAATTTGCATTTCTTCGAATTCTAGGTCGCATCTTTTCATCCTACATCTTAATTATAAGTATAATGACAATTTTTGCGACTTGATATAAATAAATCTCTAATAAAGTGTCTTACTTGTGTCAGATCTTCAGGAAAAAAGAACGTCATTTGGATCTCGTACTTGAAATACCCTGTATAATGTAACAATGCCCTATACTGGAAGAACGGAAACCATTAGTAGAATATGAGTATGGAATAATATAAAGGGTGTCTCATTTAAAAAAATGCATGTTTGCATCACCACGTAGTTACGGATCACCCTGTATAAATCCAAATATTTTCTGAGCCAGGAGCATATCCGTGGCTACAACTTTTATATAGAACTTTTTTTGTTATCTCCTACAGTAGTGGAGTTATTGACCGAGCCGGTACTAAAAACTCACCCTGTATGTACAGACGGCGAATAAAAGAGTCCTTGACAAACAGATGGAGATTCACCAAGCTACCTAAAATGTATTATTTTTGTGTTCATTAAATTCTAATAATACATTTTTTGTTAATAATCACGGAACTGTAAAAAACACAACAATTTACATTAATGGATATATGTTCGACTTTGTAGGTATTGACATTCGACAGGAAAATCACATCCACAATTTGGAACCTTTTCGTCCTCTTAGTAAAGGACATAAAGAAATATTTGGGCGTGCATTTGAAATATATATGTAATACCTGGATATATTATATTCATAATAATTTCCCATCTTTTTATCCTACATCATCATTGTATGCAAAACGACAACTTTTGCGTTTAATTACAAATAAATCTCTAACAAAGCGTATTTCTTTAGTCAGATCTTTAGGAGAAAAGGACGTAATTTAGATTTTGTGCTCATAATAAATCAAACAAGGCCGTCTTTATGAAAGTCACGAATGAAACGAGGCTTCCCAGTAATGCTTATTGAATACCGTACTTCCTATACACAGAGGTTGATAAAAGAGTCCTTGACAGATGGTAAAAATGCAACAACTGGTGCAGGCTTGTGTCTGATTCTTATATCATGCTTCTTATAACTTAATACAAAATCACGCAATTAAACATCCAAACGAATCGATCAGCTGTCCACGCAATAAAATCTGTTGGTCCAAGGAAAAGAAAGTAGCTTAGAATCAATTATCAAACACAGATTCGATTCAACGACAGACTGTGATTGAATTATTCATTGGAATCCAATGACATCTTGTAGTTGAATCAACAATACTATATAATTCGTTACCAACTATACACTTCCCATTGGATAAAACATCGCTGTATTTGAGGAATGCTGAGTGTAACGTCCCATTGAATCCAGGCGTAAGTCTTTGACAGAACGACGGTTTTTTCTGTGTGTCGAAATGCAACAAGGATTATCGTCGTCAGACGCTTAAAAAAGCGGAAAAGCGAGAGATAAAATTATGGTAGTGAGTCTCACACTTCAAACTCCAAGTGGATAAGTTTGTTGGAACAGTTCAAGATTTTTCATCAAAAACGGACTAAAAAATGTTTTCTCTCTCTGTCTAAAATAGGAGCTTCACAGAAAAAGAAGCTGGTTTCCCCAAATGAAGAGAAAACATAGAATAACATAAAATGCTTTATGAAGGTATACCGAGGAATTTTGCCTACGATTAAGTATTACTTCAAATACTGGAAACGATAAGCGTGCATAGTTGAGCAATAAGAATTTGATAGGCAACTAGGGTTATGGAGAGTCTCACACCCTGAGCGGAAAAGGTTAATGGAACAGTCGGGGTTCTCCGTCAGAAAAGGGCAATAAAGGATTTCATGTCTTTAAAGCTAAAGTCTCTCAAAAATGTGTGCACTCAAAAACTGAGTAGAAGTGTTGCTGCCCAGGTATAAAGATTGCTGTAATACTAGATTAATATAAGCATCTTTTAATCTAATATAATATGTTCGACTTTGTAGGTATTGACTATTCGACAGCAAAATCACATCCACAATTTGGCTATCCAACTGTCATCTCTCGCTCTCTTAGTATAAGATATGAAGAAAAATTTGGGCGTGCATTTGAATTACGTATGTAATACCTGGATATTTTATATTCATAATAATTTCCCACCATTTCATTCTACGTCTTAATTATGAGCTTAAAGAGAATTTTTGCGCCTTACTATAAATACGTCTTTAACAAAGTGTTTTACTTTAGTCAGATCTGCAGGAGAAAAGAACGTAATTTGGATTTCGTGCTCAGAATAAATCAAAGAAGGCCGTCTTCACGAAGGCTTTGAATGAAATGAGGCTTTCTACTAATGCTTGGTGGATATCGTGCATTCTGTGCACAGACGTTGGATAAAAGAGTCCTTGACAGATGGAGATTCACCAAGCTACCGCAAATGTATAATTGGTTTGTTCATTAAATTCTAATAAAAATAAATTCTTCGAATATCAGCCCTGGCGGTCTAGGGAAGTTTCGGTAATGTCTGCATTTGCAGTAAATTGAATTCAGTAGGCGAAGCATTTTCCAGTTTTTCCGTTTCGACCGAATCTATATCTCCGAATTTCCTAACTTTCCAGTGCAACGCCGTACAGCGGCATTGCAACTTTTCAGCTTTAAATCATGGGAACTTTTCTATTTCGTTATCGAACTTTCATCCAGAGAGAAAACTGAATTACGTTCGGCCGCTTAGAATTCGCTTATTCTGCGTATAATTTAGTTTGTTGACGCGCTGTGATTATCCGCGAAGTGTTCTTTTCACTTGCAATAGCTTTTCAGTTAGCGCGGTTTATGTGGGTTGAATCAGTAAGTATGTACTTTTTTACATTCCCGAGTAGCCACAAAGGTGAATCTCACGGCTTGATTGAGGCTAGAAAACTTTACTTTCCGTCTTCCAAAAAATAAAACAAAGCCGTCTGACTTGAATGCATGAATAAAAAAAGAAGAGAGGCTTTCTGGTAATCAGAATCACCAGTGCATAGGCCTACATGGGGCCCTTTTGCAGCTCTCCTTACCTAGTTCGCAAGTCCAGCCCTTATTTCAGAAGTGATGACGACCTTAGGTTCTGCCATCTTTTATCCTTAGGCTCAAGAACTTTTGAACCTTGTATGGTCTACCAGTGATACCAAGAGCATCACAGCGGCATAGAATGTGTGCCTAGTACCCTTCTTCCTCGTCACATTGTGTACACGTCGGGTCGCTTGCCACCCCTATCACATAGAAGTAACCAGATACCAAGCCAACAAGTAACCTTAGCCGGCTTCTGCCCAGTCACATTGGCCAGAGGTCCTGAAATAAGTTATCTAGCTTTACAGAGGCCTCCAGAGGTTCATCTCAATCTTATAAGATGCTGACTTTGCAACTACACTTCTGTTTTCCTTCTAATAGCACCTGCTGCCAGCCTTACAGCCGGCTCAAGACCTGGGAAATTATTCCTAGACCCTCGTCTTGCGAGCGCGTCCGCTGTTTCATTACCGCAAATTTCAGCATAACTCGGCACCCATATAAGTGACACCTGATGTCTTGCCGAAATGGCATCCAAGACTTTTCTACATTGCAGATCGAGCCTTGATGTAAATCTCGGATAGGACATTTTGAATATCTTCTACACGTCTGTATGGAACACAATGGCTCCCATTTGGATCCTCTGTTACAATAATGTTTCAGGAAATAAAAATAATTCTTAATTTTAGTAATCATCATATTTTTTATTAACGTCCATAAAGTCCGATTACACTATTGTATTTGTCGGTGTGACACGCCGATTTTTATTTTCTTTCATCATTTCAGAGATAAGGGGGGTGGCAAATTTTAACTGAGACACACTGTATAATAGGATTATAAGAATAAATGCTGAACAAAACAATATATGGTTCAAGTTTTTGGTACAAAAAAAGTGTCCATTGGGAAAAAGAGAAATAAAAAATGTCAAATTTAACTATATCCCGATTCACCCATCCTGCTGTTTCAGCAGCTGTTTTTTTAACATGCGCTTGAATGAAATCATGGACTTAGCAGATCGCACTTCGTGACTAATATGTTTTATAGAGTCTGACTCACAGAGTTAACATCTCTGGAGGAAATGTAAACAACAAAATGCACAGGTCGCTGACCAGCCAACATGTAACGGAAATTTTGACAGCTTGAGGGCATTATCAGTGGCGTACGACTTTATACTAAAATTGGATGTTCATTAATAGATTCAGTTATTACTGTGATGTTACAAACTGGTACAATAAGTTGTATTAGTATTTAGCTATACTTAGAGAGTTACTCTTATTATAACGCTCGGATGGACCTAAAAAAGTAAATTATGTCCCCAGGTCTTTCTTTCACAGGTCAATAGACCACCTATTATGAGTACAAAAAAATTTTCTGTTTTACAACCCCTACCCCCAACCACTCCAAATTCCCCCCACCTAAAAATGAATGATCAGGTCCCCCTAAAATGCATAAAAACGAAGTTTGAGCTATTTCTATATTTTTAGTTTTTTTATTATTGCTACGGCGCCCCTGAGACGATTTCTTAAAACGATACGTGTTTTCCACCCTCGCTACGGAATAATATTATGTCAAAGTTTCAATAAAATCAATTTAACGATTTTCTCGTTACACAATACAGAACGATGTAAAGCAATACTCGCATACATGTTATGTATACATCTAAGTCCCTTGGTGTCTGTAAAACGTAAGGCAATGTTCGTTCCGATGGACCTAAAAAAATAAGTTATGCCGCTAGCTCTTTATTTCACAGCTGAATGGCCAGCCTTTATGAATACAACAAATTTTTGAGTTTCACAACCCACCAACCACCGCTATTTCATCTTTCAGCTGTAATGCATCAAGCCACTTGTTTCTCATCACTATATCCGGAGTAAACCTACACAGATGCACATAATATACATTAAACAACCATTATTATTCCTGAAACCGGAGTGAAGTTACTTCTGTTCCCAGTTATCCCCATATTTTACGCTACTGAAAACCAAAATAAAACCTATACTAACCTATGATAAGTGGTGTTCACCGATTCATCGCTATTGCAGCAAACTATGCACTTTTTATTTCGTCCCATCCCATGCAATTATGATAATATTGTTTATAAATAATTTAACTCACACCACAAATAGTCACAAAGTCACTCAAATATACACTAAAACAACAAAAATCTCAACATACGCAATAACCACAACTACAATGACGACATATTAGAAGTTATTGCGACATTCCGCTATGAAATTTACCATCTTTGAAATTTCGTTAAATCAATACAAATTATCTTCACGTAAATCAGTTACATTGCAAGTAAGGAAATGAATGTATGGTTAAATACCCAGTTAAATACTTTGAGGAACACGTGTTCAAATTGCGGAAACTGCCAGATTTTGAAGAAACTGGAAGGTCCTTAAGCAGACGAATAAGAGTGGCAATAGCGCTATAGGTGTTGGATGGCCAATATTCAAATTAGGCTCCCTCTAGAGATGTTAACTCTGTGGTCTGACTGCATTTGAGGTAAAACATGTGAATGAGAACTATTAAAGAAAGAAAGCTCCAGTACATCGGGCACATCATGCGCGGCGAAAAATATGAGATCCTTCGCCTGATTATCGAGGGGAAAGTCCAAGGAAAAAGATCAGTTGGACGACGCCAGAACTCATGGCTGAAGGACCTACGGAGGTGGTTTGGAAGGACGTCCACTGAAATTTTTAGAGCTGCAGTGTCGAAAACAATTATTGCCAATTGGGTCGCCAACCTTCGTTTGGAGACGGCGTCATAAGAAGAAGAAGAAGATGTCTCAAATAATGCAGTGTGGTGTGAAGGCATGGTAAAAATGGATTTGCGTGTCACTGAAAGGCTGTGGATTGTGAATCCAGAAACAAGTTTTTGACGAAGTTATAGTGATATAGATGGTAACATAATTTTATGCACAAAACACAAGAAGGTATATTTTGAAAGGTTTTTTTATATTTAACTACCTGGGCTTAATATGTATGTATGAGGTTTATATGTCCATATTTTATTATATTCAAATATTATAGGAACTGAGATCACTAACTGGAACTAAAATGGATATAATTTACGTGAAGTTTACAATTCCAGCTCATGGATTCGATGCACACAGCTTAATCACGTGGCACTTGTCAATAAAGATGCTGTAAATTGTTTGTTCCTGAAATGTTTTGCATTCGGATATAAATACCCCCAATAATTAAATGCGACATGGCGTTGGATAACGATCCCGTTGGGAAGCGACAAATTGTAAACTCCCTCGGGAGATGTTCAGTGCCAATGACGTCAGTGGCAGTGCTACAGCTATTGCTGAAAGCTCTGTAAAATGAAGTTTCTGCTGCAAATCCTTCCACAGATTCGTCAACTATATTAGCAGATATTTTTGAAATTCCATGTCTCATCTGGAGACGATAAAATCAGCAACGGTAGGTATAGCTAAATGCTCAAGGCATAAAGGAGGGAAATAACAGAGCGAACACTCAGACAAGGAAACGAAAATTAGAGAGAGATAGAGCAAAATATCCAATTTATAGGTCCAGAGTCGGCATTGCCACGTATTGCTGTCGTTACGGAAATCATGTGAATTTCAACAAAATTATACTAAAAGAAGATTAAACAAGACTCTGGTATCGAGCCAATCATAGCACTGGAAATAGACTTAACTATTATGGTTTATCCTTCAAAATAAACGTCTGTCATTTTTTAAGAAAATGATGGGAGTACATGGCAACATTGCATTGGTTGGGATTGACATTGACAATCTGCCGGTTGGCGTCACAGCACAATTTTCTTTTGTTATACTAATCAGTGCTTGGGCGAATGCAACATCGCATTTAAGAAAGATTTAAATTTTTATGGGTTTGGTAACAAAATATCCAATTTAATGGTCCCAAGGTCCATGGACAATTGAAGTGCCCGCTGTGTATTTCCCTCATATTTGCTTAAAGTAAGCGGTCTCCAGTCGACCCTTCACCGCAATTTTTTGTCCATAGACCACTTGATGTGTTTATGTGAAGGAGGGTTGTAAAACTGAAAAATTTGTTGTATTAATCATAGGCTGTCCATTGACTTGAAAAAGAAATACTCAGCGGCATATTGCACTTTTTTAGGTCCATCTGAACATTACAGAAACCAAGGGACTTAGAACTTTATGATGTATACATACGAATATTGTTTTATTTCGTTCTATGTATATTGTGTAAAGCGAAGATTATTGAATGATTTTAATGAAATTTTGACACAGAATTTACGACCGCGGCGAGAATGGAAAACGCGCCTGTTTTTGAAAAATCGTGTCAGTGGCGGCGCAGCGGTGATATAAAAAAATGAAAATATAAATACTTTGTTTTTAGACGGTTTGGAGCCACCTGATCATTTCGCATCTTCCAGTAGAAGCATGTAGAATAAAAACTGTGTCGTCTTGGTCCTAAGGAGGAAAACGCAAGAAACTATTTACAAGAGTTTTTGTGTTGGATGTTTTTTGCGGGCGGGTGGACGATGATTTGGTTGCAAGGAGATTCCAGACTATAGCATCGTGCAATAGTAAAATAATAATAAAATGGTTTCATCATTGTGTGTGTGGGAAGTACTGAGTCAATCAACTCGACTCCATTTTTTTCTGGTTTTTTGCGATGTAAATAGTAACTAGGCTATAGGTTAATATCGATCCTGGAAATCCATTCTACGGCTGATGGTTTGGCTTGCAGGAAGTCCTTGGTGTTGCCTGGATATGGCCACATTCTTGCACTATATGTCTGGCAGTTTGGCGTTCTGCTGCACAGTCGCATCGTGGGGATGCGCGCTTATTCCATTTAAACAACAAATCAGCGCACCCTCTATGCGAAGTGCGAATTCTGTTTAGGGTTGACCATTCCTTTCGGTGGAACTCAAAACCAGGGGGTTCTTGACCAACGGTTAGATTACTGTTCACATCGTCTGATGTTTGGGTCGCCCTCGTAGAACTTCTGACCTAGGGAGGCCGGCAAAAATTAAGTCTTCCTTGCCGGTCTAATATCTATAGGAGAGGAACTATGAATGAAACACATACACGACTGGAAAGCCGATATAAACGCAGCGGACGCAAATAGCCGATAAGGTAACTTAGCCTTTAACAGAGAACACAATATCCCCTATCTCCCACCTTCCATTCTCCACGCTCTCTCGACAAGAGACAAATTCCACAGATGTCTTCATCCTTTTCTACCTTATGCACTTAAAGATGGATAAATACAGATTGTTACTGGGTTGTGAGCCTGTCAGATTTTGTGCCTGTCCGCCTGTCCTGGTCTTGTCAGTAAAGGTAGCTTACGTAAAAGGGCAAAAAGTTTGTCGGATAACAATGAAGCATAACATACATTGATATTAAAATCCTACATATCTTTTCCAAAACATGTTGAAAAAGCTGATATGCCTACTTAACTTTCAGTCAGTTTTGGTATTGGGAATTTCAGATAATGTATTTTCTTTTTACAGATTTGATTTTTTGGCAAGTGATATAGGAATACTGCAAATTACTGCTTTATAAATATATAACAGTTCCAACCTTGGACAGGCTACTCATAGATGTTCAAAGCACTTGATCTATAAGCCGTCCAAAGATGATTGTTCAATGGAGATCCATTTTGAGTACTATTATTATTTATTTATTCATTTTAAAAGCTACATGAATAAATGAAGGTCATTCACAGAAGGCACTGCCTTATGCGTGAATATCGCCCGGTATAGAATAACTAGAATTTAAGTTCATATGCTCCTACTTCTCGTGCACTCACTAACTTGTAGACCTTTCCATGATTAGTCATCTTTTGGTTCCTCCTATAATCCTGCTGTTTGTGCCATTCCGACCAGTAAAACTCCCATCTCTTGTGCAGTCAAATATATCAACCACACTAAGGACCGGTTTCTCAATGTCCAGTTAAATATTTATCTGCAAGATAAATTGTTTAAACAATTGAAGGCTAAACTTACTTACTTATCTGACAGCTGTAGCCATAGCAACGCTATCTGGCAGATACCCATCTGACACTTTAACTGGACATTGAGAAACCGGCCCTAATTTTCCTAAGCTTTGTTCAGAATAACTTCACAAATAAATTTTGAATTACTACCTCGTGTCATGTCATGGACTAATTTTGGCGGTCCATCAAACTTGCTATCTGAAACTGAAAATACTATTTGTATCATATATGCCTTGTACGACTGGCCTAAAAAGGTATTCTGTCGGCGCGGAAATACCAGTCGTTGCACCACTATTATATTCCTGCTTAGATGAATCTAATTTATTCGGATGTTCAGGAAACTGAAATTGCATTTCGGGGACAAAAGAGATATTAATGAGCATCTATTGTATGCAAAATTGGCCGACAGACATCAAAAAAGGATTTTCGCGTTTTCATCCTGGAAGTTGGAAACTTCCCATGAGCTTGCCAGATTCTACAACATATATATCGTTGTTGAGTTCTGAATTTTATTCAATATCCCCTGCATACATCCTGTGGTACTTTTGTTTCTAGTATATTGCGTATATTTGAATGGATTTTAGTTATCTGATGTACGAGTATATCCGGTTTGTAATTAATGACTGTTCCAGGAAAAGGATTAGTATTGCGAAATACTGTTTCAATCGATGTATTCTGACAGAAACGCTGATAAACTAATTACACTACTGACCATAGCATACCAAACAATCAGCAGAATTGCTCAGGTTGGCGGCCACATTACGCGCATCCCGCCATTTTGGATTAAAATATGTCAAAAGGGGCATACAAGTCGGTCGGCACCACGTGGGCACCATCGAGGCTAGGTCGTCGTTCGTATTTGCTGAGATAAAATGCATAGGCGTACGCTGTGAGATTTTGTATACACGGTGTTGATAGTATATGATCTCTAAAATGGATAAACAATGTGCTGGGCGTACGTGTGCTGATAATATTGCATAAATAAGTACTATAATTACAGAAAAAGATTCTTAGATTTTCGAATGATCCTGCAAGGTGAGTATATACAAACTACAAATAAAATATATACTCATAAATGTACGGACACTATTTTTACGCATCATTTGAGATGATTTGGTGAATAACAGCTGATCAGCCAGCACGCTTTTGAGCTAAATGTTATACAAGCCTATGTTTTTTTAGCAATTATTGAACAAAAATTGGGAGCTCACCAAAAAGTGCAACCGGTCACTTGAATGTTCGTCATTGGCAGTAGTACTTTTGAACAAAATTAACTTAGAAATGTTACTGACTAGGAGGTGTGGTTACAAAATCAGCATCTTATCAGATGGAGAGGAATCTCTGGACATCTCCGTCAAGCTAGAGAACTTATTTTAGGACCTCTGGCCAAGGTGGGGCGGTTCTGTGTCTCACATGGCAGAAACCGACTAAATTTACTTGTCGGCCCGCTATCCGCCCATAACACCTTCAAACGTCACTTTTGTATATGATGGGGGTGGCAAGCGATTCGACGTGTACACGCTGTGGCGAGGAGGAAGAATCCCCGGCACACATTCTGTGTCGCTGTGAAGCCTCTGGGTATCAGAGGAACTATGCGCGGTTCAAGGGTTTTTGAACCTGAGGATATAAAGGGCCATTTTGTGGGCCTATGCACTGGTGGTTCTGGTGGCAGAAAGCCTCTCTCCCTCCTTCATTCATTCATACTGACAGAACTTGACGCTACCATCTATCAAATCAGCTCAATCCAGTGAATACACACATTTTCTTTAATTTTCTTTATATTATTACTGCCATCTATTATCCATTTGGTTTCCCATTTTTTTATTCATAAAGAAGAGAATCACTCCTGAGGTCATTCTTCCTTTGTTTTATTTCTTCTTCTTTAGGTAGATTAAACCGTGGTTCGGTACCTAATGAAACTAGACTTCTTTCTGGGTTCCTCCCATTGATACTCGTTGATTGCATATAAATATGCTATGCTACTAATAAAACGTAACAATTATTGGTTTTATTTTAAACAGTCATGTTCCACTACAATAGCTTAAAAAATATCCTAAATACATCATACATCCAACTTGAAAAAGCATTTCTTTAATATACAAATTTTCGATTTTTTCGGAATATCGATATTTGGCCAGAAAATATCGAATTAGTATCGGTATCAGTACTTTTTGTTATTTTCGCATCCTTACTCAGATTTCTAATCCATAATTGCGCCGTCAAGGTCAACTTCTGTAGGAACCATTTTTATAAAATAGGAGATATTCTACTGATTGTTTAGTATTCCGGGGTCCTGACATAGCACCAATTCTAAAATTCGAATCTGGTTTCAATATCTATGCAGGGAGTTTCTTAGCGAGAGGGCGAAATTCCAAAGGTGCATTTCTGAGCCACGTTCAAGCAGAAAAGCTGATGTAGACATGTGTCCTAAGAGTCTGGTCTTCAAGATACAGGGTGTAAAAGTTTGGATATAACTTATTTTTTATTATTTTTTTTTAATAAAGGCCATTGAGCCACTTTTTTTTTGTAATTTGGCAGTGTCGTTCACTGCAACAAGACAGCATTGACTAGAAGATACTCATCATTTCCAGTGGCGTCTCGGGAACCGTCCCACGGGATTAACATCAACAAAAAGATGTACGCCACTGACTTCAAATATTGTTTTTAAGATTAAACAAATAAAACACGACCTTTTCGTCTTTTGAAGTCTATTCGTATCTTACTTTGTTTTCGAGGAAAAAAATAAAAACTCTTCAATACACTGACGAGCAAAAATTTAGGTCGCTTTAGAAATTAAAAACCATTTTTGAAAAATATTAACTACTGAATCGTTGGTCTATTAGGCGATGAATCATCGATTTTCCGTTAAATACTAGCGGGCATATTTGTTATCTTTCAGTTGAAGTCGCTAGGGTCGGTGATTTTTCGAATTTTTATGAAAAAACATGAATTTGGAAATTCAATTTATTTAACTTAATGAATAAGTAACAAGTAGCAATAATGAAAAAACCTGTCAACTAATACCGTGTATACCTTCCACTTGCGTTTAGTCAACGAGGCATGCTTTGAATTTCAGGATTACATTCTAGTCGATGTTATTCCATTCCTTCATCAGCAACCCTCCCAGTTCTTGGTCATCTCTTGGAGCTGGTATTTGCCTTCCAACACGTCCCATCTCATCCTACACATGTTCAATGGGATTCATCTCTGGACTGAGTGCTGGCCAATCCAGCCGTCTCATTTTCCACCTCATCCAGACATTTAGTGATAATTCTGGCTATGTGAGGTCTAGCATGATCGTGCATGAAATGCCATTTTCGTCGTAGTGACTATGAAGGTAAAACTTCTGCGTCTTCGAGATCACTCGTTTTTGTTAGTCACGAACAGATGGATCGGCAGGTACTCAATAAAATCCAAGTTTGTTCTCGACTAGCTCGAGATCCACAACTAACCACAAGGCATGTATATGGCATATTCTTTTAACCAAAAAAAGTTTCTCAAGAAACCACTCCAATTGAAGAAATAAGGAAAAATAAACGTAAGTGAGCACAGTCTCAAATGGTAACAGAAATATGTTTGACTAACGGTAGCCATATTAAATTAGTTTGACAGGTAGTTGGACTGCCTAATTAAAACGTCAAATAAAGAAAAATGAGGTTATTTTTACTGGTTCCGAAAGTAATCACCACAGCATACCATACAATCAGCAGGTTGGCGACAATCATTCGCGCATCCCGCCATTTTGGGTGAGTATCTGTCAAAAAGTGGCATATACGTCGATGGACACCATTGATGCAAGGTCGCCGCTCCGATTTGCTCATTGCTGAGACCAAATGCATAGGCGTACGCTATGAGATTTTGTATACGCGGTGCTGGAAGTTACTACATTTCCACGGGCATTCACAACGTTTTGAGTATTTAAATATATCGTGGAAATGTCAATTGGATTCCTTTGTCAGAACGTTCCTATTCAAGGTCGGTTCGCCAATTTTTGGGATCGTACTGAGATCCAAATGTCGTGGAAATGCCAGCTATCACTTTCAAAACGTGTTGAGATGAACTATGCGCAGTGCGTTGCTGTCTAGTGTCACTATTGTCAGTTCATTAAAGTTTATTCGATATTCTAAACTAAAAATTTATGATAAACAACAAAATAGGTTTTAAAATTAGGAAATCACATTTGTCAAGATTGTTAATTGGAAACGTATCCTGGAAACACCTACAATCCAGAATCGCAAAACGTATTGAGCCATCGATACTTTTTGAGCGATTCCAAGCTGGCATAGATACTTTTGTAGGAGTATCGGTATCGGAAATAATTAATTACTGAGGAGTGTAATTGCATAAAATTTCAAATCAAACGCGCCTTCATTGACGTGTATGGCCAAAAAATATCGAATTGGTGTCAGTATCGATACTTTTTGTTTTCGCATCCCTACCCAAACTTCTCACCCATAATAGCGCCGTCAAGGTCAAATTCTGTAGGAATCATTTTTATATAGGAAAGCCTTAGAGATATTCAGCTGGTTGTTTAGTATGCTGTGGCCATTACTGTCTAGCATTAGTTGGCGCTATCGAAAACAACTTTAACGAGAATTTTCGTTATTTTCGACGTTATCCTAGTAGTCCAATAACTCCCTATTAGTTTTACAATGGCGGGTGGGATATTCTGACAGTGAACATTATCAACGAGATGCCTTCAAAGACGCCAAAAGTTGCAGCTCCATAACAAATATCCACTGGGATCCTGGGATGCACCCCTGACTCTTATTGGATCCCCCAGCATACAAATCCGGGTTATCTGGGTGACTGCTAGGTGAAATTGAAGTTGAGAAACAAAGGCGATATTAATGAATACCTATTGTATGCGCAGTTGTCTTGCAAATGTGAAAAAGGATTTTCGTGTTTTGGCGTGACCCGTTTAAACTTCTGTAGTTGCCGTTGTGATTCTGTCGGATTTAATTAACACAATCCCTTTGTCTGCGTCTCTAGTCTGAAAACCTGGATTATTCCGACAAATACCACCTACAGTAAATACACAGCTTGTTATAGTAGCGGTGTTTCTAAAGTACTTTTATGTTGGTTCATGTTAGTGAGTCAGACACAGTGTAGACGAAATTGCATTGAGGTGGTAGTTAACGTTTAAAGTTATATCCTATTGTCTGAAGAAACTTTATTTTGTCATAAATGATTTATATATCGTTTTCGCTACGTTACAGGTAGTTACAGAATAAAGTCCTCATTTAGGCTGATTGCTAAACGCAGCTTTACAGCTTAGTACGTACTAGCAATGAAAGAACAAGGATACATATTAATTTGCGCACTTAATATTGGCAAAAAGTAAATTTAGTTAACAATCATCTACTATTTTTAACCTCCCCGACAGCGGAGGGGTAAGTTATTCAAATCGGCGCGTTTTCGTAAATTTAACCGAAATTAATGTGCGAGGTGTTATTCTAGGGTAAAGCACCTCCTGATTCATTTCCTGAAAGAAGATGCTCTGTTATATTATTATTTTTCTGAGTAATCCCCACTGCCTCTCATGATTAAATCATAGATTTGCACCAAATATTGGCCAAAAGATAGAGAATAAGAACCTCTCTATGACAATAAAGTTTGAAATTATTTGGATCATTTTTATGACAGTAATTGCCATGTTAAGAAGGTTCGAAAATTTGCTACCTTTTATGAATTTTTATTCCACCATTTTGAAAATTTTGCGGCATGCGCAGTGGCGTTTTCGACATACTCTTTATTGTGGTAGCATTATTTATTACGAATTCAGGGTATAACAGAATAAACAATTCCAAAAACTACCCACTAATTACAAGAAAAGAAAATATGTACATTTATGTGCACAAATACCTATAAAGTATTAACAGCTAAACGGAAACAAAAGTAATATAAAGAAACGTGAATGACAAATTGTATGTATTGAGGATGAAATCAGTTAAAAAAAATATATTATATACGGTCTTGTACAGAGATTAAAACGATCTTCATTGTTGCATTAACAGTCTGTTACGCAGAGTACCCTTAAATGTTTTTAGGCTGACAGAGAATATATCAGCCTTATCACAACCAAGCTCATTATATTATTAGAAAGTAACGTTATGACATGATTCTTTGAGTTACCTCCACCTTCACTCCTTCTTATCATATCAGCGGGACCCAAAACTAGATTTTTCTTTCTAATGTTAACCTTTTTTTATATGGACCATGTTTAGATAAATTCTGACGACTTTGGGTTTCTTGATGCCTGTCTGTACGTCCGCGATATCCGTTCTCCAACGATTACTCAGAAACGCCTCAAGCGATTGCTTCCAAATTTGGCTAACTTGAAATAATAAAAGGTCCTTTCTGATTGAAAAGGTTTTGGTGGCGATCGGATAATGGGGAGTGGAAAAGGGTGGGGGTGAAGGAATGTGTCTTTATGTGTAAAACGATATATCACTTTTATTTTGGAATGGAGGCCAAAAAATTGAAATACATACTCAAATGTCATTAACTGCTGTATTCATGAACTGAATTGTTTGATATTATAAGCATTCGTAAATAACTTAAAGACATCTACCTCAAAATAATATTACTATATGATTGGACTCTTAAGGGTTAAACGGAGTGGTGGTTGCACAAAACAGGAGCAGGGGATGAACCACAACCACTTGAGTCGGGGAAGTTCCTAGACCGAGGTACCTCATTCAACGTCTATTGGTCTATCCATAAATCGGTCTGTCGTTATGCGAGCTGATGGAGATGGTAGAGCCATAACTGAACTCTCGTTTTGTTTATAGTCAAAAGTAGTTTCCATTGCCCTGGATACGATCGATTCTTGTGGTATCCGCTCAATGTCGCTCGTGTCAGTGGCAGTTGCATCTGTGAAAGTATAACTTCCTGCACTTCTTAGGATAATAACAAGTACCTATATCTACTACCCGTATGTGTCTTTTCTTTTTGATCTTTACAAAGTAAATCTCCAATTCGTCCCTCCCAGGTGAAACAAAAGAATCGCATATATATTTAAAAAATGTAGTCAAGTTGATTGACTCAGTACTTCCCACACATTCCGATGATACCAGTTTTGTTATTTTCCCACAGCATGCAACTATAGTCTAGATGCTGCCCCTGCAATCAAATCATCGCTCGCCCGACCGGAAAAAAGTGTTTTATTCTACTAGGTGCTTCTTTCACAGGTCAATGGACAATATATCATGAATACAACAAATTTTTGAGTTTTACAAACCCCCACCCCCGAACCACCCCAATTTCACCCCCAACCAAAAAATTTTTTAAAATGATCAGGAATCCCTAAAACGTCTAAAACGAAGTTTGAGGTGTTTTTTATATTTTTAGTGTTTTTATTATTGCCGCGCCGCCACTGAAATGATTTCTAAAAAACATACGCGCTTTCCATACTCGTCGCGGTAATAAATCTGTGTCAAAATGTCATTAAAGTCAATTCAGAAGTTTCCACGTAACACAATACAAAACGATCCAAAGTAATACTCGTATGTATTTTGTATGCATCAGAAAGTTCAAGTCCCTTGGTTTCTGTAATCGGCAAGGCAATGTTCGGATGGACCTAAAAAAGTGTATTATGCCGCTAGGTCTTTCTCTCTCAGGTCAGTAGACAGCCCATTATGAGTACAACAAATTTTTTAGATTTTCAACCCCCCTCCCCCCAACCACCCCAAAAAAAAAAGTAGAAAATGACCAGAAACCCCTAAAACGCCTAAAAACGAAGTTTGAGCTATTATCATATTTTTAGTTTTTTTAATATTGCTGCGCCGCCACTGAGACGATTCCTAAAAGTCAGACGCGTTTTCCATCCTCGCCAAAGTAGTAATACTGTGCCGAAATTTCATTAACATCAATTCAGTAATTTCAACATTATAAAATACAGAGCGATCTAAAGCAATACTCGTATGTATGTATGTATGTATGTATACATCGGAAAATTCTCTAAGTTCCTTGGTTCCTGTAATACACAAGGCAATGTTCGGATGGGCCTAAAAAAGTGTATTATACCGCTAGGTCTTTCTCTCTCAGGTCAGTAGACAGCCCATTATGAGTACAACAAATTTTTCAGATTTACAACCCCCCACACCTATCGGTGTGGGAAGTAAAAGAAGATTTTTTGATTTCATTTCTAGGGGACGAAATGGGACCCTACTTTGGAAAGATCAAAAAGACACATAGGAAAAAGTTATGACGCCTACCTAAAAAAAACCGTTTTATTTACTTAATGTCGATGGTTGTGGAAAATATAATATGTACGTATATAACCGCAATAAAAAGCACAATCATATTGTGTCAAAACATTTATGTGCTAGAAAAGTGTATTCACAATAAAGCTCGAATTATTTATTTTTAATAAAATCTGACATCTTGTAAGTTTTTTAGATATTATAACTATAAAAAAGAAAAACAAGAGAAATGCTGACTATATGCCACGCGTTGTTACTACATATTAATACTGCCACAAGCGCTTTGCAAAGTGATCAAAATCAAGCAGGTCAGAACCAGGAAAACTAAGCGGACGGTCACTGTGATGTTTGCGGCTTTGTAAAAATTTGAAATATGACAATATCATTTTAAAATTATTAATTTTATATTTCATTATCAGTTCTTAGTAAGGTGTAAGAAGGAAAAATAATTGGGCATGGTATGGCTCTTTTCATTTTTGGAATGCTAGTTTTTGACCACAGTGCGTTGGTGAAAACTAACGTAATGACGTCACACACGCTTGGTTTTGTTTGGCAGCTGTTCGTGTGTCTTCAGCACTAGATTCAAAAAACACTTTTTATTTTGATATAACTTTTGAATTACTGCGAAAAAACTAGCTTTGTTATGAAACTTATACAGGGTATCCCACGACGATTAAGACAAGCAATATATCGGAACTGGCGTGTAGTAGCGAATTATAATTGTGGGGGTGTAAATTAGACCAAAAATAGTATATTTTCTTATTATTGCGATGTCCGAATCAAAATGTTTAATGGGACACGCTGTATATTTGTGACTTCTTGTGTTCCTCCCGATAAAACAATTCCAACAAACTAGCACACTTAGAGTCTAAAGTGATTAGTTCAAGAGCTATAGGTACTTAAAGGACTGTACCACTACCATTATAAAACACTACCAAAGTAATTTAACTGTAGGGGTACATGTTATAATCAATGCTAGTGGTACTATCCTACATGTACCTGTAGCTGTTGAATTAATCACTTTAGACCCCAAGTGTTCAGTTTGTTGGAATTGTTGTATAGGGAGGAACACAAATCGTCACAAATATACAGGGTGTCCCATTAAACATTTTGGTTCGGTCGTCACGTGATCAAAAACGTATACCTCACCGGGTGACACAATGACAGGAAAAGATACTATATTTGTTCTAATTTAAACCCCCAAAATTATAATTCTCCACTACTGCCCAGTTCCTATATATTGCTTGTCTTAATCGTCGTGAGACACCCTGTATATGATCTTTCCATTTATCACATAATATTTTTTCAAAAACCCAACCAAAACTTAATAATGATCTGATGAGCATTGAAACAAATCATTTGATTTAGGTTCTAAATGAGTTGTAATGATGTTCCTAACCTCCTCACTCTTTGTATTGTAATGTAGCGTGGTTTCCGTTCATAACAAAACAGACGTAACTAATATCGCAGTTCGAAGAAAGGGAACCTGGCAGCTGATGGAGCTTATTAAAATCCACACATTCCCGTCGGCACATCCAAGTTTAATCAACATTCCAGAACATCACGGATCCGCTGCATATATTCTGTTGTCATGCGATATAAATACCTTCAGTGCGTACAAGATGCCTGGTAGCCACTGCATGCCGGATATTAAAACACGATGCACCGGAGGAATTTGGTAATAAGGTTTTACTAAGGTGCAGTTTTAGTGTAGGTACTTTAATGAAAATTTAGGCTTTTTAATACTCCCGTTCGGAAAATAATACAATGCGATACCACCTTCTGTTCGACACAATATGTAGAAGTTATATCGTGTTTATCGCTCTTAAGTGGAGGTTATAGTAAACTGCTTGAAGATAACAAATTTGCGGGGTAAGGGCAGAGGTAAGAAGTCGAGTAAGAGGGGGCGTGGCCTATTTACTATTCCTACTACAAGTATCAACGACGGGATATATCACCAAGTTATAAAAAGTATTTGTAGGTGCCGTACTCTTTTGTCTAAATACCGAGGGGTCTGTGATGGTGATGCCGAACCGGCTCCCGCTGACCCTTTTTTGATCGTCCGTCGCCGTCGTTGAGAAATAGACATTGTATAATTTATACCTGGCATCACATTTGATCCCTTTTCTGTGTATTTCAGGCACATACATGATAATAAATACAATATGAGTATAAGAAGTTCTTTATAAGTGCAACTGAGTTGTCACACAAAAAATGAATTTATCCTATATACAAGAGCAAAAATAAGACGGAAAATAAGGTGATAATATGAAAAATCAAATTGTAAGATTTCGCAGTAATCCTGAAAATGATAACTTCTCAAAACCAATTTTTTTTTTAAATTTTAGTAGTTCCTAACTTTTGGCCTGCAGTGTATATCAATAAGTCACCCAAAACAACCGACTACAAATTTAGTCGATGTCCAAAGCAATATCTATCTCATTCCAGACATGAATGAACTTCAGCTCATTCATAAACTGTAGTTTACATACTTTTGTATTGGTGGCGCCTTTATCAGTGTCCCAATTGGCGCACGGTCGTTCAATGCAAGGCTCTAGCTGTAACTATTTTTGACTCTGTATATTAATAATTTTTGGCACAAAAACCTGATTTGCGTTTTCTTAAAACTTCAATCTAGAGAAATGTCAATCCAGATTTTAGAATAAGTTTATACAGGGTGATTAACGAGACCGTAAATTTAGTCAAAAAAACCTCAATTTTGACAATTTTTTAACGTTGGGAAATTTCAAAAAATACGTCGACATTTCTGTAGAACCGTCCTTTTTCTTCATGCTCATATTTTTTTCAGTTCAGAAATCTCAAAATTAATAGTGAAAAAATGGTTACAGCTGAACCATTGCAAACAGCTTTCCTGTACGTACTATAACCTCCTCTTAATAAACTTGTTTCTATTTTTTTTCAATCATAATCCAGTATAAAATTAGATATTGCTTCTGTTGGCAATACACAGGTGCACTGGCTTAATACACCATGAGATATACCCAGTTGCTATAATTTTAAATATGGATGAATGGTTGGGGAAGAAAGAGATATACAGTGTGCCTCTTTGTATCTCTAACTACGCTAGCTCAAGGCTCGCCTTACCAGAGCCAATAACGTAACAATAAAATAGAAAGACAGTTCTGGGTCCTATCTCTCTTACATCCACTGGTAAAAAAATCCTAGACCTGCTATAGTATCGTAGGGTCTCACCGCGGCATGTCATCGTTAGATTTAGTTGCTTCCTCTTTAGACGGGCAGAGATGATGTATCTCTTTGGCTGCATGCTCCACTATAAGTACCCAAGTCTGGAGAAGACGCCATAAGATACTGAGCCTCTTGAAGGGTTGTTGATTCTTATTTAACTTTCTAATCTAGGTCGTGATTATTCCTAGAACTGGTTTGGTGAATACAAAATTGTCTCTAGAACTGCCCATGCGATTCGATCCCCAATCTCATTATTTTGGACTTCACTGTTTCCAGGTACCCATATCAGTGTAACCTAGCTCACGATGAGATGGCATCGAGAGCTTTTTTACACCGGAAAACAAGTTTCCATGTCAGCTTCCAAGCATGTAGCGCCTAAACTGTATCTCAGCAGATCGTTATCTATCTGATGGACACCTGATTTTCCTGGATACGATATACATATTGCACACGTTAAAACTGCGCAAATGTCTGTCTGAAATATCGAACGTGAGTAAAAGTCTCGTTGTGGGTCTAGAAACCCTTCTGATGGGTTGATGCAATGCATGCAATGCTCATCGCCTCGCTCACTCTACACAGAAATAGTCTTCTAACCCAGCTCAAAATTCTTCTTTTCAAGGCAGTTGCGGTATACGAGTAATTAGGGCTCGGAATCTTGGTAGTTCCAGTACTAATATTTTTTGTCTGTTGAACCATGTGAGTGCTTGCATAAGATCCTGGACAAGTGACAAAGTACACATTCAGAATTACATTAGCTGAGATGAATTCGCCTAAAGAGTACACAGAATGATGATAAATTGTTAATATAGTTAATAAGTGACTCATATCACACGATTTCATTTGCATTGACTTAACAAGAAGTTATACACTTTCAGGGCCGGTTGTACAAATGCGGGTTTAACTCAAGCTTTATTAAACCTAAGCTTAGCTAAGCTTAGGCTTAACTTTGACATCTATTGTACAATCGTCGGCATGTCAAACCTGTTTAATAATAAAATTTACTAGGGGGTAGGTTGATCAGTGATTATAGTCGAGTGCTTGTGACCAGAAGGTTCTGGGTTCGATTCTGTTTAAGGAAATTTATTTCTGGTTTCTTCCAATAAAAGAAAAGATATAAAAAAAAACTCAACGAGAATTCGCACCTGAGCCTTCACTGTTGGCTTCTAATTAACAGTGCTCTTCCTAGAGTGGCGCCAGGAAACAGTAACAAAGTCTACACAGAACACGCGACTAATGACCAGAGCAGTCGATGCCGATGATACAGAAGTAAAAAAAAAATACAATTTACTACGGTTGGCGCTAATGAAGCAATGCGTACTGTCCTAATATTCTAAAAAATAACCTCTTCCGGTTTGTCACTGTGGCGGTTTATGGCAAATTCCTAACAAAGTGACAAGTGTTTGCTTGACATATCATGTCAATTGTATCAGGGTAGGTTTAAACTCCAGCTAAGCTCGGGTTAAGCCTCGGTTTACGTAAGCTCGTGTTATGCTTGAAGTGGGGGGCTAAGCCAGCATTGTACAACGGACATTCTGCAACTGACATGGTTTAACGTCGGCTTACCTTAAACCGAAGCTTAAGCTTGCATTGTACAAGTTGCTGCAAGACCACATAAGGCCAAAACTGTTGAAATCTCTTGTAAAGGAATGCGCCTGATATTTTTTTGATAACTGTAGAGCTATCCACGACCACATTGTACCTAGAAGACATACAGTAACTAGGAAGTACTATTCTAAAGTACTTCGAGGACCTTTGAAGGCAAAGTTAAAGCAAAAGTGCTCCGGAAGATCAGCGATGTATCAACGAGGAATTGATGAATTAGGGGGAAATAGGGGTTCACCCTCTGCACCCTCGATCTTGCTTCATGTGACTTTTATGTATGTGTATCTGACATCAAACAAGAATGGAGAGGTCGAATAAGATTTATAGCTCAACAACGTTATGATGGGTATACTAAACTAAATAAAGTTATGGTATATTAAGCACAATTAAGAGTATTTTGAAGGATATTTTTTGAAAATGTTTAAATAAACATTTCATTGTTATGGAACCAGCGTAGTTATTTTTTGATATATCGTCCTATGTCAATTTTTCAGCATCGCTTAGTTCAGATATAAAAAAATGGAGTCAAGTCGATTGACTCAGTACTTCCCACACATAACAGTTGCAACCAAATCATCGCCCGCCTGTCGTCAAAAAAATCCAATACAAAAACCTCTCCGTAGGAACTAAAACGACACAATTCAGCTTCAGTTGGCCGAGACGAAACAACCAGGAACCCCAACTTGCTTGAAAACGAAGTTTGAGCTATTTTTATATTTTTAGTTTTCTTATTATTGCTGCGCCGCCACTGACACGATTTATGAAAACCATACGCATTTTTCATCCTTGCCGCGGTATAATACTGTGTCTAAATTTCATTAAAATTAATTCCATAATTTCCATGTTACTAAATTCAGAACTATCTAAAGCAATACTCGTATGTATACATCCGAGTATACATCAGACAATTCTAAGTTCCTTGATTTCTGTAATAGTCAAGGCAATTCGGCTGGACCTAACAAACATCTATTATTCCGCTAGGTCTTTCCTTCACAGGTCAATGGACAGCCTATTATGAATGAAATAAATTTTTGGGTTTTACAACCCCCCACCCCCTAACCACCCCAATTTCACCTTCACCCAAAAAAAAGTAAAAAATGATCAGGAACCCCTAAAACGCCTAAAAACAAAGTTTGAGCTATTTTTATATTTTTTGTTTTTTTATTATTACTACGCCGCCACTGACACGATTTTTTCAAAACATACGCGTTTTCTATCCTCCCCGCGGCAGTAATACTGTGTCAAAATGTCATTAAAATCCATTCGATAATTTTCGCGTTACGCAATATAAAACGATCTAGAACAACACTCGGATGTATACATCACAAATTCTAAGTCCCTTGGTTCCTATTATAAGCAAAGCAATGTTCGGATGGACCTAAAAAAGTGTGTTATGCCGCTGGGTCTTTCATTGGACAACCCATTATGAATAAACAAATTTTTCAGTTTTACAACCCCCCACCCTCCAACCACCCCAAATTCACCCACACCCAAAAAAAAGTAGAAAATGATCAGGGACCCCGAAACCGCCTAAAAACGAAGTTTGAGGAATATTTGAAATTTTTCGTTTTTTGCTAATTACTCCACCCCCCGTATAACGATTTCCAAAATTATCGGAACATTACCTACTACGACACCACAGCATATCGCTGCTCAAATTTCACCACAATCCATGCAGCGGTTACTGAGATTACGACGTTAGAAAAACGCCAACAGACAGACAGACCGACAGGCAGACAGACCGACAGACAGACCGACGGAAATGAGTGACGTGGATTTTCGTTATGTAGACATCATAACACGCCCAAAAAGTGCATTATCTCAAAATCGAAAATTTTCGCGATCACAATACTCCCCTCACCTATCGGTGTGGGAAGTAAAAAAGAACCCGGATTTTTAGGCTTAAGTTCTAAGACTATTTGGCTGTCAAATAGATCATTTATTTCCTCCAGCAGCTGGCGATCGATCGTCGGAAATATGAGAACGATGCGGTTCTCGGCAGTGGTAACGAGGCAGCTCTCTTCCGAATCGTCAGTTCGAATGAGTTACAAAGGGGAAATATGCGGAAAATTGAATTCTGCGTGTACGGATGTACCAGTCGAATCGTGCCCTGAAAGTTGTTTCCCATCGCCGAGAATGCTATGTTGGCTCGTTGTTTTTCATTTTATGCAAATCCGGCTGATACGCCGCAGATCTAGACAGTGGAGTAGTTAGATACGTTTGATTACCTCAGAGAATAAATAGGTATATATTTAAAAGTATGAGCCACTAAGTTAAGACTTTTTCAAATACTCGACTAGCTCACGCTAAAGATGAATCTTATCGACCGACACTTACTATCTTGTAACATGGTATATAGGAAAACATAAAGACTAGTTTTGAATTCAATAGGAGCATTGAAACTAACTCAAAAGTTTCAGAGAGCATATACAATCGAGGCTTAAAGCTTTCGACTTATCAGTTAACCCACCGCATCTTAAGAAGTAGTTGAACTTGTTTAAATCTATGTTATCTATTTTGTTATCCTAAGTATAATGAATGATTAGTTGTTCCATATAACAGAGCTGGTTGATTTTTGGATTGAAGTGGATTTGTAGCTTAACAAAGACGGGACAACCTATAACATTTTGTTATAGTAATGCTGCAGAATAAAAGAGATATTTGGTTAAACATTTCAAATAAAGCTAACTTTTGGTTGAGGGGGGCGGGTTATAATACGAACGTGAAAGCCGTTTGTAATGGTTCAGCTGTACTCGCTTTTTTACTATTAATTTCCAGATTTTTGAACTAAGAAAAATACGAGCATGGAGAGGAAGAGTAGCATTAGAGAAATATCGACGTATTTTTTTAAATTTCCTAGTAGACAGTTATTAAAACAATGCTAACATGTGGCGTTTTTTGACTCAGGGTCAGAAACCGGGCATTGGGTGAATGATAAAAGCGCCCCCAATATAATTATATCTATGCAAACTACAGTTTATGAATGATCTAAGGCTCATTAGTTTCTGGAATGAGATAAATATTGTTTTGGGCACAGACTAAATTCATAGTTGGTAGTTTTGGGTGATTTATTCATATCCACTGCAGGCCAAAAGTTGAGAAATACTAAAATTTTAATAAATCAAGGTAATTGGTTTAGAGCAATTCCATTCTTAGGATAACTGAGACTTGCAATCATATTTGTATGTAGCAGGTCCAAACCGTAATCTTTAGGGTCTTGGGCTCGCTCTCTTTTGCGTCGGGAGTAAGACCAAAATTTTGTAACATCGTAAATGTAAAGGCGAACATATTTACATGATACGATATTTGAAATAATTAAACCAGACAGTAAATCTGTATGACTAAACCTATATAGTAATTCGACTTGTTTATAGTAAAATATTATCCTTCATGTTATCTCCATGTATGGTGATAAAAATCTTGTACTTTGTATAACATTTTTTCATTCCAAAAACAAAATTTACGATCTTCTAGATTCACGCCTTTTGTGTTCAGGCGGTAAAGCAGCAACAGTTACTTTTTGCGACCACCTAAACTTGAGAAAACCAGTTGTGGTTTCCGTTTAGCATACCATTTTTCGTCCAAAAAGTAATTCTTTTGGCTTGAATACCTTCATCAGGTGTCATTTGTCGGGCAGAGTGAAGTCACTACCTCGACAACTTCACTATTAACCCATCTAGTAATGTGACAGTAACATTATAGTCAGATCGTCATCTATTACAGTCCACAATTAATACCCGTAATTCTTTTTTATTAATCGCTCAACGGTAGAGAGAGCAACTTTATATGTTTCTCCACATTCACAAAGTTGTGAACGGAAGACTGCTTCTTCTTTTTGAATACTTCATCGAATTTGGATTCTGCATTTTTTTAGATATTTCAGGTTTCTAACGGCATGTCTAAAAACTATTCAGGTTGAAAGACCCCCTTAAATTTCAGCCACCTATATTACTGCAGTTACTGTTGTCCCCGAAATTACTACATTTCCTATTTTCTATCCTAAATATTGGACAAAAAATTTGACAGTCAGTTCCTTGTATGCAACGATAAAATAATTTGTTTCAAATATAGGACAAGGGAATACGCATTAGTAGCACAGTCATGTCATTTGTCTGTTGAAAGTTATTGTTTCTCTCAAAGCCATTGTCGTGCTGTCAATAAGCCACTCCAATGCATGGTTCTCATTTTAACATTCTCTAATCTCTAAACTGTCATGTTTGTGACCTTATTGTAACCTGATAGTTGTGGTTGGTCTTTTATTTCGAGGATCTGTGCTTATTGTAGTTAATTTCAAACATTCAATTTTCATGACCTCACCTTTCAATTGTCACCAGCAAAAGATCCTATTGCGCAGTAATTCAATGCGCCGTTTTACATACAATTTGCCGAAATATTTAGAACACCTCCTAAATATTCATACAAATTGGATATAAGAGTGTGCAGGAGTGCATGCGCAACCATCTGTTTCTTGTCCTATTTTTTTTTTGTCAAATAGTTAGGACGGAAAATAGGACCGTGATGTCTTTAGAGAACCAAATACATAGATATATGATCCATGTATCATAACTCTTGTCTTTTTTTATTGGTGTGATAAACTTTCATGTGTATTATATGAATAAAAAGTAAGAACGGTATTATCTCCAATATCAGACTAATAACTGTGCTATTGAGGATAAAAAACTTTGTTGGTACGCTACTGTCCGGGATGCCGCAGAACGATTCAAAAGCTGGAATAGGTCGAATATATGTATTATTTGAGATGACGTATGCGCGGTGTTGAAATTGAATCCGTAATGACTATGCAGATGAGCCGAATAGAGAGAGTTGCATGCCAGGGAAGAACCAGGAGAATTCATTTGTACTGGCTTGAAAAAACAAACCGTTGAAACGCAAACAGTTAATACATTCAGTTTGTCAGAAATGATTACAATCTGACAAAAACGTATGCAATTCTGATGTGAAATCATCAAAATAGAGTGAAAGCAATTCCCACCTTACTCAAAGTGAGCTCAAGGATGTTTAGAACATGTCCTGAATCGCATTAGGCGCGATGTCCGCAATCCACGTTAGTTTTGGATCTCATCAGATGGACCTAGGTAAAGCTCGGTACACACAGAAAAATCTGTCGTTCTGTCAGACTTACGCTTGGATTCAGTGGGACGTTACACTCAGCATTCCTCAAATACAGCGATGTTTTATCCAATGGGGAGTGTATAGTTGGTAACGAATTATATCGTATTGTCGATTCAACTACAAGATGTCATTGGATTCTAATGAATAATTCAATCGCAGCCTGTCGTTGAATCGAATCTGTGTTTGGTAATTGATTCTAAACTACTTTCTTTTCCTTGGACCAACACATTTTATTGCGAGGACACCCGATTGATTCGTTTGGATGTTTAATTGTGTGATTTTGTTTGAAGTTATAAGGAGCATGATATAAGAATTAGACATAAGCCTGCACCAGTTGTTGCATTATTACCTGAAATATAACTGACTAATCTAAATACCTACATTCAAATGTGGGTGTTAGCTCCTCTAAGTCCCAATTTCTCAGCAGGTCCTCTATTTAATATATAACTGGACACATTTAAATCACACAATTGTTGATGCAATTCGCAAAACCACGAGATGACACAACACGGCTAACACCGAAACAACAGAACGGAACAACCTCGTCCATGTTGGCGGCTTCGCGGCGATAGTAACACTGAGATGATCCCCCTATTCTTTAATTTTACGTTCATTGAATCGGGACATCAATCCCGCCGAATACTGATTATAGTTCAGCGAACTACAAGGGCCATTGAAACAAAATTAATTTTTATCAGATGAAATATCACGAACTGCTGTTGCAGTAATAATTTTTGTACATTGAATAGATTGTATGCTTTGCTTAAATGAAACATAGGGTAAATTTCTAAACCAAAAGGATGTTCTGATTGCACTATAATATGTCAATACTGGTATTAGAAGGATTATACATATCGTTAAAACGAATATAAAATGATTTTGAGTTTATTGGCGTACCAGTGATTAATTCGAGTATAAGGATTGAATTCTTTCAATGACATGGATTTGAAACAACTGCAAATATATTTAAAGCGATGGAAAAACATCCAAATACTAACAATTAATTGGAAACGCAACAGTATTTTTTTCTGTATATCAGGCTGATATAAAAGCTGCTTCCAGATCTACCTGATGAGATTCAAAAGATCGAAACAGCGCTGTCGTGGACTAGGGATATCGTACCTGATGCTATTCAGGATATGTTACAAACAGAGACTGTGATATCCTCGAGCTCGCTTTGGGTAAGGGGAAATCATTTTCTTGATTTTTCCCCAAAGGAAGCACTCGAGCTAATAATATAGCTCATTGCCGTTTAAAAAATGAAATGCCCTTACTTAGATCACGAAATAGTAGTGTGTGGCCGCCAGTATCATATTCGTATAGTATAACTATTGTGAATTGAATGACATTTCATTCAAGCTATTATACCAGAGTGCATTATCTGTATGCGAAATCACGTAAAGTGTATACGAAGTCACTTGGAACAGCAAAAAATGCTTGGGCGGCTTCTCCTTTGTGAAACGCCCCCGGGCCCTGTATACCTGCCGCGCACCGACGATAAACCGATTGTCGGTGCTGCCGCGTTTCACAAAGGAGATGGCGCCCAAGCATTTTTTGCTGTTCCAAGTGACTTCGTATACACTTTAATAAACCATCTGAAGACCCCTGATACTCAAACACAATCAACCAAAGAAATTACTGCTTGACGGCGACACGCTGCATAACCGGCAGCCTTTGATATTTTTCCAACCCACTTTGGGTATACTACGGAAGGGGCCGATAGAAGACCCCTTTTTTGTTGCAGTGTTCAGGCGATGGAGACTACCTACTTATTTGCAGGAAATACATTTGCGGGGCCAGCATTGACAGGTAGCGAATTTATTGAAATAAAAGTGATAGATATCAAAATAGCGTTTTGGAGAAAACGATTAGGGAGATGCAAACAATGTTGAAAGGTTCAAAAACAAAGATTTACATGTGCTTTACCAACGCGTTGTCTTGAACATATATTATGTCATTTGTTAGCGTAACTGATATATTTTTATACTTGTAGCTAGGTATTTCGAATTCCATCATAAATAGACAATATGGGTAGTATAATTTTGTGCTTTCTTATAGAAAATTTCTTAACAAGTTTGACCGTTTGAAATATCGAATACCTATCTCGGTGTTACTCTGGACAGGACGCTTACATTTAAAGAACATCTGACAAAAATAGCAGCAAAATTAAGAACACGTAATAACAAGAGAGATAAAGAGACTTTGCGGTACATGTTGGGGCTCTTCAGCATCCACCCTGAGATCCTCTGCGCTTGGCTTAGTGTATCCAGTTGCAGAATATTGTGCTCCAGTGTGGCTCAACAGCTTACACACGCATATGGTCGACACTCAGTTAAATCAAACTATGCGCACCATATCAGGGCCGGTATTCCCAACTCGCTCCCCTCGCAAGCGAGCGATCCGTCAAAGGAGCGATATGATTTGCAGCGATATGGCATTTCTAGATTCTCACCTATCGCTCCCCTCGCAAATTTGGAAAGCGAGCATTGAGATACGACAACATCGCGTATTGATGTAAAATGTCCGAACAAAACGTCAAGTTGTCAAAACATAACCAATATGTTCGTTTGATAAAGTACCGTATACATCACAGACTATAAATAATAATTGTCGGTGATATACATTGATCGAGGTTGAACTAACTATTCTAAGCATGAAGATTAGTATCAACCAAAAAGCAACATTCAGGATAAATCTGATTTATTTAGCGGCGAATTTGGCCCCCATTAATGTGAAAGAACTGTTGTTTTCTATGTCGATACCAATATCCTTGTTTGAAGTTAAATAATGATAATCACAGCGATTATACTTTAGTTGTAATTCATATTATAACTTCGAATCATATATCAGTACATTAAACTATAAACTTTTAAAAGCTTACAATTTTTTATAAAATCACTGAAAAATAGTAAACCAAAATTTTTGCTATTGGATGAGGATATAAATCTGTAACTTTTACAGGGTCATTCAGATAAATGCTAATTGTGTCCAAGACATATCAAAAGATTTGTTTTTTTAATCTAAATAACCTTTTGAACTAGTTTTCAGCGAGTTTTGTTAGTGTTTTTTGAGTGGGAACTCGGTAAAAAAATCTATACATTTTAAAAAGGTACATTTTTAAGTGAAGGTTGCGCTTGACTTTGTCTAATCAATTTTCCACATAACGGATCCGATTTGCAATATTAAATATTAAATCGTTTTCCAAATTTAGGCGATTTTTAGTTTACTTCTTACTTGAGCCATTGATGAAATTGCGTACCTACTCGGACAAGTTCAAGGTAGAAAATGGAATGAAATACTTCAAAGCCTCGATTGTTAATTCCGTGTACTTATTTTCTCTTTTCAACCAGAAGGTATCAAAATATCCAGATTTGAACTCCCAGCGTAACATCCCATTGGCAGATAATTCCATCAGATTATAATAACGCAAACGCCTAAAATACATGAAAAAAAGGGTCGGGAATCAAGAAATATTTTTTAATACTAGGGGGGTCGTGTTATGGGTAAGGTTGAAAAACACTGTGTTAGAGGGCCTCTTGAAACAACTCGATGGAGCTCTGAAACATGTTTTTATGCTTCTTCTTGGTTTAACAGTCCAACACATACAAGATTGTCCACTATAAAGCATAATAATTATAAATAAGAGCACACATCTCAACTTAAGGTACCCTAATCGTCGGTGATAACCTATTTACATTGATACACCAGTGACACGAGCGATAGAAAGCACTCCCCTTTGACGCGAGCGCTTCAATTGTAAGGAGAGGATGTGAGAATCTAAACAGCAGTGATTTTCACTCCTCTCACATTTAAAGGCAGCGTTATCGCTCCACACGAGAGGTCAAGAATACCGGCCCAGGAACAATAAAGCCAACTCATACAACATGGCTGCCTATTCTTAGCAACATAGCTCCTTCCAGCTTGCGCCGAGAACATGCCCTGGTTAGAGAGTTCAATAAAATTATGAGCAACCCACAATTGCAGGTTCATGAGGATGTTCCGGACATCCAGCAAAATAGACTGCAATCGAGACACCCTCCATTGAGAACTGCTCATGTGCTCCACCAAACCAACTTTGACATAAATGAGCGATGCAGAGAGAAATGGGAACAGGAAGTAGCTCCAATGTATCACGTCATGCCGTGCATCACCAGCGAACCTACCGGATTCGATCTCCCTCGCAGAACTTGGACATCTCTTAACCGAATCAAAACCAACTGTGGAAGATGCGCCGACTCCTTACACAGGTGGGGCAAACTCCCTTCAGCCGCATGCGATTGTGGAGCTGATAGGCAGACCATCAGCCACATAGTGCAAGACTGTCCAATAAGAGCATATGCAGGCAACCTAGAAGATTTCCTAATGGCTACGCAGGAGGCAATTGATTATATATCAAAACTGGACATCTGTTTGTAAATATATACATATATGTACTGTGATGTAAGCCATACGCTAAATAAATAAAAATCGAATACCTATATTGATTTGAGCTAATGTTAACAGTTTTAACGTCTAGGCATAGCGATTGTACAATATAATAATACTTGAACGATTTCACACTCTCGATGACTCAGGTGGATGAGGTGCTTAAGGTTAAAATCACGTATCAAAATACGCTTTATTTGGAAATACAGGAACAGTCGTCATATAGAATATGTGACGTATATTATAAGTGCTACAACATTTCACAACCTAAATTCCTCAAATTGATGGAATGTCAATTTGAAAATTGAAAGTAAGGTCGCTTGTTTGAGGGAACTGCTAATTTTCATGTTATTTTTAACAGCTATTTGCTTATAGCTTATATTGTTTTGTTTATAATTTTGACAGTTAATCGTAACTCGTAACCGTTATTGTGGCATTCGTGAATTGTTACTCTAGTTGAAAATAAAATATATATCTGTCCCTCCGCCCATGCTCCTCAAAGAAAACGCCGATTGCCGATAAGGAGTTTTTCAGGTGATTCAATTCAGAATATTTGAATACGTAAATCTGATAGTTGAGATACAAAAACGACAAAAACATCAAAAACATATATTAGCGTAACCGTACTAAACCTCCGTTTTTGCTGTAAAGTAATTTTCCTTTCTTTAACGTAGCCACACACGTTTCAATCATCTTTACAACAAAACTTCAAACGTTGCTCTCGATATCGGCTTCACATTCCAAAACTTAAGTGCGATTTCTTTTTTCGGGATTCATCCTGGGACACGGTTTATACATATTCTTGTAGGTATTCTTTTTTAAAGGGTTTGAGCTGCGTAGACGTGGTGACCTAGTACCTAGTACTCAGTAAATGAACAATCAAAATCGGTATGATTTTCACTTATACGTTACGAGGCAATATTATTTTGCATGGCATGTCAAGTGAGTCAGTCAAATATCAATAAAATGTCTGTTTGTTTCCTCGCCGATCGCCCAACCACCGGAAATATTCCAACGCAACGGTTTGAATTCTCATTAGTCGCAACAAGACAGTTCGCTTCCGCTTGTCTCCTCGGATTGAATTACAGAAAAGAACCTTAACGCAAATTGGATTTTGTGTATAGATATAGATGACGCTCCATTTGACTGGAAACAGAAATGTAAAGAGTGTATTTCACTACAGTTCACAATAATGATACAGAGCAAATTAACCAAAAATGGGGCCAAGTGTCACATGAAAAAATTTGGAGTTACAAAATTCTCCACCCTTCCCCAATTTCGTAGCTGCGCACACTATTTGTAATAAATAATCAAATTTTATTGGAGAAGAACTAGGTATTAAATTAGTTAACAAAACAGAAATGTGCCAGAAAGGCGAATAAACTTAGATATTATAGGTGTTTATATCGCACTGATACTATAAATTTGAATAGAGGATAGTCGGTATATTGTCACTAAGTGGAAGAACCATAAATCGCTGAAGGAAGCCTATATCCCTCATGTCGTCAAGCTTCCCTCCAAAAACAAGCCGTGGTTCAATCAGCGTTGCAGAGATGCAGTTACCTCTAAAAACCAGCATTACAGAGAATGGAGGAAAAATCCAAATGCTGAGAGCCATCGCAGTTTTATCGACGCCAGAAATCACTGTAAACGCGTGATTGACAGCAGCAAGGAGGAACACAACCAAAAAATTAAGAACAAGCTCCTCTCATGTCCTAGTTCATCCAGAACATTCTGGTCTGTAGCTAAGGCTGTTAGTCAGAACTTTTCGTATTCGTCAATACCACCTTTGACCAGAGAGGACAAATCCATCGCTTCTGCTCCTAAAGAAAAAGCAGATATCTGTGGGAAGCTCTTCGCAGCCAATTCTACTGTATACTTTCAAGGAAGTACTCCGACCACCACCATAAGCGTGAACTCGAGAATGGCAGAGGTCAAATTTCAACATCGAGATGTAAAAAGCATCCTCCAAAAACTAAACACCAATAAAGCTACTGGTCCTGACCAAATTCCAGCCATTGTCCTTAAACGCTGTGCCGCTGAGCTTGCACCTATTCTTTGCAAGCTCTTCAAACTTTCGTATCAACGAGGCGTGTTTCCCGCTTCGTGGAAGATTGGCTGCGTACAACCCATCCCTAAGAAAGGCAAAAAAACTGATCCCACCAACTATAGACCTGTGGCTCTTCTCAGCATCATGTCTAAGGTTATGGAGACTGTCATTAACAGTCAGTAACAAGCTCCTGAAATACCTGGACAACAATAACATCATAAATGATCGCCAGTATGGCTTCCGTAAGCACAGGTCTACAGGTGACCTCCTTGCTTACGTCACTCACTTGTGGAACAGAGCAATAGACAGTCATGGCGAATCCCGTGTTGTTGCACTTGATATATCGAAAGCTTTCGACAGAGTATGGCATGACGGACTTCTGGTCAAGCTTGCTGCTTATGGACTACCACCTGGCCTGCACCAGTGGCTGAATAACTTTTTGAACGACCGATCTCTGTTTGTTGTAGTCGAGGGCTGTTCATCAGACGTATTTTCAATAAACGCCGGTGTTCCTCAGGGATCTGTCCTATCCCCTACACTGTTTCTGCTGTACATCAACGAGCTGCTGGAAATAACATCCAATCCAATCAACAGCTTCGCAGATGACAGTACATTAGTGTCGTGCATGGAACCAGGCAAGCCACTATCATCCCAGGAGACGGTACGTCGGCGACAGCAGCATGCCTCATAGATCAACGCTGATATCAAAGCAATTGTCGAGTGGGGATTAGCAAATAAAGTACAGTTCAACGTACAAAAAACTCAGGCAACAACACTCTCTCACGATGGCTTACCAACCGTGGAAATGGAGGGTCACCCCATAGTCGAATCACCTTCCGTAAAGCTTTTGGGAATCAACATCAACAATAACATGTCCTGGCACGACCACGTCGTATTGCTAAAACGGCATCCCAGAAGCTTGGAGTTTTGTTCCGCTGTAGGAAGTTGTATACACCAGAGCAACTGCTGCTGCTCTACAAGGCACAGATCCGACCATCGCTGGAGTATTGCTCCCATGTGTGGGGATGCGCTCCGAAGCACTCTCTAAAGCTTCTGGACACTATCCAGAAAAGAGCGATTAGACTTATCGATACGCCTAACCTCACCAAGGACCTCCACAGCCTGGAACATCGGAGGAGGGTGGCTGAACTATCCCTGTTTTACTGATTCTATCACGGAAGATGTTCGAGTGAGCTCTCTCAGATCTCTGCGAGCTCATCCTTACCAGGTCGAGGTCCTTACTCCCCGAACTAGTCTCCTCCAGCATTCCTTCTTTTGGAGAATTTCGACGCTGTGGAATCAGCTGCCGGGGAATTTGTTTCCCGACGGCTACAACCTGCAGCGTTTCAAATCTAACGTGAACCGATACTTATCCTCTCGCAGCGCTTCTATAGCGCCATAGGGTTTCAGCCTTTGAGGGAGGCCGACCATAAAAAAAAAAGAAGGGGACGAATTTAGCAAAAAGATGCCGCTATAATTTAGTGACTAAAGAGTGTACAATAGTCGTAGTTTAGATGTTGCAAATTATAAGATTAGTTATGCGAACGATATATTAAAATATTCCAAAGTTCGGACATATACTTTCACAGATAAAGTTCGAATAGGTCTGTGCTGTATAGAATATCACCAGACATTGTCTCTGCCACCTCAATTCCACCCGTTCCCTCAGAAAGTGAGGATAGTGGGGTTACTAAAACATATTATAGAAATGTGTCACTTGGTTATGGTCAGAGGGCCTTGAAGGCCTCCACCTTAGAATATTTTCAATTAAATTTTGGTGTTTATACAGGGTCATTGAAGTTACATTTTTTTAAATATATTCTCTTGTATTATATTGCGTTTTCCAATTCCTTGGTCAACTCTAGCGTGACTTTATGTATCACACATGGGACATAATACAAACCGTTTAGACGCAAATACCATTTTTGTTATAAGTAGGTTTCAGAAAAAATGAATAGGTACCTCAGCGATTATAAAACTAAAGCCTGTGATAAGCATGAAAGGCGTCAGCTTAAGTTACACGATCAATTTCGAATTCTTTTTGTACTTAATTAAACAAACTTCAATCAGCAATAACTTAAATTTTTAAAATGAGAATGGCTAACTTTTCTGTATGATGAGACGTCAAATTTTATAACCTTTTCATCAATATAAGATTATTTTTCGATTTTCCTACCTATAAGCGACCTAGAAGGCCATGAAAAATAAGCAAAAAGCTGTTCAGATGGGAGAAAACAACTAACTCAGCAAAAAAAAATGCAAATGAACTAGAGTAACGAGACAATATTATAGCAATTCCTTTTATCATATCAGCTCTAACCAGAATCAGCAGCGAAGCGATGACATATTTAAAGTTAAAGAAGAGGTGGTGTGAGACAGAAATGGTTATTGCTACCAGCGATTGTTGCTGGTAGTCTAATATCCTCAGAATGAAATGTCATAGACGTCGTTTTAATGATAGGCCAGTATATGGGGTATAATCAGTAATCTCAAGTGGTCCGCTATTTTCCTAAGATGACGAAGATAGCTTTAAAGCTACAAAGTAGCACAGTGACAGTTTGAAAATAACCCTTCAAAGTATACAGGGTGTTTGCTAAATTGGGACTTCAAAGGACATAATATAGTACCCGCTAAAGTGATTTTTTCTAGTGTCATATAACCGAAATATTCAGGAATATCAAGATATTGATCGATAATGAAATCCTCATCGCTAATTCCGTCCCTGTGCAAATAGGTGAAAACAGGCAAAACACGAATAAACCCAGTTTGCATCGTCTTGTGCAAAGAGCTAGAGATACAGGATATTTGTATCAAATTATAGTGGACACGCTGGACGACCTAGACAACCTTGCATTCATTGTCCAAATTGAAGAAGAAATACTTGACTTTTCTGTCTCTTGTCACGAACTTCGAACCATATCTATAAGACTCATGTGACAGAATCGTACTTAAAACTTCGCAGCGAATGAACAGTAAGTATTTCTTTAACATTTTTTTTATTCTTTTCCGCTGATTCACCGTACATCAGTTTAGTCATTTCAAATGCAGCTACTTCTGAAGAGGAAAGTCGCAACTTTGGAAACACCTAGTAGAGAAGCACAAATTCTCATCACAGAAATAATACTTTTCAGCTACCGGGTAACGAGAGAGTGGGGCGTTTAGCTAGGATAGGGCGCAGCCCCTGCATCGACCAGAACTGATGCTTGGCGCCAAGTCAATGTTGCCCAGGAAAACTGGGCCTACATACGAGGATGGCCTGAAAAGTTGTCGGCCTGATATAGAAAGAAGCGGTTTGGACCTTCAAAATCATTTTTATTTTTCGACATAGTCTCCTCTTAACTCGATACACTTGGTCCAACGATGTTCCAGAGCCAGGATGCCGTCTTTAAAATGATCTTGTGGAGGTCCTGTAAATTAGTCATCCACGGCAGCAGTCGCTTCGTCGTTTGATGAAAAACGTTGCATAGAAAGATTTTGAGTTTTAGGAACAGGTGAAAGTCCGACAGGACCAAGTCAGGAGAATAAGGTGGGTGCTCCAACAATTCCTACTTTAAATCGTGCAGTTTTGCCATTGCATGTTGCCCTTTGTGCACTGGCGCATTGTCTTGATGAAAGACGACTCTCTTCTTTTGCAAAACTGGTCTCTTTTTCACAAATTTTCTGATCCAGCTGGGTCAAAAAGTCAGAATAGTACTCCCCTGTTATGGTTTTACCGTTCCAAGATAATGCACGAGCAGAATGCCTTTAGCGTCCCAAAAAAACAGAAGCCATCACCTTTCCTGCGGGAACCTGACTTTGGCGCAGAGGACCCGGCTTCAGTCCACTGCTTTGATTACTGTTTGGATTCTGGTATATAATGGTGAATCCATGTTTCATCCACTGCAACAAATCTGCGCAAAAAGTCCGCTTTATTTTTTCTATATAGCTCCTAAGCCCGCTGTGACATCCGCATGCGGTTGCGTTTCTTCTCAGGTGTAAGGATTCGCGGCACCCATCTTGCACTGAGCTTCTTCATGTGTAACACTTCATGCAAAATGTGACCAACCCATTCCCTCGAGATACCAACAGCCTCGGCAATTTCGCGCAACTTCACTCTCCTGTCTTCCAAAACCATATCATGCATACGGTCAATCAATTTAGGAGCTATTGCACTTTTTGGACGTCTTTCGCGTGGGTCATCGTCAATGCTCTCCCTCCGTCGCTTACACTCTGCAGCCCATTTCTTGACTGTGGAGTATGAAGGTGAATCTTCCTTATAAACGTTAACAAACCTTTGATGGACCTCCTTCGGAGATAAACCTTCTTTCACAAAGAACTTTATTACCACATGGTACTCAAGCTTCCCGATGTCTGACGGTGCTTCACACTACACTCACGATGATCGACTGTCACAGCCACACTACTGATCGCAACTGAGGCATTTCATGTGAGACTTGCAGAGATTTGTATGAACATGCAAGTAAGTGGTGCAAGTTCGCGTGCGCCTGCGTCCTATTGAGGCCGAGAACTCTTCAGGCCATCCTCGTAGAACTGCCGAAAGCCTGGTCAGAGAGAGAGACGCTTGCAGGCAAGCTAAAACATTTATAGCGGACACTGATGAGGGCCGAACGCTATGGCTTCTGAAAAAAGGCAGAGAAACCGTCAACCTTCTAGCGGAGGTTCTCACAGGCCATTGCGGACTGAATAGATATTTGACACTCATTAGAATGGTAGGGTACCCCATCTGCTCTAGATGCTGGAAGGAGAACGAGACAGCGTTCATGGGCAGGGATTTTAGTATTTTCAATGTTGGTTCAGTGGTGTTGGCAAAAAGGCCTAAAAGTAGCCCACTTGCCTGGCCTCGCCTCCCCATCACTACTACTACTACGGCTTCCAGGTAAATTTGTTAATACCAAACAATTATTGGCCAAGGAACTCCTAGCTTAGGAAGCTTCCGAAGGCCATGCATCTAGGCCACCCGGCAATGCTAAGAAACATAGCCGCGTTTGCAGGCGAAGCAGCGTCAAGAAGTCATCTTTATCCTTTATTTTCTACAAAGCTACCCATTACGAGAAAACGACAAGTGGCCATTTTCGGGAACGTTAAAAGGCATTTCACGTTTCCAGATGAACTTTTCCATTTCTTCTGGTTATGTGGATTTTGCGAAAGTGTCTCGAGTAGTATTACTCAGAGGATTATTTTTTCCCTCCGCGATAGATTGGATAAAAGTCCTAACGAACAACGTAATTGTTAAGGTCCACTTGGACAAATGAGACGTTTAGCGCAGGGCGACGATAAATAAATACATCAGTATGATGCAAAATATTCATTGTTTCAGAAGTAAATAACGGAAATATAAATTAGCAGTTTTAAAATGAATTAGGGTTCATTAGCTTTGAAATGTTATTATTAGTCAGGTAAAGCTTTAATTTGTTCTGCCTCATTTTGTTTTCAGCGAATATAATTACCATTCCCGGAAATAATTACTACTAATAAAAGGGTCATCACGTTTTATACATTTGAGTTATTATAATTATTACGACTGATAATAATCTACTACACAGAAAAAAATACTGTTGCGTTTCCAATTAATTGTTAGTATTTGGGTGTTTTTCCATCGCTTTAAATATATTTACAGTTGTTTCAAATCCACGTCATTGAAAGAATTCAATTCGAAATAATCACAGGTACGCCTATAAATTCAAAATAATTTCTAACGATATGTATAATCCTTCTAATACCAGTATTGACATATAATGCCATCAAAACATCCTTTTGTTTTCGAAATTTACCCTATGCTTAATTTAAGTAAAGCATACAATCTATTCAATGTACAGATATTATTACTGCAACAGCAGTCCGTGATAATTCATCTGATAAAAATTAATTTTTTTTCAATGGCCCTTGTCGTTCGCTGAACTATAATCAGTATTCGGTGGGACTGATGTCCCGATTCAATGAACGTAAAATAAAGACCAGGGATTCATCTCAGTGTTACTATCGCCGCGAACCTGCCAACATGGGCGAGGTTGTTCCTTGTGTTGTTTCGGTGTTAGCAGTGTTGTGTCATCTCGTGGTTTTGCGTATTGCATAAGCAATTGTGTGATTTAAATGTGTCCAGCTATATATTAAATGGAGGATCTACTGAGAAATCGGGACTTAGAAGAGCCAGCACCCACATTTGAATGTAGGTACTTAGATTAGTCAGACAGTTAGATTTCAGGTAATAATGCAACAACTGGTGTAGGCTTATGTCTAATTCTTATATCATGCTCCTTGTAACTTCATACAAAATCACACAATTAAACATCCAAACGAATCAATCAGCTGTCCTCGCAATAAACTCTGTTAGGCCCGGTTTTATAATCATTTACTAATGCGTTGATTAGCAAATGTACCTATTAACATAATCACTCCAGTAAAGTGATGCGCGTTTCATAATGCATTTGGAAACGTCAATTAATTAACAGGCAATAAAATGTGGTTGGTACACCTGAAAGAAGGTTTTATGCCACATTTTGTGCTGTTTCAACGACATTATGACATTTCGCTTAACCTATAAAAGTGAATGTGTCAGATTGTGACATAAGTTTTCGTGTTTTCAATTCTATGAATATTGATAGCATTATAACTCGTAAAGAAAGGTATGGAACCAAAACCACAAACAGCAAAACGTGCGCGTGGTAGTAACTTTACTAAAGAAGAGGAGCTGCTACGTATTCGTACAGTAGCAATATTCAAAAGCATTATAGAACACTAATTTACAGATAAAGTGAACAATCAGGAGAAGGTAGGTACCTGATGAGTGAGGATAAAATACAGTCGTCTACAAATACATATAGAAATGACTTTGTGAAATAAATTTTATAAACACTGATTAACAACCTTAACCTAGTGAAATTCTGATATGTGTGTCAACTCTTAAACGACATGTCAGATTTATAGGTTGATTTTCAAATTAATGCGCTTTAACTGGCCAAGTGCGAGCCATTAACTTATTGGACAATTATGTCATTTTAATCTGTCAGTTAGCGATTATGAAAACCATTTATTGCCTAATGATCGGATTAAACATAATGCGTGAGTTAAGTTTGATTATGAAACCGGGCCTTAGTCCAAGGAAAAGAAAGTAGTTTAGAATCAATTACCAAACACAGATTCGATTCAACGACAGACTGCGATTGCATTATTCATTGGAATCCAATGATATCTTGTAGTTGAATCGACAATACGATATAATTCGTTACCAACTATACACTTCCCATTGGATAAAACATCGCTGTATTTGAGGAATGCTTAGTGTAACGTCCCACTGAATCCAAGCGTAAGTCTTTGACAGAACTACAAATTTTTCTGTGTGTATAGACAGTCATGCATGCTAAGCCTTACTACTATGACCCGGCAACTGACTGTCAAAACCAAATATACGTTATACAATAATATACGTTTATTTGAAAACTACCCGCTTCAAATTTATCAAAAACCACTAATTAAAAGAAAAAATTCCGAGACACATTAGAACATTTGTCAAGGGGACAACTTTTTAACTAAAAACTAATTCACCTCCTTGTACCCTCTGCCCCCCAGTGTCATCCCCTTAATTCTAAATCGAGTAATAGCTTGTCTCCAAGGTATATCGAAGTAGTTTATTTTGGCGTTTGAGTTTTAAAATCGGTCAATTGTTCTCGAGATAATTACAGAAACCTTTATGCATCTTAGTTTGTTCAGACGGAAAACAAAAATACAATGAAAACACAAAAATATCACTTTTTGTTGTAATAAGCATTCAAAGTGTTGCCTGTTATTGGCCAAATAATGATATAGACGATATTCAAAGTCCTGACGGACAGTTGCAAAACCATGTTGTGGGATATTGTGGCAGCTTTTGATGGTGCGTGGGCGAAGATCATCCAAATCTTCAGGATGGGGAGTAAACACAACAGATTTTTAATTGGCCCAATACAAAAAAGTCTAACGGCGTCAAATCGGGAGATTTAGTAGCCATTCTATAGGCCTTCTACCATTTTACTGAAAACTCATCATCTAGCCATTGCTGAACCAGAAGAACATAGTGAGAAGGAACGCCTTTTTGCTGGAAATAGATTTGAGCTTCATCAAGCATAGGGTTTACATCCTTCTTCGATTTGGTTGGTTTCAGTGATTGATTTTCAAACATTGATTTTCCAACGTATCCAAATAAATGTGTCCAATTGAAATTTACACCAATAAACCATGGCCCAATCACTTTCTTTCCCATAATGCCTGCCCATGCATTAATTTTGTGGGGTATGTCATTCTCTACAAAAGCATGAGTATTTGCATAGATCCAGTATCGCAAGTTACGCTTATTAACAAATCCGGTCAGATAAAGGTATGCATACATTAATAGAGCAGATATACTTCTTCTCCGTGTCGATTTGTTGGAGCTCGTATACTGTCGTGTGGATTACTATATTTGTCAACAAAAAGGTACAGCCCAGGCTCCGCCACACCGAGTTGCTGTTCCATGACTACTCCTCACACTGTGAGGAGGGCAATCACTGGGTCCATCGTGTGCCTTAAGTAGATGAAGGGGCTCAAGGATGACTGCCCTCTGCATTCTGGTGGCTAAGATGTGCACCGCCGCACGGCATACCGGCATTGCGTGCAGTACAGAGCGTAGCGTATTGTCCACCTTGTGATCCAATTACTATAACCAGTAGACTTACTGTGTAGACTGGGCAGTGTCTGCGAAGTTGTCCGAACAACGACTGATATTTGGTCCACAAATTGAGATACATGAGGATTTTTCTAATATTCTCGAAAACGAATCGAGCGATTTAAAAAAATCGAGGGACAAAATAAAGGACTTCAACATACCTTTAGAACAAGCTATTACTTGATACCTCTTGTCGGTTAGGATTTTAAAGCGGATGACTTTGAGGCCAGAGGGTGAAGTAGTGTTTGGTTAAAAAGCTGTCGCCCTTGATAAATATTTTGATGTGCCTCTGAATTTAATATTTCAATCAGTAGTTCTTGATAAACAGAATGCGCAGAATTTGAAAAGGATAGTAAATGAGATTGTACTTGCCAAAACATGGGTACAAGCTTCTGATTATCAACGATAGTACGGTGGAACAAGTGTCATTATACAAATATCTGGGGGAGGGGATGCCGCATTGAACAACAGTCCAGAAAGGCATTTATCAGTATGAGAAGATTCTTCATAAGGTCAGATCTGAGTCTGAAACTTCGGATACGCATGGTCAGATGCTACATTTTCTCGGTAGGCCTTTGGAATGTATATTTACCGCCGTATACTCAAAATATAATGGGTTGAAAGATTAACGAATGATGAAATCCTTATTCGCATGAAGAATAAAAAATTACTCATGCTTATCATCAAGGAACGAAAATATAATGGTTCAAAGATTAACGAATGATGAAATCCTTATTCGCATGAAGAATAAAAAATTACTCATGCTTATCATCAAGGAACGAAAAACAACTTACATAGATCATATCATGCGAAGAGAAAGATTATTGATGGAAAAGTCCAAGGTAGAAGGTCTGTCGGCAGGAGCCAAAATTCTTGGTTGAAAGACACCCGAAGATGGTTACCGCATGGCTGTATCTAGAACGACGATAGCTATTTGGATCACTAACTTTCGAAAAGAGACGGCCTCAAAAAAAGATAGGAGAAATATTTGGTGAAATCATTATTAATAAGCAACCAGAAAACACGTCTTAAATTGTCACGTAAAATTTTTAAATGAAGCTCTGCTTACTGTTTACGACAAAATCTGTACTCTATGCCGATTTGTGCTAAGTATTCTAAAAGGTGAAAACTGTCGCTTATTGCAAACAATACATTGAAAACTAAAGCACAAATTACTTGACAGTTTTTGAATGAACGTTGCTTTAAAACATTTACCCTCCCATTTACCTTATAATGATGCACGAGTATTTTCCCTCTATAATTCAAAACCTCTTATGAAAATCTGAAAGAAACAATTACAATATTTCGACTTATAGCAACATTAAAAGCTAATCAATTTTACAACTGCTAATTTATATTTTCTGTAACATAGCTAGATTATGCTAACGAGTCTATTTACTTCTGAAGCTGTGATTATTTTGTTTCGCTTTGTTTTATTAATTTCCGGCGCTCTGCGCTCAACGTCTTACTTGCCCAAGTGGACCTTTATAATTACTTTGTTCGTTAAGGCTTTTATCCAATCTTGGAAGGAAAGACTAATCCTGTGAGTAATATAACCCTGACATTTTATCATAATTTCACGTTATGCAAAGAAATGCAAAAGTGCATCTGAACACGTGCCTTTTTACGTTCCTGACAGTGGCAACTTGTCGCTTTCTCGTGCAGGCAGCTTTGTGAAAAATAAAACATAAAAATGAGAAAACATTTAATAATTCTACAGGGTGGGGCATATTACTCAATGGTAATAAAATTATTAGTTTTTACTCTAAACAAAATTTATTGGTTGTACAACATAGCTAATAATATACCATTTTGAAATATTCAGGTACGAAAAATTACATCTGGCATGTGATGTCCGTTTTTATTGATACACTTTTGCAGTCGTTTCTGAAAATTGTCCTCCACTCTTTCCTTGGCCTCGTCATCACGTGACTTGAGATACCCCATAGAAAAAAATCACAAATGGATAAACAGGGAGACCGAGGAGGCCACAGAATGTCACCAAACCTCGAAATTAAACGATTTCACTGTAGGCCAACGAGAGGCTGAAAGTGGTGTCGTCTTCTCACATAATAATTGTCAGGATTTCAGCGTATACGTGCTCAACCCGGTGACGCGGTCTCAGTTTCTTGGAACACGTCCAACAGGTAACACTTCTCAGGATGCCAACCACTTGAGTTGGCGAGATGTCAAGCAGCGAAAAGCTTCGACACCAAGACGGCGGAGCGTATTTGACCCTTGGTTATATATTTTGAATGTAATACGTTATTATGTTTCCTCACATAGGTGGATACTTAAATTTGGAGGGGTTTTAGGGGCTTACAGTGTTACCTTGGGTATAAAACGTAAATTGTACTATTCTAGTCGATCACAGTCATTTAAATTCTAAGGGCCGCATTCATAGTCGTCTCTTGAGTAGTACTTAACCCTTAACCGGTGACGTCCCATTATTGTTACATTCATGGCGACGTGGAGTCTTGGAGACTCCTCCCATTCACTGCATACATTATCAAATCCATACATTATTATCAGGATTTGAGTATGTTTCTTCCAATTTCTGAACTATTTTGTCGAACCTGATGTAAAAACACTTACATACTCTTCGCTGCCAAGTATCACTATAAAGAAAACTAGTAAAAGGACAGTTTGAATAATAAAAATGTATTAAAAAAATCTCTAATCCTGTTGAACATTACACCCTCTACATATCTTCTGAGAACAGGATAAAGAAATAGGCTTTCTGCAACACGCGCGTAGATAAACTGTCTTTCTGTGTAACTTTGAGGGGAATAGATAACAATACTTCCTAAGTTTGAGCCGGTCTTGTTGATCAGAAGATGAGGAATCTAAGTGCAAAATGGTTTGTTGAGTTTGGTTTCTCATCATGGAGGACTGGAAGTTTTTAGTTTTCTGGCATATAATTTTTTTTCGTCTGGGCTAGGTTCACTTTCGGACTGCTGGGATATTGAATTATGATCCATTTATTTTGCAAAGTCAGGATCAATATCATCAATGTCGCTATTATCCGAGTCCAAGCCGTTATACCACTCTGAAAAGGTCTCTTCAAAGTAAGGATCAATTGCACGAATATTCCGTGACGTACTTGGACGATTAACCATTACAGTGTTGTAAGAGACTCAAGCAGAATCCTGAACACATGATATATACAACAGGCGTACTAATAGTGACGTGGAGTGTGCTAGACCCCGAAGCATGGTTTACACAACAATCGTTTCCTGTTAACTGACGTCACAAGCGATGCTGCGTCGGACGGTAGTTGTAGAAAGCTACCTGACGTTTCGTTTGTTAAGGTCATCTGGTTTCGAAATTATAGCTGTATTTAACTTCGAATGAGTCTTCTAGACTCCATGTCACCGGTTACGGGTTAAGGTTCCCTTAGGTTAAAATTACATTTTTATCTTATTTCTAAATGAATATTACCAGCAGTCGAAAAGTTAGCAAAAAAAAATACGTGATGCAATTCAGTGCGAATTTAATGCGGACAGAAAATGTTGCTAACCTATGATATTACGTATCACCATTTATTATCAATCGGTGTTACGTCAAAAGCAAACGAGCGCCACCCTGCGCGGTTGTGTCCACATACCTGCCTCTTATACTAAATATCTTGGGCGTTTCGAACCGGTGGGATTACCACAAATCTGACCACGGCACGCTAGTGTTCTACGGCCGTGTAATCGGCCTTAAGAGTGCCATCTAAAAACATCTGATGGCCGCTCTACCATCACCGTTTCGTTGTGAATCAAAGGAGATTCAATTCCAAACACTCTTTGAAGTCACTTTTGTTCAAGTTGCAGTCATTAGCTTCGAGCGTGGAACCCAAGACCTCTCTATCAAAGAAGCTAATTTAGCTGACACAATAAAGATGCAATATTCATTTTAACCACATGGCATGTCGGCAACAATTCACTAGACGGCGCAGTGCGGTGTACGGCATACTTTATGCCCTTGATATAATACCGGCCTCGCTCAAACGAGAACGTTCATACATACGTACAATCACAGTTAATTACTTCGTTGTAGAGCACTGGAGTAGCGCCCGTATTTATGAACAATTAGCTGGGTTTATAGTTACTATTGTTTTAGTCACAATGCGGCCAAGTTTCGAATGCCGCCAATTAACGCTAAAAATATGCAATTAAACTGTGCAATATATCGGCTTGTAATAAGGGTCTGTACACTGGCATATTTGTGTGGCGGAATCAATCGGTCGAATGATTGAGTACCTATATGTTATATGTGAATGTCCCGGAATGCGTTACAGCGGTCGACAATAACATGTGGAAATGATTAGAGAGAGAGAGAGAGAGAGAACAACCTCTTTTTATAAAACACACGGATTTGTTTTACCGTCAGTTTTCTAAACGAACTAATAATTGTTAGGTGTTAAGACTGCTACAGACTATGGCCCGATTAGATCAACACAGGCGTTTCAACAAAGGCTTTGACCAATCAGAGCAGCCCATTCTAGAACATGCATCTGTCAAAGTTCTCTGAAAATTATTGATCTCTCTTGAAATTTACTTCAAAAAATGAAGTCAAGTTGATTGACTCAGTACTTCCCACACATTACGCCGATACCAGTTTATTATTTTTCCATAGCATGAAGCTTTGCAACCAAATAATCGCCAACCCCCCCCCCCCCCCTAAAATTGTCTTATGCCGCTAGGTCTTTCCTTCACAGGTCAATGGACAGCCTATTATCGATGCTACAAACTTCTCAGTTTTACAACCCCCCACCCCTCAACCACCTCACTTTCACCCCCACCCAAAAAACTGGTAGGAAACGACCAGGAACCCCTAAAACATCTAAAAACCGAATTTGAGTTGTTTTCATACTTTTCGTTCTTTGATTATTGCTACGCTGACACTGACACGATTTTTAACAAACATTCGCGTTTTCAATTCTCACCACGGTAACAATATGCTGTGTCAAAATTTCATTAGAAGCAATTTAATAATGTCCACGTTACAAAATGCAAAACGATTTAAACCAATAAATTCTCGTATAGTATACAGAGTTTCCGTAATAGGCTAGGCAATGTTCGGATGGACCTAAAATGGTGATTTGTGTCGCTAGATCTTCCTTCACAGGTTAGTGGACAGCCTATTATGAGTACAAGAAATTTTTTAATTTTTCAACCCCCAACCCCCTAACCACCCCAATTTCACCCCCACCCAAAAAACGCAGAAAATGATCAGAAACCTCTAAAACGCTTAAAAACGAAGTTTGAGCTGTTTTTATATTTTTAGTTTTTTTATTATTTCTGCGCCGCCACTGGCACCATTTATCAAAACCATACGCGTTTTCCATCCTCGCCATGGTAGTAATACTGGTTCAAAATTTCATTAAAATCAATTCAACAGTTTCCTCGTTACAACGATCTAAAGCAATACTCTCGTATGTCTACATCAGAAAAAATTCTAAGTCCTTTGCTTTCTGTAATAGGCAAGGCAATGTTCGGATGGGCCTAAAAAAGTTATTTATGTCGCCAGGTCTTCCTTCACAGGTGTGACGGGCCAAGGTTGTGCTAGAAGAGCACCTCGGGTCCGTGAATCCAAGGGATTAATGAGGAATAAAACGTGACATATATTTGTTTCACCTTTTAATAAATTGTTCTAAGTTGTAAATATGTGCACATAAATCAGGTATAAAATCGACAAAATATACATATATATATTTCTTCACCTTTTAATAAGTTACTTAAATTGTAAATATATACGAATGCTGGAATAAAGTATAAAACAGCAAAAAATACACCAAACGAATTCACAAACTATCTGTAGCAATAACATAAAGGTTATTTAGAAAACCACTGGCAAGTAAATGATGAAGTAAACTTATCTTTTGGAACAAAACAGATGAATACGGCAGCCTCCCTGGCTACAGTGGCTACCGCCCCCGTGGGATTGTGAACACAGCAGCGCCTCTGCGTCAGCTGCCTCCTTGCAGAGAGTTAATACAGCAGCCCCTTGCTACTGCCCTCGTAGGATTTCAGACAGCGTCTCAGCGACAGCTGTCCCCTGTGGCTATTGCAGTAGCCCCTTTTGCTACTGCCCCCGTAGGATTGTTATTTAGTCTCTGGAACGGGAAGGTGGACCTCGGCGGTCAAGATGGCCGACTGTTGCGTGGCGTCGTGAGTAGTAAAAACCCAAAAACGGGAAACCAGGCTGCAAGCATTATAGCTCATTTAATATCGCCCGATTCAGAGCAAGGCCCCATCCCTTTGTTTGACTACCCCAAGAAAGGAAAAGTTACCTAGGTTCAGCAACTGCTATATGTTAAGCCAGGTCCCAGGGATGGTCACTAGTCACTACTAGGCAGCCAGCTCGGTGGTGGATGGTCGGTTGGTCAATCGGAAACTGACTCCCGCTCCGGTTGTGTGTACTAAAGAAGACTCTGTGTCCCTACCGAAAACCGTTGAATTCAAAACGTCCAATGACGCTCGCCAACGAGTGATTTATAGACCAGTCGATATGGTCTTCCAGCGTTGGGAAAAACCAGCCGCTGCTAGGCAAATTATAGGCTTGGGGACAAGTCTGCCGTTGCACAGGTCAGTGGACAGTCTATTATGAAAGCAACAAATTTTTCAATTTTACAACCTCCCACCCCGCAACCACCCCAATTTCACCCTAACCCAAAAAAAAAGTAGAAAATGATCAGGAACCCCTCAAACGCCTAAAAACGAAGTTTCAGCAATATTTAATTTTTTTGTTTTTTGCTAATTACTCCGCCGCATATGCACCGATTTTCAAAATTATACGAACATTACCTACTACGACCCCACAGCATACCGCTGCCCAAATTTCATCACAATCCATGCAGCGGTTACTGAGATTACGACGTTAGAAAAACGCCAACAGACAGACCGACAGACAGACAGATAGACAGACAGACAGACAGACCGATTTTCGTTATGTAGATATCATAACATGCCCAAAAAGCGTATCATCTCGAAATCGAAAATTGTCGCGATCACAATACTCCCCTCACCTATCGGTGTGGGAAGTAAAAGGTGAAAAAAAGACATGCTTTATATAAAATCGACCACTGTGAACCCTGTAGCATCATCTCAACTCTGATTTTCCATCCTAAATGGGTGAAAACTTGCACTTTTCTGTTTAGCAAGGAGTTTACCAATTGCTAATTTCAACTAAACAGATTCTACAAAACCGATACATTTGATCACTGGATGAAATGTACTGTTAATGTAATGATAATGATGACAAGAAATTCAAATTACTGCATTATTTTGATAAAACAATAATTTACCATCGATAATAATTATAAATATCTGCAATATATCATTTTATTATAGCAAAAGGTAGTAAAAATAACATTTTATTGCATTTCACAAAGCTAGACACCCGCGACTTAACAAGTGTGCATTACTGGTTGCTTATCCTTCTTAACAGCAAAGCTTGCGAGCTGGCAAAAGTATAACCTTATTTTTCCTAAACTTGAAACCTTTCGTATAATCAGAAGGTGAACAAGGTGCCTTATAATTTTTAGAGAAAGGGGGGAACCACCAGGTGGATTTTTATTCATGTGCATGCCTTATAATGTGTTTCTGCGCTACGGTGCCTTTTACGCAGTGCCTTTACAATCTGTACATCCTCTGTGAATATTTCTATAAGAAAGCCTATAACAAACATGCATCCAGTCTATAATCAATCTGACTGCAATTGCAATTGGTAATTATACAATAATTATTAGTAAACATTAAAAATCTAGCATCAATTTGCAAATCAATCGCTTTGTTTTGATTTTTTGCTATGATTTTGATTCATGAATTCTAAAATATTGACAAAAGTGTCATCCAGCTTTGTCGTTTTGTTTCCAATATTGATAAAATACCATTGGATGATACTTATTAATACCCTATAGAAAGCTTTTGCTAAACAACATCCAATGGAAAAGCTTTGTCAAAGTCTTTGTTATATAAGCATGTTGATAAAATCGGGCCTATGACATATGTATCAATAGACAGTATCGCGATACTCTCCCTCGGTACATATCTCACCGTGCGGAGGACCGTCTCATGGTATCGTGATTCTGATCATACAACCGGTGGCATATTCATATCGAGCGTTAGGTTTTTTTTGTTTTCGGTAGAGGAAAAACATGATGATCTTCTGCATGTTTGTGATGGCGCTGTTGATGCATTGGGGGCCCTACCCGGTAAAAGAGCCTCTGCATGCTACCTCTTCTCCTCACAGCAACGGAACGACGCGACGCTACGTTAGCATTACTACTTTGCGGCCGGTGTATTTATCATTTAACAGTCTTGGCTTTAAATATGATTTACTTTATTCCAATACTTCATACCTGTTCGGCACTAGATGTTCCAGTTGCCTTAGTTCTTAACGTTTACACTACAGTATATTTCTTGCCGTTAGAGCCACGGCGTTCTAGTTTTCAGGTGATACCAACATGAGCTCTATAATCTCTGGGCTAGTGCCCATCCCAAGGTACAAGATGCATTTGTCTCCGACTGCTTGCCAGCTGGAGCAGTGGAAGATAGTGTGGTCCACATCATCGTTTATTCCGCAGTACCAGCAGGCGGAGTCATCGTGGAAGGCAAAACGACACAACGGCTGTTGGAAACAACCGTGACCAGAGAGCATTTGTGTTAGGTGGAAACTGTTTCCCATGGCTCCTTGTAACCCAAGCTTGAATATTATTAATAAGCCTTCTTGTCCATTGACCTTTACTGGACGCTCTGAAACGAGCTGCCACCGATTCAGTAGTTCATCATATGCTGCCTCTTTTTGTGGGGTACCTCATTCTAATCACTAGGTCTATCGGCGGGACACCAGCAATCACCTCAACCACATCAGCAGAAATAGTGTTATAGGCGCTACTAACTTGGATCGCGATTCTCCTATTTATAGACACTAGCTTGTTTACATGCCTCTTAACAGAGATGACTGCTTGCCACACTGGTACTCCATTCAGGACTGTTCAGAACGTCACTGAGCACTGAACGTGAACCGCTCTCCTGCTCGCTTTGGATCCTCCCACATTTGGCATGGTTCTGGATAACATTAATACTTTCGTCATTGCTTCTGCCGCTGTTTTGGTGACGTGTTCTCCGCAGCTGCCAAACTCGCAGATATTTAATAGCACGCTTCGGATATATTTCTTCACCTTCCACGATGAACGAGATCGGACTTATTTTCCCATTTTTTGTGGGTGACGCGGCTTCTGTATAATTAGCAGCAGGTGCTTACCCATTTTGCTTTAGCCAGCAACTAACTTCTTCTATTGCTCAGTTAGATTTTAGGATCAAACTATTTTCCTCCCTAGCGACCACCACTAAAGCTAAATTATCCGCTTACGCGGTTGTGTTAATCCCCTGTGGCATTTCCATCTGTAAAACATCATTGCATAGTATGTTCCACAGGGTGCGTCCCAAGATTGACCCTTGTGGTACATATTTATCTCAATGCTCACGTTGTCCATTCTTATTGTATCTCTAAAACATCATTGTATAGTATGTTCCACAGGGTGGATCCCAAGATTGACCACTGTGGTACACCGCTATTCATCTCAATGCTCACGTTGTGGTCCATTCTTACTGTACGTTCTTGGAGGTAGCTGGTAGCAGTCGTAACACATGCACATCCGACACAATACTACTAAGCTTTTGGACGAACTTCTGTCTAGGTGCTTCATTGAACGCGTTCTTCACGTCGAGCGTTATCAGCACACAAAGCTGCCGCTGCCTATCTATGACCACATCCGCTCCTTTTGCCATGTTGTCTATGTCCTGGATTGCGTCTATGGTTGATCTGTTTTTTCGAAGCCCATACTACCTATCCGATAGTATCCTTTTTCTTCCGAATCTCTCAGTAATTTAGTATTACAAGCTCTAGCAGCTTCCCCGAGGCATCTAACAGAAATATTTCTATATGAGGCAGCTCCTCAGGCTTACAATTTTTTCTTAACAACACTACATCAGCCGATTTTCGGATGTGGGGAAAATGTCCTTCTTCCAGAGCATGATTAGTTAGCTTTAAAAATAGCTGCGGGGCTTCCTTTACGAGGTGTTTTAATAATTCTACAGGGATACCACCTGGACCCGGCGCTTTACGGTATTTAAGTGTCAATGCAGATATCGAGCGTTAGCTATCGCAGAATGCCTTGCATTTATCATTATTGCAAGCTCCTTGCGATAGCACATGCTCTTTATAAGACCACATCATCATGCATGAAACATGATTAGCTCTTGTACATCCTACGCAAAAATACGGTTATGCTGACAAGTAACAGTTTTGTCGCATTTCAAAAAGGGGTAGTCCAAAAATGGCACAAATCAATGCTATAAAAAGAATCCAGAAAATGATTACTGCTGGGCTGTCACAATCTGCGAATAATAAACGGTACGATTGGTTTGAACTGCTCTAAATTATCTTTTTCCAGTTTCAATTTAGGCGGATATTAAAGAAAGTAGATATAGTACTGCGTATACAAATAAAAAAATTTTATAATTTGTTTTCCCTTTTTGTTTTCAACATAAATATTTAATGAGTGTGGGGCCTTCGACTTTTGCATTCATGTACCTTTAACTTTTCTTCTTGCTTGAATTTTTTTCTTCCTTTAATTACTACTTTTCTTTTTAAAACAGAAGTTGGCTGTATTAGTCTTTCCATTCCTTTTATGATTGTTGATTGATACTGTGTGGGAGATTACTGTGCAACTGAGCTACTGAGAGTACAGTGGATTTCATAAATAAAATTGACTAGCTATTAGCTTTCTGATAGTGTATTCGACAATATTTTTATAATTTTTGCTTGTACTGATTTCTGTTAGGGGAATTCTTCTACAAATATTGTGTAAATTTTAACCTGAGTCAATGATGAGAGTAGTTGGTATTCAGTTTAAAAATATGGTATTATTTATTGAATATATTCTATTTTAAAGCTTAGAAAGCCCTGGGTATGTTTTGTGTAGTCTAATCATATTCCATTCATTCCGCTCACGGTAAAGGTTTTAATGTGACTTTCTGATGGATTATAAGCAGGTTAAAATTTAAGCAAAGCAGTCATGATAATTTAGTGTTCAGGACTTTTATAACTGCAGGCAATTATTGCTTACTAAGTAATAGCTAAACGATTAATTCTTAAAGTTTTGTTGAAGTTCCTGAACTAAAAAACTATCAGTCAAGCAAAAAAATCTTGTCATGCTTTTATTAAAAAACTACTACATTATTTTCTAATATGGTGCTTTTTCTTCTAGGTGAGTACATCACTTTACTGTGTATAGCTGCATCTACTGCATGTAGGGTATCAGGAACAGGATGTGATTATTGAAGTTAAACATTTTTTCCAAACTTTTAGCAGCCCGCTACTTTATTGTTGATATTTTGTTAGATTATTGGAGCTCTAATTTCAAAAGGTAACACGTTTCGAAGGCACAGTAGCAAACCCAACTAACTATAGAGCTATAGCTCTGCGTTCTGTGATTATAAAAGTGGTGGAGAAATGCGTCAACCATAAAATACTTAGTCATCACTTAGTCAACGACAGACAATATGGATTGCGATATCAAAAATCAACTGGAGATCTCCTGGCTTACGTTACACATGTATATAGTAAACTCATCCATTCATTTTCCGAGGTTCACGTCGTTGCTTTTCTAAGCAAGCTTCCACCCTACGGTCTTCCCTTTAAACTATGCGATTGTCTTAGGATACTTCCTCTCTATTCGCAAAATCTCTTTTCTGGTAATCGGCTTCTCCTCTTCCTTCGATAACATCAACTCTGCGGTCCCTCAATAATCGGTAATGGCTCCGACATTATTACTGCTTCACGTCAATTATCTGCTTTCTAGCACTATAAATCCAATCCAAAGTGCGAATAAGAGTATCTTGCATGCAGGCATTATGAGTAATAGACCGATCTCTGCAATCGCGCTCGAAGGAAGAATGCTGTTTCGAAGGATCTGGGGACCATTATCAAGACCGAGTACTGTACATTTTCAAATAAGGGGTGGTCAAGCGAGCCCCCGATTGTAATGAACAATCAAGCACACATTGAAGCTTTTAGCACAACCATTTAGGGTAGCTGATAAAATGTATTACCGTTACCTCGAAAAAAAAAATGCTTTGGAGCAGACAACTAAACGAGGCGTTATCAAAAAGTCTAACTAACCAAAGTATTTTATAAACCTGTATATAAGTGTTGTATAAACATTACTAAAACCTTTATGTTACAAATACAGTTTTATAAAACATGTTTTATTAACAAGGACTCAACTTTTATAAAACTTTGAATTGCTAGTTGACTTCTTTTTTCATGAAACGTCGTGGTTACCGTTTGTATATGAATTGCTCTGTTAATAGTATTGAAATGCTGGCCAATAAAGGCATAGTGTTGTTATATTATCATTGATATCTCGAAGTCTATCGACTTTGCCACAGGATGCATTGGATATTTACGACTATACCCGGCATGCGCCCATAAAATACTCGTATCACGTATGGCATGGCATTCGCTCCAAAAAAAGTTGCACCAAAAATTTGCATTCACGCGTTCTCATTCCAGCTGGACTATTACATTATTAGGTTTCCACAATCAAATTGCTAATGGAAACATCCGGACGAGCCACATATTTTTTTCGGCTTGTAATGCATTACGCTACATGTGGTACGAGCGCCAATATACATTTCAAATTGAATTAGCGGGCTGGTCGAACATACCCGTCCAGATCGTCCTACCCTATTGTTACGTAGGGCCAGTCGTCCGTAGAGGTACGGATCCACAATGTATTTTTGTCATGAGATTTTTGTGTCGCGATTTAAAAATTTCTAGTTTCGTAGTGGAAACGGGCGTGTCATAGATGAAATTTTGTTAAAAATCTCAGGAAACATGATTTCACTATTTTCGTTTCATCAACAAGTCTGAACGTGTATAATATACACATATTATGTTATGGTTAAAGTCCGAAATAACGCTGACCTCAATATTAACCAGTTAATGTCGAGAATAACATGTCTGGTTGGTTGATATCCGAATATAAAATGTGCCGTAGCACGATTCGGACATTAGGCAGTTTTCGTTACTTTACGTATATCGTAACCGCTGAATGCCGGTATTGTACGGACGATAGCCATAGCGATTAACGAAGCGACACGCATGCGCAGCTTGAATAAAAATTAGATCATAACCTGTTTTGGTTTTGACAGTGACACTGGTTTTGACTTTTGAATAGATCTGCAACAATTATTATCCGTCGTTTTACAAAAATGCTTCCAAATTCGTCAAGCTCAAAGAGTGTGTTACAAATAATAAAAAAAGGCAGAGTTCGTTTTACCGAGGAAGATGACCAAATTTTATTAACAGGAATACTGGCAAACAATCCTTATGCGGATCGTTCCAAATGGAACCTGGTTGTTGCCAATTTCTTAGAGGCAACTGGAAAACATGTATCAGTGAGAGGCGTCAGAGAAAACACATACCTACAATATGTGTTGAAAAAATTTGAAGAAAAGGAGAAGGAAAACATGTACCGGTACTCGTCCATCATTTTAGGGCAAACTACAGCGAACACTATTGAATTACGATTTTCTTTCAAACAGCAACCTTTACAATATATACTCATCTGCTATTTTGACGTTATGGTGTCAAAGTTGTAGCTCAACATAAGGTTAGGGGGCATCTTACAGTGGTGTCTTGCTCCGAAAACTATTTATTGATCTGTCAAATAGCGGTTCTGACAACGTATTTGTTAACCGAAGTGGTAAGATTAGGTAGTTTTCGTTGTTCTTAATTAATCTTACCGCTTCGGTTAACAAATACGTTATCAGAACTGCTAATTGACAGATAAATAAATAGTTTTCGGAGCAAGACACCACCGTAAGATGCCCCCTAACATTATTTTGAGCTACAACTTTGACACCATAACGTCAAAATGGCAGATGAGTATTGTAAAGGTTGGTATTTGAAAGAAAATCATTATTCAATAAGGTTCGCTGTAGTTTGCCCTAAAATGATAGACGAGTTGATTTTATTGGACTCCAGCGATGACTCAGATTTTTAATATGCGATCTTGGAAGTATTTGACAACAACAACATTGAATACAGAGCCGACCTTTACGGGAGATTCAACTTAGATATGCTCTCGGAACAGAAGTGTAAAGTGAACTTTCGCTTCGAAATACGGCATATTCCGAGATTGGTACAAGAGCATTCCAGATGAGCTTAATATAGTCAGCCAACATAAGGTTTCTGGGCAAGAAGCGCTTTGTATTTTGCTCTGAAGATTGAGCTACTCCAACAGGTTAGCTGACCTAAAGCCATTCTTTGGACGATCATTAACCGCCCTATGAAAAATAATTGATGTCATGATAAGCCAATTTATATGACAACTTTGGTCATCTTCTTTTAAATTTGCGGAACTTGAACTAATAAAATTTGGTCGTCTTCCTCGGTAAAACGAACTCTGAATCTTTTTAATATTTGTATAATACACCCTGAGCTTGACGAATTTGGAAGCATTTTTGTAAAACGACGGATAATAAAGGCCTGGTCAAACAGAGAACGCGGCGGTCCGGCGTTCTCTAACCATACAATGGAACGCTGTAACGCGGCGGTCTAGAACGCGGCGTACGGCGTTCCATTGCATTGTTAGAGAACGCCGGACCGCCGCGTTCTCTGTTTGACCATGCCTTAATTGTTGCAGATCTACTCAAAAGTCAAAACCAGTGTCACTGTCAAAACCAAAACCGGTTATGATCTAGTTTTTCGCTATGGCTATCGTCCGTACAATACCGGCATTTAGCGGTTACGATATACGTAAAACGAAATGCAAATGTCAAAGTTGTCAAATAGCGTTAAACGGAACATCACTTTGAAAGTAACGAAAACTGCCTATTAATTAAGAACAACGAAAACTACCTATTAACTGGCTAATTTCGACATTAACAGATGCGCCTTGTTAAACTCGATATAGGCACTTTTCGCATACAAATGACACTCGGCTCACAAACATAAGAAGTACTGCCTTTGAAAAGAGGTGAATTAGTGTTATAATTGATTAAAAATGTCCATGAAGTACGAGAATCTTAAGAAGTTTTTTCGTCAGAGGGACGATAACAGTTCATAACTAGCCCAAGAAAAGTATGATTTAATTTGTGACCAGTTTAAAGAAGTGAAGCAGCAAGATAATAAAACAGCGTTGTCAGATCGACCAAATATTATTTCGCCAAAGTAGAAAACGAATTGAAGCTCATTGTTGCTTCACAAGAGGGTAAGAAGACTGTTACGTAAAAATGAGGAAATATTCGATATCTTGTATGAGGTGCATATTAATATTGGCCACGACGAAATCACAGAAAATCAGCTCAAAAAGAAAAGGCGTCACTTTAAAAGCCATGTTTTTTTTTTAAATCAATAGCCTAGTGTCCGCCTGATTATCCTTGTTGCTACTGAAACAGTTTCAGATGTCGAAAAGTCTCTACGTGAAGTTGTAGCGGCCTCTGGTGATCAGGGATATAAAAGATGCTCGTGCAAAACCAAATGTAATTGAAAAAAATGCCATTGTATGTAACTCGTGTCATGGAGGTTTGTCATGTTTGAATAAATGATTCATTTTTATAAAAATTGACAACGCTGCATCATTTTATTTACATTAGCAGGGAAAGATAGCTAATCTAGCCATTTTTAGACTTCAACCGCAACATATACATGATATGGCTCGTATTTCATGTAAAATATTTATTTTACTACTTGTTGCTAGTGAGTTAAAGGTGTTGTCATTAAAACAGAATTAGGACACCAGTGTGTTTACCTTCGAGTTCAGGTTTTTTTTGTGGTCAGCCTCTCGCAAAGGCTGGAAGCCTACGGCGCTATAGAAGATGGTAAGGATGAGCTCGCAGAGCCTCTTTAGTGTTCCTTTGGTGTTGTTATCTGGGAGACCTGACTCAAGTATCTTTCGTGATAGAATCTGTGAAACAAGGACAGGTCAGCCACCCTTCTTCGATGTACTAGGCTGTGGAGGTCCTTTTGAGAGGTTAGCCGCATCGATTAGTCTAACTGCTCTTTTCTGGATAGTGTCCAATGCTTTAGAGAGTGCTTCGGAGCGCATCCCCACACATGGGAACAATATTCAGACGATGCCCGGATCTGTGCCTTGTAGAGCAGCAGTAGTGGCTCTGGTGTATACACCACGACGTGGTCGTGCCAGGACATGTTTTGTTGATGCTGATCCCCGAAAGCTTGACGGAAGGTGACTCGACTATTGGGTGATCCTTCATTTCCACAGTTGGTAAGCCAATGTGAGACATCTTTGTCAGTGTTGTTATCTGAGTTTTCTGTATTTCTCTACGTTAAACTATACTTTATCTACTTATCCCCATTCGGAAATTGTTTTGATATCTACGTAGATCTTTAAGGCAGGTTTCTATCGCCGTGGCTGACAGTAGCTTGCCTGGTTCCATACACGACATTAATGTGCTGTCATCTACAAAGCTGTAGATTGGATTGGATGTTATTTCCAGCAGCTCGTTGATGTAGAACAAAAAGAGTGTAGGGGATAGGACAGATCTCTGAGGAACATCGGCGTTTATTAAAAATACGTCTAATGAATAGCCTAGACTACAACAGAGATCGGTCGTTGAAGAAGCTATTCAGCCACTGGCGCAGGCCAGACGGAAGACCATGAGCAGCAACCTTGACCAGAAGTCCCTCTTGCCACTCTCTATCGAAAGCTTTCGATATGTCAAGTGCTCTCGGGAGGCGCTATTGTGTTCAATTGCTCTATTCCACAGGTGAGTGACGTAGGCCAGGAGGCCACACGTAGGCCTATGCTTACGGAAGCCATACTGGCAATCATTTATGATGTCATTTTTGTTCAGATATTTCAGGCGCTGTGTGTAAAAGGGCTGATACACGTACGAGCAAGTACCCGTACTTATGGCTCGACGACCTTTTTCGCCTGTGTGTCACTGTAAGTACGCGTACTTTAAAACCATCGCGCAAACCGCCGGCGAGCCAACTGGTTTAAAATGTTGCTCGTAGCTGGTTTCAGCTCGTACTGCGAGCCGCGAGCCACCACTTTGTTTTGGCAGGCCATCGATGCGCAACGCTTGTTGTGTTTGGCGTTTGTTAAAAGTTTTGTTTATTTAGGAAAATTATCAAAATGGGTGATTTCAGCTTCACGTGTGTCACCGCGTCGAGCCGAGTAAGTTCGCGAACTTAAAAACCGCGTACTTAAAGTTCGTACGTGTATCACCCCTTTTAATGACAGTCTTCATAACCTTAGACATGATGCTGAGAAGAGCCACAGGTCTGTGGTTGGTGGGATCGGGTTTTTTGCCTTTCTTAGGAATGGGTTGTCGCAGCCAATCTTCCATGCAGCGGGAATTGAAGTATTATCTGAAGCTTCTCAGCTGGAAGGGTTGCATCTCGCCTATCTATGTTTTGATTATATTTTATTTTAGCTAGCAAATAATGGAAATCGGCGACAGACATTCAAAGAAAGTTCTTAAAACATTATTAATCTTCTATTTCTGATTATTCTAAGGGCGTCACCATATTCTTGTTTTCTCTCTCAGTATCTGTGAGAACTTCTTATTGTATTACCACAAAGTTTTGCGACAAGGTAATACGTTGCAGCCTTTTAGCCCTTTTTTTGTCAACAAAATCATTACACAAGTTTTTCTCTACCGTGCATTTTATATGGTGATGTGGAAACCGCACATTCCAAGATAATTTGTCTCGTGAGATAAAAATTTCATTAGTCACGTGTTTCACAGAAATATATAATGTTCTGTGGAATTATATCTAAAAGAAAACTCTTATGAAACAAATATCTCATGAGATTTTAGTGCACTGTGGACGTCCATCTTAACGGTTGTAAACGGAAGAGTCCTTAATTTCAAATTCTGCTTCTTGTTCTTGCCTTCAGGTATTAGGCAGTTTGAATGTTACGATGTCCATCTGTTTCTCAGCCCTCCGGTATCTGGTCTTCCAGAATATCGATAAAATCTGGCTCTGGCTAGAATCCTAGTTTCGTGCATTTTTCTACATGTTCTTTGTTTATTTTCATTAATTTTCTCGTTTAATACTGAAAAACATTAAGTAATCGAACTGCTGTTTGAGGAAAAGGGAAGAAGTACGAATTGTCAGATATCAAATCATCAAGGCCTATAATAATAATAAATATAAGTACGCACAAGATGATAGAAGCGACATATGCCTCTTTGGTCAAAATACGATGTTTGGTATCAACCCTTCGGCGTCTGTCAGCATGCATGTCAACATGACAGCCCTATGTTCATTTGGAGTAAGGTCTTATCAGTTTATGTCACAACCGGAAAAATGTCCAGCACAAAACACGAAATACTGGCACAAAACAAAAAGATATAACAGAAAACATCAAAATATGTAGGCAAAGGCATAAAAAATAATTGAAATAATTGAAATATGACAACGTCGCCAAATGTTTCCCAGTCGTCTCGCAGATGTTGTCTAGGAAATAGATACAGAAGGGGGATACACTTGAGTTTCCCTAAAGGTTTCCTTAAGTATTACATCGGGAAAAATGTCCGGCACAAAACTCTTGGGAAATACTTAAGGTTCCCTCAAGGGATAAGATAGAAACTGAAAACACCTTACTCCAAAATTAACCTAAAAAATCGCATTCAATACAACGAAATGTCATGCTGACGTCATTTTGACATTTCGTTGCTTGAGTATTACTCAACGGAGCCTTACGTAAGAGGCCTTCAAGTAGCTGTCGAAACACAAAACCATACTTAAGGGACCGTCAAGTATTAAGGATCCCTTAAGTATCGACTATGAATACCTAGACATGTGGTAACATTCGCTCAACTTCGTGTTCAAAAATTCAAACATAGATATTGACTTTTTGTAAACATGGTCAAGATGCCGGTTACAGCATATTTGCCATGTGTGTATTAAGATCAGTGGTACACTGTGGAGGATGGGTGACTTAAAATCTTCTTTCCTTCTTTGAGTGAATGACTAACTCGTGTTTCATCACCATCTTGTTCGAAATGTCATGATTTCGGTTAAAAAAGATTAATATTTTGCTTGAAAACTACGCTGAAAAATTCTGCGAACGCCCATGGAGACAAACATCGCAAATTTTCATTCAGCAAATTCATATGAAGCCTGATTACACGCAATATTTGCCTGTTATTTAGACATTTGGTAACGTTCGCTGAACTTCAGCTTCAAACATTGGTCTCCAGCGGGCAATCCACATGCGTTTCATACTGAAACGCCTATTAAACCGTAATGAACGTTGATATGTTTCCAAATATGTTGCGACCAACATTCAGAGTATACGTAAATATGGATGTGCATAGAGTACTCTCTGTGGACGACCAACTTCGTAATAATGTTGTGCAGCAGCGAGCGGACATGCCATTTGCATATATTTTTGCTATTTCTCAACCAGTGTCGATACTATGCAGCTGCGTTCTGTACCTGCTGTGAATAAATTTAAATACTGATCTATTATCGGTGGTCATGTAACATATGCCGTGAAAAAACTAGTAAATATAGCTTTCTTCATCTGGTTATGATGTATTCCTGAATAATTCATAATTATTTAATGCTATTTCCCTCATAGATGTGCCACTGGCAATAAACAGCGTTTTAATTAGCACGGCAGAGATACATTATAGCGCCTGTCAGTATGTTGGAACCCGCCTAGGTGTCTGCCATTCAAAGACTAAATTCATAATACTAATGTGAATAACATATATTGGGATACAATTGATTATATGAGAATGAAAAGGGCCTAACTCCAACAGGAAGAATTCTGGAAAATTAACAAAATCAACTTTTGGCTTCCATACTTTTTTTGTTATTTATCATATATTTTCCAACTTTTCTAACATCAAATATATGATATTTTAAATATCAAAACTAAAAGAACACCCCAATAAATGTGCACAAAATACTACAAAAAAAAAATATAAAGCTACAGATACACATGCTCTTAAACAGCACGCTCAAAATTAGCATGCTACTGTCACTGACACATTTCCATTTAATCGCATGACCGCCGGTTCTTCAGCATGCTCAAAATTAGCATGCTTATTGCCAGCAAGGCGCGTATACACATGCTACGAAGTAGCATTGCTCTTTAATAGCATGCTTTTTAAGCATGTGTATCTGTATCTTTACAAAAATATGGACTTGGGCCAGTTTTATTTTCAAACTACAAAAAACATTTTTTTCTGATATTAGCACTCCAACTTTTGGGTTTTTGCTTTCTTTTAGGCGTTATTTCGCTATCAGAATCCATTTCGTGGGAAACCAGAGTGACACTGAAAGAATAACATAACATAACTAAAACTCGTGATGCAACAGTCAAAAATCGTCATCGTCAACTTGGGACTGTTTTCACGGTCAGTGATGGGATGAAGTGTGAACTTTGACTGTGCGCAGTTAAGTCAATTTTTAAAAATATGGACTTGGGCCCATTTTATTCTCATAAAATCAATTGCTTATTGTGATACAATATATTATGTAAATATCGCCACCTCGAAGGCCAGACCTTGTATGAGGCTTTTACAACATTATAGACGTTGACAATATACATTACAATAATTTAGCTAATCCAACTTGCTGCTACAGTGTTGCATCTACCTGGACCGTTATCTTCCTTCCAACATTGGTAAATATCCTTCCTGATATTTAACGAATTCACGATGAATGAACGAATAAGGACCAGAGGCTATCCAGCACGGAATGTGGCTGGTGCATAGGCCACACGATGGGTCCTTTTGCGCCTCTATCCGCGCTAGTTCCTAAGACCTGCCCTTTTGGCAAAGGCAAGTACATTCTTAGGTCCTATCCCTTTTATCTCTATCGGTTCCAAGGTTCTTGAGCCTAGCATAGTCTGCCTGTGATAACCCAGGGTTTCACAGCGACAGAGGATGTGTGCCGAGGATTCTTCCTCTTCACCACACCACGTGCACGTTGGGTCGTTGACCACCCTCATCACAAACAAGTGACGCCTGAAGGTGTTGTGACCCGTTGATAGGCCTACTAGCAATCTCAAGTTACTCCTATCCAGAGAGAGACAAAATCGTCCTATTCTCTCTGCAGGCCCTGCCAATAGCTCCCGAGCCTGACGGAGATGACTAGAGATGTTATTCCATCTCAGAGGATGTTGATTCTGGATCCACTCTCCAGTTGTTTTCCTAATCAAGTTTGCAGACAGTCCTAAGGCTGGTTCCGGGCCCACAAAACCGTTTCCGGATCCCATCCTAGCCAGATGATCCGCCATTTCATTACCCTTTACCCCAGCGTGCCCAGGTACCCACATCAGTGATACCTTGTGTTTAGCTGAGATGTCGTCAAGAGCCCTCCTGCACTCCAGGACCAGTCCCGACGTTATTTTCCAAGCACTCAGTGCTTTGATGGCTGCCTGACTGTCAGACCAGATAGTAATCCGCCTCCTAGACCCGTCAATTTCCCGAATACGATTTGCACAAGCAAGTATCGCATAGACCTCAGCCTGGAATACTGTGGTGTGCCCCCCAAGAGGGAATGAAAGTCTTGTATGGGGCCCGTAGACTCCCGAGCCCGAGCCCTCTCTAGCGAGTGAACCGTCTGTGTACCAGACCTGTCCTCCTCCTTCGATGAGCTGTCTTTCCCTAGACTCCCACTCTTCCCTTGACGGGAACAGCACCGTAAATTTGCGATTGAAGCGATGCGTAGGAGAAACTATATCGCTCCTCACGATGACCTACAACATGCTTTCATCTTCAATATTATTGATGATTTTATACCTAAAATTTGGATATCACATTATAACTATTTTGACGCATATATCGTTTTCATCCTTGTGAAAATACGAGTAACGTAAGTTTTCATATGATTTTCACCTTTAAAAATCTTAGAAAAGACATTAGGAACCGGAATAGTTGTCTGCCGTTTGGTTTTTGTATAAGAAGATGTGTATATTACAATATATTAAAACGGCTAACTTGCTAAAATGACGTTTCAGAACCTACTTTTTTGCACTTTTAGTCTCCCGCTCACGCCCAAAAGAATTGTCGCCAGGGATAGCGAATCCCCATTTCACCTACGGAATGTAGTATGCCTAGCATCAATATGAAGTTTGCTAAAATACCGTAAGTCAGCCAATCACTGGCACTTAGACTACTATGGATACTAGAACTATCGAAATTATGGTTATTACAGGGTATCTGTATATATAGTCTAAGAGCCAGTGAATTTGGAATAATATATAGGGTGTGTCATTTAAAAAAATGAATGTTTGCATCATCACGTAGTTATGGATTACCCTGTATAAATCAAAATATTTTCTGAGCAAGGAGCATATTCGTGGCTACAACTTTTATTTACAACTTTTTTCTCTATCTTCTACAACAGTAGTGGAGTTATCGACCGAGCCGGTACTAAAAACTCACCCTGTATATCTGAGAACATTGATTCCCGTGCTCAACTCGATATCATATATACGGACTTTTCGAAATTGATCACAGCATTCTTCTTAATAAAATATCTGATTTTGATGTAACTGGAAACCTTCTTTTGCTAATAAAATCTTACTTGTCTGAGAGAATTTCATATGTGTCATGCAACGGATACTTTTCTGACAAGTATAAGGTAACTTCCGGAGTCTCTCAAGGGTCCGTTCTAGGTCCATTATTTTTTGTGATTTTTATAAACGATACAGGCGAACCGCTAGATGTTCCTTTTCTATTGTATGCTGATGATATGAAGCTTCTTTGTCCTATTCAGACAATTGAGGATTGTCATAAGTTGCAGCGAAACGTTAATAACAACAACGTCATAACAACAATATGCCTTTAAATGTGTCAAAGTGCAATGTTGTCAGATTCTCGAATAAAAATCAAACAGTCGTGTGCGATTACGACATTGGGGGTGTTCCTCTTAATAGTTTAGACGAGATTAAAGGTTTGGGTGTCCTTTTTAATAGTAAAAACTGCTCAATGGTCATATAGAAGCAATTATTGCAGACAGCTACAAGAAATTGGGATTTGCTATACGTTGTGGTAGGGAACTACAAGACGTGGAGACACTTAAGCTTTTGTATTACATTTGTTCGATCTAAGCTTGAATATGCGGCAATTGTGCGGCAGCCTTGTTACAACTTTTGGAGTGACAGGCTTTAGGACGTGCAGCGGCGCTTATTAAAATATCTTTATTTAAAAACTAATGGTAGTTACCCACCTAGGGGTTTTTCGCAAGAAAGTCTGGAACAGACTTTTGATGTTAAGAGCCTTAGGAAGCGGCGAGGTGAATTGAGTGTCAAGTTTGTGAGTGATATATTGCACAATCGAGTAGATTGTTGCGATATATTACACAAAGTAGGTTTCTTAATTCCATGATTCAGTTCTAGAGCATGTGCTACGTTTTATCTGCCTACCCCTAGAACCAACATTTTAATATTTTCTCCGCTACACTGTGTGTTCGGTAAGTCCAATGACGTAGCTGATAAGCTTGATATATTTCTTTGAATGATGCCTTGTCCACTCTTTGTTGTCTTCTTTGTTGTGTAGATTAATTTGTTATTATTGTACATTGTACTTTGCGTTTGATTTATTTTGTGTTTTTTCTATGTATTTCAATTATTTATTCTTATACGGATTTTTGTCCTACTTTGTAAGTGGCATATGCTGGCGAGTAGTGTATAAATATATAAATAAATAAATAATAGGTCAGGTTGTTGAGCTGCTGAGCAAAAATGCATGCAGATTAGTTCATATCATCTGTCACAATAGTTTTGCTATCTTCATTTTTTGCAGACGTACTCTGTTATTCATATTTTATCAACGTACGTGCGTTAAGTATCACTTCTCTACATTCAGAATTATACTTGAAATGCCGGATCTTGTAAGAAATACATGGTGTGAGTTGGTTATTATTATAACCACTTCAAAAAATGTCTGGTCTCAAAAAATAAGAATAAGACTCCTCGCAGATTACGCAAATATGAGATAAGCATTATTTTTTGTTCTTATGTGTGATAAAGTGGCTGTCTGCTCCCATTTCGATATTATAAGTGCCTTATATGATATACATGTTAACTGGATGCGGGTGAGTTGAGCAAAATAGTTTTTCCAAAATACGGTGTGAAGTCAAACAATATTAATTAGCTGTAATCGAGCAGTAAGCAAAATATGAACATGTATATTATTTTTGCTAATAATCGTCTAAATAAATAGGCGTACGCATTACGCGCCTGCTCAAACCTAATTCATCATAAACTGACCTGATTTTCAAAATATCATAACCCTTTTATCTGTCATTTCTGGGTGATGTAACTTGAACTGTATGATCATGTAGTATGAAAACAGTAATAATAATAATGAAATAAAATATCTGTTTTCAAAATAGCTGAATAACAGCAACGAGACAAAACAGTATTGTGGTATACCGGGTGCCCCATAATTACTTTGACACGTGATATTCTCGTAACAAAGATAAAATTCAAACGAAAACTGAGTGGCATTTTTGAAAGTACTATAGGGTCGATCATGCCATGCTTTCACAAGATTTTTTTTGTACTTCAACCCTTAAAACTCACCCTCAACTTTTTTCCAAATAACATGTAATCGTTTCTCCTACACAAATTAAGTCCTTATTCTAAAAATTTTTTTTGTACTTCAACGCGTAAAACTCACCCATAATTACTTTTTTTAAATAGCACCCCACAGCTTTTCCTACATAGATGGAGTCATTGTTTTATTTAAGATACTTTAGTGTCTTTGATTTCAAAACCAACTTTTTTTCGTAACAAAAAAGGATAACAAAAGAATTTTTCTCGATGCGTGGGATAATAGGTTATTTATTCCCCTTAGAAACCTACCTGGTTTTTTATATTGTGCTTATCATTTTACGAAAAAAATAAATTTGCTTATAACATCAAAGGTACCACAAGATTTTTAATAAAATAGGTGTATTATTTATGTAGGAAAATATTGGGGTGCCATTTAAAAACAAAAAGTTGGGAGTATTTGGTATGGCGTACAAAAATATGTTTTGAACACATGTTATGATAGACCCTATAGTGCCATTAGAATTACAACTCAATTCTTGCGTGAACTGTTTACCTTTACAAAAATATCACGTGTCAGTGAAATTCTAGGTTACCCAAAAATGTTCATACTGTAAAGTGGTATGAAAAAAAAATCAAAAACAGTGTACTAAAATCACTCCTATCTAGTTATGCAATGCAATTATCTGATTTTCTATTTATTTAGCGTATGGTTACAAGTAAATACAAAATGCATTGTATACATTAAATATAATATAATAAACTAAAAAAGGACAGGCAATTCTTCAAGTTCTGAAAATGTTTTGTACATTGTTTCGTTGTCGTTGTTGTGGTCATCAGTAGTAATATAATAATAATAATAGTAATCGCTTTTATTGGCAAATCTATTCACGAAAAAAAAAATAATGACCACAAGAAAAAATAAATAGTAAGTATATAGTTTGCCAAAAGGCAGAATTCGGGACTTCCCATTCTTCCACTCAACCTTAATGTAATGACAAAAACAGATGACTAACTATAGAATAGAGACATAACATTCTTCAGTGAATACGGATGAAATGAAAAGAAGAAAATATATTAAAATAAAATTCAATCAGATGGTTAATGTATATGATAGATTTAGTATATAGCAGATAAAAGTATAGTTGATTATATTATTTAAGAGGAAGCAAATTTATAGTCATTTTAGTTATCAAGTGTTATTGCTTTGTCAAAAATTAGTTCTTTTAGATTGTTTTTGAACTGATTGCATCTAAGCATTTTTGGTTCATCGGAAGTTTGGTTAGAATTTTGGAGCTACATATATATAAAAACCAATTTTTTTTTATAAATTTGATTTATGTTGCGGAATCGATATTTTATTTTTATGTCATGTATTCATAATATGAATACGCGATCTTAGTGTAATTTTGTCGTGCAAATATTTTGACTGGGTGTTTGATAATACTTTATGGATTAGGCAACATATAAATATGTAGTTGCCATTTTTGCTTCATATTCAACCAACGAAGTTCCTTAAATGTTTCTGAAAGTCGGTCATACTTGTGAAAGCCGTATATTATAGGACATTGAAAATAGACGAGATAATTTTATGAGTATTGAAAACTCGTACCTTGGTTCCTTCGTTCCCGAAGCCGCAGGCTGAGGGCTGCAGCTTGAGAAATTTTTCAACTCAACACAAAGGAACATTTATTTATTTATTGAAAGAACAGTTAGTGAAAGTACAATTATTATAATTTAAACATGATATGTATTTTGAAATTAATTTAGAATCAAGTTGTCATGCTCAATTGCGGAGTCATAGCACCCAATAATTGCACTGAATCCAATTATCAGTGTAATTTGGATTTGATTAGATGAAAATAGATGATATACAACATGAGCAAATTTCAATGTTGTTTGAAGTGTCAAAAAATGTTGACAATCATCTCTGATGTTAGATTGACGATTATTAAACAGTGCCCACTGTCTTTATAACAAAGATTATATTTGGCATTTATCTATAAAAAAGAAAATTATAAATGGTATGTTTTATTCCAATCTTTTACTTTCTTCTTTAATTTGACGTACTTTTTCGTTAGTACCGCGTAAGTTTGTCATCCAGTGTATAAAACACGTCTTTCTAAATAGGCTTTAAGTCTTGAACTTCTTCTTCATACAAATAAATAAATAAAAGTTCATAAATGCATATTATACTACAATTCTTTCAGCAACCATGGATTCGACAAAGGTGCTTTTAATATTGTTAGCTATTCAAAATATAGTATTAGCTTATCAAGTGAGATATGACAATCATGCCGTATACCGTGTGATTCCAAAAACTCGACAGCATGTGGAAGTTTTGAAGTATTTGGAAAAGGAAGGATGGATTGATTTTTGGACACCTCTAAGGTATTTGGTCAATTTTCAATCCATTTAGCTTGCCGGGTATCGTTATTCATTTTATTTATTTATTGTTATCAAGGATCAAGAGACTAGTGTAGAGAGTAAATCGTAGATAAAGTTTTTGTATTGGACGTTCATAAGAAAATTGTTTTCAGCACTTTGGGGGAAAATAACTACATTCATTCGTTCATTCATTTATTTGTAACTGTTTGGTCACCCTTAATGAATATACCTTGTATAAAGGTATCGACCGTATTATGATAATACTTTAAATCTTGATGTTTTTGTTCATGACAAACATTGAATTGGTGTCCTATTCATTATAAATTCTGGGTGTTGCCTTCAATTAAACCATCTTCTTGGTCTTTTTATATTTACTGCTACATGAATGTTGATCATTTCAGAACATTTGCACTTTTGTCACAAACATTTTCACGAGCTGACAATGTCATCCTATTTTTGATGGCGTGAAGGATGTCTGCGAATATTAGAACAGCAAAAGTAACATGTCTTCTAGTTGAGGTGTACATCTCTACTGAAATGAATAAGCTGACAGGAGCTAAGTTCGCCTGAATTTGTCAATTTCTGCACTGCTAAGCTTTAAATCATTTGCAGTTCTTCATATGACCACGACGGTCGTTATTATGTTACCCTAGTTTATCAAAAACTGATAGCTTTCCAGATTTTTTACTTCGTTATTGGATGCGTCACTTAGCCTCAACTCAACTTCAACTACAATAAACATTATGCTGTATTATCTCTTCATACTTAGACGAGTCTTCAAACAAGTCAAACATGGCATGTCTAATCACTATTAAACTATAAAGTATATATCCAGCCTTATCTTCATTTTTAACCGTTATCCATTTTAGATGAATGAGAGATGTACACGTTGTAAAGGTTTCGATGTGTCTATAAATAAGCTAATGTTAACTAAATATCAACATAACTTGTGAGACAAGGAAATTATGCATTGATAATTATAGAATAAATAATGTCCATCCTAGCAAGTATATCTTGTCTTCACTTCCTTATGATCTAACTCAGTAGAGCAGTCTTAATTTATTTCTGATACAACTCAGTGTACAGCAGGCCATTCAGATTCTGCTCTTTTTAAGATCGAATGCTTATCCAGTTGACATCATGGTCGCTCCAGGAGTAAAAAGGAATTTGGAAATGTTGCTAGAGGATTACGGTATAGATACGACAAATCTTATAAGCAATGTCCAAGAAGTGATTGACGAACAAAAAGGTTTAACAAAGAGTCGCACTCTAGATTGGAATAATTATTACACTCTAACAGAGGTGAGAATCTGATTATTCTTCCATAGATAATAGTCCAAAAAAGTCGGTTGTGAGCTTTGGTGAGAAGCTGCAATTGAGTTTCATTTTTCCAACCATGTTTTGCAAGCCATTGTTTCAACTGCACGCAATCGGCGGTGTTTTCCAAAGTCCCAGGTGCTTTAATCCTTAGACGTCTGCGACGGTATGTTCTTCGCATCTCTATAAAAAAAACATACGTTTATGGAAATCATCCTATTCACAGAAGCTATTATCGGACTAGTTAAGAGAGGTAATCAGAAGACTCGGTCGGAATTGTGCCAAGTGGCGTGACTGAGTACTTTCCTCACATTCTCGGAAATAATAGCAATTACTAGATTTTCCACCCTCACATTATTTTCTAAAATCCTGGAAAAGGCAGCACAAGCTCAGATGATGAACTATTTTGATGCTAATCAAGTCAATCTGGAATACGTAAACATTTCACAACAACAACGTCTCTGCTAAACCTCACTGACAACATGTTGAGAGCTTTAGACAAAAAATAGTAGTTGTCTCAGTTTCAATGTATTTCATCAAGACATTTGACAAGATCAATAACAAACTTATATGATCGCCAAGCTCAAGGTATTATGGTTTGGATGAAATGCTGTCATTCTTTTCCAGTTACTCAAATAAACGGTGGATGGAAATAATAATCAATCTTCAAATTAATTTCCTCCGGGGTGCCTCAGGGTTCGTCCTAGGCGGACTACTTTTTTTGATCTCCAGGGTCTAATCTAATGTGATTCGACGTATTCCTGTCGGAGCATGACATCAGAGCAAAATGCAACACATTTAGCTTATAATATATTTCTGGAGAAAAATCAATAGTTTTTGAGAATTTTCAATTTTATCGGAATTCTAATAGTTATCCAAAATCTGGCATTTTTGTCTAAACAATGAAAATTCTACGTTTAAAACTAGTAACATGTTCCTTTACTTCAGTTCAACACGCTTACACTAATTCATTACTATCATAAATAGGTGGAAAGGTATGGTAGGTACTTTAGGAAAAAAAAACAAATATTGTGAAAAACATAATAATTATCATTATCGTTTGCATCTCAACAGAATTACATCTAGCCAAGACACTGCGCATACAAATCGCTGAAAAAATTTGCCCATAATCTCAGCTTCTCAAAAAGGTACAAATGTGGGATTGAAAACCTACATTCAGAAGCATAGCCAGGATGGGTGGTTGGGTCATCGACTACCTATCCTTATCCTTATGGTGATAAATATTTTTCTGGAAAAACAACGAAAATAATTCGAGGGGCTGTAGCACCTCAAACCCCTCTGGTTATACAGGGTATTTGGTAGAAATGCGGCAAAAATTTAAAGGGTGACCCTTTAAACTATTCTGAGAATAATTTGTTGATTTTTGAAAAACCGCTCCATTTCAAAGATACACGATGATGAAAAAAATTGCGACAATTACATTTTTTATTATCAAAAATAAAATGGTGCGACTTAAACAGCGTCAAAAGTGCCTTCTGAAACGTGATCCTGCTAGTGTGTTATTTGAATATATTGAAGTATATACCTTTTTTTTATTCAAAAACTCAATGGCAGACACTCTGGTTCCTAGGGGTCTATGCAATTTTTTTTCTTCGATCGATCTGTCCACGTAAAAATGGCTTTTTCAAATGAACACATGCACTTGTTTTTCTGTGTGGTTGGGAATGTTAAAACCTATTTATTTCAATTATTTACTCACGATACGAAGTATCTCCACAAAAAAAAGATGGTTACAATGGAACCGTCCATCACAAAAGCCATAACAAAATCTAAACCTCGTTGATGACGTCGTTAATGCAACTGTTACATTAACGTCTAAATATAACTTTTAGTTACATCTTTCAGAACAGAAGTATTCTGCGAGAAAAGTAATACGTTGGTAAATTATAAGCTTGAAGCTTACAATAGCCACACAACCCGAGGGGATCAGAATTCTCAGAGGGTATGGCCTATAACACCGTCATTTTCTAAACAATTTTTCCACTTTCAGATTCAGGACTGGGTATATAAATTGAGTGAGAACTATGTCAATATAGTGACCATTGATAACGTTAAATCATATGAGAAACGAAATGTTACAATTGTGAAAGTGTCATTTAATTCTAGTGCTACGGAAGCTGTCTTTATTGAATCCAATATACATGCACGAGAATGGTAAGTAGGCGACCGCAAAGCAATAATAATTTGTGATTAGTGAATATTATCTTTCTCCAGGATCTCATCAGCTGTTAGCACGTATATCTTGAACGAGATCTTGAACAGTACGGAGCCCAGGATTGTTGAATTACGTAACAAGTATAACTGGTATTTCGTTCCCGTTGCTAATCCAGATGGTTTTGCATATTCTCATGAACATGTAAGTATACATTAGCGAAACTACATTAAATTCAATGCATTGATGCATTGCTAATTACATTGGTACCATGGAGTGCAACATATTTTTAATAATTCTAGGTCATTTTGGAGATATATTAATGAGAAATGAAAAAAATTTCATGTTACCGTCAAATATGTTTCTCGAAAATGTGCATACTTCCATTGTTCATGCAACTGTCAGCCTATTTGCCAAATATTTTTCACATGTGTGAAGTAAGAATGTGGTTAATCAAGTTTCTGAGTTTAGCTATGCAAATACAGTGAATGTCAAAGTTATCATATTTTCGCTAAAGATATTATTGATTTAGTAATGAAAAAAATGTTCATGATCCAGACGGTATTCCCTTATTCTTTACTAAAGATGTACACTGCGCACTCCATTATGTAGATATATTATATAATACCTAATTCATCATCATAGTCACAATGTCTTAACAGACATGTTGTGAACTCGTAAAATGCATTAAGTCGGAGCTAGAGTATTGCCGACACAAATATTATCAGTAGTTTTGAGAACTGTAGCTCGCCATCGTTCGCGATTTACTGTCAGTTCAATGGCGTTCTTGATACTCATATCCAGCAACTGTTTCGTCGTATCCACCCAGCGTGTAGGGGACCGGCCACGGCGCCGCCCACTCGGGGCATGACCCTGAACTGCATCGCTTCTGTGTATATGATTGAAGACTGTAAGCATTCTCGTCGACACAATGGAGGTTAGTCTCTTTGGATTACCGAGCTCATCCAGTATGGAAACGTTAATTCGATGGGCGGTATAAGGAACTCTCAGCATTCGCCTCCACGTCCACATTTCAAAAGCATCTGTGCGAGCTGGATCTGCCTTTTTAACAGACCAAGTTCCGAGGCATACAAAAATATGGAGAACACAAGAGACTGAATCAGCGACATTTTGGTAGCTTTAGTGATGTTATGGTCACGCCATATTTTAGTAAGCTTTGTCATGGCCACACGTGCCTGTTGAATGCGCCATCGAATCTCATTTTCACAGCTACCCGAATTGTCGATCAATGAACCGAGGTATACAAAACTTTGAACTACTTCACAACGGTCTACTGACTTTATTGATCGATGATTATCGTGCTATCTATCTACGATTATAACCTTGGTCTTGTTGTAGTTAATACCAAGGGCATACGTTGCACTGTGTTATTCTAAGATGTTTAATAGAGCTACTAGTTCTTCCTGAGAAGCAGCAGTAAGTGTTGTATCGTCAGCAAATCTTAAGCTGGATATTTTGCTTCCGCCAATAGTTATACCGCCATTCCAGTTGTCCACTACCTGTCTCATCACAAATTCAGAGTAAATGTTAAATAACATCGGAGATAATACACATCCCTGACGAACTCCTTTTCTGGTTGCAGTATGACCAGACAGGTTGCCATCAATTCTTACACGAGCCAAATCAGACTCGTAGAGTTGCTGTATGAGAAACACTAGGTGATAAGGATTGTTATAATATAATAATACCTAATTAACATCTGGCCAGACTTTCGGAAACGTAGCTACTTGAAACCAGTACATAAAGCTGGCTCCCGTAGTAACATCATATGAACTTACTATAGAGCAGAGTCAATTCAGTCAGAATTATTTGGGATAAAATAAACATATAACATAACACAACATAATAAATCAGCAACATGGCTCTCTAAAGGGCAAGCCAGCCTGCACCAACTTAATGATTTAGAATAATTTTATAACGTATGCAAGTTTTTGGTTAATTAATTTGAAACCGCTTCGAAATTACCCTAATCTATCAACTTGTTGTCATTTTTACTCATCCAGGACAGACTGTGGCGTAAGACCCGCACGCCTTATGGAGGCTGTTTTGGGGCCGATCCAAACCGAAACTGGGACAATCATTGGAATGAGTACGGTGCAGATGATGACCCTTGCTCAGAAATATACAGCGGACCGAAACCATTTTCTGAACAATGTGCGAAGAATTTAGCAGAATACTTGACCAATATTCCAGAAAAAATTCGTACATACATTAGCTTCCATTCATTCAGTCAGCTGATTTTGATTCCATATGGCTACACTACTGAACACTTAGAGAACTATGACCAAGTGGTAAGTACAGTGGAGTATAAAGTATTAACTGCTAACTACCAACTGCGTAGGTAATACAGCATAATACTTGTTATAATTCAAAGTGGAGGTCGAAAATAGTAATTTTGTTTCTGCCAAAGAAAATACTTCCAGGTTTAATCACCTAGAATTTGAAGAGAATTTAAAACACTGCATATGGCCTTTCTCTACGTGAATCCGTTATGATATGATATTTTATGTTTTCGATTTGACTTATATACGCTATAATATTCTATCGTTTTATTAGGTGGTCTTTGTTAGAAGCTGTGCATAATTTTATCTCAATATAATTTGTCCATAACTTCCCGAATTACTTGTTTCATGTTACCTGAAATTAAAGTATGTACTAACTGAAGCGGAACTGTAACAGCTATGTATTTTATATTTTTAAATTGAAGAACGTAACGATTTTTCTGAGATATTAGAGAAACTGCTACGAAACGTTTTCTACTTCAATATCATTTGTCCATATTTTTACTAAATGTTTTATTTTTGGTTTCTTCGAAATAAAGTATGTATCTTGTTTATCCCTCTTTAGTACAACATATCTTACAATGCTGCTGAAGTTTTGAAGAGCCATTACGGTACCAATTATACTGTGGGAACCATAACTGATGTCATATGTGAGTACTTAATATTTCCCAATCAGTAGTTGTATTAACATTCTCAATATGTGCTATGTGACATACATTGTTATAAATTAATTGTTTGGTGCTAAAATATCGTTTTGCCTAGAGAGGAGAGTAAAGCTTATTGCAGCCTTATTGAAGCTGTTTCCTCAACGATATGACAAGAATACTGTTTAGTTCATATACATTAGCTATTGTGCATAGAGTGCGAAGATCTGCAATTTTCTAAGATGTGACTTATTTCATAACTAATTCCTTCATTCGAAATTTCTCGACAAGATAGATGTTTGAAAAATATTAGTTTCTTCACATCATCAGGTCGAAAAAAGAACGTTGTAAAATGTAGTATCATAAAGAGGACCGTTGTTGTTTTTTATGTAATAATTATTATTTTCATGAATGTGTATCAACATTTTTTAGATCCGGCCAGTGGTGGGAGTATAGATTGGGCAAAGGCAACTCTTCATATCCCCATGTCTGTAGCTTATGAGCTCCGGGATACGGGCAAATACGGGTTCCTACTGCCACCTGATCAAATCATCCCTACTGCAAAAGAAACCATAGATTCTGTTTTATACATGGTGGAAGAATCACAATACCTATAAATATACCAATAAATCAGTCACCGTCTTTTATTTGTCACGTACGCTCTGTTACCTGAGGCATAATAGCGTGATTGCTTACGAATTAGAAAGATTGCATTAAACGGGAAGTGCCCAAACAATTTTGCGCATTAATGTAACAATTTTACGCAGATAAGTCATACACTACTCGTAGGTGAAATCCGAACACCTAAAAAAAAAGGGATATTTGCATTGAAAATGTGTACACAGCTTGGCAGTCCCATCTCTAGTACACATGTAACACTTTCGGTTAAGTCAGACGCTATTTACCTACAACCTACATGGCACCTTTAGAAGACTCTAGAACGTATAAAAGCAAAGCATGACTTTTTGTCGACTCAAAAATGATGATATCTGTAGCAAATGTGGCGAGAGACTAGTTGGCTGTATGAAGATACCCCTTAGAAGACGACAACTCCTGTTTACGCAGTTAAGCCCCTTTGAATGAGGTCGGATTGTAGGACAACGAGAACGCGGTGCTTATTTCAGGGGAGTTGCTGTAACCATGGGGCGTAGCGCCAGGTGCCAATAACACCGACAATGGCATGCTGAGTGGCATCAGACGGCCTTCTATGACGAGTCTAGGTTTTGTATGGAGGCACCTGATGGATGCCAACGCGTAATATGACGACGGGGTGGACGACGTGATCTCCAGTTTGCTGTTGAGCGCCATGTACACCGTCCTATTTGTTTGATGGCATGGTGTGTCCTTGCCATTGCATTCAACACCTTTATTTGTAGTTCGTGGCACAATGACTGCGCAACGTTATGTAAATGAGGTGTTAAACCAATTGCCGTTTCATATGTCCGAGGCCTCGAAGATGGTTTCTTTCAAAAAGATAATGCACGTCCCCATATTACAAGGGTATCGATGAGGTTCCTACAGGAAGCTGAGGCCAGCGTACTCCCCTAACCTCCACGATCTCCCGATTTATCGCCAATTGAAACAAGTATGGGATTGGTTGGGTCGATACATAGGAGATTTACCCAATCGTCCGACCACGCTGGACGAACTGGAACATGCTATGAGGGCAGCTTGGGAGGTTGTACCTCTAGAGTTTATGAGCATGCCGCGTAGGCTAGAGGAGGGAATTCGTCAAAATGGAAGGCCCACCCATTATTGATCTATTGTATTTTTTTATAAACTAAATGTGGCAAATGAGTTCGTTTATTATTGCATTCGGTCCTACCGCTTTTCATCGCCCAGAACCCTTTTTTCTCAGTGCTCGGATTTCACTTGCGAGTAGTATACATATAGATGCTTTTAGTCCGAAAATCTCCATATCCAGGCAACCAATCACTCAATCTAAGAATGTTTGAAAATCAGAAAATGGAAATCTAGAAAATCAAAGCTGGTGATATGAAAAATAACATTTGTATACAGATGTATCATAAATTAACGATTATACGTAAATTTCTGTCAAAAACGTCACGCATGGTCCATGAGCTTTTTTATAGCACTTCAGCTATAATGAAATGACAAAGACGATAAAATATCTGTATCGAAAAAACTTACCTACTTAAAGACATTGAAGTTAAGCTGATGTTTCTTGCTTTTGCCGTAGCTTCTTTAACTTGATTCACCTTGTAGCTTTTTAAAACCATCCAACTGCCGTACAGAGAATAAACCTTAGATGCAAAATATGTCCATGCTCTGTTTAATTTTATCAAGCTAATATAATCATAGAATCTTAATTAAACGCATAATAACGTAGACCTTTTTGATTCCTTGCGGCAAAGGCAAGCACCATAATAGAGTTCTTTCTGCGATGGCAGGAGCTTCAAAAAAGAATATTTTAATTAAAACTTCAAAAAGGAAGCTTTACGTTTCAAAACCAGTTTCATTACTAGGTTTATTAAGATAAGCATTAGGATTATATTTCTGTAATGGGTATGAAATAATCAAAGAAGTACAGTATTATCAAAGAAAGAAAAGCGTAGCGTATGTCGTAGGCCGGGATGAATATTTGATTTGTCGAAGACAGGAAGTAGTTGGATTATTAAACTATATGTGTCAAATATTAATAATCATTATATCATCCTTTATTAATATCTCTTTATATAACATTGTATCGGAGAGCCATCTAAGAATCGAAGAATCGTATAATTTCGAGCTAAAAAAATTATCAGATGAATCTAGTCGGGAAGCCAATTCCTGCGACATTAACCAGGTCCAGGAGTTTTTCCCCATTACTATAGTCAGTACCACAATCTGGTTGCGTTACACTAAGGGCCGGTTTCTCAATGTTCAGTTAAAAGTGTCAGATAGGTATCTGCCAGATAGCGTTGCTATGGATACAACTGTCAGATAAGATTTACGTGACTTCGTAAGTTTAGCCTTCAATTGCTTAAACAATTTGTCTGACAGTTGCTGTTATCTTGCAGATAAATATTTTACTGGACATTGAGAAACCGGTCCTTAACAGAGGCATTTTCCTCGCTTCGATTGCCTCGCAGTCCAAATTGATATGTCGAGATGGCAAAGTCTACTGTCCTGGTGATTGTGATTCCAAGAGTATATAGATGTTCCCTGAAGTAGCTATGTCCAGTAATAAGGGCAATAAACTGCCTAACATCATTTCCTTTGAGCTTTACTAGCCAACTATAGAACTGCTCATTTGGGCCACTGACCAGGTTTTTGCCTAGTGCTTACCCAGAATAGGCTCGCTATCACTGATGATGTTCCGCGTTAGACCATTGGTTAATAACCTATGGGCGGTAGCTTTGTTTATGCCACAGCTATTTTTGTAGTAAGGGGGTTAGTTGCCGCTCAGCCTTAAGGCTTATTGTCACCCCCAGTCAAAGGGATCAAACAGAGCCCCATCCTATGCTCGTTGCGAACTTTCAGATGCATTAGGCTATGCTCTCCTGTCTTCCCTTCAGGCCTACATCAGATACGAGCTCCTGTTTGCACTCAAAGCAGGACAGTCGAAGATAACATGCTTGGCGACCACTCTTGCAACTCTCTCCACCTCAATGTGTAGAGGGGTTAAGTTTAGAAGGGTCTCCATGGCCAGTGTTGGTGTGGTAGACATGGCTCCAGTGATAGCCAAATAGGCGGTGCGTTGTACTGCCGCCAGCCTGACTCTGGCTGTCCGTTGTAAGCATTTCTGCCACCAGACAACAGCGCCATATACTACCATGGGTTTAACCACCGTCTGATATATCTAGTAGATCAGTTTAGGACTAATGCCCCAAGATTTGCCGCAAATCCTTCTGAGTGTCCAGAGGACGAGTCGGGACTTTTCGATTCTGTTATACCCGATGGGAGTTAAAGGTGAGTCTTTTGTCCAATATAAGACCAAGATATTTCACCTCCTCTGCAAACTGGATTGAATCTCTCGCTGTTCTAGGTAAGCAGAGCTTGTCTAGTTTCCGTCTTTTAGTATCGACATTTGATCCAGGGAGTCGGATTTTCCGCTGTTCGGAGGGGCCAGGGGGGTTTATAGTAGTACTCCCCTCTTCTCTGGCTGGAGATGCAAGTAGCACTTTCTATTCCTCCTCCGGAATGTTGGGTGATGGGGTGATGGCCACCTCAATCGGTTCCATGTTTTCTACTTTTTTCTCCATGAATGTCCCACGAGAAGCTAAGGAAAACATGGTCCACTAAGGCTACAATACTTCGGGAGGGCGCCTAGTATCCCAAAGGCTCCATTAGCGACGGCAAATCCCTGCCGCAACACATCCTTAGGCACGAGTCCCCTAACACTTTGGATTGGGGGATCTCATATACCGTTTAAGCAAGGTTCACCCCAGTGTAACCATCTTTGGTATTTTCAGTACTAAATTGGTATAATTAAGGGCCTGCATAGGGCATGTAGTATAATTTTAGTACATTTTCAGGGCAATTTGGTATATTACCCCAAAATATGGAGCCGTGGCAAAGTTGTGATGCACCCAGAGCGAGTGATAGCACTAACTCGAGCAGGTGAGGTTGGCATGGGGCAGGCTATAGAATGACGCAGGTCACTGTCCCTTGCACCCCAAAAGAGAGAATGACATGCTTACCCCTCTTCTTACAATCGAAATCCATGGAAACCCTCGGTGAAAACCCTGTATGAGGAGAGAATACTTTTTTTATTCACGAATTCACGTCTGCGATAGCAAACTGTCTCGACAGAGCTCACGTAGCAGTACATCTATATATCATTAGTCGCTTTGTGTCTGAATCAACCTGCGCTCACGAAATACGTGACGCATTTGCGGAGTATTGTTTCCTGTGGCTTCCGGTAGAAGAAACCGCTGGATGGTGAAAAGTCGTCTCTGCAGGTCGTGTTAATATCCCACCTGATGGAGATTTAATGAATGAGGTGGTAGATTTTTTACATTGAGAAGGTTATACAGGGGTACAGAACAGATTGTTTGGGGAAAAGTTGAGATTTAGGAAACCGATTTTTCCATGTAAGGATTTCTAATTTGTCCTTGGTTTAGATGTTACTTGCTTGGAATACAAAATCTCTTCAAAGTAACCTTACTTTTTGCATCACGCTATAGCGAAGATAAGGTAGTACACTGTTTTAAAAAAATTACATTCCATGCAGCCCCACAGCAGTAAAAGTAAACATGTAAATATTTAGATAATTCGAGATTGTACTGAAATGATAGTCTTACTTGTAAGTTTTACTATTGGTATAAAAATTATAACGCTAAGCAGTAAGGGCTGTTTAATTTTTAACGAAGTATACCAACTGTGGCTCTGAGAGACAACTTTTCTGTGAAATAAGTGCCATGTATACTATAATAGCCTAAGCTTTAAATAACAGCTAATGAGTACAGATTATCAGGTCCTCAAATGTCAAGCTGGTACTGAAACAGGCTGTGGTTAAATTAGAGGTCACTCATATGAGTTGTGGATAAATGACGGTACATTGTAAGACTGCAGATTCATTGAGTAAAAATATCAAGATCTTATCGAGTTTAGCTTAGCCCAAAAGTTGATTACCGAGATATAGAACGTCAAAACATGAAATGGCAGTTGCAATTCTCACTCTCTGAATTTCGGTAATTATCAACTACTGGAAGTACTGGACTAGTTAAGTTTTGTGGATATACCACCAATAACCAATAGTTATGCAGATATCATGGTGACATTTAAAAAACAGCTATTTAAAAAGGTGGGAAATAAATAATCTTCAACCTTAAGGCTAATATGCCATGGTATAAAAAGTCGAGTGATTTTAAACGTATCTAATATGAAGCAAGTAGTGTCCCATACAAGTCTTATCCGAATCAAGAACGGATTTAAAATCATTTCCTCTAAAAATTCCCGGTATCCTAATTATCCGACTTTTAGTCACTTTTATTGACTAATGATTCAAGAAAAGCGAAATGATGATTACAACCTTGACACTCCGCTGCATTTGCGCTAATTATCAATTTTTGGACCAAGGTGAGTTTGGTTGAATTCCAATATTTTTGCTCCAAGGTATTTGCATTTTTGTCGTGCCCAATGAATTTAAAGATACTCTGTATAATCATGTTCTAATTATAGACAAAAAGGTACGTTAACACATTACTTGATCATATTTGAGCTTTTAGAACGGAACAAATACAAAACTGTTACTCACATAATATATAACATACTTTAAAAATAGAAGAAACATTGCATAAATGAAAATAATAAAAAATAATAACTTGGCTCAACAGGTCAGTTGACAGGTTGGCCAAATGGCTTACTTTGAACACTCGTATTCGTTAAAATATGTACGTACGGCTGAGATGCCCTAGACATACTACGTACATGAGGCATATTAATAAGTTGTCACTAACTATCAACTTAAGGCGCCTGGGTATACACAGTTATACATATGTATTTTCCATGCTAAAACACGGATTCCCATTTCCAACAGAACTCAGTTGTTTTTCAAACTACATACACAGAATTTCAGAAGGCGATAGTTAAAACCTTAGTGAATAACAGCTATTTGTAATTTTCTCAAAAAAGTTTTTTTAGTGTGCAAAAAAATTCGCAATTCAAAATCATACATTCTTCAAATGTCTGTAATTTAACAACCAAAAATAAGATCGAAAAAGGGCCAAATAGGTGACAAAGCGCAAGCTTTCTTCTTCAATTCGCTTTTTGAATCATTACTGTAAGTTTAAAGGTAATATCAGGAGCTAGGAAATGCGAAATTCATTTTTATAGTGACCTTTAGACCTTACCTTTGGATGTTTTGACCTTACCTTTGGATTTTTGGACTTATCTCCCCTCATCTTATACACACACACTGGAGAAAGGGAACAGGCGGCCACGTCCCCTCGCTAACACAAGAATACGTCTTTTCTTGGATTCTCAATTTCGCATGCTATATACTAGACCCTTAATCCTGTATACAGATACAGTAAGCGCAAACTGCATCAGTAACTGGTAAATACGCTTCATCCGTAAGACAAATTCAGTGAACGAACTGCCCAAACTAATGTACAGTTACCCTGCACCGATTATTCCTAGTAGAAACGTATATCTGGCTATAATTCCTACTTGCAGCAAGATGTACTAACACACGGCTTTTTGGCAAAACGACTAATTGGACGACTCATATGAGTGCGCATAGACGGGTTTATACATACGACAGAAAAAGGTAACAATCTGCGGATGCTTCCCAAGAGATATGCCGTCACGCCTTGGGGATTTTGAATTAAAAAAATATATATATTTTTTTGTGGTAAATGGAAAGATCATTCTGTTTTATAACAAAACTGTTTTTGTTTTCTATTTTTCGCATTAATTCAAAAGTTATATCAAAATAAAAATGGGTGTTTGAATCCAGTACCGAAAACACGCCGACGGCTCCCGAACCCTTGTGACGTCACCAAGGCGGTCAAGATGCTCCTTTAACCAAAACATGTTTATGTCGATCGTAGTAAAAATGTGCGTAACAAGTGCAAAAAGCACATCAATAATTTTTTGATGAAAAAATTAAAAAAAAAAGTTGGTAGGCCTGGGTCTCAAACCAAAGACCTACAGATTCACTATCGGACACTCTAACCTCTGGGCTATCGGGCGATGCAGGAGATTGTTTCAACGAAACAATATTTGATTAGGTACTTACTGGAATCTGTAATCTGATTCAAACATTCGAAAACATATTTATTTCGATCGTAGACTTTGTCTTGAGCTGCAAACTTCATTCATCAACTATGTTGCAACAAATATACACTAGTTACCATTAAGTATTTTCACGATTGGCTGGGAACTTAGAATCTAGTGTCGGAGTAGGACGTCGTTGGTCAAAGGAGCATCCTGACCGCCCTGGTGACGTCACACGGGTTGGGGAGCCGTCGGCGTGCTTTCGGTACTGAATTCAAAAACCCATTTTTATTTTGATATAACTTCTGACTTACTGCGAAAAAAAACAAAAACAGTTTTTTTATAAAACTTATATATGATCTTTCCATTTATCGCAAAGAAATTTTATTCAGAATCTTAATTGTAACAAGACAATTATCGTTCATAATGACACAGCGATGCATTGTGATTCTCTTACTAGAATGCAAGGCTGGCTTAATGAATTCCGTGACTTTCTGAATTGTCCGTGCGGTAGCTATAGTGCCAGCGCTGTTCCCATTAGCTGCAATGTGATGCTAACAGTCTATTTATGATAATTATAGCCTTAATCAACTCAAGTTTTAATTTTCAATCTTTGATTAACATTCTATGGATTTTGTCGATGATTTCGGACGTAACGGTTTCTTTTTGGCGACCAGGGCCCCGATTCTCTTGATTTACCTTCAAAACGTCACATTTTGAATGTGCTAACTGAGACGTATCGAATGGCACGTGCGGTCAGCGATCTGTTTTGGTATTCTTGTTACCCTTCATGACGATTTTATCCAAAACGTGTGTAAAAATCTCTCGAAGGGAGCAAAGTGCGCCAGAGCATTTGAATAGTAATATGGAACGCCCTTTCTTATTCTAGCCTACTCCCAGTTATCTTAAAGCATATGAGAAGTTATTGATTTGTTATAAACAACTTTAGAACATAATAGCGCTCGAAATTAATTTCTTGTCGACGTCATTTTTGCTCGGTAGTACTATAATAATAATAATCTTTATTGGCCATAGAAAACAAATAAAGTACAATATAATGTATAATATGCATGCAACCAAGTGTCACAGGAATTATTAGATACATAGTAATATAAATAAAATACTAACAATAAAATAATACAAAAATAGCACTATGGCACCTACAGAGCTTACAGTTCTCCGAAATTGTGATGCAAATATTTATTTATAAAATAAAAACAGTGATCTAATAACATTTTTTTTTACTTGGAGTAAATGTCAAAACGTATTTCCGTTTGCTCTAAGCCCGTCATAAAATTTCTTAGCGCGCTACTGGGCCCTTCTCAGAATTTCTCCCTCTATTCGACGTACTCATGGGATACAAGTAAAATAAAAATAAAATAGTTTCCATCCTCTGGTGGTTGAGCGTAAGGACTTGCCACGACCAAGTAAGCCTACAGGGAAAAAGAGTGTGTGCAACTTCTCTCGGAGTTAGGGCTACCCTGCTTACTTTTCGGTGTTCATCGATTTTTAGGAGCACTTGACACGACGGATCTGTACTATATGGTTGCTTATCGCAAGGTTTAGGTCCAACTCAGTTTTTCTCAGCCTTACTGTATTTGCGATCCAATTTTGAATCACAATTCTCATAGCACCCCCCAACTAACATTTTCTCCAGCTGTTTTAGACATATAAAGATTCTGTAATAATTATTGGTTTGCTTAATAGTCATATTCAAGTTGAATTGTTTGCCAATAGGAATCGGGAGAATTAAGTAATATGAAAATTCTATTAACCATAGAAAAGATGCAACAATAACGTTATTGTGGCCTTATACCAGGGCTAAATGAAAGTTCAAACCAGCAAGTTCTAGAAAGGTTATAATTATTTAGACTACAATCTGGAAATCAGAATCCAAACCCAGAGAACGGTTTTGCATTACATACGGCCTACTCTGAGGGCTGTAGTTAGCTATTAGTTTATAACCTGCGTAAATCTAACAAATATACAGAGCTGTTTTAACAAAAAATAATTAGGTGGAAAATATCAAGCATGGTAAATATTTACCGAGTGATGAAAAGTGATTCATGGAAATCCTAATTTTTTTGATTTTTCTGCGTCTCCGCCTCAATTTTGACCATCCAAACAAAGAGATCGAAAATTATTTACAGAAGGGTTCTAAAGCTCCGAAAATAAAGTGTCATGTGCAAATTAATTGATTTTTTTTGTTAATCAAAGAAAATATCTATTAAACATAAATGGAAAAATGCTATAATTTCTTGCCCTTACACTTCAACGCAATTGCTTAGTAAATTTCCATTACATGCATTAAGAATGGAATTACCTGTTCTAGAGCGACATTCTTGTATATAATTTCACTTCTCACTAGAACAAAATAACCACTCTCTTCAAATACTAAAAATGCGGACCAACTGGCCTAACTGCCGTGAATAGGACTGTGCAGATCCTAATAAGTACTGACTAGCGATTGGTTATGCCAGTAGATCCTTCTGAATGCGTCAGTGCCTTATGTTGGACCTCGTGCGGGCCTTGATATCTATTTGGTTATTCAAGTGAGCCAACAAGCTCTGAAAAATGCTAGTTTGCGCTGATTTAGCATTTTTTAACGCCCACAGGCATTTTTTCATGCTTTCCATTCTATGAAATAACTATTGTTTCTTGCTTTGATTATTATAGGGACTTGTAAACATGATACCCTAGGTGACCATTTTGAATCATAAATTTGGATGAATATTTTATTTGCACTAATCAGTTCAGCTGGCATGTGTCAAGAATTAAATATATATGGCCACTATATAGACATCTCTAGGCATTCATAACCATATCATATTTTTACTGAAGTTATATCACAATAAAAAAAGTAATATTTTTTCTAACAGGATTATGATTATTTTTGTAGATATCAAAGGCGCTGCATTTTATCGCATATCACTCCCAACTTGAAGGAAAAATGGCACGCGCAGCTAAAATGGGAAATAGGTTGTGTACGCGATTTCTGAAATAAATTCATGCCTAAAATGTCTCCATGTTGTGGTTTATTCCTATTTATTTTGTAGAATTTGTAACTTTGTGAGATTAACCATCTTGAAAACTTATTTACATTCTGATCACAACTGAATGGCCCACAATTTATACTTTTCCGATGTTCATGGAGTACCAAAAGCCGCAAACGAGTTTTTTTCAGGCCAAACTATAATCACCTAAACATAGCACTAAGCTTATAAAAAGTTGGCGTGGGAGCTTAAAGATTCCGTAAAGGTTTTTTTAAAGCATGTTCAGGTTAAATAAAGTGTATTTTGTTTGCTAGTAGGTTTTGCAGTATGCAATTTGGTTTCAAATTAGCCAGTGCCTATTGGTAACGACAACGTCTTCAGGGCTGGGCCATTGTTTTACTACAAGAGGTTCTATAGCCCGATAGATAACATTGTTTGTGCTAAATGGCATGGGCAGAAATATCATCTTTAAAACAGGTTATAGGAGCTATTTACAACCTACTGAGAAAATGAATTGTAACTTGGGGCCTCCTTCTCTGAGGTGTGTTTTTGAATGGAAGCGTCCGGCGTCCGTAGCTAAATATTGATTATGACGACTGGATGAAGCCTTTCTCGGTCTCGAGAAACATTAATTGATTTTGCACAATGCTCTTGATGAAATTTATAGTAGTATTCAATCACAGTTCTTACTTTTTCATTACATCCAACATTTAATTGATTTTTAAGCAGCTTCATATTCCTAGCTCAATGTTAGCGTCGCCTCAGCTTAGATAACGGGTGGAAACTACAAGGCTGGGGGTGCAAGAACATGAATAATCAGTTCAGTCAGGAAATTACAGTTTTTTCAAGTTCGTTAGACTTTGTCATCACGCAACGGCACTATAGTAAGCTTGCAGTAGCCTATAAATCCAACAAATCATATTCCATCAGAAACGTGAATTATCATGTAAAGTGGCGAAACAACATGGCATTTGCAGAACAGGATTTTCTGCCGTGGCTGCCTTGAAGACAAACTTAGGTCTCAGCTAAAGATAAAAAAAAGGTTAGAGTTTCAATTTCTGATATTAAACTTTCTTACCATTTCCGAGACCTACGACCGACGACTGGTTGGTCTTCTATGTGACTCTTGAAGACATAGGACGTCGCATGATTGAATTTACAGGCATGGGAGATGCTGAGATACCTTCTCAAATATGGTTGTAAGACATGGCTCTGACAAGAGCCTTTTACTCATTATTGTTTTCTACTGTGTAGCTCAGTGTATGAAAAGATTGGCTGCTATGCGCGCACACTCTTCGGGGAGGCTCTTTCTGTGTCCCCCATATGGATAGGTAGGACTTCTTTGAATGGTTTTGAATGCAAATATACCACGTGGAGAGAGCATGCACCATTGACATTGCCATCCTTAGGGGCATAGGAGAATGAGGTTCTATTTATTGTAGAGATAGTCCGGAAGCAAACACTAGTGTAGCTTGACTGTTGCAAAAATATTTGGATACGCTTATGGATCTACCTTCTCGTTCGTCTTGTACAATATTCACGGCCTTTTCTGTACGAATTAGTATCGCTCTAAATGCTTTCTGATGCTTCTACGTCACGATCGTATAGGAGTTACGGTGCATACAGACATACATATGTATATGTGTACACGAAGGAAAATGCAAGACGTAAGTGCTGAGATAGGATGTATTAAGTTCGATTAGTGAATTTCCTAGCGCAGTAAAGTATACCTCCTCTACGTGCATCAGGGCTTTGCATCGCTCTATTTCTGAGAGTAGTTGTCAGTTGTTCGGCCTTTTGATTCGTTACCACATAGATATACAGAGTGTGTCCTAAGTTAATACTTTACCCATTAAAGTAAACAACTTTTTCAATTAACTTTTTTTAGAAAACTGAAAAATAAGCGAGATACAGAATAAAAAAAGGTATATCTGGGCCTGTGTATCAAGACGTACCAATATTTTGCTCGGATTTTTGTCAGATCAACTAAGCATTGTACCTGTCAGATAGTACAGTAGTCTCTTCTTGTTTATTGTTGTTCTTTTTAAGTTTATTAAATCCTAAAAGTGGCACATTATTATGAAACAATTTAAGATCTACCAATTTAAAATTAGCTGTGCAAAACTGAAAGTGACTAGTGCACTAATTGACAGGTACAATTCCTGATCTTTAAGACAAAAATCTGAGCAAAAAACTGAACATAAACAGACTAGGTACGTCTTGATACACGAGCCCAGATTTACTTTTTTGATTCTGTATCTCTCTTATTTTGCGGTTTTCAGAAAAAGGTCATTTCAAAAAGTTGTTTATTTGAATGTCTTCTATAAACAGTTTAAAGAAGTATCAACTTAGGACTCACCCTGTATGTATCTAATACATACATACCTAAAGAGTATTATGTTGTTTTTGGTTGAAAGTATTGTGAGAATTGATCACTATGGTATAAATTTTGAGCTTTATTTTTTGTGACAATATTAGAAGATGATTCTATTTTCTAATTCGAAGAATATAGCGAGTCTGTTGCTGTAATTTTTTTCAAAGGTAAAATTTCGTAAAATATTTTTGGACACACTTTCTCAACGTGCGTATCTCTGATTTGTATATGCTCAGAAAATTGGTTGTTTCTACCTGTTTGATAGATTTACCACCGGATTTGATCAACAAACTGTGGTCAATTTGAACGCTAGCAAGCGAATCTTAGATAAACAGATTTTTTGGGTTGAAGTTCAACTACAAAATTTTGATTATTTCCTTTAATCAATAAAGAAGTATCATCAGCATACATTACCGATCAACCGCAAGGAAAATTGTTCACGTATAAAATGTAGAGCAAGGGACCAAGGATGGACCCCTGCGGAATATATGTATGGCAGTTATTCTGTCCAGATTGCGCTTTTTGTCATACAAATAGCTGTGGAACCAGTTAAATGTTTTACCCCTGATTCCAAACCCATCCAATTCATCTAAAAGTTTTTATGATCGACTAAGTCGAATGTCGAAGTGTCCCTACACATTTTTTGCCTTTATCCATGCTAAAATATACATCATCTATAAAATGAAGTACAACTTTTTTGTATCAAAAAATCTAAGTGGCGGAGGCACATATTTCTCGAAAACCTTTAAAAATGGACTGAGAAGTGATATCGGTCAATAATTGCAAATATCAAATGCATCACCTGATTTGAACAAGGGTTTAATTTTAGCAAATTTTAATACAGATGGAAATATTCCCTCTTCAATTGAACAATTGATTAAAAAAGCTGAACGTTGGCTGATGCAATTAGCAGATATTTTCGTCATATTGGTACTTATTCTATCTCCACTGGTAGAGTTAAGGGTTTCGAAAGTTGTTTATCATGCTATGTCATCATCTACAACAGGTTGAAAAAATTGAGTCAAGTTGATTGACTCAGTACTTCTCACACATAATCATGATACCATTTTGTTATTTCCCAATGCATGAAGCTATAGTTTGAAATCCCTTGTAACCAAATCATCGCCCACCCGTCCGCAAAAAACACCCCACACAAAAACTCTCGTGAATAGTTTCTTGCGTCTTCCTCCTTAGAAGCTAGGACGCCATTTTTTTCTGCATGCTTCAACTAAACGATGCGAAATGATCAGGAGTCTCCAAACCATCTAGAAACGAAGCTTGAGCTGTTTTTATATTTTTAGTTTTTTCATTATTGCTGCGCCGCCACTGACGATTTTTCAAAAACGGACGCATTTTCCACTCTCGCCGCGGCACTAAATCCTGTGTTAAAATTTCGTTAAAATCAATTCAATAATTTTTGCTTTACGCAAAATACATAGAACGAAATAAAGCAAAAATCGTATGTATACATCACAAAATTGGTTTCTGTAATAGGCAAGCCAACATTCAGATGGACCTAAAAAAGTGCAATATGCCGCTAGGTGTTTCTTCCACAGGTCAATGGACAAACTGTTATGAATACAACAATTTTTTTTTAGTTTTACAACCCCCCCCCCGCCCCAATTTCGCCCTCATCCAAAAAAGTAGAAAATGATCAGGAGCCCCTAAAACGCCACTGACATGATTTTTCCGAAACATACGCGTTTTCTATCCTCGCCGCGGTAGTAATACTGTGTCAAAAGTTCGTTAAAATCAATTCAATAATTTTTGCGTTACGCAATATAATGATATAACGATCTAAAACAACACTCGTATGTATACACTATGCACAAGTCCCTTGGTTTCTATAATGAGAAAGGCAATGTTCGGATGGGTCTGAAAAAGTGCGTTATGCCGCTAGATTTTCCATCCACAGGTCAATAGACAGCCCATTATGAATACAACAATTTTTTCAGTTTTACAACCCCCCACCTCCCAACCACCCCAAATTCACCCCCACCCAAAAAAAGTAGAAAATGATCAGGAACCCCTAAAACGCCTAAAAACGAAGTTTGGGGAATATTTGGAAATTTTTGTTTTTTGCTAATTACTCCGCCCCCGTACAACGATTTCCAAAATTATAGGAACATTACCTACTACGACACCACAGCATATCGCTGCCCAAATTTTATCACAATCCATGTAGCGGTTACTGAGATTACGAGGCTAGAAGAACGCCAACAGACAGACAGGCCGACAGACAGACAGACAGACAGACAGACAGACCGACGGACAGACAGACCGACGGAAATGAGTGACGTGGATTTTCGTTATGTAGACATCATAAAACTCCCAAAAAGTGTATTATCTCAAAATCGAAAATTTTCGCGATCACAATACTCCCCTCACCTATCTGTGTGGGAAGTAAAAAGAACCGATTATTGTTTCTATCAATGTTAGTTCTTCTGTTAGTGGTCCTACCGTCTTTGTATACACTCGCAAGCCACAAATACAACAGAAAATTTACTGAGACGCCTATGAATTTTCAGAATCACGCGTCATGCATCTCCTTAAATGTTTCTTAGAGCAGACAAAGCTCTTTCGAACTCTTAACTGTAAGTAGCTCGCTAACTATAGGAACAATGAAAGTTGTATAGGTTAGCGAAACCGTGTCGTTAACCTGTTGATCATGTTGCCACTTATACGCTTCTGTAGAGGTTCATTCGACAGTTTCATCGAGGGTTATAGCTGAACAAGCGCCTTTGAGCATAATGCAGGCAGGAGAACGCTTTGATGTTAACTTTTCAATGCACTACTTTGCTAAAGTTGGTATTGATTTAGTCTTGTGATTTTTCACTAAAATAGTTATCCCACTTGATATAATGGGATATAAAGCTTGGCGTAACGTAATAAATTTGTAGTAGGGAGGTCTTTTCTCATATAAAAGTTCCGAAAACATTGTACGTTAGCCAGAAGTCCATGCTACTGACGCAACACAATATGCACGGACCAGTAGAGCGAGTCTCTAAAATTATGTGGCTTTCTGAATCACACCCCGCTCTTCTTTCTATTGAGTCAGAGCAGAGTTGTCAGGTGTGTCGATTTCAAAATCGAGTTAGCAATAAAAAATATTAGCGATTGACGACTTTTGCTGGCGCAAAACGCAATGAGTTGATGACTTTTGGCTGTTTCTAACTTCCCTTTCGTTGGTTTTCCGCTCAAAAATAAGGGCTAGCCGCATGAACTGACAATATTGCCAGCTGTTTTACAATTAACACTTTGACCATAGTGACTCTTCAAGGAGAGAGAGCAAGCTTGTAAAATAGGTCGACCTACGTTATCCTAATTGGGCATCATTTACCTATTTCTTATGCGCGCCTGCTCTAAATGACCATAGCTGCGAAATTCTTTATTTCTGGTTGTCCAAAAACCCCCCAATGTCGCAAAGTGAACATTATTCGAAAAGCCGGAGTTTATTCGCAATCAGCAAATGACCCTCAGAAGTTTTAAACTGAATTGATCTCACTAAGAAGTTGTTTTAGTTCCAATTCGATAGACAGAAAGTTGATAGTGTAACTTTTTAACTTCCCCGACGAAGGAGTAAAATCACATCGCTACTCATTTTCTTAAAAGAAAATGCTATGTTCTATTATTATTTTTCCAAGTAGCCTCCACTAACCCCCACCATTAAATCATAGATTTGCACCAAAAGTGGAATGAAACATAGGGAACAAAAACCTTTATGACAGTAAAGTTTGAAATTATTTGGATCATTTTTGTGACGGTTACGGCCACTTTTAAGTCCGAAAATTTGCTACCATTTATGAATTGTACTCCGCCATTTTGAAAACTTTACAGCATGCGCTGTAGCGATTTCGACATTAGAAAACATGCTCTTTATTCTTTTAGCATTATATAATTATATTTTAGCATTATTATGACATTATTTTTTGAATGCCTTCACCTCCACCCCTTTTTACTCTACCTACCTACCTACCTTACTTTACCACGCCGATAGCTGAGTATTGTGATCGCGAAAATTTTCGAATTTGAGATAATACACTTTTTGAATGTTTTATGATATCTACATAACGAAAATCCGTGTCACTCATTTCCGTCGGTCTGTCTGTCCGTGCGCGTTTTTCTAGCCTCGTAAACTCAGTAACCGCTCCATGGATTGTGATAAAATTTGAACAGCCATATGCTGTGGGGTCGTAGTGAGTAATGCTGCTATAATTTTTAAAATCGGTGCAAGTGCGATGGAGTAATTATCAAAAAACCAAAAATTTCAAATATTCCTCAAACTTGGAGTGGCTACGGGGTGGGAGGCTGTAAAACTGAAAAATGTGTTGTATTCATAATAGGTTGTTCTGACCTGTAAACAGAGACCTAGCTTTGGTTTTTTGATGTCCTCTGTGTGTATCTGTCTACACGTCCGCGATTTCGTTCTCCAACGATTACTTCAAACGCTTTGAGCGATTGCAAATTAGGCCAACTTGGGTTAATAAAGCTGCTTTCGAGTTGAAAAGATTTTGATGCCGATCGAACAATAATGGGTGGAAAAGGGTGGGAGGTGCACAAACAAATGTAATACAACATATAAATTTGATAGCACCGGTTGAAAGGGAATGTGTTTTTGTGTCTAAGACGATATATCACATGTTATTTTTTTCTGGAATAGAGGCCAAAAAAATTAAATAAATTGAATCACCCAAATGTATGAACAACAACCACTTGAGTCGGGCAAGTTTCTAGAACGAGATCTACCTCGTTTAACGTCCACATTTTTTATTTAAGTAAAAAAAAACAAATACGTAGCACATTCACAACCGCGAGGTCACCACTTCTGGCGATTTTCATTCATGCGAGCCAAAGATTGGCGATTACTAGATATTTTCATGCCAAAGGTTGGTTACAAGCATACTTATAACCTGGCAATATGCGATACTCTTTTTGAGTAAGTTATCAATGTGCTCCACCGCTCGCTTTGTTACTGCGCCTGGTTGTGTATGTAATGGGAATATGGGATGTATGAAGGGTTGGTTTAGGTGTCTTTTTACTTCCCACACCGATAGGTGGGGGGGAGTATTGTGATCACGAACATTTTCGACCTTTAGATAATACACTTTTTGGGCGTTTTACGTCACACATTTCCGTCTGTCTGTCTGTCGATCTGTCTGTCTATCTGTCTGTCTATCTGTCTGTCGGTCTGTCTGTCTGTCTGTCTGTCGGTCTGTCTGTGCGTCGGCCTGTCTGTACGCGTTTTTCTAGCCACGTTATCTCAGTAACCGCTGCATGGATTGTGATGAAATTTGGGCAGCGATATCCTGTGGGGTCGTTGTAGACAATGTTCCTATAATTTTGGAAATCGGTGCATGGGCGGCGGAGTAATTAGCGAAAAACAAAAAAATTTAAATACTCCTCAGTATTGCTAAAACGGCATCCCAGAAGCTTAGAGGTTTGTTCCGCTGTAGGAAGTTGTATACACCAGAGCAACTGCTGCTGCTGTACAAGGCACAGATCCGACCATCGCTGGAGTATTGCTCCCATGTGTGGGGATGCGCTCCGAAGCACTCTCTAAAGCTTCTGGACACTATCCAGAAAAGAGCGATTAGACTAATCGATACGCCAAACCTCACAAAGGACCTCCACAACCGGGAACATCGAAGGAGGGTGGCTGGCCTATCCCTGTTTTACAGATTCTATCACAGAAGATGTTCAATTGAGCTCTCTCAGATAATAACACCACAGGCCGTCCGAACCAGGAAAACTAGAGAAGCTCTGCGAGCTCATCCTTACCAGGTCGAGGTCCTTAATCCCCGAACTAGTCTCCTCCAGCATTCCTTCTTTCGGAGAACTTCGACGCTGTGGAATCAGCTGCCGGGGAATTTGTTTCCCAACGACTACAACCTGCAGCGTTTCAAATCTAACATGAACCGATACTTATCCTCTCGCAGCGCTTCTACAGCGCCATAGGCTTTGAGCCTTTGCGGGAGGCCGACCATAAAAAATACTTTTTTTTTTGGGATCAAATTGGGGTGGTTGGGGGTGGCAGATTGTAAAACTGAAAAATTTGTTTTGTTCATAATAGGCTGTCCACTAACATATAAAAGAAAGACCTAGCGTCATAATACACTTTTATAGGTCCATCCGAACATTATCTTGCCTATTACAGAAACCAAGCGACTTAGAATTTTCTGATGTATACATGTATTGTGTTACTAGGAAACTATTTGATTGATTTTAATGAAATTTTTACACAGTATTATTACCGTGTCGAGGATGGAAACATTTATAATTTTTAGGAATTGTGTCAGTGGTGGCGCAACAATAATTTTTTTTTATTTATGTTATCATAAAAAAGCACAAAAAATATAAAAACAGCTCAACCTTCGTTTTTAGGCATTTTAAGGGTTCCTGATCATTTTTTACTTTTTTTTGAGTGGTGGTGAAATTAGGGTGGTTGGGAGGTGGGAAGTCGTAAAACTCAAAAATTTGTTGTATTCATAATAGGCTATCCATTGATCTGTGAACAAAAGACCTAGCCCCATAATAGACTTTTTTAGGTCCATCCGAACATTGCCTTGCCTATCGCAGAAACTAAGGGACTTCTGACGTATACATACGAATATTGATTTAGATCGTTCTGTATTATGTAACGTGGAAGCTATTGGTTTGATTATAATGAAATGACGTAATACTGTGGTATTAACACCATGACGAGGATGGAAAACGTTTATAAATTTCAGAAACCGTGTCAGTGGCGGCGCAGAAATAATAAAAAAAACAAAAAATTTAGAATCAGCTCCAATTTCGTTTTTAGGCGTTTTAGGGGTTTCGTGATCATTTTATACTTTTACTTCCCACACCGATAGGTGAGGGGAGTATTGTGATCGCGAAAATTTTCGATTGTGAGATAATACGTTTTTTGGGCGTTTTATGATGTCTACATAACGAAAATCCACGTCACTCATTTCCGTCGGTCTGTCTGTCTGTCTGTCTGTCTGTCTGTCTGTCTGTCTGTCGGTCTGTCTGTCTGTTTGTCGCTTTTTTCTAGCCTCGTAATCTCAGCAACCGCTGCATCGATTATGATGAAATTTGGGCAGCGATATGCTGTGGGGACGTAGTAGGTAATGTTTCTATAATTTTGAAAATCGGTCCATAGGCGGCGGAGTAATTAGCAAAAAACGAAAAAAATTAAATACTGCTTAAACTTCGTTTTTAGGCGTTATAGGGGTTCCTGATCATTTTCTACTTTTTTTTGATAGGGGTGAAATTGGGGTGGTTGGGGGGTAGGGGGTTGTAAAATTGAAAAATTTGTTGCTTTCATAATAGACTGTCCACTGACCTATGAAGGAAGACCTAACAACATAAATAACGCTTTTAAGTCCATCCGAACATTGCTTTGCCTATTACAGAAACCAAAGGACTTAGAATTTTTCTGGTGTAAACATACGAGATTATTGCTTTAGATCGTTCTATATTGTGTTACGAGGAAACTGTTGAATTGATTTTAATGAAATTTTGAAACAGTATTACTACCGTAGCGAGGATGGAAAACGCGTATGGTTTTTATAAATCGTGCCAGTGGCGGCGCAGAAATAAAAAAACTAAAAATATAAAAACAGCTCAAACTTCGTTTTTAAGCATTTTAGAGGTTCCTGATCATTATCTGTGTTTTTTTTGGGTAGGGGTGAAATTGGGGTGGTTGGGGGGCGGGGCGTTGTAAGACTGAAAAGTTTGTAATATTGATAATGGGCTGTCCATTGACCTACGAAGGAGAGACCTAGCGGCATAAGACAATTTTAGGAGGGGGGGGGGATGCAAGGGATCTCAGACTAAAGCTTCATGCTATGGGAAAATAATAAACTGGTATCACTGTAATGTGTGGGAAGTACTGAGTGAATCAAATTGACTTCATTTTTTTGGGTGGGGGTGAAATTGAGGTCGATGATGGGGTACGGTGGGGGGTCACAAAACTCTTTTTTTTTATAATAGGCTATCCACTGACCTGTGAAAGGAAGACCTAGCGGCATAACACATTTTTTTTGGTCGTGCGGGCGATGATTTAGTTGCTAGGGGATGTTAGACTATAAGCTTCATGCTATGGGAAAATAATAAACTGGTATCACCGTAATGTGTGGGAACTATTGAGTCAGTCAACTTGACTTCATTTTTTTTAACTGATGGCTTTGTCCTTGTGTCCCTTCTCTGTTAGTTGTATTGGAGATTTCGCACGCCATATCCAACTTTACCAATCGTGTATAGTAGCTTCAGGTAAACACAGTCGCTGAGCTTCTTTAAAGTGATTCAGGATCTGAATCCGAACATTCTTCATCGAAATCACTTTCACTAGCTTTTCAAAAATTATTGTGCACTTATCTATTAACATCTTTAATGTTGGATCCTCTTCCATGAGAAACTACTCAAAACTACATTGTTTTTTAACATATATCAAAGAAAAATGTAGATGTGTCTGAGCGACGTATTGTCTTGAAGAGACGTACACCTTTCCGATGAGAAAGTTGGGATGATATGGTGATGGCCTGAGAACAATTTATTCGTGAGTAGTCATTATTCTGTGGGTCTCATATCTCTTATATCGCGGTCTACGAATCGTTATGAGGGAGTACAAATTTATTTTCAATTTATTGCATGTGAGTTGTATATTTTCTGCTAACAATTGACCTCTGCATCATTTCATTTTTTTTTTGAGAACACCCATATCAAGACGCTTTTCATCTTGTACCTTGCGATACGAAGCATTCTGGAAAACTACACACATATCATTTGGAGGCACCATTGACCCTGTGGAAGTTTTCAAATCTAGTATTTAATTCCAAACGCTACTCTCAAATAAACTTCTTTCAGTGACATGCGTCTGTTGTCCTGTTCTTGTCCCGCATTAACAAGTGCCCCCTAACATAACATTTTCATAGCAGTGGTCGTTCTCTGGTATTTAGGCTTTGCCTTCGCGATCTGCTCAGTTATAAAAAAAGAACCCGATATCCTCTGTACGGAGCCCACGGTCCGACTGATTAATAAATTAAAAGAAAAAAACCTTAAAAAAAGCTTTTATTTAAAAGCTCCAAAAAGGAGGACATGAAATTTGCCATTAAAATTTTAACTATCAAAACTTGTCGCGAGGTTTGCGTGAGTATCAATAAGTATTTAATTAAACTGAAATTTAAGAAAAATAGACTTAGCAGATTATAAGTTACTCAATTAAATAGGTACAAGTTTATTTACACAAATAAATCGTGCGACAATCTTATATGATCAAATAAATTCTGTATAATATGGCTATAAGTTGATAGTTGAAATTTTATTGGAAAACTCTATTTTTTTTCTTTTTAAAGAATATGAATGAACGCTTTTTTAAAAGGTTTTTTTAATCTATTTTGTACCTTTTAGTTACCGCCGGCTAGGTTTTTGAATCTGTTCATCTCATTCAACGCATAAATAAGGAGACGTTCTAATGATTTTACCCTACTTAAGGCGACTTGACGAGTAGCAAAAAGTTTCGAGCCCAAGTAAACAATGGCGTGGTCTACTTCAAAAGTTAGCCATATTGGATTAAGAGTGATGATTCTCATTCTCAGCAAGCCCTTTCATTTGATGCTCTCATTGCAGAAGTGCATAAAAATAAGTATTCCGCCATTTTGGATGGTGCACCATATTAGATTCAAAATGACGTCACATTATTTTTCCAGTTACTCTCAACAAGGCCTTTCATTTTATACCCATATTGTAGAGGTGCCTAAGAAATAACTATTTCGCCATATTGGATTTAGAATGTCACGTTATTATTAGGCTTACGCTTAACAAGCCCTTTTCATTAATTTGATATCCATATTGTAGGGATGCATTAAAAATAACCATTCCGTGATCTTGGATTGTCCGCCACAATATTTTTCGAGCTACTCTGAACAAGCCCTTTCATTTGATACGCATATTGTAAAAGTGCCTAAAAAATGACCATTCCGCCATCCGGGATGGTTCGCCGTATTGAATTTAGAATGACGTCACTTAGCTTATCGTATATTGTCATCCAAACTAAACGTGTAGACAATATTTCAGCTCAATCGATCGAAGACATGCTTCAAAATTGAGTAGCAAGATTCCACCCGAACAAACATAGATACATGGGTACATACATATGTACATTGCAAGTTAAATAAAAGCTTTTCAAAATTGTGGATGTTGACTGCGGATTTCATGGACGATGCGTTTCGTAGTTTCGATGCTTGACAGGCTGTACACAGTTTCAGGCAGGATAAGCCCTACTTGCATAAAAATTAAAAATTCCTAATTTCAGCTACCGTCAACCCTATTAGTCTCCGTATAGCTATGTATATTCCATAACTAACTTGCCGTTATGTACCACCGAGGGTATACAAGGAACATTAACCCATAGCTGCGGGCAGACACAATTCGTTCATAATTGTGTTAGTTGGGACTACCTCGTAAAAGAGCCATATGATAAAAGCTACCCTCGGCAATTGTATCAACTTCGTCACTCTAAGCAACCCTTTCTCCACTCTACACATGCTGTTGTAAGCACGGTAATGAGCGCTTATGTAAGTTTAATTTTATTACTGGGTATTGTTTTAGAAACTCATGAATATATTTTTTGATAGTCGTCGTTGGGAATATAATTATAATAGGAGGGACCTTGTCTTGTTGGTGGATTGACGTCAGAAGCTAACAATGTATTAAGTATCGTCCTACGCAACCAGTGGCAGACTTAAAGTAGGTATAAATAGTGTGCAGCCCCCTACCGCGAGGCTCTCTAAACATACATAATTTAGTTTTTTTGAAAGTGTCGGCTACCGACTGTAGATTGTCTGAATAGATAGATAGATAGAATATTTCATCCAAAGATCTAAATCCATAGATATAAGACACGTTAAAATACAGGTAAAGAATATAACAAATAAATAAAATAAATGAACGACACAACATTAAAAAATAGATAATATTATAATATCACATTCAAATTCAAATTTGTGAATCAAAAAATTCTTGTAAGGAACAAAAGGGATTTTCAGCCAGCAAGTATTTCAAGTCTGTTCTAAATTGCTTCTGGTTTTTGGTTTTAAGATGCGCGTTCTTTAAGTGGTTATAAACCTTAATTCCCATTATGGTAAGACCATCGCTCTTTAATTTTAAGTTATGTTTGGGAAGAATTAATTGTTTTTGTCTGGTACTATACTTATGCTCACTGGGATTAATGTAAAGGTGCTTGTTTTGGTGTACAAGACATGCCACTTCTAAAATATATAGGTTAATGACGGTTAAAATGTTTAGTTTTTTAAACAGCGGTTTACATTCTGCTATATATTTCGCCCCTAACATGTTACGAATTATCATTTTTTGTTTCAAAAGAACTTTCTCACAGTGAGCAGAAACTCCCCAAAATTAGATTCCATACCGTAATCTTGATTCAATATCTCCATAGTAGTATTGTTTTAAGGAATGTATATTTAAATATTATTTCAACGTTCTTATCAGATATCCCTTTTTATTGAGTGTATTGTTTAGGCCAATACAATGCACTTCCCAAGAAAGATTTTCGTTTAGGGTTAAATCGAGTATTTTAATGTTGGACGAGCGTTCAATATGCAATTCATTAATGTCAAGATCAGGGATATCATCGATGTTTTTTTGATATGGATGGAAAACTGTGAATTCAGTTTTAGAAGAATTGAGAAACAATTTATTTCCAGAGAACCAGGTATGTAAGATTTTCAGTGCATCTGTGGCTTTTTGATACTTGACTGTTTCGTCTTTGTCAGATACTATCACCGTTGAGTCATCTGCAAATGATGTAATATCATGAATAAAATTGGGAAGATCATTTGTATACATTGCAAATATAATAGGTCCCAGGATAGATCGCTGGGGAACTCCTACATTCTGTGCTGCTTGGAGTGCTTGAGATACCATGTGCGCTACTCATGCTGCTATTAGTAAGGATAAAACATTTTGACATTCGTTTATAATTAGTTTGTTACAACACTGAAATCCAAACTAAACCAAAAACAAAGAAGAAAAATAAAAACGTTTGGCGAGCAAAATGCCATATGATGAATAAATAAAGTAGAACGGCTATAAATTATATTCGAAAGCAATGCTGCCATTACATTTTGTTTAGTTCCGAATAACCATATAATGTTGACAACTCCTACAAAGTTATGCTACTGCCTATTATCTGCATATGAACATAGACCCATACATTTTTAGTGATTTATAACCCTAGCAATAAATTGCAGGATATTCATTTTTCATAAAAACAAGGTGGAATACAAATAGGCCGCATAAAGCGAATATTCGGTACGTTAGCCGTAAAATTATTCTGGAATGACATTCATCTAAAGCGACGAAACTGCGGCTCGCAAAAGTACATAGATCAACTTGTTATAATTAAGAGACCACTTGGCTTTATCAAATATCTTCTTGCGCATTCTTCGATGTTTAACAATGTCTGTTGAAATTAAGGTAAGCAGATGATGTTGGAGTGGGAAGACCTGGGAGAGAATCTTTGGCATTTTATTAATTAAAGACGTTTTAATTAGCGGTTCGCAGGGATACTTACAAGTGCGTCTTGATTATTATTTTATAATTATTCCGCACGAAAATTAAGTTATCCAACAGAATGGATGGACGTTGCTGAATATCCACCCTAACCGCATTATATTATGTATCGTAATAGGCATCTAATTTCAACTGTCATATGGGCTATACAAACACCATTTGCGTAATTCCAGTATTGTAAAGGGTTTTTCAATAAGGACGGGTCGATGTTGGCAGTCTGCGGCGGCCACGAAGTTTTGACAGCGTGTGTCAAATTTGGTTGTTTATCATCAGTCACTGACGCCAAATCACCATGACAGGTTACACAATTGAGCAGCGAGTACAAATGATAAAACTTTATTATCAAAGTGGGTGTTCACTAGTGCAGACCATGCGCGCGTTACGCCCATTTCACGGAAGACGCGGGGGTCCTTCAAAGTCGACTTTGCAACGTTTGGTGTGGAAATTCGAGACGACTGGTTCAGTTAACAATCAGCCAACACCCTTACGTCAAAGGAGTTCCAGATCAGCCGAGAACATTGCCGCTGTCCGTGAAAGTGTCCAAGAGAACCCAAGGAAGTCAATTCCTCGCCGTTCACAAGAACTCGGCCTTTCGCAGACTTCAACCTGGAGATTTTTGCGCCGAGACTTGGGCCTACATCCATACAAGATCCAACTTACCCAGGAACTCAAGCATGATGACCATAGACAACGTCGTGTGTTCGCTGACTGGGCTTCGGAGCGTTTGGAAGAAGACCCCAATTTCGGCCGAAAAATCATCTTTAGTGACGAGGCGCATTTTTGGATGAATGGCTATGTTAACAAGCAGAATTGCCGTATATGGGACAACGCTAATCCTCACGAGATTCAGCAGGTAAAAATGCATCCACAGAAAGTTACTGTTTGGTACGGATTATGGGCCGGCGGCGTTATTGGTCCGTACTTTTTTGAAAACGGCGTTGGTGAAGCCATTACCGTTACCGGCGAGGGCTACAGAAGGATGCTAATGGATTTCTTTTATCCCATGTTAAACAACATGGAGGTGAACGACATGTGGTTCCAGCAGGATGGCGCTACCTGCCACACAGCGGACGCCACGTTGGCCCTTCTGCACGAACGATTTGGGGGTATGGTTATCTCTCGCAGAGGTGACGTGAATTGGCCACCAAGATCGTGCGATTTAACCCCACTAGACTTTTTCTTGTGGGGTTTTCTGAAGTCACTGGTCTATGGCAATAAGCCGGAGTCTACCGCTGCCCTTAAGGTGAACATAATCCAGTCCGTGGCTCGAATTCAGCCGGACTTATGCAGCAGTGTGATTGAAAATTGGACCACTCGGATCCGTGCCACCGTGAGAAGCCGCGGAGGACATTTGAACGATGTGATATTCCACACCTAATGGCATACATGGGCCTTCCAAATAAAAACAAAAATTATTTTATATCTCACACACAGCTTGTTTTATTTCATTTTAACATCAACCCGTCCTTATTGAAAGACCCTTTAATGTATTTAAAATAGAAGAGAGCAACGTTTCTTCAGATTACTGACAACGGGGTCTGTAGAAGTCCATAGAAAACCTTGTTAAGACCCGGTGAACACTTACGGCTGTTAACGGTCCGGCACCGCAACGGCACCGGAATTGTGGGCTAAATCACCAAGAGGTAGATGGAGATGCACATTTTTTGTGTCCGGCGCCGCTGTGGAGCGGTGCCGTCCGATTGCATTGCTGTTGTTTCGAGCCGTGACCTTTGGAACCGCAGCGGCATCGCAACCGCATCTCCGGATGTACAGTACCATTTTGTCAATGACTTGGTGCAAACTTGTGGCAAATTACCATTCACGGCCTGTGAAGACAACCTTGATGTAGAACTGTTTATAGACAGCATAAAAAATTATCCAGAAATATATGGATCAAAACGCTAACGAAGAGTATGTTTCCGTTATAGAAATCAACGGCGATCGACAGTTTTTTTTGCGGATTTGATTTGAAATATTATGTCGTTTACGCGTTCCTCAGAGCCTAGTAAACATGACAAGATCACTTGTTTGGTTTTTTGGAATCGGCTGTGAGAGATATTCCAAAAATTATTTCAAATGCCGAAAATGCCGCGCAAACAACCTCTGACGTCAGTGATATCGTACAGTGATGGGATGTAAAGTGTTGATATTCGATATCGGTAGCCAGTGCTAACCTAACATTTTGACATTGATCATTATAACCACAAAACACAGTCACACACAAAAGTATACCCTGTTACCCGATACTTTAAACTGTCAGCCGTGTCATCAGCGAACAGCTGTTCAGCTAGCGATAACTAAAAATACCCCAGATTGAGTCTTGACGTATAAATTTTAAGCTTTGACGGAATACAGAGCTGTATTGAGTGCAAGATGACAAGTAATTGATACTTGGTGACTTTTTTCGTCTATGCTCTGAGGTATATGCTTTTCTCGGAAAATCCGGCGTTTCTATCAGTACATCAGTATGGCTGGTCTGAAAGATGATGATTACGCTTTATATGAGGTAAGAATGAAGATAAAAGCATTCTTTGCTTAACCATACACAAGCACTCCATGTATTTACTTTATACTCCTCTCCAATTGTACGTTAATTGTACGTTTTAACCAATAAATATCCCACTAGTGATGCAAGATATTTATTGAATCGTCCTTATTGCTAAATATAGGAGTATTTTGATAGTCTCTAGCAATATAGAAATCAATAATCTTTTAACCAACCATTTTTGCTGCAAATTTCTGGATACTGAAGCAATTTTTTTACTACAAAAATAGTCATTACTTTTTGGCAATGAGATATTCATTAAGACTATTACTAATACTGTCCTGATCACAGGATTGCCAATCAACACCACTAGTAAAAAATTAAATTTGAGATACACTTCTTCGTCAGCTGATACCTATCAAATAGACGCCAAGCCAGTTTAAAGTATCAGGTAACAGAGTATACAAAAGTCAAAAGAATAAAAAGTTAGGCTAGATTGCTAATTCACTTTGTAGGGATGGGCTTGAATTAGATTCTATCTTTGGATTCATTCGTAATCGGATGCGCCGAAATAAAATGATGGCTTCGATTAGTTACGAATCTCGGTCACAAACAGGATGAACTGTGATACCTATCAGTTATAAAAATGTATTGCAACGAAAATGCTAGTGGGTTAATTGCCTGTTTCAAATATGTTTAAGTATCAATAAATTGAGTAGCATTGTTAAAGAATTCAGATCATCTCTAGTCGAATGCGCAGTTGGCAAACCTGTAGCAGTATTGATTGTCGATATCGACAAGATATCTGTGACGTCAGCCCTTGTTTTAAGTCACGTGGAAAAATTTGAATATATCCTTATTTTATTTTGCAAATATCTTTTTTTGGCCGTCAGTAAAATCATGTTTTTTGTTTCCTACTGCTTCTTGATATGGAAGTCTTTACGCTATGAATACTCCCGATGCGATTTCACGACCTCTGCAAGTACCCTATTCTGATTTTTTTCAATTCTGAGATTATAGTGTAACTTAACCAGGGCCGCAACTGGATCCTTTAGCGCCCGGGGCATCCTTAAACTTGTGCGCCAGAGGACGTCGACAAGGAGGGAGTAATGGGGTAATTACCCCCCAATAACAAATAGTACCTATATTTATGTTCAAGTCAGGCACGTATACGAAACGTTATATAATAATTATGATCCATAAAAAGCACACCACCTCCCCCCCTCCGACGAATTTTGCTGATCATGTAATGCTGCTAAAAATGTGATCCATTACCCACTAAAATTTATTTCAGTAGCCATATTTCGGGTCTCTGAGCATGTGACCTAACTAAGCTTTTTTGCGTTTTTCATGGTTTCCAGTAATTCTCTTTGGGTGGAGGCTCTATTCAATAAATCCTCGTTCGTAATATCCATGGGCAGACCACTTGCGGGACTCTCAAAAGCCTACGTGAGGTCCACATTTCAAAGGCTTCGATTCTATTCATTGACTTGCACAATAATGAACTTTTATTAATAACATTTTATAGTATTTATAAACATGTAAATATTGATAAAGAAGTATTTGTTATATATTAGTTACATATTTTTCATTACAACATAATTTTATCTTACAATCACGAAGCGACCATTAAGCATATTCAATTGTTTTAGTAACAAAATTTATTTACCCGCAAATAAAGAAAAAAATAGAGAATTAATTGACATAGACAAAACTTTTTAAATTTTTTGGTCGGTATCTTGTTTCGTACTTAAAACACAAATAAAGACTAAATTAATTTTGGTAATATGAACTAGTAGATATAATTAGACTAGGTCGTATCTAATGTCTGATATTAATATGAAAAACAAACTCTCAACATTATTATTAAGCTAATAAAGCTAACAAACAGTCCTTAAGAAATAAATAAGAAATACGACGCATATTGCAAGGAATTATTATAATTATTAAATAAATGATCAAAAATGAACCTGCCTTGACTTTGCCCGTTGGCGAAAGCTTCAACTAGTTCCTCAAAACACTCTAAAGATGTTAGCCACGATCACTACTGTTTATGTTGATCAAGATGGCTATATTGTAGTATTTTAGGTTGCCCTGTAGACTAGATTTAAATCATTTAACTACACATACACATAAATAAATAAATTGATCAGTACACCTGATATGCAGTCAGACGCTACCACCCAATGCCGTATGTATTGGATAAAGCACCTGATCTTGATCTTTCCCGGAAAGAATAAGCTAGTTTCAACAGAACTAGATCCCAATATGGCAGGTGACAAAAATACTGAGGAGCAACAATCAAATCATCCTCCCCATCGTAAGGGAGTGTGTCCTATGGGGGAGAATAGAACGATGCCATGTACTCTGCCCATGTTGTTGTGGCCATGTCGTTTATTTTCTTTTATACTTTTTTTACTATTTCCGCTTTCAGTCGAAGCGTTAAATTTGTTTTGTTATAAAATTTATTATTACCTTACTCGCGTGATGTCAAGGCATTTTTTCCCTTTGCCTTTTCCCGCATGCTACGCTACTCCTTTTTCTTCTTAAAAATGGAGCAGTCATAAGTGTCAAAAATAAGAAGGAAGTAATATGGCTGACGAGTCACCGCAAGTCGCCGTTCCGCATAACATATAACCCCGCTAAACGCTCTAACCTCACTATGGCCACGCCGCTAAGACCTAAGTCAACAGTCCAGTGTCCTAGGAGACCCACGGAGTGCATCAGGGGGGCCCCAACTCCGACTGCAACCAGGATTGGTCCTGCTAGACGCCGCCAGACCACGTTACGAAAGCAAGGTAAGAGAATTACTGTGCCTTGACCTATCTTTCTACTCTCGTTCTTTTAATTACCATACATTTACTGTCGAAAGGATCTTAAACTAGTCCAGTTGAGACTTTAGAGTCTTAACTGGGGAACGGTGCTTTGCACAACACATGTTGACATTATAATAATGCTAAGAGTTTGTCATATGGTAAATAAAACTAGAACAACTGTACTCTATAGTCGAGAACAATGCTGCCCTTACACTTTGTTTAGTTCCGAATAACCATATGATGTTAACAACGCGTACAAAGTTTATGCTACTGACTATTATCTGCATATGAACAGGGACCCATACATTTTCAGTGATTTATGAATCTAACAATAAACTGCAGGATATTCATTTTTCATAAAAACAAGGTGGAATACAAATAAGCCGGTAACGCACAAAGCGGCTATTCGGTACGTTGGCTGTAAAATTATTGTGGAATAATATTAATTAAAAACTACGAAGCTGAAGCTCGCAAAAGTAAATAGGAGAGCTTATTAATTAAGAGATCATTTGGCCTTATTAAATATTTTCTTGCCCTTTCTTCGATGTTTAACAATGTCTGTTAAAATTAAGATGACAAGCCGATGATGCTGGAGTGTAAAGACCTGGGAGAGAATCTTTGGCTTATTATTAATTAAAGACACTTCAATTAGAGGGTCACCGGAATACTCACAGGTGCGTCTTTTAATTATTATTTCATAATTATGCCGTACGTACTGTATGTTCTCCAACAGAATGTTAGGACAATTAACTGCAGGTGTCGATATGTATCTGTTACGGTTTACTTTGATAGTTTATGCACTAGCTTGATATTATACAACCAATCCAAATGTCTGGTTATTTTGGCGAAAATTCATATTTCTACTAAAATAGCTATGGGTATTGGTTGGTTTGTATACTATCCAGCTAGCTCGCTGGTTACTATGTAAACTAACCAATCCTCTTTGGTTACTTTAGTTTGGAACAATAATTTTTAGTCAAAAGTAAATTTTATTCGTACATACAACATACTGTTGCTATTATGACCTAAGAATAAGTAAGACAACCGGAAATACTATTTGTATAACAGAATATTCATATGAAATAAACCTCTAGACCCTAAAACTGCAAAAAGAGCATGTTGCACTGTTGTGACATTTGTTATTACCCGTATATCCGACAGCAAGTCATTTGCACTTTTTATTTGTTCAACTCTTCTTGCATTAACAGCGCACATAACCTTGGGTTGAACCGATTAGTGAAAATTTGCCTACAGCGCTTCGCAATGTTATTTCAGTGTCCGTTTTAACCCTGGTTTTAACATTTTCTAACTTTATAAATTCTTGCTTACATACTAACCATGAAGTTGGTTAATTTACGTACCTACTAACCAAGGAGTTGGTTATTATGTATTACTAGAGATATTAGGTGCATACCTTATCCAAATTATGTGGATAGTTTGTAAACTGACCAGAAACACTGGCTAATATGTGTGATACCTTTGTGGTCTACACTTTAGCGGCATATCTTGTATAGTTTGTAAGCTAGCTGGATAGTATACAAACCAGTCAATACTCATAGCTATTTTAGTTGAAATATGATTTCGAAATTAACGAGACATTTGGATAGTTTGTATAATATCCAGCTAGTGTATAAACTATCAAAGTAAACACTTTAACCGTAACATATCCTAATATGTCATAATAGGCACACAATTTCAGCTGTCAGCTAGATTAACTGTAAAAACCTTATGCTTAATTCTAGTACTGTCACGTATTAACAATAGTTGAGAAAAATGTTGCCTCGGCGCATTGAGGGAGGTCCTTGGAAGTCCATAGAAAATCTTGTTAATTATAGATTCACTAATGATTTTCGCTGGCTTTATTACATAATAAGGTTAGTGGAGAATCTCAGGCATCATCTTATTTCAAGACGCTCTTAATTAGCGCGTTTAAGGGATTCTCGTAAGCGTATCTTGACTAATAATTAATGGTGGATGGTAGAATAAAGTTTTTAAACTTTATATAAGAACAGCTAACGGTTGAAAATGAGTTTTCTAATAAATCGGCTTCCACTACCCAGTAATATGTATAAAAATTTAGAACAAACACCTCAATAAACTAAGAACACTTGCATTAAGAATGAATTCGTTGTATTATGATTGTTGTTATAATTTAAAAAAATATCAAGGCTGGAACTAGCATACAATAATAGTCAACGTATGTAAACTCAGACTAAAGTAACCACTCAACTGATAAAAATATCCCTGCAACTTGTCCTGCAACATACTCTAGCAATAAGCCTTACGGGGTCTGGGTACATACTTTCATACATATGTATTTGCCATCTAAAATACGGGTTCGCAAGTAGTTTCGAAAAGGTTTTTTAGTGTGCAAAAAACTGCAGTCATACAGTCTTCAATTGTCTGCAATTTAAGAATCAAACACGATATCAAAGCAAGGCCACCGAAGTGACATAGCGCTTTTTGAATCATTACTGTAAGTTTAAAGTTAACGTCAGGAGCTTCTAAATGCGAAATTCATTTTTTGGCGACCTTTGGGCCTTACCTTTGGCCCTTTTGACCTTACCTTTGGACTTTTGGACTTACCTCCCCTCATTATAGACACACATACTGGAGAAAGGGAACAGATGGCCACACCTCCTCGCTAATACGGGAATACGAATTTTCTTGGAATCTTAGTTTAGCGCGCTATAGACCCTTTATACCCTTTAATGTGAATTGTGATGGGGATATAGTATTTTCTGTTCTCCTGTGGACTAAATTGAAGTCACATAGGTATGCACATATACATAAACATCAATTTGTCAGTACACTTAAAATATGGTTAGACGCTAGTTAATATGATAATCTGTTAATGACTTATCTATATTTTTCATCAGCCTCGTTTAATATTTTCTTACCCTTTTTTCGATGTTTTTCGTGTCGTGAATATCCCTTTGATCAGCAACGACTGAAAGGATATTTGGTGTCTTATGAATTCAAGACTTTTTTAATTAAGCGACTGTTATAAGCGCATCTTAATTATAATTTCGTAATTATCCAGTACGAAGATAAAGTTCGAGAACAGAACTTTAGGACAATAAATTAACTACCGATGATATCAGCTGTTAATGGCGTTCGACTGAGTTGTGAAAGGAAAAAGTAACGTAGTTATATAGAGCAGCATTTCTTGAATGCCCCGAAGGCACTCTAACTTAAGTGCATAGAAAGTCAAGTTAATTACAAATTGATTAAGAATTTTTGGCGGCTTAATTAAATATTTTCGTATCCCCTCTTTTATGTTAGAAAATTTCTGTTGAAATCAATACGACAAAGGCCGTGGGTTGGTGGAGACCTCGAGACTACTTCTGGCTGCTTATTAATTCAAGACGTTCTTAATTAGTGGGTTAAAAGGATTCTCAGGAGCGCAGCTTGACTAATTAATAATTTCTGGGTAGGATAATACAGTTTTTAAACTGTATATAAAACAGCTAATTACAAAAAAAGAATGTCACATTGAATCAGTTTCCCTTTTCTATAATACCTGCCTTGGAGCATTGGTTCGACACTTTTTGAAATCGCTGATACAACATTGTTGATTACTGCCTTTTAACTGACTTTATTTGAGGTATTATAGTACCCTCTCGCGCCCCGTCACTAACTATAATATCACATACAATTACACATACAACTCACTTCCTCGTTTTAACGAAACTGAAATATACAGAATCTGAAAAAAAATTATGAACAAGAACAGTAATAACCAGAGATAAGTCTGAAATCTGCCAGGCGGCACTAATTATCGATGAATATGGACCAACGATGACAATTTATACTGGTGGATCTAAATCTGTTCTCGGGGTGGGAGCTGCAGTGGCTTGTGATGGAGAAATTTGGAAAGGCAGTTCAAATGCAAATTCGATTTACACCGCAGAACCAACGGCTTTTCACTAAGTTCTAAAATATATTGTAAGAAAAGTACTAGTACTTACATAACCTGCTCCTAGACAGGTCATGGCCAAATGACTGGGATGTATGCGATAAACAATTGAAGCGAATATGTCCAACTGTTCAGAGTTTATTTCTATGATCAGCCTCCTGCAAAGGCTGAAAGCCTATGGCACTGTAGAAGCGCTGCGAGAGGATAAGGGTCTGTGAACGTTAGATTTAAAACGCTGCAGGTTGCAGCCGTCGGGAAACTAGTTCTCCGGCAGCTCATCCCACAGCGGTGAAGCTTTCCAAAAGAAGGAATGCTGGAGGAGACTGGTTCGGGAAGTAGGGACCTCGACTTGGTAAGGATGAGCTCGCAGAGGCTCTTTAGTGTTCCTCGGTTAGGCGGCCTACACTAATATTATCTGGGAGAGCTCACTGCGATCTAACGTTACTCCAAGATATTTTGGGAAATGGTTATGTTTCAGGGGTTCGCCTGCAAAAAGTACCTGCAGTTCATATTTAGCTAGTTTGTTATTCAGGTGGAAGCAGGAAACTTCAGTTTTTGGATGAGCTCGCAGAGGCTCTTTAGTGTTCCTCGATTAGGCGGCCTACACTAATATTATCTGGGAGAGCTCACTCGAAAATCTTCCGTGGTGGAATCTTTAAAACAGAGACAGGTCAGCCACCCTTTCTCGATGTTCCAGGCTGTGGAGTTTCTTTGGGGGGTTAGGCGTATGGATTAGTCTAACTGCTCTTTTCTGGATAGTGGCCAGAAGCGTTAGAGAGTGCTTCGGAGCTAATCCCCACACATGTGAGCAATACTGTGACCATAGTCGGATGTGTGCCTCGTATAGCAGCAGTAATTTTTCTGGTGTATACAGCTTCGTACATCGGGACAAAACTCCAAGTTTCTGGGATACCGTTTTAGAAATACTAACGACGCCGACGTGGTCGTTTAAGAACATGTTGATTGACATAGTTTGTTGATGTTGATCCCCAAAGCTTGATGGAATGTGATTCGAATATTGGGTGACCATCCATTTCCATAGTTGGTGAGCTAATGTGAGACTGCTTTGTCAGTGCTGTTTGCATGAGTTTTCTGTGAGTTAAACTGTACTTTATTTGCTAATCCCCACTCGACAATTGTTTTGATATCTACGTTGATCTTTGAGGCATGTTACTGTGGCCGACGGCGACGTACCGATGATAGCGGCTTGCCTGGTTCCATGCACGATATTAATGTACTGTCGTTTTCAAAGCTGTAGTTTGGATTGGATGTATTTTCAAGAAGCTCGCCGATGTACAGAAGAAACAGTGTAGGCGATAGGACTCATCCCTGAGGAACATCGGCGTTTATTAAAAATTCGTCTGATGAACAGCCTTTCACTACAACAAACAGAGATCGGTCGTTCAAAAAGCTATTCAGCCATTGGCGCAGGCCAGGTGGTAGACCATAAGCAGCAAGCTGACCAGGAGTCCCTCATGCCACACTCTATCGAAAGCTTTCGATATGTCAAGTGCAACAACACGGTATGCGCCATGATTTTCAATTGCTTTGTTCCACAAGTAGGTGACGAAGGCCAGGTGGTTACTCATAGGCCTATTCTTGCGGAAGTCCTAAAGTTGTTAAATAAAAGAACAAGTTCCATTAACAAGGCTGAGGATTGGATATACTCGTCTCACTAATTCACACCTATTGTTTGGACAAAGAAGTCTCACTTATGAACAATGCCAAGACCTTTTCTCTCGGTAGAGCATATCATCTGCCATTGCCAATTATTTAGGGATGCAATGCAAAGTCCCTCCAAGCTTTAGTGTTTCGAACTCCAGTAACCTGGAAGATATAAAAAAGATCATCCGATTTCTGAAATACAGGTCTGTTTTACAAAATTTAAACGTCATATAAGTAATACCACAATACCTATTGGTACTTACCGTCAGTATAGGAAACATAATCATATCATTCAGTAGTATTTAAAAAAAATACTAGTGTAGGTCGACGCGGCAAATAACCAATGGTGTGATGTGAAAAATGGTATATGATAAAAAAGCTGGATTACTTATAGCAGAGAAAATCACCGTGTCTTGAAATCAAGATGCTTCGCAGATGTTGTTGGTGGGTGAAGACTTTAAGAGGATATCTGGCATCTTATTATTTCAAGACGTTTTTAATTAAGAGACGCGCACAAGCGCATCTTAATTATTATTCAACAATTATTCAGTACGAAAATGGAGTTCTCTATCAGAATGTTAAGAAAATTAATTACTCGCAACTGTTAAAAAGAACAACTGGTGTCATCTGCGACTTTTCGGATGATGCAGCTGTAATGTTTATACGTAACGCAGGGTAGTATAATCTTCCGTGTCTGGCGCTCTGTTTTTGAGACGGGCCATTGGCTGCGGAGTGATCTTACGCATGTTGTTTGTGGTGTAGAGGGGTATCCGATACTACCCTCTATCTTATATGTCTTTTCACAACTCTCTAGTGTCTTCAACAGAAAATATGGGAGACTGATTGATTGTCCGCTTGTGCTTCTTTTGGTAATGAAGACTACCATACTTACGTGCCAGTTTTGAGGGATGGACCTGTAAGCAAGACCTGCCCTGAAGAGCTTACACAAGAGAACTGAGAGGGCATCGGGGCCTTGCTGTAGCATTACTGGAAAGATGCCATCCCCTCCAGGATTTGAATTTACTAATTTCCATACTTTGGAGAGAGTGACAATCCACCTGGTTAGTTTCTATCTATCGCAGCTAGCTATTGGACAAGAGCATCTGCCGCTGATACGTGGCAGTCCATTATAATTTATCTCAAAAACACCTTCAGGGAAGTGAGTCTCAAGAAGAAGTTTAAGACTTCCACCAGACCCAGTAGTGCCTTCTTGGAGACCTCATGGATCTTAGTGGGGTAGTTGGTTTTGAATGCTCCAATCGTGCCCAAACACTGATACTGTTCACTTCTGTGTGATTTTTCGTCTTACTAACGAACTGCCGGTTATTCATTTTTTATAAATCAAAGTGAAAAAAATAGATCTGTCATAAACAAAATAGTAGGTATTCGTTCTGCTGAGTGTAGATTCGTTAATACCAATTAAAAAAATAGTGAAGTAAATATAATACTCTGTTAATTAAATCCACTTAGATTATTCTTTGGCCTTACTAACTGTTTGTTTGTTCCTTCTACTATATTTAACAACTTCTGTTCAAAGCAAGATGACAAGCAGACGCTGTTCGTTTATAGAGAGGATATCTAGCGTCTTATTAATGGAAGAAGTTTTCAATTAAGTGATACTTGTTTATTGTTTACAACAGAAGACAGTCGTTGTATATACGCGAATATGGGAATCTATTCTCAACTGTTAAATAATTGGACGTTGTTATGAACCGTCATTCATGTTTTAATCACTTATCATAAAATTCACGGTGAGTCCTAAATTGATACTTTTTTCGCTGTGTATAGAAGTCGTTAAAATAAACAACTTTTTCAAATAACTTTACTTCGAAAACTGAAAAATAGGTGAGATACAGAATTAAAAAAAATAATCTGGGCTTGTGTATCAATACGTACCTAGTGTATTTATAATTTTTTGCTGGGATTTTTGTCAAATCGATTAGGAATTGCACCTGCCGGATAGTGCAGTAGTCACTTTTTGTTTATCGGTATTAATTTTAAATTGGGATATCCTAAAAGCGGCACATTAGTATGAGATAAGTGTTATGATTTACCAATTTAAAATTAACTATAATAAACTACAAGTGACTGGTGCGCTAATTGGTAGGTACAATGCCTGATGGATAAGACAAAAATCTAGAGCGAAAAACTAAGCATAAACAGACTAGGTAAGTCTTGATACACAAGCCCAGATTTATTTTTTTATTTTGTCTCTGCTAATATTCTCTTCTTAATAATTGTTTCATTGACTGTATTCAATTCTGGTTTATTTTCTGAAGATACAATCGTTGAATTAGTAATATTGACAAAACGGAAAAATCCAAATTTCAAAATTGTTGGTTGTTGTTGTTGTCACGGAAAGGCTAACCTGCTAGTCAGAGTGCGTTCTTCTGCTCAAGTGTACATGGCGTTGCTCAGTCCAGTAACATTGCCGTTGTTAACTTTAGTTTCTTGACCAGTATATCGCTTCTTTTTCTGTTTTCTGAAAAAAAAGGTTTTTTAAAAACGTTATTTATTTAAATGCCTTCTATACACAGTGAAAAATAGTATTAGCTTAGGACTCTACCCTGTATACGTGATTACATTGCAACATATCTCAAGGTGGGTGTCCACAATGGGACTAAAATGTCACGGCATATTCGTTTCATGTCAAATTTATTTTAGATATGTTTCCACAAAAAATATATTTCTGTGAAATACGTGAGTGGTGACATTTTTATTACATGAGACAAGGTATCTCTCAATATGCTGTTTCCATAGTACCATATCAAGCGCAGAAGTAGAGAAAAATGTTGGTGTATTAATTTTGTAACAAAAAAGGGCTAAGAGAAAGAAAGGCTGCGTATTACTTTGTCGTTAAAACCTGTGTACAAAATAAGAAGGCCTCACAGATTCTGGGTGAGAGATTGGGTTAAAAGAAGAGAAAACAAAAATATAATGTCAAAATTATTAGAAGAATGAGAATGAGAAGATCAAACATGTTATAAACAATTTTACGAATGTGTGCCGCCGATTTCCACTATTTGCTAGGAAAACTAAAAGTTACTATAGAAAAGCAAAACACATATTATGCGAGATGCAATTTATCCAGTTGAGAAGCTTCAAACAATATCTAAACTCAAAGTAAATACACTGGTACCCTGATTTTGTTTCTGAGAATACACGTTGTCTCGTGTGCAGCAAGCGAAATAAATATTCCACATTAAAGACGACGCATATCATGTATATGTTACGGCCACTGTTGTAAATTGGGCATTGATGACATTGGCCGGGCATTAACGTTAGAAGCCAAATGTGCAGGCCAATATCGTTATGGCCCAGGCTATAACGAGAATGCCCGTCTGTCGTGGACAAGGTTGAAAGTATTTTAGTTTTTGCATCTTTGTCCGGCCATTCACGGCATCGACCATCAATGCATGGCCAAAGTTGATATTACAGATTAGGGCAGCTGTTTGATAAAATATGAGGAACATTTTAAAAAATATATATATATATTTTCATCGCTTCACAAAAAAATTGGAAGGAAACTTGGTCAAATGCTCTTGGTATACCATAATGAAGCGATACTCATTGTAACTCTGCGATTGCATATCAATCAGATCAACCTGAGCTGGACAATTAAACTGTGAATATAAAATTGGTCTAGAAACTAATCCTTTATGTGGGTTGCTGCTTTTTTTATGACACTGAGGGCAAAGACGTAAATAAATCATTATGCGCTCTTTCGTAATGTTGCAGTACTGTTTATTTATTTCGGAAACCATTCTATTTCTTCCACCATGTCCGATGGCTAAATGTGCGTTATGTATTATTTCAAACAGCTCTTCATTTGTCGCATAATACTTGTGACTGTGAAGTTTCCGCAACAGGTTTAATCAAGCGTTTCTTCCCATTTTTCGAAATTATGTCATATTTACGTATTATTCTGTAATGTTTCGTTGTTTTTTTAGACTTCTCGGTACAAAGCACTTCTTTCGCGCCTTTTAATTTGCTAATTTGCTGTTCGTATTCACTTCTACTCAAAAACGCCTTATTATCATTTCACTTTGATTTAATAAGCAAGTTCAGCTTTTCAATTAATTTTTCACGCATTGCACTCATATTTATCACCTACTGTATACTTAAAGCTGTTAAACTCACACTCTACTTACACAAACAGACACAAAAATGGCAAAATGAGAATAACATAACCTATATTTTATTCAAACCTTGACAGCCCACTCTTGAGCGGACATTAACGAGATTGCCCGGGCAAAGGCGTAAAAACGTAAATCCATTCCCAGTTTATCAACAGTGCCCAGTTTACATGGATATTCACGCTACTGGCCGGTCATTATCAGGACGTCCCGCTGTAATAGGACATTCACGACAATGACCGGCCAATATCGTTAAAGACCGAAATATCATCTTTGACCGTAACATATACACGTTCAGACTTGTTCGTGAAACGAATACCTCATGAACTATTGTTTATTGAGATTTTTCGCTAAATCTTTGATGTATCTTACGCCTGTTTCCGAGACGAGAATGCTTACATTCTTCGGACATATTCACAGAAGCGATAATATGGAGAAACTTGTAGTTTAGGGTCATGCTCCGAGTGGGCGCCGTCGAGGCCTTTCCCCTACACGCTGGTTGGATACGACGAAACAGTTGCTGGATATGAGTATCAAGAGCGCCACTGAACTGACAGTAAATCGAGAACGATGGCGAGCTACATTTATCAAAACTATTGATAATATTCGTGTCGGCAATACTCTAGCTCCGACTTAGTGCATGTTACGAGTTCACAACATGTCTGTTAAGACATTGTGACTATGATGATGATGACGCCCGTTTCCACTGCGAAACTAGAAATTTTTGACTCGTGACACAAAAATCTCATGAAAAAGTTTCATTGTGAATCTGTGAAGCCTTTAGGTATCACAGGTAGGATATAAGATGGACATGACCCAAGACCATCTTCACTTTTGCGATGAGGGCTGGACTCGGGAACTAGGGTAAGGAGAGGTGCATAAGCATAGAAAGCCTCTCTCCCTCATTCATTCATTCATTGTGGACCTGTACCTTTAGGTGCAGCGTGGTGAAATAAACTTCCTCATAAAGCGTTTAGGAAATGGCAGATCGCAGGGCAGAAACACCCGCACACCCGGAAGTATGATAGAGAATCTGCCTGATGTTGTATCAAATTGAGTCCTTGCGTCCACCCGACATGTCACCAAGGAACGCCCCCTTATAATCCATTCCCTCTCCCCTTACATCCTCTATCTCCTCTCGTTACCCGGAACCGTCAAAAGGGTTGGAACCAGTATGAATAAAGTTTTGTTTCATAATACGCAAGATCCGCTCCAACTTAATTAAGTACGCTGTCACAAATGTATACCAGACAGTTGCTCATATTTTCACATATACTTATCCAGTCAGTACAACACAGAAGAAAAAAGAAAATTTTAAAATATACAATGGAAAAACCTATAACAATTATCACTCAACAATTTGGAGTAATTGCTGTAGTCAAAATCATCACATATTTTTTAAATCTATCTATTTTTGAAAGGTGACTGCTAGTTTAAAAGCTTTATGCTATTTGGCTATAAATTGTAAAGCTTTATCCCTAAGAATGTCAAACTACTTTGACCTATGTATCTGCACATAAAACTGGTAATGTAGTTACATTGAGCATTTCTAGTGGCATAATCGTGGTTCAGATATGTAAGGAAAATTTTTATAGAAATAAAGTTTCCTTACATTCATATCACAGCATTCCTTGTAAAGCATGTCGGTGGGATACAACGGCGGTTTACTGAGTACAATCTCACAATGCCATATGAAATAAGAGGCTCAGCAATAGCTTTATATAATATTCTTAAATGGCGGCAATCTTTTAGTATTCCTCAGCGCTATGGAAAGGGCAAAAGTGAGATGCAGGTCTTAGTTTTTATATTGATTTGTCCCTTATATTGATTTGTCCCAGCTCGTTCACTATCCGTATTATTTCTTCTATGTTCTTGCAAATTAAAAATGAAATGGCAATACTCATCACAGCTTATATTCCACTTGTTATTTCGCAAAGTGGATAATCGCATTCATGTGCACCACCAAAGCTATAATATGTTGTTGAATAGCATGTATTTATGAAAATCCAGTACTACTGTTTATTTATGCTTTGACACAATTTATAGCGTGCTGTATGTGTTTAGTATTAATTAATTTTCAATATGCTAGCATAATATTATAATACGCATTGGTATTTATTTGCACAAATACAAAATAAAATAAATATATGTATGTACAAGTATTTGTCTATACTGCGCTTCGAATGAGAATTAATTTTTAAGTACCTGCAAATGCCATATTGATCATAATTGTGCTGCGCATATTTGATCTTCGTGTCCTCATTTCTAAAATTTTAGTGAGATGTGGGCTTTGGACTGTAGTACGTACTTCATTATTATATGTTAAGGACTTTTTATCTGGAAAAAATTCACAGCAGTATTGTCAAATTTACCACTTTTACGTTAAACGTCATACATAGGATATTCCATTTAAAATAACAAAATTATGACGTGAAAAGTAACAGTGGTAAATCGGACATTGCCGTTATTGAAATATGTATGTTTAAACTCCCAGATATTGAATGTTTTGGTTCAGTTGTGGCAATTTTGAAGATACCTAATTATTGTGGTACTTCCTATTAAAACAGCGGTATTACCGTATCTCAATAATTAATAGAACTGACATTTTTGAAATTATGAGACCTTACTAAATTCGACATGCGCAGTTCATTAATAAAAATAAAAAGGACATTCAATTTAAAGCAACAACATTGAATCTGACGCCATTGCTGTTAGCATTTTTGAACCCCCAGGTATTGAATTTTATCGTTCCAGCTTTGGCAGATTTGGAAACAAGTGTTGCTTACCTTCCTGACTAAAACACGTTCATGTCTTAGTACTTGTTATTACAGAGAACGAAAGATGTTATAACAAAGGTTCAAAAGGACGAATCATTGATTCGCGCACCTGTTGAAAAATCTGTGGAACTTGTTGTATGAACAGAGAGCCTGCGATCACGCTTCATAATAATTCCTGTTGAGTCGCTCCAGAGTTTGCATACAACAAGGATTTCATGTAACCTCAGAAGAAAAAATATAACGGGGTTAAGTCGGGACTACACTCTGGCCACCTGATAGGTACTTCTTTTCCTATCCATCCCCTGGAAATTGTTGATTTAGGCGATCGATCCTAGACAATGCGGGCAAAATATGCAGGTGCACCGTGTGGAACCAGATTCAAGCTCGTATTCCCATAGGGACGTGTGAACTGTTCAAAAGATAAGGAAGTACGGCTTGTAGATAACGCTAGTAGACGTTACCACCTATCCGATGCGGAAGGTAAGAATCAATCAGCGGCGTAGCTTTCATTGATGCGGGTGATACGTCGCATCCCTTCAAATGATTGTAATACGTTTTTATTTAAAAAAAGTCACTAAAATCTCTTACAAGAAATTAAAATTCTGAGAATATTTTTTCAAATAATTAAAATCAATTATTCAACGTATGTATTGGTCGAGCTTTATCAATAACACTAAGGGCTATGCTAAACGCTAAAATAAAAATATCTTGACAGCATGATGATGCGACTGATGCGACTGTCCTGGTCACATCTTGAACGCCGCCGAACGCGATCCGAGGTAGGTCCGTGATTACGTCTCCACTGTGTCTAATTCGCTGTTTTATGTCGGTGGATGATGCGGTTTCCTAAACACATCTCGATAGCGGTGTAAAATAAAATCGATATTTCGCAACGATTTGCGAGTCGCGATGAACGATTCTGAGTGCGACTAGAAGAATTGATCTTAATTTCAAAATTTAAGATCTAACAGATACGTTCAAAACTTTCTTTTCTTGACCTAGATTTAGTTTCAACTTGTTACCTTGTTTGTATATTTCATTTATGTGACTTTAAAAATAAAGACTTCAATAAAAAAAAAGAAAAAATATTTATTGTGTTAGTAAAATGTAAAATTACAGTTACTTATTATATCCCTTGTATTGACGCCACGCTACGCCGCTGGGATCAATTGAAAAGTCACCAACAATACCGGTCCACCTGTTAATCGCAAATCGCTGTTGATGAGCATGCAGCATAATGTGGCTCTTACGACTAGTGAAGTAGCCATCCTTAGTGAAGCAAGCTTCATCAGTGATTATAATGATTGAATCAAAATCCAGTTGGATTGCGATGTGTTGCAGAAACCATTGGCAAAACTCTACCCATAGCTGGCAATCTTGAGGGCCCAGTACTGCCACTATTTGAAGATGGACGTTATACAATGTTTCCGGTGATCGGTTTCGGAGCCTTAAGTGGGATAAAAAACGTTAATTATTATCGACAAGTCACTCCTCAAAAGTAGTTTTTCTCCCACTGTAATAAAATGGCAGCTACTTTGTTTTTTGAGAGCAGACAGAAAGAATTCTGCCGGTGCGCTATCTGGTACCCGAAGGTAACAGCAACCAAAGAAAGTCGCTGCTAAAACAGCAGCATACTTCTTGGTGGAACGCCACGACGCGTCCTCTTTGAGCCACCAGAGAAGCGCGGGTTCTATATGCCGCTGCATATTAAAGCCGATATACGAGGGTTGCTCTATATCTCCGTCAATCCACCAGTACGCAGACAGCTGTTTCACGCTTATTAGCGATCATCAGTGCGCCATAGGTCGATTGACGAAAATAGAGAGCATCAATTTTTCCATGTTTGCTAAACATGTGAAACATGTAAGAGCAGACAGAAAGAATTCTGCCGGTGCGCCATCTGGTACTCGAAGGTAACGGCAACCAAAGAAAGTCGCTGCTAAAACAGCAGCACTCTTCTTGGTGGAACGCCACGGCGCGACCTCTTTGAGCCACCAGAGAAGTGCGGGTTCTATATGCCGCTGCATATTAAAGCCGATATTTTTGTTGTTTCTAGGCGATAGTACATGATGTTTCCGAAAAAAGTAGCTATACATCTTAGCCCTAAGTAAAGTAGTTCAACAGCTATGATGGTTTGAATATGACCCTTTATTGTCTAATCCGGCAGCTGCGAAAGCAATAAAATAAAATAAAATACTTAATGGTCACGACATCTATTTTAGGAAACAAGAAACAAATACTACAACCATTGTTCGAAATGTCCTCCTTGGTGTTGCAGACATGCTGTTGCTCTTACTGTGTGTGTCAGTACACATGTTGCTTAGAGTGACTGATCATCGCTTTGTCATTCCGTAATTCATTTCTGACTTGAATAATTTTGCAAATAAGTTCTTGCGTCGACAAAAACTTTCTGTTGCATTGTACCATACAAGAAAAAAATCAAGTGGGCCAGGTGATTGTTCCATAGCATTCAATCTACGGCGAATATCGTTCATTCAAATGACTTAATACATTTGCAGCAAATTCTTGGTAAATGTGTGGGCAGGAATGATTGATTGATAATTTGATTGGCCCACTCAAATTGTTGGCCACGATAAATGGCCCTAGTCTTCTAGAGCTCTTGGAAACCGACTACTTGGACGCCATTATTGGAAACCTACTTCTTGGGCGCCATTATGGAAATACCACTGGCCTGTAGGTCAAGGATGATTTTCCAACTGGACGGAGTTCCAGTAGACTTCGCTGCAAATATACGAAGCTATTTAAATGAACGATATTCGCCGTGGATTGAACGCTGTGGAACAAACGCTTGGCCACCACGTTCACCGGACTTGATTCCAACTGATTTTTTCTTGTGGGGACAGAAAGTTTATGTCGACGTGCCAAACACACGAGGAGCTTAGTTGCAAAATTAATTAAGTCAAAAATGGCTTCCGGAATGACAAAGCGATGATTAGTCGCTCTACGCAACATGTGTCAGTTAAGAGGAACAGCATATCTGCAACACCAAGGAGGACATTTCGAACAATGGCTGTAACATTTGTTTCTTTTTTTTCTCAAATAAATGTAACCACCAAGTAATTTGTTTTATTGACCTCTCAACTGCTGGATTAGACAATAAAGGGTCATATTCAAACTTCTAAACTACTTTACTTAGCTAATATGTACAGCTATTTCTTTAGGAAGCATTATATACTATCGCTTAGAAACAAAAAAAATGTAGGTTAACAGCTTAGACTTTTTGCAGCCATTTTATTATGGTGGGAGAAAAACTACTTTTGAGGGGTGATTTGTCGATAAAAATTAACGTATTTTATCCCCCTAAAGGCTCCGACACCGATCACCGGACACATTGTATATGTTCATATTTATCATTATTTATGTAGCTGGAGAATTCCGCATAAAAATAACTTTTAGTTTTTGCACCAATCACGGCGCCCTCCCCACAGCCTTGATCGAGTCTTATATCTTTGAATATCAAATGCTGATTAAAAATAGCATAAGTTCAAAACTGGTGAAAAATGATTAAGCGTGTAGGGCTGATGCTTTAGCCAAAAAATTAATAGTTTATTCGTTTTTCAAATAATTATTATAAATAAATAAATAAATAAATAAACGGACTTTATTTACCTCATAAGTAAATAATAGGCGAAGTGTCAGCTAGTCCCTGTTTTTCAACTTAACCTTTTTATAAACTATATGAAATATAACAAATAATGTATAAACAACAATAATCCACATACAATAGATAAATACATACACAAAAATATTTGTTAAATGTGCAACCACATATTAGCAAAAAAGAGAAACTATAGAAAAAAAAACCATGAGAGTAGTCCAAGAACCTAGCAAGAAACCTTCATCAGTGACTAGGTTAATAATAGACTTTTTAACCTCTTTTTGAAATTTAATAGTGACAGGTTTCTTATAGTGTCTGGTAGAAAGTTGTAAATTTTAGCGGCGTTGCAGGAGAAGCTTCTGACAAAAAGAGCCGAGGTATGGCGTGGAATTAATAAAGTATGTTTAGAGCGTATTTCAGTACGTGTCGAAAGCGGTACCAACTTATCATAAATATAAACAGGAGTTTTACCAACAATAATTTTATGTACCAGAACAGCTAGATGTAGTTTCCTTAAAGCATCCGATTTTAGCCATTTAGATTTTTTGAACGACGCACTGATGTGGTCATACTTCCGAACACCAAATGAATATCTCAAACATGAGTTTTGTATGCGCTGAATACGGTTGGCATCAACTACTTTCAATGCAGGTCCGCAATAGGATATTCTCGATATTATCAATTACTCACAAAGCCTAAGTTTCACCTCTGGTGTAAGGAGCTGTCTTGAATAACCATATGATGATTGGCACAAATGGTTGACATATTATGATATGTAACCTTTGTTTTAAAAAACTTGGTCCAGTGTACGTAACCACCCATCTTGAATCGCTCTGCGGCTCAGTTTTCTGAGATAAATTGCTCTACTTGACCTTCCCAGTTGAAGAACTCTATAACGAATCACCTCATACATTTGACCGACACTGACCCTGATCGAGTCTAGGAATTATTAGGGCATGGTAACTTGATTTAATTCAGTCCCAAGTGGCGACGAAACTGGTGATGGGAAACGTTTTGCATGTTTTGGCTACTCGCCAGGCTTCATAACTATGCAAAAGATTTGTTAGATCGGACCGAGGACCGGGACAGCTTAATCCACCCGGATCCTGTAAGCGTTAACACAAATAACAGGGGCTTTGACGTTGCTGGAGCATAGCTATGAAAATGGAAAATGTAACGCAGTTACATATGTGGTATTATTCAATTTGAAAGATCGAGTAGAACTCTGAAATTGGTGCTGTTTACATAAAGAGTATATATAGGCTCATAACGTAATGTAACAATGGTAGACATAGCAGAAAACTTATGGAGACAAGAATATGTATATCAGATTATAATAAGAGTTAAAAAACGAAAAAGTAGTCGATGCCGATGACACAGAAGTAAAAAAAAACGAAAAGCATAAGTACGGTATAAGATGCTTACCTTTAAAAAGGTAAGAGTTACCTGAAAGATAAGTCTCTGTCTGTATTTTTAACAGCCAAATGTCAGAACAAAAAAATCTAAATTATGGAGGCCCTCAGGGCTCAATATTGGGTCCTCTTCTATTTGTCATCAACGTAAATGATCTAAGCTATTACATGTCCAAGATTAAATGTGCTAGATTTGCTGACGACACCAATTTTACAACCCATAGCTCTACTCTTGATGGTCTACTCTAAATCAAATGATGCTCTAGCTTTAGTGTTAGTGTCAATAATTTTGTACTAAACAAAAACAAAACCCAAAGGTCGATAATTCCTAAAAACAGCATTTAAGATCGACAGAGGACAAAAGGGTAGATAACATTAGTTAGGCAATGGTTTATTTTCTCTTTTTCTCCGAAAAATGTTTACGCTACAGGTCTTCTTGATCCTGAACACTGTCATTTTGTTTTCTTATGCTTCTCTAGACTAGACCGTTGGATGTGATTGCTTCTAAGGCTTGTAACCTCCTAGTGAACCACAGTTTCTGGCTAATGGGACAAGTTCCGACTACCATTTCAAAAAAGGGTGCCCCTTCTCGAAAATCAAAACTCCAAATTTGTAAGCAACCTTTACAAATATGACGTTGTACGTCTTCATTATCATTTGGAACGTAAACAGTAAATGTAAATCTACGCATGATCAGTTCAAATTGTGCGGGCCTCAAACAAGCAAATTCTGTTTGAATTAGGATTAATCAAATCAGTTATCGATCAGCATAAATACGTATACCTCTTATTAGGTTGTTTCCATTTGCTGCAATGATAACCAATTACTGGAATTCAGAGTACACCACGTATCGCTGCTGTACCACGCTAGATCACTAGCAAATCTGGGATCCGTTACGTAACTGGCAGTGTGTATATATACATTGTTGGAGTAATTATCCATGTTTGGTAATGTTAACTCGATTTGTAATAACAACTGAATTTTGTTTGCGATAATATGGCCCTTAGGAGGATCATAAATTATCGTTATCGCCGAAATATACAGAATTCTCCAAAATGTGACATGTATAACAGCCGATAGGGTATGCCATTTGGAAACAAATTAGACAAAAATTAAAATATGATAAATCATATAAATGAAATAAATCATATGAATGACGTTCACAAATCGTACAGGTAGTGTGGGAACAACATAGCTTTCCTCTCCTTGACGCGCAAGACTCAAGATTTGTTTTGATTTTACGCTAGCTGATATCAACGAATTCGAATATGTTAAAAGAAGTAAACAAAGATTTTGGCCGTTTTATGATATCTATATAACGAAAATCCACGTCACTCATTTCCATCGGTCTGTCTGTCTGTGCGTCTGTTGGTTTGTCGTTCTGTCGGTTTGTCGGTCTGTCGGACTTTCAGTATGTCGATTTGTCGGTCTGTCTGTCTGTCTGTTAGCATTTTTCTAGCCTCGTAATCTCAGCATCTATCTATCTGATCTAATTTAATGCTTATATAATTGCATGGATGGCGGAGTAATTAGCAAAAACAAAAGATTTCAGATATTCCTCAAGCTTGGTTTATAGGCGTTTCAGGGGTTTTTGATCATTTTTTACTATTTTTTTGGTGGGAGTGAAATTAGGATGGTTTGGGGGTGGGGGCCTGTAAAACTGAATCTTTTGTTGTATTCATAATAGCCTTTCCATTAACCTATGAAAGAAAGGCTTTACGACATGATACACTTTTTTAGTGCCTTGTCTATTACAATAACCTTTTTGACATGCGTAACCACCTGGTTACTTCCATAAGTATATCCATCTCCGATGAAGGTAGAATTTATCAAAACGTAAACCCACCAAACCTATATAGAATTGTAATTAATACCATAGTTTATCACAATGAATAGCGCTACCAGTGACCTGTCGTTGTGTATCAGGCAAGTATATAATTTTCATCTCATTTGTGCAATGATTTGTTCTCAATTCCCGTACACCGTGAATGTGTGTGTGGGGGCGAAATTCAATTTAATGCTCGCTCCGCCGGCGCTAGGTTCGTATTTCATCTTTATGGCTCTCATAAGTTTAAAATGTACATACATTCCTACGTATACTCCCTTTGAGGTGCTGGCTGCATGTTATCATGATTACAACCACACCCGCTACTAATTCGCTTTGTTTCTGTACGTCTAAGCGGGTTTCTGGGATGAAAACATGCCATTAGTTTTTTTTGTAATCTTAGTAGTTGGACGGAAGGCAAACACAGACGTAGAGAATCTACTCATGGTTTATATTTGGGGGAATGACTCAGGCATAAAAACTGAGGCTAATCATCTATTATCTACTCTTCACGGTTTTTGTCGAATAGGCAAGTACTAATTGTGGTGCCGACCCCACGAAAGGAATAATGAAACTTGTATGACCCCTTGATGCGGCCACTTTTGTCAAAACTTGGTGAGTGCCCCACAGCCCCACATGTATCTTCAGATACAGAGATAGTGGTATTGGTGCACCCCAAGGTTCGGTACTTGGACCCTTACTATTTATACTTTACATTAATGATCTAATGCGATTACTTGATTATTTATGCTATGGTACGTTGTAAGCTAATGATACCTTTTACATTGTTTCCATAAAGAACCTACAAGAACTTGAAAATATATGTAATAATACAGTAGACCCCCGATTATCCGTGCGCGGGTTATCCAGGCTGCGGATTATCCATGCTACTTTAAATCGCTTGGCGGAAACCTTCTAACACGCAACGAGGGCAACATCACTCGACGAAAACTCTCTAATACGCGGTGAGGGCGACGCATGATGCAATTTCGATGTTCTGAGAATCCCTGGGAATCACATATAGTCCAAGGCACGAAAAATGAGCGGTCTTAGGAACGTTTATTACAGTGGACTGGTTCAGTTGTGATCCGCAGGCATCAGCGACTTTTTACACGCAACATCACTGGGCTGTTAGCTTTATTAGCGTATATAGCGTATATACATACATAAATACATACATGTTATATCATTGAAGCAATGAATAACTTTTTTAAAACTTTGATTAGCGGCACAACCTTGTTTGGCTCTTGTAAGTTACAGTTTACAAAAGATTCTTATGAGTACTTAACATTACGGAGTCTAGCCGGGTACTGAACTACTGTGGTACGCAGTACCACCTTTTTATATTTAGTTAATGCTGACAGAAGTGTTTTGCATACGTGGCATTGAACAGTGATGCTTTGTATGACTTATTATTGCAGGAAGTTGTTACCAGTTATTTGTCTTCTTTGAAGGTAACTTTGCAACAAAGTTGCCTACAATAGATTCATTATTTGAAACTATTACAATAAGGCTCATTGTCAAAGCCATATAATATACATGCATATATAAATACACATTCATATCTACTTACGTACATAAACATGTATTTAACTATCTAAGATATAAAATTATTATGCGTATTATCCGTACCTCGTCCGGTGCCGTGGAATCTATCCATTGATGGTGATGAATGTTTGGCCAGTTTCTTGTACTGAATTTCTTGGGCTGAATATATACCATCATCTTAATTGGAAGACGGATTGTCAAGGCTTAGCGGGTAAAGTAAATAAACTCACATATACTATTAGAAACCTTGGGGCGGAACTTCCCCTTCCAATGCTAATTAGTTTATACCATGCTTATATAGCATCTCGGCTACATAATTCTGTCTGCTTTTGGGTTTCTTCGCCTGCAGCAGAATCTGTTTTTATCGCTCAAAAGTGAGCAGTGCGGTGTATGTTAGGTTTATCTCCAACAACCTCCTGTAGAGGAAAATTTAGATAATTAAGACTTCTTACTCTGACAGATATCTTCGTTTTTGAATTTGAAAAGTACAACGTGGCGCAAAATAAAATCCCCTACTTCTTTTTTATATAAAAGTAAGATTAATTAAAAATCAGTCATATTATAAATGAAACATATTTAAATTCTATAAATATGTTTTGTTACACGCTAAAAATAATATCGACCAGCCACCTTCAGCATTAATGCAATAATGAGCTCTTTTTAAAGGATTTTACATAACATTTCAGGTGATATTCTATCAATTTCTTCCCGCTTGTTGTCTTTTAATGGTCCTAGCGTTCGAGGATTATTTATAAATACCCCATCTTTGTTCGTCTTTTGGCTTTCAATGTATGTATATTTTTGTAAATTTTCCTGTAATTGGATTTCATCTGACGGACAATAATCTATAAAACCAGCCCTATAACCAGAAGTCTGAAACAGGGAGACCTTGGCGGATATGCAATATCGGCGTTATTCGAGATAAGGCGCCCAGGAAAAATTCTATTCAAAATGGCTTCTGCCTCTAGAGCCGTGTGTGGTGTGGCACCATCTTGTCTTCCTGATTAAGTTCTTCTAATTCCGGATTTAAAAAATCCAATATATAGTATGCTTCTGTAGCGATTTGCATTTACTGTAGGAGTTCTTCCCCGATCGTCCTCAAAAAAATAAGGCCATAAAATTTTTCTACCACTAAGGCCACACCACATGGTCACTTTTGGTTCGTGTAACGATTGCTAGTGAATAATTTGTGGATTCTCGCTACCACAGAAGCGATCGTTCTGCTTATTCACAGCTCCATTCAAACAAAAATGATGAGCTTCGTCGTTCATTATGATTTTCTTCGAAAAATCCTCAATTTTATGCTCAAGGTTTACGATAGCATTACAATACTGAAGTCCTTTTTCAAAGTCTAAAGGCAGAATTTTATGGGTTACTTGTATTTTGTAGGCGGACAAATCCAAATCGTTCACCAAGATTCGTTGCAATCAACGGCGGGTAATGTTTAATTGTAATGATCGTTTTCTTGTTGATGTGCTAGGCCTTTCCATCATGTCACTACGTACGCGGTCTACATTAGGTATCCTTTGAACGAGCTGTTCGAGGTCTGCCAATATGCGTCGTTAATCAGAGGTAGAACGAGTTTGTTGAAAATTTGTCACTAATCGCCGAAATGTCTTTGCAGGTGGAACACCGCGTCCTCCATATTTTATTCTCGTTGATCTAGGATAAGCGACGAATTTTTTTATATTTTTTTTACGATTTCCGCACGTTATCGTTGCGTTTTGCGTTTATCGATTCGTAATTAATTTTCCAAGTATCTACATTTGACAGAAAAACTCGAATAGATGTCGGCTACAAACGAAACCATGACAATATTCCATAGGGTACTTGATTTTGCGCCACCTTGTATATATTTTCGAACACAGGCGAATTTACCGTAAATAAGGACCATCACACCTACAATACCAAGGACAGGAATAATTTTAGAGCACTACATGGTCGCCTACAAATTACCTGTAGTGCTCCTCACTCTCTGGAGTTTAAAACCTTTATTCACCTACCTGATGAAATTCAAAATCGCTGAGTTATTTATTTCTAAAACTATTTACATGAGCTTGTATCTTAACTTTAATATAACTGTGCTAATAATAAATAATAAATTGGCCAATGACCAGAGCAGTCGATGCCGATGACACAGAAGTAAAAATAAATAGTGAACGTTCAAACAAAAATTAGGGCGCTACTGACATGTCCTATATCTTTTTTTGACGTCAACAGATTAAGTGAAAAATGAATTTTGGTGTGTGTCGTCGTCGTACCGCTCCTTGAAGGATATGCTATATTGTTGATTTTTCTATTACAAATTTTGTCTGTTTTCCATTTCAAAAATACTTTACGTAAATAAATATATCCTCTAGAGATGATTATTGTACTCAAATATGGATCATTCACCGTAATTAATTAATATGCGGTGGTATGGTAGCAACCATAAAATATATCAAATCAAATCAAATCAAAATTTTTATTATTCCATAGATACAAATTTATGTATATGGACATCGTCAAAAGGAAATTCCTAATAAAGGCGCAGTCTTAAGAAATGATCCTAAGAGGATAACACTTATATAAAATATATATAAACACACATATATTTTAAAAATACATAACATCTAAAAACCTAATCTAAAAACATATTGAGGTGGTAAAAACATTTTTCAATTAAAAATGCTTTTAATGTTCTTTTGAATTGAGTTATTGTTCTTATATTTTGTATCTCTAAAGGTAGCTTATTAAACAGCTTTGGTCCCAAATTCAACAAAAAGTTTTTAGATACATTAAGACGATTATTTACAGTTAAAAATTGGTTTTGATTTCTTGTGTTGTAGGTGTGATACGTATTGTTTCTCAAAAAAGAATCCCTATTATTAAATACATAAATACACATTTCATATATCACAATAGACGGCACAGTTAAAACTCCAAATTTTTTAAAATATGGCTCACAAGAGGTAGATCTTGTAACGCCAGCTATACACCTGATTATGTTTTTTTGCGATTTAAAAACATTTTGTGCGTGGGAAGAAACGCCCCAAAACTGAATACCGTATAAAAGTCGAGAATGCACCGTTGCATAGTAAACAGAAATCAGTTGATCTAGCGTTAAGATTGACTTAAGGTTTCGGATGGCAAAGCACATACCAGCAAGCTTAGAAGACAGCATTTTGCAATGCACCGCCCAACTAAGAGTATCGTCGATGGTTACTCCTAAAAATTTGACACTACTTTGCCTAACAAGTTCCGTATTCTGACAGCTAACGTCAATATCTAGATTTGTTCGTGTTTGTGAAGTGTGAAAGACCATAAAATGAGTTTTTTCCAGATTTAAGTGAAGCTTATTTCGGTTAAACCAATTGTTTAGCTCATTAATAGCTCTATCTGTAGCCTCCTCGGGTGAAGTGGCGTTTGATGATTTTACAACGGCTGAATTATCATCAGCATAGGCTGTGAGGTTACTGTAAATGGTTTCACTCAACAGGGGATTCACAAACATGATAAACAGAACGGGACCTAGGATTGAACCTTGGGGGACTCCTAGAGTAACATCCAGCGCCCTTGATTTGACTGAGGTACCAGCTGCCTTACTCATCTGCACAAATTGTTTTCTGTCTGATAGAAAAGATGAGAACAAACGAAATGGCACTTCCTCAATTCCATACTGTATCATTCTTTCTCGCATTATATCGTGATCAATGCAGTCGAACGCCCTGCTGAGATCACAGAAGATCCCAACAGGACGCTCTCCGGCTTCCAATTTTTCTATCACCTCCGTTAGGAATGAGAGGATAGCACTTGAGGTTGACTTTCCAACCGTAAAACCATTTTGACGGGGTGACAAAATGGCGTTTTCCTTTAGGTGTAATAGGAGTCTATCTAACATGGCGTACTCAAAAATTTTCGAAAAGCCGGATGTCAATGCAATTGGTCGATAGTTCTCAGCCAATGTTGCATCACCCTTTTTCAACACTGGAATAATTTTAGAACATTTAAGTTCATTAGGGAATATTCCAGATTTAAAACAGTTGTTTATTAAATAGGTAATTATGGGAACACAAGAATTTAAAATGATTTTTTTAAAAATATTAATTGGGATATCATCCGGCCCTGCAGATGTTTTATTTTTTATTTTATTCTCTATAAGCCTTATCATTTCTTGTTCGGTGAACGGTGGAAGTTTCATTTTAGGTAAAACGTTAGCTGACGAATCAGAACCAAATTTATTATGAGAATACGTGTTAGGTTTAATTTTATCTAGAATATTTGATGGCGATTCAATAAAAAACTTATTAAAATAGTCAACAATGATTTCAGTATCCTGCATCAAATTTCCTGAATTATCACAAATTTTTACTGGTATGTGCTGTGTACCATTTCGACCTTTTGTGATTTCCTTGACAACGGACCACACAGCTTTTGCAGTGTTATCTGATTCAGATATTTTCTTTTGATAGAATCTCTTTTTTGTTGTTTCAACCAATCGTTTATGCTTACCATGCTCATACTTGTACACGGCACTCAGCGTTGGATTCATCTTTTGAAGATGATGTAGGTTTTTAAGATACTTACTTGATTCTCTAACTTCTATAGTGACCCATGGTTTAACATGTTCTTGAAAGTAACGGTATTTTAAAGGAAAACAATTTTGGAAATGTTGTAAAAAAGTCTGATAGAAGTTAGAAAATTTCTGGTGAAAAGTATAATTATTATTATTATAAATTAAGTTCCAATTTTCAGATTGGATCTCAGAAATACATAAGTCAATATTTTCACTATTAAAATTTCTGCTAAGTGTCTTTGTCCTTTTGGGAGGTTGATTGAATAGACCTGAACTAAAAAGTACAGTTTCGTGATCTGAATAAGGGTTATTATTAGTTATAGATTCTTTACAATATTCTAAGTTTGTATATATCAGGTCCAACATCGTTGAGGTTGTGCTACAAATTCTTGTTGGAGACATAACCATATTTTTTAAATTAAAATGCAACATCAAATTATTAAAATTTTCTTGATTAGAAATACCTAGGCTGTTTAAATTAAAATCTCCCAAAAGAATAATTTGACAGCGTGGCTTGTAAAACCTACCCAGTAAAGACTCTAAACATTCTTGAAAGATTTCGTAGTCGCCAGATGGCGATCTGTAACATAAAAAAATTGAAACAAACTTATTTGGACTATGGAACACACGAATACCACAAATTTCAAAATGTTTTTCCTGAAAAACACCTTTTAGGTTTATTTCTTCACATTCTAAACCAATTTTTGTCCATATCCCAATACCACCTCGGTCGTGTAAGATTCTAGAAAACTGTGATTTTAGAGAAAAGCCCATGTCTCTGTCAAGCAAATTAGCTTTATGTCGTTATGACCATAAGTTATATTTAAAAAATCAGATTTTTGACTACTGAAACCTTGGACATTCAGCAGAATCGTGTCAAATTGAGAATTTTGTACGGTTAGGTTGTTACATTCTTCATGATTCTTGGATGAAAAAAACGATTTATGCATACACCACGGGGCCAGAGTGTCGGTGAGAGAGCTGCTTCCAGTTTGCTTTCGCTAACCGTAATTTTAAATGAGGAGTAATAGTCTGGATGTTTAGAATTCAGTTTTTCTACGATTACCTCTGGAAAAATGGGGAGCAGAAATTGTTTGAGCTCTTCCTGTGTCGTCTTTGGATGCAACTTGTAAACATGCAAAAATGCGAGATTCAGAGGCTGTTTTAAAGCCAAATTTGTTTGTGTATTACAACCGACAATAACATTTTGCCTGGATCTTCTTCGACGGGAAACATACGTTGTAAATGGCGCCTCATCTTGATTATGTTCGGCATTCTCTACGGCTTGCCTTACTTGCTCCAACCCAATTTGGTTTGCTAGCAACAGACTAGCAGTTAATTTACAAAAATGTGCAGTCATAAACTTTTCAAATAAAAAAGCTGGCAGAATTGATAATTTCACCTTTACAGATGGGGATGTAAACTTTCAACAAGTTAACAGTCATAAGTTTTTGGGAATTCAAATACATGAAAATTTCAAATGGGATGATCACATAGATTCTGTGTGCAGCAAAATATCAAAACTTTGCTTTGCTTTGACACAACTTCAAAAACTAGTCAATTTTGATACTCTCCGTTCCTTTTATTTTGCACACATACACGCTGCACTATCTTACGGATTGTTAGTTTGGGGCAGTAGCAAAGAATCACAAAGAGTATTTGTCATTCAAAAAAGAATAGTGCGAGTCCTATCTAGGGCTAATCCAGATGCACATTGCAAACCCCTTTTTAAACAGCATGGAATATTACCACTTCCATCAGTATATATAATGCAAACACTACTTCATTGCCACAAAAACATAAATAAATTTCAACCGCTAGCCTATTACCACAATTACAGGACACGAAATAACTGTATCCTCGAAATTCCACAGCACAATACTGCTCTTCTTGAAAAAAGTATAGCATATAATTGTGTAAAATTGTATAATGCACTACCCGACTCCTATAAGAAACTTCCTTTTAATTCTTTTAAAAAAGAGATTAAAAAGACCCTACTGCACAATTGTTTTTACTCAGTTGATGAATATATGTTGGCCTTCAGCTAGGTTTCAAATTTTATATATTTTTATATGTTTTGTCTTTTTACATGGATTTTAATGTGTTATTTAATTTATGTGTATTTTACCACGTGCAAGGTATTATGAGCAACGTATTCGAACTGTAGTTACAACTTTATGTATACAGATAGATATATATTCATGGGTTTTGTAGAGTATTTGGTACTGTATGTACACCTTGACTTGTCCTATATCATGTCTATTGATCTAAGGGATGAATAAAGAACTACTACTACTACTACTACTACTACTACAATTGTTGTAGAATCGCGCGATGTTTTGCGATCCATTTGATGCGACGCAACGTACTTGGTTGATCGGTTCCTGCTATACTGCGGCTGTGACTGTGGTGCGGCCTGCGGTTGTTCACCAGCCAAAATATCTATGCGAGATGTTTTATGGTTCGATCCAAGAGTAATTTCGGGTGGGGAAACGTGGTCCGCTAGCGAAGCCCTGGCGCTCGGTACGGCGTTGGGGGCAAAGGCTACACTGCTGGTACTCGGCGGCTGTTGTTTTGGCGCGAAATTTGTAGTTGGTTTACATTTATTAACCTCATTTACGGGGTTTTTTAAAAGAGAAATAATCGTGTTTAGATTTTGCACTGACCTTTCTTTCTCTTCAAGAATACTTTTGGATGCTGTAATTTCCACTTTTGCCACTCGCAAGTCTGCTAATGTTGTCAAACACTTGATATTTGTACAGTTATGCTCGTTCGACATTGAGTCATAAAAAACATCCTGCACAGGGTTAAAACAGCTTTCCAAGAAGTTTCGCGCTGCATCTCCAACTAAACATCCTTCCGGCACTTTTTTGTTAACAATAATATGGATTAACTTGTCTTTTGTAAGCTTATTTAATTCACTACTAACTTGAGCTAGACCTGTTTCGTCGGCCATCTTTATCCATATAGAATTTCAAGTAACAAGGGAAAATTTCAAACGTCAGTGAGGTAAAATTATAGAGCAGTATTGGAAAGGATGTTTTGTACATTTTATGATTATACAGAATAATAAATTGATGACTGGTATATCTGCATGGATATAACATCACAAAGCTTTTAGATAGATTGCGTTTATGCATCAAATATCAAATTTGGAGGTTCATTACCGTTTCAGCAATATATATTTCAGTATTGTTTTCCCAGAAGATTTTATATGCGCTTTGCAATATAAATACGTCTGCGTGGTTTATCTTGCACATTATTTAACATGTTTGTGTGACATGTTATATCGGAACCTTCGAGATACAACCACAAACAGTTAAACCGTCCGCGAAAGCGATTTAAAAAAAAACAAAAGAGGAACGGCACCACGCCATTTATTTGTAGCGTATACCGATGCAATGAAACCACTTTAGGTAATTCTACCACGACAGAATAATAATTATACACTGAACCAAAACTGACTCTAAATACAATGAAGAAGTTCATTAAATCAATGAACAGATTGAGCCAAAGAACGAGTTCATCAATATAATAAAAAGTAATTCATTAACTCTGTCACCACTAAGTTCGTTAGATCGATGAATGCTATTCTTAATATAATAAACAATAACATTAGTTTGAGGAATACAGCTTCATTACAGTGATGAATACAGTCATTGTTTTAATGAACAGATTTCCTTAATTCGAAGTACAAAATGTTGTAGTTGACATCGTTTATTCATCTGCTGCATGAAGTTTTAATTTTAATGTACCGAATTCATCAGATGAATGACATTTTTCATTAATTTAATGTGACAAAAATAATAATAGACCGTTAGATATAATAAAATTTATATCTATCTATATACAGGGTAAGTTTTTAGTACCGGATCGGTCGATAACTCCACTACTGCAAAAAAAGTTGTGTATAGAAGTTGTACCTAAAGATAAGCTCCTTGCTCAGAAAATATTTTCAATTATACAGGGTGATGCAAACATACATTTTTTTAAATGAGACACCCTATATATTATTCCATATTTAGATTCTACTAATAATCCCCCTTCTTAAAATATAAGCTATTGTAACATTATACAGGGTATTTCAAAAATTATTACCATTTTTATATCCAAATCGCTGTCAAATGGATGTACTGTACCTATATCAAAAAGCGATAAATCAAACATTATTTTTTTCACATGGAAAGATAAAAAATATCCTCTAGTTTTAAAATCGGCTATAAAAAAAGGCGACGACGCATATTCGCATACAGGGTGATGTAGCATGCAAAATCTAGGTTTTCTATCTTTTTTTAAATGCAACCCCCAATATTTTGTTACATCAAAGGATTGCTTTCAATATGCTCTTTCATCTTTGTATAGCACTTGTTATACCTACATCCATCAGTTTCCGAGATAATTCGATTTTTCTGCAAATTTCAAATATACCTCCTATTTGTATACTGAAATTTATTTATTTATATACTGATAGACGCCCAGTTAAACACTTCTATGAGAACTATTACGCGCTGCATCAAATCAGCCCCAATTTACTGGTTACCAACATTCAGCCAAATAGCTTCACCATCCATCCGTCGAGAAAATTCTCTTCTGACCATAAACCGGTCACAATTCGATGGCGTTGCCTGGGCATGGACAGGTAGTGCGTGGCTACCTCCTCACTGAGGTAGCTGAGAAATTTCTTAGCACTTCAGTAGCCAGAAGTGTCATCTCACGCGGCCTTTAGTCTTGTCATAGCTACGGAGGGCAAAACAAAAAGAGGCCCGATACCCATAGCCCTTTGGTCAACTGGTTCGCTAATACCTTTGAGTTGTGAGTGCCATTTGTCCAACTTGCTATTATGCAGCAATGCTGAGCTCGTATTAGCTTAAAGCACTTGATAGCCATTAGCGCTTGTCGACTGTTTGCGCATATTCTGATATTTTTCGTTGACTCTTTCTAGTATACTGGTTTGTTAATAGACTCTTTTTTTATTGAGTGACTTACACTCAAACTTGTGAAATATTACAGCCGTGTTGCTAAGGTTGTACCCAGATACTCGAAATACAAAAAATAATGCTTCTATGGAAATTTGCATATTTATTTATAATTTTTTTATTTTTGTAATTTTGTATTTCAAGCCTAAATAAATAATAATAATTATTATTATTACGCATTTCTTAGTTTTTCTCGCATGGTTGTGGTAGTAACAAGTATTGACCGGCTGTGCCAAGTCAATACCTGATCTATTATTATTCGAGAAAGACCGTACAATGCTACAGGTCTTGAGGATTGCAGACTTTTGGAAGGTTTTGTATAACTTTTCGTCCAGGCCCAACTGTTGCAGGTGTGGTGTAAATATGTCTGGAGTAAGGCCTGAGACAGACATAATGAGGGGGATAGTAATAGCTCTGTCTTGTTTCCAGAGTCGTTTTATTTCTATGTCAAGGTCAGTATATTTTGATATCTTCCCAGAAGCGTAGGTGTTTTGGGAATCGCAATATCTATCAAATAGGTCACTTTGTCTGCCTTTGACTGAAAAACTGTATTTGGCCTATTGGCTGGGATAGTTTTGTCTGTATGTATTTTAATGTCCCAGTATAGTTTGAATTGATTACTTTCGAGTACTGAAGTTGGTGTGGAATTATATAAAATAATTATAATAGCGATCTGTGTTTTCAGTTAGTTTGTTTGTTGTGGCTAGTGCTTGATGTATTACTTTGGCTACACAGTGATGTCTGGCTGTGTACTCGGTTCCAGCGAGAGTTTTGCATGCACTTGTTCTAAATTGTTTTCTTCTATGAGTCTTCAGTTATATGCTTCTTGTAATTTCATGTCGCAATCATTTGGTCCTGGATAGCAAGCACAAAAGCCTCCGTTTCTGGAAAGAGCTGGCCATCTGGCAGCCAGGAGTCTGACTGCTTTTCATTGATGTGGTCTTGTGTTACATGGTATCTATGTTTGCCATGGAGTGCCTTATGGGACAAGCTATTTATTTTGTCTTGATGTGGTTGTATGTAATTTTATGCGTCTGCTGCGTGAAGAAAGGACGAATGGTGTATAGTTTTTGTCCGCTTTTACTATTGCCTTATTATGTAAGTTTGTTTGTTTGCTGTGTAAACAATGTCTGAGTGTTTTTATTTGTTATATGTGAAATGACTGCACTTATACTGACTATAATTCCCTGCCCCCCTATATTGTCTATGGTAAACCTTTCGTTGCACGCATTCGGATATGACATTCTGTGTCTCGTGAGTTCTGTTCATCTAAGTATATGTTTTTTATGTCAGTGTGTGACCATTTGATGACTCCAAAGGTGTATGCTAGTAGCGATATCGCAAATGTGTTAATGGCTTTTGTAATATTTTTACAATTCAGTTTTGTTTTTAGTAGTAGTCTAGTGAGGCGGTTTTCAAACTATTGCGTTATTATTATTATTTGTTATGTTCTCTAAGCACGCGTCCTTTGGCATGCACCTTTTTTTGTTACCAGGAGTCCTCTTTTGCACAGGGAAGCATTTCACGGCGCGGCGTACCGCTAGATGTGTGTTTGTTGGGATAAAGAGCAAGATAAAACAGAGTATAAAGAAGGCATACTCAAGCGAACAGCGGAGGGCGTCTTCAGGGGCAATGAAAAATGGATCGTTGCTCTCCCGACGCCGACGCCGACGATGACGCCGCGCCGTCGCGACGCGTCTCCGCGACGCCGACAGGACAGGCGACGTCGCGGCGCTCACGTAGCTTGGCGCCAGGCCGCTTGTCAAGCAGACGCATAACCTACAGACCCTATTAAGCAGTTGCTTACCTACATTTCAGCATACAGAATACTATACAGCAGATGCACTCAGTTATATATTTTGAGACGCCTCTATTGGCAGCCTGCGTCGGTACTCTCTAACTTAAGGGATAGAAACATGTTTCTATCACCATGACGACCGTGACGATCGGGCAGTTTCGGGTGCCTATTACGTGTCTACTACGCTGTCACGGCACGCTGTCATATTTACGAGGCCACCCGATCTGATAGGACATAGTGCATAGAAACACGTTTCTAAGTTACAGAGTACCGGCGCTGGTCTCCCAGTTCTCACTGACCCCGCGTAGAGTACCGTAAACATGGGCTACTTTGGCCTTAACGTCCTTCTTTGGCCCAAATGAAAACAAAACAAAATCGTACTCTATAAACATATTTGTGAGTGTATTTAATATACTTCCGGCTCATTCCGCTAGGTAACCGCACTATACAGGCTGTCTAGTGGTTCCTTTGCTGTCCACTAGAAAGCAGCACCTATAGTTGTTTGACTAGTGAAACCACGTGCAATCTTTACCTCCCAAACTTCCGTTTACAAAAAACGTATTTCCTGTTGAACAAGTCGGGTAAGTACCCCCTATTAAACAATTTTCCTTTCTTTAAGTCGTACTGTAGTTACAACACTGCTAAACTCAACAAGTTTTTTTATTTCCATATTTTTTTAAATCAGGCCTACGTCCTACTTTGGCCCAACTCTTTTTGGGCCAAAACCCATAATATTAAGTTATGAATCGCTATAAAAACCTTGAAAAATTTTATTTTCGTACTTATATTGCGTATTCTCGTCATCAGCTTGTTCAAGATGCCGTAAAAGGCTTCCTGGAGGCTCAATATACACTGGCTATAGCAACGAACAACTTCTAACTTTTCTAGAAGTTGTTCGTCTAAGGCAGGCTGCTGATCATTTCAAGATACCCCTGTAAAAAACAAGTTGAAAAATTTGTTTTCAAGGTCACCAGGCCATCCAATAGTTTTTTCGCAAGAAGAAGAACTAGCATTCTCGATTACCGAGATTTAAGATTCATCATAAAATCTTTTTTGACTAGGCAATGGAAGACTGTGCAGTGTTTTTGCAACTATGTTCCAGGACGTGACTGGGAGAAATCATTTCTATAGAGACACCCTCAACTGACTGTCAAGTTTTCGTCGAACATCAAAAAAAATCGTACTCAGAATCATGAACAAATCATCACAGAGGTGGTCAAAGATGTTTCACCTGATAACATTCATAATTATGACGAAACTTGATAACATTTGATAATACAATCTTCGTTGAAAAACCTGTTCTATAGTCAATATCCCAGACCTTCTTTGTCCATACGATTTGTATCATGCTTTTAATGCTAAAAATTGACTTGGGCGAAAGTTACCCTAACCGCAGGATAACAGTGGCCCAAAATTTAAAAAACTATATTAATTCAAAACACGTTCTGTAAGTAAAAGCAGGATTACTAGTTAAAATTTAAGATATTATAATTGTAAAAAAGATTACCAGAACTTCTGGGCAGTGAAAACAACAGTTTCTAGAGAAAAGTACATACAATAATATTACTGAAAAGTGGGCCAAAGTAGCCGGCGTTTACGGTACGTGTAAAAAGTGATGCCACCTTCTTTTCGTGGCCGATCCTCTATAATTAAAATTTTCACTTTCATTAGACACCAAAAAACGCTAAAACGCCTGTTCAGAGCTTTTTTAGATTCATTGAATTCTTTAAGTAGTAACAAACCGCGTCTAACACTAGGTGATTCTTACAAATTTTCAAGTTCCTTATTTTGATACCGCGACTTTACGTCTGACGCTCTATAATTAAAAAAATGTCCACTGCTTAAAAAGTCTAACAGTGCTGGGTATTTAAAACTGTTACCTTGGATACTTTACGTAATAATATACCACATAAAACATATAAAACACTAGGTGATTCTCACAAACTTCAAGATCCGTTTTAGGTAAGTTAATCTTGATGTCAAAAAGATTTTTTGAATAGGCGGCATTTAGAAAAACTTCTTGGTTTGTTAAAGGACTTTTAACTGCTCTATAATTTTTGAGATAATCAGGTATCCAAAACCATGCCAAAAGAAAAGTTTTCATATCTTCTAATTAATGTTTAACACAATTTTATTAGCTTCATGTGTATGTTTCTTTGCGAACTTGTAACTCTCCTTTAGATTAAAAGTTCAGACAATTGTCGCGAAAACGCATGGCGCAGACACCTTAACAGGTTGACTGTTAGGTGAAAAATATAAAACTATCATCTGGTGCCAAGTTGAAAATAATATACTTGAGACAGTGCCCTGTATACGCGCCACTAACTTGTTTTATCCTTTTTTCAAAATACAACAGCATATTTGCAAAAACAGTTCGGCGGTCGTATACGCCCGCGCGGGCGTGAACGGCATATATATGCCGCTCTTGCCACGGCGGTCGTATCAGCGGTCGTTTCTTGCGAGTCTGGACAATGGTTATACATGGAATATGCGTCTGTGCCAACAAATGTTATGCTTAAGTTGTCAATAGATTTACTTGATACAGGTGGAACTATAGTTACTGGTAATTCTATAGTTGCTGATTATTACTACACCAGTCTCGCGCTAGCGAATATACTTCTTGACCATAAAACACATTTCGTTGGAACCCTGAGGGCTAATCGTCGTGGAAATCTAAAAGAGGTCATCCAAAAAACTAAAAAAGGGAAAAGTTTTTGGACGACAAATGACAGAGGTGTAGGTAGGTGTGCTCAAGTGGAAGGATAAAAGGGATGTTCTTCTTTTATCCACAAAGCACATAACCGAAACTGTAGATATTCAGCGACGTACTGGTATAGTGAAAAAGCCAGTAGACATGATGGAATATAATGACGCAAAATCGTCAGTTGACCAGTCAGATGGCAAGTTACCAATCACCTCAAATAAAGTCTCTGAAATGGTATAGGAAACTAGCCATATAGTTCCTTCTGGGCACAGCTCTTGTGAATTCTCATATAGTTTACAATCAGTTGGCGAACAAACTAATGAAAATCTCAGAATTTCGGGGAAAGACGTTATAAGGTCCCTTCTCAATAATCATAGCGATGTAGATAGAAATGATGTACGTATAGAAAAAGCAACCAAGGGATCAACCAAGATGCACACATTGCTCCAGAAGGAGTGCCAATTTGACAAAGTGAGGAACTACTGCAAAGGGTGTTACACTATAAACTTACAGGGAAAAATAACCAAAAACCGCCTGAAGAAAGTCGTAACTGTCATGTATTTGGTAGTCGAGTATATACATACAGTTATGGATACATCATATACTTATTGTTTCCATGTTACGTATTGAAACAACGAGTGCGGGAAGACGACTGCTTTATTTTTCGACATTCAGGAATGTACATAAAAACAATAAGTATACGATGTATCCATAACTGTATGTATGACTACCAAATACATGACAGTAACATACTGTGGATCTTGCGAGAATCCATTTTTGTCTGAACTGTTTCAATATTGCAAGTAAAAAAGGACATTAGTTTCATTTTGCAAGTAAAATTCGTTTTAAGTTCACCCTATATCCTTTGTATTTTGAAGTATGTCTTGGGTTCCTACATTAAAAAAAACAGCACAAATCCGGACAAATTATTTTGGCTAAATCGAAGAGGTATTCAGAAATTCGCATCAGCACCCTAGGCCTGTATGCCACAGCGGCCGAACACCATGCTCATACCGCTCTCTTGTTCTAGTAGAGTTAGGCCGTCCGAAAATTCATTCTAGGAACAGTTTTCGTTTGCACTTTCTTGGAAAAAGTTGAGACCTACTGTATATAGTTCTACATGCCTTAAGGAAGCAAAATCGACTTGTCGTCCAAAAATTGTACTGTGCAGGGGGTAGCAGGGGGTGGTTTTCAAAAATTATACAAATTTTTTTTTTGCTGTTTCCATATCTAAACCACCTTAAAATCAATTAGGCCAAATATTATTTCAAATTTCCAATCGGAAATATTTTTTTCTTAATTTTAGATCGCTGCACAATGCTTTTGTACGGAGTGCCGCGCCGTGACGAATAACCTCTTCTCCGGAAAACGCAAATATGCGACATCGTTCCACTCATCGTAATTCCTGCAACAATTGAACTAATAAAAAAAATGGTTACTATAAACGTTATAGAGCAAACATCGAGGATTACGATGGTGCTTTTAAATTGTCAGTCAGAGCAAAAGTGAAAAATGTCCAACTATGTCACCGCGCGCGATCGTTGCGCCGGGCTGTTACGAAGGGTGACCTTTAACCCACCTCAAGACAATATTGTTTTTGCCTGAAGCCTGAGCTAGTGGGTGGCATTCCATCGCCTGATGACGCGAGGTCTTTTCAGGGTTAGAAGTGCTTGTCTGCTGTCGGTGCAAGTTATTACAGTTTTGCCATATACATCAAGCGCCTTCCTTTTTTGGAGACACCTGTGTATATGCAAATTGCATTTGTCACATTAGGCTTTAAGGCCCAGTTTCACAATTATTGGTAACCCCTAGTAGTCACTTGACCGACAGATGGAAGTCAACCAGTAGTTATCGGAGAGCTCTGTTTCACAAAGAAAACCAATGGTTGAACTTATTTATCTATAAGTTGGCACCACGGATTGATCTCAGAGTACTGCCGTAATGGTGTTCCGTGAATAAAAGCTAACCCTTTGACAAAGAAACCTAACCTTTCTTTTCATATTTTTGATTTATGTCATTACAGAGTATAATCAAAATCCATCGGCGTCTTAGACGTCAGTATCAAAATCCATGTTCTTATAGCTTCCAAAGCTGTCATCGATTGACCACAATAAACGCTAAGATAACCCATACCGCATCCTTGGGTTAACATAACTACTGGTTGACCAGAGCTTTTGACGTATACCGTCGATTATAAAGCGGATTATTTTCGCTAACCACTAGTTCTCTTTTGAACACTAGTTAACTAACGGTTGTGAAACTGGGCCTAAGTGTACTAAACCGACTATCAAAAAATGGTTTCTGTTATGTTAATGACAAGAAGGTGAAGCGATGGGATAAGTGTATTAAACTGTGTACTTCGGTCCTGAGCCTCTGTTTCTCTGCGACTGAATTTTGCTCACCAGTGTGGCTAAACATGCTAGACTGATAGATGCCCAGTTAAGCACTTCTATGAGAACTATTACGGGATGCATCAAATCAACCCCAACTTACTAGCTACCAACACTCAGCCAAATTACCTCCACCACCCATCCGTCGAGGAAATGCCCTTCTGAAGGAATATAACAAAATCAAAACAAATCGACCAATTACAACAGCTCTTCAACTTGAGTCTGATGGTTTTAAGCCTGCAGTTAAATGGGCAGAAATTACGGCGACTCAAACACCACAAGAAGTGAATAGTAATCTACCTGTTGGTCAAGAATCCCCTGGCTTTGAGCTCCACCGAAAGGAATGGTCAACCATAAACAGAATTCGTACGTCGTATGAAGTGTGCGCTGATCCGTTGTTTAAATGTAACAAGCACGAATGCCCACGATGTGACTGTGGAGCGGAACGCCAAACTGTCAGGCATACAGTGCAAGAATGTGGCCTTAGAGCATATCCAGGCAACTAAAGGACTTCCTCCAAGTCAAACCATCAGCCATAGAGTGAATTAATAGGCTAGAAATTAACCTATAGCCTAGTTACTATTTAGATCGCAAAAAAAAACAAAAAAAATGAAAAAAAACATAAAAAATGGAGTCAAGTTGATTGGCTCAGTACTTCCCACACATAATGATGATACCATTTTATTATTCCCCATTACCCTAAATAGTTTCTTGCGTCTCCCTCCTTGGGAACTAGGACGCTACAGTTTTTTCTGCATGCTTGAACTGGACGATGCGAAACGATGAAGTGCCTCTAACCCGTCTAAAAATGAAGTTCGAGATGATTTTACGTTTCTGGTTCTTTGATTATGCTGCGCCGCCACTGACACGCTTTTTCAAAAATAGAGTCGTTTTCCATTCTCGCAGCGGTAATAAATTCTGTGTCAAAATTTTATTAAAATCAATTCAATAATTTTCGCCTTACGCAATATACATAGAACGAAATAAAGCAAAACTCGTATAGTACAGACCACAAAATTGGTTTCTGTAATAGGCAAGCCAATGTTCAGATGGACCTAAGGAAGTGTAATATGTCGCTAGGTATTTCTTCTACAGGTCAGCATACGGACTACTATGAATACCACAAAATTTCAGTTTTACTACCCCCACCCCCCAACCGCCCCGCTTTCACCCCACCCAAAAAAAAATGAAAATGATCAGGAATACGTAAAACGTCTAAAAACAAAGTTTGAGCTGTTTTCATATTTTTAGTTTTTTTATTATTGCTGCATCGCCACTGACACCATTTTTCTAAAACATACGCGTTTTCCATCCTCGCTGCGATAGTAATAATGTGTCAAAATTTCATTGAAATCAACTCAATAATTTTCACGCTACGCAATATAGAACGATCTAAAACAATACTCTTACGTATACATCACAAATTCTAAGTCCCTTGGTTTTTATAATAAGCAAGGCAATGTTCGGATGTACGTAAAAAGTGTATTATGCTGCTAGGTTCTTCATTCAAAGATCAATGGACAACCCATTATGAGTACAACAAATTTGTTAGTTTTAGAACTCCCCACCCTCCAACCATCTCAAATTCACCCTCACCCAAAAAAACGTAGAAAATGATCAGAAATCCCTAAAACGCCTAAAAACAAAGTTTGAGCTGTTTTTATATTTTTAGTTTTTTTATTATTGCCGCGCCGCCGCTGACCCGATTTTTCCAAAACATACGCGTTTTCCATCCTCGCCTTGGGGGTAATACTATGTCAAAATTTCATTAAGGTCAATTGAACAATTTTTGCGTTACGCGATATCGAACGATCTAAAACAATACTCGTATGTATGCGTTACAAATTCTTAGTCCCGTGGTTTCTATAATAATAAGCATGCAACGTTCGGATGGACCTAAAAAAGTGTATCATGCCGCTAGGTTTTTTATTCACATATCAATGGACAGCCCATTACGAATACAACAAATTTTTCAGTATTACAACCCGCCACCCCCCAACCACCCCAAATTCACCCCCACCCAAGAAAAAGTAGAAAATGATCAGGATCCCCTAAAACGCCTAAAAACGAAGTTTGAGGCATATTTGAAATTTTTCGTTTTTTGCTAATTACTCCGCCCCCCGTATAAAGATTTTTAAAATTATAGGAACATTACCTACAACGACCCCACAGCATAACTCTGGCCAAATTTCATCAGAATCCATGCAGCGGTTACTGAGATTACGAGGGTAGAAAAACGCGACAGACAGACAGACAGACAGACCGACAGACAGACCGACGGAAATGAGTGACATGGATTTTAGTTATGCAGACATCATAAAACGCTCAAAAAGCGTATTATCTCAAAATCGAAAATTTTCGCGATCACAATACTCCTCTCACCTATCGGTGTGGGAAGTAAACATGTTTTATTTTTTTATGACTTTTTTTCATGAGTACTATAATCATACGTTAAATACTTGGACGAAGGTTGTTGCAGATTTCTAAATAATTTTGTTATTGTTGTACTAATAGTTGTACTATAACGTCAGTCTCGTTACTTTCTAACACATCCTCGTATAGCCTATATAAAACAATCTGGGACACCCAATATCTTTTGGCGCCGTCATTAGAAAATGAATTTTGCCATTCAGGGAGGATTTTGAATCCTTGAAGTATTACGGTTCTGATTATGATCCATTCAGCTTTCCCGCTGATGGATTCCAGGTCAGCAAATCTAAAGCATTCGTATGTACCCTCAGATAAGCTCTGTAGGAGGGTTGTCGAGGGAAGGGAGGCTTGGAGTGGATTCCATAATTGCTTTTTACTTTGCAGATGCAAAGTGAATATGGTTGGGAGGGCAAAAGTGGCGACATAAGGGCTGTCTGTCAGCTTTTGTGGGATTTCGTTTACAGATTGCCTTCAAAGATCCCTCTGATGCAACTTTCCTTTTGGAATGAAGAGATGATTTGTAGATTAAATTTTATGAAAGGTTTGCACCTGTACAAGCACACTGCTAATTTTATGGTGGAAGTAAAACGACACATATGACAGACTCGAAGTTCGTAGTGAGGTTAAATTATCGTTTTGTTGAAATTTCGTATTTCTGAAATTCGTTCTTTTTTGTACAAATTTAACTAAACGTCGCTTTTTATACCTTGACGGCTACGAAGGAAAATCTTAGATACCAATTTACTGCAGCAGCTATAAAGAGGTTCTGATGGACTTATCATTGGGTACCGTAGGAACCAAGGTACAGTACGTTAAGGAGAGAAGCAACACAAGTACAGCAGTCGCAAGCACATCCAACAGGCTAAGGGTCAGTTGTACCATGCAAGCTTAAACTACGGTGTAACGTAAGCCGCTGTTAAGCCACCAAAGTTATAAAACGTGCATTTTACAATCCTGGCTTAGCACCTCACTCCAAGCTTAACACAAGCTGGGCGTAAACCAATGAATCATGTCGCTTAACTCGAGCTTAATTGAGAAAGAAACGGCCGGTGTCCCACTTTAACACAAACTGTCACAAGTGACAAACCAAAAAAAAGTTATTTTTTTTAGATAATTATTATTGCGTTCAGGGAACCTCCGGAGCACTCAGGTAGCAGAGTCACTAAACGCACCGATACTTGAGCGAACGCCTTTCTATGTACAAGAATTATTTTACGCTCGATTTGGGTAGCGACAATTCAATGGGGAAACATATCCTAAACCCTTCTGCTTTCTGACTACGGGAGTAAGCGTCACCGACTTTACCGAAAAATGGAAATCCAAGCCTTTGCTTTGCAATATAATGACCGAAACATAGATTGCAAAGAAATCGGTATACCGAGAAGTCAACTTTCAAAATAATTTACGTTTCTGGTCACCTTAGTCCTATTTTCCAGGTCATCATGGAGTATTTACAGTTTTGGGACGTCAAACATGCGTCAAACAAAACAAACTGTTAATCTGGCGACGGCGATGGATGTATGTCAGTATATCATGTCAAGATGTGGATGTAATGTTGAGCGTGATACTTTAGACGTGGAACGTTCAGAAAGAAAGAGCGCTAAGTTCCCTGAATGCAACCTATATGACAGTGCGCATGCTTCATTAGTGCCAACCATAGTGAATTTACTTGTCAACCAGGTTTAACTAAATCGGCGGTTGTACAACTGGTTTCAGTCACCGACCACCCGCAGATAGCAGAGCATCTAGAGGTGGCGCGTAAGTCGGTAAGCCTTTGCTTGTACGCTTTCGGATGCGACATACTGTGCTGCCAACGAAGTATGTGAGGACCGGTATCGCAAATATGTTAATGCCTTTTGTAAGATTACTGGGATTCGAATATTATTCAATTATTATCCGACTTTCCAAGTTCCTCTCGCATAATTGCGGTAGCAACAAGTGTTGGTGGGCTGTGCCAAGTCAACACTCGGACTATTATTGATCGGAATTTAGGAAGGACCTAAACGACAAACTACGTCGAGTATAGGCAAAGCAGTAGTAGTAGTGAGTAAGTAGCCACTAAAGCTCCATGTAGGGAAACTGTGCTTCAGGTCGTGTGTTATCTGGAGGTTACCTAATGAGTGAAGAGCAGTTCTTGTAAGCTCAGAACAAGTACCCAAGCTTCCTCTACTTAGCTACAAATGCCAGTCTACTAGTGAAAGTGACATCACTCGCGAATCTGTCGATCGGATCAATTGTGTAAGGTTAGAACGAAGGTAATTTATGAGCAGCGAACATTTTCGATCCCTGTACAACACCCGCATTGCCAGTATGGATCGAACGCCTGTTGAAGTGAGCCGCATACCGCGGCTTATCCTACGTTCACAATACAAAGAACGTCCGCATCGCATTTTCCAAATAACTAGCTGGGGACATGAGAAGTACTGTAAAGCAAGAAATATTTCAGTTTTTTGTGATGATTTCAAACTGGGGATGGCAATGTTTACGTGGATGTATCGAGAACAACAACATATCGAACTTTAAACATCGTCATCGACATAAAAAAATATTTGTTTTCTGAGTGTTCAAAAGCTACAGTCATCTTCCAAATTCCTATATTGGTCAAAAGTCAAGGCTTATACCGTATGATCTCATGGAGGACCAACCAACCAATATTGCCCGTTATTGGCCAAATAATTATATAGATTTCCTGACGGGAAGTTGCAGACACAGTGGAAATGGTTCGAATTTATGGTGCCCTAAATCAATGTGCTCGTTCAACACCAGACATCCGAGAAAAATAACATCGCATGGGTATGTTTTTTTGGACCTTGTTACGAAAGTTACTCAAACTGGATCTGTTGCAAATAAAAACCGGAAAGCTCTGGATGAAGCCGCTCAAGTTGAACTTTTGGTTCATTTTGGCATTTCATTTGGCTCTATATCCTACACTTCATAAATTATATTTATTCAAAATAGAAATGCAAGCGTTAATCGAAGACGATTTCGATCGGCGAGTTCAGTTTTGTGAACAAATATCTGCCTCGCTGATCAATGCACATTTAATCTAATAAACATAAATGCAGGTATTGGACCAACGAAAGCCCTCATGCTTTTGTAGACGGGCATACCCAGTACTTAAAAAAATGTATGGGTAGGCATTTTAAGAAACAAAGTGATTGGTACATTGTTTATTAATGGACATTTAAATGGAGACATTTATTTGGGTATGTTGGGAAATACCATCATTCCGCTTGTCACAGAAATCATTGAAAACCAAATCGAAGAGGATGGAAAGCCTAAATTTGTTAAGGCTGAAATCTATTTCCAGCAAGACGGTGCTCCTTCTCACTATGTTATTCCGGTTCGGCAATGGCTAGACGACGCGTTTCCAGATTTTTGGATAGGGCGAAGGGCCTATAGAATGGCCTGTTAGATCTCCTGATTTGACGCCATTAGATTTTTAAATCTACTGTGTTTAGTCCCCAACTTGAAGTTTTGGATGACCTTTGTTAACGCATTATCGAAAGCAGCCGTGATATCCCACAACATGTTTCTGCAACTGTCCGTCAGGATTTGAAACATCGCCTATATCAAATAAACGACTTCAACATACCTTTGAAATGACACCCCTTCCCATTTAAAATTTCTAAGGAGATGATCCTGGTTGGCGAAGGGTATAAGGGGCGTGAAGTGATTTTTATTTAAAAAGTTGCCACCCTGACAAATCTTTTGACATGTATCGGCATTTTTTCTTTTAATCGGTGGTTTTTGATAAATCCGTAGTGGAAGGTTTTCAAATGAACACCCTGTATATGCTTTACCCCCCCCCCCCTTGCTCTCCTGCAGTTGCTCCATGTGATTTCCATTTATTTCGTGAAGCTTGCATCGAGAGGTCGAAGATTTGAATTTAGAGCTCAACAGCGCAGTGATTGTTGTGAGACTATCAAAAGATGGAGTGGATGGTTGTTATACTGTAGCGCCAGTTTAATATTTTCTGATACATCTTCGTATCATTTCCACAGTTAAAATAGTTTAAAATTTCTGTAATTAACGGCATTGCAACTACTAGTTTCCACCAGCGCTAATTGATCTTATTTGTTGGTTCCCAGTGTCATCCCGATTATTGTTTATTCTTATTAGTTTGCCTAACAGGCCATGAAGGCCTAGAGCAAAAATGAGTACAATCTGATCTTATACCGCTAAAATTTATGTAACTTAAAATTGTCTTTCGATGCTTACTTTCATTGTTTCATCATCTATTTCTGAGTATGTCCTGCACTATTCCATGCCACCTATTTCTTCCTGCCGCCTTCTCTTTCCAGTATCTAATATTAATTTTCTTTAAATCATCTTCTGCCTTTTGTAGCCATCTCTCCCTTGGTCTTCCCTTTTTTTCCTATTGGTCTCCGGTTGAAGACTAGTTTTGCCATTCTCATCCCATTCAGCCTCTCCACATGCTCTAGCCACCTTATTTTCTGCGCTTTTGATGACTGCTATAATCTTGGGGTTCTTACACATGTCCTCCAGTTCTTGGCTTGTTCTTCTCCATCTATCGTTTATCCTCACGTCTCCATAAATAGTTCTCAACATGTTTCTTTCCCATATTATAATTTTTTCTTCCTCCTCTTTGTTCATAGTCCACGTCTCACAAGCATATGTCGCTGTTGGTCTTATAACAGTTGTGTAAATTCTCTCTTTTGGCTTTCTGGATACTTATTTGGATTTCATAAGATTTTTTAGGGCTCCACACACAGAAAAATCTGTCGCTCTGTTAAAGACTTACGCTTGGATTCAATGGGACACTCAGCATTCCTTAAATACAGCGATGTTTTATCCAATGGGAAGTGTATAGTTGGTAACGAATTATATCATATTGTCGATTCAACTACAAGATGTCATTGGATTCCAATGAATAATTCAATCGCAGCCTGTCGTTGAATCGAATCTGTGTTTGGTAATTGATTCTAAACTACTTTCTTTTCCTTGGACCAATAGATTTTATTGCGAGGACAGCTCATTGATTCGTTTGGATGTTTAATTGTGTGATTTTGTATGAAGTTATAAGGAGCATGATATAAGAACTAGACATAAGCCTGCACCAGTTGTTACATTTTTACCTGAAATATAACTGTCTGACTAATCTAAATACCTACATTCAAATGTGGATCTTAGCTCTTCAAGTCCCAATTTCTCAGTAGGTACTCCATTTAATATATAACTGGACACACTTAAATCACACAATTGCTTGCTGATGCAATACGCAAAACCACGAGATGACACAACACGGCTAACACCGAAACAACGCAACGAAACAACCTCGTCCATGTTGGCGGGTTCGCGACGATAGTATCACTGAGATGATCCCCCTGTTCTTTATTCTTACGTTCATTGAATCGGGACATCAGTCCCGCCTAATACTGATTATAGTTCAGCGAACAACAAGGGCCATTGAAACAAAATTCAATTTTATCAGATGAATTATCACGAACTGCTATTGCAGTAATAATTTTTGTACATTGAATAGATTGTATGCTTTGCTTAAATGAAACATAGGGTAAATTTCGAAAACAAAAGGATGTTTTGATTGCACTATATGTCAATACTGGTATTGGAACTATTACACATATGGTTAGAACGAATATAAAATTATTTTGAATTTATTGGCGTACCTATGATTACTTCGAATATAAGGATTGACTTCTTTCAATGACATGGATTTAAAACAACTGTAAATATATTTAAAGCGATGGAAAAGCATCCAAATACTATAAATTAGTTGGAAACGCAACAGTATTTTTTTCTCTGCATACTTCTGATTTCCTTTGACGATCCTTGCCTGTATTTCTTGGTTCACCTGTCCCTTTTGCTCTATGATTACCCCTAGCTACATACATTTCGTAGTCCAATTATTGTTTATGTACCTGAAATAATTATTTTATACGATAGAGATTCTACATACTTTACTGCACATTTTTTGAAGCACAGTGTTCCATGCAGAAACATACTTCACTCACGAGAGTACATTGCATATATGTTCTGTATGTAATCGTCGAAAAAGGCCTTTGTTTATAACCCTTTTCAAAACACAAAAACACGTTTTGTTTTCGTCATCTGGTATAGTCCGAACTCCATTGGAAAATGTTTATGACAGCGGTGTTATACACTGGCGGGTCGAAATGGGGCGCCGCCAGTTGCTTTTGGAAGCTTGTTTGTCGGAATATTTTTAAACCTGAATGAGCACTCATTCGTGATGGGAACACTTGCAGCAGGGTTTTAGCATTAGAAGATGCATACGTCAACATGTTTTGTAGCAAAGCTAATTCAAGTAGTTTTTCTTAGAGCGGTTGCGGAAGCTTGCAAAGCTGAAACGTCGTAGGGGCCTGCCATGACAAATCCTAACACATAAGAAAAACTTGAGCGAAAGTAAAATTAAACATTCATATTAATAATCAAAATTTACAATTTGTTGACTATACAAAGATTCTTGCACCCGTATGCACCGTTTGGCGATTCTAGTCCTAGTTCCCTAATCGCGTTTTGCTAATCTTTGGCATCTAGCCATGCACCGTCAAGAGATTATCTAATCCAGATTAGAGATACAGCAAGGTTGTGTTCGCAAGATTGTTTTGACAGTGAAAGTATCAAATTTGTCAGTTTGCGGTGCATAGCAAACAAGTAACCTAGTCCAGGTTTACGTAACTAATCGCCCAATTGAGTTACGGTGCATACGGGTGTTGGAGTAGTTATTGACACCAATTGAGGGTTATCGAGTACGTTAAAAGCGTTTCTTGAAAAACTTATCCAAGGCTTCGTTCCTTGATGGCAAACAGATTTCTTTTAAATTATAAATTACTTAAGAAGCTCTTTGAGGCGTCGGTGATATCAGTCTTAGATTATTGTAATATTTTGTACTTTCCTTGTTTGGACTACCTCACTAAGAAAATAATCCAAATTATACAAAACAAATTGCGTTCGATTTATCCTTTGAGTGCATAAATTGACCATGTATCAGCTAAATACCCTATACTTAAATGGCTCAAAATTAATAAATTGATGAAGTATCGTTATTCAGTTTTTGTACATAAATCATTGTTAACAGCCTCTTTATCTCAGAGAAAAAAAATCATTCAGCATTAATATACACAATAAAACTCTCAGGAATAAAACTATTATAATACCACAACATACTAGGACATTATTTAAACGAAGTGATTCATATAACGTTGCTATTATTTATAATTCTTTACCAAAAATTATAGAAACAATATTCCTTATCAGTTTTTCGAAAAAAAAATCAAATGCTTTATATTTAATTCATCACTTACCCAATAGCTGCATCATAATAGACTATATTATATTTGTTTTAATCATTTTATCCCTTTTGATATAATAAGATTTGTATCTGATGAGTGTTTTTTGTAACTGAATTGTTCAACTCAGAATTAGCTGTAATTTTCAAAATTTGTTGCTAACCTCATTGGTTAAGGGTAGTAGTAGCGCTAGCTAAACTTCGCCAATGAGGTTTTCTATAGCTTTTGTTACGATGTAATTGTAGCAAAACAAAGACGACATTATTATTATCATCATTATTATTTTGCCGGAGATTTGTTCCATACAAAAGCATTTGGGTTTTAAATGATAGAAGAAGGTTAAATCAAGTTTAGATCGACTTTTAAAGAGGAAATACATGTGTGTGTTATATTCTACAGTTTTTGACTCACAAGAGGCTTGCAGTTGACTGAAAAAATACTAGGTTTATACTTTCTACCTCTTATATAACCAATCGGTCAGTCAGTTTGGATTCAAGAATGGATTTGGAACCAGAGAGGCCATATTCAGTTTCCAAACAGTATAGAACTGCCAAGACTAAAGAAAACATGTCCTCATGTACTTATCGTTTATGAGAAAGCGTTTACAATGTTAAACATCAACTCCTCATATCATATCTTGGAGATTTAGGACTTGGTGGCAAAGATATAAGGCTAATCAGTAATCTGTAGGTACTGGTACCAAAAAGCAGGTATTCGAGTCCATAATGCGGGCTCAACAGATGATTTTAAAATACAAAAGAGAATTAGACAAGAGTGTATTTTGTCGCAGATGTTATTTAACGTATATATGGAGAGACTCTACTAAGTCGCATTAATGAAGAAAGTCATAGGCTGGGTCTAGAGATAAATAATCTCAACAAAACCAAGTATATGGTTGCGAGTAAACTTGAATGGAGAGGACATCGAACGAGTCAGCAAATTTAAATGTCTGGGATACATGATAAACGATAGATGGGACCCAGATTAGGAGATAAGATGCAGGATTGAACAAACTAGGACAATTTTCCTGAAACTTGGCGTAGAAGCATGGATGCCAAATGGAGCAATTATAAATAATATCGAAGCGTTAGAATTGTGGACTCTACGACGAATTCTGAGAGTGTTCTGGGTCGATAATAAATAATATCGAAGCGTTAGAATTGTGGACTCTACGACGAATTCTGAGAGTGTTCTGGGTCGATAATGTGAGAAACGAGAACGGGGAACGAGAACTTTTTGAGATTATAAAGACGATAAATATAACTTACCTATGACATATAATGCGTGAGGAACGCTTCCACCTACTGTGTCTCATTCTTTAAGGAAAGATCCAAGGAGGGAGAAGAGTAATTGGAAGAAAAATGCTATCATGGCTGAGAAGCATTCGATACTATATAGGAACAGGCGACTTTCAAGAATAACAGAAGGCCGCATTAATAGGATCATCAGATGAGAGAAACGATGAACGTCTATGCAGGAATCTTCATGGCACTCTAAGAAGAAGAATAATCAGTCTGTCAAAATATCGCTTTCTAAATATACGTAGCAAGGATGAACTATTTCAAATCGAATCAGAGCGGAGTGTTAGGTATTTGGGGGTATACATTGACTGTCATTTTAGATGGGATGAGCAAATAAAAAATCTGACCGAGAAACTTAGATAAGTTATTACAAAGACAGTTATTACTTTGATCATAGTACCGAAGTCCCACATGTTTTATGCATAATATGTATAAAATACTTTAATCATAAAATGTCTGTTTTTTTTTAAATAATTTAGCAGCGACTGAATTTTTTTCAATAATTTGACCAGCTGATCTGAACATTTCTTCATCATTAAGGATTTTCTATAATTTTTCTTTCGTGTCGGATATGGTCTCATTTTCATTCGAGGGAGGAATAAATTTTGAGCGCTGAGTTTATTAAAATTACACCTCATTTCGTCTTTTCTTGAAACTCATATTTTGCACTTAGGCCTGTGACCACCCAAGTTACGGATTTTTACATTGACCGAATTATTTGGTGGTACACATCTGTAATAGACATCTATGTCAAAAGGCCTGTTTCGAAAAGAGACCTTTTGAAATATCTATCCTGTCTACATACCTTAAGCGACAATGCATCTAATTTAGGGAAAGTGAATGGCAGCCAACCTCTTCTTAATTATTGAAAAAGGTCTTTGTATAACCCTTTTCGGGAGACAAACACAAGTTTTGTTTTCATCGTCTGTTCATTCGGACTTTATTGGAAAATGTATGTGACATGGGTTTTACACAATGGCGGTCCAAAGTAGGACGCAGACGGTTGTTTTTGGGCAATTGTTTCTGGAATTATTTTTAGCTCTGAACAAACACGTTGGGGAATACATTTGAAATGAGAATTTTGTTCCCATAATGTAAAAGGGAATTTTACAATCGCGGAAAGTTTCGATTTAGAGATTACGTATTTTTGGACGTTTTATCACGAAAATCTATGTCATTCATATTCGTCGGCCAGCCTATCTGCCGGTCTGTCTATCCGCCTGTCTGTCATTGCCATTGTGCTGTCCACTTAATACTAAAAACCGCTTCACTAATGTTGATGAAATATGGGATGTAGTATGCTATGGGGCGGTAGTAGGTATGGAGCGATCTATAAATTAAGTAAGTATTCAAAATTGTGTTACAAGTGGCCGGAGGTTCAAAAACGTTGGGTCTGTCTGTTTTATGGGAGAGCGTTGACTCTGCGACAGCTATTCATAATATTAAAGTTAGCAGTGATTGATATGTGGTTTGGTATAATTATTTTTGGCGCTTTTTGTAGAAGTTGATAGCTAGGTTCGTAAAGTTAATGTCTAAGGTCCAACGAAGCAATATAGAATGCTAATGATTTATTTATTGTAATCAAATTTATGGATGTATGTCTAAATATTAATTATTATAGAGATGCAATGTACAAGATATTCAAAGCATTACTTCAAGGCATTCCCTTGAACAACATTTGCGCTGTAGAAGGATCCGATGTAAGACAAGGGTTCAACTTACAGTGACTGCTCTCCTCAACGAATTTGGAACAAGGAACAAGGTAACTTTGGTTTGGGTTCCAGGCCATAGCGTAATGGAAGGCAATGTATTGGCCGACACACTCGCAAGAGGATGAAGCGGACACCACTCCTGCACTGGTGAGTAGCTACTACACTCGGAGGTGTTCATACTATACCATATCCCTCTAGTTAGGTCCCCGAGGATCATAGAATGGAACAGAAATGATGTGCGCATTCTAGTTGGTCTATTGACGAAACATTGTCGTTTGAGGAAGCTAGGTCTAGAACAAACAACGGACTGTCGTTTCTGCAATGTGGAGGACGAAACAGCGGAGCAGATAATGTGCTCCTGTCCAGTACTGGAAAAAGCTAGGTTTCAAACTTTCGGATTCATCTAACTGAAACCTACTGACTTCAAGGAGATTCACCTATTTCGTCAAGAGGTACGGATTGTACACTCTAAATAGGTGTAAGGCACAAAAGGCACAATAAGGTCGCAGTGGAAGGAAGTATAATTGCACCGCTCACTTTCAACCTAACCTGGTTGGTTGATGGTTGATGATGGTTTAATATCTTCTTAAATAGTTACCTATATGTCAGGTTTGAAGTAAGGCATTCATCAGGCATGGAGAATTCTGCCACAAGGTGAAATTTCATTTAGTAATTAGCCTTTCGAAGATTTTGTCCAAGAAGCGCCTAAGCGACAATGGACAATCAGGCTTTACCAAAAAGTTGTTCATTAGAGCTTTTATGAGTCAATATTACAGAAAATGCATAATATAAATATATAAATAGCCGGAAAGTACTTCTCATCATCCCACCTTCTTACGCTGTATAAAATCCAGATAGACCTGCACTTCTAGCACTTCAAGTGATACAGAATAAATAAAACATAGAATGCGAACACTACAGAAAACGAAACAAACAAGTTAATAAAATATTGGAGAGAAATAAATACAAAAAATATTCGAATTGAATAAATAGAAAAGTGAATACAAAAGTATCGAATAACCGTTACTTATATAACACAAAATAAATAAAACAGCTAAATGTACTTGAACACGTGTGCGGGTGTGTGTGTATGTGTAATTAAGCATATGGGTGATTCTACAAACGGTGGAATAAAATGGAACGATTTTTAACCCCAACTTTTTTTAAGGTATTTTGACCCAAAAGTGGATTTTTCTGTATGGTTTTACTATGGATAATTTGAGTATAAGATGGCCAGACAATATATACAGAATTATACATTTTGTGGTCCTTTTTCAATTTTTGGAGGACAGGGAAGTGAGGATAGCCACAGGAATGTGATAATGAGGCTGAATTTTGAATTAAAGATGAATCTGTTATTAACTATGGACTAGCCCATGGTATGTTTGTCATAAATTCATCTTAATAGCTTAAAAAATGGTATGTTAGTATGTGTACGACTGTACGTAATCCAAATGTAATCAATATAGTGATACACCTAAGTACCTATAAGAAACACTCAGTATATAAAGTTTTATTTACTGTACAAAATAAAATTGCTACAGTAAGAAGAAAATGCAATGACTGTACAAATTCTCTTTAATTGAAAACAAAAAAACTTAGGAACTCCTTAATTACTATACAATTAAACATACCTAACTGGAGAACTCATTGTGTAGTAAAATCAAAATTTTAACAGAATGTTTTGTTGAAAACAGAATGACAGCTTAAACATATCCAAAGGTAACTGCTCATGGTTCATAGTCACTATCTGGTGAACACTTTTCGCATGTAAGGAAGATAGGATCGGTTGTAATACAACTGATCTGCGCCGATTCACAACGTACGACACACTGAAACCAATCTTGACCACTATTATCTTCGCTATAGAAAGCTCCACAAATAATACAACGACAAGCATCCGATTCACTTAGTTTCTTTTTTTCATTTGCCTTCACTGTTACCCAATTTAGTATTTTTGCTCATCGCTGCCTTTCTTTCCTTTTCAGTCTCATTTCTTCTATTAGGACCTCCTTATCTTCCTTGATATCACCATTCAATTTATCATCTTTGCCTATTTCCCTATCGTCTTCTGGAAAAAGTTCTTGAGGATCGATGACATCGGGGATAATCAGCAAACCATCAGGGTCATCTACAGTTAGTGTGAGATCATCTAGTATAGGTCGCCATCAGTCATATTTTTGGTAGATCAATTTTGCATTTGTTCTCGCCATCATTTCTCTCATAATCTGATTCGCCAAAGATATCGTCGACTCTCACTTTTGATATTGTGGAGTATTTTACAGTGCCCAAACGGTAGTGATCGCTACTGCAGAACCAACTTAAAGACTTCATTACGACTGTCTGAGGCATATACGCATTTCCTTGTATCTAATGGATTTGCTAAGTTCCCTTGAAAGGTAGCAGCCTAGGTTGTTCCCTGGAGATCAAGGCGTACATTAATTCGTTCAATACCATTGCCAGTCACCGTGAACAACGTTATGTTTGGACAACGGTTCTGAATGGCGCTACAAAACTGAGTTAAGTTCGCAACATCGCCTCCTGATGCCCCAACACTGTCTGCTGTTCTCTTTCATTTTCTCGCTTTTTCTATAATATTTCTTCTCTGGTTTGAGCCTTTCTCTTTGATTTAGCCATATCTGCTTCCACAACAATGATCCATAGAAAACGCCTTTTCACGCCACCAATGCATGTTGTATTATACTGCAAAGTGAGTATAAAGGACCTAGAAGAGCTGAGGTGTTTGATAAGAAGCTTGAAGGATGAGTATAATATTTGAAGTACTGTGTTCATGGAAGAATTCTCACTTCCCTGACAGGATCTCACTTCCCTGTCGACGCAACGTCAGGGAAGTGATACACAGGAAAGTGAGGTTTTCACGCTATTACCTCAATATCTCAAAAACTATATATTTTACTGCTGATAGCATATACGCAAATATTTCAGGTAATAAATGTTAATGTACTCAACTAATAAAAACTTTGAATTAGCTGAAAATATTAATATAAACACATACCAGGTGGGTGAGAAATTGACTGTCCTCTCGAGCGCAACAGCTCTCATACACAGCACTATTACAACAAACCGCTAACCGATTAAAACAAGACGGCAACATTATGTTAACTTCACCCGGTGCTTCCAGTTGCCCGAATGGAAACATCGCTTATTATTTGATTTCTGTATGATTTTAACGAATCTTTAGCTGGCAGGGAAGTGATATGGAATTTGTGTCGCCTTTATTCAAACACTGAGATTATGAAGAAATGTTTTAACCAGTACGACGCCGATAGGTTTCTGGAATCAGCTAAAGAATAATAGTAATCTCCAAGATAGTATGGTTCTGTATGAGGAACCCATTAGGGTTATAATTAGTCCTTAGATTTTCAACTCAGGCATGTCGCCCCACAGGGAAGTGATAATTTTTGCTATAAAGTGGTGATTCTAAATAACAAGTATTTATTCAATTGAAGTGATTTTCAGTGCCCACTTTGAAATAGATCAGATGCTTATTTTATATATTTTGTAAGTAGAAAATCTTGAAAATTGAAGAATTTACGAGCTGAGCGCACCAAAATTCCTCTCTTTGTAGAACTGCCCATATATTTCAGACGTTAGTCGTTATTCCCTTAAGTAAATTTATGTGTACTTAATGCTAAAGTATTAAGTTGATGTGAATCAAGTGCTAGGTAGGTACTTAAAAAGCAAATAGATGTAGTTGCACTCACAATTTTCAAGTATTTGTACTTAGGGCTTAAGAACATTACATTTGCACTTATAGCAGCTTTGGCGGTGATCCGGTCTTAGCACGCCCCCTAGCAGTTTTCTCTCCGGTGAATGTCTTTTTTTTCTTCGCATTAGTTATTGTGTGACAAATAATATAAAATTTCATTCAAATCCAGCATTTTTACAAAAATCTATAACACTATATCTATATCTATATCTCCCAGACGCCATAAAAATATTTAATATTTAAAGATAAATGATAGCCTAAACAAATTAACGATGCTATAAACTTATTCTTAGCATTGGTGTACCTGTCACATGCAAAAAATATCATCGGTATTTGCTATTTCATTAACTTCCTCACATAATGGAGATTCTTTCAGACCTATTTTGTATAGTCGAGATGGAAAGTTACCGTGATTCATTGTCAATCTGGACCCTTATTTTTAAAACCCGGGGAGTAGAACAGCTAAGCATAAGCGTAGTTAAGTCCCTGGATCTGATTTGAATTATTTTTGGGGGGCTTAACCCCCTGCCCTAGGCCTTCATGGCCTGTTGTGCAAACTAATAATAATAACCCCCTAAGCCCCCACCTAACTACGCCTATGCAGCTAAGAGAAAGTGGGCGTGTCCGCTGGCGTAATAAATAAATCTGTATTCTTGAAATGAATGATAGGTGAACTGTGCTCCCCAGTGGATCCAGTGAGTAGTGAGTAATACATCTCTCAGAATTTGTAATAGAACGAAATGAGAAACACATATGATCAGCCCCCTTCCACTTGTTTTCAGTAAAATTGCATTACAGGTCTGTTACTTCCAATTTCAATTCCACTATATAGAATGTTGCTGATTTGTATGTGATTTTTGGTAATTTTTTTCGTTGGTGCAAGTAGGTGTGAATCGACCTATATACACTGGCCTTTGTTAGGTGTAATTTGACAACAATTCTTTTTATTTGGCTGTACTCGGCAGCGATTTTTTCTTATCAATGTTAGCATGAGCCATAATTATTTATCTCCTAATCGTAATTAGCTCATATAAACATAACACTTCAACCATAAAGAAAGGAGAAGAAAGAAGCTTGCGTACCCACAACACACGGTAGGGTGTTCTGTGTTTTAAGTGTTAAATAATAGTCGCTTCTAAATGGGTGTTACATTTGGCAACCCCGCTTAACAAGGAGATATCATATTGCACCCTCCTTTCTGCTCAAGAATACGGATATCTGATGATGGTAGTCGAGTAGTTTCTGCCAGCAAAGAAGTTAAAAACATAAGTTGTACTAACTGGAAGGATCTTATATAAGAGGAAGTAGTTGATGGTATTCTGATCACCGAAATTATTTTTCTGCTATAAAATAGATGCCGATAACATCTTTACAAATTGGGAGTTTTTCTAAATCACCAGAGGTGATGGCTGGTTTTGCACACAGCATCTTTATTACTCGTATGCCTATATGCATTTTAACCCAAATAAAGATGACTTGTCCATATTTTGAACGTAATCTGTGAACAAGATGTTGAATTTCACATTGTAGTAGATGTTTTCAGAGCTAGTTATAGTTTTTATAACGGATTTGGAATCTGACGGAATGGCTTCGTTTCGGTGGATGGTTGATGAGCCTTATTGTTTTCTAGGATTAGGACAATAGTTGCTTTTCATAAAGCTACTCAAATGGTTCATAACAGAGGAAAGCTATAATATAAATGAATGTACCCGTACGCTTTTATTTTCCGTGCATGGCTTGTAGGTGGAAAGCGGGAGCATTTTCCGCTCTGTTCATTCACGCTTCCTGTACAAATACAAAAAGGGAATGACGGGGTGACGTGAGACGTGGTGCTGGAGTTGACGCGACACGACCAAGGGAAATGCTCAGCCTAAAAAAGCAACCGACAGGCAACAAGCTTCTTACATAACAGACATGCGAACATGAGGGCACAAGTCACGCTACGAATCCGACTATTTGACCTATTTCAATGTTTTAGAGGGATGATACTTCATATCAATGTCTATGTTGAAGGTTTTAGTGATAGTAATATTTTACAAACACTACACAGTCTAACAACTTGCCAAACTGATTTTTTTGAACCCGATACGTGCTTTGCCGACCATATCAGCATCATCAGAAGGAGACTCGGAGGGAGATTTACATTGCACAGTAAACAATGGGTAAAATAATACCGTATAAAATGTACATTTTACAGAAGATGGAAATTCTGGAAATTCTAAATTTTACAGAATAAACTATGCAACTTTGAGAATTGACCTTGTACGAGATATGAGGAATTTTAATTTGCTACGTCCATTCAAAAATGTCGTTCTTTCTTAGTTTCAATGGTGGTATTGATTCTCCTTTTGATTCCTTCAGTGACCAACAAATGAACTCTCGCTGCACATCATGTATTGCCATTATAATCCATTATCACTATTTAAAAGAAAATATGCTTGGAATTTTCTTCTTCAAATCTGTATATCATGGCTTAGTAATAAATTGACAATCTAATAAAATAAAAAATAACTTTCCCATTTGTGTTGAGGATAGTGGTTTCGGTCATAGGTTATTTAATGCGTTTTGTTCATTTATTCTCTATGCACGTCAAATTCTAAGTCCTTTTCGCCATCTTCAAATGTTGCGATTGGTCAAGCACGTCTGATGTGTATGGAATCCCAAAAAGTAACCTCAATTCCAAATAAAGAACACAGTTTTGGAATCACGGTCATCTTTATGTAAATGTTATAATCTGATGCAGAATCTAATCAACAATGAAAGCCTCGCCCAACAAAGTATCTGTCAATTTGTTTGTTGTTTTTATCCCCTACGCAAATAGTCAGACGAATATTTGACATAATCCTTAAGCCTTTTTAAACGAAAAGCAAGCACTTCTATCAATACGTCTATTCTTTGTCTTTAAGTTGTTTTATTGTACATTTACTGTCCACTGTGATGCTGGCATATCTGTGAACTCTTTCAATCACAGTTGGACTCAACTAGTATGTTTCGTGATTTCGAACTTCTTCTTTATTCTTGTAGCAGATAACTTAATAACAATTTTTATTTAATATGTATAAATTATGTCGATTGTTTACGGTATTTATGTGACTATTTATTTACTTATTTATTATTCAATGAAATTCTTGGATACTTAAAACGCCTTGATTTAAATAGTATAAGTATGTTTCATTAACTTCAACCAGAAGCTATTGGTGCTTCAGAATAGATGGCACTGACGTTGAGTCTCTTTAATAGTTGTCTGTTAATGGAAAAGTTGAAATATACAGGGGTCATTAAAATAAACAAATAGCTTTTTCCCGGATCATGAAAAATGAGCGAGATACAGAATCCAAATAATGAAATATGGGCTTGTGTACCTATCAAGACATACCTAGTCTCTTTATCTTTAGTTTTACACTCGGATTTTTGTCTTAACGATCATGCATTGTACCTGTCAGTTTACTATAATTTATTTTAAATTGATAAATCCTAAAAATTGTTTCATAATAATATGCCAATTTTAGGATTTACCAGATTAAAATTAATAACGATAAACAAAAAGTGACTACTGCACTATCTGGCAGGTACAATACCTCATCGATTTGACAGAAATCCGAGCAATAAACTGAGCATAAACAGAATAGGTACGTCTTGGTACGCAAGCCCAGATATACATTTTTTATTCTGTAGCTCGCTCATTTTTCAGTTTTCTGAAAAAAGTTACTTGAAAAAATTGTTTATTTTAACGACATCTATATGCAATTTAAAAAAGTATCAACTCAGGACTCAACCTGTATAGCTTGAGAGCATTTATACATCATATAGCACTATTCATGTTTCAATAAATTAATAATATAAATAATGGCGGTAAATTTGGCAAACTGTTAAAAAAATTGCTTAAAGCTCTTGCTCCACATCTGAATCCTTGCTAGGGATTAGTAGACATCAGGTCAATGATGCACTGGATGGGCCTACAACAAACTAGCGGAAGCTCGGTTAGAGACAGGTATTAGGCGAGAAGTGCCATTTGCTATAGCTTTTGAAGAAAGGTAACCTAAAGACTGCAGCTGCTCCACATGCGTTTCAATTTCTGGGCTGATGTGATGTGTATGGAAACCTTAGGTTCAGGTATTTGGAGAGCTGTCAGGAAAAAGTATCTTAGTTACTCTAAAATATCTGAGTTACTATATATTAGTTCCTTTATGATTTTCCAAAATACTCACTAGTATCTTAGATACTTTATGAAAAGAACTGTATCTTATAATCAAAACAGGTATCTAAGATACCGAAAAGTATTTAAGATAACAAATAATACATAAGCTACCACTAGAAAAGTTCCTTTGGACGAATTGCAACTTGTCGACTTCACATCATTAGAACTACCTAGTTGCATAAATTGATGCTTACTTCGCCTTGACAAATTTTAACTATTTTATTTTCATTTAGCTGTAGGTGTTTTATTCTGTTTTTTAATAAATTGTTCAATTTGATTTAGAATTTTGTTTTATTTTGTTATATAAGATCCAATATATGCCTCTTATATTAAGCTACGACCTTTATTCAAATGCGCTCTGTTTACATGGTTTGTTATATACATACTTTTCTGTTTCGTAAACTATCAAAGATAAAAATTATGTATATTCTTATCTAATCTAATTTTCTATTTCCCTAACAATTTCCTTAATACATCGATGTTATGGGTAAGTATCTTAGTTCGTTTTTTTTAAGAGAAATTAGATACCCAAAGTAACTTCGGATACTTTAAAAAAAAATTAAGTCAAGTTGATTGATTCAGTACTTCCCACACATTACGGTGATACCAGTTTATTATTTTCCCATAGCATTTAGTCTGAGATCCCATTGCAACGAAATTATCGCCAGCCCCCCCCCCCCCCCCAAATTGTCTTATGCCGCTAGGTCTTTCCTTCACAGGCCAATGGACAGCCTATTATTAATACTACAATTTTTTCAGTTTCACAGCCTCACCCAACCCAACCCCCCAACCACCCCAATTTCACACCCATCCAAAAAAGGGTAGAAAATGATCAGGAACCCCCAAAACATCTAAAAAAAATGTTTGAGCTGTTTTCATATTTTTAGTTTTTTAGATATTGCTACGCCGCCACTGACACGATTTCTAACAACAATACGCGTTTTCATCCCCACCACGGTAATAATACTGTGTCAAAATTTCATTAGAATCAAACAGTTTCCACATTACCAAATACAAAACGATCTAGAGCAATAAATACTCGTATGTATACAGAACATTTCTAAGTCCCTTAGTTTCGGTAAATAGGCAAGACAATGTTCGGATGGACCTAAAATATGATTTATGTCGCTAGGTCTTCCTTCACAGGTCAGTGGGCAGCTTATTATGAATCCAACAAATTTTCAGCCCCCCATCCCCCAACCACCCCAATTTCACCCCACCCAAAAAAACGCAGATAATGATCAGGAACCTGTAAAACGCTTAAAAACGAAGTTTGAGCTGTTTTTATATTTTTAGCTTTTTTATTAATTCTGCGCCGCCACTGGCACGATTTATGAAAACTATACGAATTTTTATCCCTGCCACGGTAGTAATACTGCGTCAAAATTTCATTAAAATCAATTCAACAGTTTCCACGTTACATAATACAAAACGGTCTAAAGCAATTCTCGTATGTTTACATCAGAAACAAGTCAAAGTCCTTTGATTTCTGTAATAGGCAAGGCAATGTCCGGATGGACCTAAAAAAGCTGTTTATGACGCCTTCATAGGTCAGTGGACAGTCTATTACGAATACAACAAATTTTTCAATTTTACAACCTCCCACCCCAACCACCCCAAATTTCACCCCTACCAGAAAAAAGTAGAAAATGATCAGGAACACCTAAAACGCCTAAAAACGAAGTTTGAGGAATATTTGAATTTTTTAGTTTTTTATGAATTACTCCGCCGCCTATGCACCGATTTTCAAAATTATAGCAGCATTACCTACTAAGACCCCACAGCATATTGCTACCCAAATTTAATCAAAATCCATTCAGTGGTTGCTGAGATTACGAGGCTAGAAGAACGCCAACAGACCGGCAGACAGACAGACACACCGACAGACAGACAGACAGATCGACCGACGGAAATCAGTGACGTGGATTTTCGTTATGTAGATGTTAAGAGCAAACACCGATTTCGGCCAATGGACGAAAAATATGGCCAAAACGCGTTTTGGCTGCTACCATTTTACCAATGTCCGAATTATCGCTTTCTGACTGTTTAATGTAGACCAGAATGTGTTTTGGCTCAACTACGATTGCCAAAACGCGTCCTGTTCTACTGCGATTGCCATAACGCGTGGTGGATTTTGTGAGTGTCTCAGCTTGTAAACGGTACCTCTGGAGCTAGTGTATTCATTTAGTATTTGATCTTTGTGTGGGTTAGACAATAGCTAGAGAGTGCCATGGAAGACCTAAGGTTATGTTTTAATTACGAACTGCAAACAGTCATAAGTGGTAGCAATGATCGTAGTAACATTTATACAAGAGAAAGATACGACCAAACACTCACAGAGGTAGAGGCAGCAAAAGCTTGTAAAAGTAACGGTGATACAATATCTTCGAAACAAAAACAACGATTGAAAAGGTATGATATTTTAAAAATTGGCTATATCGGAAAGCTAGTTGAAAGAAGGACAGACGAAACAGCCGAACTGCGTTATTTTTGCATGACCCACGATTATTTGACATTATTCATTCCGCTCATGTGGGAGCTGGACATAAGAGATTGTGAGGTATGTTTCTTTCAGTTTTTTTTCACGGACCTAAGATCTACAAGTGCTTTTATTCATTTTAGTTATGGATTCTAAACTCAGAGGAAATATTGTAACACAAAACGGAAAATAATTGAGATTTATTTATTCGTGTTAGAATATAGAACGTGTTCTGGCAATCGTAGTTGACCCAAAACGCGTTCTGGGCTACACTGAACAGCCGGAAAGCTATAATTCGGACATTGGCAAAACGGTAGCAGCCAAAACGCGTTTTGACCATATTTTCCGTCCATTGGCCGAAATCGGTGTTTGCTCCTAACATAGACATCATAAAACGCCCAAAAAGCGTGTTATCTCAAAATCGAAAATTTTCGCGATCACAATACTCCCCTCACCTATCGGTGTGGGAAGTAAAAGTGACTTTGGAAAAGTATCTAGATAATTTTCCAAAGTATCAATGGCAGCACTATTTGGCGCGATGGAGATTAGAAGGAAATCAGTTGTGGTGGGACGTACTGAGCTTCGCAAGGAGCCCTGCGTCGGTACTCTCTAACTTAAGAGACATAAACATGTTTCTATCACCATGACGACCATGACGATCGGGCAGTTTCGGGTACCTATCACGTGTCTACAATGCTGTCACGGCACGCTGTCATATTTACGAGGCCACCCGATCACATAGTACATAGTGCATAGAAACACGAGTACCGGCGCAGGTATGTAAGCTCTACGGAGAGGAGTTTTACAGAAGTTCATGAAGGTATTTAGTGTTGCTATGGGGGTTGGCATCACTAATAGAACTACTACAACTGCTGCAACTAATTCAAACGACTTCTTCTAAAACAAATGTCACTCAATTATGGAAAGTCCATCCAGCTGTTTGTACCAAGCGAACAAAAATGGCACAAGATGAATAATATAAGAACCGCTGGAATTCGAGCTCATTTATAAGACGCCACCGCAGAAAGTCTGCAAGACATAATAAAACCGTTACGGCCTATAAACTATACACAACTCCATAAACTAGGACGCTATTCTGCGGTGTTTGTAAAAATAAAGTTTAATGGAGGGAACTTTATACGAGTCTGTAGCTGGTTCTGGCTTACTGGGTAAAATGGATTATTAACGCCAGCAGGCGCACTGTTACAGAACTTCTGAGGTGCCAATGCTTTCCGAAGCCATAAGGGTGTAGCTGCTTTTAATATTGAACATATATGCTAGCTCAAGGCGAGCGTATTACCTACAGAAGTTGGGCGGTCCGAATAATATCACTATTTCCTGGAACAACTTCCATGTAAAGCCCGGCAGCGTTTGTCGGTGGAATATGTAACCTGCTGTGTATGCTGAACCGTCGGAAGTTAAAATTGAATTTTTAAAAACTTTTGCCGGAACTATTGCTAGAGACCTTTCAGCTTTACGAAATACTAGATTCTATGACTGACAGGATACCTGAACATCGAATAATACCAATTGAATCGGTGAGTCCAAGAACAGTACAATTCCAAAAAATGGCGTTTTGACTTAAGATGGCCAAAACGTTTGAACTACGAAGATCTATCGGTTGCGCTTAAAAAGATTACAAAGTATAAGAATAACCCATTATACGCATCATCTGTTTACGGCATTGCGATGAAAAACATTACAAGTCCCAGGACATGTACTAATTTGAACGTCATTGGTCAACTCATTGTTGGCTGACAGCGCCACGGTCCGCAATGTCGTTAATAATGATAAAACAATGTTTACATGCTTAGCACCCTCTATCGACGTTGTCATAGCCTTATCATATGCTAAAACTAAAAAAAAAATACAAAAAGCCTGTAACAAGAAGACTAGTCCAAGAACACTACAAGTGCATCAACTTTTTTTTGAATAGCTTGGAGGAGGGGAGATTTTTGGATCTATTATTTTGGATTCTCATTGGTCTAAGGAATTACAACAACTTTTATATGATAGCGAACACAGTAACTTTAGTCCTTTTGGAGTTAATATGTTTTTTCATTTAACTCAAAACTATGTTTTTGGACTTGTACTGTTCTTGGACTCATCGATTCAATTGTTTATACAGGGTGTTTGGCAAACATGCAGCAAAATTTAAAGGGTGACTCTGAACTATTATAATAAGAGTATTTTGTTCTTTGGTGATTTTTGAAAAACCGATTCATTTCAAACATACAGGATAAACAAAATCTGCGAGTGCTATTTATATGTGATTTTTGGACGATGGTATCCCACCACATTTTAGTTTGGTTCCTCTTGAATATTTAACAGCAACATACGAAGATCACTGGTCGAGGTGGAGCATGGGTTGCGCGATCACTGGACTTAAACCTTCTAGATTGTTTCTTGTGGAGTTATCTAAAGTTACTAGTTTACGCTATTCCAGTGGAAAATGTAGATGACTTGATTGGATAATTTCTGGCTGGATGTAATCCCATTCAAAACGAAACTGGTGTGTATGTTTGAAATGAAGCGGTTTTTCAAAAATTGTCAAAGAACAAAATATTCTTAAAATAGTTCAAAAAATCAAGCTACGAATCTAGGTTCTGAATTCTTATCGGAGTAGAGTTTGAGTTTCTGCAACACTTCCATAACCGGCGTATGCTGATTGAGCGCAACCATATTGTACCTCAATATTGTGCAGAAAGTTTACCTACAACTTTGCGAACTGATTAAGCGCAACGGGAGAATTAAAATCTGCAGGTGCAATCGATTGCTTGTAAAAAAATATGTCAGTTTTGTTACTCCAACTGAAATCACGTGCGACTCCAAAGAAGCAGTACACAAGGTAGCTCGTGCTGTAAATTGGATGCAAGTTTCACATTCCGCAGACTTGCTAGAAATCCAAAATCTTGGACTTCAAGGAGAATATACCAACACAGGAAGCGAAATAAGATTTTTTTTTTGGTGATGAGGGAATTAGGGTTCAGTTGCCCTAATTGTTGCTGCTCAGCCTTAAGGCTTATTGTGCACTCCCAGTCAAAGGGATCAAACAAAGTCCAATCCTAGGTTCTTTGCGAACTTTAAGATGCATTAGAGTATACATTATACTCTCCTACCCTCCCTCCTGGCCTGCACTCAGATATGAGGTCCTGCTTTCACTAACGGCAGGACAGTCGAAGATAACATGTTTAGCTGTTTCTTCTGCCTCACCGCACTTCCTGCATAATGGGTTGCCACATTCCCCAGCTTTTGCAGCTATGCACTGAACATCCAGTGGCCAGTTATAAATTTAACCACCTTTCGTAGTTCATTCCTGCTCAATCTGAGAGCGCCTCCAGTACTAGAAGCTACTAGTATTGTTCTTACTATTAGATATTTTTGCGGATCACGTCTCGAACTGGTAACGAACTCGTTCCCATGAAAATCGCATCCGCAGTATGATTGAGGGAGTTCGCGGTATATAAATATTGCATCTAATCTAATTCTTTCTACATCTCAGTATACCTACATAATCGTCGAATTATAAGGCGCATGTGCTTTGTATCCGAACCAGTCCGAAACCAGACCGGGACGTGATCCGCGAAAACACGGATTTATATTATTGTACCGTAAATAAATGTTCATACTATATAAACATCTCCACGTAACTTCTGTTAGTTCTCAAAAATACGAGGAAGCGTCCACTATGTACCGGCGAAATCAGGTCAGATATTGTAAAACTTGCGTTATCTCGCCCATATTTCATATTCAGGTAACATCATATACACGTTGTGCAGTACGATATATGAATTATTCAATCCTATGCTGCGGCTACAAAGGCTTCTTACAGTCGATACTAATTGTATCTGCATATCTGTCAGGGTGTAGCGACCATAAATTCTAACAATAAAAGCTTGGCAGATACTATTTAATTATAAGTCTAAAGGAGCAAATCGGAGCATGCATAATTATCTGGCTATATCAGAGTGACCCAAAAGGGGCAAAAGGAGAAGATATTCTTTGTGATAGTGATATAATGTAATCTGAGAGAGATAAATGTGGCCAAATAGAATACGACCTGTCTAAAATAAAAAAAGAGCTTGTACAGTTTGACTATTTTTTTTGAATCGTAATATCACCTCTATTCTGTTACCTGATACTTTAGTCTGGCTTGACGTCTATTTGATAGATAACAGCTGATGAAGAAGCACCTATCAGATTCAATTTTTTAGTAGTGGTCCGAATTACATTATTATTATAACTTCAATTGAAGTATAGTTCTTTGAAAAACAGAGCAAAAATTTGCGGTCATACATCACATGTTTACTGATCTATGTTACTTTTGTTTCAGGTAAGTCTCCAATTTATTTTCTGTGTTAAATCATCAGTTCCAGTCAACAGGGTAAGTTGTAGTTTCGTATGTTGCATTTTTATGACCGCCTAGTAGTATTTGATATTTCGATATGCTTTTCAGAAGTGAAAAAGAATTCGTTATATGTAAACGATAAATTAGCGATTCATTATCAACTGAGTGAAACTCGTGCTAAATTTTGGATACTTAGCTTCAAATTTCCAATGAAAATTTGCAAAAAAATTAACTTTAGTGACGTGTTTCCATATATTTTCTGGTTTTCATCTAATTCAGGAACACCTTCCTAATACTACCCTTAGCCCTTATTAACATAGTTACAGCGATACGTCCCTATAGAGTTGAGAACGAATAAGGTCAAAATGAAACGACGGGCTACCATTAACTTTGTATTGTACATATATACAACGCTGTTCTCTTTGAGGACGGCTGTTATTTAGGTACAAATTAAAAGCAATAGGAAAAATGTTGGTGAATATGAAAAATTTATGGTTTTTACTTTCACCTTAATTTAGATATATATGTAAATGATTTTATACTTACCGACCTTCACCTATAATATATACCTAATATTTTAACGATACTTGCTACTTGATTTAGTGTAAAAGATTACTGAATACTTTCATCATACTTTACTAATGCAGCACTAATATCATGTCTTGAAGGTTAAACTTTTTACTAACATTTCGACCGCTTCTGTATGCATCATAATTTTTGTTATCAAAATTATAATTTGGAACCAGTGATACTGATTGGCAGCTGCACTAGGCAGTAGCCGGTGTTGTTTCGTGAACTAACTACCTAAGTCGATGAGTCTAAAATCTTAAAGAATTCATATTTTCCGCAATGGGATTACGATGTGGTTTGTGTGAGCGCAAAATCTGACGCACGGCACTGCGACTCTAAGACGAGACGAAACTACATCTCATTCGGGACCCAAGATTAATCAATTTAGGGCCGATGGTACGATGCAACCTGGAGCTTTGGTTTAAGGTAAGCCACTGTTAAACTACGAAAGTTACAAAACGTCTGTTATACAATGCTGGCTTAGCACCCCATCACAGCATAGTAAACAACCAGCACAATAACTCAGGTTGGCGGTAATTACACGCGCATCCCCCCTTTTGGATGATTTTTTGTAGGGATGCTAACGATACTTCGATACTTCTGCACTAATATGGAGTATTTTTGTCATCGATACTTTTTGAGGCATTCCAAGCTGGTGTCGATACTTTTGTATCGGTATCGAAAATAATTTTATAATTATTGAGGGGTGTTATCAGTTGCACAAAATGCTCTGTACGAAACAAACGCGCCTATTTGGCTAAAAAATGTCGAGTTGGTAACGTATTAAACATAATAAAATAGAATTTTTGGATTTTTATTGAGGTTACGCATCTGATTTCGCGTCAGCTAGCAAAACGTTCGAATTGAGAAGGAAGGTTGAGGTAAACATAACCTAACCTCGTGTTTCTGTGTCACAGAACAATATGTTGTAGAGGTGGCATGTGATTAATTTAATAATCATGCTACGATTGTCGATTATCGTACGGTCTTGTGATGTCAGCACCCATTTTCAGTCACGTGTAATGATTCGAAGAAACCGTAAATTATGATTGCAGATTTCTTCATCTGAACAGCAGCAAGAGTAGAAGTTTGGTTCTTGAAAGGCTTTGAATAGGCTTTTCTTTCCTCTAAACATAGTCTTAACCCAAGATACTCTATTCTGTCAGTGCGTATTGCTGCCAACCGTATTGAGTTTTATCATCAACCATGTTTAACTAAACCAGTGATTGTACAACGGATGTCAGCTTCAAGCTTGAACCGGCATTTGTACAACCGGCCCTTAGAACGCAACAACGCCGTCATGTATATACTAAATAAACCTTCAAAAAGGTTTCTCAAAAGATTTGACAGGTAGATAAATGATGTAAATGAATGATGGAATAAGTGTGTTGAACAGAATGGAGAGTGCTTAGAAGGATAGTTGTTAAACATTTTTTTAAATAAATGCTTCTATATACTATAGCATCAATCTCGTTATTTTCTGATACATCGTACGTTCGTCTCCGATTTGGAATTTATAAAAATTTTTTGAAATCCCAGAAGGGCTAAAATCGGGTCTGTTCAATAACATTTGAAAATTTCCTAGTGCGTATAATTACACGATTTGCCTTACACACCCCCATCTCCCGCTCGACCCATCATCCCGATGTGTCCTTTCGTTCGCGATCGCCCGCCGCTCGGCTCAGCTCGGTTCCAGCATCTCGTGATCCTGGACCGCTTCCAGCAGTCTCACGATCGACTGGCAGGACGAAGGCCGACGCGCGACCTCCGTACCAGACAGACGACGAACGCCGCGACGGCAACGCACGGTTGCATGTGACATCAATGGAAACCTTCCTCGTTATCGGGATATGCGTGCTATGCTACGAGATATGCGAATTCCTCTATCGGTGCGGCACCAACGTCAGGGATAAGAAGGAAGCCTCTGCCCAACGAAAAAAGGAAGTCTTCACCGTATCCGACAGTCTGCAGGAGCCTTTGACGATGTCTACGGATGACTGAATCGCTCGTTTGCTGCGCCTTTGATTATGCCATTTGATGCGGGGGAGTGATCATCGATAATCCGACGAGACGACTAACGGTCTGTAGAAGTGTCTTGCGTGCCTCATTACATAATAACAGCAATTTTTATGTCTGAAACCAGGGTTGGCCAGTAATTTATTACGGTTGCGGAGGACGTATAAACTATTTGCGCCAAACATGATCGCAGATAATATTGTAGGTTTGGTATTATTGGATCATTTATATGCTTATAAATATAGCTCAGTGGTACTTGATGGTACTGAATTAGCTAAACTGAAACGCGGTTCAGTTTGAAATGTCATGTGAACTTACCAAATTGACGAGCCTTGTCGTTATAAATTACCAGTATTCTTACCGTTATTTGGGTGTCTTGTATTTAGATACTGACTCACTCGTTTGTGTTGCCAACGATTGAAATAGTTTGTTACTAATATTTTCTTTGCTCGCATTGTTTAGGGCTGAAAAATACTTATACTATTACTGGGATGTTATACATTTAGATACTAACTCGCTCATTTATGTTCATAACAAGTGAAATAGTTTATTGCTAATATTTTCCTATGTTAAGTTGCAGTCAGGTTTGTTATCTAATGGATAATTTTGTAGTGTTTTCTCCAAACGATAAAAACAGACCACGTGCATATATTTAGCAATGTTGTGCTGTTGTGGGCTGGTAAAAACAGATATAGGTATTGAAGAAATTTACGTCACAGAATAGTGATTCTCCTATTATCGGGTGCAAGTGTATAGCTACGAAAGCTGAAAAAAATATGTGAATGCTCTTGATGACTACTACCCTTTCAGAAATTGATCACATAATACATTTATTTCAACAGATCAGGTCATTTTGTTTCACTAAATTGAAAAGCTCACAAGCCTTGTCATCACAAATAATCTGTAATATGCAAAAATCGTAATTCTACAGCTATTTGGGTATCATGTATTTGGATACATTGACTAACTCGTTTGTGTCATTAACTAGTAAAATAGTTTGTTGCCAATATTTCCTCTCGCTTACGTAGCTTGGGGCTCAGAAGTAGCAGTCAAGCTTCTTGCCTTACAAGCGTTGCGATTTCGTTATTTTTTCCTAGACAACAACATCACTTATGTGATAGAGCATTCATTCTGTTACTAAAACATGCCGGTTTTAGTTTCCAGATTCTTACTAATAGTTGCGTATACTGTTTGCGCCAATACTAAATTGTGTTATAGGTTTGGTGTTACTGGAGCACATACTCTTACAAATATATCTCAATAAATCAAATTTTACAAATATTGGAGCATACATTTCACGTGAATTCGCTTAATTGAAAAGTATTTGACGCGTCATGTGTACTGACACGCACCATCAAGTTTACAAGCCTTGTCGTTATAAATAACCGTTGATAGATGGGCAAAACTCGAACTTTACAGTTGTTTGGGAGTCATGCATTTGGATACTGAGTCGATCGATCTTTGTGTACGAGTAAAATTAATTTAAATTTGTTAATATTCTCTTTGCATCATGATGCTTGTCTTGTCTTGTCAATATTTTTGTTGGATTTTTTCGAAGACAATGACAACAGACCGCATGTTATGTGCTGGTGAAAAGAGGCATGTCTATTGAAGAAATGATTGAGCACTGTTTCTTTCATTACACCATGTAAGTTTCAATACCAAAGTTTTTTTGTACGAAATATGTAAATGCTTTTGATCACTGCTGTCGATCTATAAGCTTTTTACGCTAACAATAAAGTGCAACTGATTGCACATAACATAGACTGCATACTAGTGGAAAATATATCTCCAATATATAAATCGAGTTGTATTGAAACATACCTGTAGGCATATTTTTTAGACATCATGTGAGCTATTACGGACCACCAAATTTTCAGGTCATGTCGCCAAATATAATCGGTGGTACGCAAAAATCGTTCCTTCAGTGTTGCTCAGGAGTCATGTATTTGTATACTGACTCGGTCATTTGTGTACTAAAGAGTAAAATATATTTTTGAAATATTTTCTTTGTTTTAGGGATTAAGCATACTTATCAGCTTACCACTTATGAGAAAAACAGTTGTTTTTATTTTATATTTTAATGCATCCCTAGCTTACTGCTACCAAGTCAAATCCACAGGGGGAAAAAAAGTATTGTCTCACTGTCTGATACTGATTCACAGCTGATATCAATATAAAGTCAGTGCGATCAAAAATATAGTTACAACTACAATCAATATCATCTGACACAGATTAGATACTAGAAAAAGTCTGAAAATGTATTAGCTATACTTTGTAGATCATTTGCCATTATAAACAATTTTACTTGGTATCCTGGTTGTGTTATTTTTAATATCGATAAAAGACCGGAGTCATGTAGAATTTTATTTTATATGGTCTTGCACAGTTTCAAGATGTTATTATATGCTTGCATAGATTTCTGTTTCAATTATGTCCTAAGCCTTGTGAACTCTCGACAGTGAATAGCATCACCACTTCTTTTGAACTACTCATGGACTTTATACTTCTGCTTTATAATAATTATTATTTCACCTGTATACCATTAATCTCATGAGTTTAGTAGACGTCCTCTTTCAAAATAACATATGGCACCTACATCAAATTCCTAAATTTACTATAATTTAATATTTCATTTGTTTATCAAATTTCGGGTGCACAATGCCGAATAAATCAGCGGGAGGTTCTGCTTTATTTCATTTTAATATCGGTTCTGTATAAAACGGCATTAATTTTGCGGCAGGTTTGTCGCTGTTAATGCATTTTCGGAGGATTATGCGGCATATTGCAGCTCAGTTATCCAGGCATGAACCAAAAGTATATTTTCTAAACCGTGGTGAAGGTGCGTGGTTAATATATCAGGGCAACTACAATATACAAATACAATACACATCTATGGACGCCAGAATGAAGTTTTTAAACAACGCTTTTTTAAAAACAACGATGGATAAATTTATTTAATAATAAATTGAATATTAATTGTCCTACAAGGACTGTAATTAAGATTTAATAATGCATGATCATTGAAACAAGCTAATTACAGCCAGTTGTTGTAACAGTTCATTGAAATTTCGAGATAATAATCACTACATTCGTTCGTGCAATTGATGAGAATGGACGTCACATAGTTCATGATATTTTCATCAGTGTTTCAATCTCGTTGAATTGTTGTGGAAGAAGGTGATTGTAACAGTACAAATCAATTGACTTTAGCAAAAATGGTGACGCTCTTCGTTAATATCTGATTTATTGTGGGACTAAAACTGATTCTCGAGGTATACTCCTTTTATATGTTTTGGAAGTATTGTGTACTTTTTCGATTGTGTACTTTTTCGCTTTGAATGTTGTTGTTGAAACAGAAACGAAAAGAATCTTTTAATCTTATGACAATTAAAATAAAACGGCGGTAGATATGTTTGGTTCCTCAAAGAAACTCAAACCTTCGTTCTATTCTATTTACTGAAAATATAACAAAAAGTAATAGAACAAGTCAGTCTTCATTAACTTCGTTACTATTGTCACCAAAAGTTTGCTATTCAAATATTTCATAGGCTACAGATTTTCTCTAATTTGTTTTGTCCATTTCTCAAAACTGTAGATAATCCCAACGTAAATTAGTGCTCATCGCAATGCCTTACTCCTCCTTACACTAAATAGAAACCTCATTGTCATTCATGGCGCTATCCACCGTGAAGAAATGTAACAAGTACTATAGTTTTGGAATATGTACTTTGCACGAAAGGCTTATAGAACAGCACTATCGAGGTGCTTCGCCCAAAAAGAGATATTATAACTGAATCTCTTGTCTAAAAAATGGCGTCAAGTGGCATGATTTAGTAGTTCTTACATTCTGGGTAATAAACAAGCACTTCCAAATTACTAAATTCCTTACTGCTTTCGCAATTCCAAATTCGTCCCCGTTCCTGGGACATTATCGGTGATAATTAAACATATATTATTGGACAAGTCCGAATATCATAAGTAAGATGAGTAGCAAAAAAAAACAAAACGCTGCGTCCGAGTGGTGAATAAGCGTCCAAGTGTACGGGGGTTGCTCTATACCTCCGTCAATCCACCAGTACGCAGACAGCTGTTTCACGCTTATTAGCGATCATCAGTGCGCCATAGGTCGATTGACGGAGAGAGCATCAATTCTTTCATGTCTACCAGACATGTGAAGCATGTTGTAGCAGGTGGCAGAACCTTTCGGTCACCTGTTACAACGTCCAAGTATAGTATAGTATAGTACAACGTGACAAATATAGGAAGAGACTTGAGAATTTCGCCGGTTGCGCACACGAAAGAGTGAGAATGCATTCGGCGGAGAAGAAATAGAAACACAGTTTACTGGTACACTCTAAGTGAACAATCGAAGTTAGGAAAAGATTTGCTTTGTTAAGAAAGGTCCTCAATGTTGATGACATAATAATTATTAGGTGGCATTAAAATGTCTACAGTTCTGAAAGTTCACTTTCACTCTGAATCTTTTTCCGAATCTGAAATTGGATTCTCTATAAACTCTGGATCATCACTGTCACTGTCTTCCTGCAATTTTATTATTAGATCCTCCAAAATCACTTCCAGAAATTGTAGTTTTTCAGTAAAATAGCGATCGTAGGAAATTGCATGTTCACCCCTTTTTTTCCACGCTTCTTGCGATAATGTGGAAAAAGCTCATTCATGTTTTTTCCTGTCACATTTTGCTTCAGGGATGCCTATGCTAATTCAACTGGCAAATCGTAAAACAGAATGACCTGCTTCAGTCATAATTTTATCTATTCCATAGGCTTTGTATCTGGGTTTATGCATTTTTATTAAACCGTATAATTCAGCTTTCAACATGTCTTCTGAAAATGGAATATTTCGCTGTCTTAGCCACTCTTTCATATCATTTTTCCTGGTTGGCCATAGTAGGACATTTGTTCACTTCAACATTATGATAAGACGCGTTATCTATAACCAATATACTGTTTGCTGGTATATTTGAAATAAGTTTTTCGTGAAGCCATTTTTTTAAATTGCTATAATTCTTTTCGCTGTGATAATCCCCGACTTAGTGCCAGGCTTGCATTTTAAACACGTATTTTCTATAAAACCTATATCATCCATTCACCATACGTGATTTTGCCCAGAGTGTACTGTTCCGCTACGAAATATCTGATGCAAATAGCAAATTTGTTCGCTGTCCACTGCGCATCGAAGGGCATTCCTTATTCCATATTCCTCACGTCTCTAGTTATTCTTGTCGAGTTGTAGTTTCAAACTTACAGATGATAGGATAATCGAATGTAATATATGTCAAAGAGTACACAATAGCTATTTATGTAACAAGTACATAAATTAGTTCTTTATGGACGAGTCCAAAAGTTTATAATTTGGGCAAATCTATAAAACCTCATTTTTAACGAGTTGCATACAAAACTCTATGTTTGACGGTAATGCGCAGAAATTTTATTTTCTGAAATGGCAATTATTATATTATTTCTAAAAAAAATTAAGTGTGCTCTTGCCTGTCTTACCTCAGTAACCAGTGACCTTAGCAACCCTAGTAAACAAAGTTGTTTACTTCGTTAATTTTGTAACAACCGTCATAGTGATCCAAAAAATGAATCTAGTATGATACTTATTTGACAAAGTGACAGTTACAGTTGAGTCCAATAAAGTGGTGTCCAATAAAGTGGTCAATTATGGACACTAAACGAATTCATTAATCAAGCGTTTATGATCCAGTCGAACATAAATATATTTAAGGACAATGTTCGTATAGGTCTATAAAATATAAAATATAGTCCTTGAAGACTTCAAGCAACATTGAACTTCCCCTATTTTCCAGCATACCGCTTACCGTAATTTCGGTCCCTAACAAGCTTAAACTGAAATTTTAAGTTTTTTTTAAATTTCAATTTTTGCTAATTCATCCACCGCCAACGTAGTAAGCTAGTAGTTGCACTAGCTACATTAAATTACAACCCAAATTTTAAGACTAATTAGCAGTTGCTGCGACTACAAGGTTATAAGGTTACATGATACCCAGGTCCGTTTTGGCAGTAAAGGAAGAATAAGTTACACACATTTCTTCAAAGGTATGTTCAGGTGGGCCCGTAAATTACAGAATGTCACGATGGCCACGATTTTAGGACACTGTAAAGTATGAACCCAAAAAGTTTGGAGTTACCTAGTAACGAGGCATAATGGCAACAAGCTGATAGACTGGCTGGCTGGCGACAGAAATAAGTGACATAAATGTTCGTGACGTAGACATCAACGTCAAACGTTTAAAAATAGTATATTGTTCAATGAGCGGTTAACAGGGTGTGGAATGACGACTACGGCTCGTGCTACAAACTTCATCTGCGTGAGTTATTATCAGTACTGCGAGTTGAATACTATACTTGTCTACGACGATAGCAACAAATAGTACAATTTAAATACGTGATAATTACAAACTATTGACGACTTCACCACACCTCGATTACTAAAATAAATGCTACGATACGAATTAGGGTTTAGTCATATACATTTCCAAAAGTACTATAGCATCCAGAAGGCGCTGTTCATAACTCACGGCCGGAGTATGAGTTATTGAGAAAGGCACGGCATACCAAAGTTGTGTTTTTTCAAATGGAATACTCTATATATTATCCCATTTGAATTGTGGTCATTTTGCCTATTCCGCAAATATAGGGTTTTATCGGGTTATACTTGCCATGTTCGGATATATGGCCACTTTTGTGTGAACATCTTCATGAATTCATCATTCTGTATCCAAACAAATCAATAAGTGAAGACTTGATTCTCAATGGTAAAATAATTTCCTGGTTGTCTAGTTTTGTCTAAAATTTACCAATTTTCTACTACCTTTGATTTTGTATACAGGGTGAACCAAAACTCACGACCATCATTTTCTTTGTTATTTTAAATTGAACACCGTGTGCTTTATAGGATCGTTAGGAAGTTCTTACAATATACTTCCACATTTATAAGAATCCCCTATACCTAAATGTACCAGTTACGGAGTTATTTAGATTTGAAGTAGTAAAACAATATTTCTGCCAAATTCTGCTTTTTGTTAGAGTTGGCCATGGATGCTATGCTTGTTATATTTGTTAAATAATTGAAATTAATATTTCAGTTTAGATTCGGCTTCAATTGGCTATTACATTTGGCAATTAAGAGCTGAAAAGCACATGTTCAATTACAAAAATTACCTGAAAATAAAGCTACATAATATTTAACAAGACTTTATTAATTATCACAAGGAGGCTTATGCGTGGATGCATCAAAAACGTCAAAAACGAGAAAATAGATTCTGGCTAAGCATACACAAGTGATTGACTCTTGTCTTATAAACCGAAGATTTTTTTTGTCGGAGGCTACAAATGCTTAATTGATTTTCTGATACGACTTCCTTTTAGTTCTTTCATTCCCGTCCTTTGAGTCCTTCCATCCTTGACTCAGCTCTTTTCTAAGAAAGGTCAAATAGTATAAAAAACACGGTAATTATGATCACGAGTTTTGCTTCACCCTGTATACATAATAAAAGGCAGCAAGATTTGATAACATTAGACAAAACTAAACAACCACGGAATTATTCTAGCATTTTTTAAGATACAGGGTGATTAATTCATTATGATTTTCACATAAAAGTGGCCATATCTCTGAAATTACACTGTATAACCTGATGAAACCCTATATTTCCGGAATAGGGAGAGTGGGCAACTGGGCACAATTCAAATTCAGGGTGTTCCATTCGAAAAGACACATCTTTGGTATACCGTGACTCTTATCAATAACACTGTATATTATGAAATAGTTTTGAAATATAGAACTTAGCTTTATCTACAACCTTTTTAAAAGTTTCTTTTGTATCTGCCGTAATAGCGGTGGTATCAAACTTCGGAGTACAAATTGATCACCCTGTATGTAGCTTACAAGTAGGATTCCGCAAGTAAAACTCAAAATGTTGTTGTGTTGAGCAGAATTAAGCATTTTAATACCTAGATTCTTGTAGATAACATCTCTGTTCTGCATTCGGTAACCCTATTTCTGTACGAAGTACATCAGCACCCTTAGAATTCAAAAATTAATAACAGAAAACTTAGTTTTAAATACTCTTACACAGAAATTAGCACATTCTGACTTCTAACATCCCCCAAAAGATAAAATCGGCGATGGAATCCTCAGAGCTTTAAATTAATTTCGTACACCTATAGCAGGCAGCGGGGTATTTTTCATGTTTTCGTGGGGTCGGTAGCTGGAAATTACGGACACTTTTTACCGGTAACTGCTATGCCGCTTGGAGGGAGCCCGAACGAATCCCTAGACGCGTCGAGAATTCGGGCAAATTGCGTGCGGTGGCGGCGGCAGTTCCGTGAAATACGCCCTGGGGGAAAACCGAAAAGAATTTCCCACCATGTGCCTCAAAGGGCTACGTAACTGTTACACCTCGCGCATAGAAGTGTGAAATATGGGTCTCGGATATGTCATTAATTTTCCATCAAAACTGCAATAAGTCCATCTGATGCATCTAAAAAACATGGAGTCAAGTTGATTGACTCAATACTTCCCACACATAATAATGATACAATTTTCTTGTTTTCCTATTTGATGAAGCTATAGTCTGAAATCCCCTTGCAACCAAATCATCGCCCAACCGCCCGCAAAAAACAAGGAACTAGGACGCCACAGTTTTTATTCTGCCTTCTTCAACTGGACAATTCGAAACGATCAAGAGCCTCCAAACCGTCTAAAAACAAAGTTTGAGCTGTTTTTATACATTTAGTTTTTTTTATGATTACTGCACCGCCACTGACACGATTTTTCCAAAACATACACGTTTTCCATGCTCGCAGCGGTAGTAACACTGTGTCAAAATTTCATCAAAATCAATTCAATAATTTTTGTCACGTAATATAGAACGACCTAAAACAATACTCCTATGTATACATGACAAATTCCAAGTCCCTTGGTTTCTGTAATGAGCAAGGCAATGTTCGGATGGACCTAAAAAAGTGTATTATGCCGCTAGGTTTTTCATTCACAGGTCAAAGGACAGCCATTATGAATACAACAATTTTTTCAGTTTTACAACCCCCTACCCCCAACCACCCCAAATTCACCCCCATCCAAAAAAAAGTAGAAAATGATCAGGAACTCCAAAAACGCCTAAAAATGAAGTTTGAGGAGTATTTTTTTTTTGTTTTTTGCTAATTACTCCGCCGCCAATGCACCGATTTTCAAAATTTTAGCAGCAGTACCTACTACGACCTCACAGCATATCGGTACCCAAATTTCATCACAATCCATGCAGCGGTTACTGAGATTACGACGGTAGAAAAACGCGACAGACAGACAGACAGACCGACAGATAGACAGACAGACCGACAGACAGGCCGACAGACAGACCAACAGACAGACCGACAGACAGACAGACAGACCGACGGAAATGAGTGACCTGAATTTTCGTTATGTAGACATCATAAAACACCCAAAAAGCGCATTACCTCAAAATCGAAAACTTTCGCGAACACAATACTCCCCTCACCTATCGGTGTGGGAAGTAAAAATGACTTCAAGTGGTTTGACTCAGTGCTTCCCACACGTTCTCGGTTTTTGAGTTGGCATTACTAAATTCCGCACTCTCTACACCATACCAATTTTTCCCCCATACGCACTTGACAATATCTGAAAAAAATCCGAATATTGTTTAAAATTGCTGCACATGATGCCCAGATGTACAAGGGGTCATATAGTCGGTTTCAGAAATGTAGAAAATAATAAAAAAAACAAAAAGCTCATTAGGTATGCAACGGGACGAGAGAGTTACCCAACGAGTACTTAAGACGCTTTTGGTAGTTTTTCATTGATTTCATTGCAAAACTCTTTCTTTTTATCAATTGGAGTAGTACCACCCCGATTTAGGGCAATTCATTGGTTTTGCCTATTCTTACCTATTCATAAATAATGTACCAAAGACGTGCCGTTGGAATACTTGCAAAAAGGAAAAAAAATACTTTCATAGTATAAGGTACCCTTATTTTTCATTAAACATACACAAAAATACATTATACAGAATTAAAATTATAAAAAATTATAATATTCTTCGTCATCTGAGGAACTGCCATCTAGGATCTTTTTTAATGAAACTAAAATAAAAATTGTTTCAAATATATAAGGTTTAGTTGAATATGTTCAAAAATAGCATATTGAATGGCAGTGAAAATTATATTTCTATTCCTCATGAAAATGCCACAGATGTAAGAGATAAGGCTTTGGTTGAACATTAGAAAGATAAGTAAGTGATAGGCGAAAGATAAAAATTCATGATATTTGAAAGGATAACTCAGCTTGCAAATAAAATTAATAAATATACCCAAAAACTGATATTGCGAAAGTAGGAGCAACAAACTTCTGGAGCAAATTGAAGAACGGGAAGTAAAAATGGCAAATATCCTTGAACAATCAAAGAAAGATTTGAGATTTATCGAGCAAGAAGCTTTAAAGAAATTATCCTGTTTGTCCTATATACAAAGTGCTTCAAAAAAAGGCAACCTTGTCTCTAGAATAGGTAGACACCTGAAAAATAATTGTGGCATGCTTAGTAAAAAAATGTCGTAACTCGATCCATATTAAAAATACGTTGAGAAAACAAAAATGTACACATTTTTGACGATTTTCGAAACAACTGGCAACACTCTAATGAAATTTCATAAGAATACGTTTTGCAAGCTAATACATCCAAGGAATTTGTTTCTATATCTGAATCTCATAAAGGGCGCTGGTTGCACGGTTCGCATCAAGTAGTATTGAACATAACCTTTTTGAGGTTAGATTTATTAATTAAAATTTGTAAAGTGAACCTAAACTTCATTCAGTTTTACACCAAAAACGTACTCTTGGTAAATCTCGATACTGCGTACCGTTTTCGGAATACTTTGATTTTAAAATTATGAGGCGATAACTGATGTTGGCTGGCCTGCCATGGAAAACTGACATCTCTTGAGAGTTATGACGATAAGTCAACATGTTATAATTAATGGGTCGATGCTTTGATCGATCCATTAGTCCAGATACCATATTTTCTCCTATTGTTTAATGACATACTGGACTGCTTTTCGCCAGTTCTCTGGTGATACTCCCTTAATAGCTTCATCAAACAGTTGCTCAGGGTATTTGATTTTGAATGTCATGTTATGTCTTGCTACAGATCCTCTCACTCAATGATATAGCGGTGTGCGCGCCACAGTTACACCATGTTTTGCTGCTGTATCTTCCACGGCGTATTTCATAAAGCGATGTTTGTGTAAATTTGCTATATGTAATAGTTCCTTTTTTAACAAATTATTTTCAAAATCAATGTTTTTGGAGGTTTTGCATATAACGAAATAATGAATCGCGACATATTTATTCAGGCGTAGTACTTGGATCGTGGTCCGAAATGAGATAAGGGCATTTTTTTGTTATAATTTCATCCGGAGTTTTAACATGGACCAATGCTCAAAAGAAGTGACACGTGCCTTCGAATATTAAAGGTGGATAGAATTAGCAATAAACATCTGATGTTATTCCGAATAACTAGAGGGGTCAGGGGACGGCTAACCAATCAGTAGCGGGAGCCAAGCCAATCGGCTGCGAAGGTCTCGGTCACGTGTGGTTCTGCATTCTTAACTGAATGAGCAACACTGCCGGCGTTGCCATATTGTACACAATGCGTTGACATTTGTGCATTAAAGTGACAAATATGCGGGTTCCTACAATTGTAATAGGGAATATTGGGGGGTGGTCTGACAACATACCTCGTGATGTGAACCGAAACACTTTGTTAGTGTTGAGGAGAAACAATACCCCTCATTGCCCCTATACTTTGGCTGAATGTTAATTCCATCTACCTTTAATGTTCGAAGACTCGTGGATATCGTAGAACGATATTCAGAAAAGCTTTAGTGCTGTGAGAAAAATGCTTGACGAGGACAGGCGAGTAACCTACCAACATATAGGAGTTGCCTTAGGCCGAAACGCACCAGAAACTCATTCAATTCTGCTAGATCTTTATTCTGTCTATGCGCCGCATCAACTGACTGAAGAGCAAAGTGTGACTTGGTGCTGAAGGATGATGAATCTGTTTGACACGGGAAAATCTCGGTACGTGAACAACTTTATGACAGGCGACGATACTTGGCTCTACTATTACTATGTGCCGACCTAGGCACAAAAAACAGTTTTTAATGATGAGGATACACCCGATGTGTACAGAAGAAAATGACAGATGTACTTTCAAAATGAGTGGAATGGTGGAACGTGACGTTTTGGACGCACATAAGACAGTCACATTTCAGTTTTACGCTGAACAGTGCTTGCCTATAATTATTGGATCTATGACACAATATTTAACCACGACAGGATTGAGACTTTCCACACAGCCACCCTACAGTCCAGATTTTGCTCTCTGAGACTCTGCACTGTGTCCGCATGTAAAGATGGAGCTAAAAGAGAGGCAAATTTGTAGTGATGAGGACTTTCTGCTGTACAAGCAACCCCACTGAGAATTCTTTTCGAAATTGTGAATATGTTTGGGAGCGTAAAGACGTAAATAAGGGTACAAATCTTTTTATGTGGTACTAATTTTATAAATTTTTATAGACAGCAGCAGTAGTAATGATACATGAAAAGGTGTTCGGATACCAAGCAACTAAGCCACAGGCTCTAAATTACAGATAATAGAATTTTGACATACATACAGGGTGAGTTTTTAGTACCGGCTCGGTCGATAACTCCACTACACTAGAAGAAAGTTGTACATAAAAGTTGTAGCCACGGATATGCTCCCTGCTCAGAAAATACTTAGGTTTATACAGGGTGATCCATAACTACGTGGTGATGCAAACATGCATTTTTTTGAATGAGACACCAGCCCTATATGTTATTCCATATCCAAACCCTACTAATGATTTCCGTTCTTCCAATATAGGGCTATAAAAAAGCCCTTGACGTATATTCGTATACAGGGTGATGTAGAATGCAAAATTCAGATTTTCCCTTTTTTTTAAATGTAACCCCCAATATTTTATTATCCTAAAGAATTGATTTTAATATGCTCTTTCATCTTTGTATAGCACTTGTTGTACCTACGTCCATCAGTTTCCGAGATATTTCGATTTTTCAGGAAATTTAAAATATAGCTTCTATTTGTACTATTTAATTTGTTTTCTGTTTAACGACTGACTAAACTATAAGGTCATGATACTATTTGTTGAAGTCAAAACCCTAAATCATCGAGATAATAGAGATGTTTACTGAGGAAACAATATTGTAGGCGTGATGCATAATTATCAAGCAGATTTATCAGGCAGGCTTTGAAAAATTGACAGTATTAATAACCTGCTCAAGAATTCCGTACTGTGTGAAAAACCAGCTTCAAAAATTAATTTTTCCATTGAGGGTATTTAGGAGAATCTTTGAGAAATTGTCTACTTGCCTCTAGAATACATCAACTATGAACAGCAATATCCAGAACGAAGAATTGGTTTATTTGGACTGCGTCGCTTAATATTTCATAGCCTACCTGATAGATCTTGATAATAATGCATGACGTCTATAAAATTGTTTCCTTAGCACTCTTGACCTATATTATCTCGTTAATTCAGTGTTTTGACTTGATCAAGTACTATTAAGCAAAAATAAAAGTTGATAGTATTTTCTCAAAATAAATAAATTTTAGTAAACAAATAGAAGGTATATTTAAAATTTGTAGAAAAATCGAAATATCTCAGAAACTAATGAATGCAGCCATAACAAGTGCTATATTAAGATGAAAGAGCATATTAAAAGCAATTCTTTGGTATAATAAAATATTGGGGGTTACATTTTAAAAAAAAAGAGAGAAAATCTAGATTTTGCATTCTACATCACCCTGTATACGAATATGCGTCACGGGTTTTTTTACAGCCGATTTTAAAACTAGACGATATTTTTAATCTCCTCATGTAAAAAAATAATGTTTGATTCATTACGTTTTGATATATACAGTACGTTCATTTGACCGCGATTTGGATATAAAAATGGTCATAACTTTTGAAATACCCTGTATAATGTAGCAATACCCTATATTGGAGGAACGGAAATCATTAGTAGAATTTGAATATGGAATAATATATAGGGTGTCTCATTTATGTTTGCATCACCACGTAGTTATGGATCACCCTGTATAAATCTAAATATTTTCTGAGCAAGGAACATATTCGTGGCTACAACTTTCATATACAACTTTTTCGCTATATTCTACAGTAGTGGAGTTATCGACCGAGCCGGTACTAAAAACTCACCCTGTATATCAAACAGTTCCCCAATATAGAATATAACCAGCGTTTTTTTAGGACAATAAAGAGATAAAGAGTATCTTCCAAGGTGTGGTTGTTATAAACTTTGAGCCGTATTCTTTTTAATATAAAATTGATCTGTAAATTTGACCAGGCCTACTTATTTGCTGCTGTGAATCTGAATCCGGTGACCGCTTTGCCCGTAAGCCCTGAAAATTATGACTAAGTTACTGCTCGAAAAAAGCAAAAAAATCGTGAATCATTCTTACCTACCCACCTAAACGCATATCCTTGGAAATTGTTGTGCCCGGCAAGAACAACGGATCCACCAAAACTTCATAAATGGAATAGAAAGTCGAAATCAAGCACCTAAGGTGAAATGTAAAAATGATACCAGATTTTTCCAGTGAGAGAAAGTACTGGAAGTCATTTAAAATGAAAGAAATACCTGCTGCATAGATCGTTGGAAGGAAAAACTGTTCGATTCAGGTGGAGTGAAGTGAAGCTATTCAGTTATTTATTGAAAACTCAATTCCACGATGTTAGAAAATACGCAAAAATACAGAGCAATTTTCCTACAAGCATTTTGCATGTCTTTTTACTGACCGCGATTTGTCGGCAGCTGTCGACTGACATGTAATTTCGTGGAACCTTATTGCACAAAGCTTCCTTGGCAAGCAAACAACAATGAGGTTAGCTGTCAGCATAGGCGGACAACGATGCTCCTTGGATTTCACTATGAATACTTTTAACAATTATATACTTGCTACGTTTCCATGGTCTTTCAAAACTATTTTCAATAAGGTTTGTGTTTGTGTGTTTTCAACTGACATTCTTGACAAATGTCATCTAGTTTTATAGCCTATTTTGTTGTGTATCATAAATATTGAGTTTCGTATTTGGATAAGTTTTAATAAACTGGCGATAGCGACATCAGACAGCTACGCACTGTGCGCAGTTCATTTCAAAACGTTTTGAAAGTGACAACTGGTGTTTCCACGAGATTTGGATCTACGATCCCAAAAATTAGCGGATCGACCTTGAATAGGAAACGTTTTGAAAACGCACCCAATTGACGTTTCAACGATATATTTGAAAACTCAAAACGTTTTGAAAACGTTTTTAAAGCCCGTGGAAACGTAGTAACTGTTGAATGTTTATCTGAGGCTGGAGAAGCTATTCAACTATTGATTGAGATGCACTGTTACAAATACCGATAAACAACCTGTGAATATTCCGTGCGGTTTCCACAAGGTAGTGTGTGCTAAACTAAATTTAAATGCTTTAATAATCCATAATAATATAAAAAATTCTCCCACTGTAGAAAACGAAAACAAAAACAAAAATCAGGAAACAACTACTTAAAACAGGGATCGTTATTCACAATATATACCCTCATAATTCTTCTTTAGACAGGCGAAAGGTTTTATACCTCTTATCGGGAAAAAAGGTCGATAGAATCGTTCCATCGCCCCTATCCGGCCCAAGAGTGATATTTTCCGAATTCGGATCATCCAATGCCCCTCTTCTCCTTTATGGGGGTAGCATCCGATACAGTTTGTAGCAAGAAAAAAAGAAACGGTAATCACCTAGAAGAAAATTAACTCACAATTTAAAACTCAATTTGTAAGACGTTAATTGCTACTTCATTCAAAGAAGGATTCAGTAAACAAGACAGATTTCATATACTTTTTGATACATAATGTTCTTTGTTTACCCCTTGGTAATATGCGACTGGAAGATCAGTCGATAGTTTTAAAGCGAACATAAAATCAGAGCTCTAGACTTCTCAAAAGTGTTTGACTCTGTTAACTACGAAATTATTTTAAGCAAATTGGATATCACAGGTTATTTCACAGCCCTTCGTGTTTCTTCAAGTCTTACCTCACGGGAAGAAGACAGAGAGCTAAAACTGTAAAAGGTCTCTCTGACTATAGAGACATAGTTTGCAGGGAATGTTTTTATGGTCAGAGATACCTTACTATGTCTATATGGTACGTGACCTACCATAGATAATTTTAGAAACTTTAAAATTGTGGAAAGCACACTAGGAGTCGGTAAAGTATCTGCCATTGAGTTTTTTAATAACAAAAATATTAAATTTTATGATAATAAAACGTCAGACATGCTGCGATCCCGTTTAAGAAGTTAATTTTGAAGTTTTTTGACTTCCGGCCATACCAAAGGAATCACTGATGGTATATTGAACCCTGACATACCCAAAGGAACCATTGATGGGATATTGAACCCTATTTTATCTACGGAAGTGTAATAGACTGTGCTTCAATATAAAGTTTACTACAATACCGCTTACCACCACCGATAGGCGTGGAATTTTCTGATGTATGCATATGTGAGTATTGCTTCAGATCGTTCTGTATTGTGTATCAGGGAAATCGATGAACTGGTTTTAATTAAATCTTTACACAGCATTATTATGGTACTGAGGGTGGATAACGCGTATGGCTTTTTGTGTCAATCGCGGCGCAGCAATAATAAAAAAACTAAAAATATAGAACAGCTCAAACTTCATTTTTAGTCGATTTGAAAGTTCCTGATTCGCTCCGATTTGTCCAGTTGAGGCTTGCAGAATAAAAACTGTGTCGTCTTACTTCCTATGGGAAGAGATGAAAGAAACTATTTGGATGTTTTTTGCGTGGGCGATGATGATGATCCTGAGTCAATCAACTTGACTCCAATTTTTTTTATCTTTGTTGTCTACCATTTCTGGAAGTGTTTAAGGCTGAAGAAAATGCAAAGTTCACTCTCGAACCATCTTATCTAATATGCATGTTGAAGGTGGGTTTCAATTACCACAAATTTGAGGCCCAAAATGGGATCTTGTGGGAATGGACGCGGCCTAAAACATGTTGTGGCAGATGTTGCAGTAACATTTACCGGGATGGAAACAGTACGCGGAGTAAGGTAAAAAGACGCACAACATGTTGGCATGGTGTTGCCAGGTCAAAATTCAAAAATTCACTAGATGACGTTCAAAAAAATCACTAGAATTTCACTAGATTGGATTTCTTTGCTGCCTCTGCTAATGGCAGGCGAGGGGGGGGGGAGGTAAATGAAAATGCCGGAATAATATTCAGTAACATCTTAGTACATACTGTCACGACGGCCTCTTTTTCGGCCATAGGACACCAGCGCGCCGCGGTCAGATTGGTCCTAATCCCACCGGTCAGAAGTGCGCAAAATATTTCGATCACCAGATGATCCATAGGACACCAGCGCGCCGCGGTCAGATTTGTCCTAATCCTACCGGGCAGAAGCCCCCAAAAAATATCTTTGATAATAGGCAGGTATGTGGACACAAGCGCGCGGGGCGGTTCTCGTTTACTTGTGTCGTAATATTGTTGACTGAGATAAATTGTAATGCGTAATGTAGATTAGCAGCAGTTTCTGTCAGCTTTATTTGCATCACGTGGTTCTTTTCTAACTTGTCGAATACTGGTAATATTCATTTAGAATTAAGTGAAAAGTTAGTTTAAACCTATATTCCTTAAAATGTTGAAAATTTAATTAAACCCAATGTATTTAAATAAAACATAGATGTTTTGAAAGCAGCGAATTGATTAAATTGATTAAAGAATTTATTTCTTCAAACTACTGAAATATTTTCATTAAGGGTAGTTTTATATACCTACAGAAGCCGGATAGTCATTTAAATAATCTAATAAGTAACTGTAAGCTACCGCAAGCCGTAAAAAGACAGATGAAAGTTCGCAAGAATAAAAGGGATGTGGTCATTAGGAATATCCAAGCTTAATTTTCTTCCGGCGCGCAAGTGACCGGTGCCGATGAAGGCACCCTTTTTGTAAACAGGTAAAAATCAAACAGCGCGCTCTCGTGACCAATCACCTCTTTTTCTTCACCAAGGGAACAAAACTTGACGTAACTTTCACCGTTTTACTTCACAACTCAACACATATCTCTTAACCTTATCTCAACTACAACTGAACTCAACTGAACTGAACTGAACTACTCCACGCTTATATAGACTTCATCGAACCATCTAGAGAATTCGATGACGTTCTAGAATGCCATCCGTCATTGCAGAAGACTCTAGACGATTCGATGACGTTTACACTTCAAAGATTTAACCTAACACTTTGACTTTACATCATGCATGACAACTAATACACAATACACGAATACCACAATATACAGTATGTTACAATATTATGTAAAAATCAACTCAAACTATATAATATACAGAATAAGGATAGTAAAGGTGGTAAGGCAATAAATTGACCACAGTTTCCAGTTTATATTGAATTTTAGATTTTCAATAAAATGCAGACCTCCAAACGAAAAATCTAATAAAACTAAATTTTATTCTCAGATGTTGGAATTTTTGATATTAGTCCTTAAAAAATATACTATTACGTCATTATCAACTAAAACAAAGTGATCATCTATCAAACACCGCGTGAGATTGTTTGAGTCAAAATCGGCATATGTTGAATATAGATGGAATATTAATAGCGAATTTAAAATACGTTACAAAAAAATTATTTTATCATAAAAAGTCACCAAATTGTGCACTTTGCTGTAAAAACATACCCATCTTTCTAATTATAATTATCCATTCCATAAACGTGTTGTAAATGAGGTAAACACATAAAAAGTGATAGGTTAATCAAAACTCCGGTTCAGGCCGTTTAGGGTCTCAAAAGAGTATAATTTTAAAAGAAAAATTTAAGTGTTAATTTAGAAATGGATTCATCTTAAAAAATCGCCAGATAATCAAGCAATCATACATGTCACGTTATAATATCAAGATATTGAGAATAATAAAATATATGATGCAAAATGTCAGTGTGAAAAAATCACTAGAATGGGCCATTTCAATAAAAGTTTTCACTAAATCACTAAATTATAAAAAAATCACTAGATTAGTGAAATTTTACTAGACCTGGCAACCCTGTGTTGGCACAACATACCACGCGTCATTGCAACATGCCAGAATCGAAACGCACCATTAGTACATTCAAATCCCGCTGACATCAAACAGGTGCTGACCCAGTATGCCTCTCATTTTTTCAATCAGAATCAACATTAATGCCAACTTCCTGGAAAAACAGTCGACACTGTTGAAGCGAATGTAGAGAGAATTCTGCGAAATAAAAATTGCAGTTTAACTTAGCTTATACATCCCAGTCACGTTAATGGAAATACCGCGAAAAAAGTGAACGAATGAAAATAAAAACAAGGCTACTTTCCACGTTGCTAACGATGTAAAATGTATTTTATCTATTCCCATGAAGTTACCTCTACAACGATTACCAAACAACGTTTGAACAGATAAGTATAAACAAACAGCGTGAATTATTTTTTATAACTCACGCTCCAGCCAACGTCAAACATTAGTTCGAATAATGTGAAGTATTTAATTGTATGACCAAAGTGTGGTTAAGTTGTCAATATCTTTGTGATTATTATGTATTCAACGATACTACTTATTGATATGGTCGGCGGTCGTACATAAAGTATGGTATCCGACTCGAGATAATGGTAATAACTCAATTGTTGATTCACAACAAGTTTCAGCTGCCTGATTTATTACTCTCATTACCGCTCGTTGTACAATATACTATTGGTCTGGTTACTTTTTAATTCTATGTAATTTACATAACTTAAACGCTTAAAGTAAATAGATATCAAGAGCTGAGAATTCTTAGGAACATTGTAACTTATCGCCCTAGGTGTGCATCCGCATTCGACCGATTTTTTGCACTGGTCTACATACGGCCGACAAAGATGGAAAAAAACAAATCCGGCAAATCTAATGCAACTGTGACCGACAATATAGTCGTATACAGCGAACCGAACCGAACCCAACCAAATACCAAATTCAATAGGTACATGTTGAACTATTCCCCTGCCGACATCAAGCACACGCCAAATGGTCTTGGTCGCACTTGTCGCGTTTGATGTGTTGTGCTTCCTACGAATGTAGCATATTAGATATACAGGGTGGGCCAATAGTGCGTGGACGGAAGATTGTGGGCTTACTAAAATATATTTTAGAAAGCTGTCACTTGATTATGGTATGGAACCTTGAGGGTTATAACAAAAAAATAATTTCACTTAAATTTTGACGTTTATACAGGGTGATCCATATCAAACTTACATTTTTTGAATGGAACCCTCCATATATTATTGCATATTTGGATTCATTGGTCAATTCTAGTCTTTATGTATCATACATGGAACTTTAAACAAACCGTTTCGGTGCAAATCATCATTTTTGGTATAAGTAGGTATCAGAAAAAAATTGAATATTGCAGGGATTATAAAACCTAGAAGGCCGTGACTTTGCGGTATGATCAAGCATGAAACGCGTCACCTTAGATTAAACGGACAAACTTGAATTCTTTTTATAGTTGGAAAAATCAGTAGATTAATTAAGGAAACTTCAATCGCAGATAACTTGATTTTTTCAAATGGGAATGCCTATTTTGTAAAAAATGTAAAATTTGATTACCTTTCTAGCGATATAGGATTCTCAATATCAATCTTTTTTGGTTTTCATTTTATTTCAAATTTTTAGTCAAATCGACGTTATTCAATTTTCCTGCGTGCAAGAAACCTAGCAGGCAATGGAAAATAAACAAAAGACCGTTAATATGGAAGAAACTAACTTATTAGAAAGATGCAAACAAACTAGAGTAGCGAGGCAAGATCATGAGAATTCCTTACAACACAACAGCTCTAACTGGACACAACAGTGGCAAGATATCTAATGTCAATGAGAAGCTGGGCTGTGACAGAAGTGTTTGTTTTTTACAGCCTACTAGCTATTGAGGTCTACTAGAACTTGACAACTTTCCAAAACTATTAAAAATTTTGAAACAAAAGGAAAACTATCAGCGATTTTTGCTTACAGTCTAACATCTTTAGAATGAAATTTAACATTTAATGGGATAAAAAAATTAGTCATTTCCGTTTAGGTAAGTCAAAAGTGAAGATATCTCTAACTGGAGCATTCTCAACATCTATTGAAATGATTGCTAGAATTTGTAGCTCATGAAGGAGAAAACGGGACACTCCAACAACGTATTTGAAGTTAGGTGAAATGTTTGGGTTTAGTTACCAGCGGCGGCTCGTGCCAACTTAGAGAGGTAGTGCCAGAATGATAGCCAACATTTCAAACCGATATAAATTGAAAAAAAAATAGTTATAACTAGCCGATAAGCCGAATTTAACTGAGTCTTTATGTTCGACTTACTAAGCACCGATAAACTGAAAACATTATGCGCTTTAGATTTTTCTCCCATTTTCTCCCATATATGAATAAGATCATCCGTGCCTCTTTTCTCCCAAGTGTCACCGCCTCCAAGTAGAACACACACAAAACAAAACAGTTTGTTAACTTTTTGACAGTCAGTCACTTATCCAAATGTTTTCATCATAAATAGTTTTATTAAATTTACGACAACGCGATTTCTGTCCACAACCAATGAGTTTTTCAATTTTTCTTCCAGAGGAAGATTACTAAATGAGTTTATTAATGCGCCAATTTTATTCATTCTCGCTCCAATGATATATTTTAATTAAACACAAAAGAGATACCGATCCGAAAACAGCGCACAACTCACTCAAACTAATAAGATCTGAATATCAAACCTTTAACGATAAAAGCCGACATCATCAAACATAAACAAATCGAAACTGCTGAAACAAAACAAAAATAGTGAACCATGAATGGAAATATGGGTAATGTGCCTGGCACGATCTACTTAGGATTTCCGTATTTAAAATCTATCCAAACGTCCAGCATAGCATTCTCTCTGTCACTCGTAAGCGTTTGTGATAAGACTTCTCTCACTCTGTTTGTGCCTTATAAGAAACGGCACCGTGGGCTGTTGCCATCTCGCCGTTTCGTCGCGTCGGCAGCTCTCGTCATGTGAGTTGCGACGATGCCGCGTGTTGCCTGGTGCAAGTATTTATGCGCTGAGCCGCTATTGCTATTTCATAATTATAAAACAGAAAAAGACGTTGGAAACTAACATAGAATAGGAAAAGTTCAAGAGATAGATAAATATGTTTTTGTCGAAAATTAAACTAGTGCCATGGCACAGTGGCACTACCTCACCAGCCGCCACTGTTAGTTACAATTGTCTTCGAATAAATAATTCTCCCCACCGTTAAGCTATCCTCCATTAACCTTTAGGGTAACAGAGGGGAAGGCTGCTTAACGGAGTGGATACTTAGTACAAAAAGTTTTTAATAATTCAATTATAAAAAAGCTATTTCTTGTAGATACGATGGGCAAGTCAGAGATTAAACCAGACAACAAAAAAGTTCTAACATGGACAGAGTCAATGCGTAGACTCCCTGAATTTTTTTTCTAGGTATCTCCTAAAAAAATAATTTTGGAGCTCAACAACTCTTGAAATCCTATGAATTGCAGAAAGTCAAATATGCTGACCAAAAAGTATAACACAAACAAAATACAAAAAAATTATAATTAGCTTACCACTGTATTCTAGGTTTGGATAGAATGACCCGTTTACCAAAATATGTCGCTGTTCATACTTTTACATTATATCGACTCATAATGTTTCCCAATTATTAATTTTTGATGTACTTATTTAAACAAATCGACAAAGTACAAAACGCGACTGAGCAATTATTAATAAAAATGGTACAATATGCCTATCTATATAACATATCTGTTCGTTTACGTTTCAAAAAATACCTAAAGGGTTCACAGTTTGTATAACAGTTACAAGTAAAAAAAAATAAGATAAAAATTTGTTATGATTTTTTGAACGAGTCATGTTGTATGGTCTTTTTTATACGTAACTTCTCACTTGGTAAACAAATGTTATATAGTTGGGAGCTGCTATAATAGACCTCAGCGACACATTTTACTTGCATAAAAAAATCATTAGAACTACATACTGCTAAGTCATCAAAATCAGTTTGTTAAGAAAATGTTATTAAAATGTGCTCTGCATAAAACCACTTGCACTGTCGCAGCACTTCACTGAATATTTTTTGTCGAACTAACTTACACCTCTGTGGTACACCGAACCCACTCGTTCCGTAGGTAGAAGTACTCTTAGCAAAAGGCGCGAAACTTCCCCATTAAAACAACAAAGAGAAATGCCTTTATAAGATGCGCACTACTGCTTCATGGTGTAAACAACATTCCTTAAAAACTGGCACGTAACTAGGTAGATACGGGTTTTTAAATTTAATGAGCAAAACATTCCTACTCTCACTTTGTGTAGAACAGCATCTAACTTAGTTATGGAAGCTCTTTCAGTTCACAGACGACGTCAACCTGGATACCTATATAGGTAGAGCAATGTAAAAGGAAAACTTAAGTAATAGATCCACTTTCTACTGCTGTAAGCCTCTCTGAAAAAGATTACTCCAAACGCACAGGCAAGGATACTGTTTGCATGACATTTACTGTTACTCTATTTACTTTTTAGTCAAAACAGGCCTTTATACGTATACAGAAAATCTACGCATACAGTACAATACCTGCACTATACCTCAGTCCGCTCAATATCAGTAGAGAAGTTCTGACCTCGATCGATCGAGCCAAGAACAAGAAGCTAAATACAAGAAAATTCTATTGAGTATCTGAAGGTTAGGTAAGTACTCACTGTACCATATGTGAGAAGTCCTACCCAGACGCATTCAGAAGAATTCTTCAAAAATACAATATTCAAAGATCTCCTGGAAGCACTAGGAGTGAAGGTCAAGAAACTGAGGTGTGCATCTACAAAATGCTATATAAATGCGGCAAAATATAAGTTGGAGAAACGAAAAGACCTCTAAGAGCGAGGTTCAAGGCACATGGACTCAACACCCAGCGAGCAGAGGCACGAAAGTCCATAATAGCAAACCACGCATACTCTGAGTACCACACATTTGTTTAGGTCAACGCTAAGGTCACTGCCAAAGCACCTCACTGGTGTCGCAGGATGTTCTAGTCTATCGAAAGCAACAAATACGTATACAGAAAACCTAACATGCAAATTCAAACCGATATGGCACGTTCTCATAACAAAAATCTGAAACTGCAACTGGTTAGACCAAACTATATCTCAAATGTAACAAGCATCAATGATCGGATGACCACGTCAGCAGAAACCGACGCTACTGAACTGGAATACTACACTGACCGATAGAAAGAAACTAGAAAGGATGACATGTTCGAAATGTTGTGATACTCAAAATTGTACAATGGAAGTCCAAAACAGATCTGTTAAGACATCTACCTTATCCAAAAATTTCGAACAACAGCCAGAACGTCCTACTGTATGCTATAATAGCTGCGGTCATTATGTATAGTCTTATCCATTTCTTTGTGCTGAATCAATACAGATATAACCTCGCAAATAACGACATGTATGCATCAAAGCTACCAACAACCAATCTGACTTGGTACTTGTCCTTTATCTGTTCACACCATAAGCGAGCATTAATCCAAAAATGACACGTGCATGACAAAGTTGCATCGTAGCTTTGCAACTGACTATGACCTCTAACATGTTACTACGCAATGCTTCCAAATGCCGACTCACAACTGTTGCTATTCAATGGGTCTATCTAGATGTATAATCTCGAAATATTTGTGAAGACTGAAACGTGGCAACACATGATTTAAAAGTGACTGAAATAGAACGTTTGCGATCTACAATACTCGTATATTGGGGGAAACTGTAGTTTCCTACCTCATGCAATTCAGCTTATAATACGGGTCTAATACCCGTATTACATCGACATTTTCTCCGTGAATTTATTCATTGATCATCCCATGGTCGTCTTCAAGGTCACACTGATTGTGTTTTACATCTGCGGATAAGACCATGCACTTTGTGACAGCATGCAGTGCTGCCAACACTGTTGCAGTGATATAATTTCGCGGTTTTCGCAAGATTCGCATTTTTTTGTGGCCTTTTGACAGTAACACTTAATTTGATTGTGAATTTTTACCTACACAATATTTAATAATACACAGAGACGGGTATGCACCATGCATGTCGTGCATCATATGATTTTACTTCCCACACCGATAGGTGAGGGGAGTATTGTGATCGCGAAAATTTTCCATTTTGAGATAATACGTTTTTTGGGCGTTTTATGATGTGTACATAACGAAAATCCACGTCACTCATTTCCGTCGGTCTGTCTGTCGGTCTGTCTGTCTGTCTGTCTGTCGCGTTTTTCTACCCTCGTAATCTCAGTAACCGCTGCATGGATTGTGATGAAATTTGGGCAGCGGTATGCTGTGGGGTCGTAGTAGGTAATGTTCCTATAATTTTGAAAATCGGTGCATAGGCGGCGGAGTAATTAGCAAAAAACAAAAAAAAATATATATTGCTGAAACTTCGTTTTTAGGCGTTTTAGGGGTCCCTGATCATTTTCTACTTTTTTTTTGGTGGGGGTGAAATTGGGGTGGTTGGGGGTTGGGGGGTTGTAAAATTGAAAAATTTGTTGTATTCATAATAGACTACCCACTGACCTATGAAGGAAGACCTAGCGACATAAATAACTTTTTTAGGTCTATCCGAACATTGCCTTATGCCTATTACAGAAACTAAAGGACTTGGAATTTTTTCCGATGTATACACTATACAGGCTGTCCATTTAGTGTGTAATTCTTTGATATCTCGCAAGGTATAGCTGATAGAAGAAAATCTCAAATACAAAAGTTATTTGGTTACTTGAGATGCATATCCTAAAAATATTTTGAAATATACAGGGTGTTGCGGGAAAGTAGGATAGAGACCAACTTGATTTTTTTTATATGGAACTATAACTTTCTCTCAAGTTCTTCTAGTGTCCATCATTGATCTCTATTCAACCCTAAAATATTTTTAGAATCGGTTGCGACGTTGCCAAGTAATAATTTATTTTCTATTAATTTCCGCATTTGCAAGGTCGCAAGTAATACGTTCAAATTGATATATTCCTTTAACTTTTCTCAATAATATTACACAGCGAGTTACTTGAATATTAAGCGGATATTATTCTGGATGCTACCAGCAATTTGTATCTACAGGGTGTTTTTGGCAGAATTTTAAATTCCGGCAACTTAAAGATCGTTTTACTTTGTTTTTTTTAAATGTAACACCCTGTCTTTTTTATTTTAAATCGAAATATCTACAAATACTCTATCTCGCTTTGTAATTTTTTTTTCGCGTTTGCGACGTTGCCAAGTTATAAATTATTTTCCCAAATTTTTAAACAAGTATCCCCGATTTTAATTTATTTTAAATAGAATCCTCTACTTATTTTTATTGCAATGAATTGCGCATGTCGAATTTAGTAAGATCTCACAATTTCAAAATTTTGTTTGTATTAATTAATGAGATACGGCAATACCGCTTTTTCAGTAAACGGTACCGGAACGCTTAAATTTTTCCAAAACTGCCACAGCTGAAGAGGTGAAATTCAATACAAAAGTTTGTATTATTGATAATAGGCTGTTCATTGACCTGTGCAGGAAAGACCTAGCGGCATATGACAATAATTTGGGGGGGGGGGGGGGTACTGGCGATGATTTTGTTGCAAGGGGATCTCAGACTAAATCTTTACGCTATGGGAAAATAATAAACTGGTATCACCGTAATGTGTGGGAAGTACTGAGTCAATCAACTTGACTCCATTTTTTTAGGTTGGTACTACCGAATTTTACGTCAAGCTTGACCATAGATTAGATCAGGTTCCAAATCGGTGGAGAAATCCTAGAAGAAACCAGTTGACTTATTTGAAGTCAAATTGCTGTCAATTTTGACCACGAACTGAATGCACGAATTAAAACCGTAGATTTATTGTTGATGTAAAACGGGTGTAAGTCTATGTCCGGATGACGTAGATTGTAGATATCGAACAGCAGTATATTCGCATATACAATATGCAATACCGACAACGCTTGACAAGTGATAGATCTCACTTTTCTATGAATATTGAGATAGGAACATTAAGCATTAAAATGCTCAGTCTTTAAGATACAGGTTGTCAAAGTTTTACTTTTGTTTTCGTTGTTTCTCAATTATTCCGCAATAAAATGGCACAATGATTTAAAATTACATATCGGGTGTTTTTTTTAAGGCGAAAAATCCAATTTCAGTAACGGTTTTGCTATTATGAATAGAGGGCGCCACCTATGGCACATTGAACTCATTTAAAATATCTAAACTTTTTTCCGGTTTGGTGCATCAATGTCAGTGTCAAAAAAATCGTTTTCTCAATATGTTTCACGTGAAAAGGTATACTTCGTTCAAGTACCTATAGGCAACCATTGGGACTGGATTATCGGTATTTCCGCACAAATGTTTACTACACACAGAAAAATCGGTCGTTCTGTCAAAGACTTACGCTTGGATTCAATGGGACGTTACACTCAGCATTCCTCAAAAATACAGCGATGTTTTATCCAATGGGAAGTGTATAGTTGGTAACGAATTATATCGTATTGTCGATTCAACTACAAGATGTCATTGGATCCCATTGAATAATTCAATCGCAGCCTGTCGTTGAATCGAATCTGTGTTTGGTAATTGATTCTAAACTACTTTCTTTTCCTTGGACCAACAGATTTTACTGCGAGGACAGCTGATTGATTCGTTTGGATGTTTAATTGTGTGATTTTGTATGAAGTTATAAGAAGCATGATATAAAAATTAGACATAAGCCTGCATCAGTTGTTGCATTATTACCGGAAATATAACTGTTTGACTATTCTAAATACCTACATTCAAATGTGGGGGTTAGCTCTTCTAAGTCCCAATTTATCAGTAGGTCCTCCATTTAATATATAACTGAACACATTTAAATCACACAATTGCTGGTGCAATACGCAAAACCACGAGATGACACAACACGGCTAACACCAAAACAGCATAACGGAACCACCTCGTCCATGTTGGCGGGTTCGCGGTGATAGTAACACTGAGATGATCCCCCTGTCCTTTATCCTTATGGGACATCAGTCCCGCCGAATATTGATTACAGTTCAGCGAACGACAAGGGCAATTGAAAGAAAATTAATTTTTATCAGATGAATTATCACGAACTGCTGTTGCAGTAATAATTTTTGTACATTGAATAGATTGTATGCTTTGCTTAAATGAAACATAGGGTAAATTTCGAAAACAAAAGGATGTTTTCATTGCATTATATGTCAATACTGGTATTAGAAGGATTATACATATCGTTAGAACAAATATAAAATTATTTTGAATTTATTGGCGTACCTGTGATTACTTCGAATATATAAGGATTGAATTCTTTCAATGACATGGATTTGAAACAACTGTAAATATATTTAAAGCGATGGAAAAACATCCAAATACTAACAATTAATTGGAAACGCAACAATATTTTTTTCTGTGTATGCTCATATTTCTACATACCATTAACGAAGTATTCTTGAACTGCAACACCACGTGTTTCAAAATTGGATATGTTAGAAACACGTTTTTGATCTATTATTCGTTCAAGATAACCGATACTTCTTTCGATCACGTTTTACAAGTAATTGGGGTGCTTGAGAATTTTCAATAAAGGTTACCGTGAAAACGGTTGCCTATAGAGACTTGAACAATGTATATCTATTAAAACATATTGCGGAAACAATTTTTTAACATTTACATTGATGCACCAAACCGGAAAAAGGTTTTGTTAATTTAAAAGAGTTCGATGTGCCGTAGGTGGCGCCCTCTCTTCATGATAGCAAAACTGTGGTTTAATTTTATTGCGGAATAATTGACAAAAGAACGAAAATAGAAGTAAAACCTTGACACCCTGTATCTTGAAAATTAAGCATTTTAAGGCTTCATGTTCCTATCTCAATGTTCATAAAAATGTGAGGTCTGTCAAGCGTTGTCGGTCGAATATCCGGACATCCTGTATGTGCTTGGAGTTAGAGGTCAAAGTAGTGTAGTACCTCTCAAGATCGCGCTGTCAGAATTGCAGCAAACTGACAAGAGGAGGTATGAACTTGCCTCTATGGCCCAGTTTCACAATCAGTGGTCACTCTGAAGGTTTACTAACCTCGACCTGCGAGTTAACTCGACCAGTGAAACGCCTCTTGTTTCACAATCCTAAAATGACGTAGAGTTAACTGACCGCTAGTTGTATTTTAATTTTAGTGGTTGGTGGTACTGTGTCCGCAATATTTAAAATTCTTCTCATTTCCTTCGTTAGGTGTTTCGTGCTGGTGTTTTGTGTTTTTCTGACAAGACTGTCAAAGAATGAGTTCGTTGAGTTGTCAGTTCCATGCGATTTCCAACCTCATTTTGGTTTTCTCCACTGCGTTTTTTTCATTTCATTCGCAGTTATTTGGTGTAGGCATAGATAAAAGATTTTTAGGTTGGGTTGGTGTTTGGACTGCTTGGCGTTGTAATTGTTTCTGGGGCCTGTTTCAAATAATAGCCGTACATGTACCTGTGTGTCAGCATGGAAAAACCAAAAAAAGCGAACAACTTTTCAAAAGATGAAGAATATATGTTCATTTCGTTAGTAGAAAAGTACAGGCATGTAATAGAATGCAAAACAAAAAGTGCAACAACATGGCGCGAAAAAGACAACGCATGGGAAAGACAGGAGAAGAATTTAATTGCAAATGTTCAAATAATAGCCGCAGATCTGAAAAGGTGCTGGAAGAAAAGTACAAGAATTCAAAAAAGGCCAAGGAGTCATGGTCATCATATTCCTCAAAATAATTGACTCTAGGTCAATGTATTCTTGGTCTCATTGCTTCCTCATCACTGCTATACGCATTTACATCATAACCATCCATTTCAAATAAAAAGAACGATGGAAAGCGTTAAGGTAAACGATAAAATATGAAACTTCACACGTCTAGCAAGTAGCAAAACCAAAGTGACATAACCTAATGCGGATGCGTCATCGCAATCCTGGGGTTAACTCATGAATTTCTTGGGGTCAAGTTAACTCAGAGTCAACCTCAAGTGAAATCGAAAACCACCATTTGTGGAACATGACTTCTAGGCTTAACCTCCGGTCAACACACAACATTGAGTTAACCCATCATTGTGAAATCAGCCCTATGAGTGCAGTAGGTTTGATGGATTATCCGGCCTTCTAATCAAACTGGTTAGAGGGTTCTTCACTTCGAATCATGTGCTATAAAAGTGAGTTGGTATAGGGTATTTTATGCCGCAGAAATCTCACGATACACCTTATATTACTGTTCATAACAGTACCCCAGTACTAGAGCCCATCTACGGAGTTTATAATTTAGTTACCTATTATCCGAGAATGAATGACAAATGCAAAACTACCTACAAGCTTTTAATCATGCGGCTTCTGCAGATAAGAGGCTCATAAAGCTCAATATCACCATAGCAATGGTTAAAAACGTAGACAGGTAATGAAGTACGGAAAAACAGAGCGGCTCACCAATTCTAATGATGTCACTCACGCAAGAGGGCCACCAGCACAGTGAATCGAAAGTTGAAAATTGCATACCTTCGCATAAAGCGAATTTAAGGATGTCGCTCTTAAGACCTATATTACTATCTTGAGTGGTCTTATAATATAAACAGAGCGTCAAGCGTTTGTTATACGGAACGTTCACGAACTTTACAGCACTTTTATACAGGGAGGAAACCTACTGGGTAATCTTAAGGTAAAGATATGCCGAATCACATCGATGTCGAAGATGCCTTCATCCTGTCACCTTCGCGGCATCTTCGATATGTTCGGTCTCATAAGAATACACAGGTTTGTTTTAGCATCGATGTAATTCGGAATGCCCTTACCCTTAAGGTTCATTCTCATACGGCGTTATAGATGTCATGACACTTAAGGTCATGCCAGTGTGACATTTTTGGTGGTTGTTTTCACGCAATATCATGATTTTTCTACTAAATTAAAAAATGGAGTCAAGCTGATTGACTCGGTACTTCTCACCATAATAATGATTTTCTTTTATTGTTTTCCCATTGCATGAAGCTATAGTCTGAAATCCCCTTGCAACCAAATCATCGCCCACCCTCCCGCAAAAAAACGTCCAACACAAAGATTCTCGTAAATAGTTTCTTGCGTCCCCGTCTTAGAAACTAGGACGCCACAGTTTTCATTTTGCATGCTGCAACTGAACGATGCAAAACGATCAGGAGCCTTAACCATCTGTAAAAGCGAAGTCTGAGCTGTTTTTATATTTTTAGTTTTTTAATTATCGTTGCGCCACCACTGACACGATTTTTCAAACACTGGCATGTTTTCCACTCTCGCCGCGATAGTCAATTTGGTGTCGAAATTTAATTAAAATCAATTTAATAATTTTTGCTTTACGCAATATACATAGAACGAAATTAAGCAATACTCGTATATGTATGTTATATGAGTTTATAAGCCCACACTCGCACACACGACGTGACCGTGTAACCAGATCTTATTGCATTAATAAGCACGTATCTTATCATCCTTCGTGGAAACCATATTGCAGCTATTCTCTACGAATAGTGCTGACCGGATGCTGATATAGCATTCCGAACCTATATAAACCGTTTCAGACCATTGTAATAGCGCATTACGCCAGGGCCTTCAGCCGATATTGTCACTAAATATTCAATGTAAAACTAACGTTAATTTCATATTGAAAAAAACCTTTTTTAAAAATTCATTTATGCTTTGGAGCATATAACATGTATACATCACAGAACTCTCCCTTGTCCCTTGGTTTCTGTAATAGGCAAGGAAATGTTCACATTTCTTTCATAGGTCAATGGACAGCCCATTATGAATACAACAAATTTTTTAGTTTTCCAACCACCCACCCCTCAGCCACCCCAAATTCACCCTACCCAAAAAAGTAGAAAATGATCAGGGACCCCTAAAACACCTAAAAACAAAGTTTAAGGCGTCTTTATTTTTTTTTATTATTGCTGCGCCACCACTGACACGATTTTTCCAAAACATACGCGTTTTCCATCCTCGTGGCGATAGCAATACTGTGACAAAGTTTCATTAGAATCCATTCCATAACTTTTACGTTACTAAATACAGAACGATCTAAAGCAATATTCCTATGTATATATCAGAAAATTCCAAGTCCCTTGGTTTCTATAATAGGCAAAGCAATGTTCGGATGGGCCTAAAAAAGGGTGAGGGTCTTTCTTTTACAGGTCAATAGGTCAATGGATAGACTATTATGATTGCAACACATTTTTGAGATTTACAACCCCCCACCCCCCCCAACCACACCAATTTCACCCCCACCCAAAAAAAAGTAGAAAATGATCAGGAACCCCTAAAACACCTAAAAACGTAGCTTGAGGATTTTTTTTTTATTTTTGCTAATTACTCCGCCGCCCCTGCATCGATTTTCAAAATTATAAGAATATTACCTACTACGACCCTCCAGCATATCGCTGCCCAAATTTCATCACAGTCCATGCAGCGGTTACTGAGATTACGAGGCTAGAAGAACGCGTACAGACAGACAGACAGACCGACGGAAATGCGTGACATGGATTTTCGTTATGTAGACATCATAAAACGCCCAAAAAACATGATATCTCAAAATCGAAAATTTTCTCGATCACAATACTCCCCTCACCTATCGGTGTGGGAAGTAAAATGGCGTCAACTGAAGTGATTGCGGCATCTACACGAGCGTTATGTTTAATTATAAGTGAAGACAATGCACAGAAGAAAGTAAAAGTGCAAACAAATTGGTAAGGCGATAGATTCAACAGAGAAATTAATTGGGTTATTATACGAAAACTGTCTGCAGAAGATCCTTCTAGCTTTTTGAATTACATGCGCATAGACCAGGATATCTCTATATATAAAAATGAGTCCCTTTTTCCCTTGGTCACGGCATCACGTGAGAACGACTTCACCAATTTCATCCATCTTTTTTTTATAAGTTTGCTATTACTTCGTAGAAGGTTATTACGGGAAGAAATCTAAGGAAAATTATTCAGAACATTAGAAAATTTGAAAAAATGTGGGAAAACTCGACAACTACGAAGGGTGTGTAGTGTTAGTGATTTGTTTGTTATTGTTGTCATGTATGACATTGCTGTCAAAAATACCGGTTAGGTGTTAGATGTTTAAACGTCAAGGAATCATCTGGAAATTTCGAGCCCGTCAAGTGTGCGTCGTATAAATAATGACAAATGCGTATACAGAGTGTTAATTATTGATAGACCGTAATTTCAAAGGCATATTTATGACTCAAATTCAAATAAAAAAAAGCTCAGGGTGTCCGTATAATCGACCGACAACGCTTGACAGGTGATAGACCCCACATTTCTATGAACACTGAAATAGGAACATGAAGCCTTACAATGCTTCATTTTCAAGATACAGGGTGTCAAAATGTTTTCTTTTATTTTCGTTTTTCCCAATTCTTTCGCAATAAAATGGCACAACGATATAAAATTACGTATCGGGGGTTTTTAAGGTGAAAAATCCAAATTCAGCCATAGTTTTGCTATCATGAATAGAGGGCACCACCCAAGGAACATTGAACGGATTTAAATTATTAAGACTTTTTTCCGGTTTGCTGCATCAATGTATCAAAAAAGTCCTCAATATGTTTTACATGAAGAAGGTATGATTTGTTTGAGTCTCTAGAGGTAGCTGTTTTCGAGGTAATCTTCATTGAAATTTCCAATGCGACTGAATTGTAAATTGCGATCGAAACAATTATCGGCATTTCCGCACGAATGAATATCAGGCTTAGGCTCATAGTTTTAAATACCATTCACGAAGTATTCTCAAATTTCAACACCACCTGTTTTAAAAATTAGATATATTTGAAACATGTTTTTTTGATCTACCTAATATTAATTCGTGCCAGAAGACCAATAATTCTTTTGATCACATTTTACAAGTAATTGGGCTGCCTTTAATATTATAATAAAGGTTATCTCGAAAACGGTTACCTCTAGGGACTCAAACAAAGTATACCTTTTTTTCGTAACACATCTTGAGGAAACGATGTTTTTAATATTCAGGTTGATGCTTCAAAACGGAAAAAAGTTTTGTTAATTTAAAATAGTTTGATGTGCCGTAGGTGACGCCCTCTATTCATGTTAGCAAAGCCGTGGTTGAATTCCCGATACATAATTTTAGATACGTTGTGCCATTTTATTGCGGGCTAAAAAAGAAAAAGCCAAAATAAAAGGAAACACTGATACCCTGTATCTTGAAAATTAAGCATATTAAGGCTTCATGTCCATATCTCAATCTCCATAATAATGTGGGGTCACCCTGAATAAACAATGGATCGACATGTAGCTTGAAGATTCTGGATTTCAAGATACAGGGTGTGAAAGAGTCGAAATAACATTGTTCTTTTATAAATGACTTAAACATTAATGATCCGTTTTTTTAATCTATAGTCTTTCACTGCATTAAGAATCTAAGTCACCACTGACTAGAAGATAATTATCCTTTCCAGTGGCGTGTCGGGGGGCAGTCCCACAGGAATATTAGCAAAAAGATGTGCGCCTCTAACTTTGAAAAAATTAAATGCTGTTTTTTAGATGAAACAGATAAAAATACCTTTTCCTTTCTTTTAATGCCGCTTCGTATCTCACTTTATTTTGGAACAAATAAATAAAAACGACTTCATTGTGGTTTTTATTTTTGTTCCTCCAAAACAAAGTGGGATACGAAGAGACATCAAAAGACAAAGAAAAGTTGGATTTTCATCTGTTTCGTCTGAAAAACAATATTTATTTTTTTTAAGGTCAGTGGTATACATTCTATATTTTCCACAAACTTGAAGGTCAGACTTTAGCCACATGTTTAAGTGAACTTTTTATACTTGAATTTGGGTCGGAAATACGTTAAGAGAAAAAACTTAAAATTGATTAAAAATACATGGGAATACAAAAGCGAAGACGTCTTGATTCCACGCATCCCTATGATTTTAAACAACATGCCATTCGACTTTAAGCGGTTACAATTTTCAGTGCGGCTTGCATTTGCATGACGATAACTAAATAGCAAGGACACTAAGGACAGTCGTTGAACGTTTGTGGGATCAATCTTGATAATGCATGTTTTCCATCTCATGGTCATGTAGCCTGTCCGTGTTCATCATTATTTATTTATGGGCCCGAAAACGAAACAAAAAATGTTGGATATCAAAAAGTATTTCAATGATAACTATGCTCTTCAGATAGGTAACTATTATTTATTGCAGATTTAAGTTCAATTGCAATATTCATAGCTAAGACAGGACAGCGTCTGTCGGGTCAGCTAGTGTCTAATAAAAGCAGGATGCGAGACGTACGTGGTCACGGCTATGCGACATTGCTGTTTTGATGAAGTATTTTAAGTGAAACTATAGTATAAAGTGTCAGGAAATAGGACCAGATTTAACGGGTATCATGATTGAAATTACAAATCACCACATACTCGGTCTCGGAGAGATCGTACAACGTCCTTTTTCCAGGAAGGGACGAATGGAAGACGAGTGACAGTTTCATATCACCCTCCGATTTTGTGCTATCCACGGATGGCTCCAAGTCAGAACTGGGGACAGGATGATGGAGTTAGTGGTACCAATTCAAGAGCTGAAATCTCAGTAAACCTGGAAGGTACACCACAATCTTCCAAGCAGAAATGATAGTCATAGAGTTGGAAGTCAGGAAGCTGATCAAAAGACTCCTGGTAACAAAATCTATAAACATCTTTTCAGGTAGCCAGGCTGCCCTGAAAGTACTGAGCTCCAAACGGGTTGACTCCAGATTCGTATGGAACTGCATACATCTTCTCAACAAACCTGGAACAAGGAAAAAAGAAACTATTTTGGGTGCCAGGTCGTGAGGGTGTGGAAGACAATATACAGGCCGACAGACTCGCTAGAGGAAGAATCAAATCGAACCATCTCAGATTGGGCGGAGAGGAAAGTACTACTGCACTGGCGAGATACACCAGGGCTACTACACTTGAAGGCGTTCATGCGATGTCCCTCTTGTCAGGCCCCTTCGAGGGTCATAGAATGGAACAGGAATGATCTCCACATTTTGGTTGGTTTGTTGACGGGACATTGTCGTCAGAGGAATCACTTGCGAAAATTAGGTCTAGAACAAACAACGTACACTGTCATTTCTGCGATGTGGACGACGAAACAACGGAGCACATTTTGTGCTCCTGCGCAGTACTGGAACGAGCTATACTCTGTTACCTGATACTTTAAACTGGCTTGACGTCTATTTGATAGGTATCAGCTGACGAAGAAGCGTATCTGTAATTTAACTTTTCACTAGTTTTGTTGATTGGCAATCCTGCGATCAGGACCGTACTAGTAATATTCTTACTTGATATCTCATTGCCAAAAATGAATGACTATTTTTGTAAACAAGATATTGCTTCAATATCCAGAAATTCGCAGCAAAATAGGTTGGTTAAAAGAAATAGATTATTTTATTGATTTGTGTAATAAATTGTTTATAAATTTTTATAAAAATGTTTCTAATTAAAATACTAATTATTTGGTACCTCAGTAATGTTCAGTTTTAATTCAGGAAATCGAACCTGTGTAAACTCTCTGAAATAGCTCCATACATTTTTTACTATTTGTATAGCCGTTGCGTTGCCCTTCGACGTTATATTTTTCTTCCATTGCTGTAAAAAGAAATGTTAGGAACTCAGTGCTTGTGTATGGTTAAGCTAAAAATGCGTTTATCTCCATTCTTACCTCATTTAAAGCGTAATCATCATCATTCAGACCAGCCATACTGATATACTGAAAGAAACGCCGAATTTTCCGAGAAAATGTAAAATAAGCATAGATCTCAGAGCATAGATGAAAACGTCACAAAGTGACAATTACTGGTCAGTACAGCCCTGTATTCCTTCAAAGCTTAAAATTGATACGTTAAGACTCAATCTGGTGTATTTTTAGTTATCACTAGCCGAACAGCTGTTCGCTGTTGACACGACTGACAGTTTAAAGTATCGGGTAACAGGGTATAGTTTTCAGACTGTAGAACTCAACCAATTGAAACCTACTGACTTCAAGTAAGTTTCACCCATCAGGACCATCGCCTTCGTCAAGAGGTGTGGATTGCACGGTGAAAATTAAATAGCTGCGAGCCACAATAGATACACTACGATCGTAGTGAAAGGAGGCATAACCGCAGCTGTCACTTACAACATAACCTAATCTAAAATGTCACAAAAATATCATGATTCTAATTTCGCGACACTAATGCCACGACTTTTTGTGTCATGGTAATTAGGTTACGATATTTTTTGTCACATGAAACCGGCCTGCTTTAGTGTAAAATGGTGGAAGTAACGGGTATGCAATAAAGTTGCGGCATTTTTTGTCACACGAAACCGGCCTGTGTAGAATGGTGTGCGGCTTTTTATCCTGTACGTACGTATGTGGTATGTGCGGCAGTGCGGTTGACAGGCACGTGCAATATACATGTCGCACAAAGCATCGCAAATCTTCGCCGGTGTCATCTACGCATCGTTAGCGTTCACATGTACTGTACTTGTGTCGGTGTATCGGATTACACAGGTTTCGCGCCCATACATTACGGCCATAGTTTTGCGGAGGTGGCGATTCGATCCGGCCAGCGCGGCGCGGCGGACGGGACGACCGCGCCGGAACAAAGGGACCACCGCGGCGCGCGTGGCCTGGCATAGGCGTAGCCCTACAATTGCCTAACGTACTGTGAAAACACTGTCACACTGGCTTTCTCGTGCTACGAGGATTCCTTGAAAAGTTCGAGATTTTTTAATTCCCCGCGCAATAAGTATGATGACAGTTAACTGCTGGTATACCTTATCACAATTCATGACACCAAAACCAAAGTTTACGGAATACATATAAGTTGGATCACTCCGCAAAAATATCAAAACGGCCTGCCCCTTGCTCCGTCTCCCCGGTACACCGGCAGCAGTGTACCGACGTCAGCCGGGAGATACGGGGCAGCGCAAAGTAGAGGTTGAACGTGTTTAACGCGAAGTGTATACAGTGTCTCAAAAATATCGGATATTGTTATCTCGGATTTGTTTGCAGGAAATGGATAATCTGTTTAGAAGTTTGAGAGTAATCAACTTCGCGAAAAAAGATATTACCATCAATTTAAATTTATTAATGGATGGAGAATCACAATCAGATCCATCCTGATTTTGTGGTAATCCTTGAAATGTAAGGAATATAAATACAGGGTATCCATATTATGTCGGAACTGGGCAGTACTAGAGAACTATAATTTTGGGCATGTAAATTAGAGCAGATGTTGTGTCTTTTGTTGTCATTGTACTACCCAATGAGGTATTTGTTTTTGGTCACGTGATATTCGATTCAAAATTATTAATGGGACACCCTGTATATTTGGCCTGTGTTCCTCCCGATAAAACAATTCCAACAAACTAGCACACTTGGGGTCTGAAGTAATTAGTTCAAGAGCTACAGGTACTACAAGGGTTGTATCACGCTAAAAGCGTGACAAAATATTCATTCGGTGATCTTACCCTACCACCCAGGGACATTGTAAATTATATTTTAGAGCTCGAAAATATTTTTATTGATAACTTTAACAATTTAGTTTCTACAGTAACAATTGGAATGACAGTGAAATGCAAAATGTCAAAAATAATTTATTCACATCCGTGTAAAGCATTTCCACATGATTATCCTTTAAAATTGTACATACGAGTTCGTACATACTATACCATATAATGTATAAACTGCGATCTCAAAAATAGGCCAAATAAACAAAACATTAAGGTAAAAATACTACAGCACCTTTGAACCGTCAGTTTTCACTCATCTACGAAATAGCTACAATATGCGAAATCATTTGAGATTCATTAGTAATAGTTTTACTAGGCTTTATTTTTTATACCCATTTATGTAACTTAGTGCATTAGCAAAACAAACATTATATTTGTATTTGTATGTGTAAATCGGCCGTCAATACACAGTTTTTCAATAACCCTCGTATATCGTACAACCCAGGCGTTAGCAAGTCCCTGCTAAAAGACACTCGTACTTGAGCAAAAACCAACACAAAAACTAACTGGCGCGCGCGGCCGCAGCATCGCTTTCATGTGAGTTCTTCAAAGTGCCGACGGATAGTGATCCAACTTATATGTATTCCGTAAACTTTGGCAAAAGCAACGTTGGCACACGCCCTTCTAACGGCTGTAGGACACCAGCGCGCCGCGGTCAGATTGATTCTAATCCCACCGGTCAAAAGCGCGCAAAATATTTGGGATAAGGTTCGGTTTGCCTTTGTCGTAATACCGTTAATTGAAGTAAATAGTAATACGTAATATCATAGATTAGCAGCACTTTCTGTCAGCTTTGAGTCTGCATTGAACTACATCACGTATTTTTTATATTTTTTCGAATGCTGGTAATATTCTAATATTCGTTTAGAAATAAGATGAACAGTTGATTTAAACCTATATTTCTTGAAACATTGAAAACTTACTCAAATTCTCTCAGTTAGACCAAACTTGCTTCATTCCTGAATGGATGACGATTTAAAAATCACAAATTATTTGTGAGGGGTTAAAATATAAATTCTTTTCTCCACAGTAATCGACACAATTTAAAACCTAAAAATATGTAGAATTCAATTTGTTAGGTAGTAACATAAATATCACAGGAATGTAATGACCATTTTAAAAGCGTGGATTATAAATAATTGATAAAAAGATTTTGTACAGCAATCAAAAGTGTCATCTACGTATACCTTATTACAGGAGCACAGAAAATTTGAATTTGTTCCGCAACGAAATACAACTAGGTTATGATCCGAATTATTAAGAAGAAAAGGTATGTTGTCATTAGGAACATGGAAGCTTAATTTTCTTCCGGCGCGCAAGTGACAGGTGCCGATTAAGGCACCTTCTTTGAAAACAAGTAAAAATCAAACCGTTCGCGCTTGTGATCGATCACCCTTCTAACAAATCTACTACAGGTTTACTAATAATTGTATTAAGTGGATATTATAGTAAACTGCTTGAAGACAACACACTCACGCGGTAAAGGGAGAGGTGAATATTCCAGCTACAGGGGGCGTGGCCAATCTACTATAATCCCTACTACAAGCATATATCGACAAAAAATATTTACACGCGACGGACGGTTTAAACGCAAATCATTTGTTTATTTATTTATGTTTAACTGACTCGCGGCGGATTGTACGCCAGTCCGGAAAAAAATTGAGAATTTTTTTATTTACCTGTGATCTCGTTGTCTGTGTATTTCGGGTATAAGGTGATATACATAATATAATAAATACAATATGGCTGCCACACATAGCGAAAACTCTGTAACTCCTGAAAATTTGAAAATTAAGGTTTCTTTGTCATTCTAATCTTGAGGTCCATATCTACCTTACAAACTTAATAAAAACGTCGCAAGTTCAGCCAAATTCGTTAAAATACGTGATAATTCATGCAGTATTTGAAAAAATACGTAAGTATGCTAACATAAATGGAGTATCTGACACATACTCAAGAAAAATGCAGCGTTGAGACTACACTTGCTGCCCATGATCACTACTTTGAACTGGTAAATACATAACGAAAATGTGGCTGCTTTGTTGTGCCGTTTTGGGTAAAATATAAAGTTTTGTTTGTTTTTTTTTTATTATTTTTGTCACCTTACCTTGTTAAACTGTATTTTTCTTAATAAATTGAATGTATACATACCTGATCTGATTCATTTTAGATCAACCTCTATTATTAATGAACAATAGAAAGCTTAGCAGAAATGCAGTACTGCAATCTTTCTAAGCAGCAGTGATTATATTATTATAAATAAATTGCTTAGTAAGTACGAAGTAACCACTGTTTTTTGAAAAAGTATCAAATTTTTGACAAAATTATGTACTAGAACTAATCCTGTGCCTCCAGGTAGATAGAAAAGGTATAAAACAAAATAATATCTGAATTAATCTACAACGTCTAACCCTTTTCACAAAAACTGATTTTACTCAATTTCGACTTCCTCACAGATACGGCGCTTTAAGTGCAATTGAGTTGAGATGAAGTTTACTAAAATACCGTAAGTCTGCCAAACACTGGCTCTTAGTCTATAAGTTAACTGAGGCTATAGGCGTCTCAACTCACACTTGCGTCTTGCATGAATATTTGGATACGAAAATGCGGCCTTCCCGATTGGTGCCATGATTACTCACGATTTACCACATTATACACAACCCTGTAGTCACTTCAAGGGAGCGATAGGGATGTTATAGTACCCAGGCACCAAACCTCCACTTGTTAACATTGCCTTGTAAGGTTACGTTTTCCTTAGATAAACCTCGTTCTCTCCCAGCTACCGCATATGGCGTCTATAGCGTGTTGTTGAGGCCCTGTAGGTACAGCATATCCTCACGTTCTGCTCAAGCGGTGACCAGTGAACTGTTTGCGGACACGTCCGTGGTGTATACGGTATACAGCGACAAGGGGACAACTAAACTTGGCGTGATTATGACGAAATGTCCAACGGATAGAGCGTATTTCCTGAGTTTCGCGCACCGTTAGGCCATAGCTATACAGCACAGATCCGAATAATGGCTACATTCCGTATTTGGAGGGCTTATCGTGAAAGCAAATAGATGTTATTATATGCAAATCCTTCACTATAGGCATGACCTGGAACATGTTTCTATGTTTAGGTATTAACCTAGACACCTCATCATTGCACCTTCATGGCTGAAAGTCGTTTGTACAGAGGTTAAAAAATATATGTGCGATACATGGAAAGATCTTCTATTGTTATAGTTTTATGACAACACTATTGTTTTTTTTCGCAATATGTAATTCAAAAATTATATCAAAATAAAAAATAATTTTTAAATCCAGTACCGAAGACACGGCGACAGCTCCCGAACAAAACCAAGTGCGTTTGGCGTCAGAATGTTTTCACGTAGGACGTCCTACTATTAGTTTTTCTAGAGTCCCAGCTAATCGTGAAAAGAGTTATTTGTGAAACTAGTGTGTATTTGTTGATAGACGATGGATTAAGTTCACAGCTCGAGACGAAGTCTACAATTGAAATAAACATGTTTTCGAATGCTGAATGCTCAACGATCCCAGAGCTTGACAACATTTTTCAATATTTTTTTACCAAAAATTTATTGATATGCTTTTTGCTCATGTCCCAAATATTTTTTTCTACGATCTGTATAATATGTTTTTGAACAAAATTTTGTTAGTCACTTTATTTGCACCACCGCAAAAAGTAAGTACCTACCAGGGGCACAGTACAAAGAAACTAGAATTCAAAAACTCAGTGGAAATCATGTTTGTCCGTCAATACCAATAGCCAATTGCTTGATTGCGATACGGAAATTGAACTTAATTCAAAAGAGTAGAGTGGTTAATAATTTTTGTTGGACTTTTACAGTGTCTAATAAAATTTGATTCAAAAACTTATGTATCTAGATCGTAGAAAAATGTATATCACAACATATCAATACATTTTTTCGAAAAAGAATCAACTAAGGTTGTCAAGTCCTCAGATCGAACCCGGACATTGTAGGGTGGCGCTAAAAAGATTGCTTCAACAAAACATATTTGATTAGGTTTATAGTTTATAGTTTTTTCAGGTCTTCTCATGGTTAGTTCCTGAACCCCAAATGTGATACGGTATTATCTCGTCTTAGGTTGCAATTCTGTGCCATATTGTCACCTGTTAGGATAAGCAACATTGTGTTCTTAAGGCACACAAGCACGTAGCCATGGGACTCCAGCGGCTCGCCCCTCCCCCCCGTAAAATTTCCAAAAAAAAAATCATTACGTTCAGTTACAAAACAAATTTTCTAAACTTGCCCACATTCAATTAATATAAGTGCACCGGGTACTACTTTTTGAAAAACACCGGGTAGTTGGCCAAGTAATTTGTTTAACTTAGAGTCTGCTTTGCAAATACTAACCATACTAATAATCTTATGAATTTCGTGACTTTCATGTTCTAAACTGTTGAAAATCGAAACTTTCACGCTATAAGTCATGAGCATCGAGGAAACCATCAATAAAGTTTTTAGACGGTCAACTACTGGGTTTATTTCTAATATTTGGGATTATTTTAAGCATCGAAATAATATAATCAAAACCAAAATTCCTTAGGCCTCTAGATCGATATTTACTTAGTAGTTCTCATATACTAATTGATAAATAAACAATACTAACAATTAACCTTTGCAGTGTATGCTAAATTTCTTAGTCCTTTTAGCTTATCGATATGTCGAAAATTCTGAAACAGTTTATGTATTATTATGTGCATATGCATACAGCTTAGAATTTGGCGAAGAAATTATTTTTATGTTTTATCTGTACACTCAAATAGGACATAACGAATATTATAGTTTCCTTATAATATAAAATATAAGTCCCATTACACGACTAAACACGCAACCTTATGTACATGTCGTTTCTTTATTATTTATCTCACATAGTTTACATTTTGATATCAAAGACTGTATAGCCAGAAAAAAAAAGCACGATCACAAGCCCCCACCACCAGTATTAAATCCTAGCCGAATATACCGATGTATTACTGATAATGGATTTATCGAAAATGCGATCGAAAATACTGTAAAATGGGATCAGGCTTTTATACTACACAAGAAGGATAATAATTCTAAAATAAAGATATAGGAGTCGGCCTATATAAAGCTGAATCATCACTGTATTTCTAATTCATCAGTCGTCTGTGACTCGGTATAGTTGGATATGCTTCAAAGAAAAATCAAAAATCAATACAAACTAAACCAAATGGTGAGTTATAAATTTTTGATTTGTTTATGGTTTATTATAGATACCGAATGAGATGCGGTATCTTTATGTCTCGGTGGCTGAAGCTAAATCAACTGTGTATAATTTGATTGACATATGGCGCTAGTACCGCTGCTAACACTGGTATTGTTAATTTTAATTTAGTAGAAAGCTATTGGCTCCCATTTAATTGGAACAGTCGTGTGATTTTCAAGAAATTTCTTGTTATTTCCTTCTTATAGTTTCACTAAGGTCATGCATAAATACTAATGTATTTATTGTTCAGTTAATTTCGTGTAGTCGAATAAATTACGAATGCAACAGAATAAGCTTCGAAATATTGCTAATAATATAGTAGTGATTGTTGAGAGACTGTAACTTTTGTAGACTCAATCGTACAACAGTTTAATTTTCAATCAAAAAGCTTCTCTGTCCTATAAAACAATAGACGCTTCTACCTACACACCAATAAAATCCCCATGAACTTTTACTCTTAATACCTTTTTTACTTGTATGTCTAAAGATAATCCGCAGACTAGTGAGAGAAGCTTATCCCAAAGCTTAGTATAAATCTGAACGGAGAGCAAAGCTGCTAGCTGTAATATAAACAGAGGCTCAGGTTCTATGAAAGTCGGATTTGACACATATCTGGGTCACAATGTACAGAGTTGGAGCTACAACTTGGGCTGCATTGATTTCTATTTCAACTTACTTAATGGACTGAGAGCTGGTGTTACTAGCATCTGCTTGGATCGGCTTTATAGATGGACAACGGCTGACTGCCTCGTTGTTTATTCCGAGGGTTAAATATCCGGAACTTCTGTTGTTTTCGAGCGATCGTAGCTCGTCAAAAAGGATGAGATATATATATATATATATATAATAGTGGCATAATAATATACTCGTACATAAATGTAAAAAAATTGAAATTCCTATGCAGCTCGGATTTTATAAATTTGCATAGAGCAGCTCTATTTGTAGTGACGCAAGGTAGTGGTGAGCTCCGAAATATGATTTACTCATGACGGAAGGCCATCAGTAACCTCCAAAATATCTATAGACAATGTTAGAGCTTCTTTCTGTGTTATTTGCCGATGACGACTAGTCCACACAGAAATAATACATTTCTTTTGTTTTAATCATGGTAGTAAAAAATAATAAATAGTATCCCCCACCCCCAAATTTTACCACTTCAAAGTATAAACTAGCCAGGCCCATCTACATACCCAAAATTAAATTTGGGCGCTTTTAGTATTGTTCGCTTTATTGATTATCAGTTCATCACCATTGGCGTTATTTCAAAAAACTATACAATTTCTCTGTTGTAGTAAATGACAGACTTGTATTACAGCAAAATTGGTATTTTCAAAGTTATAGATTATAGCATTATGAAGCGTAATACGAAAATAATTATAAGTACACAAATATGTAGAATACCGAATATCAGAAAAGTTACGTTTTTAAGGCAGTTCAGATTCCTTTATAAGGAAATCCTAAGACCCCTAAAAACGAAGATTTTGGGGCCATTCTGCATACATAGACATACATTCTTTTGCGAATTCTTCCTTCTTTTTCATTCAAACACACCATCATGCTATATGTGCAAAGCAGTAATAATCTTAAACCAAGAATGTCATGGTTTTGATCATATAGAGTTGTATTAAATAAATATATTCCCTAAAAAACTGGGAAGGTCTTGAAAGTAAGAATACCGGAATTTTAAGTCAATAATATATCTTGAAAACAAAACATAGAAGAAGAATACCATATATTGACTGAAGCAATTGACAGTCTTGGCCCAAACAGCAGGGCATCGATATAACCAATCGAAAATTGTACGTTATATATATATATTATTCTTATACTATTATATAAAATACTGAAAAACTTGAAGGACTACAATCAGAGGTATCGATACTTTTGACGGAAATGAATAATTTTTTGTACCGTTAGATGTGCAACTGCGTGCTATATGCTGCCAACAACAATCGCTAGTTTTCCTTTCATTTCCAAGTTTTTAATGATTTTGGAAATTTTTAATCTCTAGCACATTGCAGTAGCTAGTAGGCTGTCAAAGGTATCCATTTCTGTTATGCTCCAGTTGTTTTTGACCTTAGATATCTTAGCGCAGTTATTTCTGTTTAGGGTTCATTTGTTGCAAGGAATTTTCGTAATCTTGCCACTTTATTCTATCTGCTATGTGAACACGTTTTTGTATATGTATATCATTACAAAGGCTATCAAATTTTGCATTGGATTGTGTAAAAAATTAGGCATTTGAAGTTTGTTTAAGTATCAATCTACCGATTTCTCCAAGTACAAAAAGATTTCAGATTTTATCGGGGGCGCAGGCGGCCTTTTGCAACTATTTGTGCGGCCCGCCAAGACATCAATATAATTTCAGAAAAAAATCAACAAACTTAGTGTGAGCGTGCCGAAATCGGATAATTTTGCAAAATCAATGATTTGTATTTTTCAAGCACCTATTTATGCGAACAAACCTTTTCAAGAATGACATTCATAAAATTGAAATGGATTGCAGGATAAAAATTCACTAAACTTGTTGAGGATCTCAGTATCTCAAATACAACCAGAATTAAGTATCAAACAATATTGAAGAACAAAAAGTGCATTGAATTTTAATGAATGAATAAAATGCAATATCAACTGTTTTCCCTAATATTTTATATATTCATATATTATACATAATTTTGTAACTGGAATTGTATTTTTTCTTTCATTTTAAGAATTGTAATTTTGTTTTCTGTCATAGTAATTATAGCATGTCAAGAAAAAATACATTTTTTCGTATATTTATTTATAACTAGTACTAGTACTAGTATATGATATAAAAGAACTATTTAAATTTGAATGTGCGGTCCGCACAAATAGATGTATTTTGAAAACGGCCCGCCGTCCAAAAAAAGTTGCCGACCCCTGGTCTAACCTAAGGTGATGGATTTCAATCTTAATCATCCGGCAGAGGCACAGCCTTCTTAGTTTTATATTTGCTGCGATATTCATTTTTCTGCGAATATCTACATATACCAAAAATGGTGTTTTGCTCCTAAACGGCTTATTTCAAGTCACATGTTGGATACATAGCCACACTAGAATTGACCAGGGAATCTGAATATGCAATGAATATGCACGGTGTTCTATTAAGAAAACAACTTTGATATGTTACGCTCTTATCAGACACCCTGTATAAAAGTAGCTAATAACTGTGAAAACTAGTCTTACTCGACATGCGTACACCCTCATAGTTATTTTCTTGAAAGGAGATATCGGTTGGTCACAAGTGTCCTAGGCGTTGAGCTTGACTCGTCCTGTACATCGGCAACCAATTTTACGCGATACGGAAATGCGACCTGTACAAAAATGATGCCAGCGTCATCCATCAGTTTGGGGAAACTGAAATTCCTGGTCGGAGTCACTTCATAAGAGTAAACAGCTTAAACAAGGAAAGAAAAAGGACAGAACGCGCGGCTGACATCTGTGTTACCAAAAAGTACCAAATCGTTAATCCCAGTGTCGTAACTAATGGGATTAACATTATGGTTAATCTATTTAGAGAAATAATATATTTTCAAATAAAATTCATTAAAACATTTTTATTCACGAGTTCCGTATGGCTAATTTTACCATCCACAGTTCAAATTTAAGTAAACAACATTAACTTAACCTAGTACTTCCATTTGACCGATATCTTGTTTTGCAAAATGTAAGCTATAACATATACATCACTGAAAAACTGATTTTATTTGAACCAAAACATAAAAAAAAAAGATTTCATACTTTGCATCGCATGCTCAAAAATATTATGATTCGAATGTTAGTGGTACATTTGAAATTATATTTTGGATACATATATATATCTCTGAACTAGGTATCGAGATATTTGCATAAACTTCGAATGCATCAAAAAATATGAACACAAATTTACCTATGAAAAGTGATTCCTGGCTACTTCCTACTGCTGTAGCTTTTACAACCGTAAGCTGCACACTCTACCATTATGCACACCACAATATTTTACAATAATTGGTCTTCAAAACGCTAAATATCACAAAAAAATACTAAGGTACCAAAGTATTTGTTTTCCACCAAAATTTTGACAGCTGTTCATTTTATGTCATAGCTAGTTCATATAGCATCATACAGACGCGTGGTATCCCCTCTCTTTCCTTATCTAAGGTAAACAGCCCATGACCAGAGGCTGAATGGTGGCTGAATGTCTGCGCCAGCTCTCATACTAATAGGGAATGTACGACGTCAAAGATGCAGTAACTGGGGTAACATTATTTGTATGCGTCGACCGCCAGCCGAGAGCTGGCTGTTCATTTATTTACTGCTACAGCTGTGCACAGCTAAGAAGGATAGTGATACCGGCTTTGTGGCTCTATCTGTCGTGCGTGAAATTTATCTCGAATTCGATGTCATACCCTCAAGAGTTTGCGGTAACCGAATGCGGTATTGACTTTATTTAAATCGAGAGAAGCGACGAAACGACAAGAGCTGTAAAAAGTTATCGTTCAATCATCCAATCATTATTAGGGATTCATCAAGCCAAGTAGCTCTAGTTTTTTCTTAAATACTTGACTTGACTTGAAAGTTTAAGCTTCTGAAAATTTGATAATTCACTTGACTTGATTTTTGATCTGAATTACAAAATCATTAAGCATTATGAGCGAACTAACTGGGTGTACTGTGTTGTCCATTAGGACAACACAGTACACCTCGAATTATCTAGACCCTGACATAAAGTGGAAACATTCTCCAATACAAGTTGGGGAAAGAGTTGCAGATAAAGCAGTTAAACATTTTGAAGATGTATATTTAAAGCACAGTATTTTAGGGCTAACTCTCTGCAGATGTCTGAGCCACAACCATAAGTTCCAGTTCCAGTAGCATCATCTTAAAACCATAGTGGTGTCGAAAATTTTGAAATAGATCTACTAAGTTTATTTAATAGAAAACCTGCCCATAATGCAGGCGACGATATGGCCTGGTGTTACGAAATCGACAAATATATTTCTGTCCCAAGAGTTGACAGTACTGAAGATATTTTAGAATGGTGGATAAGACACGAATGTATTTTTCCAAACCTTGTCGCAATGGTCAAAGACTTTTTGCCAACGCCAGCTTCTTCAGCTCCAGTTGAAAGGCAGTTTTATAGAGCTGTGTGAATGTGACTCAGATCATGGATGGCAAATGAGGATATTTTAGATACTCACTGTTTTAATGTTTGAGTTTATTATTTTTCTATGTATTATGTCAGAATTCAGAATATTTCGTATTTTGATTTCATATTATTACATACATTATTTAACCAAGTTTGTTGGAGTTTCCATTTTTGGATATTTTTTTAAAAAAATATTACATCTTTATATACATAGATTTTTATTGTTATTGCGTTTTGGCAGTTAATGTGATTAATATCAATAAGAACTATTTTTTTAAGAAATATCAAGTAGTTATTCAGACATAACTTATTACTGTAGTATATTCGCAAAAAAAACTATTCGTAATTTCGTGAGCTAAGATTTTAAATTAAAAGTTGGCGGTGAACGTATTCAAGTTGTCGAGAAATGCAAAATGTGTCGTGACATAAGATTTAGAGTTAGAGATCATGTTACAAAAAACATTCAAAGAGCTTATGTCGCTCGAAGCTATTATATGCGCATAAGATTTGCAAACTGACGTAAAATAGTTATTTATGTATCAATTACATAAACTAGGTCTTTGTGGATGAGTGCAAAAGTTTATGGCAGTGCTAGCAAAGCGAGCGAGTCCAATAATTTGGACATGTCTATAAAGCTCTACTATGTACTTGTTGCATACAAAGCTTTATGTTCGACTGCAATGCAGAAATTTTATTTTCTGAAATGGCAATTATTATATTCGTCGCCTTATTACTAAAAAACATTAAGTGTGCTTTTGCTTTTCTTACCTTAGTAACAAGCGACTTTAGCAACCTTAGTAAACAAAGTTGATTACTTCATCAATTTTGTGACAAACCGCATAATGGTCCAAAAAATGGATAGTGCCGGACAAGAAAGCGTAGAAAATTTAGCCGAAAGCGCACTAAATCAAGAAGTGCTTATGAAAATATGTATGACAGTGACAGTGGTGCCCAATAAAGTAGTCAATTATGAACACTAAACGAATTCATGAATCAGGTGTTCATGCTGCAGTCGAGCATAATATTATTTACAACCCATATACGAAATGTATAATCCTATAATAGGCAATCTACAGTTGTTATAACACCACATGATTCCTAGGACATTTTCAAAATGTTTTTCAAAGTTTGACCATATGCAATATTTAGTTTTTTATACAGCTTTTTATTACGATAATTAACTTCATATCCTTTGCCTATTGGACCCTTTGTTCATATAGATGTTTGGCCTGATTAGTATGAAATTCTAATTTAGAAATTCCGAAGATACACTTTATTGATTGAAATTGATTGACAATCATTTTTCGGAAAATTATATTAGCACGATAAACCTTAATTTTTGATTTCCACTAATTGTGAAATCTTCTTTTCTTCTTTAGGTGCCATCCCCGTTCTGGAGGTTGGCAATCATCAAGGCAGTTCCAAATGTTTCAGCCCTGAATGTCTTCTCCTTCCTATCGTTATTTCTCTTACGATTCCGCCTTGTAATATCGCTTAAGTAGATGATATTTCTCCCCCCTCATAACGTGTCCTAGGTAGTGTAAATTTCTTCTCTTTACAGTTAGCAATAGTAGTAGCAACTTTCTCCACCCATGATATCCTCAGAATTCGACAATATATCCACATTTCAAATCATTCGAGGCATTGGTACAGTATAAAGAATACTTAGCATCTCACAAGCCGTATTTTCAATTCCAGGCCTAGATCCCGACTATTTAACGCTATTTTCGTCCAAATGAATGTAATTTCTGGCTTTCTCTATTCTCATTTCAACAGAGCAATCGTTGTTCTAAGATATACATGTTCCAAGATAAGTACATCGCTTCACTCGTTCCACCGTTTATTCGTGAATATACAAATTTCCATTTTTTTGTTCTGTTTTAGATATTAGCATAGGCTTTGCATTATTAATGTTTAAACCCATATTTCTCTGCATACAGAATTTTGCCTACTGGTGTTCCATCGATTTTGATACCTCTATTGCGATCTTCTATTATTTCTAACGCCCTGCTGAGTATGTCTTCCGAGCATAGATTAAATAGAGTCAGCGAAAGAACGCATCCCTGTCTGACTCCTCTCTTTATTTCAATTACATTCGATATTGAATTGTTTTTGTTTTCATGCTTACATCCGCATGTGGATTTCTCAATTTAATATACCCCCCATACATAGAAGTATCTGTGCCTGTCCGGACGAGTAAGATCGAACGCGGACGGAGGTCAATGCCGACCCATCATCAGATCACTTGATGACGGGCCACTGGTGGTCAGGCACGTATCTAGGATTTATTTTTGTGGGGGGGGGGGGGGGGTCTAGACACGTTTTAATTTTTTTTACTCGAATGGCACATGATCAGCAACACATCATATTTTTGTGGGGGGGGTGGGGGGGCAAAATCGTTAGACGTGTGAAACATTTCCCCTGGACCTCCCTCTAAATATGTGCCTGCTGGTGGTACCAGAGAATGCTAGACGACGCTTTCGAAGTTAAATTGACAGGATGATCGTAGCTCAACCGGTGCGAGCGCCGGGGTACCTATCCGGAGGTCGTGGGTTCGACTCCCACCGGCCGCCTACTTTTTCCCACATTTTCTGGTACGAATGTTCTATTTGCGTTAATAAAATAATAGAAAATACATATGTAGATAAGCGAATATAAAGGCTAATATACCAACGCATTCGAATTTAGTACCGCACACTAAACTTCGCGTTGAGTTGAGTTTATGTGCTCATGAAGGAGCGTGTGTAATGCAACGCGTGCTTTTTATTTGGTGTTCATTGGTTCGTTCAAATAAGCGTGTGGAAACATTTGTGTCAGAAATATAAAGAGAAATGAAATTTCTGTACATATTCGTTTTGCTTTCAATTCTTTCATGCAGAATGTAGCCCAACAAGCGTACAAAGTGCTATAAAATAGTGTTATTGATTTCATATACCGGGTTAGTAAAAAGTACCGCAACACTTGAATATCTCCAAAACTGCTAAAGCTGGAACGATAAATTTCAATACCTGAAAGTTTTGGAATACGGAGAATCCAAAAATGCTATAACAGCAATTTTGCCAGATTCACCATTTTTGCATTATGTGTCATAATTTTGCTATTTTAAATAGAATGCCTTATCTATCTTTATTGAAATGAAATGCTCAAGTTTAATTAAATAAGGTTTAATAATTTCAAAAATTTGTTTCTATTAATCACTGAGATACGGCAGTACCGCTTTTCCAGTAAAAAGTAATCTCCAAAACTACAACAGCTGGAATGATGAAATCCAATGAAATAGGTTTGTGAACATGCATAATTCAAAAATGCTAACAGCAATGTTGTCAGATTTATCACTTTTACGCTTCAGGTCATAATTTTGTTATTAGAAATGGAATCCCTTATGTATGACGTGTAACGTAATAATGATGGATCTGATAACACTACTTTTACAATTTTGGAACTCAGGATGTTCAAAAACCCCTAGGTGTTGAATTTTACCGTTCCAGCTTCGGCAGTTTTAGAGATATTCCAGCATTCCGGTAACAACGCGTATAACCGATTCCTAAGAAGAAACGCATAAAAAAACTGATCCCGTCAACTATTATAGACCTGAGGGTCTGCTGAGCATCATGGATAAGGTTATGGAGACTGTCTTTAATACACAGCTCCTGAAATACCTGGACAACAGTAACATCATAAATGATCGTCAGTATGGCTTCGGTAAGCGCAGGTCTACGGGTGACCTCCTGGAATGAAAATAATGGCGAATCTCGTGTTCTTGCACTCGACATATCGAAAGCCTTCGACAGAGTGTGGCATGAGGGACTTCTGGTCAAGCTTGCTGTTTATGCACTACCATCTGGCCTGCGCCAGTGGCTAAATAGCTTTTTGAATGACCGATCTCTGTTTGTTGTAGTCGAAAGCTGTTCTTTCAATAAACGCCGGTGCTTCTCAGGGATCTGTCATATCTCCTACACTGTTTCTGATGTACATCGACGATCTGCTAGAAATAACATCCAGTCCAATCTTGAGCTTCGCAGACGACAGAACATCAATATCGTGCATGCAACCAGGCAAGCCACTATCATCCCAGGAGACGGTACGTCGGCGACAGCAACATGCCTCACAGATCACCGAGGGTATCAAAAAAATTGTCGAGTGGGGATAAGTAAATAAGGTACAGTTCAACGTACAGAAAACTCAGGCAAAGAAGTCTCACGTTGGCTTACAAACTATGGAAATGGAGGGTCACACAATAGTTAAGTCACCTTCCCTCAAGCTTTTGGGGACCAACATCAACAATAACATGTCCTGGGACGACTACGTCGCCAGTATTGCTGAAGCGGCATCCCAGAAGCTCAGAGCAGCTACTGTCGCTCTACAAGGCACAGATCCGACCATAGTTGGAGTATTGCTCCCATGTGTGTGGATGTTCTCCGAAGCACTAACCAAAGCTTCTGGTCAGTATTCAGAAGACAGTTTTAGACTAATCGATACGCCTAACCTCACAAAAGAACTCCACAGCCTGGAAGATCGAAGAAGGTTGGCGGACCTGTCCCTGTTTTACAGACTCTATCACGGAAGATGTTCGGGTGAGCTCTCCAAGAAGTCTCTGCTACTAAATACTTGGGTTTAATACTGGGTCAACATTTTAGACGGTTCCCTCATATTGCGCATGTTAATAAGCGACTGAGGAACCTTATACATAAATTGTACACATTATTAAAACAAATGTTTATCCAGAAAAAAACCTAATAAAAATGTACTTGACGTTAGCTGAATTAATAATAAGCTGGGAAGGTGGTCTCAGAATACACCCTTAAAAATTTTAATTTTCTCCGTTTGTAGAGCTCTAAGGTTCGCCTCTGCTGCTACTTATGTATACGTATAAAAAGGGAACTATGAGAAGTACTTCCTATATTTGATTTCATAATAATGGGGTGTGCTCAACATTTTGTTCTGAGGTCTAATTGCTACAACAGGATTTCATGTGCCTACCATACACCCTACATCCTTATAGTGACTCAAATACCTTTTGCGTTGGAAACTAGATAGAAGTATCGTGGAAATATCTCGCATCTAACTTGCTAACTGAACGCTGTAGCATGAAACAAGCGGCTTTATGTCCTGCCTGATATTTACGTGTGAAATATCATGTGTGATTAATCTGTCGTCGGACATACGACGGCCGTTCAGAGCATGTATATGACCAAGCCGACTAATGATTTGTTTGAAGAGACTCTGCAACCGTGTTTCTGCCAGGATTATAGGCAAATATCTGCTTTTTAGGACGATGTACAAAGGGTTACTTTTGCATTTCTGTTCCAAACGTAGAAAGAAAATAAATACTTATATGGAAAAACCCACTACTAAAATCCTCGTCAACATCGTGCATATGTAGAGGTTGTTTGTGCAAGTTGTGAGTTTCATACAAAGATTATTTGAAAAATCCACCTAGTCATTACAAAAGCTTCCCATTAAATTCTTGAAGTGCTTGCCGATTTGCGCTCCATAGTCAGTACAGAAAGAAGATCGTATTATTTTGTATATTACTCTCCAGCACAGACAAACATGAAACAAAGTTGCATCCAACGGACTTCTGGTTATATACCTAGTGTCCTAGAATTTGCTTGACACGTGAGATTTTCGTAACGAACAACGGTTCAAGCAAGAACTGAATTGTAATTCTGAAGGTACTATAGGGTGTATCATATACCGTGCGTTCAATACAGCTTTCTTGTACGTCATCCCCCAACTTAATTAAAAATCTTGTTGTACCTTTAATGTTATATGCAAAATAAATTTTTCATAAAATAATGAGCATCATATAAATGAAATAATAATTTATTTGACACCTAACAAAATAAAACAGTTAAAAAAGAAAACTGACTAGGTTTTTAAGGGTACTGAATGACTTATCATAGCATGCTTTCGAAAAAAATCTTACCTTATGCCTATGACCTTACGAAAAAAATTGATTTGTGTATGAAATCAGAGGCACGAAAAGATTTTAAATACAATAGTGAATTCATGTATGTAGGAGAAGCTGCGGGGTGCTATTTGAAAAAAAGTTGGGTAAATTTTAGGGGTTGAAGTAAAAAAAAGTTATTGTATTAATAAAGGCATGGTATGATAGATCATTCAGTACCCTTGAAAAAGTTTCTTTACCTAGTTTCTTATTTTACCTGTTTTTGCCTCAAACGAATCGTTATTTTATTTATCTTATGCCTTTTATGAAAAAAATAGGTTTGTGTATAAAATCAAACTTTCTACAAGACTTTAAATGCAACTTAGTTTGTAGCAAAAACTATTGGGTGATGTTTGAAAAAAGTTGTGGGTGGGTTTTAAGCATTGAAGTACCAAAAAAATGTTTTGAAAGCATCATATGAGTAGTAGTAGTGATGGGGAGGCGAAGCCAGGCAAGTAGGCCACCTTTGGCCCTTTTTGCCAACCCCACTGAACCAATCACTGAAAACACTAAAATTCTACACCCTAGAAAGCTCCTTGTCGAATCTACCAGACCTCCTGACGAAAGTCAGTATGTCCGACCATTTCGCTGAATATAGTGGCTCCTCCCCAAACTTCGTCGCGTCGTACCGAATATCTGAACCCTAAGGTTGCGATAAACTGCACATCTGCCCAGGAAGTGGGACGCTGTCTCGTACTCCTTCCAGCATCTGGAGCAAGTGGGGTCCTCTACCACTCTTATGAGTGACAAATGCCTATTCAGCCGGCAATGGCCAGTAAGAACCCCCACCAGAAGGTTGAACGTCTCTCTGCTTTTATTCAAAAGCCATAGCGTTCGGCCCTTATCAGGGCCTGCTACGAATCTTTTGGCTTGCCTGCGGTCGTCTCTCTCTAACCGGGCTTTGGCCAGTTCCTTGTAGGCCCAGATGTCCAGGGCCACATTGACCTGGCGTCTGCTAATTCCCAGCCTAGGTTCTGGGCCGATGCAGGGGCTGCTGGCCCCTATCCTAGCTAATCGGTCCACTCTCGTTACCCGGTATACCAATATGTCCGGGGACCCACAGCAGGGTCACCTTCTTATGGCTTGCTAACTTCTGAAGGGCGGCAGAGCATTCTTGAGTCAGAGCTGATCTGGCCCTCGGAGCTGCCACCGCTTTCGAAGCTGCTTGGCTGTCAGAGCATACATATGCTCTGTTCAGAACGGTTCACTTCTTTACCCTCCAGGCAGAAGCCCGCTCCCCTGGATCCTGACTCCTTTAAGAGCGATCCGCCAGTGAAGCATACCAGACTATTGGGCGAAAACTTGACTTTCCCTCTCATCCAATCGTCTCTTTCCGGAATGACTAGTGAGAATCTATTATCTAAATTTAAGGTGTCTGTGGCTTTTTCCACCCTAAATGATGATATCGGGATATTACTCTCCGCGAATCGCTCTATTCTGGTGTGGCCAACTAATGGTTCTCGAGCTACCCACGTTCCCCCGTCACGCGTTCTCATGCAGGCCGACATCGCCTCTCCAGCATCGTATGATATTGTCACGACGGCCTCTTTTTCTTCACCCAGGGAATCAAGCTCGACGTAACTTTCACCGTTTTACTTCACAACTCGATACAATGTCTCTTAACCTTATCTCAAGTACAACTCAACTCAACTGAAGCCCTACGCTACCCATAGCACCTTATATATACTTCATCGAACCATCTAGAGCATTCGATGACATTTCTAGAATCCATCCGTCATTCTCGAAAGCTCTAGACGATTCGATGACGTTTACACTTCAAAAGATTTAACCTAGCACTTTGACTTTACATCATGTAAGACAACCAATGACAACTATTACAAATACACGAATACCATAATATACAGTATGTTACATTCTTCCCCCCTTAGCGTTCGGCGTCCTCGACGAACAACTTCGATTCTTGTATCACCACAGACATTAGCATAGTCGACCTTCGGTTTTCCACTTTCCGTACATAACCTGTAGACTACGTCGTTGAGGCGGTTCATCACCACGTAGGGTCCCTCCCCATGGCGTTGTAGCTTCGGACATCTACCCTTCCTTGCGTCGTGTGTTGCAAGACCATACCAGATCACCTCGTAACTGCGATATTCTTTGCCCAACTTGCGATTCTCATTTTCAGCTCCAGCAGGATTCTCTTTTCCTAGCTCTGTTATCATTCTTCTCAGTTGCACCTTTTTGCCTTGACGACTGTCACCTCTCGACACTTCCTTCTTCCCATTACTCAGGCTATTCTCCACTTCCTCTCTGAACCTGCTGAGTTCGTCTTCCACCTGCGCAATCCTGTACTTTTGCTTAACATTCTCGCTTCTGAGTTGCGTGGTCTGTTCAAAATCCCATGATGAGTCCTTGAATGCAGCGCCAAGCTCTGCTCCTATCTTCGGGTTTCCTTTCTTCAGTTGCGCCAATCTCTGTTCTAACTCTGCATCGTAAAATGGTTTCGCTAATACTGCGGACACACCCTTCTTTGTATCCTCAATGCCCTTATTCAGTTCTCTCTTCTTCTTATCGATCTCAACTTCCAGCTGAGTAATCTTCTGCTTCACGTTCCTGTTTTCATTCTCCATATGCTTCATCCTGGAGCTACCGTACTTTGCTTCAGCCAATGCGTTTTTCAGTTCCTCTTTCAGTCGAGAATTCTCGTTTTTCAAAATCATCAGTAGCTGTTTAGTCTTACTATCAACTTCTCTTGCTTTAGACAAATATTCCTTTCGCTTTTTCGCATCATCGACCTCGCCGCTCAAATCTGTTTTCAGCTTCTTGTTTTCTGCTTCAAGCTGCGCCAATCTTTCTCTCAGCTCATTCTTCTTGATACCGACACTTTTGGCTTTATCAATCGCGTTGTTCAAGTTCTTTTTACAGAATGCATACTCAGCCTCCATCTGACTTATCTTCTGTTTGAGCATTGCATTTTCATCTTTAACTTGGTCGCATTCCCTCTCTGCTTTCTTCAACTGATTCAAAGCTTTCAATCTCTTGATTTCGCCCTTCAAAGCAGAAGCTTCTTTATTGGCTTCCTCAAGGCTATTTCGTGTTGTTCGTCCTTCTTCAGCAGATTCTTTCTATTCGTTTCAAACTTGCTTTTAATATGCACACTTCTCCATTCCTGAGAGGCAAGCAACTGCTTCATCCTATCCCTGTCTGCTCTAAGTTCCCTCATGGCTACTCCGTGTTGTTGTTGAAGCTTGACAATACTTTCTTCGTTCTTCTTTACTAAACAATATACAACAGGGTGGTCCAATAAGGGCGCGGTGCTCTCTAGCGGCCATACCGTTTGAATTAGAAGAAAATGTTTCGGATAAAAAACTTTTCTTTTGAAGTGGTCTACTTGTAGAAGATAATTTCGAAGATGGCGGACATCCGGATATACCGGAAGTTGGCATCAACTTTCTTATTTTAAATGGAACACCCTGTATATTATTACGTTTTTGAATTCAGCATCGATTTCTAGGTCCAGTTTGTTAACCATAGTTTATGTCTACAAAGCCTATTTTCGAAGTTATTCAGTAATCTTTAGAAAATTTGACGTTTGTAGCACTCACAAAAAATGTGAATGTCTCGGAAGCTACGCAATACAGAAAGATGCTGTTTTCGGTTGTGAAAAGAGCATGAAACGTACTTGTCGACAGTAAAATAATTGTTTCAAAAGCGCAGTAAATCAACAGGCTAGAAATTTTCAAATTTGAAAAGCTTAAAACGCAAAAAACTTTTTTTTTCAAATGGGATGGTATGATAAGTTTCAGATCAGTGGATGCGAAATTAAATTCTCCTTTACTTTTATCTAAGCATATGTGGTTGTATCTTTGATGGTTTTCAAGATATTTACGATTCTGTAATTATGCCGTAATGGCGCGTAGGAATTGGAAAAATAATAAATCGTAGGTGGCGTGGCTGTGTAGATGACAAGCGTATTAAAATCGCTGAAATTATTCATAGCCAAAATAAAACCAAATAGACAATTTTTTATTATTACATACCTATTTACTTCATAAGATATTCAAATTGTCTACCATTTTGCTGTAAACACATATTCAGTCTATCTGTTAGCGATCTGTTTACATTGCTTAACATTAAGGGTGTCACTGAATTGAATGCTGCTCGTATTCTCTCCCGCATGTCTGCTGCAGTAGTTGGGGGTACTTTATAAACCTGATCCTTGACGTATCCCCAAAGAAAATAATCCAGTTTTGTTAGGTGTGGAGACCTAGGTGGCCAGGCAACAGGTCCACCCCTTCCAATCCAACGGCCTGGAAACTTTTCATCCAAAGCGCTTCGCACTCTAATACTAAAATGTGCAGGCGCTCCATCTAACTGGAACCATATTTTTCTTAAAAGCTCCAGAGGTAAATTTTCCAGTAGGTTGTTCAAATTTTCACTTAGAAAATTTTGAAAAATATTATCAGTAAGGTTTTCATCAAAAAAAATGGGGCCCTATTATGTGATTCCCAATAATACCACCCCAAACGTTTAGACTCCATCTATGCTGGTTGTCAACAAATCTCACAAAATTAGGATTAACGTCGGCGTAAAAATGTAAGTTATGCCGGTTTACATGGCCGTTGTTATGAAATGTAGCTTCATCCGTAAACAACACAGTATTAAAAAAGAGGGCATCTTCTTGGATTCGAGCACGACCCCAATTACAAAAATTTATTCTGTTTTCAAAATCTTGTCCTACAAGTGCTTGATTTAGCTGGACGTGATAAGGATGATATTTGTTCTTCGTTAAGATCCTTTTCACAGATGTTCGTCCAATGCGGAAATCGCGACTAATTTCTGCTGTACTGCTATGCGGATCTTCAACTACAGTTGCGAGAACGTCAAACTCATTACTTTCATTAACTGCAGGTTTCCTTCTATTATGTTTTTTGTACTTCACTGCTCCGGTCCTGTCAAATCTGTCCATCACTCTCTGAAAAGATCTTGGATCTGGATGCCTTCTCTCAGGAAATCTCTCTTTGTACACTCGCGATGCAAGCAAACTATTTTTCAAACATTCCCCAAGGATATAAATCATGTCAACCATTTCTTGGATGTTAAGATGCATTATTACTAAGACTAAGAGCCCTTATAACCACACGCACTAAGTGTCAAGAAATCTGACAGATAATTTTTGGTGTAAGATATCAATTGTTTCGTCTGTAAGCCTCGCCACCTACGATTTTTCCAATTCCTACGCGCCATTACGGAATAATTACAAAATCGTAAATATCTTGAAAACCATCAAAGATAGAACCGCATATGCTTAGATAAAAGTAAAGGAGAATTTAATTTCGCATCCACTGATCTGAAACTTATCATAAAATCCCATTTGAAAAAAAGAAGTTTTTTGCATTTTAAGCTTTTCAAATTTGAAAATTTCTAGCCTGTTGATTTTCTAAGCTTTTGAAACAGTTATTTTACTGTCGACAAGTACGTTGCATGCTCTTTTCACAACCGAAAACCGCATCTTTCTGTATTGCATAGCTTCCGAGATATTCACATTTTTTGTGAGTGCTACAAACGTCAAATTTTCTAAAGATTACTGAATAACTTCGAAAATAGGCTTTGTAGACATAAACTATGGTTAACAAACTGGACCTAAAAGTCGATGCTGAATTCAAAACCGTAATAATATACAGGGAGTTCCATTTAAAATAAGGAAGTTGATGCCAACTTCCGGTATATCCGGATGTCCGCCATCTTTGAAATTATTTTCTACAAGTAGACCACTTCAAAAGAAAAGTTTTTTATCCGAAACATTTTCTTCTAATTTAAACGGTATGGCCGCTAGAGAGCACCGCGCCCTTATTGGACCACCCTGTATATAGTACTTTGAAAAATACAACTCAGTTTTTCTTTGAATCACGTGTCAAGGAAATCCTGGGAAACTTGATATATCGTGATCGAGTGGATGTAGTGCAGCTTGTACTTTTTAATTGGGTTTTATAGAATCATCCAAACGAACGTTTGGAACCATTTGCTTCAGAAACACAGGTATAATAAATGGAGTAAACATTCCTGTACGCATTCATTTTGCTTTCAATCCATTCATATCGAATGTAGCTCGATGGGCACTACAAAGAACTATAAATACTGTCGTGGATTTCAAATAGATCCGATCCACCGAATACTATTCTTAATAGCTCTTTATACCTCGATTCTGTCCATGCACTTACTATCAAGGGAGGAGTTGCCGTTTATTTACATAACATAGCAGCAAAACTATTTAGTTTCATCCCGAGAATTCGTCTTCATAAGTTTTTTATACAAGCGACATAGCGATAGCTACATAGCGATATTAGTATGTAATTTAAAAAGATTGTCATCCACAAAGTTGTTATACTCATATCTAACCGATTACCTTAGATAAGATATCTCCTGGAGTATTGGAAATAGTTTGAATAAGGGCAGATCGACAGGCCGCCTTGATGTATCACTTTCAGCTGCTCTCTTATCACCAGGTGGTCGGTAACTTTAGGCTTCCCGTTTGCGGCTGCTTGTGTAAAAAAATAACTATGAGATATACCTCCTATATGTTCGACTTCATGATGAAATGTGTACAACTTCATTGTTGAATTCCGAGAACAAAATTATTTGCCTAATGTATAGGCTATATTAGCTGTTTTCGTGGAGCACGCCTCTTGATGTTTGAACTTGCTAGTAACGCGTTCATCAGATGCTCGAATCAAGGCAGGGACATTAATTTAATCTGTCTTGTCATAGGTAACGCCCACTGTTCTGTGCGGAAGTAATCCTAACCGGCCTATAAACCTGCAGCGTTTTTGGATTATCTTTTGGGTTCACGCCTTAGAATATATATAATAAGTTTTAATAGAATTATTTCCTATCCTGTGTTATTTCTTTTAGAATATCTATCGTGAAATTTTTCTGCTTGTAACTAGATTTTGCTGGTGTGACTATAGATATTGGTTTTTCATTTACAATCTCGTTTGCTGTCTGTTCAGTGCCGTTTGTTTAACTTTCAAGTTGTGTACTTTAAATCAATCACTGTATGATATTCTTTTTCACGCACCCTAAGATTTTACATATAGTATCTGCATATTCAAACTCTTTCCTTCCTCGACCAGGTTCAGTGTCGTTTGTTTAACTTTCAACGTCTGTACTTTAAATTGATCACTGTATCTGAACATAACAGTGAAACTGGATGTATATTCTTTTTCACGCCTAAGATTTTCCCTATAGTCTCTGCATATTCAAACTCTTTCCTTCCTAGACCAGTCTGGTTATTGTGTTCAATATATGTTTGATTCGTTCTGTCTAAACGTCTCCGTCCCGTTCCTAATTTGCAGCACTAAGATTTTGTTTTGTTCTGTAGCGCAGTTTTCTTGCGAATTTCTTGGAACATATTTTTTAAGCTTTTAATTCATAAAGGACCAACTTGTTCTCGACATTTTTCATACAAATACCAAAGATGAGTTTTATTTTGTGAGTTTATTGAAATGATTGAATCTTTGATGTATCTTGCTCTTGACACTGTCCAGAAGCTGATCGGAAAACTAAAACTCCGACAGAACTGAAAAAAATGAAGTCAAGCTGATTGACTCAGTACTTCCCACACATTACGCTGATACCAGTTTATTATTTTCCCATAGCAAGAAGCTTTAGTCTAAGATCCCTTGCAACCAAATAATTGCCACCCCCCCCCCCCCTCTAAAATTGTCTTATGCCGCTAGGTCTTTCCTTCACAGGTCAATGGACAGCCTATTATCGATACTACAAACTTCTGTTTTACAACCCCCACTCCCCCAACCACCTCACTTTCACCCCCACCCAAAAAACTGGTAGGAAATGATCAGGAACCCCTAAAACATCTAAAAACCGAATTTGAGTTGCTTTCATACTTGTCGCGTTCTTTGATTATTGCTATGCTGCCACTGACAAGACTTTTAACAAACATACGCGTTTTCCATTCTCACCACGGTAACAATATACTCTGTCAAAATTTCATTGGAATCAATTTAATAGTGTCCACGTTACAAAATACAAAACGATTTAGACCAATCAATTCTCGTATAGTATACAGAAAATTCTAAGTCCCTTAGTTTCTGTAATAGGCTAGGCAATGTTCGGATGCACCTAAAAAGGTGATTTGTGTCGCTAGATCTTCCTTCACAGGTTAGTGGACAGCCTATTATGAGTACAAGAATTATTTTAATTTTTCAACCTCCAACCCCCCAACCACCCCAATTTCACCCCCACCCAAAAAAAACGCAGAAAATGATCAGGAACCTCTAAAACGCTTGAAAACGAAGTTTGAGCTGTTTTTATATTCTTAGCTTTTTTATTATTTCTGCGCCGCCACTGGCACGATTTATCAAAACCATACGCGTTTTCCATCTTCGCCATGGTAGTAATGCCGTTTCAAAATTTCATTAAAATCAATTCAATAGTTCCTCGTGACGCAATACTCTCGTATGATTACATCAAAAAAAAATTCTAAGTTCTTTGCTTTCTGTAATAGGCAAAGGCAATGTTTGGATGGACCTAAAAAAGTTATTTATGTCGCCAGGTCTTCCTCCACAGGTCAGTGGACAGTCTATTCTGAAAGCAATAAATTTTTCAATTTTACAACCCCCCACCCCCCAACCACCCCAATTTCACCCCCACCCAAAAAAAAGTAGAAAATGATCAGGGACCCCTAAAACGCCTAAAAACGAAGTTTCAGCAATATTTAATTTTTTTGTTTTTTGCTAATTACTCCGCCGCCTATGCACCGATTTTCAAAATTATAGGAACATTACCTGCTACGACCCCACAGCATACCGCTGCCCAAATTTCATCACAATCCATGCAGCGGTTACTGAGATTACGAGGGTAGAAAAACGCGACAGACAGACAGACAGACCGACAGACAGACCGACAGACAGACAGACAGACAGACCGACAGACAGACAGACCGACAGACAGACAGACCGACAGACAGACCGACGGAAATGAGTGACGTGGATTTTCGTTATGTCCACATCATAAAACGCCCAAAAAACGTATTATCTCAAAATCGAAAATTTTCGCGATCACAATACTCCCCTCACCTATCGGTGTGGGAAGTAAAACAAATAATCTCTTTATGAACATGGTGATAATCAGCTAAAACGTATCCGTTTCGTCACACGTTTAAAGGTACTTGAAATGTACCTATTCAAAATTAAAATTAAAATATATTCCAAGCTCCAAACGTTAACAAAATATATTGTTTTGTGCATCTAATCCGGCAGTTGAGAAGGCAATAAAACAAAATACTTAGTGGTCACGACATTAAATATTAGGAAAAAAGATATAAATGCTACAAACATTGTTCAAAAGATCCTTGGTGTTGCAGACATACTGTTGCTCTTATTGACACATGTTACGTAGAGCGACTGATCATCGCTTTATCATTCCGTAATTCATTTCCGACTCGAATAATTTTGCAAATAAGCTCCTTGCGTGTATTTGACACGTCGACATAGACTTTCTGTTTCATTGTACCCCGCAAGAAAAAATCAGGTAGGGCCAAGTCCGGTGAATGCGGGGGCCAAGCGATTGTTCCACCGCATCCAATCCACGGCAAACATCGTTCATTTAAATAGCTTCATATATTTGCAGCGGAGTGTTCCGGAGCTCCGTCCAGCTAGAGACTGGACTACCCCCTAAAGGCTCCGATACCGATGACCGGACTCATTGTATATAGAGATGAATCGCTGAAGTGCCTCCATTTTAATCCTGCTAACTGAGCGCTCGTGCATGACACAAGCAGGTTTTAGTGGGCTCCATGTTCACAGTCATATTTGTGTCTGAAATATATGATTAAACCTGTCGTTGGATAATCTGTGACGCCATTTAAATAGATGTATAATTATATATGACCAAGCGAACTATTGATTTGTTTGAGGAGACTCTTCATCTGTGCTTCTGGCAGGACTGTAAGCAAATGTCTGCTTTTTAGGGCGAAGTACAAAGGGTTTTTTATATTACTAGCTTAAAAGAAAATAACTATATGGAAACATTCACTACTAAAGTTCTTTATCAAAATTGTAGATATATAATCGTAGATGTTCTTTGTTCAAGTTGTTACTTTTCATACAAAGGTTATTTGAAAAATCCTATTTGCCGCTACAAAAGCTTTGCAATAAATTCTTGACCTACTTGCTCATTGACACTTAGTATAGCTATTATTTTGAACGTTACTCTCCAGCACATCAAAATATAGAAATGGTGCATAAATTTATCATTCTCTTTTAGGTTCTTTATTCTTAAAAGGAACAACTTGTTCTCGAAATTGTTCATATAAATCCAGAAAGATGAACGTTATATTATGAACATATTTAAACGATTGAATCTCTCATGCATCTTGGTCTTGACACTATCCAGAAGCTGATGGAAAAACTAAAACTCCGGCAGAATTGAAAGACATTATAAATCTCCAAATTATTTCATGAATATGATTTTTTTAAAATTACTAGAAATGCATGTATTCAGAATTCAAATTCAAATGTATTCGAAATACCAAATGTCACCAAAATATATTGTTTTGTATTCCCTACCATAGACAACCTCTTTTGTCATAGAACTTAATTAAACATTCGAGGAATTCGGAACTAATTCGAGTATGTGCCTACGCATTTAGTAAATTCGTAATTTATTCTGCTTATGTTCTGCGCATGTTCGGGATGAGCTCCGCGAAAACAGCTAATATTACAGCTACACAAATACTGCTTTGTACATTGTAAACCCAATGAGAAGGATCACTGAAATGCCTCCATTTCAACCCTCGTGCACGACACAAGCGTCATGCAGTCAGCTCTATGTCCACCGTCATATTTATGTGTGAAATATTATGTGATTAATCTGTCGTCGGACATACTGTGATCCATTTAGAGAGATGTATATAACCAAGCCAACAAATCTAACTAATGATTTATTTGAAGAGACTTTTCATCCGGGTTTGTGCCAGGATTATATGCGGATGTTTGCTTTTTAAGCCGAAGTACAATTTGTTGTTTTTAGTTTTCTGTATTCATATGGAAAAGTCCACTACAAAAATCCTTGAACAATCTGTTTGTAGTTTTTTCTTTTTTCTCAAGGACTGTTTTAAAAAAATCCTTTTTTTAACTAAATGAGTGTCTCATTAAATTATTGAACTAATTTGCTGATTTAGCTAGGGAAACTTTCCTAATATTTTGGATATTAGTCTATAATACAATTGAAAAAGCCAAAAATGAAATTATGTCCACATAATGCATACATACGTTTTAAGGGTAGCATAGTGGCTTCAGGATCGAAGTGTCATGTATCTGTTGTTTATACTAATATAATAATAATAGTAATAATAATCTTTATTGATATACAACATGTAACTACTAACTAACTTACATCTTATGTGTTCAATATTTGGATGCTACTTTCACTCGAAGATGTGTAATGAAATAGCCAACAAGATACCCCTACTTGACTCCTCTTGACTTTTCTTATAGGTCTACACAGATCATTTGTTATTAGTCTAGATATTACTGTTTTATTCAAATATCTGTTTAAAAATAACTTTTTTACATCCTTGACAAATGTGTTCCATTACATTTTCAGTACTAATAGCACTACAATATTGAAAATAAAGAAGATAATTTTATGAAAATCGAAAGCTCGTTAGCTGTTACCATGTAAGGAGCTTGAGAAAATTTTGAGAAAATTATGAGGCATAGGACATTCGGCGTATTTTTTTTTAAACAAATTTTTAACTCAACACAACGAAACATTTATTTATTGAAAGAACAGTTAACAGTTATGCTTTGAAGATTCTCTTTAACGAAACGTAACATTTTGAAATTAATTTCGAATTAAGTTCTCAAACCTAATTGTGTAGTCGTAACAACCGATAATTGCACTGAATGGAATTGTCAGTATAATTTGGATTTGACTGGATAAAAGTCGATGATATCGTACAAAATGAGGAAATTTCAATGGTTGTTAGAAGTGTCAAAAAAATTTCAAAGTAATTTCATACTTATTCAGTATTTTTGAAATGGGGACGAAATAATATTAGCTAATCCACCGCTTTACTATTAGAAAAGGATATAAACTCATTCATAGCTCCTAAATTTGATGAAATTAACTGGTTTCAAAGAAAATGCCTTGTTGTCAGACTTTATCGATATCCAGTACATCTTCCTACATCCTACCTTCCCGTTTACTACAGCGTGTGAAAAAGTGTTTTGGATTGTTCTGAGATAAAAGAGAAATGAACATAAACGGAAGCTTCCTTCACACTTTACTTTTCGCGGATGATCAGGTACTTATTTCAAGTGACCTGTACGATATGGAGTATATGATGCGAAAAATAACGGAAGCATATATTGAGGCAAGTCTCAAAATTAATTTTTCGAAAACAAAATCCTTGGCTGTAAAAAAATATATACCAATCATTCGTGTAAAGTATACTGTTTGTTATATGGGTCAGAAGTATGGTAAACAACAAAACGGGACACGCAAAGACTAGAAGCAACAGAAATGGACTTTTTGTGATGAAGCTGCGGGGTGTCGAGGCTAGGGAAGATCAAAAATGAAGACATCAGACAAAGAATGAATGTTCAGATATCGGTAACAGAGGAAATAGAAAGACGTAAGCTTAATTGGTCTAGACATGTCAACCGAATGTGTGAGAGTCGATGGCTAAACAAGATTTTAGATCGGAAACCGCCATTCAGAAGTAAAAGAGTTAGACCATCAGAAGAGTGGGAGAAACAAGTAAAAAATGATATGTTGTGAAGATATATGGCAGACCACGATTGCAGAAATAAAGAGGCATGGAGAAAAGGATGCGAGAGACGGAATGCGAAACTACGTGTATAAATGACCATACCATCCCGTTTGAGGTTAGAGCAATATACAGCAACACGAGCCATATCAACATGCGATGGTATCATATGGACGCATATTACGGACCACTCACGGCTGTTACTGATTTATTTGAAGTGCATACGGGCTGTGTACTACGAAAACACACATTCGCCTCTAGCGTAGGAAATGAAAGATGTAAATCCATTAGGACCGATCGCCTGTGGGCTTTTGTTCGTCAAACCCATTACAGGAGTAGCAGGAAAATGTCCAACTGACATGTCCGATGAGCTGCCATATGTTAACATTTCCAGATTATTCTAATCTGCTTTCCAGCTCGGCGTAATAGTCGCTCGTATATCGACTACTTTTGTTTGCGTCAGCACAGGGAATAAATATATAAACCCGAACGCGTCGATGTCCTGTCAAAGGGAATCCACAGGGAACAATGGGCGCACAGAATACGCTGTCAATTAGCGGGCGGGATTATTTATGTTGGAGTAGAACGTCACGTCACGCGCTGTCGATAGGTCGCGATATTCGGTTGAGATTTTGCCAAAATCAGCCAGACTGTCAGGGATTTGAATACTATATAGCATGATCATCAGCAAAACATGTCCAAAAAGTATGAAGTTCATGCTATTTATTTATTTAGTCGTGTTTGAACTCTACTTGTCTAAAAATGAAGTCAAGTTGATTGACTCAGTACTTCCAACACATTTTTCATTTTGTTATTTTCCCATTGCATGAAGCTGTAGTCTGAAATCCCCTTCCAACCAAATCATCGCTCATCCGCCCGCAAAAAGACATCCAACACAAAAACTCTCGTAAATAGTTTCTTGCGTCCCCCTCCTTAGGAACTTTTTATATTTTCAGTTTTTTGATTATTGTTACGCCGCCACTGACACGACCCAACCACCCCAATTTCACCTCCACCCAAAAAAAAGTAGAAAACGATCAGGAACCCCTAAAACGCATAAAAACGAATTTTGAGGAATATTTAATTTTTTGTTGTTTTTTGCTTATTACTCGGCCGCCCATGCACCGATTTTCAAAGTCGCAGGAACATTACCTACTACGACCCCATGACGAATTCATGCAGTGGTTAGTAATATTACGAGGGTAGAAAGACGCCAACAGACAGACAGACAGACCGACAGACTGACAGACCGACGGAAATGAGTGACGTGGATTTTCGTTATGCAGACATCATAAAACGTCCAAAAAGCGTATTATCTCAAAATCAAAAATTTTCGCGATCACAATACTCCCACCACCTATCGGTGTGGGAAGTAATAAAGCATGAATTGATGGATTAGTTTTATATTGTTTTTTTGTTTCTCTGATATATTTATACAATAAAACAATTATTACGTCCAATTTTGTGGAATAAAAACATCACTAACAATGTAAAACGAAGCATATAGGATATATAAATCTGTTCTCGAAAATATTTTATTTTATTTTATTAATTACAATACCCAACAGTACAAATACCACTTACAGGGTAAGGTCAAAATGCCAAATAAAATTAAAAACACATATTATAACTAAGAGCGATTATTTACAAAAAACAGGCTTATTTCAGAAGGTTTTTTATGCTAGATATATTACAATGAAATATGTCAAGCTGGCTACTTATGCAGTTATAGTTTCTGCACATTGTCGCTCTATACATATACTTAATACTTTAAATTGTCAGTGAAAGGGAAATGTAGAATTTGTTATGTTACAAGTGACCAAATGCGTAGGAGACTCCATTTGTATTTGTACTTATGTATGAATAAATATTAATATGGATCGGAGCTGTGGAAGGTATCGCTGAGGGAGTAGGAGAAACTAAAGGCTATGAAAATACTATTCGAATGTAGCCGCATGTTTTATAAGAATATTGTTTTTTTATTCATTATCCTAAGCCCCTTTTCCGTGAATAAATTCTGCTTTGTGCGTACTTTGATTAGGAAAGAAGGGTTGGCTGTGGAAATGAGCAATTAGGAGCAACGTTAAATAACTGTCATTAGTCAATCATATTGAATTTACTAACCCCAGAATATCATAGAGCTAGACTACAGTTCGTCAGAAAATATAGAAACTGGACTGATGAGGGCTAGGAAAACGTTTTATTTATGGATGAATCTAGGCATTGTCTGCATAGCTCGGATCGACGTCTAAGAGTGATTTAAAGACCTAAAGAACGATATGCCAATGCAACATACATCAAACCTCTTTCCTTAATGGAGGCTCTGTAATGGTTTGAGGAGGGATTTTCCTAACAGCGCGAACAGAGCTTGTATCTGTAAATGGCGGTGCTTTAAACAGCGACAAGTACATAAATGAAATTTTATCTGAACCTGTTGTCTGTTTTGCTCCCTATATTGGCAATAACTCCTTGATAATGCATGATAATGCAAGACCACATGTAACTCGCATCGTAAATGAATATTTAAATGAGGTAAATACTCGGACACTGAATTGGCCGCCACACAGTTTAGATCTGAACCCAATAAAATTAATAATTAATTATAATAATAATAAAATTATGGGACGATATTGGCAGAACTTTAAACTAACGCTACCCTCCTCCTGTCACTTACAAGATTTGGAAAGGCTGGTTGTTGAAACTTGGAATGGTATAAATCAAGACAGAATTATAAATTTAATTGTAAGCATGCCTCCCTGATGTGAATTTGTTATTAGAAGCAGAGGCGGAAACACTCGTTACTAATATAAATTTATAAGGTTATTGGTGATAACAATTGTTAGACTAAAGTCCATTATGAGTTATTTTCCTGGGGATACTCAAAAAAAAGTCGCTATATTTGAAAAGTGTCTCTCTTTCTTAAAATCAAATGCAACTGATTAAACAAAAAAATTCTTATAAAACATGCAGCTGCAGTCGAGTTTTAAATGCAATATATTCTAGGCGCCAGTTAAAGCTACAGGGTAATGCCAATTTTTAGGGATAGCTGTTACACCTGATATAAAATGAAAAAAAGATTTTTATCGAAGATTGCGAATATGCTGATATTCTTAAGAAAAAAGCCTATCAAATGCAAAAAAAGTCACTAAAATCGGACCACAACTTTGAAAGATACGTAGCATCACATTGGTATCAAATTTTTAGTGGCGCAATAATTTTGCGGCTTAGTTATTTCCAAACCTTAAAAACAAATTGGGTGTTATAATTACCCTATTATTAACAATGGCACTATAAAATATATCCCTCTTTTAATAACGGTTGCACAAGAAAAACTAACAGTAATATGTATTAATCGATCACTCTGTTAAATTATGAAAACCACAGCATTGCAGGATTTATTTGCAACTGCGTACCTATTTTAAAAAATACATGATATAAAGCAGAAATGTCGAGCAGAAAGTTATTTTCACCGTCGGCCATTTCAAAATCAAACAGACACTGGCAATTATTGCACGCCCACAAAAGCTGATGAATGTTATACATATTTATACAACCTGTATCCTATCTCTCCTATACGGCTGCGCCCAAAGCTTCATATGCGTGATTGAATATGCAATTTGAAAATGCGATACATCATGGGAATAACTGCAACAGTATTCTGTTAAATGAACATGGAATTGCAAAGCTGCTACGTGAATATTAATTATGCCAGGTCGTGGTATTAGAGGCTAAGGTCTTTCAGCTTTTCTGGATGTTGACTTTTGTCACTTGGTAACCTGACCTAATTCTGCTGTAATGAAGAGTGTCAAGCTTTTCAGTAAAAATATGAGAATAAATAGTAAAATAATAGCTCGCAAACTTTTATAGTACCTAAAAATGAAAAACAATGCTTAATATGATCTGAAAATAACAACGGTAAATACTAGTATTGTTATGAAAGAAGCGTCAGGTATATAGTTCGATCAGCACTCGTTGCTGTATAACTTCAAACACCATATTGAAATTTTGGTTGTCTCGTTGCTCATCCGCGAAAATATTACGGAAATTTAAACGTGATAATTCTCAGAAGTCACGACTCAGCAAGAGTGCAGTCAACAGATAGCCTTCAAGTTGAAGAAGTTGTTGACATACTACTAGCAAACGTACAACAGGGACCTATGAAAAACAGCTTAGACCTCTGAACTAGTTTCAAGTTCCTTTGCATATCTCAACTTTGTCTTAGAGCTTAGATGGTATTGGTCATAAGTAGGATGTGAGTACGTCCTTTATCAATGGACTCTGAAGTTGGAAAACAATCGAATGTCTGGAGAAGATAAATTCCTGTTAAATATTGAAGCGAATGGTTTCAGGCAAATGTACTGCAAAGGTAATAAAGAAGAATATTATACAGACATTTTTCTTTTCGACCCACTGTAAATTAAACTTGCTACTTTGAGCCTCCGATAAAATATTTGCATATTCAATCAGCTGCTTCCAGTGTCTGCTTGCTTAAATTATTCTATGTCGAAAAAGAATTCATCAACTTTTTTCGCCTTCGGTTTTTGAAAGTTAGTCCAATTTAATTTTTATCTCTGCGTACTTTCCTCGTTCATCTTTATAATGGATTGTCATTTACCAAAGCCGACTCGTCCTGTTTTATAATTAGCCCTCAGAAGTTTCTGAATAGTTTTGCAAAGGTTTGTACTGCCAAATCTACATTAGTCTAAGGAAGGACAGACGAAAAACAGTATTCATTATGAAGCACGATTGTCCAAATTATGTTCAAACTCGTAAGCAGTGAGACAACAGGAACAAGTACTCCGAGGGACAAATACCCTTATCGGGATTGAATTACACTATTGGCTCGAAGCACTCTATTCTTTGGAGAAACGTGAAGGAAATGACTTCCACCTTACCCAAAGTGAGTTGAAGGATATCACAATTCTTGTTTGAAACATGTCCTGAATCGCATCAGGCAGGATGACCCTAGGCCACCACAGCGCTGTTTCGATCTTTCGGATCTCACCAGGCGAGCCTGAGTAAAGCCTGGTGTCAGGCTGATATGAAAGCAGTGAAACAACAGAAACAACTACTCCGAGGGCAAATGCCTCTATCGGGATTGAGTTACACTATTGGGTCGAGTGCTTCCTTTGCGGAAACACATACCAATCTGAGTGACTTCAACCTTGTAAAATCCTACAGAGGATTGGACAAAGGAATCACACGTGGTATCATCCAGAGAAGCCCCGTGGCTTGTAGTGATGTAAAATAATCAAGTAACTATTACAAAGTAATCGTTACTAATGAGTAGCTAAAGGTAAGGGGTCCCCCATTTCGGAAAGACTCGTTGCTTTCGTAACTTTTGCTCTCGTTACTCAGAGTCCGATGCACAGTCCTGAGTCCGCGCTAACAGTCACTATAATCACGCCACGCCGGCGCCGTCCACAACCAGTAAATCCCAGGACTGCACGAGAGCGTATTGAACCGGGAATGTACATATTATTCAGGATACACGACACATACAGAAACACATTATCGATAGTGGTGGTTTAAGTAGCTTTCAGTTTGATTTTTGTTCTATCAGTTTTGTTTGTTTTGTTGTCATTTTTTTTCCGAAGAAATGCCTTCAAACATACTGTTTTTACTTCCCACACCGATAGGTGAGGGGAGTATTGTGATCGCGAAAATTTTCGATTTTGAGATAACACGTTTTTTGGGCGCTTTATGATGCCTACATAACGAAAATCCACGTCACTCATTTCAGTCGGTCTGTCTGTCGGTCTGTCGGTCTGTCGGTCTGTCGGTCTGTCGGTCTGTCGGTCTGTCTGTCTGTCTGTTGGCGTTTTTCTAGCCTCCTAATCTCAGTAACCGCTGCATAGATTTTGACGAAATTTAGGTAGTGATATGGTGTAGGGTCGTAGTAGGTAATGTTGCTACAATTTTGAAAATCGGTGCATAGGCGGCGGAGTAATTAGCAAAAAAAGAAAAATTTCAAATATGCCTCAAACTTCGTTTTTAGGTGTTTTAGGGGTTCCTGATCATTTTCTACTTTTTTTTGGGTGGGGGTGAAATTCGGGTGGTTGGGGGGGGTGGGGGGTTGTAAATCTAAAAAAATTGTTGTACTTATAATGGGCTATCTACTGACCTGAGAGAGAAAGACCTAGCGGTATAATACACTTTTTTAGGTCCATCCGAACGTTGCTTTGCCGATTACAGAAACCAAGGGACTTGGACTTTCTGATGCATACAAAATACACACGAGTATTACTTTGGATCGTTTTGTATTGTGTTACGTGGATACTTCTGAATTGACTTTAATCACATTTTGACACAGATTTATTACCCCGACGAGTATGGAAAGCGGGTATGGTTTTTAGAAATCAGTTCAGTGGCGGCGCGGCAATGATAAAAAAACTAAAAACATAAAAATCACCTCAAACTTCGTTTTAGACGTTTTAGGGGTTCCTGATAATTCTACAAATTTTTTTGGTTGGGGGTGAAATTGGGGTGGTTCGGGGGTGGGGGTTTGTAAAACTCAAAAATGTGTTGTATACATGATATATTGTCCATTGACCTGTGAAAGAAGCACCTAGTAGGATAAAACACCTTTTTGCGGTCGGGCGAGCGATGATTTGATTGCAGGGGCATCTAGACTATAGTTTCATGCCGTGGGAAAATAATAAAGCTGGTATCATCGGAATGTGTGGGAAGTACTGACTACATTTTTTAATAAAATATCCTTTGTATCATAAATACCTCCTAAGTATACTTGCCGATCTCAATGTTCTACAATATAACTAAACTAAGTCAAAAGTAGTGTAGTCAACCGTTTAAAGTAAACCCTTGAACATACTTAAAAGTAACTAAAATAACGAGTAACGAGTCCTGAAGTGGAAAGTAACGAGTCGTTACAAGACCTTCAAAGAAACTAAAGTTTACATCACTAGTGGTTTGGATGTTCCATGAAAATATGGGTTATCCACAGAAGCAGAGGCGGAATTTCTCGTAAAATGTATTGAAGTACCGTCTTCCCAGTGTGAATTTGGGACCAACAATCAAACATCCGAAGTAGTTCTAACATCAGCAAATGAAATTTACAAAAATCTTGACGAAAAAGTACCTACTATTTGTATTCTTGAAAATCTACAAAAGGCTTTTGATACTTTTGATCACAATTTACGTCTTAAATTCGTTAGAAAGTATTGGCTTTCGTGGAAACATGGACACTTTAATGGAAAATTATCTATCTAATAGACCACAGTTTGTTAAAGTATCGAATACATTCAGCATGGATATGCTGGTAAATTGTGGTGTCTCACAAGGGACAGTTTTGGCGCCACTTTTATCCGATATATATTTAAATGGTCTATTTGAAGTAAAACGTACTAGAAAAATAGTTAGCTTTGCTGATGACACTAATATACCGGTAAATACTGGGTTGAACTTAAAATGTTATTGAAAATGATTTCTATAAAATTATCCAATGGTTTACTACAAAAAAATTGACATTACATTTATTGAAAGAAATTTTTCTACCATTCATATCTTACTCCATCAATTTACCAAATTACACAGATATATCATTTATTTTATTATAAATAACAGAAGCAATAACAGTGTATTGTGTAAGGCTTTCGCGGCCATGGTCCTATGAACTGTTGGTTCTGGGGCTGTTCGGCCGGAGTCGACACAGTGCTTGACATTTCACTCAACACGAGCGTTTAGGATCTTCAGAGGCTGTTACATGTTCGGCGTATTCCCTGAAACTGAGACCGCGTCCCAGGGTTCAACACTTATATACCTTGGATTAGGAGTGGGGGCGGCTGCGCTATGCACCTCCGAACCCTGTGGATCTCCTGCGCGTCTTAGAATTTTTGCGTCTCTTAGTGCGGGTATCCATATGCTGTTGAGCTTGTATGCGTCTTATTTTTTGTAATGTTACACAAGCTTGAATGAATGAAGTCTTGGCAGATGCGAGCATTGATACTACTGGATCTTGAAAGCATTGAATGTTACCATACTATTAAAGGCGTGTTTTCACGGATCGATCTGGGTTGAACGATTTGGATCGTTCGACCATAATTCGATCTGTGCTGAAAGCAAAAAGGTTTACACGACAGAAATACATATGTCGTCAGGTCCAGAACCACTCTTCATTGATTTCAGTACTTTGGTCAATCCCCGATTGTATGTTGTTCTAATGTTTTTGATTTTATTTTTCAAGTCACTTTCGGACACTTTAGGTTTATTCACATGTTTTAGAATTGCTTGCAATCCTGCTTGTCTTGCCTGTAGATTGCGATAAAACTCGATTTGTGGATTCCATAATACATCATAGTTTTGATAAGTATTCAAAAATCTTGCCATGTCCGCATCTGACCATTTTTAAGTCATTTTTGCGCAAAATTATAGCTTGTCGCGCTAACACAACAACTACATACGCCCTATTCGGCTTTCAGTACGCTGTTTTCGTTCGACGAAGTGTTTACACATTCCATTACAGTCGTTTGGCATCGATTCGACGACAGTCGCCGATCAAAAGTAGACAGTCTTTCTACTTCCGTCGAATCGACTTACTCCACCGAATGACCAAGTCGAAAAGTGTTTACATATTCAATTTGCTTTCGATTCAATAATCGATCTAAATCGTTCAACCCAGATCGACCCGTGAAAACGCGCCCTTAGTTCGCAAGCAATAAGACCACAGAGATCGGTCTGTTGTTCTGAATGCTTGCGTGATGTCGTCCACGAAACTGCGTATCTGGTTTGTAGTGCTGCAGAGTAGCAATACCTTTTCTGCATTTTTTGACTATACCCGAGATTTCTTGTTGACATTAAAAAATAAACAACCTACTTCAAGCCAAAGGGCTGCAATGTAGATGGATCTGAAAGCTCTGGACTAAATAATACAATTGAATTTTTATTGTATGCATGGTAAGTGAATACCATGATATTCACTTTTGTTTGAAAGTCGTATGGGGTAAGTAGTTTTTTGAACAACTCCTAATAAGTGCAGTTCTCTAAGTAGTTCAACCATAGTAGTAGGTAACTGTAAACTGGCTAACTCTGGGTTTCAGACATAATGTTTTTCAAAACGTGATAACATATTATTTGTTACAGTGAGGCGAGATTCTCATTTACAATAAACTTAAAGCGGTAACTACTTGGTTACTTCTTCCAAATATACTAATACTTGTATAGAATTCTAGTGAAGAAAGTGCATGTGCTGTGTAAATATATAAACTGTCGGCAATGTGTCTGTGTGTGAGTTACAATTAATATCTGCTAAATCAAATTTAACAAACCAGGAAGAATTATGAACTATTAGTCTGACAAGCGTCAGTGAATTTTCGCGCAGTCTCTGATTCGAGCAAATGTGAATCTGCACTGAGCCATTCTCCCATACACTAATATGGACTCTATAGAGCGACTGTTGAGCGCAGCGTCCAAGCCGCCGTTGCGTCACCATCACCACCATCATCATCACCATCACCACCAGAGGTCGCTGCCGTCGCCGTCAGGTGGCGGGTCCTCCTTGGACGGGGCGGAGCTGAGCTTAGGCAACTTGGGCGGGGCATCGCTGCCTAGGCGCGCCCTTGTGCACGCGAGCCTCGCCACCAGCGCTGCCGTTGGCAGACGTGGCAGACATCTCACAGGAACGTTCTGCCTGACCGGAGATACAATGGAGGGGATTATCCAGTGTTTGGTGTTCCTCAAGGCGTTTTCGGTGAGTTTATAAAGCACCATTCTTAGAATTCTGAAAAGATCAACTTACAATCAACGACAACTATGACGGTGTGCTAAATATTTAACATTACACGAAGGTTCGTGTCGGTCGACAAATGAATTGTAACATCTTATATATTGAATGAATTGTTAGCATTTATACTAATTTCTCTAAAGCTTTTGATAAAGTAAATTGAGTTGTCAGTTGGTAAATTAGATTCGCTAAGTTTCGGAGGAATCTTTACATCTTGGATTGAAACTTTTCTCAAAAAGTGAAGCCAGTTTGCTCGAATAAACAACGTTTTGTCTAGTAAAATCAGTGCAATGTCAATGGTTCCTCAAGGTTCTCACTCTGGACCTTTGGTTTTTAATTTGTGTATAAATGACATTGGTATGCATATGAAACATTGCAGTTATTTATTATTTGCTGATGACTTAAACACCTTAAAAACTGCAACAGATGTTACTATTCCAAAGTTATCTTAACCATATCAAATAAGTGGTGTCAAACCAAAGGGTTGTTCCGTAACATCAACAAAACAACAGCATATCTTTTTCCAGAAAAATGTATACCCTTCAATACGACTATGCACTTAGCTTTATAAGTTTAGTTAATGTGTTAATTGTGTTAAAGACTTGGGTTTCCTTAACCAATACTTAGTTAGATCGACAATTGAATATGCTTTGATAATATGGTCCTTACCATCAGGTGCATATTGATAACATTGGAGGTGTACAAAAAAAACTTTTACGAGATAGATGCCTGGCGGTCAAATATTAATAATTACAATAACACACACAAACCTTATTATATTGACTAGAACAATCAATGCTAGAGCCCTTCATTGAGTCACTTTCAGTTGTCTACATTGGAGTCCAGTCTTTTGTAAGTACGTTTTTTATTTAGATAAGTCGTAGGTCATAATATTGATTGTGATGGACTTTTGGGTTCTATAATATACAATGTGTCCTGTCATAGGTGTCGGAGCCTTTAGGGGGATAAAATAATTTAATTTTTATTGAAAAATCACCCCTCAAAAGTAGTTTTTCGCCCACCATGATAAAATGGCAGCCATTTTGTTTTTTTTTAATCGAAGCATGAGTGTTGTACTAATTTAGCCATAGCTAGCCATAGAGGTCCTAGAAACACAAAATAAGTTTCATTCCATAGCGAAGCACGTAGGCCATAAACTAGTGGTAAATATTTTCCAAATTTCATTTTACAAAAGGGTAAAAATTTGTTAAAAAATAATTATGCAATTCCTTGCGTGTTTTATTTCATTTTTAGCTTTTTCAAAAAATCTGAGCTATGAACCTGCAATTTTTTTATTACCAAGCGATAGTACATGTTGTTTCCTAAAAAAATGGGTATACATCTTAGCCCTATGTGAAGTAGTTTAGAAGCTGCGATGGTTTGAATATGAACCTTTATTGTCTAATCCGGCAGTTGAGGAGGAAATAAAACAAAACACTTAGTAGCCGCGTCATTTATTTTTGGAAAAAAACAAATGTTACAACCATTGTTCAAAATGTCCTCCTTGTTGTTGCAGACATGTTGTTGCTCTTACTGACATAAGTTGCGTAGATCCACTGATCATCGCGTTGTTATTCTGTAATTCATTTTCGACTTGAATAGTTTCGCAAATAAGCTCCTCGCGTATATTTGGCACGTCGACATGAACTTTCTGTTTCATTGTACCCCACAAGAAAAAACCAAGTGGGGTCAAGTCCGGTGAACGCGGTGGCCAAGCGATAGCTCTACCGCGTTCAATCACGCCGAATATTGTTCATTTAAATGGCTTCATACATTTGTAGCGAATTCTCGGTAAATGTGTGGATTGGAATCATTGATGGTATTTTGATTGGCCCACTCACAGTACTAGCCACGATGAATGGTCATAGATTTCTAGGGTTCTTGGAAATCGACCTACTGGACGCCATTATGGATATACCATGGCCTATAAGTCAAGGATGATTCTCCAACAGGACGGAGCTCCGGCAAACTTCGCTGCAGATGTACGACGCAATTTAAATGAACGATTATCGCCGTTAATTGGACGCGAACAATCGCTTGGCCACCGCGTTCACTGAAATTGAGCCCAATTGTTTTTGTATTGTGGGGAACAATGAAACAGAAAGTTTATGTCGACGTGCCAAATACACGCGAAGAGCTTATTAGCAAAATTATTCAAGTCGGAAATAAATTACGGACTGACAAAGCGATGACCAGTTACTCTACGCAATATGTGTCAGTAAGAGCAACAGCATCTGCAACACAAAAAGGACATTTCGAACAATGGTTGTAACATTTGTTTCTTTTTTACTTCCCACACCGATAGGTGAGGGGAGTATTGTGATCGCGAAAATTTTCGATTTTGAGATAATACGCTTTTTGGGCGTTTTATGATGTGTACATAACGAAAATCCACGTCACTCATTTCCGTCGGTCTGTCTGTCTGTCTGTCTGTCTGTCTGTCTGTCTGTCTGTCTGTCTGTCTGGCTGTCGCGTTTTTCTACCCTCGCAATCTCGGTAACGGCTGCATGGATTGTGATGAAATTTGGGCAGCGGTATGCTGTGGGGTCGTAGTAGGTAATGTTCCTATAATTTTGAAAATCGGTGCATAGGCGGCGGAGTAATTAGCAAAAAACAAAAAAAATTAAATATTGCTGAAACTTCGTTTTTAGGCGTTTTAGGGGTCCCTGATCATTTTCTACTTTTTTTGGGTGGGGGTGAAATTGGGGTGGTTGCGGGGGTGGGAGGTTGTAAAATTTAAAAATTTGTTGTATTCATAACACATTGCATTATGCCTATTACAGAAACTAAAGGACTTAGAATTTTTTCCGATGTATACATACGAGTACCTATTGCTTTAGATCGTTGTATATTATGTAACGACGAAACTGTTCAATTGATTTTAATGAAATATAAAAATAGCTCAAACTTCGTTTTTAACCGTTTTAGAGGTTCCTGATCATTTTCTGCGTTTTTTTGGGTGGGGGTGAAATTGGGGTGGTTGGGTGGTTGGGGGTTGAAAAATAAAAAATTTCTTGTACTCATAATAGGCTGTCCACTAACCTGTGAAGGAAGATCTAGCGACACAAATCACCTTTTTATGTCCATCCGAACATTGCCTAGCCTATCACGGAAACTAAGTGACTTAGAATTTTCTGTATACTATACGAGAATTTATTGGTTTAAATCATTTTGTATTTTGTACCGTGGGCACTATTAAATTGATTCTAATGAAATTTTGACACAGTATATTGTTACCGTGGTGAGAATGGAAAACGCGTATGTTTGTTAAAAATCTTGTCCGTGGCAGCGTAGCAATAATCAAAGAACGCGACAAGTATGAAAGCAACTCAAATTTGGTTTTTAGATGTTTTAGGAGTTCCTGATCATTTCCTACCAGTTTTTTGGGTTGGGGTGGAAGTGAGGTGGTTGGGGGGTGGGGGGATGTAAAACTGAGAAGTTTGTAGTATCGATAATAGGCTGTCCATTGACCTGTGAAGGAAGGACCTAGCGGCATAAGACAATTTTAGGGGGAGGGGGGGAGGGGGGGCTGGCGATTATTTGGTTGCAAGGGATCTTAAACTAAGGCTTCATGCTATGGGAAAATAATAAACTGGTATCAGCGTAATGTGTGGGAAGTACTGAGTCAATCAACTTGACTTCATTTTTTTCCAAAATAAATGTTGTGACTATTAAGTATTTTGTTTTATTGCCTTCTCAACTGCCGGATTAGATAATAAAGGGTCATATTCAAACTATCGGAGCTTCTGAGCTAGTTTACTTAGAGCTAAGATGTATAGCGATTTTTTTAGGAAACGTCATGTACTATCACCTAGAAATAAGAAGAATAGAGTTTAGCAGCTTGGATCTTTTGAAAAAATTAAAATTATAAAAAAAACGCAAAAAATTACAGAATTATTTTGCCCTGATATGAAATGGAATTTGGAAAATGTTTACCAATAGTTTATGGTCTACATGTTTCGATATCGAATGAGATTTATTTTGTGTTTGTAGAACCTCTTCATAGGTAGCTGTGGCTAAATTAGTACAACACTCGTGCACCAATTAAACAAAAAATAAAATGACTGCCATTTTATTATGGTGGGAGAAAAACTACTTTTGAGTGGTGATTTGTCGATAAAAATTAACGTATTCTTATCCCCCTCAAGGCTGCCATACCAATAACCGGACACGTTGTATACCTTGTTGCCTCTCGTACAACATGCAACAACTGCCTGTTTTTTATACCGAGATTAATCTTGACCCTTTTAAATTTTCATCAATAAGTTTGAGTAACTGGTTTGTACGTCAAATTAATTTGATGGAATAGATACGTTTACTTTTGGCTTAGTTTAAGTCATGTCTGTTATATACAGTTAGTTTTTTGCCACTACACTGTGTAAAACTTGTAGTGTCTATAGTAATTGTAAAAATGGTAATGGAAATTCATTGAACTATTAAAGTAAATATTTTATGTCGGTTCAAGATCAACGTACTCAAAAAATAAAAATCTGTCCGAGTGATAAAGCCACCGCCTGTGAAGTGTGCAATATTGAAGTTAAATAACAAAAGATGATACTTGGTCGTTTTCTTTAACGTAGTCCATAAATAGGCACCTAGCTTCTAGTTTATACTGTCAAGAACTTCCGGAAACTCATTTATGCATACATTCTAACCTATCATGAAGTATGTTTTGCGTAAGCTTAACCTTTGCGTAATATAGTGCAGGAACTGGCAGCATCTGTAGCTGACATGGTTATTTGAAAAGGTCTTGTAGTAACCTTTGTTCGCGGAACTGTTTATTCGAAAAATTATACCCTTAAAATGTCTTAGATATTATTTTAAGCAGTTCTTGCGTAAACATTATAGCATTATCCTGCGCTAGACCGACTGTTTGGGAATTTAAATGATTATATAATTCATTTAACTATAGGACAACGATGACGACTAATTAGCTCAATTGTTGCGCTGAGTACTTTGACTCTTTACATAAATATTCTGGGGCGATTGATTATGATCAGAGTTTTGACACTCACAGAAAACTAAATGAATAAAGTATCGAAAAATTACAGTAGATATAGACAGACTAAATTATTTACGAGTATAAATCCAATTGTTAGCTCATTATTATATAAAATTAATTGTGTTTGTAGTAGAAAACAGTCCTTTTGAGTAGAAATGCGTTAACCCAGTCTCAACCTGTTGCAACCCAAATTTGAACAACTTATTCACCCCCCCTCTCTCTCCCTTTCTGTGGTGTGTTTTTAAACCACAGCGTCCGTAGCGAAACATTGACGACGGGATAAAACATTTCTAGGCGTCGATTTACTTACACCAAGACACATACTTCGACGCAATTCTCTTGACAACATTCATAGTAACAATCATTCATAGTACTTCAAAATGAATTTTATTTATTGTTTCCGGTATTTATTTGGATTTAAGTAGCTTCATATCCTTAGCTGAACTTGATTAGCGCCGCCTTCTTAGCTCAGATAACGATTGCAACTTGTAAGGCTAGGAGCGTAATAACATGAATAATCATTTCAGCAATCAAATTTCAGATTTTTTTAACTTTCTCGTCAATGATGCAATTGCACCATATATACCACAACATATTAAACAGCCAGATAGGATCTCTGAGGATTTCCTGTATAAAAATGATTCCTACAGAATTTGGCCTTGGCGGCGCCGTTATGGGGTGAGAACTCTGGGTAGAGATGCGAAGATAAATTAAGAGTATCGATACCGATACCAATTCGATATATTTTGGCCAAGTATAGAGCTGTACATGCGAATGAAGTTGATACTTGAAGACAAAGAATCGCTTCTCTTAAGTATCTCGCTCGGCACGGACAACATGGATTATGGAAAATTTCATAAAAATGATCACTACATAGCCTATAACTTTTGCGGAATTAATTCACATCCCGCAATAGTTCTTTTCTATGGCTAATTATAACCCAAATTCTAGCCCTATGATAAGTAAAACACATGCTACGTATACTTATGGCAGCGAGTACAGGAATTTATTAAGAAAAAAATCACTTTAGAAGCGTAATTTCTGCTTATACGTACCTATAGCAATTTCACGGATCGATTGAGGCGTTTTGATAGGTGGTTGCGCCAAACGCTAATAATCAGTCAGTAATACTTATCAGTTAAATTTAACCAAAAATACTATTGACAATGACAAACATTTAAGTGAACAGTTATACACCTTTAAGTGAGCTCCCAATTTTGGCTCAGTAATTACTAGGCTTGCATAAAATTTAGCTCCAAAGCGTGCTGCCTCAACAGCTGTTATCTATCAAATCAATTAAGTTGTCTCAATCATTCGGTAAAAATAGTATTCGTACACTTTTTCTCCTATTATAGTACTTATTTCTGCAATGTTTAGGAGCACACATATTTCCAGCTCCATTTTAAAAATCATGCACTATCAACACCGTACGCGTACGCCTATGCATTTTATCTCAGCAATGAGCAAATACGAGCGTCAACCATGCGTCAGTGGTGTCCACCGACGTATAAGCCTCTTTTGACAGACACTCACCCAAAATGGCGGGATGCGCGTATGATTGCCTCCAGCCTGAGGTATTTTGCTGATTGTTTGGTATGCTGTGTGGATACTGCAACAGCTGACAAGCTAGCACTGTTTGCCAATGCTATCAGAAGAAACAAAAATTTGGGATATCTGATCCTTCGAATAAATACTTTTTCGCCTGTGAATCACAACCTGAATTTGGGTGAGTCAGTTAAGACAGATTCTGTACGGTTCCTTGGAGTTTATCTGGACACTACCTTAGTTTGTGACACTCATATCGATCAGGTGTCTAAATGATTGCCAAAATCAATATTTTTAATCAAGAACTTAAAAAGAACCGTTAATCATAACAAGGTATATAATGCCTTTCCCTGTACTATTTTGAAGTCGCTGTAACTGTAGTATTCCTGCTTGAGGGCATGCGCCTCAGGCAAGTAGAATATTTAATCTCCAAATCTCCGCGTTCTAATAGATCTGGAGTAAAACAAACTTTCATTGATTTAAACATATTGACTCTACCATCCATATACATTTTTCAGCCTTACAGAAATAGAAAATTTTACTATTCTTAACCAGTGTTCCATGTCAACCAACCGAAAATTAATGTTTTCCTGATAAATAGTAATACGCAATGTTGGTCAATAAATATAGTTAACATGATTTTTTTCAACAAATTGTTATTACCTCATTTAGAGGTGTGTTAATTGTTGTTATTTAGACATATTTCAATTGATTAAAACATTGGAGACTAAATTCTCCTTTTTGACATAGAAAAAATGTTAAAAATAACTTAGATGCATATAGATATCATGGCGAATTGCACAATCACAATAATAGATATAGAGATAACGTAAATATGAAGTATTTAAAATTAAAAAGATATACGTGTAATTCACTTTGGGCGAGTGTTCTATAATAATTCATTGAGCCAAGCATTTTATAGTTTCCAGGAATATTTTGACAATATTGGTATATGATGTAGTATGTGTGTGCTGGCGTAATTCTAATTCAATTGAATGTATGTTTTAATCCTTTACCCAACTCTTTTATAAATCAATGCAAGTATGTTTTATTACATTTTTGACGACTGCAAAAAGTTATGTTTACGAGCAGAAATAAATTCAGTGTTTCAGTATGTCAGTAAGCTTTTAGAAGCACGTACTCTATAAATCCAACAAATCGTATTCCGGTTTTCACCCAAATTGATGAAACACCATGTTTTGTTTCCAAAAGCCTGGAAATTTCCACAAATGTGAATGAATGTGTGTAAACCTACAAGACTGAAGGCAGGCACCACAAAGTTGTTTCTGCAATCATTTTAAACCATTTAACCATGCTGGCCTAATTTTAAGTATTTTGTTGTTTTCAACTTATCAGCGGGTTAAGGACCCATTTCAAAATTTCAAAAAACGCTCCATATTATCTCTCAATTGCTGAAGAAGTATCTATACAGGGTTATTCACGTTATTTGACACGGAGCATTATGGCTGAAGTATTTGATAAAAAAGAAAATAATAATTTCGGATGGATAGAGACCCATAAAGGCTACATTTTAAAAATATTTTCATGTTATACAGCGTGTCCCAAAAACACGAAATCTATCAAAGTTACGTTTTTTAAATGGAACACCCCGTATATTATTGCATATTCAGATTCCTTGGTGAATTGTAGTGTGACTTTATGTATCATACACGGGACTTACAGTGAACCGTTTAGGTGTAAATCACCATTTTCGGTATAAGTAGATATCAGGAAAAAATTGAATATCGCAGAGATTAATAAAATTTGGAAGGCCGCGACTTTGTCATATTACTAAGCATAAAACGCATCAGCTTTGATGAGACTATCAAATTTAAATTACGTTTATGCTTGGAGAAATCGGTCAATTAATAATTAAGGAAACTTCGATCAGCGATAATTTTTCAAATGGGAATGCCTAATTTTTTTTATACGGTTAAACGTAGAATTTGATAACCTTTCTAATGATGTAAGGATGTGAATATCAACCTCTGGTAGTTTTCATTTAATTTTAATTTTTCGAACAAATCGGCGGGGCATTTTCAATTTTCCTACCTATAGCAACATAGCAGGCCATGGAATATAAACAAAAACCTGTTCAAGTAGAAGAGAACAACTAACTTAGCAGAAAAATACACACGAACTATACTAAAGGGACAAGATTATAAAAATTCCTTACAACAAATCAACTCTCCCAGAAACAACTGCGAACACATCGCTAAGGTCAAAGAGAAGCTGGGGTATGGCAGTAATAGATATTTTTTATAGTCTACTGGCTACCGCAATTTACTAGAGGTTAAACATTTCCAAGGCAATTAAAAACCCTGATATGCAACAAAAGCAACCAGCGACTGTTGCCCCAGCACGTAATTATCAATCATATGTAATGGTGTAAAAAAGTAGTAATTTGCGTCGAAGTCGATACCTCTGACTGGAGCCCTTCTATTTTTCAATATCTATCAGCAATATTGCAAAAAAGGAATACTGACAAATCAGACTTAAATTTTCTGCCATTTAAGTTATGTTTTATAATTTGAACAAATTTTAATTCATTCTTCATTTTCTGCGATCCTGCTAATAGGTATTGAAGAATTTTCAGAACTTCATTCAGAGGTACTTTTGATTTGAATTTTGAAGGAATTGCATATTTTCTTATATCATTAAGTGTGAAATTGTACTATGAAAATAATAAACTGCCTACAACATTCTCTAGTAGTTTTCGTTTCATTTTAAAATTTTTAATGGTTTTGGAAATTGACAAACTCTAGTACATTGCAGTAGCTAGTAGGCCGTGAAAAAATCCATTTCTGCCTTAATCCAGCTTCTCTTTGACCAAAGATATGTTACCGCCGTTGTTTCTGGTTAGACTTTGTTTGTTGTGAATAATTTTTATAATGTTGTCCCTTTAGTCTAGTTCGTGTGTATTTTTCTGCTAAGTTGGTTGCTTTCTTCTACCCGAACAGGTTTTTGTTTATATTTCACGGCCTCCTACGTTGCTTATATGTAGGAAAATTGAAAAACGCCGATTTGTTTGAAGATTTAAAATTGAACAAAAACTACCAGAGATTGATATTCACTACCTTATGTAATTAGAAAGGCTATCAAATTCTACGTTTAAACGTATGCAAAATTAAGCATTCTCATTTTAAAAAGTCAAGTTATCGCTGATCGAAGTTTCCTTAATTAATCGACCGATTTCTCCAAGCATAAACGTAATTTAAATTTGACAGCCTCATCAAAACTGACGCATTTTATGCTTAGTAATACGGCAAAGTCACAGCTTTCTAAATTTTATAATCTCTGCGATATTCAATTTTTCCCTGATATCTACTTATACCGAAAATTGGTGATTTACACCTAAACGGTTCGCTTTAAGTCCCATGTATGAATCATAAAGTCACACTAGAATTCACCAAGGAATCTGAATATGCAATAATATACGGGGTGTTCCATTTAAAAAACACAACTTTGATACATTTCATGTTTTTGGGATACTCTGTATAACATGAACATATTTTTAAAATGTAGCCTTTATGGGTCTTTATCTATCCGAAATTATTATTCTCTTTTTTATCAAATACTTTAGCCATAATGCTCCGTATCGAATAACGTGAATAACCCTGTAGGCTTCACTATAAGTGGCGAAATTAATTATTACATCAGAATTATTTTTGTTTCTTTTTTCAGTTAGATATATTTCTAAATAATATTTCATTGTTCCTTTTATCGTTGTGTTATGTTTTTCACGAATACTGTCTATTCTGCCGAAGTCTATGGCAGCGTCCAGATTTAATAACTCAAGATATTTCATCTCCGTACCGCCATAACTTGTATTAGTTCCTATGGAGCTTCTTCCAATATAATTAAGTGTTCATAGATCTTTCGTGGGATAAACTCCTCCTCATTATTTCATATTCTCAAGATTAACGAAGTTTCGAGGGGATGGGATTATCTCGGAGACTCATAAAAATACCTAATAACTTTCCGATAATTGAGAAAATTTTCTTTGGTGCGTGAAACTCCGAGGACTTAGCAGCGGGAGACCCATTAAAAGTTATGACGGTTGTTGATCGGTTAATATGTTGTCGTAAAGTAGGAAAGATTGAAAAAAATCTGCTATATGTGGTTATTATAAACAGTATTTCGTAGAAAAGGTTCTTCAGATTTTGGGATAGAAGTAATGCAGAGGTGTTTTACTCAAAAAGCCGACGTTTCTGCATTTATTTTACGCCTTCTTCAGGGCTAAAACATCATATGAAGATGAACATATATATTATAAATTACATAAATGAGTATTACTTTAGGAATTCAATCTTCACATCAAATTCACAATTAACATTTAAAAGATTTGAGCAATTTTTGCAAATCTGTAAAACAGTCAAACTGCAAGCAAGTACATCGAACATTGATCTGTTGCATAAACATTTTAAAATTAAAATATAAAACAATGTTTCATTCAATCTCATTAAAACAATAAAATAACAATAAAAATAAAATGTAAAGCGTACATCCTTACCTATCGAGCACACCCCTATAGCACCAAAGGATAACATATCCCTTTGGGTCAAAAAATAAAATACATTCTAGAATATAGTTGAAAATAATACGGAATGCCAGTTGTCAACACCTGATTTTGCTGCTATACACTGAAGTCAGTGTGAGAAAAATATGAATATTTATACTTACATATTATTTAATAGATATACCGGGTTTGGTCATAAAAGTGTGTACATATTTGATTACATTTTTTATTATGGTTTAAGTTTAACGTAATTATTATCTTAGTGTTTTAATGAGATTGAATGAAAAATTACTTTATATTTTAATTTTAAATTTTCCATGCAACTGATATATGTTCGATGTACTTGTTTCCAGTTTGATTGTTTTACAGATTTGCAAAACATTGCTCAAACCTTTTACATGTTAATTGTGAATTTTATGAGAATGTTTTCAAATTTGTTTGTAAGATTGAATTCCTAAAGCTAATACTCAAAGGTTTCCAATTTATATTTTTATCTATAATGTTCATCTTCATATGATGTTTTAGCCCTGAAGAAGGCGTAAAATAAACGCCGAAACGTCGGCTTTTTGCGTAAAAAACCTCTGCATTATTTTTATTCCAAAATCCGCAGAACCTTTTCTATGAAATAGTATTAATAAACTGGGATGGGATTGGCTTTCTACTGAGTTATTATAAACATATGCTTTTAGAGTATACAAGGTGGGCCACATAGGTATCTACCCACAAAAACTGAAAACTTCTTATCAATTATATCAGAAAGTTATTAACGATTTTAGTACTTAAAAGTAAAATAATCATGTTTTAAGAGCATACACAAAAATAAATAATGTTCAAAAATATTCTTTGGAATATGTACTTATACAGGGTGTTTACGATCTTAATGCCGTTGTGTAAAGTACGAATATTACACATCATTGCAATGTTTGTAGCACAAATATAATACGAATATCCCAAATTTGAAGTTTCAAAAAAAAAACGCAAAATTTTTTGATAACAGAATATGCGGCAACAAGGCATAGACAATAACATTTGTTTATATAGTGAATATCCCCAAAAACACCTGACAGAAACTAGGGCGAATACTGGGCAATGTTGTCGGATTGTCATTTTGCAGTCATACTTTTTTAATTTTTTTCTGTTTAACTACGCGTTAACTAGGGAAATGGGACTGAGGTTTCAGGTTAGAAATATCATGATCTATCCTCCAAATTAAAGCACGAAGATCTTAAACACCCAGTATTTATTAAAAACATAAAACTGACGGCCGTTTGAATTAGTTATTAATTATTTTAGTTATGGTAGTTAAATCTGTTTGGGAAGTTAAACACCTTACTGCAAACTGGCAATGGCGCGCTGTTTGACGAACCCACAGCCTCTCTCTCTTCACAAAAAGCCATAGTGACAATGACGTAACTGCGCAGTGTTCACCGGTTAGGTTAGGTTTTGTTGACTATTATCATTTGTGTTTTATATTTTGATATATCTGAGAAACGCCCTGCTGACAATTTGAATAAGTACCAAAATAATAACTAATTTTATATAAGTGATATTTTAAAATGGAAACCTTATCTATACCATTTCCAGTAGTAGTTTCTTAAAACGATCAAGTTACGTTTCTGATGCGTCGATTGAAGTTTAAGCTGTCTGTTGTATTTTACACCTAATAGTTTGAAACAACAATTGAAGCTTGCAATATAATTTGATCCTTTTGCAACTACTGCTAATTTATAGTTTATATGAAAATAATATATGCGTAGCGTAGCGAACGAACGTACTTAAACACATTTATAAAGTCTGTCAGTGAAACAACGTGTGGCATGCTAAAAAAATGGAGTCAAGTTGATTGACTCAGTACTTCCCACACATAACGATGATACCATTTTATTATTTCCCATTGCATGAAGGCCATGAAGCTATAGTCTGAAATCTCCTTGCAACTAAATCATCGCCCACCCGCCCGCAAAAAAACATCCAACACAACAACCCTCGTAAATAGTTTCTTACGTCTCCCTCTTCAGGAAATATGCATTAAAAATCAATTGAACAATTTTCACGTTACGCAATCTAGAACGATCTAAAACAATACATGTATGTATACATCACAAATACTCGTGATCCCGTGGGTTCTATAATAAGCATGCAACGTTCGGATGGACCTAAAAAGTGTATCATGCCGCTATGTTTTTTATTCGGATATCAATGAACAGCCCATTACGAATACAACAAAATTTCCAGTTTTACAACCCCCCAACCACCCTAAATTCACCCCCACCCAAAAAAGTATAAAGTGATCAGGACCCCTAAAGCGTCTAAAAATGAAGTTTGAGCTGTTTTCATATTTTTAGTTTTTTTAATATTGTTGCGCCGCCACTGAGACGATTTCTAAAAATCATACGCGTTTTCCATCCTTGCCAAAGTAGTAATACTGTGACGAAATTTCATTAACATCAATTCAGTGGTTTCCACATTATAAAATACAGAACGATCTATAGCAATACTCGTATGTATACATCACAAATACTAAGTCCCGTGGTTTCTATAATAAGCATGCAGCGTTCGAATGGACCTAAAAAGTGTATCATGCCGCTAGGTTTTCTATTCGCATATCAATGGACACCCCATTACGAATACAACAAATTTTCCAGTTTTACAACCCCCCACCCCCCAACCACCCTAAATTCACCCCCACCCAAAAAACAGTATAAAATGATCAGGAACCCCTAAAACGTCTAAAAACGAAGTTTGAGCTGTTTTCATATTTTTAGTTTTTTTAATATTGCTGCGCCGCCACTGAGACGATTTCTAAAAATCATACGCGTTTTCCATCCTTGCCAAAGTAGTAATACTGTACCGAAATTTCATTAACACCAATTCAGTAGTTTCTACATTATAAAATACAGAACGATCTAAAGCAATACTCGTATGTCATACATCGGAAAAAATTCTAAGTTCTTTGTTTTCTGTAATAGGCATAAGGCAATGTTCAGATAGACCTAAAAAAGTTATTTATGTCGCTAGGTCTTCCTTCATAGGTCAGTGGGCAGTCTATTATGAACACAACAAATTTTTCAATTTTACAACCCCCCAACCCCCAACCACCCCAATTTTCACCCCCACCCAAAAAAAGGTATAAAATGATCAGGAACCCCTAAAACGTCTAAAAACGAAGTTTGAGATGTTTTCATATTTTTAGTTTTTTTAATATTGCTGCGCCGCCACTGAGACGATTTCCAAAAATCAGACGCGTTTTCCATCCTCGCCAAACTAGTAATACTGTGCCGAAATGTCATTAAAATCAATTCAGTTATTTCAACATTATAAAATACAGAACGATCTAAAGCAATACTCGTATGCATACATCGGAAAATTCTCTAAGTCCCTTTGGTTCCTGTAATACAAAAGGCAATGTTCGGATGGACCTAAAAAAGTGTATTATACCGCTAGGTCTTCCTCTCTCAGGTCAGTAGACAGCCCATTATAAGTACAACAATTTTTTAGATTTACAACCCGCCACCCCCCAACCACCCCAATTTCACCCCCACCCAAAAAAAAGTAGAAAATGATCAGCAACCCCTAAAACACCTAAAAACGAAGTTTGAGGCATATTTGAAATTTTTCGTTTTTTGCTAATTACTCCGCCGCCTATGCACCGATTTTCAAAATTGTAGCAACATTACCTACTACGACCCTATACCATATCACTACATAAATTTCATCAAAATCTATGCAGCGGTTACTGAGATTAGGAGGCTAGAAAAACGCCAACAGACAGACAGACCGACAGACAGACAGACAGACAGACCGACAGACAGACAGACCGACAGACAGACCGACGGAAATGAGTGACGTGGATTTTCGTTATGTAGGCATCATAAAACGCCCAAAAAGCGTGTTATCTCAAAATCGAAAATTTTCGCGATCACAATACTCCCCTCACCTATCGGTGTGGGAAGTAAAAAAGTAGAAAATGATCAGGAACCCCTAAAACACCTAAAAACGAAGTTTGAGGAATATTTATTTTTTTTTTGTTTTTTGCTAATTACTCCGCCGCCCATGCACCGATTTTCAAAATTATAAGAACATTACCTACTATGACCCCACAGCATATCGCTGCCCAAATTTTATCACAATCCATGCAGCGGTTACTGAGATTACGAGGCTAGAAAAACGCGCACAGACAGACAGACAGACAGACAGACAGACAGACAGACAGACCGACAGACAGACAGACCGACGGAAATGAGTGACATGGATTTTCGTTATGTAGCCATCATAAAACGCCCAAAAAGCGTGTTATCTCAAAATCGAAAATTTTCGCGATCACAATACTCCCCTCACCTATCGGTGTGGGAAGTAAAATATAAAACTAATTCTATCTGATTCTTTATGAACTGGTTTTAGAATCCGTTTTATCCAGAGAATGATTGTGTTAGCGTCTCTATTATTTACTCCCTGCATTTTTTTCAAGTTGTAAACAATGTGGTAATTGAAAAACCATAACTTCTACAAATTCAATAATCTTTAGTGGATATTCAAATGGTGGCAGAGTGCAAGATCAGCATAATCCTGTATATATTAGTAGTACGATGGTACGTGTTGTTTTTTTGAAAGCTCATGGGTAAAGATTAGTACATAAAAAATACGATAAAGATTTTGATAGATAGTTGACAGGATTTTTTTCAAAATGGGCAAGAGGGTGTTCTTACACGCTATACCGTTTCCAGCAGTAGTTTTTCAAAAATATCGAATTACATTTCTAAACTGTCAGGTTCAAATTATACCTTACAGTTTGAATTTACAACTGATGCTTAAAAAATATAATTTGATCCTATTACCGGAACCAAGAGACGATTTTTTGATATATTCATACGAGTATTGCTTTAGATCATTTTGTATTGTGTCACCTGGTAATTATGGAATTAATTTTAATGAAGTCTAACGTAGCGGGGATGTAAAAGCTTATGGATTTAAAAATCGCTCAAACTTGGTTTCTAGGCGATTCTGGGATCCCTGATCGTATTCCACATATTTTAGAGGGGGTAAATTTATGGTAATTTGGGGGTGCCGGGTTGTGAAAGAGAAAAAGATTGTTATATTCGCAGTGGGCTCTCCGTTGGCCTGTAAGTGCACGACATAGTATAATTTTCCGCTTTATCCGAATGCTGCCTACCTTAGACAAAAGTAGTTTTCGAAATTATATTGTTGTTGATAATTCTGTAATGTGTGTAGCTCATCACCAAACAAAGAGCAATGCAATTTCTAAACCGTACCGTGGACCGTGGTAAAGATCGTTAAAGTCTATGGTTTTTGAAAATTGTGATAGTGACGATGAAACTAATTTAAAAAATAAAGTGTGGTTAAAATGAGTCAAGGTAGAATGAGGTCTCGGATAGGGTGGTTGGTAAACCCCGATACATTTCATTGTTCTTTGAAGAGATATCTGTTTTTAAATAACAGAAAATCGGCATTCCAGGTGATTAGGATAACAGTTCAAGGTTGCAGAATGAAAACTGTGTCGTCCTAGTTCCTACGGAGAGAAATGCAAGCAACCATTTACAAGAGTTTTTGTATCGGATGTTTTTTTGCGGACGCGCGGGTGATGATTCGGTTGCATGGAGATCTCAGACAATAGCTTGATGCTAGGAAAATTAATAAAATGGAATCACAGTAATTTGTAGGAAGTACTAAGTCAATCAACTGGACTCCATTTTTCAAGTCATGTAAGGTAAAATGGTAGATTCTGCCATATTTAGCAGCTTATCCAGTGTCAGCTATTGTAGAAACATTATTAAATTTTTAAATGTTACCTGAAGATAGAGAATGTTGTATGAAACAATTAGTGACATGTAGTTAGAGAACAACGACAAAGCATGCTTTACGCTAATTAATAATTTTTATGTTTCTTTATGGAATAATTAAAGGGGGTCATATCTTTTCAATGTAATTAAATCACATTTATCGGTGATGCAGCCTCGGTTGACGAATTTTTGACGAATTTCCCTATATCTAAGGCTTGATAGTACATATATGACGTTTAATTATGAAATCCGAATGTAGGGTATACTATCCATAAATGAGGACCAGACTTTCAAATTGCATTTTGTCCATTATTACAGATTTTCAGGAGAAGCTAAATACTAGTACAGAAAAACCAACTCAGAGCGAAAAAAATTGTTTGGGATAATATAATGATATGGGGTGTATGGTGTATGGTACTCAATCGCAAAATTTGGTGCAAACAAAATGTAATTTGATTTAAATTGTCAAGTAGCAAAAATAACAATTTGTAATCATTTTCATCATTCTCAGCGCATTACTTCTACGCCTTTTTTTGCTCGTCGTCTCCATCACTAGCTTGCCACAGTTTCTTCACGTATTGCAACCATCAATTTCAGCCCCTGGTCTATGTCTTACAATATACAATTGAAATGCATTTTGTTCATGATTATGAGGCAAAAAGCACTTTGAAGATACTATGTGACTGGAGTTTGCCTAGGTATGATTTCCTACTTGTTAGCACGGAGAGTAAATGCATTTTGTCTGCTTTTACTTCCCACACCGATAGGTGGAGGGAGTATTGTAATCGCGAAAATTTTCGATTTTGAGATAATACACTTTTTGGGCGTTTCATGATGTCTACATAACGAAAATCCACGTCACTCATTTCCTTCGGTCTGCCTGTCGGTCTGTCTGTCTGTCTGTCGATCTGTCTGTACGCGTTTTTCTGTCCTCGTGATCTCAGTAACCGTTGTAAAACTGGAAAGTTTGTATTATTGATAATAGGCTGTTCATTGACCTGTGCAGGAAAGACCTAGCGGCATATGACAATTGGGGGGGGGGGGGTGGTACTGGCGATGACTTTGTTGCAAGGGGATCTCAGACTAAATCTTTGTATTATATGGGAAAATAATAAACTCGTATCTCCGTAATGTGTGGGAAGTACCGAGTCACTCAACTTGACTCCATTTTTTGTCATTAAATAGTAAGCATTTGGTCATAGGAATACAGCACCACCTCTACCTCAAATTTGGAAAACTGGGACAAAATGCATTTTGAAAATCTGCTCCTCAATGTAAACATGACAAAGTATCTGGTCACCAATTCTAGGTGTGAATCCAACGTTAGTACGACGTCGGTAATTGGTTCATGATGATCAGATCCCGACTTTGCGGCGACTCGATCTGTATTCCCCATTTCAAATACGGGTCGTAATGCCATGGAGGCGACATCAAAATGACTTATTCGCAACGTAGGACGACGTTCTTATGTTGCTTGGGAGTTTTTTATTGATTGACCCATGAAGCGCGTTGCAAAACGCTGCCCTTTCCTAAAAATGCACCTCAAAAGGTGTCTGTCAAAGCTGTTGGTCCCTGTTGGAAATATATTTTGCGCGGTATCGATATGCTTGATAAATTGGTTTTCCATTGCAGCCACCAGATTTAAAACCGCGATTTCATTTTGTGTTATTATTCGCCTTTGGTTTGTTGCATCAGAGGTATATATCCATGTCCGCTAACGTGATTTATGCGGTGGTAGAATTATTAAGGGTAGTCCCGCTCTCCCAGCTTTGGTAGGGAAAGAGTAGAATAATATCCGAGGAGGCAGAGAAGAAAAATTTAATCAAAACGTGTCGTGCGTGACTGCTTCAGTTTTAAGGTCTCTCTCCTAATTTTCCAACGTTTATAAGCGAGGATTCCTTTCTTGGATGCCGACATTCCTCATGAATGAAGACAGAGACGAACAACGTTGCTAGGGAAGTTCAGAACAGCAAGCCTATACAGGGTGTTTATTTGAAAACTTGCCACACCGCATTTTTCAAGAACCGCTGATTAAAAGAAAAAACGCCGAGACACTTCAAAAGATTGGTCAAGGGAGACAACTTTTTAACTGCGTGCTGGAAGTTTTAGCGCATTGGTAAAATGGACCTCCTCAACGTTTAACACTTGCGAGGCTTGTCAAGTGACTATCCTCAGAGAAAATAAAGGTGAAAGCACTAGAGCGACATACAGGGTGTCCCACGACGATTAAGACAAGCAATATATCGGAACTGGGCAGTAGTAGCGAATTATAATTTTGGGGGTTTAAATAAGAGCAAATATAGTATCTTTTTTTGTCATTGCGTTACCCCGTGAGGTATTTGTTTATGATCACGTGACGTCCGATTCAAAATGTTCAATGGAACACCCTGTTTATTTGTGACTTTTTATTTTCCTCCCGATTAAACGATTCCAACAAACTAGCACACTTGGGGTCTAAGGTGATTAGTTCAATAGCTACAGTTACTTAAAGGACTGTACCACTATACCATTGTTTATACCATGTACATTGTTTATACCATGTACCATGTACCCCTACAGTTAAATTACTTTGGTAGTGTTTCATAATGGTAGTGCTACAGTCCTTCAAGTACCTGTAGCTCTTGAATTAATCACTTTAGACCCCAAGTGTGCTAGCTTGTTGGAATTGTTTTGTCAGGAGCAACACAAAAAGTCATATATATACAGGGTGTCCCATTAAAAGTTTCAAATCGGACATCACGTGACCAAAAACAAATACGAGGGTTGCTCTATATCTCCGTCAATCCACCAGTACGCAGACAGCTGTTTCACGCTTATTAGCGATCATCAGTGCGCCATAGGTCGATTGATGGAAATAGAGAGCATCAATTTTTCCATGTTTACTAAACATGTGAGAGTAGACAGAAAGAATTCTGCCAGTGCGCCATCTAGTACCCGAAGGTAACGGCAACCAAAGTCTGCTCTCACATGTTGACAAAATTAAATATTAAATATTTTTAAATGTTCCACGAGATGAAAACCGTCAACACGAAAGGTGTCAAGCAGTGCACCGAGATAATTCAAAAACAAAATCGATTATTTTGTTGTGAAGACCGTTTGGATGTAAGTAGATATTTGATATCACCATTGCTTTTAATTATTATTCATCTAAGGGTCGCTTTATCAGCATTCATGTTTTGACAAGAATTCTGACAAAGATTTCTATTGGATCTTGCCTGACGAGGGGATTCTATTGGATATTAATAGTAAGTACTTATCATCCAATGGTATTTTACGCCTTATTTCCCATTCATCATTCAACAAAGTAAATTGATACAAAAACAAAAAGTACATGGAGAAATCCCAAGCTTGATGTTGATTGTTGAAAACAAACTGTCAATATTGGATGACACATTTCTCAAAATATTTTTGAATTTATGTACGAGTATTACAATCATAGCAGAAAATCAACCTATAATAGGTAACTTAAAAAATTTTAGGTGTAAATAAATGTATGATCATAATTATTATCAACTGCGATAGTTTGTAACAAAATCATGAAAATAGAACCCCAGTTCCCACCTGAGTCAATCAGAAATTGATTGTAAATAATACACATACATATTTTCATAAAGATACTTGAATATGCTGGATGCACACTTGTTATGGAGATTTATATACAAATATCCACAAAGAATGTAAAGATACTAACTTTCTTCATCCTATATTTCCACTTTATATTAATTCTCTTCCACAAGCATCTAGTAAGGATCTTGCATCCTAACATTATGACGTCACAACTATGGTGACCAATCCTGGCGCGTTCATAATCATGTGATTTTGTTTCTAATATTATCAATTTTTATTGTTTATAATTAATAGAAAAAAATATTTTTAGATTTTCGCCTTACTGTTATTACTTATTGTTAATAGTACATTTTCAAAGTACATAAAAAATGTGTGCAATGGATTATGCAGATCTACATCTCATCTCCAAGGACCGTTTGACCTCTATTAATTTCTAAGGAAGTGTTTGGAGCGCAGATGATGGTTGCGCGGGTTACCTCCTAAAATCTGCTAACATCTCTTACAAAAAAATGCAAAGGTGGATGGGTATTTGGACACGCGCTGTACGCTAATACGAGAACTACTGATTACTGGGAAGAGGGTGAGGTGTTTAGAATAATTCATATGGGATACACCTGCCGTGTACCCCAGGTCCCATTAGAGGGTCACTCCACCTTTTTGTTAGCTACCTCTTATCTTGACCATTGAATGAGTAACAAAGTCAAGGTTAGTAGTTTCTGAACAATATGAGTAGTTTGCCTCTGGAACTCAGTATCATAATCTGGTGGTTAAAACTATACAGATGAGGTGCAAAATAGAGAAAATGACTTTGTATTGTAAACTGCAGAATGCAGTTATATGGACGTCACCCATATCTCTGTTTTTTATGGTCAGCCTTCCGCAAAGGCTGAAAGCCTAGGATGCTGTAGAAGCCCTGCAAATGGATAAGTGTCTGTGTACGTTAGATTTGAAACGCTGCAGGTTTTATCCGTCTGGAAACAAATTCCGCGGCAGCTTATTCTACAGCGTCGAAGTTCTCCAAAGGAAAGAATGCTGGAGGAGAGTGGTTTGGGGAGTAGGGACCTTGACTTGGTAAGAATGAACTCGCTGAGCCTCACTAGCGTTCCTCGTCCGGACGAGCTTCAGTGTTATTATCTGGGAGAGCTCAAGGTCAGCCACCCTACTTCGATGTTAAAGGCTGTGGAGATCCTTTATCAGGTTAGGCGTATCAATTAGTCCAATTGCTCACTTCTAGATAGAGTCCAGAAGTTTCAGAGAATGCTTCGGAGCGTATCCCCACACTTGAAAGCAATACTCCAACGATGGTCGGATCTGTCCCTTGTAGAGCAGCCGTAGTTGCTCTGGTGTATAGAGCTTCCTACAACTTCAAGCTTCTGAGATGCCGTTTTAGCAGTACTGACGATGTGGAGTACCAGGTCATGTTATTGTTGATGTTGATCCTCAAAAGCTTGGCTGAAGGTGACTCGATATTGGGTGACCCTCCATTTCCACAGTTGTTAAGCCAACGTGAAACTTCTTTGTCCGTGTTTTTATCCATGTTACAGTTAGTTATAGTCAGTTATATGTATCTTTAGTTCTCATAATATAAACAGAATCTCAAGTGTTTGCGACTCATGAACTTCGAAATAGTTGTATACAGTGAAGGTACCGACATGGTGAGTTTTGTGCAGAATAATGGTCAAAATAACTAGTATGCTTATACTCGGTTGGCTTTCTGAGATTGACTCCTTGTCCCACTACTTCCGTCCGAAAATAAGAATCTCATATACGTCTAGAAAGTTTTGTTATTTACTCCCTTTGTGTATAGCTTTTGTGTTTATAAGCAGGTTCAAGGAACCTCTGCCCACCAGTGAACATTACATAAAATAATTGTGTTAGGTAAAACTTCTCATGAATAATATTAATACACTTACCTGCGTCTTGAAGATGATGAAAGGAAAACTGGGAATTAAGTTATGTAGGTTACGCTGTAATAGCATCGGCATGCTCTTGGAGAAGCAGCGGAATATTTATGACATGGCGTGTGGATTATTATGCTCTTCGTCATTAATTTATTAATAGAATCATGTTCCGGGGATGCTGTTAACGTCAGCACCGGGACAGGGAAGAACCTGCGCTGCTAGGCAAGGGCGTCGCATGCGATAAAAATGTAAATAAGGCACCGCGTCGTTGTACATCAGAGGAGCATATTGGCGGGAAACGTGACTGTCGCACAGAGCCGGCGCGGCACCAACCGGGAATTTAATTATTCGGGTTTTCCGCGAATTTCCTTTCGACGGCGGCCTGACAGAGACGGTAGCAATAAAGCCAGCCATAAACATTGTGGAGCATTTTTTAGTTCGTCGCGTATAACATAGTTGTTTTCCGCATAAAGTGCTACTGGCTCAAGCTCTTCTTGGATCTACCGGCTTCTTCTTCTGGTGCCGTATCAGATCCCCCTAAGGTTGGCAATAACATTGGCGAATTGATCACGTTCTTCGGCTAATCTAAATAGTTGTTCGGCACTGCGTATTCCGGTCCAATCGCGAATGTTCTTCAGCCATGACATTTGTTTCCTTCCAATACCTCTGCGACCCTCGATTATTTTGCCTTTCATTATGAGTTGAAGGATTCTGTAGCGGTCCCCTCAAAGGATATGCCCCAAGTACGATATTTTCCGTATTTTGATTGTCTTGATCAACTCTCGAACGGGACTTGCTCTATTTAAAACTGCTTCGTTGGTCTGTAGGGCCGTCCACGGTATTCGGAGCATTCTTCTATGCAACCACATTTCGCATGCTTCCAGGCGATTAATAGCGTTGGCCTTGAGGGTCCAGGTATCAGCACCATACAACAACACCGACCAAATATAGCATCTGACCATTGTCTGGCGCAATCCGAGGTTTAAGTTGTCATTGCAGAAGAATGATTTCATTTTTAGGAAAGTTGTGCGAGCTGTTTCTATTCTGCACGTGATCTCTTTAACTGGGTCTAGTTGTTCCGTAATGTAGCAGCCAAGATATCTAAAATGATTGACTCTCCACATTTTGTTGGTCTATATGTAGGGAAGCATCGGTGTGTTGCATCTACCGGAATTAAAATAATAATTCGTTTTAACAGGCTTTTATGAGCTTCACCTGTATGTTCATGAGTAACTCTCCTTTGGATAAGAGCAAGTTGGCTTACTACTATGTCATCATCATAGCCACAATGTCTTAACAGACATGTGGCTATGAACTCGTAAAATGTAGGTACTCATTTTACGAGTTTCTCTTGGGATATCTTTAAGATCTTTAATGCAGTAGTTTCCCATTTGCTTTCTGCATCCTCATGCCGATGACCAGATGGTATCTACTGGTTCATCCGCCTTTAGGGGCAATTTCTCACCCCAAGGACATGAAGGTGTCCCGACTATTTTCAACTCGTCCACCCAAAGCTGTTGGTTGAGAAGAGGTTACTGCTTATAGCGACAGTAGTTCGGTTCCTTTTAGTCGCCTTTTACGACATGCAGGATATACGATGGAAGATATTCTAACCCGCCCCCACACGGGGGTACTACTATGTGACCAACGTAAATAATTCGGTGGAAGAAGTAAGGATAACTCTTAATAATTCTATCCAATTTCCATATTTTATTAAATATATATAGGCTACGGAAAATCATTTATATTCGCTTAATGTCATATCCATTTACTTCATAAAACAGTTTCTATTTCCCACCTTAAAGACGACCCTGCATCGGTATTGTATAATCGCAGCAGACGGTATTTAATGTCTCTGTTATACTTATGCTTTCTATCTCATTTTAAGCTTCACATGATAGTGATGATCGCTACCTGATGGGATCCCCCGCTACCCTTCCTCATGCCATGCTGGTCAATTTACGATGGTCACACAGTACTGTTATTCCGTCTCTACTCACAAAAATCTGTTAGATTTTACGAAAAATCAGTTGAGTTGGCAACATAGCCTACGTCAGATACGCATGCCTTCCCATGGTCCTGCTCCCTGCTCCTGTTGAATTTTGTAGGGGCGTCTTACAGCAACTGCAACACATGCTCCATCTGTTGTCTTAAACAGTAATGTGTTAGGCTGGAAAACGTTATATAGCTGTCGGGCTGGCTTCGTGTCATAACCACCTACAACAGACGGTGCGGAACTTTGGTGCCACCTTTTGTTAATGTTGCACAGAGGCGTAGCGACGAGAGCTTAAAAGGCGTGACATCAAACTGTTTTGTGAAACTCGACAGTTGTAATTATCATTTATGCAGTATAATTGTTCATCTTTATTAAACAAAGTATTAACAAATAAAGCTTAAAAAGACTAAAAAAACACGCTTGAATGATAAAGCTAACTGAAAAATTAAAAATAAATACAGTTAAAGAAAACGAAAACCACGCATTTAAATAACATCGGACTAAAAAGTTAAGAATAATCTTATAACAATAATGAACAAAAAATACAAGTATGATTGTAAAAAAAGCGTCGGGTCAAGTCTCTTGGTTTATGTAATGGGCAAGACAATGTTCGGATGGACCTAAAAAAGAGCATTATGCCGCTACGTCTTTTCTTCATAGGTCAGTGGACAGCCCATTATGAGTACAATAAATTTTCAGAATTTTCAAAAATCACCCAAAAAAGTAGAAAAAGCCTAGAAACGAAGTTTGAGGATTGTTTGAAAATCTTCATTTTTTGCTACTTACACCGCTGTCCATGCGCCGATTTTCAAAATTATAGCAGCATTATCTACTACAGTCCCACGGCATTTCGCTACCCAAATTTCATCACAAACCATGCAGAACTTACTGAGATTACGAGGCTAGAGAAACGCCAACAGACAGACTGACGGAAATGAGTGACATGGATTTCCGTTATGAAGATATCATGAAACGTCCAAAAAGCATATTATCTCAATATCGAAAATTTTCACGATCATAATACTCCCCTCACCTATCGGTGTGGGAAATGAAATGGAAAATAGTTTGAAAGCTTTTAATAATTTGCCGTCCCAGGTTCTCCACAAGCCACACTTTAATAATTCTACATTAAAATAATTTGATTTTTTTTTACTTTTGCTAAAAATTACTAATAATTGCCCAATTTCAAAGGTGCGCTCGCTGGTTTGGAGAACATTGAGCATATTTTTACTTAAAGCATATCTAACCGTACTGAGTCACATTCAACTGATGTACTAGAAATGCAACTTGACTGAATTTTATACAGAGGTATCCGAAACGTCAGTACAATGTTTATCTTCCAAGTACTAAAACAGAACATTTGATCTAAAAATGTCGAATAGTCTCACGATTAGTGTGAGAAGTCGCCTCTGAATGCTCTAAACTTGCTCGCTCGTGCTTGAACAGTGTGACCGCGGCTTTAGTTAGACTAGTACATAGAATAATGGGAAGTAATGAAAAACATGTCAGCGTATATGGCCAACTTTAGAGCAAGCCATGTCACATCCTGCTGTGTTGTAGGTCGAATACAAATTCGCAAAAATCGAGAGCGAAATTGAAGAGAAGCGAGCTTCAAAGTAGACGCACTCGCGCTTTAAGGGTTCTAATTATTTTTCTCTTTTGACTTTGTGGGAGACGATATTTCACTCAGTAGCGGAGGAGCGGCTTTGAATGGCATTAGAAGTGGTTTGCTGTGAACTAGATTCGTTGAATGTCTAGCTGATAAGAACAATACCTAAAATTGTCGAGGGATGTTGACCCTTGATTTGGTTGAGCTGCCTCAATTTGTATTTTCATTATTAAAACTTCAGTGTGGGACGTACTTCGTGAATCAGCAAACCAATTATTTAAAGTTCAGAAACCTATAGTATATCAATATAATAATTCTGGAGTATTGGAATACCATCATGTTATTGCGAGGTTTCTATAATTTACAACTGTTTAAAGGATTGCACAAGTGAAGCAGTGATCACATACGAAAAATAAATAAATATTCTTTTGTGGGGTGACACGGCGATACATCATTCAGAATAAATACAGGGTGAGTCAAGCTCAACGCTTCGCACCCTTGTGACTAAACAATACCACTTTTCGAAAAATCGACTTTACGAGTATAAGTAGGTCGAGCTGGACTACATTTTAAAAATAATGACTTTTATACAGAGTGTCTAATAAAACCGGGACACATCAAAGTTATGTTTTTTTAAATGGAACACCCTGTATATTATGGCATATTTAGATTTCCGTGTGAATTTTAGTGTGACTTTATGTATCACACATGGAACTTTAAGCGAACCGTTTAGGTGCAAATCACAATTTTTGGTATAAGTAGTAGTCAGAAGAAAATTGAATATCGCAGCTACTATAAACCTTAGAAGGCTGTGACTTTGCCGTGTTACTAAGCATAAAATCTGTCAGCTTATGTTAGACGGTCGAGTTCGAATTACATTTTTACTTGGAGAAATCGGTAGATCAATTAAGGAAACTTCAATCAAAGGTAACTTGATTTTTTCAAATGGGAGTGCTTAACTTTTCTGATACGATCAAATGTGCAATTTGATAAGCTTTCTAATGATATGCGGTTGTAAATACCAATCTCTGGTAGTTTTGATTTAATTTCAAATTTTCAATAAAACCGGTGTTTCTCAATTTTCCTACCTATAAGCAACTTAGCAGGCCATGAAATATAAACAAAAAACTGTTCAGATGGAACAAAACAACTAACTTAGCAGATAGCTACGGACGAACTAGAGTAAAGGGACAAAATTATAAAAATCACTTACAACAAATCAATTATAACCAGAAATAACAGACATAACAGATCTAAGGTCAAAAAGCAGCTGGAGTACGACAGAAATGGGTATTTTTTACAGCATACCGGCTACTACAATATTCTAAAGATTGACAATTCACAAAACCATTATGAATTTTGAAATGAAAGGAAATCTACCACGTAATAATGCTGGCAGTTTAATAGCTTCAGAACGAAATTTCACATTCATTGATTTAAAAAAATAGTAAGCGATACCTCTGACTGGAGTTCTGCAAATTCTTTAATACTCATAAACAAGATCTCCGAAAATGAAGAATAAATTAAGCATCTGCTCAAATTATTAAACATAATTTACCTGGCAGCAAATTAAAATATGATTTGTCACTATTCCTTTTTTGCGATCTTGCTAATAAAAACTAAAAAATTTAAAGGACGACAGTGAGAGGTATCATTACTTTTGACTTTGACGGAAATGACTACTGTTTTATACCATTAAATGTGAAATTGTGTTCTGAAGGTATTAGACTGACGGCAACGATCGCTGAAAGTTTTGCATTCATTTTAAAGTGTTTAGTCATTTTGGAAATTTTTAATCTCTAGTACATTGCAGTCGCTAGTAGGCTGTAAAAATTATCCATTTCTGTCGTTCTCCAGCTTCTCTTTAACCTTAGACATGTTGCCGCCGTTGTTTGTGGTTAGAATTGATTTGTTGTAGGGAATTTTTATAATCTTGTTCTTTTGACTCTAGTTCATCTGGATCTTTTTGCTAAGTTAGTTGTTTTACTCCATCTGAATACGATTTTGTTTATTTTTCATAGCCTGCTAGTTTGTTTATCGGTAGGGAAATTGAAAAACACTGATTTTATTGAAATATCGAAATTTAATAAAAAACTACCATAGATTGATGTTCACAACCTGATATCATTAGAAAGCCTATAAAATTGCACATTTGATCGTATAAAAAAAATTATGCATTCCCATTTGAAAAAATCAAGTTACCTTTGATTGAAGTTTCCTTAATTGATCTACAGCTTTCTCCAAGTAAAAATGTAGTTCGAACTTGGCCGTCTAACCTAAGCTGACACATTTCATGCTTAGTAACACAGCAAAGTCACAGCCCTCTAAGATTTATAATAGCTGCGATATTCAATTTTTTTCTGACATCTACCTATACCCAGAATTGTAATTTGCACCTAAACGGTTCGCTTAATGTCTCATATATTATGTGATACATAAAGTCACACTAAAATTCACCCGGCAATCTAAATATGCAATAGTATACAGGGTATTCCATTTAAAAAAACATAACTTTGATATGTCACGCTTTTATTAGACACTCTGTATAAAAGTCATTTTTATTAAAGTGTAGCTAAACTCAACATTCATACACCTGCAAAGTCGATTTTTCGAAAAGTGGTATCGTTTGGTCACAAGAGTCCGAGGCGTTGAGCTTGACTCACCCTGTATAGTTAAAAAATACGCTTTTAAAGAACATCGGACTGGAAAGTAAAAAGTAATTTTTAGAATAAGCTTAAAACAATAATGAACGAAAAATACTAATATGAAGAAGTGTGGGCGTTTTGTGTCATATCATTCGTTAATCGAGCTCCCGACGCTTTTTTCACAATCATACTAGCATTTTTAATTCATTGTTGTTTTAAGCTTATTTTGAAAATTATTTATAACCTTCCAGTTCGATGTTCTTCAAACGCGTGATTTTTTGTTTTTTAAACCATATTTATTTACATCATGACGCGCTTTTGTTTCAGTACAGAAAAGCAGAGAGCGAAAATACAAAATATAAATAAAATGACATTCTCATTCTTCATTTCTGAGTATAAGTAGAAGTGTCAAAAATCTAGAAATATTAAATGACGACGTTAATTTTGCCTAAAAACAAGGTTCTACGCCGCTAACAAATCGCTGTTCAAATAGAGTACAAGCTTTTTCCCTTGCTGCAGTAGTAGGTAATTCCAGCAAAAGTGTACTAATTATTATAGTTGATTATAATAGTTAAATATAATTAATATCAGATTAATACTAAGTTTTAGACTGTGAAACGAATTCCTGCTTCTCCATTAAAACAACTCACAAACAGTTGGATATCACGCTTTTTAAACGCTCGTCTCGCTCGCCTCTGTGTAATATTAACAACTTCTAAGGTGTCTGCGCCATCTCTTAGTCAGCGGATACGACCTCTGGTCCGACGGATTTGAAGCAGTCAAAATCGTTTTCGTGACAAAGTTGGAGCGTTCAATGTTCGGCCACACCTCTTGATCCAAAGGAGAGTCACAAGCTCACAAACATATAAACATACATATAAACAAATTGCGTTGGACAGTTATAGATGCGTAGAAAGTATCGAAAAATCTGTTTGACGCCACTTTTTCATCAAATTCCTTTACGCGTCTTAGGTCGCATCTGTAATACATCAAAAAAATGGAGCCAAGCTGACTGACTTAGTACTTCCCACACATAACGGTGATACCGTTTTGTCACTTCCCATTGCATAAAGCCCCCCTCCCAGCCCCTTGTAACCAAATCTTCGCCCGCTTGCTCGCAGAAAAATATCCAATATTATTAATTTATTCTGCAAGCTTTAACTGGACGAATTGAATCAATCAGGAACTTCCAAACCGTCTAAAAATGAAGTTTAAACTGTTTTTATATCTTTATTTCTTTCATCATCGTTGCGCCGCCACTGGCGCCACTGACACGATTTCTAAAAACCATACGCGTTTTCCATTCTCGCCACGGTGATAATGCTCTGTCAAAATTTCATTAAAACCAATTCCAGGTTATACAATACATAACAATCAAAAACAATACTCGTATGTATACGTCAGAATATTCTAAAACCATTGGTTTCTGTGGCAGGCAAGGCAATGTTCGGATGGACCTAAAAAAGTAAATTATGCCCTTAGATCTTTCACAGGTCAGTGGACAGCCTATTATGAGTACAAACTTTTTTCAGTTTTACAACCCCCCACCCTTCAGCCACCCCAATTCCATCCATATCCGAAAAAAAGTAGAAAATGATCAGGAGCCCCCAAAACGCATTAAAATGAAGTTTGAGCTGTCTTTATACTTTTAGTGTTTTTATTATCACTGCGCCGCCACTAATACGATTTCTAAAAACAATACGCGCCTTCCATCCTTGCTACGGTAATAACACTGTGTCAAAATTTCATTAAAATCACTTTAACAATTTCCCCGTTACACAATTCAGAACGACCTAAAGCAATACTCGCGCATGTATGAACCAGAAAGTCCACTGGCTTCTGTAATAGGCAGGTAAATTTCAGATGTGCCTAAAAAGGTACAATATGCTACTAGGTCCTTCTTTCACAGCTCAATATGGACAAACCATTATGAATACAACAAAACTTTCAGTTTTACAACCCCCCATTCCCCAATTTCACCCCCCGTTCAAAAAAAGTAGAAAATGATCAGGGACCCTTAAAACGCCTAAAAACGAAGTTTGAGGAATATCTGAAATTTTTTGTTTTTTAGTAGTTACTCCGTCATCCATGCAGTGATTTCCAAAATTATAGGAGCATTTCCTGCTACGACACCACAGCATATCGTTACCCCAATTTTATCACAATCCATATAGCGGTTACTGAGGTGATGAGGATAGAAAAACGCCAACACATCAACAGACAGATAGACAGACAGACAGACCGACGGAAATAACTGACGTAGATTTGCGTCATGACATCATAAAACGCCCAAAAAGCGTATTATCTAGAAATCGAAAATTTTCGCGATCACAATACTCCCATTACCATCGGTGTGGGAAGTAATGAAAAATGTTCCTTATCAAATATGGACAGCGAACTGTAAGAGGGCGTAACTCACTGTGTAAGTTTACGAAGTAAGATGAAGTGCCAATAACTCCAGGGGAATAATTGAGAAAATTTCCTTCGGCGGCTCCCCACGGAGCACCAATCGTTAGCCTCGGCCGAGAAAATACGTATGCTAGGAAAATTTCATTAAAAGTTGCCGGGAGACTTGCTGATGGAAAAGCTGCCCTCGAGGCACGACATGGTAGTTTGCAGATGTCTAAATGTTCTGCCATTTTTGGTAGCTAGATAGCTGTAAATACCAACGAAGTCGAATAGGATAGAAGAAATTAACAAAGATTTTTATATTTATATATACTAGTAGATAATGCATATATGAAAGCTGGTTTGAGGATATGCAGGGTGATGGATAATTCGGTACAGGTATTTAAGGTGGTGATGGTAGAGACAGTAAGCTATAAAATTGACCATATAATACCATGTCCAATTCCTAATAGAGATAAATTGAATTTTAGAGATTTCCATTAAAATGCAGACATCCAAACGGAAACCCTAATAAAGCAAAATGTGGCTAGACTTCATTTTAGCGGAAACCGAAATGAGAGTTGAAAGTAGTGTCAATCGACGCGGTTTGACGTCCCGAGTCAACGAGACCACTACGCCACTTTGAACTTTCAGTATACTCTGTTACCTGATACTTTAGACTGGCTTGACGTCAATTTAATAGGTATCAGCTGACGAATAAGTGCATCTCAGATTTAATTTTTTAGTAGTGGTCTGAATTGGTAATCCTGCATGTCAGGACCGTCTTAGCACTATTTTTACTAAATTTCTCATTGCAAAAAAATAGTGACTATTTTTGTGAACAAGAAATTGATTCAATATCTAAATATTCACAGCAAAAATGCTTCGGCGAAACAAATACATTTTTTTATTTATATATTATTAAGCGTCAATTACTCGTCAGTAGCGGTACGAGCACCGAGTGCAGCCCTGTACGTATACCGTTAAAGCATGTGTCAAGATTCTTTCTGGGGGACTTCTAGTTATGACTAGCCGAACATCTGTTCGTGGCGTAAGGAAGTGCTAGTTGACTCAGCTTGACGTCTTCGGTCGAACTAAACCACTTCCGGGCTGAAAAAACGCTCCGATGAAAATCTACGCCACTTTAAAATTTCAAACCTAACCTAAAAACGACTTTTAAATGTCGATGCTTCTTCACGAAATATATGGTCTTTTGCATTCATAATGGGCTGTCCATTGGCCTTTGAATGAAAAACCTAGCGGCATAATACACCTTTTTAGGTCCATCCGAACATTCCCTTGCTTATTATAGAAACCAAGGGACTTAGAATTTGTGATGGATCGTACGAGTATTGTTTTAGATTGTTCTATATTGCTTAACGCGGAAATCATTGAATTGATTTTAATGAAATTTTGACGTACTATTACTACCGCGGCGAGGATGGAAAACGCGTATGTTTTGGAAAAATCGTGTCACTGACGGCGCAGCAATAATAAAAAACTAAAAATATAGAAACAGCTCATACTTCGCTTTTAGACAGTTTGGAGACCCTTGATCGTTTCGCATCGTCCAGTTGAAGCATGCAGAATCAAAAATGTGGCGTCCTAGTTCCTAAGGAGGGAGACTATTTATGAGAGTTTTTGTGTTGGAGTTTTTTTGCGGGCGAGTGGGCGATGATTTGGTTGCAAGGGGAATTCAGACTATAGCTTCATGCAATGGGAAAACAATAAAGTGGTATCATTATTATGTGTGGGAAGTACTGAGTCAATCAACTTGACTCCATTTTTTTAAATGTAACGCCCCATATTTTATTATACCAGAAAATTGCCTTCAATACGCTTTTTACAGCATTTCCGATATCTACATTTATCAGTTTCTGAGATATTTCGATTCTTGAAAATTTTAAATATGTCTTCTATTTGCGTACAAAAATGTGGTTATTCTCAAAAAGTACTAAGAAATTTTATTTCTATTCAACGAATAACTAAATATAATGCCATAATAGTATTTAATGAAGTCAGAACCTTGAATTATCGAGATAATATAAGTCAAGTATGCCGAGATAATCATTTTATGGACCTGATGCATAATTTTCAAGCAGGTTTACCAGATATGCTTTGAAGTTATATTCGCATACCCAATACCCAAATCATATCTATTTGTTTTTCCCTAAAAAAATCATTTTTAAAGCTCGGTCTCTACACAGTATTAAGGAGATTACGAAAACTGTCAATTTCAAAGCCTACCTGATAATCAGCTTGAGAATTATGCATCACGTCTACAGAATTATTTTCTCAACATACATCATAAAATACTATTATTGCGTTATATTTTAGTTGCTTGTTAAATAAAAATAAAATTCCCTAGTGCTTTCTCAAATTTAATAAATTTCAGTACACAAATAGGAGGTAGATTTAAAATTTGCAGAAAGCAATTTTTTGTTATAGTCATAAGGGGAGGGCTATACTTAAAAAAAGAGAAAATCTAAATTTTGCATCCTACCTCACACTGTATATGAATGTGTGGGCGACTTCTTTTATAGTCGGCGTGAAAACTAGGAAATGTTTTTTATCCGGACATGTAAAATTTATAATTTTTGATTCATTAACTTAAAATATACAGTACGTTCATTTGACAGCGATTTGGATATAAAAATGATCATAACTTTTGAAATAGCCAATATATTATAGTGCCTCATCTTGTAAGAACGAGGATTATTAGTAGAATCTAAACATTTGATAATATTTAGGGTGTCTCATTAAAAAAAAGTATGTTTGCATTAATACGTGGTTATGAATCATCCTTTGTAAATCAAAATACTAGAACTGGCCAGTTGATTTCAGATCAGAGCCAATAACATAAATAAAAAAAATCAAAATACTTTATAAAAAGAAGCATATCCTTGGCTAACTTCTGTATACAACTTTTTCCACTATCTTCTACAGTAGTGAAGTTATCGACCGATACCACACTAAAAACTCATCCTGTATATGTATTTTTAAATTACAGGGTGAGAGTATTAATGAATATATTGTAACTTGACTCTGGTATGTGCTGAAAAACTGGATCGTTATATGCTGACTTTCATGAGCTTAATCAACAGAAGTAAACACTGCTGGATGGAAATCCGTGTTTTTATAATAAATCCAATTTGACGAAATCAAACGCCAAGCGTTACATAAAAGCGAATTTAATTAATAGAATCCGTTGTTTTGAAGGGGTCGAGTCGAGTAAATGGAATAATAAAATCGATCCGATGAAATTAATTAAACTTTTCAGCTTGAGCGATTTTGATGAAAACGATTGAGCTTTTCGATAGGAGGCATGTGGAGGAAATAGAAGTTGGTTGGTATACATTCTCATCTACAGATTATGTCGCACTTTGCGAAGCACTGTTTGAGTTATTCGTATAGCTGCTCCAAACCAAAAATCAAAAGTGATAAAGTTTTATCATATCCTCGCAGGGGGCAGCACTGCACTACCTAACCACCTTCTAGTATCAAGTCTAAAAGACAGGTGGCGCAATCTTATCCCTGCTATGATATATAGCAACCATCGAATCTATGTACAACTTATGTCATACTCTCGATTTATAGGTAGCTCTATACGGTTTGTAGAGATAAAATGCAACACATTGAATAAGAATTAACAGTGATCATCCGATTGATTAGGAATTGATAATTCAAACGTCATTTTAACAGCTCAATTACTCTGGCAGTTCTGTAGCTCCTCAAGTTTTGCAAGCTCACTGTTTATACACTGCGTCCCAGCTAAAATCTGTCACCCACCTTATCTCTGAAATGATAACAAAAAATAAAAATTGCCGTGACATGTCGATATTTATTTCAAGGGAGAACTCTTTCTCATTTCTCAACATCTCCGGAGTCACTGTGATGGGCATCATCTATAGAACCAAGCTGCATAATATAAACTTCGGATTTCGAAAGTCCCCATAAAAACAGTTGAAGACGTTTTGAATATCGCCTGTACAGGGTGTCCCATTTTGGGCACGTTTACGGGGTATCTTGGTTATTTTTGAAGATAGAGATTTGCGGTTTTCACGACAATGTGCTACTTTTTTTGTGAAAATAACGATGCCGTTAACAAAATTATCATAGCCCTCTTGTTTTTTGAGATACAGGGTGAAATCGAGAACTATCGATTTTGGGACCACCCTCGTATCTCCGTTGTCTTTTATCTTATTGAAAAGTTAAAGAAGGGTCTTATAGAATTTTTTTATAGAATCCAGTGATGTAGTTTGATTTTTCTTACTCTAACCATTTTTCAATTATGAAGCAAACATGTATTTTTTTAAATGGAACACCCTGTACATTATTTTTGAAGTCAGTCGGAAATAAGTCAAGCTTTTCAAAAATATATATTAGTATTAAGTTATTTTGAAAATTACGCTCAAAATTAGATTTTTCCAATTTTTTCTTTATTTGTGGCAGTAGGCCATGGTTAATCACCTATGACTTCCTACTCGAGTTCGAAAAAACAGAATCAAAATACATTTTTTTAAATAATAATGTCTCATTAAAATGACGAATATTGTGTTATTATAATGTTGAGTAAAGAAATAAGAAATTGTGTCATAGATTTGCATTCAAGAAAATAGTCTCCATCTTGAACCAACATCTCTAAAAGCTCCTCGATGTTTTTAGTTTTTATTTTGATTCAAATTCAAATTTAATAGTGTTTTGATATTCTTCAGATACAACGTTGTTTGGTTTTAAGTAATGTAATACAATAAGTATTATTTACTGAACATTATCACAAATAGTAGTTAATAGCGTATAAAATACAATTAAATAATTGAGTTTAAAAGTATTGAGTATATTCTATCTTAATAATTGTTCACTTGGATATTGTTTTGAATAGATTAGTCACGGCCTACTGCTACAAATAAAGTAAAAAATTAAATTTTGAGCTTAGTTTTCAGAAAAAATTCATACTAATATATATTTTTGAGAAGCTTGAATTATTTCCGATTGACTTCAAAAATAATATACACCACTGGATTCTACAGAAAAAATTCTATGAGATCCTTTTTTAAACTTTTCAATAAGATAAAAGATAACCGAGATACGAGGGCGGTCCCAAAATCGATAGTTTTCGATTTCACCCTGTATCCGAAAAACCAAGAGGGCCTGATAATTTTGTTGACAGCATCTTCAGTTTCACAAAAAGTAGCAAACTGTCGCAAAAACCGCAACTCTCTATCTTCAAAAATAATCGAGATACCCCGTAAAAGTGCCCAAAATGGGACACCCCGTATGGAACAAAATGGCCCTCATTTTTTATCTTTCTTACGATAATATTACAGGTAATGGAAATAATATTTCATTTTGATAATCATCATATGATTTATTAACCCCCATAATAGTGAATCAATCTTTAATCTGATCAGTTGTATCTGTCAATGAATTTTCTTCAAAATGGTGTATCACAAGTATAGTGATATCAGTTAGGACTTTGAAGTAGGGGTTGCTGGGGTGAGGGGGTTGATGGTACAATAATTACGTACTCGATGGAAGAGTTACCCCTCGAAATAAAAATCGGCTTGTCACGGCGATTTTTATTTTTGTTATCATTTCAGAGATAAGGTGGGTGGCAAATTTTATCTGCAACACACTGTATATTTTCTCTTTTGTATAGTCCTTGAATATGCGCCCTTACAAAGTTTTTAATAACCCTGCTGTACAGAGATGTGCCCGTACTTTGACCCATATTGTACATTCATTAGTCCCCAACTCCTCTTTTGAAACCTTTTCCATTTTGTGCAAGCAGATACATATTTTAATACCCTCTTTTCATTTTTCGTAGAAGCGAAGAATTGCGGATGTATCAAAGTACATAAAGGAAACTCAGTTGAGGTTTTTGCTTATGTAAACAAAACTGCAGGATTGCTGTTAGCGAGTGAGTGAAAAATATGGGGAGCGTCGCAAACATGAAGCATGAAAGAATTATACGAAAATGTAGAATACATACGGAAAACAATTTTATCAGCCTTCTGCGAGTTCTTCAATTAGAGGAGCTTGCATTATTTATCGCTCAAATGATTGCAAAAAAACGACAAAAAATTATGAAACGTTATTTTACACTTGCAAAAATGAAGCTAGGATTATGATATTTTATTGAAAATTTGGGTCCTTTGGTACAGAATCTTTGTATAAGACAGAAACTAGTAAATATATCGGGAGCAGATAATAATTAGGGAACCTATTTTGTGCCATTTAAAAGCTTTAAAAGCTAGATCCAATATTTTCGTGAAAAATGTTTATTGCTTCTTAGCACTATTTTTTTAAATATACATATAAGTTTTTCTTTATTAAAAATGGCTCAATTAACCATATAATTCACAATATTTGATTATCATGTAGTCTAGATGAGTAGAGTGTGTCATATGCCTCTTAGACTACCATCGTCAACAAATCATCATCATCATTATAGACGCAATGTCTTAACAGACATGTTGTGAACTCGTAAATTGCATTAAGGCGGAGCTAGAGTATTGCTGATACGAATATTATCAATAGTTTTGAGAACTGCAGCCCGCCATCGTTCGCGATTTACTGTCAGTTCAGTGGCGCTCTTGATACTCATATCCAACAACTGTTTCGTCGTATCCACCCAGCGTGTAGGGGAACGGCCACGGCGCCGCCCACTCGGGGCGTGACCCTGAACTACAAGTTTCTCCATATTATCGCTTCTGTGTATATGTCCGAAGAATGTAAGCATTCTGGTCGACACAATGGTGTATAGTCACTTTGAATTACCGAGCTCATCCAGTATGGAAACGTTAGTTCGATGGGTGGTACAAGGAACTCTTAGCATTCTCCTCCATGTCCACATTTCAAAAGCATCTATGCGAGCTGATCCTAAACTAGAAGTTTCTCCATATTATCGCTTCTGTGAATATGTCCGACGAATGTAAGCATTCTCGTCGACACAATGGAGGATAGTCTCTTTGGATTACCGAGCTCATCCAGTATGGAAACATTAGTTCGATGGGCGGTATAAGGAACTCTCAGCATTCTCCTCCACGTCCGCATTTCGACCAAATCAGTTCATGAAAAAACCTCATTGAATATAAGAGTCTGTATCTCAGTAGAAAATCTGTATGATCCTTAAAAACAGAACTGCTACGTATATACGATGTAGGTAAATCTTTAAAGGATATCTGAATATCAATTTGTAAAACTTTACCAGCTTAAATGAAAAAGGAAGTTAGCGTTCAACAGTTTTTGCTTGCCTTGACGCAGAGAATTTTTCATAATTTTTAATGAAATTTGCCACCATAAACACGTCCGCAAGCGTATCGGACTGGCTGTATCCTTCATCGGTCATTATCAATAGCAATATGATATCAAAAAGTTTTAATACTACCAGATTACAGGGGGAACAGACACGAACGAACGAAAAATGCAATGTGGCCACTGTTATATAAAATTATTGGTTGATGATGACAATGCACTTGTTTTAAATATATGATAAATTGGTGAATGTGAAGTAGGTTACAATAGTGAAAAGTCTGAAAATTGAAAATGACTGCGTAGTCTCCAAATTGAAAATTTTAACCTGTTCAGTCACCTCCAGAAAGGTCGGGTGGTCATCACTGCTGGGGCTTAAAAAACTGCTTACGACCTGATGGTCCCGAAATGGATAGGCCTGACGAAAGGGAATCCAGGCAGCCTTTCGTGTCAGGTCATTATGGCCCCCAAAACAAGCTACAACTGTCCCTCCAATGTGCAAGGTTACATGAGGCGAGGCCTATCTCGTGTCCATGGCTTCACGTGACGGAAATGGAAGGATCCCATAGACAGCAAGAACGGGAAAAGGAAAAAATGTTGATTCTAGTAGGTCCACATTTCGATAGAAAGGTAATCAAATGGGCTTAGGTAAACATGTTGAAAACCGATTTATGACGAATTATAACCGTACGTTCGTTCGACCTATCGAGCACAGACCGCAAAAGGAAACAGAGTCGTCACGATGATAGCCGGAAACAGAGCTAGCTGCGCAAGCACAAAATCGAGCGGTACGACAAAATTCTTACAAGTTAGCCATAACTAGTTATCGACAGGCGCCATTACAACAATTAACAACATATAATTTAAACAAATTATATGCCAAAAATTTGCAGATAATAAATAAAATGACAACAATGGTGCACCTATCTGACAGGAGTGGTTATTAGAATACTAGAGCACCGACAACAAGGTGTGGAATTGTGACATGGAACCCAATTCTAAGGGCCGACTTTATCAACAGGCGCATTTTAACAAAGACTTTGACCAATCAGAGCAGCCCATTCAAGAACACGCATCTGTCAAAGTTCTCTGAAAACTATTGATTTCTCTTGAAGTTTACCTCAAAAAGGTTAAAATGACATGCTTTACACACAATCGACCATTATGAACCATCTAGTATCTTTTTCTGTCTGATTTTCCATCTTAAATGGGTGAAAAATTGCATTTTCTTGTTTAACAAAGAATTTAGCAATTGCTAATCTCAACCAATCAGATTCCACAAAAGCGGTACATTCGATCACCGGATTGTTGGTCTGTCAAATGATAATGATGACAAAAAATTAGGGTTTTGAATATTTTTTTTGTGATAAATGAAGAGATCAAATTTGATATGATATAAGTTTTACAACAAAACTGTTTTTGTTTTCTTTTTTTCGCAATAATTTAAAATGTATATCAAAATAAAAATGGGTTTTTGAATCCAGTACCGAAAACACGCGGACGGCTTCCGAATCCGTGTTACGTACTTCGTGAAAATACTTGTAACAGTTATAACTGAAATGCATATTTGTTGCATCATAGGCGATGAATGAAGTTTGCAGCTCGAGTCGAAGTCAACGATCGAAATAAATATCTTTTTGAATGTTTCAAATTGAAATTAGATCACAAATCTCAGTAATAAAGTACCTAATCGAATATGTTCCGTTGAGGCGATCCGCTCTGCAATACGCCGGGTGGCCGAGTGGTATAGTGTTTTACAACACCCTGTGTCCGTGGGTGGTGTTGGTTCGAGACCCAGCCCGTGCGACTACTTTTTGTATTCTTTTTTTATCCAAACTATTCATTGATATGCTTTTTACTCATTTTACACACATTTTTTTGTACCATCGACATAAATGTGTTTTTGAACCAAATGTTATTAGATGTTTTAGTAGTACAACAAAAGTTACGAATAAACTTCACTTCCACTGACTGAATTCTCCACCGCCTCCGGTACTTAGCTTTTGCATTATGTAAAGTAAAATGTCTAATAAAATTTGATTCAAAAACATATTTATGTCGATGGTACAAAAAAATGTGTGTAACATGAGTAAAAGCATATCAATGAATATCTTGGATTAAAAAAAATAAAAAAAAGGTAGTTGCACGGGCTGGGTCTCGAACCAACGCCACCTACGAACACAGGGTGTTTACCACTCGGCCACCCGCCATCTTGCCGGGGATCGCTTCAACGGAACGTATTTGATTTGGGATTAGGTACTTTTTTATTAGACATTTGTGATCTAATTTCAACCATTCAGAAATATATTTATTTCGATCGTAGACTTTGTCTCGAACTGCAAACTTTATTAATCGCCTATGTTGCAACAAATATAAACTTGTTACGACAATAGTATTGTTATAAGACTTATATACGATATGATGAAAAGTGTCATCCAGCTTTGACGTTTTGTTTTCAATATTGATAAAATACTATTGGATGATATTTATTAACCTAGCCCCCAACACCCAATAGAAAGCTTTTGCTAAATAACATCCAATAGAAGAGCTTTGTCAAATTCTTTGTTAAATATGCATGTTGATAAAATCGGGCCTAAGGTTACTCACAGAATTTGTTAATAGGGAGATATAAATTACTAAAGAAACGAACAAATATAAAGATATTTGTACATGTAACGGTTGGCACGTTACAATATTAACAGCTAATATTAGTTAAATTTTCTCGAATTTAAATGTTTGTCTAGTTCCCTATGAACAACGAAATTCATAGCAGACGTTTCGAAAAAATTGAAGTGCGGTTTTTACTTCAGACTTGTCTAAGTGTCGGCGCTCTTTGATAAACTGGAATATTCTTCCCGCGTTCCCGTATCGCCGTATGCCCATACGGCAGGCACGTCATCCCTCGGGACCGCAGTAACTTCCAGCTCGAACGTCTCCTCTAGTCAGATTTCTATCATACGGACGTCGAGTTTTCCTGCTATTGCCGCTGGATATCCCTGATGAGATGTGCGCCTTTTGCTTGCTTTGCTGCCCTCCTCGTTCCGTTTTTTTACCAGGTGGCGCAAAATAGAGTCTCATATTGCGCAAAATAGAGTGCCCTATTTCTTTTTCATACAGTGTGTTTGGTTACTAACTATAGCGTTATTTTAAAAGCATTTAGAACAATTCATTTCATCCCCAATTTATCACCATAATAGAGGTCCTACCCTGTTCCCTTGGAATGGCTACCATTTTTGTTTTTTGATGTAAAAAAATGCTATGTTTGAAAGAAAAATTTGGGCATGTGTATAGCGTACAATTTTAGACCAGAAATTAAAAAAAAATGTTGAATGTGAATTTTAATAAAAAGTCTGTCTGACTCTTTTACATTTTTCGAAAAACCTAGCTCCTTAACGAATAAATATTATATATGTTTTCAGAAGCCCTCTCACTTGCCTAAAAAGTGGTACCACATTCATGCCTTTGGGTCAAAAACCATAAAAGGTATTCTACGGTAAGCAATGCAATGCTTATGATTATTGAGATAATAAATAAAACAAACTAATAAGAGTAATGTTTTAATTGCAATAATTTTAACAATGATATTGGTAAAATTAACACCTTCAGCGCAATAATTATTCAAGGTGTCCACTTGAATTTAACAGGCAAGCCGTCGCTCGCACTGATAATCTGGCTTGTAGCAATTCCCCATTGATTACAATTTTTTTATATCTGTACGCCCTCTGGATACAAAACTACAAATTTTTCTTTCAAACATGGCATTTTTTTATATCAAAAAACAAAAGTGACGGCGTTTCCAAGGGGGAGGGGTAGGGCCTCTTGTTGGGAGCTAAATTAGGGGTGAAGTGAAGTTCTACATGCGTTTCAAATATCGCTAGTTGGTAACCAAACACACTGTATAGTAGTGAGCATAATCAAGAAACAGTCTTATTAGACATGAAAAATATTTACTTAAACTCTAAAAATTTCTTTTGTCACACACTAAAAATAGTATCGCTCAGATAGCCACCCCCAGTATTAATGCAATAATGAGCTTTTCCTAAGGCATTCTTCATTACTTTCTCCAACATTTCAGGTGGTATTTCGTCAATTTTTTCCTGGATGTTGTCTTCTGGTATTCGAGGACTATTTACAAATACACCATCTTTGAGACAACCCCATAACCAAAAGTCTGCAACCTTTAAATCTGGAGACCTTGGCGGAAATGCAAATTCAGTGTTTTTCGAGATAAGGCGCCCAGGAAAAATTCTGTTCAAAACGGCTATTGCCTCACGGGTCGTGTGTGTCATGGCACCATCTTGTTGATACCAAATATCTTCCTGATTAAGCTTTTCCATTTCCAGAATTCAAAAATGGAGTCAAGTTGACTGATTCAGTACTTCCCACACATAATGATGATACCATTTTATTATTTCCCATTCCATGAAGCTATAGTCTGAAATCCCCTTGCAACTAAATCATCGCCCACCCGCCTGCAAAAATAACATCCAACACAAAAACCCTCGTAAATAGTTTCTTGCGTCTCCCCCCTTAGGAACTAGGACGCCACAGTATTTTCTGCATACTTCAACTGGACGATGCGAAACGATCAATAACCTCCAACCCGTCTAAAAACGAAGCTTGAGCTGATTTTATATTTTTGGTTTTTTGATTAGTGTTGCGCCGCAACTGACACGGTTTTTTAAAAACAGAGTCGTTTTCCATTTTCGCCGCGGTAATACATTGTGTGTCAAAATTTCATCAATCAGTCAATTCAACAATTTTCGCTTTACGCAATATACTTAGAACGAATTAAAGCAAAGCTCGTATAGTCGCAAAATTGGTTTCTGTAATAGGTACGCCAATGTTCGGATGGACCTAAAAAAGTGTAATATACCGCTAGGTATTCCTTCTACAGGTCAATGGATAGACTATTATAAATGTACCAAATTTTTCAGTTTTTAAACCCCCCACCCCCAACCAAACCAAAAAAATAAAAATGATCAGGCACCTTTAAAACGCCTAAAAACAAAGTTTGAGCTGTTTTTATATTTTTAGTCTTTTTATTACTGCTGCGCCGCCACTGACCTGTTTTTCCAAAACATACGCGTTTTCCATGCTCGCCGCGGTAGTAACACTGTGTCAAAATTTCATTGAAATCAATTGAACAATTTTCGCGTTACGCGATATCGAACGATCTAAAATAATACTCGTATGTATAATCACACATTCTAAGTCTCGTGGTTTTTATAATAAGCGTGCAACGTTCGGATGGACCTGAAAAGTGTATCATGCCGCTAGGTCTTTCATTCACATACCAGCGGACAGCCCATTACGAATACAACACATTTTTCAGGTTTACAACCCCCCACTCCCCAACCACCCTAAATTCAGCCCCACCCAAGAAAAAGTAGAAAATGATCAGGAACCCCTAAAACGCCTAAAAACGAAGTTTGAGGCATATTTGAGTTTTTTTTTGTCAATTACTTCTCCCCCCATATAACGATTTCCAAAATTATAGGAACATTACCTACTACGACCCCACAGCATGTCGCTGCCCAAATTTAATTACAATCCATGTAGCGGTTACTGAGATTACGTAGCTAGAAAAACGCGTACAGACAGACCGACAGACAGACAGACAGACCGACAGACAGACCGACGGAAATGAGTGACGTGGATTTTCGTTATGTAGACATCATAAAACGCCCCAAAAGCGTATTATCAAGAAATCGAAAGGTTTCTCGATCACTATACTCCCCTCACCTACCGGTGTGGGAGGTAAAAAACCAACAGCATGCTTCTGTAGTGGTCTCTATTTACTATTTACTGTAGCGGTTCTTCCCCAGTCGTCAAAAAAATAAGACCCTTTAATTTCTCTACCACTAACGCCACACCACATGGTCACTTTTGGTTCGTGTAACGGTTGCTGGTGAATAATTCATGAATTCTCGCTATCCCAGAAGCGTTGGTTCTGCTTATTCACAGTTTCATTCAAACAAAAATGTGCTCCGTTGCTCATTCTGATTTTGTTCCAAGACTCCTAGGTTCCAGATTTAATATCTTAAACCAGCATTACAATATTGAGGTCGTTTTTCAAAGTCTAGAGGCAGAATTTTAGGGGTTACCTGTATTTTGTAGGGGAATTCTCACTACTCTAGAAGTGTGTGTTGGTTCTGCTTATTCACAGTTCCATTCAAACAAAAATAAGCTTCGTCGCCCATCATGATTTTGTTCCAGAAATCCTCAATTTCGTTTTCGAGCTTTACGATAGCATTACTATATTGAAGTCGTTTATTGAAGCCTAAGTGCAGAATTTTATGGGTTACCTGTATTTTGTATGGGAGCGAGTGCAAATCTTTCACCAAAATTGGTTGTAATGGACGTCGGGTAATATTTAATTGTTATGATCGCTTTCTTGTTGATGTGCTAGGCCTTTTATTCTTATTTAGTTATTAAAGCGCATTAATTGAAAAATCAACCCATAAATCTGACATGTTGTATGAATGATTTTTAAGAATTGACACACATATCAGAATTTCATTAGGTTAAGGCTAAGGCTAAGCTTGCGACCTGGTCGCGGCGACAGAAACGTTGCGACCCGGTCGCTGTGTTGTACATTCTTTACACATGGCCACGCTTATAAATCTGCGACAGCGTTTTTCAACTTCAACTCAAAACCAAGCTATGGATAATAATGATCTTCTGTTAGCAATCATTGTCTTGAGGTATTTAAGAAAAAACGAAGTGAAAAAATATAGTATCCACACGTCAGAGGCACTTTGGTTGAGTCCTTCATTACCCCTGCATGTAGCGTAGCTTGGCAGTATGACAAGACATATGGTTTTTAGATATGTACGTAGTTGGATTTTACTTAAAGCACTTATTTAAACATTTATGTTTTCCGCATCTTCTGAAGGATAACTCAATGTGGCAAAAAAATTAGCCTAGCAGCTAACTATTTTCCAATGACTTAATCGCGTTACATCGTCAACTTTGACTTTTTTAGTTTTTGTGTTTCATATCTACAAACTACAATTATAATATTCAACACGCGCTTACCTGTAGATCCAATCTGGACAGCACATCACTTTACACCGTGTCCCAGGACGAATCCCGAAAAAAGAAATCGCACTTAGAGTTTCAGGATGTGAAGCGATATCAAAAGGAATTATTCTGAAATTCCCATTTGTTATAGAGAAATCAACGTTTGAAGTTTGGTCATAAAGATAACTGAAACGTGTGTGGCCCACCTTATTTCACTGTTACCTTCAGCAACTCCTTGCAAAAATGGAGAAGGTGGGATTACGCTACCGGGTATTTTGAATTTTTTGGTCGACCGTTTACAGCAAATATCATATGTTGTATTACTTCTACGGTACGGATATGATAAAGGGGCCCAGACATTAAGCATTCCGCGATCTAATTAAGGGAATTTCAACTTTTTTACTACCAAGCATAAACGTATAATTTAATCATATTACATCATAAATCGGTACCAGAAATCATCCTTTGAAGGTTTCGAGATTCGTGCTGGGAAACGGTGTATAGAGACCGTATGTATTGTAGTGAGCAACTGGTCACTGTCAAAACCGATACCCAATTTAGAAATAGCCAAAGTGATCAAGACGTCTAGTGGTGGAATTTAGAACCCAATGTTGTATGTGTGCCCATGGTAACCAGATTCTTTTAGCATGCATGTGTACCAACTCAGAGAGAATGAAATCAAACACAGAAATGTTATGATATGGTTTTTTTATTATTTGTTTCTTAACATTTGTTTTGTATTTATTAATCATGAGTGCTGAGTGTTTGTTATGATTTTATTACTTGATTCTTGTATTTATCAATTCATGAGTGCTTTGTATTTCATATATTTTACTGGTGTAATATTTATATTGATATGTTGAAATATACGATTCAAAATGTTTCAATAATAGTGGTAAACTGGCTCATGTTATTGATATTGTATAATAAATAAATTGTTATAAACATTCACAGTCTAAATGATAAATAATAATAATACATGGTGGGCTAGATCTCTGTTTAATGTCAGGGAGAGAAATATGGATAGAATGTGGAAAAATGTAAAATATCAGCATATATAAATAAATATAACCAACCATATAAAGGAGTAAATAAAGGAGATAATTGGAATAGGTCCAGCCTGGGTGATTACCAGGCTATCAACCCTCCGTAAATAAATATCATATATAAATAAAGAGAAATCAGTAAGGATTCAAATAGATACAGATAAATAAGACAGAGTTATCTCTGTTCACCATTAGCCTGCAATACCTAGAGTAGACGGAAATCAGAGACCCAGCGCCATATAGTATCGTCTCAAAAGCAGGATGTATAGTATATACCTTGTGAAACACTCCAAAAATAGTAGCCAGATCACATTAGTTAATAATACAAACTCAAAAGACAACACACCTGCAGATATTCGTGAAAAAAACTCAAAATCCCTTTTGTTGAAATTTTGGTCTCTCGCTTGTTACGGTTTTCAAAAACAATCCCCTGTCGTAATTCATAAACAAACTATCAACAAAACTATGGCAACGAATATCACAAGCCACTAGTTTATTAGTTTATTCCAGTGACCAAACACAACAACCAAAAGCATCACAGAACAATATCTTTTTCTGTGAAAACGGATTGACAATTTAACACAGAATGAAAGGAAAGGAAGGAAGCATTACAGAACAGTAGTACAGGATCACAGATGGAAAATTAATACAGAAAGTCACTCATGATCTGATACATAAAATATCTGAACAATATATGATGTAGTAATAATCAAATACATTACTTATCTTAACTTCATCGACTAATTACACTCATACTCAGACCTTACACTTTTATAAATCATCCGTCGATGATATCAATGTCAAACTTCGGTCATGTGACCGCTAAAGGTGCGTTCTAACGTCTGTCAGCCAGGAGCGCGTTCCGAATCACCACAGTATTTAGATTTAAAATAAATATTATAATCGCATCAAGAAATGGTTTGAAAATAAAATGTGTGAACAAATATTTACTTATTTTTTTTGTTTTTATCTGTATTAATGGCTTTGCCCCAGTCTGGCAGTATAGTACTGCTTACTTCTATTCAAATTTTTCTGTTTATATCCCTATTCGTGTATTCTTTGAACTTTGTATTCCACAGCGCCGGCCGTGTTTGAATTTTATTTATAAATAATCCGGAGTAAATCATTTTCACTCCTTTTTCACGACGATCGTAAAAAGACTGAAAATATGGTTTACGTGCTTTTTCCAACATCGACAGCCACGTTTGGAACGCAAATATGGCCACCTGCATAAGAAACTATGGAGAGCGTATTTGTCGCGGCGTTCCGAAAAGGCTCATAGAGGCGCTTTCAAAATAAGTCACTGTCGCTGGTCGTTAGCATGGCCGCCTACATAACAATCAATGGAACACATCACTGCGACCAGGTCGCAACGTTTCTGTCGCCGCGACCAGGTCGCAAGCTTGGCCTTAGCCTAAGGTTGAGTTGACAGTGGGTCTTCACTTTTATCAGTGTTTATAAAACTTATTTCACAGATTACATCGATTCATAGCTGCTTTTGCGCACAATTAAAAGCAAGTACCATCTAATTGCATAATCTTTTCTTTATTCATCTCTATATGTATTTGTAGACAACTGTATTATAATACGTCTTTATTCGGCAAAAATACACTAACATGTATGTAAAAAAAGAATGTATACATTAAGAGCTTGCCGAAAGGGCGAAGTTCAGTTGCGCAACACACAGGTGATGCGGAACTGTTCTGCGACTTAACCCAAAATATCCTCACTCATCAGGTACCTACCTTCTTCTGATTGTTCACTTTATCTGTAAATTTGCATTCTATAATGCTTTTGAATATTGCTACTGTACGAATGTATGAACGACTTTGATTCCATACCTTTCATTATGAGTAATAATGCTATAACAATATTGATAGAATTGCAGACCCGAAAACTTATGTCACAATCTGACACATTCACTTTTATAGGTTAAGCAAAATGTCATAATGTCGTTCAAACAGCATAAAATGTGGCATAAATCCTTCTTTCAGGTGTACCAACTACATTTTATTGCATGTTAATTAATTGACATTTCCAAATGCATTATGAAATGCATTTTAATGGAAATGATTAAGTTAATAGGTACATTTGCTAATCAACGCATTAGTGAATGATTATGAAACCGGGCCTAAAAGTACTATCTATACCTTTTCCAGCTATACTTTCAAAAACATCAAATTACATTTCTAAAGGGTCAATGTAAATTCAAACTGTCAGCTGCAGTTATGTATACCTGTCGGTATGAATTTACAATTGACGCTTTTGAAATTCAATTTAATCATTTTGAAACTACTGCTGGAAATGGTATAGTACCAAAAAAGACCACACTTGAAGGTCACACCTTGTATAAAGGTATTGGCTGAGAATAATTAAACAGTGATTAAACACGTTAAATTTTGACACTTCGTCACAGATCCAGCAGTGCAGCGATCCTCTCTCACGCTCGCCTCTCCAGCTTTACATCTCTTCAACGTCGGCATTACCCTCATCTGCCCTGGCTATTTTGGTACCCAAGCATCTAGTTTGTGGAATCTTCCACGCATTCTGTCACTCGTAATTCAATAAATCCTACATTTCCCTCTCACTGACAATTTCGAATATTTCGTACGCGGCCTATATTATCCCTTGAACGAGCTGAACGAGGTTTGCCAATATGCGGTTTGACAGATGTAGATCCAATTTGTTGAAAATTTGTCGCTAATTGCCAAAATGTCTTTGCAGTTGGAACACCGCGTCTTCCAGATTTTCCTACGGTATTCTCAAATGTGGGCAACGCTGCGCTAAGCCGAATAGTGCGTATTTGATAACTCGCCTACAATTAAACCGAAATAACGGAGGTTGTAGCGAAAAATTAAATACAATCGTGTGTGACTGATAAATTTTGGACGATGGGCTGTGCAGTGAGATAAAAAGCAAAGTGGAAAAACAATCGCCAGAGCTGAAATAGACTAAATTAAAAAGATAAACAACTGATTATCAGTGAAATCGTTTTTTGCAATCATAGTGAAAAGAAGGTACTCTGCGAAAGACTTCATTGCGACGTTGCCGGATTGGGATTTTTTTCCTGATAAAGGGGAGACGTAATCTAGGGACTGATAAGAGTTAGTTTCCGAACTGTTGAGGTGGGCGAAGCTCTTTCCGCGGTTCCTAGATAAAATAGTAAACATGTCATCAGACGAGTTAACGGATGAAGGTAAAAGAAGAAGAAGAACATCCGAGGAAGGTGACATAGACATCTCTAAAAGGAGCAGAAAAACCAACAGAACACCAGTTAAGAAAGAAACGGATAAAACAGATAAGATGATGGAAATTTTGCAACAGCTTGCACTAGACGTAAAAGATATAAAGAAGGAACAAAAAATGTTTACGCAAGAAATCTTGGAACTTAGAAAAGAGAATGAAGTATTAAGGAAAGAAAATGAAATAATCAGAAAAGAAAATGAACAAACAAAAAGGGAGTTGCAAGAACTTAGTGGTGTAGTAGATATTCTAGAAAAAGACAGTAAAAAGAATAACATAGTGGTAACAGGATATAAAATCGATAACCAAGACCCAGACGTATTGAAAACAGAGATGAAGAATATGTTCAAAAAAACCTTAAATATAGAACCTGAAATCAAATCAACTGCAAAATTAGGCGAAAAAACATGCCTTATACAACTAGTAAACGAAACGGACAAAACGAAAATTATGCAAATCAAAAAGAATTTGAGACACCATAAGGCGGAAAGAATATACATAAACGATGAGTTAACGACGCAGGAGAAAAAAATACAAGGAGAAATACGGAAAGTAGTGATAGAGGCTAAAGGTGAAGGAAAAGTAGTCAAACAGGGTTTTCGAAAGATAATAATAGATGGCGAAACATGGAGGTGGAATCGAGCAGAAGGAAAACTGCAAAAAATGGAGAATTAAGTGAAAAACGAAAGATAGAAGCTAACGATAACGAACTTTTGGCAATGGAAAGGTATATGAGTGAACAATCAAAATTAACTGTAAAAAAATATAAAAAAGAAATAAAAATAGGTACATGGAACGTCAGGGGCACTTTTGAAGGGGGGGCGTTAAAAAATCTTACAGAAGTAATGGCGAAGTATAATCTCGACATACTGACGCTGCAAGAAACAAAACAACCTGGAAACGGTATAACAAGAATAGGAAAGTATATGCTATTTAAAAGTGGTAATAACAACAGATATTTCGGAACAGGCTTCTTAGTAAGCAGCAAGATCTCCAAAATGATTATAGACTTCAAACCAATATCAGAGAGGTTGTGCTACTTAAGACTACGTGGAAAGTATAGGAAAATAAGTTTACTCAACGGACATGCACCAACAGAAGAAAAAGACTTAGAAATAAAAAATGAATTCTATGAAAAACTGGAAGAAATACTAGAAGGAATACCAAGATATGATATAAAACTAGTCCTTGGAGATTTTAATGCTAAAATAGGTAGAGAAGAAGACTATAGAAATATAACCGGAGGGAAAAGTCTGCACGCAACTACCAATCAGAATGGAATGAAACTGATTGAATTTGCAATGGAGAAGCAAATGAAAATATGTAGTACCTCCTTCGATCACAGAGACGTACACAAGGTAACGTGGGTATCCCCTGATGGAAGGACAAAAAACCAGATCGATCATGTTTTGATAGAAAGCAAACACGCGAAGGCTATCAAGGACTGCAGAAGCTACAGAGGGGCAGACGCTGACAGTGACCACTATTTAGTAATAGCAAAGTTAAAGCAAGAGGTACCAGCACCAAAGAAAATAAACAATCAGAGACAGAGATACAATATACACAGGCTAGCAAATGAAAATGTAGTAACTGAGTTACAAAGAGAAATTGAAAAGCGATTGACTGAAGTCGATTCGGTGATTTTAACTACGGACGAGGAGTGGGAAAATATACAAAGAGTTATAAAAGAAGCATCAAATCTTTGCTTGGGAACAGTAGAGCAAAACAAGCGAGAAGAATGGTTTGACGGAGATTGCAGAAAAGCCTTGGAAAGGAGGAATAAAGCAAAAAACGAAATGGAAAGAAATAGAACACAAAAAACAGTAAGTAATTATAATGAAGAAAGAAAAACAGTAAAGAGAATTTGTCGGCAGAAAAAAAGAGAATACCTAGGAAAGCAACTACAAAGGTTAGAAAATGATTATGCAGCTAAGGAAATAAGAAACTTCTACCAAGGAGCAAAAAGGACAAAGCAGACAACGAATAAGGCATTCTATTGTAGAGACAAAGACGGATTACTGCTTGGTGGAACAACAGATAAGTTAAATAGATGGTCACAGTACTTTGAAGAACTGTTAGGTGGGGAATTGGAACATGGGCAACACATAGAGGAAAACCAAAAAATTCAACAAGAAAATAATGAGCATGAAGTAGAGGAACCAGCATACGAGGAATTTCTTACCATAGTAGCAGAACTTAAAAACAATAAGAGCCCAGGCGAAAACGGGATACCAGCAGAAATATGGAAAGTAGGAGGACAAAAGCTGCTACAAAAACTATACAATGTGATTCTACGAATGTGGAAAGAGAACAACATTCCAATTGACTGGAACACTGCCCTTATATGCCCAATATATAAAAAAGGGGATAGAACACTTTGCCAGAACTACAGGGGGATATCATTACTGGATGTTGCATACAAAATTCTAGCAAAATTAATACGTAGTAGAATAAAAATATATGACAAAGAATTAATTGGGGATTATCAAGGAGGATTCAGAGCTGGAAGATCAACTGTAGACCAGATATTCACATTAAAAGCAATACAGAACAACAGCTATGAACAAAATTTAGGACTACATTTACTTTTCATAGATTTTAAACAAGCATATGATTCCATTATCCGAGAAAAACTTTACGAAGCGTTGATGGAGCTGAGAATACCAAAGAAATTGATCGACCTAATAGGAATGACTTTAAAAGAGACAAGCAATAGAATTTTAATAGAAGGGAGCCTTTCGAACCAATTTGTTACAAAAAAAGGTCTAAGACAAGGAGATCCACTAGCTACAGATTTATTTAACTTGGTGCTAGAGCAAATAATAAGAAAAAGTCAAATACAAAGATCAGGGCTACTTTTCCATCATAAGGAACAATGTATTGCATACGCTGACGACGTTGTACTACTTACAAGATCAAAAAAGCATTTAGAATTAGTATTCAGAAGATTTGAAAGTGAAGCAAGAAAATTTGGACTGCAAATAAATGAAGAGAAAACCAAATATATGGAAATGAAAGCTGATGTACTACAACAAAATAAAAGTATCAAATTCGAAACACAAAATAAAGAATATAATTTTGAAAAGGTGGAGCAGTTTGAATATCTCGGGGTGACTATAACAAACCGATGCCAAGAAGGTTATGAAGTAGACAAACGAATTTTGAAAGGTAGTAGATCTGCTGGGTCGTTAGCAAAAATCTTGAAAGCTAAAGAAGTATCAAGAAAAGCGAAAATTAGAATATATGAGACGATAATACGACCAGTAGCCCTATACGCATGTGAAACATGGACAATGACTATGCAAGATGAGAAAAAGCTTGAAATTTGGGAAAGACAAATGTTGAGAAAAATTTTTGGAGGCACTAGAACAGAAGAAGGGCAGTGGAGGAGACGCACAAATGAGGAAATAATGAGCTTATATGGGAAACCAAAAATAACGAGAAAAATACGAGCCCAAAGAGTCCGATGGTTGGGACATATCTTGCGAATGCCAGAGCAAAGATGCATCAGAAAGGTGCTGTTCATGGCGGAAGGGGGTAAAAGGAGACAGGGACGCCCAAAGAAAAAATGGATGTACGAGACACAAAAAGACATAGAAGAGGTCATTTCTGGCGATTGGAGAAAACATACAGCTGATAGAAGAATATGGAGACAGATAGTAGAGAAGATAGAAGCCAAGGGCCTACAAGGCCTGTAGCGCTGGTTTATATATATATTCTCAAATGGGGTCTATTGCGCAACGGCGCCCCACGCGATTTGAGAGAATATTTTATCAATGGATGGATGGGCTGTTATGTGGTTTTCAAAAATAAAATTTGCGAAAGAAGGACGTTTTTTGGAGAAAAAAAATTATAAAACTGTATTTTCAACATACTTCAGTAACGCACGCGCACAGAACAATGCAATTTTAGAAGGGAGATACTGCTTGACAGATGACAATAGATGCGGTGTTGCCAACATTTGCTCTATATTTAACATCGCCTCGACGATACATGTACTAAAATTGAAACGTTACAGAGAAGATTAGCATGGCCCTTATGCAAGGATAACACAAGAACTCGTGAATCGTTCTACTTTTTTAACTATCTAAATTTAAAGCTATCTTATTTCAAATGTTCCTTTGTTTCTAGCTGGTGTTTGTGATTGAGTATTATTGTTTGTTTTATTCATTTTGTATATTAGCTTTTTATGTAAAATCGGTGGCTTTAATACTGTTTGTAATTAAGCTTTACTGTTATATTTGACCGCTATCTGCTCCAATAAATCATTGAAACGTGAGACAGACGTTGGACCGTTGAAACTAAAAACAGAACAGGTGACATCTTGCCTGAGATCAGTTGGTTAGAGTTTTCAAAATATTTGATATCAGTAACGTCTGGGAGGGGCAGCCCCCCAGGCCCCCCGTAACCACCTGCTACAAACCTAATTTAGCCTAAAATAGCCAAAATTTAGATATCTTTTGTATTTCACCCAACCCAGGAAGTATATAAACACCAACTTCAACCTCGATTTCAGTTTCTGCTAAAACGAAATCAGGTGAAACATAATCCCTTTTGAACATCCGGGTATGAAAATCCCAAAATGATTTGTTTTTCATCTTTTCCAAAACACATTGACTGATTTTTTTTATGTTTTACAGTCACTAACCTAAAAAATTGCAATTGCACAATTTCGTGAGGTACATTAACTGATAACTGCTGCTCGCTGGCAACACCGCATCTTTGTGACTCTATTGAAGTCTGTCATGCGGGTTTTTGATTCTAAAACTGTCATGTCATGTTCGGGTACATTTTGAAAGTATGGTGAAAATACAGAGTTTTATCAATTTTTTGTTTTCAAAAAATACTTTCGCAAATTTTTGTAGGAGTCGCGCAAACAAAAACACCCCGAGTCACGCCACTGGTACAATGCTTTTGCCTGGACGCTGGACGGAAGTCTAGACCTACCCCGCTACCCCCTCCCCGCGATGCGCGACATTCCAGAACAGTCTATTCAGAGCCCTAGACGGAGACGGGATCACGGGATCCACAATCAATCTTATCGATTCGCCGGTTGACGAAAATGGCGACTACCCGACAGACGGTCGTGTGGTAGACGGTAAAATAGACGATTATTGGGTTAGACGCATCCTAATAATAATAACATAATATAGACGTATTTGCTATTTGACGATTAGACGAGAGACTGTGAATCATATCGTGGGTGAAGAAGCATTCATTGTTAATTATTGTTACCAGTGTTGTGATTCGTGATCGTGACCAATTGCCATAGACATTTGTGACTATTTGTACATCTATACCTGTACCTTATGCCAGTAAACCTTGTTTAAACTTCAGGCTGCCATCAATTATACTAATCATACCCTAGACAGCAAAGAAAAAGCCTACATTTTCTTCTTTAAAAGTACATAATAGACCATCCCCTTCAATTCAAATATGAAATTTTTCCAAATTACGTGGGGCGTTGTTGCGTTGTAGCACCCTCGTTGAGCTGGGATAATCGATGAATTATTTTGATAGACCTTTTTACGGTTTCGACACGTTCTCGGGGCGTATATCCATTTACAATGAATTTCCCAAGTATCTACTTTGACAGAAAAACTCGAACAGATGTCAGCTACAAACCACATAGGGTACTTGATTTTGCGCCACCATGTACATTCTCATCGGAACGGAAATTATACAAGTTCGCACGGACAACATTTTTCTGGCTTACTTTTTACGTTTCGTTACGTTTGCGGTTTATAGCAAACGCCTTTGATTCAGGAATCCCATCGGACCTCAATTCCAGAAACAGGAAAACGTATCCCGATGGGAAAGTTGAAATAGCGGTTTTCATATTGCAACCTCAAGTTCGGAACTCTAATTTTTTTATTTTCATAGCATTAATAACAGGCGTCTCTATTTTGCCACATTTAACATTTGTAATTTAACGTACGCGATCCGCAGATTTGTAACTACACTTTATTTGACTTTGATTTGTTTTTGTTTTACCCTCTTTGACTGAGGCAGAGCGCAAACTGAGAGACGTATAGCGCATGTGACCTGACGTAACAAGAGGTAGACTTCACGAACGTACTATAATACGCGTCGCATGGTGACCCGCATATTAGATACAGTTTTGAAGTGATACGCTTACAACCACACTCAGAAATGTCACGGATGAAAGACTTATTGTTAGACTTGAGTTTCGAATCAGAATCAGATGACGCTATAAAATAAGGAGATGGAAGGAGTATGTGGAAGAACTATTTAATGAAAGTAGGCCGAATACATCCCCAGAACCGGATGAAAATATCAACGAACGAGGCCCCGATATTACCAAAGACGAAATAGTCCATGCAATTAAAACCCAGAAGGTTAGAAAAGCCACCGGACCAGACAAAATTCATGTCGAAGTTATCAAACTCATAGCCCGTCCTTGATTATGTTGGACCCTGTACTAAGAAGTAATTTAAGTAAAGTATTTGCATACTGGAGACTACAGCCATGGAATTCGCCTGGATTTACGAAATAGTTCTGCTGTCCAATGGAGAGAATATTGAATGCATTTAGCTGGATATAGGCACATTCAATAGTTGCACCATTTTTTTATAAAATGCTATTGTATTATCAAACAGAATTTCTTAGAAACGGCTTAAATATTTGCTGTAGGTACCTGCTCTATATGTATATTATCGGAATTAGAACGAAGTAAACAGCCATTAGATTAAAGACACCTATATGGGCACAAGCACCCAGCATTCAGACTTGAATCCACCAAAAATATTATTATGTCCCCAAAACCACTGACATACTTCAAATCAGTAACCAAAGAAGTACTGTGGAAGCGAGGCTATGAATTGTGATCCCTACCGGATCACAACTGGAAAGGAGGACCTGGAAAAGTCTCAACAGGATTAGATGTCAAATGAGCAGGTCTGGGGATAACCTAGTAAGATAGGGATATGCTGAGAACGATTTATGCGTCTGCGGGGAAAGCCAGATGATGGAGCATCTCCCTACTATGCCTTTCCTTGAAAAGCCCTTGCACATTCCAGGACCTATGGGAAGTGAACGTGACGACAGTACAGTGTGCCAGACACTGGAAAGAGACATACATAACAATCATTTCTGACTTGTGACGTCTGCGATCGCCACATATAAATGTGTCTTTTCTTTCTCTAATTACTAATGTTATGTATCAATATTAGGCATAACTTTCTTTCACCGTTTCAAGATCTGAAAACCTGCAAATTGAAAAAGTCTGCTGTGGTTTAAGGTTTGAGAACAAAGCATTTTCAATGAATAAATAAATATACTGATACAGACATCACAGTTTATTAAATATGCACTGGTACAATCATGTATTTATCACTGGTTAGGCCCTCTAACAGTCACAGGCCTTCTGAGACACATCCGAGCTTGCTTTGCGACAAGGGACACTTTCAGACTTTGGCTTGCCACAAGAGATACCTGCAGGTTTCCTCTTGGATGAAGAGCTTCTGCCTACAAGTTAGGAGTTATATTGAAATACTTTACTTGTAATCGACATAAAACATAATAAGCATTTTTTTCTTAAGGTCCAAGCTGATCTAACTTGATGAACCCCAAATGGATGTACCTTTCACTGCATTAACGACTCACGCGGTCCGCGCAAAATTGATATTAATGGACTAGTATCATGAATTTTATTTCTGGTTGCATATGATAGAGTACGTCATAAAAAGCATCTCATTTTTTTCTCCGATTTTTTTGGGGACAGGAAAGCCGTGAAAATAAGGAAAATATTTGAATTCTCCTAGGGCAGTGACGTCACTGCCCTATAGGCGAACAGCCAATCAAAAGACAGATATGTGTGCTGTGTTGCCGCATTCTGATGGCGCGCTAAATGCCGGAGCTGTACGCGGGCTGGCTCATCTATCTTGTCTTCTGTTCCCGTCTGATATGTTTTGTGGTTTTAATGTCCCGTGATCCAAAATTCCAGGGCTGTTCCAAATTACGGTTCTATCACCATCCTAGAACTGTTTTCATCCTGCCCCGCCCATTTTGTGATTCTAGAATCGATGATTGGTTGGGACGCTGGTGGACCAACCAATCACCGTTTTTAGAACTGTAAAATGGGCGGGGCATGATGAAAACAGTTCTAGGATAGTGATAGAACCATAATTTGGAACAGCCCTTCCGAAAGCTAAGTTGAGGTTCCTGATCCGTCAATCCTGTCAATCAATCGTCATTCGGTCATTGTCATTTCCAAATTCCATTGGGCTTTGAATGTAATTTTCAATAATCTTAAAGTTATTATTATTTGTTTGCGTTTATTTGTACAGGATATCCTTTTATTCCATTTTACTAGGTTTCAAGTTATTTTATCATAACATAACCAAAAGTATGAGTAAAATCGATAGTGGATTCGCAAAAGCCGATTCAGATAACCTGCCTAAAGTTGATATGGCTATGGTGAACGACTTTTATGGGGATAATATGCAGTTCTTCAATACGGAAATGAGAAATGTGAAAGCTAAGAAGTGAGTTTCAAAATATTTATAACACTTGGGATAGCAAATAACATGTTTATGTGAAATGTAAATGTTTTGCGAGTCGGAGCTGTTCTTGGCAACAATGCACTGCTGATAATTCGCGCGGTTGGCACTGATTGGCTGAATTTGAATTCCTTTCTTTAAACTTTAGAATGGAATTACTAAAAAACAAAATGATATAGAAAGTAACGAAATGCAGCAGAACGTTTATTTTTGTATGCACTAAGCGGTCGTAATAATTAAATCATTGTTCTTAACCTCGTGATACTAGTCCATCGTTGATTTGTTGTATTTTTTTAATGCTACATAAAATAAATTCTACATTCAAAAATTTGCATGATATTGTAAAGATCCTCTAGCAAAAAGAGTATCTGTCCTCGCTCTGAGAAAATTTACTTGACCTTATGATTAGTTAACTCAAGAAAAATATATTTTTGACTTATACACATTCTGAGGAAATATGTTCTGACTAAGAATATAATTGTCTTCACAGCTAAAATGTCAACACTCTTGGATCAAGTATTTCATAATGCTTCAGTAAGGATAACATTTTCGAACTGAGCCTGTTTTACTTCGATTGATTGATACAACAACTTGACAGCTATTAAGCATATGATATGATCGCCAAGGCCTCATAGTCATCATCATACAGGCGTCCGTATGTTAGTACCCCGGTTACTGCCAACTAGTAGTAGATAAGCTACAAAATTATAAAATGCTTACACATATTATGCTCTTAGATACTTCTGCCAAGAATGACAAGATGTTTAACTTTATGCGCCAACATTATGAAATGCTTCGGTCAGTAGTATAGTATATTATAGGTGATATATTCACTATTTCGTTTTCATATGTTTGATTCAAAATTCATTTTGGTTCTCTTCCAAAACTCTTCCAGTTTTCAATTAAAATTGCTTAATAACATATTCTCCGGCCGAAAATTAATTTTGATGTGCATATTATGTACTTTTGTCTTTCTGCATAAGCTAAGTAGTACATTTTATATGAAGGCAATTTCTAGGTCAGTTTGTGATTAGCAGATTATTCAAACTTTACGATTGATGATAATAACAGCGGTTACCTCGACGTTTCCCAGAGGAGCTTCTGCCTAGTTTCCTCCTCTTTTTCGATGTGCTCCTGCATGATGCCTTCCGTTTCTTTGCTGGATGTCTGCTTAATTTTCTCTTTTTTGACTTGGTTTTTCCTTTTTTTGCCCCTATCTGCAGTATATTGAGAATCGTCATAGACTTAGCTGGTTTTGAAGGTTTGCCTGAAATATTTCTGAATAAGCAGTGACATATACGAATTAACAGCATAATAAGAGCGTTCGTGAGACGAAGTGAATAGCGATGGACTGGTAAACTGTTTCTCGATATTTTTGCGTAACGCACCCAAGCTACCAAACAGTACCCTACCCCAAATCATGTGTGGCAGAACGAAGTAGACACCCTATATGTGGGCTCAAGCCCCCAGCATCCAGACCTAAATCCAGGAAGAACTACGTTATGACCTGGAAACGCCTCAACAGGATTGGATGCCAGATCTGGGGATAACCTAGTGAGATGGGGATACGCCGAGTGTGACTTATGCGTCTACGGGGAGAACCCCAGATGATGGAGCATCTCCTACTTTGCCCCTTCTTGAAAAGCCCTTGCACAATCCAGGACCTATGGGAAGCGAACGAGTCGGTAGAGCCTAATTCTAATATATATCTATACAAAAATTGAAAAGAAAAATAAAATAGAAATGGATACCTATATAAAACTAATAAATTAATTCACGTTTAAAATAACTGTAGCTCGGACATGATTAAATAAATGTATGTAAGACCAGTTGAATATACTTTAGGAGAAGACTACTGAGATCATTTCCAACAAGAAAAGTCTTATGAAGTTCGATTTTCAACTGTTTCAGAGATATTTAATTTTTTTTTTCATTATTTGATTTCCTGCGACTTTGCCACATGGTCAGTAAATTTACGACCGTAAATGTAAATAATCTATCACTGTCTGAATTTTTAAATTGTGTTATAATGGTGAATAGTGCCATAACAAGAGTGTGTCAAAGAAGGCGCTCGCCACGGGCGCAACTGAGTTTAACATAACAAAAAAACAAACAAACAAAATGCAAATATCATGTAAGGCGATGTTACCAAATACAGTCTAACAACCACGTTGCACTCTCGAAGACTTGTGGACAAATGTTAACCACAAGTTATTATGGTTGTAAGTCTCCTATGATCTCTGTTCTCTCTTCTATTTTGTATGTATGCTTCTGGTTCATAAAAGTTGTGCTATTGCTTAATCGCAATTTGCTTTATAGATTTTTTCCTTTGTGGAATGCAGGCGAAATGCCGCGCGCCCCTCCTTAGCAAGATAAAAAAAAAGAGTTTTAGTAGGTCTGCATGCAGTGCAAGTACCTATGTCTAGCTAGAATCGGTTGCCCGATCTGTAGGTAGCACACAGGGCGCAGACTATAAAAGCTGGCACTCGCAGCACACTAAGCTCAGCCTATAACCAGTGTCTCGTCACGTGATTGACTGAAGGCACGGGTAGCGAACCGAGAGCGCTCGTATTGCTCAATCGCACGTTATTAAGCATTCCTATTGGTCAATCACACATCAACCGACTTTGAAAATGACCAATGAAAACCAAAGCAATACGGGTGATATATCAACACAGGCCGCTCCTGCTGACGCGCCTCAGTCATCTTCTCTTTGCTTGAGTCGCTACGCGTTGTTGCCATTAGCGATTCTAACCTAACCGCTACTAGCCTATTATTTAAAATGGATAATCGGGTGAACGCGTTGCTTAAGATGAACTTTCCTTAGAGGACAAAATAAAAATTAAATGAAGCAGACAGCTGCTTGGTTTCAATAGGTTGCGCTGAGGCGTTTCAAAATTGGGGTTGAGTTCGATTTCCAAGATCCACGATTTTTTCTTTGATTAGGCACCCTCTTATGGATGACTACAAAAAACTTTTAAGAAATAACCACTGTACTCGCGGAAACTGAAAACTCTGATTATGTGCAAGGTGCAGCTGCAGCCTCAAGAATCTCTAAAAGGACTCTCGTGTAGTTTTTTCATTTTAAAATCTGTGCGCGCCCCCTTTAAAAAATTACGAAACCGCCTCTGGTGGAATGAGAATGTTTAACAAACGTAGTTTTCAGGTAAAATGTCGCCAAAAAAAATTTAAAAAGTTAGGCAATAGTAAATTGAAAGTATAAAGAGAAATACAACTACGATTGATAATTTTTGCAAAAATTCATCATACCTATAACTATAGTCGATTATTTAAGCTCAACAACTGAACAATAACCTTGTACTTTTTGGAAATTTAGATGGTTCAGCTCAGGACATCGCATTAAGGATTTTTATAACAATGCCCATAACAACGCTATATGATGGTATATACTGCTCACTTTTTTTGTTACTGGTATAGCTTGTATATTTTTCCCCAAGAAGCAACCGTTTGACCCTTTCTAAAAACGTATGCGTCCATACAGTGTTTTTATACCTTTTCTACCTGATCTCTTCTTTCTGCCTCTCAAAGACCTTTTTCTAGTTCTTGATCTTGATCTTAATTTTGATCTGAACCTTGATCTTGATCTTGATCTTGATCTTGATGTCCTGCTACATGATCGCCTCTTCACCTTACCTCTGATTTTAGATTTCTTCTTCTTAATTTTAGTACCAGAATGTATAGCGCATGGATCTGAATGTATGCTACATTTACCTAAAAAATATTATTACAAGAAATTTAAATATTTAGCTAAACTTTATTTATAGTACAGTATATATTTGTATAGAGCCCATTTGTTTACAAAGTGAAAAGCTCAAGAGAAATGCCGATTCGTTTCACAATTTAATAATAGTTGAAATAAAATTAAAATGTATTGTTTTTCCGACAAGCCGTATGGTATGGTCTTCCTTATGCTCAACTTGTCACATGGTAAACAACGTTACATCGTTGGGAGTTCGGACGTTTATTATACAGGGTGTCCCACAACGACGACGTCAAGCAATATATCGGAACTGGGCAGTAGTAGCGAATTATAATTTTGGGGGTGTAAATTAGAGCAAATATAGTATCCTTTCTTATTATTGTGTCACCCAATGAGATATTTCTTATGGTTAACGAGACGCCCGACTTAAAATTTTTAATGGGACACCTTTTTTGTGTTCCTCCCGATAAAAAAATTTCAACAACATGGGGTCTAAAGTGATCAATTCAAGAGCTACGGGTACTTAAAGGATGGTACCACTACCATTGATTATAACATGTACACCTATAGTTAAATTATTTTGAATTTTTGAATCGGAAGTCGCGTGACCAAAAACAAATACCTCATTGGGTGACACAATAATAAGAAAATATATTTGCTTTAATTTACACTTCCAAAATTATAATTCGCTACTACTGACCAGTTCCGATATATTGCTTGTCTTAATCGTCGTGAAACCATACCATTTTTGTCAGGGAAATTGAACTTATTGATACGATGGGATCGTTTTAGTGTTCCACCGAGATACTGAGAACAATTTGTCAAGAACGCAGCATTTCAACTCATCTAGAAACTGAGTTCAGCTCAGTTCTTCCTCCTTCAGAATGCGAATACGTGCTCAATTGTATCATCTTCCTATTCACATCCTTTGCAGAGGGGCGTCCCACATCCTCATATTATGGAGACGTTTCCAGCTAGATTTTAAGTTATTGCTCATAGAGGCATTGAGAAGTTGCTCAGGATAATGCAACGCTTAACTTAAATCTCTTGCACATACATTGCACCAGAATTGACTCAAACGACCATTTTCATAACATAAAATGGACAGTTTCAATCTTTTAGTTTACTACTATTTAGTTTACTATTAAAAATTTCAAAAATAAAAGGAGGGCATAGCAAACTCCAAGTATCAGCACGAATGGTCGAAAGCAGCCGCAGTACCCTGGTATTTGGGCTTTGCCTCCACAGTCTGTTCAGTTATAAAAAAAAATTATAAGAAAATATAGCTTCAAGAAAATACAACGTCTCAAGTTGAAGGGAAAATCACCATCATAGACATGTTGTGAACTCGTAAAATGCATAAATTTACTCATTTTACGAGTTTCTCTTGGGATATATTTAAGATCTTTAATGCAGTAGTTTCCCATTTGCTTTCTGCATCCTCATGCCGTTGACCAGATGGTATCTACTGGTTCATCCGCCTTTAGGGGCAATTTCTCACCCGAAGGACAAGAAGGTGTCCTGACTCTTCTCAACTCGTCCACCCAAAGCTGCTGGCTGAGAAGAGGTTACTCTTTATACCGACAGTAGTTCGGTTGCTTTTAGTCCTTTTACGACACGCAGGATATACGATGGGAGATATTCTAACCCGCCCCCACACGGGGCGAAGGGAAAATACCTAATAAATTAATGATAAACCTCGATTTAAAGTATACTAAGGTCCTGAACATGTTTTAAAAAATTTGGGATTGAGGAAGGTATGTACACATTATATGTACATAAGCCTGGCAATTGCAATAAGAAGGTTGATAAACTTGATAGATGAGGAATATATGGGACGATCAGTAGTGGTCGTACTAAATGTTACTCAGGGCAAACTAGGAGAACTATTATTACTAGTGTAAGGCTTTCGCGGCCATCGTTCAATGAACTTGTCACGTATTTTGGAAGTCGCCGAAGTAAAATAGCTTCTGAAGATGCCATACTTTCTTGGTGGCGAAACGTCAAGCCTTAGCGCTAAGCGACGCCGGCGTAAATACCCAAGAACCACAAATTCATTGTTATTACTAGCTTTGAAGAACGTATGACACAATTTAATATACGCTAGGTTTGTTTGCTGACAAAGCATCTGGTGTTTTTTTTCCTCTGGGAGCCGTCAGCACTTCAAGGCCTATTGTGCTATAACTTCCCAGAGCGGGGACGGTGCACGGCCAGCACCGTTGGCATGATACCATCATCCCGGACGGTCCGACGGGGGTCCCCCGTCCGGGCCTTCCGGTCTATCATTCAAAGTGCCGGCCGCGTAAGATGCTCCGCTCAGCGCTCGTGTGGGCGACACCGACAGCCAGTACAAACTGTTGTCTCCCTGCATCTGGTGTTACATTTTAGGTATTACACTTGATAACAATAATAGCTCAATATGAAAGGTGAATGCGATGGAACTACTTAGTCAATCATATTGACGCCATATTTTTTTCTGTTTTTAAAATTCACGGGCCTATGACTTCAAATTTGTCAGGGAATAAATGTTCCACCTTACTTGGCGTATAAGGAGTATTCCTATTCTGAGACTGCATTTGTTGAGGCTTGCTCAAAGGATTGCTGGGTTGGCCACATCCTGCTGCTGATTTATCATCATTCATTTTGGGTCATAAAACTGCCGCGTAAGTTGCATTATTTCACTAGCTGATGATTCACACTATATTTTTCATTCATTGGCTCAAAATCACACTAACTCCATAAACTATAATTTTGCACTACTTATCGCATTGAATCAAAAATGATTTTGCCAGTGTCAAGTTGACGCAGTTTGACAGTGTATAACTATTCCCTGCTCATAGGGTGTTTTCAAAAAAGTTGAGGAAACTAGTGGCTTTTTTGACATCGGTTATTCACTACGTGATTTTTCTATAATACAGGGTGTCCCAGAAGTCAACGTCAAGCCGCTACGGGGTGGCAGGATTGGTTGTAACTATCATGAGAAAAATCAGAAAAAAAAATCTATCCCATGGAGTTTGAAAATTATGGGCGTTTAAAAAAAACCTAGAAATTTGGTCAAATTATAACAATTTTTCGGTTATTGTGGTTAACTTTTATTATTTTTGTTCATTTAAACTTTGGAACCGTCATCCTAAATAACATTTCTAGAAGCACAGTTAAAAATAGTGTCACAATTGCCCTAAGTTTTCTAGAATGAAGACTATTTATTAAACTATAAATTTATAATTTTTGAAAGTTTGCTGACTTTGAAAGCCCCTGCTCTAAAAAAAATGTACTAAAGTGCCTTGGCAAGTACCATTGAAAGTTGGCGCATTTAACCAGGATTGTAAAATGGTACAATACTTGTTAGTTTTATACTAAAAAAAAAAAACGAGTAAAAAAATAAAAAACCTCAAGTAACCCGATTTTTGCTAACCCATTTCACTCAGGTCAGACGTTCTTTATTCGCACAAGCTTCTGGTAGGTTCTTAATTTTATGGCAAAATGATTTGAGAGATGGATAATGCACATATTTGCTATGAGTGAGCAAGACAGACAGTGACGCCACTTTTAGCAAAGTCAACAAAAATAAGTAAAATTAATAAAATAATGAAAAATGTCGACCTAGTTTAGTTTGGGTTTATTGGAATAAAGTTTAGGCAATAAGTATTCAAATTGTTTACCATCAGCCTCAATACATGCCCTACATCTTCTTAAAAAAGATCTACTTATTATCCAGGCATATCCTCGAAGGTTGATTTCCTCAGCTGCTTGAGAAATTCGTTTACGCAGCTCGGCTACACTCTCAATGGGCTTTGAATAAATTTTTTCGTTGAGAACACCCCGATAACAAAATTCCAGGGGATTTTAATCTGGGGAATGGGCTGGCCACAAGATAGTGCCTGAACGTCCAGCTCTACCTCCCGGATATTTTTGGTCAAGGAAACCTCTTACTTGCACTGCGTAATGCGCTGGACAGCCATCTTATGTGGCGACGATCTGTTAAGCGGTCTACAGACGTTGATGCATACTGCGATTCAGGTATCGACTTCTACGTCTCATAACGCAATAGCAGCGTGTGTGGTACCGAATCACGAATTTGGTATCAGTGCAGCGATGCAGATTCTAGAATCCTATTATGGTCGGTGAGCCATGTCGCCGAGCCGGTGCCGATGATGCAGTGATGCAGGTTTCAACGTGTATAGTATTGCGTCGATGCAATAATATTCTTGTGTTGCATGAAATGTGCATGAAATAGCAAGTCGATTCAGGCATCGCAACAGGTTTCGATTTGAGTAGGAACTTATGCAACTGATGCAAGTTTCATGAAACCTTGAGTTGATTGAGGAATCGCAGCTTACATCAACATCTGTAGGCCGTTTTGGTGGTACGCCCTGTAACAAAGTTGGTAAATTTTATCGTAAAATATGTGCCATTCAAATTCTCAGGCAGCTCAAAAGGCCCAACGATTTGCCGTTTAAAATTCCGGTCCACAGGCTTACTTTAAAGCAATACTGGGATCCGTCTTCTCGCAATAAATGTACCTGGCTAATAAGTAAATCCTTTCTAAGAAAATGTAGGGCATGTATTGAGCCTGATGCTACACAATTTGAACTTTTATTGTAATAAAACATGTTATTTCCCTATCTGACTTCTAATCCAATAAACCTAAACTAAGCTAGGTCAAGATTTTTCATTATTTTATTAATTTTACTTATTTTTCTTGACTTTGTTAAAAGTGGCGTCACTATCTGTCTTGCTCACTCATGGCAAACATATCCTCTATCCACATCTCTCATCATTTTGCCGCTAAATTAAGAACCTACCAGAAGCTTGTGCGAATAAAGAACATCTGACCTGAGTGAAATGGGTTAGCAAAAATCGGGTTACTTGAGGTTTTCCTTTTTTTACTCGTCTTTTTTTAGTATGAAACTAACAAGTATTGTACCATTCTACAATCCTGGTTGAATGCGCCAACTTCTAATGGCACTTGCCAAGGCACTCTAGTGCTTTTTTTTTAAAGGAGCGTCTTTCAAAGTCGGCAAACTTTGAAAATTTTAAATTCATAGTTTAATAAATAGTCTTCATTCTAAAAAACTTGGGGCAATTGTGTCATTATTTTTGATTGTGCTTCTAGAAATTTTATTTAGGGTTATGGTTCCAAAGCTTAAATGAACAAAAATAACCACAATAACCGAAAAACTGTTATAATTTGACCAAATTTCTAGGTTTTTTTTAAATGGCCATAATTTTCAAACTGCATGGGATAGATTTTTTTTCTGATTTTTTTCATGATAGTTACAACTAATCCTGTCACCCCGTAGCGGCTTGGCGTTGACTTCTGGTACCCTGTATATGGTCTATATAGCTATCTAGACGTTAAGTGAAACTTCAGCCTATAAATCAAGGGCATGAGTTCTTAGTGAAACTTGAAATGGGGGTCGGAAGGGGTATAAATCTACGCGGATTGACGCGCGGTGTCGAACGACACAACTTTCAGACTAAGGAGACGCCCCGGTAAAATTCTACGGCACTTTGAAGTTTCAGTACCTAACCTTATCTTGACCGGTTGTGTTATTGGTATCAAAATGGGTTTAATTGGGGGTTAATTAAGTCTCTCTTTCTTTCATTTCGCTTCTTTTTAATAAACACTCAAAAATATCATAATTACGCGAATTCCGTCTTGTCGTACTTCACATATCGAAAGCCTTCGATAGAGTGTCGCATGAGGGACTTCTGGTCAAGCTTGCTGCTTATGGACTGCCACCTGGCCTGCGCCAGTGGCTGAATAGCTTTTTGAACGACCGATCTTTGTCTGCTGTAGTCGAAGGCTATTCATCAGATGTATTTTCAGTAAATGCCGGTGTTCCTCAGAGATCTGTACCAACCCCTACACTGTTTCTGCTGTACATCAACGAGCTGCTGGAAATAACATCCAATCCAATCAAGAGCTTCGCAGACGACAGTACACTAATATCGTGCATGGAACCAAGCAAGCCACTATTATCCCAGGAGACTCACGAGTCTCACGTTGGCTTACCAACTGTGGAAATGGAGGGTCACCCCATAGTCGAGTCACCTTCCGTCAAGGTTTTGGGGATCAACATCAACAATAACATGTCCTGGCAGGACCACGTCATGAGTATTGCTAAAACAGCATCCCAGAAGCTTGGAGTTTTGTTCCGCTGTAGGAAGCTGTATACGCCAGAGCAACTACTGATGCTCTACAAGGCACATATCCGACCATCGCTCTTTGAAGCTGGATACTGTCCAGAAGAAAGCTACGACCTGCAGCATTTCAAATCTAACGTGTACCGACACTTATTTTCTTGCAGCGTTTCTACAGCGCCAGCTTTTGCGGGAGGCTGACCGTAAAAAATAAATACTGGATAGGTAACTGTAAAGGCTAGTTTGACTCATCGTAGTGGCCTGAGTATGTTCAAATGTGGACAAAATCTCGGAATTCAATGCTAATTAGATGCAGGTTCCATCGATAATGAAGATTTTTCTAGTTATAAACTCCGATTTCGGAAACTATCAAACCAAGTGAAACAGTCATTAATTATTATTTTATTAGACGAATAAATTCAATCAAACCGAATACATCTTTCTTCCATTATGTATGCCTAAATTTGTGTAATTTTCATTCGCTCAATAAAATATCGCGATCATTATTATAAGAATCTGCTCTTCTCCCTTGCTTCTGATAAAATCTGGCTATTAAAGATTGTCTGGCTGCGCCTCTTATTTTGATGCTCAAAGAATAAATTCTCCCAGAAAACGTCATTACTGTAATGATCCAACCAAGTTGGATTATGCCTTATTCAGCTTATTTGTTACAGCCGCACAGTAATCTGTCCCACCTTAGAAGTTATCCTCAGAGTTCCTTTAGGACCTTCCATAGGGATTTATTCGGAGGGTTGGATTTCATTGCCGGACCAAACTTTTTCGTCTGCAAAAAATTAAGGAACTTGCAATACCCTCCCTACGCGTCATTTCGTTTTGACCCTCATAATCCTGGATGATCCTTTGGCAGAAGACCCTAAAATAGGGGTTCCTTAAATAGTTCCGAATGAGCACTTCCGAACAGCAAACATGCACGGAAGGGCGATATTTTTCTTATCTTCCTGCTCAATTTATTTCTGGAAGATACATTAGTACTACGTATATGTCTACAGTAGTTTCTCTCCTCAGTTGGAAGAATCAGCAGATTTAAGAAAATATCCTCAGAGTACTCCTAGGTGTATACAATGTTTGTTTTGCAATGGTGCCAAGTATGTGACATGCAATATATCTATGTGAGTATAGTTGTGAATAGGATATAAACAATGGCGGACCAGGGGGCGTAACATATTTTTTCTAATTGAAAGGTAGAGGTACATATTCTTGATATTCTGTGGTAGGCGGCTTTTTTCAAAATGCATTTGGAAAAATACTATATAACGTAAAATCGTTGAATGCTTATGCAGATGCTTATTCCAAGAAAGCCAAAATTCGAGTCTTTGCACCAAAAGTATGAAATGTATATTATAGTATTTTTATAGGTAGACTATTCATTGTTTTTCAGTTGAAAATATTTACCTAATATAATAAAATCAAAAATATCACATTGTTGGTTTAAAATTATTACAGCTTTGGGCATATCGGAACATCTGGTATACTTGAATGAAAGCACATATTCTTCGTGCGAGAATATATTTTTATGTGTACGGTACTCTAAACCATAACCATGGTTTGTCAAATAAGGAAAACTCTAAAAATGTATGATGCAGTGTGAGTTGTCAAACTTATGGATACATCTCTTTGGAAAATATGCTCTAGCTACCAACAAAACACTGATCTGCATGTCTGCTTAAGAGTCGTTGCATTAACTGCTTTTAGTATCTTGCAAATAATGTTGCCCTATACAAATTTATAAAATCAGTGTCTCATAGAAACCTATACTTGTACGCCTGTTTACTTAAGGTGTTTGCAACGTCGGAGAGCAATTTTCAATGGTGCAAAACTACAATTATATGTGGTTATATAATAAACACCACTTATTGCAGACCGTTCTCTGTCCAGGGTAGTACTGAAATAATTTTTATATTATAAGTGAGATCATCATTTCCACACAATGTTGAATTATCTTAATACTGGTACTATTGCCGGACTATGCCGGGGACTGTACCGAATGTCATTTTCTTAAAACACAATACCTTATCTTCGATTTAGGTGGAAAATGGTCATCATTGATCCGGAAACGTGCGCTAGTAATCGATGCTTTAAGAAATAGAATGAATAGAAGAAATAGAGAAATAGAAGTTTAATATTATTATAAAAAAATACCTAACAGCTCGTTTAGAAAATCGGAGATTATTGAATTTCTTACAAAACAAAAAATCACAACTACATCAGAAATTAAAGTAAAACGTCAGTTACTGGAATTAGTAAAAAGCTACAACTTTGATAAAAAGTATATCGTTGATGAAATGGCGCGAAGTAGTGGATGTGAATTTTTAAGACTTTATTGTTGTATTTTTAATCCAACTGAGTCAATTTGGATAAATAGTAATATCAGAAAATACAATAACCACCCCAGAAGCTCATCAGCTCATAAATCTTCTGCAGATCAGGTATATTTAATAACTCAACAAAAACAGCGAATCTGTATATATGTAATAAAAGTAGAGTCATTATTTTTAAATAGACGACCAAATGAAATTATTATCAACCTGATTGATAGCGGCTCATCCGAGTTTGATTTCATTTTTCATTTGTATTGTTAAGTAATATTATTAAATGCAAGTTTGACAGGTAGTTATTTTATAATGTTAATTAAAATCTATTAAAAATCTAATAGGCAACTACGTTTAGTTTTCTTCTTTAATCTTAATGCGGCCCTAGATGGTTCTGTCCCCAACATCCGGCACGCGTCACTGTGAGTTGTATAGTACATGTATCTGGACATTGAAGGAGATTAACTTTTTGAGAAATTAGGACCATAAAATTACTGCCGGGTGTATATCAAACGTTTTTACTATATTCTTATTTTGACGCGATACTTGACTTCATTTTTTTCATAATAATTTCCCACTCATCAGAAAGAAGTTGCCGCTGGCATTAGTGGTCTTCCTCTTAAGGTGCCTTATCCTTGAGGACGTTGGCTATTACATTTGCCCATTTAATCTTATTGGTGGCGGTTCTAAATAATTCTATTTATGTCATATTTGACCATTGTCGCAGATTTTTGAGCCAGGAGTTGCGTCTTCTTCCTGGTCTCCGCTTGCTATTGATTTTACCTTCGATGATAAGACGAGGAGTTCGTATATCTCGTTTCTCATAATGTGGCCAAAATATTGTGTTTTTCTTTCTTTTATGAGGTTCATAAGCTCTGTTGTCTTGCTCATTCTCCGCAGGACTTGCTCATTTGTCGTATGGCTCACGTAAGATATTTGAAGCATCTTACGGTAACACCAGAGTTCGAAAAATTGTATTCTTTTTGGTGTTGCTTCTGCCATTGTCCAAGCCTCAACACCGTGGGAGAAAACATAGCACCTCAGTATTCGAGCCCTTTATGGGATATTAAGTTGGCGGCTGCATAGTACTTTTTGCATTCTATAAAATACGTTACGTACTTTTTCTGTGCGTGTTCTTATCTCTAGAATGGTCCCAAGCTTCATCAAGGTTACTTCCAGGGTAATTTATTCTTCTTACTCTTTCCAGCGCTGCTCCGTTGACGTTAATTTTGACTGTCTTGTTCTGATGTTTGCTGATAACCATCCTTTTTGTTTTCGTTCTGTTTAATTCCATCCCAAACTCTTAAAACCAAATTGAGTTTGACCGGTATGCTCGTCTAACTTATTCTATATTCTATTGTGTATTATCCGGAGGAAAAGCTTCAACACGTGATTCATCAGGCTAATGATCTTGTGGTCTTCACACTTTCTGGTGTTTTTCTTCTTCGGTAGTGGTATAAACACCGATGTCAGCCAGTCATTTGGAATCATGACTGTTTCATATATTTTGTTGAATAGGTTCTCCATTACCATTAGTGGTAAGTGTTCCCAATATCATAGAAGTCCTGTCACACCTTATCAGCCTCACTACAACTGAGTCGTCATTAACGATGCAGGATGCAATGCTAGCACAATTGCCGCGTCAATCACGGTAAGTGTCATCAGGATAATTGGACCCGACCGCATCGTAGCCATCCAGGAGGAAACTTGTCCCGTGACCTTTCATAATATTATTGTCCGTTACACAAAAGCTTGTTGTGCAGTTTCATAAAGTCCTCTGACAGATTTATGTTGTGTCGAAAAACCGCCGGGTTTATGGTCTATATTTCATGACGGTCGGCGCAATGTTGTTCCCTCCTCGTTGACATTTCTGGGGTGAAACTAAGCCTTCGTTGAGATTATTTGAGACTGTTAGCATCACCTATTTTCAGGTCGTCGTTTTTTTTCTCACATTACTGGCGTTGAATGAAACAAGGGCACCAAATCCCATATGCTCATAAAAGGCTATTTGTTGGCAAGATCGAGTAGTTATAGTAGGCGCTTTAGTAAAAACTTTTCATGATAGCAGATACATTTTGCATTCTATTTCTTTAGGAGTTTATTACACGAAGTTTCTGGACGGTCAAATATTCAAGGTATAGTACAACCCATCTGTATAACATTTCTTTATAAAGTAAAGGGTTCCAAGAAAAATACCTTCAAAGGGTCACAATTTGTGTAACAGTTGCAAATAAATAAATCATTAAAATAATTACTTTTCATGCTTTTTTGATAAGCTGTGTTGTAAGGTCCTTTTTATGCGCAACCTCTTATTCGGTAAACAAATTTTATATCGTTGTCTATACCGAAAAAAATGAAATAGTTTTAACGGTTGGAGCATCCACTAAGTAGTGGAAATCTTAATTAAACAGAGTTGACATAACGTCGCATTTCTTTAAGGACGTTCGCTACGCTGGAGTTAAATGAGTACTAACTTTCTATGAAATTTACTCGGGACTTTCTAAAAGTTACAAAGTATAATAATAATCTTACAATTATTCATGAATTAGTTTTATATAAGCTAGATATTTATAAAAGATACAACACAAACGATAATCAGAAAAGCAACCTAACCTAACCGGCGAACACTGCGCACTAACGTCACTGTCACTATGGTTTTTGTGTGAAGACAGAGAAGACCTTGCCAGTGTTGCCAGTGTTCAATGTGGTCCCTTACAGGGAAACAGTCTTAACTGCCATGAACTGAGTAATTAAAAAAAAAAGTTTAGATATACATTTTTGTAGCTATTCTTAAAATATGCTTATTATACTTAACACATAAAAAACATCAAACATTCGAAAAACCTTTCAGAATGCATGCATGTAATCCGAAATTTGAAAAAAAAAGGTTTTTTTACAATTTTGACGAGATAACTAATAATGCTTTTTCTGATCTGTGATTGTGAACTATCTTACGTACGATATTTTATATTTTTATGTCTGAATGTTATATGTATTTGTTACCCAAAATGTCATCAAATCCGTGAAGTTAATACGATTGCGCTGTTAAAGGAATGGAAATACACGGATAGATATATAGACAGACGGAGTGACAGAAGTGAGTGACATATACAGGGTATCCAAGTTGTCGTAACAGAAAAAAATCAAACGAACACTGAGTGGAATTTTTGAAAGTACTATAGGGTCAGCCATACCATGCTTTCAAAACATTTTTTTGTACTTCAACAGTAGTATAGATATGCCGATTCTGATCCTCCCGAGGTCATTTGAAGGTCATTTAAATGGGGTGTGGATAACCTTGAGATGTGACGTGGGCTTTTCTTATAGGTGCCGATTCTGATCCTCCCTGAAGTTCATTTTGTAACGTTGTGTTTTCAAATGTGATCGTATCTGAAGGGCTTGTTTCAGTGGGGTGTTGGGTAACCTTGAGTTTTTTTTGTGTTAGTGTATAGCTGCTTATTTTGAACGTCCTTGAATGTGACTATTGACTGGATTACCTTGAGATTTGACGTGGTGGATAACCTAGAGATTTGACGTGAGGCCAATTGCAATCCTCCCTGAAGGTCACTGATATAGGGTGTGGATAGCCCTGAGATCAGTTGTATATTTTTCTTATGAGGCTTGATAGTGATGCTCCCTTAAAGTCATTCAACTGGGGTGGGAATAGCCTTGAGCTTGACCTCACAGAAGAACGTGTTCTGCTAACGTCAGACCTTGCCACCATAAGCAAGCAACCGGAGGTGGGGGTACGATGCCCTTGAGGATCTAGCTATAAATCGAGGAGGTTCGTGCATCGATGCTACAGTTGCCTGACTCACAGTGACTAACATATACTCTAATAAAATGCATACATGTAGTGATTGTGGTAAACTTTTTACGCGTTCGGACAATTTGCGTCGGCATAAGAGAAATATTTGCAGTGTGAATCCCACAAATGGACCACCAGCTAAAAAAATTAAATTGGATAGTACACCTCCGAATATGATATGTCCTTGCTGCAATGTTTCGCTTCCGAACAATCGAATGGCTGCTCATGCAAGGACATTACAACATAGAACAAATTCATCGATCCCGATCAGTGATGGTGTGAGACTTATTAAAAGTGCATTCAAATGTAGAATTGCCAGCTATAGATTTAGCACATCAGAATTGTACACCGACTTTAAAGAGTTTTTCGAAAATATTAAGCAAAATACGCTAGATGTAATAGAAGAGAAACTTCGAGTGCACAGAGCTCTGAAAGTGAACATGGAAGTATTCGGGAAGTACGTATTACAGACGAGTGATGTAGCAGATATCAAATCCTTCAATACGGTTAATAAAGTAATAGACGAAAGCACAGAGCTGTCTGATGTTTATCAACAATTTGCTGATGAAATTACATCCCAGTCATCTGAGTTTGAGGAGAAGGATTCTGGTATGTTAAATATTTAGAGAAGTGCATAAATTAAGATAGTAACCTTTGTTGTTTTTTTCAGGGTGGGCGATTGAATGTATCCTTTATGCTGAAGTGAACATTAACAAGTTTTCACCATTGGGTGGATCATCTTATATAAAGTTACCATACTTTATAGAGAAGAAGAAGGCAGTGATAAATGTGCGAAATCAAGACCAGTGTTGTTTCGCTTGGGCCGTCACATCAGCGCTACTACCAGCAAGCACCCGAGTAGTGGAAGTGTCGTCCTACCCGCATTTTTCAACCATTTTGAATGTCCATGGTATGAACTTTCCCGTTACTCTTAAAGATATCTCATGGTTCGAGAGAAATAATAATATCTCTATAAATGTGTATGGGATTGAAAAAATAATCAAAGATGGTAACGTCACATATGAAATAGTTGGTCCATTGAGATATGCTCAGAAGAAATTAGCTTTACATGTCAATCTGCTCTATTTAACGGATGATAAAGGGAATGGTCACTATTGTTGGATAAGAGATCTTTCGCGATTAGTTGCAAATCAGTTAAGTTCAAACGGACATAAGCGGTACTTTTGTGATGGTTGTTTGTTATATTTTTCAACTAAGGCATATCTAGATATTCACCAAAGGAACGATTGCAATCATATATTCACAATAACACCCACAGAGAAACTACGAACTGATAAGTTTGGTAATCAGGTTCCAGAAAACATACTTAAATTCGAGAATTTTGAAAAGCAAATGCCGGTCCCCTTTGTGGTGTATGCGGATTTTGAGTCATTATTAAAACCAATCGATAGTTGTGAACCCAACCCAGAATATTCGTATACAAACGAAACCCACACACATGAACCATATTCATTTTCATATTTTATTAAATCTTCATTTGATTCTGACTTATCCAAATTCGTCTTGTATCGAGGTAAAGACGCGGCGAAAGAATTCGTGACAAGGCTAGAAGCTGATCTTAAAGAACTATATTTCAAATATTTGAAAGATGTAACTCCCATGATCCCTTTAACGCCGGAAGAGCAGATTGAGTTTGACACTTCAACGAAATGTAACATCTGTGAGAAGCCATTTTCAGGATCCGATATTAAAGTTCGCGATCACTGCCACATAACTGGTAAAGTTAGATTTGGGGCTGCACATTCGAAATGTAATTTAAATTTCAAATTACCAAATTTTATACCAATTATAACGCACAATTTAAGTGGGTACGATTGTCACCTATTTATCAAACAACTATCTTCTCATGGAGATAAGATAGACGTGGTAGCCCAGAATAAGGAAAAATACATTTCATTTACAAAAAGTCTGTATATGCATGACTATGTGGACCGAACCGGTAGAATAAGGAGGAAGTTTTTACAAATGAGATTTATCGATAGTTGTCGTTTTCTACCTGGATCTTTGCAAGCATTATCAGACAGTTTGACTAATAGGGATTTTCTGGAGAGTAAAAAGTATTTTTCAGATCCTAGAGTCTTTAATTTAATTAGACAGAAAGGTGTATTTCCTTACAATTATGTGGATGATGTAAAGAAACTGGACCAGGAATATTTACCATCAAAGGCAGAGTTTTATGATAAGTTAAATGAGAAAGATATATCTGAGGAGGAATACGCGAGGGCAATAACTGTATGGAGAACGTTTAACTGTAGGAATCTGGGTGAATATTCTGATATTTATTTACGGACCGATGTTCTTCTCTTGTGTGATGTCTTTGAAAGGTTCAGGAGGAATAGTATGAATATTTACAAATTGGATCCAGCACACTACTACACAACCCCTGGATTGTCTTGGGATGCGATGTTAAAGTATACCAAAATTAGCCTTGAGCTCCTTACGGACATAGATATGATTGGGTTCTTTAAGAATGGTATTCGCGGGGGGATAAGTCAATGCAGCGATAGAATGCACGAAGCAAATAATAAATATTTACCAAATTATGATCCATCTAAAGAGTCAACATTTATATCATATCTCGACGCCACGAATCTTTACGGGCATGCTATGTCATCACCTCTTCCAACTGGGGGTTTCGAATGGATGGGGGATTCGGAAATATCTACATTCGATTTAGAAAATGCCAAAATAGACGGTGAGAATGGCTATGTCTTGGAGGTTGATGTGCGATATCCTGAAGGGTTACACGATTCACATAGCGACCTTCCGTTTTTGGTGGAAAGTATTATCCCACCAAACGCCAAGACAAAGATTCCGAAACTAATCCCAAATCTGTACGACAAGAAAAAATATATTGTACATTATCGCGTCCTTCAACAAGCTGTAAGGTATGGTTTGCAAGTAACCAAGGTTCACAGGATCCTTAAGTTCAAACAATCGTTCTGGTTGAAGGAGTATATCGATCTCAATACGACAATGCGTAATAAAGCAAATAATAAATTTGAAAGGGACTTCTATAAGCTTCTAAACAATGCAATCTTTGGAAAAACTATGGAAAATGTAGATAATAGAAGAGATATAAAGTTGGTCACACATTGGGAAAATCATCGTAATAGCATCGGTGTGGGAGCACTAGTAGCTCGTCCAAATTTCAAGAGTTGTTCCATATTTAACGAAAATCTTGCAGCTATCCATTTAGGAAAAGTTAGGGTACATTATTTCAAGCCAATATACGTGGGATTCTGTATACTAGACATATCTAAAATAGTAATGTATGATTTTTTTTATGGTTTTCTTAAAAAGCAGTTCAACGATAAAGTATCTATGCTTTACTGTGATACAGATTCGCAAATTTTGAAAACTCATACAGACGACTTCTATGAATTTATGAGAAATAATATCAGCGAGTTTGATACTTCAAATTATAAACAAAACAATGAGTTCAAAATTCCAGTCAATGACTCTATTCTGGGTAAAATGAAAGACGAATTTCCAGAAGACCCTATAATAAGTTTTTACGGAACAGGTGCGAAAGCATACTATATCAAGTCAGTTAAGGGAGAAATGAAAAAAGCAAAGGGTGTTAAAAAAGCAGTAATACAAAATCAGTTATGTGGTAATGATTATAAGCATATAATAGAGAATGGTGGTCTGATTTTAAGAAAAATGAATACATTCAAAAGTAGGCTGCATGATGTATATACAGAAGTCAAAAATAAAGTAGCCTTAGCACACAACGATGATAAAAGGTTTATAATTCCAAATACAACAAAAACTTTACCCTGGGGGCACTCTGACATTGAATTTTACCAAACAGACCCCACAACGAATGTAAAATATGCTATCGATGCTATTAATGAGATGACAACGCGCGAAGCTCCTGAAGATGGTAATTTAGATCTACTTATACAATTAATGTTAGCCGAAGTTTCTAGATATTAGATTTAAGTTACTGTACGCTTGTAAAGTAGGATAGTATTGAATAAATGCTTGAAGAATAAAGTTGGCCATTTTATTTCAACTTTTGTGCCTAAACTGACACTACTCATCACCAACATCATATTCAGTGGCAAACGACATGACTACAGTTGTTGTAGATATTCAAGGATATCATATCGAATCAAAATTTGTTCCAAAAGAGATAGCATTTAAGAAAGATGGAATATTGTACCATTACATTGTTAAACCTATGGTTCACTTCAGTAGACTGAACGTGAAAGACCAGAGAACTGTTAAGTTTGTGGAAAAGTATAATCATGGTATTAGATACAAAGCAGGAAATACAGATGGTAACCAAATAATGAAAATAATCAAGCATCACCTTAACAACGGTGATATAGTCTTTCTGAAGGGCCATCAAAAATATATCTATCTACTCAAATCTGTTGCTGAGCTGAGCTTAGAAAACGTGGAGATAGTGAATTTGGAGACCGACAATGATATCCAGCTTAACGTGAACTTGAACAGAGAATCAATATGTGATGATGTAATAAGGTGTAATTATCACTCCCAAAACAGAAACGGTAGGTGTGCCTTGAGTGTTTGCACGATGATTGATTTGTGGATAAGGAGATACCGTTCAACCATCAAAGAGCAGAAAGGAAATCTTCATTTACTACAAGACGACCAATATTTTTGAATTCCAAGTTACATTACTAATGTTATTTTGTTGAATAGGTTGTATTAGTATTCCAATATATTCATCAGAAAAATATCAGACTGTTTCATTTAATACATACCACGATACATGCCAAAGTGTATAGGGTGGCTCATATTGAAGTTTTGTTAGCAAAATTAATTCATTTCTCGAAGTATAAAAATTAACCTTATTCAAGAAATGTTGTTACAGCCAGACGTGTAAGAAACACAGGGATTACCGAAAACGTCTGGCAACATGGCAGTAGATATGGCAGGGTTTTGGGGGCTGTCCCTCATTCCCTCCACTCAAGCGATTCGACCTATTAAAGTAGTGGGCGGATACCTCTATCCCACTCTTCCTTCTAACCAATCAAAAATGGGGAGAGGGCGATCAGCAAGCGATTAGGGTAGGAGTTTAAGGCATAAAACTGCTGGTCGGAACCAGGAGAGGTCATTCTGTTTAGCTTTCGATAACAGACAAGCAGCTACAGCCACCTTCCAGCAACAAGCGACTAATTCGAGGATGTCTGCAAAGATGAATGTAAGTATAAATAATTTGGGTATAATTTGAGGGACTGCTCTGCCAACTGTTGGCAATGATATACGTTTCTAAGCATTTTTTTCTTTTATTGTTACAGATGACCACCGATGCCCTGTACCATTCCGACGATGACGACTTCCAACCTTCACCAGCTAAGCGACCAGCACCGCAACCATCCGCCTCCGTGGCGGGGCCAAGCCCGACCACTAGGAAAAGGACGGCGCCGGTGAAGGTAACGACTGGCACAAAACGCCAGAAGAAGGAAGGTAGCGCTTCCGAAAATAAATTGGTTGCGAAGCAATCAAAGCCTTTGAGGAAGACGAAGGAAAGCCGACCGTCGACTTCGATGCCGCAAAAGAAGCGAAAAGAGGGTGCTAGAATGAAGTCGTGTAAGTCAGCATACAAGACTTACGCGGCTCAATACCAGCAATATGAGCCCTTCCTTTTCACTTCAGTTGCTGCACCGGAGTCGACAGTGGATTTCTCGTTTCTTAACGAGGCCCCGATTACGACGGATCCAAGTTGTTTTCGCAAGTCACCTATCCGGGTGTTGGCTGGACTTGAGGAGCCTGGTGTGGTGTCGTCGTCGATAACTCCACCGGAACGGTGTCAAGCAAAAATTGTGGTTCATGAAAATTTGCTAGTCACCGCTCCAGTAGAATTATCAACGAAGGCACCTTCAGAGCCCGATGAAAGACCGTCACCCCCGGAGCGGTATCGTACACCCTCACCGACGCCATCCCGTAAGCTGCCAGCTACACCGAGGACACCGAAGATACTAGCGACCGAACCGTCCCAGGAGTCGCTAGCATCTTCGGCATCTAAGGAGAGCGGCAGCTCTAGCAGTAGTGGTTGTAGTGGTAGTAGTAGTAGTAGCAGCAGTAGCAGTGAGAAAGTGGCTACTACGAATGAAACCACTATGCTTGGCCCACTAGTGTCCTTCTATGCTGGCCAGCTGCAAAAGGTCGAAAGGGACCTGCAGAAGGCGGAGGCGGAAAAAATGCAGTTGTCCGAAGAAGTGCAGTCGCTGCAGACGCTCGTTGACTTAAAACGAACCGTCGTCGAGGAAAGGCAGCGACTGCAGGAGCGTCTCCAGCAGTTGGACCAGCGTTTGGCAGAGATGGATGGTGCGGAGCAAGCTGGTGAAAATATGAAGGAACGGGAGCGGATCGTTGGGGAAAGGGTAGCGCATCTGAAAGGAAAAAAGGAAAAACTGGTGGGACGGATGGCTACGGTCATAGCTTATGAAGATGACCCTATCTGTCTGTCCCAATCCCAGTAGTTTTTTTATGTATATATTATTTCCTTTGTTTTTCCTTTGTTAACTTGTAGATATTTAGAGTTAGTTGTATGTATGTATATATTTTTCCATTTAGAATTAGCATTATGTATTTATTTTTATTTAGTTTGATATTTTTCATAGTTAATAAATTAAAATGTATATTTGTGGAAAAATAAAACAAAAAAAAACAATTTAGATTTTAAAAAAAATTTGTAAAAAATGTTGAAATTTAGGTATTTATTTGTATATAGGGGTTAGTGATTTGTGTACATTTTTATATAATAGTAGTAATGTACAAATGTATTTTTATGTATATCCTATAATTGAGAAAATATATAAAACAAGTTTTAGTTGATGAAAAAGTATTTGTGAAAAAAAGTGTCTTTTAAATTTTGTATTCATTTGTATGTAGTTGTTAGATATTTGTGTAAATTTTTCTAGAATAGTAGTAATATACAAATGTATTTTTTGATCATAATAACTTTTATGTATCTTATAATTCAAAAATAAAGAAATTGAAATAGATATATATCGATTCTGAAATCTAGTTTATTTCTGATTAATAAATGAGAAAAAAATATGCAAAAAAAAAAATTGTTTATGAAAAAAAAAATATTTGTGAAAAAAAGTTCGTAAGTATTTGACAAAAACAAATAGGTTAGTTTATGAAAAATATTTGTGAAAAAAATTATAGGTTGGTTTCTAAGACAACAGGTTAGTGCGTAGTCTCCAATTACACATAGTGCTTACTGGGTCGTGCTAAGTTTCGGTAAAGGTGGAGGTTAGGTCGACTGCTGCGCCGTCGACTAACATCGACACGGGCGGTGGGTCGACGGCTCCGCCGTCGACCCACCTTATCTCGCCGCGCATGCAAAGGCGAGGCGGCGCCGAGCCGCGCATACAAAGGCTCGGCGGAGGCCCATTTTGACGCATTTTGAGGGGCAAATGTGATCTTCAAGGGTCCTTCAAAACGGTAGTTTTTTCAGAAAAAAAGACTGAAAAAAAAACGTTAGAAGCATGAAAAAATCGAGATAGACAAAATTGTAAGACTGATAAAAAAGTACACCACTAAATAAAATTTTTAGAAAGATCCTTCATTGGTGAAGCCGCCCACGCTCGATGAATTTTTTTCTGTCACGGTGGTAAGGTTTTTGAATAAAGTACGATTTAAAAAAAAAAACAAGTTTATTGGTTGATACAAACAAAAAATCTCTTTATAATTCACAAAAATAGCGCCTCATATCTCCTCCTCGCTATCTACAGGAAAAGGTAATTCCACTCTCTGGTTTTCTGGACCATCCGGACGATCAGGATCATCATCGTCGCTGTTATCAGATGAGCTGTCAATTGTAAACAGCAGGAACCCCAGTGGCTGTCTTGTGGAGTCGCACGGTCCATCGTCCATCGGTGACCTCGCCACCGCCCAATGTGATTGGTCGGGTAACTCACCATCAGGAACCGCAGTCTCGATACTCCATATGCTGGAGTTATCATTGTCGTCATCTAACCAAGACGTTGAGTCGCAAGGTCCGTTTGACTCTGTAGTCATTTCGCTGCTAAATGTGTTAATTCGTCACTTGATTGTACAGTATGATTTTCATTGACAAGAACTCTCGTTTTTATGTTTCTAGTTCCCCACACTAAAGCCCCCTCCATACCTCCTCCCCTCTTCATCTATACATCTTTAGAAGTAAACTTAGTGTGTTATTGGATGGAACGTCGATGGCATTGGTGGGTGGGTACTTATATGCGTGCCCCAAACCAAGACACAATAATCTCACAAACGCTCAAGGCGCATTTACCGTTTCTGTTAGCACACTGGCACTCATGCTTCATACTATTTTCAAGTATCACCAATTACTAAGTTACTGAGCGCTTATTGATAGAACAAGTAATTGTATTATTATATGAGGGGATGGATATAGAAAGGAAAAAATATTGCTTCTTTTTTATTTCATTCATTATTTATTTTATTCAAGATGAACATTACTTTATACATCGAAAAAAGATAAAACAGTTTCTTTTTCTTCATTCAATTTTGTCCTTTTCTGTTCAGATTTCATACTAAGAGTATCAATCCTCTTCTGACAATCATCTAACTGTCGCTTCCTTTTATTTCTGCACTCCTTGACACGTTTTCTTTCTTCATCTAACTGCTTTATTCTTTCATCATCCGCTGCCTGGGCTGCCTGAAGCTTGTCACAATGGGCCATCTCCTCTGCCAATTTCTTTTCTGCACTTATTATTTCAGCTTTAATTCGCTGAATACTACTTCTCAACGCATCCCTCTTCTCGTCGAAGTCGTCCATTGGAGGTTGCTTCGATTTAAGTAGTGTTTCTCTTAAAATGTTGCTAACTGGTTTGGATGCTGCCTCTTTCGACTTTCTCACTGCTGGCACTGTTGACGCTGTACCCGTTGATGTTCTCGCTCCATCTCCAACTACTGGCGGCATCGATGCTGCACTTGTTGATGCTATCGCTGCATCTGTTGATGCTCTTGGTACATCCATATCTATTTCTACCACCGCATTAGCATCCTCCGCGATTCTCCGGTCTGGCTGCTCCACATGAATAAACTCGTGAAGTTCATCCTGGACTTCTACTGCCAACTGTGTAAACTGCACCCCGTCACTCTGCAGTTCCTCCAGAATGGCTTGCAAGCAATCGCCACTAATAGCGTCTTCGTTCTTTGTTGGTTGGTTGGCCATGATGATGTACGTAATATGTAGTGTTTTCTACGGAACAGTATGATTCTTTGAAGACTGTAGAACTGATAAACCATTGAAAGTAGACTTGTATTTATACAGAAAACACTCTACACGACAGTAGTAAAATCTAAGAGGGGGAACATTGAAATACTGATATGGGTGGTGTACGTGCAGCTGTTTAACGATGTACACTATAATAGACCAATGAGAGGACTGGTTGAAATGTATCACAACCAATAAGCGTTTATGGGCGGATTCACTTACAGTTCGGTCAATAACGATGTCCGTTAGAAGCCACCGATATCGATGCTACATGGCAGTAGTAAAATCTGAGAGGGGACCATTGAAATATCAATATGGGTGGTGTAAGTGCAGCTGTTTAACGATGTACACTGTAATAGACCAATGAGAGGACTGGTTGAAATGTATCACAACCAATAAGCGTTTACGGGTGGATTCACTCACAGTTCGGTCAATCACGATGCGCGTTCGAAGTGGCTGATATCAATGCGCGCATGCGTTGTCGGCGCGTATAGCGAAATGTTCTCTATTTCCACTAATAATCTTACGTACACCAGCTGGCAAGTAGGCGGATCTTCTTTTTTTTTTGCTTTCTTTAACGATATACACTGATGGGGGAAGACAGTAGAGGAGGGAGGCTTACCTACCTGGAACTGTATAAATATGATGGTGAAATGAGAGTTCTTCAGTGCAGTTCTGCTACCGCTACTACTACTACTACTATACTACCGCTACTACTACTATTTTGAAAATGGAGTATTCGAAGAAGTTGATCCCCTGCCCCTACGATGGTGAACATGAGGTGCGGCGTGGGACAATTGGGGACCATTTGCTGGTTTGCCGTTTCCGGGGTTGTGGTCCGGTGAATTGGCCACAATATATTGCTACCTATCTGAGTAAAGGTAAGTTTCCTCATTTCACTATATATCCCTACACGAGCAAGCTATCAAATGACAACTAGTTTATAACAGAATAATCCAAAAGTTACAGTTGTTCTACAAAATATCTCTTTATTTGCAGAGCCATCCACCCAGACAGGAAGCCATAAGGAAGCCGAGGCCAGCAACCCCACCACGCCACCGCAGGACCCATCGAAGTACGGACTAGTGCAATGTCCACGTGTTGCAGCGCATTGGGTCAAACCTACGTCGATGGGAATGCACCTCCTGCGGTGTGCCAAGAACGTGCTGCCTACCAAGAACGTGCCTACCACGCCACCACAGCATCACCTCGCAAGCCGGAGAGATGTGGAGGTTCAGCCTGAAGGTACATAATTCGTTTCTGCGACAAAAACTTTTTTTCTTTTTTCATATACCTTGCACATCTTTATCCTAGAAGTCACAGAAAATTGATCTCTACTAAACATCATTGTATTAATTTTGCACTGATACAATCATATTGTATAACTCTAAATTTTAAATAAATCAAGCCACACAAAAATTCTTCAGTACATCCACATAGATTTTCAACCTTCTGAATCTTACCCACATTCACATAAATTACAAAACCATATTTTCTATTGTTTCAGAAAACTGGGATAATGATGATTATCCCACGTATAGGCCGAATCTCCAGAACAGAGAAGTAATCCGGGATCCTCCCCCTTGCCTCTCCAAGAGGGAGAGAAAGCTGTGGAGGAGAAGCGAGGTGGTGCGCTTCAACAATATAACTAAATAATTTTTACTTAGGTTAGGTGTATTTTATGTATTAGAGATTAGGGTAGAATTAAATAATAAAAGTAAATTGAAAAAACTGCTATTTTATTTCCAAAAGTATCGAAACAAATATACACATTGAAATTATTACTGCTAAACATAGTCTGCGCTCCGTCATATCAATCATCACAGTACATCTGCTGCGTCTATCCAGGAATTCTTGTTCTTTTGGAAACCTAACCATTTTACAAAGAGCTTGTTTCCTCTCCTTTTTAAGACTTTTTCAATCAAATACTCATTTGGAAACTGTGTTTTTCTTAGCTCAGCTTCATAGAAACAACCGCTTATTGGTCGCCGATCCATATCTTCTAGCATATATGTGACCGGATCTGTAATATTAACTTTGCGTATTTTGAAGAGCTCCGTGGAATAATTCGGAGTGTAACCTTTTTCAAATACACCTTTATATCTGCTTATTCTCACAACGTCTCCAAGATTAAGTTTGCTTTTGCCAGCAACCTTTGGATTGCGATACGCACTCAATCGAGTGTGAACATTAATTTCAATAGGGGCCAATCCAGTTGTTCGATGTATTCTATTGTTATATACGTTAGTGATATCATCCAAAATAGTGATCCATGTGTAACTTCCTCTTGCGGAAAATTCTTTGAACAGAAGGTGCTTTAGCGAACGGATAGCCCTTTCAGCAATTGCGGCCTTCTTTGTACTGTATGTGGAATAATGGTTAATTCCATACTTGTTCATGAGAGAAGAAAATTTTCTGTTGTAAAATTCGGTTCCATTATCTGTTTGTAGATTAATTGGATAATATCCTGCGTCCCTTATGATATCGCCCATTGCTGTCGTTACCGTTACCATATCTTTCTTCTTGATTGGTCTACACCATAGGAACTTAGAATAGCAGTCAATGACTACCAATATGTATCTATATCCATTATTTTCTTTATGGAAAGGTTGCATTTCCGCTAAATCAGCTTGCCATAAGTCAGCGAAACCTTTTATGATAGTTTTTCGACGGCGAAAGTTCTTCCGAACTGCCCTGTGTAACTCTTCTGCTATGCCACGTTTTGTTGCGCTGTTAACTGACATATCTACATGTAGAGGTCTGACTCAGGTGATTGTAGAACAGAAACTGATCATTAATCATGAAAAATCTACTGATCTATGGTCTGAGTTGATTTAAAGTGTAGCCTGCAAGCCACGCTGGTAAAACAGGGCCACCTTCAACATCGAATTCCCTTTTGACTTCACTAGCTAATTTCTGGCAAAAATTATATACAACCTCTAGTTGCTCTAAAATGGATATCAAATTGGTTGTTAATACATCAATCTTTTTCTCAAGGCCATCACTCAATTCTAGCGTTTTGCTATTCACCATACTTTCAAGCATATCAGTGGTACTTTTTAGTTTTTTTTCAACATACTTTATATGAACAGAGTCATTTTCATCTGTAGGATCACCAACATTCTTTAACTGCTTTCCATTGATATCATAATTTCCAGTTTGTGTAAGTTTAAAACCAATACCTGGAATACCACGTACAGTCGTATGCTTAGAACTGCGACGACCAAACTTATCTATCGTATTGTGCATCGCTACGAAAGCGTTATACTATTAGTGGGATCTTTCAACTTGCAAATATATACCCCAAAATTAGCGTATTACGCCCTCTTCACGCAATTCTTCTATTATAGATAAAATTTCGTTATCGTGGTTTGTGTGACCAGCCGATTTTGAGCTGTATAGCAATTTCAATCGATCAATCAGCTCGTTGATGTCGTTCCAATACACAAAGTCGCGTTTATTAGTGTTAAATATCTTATACTTAGGTATCTTCATTTGTGTATGTCCCCTACCAACTCTATCTACCTACCCTATCAACGGTATCCAAAGTATCTCGGGGTAATCCTGGATAGAACCCTATCTTTTAAAAAACACCTCGAAACAACAGCGCAAAAAATAAGTACTCGAAATAACATTATCCAAAGGCTGTGTAGCACTAGCTGGGGGGCTGCAGCAAATACACTGCGAACATCTGTACTTAGTCTGGTGTACTCTGCGGCCGAGTATTGTGCACCGGTGTGGCTGAACAGCGCACATACCAAGAAAGTCGATACTCAGCTTAACATATCAATGAGAACAGTTAGTGGCTGCATTAAGACTACCCCATCCTACTGGCTCCCAACTCTCAGCCACATACCTCCACCTGCCCTAAGAAGACAAGACGCCCTGATAAAAGAATACAAGAAAATATCCAGTAATACACAACTCCCTATCCATGAGGATATCCCGGACCTGTCAATAAATCGACTCCGATCTAGGAAACCCCCAATATTATCAGCACAACAACTAGCAGCCAAAAACTTCAGCATCAACTCCGAATGGCGGACCCTCTGGACTGAGAATGCCCCACCCGATGTATGGAATCTCATTGACCCAGTCGTAAAACCCGATGGCTTCGACCAACCACGACATATATGGAAGACCCTAAATCGGATCAGGACAGGACACGGTGTATGTGCCCATAACCTCCATAAATGGGGAAAACGACCCAACCCAGGCTGCGACTGTGGCGCCCCCAACCAAACAATTGGCCACATAGTGACAGAGTGTGAACTGAGGGCATATCAAGGCGATTCGAGGGACTTCTTCCATACCACACAATCAAGTCTTGAATGGATAGCTGAACTAGACCTTTTAATATAACAGCATTGTATCTACTTGTATATGTTTGTTTGATGTTCATGCATTGTAGTGTCTTATTTGCACACTGACTCGTGCGTGTTTTATGAATTTGCCATGTGTTGCGCCATACGCTAAATAAATAAACCAACTCTGGCTCTCAAATGCATGGGGGATGATGTAGATAGGATATTAAATAATTTATTGAAATACTCAGATCCGTCGACATTGTAAATATTAAGAGGTGTGTAATCTTTGCGAAGTACATTAGTTAGATTCAATATGGACCTGAATGTGTGTAGAGTTTTCGAGTCGGAGTTTCGTGTATCTCCTACAAACATCATATCTAGTAAGTGTGGGGATATTTTGAATTTACTAGTCTTATCACCCGATGATAAATGAACCGCCTTATCATCAAATTCCACTTCATGTAATAACACCCATTAACAGCTTCTGTGATTGTGGGTCGATCCTTACATTATAAACACTTCCATAGGCCGGATGTCCTGCTCTCAAATTATCTATATGACTTTTCAACACCTCAGCAACTGCCTCTCTATCCACACTTGAATTAGCTGTAGATACATACTGAGTGACTGAATCTCTTTCCCTCTCATTAATTGATGATGGTGTATCAGGTAACTCCTTTATTGGTGTTATACCGGAAAAAGCAGCGGAAGTCAAATCTTCGAATCTCGGCCCTTTTGGTGTGCTAGTAGAGGGAAGGGTTTGATTTGGATATGTAGATGGTGGTTTTTTAGGAGTGCTCGTAGGACCAACATTTTGAATTGGCTGTTTCGGTAGCGTAGGATTGGATGCATTTGCTATTGTCTTCAACTGTTTTGTAATAGGCTCATATATCTGTTCCAATGAAGTGTTACCGATTTCGCGGGCTTTCCTTACATAGTTGAATTTTCTCCGCACTGACTCTGTTGCATTAACTAATTCTTTTTTTAGAGCTACCTCATCATTGCTCTGTTGTTGTTTCATTCTGGTATATGTAATGTTGCCACTGTGATGTATGCTGATTGCAGTCTCACATTCAATTGATGATATTATTAGTCTTGCAGTGGATTTATGAAGCTATCGAATCCCTTCCGGTACCTGCCGTTTCTTATTTCTCTATCTTTGTCGATAACTAGGAATCCATATTTATCCCTCCAACATATTGCACACATATCTTGAAATTGCTTAAAAGTTACATCGGGAGCCACATGGTCAGAGAAAACATGTGATAAATTTGTATTATCGACCTTAAACAAAACTATCAGGTTTGCGTTGTCTCTAATCACTCTTTTCGGTACCCAACTGTAACTTTGCACACAGTAAAAGCAATCCACACCTTTGTGTCGCCCCATACTGAAGTATTCTCGTATAGCATTTTGATTCTCACATATCACATCATCAAAGATAAAAACTGAGTTTGGTTTGGCTTCTGACGGTGGTGGAACTTCGGAATTATTAGCAAATGCATAATATCCTAGTCCATCTATCGAACTCATTACTTTTTCAATGAATGCGTACTTGGGTTGGTTGAACGATTTTGAAAAAATATATAAGTTCTCAAAAAACAGCCCATTCGGATGTAACAGGAGAGATACTAGTACATTGGTTTTTCCACAGTTTGATGGTCCAACTATAATACATCGAATTGTTGATGGTAGTAGTACCCCATGTCGACGACGAGAAGTATTATTTTCCGGATCAGTAACATTGACATCTATATTGCTAATGTCTAATTCCTGGTCCTGTTTTGTCACCTTCATCGTTCAACGACTTGACCATATATAAGCTGCAGTTGTTTATATGTGTTTTATTTAAATGCCGCTACTTCTTGAGAGAAGGTGTAGTAGCATCTCCAAAACTGGTGGTGGAATTGTTAATAAGTTGATAAATAAGCTGCCATTCGAAGCACATTTGCCTTTTTATCAGTATTGCGGCCCGGGTACTCGATTGGAAGAAAGGATCGCACTAGGCCAAAAAGGAATAAATAGATTAGACGCGGCCTGCTTACAACACGACCTTGCATACCGCAAATCCGATTTAGCTACAAGACATAAAGCTGACTACCAACTTGAGCAAGAAGCTTGGAAACGAGTCAAATCAGCTGACGCGAACCTTGGAGAAAAAGCAGCTGCTTGGTTAATTACAAATATTATGAAGGTCAAACGACGCACTGGAATGGGTCTTGCAACACTACGTGGACGGAATAAGAAGAAATGCATGCGTGAAAAATCGAGGAAATTAGTAGGTGTAAAACATCGTGCAGGAATGGGTTATGCATCACGACGACGAGGGCAGAATAAAAATAATATACGTAGGAAAATGAGGAAGGCTATAAAGAAGGTGCACTTTGGTTCAGGAATACTAAACAGAGTTCGCAAAAATATGAAACATTTTTCGAACCACAAGCAAGATAACAGTGTGCTAAGAAAAGCAACATCTGCTGCATTATTAGCTACCCGGAAGTATATCAAGTCCATTGGGGGCAAACGGCATATTCGTCTTCCGCGAGTTATACCTATCCCCAAAGTAGGTGGAATTCTTCCTTTGATTCCAATTTTTGCCGGTCTCTCAGCATTAGGTAATCTCGCTGGGGGTATTGCAAATATTGTTAGGTCCTCTAAAGCAGTTAATTCAGCACGACAAAGGAATACAACTGATTCAACATCTACTTCTGGTATAAGTAAAATTGGAAACGGTATATATTTGAAACCATACCGCAAAGGATTTGGTTTGTTTGTTAAACCTAGGACTTCAAAAAACTTTTAAAAACCCTACCCCAACGACCGCTTACAGATAATGACCTTGTGTATTACGCTAAAAAGCTAGAAATACCATATTTCAGAGGGATTTTTATGCGCGATGATCTGCCTAAGCAAGGTCCACTGAGGAATGAGTCAGCCATCATTAATTTAGACAGCAAGAGTGGGGATGGGTCACACTGGGTTTCATATATAAAACGCGGAGTGGTGGTATATTATTATGACAGTTTCGGCAACCTACCGCCAACCAGCGAACTGGTGAAATATTTCCTCAAAAAATCTAAGAAGATTCAGATCCTGTATAATCACAGACGACAGCAGAACTTCAATACCTTTTGGTGCGGGCACCTGTGTCTACGATTTCTTTCTGAAGAGAAGCAAAAATCTGTGAAAAATGGATCGTGAAACACTTAAAAAGATGAGCCATTCCCTTAAAGCATTTTCAAGAGAAAGAAGCCTGTTGAACATGACACAAGAAGAACTTGCCCACATACCCAAAGAAGTACTGATGGTATGTACACCTAACGAAATAGCACTTGTTTGGAACAAACTGCCATTGCATTTGAAGGAAGATGTGGATATACAACGATTCCAGTTCTGTTGGGAGCACTATAATACACACCAGAACGGAGATGAAGCAGACGGGCCGCCACCAAGAAAAATATTTTGTTGTTACTGTAATTTGCAAGATATCTCTCTATGACAAGCAGTAATGAGTCAAACAAGTGTTGTAATCAATAAAATTTTGAATATATAAAAGTGTTATTTTTTTGTATCACCGCAGTCATGTCTTATACATTTACCTTGACGGGTTATGACAGTGTGCTGTCTGCTAGTTTTTATCCGCCAATAGAGCTGGATACCAATGCGCAGTACGGATTGGGGCTAATAGGTTTTTACTCCTACAACTCAATATTCAATGTTCATGAGGGTAATAATCTAATTGTGTTTAAACAACCTTCAGATGATTCTCAGATGAATATTACATATATTCCACCAGGCACCTACGAAATCGATGAACTCAACATATATCTACAAAAGATAATAAAGTCCATAGTTCGATACAAACATAATGTTACAACTGACGAGCTGTTTTGTCTGAAGGCCAACAACAATACAATGAAATGTGAATTATATTCAATATATGATGTTGATTTATCTTTCCCTAACTCAATTGCATCTTTGATTGGATTTGAGCCGGAGGTTTTCGAATGCAACAAAAAACATATATCAACCTTACCAGTTAATATAACGACAGTCAGACTAATAAAGGTCGACTGCGGATTGATATCTGGCGCCTACCACAATGGAAGTGAAATGCACACTCTGTATGAATTCGACATAGACGTTGAGCCTGGATTCAAATTAAAAAAGGAGCCACAGAATGTAATATATATGAGCGTTATGCCTAGTGGTCGTCAGTTTATCGATAACATCACACTGAAAATTTTGGATGACGAGGGAAATCTGATTAACTTCCGTGGTGAAAAAATTATCGTTAAATTGGAATTGCGTCGGTTAGCTTGAGCAAACTCCACAATTGAATAGGATGGGTTTTCTATACAACATAGGTGCACAACAATTGAAAAAAGTCGATAAAGCCCTTACAAACAACCATAAAATACGAAGAACACATAGGAATAACCTTATTCGTCATTCGTCAGCTGCCAAAGGCACAACGTCGAAGCTATCACTACAAAATCGTAAGTTTCTGGAGTCTATAGGACTAAAGCTAACTGAAAAATATGGTTCTGCACGTATCAAGTGAGAAGCTGGATGTTTTTGAGGAACCGATTTTGGATCACTCCTTAGCAAGTTTACATGAATACACATACAAGCCGTATGGTTCACCATATTTCAAGAATTCTGACATTGTTCATATACCAATCAACTTCCAAGATCTCATTTTAAATATTGCTGACAGTTACATTTTCATCGAAGGAACGTTTACTCCAAGTGATGCCACGAAGTCCTGCTATCTATCTAACAATGCTCTGTCTTTTCTGTTTGATGAAATTTCTCTACATATGGGTGGTGAAAAAGTTGTCATTGTACGAAATCCTGGAATAACGTCAACAATGAAAACAATGATCTCTCATGGTAAAAGTGCCGCCCATTCACTATTATGTACAGGATGGGGCTTAAATGAAGACAATTCAGCGATATGGGATTCAACTAGTAAGGTCTTCAGTGGTAGAATACCTCTAAAACATATAATGGGATTTGCTGAGGACTATAAAAAAGGAATTCTAAACATAAAACAAGAGCTTGTATTAGTCATTGCAAGATCCTTTAAGAACTGCTTTGTCGGTGAATGTGACGCAGAGCTATCAATATCAAAGATTGAATGGAAAGTCCAACAGATTGTTCCTGAAGACCGCTACAAGGTCAAACTTCTACAGAGACTGAACAAAAGCAGTTTGAGTTCAAGGATTAAGGTGGCATTTCGCTCTTGGGATTTGTATGAACTACCATCACTTCGCTCAACATCAACAGACGTCTGGGCAATTCGAACAACCAACAAGCTAGAGAGGCCTTTGTTTGTTATCGTTGGATTTCAAGACTCAAAATTAGCAGAAGATCCTAAGAAGGACATCACTAAGTTCATTCATGCCAACATAAACTCGATTCGATTGAAGCTGAATAACCAGGTATACCCATATGAAAGGTGGAACCTGGATTTTGAGAAGAAGCTAAACACTGCGGCTTACTATGCATTTGAGAGCTTCCAAAGTGCGTATTACAACAAGGGAATGGCAGAACCATTATTCAATATTAAGGAGTTCAATGATAACCCACTATTTGTAATCGACTGCAGTCATCAACCTGATAACCTTCAGCTGTCAACTGTGGATATATCGTTGGAATTTGAAACCAGAAAATCTTCTTTCCCAGCTAACACTAAAGTGTATGCATTAATCATTCACGATTCTTGTATTAGTTACAACGCTTTTGATGGATCTATTCAGAATGGACTTATTCATTCATATTAAATGTATTTTGATTTTTATTATAGCTGTCATGGCAAAAATAAAACACTTTTAATACATTTGTTTTTTTATTTATGCATAAATGATACAGAAGTGAGCCGGATGCGTACAAATGTCATTCTTTATCTACGAAACTATATTTGGTAATTATATGTTGAGGTAAATATTCCTCTATTGCATACAAAAATGGTTTGAGTTCATTACTAATCATCCCATCACATAGTTGATCGATGGTACATTCTTCACGTAAATATTGTCTGCATAACTTTTCCCCTTCTTCATATTTCCTGATTAGCATCCTCTTCCGTTCGACCTCTTCATCATCCCAGCAGATACTCAAGTCATAGACCGTGGAATGTTCCTCATCGAAAATCAAATCTACCAATTGACATGCAATTCTCTGGATGGCTGTACGTAGATCTTTTGCTTCAGGCCACCCCATTGCTGAATACTGCATCCACATTGTATAATGGGAATGAAAAGTTAGTCTGCTTCTGAAACAAACAGAACGTCTAATACCAACTAGGTGCAAATAAATGTTTTTATCTCGAATTTACCTTCTACATATCGCGGGTCCAATACATGGGAGTAACCATTATATTATTTATACCCAACACAATCTGTACTACCTCATCATCAAATATATTATTGTTGAATATAATCAAATTTCATCAAACATTTGGAGCGCGCGCCTGGTGTTTTAGGTGAACTTTGACCAATATATGTTAGTGAATATTTATTTTGAGATTCATTTATCTCTTTAATCACTGCTTCAGACATATGCTCCGATACTCTTTTAGGTAACCATACTTTGAACTCATTAGCAGCATCTTCTAATAGTGTTGCTACTAGACATTCACCAAATTTTGATTTGACGGGTGACAGATTCTTAATTGTATGGGCTTTGTTTACAGTTAGTGAAGATAAAGTTCTGAAAAGTATTTTGTTATCGAGTTCACAGTTGATTTTATTGTTAATTTCATGCAATTCAGAGGTAGCGACAGACATTGTTTAAAGAAAAAACAAATAATGTTACTGTTGGATAAATAATATAAAAAGGGTGCTCACCAAGTTATATCTGTACACAATATACTTCGGGACTATACTCTGATCGTCTCTCGACTTTTACTGATCACTAGCCCGTTATTACACTATTTATACAGATACCTTCAAGGTCAAAATACGTCACCGTGCATTCTTCTCAAAACCATCAAGCCTCGTAAGAAAATCATACAACTGATCTCAAGGCTATCCACACCCTATCTGAGTGACCTTCAGGGAGGATTGCAATTGGCCCCACGTCAAATCTCGAGGTTATCCACCACGTCAAATCTCAAGGTTATCCAGTCAATAGTCACATTCAAGGACGTTCAAAATAAGCAGCTATACACTAACACAAAAAAAATTCAAGGTTACACAAACAACCAATTCAAACACTAACAACAAATATTTCAAAATCGTTATCTATAGGCACATTGTAAACCGAAAAAACTCAAGGTTACCCAACACCCCACTGAAACAAGCCCTTCAGATACGATCACATTTGAAAACACAACGTTACAAAATGAACTTCAGGGAGGATCAGAATCGGCACCTATAAGAAAAGCCCACGTCACATCTCAAGGTTATCCACACCCCATTTAAATGACCTTCAAATGACCTCGGGAGGATCAGAATCGGCATATCTGTACTACTTTCAACCCCTAAAAGTCCCCAACTCTCCAACTGTTTTTTCAAATAGTATCCTATAATTCCTCCTACAAAAATTAAGTCCTTATTTTATTTAAAATCGTTCAGTGCCTGATTTTATATGCAAGCCTACTTTTTTCGTAAAGTTATAAACATGAGGTAAATAAATAAGAATTTGTTTGAGCGTAATAGTGTCGTAATAAAAACAGATAAAAATAAAATCTTAGTGGGCCTTTCAATGATACTGAATATCATACTATGCTTTCGAAACATTTTTTGTACTTCAACCCCCTAAAACTCACCTCCATTTTTTTAAATAGCACCCCACAGGTTTTGCTACATATTTAAAATATTGTCGTGCCTTTGATTTCATAAACAGACGGTTTTTTATGTAAAGCATTAGATAAAGTAAGGATTCGTTTGAGGCGTAATATTTTCGTAATCAAAAAGGATAAAAAAGACATTTTGTTTTCGAAAGCATGTGTGATCCTCTTAGAAACCCAGTGTGAGTTCTAGTCTTCTTTTTTATTTGTATTTTGCGCCAAACAAATTCTTATTTTGTTTGTTATTCTCATAATTTTACAAAAAAAAAATGCGTAAATCGAAGGTATCACAAGATTTGGGTGCTATTTGAGAACAAAAGATTGTGAGTGAGTTTTCAGAGATGACGTACAATTTTTTTTTAATGTATAATACCTTTAGAATTACAACTCAGTTCCTGCTTGAACCATTTTCGTCACAAAAATATCACCTATCAAGGTGATTTGGGACACCCGGTATATTTTTGTCATAACGAAATATTGTATTGTAATACAGGGAGTTCTAGAATATTCTTATTTCACACAGCCTCAAAATGTGCAGTCACAGTAACAACATATAGGGTGCGGCTGCTCATATTGAACTGTCTCCCAAATTGATTCTTTGACGCTACATAGACATCATAAATGTCCAAAAAGCTTATTTCAAAATCAAATATCTCTACGATTACAATACTTGCCTGTCCACTTTGTCCAAAAAGTATAGCTACAGTGGAACTTAACTGCTACTAACACAATTAACTGAGCATGAATACAACGAACAAAAAACAAGGCAAATGGTATATTCCAATAGTTTCCAAGTTCCGCAGTAGATTCAATTACAGTGTTCAAGTAAAATTAATTAACGATGGTGACGACGACTGCTTTTGCGACTACAAATTCCAGAAATGGAAGCAGCGAGACATTCTGTTCTTCCCCAAGTTGGAGCAAAAGACTAGCGAATTAATGCTAGCACGGATTAGTCTTATTTATCGGTTTAATGACAAGTCTGGTATTGCAAGCTCGCAAACAAGGATCATGTGCGTAAACTCTGCAAATTAACTACTGTAATACAGGGAGTTCTATGATATCCTTATTTCGCACGGCCTCACAATGTGCGGTCACAGTAAGAACATATAGCGTGCGGTTGCTCATATTGAACTGTCTCCCAAACTAAACCTTTGACGATTTTATTACTTTCCGTAAAACAACCTGAACTTTCTTGCTGCTCAGTTGGTGTACGGTTTAGGATCGCGTAATACATATCTGTGAAATACTGAAGATTTCGACCACGTGCAAAGTAATATTTTATGAACTTGGGCGAAAGCTTCAAATCTAACTAAAGCAGTGTAGGTTTGTTCTTTCAATTTCATCATTTGTATATTAGCAGTGTTTTATAGCATTACCTAGTCAATAGCGTAGTCAAAAACTTATTCAAATATGGGGTCGATCTCGATGTTGGAGCTAGGTGCTCATATTGAACCACTTAAGAAACTTATAATTGAACCCCGGTTCAATCTGAGATCCTGCTGGTTCAATTAAGACTAGTCTAAATTTCTAATGCTTCTGAACTTTTGTGGTTCTGTACTGAACGTAATATTGAATACCATGTTGAAATGATTTAGTGGCTGCACTGCCACACCTGGATTCATTGCAAGTGTATTTGTGTTGGGCCAAGATATTCAAGTTATAATCCCTGACAGTACAGAAACGTAGAATTGGGTTTTTTTTCTTACATATTTTGTTAACAATCACTTTTCTCAAATAGAAATTAGTTATGATTTCATTTTGCTTTCATGAAATATACCTGCTTAATCAACATCTGAGGGCACGTTCAAATTAAGAGACCATGACTTCAATTTGGGCACCTGGTTGCCTTAAATAAACCATTTGAAGCTCCATCTTAATTTTGCTTGTATCTTGTTGTTTATAAATATAGAAATAAATTATGCCATCCAAAATATTCCTCAACGTTGAGAGATTTGTTTTGCGTCATCAGTTTATTTTATTTTTTACTGCCACACATGTACGGACAATTTTTCAAAATTTGGTTTAATATTTGGTTTAATATGGTCGACCCTACTAGGTGACTACTCAATGCATGCAACGCTATAGAAGCTCATATATAAAATACTATGCAAAATACGTTTCGCTATGCTGAGCGGCATAACCCTCCAGGTAGGGTATTTTATTAATGTCACCACATATAACTGTTTAAATATTTTAAATGGAAACAGACTTCGTACTGTTAATATTTAAACTTACAAACAAGTGGCTTTAATAAATTAAGCCAGAAAATGACGTTCATAACACGAATTACCTATAACCACTAGTCCCACTTAATGGAGGCCAGCACTGAACGCGTAAATAGAGTATCATGAAAGAAATGCTAAAATCCTCATTTTCCTGTTAGAAGTATAAGATACCTACGTGTGATTGGCTTTGACCTATAATAGTCTAACGTCAGCGATCGGCGGTTTTACGGTATTTTAGCAAACTTCATATTGAAGCTATTCAAAAGTGTTAAAGGCGGCTTCTAAAGGCGGCATTACACGGCGTGTGAAGTGTCACGCCTGGAGTATGAACTGCCACGTCACACGCCATCTGATTGGGTTGGCGCGACGACTTTCAGGCGACGCGTCGGGTCCCGTCAAATGTCGGTAAATTCTGTACACGCCAAAGCAAACGCGCCAGGGGTGGAGTGGACTGGCCTGTGGTGTGTGCCGGACATGTTGGAATGAAAGCGCAAGGTGCGCCACACGCCGCTTGCGTCGCGAGAAACTTGTCACTCTGCAGGTCGTGTGATCGCGATCGCCAAAACTGCTTGTCGCACGTCACTCCACACTCCACACACCAGGCGTGACACTGCACATGGCGTGTAATGCCGCCTTAAGACGTGGTCATAGCAAGTCTGCCATTTTATTAAATTGAAGTGTATACCCTTTTTCATTAAAAAACTCAATGGCAGATATTCTGGTTCCTAATGTGTTTTGTTAAATCTTAAAAGTTGAAAATTTTATAATAACTTACGTTATTTTTACAAGGACGTCTAAGATTAACAAATTTGTCTGTCTGTGCCATCTCTTAGTGACCGGATACGACCGCTGGTCAAACGAATTTGAAACCGTCAACGTTTGCGCGGCAAAGTTGGAGCTCATAGACATATAAATAGACAAACAAACAACAGATATAAATGCGTGTTAAAAACAGATGCTTATTACACAGTATATCCAATTATACAGTAGCGCAACTCCCTAGAAATCATGCAGACAATTTGTCTCCGAAAAACTGGCCTCTCATAACCCCACGTCGGCTCCTCAGCACGAGTCGCGAGTATTGCCGTTCACGTTTTGAGCACAGGGTCGGCTTCGCAATAATCGAATGAAGAAGCGTAATTATTGTGCTGCAATGACGCGATATATCTCGTAGATAGAGTAAATTTTAAGAGCAGTGTGGTAATGTGATATTCTTCATCGAGGTTAGGCAGTTGTCTTTGGAATTCTGAATTAAAATTTGTAAGTTATATCCATGCATTCGCATTTATTGTATGTGAAAATGTTTTGTACTGATTCTTCTAATTCAGCATGGATTCCTTGCATATAATTGGGGTGTAATCATTTTTTTAGAAGCAAAACAAGAAATAGTCGGTGTATGAAAGAAAATTGTTAACTCCGAGAAAATAGGTGGTTTTATTGTTTGTAAGTAAATTACAAAAATGCGAGATTTATTCAACTCTATTTTATCTTATCTTACTTAATCTTAAACATTTAAATAAATATAAAAACTCTATAATATCTTATATGATTCAAATATGGGGATATGTAACGACGTAACGTCCAAAATAACGTTTATGTCTAGTTATCCCACAAACTTTAAATTTATCTTCATCAATCATCATAGAAAAACGTTTAAGGTACAAAAACGTGGCAAACAGCGAAACTGATGAAAACTTGTTAGGTGTACATAAAAAATAATGATCAATATGTTTATAACAACAATAAAATATACGTATCTGGTCGTTATTCATAAAAAAATTGCAAAACTGTTTTTTATCTAGTTTATCAAGACTGCCCTTGCTTCTGTATTTGTATATTACATATGAATACGCATATTCAAGAAAAGAATCCATGTTTATAGAGGAAAATGATATATTTTTGAAACCAGCATGTTGATTCTTTTTATTGTGAACTCTATTTGAGCATCCATTAAAATGGACTTCACTTCCTGCTTAAAATTTCATAATGTTGAAATGCATAATCACATTCATTTTGTTATATGTCGTGAAAGATCTTTTGAACGTTGTGGTGCTGTGAGGAAACAGTGAGAAAATATTAGGAAAGCTAATAACAAGTGGCTGAATGTCATGCTTATAATTTCACCGTATCGCCAAATTCCTTAATCCGGTTCTGTCAAAGACACTAAATTCACTCTCATAGACTGAACACGACTCAGGCGATCGCCGTGCTAAGCATCCTGCGAACGATGCGCGGAATGCTATGCGCGAGCCACCAAAATTCTAGAGAGTTGCGCTACTGTTAATTGGATATACTGTGCTTATTATGTAGATTTTTTGTTTCTCTGTGCTATATTGCTTTATATGTCTTGGACGCCGATATTATTTTCTGACTTAAATAAATAATATATAATATAAAAAAATAAAACCGTTCAAAAAACACAAAATAAAATCTAAATAGTTACTAGGCTATAAGTTAATATCCAATCTGGAAATCCATTATACGACTGATTGCTTTGCTTGGAAGAAGTCCCTGGAGATGTCCACTTCCTGGTGTTTCAGCCACCCAAATTTCTGTCCCCTTAAAACCATCAGACTCAGGATGGTAGGTCGTTGTAATTGGTGCTTTTCTGGACCTTAATCTGCGTAAGGAGAAATCAGGTATATCTCCCAAAGGAATTTGTTCCAATTTTCTTATATTCTTTCAGAAGGGCATTTTCTTGGCGGCTGTGTAGTTAGAGGTATTTATTACAGAAAAACCCCCTAAATAATAAAAAGCAATTGAGGGTGGTGAGAGGGTTTTTGAATTCTTGCTGTCACCAAGAATATAAAAAAATTACTGAGTGAAGCCACGAGTCGCTTTTTTCTAGGCAGATGAGTGATTCAGAAACATCGTATCGATCGAACTTTTGTGAACACGTGCGTCGAATAATGCTTTTCAATCACGCACGCATTCAACTAGGACTAGAACAACTGGGAAGTATTTTTTGCAACGTGCATATCTGGAAAATAAATCACAAATCAATAGTTCAGATTGTTCTCTGCCAGTGGCCGACGTCGGTTCACGTATCAATCAGTGTCAGCGGGCCTTTGGAAAATGCGGATAGATTAGGGCCCGCATAGCGTTGTTCCACGTTTTTTCGCCTGATGCGAAAAACATGTCGGTGAGTGGATTTACTTTAAAGATAATTTATGGTCGATGTAGTGGAACGCGTGATGTCTAAAAAAAAGGAACTGATTTACCCGGATTAAGGCCGATTCCCATTGAAGCAGCGTCAAGCAGCGCATTGCATCGCAGCCCGCCGCAGCACTAGCAGAGCTTTTCTTCTTGCTTCTGCATCATTTGGCACAAACATGACCGCCATCGCTCAGGTGGTAGAGCGTCGGACTAGAATTTTGGAGGCGCGGGTTCGAATCCCGTTGGCAGTCGGGTCTTTTTCTGGCATTTCCTAGTAGCACCTTGATCTCTCCCACATATAATATTGCGACACATCTGCTGAACATCATACAACCACTAGAAGGGAAAACATCATTTGTAAAGATTGTTGAGATAATTGCACAAACGAAACTAGACGCAGAAGATCGGTTAATAAGTTTCGACATAGATAGCCTATACACAAATGTGCCAGTTGGAGAGGCACCCAAATATAAAATTCTAACTTTCACTAGAAAACGACATCCTATTTATTAAGACGACTATAATATAAATGGACAGAAAATTCTTAGAGTAGCTTCCTTCAAAGACCTAGGCGTAACGTTTGACTCTAGATTGAGTTTTAAGGGTCTAGGGTACAGCGCGCGAAATTGAGAATCCCTTTCTCCAGTGTGTGTGTCTAAAATGAGGAGAGATAAGTCCAAAAATCCAAAGGTAAGGTCTAAATAATAATAATAATACCACAACAACAAACAATACCAGAAATTACTGATACACTTAAACAGAAACTTGCAGTTTATGCAGCTAGACTCCGCAGATACAACGAGTCCAATGCCAGAAAGGATGCTAACAGCCTTTTTCAGAAAAGTGAAAAACAGTTCTATCAAAAGATAACAGCCGACAACCAGATCACAACAATAGAACCTCCCAGTAAACAAGAGTTAACCGAGTTTTGGGGAAGCCTGTGGTCTGAACCCAAAACACATAATGAAGACGCTCCATGGATCAGAGAGGAAGAGGAAAAACATCAACATATAGCAGAACAGGGAGACGTTATTCTTTCAAAAGAGGAAATAGTCGAAACAATAAAACATACCCACGACTGGAAGTGCCCAGGCGTGGACAACGTGCAGAATTTTTGGTACAAACATTTCAGCTCAACATACGAAGTGCTCACAAACCAAATCAATAAAGCCATACGTCAACCTGACAGGCTTCCCAAATTCCTCACTCAAGGAATAACGTATATAAAACCCAAAAATGCAGATACCAAGAACCCTGCGAATTACCGCCCAATCACTTGCCTTCCTACCTTGTATAAGATCATCACCGCAACATTATGCAGGAGGATTGAACAACACCTCACGCAAAACAACATCCTCACTGAAGAACAGAAAGGATGTAGAAAACAAAGCCAAGGTTGCAAGGAACAACTTATAATTGATAGTGTGATCATGGAGCAAACTAGAAAAGAACATAGAAACCTTCATACCTGTTTCATAGATTATAAAAAAGCATTCGATTCTGTACCACATAGCTGGCTAACGAAAATTCTGCAAATATATAAAATTAACCCAGGACTTCGTCAGTTTCTTGCAAAAACCATGAAGACATGGCGAACCAACATACACCTTACAACTCAGGACGGCCATATCCAAACCGATGAACTACACATACGACGTGGTATCTTCCAGGGTGATTCCCTCAGTTCACTTTGGTTCTGCCTCTGTCTAAATCCACTCTCCAACGCACTGAACAACACAAACTATGGTTTCAACATCAGACATCAGAAAGTAAATCAACACAGAATCAATCATCTCCTCTACATGGACGATATAAAACTATATGCTGCCACTGACGTGCAACTGAGAGAATTACTCAGAATAACAGAGGTTTATACGTCAGATGTCAGGATGGAGTTCGGGATGAACAAATGCAAGGTGCTACACATAAACAAAGGCCAATGGAAGAACCATCCCGAACAGGAAATAGTAACAGGCCAGACGTTGGATAACATGGACAAGGAAGAAACGTACAAGTACCTGGGTTTCAATCAGAGTGTTAAGATCGACCACACACAAATCAAAGCAGAACTTAGACAAGTGTTTAGAGACCGCCTCATTAAGCTTCTGAAAACAAAACTGAATTCTAGAAACCTTACAAAAGCTATTAATACATTTGCAATACCAATCCTCACGAATTCATTTGGCATCATCAAGTGGTCACACACTGATATAGAAAACATCCACATCCTCATACGGACAGAACTCACGAAACACCGAATGTCACATCCAAACGCATGCAAAGAAAGGCTCACCATAGACAGGACACAACGAGGCCGAGGGATTACAGATATACAGTCGCTTCGCACAAGACAGATAAAGACACTCAGACATTTCTTCCAAAACAAACAAACAAATCTACATCGAGCAATAGTAAAAGCAGACAAAAACTATACACCACTCAACCTATCATGTCCAGACCACGTCGCAGACACACACAATCCCACCCAATCACAACAAGAAAAAATAAGCACCTGGTCGCAGAAACCACTCCATGGCAAACATAGATACCGTGTCACCCAAGACCACATTAACAAAAAACAGTCATACACCTGGTTGCAGGATGGCCAGCTGTTCCCAGAAACCGAGGGTTTCATGCTTGCTATCCAGGACCAAGTGATTGCAACACGAAACTACAAAAAATATATAATTAAAGATCCATCCATAACTGACGATAATTGCAGAAAATGCCAACAACAAAAAGAAACAATAGATCACATAACAAGCGGGTGCAAAACTCTTGCCGGTACCGAATACACAGCCAGACATAACTCTGCGGCCAAAGTCATCCACCAAGCATTAGCCACAACAAACAAACTAATAGAAAACACAGATCCGTATTACAATTACACTCCGACATCAGTACTCGAAAACGATCAATACAAACTATACAATAGACCAGATATAGTTTTCCAGTCAAAGCTCGACAAAGTTACATACCTGATAGACATTGCTATTCCCAATGATGTGAATATACAAAACACCTACGCTGGGAAAGTATCTAAGTACACGGACCTTGCCATGGAAATAAAACGCCTTTGGAAGCAGGACAAAGTTACTATTGTTCCCCTCATTATGTCAGTCTCAGGCCTTACACCAAACACATTTACACCACACCTACAACAGTTAGGCCTGGACGAAAAGTTACACAAAACATTCCAAAAGTCTGTAATTCTGAAGACCTGTAACATCGTACGATCCTTCCTAAATTCCGATCAATAATAGTCCGGGTGTTGACTTGGCTCAGCCTGTCAACACTTGTTGCTACCGCAATTATGCGAGAGGAACTTAGAAAGATGAATAATAATAATAAACCGTCTTTTATTCTTATTAATGTTTACACTGTTTACAATCAATGTAGTAGACCGGTGGCGAAGTCTAGCTGATAGCTACTCTACTCAACCGCCGGTGGGCACATGCCCGAAGAGAGAAAAGAAAACAATAACTATAACATATACAAAAGCAAAGAGTAAACAAATAACAAAAATAAGTAACTAGGTGTAGGCGTTGTGCAAATAAAACATTAAATTTCTAATTATTAAATATAATTATATATATATATAAAATTTATATGAAATAATCTAAACAAAGTACCTTATAACAAATCGGGTCAAATAAATCACTATTGGCAATCTAATAAATGTTTTTTCAGTTTATACTTGAATTTATTTATATTAAAAATCTTAAATTCGCTGGGAAGTAAATTATAGCAATGAATAGCATTATATATGAATGATCTTTGAAACATTGCTGTCTTATACTGAGGCATGGTTAGAGTTGACTTGTGGCGGATGTTTCTTGGGTGAACTTTCGAACGTTTGATAAATTTGCTGGCAAGATTGGGTGAATTTGGATCATTTATTAGTTTGTGTGTAAAAGAAGCTAAATGCAAGAGTCTTCTATTCTCCATGTTGAGCCATCTACATTCTTTAATTTTATGTGAAATACGATCAAATTTTCTAATCCCATATATCAAGCGACAGCAGCTGTTCTGTACCTTTTGTATACGCATCTTATCTACTTGAGTTAGACATGGCCCATAAACTATATCACAGTAATTAAAGTGACTCAACACGAGAGACTCACATAAGGATCTCTTTAAACTTTGATCGAGGATTTTTCTATTGCTATAAATAAGCTTCAACGCCGCAAACGCTTTTCCAACGATATTACGCACATGTGAAGAAAATCGCATGTCTGTGTCTATCAAAACACCCAAATTTCTTGCACAAGCAGTCACTTCAAGCACTGTGGTATCAACTTTCATGATCATATTATCTTTTAAAATCGTTTTATCCTTTCTATTACCAAAATACAAAACCTTACATTTGTCGGAATTTAAATATAAATTATGCTGCTGCGATAGGATCTTCATTTTACTCTATAAAAATGAATTTCGCATTTCCAAGTTCCTGACGTTACCTTTAAACTTACAGTAATGATTCAAAAAGCAAATTGAAGAAGAAAGCTTGCGCTTGTGCAACTATTTAGCCCTTTTTTGATATCGTGTTTGGTTGTTAAATTACAGGCATTTATAGAATGTATGATTCTGCACTGCGAGTTTTTTTGCACATTAAAAAACTTTTTTGAGAAAATCGAAAATGGTTGTCATTCATTAATGTCTTAACTATCGCCTTCTGAAACATTAAATATATAGTTTGAAATTAAAGTGAGTTGTGCGGGAAATTGTAAGTCCGTGTTTTATGTGGCAAATACATACGTATAAAGGTGTCTACCCAGGCCCCTTAAGGATCATATTTCAAATATTGTAGCATCGGCGTCCAAAAGTCGTGGATATTTAGTTAGAAATTGGTCCAGCTTTGCTAATTTTGATAGTTTAAGAATTATGTATTTTAGCTTCGTTGGAAGTAAACTTGAATATGCGGCGTTAATCTGGTCACCAATTTATGGAAATGCAATTCGTCAAATTGAGTCGGTGCAGCGCAGAGTACTGAAATACTTTTTTCTTAAATGTAATGGATACTATCCTCAACGTTGGGATTGATAACAATATATTATTAACATCATTCCATATGGACTCACTATTATAGTAAGACGCAACCTTCTTGCATTGTCCTTTTTATACAAGCTTGTAAACTCAAAATTACATTGCCCTATATTACTCGGCCAAATAAATTTTAATGTACCTGGACTAGGGAATCGGCATCACCTCATCTTTTATTATAAATCAGGTCGAACCAACTTATCAAAAAATTCGCCTGTTAGCAGAATGTGTAGGATATTTAAAACAATTTGTGATAGATGTGATATATTTAGTGACTCCATTAACATAGTGTTAGTTTGTTATAAAGCAGAATCTTCTTAAGCAAACTCGTTCAATATTTTGTAAATTTCCTGTAATTGGGTCATACCTGTTGGGAATAATTGAATAAATAAATAAATACTAAAATGAATCATGTTTGGTATTAAAATTAGATAAAGCTGCTAAATTCTTCTTTTTTTATACCTGAGCAGACCGCGTAGGCAGAGCCTAAATAGCAGAGTACCGCGGCCTCTGTGAAAGGGCTATGATAGGGGAAGTTTGTTAACGCGGGATTTGAATGGGCCAATACCCGCAGGCCCGCATTGCAAGCCTTGGGCACCCTGGGAATAAATGTGGGGTTGTACCGCTCGGTTCTTGATGTATGAAGAACCACCGCCTATAATATTTCATCTAAATAATTCTCAGTGAGCTGTTACCTCCGCTCCTAGCAACTATAGTTCTGTCTTTTTCAAGAAAATAGTAATGGCAGTGACACATTGTCGCATACCTCATGAGGTTCATTAAATTAATGGCGCGCCGAGCCTTTGTTGCAGCCAGCGAAGTTTTATCTTTTGTGAGAGCGATCTCATTAACCGGGGATTTGAAAGGATCATGTGGATACAAAAGCAAAGGGATTACTGTTTGATGGAAGCGGCATTTTCGAGTGTAGTAAGGGTTTTCGAAGTGTCAACTGTATTCACACTTGTTCCGTATATGCATCTTCTATAAGCGATCGTTTCAGTGAAATCAAATATTTATTTACTTGCTTTTACGCCTGCACAACAGAAACAAATCCAATTAGATAGCAGTGAAGTTGCAACAAAGCTTGTGCTTTAAAATTACAGAACGATATACAAGATAAAACTTATATCACAATTCTCATCAATAATAATTATAATTATATATACTGATAAAAGGAAACCGTGAAAATATATCTAAAAATCTTTACAAACATTACAACAATAAACAAAGATCATGATGAATCAAAAATATTTTTTTTAACACGAATGGATAAATAATATTCTCTAGTTTTAAAATCGGCTACAAAAAAAAAGGCCGCAACGCATATTCGTATACAGGGTGATGTAGAATGCAGAATCTAGATTTTCTCTCTTTTTTTAAATGTAATCCCCAATAATTCATTATACCAAAGAATTTCCTTTAATATGCTCTGCTATTTGTTTAAACTAAAACTTATTTATTTTGAGAAAATACTATCAAATTTTATTTTTGCTTAACAAACAACTAAAACACTGAATTAATGAGATGATATAGGTCAAGTGTGCTGTGCAAACAATTTTATAGACGTCATGCATAATTACCAAGCAGATCTATCAGGTAGGCTATGAAATATTAAACGACACAAGTAAATCGATTCGTCAAGCTTGCAATCGCATTAGTTTTAGAGTGCCTCCAATTTCTCAAAGATTCTCCTAAATACCCTCAATGGAAAAATTATTTGTACAGCTGATTTTTCACACAGTACGGAATTATTGAGCAGGTTATGAACACTGTCAATTTTTCAAGGCCTACCTGATAAATCAGCTTGATGATTATGCATCGCGCCTACCAAATTGCTTCCTCAGTATACTTGACTTGACCTTATTATCTCGATGATTTAGGGTTTTGACTTCATCAAATACTATCACGACCTTATAATTTAGTTGCTCGTGAAATGAAAAACAAATTCGGTAGTACTCTCTCAAGATAAACAAATTTGAGTACACAAATAGAAGCTACATTTTAAATTTACCGAAAAATCGGAATATCTCGGAAACTGATGGACGTAGGTACAACAAGTGTTATACAAAGATGAAAGAGCATATTAGAAGCAATTCTTTGGTATAATAAAATATTGGAGGTTACATTTAAAAAAAAGAGAAGATCTGGATTTTGCATTCTACATCACCCTGTATACGAATATGCGTCGCGGGCTTTTTTAAAGCCGATTTTAAAACTAGAAGATATTTTTTATGGTTTCCATGTTAAAAAAATAATTTTTGATTCATTACTTTTTGATATACAGTACGTTCGTTTGACAGCGATTTGAATATAAAAATGGTCATAAGTTTTGAAATACCCTGTATAATGTAACAATACCCCATACTTGAAGAACGGAAATCATTAGTAGAATTTGAATGAGGTATACTATATAGGGTGTCGCATTTAAAAAAATGCATGTTTGCATTACCACGGAGTTATAGATCACCCGGTATAAATCTAAATATTTTCTGAGCAAGGAATAGATCCGTGGCTACAAATTTTTTCGTTATCTTGTACAGTAGTGGAGTTATCGACCGAGACGGTACTAAAAACTCACCCTGTATAAATATAATGGAAAAACAATGAATCAAACTAGATCACAATAAATTATGTCCGAGGTTACAAATGACACAAATTTCATCTTACAGACATACTATGTCTTCTTAGATCCCCAATAGTGCAACAAAATATATCAACACATGCTGCTACTTTGTCATAATTGCGACACATGACATACAGTGGTCTTCTTTAGTGCAATCAACCAGCATATTATAGGGACTGCATCAGAGTCTGGCTCTTGGCCATATTACAGTCCAAAAAATAAAGCGCCACTCATGCTTCCTCTTAATCAAAACTCGAAAATATCATGATAATTACGTAAAAAGATGAATAGGACGTATTACGCTGTATCGACGATTTGAGAATGTATACCAAATCTCACGATTAATGATCACAAATTGAACATACTGAAATGCGCTTGCTTGAAAGAACTCTTGGTTTTCGACATACAGTGGTGACTACTAACAAATTTGTACGAGGGACGGGCAGGTAAAGAAATGAATTGATGAGGCGAGTTGTCTTAAATTGAATATTTTACGTTGTATTCCTCCACAAGACGGGGATGAACTTTATTGCTAATTGTACGGCAGAAATAAATAATTGAAAGGGAGTCGTGGAATGTCATTGAATTGAGCTCCACGAACAAATTGAAGTGACCTTACAGAATGTCATTCGGGAAGCCTGAGATGTATATACGCCATCTAATTTAAAGCACAGGCATTTGACAAGCCTTCGCGAATATTTTTCTGTAAATTGCTCGAATGAACCCCATACTGATGATCCCAAACAATGCAGTAGTACTCCAGCCTAGACCAAACAAAGGCTAAAAATAAAGTTAAAATTGTTCCAGGCTGATTAAAATTATTAGAATACCTCATCACAAGGCCTAAACTTTTACAGGTCAGCAATACCAGAGAGCTAATGTGTTGTACGGATCCTCCTGGCCTATTGACAGTATCGAGTTAGACAGCTCATAGTGTAGTCTACTGCACACAAATTCTCAGTGGAAGAGAGCTTCACGCACTTGTCTATAATTCAAAAATTGTTTGTTGATTTAACACCAGTTTTCCAGCGGCGTGCCAAATATTTAGCAGTCGCTTAAGTTACCGATGCGATAGAACAACTTTAAATCATCCGCAAATAGGAGAGAATTAGAAGTCCAGCCTGATGTTATGTCATTAGCGAATATGCTAAATTATAAGGGTCCTATGCCGCTAAACTAAACAAAAATGTTTGTTGACCTGTGATCACGGCACTCTATACATGACTCTCAATTACATGGTTATAAGCTGCTGACAGAGGCCACAGTTTTCAAGTTTCAGTTAATAATATTCCGTGATCCACCCAATCAAAGGCCTTGTAAATCACGTCAACCTGACCTCCATCATCTAAGACTTCACATGCAAATTGTCTAATGGCTATTAACTTGGTGGTGGTTGACCTCTCAGGAAAAAATCCGTGAGGGTTTGGTATCAACGCTCGCTTGATGTGATTGAATAAAAACTCACAATCTACGCAGATTTACAATTCTTCATAAATAACGATGCTGCGGCTAGCCCTATACCTAAATTTACGGTTATTACTTACTTACTACATCATTCTACTACTAAACCATGGCGAGTAGTTCTCATTTCTTGACAGAGTTAGTGGTACGTATTCAAAAAATATAAAGTTTAAGATTGCATAAAAAGTGCTGCAAGCTTCATCAACACTATATTCATTTGAGTAAGAGTAAACAAAAGCTAAACTTCTCTCGCTATTCTAATATTTTTCTTTGTGATTAGGCAGCATCGCCTACTAGGTCATTAGCTGCTTGATATCGTTTTCAGTCATTTGAAATATTATAATATAGACATGTGGAGTAATAGAGTATCGTATATAATTTCCTATCCAATTACCTCTCGTCTTGCATCAATGGTGAATATTAGTGAGTGCCGGACGATCACCAATAATGTGGGAGTATGGAAAGTACTTCATCATCATTGTCTTGTTTTCAAAATTATCACATGCTTGATTTAACATTTCGATATTCTCACTTTCCTAGTTTTGAATTGGAAATATTCACTATATGATTAAAAATATCACATTCTTGGTTTAAGATGATTACAGCTTTGCGCATATAGGAAGATATGGTATACTTCTTTCTGTGAAAGCAGGTTCTTTTTTTTTGAGTTACTTCTTTTAGATGTTATACGAGAAAAAAACTATTTGGACGTTTCGTCTGAGGTTTCAGACTCCATCAACCGCTTCTATTTTTTTTTCAAATGATGTTAAAATCTACTCCTCCCTTTTATAATGTCCAATTCTTATAGCATATTGCTTAGTACATCTATAAGAAATACAACCTTGGGCAAAATTAATCCTCCGAATTTCCAATAATCGCCAGAAATATATTTAAGAGTGATATCGTTCCACCCGGGGTTTCACCTTTTAGGTGATTTTTCTTTTTTTCATGTCATGATGGTTAAAGATTTCAGATAGTTTTAAGAGTTAGGATTCAACAGTGACTTTCCCTTTCGAAAATGAAAGTGGTAAACAGAACAGTAGAAGTATATATTTTTTCCCCAAGAATTTATTTTTATGTGTGTGTGTGTGCCCTCTCAACAACTCTAAATACATCAGAATTTTCTTACAGCTGATTTAGTATTTATAACAAACTTGAATTTAAATCAATTCATTTCGAAATTATATTACATTCTTTCCTTAAAAGCTTTCAGTTTTCGAAGATCAAAATATTTAGATACACAAAATATGCCGTAAAGTTCCTTTTATTTTTGACACATAATATAAAAATCCAATAAATTACAGTGCAATACGTAACAAAAACTCAAGCTTGATACGCCGCATTGTTTTCAGATACTCTGTGCATTGAAAAAAATAGATAACCCACGTATCTCTGTATAAAGCTTTCTTAAAATTTCAGCCGTTTGGCCGTAATATAGACTCACCCCGTTTATTTTCAGGGACCTAATAACATTTAATAATACCTGTCCAACTTTTCAATTTCCTTTATGCCTCTCGCGTGCAGCTACGGACACCAGGAAAACACCATTTCAGCTACCAACTTTGTTTATTCTACGCAGTTGTTCTCCTACCACTGAATGTTACAAAACATGTTTTTTCCGCTCCGCCATAATGAAGCTCCACCTACAAAAGCACTGCCTCGGGTTGCTTTTATTATTTTCCATTAAAAAGTCCATCCAAATTACCTGTCACTTTTGTGCGCTGCTCTCCAAAGTAAAATAAACATTTGCCACTCGGCTGGATGCCGCGTCGAGGAAAAATTCAAAAATCCTTAGAAAACCAAATCCCATAATCTTTCTATTCGAATTATGCATACCCATGCACCGCCGCGACTCGTTCGCATCATAGTAGACGATAAAATGGAAAAAGATCTGGCAGCTCACCCGAGAAATTGCACGTCATCAGACACGACACTGCAAAGGATAGGCGAAGCATTTCTCTATTTTATTTTGACGTCCATTTTCGAAGCGATGCGCTTCAGAAGTGGGATTGTCATATCTTTATGTTAGTTTGACTCACCTCACGATCTCTAGAATTTATTTGCCGGGAAAATTGCACGCGGCTGAATGTTATTTCGCGTGTAGACTCGAGGGAGTGTTGTAATCACGAACGTCCATGTCACCACTAACATGATTTTTGTGTTTCCGTCCCTACCATCGCAGTTGTGTTACTTCCCACACCGATAGCTGAGAGGAGTATTGTGATCAAGACAACTTTCGATTTTGAGATAATACAGTTTTGGGGCGTTTCATGATATCTACATAACGAAAACCCACGTCACTCATTTCCGTCGGTCTGTCTGTCGATCTGTCTGTCTGTTGGCGGTTTTTCTAGTTTCGTAATTTCAGTGGGGTCATAGTCGCTAATGTTGCTATAATTTTGAAAATCAGTGAATAGCTGGCGAATTAGCAAAAAACAAAAAAATTAAAATAGTTCTCAAACTTAGTTTTTAGGCGTTGTAGTGTTGCTAACCGTTTTCTACCTTTTTGGCTAGGAGTGACATTGGGTTGGGGGGCTGTCTGATAAATGTGTTGTATTGATAACGGGCTCTTCATTGTCTTGTGAAAGAAAGGCCTAGTGGCATAATAAACTTGTTGGGTCCATCCGAACACTATCTTGCCTGGTATAGAAAATTTTCTGGTGTACACATACGAGTATTGCTTTATGCTTATTGTGTAACGATAATTATTGAAGTGATTTTGATGAAATTTTGTTATAGTTACTACCGTGACAAGGAAGGAAAACGTGTAGGTTTTATAGAAATCGTGTCAGTGGCGGCGCAGCAAATTTCGTTTTAAGGCTATTGGGATTCCTGATCGTTTTCCACATTTTTCTAGAGGGGGCAAAATTGGGGTAGTTTGGGAGTGAGGGGTTGTGAAACTGAAAAATTTGAGATAGGCATAGTGAGCTCTTCAATGCCCTGTAAAGGAACGACATAATATACTTTTCAGCATTATCCGACTGCTACCCTACCTACCTACCTTATGCGAAACATGACTTTTGAAATTATATTCTTGTAGATAACTCTGTAATGTATGTAGCTCATCACTAGTCTGATAGCTATTGAATTTCTAAACCGTACCGTGGGCTTGTGGTACAGAACAATAAAGTACATGGTTTTTGAAAATTGTTTTAGTGGCAGTGAAAGTCAATTATTAAAAAATCGAGCCAAGTTGATCGACTCGGCACTTCCCACACATTACGGTGATACCATTTTATTATCTTCCCATTCCCATAGCATGAAGTTATAGTCTGAGATCCCCTTTCAACCAAATCATCGTCTGCCCGCCCGCAAAAAAACATCCAACACAAAACCTCTCGGGAACAGTTTCTTGCACCTCTCTCTGTAGGAACTAGGATAACAATTGTTATTCTTCAAGCTTCTACTGGAAGAAACGAAACTATCAAGAAGCCCCAAATTGCTTAAAAACGAAGCTCGAGCTGTTTTTAATACCTCCAGTTTTTATTATTGCTTCGCCGCCACTGGCATGATTTCTAAAAACCATCCCCGCCAAGGTGTGTTGAAATTTTATTAAAAACAATTCAATAGTTACACAATACAGAACGATCAAATTATTCTTATGTATACATCAGAAAATTCTAAGTCCCTTGGTTTCTGTAATAGGCAAGACAATGTTCGGATGGACCTAAAATAGTGTATTATGACGCTAGGTCTTTCTTTCATAGGCTAGTGGACAGCCCATTCTGAATACAACAAATTTTTCAGCTTTACAACCCACCACCCCTGAAAAGGTAGAAAACTGAAAATTATCCGGAATCTCTAAAACGCCTAAAAACTAAGTTTGAGGAATATTGATTTTTTTTTGTTTTTTGCTAATTACTCTGCGGGTGATGCCCCGCTTTTCAAAACTATAATCACATTTCCTACTACGACCCCACAGCACATCGCTGCCCAAATTTCATCACAATCTGGAGTTACTGAGGTTACCGAGGTTAGCAAAATGCCAACAGACAGACAGACCGACAGGCAGACAGACAGACAGACCTATCGACAGACAGACCGACGGAAATGAGTGACGTGGATTTTCATTATGTAGACATCATAAAACGCCCAAAAACCTATCAGTGCGGGGTGTGGGAAGTAAAAAGAAACAGTACGATATAAAAGCCATTCAAACTTTGCTTTTGGGTACTCTAGGGATGTCTGGTCCTTTTCCACTTTTTTTTGGTCATTAAAATGAGCGGGGGTAGGATGGAGTCTCAAATAGGGTGGCTGCGAATGGAATAATGATTGATACCGATAACATAATGTTTTTTTAAATATCGGTAAAGCGCCATGTCATCTGATTAGAGTGTCAGTTGAAGATTGCAAAATAAAAACTGTGTCCCCTAGTTCCTACGGAGGGAAATACAAGAAAGTATTTACGAGAGTTTCTGTGTTGGATGTTCTTTTGTGGGCGGGCGGGCGATGAGTTGGTTGCAAGGAGATTTCAGACTTGAAAGTAAAATAATAACATGGTATCACCGTAATGTGCGGGCAGTACTAAGTTAATCAACCTGATGCCATTCTTTTATCATTGAGCAAAGTTTCAGCGCGAATTTAGCATTGATATTTGATCAACTTACAATGGTAACGTCTTTAGTCCTTATGTACTGCCAGCGATTGATTTCTAGAAACTTAAATTAAAATTCATTTGATTAGACGTTGTATACCTTGTTCTTCTTAACAATTATTACTAACAGTACCTGACGAAATCGGTAAATATCACAAAAACGGTCTTTTGTAAGAAAAAAATTCAACTGCTTAAGAAATATTCTAAATAATATTGATTTGTTTAATTTGAACGCCTTGTATCGCGAAAACGAAGCTGTCCCGGATATAAGTGTATGTGGAAATTGTCATTACTTTAACATTATCTATCATGTCCTGAAGTTATACGATCTTAAGGTGGGCCACCATGTATAATTATATAAACAGACTGGAGAAAAAAGTGCGTCTTGCACAACTAACTTAAATCCAGTGTCAGTAGCGAATAAGTATCGGTATGGTGCGTGTGAGCATTTGTTCGTCCTTTTGTTCGTTCGTCTTATTTATTGACTGTGGCGTCTTTTTCGACTAGCGATGTATTTTGCTCTCTTGATGTGTTATTTAAGAGAACTTTAACAACAAAGACCATATCCTAGATACTGTACACAATTGGTAAGTTTAACTATATTTCACTTATTTTATGTGGTGCATGGGACTTTTAATTCCCACACCGATAGGTGAGGGGAGTATTGTGATTTTTGGGCGTTTTATGACGATAGATAAGGAAAATCCGCGTCACTCATTTCCATCTGCCTGCCGGTCTGTTGGCGTTTTTCTAACCTCGAAATCTCAGTAACCGGTGCACCGGTTGTGATAAAATTTGGGTAAGTAGCTATATGTTGTGGGGCCGTAGTAGGTAATGCTGCTAATTTTGAAAATCGGTACATGGGCTGCGGATTAATTAGCAAAAAACGAAAAATTTCAAATGTTCCTTAAACTTCGTTTTTATGCGTTTTAGGGGCTCCCGATCATTTTCTACTTTATTGGGTGGAGGGAAATTAGGATGGTTAGAGGATGGGGGGGGGGGTTGTAAAACTGAAAAATTGTTTGTACCCATAATAAGTATGTCGTCTATTAACCTGTGAATGAAAGGCCTAGGGGCATAATTTACTTTTTTAGGTCTATCCGAACCTCAGAGTAACAAATGAACATAGAGGTAGTAAACAAACCACTTCAACATGGCGTGCTCAAAGCCATCATCTTTTGACACTTCAGCCTACAAACATTGCCAACAACCTAAAAATTCTTCCAATGTTACAAACACTGCACTGCACTGTCTCAACTCGAAAAACTGCTAAACTACACTCGAATAGAGCACAACAAGTCCGTGAAGCTTCACTATAGTTACCAACAAATAGCTAATTCGATTTTACTGACCAAGCATAAAAGACGCACAAACAAAACAAACGTTTGACAGCCGGGATTCTACTGTAAACAAATCGCAGAAAAATTATATCGGCGTTGCCAGCTCCTCAAAATTTATGACTTCAGAATTTGCGTTTATGATGAAAAAATATGCAGCAACGCAGTAGAGGTCAACATATCTATTGATTTTGCTGTAATCATTCCTGAACCATCTTTTTTAACGTACAATGGAATATTTCTGGATACTATAGAATTAAGACGATAGTAAATAATTATGATTGCCGTACGTGGTGGTCAATATGACAACGTAAGAAAAGATGTTGGCCTATTAGAATTAGTTGTTTACTACCTCTATGTTCAGTTGTTACTCTGAGATCCGAACATTACCTGCCTATTACACAAACCAAAGGACTTGGGATTTTATTTAAATTTTAACACAGTATTATTACCGTGGCGAGGAAAATGCGCATGGCCTTTAGATAATGTGGTCTGCGGCAGCGCAGCAATAATCAGAGAACTGGAATTATAAAAACAGGAGGTTCCTGAACACTTTCATGCGTCCAGTTGTATAAAAACTGCATCGCCCTACTTTTTATGGAGAGGGATGAAATAAACTATTTACGAGAGTTTTTATGTTGGATGTTTTTGCGGAGAGCGGCCGATGATTTGGTTGCAAGGGGATCTCAGACTATAGCTTCATGCAATGGGAAAACAATAAAACGGTGTCACTGTTGTGTGTTGGAAGTATGTACTTGTTTAATGATTGCCCTGAAATTGACCTAATATGATGTCGAAAGGTAATCATTAGTGGAATTTATCTATGCTGATCTACAATATTCATAGACAGTGCTTTTGTTTAAAAGTCCTCTTGCGAACCCCTCTAAAATGAATAAATTCTGAAATATACGGTACAGTGGTCTTAATTTGTTTGTATACAGAACGGGCTGGAAATAAAGGTAAAGTATATAAAGAGGTCCTTATGTCTTGTTGTCCACTTGTATTATTGCGGCAGTAAAACGATTTTGAACTACTGAAATTGATGTAGGTTGAGGTTAATGTAATCAGAAAATGATCTTTTTCGTTTTTTTTTAAACTAACATAGCTGTTTTCAACGGCTATCAAACAAACCAAGTGACACACCTCATTCAGTTGTTTTTCGCGCTATCTTGTACTTGTTCCCGCACCAGCAGTGGCGCGGGAACGTCAAAGAAATGTTTATTTAAATAGCAGTAACCTTGGTATCAGTTAATGGAATTAAACAAGCTGGGCCTCGTTTGAAGCAGCTGTTATTGCCTAATAATCTGATATATACAAATTGTCCAAGTTTATCTTGTCCAGTAGCTACAGCGCGGTATTTGACATCATAACAATTATTATGCATTATTACGAAAATTTTAAATGGTATGCTACATTTTTTCAACCTGTATAGAGGACGAAATTACTAATATGTTAGTGAAAGACTCAACTTCCTATCTATTTTCAAACCGGGGATGTCAATAAAACAAGTATTATGACAAGTGTGATGTGAGTTTCAGAAGCAATTGGTGCCTCAGAGGCTATGTCCCTGTAGAGCACCAATTGTTTCTGAAACTGACAGTACACTTGTCACAATACTTGTTTTATTGATATTGTCACGACGGCCTCTTTTTCTTCACCAAAGAATCAAACTGGACGTAACTTCCACAGTTACACTCAACCTAACACTTTGAATTTACATCATGCATGACAACTAATACACAATACACGAATACCATAATATACAGTATGTTACAATATCTCTGGTTTAAAAATAGCTAGAAACTTGAATCTTGCACCGACTTCTTAAGAATTTCGTCCTCTATCTATCTGCGTTAAAATAAATATAGCATACCATTTAAAATTCTCGTGATAATACGTAATACTTTTTATGACGTCAAATATCGCCCTGTAGCTACTAGGTCAATTTTTATACATCAGACGTAAGAACAGCTATTTCAGGAGACCTAGTTTGTTTAATTCCATTAACTTATACCAAAGTTATTGCCATTCAAATAAAAACTTCTTTGACGTTCTCCACCACTACATCTTACAAGTTAGAGCAAAAAACGATCAACAAAGAAAAACCAAAATTGACCCGTCTAAATGTTTTTCATTTATTTGTAAAAGTAGTAGAATTTATAACATACCTTTATTTGTTTCGGGAAAAATCCGTTTTTCTGATCGATCGTGACAGTTACGCCCCTAGCGGCTACTTGCGGAACTTGAAAATAATAATTTCCAGTGAATTCTCTTAGCCGATTTGCTTCTTCTTCTTTTTCACTTCAGGTTTTAGGCACTTTGCTTGTTGCTATACCTATCTTTTCTCTCGTCTTTCGCCTTCTCTTCTTCTAGAGCATTGATAAAATTGGGCCCTGGCTGGAATCCAATTTTCATGTACTCGTTCTACATGTTCTTTGCATTTAGTTCTATTTTCTTTTATTCTTTCGTTTATATCGAAGATGTCTAATTCCACTCGTATATCTCTGTTTCTTAATCTGCCTAATTTTGTGGAACTTTTCACTCTTCTTAGAAATTTCATTTCTCGTGTTTGTATCCTATTTTCTTCTGTTTTGTTATTTTCCATGTTTTACTACCGTATAAGAGGGTTTGAACAGCTGTGGTCTTGTAAAAGTTTATTCGAGTATGTTTCCTTTTTTTGGTTTTTAATGCTCTGCTGATTGTTCTGCAAATATTCGAGAATTTACTAATATTTTGTGCTTATTTTCCTTTTCAAGGAGTTTTTGAACCTTCGTGCTATATATCCTGTAGTAGGTTTTCGGGGATGAGGTTCCAATTGCAAAAAATGGGGGGAGAGAGAAAAACAAAGTTTTGTCTCAGAAAGTTGGTGGGTGTTTCCACCAATATTTTGTTCTATATCTTTGCTTGTCATGAGATATATCGCAGCCTAAGTATTTGAAGTATTCTATCTATTCCAGTGCTTCATCATTTATGACAATCTTTGTCCTAACTGGATATTTACCTGAGAAAACCATGGCTTTATATTTGGTTGGCGATATTTTTGACACATTTTTTTTATGTTATATGATTAACGGTTGCCGCGATATTGCCGGCGTCCATTCTTATTGAGCCATCTTGTGCTGAAACGTGTATGCGCAGAGCATAGAGCAGCCTGTGCGTAGACATGTGGGTCATGGATAGTCTGACACAAAGTCTGCGTAATCCGATCAAGTGCCGCTACTGGTGCAAGTATATGCTGTGGCTTAGTTGTGTATTGGCTTAATTTCTTCTTACTACTCGGCTCGCTTTATGTCATGAGCAAAAAGCTTCTCCATTTCTGGAGCCGGGCTGTGATAGAAAGTCAAATCCGCGACTAGGAAAGACGATTTAGCCTGCAATTGTTCTCTGCTCAATAGTCAATTAACGAGAAATCGCGAAGGCGGCGTAACACTGGGATGCTGCGAGGGGAAATTCTTGGGAAAAGGTGCCTCTGGTGTTTTCTATCTCGGGCACAGAGTCGCGAGTGATTTATCGTGTTCTCCGCCGCATTGGAAAAGTTACACTTATCTTATAGTTTATTTGGTGCGGAAGGTGCGGGGAGCATCGGGTACGAAGTTTTATTTCGTATCGGAACTTGCGGGGGAGTTCTCGAGTTAATTTATTTTATTTCCGAGTTTAACGTCACAACTAAGCAGGATTTATTTGTGAATAAGCGTTTGTCGGCTAAAGCCATGATGAATAATGTTTTACGGAAATATTTCATGCTACCTGGTTTTCGCGACGGGTCATATTTGAGTTCTGAAATTCGCTCGCACGTGGGATTATAGTCCAATATTTTTAGATCAACATCATCGAAAAATATGCATATATTGTGCAATCATAGGGGTTTTTTATGGTCAGGCTCCCGCAAAGGCTGAAGGCCTATGGCGCGGTAGAAGCGCTGCGAGAGGATAACTGTCTGTACACGTAAGAACTGAAACGCTGCAGGTTGTAGCCTTCGGGAAACAAATTCCCCAGCAACTCATTCCCCAGCGTCAAAGTTCCCCAAAAGAAGAAATGCTGGAGGAGACTGGTTTGTGGAGTAGGAACCTCGACCTGGTAAGGATGAGCTCGCAGAGCCTCTCTAGTGTTCCTCGTTTGGACGGCCTTCGGTGAGCTCACTCGCACAACATCTTCCATGATAGAATCTGTAAATCAGGCACAGGTCAGCCACCCTTCTTCGATGTTCCAGGCTGTGGAGATCGTTTGTGAGGTTAGGCGTATCGATTAATCTAATTGCTCTCTTCTGGATAGTATCCAGAAGCTTTAGAGCGTGCTTCGGAGCGCATCTCCATACATGGGAGCAATACTCCAAAGATGGTCGGATCTGTGCCTTGTATAGCAGCAGTAGCTGCTCTGGTATATACAGATTCTAACAGCGGAACAAAACTACAAACTTCTGGGACGCCGATTTAGCAATAACTAGTGACGACGTGGTCGTTCCAGGGCGCGTTATTGTTGATGCTGATCCCCAAAAGCTTGACGGAAAGTGACTCGACTAGTGGGTGACTCTCCATTTCCACAGTTGGTAAGCCAACGTGAGACTTCTTTGACAGTGTTGTTGTCTGAGTTTTCTGTACGTTAAGCTGTACTTTATTTACTAATCCCCACTCGACAATTGTTTTGATATCTACGTTGATCGGTGAGGCATGTTGCCGTCGTGACGACCCGTCCCATGGAATGATAGCGGCTTGCCTGGTTCCATGCATGGTATTAACTTCGACTGCAACAAACAGACATTGGTCGTTCAAAAAGCTATTCAGCCACTGGCGCAGGCCAGGTGGTAGTCCATAAGAGCAACCTTGAACAGAAATCCCTCATGCCAAACTCTATCGAAGGCATTCGATATGTGAAGTGCAACAACATGGGATTCGCCATGATCTTCAGTTGCTCTGTTCCACAAGTGAGTGACGTAGACCAAGGGGTCATCCGTAGACCTATGCCCATGGAGGCCATATTGGTGATCATTTATGCTGTTATTGTTGTCCAGGTATTTCACAAGCTGTGTGTTAATGCCAATCTCCATAACCTTACACATGATACTGAGAAGAACCACAGGTCTATCAATGATAGGATCGGTTTTTTGCCTTTATTATGAATACGAGTATGTTGTACGCAGTCAATCGTGTGTGCAAAGGGAAACACGCCTCGATACGATAGTTTAAAGAGCTTGCAAAGAGTAGGTGCATGCTCAGCGGCACAGCGTGCAAGGACAATGGCTGGAATTTGGTCACGACCAGCGGCTTTCTTCGTGTTTGGTTTTTGGAGGATACTTTTTACATCTCGATGTTTCAATTTGATCTATGCCTGTCTAGAATTCGCGTTTGTGGTGGTGGTCGGAGTATTTCCTTGGAAGTTTACAGTAGAATTGGCTGCGAAAAGCCTCCTTAAGATGTTTGCTTTTTCTTTAGGATTAGAAGCGATTGACTTCTCCTCTCTGGCCAAGGTTGGTATTGATGAATGGAAAAAGTTCTGACTGATAGCCTTAGCTACATACCAGAATATTCTCGACAAACTATGACATGAGAGGAGCTTGCTTAATTTTTTGGTTGTATTCCTTCTAGCTGCTGTCAATCACGCGTTTAGAGTGATTTCTGGGGTCGATAAAACTGTGGTGGTTAATTCGAAAGACACGATATTTAAATCGTCAAATAATTGTGTTATTGCTACGTTCATTAAGCATGTCACTGATTAATTTATTGTTTCTTCTTAAACATTGCCTTTCAAAGAGTATAGTGAAAACACGTGATGCTCAGTGATTAATAATGTATGGCTGAAACATCAGATCGATACTATTCATTGTAGCAATGCATACCGTTAACTGTTACTGTGTTAGATCAATAACAACATAGTTATTGTTTTAAACATAGTCGGGATTGTGATCGAGTGTGAAACTATTCCGCTCAGTTCTTTCCAGGGTCTATTAGAAATAGTTGCGTAACAGTCAACTGTCTTAAGCTAACCCCAACATCTAAGATAACCTGAAGATTTAGGCCAACTTCACCTGAAGTATCCTTATTTGAAGAAAAAGTGTTATATCTTCACATAATGTAAACTGATTATCAACCAAAATATATACCTGAGTTGAAAAACTCTTACTGTCTTCTTCCAACTAGAATATACGCTATTTAACTTTTGATACTCGATTGTTTCCCATTTCAGATTTTTTTATTATTTAACGTTAATTGTTTTATTAGAATGTTCCGCTAGTTACCTATAGAAGATAATGTTAATCCATCCACAAACAGATTACAAAAAACTCTAAATTGAGTGCTGGGGGAATTTCTCTTTATACGATTCAATGTAAAATTCTTAGTTGTCAGATGATTTGAACTAATAATCTTATTTATATTTTGTTGGTAACTTATTTCAATCTTTCTAACAATATGCTTTTTATTTTTTCAGGTAAGCTTCATGTCTTCTTGTCAGCGGTGACCAAAATTATATCGTAAGTGTTTATGAATAATTTGAATTATTATGAAACGTCCTCATCATTGGTGACCTGTTCAGCTGAGCTAAGAAGAACTTTTATAACTTTCATGAGTCATACTCAAGAACGGTTTGGACAGTTGGTCGCGTCTACACACGTCCAGACCGCAGTCTCTGAATAGGAGTACACCTTATCCAGGTGTAGTTTCTAAAGCGTCAAGTGGCAATTCAAAACGGTCAAGTTAATTTTCCAACTCGTCAATTATAAATTCAAATAGACATGTATAAATTACAGCTGACATTTTAAAATTACAAGTGACGAGTTGGAAAATTAACTTGACCGTTTTGAATTATCACTTGACGCTTTAGAAACTACAGGTGGGAAAGGTGTAGAATTTCCCGATACGTTTAACAAAGAAACAAAATCAAATTATGAACCAGTAATGCTAACCATTTATAATAAAGAAAAGTAATCATTGATAAACAATTCTGGTGAGCCCTAAGTGAAAATAAAGATACAATTGTAAAAATATTGACAGTGGTGGTAAAGACTGTCAATGGGTGCATTCGGCAGACTCAACAGTTGCGGAGCAGCTACCAAATTTTCTGCTGAACGCGTGCGCTACCTAGCAGCTACCGCTCCAGCGGTCGCCATTTTTGTAGCGATAGAAAAGTACGCTCACTTGGATCGGAGCGGAATAAGCTACCTTTGACCTTATGAGTGGCACATGTTATGGCACTTTTTATACGTTATGTATACGTCATAATTAAAATGAAAATTTCACACTACTTTACACAGTCCAAAACTTTGATACAATCTGACATATCTTTTTATTTTCAATAAACTCAAATGTGACCACTTATTTGACATTTCACTGACAACTGACAGGCGTCACAAACTATTTATCGTGATACTTAAACACAAGTTTTTTTAACTTTTTTGGGCCATTTGTTGTTTATTTTTTTTTTATTTATTTTATATTTACAATAAACGCTATATATATGTCAGAGCGCAAAAATAATTATTGTCAACAGAACGCCAACTGTTGAGATGTAGCGGCTACAAAAGTAGCAGCTCCAGATCTTTCTGCTGAATGCAACCAATACTACGTGCTGATTGGAGGAAAAGTTATAAAAATGGACTAGTATCACGGGGTTAAGAACAATGATTTAATTGTTATAACCGCTTAGTGCATACAAAAATAAACATACTGCTGGATTTCGTTACTTTCTACATCATTTTGTTTTTTAGTAATTCCATTCTAAAGTTTAAAGAAAGGAATTCGAATTCAGGCAATCAGTGCCAACCACGCGAATCATTAGCAGTGCATTGTTGGCAAGAACAGCTCCGACTCGCAGACGAGAACAGAAGGCAAGATTGATGAGCCAGCCCGCGTACAGCTCCAGCATTTCGCGCGCCATCAGAATGCGGCAACACAGCACACATATCTGTCTTTTGATTGGCTGTTCGCCTTTAGGGCAGTGACGTCACTTCCCTAGGAGAATTCAAATATTTTCCTTATTTTCACGGCTTTCCTGTGCCCAAAAAAATCGGAGAAAAAATTAGATGCTTTTTATGACGTACTCTATCATATGCAACCAAAAAAAAATCATGATACTAGTCGATTCTAGACGCAGATTTAGAATTATTTGCACAAAATTCAGGTCAGAGCTTGACTGCTTAACTGGATCTATTCATTGTCGTAGTAACTTGTCATTATCATTGTGCCGCCAAAGTTGATTATTACAGGTTTCGATGGCTATCTGCAGCATATGTCTTTATTCATGCACGACGTGACAGATAGCGTATCGTCATGCTTTAGTGGTAACAAGTTCAATATCATTCTCCGACCATACTTTTACGTCTTTTAACCTGAAATGGAATATGGCCCTTTAGTTGATAAGAGTTGAAGATATTTAGATTTTGTACACATATCGATCTTATAGTTATTTTAGAGGCCGTTTCAGTGTGCGTGTTGATGAGTGTAGATACGACAGTCTTCATTGATACTGAACCTGGAAGGATAGTTGTGGGGGGTGTGACAAAGAGTAGTCAAAATTCTAAGAGTCGACTTGACACACCCTTGATGTTACTACTACTATGTATGTCAGATCCTTGTCCAGGTTGTATACGGCAGGTCACCAACAGTATTGTTGGAATGCTAACCCATTCATTGAGTCGCCTGGAGGCAAGCTTCACTTGTTTTCTTTTCAGTCTAGTGACTACTTTAGGAAAACACAAATAAAGTGAGACACTTGTTGACTAGTGTGGAATTATTTACGATCGCATTGTACCTAGAGAACATACCGGGTTAGTGAAAAGTACTGGAACGCTTGAATATTGTAACATCCTGTATATAGTATTGCTTATTTGCATTATTGTTGACGGCTCTTTCAAATTGTTAGGTTAGATTTTTAATGTGTAAAAGTCATCGAATCATCTGGAATTTTCGGGACTGACAGGTGGGCGTTCTAGAATGTCATCTGAAGGTCTCGAATTCTCTAGATGGTTCGATGAAGGATATATAAGGCGCCACGAGTAGCGTGGCAGTAGTGGAGTTGAGCTGTGGTTAAGAGAAGTTCAGTTGCGATAAGGTTAAGTGTTTCTGTATTGAATTGTGAAGTAAAGAGGTGAAAAGATTGTCCTGTTTGATTCCTGGTGTGAAGAAAAGGAGGCCGTCATGACAACATGTTTAAAACTGCTACAGCTGGAACTATAAAATTCAATACCTGGGGGTTTTTAAACATGCAGAATTCAAAAAATGCTTAATATTATCAGATATACCACATTTACGTGTTACGTCATACTTTTATTTTAAATGGAATGTCCTACTTACGACATGTAGCCTAAAAGTGGTAAATCTGACAGCAATGTTGTTAGCTTTTTTGATTTCTGCATGTTCAAAAACCTCCAGGAATTGAATTTTATATTTCCATCTTTGGCAGTTCTGTAGATCTTTGAGCGTTCCGGGATCTGTACTAACCCGATATGGTAACTGGGAAGTAGTACTCTAATGTAATTCATGAACCATTGGATCAAAGCAAAAACGGCCAATTTATCTAGACTTCGGTTGGCATCATGACAATGTTTTGGGTTATAGGGCAGTTGCTTGTCAACAAACATTGCAGAATTAGGGGTAGAAATTATGATTTTCATCTTCCACTCCCCATATATTCCCGACCTTGCTTCGTGTGATACAGAGAATTAGTTTTCAAAATATTTTTTTATTCTGAGACAGCTTATCAATCAATAAATGCCAGTTTATCCCAAATTATTTAAGTGAATCAATTTTTTACTTTGAGAAAGGCTGCAGAAGCAGCCGAAACTTCAGTAAACCGTTTTGACCTCAATTGAGGTAATTTTGTGAACATTCGTAACATACATAATACACACCTTTTTAAGGCAGGTTTGCATTTAGGGCACCATGGGATCAGTAACTCCTATAAATATGAGAATATCACTATATTGTATGTTTTTTTAGATAATCCTAACACTGTGGAACATACCGAATACCGAGACGCAATTACGTTTCCTGGCACAAATCCGATTCAATCTTTCGATACATATGTATGAAGGACAGAATAACCTTCAGGGTGGATAAAAGCCAAACCCAATCAGTATACCTGATTGCCTGCCATATCCAACCTACAACAAAAAGCATTATCGACATTTTCCCTGCTTATATGTGCTTCTCACGTGTCACGGTGATCCCATCTACGGCCTCTATTCCCGAAAACGTGTAGGACGTCAAGAGATCCGCATTATATGGCATCGTCCGGTGCCATAAGAGCCATTGTGGACGAACATGGCGTTAGAAATTGAAAGTATTTCAGATTCCTTTGTATGCTTCAAACATACAGGGTGTTCATTTGGAAACTTCCTATACCCCGGATTTCTCGAAAATTTCTGATTAAAAGAAAAAAACGCCGATACGCATCAAGATGTTTGTCAAGGGGGACAACTTTTTAACCAAAAACTACTTCCCTTTGTATCCTCTCCTTCCCAGGATCCCCCCCTTAAAAATTTTAAATGATAAGGGGTATCGAGGAATACCTTGTTTTAAAGGTATGTCGAAGTACCTTATTTTGACGTTTGATTTTTAAAATCGGTCGATTCGTTTTCGAGAAAATTAGAATCCTTATGTATCTTATCTTGTTCAAATAGAATACAAAAACATACGAAAATATCACCTTTTATTGCAATAAGTGTTCAAATGTTGCCCGTTATTGGCCAAGCAATCATATAGGCAATTTTCAAATTCCCGACGGGCAGTTTGGATGACCTTCGTCAAAGCATTATCAAAAGCTCCCATGTTGGTGGAGCATTCAATGTTGTGTTGTATATTTTTATTGTTGCACAAAATAGTGTTCTTTTTTTAATTGAAGGCATCGGCAACATAGTCATTAGCCATGTACCAATGTTAGGTAATGTAATTCACTTGAACTGTTCACATGTAGGAGGGCTCTGACCTAGAAGTAGATATGATGAAGTGAGACGGGTGTGATCTATTCTAATGCGTTGTCTACGTTGGACTGAGATGCCTTTATGCTTGCTCTCCTTGACTGAATTACATATGTATTTGGCGGAGTTTGTTGTTCGTCTCTCTGTGCCATTCATCTTGCCAACCATCCTGCAAATAGCGTTGTTTTGTAGGGTACTGCTACTGATAGTGGTACTAGAAATATATCAGCTTTCAACGCCTGGACTTGGACGTTTGGAGAATCATGTGTTGCCCAAAGGCAGTTGTGCTCCACCTGTTTTGCACCTGATGCATTCATCTTAGTGCCAATCGCTGTACTTATTGTCTCTCTTTAAACTACAATGAGGGAAAACTAACATTAGTACGTCGCGTTCGATTTTGTTCACAAGCTGTCGGTGTGTCTTCGGTACTGGATTCAAAAATTACCTTTTATTTTGGTATAACTTTTGAATTATTGTCAAAAAAAATTGTTTTGTTATGAAGCTTATACAGGGTGTCCCACGACGATTAAGACAAGCAATATATCGGAACTGGGCAGTAGTCGCGAATTATAATTTTGGAGGTGTAAATTAGAGCAAATATAGTAGCTCTTATTATTGCGTCACCCAATGAGGTATTTGTTTTTGGTCACGTGACTTTTTGTGTTCCTTCCGATAAAACAGTTCCAACAAACTAGCACACTTGGGGTCTAAAGTGATTAATTCAAGACCTACAGGTACTTAAAGGACTGTACCACTACCATTATGAAACACTGGGTAGTTTTCGTTGTTCTTAATTAATCTTACAGCTTCGTTTAACAAATACGTTGTCAGGACCGCTATTTGACAGATAAATAAATAATTTTCGGAGCAAGACACCACTGTAAGATGCCCCCTAACCTTATTTTGAGCAACAACTTTGACGTTATGGTGTCAAAGTTGAAAGAAAATCATAATTCAATAGTGTTCGCTGTAGTTTGCCCTAAAATGATGGACGAGTTGATTTTATTGGACTCCAGTCCAGTCCTTTACAGGAGATTCAACTTAGATATGCTCTCAGAACAGGAGTGTAAAGTGAATTTCCGCTTCGAAAAATGCCATATTCCGAGACTGGTACAAGCACTCAGAATTCCAGATACAAACAGCCAATATAAGGTTTCGTTAATCGCTATGGCTATCGTCCGTACAATACCGGCAAATAGTGTTAAACGGAACATCACTTTGTAAGTAACGAAAACTGCCTACTACCATAATAATTTAACTGTAGGGGTACACGTAATAATCAATGGTAGTGTTAACATCCTTAAGTACCTGTAGCTCTTAAACTAATCACTTTAGACCCCAAGTGTGCTAGTTTGTCGGAATTGTTTTATCGGGTGGAATACAAAAAGTCACAAATATGCAGGGTGTCCCATTAAAAATTTTGAATCGGACGTCACGTGACCAAAAACACATACCTCATTGGGTGACTTAATAATAAAAAAAGATACTATATTTGCTCTAATTTACACCCCCAAAATTATAGTTCACTACCATTGACCAGTTCCGATCTTTACAATTATCACATTTTTTTCAAAAAGCCAGTTGTCTTAGTTTTGCCTGTAGTAGCCTCTCAAGTATTTGCAAATTCTTTCACCTCTCCGGAAAAATGACTAAAATTGAGATAAGATCTTTCTCTAAGGAATGCGACGATGTGTTCGTGGAGATGCCAATAAAGAAAGTCACTTTGCGAAATGACTGATGCTCATCTCACTAGCATACCATTATTACGGTGCGTCAACTTATGCTGCCGGCTTGGCCGCCAGCTGTATCATATCAGGCCGCTCACGCCGCAAACAAAAAGCCCCCGGCGCCATAGTGGGCGCATATTGTGCAGATGCGCAGTTATCGGGTATCTCGATAACGGACTCCAGCAACATTGGCTGAGGATGACGCCTCATCTGGAATATTATTTATTTATAAATATTTATTTATTTACCTATTCATTTAATTGTTTGTTTATTCATTCATTTAAAAAGTAGCAATTTCATTCATTCATCCGAAACCAATCACAGACGACGTCGTTTCCTGACGTCCAATTCGGATTTCGGTCTGAACATAGCACTGAGTTGCAGGCAGTCAGACTGGTGGAGCGTATAACCGGGGGATTTACCGAAGACAAGAGCACTGGTGTCTTACTTCTAGATGTATCGAATGCCTTTGACAAAGTATGGCATGAGGGCCTCCTCTATAAGTTAATCCAAAAGGGCTTTCCTTTTTGGCTCCTAAAACTGTTGAAATCCTTTCTAGAAGGAAGGGAATTTTGGATCAAAATTGACAATGTGTTGTCGACAATACGGCCCGCCAAGGCCGGTGTTCCTCAGGGTTCGGTCCTTGGACCAATACTTTACTCTTTTTTCATTCATGATGTCCCTAGTCCCAGCAACTGTGAAGTCTATCTCTATGCTGACGACATCGCACTAGTGGCCCAGTCATGGTCTAGTAACCTAGTCCATGACAGGCTACAGACAGCGGTAGATGAAGTACCAGGCTGGGCGGATCGGTGGCTTATCAAAATCAACCATTCTAAAACGCTGTACCAAGAAGCATCGCGGCGTTCCGCCAGAGGTCTCAATTAATGGTACTCTACTACGGTGGAGCTCTTCCGTCAAGTACCTTAGTGTCACCCTAGACAAGGGTATGATATGGCGAAACCATACTGAGATGTTAAAAACAAAATTCCAAATTACATTTCGACAGCTTTATCCTTTGCTATGTAGAACTTCAAAATTAAGTCTGGTTAACAAAATTCGGCTGTACAAAATTATTATTAGACATTCAATTACTTACGCATGTGCGGCTTGGTGTTTTGTAGCTAAGACGCACATGCGAGCTTTGCAGGTACTCCAAAGTAGGATCCTGAGAACTATTACAAATGCCCCTTGGTATGTTTCAAACGAGACCCTGCATAAAGATCTTGATATTCCTTACTTAAAGGACTATATCAAAACACAAGCGCAGCGGCGCTATGAACAAGCGGAATCGCATAGCAACCCTTTGCTGCGTGACTCAGTGGACTACACGGTCGAGCCAGTCCGCAAACATTCCAGGCCGCGGCTCGCACTGTAACCAAAATTAAGTCGTGGAATTTTAGATCATATAAATTCCCTTTTTAGCAACATCCGATCCCAACAAAATTGCGTTTAGAGCATCAAAATTAATTACCCTAGTTATTTAATTTGCCTATTTTAATAGTGCATTTCTCTCTTTGCCCTTCTTTCTTCCTGTCTTTCTTCCTCCCTTTCTTTTTTTTTCTCTATAACATTGTCTGGTTTCTGGGTGATCAGGCCGATAGGATGACAAACTGACTGACGAACTATGACATAAAGGCAAAGGTCCTCCGGACCGCCTTGACAGTTAACGACGAGTAGTAGGGTTAATAAAATGAAATGTTGCCGCCATAACGAATACGTAAATTGAGAATCTGTAACAAATTTTGAAAATCTGTTAACCACCCCAAAAAAATAGAAAATGATCAGGAATCCCTAACAAATGAATGAAAAACATGAATTGAGGGAGAAAAGAGGGTGTGGATGTGGGAAAGGTTTTGGGTATCCTTAAAAAATGCCATTGAAAAAGGACTCTTCATCATCTTGGTGGTATACTCAATACTTTTCAACAGTAGCCGAACATTCACACACTTATCTTCAAATAAAAGATGCATCTGTATAGATGATATTTATGGTCTTATGGCAGTGTTGTATTGATCAAAAAAGTAATACTAGCAATGTTTTTGTACATCTTGTAGTTTTTGCTTGTTTCCAAAGATCCGATAGGAAAACCCCGCGACTATTGGCCGCGAGTTGGCGTAGCCAAAATTTATTTTTATTTTTGATCCAATAACTTCCGCATATTAGATTTCTTCACTTAAAACTAAAAAGCTTTTCAGATCACATTTTTATTTTTGCTTATAACTCGTTGGGCAATTACAAGTTTTATCTCATTAAATTTTAAATGAAAATCGTGCAAACCATTTCCAATTGAGGCGCTCCATATCTAAGACTCATTTTGTACATAAGAAACGCGCCATACATTGTATGTGTGAAACTTTCTATCACCTTAGCAGAACTCAATCGGAATGATCGTACGCCATATACGCTGTAGCTTTTTGTGCTTCCTAAACATTTCATCCCCAAAATGGAAGGCGTAGCGAGCGTCAAAAGCTTTACGTTGTATATCAGAGACAGCCACTTTTCCCCGTGTTTATCAAAGAAATAGAAATGGGGAGGTTTGCGCTGGAGCGAACGAAGGCCAAAGGAAGACATGACAATTCGATACAGAGCGCTCGGATAAAAAGAGAACAACAGCGTAGCTACTGTACGGCTTGGATAAATTATGAGATGGAACATTATATAGCACAGAGTACCATTACAGGAAAGAGCATTTTGGAACAGTCACATATATTATAATGATAGGCTTCAAATGTAAAGGGTATGTTCAATAAGAGCGCAAGACTGCAGGATTCAATACAGTGGCGTATTTACAATTTACAGTATACTTGGAGTATGAGAACTAAAATAGTTATTTTTTGTATCTAATAAACTTATCATCTGTTTTACTACAACAAACTGCAAAAACAAAACATAAAATAACAAAATATCAAGATATAATCAGAACTATAAACACCATCAAAAAAAAAGGAGCTTACAACAATGTCTACTCCGTGTGAAAATCAAATAACCAACTACCCTTTATGGCTAACCTGGTTATGGAAGAATCGATTCATACAATATATATATATATATATATATATATATTCAATCCTTTGATTTTGAGGTTTCACTAATTAAACCCTAGGGTTGATGATACTTCATTATCTGTTCCTGCTGATAAGGTAGAACAGGTTGTAAATTTCTTTAACTCTTATCATCAAAAAATACAGTGCACCATTGAATCCGGAAACAGCAGCTGTTTTATTCCATTCTTTGACATTTGTTTGACTAGTTTATGAAGAACCACTTAGTCTTTTGAACTTTTATTCCTACTACATTTAGACAGAAGTATAACATTATGTGTTCCATGAAGAATAAGATTATTAAGTTAAGCAACCCACAGTTTGTTCAACAAAATATATCCAGATTTAAAGGAAAACTTAAACTTAATGACTATCCTGAATACTTTTGTAACTTAGTTATTAGTAATAGTTGAAACAGAGCAGCTCCAATACTGTAACTTATTCAAAAATTCCATATATCACAGGACTTTAAGAGAAAATTAGACAAGAACTTGCCGATGATACACATAAGATAGTTGTTTATCGTAAAAAAGCTGTGTTCTCACTTTTGTCTTCAAAAAAAGTAAACAACATATCAAGTATGAATCTAATGTAGTTTATAAAATACCTTGCGATGAATGTGATGCTGTATATAGCTATGTATAGGGCAAACAAAACAAAATTTAAGAAATAGGATATCAGCTCATAATTTATTATGTAAAGATACATATAAAAAAAAAGTTTTTTTACAGATGTGCTGTTTTGTTTTTAATAGATGAGTCATAGCCCACTATCTACTCAATATTATAATAACACAATATTCATCAATTTGATGAGCCATTATTATTTAAAAAAATGTATTTTGATTCTGTTTTTTTCGAATTTGAGTAGGAAGTTTCTTGTACAGTAATAACTGCTTAGATGCTTATTATTTATAGTTGATTAACCATGGCCTACTGCTACAAATAAAGTAAAAATTGGAAAAATCAAATTTTGAGCGTAATTTTCAGAATAACTTAATACTAATATATATTTTTGAAAATCTTGAATTATTTCCGATTGACTTCAAAAATAATATACAGGTGCTCCATTTAAAATAAAATATGTTTGCTTCATAACTGAAAAATGGTTAGAGTAAGAAAAAATCAAACTACACCACTGGATTCCACAGAAAAAATTCTATAAGACCCTTGTTTAGACTTTTCAGTAAGATAAAAGACATCCGAGATGCGACGGTGGTCTCAAAATCGATAATTTTCGATTTCACCCTGTATCTCCAAAACCAAGAGGGGCCATGATAATTTCGTTGACGGTATCTTTAGTTTCGCAAACAAGTAGCACACTGTCGTGAAAACCGCAACTCTCTATCTTCAAAAATACCCAAGATACCCCGTAAAAGTGCCCAAAATGGGACACCCTGTACATTTGATCTGGCATAATAAAAATACCCCTGTCTCGCCATTCCATCTGAGCAAAGAGCATAAGCCATAGCAGACTGACGTTCCCACGTACCTGGAGTAACGAAACCTAACTCCTCTTCTATATGTTTATAGGGAAAATGAAATCCCGTCACTCTACGCTGAGATGGGAAATCGATATAGGATGTAGCGGAATTTTGCACCAAATATATCAGATAAGCATCCTTAGCTGGCTCTTTTCCCCTTTATCGAGAGATCTGGTTGTGGAGGGTGCAGTTTTATTCGCTATCAAGTCCTATAAATCAATTTTATTTTGCTCTATACCTGACAGTGTTGCTGACCTGAATCTGATTTGTGCTACACTAGAGGACGATAACAAATAACAAGGGCAAAAGAATGTTTAACAATTTCAGGTCTTTGGCTCTCCGCTACAGGGTCAGGCTAGCATCCGCTACATTGGGTTTTGCCTGGTGCCTGATAGCGATATGGGTATTGGTCCTTTTTGTAAAAGATACAGCATATAGCCAAGCAGGTTCATTGGATACGTCCCAAGCATTATTGATCAATTTTTTATTTACGAAAATATATAAGGTTTTATTATGGTTTATTATTGGATCACGAATAGAATTCGGTTTTTGCCCTGCCTTGGGGATCCAGTGCTATTTTGCTGTCACATTCTTCATAATATATAAGACAAACAGCATCGCAATCCTAAGTCACCTATGCATTACTAACTCCCATTTTTTATTCAACAACAATACAATGTACAGTGTGCTTAGCCAAATGATCAGAAAACCCTAAATCGCCTAAAAAATAAATTTGTGCTGTTTTTTTATTTTTTTTTATTTTTTGATTATTGCTGCACCGCTACTGACACGATTACTAAAAACCATAATATGCGTTTTCCAACCTTCTGGCAGTAATAAAACTGTTTCAAAATTTCACTAAAATCAATTCAATAATTTCCACATTACCCAATACTGAACGATCTAAAGCAGTACTCGATTCACTTTCACAACCCCCACCCCCAAATTACTCTAATTTTTCTCCCTCTAAAAAAATGTGATGGTCACAATTAACAATACAAAATACAAACTTTATCTATGGTTAATCTTAATGTGTATATACATAACACAAGCAGATAACAGTAAACATGAAAACGAAAATACACCTCTGTGAGAACTGCTGATATTAGATGTTGTCTTCCATCAAGATAATGCAAGACCACATACAGCAAGAATCACCCAGGAAACTATAGCGCCACTCCACTGGGAAATTCTACCCCACCCTGCATACTCACCAGTCCTTGCCCCGAGTGACTGCCATCTGTTTTTGGCCTTGGACAACCACATCCGGAATTGGCGATTTGAAAATAGAGAGACTTTGAAAAACAAGTTCACACACTTGCATGGCCACCACGATCTCCCGACTTGAATCCTATCGAATTCTTTGTATGGTGATAGTACAAGGTCTTATTTTACTCGAAGGAAATCAGCAACACTTCTGAATTACGGATCAAATTACGAGAGGTACCAGGGCCAATAAAAAATAACAGACACGCCTTCGCATAACAAAGAAAACTTTTTTAGACGATGTAGGATCTGCATTGAGAAAAATCGTCAACATTTTGCAAACTTTTTGTGGTTCAAGGTAGGGAAAACCAGTACTTAGTTTGATTTAGCGCACCCTTTTGAAAGGTGCATACTGTTCTCTTAACCTGGCGGACGACCCTCGTAAAACTAGTTTTGTAGTCAGGTAGATCAAAACTAATATTCTTATAAACCAAAGGGGCTTCTTTGATTCTCGTTTCTTGTTTCTTTCACTTAATCAAAAAACGACCTTCTAAACCCATTATGATTTGGATAACTTTTTTTAATATGATACCATAGAAATCCCGATATAAATAAACTAGATTCACAGTTCACATCGGAATATGAAGGTTGAATGACGCGAACATATAGTGACAACAACAGTTATACGGTACCACCTATTTTGATTGACGGGGTAATGACGACCGAGTGACTACCGGTATAAGCAGTTCATTCACACAGAAAAACATGTCGTTTTGTCAAAGACTTACGCTTGGATTCAATGGGACGGAACGCTCAGCATTCCTCAAATACAGCGACGTTTTCTCCAATGGGAAATATATAGTTGGTAGCGAATTATATCGTATTGTCGATTTAACTACAAGATGTCATTGGATTCCAATGAATGATTCAATCGCAGCCTGTCGTTGAATCGAATCTGTGTTTGGTAATTGATTCTAAACTACTTTCTTTTCCTTGGACCAACAAATTTTATTGCGAGGACAGCTGATTGATTCGTTTGGATGTTTAATGGTGTGATTTTGTGTGAAGTTATAAGGAGCATGATATAAGAATTAGACATAAGCCTGCACCAGTTGTTGCATTATTACCTGAAATATACTAATCTAAATACCTACATTTAAATGTGGGTGTTAGCTTTTCTAAGTCCCAATTCCTCAGTAGGTCCTCCATTTAATATTATAACTGGACACATTTAAATCACACAATTCCTGATGCAATACGCAAAATCACGAGACGACACATCACGGCTAACACCGAAACAACGGAACAACTTCGTCCATGTTGACGAGTTCGCGGCGATAGTAGCACTGAGATCATCCCCCTGTTCTTTATTCTTACCTTCATTGAATCGGGACATCAGTCCCGCCGAATACTGATTATAGTTCAGAGAACGACAAGGGCCATTGAAACAAAATTAATTTTTATCAGATGAATTATCACGAACTGCTGTTGCAGTAATAATGTTTGTGCATTGAATAGATTGTATGCTATGCTTAAATGAAACATAGGGCAAATTTCGAAAACAAAAGGATGTTTTGATTGCATTATTTGTCAATACTGGTATTAGAAGGATTATACATATCGTTATAACGAATATAAATTTATTTTGAATTTATTGGCGTACCTGCGATTACTTCGAATATAAGGATTGAATTCTTTCAATGACATAGATTTGAAACAACTGTAAATATATTTAAAGTGATGGAAAAACATCCAAATACTAACAATTAATTGGAAACGCAATAGTATTTTTTTCTGTGATTGCTAATGGCCAACAGCTTCGTGTGGATGAATCAGTAAGGAAAAGGGCACTCGCTATTGCCTTGAGGTTGAGAAATCGGCCTCAAAGACGGATGAACTACGATCAAGTGGTCAACGGCATTAGGATGTAGAAGGCAACGAGAAACCACTACAGTAAAGATCCGCCAAGGATTTCTCTTGTACGATAATCATGGCTGAAAACGAAACACAAATGGTCCTCAGTCTCGGGCAGGTCTTAAATTACCAGAGGGTGCGAAGACTCACGGGGTCAGCAATAAAAATCGTAACATGGAACGTAAAGATCTTGTATGAAGCTGGAAAATGTCACAACGTTATCCAGGAAATGCACAGATTAAAGCTCAATATACTATGGATGAGCGAAACAAGATAAAAAAATTCAGTTTCGAACTAAGAATATGGTAATATACTACTCAGGAAATAACGACAAAGATCACAGAAACGGAGTAGCAATTATGATTGACGAACAGTCTAATAAATATGTAACAAACTTTGTCTCAGTGTCAGACAAGCTTAACATCATCCAACTACACGCCCCAACAGCAGATAAACCTGATGACTTAGTCGAAGCTTTGGTGAAGTAGACAAAGTCCTACGTTCATGTAAAGACCAAGATGTAATAGTTGTTATGGGAGACTTAAACTCGAAAGTAGGAGAAGGAAGAGAGGGAGATTACCTAGCAGAATTTGGACTAGGAGAACGAAACGAGAGGGGCGAGAGACTACTACAGTTTTGGGGCGTCTCTATACATGGACTTTACCAGCAAGCTCAAAGCAAAATATAATGAGAAACCAAATTGACTATATCCTGATAAACACAAGGTACTGTAATGCAATAAAATCTGTCAAAACGTATCCAGGCGCAGATATAGCTTCTGACCAAAATCCACTCATTGCTAATTTCAACGTCAGACTAAAGAAAGTTAGGAAAACAAAAAACCAGAACAGCATAGATGTCTCGTAATTAAAAGATCCTATGCTCAGAGAAGGAGTAGCCACAAGGATAAACAAAAACGTAGAGGATATAGGCATACAAATGCAAAACGAAGTCATAGATGGAAACTGGCTAAAACTAAAAACCACAATAATTAATACAAGTCATACTATACTGACCAAAACAAGCTGGCATACAGAAAAACCGTGGACGACCAAAGAATATTGGATTTAATGGAGAAAAGATGAACATTCGAAGGACAGAAACCAAACAGATATAAAGAGACACATAAACTAATTAGGAAAATGGTCAGATTGGCTAAGGAAGCGTGGTGTACGGATAAATGTATTGAAATTGAAAAGTTACAAGACAAGCATGATATCTTTAATGTCCACAAAAAGGTTAAGGAATTATCAGGTAAACAACGACAGAGGCAAATAAGTACACTAAAAGACAAAGATGGAAATGTTATCGCAAACATAACAAGTAAACTAAAGAGGTGGGAAGAATATATACAAGAACTCTCTACAGACACAAGCAAGCAGGCGAAATAGGTCCAGAAATAACTAACGACGAAGTGATGAATGCTATAAAGAACATGAAAAACAACAAATCACCTGGACCTGATCAGATACCATCAGATATTTTTAAACTTATTGATCGAAAACATATATGGGCCATAACAAATCTTCTTAATGTTGTTTACAGAACAGGCATAATCCCAAAAGAATGGCTTCTTTCAACATTTGTAGCTATCCCGAAAAAGCCAAACGCCTGAGTGTGCAGCGATGATCGAACCATAAGTCTCATGTGTCACATTCTGAAGATATTCGTTAAAATGATCCATAAACGTGTACATAATAAGCTTGAAGAAGATATCAGTGAAAGAAATGCATTGGTGGCACGGGAAGCTTCATTTGCTCTAAATGTTTTAATACAGAGGTGACTAGATGTGAACCAAGATCTTTTCGTATGCTTTCTGGATTACGACAAAGTATTTGATCGTGTAAGTCTCGACAAACTTATGGAAATTCTGAGTGAAAATCGTATTAATTTAAACGACATGCGAATCATCAGCAACCTGTATTATAATCAAAGAGCTGTTTTTAGAGAGGGCGAGAAAACGTCAGACGAGATAACAATCGAAAGGGGAGTAATACAGGGAGCGTACTCTCTCCGATACTTTTCAACCTCTATTCAGAGAAAATTATGCAAGAGGCTATATCTGAAGAAAGTGCGGGAATAAGGGTTAACGGTGAAACAATAAACAACATCCGTTCTGCCGATGATACCTTGGTATCAGCGCGGACCTATAAAGAATAATGGACAAGATCGTAAACAACAGTGAAGAAGCAGGTCTTTCACTCAACATCAAAAAGACAAAATTGATGGTAATCAGCAAAACAAATGTTCAAGGAAGATTGTATGTTCGCAATGAGGCAGTGGAGAGAGTAGGAGAGTACAAATATCTGGGTGCCATTTTGACAGAGACTGGAGAACACTCTGGAGAAATAGGATCTAGAATAAGTCAAGCTAGGGCTGCATTTACAAATATGCGGAGAGTATTCTGCTCAAGAGATCTAAATATTAAACTTAAGATCAGATTGGCCAGATGTTACGTTTTCTCGATGAAGTCGTGGACAACGAACAAAGTTGATCTGAGAAGACGTGAGGCTGCCTATTTGTTTTCTAGACATCCTGAAGTCGATTTGTTTTCTAGAAAATTGGAATCCTTATGCATCTTAACTTGTTCAAATAGAATACAAAACACACTTGTTTTAAACGTTCACCCTACTAAAACTGTGTTGTGTTATATAACAAGCTTTCGCACGAGCTACGCGGCATAACTCATTATAACAGTTTTAAGCACCAGATGAAGTCTTTCCTAGCAAACCGTGCTTATTATATACTAAATGAGTTTTTAGAAACTCTGTGAGAGAACTGTCTTGTATGCATGTATCTTGATAATTTAAAATTTATACGTTAGATTGTGTGTCAATCTTATTTACATCCAATAATAGGTATATGAGTGCAAATGATATAAATCTAAAAATTGTGATACCTGTTGATCTGTTTTAATTTTTTCTATATTCTTTAATTATGTTCTTTTGAATTATCATTGTATACCCTATTATTTATATTTCTGTTTTATCTAGTTTATTAACCTTTCTCTTTGTACACTGACGTGCCATATACACTCATCTGTGTCCTTTTGGTCAATAAGGCTTACTTACTTGAAAAAATCAGTTTTTATCACAATAAGTGTTAAAACGTTGCCCCTTATTGGTCAAACAATGATATAGGCGATCTTCAAATTCCTGACGTTCAGGGGTAGTTGCAAAAACATGTTGTGCGGTATCATGGCAGCTTTCAATAATGCGTTGATGAAGGTTATCCAAACCGCCCGTCAAGAATTTGAAAGTTGCCTATAACATTGTTTAGCCAATAACGGGCAACATTTGAACACTAGATACATAAAGATTTCTCGAAAACGAATTGGCCGATTTTGAAAGATCGAACGTCAAAATAAAAGACTTGAAACAAGATATTACTCGATACACCTTGTTATTTAAAATTTTTAAGGGGATGATCCTGGGGGCACAGGGTAGAAGGGAGTGAAGCAGTTTTTGTTTAAAGAGTTGTCCCCCTTGGCAAATCTTTTGACATGTCTCGGCCTTTTTTCTTTATCCAGCGATTTTCGAGAAATCCGGGGCCGGAAGTTTTCAAATGAACGCTGTATATCCTTTAATGTAAGGAACTTGAAACCAGATAGTTCCCGATACGCGTGTCGTAATTTTAAGTAACATAATTTCAAGCGAGGTATAATAATAAGGTGCTTTCTGCTTTCTTCTCATCATTCTAAATTAGCTCTAACTGCAGCTAATCGTGGATCCCAGTCAAGCCCTTTTTCATAAGGGGCATCACCGAAGCAACAGACTTAACGACGTTGTTATATCCGGGCGCACATCTTCCATCTTCCAAGTTTTCCAAGAAGTTGAATCGCCAACCGGTGACATAATTCGAAATAAATTGTACATCTAAAATCGCTTTTCCGCTATCCTGGGGCACTTTAACGCGCAGGATTCAAAAACAGACGCGAGGTGAGGTACAAAAAGTTGACGACATCTGGTGCTGCAGTATAGCACAGGGTAGGGCTTAGGATTGATTTAGTTCGAGAAGTACATTGTTTAACATAAGTAAGCCGTCTCATTTAACTTCTGCTTAGTTGTAGCACACACAGAAAAATATGTCGTTCTGTCAAAGACTTATGCTTCGATTCAATGGGATGTTACACCCAGCACTCCTCAAACGTAGCGATGTTTTATCCAATGGAAAGTGTATAGTTGGTAACGAATGATATTGTATTGTCGATTCAACTACAAGATGTCTTTGGATTTCATTGAGTGATTCAATCGCAGCCTGTCGTTGAATCGAACCTATGTTTTATAATTGATTCTAAACTACTTTCTTTTCCTTGGACCAACACATCTTATTGCGAGGATAGCTGATCGATTAGTTTGGATGTTTAGTGGTGTGATTTTGTATGAAGTTATAAGGAGCATGATGAAGAATGAGACATAAGCCTGCGCCAGTTGTTGCATGAAGATATATATTCTTCATACAAGAATTTGTTTTTATGTATGTGGGATTATAAGCCACGTGGCACAGATCAGTGATTTAAAAATCCTGCGGACTTCACTAACTATAATAGTTTTTTCCACATTTCCTCAATGATGAAACGTTCATAAAGACGATGTGATATTTCGCAAAATGTACCGACATGGCAGCGGCATGGACATTCAAGAATGATGTGCTCCAAAGCTAGACGCATTTTGCCTGTGTTACAACTTGGACTTTTTGATTCAGTAATATAAATAAGGATGTTAACCGGGTGTGCCCTGACCGAATTCGTAAGAGGCTTACCCTACTGTGGGCTGTAAAACGCGACGCTGTGTATCACCTTGTTCTCATTGTAGTTGCCACAAGTGATTCTTTTTTCTTTGAGATGGGCTTTGAAGTGATCAATTTTTAAGAGACAGCTTTCTGCTGGAGTACTTTGCTCAGCGGCGCAGGTACGAGCTGCAACATCAGCATTTTCGTTTCCAGATATTTCTATATGACCTGGACTCCATGCGAACATAACAAACTTTGACTGCTTATTAGGAACGGAATGAAGACCAAGTACCTTCTATTTTTTGTGCTCAAATATTTTCAATACGCAATAAAAAATTCTCAATTTCTCGTTCACTTGAATTTAGTTTGAATAAGAAAAAAAATTATAAAAAGTTACTAAAACTTTTTTCAGCTGTAACAATCGCGGCTTTTAAATTTTTCACAATTGGTGAAACTTTTGTGACTTAGTAATTGGTAAATGCTGGTTTTACAATGAAAACAATATTTCTGTGACTGGTTATAATGGCTGAACTATACAGCAGATTTTTGTAGCTCAGCAAGGCATGCTTGGGCAGTTGGACATGTCTAAATTGCTATTATAGACACGTCTAGACTTCTAGTCTGGAGAACAGTCGCGGGGTATAGAAAGTTTAATTTCAGGTTTTCTATATTTGACCGATCTGTTTAGTAAAGCAAACAAAGTCAAATTATGAGTCAACAATGCCTACCATTTATAATAGAGATGAAAATAATAGATGAAGACCATCGGTAAGATTTAAAAACAGTGAATTATTTAAATCCGTTCGATCGCTAGAAAATTTAGTTTACGAAACACTAGAAATCAGTAAGGTTAAATTATCACCACTCTCAATATTTTCCCAATTTTACGGTTCACCAGAATTGATCATCAATGAATAAATTCCTCTTCACTATTATAAATCGTTTTATCACATTTACTGATTAATGTTATTGATGTAATAAACCTGCTGGTTTTTAATATGAATACGGACATGTTATGTCAAAGAGAAAAAAATACCTATAGCTGGGAAGCGGCAAAAGATATATTAAAGCGAAGTGTACTCTTTAAACTGAATTCCAAGCTTTCGGAGAACTATGCCTCCATCATCAGGGAGGCATAGTTCTCCGAAAGCTTGGAATTCAGTTTAAAGAGTACACTTCGCTTTAATATATCTTTTGCCGCTTCCCAGGTATAGCTAATTTTGTTTCCTAACAAAGTCGGCAAACGACTTAGGCTTGCCGAAAAAAATACCTATAACTGAATGTAATTAAAGGGTATATTGGTATTTGAAAAAAAATCAAATGTTACTCATTACTTATTATTTTCTGAAACAAAAACAACTAAATAATGCCGTATTATGGGAAATACGATATAAAACAACTGTTATGTACCTGTTATGTATTTTTTATAAAATCATTATTCACCGAGATATACAGGGTTATTCACGTTATTCGACACGGAGCATTATGGCTAAAGTATTTGATAAAAAAGAAAATGATAATTTCGGTTGGATAGAGACGCATAAAGGCTAACTTCTAAAGATATTTTCATGTTATACAGGGTGTCCCAAAAACACGAAATGTATCAAAGTTATGTTTTTTAATGGCACACCCCGTATATTAATGCATATTCAGATTCCCTGGTAAATTCTAGTGTGACTTTATGTATCATACATGGGACCTAAAGGAAACCGTTTAGGTGTAAACCACCATGTTCGGTATAAGTAGATATCAGGAAAAAATTGAATATCGCAGAGATTATAAAATATGGAAGGCTGTGACTTTGCCGTATTACTAAGCATAAAATGCGTCAGCTTCGATGAGGCTGTCAAATTTAAATTACGTTTGTGCTGGGAGAAATCGGTCGATTATTTAAGAAAACTTCGATCAGCGATAACTTGATTTTTTCAAATGGGAATGCCTAACTTTTTTTAAACGGTTAAACGTAGAATTTGATAACCTTTCTAATGATATAAGGTTGTGAATATCAATCTCTGCTAGTTTTCATTTAATTTGAAATTTTCGAACAAATCGGCGATTTTCAATTTTCCTACCCATAAGCAACGTAGCAGGCCATGAAATATAAACAAAAACCTATTCAGGTAGAATAAGACAACTAACTTAGCTAAAAAATACACACTAACTAGACTAAAGGGACAAGATTATAAAAATTCCTTACAACAAATCAACTCTCCCAGAAATGACTGCGATAACATCTCTAAGGTCAAAGAGAAGCTGGAGTATGGCAGTAATAGATATTTTTTACAGTCTACTGGCTACCGCAATTTACTAGAGGTTAAAAATTTCCAACGCAATCAAAAACCCTCATATGAAACAGAAACATCCAGCGACTGTTGCTCCAGCACGCAACTATCGATCATATGTAATGGTGTAAAAAAGTACTAATTTGCGTCGAAGTCGATACCTCTGACTGGAGCCCTTCTATTTTTCCATATCTATTAGCAATATTGCAAAAAAGGAATACTGACAAATCAGATTTAAATTTTCTGCCATTTAAGTTATGTTTTATAATTTGAACAAATTTTAATTCATTCCTCATTTTCTGAGATCTTACTGAAGAATTTTCAAAATTATTCCAGTCAGAGGTATTTTTGACTTGAGTTTTAACAGAATTGCATACTTTTTTATATCATTAAATGTGAAATTTTATTATGAAAAATAATAAACTGCTTATAACATTATCTAGTAGTTTTTATTTTATTTCAAAATTTTTAATGGTTTTGGAAATTGCCAATCTCAAGTACATTGCAGTAGCTAGTAGGCCGTGAAAAATCCATTTCTGCCGTACTCCAGCTTCTCTTTGACCAAAGATATGTTACCGCCGTTGTTTCTGGTTAGACTTTGTTTGTTGTGAGTAATTTTTATAATCCTGTCCCTTTAGTCTAGTTCGTGTGTATTTTTCAGCTAAGATAGCTGTTTTCTTCTACCTGAACAGGTTTTTGTTTATATTTCATGGCCGGCTACGTTGCTTCTAGGTAGGAAAATTGAAAAACGCCGATTTGTTTAAAAATTTCAAATTAAATGAAAACTAGCAGAGATTGATATTCACAACCTTATATCATTAGAAAGGTTATCAAATTCTACGTTTAACCGTTTAAAAAAAGTTAGGCATTCCCATTAGAAAAAATCAAGTTATCGCTGATCGAAGTTTTCTTAATTAATCGACCGATTTCTCCAAGCATAAACGTAATTTAAATTTGACAGTCTCATCAAAGCTGACGCCTTTTATGCTTAGTCATACGGCAAAGTCACAGCCTTCTATATTTTATAATCTCTGCAATATTCAATTTTTTCCTGATATCTACTTATACCGAAAATGGTGATTTACACCTAAACGATTCGCTTTAGGTCCCATGTATGATACATAAAGTCACACTAGAATTCACCAAGGAATCTGAATATGCAATAATATATGGGGTGTTCGATTTAAAAAAAACATAACTTTGATACATTTCGTGTTTTTGGGACACCCTGTATAACATGCAAATATTTTTAAAATGTACCTTTTATGGGTCTCTCTCCATGCGAAATTATTATTTTCTTTTTTATCAAATACTTTAGCCATAATGCTCCGTGTCGACTAACGTGAATAACCCTGTATACTATATTCCATATTTTGTAGTGTATAATAATTATTATTATATACTTGGTACTTATGTATTTACGAATATCTGTACGAGGTCCTCACAACCCCAACTCTACAACGGTCCTTTCATGACAATATAACCATATAACACACATACCTAGAGATAAGCTTATTAATTATTATTAAAAAAATGCTGTTTTATTCCTGATCGGAGTAGTAGCAGCTCAGTTGGACAATATGATATCCTTACAAAAACTTTATGAAATACTTGGTCGAAAAGTATTGAAATTTTAGTTGAGAAGAAAATTACATTCCTAGTCAGAGCATATTTCTATAGAATGAGTATTAAAATTAAAAATATATATTTTCTTTGTTTAATTTAACCATCAAGATACTTTTCTCAGAGCGAGAACAGATCTCTCGTATATCTTTACAAGAAGATTATCAGAACTCTTGAATTGAGGATATCTTTCTAAGTGACGTGTGCTTTTCTATACCCCTCAAGCCGTCTCTGTCCCCAATGGTTGGCTGGTTCAACTTTATTTGAATTTTACGAGTAGCCATGGCGTGAAGACGGTCTAGTAAATGAGCACTTTTCAGAATGCTCTTAAAGTCCACCTTAACACCTTACAACGACGTCCCCTTCGATCGCACGGGATTGAAACGAAATACAGCTTAGAAAGCCGTTCCGGAAGGATCTGAATAGCACAAGCAGCAAAATAATTCCGGCATCCAATGTAATATGTCTCTCATAGGAACAGTTAGGCGAGGCATGTTCGTAAAAGATAGTGGATAGTGTTTTGTATATTTTATGTCGACCAGCAACTTACTTTGGTGGATCAGCGTTTTAACAGAGAAGTATAGTGGTAGCAAACATTTATCTTTGGATTAAACAGTTACTGAAATTTTTATTATGTCTACATACAATAAAACCCACGTATAAGTATAATATAGGCATGCCACCTTAGTCTAAGAGCCTGTGATCGGCAGACTTGCGGTATTTTAGCAAACTATCTATTGATGGTAGGTATACTTCACACAGAAAAATCTATCGTTTTGTCAAAGACTTACGCTTTCATTCAATGGGACGTTACACTCAGCATTCCTCAAACACAGCGATGTTTTATCCAATGGGAAGTTGGTAACTAATTATATCGTATTGTCGACTCAACTACAAGATGTCATTGGATTCTAATCAATGATTCAATCGCAGCCTGTCTTTGAATCGAAGGTGTGTTTTATAATTAGTTCTAAACTACGTTCTTTTCCTTGGACCAACACATGTTATTACGAGGATAGCTGCTCGTTTCGTTTGGATGTTTAATAATGGTGTGATTTTGTATGAGGTTATAAGGAGCATGGTATAAGAATTAGACATAAGCCTGCACCAGTTGTCTTTTTACCTGAAATATAACTGTCTGACTAGTCTAAATACCTACATTCAAATGTGGGTCTTAGATCTTCTAAGTCCCAATTTCTCAGTAGGTCCTCCATTTAATATATAACTGGACACATTTATGTTACACAATTGCTGCTGCAATACGCGAAACCACGAGATGACACAATACGGCAAACAACGAATCAACACAACGAATCAACCCATTATCGAACAACCTCGTCCATGTTGGCGCAGATAACGGATAACGCTGAGATAATCCTCCCCTTCTTTCTTTTTACGTTCACTGAATCGGGACATCAGTTCCGCCGAATACTGATTGTAGTTCAGCGAACAACAAGGGCCATTGAATTCGATATATGATGTTGTTGGTACGAATACTGCTTACCAATTTCTCTAACAGCATAGACAATGTTTTGAAAGCATGGGTTATTGTTCATGTAACATTTACCTTTTTAAGCAAAATTAATTTTTTTCAGATGAATTATCACGAACTGCTATTGCAGGAATATTTTTTGTACATCGAATAGATTGTATGCTTTGCTTAAATGAAACATAGGGTAAATTTCGAAAACAAAAGGATGCTTTGATTGCATTAGAGACCAATACTAGTATTAGAAGGATTACAGATATCATTAGAACGACTATAAAACTATTTTGAATTCATTGGCGTACCTGTGATTACTTTGAATATAAGGACTAAACTCTTTCAATGACATGGATTTGAAACAACTGTAAATATATTTAAAGCGATGGAAAAACATCCAAATACTAACAGTTAATTAAAAACGGAACAGTATTTTTTTCTGTGTTGAAATGGGGATTTACTATCCCCGTCGATGCGCGACGGTTCATTTGGTCGCCAAAAGCATTAAAAGTTATTTCTAAAGCTTGATTTTAGCAAGTCTGTTGTTTTAATTTAATGAAGTGTATACCTTTTTTTTATTCAAAAACTCAATGGCTGACACTACCTCCGGTTCCTAATTTGTTTTATAAAATTTTAAGAGTTGAACGTTTGACGAAAATTAACATTATTTTAACATGCATGAAAATGACATACAGCGTAATTGCTAAGAGCTCGTTTGCACGACACCGATTCGGCTGTTTTACCGAATCGTCCTTTTTACCGTGTACTGCAGTGGCGTGCAACGTATTCACACGGTGACTCTATGAAAGGCCTTCGGCAATGTTGTCGTTTCGGTCGCGTGTTGTCACCGAAAACCGAATAGCTGATTCGAAAATAAAACCTAGTCTGTGGTAAGCACCCAAATGAGATCTTTGACTTACAATGGGGTGAATCCAAAATTGTCTCTAATCTACACCTCCTTCGAGAATACCAATACAAAAACATAAACGCATCTACGTCCATCTCGCAAGTAAACTATTCAAAAATGAACCGAGAACCTAGGCTGTAAGTTAATACTTTTTTTAACTGGATAAAGAAGCCGTTAAAATAAACATTTTCTTCAATTACTTTTCTCTGAAAACTAAAAAATAAGCGAAATACAGAGTGAAAAGGTATATCTGGGCTTGCGTTCAAGACGTAGGTACCTGGTCTGTTTGAGTTTAGCTTTTTGCTCGAATTTTTGTCAAATCGATGAGGCATTGTACCTGTCAGATAGTGCAGCAGTCAGTTTTTGTTAATCGTTGTTCATTTCAAATTGGTTAATCCTAAAAGTGGTACATTATTATAAAACGACTGAGGACTGACCCCGTATTGTGCTTATATTATTATTATAAATGTAATTTTCAAAAAGCAACCGCATATTTGGGTTCCAACGTACTGGCAGACGCTATAATGTCTCTCTGTCGTGCTAATTAAACAGCGTCAGAGGTGACTTCTAAAATGTGATCTTCGCAAGTCTGCGGTTTTGATATATTGAAGTATATACCTTTTTTTAATCAAAAACTTAACGGCAGACACTTATTTCGGGTCGTGAATGAATGAATGAATGAATAAAAGATGGAGTGAGGCTTTCTGGTGACTAGAACCGCCAGTGCATAGGCCTACAAACGAGCTCTTGTGCACCTTTCCTGACCCTAGTTCTCAAGTCCAGCCCTCATCGCAAAGGTGAGGGTGGCCTTGGCTGCTGCCCATCTCATCTCCTCAGGTTCAAGAACCCTTGCACCTAGTATAGTCTGCATGTGATGCTCAAGGGCTTCACAGCAACACAGGATTCTTCCTCCTCGTCACAACGTGTACTCGACGGATCACTTGGCACCCCATCAACAAGTGACGTTTGAAGGTGTTATGGCCGGATGGCAGGCCAACAAGTAGCCTCAAACGGCTTCTGTCCAGTGAGACAGAACCCCCATCTTGTCCAGAGGTCTTAAAATAAGTTCTCTAGATTGACGGAGATCTCCAGAGATTCCTCTCCATCTCGTAAGATGCTGATGTTTCGGGTCCTAATTTGTTTTGTGAAATTTCCAATGTTGAAAATTTTATAGATAAATTCACGTTACGTTATGTACCTTTCGGTGTGGGAAGTAAAAAGCGCCATATTTCATACGGGTGTTTATTCTTGTGTCTCCAGGTTAAATAAATGTGTATAATATTCTATGGTTTTCTTAGGAAGTCAGATTATTACTTACAGGTTGTTTCTTGGTTATTCCTTGCTTTGGTTCAAATGTGAAAAAAACGAATTTGCTTTTCCTAGGACGTTTCATCTAGGTACCCAAACTTCATCAGCAATTATATTTATAACAAAACCTAGGGACATTAGCGGGGGGTGGATTTTATATTTTTTGTTATAAATATAATTGCTGATGAAGTTTGGTTACCCAGACGAAACGTCCTAGGTAAATGTATTGACTTTCGCGACCATGATGCAACGAACACGTGATGCCGGCCGAACAGCCCAAGAACCAACAGTCCATCGTCCTAGGTAAAGCAGATCTGTGTTTTATTTTATATTTCAACCAAAGGACGGAATAACCAAGAAACCACCCGTAAGTAAATATGTCTGGTATCTAACAACGGTAAGTGATTGAACGAGGAAACAGTTTATGCAGGGTGTGCCCCACGACGATTAAGACAAGCAATATATCAGAACTGGGCTGTAGTAGCGAATTATAATTTTCGGGGTGTAAATTAGGGCAAATATAGTATATTTGCTTATTATTGTGTCACCCAATGAGGTAGGTATTTGTTTTTGGTCACGTGACGCCCGGTTCAAAATTTTTACTGGGACACCCTATATATTTGTGACTTTTTGTATTCCTCCCGATAAAGCAATTTCAACAAACTAGCACACTTGGGCTCTAAAGTGATTAGTTCAAGAGCTATAGGTAATTAAAGGACTGTACCACTACCATTATGAAACACTGCCAAAGTAATTTAACTGGTAGTGGTACCATCCTTTAAGTACCTGTAGCTCTTGAATTAATCACTTTAGACTTCAAGTGTGGTAGTTTTCTGGAATTGTTTCATCAGGAAGAACACAAAAAGTCACAAATATACAGGGTGTCCCATTAAACTTTTTGAATCGGACGTCACGTGATCGAAAACAATTACCTCACTGGATGTCACAATGACAAGAAAAGATACTTTGCTCTAATTTAAACCCCCAAAGTTATAATTCTATACTGCTTCCCAGTTCCAAAATATTGCTTATCTTAATCGTCGTGGGACACCCTGTATATGTGCACAAATTTGGGGTGGGTTAATGAGCGATTCAAAGTTGTAATCCCTATGTAAGAGCACGGTACTTGCATCGCGCTGACGCGTCTATCTTCAACGTCGTCCTCCTATGTACGCCGAAGTTTGCCAATTATATAACTTTATCTGGGAGAATGTACCTCATTGTTGACAAAAACGGTGCTGGGAAAATTTCTGAACAAATTATGAGTTGAAGCTGCAGTTTGCTTATCCAAACGTTTTCTTGCACCATGAATAATAACTTAGATGCTCTTGCTTCGCGGGAGCGTCGCTCAAATTTAAATTATGACATGGAAAGTTATTTGACACACGAAATGTAGAAGATTAGGGTGCAGTGGGCACTAGTTACCTTGCCAGTTATAAGCGAAACAGTGAAGCACGAAAAGGTGTATCAGTGCATCCTAAAATATGACGGTAAGAATAAAGAATTTGTTAAGACAACGTATTTGAGGTTACGTGATTTTTTTTTGGTTAGACAGAACTGTCCTCGAACAAATAAGTTATCCCTTTCGTTAACGTAGCTTCCGTTAACTTTTAAGTAAAGTAGGGGGAGTTTGGTTTACGGAATGAATACTTAGTACAAAGCTTTTTAATAATGCGATTATGAGAAAAGAACTATTTCCAGCTGATGCGATGGGCAAGTCACATAATAAAGAAGTAAACAAAATAAGTTCAAACTGAATTTGTTTTCTAAAGATGTCAGCTGACCAAAAAAAAATAACAAAAAAGAACAAAAAAATGATAATTCGTTTACCATAATATTCTGAATGACCCATCTCTATTCTGGTGTCTCCAGGGTAATTAAATATATATGGCATCTAAAAGCAAAAGAGTGGATGGAGAAATAGCTCCTATATGCACACAAATTTGGCGTGGGTTAATGAGCGATTCAAAGTTGCAGTTGCAATTGTATGCAGGAATACGCTGGTGCAGCTTGGATTCCGCTGGCGTGTCTACCTTTATAGTCATCCTTCCATTGTATACGCTGAAGTTTGCCAATTATTATACAGCTTTATCTAGGAAAATGTACCTCATTATTTACAAAAATGGCGTTGAAAAAATCCCTGCACAAAAAGTAATGAGTTGAAGCTGTAGTCTGCAAATCCAAATGGTAATTTGCACCATTAGTAATAACTCAGATGCTTTGCTTTGAAATTATCTGAAGGTAGAAGACCAATAAGCCTGACCTCTTGGGATGATGGATGTGTATAATGGAGCATTACTTTTCTTGTTATTAAGATTTCCTATGTAAAACGGAAATAGAAAAATAGCATTCCAACATTTGTAACATCATAATCATCTAAAGGCAACAACAGTCTATGACTTCGGGATTTCTAGAAGACGTCAAAGGTAGTATACAGATTGGTAGATCCTAAAACCAAACTTTTGTAGGTATACATGGACGATAGAAACTCCCCAGTAGTACTGTGCAGTAGTAGCTGCGATAGTTGAACTAAACGTACGATTCATCAGGCTGTATTCAGTTATGAAGCTGAAAAGTAAGTGCTAACTGCTCGAATCCCTAGAATAGGCAATCGGACTGAAAATTTGACAACACAGTATCTGTGGTCTAAAATGCACAAATCAATTGCTTGCCATTTCGAACTAGTCAAGTTTTTATTGCTTCGTCTAAGTGACTTTCAGAAAGACCCTTTCACTCTTGCTTTGCTGATATTGTATTTTATTATTACGATTGAATTCCACGAATTTTGCTCAACGATTCACATATGTAGATATCTAACATAAATTATCCCTCACTTCATCCGCATGTATATTCATCGAACTAATACACAATCCTTTATACTGATACTGATTCCAGTTTAACTAAATGTGCATGGAAACAGTTTGTAGTTGGGATAATGATCGGTTCAAAGTTGTAATCCTCTATACCGCTATAATGATATGCTGGTTGCATCGCTCTGACGTGTTTACAATTAACATCATCCTCCTGTATACTATGAGGTATGCCAATTATTGTACATTCGATTCCGTGGAATATAGCCAATTGTTAAAACAAATAGTGTTGGAAAAACATCTAAACAAATTATGACTTAAAACTGCAGTTTGGATACCCAAACATGTTCCATCCTAAATAATAATAATTTAGATGCAGCTGCTTCGCGACATTATTCGACTACTTAGATTGAAATATTAAAAGAACGCATGATTTAGCAAATAAGATTAGACACTCAGCTGTCTCTTAAGCATCGGACACCTGAAGCGAGTTTACTCGCTGCGATGAACTCGCAGCGGGTAAGAAATCGCTGTTCATTCGCTGCTTGCCTTTCACATGCGCGAGTTCAGTTTTCGCGCAACACGTGAGTTAGATCATTCGAACATGAAAAAGCTGTCGCAATGTCATCTAGACAACGTCTTTTACTTTTTGATTTTATTTACTTAAGCTCTATGTACATCTGGTGAATTTTCCTTCTTGAATGGTTCTAATTGGGTATCTCAAAAGCCAAATCAACCAATTCGTTGTAAAGTTAAAAAAAACAATAAAAAATTTTAGCGGATGTAGTTCTCACTTTTTTATCCCACAGCTCTTCGTATCTTCTGAATCCAACTAAAAATCGTATTACATCGATATTGCCTTATTTCAACGTGTCTTGCTTTTTCACTTCATTCATGGTGCGGCTAGTAATTCTCAGTCGCAGCAAGTATTCGCTTCGTGTGACTGATACTTTAAGGAAGGACGTGTGAAAGGAAATTATTTTTTTTTGTGATTTTTGTGATCCTGTCAAGCGAAAATTGTGATACGTCTAAAATTCTATATTACAACCGTGTCTACAAACTAAAATTAGTTATTAAGAACCGTGCAGATATATGCAGCAAGATATGTATAATTTGATGATAACAAATACATCTACATAGTACGTACATACATACATATGCATACTACTATAATTTAATATATAAGTTGTGGATTGATTTTATTTTGACTTTTATGAATTTAGTATGTGTTAGCTACACTCTTTTTTTAAATAGGAATTGTATTATAGGATGGTGAGCCCACTGATAGTCAAGTGGAGTAGCCATGGCTAGACTTCGCCATTAGTCTACCGTATCAATTATAATGTATAATATATCTAATATGAAATAAAACACAGTTTATTATTATTATTATTGCAGAGAAAGTTGTAAATAATATACTCTTCACTAAGTTGTCTATATTATTGTCTATGTTGTGTACTTCAAAAAAATGGTTTATAACTCCATAATTAGTTAAAGAATAAACATAACAAAAAAGTTCGAGCAAAACAGAGAAAAAATTCATTCATTTATTTGTAAAGGTCTATTACAAATATTGCCACCCTCAAAGGTTATACCTTTAAACTATACAGGCATAAGCACTTAGATATAGGGGAACTAAAGCACTAACTTTAAAAATAAATTTCCATTTGCATAACGTAGTTCTGAATAACCCAGTTATTAGTTCTGAATAACCCAGTTATTCAGAACTACGAAGGCTGCTGAAACCCTACTTGAAGATGCAGTTTCCACTCACAGTCTCCATATAAAGCTCTTCGTGGCATATCTATCGCCATACCTTTTTTCCATTTCTTCATCATCACTCAGATTGGAGTAATTTCACAAATGAAAAGTAGTAAGCAGTGTATTAGTTTTTCGTCAAAATCCGAAATTAAATACAATAATAGTTGAGGTTACAACTTGCAGAAATTCCTTCTAAGAATGTAGTTTTCCACACCTTTCTTGAATTTAGTTCTAGGACTATCTGTTCTATTTCTCTTGGGAAGCTCTCAATCATATATCTTTTTTAGATATCTCTCAGCTGGCTACAGAATCCAGGTGTTCATACCTTGATAACGACATTTTGTTTATGATATCCTATATCTTTGAGTTTGCGGTTCTTGAGTTTTTAGGCCAGTGAAACCAAATTCTCATAAAAATTAACAAAGAATTAAAAAAACGGTTCTTATGCCGCCTACCAATCAGGCTCATGCTGCAATGGTGGAGTTTCTGAAAAACGAAAAAGTAGCACATTATACATATATGCGCGTAAGGATCAAGTTCAGCCAAAAAAGAGAACATTCCTCAAAAATTTGTACACAGCCGGGTCTACCGAAGAAGAAATAATTTCTGTAATAGAAAACAAGAACAAAATAAAACCGGAGCGTGCAATAGTTTACAAAAGCGAGAACTGAATTCCTTTAATTTTCAATAATGACCGTGAATGGGAGGTTATCCATTCTATTGACAGAATATTATCTTAAAAAGTCAAATATGAAAGATAACAAATTTCTAGGAAAACTGTGACTCAGTGTAAAAGCTGTTGGGGTTTTGGGCTAGTTCAAGCTCACTGCGGAATGCCAACTGTCAGCCAGACTACAGAAAACATTTTGAATGGTCAGAAGAAACTAGTCTCCACAAACTGCGGAGATTCAGGGCATACTGCAAGAAATTCTCCGTGTGAGTTTTTCCAGTGGGAAATCCATAAGACTACCGTCAAAATGGAAATAGGCTCGGCCACCAACAACATCAGGTAACCAATAGACAATTCAGCTTTGCAGCAAATCAAGTAAACTGGCCAGCACTACATCCAACCTGGTTGCAACCTCACTATCAAGATGTTCGTGGCAGTGCCACAAACGCAGTTACCTCTTCAAAACCGTACGCATCAATTAATTGTTGAATTGCCAGCACCCAAAAATGGGATGTCATCACAGTAATCATCAACAGCTTCCACACACTCAATGAAAGAATGCAGAGTTTTTACGTTTCATACAGCAAGAAGCAAATGCTATTAAAGATTATAAACTCGATGCCAAAGTATTCCACTTCTTGACATATATTGGCTGAAACGATATGTCGATGCGCGAAATCCGGAAATTGGCTACAGAAATAGTAACATATGTCATAGATTGCAAATGTCATGGATAAATTAAGAATTTTACATATAAATATAAAAGGACTGCGCAGCAAAATTACTGAAGTAAGGCAATTGGCAGTCACAAAAATCTCGATATCACCGTCGTGAATGAACTGAATCATAACTGAATGTTCCCGACGGATATAGAGGTGACATAAGCAACTATCATTTTATACAAAATTTTACCCATCGCACGTTAGGGACAAGGATGTATATAAAGAATGATCTGCATAGGACTGGACAAGCTCTTATCTAAAAATAACAGTTAAAAATGTGGAAGGCTGTAGAATTCAACTGAATCTTTTGAATGAACATTGCAGGCATCTATGTTTTTTTCCCTGCAAACTGTTGTAGATAATAATCAACTTATCACAGGAGCGCAATCAAAACGCTCCTTGGGTAGAGGCAGGTGTCAATAAGGAGGAATTACCACAAGATATTCGATCACACATTACCTCAAAAAATCGATTGAGGCAATCACAACACAGAGATTATATTCCGGGTTTAGCGGCGCAGTATCGGCGCTTAAGAAAATTAATTAATGACGAGATCTCGAAACATAATGAACAAATGTGGTCGAAGGCATTCGAAGATAAACTCAGATCATCGTCGAAAACTTTGGGAAATTCAGAAAGCACTGCAAAAACAAAAAGAACAGGAACCGAACATTCAGAATTCAAGAGACGCCTAAGACGATATCGAAAGGTTTGTAGGAGCAGATTTACTTCAAAACATAAGAGTATATGGTACATGTCCATAAAATAGTTTTTTTAATCCTCTGCCATTAGTCCCACCAGTCTGCTGCAACATTTCCCATTTATAGATGTTTCTAAAGAGAAGCACGTCACACTGCACACGCATGTTTATTCATGATACTGGCCTGTGACGCACAATACTTGTGATTCCAGTTTAATTGGACGTGGGTGGTATGCAAAGGCGGGCGAATGAGAGCAGAAACAGCTTGTATATGTACACAAATTTGAGTTGAGTTAATGAGCGATTCAAAGTTGTAATCCTGTATAAAGCATGCTGCCTGCATCACATCATATTAGCTTGTATACCATCAACGACATCCTCCTACGTATGTTGAAGTTTGCTAATTATACAACTCTATCCAGTAGAATGGGCCTCTTTGTTGAAAAAGGTGTGTTGTGAGGACCTCTACACGAATTATGAGTTATAGCTTTAGTCAGGATATTTAAAAGTTATGTTGCATGGCAGTACTAGGAAAGTGTAGCAAGCATTGATAAATAAAAGGTAAAAACATTGATACCGTAAGGTAAAGGATCTGTTTAAGGCAGCCCAAATTGCATTGCATTGTGTAAGGCGTAATGAGGACGTCAGGCGATGACGTGGCGCAGACTTGTGTCGCTCTTACGTCTCTTCTATGTAATTTAATGGTCCAATGCACACAAAGGCAACGTGGCACTGAGTGCCGCCATCCCGCCCTTACCACATCCCTTTCCAGGCGCTCGTAGAGTCAGAACTTGAAAGATGCATGTTCCAATCCAGTCGGTTACCATCACTTGTAGCCAAAACAGTGACTCTCAGAGCATAACCTTGCTGTTTCTGCTACTGACTGAAATTTATCGTCATTATCGCGCCCTTTCTATGTGCATCAGCACACGTCACGTCTCCTCCACGCAACCTTCACGTACGTGCCCCGTCCTCACTACGTCCTTGCGTATTCCGCCTTAAGCTATACCTGCCTCGCGGCTGAAAGTAAGTATATTTAACGCAACGAACTAGGCGCCAAAGTTCAAGTTTCAAGAAGCTTGTTTGTTAATAAATTCAATTGGAGAACATAGCTGATACTTTGCTATCCTAACTATGTGACTATAGTACTGATATGAAGGCACTCAATTTATCATATTTCTTTGGAGTAAAGCTTTAAATTCAAGCCGGAACTTTGTAATAAGTAGAACATTTCTGTGGCTTGGAGAAGTTTTGAGAAAATTGAATATTTGTGAAAAAAAATCGAAGTTGTTTTTTATTGACGTTTCGTAACTTAGCGACATGATATTTAAACGTTGTAATGAAGGTCCGAATATTCGTAAAATATGAAACTATTAGGTTTATTGAATGTCGTTAGTAGATTTTTGTTAGTTAGGCCTCAGCAGATTGGTCTCAATTTAATATAGGCTTTGTCCTTAGTGCAATAATTGACACACTTAGGAGCAGAAAATTGTTACTTAGGACCGGTTGTCGTGTAAAACATTAGTTAGGCCCTTTTTACCTCGTCGGAATTTTCCTCATTATGTTTATTTACATAGTACAAATTAAAGCTTTTCTGTAGTAAAAACTATTTTATTAAAAAATACATACAAACTGTGTAATGTGTACTAATATAGAACAAAGAAAATATTCATTATTGTAACAAAAAAAACATTAGCAGATACACAGATGTATGCGATATTGTGTCTCAGAAGTATGGGCTACTCATAGTCTAACGCATTAGGACAAACGTCTTCGCCGTCACTGATACTGTCAGCTTTTAAATTCAAATAAAATAGTTGACTGTCCGGATGTATGTAACACAACGAGGTTCTAATACCTTCAAGTTTCTTTTTAGGCAGTAGAAGTGGGTATGCATCATGTAGTTTTTCTAACTAGAATGTTCATGGCTTAACTGTCCTTTTTTAGGTTGTTGTTTACGAAACCTCAAGGGCCTATAACATACATCAGAATCAAAGTATTACATGTTTTCAAAATAACAAGGGCCTAAGTAGTAGATAGGACCTACGTTTAAAACCAATTATATATTTATGTTACACTTAGGCTCTTTGAACCTTTTTATCTGCAAACCAAAAACAAAGCAAAAAAAGCATAAAGACTCAAGTCCATATAGGCCCCATTTAGTGAGTCTATATTAGATAGGTTCATTTACAATATACAAAATGTTTAATTAGTGCAGATAAGACCGTAATAAAAAGACCTAGGGTATACATAGGCCTTTATATACACTGAAGTGTCCATACTTAGGCCTTCTTACATACTATGTACATAATCCTGAACGAAAATGCCTTTTGACTTAGGACCTATTTCATCGAAAGGAGTGCATTCTATTTATAAAGTTGAGTCCAAAACCTCATTTTGAGAAAGTTTGCATATAAGCCCTTGTTCATTCAAGCCACAGATTTTATTTTGATTTCATATTCAATACTAATCAGTAAAGAAACTCCTGTAGCATTTTTTTATCTTAGCATGTGCTTTTGGCATTGTTGACCATAAATTATTGATCAACAGTATCCACTATATTGGGGTAAGGGGTATCCCTAACAAATACTTTAATAATGGAAAACAGAAAGTTGATAACGTAAGGTCTGAATGTAGAGTGGCCCAAGCAAGGAAACTCTAGGAGGAACTAGGATCAATTTTAGGACCTACACTGTATAATTTTTATAAATGATTTGCCAAAATATTGCTAACGTAAAAATATTATATGCAGACGATATACATTTTTGTTTAATGCAAAAAATATCAACGAAATAACATCAATATCAGAGACATTGCAATAGAATTTCATAATCACTATTCAAATAATGGCTTGAAAATTAATGTTTCAAAAACACCCGCCACGAAACATATGTCCAGATAAATCTGTACTCGTGAGAATGAATGGAAAATCAATACAGCAAGTTGGCAGCATACATTTTTTGGAAAAAAATATTGATAACATTACAAGCAGACTGAGTTGTGTGCTTTATAATGGCACAACTGTATGGAACTGTTACCAAAAAGCAGAACTCCGGACATACATTCCATTAATAGCAAGTTTTCTGTTTGGATGGGCTGTATCCACTAGAGGCATAAAACCGGATCACTTGGAATTCTCAACTTTTTTCAATTCACTGTCGTAAACTGAGTTTTTTTTTTAAATTTCAACGTTTTGTCGTCACCTCAGCGAGACATTTAGAATTAGTTGCTTACAGTGGCAATACGATTTTATGCTAAAATGTTTTATATCTCAACAACGAATGCCTATAAAATCCGTACGCACCACTGTATAAAAACAAGATTGCATGAAATAACGCATATCAAGATATATTAATCAACATTAACGACCCAACTTTGACAATTCTCAAAACAAAAACTAAAAACCTGAAATCAGTTTACTACAGCGAATTGGAAAAAGTTGAGATAGACACTGAGAAAGAACTTATTAAATGGCATGTGTGTCCGAGGTTACTAAACCGAAGCAAAAAATGAGTAACTTTGAAGATTGTACTGTTTTTAATCTCGACATTCTAGGAGCATTTATCTGCACCTTTAAGTTTGTCGTTGCTTAAACCTATGAGGGGCCGTATAGTCGATATTCAATTTGTCATTTTTTGAGCGCGATTTCAATACAAACATTGAACATTCAAATGTACCATGGAGGGCCCTTGATCAAGGACTTGGTAAACCGCAGTCATCGAATTTACACAGATAAAATGGTACGTCGCTGTGTCTGCCACTGGATGGCGTGAGCGCACATAACACTTGTAATTACAAGAACCGTAAAACGAGAGGAGGAGTCAATGCAGTTTGCCCATTCATATAAAGGTTCTGGTCTAGTGTAGGATCGGTGAAAATCGGCCACTGCAGTATTATAAGAAAAACCAGTTCAGTCACATATTTTGTTATATCATGCGACAAGGGAAATTGATAAGAAACTGTAGACTTGGTGCAGAAGATTGTGATTCAAAAGTAAAATATTAACCAGCTAAAGAAATAACCTGATATTAATGCTTAATTAGGTTAATGCGCCTCGTGCTGATGAAATGCAAGAGCTCTATCATGGCTGCACAAGTTTCCTTGACTAAAAAACTAGAAAGGTCGGAATCTTTGATCTCGTTGCTTTGAAGAAACCTGGAATTAAAACCTCACAAACTTAATTGTTAACTGATGAAATTAAAGCGCCACTGTCTCTCTCTATTTGTCCGTGCACTATCGATCCCCTAGCTGAATGTTTACCTTCTCCAAACAACAAAAGGAAAAACGAAATGAAGTAAGATCGTAAAAACGGTTTTTCCCTTCTCTGTTTTTTTTTCCTGCTCGCTTTGCTCTCTCTGCTTCGGTTTTGTTAAAGACTTATTTCTTTCGTCTTTCTAGTAAGAAGCATCCTTTGCTAGAACTTAAATGGTCTCTTGCAGTATAAAAATCCTCTCTCTAAAATAAAAGTATAACTTAAGGAATTTGTTGGTCACGGCTTTGGAGGTGTTATTTGCGTTCCTTCTAATTAGAGGATTCTTCTTCCTTCCGGCGCTATAGCGAAAAGTGTTGGCAAGAACAGAAATCTACGGCATTCTTGTTTCCGCCTGTTCTGAATAATTGCTGCACTAATTTTGATAGCAGCAACTGTGATATTATTAAGAAAAGGCAATTTCTTAGCAAAAAAACTAAGAAATATCGAAAAATTTCAACTGAAAGGTCCAATATAAAAAGTGCCCAAGTCATATGTTTCAGTTTTCGAGAAAAACGCTTTTAAAGTTTATATTTCTTTCGAATAATCATTTGATATGTTATAATCTTGTATTTTATTACTTTTAGAATGAGAGACTTTAAGTAAAAGATAGTTTAGTGGTCTACTTTCCAAGATTTTGTACTTTACAAAAATGGAGTTAGGCACTTTTTTCTTTGGATTCCAAAAGGGTAATAAAAACCTGTAACAATCTTAAAGTATTTTTATTTTATAATATATGAGAATACAAAATACATGACAAATACTAAAGTTATTCATAAATATCGATGTCAGAGTCTATTGCTTCATCAAAAACTTCTTTTTCCAAGCCAGGACGCATATCAGATATATTATTATCTGTAGGTCAGATATGTGTTATCTGTAAATTTTGGATTATCTTAGCATAAAATAGGACTTTCCTATACAAACACAATATTATCGACAATATTAAAACAAACTCACTTACTTACGTATTTCTCGTACTATTCCTCCACAATTTTTCAACTATAAATGATTGGACATTGAGTGTAATAATAAATCCTTAGATAAGGAAAGAGATAGGATACCGCACGCCCGTTTGATGCTATATGAATTAGCTGTGACCGAAAACGAATAGCTAGCTGTCAAAATTTTTGTATCTGTTATATGTAGCTTACGTGAATAGAAATATACCCCAAATTGGTTATTTGATCTTCAATATATATGCTTAAGCAACATAATGTCAATAATTATAAATAAGATTATAGGTATTATGTGTTCTTCAAGTCCCCACTGGGACTAGCAGTTTGGTACTTTTTTGGTGCTTTTTGGTAACAGAGATGTCAGCCACGTGTTCCGTCCCCTCTCTTTGCTTATCTAAGAATAAATCACTATAGGGGCATGCTTCTGTCAGTGAATGGAAAAGCGAATGGTAAACCCCAAACTACGCATAAATAATATGCTGGTGGACAATTTTTGCGTTGAAGTGGTCATTCATAGTGACTAACAGACTGTATACTTAGGGTCATCTTAAATTGAACATATTTTATTTAACATTTGGCTGGCTCAAGCACATGTTGCAGTGAATTGAGAACTATTTCAAAAAACTCATATGCTCATATTTTAGATATACTACTAGAAAGCTTACAAAAAGTTCGCATTGATGGCACTGTCTATAATTGATGAAAATGCGACTTAGGCACTTCTTGCTTTGGACTCTTCAATTGTGTCTTTATGTATTTTATCATTATGGGCTCGTAATCAGGAACATTCTCAGAGAATTTAAATGTTTCATAACTTGAAATTCTCAGGATATTCAAATGTTTTCGAATTTGAAACTTGAAAGGCTTATTTTCTAAACAGCTGCATTTGATTTTGATAGTGGTATAGCTTGAAATTAGTAATTTTTTTAACAAGTAACCTCGAAAGCAAAGCCTAAATGACAAAGTTTCACGGCTGCGATATAAAGGTTAGGTTAGGGAACGTTTGTGGAAGCGGGCTTTGAATAGGCTAAATTTTGGTTCAGTAGTCCTGCGAGTGCATCTCACAAGTTCGATGAGCTGCGAAATTATAGAGGATAGCTCAGATGATCAGGCTGTCCTTAAGTACAGATAAAATACCAAATGGTCACCAACCACACGCCCATGTGTATTACATAAAGTCACACTAGAATTAACCAAGCAGTACTAGCAGCACTAGTATTTGTGGGGCGGCCGAGCTAGACTCGTAGGCTCAGTAGGCCCTTTTCGCCATCCCCGAATGTGACCCCTCAGCCAGCACTGCCATCTTCTCCCTTCCAGCCAAACCTTTCCTACATTTTTAACAAAGGTCAGTATGTTGGCCCAGCTTAGGAAGGGTAATTACTCTGGCTGGAGTCTCTCGGATCCAAAGATCTCGTCCATCAGCCCGCCTAGCAACTCGCATTCTACAAGGAAGTGGTAGGTCGTTTCATGGGCCTCTCTACGGCCCATACATAGAGAGTCTTCTTAATAGTGATTGATGCCGTCTGAGCCTGCAGTGCCCTGTCAGTATACCCACGAGGTTTCTGATTTCTCATTGGCCTTACTGATCTGGATGTGTTCAGCCCGGCTATAAAATCCTTGGCTGGTTTGTATCCGTCGCTTTACCTCCATTGTCCACATATGGTATCGTTCGCCCACTTTTTGAGGGCTGGCGTTACCTGCTGCCTACTTAATCCTATAACGGGCTGAGGGCCAACAAACTGTCCTTCGGTGCCGAGTCTGACCAGCCTATCGGCTTCCTCATTACTAGGAGCCCCCGTATGATCAAGGACCTACATCAAGGTAACTTCCTTCAACCTCGCCAGCTCTTTTAGTCTCTCTGCGCACTCCTTAATTAGGGGTTTCCTGATTCTGTACATGAAAGTTGTAGCCAGGGATATGCTCTTTGCTTAGAACATATTTTGATTTATACAGGATGATCGATAACTACGTGATGATGCAAACATATATTTTTTAAATGAGACACCCTATATATTATCCCATTTTTAGATTCTACTAATAATTTCTCTTCTCACAATATAGGCATTATAATATTATACGTGGTATTTCAAAAGTTATGCACATTTTTGTATCCAAATCGCTGTCAAACGAGCGTACTGTATATCAAAAAGTAATGAATCCAAATAATTTTTTTACATGGAAAAATTAAAAATATCCTCTAGTCTTAAAATCGGCTATAAAAAAAGCACGCGACGCATATTTGTATACAGGGTGATGTAGAATGCAAAATCCAGATTTTCTCTTTTTTTTTTAAATGTAACCCCCAATATTTTATTATACCAAAGAATTTATTTTAATATGCTCTTTCATCCTTGTATGGCACTTGTTGTACTTAGGTCTATCAGTTTCCAAGATAGTTCGATTTTTTGGTAAATTTAAAATATAGCTTCTATTTATATCGAAATTTATTTATTTTGAAAACGTTATACCGAATTTGTTTTTTATTTAACGAACAACTAAATTATAAGGGCGTGATAGTATCTGATGAAGTCAAAACCCTAAATCATCGAGATAATAAAGTCAAGTATGTCAATGAAACAATTTTTTAGGCGTGATGCATAATTATCAAGCAGATTTATCAGGTAGGCTTTGAAAAATTGACAGTTTTCATAACCTGCTCAGTAATTCCGTACTGTGTGAAAAACCAGCTTTAAAAATTAATTTTTCCATTGAGGGTATTTAGGAGAATCTTTGAGAAATTGCCTACTTGCCTCTAGAATATATCAACTATAAACAGCAATATCCAGAACGGAGGCACTCTAAACGTTTGAAAGATTGAAGAATCTTTTTATTAAGACTGTGTCGTTTAATATTTCATAGCCCACCTGATAGATCTGCTTGATAATTATGCATGACGTCTGTAAAATTGTTTCCTCGGCACACATGACCTATATTATCTCGTTAATTCAGTGTTTCGTTCAAGTACTATTATGGCCTTATATTTTAGTTGTTTGTTAAAAAAAATAAAATTTGATACTATTTTCTCAAAATAAATAAATTTTAGTAAACAAATAGAAGGTGTATTTAAAATTTGTAGAGAAATCGAAATATCTCAGGAACTAATGAATGCAGTCATAACAAGTGTTATACAAAAATGAAAGAGCACATTAAAAGCAATTCTTTGGTATAATAAAATATTGGGGGTTACAATAAAAAAAAAGGGAGATAATCTAGATTTTGCATTTACATCGCCCTATATACGAATATGCATCGCGGGCTTTTTTTATAGCTAGCCGATTTTAAAACAAGAGGATATTTTTTATCCACGCGTATAAAAATTGGTTTTTGATTCATCACTTTTTCATATACGGTACGTTCATTTGACAGCGATTTGGATATAAAAATGGTCATAACTTTTGAAATACCCTGTATAATGTAACAATACCCTATATTGGAAGAAGGGAAATCATTAGTAGAATTAGGAATATGTAATAATATACATATAAGGTGTCTCATTTAAAAAAATCATCACCACGTGGTTATGGATCCCTCTGTATAAATCTAAATATTTTCTATCCGTAACTACAACTCTCATATACAACGTTTTTCGCTATCTTCTATAGTAGTGGAGTTATCGACCAAGCCGGTACTAAAAACTCACCCTGTATATTTTGCTTCGAAAATCGTGGTGTTCCTGCCTAGAGAGTCACTTTCCCGTACTTCTCTTTTCTGACTATCAGAGAAGATGTAAACCTTATGCTCCGTGCGCTTTCTCACCTCCTCATTGGTAACTTAATAAAGAGATAATAAAATCACATTTTAAAAGATTGTCATGCCACTGGATGTTCAATAAATCTGAGTGAATGCGGCTAAACCGAAGCCCGGATCCAGGCATTTTTGCATTTTCCGAGTCCAGCGCTGGCCCTTTCAGTAGCTCGTACATTATTTTTTCCCCACGCGGACCACCGTTTAACCCGTTGACCCCTTAAACGCGATTTCTGCGCAGCACAACAGGAAGTTTTCGGCTTGATGGCAACCCAGAACACATCATCAATCTTCGCGTTGGCTAAAGTGAACTCGCTTCTGGTCAAAGGGATTGCTCTCAGCCTCCGCTCGACTTTATATTTTTGTGTTTCTGAGTGGTAAAACATGTTTAATGCCATTGTTGGGTAGAGTGCTGCTTTTGAGTTCTGACAATAGTGAATGGATAATGTTCTTCGTTTTGAATGGCGATGTGTTTGTTATTCAGCTTCGTAGTGCGGCGAATGAGAGCTTTCCTTGTGTACGAAAACAACGCGAATTTCCATTTTGTATTTTAGCGCAGGCCGTATGTAGGAGACGAGGTTTTGTTGTTTATTTTTACAGACTATTTAACGACCGAATACTGGAAGTTATGCAAATATATCCTGAGCTATATGCACTTTAGATCTCAGGATATTATTAGAGCTATCAGGTCCCACAGAATATTGGAATATTTGAACGAAATGGCATTCCTCCAATAAACAGCCTCTGACTGGAATGGCTTAATTTTTTGTTTATTGGCTTAAACGCAACCTTGCACTGAATAAAATTGTTCTAAAAAGTCAGTTTTTTGACTGCATTTAGTTCCCGTCAAGGTTGTGATGTCACCTTAAGGTAGGTAACCAATAAGAACTTAGTGGCACAAAATAATAGATTCCTATCTCTTTCCTTCTCAAAGACACAGAACTCAACTTTTGAGTTCTGTTTTGACATCATATAACCTAATTTTATAATATAGCTTCTTTGTTTACTGAGTTAGCTACACAGATCACAGAAGCACTTATTAGGTTTGCTATGTACCCTATCTCAACATCTCCGGAGTCACTGTTTAGATCGTCTATTGGACCGAACTGCGTAATATAAACTATAGAAGAATTTCCAATGTCCCCCTAAACACCGTAGAAGACATTTTCAATATCGCCTCTACATCTGTATGGAACTAAATGCCTTTCTTACGATAATATTTCAGGTAGTGAAAATAATAGGTACTTGCCTTCCCTTCAAAATGATGTATCACAATCTCATTAAATATTTTGATGTATAGATTGCTGGTGGTAAGGGGGTTGATGGCACGATAATGACATCCTCGTTGGAATAGCTCCTCCTTGAAATAAAAATCGACGTGTCACGGCCTTTAAGGCGTGTCCGAATCAGGCTGGTCGGCCTATGCCAGACGACACGTTTGGTTCGGCCTATTCGGGTCGGCAGGACGTCCACACTGATTGTGTAGTGTCTAGAACTTGCAAAGTCGTTCCTTTCCGTTAAGAAATGGCTTTGCAAATTTTGTATTTTGCATTCCATTTCCTGATTTTTGGCTCTAAATGAGACGGCGATCTCGATGAGATCATCATGTCTCCGATTTTTATTTCTGTAGTTGGCATTCGAACTGTCCCACAAGGAGGGACGGGCACGGTACATTTCAAGATTTGTTCGTCTGTGCTCTCCATGGCATTCACAAAAATAAATTTCAATTAAGGATGAACCTTCTAGCATGGACAGACACGAGACTACCTTATTTTTGTGTTCAACAGAAGCCGATCGGCTCGTCTACACTGCATAATTTGTACTGTGTGTAGCGATTCTGTAACTCTAAGCGAAGCGATAGCGGATAGTGGAGTGGATTCTTACTACTCTAGAGGGCCGAGTGGCTTCTGCAACGCTTAATGACATAAACTATAGCGTTGCAGTGGCGCGAGGCTGCCCACAAGGCGGTGTTCTTTCACCTCTATTATGGTGCTTAGTGGTGAATGACCTACTCGTGAGACTAAGCAACACAGGGGTCTACGTACAGGCCTATGCCGATGATTTGAGCATAGTGGTCAGGGGTAGATTCATTAATACAGTCTCCGAGGTAATGCAAGGCGCGCTGCGTGTTGTGGAAACGTGGTGTAATGAGGTGGATCTGTCAGTGAACGCTGAAAAGACGGAGCTCGTTATGTTCACTAGGAAAAGGAAGATGGAAGGCCTCGTGAGGCCTACCTTTTTCAGAACGACACTTGAATTGTCTCAGTCAGTAAAGTATCTAGGAGTCATACTGGATCACAAGCTGACTTGGAGGCTGCACGTGGATTATAAGGTAAGCAAGGCTCGAAACTCATTATGGGCCTGCAGAAGAGTTGTCGGTAGTAGCTGGGGCCTGAGCCCAAAAGTGGTGCACTGGCTCTACACTACAATAGTCAGACCGTCACTAATATATGGCTCCATAGTGTGGTGGACCTGTATAAAGACGGAGGCAACAAGAGCCAAACTTAATAAGGTCCAACGTTTGGCATGTCTTAGTATAACCAGTGCAGTGCGCACAACACCCTTGAGTGCCATTGAAACACTATTGAATCTTCCTCCTTTGGATCTGGTAATCCAAGGGGAAGCTAGAAAAACTGGGTTCCGTCTCTGGAGTCAGGGTAGCTGGACTTTTATGAATCCAGGCAAAGGACATTCGACGATTCTAGCAGAGTTGCATGAGGATTGTCCTATTTTGTTGGCGAGGAGCGATACAGTTTCTCCTACGCATCGCTTCAATCGCAAATTTACGGTGGTGTTTCCGTCAAGGGAAGAATGGAAGTCTAGGGAAAGACAGCTCATCGAAGGAGGAGGACAGGTCTGGTACACAGACGGTTCACTCGCTAGAGAGGGCTCGGGCTCGGGAGTCTACGGGCCCCGTACAAGACTTTCATTCCCTCTTGGGGGGCACACCACAGTATTCCAGGCTGAGGTCTATGCGATACTTGCCTGCGTAAATCGTATTCGGGAAATTGACGGGTCTAGGAGGCGGATTACTATCTGCTCTGACAGTCAGGCAGCCATCAAAGCACTGAGTGCTTGGAAAATAACGTCGGGACTGGTCCTGGAGTGCAGGAGGGCTCTTGACGACATCTCAGCTAAACACAAGGTATCACTGATGTGGGTACCTGGGCATGCTGGGGTAAAGGGTAATGAAATGGCGGATCATCTAGCCAGGATGGGATCCGGAAACAGTTTTGTGGGCCCGGAACCAGCCTTAGGACTGTCTGCAAATTTGGTTAGGAAAACAACTGGAGAGTGGATCCAGAATCAACACTCTCTGAGATGGAACAACATCTCTGGTCATCTCCGTCAGGCTCGGGAGCTATTAGCAGGGCCTGAAGAGAGAATAGGACGATTCTGTCTCTCTCTGGATAGGAGTAACTTGAGATTGTTAGCAGGCTTATTAACGGGTCACAATACCTTCAGGCGTCACTTGTTTGTGATGAGGGTGGTCAACGACCCAACGTGCACGTGGTGTGGTGAAGAGGAAGAATCCTCGGCACACATCCTGTGTCGCTGTGAAACCCTGGGTTATCACAGGCAGACTATGCTGGGCTCAAGAACCTTGGAACCAATAGAGATAAAACGGATAGGACCTAAGAATGTACTTGCCTTTGCCAAAAGGGCAGGTCTTAGGAACTAGCGCGGATAGAGGCGCAAAAGGGCCCATCGTGTGGCCTATGCACCAGCCACATTCCGTGCTGGATAGCCTCTGGTTCTTATTCATTCGATAGCGAAGCGATAGAGACATTTTTCAAACGCTTTCGCTCGTTTCGGTAAACGCCTTTGTTCCGACTCGGATATAATGAACGCAGACAAACGTTATAAGCGATAGCGAAAGATTTTGGATCTCGTTTGTCAAATTTTGACGTTATTATTGCTGTGTGTCAAAGTGACAATTCGCTTAAATTTATTTGTATAGTTAATTACCAGTAATGAATCGAAGAGAAAAAACTAATCCTTCGCAATGGTCGGCATTGCTGGATTTCGCAGAGTCTCATCCAGAGATATTTAAGCCAACTCGTGAATGCTCGTGAGTCATCGAGTTCCATGCCGAAAGCGTAACGAAGCCGTCAAAAATCGTTTTCGTAAATGATTAGCTTCGCTTTCGTCTGCTTTAGTTACTATAGTGAAAGTTACAGAATCGCCATACTGATCCGGTTCGGCTTTCTTTAATCTATACCGACATGGTTCGGTACCGATTCGGCACCATTCAAGTCAGTTCTCGACACGTCGAAAGAGTCATCAACGCTAAGGTTGCGTTTCCACGAAAGATGTGTATGGATGTGTTGAGAGGAATGTGTTTTTAACGAACCAATAGTATCGCTTAAATTATCTCACCTCGCTCAGCACAGCTCTGGTGGAAACGGCTTAGTGGAGCGAAGTTTCTGTACGTACAAAAAAGGCATGCTGGCGAGGAATGTATGCTATTAATGTGTTTCGAGAGATGTGCGCTAGAAATGCGTTGCGAGGTATGTGGGCGAGGGACGTGTGCTGTTGACGTAGGCGAGCAAAAAGAAAACTCTGAAAAGAGCCCGCTACACATACTCGCAACGCTCATCTGCACACCGTTTCACAGCTCCGCCACACATCCTCGCTGCGCACATTTTCCTAGCACATCTCTGGTGGAAACGCAGCGTAACTCGGCTTTTTCATTCGGTAAGCCGGATCCTTTGGAGGATGTATAAGGAGCCCAATAGAGCCTAAATACTGTGATCTTGGCACATCAACCTCCCTCCAACTCAGAATACAGAATCTGTTTCTTTCTTCTCTCCTTCACGTGTCGTTTCCACAACGAAGGTTGGCAATCATCAATGTAATTCGTATCTTTCAGGCCGCAACACGAAACAACTGGTTAGAGTTGCATCCAAACCATTCCCTAAGATTCCGTAACCGAGACATCCTCCTTCTCCCGATGCTCCGTTTGCCCTGAATTTTGCCCTGCGTAATCAATTGTAGCGTTTTATATTTTCCACCGTGTATCGCCCAGATTCTGTAGTTTTTTCATTTTAATACTATCTATTATTTCTCTTTGCTTGTCGATTCTTTTAAGTCCTTGTTCTTTTGAGCGGCTTTTTTACACCCGTATGCACCGTAAGTCAATTGCGCGATTAGCTACGTAAACCTGGATTAGATTACTTGTTTACTATACACCGAAAACTGACAATTTTGACACTGCCGCTGTCAAAACAATCTTGCGAACACAACCTTGCCGTATCTCCAATCTGGATTAGTTAATCTCTTGACGGTGCGTGGCGAGATGCCAAATATTAGCAAAACGTGATTAGGGAACTAGGATTCGAATCGCCAAACTGTGCATGCGGGTGTTAGTGTTTCGATGTAAAACAGAAAGGGTCTTACTTAAGTACATTAAATTGTTTCAACGTCTTTCGTCTTACTGACTGTCTATTGCTAGTCTGCGAGCCTCTGGTTTATTTAATACTTTTAGGGCCGGTTTTACAAATGCGGGTATAACTTGAGCTTTGTGAAACCTAAGCTTAGGTAAGATCAGGCTTGAAGTCGACACCCGTAGTACAATGGTCGGCTTAGTTAAACCTGGTTGATAACAAAATGCACTACGCTTGGTACCAATGAAGCAATCCGTACTGTCATAACCATCTAAAAGACTACCTTTTTAGGTTAGTCACTTGTAACAGTTTGTGCCAGATTCGAAGAACGGTCGTTTCTGTCCCTGTTCTTTTACTTGCTCTCTCTGTTACATTAGACACAAATCCTTCAAAAAATATAACCTGATAAAGTGACAATCAATTTGAAGGTTTCTGTTTGACAAATCATGTCATTTGTGTGAGGTTAGATTTAAACCTCGGGTTGAGCATTGGCTTACGTAAGCTCATGTTAAGCTTGGAGTGGGGGGACTAACACCCGTATGCACCGTCTGGCGATTCTAATCCTAGTTCCCTAATCACGATTTGCTAATCTTTGGCATCTGGTCATGCACCGTCACGAGATTAACTAATCCAGATTGGAGATACGGCAAAGCTGTGTCCGCAAGACTGTTCTGACAGTGATAATGTCAAAATTGTCAGTTTGCGGTGCATAGTGAACAAATAATCTAATCCAGGTTTGCGTAACTAATCGCGCAACTGACTTACGGTGCATACGGGTGTAAGCCAGCATTGTACAACGGACGTTTTGCAACTGACGTGGTTTAACGTCGGCTTGCCTTAAGCCGAAGCTTGCATTATACAACCGGCCCTAAGAATATAAAACAACTGCGCCCTGAAATTTTATGGTGGTTTTGCTTGTATTTTTAATTGATTTAAAGATAGTTTTTCAGTTCTTTAATAAAAAAACTTGTTGAGGAGTATAGTCTATGGTTATTTAATAACGAACCTCCACGAAATGCAAAAAATCAATCGCGTGATTTGGTGAACGTGTGGTTACTTTTTTACCCTAGCTCTACGTCCTTGTTTTTATACAATTATTGAAGATGCGCGAAATGGAATTTGTGTATCTGGCAGGAGAGTGAATGAAAAATTGAGTTATAGCCCAGTACATTGGTAGACCGCATATATTAAAAGGACGGTATACTGCAGGTTTGATTCACGCTACCCATCTATCGTTTTGACATAATAGTTAACACTTTGCATTGATCTGGATTCACAAATACACTGTTTATGAAAAACTTTAATTTTATTTTTTATTGGAAAACAGACAAAAAGAACATAAAGGATACGTACGATTTATAAGGAGCATGTGTTATTATTATATTGGCTATATGTTACCAAAAAAATCAAAGGCTAGTACGACAATCACTGTTTCGTAAATATGGGCTGTCCACCCAAATAAAACCGAAGAGATTCCGAATTTTTACGGACTTCGGTAGTTTACGATTTTTTTATAATGCAATGGTATCAAATCTGATGACAAATGTTAGTGCGTTTACAAGGCGCACTATTCACCTTATTAAGCAAAAAGAAATCAAATAGATATCTCAATAATCTCTACCTTTGTGAACCATAATTTCTTGTCATTAAGGATTGAGAAGAAAATACGAAAAAAATTGTAACACGAAAACTACAAAAAGTTGCATAACATATATGCGGGTGATTCAGATACTTCTAGAGGTGCTCAATCTCTGGACTTAGGCTTGACACCATTTTTGGTACACCTTTTATTTGAAACAACCACAAACGTTCCTCTCTACTAGACTATTAGGGCAATTTTGCTTATTAATGTATGATATACAACTGACGTACGCCTTTTTGTATGTTTTAGCGGGCCTTTTTATTAATGGAGCTTTTGTGGCGTTCACGATTGGGATTAATGCCTTTTTTCTAATGGAAGTGTAAAAGCAGTTGATTGATTCATTCATATATTATCGCTCCAGGTCCATTCTTTCACGAACGAACACTGAACTGAATGTCCTCACATTAAGTAAGCAAACCGACTTACCTGCAGTTTTTCCAACTTTAGAAGGCTTCCATTAATTATTGTATCAAATTGAACCTTTGATTGTTTCTCTGATTTAACGCGCTTCACTTGCCTGACATTAAAACAACATTATGTATTATGTTAATGATAAACGGGTTACTAACATTTCTGCCACATCTGTAGCCTTTATTAAACTCCCAAATGTTTGACAAACTAATAGACTACATGCCCGTGTCAAAAAAATGATGGGTAATTTGAACCACCAGGTGGAGAATAATAGATTAGAAGCAGTATTGAAATGGTATGAAACTGATGCCGTATAAAATCAAATGACCAACTTTACCCGGAAATTATCGGGAAATCAAAAAAAAAATCCGACTTTGCGGCGCACCATTTATTTACCGCACTGCGTGTTTTCTTATTATTTTTCATGGATCTATCGATGGTAAGAATACTGTACAAAAATGTATTGACCTACCTGTACTTTTGAATTTTCACCTTCACTCAGTTGGACAGCTTACAAGTGATGGCATAGTGCTGAATCTTACTATTTTATGCTCTTACATTGTTCTAGATAGGTCACCTGGTGGTTCAAATGACCCGTTATTTTTTTGACACGGGCATGTAGTCTATAATATCCTAACTAAGTTGGTGATCCACGGACATGAACACCACGTGACTGGCAATCATATCTGTCGCAGACGAAGAGCTTCAATATACCAAAGATGTATACCTCTGACGTATATACAGGGTGTCTCACGACGATTAAGACAAGCAATATATCGGAACTGGGCAGTAGTAGCAAATTATGATTTTGGGGGTTTAAATTAGAGCAAATATAGTATCTTTTCTTATTACTGTGTCACCCAATGAGATATTTGTTTTTGATCACGTGACGTCCGATTCAAAATTTTCATTGGGACACCCTGTAGATTTCGTGTTCCTCCCGATAAAACAAGAGCTACAGGTATTTAAAGGATGGTACCACTACGATTGATTATAACATGTACTCCTACAATTCGTCATTGTCTGTCAGAGCGGTCCGGTGGACCTTTGCTCTTAGTTGCAGTCGTGTCGGTCGATCGGTCTGTCAGGTCTGGTTACCCAGAAACCAGACAAAGTCAGGGAGAAGTAAGGGAAGAAAAAGGAAAGGAAGGAAGGAGAAGAGCAAAGAGGAGGAAGTTCGTCAGTTGGAGGGTTTAGCTTGACATAGCCGATTAAAGTTCGGAAATTTTTGGGTTTGACCAGGAGTTAATTTTGAGGTTACATGTCTAAAAGGGAAAAATTTAGTTTTCAAAATTGCACGACTTAATTTTGATCACAATGCGAGCCGCGGCCTTGTGTGCTTGCGAACTTGCTCGACTGTGTAGTTCACTGACTCACGCAACAGAGGGTTGCTGTGCGATTCCGCTTGACTATAACGTCGCTGCGCTTGCTGTTTAATGTAATCCCTCAAGAAAGGGATGTCAAAGTCTCTGTGAAGGGTGTCGTTAGAAACATACCATGGGGCGTTAGTGATTATACGTAATGTCCTGCTCTGCAGAACCTGCAGGCTTCGCATGTGCGTTTTGGCGAGGAAACACCAAGCCGCACATGCGTAGGTAATTGCCGGTCTAATAATCATCTTGTATAGTCGAATTTTATTCACCAAACTTAATTTTGAAGTTCTACATAACATAGGGTAGAGTTGACGGAACGTAATTTCGAATTTTGTTTTTAACGCTTCAGTGTGCTTCTGCCAAGTCATGCCCTTGTCGAGGGTAATTCCTAGGTACTTGGCAGAATTTTCCCATGGAATCCTAGCACCGTTCACTGAGAGCTCTAACGGGGCACTACGACGCTTTTTGGTACAATATATAGCCTGCGTTTTCGAATGATTGATTTTGATGAGCCACCGATCCGCCCACTCTAACACTTCATCCACCGCAAGCTGCAGCCCATCGCGGACCAGATCTCCAGACCACGACTGAGCTACAATCGCAGTGTCGTCAGCGTAGAGATAGACTTCACAGTTGCTGGGGCAAGGGACGTCATGAATAAAAAGTGAATAAAGGATAGGTCCAAGGACCGAACCCTGAGGAACACCGGCCTTTATGGGCCGTAATGTCGAAAAAGTATTGTTAATTTTGATTCTAAATTTCCTTCCTTCGAGAAAGGATTTTAAAAGTTTTAGAAGCCAAAATGGAAAGCCCTTTTGAATTAATTTGTAGAGGAGGCCCTCATGCCACACCTTGTCAAAAGCCTTTGATACATCCAGAAGCAAGATGCCAGTACTTTTGTCTTGGGTGAATCCACTGGTTATACGCTCCACCAGCCTGACTGCCTGCAACTCCGTGCTGTGCTCAGACCGAAATCCAAATTGAACGTCAGGAATCGTGTTGTGATCTGACGAGCAATTCTCAAGGTGACGTTTAATCACCTTTTCGGCAAGCTTAGACGGCGCAGACAGTAGACTAATGGGACGATAATCCTGCGGAAAAATCGAACCCACCTTCTTTGGAATCATGATGACATCAGCAACCTTCCATGCCCTTGGAAAGTACTGAGTTCTGAGAATTGCGTTAATTATTGCCACCAGATATGTCAAAGCCTTCGTCGAAAGTAACTTCAATGCCTTATTTGTGATCTGGTCCTCTCCAGGTGCTTTACGCACCTTTAGGTCTTTAATATGACCTTGAAGCTCTGCTGGTGTGCAATGAGGAATCACTTGTGATTCTTCGGGTGTGCTATGTAGAGCTTCTGTAGAAGAATTTTCCGAAGAAGAATTTTCAGAAGAGGAATCACAAGTAGAAGCATCATCGTCACTGACGCCATTGGCCCTAAAATATCTCCTGACGGATCTTACAATTTGTCGCTCTTCATCGAGGTCATTATTCAGATCATAGTTGGGTGAGAACTGATTTTCCATGGCATCAGCAAAAACCTCCACCTTTTCCTCAGTCGTGAAGACAACACCTCCAGGACCATGGATATGGGGAAGTTGTTCCCGTTTGCCATTCCTGAGCGATTTTGCTACTTTCCATAGAGGAACACTTGAGTCAAGCATTCCCGCCAGAAAGTCGCTCCACTGCTCGTTTCGGAATTCATGAAGAGCGTTTCTCACTTCATGGACAAGATTTGTTGCCCTACGGATGTCGTCGGGATGACAAGATCTATTCGCTTGTTTGATTGCTGACCTTTTATCAGATATTTTTTGCCTAATGTCGGCAGGGAGGAAAGGTCTGCCCGGTCTCCGTACAGGAAGAACGGCTGCACGTTGTAAAGCTTGTTGAACAAACCCTGTCCATTCCATTTGAGCGGCATCTATTTCATTCTCATCATCTATGATCGGGATATCTGGAAACTCTCTGAGAAGGGACTTGTATAGTTCCCAATCAACGCGTTTCTTAGGAGGAGTTTCCTCCTGCAAAGTATTCCCATCACCCACCTCCAAAACTACAGGAAGATGGTCGCTTGAGATGTCATACATGACACGAGAAGTAATACTGTATCTACAGCTTCTAGATATTGCAAAATCAATTACATCTGGTGCTTGAAGATGATTGAATGGATAGTGTGTAGGCTCGTCAGTACTATGTATGAGACACCCATTTCGTACTACATGGTTATACAGCCGAATTCCACTGGTAGAATTTAGCCTAGAATGCCATGCTCGATGTTTACAGTTGAAGTCCCCTGCCACGAGAAGCGGACCCGAGTAGTCCAAGAGAACCTCCAAGTCCGCCTCACGTAACCTGGCACCACACCTGACATACACCGATGTGATCTTCAACGGGATGCCTCCTGCCATATTGACCACCACAGAAGCTGCCTCGATGGTTTGCATCTCAGCATTTGTGCTTCTGTGATAGTCAATACCACGTTTGATCAGCACCGCCAAGCCGCCACCCCGTCCATTCAGTCTATCAGCGCGGATGACATCATAATTCGAGAAAGCTAGGCGATCTCCCGGATTAAGTAATGTTTCCTGCAGCAGAGCTACGTCTATGCATTCATCCAAAAGAACTTGGTGAAACTCCCGTTTTTTGGGAATGTCCCTTAGACCTAAACAATTCCAAAAAAGAATTTTGATAAATGCAGGCTGTCTACTATTGTACCTAGACATTTACCGGAAAAATCGCCTGCAAGGCCTGTGTGGCGCTTATCAGAGGACTAATTATTTGCTGCAAGGACTTGAGCGCTGTTGCCAAGTCCACGCTTTGAGCAGTCGAAGGTGAGCTCGAGGCAGCAGGAGTAGTCAAGGTTGCAACCTTGGCTGCGTCCGCGTATGAATTGGTTCGCCTTTGTGCGATGACTTGTAGATTCCTTCTAGGAGTGAATCTGCAGGTGGGACTGTTTGCCGGATGATCCCCACCACAGTTCGCACATTTGCGCACCTCTTGTCCTGTTTGAGGGCACAGATGTGTCATGTGGTCTTGGGCACATTTCAGACACTTTGGAGAAGCAGTACAGTACGACTGAGCGTGTCCATACTTCTGGCAGCGGTGACACTGCCCTATCAATCGGGAGTTCTTTTGCACCTCAACTCTGACAGACAGTCCTAGAAATTCGTGCTCATTAAAAACTTGCTGAGATTTTTCTGTCTTTGGCAGAATCACCACTACCAAAGGCATGGGCACGCCACCGTTGCGCTTCAGGCGAATTATGTGGTGGGGAGCATAACCCTTCTGTTCGAGCTCCTCTTTGATTTCCTGCTCTTTAGTTGATGCTGGGATCCCTCTGATGACAGCGTGGATGTTTCTTTCAGAGGGCAGAGGAAACGTGTGGTGAGGAATACTTTCCTCTTTAAAAAGACGGATTATCTTCCGATAATCGTCCTCGCTTTTGGGTACTATACGTATCCCAGCATCAACGGCTACTGCGCGCGTAATCTTTATGCCAAGGCTAATGAAAGAATAGTTAATGGTGCGCCATTTCGTCGCATCCCTCAATACAACAGGAGTCACTCGGCCTTGACGAGTTTGTTGATCCTGTGTATCAACGGTAGCTGGAGATGGCGAAACAGCAATGTTGCAGCCAGCCGATGGAGCAGCTGGTGATAGTGATATAGGCGTTTCAGCCTGTTTCGAGGTTGAGGTTTGCACGCCCATTGGCTGGCTGGCAGAAGTAGAAAGAACTGACGCAGGCGGTATTTGGTTTATTGACGTGGCGCTTATTGGGGATCTGTGTGTCGGTAAAGGCGGAAATTCGTCTACTTTACTAACTGTTCGCTTTTTGCGACGTCGTCGGGTAGTAGTGAAATCACCACCCTGTATATCATCGTCAGTTTCAGTATGTAAATCACTAGTTGGGCTGTCATGTCTGCGCTTTGATAATTTGGAAGAACTGTCATTATTAGGCATGAATTTATTAAGAAGATTATTAAGATTAAAAACCTGGGTATTTAGTGACTCAACGCAGTCCGTCAGTCTCTTGATTTGCTCTGCCTGGTCCTTAATCTGTTGTGCCTGGTCTGCAATGATGCGAAGTAGCTTATCCTGCTGCTCTGTTCCGTAGCTGCCACCATATTTCTCCATAGCTGTCACTGTGGACGTCTCGCTCTGGTGCCGCGTGCTTTCGAATTTTTGCTGCTGGCTCTCAAGCTGGTCAAAATTCGGGTTGTCCCCATTTGTGGCCGTGGAGGGGTCACCAAGTGACCCCCCAAACTCATCTTCCATGTTTATTTGTGCTTCTTACTCAAATTATTTAATAAAAATCGCTAGACTCAATTCTGACACTTCGTGTCGGTTGACGTCTTAGACGTCATTTACATGTACTCCTACAGTTAAATTACATTGGTAGTGTTTCATAATGGTAGTGGTACAGTCCTGTAGCTCTTGTATTCATCACTTTAGACACCAAGTGTGCTAGTTTGTTAGAATTGTTTTATCGGAAGGAACACAGAAAAATCATAAATATACAGGGTGTCCCATTAAAATTTTTGAATCGGACGTCACGTGACCAAAAACAAATACCTCATTGGGTGACACGATAACAAGAAAATATACTATATTTGCTCTTATTTACATCCCCAAAATTATAATTCGCTACTACTACCCAGTTCCGATACATTGCTTGTCTTAGTCGCCGTGAGACACCCTGTATATACCTTTGGTAAATTGAAGCTCTTCGTCTGTAAATTTCATTTATAGCAGACCTAACATCTAAATCTATAATTACTTGTTCAAGAGTCCACGTCTGTGAAAAAGAGATTGACGAAACAGATCTTACTACAAAAATCTGGTTTTATAAGCATAGCGTTTCTTGTAATAACATTATTGATACGTTCAACAAAAATTTGGTTTACTTATATTTTGCGACGACCCTTTCACAGCTGTGTAAGCTATGTCTCGCTTTTTTATCATATTTGAGTACATATTATAGAATAGAGTATCCCTCTCGACATACCTACACAATTGGGAACACTGAACCTCATTCTTTTTTTAAAACCTTTCTGGTGACCAGTATCTTGTAAAAAATTTAAAATTCCTTAGCTTTCTGAGCGTGAACTACTTCTCCTTTTTAATTTACATTTATTTTTTTTCTTTTTTAACTTCCCCGACAAGCAGTGATCATTTATTAGAATTTCACTGAAATCAACGTGCGTGGTGGTAAAGTGGTCAGTCCGATAACCTTCCTTAGCTTTCTGGGTCTGAACTACTTGTCCTTTTTAATTTACATTTATTTTTTCTTCTTTTTTACCTTCCCCGACAAAGGAGTGGTGAGTTATTAGAATTTTGGCGAAATCGAACATGGGAGGTGTCATTTCCAAGGTAAAATTACCTCCTGTCTCATTTTACGGAAGGAAAATGCTATGGTATATTACTATTTTTTTGGGTAACCCCCACCACCCCCCACCATTATATTAAATTTACACCAAAAGTGTACCGAAATATAGAGAACAAAAGCTTCTTTATGACAGTAAAGCTTGAAATTATTTAGATCATTTTTGTGACAGTTACTTGCATTTCAGTATTCAAAAATTTGATACTTTTTATGAATTTTTATTCCGCCATTTTGAAAATTTTGCGGCATGCGGCATTTTTTGAGTTACCCCCACCCCACCCTTTTTATCATCGCAGCGGGACCAAAAACTAGATTTTTGTTTCCTTGAAAGCCTTTTTATAATCACCAAGTTTGAAGTAAAGAGGAAAACTTTGGTTTTTTGATGTCCTTCTTTGTGTCTTGTGTCTTTTCATCCGCGATTTCGTTCTCTAATGATTACTCGAATATGTCTCAAGCGATTGCTCCAAAATTTGACCAACGTGATTTAGTAAAGGTACTTTAGATTTGAAAAGGTTTTGGTGCCGATCGGACAATGGGGGTGAAAAGGGTGGGGGTGCAAAAAAAATGTAATACAACATATAAATTTGATAGCACCAGTTGAGGGAGAATATATATCTTTATATCTAAAACAATATATCACATTTTAATTTAATAAAAGAAATAAATTAAAATACTCAAATATATGAACAACAATCACTTGAGTCGGGGAAGTTCCTAGAACGAGGTTTACCTGGTTCAACGTCCACATTTTTCTGTTCATTTCATATATCTCTGTTAAAGGGTTGTAAGCTCAGATAGAGGTTTCATGTATCATAACGAAATTAGATACTTCCTTCACTATACTCCGCTTCTAAGCATCCCATCAGACGACATCAGCCTTAAATATAGCGAAATAGCGTACCTTTTATGTATTTTGTATGTTCAGTTGTCTTTCTGCATTTGTATATTCAAACTGCAAAGCACTTTATAGCATATGTGCTTTTATGCTTCTCATGCAACTTCACTGACAGTGCAGCCAACTTTTGCCTCTGTTGCATCCGTTTTGTATTTATAATTACCAGGTTCTTTCTAGAAACTTGTAGTGAGCAACCGGTCAAATTTAGAAATAGCCAAAGTGATCAAGACGTCTAGTGTTGTATATGTGCCCGTGGTAACCAGATTCTTTTAGCATGCATGTGTACCAACTCAGAGAGAATGAAATCAAACGCAGAAATGTTATGATATGGTTTTTTTTATTATTTGTTTCTTAACATTTGTTTTGTATTTATTAATCATGAGTTCTGAGTGTTTATGTTATGATTTTATTACTTGATTCTTGTATTTATCAAATCACGAATGCTTTGTATTTCATATATTTTACTGGTGTAATATTTATATTGACATGTTGAAATATACGATACAAAATGTCTCAATAATAGTGGTAAACTGGCTCTTGTTATTGATATTGTATAATAAAGAAATTGTTATAAACATTCACAGTCTAAATGATAAATAATAATAATACATGGTGGGCTAGATCTCTGTTTAACGTCAGGGAGAGAAATATGGATAGAATGTGTAAAAGTGTAAAATATCAGCATATATATAAATAAATAAATATAACTAACACATAAAGGAGTAAATAAAGGAGATAATTGGAATATCTAAAATGTAAGCATAGTATAGCAAGCATAGCAGCATAGCAAGCATGGTATATAAGCATATAAATAGATCAATAAATAAATATAAACCATAAACAACATAAAAGGGCTGGTTAGAGGAAACCGTATAGTTCGTGAAACACGTGAATCAACCCACTTCCACCTTCGGTAAGTGATTAGGCCGTCCCGGCAGTCGCCACGGTTTCCACAACCATAAAATAAATATCGTATATAAATAAAGGGGATCAGTAAAGGTTGAAATAGATACATCTAAATAAGACAGAGTTATCTCTGTTCACCACCGGCCTGCAATACCTCAGGACCTACCTAGAGTAGACGTAAATCAGAGACCAAACACCATTTAAAGTCGTCTTAAAAGCTCGGATATATAGCATACATTGTGAAACACTTTACAAATTATAGCCAGACCACATTAGTTGATAATACAAACACAAAAGACAACATACCTGCAAATATTCGTGAAAAAGACTTCCAAAATGCATTGTGTAAAATTTGGTCTCCCGCTTGTTGCCTTTTTTAAAAACGATCCCCTCTCGTAATTATTAAACAAACTATCAACAAAACTATGGCAACGATATCACAGCCCGCTACTTTATTCAAGTTTCGAGTGACAAAGCCCAAAAGCATCACAAAACAGTAGCTTTAGTCACAGAATGAAAGAAAAGGAAGGAAGCATTACAGAACAATATCTTTTTCTGTGAATATGGATTGACAAAATACACAGAATGAAAGGAATTTTTGTTCTATGAAAAATCACACATGAATTGACCAATAACAAAATATCTGAACAATATACGATAATCAAATAAACTAATGAACTGAATTTCATCAAATGATACTCATACACTTAGATTATAACAACAAATTTTAATCTTTTCCTTCTACCATCTGTCACTGCCGTCAATGTCAAACTTTGGCAGCCTGACAGCTAAAGGTGCGTTCTAACGTATAACAGCCAGGAGCGCGTTCCGGATCACCACAAACTACATAACAATAATGTACACGTTGAACTAGTAGATATGGTGTTAGTTCAAAGTCGCTGTCTTGCAAATTCTCTATTCATGATTTTCCCGATCTTTTGTCGCGTAGTTTTGTTTGCCTTTTCGTCATATAAAGAGCTAAAAACGAAACGTCTGTAAACACTTTGGGTGAGTAATTGACATGATTTTAATGCAGAGACTAGGTCGGCGTGACTTATTTTATGGTTTTTCCGAACCTGTGTTACGTAATTTTCTTAATGTCCTTGTGTGAAGATCTAGAGACAAGATGATAGCATATAACATCGCCCGCATGATGGCTAGTTAGCTAATGCACGGTAGATGTTTTTTCTAAGAGCCAACCTACACGAGCGGATTTTCCGTGGCGTATTTCACGCGGCGGTTTGCACGTCGTAATAAGAACCTTGCCATCAAACGAACGCAACTACACGAACGGAAAATCCGTCGCGTTCTGTTTCCTTCCGTCGGCGGTGGGCGGTGAGCACATATAACGCTCTTGACTGCGTTACGATCGTCGCCGCCACAACGCAACGTGTTGTTCAGTATGGAATACAGTAAACGAGGTGACGACGCGCGACGGATACGTTGCCGGTATAGTCGAAGAATTATGTTTGATACGGGAGCTTTTATTGGTGAAATTAAAAAACGGCCTCCAATTTACAATATAAAAGGTAAAGACAATAGCAATAGGGATGCTAAAGCAAAAATGTGGGAAGAAGTGGCCATGGTTACGTACGAAACTTGCACATGCAACAGCAGCGCAACCTAACACATTGCTGGGCATTTTGTAACAGAGTGTACATGCTGAACGGAAAACACGCTTTCCGTTTGCTGCCAATTCCAAAGCAAAACTCACCGCGTGAAAGACGCCGCGGAAAGTCCGCTCGTGAGTTTGTTTAATTTTTTCTTGTGTATGGAACTAAATACGAGACGTTTGCATCTACTTTGAAGTGAGTACAGCGGGAGGCATAAACATCAGCGAATGAAGCAAATTGAGGAGACGCATCGTCAACTCATTAAAATCTCAAGTATACTGTTTTAGTATCGCACATATTAGTACGACAGAGAGAGAGAGGTCTACCCGACCTGTGCTTATTCAATTATATTTGTAATAACACTGTAAATAACAACAATATTCTTTATCTACTACCATTAAGGGTCGTATTCATAGTCGATACTCAAGGATCCCTTGACACTTGAGAGTCCCTTACGTAAGGCTCCGTTGAGTAATACTCAAGTAGACTCGACTGGCCAGCCTGTCGGCTTATTCGTTACCAAAAACCCTCGTTTGACCCGGCTTCCACATCAAGGTAGCTTCCTTCAGCATCACCAACTCTTCCAGGCCCTGGTTCTGGACCCTCAGATGGCTTTCAGTGCCGCCTGACTGTCATAGCAGATGTTAACCTTCTGCTCCTTGTCTTTTCTCATCTTTTCATGTACTTACTAAAGAGTAACTTCCCCATACTTCCCCACATACAACCTGCTCCTAAGGCCTGACCACTAGCTAGACGAGAGCCGTCCGTGCACCATACCAGCGCTTCTTCGGGTAACTGAATCTCCCAACTTTTCCACTCCTTAATACTTGAAATGAGTATTTTACATAATTTTTTGCAAAGGGTACATTCAAATACATCTGCAGATCAAGAGAAAACAAAAATAAAATTAAAATATACTAAACTTGACAAGTCGATATTTGGAATCAATTATACTTCACTTCCAGGACGTCCTATAATTGCGTACAAAAGGTAACACTATCAATATGTAGCTTGAAAAACCGCAGTAACTTACAGTTGGCTTCCAGCTATCGATAACTATTTCTCTAATAGATTTCGTTCACTGCTAAATACCAGGATTTGTCGAAAAGTAAGAGATTTCCAGCTTATTTATCGCGTAGAGCTTTCTGTAACGATTCTTCCGATAATGCTGTTTTAATTCACTGTCTTTACATACTCGTAAGTAAAGCTTGGGAAAACTTTATATGTCTGGAAAACCGTGTTGCATTCGCTGTTTGAATACTACTGTTACTTTTTAAAAGTTATTTTATTTAAAGTTTGCTACTCGTACATTTCGTGCTTCGCAACTTTTTTCATTTACCCAATCGTATTTCACAGGAACGAGAAAATGAACTTCATGCAAGCCATTATTTTTAGAATACAAAATTATGACCGTAATTGCAGTATTTATGTTGGAAACGACATCACTAATAGTCAAAAATAAAACAAAATTTGAGACCATAAATATAGAATATAATATAATATATATATAACTCATTTAGAATTCAAAAAGGTTTAAAAGTTTTCCGTAAAGAACTTTGTTACAAAACTTTTATTACAGACTAGATGAGTTCTATAACGAGTTTTAGTGAATATTGTTGTTATATGGGGTTAAGTTGGAGTGGCCATTTGGCCAGACTTCGCCTTTTATACATACGTATATGATATAATAAAGTCTTTATAAGTTCCTCTCGCATAATTGTGGTAGCAACAAGTGTTGAAGGGCTATGCCAAGTCAACACCCGGACTATTACTGATCGGAATTCAGGAAGGATCGCACAATATTACGTATAATTCTTCAGGATTACAGACTTTTGGAATACTTTGTGTAACTTTCGACCAGGCCCAACTGTTGAAGGTGTTGTGTAAACGTTTTTGGTGTAAGGCCTGAGACAGACATAATGACGGGGACAATTGTGACTTTGTTTTGTTTCCAAAGTCGTTTTATTTCCATGGCAAGTTCCGTGTATTTAGATATCTTCTCAGCGTAGGTGTTTTGGATATTCACATCATTGGGAATGGCAATATCTATCAAATAGGTAATTTTGGTAATTTTGTCGGCCTTTGACTGGAAAACTATATCTGGTCTATTGGTTGGGATACTCTTGTCTGTATGTATTTCAACGTCCCAGTATAGTTTGTATCGATCATTTTTGGAGTACTGATGTGGGAGTGTAATAATTGTAATATGGATCTGTGTTTTCTTATTTTTTATTCTATTATGATTACTATTATATAACTTTGTCAATAAGAATATTGTAATTTCTTAGACAATAAAGTATATTTATCTATCTATGCGCTATTATCTTAGAGCGCTCAATGCTTATTACTTTCCGCTCGTGTACTGCGCAGTTTTGTTTATCTTTTCCTTGTGTGTAAAGGTCTACATGTAAATGTGAACTGCAAGTACCTCGTCTAATGGTGCAAATTGAGTAAAAACAGCGACAACTTCGAGATAAGAATGCATAAGTTTTATAAATTACTTAAGCCGGTCTGTACACGGGTAGATCGACGACATGGTCGAAGCGAATCTTGTGGCTCATGCTTCTCATGATCTCATCTAAAGGATTTTAACACCTCAAATGAATCGTTTACTGGCCGTATAATGCGGATGGTAGTCACGCCAGTCTCATATCGAGCAGAAGGAGCATGCGCATATACCACATTGCCGATCGACCCGTGTGCGGAAGGCCTAAGGGTTATGTATCTACTTTATAGATTTAGAGCGAGCTGAAAGTAACCAAGTAAAAGCTGAAAAAGTATTTGGTCCTATGATGCAATAATTTAGTGACAGATTCGACTATGCTTGCGAAATAACGTTAAGAAGGTAAGGTCATTTCAAAAAAAATTGATACGAAATAAGTGACGTCCTATACAAGCGGCATACGAACCAAGAACGGACTTAAACTTTTGTCTCAAAAAATTCCAGAGTTCATCACCATGTTAATGATTAAATAAGCGAAATTCATAATGATAATTACAACTTTGACTCATTGTATTTGAGTTATCCAGTCCACCGCCAAAACTTTATAAGGGTTAATAACAGAGATATTTTTAGGTCTAGGTAGCGATCCCGTGATAAATTGTCATCTGAGCAAAAGGAGGTAAAATCACCCTCTTGTTTCGTTGCACCGTACTGAGGTAAGAGGTACTGCTGTTGACACTCTGATAGTAGTTGGCCTATTTGACATAAATATAATAATATTAAGGGTCAGTTTCTCAACGTACAGTTAAATATCTTATCTGGAAGTTAACAGTTAACTGCTGAATAAATTGTTTAAACAATCGAAGGTTAAATTTTATCTTACAGTTAAAATGATGACATTAAAACATTAAGACAAATGTACAAAACATAATAAATATCATTTAGGCACACAAAAGCATATAAAACATGAAACTGCAAGCTACTGTCCATACCACAAACCACATTTTTATTTTTTCATAAAACATACCACACCACAAAACATACTTATCTTTTCATAAAACATATACTCATGGTCAAGGGATGGTTACTCAGGCATGCCATGCTGCTGCATATGAATGCCGATATACGAGGGTTGCTCTATATATCCGTCAATCCACCAGTACACAGTCAGCTGTTTCACGATTATTAGCGATCATCAGTGCGCCATAGGTCGATTGACGGAAATAAAGAGCATCAGATTTTTCATATCTGCCAGGCATGTGAAGCATGTGAGAGCAGACGACAGAAAGATATAAAACCATTAGCATCCTATTCTTGAAGTGCCATTAATTGTACCGGTTACCCTGCTGCCCCGTACGATTGTTCTCATGCTGTTCAACACATGTGAATTTGACATAACTATAACGCAGGTCTTATTTCACTCGAACACTTCAATAGTCGACCATCTCCGATCTCCTCCAGTACAAGACTTTATCGTGGCATCGGTCTCCATGGCAACGGCCTCTTGTCCTATCTACACAGCTCATGCCATCTCCCAATATAATTCCGCCGCTTAATCTTTTGACCTACATTTTCAAATCGGATTACGATATCCATTCTTAGTGTTGCTCCTCTACACTTTTAATGAAACTCCAAGCAAGGCAGAGTGGAGCGGAGAAAGACTCAAGCCAGCGAAATTCTTATAACGGATTTAATGATCGATCTGAGTGCTGTTGAGATTGCTTAATGGGATTACTTCATCAACTTGTCTAACGGAGCTGCTTCCAGAATGCACTTCTAATTTCCCAAGACTGCGATACAGGACGCATATAGGGTGGCTTAGAGTGCTTTTTTCTTATTAAATTTTCATATACGAACGAGTTTAAAACAGTTCCGGAAGAAGTTTGGATTTTTAATGAAATTTGTGAAATGAGATGTGGTATGTATTCATTACGCATTGCCTTCGTGATGAAAGTTCTTATTAATTTTTTTTTTCTGAAAGATTTTATATTTTCAGTATATCATTGTAAAAATGGCAATTGTTAGAACTACTCTATACTTCATTTTAGGCACTTTATGGGTCCTTTATAACTTCTTTATTTTTTAGCGGAACGGTTGGAGAAAGTACCAGCATTAACCCAACATTTTAAAAACACGAAACATATCAAAGTTATATTTTTTTAAATAGAACACCTTATATATTGTTGCATATTCATATTCGTTGGTGAATTCTAGTATGACTTTGTGTATCACACATGGGGCTTAAAGCGAACCGTTTACGGGTAAATCATCTTTTCGGTATAAGTAGATATCAGAAAAAAATTGAATATCGCAGAGATTATAAAATGTAGAAGGTTGTGACTTTGCCAGTTTACTAAGCATGAAATGCGGCAGCTTAAGTTAGCCGGTCAAGTTTGAATTACGGTTGTGCTTGGAGAAATCGGTCGATTAATTAAGAAAACTTCAATCAGAGATAACTTGATTTTTTCAAATGAGAGTGCCTAATTCTCTTTATACGATTAAATGTAAAATTTGATAGCCTTTCTAATGATGTAAGGTTGTGAATATCAATCTCTGGTGATTTTCATTTAATTTCAAATTTTCAATCAAATTGGTGGTTTCAGTTTTGCTACCTATAAGCAACCTAGCAGACCATGAAATATAAACAAAAACCTGTACAGTTAAAGGAAAACAACTAAGCTAGCAGAAAAATGCAGACGAACTAGACTAAAGAGACAAGATTATAGAAATCACAACAAATCAACTTTAACCAGAAACAACGGCGGTAACATATCTAAGGTCTAAGAGAAGCTGGAGTACGACACAAATGGATCGTTTTCACGGCCTACTAGCTACTGCAATGCGATAGAGATTTCCAATCATTAAAAATTTTAAAATGAAAGGAAAACTACTAGCGAATGTTGTAGACAGTTTATTATCTTCAGAATAAACTTTCGCATTTAATGATATACCTACAAAAGTGTTCAATTTTGGCAAGTCAAGAGTAACCAATCCTTTGACTGAAGTTCTGAAAATTCTGTTAGAGATCACAAAAAATGGAGATTGAAATAAACTTTGTTCAAATTATAAAACATGATTGACCTGGCAGAAAATTTAAGTCTGATTTGTCAGTGTTCTTGCTAGTAGGTATTAAAAAATTGGAAGGCTTTTAGTCAGAGGTATCGTTACTTTGACGCAAATTACTACTTTTTTACACCATCACATGTGATTTATTATTGCGTGCTGGAGCAACAAGCGCTGGTATTTTTTCTTTCATTTATAGCCAGTAGGTTACGAAAAATATCCATTTCAGTCGTACTCCAGCTTCTCTTTGACCTTAGATATGTTGCCGCCATTATTTCTGGTTAAAGTTGTTTGGTTGTAAGTAATTTTTATAGTCTTGCCTCTTTGGTCTAGTTCGTATGTATTTTTCTACTATGTTAGTTGTTTTCTTCTATCTGAACAGGTTTTTGTTTATATTTCATGGTCTGCCGGTTGCCTATAGGTAGGAAATTTCGATTTCGATTGAAAATCTCAAATTAAATGAAAACTATGAGATATTGATATTCACAACCGTATATGATTAGAAAGGCTATCAAACTTCACAATTAATTTTCTAAAGAAAAATAGTCATTCCCATTTGATTGAAGTCACCTTAATTAATCGACCGATTACCTCAACCACAAACGTAACTTAAATTTGGTCGTCTAATCTAAGCTGGCGCATTTCATGCTTAGTAACACTGCAAAGTCACAGCCTTCCACCTTTTATAATCTCTGCGATGTTCAATTTTTGTCAGATGTCTACTTATAACGAAAATGATGATTTACAGCTAAATGGTTCGCTTGAAGTCCCATGCGTGATACATAAAGTCACACTAGAATTCACCAAGGAATCTGAATATTCAATAACATATAGGGTATTCTATTTAAAAAATATAACTTTGATACGTTTCATGTTTTTGGGGACGCCCTGTACATCATGAAAATATTTTTAAAATGTATCCTTAATGAGTTCCTATCCACCCGAAATTATTATTTTATTTTTCATCAATTACTTTAGCCACAATGCTCCGTGTCGAATAACGTGAATAACTCGAGTTCTTCCAATTTCTGAAACTTATCCTGTGGTTGTCGCTCCGATACTTGCTATTAGTATGTGCAAAATGTTTCGCAAAAAATTAAATTGAAATAACTGGCACTGTTGACAGAGACGCCAGAAAGCAGATTTTATTTTCTCTCCGTATTATTTTCTTATGTTGGTGATTCTGAAATCCTAAAGAACACAAATAGTTGTATTTTCGTTATTGATAAATCTAAAATGAGAGCTAATAATACAAGGCGCCATAGGATAACGACGTTTTTGTATGAGCAAGCCATGTGACACATAGCAACTTCAACCATACAATATCATCAGACCTCATTCAAGATCCAACAACAAACCATAAGAAACTGAAAAACACTTTAGGCTCGCTAAATAGGAACATTCAAAATCGGCTCTCAATGAACACACGTTTGGTAGACAGGTCACACTGTAAAATGAGCTCAAACATCTATACTATTATAAAATATTCTTCAAACTAAAGAGAGGTCCATTATTTTTTCCTTATGGTAGGTTTACTCCGAATGAGATAGGGTTTTGTCGCATCCTAGGGTTTAAGTGATGTGTGCTTCATTATGCACTCATAAGATAAACAGCGCCGGGATCCTAAGACAATAATGTAGTTTGGATTTATCAACAATGTAAATGCAACTTTCTGCCTTAGCCAGCAAGTTAGTTACTTATAATCGTACAACCTATTTTGAAGCTGATATGCTGTTAGTACCGAGAATTTACGCGAAGCAGTAATTCAAGCCATTTGGCGCCATTTTTGAAGCATAGTATAATTAAGTTTTCTTTGTTTCAGGTAAGTCCAGGAAAATAAAAACACTAACACTTGTTTTAAAACTTATTGCACAGGTAAGTACAAATACCCTCCATGTTCTGCACCTACATATCTGTTAAGCAACGGGTAGCTATCACCTTCTTATAATAATCTGCGGACTTCTTCTTTGTCCTTGTCCTGTTGGGACTGTTGAAGTCAACATAGTATATGCCGAATTTTTGTCTGAAAAGAAACATACCAAATTGCTGTCATGCATTATTGAAAAGTTGTGCACGAAAATATAGAAAAATGTGCATCACTATGAGTTGTGAAACTTATGCTTTGAATAAAATGCTATCATATAATATGATATTCACAACCCAAGTGCAGCTAAATGCCAGTTTATGAAAGAACCGAATCGTTGAAACTAATAGAATATAATATGTATTACATATGAATCCGTTGCTAATTATTATTATTGAGAGAACCTTGGGGTAAAAGTCTAATTTGCATAGGTTATAATATATGTATTGAAAGCTGCATCTGTTGGTAACAAATGCAAATTTTAAAACTTAAAAAAACCAAAAAAATGACCGAACAAACGTACTAAATTATACCTAAAAGGACACTAAATTCACGTCTCTGATACCAGCCCCATGTCAAAATATGTTTATCTGTTTGAGAGATACACTATCACAGACCATATTCATATACAGACATCCTAAACTAACCCTCTGTTTTTCGTCGGAGGTTAGAAATGTGTCTTATCTGTGTATGCTGATATTGTGTATTTTCTTGACTCACCCTATATACAGGGTGGTCCAATAAGCGCGCGGTGCTCTCTAGCGGCCATACCGCTTAAACTAGACGATAATGTTTTAAATAAAAAACGTTTCTTCTCGAATGCTCTACATTTAGAAAATAGTTTCAAAGATGGCGGACTTCCGGATATACAGGAAGTAGGCATCAACTTCCTTATTTTAAATGGAACACCCTGTACATTATTACGTTTTGTGAATACAGCATCGATTTTTAGGTACAGTTTGTTTATGTCTGCGAAGCCTATTTTCGGAGTTATTCAGCAATTTTTACAAAATTTGACGTTTGTAGTACTTTACAAGAAAAGTTTATATCTCGGAAACTAAACGCGATAGAACGATGCAGTTTTCGGTTCTGAAACAAGCAGGAAACGTACTTGTGCTCCAGTAAGATCATTGTTTCAAAAGAACATTAAATCAATAGACTAGCAATTTTCAAATTTGGAAAGTTAAAAACGTTAAAAACTTTTTTTTTCAAATGGAATGGTATGATAGGTTTCACGTCGGTGACGTCGCAGACGAACCAGTTGGCAGGAAACCTTTCATCCAAAGTGTTTCGACCTGTAATATTAATATGCGCTTTCGCTCCATCTAACTGTAACCACATTATTCTTAAAAACTCCGGTGGTGAATTTTACAACAGGTTTTCCAAATTTTCATTTAGAAAATTTTGAAAAAGATTAGTTTATTATGCGATTTCCAATAATACCGCGCCAAATGCTTAGCCTCCATGCTGGTTGTCAACAAACCTCTCAAAACTTGGATTTACGTCGGACTTTCTTGATTGTTTCAGAACTGAAAACTGCATCTTTCTATCGCGTTTAGTTTCCGAGATATTATCTTTTCTTGCAAAGCACTGCAAACGTCAAATTTTGTAAAAATTGCTGAACAGCTCCGAAAATAGGTTTCGTAGACATAAATAATGGTTAACAAACTGGACCTAAAAATCGATGCTGAATTCAAAAACGTAATAATATATTGTGGCCCATTTAAGATAAGGAAGTTGATGCCTACTTGCGGTATATCCGAAAGTCCGCCATCTTTGAAATTATTTTCTAAATGTAGGGCATTTGAAAAGAAACGTTTTTTATTTAAAACATTTAAACGGTATGGCCGCTAGAGAGCACCACGCGCTCATTGGACCACCCTGTATAAGATAAATTTATAGCAACAGATAGTGGACTTACGTGTAGCCTAGTGTCCATTCAAAGTTGTCCATCAAGCTCCACAATGTGTAGCCAACAACGTTTACACCATCTTTGTCCATGGCATCGCGTATATTACTTAGGTAGGTCTTGAAGGAAAAAAAAATGATTCTACATGACTTCCTGCTAGACAGAAAGAATTGAATTTACTTAATACCTTGATATAGTTGATCCTTCTGTCATCGTCAAGTAGCTTTTCTTTATTGTCACAAAATCCATTTTCTGTAATCATGATTTTGGGGTTGTTAAAAGTATGTTTGATCCATTTCAGCAATTTACGGATACCCCAAGGCACAACCTGCAATAAATAATGGAATGTTCAGTACCCGATGCATGATAATTGGTTTCTTCAATTTTGTTTTAGTAAACTTAATACACTTTTTGTCCAACAATTGATTGTCTCCAAGCCTTGCTAATGTGATTTTCGTGATCCTAGGCGCTTCATAATTCGGAAACGGTAGAATTTAGGCACGTTGTATTACGCACAGTTTTACTTAACCCCCTATAACGAATCGAAATATATTATAATGGGTAATTTTTTAAGAGCATGGATTTTGAAAATTGCAACAAATACATACATTTTGCAAAAATGAATGAAGTCTTTATTTGGATCGATGAATCAATGCCTGCCATTTATTTCTTAAAGATTATTTTATGCAAATGTTGACCGTGGCTGCGCTTTAAACGATCCATCCTTGAAGTCTAATTTTGGCACACTTTTTCCAACATTGCGTTCAGTATTTCGCCAATAACACGTTCAATGTTCCTTCCAATGCAATAATCGTGTTTGGCTTGTCTTGATGAGAGATTTAAGGTAGCCCCACAAAAAAATCTAGTGGGGTTGAATCGCAAGATCTTCGTGGCCAATTGATGGGGCCAAAACGTGAGACTAATTGTTCACCGAACTGGCGTCTCAATGAGTCCATGGTTTCGCGTGCGGTGTGACTTGTGGCACTGTCCTGTTGGAACCACATATCGTCCAAGCCCAATTCTTTCAATTTGGGTAGAAAAAAGTGTTCCAACATTGAACGATATCTTTCTCCATTGACGGTAACGTTACAGCCTTTGTCGTTTTTGAAAAAATACGGTCCAATGATACCGCCGGTCCATAAACTACACCAAACAGTGACTTTTTCAGAATGCAATGGCAACTCCTGAATTGCCTCCGGCTGCTTGTCGGAACAAATTTGGCAATTTTGCTTGTTTACGTAGCCATTGAGCCAAAAAATGGGCTTCGTCGCTGAAGATAATTTTCGATAGAAAAGCGGATCTTCTTCGAGCTTTTCTAAGGCCCATTCACCGAAAACACGACGCGGTGGTAGGTGGCCTGGCTTCAGTTCTCACGTCAGCTGTATTTTGTATGGCTCTAGGCCAAGATCCCTGCGCAAAATTTTCCAGGTGGTCGAATAACACAAACCCAATACCTGCGATCGGCGACGGATGGACATTTCGCGATCCTCGACAATACTCGCAGATACAGCAGCAGCAGCAGCAGCAGCAGATTGGCTTCGGTGCGCACTCTGCAGACACGGGTTGGTGGACTGATGTCCAATAGAGTGAAATTGGTTTGAAATTTGCTCATAATGCCTTGAATTGCTTGTTCGGTGGGAAGATTATGACGACCATAAAATGGACGCAATTTGCGAAACACATTTTTCACTGAGCAAAAATTTTGATAATAAAATTCAATGATTTGCCAACATTGTGCGGGTGTCAGTCCGTTCATGTTGAAATGGCAAAACATACTGAATATTTCTGACTTTGACAGACGTCAACTGTCAAAAATTGTAACCTCAAAAACCAAGTACTAAAAAAATCACCCGATACATATAGTGTTTCAATCAAAACAACGCAGCTTGGTGTGCCTAGACGGTATGACTAATACCTATATAATTAAAATTTTCACAGCTTGGTAGATTCTTAAAAACCTTAGACCCGTTCAGAAAATTTTCTGTTTGAATATTTTACCTAAAAATCTCCCGTTTCCAATGCTTTCTAATACCCTATATAGGCATGTAGGTTATTCTTAAATAAAATAGTTTCCTCGGATATTTGCAAAACAGTGATGGTTTACCAAACAAGCAATTGAAATATAGACTATATATGCGCCTTGGCGTCGGCGCGCTTCCCCGCTTGACGTTTCGCCAACACGAGTGGTCGGCATCCTCAGAAGCTGATATCACTTGTTCGGCCTATTCCGAGAGACTGAGACCGTGTCAGAGGGTTGGCACTTATATTCATACACAGGAACTCCCACGCATCCACAGGCATCGGCGGCGCACAGCTAAGCTGCCCTCACTCCTAATCCGGACAATATAACCCTATGACGCGTCTCAGTCTCTCGGAACACGCCGAACAGGTGATATCAGCTTCTGAGGATGCCGACCACGCGTGTCGACACCGGCCGAACAGCCCAAGAACCAACATTTGATCGGATCATCGCTGCAAAAGTCTTACACAATACAAAAAACATGTTGCTATCTTTCTCTATAGTATATTGTAGTTACCCTCAACCAATCCGTTCCACCCTTTTCCCAATCATCCGACTGCCTTGCAACAGCTTCACAATCTACATAGAATCCCATTGCGTCAGGATCAGGATGCTTTTGGGCTGAGATCAAATATGTACTGTAATGGTTCAGACCTATGATGTCCAGTGTACCCTTCAAATACTTCTGCTCCTCTTCTGTGAACTCAGGCAATCTGGATCTTCTGAACCCTTGCTGTTTGCTTCTTTTTGCTATCTTTTCCTTTACAATGCTAGAATGGTCACCGTTGATAAGAGGGTTTATATAAGTTCCCCACTAAAAACAAAAATTGTACTCTTGAAACAGATTGCAGCGTCAAAAATGGCGTAGATTAACTTAGTAATTCGTATGTTTTTAGTTGCTTCTTACCACGCTTATAAGCAACGGAAAAATTGCAATTTCGAAAAGATACAAAATTTGACATACAGGGTGATCCATTTAACTTCAGACAGCCGAATTTTGCATGAACGGTGAGCTTTTGAAGGAAAAAGTTTTAACAAAAACTTTTGGGTGTGGCGGAGGAGAGGAAATAGCGATATTTGTGTCTTTTCGCTGTCAGCTGTGTTTTTTCAAATAGGATCATATATGTTTCATTTTGCAGTATAGACTGAATATCCATGCAACACGCATAAATGTTCATAAGTATTCTAGCTGTAGCATGAGAGTGTTTGCTTTCTGTTTTTTTTAATAATTTCACAACGTTTACGTTCGCCAATGATCGAGGGTAGTGGTAGGTACTGTCATGAGGCCAGAATGAAAATTCGGTCAGTGAGAGTTTTGGCACGTACATATTAACGAATATTAGGAACCTCAAGTCAAGCTTTGAGTTTAATGGAAAAATAAATTATTAATAACAATAATAAACTAACAATCTAAGTTATCCTTTTAGATTTTTAAAGTAAATTAAACTTTTGGAATAGTCAAAAGACCGTTTCTCAACTGTTATTATTCTTTTGTGTTCGGAAAAATTAAACAATAGTAAATTAACAATACATGCATGACGAGTAGTGTTTTCGCAATTTTTTCATCCTATGATGAATGCCAGGCCTCCTGATATTACTACAGCTTACCACAAAATGACGCATCACCTCTGCAGCTTGGATATCTTCAGTCTTATTGGTTTCAGGCTCAAACCAACGGCTATCGATCACAAACCCAACAGAACCTGTAAATTTTTTGTAGCTTAGTTGAACAAAATTTCTCCACTACATATTTTTTCAATTTATTCGTTCGGTGAGGATCTGTGAATGACACATTTCCAACGAAAAAGTGTAACACAAGTTACAGTTATTTTGTCGCCGTAGCTACCAGAGTGTTATTCTAAGACAAATTCAGTTTTGATTTCGGCCTCTATAATTTCGCTTGAAACAAGTGTCAACATGAGGTGCCTTCGGGACTTTAACTCACAACCAATCTGAGTGCCAAATCAACTTGATCAGGGCCACCGCAGGTTTCCGTCCTGATTTCCCATCAAACCCTTTAAGCTGATTGTCCACATGTGTACCTTCATTAAGTTAAAGGTCAGCTTTTTGTCAAGTCTAACTCCAAGTTACTTAGTTGCACCGGATGGCTTAATTTTAAGCCCCTGTACATTAGAATTGACTAGTCGCATCTTTTTTTTGTCTCATCAAAATTGCATCAGTCTTGACTGCAACAAGAGCTAAAAATTTATCTTCAAGCCATGCGGCTGTATCTTCAAGAGTAGAGTTTGCTTTGATATTCAGTTCGTCCTCATCCTTGGCCATCATTACCACTCCTAGGTCGTACTTTATTACATTGTGACGCGAAGTACCGAGAATTGAATTAGTGGTAATAGTCGGCAATACATATTTAAAGCAACACTTACCTTTTTGCTTTGATCTGAAAAGATCGTCATAAATGTGCCAAGCTCGAGCATGAGCGAGCACTAAACTTTTTCCGCAGATATATTCTCCGATACCTGGTGATTTGTATAGTGGAGCTAATTTTCCAAGTCCGTATCCGTGCTGACATATAGCACCTGGTTCATTGAATGTGAGCCAGTTGGTAACATCATCTCCAAAGAGTTTAAAGCATAGTTCAGCATAATCTCCAAACCTATAGTAGAAATAAAAATAATATATACAAAATAGAACGAATTATTGGAGAATTCATAATGATATTTTTCACACTTTTATCAACATGCCGAATAATCGGGGTTCGTTGCTCGCCGATTACCGCATATGTGGCGCCGGCTTTACCTGCGTAAACGTCTGACGTTAGGTTTGGTGACACTACCTTAATATTGAATGTATTGATATAACGAAATTTACAACCAACATAAACAAAATAATAATGATGCTTACGCTCAAACTAGTTCCTTATAAATAATCTTAATATAGCTAGAGAAAAAAATAAAAAATAAACAAGCTTTAGCGGAAATGGAATTTGTCAGTAAAAATGATTCATCAAAGAGTGAGAGCAACTCAGGTTATTTTAAAAAAAATCACTATAGTATTCCCCATTCTCTGCTTTTCAACCTACCAATCAATAAAATTGTTGTTCAAAAAACCTCCCAATTCTTGTAACGTTTGAGGCATCTCCCAATGGTACAGAGTCACAAGGGGTTGGATACCATTATCCTTCAGTTCTTTTATCAAATTTTTGTAATATTGTACACCGCGTTGATTAACTTTGTTTGTAAATCCTGAAAAAAGAAACAATTATGAGGTAACTGTGCGTAAAAACATCAAGGTAAAGAACAAACTCAAGTACGAAAAGTTCAGGATATGTAATATTTAAGCTTTGGATGTGATTTCTAGCAAAACAAATTTATCACGTTTTCTAAAGACTTTATGAAATGAAATGCCAAAAAGTGGAAAAAGTATTTTAAATATTTGCATATCTTGACTCTTACTGTTTGCTATTATACGGTAGGAGAACCCAATAAATACTCTACTCATATCTTACCGTTAGGTAACAATCTTGCCCAAGATAGTGAAAATCTATAATGACTAACCCCAAGATACTTCAGCATTGCAACATCTTCTTTATATTTATGATACGAGTCACATGCTATATCTCCTGTGTCGTTATTTGCAATAGCGGTTGCATTGGTGTGGACCAGGTGGTCCCAAATATTCTCACCCTTACCATCTTCGTTCCATCCTCCTATGTTTAGCGAATACATTCAGGCATTAGTATTAATTATATTGCACCTTTATAATATATACCTCTATCATATAAGCAGTACTATAACTCACTTTTTTGAACAGCCATAAGATAAACTCAGGATATGTTTCTATTCATGGTAACAAAGAATATATGTATGCCGTGCACTGGAACATTGATAATATTTGTGTATCATTCCTCAAAAATGTTGCACTCAGTGCTGCAAGAACGAACAGGGACATTTGTTATAAATATGATCTCGATATGTTACAATATACCTATTACAGATAGATTTGGAAAATAGAATTGGAAAATCAACTTGACTGTTTTGAATTATCACTTGACGTTTTAGAAACTACAGCTGAAAAAGGTGTAGATATATGTATATGTATTAGCAATATTGATCCATTGCTTTACCGCACGACAGCTGAAGGACTTTATATCCAGGAACTTAGCTGCTGTGGGAGTTAAATATTTGAAGGTAGGGGTTGAGAACGCCTCGGTGGTGTGCTCAGTATATCTTCCTTACGATCATGTGCCTTTTGTAGCGAATCACGCCGACTTTTGTAATAACGTGAGGGAGGAAGTGATGGATCTAACACTGGTTACAGTCGGTATTTGCATATGCATATGCATATTGCATGTGGATAAGATATATCAAGAAAAACAGATATCATTATCAGAAATCCGAGGCCCACTAATCGGGCATCATAAAACAGAACTTGGTCGCAAAGGCCGGAATCCATAGACCGTAATCTCATTAGTGGAGATGGCATCGCGATAGTGGTGGATTCCCTGTCTGGGGACCTCACAGAATCTTTTGAAACTAGCTACCTCCTGCGTAAAGTCAGCGCTTGGGTAACGCTTGGATCAAAAAATTGGAAGACAAAGGGAAAACGGTACATAGACTTCTTGGAAAGGTTAGGCATAGGACAGGCTCTTCGAAATGGGGGAGGTACAAGAAGGAGGCATCCAGAGGGTCATGAAAGAATTTCTGTCGATATGCTAATGATATCACAGCAACTGCGGGAATACACAGAATCCTATGCAAGGACAATAAATCAAATATAGGTTCCTTCGGCTCATATCATGACCAACGAGGATAATACTTTGAAGTTGCTTATGGAAACATATTTCTCTGGATCGATAGTAACACGATAGCAGAGAAGGCAACTGTCAATGCGTCGTAGCTCTGGAAAGGACTGGATGATGGCACGAGAGATCGTCAAATATGTCAGAATTGTATGGGGAATAATACAAAAGCCCAGGTCTGGACGGCGTGATTCCAGCGATATTACAAAAAGGGCAGGAACAAATCATTCAATGACTTGTCAGGATATTTGAACCCTGTGTGGCACCGGCTTCACATCTGGAAGCTGGCTGCTTGCCAAGATCGTTTTTATCCCAAAACCGAATAGAGGTAGTTAGTTATAAGCGCTCTAAAGACTAGACTCTGGAAAGGTTAATTGATAGGCACCTAAGAAATGGGCTACTGGAGAGGTGTGTCATTCATGGCTATCAGTTCGCTGATTAAGTGGCAAGTCGGCGGAACTTGCCCTTCGCCAACTTGTTTGAAGACGTTGGAACAAAAGGAAGTGGCCTTGGTAGCTTTCCTAGATATTGAGGATGCATTCAATTGTACCACCTCTGATTCGATAAAGTATGCCTTAGAAAGATACAGGTTTATGAGTACTGTCTCAGAGATAATGCAAGGCGCTTCGCGCGTTGTGGAATTGTAGTAAATCGATTTCGACCTATCGGTAAATGCTGAGAAGGCCGAGCAAGTTTTATTTAGCATAAGAATGATAATAGATGGATATACCTTCTTTGGAACACCACTTGAACTTTCCCAATCAGTAAAATATCTAGGCTTCATTCTAGACTCGAAGCTAAATTCGAGAGAACATGTAGAACATAAAGTCAATAAGGCACGTAATTCAATATGGGCATATAGAAGGATTGTAAGAGTGAACTGAGGGCTGACACTTAAAGTAGTGTCCAGGCTCTGTACCATAACCGTGAGGCTATCCTTATTGTATGGATCACTAGTGCGGTGGCCATGTGTAAGGACGGAAATAATCACAGCAAAGCTTAATAATATATATTCAATGCATAGCTTGTGTTAGTATATCAAGTGTAGTATGCATGACTCCAATTAGCGCGCTAGAAACACTGCCGAATCTCCCTTCACTTGACTTGGTTGTTCAAGGGAAGGCAAGGGCGTCTGCGTTCTGACTGTGGAGTCAGGACAGTTGGTCCTTTGTGAGTCCTCTCGGAACTCGAAAGAAATGGCCCTATCCTACACATGAGGTGTGATATAATTTCTCCTACATTGCTTGGAATGCAAATTTACGGTGTCGTAGCCTTTCGAAGAGGTCTGGTATACAGACCGCTCACTTACCAACGAAGGCTCTTGCGCTGGAATCTGCGAGTCAAAAAGCAAGTTCTGCCTCTCTTTTGGAGGACTCACCAATGGTATTCCAGACACAAATATATACGATTTTAGCTTGTACCTTTCGTATTCACGAAACTCAGAAGCCCAGGATGCGGATTACCATCAGCTCTAAAAGCATTGAGTGCCTGTAGGTTTATCAAGGCTCGTTCTGCGATCTAGAAAGGTCCTGGATGACATTTCGGCAAGACAAAAGGTGTCACTTTGTGGGTGCCAAGTCATACCGGAGTTTGCGCGCTCGCAAGCCGAGGGTCGAAAAATAATCTTTTGAGTCATGAGCAGGTTATGGGGCTAGCAGGAGGTGCCATTAGAAAGGAAACAGAGGTGTAGTTGCAAAATCAACATCTTATGAGAGTGAGATGAATCACTGGACATCTCCGTCAAGCCAGAGATCTTATTCGGTTGTGTCTCTCACTGGACAGAAGCCGGCTAAGGTTACCTGTGAGCTTTCTATCTGGCCATAATACCTTGTGTGTCATGTGGCAGCAAGCGGTCTGTGGTGTACGCATTGTGGCAAGGAAGAGGAATCCTCAGCACACATTATACGTTGCTGTGACGTTCTTGGGTATCCCAGGCATACTATTCTATGTTCAAGGGTTTTTGAACCTGAAGATATAAGATGGGCAGAACTCATCGATCCTTACCTTTGCGATGAGGGCTGACTTGGAAGCTAGAGTAAGGAATTGTGCACAAGGGCCGGCTTGTATGCCTACGCACTGGTGACTCTTGTCGCCAGGGAGCATCTGTCCTTTCATTCGTTCATTTATTCATTCATTCATTCAAAATTTGTCTCCAGTTAATTTGTTTCATAAACACATTATTTTATCCAATATGTAGACCACAAAAAATATATTGATTTAATGGTTTCCACACAGATGTTAAAAAATGACAAATTAAAAAGCCTAGATTATGCATGTTATATCATTGAAGCAATGATTAACTTTTTAAAAACTTTTATTTGCGGCACAAGCTTGTGTCGCACTTTCAAGTTACAATTTTATAAATGAATCTTATGACTACTTGACGTGACGGAGTCTAACCGGGTATTGAACAACTGTGGTACGCAGTACCACCCTTTTATACTTAATTACTGCTGACAGAAGTGGTTTGCACACGTGGCATCGAACAATGATGCTTTGTATGACTTGTTATTGCAGGAAGTCGTTATCAGTTGTTTGTCTTCTTTGGAGGTAACTTTGCAACAAAGTTGCCTACAATAGATTCATTGTTTGAAACTATTACAATAAGGCTCATTGTCAAAGGGCCATATAACAACTCCCCGTTTTTTCAAAAAGTTGTTGCTATGCCATGCAACAACTTTTCCCAAAATGGAAATAAAATAAAAATGTAAAATCAAAATTTAAAATAAAAGAAAAATGTAAAGTGTAAAATGTAAAATATAAAATTGCAAAAGGTAAAAATGCTTAAAGTCCTGACTAACAAATTTCACAATTTTCCACAAAATCACATACACTGCACAAGTCACGAAAGTGGAATTTCTTCAGGAATTCCTTCTCCTTGGAAGCTGGGACGTCTTCTTGGGAAGAGTCGTGGATAACTTTTGAGAGAACTTCTTTGAGGGTCTGGATCATCATCGGGACGTATTGCACCAGTAATGGATAGTCGAAAGGGTTTTCGTTTTCTACATTTGCATATCACATATAGTACCAGGATAATGCAAATTAAGGCAACTACAGTGTATGTAAGCCATGACCTGTTTTTCGAAATGAAGGGCTCATTTATTATCTTATCCAGTTCTTCTGCATTTTTGTCCAATTTATGATGTGCAACTTTTAAATCATCAAGATTCAATTTATTCAATTTGAGGAACTTTAATACTGGAAGATCCTCTTTTTTAGGCAAGTCTTTGCAGCATTGGAATGGAATTTCGATAGGGTGACTTTTGTATGTCATATTTTTGTAAACATCTACTCGAGGTTTTGAGTGTACTCGAGTACTACCTATAAAGGCATTGCAATATGGCTGGAGTTTCAATATAGAGTTACTGCCAATGGTTTTTGTAACTACACCCTTATTTGGACATTTTACTGTAACTGGAATAGGCTGTGTTACTGTTACTAGCCAATGATTTATTGATAATGATACAACTGTATACCCTTCTGCAGCTATCACTGTGGCTTGACATGTTTTTGGCAATGTAATGCTATATTGTAATAGTTGAGCTTCACAAATAGCATTTTCGTCAACAGGATATGGTAATACATCTGAGCATAATTTTGTTAAGAACGAGAGCTTTTTACATTTATCCGGATCACGAATAGATAAATACAATAATGAATCATCACTTCGAGCTATGTACCTTCGTGATGTCAATAGGACATGGAAAAGGCCAGTTCGCTTATCTGGTACGGGTAAAGGTACAATTTTATACAAAGTATAACTTTCAGGTTCAACTAGTGGTATTTTAAGGACAAATATAACTCTCGATTCTGTTTGAAAAGCTTCAAGTTCAATAATATCTAAATATGTAGCAACATGTGATTCATAGACTGGTAGAGGAAGACTGTTTCTTACCAGATTACGAGAAATTTCTTGTAAGAAATACATTAAGTCTTTTGGATCTATTATTGAAGTATGGATAATATGTAATCTTGCAAATGTAATCGCATTCAAAATGTCATTAATGGTTTCTTCCAAAAATAAATAACTTTCCATAAGTGATTCACACATTTCTAGCATTTCCAAATGAGCTTTATAAAATGCTAGTGATTCAGAAATATTGTAAATAGTTGTTTCAATTTGACTTAAATCAGAATTGAAAGTTTCTTCATCTAATTGTAACTTTCGAATGGTATTATTAAAACTTTTAATTACTGATGTAGTAACTGAAATTTGGTTTTTCATTAAATTTTCTATCTGATGTTCATCTTGAGATAGTTTATTAATGCAATTGTTGAAGTATTCTCCATCATCAGAGTCTAAGTTTCCTGTGATTGCTTTCCAAAACGTTCCGATCCCATTGATTAATCCTCGTCGCATTCTACTGGCTGACTGAGTATTGGCAAATATCGATCGGAATTTTGTATTCAAATTATCAGATATTTGACTGAGTAAACTAACATGTGTTTTTACTTGAGCCCTAAAAGCTTGCATGCGATTCGTTGGTTGGTAGATTAAATCTTCCATTCTTTCTAATAACCTGTTATTGTGTGTTAATGTTTTTTCAACTAATTCCAAATCTTTGTATACTAACAGAGTCCATTTTTCGTTAGAAATTTTGATATTTGTTTCTTCATAATAAAATATACCCACAGTATTGTTCACCGGTTCAATGAAGTGCTGTGTGCGAGTTGGAACTGCAGCTAGCAGCAATAAAATTCTGTAAAGAAACTAAGTTTCAAAATATGGTTTGAGCCTATCAAAATTTACTTTTGTAATTTGTTTTGTTTCTAAATTTATAAGTGTGGCTGAAATGCCATGAATATTTTGGATTTCAAAAGGACCATTAAATTTATTACGCAGTTTTCCAGAAATCTGGGATTCTTTTAACCAAACTTTATCACCAATTTTGAATTCATACTGGTTTTTTGAAATACGTTCGTCAAAACGAATTTTTGCTTTTTCTTTGCTCCGTACTGTCTTTTCTCTAGCTACTTTATAATAATAATTAATCTTATTCCTTAAATCTCTAATGTATTTCGTCATAAGGGCGTTTTCATTATATAGGGTTTCAGGAGGTCGCCCTGACGTATGTCCGAAGACAAGTTCATATGGGGTAAATCCGTGTGATTTATTCTTTGTCGTGTAGTACCATATAACTGCATATGGTAAAATACTAAAGGGGTGTTTCGTTGGGTGTTCTATATAAACATTTTGACAAATGACCATTTTTAAATTTTCTTCTGCAAAAATAAATGACATCATTTCCAAAATTGGAATATCGAGATTGTTTTCGACAAACACTGTCTGAGATAAATCTATGAGATGTTTACTATTATAAATAGATGCAAAAAGTACCATATTACATAAATCTGGATCCGCGGGAAGGGGAATAATAAGATATTTTCTATCCTTAACAGTTTTGCTGGAAGCGACATTAATTCGATTAGCTGAAAAATCAAGATTTTCTTCAAAAATCTCTAAAGTAATTTCTTCATGTAATTGAGACATAAAATCTCGTCTGAAAAATGTAAGAATTTGTTTATGACTTTTGTCTAAGAGTTGAGCTGTTGAAAACTCGACTTTACTATAATCAATTAAAGATGTTGTTTTATATAGGTCACAGAAAATATTAAATTCACTTTCTATATTTTGCGTGGATGTTTCTGCATCAACACAATCAGCAGAAAAGGTATTTACTGTTGCGCGTTTGCTCATATCGGGTAATTTGATTCTGGACAAAGCGTCTGCATTCTTATTTGTTTTGCCGGGTTTATAAATAATTTCGTAATCATATTCCTCGAGTTTTAATCTCCATCTAGCTAAACGACTACCAGGGTCAGATATGGAAAATAACCACGTTAAGGGTTTTTGATCACAAACAATTTTGAATTTCCTACCATATAAATAACCTCTCCAGTGGCGTACACACCATACAATAGCGAGGAGTTCTCTTTCAATGACAGAATCATTTTGTTCAGCTTTACTCAAAGTACGGGAAGCATAGGCTATCGGAAGATCTTTACCTATAGGGCCTTGTGATAATACACCACCAATGGCATAATTACTTGCGTCAGTAGTTACAATAAATGTTTCATCAAAATTTGGATAAATTAATATAGGGGATGTTGTAAGAGCTTTCTTTAAAGCTTCAAATGCTTGTTTGCATTCGAGAGAAAAATTAAAGGTAACATCCTGCTTTAATAAAAGGGTTAAGGGTTTTGAAATTTTGGCAAAGTTGGGAATGAATCTTCTATAATAACCTGCTAATCCTAAAAATGACTTTACTTCCTTTTGATTTTTGGGTTCTGGAAATCTTTTAACGCAATCTATTTTCAAAGTGTTTGGCTTTACACCTTCGGGGGTAATGATATGTCCTAAGTAAGCAACTTCTCTTCTCAAAAATTCACACTTATCAGGTTGAAGTTTGAGATTAGATTTTCGAAGTCTTTTGAAAATTTCTTTAAGACGGTTTTTATGTTCTTCTACGGTAGGGCTATAGACAATAAGATCGTCCATGTAAACAAGACATCTTTCATTTTGAATTCCTAAAAGAATATTGTCCATTACACGTTGAAATGTGGATGGAGCGTTCTTTAAACCAAATGGCATTCGAACAAATTCGTAATGACCATTTTCGACTGTAAAAGCTGTTTTGGGTATGTCTTTGGGTTCAATTTCGATTTGGTGAAAACCAGATGCTAAATCGAGGGTGCTAAAATATTCGCATTTACCTAATTGATCTAATAAATCTGAGATAAGTGGTAAAGGATATTTGTCATCGATAGTTTGGGCATTTAAATTTCTATAATCTATGACCATACGCCATTTTTGTTTTCCGGAGGCGTCCATCTTCTTTGGTAGAATCCATATAGGAGAATTGAATGGACTTATGCTCTGGCGAATTATCCCTTGTTCTAGTAATTTTGCAACCTGTTCTTTTACTTCCTGTTTGTAAATTTGGGGGTACCTGTATGACTTTGTGTATATGGGCTTTTCGTTGTAGAGATTTATTGGGTGTTTAATTTCGCTGGTGAAAGTTAAATTATCACCATCAAGATAAAATATATCAGAAAAGTTTAAACACAAATCAGTTATTAATTTTCTTTCTTCCTCATTTAAGTGGTCTAAACGTAAACTATCCAAAATCTTTTCTTTTCTATTTATAAGTTCTGTGTCTGCTTCTTTTTCAACAACTTTGAAATTGTTCACTTCTTGAATATCAAAAGGTTCAAAAGATAAAGAAGGAAAAGTAACTTCTCTAGCAGAACAATCTGAATTTAAAATGGTAGTGATAAACTCACCTTTATTATCAATTTTGACAAGAGCATTTGGAATTCGAACTTTGTCTTGTTCGGTAGATAATAATATAGCTTCAGTATTTCTAAGACTTGATTTTAATTTTACGCATTTCTCTAATCTTGGTTCAATGTATATGTTGTTGACTACTTCTGAATGTTCTTGGAAATGAGAAGGGTTTTCTGGCGGTTTTGATGAACTAGCACTTTCAAATTTTGATAATTTTTCATCATCTGTTACTTTGAAAATTGGTACAACTCCATAGTTAGTAATTAGAACTTGGTTTACTACGTCTATGACTGCATGAAAATGTTCTAGAAAATCAACACCTAAAAGTCCGTCAAACTCGATATCTAGATCATGAATATAAACTTTGTGTGGATCGTGTACGTAGGAAAAATTTATCCATGCTGATTCAGATATTTTCACTTTCTCATCAGTAATGCCTTGAATAATCATATTCTCTGTGTTTCTGTGAGTATAGCCTTCAATGACATACGGTTTAAAAATAGTTAACGACGCACCAGTGTCGATAAGAAATTTGAAACCTAATCTACCTGTGTCTTTCATATAAAATAAATTACTCGATGCAGCTGTATGAACTTGATTTTGGTTTAAAGGGATTTTCGTTCTGGGAAGTTTAAATTTAGATTGAAATTGTCCATTAGGCTCAATTTCTGTATCCTTGTTTCTAATTGGTTTATCTCGGAACTGTCGATAGGAGGTTTTTCTTCTATCGCAAGCATGGGAAAATCCTGATCATGAGGATCATTTTCGTATGAAGATCCGTACGAGGGTTCTTCGTAATAATCTTGGTAATTTTCATAGGGTTCTTCGTAATATTGTTCAGTATAAGGGTAATCAATGTCCATCTCAGATGACTGAGACTCATGTAAGACATGTGCCCTTTGTGATGGGTTGTAGCTTGGATTTGGTCGAATATTCCTTTGGAAATTCGTATTAGGCTGGTAACTAGGGTTAGGCCTGATTACAGGGTGTCGATTTTGAAAATTCTGGGCTGGTTGAATGGGATAGCTAGGCCCTTGATTTTGAACTGGTCTTGTCTGTTGACTTTGACCTGGTCTGGAATTTTGGAAATTAAACGAACTAGGGGCTTGATTAGGAAAATTCGGTCTAGAATATTCCTGAGGTCTAAATTGTGGCATAGGATTTTGCTGTTGTACTTGAGTACGAAATGACTGTGTAGAGTTCGTACTGCATTCAGAACTTACATGTCCTTTCCTTTGACACTTGTTACAAATTTTTGGTTTTTGATTTGGAACTTGCATTCTAGCAAACCTTTGATTTTCCAAGTAGGACAGTTGGAGTTCCCTTTTTATATGTGACATGGCTGTTAACATATCAGGAGGGTTTCCTGATCGGACAACTACACCAATACGAGGTTCTAAGCCTGTAAGGAGTGTGTTTAGTGTCATCGTTTCGATGAGGGATGATTGAGCTAATTTTTGTTCTCGTGTTAGGGGTTGTCGGTTGACTGCAGAATGCATTTTTGCATTGTGCGTCTGAAGTCTCGCAGCAAAAGTTAACGCTGACTCACCAGGTAATTGCCTGATGCGCTGTAAATCAGCAATAAGGGATGTTAGGTCTCGAAGGTCACCAAAATGTGTTTCTAGCAAACTTCGAATTTCTTCCCAAGTGGAGGGATTTCTAGAGTTTATCAACTCTGCTGCTTTTCCGCGTAACTTATTCTTTAAATGTAAAATGACTAGAGCTTTCTGATCGTTCACTGCCATTTGATAAGCAGTGCGACAGGAGTTAATGAATGTGTTCAAAAGTATTGGATTGCCATCGTATTCAGGTATTATGGAGAATATTTCAGACAATCGGTATGGCTCTATAATATCATCTGCCGTGGCGGAGTCGACATCAGCTCGCGTATTATTAGTTGCCATTTTGAATTTTGTTTATGAAATTATTTTGTGAATGAAAATTTATTGATTCTATTTAATTATACTTTGTTTATACCTTATACCAGATAATCACACTAACTGGAAGTGAATGATTTCAGTATTGGACTTACATGTATCCGTGCATCGGGAATCGCTCTGCTCTCCGTGCCGTTTTCTTTCTTCTTTTTCATTCTTGTTTTCTTTGTTGCTTGGGTTCCCTTGGGGGATTGGGATCCGCCGCCGCTAGTGAGGACAGGCCTTGTACTCGCTGCTTGCAGACTTCCTGAGCGTTGTTGGAGACAGGGGTCGCCTTGTTCTGCCGGTCCTTGTAGTCCAAACGACTTGGCTGCTACAGGGGTCCAGAAGTTAGGTCGTTGCTGGCTCTTGAAACGTATGAAGGTCCAAGCCTACGGTCTAGGGGTGTTCTCGTTCTAACGTCGTTGAGGTATCCCACTTCTGACACCAATTTTTGTTATATCATTGAAGCAATGATTAACTTTTTAAAAACTTTTATTTGCGGCACAAGCTTGTGTCGCACTTTCAAGTTACAATTTTATAAATGAATCTTATGACTACTTGACATGACGGAGTCTAACCGGGTATTGAACAACTGTGGTACGCAGTACCACCCTTTTATACTTAATTACTGCTGACAGAAGTGGTTTGCACACGTGGCATCGAACAATGATGCTTTGAATGACTTGTTATTGCAGGAAGTCGTTATCAGTTGTTTGTCTTCTTTGGAGGTAACTTTGCAACAAAGTTGCCTACAATAGATTCATTGTTTGAAACTATTACAATAAGGCTCATTGTCAAAGGGCCATATAACATGCATGACATTTATATATTTAGAAAAAGCATATGATAGCGTGCCCAGAAAACAACTACGGAAAGCCATGGAACGAATGAACGTGGGAGAAAAATGGATTATTATACTTGTGTGTTGGACAACAGGTTGCGGATTTAGATTTGGAGGACGGAATTATTAATAGCTGCCAAGCTTTCTTCAAGTGTCTAGGAGCGACAATACATAGAGATGGTACGTGTTCAAGAGACATATAGACCAAAATAGCACAAGGAAAGCAAGCCACAAAAGCACTTCACGGACTGCTATGGAATAACAACATCACTAAAGAAAACAAAAAAAAGATATTTGAAAGCATAATACAGAATATTATTCTATATGGAGCAGAGGTATGGCTAATGACAACAACAATAAGAAACAAAATAAGATCGGTCGAATTAGACTACATGAGAAAATGCTTGCAAGTCACAAGAACTGACAAAATAAGAACTGCAGAGATATGGCAAAGAATGGAAATCGATTGCTCAATAACAAGAACATTAGAAAACAGAGCACTGCAATGGTATGGTCACGTCCAAAGAATGCCAGAATACAGATGGCCGAAACGAATAGTGGAATGGGAGCCTCCAGGGAGGAGACGTAGAGGACGACCGGCACTAAGATGGGAGACCTACATTGGACATGCCATGATAGATAGAGACGTGAGAGTAGGAGATTGGAATATAAGAGAGCTGTGGAGGACAAAAACGGCGAACTCGTAAGGGAAAATGCCGAAGAAGAAGAATAAGAAGAAGAAGAAAAAGAAGATTAAGCAGGGCGATATTTTGATCTAGCATATCATTATCTATAACCCCATTATCCTTACCCTCAATTTGGTAAGCTGCTGTCGCTACTCCAAATTTGAAATCCTTCGGGAAAGGCTTTGTGTTCAAAGCATTCACGTTTCTGCAAAAATATATTTATGTACATATGTAACTAGGGATGTATGATTCTGAGTATTTTAGATATAAAGAAAATACTAAGCAGAGTAGGCCAAATATGAGTTTATTAAACTACCAGTTTGACCTAGTATAATAGTGCCCCTTTGTTTAGCTTCATGTATTTGGAACATCTGATCGTTGGACACAAAAACTAAAAACATGGATCCAAAACTATAAAGTATTCAATTTAATCTTTTTATAACTTTCTAGTTTATACAGGGTATTCCTAAATATCATGTATAAAAGAATGGAGGAGATTCTTTGTCTTTTTTATAACTGAAATTTCAAATAAACGTAGGTCCGCAAACGCTTCGTTATTGATCTACAGGGTGTTAAAATTTCAATATTTTTCCAGTTTTTTCTTGATAACTTTCTCATTTTTTGAGGTATTCAGCTCAAATTTGGAATAAAAGAAACGCAATATGAGTGACATAAGCGCGCATGTCTAACAGCTGGCAGAATCTACAGGGTGATATTTCTTCTCATTCTTATTTACTCTTCTTATTTCTTCTTATTATTAGGAATATTTAGACTTTGCAACTCTAAAGTTGACGACACAACTCAGGATTTAAAATGCTACATGTCAAATTTAATAAATCAAAACGATTATCCAAGTAAAGCCATAGCTTACTGGACCATATTTCAAATACATTATTTTCATCTACCTAATAACATAGAATCCCGTTTTGTTTTTTCTCGATAAGGATCGGGATCGGGAGGACCAAAAGTTTCTAAACAAGATGGAATAATAATTTTGCTTTTTTAAATCTACACTGTAAAATGGTTCAGGGTAAGAAAAGGGGGCATGAGCCCTGAAAAAAACACACCCTGTAAATGCTGGCAACCGTTTGACACATGCAATTATGTAACTCATATTACGTATTTTATATCCCAAACTTGAGATAAATAACTCAAAAATTGAGACGTATTAAGAAAAAACTGGAAAAATATCGAAACTTCAACACTCTGTAGATCGATAACGAAGCGTTTGTGGCGCTATGTTCATTTGAATTTTTAATCACTAAAAACAGCAAAGAATCTTCTCTCTTCATTGGTACATGATATTTAGGAACACCCTGTGTTTACCTTTAGCATTCAGTATTTAGTATCAAATTTCAACTTTTTGTAACTTTCAAGTTTCTCCTACCTTTACGGTGGGGTGCGAAGATTTATGACCAGCCAAAAATATTTCATCATGCCAGGAATTTTTAGTGGCAAATACGTATAACGCAGTCTGTTCAATAACTGTACAAACATACGTTTCCAGTTATTTATCATATATCCAATGAAGTGTCTCATATCAGCTTATGTAAGCGGTTTTAAATTATCAAAATGGTATCTAAGTGGAATATAATTATATACTCACATAAACGTGATTACTGTAAAACAAAAAAGTGCAGCTACCTTGTTCATGCTGGTGTTTAATTTGTTCATCTCAATATTTTCAGTTTTTATATATAATTATTTATTCTTATCAATGTCACCTAATCAAAATGCTAAAATGTTTTATCTCTATCAATAATTTACCATACCATAATGCAGTAGATATAGTTAAAGGTAGCTAAAGGGTCGAAGATTTCGACAAATACTCCGAAAGCTCTTGTGGATTAAAGAATTGGTGTTTTGAATTAAAAAGGAAATAAAGGTTTTTTGTGAAAAATGGAGAGATCATATATATATGTTTTTTAACAAAACTGTTTTTGTTTTCTTTTTCCTGCAATACTTTGAAAGTTATATCAAAATAAAAATGGGTTTTTGAATGCAGTACCGAAGCCACGCCGACAGCTCCCATACCCGTGTGACGTCACTACGGTTGTCAGGATGTTCCTTTGACCAACCACGTGCTACTCCGTTAGCAGATTCTAGATTCCCAGCCAATCGTGAAAATAGTTAACTGTTCATCATCATCATAGTCACAATGTCTTAACAGACATGTTGTGAACTCGTAAAATGCATTAAGTCGGAGCTAGAGTATTGCCGACATGAATATTATCAATAGTTTTGAGCACTGTAGCTCGCCATCGTTCGCGATTTGTTGTCAGTTTAGTGGCGCTCTTGACACTCATATCCAGCAACTGTTTCGTCGTATCCACCCAGCGTGTAGGGGGACGGCCACGGCGCCGCCCACTCGGGGCATGACCCTGAACTACAAGTTTCTCCATATTATCGCTTCTGTGTATATGTCCGACCAGTGTATGTTTGTTGCAACACAGACGATGAATGAAACTTGCAGCTCGAGACGAAGCCAACAATCGAAATAAATATGTTTTTGAATGTTTGAAGTTAAATGACAAATTCCTGTAACAAAGCACCTAATCAAATATGTCTTGTTTAAGCAACCGTTTTTACAATGCTGTGGAGGTGCAGTGTTTTAAAGTGTTAAACTGTAGAGCGGGGTGCTGGTTCGAAGCCCAGGCCTTGCAACTGTTTTTTTTTATTTTTTTGTACCAACAAACTTACTGATATGCTTTTTGCGCATGCTACACAACTTTTTTTTCTACCATCGATATAAATATGGTTTTGGATCAAATTTTATCAGAATATTTACAAGTACAACAGAAATTACTGATAATTATAGTTTTTTGGATGAAGTTCCATTTTGATATCGTAGTCAGAGCAATTGACGATTGATACTGACGGACAAACTTAATTTGCACTGATTTTTTGAGTTGGCCTCCGCCTCCGGTACTCGGTTTTTGCACTATGTAGTGCAAGTAAAATGTCTAACAAAATTTAATTCAAAAACGTATGTATGTTGACGGTAGAGAAAAATGTGTGTAACCTGTGCAAAAAGCATATCAATAAACTTTTTGGTAAAAAAAATGTTGCACGACCTGGGTTTCGAACCAACACCCGCTCGAACATAGAGTCACCCTCTAACACCCTAAACCACTGCGCGATCAGGCGTTGAGGAGGAGATTGCTTCAACGGAACATATTTGATTAGGTGCTTTATTACTGGAATTTGTAATCTAATTTCAAACATTCAAAAAGATATTTATTTTGATCGTAGATTTCATATCGAGCCAGAAACTTGATTTATCGTCTATGTTGCAACAAATATGCACTGATTACAATTAACTATTCTCATGATTGGCTGTAAATCTAGAATCTACTATCGGAGTAGTATGTCGTTGGTCAAAGGAACATCCTGACCACCGTAGTGTCGTCACACGGAGTCGGGAGCTGTCAGCGTGTCTTCTACTGATTTCCAAATTCTGTTCTGTTTTGTCCAGTTTGTGCAAAATATCGACCCGTCTAAGCGAAGCAATTCTAATCTCATATGAAACTCAAGTTAAAACACATATAGGTATATGCCCATAATAGTCTACTACTTAGCGTTCCTACTACTTCTTGAACTGTAATATGAGGATCGAGATGCATTACTGGAGTTTTAATTTTGAGGAGTTGCTGCCATATTTTCTCCCCAACTTCTAAACTTACTGCCAAGTCGGATGAGCCTGTGATTAGTTTATACCCAACTTTAGAAACCGAATATATGGATATTGAACAGGTAATACTACCGATAAACAGAGAGCGTGGATTAATTTTCATAACTCACTAATTAGTTGTGAATATAGACTAGATGCGACTAGATAGGGTTAGATTAAACGGTGTACAGTATTTACTTTAGTGACAGAAATATGGTTAAGTTATCAATAGTTTCTATAGTAACAACGTTTGAGATATACCCGACGGTTAATTCTACGGCACTCGACTGTCTTAAAAGTTAATCTCCCAAAGCTCTAGTTATACGTGGTTATACATTAAACAAACCTTATTGCAGACCGTTCCAGGGTAATACTGAAATAATTTTTATATTAATAGTAAAATTTATAAGCGAGATCACCATTTTTATACAATGTCGAATTATCTAAATGTTTCCGTGTTTACTTGCATTGTTGTCAGACTGTATGGAATGTCATTTTCTTAAACGTGCGTTAATAATCGGTGCTTTGAGAAAATAAAAAATGAAGTCAAGTTGATTGACTTAGTACTTCCCCACACATTACTGTGATACCAGTTTATTATTTTCCCATGGCATGAAGCTTTAGTCTGAGGTCCCCTGCAACCAAACCTTCGGCAGCCCTCCCCTGAAATTGTCTTATGCCTTATGTCCTTCCTTTACAGGTTAATGGACAGCCTATTATCAATACTACAGACTTTTCAGTTTTACGACCCCCACCCCCCAACCACCGTAATTTCATCCCCACCCAAAAAGGTAGAAAATGATCGGGAACGCCCAAAAAATCTAAAAACGAAGTTTGAGCTGTTTTCATATTTTTCGTTTTTTGATTATTGCTACGCTGCCACTGACACTACTTCTAACAACCATACACTTTTTGCATCCTCACCATTCCATTAAAATCAATCCAACCATTTCCTCGTTACACAATATAGAACTATCTAAAGCAATACTCGTATGTTTACACCAGAAAAAAGTCCTCTGGTTTCTGTAATAGGTAAGGCAATGTTCGGATGGACCTAAAAAAGTTATTTATGTCACTAGGTCTTCCTTCACAGGTCAGTGTACAGTCTATTATGAAAGCAACACATTTTTCACTTTTACAACCCTTCACCCCCCAACCACCCCAATTTCACCCCCACCCAAAAAAAGTAGAAAATGATCAGGAACCCCTAAAACGACTAAAACCGAAGTTTGAGCAATATTTAACTGTTTGAGTTTTTTGCTAATTACTCCGCCGCCCATGCACCGATTTTCAAAATTATAGGAACATTACTTACTACGAGCCCACAGCATATCGCTGTCCAAATTTCATCACAATCCATGCAGCGGTTACTGAGATTAGGTGGCTAGAAAAACGCGTACAGACCGACAAACAGACAGACCGACGGAAATGAGTGACGTGGATTTTCGTTATGTAAACATCATAAAACGCCCAAAAAGTGTATTACCTCAAAATCGAAATTTTTCACGATCACGATACTCCCCTCACCTATCGGTGTGGGAAGTAAAAATAGAAAAATAGAGAAATAGAAATTCGAGATTATCAGAAAAAATACCTAACACTTCGGTGAGAGAAGCTAAGGTTATTCAATTCCTTGCAAAACAAAATATCACAATTTAACCAGAAATTAAAACAAAAAGTCAGTTTATTGGAATTAGTGAAGAGCTACAACTTTGATGAAAAGTATATCATTGATGGAATAGTGCGGAGTAGTGGGTGTGAAGTTTTAAGACTTCCACCCTATTCTAGTATTTTTAATGCGATTGAGCTAACATGGAGCCATTTTAAAAAATGAAGTCAAGTTGATTGACTCAGTACTTCCCACACATTACGGTGATACCAGATTATTATTTTCCCATAGCATGAAGCTTTAGTCTGAGCCCTTGCAACCAAATAATCGCCAGCCCCTCCCCCCCATAAAGTTGTTTTATACTGCTAGTTCTTTCCTTCACAGGTCCATGGACATCAATACTACAAACTTTTTAGTTTTACAACCCCCAACCACACCAATTTCATCCCCACCCAAAAAAAAGGTAGGAAATGATCCGAAACCCCTAAAACATCTAAAAACGAAGTTTGAGTTATTTTCATGCTTTTAGTTTTTTATCATTGCTACGCTGCCACTGACACGATTTTTAACAAACATACGCATTCCATCCTAACCATGGTAATAATACTGTGTCAACATTTTATTAGAATCAATTTAATAGTGTCCACGTTACCAAATACAAAACGATTTAAGGCAACAAATACTCGTATGTATACAGAAAGCCTCTTAGTTTCTGTAATATAGGCCAGGCAATGTTCGGATGGACCTAAAAAGGTGATTCGTGTCGCTAGGTCTTCCTTCACAGGTTAATGTACAGCCTATTATGGATACAAGAAATTTTTCAGTTTTTCAACCCCCCACCCTCCAACCACTTCAATTCTATCTCCACTCAAAAAACGCAGAAAATGATTAGGAACCTCTAAAACGCTTAAGAAACGAATTTTGAGCTGTTTTTATATTTTAGATTTTTTATTATTTCTGCTACGCCACTGGCTCGATTCATAAAAACCATACGCGTGTGTCAAAATTTCATTAAAGTCAATTTGACAGTTTCCTCGTTACACAATATAGAACGATATAAAGCAATACTCTCGTATGTTTACACCAGAAAAAAATCTGTAATATGCAAGGCAATATTCGGATGGACCTAAGAAAGTTATTTATGTCGCTAAGTTTTCTTCACAGGTCAGTGGACAGCCTATTATGAAAGCAACAGACTTTTCAATTTTACAACCCCCCACTCCCCAACCACCCCAATTTCACCGCCACCCAAAAAAAGTAGAAAATGATCAGGAACCCTTAAAACGCCTAAAAACGAAGTTTGAGCGATATCTATCTTTTTTTTGTTTTTTGCTAATTACTCCGCCGCCCATGCACCGATTTTCAAAATCATAGGAACATTACCTATTACGACCCCACAGCATATCGCTGCCCAAATTTCATCACAATCCACGGAGCGGTTGCTGAGATTACGAGGCTAGAAGAAAGCGACAGACAGACAGAGCGACCGACAGATAGGCAGACCGACGGAAATGAGTGACGTGGATTTTCGTTATGTGGACATCATAAAATGCCCAAAAAACGTATTATCTCGAAATCGAAAATTTTCGCGATCACAATACTCCCCTCACCTATCGGTGTGGGAAGTAAAAACGAACATCATAATGTACAATAATCGTCCCGAAAGCTCATTATAAATCTTACTAGAGATCAGGTACATTTAATAACCCAAGAAAAGTGGTGAACCTGCATTAAACACATAATAAAAGTGCATTTTCCGAATGATTTCGACTTTTTTTCGACGAAATTTTTTCTATTTTCTCATTTTTCATTTTACATCCTTAAGTAATATTGTTAGAAGGTAAGTTTGAGTGCCTAACTGATAGGTTTTTTTCTTCTCTAATGTTAGTGTGGCCCTGGATGGCTCTGTCCTCAACATCCGGATGCGGCACTGTGCGTTGTATAATACATATTTCTGGCTATTAAAGGAGATTCAGTTTTTGAGAAATTAGGCCCATAAAATGTCTGCCGGGTATATCTCGAACGTTTTTACTATAATTAATATGTACTTGAATCCCAATATTTATTGCTACTGTAGTGGATAAAGTATAGTATTAGGTAGCGGTAATGGTAACAACTCACTTGATTTTTAGCTGACTGCGTGAATTATTACCATCATTACCACCTGTTGAACAATATACTATTACAGTTAATTAGCAGGAATTAGTGTGAAACTTGCTACTGTTTAGTTATACGTAGACAAAAACCTTTGTCTTGGCTGATGTATTACATTTGAGCTCTTAATCAGTTGAGGGTGTACACTCATCTAATCAGATTTCGAAGTTCTTCAAACTGCTGGCTACCGAATGGCCGATAGTTTAGTCACTGTTGACTTCAACTCTTAATTTATTGTTTGTACTGCTAGCTCATATTATAGAGCCTTGAAAACCACGAAATTTCTATCAGCCGACGATTCGGACAAGTTGTAGGTATGTGCACATGCTCAAACTTCAGACAGCGGACTACATCGGCCAATAGTTTACTTGTTCTTGCACACTAGATTTTCTTTTAGCTGATGGTTTGGGCGACATGTTAGTCTGTTAAGGACGTATGCACTTGTTCGCATTAAAAGCAACAATAGATAAATAGTCAGAAAAAGTAGATTTATATATTCGGATAGATCAGGCATAGATGCCGCGGGAAGGTGGAAATGAGGGAAATGCTCCCCTCCCCCCCAAATTCTGAGAAAACACGGACTAGACAACTTTTTGTTATTATTACGACTATAATATTTTATAAGCAGGTAAATGAATATAAAGTAGTGCTATAATAAGATTTTAATGCTTCAAACATTTTTTGTTGAATACATACTAAAAGCTTGTCAGCAAAAAGTTCTGGCTCACCGAACTCATTTACAGAACCCCACCGTCGAAAACGGACAGGCTGACATTGAGTACAGCAAGAGATACAATGAAACCGTCCGGCGCGCAAAAAGCCAACACGATGGATGCCAAAATAAAAACGAAGATTATGTCACATCCTAATGGCAGCCGCTCCTTCTGGACTCTGGCCAAACAAATCAAGGATAACTTCTCGAGGAACAGCTTCCCTCCGATCACATGTGCGGATGGAACAGTCGCAACAGCTTCCAAGGACAAAGCCGAAATATTTGCCAAGACATTTGCAGCAAACTCCAGTATCCAGTTACCATCCATACCGAGAGTACCCCAAACTACGAGTATGGGCGAAATAACGTTCAGAACAAAAACAGTCCGGAAGGTGCTGCAGTTACTTGACATTAATGAGGTGAATGGGCTCGACATGATCCCCTCTATTGTTATTGTTAACATTTACTCTGAATTTGTGATAAGACAGGTATTGGACAACTCGAATGGCGGTATAACTATTTTCGGAAGCAAAATATCTAACTTAAGATTTGCTGACGATACAACCCTTATTGCTGCTTCTCAGGAAGAACTAGTAGCTCTATTGAACGTTTTAGAACAACACAGTGCAGCATATGGTCTTGATATTAACTACAACAAGACCAAGGTTATTATCGTAGGTAGAGAGCATGACAATCATTGAGAAATAAAGTCAATAGGCCGTTGTGAGGTAGTTCAAAGTTTTGTGTACCTCGGTTCTTTGATCCACAATTCAGGTAGCTGTGAGAATGAGATTCGACGGCGCATTCAACAGGCACGGGTGGCCATGACAAAGCTTACTAAAATATGGCGTGACCATAACATCACTAAAGCTACCAAAATGTCACTGGTTCAGTCTCTTGTGTTCTCCATATTTTTGTATGCCTCTGAAACTTGGACTGTTAAAAGGCAGATCGAGCTCGCATAGATGCTTTTGAAATGTGGACGTGGAGGAGAATGCTGAGAATTCCTTATACCGCCCATCGAACTAATGTTTCCATACTGGATGAGCTCGGTAATCCAAAGAGACTATCATCCATTGTGTCGACGAGAATGCTTACATTCTTCGGACATATTCACAGAAGCGATAATATGGACAAACTTGTAGCTCAGGGTCACGCCCCGAGTGGGCGGCGCCGTGGCCGTTCCCCTACACGCTGGGTGGATACGACGAAACAGTTGCTAGATATGAGTATCAAGAGCGCCACTGAACTGACAGTAAATCGCGAACGATGGCGAGCTACAGTTCTCAAAACTATTGATAATATACGTGTCGGCAATACTCTAGCTCCGACTTAATGCATTTTGCGAGTTCACAACATGTCTTTTAAGACATTGTGACTATGATGATGATTGTTGTGAAGAAGTGCGAAGCGGAGCTCGCTCCTATACTTACCCGCCTCTTTCGGATGTCTTAACGATTCCGGCATCTTCCCAAAAGACTGAAAAACAGCTTGCAACTAGCCGGTGCCAAACAAGGGTTCCAAAGCTGATCCAACCAACTACAGGCCTGCTTTCTGTGGTCAGTGATCGAGAAATGCACAACCAGCAGCTCATGAAATACCTCAAGCTCCATCACTTAGTCAATGACAGGTAATATGGATTCGACACCAAAGATCAACTGGAGATCTCCTGGCTTACGTTACATATGTGTGGGGCAAACTGATCCGTTCATCTGGCGAGGCTCACGTCGTTGCCCTTGATATTTCAAAGGCATTCGATCAACTGTGACACTCAGCTCTCCTAAACAAGCTTCCGTCCTACGGCCTCCCTGTTAGGCTTTGCGGTTGGCTTGTACACTTCCTCTCTGGTCGGAAGATCTCTGTCGTGGTAGATGGCTTTTCCTCTATGGAAGGCTATAACATCAATGCTGCATGCAGGCAGCACGAGCAATACACCGATCCTTGTTGTCGAGCTGGAGCACAGGAGACTGGAAGCGGCTGCTTCGCTTGCAAAAGATCTGGGTACCATTACTGCTTGGTAAAATGTAATGCATCCAAGACCCAGTATTGTACGCTATCAAACAAGAAGTACCCAAACCGGCACCCGGTTCTAATGAACAATCAGGCTCTGACAAGGAATCACTCAATCAAGCTGCTTAGGAGTATGATTATGTAGAAGCTAGAAAACGTGTGTTTGTCTTATTTTTGTTACCATTTCTGGTAAGTTGGAATAAATAAAAATGCCGATATACTCGTATATTATAAAGTTTATTTTCGAGGTCACTCCAACAAAGTTTATGCTAAACGGCGAGTTGCTATCACCTTCTTGTAATATTCTGCGGATTTCTTCATCGTCCTTGTCCTGTTAGGGCTATTGAAGTCTACATGATATAGACCGAATTTCAGTCTGAAAAAGGAACAAAACATTACTTGAGAACCTGTTGTGTTGCATACCCGACAATCCTTAACTTCTATGATCGTTATCGCTTCCATAACTGCAAGCTTTGGTTCTAGTGCTTCTACTATGGTACTACTACACAGTAATAACAAATGAATGTAGCAGTTTTCCAAAGGGGTTGTTAGAATCAATGATACTAAACTTAGCCCGTCTACACATTGGACGCCTACAGGCTGCTATCAACTGGCAGACAGGGCAAAAAGGTACTAACGCTGGACACAGTGGAACTATAGTCCACCATATACTCGGAATGGTCTCGGCCTCTATGGTTCTCCAAGCACATACGGAAAGATCCTACCACGTCCTTTTTCCCAGGAAGGAGACGAATGGAATAGGAGTGACAGTTCCATATCACCCTCCGATCTTGCGCTATTCACCGACATCAGTCAGAACTGGGCGCAGGAGCAGGAGTAACTCGTACAAATCCAAGAGTTGAAATTTCAGTATACCTTTGAAGGTACACCACAATCTTCCCAGCAGAAATGAAAGCCATGAAATTGAGAGTCAGGAACAAGTACCCCCTGACAAACAAATCTATAAAAAACCTTTTCAGTTAGCCAAGCTGCGCTTAGAGCACTGAGCTCCAAACGTATCGACTCAAGAGTCAAATGGAACTGTATACATCTCTCAATAAAATTGGAACAAAGGACAAAGTAACTTTGGTTTGGGTTTCAGGTCATAGCGGAGTGGAAAGCAATGTATTGGCTATACCCTCGCGAGAGGAGAAACTGCCTTTTCAGACTTCCGAGTAAACTGCTACATAAATAAATACCTGTGTTTGAAAAACTAGTACTCAGCTTCGGACAGAAACGTCAAAAATGTGAGTTATATACCATTATCATGTTACACTTACGTATAACCACTATTCCATTCGAAGTCGTCCATCAAACTCCATACTGTGTAGCCAGCAACGTTCACACCATCTGTTTCTATAGCGTCCCTGATATTACTAAGGTAGTTCTAAAAAAAAATGGTTTGATATTATTAACATCATAAGTTCAGCTTCTGTCATACACGAATAATTCCAGTACCTTGATATAGTTGATTCTCCTGTCATCATCAAGTAGCTTTACCTCGCGATCACTAAATCCATTCTCTGTTATTATAATCCTGGGGTTGTTGAAAGTGTCTTTCACCCATTTGAGTAATTTACGAATACCCCAAGGGACAACCTGAAACAGTTAATAGTGTTTAATAATCAATGCTTAACTTTCCTGCTCTTTCAACAGCAGACTGCCGTGAAGAACTAAGCCTCATGTTATGACTGTTTTGATATGCAGTTATATTTTGAGAACCGTCAATAATTGAGTATACTTGGCTCTATACAAAGAACTTCCAATCGCTCGGAAAGTGGGAAAGCGGCATAAGAAAGCAAAGTGTATTTTTTTAGCTTACAATTACAATCTTTCGGAGAACTATGGCTCCATCATCAGGGCTAAAAAGTTGATAACAATTTCAGTAAAACATTTGACATTAAAGAGGTAAAAGACTTACAATAAAGTCCTGTGAGGTTTGAGCTTAACGATGTAAGTAACACTGTACGTAAACATTAAACTTATAAGTTTAATGTTTAAACTTATAAGTTCAAACATTAAACATTTTTTAGTACAGTATTACTTACATTGGTAAGCGCAAACCTCACGGGACTTTATTGTTAAAGTTTTTTACCTCTTTAATATCAAATGTTTTACTGAAACTATCATCAACTTTTTAGCCCTGATGATGGAGGCATAGTTCTCCGAAGGCTTGGAATTATAAGTTAAAAGGATACACTTTGCTTTTTTATGCCGCTGTCCCAGTGATTAAAAGTTCTTTGTTGCCTAACTGGTCGGCATATGACTACCTTCTCCTAAAACTTCGCTCTATGTATATTTCGCACTCGTAATAATAGGTAGAAGACCTTGAATACAGATGGATGGGTGACTAATAATTCCAAACCAAATGCGTGTTCTGGTAGCTCTATGGAACTCAGAAAAATATAAGGAAAAATTTCAGCAGCTTGAAGAAGTGGTTACTGTAGCATAAACATAAATGAGGAACTAACGAGATCAGTGTTGCCATCAGTGTTACTAAGCGGGAAATTCAAAAAGTTCCGAACTTATCACATCACTCTCCATTCTGAAGTCTACTTACCCTCAAAAAATCCGATCCACCCTTCTCCCAGTCGTCCGGTTGGCTTCTATCAGCCTCACAATCTGAATAGAATCCCATTGCACTGGGGTCAGGATTTTTTTGGGCTGAGATCAAATGTGTAGTATAATGATTCAAACCTATGACGTCCAGTGTCCCTTTCAGATATGTCTGCTCTTCTTTTGTGAACTCGGGTAATCGAGATCTTTTGAATCCTTGTTGATTGCTTCTTCTGGCTATCTGCTCCTTTACAATACTTGAATGATCACCGTTAATGAGGGGGTTGATATAGGTGCCCCACTAAAAATGAAAATTATCTTTCAGCTTCATTACAGTTTTAATATAGTGTGGCACATGATAAAAGAAGAAATTCAATAGGCTATTCAATGATGTAAACAAACCAGATTGATTTTATAAAAAAATGACATAAGTAGTGTATATCTGCTGCTTACTTAGAATGTCATGCGGTCTCTTCGTTAACTGTATCCAGTAAAAAGATGTTTTAGTGCATCTTTTGCTAATCAACATTCAATCAAATCGAGGTCCTACCAGAAAATGCCGTAAAACGCACCGACTACCAATGGGATTCGAACCCGCTCCTCCGGAACTCTAGTCCGACGCTGTGCCAGCTGGGCCATGGTGGTCATGGCTACTTAGCCCGCGAAGCGATCTCAAGAAGCATTGAATTCTCTCCGCCGCTTTGTGCTGCTAGAAGATGACAGCAGTGGAACTGTCAGTAGGAGTGAGAATTCGATGCTTCTTGAGACCGTTTCACGTGTTGGGTTGCCATGGCCGCCATGGCTCAACTGGCAGAGTGTCAGACTAGAATTCCGGAGGCGTGAGTTCGAATCCCGCCGGCAGTCGGATCTTTTTCTGGCATTTTCTGGTAGCACCTTGATTTGAGACACCAACATGCGGGCAATAGCATAAAAAATGGTATTACAAACATTCAATCATGCATACAGCATTTTTTTATCACAGAAACATTTACTTCAAGAGCTAATACCCCTACCAGCCCTGAGCAGGGGATATGAACAAGAAGATGAGACTGTTGAGCATCAGCAATGCGTTAGCCCAGTTGTCCTTGGCCAGGTTAAGGCAAACCCCAAATTTTGAGAAAAGTATAGCGCAGCACAGCACGTTCTTTTGCGAGATTTGTTTACATTTTACTTCCCACACCGATAGGTGAGGGGAGTATTGTGATCGCGAAAATTTTCGATTTTGAGATAATACGCTTTTTGGGCGTTTTATGATGTCTACATAACGAAAATCCATGTCACTCATTTCCGTCGGTCTGTCTTCTGTCTGTCTGCCGGTCTGTCGGTCTGTCGGTCTGTCGGTCTGTCGGTCTGTCGGTCTGTCGGTCTGTCGGTCTGTCGGTCTGTCGGTCTGTCGGTCTGTCGGTCTGTCGGTCTGTCGGTCTGTCGGTCTGTCGGTCTGTCGGTCTGTCGGTCTGTCGGTCTGTCGGTCTGTCGGTCTGTCGGTCTGTCGGTCTGTCGGTCTGTCGGTCTGTCGGTCTGTCGGTCTGTCGGTCTGTCGGTCTGTCGGTCTGTCGGTCTGTCGGTCTGTCGGTCTGTCGGTCTGTCGGTCTGTCGGTCTGTCGGTCTGTCGGTCTGTCGGTCTGTCGGTCTGTCGGTCTGTCGGTCTGTCGGTCTGTCGGTCTGTCGGTCTGTCGGTCTGTCGGTCTGTCGGTCTGTCGGTCTGTCGGTCTGTCGGTCTGTCGGTCTGTCGGTCTGTCGGTCTGTCGGTCTGTCGGTCTGTCGGTCTGTCGGTCTGTCGGTCTGTCGGTCTGTCGGTCTGTCGGTCTGTCGGTCTGTCGGTCTGTCGGTCTGTCGGTCTGTCGGTCTGTCGGTCTGTCGGTCTGTCGGTCTGTCGGTCTGTCGGTCTGTCGGTCTGTCGGTCTGTCGGTCTGTCGGTCTGTCGGTCTGTCGGTCTGTCGGTCTGTCGGTCTGTCGGTCTGTCGGTCTGTCGGTCTGTCGGTCTGTCGGTCTGTCGGTCTGTCGGTCTGTCGGTCTGTCGGTCTGTCGGTCTGTCGGTCTGTCGGTCTGTCGGTCTGTCGGTCTGTCGGTCTGTCGGTCTGTCGGTCTGTCGGTCTGTCGGTCTGTCGGTCTGTCGGTCTGTCGGTCTGTCGGTCTGTCGGTCTGTCGGTCTGTCGTTCTGTCGGTCTGTCGGTCTGTCGGTCTGTCGGTCTGTCGGTCTGTCGGTCTGTCGGTCTGTCGGTCTGTCGGTCTGTCGGTCTGTCGGTCTGTCGTCTGTCGGTCTGTCGGTCTGTCGGTCTGTCGGTCTGTCGGTCTGTCGGTCTGTCGGTGTGTCGGTCTGTCGGTCTGTCGGTCTGTCGGTCTGTCGGTCTGTCGGTCTGTCGGTCTGTCGGTCTGTCTGTCTGTCTGTCGCTTTTTTCTAGCCTCGTAATCTCAGTAACCGCTGCATGGATTGTGATGAAATTTGGCCAGCGGTATTATGTGGGGTCGTAGTAGGTAATGTTTCTATAATTTTGGAAATCGATGCATAGGCGGCGGAGTAATTGGAAAATAACAAAAAAAATTAAATATCGCTGAAACTTTGTTTTTAGGCGTTTTAGAGGCCCCTGATCATTTTCTACTTTTTTTTGGGTGGGGTTGAAATTGGGGTGGTTGGGAGGTGGGGGGTTGTAAAATTGAAAAAATTGTTGCTTTCATAATAGACTGTCCACTGACCTGTGAAGGAAGGCCTGGCGACATAAATAACTTTTTTAGGTCCATCCGAACATTTCCTTGCCCATTACAGAAAGCCAAGAACTTTCTGATGTAAATGTAAATGTAAGATCGTTGTAACGAGGAAACTGTTGAATTGATTTTAGTGAAATTTTGACACAGTATTACTACCATCGCGAAAATGGAAAACGCGTATGGTTTTGAAAAATTGTGCCAGTGGCGGCGCAGAAATAATAAAAAAACTAAAAATATAAAAACAGCTCAAACTTCGTTTTTAAGCGTTTTAGAGGTTCCTGATCATTTTCTGCGTTTTTTTTGGGTGGGGGTGAAATTGGGGTGGTTGGGGGGTTGGGGGTTGAAAAATTAAAAAAATTCTTGTACTCATAATAGGCTGTCCACTAACCTGTGAAGGAAGATCTAGCGACACAAATCACCTTTTTAGGTCCATCCGAACATTGCCTAGCCTATTACGGAAACTAAAGGACTTAGAATTTTCTGCATACATACGAGAATATATTGGTTTAAATCGTTTTGTATTTTGTAACGTGGACACTATTAAATTGATTCTAATGAAATTTTGACACAGTATATTGTTACCGTGGTGAGAATGGAAAACGCTTGTGTTTGTCAAAAATCATGTCAGTGGCAGCGTAGCAATAATCAAAGAACGAAAAGTATTAACACAACTCAAATTCGGTTTTTAGACGTTTTAGGGGTTCCTGATCATTTCCTACCAGTTTTTTTGGTGGGGGTGAAAGTGAGGTGGTTGGGGGGTGGGGGGTTGTAAAACTGAGAAGTTTGTAGTATCGATAATAGGCTGTCCATTGACCTGTGAAGGAGAGACCTAGCGGCATAAGACAATTTTAGGGGGGCTGGCGATTATTTGGTTGCAAGGGATCTTAGACTAAAGCTTCATGCTATGGGAAAATAATAAACTGGTATCAGCGTAATGTGTGGGAAGTACTGAGTCAATCAACTTGACTTCATTTTTTTGTACTCCTACGGGGTGCCGACACTACATAGTATAGTCAAATTAGGTTATATGTATGAGTAACATTAAGGCTATGAAAATGAAAGCAGTGATTTATTTTTACAACTTACACGTCTGAGTAAGGCACAAACATATCTAAAGCAGTACTAGTTCAAAATACTAGTTTTGAATCAAGCAAAATGAATTATGCATTGCAAGTATATCGATACCTGTTGACGCGTTGTTAAATCTATACACATGTTTACTGGGTCGGTGCTTAGAAGGGTCGGTCACTGCAAGTGAAATGACCATCGCGCGTGCGGCCAAAGTAGGCATTGGGGATTATTACGTTTCTATCCAGTCTTAACCGCTGCATAAGACGATGAGGTATATCAACGCTACCAATTTTTTTGTGAGTGTGGAACTATCTTCAGAATGAGCACAATATTTCAACCGTGGGACGGGACATACTATCTTCCCGAAGTAGATTACGGGACGAAAACCAAATAAGTGATGATGCTGAGATGGATATGGGCATTACTGATGAACGCAGCCGCGCTTCATGCCAGAAAGACATTTCGGACAGCGAAACTGCTACTAAATTATTATGAATGCATTTCACAATTACTATTACATATTTTCTATTTCATAATATTGGATTTACAAATTAAGCTTACACATTTCTAGCTCTTTTATCCCCCGTAAAAACAAGTAAATAAATCTTATATCTCTGTCCGTAACTATACTAACAGTGCGAATTGGTTTATCTGGTTTAAATTTTTTATATAGTATTTTTTACTGGGTAAAAAAATACCTGAACTTCCACAATGTGTGTAGTGATACTGATAATTTCAAAAGTCGCGCCTCATCTTTTATCATTTGACGTTCTATCTTTGGTGACTTGACATGGTTTAGCGGTTATTCAACGAACTTAAATTGATGGAATTATTGAGTTTGTCACATATCGTCCTCACCCAGATTGAGAAAATATTTACGAATAAATATTCTAAGCCGCCCTTGTCTTTAGTTTGCAGGTGTCCAGTTTTTGTGGCTTTGTTTCACTTGCTCGCAAAAATGTAAACAAATCTTAAAGCGCTGTCCTACTGCATTGAAATGGACCAACGCAAATTGATTACAAGAAGCGCACAGTACAAGTGACCAACGGGCATAAGTGCTGTCATCTTGGTAGATCAGACACATTCAATACAAAATACAATACAAAAGGGCCAAACTACACAGGGTGTCCATTTAGTGTGTAATTCTTCGATATTTCGCAAGGTATACCTGATAGAAGAAAATGTCAAATACAAAAGTTATTTGGTTACATAAGACGCATATCTAAAAATATTTTGAAATATACAGCGTGTTGCGGGAAAGTAGGATAGTGATCAACCTGATTTTTTTGTATGGAACCTTAACTTTTTTGTGGAACTATCTTCAACTTTTTTTGAGAAAAGTTAAAGGAATATATCAATTTGGACGTATTACTTGCGACCTTAATCCGGAGATTAATAGAAAATAAATTATAACTTGGCAACGTCGCAACCGGTGCCAAAAATATTTTAGGGTTAAATAGAGATCAATGATGGAAACTAGAAGAATTTACAAAAAGGTATAGTTTCATATAAAAAAATCAAGTTGATCACTATCCTACTTTCCTGCAACGCCCTGTATATTTCAAAATATTTTTTTAAAATATGCGTCTTAAGTAACCAGATAAGTTTTGTATTTGACATTCTACTTGATCGGGTATACCTTGCGAGATATCAAAGAATTACGCACTAAATGGACACACTGTATATTTGTATACTGTTTCGAAAACACGGTGTGGTATTCTTAGGGCGTAGTCAAAAACAATTTTCAGTAGCCCATACATTTTTAAACCTCGTTTTCAGATGCTCTTTAAGTATTGAGTTCATATAAGGGTATCCAAGAATGTTTTGCCGAACCATTTTTTGTTTAAATCATTTCAACATATGTATATCGATTTCAAAGTACGTTATGAGATTAGTCAAAATAACCTTTTATGTGTAGGATGGTTCTGCTAATGAAACTTACCACAAAATGACGCATAACCTCCGCCGCGTGTATATCTTCAGTCTTATTGGAGCTAGGCTCGGACCAATCACTATCAATCACAAATCCTACAGTCCCTGTAATTTATTCATGTTTAAGACAATCACACAACTTTTCTATTAAATATGTCTCAACTCAGTGGCTTAGGTATGGGAGATATATGCCCCTTTGAACCGAATATCAACACGTCTCATGCTAGCGGTCATGAAGTAGTTCTACATATAATAACGTTTATGGTTTGTAAATCTCAAGTGAATGCAAGGTATGCATACATGAAAAAATCCAGGCGGGTACTTGTTAAACTGTAGGCAGCCCAAAAACAGGAGCTGAAACTTATGAAACTTTCTGAACTATACATCTGTAGTTCCGACCCCATTTCATCCCCCACATCCTCCTGAAAGGTGCCTACAAAATTATTGTTAGGTTAACCGTTGCCTCCAAACCAGATATATCTCCCCGCCATTAACAAAATGCGCTCAGCCATATTGGTTTTTCACATGGGTGACCGGTACTAACCCATGATTTGAAATTGATAATCGGGTGAACGCGTTGCAAGAGATGAACTTTGGCCAACTTTCCTTAGATGACAAAATAAAAATTAAGGAAATCATAAATGAAGCAGACAGCTGCTTAGTTCAACAGGTTGCGCTGCGGTGTAGCAATACATGATAGTATAAAACCCTTAAGAACTGACAATTTGTGATACTAATTATAAAAGCATTTAAGAAACAACTGTTTGTGGAAACTTAAAACTCTTATTACTTGCAGGGTGCAACGGTCTCAACAAAACCAGGTAGAATTTTCGTATAACTAGTTGTTTTTATTTTAAATTTTGCGTGCCCCCTCCCTTTCAAAAATCCAGGAACTGCCACTGACCTGCATAAACAACCCCAAACTCTAAATGCTTCAGCAATATGTACCTTTTTGTATAGTTCTGAACTTGGCGTTGTAAATGTGCCAAGCTCGAGCGTGAGCCAGCAATAAGTTTTTTCCGCAGATGTATTCGCCAATACCTGGCGATTTTATCAATGGAGCCGCGTACCCATACCCATATCCAATTTCACATATCATCACAGGTTCGTTGAAAGTGAACCAGTTACTCACATCGTCACCAAAAAGTTCGAAGCATAGTTCAGCATAATCACCAAACCTAAAATTAAAACAGAATACCTAATTATCAGACAGATCCATTGCAGCAGTGGAACCTATGGGATTTTCATCCACTCCCCTCAAGATATTAACATAACTTTTTTTGTAGTGAAGAGGTTAGGGTTCAGTTGCCCTAATAGTTGCCGCGCAGCCTTGAGGCTTATTGTACACCCCCAGACAAGGGGATCAAACAGAGTCTCATTTTAAGTTCTTTGCGAACTTTGAGATGGATTGAACTATGCTCTCCTGTCTTCCCTTCTGGCTTAAATTCAAGTAAGAGTTCCTGCTTTTACTCAGGACAGGACAGTCAAAGATAATATGCTTAGCTGTTTCCGCTGCCTCTCCGCACTGTTTGCATAATGGATTTGCCACTTCATCCCCAGCTCTTGCAGGTTTGCACTGAACGTCCAGTTATGAATCTTTTGTAGTTCCTTTCTACTCTGAGAGCGTCTGCGGTATTAGGGCGCGAGGGTCGCCTGAGAATTCTCTTAGACTGAATAATCCCCACCACTCTGTCCCAGCGCTTCTGGTGTTCATTTGACACCTAACTGGTGATAGCTGTCCGAACCATGTTGTATGATATACCACATGCTGGTTCTGGCCCAATGAGAGGGAGTTCTGTGCCTTCCTTGGCACACCTGTCGGCCCTCTCATTGCCGTCCACTCCTATGTAACTAGGCATAAAAGATTATGTTTCCGTGTTGGTCTTCGCCAGTGTCTCTAGAGTATTATGGCAGTCCAACACCATTTTTGAAGTATAGTGGTTGCTCGCCAAGGCCATCAAAGCCGCCTGGCTGTCTGTGTTTACATAGATAGTCTTTTTGCAGTATCCTTTGTCCATGCAAAAAGACGTTCCAAAATTGCGGTTATTTCTGCCTGGAAAACGGTAGCCTATTCACCTAGGCGGATGCTTCCGTTCCGGCCAGGCCTACCACCGTGTATGCCTCCTCCTGTACCTGATGATCAGTGTACCAGGTGATATCATTCGACATGTATCGAGGTTCTCCTAGAGCCCATTCGGATCTGTCACTTAGATTGGCTTGGGGGCTGTTCCAAATTACGTTTCTATCACCGTCCCAGAACTGATTTCATCATGCCCCGCCCATTTTACAGTTCTATAAAAACGGTGATTCTAGAATCACAAAATGGGCGGGACATGATGAAATCAGTTCTGGGACGGTGATAGAACCGTAATTTGGAACAGCCCTTTGATAATGGATCTCGGTGTTCACGACTTTTGACTTTCTGTCGGGTGGCGTCTCAAGTATGTGACACGGTAGATTGTCAACTATCGTGGTGTGTGTGAGGCAGGGTGGTAAAACCAGTTGGCATGGCACTGTACTCTATATGCAGCCACTTTTGCCTCTACTGACATATGGACACGTGTCAGGTTTTGAAAAATCTTTTTGGCATGTGGCCAGATTGTGTGGTGTGTATTAGGGTCGTATCCATAGTCGATACTTAAGGGTCCCTTAATATTTGGGGGTTACTTAAGTAAGGTTTTGTGTTTCGAAACCTTACTTGAGGGTCCCTTACGTAAGGTTCCCTTCGTTGTAATCAAGGCAATTTTGTAGATTAATTTTGGAGTGCGGTGTTGTCAGTTTCTGTCGCATTCGGAAAAATGTCCGGCACAAAACACGGAATACTGGCACAAAACAAAAAGAGATAACAGAAAACACCAAAATGCGTAAGCATAGACATAACAAATTGACATATTTAAAATATGACAACGTCGCTGAATGAACCCCTCCGTCTGGTAGTTGTTGTCTAGGAAACAGATACAGAAAAGCCACACTTGAAGGTCCCTTGAGTTACCCTCAAGTATCCCTTGAGTAATACTTAAGGGATACTTGAGAAACGTCTATGAATACGGACCTTAGTGAAGACATGACTGAATGAAAGCTGAATGAATTAAATAACAATTATTATTCTGAAAACTGTATCCAGGATTAAAATGTACTCCACATTTCCAAACTGCCAACTTACCAGTCGACAATATTGGAGTTCAAAAATCCACCAAGTTCTTGTAGAGATTGAGGCAAATCCCAATGGTAAAGTGTCACCAAAGGCTCGATACCATTATCCTTCAGTTCTTTTATCAAATTTTTGTAATACTGCACACCAGCTTTGTTTACTTTGTTTGCAAATCCTGAAAAATTTGTGAAATAAATACGCGTATTAATATTAGATGTTTTCGCGGGAAACGTACATAACGATTCCAGAATTAGTTTACTGTCCTCATTTAGTCTCCGACACAGTGCCGAAAACGGGACGCATTTATTGATTCAAAATTTGCATGAAAAACGTACTTAAATCAGCTACTCGAGGAGATATTTGAATAAACAAAAAATAAGAAAAGTTGAAAATGTATTGTTCTTATCCCCTAATTTCAAAAATTCCAATTTTACCAATCATTAGCAGAAAAAAGTCAATATTTATTCGCTATAAACATAATTATTGCCATTATGCTTGTTCATGATTTTTTTAAAACCTCTAATGACAAAATCATGTTATTTATTTCTTGCCTAGCTTCTATTAAGAGAATTATACAGTAAATACATATTACGCAAATTATCTTGAAGAGCTGGTGACTCATCATTATAATCTATACAGGGTGTCCCAGAAGTCAACGTCAAGCCGCTACGGGGTGACAGGATTGGTTGTAACTATCATGAGAAAAATCACAACAATTTTTCGGTTATTGTGGTTAACTTTTATTATTTTTGTTCATTTAAACTTTGGAACCGTAACCCTAAATAACATTTCTAGAAGCACAGTCAAAAATGATGACACAATTGCCCCAAGTTTTTTAGAATGAAGACTATTTATTAAACTATGAATTTAAAATTTTCAAAGTTTGCCGACTTTGAACGACCTCCTTTAAAAAAAATGTACTAAAGTACCTTGGCAAGTGCTATTAAAAGTTGGCGCATTTAACCAGGATTGTAAAATGGTACAATACTGGTTAGTCTCATACTAAAAAAAAACGAGTAAAAAAATAAAAACCTCTAGTAACCCGATTTTTCCTAATTCATTTCACTCAGGTCAGATGTTCTTTATTCGCACAAGCTTCTGGTAGGTTTTTAATTTTACGGCAAAATAATGAGAGATGTGGATAGTGGACATGTTTGCCATGAGTGGGCACGACAGATAGTGACGCCACTTTTAACTAAGTCAACAAAAATAAGTAAAATTAATAAAATAACGAAAAATCTTGACCTAGCTTAGTTTAGGTTTAGGTTTTTATTAAAATAAAAGTTCAAATTGTGTACCATCAGCCTCAATACATATCCTACATTTTCGTAAAAAAGATCTACTTATTAGCCAGGCACATTTAATGCGAGAAGACGGATCCCAGTATCGCTTTAAAGTAGGCCTGTGGGCCGGAATTTTGAACGGCAAAATTGTTGGGCCTTTTGAGCTCCCTGGGAATTTGACTGGCACGAATTACCTACATTTTTTACGATAAAATTTACCAACTTTGTTAGAGGACGTACCACTAAAGCGACCTACAGACGTTGATGTAAGCTGCGATTCCTCAATCGACTCAAGGTTTCATGAAACTTGCATGAGTTGCATAAGGTCCTACTCAAATCGAAACCTGTTGCGATGTCCGAATCGACTTGATATTTCATGCACGTTTTATGCAACACAAGAATAGTAGGGTGGGCTTATTTCTTTGCATCGACGCAATACTATACACGTTGAAACCTGCATCACTGCATCGGCGTCACCGGCTCGGCGACATGGCTCACCGTCCATAATAGGATTCCAGAATCTGCATCGCTGCAAGCCGTAACTGATACCAAATTCGTGATTCAGTACCACACACGCTGCTACTTGCGTTATGAAACGTAGAAGTCGATGCCTGAATCGCAGCATGCATCAACGTCTGTAGACCGCTTAACATATCGTCGCCACATGAGGTATCAACAAGATGGCTGCCCAGCGCATTACGCAGTGCAAGTAAGGGGTTTCCTTGACAAAAAATATCCGGGAGGTGAATGTGGACGTTCAGGCACTATCTAGTGGCCAACTCGTTCCCCAGATTTAAATCCCCTGGAATTTTGTTATCGGGGTGTTCTCAAAGAAAAAGTTTATTCAAAAGCCATTGAGAGCGTAGCCGAGCTGCGCAAACGAATTTCTCAAGCTGCTGAAGACATCAACTCTCGAGGGCATGCCTGGCTAATATGTAGACCTTTTTTAAGAAGATGTAGGGCGTGTATTGAGGCTGATGGTAAACAATTTGAACATTTATTGCCTGACTTTTATTCCAATAAACCTAAACTATACTAGGTTGAAATTTTTCATTATTTTATTAATTTTACTTATTTTTGTTGACTTTGCTAAAAGTGGCGTCACTATCTGTCTCGCTCACTGATAGCAAATATGTTCATTATCCATATCTCTCATCATTTTGCTGTAGAATTAAGAATCTACCAAAAGCTTGTGCGAATAAAGGACATCTGATCAGAGTGAAATGGGTTAGCAAAAATCGGGTTACTTGAGGTTTTTATTTTTTACTCGTTTTTTTTTTAGTATGAAACTAACAAGTACTGTACCATTTTACAATGCTGGTTAAATGCGCCAACTTTTAATGGTACTTGCCAAGGTACTTTAGTACATTTTTTTTAAAGGAGGGTCTTTCAAAATTGGCAAACTTTGAAAATCTTGAATTCATAGTTTAATAAATAGTCCTCATTCTAGAAAACTTGGGGCAATTGTGTCATTATTTTGACTGTGCTTCTAGAAATGTTATTTAGGGTTACGGTTTCAAAGTTTAAATGAACAAAAATAATAAAGATTAACCACAATAACCGAAAAATTGTTATAATTTGAGAAAACTTCTAGGTTTTTTTAAATGCCCATAATTTTCAAACTGCATGGGATAGATTTTTTTTCTGATTTTTCTCATAATAGTTACAACCAATCCTGTCACCCCGTAGCGGCTTGACGTTGACTTCTGGGACACCCTGTATATAAAAAATAATAACGGTAATCACATGCTCCTGGATGGAGTATATAAAAATTCTACCCTTATTCGAGAAATGTTCCCACAAAAAGATGGTTTCACTAGGCACTCCAATCGATCTCTTATATGAGATTTCAGAAAAATACGTCCAGACCGCTCTGACTCTGTTCTTTTTCCACATTGTAAATTGTTTTGAGTACAAAATTTTTGTACCTGAAATTCAGTATGCTCCGAACTGCTGCAAACGGGTCGGGCGTTGAGTAGTATCCATTCTCTATATAACTATTTCAACAATCTTTTATTCAAATACAGAGCAATATATGTATTGTTTATATTATACTGTGCGTGAGCTATTTTCATTTTGTATGAATATTAAATATCTAAGACAGATATAACAAGAAACGAAATAAAACTTAAAAAAATCAATGCTTTGGCGCCATGTGCTTGTACATTTTTGTCACGCGGTGACGTCATGCTCAGACCGGTACGAAAACTGCCCGGCAAGTGATCATATCTGTTGGAGTCGTAGTATCATGTGATGGGGGTGGCAAGTCATCCGACGCGTATACGCTGTGGAAGGAGAACACACATTCTGTGTCGCTGTGAAGCCCTTGGGTATTACTAGGGTCATGTGTTCTTGAACCTGAGGATAAGATGTGCAGGACCCAAGGCCAAGATCACCTTTGCGATGAGGGTTGGACTTGGGAACTAGGGTAAGGAGAGGTGCACTAGAAAGCCTATGTTCCTCTTTCATTCATCCATCCATTGACTCCGCTAATTTTGCGTTTCTGGAATTAGATGGAAGGTGCATTCTAATAAAAAAAATGGAGTCAAGTTTATTCACTCAGTACTTCCCACACATTAAAGTGTTACCAGTTTATTATTTTTCCATAGCATGAAGCTATAGTCTGAGATACAACACCCCTCAACCACTCAAACTCCACTCCCACTCAAAAAAAATTTAAACACGATCAGGAACCCCTAAAGCGCCTGAAAACGAAGTTTTTATATTTTTAGCTTTTTTATTATTGCTGCGCCGCCACTGACACGATTTCTAAAAATCATAAACGGTTTCCATCCTCGCCGCCGTAGTAACACTGTGTAAAAATTTCATTAAAATCAATTCAATTGTTTCCATGTTACACAATACAGAACAATTAGAAGCCATAGTTGTATGCATACATCAGACAATTCCCTTGGCTTCTGTAGTAGGCAACACAATGTTCGGACGGACCTAAAAAAGTGTATTAGGACGTTAGGTCTTTCTTTCACAGGTTTGTGGACTTCCTGTTTGAATACAACACCCCCCCCCCCAAGCACCCCAATTTCACCCCCACCCAAAAAAAAGTAGAAAATGATCAGGAACCTCTAAAACGAAATCTGAGCTGTTTTCATATTTTTAGTTTTTTCATTAATTCTGCGCCGCCACTGGCACGATTTATAAAAACCATACGCAATTTCCAACCTCACCACGGTAGTAATACTGTGTCAAAATTTCATTAAAACCTTCAATAGTTTTCTCGTTACATAATACAAGGATCTAAAGCAATACTCGTATGTTTACACCAGAAAAAATCTAAGTCCTTTGGTTTCTGTAATAGACAAGGCAATGTTCAGATGGACCTAAAAAAGTTATTTATGTCGCTAGGTCTTCCTTCACAGGTCAGTGGATAGCCTATTATGAATACAACAAATTTTTCAGCTTCTCAACCCGCCACCCCCCCCCCCACCACCCCAATTTCACCCCGACCCAAAAAAAAGTAGAAAATGATCACGAACCCCTAAAACGCCTAGAAACGAAGTTTAAGGAATATTTAAAATCTTTGTTTTTTTCTAATTACTCCGCCGCCCATGCAACGATTTTCAAAATTATAGGAACATTACCTACTACGACACCGCAACATATCGCTGCCCAAATTTTATCACAATCCATGTACTAGCGGTTACTGATATTACGAGGCTAGAAAAACGCGTACAGACAGACCGACAGACAGGAAATGAGTGACGTGGATATTCGTTATGTAGACATCATGAAACGCCCAAAAAGTGTATTACTTAAACACCTATCGGTGTGGGAAGTTAAAAAAAATGGAGTCAAGTTGATTGACTCAGTACTTCCCACACATTACTGTGATATCAGTTTATTATTTTCCCATAGCATGAAGCTTTAGTCTGAGATCCCTTGCAACCAAATCATCGGCAGCCTTCCCTCCCCTAAAATTGTCTTATGCCGCTAAGTCTTTCCTTCAGAGGTCAATGGACAGGCTAAAACATCTAAAAACGAAGTTTGGGTTGTTTTCATACTTTTAGTTTTTTGATTATTGCTATATACGCTGTCACTTACACGATATTTAACAAACATACGCGTTTTGCATCCTCACCACGGTAATAATACTGTGTCAAAATTTAATTAGAATCAATTTAATAGTGTCCACGTTACAAAACACAAAAAGATCTAAAGCAATAAATACTCGTATGTATGTATACAGAAAATTCTAAGTTCCTTAGTTTCCGTAATACGCTAGGCAATGTTCGGATGGACCTAAAAAGTTGATTTACGTCGCTAGGTCTTCCTTCACAGGTTAGTGGACAACCTATTATGAATACAAGAAATTTTTTCAACTTCCCACCCCCTACCCACCTCAATTTCACCCCACCCAAAAAAAACGCAGAAAATGATCAGGAACCTCTAAAACGCTTAAAAACGAAGTTTGAGCTGTTTTTACATTTTTACTTTTTTTTATTATTTCTGCGCCGCCATTGGCACGATTTATAAAAACCATACGCGTTTTCCATCCTTGTCATGGTAGTAATACTGTGTCAAAATTTCATTAACATCAATTCAACAGTTTCCTTGTAACCCAATATAGAAGGATCTAAAGCAATACTCTCGTATGTTTACACCAGAAAAAATTCTAAGTCCTTTGGTTTCTGTAATAGGCAAGGCAATGTTCGGATGGACCTAAAAAAGTTATTTATGTTGCTAGGTCTTCCTTCATGGGTCAGTGGACAGTCTATTATGAAAGCAACAAATTTTTCAATTTTACAACCCCCCACCCCCCAACCACCCGAATTTCACCCCCACCCAAAAAAAAGTAAAAAATGATCAGGAACCTCTAAAACGCCTAAAAACGAAGTTTGAGGAATATTTAATTTTTTTTGTTTTTTGCTAATTACTCCGCCGCCCCTGCACCGATTTTCAAAATTATAAGAACATTACCTACTACGACCCCCCAGCATATCGCTGCCCAAATTTCATCACAATCCATGCAGCGGTTACTGAGATTACGAGGACACAAAAACGCGTACAGACAGAACGACAGACAGACCGACAGACAGACCGACAGACAGACAGACCGACGGAAATGAGTGACGTGGATTTTCGTTATGTAGACATCATGAAACGCCCAAAAAGTGTATTATCTCAAAATCGAAAATTTTCGCGATCACAATACTCCCCTCACCTATCGGTGTGGGAAGTAATACCAGAGACGGTTTTATAAAAAACGCAATTAAAATATATAGGATACCATTACTTATTCGTCTCCTCCAGTTGACAAGTTAGGCATGTATTTCTGTATATTTTAGGATCCAGATTTCGGCACCGAATTAGAGACCAAACGAGGATGCTTTTCAAAATACTAGCCCGGGCATGATTCACGAAAACACCTAGTACTATGAACAACGGTACTATCTGTATCTGTATCTGTAGAGTGGGGAGGGTGAGTAGTCTCACTGCACTTAGGCTACAATTGGCTCATTGTAGATCCTGCCAGGGAGTCGTTTCCTCAGATAATCATCCATCCTTCCAATTCTAGGAAGGTGGACAAGTCGCTAAGGGACATCTCCCGTATGTGGGCAGGTGTAGGCCAAGACTCGCCGCACGCACACTCTCTAATAGAAGGTAACTCTAGGCACTCATAGATGACGTGTTCCACAGTTTCGTCTCAAGGGCCAGTCAGGAATTCTAGTATGAGACGCAGGTTTGACCTGGTCATCGCCAAGCACTTCTTGGATATTGCCATGCCAAAACCTGTAAGGGTTTCCTGGGCAAATCGGCATCCTTGTAGTTCTTCCCATCGTTTCACCATTTGGATATGGGAGTGTTTTCTTGCTATTTCGGTAATTCTTGTTGTCGACATTCCAGAAAGGTCATATGGTCCCAAAGTTCTTAGGTCAGCAGCCTTTTTGTCTAGACCATCCGCTATACGGGTGCCTTTGTTGTTGTTGTTGTTGTTGTTGTCGTTGTTTGTGTTGTTGTGCCCTTTAACCCACCTCAGGAAAGTATTGTTGTTGTCTGAAGCATGGGCTAAATATTGGTGGCACTCCATTGCTAGCCGTGATGTGATGCAAGGTCTTTTCAGGGTTAGTAGTACTTGGTCTGCTACCGGTGCAGATTATTACAGTCTTGCCAGATACATCTCTCCTGGTTTTAGTTCATTTGCAGCTATCGATATGCCAGCCACACCCGTTTTGTACGATACTGGCATGGATTTAGAGACCTGAAGCACACACCACATCTAGTGCTTCCTCTTGATTTGGAGCCATCTGTGTATATGCAAATTGCATTTACCACATTTGCCTCAGCATTCTGTTTGACTTCTATTTTGTAGGGTTTCTTAAAATGAATACTGGTTCAATTGAGTCGCTGGTTTCCTTTAGGTACTGTGAGTGTACGTATTAAGGCGCGTATAGACTAGGGCTTGCATCAGCCCGAATGAGCAGGTTGGTGCAGGATGTATGCTCATGATGCATCTGACAAATGAGGTGCCGAGCCCTGCAACATCAATAATGATCCTCGGACTTTTGACTTCATCATGTTATCCCTCCTATGAGAACCCTTCAAGCTATATGTTTTCAGTCTTTTATCTATTGCCTCTCAAATTTCTTCAAGACTCATTTTGTATATGGTTTTATATACGAATCAGTGAAGGGCAATGTATTGGATATGCAGCTACAAGATAAGTTGCAGACATTCTCTTTAAACTCAAACCTCCCACAATAATAAAGTACCACTGACAACTCGAACCACCTATACTCTAGCTGATGCTGAGTTATAATGGCTAAAAATTTATTTAATTCAAACACTAAAAGCTATAATTGCTGTTTGGGGTATCTTACCGTTAGGTAACAGCCTTGACCAAGATAAGGAAAACCTGTAATGATTAACTCCAAGCTCCTTCAGCATTACAACGTCCTCTTTATATTTATGATATGAGTCACATGCTACATCTCCTGTGTCATTATTTTTAACAGTAAAGGGTCCCTTGTGGACAAGACGGTCCCAGATATGTTCTCCCTTACCATCTTCATTCCATCCTCCTGCGTTATGTTAGGGTCACATTAGTCAAAATAATAATAATGTAGCAGCATTTATAAAGCATGTATAAAGGCTCTTCGTGAACGTAATATTAAGTATGTTCATTAAAAAATAAATTAAAGTTCTTCAGTGTATTTTTAATTTTTATGGCAATGATCTATTTTGCGTTTTTGGTAGATTAATTTTTTATAGAAAAAAAATTACTATATATTTATGTAATATATTTTTTTTGCAGACTAGGACAATGTTTTTTCCAAAATGTTTACTTTCTAAAAGCACTAGTACTCATAAAAGCATCACTGTTATTATCAGGTGCCCGTCTTTGATTAATGCAAGTGGAACATAATGCAGAATATTCACTAGACAATATGGGAAAACGACAAGCATAACCCAAAGAACCTGTCAGCAGCTCTGATATGAAAAAGTGTCGTCAGAGCTGTTTAGAATCTACACTAGGTTTAGAAGAAGAAACTCTAAATTTCTGTGATATATGATAATTACCTAATGTACGCCTATACTACACCACGAGGCTCAGCTTTCATTATTTGTAATTTTATTACAAATAAATGAATGAACTAAAATGAAGGTTAAGGTATTAACTGCGTTTTGTATCAATTAGCTTAACTCTTGGGTTATACTAGTTATTTAAATGGGTCATTATTCGATTAATAAATGTGAAGACCTAGCAGGATATAGCTCTCCTATAAAATCTACTTCATATTGAAATTAATGAATATGCAAAACATTTGTTTCCCTCAAATTACTCACCAAAACCAGTCAAAACAAATGAAGAGTGACAATAGAACCTAAATTTGAAACCTTTCAAAATCGTACGGCAAGACTCAACAGTATCTGGAATTTTTCATGAAAATCTAGTATATAAATTCAGCTACCTAATAACAAGTTTTCATCATAAGTGTTAGAGCTTTTGTTTTTCGTTTTAGAAAAATTACATTTTTCCTTGCCGGGTTAAGATCAACCAACGTTTCTACTGCCCAGACTATTGTCATTATGAACATTGAGGTAGGAACATGATCTAAAATTACGTGTCGGAAGATATTTTGAAGGCGAAAAATCTGAGATCAACCACGGTTTTGCTATCATGAATAGAGGGCACCACCTACGGCACATTGAACTTTAAATTACCAAACTTTTTTCCGGTTTGGTGCATCAATGTGAGTATCAAAAAAATCGTTTCCTCAATATGTTTTACGTGAAAAAGGTATGCTAGAGGTAACCGTTTTGACTTAAGCTTCATCCAAATTTCCAATGCGACTGAATTATGGGTATTTCTGCACGAGTGAATATTAGGCTCATACTTTTACATACAATTAGGGTTAAATGTAAGTATAGCCTGTGGCTAAATTTCGCCATATAATAAAGACGTTTATTATTATTATCTATGAAGTATTTTTAAACTTTAAAACCCCCCCTTCCGTAATTTTAGATCGTTGTGCTATTTTATTGCTGAATAATTGAGAAAAAAAATAAAGGTAAAACTTTGATGCCCTGTATCTTGAAAATTAAGCATCTTAAGGCTTCATGTTCCTATCTCAATGTTCATAAGGTCTATCGCCTGGCAACCGTTCTTGGTCGAATATCCGGACACCCTGTATAAATGGTAAGTGTTCGTAATGAAACCAAATAATATACAAGACTCTTCATTAAAACGACCGTACTCTCGACCGTACCTATGCAAATCTATACATTTGATGGAATTGATCGTGACACTCAATTACTAGTAAGTACGTACACGACGAAACAGTTGTTGCAAGAGCAAGAGCGCCACTAAACTGACAGTAAATCGCGAATGATGGCGAGCTACAGTTCTCAAAACTATTAATTGATAATATTCGTGTCGGCAATACTCTAGCTCCAACTTAATGCATTTGACATGTCTGTTAAGACATTGTGACTATGATGATGACGGTGTAGTAGATGATGATGATGATGACGTAATCTCACCTTCAATTTGATAACTTGATGTAGCTACGCCAAATTTGAAGCCCTTCGGAAATGGTTTTGTATTTAGAGCAGTCACTTTCCTGAAATAATAATATACTGTAAGTATAGGGTGTCCATATAGTGCTTAATTCTTCAATCTTGTAGCGTATACCTAGTAGCAGAAGAGGTTGAATACACAAGTTATTTGGTTGTTTAAGACAAATATCCTAAAATTATTTTGAAATATACAGTGTATTGAGGAAAAGCGGGATGATGACCAACTTGAATTTTTTAAACGGAACCATTATCTTTTTACTTCCCGCACCGGTAGATGATCGCGGAAATTTCGAGATAATACGCTTTTTGGGCGTTTCATGATGTCTACATAACGAAAATCTACGTCACTCATTTCCGTCGGTCTGTCTGTCTGTCTATCGGTGTGTCTGTTGGCGTTTTTCTAACGTCGCAATCTCAGTAACCGCTGCATAGATTGTGATGAAATTTGGGTTGCGATATGTTGTGGGGTCGTAGTAGGTAATGTACCTATAATTTTGGAAATCGTTGTACGGGGGGCGGAGTAATTAGCAAATTCAAATATTCCTTTTAGGTGTTTTAAAGGTCCTTGACCATTTTCTACTTTTTTTTTTTGGTGGGGGTGAATTTGGGGTTGTTTGGGGGTGGGGAGTTGTAAAACTCAAAAATTTGTTTCATGTGTCCTGTGAATAAAAGTCCTAGCGGCATAATACACTTTTTTAGGTCCATCCGAACATATTGTCTTGCTTACTATAGAAACCAAGGGACTTAGAATTTGTGATGTATACATACGAGTATTGTTTTAGATCGTTCCATATTGCGTAACGCAAAAATCATTAAATTGATTTTAATGAAATTTTGACACAGTGTCACTACCGCGGCGAGGATGGAAAACTCGTATGTTTTGGAAAAATCGTGTCAGTGGCCGCGAAGTAATAATAAAAAAACTAACAATATAAAAACAGCTCAAACTTCGTTTTTAGGCGTTTTAGTGGTTCCTGATTATTTTCTACTTTTTTTTGGGTGGGGAAGCAATTGGGGTGATTGGGCGGTGGGGGTTGTAAAACTGAAAAATTTGTTGTATCCATAATACTCTGTCCATTGACCTGTAGAAGAAATACCTAGCGGCATATTACACTTTCTTAGGTCGATCTGAACATTGGCTTGCCTATTACGAAAACCAATTTTGTGATGCATAAGCTTTGCTTTATTTCGTTCTATGCATATTGCGTAAAGCAAAAATTATCGAATTGGTTTTAATGAAATTTTGAGACAGACTTTACCAGCGCGGCGAGAATGGAAAACTCGTTTTTTAAAAACCGTGTCAGTGGCGGCGCAGCAATAATAAGAAAACCAAAAATGTAAAAACAGTGGCGGCGTAGCAATAATCAAAAAACCAAAAATATAAAAACAGCTCAGACTTCGTTGTGAGGCGGTTTGGAGGCTACTGATCGTTTCGCATCGTCTAATAATTGAAGTATACAGAAAAAACTGTGGCGTCCTAGCTTCTAAGGAGGGAGACGCAAGAAACTATATACGAGAGTTTATGTGTTGGATGCTTTTTTGCGGGCGGGTGGGTGATGATTTGGTTGCAAGGGGATTTCAGACTATAGGTTCATGCACTGGGAAAATAATAAAATTGTATCATCATCACGTGTGGGAAGTATTGAGTCAATCAACTTGACTCCATTTTTTTTAACCTCGTTTAGTTTCCCTTACTGATCTCTATTTAACTCTAACATATTTCTGGAATCAGTTGCGACGTTGCCAAGTTATAGTTTATTTTCTGTAATTTTTTTTATTTGTAAGGTCGCAAGTAACACGTCCAATCTGATGTATTTCTTTGAAACTTCTCAATATTATTATTCAGATACTGACTTGAATGTTAACCGAATATTATTTTGGATGTTACTAACTTTGAGCATCTACATTGAAGAATTTTAAAATATGATAAGTTGAGTGTCATTTTGTTTTGTTTTTTGAATGTAACACGCTGCAGGTTTTTTATTACTGGAATGCAGTGTATATGTTATTTAAGATGGAAGTACTGGCTTGTGATGGCTTCCTGCTTAACAAAGTTTTAAATAATTTTGCTAAAATAATAACACCGTTTTCCGCGCTCATAAGCTATTTATTTCGTATATGTTTATTGCATAATATGATCGATCTAATAAATCCAAAAATTGAGCTTGCAAGCGAATGTCATCTTGTTTAGTTACTAGCAGATTGTTAAGTTGTTATGGTTTCCAGCTCAATTAGTCGCCTGCACATTTCCACAGGAATGTTCGCGCTCACTTAGATGTAATGAACTGTTGGTTCTTGGGCTGTTCGGCCGGCATCGGCGCGCTCCGCAGCCTTGGTGTCGGCGCGCTTCGCTGCTTAACGTTTCGCCAACACGACTGACCAGGTGACATCAGCTTTTGAGGATGCCAAACACTCGTGTTGGCAAAACGTCAAGCACCGAAGCGCGCCGACGCCGGCCGAACAGCCCAAGAACCAACAATTCATAGGATCATGGCCGTGGAAGTCTTACACAATACATTCACTTAGATGTACAGTTTCAATAAAAATGCAAAGGTCGTGGAGGTCCACCAGCTTGGCTTCCTAGATTTCCAGATCTGACTGGTTAGGATTACATTCGGTGGGACCATATCAAGCCTTCAGTTTATCAAATACCTACAACCACAAGAGATGATATGAAGCACCGAATTAGAGAGGCGTTTCAAAGCGTAACAGCATATGTTTTATATGGCGCTAGAAAGAACTCTATCATTCGGATCAAAAAGTGCATAAACCACGGCGGACGACACTTTGAACAATAATTTCTTTAATCAAAATTACCTTACTGTTATCCATAGTTGCTATTACCCCTGTTTTTTCTTGTTTAAAATATGTTGAATAACTATAATTCCGTTTGAATTTGAGTTAGAAATGATTCATCCTTAGAAATAATGTAATATAAATTTAAAACATACATTTCTCTTACTTATTCTACTATATTACTAACGAACTGAGTTATTGAATAAATCAGCCTTAAATATATAATAGTTAAACACAAATCGTAATGAATCTCATAATATCATCATATGGCAAAATATGCCTCTAAAAAGACAGTGATAAGAAAATTTCGATTTTGAGTTTTTACACTCAAGGTCTTCCCCTAGTGAGATACCAGATTCAATAACTCTTTGTTATGCATATTTGAGAAGTGAATAGCTATTATTTTTGTCAATATTAAACATTAAAATTTAGAATACTTTTAAAAAATCAATTAATAACTCGGCAATGTCGTAAAGTCGAAAAACATTGCGGGGCGAGATAGGGTATTAGTAGATACTTCGATTTTAAATAAAACATATAGGGTGTTGTTACATTAATTTAAAAAAACAAAGTAAAATGACTTTCAAATCATCATAATTAATTTTTTTTTCAGAAAACACCCTGTAGATGAAATAATTAGTAACATCCAAAATAATATTCACTTGACATTCAAGTAACTACCTGCATAATAATATGGCGAAATGTTAAATGGATACATCAATTTGGACGTGTTACTTGAGACCTTGAAATTCCAAAAATGTACTGTAATTAAATTATAACTTTACATCCGATCCCAGAAGTATGTTATTTCAAATGAAGGAAAAGAGGGATAATGGTTCCATTTTAAAAAATCAAGTTTACCATTATCCTGCTTTCCCGGAACGCCCTGTATATTTCAAAATAATTTTAGGATATGCGTCTTAAACAACCAAATAACTTTTCTACTTGACATTTTCTTCTATCAGGTATATCTTGCGAGATATCGAAGAACTGCACACTAAATGGACACCCTGTATAGATGTGCCTTGATCGTCATCGCAAAAACATGTCACCGGTACCGCAGCATGAATGTTTTCCAATTTTATATATTTTAAATAGTTTTAAATTTAATTTAAATTTTATATAAACATCTAAGTAACATATAAACCCGCGCACTCAGTATGAATGATTTGATTTCGGTAATATTTACCTGGAGGGTAAGCGAATGATTAAAATTTCGATTCAATCTCTTAGAGATAGTCAAAGTTTCATTAGTGTGTTGATGCGCGATGGTGTCTTACACATTCATTAAAGCGCCTAGTTATACTTCTAATTAGATGATCGATATTCTCCTCCGGTTTTCATTTCAGACCACCTCAATCTCATGTTGGAGAGTGTGCAGATCCAGAAATTTCCTAACGGGTTACATCAATTTAAGTGCTAAGTGTCCGTGTACACAATGCTGCGTTCACGAAACCTGAGCCTATAGACAAAGATAGATCTCATACCTTTTTGGAGCATATCAGAACAGGATATTAAATATTTTTAACATAATGTTTGGTTTTGTATTCAGCTGTAGCAAGGTACTATCTGCATATGTAATTAAGTCTCTCGTAATAATAAATTTACTTATACAATATTGGCCTGTATTTAGTGCAAACAATAGCGTTCCTAATATTGATCCTAAGGACACCAGTAACTTATTATTACCCCACGAAACAAAAATCTAGTATTTCGTTAATTTTGGTTGTATTTGGAATTCGTTTATTCAATTTCCAGCAGTGTTCCATATAATTAATTGTTTTAAGTGGATGAGATTAGTTATACTCACAGAAATGTGAATGCTGCAAGATAAATAAACACAGCTGCGTTGCTCATTCTGGTGATAGGTTTGGCTATCTCAATATCTCAGGGACATAATGTTTATATTTATACAACGTATGTAATCTTGTAAGTGCCTCGTACATCATATCGCTGCTTTACATTTTGTTTTTTAAGTAATTTTCCATACATAGTGCAGGGACTATAGTGCTATAGGTATGAAAATTGAGTACTAACATGTAAAGCTTCTGCCCTTTTCATTAAATAACCCTCTGCAACAGATCTAAAAGACCTGAAGTGTTTATGTTGTGTTGTGTTAGTTTTTTTCTTGTTGTCGCCCGATAAAATAATAAATAAAAAAAAAATAATAAATAAAAAAAAAATAATAAATATCCCTGAAACTAATGCAAAAAGCATTATCTCTGGTGGACAGATAGTGCCTTACGGAGGAACTATCTGTAAATCCCTCCAAGACCACCATCACGAAGCAACGGAATGTAAAGATTACCAAGACAAGCAAACAGAAGTCGTCAGAGAGGCGAAACACCTGGAAGTCAAGTTAGACGATGATGAGACGAGCGATTGGTTATATCTGGGGTTTAACTCCTTCGATGGAAAACTGGCTGTACACCAGGATAATCAGACCCACGATGGTGTACGGTGTATGGTGGTCAAAGGTGCGGGCGCCATGAAGGGTACACCAACAGTAGCATAGGAGGTACTGCTGAATATCCCACCTCTTGATATTTACATAGAGGGAAAGGCAAACAATTAATGCACGAATAGGTTTTACCATCCTGGGCACCACGATACTTGATCACCTTAAGTGACAGATCGGGATGGGCTCCAGGAGAACCTCGACAAGTTACTGTCGAATGGTATCACCTGATACACCGATCGCTCCAAAAATTCAACAGGTACAGGAAGGAATATACGGCGGTAGGCCATATCAAGACGTACCTATGTAGTCTGTTTATGGTCAGTTTTTTGCTCGGATTTTTGTCAAATCGATTAGGCATTGTACTTGTCAGATGATGCAGTAGTCACTTTTTGTTTATCGTTGTTAATTTTAAATTGAAAAATTCTAAAAGTGGCACATTATTATGAAACAACTTTTCAAATTCAAACTTGACTATGATAAGCTGAAAGTAACTAGCGCACTAATTGGCAGGTACAATGCCTGATCAATAAGACAAAAATCCGAACGAAAAACTAAACATAAACAGACTAGGTACGTCTTGAGGCGTTTGATAACGTAAAGTGGCCTAAACTGTGGGAAATCCTTCTTTCTATGGGAGTCCCTTACCACATAGTATGTCTCATACAGCAACTCTATGAAACTAGCTCGGCTCGTGTAAGAATTGATGGTAACCTGTCTGATCAAACAGCAACCAGAAAAGGAGTTCGCCAGGGATGTGTATTATCTCCGATGTTATTTATATTTAACATTTACTCTGAATTTGTGATGAGACAGGAATTGGACAACTGGAATGGCGGTATGTATAACTATTGGCGGAAGCAAAATATCTAACTTAAGATTTGCTAACGAGACAGTCCTTATTGCTGCTTCTCAGGAAGAACGTAGCTCTATTAAACATTCTAGAACAACACAGGGCAGCATATGGTCTTGGTATCAACTACAACAAGACCAAAGTTATGATCTTAGATAAGGAAAGAGAGGGGATACCGCACCCCCGTTTGATGCCATATGAATCAGCTGTCATTAGCTGTTACCGAAGATGAATAGCCACCAAAATATTTTTTTATGATATTTAGAGTTTTTAAGACCAATCATTGTAAAATATTGTGGTGTGCATAATGGTAGGGTGTGCAGCTGACGGTTGTAAAAGGCACAGCAGCAAGAAGGAGCCAGGAATCACTTATCATAGGTAAATTTTGGTAGTTTGTTGGTGCCATTTGGTAACAGAAATGTCAGTCGCGCGTTCCGTCCTCTCTCTTTCCTTGTCTAAGGTTATGATCGTAGATAGAGAGCATGACAATCATCGAGAAATAAATTCAACAGGCAGTTGTGAGGTAGTTCAAAGTTTTGTGTACCTCGGTTCTTTGATCGACAATTCGAGTAGCTGTGAGAATGAGATTCGACGGCGCATTCAACAGGCACGGGTGGCCATGAAAGCTTTCTAAAATATGGCGTGACCATAACATCACTAAAGCTACCAAAATGTCGCTGGTTCAGTCTCTTGTGTTCTCCATATTTTTGTATGCCTCAGAAACTTGGACTCTTAAAAAGGCAGATCGAGCACGCATAGATGCTTTTGAAATGTGGACGTGGAGGAGAATGCTGGGAATTCCTTGTACCGCCCATCGAACTAATGTTTCCGTACTGAATGAGCTCGGTAATCCAAAGAAACGATCCTCCATTGTGTCGACGAGAATGCTTACATTCTTCGCACATATAGCGATAATATGGAGAAACTTGTAGGTCAGGGTCACGCCCCAAGTGGGCGGCGCCGTGGCCGTTCCCCTACACGCTGGGTGGATACGACGAAACAGTTGCTAGATATGAGTATCAAGAGCGCCACTGAACTGACAGAAAATCGTGAACGATGGCGAGCTACAGTTCTCAAAACTATTGATAATATTCGTGTCGGTAATACTCTAGCTCCGACTTAATGCATTTTACGAGTTCACAACATGTCTGTTAAGACATTGTGACTATGATGATGACGCCTTGATACATAAGTCCAGATTTACTTTTTTGATTCTATATCTCGGAAAAAGGTTATTTAAATAGGTTGTTTACTTTGATGTCTTCTATACACAGTTTAAAAAAGTATCAACTCAGGACTCATCCTGCATATTATAAACATCAATATTCCCGAAATAAAACTAGTATCTTCAACACAATTCTCAAAGAAGTAAAATCAGAAGTAAAGGTTGCCTGTTCATCTATTTTAGTGTAGGTCTTACTTAGTAGTGCTGTCTTGTTTAATTATGTGTTTATTTACATGTAATTACCATTGGCGTTTGTAATGTATATCATAAATAAATTAATTAATTAATAAATTAATAAATAAACTCTCCAAATTCGGAAGAAAACTGCAAATGAGACTACTAAGGGCCTGTTGTGCAAATGCCGGTTTAACTCAAACTTTATCAAACCTAAGCTTAGCTAAGCTTAAGCTTAACGTTGGCATCCATTGTACAATCGTGGGTTTAGTTTTAGTTAAATCTGGTAGATAATAGTATAATTCACTACGATTGGCACTAATGTCATAATGCGTACCGTCATAATTATCTAAAAAAACCTCTTCTAGTTTATCACTGTGACGGTTTGTGTAAAATTCGGGCAACGGTCGCTTCTATTTCTGTTCTTTTTTTGCTCTCTTTGTTAAATCAGACACAAATCTTTCCAAAAATAATAACCTAATAAAGTGACAGGAAATTTCAAGGTGCCTGCTTGACATATAATGTCATTTGTGGTTAGGTTTAAACCTCAGCTCGGCTTACCTTAAACCGAAGCTTAAGCTTTCATTATACAACCAGCCCTCAATAAAACTTTATCTCGAAGATTCTAAATAACCTCAATCCTATTTTGCAAGCATCTTCAGTCACTACGATGGACTCACACCAATTTGACGCCATATTTAACATGTATGGAAGCCTCCAAAGTGAGACCAACCTATTGCTTACATTTTTTGTAACTTAGGGTTAACTAAATGCGTATGGTATCTGAATGAGGAAACAGTTTGTATATGTACACAAATTTGGGGTGGGTTAATGAGCGATTCAAAGTTGTAATCCTATGTAAAGCGCTCTGCATGCATAGGACCGACGTGTCTACCTTTAACGTCATCCTCCTACACACGCCAAAGTTTGCCAATTATGTAACTTGTACCTCATTGTTTACAAAAACGGTGTTGGGAAAACTTGTGAACAAATTATTAGTTGAACTTGCAGTTTGCATATCCAAAGTTGTCGTACACCATGAATGTTAACTTGGATGCTTTTACTTCGCGGGACTTCCATTACACAAATGTAAATAATGAAATATTTCACAAACGAAAAACAGACCTTTTAAGGTGATTAGCGTATAGAATGTCAAACTTTGCCTAAAAGCAAATGAAATTTATAACATATTATCCGAGAATAGCAAAACTGATGAGAAACGATAGCCTGCGGCGACATATTTGATCGTTCTTTTGTTGTGGGCGCCATTTTCGTTAACCTTGAATGCTCTCGTTTGATGCTGAAACAGCATATTGCGTTACTAACAATGGGCCTATACCGTGACCTCAAATTGATCAATTTATTTACTGCGGTATTATTTTTGATGATACATAGGACCGTTTACTGTAAAAAGTCAGCAGAAAACCTGATCCAAGTGAGAATAACACTAAAAAGAAAATTGTACTGTAATTTGAAATAGCCGATGATGATGTCACCTGTAGGGAACCAATGAGAAGCGTCCTTTCTATAGGGAACCAATGAGAAGCGTCCTTTCGTGGTCCGATGACTACGAGCGGAAGCTATTGTTTTGTTCCAGTGAGCTCTAACTGGTTCCCTACAGGTGACGTCACGACCTGGGCGGGAAGTGTATGGATTCAAAAAACTCAATATTTAGAGCAATTTTTTTCGGTTATAATTAGGATAGAAAAATTTTGTAAAATTATTTATGGCATCTACGTGGTGTCAGGGTTCGTTTAAGCCAATAAACCAAAAATGTGGTATAGGCCCATTAAAGCACAGCATGTCAAACAATCACTAGAATATCTCAGGTTGACGGCAACAATACGCGCACCCCGCCATTTTGGATTAGAATCTGTCAAAACGGGCATGTACGTCGGTGGACACCATTGACGCAAGGTCGACGCTCTTATTTGCTGAAATAAAATGCATAGGCGTACACTGTGAGATTTTGTATACGCGGTGTTAATAGTATACGATCTTTAACCCTTGGCTAGTCGCGCTATGATTCCGGAAAAAATGGCTTACAGACCCAGAGTCTAATAATCTCAAAAGGTGTTTCTAACGTAGAACAGGGTTATCTACAATCATACTGTGGGCAATTGCTATCAGTAAGCATTTTTGTTTAGTGAAAATATTTACTTAAATGATAAGGAACTAAAGAAATTAACAGTCATGAAAGTAACCTTTGTAAAAAGAACACGTCTATACAATCATTTGCACCTTCTGTATCAGAACCATTATTATTGACTCTATCGCGATTTTGCCTACAGTCCTTTCAGGATATATTTGCATGACATAAGCACAAATATTTGTAACATTGTAGTAGTAACTAGAATCCTATCAAATGAAATAGTTATTTATTTAGTCGCATTGGATCTGTACAAAGAATTCTAATCTAAAACTATAAACGCTCGCTCTTACACTCAAACTGAATACACACATTGCGATTTTCTCCAAAGTTGAGAAGGTACTGGAAATAGAGCTTTGAGTAGTATTATAAATTGTGCGCAATTATAGGAAATAAGAACGTTTGGGTCTGGTAGACCCAGCGCGACCACTGGAGCAATAGCAACGCTATCTGACACTTTAACTGGACATTGAGAAACCGGCCCTTACTCAAGCTCTGGGGATGCTTTGTGCCGATCCCTTTGCGCATCGATATTTTTGGGTTGGAGAGAGATAGATTTCAACAGCGGCGGCACATAGAATATGAGTATAGAGATGAATAATATAGATCACAGCGCAAATCTAATACTTTATAGGAGGCAAACATTAAGGACAACATAAACTTGATGTTATCTTTAATGTTAACCTTCCTTTTACACCGCATAGGTTGAGTATTATTTCTTAGTTCTGCCCTGTTGTACACTTTTTTCTACTCCGCCCCTTTCACGGCGAATGAAACTATCCCAAAATGGCGTTGCTGACGTCAGATATTTGCAACACGTCGTCACAAAGGAACCGACCGTGAGTAAGACAGCTGATTGTTTGTTCAGCCTTGCAGGGGACATCTTATATAGGTGCATCCACTTATATCCATGAAGTTGGCTAGACATTTGAACTTGGTCTTGAATAAACATAAATATAGACAAAATTTATTATTAGTCAATAAAACCGTTGGAGGGGAGGGGTAGTTTATCTCTGAATAGATGTAATAAACAAAGGTTATCAAAAACACCGGACAAATATTATACAAAGTGAGTCTCAAGTATCGAACGCCCCAATTATCTGGGAAACGGTGTGTGCGATTTTAATAAATTTTGGGATGTGAGGGTGCCCACGATACACATAAGCTGAGGGTGCCGCAGTACGGCCGATATTATGATGGTATTTACAATGTTGTCAGATCTACCGTTTTTCCGCAAATATAATAAACTTTTATTTCAAATACTGATTATTTTTTGTATAATATTTTCTATATCTATCTAAACGTTACAATTTCGGAATTACAACTAATATTATATATTGTAACATCCTGTATACATTGCTTATTTGGATTTGTTAATGTTTCTTTCACAACGATTAGGTTAGATTTTTTTGATGTGTAAACGTCATCGAATCATCTGGAATTTTCTAGACTGACAGATCGGCATTCTCGAATGTCATCTGGGTGTCTGGAATCTTCTAGATGGTTCGATGAAGTATATAAGGCACCACGAGTAGCGTGGCAGGGGTCAGTTGAGTTGAGACCTAGTTGAGATAAGGTTAAGAGATTTTGTATCGAGTTGTGAAGTAAAACGGTGAAAGTTACGTCGAGTTTGATTCCCTGGGTGAAGAAAAAGAGGCCGTCGTGACAATTGGTGTCGGAAGTGTGGGATCATCCATCGAATCAAGCCAGGAAAAGGAAAGAAGAAGTGAGTACAGTGTCCATTAATGCCAGTAACCAGAGCTATGGCGTCCGAAATGAATGCATTGATGGCTATGCTACAAGAAATGGGAAACAAATTAGATCAAAGTGCAGCTCAATCGAGAACAAATATGCAAGACCTAGAAGAGAAGCTAAAGCACCACCAAGAGGACCTTGAGCAAGAGTTGAAGCGACATCAAGATGAGGCAGTCGCAGGTTTGAAGAGTGACTTGAAAAGTGGACAGGAGCTGGTAATGACTAGATTGGAGGAGCAAAGACAGGCCGTAAGTCAGGCATTAGAAAATCAAGATCAGCGTATTAGTGCTATAGAGACATCACAAAAGCACATCGAGGAACAGTTAGCGACATCACAAAAGAACGTTGAGGAACAGCTGCAGCAAGTGAAAGATCAAGTCAAGGAAATCGTGAGAGAGGAGCTGCTAGAACTTGGTGCAGGTGAGCGTTGTTTAACAGCTGTACCATCCGCTTTTTCTGATAGACACAGTAGCGTAGTAGCAAAGCCCTATCCGTACAATGGCAAAACATCCTGGGACATTTATTATATGCAATTTGAAAACATCGCACGTATGAATAACTGGTCAAGTGAAGAAAAAGCTTGTGTGCTGACATCTATGCTTAGAGACTCTGCCGCAGCTATTTTGGAAAATCTCTGCTCATCAGATCTACGTGACTATGATAAGATAACATCTGCACTAAAGTTACGCTTTGGAGATGCACACTTAACAGAGCTGCTGCATGGCCAGCTGCATAACCGGACACAACAAGCTAAGGAAGATCTAACCACATTTGCATACGAAGTCCAAAGCCTAGCTAAACGAGCATTCGTCAGCAGTCCCATCGAGACACAGGAATACGTCGCTGCTCGTCAGTTTGTCGAAGGCATTGCGGACCTAGACGTTCAGCGAATCGTAAGACTATCCAGTCCCAGAACTTTACAAGACGCATTGGTCAAGGCTCTAGAAATTGAAGCTGCCACGAAAGCCACGCGAATGACACGGAGGGTGCGATCTGTAGAACAAGATGATGAAGCAGAGGTCAGGGCGACAGCGTTCGTTCCAAGAAGAAGAGGTGGTACCTTTCAACGAAACTCAGCTCGCACAAATTTAGAAGGACCTGAGAAGTTTACGTGCTGGAGATGTGGGCAGAAGGGGCACCTTAGAGTGGGCTGTCGCATGCAGGTGTCAGAAAAGTCAAGAGAGGCTAGTACTAATACAGAGAATGAGTCGGAAAACTAAAGCCGGCCAGTTTTAGGGGGCAAAAACTGGCTGGCCATCATGACGAAAGCCCCGTGGTCATCGAAATAGAGGTTAATAAAATTGAGAAGAGTCCAGTAGTTGAAGGTTACATAGAAAATATACCATGCAAGATGTTAGTCGATACCGGAGCAAATGTGACTATAATAAGCCCTAACATATACCAAGAAATTCGAAGAAAGTCGCCAAGCAGAACCAAACAAACAGATAGAATGTTGCTAAAGACCGCTAATGGAGACCGTATACCAGTACTGGGTGTTGAAGAATTAGAGATTCGCATCGGCAGTTTCGGTAAGAAGCATCCCATTTTAGTAGCTTCAGTCACAAATGATTGCATCCTTGGTGCTGAGTTTCTGCAGAGCTCTGGCTGCGTAATAAACTTCACCGGTAATACCTTAAGCATTGGGGATTCAGAAGAGATTTCATTTAGCTGCCGAACTGTTCAGCTAGAGGAAATGGACGTTGTGTCACCAAGGAATTTTACAATACCACCGCAAAAAGAGATTGTTATACCTATATACGCACATAAGGCCCTTGAACATAACCTTACCCCATGCATTTTTGAACCAGAGCCTACGCTAGGTTGGAATAAACCTATTTTATTAGCCAGAGCAATAACGGATTCTTCAAATATGTTAATAAGGGCCGTGAATGTATCCAGGAATTCAATACAAATTAAGAAGGGTACGCCACTGGGTAGACTAGAACCAGTAGCATGGATACGAAGGCTAGATGGCGCGGAAGAAGAAGATGATAGTGACTTCACCCAAATCTCAGATAGTCTTCAAGATTTGTATGATAGAAGCTGTGAGCATTTGCGACCCGAACAGCAGCGGAAGGTCCTGAAGCTACTAAGAGAATTTCATTCGATTTTCGCTAAAAATAATGATGACCTAGGACGAACCCATCTGGTACGTCATAAAATTAATGTAGGAGATGCCCAGCCAGTCAAGCAGCCCCCAAGAAGAACTCCATTATCTAGGATTAATGAAGTACAGAATATGGTAAAAGATATGCAGAAACGAGGAGTAATCGAGCCATCATCTAGCCCTTGGGCCTCTCCGATAGTCCTTGTTAGGAAGAAGGACGGATCAACGAGGTTTTGTGTGGATTACAGGCGGCTTAACGATTTGACCAAAAAGGATTCATACCCTTTACCAAGAATTGACGACACTTTGGATGCAGTTGGAAATTCTTCATGGTTCTCCACCTTGGACCTGCAAAGTGGGTACTGGCAGGTTGAAATGGATGAAAAAGATAAAGAGAAAACGGCATTTACATCGTGCGCTGGGCTATGGCAGTTTACAGTAATGCCTTTCGGTCTATGCAATGCACCCAGTACCTTCGAAAGATTAATGGATGTTGTACTACAAGGTTTATCTTGGAAGACAGCACTGATATATCTCGATGACGTTATTGTGTTTGGAAAGGATTTTGAAGAAGAGCTACTCCGACTAAGACAAGTTTTCCAGCGGCTTAAGGAAGCGAACTTGAAGCTAAACCCTAAGAAATGCCATCTTTTCAAAAGGGAAGTAAAATACCTCGGACATCTGTTAACCAAAGACGGAATCCGGACGGATCCAGAGAAGGTGCAGGCTGTGAAGGAATGGAAAGTACCGTCCAACACTCATGAGGTACGAAGCTTTTTGGGACTGTGCAGTTATTATCGCAGATTTGTGAAAGATTTCTCTACCATCGCCAAACCATTATTTGCCTTAACTGAAAATGGTAATAAGTTTTATTGGGACTCCATCTGCCAAGAAGCCTTCGACGCATTGAAAACGGCTTTGACCTCCTCACCGATACTAGCTCATCCTACAAGGGAAGGAACTTTCTACTTGGACACAGATGCTAGCCAATATGCTGTTGGAGCTGTCTTATCTCAATCTCAAGATGGCATCGAAAAGGTAATTGGATACTACAGTAAAACTTTGCACAAAGCGCAGAAAAACTGGTGTGTGACACGAAAAGAGTTGTACAGTGTGGTGAAAGGGATCGGAAATTTCCACCACTTATTGTACGGAAGAAGATTTGTCGTGAGAACCGATCATTCAGCTTTGCAGTGTTTAATGAAGTTCAAGAATCCAGAAGGCCAGCTTGCTCGATGGATTGAATACCTCCAAAGCTATGACTTTGAAATTCGTCATCGTCCAGGAAAGCAACACGGAAATGCCGATTCTATGTCACTCAGGCCCTGTGATGAAGACTGTAAGCACTGCTCGAAAGAAGAGAAACAACGAGAATTCGACATAAACACATTAAGAATAGAAGAATTTGAATTGGAAGGAACCAAGATTTCACTAGAAACCTTCAAGCAAGCTCAGTCACAAGACGCTGAGCTAGGGTTAGTTATTCATTCGCTATTAAATGGAAACAAGCCTAATCAACAGGAAATAAGTGCTATGAGTCCCATCACTAAAGCCTACCTAGCACAATGGGACTCACTAAAGGTAAGGGGTAACCTCCTGTATCGAATCTGGGAGGATACTGATGGCAGACGTGCTAAAGAAAAACTTGTAGTACCAAGGAAATTACGGAAAGCAATTATGGAACAACTACATGATAGTAGCAGTGGGGGTCACTTTGGCATCAGGAAGACCCTGGAAAGAATCAAGGAGAGATTTTACTGGGTTGGCTGTCGCGAAGATGTTGAAAATTACTGTTCCACGTGCGATGTCTGCAACTCAAGAAAAGGTCCAAGTATTCGTCAACGATCACGCATGCAGCAGTACAACGTTGGATCGCCGTTTGAGAGAATCGCCATAGACATTTTGGGTCCTTTGCCGAAAACCAGCCTTGGGAACAAGTATCTGCTTGTTGTAATGGATTATTTCTCTAAATGGCCAGAAGCAATTCCTGTGCCCAATCAAGAAACAGGCACAGTGGCACAGGCTCTTTTAGAACACGTGGTGTCCAGATTCGGAGTTCCTAAGGAACTACATTCAGACCAGGGACGAAGCTTTGAATCGGAAGTCTTCATACAGCTGATGAGAAAACTCGGAATTCGGAAGACTAGAACAACTGCTCTTCATCCGCAGTCCGACGGTATGGTGGAACGCTTCAACAAGACAATCCTGGATTACCTATCAAAATTCGTTAACGAACATCAGTCTGATTGGGATACGAAGATTCCTCTGGGAATGTTGGCCTACAGATCAGCGGTGAACGAGTCAACTCGGTTGAGCCCAGCGAAGATAATTTTTGGTCGAGAACTGCGGCTGCCTCTGGACTTAGCTCTTGGTCCACCCCCAGAAACGGAACGCCGTCTTCCATGCGAATGGGTGAGCGAGCTTCAGGAAACGACAGAATGAAAGCCAGATACGATCTGAAAGCAAATAGCCCAAAGTTCGTCGAAGGTGATCTGGTATGGTTCTACAATCCACGACGGAGAAGGGGTAGATGTCCGAAGCTACAACGCCATTGGGAGGGACCCTACGTGGTGATGAAGCGCCTCAACGACGTAGTCTACAGGATACGTATGGGTAGTGGAAAACCGAAGGTCGTCCATAGCGATCGCCTGTGGCCATACAAGGATCGAAGCGAACTGTTCGTCGAGGACGCCGAACGCTAAGGGGGGAAGAGTGTAACATCCTGTATATTACATTGCTTATTTGGATTTGTTAATGTTTCTTTCACAACGATTAGGTTAGATTTTTTTGATGTGTAAACGTCATCGAATCATCTGGAATTTTCTAGACTGACAGATCGGCATTCTCGAATGTCATCTGGGTGTCTGGAATCTTCTAGATGGTTCGATGAAGTATATAAGGCACCACGAGTAGCGTGGCAGGGGTCAGTTGAGTTGAGACCTAGTTGAGATAAGGTTAAGAGATTTTGTATCGAGTTGTGAAGTAAAACGGTGAAAGTTACGTCGAGTTTGATTCCCTGGGTGAAGAAAAAGAGGCCGTCGTGACAATATTATACCTTTAGTTTTTCTTATTATTGGTGCGCCGCCACTGACACTATTTCTAAGTACCATACGCGTTTTCCATCCCCGTGACGGTTGTAATACTGTGTCAAAGGTTCATTAAAATCGATTCAATAATCTCCAAAATACACAATACAAAACAATATAAATAAATACTCGTACGTATACATCAGAAAATTCCAAGTCCCTTGGTTTCCATAATAAGCAAGGCAATGTTCGGATAGACCTAAAAAAGTGTATCATGCCGCTAAGTCTTCCTTTCACAGGTCAGTGGCTGGTCTGTTATGATTACAACAAATTTTTCAGTTTTACAACTCCCCATCGCCCAACCACCCCAAAATCAACCTCCACCCAAAAAAAGTAGAAAACGATCAAGAACCCCTAAAACACCTAAAATCGAAGTTTAAGGAATATCTGATTTTTTGTTTTTTGCTAATTACTTTACCGCTCCTGCACCGATTTTGAAAACTATAGGCACATTACCTACTACGACCCCACAGCATATTCAAATTTCATCACAATCCATGCAGCGGTTACTTAGATTACGACGTCAGAAGAACGCCAACAGACGGACAGACAGGCAGACAGACCGAAGGAAATGAGTGACATGGATTTTCGTTATGTAGATATCATAAAACGCCCAAAAAGCGTATTATCTCAAAGTCGAAAATGTTCGCGACCACAATACTCCCCTAACTTATCGGTGTGGAAAGTAAAAGCAAGAAATATTCGAGTAGGGCGCCGCCAGTCAACGGGCCGTGAAGTAATATATCATGTCTCCAAAGAATTCGCCAATTAGCCGTCCAGTATTGAACCACTTTTTTACGGCAAGCGCGATGGTGGCAGATCTTGCGGAGCGGATCGCCTCAACGAAACATATTTGATTAGGTACTTTATTACTGGGATTTGTGATCTAATTTCAAACATTCAGAAAGATATTTATTTCGATCGTTGACTCCGTTTCGAGCTGCAAACTTCATTCATCGCCTATGTTGCAACAAATATAGATTTTAGTTACAACTGTTACAAGTATTTTCACGAAGTACGTCACACGGGTTCGGGAGCTGTCGGCGTGTTTTCGGTACTGGATTCAAAAACCCATTTTTATTTTGATATAACTTTTGAATGATTGCGAAAGAAAGGAAACAAAAACAGTTTTGTTGTAAAACATATTTGATCTCTCCATTTATCACAAAAAAATTATTCGAAACCCTAATTTTTTGTCATCATTATCATTTGGTAGAAGAAAAAACTAGTGATCAACTGTATTGGTCTTGAGGAATCTGATTGGTTTCAGATTAGCAGTTGCTAAACTCTTTGTTGAACTAGAAAATGCATTTTTTCACCCATTTGGGATGGAAAATCAGACTGGAAAAGATACTAGATGGTTCATAATGGTCGATTGTATATAAAGCATGTCATTTTTCACCTTTTTGAGGTAAACTTCAAGAGAAATTAATAGTTTTCAGAGAACTTTGACAGATGCATGTTCTTGAATGGGCTGCTCTGATTGGTCAAAGTCTTTGTTAAAATGCGCCTGTTGATAAAATCGGGCCTAAGTGTGTTACTTCCTCTTACAGAGTGTATAAAAAACTCGAAGAAGAATTCCAAAAATGGGGGCTGACAATAAATTTGGGAAAAACAGAATACCTGAAGGTCGGAGGACAGGGACAAGACATACAATTACCACAAGGGGTAAGGAGTAATAAGAAGCACCCAGGACTTAAAATACCTGGGCAGCATTATAACAGCCAGAGGTAAATCTGCTAAAGATATACAGCATCGAATAACGCAAGGAAAAATATATACCCAGGGTCTAAATCCAGTACTATGGTCAGCCAAGATAAAAATGAAGGCAAAATTAATGGTATACAAAGCTATAGTGACGCCTATCCTGGCATACGGAGAAAAAAGTTGGCAACTCACTAATAAGCAAAGAAAACAAATAGAAGTTATGGAGATGGACTACTTAAGAAGATCCTGTTGAGTTTCGAAATTATTTCGTAGCGAAGAAATTAGACGGCGCTCGAAAATGGAGGCCGTCAATTCATCTGGTTTCTCTCAATTATACACCATGAGGTATAGGAGGAGGAGAGGTACACCGGCCACCACATGGAGGCAACATATAAAGGAAAATATGAGGTCCATGGAGATAAAAAATGATGGATGGGTGGATAGAAAAGGCTGGAGAATGAAATGCGGAAAGTGGTCACGGCTATAGGATCCCCACTATAATAATAATGATAACTTCCTCTCACTTTGTTTGCGGTCTGAATAGGTGTCAGCAAAGCAACTGGAGCCGACTAAGATTTACAGTCCTCTATGCACCTACTGACGAAAATCAAAGCTACGCCCATGTAATCCCCTGTACGGCGTTAGACGCTTAATGTGGAGTAAAGGCCATCCCGACCCCTGGATTTTAAAAACGGTCTTTCGTTTACTGCGGCGAAAACAGACCTGAATACCAAATGAGCAATCTATATTGTAGCAAAGCACCGAATGGCGGAATTTCGAATATATGTAGGGCGCAAGGTTCGCTTCCTTTTACTTTCACGCCCTGGTGGCCCGCTGAATGCTGCTTGCTCTTTCAGGGGTAAGAACTGGAACTTGAATACATAATGTAGCCGTCTAAGGATTTGGACTGAAAATGAAGCCCGATATGGATCTTTTAGACATCACCATTTTGAGGAGCAAGTGCCTTTAGGCTTCTGGTACAGTAGACAGGGAAGTATCTGGCGATGTTTGATATACAATCTTAATTCATTCTTGCGATTGTTTTGGTAGTAGGGGTGAGAACGCGTTTTTCTTGACTGATCTAAATAGATTCTGAAAAATAACAATAAGCAGATTCTGACCTACTTATTGATCAAATATTCTGTATCTTTTCCAGCAGCAGTTTGAAAACGATAATATTAAATTTCTGAAGGGTCAATTCAATTCCATCAACATGTCAATTGATGCGCAAATCAATATTAGAACCCGATATGTGTCTCGTTCATTATGTTAGCATGGTCAGAGGAAGACGTAGACAAAATTCTACCACTAATTCTGGCCTGGCTTTATGTATTCAACATATGCAATCCACCATAGACCTGTCTGAGGGCATTCATTTCCTCTCGGAGGGACATACGCCTGTCTAGCTACTTTTATATCTTGTGTAAACATGAAAATACATTCAGGGAAATACAAAATGCAAAAATTGCCTCAAATTTTATTTTAAAGGTAACATTGCAATAAATTTTATACTTTGCAATCATCTGCTATGCACCTAGTAGCTATAACCTTCTTGTAATAATCTACGGATTTCTTCTTTGTCCTTGTTCTATTAGGACTATTAAAGTCAACGTGATATAGGCCAAATTGCTCCCTGAAAAGAAACATTACAAATTGTATTAGGGGTTGCTGTCATAAACTTCTGAAAACTTAAGCTTGGACATATTCGAGGAAATGTGAAAAATTCCGATATAAGAATATACGTAATGCTATCCTTGTCCCCCAATAACTGACGGTCGCATAACTAGTAGAACGTTTTTAAACGTTGCGGCACTCATACCACAGTTTAGTGAAAGAGTTAGCATCAATGAAACTGATGAACTAAATAACTAACATTGAGTTTTTTGTGGTGAAGGGGTTAGGATTCAGATGCCCTAATAGTTCCCGTTCAGTCTTAAGGCTTATTGTACAACTCCGGTCAAAGGGATCAAATAGAGTCCCATCCTAAGTTATTTGCAAACTTCAAGATGCATTGGACTACATGCTCTCCTCTCTCCTGGCCTACATTCAGATAGAAGTTCCTACTTTCACTCACTGCAGGACAGATGAAGCCAACATGATTGGCTGTTTCCTCTGCCTCACCGCATTTCATTTTGCAGGTATGTAGTGAGCATCGAATGGCCAGTTATACATCCAACCACCTTTCGTAATTCCTTTCTGCTCAGTGTGAGAGAGTCTACGATATTAGAACACGATGATGATGGTCCCTTTCGCATCCTCTTAGACCGAACATTCCTAAGCACTCTGTACCAGCGCTTCTGGTGCTCATTTGATACCCATATGGTGACAGCTGTTCGTACCTATGATATACTACATTCTGGCTCTGGACCGATGAGAGGGAGTTCTGCACCTTGCTTGGTGCATCTATCGGACCTCTCATTACCACCCACTCCAATTATAAGGCAAGCAAGGCTCGAAACTCATTATGGGCCTGCAGAAGAGTTGTCGGTAGTAGTTGGGGCCTGAGCCCAAGAGTGGTGCACTAGCTCTATACGACAATAGTCAGGCCGTCGTTAATATATGGCCATAGTGTGGTGGACCTGTATAAAGACGGAGGCAATAAGAGCCAAACATAATAAGTTTCAACGTTTGGCATGTCTTAGTATAACCAGTGCAGTGCGCCCAACACCTTTGAGTGCCATTGAAACACTATTGAATCTTCCTCCTTTCGATCTGGTAATTCAAGGGGAAGCTAGAAAAATTGGGTTCCGTCTCTGGAGTCAGGGTAGCTGGACTTTTATGAATCCAGGCAAAGGACATTCGACGATTCTAGCAGAGTTGCATGAGGATAGTCCTATTTTGTTGGCGAGGAGCGATATAGTTTCTCCTACGCATCGCTTCAATCGCAAATTTACGACGGTGTTTCCATCAAGGGAATAGTCGGAGTCTAGGGAAAGACAGCTCATTGAAGGAGGAGGACAGGTCTGGTACACAGACGGTTCACTCGCTAGAGAGGGCTCGGGCTCGGGAGTCTACGGACCCCATACAAGACTAAGACTTTCACTCCCTCTTGGGGGGCACACCACAGTATTCCAGGCTGAGGTCTATGCGATACTTGCTTGTGTAAATCGTATTCGGGATATTGACGGGTCTAGGAGGCGGATTACTATCTGCTCTGACAGTCAGGCAGCCATCAAAGCACCGAGTGCTTGGAAAATAACATCGGGACTGGTCCTGGAGTGCAGGAAGGCTCTTGACGACATCTCAGCTAAACAGAAGGTATCACTGATGTGGGTACCTGGGCACGCTGGGGTAAAGTGTAACGAAATGTGGCAGATCATCTGGCTAGGGTGGGATCCGGCAACAGTTTTGTGGGCCCGGAACCAGCCTTAGGACTTTCTGCAAATTTGATTAGGAAAACAACTGGAGAGTGGATCCAGAATCAACACTCTCTGAGATGGAACAACATCTCTGGTCATCTCCGTCAAGCTCGGAAACTGTTAGCAGGGCCTGCAGAGAGAATAGGACGATTTTGTCTCTGTCTGGATAGGAGTAACTTGAGATTGCTAGTAGGCCTATTAACGGGTCACAACACCTTCAGGCGTCACTTGTTCGTGATGAGGGTGGTCAACGACCCAACGTGCACGTGGTGTGGTGAAGAGGAAGAATCCTCGGCACACATCTTGTGTCGCTGTGAAACCCTGGGTTATCACAGGCAGACTATGCTGGGCTCAAGAACCTTGGAACCAATAGAGATAAAACGGATAGGACCTAAGAATGTACTTGCCTTTGCCAAAAGGGCAGGTCTTAGGAACTAGTGCGGATAGAGGCGCAAAAGGCCCCATCGTGTGGCCTATGCACCAGCCACATTCCGTGCTGGATAGCCTCTGGTCCTTATTCATTCATTCACCACCCACTCCTATGTGACTAGGTATCCAAAATAATGTTACCCTTTTTTAATTTTCGCCAGAGTCCTTAGGGTATTATGGTAATTCCACACTATTTATCTATACATAGTCTATACATTCCAAAATTGCTTTTATTTTGCTTGGAAAACGGTAGCAAGTTTACACAGGCGGATACTTACGTTCCGCCCAGGCCTTCCACCGTACATGCCTCCTCCTGTATTTGATTATTATTATTTTTGAAGCCACAAGAGTACCAGAGGTGGTACCATTCGACATATCTATGTCGAGGATTTCCTAGAGCTAACTAAGGTTGACCTTGTATGGGGCCTCGGTGTCCACGACTCTTGCAATTTTGTCAGGTGGCACTGCATATTGTCAAATATCGAGGTGTGTTTCATGGTAGTGTGGTAAAACCAATTGCCATGGCACTGCATTCTGTATTCAGCCATTTGCCTCTCCCTCTACGTAAATGTCAACAGATGAGATATTCAGCAGTGTACCTCCAATACTGATGGTGGTTTACTATTCATCGTGTTACTGAGATTGGTCAAAAAGTTTGAATCGGGCTTGAGACAGGGGTGTACACGTCCCTAGTGTAAGTTAATACTTATTTAGAACTTAACTCTTCGTTAGTTCCTTGCTACAATCGTAGACCATGTCTATTTATGTATGTGCCAACCCTCGGTTCTACTAGTAGGGGTTTATGTCCGTTCCAGTATCTGCCGATAATGTTCTCAACTTAAAGCCAAACTACACAAGCGGATTTTCTGCGGCGTATTTCACGCGTGTTCACGTAAACTAGACGGAAGTTTTTATCGTTGAAATTGAAAAACGGCCTGCAATTTACAATATAAAAAGTACAGACTATAGCAGTACGGATGTTAAGGCAAAAATGTGGGAAGAAGTGGCCATGGTTATGTACGAACGACAGCGCAACCTAACACGTTGCTGTCTATTTTGTAACAGAACGTACCTACCGAACGGAAAACACGCTTTCTGTTTGCTGCCAATTCCAACGGAAATCCCGCCGCGTGAAATACGCCACGGGAAGTCCGCTCATGTAGTTTGGCTGTTACTTTTAATGTGAATATCTAAGGCGTTGTAGCATTTTACCTCATTGTATACAGAAGTTTTTTGAAATAAAGAAATATTATGTTTGGGGATATTTAAAGTTGTGGTATTTCTTATATTAACATTGTTGTTCTAGGACAGTGGCGTACTCACGGGGGGGCTGTCAGGGTTCGAACCCCCTCCATGGGCTTGCAATATTAGCTAAAACTATATTTATACCTATCGTAACTTCCTATTCCCAATGATTTGGCGCTCTTAAATATCCATTGTGCTATTCTAGTTGCTTCAGAAGCAGTTTTAGAACAGTCTTCTAATCAATGAACGAAGAATGAATATACATTTATAACATTATTACATTGTGCATTACTGTAACCTCCCCTTTAACCCCTCCCAACAGATTAATCTGCGTACTCCACTGCTCTAGGAATACATTTTTATGAAAGATATATTGGGCTGGGAAAATGCAGAATTCTATAAACGAAAGTCAAAAGATGATAAGAGTACAATCCCTCAAGTTTGAGCCAATTGAGATCACACATGCACCTTGAGATGTGATCGTACTTTTGCAAGCCTTTCCCGAACCTATAACAATTAAACATTTTTCTAACCTATTTGCGGTGTAGACGTCCAAGAAGGGTAATATATACATACGTAAACAATACACATTTTTTGATAACAGTGAACGCTTGGCAAAGTTATTTTCTTATGTTTTCATACAAAATACTATTATTTGTATATACTCAATAGCCGAATTAGGACAATGCCCGAAAAAAATGCGCAGAACTAGTTTTGAGCAAGGAATATTTCCCAAACCCGAAATAGTATTTTTATACGGCTATTGAGCATTACCAAATAGGCAGAACTAGTTTTGCGCATCTTGAAATGCACAGAACTAGTTTTGCGCAACTTGAAATGCACAGAACTAGTTCTGTGATACGGAATGACAACCAAAGTGACCATTCGTTATGCATTGTGTGTCAAAAACCAGCAAAAACCTATCGTTTAGGTTAGGTTAGGTGTCTTTGCCAACGTTCCTGCAATATAAGTACGAATCGTGAAAACGCAGAAAGAGGTTTGGAAGCAGAAGCCAATATGATGCTCACACAATCAAATAAAAAATTTAAAACAGCCTCAGTTGGCGATTTATGATTTGTTGGTATTCATTAAAATATATTCAACTTCTCCAACTTTATACTTATTTGAGTCCGTCACTGGCGCTGATTAAATGGAAGAAGCAGAATTTGTGCTGGTCATTCAGAAAATATACAGAACTAGTCATGTGCATTTCAAGTTGCGCAAAACTAGTTCTGTGTATTTCAAGATGCGCAAAACTAGTTCTGCCTATTTGGTAATGCTGAATAGCCATATAACATTCATATTTCGGGTTTGGGAAATATTCCTTGCTCAAAACTAGTTCTGCGTATTTTTTTCGGGCATTTCCCGAATTCGGGTATTGAGCGTAACATATACATATATACATAACATTGTGAAATTAAATTACTGATATTTGACATGTTTTATGAATTTTAGTTCATCGGTCAATATTTAACAGAGATTTCTTGCATGTGACACAGGATCTAGTTTTCTTTGCTGAACAGAAATGTTTATGTTTGCTTTATTAAATTTCTGTTAATTCTATTGGTGTATGTGAGAAGTTTAAGTGGTAGGATTAACTTGCAAATTATTATTTATAGTGCAATAAGATTAATAATAGGACTAGCCTATTTGTTAAATGCATAATATATCTGGGTATCTTTAGCAAAAAATTGTATGGTAGAATCTTTCAAATGTTTTTCGAAATCTGAAGTATACAGAAAAAACAACAAAAGTCCCAATTATATCGTGATCGTCTTAAAAAGAGAATTTGATGATGAAATATTTAAAAAGTACTTTAGAATTAATCGTGGTCGGTCAGAGAAGTGCATGGTCTCATCAAAAGTGAAATAATTGATACAGAAGGCTACAAGAGCCATTCCATTTTGGATTGACACACTGCCACTGATGCCGTAATTCTTGAGCAAAACTGCGACATTCATTGGCACTGCGTTTCGCAGACTCACGGCAAGCATAAGTTGCTTTACGTCACGCTGCGTGCGAATATGAACAGTTGCAATGGACTAGTATCATGAATTTTCTTTTTTGGTTGCATATGATAGAGTACGTCGTAAAAGCATCTCATTTTTTTATCCGATTTTCTTGGGCACAGGAAAGCCGTGAAAATAAGGAAGATATTTGAATTCTCCTAGGGCAGTAACATCACTACCCTAAAGGCGGACAGCCAATCAAAAGACAAATATGTGTGCTGTGTTGCCGCATTCTGATGACGCGCGAAATGCCGGAGCTGTACGCGGACTGGCTCATCTATCTTGTCTTCTGTTCCCGTCTGCGAGTCGGAGCTGTTCTTGGCAACAGTGCACTGCTGATGATTCGCGTGGTTGGCACTGATTGGCTGAATTTAATTCCTTTCTTCAAGCTTTAGAATGGAATTACTAAAAAACAAAATGATGTAGAAAGTAACGAAATGCAGCAGTACGTTTATTTTTGTATGCACTAAGCGGTTATAACAATTAAATCATTGTTCTTAACCTCGTGATACTAGTCCATTGTTTTGGAGAATAATGAAATTCTGGTATGGCTTGCCCTGCGTCACCTCACCAAGCTGTGCCTCCTTTTCGCAGCTAGCCTAGCGGAGAATTAATACTCTGCTACATAAATGAGATGTGAATATTATAATGACGTTAGACTTACGAATAGCCCTGCAACCATTCGAAGTTGTCCATTAAACTCCATACTGTGTAACCAAGAACATTCACACCATCTATCTCCATGGCATCCCGTATATTGCTAAGGTAGTTCTAGAAACCGAAAAGTATGATTCAATGTAATTCTCACCATTTTAGAAAACCACTGGTAAAGTATCTATTGGATATGCAAAATTGAACTTAAGTAAATACCTTGATATAATCTATCCTCTTGTCATCAGCAAGTTGGTTTTCTTTGAAATCAGAAAACCCGTTTTCAGTTATTATGACTTTAGGGTTATTGTATGTATCTTTGATCCACTTAAGCAGTTTACGAATACCCCAAGGTACAACCTAAAATAGATATTACACGTGATAATAACTCATACCTGACCATTATTTGGGGCCTTTAGTATATAAATATAGTTTAAAGAACCAAAAACACGCTTTTAAAGAACATCGGACTATAAAATAAAAGATATTAAAAATAAGTTTAAAACAACAATAAAGGAAAAATATTAGTATGATTGATACTCGCATTTTCCGTTCATCACCATTTTAAGCTGTTTTAAAAATTGTTTTTAACTTTTAGTCCGATGTTCTTTAAAAGCCTGTTTTTTAGTTTTTCAAACTGTATACGCTGGGTAGTGAAGATGAACAATTGTTTTTGATCAATATCCCTAGCACAATCATTACCATTACTGCACAAACGATAACTAATACTGCCGACTTTCCTGAATAAATTTCACAAAAATACTTTCAAAAAAACTCCCAAATATTTGTCGCTACGCGTCTGTGTAGTATTAACAAACTTCAAGTTATCTGCGGCCCAACTTCTTAATCCAAAGGAGAGTTACAAGCTCACAAGCAAACAGACAAATGGACAGTGTTTTAGTTATCAGACTGGAGCTTCATGTTGTTGCGTTCTTAGTTATATTTTGAGTATCACTACTTATTCTAATATCTGTGGTGGAACGTTTGGGAGGAAAGATTGTCTCCTATGGATGACAGCTGCTGATTTGTCTATATTATACAGATTTTGATATTGGAAAGCTGAATAATAACACAGCTGCTTAGAAGGTATATAAGGATTACATTGTTCAATAATATACAAGGCAATCCATCTAAAAAAATTGAACCCCGGTGCGCCACGACTTTAGAACCAATCGTGTAAAACTAAAATCTTCATCTATAGCGAAAATTGATACATCTAAAAACATACAGGACATTCCACTCAAAACCAGTTCTGGCCAACCTTGAATCATAAACATTTTTCCTGATTAGTAGACACTTAGAAACCTCTAAACACCTGTTGTGAACAAGTTTTTATACTTTAATTATATTATCTTTGATAATGTTATGTCGCTATACAAGGTGTCATTGAAATGTATATTATGTAGAATCTTACAATACCTTTCTTTTTATACACAAACTTATTTTTTCCGTAAAATCATTAGCATAACATAAATAAAATAAGAATTTGCTTGTAACAGAAAAACGGAAAGAAATAAAACTAATTGGGTTTTTGAGGGTACTGAATGACTGGGTACTGATGTTTTCGAAAAAAAGTATTTTTTATGCTTTTTTTATTACGAAAATATTACGCCTGAAACAAATGCTCATCTTATTTGTCTTATGTTGATGACTTTACGAAAAAAAAAAAAAATGGTTTGTGTATGCAGTAAAAGGCACTACAAGATAATAAATAAAATAATGACCGCAGTAATGCAGGAAAAGCTGTGGGGTGCTATTTAGAAAACAAATTAGGGGGTAAGTTTTAGGGGTTGAAGAAAAAAATGTTTCGAACGCATGGTATGGTAGGTTATTCCGTACTCTTGACGTCCCCCTTGGTTTTGTTTTTTATCTGTTTTTCTTACGAAAATATTACAGCTAAAACAAATCCTTATTATTTATTTTGTGCTTATGACTTGACGAAAAAAAAATAGCTTTGTTGATGACTTTACGAAAAAAAAATTGTTTGTGTATGCAGTAAAAGGCACTACAAGATAATAAATAAAATAATGACCGCAGTAATGCAGGAAAAGCTATGGGGTGCTATTCAGAAAACAAATTAGGGGGTAAGTTTTAGGGGTTGAAGAAAAAAATGTTTCGAACGCATGGTATGGTAGGTTATTCCGTACTCTTGATGTCCCACTTGGTTTTCTTTTTTATCTGTTTTTCTTACGAAAACATTACAGCTAAAACAAATCCTTACTATTTATTTTGTGCTTATGACTTGACGAAAAAAAATAGCTTTTTGTATAAAATCAAAGATACTACAAGATTTCAAATAAAATAAGGACCTATTTTGTGTAAGAAGAACTATTAGGTGTTATTTGAAAAAACAAAGTTGGGGTGAGGAAAAGCTGTGGGGTGCTATTTAGAAAACAAATTAGGGGGTAAGTTTTAGGGGTTGAAGAAAAAAATGTTTCGAACGCATGGTATGGTACGTTATTCCGTACCCTTGATGTCCCACTTGGTTTTCTTTTTTATCTGTTTTTCTTAGGAAAATATTACAACTAAAACAAATCCTTATGATTTATTTTGTGCTTATGACTTGACGAAAAAAAATAGCTTTTTGTATAACATCAAAGATACTACAAGATTTGAAATAAAATAAGGACCTATTTTGTGTAGGAAAAACTAATAGGTGTTATTTGAAAAAACAAAGTTGGGGTGAGTTCTAAGGGTTGAAGTACAAAAAAAAACGTGTGAAGGAAATTAAGGAATACCCTGTACATGTATCAAGGACAGTAATAGTCGTACAACCGAGCCCTAAGCAATTCCGGAAAGAACGTCATACGCAGTGCACTTACTCTCAACCAAGATGATCCACTTTTCTCCCAGTCATCCGACTGCCTTGAAACAACTTCACAATCTACATAGTAACCTATTCCATTAGGGTCTGGATTCTTTTGAGCTGAGGTCAAACTTGAAGTATAGTGATTCAAACCTATGATGTCTATTGTACCCTTCAAATATTTCTGCTCTTCTTCAGTAAACGCGGGTAATCTAGATCTTTTATATCCTTGTTGTTTGCTTCTTCTTGCTATCTGCTCCTTTACAATACTTGAATGATCACCGTTGATCAGGGGGTTTATGTAAATGCCCCACTAAAAATTAAAATACTTAATTTCACCTGCTGTATTGCATAAAAAAAGCGTAGTCTATTGAACCAATGCAATAGTTTTTATGCTTCATGGTAAGAATGTTTCCCGTTCTTAGGCAGACATAATGTTTTATTACCCCTGTTGTTAATAGACACGCATTCGTTCGGTCATAATTTTTTATCACAATTTTTTTACAGTAAAGGACAACTTTAAGCTTCAGCAGTTAACAGGATAGTGGATTATAAGTTTTTCAAAAAAAACCTGAGACATGGCGGAGCCTCCCCAATTTGGTTTTTGTTTCTCGTACTTCAAGGACATTTTTCAGCTCAATCGAAAAGTGATGACTTTTGGATGGTTTAATAGTTTAAAAAAGGACCTAACTGTACTTTTGCACGTAGTCGAAAAGCAGTATTAATCGGTGGGGGTTTAGTATTTATGTATGCAGCACAAGTATGTACCTATTTCTAGATACAAGCGGTTTCCTGATTTGTAAGTAGCATACAGTGCTCAGGCTACAAAAACTGATGCACACTATGTAAGCTCGAACTTAAACAGGTCTCGTCACATGATTGGCTGAAGGCGCTAAGGGATGGACGGCACAGATAGCGGACAGAGAGCGCTCATATTGGTCAATCGCACATCAATCGGGTCTGAAAATGACCAATGAATCTATGATTTGAAATGGATAATCGGGTAAACGCGTTTCCTTAGAGCACAAAATAAAATTAAGGAAATTATAAATAGCATTACAAAGATGAAAATAAGTAGATACTAATATAATGTACAGGGTGTCCCATTTTGGGCACTTTTACGGGGTATCTCGGTTATTTTTGAAGATAGAGGGTTACGGTTTTCGCGACACTTTGCTACTTTTTTGTGAAACTAAAGATACTGTCAACAGAATTATCATGGCCCTCTTGATTTTCGAGATAGGGTGAAATCGAAAACTATCGATTTTGGGACCACCCTCGTAACTCGGTTGTCTTTCATCTTATTGAAAAGTTTAAAAAAGGGCCTTATAGAATTTTTTCTGTAGAATCCAGTGGTGTAGTTTGATTTTTTCTTACTCTAACCGTTTTTCAGTTATGAAGCAAACATATTTTTTTAAATGTAACACTTTGTATATTATTTTTGAAGTCAATCGGAAATAATTCAGGCTTTTCAAAAATATATATTAGTATTAAGTTATTTTGAAAATTACGCTCAAAATTTGATTTTTCCAATTTTTAATTTATTTGTAGCAGTAGGCCAAAGTTAATCAACTATACATAATAAGCCTCTAAGCAGTTATTACTCTACAAGAGACTTCCTACTCAAATTCGAAAAAACAGAATCAAAATACCTCTTTTTTAATAATGTCTCATTAAAATGATGATTGTGTTATTATAATATTGAGTAGATAGTGGGCTATGACTCATCTATTAAAAACAAAAAAGCAAATCTGTAAAAAATTTGCGAGACTGTCAGTTTTTATTTATACTTTTATTAAATATAGCTTTGTTCTTTCTGTGATTCCATTTTAACTATTGTAAATTTTCTATAATAGCGGCAGCTTAGATACCCAGAGAGACAGCAACCGTTTTCAGATATAGTTGCTCGTCTAAAAATAAATATAATTAGGTACGAATCCTTTATTCAACCACGTCCTAAAACTTATTTCAAGGAGAATAGGGAGGAAAGAGAAACAAACGTATTAGGTTACATAGAAGCAACGCCTTAATCATCTTGTATGTAAGCACATAGAAGTAGTATCAACTGCAGAAAAAATACAATTACCACCCATACAAGTTTAAGATACTTCAACATTTGCACAGGATCCAAGTTTGGGAATATTTAATCGCCATAAGAAAAAGGAGACCAATAATTCTTCTAAATGTCATTAAAAGAATAAGAAATTGTGCCAGATTTGCATTCGAGAAAATAGTCTCCAACTTGAACCAACATCTCTAAAAGCTCCTCAAGTTTTTAGTTTCTATTTTGATTCAAATTTAAATTTAATAATGTGTTGATATTTTCAGATATAATGTTGTTTGGTTTTAAGTAATGGAATAATGGACTAATATTTATTGAACATTATCGCAAATAGTAGTTAATCGCTTATAAAATACCATTAAATAATTGAGTTTAAAAGTACTGAGTATCTTGTATCTTAATAATTGTTTACTTGGATATTGTTTTTAGGTCATGGCCTACTGCTACAAATAAAGTAAAAAATGAAAAAATCAAATTTTGAGCGTAATTTTCAAAATAACTTAATACTTATATATATATTTTTGAATAGCCTGAATTATTTCCGATTGACCTCAAAGATAATATACAGGGTGCTCCATTAAAAAAAAAATATGTGTTTGCTTCATAAATGCAAAATGGTTAGAGCAAGAAAAAATCACTGGATTCTACAGAAAAAATTCTATAAGACCCTTTTTTAAACTTTTCAATAAGATGAAAGACAACCGAGATACGAATGTGGTCCTAAAATCGATAGTTTTCGATTTCACCCTGTATCTCAGAAACCAAAAGGGCCATGATAATTTTGTTAACGGCATCTTTAGTTTCACAAAAAATATCACACTGTTGCAAAAACCGCAACTCTATCTTCTAAAATAACAGAGATACGCCGTAAAAGTGCCCAAACTGGGACACCCTGTACAATGTTTTGACAAAATGAGGCTGACGGCTGCTTGGTTCTCTAGGTTGCGGTGACGTATTTCAATCAGGCGTTGGGAGTTCGATTCCCAAGCTAAACGATGTTGTTTTCTTGGTTAGGAGGGATGATAAGTAAAAAACTCTTAAGAAATATTATAGTATTTTGTGATGAGTGACAAGCAAAACACTCTTAAAGGGGTGATACACATACGAGCAAGTACGCGTACTTTAAAACCGTCGCGCAAACCGCCGGCGATCCAACTGGTTTGAAATCTTGCTAGCTTGTCTCGGCTGGTACTGCGAGCCGCGAGCCACCACGTTGTTTCGGCAGGCCATCGATGCGCAACGCTTGTTGTGTCTGGCGTTTGTTAAAAGTTTTGTTTATTTAGGAAAATTATCAAAAGAGTGATTTCAGCTTCACGTGTGTCACAGCGTCGAGCCGAGTAAGTTCGCGAACTTAAAAACCGCGTACCTACTTAAAGTTCGTACGTGTGTCACCCCTTTTAAATAAGTGACTTTTTCTAATACCAGCTAGAAAAAACTTTTAAGAAATAACTGTGGAAACTGAAAGCTCTTATTATGTGCGTCCGCTCCCCCTTTCAAAAATTCAGGAACCGCTACTGGCATTAATGGAACAAGATATTTTGAAGTCTGATTCATCGCGCGTTACCAAAGAACAAAAAGGGGTTGTAATTGCTCACATTTTGTTTGATGACCTAATAAAACACGACTTTGGATTCGGGAACATTTGTGGTTTTCGAACTTTTTACTACAGTTATTGGATATTCTGATAGACATGCAGGTATGTTATTAAATTTTCCATAGATCAGTAAAATCAGCAAAATCAAGTGTAATACTTTTCTGACCAGAAAATCAAACACACCATATACAACCAATTTTGAAAATTAAACATTGGAAGTCAAGAACACCAGTTTTAAGATTTAATAAACATATTCTGCGTAACAATATAATACAAAAGATTTTTTTTTAAAGTTATAAATATATTAGCAAATAAAGTACAGTTCAACGTACAAAAAACTCAGGCAACAACACTGACAAAGAAGTCTCACGATGGCTTACCAACCGTGGAAATGGAGGGTCACCCCATAGTCGAATCACCCTCCGTCAAGCTCTTGGGAATCAACATCAACAATAACATGTCCTGGCACGACCACGTCGTCAGTATTACTAAAACGGCATCCCAGAAGCTTGGAGTTTTGTTCCGATGTAAGAAGTTGTATACACCAGAGCAACTGCTGCTGCTCTACAAGGCACAGATCCGACCATCGCTGGAGTATTGCTCCCAAGTATGAGGATGTGCTCCGAAGCACTCTCTAAAGCTTCTGGACACTATCCAGAAAAGAGCAATTAGAATAATCGATACGCCTAACCTCACAAAGGACCTCCACAGCCTGGAACATCGAAGGAGGGTGGCTGACCTATGTCTGTTTTACAGATTCTATCACGGGAGATGTTCGAGTGAGCTCTCCCAGATAATAACACCAAAGGCCGTCCGGACCAGGAATACTAGAGAAGCTCTGCGAGCTCATCCTTACCAGGTCGAGGTCCTTACTCCCCGAACCAGTCTCCTCCAGCATTCCTTCTTTTGGAGAACTTCGACGCTGTGGAATCAGCTGCCGGGGAATTTGTTTCCCGACGGCTACAACCTGCAGCGTTTCAAATCTAACGTGAATAGACATTTGTTCTCTCGTAGCGGTTCTACAGCGCCATAGGCTTTCAGCCTTTGCAGGAGGCCGACCATAAAAAAAAATGTACACAGGCATATTTTAAATTTTAAGATGCACTAATGGCTATCTGAGGACTTGGTTCTGTCTATCTTCAACTATTGCAGTATCGTGTATTTTTATTTTATCAACGAGCAAGCTAAGAACAGAATGCAAATTGTTCAAAATAGTTGTGTCAGAGTTATTTTCCGTTCACGAAAGTTTTCGTCACACTAAATTGGATGAGAATGGTTGATCTTATCAGATATTAATCTATAGTTTTTGACCATCGAATCATGAAAACTTCTAAACCAGCTACTTGAGAGATAAACTTATTTTTTGTCATGATACCCATAGTAGGCACCAGGGGGATCAATATCTACTTCTTCTTGTGCCGTCTCCTATCGGAGGTTGGAAATCATCAATGCTATTTTTACTTTATTTGCCGCTGCTCGAAATAGTTCTATGGAACTGCATTGATACCACTCCCTTAAATTTCGCAGCCATGCCGACGCTCCTTTTTCCTTTTATTTTTTTATTTTACAATGTAGCCTCTCTATTACTTGCCATCGAACTGCCCTCCTTTAAAACTGCTTTTCGTATTTTTCTGTGAAATTTTACAACAGCATTGATAGTACCTGGAAATCCTTGACATTACCTAGTTTTAAATGAAAAGCTAAAACTTCTATTTTAAGCACCTTATAATGCGTCTAATTTGCTAGTTTCTGGATAAGTTTGTCATTCAGTGTTTAATTATTGTATCGTACATTTCATCGTCCTTTTTATATTTTGCGCTTGCACCTTTTGTATACTGTGTATATTGAAGGTTAAGGGTACGAGCAGATTTAGCTGAAGTTCGTCTCCATAACACTCACTTTAAAGTATTGTACCATTGAAGTAAGAACGATTTTATTATTACCGCGATTATTACTATATGGTAAAGTCCCACACAGTGCCATGTTGAATAGCTAAATTCAGGTAGCCACAAAACTTATGATAATGATGTTGTCCCATTCTTCTATTACTGTTTATTGTATTTCACCTAATTTTTGAGAATTCCACACGCCCAGCGCTATTTTAGGGCTGGTCCAAACGCAACGTTTTTCACCACGGTTTGTCTGTGCCAGTTTTAAAACAGTTTGAAAACGTTGAAAAAATATAGCGTCCACATGGTGCCATTTTGTATTCATTTTTACACAGCCTTGTTGACATCGAACATGGAAGAAGTACTACTCTTGTCATTTTTTGGAAGTTGTTTTGTGAAGAAGAGGAAGCAGATGTTACTGTCTAAAAACTGTACGGCGTTCAAGGTGGTCGAGGAAATGGCTGACGTCAGATTGCTACGTGAGTTTCGTGATGAACCTAATCATTGGTAAAACTGTTTAATCGTTTAAGTGCAACAGAACGAAATAGCACCAATATGGCTACTAGGCGTTGTATTGTCAAGTCCCAAATGGACGAGATTTTCATATTTATTTTAGCTAACTCTTTTTACGTATACACTCATTTAAGAATTAATTCTCTACCTGTGGTCAACATTTTCTTTGAATTTATTGAATATGCCTGCTTATTTTTGTCTCTGTTACTATAATTGTTGGATTTGATAGGCCAAGTCCATTGGAAACTTCCATATAACGCGATAAACTCAGTCAAAAGCTGTCAGGAAATTGTCGAAGTTCATGGTTAACTATGCTCATCAGCTCAGTTATCGCTGCAACAGTACTGTCTCCGCGCAGTTCTCAAAAATGCAGCGTCTTTTTATCCACGCGGAACGTTTTGACTGCAACGTTTTGAACTGCACAGACAAAACGTTGTGGAAAACTTAGCATTTGGACCACACTTTACTCATAGAAAATAGACGACAAACATCCATACGTTGTATGGAGCTTTCAGTTTTTATGCATAACTCAAAATAGTAACGTTATGACATAAACATATGTATCAAATATGATACATACGAGTATATACGATTGTCCTGTTAATGAGAATTTAGTCTTACCACAAATTGAAGCATCACCTCTGACGCATGTCTATCTGCGGTGCTATTGGTGCTAGGTTCGTACCAACCACTGTCTATAACAAATCCAACAGAACCTGCAATTTGATTTTGTAAGGAAATCATGCAAGACTTAAATGGGGAATGTTTGAGACATTTAAAAATCATAAAATTTTGACTATTCCTTGTATTTACTTACTTAAAATATTATTATTCACATTTAGGAATAAGGATAAGTATGTTGAGCATAATTACTTGCATACATATAACACTCGTTATAAAAATAACATAGTAATTAGTAAACATTCTCACAGTTTTTACAAAAAGTCTCCTATTCTGTCTGTATGTCACTATTTTAACTGACTTCCGCAGGATTTGAAAGACTGTGTAAGTGAACACCTACTCAAGAGAAAATTAAAAGCTTTATTGGTTAATAACTGTTTTTACGATTTAAAGGAATTTGCAAACCATCTCACAATGTATAATCCTTTGTTCTGTACTCTTGTGTTTGCATATAGTTCATTTATTGTATGTTGTATAACTGGCCTTCACACATTATCATGTATGTTCATACTTGTATGTATTATGTGCGTTCTTTATACATTATCTGTGTATATATATTATATATTTAAAAAAAGAAACATTATATATTTATATATCTATGCTATATCGATTTGACATATGGTTAACGGACAAATAAAGTTATTCTATTCTATTCTATGTTCTGAATTGCAGCAGGCACGATGTTTCTAGTCCAAGATAGCTCTATTTCGATCTTGAGTATCTCATCAGGTGGACCTGGGTAAGGCCCAGTGTCCAGGCTGATAGGAAAGCAGTGAACCAAAACAAACAACTACTCCCAAAGCTAATACGCCTACCGGCACTGAATTACACTCTTGGCTCGAGTGCTTCCTTTGGGGGAAAATCAAGAAAGTGATTTCCACTTTACCCAAAGTGAGCTCAAGAATATTAGAATCCTTGTTTGGAACATGTCCTGAATCGCCTCAGGCACAATTTCCCTAGTCCACGACAGCGCTATTTCGATCTTTAAGATTCCATCAGGTTGACCTGGGTAAAGCCCGGTATCAGGTCTAAAGATCAAGACAGTGCTGTCATTGACTAGGGACATCGTTCCTGGTGGAAATGACTTTCTTGAGTACACAAAACTTTGACTACCTCACAACGGCTTATTGACTATATTTCTCGATGATTGTCATGCTCTCTGTCTACGATAATAACCTTGGTCTTTTTGGAGTTAATACCAAGACCATATGCTGCACTGTGTTGTTCTAAAACGTTCAATAGAGCTACTAGTTCTTCCTGAGAAGCAGTAGTAATGGTTGTATGGTCAGCAAATCTTAAGTTAGATATTTTGCTTCCGCCAATAGTTATACCGCCATTCTAGTTGTCCAATACCTGTCTCATCACAAATTCAGAGTAAATGTTAAATAACATCGGAGATAATACGAACCCCTTTTCTGGTAGCTGTTTGACCAGACAGGTTACCGTCAATTCTTACACGAGCTGAGCTGGACTCATAGAGTTGCTGTATGAGAAACACTAAGTGGTAAGGGACTCCCCATAGGGATAAGGATTTCCCACAGTTTAGGCCACTTTACGTTAACAAACGCCTTAAACTAGTCCACAAAGCAGATAAAAACGGGAAAATAATGCTCTCTGGCTTTTTCAATAATCTGTCTGAAGTTTAAGGTCTGTTCACGCGTACCGCGTCCTTTCACGAAACCTGCCTGCGCCTGAAAAATTTGCCAGCCAATAAAACCATCCAAACGAGACTGTAAAATATATAGTAGAACCTTGCTTGCATGAGAGATTAACGAAACGAGTTGAGTACTGCGTTTATTTGAGCTTCTGCTTCTCATAATAATGCTATATCTTCTACAAATCAGATAGAAACAGAAAATATCCATCTAGAAAATATCTCGAAATAAAGCTGGTCTACTTTCCCATCTAATAAATTAGAATCAGAGGAGCAGTTAGGAAGAGAAGTTTCGTGAAAATACTTTACCTTTTTGCCTGGATCTGAATTTAGTATCATAAATGTGCCAAGCTCGTGCGTGAGCGAGCACCAAGTTTTTCCCACATATGTATTCACCTATACCGGGTGACTTTACTCTTGGAGCGAATGACCCTACTCCATGTCCAATTTGGCATGTCATGACCGGTTCATTGAAGGTGATCCAGTTGCTCACATAGTCACCAAAGATCTCAAAGCATATTTCAGCGTAATCGCCAAACCTAAAAGGGCAAGAAGCAAAAAGTCGTGGTTGGTGACACTCATTTATCCAGCAATCTGTCAAGTTTTTCATAGGCAATTTACGTACATGAACAACTCAATTTTTTGCTGCGTGAGACTCATGGGAAAATAAAAGTTATAAACAAATGAAGGGTAAAAGTAACAGATTTTGTCTTTTTTCTGTGTTATCGGTATCGACTGCTCTGGTCATTAGCCTCGTGTTCTGTGTAGGCTTTGTTACTGTTTCCCGGCGCCACTCTAGGAACAGCACTGTTAATTATAAGCCAACAGTGAAGGTTCAGGTGGGGATTCTTCGCTGAGCTTTTTTTATGGATATTTATTTTTGATTAAAAAAACCAGAAATAAATTTCTGCCTCTAACGAGAATCAAACCCGGGACCTTCCGGTCACGAGCCCTCGACCCTAACCACTGGGCCAACCCACCCCCTATAGATGTTGTCTTAAATTGGTTACCAGTAAAACGTGTTATTGAACTGCATGTATAAACTATCTTTTAACATCTATTTGTTGCTTAAAAAATTACAAAAAATGGTAAAAATTAAGTGAAAATTAATCAAACGTACTTTTACAATAACATTTGCAAAAGCAAAAATGAACCTATCTTTTGGTACAGAATATGAAATTAAAATTTCAGAACGATTCATCATATTTGAACTAATAATTATTCAAATTGAAAAGCTACAGTAGAAGCCTAATGTTTTGCTTTTGAATAGAATAATTTGGTGCAATTGAATTTACAGGATTATTTTTCCATATGTGGTGATGAAAATGGCATTCTAAGTAAAATAATAAGACTAAATTAATTGTTATTTATCTTTATCTATGTCAGTAAAAACTTTTTCGAGGAAAAACATTTTTTGTACTATGTCACACAAAGAAATACCAGCAGATTTTGTTATTAAGTGAATTATATATACTATTAACCAATCTTAAACTGAATATGAAACTGATAAACAGAAATAATTGTTTTTAATGAAAAAAAAAGTTGCATGATGAGAAAAACAAAAAGTAATAGGTTCCATTGAATTTCTATTAATTTTGTTATATTATTTTATAACAAATAACATCTTAGTACGAAGCGGCTTGTATCTGTGTCATGGAAGGCAATCTGTTGTGGAAAACAAACACAGATGTGCAGACCCTTTAAGGAATAAAAATTTGCAATACTTTTTGGCAACAAGGATTGATTGCAATAAACTGATATATTACAGAAATAGGCGACAGCCCAAAGTGATGCTTATTCCGAATAGTTTGGATCAAAAATGCTGAAAATTTGTTTATGAGGCTGAATTCTCACAATATACAGGGTAATTCACGTTATTCGACACGGAGCATTATGGCTAAAATGTATGATACAAAAGAAAATAATAATTTCGGATGGATAGAGACCCATAAAGGCTATATTTTAAAAATATTTTTATGTTATACAGGGTGTCCCAAAAGCACGAAATGTATCAAAGTTATGTTTTTTTAAATGGAACACCCCATATATTATTGCATGTTCAGATTCCTCGGTGAATTCTAGTGTGACTTTATGTATCATACATGGGACTTAAAGCGAACCGTTTAGGTTTAAATCACTATTTTCTGTATAAGTAGATATCAGGAAAAAATTGAATATCGCACAGATTATAAAATTTGGAAGGCTGTGACTTTGCCGTATTACTAAGCATAAAATGCGTCAGCTTTGATGAGACTGTCAGATATAAATTACGTTTATGCTTGGAGAAATCGGTCGATTAATTAAGAAAACTTCGATCAGCGATAACTTGATTTTTTCAAATGCGAATGCCTAATTTTTTTTATACGGTTAAATGTAGAATTTGATAGCTTTTCTAAAGATATAAGGTTGTGAATATCAAGCTCTGGTAGTTTTCATTTAATTTTATATTTTCAAACAAATCGGCGTTTTTCAATTTTCCTACGTATAAGCAACGTAGTAGGCCATGAAATATAAACAAAAACCTGTTCAGGTAGAAGAAAACAACTAACTTAGCTGAAAAATACACACGAACTAGACTAAAGGGACAAGATTATAAAAAATGACTTACAACAAACAAAATCTAACCAGAAACAACGGCGGTAACATATTTTTAGTCAAAGAGAAGCTGGAGTATGGCAGAAATGGATTTTTTCACGGCCTACTAGCTACTGCAATGTACCACAGATTGACAATTTCCAAAACCATTTGAAAATTTTGAAACAAAATAAAAACTACTAGAGAATGTTATAAGCAGTTTATTATCTTCATAATAAAATTTCACATTTAATGATATAAAAAAGTACGCAATTCTGTCAAAACTCAAGTCAAAAGTACCTCTGACTGGAGTTCTGAAAATTCTTCAGTACCTATTAGCAAGACCGAAGAAAATGAGAAATGAATTAAAATTTGTTCAAATTATAAAACATAACTTAAATGGCAGAAAATTTAAATCTGATTTGTTAGTATAGGAATACTGGATTTTTGCAATATTGCTAATAGATATTTAAGAATAGAAGGGCTCCAGGCAGAGGTATCGACTTCGACGCAAATTAGTACTTTTTTACACCACTACATATGATTGATAGTTGTGTGCTGGAGCAACAGTCGCTGGTTGTTTTTGTTTCATATCAGGGTTTTTAATTGTCTTGAAAATCTTTAACCTCTAGTAAGGTGCGGTAGCCAGTGGACTGTAAAAAATATCTATTACTGCCATACTCCAGGTTCTCTTTGACCTTAGAGATGTTTCGCAGTTATTTCTGGGAGAGTCGATTTGTTGTAAGGAATATTTATAATCTTGTCCCTTTAGTCTAGTTAGTGTGTATTTTTCAGCTAAGTTAGTTGTTTTCTTCTACCTGAACAGGTTTTTGTTTATATTTCATGGCCTGCTACGTTGCTTATAGATAGGAAAATTGAAAATCGCCGATTTGTTTGAAAATTTAAAATTAAATGAAAACCACCAGAGATTGATATTGACAACCTTATGTCATTAGAAAGGTTATCAAATTCTACATTTAACCGTATAAAAAAAATTAGGCATTCCCATTTGAAAAAATCAAGTTATCGCTGATCGAAGTTTCCTTAATTAATCGACCGATTTCTCCAAGCAGAAACGTAATTTAAATGTGTCAGTCTCATCAAAGCTGACGCATTTCATGCTTAGTAATACAGCAAAGTCACAGCCTTCCCTATTTTATAATATCTGCGATATTCAATTTTTTCCTGATATCTACTTATACCGAAAATGGTGATTTACACCTAAACGGTTCGCTTTAGGTCCCATGTATGATACATAAAGTCACACTAGAATTCACCGAGGAATCTGAATATGGAATAATATACGGGGTGTGCCATTTAAAAAACATAACTTTGATACATTTCGTGTTTTTGGGACACCCTGTATAACATGAAAATATTTTTAAAATGTAGCCTTTATGGGTCTCTATCCATCCCAAATTACTATTTTCTTTTTTATCAAATACTTTAGCCATAATGCTCCGTGTCGAATAACGTGAATAACCCTGTAGAAATTACTCATACTGTATGCCACAGTCTTATTTATTTAGTAGTTTCTGAGCTACACTTGAATTAATTGGTTAGTTTTATATAATTTTTAGCGTTTTTTTTTTGTTTTTATTCTAGGTGTTGGTATTAGTTATTTAGTAATTTCAAGAGGAAGATAAAAAACACATGTATGTATGTGATGATTACAGATGTCAGATCCTGGATTGTGCAACGGGTTTCCAAGAATGGGCAAGATAGGATATCCTCCATCGTATGGTTTTCCCCGCAGGCACATAGATCATCCTCAGCGTATCCCAATCTCACTAGGTTAGCCCCAGACCTGCATCTTATGACCCTATAGAACTCTACGAGTTAATGGGCTATCTACGGTCTACAGGAAGTGCGAAGGACGTTAAGTTTTTTAAGTGAAAAATAAATTTAATTATTAATTAATCAGTGGCGTTGGAAATCAAAAGTCTTAATTTTAGATCTAACGAAACACGTATTCAATTCCTCAGCCTCACTCTCATATTTGACTTACCAATCAACAAAATTGTTGTTCAAAAATCCCCCTATATCTTGCAGAGGTTGAGGCAGGTCCCAATGATAAAGCGTCACCATAGGCTCTATACCATGATCTTTAAGTTCTTTTATGAGGTTCTTATAGTAGCGCACACCAGCTTTGTTTATTTTGTTTGCAAATCCTAAAAATTGCTAGTTGTAGTATATTGTTCAAGGTTTTCGCGGCTATGGTCCGATGAAGTGCTGGTTCTTGGGCTGTTCGCCCCACGAGTGGATGGCATCCTCAGAAGCTGTTACCTACCCATTCGGAGATTTCTGGGAAACCAGCTTTTCGACACCAAGAACCAGCAGTTCATGCTGGTATCAGCTTTAATAATATTCTATGGGATCAGGATATCGAATGTCAATATTCCGGGGGGGGGGGTTAACTGGGGGGGATATGGTCACGAACATGAATAAAAAATGACGTCATGTGCCTTGACTCAGTACTTCCCACACACTCTCGGTGTGGGAAGCATCTCGGTATCTCATCATAAAATTAGACGATGATCAGGGACTTTTGAAACGTCTAAAAACGAAGTTTGACCGCTTTTGAAGCTATTTTTGTTGATTTCTCCTCCGCCACTGGCAAGAGTTCCAACAGTGGTAAACTATTACCATTTTCTCAACGGTAGCAATACGGTGTCACAATTGCATCACAATCAAGTTCGTAGTTTCCAAGTTACACGTTATAGGATTATAATAAGCATATAACAAATTATTCCATAGATGTAAAATTGAAAGACAGGATTCGGATAGGTCTAAAAAGCACACCACATCACCAAACTATTTGTGGATATAAGAAATGATTCGCTTTTCAAACAGCCTATCCCCTCCAAAAACAAAAGTGGAAAACGAACCCCTAAAACACCGGGAAACGAGGTTTGGAGGGGTTATGATAATTTTTTTGGTTTTTACCAATTTCTTCCTCGCCAATGCACTGATTTACTAAATTATAGCAGCACTACCTACTGCGACCAGACGGCATATCGCTACCCGAATTTCATCACAACCCAAGCAGCGGTTTCTGAGACTACGCAGCTAGAAGAATGCCTATAGACAGACAGACGGAAATGAGTGACTTGGATTTTCGTTATGAAAATATAAAACGCCCAAAAGCGATTTTTGTTTTGTTTAGCTTAACGGCATCAACTTGTGGGGTTATTAGCCGTGTGATGCAGATCTATACAGATTTGGAAAACCATGTGGACTTTATGAACTGTAATAGTTTGTTACACATTTCCTGATTGATGAAACATCCACGAAGGGTCTGCGAGATTTTGGAAAGTGTACGGGCATGGGAGAGGCGTGGACAATCAAGAATGATATGCTTCAAAGTTAGACGTACCTGACATGTATTCCAATTTGAAGATTCTTGATTTACTAACATCAATGAGGATGTTATTCGAGTGTACCCTATCTGAATTCGTGAGAGGCATACCTGCTCTCTGGGTATCAATGTTTTCAAATATGGAAACCTAGCTATTGTGTACTGTAAAAGGCGAAGTTGTGTACTATTTTGTTCTCATTCTAATTGCCACAAATTATTGATCTTTGCTCTGAGATAAGCTTTGAAGACTTCCATTTTTAAGAGACAGTTTTCTGCTAGGGAGTTTGCTGAGCGGTGATGGCTCAAGTTGCGATATCAACATATATTTCCAGATAATACAAAGCGTATCATCCCAAAGTCAAAAAATTTTGCGATGACCAATACTCCCCTATCCCCTATCGGTGTGGAAAGTAGAAAACACTCACTTCCACTAAAAAGCAGCAGCGTCATGAAAACGTATAAGTTATCTGTGACACCAATTCGGCTGTACTGTGACGGTCAACTGACATGTAAAATCATTACTATGCGGAATAAAGATTCCTATCCATCGCAATTAGATTACAAGCTACTGTCATTACTAAACCTGTTTTTTAGAATGACGATTTCACGTGGCAATCAACTGGAATAGTACTTAGGAATTACCATCCCAGCCACACTAAACGAAAAAGATACCTCATGCTAATAAACATTAACTTTAAGCCGTTTATTAAATGAAACATCATACAACGATGTCCTTGTTCATTGGGTTACGATTACTGTTCATGAATGCCATATATAGAGCCATGCTTTTTAGTTATTACTATCAGCATGATTAACCGAAAAAACCCCAGGTTATGACTGGTGCATATTATGTCAATGAATAGTGGCTATGAATCTATGATTATCGGTCATTATTATTACGAACGACAACTACTACTGGTAATTTTCATGCCAGCGGTCTATGATCTATGCGCCATTAACCTAAAAACGAATGTAATAATCACGGATCCCTAAAATTGTCTGCAAAATATGCATCTGTGCAATTACAATGTGAAACTGCTACTTTACATTTTTTTCCTTTACTTCACGGCATCAACATCTAAGGTTATTAGCCGTATATCATTTTGTTTCAAAGTTCTCAGTTTACTCAGGTGTGCATTTTCGGGTTCACATAGAACGGATATTCAGGAGCAGAAGGGAGCATCAATAAATTAAAGGGGGATTTATTTAAATTCTAAGTTTTAATATACATATCTATAGTTTTTAGGAAGCATAATAGGTTTTTAGTGGCTTGTGTATTTACTTTACATTTATTTCGTAATAGTACCTTATTTCAGAGTCGTTGCAAATAATACCCGAGACGAGATCTGAACTCTAGTTTATGTTTAAGTTATCTTACCATTAGGTAACAATCTTGACCAAGAAAGTGAAAATCTATAAAAATTTACTCCAAGGTCCTTCAGCATTGCAACATCCTCTTTGTATTTGTGATATGAGTCACATGCTACATCTCCTGTGGCATTATTTACAATAGCGGTTGGATTGGTATGCACGAGGTGGTCCCAAATATTTTCTCCCTTCCCATCTTCGTTCCATCCTCCTGCATTTATAAGTATTAATCAACTAATTTAATATCACTGTTTAACTATACCTAATAATAAACTAGATACAGTTGATACATCCATAAGACACGATAACTTTTCAAAAAGATTCGTCTAGTGTTTAATTGTCAACACGCAGAAAAAAATACTATGTTGAGCATATTTCCCCTGCCTCAAAAACAAGCTCGCGTATTTTATATTCAGTGCTGTAAATATAGATGAAAGTAGTTAGAAGACTGATTGATGTAGATTACATTATGCTTATCGTACTATGCACACTTATTAAACAATTTCTTAGAAAAACTTGCGACTGGTTAACTCGTCAGATCAGTGATCTATTTCAGATTACGTAGCACCACAAAAACATGGTATCTAAAATATTTACAAAGGATGACATGTAAAAATAAATATACAGGGTGTTTTCAAAGTTGGGACTTTCCTTTTCAGAAACAGTTGCCTTTGAAGTGACAAAGCTAAGGTGTAGTGAATCAGCAGCACAAGAATAAAAAAATATGAAGAAAATACTTGCTGTTCGTTCGTTGCGAAGTTCCAAGTGCGGTCCTGTTACACGAGTCTTATAGATATGGTTCGAAGTTCGCGCCGCGAGGCTGAAAGGTCAAGTATTTCTTCATCAATTTGGACCATTCGAGTTTGTCTAGGTCATCCAGCGTGTCCACTATGATGGATGTGAATACAAATATCATGTGTCTCTAGCTCTTTGCACAAAATAGACAAATCAACAGGTAGGGTGAACACGGTCAGGGAAACGATGAAACCGGTTGCACCATTTTTGCTATTTTTTAAGTCCGATGTAGCACATCAACAACTCGACAGACGTCAAACGCGCGCTGCTGCCTACATCAATGCTAATATGCTTCGTAGTAAACTGGATTTTTTCGTGTTTTGTCTCTGTTTTGATCTAATCGCACAGGGTCAATATCTTGATATCCCCTAAACTTGTCGGTTATATGTTACTGATACTACGTTCCAAAATCCCATCAAAGACCTCGATTTGCTCTGTAGCGTTTCAGTATTCACTCAACATCAGACTGTCAACAAAAATCTGTGTTCCATTATTGCATTTCCGAGGCCATGGATGTCATCGTTTTGCTCGGAAATCAAATTGAGATTTTAGCGATCTTTGTGTCAAGACCGTCAAGAGATATTTTTCACTTTACAGCTAAAAACTTAAAATAACCTATTCTGCTTTATTTATATACTTTCCCTTTATTTTTATCTATGGTCTAGAAGTAAATACAATGGAAAACGGAGTTCAATATGTTTTGGATGAAAATAATCAAATTATTACCGAAACTGACGAAGTTTTAGTTGGAAATGAAGGTGGGTACTTCGTGAGAAAGGAATTTTATTGTTATAGAGAACTGCTAGCAGCTCTATGCAGTTTTCATGATGTACTTATAATGACGCAGTGCTCATGCATTCTTATATTTTCAATATTTGAATCCATTTGAATGTCCTTTCAGTTTCACCACAAAATATTTTCCCAAAAGCAAAACAGCCTCAGAGCTCAGATGGTAAAAACTGTGACTGAAACTACTCACTCACTCTGACTCTGAGGTTATGTGATATGTCAAGATTGTCAAAAAAAGATCTTTGCCGTTTCATTAATATTCCAACCTCCCTAACATCTGGAGTCACGTGACTATCCTCGAAAATTCATCTGCTCACTCGATAGATGGGATTTTGGAACGTAGTATGAGAAAAATCACTCCTTTTGGCGAGTACTTATTGCCCTATGAAGAAAAGTCCCAGCTTAGGAAACATCCTGTATATGTACATACGGAGTCTATGGTACGTTATGCTTACCTTCAATCTGATAAGATGCTGTGGCAACACCAAATTTGAAATCCTTCGGGAAGGGTTTTGTATTCAAAGCATTTACGTTTCTGGAATAATACGTATATGAACCTAATGACATATTATATAGGGTGTCTGAATTAGGGTGGAATACTTAATTGCGATCAAAGTGAAGTCATTTTCAATCGAGTTCTCCTAAATATAATATTATAAAATGAATATAATTACTAACTACATAAGGGTAATAACATAGAGAATGCAAGATCGTGTGCCCTGAAACAGATCAGCACTAATAACTGCAATATGCTCTTATAAAGGATCTCCCATAGTTAATCGTACATAGTGAAACTGCAGATTGTTTGGACAAAAATGTTGAAATTTAACCAAACTTACCTCAGTTCAAAGGTTGATAATAACAGAAATTTGTACAAGATATATTTATGATTTCGTTGTTGCTTTAGGTCACAATCTTCAAATAAGTGCCACAAAATCTAGTCTTGTTTTGTTCTGTGCCAAGGCTAGAAGATAATTTATTAAATAACACCTTAATATCAAGATTAACTCAGAGAATTTTAAATTCTCCGAAAGTGTCAACATTCTCGGTGTTACATTTGATGAGAAGCTAAGATTTACTGACCATGCTAAAAATCTCTTGATCAGCTGACCAGAAATCACATCCAAATTACTCAAAATAATTGTGTTAGGTTAATTTTTGGTTTAAGGCGTTACGATTATATTTCAGAAAGGTACCCTATTATTGAATGGCTGAAAATCTCTCTGTTAATCAAATTTCACTATATTAGTACATAAGATTATAACGACTTTAAAACCACTGTATCTGAGGGAAAAGTTGTTACTACGGACAGATGGACACAATCTAAATGTACACTTTTTCAATGTAGCTTCTCGTACAACGCTGGTACTCTTTACAGCTCGCTTAGTGCCCAGTATGAGGAAATGTCGTTGAACAGTTTCAGAAAAAAAGTCAAGACCTTAGTGTTTAGTCTTTATACTAGCGCAATAACTCTTCGTAACAGCTTGGAAACTTCGCCAGACTATTATAATCCAGCATTGTTTTTGTTGCGTTGTAGTGTAATAGATCATTGGATTTTACGTTTTGTTTAATATATTTTTTAAAAATCTGATAAATGTCAGGCACTGATGGTTATGTGTAAGAATAGCACTTTGCTAAACCTTGACACCGATGACCTATCCTGATGTAAACCCCATCTTACATGACATGTTTAATAAAAACGAATGAATATTATTAGAAATGTTCCAAAATACATAACCTTCAACATTTATAATATACCGTGACGCAAAAAGTTACATCATTTTAAAGAGGCTTAATGTATAGTTAATGGCGCCCTCGAATTAATAAAGGATTTGAATTTCTTGCCTCCCTGTATTTCGGTTATTATTAACTTTTTAACTGAGGTAAGTTTGGTTGAGTCTCAATATTTTTACCCAAAGAATCCGCAGTTTTGCTCTGTACCATTAATTAGCGGACACCCTGTATAATAAGATCATCTTTATTTACTTGAAAATTACAGTGAAAACAGAAACCTAAAAAAAAGCAGGAAAGAATTTACTTGAGTAAATTCAAACGGCGCTCCCACTGTGGAACTGGAAGCGATATTTACAAAACCGGCTCTTTCCCAGACTAGTTTTTTCATGCTGATTCCGAATCTGTATTTAGTTTTTCTCTGGTAGCTATAGTTTTGCCAATCTTTTGTATACGGACAGACGAACGGACGGACGGACGGACAGACAGAGGCTCTGCATAAGCTCTCTTCAGTGAGAGCTAAAATAGATAGGATCAAAGATGTCTATAACCTATTATAAAACACTCGCACCAAAATGAAGTCAAGTGCGTATGTTTGTACCTCCCCGGTAATAAATAGTATCGTCCTATGTCAAAAAATTATAGATGGTACTAAAGACAAAAGAAATATGACTGTACCTCATCAATTCTGAATTATCTATATCACGGGGCAAAATCTGGTAAGCTTTAGACAACGAACATTCCCTTTTAGCTACCCAAAAATGCTATTACTAGGATCATGAAAATATATACTTTTCGACGATCTCAAAGATTCTTTTACATTACAGTATATTTATTAACACTGCTAATCACATTCTTTTTGAAGCAGGTCTATAAATGTATGCAGATGATACAGGAAGTTGGAAATATTAAGGCTACTTTTGGAGAAATCGATGTATGGATACGCTTACAGATTATTTGAATGGGATGCATTATACTTACATGGAGGTGATCACTGTAACACAAACAAACACAGCTACTTTGTACATGCTGACGATATATTATCGCATCTCTCTATTCGAGGATTACCTTTTACGTTTTACGGTTTTATGTATAAATTTGTCGTAATCTTGCATGTACTTCAAATACTAAAATGGTTTAAAATATACTTTATCTTGATCAGTAACAGTTTACCATGTATAGTACAGTATAGTTATAACTTCTGAAGCTTCTCTCAGATCTCTACAGCATATCCAGATTCTTCAAGAATTGGTATTTACACTGTCATCTTGAGATACTCATCTAATCAATACTACTATCATCGTTAGCTGCTAAGGCGGTCTGGGGGACCTTTGCCTTTATATCATAGTTTTACATTCAGTTTGCAATTCTGTCGGTCTTGCACCAGAAACCAGCCAAGGTTAAATGGCAATGAAAAAATAAAGGGGAGGGAGGAAGAGGAAAGGCAAACTAACTCACCTTATTTTGATGCTCCAAAAGTAATATTTGTGAGATCAGAGTTTGCTAAAATCTAACTACTTATATGAGCAAAAGTTTTTGGCTTAATTTGGCTCACAGTTTAAGTCGCGGCCTTTTTTATGGTCAGTCTTCCGCAAATGCTGAAAGCCTGTGGCGCTGTAGAAGCGCTGCGAGATGATAAGTGTCTGTGAACGTTAGAAATATAACGTTGCAGGTTGTAACCATCGGGAAATAAATTCCCTGGCAGCTCATGCCGCAGCGTCAAAGTTCTCCAAAAGAAGGAATGCTGGAGGAGACTGGTTCGGGGAGTAGGGACCACGACCTGTTAAGGATGAGCTCGCAGAGCCTCTCTAGAGTTCCTCGTTCAGACGGCCTTCAGTGTTATTGTCTGGAAGAGCTCACTAGAATATCTTCCGTGATAGAATCTGTAAAACAGGGGTAGGTCAGCCACCCTTCTTCGATGATCTAGGCTGTGAATATCCTTTGTCAGGTTAAGCGTATCGATTAATCTAACTGCTCTCTTCTGGATAGTGTCCAGAAGCTTTACAGAGTGATTCGGAGCGTATCCCCATACATGGGAGCAATACTCCGACGATGGTCGGATCTGTGCCTTGTAGAGCAGCAGTAATTGCTCCAAGCTTCTGGGATGCCATTTTAGGAATACTGATGACGTGATCATGCCAGGACATGTTGTTGCTGAGCTTGAAGGAAGTTGACTCGACTACTGGGTGACCCTCAATTTCGACAGTTGGTAAGTTAACGTGAGACTTCTTTGTCAGTGTTGTTGCCTGAGTTTCCAATACGTTAAACTGTACTTTATTTACTAATGCCCAATCGACAATTGTCTTGATATCTGCTTTAGGCCTGTACTTCACGGGCAGGTAAAACGCCGCGGTTTCGCCGCTAGCAACCGCTCCCAAATTTCCTATACTTCGTGCGACCGTCAAAATGCGGCGGTTACACAGCGGCCAAAACGCGGGCTCATACTTCACGGGCAGTTAAACGAGGCGTTTTCGCCGCTCACATCAGTATACCGAGGTCTTGCTTTTAGTATCAAAATGGACGTTGTGCAGATCGGCTGCGTGACAGGACTTCTTTTGTTGGAACGTATTTCTAAAAAAAAAGCCTCGCAAGAAGAAACGGTGGTGGACGGTGGTGGTCACCCCACGTTGGCAAATGAAACATTATGTCCTACTGCAAAATGCTTTTGTAGGGAGCCATATTCGTAGAGGAGGTAAAAAAGCTTGTTCCCGCCACGTGGAGTCCGAGGACCTACAAAACGCTAGCGGTCGCCACGCCTCAGATCTTAATCTGTGAGGCATGTTGCTGTTGCCGCCGTACCGTCACCTGGGATGATAGCGGCTTGCCTGGTTCCGTGCACAATATTAATGTACTGTTGTCTGCGAAGCTGTAGATTGGATTGGATGTTGTTTCCAACAGCTCGTTGATGTACAGCAGAAACGGCGTAGGGGATAGAACAGATCCCTGAGGAACACCTGCGTTTATTGAAAATACGTCTGCTGAGCAGCCTTCAACTACAACAAACAGAGATCGGCCTCGAACGTTTGCGAGGTTGCTGATGTCCACAATGTGGGTAAAGGAGTCTTCCTTTTCGGGACAGCAACACGGGCAGCCAAGTAACTCACGCTCGACTTCACGCGGAGGTGGCAGCAATCTGTTACATAACATGTTCCCGCGCAAAGAAAATCTCGCATTTAAGCTGCCGAAGTCCAATTTGATTTAATACTTCGTAAGGATAAGCCAATTCAAAGAATTTTTTACAGGCATCCAGAAGAGCATATGGTTTGTTTGAGCAGTCGGCCTTCGCCTTCCTAAGGTCTAGGTGTCTAGTCGATGACTTTAACACCTTAGTATACCGTAGCAGGATTATGAGAAATGGTGTGCCAAATATCTATTGTAAAGCTTTCCTACAGATCGGATATTTGCCGATGTGTAAAATGTACAATGGCAGTGCCTACGTCCATCGGCACAACGCGGCTCTACGAGCACTCTACTATCATTTAAGACGCTCATAGGGTATACATGAGACACTGGGGCTGCCACACGCTCTTGGTTCTCTTTTATGGCTTTGCCTTTGCAGGTTTAATTATGGTTGGTTTCTGAATGAGATAGCCCGTGTGGGGGCGGGGTTAGAATATCTCCCATCGTACATCCTGCGTGTCGTAAAAGGCGACTAAAAGGAACCAAACTACTGTCGGTATAAGCAGTAACCTTTTCTCAACCAACAAACAGCTTTGGGTGGACGGGTTGAGAAGAGTCAGGACACCTTCTTGCCCTTGGGGTGAGAAATTGCCCCTAAAGGCGGATGAACCAGTAGATACCATCTACCTATCTACCAACGGCATAAGGATACAGAAAGCAAATGCGAAACTACTGTATTAAAGATCTTGAAGATATTCCAAGAGAAACTCGTAAAATGAGTAAATGCATTTTACGGGTTCATGACATGTCTGTTAAGACATTGTGACGCGCAGTCAGCATTACCTGTAAAATAAGTGAGGGTATTCTGCATTGATTGTCTTTTGGTTATAAATGCTGTTTGACTGAATTGTTTCAAAAACTGTTTAAATAATTTTTATGTGCCTTTTTATTACAAAATTATCAAAACGTAAGTACTGATTGACAACTAATCTTATCTACTAGTTACTAGGCTTAAATATCGCTTCCTTACAAAAAAATACAACAATAATTTTGATGATTATTATGTATGTAGGTATTTTTTTTCGTAACGAAGCGATATTTAAACATAGGATCTTGTAGATAAGATAAGTTGTCAATCAGTACTGACGTTTTGATAATTTTGTAATTATGTAAATATGTTTATCGAATGCAACGTATCCCAGGACAAATCCCTAAGACTTTTAGGGTGATTTCTGGCACCGACTTATGTTATAATATGTTTAAATTATATGCTCATCCTCAATAGCTAAAAATTCGAAATGCCCTTAATTTCATGGCGAAATGGTTAATGTGTAGCCGCTGCTCTTATTATATTCGTACGTCACTACGTCACTAGCTGATGTAAACAATCGACAAAAACGAAAAACGGCTGTTTTCAAGTCAGTAGTTAACCGCATCAAAACAAAAATTGATGAAAACAAATCTCTTGATGCCAGAAAATGTGGCAGAAACTTAGATTTTCTGATAGCCTATTTATGAAAGTCTTCTGTAAACCCATAACATGGATTCAGTTAATCAATTATGGATTAAATGAATCCTGTTTTGTCTTTAAACTACCTTCTTCGACTACAACGGACAAGTTTTTGAAAAAACATCTGGTGTTGCAATGGCCTCACCTTTGTTGCATATAGTGGCAGACATTTCCGTGCAAGATTTTGAACAAAAAGCATTAAATATCGGCATCTTAAGACCTAAATGCTGATTTTGATGTGTCGGTGATACTAATTGTAATTTGGCCCCATGGAAGAGATCAAAGTAAAATTCGCAATGGAATTATAAAAAAATGGATGTCTTCCATTTCTGGACGTCTCGTCGATCAGATGGGCGTTAACCCATAAGTACTAGTATCGGGTCCCCTGGACCCATTAGATAATAAGTCTATCTTTACTGGGCGAAAATTGAGGAGCTGTGGTACCGCCCGTCTAGGTATGTTCTCTAACGTCAGTGTTCAGTCACTCTTGGTGGTGTATGTATCTGTCTGATAGTCTTTCTTTACAGTCGCGTAACACGATAACAGTAGGACTTTCTCATATTCCTGTAAAGTATTATAATATTCTAACCCTGATTCTTATCACTAGTTTTTTTTGGCTTCTATTTTTGTAAGATAATGTAAATAATATTCATTCCGATCACAAAAAACCGAAAAAAGAAATAAGATAATGCATTCTTCACCTTTTTTGTAGATGTCCACGTAACTATTTTTTGACTTATGTTGTTCCCATTTACTTTCACATTTGGCTCAAACAACAAGATCAAAGTTATCTGATGAACCTTTGAGATAAATAGTTATTATGTGACAGCTAGAATTTGTAGTCAAAATTTACCGTAACCTTCGTAACCTTCTGTACCAATTGAAATGTCATAGGGATCAAAAGGACTAAGGTGCCAAATATCTCCAACAAATAAGAACCGGAAGACAAGCAATGCATGTTTAGCCTGTAAAACATATGTTTGTCTCCCCAAAAAAACGTGTTAATTGTGCATCTAATTAGCTTTGTTTACTTTTGTGAATAATTACAATAGTTTGACTTGTCTAAAGCGGCCTACAGACGTTGATACATGCTGCGATGCAGGCATCGACTCCTACGTTTCGTGATGCATGTAGCAGCATGTGCAGTACTGAATCACGTATTTGGTATCAGTTGCGGCTTGCAGCGATGCAGAGTCTGGAATCCCATTTTGGTCAGTGAACTTAGACGCAGAGTCGGTGACGCTGATACAGGTTTCAAGTGTTTCAACGTGTATAGTATTGCGTCGATGCAAAGAAATAACTCCAACCTACTATGCTTGTGTTGCAAGAAACGTGAAACGTTCATAAAATATCAAGTCGATTCCGACAACAGGTTTCGGTGTGAGTAGGAACCTATACAACTGATGCAAGTTTCATGAAACCTTGAGTCAATGCCTGCATCGCCGCATGTATCAACGTCTGTAGGCCGCTTCAAGGAAATGAAGTTAGTTTTTATTGATTTCATTTTTTATGCCGAAAAAAACAGGGGACCCAATAGTAGCAATTATGGATCAAAAAGTGGCTAGTAGTTATTTGAAAGATTAAGCACACTGTCATCCAAGACAGAAATAATAAGTGATAATAATAATATAATATACCAACCAATCAAAAGTGATTTTAATTCCAGATGTATACAGAATGTGACCATGTAATTTGCACTGAGCTTAGAGTTAAAAGTTGTTAAAATTTTACCTAATTTTTCTATAAGGGTAAACCTTATTTTGTTTTCCACTTTTCTTTGAACAACATTTTTGTAGACTAAAGATATTTTACTGCACTCTTATTCAGTTTTCCACATTATTATGTAATCAACGATTTTACTTTATATCATCCGGCAAAACTGGCGACCGTCACGTCTTAATCGGTCTGTAACTAATGTCACGCATACATAACACATAGACATAACCCTCCTTGTGTCACGACTGTCACGGTACTTAATTTAACCATATTAGGTATTTTCGCGGAGCTAATCCCGAACACATTTAGAACGTCAACGCATGCGCAGTTATGAAGTTGCTGTTCGCGCTGAAGCAAATTCTTATTCCGGATCAAAAATTCTGTGTTCGTGGAGCACGCCTCTTGACGTCTGAACACGTTCGTGACGCGTCCACTGACTGTGGGTAGATTCTGTAACTTTCGCTATAGTAACGAAAGCAGGCGAAAACGAAGCTAATCATTTACGAAAACAATTTTTGACGGCATTCCATAACCAAAGTTTTACGCTTCGTTACGCTTTCGGCATGGAGCCCGATGACTCACGAGCATTCACGAGTTGGCTTAAAATATCTGGATGAGACCCTGCAAAATCCAGCAATGCCTACCATTGTGTGGTTAGTTTTTTCTCTTCGATTCATTGATTGTTAATAAAGTACACAAAATAAATTTAAGCAAATTGTCACTTTGACACACAGCAGTAATAACGTAATAATAACGTCAAAACTTGACAATCGAGATGCAAAATCTATCGCTATCGCTTATATCGTTCGTCGGCGTTCGTTATGTCCGAGTCGGAACGAAGACATTTATGGAATACCAAAACGGGCGAAAGCGTTGGAAGGATGTCACTATCGCTTTGCTTAGAGCTACAGTCTCTAGTCTCTATTTTGTGGTTTATGTTTTAGGTCTACGCCTTATACCTGTTTTTGGTTTTATTTGTGGGTTCAGTTCGTGGTCAAATTTGACAAGTGTAAAACAGGAGTTTGACGTCAAATACGTTCATGGATTTCTTCATGGATTTCTTCAAGAACTTAGAACCTGCTCTAGTTTGTGCCAACCATAAAATCATATGATGCAAGTCATGTATGTTGCACACCCGTCTCTGTATTTATTAAACATTTTCTAAATGAAAATTCGCATTCAAATTAAGAGTTTTACTGCCAGAACGCTACAAAAAATGTGAATTGAAAAATTTTGCGAAAACCGCCAAAGCATATGACGCATCAGTGTTGGCAGCACTGCATGCTCTCGCAAAATTCACAGATGTAAAACACAATCAGTTTTACCTTGAAGAAGACTATAGATTAATCCATGAATAAAATCGCTAAGAAATCGTCGATGTAAAACAAATATTTAGTTTACAACCTTTTTTCTCATAGAACTTGACAACCGATCACGGAGCTGAAGAAATCGGAACTAATTCGAAGACGAGCATGCGCATGTGCATTATCTCCGCGAAAACATCTAATAGTACAGGATCCCGCTGCTCGATTCTGCAGGTATCTGTTTTTAATTACCTGTAATTAATTTTGGTGTAAATCATTCGCTGATGTAATTTGCAACTATATGTTTTTTCAGTCAATTTTATGTCATTTGAAAGAAGAATTAAAAAACAAATGGTTGTCTGCTCTCAGTCTGCCGCATCCTCAGGGTTGCCATGTGTAAACAGGTATATAACTGTTGATTATCTACACTCATCTGTTTTTTCGAAAAATTTAAAACAAAATTAGTTTCTTCCATATTAGTTACAAAAATTCAAGATTGCCTGTTGGAAAGTTGCCGCAAACAGAGGTTGCCATGATTTTTATCAGCGAGCCTCGCTCCAGGCGAACGTCTTTTATTTTGAATATTTTCTAAAAGGGTGCTTAGAAAAATTTTAAATTTGGCACACGGAATAAGCTAGGGATTCTCCATGATTTAGAGAGTATAGCGATAAATTACCAAGACCAGTGGCGAAAATATGGGTATACAATTAAATGGGTACACAATAAACCTTTTCTTTCCAAAAACTCCTACACCACTGACTTTGTAACAGATGAAAATTATAACATTGCATGCCTGATGCTTTTAAAAACAAAAAAGTGTTCTTGCATTTTTTTCGTACAATGAACCGTTTTCGATATATTTGCGATATTCTCCGGTTATGTAGGACTACTGACATCAAATAATCTGGAAGTAGATTTTGAGTTTTCACCAATTTTATTTAATACTTCGAAGATTCACTATAGTCTAATACCCGATTGCTCGATCCTGTAGGTATATGTTAATTAATAACATTTTTCAGAAAATTTAAATCTTTTTTTATAGTTAATACATCAAGCATGGAATAGTATAATTTTTATCTGTAACAAAGTCAGTAGTGTAGAAGTTTTAGAAAAAAAGGGTTTATTGTGTACCCATAACTTCACCACTGGTTTTGATAATTTATCGCTATATTTCCTAAATCATGGACCATCCTTAACTTATCCTGTGTGCCAAATTTAAAATTTGTCTAAGCAGCCGTTTAGGAAATATTCAAAATAGAAGACACTCACTTGGAGTGAAAATCGCTGATAAAAATCATAGCAATCTCTGTTTGCGGCAACTTTAATTTTGTTTTAATTTTTTTGAAAAAACAGATGAGTGTAAATTATCAACAGTTACCTATATACCTTTCCACACCTGGCAACCCTGAGGAAGCTGCAGACTGAGAGCTGGCAACCACCTGTTTTTCAATTCTTTATATAATTTTCTTTAAAATGGCATAAAATTGACTGAAGAAACGTAAAGCTGCAAATTACATCAGTGACGTAAAATTAATTACAGGTAATTGCGGCAAATTTTTAAAAGGCAATCTATCGTTATTCTATTCTATATTTTCTCAAAATTCGTTCAAAGTTAATGTTATCGAAGAAACAGGTAACAGGAGCAGTGGGATCTTAGACTATAATAAATCACGAAATAGTAGACAAACATCTGCCAATGTCAACAAGAAGCTAAGGTTATGTTTGTAGACAGAGAAAAAAAGGCCAGACGCCAAAGTGGAGTCACAATCTAAAGGCGGCCAGAGAGCGGCGTACATGTGTGACATACAGGACTGTCAAACTAATATGCGAAACACAAACGGTAAGTACGCTGTTGTCCACAAACAAGGCTGTTTGAGTGTCAAACATGTAGTTTGATTACGAACGATGAGCAGTGAAGACGAGTTAATTTTCCATGTCAGTGGCGTACATGTGCATTGTAAAAAAAACAAACAAAATCAAACAACGGCGGACTCGCACAAAGTGGGGCTTTCAAAATGACAACTTTTGGTACATATAAATTTTGCTGGAAGAATCATGTTTACAACCGGATGGTTGGAGAAACTGTTTAAGGATGGATGAAATCAGTTATCGTATGCTGCTTGATTTAGTAATTCCAGTAATTGACAAGCTGGACACAATACTGAGGTCTGCTATATCACGTCATGAACGATTATCAGCCACGCTTCGCTATTTGGCGACTGGGAGGAATCACGAATTTGGCGTAGTTTATTCAATAATACATCGTACGGTACATTTTTTTTTAATTCTATTCATGTAATTTTTCCATTTCGGTTTCCACAGACAGTCAAAGCTTTTATGAAGTTGAATTAATTCTGAGAAACTTCACAAATCAGACATTTTGAAAATATATTATATTATCTATGATATTACCTACGCGACGCTGAATAGAATAATCACGTTAAGACAGAGTGAGGTTAATCCACACACCGACATACATGTATGTTCATTTATGTATGGGCGCGCATGAATTCGAGCTGAAACAGAAAATTTGTATGTCGCACATGCATGTCACTTCTTGCCCACACACCAGCGAATATCGACGTAGAAGCATGTATGACATACATGTATGTCACACATGTAGGCCGGTCTATGGCCGCCTTTTGGATGGCTGCACGAAATAGTTTGGCGTCACGTAAAGATTTATTACGTCACAGCTTTAACGCAAAATTTTATGTTTGAGCTTTGGAAGAGATTTTGAGACATTTTGCTTTAAAGGTAAAAATGTTCGTTGCATGGTTTGTGGAGGCGCAACATCGATATTCCGTCACATTTTTTTTAAATACCAAATTCTAATCCCGGATAAAGCTTTCAAGTTGCAACACGTATTAGCTGTATATTACTTTACTACATAACTTCACCGCTGCTTGTTAAACTTTAATGTGCGGATCAAGACGCATTACCGGAGTTTTAATTTTAACGACTTTCTAGCAACTTTTTCCCGCTTTCAACTTCTGAACTCACGACCAAGTTGGATGAGTCTGTTAGCAGGTTCTAACGAACTTTTCAAATGGAAATATACGGTTAATATGTCTGCAATCAGGAACATATTCTAGTTAGCTGGAGTTTGCGGAAAATCTGGCTACTTTGTAGTAGTTCAACAAGAAAATCATGGCGCTGTACCTAGAAAGGAAGCTTGTCGGCACAGCCGTTTATCACTTATGGTCAAGGTCAAACAAAGTTTTGGTACGGAGTCCAACCACTAAGAGGGCGCTATCAATCATCACGCTACCAGCTATCTGTCATTGCTGTCAAAATTGTGATTTTTGTGTTTGATATGTAGTTAGCAAAATTAGGAAGCGCCTGTTGCCAAAAATGGTGTCTGGTTGCTGTTTTTCGAGGTATTGTGCCAGAAATAAAATGCGTCATTTTCCTATGGAACATGAATAGGTAAACTTATGTTATAAAAGCCTTTGTAGGGTAAATAATTAAAACATGCATTATCACAGGTTTACGGGATCTAATCTCTACGAACCGAAAACGATGCTTTGAAGACAATGTAGAGGTTTATGATAACTAAAAGTGGCTTATTTCGGGATTTTTTTTCTCTGCTGGTATGTAATACAGTCTTCTGGGGTCAGTCATCGTTTGCTTCTGAAATTTTCGAATTAACAGACTTCATAGAAATGGATTATTCAGGTACTTATTTAATATTGAACTGTTATATGCCATACGCAAATTTGTTGTTGAATTAAGTAACAACTGTTGTTTGTAGTGCAAACTATTTTAAGGACTACTAGCCAGATACTCATTTTTCATTATCTTGTCTCAAATTTGTATGTATATTTCCAAATAATTATATCTATTCTGCATTTTTTACACAGCTGCCACTCTAGTTTGAATTAATCGGATATCAGTTAATCCTAGATTAATTTGGACAGGAGAAACACTTATCGCGGATAAAGTGATCCGATTAATTTTATCCATGATTAAGTAATTTGAGATATTAGTATAGGTTTGGTGAAACGAGGCCTAATTCAAGTAACAGGTACGTTCTAGATAACCACGGATTTTAATTTATTTCTATTTAGGTCGTGGTGGATATCACTTAAAACAGTAGAAAACAAGCTCGCCTTGAAAGACACTACACTTCAACCTAAGGTCGGTTTTGACCTATGTTATTTAACCACTCAACCGAAACGGGTCACGTTTCCTACTCACCCTTACTCACTCACTTAAAAAAAGAAGCCACCACTCAGTTTGAGTTAATATGATATTAAGTCTGTTCGCAGAGAGAATCACAAACCAGTCAGAGCCAATCAGTATCCGCCATTGCAGTTGCCAAACTATTTGCCATTGACTTCTGTCGCGGGCTATGGATCTGAGGTTATCTAAAATGACGGCCAAAAAATCAAATACCCTCAATACGCATGCAAACATTTTTTAATAGTGTTCTTCATTTCGGATGGCTGGATAAAAATTTGATGTCATAATCTCGAAAATAAAAGTAGTGGTTCGAATATATTGCAACCAAAACGTGAAGAGCCCCAAATTTTAGCAATAGTAGCGTGTATTTTATCCTTTTTTTATGTTGTTGACTAATAATTTTTTTTGACAGTTGAACTCAAATCTAATGAGTCAGAATTATGAAATTAAAAATGGCGGTTTGAGTAATACATTTTTGAAATTAGCTGTTTTTAAGGCTTCTAATTCAAAATTTGTAGTCAGTACGCACCAATTTTATACAAAAGTTTGGTGATTGTTGAGTCGCTTGATACCATCTGAAATCGAATATCACGAATTCAAAAATGGCGGCTCCAATATGAAACGCCGATAAAAATATATTCTTGTTGAGAAAAATTCATAATACTCGACGCTACCTTGATTCTTACTATTGTGGGTTAACCGTGTCCAATTTTATGATTTTGTCTATAATAATAATTATATTCAGATTATACTAACTTATATTTGCCCATACTGATTATGACAACAAATTCATAATCAGAGATAAAACATTTAAGACAGATGTGTGATGTTTCTTCTTTTAAGGGGGAAGGGGTGGAGTATCCTCTATTGTGGGTTTGATTTTCTATTTTTAGCAGACTAGGAATATTCTTTCTTCAATGATTAATCAAAACTTCTTTAAACCTAACCTGAGCCCTAAAATTAAACACTTTCATAAAGCTCGACTCAAAAACCATTTGAGTAAAAATTAAGTTACCGGTATATAACAATTTAATGACTATGGCCCAGTTTCACAATCGTTAGTTAACTAGTGATCAAAAGAAAACTAGTGGTTAGCGAAAATAATCCATTTCATAATCGACGGTATACGTCAAAAGCTCTGGTCAACCAGTAGTTATGTTAACCCAAGGATGCGGTATGGGTTATATTGACGTTTATTGTGGTCAATCGATGACAGCTTTGGAGGTTATAAAAACATGGATTTTGATACTGACGTCTAATACGTCGATGGATTTTGATTATACTCTGTAATGACATAAATCAAAAACATGAAAAGAAAGGTTAGGTTTCTTTGTCGAATGGTTAGCTTTTACTCACGGAACACCATTATGGCAGTGCTGTGAGATCAATCCGTGGTGCCAACTTAAAAATAAATAAGTTCAGCCATTGGTTTTCGTTGTGAAACAGAGCTCTCCGACAACTAGTGGTTAACTTCCATCTGTCGGTTAAGCGACTACCAGAGGTTACCAATGATTGTGAAACTGGGCCTAAGTGGCCTAGATTAGAAGTTACAAATAATTCAACCGGTTTGCCCTATATATCTACTGTAATAGACATACATACTTTTAAATACGTCAATACGCCCTATATATCTATTGTAATAGACACGCATACTTTTAAATACGTCAAAACTATTATGATGTGATCCCTAAAGTTAAAACTAGATAATTAACTTAATAGTGTGGTATAATCCAATTGCTCCTTCAACAAGTACACTTAACCCTGCTGAACCAAATATAAACGTACTATAGTATCACTATGTTTTTAAGTAAATAAGAAAGTGAACTAAGGGCGATCGACTATTATCGAATCCTCTACCCGAACCTCAACAGTTCAAATTGTGTGTACGCCTAAAATTCTAAGCTCCTTGAGTTCTATCATGGTTACAGGTATCAGTGTTACGATAGTTTCACTTTCTCATTGATTCAGCTATGCTTCATTCTGAAAAACATTGATTCCTATAAATATAGGGGGTGTCATATTGAAAGTCGAGCACATAATTGTATTATCTAAAACCAACGGTTTTCTAAACTGTTAGCACCAGATTAGAAAAAATCCAATGATTTAGATTTGGTCGTCTTTCAGATAATTTAAATGAAAAACAAAGTACGTTGGTTGATCTGAGGCCAGTTCAGAACTATTAAAATTATGATTACTGTTTTAAGCCGGCTACATAAACAAATAGACCGCTTGAGACGTCCACACGTGTACGTATTCGCGCTTATTAATTCGGGTCATCAATTGTTGTGCAGAATCTTTTATATGGAAGTAAAGCCTGGTTTATGAAAGTGGCATACCATCGATTGAAATCAGATTCTTAAGTAAAATAAAGAAACTCTGAAAGATCATAATATGCAGTCATGCATCAGGCATGAGCTAACGGTGCTTACTGTAAATCACAAAGAATAAAATGTCCATTGACAAAGATGATTTCAATATGTAAACAGAATGCAAGACAGGCGTATTCCTGAAACGGCTTTCAAATATAGGCCAAGAGAACAAACATGTGCAGGTCGATCCGAGATCAGGAGGACCAGGTGGAATACGAATAATCCCTTGCTCTACACTTTGGATGACACCAAAGCCATGTGAATATCTAGGTGGTTTGGGCACTAGATGGAGGATTACAGACTCTGATTCACAGCTCATGCATACCATAACAGTACATATCTGCATCTCATCCTAAGGCGGTCGTTCTTCGTACATCAAGAATCGTGCGGTACAACCGCACATTTATTCCCAGGGTGTCCAAGGCTTGAAATGGACTGGCAGGAGATGTATTTATTGGGCGTGCGGGTATTGGCTCATTGAAATCCCACATTAACAAACTTCCCCGAACATAAACCTTTCACAGCAGCCGCGGTATTTAGGCTCCGCCTACGCGGTCTGCTCAGTTATAAAAAAATCAACACAATTTGCGAACCTGTAGTAGGTTTGTAGGAAGGGTGCCTATCAATATTGCTTTTGCTCAGCTTGTTTTCATTTGGTGCAATCAATTGTGATGACAAGGTATAGTGAGGATTACGAGATGATGACGATTAAATATTTATTAATACATTACCTGTAGTGTCAAAACTGTAACTTTACCATATCCAAAATGCTTTCAAGGCATACGAGAAGAAGAGGGCCAAATCGTTAGGATCTATGGTATCTAATTGTGTTTCTATATATCTATAGACATTCTTGATTTATATGCAGTCTACATATCAAATTTTGTTACTCAAACATCGTACAAATAATTTTTAGAATTGCAATATACTAACTAGGTATTCTACTTGTATTAGTATTTTCTAGGAACATTCTAATGCTGACGCTGTTCTTTCTTTTTCAGGTAAGTTTGGGGAAATAAAACTTCAACCGTGCGATCTACAGTTTATTGTAAAGGTAAGACTCCAAAAGCGTTCATGCTGTGCATTTTTCTGCCAAGCATCGTGTCGCTATCACTTTCTTGTAAAATTCTGCAGAACTTTTCTTCGTCCTTGTCCTGTTGGGACTGTTGAAGTCAACGTGATATATGCCAAGTTTCTCTCTGGAAAGTAAGTATATAAATGTAATTAGGTATTATTGTCATTTAAATTTAAAGCGAAAGAAAAAAGACAGTATTCGGAAGTGTTACGAAAAATTAAGAATTTGAAGTAATATCCGAGAATAACAAAACAATAATAAGCGACGGAATAATTTCAGATTTGTATATTCAGGCGGCAAATATCTTACTCCACAATCCGTTACCATTAATTGGAGTGTTAGTATTAGTTTTGCCAGGTTATGGTGCGTTTCTTAAAGTATTTTATTTTATCCATATTTTTTCATGAATTGATTGTATGTTATAAACAACACTCAACATACCTACAAATAATAATTTCCTCAAATAAAAAAAATTACGGCTTATTTACCTATTTATAAGATGATTTATTCCCCAATCTTAGGTACTATAAGAATCAGCAGCATAATCAAACGAAAGCATTCAAGGTCATGGAAAACAGTTCCATCGCTTCTCGTCAGTTATGTTATTCTCGAGTAATACGTTTATATGCCCCGTAAGTTAGCAATTATTTATTGACATCTGATTCTCGACGTCTAAATTATTTTTTATACTGAATACTGTATATTATACAAAGAATTGCCTGTTTTTAAAATCAGTTCAGTACAGCAAACCGATAAATATGTGAATATATTAAACAACCTTCAATTGTAGTTTTTCAATCATTTAAAGAGCTAATTAGGCTGAGGAGACTTTAAACTGCAAGTTTTTGCATTTTAATACACATTTTCGTGAGTCAAATCAACAAACGTCAACATTAAATTTTGCGCCGACTATGCAGGTGTTAATAAAATGAACGGTCGTTGAAACATTTTCGTTTTCGTTAAATTACGATGCTGTACATTGAGTCAATGACTATCGAGCAGAGATCCATGTTTTCTGGTCATTAACAAAATTATCTGAAATACATCTCCTCATGGCTGACATTCGTTATATCAAGAAACAGTTAATACGAATCTGTGTCGATCGTTAGTGTTGGGAGCGACATCTACTGCGTGCCACCATCAACACCAGCGCGGTTTCTGAAGATTGATGACTGGGTCGTAGAAATGAACATAGTGTTTATCGAAACATGGATCAATGATAACCAAATATATGATATAGGCAAAAAACACTATTTGGTTATCGACAAGCGTCGATTAAATAAATGTTTACACTGCTTTGGTGGTGTTTCTTATGCTCAAAGAACTGATTACTACGATTCAGTCTATATACAAATTGTTTTATTTTTATGTGTTGGCAGTCACAAAATAACCTTCTTGTTCAGTGAGTGCTTAGGAAGTTAAAAAACATCAGACTTACGTATAACCGCTTGTCCATTCAAAGTTGTCCATCAAACTCCATAATGTATAGCCAATGACGTTTACACCATCTTTTTCCATAGCATCTCGGATATTGCTAAGATAGCTCTTAAAAAAACCAATACGATAGAATTAGTTTTGAGTTACATTTTGTACGACAAGGTCATTCAGACAAAAACTTCTTATTTGAATGACCTTATTCTACAGAATGTAATTCAAGTTTATCACAGTAGTATTAAGCGCTCATAAGATAAAAAGGGTTGAAACAGATGATCTGTTGTCCTTCGTCCGAAGTGTTAGACTCTCTTAGTTAATAAATAAAACCTTTCGGTCCTCCAGAACGGTCCTGTGTGCTATATTTCGCAGTTATGTATTTTGTTAAAAATCAATGCTAGTTGTATTATTTCCAATGTAACCTTTCGGTCATGTACAACCCAAAATCAAAGCACAAATCTGTATATCAAGGATTTTGTTTGTACAACTACCTTGATGTAGTGGATTCTTCTGTCATCCTTAAGTAGCTTTGGTTCACGATCAGAATACCCATTTTCTGTTATTATTATTTTGTGATTGTTGAAATTATCTTTGATCCATTTGAGCAATTTACGAATACCCCAAGGCACAACCTGAAAAAAATTTCAGCTATTTAACTAATGGCCTATTGTTTGGTTGTTTGGTATACCTATTGTTTTTGGTGATGAATTCGAGAGTAGCGACAATAGCAATTTAGCAATGATAACTTTATCATGTGTTATCACAACAATATTCCCTATATTTCATATGGTTGACATTGTGCTGTGATGGCTGCTCAACTTAGGTAACTTGAGAGTAATAATTGATGAAACAATAACTAGCTAGGGAACTAGGAACCCACTATTATTATTTATTGAACTGTGGCGATATATGCACACTATCTAATTAGAACAAATGTAGTTAAAACGTTCAAACACATTTCAAATCATTTTTTGAAAATTCGTGGAGAGAGCATAATGTTTCAGTTTTTTTAATACGATCGTAATCTTATACTGGAAACGGAGTGCTAGATTTTATAATTAGGCCTTTAAAAGAAAGGTCAAAATGAGTATCAGATACTAAAATTATACAGATGTACAACCCAGAAATTAACCGTGATAAAATAGGGATTTCAAATGGCAAATGACACGGTAAAATCCAAGGTCATCTACAGAGAGATCCTTACCACTGTAAGGGGCTGCTCGTCTTCACCTTCCGAATTGTATCAATCTGAATTCTGGTTCATATCAGTGCATAAAATATTTATTGTATTTATTTTTGGTACCAATAATAAATCTAAATGAACTACCTTGATCTTCAAATAATCTCCAATGTCATTGTCAGATATCCGGGGAAAAAACACGTAGAACATAAGTACCATTTTGTTCTTTGTCGCATTTTCCTTGTTGAACTGATGCATTGTTATAGGTCGGACACTTAACCTCTATCCTGATCAAGGTGAAAGTTTTAAAATTATCAAAAACAATGACTTACTCTATGGGAAGTCTTGACATTCACATGCCGTTAAAGAGGGGAAATCATGTACATCTAGTTTCGAAATATTTTAAGCGGTTCACGATTCCAAAAAAATGTTGCCCTATCCGGGCATTTCGAACACCCTGCGTGCAACACCTATACTATGAATTCAGTGTAAACCTGTGTAATGTTCACTTACCCTTAGCCAATCTGAACCAGATTTCTCCCAATCATCTGATTTCCATTCATTCGCCTCACAGTCTACAAAGAATCCCATTGCATTGGGGTCGGGTTTCTCTTGGGCTGAGACCAATACTGTTGAATAATGGTTCAAGCCTATGACGTCCAATGTACCTTTCAGATACTTTTGTTCTTTCTCAGTAAACTCTGGCAATCTAGATCTTTTGAACCCTTGTTGTTTGCTCCTTCTTGCTATCTGTTCCTTTACCATTGTTGAGTGATCACCGTTGATGAGAGGGTTTATGTAAAGTCCCCACTGAAAGCCAACGTACTCGCGTAATTGCATTTTGAAGTATAAAAAAGGTTAGGGGCTATATATCCTAAAGGCGTTTTACGTTCACCTTTATCATGCCAAATGTATTCATTGATAGCATCTAGAAATTAGTAGCCTGAGTAGAGATAGGGAGACGAAGCCACGCAAGTAGGCAACCCTTAACCCTTTTTGCCAACCCCATAGGACCGACACTGAAAAATTGCATGTCCTTGTGGAGAACTCCTTTTCCTCGAACCTACCTAACCTCTGCTGAAAGTTAGTATGTTCGGCCAGTTTACTGAGTACAATGATTCTTCTTCAACAGTCATTCCAAATATATATCTTTTTTATATCGCCTGTACGTCTGTGTGGAACAAAATGGCTCCCATTTGGAACCCTTCTGACGATAATATTTTAGGTAATGAAAATAGAGATTAATTTTGATAATCACCATATTTTTTGTTCACTTTCATGATAGCGAATCAGATCAATTCGATTACACTGTTGTATTTGTCAATGAATTTCCTTCAATATAATGTGTGTGTGTGCGGGTGTGGGTGTGTGTGTGTGTGTGATAGGGTGACGGTGTGTGTGTGTGTGTGTGTGTACAAGGATGGTGGTCTCATTTAAGGTTTTTGAGGAGTTGCTGGGGGTGAGGGGGTTGATGGCATAATGGTGACGTATTCGGTGGAAGAGTACCTCCTCGATATGTAAATTGACCTGTCACAGAGATTTTTATTTTTTTATCACTCCAGAGGTAAGGTAGGGTAGCTGGGACACACTGTATGTACATATGTATAATACTATGTTGTCGTCATGTCTAGACTCTCCTTTTCGTTTACAATCTCAAAATGACCATTGTTGTTCATCCAGTGGATGTAACCTTAATATGAATGAAACTCACCACAAACTGACGTTTCATCTCAGCCGCATGAACATCTGCAGTCTTATTGGAGCTAGGCTCATACCAAAGGCTATCAACTACAAATCCAACTGATCCTGTAATTGTTTACAAACTCTATTATTTATAGAATGTTACAGCTAGTCTTAATCCAATTGAATATGAACGAGGTTTTATGCAGATGTATTTGATGAATATGTTAAACATAAGTTATTTCCAATTAAACTATGTATCAGTAGTGTTAAATCCTAAAGATTGTACTATAGAATAGATCGTTCTACTTTTGGGATGTGAATAGGGAATTGGTCAATAAATATTCTACATATGTATACTTGTAACGTACGTCTTAGAGCGGTCTTACACGAGCTGGATCAAATTGCCGCTGGCACAACCGCACTTGGTTTCGTTTGTCTTATTATACTTTAATAGAGGATTTAAATTTTTTATCTTGAATATGGGTAAAGTTTACAGAATACATATATCTAAACTTTACATGGGAAGACACACGCGCGATTGTGAACCATCCAGTCATTGCTGCCAAGTCAAAGAAAGGAAAATCCTGGAAATATATAAAAAATCCGCAGATCACAAAATAAATATCTTGGTTTCTAATTAGTGAGATTCTGAAGAGCAAAAGAGCGAAAATTCCTAGGAACTCACTTTTCTTGGTGGTAAAATATGATGAGACGGATACTGAAAACACCCAGTAAAGGATATAGCTTCTGCTCCATCTATAGATTTTGAAATCCGTGAAGCCCTACATCACTAAGAAACCTCAGGATTTAGGAAAATTTCCCTTGACCTGTAAACAATATCTACATCTACAGAAATTTTCGTAGACATGGCAACAACGCACCAGGCGAACGCGGCTGAAAGTTTGCGATCAGCCCAACTGCAAAATGTAACTCTTGTACGACCGCTCTTAATCCTAAAAACGTAGTATGTTTTTTTTGTAATACCGCTCACCTTTCTGCTTGGACCTGAATTGGTCATTGTAGATGTGCCAAGCTCTAGCATGAGCTAGCATCATGTTTTTTCCACAAATGTATTCACCTATACCTGGTGAATGTATGAGTGGAGCTTTTACCGCATTGCCATATCCCTGTTGACAAGTACTGATGGGTTCGTTAAAAGTAAGCCAATTGCTCACTTCGTCACCGAAATGCTTGAAACATAATTCGGCATAGTCACCAAACCTGCAATCAAAACAGGTACAGCTTGATATCTCCGGAGACATCTCTATAAGCCAGCATGTACTAATTGCAGTGATATAGTAATTTACCAGCGAATGCAAAAAAGCTATACGGTAATTTTTTCAGTGGAAAAACTTTCATAACCGAAAACAATATGAAATGTCCAACATGTTTTTCAGGCGCGTCAGAAGTATCTGATTATTATTTCCGAAGCATTTTGGAAGGGGATAACACTGCAGTGGATTGGGGTAGGAGCAATGAAGATGATTTTATTGGCCTTTAGATAAATACATTGTTAGAAAATTTCAGTACCGTGTTTCTGATACATCAAAGAAGGCACATGAAGATTGATTACCCAAACCCCGATTTTCGGCAATGTAATGAAGGATTATTTTCCGTAATACGGCAAGGAGCAATTTGGAGAGAGAAAAAGCGTTAAAAGGTGGGGGCTCCTAGGAAGATCACTAAGCCTCTTCTTCTGCTTCCCGAATTCGCAAATGTTTTACTTCCCTCACTGTAGACTTTTAACATTCTGTTCTGTAACACAAATCTCGGACAAAACTCGCCTTTGATAAGAATGCAAATAGAATTCAAACACTCATTGCAAAAACCATGATATATTCAATATCAATTTGATGGGGTTCAAAAATGAACTGAGGAGGTATTTCTTGGAAATGCATTTTCAGTAATTTTTGATACCTGTAATATAGTAGTAGTATTAGTAGTAGTAATAGTAGTATATTTTAGGTACGAATGAATAGCGTAATTAGTTTTTTTTATGTAGTGGATGCTTTGTGGAACATTTGTTCTGTCGTGTCCCAAATTTATAAATAAATAAATAAATATGCCATTCACTCATTTCCGTTATTCTGTTGTCCGCCTGTAGATCTGTGCCATTTTACTAACAGCCTAACATCAGCTACTGCTTCACTGACTTTGAAGAAATTTAGGGTGGAGTATGCTGTAGTAAATGATATGGAAATATTTATTAAAATCGGTATATTGACAGCGGAATAATTAGCAGATAGCAAAAATTCCTAAAAACACTATCTGACACAAATTGTACGTCTAACCATGAGACGATATATCCTCGTGTTACTTTCTGAAACCCTAAGTGCCTTTCGGCCAGTGAAAATCTGAAATCTAATGGAATGTATGGCTACTTACCAATCAACGAAATTGTCGTTCAAAAATCCGCCTAATTCTTGAATAGGTTGTGGCATATCCCAGTGATACAGCGTCACAAAGGGCTCGATACCGTTAGCTTTAAGTTCTTTTATTAAGTTTTTGTAGTATTGTACACCGGCTGGGTTCACTTTGTTAGCAAATCCTGAAAATTAAAAAATTGCAAACTTTGCTGTATATGACAATAGCTGCTGGATTACTTTCGAGCAAAGGTGATAATAACTAAAATGCAGGTTGTAATTATTATCATTTAATTTTTGCTCAATAATACATTAAAAATATGACGTAACGGCACTAGATTGGGAAGTTTGGTTTTTTTGAGGCAAGAAATTCAAATCTGTTCTTAGTTCAGACGCTGCTTATAGTAGACACCAATTACTTGTCATTTTCAGAAAAGCGGATGACGTCACAAGATTGATGACGTTCACGCGCAGAAAACATGTTGGATGACATTGTTTATAGCTAATGGCGTATTTTATTGTTTTATCAAGTAATGCATAAATAAGTTATATCACATCTCACAAACCCTTCAATATTATGTAATATTTTTACGTTAAGGTATGTTACCCAAAATGTTGAAGATTATATATTTTCCACCATTTATTTCCGTTATTTTTTGCAAGAAAAATTAAAAATAACATATTTAAACGTTCTTTTTAGAATACTGAAAAATATATAATATATTAGCAATGTTCGGGAATTTTACAGATGTGTACAGTTGAGGAATTACATAATAAATGTATCTGGTTCTTTAAGTAAATTTTTTCATTATTGCACCTTACCTGTTGGCAACAATCTTGACCAAGAAATTGAAAATCTGTAATGATTAACTCCAAGGTCCTTTAGCATTTGAACGTCCTCTTTGTATTTATGGTATGAGTCACATGCTATATCTCCAGTGTCATTATGTTTAATAATGAATGGTCCGTTGTGGACAAGGTGGTCCCAGATGTTTTCGCCCTTCCCATCTTCGTTCCATCCTCCTACATTTGGAAATAATGATAAATTTGTTTAGCATTTCATTCAGCATACACTTAAGCTGCAATATTTAGCTTATCATATCTTTTTTTTGCCTGAATTGAGTCATGGACCGTCCTTGTTTGTCTATATTTTTTTAAATGCTGAACAATAATTGCAGAGGCGTAAGCACGTAAGTTGAAACGATATTGCTCTAGGAGCCACGGTCAATCACGTCTAATAATTGTTGCTATTTTACTATACTATACATGTGCGTATAAACTCTGTTTAAAGACCTATCTATGCTCATAATTGCCTTTTGTGATCCATTACAAACGCGTAATATGAAAATTAATCATATGGATCCTTCCTTTGCATATATACGGTTTTCTTCAGATGAATCTAATATTTATATATTATTTTTGAATATCAAATGAAGTCTTTTTAAGTTAAATCAACTATGGTCGTGAAAAGGAAAAAATATGTTGGAAAATGTGTATAAACTATAAGATTCTATTAAATGTTGTCTTAAGCATAAGGAGGCAGTTGGTGTGATATTTTTGGACCCCTATTTGTATCGATTATCGGAATCTTCCTTCTGTTCATTTTGACAGGAGAAAATTTAAAACTGAAATTCTCCGTTATACGATCAAGCGTGCAGTACATGAAATTCCTAGCGTAGGCTCAGTTTCGCTGAACTTTAAGCTCCTAAACTGAACCAGGTAATCCCTTCACGTTATGACAGGAGATAGTGAGCCAAGAATTATTAATACTGACTAGTACAAAAAAAGCTAAGCGCACAGGACCCGCGTACTCAAATTTTTGTTATTTTTGGAGAAATGTAAAACAGAAATATCTGGGGATGAGATGTATTCTTTCTAAAATGTCTTATTTTTTGACTTATATCTTAAAATAAAATTTTGACTTGTGAAGAACTGTATTTCAGAATACCTCGTTCATGATATTAGCTTACCTTCAATCTGGTAAGATGCGGTGGCCACCCCAAATTTGAAATCCTTAGGGAAGGCTTTCGTGTTCACAGCATCATCTGCTGTTCTGGAAGAATATTTTCAATCAAAATAACATTGCGTTATTAATAGAATATTTGCCATTTTCGCCACTTTTATCTTTTGTGCAGAAGTAATTCAGTCCATCGAATAACAAGGAATCGAATCGTAACTTCATTGTACTAGTTAAGCTGATTGTGATGCCATTGTATTACGCTTGATTTACTTCGCACGCCCTAGGCAAGTGGTGTATTGTAATCGCGAAATTTTTCGAATTTGCAGTGTGTTTTTTGGACGTTTTATGGTGTAGATATCATGAAAATCTAGGCTTATTTCTATCGTTCTGCCTGTCTATCCATCTGTCTGGTCACTGTTTTTCTACTTGCGTTATCTTGGCAACTGCTGCACCGAATTAGCAAATTACGAAAATTCTCAAGGCTAACAATTTTCATTTTTTGGATAATTTTGTGATGGTGGGTAGGAAAGGTAGAACTATTTTTTTTAATAAAGTACTGTTTGTTACGGTAGCAAGAAACTTGGGCTTGGTGATATTCCGTATTTTATAGATCTACCCGAACAGTGTCTTGAAGACGTATGTGTGGATTTGATATATGTTACACTTCAGAATCTTACAATCTGTAACTTGGAAACTACTAGGTTAGCTGACTAATAAACGGGCAGACTTTCCCATGTACTATCTTCTCAAATAATGCTGGTCAATAAAAATTAATAAAATCAGTGCCTTATAAATCCCTGCACCTTTTAGGGGTGTTCATCTAATTAATAAGCCTCATCAACACACTATATCCATATTTTCCAATAGCATTCATTCTTATTGTCTTAAGTAAGTAAGTATAGGTGAAATTGAGAAGGAGGGGGGGGGGGAGGGGTGGGAGCTTAGATAAGGAAAGAGAGGGGATACCGCACGCCCATTTGATGCTATATGGATTAGCTGATACCGAAAATGAATAGCTGTCAAAATGCTGGTGGAAAACTGACGGTAGTGTCAAGGTGGTGTTTTTTGCGATATTTAACGTTTTTAAGACCAATAATTGTGAAATATTGTGGTGAGCGTAATGGTGGGGTGTGCAGCTTACCGTTGTAAAAGCCACAGCAGCAGGAAGGAGCCAGGAATCACTTTTCACAGGTAAATTTATGATCTTATTTTTTTGGTGTATCCGAAATTCATGCAAATATCTCGATATCTAGTTCAAAGATATATGTGTATCCGAAATATAATTTGGAATGTACCACTAACATGCGAATCATAATGTTTTTGAGCACGTAAAGTCTAAAAATTATGTTTTTAAGGGATTTTTTGGTTCAAATACAATCAGTTTTCCAGTGGCGTATCTATTATAGCTTACATTTTGAATAGAAATATTATGACTTTGCATTGTAATATATAATATACCAATACCCTTATACAAGGTGTGCATTTCAAGGGTGGCCTTTATTTGTAGTTGTATGAATAATAAAATTAATTTTCTTTCTTCCTCGACAGGTTTCCTAAAGATCTTCCTAGACATGATTTATGGATCAAAAATATGAGGATCGAAGGTTGGAAGCCTACAAGCAACGATAGGCTTTGTTCTAAGCATTTTGAACAGAATTTCCTTCATCAAACAAATCAAAAAGTATATCTTCTGAAAGGAGCAGTCCCCACCATATTTGACGAGCTTCCGGAATACTTACGTCCAAAAATTGTAAGTTATAATTCCTAGCTTACATTGTCTACGCTTAATCAATATTAAAATAATAAACATTCTAGGATTATGATAGATGGATAGATGGATAGATGGATAGATGGATAGATGGATAGATGGATAGATGGATAGATGGATAGATGGATAGATGGATAGATGGATAGATGGATAGATGGATAGATGGATAGATGGATAGATGGATAGATGGATAGATGGATAGATGGATAGATGGATAGATGGATAGATGGATAGATGGATAGATGGATAGATGGATAGATGGATAGATGGATAGATGGATAGATGGATAGATGGATAGTTGGATAGATGGATAGATGGATAGATAGATAGATCGATATACTTTATAGTCTAAGAATTTACAAGATTCTTATTGACAAAGCTATATAATAACAAACAAAACTTTTGGGATATTCACTAAAACCTGTGAGGAGGAAGCTTGTTATAAATCTTCACTCCATTGTATATAATTGGATCATTAATGAGTTATGATTTGGGTGTGATATTAATTTAAAATCATTCTTATGCCTTATGCCTATATTCTATATTTATGGTCTCAAATTTGGTTTTATATTTGAGTATTAGTGATGACGTTTCCAAAATAAACAGTGCAATAAAGTAAGGAGAAATACGATTACGAATGGCTGAATAACCATTTAAAAATTGATAGCTATGAAAATCAAAAGGCAGCTAACCTCAAAAATGTAATAATTTCTTGTGTTACAGTTACATTATTAAACAACTATATTTAGGTGTGTTTACTCGATACGAAATCAAAACAAAATGTTACTGTCACTTTTCCTATAAGATTCAGTCACTCATTTACATCTACTTAAATCATAAATTAATTTGTTCTGTCTTTCTTTCGGAAATAATGTTTCAAACATTGTCTAATATACAGCTCTGTTATTTTAGGCAAAAGAAAGAAAAAGACCCCGTGAACGTGATGTTCATCCAGAACCATCGCCATCAACCTCAGCTCTGGCTGCACAGGACGACTCTCCCCGGAAAAAGAAACTTAGAAGAGAACTGCTGCTGCAAAAAGATAAGAATAAGGAAAAATCGAAAAAAATCCGTGCCCTTGGTCAATCACTGAAAAGAGCACACAAAAAAGTAGCCTCTTTAAAAATAATTGCTGAGGAATTAGAGCGACAAAATTTACTATCTCAAGAAAATTTAGTTTTAGTTCAAAATATGAGCAAGGTTAACATAGAAATATTGAACAGAAAAATGGGGAGAAATGTTCAATATTCACCTGAACTTAGGAAATTTGCCCTGACATTAAATTTTTTTTCACCAAAGGCATACAACTATGTGAGAGATGTTTTTGACACTTGTCTCCCGCATAGCAAAACTATTGCTAAATGGTTTCAGAATGTGGATGCTGAGCCTGGTTTTACCAAGGAATCAATAAATACCTTAAGAAATAAGGTTCAATCATCTGACAGACCAATAATTTGTTCATTAATTATCGATGAAATAGCCATACGGAAACATTTAGAATGGGATGGAAAAAAATTCCATGGTTATGTGAACTGTGGTACAAATTTAAACGATGACTCTAATGCTTTAGCCAAAGAAGCTTTTGTTATAATGTTGGTTTGCATCAATGGAACTTGGAAATTACCTGTCGGTTACTTTCTTACAGATTCTTTGAATGGCAGTCAAAAACATTCAATTGTATCTCAATGCATCCATCTGATTGAAGATACGGGAGCCAAAGTTATGTCAATCACATTCGATGGTGCTCCATCTAATACCGCTATGTGTCATAACTTTGGATTCTTATTTAACATTTCAAATATACAGACAAGTTTCAGAGTTACAGATCACAATGTATATATTTTTTATGATCCATGTCATATGATAAAACTTGTTCGCAATGCATTTGGTGAAAAGAAAATCCTAATTGATTGTGATAACAATTTTATTCAATGGAAATACATAGCGCTTCTAGAGAAGCTGCAAACTAGCGAGGGCTTACATTTAGGGAATAAGTTACGTCGCGCTCATATTATTTTTTTCAAACAAAAAATGAAGGTTCGGCTTGCAGTTCAGTTACTTAGTGCATCAGTAGCCGATGCTATTGAGTATTGCGAAAAAAAGCTGAATCTTGAGGATTTTAAAGGTAGTCAGGCAACAGTTAAATTTATTAGAATTGTAAATAGCATTTTCGATATTTTAAACAGCAGAACCCTAGTAGCACCAGGTTATAAAAAAGCATTATGTCAAAAAAATATAGATCGATCTGCGGAATTTATCAATAGTGCAATTTTTTATCTTTCAAAGTTGAAATTATCTAATAATGAGCAAGTAATCATGTCTAACAGAAAAACTGGGTTTATTGGATTAATAATTTCATTATCAAGTTCTTTAGGATTGTACAAAGAACTTGTTTCTGAGAGAAAAACATTACTGTACCTTCCGTTGTATAAGATTAGTCAAGATCATTTAGAATTATTCTTTTCGTCAATTAGATCAAGAGGTGGCTGGAATAATAACCCAACCGCTCGACAGTTTCTAGCTGCTTACAAAAGGCTTCTGGTTCGAGCAGAAATTAGAGAGGGCGGTATGGGTAACTGTATTCCATTAGATCAAATCCCTATTCTAAGTAGTTCTACAAAAAATGTAAGGTCTGAAGATGTAATTAATAGTAGTTTATCTAACCATAGTTTAATAGACATAAATGAGCCTTCTGATGATCTAGAAACTATTTGGAAGGATCATGACTACATCATGAATGCACCTGTGATAAGTGAATGTTCATCCCAAATTGTGCAATATATTGCTGGTTATGTTTCGCACCAATTACAAAAAACAATAAAATGTGAAACATGTGTCACAGCATTGATTGGTACTAGAGATCGGTTTCTCAATTCCCTAATTGAATTTAAAAGCCACGGCGGTCTGACTTACCCATCAAATGATGTTATCAAGATATGTTTGAAATCGGAACATTTTCTGAGAGTTAATGAAAATTGTATTCACACCAAACATTTTGTACCTTTGCTGATAAGCAAAATAATATCAAGTTTTCTAGGCACCCCTATTTTCAGCTGCTTAGAACGTCACGTATTAGAAAATGATGTAAATCATATATATTTTTTAATAAAAGCTGTATGCACAAAATACTTAAATATCAGAATCCATTTTATTGTAAAATCTCGATCACAACAGGACAATCCAGTTCGGAGCCAATTAACAAAAATGATTCTGTTTAAAGGGCAGTAAAATATTGGTAGTTTTTGACCTTCGTGACTGTAATATTGACTGCCATCAATTGTAGGAGCAAGCGAAATGCCACGTTCCTACAAAAAAATTATTTTTGTTGAAGCACACAATACTGAGTTTCACCCAAACTTCCCCATAAGTAAATACGTAACTGCAATAAATTAGAACTTACTGGAAGCAAGGGGTTAAGTGATAAAATAGAGTTGTAATTTCTATGTAAGTTATAGGACCTCACCTATATTGAATGAATTGTTCGTTTTTATTTACTACTAGCTAATCTAGGAGTCATTTTCTAATTTTGTAAATGTTTTGATTTTGGATAAGATTAAAGGACCTTTGTATTTCTAGCCCAAAACTTACTTTATTTCATGTCTGAGATAATTTTTATGTTTAACCCCCCAGCTTTTTCATTAATTATTGCCACCGTCGCAAAAAGAAGTTATGTATAAAAAAGCCTCGTTGGAGTAATTAAAAATACTGCTCTTCATTACACACTACAAACAGCAAGTAACAGCGTAACAGCAAGTAGATTTTTTTACTGCATATGGGGACTCCGAGATTGAAGGCATCAAATTCCTCAATCTCGTAAGCTAATCTATAATAACAAAAATGTTTTATTGCTGCTTCTGTTTACAGTATGTAATAGACATTATTTTATATATAAACATAATGTCAATAAATATAAATATACTATAGGTATTATGTGTTCTTTAATAATAAAAAATTGATTTACTACAAACTACAAGCAGTTTTTTTCTTTCTGGGTAGAAGTATAATCGTGTCTTCCATCAGTCGTATACTGCAAATGAACATAACATGTTCATGACTGAATAAAATATATACATTATCAATTTTTATATATTATTGGCCACAAAACAGCAGTCGAATGAAAATCACGGTTACGGTAATGTTAGTCACTTAAGTTTTAATTGTGGATGGCGAAATTGGCCATATAGAAACCCTGAATAACAATATTTCATTAAATTTTATTTGAAAAAGATTATTTCTACAAATAGCTCAACCAGAACGTTAATCCCATTAGTTACGCCACTGGGAATAGCGCTTTGGTGCCATTTGGTATCAGAAATGTCAGTCGCGGGTTCCGTCCTCTACAAGGTGGGAGCCATAGTTATCGCAAGTTTCTTGAAGAACCTAGAAACCATTTTTTGTTTTAACTTTGGGTTTCGATTTGAAAATAATTGGATTTTAACATGGGTAGAAAACTATACGATAAACGATCTAAGAGATTGTTATTCTGTGCAAAACACCAAACCCAAAATAAGAGTAAAAGTGACGAGAAAAATCTGTGAACTAGCATTAATCTCAAAGTGGTAATCGAGTGTCATTAAGTATCATTTTTTCTGGTTATTTGAGGTGATATGATATGAACCTATCACGGTCCACAGTCTGAATCTGAGCAATATCGTAAATGTTTGCGGTATCAAACTCACCTATAGCTTCCATTGAAAACTGCTCATAGTAAAATTTGTGACAGGAAAAGTCATTTTTAATTCTTACTGGGGAAATTCATCGTAAATTTTATGGTTTTTTTTTTTTAATTTCTTAATGCCGGATTTTGTGGTACGTCTAAGCCTCGGTCTAAGCCCAACCACAGACACTACGGTCTACCGAAGACGTATACACGTCAGCTGCGGTTGTGGGACTATCGATAGTCCGAAAAGGACAGGTTCACAGTATACCATGTTTCTGAAAAATATCGATTTTCAATTTTGCTCCAATCCTTTGCGCAGTTTAAATACCTGCTCACACACGCTCCCGTCTACGTGCTCAGGTATACCCGTCCATGTAGACCGTAGCGTTTGTGGTCGCCATAACACAACCGTCTTAAGGCGGCCTTCCATCGAGGCAACCTTTCGGCAACATGTTGAAAGCAACGGCGCGGCGTTGAAAGAACAAAATGGTTTCACACCAAAGCAACGCGTAGCTGGCGACACGTTGCATGCGACGAAATGGCGATGCGTATCGGTTGAACGGTGGACGTTCTACGTGTTGCTTAGTGTTGCCTCAACAACAAATCACAACATATTTTTCTTTACCTTTTATAGCAGGTTTAACGCACAGATTAGTTTCATTGTTCTAGATTTACCTTGTAAGATTGCACAAAGGAATGTTAAGACAGGTAGAATGCTATATACTAAATTGAAAAGCTCACTGAAAACAGAAGAGAAATCTAATGTAGTCTATCAGATTGATTGGAATGACTGTGAAGGTAGTTATATTGGACAAACAAGCAGAAATTTAAAAGACAGAATCATTTCCCATCGCAGTGATTGCAGACTAAACAAAAAAAAAACATGCGCACTAGCTGAACATGTCATAGATAAAGGACATTCAATGTGTTATGGGGGGCCTAGAGTGTTGGACACGGAAAGACATCTTTTCAAACGGACCATTTTTGGAGATGGTCCATATTTACAACAACCCACACTCCATTAATAAATGTACGGACATAGCTGGCCTCAGTAGCATCTACTCGTATCTGTTGAGTCTTGAACAGAGAGGTAACCATTTTAGAGACTTGGACATAGAACTTATGTTGCATCCTGGTGAGGGGTATGATGATGCCTAGACGATGGGTGGTGACTTCCTATTGGCAGTGGGTGGTCCCCGCCTGTAGTCGGCGTAGATTCATATTACTCCCTGGGATGCCAACATAAATAATAGGGAGCTCAGGTTGCATTCTGGATCGAGTGGTGTGGGAGTCCTTAGGTGGTAGGGTGGTGGCTGCTGCTTGGCAGGTGGCAGATCAGCATACCTGTTGCCTCGGTTGATTGCCATTGCTGTCTCTCTGGGATGTGAAATGGGTTTCCTGTGGATGTTCAGTCAGCATTGTCTCTCGATTGATGTCCCACTGTCATGTTTTCCTTATTTTACATAAGATGTACTTGGCATTGGTCATCTGTCGTGAGCGACATGGTGCTGATTGTGTGTCCACACAACCACCGTTGATTCTATATCAAGGATGGTGGACTGCATAGCGAGACACCTGTTGGCCAAGTACCCAGGATAGTAAAATATTGGCGGTATCCTTCTCTTACTCTCTTACAGTATCTAGAAGCCTGCTGTCCACCTGGTGTCTGTGATCTGTGTAGACCACAGTTCCAATTGTCCTACCGTTGACGTGACAGTTTATGGGACTCTCATTTTTAACCGTCTTGTTCTCTCTGTTTCGGACTGGACCGATGTTGGTTCCGTGCTGACTGAGGTTAGCTGTCATTCCTTCTTACCTGTTCCATGTCATGGTGAGTTTGTTATAACATTAAAGATGTAAAATGTGAAATCTTTATAGGGTGTATTCCCCTTTGTTTAATCGGGGTGAATCCTATATTTTAAATTTAAATTTTAATATGTTGTGTGTTTAAAATTTTTAACAAGACAAGGACAGTAGATTTAAGATGATATTTGTCTTTCCGACGGCTAGTGACTTTTTGTTAACCTCACGAAAAGTAAGTAACAATCAGAACTTTTCGATTCATTTGCTTACATTGTTTATTCATATTGTAGTTTTCCTGAAGAAGTCGATAAACATTGACGAAACGTTGAAAAATTTCAAAGAGTTTTCTTGAAACTTCTCAGTTGGCCATCTTCTGAGATTGACTGCATATCCCACTAGCATTTCCATAAATGTCGATAAGTCTGTGTAGGAATATCAACCTGATTTAAATTAAAACTACCTATACTATTAAACTTACATTTATTTCACCCTTCAGCACTTCGGTAATTTCATTGCTTGATATACTTCAGGAATTATTTCCGAAATAGTGCACGGAGCAATTCTAAACAGAAATTCAATAGATTCTTAACTATCCCTACTGGCCAGGAAGCGTAACGTTAGCAGAAGTCTGACTTTAGCTGGTATAGCATCTCGTCAGTACCACTTTTGGAGATTATCATCATCATAGTCACAATGTCTTAACAAACATGTTGTGAACTCGTAAAATGCATTAAGTCGGAGCTAGATTACTGCCGACACGAATATTATCAATAGTTTTGAGAACTGTAGCTTGCCGTCGTTCGCGATTTACTGTCAGTTTAGTGGCGCTCTTGATACTCATATGCAGCAACTGTTTCGTCGTATCCACCCAGCGTATAGGGGGGCGGCCACGGCGCCGCCCACTCGGGGCATGACCCCGAACTACAAGTTTCTCCATATTATCGCTTCTGTGTATATGTCCGAAGAATGTAAGCATTCTCGTCAACACAATGGAGGATAGTCTCTTTGGATTACCGAGCTCATCCAGTATGGAAACAGGTAATTGAAGTCATGAAGACCCATCCGCGAGTAATTTTTGAAAAGTGCTTCGTCGTCCGCTAACAGTTTCTCAAAAAAGCGTTCTGTTCCATATAATTTCTAGTTCAAAGTTGTCTGGTCCACCACCGATGCCTTCTTCTTTTGCGCTTATTAACTAAAATCGAATAGGCTGCAGCAGCTACTGTTTGCAGTGACATCCCGTTGCCGACTGACTACTAAATATTGTAGAATCTGTGGAAATGCTTTTGGTTGCATTCTACGAGATAATTTCGTTGCTTTCAATAATGTTGCTTGTAGAGAGAAACGTGTTTCCGTTGCCTCCAAAATCATATCGTTGAAACGCAACTTGTTGCATTCTACGTGTTGAAAGGTTGCTCTGGTGGAAGGCCGCCTTTAGGACGCATAGTAAAGCAGGTTTCCTGAAAGAGGCTAGTAGATCTGGATACATGTACTAAAGCGAGAAACCCGCCTCACTGTGTTTGTAGTCTTAAAATTTGAGAAAGCTGATTTTATGAAATGTATAGATACTTAGTCAATCTCATAAAAGTAAAAGTTATTTGGTTCAAAGTATATATACTTACGTGAAGGTGAACACTGTAAAACAAATTAAAACTGCTAGCTGATCCATGCCGGTGTCAGACTGATGCCTCAATTTCCACACCGCGTAATCTAATAATCTTACGTTTATTGCGTAAAAAGGTTGGAACAGTTTTATTTTTTGTGTCAAGTACCTTGGAGCATCACTTTAATTTGGAAACGTTTCAAGTCAGATAATACACGAGGTATATTCCATAAGATATCCAGATATTTGCGACTGATATTATGTGCGATAATAATGAATTACTCAGGCTAAGATTCAGACCATATTTTCTTTATATATTTTTTCCGCTGAAAAAAATTGAGAAACCTCTTAAGAACCGACACAGAACCTCCTAAATTGAGGGTATACCTCAATGAATCGTGATTCAAATTCTCAGCAGTAGCATTCACAAATTGAAGCAGACTAGGATAGGTGTTTGCTATAGAAATTTGAAATGCATCTTCTTCACCTCCAGTAGTTATGCCCACCCTTGTTTTCACAATAATTTTAAAAAACTATAGTGATTACTTGAAAATAAAACATCAGAACGTCTACGTTGCACCATAAGGAATTCTAGAAGATTTCGCGTGAAATGTCAGAGCTATCAGCGCATATAATGAAGAAATAACTAGTTTCGAGTAATAGAGAAGGAAGCATGAAAATAGAAGGTTAATATAGGTCATGAAAGCATTACTTTAGGTTACTTTTGGTCAAGTAGGCTTTGATTTCATGGTTTTAGGTTCACTACAGTTATTTATTCCCTCCTCCTTTGATCAGCCTTAACCCGTCCCCATCGACCAGATGCTTACGTATATGGATTTTCCTTTTAATGTCATCTTTTTTTCTATTAGTTCACGAGCAGCAGATGTGAGTCCAGAAATAAGAAAATAGGCTTTGGGTAGAGGAATTTAACGCTCTAAAAAAAGGGGTTAAAAGCACGTTTCATGAATCTTCACCTGGGTTAGGGATATCTACAACAGGTGCCCTGTTAGGTAGTCAATATGTGAGGTTCACCGCTACATACATACATACACATGTCTATAGAGATTATGCTATCGGGAGCTACCAAATAAACCGTGTAAAACAGATATGCATCGTTATTTCAACACACAACAGTTTGAACCTCTGAAGCGCATTATAGCCCGAAGCTAATTTGATAGAGCGCAAAGAAATGTAAACAACGGCTATATCGGTAGGCCCTGTACCAGACACATTCGCTGGTAGTTTCCCCTTTCATATAAACATTTTTAAGTGTTTAGGAAATTGTCAATGTCTACTACATCGCAGCAGCCGGCAAGATATGAAAATTATTCAATTCTGTCGTATTCCAGCTTCTCTTTGACCCTAGATATGTTACCACTGTTGTTTCTGATTAGAGTAGATTTGTGGTAAGACATTTTCATAACCTTGTCCCTTTACTCTAGTTTGTCTTTATCCTTCTGCTAAGTTGATTGTGTTCTTTCTGTTTATATTTCATGACCTGCTAGGTTACTTTATAGGTAGGAAAATTGGAAAACACCGATTTGATAGAAGACCTGAAATTAAACGAAGAGATTGATATTTATAATCTTACATTATAAAGCCTATCAAATTTCATGTTTGTTTTTTAAAAGATATCGTTTGGTAACAAGAGGTCCCTGTATATGTGTGGCCATTAATGCAAAAACGTTCCATACAATCAAGTATTTTAACAGAGATTGAATATTTGGGATCACCAATATCCTAATGGATAAGAGACATTGATAGCATTCACATCAAGCCGCACTACGGTAGTTTGAATTTTATCGATTCGCTAGCAGCTTTTTTCCATTTTTAACTCCCAACTCACTGCCAAGTAGGATGAACCAGTTAGCAGATTCTAACGAACTTTTGAAACGGAATATGCGGTTAGTATGTCTGCAATCAGAAACGTATTCCAGTTAGCTGGAGTTTGCGGGATTTTGACGTCAGAATCTGTTCCAATTTAGCACGGAACTTCTGAAAGCCTGACGGCTTGAGCCCATTGGATGAAGTATGTTAGTTCGAATATGTTGGATGTTTTGAGCTTCACAATATCCCTAACGATCTGATTTGAGATAATGCAATTTTTGGGTGTTTTATGATGTCCACGTCAATCATTTCCGTCGGTCTGTCTGTCTGTCGGTTTGTCTGTGCGGGTTTTTGTGGGTTGTGGGGTCGTGGTACGTAATGCTGCTATATGATTTTGGCAATCGGTGCATGAGCGGCGGAGCAATTAGCAAAAAACCAAAAAATTTCAAATATTCCTCAAATCTCGTTTTTAGTCATTTCAGGGGTTCCTGATCATTTCCTACTTTTTTTGGGTGTAGGTGAAATTTGGGGGGGTTGGGGGTTGTAAAAGGGAAGAATTTGTTGTATGCATAATAGACTGTTCATTGCCTGCGAATGAAAGACCTAGCAGCATAATACACTTTTTAGGTCCTTCTTAATGTTTCCTTGGCTACTACAGGAACCAAGGAACTTTTCTCATGTACATACATACATACGGGTATTGCTCTAGATCGTTCTGTATTGTGTAACCTGAAAATGATCGAAATGATTTTAATGAAATTTCGACACAGTATTATTAGGTACTTTGCCTAGGATGAAAAGCACGTATTGTTTTTGTGGTGGTGCTGCAATAATAAAAACATTAAAAATATAAAAACATACCAAACTTCGTTTTTAGGCATTTTTGGGGTCCCGCATCACTTTCAATTTTTTTTTGAGGGAGGTGAAACTGGGGTGATAGGGTAGTCAAACTGAAAAGTTTGTTGTATTGAGAATAGGCATATCACAATTTTTGGGGGAGCGGGGGAGCTGGCGAAGATTTGGTTGCAATGGGATCTCAGACTGCAGCTTCATGCTATGGAAAAATAATAAACTGGTACCATCGTAATGTGTGGGAAGTACAGAGTCAATCAACTTGACTTTATTTTTTCACTATTATCTGGAATTGGTTCCTGAGATGATATACAAAGTTCACGTCTTTCTTCTAATGAATTTTTTGTGACTTGGGGTTAGCTTTCTCTGAAAACTAGGTTTAAGCTTTAAAAACGTGTTATAGATATCAGGCGTCGTGACTATTCTTGAAAAACTATTCATCATGTAATGCAGTTACTATCCAATATTTCGGATCACTTATATCCTAGTTACATACTAAGGATTCACATCAAGCCACATTATGGTAGTTTAACGATCCGCCTCTAGCTTTTTTTCCATTTCCATATCCTTGTTCACTGTCAAGTAGGATGAGCCAATTAGTTCCATTGCCGGTCTGAGGTTCATCTTCTGCACCGATATCTAAGCACTTTCATTGTATTAGGCAAGATTTCACAAACGTTACGGTAACAAGGCAATTTATTTTACTATCGTCGAGTCAGAGGAAGAAAAAGAATGGATGAAAAATATTGAAGATTAACTCGGTACTTCTTACAGATTTTCAAGTGCCTAACGCCAAAATGTTTATTGCAAATCAAGAAGTGCTTTGTTTTCAATAATGATATTGAACACAAAAAAAATAATGTCAAAGAGATTAACTCAGTACTTCCCACGCAATCTCGGTAATGAAACAGACGTTGGAATTTATGAACTTATTTTTTCACCGTCTCCATACCATTCCAATTTCACCCTCATACCTGCAGATATTACCTGTAATAAATACTAGAAGATTGTTGGACATCAAGTCTGCATACAATACCACTATGTTAGAAGCGACTTCTTATATGAAGCATATAGAATCAGACGTAATGTCGGATTTTTTAGCCAGATTGGATGCCGTTTAGTTAGAAGACGTAAATAAAAAATATTCGGAAGTGAAATATATAAAAAGTAAATTAACTACCCGTTTTTGCCGATTGCTGGGAAAATTTACATTTTGGAGTTAGTGGGCTTTGATTTTATATACCTCATACCAAATAAAACAAAAAAAATATTTTCGGAAATTCTACGTACGTCCGGGAGCCGCATCAACTAGCAAAGTAGCGAGACGTAATGCTGTAGAGGTCGATAAGCGTCAGTTTGTGAGTTTGTAATTCTCCTTTGGATTAAGAGGTCGGATCGAACATTGAACGCTCCAACTTTGTGGGGAAAACGATTTTGATGGCTTCAAATCTGTCGGACGCATCCGCTGACTAGAGATGGCGCAGACACCTTAGAATTCATTGATATTACACAGAGGCGTATCGACGGGAGCTTAAAAGGCGTGACATACTTGGCTTAGGCTTGGCGTGGAGGTTGGTATTTTTGTGAAATTTATTCAGGAAAGTAGACAGCTTTTATTAGGTCTGTTTTTACAGCAATCACAAACTAGTCAGCGTCAATTTGATTGGCCAGTACTAGTCAGAAATAGTTTGACAACTGCAATGGGGAATACTGATTGGCTCTGACTGGTTTGTGATTCTCTGTAAAAACAGACCTATTATCGTTTATGTAGTACTGGTGATGATTATGCTACGAATACTGATCAAAACAATTATTCATCTTCATAACATAGAGCATCAATAAATATAAACTAAAAAAACCGCTTTATCGATAAAGTTAACTAAAAATTGAACATACATATAGTTTAAAAAAACGAAAAAACACTATTTTAAAGACCATCGGACTAAAGAGTTAAAACTAATTTTTAAAATAACTTTAAAACAATAACGAACGAAAAATACTATTACGATTGTGAAAAAAGCGCGGGCGTTTTGTGCAATGTTATTCGTAATATCGAGCGCTCGACGGCGACGCTTATTTCATAATAATACTAGTATTTTTCATTCATTATTGTTTTAAGCTTATTTCTGTGGCTTGGTTATAAAAGGGCCAATGTCACATTTTCTCGATTTGGGCTTATCCACACTAGTGTATTCAAAAAATTTCAAGCTTTCTTTCTGTAAAACGGCCAATGTCTTATGTCATTCTGTTTAGAAGATAGAAAAGTAAATAGGGCCAAACATAATTTCTGAGGACAAATATAGTTTAGCTAAAAAGACCAATCTGTACATTTGCTCTTCTTCAAATAGTTTGAATTATTGTTTCGTGCGAGCGCCAAGCGTTCAATGTTGACATTGGCCCTCATAGTATAATGCGTTTGCGTGACAGCGTCTGCTGTCCGAGATAAAATAAAACCATATTGATATCAGTTATGAATTTGGTGAACTCCTGACAATTCATCGTACGGTTCATATGGAAGCTGATATCATACACGCAGCAATTGAAAAGGTTATAGAAAATACGCCTTTTAATATAGACAAATCTACACCTTTTTCAGCTGTAGCTACTAAACCGTCATGTGATAATTCAAAGCGGTCAAGTTAATTTTCCAACTCGTCACTTGTAATTTCAAACTGTCAGACTTAATTTGTACCTGTCAGTTTGGATTTATAATTGACGAGTTGGAAAATTAACTTGACTGTTCTGAATTATCACTTGGCGCTTTAGAAACTACAGCTGGAAAAGGTGTAGAGACTGGGCAAATATGCGATCAATACACTGGAAAAAAGAGAAAGTGTTTGTGTACGAAATGTGTCTCAGAGATTTTTTTTATTTTAAAGTTCAGTTGTCGGGTATGCTTGGGTATGGTATCTGCGTCAAGAATGGATACCTACCTAACTATCGGAATCTGAAGATGAAATAATATGTCAAGAGGAGCATGTTTTCGGTTGCAATAATAAAAAAATATATGAAAAAATTGGTGTATTATTCTCAGACTTAAACGGCCAATATAAGCTATGTTATCTTTTTGGTGTATCAAAATAGGCCAATGTTACATTTTTTTGAAAACCACTCGACGAAAGAATACTTTATTAACGCGACTGTAAGGGCTATTACTTTAAAAACTGCGGCAATGGCAAACAACGTTATTGAGTAATTTAAACCTGGCATAATAGCAATAAAAATAATTTAATATTTTTAAATTGACATTTCTCACATTGTAGAAATTTAGACATTGGCCCTTTCAGAACCAAGCCACAGATTTATAAATTTATCCTTAACTTCCTAGTCCGACGTTCTTTAAAACCGTGTTTTTTTTTATTTTTTTTTTGAAACTATAGTTATTAATTTTATCAGTCTTTGAAGACACAGTCTTTTTTCTTCGCTTCGGCGTAGGCATGTAATTAATGTCAGATTAAAACTTTCCGTATTATGGAGAGACCAAGGACTAGATCTATTTTGATCCTTATTTTCTACGTTTACTTCTGTGAAAACTTTATCAACATTGCTTCAGTATTTTCCGAGTTTATAGGGGCCAAGAATTACCGGACAGGCAGGATGACAGACCGACGCGACGTAACGATTGACATGGTTTTTCGGGGTTCCCCGACTCAAATGGTGATTGTTCATACATTTGAGTATTCTAATTTATTTAATTTTTTTTGCCTCCATTTAAAAAAAAATGTGATGTGACATGTGATATATCGTTTTAGACATAAAAACACATTCACTTCCAACTGGTGCTATCAAATTTATAATTATGTTGTATTACATTTTTTTTGTGCACCCCCACACTTTTCCAACTCCCATTGCCCGATCGGCACCAAAAACTTTTCAACTTGAAAGGACCTTTACTCATCCAAGTTGGCCAATTTTGGGAGCAATGACTGGACAACGAAGTCGCGGACGTACAGACAGACACACACACACACAGAAGAACATCAAAAAACCAAAGTTTTCCCGAGTTTTTCAAACTTGGTCACTATAAAAAGATTATCATTAGAAACAAAAATCTAGTTTTTCGACCCGCTGCGATGATAAAAAAAGGGTGGGGGTGTGGCAGCTCATAACTTGAAATTCTAATGCCACCACAATAATTAGAGCATGTTTTCTTATATCGAAAACGTTACCGTTCATGCCCCAAAATTTTCAAAATTGCGGAATAAAAATTCATAAAATGTAGCAAATTTTCGAACTCCAAAATGACACAAAAATGATCCAAATAATTTTAAACTGACATAAAGAGGTTTTTGTTCTATATTTTTTTGGTCCACTTTTGGTGCAAATCTATGATTTATAATGGTGAGAAATGGTGGTGGTTACTCGGAAAAAATAACAATATAACATAGCTTCTTTTCAGAAGATGAGTCAGGTAATGATTTTACTTTGGAAATGACACCTCGCATGTTGATTTCGGAAAAATTTGCGAAAACAGGGCGATTCTAATAACTTTCTCCTCCTTTGTCGGGGGAAGTTAAAAATATAGCATCTCAAATTTGAGACCATAATACTTCATCCGTCTATTGGATAGAAAAGTTAATTATACGATTTTTTCCGCGTGGCACTGCGAGTTTTCAGTTCGCTTTTCCGATCCATCAATTACGCTCAGCAGAGTTGATAAAAGAGCAGATGCAGCTTCAGCAGCAAAGAGCCCGCACGTTCACTTCTATAACAAATGTCGCTGACAGTAAAGGATTACGATTTAATGAGCATATCCCGTACGGGAACAGGGTAACAGGGAGCCTATCTCAGTCGCTGAAAAATGGAATGTAATGTCGGTGTTCCATTCTCGAGAATGTATTACGGACGTCCAAGTACCTGTAGCTGGACGAGCATCTGAGGAATTATATTCTCATATCACGTCATGAAGGAAAATCGCAAAATAGGTGACTATAAATCCATGTGGACAACAACCTACTCACCCATATTAAAACCCTTTAATGCGAGACTGTTGTTCGTAACTTGTTACGAACTCATTTCTTTTTCGAAAAATAATTGAGTATTTAATTTTCCTACTTTTTTTATAATAGAGGGTTTAGGAAATCGGCTTGATCGCAAGTACAGAAACACTAGCACACCTGGAAGTGTGAGAGAGAGTCCGACGTTGAACCAGCTTGAGTTCTCTGATGTCATGTCCAACGGACGCAAATTCGTCCATCCTACATGCCCTCACGACCCGACCGGCTCAAACCCATTCCCTCTTTCCTTACCTCTGCTCGATCTGCATATGCACCGGCCATCATCGTGAACGATATTCTTCACAGTGCAAGATGATTTAAGTATGTTTTTTCTTCTCTACCTGTTTCTTCTTGTTACATATCCCGACGTTCCTCTGTCTCTTTCAATATTTTAAGATGCCTTGAACCATCTTGTGTACTATCTTCCAGCGTTACTCGTACGATATCCTGATGGGCACCATGTTCTCTGGGGTCAGTTCCTTAGGCTGGTTCGCTCTCGCTTCCTGCTTGTAATAGGACCATCTGTCGGAAATAGGGCGTGCTCGACTATGTCGCTTTGGCCAAAATGTCGACAAAGATCGTCCGTCGATCGTCCTATTTTGTTTCTATATACCCGAAAGGGACCGTGGCCCGACAACGCGAGTGTGGTTGTCCTGTCTTTACACTCTGCCCACTCTTGTATATTTGGAATCAGACGCTTAGTCCACTGCGCCACCTCCGTTGTATTGGACCAGATCCCCTGCCACTCGTCCATGGTTTTCTGCCTGGTGGTCCTCCGCCGCTCTGGCAGAGCACATTCCGTGATATACATATATCTCCTCTTCTTGGCCAACAAATACAGTGGCAGTATCGCTGTTATAACCTGCAGCGCTTTGGTTGACACAGTACGATACGCACTGGCCACCCTCAGCAGCGACTTCCTTTGCACCCTGTCTACGGTTTGCTGGTGCTTTTTCCTCTCCATCGCTTTATACCATATTGGATCTCTGTATAGCATAACTGAGTGGATAACTCCGTTCAAGATCTGTCTTTTTCACATGCTTGGGCCGTCTACGTTTGGCATTGTACGTGACAGTAATGCCACCTTTCTGTCTGCTTTCACCGCAGTTCTCTTTATGTGTTCGTTGAAACACCGTTCGTTGTCTATGGTAATCCTCAAGTGCACTATCGATTTGCTGGGTGCTACATATTTGCACCCCTCTAAGATGGAAACTCACTTGGTTCCTAGTGATCCTAGAACCCCGGAGAATGACCGCCTCAGTTTGGCTTGGTGTCAGCTGAAGGTGGTGTCTGGACATCCACTCATCTACTTTTAGTTTGACACATTTGGTTTTTCAAATCCCCCAAAACAAGCTTATTCCATCTGTAACCTCTTCATTTGACTAGAATCTCACTTGTGTGCAATGCAAATGAGGCAACGGTTACATTAAACAAGGAGAGGACTGGATCCACAAACTATAAACACGGTATACCAATCAGTAGAATTGGTGGCCATACACGCATCCCGCCATTTTTAATTAAAATCTGTCAAAAGGGACATATACGTTGGTGGACACTATTGACGCAAGGTCGATGCTCGTATTTGCTGAGATAAAATGCATATATGCGTACGCTGTGAGATTTTGTATACGCAAGTTTTTTTAGATTTCCGAACGATACCATAAGGTAAGTACATATAACCTACAAACAAAATATGAATTCAAAAATGTAAAGGCACTGTTTTTACGGATCTATTGAGATGCCTTAACTGATTTGATAGATAACAGCAGATCAGCCAGCACGCTTTTGAGCTAAATTTTATACTATCTTTACTTATACTATTATGTTTGTGACCTAAGGCTGTAACTCAAAACGGATGCTAGATTTGTAATTACGGCCCTCAAATTATACGCAATATGAGTTTTTGTCCATATAGGAAGGGGGCAGCGATTTTAGATTATTAGGGTGAAATTGAAGATCTAAGGGTCTGAAAATTTTTGATGTTTCTTACCCGAGGCTGAAACTCAAAACAGATGCTGAATTTGTAATTAGAGCCCTCAAGTTATACGCGACACGAGTGTCTGTCTTGATAGGAAGCCGGATAGCGATTTTAGATTTTTAGGGTGAACTTGAAGATCTGAGGCTCTGAAAATTTTTGATGTTTGTTCCCTGAAGCTGAAACTCAAAACGGATGCTCGATTTTTAATTAGAGCCCTCAAATCGTGCGATTTTAGATTTTTAGGGTGAAATTGAAGATCGGTGGGTATGAAATTTTTGTATGTTTGTGACCTGAGACTGAAACTCAAAAACTGTATATTTTTTTTAGCAATTAGGTACTGAAAAAAAACTGGAAGCTCATTAAATGGTGTAAGCGTTCACACTTGAATTTTTGTCGCTGTCAGTAGATTTTTTGTCTAAATTAACTTAATGACTAATCATCAGCGTTTGACGCTACCATCTGTCAAATCGGCTGAATCAAGCAAAATACACACATTTCCTTCAGCTTTCGTTATACTAGTACCGCCATCTATTTTCCATTGGGTAAAGGTTTTATTCCCATTTTATGAAGAAGAGAATCTTGACATCTTGGGGTCATTCTTTCTCATTTTATTTTTCTCTGGATGCTAGATTTGTAATTACAGCCCTCAAATTACTCCCAGTGCTACTTGCTGTTGATTGCGTCTAAATATGCGACTAATAAAAAGTAATTATTGATTCTATTTTAGAAAATCAATTTCCGCTACGGCTATTTAAAAAAATATTTTAAATGTATAAAAATTACCGGAAATACATCCAACTTGAAAAAGCATCTTAACCAGTTTAATTTTTTCAATATGCAAATATTCGATAATCCATGTTGTCGATAAAGAATCGATACTTTGCCTTCAAGTATCGGGGAGTATCGATACCAAAAAACATCGAATTGGTATCGGTATCGATACTTTTTGTTATTTTCGCATTCCTACCCAGACTTTTAATCCATAATGCGCCGTCAATGTCCTAAAATTTTTGCAAGTACGATTTTTATATAGGAAATCCTCTGAGATGTTCTGCTGATTGCTTAGTATGCTGTGGTAGTAGGAACAGCAGCTCCTCAGATACATATATAATCAATACTCAAGGCCAGGTCTTAGCAGCGTAAGAAAACTGGATAGTGAGAAGAAATTTCTGGCTCTTTTCCATCAGCTGTTGCAATTGATGAAACGTGTTCATGCCAGATTATATTTTATGTTATATTTCTATCAGAGCCCGATTGTTGATTGAAACCAAATGGTCATGAGGGTGGAGTATTTTGGCACCTTGGTGATGTATTTTTTTTTTTTGCTTACGGTAATATATTTGAATCGAAGATATCTTTGACCTGTATCAATCAGCCTTTCACTAGGGCAAACAATACGTAGGATTATCTGAACAAGCATCACATACGACGCCGTCTTTCCAAACTATTGACAATAGCAGCGATATACGAAAAAGAAGCGTGACCAGAAAACCTTGATCCCCCGAGATGGAAAGATACACACGCCAAAATCCGACTGTTTGTCGAAGGACTTTGTAGTTAAGATCTGAAAAGACAAATGTGGTAATGTGGAAAAGTTGTGTCTTTCCCTTTTGTATATTTTATCCAGACGTGAGACTGTATTCGGTTCGCTTTTTCAATATAAATATCTAAACAGACAGGTCATGTTTTTTTCAACGTTAATATTTCATCGCCAGGTGACCTGAATATGCCATTGGTACTTTGGGGGGTGCTTGGAGGAAATGAAAAAGAGAGAACAAGCAAACATCGTATATTGTTTTGGAATTTTCATATTTCAAACTGTCAAATTATACTGAAACTGATGCCTGTTGAAGGTTTTTCTATAAAAAAATTTGAAAACCATTCAACGAGGTCATATTACATGCAAGAGTTACAAGGCAGCAATTCTCGTTTCTCCTCGATCTTGTGAAAGAAGATTTAAATGTGGAACCATGTAATCATGTGCGACATCCTAGTTCGCCTCCTGAAAAACTTGGCGTAATATTGAAGTAAACAACTGTGATACATTTTTCATAATAATCAAACCTATATTCTTCAAACCCATTTTACACAAAACTTGTTAATAATTATTCTGCTCATCACTTAAATATGTATATGTCTTGCCACTTGTCTCAGGAAAGTTAGGATTAGACGTATTTTTGACTTGGAGAGCTAGATTTACAAACGATGCCTCACATACTTTTCATCACATACATACATACAAACAAGTCTTGTAAATACAACAAAAATTACAACATTTTGTCCATTTCATTCCTGATTCTGTCCTTTCTCTACATTTTTAAACTCCTTCGGTTTCATATCCCAAAGAATGCGGTGACCACTATTTCTATTAATTGTTCATCCTCGGCAGGGCACTGAAACGGATTTGTGAACACATTTTCAAATAGCACCCTTCATAACACGTCGCGTACAACTGAATAGACTGTTCACCGAGTCACCGAGCAGTCGTCCCGTTGCGTCGAGTGTATTACGCTGGCGCACGACGTTTTTGCGTGTCAAGGAAAACGCCTCCATTGGTTTTCCTTAGCTATGTCCTGTCCTCAGCGTTTTATGCCGACCGAATTACGTCCTACGCCGCGTAAAATATGCGTTGCTAGGAAAACCCTACTTTACGCGGACCTAATCCCCAATCAGAACGTTAGCGCATGCGCAGTTTTAAAATTGTTGTTCATGATGAAGCAAATTCTTTTTCTAGGTGAAAAATTCCGTATTCGTGGAGCACGCCGCTTGACATTTGAACTTGTTCGTATTGCATTCTGGAATCTGTGGTTTATGTTTTAGGCTCGGTTTTAGGTCTACGCCTTAAAATATTGCGTTTATAGAACTTAAACAAGCGTTTGCGGAGCATAAAAATTCGGAACTAATTCGAAGACGTAAACGAGCTTTTGATATATTCCTAATTTATTCTTGTTATGTTCCGTACATGTGCGGGACTAGCTCAGGGACTACCTATATAAAATCAAGACTTAATTGACAGTACGACCTCAAATATTTACCACCATCCGACGCGCAGGACGCACGAACCACTCGAACTACAAGTGATGAAAGGTCCTTGCTTACTCCGCAAGAGGGAGATGATTCTAATCATTTGGTTCACAGAAAAATCGGAAAAATGAAGGGTACCGGCTGGATTCGAACCAGCGTCTCAGGCATTCTAGGCCAGCGCCCTACCAACGGTGCCCCGCACCGCAGCCGATATACAGCGCCTACGACCTGGTGTCGCTGGCCTAGAATGCCGGAGACGCTGGTTCGAGTTCAGCCGGTACTTTTCGTTTTTCCGATTTTTCTGTGAACCAAATGATTGGAATCATCTCCCTCTTGCGGAGTAAGCAAGCACTTTTAATCACATGAAATCCTGGCCGAATGAGGAGTCGTAGTTTAGTAGCATAGAGAGCTGTCGTGCAAATAGTGGTGAGAGATTCACACTCGCCCAACTGCCGACTAGATGTCTCTTGATGACTAAAATGCATGGTTCGCAGAGAGATACGGGGGAGTGGTGGGTGTCAGTGGAGTCGACACCACGTCGTAGGCGCTGTATATTGGCTGTGGTGCGGGGTACCGTAGCACAGTTGGTAGGGCGCAGGCCTAGAATGCCGGAGTCGCTGGTTCGAATCCAGCCGGTACCCTTCATTTTTTCGATTTTTCTGTGAACCAAATGATTGGACTCGAACTACACTTGAATTCAGATCGCATGCGATTGAAAACGCACGTCTCGAGACGACCATCAAACGACCCGTTAGTGGCGCTCCAATGCTTTGCATGAGAAGCGGAGTAGACGTGCGGCGGCAATTGAGTTATATAAGTATTTATTTGATAGCTCAATAATATTTTTAGTCTCTAGGATCTGCTGATATTCTTTGGCATACTTTCTGTGCCAGAATAAATTTGACCATTCTAATTGAGGTACTGATTCAGTGATAATAAATTATGAGGACAGAAAAGGGCTTGCTCGTAGAACTCGTGAATTAAAACAAAGTAGAGAGATCCTACCTGATGGACAGCAATCCAGCTTCTTGGAGGATCCTCCTGGTTGTTTTATGGCTTTCCGTAAGCTGTAACCCAGAAAAAAAGGCACGTATGGATAATAATGTTCGAAAATAGGAGCACAACCATTCTCGGATGCCGTTGCGTCGTCTTCTCCTCGGATCTCTCTCGAGTACTCAAAAAATTCATACGAGCAATGCTATTGAGCCTGTTGGATATTTTCTATGCGGTTGAACCTAAAGTAGGCAACCAGCTATACTTTAAAAATAAAGTATGAGACATTGTTATGACTAAGAAAATTATAGTAAAGCATAAAAATGCATTTCCTTAACACTTTCAAACCTGCCATTGTGGTCGGTAATCTACAGACGAGTGGGACATACCAAGTCGATCTACTTGACGTCGATTTTATAGTGTGCAGTCGAGCATATTCCTATGGGTTTACGGCTCCAATCCTGGTTCGCTGATTTTTGCACTTAGCGCCTTTGTTACTTCCAATTTCCAGCTGCAAAATTGATATTCAGTGTGCCAGGCTTATAAATAGCCAATTATACGTTGGAAATCTCTTTCATCCTCCAACCTCCGACCTGCTATCCAATTTCGCAACGCTCGGGTGCCGCCGGCGCGGTGGCTTCTCTGCAATCGATGACGGTTTCGATAAAATTCTCACGTAATTAACTTATCCATCAGCGATCTGTTTACTTTGTATCCTTTTCGCCTGAAAGTTTCAGACGTCAGGCGATGTGAAGGCCCCAGGTGTCTGGGATCGTCAAAAATAGCCACTGCTATATATATACAGAACTGTGTGTAATAAGGGCTTGTTAAAACGTACAAAAAAGGCGTCAAGTAGCTTGGCCCAGTACTTATAATAATAATCTTGATTTGTCGAGGGCCGAGCCGTGCTTCTCCCGAGGACCGGAGGTATGCCTGATCCCAAAAACTGCAGACCAATAACAATTATGTCTGAACGCATGTTAACCAGAACCTTCTGCATGCGTATCCTTCAAGCTGCAGATCCTGTATTTCTCGACGTGTTTGAGCAAAGAGGGCCAAGTAAAGGAGCAGCTGGCTGCAAGAAGAACCTCTTGATCGACCGTTGTGTCACGCAGGACTCCCTGCAGTACAAGCAAAACCTGTCTATGGCCTGGATTAACTATCGCAAGGCATTCAACATCACATCTCATGAGCCCATTGTGAGGCTGTTGGAATATCTTTCGGTGGATAATCAGGTAGTGGGACGTGTCAAACAACTGATGCCATTCTGGAAGACTCGGTTCACTGTAACACCAGTTATAACGAACCTTGCTCTTTTGCATCTCACCGTTGCCTCTATATACGGGGTGTTCCTCAATGATATGCGAATATTCAAGGGAGTAAATCTACATGAAAAATTAATGATAGTTTGCTTTATAAAGTATGGTCCAAAAATGTACCGTTACGAAAATACAGGGTGTTAAAGTTTAAGGAAAAAAATGGAAATTAATTAATATTTTTAAAACCGCTGAACATATTTTAATGATATTTGGTACATAGTAATAGTAAACAGAAGTGTACATTTTCCAGTGCATAAATAATTTTCAGTTTCAGTAGTGGCGTGCGTAAGGGCAACAACTTTTATATTTTTGAGGAAAAAAATGATAAGCCAATGGTTTTTTCCGAAATAAAAATTATCTTTGAATTTCCCATTTAATTCGGAAAATAACAGCACTCTTGAGTTCCCGTGCGCCATTATTGAGTATAAAAATAAAAACTCTTGTACGTTGTCCGAGAAAACTAAGGTAATTATTAAAGAATACAATATTTTTCCATAGTCTAGTTGCCATGAAATATGACAATTGTTTATTACACTTATCTTCAAATTTCCCATTTAATTCCGAAAATAACAGCTCTCGTCTGTTCTTTCCTGCGATGCGTCGTTTTGCAGTTAAAAAAATTGCAATATTATTATTAGTTTAATTGGAAAAATTAAACACATATGAATAATAAAAGTAATCAAATAACATACAACACTAACTAATTACAAAAACTGTTGAAAATGGCCCCCTTCACTTAATATGCAGGCCTCCGCCCTCCTTCTCATGGAACTGCGCACACGGTGAAATATTCCTGGAGTATGTTTTATTCTATTACACGCTGCAGCTATTCTTCCTCTTAGATCCTCTACAGTGTTAATGGGACTTGTGTATACTATCGACTTAAGATGACCCCATAGAAAGAAGTCCAAACTGTTGAGGTCGGGGGATCTTGATGGCCATTCTTGAGCCCCACCGCGACCAATCCAACGATTTGGATAACCAATTTGTAAATAATTACGAACAATGGCACTGAAATGTGCTGGTGCAGCATCGTGCATGTACCACATTTGGTTTCTAATTGCAATTGGAACATCTTCAAGCAGCAGAGGCAGTTGTTCTTGAAGGAAATTCAGGTAACATTGTCCGTCAAGTCGTCCTTGTAAAAAGATTGGGCCAATAAAGTGGTTACCTATAATTCCTGCCCATACGTTAACCGAAAATTGGTTTTGGAAATGAGTTTCGGTTACGGCATGGGGATTTTCATCCGCCCACAAATGATTGTTGTGGAAATTTTGAATGGCATTTCTTGGAAAATTGGCTTCGTCTGTGAACAGAATGTTTGATTCAAATTGTGGATTAGGCGCAATATTTTCTAAATACCACTGACAAAATGTCACACGACGTGGGAAATCGCTGGGAAGTAATGCCTGAACTCTTAAAATATGATACGGATATAACAAAAAATCCACTAGGATTGGCCAAACTATTTGATGGCAAATATTCAAGTTCCTAGCTAGCTTCCTCGTACTCGTTTCAGGATGTTCTTCGACTTCGTGCAGCACCGCATCCTCAATTTCAGGTGTTCTCACATTTCTTGGTCTACCTTCAGATGTGCCTTTTCGGACACTACCAGTTTCAACAAGACGACGATGGATATTAGAAAAAGTTCGACTGTCTGGCAAATTACGATTAGGATATCTCTCGTGATAAATACGTTTGGCTTCCTCTGCGTTACCCGCAGCGAGGCCATACACGTAATGCATATATGCATATCCGCCATTTCTGCATTTGAATAATTCACCATTATTAACAAGATTACGAAAATAAGAAATGAAATAAGACTGTAAAAACAAGAAATGAAAAAGATAAATCGCAACGAACAGATCTCAATTACAAACTGACAGGAAAATGGCAAGTGTAATAAATAATTGTCATATTTCATGGCAACTAGATCTATGGAAAAATATTGTATTCTTTAATAATTACCTTAGTTTTCTCGGACAACGTACAAGAGTTTTTATTTTTTTACTCAATAACGGCGCATGGGAGGAAATGAACTCAAGAGAGCTGTTATTTTCCGAATTAAATGGGAAATTCGAAGATAATTTTTATTTCGGAAAAAATTTTTGGCGTATCATTTTTTTCCTCAAAAATATCAAAGTTGTTGCCCGTACGCACGCCACTACTGAAACTGAAAATTATTTATGTACTGGAAAATGTGCACTTCTGTTTACTATTACTATGTACCAAATATCATTAAAATATGTTCAGCGGTTTTAAAAATATTAATTAATTTCCATTTTTTTCCTTAAACTTTAACGCCCTGTATTTTCGTAACGGTACATTTTTGGACCATACTTTATAAAGCAAACTATCATTAATTTTTCATGTAGATTTACTCCCTTGAATATTCGCATATCATTAAGGAACACCCTGTATAGAGCTGAGAAATACTAAAGGATACAGCTGTGGTACGCCCAATAACCGGAGGCTCAAGGTCGCCCATCTGTTTTATATGGATGACCTAAAACTTTATGCCCCCGGCCAACGCGAACTACAGGAATCGCTAAGGGTAGTGCAGGATTACAGTCATGCCATCGGAATGGTGTTCTGAACAGACAAATGTGCATTGGTTTATCTTAAGAAAGGACAAAGCGGATATAATCGTGAAGAGGAACAGCTCATTGTTGGGAGCCTCTTGCGACGGGAACTGCATGCCGGAGATACCTATACCTACCTTGGATTGGCGCAGCGTCATGTCCAAGAGGCAGAATTGGTCAGAGTGTCGCGGCCGTAAGTATTTGCATCAACTCCGGTAGATCTGGTTATCAGAACTGTCCGGCAAGAACAAAGTATCTTAATACCATGGTAGGCTTATGGCAAAGACACTAGTTTAGAAAAGAAATATTTTGGGGTCGTGGACACATTTCTTTTTTACAGAAACACAGGTGACTGCATAAAGGAGACTCTGGTGTTAACTGCTAAGTTTTCGGCAAAGTTTGTTACCTTCTGGGCTATCTACAATAAGGAAAAAAATACGGATTTGGAAGATAGAAAATGTACATATTCACAACGTTGAGGTTTGCTCGCAAAAAACAACAGGTGCATTGAGTCAAAGACTTCAAAATGCAGTTCTCAGAAAAAACAAATTGTTGTTTTTTGTGAGCAAACCTCAACGTTGTGAGTATACTTTTATAGATTTATTTTTAATCTTAAATTCGACTCGTATTTTTTTTATCTAACTGGTTGTAGAAAGGCGTGAATGTTGCAATACACATCGCCACAAGTTTGGCAGTTAGCACAATAGTGTCGTTTATGTAGTAACCTGTGTTTCTTTTAAAAAATTGTAGGCACAACCAGAAAAAATATTTCTTCTAAAGATATCTATATCAATAGTAAACAACTTAGCAGCTCAATGCCGACAGAGAAGCAGCCGCTCCCACCCATTCCACATAAAGTCTATTACTTTGGAGCCAAAACCGATCCCTACAAAACCCCCACGTTGATTTAATGGGGGAAGGAGCCGATTTTAGGAGCAGAAAGGCAGTCTGCTAATCAACCGCAAAGTTTAACGGTAAGACCATAGGACAAAAGCCTGCTTAGGAGAGCCGCATGCTCCAGCTGAACGAATGCCTTTAAAACATCGAAAGCGTCGTCATACTAATCGATGAATTTGCTCTATACGTGTGTGCCGTAGGCCAGGATAATGTAATTAGTATTTGCAGTCATTGATTAAGTGATGAAGCTCAAAGTATTTTAAAAGCTCCTTAGTGATGCATTTCTCCGCCACCTTACAGAAAGCTGAACAATTATTGGTCTGTATATCGGTGGATCCTTTTTGGATCATTCTTTTTCGTTTTTAATGTCAACATAAGAACAGTCTTTTGGGAAGATGTAGGAATATTTTAAAACTTGAAGTTCGTTACAAGTATTTTTCATGATATTTTCCGATGTTTTATAATGATAAAACTTTAATAATAAACTTTATTTTCCCAGTAAGTTTTAGATTTACAGAAAAGAAAATTACTTCTACTTCTACTATGTTTCGATGAATTTAATATTTTCAATATAACTGCGACTAACGGTTGAAAGCAAGTAACTCTGATAGTAAGGAAGGCATATTGGCTCTAATTACCATTCCTAAAGGGTGTAATAAAGATGAGACAGAAAAAAACGTGGTGAAAAGTTAGCTTCTACTTCGCCATAATTCGGATATACTTCAAAAAAGGTCTGTGACTGTTCGTTGGTTGGATTTTTTACATAGGAAACGTCGCGTACCATCGATCAATGTGCAAAACTCGTTCTGTTATCCATTTCTGATACATTAAAAAACGATGTTCAAACAACGGGAACCACTGAAACGCTTAACAATGAGTCTTGATACAAATTTGTTTTTGGCAGTTACTCCGCTCTCCATGCTCCAACTTTTAACGTATTGCAACCTCAGTGTCATCAAATTTGGTGCAGCGGTAACTGGCGTTAAGCAATAATGGGAACAAAACTGCTACGAGACAAAATTATAGCCAAACAGAGCGAAGGACCGACGGATATGAGTGACATACATTTTCGTTTTGTAGGCTTAATAAACAACATTATTTCAAAACAGATCATTTTCGTGATCACAGTACCTCCCTCGCGTACAACATTTGAAAAAAAATTGTTACATACATGTATTCTGACAGGTCTGTAACGTACCGTATATCATCAAGGACAGGTGACAGAAAATGACCTATCATTATAAAACCCCCAACTTCCCAAAATTCCCACCTTCCTGGAGAAAGAACAAAACGATCAGTAACTCCCAAAACTTCTAAGCATGAGGTTTGTAACCATTATGGAAACTTTCGGTTTTTGCTAACTACTGCGTCGTTAATCCACCAATTTTCAAATATTGCCTACTATGAACATTACCATCTCAAATGTCATCAACATCGGTGCAGCGCGCAGCGGTTACTGAGAGTAACTGAAACAGCGGAACGTCTGTACCGAGGCACGTGCAGGCACGCGCCGAAGGGCTGGTGAGTCATGAAGCCTAGAGATCTTTCTTTCGGGATTTTATCGGACGGCGGAAGGTGCGGATGGTCCTGCTCCGACAGTGACGAGTACTGACGACCCAGTGCGCGCACCCATAGGCAAATCAATGCTTAACATTTTTGAAAAATCCCGTGCGTACCGTTCGTACCGTACCGTCTGACACAGTACGTTCAAGGCTATCTCGCTGAATATAGTGACTCTTCCCCGAATTTCGTCGTGTCAAATATCTGAACTCTGACGTTGCGATACACAGCATATTTTCCCAGGAAGTGGAATGCTGTCTCGTCAAACTAATGTCGGCTACACACGTTCCGGCAGGCCTGTTAGTTCGAACTGAATGGTATGTTCCGGTCGACCTGTTAGTTAAGACTGTTCAGGCGGCCGGAGAAGAATCACATACATATATATGTTCGTCCATCCGTCCGGCCTGACGTCCGGTCGCCTGAGCGTGTGTATGGTCCGGTCGACCTGTCAGTTACGACTGTTCAGGCGGCCGGAGAAGAATCACGTATATGTTCGTCCATCCGGCCGACCTGACGCACTACGATTGGTCCATTCAAAAAGAAAGCGTCAGCTGGTGTTTCCAGGGCATTTGGATCTCGTGTAATTCTTCGATATCTCGCAAGGTATACCTGATAGAAGAAATTGTCAAATACCTACAAAAGTTATTTGGTTACTTAAGACGGATATTCTAAAAATATTTTGAAATATACAGGGTGTTGCGGGAAAGTAGGATAGTAATCAACTTAATTTTTTTATATGGTACTATAACTTTTTCTTAAATTCTTCTAGTGTCCATCCTTGATCTCTATTCAATCCTAAAATATTTTTGGGATCGATTGCGACGTTGCCAAGTTATAATTTATTTTCTATTAATTTCCGGATTTGCAAGGTTGCAAGTAATACGTCCAAATTGATATATTCCTTTAACTTTTCTCAATAATATTATACAGCGTGGTACTTGAATATTAAGTGGATATTATACTGAATGTTATCAGCAATGCGCATCTACAGGGTGTTTTGGGCAGAATTTTAAATTACAGCAATTTGAAGGTCATTTTACTCTGTTTTTTTAAATGTATGTTTTATTCTAAATCGAAATATCTACTAATACCCTATCTCGCTTTGTGATATTTTTTTCGCGTTTGCGACGTTGCCAAGTTATAAATTATTTTACCAAATTTTCAAACAAACATCTATGATTTTTATTAATGGAACACACTGTATATTTTATTTAACATAGAAGTACTCCCTAGTAATGGTTTACGGCGTGAACAAGTTTTAACTGGTGTTCCTAAAGGAATAAAACCGTTTTCCTTACACATACTACCTATTTCGAATACCAGGTCAGTAAAAGGTACATGAACGCTTAAATATCTCCAAAACTTGCTCAGCTGGAACGAGAAAATCTATATCTGCAGGTTTTCGAACATGCAGAATTCAAGAATTCTAACAGCAGCGTTGCCAGGCTTACCACTTTTACGTTACACGTCATAATTTTGTTATTTTCAATAAAATCCTCTACTTATCTTTATTGCAATGAATTGCGCATGTCGAATTTAGTAGGATTTCGTGACTTCAAAATCTTGTTTCTATTGATTACTGTGATATGGCAACTCCGCTTTTTCAGTAAAAAGTACCGGAACGCTTGAATATTCAAAACTGCCACCGCTGAAGCGAAAATTATCAATATCGGAGAGTTTTTTTACAGCAAAATTCAAAAATGCTAACATCAGTGTTGTCAGATTTACCACTTTTACGTTAGACTTCATAAATAGGGCATTTCGTTCAAAGTAATTCCGTGAAAGGTAAAATTGGAAAATCTGACAACGCCGATGTTAGCATTTTTTAATTCTGTATGTTCAAAAACCCCTAAGTATTGTATTTCGCCGCTCCAGCTATGGCAGTTTTGGAAATATTCAAGCGTTCCGGTACTGTTTACTGAAAAAGCGGTGTTGCTGTATCTCAGTAATTAATAGAAACAAAATTTTGAAATTGTGGGACTTTACTAAATTCGACATACCCAATTAATTGCAATAAAGATAAGTAGAGGATTCTATTGAAAATAACAAAATTATGACGAGTAACGTAAAAGTGGTAAAATTTGGCAACGCTGCTGTTTAGAATTTTCGAATTCTGCATGCTCAAAAACCTGCAGTTATTTATTTTCTCGTTCCGGCTGTGCCTGTTTTGAAGATATTTAAGTGTTCCTGTACCTTTTACTGAGCTGGTATTCGAAATAGTAGTATGTGCAACGAAAACGGTTTTATTATTTTAGGAACACCAGTTAAAACTTGTTCACGCTATAGACCATTACTAGGGAGTACTTCTATGTTAAATAAAATATACAGAGTGTTCTATTAATAAAAATCGGAGATATTTGTTTGAAAATTTGGAATATAATTTAAAACTTGGCAACGGCACAAACACGAAAAAAATATTATAAGGCGAGATTGGATATTTTGATTTAAAATAAAACATACATTGTTACATTTAAAAAAACAAAGTAAAATAACCATCAAATTGCCGTAATGTAAAATTCTGCCAAAACCACCCTGTAGATGCACATTGCTGATAACATCCAAAATAATATTCATTTAATATTCAAGTAACTCGCTGTATAATAATATTGAGAAAAGGTGAAGGAATATATCAGTTTGGACGTATTACTTGCGACCTTGCAAATCCCGAAATTAATAGAAGATAAATAATAACTTGGCAACGTCGCAACAGATCCCAAAAATATTTTAGGGTTGAATAGAAATCAATGATGGAGACTAGAATGATTTAAAAAAGTTATAGATGTATATCCCTTAACTGGTAACGTGCCGTCTGTGAGACTGCAAGCAATCTTAAATTCGACCCTACAACAAAACCTTACCGCATTTCTGGTAAATGATCTCATCTAATCTACCAGCCATTGGTATCCCTTTTATATCCCGTTTATCAATAAGTTTGCATAAACAACATTCCACATGTGCTTAGTTGTTAGTTTGGTTCAGTCTGCGAGACGGAACGTTAAGACTGTATTAGACTAGCATATTTTTGAAATCAGATTTGATTTCATCTCTTGAACCAAATTTGAAATGAAAAATGGTCTCAAAAATTGTGGCCCAGCATTTTGTCTGTTTGACACTACACCAATTTTGGTTCAAGAATTGATTTGCGATTCTGCGCATTACATTCGTTGAAAACATCTTATCTGTCAACTGTCCGAACACAGATGTTCTCTACAGTCAAAGTTGTCAGATCTGACATGACGTATTTTGCAATTACATGTTTTGTGATTGTGTGAACATGTCAATGGTCAAAATAAAACCATAACCTAGCTATTTTTTGTATATAGTTTATCGACTACTGTTTATTGAAATTCTCATACATTACTTGACTTGACTCCCTCGGCAATGGAAAAAGAGAATGCTAGAACATGGATTTATCCATCTACGTTGCAAAAAACTCGTAGACAGGCGAATTAAGAGGCTAACTACTAAAGGAAAAAATTGACAAAAGAAGCGGCTGAGAAGAAGAGATGAGGGCAGAGGTATGCTACATATGTTGAGAGAAGAGTTATTACTAGAATCTAGATCATTAGAAGGACTTTTTACGAATGAATAATAAAATCTTCAGTAAGCTACTTAGCATAATTTGACAAGCTAGATAACCATCTATGAGAATGCATAACAGGAGAAAATAGGTAATATTAGCAGTAAACCTTATGATTAAAAAGTAATAAACATTTCCATTTTCAGGCTAGCAGCAATTCTTCGATGTTTAGCCAGTGAAACCATCCAGCGGCTCGAAGCCATGAGAGTACAATAAGTCTGATAGTTCCAGAACTGTGTGAACCAATTGTAATCAAATATTTGTTGTCTAGAACTAGAACAGCAGTTGAGAATACATTTGGAGCTTTAGTAAATCTTTGCAAAATAAGGCTAAAGGAATTGAATTAAAAATGCAAATATTATACTTTTTCTTTCTTTCTTGTATCTTGTAATATTATATGAAATTCAAAATATAGATTCTGTTTAGTATTTCAATTTTTTATTTATTTCAATTGAGATGCAATAAACTGCGCCATATGGTCATCCGCAGTTGCAAAATGGTTGTCCCTTTGTGGACTGTAGAGCGAGGAGAAGTTTTCAATGTTTAATCAGCAGCATTCTTCAGCACCTTTATTTCCGCATCTGCTGGTATTTGTTGTTTTTTATACACTTGGGTGAGTTACTAATGCAGTCTGTTCCCCTCTTTTTTGAGCACCACCTGTACTTGGTATCTGTGAGCGGAGCGAGTCAATTTGAGGCCTATCTGATAGTTCGCTTGTGGGTGATAGAATCCCAGCATGACTAACCTCATATTCCTTGTTGACTTGCCTGAAAACAAAATACTGCATTGAAAGCTTAGCCTTCCTAATATATGCACATACAATTTTTACAGGTAGGTTCGAGTTATAGGGAAGTTAAGGCACCAATATTTAACAATATATTCAAGTACATGTTAGGTTATTCCTTTGACTCAAAGTGCAATTATATAAGGAGAAATTTGGCACTGTTATATCAATACTGCACCACTTCATTTATGATAAGCTGAGACTCTTACCTCGTAGTCTCCCATTCTAGTGAGAAGTGACTAAAACTTTCCTCTGTTCTTGTTCTTAAGCCCATAAACTTCTTCTGTACCTCTTGTTTAGTTACAGTAGATCTTAGTGGTTTCAGAGCCTCTACAATGGCAGTGACAGCATCAGTACTCCATTTGATTTTACTGTGGTAGTACACATACTTGACCACATACAAGCAGGTATGTTGTTCCTCTATCAGCAGAGATATCTGTTCAGTAGACCAACACATCCTTAAATCAAAAGAAATATGTTATTCTTAATGTGTTTCTGTTATCCTCAGTGCAGTCAAGTGTGGCTACTTAACCGAGGACCTTTGCCATATGAAAAAACAACAAAACATATGAAAACACCATAATAAAAAGTGACAATGTTGCCATACACTGGAGCAAAATATTAGATACACAATACATTGTACATAACTAATAGTTAATACATCCAAAATGTAATGTAGGACTTAATACAATATTACAAAGTAAATCTAGCGATTCTGCTGAGTAAAAACAAATTTTTTATAGTGAAATTTGGACTACACCTTACTTTTAATATAATCAGGGCTATTATTGTATATGAAATTGATATGAAACATAATTGCTAAGATACTAACATCTTACCTGTTAAATTGTCTTCAAATTGCCAATTGCTTCCACACAACTCGCAAGAATGTTGGTAAACTCGCCACAAAGGAAATAAAAGCACCTATCTTGGGGCTGGGGTCTTTCATACTCCATAACCAGTTCAAAATCCTTCAAATCTCAATGTTCGCGGGGCATTCCGGTCCGGTGGAGATTTACTAGCTGGGGCCGTAGGATTAACATGTTACTTGTTTTTATTGGTGTACTTTCATCCGAATGTGGATTTCTCAATTTATATTAGTACCAGAAAGCATTCTGGAAAAGTCGACCGAATTTAAAAAGTATGGTTACTGTCCTTATTTTTGTTTACCTTTTTCCCGGCGCAATGACATTTATGTTTCAAATGCGCATGCCCCCAGCCTAAAAATGATTTGGAAATAGAACATGTTCTAAATTCCATCTCAATTTTGGTTCAATCTGTCATTTTGAAACAATTTCGTGTATTACACTAGCCTATTTGAGCAGTTCAAGAAATGAAATCAAATCTGATTTCAAAAATATGGTAGTCTAATACAGTCTTTACGGTTTACGTTATAATTTTTCTCAACTGGTAGTCATGGCAGGTCCGTCATTTTTTACCAAAATATTTTTATAGGTGTATTGCTTTACTTATTATCAATCACAAAATATATAGATTTGAGTGTGGTCAAATTTTTTTTTATTATCTTGGTCCTACAAATTTGTGCTGCTAATTTGTGTTCTATAGTTAATAATTATCATAATTTTTTTTCTTTACATCACATGTTCTGCTACTTTATACAAAATTATTATTAAAGGATATATATCCAACAAATCTTCATTCATTTTTTCCAAAAAATAATTAGTCAATGTCTATTCAGCCGGCAATGGACTGTTAGAACCCCCACCAAAAGAGTTTAGCGAATCTCTGTCTTTATTCAGAAGCCATATGAATCTTAGCTCACCTACAGTCATCTTTCTTATAGTAATGCTAAGTATATACTCGTTCTTGCCACATTATGTGTAATACTTGTGTGCAATCTCTTTATATCAATAAATTATTACCTGCGTAATTACGTAACGTATAGGAAATTGTAAAGGACGGACTTGTTTCAAAACTCCGCTGAAACAGGTACCCTGCGGATAGGATGACTAATATCAATCAAGCGTTGTATGCACTACTGATACATTATACAAGCCCACTAATTACATCATTAATCACAAACAATATACATGATACCTGTTATCTATCTTCATTATGCCGTATCCTGCATTACACAAACACAAACAGCAGATCTGCCATCATAACCTATAACATGCGGCATCAAATGAAAGGCATAATTCGATGAAATAGTTATGTACTATTTGCTATTTTATTTCGAATTTTGCGCGTTGTGTAGAGATGGAAAAGATAACTTCCTCGTATGTCAATTAAAATATAACAGTCTAAAGGTCCATTCTCATTGAAGCAGCATTCAAGCAACGTTTTCGAGATAGTACTACCACTTCAACAGCAAAATGAGCTGAAATGCATCAAAAGATCTGTCGTGTGTAGTTGTGTTGACATCTTACTTATTTTATATGCATTCCTAATACTTTCCCTTTTCATTCATTTTGTTTCCGATTTCAGACCATATGTTTTCTCATCTGGTTAGTATAGTTTTTAGATCTCATATCATATAATTCTACTACACTAACCAGTAAAATGACTTTCAGTTTTCTCGCCGTCCATTTGTAACGTGCAACGTAGAACCACAGCATAATAAACAACCAGCACAATAACTCAAGTTGGCGGAAATTACACGCGCATCCCCACTTTTGGATGATTTTTTGTAGGGATGGTAACGGTACTTCGATACTTCTGCACTAATATCGAGTATTTTTGTCATCGATAATTTTTGAGGTATTCCAAGCTGGTATCGATACTTTTGTATCGGTATCGAAAATAATTATATAACTATTGAGGGGCGTAATCAGTTGCACAAAATGCTTTGTACGAACCAAACGCGCCTATTTGGCTAGAAAATATCGAGTTGGTACCGGTATCGATATTTTCATTTTCGCATCTCTACCCAAACTTCACAGCCGTAAAATCATCCATAAACCCTCCCAAGGTCAAATTTTGGGGGAACCATTTTTATATAGGAAATCCTTAGAGATATTATGCTGGTTGTTTATTATGCTGTGGTAGAACTCTACGTACGAACTAAAAGAAAATATAGGTTTCTGTTGCTGCATGTATTTGATGCCCCGCAGCGTTATTGTGTAAAAAATTCAAGACATCGGTCGCTGAGCAGATGCCGAGCAACAGCGACATGACAGCAACAGGACCGTTAAAATTGTAGGTTATGTGTTATTGTCCGTCACGATGTTATACAAAATCTACGTTTTATAGCAGAGATTGCGCTATTTTGCCCATCGCTTGTCGTCTGCAAGATACTTGATAAGGCTGCCGGTCAATTCGCACTCTTGTCCGTCATCTAGCAGTGCAGCGCGTCGATAGGCAGTGTGCTGTGTCCCAGTGCTAAGGAAAGAATAAAAATTTTGCTGTTCTCTGACGCGCCGCGATGCGCAGCGCTGTCTGAACGTGCCAATTATTAGCAGGCAAACAAAAATTATGGAAGCAGCCTTTTGCTGTACTGCGCTGCTCTGTGACGCGATGCTGGATGCTGCTTCAATGGGAATCGACCTTAACGCAACATCAATCATGAGTCTGTGGTTTTTCCCGAAACTGCTATTTTGTTTGGCGTTTTTGAATAAATATTTCTATGCAGAAATTGTAGTAGACTAAGAACAGACTAAGGGAGAAATAACTAAATGATCAGGTGCATCGCTTTACTAGCGCCTTTAACAGTTTTGGCATTTTGCAGATTTGCGTTGCATTTATGCTTTTATTGTATACTTTTTAAGACTGGCGTAATCGAAAAACCAGTTTTCGTCGCAATATGTAGCAATATATTTAAAAGTTGTACTTTTTCTTCGTACAACGATCATAAATTCAGTTTATACCAGGAGTTATACACCGTGTTCAAAAGGTACCGGACCAAATGAATAACCAGGGAAGTAGCTGTCGCACAAAAAAAAATGTTAAGACAAAAGTCGCAGTCGTGGGAAACTTTCCTAACTATCCGATGGTGACCTTTATGGTGATCCTGATCTTGAGATTCAAGGTCAAATCAAAGTCAAATCGATTTTCTTGAATGAAGACTCCTATTTTTGACGCACGAAATGAAATGCCCGGAAAATTCTACGTTCAGATATGGGAATTACCTTTTGAAAAATTTGACCTTGAATGGATGAGCCAAGGTCAAAATATGGCTAGCAGAGTATCTTGGGAAGTAGAGGTGCACAAAAAAATGGTCCATACAAAAATCAGAACTTTTGACCGTAACTTAATCCAAGGTTAAATTTTTCAAATAGGAGAGCTCATATCTGGACGTAACGTTTTCCGCGCTTTTCATTTCTGGTGTCAGAAATAACTGCTGCCGTTTGAGAAAATCGTTTTGACCTTGATGTGTCCTTGAATGTCAAGGTCAAAGTCACCATACAGGTCACCATCTGATATCTTGACTATCTTCTTGTGCAACCCTCACTCCTCAAGATATCCTGCTGGTCCCATTTTGACCTTGACTCAATCATCCAAGGTCAATTTTTCCAAAAGCTGAAACTCATATCTGGAGGTAGAATTTTCCAAGCATTTCATTTCCGTCGTCAAAAGTTCCATTTAAGAAATTCGATTTGACCTTTTTTTGACCTTGAATGTAAAGGTCAAGGCCACCATAACGGTGACTATCGGATAACCAGGAAAATTTGTACTACTTTTGTCTTGACTACTTTTTTGTGCGACTCCAATTTCTCTAGTTATTAATCTGGTCCGGTACTTTTTGAACACGGTGTACAATACTTAAATGTGTGGAAAATACGTACGCCACTAACCTAACTCTAATGTTTTTTAGCAGCTCTTGATCGCCGTAAACATCAGAACAAGTTACATTTTTGTAGCACGACATACAAAAGTTAGGAATTGGGGATCCAAAAGTTTGTTTCCCAACTTTTCTAATGGCCGCTTTAGTATAGCAGTTAGAAAAATTCTTTTACAAAAAAATGACATAATTATTGCTTTGTTGTTTGGTATTATTTTTTCAGTGTTATTTTTCTCTTCTTTTTGATTCTTACACAAGCTTCTGCGAGCAAAGGATGATATTCGGGTCTGGTAAAACCATTTCTGTAACACATTCATCACTGTCGAGCACATGCGAATATTAAATATTTATATCGCAGTTCTGTATGCCGAAAAATTGCAAGACGATAATACGGCCTCCGTTACATGTACGATAAATAAATAAAATTTCCATAAGGGGCCTGCGGAATGTGAAATGCTTCAGTGTCAGCCCAACGTGTGACCCTATCCTTGAATTTGAGGGAGTAGAAGTTAACAAGAGAAGTGGACGTGTTTTTCCTAATAAGTGACGTTATTGTATTTTTGAAAAGATTTCTATCAAAAACCGGGGAGCCGAATGCTCGAAGGGAATTCAAACTCGGTCTCGAGTAGGAGAAAATCAAATTATGTTGGAAACTAACCTAAAAATTCCATATTGAGAAATGACATTTCAACTTCTCTCCCGTGAATTTCTGCGACAATAATAAAGTTTCGAAAATAGAAAAGGTGTAGCGTCTCAAAGCTGTTTATGTGCAGAGTACAAGTTCTGACAATTATTGCAACCATATATGGGAAGGGTGATGGGATGCTATGTAACCAGGTAAGTACTTTCCAAGTGACGGCTATGGAGTAACGAAGGGTAATATAGGTGTATAAAAATTTTCCCACATATTTATTCAGAGACGTTCGGATAGGTTCGTAAAGTATAGAATATAACCAACGCCATTTCTCTTAAGACAATCTGTAGTGCGTTTAGTGTACTCAGGATATGGAACAGTATTTATTTTATAGAAAGTTATCACAATGGAGGCTCTGAATCCTTATTTCTTCGACTCCCTTGATCCTATTCTTGAAACCAATGGAAAGAAGCACTCCCAGGGATTGTTCACTCATGAGCACACCTTCGCTATTGTACTGAGGGCCGGTTTCTCAATGTCCAGTTAAAGTATCAGATAGGTATCTGCCAGATAGCATTGCAATGGATACAACTGTCAGATAAGATTTACGTGACTTCGTAAGTTTAGCCTTCAATTGTTTAAACAATTTATCTAACAGTTGCCGTTATCTTGCAGATAAATATTTAACTGGACATTGAGAAACCGGTCCTTATAGTAATAAACTGTATTCTTGAATATAGAGGAGCATACGCGAATTTGCGGGACGGAGCAGAATCATCTTGTTGCCGAATCTCCCCACCAATCAGAGTGGGTCACTTTCACACCAAAAGGTTGGTTTTGTAACAGTAATGAAAAATAAACGTCCCCAGATGACATTTCTTGTCAAAATGCACTTTCTAGTTAGTTTTCCTAACAATTTAACTTTCTCCTACTTGATACTGAGAGAATTAATAACTCCCTTGGGGAGCATTCAACACCCTAGTTCTTGAAAGAAATATGTTCAAAAATACAGTAACGTCACTTATAAAGAGGACCACGTCCACTTCTCTTGTTAGACAGCATAGTTTTAATCCTGTATGCACATGTGCCAAATATGCTGTTTTACAGTTAGTTGCTTACAGCCCAATGTCAGCAGAGAATATTTGTTAATCTCGTGTGTCTGTGTATGTGAATAACAAAATTGCCTGGCGAATTTAGTATAGTAGAAATTAGAGCATTCCACGAAAACTAACCAAAATTAAACTGTCGACTATACTTTAAAAAATTGCATTTAAAAAATGCCTAAGCGCCTGCCTCCTGTTCTAAAAGATTTTCCTTCCCCTCTTTGCTCTCCACCTTTTTTCCATGTTTCTTCCTTGCTTTCCTTTTCTCTTCTTTCTTTGACGTTGTCTGGTTCCTGGATTCCCAGACCTGACAGACTTACGGACTCTACTATGACACAGCAGCTAAGGTCCCACGGACTTGACATAGATACATACATACGTTGCAAGTTAAATAAAAGCCTTTAAAAATGGATCGCACCTATACATCCCTAAATGAGATTCTTTGTTGGTCGCTTCGTTAGTTTCTAAGTAGCACTGTTAAACAACCGGGAAATTATTGTGTCCTCTGTACCTAATTCCTTCAAGCTGCTACGTTTATTTCACTCGGTCGTTGTCATAGCAAAGCCCCATTTGGTTGGGCTCATTTCTGCAGATAATGGCTTCCTATAAATAAATATCCGCCTCGTGTCCCGACTGCTACCGCATTTCTTTCCCCCTTTTCAAGTTTCAAGCGGGACAAATTAAAAGCGAATACTGTGGCTGAGTTTTACAGTTATTCTAACACCTTAATGAGATTTATGATCCACTTCGTGAGTTTAAAGTACATACATATTCGTTACATCACGGTACTCTTGAGTTTCTCTCAAAAGCTGAGTAATTGCATTTCTTTCATTAATGTTATTTATTTAGACTCGACATTCAATGCTCTACCATTTTTAAAGAAGTAGCTTTTATTCGCTATACGATAGACAGCGATGCATATGATTGAATTATGTCAGCTTTGTAGGGCAGATATTCCAATAAAGATATTATCATCCTGGTCTATGAGTGTATCCTTGCTGAAGGTATACATTGTAACCATTAAAAAATAGATATATTTCAGCTTATTCGTTATTCGTAATAATTTAAGATAACAATGGACTGCTTAAATACTGGTTTTGATCAAACCAACAGTAATAGCAAGATGGAACTAAAATATTTTCTAATACTCTACGTAGTAAAAATTTCGAAGCAGAAAACGTATAATCATGATAGATTATAGAACTAAAAATTGCTATTCTATGGCCCGATTTTATCAACATGCGCATTTTAACAAAGAGCAGCTCTGTCAAGAACTTGCAAAGTACTCTGAAAATTATTGATTTCTCTTGAAGTTGACCTCAAAAAGCTCAAAAATTATACATTTTATATACAATCGACCATTGTGAACCATCTAGTATCTTCTCAAGTCTGATTTTCCATTCTAAATGGGTGAAAAATTGCATTTTCTTGTTTAACGAAAAGTTTAGCAATTGCTAGTCTCAACCAATCAGATTCCAGAGAAGCGGTACATTTGATCACTGGTTCCTTGGTGTATCAAATGATATGGTGACAAGAAATTCACTCATTGCATTATTGGACAACAATAACATCATAAATGATCGCCAGTATGGCTTCCGTAAGCGCAGGTCTACAGGTGACCTCCTTGCCTACGTCACTCACTTGTGGAACAGAGCAATAGACAATCATGGCGAATCCCGTGTTGTTGCAGTTGACATATCGAAAGCTTTCGACAGAGTATGGCATGACGGACTTCTGGTCAAGCTTGCTGCTTATGGACTACCACCTGGCCTGCGCTAGTGGCTGAATAGCTTTTTGAACGGCCGATCTCTGTTTGTTGTAGTCGAGGGCTGTTCATCAGACGTATTTTCAATAAACGCCGGTGTTCCTCAGGGATCTGTCCTATCACCTACACTGTTTCTGCTGTACATCAACGAGCTGCTGGAAATAACATCCAATCCAATCTACAGCTTCGCAGATGACAGTACATTAGTGTCGTGCATGGAACCAGGCAAGCCACTATCATCCCAGGAGACGGTACGTCGGCGACAGGTGCATGCCTCACAGATCAACGCTGATATCAAAGCAATTGTCGAGTGGGGATTAGCAAATAAAGTACAGTTCAACGTACAAAAAACTCAGGCAACAACACTTACAAAGAAGTCTTACGATGGCTTACCAACCGTGGAAATGGAGGGTCACCCCATAGTCGAATCACCTTCCTTTAAGCTTTTGGGAATCAACATCAACAATAACATGTCCTGGCACGACCACGTCGTCAGTATTGCTAAAACGGCATCCCAGAAGCTTGGAGTTTTGTTCCGCTGTAGGAAGTTGTATACACCAGAGCAACTGCTGCTGCTCTACAAGGCACAGATACGACCATCGCTGGAGTATTGCTCCCATGTGTGGGGATGCGCTCCGAAGCACTCTCTAAAGCTTCTGGACACTATCCAGAAAAGAGCGATTAGACTTATCGATACGCCTAACCTCACCAAGGACCTCCACAGCCTGGAACATCGGAGGAGGGTGGCTGAACTATCCCTGTTTTACAGATTCTATCACGGAAGATGTTCGAGTGAGCTCTCTCAGATAATAACACCACAGGCCGTCCGAACCAGGAAAACTAGAGGAGCTCTGCGAGCTCATCCTTACCAGGTCGAGGTCCTTACTCCCCGAACTAGTCTCCTCCAGCATTCCTTCTTTTGGAGAACTTCGACGCTGTGGAATCAGCTGCCGGGGAATTTGTTTCCCGACGGCTACAACCTGCAGCGTTTCAAATCTAACGTGAACCGATACTTATCCTCTCGCAGCGCTTCTACAGCGCCATAGGCGTTCAGCCTTTGCGGGAGGCCGACCATAAAAAAAAATTGGATAAAACAGTAATTTACTATCGATAATAATTATAAATACATGCAATATATCTTTATTTTACAGTAAAAAATGGAGTCAAGTTGATTGACTCAGCACTTCCCACATATAACGGTGATATCATTTTATTCTTCCCCATTGCATGAAGCTATAGTCTGAGATCTCCCTGCAACCAAATCATCGCCCGTCCGCCCTCAAAAAAAACATGCAACACACTAAACTAATTCTCGTAAATGGTTTTTTGCATCTGTATATGAACTAGGACAACAATTTGTATTCCGCAAGCTTCAAACGGATGAAACGTAACTATCAGGAGCCCCCAAATCGCCTAAAAGCGAAGTTTCAGCTATTTTTATATTTTCAATTTTTTTATTATTCCTGCGCCGTCACCGACACGATTTCTAAAAACGATACGCATTTTCCATCCTCGCCACAGTACTAAGACTGTGTCATTAATTAAAATCAATTCCAGGTTACACAATACAGAACGTTTGAAAGCAATACTCGTATGTACATTAAGCCGCTAGCTCTTTCTTTCACAGGTCACTAGACAGTCCATAGTGGATACAACAAATTTTTCAGTTTTACGACCCCTCACCCTCCAACCACCCCAATTTCACTCCCACTCAAAAAAGCGAACCCTTGAAACGCCTAAAAACCAAGTTTGAGTGGTTTATATTTTTGGCTTTTTTATTGCTGCTCCGCCGCCACTCACACGATTTATAAAAACCATATGCGTTTGCCGTCCTCGCCACGGTAATAATACTGTGGCAAAGTTTCAGTAAAATCAATTCCATAATTTCCACGTTACTCAATAGAGAACTCTGTCTAAAGCAATATCCGTATGGTACACATCAAAAAATAGGCAAGGCAATGCTCGGATGTACGCTCGGATGTACCTAAGAAAGGGTATTATGCCGCTAGGTCTGTTTTTCACAGATCAATGAACAGCCCATTGTCAATACAACAAAATCTTCAGTTTTTCAGCCCTCCCACCCCCGAACCACCCCAATTTAACATTCACTCAAAAAAAAGTAGAAAATGATCAGGAACCTCTAAAATGTTTAAAAAAGAAGTTTGAGCTGTTTTTATATTTTTTGTTTTTTTACTATTTCTGCGCCGCTACTGACAGCATTTATAAAAACCAAAAGCGCCTTCCATCCTCGCCACGGTAGTAATAATGTGCCAAAATTTCATTGAAATTAATTCGACGTCGCTAGGTCCACCTTCACAGGTCACTAGACAGCCTATTGTAGATTCAACAAAAATTCCAGTTTTACAACTCCCCACCCCTAATTTCACCCCCACCCAAAAAAAAGTAGAAAATGATCAGGAACCCCGAAAACGCCTAAAAACGAACATTGAGGCATATCTGAAATTTTTTATTTTTTACTTATTACTTCGCCGCCTATTGACCGATTCCAAAATTATAGAAGCATTACCTACTACGACCCCACCTCATATCGCTGCCCAAATTTCATCACAATCCATGTAGCGGTTGCTGAGATTACGAGGCGACAGACAGACAGGCAGACAGACAAACTGACGGAAATGAGCGACGTGGAATTACGTTATGTAGACATCATGAAGCGCCCAAAAAGCATGTTATCTCAAAATCGAAAATTTTCGCGATCACAATACTCCCCTTATCTATCGGTGTGGGAGGCAAAAGGATTAAAAATAGCATTTTCTTACATTTGAAAAGTTAAACACATGATTTACCTGTTAGCCAAACTCTGACTGACTTAGGTGTGATTTGTAATTACTAAATAAGGTAGTTGCTGTGATACTACTTTAATGATTCTGTCACAAATTATCGCAGTTTGCAATTATGCTGTATCCACTAAAGAAAAGGAGTAAAAAATTATTTCAAACCCATATTTTGGGGCTTTACTCGGATAAATCGAACTTAATTTTCCTCTTTATAATAACATCACTGCTCTCAGTAAGCAGTTTTGTAGACGGTGTGCATATAACCCTTGACCATACAGTAAAAATCTACATATATTGTGCATGGTTACTCCGTTTGTTCGGTGGATAAGGTATAGTAATTATACAATAATTATAATGTAAACATGAAAAATGTGGCATTAATTTGCAAATCAATCGCCTTGTTCTGATATTCTGCTATGATTTCGATCCATGAATCACCATGAATTTCTAAAATATTGTTTTCAATATTGATAAAATACTATTGGATGATACTTATCAACATAGCCCTCAATACCCAACAGAAAGCTTTTGCCAAATAACACCCAATAGGAAAGCTTTGTTAAAGCCTTTGTTAAAATATGCATGTTGATTTCACGAAGATATACCAGAAAACCCAGCAAATGAACTACACACACGCACTATGAGGACCAAGCATTTTCACGAGCGAAGCTATAATTATGAGGAACACCAAAGTGCCAGGACTCCACAATATGTACTCGGAAAAGCTCCACCTAATCAGTGATCAAAACTTGGACACGATAGTCAGACTTTTAAACAATATTTCCGACACTGGACATCTTCCTGAAGATTGGCTCCGCTCCACTTTTTTAGCAGCACCTAAATCAAAGACTGCAGGCTCATGGAGAGATTATCGTCACTTTGGTTAATGATCCTTTTTCTTCGAATCCTCCATACAAGACTGCACAAAAAATGTGGAGATAAGTGGAAGCTGTCAGCTTGGGTTTAATTGCGGTTTTGGAACCACAGATACCATACTTAGTTTCAAAAAATCAGTACAAAACTGCCAAGACCAAAGAAAAGATGTTTTATGTGCTTTATTGATTACAGGGAAGCATTTGACAACGTTATATATGTACGAGGGTGAGAGCAGGCGACAGAAAAGATCTGCCTGTGCGCCATCTGGCACCCGAAGGTAACGGCAAACCAAAGAAAATCGCTGCTAAACAGCAGCAGACTTCTTGGTGGAACGTCACGGCGCGTTCGCTGCTTGGCCATCAGATGAGCGCGGCTCTATATGCTGCTGCATATGAGAGCCAATGTACGAGGGTTGCTCTATATCTCCGTCAATCCACCAGTACGCAGACAGCTGTTTCACGCTTGTTAGCGATCTTCAGTGCGCCATAGATCGATTTTTTCTGTCGCCTGCTCTAACGCTATACATGATCTGCTCATATCATATCTTGGCGATTTGGGACTTGATGGCAAGGATATAAGGTCAGTCAGTAATCTGTACTGGAACCAAAAAACGAGTATTCAAGTCCGTAATGCAGAATCATCAGAAATGATGTTGAAATAAAGAAGGAGGTTAGACGAGGGTATATTTTATAATAAGCAGATAATATGAATGACCTCCAAATTCTACTGAGTCGTGTTAATGAGGAGAGCCAAAGGCTGGGTCTAAAGATAAACAGCAACAAAACAAAAGTCCATGGTTGTTAGCAGAAACCATATTCCAATTTCTTATTTGAGAGGACATCGAACGGATCAGCAAATTTAAGTGTCGATAAATGAACGCTAAGATCCAGAAGAATATCAAATGCAGGATTGAATGAGCCATGATTATCTTATGTTATTTCTGATGTACTCTACTGCACGGCGTTGAAGCGTGGACACCGAAGGCAACAATTGTAAGTAAAATCGAAGCGTTCAAAATCTGGACAGCAACAAATACTGAGAGCATCCTGGATCGATCATGTGAAAAATGAGAACGTTCCCCAGCGAGCCGCTTTAGCAGAATGAGAACCTTTTGAAGGTATAAGAAAGACCTAGGACATTATAATGCGTATGGCTGTGTTATTGATAAATAGAAAACGTATTAAGCCAAAGGAGTGTTGCAAGCCCGACCACATACAGGTGAAGCTAATAGAAGCGTGTTAAAATTTGAAAAAAACTGTAAATTGTGCTTACGTATTTCTTCATTTTGACAGCAGCAAAATTGTCAGTTTTGTTCCAAGCTGCATTTAAATACATTTTTCTTACCTCTAAAAATATATTTAATCCAAATTTATGGTCACTGCAAGGACCTCATTGCTTATACTTACGATTCAGACAGATACTGTGTGTGAATCAACAGGTTAATATGTGCTCGAAATAATTTCTGCTCATTAGCGGTAACAAACATGAGCCTAGGTCTCGTTAAATGAATGCTTTTGTATGACCTAAAGCAATCGTAGTTTCAGCCGCATACGCGACTATCCTGAGTACGAGCTGTCATGTACAGAAACTTCGCCTGAAACTGTGATTATAGACATGATATAATTAATTCCATTGCATTCCAATGTATGAATGTCTAGCTTGTTGCAATATGCTAAATATAATTGTTGTTATGAAATACGTCTGTAGTATTTTTTTCTAAATGGGACACCCTGTATATTATCTCTCGTAAAGGAATATAAGTTTCTCTGGTTTTAAAAAATATAGGGCCCTTTCACCTTATTTTGAACAGTTTTAAAAATATTTAGCTTGAAAGTTTCTAAAATGTGGAAGTAAACCTCAATCCACTATAGCCATGGCGGCCGAAAAACAATTGAATGCGGTAATGTTTTGTGTCATTCTGACATTTTGCCGAGGTAAACAGCATCGCTTTGTTTACAAGTGCAAATAACTTCCAGTTTTATTGTAAAAAATGTCGTTCAATTATTATAATGAAAATCAAAAGCTAAGAATTATACGTTTACTTTATAAAAATAATGACAATATATCTCAAGCAAGAAGAGAGTACAGGGCATTATTTTGCGAACTTGTACCGTCAAGAAGCACGTTCAGATCTCGGTTCAGATAAACAGAAAACAACTTCAAGTTTTATTTTCATTAAAATAATATAACGGCATTTTTTACAATAAAACCGGAAGTTATTTGTATTTGTACACAATGCGATGCTTTTTATGTCGACAAAATGTCAGAAACATTACCGCATTCAATTGTTTTTCGGTCGCTATGGCTATAGTGGGTTGAGATATACTTCCACATCTTAGAAATTTTGAAGTCAAACATTTCGAATATCTTTCAAAGTAAGGTGAACGAACCCTATATTTTTGAAAACAAAAGAAGAATATAGTTCTTTCCGTGATATAATATGCAGGATATCCCATTTAAAAAAAGACAGCTTTATACGAAAAACACGATTGTGGTACTATGTGAATATAGCATAGAGTATGAAACTAAACAGGTGTACACGATTATGTTGTAATCAAATGCATTACATTGAGCGATTTAATAATGATAATAATTTTATTGTAAATTTATTGAAATATAAAACAAATAAAATATACAACAAACAGCAAGTACCCAAAAAAATTTTAAAATTTTTGCTTGGGTATAATGTAATTATTATAAAATAGAAGCAACAAGTAAGGTCAAATTCAGGAATACTTATATTTAAATATTTATGTATTCCAGAGATATCTGTAATGATAGGTATTACGTATGTTAACTAGTTGATGAATTTCATGCGACTCTTATCCACTATCTATTTTTTAAACTATACTTGAATGAATTCAAAGGGACGAGACATTTTATGCTGGTATACCATTGTATAGTCTTGGAACAAGAAATGTATGACTTCCTTATAAAGTATTTTTTGCCTTATGCACAACATTAGATTTATATCTTATGTCATATTTATGTTTGTGTTTTGCCAAGACTCGTTTATTCTTATATTGGTAAATACCTAAAGACATGAAAAATTATTGGCGAATATATAGAATTTTTTTTGAAAAAATAACAATTCACTAGGATATTTAAATTTCACTTTATATAATATTTTATTATACATTTTTGTATAATTTCTATTGCGTTTATATTGCTTTTACAAGCCGCGCGCCACGCTACAATACAATGACGTATGTGACTACAAACAAGTATTCATAGGTAAGTGCAGTGGCGGCTCGTGTCAACTTAGAGAGGTAGTGCCAGAATGACAGCCAAAATTTCAAACCGATATAATTAACATAGAAAAAAAATATTTACAACTAGCCGATAAGCCGAATTGAACTGAGTTTTTATGTTCGCCTTACCAAGCTATAAACTGAAAACATTATTAATATGCACTTCATCTTCTCCTATTACATGAATACGATCATCCGTGCCCCACAGATATAAAATTCAAACGAAACATTAAGATAGGTCCAAAAAGCACACGATATCACAAAATTCAAGTTTTAAACGCAATGTAGAGTATTTTATGAATACAGCAAATGTTTAAGTTTCCAAACCAAACCAGCCCGCCTCCCACCCCCTCTTCTGCACAATCAAAAAAATGTAAGTATTAGGTTCCCCTGAGAAATGTTAGCAGCATTACTTATTACGAATCCACAGCATTCGTTGCCCAAACTTAATCACAATTCAAGCAGCGGTTGCTGAGACTACGCGGATAGACAAACGCCAATAGATAGACCGATAAACAGACAGACATACCGACGGAAATGAGTATCTTGGATTATCGTTATGTAGATATCATAAAAGGCAAGAGTCGAAAATTTTCGTGGTCACAAATCGCCTAACAAGAAGTTTGAGCTGTTTTTGTTGTGTTAGTTTTTTGATTATTTTTGCGTCGCCACTGACACGATTTCTAAATGATCACGGGAGTAATAACGTGTCAGAATATTATTAAAATCAATTCAATGATTTACAGGTTACACAATACAGAATAAGTTTTTGTATGTCTACATTGGAAGATGCCTCATCCTTATCCCTTGAATTCTGTAGGCACGGCAATGTTCGGGTGCACCTAAAAAAGTGTATTACGCCACTAGATCTTTCTTTAACAGGTCAATGGAGAACCACCCCTACCAATTATAAAATGACGAGAAACCCCTAAAACACCTAAAAACAAAGTTTGGGGAGTATTTGAGATTTTCTGTTTCAAAGTTTCAAAATTATAACTGCATTATCTACTGCGACCCTACAGTGTCTATAAATATATAACCTAGTTATGTATTCTACTATCCCAAATATGCAAGAAATTAATTATTTTAATATGGATTCTATGTAGTTTGCCCATGAATAATCTGATGAGGCAGATGAGTTGACCTATAGCTGCTATCAGCAAACAGTTCACCTATCGCCAACTTCTACCTCTAAAACACCAACAATGCGGAACGCAAGGACGGCATCATCAGCAGCAACTTGAAACTGGACGGTTGTGCACACATCATTATCATCTCCATTATATGCAAATTACTAGGATGCCATCAATGCGATCTGCTGCTTGAGCTCGCTACTGTTTGACCGCCAGTTAATACGGCAATTTAGGTGCAACGGCATCTGCCGAATGCTTCCGGCGCCGATGCAGCCCGGTTTCATGGTACATCCATCCAGTTTCTGAGTAATTGCTGTTACTGCTGCCAACGTCATGGTAACGTGTGTACGGGCTGTCCGTCTACATACCAAAACAATTTCCTAAAACCGTGACTTAAATAAATTAAGAACAAAATACCTTTTATGAAAAAAGTTTTTTCTTGTATGCTCTGAAAAGGAGAAAATAATTTTTTTCTTTAAGTGTTAACTATCAACTCATCAAAGTGCTACCAGGTGGTACTACCATGCGGCCAATAGCATGAAAAATGGTATTATACCCTCAATATACACAATTTATATGACCATACAAGGCTTTTTTTCTTTTGATTTATTTTTACTTTTTAGTTATCGCTGACCAGTCATCATTCTTGTTGGTTAATTTCGAATAGTCTAGCTCTTCAATAAAGAAACCTCCTAATAATTTTACCGTACTTAAGGGGCCTGTGTACGCACATCTTTACACATGTATTTGCCATGCCAAACACGGATTCCCATTTCGAACAGAACTCTCTTGTTTTTTCAATTACGTAGACAGTATTTCAGAAGGTGAGGAGAGGTTAAGACCTCAGTGAATGACATCTAAGAAGAATTTTTTCAAAATAGTTTTTTAGTGTGCAAGAAACCTCGTAATGTAAAATCATACATTTTCAAACGTCTGTAATTTAACAACCAAAAACGATATCAAAACATGGCCACCAGAGTGACATAGCGCAAGCTTTCTTCTTCAATTTGTACGTTTAAAGCTAACGCCAGGAGCTTCGGAATGCGAAATTCATTTTTATGGCGACCTTTGGCCCTTACCTTTGGACGTTTTGACCTTACCTCTGGACTTTTGGACTTACCTCCCCTTATCTTAGACACGCATACCGAAAAAAGTGAACAGGCGGCCACGCTTTCTCGCTAACACGGGAATACGTTATTTTTCTTGGATTCTCAATTTCGCGCGCTATACCTTAGACCCTTAAGGCCAGGTATGCTTGACCAGCAGCAAGGAGCTTCCACCTTAAGTAAACAGCGGCGTGGCCGACTTCAAAATTCCGCCATATAGAATTAAGAGTGATATCAGAATATTTTTCTAATTACTCTCGGCATGTCCATTCATTTGATACCCATATTGCAGAAGGGCATAAAAAATAACTACTCTGCCATCTGGATTGATCCCCATACTGGATTCAAAGGACATCCTTTATTTTCCAAGTTACCCTAAACAAGCCCTTAGATACCCATATCGTATAAATGCATTCAAAATAACTATTCCGTCATCTTGGAGGGTTAGCCATATTGGATTTAGAATGACGTCACACAGCTTATCGTGTATTGCCATCGAAACTAAACGCGTACACAAAATTTCAGTTCATTCGGTTGAGGATATCTGTTTCAAAATTGAGTAGCAAGATTCCACCCTAACAAACATACATTGCAAGTTAAATTAAAGCTTTTATTAAAAGAATATCGTGAAACTAAAAGCATATGATTTTTCCCTATCCATGTGATCCCCGATTTCACCTTGACCAGGTAATTTGAAGATCAAGTCATTATTTTGTACCACTGACATGTCGGCCGGTACCGCGGCTGCTATGGAAAGATTATGTTATGGGACGTTTGTTGATAAGAGCCAGCACTCGAAGGCTTAATAAATAGAACTCTTTGCATTCCGCTCAGTTCTTTATTTATGAACAACGACCTTCTTGGTATGAGATACAGCATTCCCAAGTGCTTCTAATAGACTACATAATAGCTCAGAGTACCAAAAAAGTGAGAGGCCACCAACCGCATGCCGCTGAAGAAGCGGCTGGAGGTGGCGTGTTAAAGCCGGGTCATCGCTTAATCGAACTACTCTTCTCTGTATTGCACCAAGTATCGACAGGATGGTAGGGGCAGCAACTCCCCAGATATGTGAGCAATACTCGAGGCCAGGTATTATCTGTGCTTTATAATACAAAGTGAGAATGCTGAGAAGTACCTTCTGACCCTGAATACGTTTAATGATATTTTTTGGCTATTCCACCATGACCTTGGAATTGACCTTGAGCATTGACTTCAAAATGAACAGAAAGTTATTTATTTAAAATCACGGGCTATACCTTTTATACCAGTTAATTATATATCCCGACGGTCAAAAATTTGACCTTGGATGTCGTCGAGGATGTCGTATACACTCATACCCCAGATACAAAGACCATACCTCAGTCTGCTTTCTACAGCATCAATAATTAATACACCTGTAATGTATTCCTCAGGATACCAAACACGATGGCTGCTGAATTCAATTTTGATTTTAAGAGCTCACACTGATCAGTCCACACGTAGCCCTAGGAATGTGAAGTTTGCTTCATTTGTGGTTACGGTGTGGTTGTTAATAATAATGCTTACTAGAGTGGCAACATATAGATATTGGGAAGCAGTACTTTGAAAAAGTATTGGTTCGCCATCTATCCACCAAATCCGGTACCTGAGTGTTTAATTTGAGTACCCGAGCACTGTTTATGTGACCCGTTTAAAAACATCAGGTATAGAAACCTGTGGGTACGACAACAAACAGACTCCTTGGTGGAACACTGACTTAACACTCCCGGCATTCGGTTTATGCTAGAAAGCAACGTAGCCCAATTAAAGAATAGCAATTCTATTCGATCATCCGAAACCAATCACAGACGACGTCGTTTCGCTTTTATTAAAGCTCGTCAGTGTAATTTAGGTCTCAGACGAATAAATGAAATTGCAAGATAGTGCCTAGCTGGCAAAACTCGTACTAGTAGTAGCAACATATAGGTATTGGGAAGCAGTACTTTGAAAAAGTATTGGTTCGCTGAGACCTAAATCACACTGACGAGCTTTAGTAAAAGCGAAACAACGTCCTCTGTGATTGGTTTCGGATGAATGAATGGAATTGCTACTCTTTAATTGAGTTATGTTGCTTTTTAGTATAAACCGAATGTCGGGAGTGTTAAATGAGTGTTCCACAAAAGAGTCTGTTTGTTGTCGTGCCCACAGGGTTCTGTACCTGATGCTTTTAAACGGGGCACACAAACAGTGCTCGGATACACAAATTAAACGCTCAGGTACCGCCTTGGTGGATAGATGGCGAACCAAACGACGTCATCTGTGATTGGTTTCGGATGAGCGAATGGAATTGCTACTCTTTAATAATGCTTACGTTGTCACATTGCTTCTGCCGGTTATTAAAATGCAGCATGGCTATCTTTCCGGCACTTGGTAAAGGCTGCAATATAGCCGAAATGTTATTAAAACATGCGTGGCTTTAAATATGGGCTAGAAAAGGTACAGTACTCAGTTCCATAAAAAACGTTCATAAAGTAGTGCTAGATTGAAATAGGTAAACATGAAGCCGATTAGCAAAAATGAGATTTTGATCTGTACATGTATAACTTTGCGAAGCTCAGGTGATGTTCCCGACAAGTTTTATCAGGTAAAGCTATGTTGGATCATGCTCGGGACTTCGAAACACCGAACTTACCATGCACCAACGCGAGTCCAGATACTCTTGTTTTACTACTTGCTACATATGTTAATTAACTTTATCTTTGACATGCGGCTTAATTAGTATCCTAACTTCGAAGCAACCAGCTCGGTTTAATGTCATGAACATACTTGCCCAAATTATAAGTTGCAGCGTAGTTTAATATTATAAAGCCGTGTAATGGAACCAGGTAGGGAGATGTAGTTCTCCAAAATTGCTCATGACTGACCCCATACAGGGTGTTTCTAAATTTCAATGTTATGTGTGTCTTCGTAGGACTAGCAAAAGCATTCGACACAGATGATGATAGGATTTTCATGAAAACTCATGAAACAAAATTATGGTTATACGGGGACAAGTGTATCACCTAATTAACAAACTGTTGTATTAAATAAATTTTTTAGTACTCCATCGCCCATAACATGCGATGTTCCTCAAGGAACGGTAATGGGACCATTTTTTCAGCATATACAGGGTGAGTTTTTAGTACCGGCTTGGTTGATAACTCCACTACTGTATAAGACAGCGAAAAAAGTTGTACATGAAAGTTGTAGCCACAGATATGCTCCTTGCTCAGAAAATATTTTGGTTTATACAGGGTGACTCATAACTACGTGGTGATGCAAACATGTATTTTTTTAAATGAGACACCCTATATATTATCCCATTTTTAGATTCTACTAATAATTCCTCCTCTCACAATATAAGGTATTATAACATTATACAGGGTATTTCAAAAGTTATGACCATTTTTATATCCAAATCGCTGGCAAACGAACGTACTGTATATCAAAAAATAATGAATCAAAAATTATTTTTTTACACGTATGGATAAAAAATATCCTCTATTTCTAAAATCGGCTATAAAAAAGCCCGCGACACATATTCCTATACAGGGTGATGTAGAATGCAAAATCTAGATTTTCTCTCTGTTTTTAGATGTAACCTCCAATATTTTATTATACCAAAGAATTACTTTTAATATGGTATTTCATCTTTGTGTAACACTTGTTGTACCTACGTCCATCAGTTTTCGAGATATTTCGATTTTTCGGTAAATTTAAAATATAGCTCCTATTTGTGTACTGCAATTTATTTATTTTGATCTATCTATCGAATTTATTTTTTATTTAACGAACAACTGAATTATAAGGTCATGATACTATTTGATGGAGTCAAAACCCTAAATCGTCGAGATAATAGAGTCAAGTATGCTGAGGAAATAATTTTGTAGGCGTGATGCTTAATTATCAAGCAGATTTATCAGGCAGGCCTGACGACAGTTTTCATAACCTGCTCAATAATTTCGCACTGCGTGGAAAACCACGTTTAAAAATTAATTTTTCCATTGAGGGTATTTGGGAGAATCTTTGAGATATTGCCTACTTGTCTCTAGAATATATCAACTATGAACAGCAATATCCAGAACAGAGGCACTCTAAAACTAGTGCGTTTGAAAGATTGAAGAATCGTTTTATTTGGACTGTGTCGTTCAATATTTCATAGCCTACCTGATAGGTCTGCTTGATAATTATGCATGACGTATATAAAATTGTTTCCTCAGCATACTTTACCTATATTATCTCGTTAATTCAGTGTTTCGACTTGATCAAGTACTATTATGGCCTTATATTTTAGTTGTTTGTTAAGCAAAAATAAAATTTGATAGAATTTTCTCAAAATAAATAAATTTTAGTAAATATATAGAAGATATATTTAAAATTTGTAGAAAAATCGAAATACCTCAGAAACTAATGAATGCAGCCATAACAAGTGCTATACAAAGATGAATAGAGCATATTAAAAGCAATTCTTTGATATAATAAAATATTAGGGGTTGCATTTAAGAAAAGAGAGAAAATCTAGATTTTGCATTCTACATCGCCTTGTATACGAATATGTGTCGCGGGCTTTTTTATAGCCGAATTTAAAACTAAAGGATATTTTTTATCCATCCGTGTAAAAAAATAATTTTTGGTTCATCACTTTTTGATATACGGTACGTTCATTTGACAGCGATTTGGATATAAAAATGTTCATAACTTTTGAGATACCCTGTATAGCGTAACAACACCCTATATTGAAAGAATGGAAATCATTAGTAGAATTTCAATAAGGAATAACATACAGGGTGTCTCATTTAATAAAATGCATGTTTCCATCACCACGTAGTTATGGATCATCCTGTATAAATCTAAATATTTTCTGAGCAAGGAGCATATCCGTGGCTACAACTTTTATATGCAACTTTTTTCGCTGTCTTCTACAGTAGTGGAGTTATCGACCAAGCCGGTACTAAAAACTCACCCTGTATATAAATGACCTATTTGCGGTTGATCTGAGTATAGAGTTTTGGTTAGATTTGTAGGCGATACACTTATAATATTTTCTGCTGAATATTGGAAAATATTAAAATCAAAGGCTGAAATTGGTTTTAAAAAAATATTCAGTTGGTTCAGCAGTCGACTGTTAACATTCAGTTTCAACAAAACTCACTTTGTTCCATTAGCATCCTATGCAAACGGCTTAACAAAATACACCAGCTTACAGATCGGTTGTAGACAGGTAGCTCCTATCTCAATGGATCAATGGTGACCAGTATCAAGCACTTAGGAGTTTAACTAGATTGGCATATTAAATGGTGTCAAAAAAATACATTGCGTTATAGGCAAATTCAAACTCCTATCCACTATACTTACCTATGAACAGTTGTTCATAGTCACATACGTTATTGTATTGTAGCGTGGGGCGCGGCATGTAAAAACAGTATGAATGCAATAGAAATTATACAAAAATGTATAATAAAATATTATATAAAGTGAAATTTATATATCCTAGTGAATTGTTATTTTCTCAAAAAAATTCTATATATTCGCCAATCATTTTTCATGTCTTTAGGTATTTACCAATATAAGAATAAATCACCTCCTATCGACTATACTTACAACTCGACAAGAATAGCTAGAGACGTGAGAAATATGAAATAAGAAACGCCCCTCGATGCGCAGTGAAGAGCGAACAAATTTGCCATTTGCATATTTCGTAGCATACGGAACGGTACACTCTGGGCAAAATCACGTACGCTGAATGGGTGATACAGGTTTTTATAGTAATGCATGATTAAAATTTAAGTCTGGCACTAAGTCAGGGGATTGTTACTGCCAAATGAATTATAACAATAATTATAAAAATGGCTTCAAGAAAAACTTATTCCAAATATACCAGCAAACAGTGTATTGGTTATAGATAACGCGCCTTATCATAATGTTGAAGTGAATAAATGTCCTGCTATGGCAACCAGGAAAAATAATATGAAAGAGTGGTTAAGACATATTCCATTTTCAGAGGATATGTCAAAAGCTGAATTATAGGCCATTCTATTTTGCGACTTCCACCGTATCACCCCGAATTAAATCCAAGTGTAGTATGGGCATCCCTAAAGCAAAATTTGACAGAAAAAATCGTGGATTTCAATTTTAAACACTTAAAAAAATATTGTGATGACTTTTTCCCACATTTTCGCAAGAAGCATGGAAAAAAGGTGTGAACATGCAATTTCCTATTTTACTGAACAAGAACCATTTCTGGATGTAATTGTGGAAAATCTAATAATAAAAACTTGCAGGAAGACAGTGACACCAATGATGCAGGAAAATCTAAGTTTAGATTTGGAAGGTGATTCAGAGTAAAAGTGAACTTTCAGAACTGTAGACATTTTAATGCCACCTAATAATTATTAATTATTTGTCATCAACATTGAGGACCTTACTTAACAAAGCAAATATTTTTCTAAGTTTAACTGTTTACTTAGAGTGTACGCGTACACTGTGTTTCTATTTCTTTTGCTCCGAATGCGTTCTCACTCATTCGTGTGCGCAACTGGCGAAATTCTCAAGTCTCTTCCAATATTTGTCGAGTTGGACCTATGAACAGATGGTTATTGTATATAATGCACTTGTTCATAGTCATATACGTTGTTGTATTATGGCGTGGGGCGCGGCATGTAAAAGTAATATAAACACAATAAAAATTGTACAAAACCGTATAATAAAATATTATGTAAAGTGACATTTACATATCCTAGCACCATTCACCATACCCTCGTAATTTAATACACAATTCCATCAAAATCAATACAGTGATTTCTGGCATTACGCGGATAGAAAAGTGGTAACACTGCAACGCACGGAGATAAGTTACACACTTTCGTGATCATCATCATCATCACAAAGCTCTACAACCCCGGGTGGGTCTTGGCTGACTGCACAACTTGCATCCATGTCCTTCGGTCTTCTTCTTCTATCTTCTTCTTCTTCTTCTTCTATCTAACTTTCGTGATGAATAACATAAAACGTCAATAAACATACCTCAAAGTCGAAAATTTCTTGATTACAGAACTTCACTAACCTACGGCATGGGGAGTTAATAATAATAAGGAATATACATTACGCAATGTATGAAAATAGCTGGTAGCAAATACGAATTTCCTAGAGTACAAGAAATTTTAGTCGTAGATGTACCAGGAAGTAAAACGAGTATTTGACTAAGACCCTCCCAATACGTGTCAACCATTCAAATATGAACAAACTTTAATGAACATGCATTATGTATTATTATCAAAATCATCTTTACTCAACATATGTTCAATAAGCAATACCAAAAAGAACAGTATACATATACTGCAGTACCCCATGATCAAAAATCGTTCGATTAATAATTCATAAACTTCACTTTACTTTAAACCTTTCTCTTATTGAACGATTATACGTGGAAGCTTGTCATGTCCTCTTAGACTAGATAAAGTCAATACTAATAACCCACTAAAATTTGCATTCATCACTTTCATTCCGATCACATGCGATGGCAAACGAGGAGACATAAAACGTACGCTTCGAGAAGACCATCAAACGACCCATTGGCGATGTTTCAATCATTAGCATGATAATCCGACGGGACGCGCGATGGGACGACCATGTCGCTGAATGACTCGTGTACGGTGGCCTTAAAATATTAATATGTCTTTATGAGCTCTTTTGTCAGGTCTTACTACCTCGCGGAATTAGACTCCAAGAATTTTTTGTTCAGACTTACAAGCAAAATTAATTCTGACTAGTACTTCTCTATATTTTCCTTAGCTGTCTATAATATACAGTTTCTACTAATTAGTGTAGAGATTAGACATTAAAATTTCTGCAGCTATTAACAAATTTACGCCGGTTTTTTATCTTGTCTTAGCGCTCCAGAATTTTGCGGAATTACTATGCTGGCTTCCACCAACCTGTCTATCTCATCATTCTACGTCAGGGTTACTCTGCCTTTTCTTCTGTTAGGCTTTCACAGTAGTGCTTTCACCTGTCTTTCGTCGGGCAGTCTGTTGACATGCCCAAACTACTGTAACGGGGACTGCTCGATAATTTTACAACTGGTTCCACCGCCAAACTCTCTATTGATATCCTCGTTCCGAATACGATCCATTTTTGTCACCTCTTTAATTCTTCTTAAATATTTAATTTCAATGGTCTGAATACAACTTTCGAATTTCTTTGTTAAAGACTAGGCTTCTGAACTTCATGAAAGAACTGGTAGAAAGACTGATTTGTAGGCTTTAACTTTTGTATCCCTGAAAACTTCTGCTGCCCAGCGCGTGATGTAAATTTCGTGTGGATTTAGTTCTTCCATTAATCTCAAATCTGCCTCTACCCTTGTAATCATAATAAATACTTAAACTGATACACTTTTTCTATAGTGAAGGGAGTTAGGTTTCACTTGCCCCAATAGTTGCCGCTCAGCGTTAAGGCTTATTGTACACCCCAGTCAAAGGAATGAAACAGAGTCCGATCCTAAGTCCTTTGCGAACTTTGAAATGAATTGGGCTATGCTCTATTGTCTCAATAGTAGTTTCTGCTTTCAGTCTTGGCAGGATAGTCGAAGATAACGTGCTTAGCTGTTTCCTTTGCCCCACCGGGCATCCTACGTAATGGAGATTTTGCTGGTGTGCACTGAACGTTCAATGGCTAGTTTTAAATCCAACCACCTGTTCCTTTCTGCTCAATCTAAGAACATCTGAGCTATTGGAACACGAAAATACTCTCAGCAGCCTCTTAGACTGAACATTCTCTACCACCCTATTCCAGCGCTTCTGATACCCAAGATGACATTACCTTGTTGGTGTTCGCCAGTTTCTTTAGTCCCACACTACATTATATTTGTTTATTACTCTAACCCGGACTAAATGCTGCTCTGTATTAATCTGGTCGGCTTATGCGTCCGAGCAGGCTTGCAGGACAAATCTTGTGCGACGGACGAGCCTGTGTTTCAACATAGTGGGCATTAACTTAATCCTGGCTGTGTACTGCTCTTGTAGCCTTGAAACTAATGACCACTTAGACTGGACCTCACGGGAGGAATTTGGATTTTAATCCGATTAATTGTATATGGCGCATATAAATTAATAGAACTGAAACGTTTAATCCTAAATTGCATATGGGATTTATACTATAGGGTGTAATAATTAATAGCCATCCAAAGCTTTTTAAGTCAGCACATTAACTTCCCAAAGCTATTGCGTCCTATGCAGATTTGTTGTGTCTTTCCTAGCTTAGAGCGTTCCAGATTTGATTTAATAGGGTCTTTGCAGTAGTCATAAGTTCGGATTAAGGCTGCGTTTCCACCAAAGATGTGCTAGGAAAATGAGCGCAGTGAGGATGTGTAGCGGAGCTGTGAAACAGTGTGCTAAATTGATTGCTAGTAGCTTTTTGTTCGTCTACATCCACAGCACACGTTCCTCGCCCACTTCCCAAGCACACATCCCTCGCAACTCGCGACACATTTCTAGCACACGTCTCTCGAAACAGCACACGTCTTTCGAAACATATTCCTAGCACACTTTCCTCGCCAACATGCCTTGTTTTGTATGTACAGAAACCTCGCTAAGGTTGCGTTTCCACCAAAGATGTGCGAGGATGTGTTTTCAAAGAATCATAGAATCGCTTGAATTACCATACCTCGCTCGGTACAGCTCTGGTGGAAACGGCTTAGCGGAGTACAGTTTCTGTACGTACAAAACAAGGCATGTTGGGGAGGGATGTGTGCTATTAATGTGTTTGAATGATGTGCGCCAGAAATGCGTTGCGAGGGACGTGTGCTGTTGATGTAGGCGAGCAAAAAGGAAACTCTGAAATGAGCCCGCTACATATCCTCGTAATGCTCATCTGCACACCGCTTCACAGCTCCGCCACTCATCTTTGCACCGCCTATCTTCCTAGCACATCTCTGGTAGAAACACCCACACCATTTCACAGCTTCGCTACACATCCTCACTGCGCACAGTTTCCTAGCACATCCCTATTGGAAACCCAGCGTAAGGCGCTTCCACCAGAGCTGTGCTGAGCGAGGCGAGGTAATTCGAGCGATTCTATTGGTTCGTTAAAAACACATTCCTCGTAACACATCCTCGCACATTTCTGGTAGAAACGCAGCCTAAGAGAAGGTATGTTTAGAGGAACATAGTAATCATGAGAATTTAGTAGTACATTCATATGCAATTTTGAACTAATCTCGCTTTAGCTCTATAATAATCTAAAATGACGTATGGCCAATCGTCTTCGATAACAGAAGAATAACAGTTTTGAAGTCTACCGGAGCAATTAAAATCAGAACTGGTCATAATCAGCCATTTTTTTACGGCATCAGCTAAAGCAGTAGTTGGAGTATTTTCCTTTATGGTTGCGAAGTTCAAAAAGTATTCCATGAAGGAAGATCCCCTTAACGAGACAGGATTTTTTAAGCAGCTTAGGCGCCTTCCTTTGAAGTACACCGGCCCTTGCATCGTTTCTCAAGCCTTGTATTTATTGAAACGTGGTCGTTGGTGGGAGAAATGGTAAAAATACATCTTTCAGATATATCAAAGGTGATTCGAAACTCTGACCGACGAGCAAAAAAGGTATATTAGATACAGCAAAAAAAGAGAAGCAGAAATCGTATTGTAGAGGATTCTCCACCTTCCAAGGGCAAACTGTCTTTTCAAATTCCATTTCGATCGTTGAGAGATATGGAATCCAATTTGGGAGTAGGAACCGTAAAGAAATCAATCAAAATTATTGCTCGCCTTCCGTTTGTGTTATTAATAATCATAAAAATGTGCGTCCTCATATGATTTTTATAATAATATTAATAATATAAGATTGAGCAACTAGCTATGTGATTTTTAACACGCTTTTATTAGCTTCTCTTGTATGTACATTAGTGAGTTTGTGGGTTTGTGACCTTGTAACACTCAACGCTCCTTCGAATTAATAGCAAGTGAACTTACTGCTGTTGCTCATCTCTGTCGACAGAAATTCGTTACATTTCACGAAAACTCCATTAATTTGATCTGCCTACATCAGATAAGTATGCTTTCGTATGCTACTGAAAAGATAGTTGTTGAATTTTGTCTGGTGTATGATAGTAACTGTCTTAAACTGGAACGTGTCATGTGTCGAACTCGCTCGGTGCAGAGCTACCTATAAGTGCCGGTATTGAACTTTGGCGCCACCTTTTGCCTGAGTTGGGATGTTTATTAATAACTCACATTCACAATGTCTTGTAAATGATATAACGTGGCTCTGTGCGCTCGACATTAGGACAATGGTAATAAAATTACGAGTACCAACATGAAAAATTTTGCAAGGTGCGTAGCTTAACTTCAATTGGAAATACATAAAGAATAGTTCAATTTAAGTTGGCAAGCTCTACGGTTCACAGTTAGGTATTGTACCAAATGACCGAATCAGTTTATCAGTTAGATGTGAACCTTCTACCGGACGACCACAAACTACACGACCTGCCACAAAAATTACAGAAATAGTTAACGCCTTGGTACAAAATGATCGACGGACTGACTTGCAAAGCATGCTTGAATATCGGATACAGTCAACTGTTTTATTAGTTAACGGTTATGTCACGGTGAAAAAGCAGTCTCTTGACGATCGCCGCAGCTACGCAGCGTTGGGCGCGGTCACTACTTGTTTGGCTGACTGCTTGTGAAAACTGCGTGTCGTTAGCTTTGTTGTAATATTATTTTTTAATAGAGGTTTGTTTTTATAATCCTAAGTTAATCGAGGAGTGTCTTACATATGGTCTGGTAGGCTGCGCTACAGGATAACCTCTGTCGGGACCGCTAATTTATAATTGCAAAATTAATGAAATAAATACAGTTTAAAAAAATAAAAAAAAAATTACTGGTAAGGTTAGCTAAAAAATTAAAAATTAATATAGTTAAAAAAAACTAAAAAAAGTACGCTTTTAAAGAACTCACACCAAAAAGTTAAAAATAATTTTTAAAATAAGCTTAAAACAACAATGAACGAAAAATTCTAGTTGCTTGTGAAAAAAGCATCGGGAGCTCGATTTATGAATAATATGGCACAAAGAGCCCACGCTTTTTCACAATCATACTAGTATTTTTCATTCCTGCTTTAAGCTTATTTTAAAAATTTATTTTTTACTTTTTAGTTCTAAGCTCTTTAAAAGCGTGTTTTTTTAGTTTTTATAAACTATATTTATTGATCATAAAATGTTGTAGCTCTCGCAGATTTTTTCTATCCGGTGTCTTTTAAATAAAGCGCTTTTTCAAAAATCATCAAACATCATAGTCTGAAAATAGTTGAAATTTTTGCCGCATGTTTACCTAACATCCTATATAGGACGAAAATGCATTGAGAAGTACCAATACCGCAATTTTGTACTACCTGCTGCTAAATGAAGTAAGCTAGTTACACCCATGAGTGCTACCAAATAAAAGATCTATAACCAAACGGTCATACAACGCAATAACCTCAAATGATCATTTTTAAAGCAGATTCAATTCTTTTACGTTGTAACGCAAGTTACTTCCAATAAGTTGCAATCTCGACAGAATAAATGCTTCCTGTTAAAGCCTGTTTCTTTGAACAACTGCTTCTTATTTCTCTCCTGCTTTATATACATATTCCTGGAACCAATAATATGTCTAAAACATTTACAAGAACATCCTTAACTGAATACTATTACAGCATTGGTTTTCAGGACGTTTACATTTAGCTTATTTTTCTGAATTTTATACCTTTCCAATACTCTACTTACATTAGGCCGCCCTTTGACTTTACGTTGTTTTTTTGTCTTGGGCTGTAGTCGGCTTTTCTTTGTTATAATTAAATAATTGTCTCAATATTTATGACATAATAGTAGAATTTTCGAGCTTTTATTGTGAGCTGGTGAGTGTTGCTGCAATGAATGAACTAGTGACAATATTAGGCTGCAACAATTGGCCGTTGGAATTCAAGCTGCAGTCCAATACAACAAATAAATTCAACAAGGTGGCCCCATAGTAACCCTCAATTATATTGCTGATTTTAGGGTAATGGAGGGAGAAGTGTGCTTGGAAGTATTTCGAACGACTTTAAAAAAAAGTGTTTACTCATTTTGTTTACTCAATTTATCTTCTTCTGGACTCAGCTACTTATACCTCAGAGCTACTTCCTTGTCGCAAGCAGATGTCCGTAGGCGTTACCAAAAAAATCCGTAGAAATCCGTAGATATCACTTTGCTATGATAAGTAGGCAGAAACTATTCACATTGGTGGTTTTAAATTAACATTTTGGTGTGCAAACAGTTTTGGCGAGCAAAACAATAAAAAACTCTCAAAGCAATTCACGCATCCATCATTTCTGTTGTGTAGAGAACTTTTCAGGAACAAACAATTTGTATGAACGCAAAAATTTGGATAAAATCATAAAAATTTAATACACCCAAAAAACATTTAGATTTGCCAGTTAAATCGGAGGATCTTAAATAGATTACTTCCGCCTAAACGGTTTATTTTATTTCATGTGTTACAGTGGAATTCACCAGGGAATCCAAATATGAGGCTTCGATTTTAAAAAATAACTATAATATGAATCACTCTTTATATAAAGAGCAACACATTTGTAGTTGTAGACTTCAAGAATCCCTACCATGACCTATTGATCAATTTGTGAAATATGTCTTAGTAAGCCCACTGTATTTCGTTCCCCCACCTTTGATCGACCCTATATACCACCAGGACTGCGACAAATGATAACTATAGTAGTTGGTACCTCTAGAAAAAAAATCCTTTCAATAATTTTTATTAATTTATTTTATTCAAATTCAGATACTTTTTGAGAGCTACCTAGCTATCTCACATTGCTTGGAGAGAAAAGTCAAATTTCTTGGAACTGGAAATAATAACAAAGGCATGATTAAAAAGATAAAGTCACTGCGGCCGTCCTGTAATCTTCAGTGCTTCGGTAGTTTGCGGGGAACTTTTCTGGGTCGTTAGAGAGCGCTACACCATATTATTTATCGAAGTCGAGGGAGAAACTATAAAGTTGAAGTTAGAGTCAGCGAGTTGTTCTACACAGCAACTTCTAGACTTACGACACTTTATATCAAAAGGAATATACTCACGAAATAAGAGGATACTCGTATCGACTCGTCTTATAGCTTCATAACGAGAAGAGTTTTACTAAACAATCAACGTGTCTGACACTAGAGACATTATGAAACTATACTTCAATATCGTCAGTTTCTGTATTCTAGGAGGTTACTTGGAGTGGATTGCGATATTACTATTAAAAGACACAAACACATAAATAAACACCCTTTGAGAGTATGCGTTTTGAAAAACTTTCTAGAGGCTTAAGATTGAGAGCGATACAGTCTAGTACGAAATTTCTCCTTAGGCAAGTGAAAAGGCAAGGATGACAGACTTGATAGGTGCGTAATGTACTGGGTGTTTCCCCAAACTTCGCCACCGCTCCTACCTTTTTTATTTGAAGAGATAGAAAATGCTTTTATATGAAAGTTTTATAGTTTTCTCTTGCCATTTAGAATTCGATACAAATAAAAAGAAAAAAAATAAGAAAAACAGTTTTTCGTATAAACTTGTCTTTTTCTTTAAATAGTATATTATATCCCACTTTATTCACCTTAAAATAATAACTCTACCATCATTATACATTCTGTCACAATTACAAGAGATCCATAAACGTAAAAACGAATTGCATTTGAACAGTTCCTACCATTCTTACAGTACAAGGTCAGCCACACAAATCAGAACCCCGCGATATCAACTAGTAAATTCAAAAAAAAAAAAATTCATTAGACCTACATCTTTACAACGCTTTACCTGATATAGTGAAAAATTTAACGGCGAACAGGTTTAAAAACATTATGAAGACGTTTTTGGCTAAACATGCATTCTATTCAGTTCCGGAGTATATGGAGAAGCTTAAACATAAACATTCAGAAAAGTTGTTTTTATAGCCTTTCTGTAAAATGTATTGTTTCTTATATGTGTGTACTTGTTAGTGATTTGTATATGAATATTTTGTACTTGTTTGTTTGTTATATTATGAATATTTTCCCTTTAATGACCTGCTACAAATGTATATTATTATATGTGATGTAGTTAATAAAATTCTATTCTATTCTATTCTGTTATCGAAAGAACTTCAATGTTTGTAAAATATGGAAGCAAACCTCAATCCACTATACCCATGGCGACCGAAAAACAATTGAATGTGGTAATGTTTGTGTCATTCTGACATTTTGGCGAGGTAAAAAACATAGTTTTGACTACAAGTCCAAATAACTTCTAGTTTTATTGTAAAAAGTGCCGTATTATTTTTATATTGGTTTTAGGTTGTCGTTGAGTTTTATGTATAAAACTTGAATTTGTTTTCTGTTTATCTGAACGTGCTTCTTGACGGCACAGGTTCGCCTATTACTGCCCTGTACTCTCTTTTTGCTTGAGATATATTGTTATTTTTTTTGATAAAATAAACGTATATTTCTTAGTTTTTGAATTTCATTATAATAATTTAACGGTATTTTTTACAATAAAACTGGTTAGTTATTTTCACTTGCGAACAAAGCGATGCTTTTTACCTCGGCAAAATGTCATAATGACACAAAAGATTACCGCATTCAATTGTTTTTCAGCCGCCGTGTCTATAGTGGATTAAGGTTTATTTCCACATTTTAGAAACTTTGAAGCAAAATAATTTAAAAATCTTTCAAAGTAAGGTGAAGCCCTATATTTTTGAAAACAGGGATAAAATATATTTCTTTCTAGGACATAATATTTAAAAATGTAAAACTTTATGGGAAAGAACGATTTTTTATCATTTTTTGGTTTTTTTCTGTCGAACTCTGACTGTCAAGAAAAAACTATAAAACCTTCATATAAAAACTTTTTTCTATCTCTTCAAACAAAGAAGATAATGGGGGTGGCGAAGTATAAGGAAACACCGGTATATGTAACTAGGTGTAATGATTATGAAAACGTTCCAAAGGGAAAACCCAGGACCTGTTCAACGTTTTACGTTTAGGATAATATGTTACAACAGATGAATGAGGCTAGTATAGCTGAACACTTGTTGGATAGTGGAAATAAGTAGGGATGTAACGATACCGATATATTAGCTGACAGAATCGGCAAGCCAACATATCGGTATCGCCGATAATAGTTCAACCGATATAACATGGTTCGAAAACCATTCAAAACGACAGCACGCGCATGGTTGGTGGGGCTCAACCTCTATATGGCTAAATTTTGGTCTTAACTATAGTCTTTCGACTAATTCTCTTTATATATATTTTATTTTTATTTTACATGCATTCATAACATCAATACCTACAGTGTTGGAAATAAAACAAATCTCAAATACCGTAACGCCTGCCTTAACTCAATCACAATATTGTAACGCTTGAAAGGGCGTACTTATTCAGAGTTGTTCAACTGCCAACAGAGTTTAATCGTTTGGGAAGTATACTTCCATTTAACGAACGTTAATAGACCCTCTTCTCTTGCAAACTTTTCACCGACAGCTACTGGGTTTAAACTCCTGTATGAATTATGAATTAGCTTTGAGGGTTTTTACCACGAAACTTTATTGGAACATAAAGCGTGATATAAAACAAATTCCATATTAAAGTTTTAGTGTTGACCGTTCCCACCGCTTTTACCGTTTAAGTGGCGATGTTTGCTGTTTTGCGTTTGGCGCATGAGGTTGTAAAAGTTAACCACTTCGCTGTTGACTACGTACTCAATGGTTTTCCGTTATTATCTTATGTTTATAGGATAGTTGGTATACTACCTAGGTTGTTCGAAAAGTGAAACCAACGTTTTTTACACACACAAGGAACCGTCTTAGGTCCGCTCTTATTCAATACTTATATAAACGACCTACTTAATAATATCGCCACAAAATCAGTGATACACTGCTTTGCAGATGATAGAGTGATAACCTATCAAGCACCAAGCTGGAAAGAAATCCAAGAAATAATCAGGTATGATATAACAATTATTAAAAATTGGTTTTATACCAATCTTCTTACGATAAATTTTGATAAATCTTACTATTTACCTTTTTCGTCATATAAAAACATGTTACCGAATTTTGGACCTATTGAAATAGACAAAAGACAAATTTTTGAGGCTGATAGTATCAAATACTTAGGTATAATAATTGACAAACATTTAAAATGGGATTTACAAATAAAATTTATTTCGCGAAAAGTCAGACAACCATCAACTAAATTCAAATTTCTTAGACAATTTCTAAACACACGTTGTTTAGAAACATTGTATTATTCTCTTGTGCAGTTTCAGCTGAATTATGGTATCTTAGGTTGGGGAGGAGTGCATCAAACTCATTTGAAGAGTATCAGTTCCTTGGAAAAATGTGTTTTGAAGGCTATTTATTATAAAGAACCCACTTACTCCTCAAATAATTTATTTAAAGAATTGCAGAAATTTGATATCCGACAACTATACAGCTATAACATACTGAATTTCGTCCACAAACATAAAATTACATCAACTTCAATAGCCATGAACATAATACACGAACCAAAAATAGGACCTTAAGACCTCCTATATTTAAGTCAATAGGCCAAAAAAGTTTAATATATTTATGTTGCTGCATATACAATTTACTTCCAGCTTCACTGAAATCCATAAAGTCTCATATTGTATACAAAAAAAACTACCAATATATATGACTTTATGCGTAATCGAATAAGTTCGAAATTGATGCAAAGCCTGCTACAGAGGAGACCTAGATTAATAATTGAAATATGAGACATCTTGGGATACCTGCCAATGCTGCACACCCCATAAATTAGATTTATAGCTGAAATATGAGATACCTTGGGATATCTGCTCTGCTCACTGCTCACTAGAGAATCGGGTGACATAAAAATTTGAAAACAATTACGGGCTTCTATAGATGAAATTTAGAGGGGTTCTGGTAATGTTTACATTTTTGCTGATTACTCCATCTCCAGAAGATTAAGGACATAATATAATCATGGAAAAATATCTTCAGTGAACTTATACATACATACATATATCTTTAACGCAAACGGTTTATTTAGCTATTCTCGTTTTGGAGCATATTGGTAGATTATTAGCCTGAATCCCTGGATACTATCGAAGTCTAAACGCACTTCATACCGCTGACCATATGTCGTCATTAAAAGAAGCGAATTTGCTGCTTAGATACGAAATTCCATATTTCTATAAACATTCTGCCTATGGAAAAATTTGGTCGGTTATGGAAAAACACATATAAGAACTGTAGCGACGTGTTTTGGTATAGCGCATTCTCCTTTCCTCATCAATCAACCCTGATACAAAGAAGTGCACCTCCGGTCCTTTTTATTGTGTAACGAACATTGCATTCTCATTAAACTGGATCCTAAAAAGCGCTGAAGCCATCTAATATGCGTCACTCAAAGGCCAACCGCAATAGGTTGTCCAATCTCTAAGAACAATGGCGACCGTTTTACTATTGTCGTGTCGTCTGCGCTATTCGTTGGATTTTGACGCCGGGGTCCAGTATGTAGAAGACTTTATAGCAGGCAGTGGTGTGGGAGATATGTAATTGCGAAAAAATTACATTCCTTTAATTTTCATTAATAGTAGCTTGCAACATACTGGTTAAATAAGTTCAGACCCATTTAGTTATCCATTGAACGTTTTTGTAGACAATATATTAGATTCTAAGCGAATAATGTGCGACATCTTACCTGATTGATTGAAAATGATATATTTCTAAGTAACCACATAAAAAGTTGTAAGACTGAAATGCCACAGAGATGACCGTATTTAACTGTATTGTACAATGCTGTCCATTATACCTTATATCCTGTTGCACCTGTTGAAATCATTTGTGCCAGTGGGACACAATTGTAAATGGCATACACGTTCTCCAGAATGAACAAGTTATAAGATTTTATACAAGTGCAATTTACCATAAGAACAAAATATTGGGCAGAAGTAGATAGTTGATCATTTTATATATTTTATAACTATCATACGTAAAAGAATACATTTTCTAAAATTCTTCCTTAAGTTACGCAGACTATATTTCTTCGTCAACATATCATGTGTTTCTAGCTCCCTCGATTCTGTGAAAGGTAGTTTCACAGAGTTAACATCTCTAGAGGGAGCCTTATTTGAATATTGGCCAGCCAACATCTATAGCGCTATTGCCACTCTTCTTCGTCCGCTTCCAGTTTCTTCAAAATCTGGCAGTTTCCGCAGTTTGGACACAAAGTATTTAACTGGGTATTTAACTATACATTCCAATATACTTGCAATGTAACTGATTTACGTGAAGATAATTTGTATTGATTTAATCAAATCTCAAAAATGGTAAATTTCATAGCGAAATGTCGCAATAACTTCTAATATGTCATAAATCTAGCAACCTATAATCGGCGTGCCCTTAAGCTGTCACGTGGCTGTCAATCAAGATGGCGGACGATACAAACGTGTCGAAAGATCGCTCGCAAGAAAACTCTAAAAGTCCGTGTGTAAACACGTGTTTTTACTGTAAAAGTGGTGTTACAACTAAAGTAAGGTGTAAGAAGTGTGACGAAATCTATAACCCTTCATGCTTTAAAAGGGCACAAGAGAAGAAAAACTCAACATGTCGCCATGAGGAGTTCACCATGCAGCCAGATGAAAATCCAGCAAAAATCAATGACTCACTGGAAAGGGAGTATCTACTTCTGAAAATTATAGAAGAACTAGAGGGCAAAAACAAAATTTTGCAGGAAGACTGTGAGTTATTGAAGGAAAAAATAAGTTATCTGGAAGAAAAAGCTGAAAATAAAAAGTTAGGTTATAATACCGAAACTCAACAACCTCCCGCCATTATAAATGTTCCTCCAACTGTCAATAGTGTCAATCTACCAAATCTACCATCAACTGTCAATCTACCGTCAGCTGTCGCTTCTATCAATGAAACAGCGGGTCAATCAACTGTCAGCCAACAGATGCCAAAACAAAATTATGCCAGCATAACCTCATCAGCTCAAAACGTCAACAAAAACAAACAAACAATGAAACATCGTGTAACTCAAGAGGATGTTCGAAAAGCTCTGCAGGAAGTTCAAACTACACAAAAGGAAAATGAGTGGCAACTACAGCTTCCAAGAAGATCAAGGAAACAAAATGAAATCAAACGTGGTAAGAGACTTGGTACAGCAGAAGACACATCGGGCGGATTCATGGGAGTTGAAAGAAAAGTGTGGATATATTTGTATCGAATACCAAGAACAGTTACTTCTGAACAGGTATTAAATTTTATTAAAAATAAACCAGGCTATGGAACATTAAACATCAATGTGCAGGAACTTCCCACTGAACCAACAAAAAATAAGTGTTTTCTTGTAACTGCTCCTTTTGATCAAAAGGATAACCTCTATAAACCAGATTTCTGGCCAAAAAATGTAGGCATTAAACGCTACAATTTTAAACTCCAAAAAAACTATTCTGGACCACAGCAGTTACAAATGTGATAATGCCACAAAACAAATCAGATGTAGTTGCTAATGCATGTGTAGATCTGGATATTGAAGTAAATATGTTGTTCTTGAATATTCGGAGTTTATCTGGTAAACTTGATGAACTAGAACTGCAAATTGGGGACAAGAGCTATGATATATTATGCCTTTGTGAACACTGGTTAACAGATCAAGATATAGAACAATGTAATTTGAATAACTTCAACATATCCAACTACTATTGCCGCAAACTAACAAAGGGTGGAGGTGTGATGATCTACGCCAAGGACAACATCGTTACAAAGAAGATCTCAGTTATAGACAGCTTATCTGAGGAGAAGCATTGTGAAATAGTAGGGGTTGAAATTAAAGATCCAAACATTATTATACTTTGTACTTATAGGTCACCAAATAGTCAACTGAACATATTTTTTGATTGCTTTGCTAAAGCACTAGATTTTTTGTCCTCTCAGGATAAGCCCATATTTATATATGGTGATTTTAATATTGATATACTGGCAGATGATCAAGTTAGTAATGAATTTTTTAACTTAATTAATTCATATGGCTACAGTTTTTTAAACAATCTTGCAACTCGGATATCAAAAACATATAAAAATAGCTGTTTAGATAATTGTATAACAAATAGAAAGGACTTTTGCACATATTCTCTATCGGATACGTACATGTCAGACCATATGGCTATATCAAACAAATGTGAGTTTAATTCAAGAATCACAAAAAATAATATAACTATCATCTCTCACTTCAGGCCAATCTGTGAAGATAATATTGCAGCATGTGTAGAATATTTGAAACACATTGATTGGAATGGGATATTAACTGGTGATGATGTCAATATTCTGTTTAACACTTTTTTGGAGAAACTCCTATTTGTTATGGAGGAATGTTTCCCAAACAAAACTAAAACAGTCCATGTAAATAACAAAAACAAAAAATGGTTTAACAAGGAACTTAAGTCATATAGGGATAATTTAAATTTTTTCACTGCATTTAATCGCCAAAATAAAAACATTGATATCTCAAACATCATCTATTCTCTAAAAAAAGAGTATAAAAAGCTAATTAGAACAGCAAAAAAGGACTACTACTCAAATAAACTCATGAATAGTGTAAATAAACCAAAAACAGTTTGGAATATTATTAATGTATTACAGGTAAAAATAAAAATAGAATAGTTTCTACACCAAATCCTGAAGAGCTCAATAATTTTTTTGTGACTACTTCACAGAGAATTACAGCAACTCTACAAAAGTCATATAATAATCCTTGTAATATTACCTCTAGTTTTATTCACAATAATTCTACCATTTTTTTTAACCCAGTGGATCCTATGGAAGTAAGCAGCATAATCAGAAGCATGAGCGACAGTACTTCACTTGATATATTTGGACTGAGTAATAAATTATTAAAACAAATTCATGAAGGAATATTATTGCCTCTAACGATAATTATTAATAAATGTTTTACTTCAGGTAAATTCCCAGAAAAACTCAAACACAGCAATGTTTGCCCTATTTTTAAAAAGGGTGATCAAGATGACCCAGGTAACTACAGGCCTATCTCAATTACCCCCACTCTGTCTAGGCCCATTGAGGTTAGTATTAATAATCGTATAATTCGTTTTCTGGAGAGAGTTGAGTTACTTTCTCGTTCTCAGTTTGGTTTCAAGAAAAAAAAGTCAACATCTGATGCTCTTAACGTACTGGTTAGATGTGCTGTCCAATGCTTTGAGAGGGGCGAAACAGTGTCTGCGATATTCTGTGACCTGTCTAAAGCCTTCGACTGTGTGTCACACCAAATATTGCTTGAAAAATTGGTCTGCTATGGTATAAGAGGAAATACATTAGACTTAATCACATCATACCTCTCTAATCGTACCCAAGCTGTTACTTGTGCAAACAAAACTTCAAAAGTCTTACCTATTACTGCAGGAGTACCTCAGGGTTCAATTCTGGGACCTCTTTTATTTATCCTCTATGTAAATGAACTTCCAGCATGTTTTCCACTTACTAAGTCCATTCAATATGCTGACGATACAACTCTAATTAACTATGATAAGGATCGCTCCTGTCTTGCAAGTAAAACGAACTCGACTTTACAGAATCTTGAGATATGGTTCTCAGATAATAATTTGTGTCTAAATATTGAGAAAACAGAAATTCTCACCCTCTCTACACGAGACTCAACTGACAACAAAGCTGTAAAGTTTTTGGGTGTTTATCTCGACAGTTCCTTGTCATGGAAACACCATATCAGAGAATTAACAACAAAATTATCCTCATCACTTTTTCTCATTCGCAGAGTTGCAGAATTTGCTACCCTTGGTGTATTAAAATCAACATATTATGGTCACTTTCACTCTAAAATTTCTTATGGACTTATTTTTTGGGGAAATTCTACAGAGTCGATTAAAGTGTTCAAAATGCAGAAGTATGCCATCAAATTAATTTCTAAAAAAACTCGAAGGGAAAGCTGTAGACCTTTATTTAGAGAATTACAAATATTACCTCTACCAGGATTGTACATATATCAAAGTCTTGTTTTTGTTAAAAATCATCTAAATGAATACATTACAAATAACAGCAGACATGAATACCAAACTCGCCATGGTGAAAACTTGCTGGGTCCCCAACATCGCTTGACATTGACTCAAAAATCTTATATTACCATGGCCATTAAATTTTTTAACGTAATACCAGCTACCTTAAAGCATCTGCCAGTTACAATGTTCAAAAAGAAAGTCAAGATGCTTCTCCTAGAGATCTCACCCTATAATAATAGCGAATTTTTTTCCTTTTTTAAGTAAAATTGAAATTGTTCGGTCCTTTGTGCGTATCGTTTTTTTTTTATATACCACTAGTGCCTATATGTATGTATGTGTAATTTATTGATATAAGTATGTTATGTGTATATATACTATTTATTTTGTCATAAATGTTCATAATAACTTATATTTTCAATATCGCCTTAAGCGAATGTTTTCTTTTGACAATGCTAAACAATATTTATTGTAATGAAGCAAATAAAGCGTTTATTATTATATATTAAAACAAAAAAGTGCAGCCCGGGCTCCGACACACCGGGCTGCTGTTCCATTACCCAATGACTACTCCTCACACCGTGAGGTGAGCAATCACTGGGTCCGCGAATCGTGCGCCCTAAGTAGACGAAGGGACCCAAGGATGACTGCCTTCTGCATTCTGGCGGCTAAGATGTGCGCCGCCGCACGGCACACCGGTATTTTGCGCAGTGCAGAGAACAGCGTATTCCTCATTCCACCTAGGGATCCAATGACCATAACCAGCAGACTTACAGTGTAGTCTGGCCAGAGCCTGCGAAGTTGTCCGAGCAACTCCTGATATTTGGTCCGCTTTTCCTCCTCCTTAGAGACGATGTTCACCTCGGCAGGCGCCGAAAACTCAATAACGAACATCGTCTTCTGTTGGTGGTCGAGAAGGACTATGTCGGGCTTGTTTGCTTGTACAAGCTCGAGCGTGGGGAACGAGTAGTTCCAGTAAATCCGGCATCTCTCGTTCTCCACAACGGACTCTATATCCCCTGGAGCGTATGGCAGCACCGGTGTCTCATCGATACCGTATGAGTGCCTCAAATGATAGTAGAGCACTCGTAGAGCCGCGTTGTGCCGATGGACGTAAGCCGTCCCAGCGTACGTCTTACACGCCGACAAGAGATGCATAAGCGTCTCTGGCGCCTGTCGGCAAGCTCTACAAAGGGTGTCGGGTACATCTACACCCATAACCCTTTTACGGTACACCAAGGTGTTGAAGACACCGTCTTGGCAAGCCATTATAAAGCCCTCAGTCTCCGACTTCAGCCCACTAGACCTTAGGAAAGAGAAGGTCAACTGCTCAGACAAGCCATGCTCTTCCAGATGTTTGTAGAAGATTCCATGCATTGGCTTATCTTTATGAAGTCTTAAAAGGAAGTCGACTTCGGCAGTTTTAAGGTGGGATTTTAATTCTGCGGGAGCAAGTTCCGTAATGGACTGCTGACATCTCCGCTTGAAGTCGAGTGTGAGGCTGAGCTCCTCGGCTGCTCGTTTCGCTGCGCTAAAAAGAAAGGCTCCTTTTCCCGCATTCTCGTGCTCTCGCACAAATTATTATTATTATTATTATTGTAGTTGCGGTTATTGCGTGTGTCGAGATTTTTGTGATTTTAGTGTATATTTGACTGACTTTGTGACTATTTGTGGTGTGAATTAAATTATTTATGAACAATATTGTCATAATTGCATGATGAGACAACATAAAAAGTGCATAGTTTGCTGTAATAGCGACGAATCGGTGAACACTTCTTATCATAGGTGAGTATAGGTTTTGTATTAGTTTTCAGTAGCGTAAAATATGGGGATAACTGGGAACAACAATAACTTCACTCCAGTTTGAGGAATAATAATGGTTGTTTAATGTATGCTTTGTGCACGCATTACATTCATGTCAATCAACATGAATTTTCCAAATTCCATTTTTTACACTATTTGAGGACGTGAAATGCAAAAATGTATGCCACATTTACTTAATCTATCTATGATAATTTTATAGAACTGGATATTACCTAATGCAATTATTATATTTTATTGCTGAAGTAAAAATACGATGCAGCCATTCCAAGAGGCTACCTTTCAGAACACTGTTAGATATGTTTTGAAAAACACTTGGTAATAATAAATTATCAACTGTTATCAATTATAATAAGGGTAACTCTCTAAGTATAGCTAAATACTAATACAACTTGGTATCAGTTTGTAACGTCACAGTAATAATTGAATCTATTAATGAACATCCAATTTTAATATAAAGCCGCACGCTACTGGTAATGCCCTTAAGCTGTCAAAATTTCCGTTACATGTTGGCTGGTCAGCGACCTGTGCATTTTGTTGTTTACACTTCCTCTATAGATGTTAACTCTGTGGGTAGTTTGAAATCTTGCATTTTTATTCTATAACATATCTGTCAAATTCAAGTCAAATTGTCAGGGTCCTTTAGGAGTTAAAACAGAAAACTGCATGTTATTTTTCAAATTTTTTCCTCGCAGCGTTAAATGGCATACTGACGGATAGCGCTATTAGATCTGTTTACATTTTGTTTCTGCAATCGTCATGAAAATAGAACTTTCGGTATGATTTATTAAATCGAAAGCGAAACTACACACAAATCGTACCGAAAGTAATCATTCATACCGAAAGTCCTATTTTCGGGACGGCTGTAATGTTCATAAGTAATATTTATAGTATCTATCTCTATTATTTTTTATTATTTTATCTAATAAATGATTGCAGAAAAAATATTGTACGTAACGCTACCCGAAAGTGAATTTACGGGACTCGCAGGCTTCCAGGGGCTCTCCTACGGCTCGCCCTGGACACTGCCTACTCATCCCGTAAAATATCACTTTCGATACTTGTTACGTAAATAAATATTTTGGACTGCGAAAGAAAACCGTAAAACTTGATACCGACACTGCCTACTCATCCCGTAAAATATCACTTTCGATACTTGTTACGTAAATAAATATTTTGGACTGCGAAAGAAAACCGTAAAACTTGATACCGGCAAGTACCAGACAGGGACAGCATGAGAATTTTTTTTAAATTTAGGGATTGGAGATATACAGGGTGAGCTTTTAATATCGGCTCGGTCGATCACTCCACTACTGTAGAAGTTAGCGAAAAAAGTTGTATATAAAAGTTGTAGCCACGGATATGCTCCTTGCTCAGAAAACATTTAGATTGATACAGGGTGATCCATAACTACGAACATGCATTTTTTTAAATGAGACACCCTATATATTATTCATCACTTTTTGATATACGGTACGTTCATTTGACAGCGATTTGGATATAAAAATGGTCATAACTTTTGAAATACCCTGTATAATGTAACAATACCCTATATTAGAAGAATGGAGATCATTAGTAGAATTTGAATATGGAATAATTATATAGGGTGTCTCATTTAAAAAAAATGCATGTTTGCATCACCACTTAGTTACGGATAACCCTGTATAAATCTAAATATTTTCTGAGCAAGGAGCACATCCGTGGCTGCAACTTTTATATACAACTACTAGTGGAGTTATCGACCGAGCCTGTACTAAAAAATCACCCTGTATCTAGTACGTGTGGTGGCAAAATTTCTCTATCAAATGATTATGGAGGGATACTGCTTGGGTATGCTTGAGTGAATCTTCAAACGAACGAGTAAAAAACAACACCTAGCAAAATGTTTGTCCATTCAGAATAAACCAGTTTTTAGGTAATATTACTTAGATAAATCATGTCAAAATCTATCAGAAGTGTCACAGAATGTACCAGAAACAACAAGGGTTTTTCAACAGTCCATCCATTTCTCCAGTACCGTTGACATCTTGTACGCCCCGCTGATATGCTTTGTTTACCTTTTATAGTCTATCTATCTATAGTCTATACAAATATGACATGATACTACGACACTGACAGATATGATCACTTGGCGGACAGATTTCGAACCGGTCTGCGCATGACGTCACCGTGTGACAAAAGTGTACAAGCACATGGCGCCAAAGCATTGATTTTTGAAAGTTTTATTTCGTTTCCTGTTATATCTGTCTTAGATATTTAATATTCATTCAAAATGAAAATCGCTCATGCACAGTATAATATAAACGATACATATTGCTCTGTATCTGAATAAAAAATTGGTAAAATAGTTATACAGAGAATTGATATTAATCGACGCCTGACCCGTTTACAGTAGTTCCGAGCGTTCTGAATTTCAGATACAAAAATTTGAATCTATGTACTCAAAAAAAATTTACATTGTGGAAAAAGAACAGAGCCAGAGCGGTCTGGACGTATTTTTCTGAAATCTCATGTAAGAGGTTGATTGGAGTGCCTAGTGAAACCATCTTTTTGTGGAAAATTTCTCGGGTATGGGGTGGAATTTTTATATACTCCATTCAGGAGCCTTTGATTACCGTTCTTATTTTTTATATATAGATTATGATGTTGCGTCACCAGCTCTTCAAGCCAATTTGCATATGTATTTGCTGTATAATTCTCTTAACAAAAGGTAGACAAGAAATAAATAACATGATTTTGTCATTAGAGGTTTTTAAAAATCATGAACAAGCATAATGGCATTATGTTTACGGCGAGTGAATATTGACTTTTTTCTGCTAATGATTGGTGGAAAAATACATTACCAAATTTTCTTATTTTTTATTTATTCAAATATATGTCACAACCGCGTATATGTTAAACATAAAATGGGCATTGTGTTTATACAGGTGAATTCTCGTATACTAAGGATTCCTAGTAATAACAGGTTTTTCCTCAATTTTTTTCAAAATGTTTTCACACGATGTATCTGTTTAATAATATGTTTGAATTAAAAAGTTTGATCCACTTGTAGTGATGGTTTCTGATGGCCTCGGTATAGGGTACATTATTTGTTGCTCTCTTGTGTTGTAGTTAGGTATTGATTCTGTATATATGAGTCTATGGGGAAATTTATTTTATACAGACAATAAGAACTGAAAAAGGGGTGAATAAGAGCATATAGAACTAGCCTTTCTCTATATGAACTGAAAATGAAATATCAAAATACGTTCTGCAACCTGTAAATCTCCAACCATCTTTTAGCGCATTTTTATTTTATGTAGCTTTTTTTTTATCCCAAATAGGAAAGGCGCTAGGAAAGCTGGATACACCGTCGCAGGACCCTGCATACTTATTACTTTATACTATTTTACAATGTTATTGAATTTCAGTTTTCTAGTATTCGACGTCTCTCTAATTCCCCTATCAAGAATTCGTATTCTGAAATACGTTTTGCATCTAGAAAACAAGCTCATCTTTGCTTCATCAGTCACATATACATTCTCTGATAATTTGTTTTTATTCGCAAGATAGTTTTTTTTTCAATTTTCAAAGCGTTTGCATTATAGTTGGAAAATATATGGCCGAGCTCATTACATTTTGCCAAGAACTCATCTGTATGTTTTTGTAGTCCACCTTCTGTTAAATGGTTGACCCAACTGAGAGAAGTATCTGTGCAATCTGGGTATAGCCCAGTTTCTCCTTATTTTTCAACTTAAATGCAATGAAACCTGCCAAATTTTCCAAACCATCCCAAGTAGCGGTAGTGTGACGAATAGTTTTTACTTTTTTATTATTACATCCCACAACCACACAATAAACCATTGTTCAAATATGTGTTAAACTCCAGAATCGCAAATAATTAATGTTTTATCAAACTTTACTACGGTAAACAAGTAAACTCATGAAAATAAGCTGAAAATGTTCGGCTATAACCTGTAACTAAACGAGTAAACAAACCCAGTTTGTCACTCGCTGACGTCACAGGTGGAAGCGAGACGGAAGATATCATGCGCGTGAGCATACCTTCTAAAGTCGTAGTATCATGCAAATATGATACATGACACACAGTGTCACACTTTATAATGACAGATCCACAACTAACATCGCAATACTGTCCACCTCACTGACTGGGACAAGAATCCTTCATAAGACGCCGACGACCGTAATCCCTTTCGGTATGCCAGCACATTTTTTTCTGGGCTGGTACCATCATAGTGTAGTCAAAATATGTCAACTACCTTTGCATAACCAGTATATGAATAGACAAATTCATTTTGTTTTTATCTATTCCAAATATATATTTGCGACTTTAAATATAATTATTTTTATTTCGTACGACTTTCTGCATTATTATAATACCTATATATTTTGTATGGATGATTACGTTATCATTACTCAGGAATAACTCAACTGCACTATAGAAGCACTGATTAAGCCCTGAAAAAAATTTAAACATAACCAATAGCTCTGTCCGCAGCAATACAAAGGGACGAATGCCGAAAAAAGAAACAGCATTTATATAGGTTTCAGAATGCGAAATCAACATTTGAAGTTTTGTTGTAAAAATAATTGAAACGTGTATGGCCCACCTTACTGAATGTGTATTTATTATCTACTATCTACAAAAAAAGGAGACGATCATTCGCCAGCTAAACTCCGCCAACGTGGTTGTTTATAGTTTTTGTTACCAGGTGTTTATAGAAAAATAACGACGACAATTTGTTTAACAAAAAGGTGCATCCTGGGTTTCGACACACCCAGCTGCTGTTCTATTACCCACTGACTATTCCTCAAACCTTGAGATGAGCAATCAGTGGGTCTGCGCATCGTGCGTCCTAAGTAGACGAAGGGACGCAAGGATGAATGTTTTTTGCATTCCGGCGGCTAAGATGTGCGCCGCCGCACGGCACAACGGCATTGGCATATTCCTCATTCCACCACGCGATCCAATGACCATAACCAGCAGACTTACAGTATAGTCTGGCCAGAGCCTGCGAGGTCGTCTGGGTAACTTCTGATATTTGGTCCACTTTTCCTCACCGTTAGAGGTGATGGTCGTTTTACCTGTACTAGCTCGAGCGTGGGGGACGGGTAGTTCCAACAAGTCGGGCATCTCTTGTTCTCCACAACAGACTCTATATCCCCTGAAGCGTATAGTAGCACCGGTGTCTCATTTACACCAAATGAATGCATTGAATGATGGTAGAACACTTCAACTATCAGAAGTCTTTTACGTACTACAAATATTACAATTTCGTCGTTAAAGCGGCCTACAAATTTTACGATCTGATTAAGAGAAATTCAACTTTGTTACGGATAAAAATAAAATATAAACATATTATATCATAAGTCGGTGCCAGAAATCAATCGTTAAAGTTTTCGCGTTTCGTCGTGGGGACAGTGAATAGGTATATTGTGTTCGATATTTTATTATTTTTACCTTGAGAATCCGCTATTACGTGAAGGGCACATCTTCCTCGGACACCCTGTATATAGGCCTTGTCCCCACTGAAGAACTGGATACGATACAGCTTTCTAGTACACGGCGATTACATCCATTTCTGTTATCGTTTTTTGGGAGGTCGGCCCTGTTTTTCCCCCACACACTCATCAATCACGTCACATAAAGCGAGAGTTGCCATGGTTAAAAAAGTGTAGAGGATCTCGACGTTCTTGGAATCCTTACGAAGTATTCATGTGACATCTATTGTGCTACAAACATGCCGCTATACTTTGAGGCCCTTACAATTCAAAGATCTTAAGAGCTGATTCAAAAAGAGCTTCTTTGAGAAATAGTATCCCAACTCCACTATAAGAGCGACCTATCAGAAACTTTACCCTTTTTAATGTAGGAAAGTGCCAAATTAATAATTCTAGACCATATGCTGGACCACAAAGCTAACCGGACGGAAAAAGTTTTCTTGCTTGATCATCATTTGTTTGTGCTGTTGAGTTACAATACAAATATTGCCATCTCGAAGTCTACGCCTTGTAAGAAATGTTGGCAGCGAGATGGTGACAAAATATATTGCAATTTTGCTAACCTAACTTCACAGCTGCCCCTCTTTAGACTGCTGTGCTTCAACCTTTTATATTTTTCATGACCTTCACTGAATCTCGACTTGCTATTTGCATTCTTCTTTAACATCATATTGAACTTTTTAATAATTTCGATAAGTTTCACACGAAGAAGTCGTAGGTATATCTTTCTTCCTCATCATGTCCCAATAACGATTAGCATACATTTATGTTTTTTTGTACTACACTTTTGGGCTTTATCTATTCTGAACAATTCGTTCGATTTACACCGATATATGTCTTTCAAAAATGCAAGGTAAGGGGTACATTGTAGTTGTGAAATTTTTTGGTTTTGAGATAATATTTTTTTATTTTATTTATTTTACGATCTCTACATCACGAAAATCAATGTTATTCATGTCCGTCGCGTTGGTCAGTCTGTCTAATTGTATCTCTGCTTGTCAGTATGCATGCCGGTCTGTCTGTCGCAGTAATCTCATTCACTGCACGCATTTTGATGAAATTGACGCAGACTTGATGGGGAGGTATGTCATAAGGTCGTAGTTGGCAATCTTGTTATGCTTTTAAAATCGGTCCAGTGGCGTAGGAGTTATCAACAAAGGATTTCAACTCTTACAAATTCTCCAAACTTCGTTTTTAGATTTTAGGGGTTCTTGTTCATTTCTTTTTCTTCTGAGAAGAGGCAAAATTAGAGATGTGGAGATAATGTGTATGGTTTTGTATTCATTAAGGACCTGTGTGGTATTCTGTTCTTTAAAGATATATCTTTCGAGAAAATATAAGTCCATTTTTTGAATTTTCGATCATAGTCGTAACATGAAAGCTACTTACTTGGTTACTTGGTATCCGGACACTCTTCCGTAGTAGTGATGGGGAGGTGAACCTTTTTTGCCAACGACACTGAACCAACACTGAAAACACTTAAAGTTTACGTCCCTGTCGAACCTACCAGACCTCTTAGCGAAAGTCCCTGATATACAGCACATGTGCTGCAGAGATGGGAAAATTTCGTAATTCCAAAATTTTTGTTACTATAGAGAATATGTTGGACGCAGTCAATCAACTTATTTGTCGGAATTTTTTCATATAATATTTTAATAAACTGACTAGTTGGGCTTTGATATAATTACAGATACTTCAATTTTTGCCTGTTTTACTTCACAAAGGGCCTTAGTTAGGCGTCGGCAGGGCTGTGTACAAAAAAGTTGATTGTTTTTTGAAACATACTATAATTTGGTTGTCGGTAAATCTCGTCGAGTTTTTGGGAGTTTCGGTAAAATACCTAAAAAGGCACTCCAAATTAATACATGTCATGTAGTTGGGTGACTTTGTTTCAGTAAAAGCATTAACAAATGAAAGCAGCGAACAGGCATATCAAGCACGATGTCACTAGTCCACCACAGTGCTGTTTCGATCTTTTGGACCTCATTAGGTGAACCTAGGTAAAGCCAAGGCAAATATGAATTCAATGAACCATATGGTATTAACTACTTCGAGCGCAAGTACCCCTACCGGCATTAAATTAAATTACACCATTGGTTCAATTAATTCCTTTGGAAAAATAGAAATTAAATGATTTTTACCTTACCCAAAGTGAGCTCGAGGATATCACAATCCTTATTATTGGAACACGCTATTTCGATCTTTCAAATCTTACCAGGTTACCTGTCTGAATATGAACCTGATACCGGACTTTAACCAGGTCCACCTGATGAGATCTAAAGGATCGAAACAGCGCTGTCGTGGACCAGGGACGTCGTGCCTAATGCTATTGAGAACATGTTCCAAACAAGGATTGTGCTATCCTTGAGCTTACTGGGTAAGGAAATCATTTTTTTCTTATTAATAAACGAATAGAATATTATTCTGTTATCTGTATTGGAAAGGGTGATCTACTAAAATCACAGCACTTAGGCGCTATTGGTCCCCTGTTACATCCTCCTAAGGAGCCCTCAGAACTCAGTGTTCAGCCATCCTAATCTAGTGAGAAAGCTGGCATTGCAGCTTAATGGAATTTTCTGGCCAAGGAAGGTCAGCGTTCTCCAGAATGGAGTCTAGCAGGGCTGGCTACAACAGATGCTCATATGTTCACATATCCCGCACAGGAGTGCACAGGAGTGCATCTCCTAACTTCATAGTGTAAAGGTGTTTCCTTAGCTGTCACTATCCAGTAACAGCAATTCCGAAGTGTGCCTGGGCTAGGGTAGCTAAAAAGATGAACAGTTGGTTCTTGGGCTGTTCGGCCGGTGTCGACATCCTTCAACGCCTTGGCCTTGGCGATGAACCAGCAGTTCGTCGGACCATGGACGCGAAAGCTTTATACAATACATCAGCTAAAATGGCGTTTAGCAGTGGAGTAGCCAAAAGTGTCATCTCACGCGCTATTAAAAGTTTTGTGGGTACGATGTCTTAATAGTCTTGTCATAGCACTGAAAGGCAAGACACAAAGAGACTCGGGCTCCAAACTAATAATAGGTGTTTATTGTTAGCGATTGCAAGAGGATTGACAACGACGTTTTAGTGAATCGAACGCTGAGCTATTCGTCTTGCCATTGGAAGATTTGTTGCTCCATAAACCTTGATAGTACAGGATCTACTGCTCGATCCTGCCGGCATCTTTCTTTTTGAGAAAATGAATTATAAATGAATGCTGAGAAAGTATAGAACGGATTAATGCTAGGTTGTCTTTTAAGCATTATCCGCAATCACCTGTAATTAATTTTAGTGTGTTTGATTCCCTAATATAATTTGCAACTATATTTGTTTTAGTCGATCGTCATTTGAAAGAAAATGAGGTGGAGAATTGAAAAAAAATTACTAGCTCTCACTCGGTCGTAGCGTTAGGGTTGTCAGGTGTGAACAGGTATATTATTGTTAATTTGTCTGTACTCACCCTTTTTTGAATTTTAATACAAAATTAAGTTTCGTCCATATTAATTGCAAAAATTTATGGTTGTCAGTTATAAAATGGCCGCAAACAGAAGTGCCACGATTTTTATGAGCGATTCTCTCTCCACGCATTGTTACGTGCTGTATAGAAGAATATATAGAATGCGTCCATCTTCTCCCTTGTGCTTTCGCTTACCTGAGAGAGAGAGAGAGAGAGAGAGAGAGAGAGAGAATCGCTAATAAAAATCATGGCAACCTCTGTTTGCGGCCATTTTCCGACTGGCAACCATAGATTTTTGGAATTAATATGGATGAAACTTTAATTTTGTATCGAGTTTAAAAAAAAATGTAGTCAAGTTAATTGACTCAGTACTTCCCACACATTCCGATGATACCAGTTTTATTATTTTCCCACAGCATGACACTATAGTCTAGATGCCCCTATGTTCGCCCGACCGCAAAAAAAGTGTTTTATTCTACTAGGTGCTTCTTTCACAGGTCAATGGACTATATTATAATCATGAATACAAAAAATTTTTGAGTTTTACAAACCCCCACCCCCGAACCACCCCAATTTCACCCCCAACCAAAATAATTTTTAAAATGATCAGGAACCCCTAAAACGTCTAAAACGAAGTTTGAGGTGTTTTTTATATTTTTAGTTTTTTTTACTATTGCCGCGCCGCCACTGAAATGCTTTCTAAAAACCATACGCGCTTTCCATACTCGTCGCGGTAATAAATCTGTGTCAAAATGTCATTAAAATCAATTCAGAAGTTTCCACGTAACACAATACAAAACGATCCAAAGTAATACTCGTATGTATTTTGTATGCATCAAAAGTTCAAGTCCCTTGGTTTCTGTAATCGGCAAGGCAATGTTCGGATGGACCTAGAAAAGTGTATTATGCCGCTAGGTCTTTCTCTCTCAGGTCAGTAGACAGCCCATTATGAGTACAACAAATTTTTCAGATTTACAACCCCCCACCCCCCCAACCACCCTAATTTCACCCCCACCCCAAAAAAAAGTAGAAAATGATCAGGAACCCCTAAAACGCCTAAAGACGAAGTTTGAGCTGTTTTCATATTTTTAGTTTTTTTAATATTGCTGCAATGCACTGAGATGATTTCAAAAAATCAGACGCGTTTTCCAACCTCGCCAAAGTAGTAATACTGTGCCGAAATTTCATTAACATCAATTCAGTAATTCCAATATTATAAAATACAGAACGATCTAAAGCAATACTCGTATGTATGTACATCGGAAAATTCTCTGTCCCTTGGTTCCTGCAATACACAAGGCAATGTTCGGATGGACCTAAAAAAGTGTATTATACCGCTAGGTCTTTCTCTCTCAGGTCAGTAGACATCCTATTATGAGTACAACAAATTTTTCAGCTTTACAACCCCCCACCCCCCAACCACCCCAATTTCACCCCCACCCAAAAAAAAGTAGAAAATGATCAGGAACCCCTAAAACACCTAAAAACAAAGTTTGAGGCATATTTGAAATTTTTTGTCTTTTACTAATTACTCCGCCACCCATGCACCGATTTCCAAGGTTGTAGTAACATTACCTACTACGGCCCTACACCATATCACTACCCAAATTTCATCAAAATCTATGCAGCGGTTACTGAGATTAGGAGGCTAGAAAAACGCCAACAGACAGACAGACCGACAGACCGACAGACCGACAGACCGACAGACCGACAGACCGACAGACCGACAGACCGACAGACCGACAGACCGACAGACCGACAGACCGACAGACCGACAGACCGACAGACCGACAGACCGACAGACCGACAGACCGACAGACCGACAGACCGACAGACCGACAGACCGACAGACCGACAGACCGACAGACCGACAGACCGACAGACCGACAGACCGACAGACCGACAGACCGACAGACCGACAGACCGACAGACCGACAGACCGACAGACCGACAGACCGACAGACCGACAGACCGACAGACCGACAGACCGACAGACCGACAGACCGACAGACCGACAGACCGACAGACCGACAGACCGACAGACCGACAGACCGACAGACCGACAGACCGACAGACCGACAGACCGACAGACCGACAGACCGACAGACCGACAGACCGACAGACCTACAGACCGACAGACCGACAGACCGACAGACCGACAGACCGACAGACCGACAGACCGACAGACCGACAGACCGACAGACCGACAGACCGACAGACCGACAGACCGACAGACCGACAGACCGACAGACCGACAGACCGACAGACCGACAGACCGACAGACCGACAGACCGACAGACCGACAGACCGACAGACCGACAGACCGACAGACCGACAGACCGACAGACCGACAGACCGACAGACCGACAGACCGGCAGACCGGCAGACCGGCAGACCGACAGACCGGCAGACCGGCAGACCGGCAGACCGACAGACCGACAGACCGACAGACCGACAGACCGACAGACCGACAGACCGACAGACCGACAGACCGACAGACCGACAGACCGACAGACCGACAGACCGACAGACCGACAGACCGACAGACCGACAGACCGACAGACCGACAGACCGACAGACCGACAGACCGACAGACCGACAGACCGACAGACCGACAGACCGACAGACCGACAGACCGACAGACCGACAGACCGACAGACCGACAGACCGACAGACCGACAGACCGACAGACCGACAGACCGACAGACCGACAGACCGACAGACCGACAGACCGACAGACCGACAGACCGACAGACCGACAGACCGACAGACCGACAGACCGACAGACCGACAGACCGACAGACCGACAGACCGACAGACCGACAGACCGACAGACCGACAGACCGACAGACCGACAGACCGACAGACCGACAGACCGACAGACCGACAGACCGACAGACCGACAGACCGACAGACCGACAGACCGACAGACCGACAGACCGACAGACCGACAGACCGACAGACCGACAGACCGACAGACCGACAGACCGACAGACCGACAGACCGACAGACCGACAGACCGACAGACCGACAGACCGACAGACCGACAGACCGACAGACCGACAGACCGACAGACCGACAGACCGACAGACCGACAGACCGACAGACCGACAGACCGACAGACCGACAGACCGACAGACCGACAGACCGACAGACCGACAGACCGACAGACCGACAGACCGACAGACCGACAGACCGACAGACAGACCGACGGAAATGAGTGACGTGGATTTTCGTTATGTCGGCATCATAAAACGCCTCTCAAAATCGAAAATTTTCGCGATCACAATACTCCCCTCACCTATCGGTGTGGGAAGTAAAAGGTGAACGTTGGTAACTAACAGTAATATGCCTGGTCACACCTCAACCCTAACACTGCGGCTGACTGAGGGCTGGCAACCATTTTTTTTCAATTCTTTATATCATTTCTTTCAAATGACGTAAAATGGACTAAACATATAGTTGAAAGTTATATTATCGAATTAATTACACTAGTCCATTTTGTACTTTCTCCAAATTCATCTAAAATTAACTTTACCAAAAGAACAGGTACCTGTAGAATCGCGCAGGGGGATCTTAGACTATAATGTGCACCTTAATGAACTGATTTGTTCAATACTGATATTGGATCTTTTTCTTGTTCCACTTCATACTCGACCCTTTCCAAACGTCTAGCTAAACCTTGAGACGCCATGTAGCCACAACAATAAATTAAGTCAAGCCGGCATGTAGACGGTGCTCGTATCCTCTTATATCCCCTCATAAAGGACACCCTTGGCTTCCATATACTTCACGATTTCAGGGTTTGTGCGAATGTCAGATCCGCGCGAAACTTGTCTAAGTGCCCGCATGATGGGTGGCGGAGTTTCTTTTTATGTTCCGCTGAGACCATTTCGTTTAGTTCCCTGTAAAAATGTGGCTCCGACATATCATGTCTGAGGGTGCGTCTGAAAAATGTGTTGATGTGTGTTGCGTGTTATAATGTATTTTAATATTAAAGTATGCCAATGTTTGCAGCATATTTGAATCAAACATATGGTTCATGAATTTCCACCAGTCTCATATATGGTACGCGCACATAAATCGGCATCGGACGGACGGTACGGATCGGAGAAAAATACTTTCTGTTAAATTTAGTGGACCATCGCACATACATGTGGACGGTAGGCATCGAATTTTCAAAATCCGGCGAAAATACAGCAACTAGAAATAAAGCCGGCCGATGCGTGCCGTGCGTGCCGATACCGACGTATGTGCGATGCTGATCGGCGATTGCCAAGGCACCGTCGGCATTTTCCAAGTTTCTACCTGTACTGCCTGCAGCCTGCAGATCATTTGCATATATGCAACTGATTTCCAATTCTTCCATCAATTCCGATCAGATATGTGCGCTACCCTAATGAAAAATCCGTACCGTACCGGCCGTTTCATCCGTACCGTCCGTCCGATGCCGATTTATGTGCGCGTACCAATAGAGTGATCCATTAGGAATGATGTATTGGCATATATTGGCTTTAAGGTAAATTATTCGTTTCAATTTAACATACAAACCGCGAAGGAATGCTATGAAAAGTTTATGTTTAAAGATTACGCTCTTGTCTCTGGAGCGTCTTTTAGACAAGTTATAGACGTTCACCAATTTTTATTAGAAAGTGTCCTAATTCGTTTGGATATTCTTAAAGGAAAGGCAAAATAAACGTTTTTTCAAACCAAATGGACCATACGTTTTCTCATTCTTCTAGAACCCAGAACAAACAACATTGTAATTATTTCTGTGAGTACCGATTTTAGGATTATCAGTAATGCAAATTCAGCACTCTAGATTTTCAATAACTCAACAGTCACTCCTCGATAAAAATAACGTCTCTGGAAATAACCAATGCTCGAACTTTGTCCGTCACACAGTTGAAATAATTATAACATGAAACAATAAACTGCAGTGGTAATATACATTGTGTACGTACCTTGAACAATATATTCTCATCAACGAATGGTCAGCACGATAAAAATTATTTGAACAGTGAACTACTATTCAATCATTCATCGTAACAGGTGGTTCTCAAACCCAATTAAAGAACAAATACTGTCCTCAAATACGTTTTAATTAAATTGACTTTCGATAATTTCTTTTCTGAAATAGAACGCAATGGCATAAAAGGGGTTCTACCCGAGCTCGTAGCGTACCCAGTAGTCTATAGAGGGTGTTCATTTGAAAACTTCCCCTCACTGGTTTATCGAAAACCACTGATTAAAAGGAGAAAGGCCGATACATGTCGAAAGATTTGTCAGGTGGGACAGCTTTTTAACCATGAACTACTTCACGCCCTTGTATCCACTGGCTCCCCAGAGTCATCCCCTTAAGAATTTTAAAAGACAATGGATATTGAGTAATATCTTGTTTCAAAAGTATGTCGAAGTCCTTTATTTTGACATTTGTTTTTTTTCTAAATTGGTCGATTCCTTTTGGGGAAAATTAGAAAAATATATATTAACTTCTTCAAACAGCAAACAAAAAAAAACACAAAAAAATTACTTTTTATTGAGATAAGTTTTCAAAATGGTGCCCGTTATTTGCCAAACAGTTTCAAATTCCAGACGGACCGATGCAAAAACACGTTGTGCGATATCATGGCAGCTTTCGATGATACGTTGACGAAGATCGTCCATTGGGGAACGAATAATAAATTTCAAATGGTCCAATAGAAGGAAGTCTAATAGCGTCAAGTCAATAAACAATGGTCCAATCACTGTATTTCCTAAAATATATGCCCATATATTAATTGTTTGGCGGGCTTCTACAAAAGCATGATGATTTGTATGGCTCTAATACCTGCAGCTATGCAGGCAGATATTCTTTAGATGAATGATACCATCGTTGATTGTTGTAGTCATTTGTTCACAAAACTCGCCGATCGAAGTCATCTTCGGTTAACTCTTGCGCTATTTTCATTTTGAATGAATAGATAACCTTTTTCGAATTTAGTAACTGTTTATATAGAGCTAAATGAAATATCAGTTTCATCCACAATTTTGAGTAATGAAGTATTAGGGTTTACGCCAAAATGACCTAAAACCTGAACTTGAGCGGCTCCATCCAAAACTCTCCGTTTTTTATTTGCCACTTATCCAGTTTGAGTAAACAAAGACCACATCCGCATAGGTATACGCGTACGTAGTTATCTTCCCCGGATGCCTGGATGACAGTTTACCGAACTCACTGATTTTGGGCACCATAAACTGTCCGTCAGGAATTTGAACATCGCTTACATCATTGCTGGGCTAATAACGGGCCACATTTTGAACACTTATTACAATAAAAAGTCATATTTTCGTGTGATTTTGTTTTTTATCTGGACAAATTAAGATACATACAGATTTTATTAATTTCCTCGAAAACGAATCGACCGATTTTAAAAAATTAAAGGTCAAAATAAAGGAAATCGACATATCATTGAAACAAGCTATTACTCGATATCTCTTGTCGTTTAAAATGTGTAAGGGAATGACCCTGGAGGGCAAAGGGTATAAGGGAGGGAAGTAGTTTTTTGTAAAAAAGTTGTCCACCTTGACAAATCTTTTGACGTGTCACGGGCTGTTTCTTTTAACCAGTGGTTTTCGGTAAATCCGTAGTGGGAGGTTTTCAAATAAACATCCTGTATATAGACAACTGACGTCATTACAAAACACCTATTTATATATTTATTTATATTTACTATAGTAAAACCTTACTGTAGGACTTCTAGATGAGGCCATGTGTTTATGGAAGTTATGCTTAGATCACAAAGCACAAAACAGACTAACTTGAATGAATACACTGACGAGTGCCATATCAGCTAAATGTTGTTTTGTCGCATTAGGCACGATTGAGGACCGGTTCCAAATAAATCGGGGTTGTGATATCCTTCAGCTCGCTTTGGGTGAGGTGGAAATCATTTTCTTCATAATTTTCCAAAGCACTCGAGCCAATAGTGTAATTTATTGCCAGTAGAGGTATCTGCCCTCGGCGTAGTTGTTTCTGTTGGATCACTGCTTTCTTCTTCTGCTTGTTTTTGTAGTCTTTCTAAATACTTTCCTTAAAAATATATGGTAGGGGATAAAAACGAATTAGGTGATTATTATGGGCGTGTCTTAAAAACATGTAGTAATCAATAATCAAATGACCAAAATAAACTAAGTAAGAACACAATGAAACGTTTAAAGGATAACTTACTAGAACCACCTAATTTAACATCTATAAAAGGTTGAGCCGGTATCAAGGAAAGCGCTCGAGATGACATATCTGGTAATTAAATAAAGATACCTGAGTAACCAATTCATTCAAGAAGATGAAATTTGAAAAACAGATTACCATTTGAACAGATTACCATTTGTTTAAAAAACATGACTTTATTTTGTGCTGACCTGATTGACATACTACCAGGTTAGTAATTGTAACAAAAAACACAAACATGAATATATTGCACACCAAATGAATCTTTAAACACAAATGGTCAACTTGGGGTGTACTTCGAGATTATGTTATCTGAATTGAATTGGATATTGAATTCTCAAACCATCAATTACATAAATACGTGTATGAAACCTTATCAATTGTCTAATAAACAATTCCTCAGATAAACTGATAAAAATGAATTAATATATTAATAAATAACGATACAATTAGTAGAATCGATTACTCTGTGAGATAAACTCACCTAGGCTATTGCACAATGACAAAGCAAATCACAACACCTTTTACTGTACGTGATGCAACTTTGTACTGTTTAAGCGAGATTTTTCGACAAGAAAGGACGTACTTCCGACTTGATAGAACCCAAGCATTATAGCGTTTTTGGACCTTATTTCAATCTGGCGCTTGTGATGCTTTTTAGGCTGCTTAGAAGACAATATCGATCGGGTGGTGATTTATTATTAGGGTCGGGTTTTAGATTCCCTTTATCTCTTCGCATTTATGGCGTAACTTTTAGCATGTATTTTTAGCTTTTCTCTTGGATAATATTATTCTCGAATTATAAAATTTTCTCACCCTGGCATTATGACGTTTACTCATTTTCGATTTTCTGTTTCGGTTATAAAATTAGTAATGGACTTGGTTTCTGGACTCAAAATTCTAGACTTGAGTACTGGGTTTGAATCCCGTAATCTAGTCATGATTCGAATATCGTATGAACATTAGATGAACCAACACCAGTCGAATCGATCTACCAACAGATTCGGTACGTCACTAATGTAGACTATAAAAAACCCTATGCATTTCATTAAATTTGAAATACAATATTTAATGAACACATGGAAACGGCAAAAGCATAGCACAAAAAATATGTGGTTATTGATGACCAGGCCTGGACTTCGCAATGTGAAACACGGAGCTCCGATAAAAATTCCCTAAAATGATTCTCATCAATCTCAGCTGCGGTGTCGCGCTAACTGACTCATTACATTTTTAACTGGCCGACTGTTCTTTTCATCGCAGCTAATGATCCCAACTCGGTACACAAATTAATCAAGCGAGACCGCTTCTGGCAGAATAAAATTGCTTGGGTTAATTGAACCTGTCGTGTTAATCTTTTAGCTAACTCAATCGATATTACCAGGACAAGGGTAGAAACATGAAACTTCAAGCGATCGTCAGTCAGGAAAATAAAATTAAGGTACTTCCGGTTCTCTTCTTAGAGGTAGAGGTTAGAGTTAATTTATTTCTCTTGCAAAAGGATACACAAGGGCAATATTGCATAAAATATTCTAGTCCATACAAGTAGTAGTACTAGAAGTATTAAAAGCTACGTTATTAAAACACATTTACAATTTTAAAATTGTGATATGGTGCATGAGGTGCATAGTCCCTATGACTTCTGACACATAACGGTGATATCATTTTGTTATTTGCTCATTGCATGAAGCTATAGTCCGAGATCCCCTTGCAACTAAATCATCCCCCGGCCGCCCTCAAAAAAACATCGACATAAACAGTCTCTTAAATAGTTTCTTGCATCCCTCTCTGTAGGAACTAGAACGACACACCTCTTATTCTGCAAGCTCCAATTGGATGAAACGAAACGATCAGAAATACCTAAATCGCCTAAAACGAAGGTTCAGCTATTTTTATATTTTCAGTTTTTTTATTTTTTCTGCGCCGCCACTGATACGATCTCTAAGAACCATAGGAATTTTCGATTCTCGCCACGGTAGTAATACTCGTACTATGTCGTGATTTCATTATAGTCAATTTCAGGTTACACAATACAGGTCGATCTAAAGCAATACTCGATACTCGCATATGTGTATGTATGTATATGTATACATCAGAAAATTCCCTTGGCTTCTATAATAGGCTAGCCAATGTTTCGATGGACCTAAAAAAAGTGTATCATGCCACTAGGACCTTTTTCGTAGGCCAGTGGAGAGCCTATTATGGATACAAAAACTTGTTCACTTCTACAACCCCCACCCCCCAACCACCTCATTTCACGCCAACAATAAAAAAACGGGAAATGACCAGGAACCCCTAAAAAGCGTAAAAATGAAGTTTCAGCTGTTTTTATATTTTTAGTTTTTTATCGGTGCTGCACCGCCACTGACACGATTTCTGAAAACAATGCGCGTTTTCCATCCTAGTGTGGTAATAATACTGTGTCAAAGCTTCATTAAAAACAATTCCATAATTTCCACATTACTGAATACAGAACAACCTAAAGCAATATTCGTATATACTCGTATACATCAGAAAATTCCAAGTCCATCTGTTTCCATAACAAGGAAGGCAATATCCGGATGGACCTGGAAAAGGGTATTACTCCGCTATGTCTTTCTTTCACAGGTAAATGGGCATTCTATTATGAATACAACAAATTCTGGAGTTTTACAATCCCCCACCCCCTAACCATCCTAATTTCACCCCCACCAAAAAAAAAGTAGAGAATTATCAGGTACCCCTAAAAACGAAGTTGAGGAATCTTTAATTTTTTTTGCTAATTACTTCGCCACCAATACACCGATTTTTAAAATTGGAGCAGCATCACCTACTAGGGCATAGCATACTGTTACCCAAATTTCCTCACAATCCATGTAGCGGTTACTGAGATTACGAGGCTAGAAGAACGCGCACAGACAGTCAGACCGACAGACCGACGGGCCGACGGATCGACGGACCGATGGACCAACGGACCGACGGACCGACGGACCGACGGACCGACAGACCGACAGACTGAGAGACCGACAGACAGACAGACTGACCGACGGAAATGAGTGACATGGATTTCGTTTTGTAGACGTCATAAAACGCCCAAAAAGAGTATTATCTCAAAATAGAAAATTTTCGCGATCACAATACTCCCCTCACCTATCGGTGTGGGAAGTAAAATTGTATATTTTGGTTTACTGACATTATTGTAATTACAGCATGTCAATTAAAAGATTCTATATTTATTTTTAATGATAATTTGTACCCTTTTATGATATAAGCACTAAGTATTTAAGTTACTTTGGTCCCCCATAGAAAATTTTATTTTGAAAATGGCCCGCCGTGCGAAAAAGGTTGCTGACATCTGGTGTAGATTAAGAGACAAACGGGATCAGTTTGTAGCTGTTAATCTGTGTTTCTATTTTCTTTCTGTAGATTATATAAAATGCTATCATAATGTTTCTTTTGTTTCAGGTGAGTTATTGCATTATATCTATTTGGCGTAAGGTAAGCTGAAGGTAGGCATATGGTAGCGGTCTTGGTAAGAGTGGGATCACCGTTGTCGTGACTATTCCTCGATATACATAGTTTGTCAAAAATATTTGTGCTTCCTTTATGCGGCCTAAAGAATATGATACGCGAAAGAGCATGTGTAAATTAAATATTGTACTAAGTTTCGTTGGCCAAAGCAAATTTACGTGATTATTTAAAAATTTATCAGAAAGTTAAAACTTTATTAATTTGATTTGAACACAAAAATTAACAAAGCACAACTTCATGCTTGATTCAAAGATGAGGGTTCCAAACTAGTACAGAGCCACTTATTGCTAATATTTCCCACAAGATAAACTGTATCAGTCTTGCAACTAACAAATTTTATAATATTCCGTTGCGCTCTTTCAACAGTGAGGTGGGGTGGTAGCAGCTATAATAAGGATTTTGTATAATAGTACTGCCAAGCTCAGGACTTATTTACGTGAAAGATAGCAAACTGATTGCTTTGATGTTACAGGAATTTGAAGTATTTAATACTTCTCATTTTTTTTCCGGACATGTGATCACTGAAAGCTAAGATTAGGTCGAATGCTATACGTAAATCACTAACAGTGTAATATTTTTGTAACGCAGATCCTTGAAGAGCATAAGGGAAAGCACGCGCTATCTTTTTTGTGGGATAACTAATTTGAAATCATAATTATGTATTAAACTTTTTCAAAAAGAGCAAGATTGTACAACTTATGGTTTGGATTGAATAAATACACAGTCAGTGTACGAGTACTATACCACCAAATATACGATGCGCACCCAGAAAGTAAGTTTCTCGATTAGATTAGCCCTGTACATTGTGCATGCGTAACAGATCTGTGACGTATCAATGTATCAAATCATTAGCCGCCACGATCTTTTTGATTTGACGGAATTTGGCTGGGAGTTGTCAGCATACACCCTACAGCATCGATCTTGCTACTAACGCTTTTCACGTTTTTTGACACTTCAAGAAATGTTTGTCCTCCAGTGAGTGTTTTGGTAACGACGAAGAGCTGAAGATGTCTGTCACACGTTGGTCCATTCACATGAGACAGAGTTCAACGACAGAGGGATACAAAAGTTGATCACACGATATGGAAGGTATCTTAATCTTAATGGTGGTTCTGTTAAAAAATAACTAAAACATTGCCGTACTTGTTCCATTAAATATATATCTGAGATTGTTAAATAGGACAACTTACTTTATGGATGCGCCTTCTAACTCATTAGCAATGCAAAGTCGTCCACATTCAAGTGAGGTACACAGCTTATTGATAAGCTTTAAAAAAAAGCGGTGGTCCAAATTTAGAGGCTTGTGGAGAAGTACAGTATACATAAACTCACAAATACAACATACAGTAAAATAGTTTTCTGTCGAACGTTTGTCTATATCAAGTGCATCCTCAGATTAACGATCTTTGATCTGAGTCTGGAAATTCCACTATTACCCTAACAATAAGTTTGCCAGACTGGTTCAAATACATATACTAATAAATAATTATAAATATCCTCAGAAGTACGCAAGTCAAGAAACATCTGAGGTGATCAATTTTTTTTTGTAAATATAATAACTTCATTAGCGACGTTAACGTTAGTGTACTCACAGGAAAATTTCTATATTCCGCTATACCTGACAAGAATCTTGTTGCTTAATAAAAGATGCAAATTATTCAATCGGTGTACTTAAATATGTTAGCCATATGCTATGGGACTAGAATTCTAGACCCAGAATAAACAAATGTGTACATGCCATTGTACCTATATATTATCTAGTTAACAAAACAATTGCTTGAGGATGTAACTTAGTATTGCGAAATATATTTTATCATTCTTATATTTGCATATGTGAAACGTTGTGCCTTGATTAGTATAAGATTGTAAAATATACCAAAGCTTCACCAAGTACTACAGCTTTTCATCTGTGATACTCCTCCCCAATATTATACGATTCTAAAATACAGAAAAAGTACTGCAGATTTTCATCAATATGACTCCTCCGCATTACTTGTCTATCTTAAAGTTTGAGATTCATAATTTGCACACAGAAAATTACCAGAACGATCCTCTACGCTAAACAGCTTTCGGGAAAAATTAACATTAATATATTGACAGCTTAACTAAAAAACTTGCTTCATGGTTAGATTTCGTGCTTACGTATAAACCATTTAAGGCGATACAATTATCGTCACCCTCACGCAGAAATTCCCTGTAATCTCGAGAGACAATGGAGAAATTGCGCCTATTAGGCCTTAAGTTTTTCTGATCCTCCATCCTAATGGATCCATTAATCAGAGGTATTAGCAGCTCTGTTAAGCTTCGGCTATTAAATTTACGTCACTCAGCTACAAGCCAGTGGTGCACTGTTGCCGCAGACACTGTATTCAATAAAATAGGGTGTTCGAAGTATTATGTACACGTCTTGCACGTCTATTGAAAATTATATTTTCTTACTTCCCATACCGATAGGCGAGGAGTATTGTGATCTCGAAAACTCTCTATAATGATGTACACCATAATACGTTTTTGGGGCGTTTTATGATATCTACATAACGAATATTCACGTCTTACGCCCTATTCATTTGTCTGTTCATATGTATGTTCATATTCGAAATTGTCAGTCAGAGCGAAATGTAGGATTTATTATATTACGAGTGACCGAATGATTGCAAGACTCCATAAACCAAATGTCTGAGTACCATGATCGCCAGGCAGATGAGGGTAACATCGACGTAGAAGAGATGTAAAGCTGGAGAACTGAAGACCGCTGCTGAAGACCTGCTAGATCTGTCACGAAGTGTAAAAAATTTAATGTTTCATTATTATCAACCAATACCTTTATACAAGTTATTACTTTCAAAGGTGGCCTTTATTTGTACTGGTACTTATATGAATAAATAATAATAATATAAACTCAAAAAATATGGTCCAATTACATAATCACCGACAATAGCACACCACACATTCGAAGACCATCTTATTTGAAACTTAGGGCCAGTTGTACAAGTGCCGGTTTAACTCAAGCTTTATTAAACCTGAGCTTAGCTAAGCTTAGGCTTAACGTTAACATCCCTCGTACAATCGTCGGTTTAGTTAGTTGATAATAAAACTCACTACTGTTGGCAGTAATGTAGCAATACGTACTGTCATAATTATCTAAAAAAATAACTTCTTTTTACGAGGGTTGCTCTATATCTCCGTCAATCCACCAGTATGCAGACAGCTATTTCACGCCTATTAGCGATCATCAGTGCATCATAGGTTGATTGACGGAGATAGAGAGCATCAGAATTTTCATGTCTACCAGACATGTAAAACGTGAGAGTACGCGGCAGAGAAGATTCGCCTGTGCACAATCTGGTGCCAAAAGGCATGCATGCAGTTGGCATAGAAGCGCGCTCTTCTGGACAGGTCAAGCGAACGCGCCTTTGCGTTCCACCAAGAAGTCTGCTGCTGTTTAGCAGCGACCTTCTTTGGTTTGCCGTTACCTTCGGGTACCAGATGGCGCACAGGCAGATCTTCTCTGCTGCCTACTCTAACCTCTTTTTGTTTGTCACTTACAGTGAATGTGAATGAGTCAAATTCGGGCAACGACCGTATCTGTCTCTGTTCTCTTATTTGCTCTCTTTCTTAAATCAGACACAAATCTTTCAAAAAAGATAACCTAATAATAGATGATTGATTGCGCAAGCGCACAGAAACCATAAGGATATAAGGATAGAAGAAGAAGATAACAATAAAGTGGCACGCATTTTGGAGGTTTCTTCCTGACATATCATGTTATTTGTATCAGATTAGGTTTAAACCTCAGCTAAGCTCGGGTTAAGCTTCGGTTTACGTAAGCTAGTGTTAAGCTTGGAGTGGAGGACTAAGCCATAGCATTGTACATACATAGGACGTTTTGCAACTGACGTGGTTTAACTTCGGCTTACCTTAAACCGAAGCTTAAGCTTGCATTGTACAACCGGTTCCTAGTACTATCGGATAGGGATTTACTCTCGCATAGAAAATTATGTCGGTTCAAACGACCGTTTTTGCGGAATGTCGTCTAATCTCCAGATATTACATCATCAAAGAAATCTTTGATCTCAAATTTATAAACTCGTCATCGCTCCGATTACGTTTTTCTGAATATTCCCTCTATGAATAGCACTTATTAATAATTTATTGCTCAACCGCTCAACTCTTCCAGTGCTTTATTAAATTTTAATCTGCGCATCACGGTGTATTACCGGCGTTTCAATTTTAATGATGTTCCTGTAAGTTCTTCTTATTCCCAACTTCTAAACCTGTTATCAATTGAGATAAATCAGACCAAAGATTCTTATAAACTTCTGGAACGAATCTGTTTACAATCGACAGCAAGTGCTTGTTTTACAAAAATGCAATGGTGAACTGTAAAATTTTCTAGAGATGTCTTGCATTTTTTTACCAGTTCTATGTAATTCGCAATATGTCTTTAACAATTAATTCATTCATTGACAATTGACAATCTCTTTACAGTTGTATTGCATAATAACATTGGTCAACTGTTAACCTGTCAGCCAGATTATAATAATAATATACCTTTGTAATACAGATAGCCAGGGAACGGTTGAATTTATGTATGCAGTTCTCGCTTAGATTATAACATAACTATAACACTAGACAATGACCAGTAGAAATACTAGGCTATAGGAAAAATTGCCTGTCCAGCTTTGTGTGCACAATAATTGAACAGAAAAGTATTCAAAAAACTGTACAAACAAAAATATTAGATTCGATTCATCCAGCCTATATGGTAGAAAAATCTTTAATTGTCTAATAGGGTACACAGGTCTTTCGAGATTAAACTCTTTAAAAAACAGTTAAATGCATTAAATGCACTTTTCCTTCCGCTTCTTTTTAAGCGGTAGTAAAGAATGAATAAAATCCTGCAAAAATATTCTAGAAGTACTACTTTATGAGATAAAAGACTTCCAGAACACATATCAAAAAAAGATTTTATCCAGTACATATTACTACGAATACCTAACTTCGCTTCCATTTCTGAAAATGCTATAATTATGTTATATAAATCGTTTAAATCATATAAGTACATACATCATTGTACATTCATCTTTGGCTATGGGTGTACAGCAGGTCTCCCAGGACAGAGCTCTAGGCTAGCCTCGGACAATCCTGTACAGTCTTCCAGGCTGAAATATGTGGCATCTCGACTATACCGTGGCAGGACTACTGTGACCCATCGCACTTCCAGGCCGCTACAAATGTCTTGAGCTCTGAGGAGATAGCATCAAGACAACCGATGGGACTGTTTCAACACTCGCAACTCAATAGCCTCATGCAACTCTGTATATCTCGTTTGGGGACCAAGCCACGAAGCTATTAGTGACAATGGGTGTGCAGATGAGCTTTCAAGAAGTGGCGTGAGCATGCCATTCTTCGGTCTAGAAGCAAGCTGTAGCATAAGCAAAGCTACCACGCATAAGATTGTCAACCAATGGTCCAACGAGGCACATCACCGGCAATGGCGAGTCTCCTCTGGAGAAGCACCAGGCAAAAATCTGCTTATGGGCCAAATGAGCGGTTCACTGGCTAGCTAGCGAAGATCGAGAGGAATTATGTTAGGCAGGTTATTGCTCTTATTACTGGACATGGCCACTTCAGACGACCTCTATACACACTTGTAATATACTCTTTTTACTTCCCACACCGATAGGTGGGGAGTATTGTAGTAGTAGTAGTATAGCGTTTATTGTAAATATAAAATAAATAAGATACAATAAACAACAAGTGACCCAAAAAAAGTTAAAAACTTGTGCTTGGGTATAAGTAATTATTATAAAATGGAAACAACAAATAAGGGTTAATTCAGGAATATTTATATTTAAATATTATGTATTCCATATATATCAGTAATAATAGGTATTGCGTATGTCTACAAGTTGGTGAATTTTAATGCGCTTATTATTTACTATCCATTGTTTTAAACCATACTTGAATGAATTTAAAGGCACTAGACATTTTATGCTTTTTGGTATCTCATTGTATATTGTGATCACCAAAATCTTCGATTTTGAGTAACACGCTTTTTGGGCGTTTTATGATGTCTACAGAACGAAAATCCATGTCAGTCATTTCCGTCGGTCATTCTGTCTGTCGGCCTGTCTGTCTGTCTGTCTGTGCGCGTTTTTCTACCCTCGTAATCTCAGTAATCGCTGCATGTATTGTGATGAAATTTGGGTAGCGATATGCTGGGGGGTCGTTGTAGGTAATGTTCTTATAATTTTGAAAATCGGTGCATGGGCGGCGGGGTAATTAGCAAAAAACAAAACAAAAATCCTGAAACTTTTTGTTCAGGTGTTTTAGGAGTTGATAATTTTCTACTTTCTTTGGTGGGGTGAAATTGGGGTCGTTGGGGGGTGGGGGGTTGTAAATCTCAAAAGTAGGTTATACTCATAATAGGCTATCCATTGACCTGTAAAAGGAAGACGTAGCGGCACAATACTCTTTTTTAGGCCCATCCGAACATTGCTTTGCCTATTCCAGAAACCAAGGAAGTTAGAATTTTCTGATAAATACATAGGAATATTATTTTAGATCGTTCTGTATTGAGTAACGTAAATGTTATGGAATGGATTTCAATGAAACTTTAAGAGTATTGCTACCGCGGCGAGGATGAAAAACGTGTATTTTTTGGATAAATCGTGGCAGTGGCGGCGCAGCAATAATAAAAAAACTAAAAATATAAAAACAGCTCAAACCTTGTTTTTAGGTGTTTTAGGGGTTCCTGATCATTTTCTACATTTTTTTGTTGAAATTGGGGTGGTTGGGGGTGAGGGTTGTAAAACTGAAAGATTTGTTGTATTCATAACAGTTTGCCTTGCCTATTACAGAAACCAAGGGACTTAAGAGTTTTGTGATGTATACATATACGAGTATTGCTTAATTTCGTTCTATGTATATTGCGTAAAACAAAGATTATTAAATTGATTTTAATGAAATTTCGACTATCGCGGCGAGAGTGGAAAACGCGCCAGTATCTGAAAAATCGTGTTAGTGGCGGCGAAACGATAATTAAATAACTAAAACTATAAAAATAGCTCATACTTCGCTTTTAGACGGTTTAGAGGCTCCTGATCGTTTTGCATCGTTCATTTGAAGCATGCAGAATGAAAACTGTGGCATCCTAGTTTCTAAGGAGGAAGACGCAAGAAACTATTTACGAGAGGTTTTGTGTTGGATGTTTTTTTTTGCGGGAGGGTGGGCGATGATTTGGTTGCAAGGGGATTTCAGACTAGAGCTTCACGCAATGGGAAAACAATAAAATGAAATCATTATTATGTGTGGGAATACCGAGTCAATCAAGTTGACTCCATTTTTTCGTTGAGGTTTTGTGTACTGAGGTTCGATCTTTGAACATGCTCAGAATAAAACTCCTTCGTCCAATTCTAAAACCCATACCAATTTTATTGATTAATAATAATAATAATAATATCGCCCATTGACATTCTAACTCCTTATATTTGCTTACATTGCAATAACCTACTTATGTTTTCTACTAATAACTATTAATTATCGCATAGCAACAATAATGCGATGGCAGCATTTGCACCAAGTTAAGGTCCATTTACGTGTATTGCATACTGTCACTCTTGGAATCCCCAATAGAGAAAAGGAGTGTAGAGTTTGCCATTAGTCTCAAGAGACTGCTCGACATATCACTACGACTGCTAATCACTCAGGCCAGGAGAAGGGCTTTGTTTGGTGTGACGCAGCCAGATGACAAAAGTGACTATAATATTGAAAAACAGCTCCTTGACCCGGTCAGAAATTGGCTTGCTCGACTAATAGGTACTGGGCACACAATAAGCTCTGGATGACGTGTAAGGACTAGAGTCCACCCCAAACTACTACTAAGTCTAATCTAATCTGATATTCATCTTCTCTCCACTGCATAGGTGGACGAAGTCTTTCAAATGCAAACAATTTCAATCTTGAGATATCAGGTTTTTTGGAGGTCGCGAAAATATGCCACTCATGTCCATTAGTCTGTCTTTGAGAGAGGGTAGAATTTTTTTGGCGAAGGTGGAACTAAAATATCTTTTTGTACTCGTGGACTCTCCTTCGCTAAATAATGGGGGGGGGCATTGCGTAATATGCTTCAGTACGTACATACAATCTTTAAATAGAAATAGCAGAATAGCAGCAGCGAATAAAATTAGCCATAAATAAATAAAAACGGTTAATTATTATTACTCATATATCTAACAAGTCTTTACTGATAATGCTGTCATAATATTCAAAGATCGATCAATACGTCTGTATAGCTTCCTTTGAAGATTTATGAAACCCCGATAAATCTCTGTGGGATATGATTTAGCTTTGTACAATCACCACGTACCTTCTTTCGCTGAATTTTGCGTTCTAACGTGAAGCTCTGACAACGAACTTCCTGGAGGCTGACAGGTCGTCGCGTACGTAGGTGGTTCGTTAGGCTAGAATGCACATATTTGGATTTTGCTTGCCAGAATATATTTAGGTTGGATGTAAGGCTGCGTTTAAGCAAAGCGTTACTGACTGTGCGTCTCAAACGTGTGTTTTGCTTCGCTGGAATTACAAAGAACGAGGCATATGTACGACAGTCAAGTTTAAAAAAATTGGACACTTGGACAGCACTGACTCTTTCGACTAAATTCCTGCCCAGTGCTGTGATATTTCTGATGGTAATGTATTATTATTATTATTTATCTATACGAATAAAAATAAAGGCCACCCTTGAAGGTTATTATGTAGAACAGACACAATGACGTGTAATTGCCTTAAGATGATATACCTACATACAGGGTGTCCCAAGACGATTAAGACAAGCAATACTGGGCAGTAGTAGCAGATTATAATTTTTGGGGTGTAAATTAGAGCAAATATAGTATCTTTTCTGATTATTGTGTTACTCAGTGAGGTATTTCTTTTTGGTCACGTGACGTCTGATTCAAAATTTTTAATGGGACACCCTGTATAATTGTTACTTTTTGTGTTCCTCCCGATGAAACAGTTCCAACAAACTAGCACACTTGGGGTCTAAAGTGATTAGTGCAAGAGATACAGGTACTTAAAGGACTGTACCACTACCACTATGAAACACTACCAAAGTAATTAAACTGTAGGGGTACATGTTATAATCAATGGTAGTGGTACTATCCTTTAAGTACCTGTAGCTCTGGAATTAATCACTTTAGACTCCAAGTGTGCTAGTCTGTTGGAATTGTTTTATTGGGAGGAACACAAAAAGTCACAAATATACAGGGTGACCCATTAGAATTTTTGAATCGGACGTCACGTGATCAAAAACAAATACCTCATTGGATGACGCAGTAATACGAAAAGATACTGTATTTGCTCTAATTTAAACATCCAAAATTATAGTTCTTTACTACTGCCCGGTTCCGATATATTGCTCGTCTTAATCGTCGTGGGACACCCTCCTGTATAATACCAAATTTTTGTTACTTAGATATTCGTCTGAAGGCTCCCTTCATTTAAACTGTACGAAAATGGCGGTACAATTACTAAATAATTAATACATTTTGGAATTACTAATTCTTCCATCCTCGCCATCTCAATCTCACCCTCATATTTGCGAACATTACCTGTAATAAATTTGTAAATCACTTATTAGACAAGTCTATTTAGTAGAAAAGGTTCTTCGGATTTTGGGATAATAAGGTACTACAGGGGTTTCTTTACTCGAAAGGCCGACGTTTCGCCGTTTATTTTACGCCTTCTTCAGGGCTATCGAGCACACCCCTATAGCACCAAAGGATGACATGTCCCTTTGGGTCAAACAACATTTGACAAAGACAAACATCTTGTGGAATGTGTGTTGCTTGACCCAAAGGGACATGTCAACCGTTGGTGCTATAGGGGTTACCCAAAATCCCAAAAACCTTTTCTACTAAATAGTAAAAAAGCTGGGATAGGATTTACTTTCTACTGTATTAGACAACGTACAGTGAGACACATAATTCGACGATTATAACTGAAAAATGTTTTCCGAGACTTCAAATGTTTGAAAAAGGCATCAGTGAGCAAAAAACAGACACCGGGATGAAGAGGTAAATAGTCCTTCTAGTATAGGTCTTTTCATATTAAATGTTAGTAAGAGTTCAAAGTGGTTAGATTAAAATTTATTACATAAAATTTGTCTTGTACATTTTTCATCCTTTGCCAATTTGACCAATATGACCATTCAAAACAACAGAATCGCCAGTTTTAAAACAACATGTAGCATCCCTTACACCTACAATACATGGAAGTCCATATTCTCTTGCGACCACAGCACCTAGAATAGAATTTTAAGATATTAAATACTCTACGGCTTCCATTTTGAGAGCTCATTTATAACGAATGTAATAAAAATAAAATAGTTGGTGCATAGAAGAAACTGTGGGCCATTTTTTGACCAAAATACTTGTTTTGATAGAAGGTTTAGCCAGGGTCCTCTAAACAGGTACGAGAGGAGGACATCGTAGATACTTTCACGATATTATCTGGCGTGATATTCCTAATAAATATAGAAAGTTTGTTCTCAAAAATTTGTATACGTTTCTAATGAATTGGACCTTTTTGATGTTCATTAAGTTTATATTCTTGCAATGTAGTTATTCGGTCGAATGTCTATTTGTTCTTCTCTCTTGATTTTCTACGTTTTTTCAAACACCAACGCCAGATGCAGTGAGCTATATTTGACAGAAAATAGAGCATCTATGAACACCCGACGTTTGGCACATCTCGAAGAACAAACAAAGGATCTAAAATAGCCTAAAAGGAACAATTTCGTGGTATGTTTCTAGCTAAACCGAAAGTTTGGGGCGAGCCAAGTGCCTCATCAAGAACGTTTATCGCAATGCAACGTTTCCTTAAGTTTATAGCTCAATACACATTGAGGAGTCTCACTGCTTTATTTTTTTTTTACTACTCTATGTATTTTGTAACCAACGACCTCTTGAATGATGATTTCATTTCATTCAACAATACATGCATCTCCCTGCTATGTATCTTTTATTTCTAGAAATGGATAAAGTTTAGATTGACGTGCTATAAATTTTCAACTATTACAGCTTGTGAAATGAACATCCTCTTCAAAAATAGATAGTTCTGTACTTATAGAAATTCATAAGTAGTGAACATTGTCATGTAATCTCACCATGAGATACTAGTCCTCCTAATTCTGTTACGAGTCCTGATAACATTGGAAAGTATGGTGACCAGCCAATGTCTGTGCTGTAGGTAATCAAGATGTCCCCTGAAATAATACAAAATAATAATACCTAAGTATATGTATATAACAGTTAAATAATAACCCATGATGATTATATGACTGGCCAAACAAAAAACAGTTAGGTTAAAATTACTACTATTCATTGGGATGCATCAGATTGACGTAAACTGTGTGTCCGCTGATTGTATATGCTAAGCTTTTGGAAATCAGAAATATTTGCAATGTTAGCTTTTGCCTCTTATATTCACGAAATTTAGAGGCCTAGGAGACAGACTTCTATCTGCTCTGACAGCCAGGTAGCATTAAAAACATTGAGTGCTCGTAGGTTTACAACAACGCTCGTTCTGCAATGTAGAAGGGTCTTGGATGACATTTTGGCAAGACATCAGGCGTCGCTTATGTAGGTACCGAGTCATTCTGGAGTCCTGAGCCGGCTGTGGGGCTGGTAGAAGGTACCATTGGAAGGAAAACCGAAGTGTTGTTGCAACATCAACATCTTACGGGATGGAGAGGAATCTCTGGACATCTCCGTCAGGCTAGAGAACTTATTTTAGGACCTTTGTCCAAGGTAGGGCGGTTCTGTCTTTCACTGGACAGAAGCCGGCTAAGGGTACTTGTAGGCTTGCTATCTGGATATAATATCACTTGTATTTCATGACCCGACGTATGCACACTGTGGCGAGGAGAAAGAGTCCTCGGTACACAATCTATGTTGCTGTGCAGCCCTTGGATATCACAGGCAGACTATACTAGGTTCAAGAGTCCTTGAACATTAGGAGCTAAGTCCACAGGGGTCTGCTTTTTTATGGTCAGTCTCTCGCAAAAGCTAAAAGCCTATGGCGCTGTAGAAGCACTGCGAGAGGGTAAGAGTCGGTGCATGTTAGATTTTAAGTGCTGCAGGTTGTAGCCGTCGGGAAACAAATTCCACGGCACCTCATTCCACAGCGTCGAAGAATAAGTGCTGGAAGACACTGTTTCTGGGAGTAGGAACTTCGACCTTGTAATTATGAGCTCGCAGAGCCTCTCTAGTGTTCCTCGTTCGGACGGCCTTTAGTATTATTATCTAGGAGAGCTCACTCGAACATCTTTCTGTAAAACGTCACTCGAACATCTTTCTGTGAAACAGATGCAGGTAGCCACCCTTCTTCGATGTTCCAGGCTGTAGAGGTCCTTTGTGAGGTTAGGCGCATCGATTACTCTAATTGCTCTCTTCTGGATAGTGTCCAGAAGCTTTAGAGAGTGCTTTGGAGCGCATCCCCACACATCGGAGCAATACTCCCACGATAGTCGGATCTGCGCCTTGTAGAGCAGCAGCAGTTGCTCTGGTATATACAGCTTCCTACAGTGGAACAAAACTCCAAGCTTCTGGGAGGCCGTATTAGCAAACACTGATGACGTGGTCGAGCTAGGACATGTTGATGTTGATCCCCAAACGCTTGACGGGAAGTGACCCGACTGTGGGCTCGCCCTCCATTTCCACAGTTGATAAGCCAACGTGAGACTTCTTTGTAAGTGTTGTTGCCTGAGCTTTCTGTACATTGAACTGTACTTTATTTACTAATCTTCACTCGATAATTGTTTTGATATATTTGAAGGCCTATGCACTGGTGATTCTGTCCACCAGGAAGCCTCTCCTTCTTTCATTCATTCAAGCTTTGGAAACTTGATTCCATTATCAGAGGAAAGTTACTCAAGCTGAAGCATAATTAGTTTTATATGGGTAATCCAACAACTGCAATATCGTGTCAAATCATCATGAGATCTTTAAACATGGAAGAACAACAGCTAATAGAGCACTAGAGAATATTTAAGTAAATTGAGCCACACAGTAAAATTAACTTTTGTCGGATTTTTCTCCTCTAACTTAATATCTCTTTAATCCGTTATTTCTAGATAGGTACCTATTTGAAGCTGTCCAATTTCATCTAAGCTGTTGATGACACAGGCTCTTCCTCTTACGATTCCAGTACATACAGGCGTTCCCTTGCAAACTTGGTCTGAGTCAGTGAATACTGCAATTTTCCTATCGTCTGCATCTTCAGGCGCTGGTAAACCATATATCAACTCTGGGAACCTCAAATGTTTCCATTTGGGATACAATTTTTGTCTTCTCACTGCCCTACAAGACGAGATGTTTAAATATAAAGTTCTTATTTATATCCCCAGTATATATTTGCAATAAGGATTATACTACTTCCGTCAGTGAATGTGAACAGAGAGATCAGACAGTAGAGTATCAACTGCACAAATCCCAGCTGTCGCATCACTGAGAGAATCCACTCTGGGGGAGCATTCTACAGCCAGGTTCCACTAGGCTGGAATTGTTGATCACTCAGTTCTGAGGGATTATTCCCCTCCTTCTAATACACAATACAGGACTAATTGCTGTTCCTAAGTGGCGCCGGGAAACAGTAACAAAGCCTACACAGAACACGAGGCTAATGACCAAAGTAGTCGATGCCGATGATACAGAAAGTAAAGTAAAATAATTATGAAAAATAAACAAAAGAAAAGATGGTATACCGGGTGAGTCATTTATCTTGAGACAAATATATATTTCGGTTGAAATCGATTATATCGCAGAAAGTTTCATACTGAAGTTGCTGGTCACCGGGAAATCCGTTACATGGTCCATATTACGACTTCCGGTTCAGACCGGAAGTACTGTTTTTCGACAGGAAATATTTTTTTTTTAAATCGAAACACTCATTTTATATCATGCATGTCGATTAAAAAATGGCAAAATAAACACTTTTTGTTATAAATTTTTTGATTTTGTCCATATTTTGGCCATAACATCAAAGTTGGTGGGGAATTTACCTTAAGACAACATCTACCAAGGTTGGAATCGATTATATCAAAGAAAATTTCAGATAACATTTGTAGAACAGCGAGGGGGTCGTTGCATGGTCCTTGATATGAATAATCGATTCCAGCCGAGATATATCTTTGTCTCAAGATAAATGCCCCACCTGGTATAATAAATGGTTGAAAAAGGTATTAAAATTTACCTTGCAATCAATACTGGGTTCCTTTCGTTAATAATTTCTCCTAATTCATAAAATGTCAAATGATAAATAAGATCTGCAGACGGTAATATACCATGGTGTACCATCTGTTCAGCCAGAGCTCTATATCCTAATCTGATTTTGTTGATGGTCCTGATGAATTCTGCCTTGCTTTGCTCCCTCACACCAACAGCCACTCTAATTTTGTTTATAAGATATCTTACTATATAGCGTGTTATTCTGCTTTTTGGCGATTTTAAGTTTCTCACAATTTCGTCGACCGTCATTTTAGCGTTTTGTGCTGTTTTGTCATTTCTTGCATTTGCTTGGAGCATAGGGATTAGTTGAGTAGGATCTTCAGCCCATGATTTTTCTATAACTTCAAACTGAAATGTTAAGGAATTTCTTTTACTAGTAATGTCGGCATGGTCATGTCTAGCCAATAACCGAATACAGTCATTATTCTTATAAATTGTTGCATGTAAGGACATATCCAGATAATCAATATAGGGGGAGAGAGTAGCACCGAATGTTATGAGGTTTGTGTATGCTTTCATCATTTATTGAATGAATGAAAGGAGATGGCCTTTTGGTGACATGGGCCTACAAGCGGGCTCCTCTGCACGTCTCCTCACCCTATTTCCCTAGTCCAGCCCTCACCATAAAGGTGAGGATGGCCTTGGGAAATAGGGTCTTCAGATTCAGGGACCCTTGAACGTAGTATGCCAAGGAAGTCGCAGCGGCATAGAATGTGTGACAAGGATTTCTCGTCCTCGCCAAAGCCTGCACACTTCGCTTGTACCCCCATCACATACAAGTCTGAAGGTTTGATGGCCGCTTACCAGGCCGACAAGTAACCTTAGCCGGCTTCTGTCCATTTTGAGATAGAACCGTCCCAGGCCAGAAGTCTTAAAATAAGTTCCCTAGCTTCACGGAGATGTCCAGACATTCCTCTCTATATAAAAAGATGTTGATGTTGCAATCACACCTCCGCTTTCTTTCTAATGGTGCCACCAATGGTGATCACGTGTTCACGATTTATTACAGTATGCAATATACCTAATTTGCAACAATACGTTCTTATAATATACGTGAGTTATATTTAGATATGAATCATTCGTTTCTTGGGAAAAACGATCAAATAAATTTCTTATCAAAAATCTTGGGCTTGAGGTGAATATCGCTGTTCTCTCTTTGTATACGCATATGGTTGCATCAAACTCAAGAGTAAATAGTAAGTCATTAGTGCCACCAGTTGTGGGTAACAAGAGAATTTTCTAAATTTTTGCCAAGTGAGATTGTATTTTATTTCTAAAAAGAAAGCATCTTACCTCCCCTAGATTTCTGTGACCATGCTTCCTAAGAAAATTAATCAGCTTCTTATATGCTTCGGGACATTTTTCCTCTAACCATTCTATCGATTTATCAGGTTGTAGCCTACAAAATTCTTCTGCAAGGCCATGCTCTTGTACGGTTCTGGATATTTCCGTCAAATACGAAGGTATTTCGGCAGACACAACATCTTCGCAAGACGACAATATTGATGCAAAGTCGGCGTAATGGTCCATTGATAATTCTGAAAAAATTAACTGTTAGGACCAGTTGTACAATGCAAAGCTAAGCTTCGGTTTAAGGTACGCTTCCGTTGAACGGCGGAAGTTGCAAGACGTCCATTGTACAATGCCGGCTTAGCACTTCACTCCAAGCTTAAAAAGAGCTCAGCGTAAACCGACGAGTAACATTACCTCCTATACCTTTTACCTATACTTTTTATATGTCTATATGGAAAATTAAATATTATTATTGATTGCGTTCAGGGATCCTGAGCGCTCTTGAGCCTGAGCGCTCCGGAACGCTCAGGTAGCAGAGCGACCAAACGCCCCGCTGTTTATCGAGCGAAGGTCATTTTATGTTCATTCATCCGAAACCAATCACAGACGACGTCGTTTCGCTTTTATTAAAGCTCGTCAGTGTGATTTAGGTCTCAGACGAATAAATGAAATTGCCTGTTAGTGCCTAGCTGGCAAAACTCGTACTAGTAGTAGCAACATATAGAGATTGGGAAGCAGTACTTTAAAAAAGTATTGGTTCGCCATCTATCTACCAAAGCCGGTACCTGAGCATTTAATTTGAATATCCGAGCACTGTTTATGTGACCCGTTTAAAAGCATCAGGTATAGGAACAAACAGACTCTTTTTTGTGGAACACTCATTTAACACTCCCGACATAACGGTTTATGCTAAAAAGCAACTTAACTCAATTAGAGAGTAGCAATTTCATTCGTTCATCCAAAGCCAATCACAGACGACGTCGTTTCGCTTTTATTAAAGCTCGTCAGTGTGATTTAGGTCTCAGACGAATGAATGAAATTGCCTGTTAGTGCCTAGCTGGCACAACAGGCAACAGGCTGGAAATAACGTCAGGGACGTTATTTCACGTTATCGGCTATTTGTGACATGCGCAGTTCTGCCAAAATAATCGAATCGGCTAATAACGGATAAAGTTGTACGTTATCTACGGAAGATTACGGTACGGTGTGATTGATGCGGTGTTGGCAGGTCTAATACGCTATGCCGCAATGAGAGCCGAACCGTGATAATTTTGATAGCAACAGTACTTATTTTGTGGTTTGTCATTGTAGGAAAGGCTCAGGTTTTCTTCCCTCAGTTTTATTTGACAGCGTGTTAGTCGTGTTACCATGAGAGTTAAATGTCATACTTCGGTGGTCCTGAAAAACCATATTGTTAGGTGTTTATTTGTTTACGATCAAGTACAATATGCGCCAGCAAACCGATGTCCAAAAGCTTGTTCCCTTTCGAGTGTTTGCAATACAAAGACTATAAAAACGTTAAAAAAACACAGGAAGCCTAAATCACGAACCTCACTTATTCTATGCTGCGATACATAAAGGTATAAGCCAAAAGTAAGACGTTTATACTCTACATAACGTAATGTTAGAATCGTTTGATGACGTGAACAACTGTTATCGTTTCACTACTGACACTTTGGAAGGAGCCATGCAAAAAGTTCCTAATATGTTCAGTGTAACACTTTAGACGTGGACCAGTATTCCTCTCTAAGAGGGGTGATACACGTACGAGCAACTACGCGTACTTGTGGCTCGACGACCTTTTTCGCCTGTGTGTCACCGTAAGTACGTGCACTTTAAAACCGTCGAGCAAGTCGCCGGCGATCCAAATGGTTTGAAATCTTGCTCGTAGCTTGTCTCGGCTCGTACTGCGAGCCGCGAGCCACCACTTAGTTTCGGCGGGCCATCGATGCGCAACGCTTGTTGTATTTGGCGTTTGTTAAAAGTTTAGTTTATTTAGGAAAATTATCAAAATGAGTGATTTCAGCTTCACGTGTGTCACCACGTCGAGCCGAGTAAGTTCGCGAACTTAAAAACCGCGTACTTAAAGTTCGTACGTGTGTCACCTCTTTACCAGATCGCTCTATGCAAAGCGCTCCTAAAGGGCGCTCAGTTCCCTGAACGCAACCAATGTGTCTTGTTGCCAGCCAATTGAATGAGTTGCGTATCTACTTACGACTTTGTCCTTCCAGCAACGTGTTAATCACTACAACTTGATAGAACACTGATACCGTAGTTGTTCTAGAATGACACATAGCTACAATTTCAAGCTCGTTCAGAGCTTCAGCAATTTTACGATAGATCGTGCTTATTGATCCTTTTGTCAGTTCTTCTAAATTTATTCTGTTGCATGCATCAACCGACTCTTTCAGGGTCTGCTTGTTTTGAAAGACCGCTTTCATAGCTCGCAAAAACTCTTTCAACTTTATTGTTGGCGGTGTAATTCCATTCCTTTTTATTAATATATCGTTCAACTTGTTGTCCAAAACTGGATGTCCGAAAATAGCCAAATCCAATATTAAGGAACTAACTTGAACATCTTTTGCTACATTTTTGTGCATGGTCTGAAAGCAGAACAATTATGTGAAAAAAATTGTGGTGTAAAAGTCCAGGAGCTATTTGCCATGAGCACTGTTTTCACATATTTTGAATTGATTAATCACAAATATTGGAAATTCGAATCCATTTAAAATGACTAAAAAGCAGTTCTTTGTTATCGAAAAAATTAGCATAAAAAACTTAAAAAAATATTGTACTAAAATGCTTTAAAAAGAAGAAAATAAATTTTGCTTTAAAATATTATCAACTTATACCCTCGTTATACACAATCTATATGATCATAAAAGCTTGTCGCGCGATTTACTTGTGTAAATGAACTAGTACCTATTTAATTGACTAACATAATCTTAATAGCGTTAAAACTTCAGTATAATTAAATACTTATAGGTACTCACGTAAATCTCGTGAAAAGCTTTTATGACCATTATTATAAATTGTGTATAATGTGGCTATAAGTTGATAGTTAACGTTTTAAAGAAAAATTTTATTTTCTTCTTTTTAAAGCATTTAAATAAAAGCTTTTTTCAAAAAAGAGTTTTTTCTTAATTTATTTTTTACTTTTTAGTCATTAACTTGTGTTTATTCTGTGGATGAGTTTTTGTCCACCTAGTCCACCTAGTTTTTGTTGTAAATTGTTGTAATTTGTACTTTTGGATACGATTGTTCTGACTTCAAATGTACTTCACTGTGTATAGCTGGTCAATAAAGTTAAGTAAGTTATTTCTCCATACTATAGGATAGCATAATAAACTTCAATACTCCGCCATATTGGATTAAAAGTGATGTCAAAATATGTTTTCAATTATTCTCGGCAAGCCCTTTTATTTAATACTCATATTGCAGAAGGGCATAAAAAATAACTAGTCCGCCATCTTGGATGATCCACCATGTTGGATTCAGAATGACGTCACATTATTTTTCAAATAGGTAACTCTCAACAAGCCCTTACTTTGTATACCTATATTGTAGAAATGCATTAGAAATAACTATTCCGCCATCTTGAATGGTTCGCCATATTGGATTTAGAATGACGTCACATTTCTTTTAGAGTTACACTCAAAAAGCCCATTCGTTTGACATACATACTGTAGAAATGCATTAAAAATAACAATTTCGCTATCTTGGATGGTCCACCATAATGGATTTAGAATGACGTCACATTTGTTTTCGAGCTACACTCAAAAAGCCTTTTCAGTTGATACCCATATTGTAGAAGTGCATAAAAAAAATAACTATTCCGCCATCTTGGATGGTCCGCCATATTGGATTTAGAACTAAGTCACATAGCTAATCATGCATTGTCATTCAAACTAAACGTGCTTACAAAATTTCAGCTCAATCGGTTGAGGATATCTGCTTCAAAATTTAGTAGCAAGACTCCACCCGAACTACATAGATACATACATGAATATACAGGGTGAGTTTTTAATACCGACTCGGTCGATAACTCCACCACTGTAGAAGACAGCGGAAAAAATTTTATATAAAAGTTGTAGCCACGGATATGCTCCTTGCTGAGAAAATATTCTGATTTATACAGGGTGATCCATAACTCCGTGGTGATGCAAATATATATTTTATTAAATGAGATACCCTATATATTAACCCATTTTTAGATTCCACTAATAATTTTTCTTCTCCCAATATAAGGTATTATAACATTATACAGGGTGTAACTTTTAAGGATGTCCACACCTATACCACCATGTAGATCTCGCTGAGCTGATCATTTTTCGATAAGCAACATGGGTCCAAAAACGAACCGTTACGGAGATAACGCTACCGAAAGTTACCCTTGCTGACGCTTGAAGTTAGGCAATTCATTCAACGCCTCGTAATTGGCAGAGGAGAGAGGGGGTTACGGATCAGCTGCTAAGACAGATTCGGCTTGTCAACATTTAATCCTAATGGCCAAAATGTCAAAAGTAAACCAAACAAACAAAACAAAAAAAAACTGCAAAAAAACAACAACAAAAAACAGCGAGATCAGTCAAAAATCAGTGGAGAGGCTCCACGTGGCCATCGCCTTCTTGCTTGCACAATCTGGCTCGATGAATGACCGATGTAGTGGCAGCATTGATTACCTGTGGCTGCTCCCTGACGTCTCCAGCTGCTGCAATGATGCGTGCAATCAGCTCTTCTGCTGTGTGCGGTGCACCCCCTTGGTAGACAAGTGCTTCCAGGTGACCCCACAGGAAAAAATCCAGGTGATTGAGATCCAGAGACCGCGCCGGCCACGCTACTGGCCGCAAGGCATCGAATTAATTGCCTAACTTCAGGCGTCAAAAAGGACTACTTCCGGTAGCGCTATCTCCGAAACGGTTCGTTTCCGGACCCATGTTGCTTATTGAAAAATGATCAGCTCAGCAAGATCTACACGGTAATATGGGTGTGGACATCCTTAAAAGTTACACCCTGTATAGGGTATTTCAAAAGTTATGACCATTTATATATCCAAATCGCTGTCAAACGAACGTACTGTATATCAAAAAGTAATTATTCAAAAATCATTTTTTTTTACATGAAAAGATTAAAAATATCCTCTAGTTTTAAAATCGACGCATATTCGTATACAGGGTGATGTAGAATGCAAAATCCAAATTTTCTCTTTTTTTTTAATGTAATCCCCAATATTTTATTATACCAAAGAATTGCTTTTAATATGCTCTTTTATCTTTGTATAGCACTTGTTTTACCTACGTCCATCAGTTTCCGAGATATTTCGATTTTTCGGTAAATTTAAAATATAGCTTCTATTTATGTAGTGAAATTTATTTATTTTGAGAAAGTACTATCGAATTTGCTTTTTATTTAACTAACAACTAAATTATAAGGTCATGATAGTATTTGATGAAGTCAAAACCCTGAATCATCGAGATAATAGAGTCAAGTATGCTGAGGAAACGATTTTGTAGGCATGATGCATAATTAGCAAGCAGATTTATCAGGTAGGCTTTAAAAAATTGAGAGTTTTCATAACCTGCTCATTAATTCCATACTGTGTTAAAAACGAACTTTAAAAATTAGTTTTTCCATTGAGGGTATATAGGAGAATCTTTGAGAAATTGCCTACTTGCTTCTAGAATATATCAGCTATGAACAGCAATATCCAGAACGCAAGCACTCTAAAATAATGCGTTTGCTAGGTTGAAGAATCGTTTTATTTGGACTGTGTCGGTTAATATTTCATAGGCTACCTGATAGATCTGCTTGATAATTATGCATGACGTCTATAAAGTTGTTTCATCAGCACACCTGACCTATAATATCTCGTTAATTCAGTATTTTGACTTGATGAAGTACTATTATGGCCTTATATTTTAGTTAGTTGTTAAGCAAAAATAAAATTTGATAGTATTTTCTCAAAGTAAATGAATTTTATTAAACAAATAGAAGATATGCCTATTTAAAATTTGTAGAAAAATCGAAATATCTCAGAAGCTAATGAATGCAGCCATAACAAGTGCTATTCAAGGATGAAAGTGAATATTAAAAGCAATTCTTTGGTATACTAAAATATTGGGCGTAGTGTTTAAAAAAAGAGAGAAAATCTAGATTTTGCATTCTACATCACCCTGTATACGAATATGCGTCGCAGGCTTTTTTTATAGCCAATTTTCAAACTAGAGAATATATTTTATTCATCCGCGAAAAAAAATAATTTTTGATTCATTAATTTGGAATATAAAAATGGTCATAACTTTTGAAATACCCTGTATAATGTTATAATACCTTATATTGTGCGAAGAGAAATTATTAGTAAAATCTAAAAATGGGTTAATATATAGGATGTCTCATTTAAAAAAATGCATGTTTGCATCACCACGTTGTTATGGATCACCCTGTACAAATCGAAATATTTTCTGAGCAAGGAGCATATCCGTGACTACAACTTTTATATACAACTTTATCGCTATCTTATACAGTAGTGGAGTTATCGACCGAGCCGGTACTAAAAACTCACCCTGTATATGTACATACATAGGTACACACCGGGATACACACATACATACATATCACAGCATAGTAAACTTTCAGCACAATATCTCAGGTTGGCGGCAATTACACGCGCATCCCCCCTTTTGGATGATTCTTTGTAAGGATGCTAACGATACTTCGATACTTGTACTTCTGCACTAATATCGAGTATTTTTATCTTAGGTACTTTTTGAGCGATTCCAAGCTGGTATCGCTATTTTTGTAGCGGTATCGGTATCGAAAATAATTATATAATTATTGAGGGGTGTAATCAATTGCACAAAATTCTCACGCATTCTGATTTTCAAATGACTGTTCTGTTTTACATTTGATACGTTCTGATTTTCATTTGATTATTCTGATTTACATATGAGGCTTTCCGAATGTGATGCTACCTACAACTAGAAAATGTGTAGACGGTCGATATTCAACATAAGGAAATTAAGCAATTTAATAGTAATAGTGCTGTACTAAACTTTAAGAAGCTGTTATGGAAGCTTGAAGAGATAGCAGAAAAGTGAAGCAATGTAATAAAAACGAAAATAGGCCCGATTGCAAATATCTTCATAATATATAAGTAGTAGTATAGAAAAAATAACAAGTCTCTCTTCTGGATGTTATAAATTCTGCCTTCAGCACTTAATTAAAAATACCACATCGCATTTATGGATAGGAGAGGTAAAAACTTCTCTTATGGCATTTACTTAGGTAGATTCTACAGTCATACTTACTGTAACGACGTCCATCATAGCGTGATGCATAAACGGTCTTATTCCAGTTGTTGAGCAAGGGTCATAGCTCTGGTGTGCAACTTTCTGTATGGATGCATCAACACATTTGATTACACTTGTCTCTGTAAGGACTGTCATACCGTTTGGTATTACTTCCTTTACATTAGCTATGGTGAGCACCGAGTGGTCTGTGAGGAGAGGAGAGTCTGTTTCGTGATGAAACTCATAGTCGGACCATATGTTCAGTGTCGTGATTGGTCTTGATTGCAGGATGTGCAGTTTATCCTAAAATTTACGAAAAAGGTCAGGCATATGTATTACGTAACAAAATTTTAGCTATTCGGCGAAATAAGTAATAAACTTTATTGAACTATATACAAAGTATACCCTTTTGACTTTTGTAGGGCAACCAATCTCTCTTAAACTTATTTTAGCAAAGAAATGTGTTACTTTAGGAACCGATGGCTCACTCAGAGGGCTGAAGTATACATAGAGAGTTTGCTAAGTAGTTTGTCGTGTGCGGTGTTTCAAGGTGAGGAACAAGGACTAAAAAAGTTTCAGGTCAAATGCATTACAATATGCAATGTGTCTGGTCATTGGAGCCTTTAGGGGGATGAAATACATACAATATTTTTATCGACAAATCACCCCCGCCCTTTGTAAGTAATTTTTCGCCCACCGTAATAAAATAACACCATTTTGTTTTTTTTTTGCTATCGAAGCACAAGTATTGTACTAATTTAGTCAGTTACCCAAGAAAAGGCCCTAGAAACAACAAAGCAAGTCTCATTCGATAGCGCAACATGTGGACCATACTTGGTAAATGTATGGGCACGAATGATTGATGATATTTTGATTGGCCCACTCATATTGCCACGATAAACGGCCCTAGATTTCTAGAGTTCTTGGAAACCGACTTCCTAGACGTCATTATGGAAATACCATTGACCAGGATGATTGTCCAACTGGACGTAGCTCCGGCACACTTCGCTGTAAATGGACGAAGCAATTTAAGTGAACGATACTCGCCGTGGATTGGACGCGGTGGAACAATCGCTTGGCCACCGTGTTCACCGGACTTGACGACACTTTTTTTTGTGGGGTACAATGAAACAGAAAGTGTATGTCGACGTGCCAAATACGCGCCAGGAGCTTATTAGCAAAATTATTCAAATCGGAAATGAATTAAAAAATGACAAAGCGATGATCAGTCGATCTACGCAACATGTGTCAGTAAGAGCAACAGCATGTCTGCAACACCAACAACCAACACACCGAACAATGGTTGTAACATTTGTTTTTTCCCCAAAATAAATGTCGTGAGCAAGTATTTTGTTTTATTGCCTTCTCAACTGCCGAATTAAACAATAAAGGGTCATATTCAAACAATCATAGCTCCTAAAGTACTTACTGCTAAGATATTTTTTTAGAAAACATCATGTACTATGACTTAGAATTAAAAAAATGTAGATTAACGGTTTAGATTTTTTGAAAAAAACTAAAATTGTAAAAAACGCAAAAATTCACATAATTATTTTCTTTTTACAATTTTTTTGCCCTGATATGAAACGAAATTTAGAAAATGTTTAAATCAGTCTATGGTCTACATGTTTCTCTATCGAATGAGACTTATTTTGTGTTTGTGAAGCCTCTACATAGGCAGCTATGGTTAAATTAGTACAACACTCGTACATCAATTGACCAAAAAACAAAATGGCTGCCATTTTGTTATGGTGGGAGAAAAACTACTTATGAGGGATGACTTGTCGATAAAAATGAACGTATTTTGTCCCACTAAAGGCTCCGACACCAATAACTGGACACATTGTATAACAAAATAATTTAGTTATGTGCATCCGAAAAATATCTTTATGGCTCTGAACGAAATTATTACGTTATGACGAAAGGTATTGTCACGACGGCCTCTTTTTCTTCACCAAAGAATCAAACTGGACGTAACTTTCACCGTTTTACTTCTCAACTCAATACAATATCTCTTAACCTTATCTCATCTAGAGCTCAACTCAACTGAACTGAACTGAACTGCCACGCTACCCGCGGCGCCTTATACAGGGTGAGTTTTTAGTACCGGCTCGGTCGATAACTCCACTACTATAGAAGACAGCGAAAAAAGTTGTACATAAAAGTTGTAGCCACGGATATGCTCCTTGCTCAGAAAATATTTAGATTTATACAGGGTGATCCATAACTACGTGGTGATGCAAACATGCATTTTTTTAAATGAGACACCCTATATATTATTCCATATTCAGATTCTACTAATGATTTCCGTTCTTCCAATATAGGGCATTGTTACATTATACAGGGTGTTTTAAAAGTTATGACCATTTTTATATCCAAATCGCGGACAAATGAACGTACTGTATATCAAAAAGTAATGAATCAAAAATTATTTTTATTACATCAGAAGATTAAAAATATCCTCTAGTTTTAAAATCGGCTATAAAAGAAGCCCGAGACGCATATTCGTATACAGGGTGATGTAGAATGCAAAATCCAAATTTTCTCTTTTTTTTTCAAATGTAACCCCCAATATTTTATTATCCCAGAGAATTGATTTTAATATGCTCTTTCATCTTTGTAAAGCACTTGTTGTACCTACGTCCATTAGTTTCCGAGATATTTCGATTTTTCGGTAAATTTAAAACATAGTCTCTATTTGTATACTGAAATTTATTTATTTTGAGAAAGTACTATCTGATTTGTTTTTTATTTAACGGACAACTAAATTATAACGTCTTGATAGCATTTGATGAAGTCAAAACTCTAAATCATCGAGATAATAAAGTCAAGTATGCTGAGGAAACAATTTTGTAGGCGTCATGCATAACTGTCAAGTAGTTTTATCAGGTAGGCTTTGAATAATTGACAATTTTCATAACCTACTCAATAATTCCGTACTGTGTGGAAAACCAGCTTTGAAAATTAATTTTTTCATTGAGGGTATTTAGGAGAATCTTTGAGAAATTGTCTACTTTCCTCTAGAATATATCAACTATGAATAGCAATATCCAGAACGGAGGCACTCTAAAACTAACGCGTTTGAAAGATTGAAGAATCGTTTTATTTGGTCTGCGTCGCTTCATATTTCATAGCCTACCTGAAACATCTGCTTGATAATTATCCATGACGTCTATAAAATTGTTTCCTCAGCACACTTTGACCTATATTATCTCGTTAGTTCAGTGTTTTGACTTGATCAAGTATTATTATTGCCTCATATTTTAGTTGTTTGTTAAGCAAAAACAAAATTTGGTAGTATTTTCTCAAAATAGATTAATTTTATTAAACAAATAGAAGGTATATTTAAAATTTGTAGAAAAATCGAAATATCTCAGAAACTAATGAATGCAGCCATAATAAGTGCTATACAAAGATGAAAGAGCATATTAAATGCAATTCTTTGGTATAATAAAATATTGGGGGTTACATTTAAAGAAAGAGAGAAAATCTAGATTTTGCATTCTACATCACCCTGTATACGAATATGCGTCGCGGGATTTTTTTATAGCTTATTTTAAAACTAGAGAATATTTCTAATCTTCTCATGTAAAAAAAATAATTTTTGATTCATCACTTTTTGATATACAGTACGTTCATTTGACCGTGATTTGGATACAAAAATGGTCATAACTTTTGAAATACCCTGTATAATGTAGCAATACCCTATATTGGAAGAACGGAAATCATAAGTAGAATTTGAATATGGAATAATATATAGGGTGTCTCATTTAAAAAAATGCAAGTTTTCATCACCACGTAGTTATGGATCACCCTGTATAAATCAAAATATTTTCTTAGCAAGGAGCATATCCGTGGCTACAACTTTTATGTACAACTTTTTTCGCTATCTTCTACAGTAGTGGAGTTATCGACCGAGGCGGTACTAAAAACTCACCCTGTATATACTTCATCAAACCATCTAGAGAATTCGATGACATTTCTAGAATCCATCCGTCATTCTCGAAAACTCCAGACGATTCGATGACGTTTACACTTCAAAAGATCTAACCTAGCACTTTGACTTTACATCATGTATGACAACCAATGACAACTAATACAAATACACGAATACCATAATATACAGTATGTTACAGTATGATTGTTCTAAAGTAAAGAAGGTAAGGTCATGGCTAAATTATCAAGTCAAAATTAAGGTAATGGCTAAAATTTGTTCATATGTCGTCTGTTTGGAAAAAGACTGTTTTATCTCAAAAATTGTATATTTTCAGTTAAAGTTTCACAAAACTGACACTGCAATCATGTTCCAATCAACAATTATTAGTAAATGGTTTAATTATGAGTTAATGAGTTTGGTGACATAATGTCTCTACATGCTCAGAGTTTGAGTATTTTGTGTCTTTGGAATGAGTCCATATTTTTTTATATTTTTTTTTTGAGTTGTGACAGTCTTAATCATATTTTTTTTATTTTTATTCTGAACTGTACTATTTCAGAATGTGACACTTTTTCAAACTGCCACATAACGTATGTTATTTTGTTTTGTCGCGGTCCTTTCGCAAAAAACTGACATGTTGCTGTCTTGCTTTAACGCTGCGTCACGAAATAAAGATATGACGTTTTTACATGGCGCCATTTATGGATAAAGAGGCGAGGTTGGTTCATGATACTTTTACACAAGAAAATATGCATTATTTCAAGACGGCTAAACCAAAAACCTCAAAAAGTGAAAATTTTGACATATGACAGTCTTTTTCCAAACATGCGTTGTGTTTTTTGAATTATTGCCACGTAATAAATAAAAATGGCAATATAGTTGCATGATTCCAGTGACTGAACGAGTAACTATGGACAAAAAGCTGGGAAAATCAAAACGGGTGGAAGGCGGACGTATAGTATGTCGAACTACCAAGCCTCTAAACATGTAGCCTGTCATTGATATAATAGGATTTATTCCTGAAGATGGGACAAGACATCGATTTGGTGAACCGTTACAAAAGAAATTTGATAATTCCATACAATTTTATGTATTAAGAAAAAATATTGGGTTGGCCCACGTGAGGTTTGTAAACCGATATCTATTTTTGAATCTTTAAAACTATGTACTACAATTTAACACAAAACTTCAGTTAGTTTTGTATAGAGGTTTTCGTACGCTTTAGTATTAAGGTAATTTAAATAATGGCTGAAAATGATCCAATATCAAACCGTCAGTATCTATTTAATCATTTCTAAATATCGAGTACTTCAAAACTTGAATTCCAGTATTGGTAGATGATTTTTGGAGAGCGTGAATTCAAATGACACCATTCTTCATGCTATTGCCCGCATGCTGGGCTCTCAAATTAAGGTGCTACCAGAAAATGCCGGAAAAATCTGTGCTACCAGAAGATGGCGGCATTGTGGCCGTCAGTTGGCACGAATTCGACGCCTCTAAAGCGGCCTACAGACGTTGATGTATGCTGCGATTCCTGAATCGACTCAAGGTTTCATGAAACTGGCATCAGTTGCATAAGTTCGTACTCAAATCGAAACCTGTTTCCATGCCTGAACCGACTTTTATGCACGTTTCATGCAACGTAAGAATAGTAGGGTGGAGTTATTTCTTTGTATCGACGCAATACTATACACGTTGAAACACTTGAAACCTGCATCAGCGTCAGCGACTTGGCGTCATGGCTCACCGACCAAGGTGGGATTCCAGACTATGCATCTCTGCAAGCCGCAACTGATGCCAAGTACGTCATTCAGTACTACACACGCTGCTACTTGCACCATGAAACTTAGAAGTCGATGCCTGCATCGCAGCATGCACCAACGTCTGTAGGCCGCTTAACGTGCTCGCACACTTGGACGAAGCGTCGCGAACGGAATCGGCGCGAAGAAAATTGTGGATCTGACGCCAGAGAAATGTACACCAAATTATATGCCAGCCCGCACACTCAGGCGGCGCGAAGCGAAGAGACGCGTCGTTTGACGCGCGAATTTTCTTCGGACCAGCTAGGGATCGTTTCTTTTGACGCTTCTAGACGCTACGCTTCGCTTCGTCTGAATGCATGGTACCAGGCGACGAGAAGATCCAAATATTTGCCTCTCGCATATTTTCAGTGTTTGCCAGTATTTTGTAGGAAGTGGTGCTAAACTGCAGTCTCTGGCCATGATACAAAGACATCAATTATTACAAAGGTAATTTAATTACGTAGCATTTTCCTTTGTTTTCTTTTTCTTTTCATCTTCTTCCATACTGGCAATTAAACTCAATTCAAAGAGTTCCTCTTCTGATGAATTGCTCATCGTACTTTACTAGACCACGTACCTCGTTCAACTGCTTAAAAACAAATAAAATTCGCGTCGCGCCATAAAAGACGCGACGCCATGCTTCGCGCCGCTTCGAGTGTGCGGACAACGGTTAAATGACGCTTCGCCTCGCGGCGCTTCCGTTCGCGACGCTTCGTCTAAGTGTGCGAGCACGTTTAATGAGCGTTTCGCTGGCTGTGTTGCCATGACCGGCATGGCTCAGGTGGTAGAGTCGGACCAGATTTTCAGAGGCGCGGGTTTAAATCTCGCTGGCGGTCGGTTCTTTTTCCCCAGCATTTTCTGGTAGCACCTTGATGAATTCAAATCTTACATAAATTTATACATGCGTGATTGTACACAAAACGAATTAGATTTTTCCTTCAAATGTTAGTATGAATAAGACGCACTGGCTACAATCCTAGTATATATCAAATTATGTAGAATCTGTTGGCTTCTAAGAGATTTTTTCCAGGAGTCATCCGACCGAAGTGTCAATGTCAAAGTGTCAATGCTTAAGCCTTCCACTTCCACTCGCTTCCAAGTGATACTAAACATGCTGATATTGTCCAAATAAGAAACCTTTGCACGCTTCGTTGGTGTTTAGTTCGTGATAATTATTAATAACTGCGGGTATTAGCGTACCTCATGGAAAGCCCATTCTATGTCTCTTGGATTACCGAAGACTTCCTCCAAGTCAATTCCCACTTTTCCTAGCAATAGAACTTGTTTGTCACTCAGGCTTAGCTGTCCATCTTTAATGTTACTAACTTCTATAACTCCATCTGATGACATTTTCATTACTTTGTTCTTCAATCCTAAGCTGGTGCTTGACGCGGATATTTTTCCGTCACAAGTTTTTTTGAGGATGAATGTGTCAGGTTCACTTTCTCCGGAAACAACAGTCTCGCCAAGACCAAAGTTTGACGTAACTACCATCTCTAGCGGATTGCAAGTAGTGGGATGACAGGTAAAAAGCACTCCGGCGCAATCAGCAGGTACCATTCTCTGGATCACCACGGCCATGTCAGACAAAATTGGTAAGCCATGTTGCCTGAATTAGGAAAACCATTATAAATATTTACTTATTTATTTTTTTATACGGAATTCGCACACTGCATTGATGCACTTTTTAATATTTGTTTCGCTATTTTGTTTAAAATTCCATTTAGGTATTTTTGTATACTTTTTAGGATTGTCAAATAGTGGACAACATAATATTATAAACGAATCTCCAATCATTGTACAGACTGATGAATCAGTGATATATTACAGCTTTATAATCACTGCTATATTCAATATTTTGTCTGATATCTACTTATACCAAAAATGGTGTTTTGTACCTACGGTTCGTTTTAAGTCTCACATATGATAAATAAAGTCATACTACAATTGACCCAGAAATTTGCATATGCAGTAATATAGAGGGTATGCCATTTAAAAACCTAACTTTGATATGTCGCGCTTTTATTAGACACCCTGTACAAATTGGAATATAGTCAACTCAACCTATATACTCGCGTAGTTATTTTTCTTTAAAGGTATATACTTCGGTCACAAGAGTCCAAGGCGTTGAGCTTGACTCACTCTGTAAATACAGGATATTCGACCGACAACGCTTGATAGGTAATAGACCTCACATGTTGATGAACATTGAGATAGGAACATGAAGCCTTGAGGTAGCATTCCGATCTCGGAAGCCGCGACCTGGACTGACTTTTTGCTCTCATATTTGTATACTTATCACTTTTTAAACCGTCTGGCAAAAATTCTGGTTACATCTTCACCACCATATCTGAGGAAAAAAATATTGTTTAGAACTAATGCTCATATTAGGCCCGTAAGGGACAACAAATTTCTGACCATTCCAAAACACAGGACAACCATGTTTCAACGTTCCTTTTCATATCAGGGACCAAAGCAGTCTAATGCTCTGAGCTTTAAGTTAAGACAAGACATATCAAGTAATAAGCGTTTTAAGTTCAGTGTTAAAGAATACCTCCTCTTGCAACAACAGTTATGAAATAACCTCGAAAATAACTTCACAGCTTGTTTTTCTCTCTCCTTATTTGTATTTGTATTTTGTATACTCTCTATCCATGGTCAATAGAGAATACCTCGTCTTTAAAACCTCTATAATTTTATGTACTGTATATGTTATACGTTAAAACATGTTTAAGGATTTAGCGTATCACATTTTTCATCTTCTTTCTGTTTGCACAACTAGCCTTTCCGTTGGATGGTCTTTAGGTTTAAGGTTTAAGTAGTTTAGGTTGATCGGTTGGGTATGAGTAGCCATTGTGGCTAAACTTCGCCGTTTGTACTATTATACCTATTGTATATGTATTAGGACAATAAAGACATTGTTATTATTATTATTATTATATACAGCTGCCCTGGCGTGCGACTAGGAGCATTCGAATAGTAACGTCCGCGAGAAAGGTCGCGATCATGGTATTTGCTACGTCTCAACTGAGAACAGTAGTGTGACTCGCGGTCATATTTTGGGATACATTTTTTTATTTATTTAACCAATATTATGACTGCTAGTTTGAATACCTACATCGAAACGAAAACTCAAGAAGATGCCTCTGGAGGAGTAAGAAAAGGACGATGGTATTATGACGATGTTACTTTTTACAAGAAGGAATAAAATCTATCCATTATATAAGTCAAGGGTTGGCGAAGGCTGCTTCCAGATATGGATAAAAAGAAGCTTGAATGGTAGCGAGAAGTAAATTCAGGCAGTACTGTCGATTGAATCAGAAACAGTTAAGATTTGTACTACGTTTATGACTTTCGTGGATTTCGGTCAATAATTTGAACTATACTCTTCTTCACGACGTTTCTATTTGTTATACATAAACCATCATCAGGTGTAATTATATGAGACGTTGGTTACATTTCTGTAAGTTTGTTTTTGTGAAACAGCCTCTACGACTTGAGAGAGCTGTATTCAGCTTCAAACAAATTCACAGTAATGTAAGCGACATCTCTTATAATTACAATTGATGATGGTTTAAGTATAATACATCCTCTATGGGTTAAGACAGCTGAATTTAGCTTCAAACAAATGTACAGATAAGTAACCGAGATCTGGTATAATTTCAACTAATGCTGGTTTAAATATAATAAACCGAAACGTCGTGTGGTGAAATTACTGACCTACATAAATCCATGAAGAACATTCATAATTTATAGTCGCGTTCGCTAGAAAAATTAATTCAAATTTGTATTAAGCTTAATTGAGTACGAAATTCAACCAATGAGAAAAGTAAGATCACATTTCCCAAATATTTAAGTCTATAGGAAACGATTTTTTTGATACTCACATTGATGCAGCAAAATTGAAAAAAGTTTTGCTAATCAATAAGTTCAATGTTCCATAGGTAGTGCTCTCTATTCATGATATCAGAATCGTTATTGAATTTGGATATCTCCCCTACAAAAACCCCTCGATACGTAATTTTGGATCGTTGTGCCATTTTATTGCCGAATAATTGAGAAAAACGAAAACAGATGTGAAGCTTTGACAACCTGTATCTTGAAAATCCAGCATTTTAAGGCTTCATGTTCCTATCTCAATGCTCATAAAAATGTGAGGTCTATCACCTCAAGCGTTGTTGGTCGAATATCCTGTATACAAAATGATCAATTCCATAAACGACATAAAAGTTAAACAGTAGTCATTATATATTTACCATCTATACTTAACACTTTGGTAAGTGTATAGTGAACCCCAGCACGCTAGAATGGAATCTAGGATTTTTTCGACAGACTGGCAGCCTAAAAACGTGTCGTTTTGACCAGCAGCTGACAGTTCGTCGGAATCCTCTCCTATCGCAGATGATCTCACCGCCCAACCGCACTTCATGTCGCTGTCATATTTTTGGAGCTGATTTTTAACCACCTCTTCTACTTCCCCAGACATACTAGAGCTTTTGAAAAGCTCGACGGTTCTGCAAAAATGAAATACCTGTTTAATTAACAACGATTGACAGCTATTACCACTTTTTGTAAATAGCGGTTCTTTTCTTATTTTAGCCATACAAGGTTTTGGGGCAGTTTCACCACTTCCTGATAATTGTCAGATAGCCTAACCGTAAGTTTTTGTCACTTTCTTACTTATATCAAGTGATAAAGACAAAATATCTAATAGCGCTGGATAGCTATCTGACACTTATGAGGAGGCTGTGAAACTGGCCCTTACAAATTTTATTCAGTAAATACTAGCGTTATTGAGGAAGATGTAAACAATGGACATGTCCTTAGATTAGATCTTCCGCAGGAGGTAACAATTATAGGTTACGCAGACGACTTGGCCAATATTGTTCAGGCCAAAACACTAATAAAATTGGAAATGCTAGCAAACAACACAATCCACAAGATTCAAACGTCACAAGATGGAGGCCGTTATACTGCTGGGAGGAAGAAAGCTTAAGTCTGTTGACCTGGAAATTGGAAGGACACAGATTATCACAAGCAAAAATATGAGGTATCTAGGATGACTGTAGCTCACAATTTGAGCATGGCGCCTCATATTGTCAGGACTTTGGAAAAGGCTGAGAAGACTGCCACAGCCTTATGTAGGTTGATGTCAAAAATAGGCGGACCACGTGCGACTAAACGCTGATTACTATCATCGGAAGTACACTCAATTTTACTGTACGATGGCCAGTTCTGGTTTGGAGTTCTACAGAAGGAGAAAATATAATATGCGTATGCTAATGGGTCTACAAAGAAGGATGGCAATCCGGGTTTGCAGCACATATCGCACTGCATCAACAGAAGCTTTAATAACAGTAGCTGGAATCTCACCGATAGACCTTTTGGCAGTCGAGCGTGTTACTGCATTTAGAGACAAGAGCTCCTGTCTAATATTACACGGTACCACTCTCAATATATGGCAGGCCAGATGACAGCAAGATGGTGGGGTAGCTGATTGGACGAAGAGGCTAAAGGTACAGATACACATGCTCAAGTCGAGCACATAAACATGCCACTAATGAGCTACTGCTGCTTCGTAGCTTGCTAATCAATTGCACAAAATTCTCTGTAGGGACCAAACGCGCCTTCATTGGCATGTTCATCTCTATACTTGGTCATTAAATATCGAATTGGTATCTGCATCGATACTTTTCTATTTGCGCATCCCTATCCAGACTTCTCACCCATAATGGCGCCGTCGAAGTCAAATTCTGTAGGAACCATTTTAGCTCTCACTGACTCACTGAAGTCACTGAAGAGAGTTTATGCAGAGCCTCTGTCTGCCCGTCCGTCCGTCCGTCTGTCCGTATACAAAAGATAGCCAAAACTAAAAACAGATTCGGAATCAGCATGAAAAAACTAATGCGGGAAAAATCCGGTTTTGCCAATATCGCCTCCGGTTTTAAAAAAATTGGATCAAATTACGACAAGTAACTGACGACGTATTATGTACGGTGTATTGATATTCCTGAAGCACAGGCAACGTGGCCGAGCGGTTAAGATGCTAGGCACCAGTCCGAAAGGGCGTGAGTTCTAATCTCACCGCGGTCAACAACTTTTTTCTTTTTTTAAGATTAAAAGTTAAATTTGTTGATTACTAGTCCGAGAAAAATCCGGTTTTGTCAATATAATAAAAAAATTAAATTTGCCGTTTGATTTTACTCAGTAAATGTTTTCCTACTTTCTCAGAGATATTCTGCTCGTTATTTAGTATGCTGTGGTGATGGCTTGCGATAAAATGTTTTGTGCTTATGTTACGGCATGCTATAATACAGTCAAATAGGGTACCAATGAAAAAAAATAGTGACATGTGGTCTTGTACGTGGCTACAATTATGCCTACCCTCTGCAGGCATAATCCAGATCTCCTTTGATCCTTCCACAACAGATATCATCTATTAATGATATTGCTTTCTGCAACTCTATGTGGGTCGATAGTTGCTTTCTGTAGGAATTGACGGTAACTATGAATCCTTCTGGCACTGAAAACTGAAAAACAGTGGATCAGTTAAGCTAAAAAAGATAGCTACATATACATATGCATGAAGTTACTTTACTAAGGGACAAAACTTGCCCTGTGGCTCCGTAATATTGAAAAAAAATCATTTGGCATATGCTGCTCGCTAGTTTTCAATCATTTCCAAGCCCATTTTATTGCATTTAGAATTGCATTTTTTTGAAGGCACAAGAGTTGATAATATAATTCACAGTTTGAAATCTGTTACAGCGGATCGAAATATGTCTTCTACTTTTTAGTTGGATCTGCTGTAAAGACGAGTTATTTAAAGTTTTTATATGTTTTGGCTATTTTAATCTGAAAGTGAACTCAAACACTCTACCTTTGGTATATCATAACAGTGGAACTTTAGTTGATTGATACAGTCATGGTCTCATAATCTTATCATTTAATGTATGCCTGAAAATTACGTTTGAAAGTAACGTTACATGGACAGATACCATAAAGGATGCTTATTTGAAAAGCCGACACATCAAAAGGTTTTCAAGGGGACAAGTTTTTAACAAAGCTGTTCTTCAGCCCCTTGTATCCTCTGCCCCCAGGGTCATTCCCTTAAACATTTTAAATGGCAAGGGGTATGGAGTAATATCTCCTGTCAAAGATAATATGTCGAAGTCCTTTGTTTTGACCTTTGATTGATTCTTTAAAATTGGTCGATGCGTCTTCGAGGAAATTAGAAAAATCTTTATGTACCTTAATTTGTTCAAATAGAAACCAGAAACACACGAAAATATCACTTTTTAATGCAATAAGTGTTCAAAATGTTGCGCGTTATTGCCCAAATAATGATATAGGCGTTGTTTAAATTCCTGACGGATAGTTGCAAAAACATGTGGGATATAATTAAGTTTCCCTGTTATACATAATATTTATTATAAAGTGAAGTTATTTAAAGCCTATTAAAAATGGTGAATGTGCCTCCTAAACTCTGCACGCCTTACTGGTCTGAGAAATAAGCGAGTGGTAATAAATTGATAATACCGTTGACTGAAAAAAAAGTTCCTTCCATCAACGATAATACGTAATGCTAATGATCCCGGAAAGGATGCTGAAGTAAATTCATTACATTATTTATACAGGGTGTTCCAGAACTATGGGATCAAACTTCTAGGGGTTATTCAGTGCAACAGTAGAAAACTTTTGAGTATAGGGACCCATGTCGGGAAAAGTGTCCGTACGGTACTACGGCCCTAAGAAGCATTAAGGCAAAAAGTGAATGCATTAAGGGCTATTTAGGCAATTCATCGTCTTTCTACATTTTAACAGTTCTTAGGGCCGTAGTACCGCACGGACACTTCTCCGGACATGAGTCCCTATACTCAAAAGTTTTCTACTGTTGCACTGAATAACCCCTAGAAGTTTGATCCCATAGTTCTGAAACACCCTGTATATCCGACACTTCAAAAAAAACATACGTCCATAGAGGTCAAGGTAATAAAACCGTAAGAAAAAAAACCTTGTAGGTATGTCTGACAAAGATCCGTCTTCTACCTCTTCTATCTGAGTAGCTTTATCACCAAACCTACATCTAGCATTTTTTGTAAACTTACCGTCGCTGAATTCAAAGACGCAAGTAGTGCTAAAGAGTTTCCTTTTCCACCAGTAATTTGTAAAACTTTTGCACTATTACTTCGTATATCAACAACTAGGTCACTTGGTAAAGGACTGACTATCTCCTCTTGGAGCCTTCTTCTTGGGATGTAAAGAGAAGAACCTCAAAAGGAACTTAACGTTACTTAACTTTTTGTCCTGATCTAGGATGACTGCATTTAAAAAAAAATCAATGAAAAACATCCTAGAATTTTATTTACAGACATCTGTGACAATGGATAGAAGATTTGTATTTCACCCTATCTAGTCCATCTTCTTGTTAAACCGATTTTTACCTCTAACTATGTAAGTAACTCTAATTTCTGTCGATCTATGTGTCTGATATTATTTTTATAACGGAATCTCAGTAATCGTCAAACTAATTTTGATGAAATTTGGGGAAACTAAAGTTTGCTAGGTCACAGTGGATAATGAGTTAAAAATTGCTTCATTGTTGGCAAAAACAGGCGCTTCAAATATTGTTGCGTCGCGGTCGCTTAGTTTTAGAGGTCCTAGCCCTTAGATAAGGAAAGAGAGGGGATACCGCACGCCCATTTGATGCTATATGGATTAGCTGATACCGAAAATGAATAGCTGTCAAAATGCTGGTGGAAAACTGACGGTAGTGTCAAGGTGGTGTTTTTTGCGATATTTAACGTTTTTAAGACCAATAATTGTGAAATATTGTGGTGAGCGTAATGGTGGGGTGTGCAGCTTACAGTTGTAAAAGCCACAGCAGCAGGAAGGAGCCAGGAATCACTTTTCACAGGTAAATTTATGATCTTATTTTTTTGGTGTATCCGAAATTCATGCAAATATCTCGATATCTAGTTCAAAGATATATGTGTATCCGAAATATAATTTGGAATGTACCACTAACATGCGAATCATAATGTTTTTGAGCACGTAAAGTCTAAAAATTATGTTTTTAAGGGATTTTTTGGTTCAAATACAATCAGTTTTCCAGTCGCGTATCTATTATAGCTTACATTTTGAATAGAAATATTATGACTTTGCATTGTAATATATAATATACCAATACCCTTATACAAGGTGTGCATTTCAAGGGTGGCCTTTATTTGTAGTTGTATGAATAATAAAATTAATTTTCTTTCTTCCTCGACAGGTTTCCTAAAGATCTTCCTAGACATGATTTATGGATCAAAAATATGAGGATCGAAGGTTGGAAGCCTACAAGCAACGATAGGCTTTGTTCTAAGCATTTTGAACAGAATTTCCTTCATCAAACAAATCAAAAAGTATATCTTCTGAAAGGAGCAGTCCCCACCATATTTGACGAGCTTCCGGAATACTTACGTCCAAAAATTGTAAGTTATAATTCCTAGCTTACATTGTCTACGCTTAATCAATATTAAAATAATAAACATTCTAGGATTATGATAGATGGATAGATGGATAGATGGATAGATGGATAGATGGATAGATGGATAGATGGATAGATGGATAGATGGATAGATGGATAGATGGATAGATAGATAGATCGATATACTTTATAGTCTAAGAATTTACAAGATTCTTATTGACAAAGCTATATAATAACAAACAAAACTTTTGGGATATTCACTAAAACCTGTGAGGAGGAAGTTTGTTATAAATCTTCACTCCATTGTATATAATTGGATCATTAATGAGTTATGATTTGGGTGTGATATTAATTTAAAATCATTCTTATGCCTTATGCCTATATTCTATATTTATGGCCTCAAATTTGGTTTTATATTTGAGTATTAGTGATGACGTTTCCAAAATAAACAGTGCAATAAAGTAAGGAGAAATACGATTACGAATGGCTGAATAACCATTTAAAAATTGATAGCTATGAAAATCAAAAGGCAGCTAACCTCAAAAATGTAATAATTTCTTGTGTTACAGTTACATTATTAAACAACTATATTTAGGTGTGTTTACTCGATACGAAATCAAAACAAAATGTTACTGTCACTTTTCCTATAAGATTCAGTCACTCATTCACATCTACTTAAATCATAAATTAATTTGTTCTGTCTTTCTTTCGGAAATAATGTTTCAAACATTGTCTAATATACAGCTCTGTTATTTTAGGCAAAAGAAAGAAAAAGACCCCGTGAACGTGATGTTCATCCAGAACCATCGCCATCAACCTCAGCTCTGGCTGCACAGGACGACTCTCCCCGGAAAAAGAAACTTAGAAGAGAACTGCTGCTGCAAAAAGATAAGAATAAGGAAAAAACGAAAAAAATCCGTGCCCTTGGTCAATCACTGAAAAGAGCACACAAAAAAGTAGCCTCTTTAAAAATAATTGCTGAGGAATTAGAGCGACAAAATTTACTATCTCAAGAAAATTTAGTTTTAGTTCAAAATATGAGCAAGGTTAACATAGAAATATTGAACAGAAAAATGGGGAGAAATGTTCAATATTCACCTGAACTTAGGAAATTTGCCCTGACATTAAATTTTTTTTTCACCAAAGGCATACAACTATGTGAGAGATGTTTTTGACACTTGTCTCCCGCATAGCAAAACTATTGCTAAATGGTTTCAGAATGTGGATGCTGAGCCTGGTTTTACCAAGGAATCAATAAATACCTTAAGAAATAAGGTTCAATCATCTGACAGACCAATAATTTGTTCATTAATTATCGATGAAATAGCCATACGGAAACATTTAGAATGGGATGGAAAAAAATTCCATGGTTATGTGAACTGTGGTACAAATTTAAACGATGACTCTAATGCTTTAGCCAAAGAAGCTTTTGTTATAATGTTGGTTTGCATCAATGGAACTTGGAAATTACCTGTCGGTTACTTTCTTACAGATTCTTTGAATGGCAGTCAAAAACATTCAATTGTATCTCAATGCATCCATCTGATTGAAGATACGGGAGCCAAAGTTATGTCAATCACATTCGATGGTGCTCCATCTAATACCGCTATGTGTCATAACTTTGGATTCTTATTTAACATTTCAAATATACAGACAAGTTTCAGAGTTACAGATCACAATGTATATATTTTTTATGATCCATGTCATATGATAAAACTTGTTCGCAATGCATTTGGTGAAAAGAAAATCCTAATTGATTGTGATAACAATTTTATTCAATGGAAATACATAGCGCTTCTAGAGAAGCTGCAAACTAGCGAGGGCTTACATTTAGGGAATAAGTTACGTCGCGCTCATACTATTTTTTTCAAACAAAAAATGAAGGTTCGGCTTGCAGTTCAGTTACTTAGTGCATCAGTAGCCGATGCTATTGAGTATTGCGAAAAAAAGCTGAATCTTGAGGATTTTAAAGGTAGTCAGGCAACAGTTAAATTTATTAGAATTGTAAATAGCATTTTCGATATTTTAAACAGCAGAACCCTAGTAGCACCAGGTTATAAAAAAGCATTATGTCAAAAAAATATAGATCGATCTGCGGAATTTATCAATAGTGCAATTTTTTATCTTTCAAAGTTGAAATTATCTAATAATGAGCAAGTAATCATGTCTAACAGAAAAACTGGGTTTATTGGATTAATAATTTCATTATCAAGTTCTTTAGGATTGTACAAAGAACTTGTTTCTGAGAGAAAAACATTACTGTACCTTCCGTTGTATAAGATTAGTCAAGATCATTTAGAATTATTCTTTTCGTCAATTAGATCAAGAGGTGGCTGGAATAATAACCCAACCGCTCGACAGTTTCTAGCTGCTTACAAAAGGCTTCTGGTTCGAGCAGAAATTAGAGAGGGCGGTATGGGTAACTGTATTCCATTAGATCAAATCCCTATTCTAAGTAGTTCTACAAAAAATGTAAGGTCTGAAGATGTAATTAATAGTAGTTTATCTAACCATAGTTTAATAGACATAAATGAGCCTTCTGATGATCTAGAAACTATTTGGAAGGATCATGACTACATCATGAATGCACCTGTGATAAGTGAATGTTCATCCCAAATTGTGCAATATATTGCTGGTTATGTTTCGCACCAATTACAAAAAACAATAAAATGTGAAACATGTGTCACAGCATTGATTGGTACTAGAGATCGGTTTCTCAATTCCCTAATTGAATTTAAAAGCCACGGCGGTCTGACTTACCCATCAAATGATGTTATCAAGATATGTTTGAAATCGGAACATTTTCTGAGAGTTAATGAAAATTGTATTCACACCAAACATTTTGTACCTTTGCTGATAAGCAAAATAATATCAAGTTTTCTAGGCACCCCTATTTTCAGCTGCTTAGAACGTCACGTATTAGAAAATGATGTAAATCATATATATTTTTTAATAAAAGCTGTATGCACAAAATACTTAAATATCAGAATCCATTTTATTGTAAAATCTCGATCACAACAGGACAATCCAGTTCGGAGCCAATTAACAAAAATGATTCTGTTTAAAGGGCAGTAAAATATTGGTAGTTTTTGACCTTCGTGACTGTAATATTGACTGCCATCAATTGTAGGAGCAAGCGAAATGCCACGTTCCTACAAAAAAATTATTTTTGTTGAAGCACACAATACTGAGTTTCACCCAAACTTCCCCATAAGTAAATACATAACTGCAATAAATTAGAACTTACTGGAAGCAAGGGGTTAAGTGATAAAATAGAGTTGTAATTTCTATGTAAGTTATAGGACCTCACCTATATTGAATGAATTGTTCGTTTTTATTTACTACTAGCTAATCTAGGAGTCATTTTCTAATTTTGTAAATGTTTTGATTTTGGATAAGATTAAAGGACCTTTGTATTTCTAGCCCAAAACTTACTTTATTTCATGTCTGAGATAATTTTTATGTTTAACCCCCCAGCTTTTTCATTAATTATTGCCACCGTCGCAAAAAGAAGTTATGTATAAAAAAGCCTCGTTGGAGTAATTAAAAATACTGCTCTTCATTACACACTACAAACAGCAAGTAACAGCGTAACAGCAAGTAGATTTTTTTACTGCATATGGGGACTCCGAGACTGAAGGCATCAAATTCCTCAATCTCGTAAGCTAATCTATAATAACAAAAATGTTTTATTGCTGCTTCTGTTTACAGTATGTAATAGACAGTATTTTATATATAAACATAATGTCAATAAATATAAATATACTATAGGTATTATGTGTTCTTTAATAATAAAAAATTGATTTACTACAAACTACAAGCAGTTTTTTTTCTTTCTGGGTAGAAGTATAATCGTGTCTTCCATCAGTCATATACTGCAAATGAACGTAACATGTTCATGACTGAATAAAATATATACATTATCAATTTTTATATATTATTGGCCACAAAACAGCAGTCGAATGAAAATCACGGTTACGGTAATGTTAGTCACTTAAGTTTTAATTGTGGATGGCGAAATTGGCCATATAGAAACCCTGAATAACAATATTTCATTAAATTTTATTTGAAAAAGATTATTTCTACAAATAGCTCAACCAGAACGTTAATCCCATTAGTTACGCCACTGGGAATAGCGCTTTGGTGCCATTTGGTATCAGAAATGTCAGTCGCGGGTTCCGTCCTCTCTCTTTCCTTGTCTAAGTCCTAGCCAATTTCGTTTGTTTTCTATGAAAACAATTAAACAGTTCCTAGTGACATGCTATATTTTTTAGATCCGTCAAGATGTGTGCCCTTCTCATTACCACCTATGCTACCAATCCAACGTTATAAGTATATTCGCTGAGAGAACAACAGTATCTAAACTTTGTTTATTGTCTTGAGTATGCCTCTGAAGTCATAAAAAATGAAAAGCAGCTTGACGTAATATTGTGAGCCTTCGACAACGTCAATCATGAGCTTCTCCTGGATGGGTAAGTTTCCATGGGTGTAACATAATCTACATTTCTATTCTTAAAATCTTATCTATTGGACTGGAGTCTCATAGCGAAGATAGACAATGTTACTTCAAACAATTATGTGGCTACTTCAGGAGTACCACAGGGTAGAACATTGGCTTCATTCTTATTTACGTTATTTATCAACCATTTTATGTTTCTGTACGGCAAGAAATGAACGCTGGAATAATGTTTTGTTGCAATGGAACCAGGTGTGGCAGTGCAGGCGCTGAATCGTTTCAACTTTGCTCCAAATCAAGATTTACCCCATATTTAAAATAAGTTTTTGACAATCCTATTGTTAGGTAGCGTTATAAGCACCGCTATCATAGACAAATTATAAAATTGAAAGAACACACCTACATTGCTTTAGTTAGATTTGAAGCTTTCGCCAAGCTCATAGAATATTATTTTGCAAGAGGTCGAAATATTCAACACTTCACACATTGCCAAGTTTTACGAGAAATAATCAAAATGTAATAAAAAGTTCAATTTGGGAGACGGTCCAATATGGGTAACCGCATTTAGTAAGTGAACGGCACACTTACGGTATTTAGGAAACTTCATATTGATCGTAGATATACTATTAAGCCCGGTCAAACAGAGGGCGTTCTAGAACGCGGCGTTCCGCCGTTCTCTAACAATACAATGGAACGCTGTAACGCGGCGTTCTAGAACGCGGCGTTACGGCGTTCTAGAATGCCCTCTGTTTGACCGAGCCTTGAGTTCTATGTTTGAATCTCCAGATATCTTGACAAAAATTGGTGCAACGCTTTTGCTCAACCCGTCAAACAGGTCTGTTTGGTACAAACAACGGAATGCGGTAATGCGGCGTTAGAGAACGCAGGACCGCCGCGTTCTAGAACGCCCTCTGTTTGACCGGGCCTTTACACATGCCATAGGCGAAATGGGGATTCACTATCCCCGGCGACGGTTTCTTTGGGCGTGAGAGAGAGTCCAGAAGCGCCAAAAACAGGGTTTTATTTCGTCATTTTAGCAAGTCTACCGTTTTAATATGTTGAAAGTTACGGTATTTTAGCAAGGATAAAAATGATATATGTTATTCGCATTATTATTTGATAAATGTACCTAGGCGTCAATATGAAGTTTGCTAAAATACTGTGAGTCTGCCGGTCACTGGCTCTCAGCTAATAAAACAACTCTACGTTGGTATCAATGAGTATAATTTACCTTCGCGTTTGTACCAAAATTCTACAACGGCGTTGCCCTGGAAGCAGTTAACATCACACTCAGCTGGTACGTTGAATATTTCATATCCGTACTTTCTGTCGATTGCACCGATGGTCGTTCTATTCTGCTTGAGATGGACGACGCACTTAAAGACTTTGTTCTCAACCTTCACATGCACAGTCATCATTTCCGGTATAACTTTCTGTGGAGCTACATCGATCAATTGGATATCGATGTCCTTCAGCGTCAGTAGCTTGCAGTCACTTGTATATACATTACCGTAATTCATCCTGCAAAGGTGAAATAAACCATCTAACATTTGCTTGCATGAGGATATAATATCGTATCAGTATAAAGCGATACAGGAAACTTGATTTAAAGATAGATTATAGATAGCCAAACCCAAGCGTGTCTAGAAATAGCTTTTACTACCCAGCAAAGTCATGCATCAAGTTAATGCTTGCTTTCATGATAAATAATATTTATCTACTCCCATTAAGTTATACTGTGATTGCCAAATTACTTTTGAACAGTTAGTACTACCTATATATAAACAGCATGAATTATTTTTCATAACTCACGCTCTAACCGTGGGTTATGAATAATGCCTACTAGATACCAGAACTGATCTCTTGAAAATGCATATAATCAAGTACACTGCAAAGGTGGCTATGAGACATTAACCGCTAATTGGAATGGCACCAGCAGATTTTATTTTAGTGACAAAAGTGAGGTTATCTTGTTAATAGTTCGTAATTATTCTGTATTTAAATCGTACTACTAAATTTTTCGGTCGTAGATAATAGTATATTGTTCAATGAGCGGTAATGGCTGTAATATCCACGCAGTTGGAGTTAAAGAGTTATTACATACCGTGAGTTAAATACTATAAATTATTATCTACGACTGAAGCTAGGAACAGTACGATTTGAATACATAATAATCACACATTATTAAGAAAAATAATTCACGCTGTTTACTTATAGGTAGTACTATCTGTTCAAAAGTAATTTGATAATCACTGATAAACGTTAATTACTATGAAAGCAAGCGTTAACTTGATGCATGAATTTGCTGGGCAGTAAAAGCTATTTCTAGACATTTGGCTATCTATTATGATTCTTTCACTTAATTGGAATAGATAAAGTATATTATTCAACTCGCGGTAATGGTAATAACTCAATTGTTGATTTACAAGCTTCAACTGCATGGGTTACTACCGCTCGTTGAACAATATAATATTATATCTTACTTACTGAGAGCACCCATTTTTGAATGACTTTAAAACAAAGTGTATTAAATTTCCATAATCGTCTACAATGTACACTTTCAAAGCTCTGCTTGTTACAAATTTGTCTCCTATGCCAAAATCCTTGCTCCGACAGCATGGCAGGTTCAAGTAGTATTCATCGGAAGAGTCTCCAATTCTTACCAGACCTTTCAATGCACCAAATTGATCGAATCCTATCTGGTTTTGTCTGAAATGTATCCAAGATTATATTAGTTATATCAGTATAACTAACTTCTGAAATATAAAAGTATAATCCCTTCTAACGGCATTAAAACAGCACTCGAAGATCCCAACTTTGTGTTTTAATTAACAATATTTCACAAAATTCTTCCGCATGTAGGTAGTTTGTTTATACATCTCCAGAACAGAAGCAATGATCGTGTGCAACTTCTGACAGTAAAGTATACATAATTATACAGTATGTTATCAATATGTACTGCATTGACTACTTGACTGGTAACTACAACAGCAATACTTCCTATCAGATCAACTAAAATATTTTTATTATTATTTCAAAATTAGCCCCATAGTGAACTAGAACACGACCCGCCACTGCCCACCAAACACTAACTTATTAATATCGTTTTAGCTAAATTAATGTTTCCCTGAAGCTGCAAACATAGCATAAACAGAGTGTAACCGGCGAGTGTTTGTTGTCGCTGCACTAAATAATGTATTTTCACATTATGTTTGTTTATCATACTTGGTTCTAAACGCTACCATTGTTCAGCGTTTCGGATTTTCCTATTAAGACTTTCACAGACTTCCATTTCGCCTCCGACTGCGTTTTGGTCGCTATCGCTCCCGATTCGCCATGGCAAAACAAGAGAAACTATAATCGAACTGGTTAAAAATTAACCTATGTTCTATTTATCCCACGAAGATTATAGGAGTGAGTGTAAGCGGCAAATAGCTATAATTTAATATAAAATGACACTAAACCAGAAACAGATATATGTAATTCTTACTTAGTATTTTAAAGGCTTTCAAGAACGGATGAAATATATGAGAAGAATATATTATTATTCTTAGTAATATTTTATATACTTGGAATGACAAAACACCATTTTCAAATTCTTTTAAACTGTGACGTAAAGTGCTAAAAAAATTAAACTGATACATGAGAGGCGCTTTAACTAACACCCCAATTGAAATTGGAATTATATTTTGCAGCTGGAGATTATTTCGCTTCACTGCAATATTTGTATACCCGTGTTCTGCTTGCCACTTCCTTATATCCATATTTACCAAAAATAAAATTCACAGGTTAGCAGCTTCTCCGAAACGGAACAAACTAAAAACATTATTTTTTCGTGGATTTGTGTTGGGTAAAAAATGAAATTCTTGCTGCCCTCCTTGTGTCAGTCTTAACTAGTACATATGTTATTTCTGTGTTTTATATATGTTTTTCAACAATATTTTCTTTGCGACACTTGATGCGTGGTGACGCCTAAGTGTGAACAGGCAAGCGACTATCGCTACCGCAGCTAACGCGAAACTTCCGCAACTAAGGCGAATCCGCGATAGGCACGAATAGCTCGCGCCAGTCTGTGAAAGTTTTTATCAATGCATCCCAATGTCTACCCTACGACTCAATATTGTTACACTTCATGCGACTCAAATATACTATTCGTAAGTGAAATCCGAACACAGAAAAAAAAGTGTTGCGGTTGATGAAATGCGGCAGGACTAAGTACAATAATAAACGAACTTATTTGCCATAATTAGTTTATAAAAAAATGCAACAGATCAATAATGGGTGGGCCCTCTTTGTTGACGAATGCGCTCCTCTAGCCTACGCGGCATGCTCGTAATCAGGTTGTTTATAAACTCTAGAGGTACAGCCTCCCAAGCTACCCTCACAGCATGTCCCAGTTTGTCCAGCGTGGTCGGAGAATTGGGTAATTCGCCTATGTATCGACCCATCCAATCCCATACTTTTTCAATTGGCGATAAACCGGGTGATTGCCAGGGGAGTACCTGACCTCTGCTTTCTGTAGGAACCTCATCGATACCCTTGCAATATGAGGACGTGCATTATCTTGCTGGAAGAAACTCTTCGAGGCCTCGGTCATAAATAAAACGTCATTTGGTTCTAAGACCTCATTCACATAACGTTGCGCATTCATTGTGCCACTAATCACAAGTAAATGTGACTTGCTTTTGAATGCAATGGCACCTCAAACCATGAATCCAGTAGGACATTGTACATGGCGCTCAACAGCAAACTAGAAATCATATCGTTCACTCAGTCGTCGTTTTACGCGTTAGCGTCATGTGCCCCCAGACAAAACCTGAACTCGTCGGAGAAGGCCATCCGATGCTACTCAGCATGCCATTGTCGGTGTTCTTTGTACCAATCTAACCGTTGGCGACGATGATTTGCAGTGAGTGGACGCACTAGATGCGGACGATATGATCCTAAGCCCATTTGTCTCAATCTGTGGTACAGCGTGCGGATTCGAATGGGCCCCTATAGCTGCATACCAAGTGTCAGCAACAGCTCGATTGCATCGCATTCTGTCTTGAAGGGCCAGTAGTCGTAGATGACGATCTTGCCGGTCTGTAGTTCTTCTACGTGCTCCAAAACCTCTAGCTCGCTGCATTCGCCCTTCTGTGACCCATGCGCATGATGCTGCTACAACTGTAGCCACGCTACGCCCCATGGTTACAGCAACTGCTCTGAAAAAACCACCTCGTACCCGTTGATCTACAATCCGACCACGTTCAAAGGGGCTTAACTGCGTAAATTGGGGCTGTCGTCTACTAGGGCGCATCATTACACAACCAATTCATATCTTTTACACAACCAACTGGTATCTCGCCACATTTGCAACCGATGTCACTGTTTTTGAATTGACAAAGAGCCATGTTTTGTCGTTACATGTCTCGAGCTTTTTTGAGGTGCCATGTGTAGGTAAATAGCATCTGAATGAGCAAGAACTGTTAACATGTGTACTAGAAAATGGCACTGCCAAGCCGTGTACAAAGTTTCAATGTAAACATCCCTTTTTTTCTAGGTGTTCGGATCTCACTTGCGAGTAGTATAATTAAGTAAAAGTGATGTAATCACTTTTCCCAAGCACAAGAAATTATTCTCCCGTGGATTATTTTCAGTACAAAAATGTATTTTATATTAAGCTATAAGCAGCATGTAACACTTATAGTGTAAGAAATAAGCACTAATATTATTATATGTACTATACATATAGTATTTATATGAAAACCCCAGATGTTCCAGACACTTGGTGTTTCTCAAATTGCAGATAAGAGATTTAATGAAAAAATACAAGATTTTGCTACTAAAGGAACCCTTAAGAAATTTAATTGTGATCAGAGGCTATAAAGAATGTTAGAACGTTAACTACAAAAAGGGTGCTGAAAAAGATAAAACATCTAATTTTATGAACTTTAGCTATGAAAGGGAAGTTAAAGGTTCTGTGTGCCTAATAAAGCACGAATTTGATTTGGGACTGTCTATATTATCAGCCATTTTCCCACACATCCCATACCCCGATTCAAAAATTTCTATCACTACACTACAAAAGAGATGTAGAATATCAAATATCATAATGGCGGAAGGCAAACATGATGAAGGTAATGAGGACTAAGTTTTTCCTACTATTCCTTATGGTTTTCAATTTATCCTGAATACATTACATGACTACCGCATTTTTTTTAATTATCCCTTGATTAGATATACTTTTATTTAATATAAACATATACATGCACATGTAGATATCTTTGAAACTGTCTAAGTCGTTCTTAAATGGAATATTTTTCCCACACTTTCTCATAATTGTAATCTTAAGGCCCCCACAGACGTTGTTCTTTTTTCGCAGTTTTACCTGCGCGGATAAAACTGTACAGGTTAAGACCGTGTGTGGTAAATTGTACTTCTTGCTAGCATTAAAAAAATATTAATGGATAACTGCTACAGATATCCCGGATATGTCTTATACACCCGATTTAGACGTAGTTTTGGCGTATGTGTATATGATAAATCTGGGCTCGAACTGGAAGGATTTGACACCATATGACTTGAAATATCCTCCCAAAATCATTCCAAATTCATATGATGTATTTATAGGCCACCAAGTAGTAACAACTGCAAAGAGCTCTTCGGGAAGGTTTTAGCCACTGTGGACGCACTGCAATCAGGTCATCCTAATTCAGAGATAGTCTTTCTTGGTGACTTCAACGTTCACAACTGGCTCAACTGGCTCAAACACTCAAACAAAACGGATGAAGATGGACATCAAGCTGAAACCTTCGGTATTATCTGCGGCTTGGAGCAGATAGTTAAAGAACCAACAAGGATCTCCAGCCGCCACGGAGATTTTGGCAGTCTGCTGGACCCATACTCATAACTACTCCAACAATTCACACAGTGAAAGTAACCGCTCCACTAGGATCGTCTGACCATAACACCGTCTCAACGCTATGTAGGATCTCCACCATACAAAGCCTCGCCGGGTCTGGCATTACGGATCAACAAAGTTGGACGACCTAAGAGACTACCAGTCCTTTCCCTGGAATGACGTCTGCTTCAAGTCACGAGACACATCAGCTTGTGCCCAAGATATAACAGAGGTTTAATATCTGGCATGGAAGCCTATATTCTCCTTGTCGTCAAGGGTCCTTCCAAAAACAAGCCATGGTTTAATCAGCGTTGTAGAGATGCAATTACCTCTAAAAACCAACATTACAAAGAATGCAGGGAAAATCCAAATATCGAGAACCACCGCAGTTTTATGGACGCCAGAGATCACTGTAAATGCGTAATTGACAGCAGCAAGGAGGAACACAAGCAAAAAATTAAGAACAGGCTCCTCTCATGTCCTAGTTCTTCTAGAATATTCTGGTCTGTAGCTATGGCTGTTAGAACTTTTCCTATTCGTGAATACCAAACTAAACACGAAGAAAGCTACTGGTCCTGCTCAAATTTCATCCATTGTCCTTAAACGCTGTACCGCTGAGCTTGCACCTATTCTTTGCAAGCTGTTCAAACGATCATATCAGCGAGGCGAGTTTTCCGCTTCATAGATTGGCTGCCTACAACCCGTCCATAAGAAAGGCAAAAACACGATCCCAACAATTATAGACCTGTGGCTCTTCTCAGCATCATGTCTAAGGTTATGGAGACTGTCATTAACACACAGCTCCTGAAATACCTGGACAACAATAACATCATAAATGGTCGCCAGTATGACTTCTGTAAGCACAGGTCTACAGGTGACCTCATTGCCTGCGCCACTCACGTGTGGCACGCAGAGCAATAAGAAATCATGGCGAATCCCATGTTGTTGCACAATATCGAAATCCTTCGACAGAGTGTGACGTGAGGGACATCTGGTGAAGATTGCCACTTATGGAGTAGCTTCGCAGACGACAGTACATTAAACAATTGTCGAGTGGCGATTAGCAAATAAAGTACAGTTCAATGCACAGAACAACACTTGCAAAGAAGTCTCACGTTGGCTTACCAACTGTGGAAATGGAGGGTCACTCCATAGTCGAGTCATCTTCCGTCAAGGTTTTGGGGATCAACATCAACAATAACATGTCCTGCTACGACCACGTCATCAGTATTGCTGAGACGGCATTCCAGAAGCTTGGAGTTTTGTCCCACTGTAGGAAGCTGTATTCACCAGAGCAACTAACGCTGCTCTACATGGCACAGATCCGACCATCGCTGGAGTATTGCTTCCATGTGTGGGGATGCGCTCCGAAGCTTCTGAGTAGCATCCAGAAGAGAGCAATTAGATTAATCGATGCACCTTACATCACAAAGGACCTCCACAGCTTGGAACATTGAAGAAGGGTCGCTAACCTATCCCTGTTTTACAGATTCTATCACGAAAGACGTTCGGTTAAGCTCTCCCAGGTAATAGCACCAAAGGCCGTCCGAACCAGGAACACTGGAGGGGATCTGCGAGCTCATCCTTACAAGGTTGAGGTCCCTACTCCACGAACTAGTCTCATCCAGCGTTCCTTCTTTTGGAGAACTTCGCTGTGGAATGAGCTGCTGGAGAATTTGTTTTCTGACGGCTACAACCTGCAGTGTTTTAAATCAAACGTGCACCGACACTTATCCTCTCGCTGTGCTTCTACAGCGCCATAGGCTTTCAGTCTTTGCGGGAGGCAGACCATAAAAAATATCAGCTCCCGCTTAGTTTTAACCGTTCGTTTTTAAATGTGCGTGTGTGAAGTGTGATTTGTTCAATGTCGTTTACGTTTCTTCGTCCATTCGTAGATAATTATACCAATCTCCCGCTTCTAGTAGAAAGTCACTTAAAACATAGACCTGTGAAAATTGTTTAAGGCTAAGTAACCATTCCTTAGCCCATTTTGAACGTTTTTTACTTGAACATTTTACTTTTATAGAGCCACTGCGGCCTGCACTGTCAACGTTATCGTATTATCTATAACGAATTCGATGCGGATATGGCAATAGGATTTCAGAAAACTGAACGAAAAGGTGAGTAGACATGGTCGTCGTTCGTGTTTACCCGCACCGTTTTACCCACGCGTGTAAAACTACCAAAAAAGAACGACGTCTGTGGAGCCCTTTAGGATGTGTGAGCTTTATCAAATAAGAGATCCGAATGTATTTATTTTGTATAAGAAAACTATACTATATTGCGTTTGAGAGAGTTGCATCATACTACCAAAACACATCAACTAAATTATATCGTGATTTCCGTATCTTATTTGGTATTAACGCGAGCCTTACGCTACACAATTATGATAACAATACATGGCACGTAAGCAAATACATGAAACACATACTTGATTACTATTGCTATATATTATTGATATTGAGGACTGAATGAAGTGTCTGTTAATAAATAGATCCTATTTGGACAATGCTTTATCAAGGTATATTGCCGGTATGCGGTACATGGTCTTATCAGGATAAAATGACGTTTGAATACTCGTGAGATGGAAATGTAGGATGGGTGTAGGATATTACGAAGCATCATTTTCTTCTAATAATTAACAAAATATAATAAATATATGTTTCCCTACTGCAAGAGATAAACACTGGAACATTTATTTTTTGGGTAACACCAACACACTTGTAATGCAACCAGCTACGGCAATGCAGGCTTTGAATTAGTTCCACCTGGTCATTAGTCTTGCGTTTAGTACAGGATATGCGTTGCTATTCAATGGTACCAGACTGTTTTGTTTGCCATAGGTATTGATGTGGACGAGGCTTTTTTCAATAAGAAGTACAACCGTTCCCACCACGCAACTGAGCTTTTCAGTGATCATTTAATTTCACGCATTTAACCAGCCAATTGGACTACCACTTCTAGCAACCAAGACCTTAAGAACAACATTGATGCTGAGCAATTTTTCCATCGAAACGTCGCTATTGGAAAATCTTATCCAAAACTTTCACGTTGACGACTAGAATAGAGTCGTGGTGAACTGTGTACTACGTCACTTTATATATAATAATAAACCGACTGTTTATTAATCTTTAATATACAATTAAACAACAGTAATTAAATACATATACATATAAATGGCAACCTCAAATTTAATATACTTTATTAAACTTGTATAATATTCAACTGCTTTTGTTGAGGACGCATCTGATTTTAATCATGCTAAGCTTTTTCAACGTTGCTAAGGGTCGCCGTACAATGCAAGCTTGTGCCTCGGTTTAAGGTAAACCGATATTAAACCACGGAAGCTGCAAAAGGTCCGTTGCACAATGACGGCTTAGCCCACCATTCCACGAGCTTACCGTAAATCGAAGCTTAACCTGAGCCAATGCCTGAGCTTAGCTTAAAAAGTATAAATGACATGATGTGTCAAACAGGAGCCTTCAAATTGCTTGTCACTTTATTAGGTTATATTTTTGGAACGATTTGTGTCCAATTTAACAAAGAGGCAAATAAAAGAACAGATACTACGTTCCAAAATCCCATCAAAGACCTCGATTTGCTCTGTAGCGTTTCAGTATTCACTAAACATCAAACTGTCAACAAAAATCTGTGTTCCGTTATTGCATTTCCGAGGCCATGGATGTCATCGTTTTGCTCGGAAATCAAATTGAGATTTTAGCGACCTTTGTGTCAAGACTGTCAAGAGATATTTTTCATTTGGCAGCTAACAACTTAACATAACCTATTCTGCTTTATTTATATGCATTAACATTCTAACGGGTACGACTACTCTGACACTCTGACTCTGAGAAAACAGCAAAGGTTATGTGATATGTCAAAATTGTCAAAAAAAGATATTTGCCGTTTCATAAATATTCCAACATCACTAACATCTGGAATCACGTGATTATCCTCGAAAATTCCTCTGCTCACTGGATAGATGGGATTTTGGAACGTAGCAAGAGACAGAAACAGCCGTAGCCCGAATTTGACAGAAACCGTCACAGTGACAAATCAGAAGAGGTTTTTTTTAGATAGTTATGACAGTACGCATTCCTTCATTAGTGCCAAACGTAAACCGACGATTGTACAACGGATGTCAACGTGATGCCTAAGCTTAGCTAAGCTTAGGTTTAATAAAGCTTTAGTTAAGCCGGCATTTGTAAAATCGACCCTAAGTGTCACATCTGTGCGCGAGAAAATAAAAATATATGCAACTGAATCCAAATTATTGTGTACAAGTAAAACAATTTAGTGAACTTAAACGTATTCAAAAATAGAAATTATGTCATTGGGTGCATTCAGCAGACTCAACAGTTGCGGAGTAGCTACCAAATTTTCGGCTGAACGCGTGCGCTACCTAGCAGCTACCGCTCCAGTGGTCGCCATTTTTTTGTAGTGATAGAAAAGTACGCTCACTTGGAGCGGAGCGGAATAAGCTACTTTTGACCTTCTGAGTGTCACATGTTATGACACTTGTGCTATAGGTTATGTTGTCATATTTAAAAGGCCTTTACGGAAACACTGATCTGGATCCGGATAGATCAGTTATACGTCAAACAGCTGTTGAGGGCTGTTCCAAATTACGGTACTATCGCCGTCCCAGAACTGTTTTCATCATCCTCCGCCCATTTTGTGTGTTTTTAGAACTGTGAAATGGGCGGGGCATGATGAAATCAGTTCTGGGAGGGTGATAGAACCGTAATTTGGAACAGCCCTCAACAGCTGTTTGACGTATAACTGATCTATCCGGATCCAGATCAGTGTTTCCGTAAAGGCCTAAAGAAAAACTCCAAAGCTTTGTCATATATTTTTATTTTTAATAACCTCAAATGTTACCACTCATCTGACATTTCACTGACAACGACAGTCGACACAAACACAAACTATTATTTATCGTGATATCTCATAGCGCACAAATAATAAATAATGCTTTTCAGCAGAATGCCAACTGCTGAGATGTAGCGGCTACAAAAGTAGCGGCTCCCGATCTTTCTGCTGAATGCAACCATTGTGCATTAATCTGATTGATTTTTAAGACTTGTTTCACATTTTTATATTATAACTTGAACCGACTTAAAAATGAGCTTTCTGTACTTAATTCAAAAACCGAAGGATGCGGTTATTATTACTAGCTAACTTTGTTTTCCTTTTTCAGGTAAGCTTCCATTTTCTTGCACAAGCACTTCTAGAACGGTAAGATCTGTGATTAATAGTTTTCCTATGAAAATGTTCTTCTTGTCTCTGTATATAAGTCATACAGTGTTCGTAAGCTGATGGTAGCCAGCAAAACTAGAGGTTCTTTGGATGGGAATATTGAAAATCGATAAAAACTTGATATTACGATTTCATTTTTTTATAACAACTGATCACAAGTATACTCGTAAAGCCGACATTAGAAAATCGGGAAGATTTTGAGGGACAATTACTCCATACGTACTCCATATTAGGTCTCTTTAAAATATCTTGACTTTTTTGTGAAACAGTGGATGATCCTAAACGCCAAATATTATATATCTTCCACCTTTTTTTGTTAAAAGGTGTACTTTTTAAACGTCGCTCCACCCGTTTCCTAGATATCTGCTTATCAATTAGTGAGTTCCCAAATGTGATATTTGTATTGAACTTCAGAGGCTGATTATTTGGTTTCCAGCATTTGGACTAAAGGCAAGTTTGGTTAATTCTCAATATTTTTATCAAATAAAATTCAGATCTGATTTAATCATAGTGTACTGGGTTAGAAATTTTACGTTTGGAATTTGAAATTGTTTACTGTTTAATTGGCACAGGTTTCTAGAAAAGTTAGCCACATCTTCAGAGTATACTTTCATAGGCATTTAGGCTAATACACTGTGACACAAAAAAGCAATTTTGAAGAGATTCAATGTGAAGTGAAGCGTCCTGTGAGTAAAGAACGGATTAGAAATTATCTTCTTAAAAAACCTTAAAATTCCTAATGTTAGCTGTTGAAAAGGAACAAAGAGAACGTTGCAACGTTGTATTTTTTATTATTATTCATTTATTTATTTTGCTATATTCACCATCAATTTGGTTGTACCCTCTGTATATCTCCAAAACCGAAAGTGGATATTTGCCCTTTGGCAATTATTAGGTCTGTTTTTACAGCAATCACAAACTAGTCAGCGTCAATTTGATTGGCCAGTACTAGTCAGAATTAGTTTGACAACTGCAATGGGGAATACTGATTGGCTCTGACTGGTTTGTGATTCTCTGTAAAAACAGACCTATTATGACACACTAATATTAATGTATTGTATCAGGCTTTCGGGTCCGGTGAACTTATAGTCCTTGGAGTGTTTGGCCGACATCGATACTTTCCGCCGCAGTGGCGTCGAGGCGCTTTGCTGCTTCACATTTTGCTAATAAGAATTGATGAAATTCTCATAACCTGTTACCTTTTTGGCGGCAATCTTTATCTATCTGTCTATCTTTATCTATCACCAAAACTTAGTTCTTCTAAGAAAAGGGACAAAAAACTGCTAACCATTACTTACAGTAAATTAGCCCAAGATCCATCTCTCCAATATTCCTTTGCCAGAGAACTTGCCATCTGACTTCCGTCAACATCATGAGGTATGAAACGTGGAGAAGCTGCCGAGTTGAATCTGTAAGAAAAATTAGTGAAATACTTCGCTTTTAGTTTAAAGTGCACTTGGTAGCCTTACATGAATTTAAATATTACGTGCTCATTTTGTTGACTCGATACGTTGTGCAGTACTCCATTGAATATTACCCTTAATCTTCTGAATGGTTCCAGAACCTCTATTTCCAGTCCTTTTGCTTTCCATTGTTGCTTGGCTAAGTTAGTTTCTACCATATAATTGTTATCTACAAGGGAACCAAGATGAATGTATCTCACCAGTAAAGTTATGAGTAGTGGGTTATGATGCACATTCAATTTAATTCTTTTAATCAAGAACTTTGTATCTGACGAGACAAAGCGTGACAAGTGTTCTCGTGAAAGTTACCTGTTTATACAAAAACATGTCCATAGGAGAAAATGCCAGTGGCGTACTATTTTATTAAATACATGCAGTGAATATTCCCTACGAACGACGTGTTACTTTATGTATTGAGGGCTCTTATGAAGGTTCACAATTACACCTCGAATCCTAGATATAAATAAATGTTTTTAACGTACACCGCTATCCCCAAAAATAAATTGGTTCTGAATATACCTTCATACGAAGTTTTTTCATTAAAGTGTACACAAACATTAATTCCTTGAGTATTCCCTGGCCTATGACTAAAAACAGATCTGACCCTCGTTTTATAGGAACCTGTATAACATTAGAAACACATCGCTGGAAGAACTGAAGGCTATCCCACAAATCGAGCTTGACAGGTGGCTCAAGGATTTCAAAACGCATGGCACAATTGCATGATATCTAATGGTGCCTCTTTTGGAGGCAACAATTTGAATGTGGACGAATAAGCAAATATTTTTTTCGAAAAACCCAAATTCTCGTTATTTCCTGAACACTACTTTGTTGACATATGGTCTCAAAAATACTAAGTAGTAAAACAACACTATCGCAACCATCCTGTCTGGCTTTTTATGTCAAAATTATTTGTTGGTCTTTTTTACCTGGAAATATGTAAGTGCTGCCATTCTCCAATCGTAGACAAACAAATATTTCCACGATGTTGTCAACTCCTATCGCAAACTTCACCGAAAAACTGTTTCCATGTCGATCCACACCATAAAAGTTTTGAATATTCACGTGCTACAATATAAAAAATATATAAGCGCATTACTATGTAATAGTTTACTTCTTTCGAAATAAACTCAGGCGACAATTTTTTTTGTGATACGGAAAGCTGTAGCTTGACACTATTCCGCAACATTTACCTTCAGTAGGGATTTCCATATTACAGTAGTGTCTTAAAATACGGATGGCTCTAAAACTGAACAGTGGATAGCAGTGGAAATATATGGCTGAAAACCAAAATATCGTTGACTCTTTTTTTATAATTTAAATTAAATATAGCTATGAATTTTTTGTAGGTAAAGTAGTGGTGGGTGTTTAGAAACATATTTTAATTAAAAATATATAACTTTTATTCGGTAAGCAGATCACTGAAAGTCGATTTTACTCGCGATCCCCACAGTGAATTTTTGGAAACATTTTTGATAAATAATTGAAATTAACTATAACTATGAACTTTTTTTTAAACTCCCTGCTGGTTTGTATGTTTTGAAACATATTTTGTTTGATAAAATATTATTTTCATTCGGTAATGAGATCAGTGGAGGTCGACCTTATTTGGGATCCTCTACATGGACTTCTTTAAAATATATTTTTCTGTTATTTTAAAATAGATATAGCCTTTAGCATTTTATTTTAGACAACTCTGTTGGTCGGAGTTTGGAAACATATTCCAATAATTGACAAAATATAATTTTCGTTCGGGAAACAGATGGGTGAAGGTCGACCTTAAACGGGATCCTCTACTATCAGAAAAAATCTAACCAGAAGTGTGTAAATCACCCTGTATAATCTAATGTTATTTATGCATAAACTATTTTATTAAATCGTTGTGTTACGAGTCGTCTTCCGGACTATTATGGATGCAATGAAATAATTAATTAAATAATAACTTGTGAATACCTACGTGTTCATTTGGAATCAATATTCTAGTCTCAAGGTCACCGCCCAGACGGTTTATATACTTTTTCCATTTTTGTTGGTAGTGTTTCACCTTCCTTTTGGCTACTACGTACTTAATCGGGTAGAAGATATCTAAAAAATACCTATTATTTTTGCTTAACTGTAGTTGTCGTATGCCTTAGCAAATCGAATTGTTTGTCAATTAATTGCATTACGTTCCTCAAAAAAATCTATTCCATTCAATTTTTACTGATACAAAAATAGTAATTTGTACCTAAACGGTTCGTTTAAGTATAAAGTCACACTAGAATCCAAGTATGCAATAATGTATAGGGGTTCTATTCAAAAAATTGTAAGTTCGATATAAATCACCCTGTGTAAGCGTCAAAATTTAGGTGAAAGTATTTTAAGTTCATAGTCCTTAACACCACCTATCATGATCAGATGACAGATTTTTTAAATTCGTGTTAGTAAGCCCACAATACCCAGCTCACTCACCATTAACCCACCCTGTGTAGCTAAAATTTACATTAAAGAAAATAAAATGAAAAAATGAATGTAGGGAGTAAAATATCCTTTACATTAATTTTCTCCCGGCCTGTTGTTCCACACAATGAAGAATTTGCTGAATTTGTTTTTCTTTTTGAACTAGTTTGATGTTATACCATTAATGTTGAATTATTGTCAAGGGTTTGCTATATTATTGATAAATTTTGAAATTAAGTTTTCGCATTGTATCAAATGTCTATTCAAAATCTCTCTCTGCAGGGTGTGCCCCGCACACGGGCGCCAAAATTAACGATAAATTGCAGTAGGGGCATAAAAAGTAAGGCACTACGATAATTAAATTCAAGTAAAGAATTTATTTTTCCAGGAAAAATTGTGGATTGAAATTTGAAAGAACAAGCTAGGGGTGGATTCTAGGGGTTTAAGTAAGAAAAAAATGATTCATAAGCAAGGAATGATAGGTCATTCACTACCCTTGAAAAACCTACTTACTTTTCTCTTTTATCCGTTTTTGTTACAAAAATATCAGGCGTCAAACAAATTATCATTTCATTTGCCTTATGCTTATGATTTTACGGAAAAAATAAGTTTGCATATAAAATTAAAGGTACCACAAGATTTTAAATAAAATGGGGATATCATTTATGTAGGTAAACCTATGGGGTGCTATTTGAAAAACAAAGTTGGGGGTGAGTTTTAGGGGTTGACGTACAAAAAAAATGTTTTGAATGCATGGTATGATAGACCCTATAGTACCTTCAAAAGTACCACTCAGTTCTTGCTTGAGCCGTTTTTGGTTACGAAAATATCACGTGTCAAGCAAATTCTGGGACAACCGGTATATGTAAAGCATATCACTCTTCTTCTTTAACCTGTGTAAATGGTCCAATCAAAATAATCTCGAAGAGACATAATTTGTAATTCATAGTCCTGACTCTCTAACGACGTATTAGAAGTTAGGTGAAATATGTTAGTTTAGGTTGCGAGGATGTGTAGCGAAGCTGTGAAACGGTGTGAGTCTTTCCACCAGAGGTGTGTTAGGAAGATGAGCGGTGCGAAGATGTGTCGCGGAGCTATGAAACGCTGTACAGATGAGCATTGCGAGGATGTATAGCGGGCTTTTTTCAGATTGCCTGCGAGTGGGGTGCATCTGACCGTTGTTGGCGTCTCAGTCAATGCTGCCAGATGTACAATCTCTAAATTGATCGCTACTAGCTGTTTGCTCACCTACATCCACATTCCTCGCCCACATCCCTAGCACACATACCACGCAACATATTTCTAGCACACATCTCTCGAAACACATTCCTAGCACACATTCCTCGCCAACGTGCCTTGTTGACCAGAGCTGTGCTGAGCGAGGCGAGGTGATTTAAGCGATTCTATTGGTTCGTTAAAAACACATTCCTCGCAACACATCCTCGCAAATTATTGGTCGAAACGCAGCCTAAGTCAGTATTGTCCTGGAACGAAAATATTCCTCCCTCCGTTAACTTACTCTTCGTTAATTTTTAAGGTAACGGAGGGGGAGAAAGTTAACGGAGGGGGGAGACTGCTTAACGGCGTGGATACTTAGTACATAAGTGTTCAATAATGCGACTATAAAAAAAAGATATGTCTTGCAGGTACGATAGGAAAGTCACGGATTAAAACGGACAATAAGAACGCAAACAAAAAAGCTGAAAAATGGACAAAGTCTATCCGTAAATTCCATGACAAATGTTTTCTTAAAATGTCAGTGTGTTCTGTGTGTTCATTTTGGAGCTCGACGACTTTTCAAATCCTATAAATTGCATCAAGTGGAATCGACTGATTTTGGTGGTTGCTTAATTGAATAATTTTTAATTCTAATAGAAACACAAGAAAAAGTTGTCAATTTGGAGCAGAAAGCAAGATATAATCATTCTCAATATTTTTGAAAAGAAAAAAAAATTACAAGAAGCATAAATACATTTTTTCACCATTTCTTTAAAGGGTGAATTGTTGGTTGTTGGGCTGTTCGGCCGGCGTCGAAACGCCCTACCGCCTTGGCGTCGGCGCGCTTCGCTGCTTGACACGAGTGTTTGGCATCGTCAGAAGCAAATGTCACCTGTTCGGCGTGTTTAGAGAGACTGATACCGCGTCACAGGGTTGGCACATACATATATTCTCCGGATTAGGAGTGGGAGCGGCTACACTCTCGGAACACGCCGAACAGGTGACATGTGCTTCTGAGGAGCACCCCGACGCCAAGGCGGAGGAGCGTGTCGACGCCGATCGAACAGCTAAAGAACCAACAGTTCATTCATCGGATGATGGCCGCGAAAGTCTTACACAATACATCAAATCAATTGGCCGAAAAGTATAACACAAATATATTAAAAAAATTATAATTCGCATACCATTATGTTACCATAATTCGGTGCGAATGACCTATCTACAAGACATTATTTATGAATTAACCTTCTATAAAAATACGTCGTCAGTCTTACCCTTTCCATTGTATCTATATCTCGTGTTGTCCCTATTGCGTTCCTTCAAAAAAATAAAGTAGATAATCCACGGAGTAATAAACAGCGCGAGATGGTACCCGGCATAGTACACTAGCTGCGATATTCTCGAAAGCATTTGTGCGGAACAAATTAGCGGCTGTCGACCTTGCACTCTGAAATTGCGCCCGCCTACTGAGATAATCGTACACACACTCACTGATTTCGTCCTCAATGCAGTTGATGATCGTTAGACAACCCAAACTTATCAATTAGTAGGCACTCGAGCCAGAGCTATTAGGAGCGAATGTGGGTATATTTACAGAATGGTGATGAATACTTTGTATAACGATAGATAAAGTATCAATTTTGCATATTGGACGGGTTTTTTCTTCGTCTGGACAAATACAGTTAGGGCGCAAAAACTTTATTTTTACATAACATATAGTCTGGTACGTTTGGATCCATGCCATATGAGTAGAGCGGAGTGTACCTAGGTTCATAGGAAAACTACACGTCTACGCTGAGTTGTGATAAATCAGCTAAACAGGGTGTTTTCAACGTTAGGACTTGTCAGAGTCAACTGCCTTTGAAGTGACAAGGCTAATCTATTGTGAGTCAGCAGCAGAAGAATAAAAAATGGAGTCAAGTTGATTGACTCAGTACTTCCCACACATAACAGTTCCAACCAAATCATCGCCCGCCTGTCGTCAAAAAACATCCAACACAAAAACTAGTAAATAGTTTCCTAAATCTCTCCGTGGGAACTAAAACGACACAATTCAGCTTCAACTGGACGAAACGAATCAATCAGGAACCCCCAAATTGCTTAAAAACGAAGTTTGAGCTGTTTCTATATTTTTAGATTTTTATTATTGCTGCGCCGCCACTGACACGATTTTTGAAACCATACGCATTTTTCATCCTTGCCGCGGTAATAATACTGTGTCTAAATTTCATTAAAATTAATTCCATAATTTCCATGTTGCTAAATTCAGAACGACCTGAATCAATACCTACCCCTACCAATACCAAATCCCTTGATTTCTGTAATAGCCAAGGCAATGTTCGGATGGACCTAACAAACGTCTATTATGCCGCTAGGTCTTTCTTTCACAGGTCAATGGACACTATTATAAATGGAATAAATTTTTGAGTTTTACAACACCCCACCCCCTAACCACCCCAATTTCACCCCCTCCCAAAAAAAAGTAAAAAATGATCAGAAACCCCTAAAACGCCGAAAAACAAAGTTTGAGCTATTTTTACATTTTTAGTTTTTTTATTATTGCCGCGCCGCCACTGACACGATTTTTCCAAAACATGCGCGCTTTCCATCCTCGCCGTGGCAGTAATACTGTGTCAAAATTTCATTAAAATCCATTCGATAATTTTGGCGTTACGCAATAAAGAACGATCTAAAACTAAAACAACACTCGGATGTATACATCACAAATTATTCTAAGTTCCTTGGTTTCTATTATAAGCAAGGAAATGTTCGGATGGACCTAAACAATTGTATTATGGCGCTAGGTCTTTCATTCATAGGTCATTAGAGAGCCCATTATGAATACAACAAATTTTTCAGTATTACAACCCCCCACCCCCCAACCACCCCAAATTCACCCCCACCCAAAAAAAAGTAGAAAATGATCAGGAACCCCTAAAACGCCGAAAAACGAAGTTTGAGGCGTATTTGAAATTTTTCGTTTTTTGCTAATTACTCCGCCCCCCGTATAACGATTTTCAAAATTATAGGAACATTACCTACTACGACCCCACAGCATAACGCTGCCCAAATTTCATCACAATCCATGTAGCGGTTACTGAGATTACGAGGGTAGAAAAACGCGACAGACAGACAGACAGACAGACAGACCGACAGACAGACCGACAGACAGACCGACAGACGACAGACCGACAGACAGACCGACGGAAATGAGTGACGTGGATTTTCGTTATGTACACATCATAAAACGCCCAAAAAACGTATTATCTCGAAATCGAAAATGTTCGCGATCACAATACTCCCCTCACCTATCGGTGTGGGAAGTAAAAAAATGGTAAAAAATACTTACTATTTGTTCGCTGAGAAGTGTTAAGTGCGGTCCTGTTATATGAGTCTATGTATAGTTCCAAATTCACGGAGGCTGGAAAGCCAAGTATTTCTTCTTCATTTTGGACTTTTCGAGGTTGTCTAGGTCGTCCAGCGTGTCCACTGTAATGTGAATACCAAATATCGTCTGTACCTCTAGCTCTTTGCGCGAGACAGACAAGTCGACGGCGTGCAGGGTGAATACCTTCAGGGAAATGATCAGCATACACTCGCGAAGGCCGAGAGGCATTTTGATCACATTCACCGTACACTAAATTCATATCCACATGTAGTTATACCGATTGCACCATTTAAGTTTTTTTTTTTTAGAGTCCGATATAGCAAGTCAACAACTTAAGGGGCTTGGATACACACATTTATACACACGTATTTGCCATGTAAAACACGGACTCACAATTTCTCGCATAACTCACTCTATTTTCAAACTACATATATAATATTTCAGAAGGCGATAGTTAAGACCTTAATGAATGACAACTATTTTCGATTTTCTCAAAAAAGTTTTTTAATGTGCAAAAAAACTCGCAATGCAGAATCATGCATTCTATAAATGCCTGTAATTTAACAACCAAACACGATATCAAAAGAAGGGTAAATAGTTGCACAAGCGCAAGCTTTCTTCTTCAATTTGCTCTTTGAGAAACGTAGCGCAACGTGCTGTAAGTTTAAAGATAACGTCAGGAGCTTGGAAATGCGAAATTCATTTTTATGGTGACCTTTGGACCTTACCTTTGGACCTTTTGACCTTATCTTTGGATTTTTGGACTTATCTCTCCGCATCTTAGACACACACACTGGAGAAAGGGAACAGGCGGCCACGCGTCCTCGCTAACACGGGAATACGTCTTTTCTTGGATTCTCAATTTCGCGCGCTATACCCTAGACCCTTAACAGACGACTAATGCGCGCTGATACCTACATCTATGCTTATACTAAATTGGGTTTTTCGTTTTTTACCTCTGTGTGGACGGGGTTTTTCGTTTTTTGCATCTGTTTTGATCTAATCGCACAGGGACTGAATTAGAAATGAGGATCTCGTTATCGGTCAATATCTCGATATCCCTCAACATTTTAGTTATACGTTATACGGGTACTAGATACCCTATGAAGAAAAGTCCCAACTCAGGAAACACCCTGAATACTATAGTATAGTTTGTTTGTCATATACGTACAGCATTCATATAAATACAAATAAATCAGACTATCAACCGAGAAGGCAACAATTCTGTATGGGATGATCAGCCTCGTGTCAAGAATACCTAATTAAACGTATGCAAGTATCATTAATCATTACCCATGGGTGTAAAGATAAATAAACATCAATAAAACCAAGTTCATCTTATTAGCAGGACCCATATCCCAGGCAATCAAATACGGGTCAGCAAATTTAAATATTTGGGATACATGAAAAACGAAAAATGGGACGCAGATTAGGAAATAAGATGCAGAACTGAACAAGCTATGACGATTTTCCTGAAACTTCGAAAATCTTCTTACTGACAAAAATTTGAAGTTCAGAACTTCAGTCTCAGATACAGGATTATGTGAGGTCTACTCTATTGTACAGCGTGGATGGATGGATGCTGAAGGCACCTATTATGAATAAGATCGAAGTGTTCGAAATGCGGACTCTGTGATGAATGCTGAGAGTATCCTGGTTCGATCATGTGAGAAATGAGAACACTTCCCAGAGAGCTGGCTTTGATGTTATAAGAAATATGAAAATAGCTTACCTAAAACATATTTTTTGAAAGATCGAAGGAGTGAGAAGAGGAATTCTAGTAAAAAAGGATAGCTAGAGAAACATCCGTCACTGCACAGGAATAAGTGACTTCTAAGAGTTACAAAGGGCTGCAATCAATAGGACCATTTGATGGGAAAAAGGATGAACTCCTACGCAAAAATGTGCATGGCACCCTATAGGAACAGAAAGAGTTTCCCATGATTTGCTGCACGTACAAATATACCCATCGATAGATGTAGTCATAAACTATCATGTAGAGCTTTTTAAAATCCATCAACCTCACGACCGTTTTCAATACCTGTTGGCTGAAAGACTCAGACCCTGTGTCTTAACATGTGCCTGACCTACTTCTTAATTACAGACGATTTAGAACTTCGGCTTCAGAGAGAAAGAGATACCCGGAGTGATTTGCGCACATATAATAATTATAATGGTCAATAGTCAAATGGCAATACTGGATATGTACCGTTCTGTATTATTTATAATTATTTATTGATAGATAGCGTTCATAGAAAATTATCTTTTATGAGACTTTAGCATACAATGTTATCAGATAACAATAAAGAATAAGTCAAAATATGAATAACCTATATAATGGTATTTAATTTCAATTTTTATATTTAAATGGTTTTCGGTCAATTAGCAAATGTATCTATCAACAACTAATCTATGTACATCGAACCTTCAACCATTTCCAATAATAATTGAAGGCGCTATTTTATGACGGTATTTCGGATCTGATCTCCTCGAACAGAAAAAATTTGAGGTTTTATATCGGATAATTTAACTGGGTAGTAAATGAGAACACCATTACTTTTCATCATTACAAAAATTATGATTTGCTGCAAACTCCTTTTTCTCAATGATTTCGAATAACTATAAACCTCATGCTGAGTGAGCAGCTATAGTTAGGAGCACACAGTTGTAAAGAACAGCCAATCTCTGCCGAAAACTCCTCACTATACTTGTGCGGGGTTACAGAGGACATGATCCAGTATGAACACGTTCCATCAGCTGCAAACAGCTCTTTCAAGAAAGTTGTAATATATTGTCCATACCCGATGCAGTCCAGAGAAGAGCAATTTGACTGTCTTGACGCGACTATTCAATCACTCTCCAATCGTCGTATGGTCGATGACCATTATGTTTTTTATACCGACAGTCTACTGGAGTCTATTGCTCTAATAGCATTTCCATAAATGGAGTCTGGGTCTGTTAGAAGCAGTGCTTGATTATCATATCAATGACTGCACCTTGTTTCTAAGTCATCAAAAGCCTGGAATGATATTTTCCGAGCCTATAAATGTTGGTCTGTATATGGCTTAAATTAACACTACCTCTAGCCTTTTCGGAACAGTCAAGTTCGTCGGTATTTAGGCTTGACGTTCACTGCTGCTGTCTGAGTCTGTTAGAAGCAGTGCTTGATTATCATATCAATGACTGCACCTTGTTTCTAAGTCATCAACAGCTTGGAATGATATTTTCCGAGCCTACAAACGTTGGCCTGTATAAGGTTTGAATTGATACTACCTCTAGCCTCTTCGGAGCTGTCAAGTTCTTCGGCATTTAGGCTTTACCTTCACTGCTGCTCTGGTGTAAAAAGACAACTTCATCCACTTTCTATCTCTTGTTTAATTTGAAAATTGATATTCAGAAATCTTGTAGCATGTTCGTCGTCGCGGTAATATTGGTCTGCTCACAAAACCCTATTTACCAAATATATTCATACTGGTCTTTTGTCTGGATCTCCATTAGAACGGTCGCACAGAATTAGACATGCGCCATTTTGTGACGGCAGCGTATCTGTAATTTTGCTAAAAGCCTTTTCGCCAGGCATTAAAATCCGGATAATGCTACAGTGCAGCGTGGTAGTTATAGCTCAACCGTTAGGAAAATGTCAGCTGTGGTCAGTACGGAAAAACTCCGTTCTATTGAATTGTTATTTGGTCAGTCCTGGTGAGAAAATGCGACCATTTTCCTTAGAGAGACAAGAAGACATTGCAGGACTTTATAATACGTTCAAGACATTTTATTATCGTATGTCAATTTTGTTTTGTCTTGATAGTTGTTTGATTTCTTTTTTTGATCGACGAGCGTTGAACAAAAAGGCTCGTTTTCGTGCGACTAAAGTGTCGCGACTTTATTGCCATGAAACTATAAGTCGCGGCATATACTCATACTCATAATCAATGGCTGCAGAAGTAGCATTCAGGAAATGGCATTCTTTCATATCTACATTTTTCATTTTGATAACGTTATTCTAAGACTTAACTAAAAAATGCTACAAGCAAAATTATAATTTTTATATCTTAAACTGATTTATAAAAAGCAGAGTAAATTTGGCTGTATTATATTTATACAACCAAAATTCAATGCTTCCAAGACCCAGTATTGTACGCTATCAAACAAGAAGTACCCAAGCCAACACCAGGTTCTAGTGAACAACCGGGCCCTGCCAAGGAGTCACTCCTTCAAGCTGTTAGGAGTTAACATTACAGAAAATAAGACCTGGCCTGGAGTATTGTTCTCATGTCTGGGGAGCTGCTGCCCCTACTACCCTGTCTATACTTGGTGCCGTACAGAGAAGGGCAATTCGACTAATTGGCGACCCGGCCTTAACGCGCCACCTCAAGTCACTTTCTCACCGGCGTATTGTTGGTGACCTCTCGCTCTTCTACCGATATTCAAGCGGAATCTGCTCCTCTGAGCTATCCTCTATCGTTCCGCCGCTCACCGCTCCTATTAGATGCACCCGCGTGACCGCTGCATCTCATCCCAAGGCGGTCGTTCTTCATACATCAAGAACCGAGCGGTACAATCGCACATCCATTCCAGGGTATCCAAGGTTTAGAATGGGCTGCCAGGAGAAGTATTTATTGAGCCTGCGGGTGTTGGCCCATTCAAATCCCGCGTTAACAAACTTCCCCTAACATAACCCTTTCACAGCAGCCGCGGTACTCTGGTATTTAGGCTCTGCCTACGCGGTCTGCTCAGTTATATAAAAAAAATGACTCTTTAGGTCCCTACTACTCGTACCGCTTAACACATTCTGCACCTAATATATTCTTCTCACTTCTTTTCAATTATATTGATCTGTACTGGAACCCGGTATTAGGCCAGATCCCAACAAACAAATTAGGTCGAAAGTTCTAGCTGCCTACTAAGGGAAAAAATCTCTTCTTGGTAAAAAAAGTCTTAATTTTCCTTCATGAGAACTAGTAGATAACTGTCTGGATAACGCGTTCAACGCCAACGGCTTCAAAGGTTATGTATTTTGTTGTTAACTTCTAAGTATAGTGAAGAACGTATTCACGTTTGAGGTTAGGTTAATAGCGATGGATCTCTCGAACTTATCTGGAATATTATTCTGTCGCTCGGCGGCTCGTGTTCTACTTCACTGAGGGGATACTTTAGGATAATAAAAATATAAAATTTTAGAACTTACCAACGCATTTCAGGTGATCTGTTAGAAAGTATTGCTGTTGTAGTTACTAGTCGAGTAGTTAATGCAATATACAGGGTTGGGATATAAAGTATGGAACCAAGCAAATATATTTGAAACGGAAAGAGTGATATTGCTGAAAATTTTCAGGTAAACGTAGTGACGCGTATTGCATCCGAAGACATTATGTTAGCTATTAATGTACTTTCGGTCTAACCGTCAACTTTTTTAATTTAAATGGGACACCCTGTATATTTTTGCAGATTTTAATACGTCTTTTTTCCGAATACGTCCATAGTGGGTTTAGTAATTGTTTCTGTAAAAATGGGAAAGATAAAGCTGAAACTGAAACGTTCATTTTGTTTGATATTTTGTTTGATATGTTACAATGTGAAAATTAAAAATGAATTATCTCAGATGTACAAATGCCCGTTTACTTCGTGACAATATGTAAGTCTGTTGACAAATTGTTGAGTTACCTTTTCCAAGATGTCTCTACGAATGAATTCACGTCAGGATCAGGAAGTCAGGAGGTAAATGGCCGGCATTTTAAACATCTGTACAGGCTTCATCTTTTCCCGTTTTTACAGAAACTAATACTAAACCTACATACTATGGACGTATTCGGACAAAAGATGTATTAAAATCGGCAAAAATATACAGGGTGTCCCATTTAATTTAAAAAATTTGACGGTATTTCCGGTTAAGGAAGTACTTTAATAGCTAAAATAATGTTTTTGAATGCATTGTACGTCATCATACTTGCCTGCAAATTTTTAGCAATATCACTCATTCCGTTCCAAAGTTATTTGCTTGGTTCCATACTTTATCCCAACCCTGTATATTATAGATATCCGGCAAAACCGTACTTTTAGCGCACTTTTTATTTAACCACAATTATATAATAAAATATATAAGGTTCATGTTTTTAATTTGTTTTAATTTGGTAGCACACATTTTATTTCACCGCACCGCATATAGGCTCGTGAAATATATGTTTTTATCTATTCTGATTAGCACACTATTTACCAAAACACAAGTATCTACTATTAAATTTGCTATTATTCTATGTACACTATATATTACAAATTACAGACCACAAACTTACTGCTTGTAAGTGAAATCGAGTCTTCTGTTTTCACTTTTACGAAATGTTCTATCACTTTTTCGTCAAAATTGTTGATGCTATGTACCAAATTTTTATCAATTTACATCACTACCAATGCATTCAGCCGATCTTCGTTCATGGAGTTTCTTAAGAATTTTTTGATTCTATTAGGAGTAGAAAAATAACGCTCGGGTTCAGCAGTAGACATTGGCATAGTCATAATTATGTTCAATAGTTTTACTACTTCGCTGTAGGTTTCATTCGAGTTGTTATTGAGCATAAACGAAAGTAAATTTAAAGCACATACGAATTTTGATCAATTTACATCACTACCAATGCATTCAGCCGATCTTCGTTTATGGAGTTTCTTAAGAATTTTTTGATTCTATTAAGAGTAGAAAAATTAACGATTAAACGACTTACCTGTAAGAGTAAGGATGTTCAATCGTAATTATACGATTTAAACCCATGAGGAACACAATGATTCGTAATAATGTTCCGTCCCACGAACTGACAACACTGTTTAAAAAATTAGAAGCGCTGGCTATCCCGCCCGCCTGTCACTCGCCATCCCTTCAATCCGTCATTAATGTTTTGTACAATTATCACTAGATCGCTGGGGTATGGGGTGCGATGCGACGCTATAATATAGCTGGGCGGGTGTGTTCCTCATGGGTTTAAATCGTATAATTACGATTGAACATCCTTACTCTTACAGATAAGTCGTTTAATCGTTAATTATACTTCATTAAACCCATTCGGAACACAATGATTCGTAAGTTGTTGAAAGTAGATGGCGATCTAGTGAAGAAGGTGTTGCAAACAAAAATTATTTCAATACAATTCCGTTCTTTTTTTTTTCAACCAAAATAATGATATGTATAACAAAAGGTAGTATGTTATGGATAACACACTGCCTATACACGTAAAATGTAATAAAGCCCATATACCTACTTATTTATCTGTTCTATATCTAAGATCGATTTAGCGAAAACACACCTATCTAATACTGGTCTATTATAAAACCTAGCAAACATCAGATTTCTCAGTCCAACCAGCCGCATTTCTTCAGTTTCTATACTTACTCCTTGCCTATTGGCAGCAGAAGCAGCTGCATGTGTCCAGTACTATACCCCTTAAATTTTGATATATCAATACCACTATTTTGCAATGCTTTATACATCTGGACAAGGTTTGAGAAGAAGCAACGTGATAAGGCTTTTTATGTGTAATTCGTAAATAACTGTCTTCCCAAGATCTTTTGGGTCTTATAGTATCTATATAAAATAATAAGGTTGTTGCCACGCAAAGCTCTGGTTTTTCTCTAAATATAGGAAAATTTAAAGTAGGTCGAGTTCTGTTGCGAGATGATGTTTTCAAAATACCTGCAATAACAATTTCTATTCGATCTTCATAATTATGTATATTAGGTAACTAAATTCTTGATTAGGTCTGCATTCTTTGGGCCGATGTGAGAGCTAAGAGGGTAACTAGTTTGATAGACAGCATCTCAAATGAAATCTTTTCTAATGGATACAGTTTAGCTAAGTAAGACAATACTTTTTCTAGTTCCCATGTTTCTTGATATGTAGGAAAACTAGGTTTAAGTCTAAACGAACCTTTTAAAAAACGCTTTAATAATCCTGTATCCCCTGAAATACTTGTTATTCATTTTATTGCCGACAAATGGGCATTCAAAGAGTTATTACCATTACCAGCTTACTATCTGAATTAAAGACATCTAAATTATCTTCGGAGCAAAATGTCCACCATTTCTGAAGAGATGCATTGTATTGTTTGATGGTATAATCACTTAAGGATGCTAACAAAACTGGGATGCAGTCTTCTGCTAAGCCTCTTCGTTTATAAGATTCCCTGATAGCTTCCCGGGCAAGCAGGGTAAGGCGCTCCTACATCGGATAACTTTTTCTGAAAGGACACAATAATAAATCACTTTCTGGAGGAAAATAAAGGGGTTCCCAAATTAATAGTTTACAGAAACTTTGGATACCAATTCTGAGTAGGCCAAGAGGGCACTACTAGTATTCCTTCCGCTTCCTCTGCAATAATCTTCGTTATGACTTTCCCAACCAAGCAAAAGGGTGGCAACGCATAAAAGAAAACATTTGACCAGTTTAATGTAAATGCATCCACTCTAAACGCGTCTGGATCCCGTTTCCAGGAGACGAAGGTCCTACATTTTGCATTAAGAGAGGATGCAAATATATCAACTTGTGGGGTTCCGAAGTTTGATATAATTTTCCGATAAATTTTAGTACTCAATGAATACTCTGTTTCTACCTTTAATGATCTTGACTCTCTAACAGCTTCAATATTATGTCTAGTATTAATGCAAGAAGCAAACACATAAATATTCCTTGCTTCACACCGTTTTCCATAGTTTACGTGTGATAACATAGTTTACGTGTGATAACATTAAGATTGGGATATTTAACACTACCCATACGGTTTATTAATGATATTGCGGTAATATTGTCAATTCCAATGAGAATATAACAATTATGAAGCTTATCAGCGAAGCATTTAAGACCATAAAAGGCGGCTAAAACCTCTAAGTCATTTATATGTAATGTAGATTCAATATTATTCCAAAACCCATTAGTTTTTTTTCCAAACAATTTACTAATTCAAAATCCAAAGATCTAAGTTTAAAATTTGCTGGCTTCAATAACTTGATAGATACAAATGGTGCTATACATAACCCAAATGGCGTACAACAAAATTCAAAAAGAATATTTTAAAATTCAAATCGCAGAAATTTCCTATATTTTTTAGATATTGGTATTCCAAAGTAGGCATCCTTTAAATCAAGAGATGCCTCATAACTATTTCCTGTTATCATATTTTTAACGGACCTATAGTCCTCCAACTTGAAATGGTGAGCTTTAATGTATTTATCGAGACGCTTTAGATTTAGTACAAATTTGAAACCGCCATTCGATTTTGGTACTAAAAAATATGGAGACAAAAATTTGCGACATACATGACTGCATTTTTAATAGCTCCAATTGCCTCCATTTTAAAATAGCGCGACTCAATTCAAGGCTCTCCTTTCTGGAAAATTTTTGAATTCTTTGCCGCGTGTTTTTGGCTGGGTTTTCTAGCAAAGGGAATCGAGTGGCCAGAAACCCAGTTTAAAACTTGGGTCTGACGTGATGCTTTCCCATTCGCTACTAAAAAGCTTACCTTTCTTCTCTTTCTTGTATCCTGAGGGTCCCGCTGCGTTTAACTCCCAACTAGTTTTTTTTTTCACTTCCCTCGCAGTCTTGTATTTATCTTGAAAATCCACTCCAGATAAGAGTCCATCAATGTTCGATCTCATTGCCACTTTCTGAACCTGCATTCAAGAAGGGATACAATTCTTGCTTCCGGTGGTAGGATATTAGGTAATGTGCTTCGCAGATTAGTTTGGCTACGTCAGCTAAAGTCGTTTTTATGTTATCTTCTAATTGAATGGCTGGATCCTGTGCTAGGATATCATTCAAAGCCGATTCTTGTGCCACCAGAGTTCTACCCAATCTATTTTGGATGGTCATAGAAAAACTGGTCCTTCTTTATATTATAGTTGGCCATTGGCAAAACAACTATTATTTACATTCTTGGTTGCTCAGTAGATGAGAAAACAACACAAAAATATTCAATCAGTTGCCCCGAAATAAAGGGGAAAACAACTGCTTGCTAGTTGTCCATGTTAATGGAAAAACAACTTCAATAGTCTTTAAAATGATAAATACTGATATAAATATTCCATCAGTTGCCCCTAAAAAGGGGAAAACAACTGCTTACTAGTTGTCCATGTTAATGGAAAAACAACTTCAATAGTCTTTAAAATGATAAATACTAATATAAATATTTCATCAGTTGCCCCGAAAAAAGGGGAAAACAACTGCTTACTAGTTCTCCATGTTAATGGAAAAACAACTTCAATAGTCTTTAAAATGATAAATACTGATATAAATATTCCATCAGTTGCCCCGAAAAAAAGGGGAAAACAACTGCTTACTGGTTGTCCATATTAATGGAAAAACAACTTCAATAGTCTTTAAAATGATAAATACCAATATAAATATTCCATCAGTTGCCCCGAAAAAAGGGGAAAACAACTGCTTAGGTGTCCATGTTAATGGAAAAACAACTTTAATAGTCTTTCAAATGATAAATACTAATATAAATATTCCATCAGTTGCCCCGAAAAAAAGGGGAAAACAACTGCTTACTAGTTGTCCATGTTAATGGAAAAACAACTTCAATAGTCTTTAAAATGATAAATACTAATATAAATATTCCATCAGTTGCCCCGAAAAAAAGGGGAAAACAACTGCTTACTGGTTGTCCATGCTAATGGAAAAACAACTTCAATAGTCTTTAAAATGATAAATACTGATATAAATATTCCATCAGTTGCCCCGAAAAAAGGGGAAAACAACTGCTTACTGGTTGTCCATGTTAATGGAAAAAACAACTTCAATAGTCTTTAAAATGATAAATACTGATATAAATATTCCATCAGTTGCCCCTAAAAAGGGGAAAACAACTGCTTACTAGTTGTCCATGTTAATGGAAAAACAACTTCAATAGTCTTTAAAATGATAAATACTAATATAAATATTCCATCAGTTGCCCCGAAAAAAAGGGGAAAACAACTGCTTACTGGTTGTCCATGTTAATGGAAAAAACAACTTCAATAGTCTTTAAAATGATAAATACTAATATAAATATTCCATCAGTTGCCCCGAAAAAAGGGGAGAACAACTGCTTACTGGTTGTCCATGTTAATGGAAAAAACAACTTCAATAGTCTTTAAAATGATAAATACTGATATAAATATTCCATCAGTTGCCCCTAAAAAGGGGAAAACAACTGCTTACTAGTTGTCCATGTTAATGGCAAAACAACTTCAATAGTCTTTAAAATGATAAATACTAATATAAATATTCCATCAGTTGCCCCGAAAAAAAGGGGGAAACAACTGCTTACTGGTTGTCCATGTTAATGGAAAAACAACTTCAATAGTCTTTAAAATGATAAATACTAATACAAATATTCCATCAGTTGCCCCAAAAAAAAGGGGAAAACAACTGCTTACTGGTTGTCCATGTTAATGGAAAAACAACTTTAATAGTCTTTAAAATAATAAATACTAATATAAATGTTCCATCAGTTGCCCCGAAAAAAAGGGGGAAACAACCGCTTACTAGTTGTCCATGTTAATGGGAAAACAACTTCAATAGTCTTTAAAATAATAAATACGGTCGTCAAAAAAAAACCATAATATGCTTTTTTCCGGCGGCTTGTCATCAACTTCTTATCTTGAATGCTAATATCTATGTATATATACATAGATATGGATTGATATAGGTATATATACCTATATCAATCCGCCGCACCGTGTGGCTATTTCTTTTTTTTTTTATTATTTCTATCTATATCTGGACAAATAATTAGTCAAGAAACTTAAGTTCTCAACGCTATCGTTAGTGTATTGAGCAACGCCCTGTGCACTTGAGTAGAAGAACGCGCTCCGCTTAGTAGGCTAGCGTTTCCGTGACAACAACAACAATCAATCAATTTTGAAATTTGTATTTATCCATTTTGTCAAAGAATGTATCTTCAAGAAATAAACTGGCATTGAATACAGTCTACGAAACAATTATTATATTCAATTTCACCGTTATTATATTGAATCTGGCTTAGAGATTATCATTGCCAGAATAATAGAAATCGTAATTTTTGGTTACTGTCAATATTAACCACTTTACTTACTTGAATAGGAACTCTCCATTGATGATTAAAATTTTTCCATTTTATTTCTTAGGTCCTCCAACAATCGCTTCCTTTTCGCTCTTATTTTGGAATCTTCCTTTTGTTTTCGCTTCATTTTAGAGAATCTGTACACCAAAACTGTTGTCGCCGCTGAACACGAAACATTAATGACGGATTGAAGGGATGGCGAGTGACAGGCGGGCGGGATAGCCAGCGCTTCTAATTTTTCCTTAGACAAGGAAAGAGAGAGGACGGAACCCGCGACTGACATTTCTGATACCAAATGGCACCAAAGCGCTATTCCCAGTGGCGTAACTAATGGGATTAACGTTCTGGTTGAGCTATTTGTAGAAATAATCTTTTTCAAATAAAATTTAATGAAATATTGTTATTCAGGGTTTCTATATGGCCAATTTCGCCATCCACAATTAAAACTTAAGTGACTAACATTACCGTAACCGTGATTTTCATTCGACTGCTGTTTTGTGGCCAATAATATATAAAAATTGATAATGTATATATTTTATTCAGTCATGAACATGTTATGTTCATTTGCAGTATATGACTGATGGAAGACACGATTATACTTCTACCCAGAAAGAAAAAAACTGCTTGTAGTTTGTAGTAAATCAATTTTTTATTATTAAAGAACACATAATACCTATAGTATATTTATATTTATTGACATTATGTTTATATATAAAATACTGTCTATTACATACTGTAAACAGAAGCAGCAATAAAACATTTTTGTTATTATAGATTAGCTTACGAGATTGAGGAATTTGATGCCTTCAATCTCGGAGTCCCCATATGCAGTAAAAAAATCTACTTGCTGTTACGCTGTTACTTGCTGTTTGTAGTGTGTAGTGAAGAGCAGTATTTTTAATTACTCCAACGAGTACATAACTTCTTTTTGCGACGGTGGCAATAATTAATGAAAAAGCTGGGGGGTTAAACATAAAAATTATCTCAGACATGAAATAAAGTAAGTTTTGGGCTAGAAATACAAAGGTCCTTTAATCTTATCCAAAATCAAAACATTTACAAAATTAGAAAATGACTCCTAGATTAGCTAGTAGTAAATAAAAACGAACAATTCATTCAATATAGGTGAGGTCCTATAACTTACATAGAAATTACAACTCTATTTTATCACTTAACCCCTTGCTTCCAGTAAGTTCTAATTTATTGCAGTTATGTATTTACTTATGGGGAAGTTTGGGTGAAACTCAGTATTGTGTGCTTCAACAAAAATAATTTTTTTGTAGGAACGTGGCATTTCGCTTGCTCCTACAATTGATGGCAGTCAATATTACAGTCACGAAGGTCAAAAACTACCAATATTTTACTGCCCTTTAAACAGAATCATTTTTGTTAATTGGCTCCGAACTGGATTGTCCTGTTGTGATCGAGATTTTACAATAAAATGGATTCTGATATTTAAGTATTTTGTGCATACAGCTTTTATTAAAAAATATATATGATTTACATCATTTTCTAATACGTGACGTTCTAAGCAGCTGAAAATAGGGGTGCCTAGAAAACTTGATATTATTTTGCTTATCAGCAAAGGTACAAAATGTTTGGTGTGAATACAATTTTCATTAACTCTCAGAAAATGTTCCGATTTCAAACATATCTTGATAACATCATTTGATGGGTAAGTCAGACCGCCGTGGCTTTTAAATTCAATTAGGGAATTGAGAAACCGATCTCTAGTACCAATCAATGCTGTGACACATGTTTCACATTTTATTGTTTTTTGTAATTGGTGCGAAACATAACCAGCAATATATTGCACAATTTGGGATGAACATTCACTTATCACAGGTGCATTCATGATGTAGTCATGATCCTTCCAAATAGTTTCTAGATCATCAGAAGGCTCATTTATGTCTATTAAACTATGGTTAGATAAACTACTATTAATTACATCTTCAGACCTTACATTTTTTGTAGAACTACTTAGAATAGGGATTTGATCTAATGGAATACAGTTACCCATACCGCCCTCTCTAATTTCTGCTCGAACCAGAAGCCTTTTGTAAGCAGCTAGAAACTGTCGAGCGGTTGGGTTATTATTCCAGCCACCTCTTGATCTAATTGACGAAAAGAATAATTCTAAATGATCTTGACTAATCTTATACAACGGAAGGTACAGTAATGTTTTTCTCTCAGAAACAAGTTCTTTGTACAATCCTAAAGAACTTGATAATGAAATTATTAATCCAATAAACCCAGTTTTTCTGTTAGACATGATTACTTGCTCATTATTAGATAATTTCAACTTTGAAAGATAAAAAATTGCACTATTGATAAATTCTGCAGATCGATCTATATTTTTTTGACATAATGCTTTTTTATAACCTGGTGCTACTAGGGTTCTGCTGTTTAAAATATCGAAAATGCTATTTACAATTCTAATAAATTTAACTGTTGCCTGACTACCTTTAAAATCCTCAAGATTCAGCTTTTTTTCGCAATACTCAATAGCATCGGCTACTGATGCACTAAGTAACTGAACTGCAAGCCGAACCTTCATTTTTTGTTTGAAAAAAATAATATGAGCGCGACGTAACTTATTCCCTAAATGTAAGCCCTCGCTAGTTTGCAGCTTCTCTAGAAGCGCTATGTATTTCCATTGAATAAAATTGTTATCACAATCAATTAGGATTTTCTTTTCACCAAATGCATTGCGAACAAGTTTTATCATATGACATGGATCATAAAAAATATATACATTGTGATCTGTAACTCTGAAACTTGTCTGTATATTTGAAATGTTAAATAAGAATCCAAAGTTATGACACATAGCGGTATTAGATGGAGCACCATCGAATGTGATTGACATAACTTTGGCTCCCGTATCTTCAATCAGATGGATGCATTGAGATACAATTGAATGTTTTTGACTGCCATTCAAAGAATCTGTAAGAAAGTAACCGACAGGTAATTTCCAAGTTCCATTGATGCAAACCAACATTATAACAAAAGCTTCTTTGGCTAAAGCATTAGAGTCATCGTTTAAATTTGTACCACAGTTCACATAACCATGGATTTTTTTTCCATCCCATTCTAAATGTTTCCGTATGGCTATTTCATCGATAATTAATGAACAAATTATTGGTCTGTCAGATGATTGAACCTTATTTCTTAAGGTATTTATTGATTCCTTGGTAAAACCAGGCTCAGCATCCACATTCTGAAACCATTTAGCAATAGTTTTGCTATGCGGGAGACAAGTGTCAAAAACATCTCTCACACAGTTGTATGCCTTTGGTGAAAAAAAATTTAATGTCAGGGCAAATTTCCTAAGTTCAGGTGAATATTGAACATTTCTCCCCATTTTTCTGTTCAATATTTCTATGTTAACCTTGCTCATATTTTGAACTAAAACTAAATTTTCTTGAGATAGTAAATTTTGTCGCTCTAATTCCTCAGCAATTATTTTTAAAGAGGCTACTTTTTTGTGTGCTCTTTTCAGTGATTGACCAAGGGCACGGATTTTTTTCGTTTTTTCCTTATTCTTATCTTTTTGCAGCAGCAGTTCTCTTCTAAGTTTCTTTTTCCGGGGAGAGTCGTCCTGTGCAGCCAGAGCTGAGGTTGATGGCGATGGTTCTGGATGAACATCACGTTCACGGGGTCTTTTTCTTTCTTTTGCCTAAAATAACAGAGCTGTATATTAGACAATGTTTGAAACATTATTTCCGAAAGAAAGACAGAACAAATTAATTTATGATTTAAGTAGATGTGAATGAGTGACTGAATCTTATAGGAAAAGTGACAGTAACATTTTGTTTTGATTTCGTATCGAGTAAACACACCTAAATATAGTTGTTTAATAATGTAACTGTAACACAAGAAATTATTACATTTTTGGGGTTAGCTGCCTTTTGATTTTCATAGCTATCAATTTTTAAATGGTTATTCAGCCATTCGTAATCGTATTTCTCCTTACTTTATTGCACTGTTTATTTTGGAAACGTCATCACTAATACTCAAATATAAAACCAAATTTGAGACCATAAATATAGAATATAGGCATAAGGCATAAGAATGATTTTAAATTAATATCACACCCAAATCATAACTCATTAATGATCCAATTATATACAATGGAGTGAAGATTTATAACAAACTTCCTCCTCACAGGTTTTAGTGAATATCCCAAAAGTTTTGTTTGTTATTATATAGCTTTGTCAATAAGAATCTTGTAAATTCTTAGACTATAAAGTATATCGATCTATCTATCTATCCATCTATCCATCTATCCAACTATCCATCTATCCATCTATCCATCTATCCATCTATCCATCTATCCATCTATCCATCTATCCATCTATCCATCTATCCATCTATCCATCTATCCATCTATCCATCTATCCATCTATCCATCTATCCATCTATCCATCTATCCATCTATCCATCTATCCATCTATCCATCTATCCATCTATCCATCTATCCATCTATCCATCTATCCATCTATCCATCTATCCATCTATCCATCTATCCATCTATCCATCTATCCATCTATCCATCTATCCATCTATCCATCTATCCATCTATCCATCTATCCATCTATCCATCTATCCATCTATCATAATCCTAGAATGTTTATTATTTTAATATTGATTAAGCGTAGACAATGTAAGCTAGGAATTATAACTTACAATTTTTGGACGTAAGTATTCCGGAAGCTCGTCAAATATGGTGGGGACTGCTCCTTTCAGAAGATATACTTTTTGATTTGTTTGATGAAGGAAATTCTGTTCAAAATGCTTAGAACAAAGCCTATCGTTGCTTGTAGGCTTCCAACCTTCGATCCTCATATTTTTGATCCATAAATCATGTCTAGGAAGATCTTTAGGAAACCTGTCGAGGAAGAAAGAAAATTAATTTTATTATTCATACAACTACAAATAAAGGCCACCCTTGAAATGCACACCTTGTATAAGGGTATTGGTATATTATATATTACAATGCAAAGTCATAATATTTCTATTCAAAATGTAAGCTATAATAGATACGCCACTGGAAAACTGATTGTATTTGAACCAAAAAATCCCTTAAAAACATAATTTTTAGACTTTACGTGCTCAAAAACATTATGATTCGCATGTTAGTGGTAGATTCCAAATTATATTTCGGATACACATATATCTTTGAACTAGATATCGAGATATTTGCATGAATTTCGGATACACCAAAAAAATAAGATCATAAATTTACCTGTGAAAAGTGATTCCTGGCTCCTTCCTGCTGCTGTGGCTTTTACAACGGTAAGCTGCACACCCCACCATTACGCTCACCACAATATTTCACAATTATTGGTCTTAAAAACGTTAAATATCGCAAAAAACACCACCTTGACACTACCGTCAGTTTTCCACCAGCATTTTGACAGCTATTCATTTTCGGTATCAGCCTTAGATAAGGAAAGAGAGGGGATACCGCACGCCCATTTGATGCTATATGGATTAGCTGATACCGAAAATGAATAGCTGTCAAAATGCTGGTGGAAAACTGACGGTAGTGTCAAGGTGGTGTTTTTTGCGATATTTAACGTTTTTAAGACCAATAATTGTGAAATATTGTGGTGAGCGTAATGGTGGGGTGTGCAGCTTACCGTTGTAAAAGCCACAGCAGCAGGAAGGAGCCAGGAATCACTTTTCACAGGTAAATTTATGATCTTATTTTTTTGGTGTATCCGAAATTCATGCAAATATCTCGATATCTAGTTCAAAGATATATGTGTATCCGAAATATAATTTGGAATGTACCACTAACATGCGAATCATAATGTTTTTGAGCACGTAAAGTCTAAAAATTATGTTTTTAAGGGATTTTTTGGTTCAAATACCATCAGTTTTCCAGTGGCGTATCTATTATAGCTTACATTTTGAATAGAAATATTATGACTTTGCATTGTAATATATAATATACCAATACCCTTATACAAGGTGTGCATTTCAAGGGTGACCTTTATTTGTAGTTGTATGAATAATAAAATTAATTTTCTTTCTTCCTCGACAGGTTTCCTAAAGATCTTCCTAGACATGATTTATGGATCAAAAATATGAGGATCGAAGGTTGGAAGCCTACAAGCAACGATAGGCTTTGTTCTAAGCATTTTGAACAGAATTTCCTTCATCAAACAAATCAAAAAGTATATCTTCTGAAAGGAGCAGTCCCCACCATATTTGACGAGCTTCCGGAATACTTACGTCCAAAAATTGTAAGTTATAATTCCTAGCTTACATTGTCTACGCTTAATCAATATTAAAATAATAAACATTCTAGGATTATGATAGATGGATAGATGGATAGATAGATAGATGGATAGATGGATAGATGGATAGATGGATAGATGGATAGATGGATAGTTGGATAGTTGGATAGTTGGATAGATGGATAGATGGATAGATAGATAGATCGATATACTTTATAGTCTAAGAATTTACAAGATTCTTATTGACAAAGCTATATAATAACAAACAAAACTTTTGGGATATTCACTAAAACCTGTGAGGAGGAAGTTTGTTATAAATCTTCACTCCATTGTATATAATTGGATCATTAATGAGTTATGATTTGGGTGTGATATTAATTTAAAATCATTCTTATGCCTTATGCCTATATTCTATATTTATGGTCTCAAATTTGGTTTTATATTTGAGTATTAGTGATGACGTTTCCAAAATAAACAGTGAAATAAAGTAAGGAGAAATACGATTACGAATGGCTGAATAACCATTTAAAAATTGATAGCTATGAAAATCAAAAGGCAGCTAACCTCAAAAATGTAATAATTTCTTGTGTTACAGTTACATTATTAAACAACTATATTTAGGTGTGTTTACTCGATACGAAATCAAAACAAAATGTTACTGTCACTTTTCCTATAAGATTCAGTCACTCATTCACATCTACTTAAATCATAAATTAATTTGTTCTGTCTTTCTTTCGGAAATAATGTTTCAAACATTGTCTATACAGCTCTGTTATTTTAGGCAAAAGAAAGAAAAAGACCCCGTGAACGTGATGTTCATCCAGAACCATCGCCATCAACCTCAGCTCTGGCTGCACAGGACGACTCTCCCCGGAAAAAGAAACTTAGAAGAGAACTGCTGCTGCAAAAAGATAAGAATAAGGAAAAAACGAAAAAAATCCGTGCCCTTGGTCAATCACTGAAAAGAGCATACAAAAAAGTAGCCTCTTTAAAAATAATTGCTGAGGAATTAGAGCGACAAAATTTACTATCTCAAGAAAATTTAGTTTTAGTTCAAAATATGAGCAAGGTTAACATAGAAATATTGAACAGAAAAATGGGGAGAAATGTTCAATATTCACCTGAACTTAGGAAATTTGCCCTGACATTAAATTTTTTTTCACCAAAGGCATACAACTATGTGAGAGATGTTTTTGACACTTGTCTCCCGCATAGCAAAACTATTGCTAAATGGTTTCAGAATGTGGATGCTGAGCCTGGTTTTACCAAGGAATCAATAAATACCTTAAGAAATAAGGTTCAATCATCTGACAGACCAATAATTTGTTCATTAATTATCGATGAAATAGCCATACGGAAACATTTAGAATGGGATGGAAAAAAATTCCATGGTTATGTGAACTGTGGTACAAATTTAAACGATGACTCTAATGCTTTAGCCAAAGAAGCTTTTGTTATAATGTTGGTTTGCATCAATGGAACTTGGAAATTACCTGTCGGTTACTTTCTTACAGATTCTTTGAATGGCAGTCAAAAACATTCAATTGTATCTCAATGCATCCATCTGATTGAAGATACGGGAGCCAAAGTTATGTCAATCACATTCGATGGTGCTCCATCTAATACCGCTATGTGTCATAACTTTGGATTCTTATTTAACATTTCAAATATACAGACAAGTTTCAGAGTTACAGATCACAATGTATATATTTTTTATGATCCATGTCATATGATAAAACTTGTTCGCAATGCATTTGGTGAAAAGAAAATCCTAATTGATTGTGATAACAATTTTATTCAATGGAAATACATAGCGCTTCTAGAGAAGCTGCAAACTAGCGAGGGCTTACATTTAGGGAATAAGTTACGTCGCGCTCATATTATTTTTTTCAAACAAAAAATGAAGGTTCGGCTTGCAGTTCAGTTACTTAGTGCATCAGTAGCCGATGCTATTGAGTATTGCGAAAAAAAGCTGAATCTTGAGGATTTTAAAGGTAGTCAGGCAACAGTTAAATTTATTAGAATTGTAAATAGCATTTTCGATATTTTAAACAGCAGAACCCTAGTAGCACCAGGTTATAAAAAAGCATTATGTCAAAAAAATATAGATCGATCTGCGGAATTTATCAATAGTGCAATTTTTTATCTTTCAAAGTTGAAATTATCTAATAATGAGCAAGTAATCATGTCTAACAGAAAAACTGGGTTTATTGGATTAATAATTTCATTATCAAGTTCTTTAGGATTGTACAAAGAACTTGTTTCTGAGAGAAAAACATTACTGTACCTTCCGTTGTATAAGATTAGTCAAGATCATTTAGAATTATTCTTTTCGTCAATTAGATCAAGAGGTGGCTGGAATAATAACCCAACCGCTCGACAGTTTCTAGCTGCTTACAAAAGGCTTCTGGTTCGAGCAGAAATTAGAGAGGGCGGTATGGGTAACTGTATTCCATTAGATCAAATCCCTATTCTAAGTAGTTCTACAAAAAATGTAAGGTCTGAAGATGTAATTAATAGTAGTTTATCTAACCATAGTTTAATAGACATAAATGAGCCTTCTGATGATCTAGAAACTATTTGGAAGGATCATGACTACATCATGAATGCACCTGTGATAAGTGAATGTTCATCCCAAATTGTGCAATATATTGCTGGTTATGTTTCGCACCAATTACAAAAAACAATAAAATGTGAAACATGTGTCACAGCATTGATTGGTACTAGAGATCGGTTTCTCAATTCCCTAATTGAATTTAAAAGCCACGGCGGTCTGACTTACCCATCAAATGATGTTATCAAGATATGTTTGAAATCGGAACATTTTCTGAGAGTTAATGAAAATTGTATTCACACCAAACATTTTGTACCTTTGCTGATAAGCAAAATAATATCAAGTTTTCTAGGCACCCCTATTTTCAGCTGCTTAGAACGTCACGTATTAGAAAATGATGTAAATCATATATATTTTTTAATAAAAGCTGTATGCACAAAATACTTAAATATCAGAATCCATTTTATTGTAAAATCTCGATCACAACAGGACAATCCAGTTCGGAGCCAATTAACAAAAATGATTCTGTTTAAAGGGCAGTAAAATATTGGTAGTTTTTGACCTTCGTGACTGTAATATTGACTGCCATCAATTGTAGGAGCAAGCGAAATGCCACGTTCCTACAAAAAAATTATTTTTGTTGAAGCACACAATACTGAGTTTCACCCAAACTTCCCCATAAGTAAATACATAACTGCAATAAATTAGAACTTACTGGAAGCAAGGGGTTAAGTGATAAAATAGAGTTGTAATTTCTATGTAAGTTATAGGACCTCACCTATATTGAATGAATTGTTCGTTTTTATTTACTACTAGCTAATCTAGGAGTCATTTTCTAATTTTGTAAATGTTTTGATTTTGGATAAGATTAAAGGACCTTTGTATTTCTAGCCCAAAACTTACTTTATTTCATGTCTGAGATAATTTTTATGTTTAACCCCCCAGCTTTTTCATTAATTATTGCCACCGTCGCAAAAAGAAGTTATGTATAAAAAAGCCTCGTTGGAGTAATTAAAAATACTGCTCTTCATTACACACTACAAACAGCAAGTAACAGCGTAACAGCAAGTAGATTTTTTTACTGCATATGGGGACTCCGAGATTGAAGGCATCAAATTCCTCAATCTCGTAAGCTAATCTATAATAACAAAAATGTTTTATTGCTGCTTCTGTTTACAGTATGTAATAGACAGTATTTTATATATAAACATAATGTCAATAAATATAAATATACTATAGGTATTGTGTGTTCTTTAATAATAAAAAATTGATTTACTACAAACTACAAGCAGTTTTTTTCTTTCTGGGTAGAAGTATAATCGTGTCTTCCATCAGTCATATACTGCAAATGAACATAACATGTTCATGACTGAATAAAATATATACATTATCAATTTTTATATATTATTGGCCACAAAACAGCAGTCGAATGAAAATCACGGTTACGGTAATGTTAGTCACTTAAGTTTTAATTGTGGATGGCGAAATTGGCCATATAGAAACCCTGAATAACAATATTTCATTAAATTTTATTTGAAAAAGATTATTTCTACAAATAGCTCAACCAGAACGTTAATCCCATTAGTTACGCCACTGGGAATAGCGCTTTGGTGCCATTTGGTATCAGAAATGTCAGTCGCGGGTTCCGTCCTCTCTCTTTCCTTGTCTAAGGTATCAGCTAATCCATATAGCATCAAATGGGCGTGCGGTATCCCCTCTCTTTCCTTATCTAAAAGGGCTGATACACGTACGAGCAAGTACGCGTACTTATGGCTCGACGACCTTTTTCGCCTGTGTGTCACCGTAAGTACGCGTACTTTAAAACCGTCGCGCAAACCGCCGGCGAGCCAACTGGTTTGAAATCTTGCTCGTAGCTTGTCTCGGCTCGTACTGCGAGCCGCGAGCCACCACTCTGCTTCGGCAGGCCATCGATCCGCAACGCTTGTTGTGTTTGGAGTTTGTTAAAAGTTTTGTTTATTTAGGAAAATCATCAAAATGCGTGATTTAAGTTTCACGTGTGTCACCGCGTCGAGCCGAGTAAGTAGGCGAACTTAAAAACCGCGTACTTAAAGTTCGTACGTGTATCACCCCTTTAAGAGTTTTTCAAACAGTGTTGTCAGTTCGTGGGACGGAACATTATTACGAATCATTGTGTTCCGAATGGGTTTAATGAAGTATAATAACGCTCGGGTTCAGCAGTAGACATTGGCATAGTCATAATTATGTTCAATAATTTTACTACTTCGCTGTAGGTTTCATTCGAGTTGTTATTGAGTATAAATGAAAGTAAATTTAAAGCACATACTATGCTTCTAAAATCCGCTCTCATCTATATTACTTCAATTTCGGTTCTTAGTTTTTCTGTAGATAACACTGCGTAAAAGCCAACAACTGAACATAACAAAATGTTTCGAAAGTTTTTCGAAATCGTTGAAAAGTTTCCAGAGTTTAATAAAGATGCAGCTTCTAAGCGACCTCTATAAGAAAATCGTTCTTTCGATTGGAAAATTATGATTTCACAAACTTCCTTTGTAATGACAGCATCACTACATTCCTGTTAATCTTTTGTTTTTTATACTCAGTTGCATCGTACTCATCTTCAACATTTTTTTGTATTTCATCTGTAGTCTCTCTAATGAATAAAATTGCTTTTTCAATACTTCTGTATCTTTCAGAAATTGCATACTATCCTTGTTTCTGTTCTGGAGCTGATTAAAGTATCTACATGTGGAAGAATTTTGTGAAATAATGTTAACCAAAATACAAAGTTGGGATCTTCGAGGGCTGTTTTAATGCCGTTAATCCCTTTTCAAGTAATAGTCTCGTCACATTTATCTTCTAATTCGCCAAAGCACTCTATAAATGTTTAACGATTTTCAAAAATCGTATCCAGTAAAACCGAGAAATTTGTTGAATTTATAATGGGCTGTCCATTGGCATGTGAAAAAAATACCTACCAGCATAACCGCCTTCCGAATATCGCCTTGCCCGTTACAAAAATCAAGGAATTTTCTGATCTATATATAGTATTGTTTAGGTCGTTCTGTATTGTGTAACCTGGTAACTATTGAATTAATTTTTATGAAATGTTAACCCAGTATTACTACCGTGGCGCGTTTGGAAAGCGCGTATGGTTTTTAGAAATCGTGGCGGCGCAACAATATCAAAAAAACTAAAAAATAAAAACAGTTCAAACTTTGTTTTTGGGCGATATGGGGTTCCATATTTCTATATTTTTCAGAGAGAGTAATTCAGGGGTGGGGGATTGTACAAGTGGAAAATTTGTTGTATTCGAATGCTGCCCAATCTTAAATAAAAAAATATTGGATATCATATTTTTACGACGGAGTACAATACAGACCTGCCCCAGATGCTATCAACTAGTCTACCAAATAAAAGGGATATGAAGCCCTAGCTGTAGACGCTGCTTAAACATAAAAGAAAACTATTTGTAATGTGTGAAGCTCTCTGATCATTTTCTACTTTTTTTGAGTGGTTAAAATGAGCCGAGATACGATGGGGTCTCGAATAAGGTGTTTAGGAAACCCCAGAACACTTCGTTGCGTTTAAAAGTTGATACTGGTAATAAAATCTGTTTATCAGAGTCAGACAATCGGCATGCCATGTGACTGTAATGTTATGTGTGGGAAGTACTGAGTCAATCAACTGGACTTCGTTGGTTCACTTGTTTCAATGTACTACTCCATTAAACTACGAACAGAAATAATTGTAACAAACACCGATTCATTGAACTAGTTTTCAAAAGATTAATGTCGACGATTCGTCGAGTCTATTTGCAAAATATTTTTTATTGTTGTAATTACTTCCAATTTCACATTACAGGCAAGAGTGGGCTAGCTCATTTTATATAAATCTTGAAAAACAATCCATATTCATATTTTCAATTTAAAACGCAGATATAAAGCAATTTACCTACACGAAAAATATATTTTGGATGCTACCGATATTTATGAGTAGAAATGTAGTGAATGTATGTATGCTCGTTATAGTTGAACTGTTTTTCAGGGCTTCATAAAATATTTTATCATTGTTGCTTTTATTTCGTCCAAAGCACTCATATGAAAATATACGCATTATGCTGTAGCGCTTATATGTCCGCAATTTCACTGAAATCTTTTTCAGCAAGCATTAAAATCCAGACCATACAGCCGTATGTAACGTCATGGCACTTACTTGCACTGCGGATGATATATTAAAACTCCAAACTACTTTGCTGGATTACATGCCTAGCAGGCGAAAAATAAGTGGTATATAAGTTTTGCGCGTTTGTCCCGAGTAGATCTTGCTAGCACTTGCAAATCATGTTAATATGACTGACTGGATGGGCTCAAGCCCAAAGGGAACCTTTAGGAGATATGCTGCAAAGATAAGGGATGGTCAATAACAGAATTGACAAATGTAACTTTGTGCCTCGTCTTCTAGTTGTATCCTTGATTAAGCATGCTTTATTGGCAAACAAAACACATCCCTTTTTACATAAAAAAAATAATAAGAAGGTTAATCTTAAGATATAATTTGTTATAATTTGTCCAAACCCGGAAATTTTCGCAAATTAATTTTTGTGCACAAGTGCAGCACGCGCTAACTTGTAGAGCTCAGATGTGGAAAAATTATGGGATGTTAATTAATCCATTACTTTCCCAAATTACGTGCTCAGAGTTATTAAGTGGTATTAAGACATACATTGAAAAATCACAAAAACATTATCACGAGATATACTAAGTGACATAGAAACTAAGGGTTTCTAAAAACGTATTTGTTTATGTTACAATAAAAAACGATCAGCTTTCCAACCATAAAGATACAGAGGTTTTTTGTTATTGTCTCTTCTCACAGAAAAAAACTGAGTACGTGATACGTGACAATTCATTTATTTATTTATTTATCGACTTTGTTTGGGCGAAATTTAGCCTAAAGGCGGAGATACACATGCCTGTAGCTGGCACACTGGCATAACAGCTCCTTGCATGTACCACCTACTGTCATGTGTATACGCTAACTGGCATGCCTCTATCTGGCATGCAAGTAGATAGTACAACATTTGATTTACTCGCATGCACGCTGAAAGAGGGGCGCGGGGGCTGTGAAACCGGCACGTGTGAACGTACGCGACAGCTAAAGGCATGCCAGTAGCTGCCAAGGTTTCGTTGTAGGTGCACGTGTTTTATCTGGTTGCATTTTAAATGGTTTCTGTAACCACCTTCATCTTCTTGTCGCTTTTCTGTAAGAAGACAGCTACTTGCTCCAAAATTTTCCCTTCTACTAATCCAATTTTTCACCCAAATCTGTCTTGTTCTTTTCTTTTTTTGTCTCATTAACTTAGCCACACATTTTACACCTAGATGCAATATGATAGTATTTAATTCACCTCGGATATCTTCCATTGCCGAAAAGCAAAAGCAACTGACACGCACTGTCTGTTTTGTGAACTGGCATATGTATACGTCTTGGAGAAACTAGCATGCAAGAGCGCAAATTGCATGCAAGTTTGACTTGCAAATGTATCCACAGTGTGCTAGTTACTTGCACATGCCTTTAACTTGCATACAAGCTACTATTCCGTTTTACAAGCATGTGTATCTCCGCCTTAAACACCTAAACCTGAGCTAACGGCGAAATGTGGATATGTATATCTACACATGCCTGTAAAATGGAATAGTAGCTTGCATGCAAGTTAAAGGCATGTGCAAGTAACTAGCACACTGTGGATATATTTGCAAGTCAAACTTGCATGCAATTTGCGCTCTTGCATGCTAGTTTCTCCAAGACGTATACATATGCCAGTTCACAAAGCAGACAGTGCGTGTCAGTTGCTTTTGCTTTTCTGCAACGAAAGATGTCCGAGGTGAATTAAATACTATCATATTGCATCTAGGTGTAAAATGTGTGGCTAAGTTAATAAGACAAAGAAAAGAAGAAGACAGATTTGGGTGAAAAATTGGATCAGTAGAAGGGAAAATTTTGGAGCAAGCAGCTGTCTTCTTACAGAAATGCGACAAGAAGATGAAGGTGGTTACAGAAACCATTTAAGAATGCTTCCGGAAAAATTTATCAAAATTATTATCAAAAATTGTCGACAACAATAAAAAAAATGATACCCATATGCGAAATGCAGCTACTGGCATGCCTTTAGCTGTCGCGTACGTTCACACGTGCCGGTTTTACAGCCCCCCGCGCCCCTCTTTCAGCGGGCATGCCAGTTAGCGTATACACATGACAGTAGGTGGCACATGCAAGGAACTGTTATGCCAGTGTGCCAGCTACAGGCATGTGTATCTCCGCCTTTCAGCAAGACTGAACAAAAAATTACTCGAAATTGGTCATTATGCCAGCAATAGAATGTTTTTCATTTCCCTTTTAAATCTTTTAACTGATGGAGACTTCAAGCTATTGCAACATTGCAGATTGGTGATATGGAATTGTTAACTCCCATGTCTCAGATTAACCGAATGAGTATCACCTCGTGGTATGAGCTTTTCCATCTGGTATGCAAGAGTAGAGGAAGATAATATTTTTTAGGTGACAGTAAGACAATGTAACTTAAGCAGTTTACTTGTATTTATATATATATATAGTCCCATCATTCCATTAAGGAACATAGGGCCTCTACAAGCTGACGCAAGTCTCATCTATTCTTCGCATGCGCATGTCGCATGTCTTGCCCATTCTTCTTGCCTCGTCTGTAACTGGCTTCTCCAGGTCGCTTCCTCTTCACATAATGTGACCTATCCATTTCCACTTTCTCTGTCTGATCTCCGTCCCTACTCTCTTCAGCGTTGATATCTTCCACAATTCTTCATTCTATATTGTCCTTGGCCAAAAAATCCCTTAATCCCTCTGTAGACATCTATTTTAATGAAAACCTGGAGTTTTTGCTTTGGTTCTGATTGAGTAGAGGGTAGATTGCCAAATTCCCTTTTTGCTTTGAGTAGACGCTGTTGAATATCTTGATCTGTCCCTCCTGTGTTATTAACTTCACTGCCTAGATATTCAAAGTAGTCAACTCTGAATCGCTTTGCTGTAGCGAAGACGAGGTTTTTCACGTTTACTCTTAGTCCCATATTTGAAGGTATGTATAACATTGGTCCGTCTGGTATTATTCTTGCTTGTAGAGGTTTCTTTGATGAGTTGGTTTAAGGTGAGGAGGTCATCAGCCTCCTGCACCCGAGAGTTTCCCCTTGATTCTGTTCCATCCGTGTGTCCGTGTTGAGATTTTCTCCTTGATGCTTCTCATTTGTCCTTTTCGATAGCCTTGTCGTTAGCCTACTGTCTCCTCCGTTATAATCTCTGTTTAGTTTTTTGGCATAAGTTTGTTCTCTTCTTGGTTCCATACCAAGGTCCTTCCATTCAGTATTAGTTTTTGGAATCTGACTTTGACATCCTCTCCTTTAGCTTTTTCTTCCGTCGCAGCATCTCTGATCTTCTTTTGTATAAGTCTCTCTTTTTTTGTAAGTTCGCTGTCTATGAAAATGTCTTTACCCTTCAACTTGTTTTTTGTCTTAAGAATTTCCATTTTTTTGTCCCACGTAGGCAGCTCTATTGAGTATTTTTTTTCGGTGATTCTGCGAACGTTACTGATGGATGCTTTTACCCCTATTTCACGCTCTATTGTCTGCTTGATCATAACTTTCAATATCTCATTATCCTCTGTTTCCATATCAACACCAGTTATAACTAAGTTTTTCCTGATTTTATCTTTTTCAAACCTCTCAATTTCAGCCTCGAGTACCTTTATTTTATTTGTTAGTTTGTCTTTTTGTGTATCTGAGGCTTTTTTCACGGCTTCAATTTCTGCTCTAAGTTCAATCATTTCCTCCCTATTTAACATTATTTCGGCTTTCATTTCCTTCACTTCATTCCTCATGTCCTTTATGTCTTCTCTGATATCTGTTTTCATTGCCAAAATCTCGGATTTCAGTTCTCCCTCCATGTTTCGCAACATTTCTGCAACTGAGTCCATTTCTGATTTTCTCAATGTTCTGTTTGCGGCTTTTGTTGGTGTCCTTATAGCCAGCTTGCTTCTTTCAAAGCGTTTTAGCTCTTCTTCTGAGGGCGAATCGAATCCTTTTATTAGCTTGGCACTAAATAAATTCCTACTACGGACCTGCCGTGCAAGTCTGGTTACCTATATTATTTACTGATTTTATGTCGATATTATGAATATATTGCCTAGTTCAGCATTTGTTGCGCAAGGAAAATCAAAGCAAATCGACTTTTCGGACTTTGGACCTCCTATCAACAATGCTGCTATTTTCAGTAAATGTCTTTTCGTCTTTTGAAACTCGAATATCTTGCTTCCTTCACTGTTGGTTAACGTCAATGATCTTAACTTTTAGAGTTTAGCTAACTTACAGTTTTATTTGCACTGTTTCGCCGTCAAATTACACAAATTATCGGAGATCACTTTTCCACAACGTCACTTCGAACTTAGCCAGGGGCGTACTCCCCTTACTTGTATTTAGCCACCCTAAATATGTTGGAGCTACAGTTCGCTTATAATCCTTGAGAATTCTTGTAAAGAACTGATTTAATCTTTTACTATGCTAAAAGAGAATACGAGGATGCAGCAGAGATGAACAGACGTGTGAATACGGTGGTGTTTTGTAGCCTGGTATGCAATCAAGTAGGCGGTACACGAAGCGCGGAGTTACCGCTTGCGGCAATTTGGCACGGCGACGATTGGGGACTTATTTATCGCGAGTTTAACCCATTGGTGCCCATCATTTTTTCTCAATTTTATTGACAAAGATTGATTAATTTCTTTGATATAGGTACCTCAAAAAAGCACCAAATGGATGAATTTCTGCGTTCGGCGTTTTAGGTCGCTGAGTATGAGGTGTTACAGAGTGAGTCTAAGGTATGGAATGCCTCAATTATCTGAGAAACGGTTTGAACGATTTTCATGAATTTTGTGGTATGGGGGGCTTATAATACTGACATTCTTGTGATGGTATTTACACTGTCATCAGATCTACTGTTTTTGCGGATATTATAAACTTTGTTATTTAAAATGGATCACCCTATATAGACGACATTTTTTAAATCCTACAGCTAAATTTACATTGCATCCGTCCAAGTTAAAATAAGACATTAACTGCAAACACCACGGAGGCGGTTGCAGCAGATGCTCAAAATGTTATCTGTTTACTTCAATACAATAAACCGTGTGATTCTTGAAACTCCGCAGTACATTTTGCAACATTTCCGAGTTTTCAACAGTAAACATAGTCATCTCATTTAGTTATTTAAACTTGGGCGGATGCAATGTAAATTTAGTTGTAACTCAAAAATTATGAGGTTTAGATATAGGAAATGTTATAAAAAATAATCAGTATTTTTCAAGGATTTCAAAAAGAAATATACAGGGTGATCTATTTGAAATAACAAAGTTTACTATATTTCCAGAAAAGCGGGAGATATGACAACATTGTAAATACCATAATACGATTGACCATATTGCAAAATCCCTATACCCCAAAAATTCATAAAAATCGTGCAAACCGTTTCAGAAGATAATGGAGGCGTTCCATACTGAAGACTCACTCTGTATATGTATCTCTAGGAGCTACTGAACCGACTCAAAAGCACATGTATAAATTTTTGGTATGATAGGTTTAAAAACAATCAACGCGCAGCCTTATCAACCTATTGATATAACAGATGGGCAGGAGCCGCATCTTTCTTTGATGAATCATTTTCTTAGTGCCGTATTCATAGTCACTTGAGTAATACTTAAGGTTCCCTTAAGTAATACTCAAGGGATACTTATTTTAAATATAAGTCAATTTTTTGTGCCTATGCATACGCATTTTGATGTTTTCTGTTATCTCTTTTTCTTCTGTGCTATAGTATTTCTTGTTTTGTACCGAACATTTTCCCGGACGTGACGGAAACTGACAACACCGTACTCCAGAATTAACCTACAAAATCAGCTTGACTGCAACGAAATGTCATATTGGCATGTCATGTTGACATTTCGTTACTTGATTATTACTCAAGGGCGCCTTACGTAAGGGACCCTCAAGTAGCTGTCGAAACACAAACCCTTACTTAAGGGACCCTCAGGTTAGCAGTAGTATTTATAAGATGTTGCTTGTAGCTTAGAGTTCGCTTCAAAGTAAGGCCCAGATGCTTTGGAAATGTACTGTGCGTTATCAGTGTCTTCTCTTGGTGGACTGGCAGCTCTGTGTTCGCTATGCTGTTATTCGAGTAGAAACAGGTAGCTTCTGTCTTGCTTGGTTGGGTATGGTTGAAGCCTCCAAATATGGAAATATTCTTAGGGCTACATCACCTAGACTATTACATACTTTATCTCCAAGGGCATCCGCGCAATAGTCATGTCCCGGTCGCCGGAAGACCTCTTGCTAGGCTCCTGGGGCTGTTTCGTATATATAATCGGCACGGGAAATGAAAGTTATCTCCCTCCAGTTAGTTACGACCCCGGACATAAATAACACAATTTGCTTCTGTCTCTGAGAAATGTGCTATTGCAAATACCATGCTAATTTGGCGAATACAGATTTATTCCTTTGCTTTGTTGATGTAGCTAGTAGGCGCTAGGCGACTACGCACAACGACTTGAAATCTAGTTTGAACATATTAAGGTAGATCATCAAGGTACCCTTCCCCCCTCTTAAGATGTGTCAAAGGAAATTCAGCAAAAAGTACACCTTTAGTCGTAGGGTAACTAGGGCCGTTTGCAACACTCACACTTAAGTCTAACTCTAGCTGAAACATCATCATCATCATAGTCATAATGTCTTAACAGACATGTTGTGAACTCGTAAAATGCATTTACTCATTTTAAAAGTTTCTCTTGGTTTCTTTTGAGATCTGTAATGCAGTAGTTTCCCATTTGCTTTCTGCATCCTCATGCCGTTGACCAGATGGTATCTACTGGTTCATCCGCCTTTAGGGGCAATTTCTCACCCCAAGGACAAGAAGGTGTCCTGACTCTTCTTAGCTTGTCCACCCAAAGCTGTTGGTTGAGAAGAGGTTACTGTTTATACCGACAGTAGTTCGGTTCCTTTTAGTCGCCTTTTACGACACGCAGGATATACGATGGGAGATATTCTAACCCGCCCCCACACGGGGAGCTGAAACATACCTTAGTGTTAATCTGAGCCTGCAATTAAAGGGATTTGCTGCATTTTCACTTAACGTCATCCTAGCTCAGCGAGCTTACAATATGGACTTACCGCGATGATAGGAAATTTTTGTCTGTACTTCTGTAATTTGAATGTTACATGACACATTAGACATTACAGAAACCGCACTATGCACTTACAAATCATACTTGATCTTCAATTGGTTCTAAAAGTTGTAGGGCGGTATCTTTGTCATTCTCTAAAAAAGCTATGTCAGCGGATTTGTTGAAATAGACTGGTCTATCGCTAATTCTTCTAGATATCTGGAAAACCACGGAATTTATTTCCTCCAACTCGTCATTATCACGTATTAAATCCATTTTCACAACGTTTAAGAAAATTTTGAAAAACTCAATCTCCCTCTTCCCACATGAACAGAAAACACCCATAAAATATACTACAAAATCGGTAGGGCACGGTTATCATAAACGCCGTGATTTTGGGAATCCTGAGAGGGTTTTCTCTGAGCCTCACCTTAAGGCGAAGAATTCTACCGCCTAAGTTGACGTAGGTACCTCTGAACTACGCTTAAAATGGATTTTGTGCACCGTGCAAACTAACTTGGGCGTTTAAGCTCTACTTAAAGATAAGGTCCACCTAAGTCTAACTACTGCAAACGGGCCATAATGAGGGGAAGTTACAAAAATCTGAAACCTGAAAAGACTGGCAATTAGTTATTTTTCAGCTCACTTCAGAATTGGACATTTCTGTTGGAGAGGATAAAAAACTTAAGCTGTATAGTTGTCTCTCTGAGAGATCGTGCTTTGCCGGCCCACTATCAAATGCATTATATTGATGTCCTGAGGTTTCCGTCACCTGTAGGTCTGGTTAGGTTGTGGTCACAGTGCAAGCGACTTCGCGCGAACGAGCCTTCATGCGATGTCTCTCGAATTCGCGCGATTATTGGTGGTTTCTGCTTTCATCTGTGTTCGCGCGATTTAAAGCTGAAATCGTTTAGTTCAATGAAGTACTACGTACAGCTGTGAGTTAAAGACCATTATGGATGTGGAAGAAGAAGGTTATTTAAGTGGAAGCCCCTTTTTAAAGCTGTCCCTTCTTCGATTGAGAAAGAGAGTACTATTCAAAAACCACCACTTAGCACTTAATAATTTGACTGCTACTTCTTCCTATAGTTTCCGTGATTTGTCACACTTATGATACCCTTTACATTTTTGGTCCCACAAAGGTTTTCTATCAAACAAAATCAGTTTTTCGCAATCCATATCCAATATTTTAAATGAAAACAAATGCAGAGGATGCTTGTCAGTCGCTCGTATTCGCTTGAAAAAACAAACCCGCTTGAACTTCCAGCGAGAAGCAGCGATTCGTGCGACTAATTCGCTTCTACCGTAACCACCTACAGTTGTTTCTATGTGTTTGTTTCCTTTGCGCGAGTTCGAGAAATATCGCGCGAACGACTGTCGCTTGCACTGTAACCACAACCTTAGGTTAAAAGTGAGTGGGTTGATTATGTCCCCTTCCACTGCGACTCTATTGTGTCTATTATGGCTCGCACCTGTTTAGAGTTAACCGCACACTCCACATCTGTTAACGAAGACGAAGGTCATGGTGGGTGAAGCAAGTCAAAACGTTCCAGTAGGGCAAGTCAAATGTCTGGAACCTAGTTCTTTCCAGTACTTTACAGAAGCACAGAATGTGCTCCGCTGTTTCGTCCTCCACATAGCGGAAGCGAGAGTCTGTTGTTTTTTCAAGACCCAACCTCCGCATGAGGTTCCTCAGACGACAACGTCCCGTCCGTCATCTGTAAAGCCTAAATAAGTTCAGAATCCTTATAGAGCGCGGTATGTTGATTTTGTGTTCTTGGTAAATCTAAAATGAGAGTCAGATGTGTCATCTTAAGATTTGCCAAGTTGGCCATTGCCATTGGAACGAAAAAAGCTGAGACTACTTCCTCGTGCAGCTGTTAACCAATGACAATCATTCCAAATAAATACATTTTTAGGTCTATATACAAATGGCTACTAATATAGCCGAAATGTCAGTCAAAATATGCGTCATTTTGCTGTTACGTCATGCATTAATTAAACTGTTCATAATTGTTGCTAAGGGTTCTTAAAAGCAATGGCTTAGTGTTCAGCGGGGTGTTCAGTGAAATCAATAACATATTTATTTTTTCATATCTGATACTAACACTTCAAAGATAATGAAACTATTATTATTCACAGGTGTTAATTAGACGAATGTTTACATTATACAGGGTGAGTCAAGCTCGACGCCTCGGACTTTTGTGACCAAACCATACCGCTATATGTCGAGTTGGACTACTTTTTAAAAATAATTACTTTCATACAGGGTGTATAATAAAAGCGTGACATATCAAAGTTATGTTTTTTAATCGAACACCCTGTATTTAGATTCCCGGGTTAATTTGAGTGTGACTTTATGTATCACACATGGGTCTTAAATCAAACCGTTCAGATGCAGGGTACACCCTGTATAAGAGTTATTATTTTTGAAATGTAGTCCAACTCGACCTACACACACTCGCAGAGTTGGTTTTTCGAAAAGTGACATCGTTTGGTCACAATAGTCCGAGGCCTTGAGCTTGACTCACCCTGTATTAATGGAAATGATAGTGATTTTCATATTTTGCGTTTATAGCTCAAACTTGGTTCTTTTATTGTTTATGCTTTGCGTCATCATCGACATGTATTGTTATTTAAAATAATTGACGACGATATTTAATCGACATTATGAATAAAGTATTTCACTGATTGAATGAGGTGGAACAGCAACTACATATACAGGAGTAACGCGAAACTGCACGTTTTAGTTGTTGCGGAATTGATAATAATCACATTCTGGAAAAATCTGCGTGATATTATTTTGTTAGGCACCAATTAGCTGTTTCACGTAACTCATTGCTAAGGTATAAAAAATCGTAAGTGATATGGCTTAAGTATGTTACCTGATAATTCGAGGTCACTCGTTTATCCATGATAAGATAAGCTTGATTGGCGAAATGTCACCTGAGATGTTCGTGTATATTATATTATTTTCAACATGGCAGGTATGTGCGTTTATCCAGGACCGGTCTAGCACAGCAACTGATGATCTGATTTGAAGTGGCGATTACTGGAACTTGTTAAACTTTGATTTGTTTTACAGGAGCACAGGTGCAAACTGCAGTTATACAGTTATACTTTGAACAATGAAACATTGCAGCCTCGTAAAGCGTTTTACCTAGGCTATCCTGTCGTACTGTTGTTCGACTTTAACTCTAAAGTCCTTCTTTAGCTGAATAAATTCCGGAATACCACGGCTACTATGAAAAGTTTATGTTAGGGAAACTTTGTTGACGCGGGATTTGAATAGACCGACATTAGCAGACTCAATAAATACATCTATCTTTGACAGATCGTTGTAAGCCCTAGATACCCTGAGAACAAACGACCGATTTGGTAGTATGGACAACAGTAGAGGCAACAGCTCCCGAAAAATGTGAGCAATACTCAAGGCTAGTCCTTGTCTGGGTTTTATACGGTGTGAGAGGGTGTGAGAGGGTTGGCTGGTGAGAAGTACCTTCTGGTTCTGAGTAGGTGCTTTTTCCCAGGAGCTGTTGCAATTGAGGAAACGTTTTTTATGGTCAGCCTCCAGCAAAGGCTGAAAACCTATAGCGCTGCAGAAGCGCTGCGAGACGATAAGTGTCTGTTCAAGTTAGATTTGAAACGCTGCATGGTGTAGCCCCAGGGAAACAAATTTCCCGGCCGCTCATTCCACAGCGTCGAGGTTCTCCAAAAGAAGGAATGTTGGAGGAGACTGGTTCGGGGAGTAGAGTCCTCGACCTGGTAAGGATAGCCTCTCTAGTGTTCCTCGTCCGGACGGTCTTCAGTGTTATTATCTGGAAGAGCTCACTAGAACATCTTCCGTGATAGAATCTGTAAATTAGGAACAGGACGGTTACCCTTCGTACATGTTCCAGGCTCTGGAGGTCCTTTGTGAGGTTAGGCGTATCGATAATTCTAATTGCTCTCTTCTGGATAGTGTCCAGAAGCTTCAGAAAGTGCTTTGGAGCGCATCCCCATTCATGAATGTAATACTCTAACGATGGATGAATCTGTGCCTAGTAGAGCTGCAGTAGTTGCTTTTATTGTTGATGTTGATCCCCAAAAGCTTGTCAGAAGGTGACTCGACTATTGGGTGACCTTCCGCTTCCACAGTTGGTAAACCAACGTGAGACTTCTTTGTCAGTGTTGTTGCCTGAGTTTTCTGTACGTTAAACTGTAATCCCCACTCGTCAATTGTTTTGATATCCACGCTGATCTGTGAGGCATGTTGCTGTCGCCGACATACCGTCTCCTGGGATGATAGTAGCTTGTCTTGTTCCATGCACGATATTAATGTACTGTCGTCTGCGAAGCTGTAGATTGGATTAGATGTTATTTCCAGCAGCTCGTAGATGTACTGCAGATACAGTGTAGAGGATAGTACAGGTCTCTAAGAAACACCGGCATTTATTGCAAATACGTCTGATGAACAGCCTTCAACGTGTTCGTACCAGCTCATGTTTTCTGTAATGATATTTTATGATGATATCAATAACAAAGAATCATCCAAAATTAGATCCATCGCGATTGGTTTACATTGTTTTGTATCATGTATGTAGGCAACCACTTTTTCACGATATGAAAAAGCGATCTGTACGAACATGGTACCATCAGTAGCACCCAGTTTCGGGGAAATTAAAATTACTGATCTAGCTACCTCACAATAATGAACACTTTGGGCAGTAGATGTGAAAATCCTATTTGAAAGATACTGTATCAAAATTTCGGATATTTATCCTGCCTGCGCTGTAGAAGTGGGTGTCAAGTGTAACGCCATTTACCTATTACAATCGAAAATAGATCGGTGCTTAAAAAACTTATCAGTCTCACGGTTCCATCTGTAAAGGCCTCTGCACATTTGCCCGATAGATTTATTATGTATCTTGCGGGCAGCAAGGCGACAGGCGGAAATCGCTGCAGAATCACATCGGATAATAATTGACGACATAATCTACAATGTGCCAGAACTGTCAGCGAATGAAACAAAGCATAAGTTCTTTCATCTGCTACCCAATCCTAGTGGCGCTAATCTCATTGCGAAAAGTGCATTTTGAGACACAGATGACCAGCAGGCGACAGCGTCTGGGTAATAGGGAATTTTTTTGACGGTCAGGTTGCTGTCGCGTCGCTGATGCTCGGCATCTACTACGCGACCGCTGTCACGTTCTTTTGCATAATAAGGATGCCGGAACGGAAACGGTAACGAAAGAAACTTAAACTGCATATAAACTAATGGTAGTAGCACAATTGAATCCCGGCAACGGGAACGGAAGCAAGCCCGTGAGCGGGAGTGGAAAGCTTGGTCAAGATTCAACTTCGCCGTTCCCGGGATCAATAGGATCGTCAGATTCTGAAGTATGCACATAGCACGCGTCATGGTCAACCAGACAAGCTTCCATCTTGCTTGTCTACCTAACGTATATTAATTTGTGTGTTGTCATGTATGACGTTAATATCAAAACCATAGGGAAGAGTGAGATTTTAGATGATAAAAGGCATTTACGGAAACACTGATCTGGATCCGGATAGATCAGCTATATGTCAAACAGCTATCAAGTGGGATTTATGATTCCATAAATTTACCGGACATCGAACAACGAAAAAGTTCATTTAACAATAAAAAACAGACGGTAAAGTAAAGCAGCTATTGATCTGAATCATTCGATCACAATCATTTACTGTACAAGAGTGAACTACCCTATTTCTGGCCGATCCCAGATCACTTTCCGAACGTCAGGATTAGTGATCCAACTGATCGGGTTAACCCGATCACAGTTTCCGTAAAGGCCTAAAATATCATAGAATCGGCTGGAAACTTCGGGACTGTCAGATGTGTGTCAACCAAAGCTGATGCACTCATAACAATTAGATGGTTTGTGGTAATACATATTAAATGTTTCGTGGAACTCCCGTTTTTATTATGCATCTAGATTCTTTTTCCATTTTTTTACCATTGCCGAACAATTGTGCAGCCATCTTAACACACAGATTTCCCGATTCGACAGATCTTTCAGCAACCCTCTAACGCGCAACAATTCGCGTCGTCGGCAGTGCTGCCTCTTTGCTCGCTCTCTGGTGGTACTCTTCTTCAGAAAATCTTGAAGAATTTTGGCTATAATGGAGCACACAGGATGGAAATACATGTTGTTTGTAGACAAGGTATATATTTCGAAAGTTCTGATTCGGACTTCCATTACCTATGCAGCTTTTGTATTCAGGTGAACTGCGAAAATGTTCCTTCCGTTGCTATTTATTCTCGTCTTGCTGACGTGTCGTTTTTTCGTGGCTTGTTCTGATTGGTCAGCGCCACTTTCTGCTGAGTGCATCAATTCTTGATGACGTGTTCTTCTTCGCGGCCTTCTGACCGGGCGTCGGTCGTCGGTGTTCTGGTTCAGTGGCGTCGGTTCTTACTAAAGCGACTGTTCGATGGTGTTTGTGTCCAATTTCTTGTGTCCAATTTTTTGTTTTTCTATATTTTTTTCCTGAATGCTGTCATATTGGTCTGATTTCCACACTAAGCTTGCTGTACACATTTTTGTTGCTGGCGATATAAGCTGCTTCTTTAACTTTCCGACGAGACCGGACTGAGGTTCTCTGTCAGTAACCTGAGCGTCTTCCCAAATAATTTTGTGGTGCTCGGTCCATGCGTGATCTCCTATCCCAGACTTTCTTGTCTCTGCTTGCTGAGTATTGAGTCTTCTTCTTCTTTCAGTACCATCTCCTCAGCGGAGGTCGGCGACCATCATTAGGAACTCTTCTCTGTCTTATGATAAACGAATAACTGTGCAGACCTCTCCTACTTTAAACCCCTGGTGTAAGTTCCGAAGCCAAAACTTTTTTCGCGCGATCCCTCGTCGTCCTTGGATCTTTCCCTCAACGATCTGATGCAAAAATCGTACTTGCTGTTTCTAAAGGTATGGCCAAAATATGCTGCTTTTTTTCGTTTTATTGTGGTTAAAAGTTCCTGCTCTTTATTCATTCTTTCTGGTACCCTACTGTTTGTTACCCTCTCGGTCGATGACATTCTTAATATGCGTCTGTATAGCCACATCTCAAAAGAGTCCAAACGTGACATGGCGAGCTTTTAAGTCGGTGCTGCTTAGTTCTTGCTTCTAGAGATCTTTTCGTTTCTCCATTGTATACATACTTTGCGGCATTTATAGATCCAGTTTTCAGTTTCCTGAAGTTCATCCTTGAATTCTGTTTAGTAGATTTTGGAGAGTGCTGCTTCTTGAGAATCGTGTTTGAATTTCATTCTTGTCCTATTCTTCTGACTGCATCTGATAATCCTTTCGCGTGTGGTATACTAGTAAATGCCTGTGTGCCTCAAGACTTACATTTCTGCTGGTACCGTTCCCTTGCATTGTTGCTACTATTTGCTTCTTGGGATATGCGTTCTTTGACAGATCCTCTTTAATATGACGTAATTCTTCTTCCAGCCCGCGTTGTTTATTACAAATGTTCTTGGTATGAATAACTCCTTTCTTCGTTGATGTTGGGTGGTTAGATGTACAATGCAGTTGTGTGGGTTGGCTTTCTGTATGCTTTGGTTTTAGTACTTCTTCTCAATACCAGGATATCCAAGAAAGAAATACATGCTTAGCTATCATACGAGACAATCGACCATGTATATACCCAGTGGCGGTTCCTCCTTAAGGCGCAATGCCGCGCCCCCCCCCCTCAATAAGAGAGGGAAAAAGGATTCTTAGTGGGTCTGTATGCAGTGCAGGTACTTATTTCTAGTTAAAATCGGTTGCGCGATCTGTAGGTAGCACACAATAATACTACTCTACTAGATTATAAAAATACTTCTCTACTAGACTATAAAAACACGCTAGCAGCACCCTCTGTGCTCAGATAACCAGTGTCACGTCACGTGATTGACAAATGTCAAAGGCCGTCTAGCGCCAAAACCAGCCAAAACGGCGCTCCCTTATCGGTCAATCGCACGTTATTAGCGCTCCTATTGGTCAATCACACATCACATCTTTGAAAATGGCCAATGAAAACCAAGCCGTTACAGGTAATAGGTGATCAGACGCCATGCCATTATACGCGCCTTCAGTCATCTTCTGTTATTCTAGTCGGTACGTATTCGGCGATCCGACGATTCTAACCTATTTAGCATGTCGGGTGAGTGCGTTAATTGTTATAAACTTTGGCCAACTTTCATTGGAGGATAAAATGAAAATTAAGCAAATGGGGCGGCCGTTATCCGATTTGAATTTAAAGCAAGTGAGCGAAAAAAAGTCGGAGAACAGATGTTTTGTTCGGTGTTTTTCTAGAGAAATATATAATAAAAATAGTTAGATTTGCGGATGTGACGCCACATGAATGCATGCACCATGCTCGGCCTTCTTGGAAAGGCAAATATTCTTATGCAACTCGATTCACCTTATCAACAAAATATAATTCGTTTCAACGAAAAAGTGCGAGAAAATCGCTACATTCTGAAACGGCTCATTTCGTGTGTTAAGTTTTGCAGTGCCTGTGAGCTGGCCTTAAGGGGTCATGATGAGAGTTCACAATCTTTGAATAAGGGGATATTTTGACAACTTGTTGATTTTTTTGCAAAGCTGGATTACGACATTACTGCAACGTCTTCGGAACGCTACCGTTTTTAAGGGAACATCTAAAGTTATCCAGAATGATATTTTAGACTGCATGTTGGCTTGTTGCAAAGATGAAATTAGTACTCGGGTTAAAATATCTGAGTTTTTTGCCATCCAGTGCGATGAAACTACAGACATTACGAATTGGTGTCAGATGGTTTTAATATGCCACTCTCAATTGGACTTCAGACTCGTGATTGGAGCTATGAATTTTGGCAATGATGAGTATCAATAGAAGTTTAGAGGAAGACGTCGAGAATTTTGAGGATAAAGTGATGGAGAAGTTTATTTCTATGAAAAACTTAAAACATAAGTTTTGGTAATACTAGTTGGGGAAACGTTATTAGGAACAACTGTTTGTGAAAACCGAAAACCCTTATTACGTGCAGGGTATAGTTGCCCGCCTCAACAAACTCAGGTAAGATTTTCGTATAACGAGCTTTTTTTACTTTAAATTTTGTACGCCCCCCCTTTGAAAAATTGAGGAACTACCGCTGTATATACCTATTAAAAAAATAAAAGTTGTATTAAGCACTGTGTGCGAACTTCGTACATTAGGTTTGATCTAGATTTTTATTAATCCTCGTTCACACAGGAACGTGAACTTTGCCGACGTCGCATAAAAGAATATCTCTGTGACGACACGATGGTATCCGATCATTGGCGAATGCTTACTAATTGGTGACTCAAGCGGTTTGCCTTTATGGGACTCGCGTCAAAGGTCCGACGCCGACTGACCCTTTTTGTTATGACTACGTCCGGTACCGAGGCATGTTGGTCGCTCCGTAGCCTCCTTTTCACCTATAGAATTGGCAACGGCATAAATCTAATTTATATCAACGAGTTCGAAATGGAAGCGAGTGCGGGTGGTTATGAAAATTCAGCTTGAAAGTTGTATTTAATTATCACGGTAATGGATGCTCCATTATGCCGAGGACGATAATAGCGGCGTCATAGGCGCTGTGACACGTCGCGCCCCGCTTCAATGGCTCTCGACTGCCCGTTAACGAGATCGTTGTTAATTTTACGCTATGCTGTCGTATCCTCAACATTGTTGCCATACTTTGATGGGAAATGGGCCTATATCTCAATTTAGGGTTTTTGGCTTAAATTAAACTTTTAGAGCTGGAAGATCCACAATAGACAATATCTTTACCTTAAAACTTATAATGGAAAAATGATCTCAACGAGACAAAGAAACTCATATAGCGCTTATAGATCTAGAAAAGGCTTATGATTGTGTTCCAGTGTCACAATTATGGGGGTAATTGCAAAAGTTAGAAATAAGACCCACACTAATAAGAGCTATCCAAATGTATTATAAACAAAACTCCGCATCGATAAAAATTGGAACTTAGTAACAGAACCATTTCAAACATCAAAGGGATTGAGACAAGGATGTTGTCTCTCACCGACATTGTTCAAGATTTATTTAGATCAATCATTACAAGAATGGACTAGAAAATGTAATACATTAGAGTTAGAAAAGTCACAAATAAAGGGGGTAGAGAAATGTAAATACTTAGGTGTAATATTTAATGAACGAGGAACAAGCAGTGACGAAATTCAAGAAAGGATACGTAAAGGAAGAAAGGCCATTGGAGCACTAAACTCAACATTGTGGGAAAGAAACATTAGAAAACATACAGAAAGGAGAATATACAATACAATAGTAAAAAGTGTAATTACATATAGGAAAGTTGGGATGTAATCAAGGATAACAGAAGAAAATTACGGGCGACTGAAATGGATTTTATGCGGAGAAGTTGTAGACGATGCAGACTCGAAAGAGTCAGAAATGAAGTTATCAGAAGGGACATGGACCTTGATAGAGATATCATAGACGAAGTTGAGAAGAAGCAACTGAAATGGTTCGGACATACAAAAATAATGAGAGAGGAAAGAAGGGTACTAGAATGAATACCACCGGTACAGAAAAGAAGAGGACCTAGAAGAAGCTGGAGGGATGATATCAACGAAGCAATGGAAGCTAGAGATTTACAAGAACATATGTGTTATGACAGAACAGTTTGGAGGCTGGATACGGAGAAGCGGCGACCGCCGTAGAAATCCGTGTATATAAAATATATACAGGGTGGCCAACCGGGTGACGATAATAATTTTTCTTTAGATAGCCCGTACCGAGACCTATCCAAAACACCCCCATGTATGTGTACCGATTATTGATAGTTTTCGAGTTATGATTTTTTTTTGAAAACTTAGAGATTTTCCAGTTTTTCCAAGAAATCGTGAAAAACAAAACAAGAATGCTTTTTGGCTTTTATTTTTTTCTGCAATTATACTCAGTATTAAGCCTATTTTAATATCCAATAAAGAAAACCTGTACATCTGAACAATGATTAAGTACATTTTGGGGCCAAAGCTTGAAATCTCTGTTTTTAGTCAGGAGACCAAAACCTTCAAAATAAGATTAAAAATACTTATGCTTGGTTCTGGAGCTTCAAACTAATCTTAAAAACTTTGCAAAATATTGCACTTTCGAAATAATAATGAAAAAGTAGCACTTATGCGGACATTTTGCGCCGTACGTGAGTGTTAAAGGTAAAAAGGTGATAATTCACGAATTTCCAAAATGATTTAAAAAACTATTATTTTGCTTTATTATGACAAACTAAAGAAAAGAAACTCTTAACAACTAATAAACCCAATAATCATTAATGTTTTGGTGGCTTTTAATAAAAAAACTAATACCCAAATTGTGATTTTTGAAGTGTTTTTGCTATGTACTATTGAACCTCTACTAAACTAAGTTGTATGGAAAGTTAACAAAGGAAAAGAATAATAAACTATAATCTTACTTCCAATTTCATGGCAGAATTACCTGGGAAGCGATGTCGTAGCATACGCCATCCCTTTCTTTCAGAGTAGCTTTTTGCGAGCTCATGTCGGCGAAGCGCAGTTGTGTTAATTAATTTCCGGTAATAGGCAAGGTAATGTTCGGATGGACCTAAAAAGGTGATTTATATCGCTAGGTCTTCCTTGACAGGTCAGTAGACAGCCTATCATGAATACAACAAGTTTTTCAGTTTTTCAACCCCCCATCCCCCAAACACCCAAATTCCACCCCCACCCAAAAAACGCAGAAAATGGTCAAGAACCTCTAAAACGCCTAAAATCGAAGTTTGAGGAATATTTGAAATTTTTGTTTTAATTACTCCGCCGCCCATGTACCGATTTCAAAAATTATAGCAGCATTACCTACTAAGACCCCACATCATATTGCTGCCCAAATTTCATCACAGTCTATGCAGCGGTTACTGAGATTACGAGGCTACAAAAACGCGTACAGACAGACAGACCAACAGACAAACCGACAGGCAGACCAACAGACAGAACGACGGAAATGAGTGACGCGGATTTTCGTTATGTAGACATTATAAAACGCCCAAAAAACCTATTATCTCAAAATCGAAAATTTTCACGATCACAACCCTCCCCTCACCTATCAGTGTGGGAAGCAAAAGGGATGGCGTATGCCACGATAACGCTTCTCAGGTAATTCCGCCATGGAATTAAAAGTCAGATTGTTGTTTTATTATTCTTTTGTTAACTTTCCATACAACTTAATTTAGCAGAAGTTCAATAGTACACAGCAAAAAGCACAGGTATTAATTTTTTTGATTAAAAGTGATTAAAACATCAATGATTATCATGTTTATTAGTTGTTATGAGTTTTTTTTCTTTAATTTGTCATAATAAAGTAAAATAATAGTTTTTAAAATCATTTTGGAAATTCGTGAATTATCACCTTTTTACCTTTAACAGTCACGTACGGCGCAAAATGCCCCCATAAGTGCTATTTTTTCATTATTATTTCGAAAGTGCAATGTCTTGCAGAGTTTTTAAGATTAGATTGGAGCTCCAGAACCAGGCATAAGTATTTTCAATTTTATTTTGAAGGTTTTGGTCTCCTGGCTAAAAACAGAGATTTCAAACTTTGGGCCCAAAATGTACTTAATTATTGTTCGGATGTACAGGTTCTCTTTATTGGATATTGAAATACGCTTAATACTAAGTATAATTGCTGAAAAAAGTAAGAGCCAAAAAGCATTATTGTTTTTGTTTTTGACAATTTCTTGGAAAAACTGGAAAATCTCTAAGTTTTCAAAAAAAAATCATAACTCGAAAACTATCAACAATCGGTACACATACATGGGGGTGTTTTGGATAGGTCTCGGTACGGGCTATCTAAAAAAAATTATTATCGTCATCCGATTGGCCACCCTGTATATAAAACTTTATACGAATGAATGAAGGAGAGAGGCTTTCTGGTGGCCAGAACCACCAGTGCATAGGCCTACAAGCAGACCCTTATACTTCGATACAATACATGTCGAATGGTATCACCTGGTACACTGAAGGCTCCAAGAACTCACCAGGTACAGGAGGAGGCATATATGGTGGTAGGCCTGAGCGGAACGTAAGCATCTGCCCAGGTAAACTGGCTACCGTTTCCCAGGCAGAAATAGCCGCAATTCTAGAATCCGGCAGAATATGAATAGATAAAGGATACTGCAAAAAGACTATCTATGTAAACACATACAGCCGGGCGGCTCTGATGTAATTGGCGAGCAACCACTATACTTCAAAAATAGTGTAGGAATGCCTAAAGACACTAGCGAAGACCAAAAAGGTAACATTATCCTGTGCGCCTAGTCACATAGGAGTGGGCGGTAATGAGAGGGCCGACAGGTGTGCCAAGGAAGGCGGGCCAGATACAGCATGTGGAATATCATACAACATGGTTCGGGTAGTTGTTACCAATTGGGTGTCAAAGAAGCGCTACGACAGAAAAGTGGGGAGATTGTTCGGTCTAAGGCTGCATTTCCACCAGAGATGTGCGAGGATGTGTTACGAGGAACGTGTTTTTAATGAACTAATAGAATCTCTTGAATTAGCTCGCATTACCCAGCATAGCTCTGGTGGAAACGGCTTAGTGGAACGAGGTTTTTGTATGTACAGAACAAGGCATGTTGGCGAGGAATGTGTGCTAGGAATGTGTTTCGAGAGATGTATGCTAGAAATGTGTGCAGGGACATTGACTGAGACGCCAACAACGGGCAGATGCACGCTGCTCGCTCGCAATCTGAAAAATGCCAGCTACACATCATCTCAACGCTCATATGCACACCGTTTTACAGCTCCGCCGCACTTCTTCGCACCACTGATTTTCCTAGCGCAACTCTGGTGGAAACGCAGCCTAAGAGGATGCTGAGGGGACCTCAGACGCTCTCAAACTGAGCAGGAAGGAACTACGAAAGGTGGTTGGATTTATAACTGGCCATTGGACGTTCAGTGCGCACCTGCAAAAGCTGGGAATTGAAGTGGCAAACCCATTATGCAGGAAGTGCGGTGAGGATGGGGAAACTACTAAGTATGTTATCTTCGACTTTCCTGCCTTGAGTCAAAGGGAAGAAGGGAAGACAGAAGAGCATAGTTCAATACATCTCAATGTTCGTAACGAACTTAGGATGGGACTCTGTTTGATCCCTTTGTCTGACAGCATTAAGGCTGCGCGGCAACTATTAGGAAAATCGAACCCTAACTCCCTCACTACAAAAAAAGACGCTTATACACCTCTCCTTACCTAGTTCCCTCCCATGTCCAGCCCCTCAGGTACAAAGATTCTTGAACCTAGTACGGTCTGCTTGCGATACCCAATGGCTTCAGAGCGACATAGAATGGGTGGCGAGGACTCTTTCTCTTCGCCACAGTATGCACATATCGGGTCACTTGCCACCGTCATCATAATGTACCAGAGACTTTTGATGGTGTTATGGTCAGATAGCAGACCCACAAGTAACCTTAGCCGGCTTCGGCAGTGTAGTGAGAGACGGAACTGCCTCACTTCAGGCAGAGGTCCTAAAATAAGTTCTTTGGCTTAACGGAGATGTCCAGAGATTCCTCTCCATCTCATAAGATGTTGATTTTGTAACCACACTTCTATGTTCCTTCTAACGGGAGCTGCTGCCAGGTCCACGGCCGGCTCAGGACTCCTGAAATTATTTCTTGCCTCTCGCCTTGCGAGCCTTGCGAGCACGTCCGCCGATTCATTACCGCAAACTTCAGTATGACTCGGCACCCACAGAAGAGACACCTGACTAATGAGCCTTCATGTAAACCTAAAATGCACTCAATGCTTTTAAGGCTGCCTGGTTGTCAGGGCAGATTGCAATACGCTTCGTATTACGCCGAATTTTGTGAATATGAGAGGCGCAAGCTAAAATCGCATATATTTCTGCTTGGAATGCCGTAGTGTATCCCTCAAGAGGGTCTTATGTTATTCAAAACCGCCCGCCGTTCTACATATTTATTCTAAAACGTTTACTCAAAAACATTTCCAAATTTCAACTGTACATGAGGAAGTTTTTTCTACCTCATTCCTTTCAATTTACCTGTCACATACTTTGACTCATTATAATCGCCTGTCAATTTTCTTTCAAGATTAACAATAAATAAATTACCTCCTACTAAATTTTCAAGCTTGGCTATTGCTCTTAACATGCTCATGAATGTACAAATTTCTAACCTTACAGGAAGACCATTACTTGGATCACTAGCTCTTGGGCTGATATTGAATCATGCACGTGTCATGATTAGATAGATAGTTTATCCACTATACTTATACATAATTTGTATTTATTTAGTTATATTATTATTATTGTATTAAATATATGATAAACAATATGACGTTTATCCTACGATATAGCAGTCTACTGTGACCGGTATTATTTATTTTAAGAAAATTAAAAGATAACTAAACAACGATGTACCGGAAGAAGCAATATCCAGGTTGAGCAAGCTCGCCTTGCAGCCGTTCTTAGATAATGACGAACGATTTTATCTTTGATGTTTCAAAATCCACTCGCTTCTCTTTAAAATCGAACATATGTAGGACGAGGAAGTTCCTTTCGGAAGTTTCAATCCCTCCCGAATCAATCGCCTCGCCGGTTCTCCCAAAAAGTACAAAAGCTGTCTGCTCGTTTCCGGGCGGCTATTACGGGTAAACAGAAGTCTTGGTTGGCGTTAGTGTGCGGCAATGGCGGCTGCGAAATTGGGAGCAACCCGAGCGTAAGCGGGAAGCGTCTGAAAGGAACAACTACTGACGAAACTATGTTCACTCATACGTATTTAGTGCTGTGGGATTGACTGTGCAATGAAAACTGTCCTGGCGAAGTGGAGTCCATTTGATTGAGTATTTCGCTTTGACAAACCATCATCTCCCATAGGACGACGCTTTACTATGAGATCCACCAGAAACTAATAGCGTTTTTCACTGGTTGCACCCGGGCTGCACTGGATTTTTGTTTTGCGTTTCACTGGCAGTTCCAGTGCAACATTTTTAAGTGCATTCATTTCACTGGCATTTCTGCATTCGGAGCGGTCGAACTGAGTGTAATAATTTCGCACCCATTTCAAAGCGAGTGCCGTGGAAGTGAACCAATAAAATGACAATAGGTTTTAGCGGAAAACTTCAAATCATAGATTTGTGTTTCAACTGTTTAAACTTTTGATCGTTGAATACGGTAATGCCTAGTTGATTTTCACTATTTTCAGTCAGAATGAGTAGAGTGAACTAAAAAATCAAGCTTTTAATTTCCTTGTTTGAATTGGCAGAGTCCAGCTCATCTTCACTCACTCATCTTCTGAGGATGAACAAATAGTGTGTTTTGGAAAAAAATCCACCTTCCACCTCAAACGGATCCATACCATTGACTTTGATGTAGAATTTATCCATTTTATCACCTCTGAACCTGAAGTTTCGAAAATAAATATCACCGATGAAAATATTGGAAATATGTCGATCATAACTAACATAACAACTTATCGAATGTCAAAAGTCAAAACAAGTCGTTGTTTTTCGATGTCTATTCCACTGGAAGAACCTAGTGCAAAAGTGTTACCCTAGGTGAACTCTTTCAGAATTCTGCACTCGCACGGAGTGCACTAAAATGTGCCCAGTGAAAAACGCTATAAATTGAAGAGTGTAACTTCTAAAGGGTCTAAGTCATTTTTCGAGTTTTTCATTTTAAACCAGTCTTTGCGTCATCGCCAATTGTTCTGTTAACGCACTAAATCCCACCAAATTTCTAAGTGCCTCAAACTGTGTCACATCGATGGCTCTACGAGTAAGAGCCATAGCCACCGAGACTCCCATAGCTTTTCTACTTTAAAATGTTCTAAATGCCACTAGGAGCCCGCAAGACGCAAAACGTAACGTAAGACGTAATGAAAAACGTAACATAAGACGTAACGAAAGACATAACGTAAGACTTATGAAATAAATAAACATGTGAAATCATGCGAGACGATTCAAAGTGCGGTGTATGTTTATTTTTTTCGTAAGTTTTACGTTACGTCTTACTAGTAATAGCAACATATAGATATTGGGAAGCAGTACATTGAAAAGATATTGGTTTGCCATCTATCTACTAAAGCTGGTACCTGAGCGTTTAATTTGAGTATCCGAGCACTGTTTATGTGACCCGTTTAAAAGCATCAGGTATAGAAACCTGCGGATACGACAACAAACAGACTCTTTTTTGTGGAACGCTCATTTAACACTCCCGACATTGCTACTCTTTAATTTAGTTACGTCTTACGTTATGTGACTCTGTGAGCTTCTTCAAGATGTAATGTTTTCAAAAAGGGAAAACACTTGACGCTTTCCAATCAGATGTAATCCCACAACTGGAGTGTAAATGACGAATAACTGCGGCAAAATTGGGAAATCTGAAATCTAAGTTGGACTATATTCCTTTAAAATATTTTGCCCCTTATGAAGACCTAATCGAAAAATCTGATTGGGACCCCTTTTTGAAAAACTGTTCTGTGTTTATTACTATTTCTTAATATAGAGTGCCTATGTACTACGACAACTAGGTTTGTACTTTAGTTTGTCTTTTGCTGTATATTTGGTACTTAGAATATGTAAGAAGTTTCTCTACGATATAACTTTTATTAGTTGATGATAAAAGTATGTATAACATTACTTTGGTATATTTTTGTTTTATTACATCAAAAATATGTTTTTGGCTGATTATTCTTTTTAAGATATTTGACATTCAGACCCAGAAGTTACATTCTTCAATAATTATTGCTCACAACAAACATCTAATCAAAGGAACCAGCAAAAGATTGAGTTTTTAGGTCTGTGTTGCTTGCATCTACAGGGTTCGATACAAAGGACGGACGTTTTTGAAACGGCTAGTACTCTTCCCTCATCAGGGAAAGATAGAGATGGAGGTGGTAACGTTCGACTAGTGAGCTTCTAGCACTTTGTTACCAATTGACATTATGGAGCCGTGGATTGTTGAGTACCGCGTTCTTACGACAGTTTTGTCCGAAAAAAAAAGAACGAGTCTATAATGGTTATACGTGTGTTTCGTCGCCACTTCAACATTAATCGGAATTGAACTGTTGCTGTTCTACGCACAATCCTTCATTCGGTTGAAGCATTTCTCACCCGTGAGTAATCAACAAAGATTATCAGATTACGCACAACGAATGAACTATGCGCGTGAGATAGAAGCAGTTATCGAGCAGAACCTTATGTTCTTTTATGGTCAGCGTCCCGAAAGGCTGAAAGCCTATAGTGCTGTAGAAGCGCTTCTAGAGGATAAGTATCGGGTCAAGTTAGATTTGGAATGCTGCAGGTTGTAGCAGACGGGAAACAAATTCCCCGGCAGCTCATTCCACATCGTCGAAGTTTTCCAAAAGAAGGAATGCTGGAGAGACTGCTTGGGGGAGTAGGGACCTCGACGTGGTAGGGATGAGCTCGCAGAGCCTCTCTAGTGCTCATCGTTCGCACCACGGTCAGCCACCTTTCTTCGATGTTCCAGGCTGTGGAGGTCCTTTGTGAGGTTAGGCGTATCGATTAGTCTAATAGCTCTCTTCTGGGTAGTGCCCAAAAGCTTCAGAGAGTGCTTCGAAGCGCATCTTCACACAGGGGTGTAATACCCCAGCGATGGTCGGATCTGTGCCTTGTAGAGCAGCAGTAGTGGCTCTGGTGTATACAGCTTCCTACAACGGAAGCAAAACTCCAAACTTCTGGGAGATGCCGTTTTAGCTATGTGGTCGTGCCAGGACATGTGATTGTTGATGGTGATCCCCAAAAGCTTGACGGAAGGTAACTCGACTATTGGGTAACCTTCCATTTCTACTGTTGGTAAGCCAAAGTGGGACTTCTTTGTGGTGTTGCCTCAGTTTTCTGTACGTTAAACTGTACATTATTTACTAATCCCCGCTCGATAATTGTTTTGATAATATCTACGTTGATCTGTGGGGCATGTTACTTTCGCCGACATACCATCTCCTGGGATGATAGTGGCTTGCCTGGTTCCATGCACGATATTAATGCACTATCGTCTGCGAAGCTCTAGATTGGATTGGATGTTATTTCCAGCAGCTTGTTGATGTACAGCAGAAACAGTGTAGGGAATAGGAGAAATCTCTGAGGAACACCGGATTTTATTAAAAATACTTCTGATGAACAGCCTTCGACTAAAACAGACAGAGATCGGTCGTTCAAAAAGTTATTTAGCCAGTGGCGCAGGCCAAGTGGTAGGCCATAATCAGCAAGTCTGACCAGAAGTCCCTCATGCTACAGTCTGCCGAAGGCCTTCGATATGTCAAGTGCAACAACACGGTATTCGCCATGATTTTCAGTTACTCTGTTTCACAAGTGAGTGGCATAGGCCAGGAGATCATTTGTAGACTTATACTTACGGAAGACATACTGGCGATCATTAGCGAGAACAAGATTCCGACGATAAAAAGGTTGCATTTTTTATGTAACAGACATACCTTCTGACAGTTCTCACCCCCACAAGTTATTTAAGGATGCTATGTAGGGCATATCGTGAGTTGATTGAGTTTAACAAAAAATTTGATTCTTCCCACGAACCCTCTTCTTTTCGAGCTGAACTAAATTGAAAAATATCTCGCACACCATCTGAAGGGCTAATTTTCTCGGGGAATTTTTCTAGGTTTTGCGGTTGATTTGTGTTTTCTTATAATTAAAAATTACATCTCTCCAGTAAACTCCGTGGGCTGCCAATACTACAGCACAGCGTCCGCCTAAACTCTTCGAAATTATGAAGTGGTTCACCAGCTAATTGAATATAGTCAGAATATTTAACACAGACCATCATTCAAAAACAATGGTACCTACTATTTGCCATGCCAATAGGTGGTGGACTCATAGCATATAGGTACCTCACGAAAAACCATGTCACTGACTTCTGTTTGTTTTTATGGCATCTGTGTTGTAGTTGTTGCTTCCTATTACAACCGGATAACTTCTGAAGTAGTGTTGACCAAATATCCATAGAGTAAAGGCACGGTCAAACAGAGGGCGTTCTAGAACGCGGCGGTCCGGCGTTTTCTAACACCGCATTACCGCATTCAGTTGTTTGTACCAAACAGGCCTGTTTGATGGGTTGAACAAAAGCGTTACGCCAATTTTTGTCAAGATATCTAGTGATTCAAACATAGATGAACTCAAGGCCCGGTCAAACAGAGGGCATTCTAGAACGCCGTAACGCCGCGTTTTAGAATGTCCTCTGTCTGACCGAGCGCTAAGGGTGGCAGGGACTGGCTGACTGTATATCCCCCTTTGCTAGAAATATTACGCATACAGGATCCTCTGTCGATTTAGCTATTTTGAGGCTATGGTGGAAAGTTTTATAGTTTTCTAAAATTTGTTCAGTGGCGGCTGACAAAAAACTGCTATGCCTTGGCCCCTCTATTTGAGTGCTACGGTGCCCCGTACCACAGCCGATATACGATATATATTCATGCGCAACTGCGCAATTATGCGTAGATCAAAAAACTAAAATAATCAGAGATTAACAAAAGACTAGAATAGCCTACCAAAATGTGCTGCGCCGCTTCAGTGATAACTCCTCCTCTCTCTGCTCTATTAGATTAATAGTCTAACTGAAAACCGTGAGACAATAATACTACTACAAAATTGCAGTATATCACCTTATTAACTATATGGCTTTAATACTCCATTAAGTTGAATACTCTATTGTTCTCTATCCACTATACTATGTATATGCTATTAGCGTAGCGCTGTGTATTGCCCTGCTCAACTAAGTTTGGCGGCTTACATTATCCCGAAGTTAAAACTTAGTTGACCAACAGAGCGAATTCCAACAGGCGGTTGAATGCGATAGTTGACTAATATACTCATGTGTCCATTAGCTATTTTTTATTTTTTTATGTTTTATTTGCTATGTATATACAAATATTTATGCAAAGTAAATAAACTGGCTATTGTCCGTGGAAGTTGTCACCTTCTATACGGCCATCAACCAAGTGACATACACGATGGATTTGGTGTTGGATATATCCCATGATTACTCTTCATATTCTGCATCTGCTACGCTGCCTTCACTCACACTTGTAGGCACGGTGTTTGTACACTCCTAAAACTGGTCATAATTTTTTCCCGTAAATTTCCAGATTTTTTCTGCAACTTCCTCAACTGCAACTGCAAATGCAACTTTTTCAGTCAAAATACATAATTCATTCTAATATTGAATGAGGCAATGGCGAAATACGAGCAATATTTATCTCAATACTAAAATGAATGGAGCCAAGTTAATTGATACAACAATATCGTCTCCAGTAAAACATAAAGAATGAAGCTGCAATCTTTCCTGGAGCTCTCCTAGCTTACGTTATACATGTGTGCAGCAAACTCCTCCATTCGGTTGGCAAGGTTCACGCCATTGCTTTCGATATTTCAAAGGCATGCAGCAGTCATGCAGAAGGCAACTGTGGCATGTAGCTCTCCTAAACAAGCTTCCGTCCTACGGCCTCCCAGTTTAGATTTACTGTTGGCTCGCAGACTTTCTCTCAGGTTGAAAAATCTCTGTCCTGGTAGACGGATTTTCCTCTTCCATCCATAAGAACAACGCTGGGGTTCCGCAGGGATCGGTATTGGTTCCGACATTGTTTCTGCTTCACATCAATGATCTCCTCTCTAGCACTACAAATCCAATCCACAGGCGTCCAAGCATTATAAACAATATACCGATCTCTGTGGTCGAGCTGGTACGCAGAAGGCTTGCAGATGCTTCGCTTTCAAAGGATACGTAGACCATTACCTCTTAGGGCTCAAGAATATGGTTAAATTTAATGCTCCCAAGACCTAGAACCTGTCTGGTCAAACTGCAACCAGAAAAGGAATTCGTCAGAGATGTGTATTATCTCCGATGTTATTTAACATTTACTCTGAATTTGTGATTAGACAGGTATTAGACAACTGGAATGGCGATATAACTATTAGAGGAAGCAAAATATCCAACTTAAGATTTGCTGACGATACAACCCTTATTGCTGCTTCTCAGAAAGAACTAGTGGCTTTATTAAACATCTTGGAACAACATAGTGTAGCGTATGGTCTTGGTATTAACTACAATAAGACCAAGGTTATGATCGTGGATAGAGAGCATGATAATCATCAAGAAATAAAGTCAATAGGCCATTATGAAGTAGTTCAAAGTTTTGTGTACCTCGGTTCTTTGATCGACAATTCGGGTAGCTATGAAAATGAGATTCGACGGCGCATTCAACAGGCACGTGTGGCCATGACAAATCTTATTAAAATATGGCGTGACCATAACATCACTACAGCTACAAAAATGTCGCTGGTTCAGTCTCTTGTGTTCTACATATGTTTGTATGCCTCGGAAACTTGGACTGTTAAAAAGGCAGATCGAGCTCGCATAGATGCTTTTGAAATGTGGACGTGGAGGAGAATGCTAAGAGTTCCTTATACCGCCCATCGAACTAACGTTTCCATACTGGATAAGCTCGGTAATCCAAAGAGACTATCCTCCATTGTGTCGACGAGATTGCTTACATTCTTCGGACATATACACAGAAGCGATAATACGGAGAAACTTGTAGTTCAGTGTCATGCCACGAGTGGGCGGCGCCAAGGCCGTCCCCCTACACGCTAGGTGGATACGACAAAACAGTTGCTGGATATGAGTATCAAGAGCGCCACTGAACTGACACTAAATCGCGAACGATGGCGAGCTACAGTTCTCAAAACTATTTATAATACTGCTGTCGACCATACTCTAGCTCCGACTTGATTCATTTTACGAGTTCATAACATGTCTGTTAAGACATTGCGACTATGATGATGAAGACCTAGAACTGTATGCTATCAAATAAGAAATGCCCACGCCAGCACTTGGTTCTAATGAACAACCAGGCTCTGCCAAGGAGTCGCTATTCAAGCTCTTAGGAGTCAACATTACAGAAAATATGAGCTGGCACTAACACGTTACGTCAATTGCAACAGCTGCTGTTCAAGAGCTTGGGCACCCATTCAGAGCTAGAAAGTACTTTTTACCATTTAGCCCCCTCACGCTATATAAAGCCCAGTATTACTCTTATATCTGGGGAGCTGTTGCCCCTACTAGTATGTCTAAACTTGCTGCCGTTCATAGAAGGCAATTCGGCTAACTGGTGACCCGGCCTTAACGTGCCCCCTCGAGCCACTTTCTCATCGGCATGTGGTTGGTGACCTCTCACTCTTCTGCTGATATTCAAACGGAGCCTGCTCCTCTGATCTATCCTCTATAGTTTCGCCGCTTACTGATCCTAACAGATGCACCCGTGCGACTGCTGCACCTCATCCTGAGGCGGTCATTCTTCAGACATTATGGACCGAGCGGTACGACCGCACATTTATTCCCAGGGTTTCCAAGACTTGGAATGGACTGATAGGAGATGTATTTATTGGGTCTGAGGGTGTTGGCATACTTAAATCCCTCGTTAACAGACTTCTCCTAATAACCTTTTCACAGCAGCCGCGGTACTCTGGTATTTAGGCTCTGTCTATGCGGTCTGCTTAGTATAAAAAATAATCGCATAAACTTCCCATTACAAAACGTCTATTATCTTTTTCTACGTCTGATCAGTAAAATATTGAAACTATTTGTGTCAATTGTTTAAGGACATGTAATGATAAAATTATAATTTAGAAACTACTTTCGATAAATTTTAATAAGTTTTATTTTGTTAAAACTAATTGACACTGAACAGTTACAACATCAATATTATAACTAAAAGTTAAATCCTGCATTCTTCCGAACCATCTTTCTAGCCAAGCCTTGCTACGAGAGCTGGAAGGGCTAGAGAAAAGTTTTATAGGGTTCACTAGCCAACCCCATTTATTATCCAATTATTCGACTGTGCCTGTCTTTAAATGGCTTTACGGAATCTGCATCCATTTCCCAATGCAGAGGATTTCGTTCTTTCTGTGAGTAATGTTCTAGGGCACTGGTCCCGCAATAAATTTTTGTATTTCAGGTCAGTGTGACGTCAAGTGTCTAGAAACCTACAGATTACATTTTAACCCTGAAGACTCTAGTACATTACACAATTTCTTATACAACATTTGGTTCAATTTCTTGAACAAGAATTCGAATGAAAAATTTGTTCATAGAGCCATTACATTTACACAGTTTATTGTAAAAAAAATAGTTCAGAATTCTGCGTATAAAGATCGTGTGTGTCAACACTTATGTTTCATATATCAGAATTGTCAATATCGACAATCGCACCAAATAGGTTGATTTTTGATTCACATAAAACAGTCGGTTTTTTAGTATACTGCCCCCCCCCCACACGTTGGATGTCTCTGGCATCATATCTGTTAGATCGCAGGTCTATTTCGAATAAAAGTGGTTGCCTATGGTATAGTACCATAACAAGACAAGCATACTGTCATTAGAGCTCCCAGTCCGGAATCCCAGGATCCCGGAGATTTTTTGGTCTCGAACATCCCGGGGTTGATAATCTCGATTTTTCAAATGACCTTGCCGATTATTTTTATCCACGTGTTGCTTAAGATTTGCTCCGGCAGTGGCCTAACTACAATTTCGAGGACCACCCCGCAAAAAAATTCTCGATGCCCCTTACAGTGGCATAAAATTTCGTGATGAGCAAAAAAAGATTGTGCACATCGAACTGGGCCACTAAAATCAATTGAGGTAATGACGCGTAATTTTAGTGACCGTAAAGAAACCGAATGACGCTTGGTATTTGGGTTCTAGAGGCAGTTTGGAAACTTTTTTGTCATTGCACCATAACCCCTAAAGTGGAAGGGATAGGAGATAGAGGGGGTGTTGAAACGTGCAAAAAATCGTTAAGTAACCGAATGTATGCTACCGCATTTACATAGTACACTTGCCAACTAATGTTCCAAAGAATGAAAATGAGAATATCGCGACGAAACCAGGCGAAACGATGGAAAATTTTTGGGTTTTTTTGTAGGTAACACAAAAAATACTGTCATCCGTTTCTGCTGGGCAGTTTATGAGAAATTTTAACTTAAAGTTCCATTTTTCACGTTATTTTCGTTAGAAATCGTTAAAAAATTTTTCATATTATTTAAAACAGATGACATTTTTTACACATGTACTTGGGTGGTCCAACAATGACATGTATCAATGTCATCTGTTTTTATTACGTTTAACTACATTGTTCAACCCCTATACGGGGTGACATTATTGAACGTCTTCAGAAAGGACACGGAAGGCGTTCAATATTATGTCATCCCTGGTCATAGGCTTAAAAACTCCCGATTATCCCAGAATGACCAGTGAGAAATAATAGAAGCTAGACGTACAATAATGTTCAATAAGAAATTTTGATCCTTTTGCGATTTTAATGCATTTTAAGTCCTTTTTGGATACCCACGTCCAAATAATCCGGCCTTGCTCTTTGTGTTCCCTTTGGCTTATCTGTTTACGTTCACCCGACAGTAAGGCTGCAGATTATATCTACCCGAAAAATATCGTGGTCATATAAACGACGCCCGACTGTCGTCCCTGTATCGAGAGAACCCGCAGCCTTATTATGTAAAAATTCGCGACGGTGGTCGCTGAGCAGATGCCAAGCAACAGCGACACGATAGCAACAGGACCGTCAAATTTGTAGGTTATATTTGTTGTCTGTCACGATGAATCCATTGCAGGATACGAATTTTACGTTTGACATCAGATATTGCGCGATTTGCGCCTGTCGGTCGTCGTCTGTAAGATACGTGATAGGGCTGCCGGCAACCCCATAGCCCATAGCAGACTCCGACTGTCTATGTCGTCCTACCAGTAGCGGGAGCTATAAACACTTCACATTTAGCCGGCAGTCGTTATTATACAGAGTGAGTCTTAAGCATGGAACGCCTCAATTATCTCGGAAACGATTTGCACCATTTTCATGAATTTTGGTATGAGGGTTTTGCAATTCAGCCGATCTATATACAATGTTGTCGTATCTACCATTTTTTTCGGAAATATAATAAACTTTGTTATATCAAATGGATCACCCTGTATATTTCTACTTCTCTGAAAGCCTTTAATAATAGTGATTATTTTTCATATAATATCTCTTATAGCTAAACTTCATAATTTCGGCGCTACAACTAAATTTACTTTGCATCCGTTCAACTTGAAATAACTAAATAAGATGGCCATGATTACTGTTCCAAGAATCACACGGCTTATTGTATTAGGTAAACAGACAACATTTTTGCATATGCTGTAACCGCCTTCATGTTTTTTGAGGCTAATGTCTTATTTTAAGTTGGACGGAGGCAATTTAAATTTAAATGTCGCTCTGAAATTATGAGTTTTAGGTATAGGAAATATTATACATCAAATAATCAGTATTTTTCACGGATTTCTAAAATGTAGAAATATACTAGGTGATCCATTTGAGTTAACAAAGATTATTATATTTCTGGAAAAACAGTAGATCTGACAACATTGCAAATACCACCACAAGATTGGCCGTATGACAAAACCTCTTTTTGCCAAAATTCATGAAAATCGTGCAAACCGCTTCTGAGATAATTGAGGCGTTCCATATTTTAGACTCACTCTGTATGTACAATAATAGTAAATTGATGATTGTTCTATTTAGGTGGTTATAGGCACAAAACAGACATTCTAAGGTAATTGAAAAATGTATCATTGGCGCTTCTCAGATCCGGAAAAAATGTACAAAAAGCCGTGATGTTATCTTTTTTACTATTGATTGGGTGAATCCAATACAATCTGTTTCTTCTTCTCTTCTTTAGACGTCTGTACAATACCAAGATGACTAATAATTTCGTACAGTCCATCTCAAACTATCACATGGTATGCCCAGAGTAAACTTACTACAACCACCAAGAGCCGACTGCTTTGTACCGGGTATACAGGGTGTTCATTTGAAAACTCCCCACCCCGGATTTTTCGAAAACCGCTGATTAAAAGAAAAACGCCGAGATACCTAAAAAAAGATTTGTCAAAGAGGACGACTTTTAACCAAAGCTACTCCCTCTGCTCCCCAGGATCATCCCCTTAAACATTTTAAATGACAACGGGTATCGAGTAATATCTTATTTCAAAGGTATGTTGAAGTCCTTTATTTTGACGTTTGTTTTCTAAAATCGGTCGATTCGTTTTAGAGAAAATTAGAATTTTTAAGTAGGTATCTTAACTTGTTCAAATAGAACACAAAAACATATGAAAACATCGCTTTTTTTGCAATTAGTGTTCAAATGTTGCCCGTTATTGGCCAGAAAATGATATAGGCCAGGGGTTCCCACCTGTGCGCCACGGCGCCCTGGTGCGCCGTAGAAAGTAAAGAGGGGCGCCGTGAGTCGATCCTCTGCTTACGCTAGTTGCACACACACACACCGATTTTGGACGGCCGGTAAAATATCGGCCGATATTTTATCGGTGGAGCGTTGCTTTCACACAAGCCGGATTTTTGCCGGTAAAACGAGCAGTTGATTGGTTATCATCGTCCAGTAAGTTTGATTATAGCGACTATTGATCGGTAAACAATCGATATGTGTTCAAGATTGTATCTAGCCACGTATGTCAATGCGTCGCCGGGACGTCCCGGTACCGGCGGTCTGCAGTGGCAGTGGACGGCTGCTCGCCGATAGTTTACCGGTAGTATTTTACAGTCGGCGTGTGTGCAAAGTCCCATTCCATCCAGTGGTTCACTATTGGAATTTGGACGGTCGGAATAAAACCGACCGTCCAAAATTGGTGTGTGTGCAACTAGCGTAAAGCACAAATATTTGCGGGTGCCTAAAAAACAACAATACCTATTCTGACGCTCGCCAGTGGTTAAGAACATAGGTATTACGTACTTTCGCCGCGTCGCCGTCGCCGAAAAGTATAAACATAGCTTGAAAACCGTATTTATACCCTCACCTGCCCCTCCTGCGCCTTTAACGGGTCGCGGTGAGGATCTCAATTACGAATTGATAGAAAAAAAAATAAAAGCCAAGGATTTTGGTTTGCAGCTTGATGAGACTACTGAAAGTAATAATGATGCACATCTTATTTGCTACGTACGCTTTCTGGCTGATAATGTTATTTCCGAAGAGCTTTCATTCTGCAAAAGCATTACCGAAAGTGGGAAGGCCCAAGACTTGTTTGAAATTCTTGACAAGTTTATTGCAGAAAATGGTTTGGATTGAGAAAATTGTATCGGTGTATGTACTGATGATGCTTGATCCATGTCTGGCAGGTATAGGGTAACATCATCTTTATGTGAAGCTGGGTTTTTAGCCGTAGCTGAAATCAAAAACAAATATCACTCAAGGATCAATGTGGAGCAAGAAATGAGAGTCGCAGTGTCGAATCTTATTCCCCGCTTTGAACAACTATGCTGAGATCATCCAACTCTACCATCACATTGATTTGGCTGTAGTATTTTATTTTTGTTTTTCTTGAGTCTTTTTTTTGTTTTCTGTTTCAATTCTGAATTATCATAAATATCATGAAAAAACTTCATTTCGTATTGAGAACGTTTTTATTGTTTTGTCTACTATTATTATAGGTACCTATTTCTTTCGACTGTATCTATTTAAAATAGCTATCTAAGGTAGGGCGCCGTGACAAAATACTAAACTTGTGCGCCGCGGGCTGAAAAAGATTGGGAACCCCTGATATAGGCAATTTGCAAATTCCTGACGGGCAGTTTGGATGACCCTCGTCAACGCATTATCGAAAGCTGCCATCACTGCCCCAACATCTCACAATATATTTTTGCAACTGCCCGTCAAAAAATTGAAAGTCGTCATTGTTTGGCCAATAACGGGCAACATTTGAACACTTATTGCATTAAAAAGTGATATTTTCATGTGTTTTGGTATTCTACTTGAACAAGTTGAGATACATGAGGATACTAATTTTTTCCAAAATGAATCGACCGATTTTATAAAATCAAACGTCAAAATCAAGGTATTACTCGAGACCCATTGACTTTTAAAATGTTTAAGGGGATGATCCTGAAGGTGGGTACAAGGGGATGAAGTAAGTGTCTCGGTGGTTTTTCTTTGGTCGGTGGTTTTCAAGAAATCGATGCTCGATCGTTTAACCGGCATGTTGGATATAAGGGTGTCCCAAGACGATTAAGACTAGCAATTTATCGGAACTGGGCGGTAGTAGGGAATTATAATTTTGGGGGTGTAAATTAGAGCAAATATAGTATATTTTCTTATTACTGCGTCACCCAATGAGGCATTTGTTGTTGGTCACGTGACGTCCGATTCAAAATTTTTAATGGGACACCCTGTATATTTGTGACTTTTTGTGTTCCTCCCGATAAAAGAATTCCAACAAACTAGCATACTTGGGGTCTAAAGTGATTAATTCAAGAGCTACAGGTACTTAAAGGACTGTACCACTACCATTATGAAACACTACCAAAGTAATTTAACTGTAGGGGTCAATGTTATAATCAATGGTAGTGGTACCATCCTTTAAGTACCTGTAGCTCTTGTAGGCCCCAAGTGTGCTAGTTTGTTGGAATTGTTTTATCGAGGTGAACACAAAAAGTCACAAATATACAGGGTGTCCCATTAAAATTTTTGAATCGGACGTCACGTGACCAAAAACAAATACCTCATTGGGTGACGCAATAATAAGAAAAGATACTATATCTGCTCTAATTTACACCCCCAAAACTATAATTCCCTACTACTGCCCGATATATTGCTTGTCTTAACCGTCGTGGGACACCCTGTATGTGAAGTAAGCCTTACACGTCATGTGGTTTCGGTGTCGAATATGCTATAAAGTTAATATACTCACGTATAGTTCGGCACTGGTATAGTCCAGCGTGTCTTCATTGGCGTTACTAGTCCAGTTGTCCGTTTGCCGAATCGGTTCCACTCGGCACGGCGCGGTTTGCTTTAACACGAATTCCAGTCTTATCATACGGACAGAGCAAAGCAGAGACGGGATTCAATTAGTTCTAGCCGAGTCTATTAAAATTACTGCCGGTGTTTCTAAGGAGATTATCTGCACGGAACCGACTGCTATAGATATCGAATTATATTGACGAATTTAACTGAGTTGAGATTAGTTTTGGTCGGACGCCACGCGTGAATGCTGAATGCATTTAGACTGGATAGGAAATTGGATATAGTTATTTCCAGAGTTACTTCATCCAGAATAATCCTCTAGGGGAATAGGTGGGTAATGTGAGATGGCTACCGAGTGAAGGAAAGATCTTCAGGAAAGCGTGATTCATACAAAGCCAAGTAACCAGACGATACCCATCCTTTTTAAAAGCTTTTACCTATTCATCTTGCAATGTATGTGTGCATATTATGTGTACCTACATGTATGTTTGTTCGGGTGGAATCTTGCTACTCAATTTTGAAGCAGATATCTTCAACCGATTGAGCTGAAATTTTGTATGCGTAAGTTTAGTTTGGATGACAATACACGATAAGCTGTGTGACGTCGTTCTAAATCCAATAGTGGAATAGTTATTTAATGCATTTCTACGATATGGGTATCCAATGAAAGGGCTTGTTGAGAGTAACTCGAAAAATAATGTGGCGTCATTTTGAATCAGATATAAAGTTTGAAGTTTTGTATGCTTTCCATAAAGAATATAAATGCAAGTTAATAACTAAAAAGTAAAAAATACCTACTTAAAACAAAAAACTTTGAAAAGAGATTTTACTTAAATGTTCTAAAAAGAAAAAAATGAAATTTTGTCTTAAAATTTTAGCTCTCAATAGCCTCATATACACAATTTATATGATCATAAAAGCTTGTTCCGCTATTCACTTGTGTTAATGAACCTATTTAATTAACTAACTTGGTCTGCTTTGTTTAATTGTGTTGAAATGTCAGTTTAACTAAATACCTTTATATGTACTTACGTAAACCTCGCGACAAGCTTTTATGATTATAATTATATAAATTATGTATTATGAGGCTATAAGTTGATAGTTTTAAAGGAACATTTCATTTTCTTCCTTTTAGTATATTTAAATAAAGCTTTTTTCTTAAATTTTTTTGTTTCAATTTTTAACTCGCTTTTATCAGCTTCACCTGTACGTGAGTTTGTTGGTTTGTGAACTTGTAACTCTCCTTTAGCTTATTACTGTTACTCCATCTCTGTTCACTAATAACACTGCTGACGACAGATAAGTATGCTTTCTCTGCTCCTGGAAAGATAATTGTTGAATTTTATCAGCCGTGTGATAACTGCAACACATGCTTAACAGGCGCCATCCGTAGACTTAAACGGCAATATGTGTCAGCTGTCGAGCTACCTGTAGCTGACCTATAGCTGACGGTGACTTACGGTGACTGTATGGAGACAGTGAGTGTGTGGAGACAGCCATCTTGCTGGATTTTTAGGTAATATGCGTTAAAACAAAGAAATGGTTGGTAAATTATTATGAGCAAGAGCACATGCTTGTTTATGTTTTATTTAAATATAAACAAAACCTGCAATTTCCTATTTATACCACTCTAAAATTCTTCAATGTCCGCGTGCCCAATCGGTTTATATGCCCAGCTCAGCAAATTGCTAGTACGGGAGATCAGAGTGGTTGTAAAACGGATGCCTCCCGTGCGGAAGTTGCAAGTTCGAGACTGGATAGAGTTTGTTGTTTCATTCACTTTTTTTCTAAATGAAAAAAGGTTTTGAGCATGATCTGAAATGGTTTTTACTAATAACAATTTTTGTCGAATTTTTTCTAGTATTTGTACCCTACATGTGCGGTTTTTATGGGCAAAAAAAAGGTTTTGTTACTTGCTAACAGAATACTGAATAATAGAATACTGAGTATAGTGCTTAGCCACTAATAGAATGGGTTATTGGAATAGAAAAAACAAAAAAAAAATAGTATGGTTTAAAAAACTAAAAAACACGCTTTTAAAGAATAAAACTAAACTAACTAGAAAGTTAAAAATAATTTTTAAAATAAGCTTAAAACAACAATGAACGGAAAATACTACTATGCACTGGATATAAGAAATAAAATATAGCAAAATAAACTAAAAATGATCAGAGATTACAACGAAACAATACCATTTAGTATAAAAAAAAATCAGAGTGTGAATCTCAAATGGACATGGACCCTTCAAATGTGTTTCGGTACCGCCATCTAGTTCTAGTAGGCTATTTATTTTTAAGTTGAAGTTGAAGAAGACGGTTTGTTCGTTTCAATTTCGTTCGCGAATCATGGGTCATAAGTCCCGTTAGGATCACGAGGCATGATCGATCGGGTCACGGGTCTTTGGAAAGATTCGGTCTTTATGAACGAATCAGTCATGATCGACACATCCCTACTGAGAACGACTCATAGCCTCCTCACCTAACACCCTAACCACATTAACAAATGTGTCTTTTCCAGGCACGCCCAATTTCACACAAAACTTGATCGCGTACGATACTCCATTTTCGTAAAAAGGGGTGATACACGTACGAGCAAGTACGCGTACTTATGGGTCGACGATATTTTTCGCCTGTGTGTCACTGTAAGTACGCGTACTTTAAAACTGTTGCGCAAACCGCCGGCGATCCAACTGGTTTGAAATATTGCTCGTAGCTTTTCTCGGCTCGTACTGCGAGCCGCGAGCCACCACTTTGTTTCATCAGGCCATCGATGCGCAACGCTTGTTGTGTTTAGCGTTTGTTAAAAGTATTGTTTATTTAGGAAAATTATGAAAATGAGTGATTTCAGCTTCACGTGTGTCACCGACGTCGAGCCGAGTAAAGCTCGCGAACTTAAAAACCGCGTACTTAAAGTTCGTACGTGTATCACCCCTTTAACACGTTTCTTGAACAACACGACACAGCTTGAGAACTAACAATCCCACGACGGTCATAAACTGCTCTATCGATATCGGAGGTTTAGGGTCGGTTGCACCGCACCTCTTAAATGTTCGGTTTATCCAAGCCGCACCTATCTTTGAGGTCCACCTTAAATTACGTTTGCTTTGCACCGCTGTCCTTTCCTGAGGCTTAGCTAAGTTTTCATTCAATTTAGCGACATCGCCAAAACAGTAACTTTGTTAGTAACTTTTGCTCTTGTACAACCTAGGCTATGTGAAGTTTTGTGAAAATTTCACTGTGCCGTGATTTGTTTGTGTTCTCTGTAACTGTCACTGGTGTCCGCGGCAATAATTAATGAAATTAATAATAATTCGAAAAAAGGGCACCGAATTTTACCGTGAAAGAAAAAGCAACGCTACTCAACATTCTAGCAGATTTCAAAAATATTATCGAAAACAAAAAACAGACATCACAACATGGAGAGAAAAATATGAGGCTTGGGAAAATGCTACTAAAGTATTTAACGCTCGTTCCCCTGAGAGTTTTCCAAGAACCAAATACTGCTTACGTAAATTATATGACAACATAAAAAAACCTGTTTGTTTGGTCACCCGGAACCTTTGAAGAAAAGTCAAGCCGTCAAAACTATGAAAATATTTCGCTCTCTCGTAGATACGCCTTGGTATTCCATATAAAACGAGGTTGATCTCGTCTAACTCCTCTATGTCCCGGAAAATATCCACAACACCTTTTACTTTTAAACAATATAGATGAACTATGGAGCAATAATCCAATAATGCTGACACAACACAACAAATGTCATAACAAAACTGTCAAGAATAGGTTAGGAAATTCGCTAACTTCTCCGGCTTAGATTAAACGACGCTTAAGCTTTGCTTAATACTGAAGGTAGGGCGGTGCAACTCAAATTTCGAACTTAAGGGGCCTGGATACACACATTTATAGATACGTATTTGCCATGTAAAGCACGGACTCACAATTTCTCGCATAACTCACTCAATTTTCAAACTACATACCTATATAATATTTCAGAAGGCTATACTTAAGACCTTAATGAATGACAACTATTTTCGATTTTCTCAAAAAAGTTTTTTAACGCGCGAAAAAACTCGCAATGCAAAATCATACATTATATAAATGCCTATAATTTAACAAACAAACACGATTTTAAAAAAAGGCTAAATAGTTGCACAAGTGCTAGCTTTCTTCTTCAATTTGCTCTTTGAGTCATTACTGTATGTTTAAGGGTAACTTCAAGAGCTTGGAAATGTGAAATTCATTTTTATAGTGACCTTTGTACCTTATCTTTGGACCTCTTGACCTTACCTTTGGATTTTTGGACTTATCTGCCCTCATCTTAGACACACATACTGGAGAAAGCGAACAGGTGGCCACGCCTCCTCGCTAATACGGGAATACGTCTTTTCTTCGATTCTCAATTTCGCGCGCTATACCCTAGACCCTTAAGGTTTGGCTTAGATTAAGCCAGAGTTAAGCAAGGCGGTGCAACCTGCGCATAGAGGATTAAGCGGTTACAGTTGCAGATTCACAGTGTTACCCGAGAATAGCCACCACAGAGAAGCGAAAAAACCTGGCGGCACCTTTGATGTTCGGCGGGTCATTATTAGTAACCTTGAATCGACTTGAACTGACTCGCATCCACAATATTACAATGAGAAAAATATTTTCGTCAATTCAATAATTTGTTACAGGGAAAAAAATAATAAATTTTATAAGAATTTGTTATGAGTTGTGATGTATATTTATGTGTATCCACAATATTAAATTGAAAAAATAATAATTCCGTCAGTTCAATAATTCGGTACACTGGAAGATAAAGTTAAATTTACTGAAAGTATGTGTTATGAATTAAGTACCTACATATATGGAAATTTATGTTGCAATACAATAAGTAAACTCTGGGCAATCTAGAATAGGTAGAGAAAAGTTTTGTTTGATAAGTTTGTAAGTATTTACTTTTAACCCATACTTCATGACACATACCTTCAGTAAATTTAACTTTTTCTTCTAGTGTCTCACGCGAGATTCAGAGACTATGCCGAAGAGATAAGAACTCCTATATACAGCAATTGTGCCAGGAAATAGAAATGCATGCCAATACTAATCATCCGAAAGAGATGTTTTTTAAGGATAAATGCCTCAGTCGGGATTTTAAACCCAAATCTTGGGCTGTTAAAAATCTCGAGGGACAGCTAATTACCAACTTGCATGAGGTTATTGAGGTATGGCGAAATTACTGCGAAAACCTGTACCATGAGGATGGCTCTCAGGCCCTCTCATTGGATTTTGAATATGAACCTGATATTCTTTTGTCTGAAGTGGAACATGCCCTCAACAGGTTAAAAACTAATAGAGCTACAGGCATTGATGCTATTTCTGCCGAAACATTAAAATGCTTGGGTGAAGACGGCATCTCTCTTTTATATAATATTTGTAAGAGGGTCTGGTCCTCCGGTGTTTAGCCAGATGAATGGTGCACTCCATTTTTGTTCCACTTCATAAAAAAGGATCTCCAACAAATCCAGACAATTATCGCCTACTTTTGTTAATCTATCATGCAAGCAAGGTTCTTCTATATATTTTACACTCTCGTTTGGAGGGTTTTGTCGGCAAATTTCTCAGGCGCAGGCAGGTTTCGTAAAAGGACGCGGTACGCGTGAACAGATCTTAAACTTAAGACAGATTATTGAAAAAGCCAGAGAGCATTATTTTTCTGTTTTTATCTGCTTTGTGGACTATTCTAAGGCGTTTGATAACGTAAAGTGGCCTCAACTGTGGGAAATCCTTATCTCCATGGAAGTCCCTTACCACTTAGTATGTCTCATACAGCAACTCTATGAGTCTAGCTCAGCTCGTGAAAGATTTAATGGTAACCTGTCTGGTCAAACAGCAACCAGATAAGGAGTTCGTCAGGGATGCGTATTATCTCCGATGTTATTCAACATTTACTCTAAATTTGTGATGAGACAGGTATTGGACAACTGGAACGGCGGAATAACTATTGGCGGAAACAAAATATCTAACTTAAGATTTGCTGACGATACAACCCTTATTGCTGCTTCTCAGAGGAAGAACTAGTAGCTCTATTGAACGTTTTAGAACAACACAGTGCAGCATATGGTCTTGGTATTAACTACAAGACCAAGGTTATTATCGTAGATCGTAGATAGAGAGCATGACAATCATCGAGAAATAAAGTCAATAGGCCGTTGTGTAGTAGTTCAAAGTTTTGTGTACCTCGGTTCTTTGATAGACAATTCAGGTAGCTGTTAGAATGAGATTCAACGGCGCATTCAACAGACACGGGTGGCCATGACAAAGCTTACTAAAATATGGCGTGACCATAACATCACTAAAGCTACCAAAATGTCACTGGGTCAGTCTCTTGTGTTCTCCATATTTTTGTATGCCTCGGAAACTTGGACTGTTAAAAAGGCAGATCGAGCTCGCATAGATGCTTTTGAAATGTGGACGTGGAGGAAGATGCTGAGAATTCCTTATACCGCTCATCAAACTAATGTTTCCATATTGAATGAGCTCGGTAATCCAAAGAGACTATCCTCCATTGTATCGATAAGAGTGCTTACATTCTTAGGACATATTCACAGAAGCGATAATTTGGAGAAACTTGTAAGTTCAGAGTCACGCCCCGAGTGGGCGGCGCCGTGGCCGTTCCCCTACACGCTGGGTGGATACGACGAAACAGTTGCTAGATATGAGTATCAAGAGCGCCACTGAACTGACAGTAAATCGCGAGCGATGGCGAGCTACACTTCTCAAAACTATTGATAATATTCGTGTCGGCAATACTCTAGCTCCGACTTATTTTACGAATTCACAACATGTATGTTAAGACATTGTGACTATGATGATGATCTAGTGTATCGTGGAGTTTGACATTTGTCCACAATAACCCCGCGCATGCGTTATGAAGATCGGTCCCTGCTGTGTCGCTTCTCTGTGTTGGCTATTCTCGGGTGTTACACGTTCGACAAAAAAAATCGGTTCGGTTAATTTATTGTCAGGCCTACATCTCCGTCGTAATATGCTTTCTTCCTTATTACTTTAAGCCCTATAATGTAACTGGTGGAAAGCAGGATGGAAAATCGACCGTCCGCGTCCTGCTATCTGGTTGCACTCGTGTTGCTGCGATTGAAGTGGACTACTCCGGCGAGAAGAGGCGAACCGGTCAAAGGGTCCTTTGTGATTGCGGATTGTTGTGGCTTGGGGACATACAAAACTAGACCCTCGTTCAGACCAGAGCTGTTTTGCGACGCGCCCCGGGAAATATATCTGTATTTATATAACTTTGATACGTGTAAAATTACTGTATACCCGTGTGTATGAGCTTTTGAATCTCTGTAATTCTGATTCTGATTAGCGTTGTATTTAGCTTTTATGCCTACGGGCGCAATGTTCGGCTACATCTATGCTGAACGGAAACGCGTATACCTACGTGATATTAATAAAGAAGGTACATTTATTTATTTATTTAGTGTATGGATTTAGTACACAGGAAAAAAGTTGAAAAAGTGAGACAGGTAAGACCAAGAACACAAAATAAAATAATGCGATCTACATAGTAATTAAGTCATAAGTTGAGGCCCGGTCAAACAGAGGGCATTTTATAACGCGGCGTTACGTCGTTCTCTAACGCCGCGTTACAGCATTCCGTTGTTTGTATCAAACAGGCCAGTTTGACGGGGTGAGCAAAAGCGTTACGCCAATTTTTGTCAAAATGTCTAGTGATTGAAACATAGATGAGCTCAAGGCCCGAACAAACAGAGGGCATTCTAGAACGCGGCGTTCCGGCGTTCTAGAACGCCGCGTTATAGCATTTCGTTGTATTGTTGGAGAACGCCGTAACATCGCGTTCTAGAACGCCTTCTGTTTGACCGCACCTTAAATGTCGAGCGTGGAGATCCATTCTACGGCTGATGGCTTGGAGGAAGTCCTTGTTGTTGCCTGGATATGGTCTAAGGCCACATTCTTGTACTATATGCCTGACAGTTTGCCGTTCCGCTTCACAGTCGCGTCGCTCCGCGGGGATTCGCGCTTGTTCCATTCAATGGGACGCCCACGTGACAGCAATTGGCCTGCACGGTGTAGTTTGCGCAAACAAGACGGTATACCGCTGAGTGTCCGCACCATTCGGGTAAGCTGGCGCAAACCTCCATTATTTAAACTGACGGAAACTGACTATCTCATATAGGTGCTGCTATCCTAAAACTAAACCCTAGGGTCACACACACAAGCTTTACCGTGCATACCATTTGGTGCAAACCAAAACTTTCAGCAGACTAGAACTTACACAAGCCACGCTTCTGTGATTGCACGGGCTACCGTCTTACAGTCCACATGCACAGGCTTCCCGATACAAACTGGTTTGCACAAGTAAGTACGAGGTAAAGCATGCACGTGTGGCCGGAGTTTAAACAACGAATCAGCGCACTCTATGCGACTTACGAATTTCTGTTCAGGATCGACCTTTTCTTTCGGTGGAGCTCTAAACCAGAAAAGTTCTTGACCAACAGTTAAACTACTGTTCACTTCTTCTGGTGTTTGGGTCGCACAAATTTCTGCCCATTCAGACTCAAGTTGTAAAGCTGTTGTAATTGGTCGTATTCTGGGCCTTAATCCGCCTAATGGGAGAGTAGGTATGTCTTCGTGGATAGGCAGTAACGTTGGGGTTTATTAGATGCATCCCGTAATAGTTCTCATGAGGGTGCAATTCTAGCTCGCGTCCGTGGAAAAATTTCCACACTTGCACAGATGTATGAATCGCTTAATTTGGAAACCCCACATGTCCCAAAATCACTATTTTTAGGAAACCTGAAAAAATTGTTTTATTTGAAAACGACTTGAGGATCCATAAAAATAACTACTCTAACATAAACAATATGTATCTTGTGTCAAGTTTATAAAAAAAGAGAAGTAAGAGATCTTCCGGTGCTGCGGCAGAAAACAAGAAATGGGATTGGATATTTGGGGTTTCTCAAATAAACGCACAACTTTTTTTGCAAATCGTTTTATTTGGTTAGTGATCTGAATTACAATTACAATAATATAATAATACAAAACAGGTCAGTTTTCATGAAAACCTTCAGCTGTCACCAGTAGATAGCCATTCCAAGATTTGTTGACATTATTTGGGAAACACCACATATCCATGATTTTTGGAACTCATTTTATTTGGTTTGTGAACTGAATTACAATAACATAATAATACAAAGACATGTTTGTTTTCATGAATATCTTCAACTGTGTTACCCGTATTTGGCGATTTTTTGATATTTGAGCAACACCACATGTCCAGGATTTGTGAGGTTTCTCAAATAAATGCATACTTTAGACTTCACGCGTTGTGTGGGTACGACAAGTGGGATATCTGCCTAAAATATGCGTCTACCTTAGAAGAACATGTTAAACTGAAAAACTCGAAATGTGGGGTTTCTGAACTAAACGATTCATATAGTTCTCTGACACGTACACATGGGGTACATCAAAAGGTACGTCAAATCAAAGTGTTAATATTAATTTTTCGCCGACGACGAGACTTGTTAGCAAACGAAATACATCCGCTTATGGCGGACTCCATCGGCTTAGCGGTCATTAAATCGACGCGTGCCATTTATTGAGACATTTTTTTGCTGTAGACAGATTGATAGGACATTATTGTAACGCCATTGTCGACTTGCTCAATAAATCAGACGTCAACCCGTCACAATTCATCCGGCTGGCATCAGACGTGTAACATGAGAAAAGGGAGTGAGTAAGACCCTGACATATTTTCACATTAGGCATTAAAGTTCCACAACCCCAACTATATTTAAGTTGATCAATCATAGTGTAATACGCCACTGGCAGGTCAAAGATTAATGAGTAAATTAATTGAAACGAATTAATGGACTTTGAAATGCAATAGTTTTGCCTTCTTTTAGCGGACTGTACTGCAAGAAGTGGTGGGGGAAAATAAACAAACGTATAAAGTTTCAATATATACTAAATTAAATGCAAGTGATTAAAAATCCTCAATTTTTGGTAAAGTACTTCAAACCAGAAACGTTTTGTGTAAAAAACAATAAAACATAATCTGAATTATTGACGAAATTGCGTATCATTCTACTTTTTGTAATTATTATATCCTAACTTGGTATTTGTTTTGTGCTCCGCTGTTGCTTAAGACATCGATTAAATTCCAACATATTATCGTTGTTGTATGTTAAAATTCCTATTGAATCTTTCATGCTTTTAGACACAATTGTTTCCAATATAAGATATAGCCTAACAAAATGACAAGCAATTTGAAGGTTGATGATCAATAAACCACGGTTAAGCTCATAATTTGTCGGTTTACGGAAAGCTCTTGTTAAGCTGCCCGCATTGCACAATGGATGTTTTGCAACTGTGGTGGCTTAATGGCAGACTACGTTAAACTTAAGCTCGCATTGTAGAATCGGGTTTTAATGTAATTGAAAGATTTAGGCCCGATTTTATCAACATGCAGATTTTAACAAAGACTTTGACCAATCAGAGCAGCCCTTTCAAGAACATGCATCTGTCAAAGTACTCTGAAAATTATTGATTTCTCTTGAAGTTGACCTCAAAAAGCTCAAGAATGACATACTTTATATACAATCGAGCATTGTAAATCATCTAGCATCTTTTCCAGTCTGATTTTCCATCCCAAATCGGTGAAAAATTGCATTTTCCTGTTTAATGAAAAGTTTAGCAATTGCTAATCTCAACCAATCAGATTCCAGATTCCATTACCGGTTTCATGCTGTATTAGATGATACGATGACAAGAAATTCACTCATTACATTATTTGGATAAAACAATAATTTACTATCGATGACAATTATGAATACCTGCAATATATCTTTGTTTTATAGTAAAAAGAGGTAAAAATAGCATTTTGTTACATTTCAGAGGTTACAGCTACTTCCCAAACGTATGTGCATTACTGGTTGCCAATCCAGAACCCCAGAACGCCAAAGCTTGCCATTTTATAATTAAAATTAAGTATAACCCTATTTGATGTACAATGGACCTGTGAATACGTCTATAAGAAGATCTATAACAAACATGCATCCAGTAAATGAAAGATTGATTCTTCATAAAAGTATGTATTTTCATATAATCCATCTGACTAACGGACGTGGGATTTTTAAAAATTAAATAAGGTAGGTAGTTGCTGTGACTGATATAGGTACCTACTACTTTTATCACAAATTATCGCGGTTTGCAATTAGTAATTATACAACAATTATAATGTAAACATGGAAAATGTGGCATTAATTTTCAAATCAATCGCTTTGTTCTGATATCCTGCTATGATTTTGATCCATGAATTTCTAAAATATCTTTGACAAAAGTGTCATCCAGCTTTGACGTGTTGTTTTCAATAGTGATAAAATACTATTGGATGATACTTATTAACATAGCCCTCAATACCCAATAGAAAGCTTTTGCTAAATAACATCCAATAGAAAAGCTTTGTTAAATTGTTTGTTAAATATGCCTGTTGATAAAATCGGCCCTTAGTAAAACCAAGCAATTCTAAACAAGTAACGTTTCCTAGATCAACAATTACAAAAATGTCATCGACTATATTGGCCAAGGCTTTTGTGGTAATGATGTTGGAGTTCCATATTTATGTGTTCATATTTATGTGCGTTTTAACCGAACACCTCGTGACAGTCGAGAGAGATCATTGCAACGCGACGTTCGGGATTGATTGCGGATAAATTGAAATTTCCAGTCGAAGGGAGCCGCTATATTACATATGTATTGCATATTTTCCGTTCAAATGATTCGCGGGAGCATATATTTCCATGTTGGACGACTATTTTTGCATCGAACGAAACGAGTTTTCAATTCGAAAACTTCCCCGCGCTCTTTTCATTATACCTTTTTGCTGTAAATGGAATCCATAGAAAACCGCTCGGAATTTAGAACGTCCATGATATCAGTTTTCTGTAGGCAATAGTCACTCAAGTGTAGCTAAGGTAGTCGCTTGCTTCAGCATCACGTTGGCTGTGTATTATATTTTTGAATTTCTTCTCCAGAATGCATGTTGCCTAATACAATTTGCTCGGACAGCTACTATGAGAAACTTCTGTGCGCAAATATCGAATTTCGGTGACTGAACAAACATTATGTTGAATGGGTCGAAACAAAGAAAATGGGGTCTAGTGATTTGACTCAATGTCCCTCCCCCTCCCCATACATAGTTTCGGTAAACAACAATTTCATTCTTTTCCAAGAAATAATTGAAAGGTTCTCCGGGCACATTTAATTTACAAGGATGCCTCCAAAACAGTTACGGGTGTGGGATGTTCCGTGAGAAATAGACAATGTTCAAGGTTCATGAACTTTATCTCCTCCCATACCTACTTTATGTACATCAGAAAGGATTGAAGCGTGCTCAGATAGCGGCAATCCTCAAAATTATAGTTACTGTAACTGTTCATATAATTATAGTAGTAGTAGATTTAAAGCAAGCTGCTCAAAATACACTTTTTTTGGTCCATCCGAACATTGCGTTGCTTATAATAGACACCAAGAGACTTAGAATTTGTGATGATACATACGTGTTGTTTTAGTTCAGCTATATTGCGTAACGCGAAAGTTATCAGATTCATTTGAATGAAATTTTGACACAGTATTACTGCCGCGGCGAGAATGGAAAATGCGTATGTTTGGAAAAATCGTGTCAGTGGCGGCGCAACAATAATAAAATAAAAATATAAAAATAGCTCAAACTTTGTTTTTAGGCGTTTAGGGGTTCCTGATCATTTTTTGCTTTTTTTTTGGTGGTGGTGAAATTGGGGTGGTTAGGGGGTGGGGGGTTGTAAAACTCAAGAATTTGTTCTATTCATAACAGGGTGTCCATTGAGCTGTGAAAGAAAGCGGCATAATAGAGGTTTGCTAGGCCCATCCGAACATTGGCTTGGCTATTTCAGAAATCAAGGGACTTAGAGTTGTCTGATATACATATACATACGATTATTAGATTATTATTAGATCGTTCTGAATCTAGTAAAATGGAAATTATGGAATTGATTTTAATGAAATTTAGACACAGTATTATTACCGTGGCGAGGATGGAAAATGCGTATGATTTTGAAAATCGTGTTAGTGGCGGCGCAGCGATAATAAAAAAATTAAAAATATAAAAACTTCATTTTTAAGCAACTTGGGGGTTCCTGATTGCTTCGTTTCGTCCAGTTGAAGCTGACAGAATAAAAATTGTGTCATTTTAATTCCTACGGAGAGACTTAGGAAACTATTTACTAGTTTTTGTGTTGGATGTGTTTTGAGGACATACGAACGATTACTTGGTTGCAAGGCATCTCAGATTATAGCTTCATGCAAAGGGAACATAGTAAAATGATATCACTGTTTTGCGTAGGAAGTACTGAGTCAATCAACTTGGCTCCATTTTTTTGATCATTAATTAGCCATCACTGCAACGACTTTCCAATTTACGAGTTATAAGATTGCAAAGTTTATTATGTATCGAAAAAGGTCCACAGATATGTCTTCTAAGCCAATGTTCATATAAGCCTCTGTAAAGTACCTACAGAATATCCCTAAGCCACTTTTCATATTAATGGAAAATCCTATGTGAATACAAAAAGCTTTGGAATTATCCCTATCTCTCCTACACACCACTGCAATTTTACCCCTCCCATGGTAAATGGCAAATAATCAAAACCTCGCCAAGTGCCTAAAGGCGAAGTTTAGAGCAGTTCTAAAATTGTTCGTTTTTTGCTACCCTACGACGACGCCACAGCATCAGTTTAGAAAATTATGACGGCATTACCTACTCCGACCCATAGCATATCACACCCCAAATTCCACGAACAATCGATTCAGGGGTTACTGAGATTATGTGGGTATAAAGATCACAAGAGATAGACAGACCAACAGAAATTATTGACATGGATTATAGTGTGGCAGACATCGTCCAATAAATATATTATCTGCAAGTATAAAATGTTAGCAATTACTTCATAAGAATGGGCGGGCCTACAACGTGGTGAGCCTGAAGCTGTGCAGTAGTTTATTCACACTCTGTTTGAACGGGCCTTGAGTTCATCTATGTTTGAATCGCTAGACATCTTGACAAAAATCGGCGTAACGCTTTTGCTCAACCCGTCAAATAGGCCTGTTTGGTACAAACAGCGGAATGATATAACGCGGCATTAGATAACGCCGTAACGCCGCGTTCTAGACCGCCCTCTGTTTGACCGGGACTTAACGAAGTACAATGACCATTTTGTCTGTATGTTAACATGCGATGATTTGTTTAAGAGACCTTTATAAATAGCGCTTCTGTGCACTGACACATTATGATCGTATTTCGAGATGCATATGAACGTTAAAAATTCTTGTACTAAAGTCACGCCTGCGGACTGACCAATAACAAAAGTTGTCGGAAAGCAAGCCAGTAGTCGTTCACTTAATGCCTTATGAACTTAGTTGTTACTCAGTCCTGTTGGACACGTTCCATTTAAGATCAAATATCATTTTCTGATGTCAGTACTTTTATACCAAGTCAGGAAACTTCAAAATTAATTCTGGTCAACATAATTCGGCTGTACAAAATTATTATTAGACCCGGAATTACTTACGCAAGTGCGGCTTGGTATTTTCTAGCTAAGACGCACATGCGAGCTTTGCAGGTACTCCAAAGCAGGATCCACAGAACTATTACAAAAGCCCCTTGGTATGTTTCAAACGAGACCCTGGATAGAGATCTCGATAAAGACTATACCAAAACATAGGCACAGCGGCGCTATGAACAAGCAGAATCTCATAGCAACCGTTTGCTGCGTGACTCTGGGGACTACACGGTCACAGACACAAATTAAGTCGTGAAATTTTCGATCTCATAAATCCGCTTTTTAGCAACATCTGATCCTACCAAAATTGCGTCTAGAGCATTAAAATTACTAGAGTTATTTTAATGGTGCCTATTCTATTTCTCTCTTTGTTCGTCTTCCTTCCTCTCTTTTTTTTTCTATAATATTGACTGATTTCCGGGTAACCAGGCCGACAGAATGACAAACTGACTGACCAACTATGACATGGAGGCAAAAGTCCTCCGAATCGCCTTGACAGTTAACGATGAAAATGCGTTGCCATCCCATTCTTGTATTGGTTCTACGATATTAAAATATGTATATGAAAAGGTGTTCTGACTATGGCCTCCACACGAACGCTTCTAAACAACAAAGTTGTATAGGACCTCGTTGCGTTTGGAGTAAAGTTAAAATATTGCCCTAAAAGCTTACGCACACTCCCATGATAGAGCGCATTTTCAGGTGATAATTACCAGAAAAGATTGAATATTGCTGCTTGACATCGAATTTGACTTTATAATTTAATTTGAGCACCCGACGATAAAAATTTGCGATTATTCCGTACTGTGTACCTTTAAAATTTAAAATTTAAATTATTTCCTCGCAGTGGAAATTTATGCCGGATAAAAATTTTATCGAGCTCCTTTTCATAGGAGAAGTAAAAAATAGTGGTAGGGTACATGATATATAAAAAAATTATTACGCATATACAAATTTGAGCAAAAACAGGCCTGCAGGGTTGATACAGGGATAGGAAGAAGAGAGGAAAAAGCGAAAAACATCAGATATCGGTGGGGGTCGAGCCCATATCTTGGATTGACATTGTAAACCTTTCGGATATAATACACAAGAAAACCTTACCCCGCTCTTCCAAGAATCACACTTTCACGCACACACGTTTGTGTAGTGTATACACATACAGCTACCAAAACGCTTGACGCATACAAGCTTTCCATTTTCTACCCGGGGTGTGGTAGTAATGTCGTTTCAATAGAAATAGAAAGTACACAACTGGGGTTTTGACTTTAAAGCATATTTTTTGTGATAAATCGGAAGATCATACATAAATTTTACAAAAAGCTGTTTTTGTTTTTTTACCTTCCACGGCGATAGGTGAGGGGAGTATTGTGATCGCGAAAATTTTCGAATTTGAGATAATACACACTAGGGCGTTTTATGATGCCACGTCACTCATTTCCGTCAGTCTGTCTGTCGGTCGGTCTGTTGGCGTTTTTCTACCCTAATAATCTCAGTAACCGCGGCATGGATTATGATGAAGTTTGGATAGCGATATGCTGGGGTGTGGTAGTGGGTAATGCTGCTATAATTTTGAAAATTGGTATAATGGCGGTGGATGAATGAAAACTAAAAATTTCAAATATTCATCAAACTTCGTTTTTAGGCGTTTTAGGTGTTCCTGATCATTTTCTACTTTTTTTTTTTGATGGGGGTGAAGTTGGGGTAGCTGGGAGGTAGGGAGTTGTAAAACTGAAAAATTTGTTGTATTCATAATAGGCTGTCGTGACCTGCAAACAGAAAGACCTAGCGGCATAATACACTTCTTACGAAGACACGCTGATAACTCCCGAACCCGTGTAACGTCACGATTGTGGTTACGATGTTCCTTTCACCAACGACGTCCTACGCCTATAGTAGATTCTAGATTCCCATCAATCGCGAAAATAGTTACTGGTAACTAGTCTATGATCAAAATAAATATCTTTTTGGATGTTTGAAATTAGATTACAAATTCTGGTAATAAAGTACCTAATCAAATATGTTTCGTTGAAGCAACCTCTTACGCCGTTGATTATTTGAACTGCTTTAAGAATATTTTGTTCTTCAATGATTTTTGAAACACAGCTTTATTTCAAAGACACATTTCCTCAAAGTTGGGAAGATAATATATTTTTTAGTAATTTCTTAAATATCATTGAGCCAGTTTTTTGGTAATTCAGCAGTGTTGCTCACGGCAATAACACACAAAGTTAGCACTGACTATAAGATAACTAACATAATAAGAAACACTAACTACTAAATCAGATTTTACATAACCGCGTAATATTTGACAATTTTCTTAAAAATGTCTCTGAAAACTGTTATAGCAGGAACAGATTGCATACAAAACTGATTGCGATAGTAAGATAGTTCCTGGGACAGGGAGGTAAAATGTGCGCGTATTATGAGCAAAAACTTTTGGAACATTAAACTTGATCTGCGATGTCAAGCATGGGCAGTCGTTAATACTGTGGAGTGACTTGTAAGACGATATAAGTACCTAAGTGGGTTTTTCGCCTATTATCAAGACTGACGTTAGCATACCACAATAGCAGGTCTTCCTGCGAGTATTCCCAATGTCGAATCTCACCAAACCTATTAGTAGATTTAGGTAATGGATGTTTAAGTGAAGTTCACAAAAATAGAGTTAGGCCATATAACAAATAGAAAAAAAATATTTATGAGCTCAATATTTTTTTTCTCACATCGCCCTGGGAAGTGAGTAATGTACGATGTAACTAGGTAAGGTAGTGTATATTTGTGCGTGTGCGTCGTGGTAGTTGGACACTGTATAAGAGTAGTTAAGTAAGCATTAATTGTAATAAACAATAAACATTGGTAATAGGATAGGCATCATCATAGTCACAATGTCTTAACAGACATGTTGTGAACTCGTAAAATGCATTAAGTCGGAGCTAGAGTATTGCCGACACGAATATTATCAATAGTTTTGAGCACTGTAGCTCGCCATCGTTCGCGATTTGTTGTCAGTTTATTCGCGCTCTTAACACTCATATCCAGCAACTGTTTCATCGTATCCACCCAGCAAGTAGGGGGACGGCCACGGCGCCGCCCACTCGGGGCATGACCTTGAACTACAAGTTTCTCCATATTATCGCTTCTGTGTATATGTCCGAAGAATGTAAGCATTCTCGTCGACACAATGGAGGATAGTCTCTTTGGATTACCGACCTCATCCAGTATGGAGACGTTAGTTCGATGGGCGGTATAAGGAACTCTCAGCATTCTCCTCCATGTCCACATTTCAAAAGCGTCTATGTGAGCTCGATCTGCCTTTTTAACAGTCCAAGTTTCCGAGGCATACAAAAATATGGAGAACACAAGAGACTGAACCAGCGACATTTTTGTAGCTTTAGTGATGTTATGGTCACGCCATATTTTAGTAAGCTTTGTCATGGCGACACGTGCCTGTTGAATGCGCCGTCGAATCTCATTTTCACAGCTACCCGAATTATCGATCAAAGAACCGAGGTATATAAAACTTTGAACTACTTCACAGCGGCCTATTGACTTTATTTCTCGATAATTATCATGCTCTCTATCTACGATCATAACCTTGGTCTTATTGTAGTTAATACCAAGCCCATACTCTGCACTACGTTGTTCTAAGATGTTTAATAGAGCTACTAGTTCTTCCTGAGAAGCTGCAATAAGGGTTGTATCGTCAGCAAATCTTAAGTTGGATATTTTGCTTCCGCCAATAGTTACACCGCCATTCCAGTTGTCTAATACCTGTCTCATCACAAATTCAGAGTAAATGTTAAACAACATCGGAGATAATACACATCCCTGACGAACTCCTTTTCTGGTTGCAGTTTGACTAGACAGGTTACCATCAATTCTTACACGAGCCGAATTAGACTCGTAGAGTTGCTGTATGAGAAACACTAGGTGATAAGGAACTCCCATAGAGAGGAGGATTTCCCACAGTTTAGGCCACTCTACGTTATCAAACGCCTTAGAATAGTCCACAAAGCAGATAAAAACCGGAAAATAATGCTCTCTGGCTTTTTCAATAATTTGTCTTAAGTTTAAGATCTGTTCACGCGTACCGCGTCCTTTCACGAAACCTGCCTGCGCCTGAGAAATTTGCCAGCCAATAAAACTCTCCAAACGAGATTGTAAAATATACAGTAGAACCTTTCTTGCATGAGAGATTAACGAAAGTAGACGATAATTGTCTGGATTTGTTGGAGATCCCTTTTTATGAAGTGGAACAAAAATTGATGTGCACCATTCATCTGGCCAAACACCGGAGGACCAGACACTCTTACAAATATTATGTAAAAGGGAGATGCCGTCGTCACCCAAGCATTTCAACGTTTCAGCAGAAATAACATCCTGTGCCTTTGTTAGTTTTTAGCTTGTTGAGGGCATGGTCCACTTCAGACAAAAGAATATCCGGTTCGTGTTCAAAATCATGGTACAGATTTTCGCAATAATTTCGACATACCTCAATAACCTCATGCAAGTTGGTAATTAGCTCTCCCTCAGTATTTTTAACAGCCCAAGATTTGGGTTTAAAATCCCGACTGAGGCATTTGACCTTAAAAAACATCTCTTTCGGATGGTTAGTATTGGCATGCATTTCTATTTCCCTGCACAATTGCTGTAGATAAGAGTTCTTATCTTTCCGGCATAATCTTTGAATCTCGCGTGAGAGCTGTCTATATGTGTTTTGCTCTGTATCTGAATTCAGACCTAAAATCTTAAGGCTTCTACGTGCCTCAATAACGGACAGTGTGTGGCTACTAATCCATTGTTGTCTTGGTTGAGTGCTACCCTTTGGTTGGCTTATCTGGGCAGCATGTAAAAGCACATTTTTTAATGATAGCCACATATCATTTGAACTTGACATATCTGTTGTAGAGGCATCCCGAAAAAGCTCTGAACATTTTGACCGAAAAGAAGAAGGGTCAGCGATCTCCATCCGTACTATCCGCTTAGAACGTGGACATACCTTCAGTTTCAACTGAAGTTCGCATAGAAGTAATAGATGGTCTGAGCCGCAGTCTGAGCCTGGTAGAGTCTTACAAAGGCTAATGGATGACTTCCACCGTGTACGAACTAAAATGTAATCAATTTGATTACGAAATCGTCCGTCGGGAGAGGTCCAAGTATACAGGCGCCGTGGATGTTGTGAAAACATAGTGTTGGCAATTGAGAAATTATGGTCAATATTAATAATAATAGGATAGGCAGTTATGTAAAAATAGGGAATAAACGGGTATTCACGATGAAGACATGAAGTAGATTGTTTGATTGAGACCAACCTATAACCCCCCAAGGTATGAGTTTACTACAATATATGACGCGTAACTAGATAAACTGGTAGAAATACAAGTGTCGAAGGCATAGCTCGTTTGAGAAAATTATCAGAGAGGATATGTTCCAATATTGCTTTATATGTCTACTGCGAGCCTTGCATTATTGATTTTTTGATAGATAAGCATTCACATGTTTTGCCATTCAATTAACCTGAACACTGCCGGTAAGGACTGACAGAATACGATTTTTGAACATCTGTTAAACTTAATTCTGAAATTTATGATTATGGTGCCTATAAAATTTTGATGTACCAGGCCATTCCCCATGTACCGCTTCGAAATTCATGTCCCAACACAGGACACCTCACTTTCGGGCAAAGAAGCAAAATTACAAATAGTAACTGTCATAAGTGCCATAAGTGGTCCTCAGATTTTACCCCTGATGGCTTTCTCGCTTACGGATTGTCAGCTTCAACAATAAACTAGAGCATTACTCCAAGTTCTTTGTCGCCGCTACATCAAAAGAGATGACACATAAAACTTCAATGCAGCAGTACACCGTTTGTCACTTAGAAATTCGCCACGTCGAAATTACAAAGCTCTTTGCTGCTTCTGTTGCACAACTTTTTACTAGTGTGCATATAATTCAGTTTGCAATAGTTGAAGCGACGATCTCAGCTGTAAAGCTTTTGTAATTTTCGCATACTACTTTTCAGATACTACTGATTGAAATTACAGGGCAAGGCACTATCGCTTTGCATCGGGTTTGCTTACTCTGTTCACGGTTTTGTACAGAGAGCCATGTTGCCTTTATTGTGCGATAGAATTTTATAATTTTAATCTTAATTTTAGGAAACTACCATTGACAGTAAATTGACATGGGAGAAACATATTTATCATGTTACATTTGGTTACAATGAGTCAACTGGATCGATCAGTAACGACAGGCATACACTAAATTTCGTTTATTTAGGACTCGCACAATATGTTTTTTTATAACTGAGCAGACCGAGCAGGCAGAGCCTAAATACCAGAGTACCGCGGTTGCTGTGAAGGGGTTATGTTAGGGGAAGTTTGTTAACGCGGAATTTGAATGGGCCAATACCCGCAGGCCCAATCAATACATCTTCTGGCAGTCCATTTCAAGCCTTGGACACCTTGAGAATAAATGTGCGGTTGTACCGCTCAGTTTTTGATGTATGAAGAACGACGGTCTTAGGATGAGATGCAGCGGTCGCTCGGGTACATCTGATAGGAGCGGGGAGCGGCGGAACGATAGAGGATAGCTCAGAGGAGCAGATTCCGTTGGAATATCGATAGAAGAGTGAGAGGCCACCAACAACACGCCAGTGAGAAAGTGGCTGGAGGTGGCGCGTTATGACCGCGTCGCCAGTTAGTCGAATTGCCCTTCCCTGGACGGCATCTAGTATAGACATGGTAGTAGGGGCAGCAGCTCCCCAGACATTAGAGCAATACTCCAGGCAAGGTCTTATCTGGACGTTATATAGCGTGAGGAGGTTACATGTTGAGAAATACTGCCTGGTTCTAAATAGGCACCCAAGCTTTTTACCAGCAGCTGTTGCAATTGGCGCGACGTGTTCGTACCAGATCAGATTTTCCGTAATGTTGACTCCTAACAGCTTGAATGAGTGACTCCTTGGCAGATTCTGGTTGTTCATTAGAACCTGATGTTGGCTTGGGCACTTCTTATTTGATAGCGTACAATACTGGGTCTTGGAGGTATTAAATTTAACCATATTCTTAAGCCCCCAAGGTATCGAGATCCTTTGAAAGTGAAGCTGCCACTGCCAGTCTTCTGCGTTCCAGCTCGACGACAGAGATCGGTCTATTGCTCAAGATGCCTGCATGCAGCGTACTGTCATCCGCAAAATTGTGGATTGAGTTTGTAGTGCTAGAGAGTAGATCATTAATGTGAAGCAGAAACAATGTCTGAGCCAATACCGATCCCTGCGGACCGCGGCGTTGATGCTACGGAAAGAAGAGGAAAAGCCGTCTACCATGACAGAGATTTTCTGACCTGAGAGGAAGTCTGCGAGCGAGTTATGGACATATTTTTGGGGATACTCATTAGATTAGAGCATTAGTCGCTCAAAACTTCCCACAGATCCTCTCAGAAGGGACGTATTATTAGGTGCGTGTATATCTAGTAGTTCAGTGGAGAAAATAGTTCAAACACGTTAAAATCCTCACTTTACTATCACTCTAGATTTATCAGTTAATCAGTAGTTATAAACAGCCCCTACGCCAGTCAATACGACACAGCGACTTTCACACCGTAGACAATAGTAGATATAGCCATCAATTTTATGGAACGTCTCTAGGACAGAGCTGTCACACATACCAGCAAGTTATATGGGGTGTTAAGTAAACATGCTATAAAAAATTTTGAGGATTATCTGAACTGCTTTATGAATATTTTGTGTATGTGTATGATAAATGCATTAAGCAACGTCCAAGTAAGAAGGGGAGGACAATTGCATTCTAATTTTTACAGTAACAATAACTACTGCTGTGACAGCTATTCATATATAGTAATGCATCTTGTTGCATACAAAATAATTCAAACAGATCAATTTATCCTACTTATAGGGTGAAGGTTAGATGATATTCTGTATTGCTACAGCAACTGCCGCCCTAGTGAATATAATAACTGTAAATTGAAAATGAACTTCTTTCTTTCCTGCTTTCAAAATCCATTCAAGTTTTCATCATGCAATTACAGCATTTCAGTTGACTGATCTGTTTACCTGCTAAAAAAGGCTACTTGAACAACAGTGCCCAAAAAACATAACAAAATCTCATAAATCATAACACGGTGGTTTAAAACAGTGATATTTATACAATTCCAGCTGTGTATAGTTCATATTGATTGGAGTTATGGTCTTGGAGAATTCAATAATCATCACGACTTGATATTGAATTCAAGTAATCTATTTTGATAATTGCTTATAGGGTTATAGAATATAGAAATAATTTTATAAAATAGTTTTCTTAACCAAACTAACCAAACTTTTCTTCTGTAGTAACTTTCATCTGTCAGAATATATTAAATACATAAATGTCAAAAGTCAAACCCACAAATGGCAAAGTTAAACCCTACCTTAACACTGGCTTAAAGTTAACTATGAGTTTGGCGCTAGCAACGACCGAAGCAAAGAAATTTGCTTGTTTAACTCGAGCTTAACTTTAACTACAAGTTTAATTATGACTGGTGCAAAGCACCATTAATGGTAGAAGACATAGTTATAATATTTCTCTTTGTGTATGTATCTAGCACCCGTGTGGGGGCGGGTCAGAATATATCCCATCGTGTATCCTGCGTGTCGTAAAAGGCGACTAAAAGGAACCGAACTACTGTCGGTATAAGCAGTAACCTCTTCTCAACCAACAGGGTGGACGAGTTGAGAGGAGTCAGGACACCTTCTTGTCCTTGGGGTGAGAAATTGTCCCTAAAGGCGGATGAACCAGTAGATACATCTGGTCAGCGGCATGAGGATGCAGAAAGCAAATGGAAAACTACTGCATTAAAGATCTTAAAGATATCCCAAGAGAAACTCGTAAAATGAGTACATTTTACGAGTTCACAACATGCCTGTTAAGCATCGAGGTAGAATCCCATGGAGGCACGATAACGTGGCTGAAAGCAGATGCAAGTTGGCCATATTGATTCGATACTTATGTCAAACAGCTGACGTTTCTTTGACAATTTCGTGTTTGCTTTTTTTGAGTGTTTTTACAGAGATTTTTACTTATTTTTATGTGATATTCTAGTGAATTCATAAAGGAAATAATGGTTTCATGTGTTTATCGTAGTTGCTCTAGCAGAGATGGCATAGATAAGAAGAAATCGAAAGGAATTACATTTCATAGGTATGTATGCAAAAAATAACAATGTACAGGACCGCATTTGTAATCTTTATATCAATAAAGTGTAACGTATCGCAGCAATAATACAGTTGTATTATTCAATTGATGATGACTGTCGTCTCTAGAAAGCCTGTTTTTCATATACCTAACTATGAATTTCGCATTAGATTGAAAAATCAACCCAATACTTCATATTTAAATCATCATTGTAATGAATTTTCAAAATTATTTACATAAGAAAGTAATCCGGCTCTGGCGAGGCGTCCATATTTTTACCACACTTAGCCTCGCCTCCTGCTACCGTCTTTGTTATGCGAAATTGAATCTTATAGCGTCTCCTTGGGATTCTACCTCGATGCTTTATGACATTATGACTATGATGTTGATGTGTTGGCTATGCGAAAGCATTCTCTTCTATAATTTAAACCGTAGTTTGACATATATAACCTGAATAAATATGAAAACCTTCCTCTGCATCCAATGGCATTTATCTGACCCTGGTACATACATACGTGCAAACTCATTTCAAGCCAACGTAACACATTTCTGGTGGAATTTCATCCAACAAGGAAATCCAGTGAACAGCGACAGTTTCAATAAAATATGATAGGCAATAACAGCATCGCCGAGCGTTATAGATCGCCATTTTCAGGGGTGTACATACATTTCTGTTGCTTGCTGTGGGCCCCAGAAGACGAGGGTTTCAAGCGCAACATTCAAAAGTGGAGTATGAACGTAACCTATAAGTTTATCTTGGTCTTATTGAGCTGATAATTTTTTTCGATACCAATTTTACAAATGTAGGCATGTAATCGTATTTTTTATAGCGGATTTGAAAGGAACTTGATTCTTCCCTTATAAATGCATGTCTTGCTACACGTAATCCGTCGTATCTTATGACCTGATGAAAATTACAAAGCCTTGCCCCACAGACCTGTTCGAAACAGTGAATTCTGTAGCGAGTCGACGACAAATAGATCGAATTTTGCTTCTAAAGCCTCAACTACATACGGCGAGTTTACTAGTTACTAGCCAGCTTGTAAAAAGCCGTCGAGTGCACTTGTAATCGAGTATACAGAACATTTTCTACTCGCTCAGTAGCCAGCTAGTTGGCGTGTGAAAACCACGTCCAACATCTTCAAATACAATGTTACTACCCGCTTGTGCACAAGCTAGTGCGAGTACACGTAGCTAGTTTACAAACTAGATCGCTCAAAAGCTGGCGAGTGGTGAGTAAACTCGCCGGCAGTTCAGCTTTTTGCAGAGCGTTCTTACAAAGGGTACGGCATATAAATCGGCATCGGACGGACGGTACGGATGGAACGGCCGTTACGGTACGGATTTTTCATTAGGGTATCGCACATATCTAATCGAAATCGTCGGAAGAATTGGAAATCAGTTGCAAATATGCGAATGATCTGCAGGCAGTGTTGCCAGGCAGATCAGATTGAAATTCGCTACTGAGCCGCCTAGAATGTCGCTACGTTGTCGCCACACAAAAATTAACGTATATTTCAGCCTATGTATAACGTTATTCGTGGGGGGGGGGCAATTGATGTTAGGTAAATGTATAATATAATACAACCTTTCATTAAAAAATAGTGGATTACCCACCGACTATTAAATCAAATTACCCGATACATAGTCTCGACACAGCATAGTAAACAACCAGCAGAATCTCTCTGAGGATTTCCTATATAAAAATGGTTCCCACAGAGTTTGACAGGTGTGAAGTCTGAGTAGAGATGCGGAAATAAAAATATCGATACCGGTACCAATTCGATATTTTGTAGCCAAGTATAGAGCTGTATACAAGCCAATGGAGGCGCGTTTGGTTCGTAACTATTTTCGATACCGATACCGCTACAAAAGTAGTGATACCAGATCGGAATCGCTCAAAAGGTATCTAAGACAAAAATACTCGATATAAGTGTAGAAGTGTTGATACATTTCAAGTATCGAAGTATCGTTAGCATCCCTACAAATAATCATCCAAAAGGGTGGATGCGCGTGTAATTGTCGCCAACCTAAGATATTGTGCTAATTGTTTACTATGCTGTGGTCGCGAAACCAATACAAGACACTCTGGGCAAACCCGAAAAGAAGAATAGACAAGCAGTAATCAGTGGCGAAAAAAGATAGTAACAGAATTTTTCAACAAGTCGCTACAAATCGGTTTATTTTGTTAAATCGCCGCTACGTCTCAACGTAATCAAAATGTCGCTATTCTCGCGACAAGTTGCTATGAATAGCAACACTGTCTGTAGGCAGTACAGGTAGTAACTTGGAAAATGCCGACGGTGCCTCGGCTATCGCCGATCAGCATCGCACATACGTCGGTATCGGTACGCACGCCACGCATCGGCTGGCTTTATTTCTAGTTGCTATATTTTCGCCGGATTCTGAAAATCCGATGCCTACCATCCCGACGTATGTACGATGGTCCATTAAATTTAATAGAAAGTAACTTTTATCGATCCGTACCGTCCGTCCGATGCCGATTTATGTGCGCGTACCTTAACAGCTAACGGAGCGAGTGCATCGAGTACACTGGACTAGTTTACCAGCGGCTTGTAAAAAAGCCGGCTGGTGCTAGTAAACTCACCGCTCGAGGCTCAAGTAACAGATCGAATTTTCTCCGTAGGCCAAAAAAATTAATTTGAAAAAAACATTTTGTGGAATTAATTACCAGCAAGCTGGAAATCATTTTATTAGTACCTCTTTTTAGTCCTAAATACGTGTAATATGAGTTTGCACCATTCCAGGTGATGAGCTTCACATTTGGTAACAAAAAAAAAAAGGTCAAATGGAAAATCTCATTTCGTTCGATAATACAGAGAACCGAATTCTACGTCGAATGGCATATAAAACCTCATATTTGTTTTAGGGCCGGTTGTACAAATTCGGGTTTAACACAAGCTTTGTTAAGCCTAAGCTTAGCTAAGCTCAGGCTTAAAGTCGACACCCGTTGTACAATCGTCGGCTTAGTTAAGCCTGGTTGATAATGAAATTCACTACAGTTGGCATCAATGATGCAATACGTACTGACATAATCATTTGAAAAATTACCTTTTTTGGTTAGGCACTTATGACAGTTTGTGTCAAATTTCGGCAACGGCCGTTTCTGTCTCTGTTCCTTCATTTGCTCTCTTTGTTAAATTAGACACAAATCTTTCAAAAAATATGACCTAATGAAGTGACAAGCAATTTGAAGGTTCCTCCTTGACATATCATGTCACTTATATCAGGTTGGGTTTAAGCCTCAGCTAAGCTCGCGTTAAGCTTCGGCTTACGTAAGCTCGTGTTAAGCTTGGAGTGGGGGGCTAAGCCAGCGTTGTACAACGGACGTTTTGCAACTGACGTGGTTTAACGTCGGCTTACCTTAAGCCGAAGCTTAAGCTTGCATTGTACAACCGGCCCTTAATGATATAGCCGAATTCCACAGTTAAACGTAACAAACACTTAAAGTTTATTTTTTGGAATATAAATGTAAATACGGTATAAATCCATAAGCATGCAACGCAAAATGTGGCATCTCCGAAGAGACAACCAGCTGTTTCTGCGTCTACGGCAATGTAAGTCTCATTCTTATCCTCGAAAGGTGCTGAATTAGAGCATGACTGACCGTTGCAGTTGAGCCATATTTTTGAGCATTTCTTGCCTAATTTTCGGCAGTTCCGCTCCCCTGTATACTTCTTTGTACATCTGCAGGACACGGCTGGTTGGCTAAAGCTTGAGCAGAGAGCCAAGGTCCTTCTTCCTCCAACCCCAGTTCAGAGATTCTTTGGTTTATCATACCAGTCCTGGATTTGAAGGTATACTCCCGCAGAAGTAAACAAACCACTTCAGCATGGCGTGCTCAAAGCCATCATCTTTTGACACTTCAGCCTCCAAACATTGCCAACTAACCTGCAAATTCTTCCAATGCAACCCATATTACAAACACTGCTCTGCATTGTTCCATCTCGAAAAACTGTTAAACTACACTCGAATATAGCGCAGCAAGTCCGTAAAGCTTCACTACGGTTACCAACAAATGGTGAATTCAATTTTACTGACCAAGCATAAAGTACACACAAACAAAACAAACGTTTGACAGTCGGACTTTACCGTAAACAAATCGCAGGAAAATTATATAGGCGTTGCCAGCTCCTCAAAATTTATGTAAGACAGAATTTGCGGTTATGATGAAGAAACATGCAGTAACGCAGTAGAGGTCAACATATCTATTGGTTTTGCTGTAATCGTTCCGGAAACATCAAAATACCGTCTTTTTTAACGTAGAATGAAATATTTCTGGAAACTATACCATCAAGACGATAGTAAACAAATATGATTGCCGTATCTGGTGCTCAATATGACAACGTAAGAAAAGATGTTGGCCTATTAGAATTAGTTGTTTACTACCTCTATGTTCAGTTGTTACTCTGAGGTCTAAGGTAAAGAGGCCAGTTCGAAAGTTGGCTTTATTAGAGACTACGAAAATATCTCGTAGCGGATTTTGTCCAACGAGGTCACATCTGCCTTAGTTAAATAGAAATAGAGCGCTGCGAAGGCAGATGACCTACTGAAATGAGGATTTGCATCTTCATCTTGAATCTTGACAAACCTCAACTGCGCATAGCGGTAGCATTCAGGTTGTATCGCATCCACTGATTGCCTGTAAGATGTAAGAATAGGATATTCTGATGACAACAGACGAGAAGTTAAAGTACTTGGGCGTGAAGAATGTATTCTGAGAGGTTTCCTTTGGACGAACTTGGTGCTTTGGCCGTTAGTAGAATCAATAAATCAGTGTCACAGTATATGCAGTTATACAGTAGCGCAACTCTCCAGAATTTTGGTGGTTCGCGCATAGCATCCCGCGCATCGTTCGCAGGATGTTTAGCACGGCGATCGTCTGAGTCGTGTTCAGTCTATGAGAGTGAAGGTAGTGTCTTTGACAGAACCGGATTAAGGAATTTGGTGACACGTTGATATGGATATCAGGCTGTTTTAACAATTCTAAAAACTGTGACTATAGTTTTTTTAAGTTTCGTCAAGATGCTGCCAGGTAAGCGATTCCTACAATGTTTAATATGCCCCTTTATAATATTAAAGTGTGACAGCATAGCTCCGCCTGTCTCTAACAAAGTCTGTCTGGTATTACGGTAGCTGTGTGTTTTTTTCAGTTTTTAGAAGAGTTAGACGTTACGGAAAGTCGTTCTTTAATTATGAGCCTAAAATCAGAATCACAAAATTCGAAATGGGACATCCGACATAGCCGTTTATCCACTTTGTGCCCGCCAATTCAAAATGCTGGACGAGAAAAATAAAATGTCTTCAACATGCATGAATTTTTGTGTTTTCGGTCTTTGATTATGAACCTAAAATAAATGGTAGACCTATTCTAAAAGCTAATTTCATGAACTATTCATTTTCTACAACTAAGCATTGCGTAAGCCAGCTGAATCTGCTCTAGTCTATATACTAATGTTTCATATTGGTACTATTTCGACCTTACAGGGCAAGAATTTGGATTATGGCATGTAACAGAGAAGATTTGTTAGAAAAAGATAATCTGTACAAACTAGACATATAAATGTTATTTTGGACGCTACGTCGTTACATATACCCATATTTGAATCATATAAGATATTATAAAGTTTTTATATTTATTTAAATGTTTAAGGTTAAGTAAGATAAGATCAAATAGAGTTGAATAAATCTCGCATTTTTGTAATTTACTTACAAACAATAAAGCCACCCATTTTCTCGGAGTTAACAATTTCCTTTCATACACCGACTATTTCTTGTTTTGCTTCTAAAAGAAATGTTTACACCCCAATTATATGCCAAGAATCCATGATGAATTAGAAGAATCAGTACAAAACATTTTCACGTACAGTAAATGTGAATGCATGGATATAACTAATACAAATTGTAATTCAGAATTCCAAAGACAACTGCTTAACCTCCATGAAGAATATCACATTACCACATTGCTCTCAAAATTTACTCTATCCACGAGATATATCGCGTACATTAAACTTATTTCAACACAATAATTACGCTTCTTAACTCGATTATTGGTAAGCCGACCCTGTGCTCAAAGCGTAAACGGCAATACTTGCTGCTCGTGCTGAAATTGTCTGCATGATTTCTAGGGAGTTGCGCTACTGTATAATTGGATATACTGTGTCAGTGTCCTCCCCGATTATGATGGTCGTCGCAAAGTTACCTGCCAATTCATTGGCAGAATTGACAATACGGCTGACAACATCCTCAACACTTTGCCTTACTTTAAACTCATGCTGTACAGATTTCTCAAGCAGCATGGAAATGCCCTTTTTTTGTCTTTGAGAACAAAGAAAGAGAGAGAGAGAGAAATCGTTTTTAGGCATAGTTGTATACGTTGTTTCAGTGGATACCACATTTGCAGCCGAGCAAAAAAAAGGTCTTCTGGGACCTCCACGGACACGCTATTTAAAACCCGAACAGGTGACAACTCTACCTGGAGGTGTCTGTTGCTTTAGAGCAGAGGCTCCCAAAGTCGTAGATCCCTTGCTAGGTTTTTTGTTTTTGGATAGACCCCCTACTTACCAGATATTGAGTTTTTGTAAATTTCTAACTATAGTGAAGTTTAGTGTTAAAAACTTAATGTAAAAGCACATGTTAAGTTTCATACATATATTAAATGCATTTAAATGAAAACTATTCAAAATAAAATGTTGTATCTGTTATATACTTAATTTAAGGTAAACATAAAATAAACTAAGCAATTTTTTACTTTATAGGTACTTTTATGAATAATGTATATATGTCTTTATATTATAAGATAGTAAGTATAATGTTAGTAAATAGGTACTATCAGTGTATGTTGAGATCCACTATCGTGGAGCCCCATTTTTATTGCATGGACCCCCAATTTTTTTTTTCGCTGGTATAGACCCCTTGCAGATAGACGTAGACCCCTGGGGGTCGATATAGACCACTTTCGGAATCACCGCTTTAGAGTATTAAAATAACAGTTTTTTTTTTCTGCGAACGGCGTGATCCCCAGGCTCACGGTAGTAACGACGCCTGTATAAACCAAATTCAGCCTAAACTAATTTGATGTTTAGTTATCTACATTTCCCCAATAGATTTGACATGAAAACATCGAAAGTTTCCTATTTTGTATTTTTCATTTCCGGGTATTGTGACTGGTGTCGTTGTACTCTAGTCGTCGAAAACATTCGAATGAAATATAGCTGGATCATATATTTCTTGTGTCAAATGTGTGCAAGTTAGCTTTTCCATAGATACATATCAGGAGAGCGGTAAAGTTTATATTTAGAAATTCAAAGTAGTATACCTTTTTTATTTTTCATTTGCGAAAATTGTGACTGATGTCTTTGTACTATACTCGCTAATTACTTTCGAATGATGTATGACCATATACCAGGGGTGCGATAAAGTCCAGCCAAAAGGGAAGAGTAAAGCAAACAGACTTCAAATTATGTATTTCAGAATAATCGAACTTTAAAAGTGAGGTATTTGTGCAACGTAAAATTGGATTTCTCACAACTTTCGTTCCATGGGTTTTTTACCTAGAAGTATCAGATTTAAAAATATAGTCTTTGATAATCGCAAAATGTTAGGTTACACCGGTTCTAAGTATTGATTTAGGCTCTACCGCTAAACCGACTTGTCAGTTTTAGATGCCATTCGACATAAAATTTAGTCCTTTTTAATATTGCTTGGAATAACATTTTCCGTCCGACGCATCACTTTCTAGCAACAAGTAAATAACCTAAAAAAACTGCAAACTATTGGCGGTTTCAGATTACAAGCATTTAGGGCCAAATAGATATATTAAAACGGTTCCCAGCTTGCTGGACATTAATTCCACAAAATAGGTATATTCACCTGATTGGCATACCGCGACCGTTACTAAATTCAATTCCATTGGCTCCTCTTAATACATTAACAATAAATTAACTTCGTCAACAAAATACACCCAGAGTATTTCAAAACATAAAAAAGTGAAAGATCTGTTGACAGAAAATAATTTTATAGTACATGAGGGCTTTTAAAGTAGCCGTAATAATAACCCACAACGTAATAATTTTAAGCGGGTGACACACGTACGAACAAGTACGCGGTTTCTAAGTCTGCGAACTTACTCGGCTCGACGTCGTTGACACACGTGACGCTGAAATCACTCATTTTGATAATTTTCCTAAATCAACAATACTTTTAACAAACGCCAAACACAACTAGCGTTGCGCATCGATGGACTGCCGAAACAAAGTGGTGGCTCGCGGCTCGCAGTGCTGCCACACGTACGGACGTACGAGCCGAGACAAGCTACGAGCAAGATTTCAAACCAGTTGGATCGCTGGCGATTTGCGCGACGGTTTTTAAAGTACGCGTACTTACGGTGACACACATGCGAAAAAGGTCATCGAGCCATAAGTACGAGTACTTACTCGTACGTGTATCACCCCTTTTAACTTGTTTTAATCTGTAACATATGTATCTTTTCTTGACTTTTCATATTCTTTGCAAATGATAACATTGAATTCCGTCATGTATGTGCCGTTTTACGTTGTTGCTGCTCCTTTTAAAAGTTTAGCCTTAGAAGAGAAGCTTAGCTCGCTAAACATGCTTGGGGTAGCTAGAAAGCTAAATTGATAAAAAAAATAGTGAAAGAATGTCGCACTACCAAAGACGATTCGTGGGTAATGAGAGTGTGCCCCGAGTTCTAGAAATAAACCAAGCACAAGTAGCTATATGCAATACTTACCTTGGATCTTTGATCCGGGTCTAAGGTCTGACTGTTTCATCCGGATCTGATCCTGACTGAAAAAAAGACCCAGATATGATGTGCGGTACGGTATAGTAGAGCTAAGATATATAAAATTTTGTTACAAAGTGAAAAGTTCCAAAAAATGCCTACAAAGTACATCACGCAGGTATGTGACTGCTTCAGTATGTCTTTGGCAGAAAACAAGAAGTGGTTTAGGTTACTACAGGAAAATGACCGCGCTTCTAGAATACGTAACATCAAACATACCCCAAGTATTCGATCCGCCAATGGTTCCTGGTATTTCTCACAACGTTCAACAGAGCATAAAGCCTCCATCCTTCGACCTGTAAAGGCTCCTCCATGGGAGGCATTTATGAGAGGACACAAATAACTTTAAGAACTTCTTATTATGTAACTGGAAGTAACGGTGCTCGACAAGTAATAAATGATGCCACGCTAAAATCGCCACGATGCCTTAGGGATTTCATGGAAATTAATTCCCTTACAGCGCTTCAACCGACGACATTGTTGACGTACCGCTATTGATATAAATAGTCCTTACAGATCGCAGGTGCTTGGTCGCCTTGTGTCAAGATTTTAGTGGTTGCCACCAGATTCCAGATCTGAATTTAGCGGCACATTTGAGGAGAGTGCTTGCTGAGGCGCGAGGTAGCAATATGCACAATTTTCCGATATCTGGGCCAATTGGCAGCTCCAGGAAGTGATTTTTGTCACTAAGCAGCCGCAAAGGCAATGCCTAAATACCAGAGTACCATGGCCGTTATAAAGAGGTTAGGTTAACGGAAGTTTGTTGATGTGGGCTTTGACCAGGTCAACATTCATCTCAACAAAGACAGATCACCTGGCTGTTTGTTTCAAATCACACAGAAAGATATGTCGTTTCATCAGTTTCTCCCACTTTGGTTTAATGAGATCTTACATTCAGTATTCCTCAAATACACCAATGCTTTATCCGATAGGAAGGGTAATATTTGGTAACTACCCATATCCTGTTGTTGATCTAATGACATGGTGCTATCGAATTTTAGTGAGCGCCTCAATTACAACCTTGCATTGAATCCAACCCATCCTTTAGAATTCATTCTAAAATACTTTTCATTTCCATGAAGAAACACTTTTTTTGTTAGGACAGAATATCGAGTTCATGTACTTAAATGTGTTGTACAGAATTTGCCAAAATTTTAATAAATAGCACTGCATATGCTATAACTACGTAATTGAAATATTTTTAAAAGTAGTCACCACAAATTGATATAGAGATATTACCATATCAGTAACTTATATATTTAAAAAAATTCTCTTGAAATTTGAAAAAAAATTACTTAATTACATTAAAATTTCTATTCTGCGATATCAGATTAAACAAATTACTTTGTAAATTCGTTATTTGTAATTAGCATTAGGGATTGTCTAAAAATGGTGAATAAATAAATAAATATGGTTATGGCCTTGTTGCAGTGCTTGTCACCACATTTGAAAATATCTTATGAATTACACAATTTTAGTATAAAATACAATTATGACACACAACGCACACATAAGTCACGGATAGACCACAAAATAGGGATAGTCATGCAAATATGACTGAAGCATACTGCACCGACAACGCGACACTAACAACGATTCCCCTCCTTCTTTTTACACTCCTTGAATCTCGATATCAATCCAACCGAGGACAAAGCGTCAACGACAAGGGTTATTAAATTCAGTATAATATTCTTTTGGCGCAAATACTGGTTACTGATGCTTCAAATAGCTTTAGCAAATGTGCTAAAGGCATGAGTTATTGTGTCTGTTACAGCTGCCTTCTACCCAAAATAAATTTACATTGTATATCAAATAAATTATATATGCTCAAGCAAACCTAAAGTGTATATTAAAAACAAAAGAATGCTCTAAATGCATTATATGCTAATGTTAGTACTGGATAGATAGTACATGTCATTACAACAAATATAATCTATTTTGAATTCATCAGCTTACCTGCAATTGGTTCAAACCTGAGGAGTGAATTATTTGAATGACACGGATTTGAACCAACTTAAAATATATTTGACGTAATGATTTAAGGAGATAGATTTTGCTGGGATGCGAAGTAGCAATATGCACAATCTTCCCATGTTGGAGCCAATTATCAGCTCCGGAAAGTGGTTTTTACAGCTAAGCAGCCGCAAAGGCAATGCCTAAATAGCAGAGAGTACCGTTGCTATTAAGAGGAGGTTAGGTTAACGAAAGTTTGTGGATGCGGGCTTTGAACAGGCCCACGTTCGGACCAATAAAGAAAGTCACCTCTTCGTTCCTAATCTTGAAGACACGAAATACTGCCACAAAACAAGAACAGATAACAGAAGATTTCAAAAAGCGTAGGCATAGGCATAACAAATTAACATATATTTGAAATATGACATCCAATCCAATATTGCCAAAAGTTGGTGCATGTCCGATAACTAATTTAGGTGCACTTAGAATGGTTCCAAATTCATCAGTGTACGGGGTGAATCAAAAAATATAAAAATTGTACAAGAGTAAAGTACCCTTATTTTCAAAAATTCAGCAAAATGTTATTAACAAAAGTTGTTTAGAATTAAGAGTTATGCCTAAATACCAAAACTTGGCCTCCTCTGAGAAAAAAAAAATTTTTTTGAAAAAAAGTGCAATAACTCTCCCAAAAATTTTTTTTTAGTAAAACTGTTTGATACACTAATTGAAATTGAATTAATTTTGTAGAATTTTATTTAAATTCAAGCATTTTTGTGAAATTTACCTGAGGTTAAAATTTTTGTGTGTTTTACTAGAAAAAAAATTTTTTTGGGAGAGTTATTGCACTTTTTTCAAAAAAAAAATTTTTCTCAGAGGAGGCCAAGTTTTGGTATTTAGGCATAACTCTTAATTCTAAACAACTTTTGTTAATAACATTTTGCTGAATTTTTGATAATAAGGGTACTTTACTCTTGTACAATTTTTATATTTTTAGATTCACCCCATATACTGATAAACTTGGAACTATTCTAAGTGCACCTAAATTAGTTATCGGACATGCACCAACTTTTGGCAATATTGGATTTTTGATTGTGCAGCTAATAAAAAAAATCCCATTTGTTGCACACTCTTTGGACCACACTGTAGATGTGTCTTACACAAGAAAGGGCACATTTGAGGTTCTCTTAAGAATCCCTAGATTATTACCCAAGCGAACCCTAAGTATTACTATGAATACGGCCCTAAAAATAATTTTACTTCTATATTTTATATTTTATACCAAAGCCGAGACGTTTTATAGAAAAACTCATTTTATTTATACTGCCAGTATGTGTTTGTTCTTTAGAATAATTTTCTTTAATATATCAATCGTCTTCCTGATAATCAAAACTTATTTTTGCGAACTCTGTATCTTATAATTTTTTTAGATTTTCTTTCAATAGCTTTCAGCTCTCAGCTCATTTACATGTAAGGCTCCATAGGTGGGGATAGCATTGTGAATGCGCTTTTTGGGCGTTTTGTGATATCTACATGACGTATATCCATGTCACTCATTTCCGTCGGTCTGTCTGTATGTGTGTCTGTCTATCTATTGACGTTCTTCTAGCTGCATAATCGCAGTAACCGCTGCTTGGCTGTCAATGAAATTTGGGCAGCGATATCCTGTGTGTCGTAGTAGCAGTATTACCATAATTTTGAAAATTGGAGCATTGGCGGCTGAGAAATTGGTAAAAAACAAAAAAATTATTAGAACCACTCCAAGCTTCGTTTTGAGGTGTCTCAGGGGTTCCTGATCTTTTTAATTTTTGTTCTTGGAGGGGGTGAAAGGCGGAGTGGAGGGACGGGTGGGGGTTTGAAAATACAAACATTTGTTCTATTCATTAAATACTCTATATTACTGTATATTAAAAAATTTGACTTTGGTGATATCATGTGCTTTTTAGACCTATCCGGATACTGCCTTTGAATTTTATATGGAATATAATTTAATATTAATACATACGTGTTTCAATTCTATAACGTGTAACTTGGAAACTACCAACTTGATTGTGATGAAATTGTGACACCGTATTACTGCCGTTGAGGAAATGGTAACAGTGTATCGCTTTTGGAACTCTTGCCAGTGGTAGAGGAGAACAAAAAAAAAGGAAAAAATTTAAAATGTGTCTGGTTTTGATGTTTCATCATTGTCTACTTTTTTAGATACAGAAACAAAACTTTTGTTAACACCCATAACATGTGGGAAGTACTGACTCAAGACACTTAACGCCATTTTTATAACAAGTGGTCCGAGTAAAATGTAATTCTGTTACCTAAGTCTTATCTGAAAAGCATCACACCCAATCTTCATTAGATCCTCGCCACATAAGATGCTCTCAATTGTCATTAATTTCGCTAGAACAAAGCCTGATTATGGGAAAGCTCTTCAATCAGCTTGAGAGGGAAGCGTATAATTTGAATTCCAGATGTGTTCATGTATTATTGATGCATTGATTCCCTAAGATAAATATTATTTCGATACGAAGCAGATTCTGCCATACGTGATTGCTCTTCACGTTTGAACAAAAGATAAATGAATATTGAGCTCAGCTGTGGCTCAGCTTGATTTCTAGTCTGATCGCGAAACAGTCGTAGATTTTCGTTTTCCTACCGCATTTCCCGAATATAGTGAGATGGTGTGAACGCTAACCTTCAGATGGTCACTCGTACACATGATTGAGGTTTTGAATTAAGAAAAAATGTATTTTTTTTTGTGATAAATGGAAAGATCATATATAAGTTTTATAACAAAACTGTTTTTGTTTCCTTTTTTTTTTCGCAATAATCCAAAAGTTATATCAAAATAAAAATGGGTTTTTAAATCGAGCACCGAAAACACGCAGACAGCTCCCGAACCCCTGTGACGTCACCAGGGCGGTCAGGATGCTCCTTTGACCAACGACGTCCTACTCCGATACTAGATTATAGATTCACAGCCAATCGTGAAAATACTTACTGGTAACTATAGTGTATATTTGTTGCAACATAGACAATGAATGAAGTTTGCAGCTTGAGACAAGGTCTACGATCAAAATAAATATGTTTTTGAATGTTTGAAGTCAGATTACAGATTCCAGTAAGTAAGTACCTAATCAAATATATTTTGCTGAAAATATCTCCTCAATTGCGGGATGGCCTAGTGATATAACCCTATGTTATCAAAAATACCACGTTATTGGTTTAGATTTTTACAGCTTTGCTTATATATGAAGATATGGTATATTTGGATCAAAGCATATATGTATTTGTATTCTTCGTCCGAGATTTACTTTTCATGTGCGGAGAATTCTTTTTAAATATCTTAAAAAAGACGCGCTGAAAGCTAAACATTCGTAACTCTTGCAAATCGCGGTGTATTCTAAGTATAGTTCCTCCGCAAGTTACTAACGTCCGTGTATGGGACACTCTACACTTACACGAAACTTCGAATATAACTTGACAAATTGAAATAAATGCCTTTTGTTGCTTGTGAACTGGGAATGAATTATTTGGGTGAAATCTGAAATTTATAATTGTTGATTTGGTTTTGATGTCTCTGTTAATTTAGTTTGTGTATTACTGTATTTTGATTGGATTTTGACGAATAGCCGGAATAGATTAAATGTTGAGTATAATTTAATTTCTAGTATTTCATGGAAACCAATTACAGGACTTAAATAGTGATATGTGAACCGGTAGTTCATTTAATTGTATATTATTACAGTGTGGATTTGTTGAGATCCGGATTTATCAAAATATGAAAAATAGAATCCTTCTGATTGGATTGTACGTGGTTAAAAAACGTCTCGAAACAAACTCAACCGAAACCATATCTAAAAACTTTCGAATATCATTGTTAGTTTGAATTGCAAAAAGTCATAATGGTTTAGAATGAGGTTGTTAAAATGCGTGAAAGGAAGGAGTAACGAGAATCGAAAAAGCCCATTTGTTTTATTCGGTTATTAGTTTTAGACGGCTTGGCTAAGACATATGTAGTACAAAACCAGTTTTACGTTGATCGTCAGCCAGGTTAGGACAAGAGTATGCTCATTTTAAAAGGGTGCGCTAAATCAAACTAAATACTGGTTTTCCTTACGCGGTATGACAAAAAGTTTTAAAAAAAAAATTTTCTTTAAGTTGTACGAACACATGTCTGTTATTTTTTATGAACTCTTGTGCCTCTCGTAAGTTGTTCCGTAATTCGGCAATGTTGCTGATTTTAAATCGATAGAGCTCAAGTCAGGGGATCATGGCGGTCATGTAACGTATTCTCCGCGACCGATTCACTGGACTGGAAACCTTTCGACAAGATACTTCTTGATAATCTGCGCAGTGACAAGGAGCTCCATCATTTCAAAATGTCATATTTCTACGGGTTAATAGATCTACACCTTTTATCAAACTGTTTAGATCGTCTCACAAGAATACTAAATAGCACAATAGGATGCGCTGTTCGTTCGGTCTGGTTGTTCAAACGGACCAGTCAATTTTACGTTTAATATTCCAGACCACAATTTTACTTTAAACTGTTCTTGGAAACTTTACGCACGTACCATATGCGGATTTTGGATATTCCACCGTAGTAGTTATGGACTTTGAATATTCCAAATCATTTAAAATACGACTCGTCTGTCTGCAAAACTACCATAATATCAAAAAATTATATTTTTGCCTCGCCGTCGCACCATTTCCTCGCAAATCGCTACCCTTCTTGAGTAATCATAATCCATGCAAAAATACAGACGAAAAAAAATCCCATGAATCAACGGGATTTCGTCCAAATCAGCGTCTACTTTTTTAAACACTTTAATAATCGTATTTATCGACCTGTCATAAAGTGAGATAAATTTTAAATTGATATCATAAAGATAGCTAATTTAATTCACAGAATACGCGGTTCATAACCATAGTAAGTTTTAAAAAAATGAAGTTAAGTTGTTTGACTCAGTACTTCCTACACATAACGGTTATACCAATTTATTATTTTGCCGTAGCATGAAGCTATAGTCTGAGACCACCTTGCATCCAAATCATCGCCTGCCCGCCCGCAAAAAAGGTGTGTTATACCGCTAGGTCTTTATTTCAAAGGTCAGTAGACAGCCATTCTGAATACAGCAAATTGTTCAGTTTTACATCCGCCTACCCACAAACTACCCCAATTTCACCCCCATCCCAGGAAAAGTTGCAAACGCCTAAAAACTAAATTTGAGCTGTTTTTATATTTTTAGTATTTTGATTATTGCTGCGCCACCACTGCATGACACGATTTCTAAAGACCATACGCGTTTTCTATCCTCGCCACGGTAAACATACTGTGTCAAAATTTCTTCAAAATCAATTCAATAGTTCCCACGTTACACAGTGCAGCGCAGTCTAAAGCAATAACCATGTGTTTCCATCAGAAAATTCTAAGTCACTTGCAACCCTCCTACGTTCAACTACTCTAATTTCACCCACACCCAAAAAAAGTAGAAGAAGGTTCAGGAACCCCTAAAACGCCTAAAAACGAAGTTTGAGCTGTTTTTATATTTCTTGTTTTTTATTATTGACAATATTTCAAAAAAACCTACTATTCTCGTCACGGCAGTAATACTGTATCAAAATTTCATTATAATCAATTAAATAATTACCGTTGCACAATACAGAATGCAATATTGGTATGTGCAACACCAAAAAAAAGGCCACTGGTTTTTGTAATAGGGATGACAATGTTCGGATGGATCTAAAAATGTGTATTATGACGCTAGGTCCTTCTTTCACAGGCCGTTGGACAGCCTATTACGAATACAACAAATTTTTCAGTTTTAAAATCCCCCACCCATCAACCATCTAAAAACAAAAAAAAAAGAATAGAAAATAATCTGGAAACCCTGAAACGCGTGAAAACAAAATTTAATAAATATCTGAGATATTTTGTATTTTGCTAATTACTCCATCGCCCCTGCACCGGGTTTCCAAATTTTAGCATTACCAACTATGACCCCACAACATATTGCTAACCAAATTTCATCACAATCCATGCAGAGATTACTAATATTATGACGGTAGAAAAAAACGCCAACAGACCGACAGTCCGACAGACCGACGGACCGACGGACCGACCGACAGACCGACAGACCGACGAAATTGAGTGGCATAGATTTTCGTTATGTAGGCATCATAAATCGCCAAAAATCGTATTCGCGATCACAGTACCCCCCTCACCTATCGGTGCGGAAAGTAAAAAGATTTGGATGGCATTTGTTTTGTCTATTTTTTTTTTAGTTCACGCATAAAGAAATTTAAATATTCGGTATTGGAGGCATCTTTGGGCATGACGTAATTTTCTAAGATGCAATGGTATCAAATTTGATGATAATTCATAACTCAAAAACTACAAAAACATTGCATAGCATATAATATGAAGGGCACTCATACACTTCTAGGTGTGCTCTATCTCTGTACTTAAGCTTGACACTATCCTTTGGGACGCCCTGTAAAAAAATAACAACTAAAGCTTGAAAATAAATTAATTTGATGGAAAAAGACATACCAGAACCATCTACACTTTCCGAAATTATAACCTTTTGGATAGTGATATCTAAAATATCCATGGCAATTTGTTAAGATTGTTATTATACCATGTACATATTGCATAGGCAACCAGCGTTATGCGATAATGAAATGCGATCTGTAGTACATATATGGTGCCAGTGGCATCCAACAGTTTGGAGGGAATTGAGACTGAACATCTCCTGGGCCCCTCCTAATGAAACGAATCGTACGTACATGTATATCGTCCCCGAGGGCAAGCCCTTCAATACGCCCCTGCATCATAATGTCAAACATCCGGCGTGTACGATATTCAACAGCAGCTGTCGTATTAATATCTGGTGACTTGGCAAGGCTTTAACTCTAGCGAATATTACAAATTATATTCAATACGCAGACGGCTCGGATAACAGCTGCGCAGATTACTAGCTCCTCTATGGAGCACTCGATTCGCGTTTTGTGAACTGACATTACATTTAGCTTCCGGACATTTTGAATATGATAGTTCATTGGTACAGTCCACGCCAGTGGTGACTCAGTTTTAGATTCTAAAAAAGTGGATAGCTGGATTGCTTTTATTTTTTATTTTCAATACTACAGATTTTAGTTATTTATTCATCGTATGGCTACAAATCACACAAATAAGAAAATAAAGGAAAACTAATCAGGGTGTCCCTGAATTCAGCAAAAAATAGTTCAATCAAAAACTGAGCGGAATTTTTGTAAGTACTATAGGGTCTATCACACCATGCTTTTAAAACATTTTTTTTGTACTTCAACCCTTAAAACTCACCCTCAACTTTTGTTTTTCAAATAGCACCAAATAGTTTTTCCTACATAAATCAAGTAGGTACTCATTTTATTTAAAATCTTGTAGTGCCTTCGATTTTATACTCAAACCAATATTTTTCCTAAAATCATAAGCATAACATAAATAAAATTAGAATTTTCTTGACGCAAAAAACGCATAAAAATAACACTGTTTGGGTTTTTGTGGATACTGAATGACCTATAATAAATGCTTTCGAAAACAAATGTCTTTTTTATCCTTTTTTATTACGATAATATTACGCCTCAAACAAATCCTCATTTTATTTATCTTTTGTAAATGACTTTACAAAAACATTGGTTTTTGTATGTAGTCAAAGGCACTACAAGACTAAAATAATGGCCTCCTTAATGTACTAAAAGCTGTGGGGTGCTATTTGGAAGACAATTTGGGGGGGAGTTTTAGGGGTTGAAGTAAAAAAAATGTTTCGAAAGCATGGTATGATTGGTCATTCAGTACCCTTGAAAGGCCCACTTAGTTTTCTTTTTTACCGGTTTTCTTGCGAATATATGACGCCTCAAACAAATCCTAATTTTATTTACTTTATGCTCATGACTTTACAAAAAAAATACGTTTTTGTATAAAATCAAAGGTATTACAAGATTTTAAATATAATGATGACTTAATTTGTGTACGAAAAACTATTGGGTGCTGTTTGAAAAGTATAAGTTGGGTGTGAGTTCTAAGGGTTAAAGTACCAAAAAAATATTTGGAAGTCATGGTATGGTAGACCTCGTAGTACTTTCAAAAATTCCACTCTTTTTTCGTTTAACCTGTTTTTTGTTACAAGAATATCACGTGTCAAGGAAATTCAGGAATGCCCTGTATACAGGTTGTCCCTGAATTCCATTGACACGTGATATTTTCGTATCGAGAAATGGTACAAGCAGGAACTGAGTTGTAATTCAGAAGGTACTATATGGTCTATCATACTATGCATTCAAAACATTTTTTTGTACGTCATTTACGAAAATTTACCCTCAATTTTTTGTTCTCAAACAGCACCCCATAGGTTTTCTTACATATATTATTTCCATATTTTAGTTAAAATCTTGTGGTATCTTTGACGTCATACACAAACTTATTTTCTTCGTAAAATCATACTTTCATTAACCGCTCTGCAAATTTCGATGAAATTAGGGGTGCCATATTTTTGCACTGTGGTGTTGCTGCTGCTACAAAATTTTAGGCAAAATATTTTGGGATGAGCTAAAATTGCGGTGCTTTGGGGGAAGGAAGGGGGTTTTTTAATACTTTAATCGTACCCTGAGCACCACCAAAGCAGGGTAAGTCCACGAAATTCAAGCAGTGCAGCTTTTTTTGGGTGCAATATAGGTCCCGTGCTTTCAATTGAATAATTTTGATAAGCCACCTATCGGCCTATCGACCTCATGCACGGTGAGCTGCAACATATGACGGACTAGGGGTTTAATCCGTGATTGCGCTATAGTTGCGGTGTCGCCCACGTAGAGATAGACTTTATAGTTGGCTTGCATAAAAATTGAATAAAGTATTGGCCCAAAGACCGAACCTTCAGAGACACCGACCTTTATGGGCCGTAATGTTGACATGACATTGTTGAGTTTAAAAACGACAATGAATGTTTTTTTAATCTATAGACGAGGCTCTTATACCTATCAAGGATTTTAAAGTACGGACGTTTTTTCATGATCCTAAAAATCATCTGAAGAGTAATTATTAGTTATTAGATAACTCCAATACCAAGTTCTGATATTCATAAAGGACTATGCGCTACTCTAAAAAGATCACCTTGGTGATATTCTGTACTTATACTGCATTTTTCGTCCAACGAACTCTGATCTCAACATAATAGAAGACGGAAGGACATGAATGCAAGTTGTGCAGTCATCCAAGACCCACCCGGGGTTGTAGAGCTATGTGATGATGATGATGATGATGATGATTATGAACTCTGTTCGTCCCATACGTTCACGTCGTTCGATGCGCATGGGTACTCTACAGTTCTACCTACTGGCTCGAACTTATAGTTACGCTGTTGGGTAATACGCTACTCTCTGATAGGACAGATAACATTGTATTTGTCAGGTAGATATCGATTAACTTTTGGATTTCTGGAACTTTCAACAATGTAAATTGTAACACTCCCAGGCTCGATGGGTCGTGATTTTTTGTATCATCCCTCAGAAAGGCAAAAAAACTGATCCCACCAATTATAGACCTGTGGCTCTTCTCACCATCATGTCTAAGGTTATGGAGACTGTCATTAACACAAAGCTCCTGAAATACCTGGACAACAATAACATCGTAAATGATCGCCAGTATGGCTTTCGTAAGCACAGGTCTACAGGTGACCTCCTTGCCTACGTCACTCACTTGTGGAACAGAGCAATAGGAAATCATGGTGAATCCCGTGTTGCTGCACTTGATATATCGAAACCCTTCGACAGAGTGTGACATGAGAGACTTCTGGTCAAGCTTGCTGCTTATGGACTACCACATGGCCTGCGCCAGTGACTGAAAAGCTTCTACAATGACCGATCGAAGGCTATTCGTCAGACGTATTTTTAATAAACGCCGGTGTTCCGCAGGGATCTGTCCTATCCCCTACACTGTTTCTGCTGTACATCAACGAGCTGCTGGAAATAACATCCAATCCAATCTACAGCTTCGCAGATGACAGTACATTAGTGTCGTGCATGGAGTCAGACAAGCCACTATCATCCCCGGAGACGGTACGTCGGCGACAGCAGCATGCCTCACAGATCAACGCAGATATCAAAACGATTGTCGAGTGGGGATTAGCAAATAAAGTACAGTTCAACGTACAAAAAACTCAGGCAACAACACTTACAAAGACGTCTCACGATGACTTACCAACCTTGGAAATGGAGGGTCACCCCATAGCCGAATCACCTTCCGTCAAGCTCTTGGGAATCAACATCAACAATAACATTTCCTGGCACGACCACGTCGTCAGTATTGCTAAAACGGCGTCCCAGAAGCTTGGAGTTTTGTTGCGCTGTAGGAAGTTATATACACCAGAGCAACTGCTGCTGCTCTACAAGGCACAGATCCGACCATCGCTGGAGTATTGCTCCCATGTGTGGGAATGCGCTCCCAAATACTCTCTAAAGCTTCTGGACACTAACCAGAAAAGAGCAATTAGATTAATCGATACGCCTAACCTCACAAAGGACCTCCACAGCCTGGAACATCGAAGGAGGGTGGCTGACCTATCCCTGTTTTACAGATTCTATCACGGAAGATGTTCGAGTGAGCTCTTCCAGATAATAACACCACAGGCCGTCCGAACCAGGAACACTACAGAAGCTCTGCGAGCTCATCCTTACCAGGTCGAGGTCCTTACTCCCCGAACCAGTCTTCTCCAGCATTCCTTCTTTTGGAGAACTTCGACGCTGTGGAATAAGCTGCCGGGGAATTTGTTTCCCGACGGCTACAATCTGCAGCGTTTCAAATCTAACATGAATCAAGACTTATTCTCTCGCAGCGCCTCTACAGCGTCATAGGCTTTCAGCCTTTGCGGGAGGCCGACCATAAAAAAAATGAAACGGTGGACGCACTTGCGCAAGGCAAGAGTGGAGGAATAACTTCCTGGATCCTGGTTCGCTGTGGAGCTAGCGGGAGGTATCCGTGTATACGCTATGGCGAGGAGGAAGAGTCCTCGGCACACATTTTATGTCGCTGTGAAGCCTTTGAGTACAAGCAGACCATAGGAGGTTCAAGGTTGAACCTAAAAATATAAGATAGGCCGGTCCCAAGACTGTCCTCACTTTCGCGATGAGGGCTAAACCTGTGAACTAGTGTAAGGAGAGGTGCATAAGGGCCCGCTTGTAGGCCTATGCACTGATAATGGTTCTGGTCACCAGAAATCCGCTCTCCTTCTTTCATGCAGTCATTCGGCTGTGGTAATGTTCAGTTGTCAAGCATGATAATGGGAACGACGTCACTGATGTTGTGAAAGACATCAAGGAGCCCATGTAGTAAGGCTCACGTTACTAACTGAATCAGTACTTCCCAATCTTTCGATTATTGTTTTCGCATTATATTAATGAGAAACGTTCTGTCTACCGAATATTGGACGCATTTTTCGAAGCGTGGTAATCACGCGACGTTGTATCAACACGTTATAATTACCTTCCGTTATCACTAACAAACATGGAGGCAGTTATAATACCTTTTACATATATTAGGTTGTATTCAAAGACTCACAGCTATTGAAGAAGCTAATTTCCAAAACGAAGTGCTGTCATCCTGAGATTACTTATCACCCAATGCCTCTATAATTACCAAATCTAATATTTGCCAATGAATTTGCATTTTCAAAAAAGGCTACAGATTCACTCAAAGCACCAATAGTCCTGCTTTGAATTTCAACAAGTGTGGTATCATTTATTGGCCAGAAAAATACAGTAACTCGGAGATACAGCACAATAAGATACACAGCAATAATTGGTTACCTCTACCATCTAACAAATTGGCATTGCTTTCGTGAACATGGCTATAACAGCACTATTGTAGTACTAGCATGTGCACTGCGTGCGTTATTGCAGTTTTCATTGTATGAATGTAGAGATTAATTTACCATCATTATGTAGTATTTATAGATGTTATGGATAGTCAATGAGTTAGTTGTACATACGTAATCATTTTGTATGTTTGTTGCAAGATCTAAAACTGTCCATATCATTCTCAAAGTAATCGGTAAGACACTGAATATGTTAAGGCGGGGCTGTAGGAAGCTATGAATTAAACGAGGAATATCACGTCCGCACAAGCTTCCAGTTGGCTCGGAAAATGGAGGAATCCATTAATACAAACACTCCTTTACCTCTGCTTTACCACGTGTTCCCTTTTAGGGTATGTATGTAAGAGGAGCGGTTGCCGAGCACTTCTAATTGAAAGGCCCAATGTAAAAAGTGCCGAAATCACATTTTCAGTTTATGAGAAAAACGCTTTCAAAGTTTATATTTCTCTCTGGAAATAATATCCTTTTCGAATAGTCATTTGGTATGTTACAATCTTGTACTTTATTACTTTTAGAGTGGGCGACTTTGAGTAAAAACTAGTTTAGTGGTCTAGTTTCCAAGACTTTGTTTTTTCAAAAATGTACTTTTTCCTTTGGATTTCAAAAGGGTAATAAAAACCTCTAACATACTTAAAGTATTTTTATTTAATAATATATAAGAATACAAATACATTACAAATATTCATAAATATTGGTGTCAGAATCTATTGATTCATCAGGAACTTTATTTTCTAAGCCAGGACGCGTATCAGATGTATTATTATCTGCAGGTCTGATATGTGATATCTATAAGAGAGCAATGTGGTAAAATTGAGAGTTTTGCTTTATATGATAAAATTTCAGGTTATCTCAGCATATAATAACATTTTTCTGTACAAACACTATATCATGACAATATAAAAAAACCCTACTTACATACCTGTGATTGTTGTACTACTTCTCCACAATTTTTCAACTATAAACGATTAGACAAATTGAGTGAAATAATAAAGCACTAGGATCATGCTTCACTGAATGGAAAAACGAATGGTAAACCACAAACTGCGCATAAATGATATGCTAGTGGACTAATGCAATTTTTGCGTTGAAGTGGTGATTGATATAGTGACAGACTGTGTATTTAGGCTCATCTTCCATTGAATATATTTTGTCTAATATTTAGCTAGACTTAAGCACATGTTGCATTGAACTGAAAACTATTTTAGAAAAATTATATGCTCGTTGCTCATATAATCACTTAGGTGTATCTTGCAACTATTGTAGATATACTATAATTGATGAATATCTGACTTAGGCACTTCTTGCATTGGACCCTTCAATTATAAACCAATATTAACGCCGTAGGGTGACACCACAATTAGCTGATCTCGTTCACTGAACATAGATTTGTTATACTCAATAACTGAGTTCTGCCACGGGCCGGAATTTATACCTAGTTTATAACCACAACGCGTTCTGGAGTTCGCTAATTACTCACACCGCGTTCCGGGTAATCTTGTAATGAGCACGCTAATTGCTTTAATGAACATATTTTATCAATGCATAAAATGTTGTACATATCATTCATTAATCTGATGCAAGAAATCTTGTATTAAAGTATTAATTTACTGAATTCGTCAGATGAATTACATATTTAATTAATTCAATGTTTTCAATTAATGCACCAGTTCCATATTATAAATAAAATTGACTTTTAGTTAAATTGATTAACATATTAACATTAACATACATTGAAAGTGACATTTTAGAATCTTTAAACAAGAAGAATAATAAATCAAAGATTAGATAGATGAATTTTATTTCACTACTCTATGTAAAAATTTACAAAATAAGACAGTCAAAACATAGGTACCTATATGCATAAAGGTGCAGATACAAAATAACACAGTAAAAACATAGATATATACACATAAGTAGAAAACAGCAATAGGCATTACTATTACTTTCGGGTGAAGTCCACACACACATCGTATAAAGTGCATTTTCTTGTAGAAATGCTTTAATGGAAGTGTTTTTGAAAGGAGCTAGTAACATATTGTATAAGTTCAACTGTTATGAGTTCTTAGCAGACTTTTAGTATACAGGGTTATTCACGTTATTCGACACGGAGCATTATGGCTAAAGTATTTGATAAAAAAGAAAATAATAATTTGGGATGGATAGAGACCCATAAACGCTACATTTTAAAAATATTTTCATGTTATACAGGGTGTCACAAAAACACGAAATGTATCAAAGTTATGTTTTTTTAAATGGAACACCCCATATATTATTGCATATTCAGATTTCTTGGTGAATTTTAGTGTGACTTTATGTATCATATATGGTACCTAAAGCGAACCGTTAATGTGTAAACCACCATTTTCGGTATAAGTAGATATCGGGAAAAAATTGAATATCGCAGAGATTACAAAATATGGAAGGCTGTGACTTTGCCGTATTACTAAGCATAAAATGCGCCAGCTTTGATGAGACTGTCAATTTTAAATTACGTTTATGCTTGGAGAAAACGGTCGATGAATTAAGGAAACTTCGATCAGCAATAACTTGATTTTTTCAAATGGGAATGCCTAATTTTTTTTATACGGTTAAACGTATAATTTGATAAGCTTTCTAATGATATAAGGTTGTGAATATCAATCTCTCGCAGTTTTCATTTAATTTTAAATTTTCAAACAAATCGGCGATTTTCAATTTTCCTACCTAAAAGCAACATAGTAGGCCATGAAATATAAACATAAATCTGTTCTTGTAGAAGAAAACAACTAACTTAGCAGAAAAATACGCACTAACTAGACTAAAGGGACAAGATTATAAAAATTCCTTACAACAAATCAACTCTCCCAGAAACAACTGCCATAACATCTGTAACGTCAAAGAGAAGCTGGAGTATGGCAGTAATAGATATTTTTACTGTCTACTGGCTACTACAATTTACTAGAGGTTAAAAATTTCCAATGCAATCAAAAACCCTCTTATGAAACAGAAACAACCAGCGACTGTTGCTCCAGCACGCAACTATCAATCATATGTAATGGTGTAAAAAAGTACTAATTTGCATCGAAGTCGATACCGCTGACTGGAGGCCTTCTATTTTTCAATATCTATTAGCAATATTGCAAAAAAGGAATACTGACAAATCAGATTTAAATTTGCTGTCATTTAAGTTATGTTTTATAATTTGAACAAATTTTAATTCATTCTTCATTTTCTGCGACCTTGCTAATAGGTACTGAAGAATTTTCAGAACTCCAGTCAGACGTACTTTTGACTTGAGTTTTGACAGAATTGCATTTTTTTTTATATCATTAAATGTGAAATTTTATTATGAAAATAATAAACTGCTTAAAACATTCTCTAGTAGTTTTTACTTTATTTCAAAATTTTTAACGGCTTTGGAAGTTGCCAATCTCTAGTACATTGCAGTAGCTAGTGGGCCGTGAAAAAATCCATTTCTGCCATACTCCAGCTTCTCATTGACCAAAGATATGTTACCGCCGTTGTTTCTGGTTAGACTTTGTTTGTTGTGAGTAATTTTTATAATCTTGTCCCTTTAGTCTAGTTCGCGTGTATTTTTCAGCTAAGTTAGTTGTTTTATTCTACCTGAACAGGTTTTTGTTTATATTTCAAGGCCTGCTACGTTGGTTATAGGTAGGCAAATTGAAAAACGCCGATTTGTTCGAAAATTTAAAATTAAATGAAAACTACCAGAGATCGATATGCACAACCCTATGTCATTAGAAAGGTTATCAAATTCTACTTTTAACCGTATAAAAAAAATTAGGCATTCCCATTTGAAGAAATCAAGTTATCGCTGATCGAAGTTTCCTTAATTCATCGACCGATTTCTCCAAGCCTAAACGTAATTTAAATTTGACAGTCTCATCAAAGCTGACGCATTTTATGCTTAGTAATACGGCAAAGTCACAGCCTTCCATATTTTGTAATCTCTGCGATATTCAATTTTTTCCTGATATCTACTTATACCGAAAATGGTGATTTACACACTAACGGTTCGCTTTAGGCACAATGTATGATACATAAAGTCACACTAGAATTCACCAAGGAATCTGAATATGCAATAATATATGGGGTGTTCCATTTAAAAAAACATAACTTTGATACATTTCATGTTTTTGGGACACCCTGTATAACATGAAAATATTTTTAAAATGTAGCCTTTATGGGTCTCTAACCATCCCAAATTATTATTTTCTTTTTTATCCAATACTTTAGCCATAATGCTCCGTGTCGAATAACGTGAATAACCCTGTATATATAGGTTTTTGAAGATTGATCCCATTCTGTTATCAATCGATCTCTCAAAGAAACATATTGTCACGACGGCCTCTTTTTCTTCACCCAGGGAATCAGACTCGACGTAACTTTCACCGTTTTACTTCAGAACTTAATACAATATCTCTTAACCTTATCTCAACTAGATCTCAACTCAACTAACTGACCTCTACGCTACCCGTAGCACCTTATATATACTTCATCGAACCATCTAGAGCATTCGATGACATTTCTAGAATCCATCCGTTTTGGCAATTCCAAAAATCGATGAGACCTCTAGCGGCAAAAATCTACACTGACAAAGCAGGTACTCGAATTTCGGACGGCACACAATTAACAAGCCATTAACCGTTTATATGCCGTTTATGTTTCTTCGTTCAGTCGTGTTTTCGAGTTTGTGCTTTGTTAATTGGTATATAGTGTGTTAGAATATTTCTTCGGACCTTCTTCATACGCTATTGGCAAGAATATGGCATCTACATCAGGCTTCAAATCAAGAAAGGCTAGCAAGTTTGATACAAACTTTAGTGTTTATGGTTGCCACTCCAAAAAAGACTATGATACAAGCATTAATTGCCACGCATTTCCTCCAAAAGCGTGTCACAGCGTGCAGGATACCTGCTATCCTCCATATTTGTTTACAAACGCCAGCGCCCTCATCGGTAATTGGAATCGCCAAATTGGCGATAAATTTTAACAAGAACATATTTACTAAATGTTCGCCCCCCCCCCAAGAAAATGTTACTTTCCAAACTTGAACCTAAGTTAAAAGTCAAATTGCGTCAAAGAAAAGTATTGGCATTTTAATGGGGAATAATGGGATAATTAACTCTTTGACATTGATTTAATGATCAGATATTCATTATATTGAGGAACCTAGATTCATATTGTTAATAAATAAGCGTATTATCGATGATTGACAAACCGTTGATATAACGAAACAGTTCGTTGTCCCAATGAAACAATAGTTAAGAATTACCGATCTTTAATACTATAAACAATATTTTTTTCAGTGAATGCACTGGCACATAGCGAAACTTAAAGTTTTATAATCACAACAGAAAAATAATGTGTTTTGTGAACTGTATGCACAATATCAAATAACTACTCACGATATACGAAGAATTCCATTTTCTTCTCTTCATTCCTGTGTATTTTAGCTACCAATTGTTTATTTTGTCCAGTTTTCAATAATTTAGATGAAAAGTGATTGTTTCGAAAATTGTTAGGCTGAGCAAAAAAATGTATTGAATCAAAATTAAACAGCAGTTTTTTCTCTACAAAGTAAGTGAGTAAATGAGGCAGTTTGGAAACCTTTTTGTCATTATGGGAGGGATCGGAGATAGAGGGGTGTTAAAACGCGAAAAAAAAATCGTTGATTAACCGACTGAGAATCCAGTAGCCACTTACCAGCTAATGTTCCAAAAAATCGTTATCTGAAATCTAGAGGCGGTTCACGTTTACCGATTTTTTAAAAATGAAAATAAAAGAATCGCGATGAAACCGGTCGGGACTTGATGGAAAATTCTTTGTTTTTTTTGTCACCCGTTTTTGCCGGGTAGTTTACGAGAAATTTGAGCTTAATAATCCTAAAAAAACTGTTTATATTGTTTAAAACGGATAACATTTTTTATACATGCTCTTGGGAGGTCCAACTATGACATGTATCAATGTCATCAATTTTTAATGAAAATGACGTGAAAAATCGAACTTTCAAGCTCAATTGTCTCATAAACTGCCCAGCAAAAGTGGATGACAGTATTTTTTGCGTTATCTTCCTCAAAACGAATAAATAATTTTCCGACGATTTTTTTCTTTCATTTAAAAAAAATCGATAGGTACGCGCAAACCGCCCGTAGATTTCAAATGACGATTTTTTGGAACATTAGTTTGTAGGTGTATCAAAAGCATTTTCATTCGGTTACTTTCGTTTTTTCACGTTTTAAGACCTTCCCCTCTACCTCCGAATCCTCCCATTTTGGGGTTATGGTGCAATGACAAAAAAGATTCTGAACTGCCTCTAGAACTCAAATACCAAGCGTCATCCGGTTTCTTTCTCTGCACTAAAATTACGGGTCATTGCCTTAACCACATTCGATCAACATGTCATTTTGACAGGCCTATTTTTCCACATTATAGTCCACTAATGTGTACGCGTTCCACATACGGCTATTCCGCGCACTAACGTTCCGGGGTTTGAAGCGCGTAATCAAGACACGCCATTACATACATGCCATGAAACAATACTCCGCTAAAACTCATTTCCCGGACTCTGTGTTTATTTAGGAGAACGTAAAATAAACACCAACGGTGTATAAATTCTGAATCGGAATGTCTCTGCTCCAAAGTGATAAACCCAGGGACGATGTCAGAAGCGTCGAAATGAAGTTTTTGGGAGAAGCTAAAAGGGTAACTGGAAGTTTTGAGCTGTTTGAAGTGAGGATTCGTAACAAGATTTGTTCAAAATAAATGCCCAATCTCTACGCTGTATCATTGACTTTGACATAAGGTGTCAGAGGGTGGTGATTGATGGTAGAATCACACGGGCACAGCATGTTGACCATGTTTACAACAAATTATTAGCTACCATGAGATAGCGCGAGTTTGTAGAACCTGGGCACTTAAGCCGAAGGTACCAGTACGACACTGGACTCGATAACAAAGCAATATTTCTTTAACTGCAACACCCTGTATCTTCTTGCATTTATTTCTGAATTTCTTAGTGAAAATTAATGAAACGTTATCGAAACAAAATAAATAATAACGGAGTTACTGAATTGTTTTTGTTGTATTTTGTCCCAAGTAGCACACTAGATTGGGTAAACGTGCACATCAGATTGAAAATATATCCTTGTACAGCATTGATGGGTATAATTTAATATATAATGAAGCTAGACACAATAAGAACGATGGGACTGTTATTTATCTGAAAAATGACATTCCATATACATACTCATGCTTCCAAGTACACGAGTCAACGCTGCTGAAACTAGAATATTTCTTTAACAGTCAAGCATTCTCCTTAATCGCTATTTATAGATCTCCATCGCTAAATCCTCACACATTTATAGCAGATCTTCAAACTTTCTTAAAAAACGACAAGAAAAATTACGATTTCGAATTCATTATTGGCGACTTGAACATCGATCTTCTGAAGAAAGATAAATACTCTGGAGAATATCTTGATGTTTTGTCCAGTCTTGGTTTCGTGTCCATGATCAATAGTCCAACTAGAGTTCAAGGTACTTCAGCAACATGCATTGATCATATATTCATGAAGCCTAACCACAGTTATGAATTATGCCTACCGCTTATTATAACATCAAGCATAACCGATCATTATACTACCTGCATTCAAATTGTATATAAAACTGAATTAGAACACAGACTCAAAACCAAATACACATCCTATATCGATTATAAACAACTAAAAAGTGACATACAGCGAATAAACTGGACTTTCCTAAACGACATGAATCCCCGGCCTAGAAACCTTTCTGAATTAGATTCCACTACAGACACTTTTATTGAGACAATTAAACATCAGATTTTACTCTCCACAAGATATAAGAAAATACCTCATGCTAAAATTAAGAGAAAAAAGTGGATAACCCAGGGCATTATTAATTCAGTTAATAGAAAAGACGCACTGTATAATCAACTTAAGAATGACCTAGAAAATATTACTCTTAAAACAGAATATAATTCATTGAAAAATAACTTGGCATCGATCATTGAGAAAAGGAAAACGGATTATTATAAAGAGCTAGTACAGAAAAGTCCAAATGCCAATGAGATATGGAAGGTCATAAATGAGATTAAAGGGACCGTTCAGGATAACACTATAAAAATGATAAAGACAGAAAATGAAACTATTATTAATGACAAAAAAATATTAGCAGATGAGTTTAATAAGTCCTTTTGTGAGACTGGTCGAAAACTTGCTCAAAATATATGGAGAGACCCCGAGTTCAACTCCAACATAAATATAAGAAGTAACTCTATGTACCTGGATAAAACAACACCTGATGAGGTGATGAAGGAAATTTCGAAGCTTAAGACTGGTAAAGCTGCAGGAATCGATGGCATTAAGAGTGAGACTTTGAAAATTCTGTCAGAATTCATTGCTCAACCCATAGCTTTTATTATAAATGCTTCTTTCAATATTGGTCTAGTTCCATCCTGTTTTAAGACAGCTATTATAAAACCCCCAAAAAAGGTGATCCACTACTGATCTCTAACTATAGACCTATCTCTTTAATCACTTGTTTTTCAAAAATATTTGAATCCATCCTTAAAACCCGATTATTTAGCTACGTGAAAAAATATGAGATAATACACAAACAACAGTTTGGCTTTCAACCCGGTAGGAGCTCTGAGGACGCTATTAATGAACTAGTTCACAGAGTTTATAGTTGTCTTGATAAAAATTCTAAAGCTTTGGGTATATTCCTAGATTTAACGAAAGCATTCGATACGGTAAATTTCAAATTACTACTCAAGTCATTAGAAAATATTGGAGTTCGAGGAAACAGCCATAAGCTTTTTGAGTCGTATCTTGAAAATAGGTTGCAGTACGTATCTCTTGATGGAGTTTTAAGTGCCCCATTAACACCCACTCATGGTGTGCCACAAGGTACTATCCTAGGACCCTTATTATTTCTGTTGTATGTCAATGATTTATTTTTGCTGGAAACAGAAGCTCATATAATATCATTTGCTGATGATACGGTCCTGTTTTACCAGGCAGAAACGTGGGACCAACTTTTTAACTTAGTAAGTATAGACTTTATAAAAATTAAAAAATGGATAGACAGCAGGTACCTCACAATTAACTTTGATAAAACATTAGCAGTACCTTTTTATACAGTTAGCTCATCAGCCCCAACAAAGGGAGTAGTGGACATAAAAACTGATACTGGCAACTTCAATATCGAGCTTTGTAATTCTGTCAAATATCTTGGCATTTTCATAGACAGTAGATTAAAATGGGATATTCATGCTAACTATCTATTAAAAAAACTCAGATTTATATTGCATATTTTCTACAAACTGAAACATATTTTTGACTCTCACAACCTAAGGACTATATATTATGCTTTAGTAGAGCCCCATATTTCCTATGGAGTAACTGGATGGGGTGGTATACTGAAGACACTTTTAGAGCCACTACAATTGCTACAGAAACGTTTTCTGAAGATTATTTTGAGAAAACCTCTCCTATACCCCACAAATTTGCTCTACAAGGAGGTTAACATTTTTAATATACGGCAGATTTATTTCTATAAATCCTGCATATATCTTTATAAAAACAGATATTTGCTGAAATATCCAACACATGATTATGTAACACGACAATCAACTAGCATGTTTGTTCCCCAATACATGTCTAAGTCTATTGGGCAGCGCTCTCTCGTATATCTCAATCAAATCAATCAAATTTCAATCTGATACCAGCAGAAATTCAAAAATTAAATTCAGTAAGTCACTTTAAAAAGAAATTGAAATATTTTATATTGAACATGGAATATAATGTGATTCAACGCATCTTTGATTAGTCGAAATAAATTACTTAGCTGAATGATACAGTGAATAAGATCTATGTTTCTACCTCATCCAAATTCAATATTTCTGTAAACTTTTAAATCTAGGCTAATTTTGTGTTGTGTGTGTGTATGTCTGGACGAGTATGTACATATGTGTCTTTTTTCCCTGAACTTTCATTCGAAAATGTCTACTTTTGTTTTATATAATATTCGTTTTATAATACTTAGTATTTGCACTTTCTGTATAGTTATCCGAGAAAGTATTACTATTATTATTAGATCATCAAATTATCACTATCATTGGATCATTTATTGTATATTAATTCATATTATTTTTACTACATTCTCCACTTACAGTGCGGCTGCACTCGTGGATGTATTTCAATGTTTATTAACGGAAAACACTTTATACTCACATCTATAACCATTGTACGTTTTTGTTTTCCTAAATAATAAACATTATTCTATTCTATTCTATTCTATCATATCGACCCAATATTGATTCATTCATAGTGCCATTCCAATCATTCACCAATATTGGTCCTGTATTAGCTACACTTTGGAATTGCCATATTACTTTTTTACCTTTGCCTTTGCGATCTCCGCATTCTTGTTGATCTGCTGACGGGACATGGTCGTCTGAGGAACCACATGCGGAAGTTGGGTCTTGAACAAATAACAGACTGTCGCTTCTGCTACGTGGAAGACGAAACAGCGGAGCATATTCTGTGCTCCTGTCTAGTACTGGAGAGAGCTAGGTTCTAGACATTTGGATTTGCCTAAGTGAATCTTTAGGTTAGGTTAGGTTGAAAGTGAGTGGGACAGCGCTGCCTCCTTCCACTGCAACTCAGTTGTGTCTATTGTGGCTAACACCCTTTTAGAGTTCACCGTACAGTCCCCACCTCTTTGCGAAGGCTATCAACGTGAAGGGTGAAACTTCCTTGAAGTCATGAGGTTCCAGTTGGGTAAATCCAAATGTCTGGAACCTAGCGCTATCTAGTATTGGACAGGAGCAAGGAATATGCTCCGCTGTTTTGTCCTCCACGTAGCAGAAGCGACAGTCTGAAGTTTGTTCAAGACCCAACTTCCGCATATGGTTCCTCAGACGACCATGTCCCGTCAGCACACCAACCAGAATGCGGAGATCGTTCCTGTTACATAATCCTCGGGGGGGCCTGACTCGAGGGGTATCTTATGAATGCCTTCGAGTGCAGTAGCCCTGGTGTATCTCGCCAGTGCAGTGCAGGAGTGCTTTTCTCTCTTCCCAGTCTGAGATGGTCTTTTTCGCCGTGCTTTTTGCAATGCCCGCAAATGGTTCTGGTCCTATGAACACAGATTCAGTTCCTCCTCTTGCGAGCGCGTCGGCAATACATTGCCTTCCACACTGCGCTGTGGCCCGAAGCCGTATGACTTCAAGGAAGTTTCACCCTGCACGATCATCGCCCTCGTTAAGAGGTGCGGACTGTACGGTGAATTCTAAACAGATGTGAGCCACAATAGACGCAATTGAGTCGCAGTGGAAGGAGGCATAGTCGCCCCACTCACTTTCAACCTAACCTTACCTAACCTAACCTACCTTTGCCTTAGATTGGCCGTGTATTGATTGGAATATTGGCCCTATATTATAGTTGTGATGGTAGGAACAATATTGCAGGTAAATGTAGGTGTAATATTATATCGACAGAGGGCGGTTACAACTAAATTTACATTGCATCCGCCCAAGTTAAAATAAGACATTAACTGCAAAACAATGAAATATGTTGTCCTTTTACCTCAATTCATCAAGTCATGTGGTTCTTGAAACTTCGCAGTGCAATATGTCTTAATTTTCAACAGTTCTAGTCTTTTTTTAACTTGAGCGGATATAATGTAAATTTAGTTGTAACTCTTAAATTATGAGATTTAGGTATATATAAAGTTCATTATATTTGCGGAAAAACGGTAGATCCGACAACATTGCAAGTACCACCACAAGATTGGCTGTACCTATTACGAGACGCTCCTGTCCCAAAATTCATCAAACTCGTGCAAACCATTTCCGAGACAAATGAGGCGTTCCGTACTTTAGACTCGCTCTGTATAAGTGTAATATTACTAATTAATAGTACTCCAATGTTAGAAATTGCTGCTTCAGGCAACATTCCAAATAAATTCATATTGGCTCAGCTCGCTGCTTCATTATATTGATTTTACGTTATTGGTGTAATTATATAGGTATTGATCTAGGCAAAAACAATAAACCTGGTAAATAAATACCCGTAGCCCAACAAAAATTTGTAATGTTCTAATACTTATTCAAATATTTTTATATTGTTACTTGACGGAATGTTAATTGTTTTGAGACCGTAAATATAGGCAATATTGGGCCAATATAAAATCAATCTTCATCCACCGCACATTGATAAAGTGCCTTGTTGACAGTCCTTTAGCGACTCAGTAAAGCTCCGAATAAAACGACTTCATTACGGTTTCTAGTCCCAATTTTAACTATGCTTTTTCGTCTATCCCAAATAAGGCAATATCTCTTACGTAAGGGACCCTCAAGGTAGCTGTCGAAACACAAAACCTTACTTAAGTGATTCTCAAGTATTAAGGGACCCTTAAGTATCGACTATGAATACGAGAATACGACCTTATATTGCTTTTCAACCTCGAATGGAACCCTAATACCTACCCGTTTCACGTTAACAACAAATCCATGGTTTTATTCATGGACTCTTGGGCAAATTTGACAAGTGCAAAACAGAAATTCGGCGTTATTTATTTAGCGTATAACATGAAAAAAGTAATAAAAAAGTAAAACTGTTTTTTTTATTTATTTGTTTTTTTTTTGTTTTCGAATAAGTTCATGGATCTCTTCACAAATTTAGAACCTCCTCTAATTCGTGGTCAAGTTCGATTTGCAATCAAATCGACTGTCAAGACCACACAAAAAGATACAAATTGAATAGGTAGGTCTTGCGTAAACCGCCAAACCATATGACAGCAACAGTGTTGGCAGCATTGGATGCTGTCACAAAATCCATGGTTTTATTCACAGATGTAAAACACAATCACTTTGACCTTGAAGAAGACCATGGATTAATTCATGAATAAATTCGCGAAGAAATCGTCGATGTAAAACGGGTACGCGCCTGCGCATAGGAGAAACTGCGGCCCAATTTCAATGAAATGGGCGGTGCTGGGGGCGTTCTGTTACGGTTCTCTGCGAAGTTGGATCACAATTTATTCTAGGTGCAAATTTGAACTCAAAACACGCCACTGACTGGCTCAATGGCCTCAGTATTCCCCGTCAGTCACATTGGACACGCCCACCCTCACCTTGTATTTCGAATTCAAGTCAGAGAGACAAGCTTTATATCAGAGATTTAGTGTTCGTCTAATCCACATTTTTGCTATCCATCTCTATACTGAAATTTGAATAGTTCTTAATCATTTTCCTGCTTCCGACATCCTATTGAGTGTAGGTATACACTACACTTGTGTAGGGCCACACTCGCACACTGCCTGGAGCCGGCTCTGTCGTGGGAACTATCTTCGTGAGTCAGTGTGACAGTCCGTGACCGAACAAGTGTAGTGGTGGTGAATAGTGAATAAATATGGCTTTCGAATTTATAAATTCGGTAAGTTTAATCTTACGATCCGTTTGGCTACATCAGATTTGCACTGACAACTATTTTTATAATGACTACGTCACCTGTATCGTGGCATAAACGTACCATCCACTGCTGGTCAATGGTTATCTCGATAGATAACCGGCAATAAATTGATGTTTGGTCTTGTATTTGCGGTCATTGCAAGTCTTGATAGGTGCCAGCAGACTGCGTTTCTCAGCGTTTTTCATAATAAACCTAAAAAGCGTAGGATATTGTAAATTTTTGGTAAATCAAGTCTGTTGTTTTCTTTTCGATTTGGACATTGTGCCGCCACCTTTCGTAGGACGGTATAAACACCGTATAAGGATGCATTCTGTCGACAAGGTCGCAGGCTGATCGCAGGTGTGCATGAGTGCGTGGTAGGGTGGAGCCCCGGTAGATGGCCCTGCGCGCGGCCTAATAATCAAGTAGCTATTAAAGGCAGTTTTACACGGTATCAGTTAACCAGTAGCCAGTAGCTCGTATGAGCCTAAAATTGATCACTAAAAGCATTAAGCAAGGTTTTGTAATGTAAATTATATTAACATGGTTACTGTAAGCTGTCACAGTAACAAAAAGCTCTTAGCGAAAGCATTAAAAGTATCGATAAAAGCAGTGGCGTAGATAGGAATTTTGTTCGGAGGGGGTCCTAGCTGAGACAGCCTATTAGACAATCCAAACCACGTGACTTTCCAATATGAATATGACAGCAGATGCCAAACAATGATTATTGTATTGTCAGTGTCATGCAATCGACAGAAAAGGAACAACCTAACACACATTTTGTGATCGTATGCCCACATGAACAGTTGTTTGTTTATATTTTGTGATGTTTTGCCATCAGCCGTCATTCATTAATTATTGATTTGACAGATCCTTGGATTGCCTAATTCCAGTATAGGTACTTTGAATATGTTGTTTATTGACCTAGGGAACATAACATGACTTCATATGTAAATCAAACATAGAACAAAATTTTAAATAAATAAGATCGTCTCACTCCACTCACGTCCGTATTTGCATCAGAGCCATATGCCATTTGGCAAGGATTAAAGGTTGCTCAAATAGTGGCAATCAATAGGATCGTAGTTTTTGTAGCTGACTGTCTACGTTAAGAGCACTCAGTAACAGGTATTCGCCAGATCCATTTGTTCAGATGTGCCTCCAGACTCTAGTAGATTTAAAGCAAGCTGGTAAGAAAGTTATTCTATACTTTGAGTACCTAGTCATACAGGTATTCGAGGAAATGCTGAAGAAGCGGCTAAAATTGTGACGTTTCTCAAAACATAGACGTCCAAACAGTTAAGGTTTGTGAACAACATATCCATGTCTTGCATTATATAAACAATTTACGGCAAAGAGAATGAGACAGAACAGGATCAACAACTGTGAAGGTTAGCCCTTGAAGGGTTTGGGTAAAATTATTTTCTATTTAGCTATAACGGGCTAAATACGCCACTGGATAGAAAACTTAATTCAAATTTTGTATCAAATTCTAATAAAATCATTCGAGTGAGAAAGCACTTATGGTGCGTCCAACATCCCAACATGCCTTTCAAGAGACTCACCATCACCATATAAATTATTGTTCAGGAGTACAGAAATTGCTGGTTCTGGTTCCTTTGACCAATTTCTGAAAAAAAAACATCCCCAGTCGCGATTTTACACCAAAATAGAACATAATTGGAGATTACTTTACATATTTAGCTACAGATTCCACTGTAGTTCCTTTGGTTCATTTTGCGCACCTTTTGACAATAATAACTATACCTTAACTACTATCATCATTTACTCAAACCACTGGACGTGACTTGCAGCTGTTAGCACATCTACATAGGTTTGTTTAACAGGACAGTGATAGTCAGGTAACCATTAGTTCCAGTACCTAAATCTCGACCTAAATCGAAGCGCGTTCTATTTGCTGGACTGGTATGATTACGAAAACTACATAGGTAGTGCTGAAATTTAGTCACTTGTACTGGCATCGCGAACTAGTCAATTGGTTTACCGTATCATGCGATTTGCCACGATTGGACCTCCTTTTTATGGGGATGTTTGAAAAGTAAAGTTAATAAGGCAGCTCGTGTCCAAGACCTCAAGAACAACATTTGCGCTTAGGCAATAAAAAAAACGGCAGGCATTGTCACATAAAATTTCAACCATCGCATCGCGCTGACATTACTGCAAATTGAGAAGTGGTGAACATTTTTGAGTGATCTTTCATACGTGAGTGGTATAGTTGAACCTTAAATATAAAATACTGCACTTGGATACAAAACAAACATTTGTATACATACAAAAATATGTCGTTTCATCAATTACTCACGCTTTGATTCTATGATATCTTACATTCAATATTTCTCAAATTGTCGACCCAACGACAAGATGCTATTGAATTTCAGTGACTGCTTCAATTACAAATTTTCATTGAACTAATCCATTTTTTATAATTGATTCTAAAATATTTCCATGAAGAAACAAGTTTCTTTGTTAGGACAGAATATTGAATTGTTTGGATTTCTCAAATGAATGTATTGTGCTTTTTTAATTGCAAAAGTATTATCTGTACTCAAATTAACCGCAATACATAATTATCAAAATAATAAGCAGTTGTTGCGCATTGCTATAATTAGATAATCGAAATATTGTTTAATATGGTCACCACAAATTAAAGTAGAGACATTTACCATATCGGTAACTTCTGTATTTTTAAAGAAATCAAATCTTTTGAAATTTGGAAAATAATTATTTATTTGCATAAGCATTTCGACTCTGATCAGATTAAACAAATTACCTTGTAAATTCGTTATTTGTACCATTAATTATCTAAAATGTCTCAAATAGCACAGATAATGTGTCTGCTATAGATGCCTTCTAGACAAAGTTTCATTACTCTAGTTTTGAAGAACTGCTTTTGTAAGAACAATTTTGTATATCAAATAAATTATACGGTTTGCTAAAGCAAAATTAAGATTAAGATTGAAAACAAAAGAATGCTTTGATTTCATCATACGCTAATAATAGTATAATTGATAGTAGTACATTATCATTACCTATTTTAAATTTATCAACTTACCTACAAATTTAATGCTTTTAACCTGAGCAGTAAATTGCTTGAATGACATGGATTTGAAACTCTACAATTTATATTATATTTAATACATAATGTATATATTGGAAGAAATAGAAAAGCATCCAAAAACTTACAAACAATTGAATACACAACACAACATTCTTATCTGTGTAGTCTTCATTTGCTTTTACTTTCTTGCATCTGTTATGAACAATTCGGTAAAAAATATACATATAGTGTGTAAGTTTGACCATGTTTCCGGTCAAGCCAGAACCCCGCTAGATTGGCTATTTATGTCAACGTATCCGAACTTATGTATGATTTCGAATCTAGTGATAAAAAAGTTACTCCCCCAGTCACCCGGTATACCTTTAGTAATACTGTTCCCTTCAGCTGCGGTGAATTTACCGTACCTCCATAATACAATATGTAAAGGTGAATTGTCTGCAGGTTCTCTAAAGAAAGGAGCTCGTACAAGAGGAGCACAATACCAGTCTAGATTGGAATCGAAAGTTTATGCGATGTCTCTATACTGTACGATGTCCGCCGTTTGGTTCATTGTATAACAGAATGCTGCAAAAAGTTTATTTTGATATTAAATGGTTATAATAAACGTGACAGCTTACTTGATCGTTATCATTATCTAAAAGCCATTTGCTTCTTGATTTTCTTAATAGAATAGAAATTACATCACCAAATTAACACTGAATACTACCAAAACGACAACAATGGTAATTTTTACTTGTCAGGAAATAAAGGATTTGAATATTAAAAATATTAAATTAAAATTGAATAATGAAGATGTAGAATGGGTAAGTCAAACAAAATATCTTAGAGAAAGTTATTTTTTTCCAATAAAATTAGTAAACATCTATCACTATTTTCGAGAATGACTTTATTTAAAAGCATAATACAACCTCACTTTAATTACTGTTCTAGTGATTTATACTTAGGTAATTTAATCTCTGCAAGTTTTAGTTAATAGAGGCATGAGAACTCTGATGAAAACAATCATTAGATTCAACCGCTATACTCCTATAGTATTAATGCTTTCCATCTTAGGGTGGTTTTCAGTAAAAGAGTCACCATTGCTACCTTATTATGGTTTTTGTTTATAAGTTGAAGAAGGATATGTTATCTACATATTTTAGTCAGTTTGTAGTACTCAGGGGCCAAATTCATTAAATACGACACAAGAAGTGTTAATGATTTTAACATCTGTATAACTAATAAACGCAGTACCACAATATCATTATTTCATAAAGCTGTAAGTGAATTTAAGTACCTTCCATCAAATATCAAAAACGTTGTGACACTGACAAGCTTTAAAAATATGTTGAGAGCATTTATGTTTTGAACGTTTAGGATTTTTTTTAAATATATTCTGTAACCTTTATTCTTTATCTATTAATTAGAACTACTGTAGTACGATGTCTATTTGAATAAACAATATCTGTCTATCTTGATGTCTTCAAAATATAGATCGCCTTGGCGTTCCTCTGATGTTTTGCATCCAATGTTTCTTCCAAAATAAGGTTGCGACAGTGATGCAATTAGTTCAATATTCCTTTTCATATTAGTAGATTTGCTGCTGCTTTTCCCATTTCTTCCAGGACGCTATTCTTACCAAACCTGCTCTCACTTTCTTCTTTCTTGTCGATTTTTTTGTAAATTGACAGTATTGTTCACTGCATTAAGACTAAGCCAGCACTCACTTTCAGAAGATAATTACCATTTCCAGTAAAAAACCACTGATCTTTAAAAAATAAACTGTTGTTTTTCAGATTGAACAAATATAAACAAAACTTTTTTTCTTTTGTTGTGGCAAAGTGAAATACGAAGAGAGTTTTCAAGATACGGTGTTAAAAAATCAATCTCTTTCAAACTTTGACATCCTGTATCTTGAATTTGAACTTTTCTACTTTAATTTGGATCAAAAATACGCCTTTGGTATTTTACGGCCTGTTAATAAGGAGAAAAAAGTTGACTTGTATTGTTTTAACATTTTTTTCGGCAGGCTACGGAGTGGTCATTATTTTTTTCGTAGAAAAAACAAAATGTGATACGAAGAGACACCATGATACAAAGAAGTTAAGTTTTTATCGGTTTAATCCAACGTTTAATTTTTTTAAGGTCAGTGGCGTACATTTTTGTTGCTAATATTAATTGTGGAACAGCCCCTCGAGTATCCTCTAGTCGGTGCTGACTGAGGGCCATATTCTCCGTTCAACTTTTTAAACGAAGCTTACGAAAACTTGGCTTGAAATTAAAGCTTGGCTTAAGTTATTTTTGTATGCACCGATATATCATCAGCTTTGCTTAGTTAAGCCGCCGGTAAGTTTGGCAACGGTGCTTATTTTTACCACATTGTTGTTTTGTGTCATAGAAACTTTATGTTTCATGTATCAACCGTCAGAAGAGGTCTCAGCCAATTGTCATTTCGTACGGATTTAGGATTGTTTAATGTTTATGTTTACACTTCACATTATGACACATGTGTTTTCATGAAGTTGAAGATATTTTAAATTGTTAAACCGCTTGTGATTTGTACTATTACTTTCATCTTACGTTCAGTATATAGAAATTTATGAATAATTATGACTAAAAAAGTTAGTGCCCAATATCATGGCTCCATAAGGGGTACATTTGACTAAATATTGTAGTAGTAAAATAGGAATTATTATTACATGTAACTACGTTTGTTGATAAAAGATTCATTTCACTAATTTCACAAGTCCTCAGACAGACACACATACAGTACAGAGTACACTGTATACAGGGTTATTCACGTTATTCGACACGGAGCATTATGGCTAAAGTATTCGATAAAAAAGAAAATAATAATTTGGGATGGATAGAGACCCATAAAGGCTACATTTTAAAAATATTTTCATGTTATACAGGGTGTCCCAAAAGCACGAAATGTATCAAAGTTATGTTTTTTTAAATGGAACACCCCGTATATTATTGCATATTCAGATTCCTTGATGAATTCTATTGTGACTTTATGTATCATACATGGGACTTAAAGCGAACCGTTTAGGTGTAAATCACCATTTTCGGTATAAGTAGATATCAGGAAAAAATTGAATATCGCAGAGATTATAAAACTTGGAAGGCTGTGACTTTGCCGTATTAATAACCATAAAATGCGTCAGCTTTGATGACACTTTCAAATTCAAATTACGTTTACGCTTGGAGAAATCGGTCGATGAATTAAGGAAACTTCGATCAGCGACAACTTGATTTTTTCAAATGGGAATGCCTAATTTTTTTTATACGGTTAAAAGTAGAATTTGATAACCTTTCTAATGATATAAGGTTGTGCGTATAAATCTCTGGTAGTTTTCATTTAATTTTAAATTTTCAAACAAATCGGCGTTTTTCAATTTGCCTACCTATAACCAACGTAGCAGGCCATGAAATATAAACAAAAACCTATTCAGGTAGAAGAAAACAACTACCTTAGCTGACAAATACACATGAACTAGACTAAAGGGACAAGATTATAAAAATTACTCACAACAAACAAAGTCTAACCAGAAACAGCGGCGGTAACATATATTTGGTCAAAGAGAAGCTGGAGTATGGCAGAAATGGATTTTTTCACGGTCTACTAGCTACTGCAATGTACTAGAAATTGACAATTTCCAAAACCATTAAAAATTTTGAAATAAAGTAAAAACTACTAGAGAATCTTGTAAGCAGTTTATTATTTTCATAATAAAATGTCACATTTAATGATATAAAAAAGTATGCAATTCTGTCATAACTCAAGTCAAAAGTACCTCTGACTGGAGCTCTGAAAATTCTTCAGTACCTATTAGCAAGGTCGCAGAAAATGAAGAATGAATTAAAATTTGTTCAAATTATAAAACATAACTTAAATGGCAGAAAATTTAAATCTGATTTGTCAGTACTTTTGTACAATATTGCTAATAGATATTGAAAAATAGAAGGGCTCCAGTCAGAGGTATCGACTTCGAGGCAAATTAGTACTTTTTTACACCATTACATATGATTGATAGTTGCGTGCTGGAGCAATAGTCGCTGGTTGTTTCTGTTTCATATGAGGGTTTTTGATTGCCTTGGAAATTTTTAACCTCTAGTAAATTGCGGTAGCCAGTAGACAGTAAAAATATCTATTACTGCCATACTCCAGCTTCTCTTTGACCTTAGAGATGTTATCGCAGTTGTTTCTGGGAGACTTGATTTGTTGTAAGGAATTTTTATAATCTTGTCCCTTTAGTCTAGTTAGTGTGTATTTTTCAGCTAATTTAGTTGTTTTCTTCTAGCCGAACAGATTTTTGTTTATATTTCATGGCCTGCTACGTTGGTTATAGGTAGGAAAATTGAAAATCGCCGATTTGTTTGAAAATTTAAAATTAAATGAAAACTACGAGAGATTGATATTCACAACCTCATACCATTAGAAAGCTTACCAAATTCTACGTTTAACTGTATAAAAAAAATTAGGCATTCCCATTTGAAGAAATCAAGTTATCGCTGATCAAAGTTTCCTTAATTCATCGACCGATTTCTCCAAGCATAAACGTAATTCAAATTTGACAGCCTCAACAAAGCTGATGCATTTTATGCTTAGTAATACGGCACAGTCACAGCCTTCCATATTTTGTAATCTCTGCGAGATTCAATTTTTTTCTGATATCTACTTATACCGAAAATGGTGATTTACACCTTAACGGTTCGCTTTAGGTACCATGTATGATACATAAAGTCGCACTAGAATTCACCAAGGAATCTGAATATGCAATAATATATGGGGTGTTCCATTTAAAAAAACATGTATTTGATACATTTCGTGTTTTTGGGACACCCTGTATAATATGAAAATATTTTTAAAATGTAGCCTTTATGGGTCCCTATCCATCCCAAGTTATCATTTTCTTTTTTATCAAATACTTTAGCCATAATGCTCCGTGTCGAATAACGTGAATAACCCTGTAGATACTCAAACTCAAGATCAATGTACTGAGAATTTGTAGTTTGTAGGTTAGGACGTTAGGATACACCGTAAAGCCAGGCTTAGCATCGCTAAGCGGCCATGGTTGATCGCTTAACTTTAAGCGCGATAAAAGGCTTTCAAACATGCGGTGCATACAAAATTTGCAGCTTAAGCCGGATTAAGGCTTAAGCTTGGCTTATATATATACGGAGAATATGGCCCTTACGTCTTATTTCAGTGGACAATACTGCCGAATTACAAAAAAATCGGTTCAGTGATGTTTAGGAAGTTAATAAATACCTATATTTTCCCAAACTTTGATACCTTGCATCTTAAAAAAACGAAGCATTTGCGCAACCACGTTTGTATAAAATGTCCACCTTAAAATCAGTTTTTCTATCGAGTATTAAAGTCCTGCTACTAAGAAGTGGTCAAGTGGACAACCCTGTATATTCATCTGAAACCGAGTCTGAAACCTAAGTCGGTCTGATGTGGATGCTGTAATAATCAAGTTCTCAGGGTAGATGATTCTGCAAGCATCCCAAAAGACCGTGTTCATAACTTTGCCGGCCACCATCTTTGTCTTATTCGAAGCAGTTTGCCTTCAAAAATCCACTGTTTTTTTTTCTGTCTGTGCTGTCTTTGGATGGGATAAAGAAATTACAACACTTTTTAGGATCCATTTAAATTTAAAATATTTTGGGTGTATCATTTGCCTGACGAATTGTCAGATAGTCGATTAGATTAGAGAGGCACAGGAATTTAAAGTCAATATTAAACTCCTTTCAGATCTTTTGCCTGTATAAAAAAAGCTATTGGGTGAGGCTTTCTTACTATAGATTCTAAATTGTGATGCGCACAGTGTACAAAAGTCATTTCAGGATTAAAGTTTGATGAGAGTTCACGTTTTCATGTCGACCGGACTTAAAATAAGCACTCCACTGTTTGTAGCAGGCAACAAACATCCAGCTCAATTAAATTTTAAAGAAGCTCAATATTTACTGCTGGAAATGACGCTGAAATTTTAACTTCGAAAGTTGGAGGAGCGAACTTTCCAAGACCCAAATGTTAGCTATAATAGTTAAAATGCAATTAATGGGTTACCTTATGGAACATCCAGCTGCACTTCACCATCTTCGCCGTAATTACGTATTAAAGTTTGAAAGGCATTCTAGAAGTTTATAGTTCAGACACTGCGGATCGAATAAATATTGTAGAACCATGTGCCGAAGATATTATTTATAAGGGTGTTTCAAAAAATAACAAGAATGAAGTATAACATCAATTCTCCATTCTGTTGAATACACTTATGGCATCGTTTTATCCAGTTGGCATAAACTTCTGAGAAACTATTTTTTTATATTGTTTACTATGCCCATGACAGCGTTATTGCGAGCTCTACATCTTACTCAAATCTTCAACCCCTCAATTCTTGTTAAGGAAACAAATGGAAGTCACGTGAAGTAAGGTCGGAAGGGTAGGGGATGGGGAACCATAATTTCCACCACTGGCGGCTGGTACTGCAGGGCACAAGGCCACTTGCCCACCCAACCGGGCAGAAAAATTACAATAAATAAAGTTATCATTTAGTGCTTCATTCCTTCATGATTTAATTTTTTTTTTATTGTCGGCCTCCCGCAAAGGCTGAAAGCTTATGGCGCTGTAGAAGCGCTGCGAGAGGATAAGTATCGGTTCACGTTAGATTTGAACCGCTGCAGGTTGTAGCCGTCGGGAAACAAATTCCCCGGCAGCTAATTCCACAGCGTCGAAGTTCTCCAAAAGAAAGAATGCTGGAGGAGACTGGTTCGGGGAGTAAGGACCTCGACCCGGTAACGATGAGCTCGCAGAGCTTCTCTAGTGTTCCTGGTTCGGACGGCCTGTGGTGTTATTATCTGAGAGAGCTCACTCGAACATCTTCCGTGATAGAATCTGTAAAACACAGATAGGTCAGCCACCCTCCTTCGATGTTCCAGGCTGTGGAGGTCCTTTGTGAGGTTAGGCGTATCGATTAGTCTAATCGCTCTTTTCTGGATAGTGTCCAGAAGCTTTAGAGAGTGCTTCGGAGCGCATTCCCACACATGGGAGCAATACTCCAGCGATGGTCGGATCTGTGCTTTGTAGAGCAGCAGCAGTTGCTCTGGTGTATACAACTTCCTACAGCGGAACAAAACTCCAAGCTTCTGGGATGCCGTTTTAGCAGTACTGACGACGTGGTCCTGCCAGGACATGTTACTGTTGATGTTGATTCCCAAAAGCTTGACGGAAGGTGATTCGACTATGGGGTGACCCTCCATTTCCACGGTTGGTAAGCCATTGTGAGACTTCTTTGTAAGTGTTGTTGCCTGAGTTTTTTGTACGTTGAACTGTACTTTATTTGCTAATCCGCACTCAACAATTGTTTTGATATCTGGCTTGCCTGGTTCCATGCACGACACTAATGTACTCTCATCAGCGAAGCTGTGCGTTACAGCGTTATACGCATGTATATATACTGAATCAAACTTCATTCTTTTGTCTGCTCAAACCTTCTTTCCGCAGTGACCAAGCGACGAGTACGACCAAGATCGTGCTGCCTGTGCTTGACGTCCTCAGAGGAACAGTTCAACATGTTGGAAGAGATTTTATCTTTTGCATCAGCAAATAACCTCATTCTAAATAATCAGCATGGCTTTATACCTGGACGATCGATAATCACTAACCTGTTGCATTGTATCGATCAATGGACTCGCTCCTTAGACGCAAACACTCCTGTGGACATCGTATACCTTGATTTCTCCAGAGCCTTCGACCGCGTTCCTCACAAGAGGCTGCTTTACAAACTCGAGCATCTCGAAATCAGAGGCAACCTGCTGTTATGGCTCGAGGCATTCCTAACTGGAAGAACATCTTATGTACGCGTTGGAGGCAGCTACTCATCTACCCACAACGTAACCAGCGGAGTACCGCAGGGGTCTGTGCTAGGTCCAGCTCTTTTTTTTTGTACACAAGCGATCTTCCTCAACTAGCCTCATCTCCATGTTCTGCTTATGCAGATGACACTAAAATTTACAATAAAGTTGCGAACTCCACTGTACTTCAAGAGGATCTGAATATAGTTAGTCTTTGGTCAGAGCATTGGCTTCTCCCTCTCAATCTCGACAAGTGCTGCGTTCTCCATGTCTTTAGAATTTGTTTGAAGAATTCCTATAATTTTAAGAGCTTTAGATGTAATTTCAGAAATACGATAAGAGAACATCATTTTTGTATCGAACCTTTAGGTCATTAATCCAATTCTGCTCTTTAAAAAAATTAAATGATTTCCAGATTAAACTGATAAAAGCATAACTGTTTTGTCTCTTCTCTCTCACTTTTGTGAGATGCGAAGAGATCCTCTAAAAAGAGGAAAAAAATAAAAACCACTTCATGGCCTGTCAAAAAAAATTGTAAAACAAAACCAGTTAGCTTTGCTATTCTTACTGAATAGACGTAATTCCAAGGGGGTGTGTCCTAAAGATTATGGTTTTCGAGATACAGGGTCAAAAAATCATGTCCAGTCAGATAAATGTTTCTTTGGTACCTGTTTTTTTTAAATAAACAAAAATTGCCGCACGATAAATAAAACAAATTAATGTCTTGCGTAAAACTTTTAAACTTAATCCTTTCATTTTTTTGCAGTTGGTCGGGGGTGAGTTCGACATGGAACTGAACTTCGTCATCCAAGATGCACAGAACATCCGTCACATGTTGGAGCTGCTCGACCATTGCCCACCGAACTTACAGGTAAGTTTGAGGCTAGAATACGTACTCTCTATACCTCTATTACACGGTATTAAGAAAGTTAGAAGAATCTAACTGCTAGACGTATCACTTGTACAAATATTTTTTTTATATGCGGAAATGTACTGAGATGAATATGCGTGAAAGTAGTTGCAGTATGTATGCAGTAGGTAATCTAAAAAGGTTTATTCGTGTAGCTTTGTAGCTTCCACGACATGGTAAGGACAGCTCTCACCAGTTTGGTGACAAATGCAGTGGCGTAACTAAGGGCCCGCGGGGCCCGCAGCTGCGGGGGGCCCCGTAGTCTTGGAGGCCCTCGGTCCTCACGCGCCATCCTTTGTGCGACAAGAAAATAGGTACTAAATTAAAAGGTCGCTTCGCGAACCGTTTAGGTGTAAATCACCATTTTCGGTCTCAGTAGATATCACGAAAAAATTGAATATCGCAGACATTATAAAATCTGGAAGGCTGTGACTTTGCCGTAGTACTAAGCATAAAATGCGTCAGCTTTGATGAAACTGTCAAATTTAAATTACGTTTATGCTTGGAGAAATCGGTCTATTAACTAAGGAAACTTCGATCAGCGATAACTTGATTTTTTCAAATGGGAATGCCCAATTTTTTTCTAGGGTTAAACGTAGAATTTGATAGCCTTTCCAATGATATAAGGTTGTGAATATTAATCTGTGGTAGTTTTCATTTAATTTTAAATTTTCACACAAATCGGCGATTTTCAATTTTCCTACCTATAAGCAACGTAGCAGGCCATGAAATATAACAAAAACATGTTAATTCAGATGAAATAAAACAAATAACTTAGAAAAAAGATACAGACGAAATAGAATAAAGAGACAAGATGATAAAAATTCCTTACAACAAATCAACTCTCCCAGAAACAGCTGCGATAACATCTCTAAGGTCAAAGAGAAGCTGGAGTATGGCAGTAATAGATATTTTTTACAGTCTACTGGCTACCGCAATTTACTAGAGGTTAAAAATTTCCAAGACAATTAAAAACCCTGATATGAAACAAAAACAACCAGCGACTGTTGCTCCAGCACGCAATTATCAATCATAATATGTAATGGTGTAACAAAATAGTAATTTGCGTCGAACTCGATACCTCTGGCTGGAGCCCTTCTATTTTTCAATATCTATTAGCAAGATTGCAAAAAAGGAATACTGACAAATCAGATTTAAATTTTCTGCCATTTAAGGTGTTTTATAATTTGAACAAGTTTTAATTTATTCTTCATTTTCTGCGATCTTGCTTATAGGTAGGTACTGAAGAATTTTCAGAACTCCAGTCAGAGGTATCTACTTTTGACTTGAGTTTTGACAGAATTGCATACTTTTTTGTATCATTAAATGTGAAATTTTATTATGAAAATAATAAACTGCCTACAACATTGTTTAGTAGTTTTCGTTTCATTTCAAAATTTTGAATGGTTTTGGAAATTGCAGCTAGTAGGCCGTGAAAAAATCTATTTCTGCCATACTCCAGTTTCTCTTTGACCAAAGATATGTTACCGCCGTTGTTTCTGGTTAAACTTTGTTTGTTGTGAGTAATTTTTATAATCTTGTCCCTTTTGTCTAGTTCGTGTGTATTTTTCTACTAAGTTGGTTGTTTTCTTCTTCCTAAGCAGGTTTTTGCTTATATTTTATGATCTGCTAGGTTGCCTATAGGTTGGAAAATCGAAAAACACCGATTTGGTTGAAAATTTGAAATTAAATAGAAACTATCACAGATTGATATTGACAACCTTATATCATTAGAAAGGCTATCAAATTCTACATTTAACCGTATAAAAAAATTAGGCATTCCCATTTGAAAAAATCAAGTTATCGCTGATCCAAGTTAACTTAATTAATCGACCGATTTCTCCAAGCATAAACTTAATTTAAGTTTGCCAGTCTCATGAAAGCTGACACATTTTATGCTTAGTAATACGGCAAAGTCAGAGCCTTCCAAATTTAAAATTCAGCCGAATACACCCTGTAGATACAAATTGCTGGTAACATCCAAAATAATATCCACTTAATATTCAAGTAACTCGCTGTATAATATTATTGAGAAAAGTTAAAGCAATATATCAATTTGGACCTATTACTTGCGACCTTGCAAATCTGGAAATTAATAGAAAATAAATTTTAACTTGGCAACCTCGCAACCGATCCCAAAAATATTTTAGAGTTAAATAGACATCAATGATGGAAACTAGAAAAAATTAAGAAAAAGTTATAGTTCCATATAAAAAAAATCACTATCTTACTTTTCCGCAACCCTATATATTTCAAAATATTTCTAGAATATGCATCTTAAGTAACCAAATAACTTTTGTATTTGACATTTTCTTCCATCAGGTATACCTTGCGAGATATCGAAGAATTACACACTAAATTGACACCCTGTATAAACATCGGATAGCGACAACGCCTTGTTTTGGTTTGATGGTTCTCTGATTATTTGGCGATTTCTGAATATCGGGTTTTATCAGGGTATGGTAAAGTGCTGTGCGATTTGTAAGAAACAATTGATGAATGCAGATCTTATCATTGGTACTCACATGCCAAGAGCATGCGACTTCTTTCTTCTAACCTATTCGAATTCGTTTGGAATCACAGCTAGCCGATAACTCACAAAGCAGATCGAAACGGAAACCAAGGGACTGTGAGGTGCTTGCCTGCATTGTATTTGCACAGATTCACAGTAAATGTCTGGAAAATGCCTGCGCTAAGCGAGGGTACGTGAATAGTTGGCCTTGTTCGGGAAATGAGTTAGGTCACAAATAGGGCTGTTTGTCTCGTGTCGCACTTAATTTAAATGGAGATTTCAGTAGCTATATACGACGTAACTCCGGGTATTTTCGAGTTTCGCTTTGAAGTGGATATACGTAGATATTAAACAGGGTGTATCATGTTTTCGGAATCATATTATGCAAATAATCAAATTGACTTTTCGCCCAGTTGTGGGGCAGTATTATGCATTCAGTTGATTTATCTGCTGGGGTTTGGTCTTTATTCAAAATGCATGCGAACCGGATTTTAAATTTCCTACATATCAGCTCAAGATATGTCATTCTTTGTTTCTAAAACCGTTCATACAGAACTTGATATACAGGGCCCGGGACAAAGGACCGGCGTTTTTGAAATGGCTAGTTTAACCTGGCTGAATAGTTTTCTTAGTAGCCGTCGCCAGTTTGGGTCCATACAATCTACTGGGACAAATTTAATAATGTGTAAAATCAGAGTCTTTAAATATCAAAATGGGCGTGCCTCAGGGTTCTATTTTATCCCCTAAATTTTTTATACTTTATGTTAATGACATTAAAGAACAATTCCGGGATAGTTTTTGTTTTTTGATTATGTTCTTGGCTCTGATCTCCGGGATAATTATTATGTTGCATATGCTGATGACTTTTTGACTTTATTTTTTTTTTAAATACACCAGATACTAAAATTGAGGACGAATATATATCAAAATCCATGGATACGTTGCCTGATTATTTTGCTAGTATTTGTTTGTACTTAAACCAAAACAAAACTGAAATAATTCAATACCATACTAGACAGCGCCCAATGGATGATCTATCTATCCAATAGTTTTAAGAGGATCAAATTAAATTTCTAAAGCGTCAGTTGTAAATTCGAACTGGCAGGTATAAATTACACCTGAAAACCTGGAAGCCTCAATGTGAAAAACTTATTGCTAGCTTAAACTCTTATGCATACTTGTTCCGGCACCTAAAACCTATTTTTGAGAGGACCCAACTTGTTTGTTTGTGCTATGCCTTAATTGACAGCAGATTAAGGCACGGATATGTATAATATTACGATTATTGCCAGTTTCTCCAGACTCCAGTACAACGTCATGTCGAGAAGTATTTAAGGATTTCAATGTTTTCACCGTAATTTGTGTATCCATCGATAAAATAGGGATTTACATGTATCACAAGAAGGCGAACTTTAAATTGCGATATTCGTGATAGAAATACTCGAAATATGATATTCATGATAGAAACACTCAAAATAAAAATAAATATAAATATTACTTTAAATGCTCCAAACTACATGGGTGTTATAATATACATATAATAACCTACCTGCAGTTATAATAAACTGCATGTCTGTGACACTTTTCAAAAGACATTTGAAGGGTTTCTTGGTCTCAAATGTCTTTCATGCACTGGACGAATATTTCGAAGAAAAAACTATAAATACACTGTTTGTAGTTTTGAACTCTCGCTACTTTTTGAATGGCTATGTGTACGTTTGTTGTTTCTTAGATATACCGCTACTGCTACTGTTTGTTTTATTTATGCTCCATCTAGATGTAAAACAGCTTTTGCTATTGACAATTTTCCATATTGTTTTACATTCAAATAGAAAATAAAGTTAATTGTTTATGAATTATTAATCACGACACCAGGTATTTTACCATTTTAGTTAAGATTAGTGGTTCACCGTGGAGGGTGGGTTGATTTAAAATCAACTCCGCTGATGTTGTTTCAGTAAGGGACTAAATAGAGTGCGGTAAGGTAAGAGGTAACGTAAGACGTAAGGTAATAAACCTGTGGAATCAGATGAGAGTGTTGCGTTAGCTCTTACGTTACGACTATAAACACTCTCATCTGATTCCGCAGGTTTATTTTCTTACGTCTTACGTTACCTCTTACCTTACCGCACTCTATTTCATACTTAAGCGTTATACATTTTTTATATAGTCTACTTACAGCAAATTAGGACGCTTTTTCCGAATCGAGGATTCCGAGGCAGCAGGCAATTTTATCTCTGGGTCGTCAGCCACAACCCCTGAGGGTATTTAGCAGAACATATTCCACTCGCAAATCGAGACCGCAAAACTTTTTTACGATACACATGCGAGAAGGGATCGTACGTTATTCATTATTTATTCATGAATCCGAGTTTGGAACTTGTTTGTAAAGTACTTTGAAATGCCGGACAAATATTTTTGTATCGAATATATACTCTAATATACAGGGTGGTCCACTTTTCAGTAGTAGGACTTTAACACTCTGATTTTAAGGTGGAATTTTCTTAAAAATATGGTTACCCAGCATCATTTTCAAGATACAGTGAAAGTTTGGGAAAAAAGAGAGATTTTTTTTAATTTCTTAAACCTTATTGAGCCGATTTTTTGTAAATGGGTATTGTTGTCAAGTGCAATAAGATGCTAAATCAGCAGACTAGAGGATAATTATCATTCTAACGCCCGATTTTATCAACATGCGCATTTTAACAAAGACTTTGACCAATCAGAGCAGCCCATTCAAGAACATGCATGTGTCAAAGTACTCTGAAAATTATTGATTTCTCTTGAAGTTTACCTCAAAAAGGTCAAAAATGACATGCTTTATATACAATCGACCATTGTGAATCATCTAGTACCTTTTCCAGTCTAATTTTTCATCCTAAATGGGTGAAAAATTGCATTTTCTTGTTTAACAAAGAGTTTAGCAATTGCTAATCTCAACCAATCAGATTCCAGAAAACCAATACATTTGATCACTGGATGGTTGGTGTATCAGATAAAGAAGAAATTCAAATTACTGCATTATTTGGATAAAACATTAATTTACTATCGATAATAATTCAATATACCTTTGTATTATAGTAAAAAGAGGTAAAAATAACATTTTGTTATATTTCACAAAGCTAAAGACACGATTTAACTGTTGGCCAAGCAGTTTTCCAAGTGTGCATGTTCATTACTGGTTGCCTGTCCTGAAAGGCAAAGCTGCCGAGAGTCCCGAGCTGGCGATAACCTTATTTTTGTAAACAGGAACCTGTCGTGCAACTCGTGCTATTTTATTCAAAAACATATTTACGTTAATGGTGGAAAAAAATGCGTGTAATATGAGTAAAAAGCATATCAATAAATTATTTGGTTAAAAAAAAAATGAAAGAAAATAGTTGCTAGCGCTAGGTTTCGAACCAACACCCGCTCGAACACACCAATTTGCCTATCTAACACTGCGCTACCCGGCCTTCTGCGGAGGGGATCGCTTCAACGAAACATATTCGATTAGGTGCTTTATTACTGTAATCATACTTGTAATCTAATTTCAACCATTTAAAAATATATTAATTTCGATGATAGGCCTCGTCTCGAGCTGCAAACTTTATTCGTTGCCTATGTCGCAACAGATACTTTTGTTATAAAACTTATATATGATTTATGATAAAAAGTGTCATCCAGCTTTGACCTCTTGTTTCCAATATTGATAAAATACTATTGGATGATACTTATTAACATAGCCCGCAATAGCCAATAGAAAGCTTTTGCTAAACAACATCCAATAGAAAAGCTTTGTCAAAACCTTTGTTAGAATATGGGGGCAGGCAGCCTAAGTGGCGTCTCGGAAGGCAGTCCCGCGATTGGTATTAGCAAAAAATCTACGCCACTGTCCTTAAAAATATTAAATGTTGTTTTTCAGATTAAGCAGATAGAGTCCCAGCTTTTTTGTCTTTTGATGTTTCTTCTCATCCGGTTTTGTTTCCGAAGAGAAAAAGAAAAACCACTTGATAGTCTACCGAAAAAAAAAAAAAAATGTAAAACAGAACATTACAAAACGTACAAAAGAAAGTCCTGGGCTTCGAATCAACACCCCGCTCGAAGATGGACATTGTCAGGTTGGAAGGTTGACTCTTTAAGACGTTGCGCCATTACGGCGTTTCCGAGAAGGTTGCTTCAACAAAACATAGTTCATTAGGTACTTTATTACTGGATATTCTAATCTAATCTCAAACGTTCAAAAATATATTTATTTCGACCATAGACTTTGTCCCGAGCTGCAAACTTCATTCATCGTCTATGTTGCGACAAATATACAGTAGTTACAAGTAACTATCTTCACGATTGGCTGGGAATCTAAGACCCTTTTTTTTTCAATTTTTATTTTGACATAACTCTTGAATTATTGCAAAAAAAGAAAACAAAACCAGTTATTTTAGAAAACTTACATATAATGTTTCCATTTATGAAAAAAAAATTATTTTTGATTCAAAACCTCAATTGTTGAAGTACCCTGTACATGTATGAGACCCACGTGTATGTACAGGGTGTCCCATTTTGGGCACTTTTACGGGGTATCTCGGTTATTTTTGAAGATAGAGAGTTGCGGTTATCGCGACAGTGTGCTACGTTTTTGTGAAACTAAGGATGCCGGTAACAATACTATCATGGCCCACTTGATTTTTGAGATCCAGGGTAAAATCGAAAACTATCGATTTTGGGACCACCCTCGTATCTCGGTTGTCTTTTATCTTATTGAAAATTCTAAAAAAGGGTCTTATAGAATTTTTGCTGTAGAATCCAGTGGTGTAGTTTGATTTTTTCTTACTCTAACCATTTTTCAGTTATGAAGCAAACATATATTTTTTTAAATGGAACACCCTGTATATTATTATTTAAGTCAATCGGAAATAATTCAAGCTTTAAAAAAATGTATATTAGTATTAAGTTATTTTGACAATTACGCTCAAAATTTGGTTCTTTCAATTCTTACTTTATTTGTAGCAGTAGGCCATGACATATATTTAAAAAACAATATTCAAGTAAACAATTATTAAGATAGAAGATACTCAATACTTTTAATTTCAGTTATTTAATTGTATTTTATACGCTATTAACTACTATTTGTGATAATGTTCAATAAATATTACTTATTGTAGTCCATTGTTACATTACCTAAAACCAAACAACATTATATCTAAAGAATGTTAACACAAAATTAAATTTAAATTTGAATCAAAATAAAATCTAAAAATATCGAGGAGCTTTTACAGATGTTGGTTCAAGTTGGAGAGTACTTTCTCGAATGCAAATCTGGCACAATTTCTTATCTTTTAATGGCACTTAAAAGAATCATTCGTCTCCTTCGCGTTATGGCGATTAAACATTCCCAAACTTGGATACTCTGCAAATGTTCAAGTATCTTATACTTGTATGGATGGTAATTGTATTTTTTTAGAATTCTTTCTGCAGTTGATTTTGGTACCCCTACGGCTTCTATGTATATGTGCTTACAAGATGATGAATGCGTTGCTTCTATGTAACCTAATACGTTTGTTTCTCTTTGCTCCCTATTCTCCCGTCATAGCCCACTATCTACTCAATATTATAATAACACAATATTCATCATTTTAGTGAGACATTATTATTTAAAAAAGTGTATTTTGATTCTGTTTTTTCGAATTTGAGTAGGAAGTCTCTTGTAGAGCAATAACTGCTTAGATGCTTATTATTTATAGTTCATTAACCATGGCCTACTGCTACAGGGTGTTCCATTTAAAAAAAATATATGTTTGCTTTATAACTAAAAAATGGTTAGATTAAGAAAAAATCAAATTACACAACTGGATTCTACAGAAAAAAATCCATAAGACCCTTTTTTAGACTTTTCAATAAGATAAAAGACAACCGAGATACCAGGGTGGTCCCAAAATCGATAGTTTTCGATTTGACCCCGTATCTCAAAAATCAGGAGGGCTATGATAATTGTGTTAACGGCATCCTTCGTTTCACAAAAAAAGTAGCACACCATCGCGACACCCTTTACTCTTATGTTCATCGTAGATAGAAAAGAACACGTTTCAGAAATATCGATAAGCGTATAAGACTTCAGTTTGCCCTCACATTGACGCCAACGTAGTAATATAAATTACCTTTCCGGCAAGAAAAATTATTTAGTTATAGCAGAGTTGGGCAGGTGAGTTCGCCGCCGCACCATTACTTAACCAGATCGCGTATTACTGCGAGGAAAGGGAAGTTTGGTAATATGGCTGGTAATATGGTAATAAGCCTAATAAATAGTTCCATCCAGGTGCGGTAAATGTTAAAATATGCAGCGCACAGGCGGAGTCCAAAGGTACAGATACACATGCTCAAATCGAGCACATAAGCATGCTATTTATTTATTTATTTATTTATTTAGCGTATGGCTACATGGATTGATAAGTTATGTACAGTCAAATAAAATACAAACATTAAATTGAAAAGACAAACAAAAACAAATAGATTCAGATCTTAAATTAAGACCATTTATCCAGTCCACTACAGAGTTCGATGCTTCGAAGAAATCCGACAGTTCTCCAGCATATGCGGTAAGCGGGCATTCGGTGACAGTATGTTGAACAGTCTGCTAGGGCTCTCCACAGTCATAGGATGGTGACTCGGATATCCTCCATTTCAAGAACGAGTCACGACAGATGCCATGTGACATTCTGACTCGATTAAGGGTTTTCCATGCATGGCAAGGTAATTTTATTTCTAGCAGGGCTCGAGCGGGTGGAGCTTGTACCGGCTTCTGGACCTCCCAATCTCTCCTCCAGTGATCATCAATTTGGAAGCCATCCCGCAAGAGCCGTTTCGCAAGTGGTAATGCCATTAATGAGCAACTGCTACCTTGTAGCACGTATGAACGTACCTTGCTAGAAATAAGTATGCTAATTTCGAGCATGCTCAAGAATCGACGATCTTTTGGCTGCGATTTTTGAGCATGCTACCTGTAGCGCGGCTGGGAGAGGACGTGATTTTAGCTTGTCTGGATATGTCTGATTATTGAGCATGCTTATATCGATCAGTCATTCGCAGCAGCAGCAGCAGCGAAGTTTTCTCTTCTACTCGGCCACTTTCGAACTCAAATCGTTCTATTCCTCATCTATTTCTTTCTTGATGACAGAAGTTTTTTGAGATATTGTATTCCAACCAAAATGATGATATTATTCAATTTTCTGGCGAGCGTCCCTTGGTTTTCCATTGTTAACTAGCAGATACCTTGCTATTAATAAGCATGTGTATCCGAAGTGTTTGCTTTTAGCAGGATCTATAAAAGTAAATTTGTAGGTACAGATACGCATGCTCCTCAAATCGAGCACATAAGCACCCCAGTAATAAGCAACTGCTACCTCATAGTATGTATGAACGTACCTTGCTAGAAATAAGCATGCTAATTTTGAGCATGCTCAAGAATTGAAGGTCTTGCAATTTTTGAGCGTGCTACCTTTAGCGCGGCTGGGAGGGGACGTGCTTTTAGCATGTCTGGGCAGGTCTGTTTATTGAGCATGCTTATATTGATAAGTCAGTCGTTTGCAGCAGCAGCTATTCAGCCAATTTCGAACCCAAATCTTTCTATTCCTTCTCCTTTTCTTTCTTGATGACAGAAATTTTTTGACACATTGTATTCCAACCAAAACGATGATATTATTCGATTCTCTGGTAAGCGCCCCTTGGTTTTCCATTAAAAACTGACAGATACCTTACTATTAACTATTATTAACAAAAGCAAATGTGTAGGTATAAAGCTCAAATCGAGGACATAAGCATGTCATTAATGAGCAACTGCTACTTCGTAGCATGTATGGACGTACCTCGCTAGAACTAAGCATGGTAATTTCGAGCATGCTCAAAAATCCACCGTCTTGCGATTTTTGAACAACTACCTGAAGCGCGGCTGGGAGGGGACGTGTTTTTAGCATGTCTGGACAGTTTTGCTTATTTAGCATGCTCATATCGATCAGTCGTTCACAGCAGGTACGCGTTATCGCACGAAATAATGCCTACCAAGATTTGCTAACAAACATGGATGACCCAACGTTGGCTTTAAAAATTATCAAAATAAAAATTAAGTGCTTGAAGACTGCGTATCACAGCGAATTAAAAAAATGTGTGTGGTAACATGCGTAGATGATTTCTGTAGCCAGTAATCTCTCATTTCAGCTAGCAATAGAGTACTTCCACCAAGGTTTTCTCTTCTACTCAGCCAATTTAGAACCCAAATCGTCCTATCCATTTGCTTTTTCTTTCTTGACACATTGTATTGTAGCATGTATGTACTTACCTTCCTAGAGATAAGCATGCTAATTTCGACTACGCTCAAGAATCGACGGTCGTGCGATTTTTGAGCTGCGTTAGGACTTTTGTGATTTAGCATCTTCGTTAATGATATAACATCAAGTTTGACTTGTAACGCTCTCCTTTTTTTGGATGATTTAAAGTTGCTCTATCACATCGATAACATAAGCGATTGCGAAATATTGCAATCAGACTTGACGGCTCTGGAGGCTCAACGGACACAGGGTATCAAAGTTTTACCTTTATCTTCATTTTTTCTCAATTATTTCGCAATAAAATGGCACAACGATCTAATATTACGTAGCCGGGGGTTTTTAAGACTAGAAATTTAAAAGCGGTTTTGCTATCATGAGTACAGGGGGCCACCTACGGCACATTGAACTCATTTAAATTATCAAAGCTTTTTTCCGATTTGGTGCATCAACGTATCAAAAAATCGTTTCCTCAATATGTTTTACGTAAAAAAGGTATAGTTTATTTAGATCCGTAGAGGTAACCGTTTTCGAGATAACCTTCATTGAAATTTCCGATGCGACAGAATTATCGGTATTTCCGTACAAATGAATATTATTAGGCTCGTACTTTTACATATCATCAACGAAGTATTCTTAGGGCCGGTTGTACAAACGCTCAGTGAACTCCCGATCACGTAACCTTAAGTTCAGCGATGAACACGGTTCAACGGTTGACGCGTTGTACAAACTCCGTTTTGGGAAGGATCAGCTGTCTGGATCAAGAGAGGATTGGTAGCAATGGATATAGGGTATTTGGTGCCGAAACTAGTTACTTTTCGTTTTTAATGTTTAATGTTATGCAGGTCATGTTAATGTCACGTCTATGAATGTCAAATTCTGACATTCATCAAATTTTGTTGTCGGTCAAGAAGTATTTTGCAATTTTATAATGGAATCCAAAAAAGGGCGACTAATTTTACGGCGAAAGAAGAGACCGTATTAATAGAATTTGTGAAAAAATATGAGACTGTTTTGGAATGCCAGAAAACGGGTACAAATATTCATAGAATCAAAACGGAAAGGTTGAACTTGTCCAACAGTTTGCGTGGAGAGACATTTCGTGAAGTAAAGGTACTGAAAAGCGATTACCAAAATTTAAAAAAAAGGACAAAACAAAAATTTGCCGATGAGAGACAGTACATCCATAATACCGGCGGTGGGCCTTCGCAGGATTTTAAAATACAGGACTTGGACATATCAATAAAAGAAAAATCGGACCCCAAATAACAGGATTCACATCTATACCCTATTACCCGATACTTTAAACTGTCAGCCGTGTCAACAGCGAACAGCTGTTCAGCTAGTGATAACTAAAAATACCCCAGATTGAGCCATGACGTATCAATCTTAAACTTTGAAGGAATGCAGGGCTGTATTGAGTAGATGCATTACTAATAACAAGTAATTGACACTTGGTGTAATCCGGCGTGTCTTTCAGTATATCAGTATGGCTGGTCTGAATGATGATGATTAGGTACACTTTAAATGAGGTAAGAATGAAGATAAAAACATGTTTAGCTTAAGCTTCAGTTAAACTACCTTATTATATTAATCTTACTCCATGTACTTACTTTATACTTTTCTCCAATTGTACCTTGTATGTTTCAACCAAAAATATCGCACTAGTGATGCAAGCTATCCATTGAATCGTCCTTATTGCTAAATATAGGAGTATTGTGATAGTTTCTAACAATATACAAGTCAATAAAATAATCTATTTCCTTTAACTAACCACTTTTGCTGTGAATTTCTGGATATTGAAGCAATTTCTTGTTTACAACAATAGTCATTACTTTTTGGCAAATATTCAATAAGAATATTACTAGTACGGTCCTGATCGCAGGATTGCCAATCAACATCACTAGTAAAAAACTAAATTTGAGATACACTTCTTCGTCAGCTGATACCTATCAAATAGACGTCAAGCCAGTTTAAAGTATCAGGTAACAGAGTATACATGCGACGATGATGCGGAAACTTTTATTGCTGATGTGCCTCCAATTAATTGAGAATTTGTTCACGATACATTCGGTACAAATATCATTTGGCATTTTTCAGGTCGTTTTTCCTAATAATGTCATTCTCGGTCAAAGGTTCGTTAAAGTACTCCGTCATGTAACTCAAGTGAAAATATCGCATTTGACTATGTCACTCACGTCGGATATTAGGGTTAGAAACTGACCAGCTGGTCGTAAACATGGCCATTTTAAACCTTGAAACGCCGTTAAATGCTCCTCGGTGGCCGTTCAACTTGATCCGAGGTTGAACTGAAGTCAACGCTTGAACTTTGTTGGTACAACAGCAAATTAGAGATGAACTCGGTTCAAAGCTGAACTCGAGTTAAACTGTGTTTGTACAACCGGCCCTTAGACTTAAACACCGCGTATTATAAGATCAGATATGTTTGAAACTTGTTTTTTGCCGCAATATTGATTCGTTCGACAATACCGATAATTCTTTCGATCACATTTTCCAACCTTGGAAATTTTCATAAAGATTATCTCGACAACGGTTACCTGTAGCGACTTATACAAAGTATAGTACCATTTTTACGTAAAAAGATATTGCGGAAACGATTTTTTTAATATTCACGTTGATGCACCAAACCAGAAAAAAGTTTTATTAATTTAAAAGAGTGCGATGTGCCGTAGGTGGCGCCCTCTATTCATGGTAGTAAAACCGTGATTGGATTTGGATTTCTCGCCTTTAAAAAATCCCAAATACGTAATTTTAGATCGTTGTGCCATTTTATTATGGAATAATTGAGAAAAAACGAAAATAAAAAAAAATTTGACACCCTGTATCTTGAAAGTTAAGCATTTCAAGGCTTAATGCTTATTTATCTCAATGTTCATAAAAATGTGAGGTCTATCACCTGTTAAGCGTTGTCGGTCGAATACCCGGACACCCTGTATAAAATCCTCTAGCTTACATATCTGTGTTTATTATTTCTAAGTTTCTTTAGATATATTCACGTGGTTTTCCATTCTCATCATTATTATAATTATGATTGATGGAAATAGTGATATTAGTTATCGCTTGTAGATGTATCTTTAATTTTAAAGCACAATCTTTGTTGTATGTTCGCTGTTCTCTAATTGGATCGTTTTCTTTTGATCAGTTGTTTAAAAGCAAATAAACAAATATTTCACCCACTAGACCTAGTAACATTAGTTGAGCTCGTCCTTTTCTACTGAAGACGTGAAGACATTAATAGAACCGCTGCTGTCAGACTAAAAAATGTGGACGTTGAACGAGATAGACCTCGTTCTAGCAACGTCCCCCTTTCTCAACAGGTTATTGTTCATCCTCTTTCCTTGTTTTACCATACCCCACTCCCATTAGCCCTTAAGAGTCCAATAGAATAGTAATATTATCTTCATCTTTAAGTTATTTACGACTGCCTAATATTAAACAATTCAGTGTATAAATACAGGTTAACACATTGAGTATTTGTATTGAGTATTTATTTGTGTAGCCTCCATTTTAAAAAAAATTACATGTGATATATCTCTTTCAACTGGTGCATTCACAAAAATCCAGTTTTTGGTCCCGCTGCGATGATAAAAAATGAAGTCAGGTTGATTGACTCAGTACTTCCCACACATTACGCTGATACCAGTTTATTATTTTCTCATAGCATGAAGCTTTAGTCTAAGATCCCTTGCTTGCAACCAAATAATCGCCAGCCCCCCCCCCCCCCCCTAAAATCGTCTTATGCCGCTAGGTCTTTCCTTCACAGGTCAATGGACAGCCTATTATCGATACTACAAACTTCTCAGTTTTTCAACCCCCTACCCCCCACCTCACTTTCAGCACCACCCAAAAAACTGGTAGGAAATTATCAGGAACCCCTAAAAGATCTAAAAACCGAATTTGGGTTGTTTTAATACTTTTCGTTCTTTGATTATTGCTACGCTGTCACTGACACGATTTTTAACAAACTTAAGCGTTTTCCATTCTCACCACGGTAACAATATACTGTGTCAAAATTTCATTAGAATCAATTTGATAGTGTCCACGTTACAAAATACGAAACGATTTAAACCAATAAATTCTCGTATGTATACAGAAAATTCCCTTAGTTTCCGTAATAGGCAAGGCAATGTTCGGATGGACCTAAAAAGGTGATTTGTGTCGCTAGATCCTCCTTCACAGGTTATTGGACAGCCTGTTATGAGTAGGTGCAAGAAATTTTTTCAAACCCCCAACCCCCCAACCACCCCAATTTCACCCCCACCCAAAAAAACGCAAAAAATGATCAAGAACCTCTAAAACGCTTAAAAACGAAGTTTGAGCTGTTTTTATATTTTTAGTTTTTTCATTATTTTTGCGCCGCCGCTGGCACGATTTATTAAAACAATACGCGTTTTCCATCTTCGCCATGGTAGTAATACTGTGTCAAAATTTAATTAAAATCAATTCAGCAGTTTTCTCGTTACAACGATCTAAAGCAATACTCTCGTATGTTTACATCAGAAAAAAATTCTAAGTCCTTTGCTTTCTGTAATAGGCAAGGCAATGTTCGGATGGACCTAAAAAAGTTATTTATGTCGCCAGGTCTTCCTTCACAGGTCAGTAGACAGTCTATTATGAAAGCAACAAATTTTTCAATTTTACAACCCCCCACCCCCCAACCACCCCAATTTCACCCCCACCCAAAAAAAAAGTAGAAAATGATCAGGGACCCCTAAAACGCCTAAAAACGAAGTTTCAGCAATATTTAATTTTTTTTGTTTTTTGCTAATTACTCTGCCGCCTATGCACCGATTTTCAAAATTTGAGGAGCTTACCTACTATAACCTCACAGCATACCGCTGCCCAAATTTCATCACAATCCATGCAGCGGTTGCTGAGATTACGAGGCTAGAAAAAAGCGACAGACATACAGACAGACAGGCCGGCAGCCCGACAGACCGACAGACCGACAGACCGACAGACCGACAGACCGACAGACCGACATCACAGAGGTCATTTTCACAATTTTAGGAAATAAAAAATCCAGGTTGAAAATATGTTTAAACTACAACATTTTATTTAATTATTATATCTTTAAGGTAAAACTAAACATATTTAAATACATACATATGAAGATATACAACGCCGCACATATTTCGTAGCATCTACGGTATAATTATTCATAGTGCATGAACAAAAAAAATCCTGTAACTTGGTCAACTTCTGCAACTTAAATTGGCATATTTTCATAACAAAATAGTTAACTACAGCTTATTTTCTAAGTACCTATTCTCATATTTCCAATAAACTAGATAAACTAAAACAGGAAAAATGAGTCTGCCACTAAACGAAGAAAAAACTAAAAGGGCAATATTCAGTCCTCATCAGAATCAATTTCTTGGCTATCAGAAGAAACATTGGTCTCCATGCTATCAGGTTCGCATAACAAATTAAGAACATCTTGAGATAAAGGTTGTTTATTTGAACGGTTACCTACACATTTTGATAATGATGATATGTAGGGATCTGAAGATATTAATAGACCATTAAAAATATCTCTCATTGTCATTTTCCGTGAAAATTTTCTCGAGTGAAACTCCCGATAATTTCTAAAATCTTTATTACGAGATTCTAACGCTTCCTCGGAAAACATTCCTATTGGGAGTGAAGCATTTTTAACTATATCAGGACCATGGATTAGTAAACGATGGAGACTTTCAGGCATGTAATGCCAAGGGTACAGATTAACAAACATCTTGGCAGTTGCGTTACAATACTTGGCAAATGCGTCTAAGTTAATTTCATATCCACATGAAAGTGTTGTTAATATGACGAATAGGTGTTTAATGAAGTTTTCATTGAGACCAGTTATGGAAGCAGATGAGGAATATTGACGGAAAAATCTACGGGCCGTATTTCCATCGTTACTACTTCCATAACCTTGTTTAGGAACGTCCACTAAAAGAGACAACTCATCCTTTAATCTTCCAATAATATATTCTTTTTTTTTCTTCATTTCTCTTTTGTCGCTTTCTGTTTTTATTTGCCATTTTTTCAAGTCAAGCCTGTAGGATACATGTAGACAACACTCCAAGCATCTGATCCACGCATGAAGATTTGAGATTCCGTAATCAAACATTTCGGTATTTGATGTTAGCAACGAAATCTTTCCAAGATCATTCATAATTTTCGGAGTGGCTTTACATATTCCGCAAGTTTGGGTGGATGAGTTGCTTATAACTCCAAAAGTTTTTCCGTCAATCATTGTTAGCTTAAAACTATGAGTTATAGTTACCTCTAAATTTTGAAAATGGCAAGCTGTTGGCTGAATTTTTCTTATTTGACTTTTAATATCTTCTATTTCACTTCGCGTCAATTCTGACGTTTCTTTGGCAAATATGAGTTTTATCGGCCTACAAAATCTGGTCGACGAGGAACGTGCGTTTTGCCATATAATGAGATTGTCAGACCTTCTCCATCTTCCCTTGACATGAATTCTTGCTTGTAGGTGGAATGTCCCGCACTCCCATCACAGCCCCATTTGTACGTAAGGACCAGGTCTGTTGAAGAGTTTACCACATATTGCTCAAAAACTTGAAATTGTGCTTCCATAATTCTCCTAGCAGTATGGTCAGCCAGTCCTTGCAACTTCACTTCGGCACTAACATCTGTAATGGTAATTTGATCCTCAGGAGGGTAACATTCCTTTTTCGCATCCAGGAGAATGTTGTAGTTTGGGTAAATATTGGCACTTCTAGCTTTAGCTCCTTGCTGCATCAACAAATATGACTTTTTTGTAAATCGGCCGTCTACGAAAAGTGCAAGAGCTTCCTCCTTAGTATATTTAATTGGCTTTTGGATTTGGCTTGATGCACTATTGGTTTGCGATGTGCTGTCTGAAGATCCTTCTGATATATCCCTAAGTACTCTGGAAGCTTTTCTTTGACCAACCATCTCAAGGCTTTTACGTGCGGCGAAAATCAACTGGCTATTTGAATAGTTTTGAATTAACGGAAGTATTTTCTTTCTTTTACTTTGATTTCCAAGATCACCAAATTGTTTGTGAGGGCGGCCGCGGCATTTTTTGGATGATGTGGAGTCATTACTTTCTTCTTTAAATAAAACTAATTTTTCGGTTAACCACTTATGATATTTCTTGTCAAACGTTCTCAGCATTCTGCCGCATTCTAACCACTTTTTAGCTAAAAAGCTAGTAAAATTTTTATAACATATTTTGCCTCATTATACTTTTCATCATTTTGGTCAAGTTTAAATTGTAACTGATTCATAACGTATGAAAATACAGCCGAATTTTTGTGCTTTAAACTAGCCTCCTGCCGCCAAACATCAAATAATTCCCTTCTCGTGAACGACATTTTTCCTAAAAAATAAAAATTTTTTAGTCATCTGCTCGTGTCTGCACACAATTTTGGCATATTTATTAAGTCACTAAGATCAGTTATTTAAAAAAATTTACTACGTCGAAAATCTATTAAAATCTTGAACTTGGGCATCTGTTTTTTTCCAGAAGAAAAACAAAAGAGATGCTTAAGTTTATGAGCATTTAAAAATTGTGTTGTGTTGAGTTTAACGCACAATAAAAAAACAACAATGAAGAAACTTTTAGTATTTACCTCAGGTTGTAATATAAAAGGCCTAGCCTAACGAAAAACGAGACACTGTACTGACAGCAGCATGACAAAGTACACAAAATATGCCTACTAGATCAGCGTCACTTCTGGGTGTTACTGATATCAGATGAGCGCGACCCCGCCACGGCCAACTGAGAGCGTTTTCGGGACAAACAGTTTTTATTATTTCTAAACCACATTATGTTTGTTAAAATGCGTTAGCGTATATCAAAATTAGTGGCAATGCATTTTTTTAATTTTTAATTGCCAAAATTGTGAAAATGACCTCTGTCGCGACAGACCGACAGACCGACAGACCGACAGACCGACAGACCGACAGACCGACAGACCGACAGACCGACAGACCGACAGACCGACAGACCGACAGACCGACAGACCGACAGACCGACAGACCGACAGACCGACAGACCGACAGACCGACAGACCGACAGACCGACAGACCGACAGACCGACAGACCGACAGACCGACAGACCGACAGACCGACAGACCGACAGACCGACAGACAGACAGACCGACGGAAATGGGTGACGTGGATTTTCGTTATGTAGACATCATAAAACGCCCAAAAAGCGTATTATCTCAAAATCGAAAATTTCGCGATTACAATACTCCCCTCACCTATCGCTGTGGGAAGTAAAAAGGGGTGGGGGTGGGAGTAACGCAAAAAATAATGTCATAACGTGAAATTATATTGCCGTCACAATGAAGAGCATATGTTCTTATATCGGAAACGCTACCGCGCATGCCACAATATTTTGAAAGTGGCGGAATAAAAATTCATAAAAAGTAGCTAATTTTCGAACCTTAAAATGGCAGTAACTGTCACAAACGTGATCCAAATTATTTTAAACTTTACTGTCATAAATATGCTTTTGTTCTCTATCTTTTGGTCCACTCCTTGGTGCAAATTTTTGATCTAATGGTGAGAGTGGTGGGGGTTACTCGGAAAAATAATAATATAACTTAGCATTGTCACTCGGACATCCCATCCAAATTTTTCGTTCAAACTACGAAATCATCAAAAAAAAGAGAATGTCCTGCTGCTGCTGAGATGCTGAGAATGGATCGATAGAAGGTCAAGGAGAAGAAGAAGAAGAAGAAGAAGAAGAAGAAGAAGAAGAAGAAGCAAATCATTGAGAAGTGTACAAATATAACAGTCCAAAGAGAGACAGCAGTGAAATTAGGTTAGGCAAAAATTTTAGTGTATAGTCAATGCCAATACCTCAAACAAGGCATAGCCTTCGAGGTGGCAATATTTGTATAGTACAATACAAATAAATGAATGAATGGATTTTCTTTTCAGAAAATAAATCAGAAGGTGATTTTACCTTGGAAATGACACCTCGCACGTTAATGTCGGTAAAATTTGCGAAAACGGGTCGATTCTAATAACTTACCCCTCCTTTGTCGGGGAAATTCAAAATTGTACAGAAAACCGAAGTCTACTGTCTATTCTTCAGTGCAGTATCCTTGCAGTAGGTCACTTTCTTATCTATATACCTATGTGAGTCCAAACCTGGTATGGACCATCAACAGAAGCCGAGTACGGCTCTGCAATGATCGCCTGCTCAACACCCACTGATAAATCAGATCCCTTTGATGGTGCAGCTCTATGTTCAATCCTGACAGGGTCTATTTTAAACTCTGTATTCACAGCACCTGTAATTTATCGCACAAAAAGTATATCCACTCTTTTGAAAAAAAGATAAAAGAATTATCTGTGTATCGAACAGACGGAACTTGATTCATTATAGATCAAAGCGCTGCAAGAACGGGGCTCAATGAAGTTATCGGGGCTGTATCCTTTTCTGTACAGTATTCTCAAGCCGATTGGTCGAAATAGAATGCTGATGAGCTTATCGCTGTTTCACAATGAATTCCATTGGATAGACTAGACGTGCATCTAGTTAGCTTTCTTCTTGTTTGTTTTTATTTTACTCCTCACGTTATGCAAGGTGTCTCTGGGTAAAACTGGTTTTCAATTTATCGACAAAATATATTTAAAATAAGTCTGAAAGAATATGATTTATATTCGCAATTCGTCAAAATATGATATCTAGTGATTTTGCTTGAGTATTATCTATAGAATGATTACTGAAACGTTGTGACGGAGGCTATATCCCTATAGGGCAGCAATTGTTTCTGAAACTAACAGCACACTTGTCATGATACTTGTTTTATTGATATCTCCGGTTTGAAAATAGCTAGGAAGTTGAGTCTTGTACTGATTTTTTAACAATTTCGTCCTCTATATATCTGTGTTAAAAGAGATATAGCATACCATTAAAATGATTCTTAATTTTGGGTACTAATTGTCAAATACTGCTCTGTAGCTACTAAGTCAAGATAAACTTGGATAGGTTTTATCTAACAGATTATTAGGTAAGAACAGTTGTTTCAAACGAGACCTAGCTTGTTTATTTATTTATTTTGGTTAGATTGGAATGGAATAATGAAATAACTATCGAGGTTATCAACTTCTATAGCGATTTTATTTGTTGTGGCTACGAGAAGATCCTTATTATAAAAAAAATAATTTTACGTATTGACGCTGTTCGGGACGTATGTTTAAAATACATCATAACCCCAAAGCAGGTCATGAGCATAATTAAAAACTTGTGGTCATACTTCCATAAAGAGCTTACAAAAGTACCGAAGAAGAAAAGTGAAAGCGTAACCACAGTATATCCAATACAGTAGCGCAACTCCCTAGAAATCATGCAGACAATTTGTCTCCGAAAAACAGGCCTCTCATAACCCCGCGCCGGCTCCTCAGCACGAGCCGCGAGTATTGCCGTTTACGTCTTGAGCACAGGGTCGGCGTAGCAATTTATTGTACATTCGTGAAAATGTTTTGTACTGATTCTTCTAATTCATCATGGATTCTTTGCATATAATTGGGGTGTAAACATTTTTGTTTAGAAGCAAAACAAGAAATAGTCGGTGTATGAAAGAAAATTGTTAACTCCGAGAAAATAGGTGGCTTTATTGTTTGTAAGTAAATCACAAAAATGCGAGATTTATTCAACTTTATTTTATCTTAACTTACTTAACCTTAAACATATAAAAGTTGTAGCTAAGGATATGCTCCTTACTCAGAAATTAATGTCTCTGTTTATACAGGGTGATCTATAACTACGTCGTGATGCAAACATGTATCTTTTCAAATAAGACACCCTATATATTATCGCCTATTTGGATTCTACTAATAATTCCCCTGCTAATAATATAATGATTGTAACAGTATACAAGGTATTTCAAAAGTTATGACCATTTTCATTTCAAAATCGCTGTCTAATAAGCGTACTGTATGTCAAAAAGTCGTGAATCAAAATTATTTTTACATGGAAAGATAAAATATCCTCTAATTTTAAAATTCGCCGTAAAAAAGCCGACGACGCATATTCATGTACAGGGTGATGTAGAATGCAAAATCTAGATTTTCTTTTTTTTAAATGTAACTCCCAACATTTTATTATACCAAAGAGTTGCCTGTTTCATCTTTGTATAGCACTTGTTATACCCACATTTATCACTTGATACGTTCGTTTAACGGCGATTTGAATATAAAACTGGTCATAACTTTTGAAATATCCTTATAATGTTACAATACCTTATATTGTAGGACGGAGAATTATTAGTAGAATCTAAGTATGGGATAATATATACGGTGTCGCATTTCCTGTATAAATAAAAATATGCTTTTTGCGCATGATTCATATCCGTAGCTACAACTTTTATATACAACTTTTTTTGCTATCTTTTACAGTAGTGGAGTTATCGACCGATCCGGTACTAAAAACTCACTCAACTTTTCCTGAAACTCTGTATTAGCAGTATCAGATATGTACAGAGTAATAAGGGATACTCCATGAATACAAAAAAATAGCATTTTAATGTTAATTCCACCCCACCCTATTTTTACTCCCCCCCCCCCCTCCCACGCACAATACGAAAAATGCTCAGAAACATCTGAAACAGCTAAAAGCAAAGTTTCAGGGTGATCCAAAGTTTGAAAGTGTTTTGCGCATCCCTGTATACCGATTTCTAAAATTTCACCAAGAATCTAGTGCGGCCCCATATCAAAGTGCTCCCCAAAATTTTATCAAAATCGGTGCAGTGGTTACAGAGATCACGCTGTTGTTGTATCAGTTATCAATAATTCTTCGAATCCAGGGTATATAACTAAAGAAGTGATAACCGTCAACTAACCTGGCAATGGTTCTTTTTGTGGACTTGAGGACGGTCCTTCTGTTGCAGGAAATTTGGTTGGAATTGCATCTTTTTTCAACCTGTTATGTATAGTATTCGAAAACATATGATTTTCAAAATGCAATCCACACAGTCTGTATGATAGTTTGTACAGATTATCTTTTTGTAACAAATCTTCTCTGTTACATGCCATAATCCAAATTCTTGCCCTGTAAGGTCAAAATAGTACCAATATGAAACATTAATACATAGACTAGGGCAGATTCAGCTGGCTGACGCAATGCTTAGTTGTAGAAAACAAATAGTTCATGAAATTAGCTTTTCGAATAGGTCTACCATTTATTTAAGGCTCATAATCAAAGACCGAAAACACAAAAATTCATTTCGAATTTTGGAATTCTGACTTTAGGCTCATAATTAAAGAACGACTTTCCGTAACGTCTAACTCGTCTAAAAACTGAAAAAAAAACACACAGCTACCCTAATGCCCGACAGACTTTGTTAGAGACAGATGGAGCTATGCTATCACACTTTAATATTATTAGGTAATAAAAGCATATTAAACATTGGAGGAATCGCTTACCTGGCGGCATCTTGAGGAAACTTAAAAAAAACTATAGTCACAGTTTTTGGACTTATTAATACAGCCTACAGCGGCGCAACATTTGACTCCACGCGTCCCGATATCCATATCAACGTATCACCAATCCGGTTCTGTCAGACACTACCTTCACTCTCATAGACTGAACACGACTCAGGCGATTGCCGTGCTAAACATCCTGCGAACGATGCGCGGGGTGCTATGCGCGAACCACCAAAATTCTGGAGAGTCGCGCTACTGTATAATTGGATATACTGTGGCGTAACTTCCGATACATACAAAAGCAGACAATAAAATGGAAAAGGTGTTTTGTGCCTTCATGTCGAAAGAACCTAACAGCTTAAATTGTCGTTCTCTCCAGTTGGAAAAGGAGATATTCCTTGCAAAGACTATTTTGTTGATTATCATGGTATTAAATATTTTGAAACTTCTTAGTTTTTATGTTTTGTATCTCTGTATCGAAGAACTGAATATTATTTACATAGGTTCACCATATCCACGTCAACTTAGTCAGATTTATCTGAATGGGCATTGGTGATTCCACTATCTATTTTGGTGATCTTTGTTGGTTATGAGAAACTAACTTAAAAAAACGTAGCTAAAATACTGATATCTACTACCATAAAAAGGGAAAACAAGTCAGGATTCCATACGAAAAAATCGAAGCGCCTCACAACGAATGACGTGCAAACTGTCACTGATGAGTGACGGCTGTGACGCGAGAAATTGACGGATCACGAACCTTAACCTAGATCACAGATCTAGATCTCACACATGTCGATCTTCTGGTTGACTGTTCAAGTAATATATTATTTTCTCGACTTTCCCGTGCCCAAAAAAAAAAATGCGGAAATATATGTCATAAAAAAATCATGAAACTAGTCCATGATAGGCTGAAGATTTACATGAATATTATCATAAAGAAAATGAAGCGCATGAAGCAAGTTGATTGCGGTGATTCAGACTATTAGTCCAAGAGCCAGTGATCGGAAAACTTACGGTATTTTAGCAAGCTTCATAATGAAGGTATCTTCACATGCCATAGCTGAAATGGGGATTTGCTATCCCCGGCGACGATTCCGTTGGACGTGGGCAGGCCGGCAGGAGTCCAAAAGTGCAAAAAAGTGCAGTTTTAATATATTGATGACATCTGTTTGTTGAGACGCTGGATTGGTGATAGGTTTTGAGAATTAAAATCATTCGTCCACTTTGAATGGTTTTTATTGATTTTTTATAATGTGTTGAACATAGTGGTTTTACAGTACTAGTTGTGCTTGTAAAGCTCCAAAGTGCATCCAAAGAGCTCTTGAAATATTTATGGCGAATCTGTGGGACTTCATCTGGAAAATATGTAACAGTTTATAAAAATTCCTAGCGAAAAATGGTAAGAATATCCGCTATCCGTTGCCCAATATACAGAAGCACAATTATTGAACAAGAAATATACGAGGTCGATTTGATCCATCCATGACTTTGCTTTTGCGGGTTAATTTGCTTGTTCCTTTTACTGAGCATAGGGTCTTCTAAAACGAAATGCAACGAAATTTTAATACATTAGTCATAAATATTTTTAACCCAACCTTGGGCTCAAATGTGTTTGCGTAGGCGTTGAAGCAGCCTGTGCAAGGTCATGTAGAGGTCATGAGTAGTCGGAAACAAAGGCCGCGTAATTTCTATAAATCCACGCTACTGGAATCTGTATATGCTCTACTAAAATTGACATTATTTAATCTCATACCAAAGTATTACCTTTATTCAGTTCATCAAACATGATTGTGCTTCACAATGGTTACCTATTGTAGTACATTCTCTAAGGTGGTGATTTATGTTACATTTATTGCCAGTCACACAACACTATAAACTGTTCGTGCAAACTGCAATGAAAACATATGATTTTAGTGTTGCCTAAACTAGTAACATTTTAGCGCATATATTTACGAGATATGGGTGGTTCCCTATTTGCCACGTAGTATGAATACAATTTTGGCATTAACCCTTATCCTCGGACGCGTCGTCTGTCAGACGAGGCGATACTAAAATACTGCCATAAATGGAATACTGCTTCATGCACAACGTTGCCACTTCATCTAACCTAAGTATGACTGGATGGCATACAGTCGACATACAACACCGGCGTTTGTTCAGAATGGCATTAGTTATCAAGAGATCGTCACTGCGAGTAGTCGATGAGACAACGCGTCCAAGTTTACTCTTTTACACCATGCAGAACCAGGATCTTCTTATTTTCCTCACAAACCATCTGTATACAATGATATAGTAGCAAATAAATAGGTATAGTCTGAAAATTAAAAAAGAATTTAACCCATTTTTCACCAGAAATACGCCTACGTCTATAAACACAATAATTGTGTAAGCTACGTGGCTAGTTCTAAAATTTTTAAATGCATATCTAGTTATCATTATCATACAGCAATGCACACATAATATTACGAATGTACTAAACCACCATTTGACAACAATATGATGCTGACAATGTGGATCGTCTCTGAGGCGACACGTCCGAGTATACGTATCATTGACGGTACGTCCGAGGTTAAGGGTTAATAAGGGAACACAACATTCTAATAAAATTCCGTTAAAATATTAAAATGTATGAAAAACTGGGTTTGTCTAATTTTGTTATTATTTTCTAAAATTTATCCGTTGAATCTGTCTACTGACGTTTCTTCTGCCACTGCCGATTTGATTGAATATTTGAAATCGAATGAAAACTGCCATAGACTGATATTCGCAACTTTATAGCGTTAGAAAGGCTATGTAATTTTACATTCGATAATATAAAAAAATAGGCATTCTCATTTGAAAAAATCAATTTTTTTTTAAATTAATGAATAACCGGTTTCACCTAGCACCAAAATTATACAAATTTTACGTTCTAGTTTGAGCTGAAGCATTTTATGCCTAGTCACGTGGCAGTCTCAGCCTTCTAAGTTTTGTCATCATCATAGTCATCATGTCTTAACAGACATGTTGTGAACACGTAAAATGCATCTACTCATTTTACGAGTTTATCTTTAAGATCTTTAATGCAGTAGTTTCCCATTTGCTTTCTGCATCCTCATGCCGTTGACCAGATGGTATCTACTGGTTCATCCGCCGTTAGGGACAATTTCTCACCCCAAGGACAAGAAGGTGTCCTGACTCTTCTCAACTCGTCCACTGTGGAGACCGGTGCCAGGTGGATCAGCTGGTGAAGGCGGCAACGTCGAAGAACCGAACTGATAAGAATATCTATTTTTGGGGATCAGTGGGTAACCGACCGGCAGCGCAGCGGTACGGTCCGACGCGCATTATTCTCATGTTATATTGTAGTTTACATTACGTATTGTTTACATTCTTTTGTGCTAATAGACGATTGAACGAATTCGGAGTTTCTGTGATTGAATGAAGGGGAGGCTACCACAACTGGCGACGAGGAGTAAAGGTCACAACTACGGGCAAATACAAGTGAGTTGTAGTGGAAAATACGGTGATCTATCCAAATCCAGTGCATCTACATAGCAATTAAAAATAGAGATATTAGTTTATTAGTACATACTGCGTAAAAATGTGTATCGAATCAAAAATTGGTAGGTACAAGCATTGAGAATAATAGCGTCACTAACAATGGGGGGGTAATAGGCTTTGGAAAAAAAATAGAGAAGGCTGTGAGCCAAAACAAAAAAAAAAGAGAGATAGGCTTCGAGCCAAGAAGGAAAAAAAAAGAGGAGGCTTTGAGCCAAAACAAAAAAAAAAGAGAGATAGGCTTCGAGCCAAGAAGGAAAAAAAAAGAGGAGGCTTTGAGCCAAAACAAAAAAAAAGAGAGATAGGCTTCGAGCCAAGAAGGAAAAAAAAAGAGGAGGCTTTGAGCCAAAACAAAAAAAAAGAGAGATAGGCTTCGAGCCAAGAAGGAAAAAAAAAAGAGGAGGCTTTGAGCCAAAACAAAAAAAAAGAGAGATAGGCTTCGAGCCAAGAAGGAAAAAAAAGGAGGCTTTGAGCCAAAACAAAAAAAAGAGAGAGATAGGCTTCGAGCCAAGAAAAAGAAAAGAGAGGCTTTGAGCCAAAAGTATAGGCTTAGAGCCCTGGGGGAAGAAGTGAGGCCTTTAGCCATATATGTATATAGGTATATAGTTAAAAAAAAAGATCAAATCGAAAGTGTGGTTGCATAGATACAGACGCGTACATGATATCCATATAGAAAAACTGTTTTGTACTGGAATGTAATCCATGACGCTAGTGGTACTGAATAATAGTAGTAGTTGACGTATTACATAGATATGGTTGAAAAAGAGATAAAAAAAAAACAAAAAAAAAAGAAGAAAAAAAAAGCTAAAAATAATAATAATAAAAAAAACAATCAAAAAAAAAGAAACAACAAAAAAAAAAGAAAAAAGAAAAAAGAAAAAAAAAAAAAACAAAAAAAACAAATAAAAAAATAAAAAAAAAAGGAAAAAGAAAAAAAAATGAGGAAAAAAAAGAAAATAAAAAAAACAAACAAAAGCAAAAAAAAAGGAAAAAAAATAAAAGAAGATAAATAAAAAAGGAAAATAAAAAAAAGAAAATAAAACAAAAACGAAAGAATAAAAGGAGAAAAAAAAAGAGAAAAAATAAAAAAAAAATAAAAATAAAAAAGAAACAAAACAAAAAAAAACAAAAAAAAAACAAAAAAAAAAAAGATAAGAAAGAAAAAGAAGAAAAAAAGAAAAATAAACTAAGAAAATAAAAACAAACAACAAAAAAAAATAAAGAAAAAAAATAAAAAAAATAATAATAAAAAAAAAACAAAAACAATAAAATAAAAAAAAACAAAGTAAAAAAAATAACAAAGAAAACAAAGAAAAAAATATAAAAACAATGAAAAAAAAAATAAAATACAAATAAAAAAAAACAAAATAAACCAAAACAAAAAATAAGCAGAAAGGAAAAGAGAGAGAAGATAGAGCTAGAAGGGCTAAAGAAACTGAAATCAAACAAGGAGACAAGGTGTTAATGAAAAATGTACTGACTCCACATAAACTCACTACCAAATATGGAAAGGAAGAATACATAGTCGTGAACAGAGAGGGAAATGAAATCACAATTAGAAGTGCAGATGGACACACCGTGAAGCGACACATCAGCCACCTGAAGAAGTTGCCTAACATGCTCGTGGACACGACCGAAGCTCAAACAACTCCAGACGAGTCGCACAATCTTGACCCCCAACTACCCCTTTCCCCTACGCAGTCTCCAGGGAGAACATCTACAGTAGCGGACGAGCACGAGAAGGAATATCATCAACCGAGACGAAAAGGATGAAGCCTCTAAGACTGAAAAAGAAGGAGGGAGTGTGGAGACCGGTGCCAGGTGGATCAGCTGGTGAAGGCGGCAACGTCGAAGAACCGAACTGATAAGAATATCTATTTTTGGGGATCAGTGGGTAACCGACCGGCAGCGCAGCGGTACGGTCCGACGCGCATTATTCTCATGTTATATTGTAGTTTACATTACGTATTGTTTACATTCTTTTGTGCTAATAGACGATTGAACGAATTCGGAGTTTCTGTGATTGGATGAAGGGGAGGCTACCACATCCACCCAAAGCTGTTGGTTGAGAAGAGGTTACTGCTTATACCGACAGTAGTTCGGTTCCTTTTAGTCGCCTTTTACGACACGCAGGATATACGATGGGAGATATTCTAACCCGCCCCCACACGGGGGCTAAGTTCTGTAGTCGTTCCGATATTCAATTTTTTTCTGGTATCTTCTGATACCAAAAATGATGATTTCCATCTAAACGGTTCGTTCGTCCTATATGTGATACATAAAGTCATGCTAGAATTGATTCAGGAATATAAATATGCAATAAATACGATGATCGGTCACAAGCGCGCACGGTTTGATTTTTCCCTATTCTCTATAAGAGGGCTTTAATCGGCAGCTGTCACTTGCACACCGGAAGAAAATTAAGCTTTGGTATTCCTAATGAAAACGTACCTGTTTTCTTAGTAATTAATAATTAGGACCATAACCTAGTTGTATTTCTTAGCGAAACAAATTAAAATTTTCTGTGCTGTTGCAAAAAGGTATATGTAGATACACTTTTGATTACTGTACAAAAAATGCTTGTCAATTACTTATAATCCACGCTTTTAAAAAATTGTGGAGAAAAGAATTTATATTATCCTTCACAAAGAATTTGTGATTTTGAAATCGCCATCCATTTAGGATAAAGCAAGTTTGGCCTAACTGAAGAGTTTGAGTACATTCTCAATGTTTTAAGAAAAATAGGTTTAAATTAACTTTCTAAAATACGCGACACAATTCAATGCGAATTTAATGCCGGCAGAAAGTGCTGCTAATCTATGAGATTACGTATCACAATTTATTTCAATCAACGGTATTACGCTTCGCGCGCTTGTGTCCACATACCTGCCTCTCCTAAATATTTTGCGCGCTTCTGACCGGTGGGAATAGGACCAATCGGCCATAAATACAGAGTGTTTCATTTAAAAAAACATAACTGATATCACGCTTTTATTAAACACCCTGTATTAAAGCCATTATTTTTAAAATGTAGTCCAGCTCGATATACATACACCCACATAGTCATTTTTCTGAAAAGAGATATCGTTTGGGTACAACACTCCGAAGCGTTGAGCTTGACTCACACTGTAAAGGAAAGGTACTTGAACGAAGGTACATAGTCTTCGTTTGAGAGTTTATTTTATGTATGCCAAATCGAACTCCTAATTATAAGGCTGTGATAATATAGTTTTACATACCCGTTGGGGTTGTCAGATCCTCTAGCGGGCGCCTCCCCAGGTGGCGGATAGGGGAATGCCTTCCAGATATGGGTGGTACCGGGGAAATCAAATACCCGGGGCGGACTAAAACTGACAAAGGGCACTCATTTGCCCCTGAGAAGAACTCTCTAAAGGCGGAAGAACCAAAAAATGGTCAACGGCATATGGATGCGAAAGGCAAGTGGGAAACCATCGCATTAACTTTCCCAAGTAAATTAATATGGCATCACAAAATGAAAATTCGGCCCCTAGTCCCCGGCAGACGTTAAATCGTCAGGGGGTGCTAAGAATCCCCGGGAGGAAAATTAAAATAGCCACATGGAATGTGAAAACATTATTTAGAGCAGGTAAATTGGCGAATGCTGAGCACGAAATGGAAAAGATGAAATGGGATGTGTTGGGTGTAAGTGAGGCCAGATGGAAGGGAGAAGGCCATGTCAGCACTACCAAAGGTAACCGCTTCTATTACTCAGGAGGTGAACAGGCCCAGAACGGTGTGGGCATCTTGATTTCAAAAAACTTGACACCATATATAAAAAGTTTCCTACCAGTCAACGATCGAATATTATTAATTAAAATTAGCGGACATCCTTTCGACATCAATTTAATACAGGTGTACGCACCAACCGCAGAAAGTACCGAGGACGACTTGGAGGCATTCTACAACGATATCGAACAAGTCAAAATACACACAAGGAACAATCACATCAATATATACCTTGGCGATTGGAACGCCAAAGTGGGGAACGAAACAACTGACGATATAGTAGGACCCCACGGATTGGGCACAAGGAATGACCGGGGCACGCGCTTCGTACAATTTTGTCAAGAGAATAGCCTAATTGTCGCCAATACATGGTTCAAATTACATAAGAGACGATTATATACGTGGAAGTCTCCTCAGGACAGCAAAGAAAAACCTGTCAGAAATCAAATAGACTACGTAACAGTAAACAAAAGATTTCGAAATAGCATTATAAATGCTAAGGCATACCCTGGATGCGACATAGGTTCTGACCATAATCCAGTAGTCATCACTATGAGAATAAAACTAAAGAAAATTCCACAACGAAAACCAACGACAAGAATAGCTTGGGCAACCGTCGATCACAACAAAAAAGAACTATACGAACAACAAGTAGACACACAATTATCCTTTGGAGACAATACGAGAACACACATTACAAACTCCACGAACACCACAAATGATATAGAACAGACATGGGCAAACTTGAAAGACACACTTCGTGAAGCAGCCGAACAAATAATTGGAAAAGAAGTGCGAAAACCGCAAAAACCCTGGATGACGAATGAAATACTAGAATTAATGGAGGAAAGACGCAAAGTCAAGAATAAGCAAGAACGGAAATACAAACAGTTAGACAAAGAAATCCAGAGACACATTACAAAAGCCAAAGAAAACTGGCTGCAAACAAAATGTGATGAAGTGGAACAACTACAGGCCCAACATAAAGATAGAGAATTACACCAGAAAATTAAAGAAGTCGCAGGTCTTTGGAAACCTAGACATGTGTCAGGAATCACAGATGAAAACAATCAAATAGAACTAGAACCCAGTAAACAACAAATTATATGGGAAAAATACTTGCAGGAATTGTTCGGAGACGCAAAAAGAGATAAGGATTATCCAAAAGTCAACAAAGACGACTACCTGCCTATACTGAAGGATGAGGTCATTAAAGCAATCAGGGAAACGAAAAGTAACAAATCACCAGGCGAAGATCAAATTACTGCAGAACACTTTAAACACATAAGTGATAATGCCATCAAGACAATGACTAAATTCTTTAACACTGTTTATGAATCGGGAACAATTCCAGACGATTGGGTAAAATCCACGTTCATACCACTACCTAAAAAGAACAAGGCGAAAAAATGTGAAGACCACAGAACCATATGTCTGATGAGCCACGCAGCGAAAATCTTCATGCGGATAATATTCAATAGAATATACAACAAATGTGATGAATATCTCGCCAGATCACAATATGGTTTCAGAAGGGGTACAGGAACAAGAGAAGCCATCCTGGGTTTAATTTTAACTGCAGAACGATATATGGAAGTCCAAAGAAAACTTTATGTGTGCTACGTCGATTATAAAAAAGCCTTTGATAGAATACAACATGCATGAAAAATTAATTGAAGTTCTCAATGAAGTAGGCCTGGATGGAAGAGATATTATAATCATACGCAACACATATTGGAACCACAAGGGATGTGTCAGAGCAGAGAGAGGCAACACAAAGTATATAGACATTCAGAGAGGTGTCCGACAAGGATGTATATTGTCGCCGCTACTGTTCAATGTATATGCTGAACACATAATAAGAAAATCCCTTCAAAACTGTTCCGAAGGTGCCAAAATAAACGGAAGAGTTATAAACAACATAAGGTATGCCGACGACACCGTGATACTGGCAGAATCAGAGGAACAACTGCAATCCTTGATGAACAAACTAGCTGACGAAAGTGCCAGAATGGGTCTTGAAATTAACACTCTTAAGACAAAAACCATGATTTTTAACAGGAATCCGCAAGGTAACAACACTACCAACATAATATTAAACGGAGTGCAACTTGAAACAACGCAACGGTACATTTACTTAGGAAGAGACATAAACAGCCAACTAGATCATTCCAAAGAAATCAAAAGGAGAATTGAGATCGCTAGGGCAGGTTTCCTTAACATGCGAAAGTTTTTATGTCACCCGAAGCTATCAATAGCGACGAGGTTAAGGACACTAAAATGTTACATATGGTCTCTACTTTTATACGGTTGTGAAACATGGACAATAAAACAAGAGGACATAAAGAAACTGAACGCCTTTGAAATGTGGATGTACCGTCGTATGCTTAGGATAAGTTGGACCTCCAGAACAACGAACCTCGAAGTGTTAACAAGAATGAACACCCGTGCACACTTAACTGGAGCACTTAAAATAAGGAAGACAGCTTACCTCGGACACATAATGCGGCATAAGGAGTACGAACAACTGCAGCTCATTATAGAGGGCAAAATCGAGGGAAAATGCAACATAGGCAGAAAAAAGAAATCATGGTTACGAAATATAAGAGACTGGACCCACACCGACGGAAACACTCTTATACACCATGCCTTGGACAGAGAATCGTATGCCATATTAACCGCCAACCTCAACAGAGACGGCACTTAGGAGGAGGACATACCGCCACAGCATACTCGTAGTTGAGAACTGCAATTCCTGCTACACCGTAAGCTACGCGTTGCATTGTTTTCGGTAGAAGGATTAGTAGCATTTTTCGGTTTTGTATATTCCAGGAGTTCCATGGTAAGGCGCACAACTTATCATTCAATAGTTCAGCCTAAAATAAGAAATGTTATAGCGCATTGAACTAACCACAGTATAAATAAATTTACAGCCATATCACTTAGGCGACTGTTTTACAAGCAAGATTGCCAGGACCGCAGATTATTTCGAGTTTAATGGATACTACAACATAAGACTGCTAAGGGGTCTATTCTGTAAGAGCATGGTTAAACATAACGTATGGATACAATAACTGACGCCAATTATATCCATCATAGGTATTCTGTACAGCAACAGAGAGCTGGTTAAAATTATAACCGTCATTGGTTAAAATCGGCAGTTAAAATTGTATGTATAACAACAGGGCTTTTGGGTAGCGTTATATACCTAACCTAGAAGAAAAATTGATCGGAATGGATGCTGTACCAATTTGGCAATTTATTTCGTAATTACAAATCAAGAAGCGGCTATTCGACGAAAGTAAAAAATTGTTTGTTGATGCTGGCGAACCGCATATTGTTTGTTGATAAGATGCTGGCTAACCGCATTTGGAGAGATACCAGTGACGTCCTTCAGCTCCCTAAAAACACATTTTTGAAATTATTTCATCTCAACGGAGAAGCCGCACAGTTTCTAATTCAAACTTCACTTCTGCATATGCATGAAAGTGTGAGGGGTAACTGCACTGCCCAAGTATTCACAAATACTCTGAGCGCTTAATTTTTTGGGATATGGTTGTTACCGACTCGCCATTGGAACACCATCTCACTTTGCGGGTGGGCAGTTTCCTTTTTTTATTGAGTGTTCCCGCTTTTTCCATTTTAAAATTTTAGCAAAAAACAAAAACAACCTCACACGCACTTGCCTTTAATGAAATGTCAACAGTCAACTGGGAATACTGGGATGCTTTGCCAAAACTTCCAATGTTGCCAGACATTTAGATAACATCACTGCGGAATATGATTTCTACTATGTATATTATACTTCATATACAATAGTTACTACGTTTACATGGGGATTCAATCTGAATAGGGTCGTTCAGTGAAATTCCAATAACCATATTTATGCACATTTTCATGAAGTATTACTTACATATAACATACAAAAAAAAATTTCAACTTAATTGGATGAGAATTGAAAAAGTTACGCGCCTTCAAAGATTAAAATATTTCATGCGCTCAAAATTCATCGTTGTGACGTCATTAGGTCTGTTGGCGAGCCCAGACCGGCTGGCGGCTGTACAGCGACAGCGCCCAGCATACGTTTGTAATACGTTCAACTAGTAAGTGCTTTGGTTGACGCTATCTTTTATTTGATCGGGTGGTTTTCTGATAGAAAAAAATGTGTGATACGGATTTTGTTAAGGCCGATTCCTCTAATATGCCGGAAGTAGATGTTTTTATTTTTTTTGTAGTACATGTAATTTTCAACATCTTCCTCCAACTAAAACAAAATATACAAGATTAAGATACACATTTCAAACAGGGATATTGTATAAGCTAAATACCCAGGATTTTCTACCCAAAATAAGTGCAGAAAAATGAGACAAAAGAACTAGATAGTATATATAAAACAATTTTTTCTATATAATTAAAATACATATGAATGTTGGGTACATCAAAGGACTGAAAACTGTCTTTCACGTCTTCCATATATCAATAAGAATTGATTTTTACAATGCTTTTATAATTGTTATATGATTAGGTCAGTATTTGGATTAAAAAAATCTATTTGTATCTCTTACGTTTTAGTGTAGGTACCAGTAACAGCAAAATCTGCGAACAACTGACATCAATATATCTTTAGAATGGCATTGACAAATGCTTGAAAACTCTTTTTTAATTTCAGACGTAATCCCACAATACACTTTCCGATTTCATAACCGGGCGGTTTCTTTATAATAATACAATTCACGATTCAAGTAGTTATAAAAATACTATTCAAATGGTCCTCACAGCAATGCTTTGTTGACTTATCGCTTACAAATTCATTCCTACGCATAGCTCTCTGCCACAACTTCCTGATTTTTATATTTCGTGGCAAACTAATACAAATTTTATCAGGAGTGGTCACTGTCGTATTTTTACAGTGGGGAACTATACAATATTTATAATTTTTCTTCTTCCGTCTTCCTTCCATTATTATACTCCGTATCAACGAATTCGAATAGGTTGGTAAGTATCCCGTGTCGATGAAACAATTAAATAAATTATACAATAGACGCGTATGCAGTTCACAACGCTTGCCTAGCGAGTAGCATTACTCATTAGCCGCAGCGTTACTATTTACCGAGCAACCCGTACGATGCGTGGCTGGGACGCGGCGCCGAGCCGGCCGGTCGGAAAGGTTTAATGACGTCACAGCCGCATACTCGCAAGTGCCGCGCGTTTTAAATTTGCACCACTTTGGTAATTTATTTGAATATGAAAGCGAGCTCAGAAAATTCTGAAATTTTGCACAGCTACTAAATTCAACATGCTCTTTCATAATATGCAATAAAAAAAATTTGCTGAACGAGCCCATTGAATACTATACCATATATCCGGCGTTTCAAGTGTTTACATGCTTAGTTTTCAGATCGATTTGAATCCGTTTCTTGAAGTGGCGAGCAAGCTGTCAAAACTATCCTAACCCATAAATGTCACGTAGCCTACAACAGCCTAGTTTTTATTGAGTACCTAACCAATAATAGGTCTGTTTTTACAGAGAATCACAAACCAGTCAGAGCCAATCAGTATTCCCCATTGCAGTTGTCAAACTATTTCTGACTAGTACTGGCCAATCAAATTGACGCTGACTAGTTAGTGATAGCTGTAAAAACAGACCTAATAACAAAACCGATGTACCCGAATTTTGAAAGCATTGTGTATTCACTATTTTGTTTTCTTTATGTTTTTCGTGTTTAGATCATGAATGACATTACAGTTTCAGAGAGGCCGTTTATTGGAGATGTTTTTTTATCTCTCATGATAACGGAGGTTTCAAATTTCGGAGTATAAGTTGATCACCCTGTATGTGCAGTGGCGGCGGCATTAGCTGTAAAACCAAAACAAAGAAGGAAAAGAACAAAATGGCGAAACCGTGGCTTCTAGAAAGAAGTGTCTTTTCTCGCACAAATCTGTTAAAAGAACGTAAACTGGAACCGAGAGATTCTTCAATTATCTAAGAATAGATATCGAAACTTATTGTTTTTTATTGAAAGCAGTATCCCCTCTGATCGTCAAGCCAGATGTGCAGTTGAGACAAGCTATAAGCTATAATACGGCATTAGCGACTTTAAGATTTCTCGCTACAAGTAGAAGTTACGAAGATTTAAAATATTCAGTTCTACGTCGTTCTTTTCCTGGGTATTCTCATTGTAATCCAATGTCAGAATGTTTGCAATCTTCTAGGTTGGACTTGTTGGACCGTGCGATTTCTTGACCCCTCAAAAATGACAGCTCATTAAAAGACCGTAAGTTGGGGGTATAAATGCCTTCACTTCACAAAAATATTCGCCATACGGTGGCGGATGCAGTAGCAGTATACTGAACAAAATACACACATACTACGTTGTTGTCTACCTAAAGTTTTTGTTATACAACGAATGTCCTGCTTGATTCATTTTTTGGTTTGTTTGAAAGCTGTCGGCAAAGATTGGTGATAAGGTCCCTATGCTTTTTTGATTATTCTTTTCACATTGATTTTGTTGTATCTAATTTAGTTGCGGTTTTGATTTTAAATGAAGTACCTCGTCGGTTAGTACTTGCCCACTATTGCAAAATAATAACCCATTAATACCGCCAACGGTAACAAGACAGTACATCTTCCAGTTGTTTTCAGGATCCAGGCCCTGAAAAGTGATTCAGACATTATTTTCCTGTTGTAAAAAGCCGTCTTAATATCGCCCTAGTAGTAAGGGGTGTTAACTGTAAAAATATATTTTCGGGATAGTCAAACGCGTTCGAATATGTTAGAAAAATAGAAAAAGCAATGCCCATGTTTTAACGGGCATGTGTGTGCTGGCAAGATCCCGTTGTTGTTATTTACTGTTTTCACAAACACCATGTTATTTTTTACACAAATCAGGAGGATATAAATCTTATGGAATTATTTAAAGTAGTCCATTAACACTTATGCAGTGTTAAAACCGAAAATTTACTCAAAAGTATAACAACAAACCCGAAACGATCAGCCAAAGAAAGTTGCTATTGATATTCTGCCACTATTCATGCTGTTATTTTTAGGGTTCTTTACTTTCTTTAAGGGTAAACGGGTTTATTAGTCGGGAAAGCGTGTAATTTTCACGGTGGTTATACTGAGAATTTGTAGTTTCGTGTCGATTAATTTTCCGTATAAAGATTGAAGTAAATATATGCCTACGTATGCCGCGAAAAAAAAGTTGAAAACTGGCAGATAGTTGATGAAATGTTGATCACTGTGACTAAACATGTTAGCTACAAAATAATTTACCGTTATACCTACAGGTCGTCCAGTAAATATACTTATGAAAATTGCTTTTTTTGAAATAGTTTCGCTTGTATATATTTCTGCATATAAGCGAACCGTTTAGCGCAAGTCAATATTTTTAATATCTCAATAGGAAAGTAGCTATCATCCACCTACACATCGTTGATACACCCTCTACGTGATTGTGCGCAGCTAACATATTCAGTCACAGAAATTTTGCAGCTAACATTTTTTCGTGATGAAAGTTTAATCAACGAACTATAGCAAATTTTCAAATTCAGTAAAATATCCCGTTTTTTTCGACTTACGCAGGCACTCAAAATTTTAGGTCACGGATCTGGACCAGCTAACAGGCTTTTCTTCAACGACATCAAGATTGCCTACACTAATAATTCAGCCTCAGTATAACGGTCCGGCGCCACCTCTCTGACTTTATCAGCGGCCAGTGTGCGACCTGCCACCATCATGAAGCTGTCGCCGAATTATTACTTTTAGGATTGTGCAAACAAAATCCTTGTTTACTTTTTCTAACCTATTTGAACTTGTTGGGATAGTATGCTTCATATATTCATTCAATAGCATATACAAGGAAATTACGCAGACAGACGTTTTGTTCGACTATTCATGATCTCTGCATTCTTGCATCTTGTGACGGCTGGGTAGAAGTATAGGCTTTGCGCAAGACCATGGGACTTGAAAGTAACACTTATATTTTGGAGATGGGTGGACTCAGTGAGTAGAGCCACCGTACATTAACAAAGACATGTAGGGTCACTCTAAACTCCGCTCCCAATGTGGTCTTTCCAGCTGTGCTCTCGGATACTACGCAAGCTGGCGGATTCTGGCGCCCGGCGATCTCGAGCAGTAGCCGAACGCTAACAGCTGTGGTTTACAGGGTCATTTCACCTAACACCACCTAACACGCGAGACGGTGCACGGGATACAATCGGTCGAATCTACCGGGGTGCCTAAATGAGTAGTGTTTGTGTGTTATTGAGCGTTTTGCGCATATTTCACAAAAAAATGCCGGCGACATGCTCTGTATATGGCCCCATTGTTTTTTATATTTGTGCCTACTTATTCCCATTGATTTTTACTGTTTTTAATACTTTAATTTTATTATTGACTTGATTCTTAAGTTTTTTAAATTCATTTTCCAAATTCGTGTTTCCCGGTTGTTTAACTTTTTGTTTATAAATTTTGACTCGGTTTTCAATCATTTCGAGAATTTCTTGATTTATCCAGTCGTTATTTTCACGTATCTTATACGTCTTTTTGAATTCCGAATCTTTTTTACAAGAAGTGATTAAGTCAATTAGTTCCTAAAATTATTGAACTTCTGTAGTTTGAATATTCTTTTCAACTTTTGAGATGAATTTTTTATGATCTATTCTGTTTACTTCTTTTCTATATTTTGTCGCAAGTACTTTTATGTTTACACCTAAGGTTATTGACAACAAAGTGTGAATGATCAGACTGTTGCTGTTACTTACTACTTGAATCGTACATTTCAAATTAATACATCTATCTGACAAAACATGATCTATAATACTCCTTGAGCTATTTGCCACCCCAGTAGCTGCATCTGCAGTTACTGTGTTGAATGGTTTATTGAATAATAAATTATATTATATCTATAGAATTCATTTCTCTTGACCCCCGTATAAGTAGAGTGAACGGCGACCGTTGACGTCGATAGTATCGCACAGTCGGATTCCATGTAAGAAAACGAGATCGCAGGAAGGGAACCCCTCTCAAATCGAGACGGCTTGCATTTGTGAGGCTCACATCAAAGTCGGCACGGCGAGTGACCCTACTTGTCTTTGTTAATGTACGGTGGTAGAGCCGAGGGCTCGTGATTGGAAGGCAGACATTTATTTCCGGTTTTATCAATCAATTTAATTAAAAAAAAAATGCTCCAGTGAGAATCTACACCTGAGCATTTACTATTAGCTTCTAATTAACAGTGCTGTTCCTATAGTGGCGCCGGGAAATAGTAACAAGGCTCACAAAGAACACGAGGCTAATGATTATGACCAGAGCAGTCGATGCCGTTGATACCATAGTAACAAAAAAAATTAGTAGGGTGTCCCACGACGATTAAGACAAGCAATATATCGGAATTGGGAGTGTAAATTAGAGCAAATATAGAATATTTCCTTATTATTGTGTCATCCAATGAGGTATTCGTTTTTGGTCATGTGACGTCCGATTCAAAAATTTTCATGGGATACCCTGTATATTTGTGCCTTTTTGTGTTCCTCCCGATTACAACAAACTGGCACACTTGGGGTCTGAAGTGATTAATTCAAGAGCTGCAGGTACTTAAAGGACTGTACCAATACCATTATGAAACACTACCAAAATAATTCAACTGTAGGGGTATATGTCATAACCAATGGTAGAGGTACCATCATTTATGTACCTGTAGCTCTTGAATTAATCACCTTAGACCCCAAGTGTGCTAGTTATCGGGAGGAACACAAAAAGTCACAAATATACAGGGTGTCCCATTAAACATTTTGAATCGGACGTCATGTGATCAAAAACAAATACCTCATTGGGTGACACAATAATAAGAAAATATACTATATTTGCTCGAATTTACACCCCCAAAATTATAATTCGCTACTACTGCCCAATTCCGATATATTGCTTGTCTTAATCGTCTTGGGACACCTTGTATTAAGCATCGTTTGTGAACTTCGTACATTAAATAGGTGTATAAATTTTTGTTTGTATTGAACGTCATATCAAAAATTAACGTAAACCTGGCCGGCGTCGCACTATCGAATGCCTCTGTAAATAAACGAAACAACGCGAGGGCACCCGAAGGGTGGAGACGGCGGGTTAATTAGGAATTCAAGCTGTTCGCCTCTACGGTACCGTCTTTAAGGGACCAACGCCAAGTGACACTTCTTGCTATGTCTATTTGGTGATGTCATCTAGGGTTAAATGATTTATTGACAAATATGATAGTTTTTTATTCTGTGACAAGGAATCAGATGTGGTAACAAAAGCTGAATATAGGATTTTATTTTCGGAACCCTCCGAAATATTTTCTTAGGACTGAGCATACTCACAGCAAAAATAAAGTAAGTACCACTTGCCATTTCCAACAAACTGAAAACGCTTATGTATAACATCACCCACTTTTGTGAAACTTGTGTTAGTTGATTTTGAACCCTAAAATACAAAAAATCTATTAAATTAACAATTCCAAACTTCGGCAAATTCCAACCAAAGCATCAAGCATTGAGTACCGACAGAACTTATCTACTGATGATTTTAGGAAAGCGATTACACAATAGAGAGCGGTTCTTGTCCTTTTAGGTATAGCCTCACTATGTAACAACTGAACATAGAGGTAGTAAACAACAAATTTCTAATAGGCCATCTTTTCTTACGTTGTCATATTGACCACCAGATACGGCAATCGTAATTGTTTACTATCATCATAATTGTATAGTATCCAGAAATATTCCATCTAGGGTTTATTGCATAGATTGCATAATTTTATCGCTTACCTCATTATTGTCAGATGGTGCTTCACTACAGTTTTTATGCCGCTGCGGATTCTTGATTGATAATGACTGTCATTAATACTACTGATGTCTGTTTCAAGTGTTTCTTCTATGTACTCCCGAAGAAGCATATATTGTAATTTCCAATGATAGCTTATATATACTAATACAATCGCAGGTAGTGCTAATACGTAGCCTTCAGCCAGTGTTAGAATGTTATGTAAATAGCTGAAGTGCAAACCCAAATACTGCTCTATGGTGAAAAAGGGCAGATTGCATATTTTTCCGTTTACAACAAACATCAGTACCTGCCCTCCAATAATAATCGTCGTATTTATAATCAAAAATGTTTTCATTGGTTTGCTTTGTTGTTCTATAGTTCTCGCAGTTTTATCCATAAATATATTTAACCCATAGAAATTTTCGTAGAACGTATGTATTGCTGTATATAAAACACCAGCCCCTACACCGAAGATAAGTATACCCATAACTGCCTAAAAAATAAAATACACAAAATTGAGTACAGTACAGAATATACACGTATCAATAGGGCGACTATCTACCATTATGGGAGTTCTGTACATTACTCGTATATTAAGGTTGCTTAAAGGGTGCTCTATATGCTACGACTTGTAAGTTTTATTGGTCAGGCAAAATGAAACAAAAATGTATGTTTAAATAAATGGTAGGGGATGCATATATGCTACTACTATGGAGCTAGTTTGTTGCTGTTTGTGATAGAAAAAAATGTCCAGTTGATTGACATAGTACTTCCCACACATTACTGTGATACCAGTTTATTATTTTCCCACGGCATGAAGCTTTAGCCCCTTGCAATCAGATCATCAGCAGCCCTCCCCCCCCCCCCCCCTAAAACTGTCTTATGCCTTATGTCTTCCCTTCACAGGTCAATGGACAGCCTATTATCAACACTACAGACTTTTAGTTTTACAACCCCTCACCCCCCAACCAGCCTAATTTCATCCCCACCCAAAAAAGGTAAAATGATCAGGAACCCCTAAAAACGAAGTTTGAGCTGTTTTCATATTTTTAGTTTTTGGATTATTGCTACGCTACCACTGACACGATTTCTAAAAACCATACGCGTTTTGCATCCTCACCACGGTAGTAACACTGTGTCAAAATTTTATTAGAATTAATTAAATAGTTCCCACGTTACAAAATACAAAACAGTCTAAAGCAATAAATACTCGTATGTATACAGAAAATTTCCTTAGTTTCAGTAATAGACTAGGCACCACCTAACCACCTCAATTTCACCCCTACCCAAAAATAAACCCAGAAAATGATCAGGAATATAATAATAATAATAATAATAATAATAATACCTCGCACAATACACCAACAACAACAACCGTTCAAAACGCATACAGACAACAATAGATATCCTCAAATCCAAGTCGCCCCAGAAATCAATACCAGAAATAACTGATACACTCAAACAAAAACTTGCAGTCTACGCAGCTCGACTACGCAGATACAATGAATCAAACGACAGAAAGGACGCTAATAACCTTTTTCAGAAAAGTGAAAAACAATTCTACAAAAAGATAACAACCGACAACCAGATAACAGCAATAGAACTTCCTAGTAAACAAGAGTTAACTGAGTTTTGGGGAAGCCTATGGTCAGAACCCAAAACACATAATGAAAACGCTCCATGGATCAGACAGGAAGAGGAAAAACATCAACATATAGCGGAACAGGGAAACGTTATTCTTACGCCAGAGGAAATAGCTGAAACAATAAAACATACTCACAACTGGAAGTGTCCAGGCGTGGATAATATACAAAATTTTTGGTACAAGCAGTTCAGCTCAGTATACGAAGTGCTCACAGACCAAATTAATAAAGCCATACTCCAACCTAATAGGCTTCCCAAATTCCTCACGCAAGGAATAACGTATATAAAACCCAAAAACGCAGACACCAAAAACCCTGCCAACTATCGCCCAATCACTTGTCTTCCCACCTTGTACAAGATCATCACCGCAACGATATGTAGAAGAATTGAAAAACACCTCACGGAAAACAGCATCCTGACTGAAGAACAAAAAGGATGTAGAAAACAAAGCCAAGGATGCAAGGAACAACTTATAATTGATAGTGTGATCATGGAGCAAACCAGAAAAGAACACAGGAATCTTCATACCTGTTTCATCGACTATAAAAAAGCTTTCGACTCTGTACCCCATAGCTGGCTAACAAAAACTCTTCAAATATACAAGATCAACCCAGGGCTTCGTCAGTTTCTTACAAGAACGATGGAGACATGGCGAACAAATATACACCTTCAAACTGAGGACGGTCATATTCAAACGGATGAGCTACATATACGTCGTGGTATCTTTCAGGGTGACTCTCTCAGTTCACTATGGTTCTGCCTCTGTCTCAATCCGCTCTCCAACATACTTAACAGCACAAACTGTGGTTTCACCATCAGGCACCAGAAAGTAAATCAACACAAAATCAATCATCTTCTTTACATGGATGATCTAAAACTATATGCCGCCACAGAAGTGCAACTGAGAGAATTACTCAGGATAACAGAAGTTTGTACGTCAGATATCAAGATGGAGTTTGGCATGAGTAAATGCAAGGTGCTTCACATCAATAAAGGCCAATGGAAAAACCATCCCGAACAGGAAGTAGTAACTGGCCAGGCGCTAGACAACATGGACAAGGATGAAACGTACAAGTACCTGGGTATCAATCAAAACGCTAAGATAGACCACACAAAGATCAAATCACAACTAACGCAAGAGTTTAAAGACCGCCTTATTAGACTGTTAAAAACGAAACTAAATGCTAAAAATCTTACAAAAGCTATTAACACATTTGCTATACCAATCCTAACATATTCATTTGGCATTATCAAGTGGTCGCACACTGACATAGAAAACATCCATATACTCATCCGAACAGAACTCACAAAACACAGAATGTCACATCCCAAAGCATGCAAGGAAAGGCTCACCATAGACAGAAAACAAGGGGGCAGAGGAATTATAGATATACAGTCACTTCATGCAAAACAAATAAAATCACTCAGACATTTTTTCCACAGTAAACAAACAAACTTGCATAAAGCAATAGTAAAAGCAGACAAAAACTACACACCACTCGCCCTTTCTTGTCCAGACCACGCAGCAGACGCACACAACCACATACAAGCACAACAAGAAAAAATAAACACCTGGTCGCAGAAGGCACTCCACGGCAAACATAGATACCGTGTTACGCAAGACCACATTAATGAAAAGCAGTCATACACCTGGCTGCAGGATGGCCAGCTCTTTCCCGAAACGGAAGGTTTTATGCTTGCTATCCAGGACCAAGTGATTGCGACACGAAATTACAGGAAGTACATAATGAAAGATCCATCCATCTCTGATGACAATTGCAGAAAATGCCACCAACAGAAGGAAACAATAGAACACATAACTAGTGGATGCAAAACTCTCGCTGGAACTGAGTATACAGCCAGACATAACTCTGCAGCCAAAGTCATACACCAAGCACTAGCCACAACAAACAAGCTAATTGAAAACACAGATCCATATTATAACTACACACCGACCTCAGTACTAGAGAACAATCAATTCAAACTATACTGGGACATTGAAATACATACAGATAAAACCATCCCAGCAAACAGACCAGATATAGTTTTCCAGTCAAAGACAGACAAAGTGACCTACTTAATAGATATTGCGATTCCCAATGATATGAACATCCAAAACACCTACGCTGGGAAGATATCCAAATACACCGATCTCGCCATAGAAATAAAACGACTATGGAAACAAAACAAAGTTGTCATTGTCCCCCTCATTATGTCGGTCTCAGGCCTTACTCCAAATACATTTACGCCACACCTGCAACAATTGGGCCTGGATGAAAAGTTACATAAAACCTTCCAAAAGTCTGTAATACTCAAGACCTGTAGCATTGTACGGTCCTTCCTGAATTCAGAATAATAATAGGTCAGGTATTGACTTGGCACAGCCCGTCAATACTTGTTACTACCGCAACCACGCGAGAAAAAATGAGACATGCATAATAATAATAATAATACTGTGTCAATATTCCATTCAAATCAATTCAACCGTTTCCTCGTTACGCAATACAGAACGATCTAAAGCAATATACTCGTATGTTTACACCAGAAAAAGTTCCAAGTCCTTTGGCTTCTGTAATAGGCAAGGCAATGTTCGGATGGACCTAAAAAAGTTATTTATGTCACTAGGTCTTCCTTCACAGGCCAGTTAACAGTATATTATGAAAGCAACAAATTTTTCAATTTTACACCCCCTATCCCCCCAACCACCGCAATTTCACCCCAACCCGAAAAAAAGTAGAAAATGATCAGGAACCCCTAAAACGCCTAAAAACGAAGTTTGGGCATTTTTTTTGTTTTTTGCTAATTACTCCGCCGCCCATGCACCGATTTTCAAAATTATAGGATCATTGCCTGCTACGACCCCACAGCATATCGCTGCCCAAATTTAATTACAATCCATGCAGCGGTTGCTGAGATTATGTGGCTAGAAAAACGCGTACAGACAGATCGACAGACAGACAGACATACCGACAGACAGACAGACCGACGGAAATGAGTGACGTGGATTTTCGTTACCGTAGACATCATAAAACGCCCAAAAAGTGTATCATCTCAAAATCGAAAATTTTCGCGATCACAATACTCCCCTCACCTATCGGTGTGGGAAGTAAAAATACGAGAAATAAATCCCATTTTTTGACATCGGAAAACCGACAGAACAAGGAAAATGTTTACATCTTCTATGTCACATGACGTCGTTTGACTATCGAATTTGAGCTGAATAGCTATTCGGAAGAGCCAAACATACAGAGTGGGGAGGCAACTTCTTAACCAAAAACTACTTCACCCCCTTGTACCCTCTGCCACCCAGGATCATCCCCTAAAAAATTTTAAACGACAAGGGGTATCGAGTAAAATCTTGTTTCAAAGTTATGTTGACGTTTGATTCTTTAAAATCGGTCGATTCGTCTTCGAGAAAATTAGAATCTTTATGTATATTGACTTGTTCAAATATCATACAAAAACATACGAAAATATCACTTTTTATTGGAATAAGTATTCAAATGTTGCCCGTTATTGGCCAAACAATGATATAGGCAATTTTCAAATTCCTGACGGGCAGTTTGGATGACGCACTTTCGAAAGCTGCCATGATATCTGACATGTTTAAGCGTTAAACAGTTGTCTCCCTTGACAAATATTTTGGCGTGTTTATTCGGCGGTCTTCGAAAAATCCGGGGTGGGAAGTTTTAAAATGAACACCCTGTATATTAGTGTGTTGTCATATAAGGACACACTTGCTGTCGTTTTCTACAACAGCTTCCTATTTAGTTCATATTGTCGACACTCTGGACCTATATCCGTCGCCTATTCCTCAGCTAAGTTCGACAAATTTATCAATATTTTAAGCCAAAGGGAGAATGATCCAAATTTTGTATATTGTTCATCCCATTTTTGAGGCTTGATGACGGGTAAAATACAGTTGCTGTTGTGTTGGCGAATCTTGAAAAATTGTATCTCAAAATAATTTCCTGATTGTGTTCATTTATGTTTTTTTATAAGAAAGTTGACGTATGTGGCTTTCACTGTACAAAGCACAATTTTTCCTTTTTTTTTCATAAATAGCAGGTCTCAAAATCTTATTTTCATGCTTCTTGCACTACGTTATGATTCATTTAATAATTGCGGAATAACCGTTTTACACGGTTCTTAAAGTAAATTGTCGGTGGGGTATTCGGATGCTTGTTATGGATTATACTACTTACCGTTTGTTTTAGCGTAAAGAGCACCATATACATCTTAAAATTAAGTGCTTCCTCTGATCTGTGTATGTAGCGGTAAACCATATTATAGATGTATGTAGTTTCAAGAATAATTACAATGATGAGCGTTAATGCCTTGATAAGTAGCAACCTCTTATTGAAAAATGGGTATAGTGTACATGGGACACAAAATTGCAGTATGTCGCCTGAAACAAACTATTTACATCATTTACGGAATTGGTGACATTATATCTATTGTAACTGTGAGATTGAATTTGTATATTTGCAATGCATTAAGCCTTTTTAGCATGCTCTTGGATATTAATGGTGAAAAAAGTATTAAGCTTTGAGTATACTGAGCTATTTAAACAGTGCCGTCTACGACTTGAACTAAAGATTAAGAATTATCAATTAACAACTAAGAATTAAGAATTATGAATATATTTATACATTTCAACTAAAGATTAAAGTTAATACCAATTTCATTTTATTTCAGGACACAAACAAAACAAGAAAATAAAATTAAATGACAAATTCTAATTAATCGTTTGCAAGAATTTAATATCAATGGTATCTCGGGACGGTACATGTGTTTAACCTTGTTGTCTTTACAAGACTCATAAAACGCATAGAACAGCAAAATTGTTCATTCTTAGCTGAAAAGAAAAAAGTTGACCATCTTGTTAATTGTTAACTGTTAGTTTAATTATAGATAATTATATAGAAAATAGTCCGGAAGGTGCTGCCTCGCTTGACATTGATAAGGCGAACTGGCCCGACATGATTCACTCTATTGTTGTGAATAAGTGTGCACCGGAGCTCGCTCACATACTAACCCGTCTCTTTCGATTCCGGCATCTTAAAATACGGGAAAAGAGCCTGCATCCAGCTGGTGCTAAAAGTGGGACCCAAAGCTAATCTAACCAAGTACAGGGCTACAGCTCTGCTCTCTGTGATCAGTAAAGTGATGGATAAATGCGGCAACCAACAGGTCATGAAATACCTTGAGAGCTCCATCACTTAATCAATGCCAGACAATATGGATTCCTATATCAAAGATCAACTGAAGTTCTTTTGGCCTACGTCACGTATGTGTGAGAACAAACGTGTCCATTCGTTTGGCGAGACTCACGTCATTGCTGTCTATATTTCGTAAGGATTCGATGAACTGTGCCAAGGTAATGTTCGGATGCACCTAAAAAAGTTTATTATGACGCTAGGCCTTTCTTTCACAAGTTAGTGGACGGCCTATTATGAATACAATAATTTTTCAGTTTTACAACCCCCCACCCCCCAACCACCCCAATATCACCCCCACAAAAAAAAAGTAGAAAACGTAGAGAAACCTCTAAGGCGCCTAAAAACGAAGTTTGAGGAATATTGAACATTCTTGGTTTTTTGCTAATTACTTCGCCGCCCATGCACCGATTTTCAAACTTATAGGAACATTACCTACTACTACCCCCGCAGCATATCGCTGCCCAAACTTCATAACAACGCAGCGGTTACTGAGATTACGTCGCTAGAAAAACGCGTACAGACAGACCGACAGACAGACAGGCTGACGGAAATGAGTTCTGTGGATTTTCTTTATGTACACATAAAACACCCAAAAGCGTATTATCTCAAAATCGAAAATTTTCACGATCACAATACTCCCCTCACCTATTGGTGTGGGAAGTAAAAGTCCATAGTCATGTCGAGATCCACTTTAGGAAGATTACTAGAATCACCACGAACGTAATCTTCCTCCATACTTCAAAAATATACTGGCGTCTTCCCGTTACAACAAACACCTTCGCCGTTCCACTCATCTAAATGTCTGTCGAATACTGTACAACGCAGCGTATGCATAGCGGAGTCCCAACCGGACTGTGGCTGCCGCGAACAATTAATGACATGTGACGTCATACGGCATTTCACCGCCGGGGTCGCTTTACGCATATATAAAATCGGATAACTCTGCCATTTTTTGGAATATTTGGATGATTTTTTCGACATTCTTCAAGTGAATAAATAGACTATCAGATAATGATGAATTTTCCAAATTTTATTCTTTGGGAAACCTCTCCATTACAACAACTGCTGGGAAAAAGCTTGGGTACCTGTTCAGAACCAGAAAATACTTCTCATCATCTAATCTGCGCACGCTATATAAAGCCCAGATAGGATCTGGCCTGGAGTATTGCTCTCATATCATCTGGGGAGCTACTGCCCCTACTACCTCGTCTATACTTGGCGCTGTCCAGAGAAGGGCCATTCGACTAATTGGTGACTCGGCTTCAACGCGCCACCTTCATCCACTTCCTCACCGGCATGCAGATATGATCTCTCTCTCTCTCTCTCTCTCTCTCTCTCTCTGATATTTAGGTTCTGCCTACGTGGTCTGCTCACTCATAGAAAGAAAGATGGAATGATATAAACGGTTGATGGTGGTTCCGTGTATTTATCTTTCTTAATTCTTAGTTGTTCATATCATTCTTAATTTAGTTGAGTTTATAAACCCATCATTATTATAAGTACAATAATCAGTATAATACTGAACCAAAAGTTGTTAGTAAAGCAACATAAAATCAATGAGCGTCAGCATTAATTTTGCACTAGCAACGTGAATTGTTGATCCAACAATTGTACATCTATTTTTTTTCATCAATCAGTTCCTGCTCTGCAATCGCGTCATAAATTTGTTAACTGAAAATGCTTCAGATCGCATAAATTTGTTGCAGCTACATTAAGAAAAAGAAGTTTAAGAAAAATGTCCAATATTGGCATGTGTATGTATTAATTTGTTCCAGCTGCACTATCGAAGCCCTTTGAAAATATTAATAGAAAAATGTCCAATATATAGCTATCCTGGATGACATGAAAAAATGCGATCGATGAGGTGAACCACACTGACCTGGAAAGAGCCGGTTTTAGAGGAACATCACAATGATAAATAAATACGAAAGCACCTATTAAATCATACATTGGTGTTCCACTTCTAATAACTTGTGCCTAAATGATTAAAAGGGGTGACACACGTACGAACTTTAAGTACGCGGTTTTTATGTTCGCGAACTTACTCAGCTCGACGCGGTGACACACGTGAAGCTGAAATCACTCATTTTGATAATTTTCCTAAATAAACAAAACTTCTAACAAACGCCAAACACAACCAGTTGGATCGCTGGCGGTTTGCGCGACGGTTTTAAAGTATGCGTACCTACGGTGACACACAGGCGAAAAAGGTGGTCGAGCCATAAGTACGCGTACTTGCTCGTACGTGTATCACCTCTTTAAGGGGAGAAAAAGCTGCAAAGTACATTATTATGCTAATATGCTGATGACACCCAAATATTTATAGTGAAAAATAACTCCTAATATAAGATGAAGATAAATCAGTGAATGGCGGACTGCTCTCTCATTTTATGATGACATTATGGATGATATTCTTGCCTTCTTCAGTTAATAGGTACTTTTTGCGATCACTTTGGTCCAAGGGGTGAATGTTGAATGTCATTTGTTTCTTATAATTCTGAAATTAAAGATACATTAATGTTAGCTATATATTTAACCTAGTATCTACAGAGTTTGAGCGGCTGACGTTCAGGCACTATCTCGTGGCCAGCCCGTTCCCCAGATTTAAATCCCCTGGAATTTTGTTATTGGGGTGTTCTCAAAGAAAAAGTTTATTCATAGCCCATTGAGAGCGTAGCCGAGCTGCGTAAACGAATTTCTCAAGCTGCTGAGGACATCAACTCTCGAGGATATGCCTGGCTAATAAGTAGATCTTTTTTAAGAAGATGAACTCGTAGGGCGTGTATTGAGGCTGATGGTAAACAGTTTGTATATTTATTGCCTGACCCTTATTCCAATAAACCGAAACTAAACTATGTCAAAATTTTTCATTATTTTATTAATTTTACTTACTTTTGTTGAATTTTCTAAAAGTGGCGTCACTATCTGTCTCGCTCACTCATAGCAAATAATTATGTTCATTATCCATCTCTCTCATCATTTTGCCGTAAAATTAAAAACCTACCAGAAGCTTGTGCCAATAAAGGACATCCGACCTGAGTGAAATTGGTTAGCAAAAATTGGGTTACTTGAGGTTTTTATTTTTTTACTCGTTTTTGAGTGACTAACAAGTATTGTACCATTTTACAATCCTGGTTAAATGCGCCAACTTTTAATGGCACTTGCCAAGGCACTTTAGTACTTTTTTTAAAGGAGGGCCTTTCAAAGTCGGAAAACTTTGAAAATTTTTAATCCATAGTTTAATAAATAGTCTTCATTCTAGATAGAAAACATGGGGCAATTGTGTCATTATTTTTGACTATGCTTCTAGAAATTATTATTTAGGGCTACGGTTCCAAAGTTTAAATGAACAAAAATAATAAAAGTTAACCACAATAACCGAAAAATTGTTATAATTTGACCAAATTTCTAGGTTTTCTTTAAATGCCCATAATTTTCAAACTACATGGGATAGATTTTTTTTATGATTTTTCTCATGATAGTTACAACCAATCCTGTCACCCCGTTGCGGCTTGACGTTGACTTCTGGGACACCCTGTATATTTATCTAAAAGTGTAAAGTATGATGCCATGTAAAAAAAATCTCCACTTTTTTAGCTGAAGAATAATTTGGACCTCAGATCGATTAACGTATTTATTTTGTTACAGGTTAGTGTAAAAAGTAGATAGTACCACATAATGTAAGTACTGCTTTATATTATAAGAATGTAGACATCCTTACTGGCTGGACATCTTTCATTATATTTGCATTGCTCTGGCTTACTACTCACAAATTCATCATACCTTTGAAATTGGCAAAATCAGATGTGCAGAAGATACAAACTGCACTTCTGCTTGATCGACTATTTATGAAATATATCAGCTTATCAATCAACTCCGGAGACTTGAAGCAAACACCAAACTCGAATCTTCAAAGTTTGTATAAAGTAGCGGCACCGGTATCATTTAATATCAGCAATATAACAAAAAACAAAGAGTTGGACGTATTCAGGACTGCTGTAATGTCCCAGTAATTACTTTTCGATTAAAAGCACATTATATTTGATTGCAACCAGCTATAGACTTGCCTTTTTTGCCGAAATACGACACCAGCAATTAGCGTTGCAGCCTTTTTCTGCAGCCTAAATATAGTCAGTTTGTGGGAGAAGTTTCCCCACAAAATTGTTGCATAAAATAAGTGAGCATAGAACAGAGAGTAGTACACAGTCAAAAGCGGAAATGGGCTGACCAATGTTTTTTTTTTGTTTTCTAACCACAAATACGACAGAAGAAAGTTTACTTCCCAAAGTGGCGGTACGAGCATTCAAACCATTATCTATGTACAGAGCGAGTCTAAAGTATGCAGTTCCAATTGTCTCGGGAAGGGTTTGCACGATTTTCATGAATTTTGGAAGAGGAGGCTATTGCAATACGGCCAATCTTGCAATGTTGTTTACAATGTTGTCATAACTACCATTTTGCCGGAAGTATAATAAACTTTCTTATTTCAAATGGATCACCCTCTACATTTCTACCTTTTTGAAATCCTTGAACAATACTGCTAATTTTTATATAACATTTCCCATACCTAAACCTCCATAATTTCGGAGTTACAATTAAATTTATATGTATTGCATCCCTCCAATTTAGAATAAGACATTAACTTCAAAAAGCATGAAGGCAGTTACAACAGGTCTCGTTCACTTTATTACAACAAACCATCTGATTCTTGAAATTCCGCGGTACATCTTGCAACATGTCTGAATCCTCAACAGTAATCATAACCATCTTATTTAGTTATTTTAACTTGGGCGGATGCAATGTAAATTTAGTTGTAACTCCGAAATTATAAGGTTTAAGTATATGAAATATTATACAAAACATAATCAGTATTTTTCAGGAATTTCAAAAGGGTAGAAATGTACATGGTGATCCATTTGAAATAAGAAAGTTTATTATATTTCCAGAAAAATGGTAGTCATGACAACATTATACATTGTACACTGTTGCCTTGACCAACCCCCATAGAAGACGAAGACATGATTTCTTGTGTCTTATCTTTGTTAAGAGGCCTGGGTAGTGCCCAGCACATATTCATATTTATGCATTTGCCATGTATAAAACACGGATTCGCAACTCACTTGTTTTCCAAACTACATACATAAAATTTCAGAAGGCGATAGTTAAAACCATAATGAAGGACAATTCAGAGCGATTTTTTCAAAAACGTTTTTTAGTGTCCAAAAAAACTCTTTTTGCAAAATCATACATTCTTTAAATATCTGTAATTTAACAACCAAACACGGTATCAAAACAAGGCAACAAGGTCGAATTAACCTAGCGCAAGATTTCTTCTTTAATTTGCTTCTTGAATCGTTACTGTAAGTCTAAATGCACCGTCACAACATCGTCGCAAGGCGACCTTCACACTTGCCTCCCCTCATTTTATTTTAGGCACAAGTACTTGAGATAGCGCTAATACGAGACTTACGTATTTTCTTTTATTGTCACGTTTGCGCGCTGTACCCTGGCCCATGAAGTCTCAAATAATTTTGGTTAATCCATCTCTATGTCCTACTCATAGCTGAACTTATCTCAGTTTTTAGCTCATCAAGGGACTTGACCCTGTAGCCCGGTGTAGTGTTACCAGCATAACACACACACATATTAGAGAACAACTAGCCAAATACGTCATTAACATATACTGTGAAGAGCAATGGCCCCACAACAGAGCCCTGAGGCACTCTCCACAGCACTTATTTCAGAGATACCACCATTCCAATCAGAATATTGAGTTAGGAAGTTGGGTAGGAACTAAGCAAGAACGGTGGGAGCTCTCTTATCCCTTAAAGTGACAGCTTGTCAAGTCACAGCTTAGAGAAGCTTAAAAGAAGGCCTTACTGAGGCCACATACAGTAAGAGCAAGACCGAAGTGACCTCCTTTTGCGTGACCAGTAGACGACCATTTTTAATAAATATTGCATTGTAAAGTTACGATAAATTTCAAAAGGTGTTGCATACAAAGAACAATTATAGGCTGAATAATTTGCATGAATATTATCATAATCAAAGCGAAGCCTATGAAGCAAGTTGATTGCGACCTTGCCACGTCGACGACACAGCCACTCCGTTGTTCACTGCCATCGAGCCTTGCGTGTCCAAGACCTGATCGGCGATGACTAATTTAAAAATTCGCAGTATAACAGAAATCCGTGTCGCTCGATTTGTCATCCTTCTTCAATTTTTCTACTTCTTTTCATTCTTCTTTATTCTTTATTATTACGACTATACTGCTTTGAAAAGTGTGGTTTGGCACTTCACATAAAATATTTTCTAACTATGCCAGTATTTTTAACCAGAATGTCCGGGCTGTAATTTCCTGGGCCTTCTTTTACATTGACACCAGTAACTCGACATTCAAAGAAGTTTAATTAAACCTCGCCATGGCCATAGTCTTACCTTAATATCGGAAATCGGAATCCAAGCAGGTTTTATTGGAAAATATCTTTTGTATCCCAGTTTTTCTAAATATTCAGCCCAGTTACGATTTGGAAGTTACAATCCTTGTGAAATTACTACCTGGGACGTCGGGTATATGCAAAGTTTACGGAATACTTATAAGTTGGATCACTCCGGAAAAATATCAAAACGGCCTGCCCCTTGCTCCGTCTCCCCGGTACACCGGTAGCAGTGTACCGACTTCAGCCGGGAGATACGGGGCGGCGCAACTAGAGGTTGAACATGTTTAACGCGAAGTCTATACAGTGTCTCAAAAATATCGGATTTTGTTATCTTGGATTTGTTTGCAGGAAATGGATAATATTTTTAGAAGTTTGATTTTATCAATTAAATTTATTAACGGATGGAAAATGACAATCAGATCCATCCTTTTTTTGTGGTAAACCTTGAAATGTAAATGATATAAATACAGGGTGTTTCACGACGATTACGACGAGCAATATGTCGGAACTGGGCAGTAGTAGATAATCATAATTTTGGGGATGTAAATTAGGGCAGATGTTGTGTCTTTTTTTGTCATTGTACTACCCAATGAGGTATTTGTTTTTGGTCACGTGACATTCGATTCAAAATTATTAATGGGACACTGTGTACATTTGTGCCTTTCTGTGTTCCTTCCGATAAAACAATTCCAACAAAATAGCACACTTGGGGTCTGAAATGATTAATTCAAGACCTACAGGTACTTAAAGGATTGTATCACGCTAAAAGCGTATAGTGAGACAAAATATTCAGTTTATGGTCTTACCATACCACCCAGGGACATTCTAAATTATATTTTAGAGCTCGAAAGTATTTTAATTGATAACTTTAACAATTTAGTTTCTACAGTAGCAATTGGAATGACACTGAAAAGCAAAATGTCAAAAATAATTTATTCACATCAATGTAAAGCATTTCCACATGATTATCTTTTAAAATTGTACATATGAGTTCGTATATACTATACCATAAATTTGATAAGCTGTGGTCTCAAAAATAAGCGCCAAATTAACAAAACATTAAGGTAAAAATACTACAGCACCTTTGAACTAATTTTTACTTATCTACGAAATAGCTACAATATGTGAAATCATTTGAGATTCATTAGTAATAGTCTCACTAGGTTTTATTTTTGATATCCATTTATGTAACTTAGTGTATTAGCAAAATAAACGTTATATTTGTATTTGTATGTCTAAATCGGCTCTCAATACATAGTCTTTCAATGACCCTCGTATATACGTAAAACCCAGGCGTTAGCAAGTCACCGCTAAAAGACCCTCGTACTTGGGCAAAAACCAACGCAAAAACTAACTGGCGCGTGCGGCCACGGCATCGCTTTCATGCGAGATCTTCAAGGTGCCGACGGAGAGTGATCCAACTTATATGTATTCCGTAAACTTTGGTATATGGGAGGTACCTAACTGTATAAATTCACGGAACGTTGTAAATAATGTTCTCATAAATAATTCCTTAAAATTTATTCTAAATCCCCAATGACGGCTTATTTATAATAAGCCGAAACGTCTTTAGAAAACAATAATTACAGTTTCAATTTCTCGATCACAAAAGATCTAAAAAATGGTGAAAGTACATCCTGTGAGTATTCTATGAGAACTGGTGAGCTCATTCACCAATATTGTTAATACTTTAGTGCATCGCATCGTCTAAAATGGTGAATGCGCCGTTGGAATCCAATGTTTTCCAACGAATTCGAATAGGTTAGAAGAAGTAAACAAGGGTTGTGTTTGTGCCCACTATACTAAACATATTATAAATATTGTGTTTATCGTTGTGTTTATTAAGCAGCTTGATGCTCGTAGGCAATGAGGCAGGTAGACGATCACACACAAATAGCTCAGGTTTGTTTGGCCATGTCACTTAAAACCACGTTCGTGAAGATTCATTTTGAGATTTTTTCTTTTTCATTATTATAAGGCGAGTTTTTAGTACCGGATCGGTCGATAACTCCACCACGGCAGAAGATATCGGAAAAAGTTGTATACAAAAGTTGCTCAGAAAATGTTTTGATTTATACAGGGTGATCCATAACTACGTGGTGATGCAAACATGCATTTTTCTAAATGAGACACACTACATTTTATTCCATATTTAGATTCTACTAATCCTTCCTGTTTTTAAAATATAAACTATTGTAACATTATACAGGGTATTTCAAAAGTTATGACCATTTTTAGATCCAAATAGCTGTCAAATGAACGTACTGTATATTGAAAATTAACAGATCAAAAATTATTTTTTTACATGGATAAAGATAAAAATATCATCTAGTTTTAACACAGGCTGTAAAAAAGTCGCCGGTCAGTATTCATATACAGGTAGAATGCAAAAACTAGATTTTCTCTTTTTTAATGTAGTCCTCATTTATTACAACAAAAAATTGCTTTCAATAAACTCTTTCATACTTGTGTTGCATTTCATATACCTACATCCGTCAGTTTCCGAGGTATCTCGATTTTTTTGGAAATTTCCATTACAGTTTCTATTTGTGTACTGAATTTATTTTAAGAAAGTACTACCGAATTTTATTTTTGTTTAACGAACAACTAAATTATAAGGCCATAATAGTATTTGATGGAGTCAAGACCCTGAATTGTCAAGATAATATAAGTCAAGTATGCTGAAGAAACAATTTTATCGACGTGATCTATAATTATCAAGCAGATTTATCAGATAGGCTTTGAATAATTTCGTTCTATGTGGAAATCGAGCTTTTAAAATGAATTTTTCCATTAAATGACAAATAAAGGGTATTTAGGAGAATCTTTGAGAAATTTCCTACTTGCCTCTAGAATATATTAACTATCAACAACGATATCCAGAACGGAGGCACTTTAACACTCATGCATTTGAAAGACTGAAGAATTGTTTTATTCGGACTGGGTCAGTTAAATATTTTATAGCCTACCTGATAGACCTGCTTGATAATTATGCATCACGACTATAAAATAATTGTTTCGTCAGCACACTTGACTTATATTATCTCGATAGTTTTGACTTCATCAAATACTATGATGGCCTTTTGCGTTAGTTGTTCGTTAAATACAAATAAAACTCGATAGCACTTTCGCATAATAAATAAATTTGAGTACATAAATAGAAGGTATATTTAAAATTTTCAGAAAAATCGAAATATCTCATAAACTGATGAATGTAAGCATATTAAATGCTATCTACGTATGAAAGAGATTATTGAAGGCAATTTTTTGGTATAATACAAATATGAGGGGTTACATGTAAAAAAAAAGAAAATCTAGTTTTTGCCTTCTACCGCACCCTGTATATGAATATGCGTCAGCGACTTTTTTTACAGCCGGTGTTAAAACTTGAGGACATTTTTCGTCTTTCAAAAAATAATTTTTGATTTATTAATTTTCAATATATACAGTACGTTCATTTGGCGGCGATTTGGATTTGAAGATGGTCATAACTTCTGAAATACCCTGTATAATGTTACAATACCTTATATTTTAAGAATGTGAATAATTTAATGTGAATGTTTGTAATAAATCTGAAAGCACTTAATATTTCCGAAACAGTTGAAGATAGGTATAGGAAATTGTACATGAAAGATGTCTAGAATTTTCTGAGGGATCCAAAAAATAAATAATATACAGGGTGTTGTATTTAAAATAAGAAAGTTGGTGTTGGCCACAGTCACATGATACACCCTGTATAATTTTTTATTTTTGAAAAAAATGCGCAACTAAAAATACAAATCGACGTGTCCGAGCATTCTTCCCAACACGCCCTCATTTATTTATTAACGAATTTATTCCATTTGGCTGTTCCACACCGTATAGGGGGTCTGATTTAAAAAAATGTATGTTTGCATCACCACGTAGTTATTGATCACCATGTATAAATGAAAACATTTTTTGAGCAAGGAGCATATCCTTGGTTACAACTTCAATATACAACTTTTTTCGCTATCCTTTGCAGTAGTAGAGTCATCGACCGATCCGGCACTAAAAACTCACCCTGTATATCGTGAACAACTTTGCTTTTTCAGGTTGAATTATTTAAAGATTATCTCAAATGAGAGCACCTCGTATACTAAATAACCAGAGTACAATTACCAAGTCTTCATCATTATCCTGAAGCCGGGTTATTGAAAACCAGAAATGCTTAATTAAAAAAGCGCATACCATAGAAACGAATACTACTGTCGGTCTGGAGCCATCGGCAGAAATGTGAATAATTGCCGATTCCCTTCCAGGAATCGACGCTTTTAGTTTAGATTTTTAACAGGTATTTAATGAAAGTGCTCAACGGTACCTTGTTGACTCGAGTCAGTAAGATAGCTTGCTTACGATTGGATTTCAGAGAGAAGCAATCTAGAAACGTTACTTCCTTAACAACCGCTTCATTGGCTGATGAATTTGTGTTTCTTGGGTTTTTAGGACGGCGTCGTTAAGCGTTAAGGCTTGACGTTTCGCCACCACGAGGGGATGGCATCTTCAGAAGCTATTTCACTTCAGCGACTTTCAAAATACTGGAAAATACTGGAAGTCGCCGAAGTGAAATAGCTTCTGAAGATGCCAGCCTAAAAACCCAAGAATCACAAATTCATTGGACGATGGTCGCGAAAGCCTTACATTCGCTTCATTGGCTGCATAGAGTACGAAACAGATAGGGCCGGTTTCGCAATCGTTAGTTAACTACTGGCTAAAAAAAACAGGGATTAGCGAAAACAACTCATTTAATAATCAGCGGTTTACTCCAAAAGTTCGGGTTGAACAGGAGTTAAGTTTACCCAAAGGTAAAGTATGGGTTATCTTGATTATTGTTGTGACAGAGAAGCTTACTTTGGAGGATAAAAAACATAGATTTTGATTATTTCTCCAGAGAAATAAGTCTTCCTCTGCGGAATGAAGACGAACAAGCTGAATTTTTGCAGGGACCGGCAGTACCTTCTAATTTTCCAAAGCCGGTGCAGAGCGAGGTGCGGATCGATAGAATAGCCAGCACGATCGCCTGATCTGATGCTATTAGACATATTTTAATGGGAATATGTCAAAAGTATTGTGTACAAATCTAAACCTCTCAACTTAAATGACTCAAAAAGACAAATCAGGTGAAATAGAATATTTTTATTTTTTTAATATTAATTTTTGTAATAAATCTGAAAACATTTATTATTTCCAAAACAGTTGGACACTGTACATGAATTTGGTTTATAATTTTCTGAAGATTAAAAAAAATATAATTGGGGATTTACAGTTAAAATAAGAAAGTTGGTATTAGCCACTGCTGTCATATGACACATAATTTATTTTTTATGTTTTGGACACATTACTTACCAAACACACTTTTTTTCTTGAATTTTATTTATTTCTTATTAGTTAAGCTCATATTTTAGATTTTCTCTGTCTGTCTTTTTGCCATGTATCCTCCATTTGTTTACATAGGGTGTCCCACGACGATTAGGACAAGCAATATATCGGAACTGGGCCGTAGTAGCGAATTATAACTTTGGCGGTGTAAATTAGAGCAAATATAGTAGGTATATTTCCTTATTATTGTGTCACCCAATGAGGTATTTGTTTTTGGTCACGTGACGTCCGATTCAAAATTTTTTATTGGACACCCTGTATATTTGTGACTTTTTGTCTTCCTCCCGATAAAACAATTCCAACAAACTAGCATACTTAGGGTCTAAAGTGATTCATTCAAGAGCTACAGGTACTCAAACGACTGTACCACTACCATTATGAAACACTACCAAAGTAATTTAACTGTAGGGGTACATGTTGTTATAATCAATGGCAGTGGTACCATCCTTTAAGTACCTAGCACACTTGGGGTCTAAAGTGATTAATTCAAGAGCTACGGGTACTTAAAGGATGGTATCACTATACCACTGATTGTAGCCTGTACCCCTACAGTTAAATTACTTTAGTAGTGTTTCATAATGGTAGTGGTACAGTCCTTTAAGTGCCTGTAGCTCTTGAATTAATCACTTTAGACCCATAGTGTGCTAGTTTGTTGGAATTGTTTTATCGGAAGGAACACAAAACGTCACAAATATACAGGGTGTCCCATTGAATTTTTTGAATCGAACGTTACGTGATCAAAAACAAATACCTCATTAGGTAACACAATGACAAGAGAAGGTACCGTATTTGCTCTACTTTAAGCCCCCAAAATTATAACTCTCTACTTACTGCCCCGTTCCGATATATTGCTTGTCTTAATCGTCGTGTATGGGTGAAATAGGCATGGCGGAGAATTTGGAGAAATTGGTAGCTCCAACATTTTTGTTATTACCGGGAATGTGTGGAAACCGCTTGACGTCATTTTTTTAATAGAATCTATTCGGCTTGTAGACGTGTCAAACCGACTATTAATTGCAAATTATCCAGGTTACACTAAAGCAGTGCCAATCAAAATTGTCTGATAATATATTTGTATCTTCGTCTTAACATCTGTTTGCTGAGATGTTGGATTGGGTATAGGTTTTGAGAATTAAAATCATTCGTCCACTGTGAATGCTTTTTTATTGGTTTTTTATGTGTTGAACATAGGAACATAGTGATTCTACAGTACTAGTTGTGCATGTGGGGATCCAAATGAGCATGCAAGGAGCTCTTGATATGTTAATGACAAACCTGGGGAACCTCATCTGAAAAATATGTTACAATTCATGAATATTCTTTGCTAAAACCAGAAAAAAATGACTACCCATCGCTATTCGTTGTTCAACATACAAAACCACATTCATTGAACAAAAAATATACGAGGGCGATTTAATCTATGATTTTGAACATTTTTTTGCTTTTGCGGCTTAGTTTGCTTGTTTTTTACTCTAATTTCAAGATGCATAGGGTCTTTGAAAAAACGTAACGAAATTTAAGTACACTAGTCATGAATATTTCTAACCCGAACATTTTCGCGGTGGGGTGTAACCTGTGCAAGGTCATGTAGAGGTCATGAATGATCGGAGAAAATGACCTCTTAATTTCTATCAAATCACGCTGCTAGGTATATGATGTGTCAAAATGAACATCATTTAACCTCATACCTAAACACTACCTCTTTCCTTCCAACAAACATACATAACTGCTGCTTCTCAATGGCGTGGTGATTTATATTACATTTATTGCCAGACACACAACACTATAAACCGTTCGGGCAAACTGCAATTAAAAAATATGATTTTAGTGTTATACAAACTAGATGTCAAATCTTTGGAACGATATTACTTCTTGGTCTGATATTGTGCGAAGGTTTTCAACAGAAAATGTATATTGTCATTGAAGGTTTAGTAATTGTTTCAAACCACTGAATCAGACCTGTGCTGAAAAATTTAGTCTTGGAACTTTACCGGTCAAGTCAATACAATTCCAAATTCTTTTGCATATATTACAGAACAATATTTTTCTTGTCCTGTCCCATCTCTTCAGATTATTCACTTAACTCACTATCAGATGGAGCATTCAACAGCGCAGATCCCAGAAAATTGTTGATCTCGACGACATATTTGTTTCCATATGTTCTGTACGACTGTAACTGGCTGGTTTATTACGATATTCCTAAATTCTCAAAGAGAGGAAGGGTAGTCTTGGCTGACTAGTTAATGTAAAGGCTTCAATCTTGGGGTTGCAGCCGTAGCAAAAATGGTGAGGCCAATGAAGAAAATGAAACTATTTGTTCATGCTAAGCTTTCGGAAATGTTTATTTCCTTCTTCAGAGCTTGCTACAATATCAATATGGGTTGAAAGTAACAATATTGAATAGTAACAAGAAAAAAACTACAACGGTAGGTTTTATGTTCAGGAGTCACAATCTCGAAAAGCATGAAGGTTACATCGAAAAACATCAAGTTAAAATGCACAAGACTGGTCACAAGGTTAAAAATTGATCAATAAACGATGAAATGATGATTAAAATGGTGAAAATTATGAGACATTACATTAGGTCGGAAAATTTGCTACGGTTGCAACCCCAAGATTGAAGCCTGTAAGTTCTCAAATCTATATAACATGCAGCGATGCCTAGCATATTCTGTGAGAAAAACGTATAACAGGCGTTCAATGGTTTCATTTTTGGTGAAAAATTTTTCTTTTTTCCTTGTAATTTGCATTTATTGTGACTTGGTGCTCTTAACATTTCATGTTGGTTATGTGGCACTGTAGCAGCCTATTTACATCCATTTTTCCAGAAAAATATTTGTGACTAGGTTCACCTGTCTCACTAAATTCCTCAGTTTTATCCTCATTGTTGAAATTATTTAAATGTTTACTCTTACCTAACTCATAATTTTTCAAAAAAAATATTCACTAGTTTTTTTATAGCCGATACAAATTCCAAAAGATATATGGCTGACTTAGAGCCCGTTTAACAATGTCCAGTTAAAAGTGTCTAATAGGTAGCTGCCAGTTAGCGTTTCTGTGGATACAACTGTCAGATAAGATTTACGTGAATTATTGACCGTTAACTTCGAGATAAATATTTAACTGGATATTGAGAAACCAGCTCGTATTGGTATTTTTACAGGTGGGATTCTATTTGTTTTGTTTCAGGATTATCATTTGGTTAAGTTAATGTTTTGTTATTACTTCCAAGACTTTCCCAGTTTTAAAATAAAAATTTCTACTTAATCCTTTATCAACAAATATGTAGTATTATTGGTATGTTTGCATGTTGAGAAAGATCTGCTAGTTGCACCGGTCCCTGTTAATATAAAACTATGTTATGAGGGGGCTTATCTTATTGTGCGACCTAAGATGAAGATGATTTGAAAATGAAAATTTTAACTGAAGCTTATCTGAGTACTGCAAATTCTTGGCAACATCGCAAACATTCTAGCTTTGTGATAATGATAAATGATGTCCTACTCTCAGATTAGCATGCCATTCACATTTCATTTTGTTGTTGACACATGGGCTCCAGAAACATAAGAGCCCGTTGTATAAGGTCGAAACATCAGGAGCTGATTCATATGAGCCACACTGTTATTGCTGAAAATCTGTCTGCTCCATAAATTTGTATATACAGTTAGCAACATTATCTCAAATGTCATAGGGATATTCAATTTCATCCTCAATCAGGCTCAGAAGATACACAGCTGTAGCTTTCGTCACACTGAATCGACGGAATGTGAATTGATAAACTTATCGAAATACCCACCCTCTTACACACTTGTCAAGGCACCGCATACAAAATTTAATTTCAAGTATGTTATTTTCAATTATACGGTCCAATTTTCTTTTCCTGAAATCTTTTCAGATATCATATCGACAACAAGGAGGTTAAAGGCCGTATTCCTAATCGCCCCTTGGGTAATACTAAAGGTTCCCTCAAGTAGCGCTCTCATATCTCAAAGTGTATTCAATTTGTTAAGCCTATGCCTACGCATTTTGATGTTTTCTGTTATCTCTTTTTGTGAAAGTATTTCGTGTTTTGTGCCTGATGTGACAGAAACTGACAACACCGTACTCCAAAATTAACCTACAAACTCGCCTTGACTACAACGAAGTTGACACATCATTGACATTTGGTTACTTGAGTATTACTCAAGAGGGCCTTACGTAAGGGACCCTTAAGTATCGACTATGAATACGACCCTAAGGCCCGGTTTCACCAAACCCATACTAATCTCGTATTACGTAATCTTGGATAAAATTAATTGAAGTATTTCATCCGCGATTAGATTAATTTCTGTTCCACCTGCGCAAGTATATCTAGGATTAACTAATCTCGGATATATACAAACTAAGACGTGGCAACAGCGTAACGAGAGCATTTATAACCTCACAATTTTGAGAATTTGCACTAGCAGCATATGAGAAAAACACAATTTTTACGTAATACAAGTTGAAACAAAGGAATAATTAGCAAATGACTATCAGTAGGAGTATATGATTATTTTTATTCTATATAAAAACAAAAAAAACGCTACCGGAACCAGTCATTTTCTATTTATGCATCGTTAAAATTCGCCATCCATGCTCGCGTCCTAATCGGCTTATATGCGAGGTTCGGCAAAAGGTAAACATAGCCAGGGTGGCCTAGAGGTAGTGTATCGGTCGTCCATGCAAGAAGTTGCGAGTTCGAATCTGAGTAGGTCCCTTCTTTTTCATTTAATTTTTTTTTGTAGAATCAGCTGATAGCTGATTGTTGATATGTAAAGGGATTTCTGGTGGGTTTTCCCATAGAAATAACCTGACACAGGATGTCTCATTTTTGATTGGTTCCAAACAAGTGGTTTGTTCGGGAAGATGGATAATAATTAATGAGTTTCGGCCTCAGGTAGAAAGGATCAAAAATTTTCAGACCCAATTAATTGTCTTTTCATATGCGAATTTGTGTGGATGGTGGTTTATTGTGTGAGGTTTTGTGACTACTTATTTGCGTTGTAGAGTGATTTTCAAGTGATTTAAGAGTATATTAAAAAGAAATTAAAATATTTGTTTTTATTTAAAAAAACGCTTTAGATCAACATATGTCTGCTAAAGTTTAAAAACTGGTCTAAATTATCGTTTTGTAAAAAAGAATGAAAGAAGTCCCTATATATACCTACACAGACGCGAATTCAAAACCTTTTGCATGGGAGTCAACGACAAATTTTTAGTTTGTTTGTAAAAAATCATTTCAAATAAACATATGTCTGCTAAAATTTGAAACACTGGCCTAAATAATCGGTTTTGTAAAAAAAGAACAAAGAAAAAAATAGTCCTATCCAGACGCGAACTCACAACCCTTTGCATGGGAGACCGACGTCTTACCACGACGCTAAACAACCGATACCAACTTTGTGTTGAACTTCGGTTATAAACGAATTGGAACGCGAACGTGGAACACAAATTTTAATGAGGCATGAACAGGAAAATTACTGGTTCTGGAGCATTTTTTTTGTTTTTAAATAAAAGATACCTAGCTATATGCTTCTTCTCATAATAATTTACCAATTATTTCTTTGTACACCCTTGAAGTTCGCAGACACGTCAGCCACGTCACCTCAACTGTCATCTGCATTCTAAATCTCCGATTAAACATTTTATTCGCCAAATATGGGAGATTAAATTTTATCTCGGATATACGTGCTTAACCCTGGATAAGAATGTGGTGGAACTCGTCTATAAAATTATCAAGGATTTAATCCTAGATAATGTTTTGATACTGGATAAAATATTGTGGTGAAACCGGGCCTAAAAGGATTAACAACAAACCACAGAACTAAAGATACCTTAAGCCAGAAAAGTCTAACGCTCATCTTGAACAATAACTGTTCCTTAGACAACAGTGCAAAGCAACACTGTCATCCTAGGTCCACATAAGTAGCAGGTTGACCTTTAGTGCCACTAGCTGTGAGAGTTCATTTTTATGTCAGATTGAACTCCTAATTATTTATAAGGCTGTGCCAACATAGTGTAACTTACCGCCACAAAAAACTCGTAGTTGAGAACTGCAATCCCTGCTACACCGTAAGCGACCCGTTGCATTGTTTTCGGTAGAAGTATTAGTAACATTTTTCGGTTTTGTATATTCCAGGTGTTCCATGGTAAGGCGCACAACTTATCATTTAATAGTTCAGCCTAAAATATATAAATTTACATTATTCTGACCGCATCATAAATAAGTTTATGTTCGACTGCATCGCAAACATTTGATTCATCAATTCGATTACATTCATATGCACCGTTTGGCGATTCTAATCGTAGTTCCCTAATCGCGTTTTGCTAATCTTTGGCATCTAGCCATGCACCGTCAAGAGACTAACTAATCCAGATTGGGGATACGGCAAGATTGTGTTCGCAAGATTGTTTTAACAGTGACAGTGTCAAAATTGCCAGTTTGCGGTGCATAGTAAACAAGTAATCTAATCCAGGTTTACGTAACTAATCGCGCAACTGACTTACGGTGCATACGGGTTTTAGTGTCCATAATTGACTCCTTTATTGGACGCCACTTTATTGGACTCAACTGTCACTGTTATTGTATACTGTCTTATGTCGAGTTTGCAATTTTCTTCGTTTTACACCACCTGTTATTGGCCATATACATATTTTGATAAGCACTTTTTGATTTAGTGGATAAGACAGATTCTTTTGCGCTTGCGGCTAATTTTTCTACCATTACTTATCCATTTTTTGGATTATTATGACGTTTGTCACATAATTAAAGTAAACAGCTTTGTTCACTAAGGTTGCTAAGGTCGCTGGTTACTAAGGTGAGAAATGCAAAAGCATAATAAGGCGACGAATATAACAATTGCCATTTCCGAAAATGAAATTTCTGCATTGCAGTCCAACATAAAGGTTTGTATGCAACTGGTACATAATTAGGCTTTATGGACTCGTCCGAATTATTGGCCTCGCTCACTTTGCTCGCTCTGCCATAAGCTTTTGAACTCGTCCATAAAGACCTAATTTATGTACTTGATACATAAATAGATAGGTATTACACGAGACTGTTTTACAGGCAAGATTTCTGGAACACCAGATTTTTTGAGTTTAACAGATAATGCATTATTGGAGGATACGCTTCGAAGTTCCGCGCTTAGCCTGGTGTAATATGCAATCGAATACTGCGCCTCAGTATAAATGAATAGCTGCCATGTTAGGAAAGTGAAAGACCACAATAAAGTTATGAAACATCACCAACTCCCTATCCATGCTGATATATCCACACTAGAGATGGACCGACTTCGCTCTAGAAACCCTCCCCTGAGACTAACTCAGCAACTTGCAAACAGTGATTACTGATGTAAAATGGCGAGAGATTTCGTATGAAAGTGCTTCCCCGAACATAAATCAACTTATGGAGATCCTGTACAAAAACTCCTAGGCGTCACCTTTCAAAACATGCTGATTTCGACACTCTCGCGAAGTGTTTGATACATGGTCATCTTATTTTAGTCGATAATGACGTAATAGCATATTTTCTAAGGACTTGTATCACAGATTCCAAAATGCGACATTGAAATTTTGTTTTATTAGGGTTTTCGTTTGGAGGCCTGCATTTTAATGAAAATATCTAAAAATCAGTTTATCTCTGAAACAGTTGAAAATCGGACCCTGCTTTATGTGGCCTTTATTGTTGGAAATGAGCTGTGTAATGTGTTTTACATTAAAACTGTATTGATTATGATTACCATGTGTCCGTCATACGGTAGATAAATAAATAACTGCAATATAAGATTGGCAAGTGCTCTAGACTGATAGAATAAAAGTCGTATACAAGTGAATTGGGGAACGTGGGTGGCAGGAGACTCGGTAGTTGGCCACACTATACTTCATTCACTGAAGAAAAGGAGTAAAAAATTATTTCCGATATTTTGGGGCTTTAGTCGGATAAATCGAACTTAATTTTTCTGTTTATAATAACATCACTGCTCTCAGTATGCAGTTTTGTAGACGGTGTGCATATAACCCTTGACCATACAGTAAAAATTTACATATATTGTGCATGGTTACTCCGTTTGTTCGCTGGATAAGGTATAGAATAGAATGGAGGGGTTCGTAGGGAGCAATATCACGATAATCCTCATTGGAAAACAGCCAAATAAACTTGAAGCCTAGATAACAGTTCTTACTGTACATCCCTGACAGGAATGACTGGAAGAGGAGCGTGATTAAACTCCACCCTCATATAGTTTGGTGTTTCACTGACGAATCACGCTGTGTTGATTGCGTAGTTGAAGTATACTCAACAAAACACATACTTTTTGTAGTCTTCCACGTAAAATCTAATCGGATCTTTGTCTATCTAAGCCTTTCCTTATACGTTGAATGTCCTGCTTGATTTATTTTTGGTATATTTGGAAGTTGGTCATCAGAGGTTTTTGACAAAGATTGGTCCCTAGCTTTTTTATCACTGATTTTGTTGTATGCTTTTATGTTGTGATTTTGCTTTTAAATGCACTACCTCGTCGGTCAGTACTTGCCCACTGTTGCCATATATCATCGCATTAAAGAAGCCAACGGTAAGAAAAAGGTACGCCTTCCAGTTGTTTTCAGGATACAGGCCCTGAAAAATTAATTCATTTATTATGTTTCTTTTATAATCACCCATGTTTCTACTGCGCCAATAATCAAAGGTCTTAACTGTAAGAACAATTAGGTTTTTAAAAAAATATAATTTTTCTGTGGTAAATGAAAGCATTTAAAAGTTATATCAAAATATATATCGCATGAAAATCGCAGCTCTTTTTGTTCATGTTTCAAAAACAAAAATCCAATATGGATATACTGTGTAAGGCTTTCGCGGTTATCGTCCAACGAATTTGTGGTTCTTGGGGCGACCACAAGTGGATGGCATCTTCAGAAGCTACATATTTCACTTCGGCGGCTATTTCACTAGCTTCTGAAGATGCGATCCACTTGTGGTGGCGAAACGTCAAACCTTAACGCTAAACGACGCCGGCCTAAAAACCCAAGAACTACAAATTCATCATCCAGTATGGATGGCTTGGATTATCCTCATTTTGCAGTCAGTCAAACATGAAACTAACTTAACTACAAAGGTAATGGCTCCACTGTTAGCGCTTTGAGGATAATATAATTTCTAGATGTATGATATATAACATTGAGTATTATTTACTTTTTTCTGAAGTATTTGCTTTTCATTTGCAGTTGAATTACGTTGCACTCATATGTTGGTTGAAAAAAACCAGAACTATAGTTTGAGAACTTCGAACATTAAATATAATGATTTATTGTCAAATTTCGTCAAATTGAACATACTCACAGCAAAAATGAAGTAGGTCATACTGGCCATTTCCAGTAAACCAAAAACGCAGATGAATAACATTACCCACTGTTGTGAACCTCCTCTTACTTGATCTTGAACCCTAAAATACATATACGATCTATTAATTTGTCAATTCTGAAATTCATCAAATTCCAACAAAAGCATCCGGCATAGAGTACTGACAGAACTTCTCCACTGATGATTTTAGGAAATTGATTATACAATAGAAAGTAATCCTTATCCTCTTCGGATTTAGGGATAATAAAAATAAAGATCGTAAAAGCCAGAGGTTCGGCGTTACATCTTCAATTCTTTAAGAGTTATCAAGCACACCCCTCTAGCAACAAGGGATAGGACAGTCCTTTAGATCAAAATTCAATTTTACACTAAATTGTGTTAAGAAAAGGGGGTAGTGGTATTTAAAAAAAAACTAGTTATGCGTGTTTGAAAAGTTGGTCACTAGGAGCTATGCTTTAGGGGAAAGAAACGAAATTTGTTCATAACGTTTTAAATGGCGCTCTCCAAGCTGGAACAACGTTAGAACCAGAACTATCAAAAATTCCCTATTTTGAACCTTTAGAAAGCGCCGAAAACGAAATTAATACATAAAACAAGCTAAAAACTTAGAAAACGTTAGTTTTAGAACCTACATGTGTTCATTAATCTTGTCTTTGGATGAAGCGTAGCATTAAAAAATGCAATGATATACAGGGTGTGACATAACAACGTTATGTTACGCCTCGCCTAAATGAAACACCCTGTATAAACGAACATAATATTACGTGAGAGATCATTCGATTTTGAACAATTCTTGTAAAAAAACGTATTTTGCAACTTTAACGGTTTAGCCGCTATCCTACGCATAGGCTTAAGTGGCCCACCCTGTATATGGAGCAAGAATAGCTTAGAAATTGCTCAAATGTCACACTAGCCTGCCGATAGATGGCAGTTAACGGGGTTAGTGTTGCATTAATGTTACTCCACGGAAAATTTATAAAGTCACGGATTTATGACATGCATTGTATAATTATATCAAACTTACCTCATTATTGTCAAGTGATGTTTCACTACAGTTTTTATGCCTCTGCGGACTCTTGCTTGATAATCACTGTCATTGATACTACTTATGCCTTTTTCAAATGTTTCCTCTATGTACTCCCGAAGAAGCATGTATTGTAGTTTCCAATGATAGCTTACATACACCAATACAATCGCATATAATGCTACTACGTAGCCTTCAACCAATGTTAGAGTGTTATGTAAATAGCTGAATTGGAATCCCAAATACTGCTCTATGGTGAAAAAGGGCACATTGCACATTTCTCCGTTTTTGACAAACAACAGCTCATGTCCTCCAACAATAATCGCCATATTTATTATCAAACATATTTTCAATAATTTACTTTGTTGTTCTATGGTTCTTGCAGTTTTCTCCGAAAATATAGTTAACCCATAGAAATTCTCGTGGAACGTATTTATTATTCTATACAAAAAACGAGCCCCTATGCCGAGGGTAAATATACCCATGACTGCCTAAAAAAAAACTTTTTTTACACAAAATAGTTCTCTTAATTGATGCACAATCACAGGATAAATTTATAATAAGGTTGAGCCGTCTGAAGATATCTTCTAGAAACGGTTATCGTTTGCACGTTCTTGCTAAAAGCTAAGGGTGATTCACGGTTGATGGTAGGTTAGACGTTTCTGGAAAACTAGCCACAGGATTGATCTGAAAACTTGGCAACCTAGGCTTTCGCACCTGCTCTATCGATCTAAAATATTTTCATCCCTGCGACGTTGCCGCTTCTTCGGAAAAGTAGCATCACCTTTGATATTTTAAATGGAACACCCTGTATATGTTTCATTTTCAAATCCGCCATTGCTTTGTGATTATTTTTGTATCATATATTCCTGTAGTGGTTTTCGAGAAAATAATTATTTTCTTTATTTTTCGACCTAAACATAGCTCCAATAAAATTTTTATCACTACCGTACTAGAGCCGGCAGAAAGCTGAAATTTTGAACGTAGTTTAGAGAGCTACTGTTTATTAGTTATCACTATGGGAATTTACTCTACAATATACAGGGTCGGTCAAAATGATTCATTTTTCCTCTAGATACAAAAATTGTGAAAAGTGCATTTTTTTAAATGGAACACTCTATATTTTGTCACATATTCTATAAGAAAATTAAAATCCCCTTCTAATGATATATCATCTTCCTATACTTAAATAGTGCGGTTTCTGAAATAGAAGCAAGTTTCCGTAATATTTGGATTATTCTGATATACTTGCCTTAGGTGGCCATGAAACGCCATAATGGTATGCTATTGACATTTAATAGATACATTCAGTTGATTAATAGTAATACGCTTGGGTGTTTCTTTACGAAAGTGATCTCAACAAGTTGTATGATGGAGGGAGATAACTATTCAAATAAAGTTTTGGAGAATCTATTCATTCTTCATGGACAATGTGATCAAATTATAGCAAGAACATGCAGAAAGTTCAATGAAATGTATCCGGATTTACAACCACTGAAGGAGAGAAAGTTTGGACGAATACAAAATAATTTTATTAACTATGGATCAAAACTGAAAGCAAAACTAGATTCACCGAAACCCGTGACTTCTGATGAAGGCAACGTAATAAATGTTTTGGCCTATTTTCACGCTTATCCCCAAGCTTCCATCAGAAGTGCAGAAGATGATTTAGACTAGTTATGCTTCTGTTCAAAGGATCCTCCATAGTCATGATATGCACCCATACAAGTTTACCAAGGTCCAAGCCCTAAAACAAGAAGACTATCAAAGTAGGATACAGTTTTGTGTAAACTAACTCGCGTCCGTGGCAGAATACCACACGTGCACCCTGGGTAACGCTAAATGAGTTAGAGCGATCTTTGGCAGCCAGATTATATCGTTAGATCTCCTGGCTTTACTTTACATGGATTCTCGAAACGGTCCTTCTCAGGACCCATTAACAAAAAATCTCGGAGAGATTGTTAAAATTTTTCAACTTAACGCTGAAGGTCTTAGCAGAGCTAAGTGTGATTACATATCAAAGCTCTTGCTAGACAATAATATAGACTTGGCCATTATCCAGGAAACTCACATAGAAAACGAGGAGCAACAACGTCAAAGAGGCAAAATTCATGGATATGATCTACTTGGAGCCACCTATCATCGTTCGTACGGTCTTGCAACCTATGTCCGGAATGACATTGACAACGCTAAACTCGTTTCCTGCACAACTTCAAACATCGAACAGATAACAACAAAAATAGGAGACATCACCATAGTCAATGTGTATAAGCCACCGCAGCAATCTTGGCCTGATAATACACTAGAGGTACATCAACACCCTGTGGTATACGCCGGTGATTTCAATAGTCACCACACTACCTGGAAATACCGGAGCACAGACAAAAATGGAGAACACCTGTTAGACTGGGCTGATTCCAATAATTTCAACTTAATTTTTGACGCCAAAGAGCGTAAAACCTTTAGATCAGCTGCATGGAACACCGAGTCTAATCCAGACCTGTGCTTCGCATCAGTTGACTCTCAAAATCGTCAAATACCGGTTTCAAGGAAAGTTCTGGACGATTTTCCACACAGTCAACATCGTCCGATTATCCTCGAAGTTGGAACCCAAATTCCAATCGTCCGCTCTACACCAAGACCGAGGTGGAATTTTGGAAAAGCCCGATGGGACAAGTTTGCTGCGCAGCTGGACTCAGCCGTTCGATGGATCCCCCCAAAAAGCAGCAGCTACGACAGATTCATTAAAGCTGTTATAACAACGGCTAAAAGGTGCATCCCCCGAGGTTTCCGAAGAGAATATGTTCCGGGATGGAACGATGACATAGAGAGGCTTTATCAAGAGTTTAAGAACAGCGGAGATTCTGAAATAGCTGATGAACTCCTTCACTCTCTAGATGCAGAACGCTGCAAAAAATGGGAACAAGCAGCCAGTAACATGAACTTCAAAAAGTCAAGTAGGAAAGCTTGGAGCCTTCTTAGGAAACTAGGGAGCTCTAACCCACCCACACGCCAAAATAATGAAATATCGGCTGACCAAATCGCAGCACGAGTTGTAGCGCTCTCTAAGGTCCCAACTAATAGACAGCACTGTAAAGATGTTAAGAAACAACTGAAAGAACGTCGTCAAGCAACATTAGCTCACCCAGTATACTCCACACCATTCACTGTTGAAGAAGTAAATAACGCCTTGGAAAACACTAAACCTGGCAAAGCCCCTGGATTTGATGGAATTCACCCTGAGTTTCTCAAAAACTCTGGGAAACATACCAGAATGTGGCTGAGCAAATTTTTCAGTGACATCTTACAAACAGGAAACATACCAACGAAGCTTAAAAAATCAAAAGTTATTGCAGTGCTGAAACCATACAAACCAAAGAATCTACCTGAGAGCTATCGGCCTATATCCCTACCGAGTTCATGTTATAAACTTCTTGAAAGGATGATACTAAATCGGATAGGTCCAACAATACTGGAACATATTCCCATTGAACAGGCTGGCTTTAGGCCACACCGTAGCTGCACGGATCAGGTACTCAGCCTAACAACCCACATTGAGGCTGGGTTTCAGAAACGGCTGAAAACTACAGTAGTGTACGTCGACTTGACTTCAGCATACGACACAGTTTGGAGGGAAGGCCTTCTTTTCAAACTCCTGAAAGTAGTACCGTGTGGCCGAATAACGTCGCTATTAAACAACATGCTTTGCGATAGGCCCTTCCAAGTAATAACGGGTGACAGCAGAAGTAAAATGAGGCACCTAAATAATGGTTTACCCCAGGGCTCAGTTCTTGCTCCAGTCTTATTCAACCTATACATTTCTGATATACCCAACACCATTTCAAAGAAGTTCATGTACGCCGACGATATTGCTCTAGCCGCTCGTAGTAATACAATAGAGGAGGGCAGTAGTATCTTATCGGAAGACCTTAGTGTGATGGGAAGATATTTTGCAGACTGGAGGCTGATTCCAAATATGATGAAAACTGAAGTGTTATGCTTTCACCTCAATAACAAGCAAGCTAGAACTGAACCTCAGGTATACTTCAATGACAACTTAGTGCGCTACAATCCTCACCCAAAATACTTGGGGATAGCAATGGACCGAACATTATCATTTAGAAAACATCTAGAAAACACAGCAGCAAAGCTTAGCACCAGAAACAATATTATTCATAAATTGTGCGGTACCACTTGGGGGGCAAACGCAACCACCCTCAGAATATCTGCCCTCAGTCTTGTTTATTCTACTGCTGAATACTGCGCCCCAGTATGGTTAAACAGCCCTCATGCAAAAATGATTGACACCAAATTGAATGAGACAATGAGAATAATTAGTGGCTGTCTAAAAACTACCCCCCTACCGTGGCTGCCCGTTCTGTGCCATATCACTCCTCCTCATATTCGTAGACAGGATAAACTGGTGAAGGAATACAACAAAATACTATCCAATCCCCAACTTCCACTGCATACTGACCTAGATGATGCAGATCTTCGGAGGTTGAAATCTAGAAATCCCCCATTACCATTTGCAGAACGGCTCTTGCGGGATGGCTTCCAAGTTGATGAGCACTGGAGGAGGGATTGGGAAGTCCAGAAGCCGGTACAGGCTCCACCAACTATGGACCCCACTTTAACCCTGCCAGGAATGGAATTGCCTCGCCATACATGGAAAACCCTTAATCGAGTCAGAACGTCGCATGGCATCTGTCGTGACTCGTTCTTTAAATGGGGGATATCTGAATCACCGTCCTGTGACTGTGGAGAGCCCCGGCAGACTGTTCAGCATATTGTCACCGAATGCCCGATTACCGCATATGCTGGACAACAGTCGGATTTCTTCGAAGCCTCGAAGTCTGTAGTTGACTGGATAAATGGTCTTAATTTTAAAATCTAAAAACTATTTATTTTTGTTTGTTTTAAATTTAATATTTGTATTTTATTATATTGTTTAAGACTTATTACCAATTAATCCATGTAGCCATACGCTAAATAAATAAATAAATCTAATCTGCATCCAAGAAGATCCTAACTTTCTAAAGAAAATAATTTGGACAGATGAAGCTTAAGTTTTCCAGAGAGGGAATTTTTAACAGAAATAACGAACACTTCTGGTCTGACCATAATCCTAATGTTGTCAAAGAAATGGGATTCCAAGTAAAGTTTAGTTTTAATGTTTTTTGCCTTTTAAAAGATAACAAGTTAAGTTTTCTGATTTACGACGACCCGTTAAATTCTGACATGTACCTCCAAATTCTAAGGAGTGCAGTTGATGATTTTTTAGAAAACCTACCATTAGAAGATTATTGCACATGCTGGTTTCAGTTGGATGGGGCACCGGCTCACTGCACTGAGGAAGTGTCAACAGAGTTGTACAAAATGATTGATGATGCTTTAAGCAAGAAGGTGCAAAAGGATGACACGACAGCACTAGCATTTAACCCTACTAATACACGTAATTGTAGCGCAACTCTCTACAATGGACTATTATCATGAATTTGTTTTATTTATGATTGCATACGATAGAGTTATGGCATGAGAACCTTCTCATATTTGAGGAAAATATTTGAACCCTTCTAGGACCGTGACGTCACAGTCCTACAGGGGAATAGCCAATTGGAAGACAGATATGTGTGCCCTGTTACCGTTCTTGAGTTTCCAGTATTCAAGGCATACCTTTATGTGATCGTCCATACATTCGGAAAAAAAACACATATTTTTATATGTCTATGCGGCCCAGTGTAGATTAGATATTCAACAAAAGCAGTCCTAAAACAGATCGTTACGGAAGCCCTAAACTTGAGTTGCTCAGAAAAAACATGTATTCGAACATAATTTTTTTATAACTACATAGGCAGAGCAAATACCAGAGTACCGCGGCTGCTTTGGAAAGGATATGTTAGGCGACGTTTGTTAACCCGGGACTTGGATAAGCCAACACCCGCAGGCCCAATCGTCCTGCCAGTCGATTCCAAGCATTGAACACCCTGGAATAAATTTGAGGTCGTACCGCTTGGTTCATAATGTATAGAGAACCGCCGCCTTAGAATGAGATGCAGTGGTCGTACGGGTCACCAACCGCGTGGCTGGAGATGGCGCGTAAAGGGCTGGGCACCAAGTATTCGAATTGGACTTCTTTGGACAGCATCTGATATAGACAGAGTAGTAGGGGCAGCAGTTCCCCCAGACATGAGAGCAATACTGCAGGCCAGGTCATATCTGGGCTATCTGGGCTGCATATAGCGTGCGGAGGTTAGATGGTGAGAACTATTTTCTGACTCTGAATAGGTATTAAGGCTTTTTACCAGCAGCAGTTGCAATTGACGCAACGTGTTTGTGCCAGGTCAGGTCTTCCGTAATGCTTTGACTCTTTTAAGAGCTTCAATGAGTGACTCCTTGGCTAAGCCTGACTGTTCATTAGAACCGGGGGCTGGCTTGGACACTTATTTGACAGCGTTCAATACTGCTTCTTGGTAGCGATAAATTTTACCATATTCTTGAACCCCCAAGCGGAAATGGTCTTCAGATCATTTAAAGCGAAACTGCCGCTGCCAGTCTTCTGCGTTCCAGCTCGACCACAGAAATCGGTCTATCCCTCGTGATGCCTGCATGCAAAGTACTACTATCCGCAAAACTGTGGACTGGGTTTGTAGAGCTATAGAGTAGATCACTGATGTGAAGCAGAAACAATGTCGAGCAAATACCGATCCCTGCGGAACCCTAGCATTGATGTTACGGAAGGTAGAGGAAAAGACGTCTACCACAACAGAGATTCTTCGGCCTGAGATTAAGTCTGCGATCCCACCGCAAAGCTTAACAGGAAGGCTATTCTGTAACAGTGGGTAGAAAATTTTGCTCTCTACTAATTAGACTACCTACTTACCGTTTGTTTGAGTGCAAATAGTACCATATACATCTTAAAATTAAGTACTTCCTCTGATTTATGTGTGTAGCGGTAAACCATATTATAGATGTATGTAGTTTCAAGAAAAAGTACAATGGTAAACATTAATGCCTTGAACAGTAGCAGCCTCTTATTGAAAAATGGGTACAGTATACATGTGACACATAGTTGCAGTATGTCATCTGAAACAAATATCTGCACTACTCGATCATGAAATTGGCAATAACTGTAGTAACTACGACATTGAATTTGTATACTTCCCATGCATCAAAGTATAACCGTTTTAGCGTGCTCTTGGGTATTAATGGTAAAGGAATTATTGAGCTTTGGACATTTAAGCGGTGCCGTCTACAGCCTGCTTTGTACTAATGCATGAAACTGCAATTGTTACACTGGACCAAAAAACTTTCGGCTTGTTAACAAACAAGTAGATAAAGTCAACTAACGTCAGCATTACTTTCGCCAAGGCGACCTGAATTGTTGATACAATGAAACTGAAACTAAAAATTGAAATTGTGTTGTGAATTTGATAGTAACCGAAAATGTTTTAGACAGCAAAAAATTTTTTGCAGTGAATGATGTTTGAAAATATTGAAATATTTTTGCTGACTTGTGTTTGATAAGGCGAGCCGCACTGAGCTTTTAAAGAAGATGGAAGGACTTGGTTTTAGAGCTACATCTTCTTCTTCTTCTTATGACGCCGTCTCCTTTCGAAGGTTGGCGATCCAAATGGCCAACGTTGTCCTTGATACAGCCATCCGGAATATGTCGAGCGAAGAGCAACCAAACCATCTGCGGATGTCCTTTAGCCAGGAATTTTGAGCTACATCAATGATAAATAAAAATCACCTGTAAAATCATACAGTGTGAATATTAAACACTTATATTAGGGAAATGTAGGTCATATTGGTGTCCACAACGAATAGTACAGAGTACCTTGCGCCTAAATGTTAAACGTAGAAAAGAAATTCAAAAGACATTACACAATAATACACATACACCCAAAAATTTTACAATATCCTACCTAGCAACATCTCGACTGCTTCTGTATTAATAAATGAAGGCCTTACGCCGGCGCCGGCTCCACACATTGGCATTGGTGCGAAAGTTAAGATGAACACTGTTCCATCATATTATGTGTGGATGAACGAAATACCGTTGGCGCTAGGGATGTGTCGTTCATGACCCATTCGTTCATAAAAACTGAATCTTTCCAAAGACCCGTGACCCAATCGATCATGTGTCATGATCCTAACGGGTCTTATGACCGACGCTGTATATCTGCACCATCTATAGGACCGTCTTACAACTTCAATGTAAAAATAAACATTTGAAGGGTCCATGTCTATTTCAGTTTCACACTCTGGTTGTTTTTTTGATAATAAATGGTTAGTTGTATTCTCTGTTCATTTTTAGTTTATTTTTTATATCTAGTGCAATCGTATCTACACCTAAGTTTAGAGTACAAACTATTTTTTTTAATTGGAGTTGTGTTACTGTTGTTTGTTTTGATTAATAATTTTGTTTCGATGTATTCTTCCATCTCTCTCTCTTTACAAATTTAACATTCTGATACGAATAACCCGCCATCCGCCATAATACTGATTACTACCTATATTAAGTAGATGAACTGTGACCCGCCTAGAAACCGGTGGCATTTATACATTCCGTACATGTATACAGCACCTAGCATAATCCCATTGGTCAGATTTGAACTTTGAACCAATCGCTCTGAGTACCATACGCGAGTATGGAATGTAAATGAGTGCTATATGCACTTACAGAATGTAGTACTTAATGCAGCTGAAAATTTACAAAGAGGAAAGCGATTTAAACGAAAACCATTTTTCAACCATGTATTAAATTGGTGATTAAACTGCAGTAAACTCTATTACAAATTAAGTTATAGTAGGGTGTATAATTTTTTTCCTTATTTACGGAATATTAAATGTAATAATTGCAAACATCTGGTGTATTGAGTTAACTAAGTATTAATCTTCAGTGGGCACAGAAAACATACATTACTTACAAGATTAAAGACATTAAAGAATATAGCAGAACAAAAAAGAACGTTATATAAAATCAGTGGGATGAACCATGCATTGGGTTTATTTGTTTCAATATTTTGGGATAGATTAGGTACGTTTTTTCTTTGACCTCAGTCAATAGGTTTGATCTATATTTTCCAGGACTCAGTCCAAAATATTCATAATTAGGAGGTAATTTTGCCCCAGCATGCATGGCGATTTCAAACATATACGATTACAACATAGATAACCACCCTCTCTCGCCGCACTCGCAAAAATTAAAACAAGAGTCCAGCCATAGCCATACGTTTGATTTGCATATAACTATATTACATTCCGTAAGTGCATATGGCACTGATTTACATTTCATACACGCGTATGGCACCCGAAGTTTAGCGCTCAACAATATTCAATTCCGTAAATGCATATGGCACTGATTTACATTTCGTACACACGTATGGCACTCGAAATTTGATTGGTTTAAAATTCAAATCTGACCAATGGGATTGTACCAGGTGCTATATACATGTACAGAATGTATAAATGCAAACCGGTGTCATTGTGTAGCTAAAGCAATCGCGCCGGTAGGTAATGGATTCGCTTGTTGGGAGTTGGCCTTTGGTTGTCGGTTTGCTTGAGAGAGATCAAAAGGACTGACCTGGCAGCATCGGGTCGTTCGTTTGACCGACCACACATCATATTCAGTCCTAGTTTAGATGTCAATGCGTACATGGTAGATGTGGACTTATTTATTATTATAAATGGCTTCGTGTTAGACTAACAAATTAGTTTTAAAATCCATAGAACTGTGAATTTGTGGTCCTTGGGTTTTTAGACCGGCGTCGCTTAGCGGTAAGGCTTGACGTTTCGCCACCACGAGTGGATGGCATCTACAGAAGCTCACTTCGGCGACTTCCAAAATACTGTAAGAACCACAAATTAATTGGACGATGACCGCGAAAGCCTTACACAGTTCAGAGAACTGTATCACGCGGAACCAATTCTATAGATTCACCGTAATTCTCAACAAAAAAAAAAAAAAAAACAGAAATGCTGTGATAAACACATGGCAACGTTTACAAATTGCCATGAACTGTTAATTTTTGGAAAAAAATTTAGAATATAATAATTGCTAACACTGATCATGACAGAACGCAATTTCTTTTTCGCGCACACGTCTGGTGCACAAAGGAATGAGCTTGATACCAAAGTTTAGACACTCCTTATAAACGCACTATAACCTTGGTCAAGTTGATCCAAACGTTGGCCCCAATATTGGAACTAATGTGTGGAGCCGGCGTTACAAACATACAATTTTTGCTGCTGATCATGACTTACGCCTAAATAAAGCAAAACTCACTATTTTTTGTTCCAAGGAAAAACAGAATCTCCTAATGTCCCGACTGAAAATCAAAATTATAGCTCTACCGTTCGTTACTTCTACAAAAAAAACTTGGCCTGATAATGGACGATGAGTCGCGTTTTGCTGATCATGTTGCAGATTTGATAAAAAGAACTGTTATTTCATGTATTGTGCGTCAGTAGCAGTACGTATAATATTACAGTTTTCTCTTTGCCAGATTATTCTTTTTTTTATTAGCTTAGCATGATTTTGAGAGACAGATAGAGAGAGAGAGAGAGAGAGAGAGAGAGAGAGAGAAAGAGAGAAAGACAGGGAGAGGGATAGAGAGAGAGATGGAGTGGAGGACGGCACTTTTATTTTATGGATGCTGACTTTATGGATGATATTCTTACCCTCTTTAGTCAGCAGGTACTTTTCGCGATCACTTTGATCTAAGGGGTGAATTTTGAATGTCATTTCGTTCTTTGAATTCATTCTGAAATTAAATATGAATATGTTAAATTAATGTTAATCCTTTACATATGTTTTAGTATTATTTTTAAAGGCCTTGTCAAGCACTAAAGCCCTCACGGGGCGGTAAGCTTTTCGAGCCCAAAGTTCAGTACTTCTAAAAGTGTTCAAGGTGTCTTTTCTCAAGGCAAATTTAGTTTCAGTGCGACTGAAGTGTCAGTTATTCGAAATTGAAAATGAATCGAATTTACATGCTGAAATGGTGTACAGTAAGGTTTGTAGAGAGAGGCGATAGTTGTTATAAGAGAACATTGCAAAGAAGGTTTAAAAGAAGGTCAGTTGAAGGTTGGTGCGATCAATAAAAGGATTGCAATTATGAAAAGTAAGCGAATTGTGTAACTGCGTCAAAGCTAGTTAGAAAAATGGAGTGTAGAGTTCAAGCGAAGGTAATCTATTATCCTCATGAGACCTGATACGACTCACATGACACAGCAAAAAAGGGATAGACATATACCAACTGGGGGATGTATGACCAAATAACGGATCGAGGGTGACAATTTTACATTGCGGTGATGATTGGGTGGCCAATGCGTTCCTGTTAGGCGGTAGGAAAATTAGACTATTTTGGATCTGATAGAATCTGATTTTTGAGAAATCACTTTATACTAAACTGTTAGCAAATTTTAAACTTAACAGCATTATTGTTATAGATAACGCTAGTTACCATACCAGGTAGTTAGTGAAGGTCCCTAATCACTTATCAAACAAAAAAAAATTCAAAACCTCCTCATACAAAAATGAGCTGTGGGAAGTGGTTTTTACGAAGGGCTTTGAAAAACGCGCAATTTAGGATGCAGTAGAATGTTTTGGGCATTCTGAGGCTGCCACTGTACTTTTTAATATTCCGTCCTACTGAATTAGTTAGTGGTCAAACTAAAAAAGGCCTCGTCGCAAAAATATAAATCCTAGATGTGATAAATAGTAGCTGATATGATTAAATCAGAAATAAAGAAAATCTTCAGCATGGATTGGGAAAAAATAACAATGATAAGAGTCTAAAACAAATTTACAGAACTGCGTAGTATTCACAACAGGATTGCGGTAAACTCTTAATAAATATCAACAATGATTCTTCTGAAGCATGGGAAGACTCCAATATTCGGGTAGGTCCCTATAGTGTACTATCTCCAAGGTTGTTAATAAAAAAATGTATTTCTCTCAAGCGCCATTTTCTCCATCACCCCAATTCCACTCCTTTAAAGAAGTGTAATCTGTCATCAGTACACATATCTTCAAAAATACATACCGCGTGGTGGTTGTAAAATCAATTGGAAAATAGCCACACAACAACTATGTATCAGTTTTGTGATAGTAAAAATATTGGTTAAGTTAATAATGAGACAATGGAACTGTAGGAATCTTGGGAAGCTTTTGAGTATGAGCAGACTAACTTGACCAGGTGCCACATACAAACAAAAAATGTGTGAAAAATGTCCCTGGTTGTCATTTTGACATGGGGAGCTGAGAGCAATCAATCAACAACGTCAAAAATTAGAATACCGCATAGTACATTCCGTGGCTAAATGGGCTAGATCCCAAGGCCAAAAAAAAAAAAAAAAAAAAAAAAAAAAAAAATTAGAATATATAGATCTTTAACCAGGCCCGTCGTAATGTATGGCGCAGAAAACTGGACCATCACTAAGCAGAACGAACTACTATTGAAGCGCTTCGAACGTAAAATACTGAGAAGGATCTATGTCCCTAAAGTGGATGAGATAACCGGACAATATCGAATCAGAACAAATGAAATAAAAGCTCAAAGGCTTAGATGGGCAGGACATGTTCTGAGAGCCCGAAACGAACGCCTCATTAAAGGAGTATGGGAGGAGAACCCAGCCGGTAAGAGACCACTAGGAAGACCTAGACCTCAGAGTAACAACTGAACATAGAGGTAGTAAACAACTAATTCTAATAGGCCAACATCTTTTCTTACGTTGTCATATCGACCACCAGACACGGCAATCATAATTGTTTTCTATCGTCTTAATTATATAATATCCAGAAATATTCCATTCTACGTTAAAAAAGACGGTATTTTGATGGTTTAGAAATGATTACAGCAAAATCAATAGATGTGTTGACCTCTAGTGCATTACTGCGTGTTTCTTCATCATTAACGCAAATTCTGTCTTACATAAATTTTCAGGAGTTGGCAGTGCCTATGTAATTTTTCTGCGATTTGTTTACGGTAACCTCCGACTGTCAAACGTTTTTTTTTTGTGCGTCTTTTATGCTTGGTCAGTAAAATCGAAATCGCTATTTGTTGGTAACTGTAGTGAAGCTTTATGGACTTGCTGTGCTATATTCCTAGTTTAACGGTTTTTCGAGATGGGACAGATCAGAGCAGTGTTTGTAACCTGGGTTGCATTGGAAGAATTTTCAGGTTAGTTGGCAATCTTTGGGTCTGAAGTGTCAAAAGATGATGGCTTTGAGCACGCCATGCTGAAGTGGTTTGTTTACTACCTCTATGTTCAGTTGTTACTCTGAGACCTAGACTTACATAGATGGAGGGACAACATCTAAAAAGACATAGAGGCCCTAGGAATACAAGAATGGAGAGAGAAAGCTATGGACTGCAATAGATGGAGGCAGATCGTGCTTGCAGCAAAACCCATGAGGGGTTGTGACGCTACAGAGAGAGAGAGAGAGTTGAAGCCAAAATCTGTGTAATCGCTGTATACCAATCTAAAGGGGTAAATTAATGCCATAAAAAAGCTGCACTTCTTTAGCTGAAGAAATGTGACACATATTTTGGACCACAGATCTATTAACTAATGTATCTACTTTGTTACAGGTTAGTGTAAAAAGCAGATACTACCACGTAATGTAAGTACTGCTTTATATGTATTATAGGAATGTAGACGTCCTCACTTAGAGGAACTGTTTTATCATATTTGTATTACTCTAGCCTACTACTCTTCAAATACGTTATACCTTTAAAATTGCCAGAAGAAGATACAAACTGCACTACTCGACGGTTCATAGAATATATGAGCTTATTAGTCAACTCCGGAGACTTCAAGCAAATACCAAACTTGAAGCTTCTAAGTTTATATTGCCAGCTGTAGTGGTATCGTTTGATAATAGTAAAAAAGTAGTGAAAAAACAAAGGGTTCGACATAACCAGTGACTGCAGTAATGTCCAAGTTATTACTTTTCGATTAAAAGCACATTATATTTTATTACAACCCTAAAGGGTTTCCAATTAGCGGAAGTACGTATTGCTAAGGTGTCATCCATTTTTTCGTAAAAAAGGTAGATTTCGCACTTGTGATGGAACTGTATTTCTGCTTGATAAATTTTAAAGAATAACCTTGAGTTATGTACCAAACCTTTAATCAGGCCATAGGAATATTTAAAATGCCTGCAAAACACTGATAATTAGTGTCCGACCGAACATTCGGTTTCTGATTCGGTTTCGGCCTAGTTTCGGCAAAAAAACTGGTTTCGGTTTAGTTTCGGTTTCAGCTGCCATCCAGCCGAAACTACGGCCGAAACTGAATTCGATTGGTCTCATGTCCATCACAAGTTATGAATCCTACTTATCGGAGCCAAGTTTCCAAAGAAATGCAGATAATTATGTATGTAATCTTACTGGAATTCTAGTCCATTTCTGTGTTTGAGAAAAGGTTCCCCTAAAATTCATTTTGGCTTTACCGACAACTGTTTCCACTTAACAACTCAACGACGATAAAAAAATATTGGTCGTCGTTGGAACAACTATTTAGTGCTGCTAGTCAAATTTGTTGAGACTGAAGAAGCAATTTGCAGAGCGAGAAGGTGGACAGATTATTGTTTCTTGCTTACAATATTACATTGTTCAATTAGGAATACCGATAATCAACAATAGTTATGTAGCTCAGTGGAGCTCATACGCTCATAACAGTTTCTTAAATTCAGGGAAAAGCCCTTGCTTTCAAAAATATTTAGCTATACTTAGTACGTAGGTACTTCTGAAATTTAGTTTTAAGAAAATATAAAATAGATGATATTTGGTTCAGTTTAACTTCTTATTTGAAAAATTACAAATAATTTATTTGAAATAAGGTGTGATAATACTGACGATACGTTATTATTTTTTTTAATACCACGAAATATGACTGACGTTATATTGAAGTTTCGGTTTCGGCAGAAACTGAGACGGAAGCCGAAATTCGGTTTCGGTTTCGGTCGTAAAAAGTAGTTTCGTTCGGACACTAATGATAATAATGCATGAGATATAGATTGATTTGCAGGATAAAGTATATTATAAGGAGACAACTGTAAGCACCGTAATATACATGTTACGTTTTTATCACAAAATTTAATGTTTGTTCCCTCTACAGTTTATTATCTCTATGACCTGTAGACTGCATCTACTTTCTCACGACTATATTGCTTTGAAAAGTTTGGTTCGGCATTTAACATGAAATATTTCCTAACTAGGCATTTATTTCCAACAAGAATATCCGGACTATAATTACCTGGTCGTTCCTTTACGCTAATACCGGTAAATCAGAATCCAAGTAAGTTTAATTAAAAAAGCGAATAACTTAGAAACTTGCTACTTCTGTCAGGCGTCGCCGTCGCTGGAGTCGGCTAGCGCCAGAAATCAGAGTAATTGCTGAATTTCTTCCAGAGATGAACGTTTTTAATTTGGGGTTCTTAAAAGGTAATTTGATCTTCAAGTCTCTCAACGTCCGGTCGACGCAGCCTAGAGATACAGATGCATTTACTGGGCGCATCGTGGTAAAACCTGACTGCATATGATTTTTTTCTTAAACCACGTACGACTTTTCAGTATCGCATCGACCTTACCGGCTATATTAGTTAGATTGTCCTATAAATAAATTAAGAAATTTAGAATATACAGGGTGAGTTTTTAGTACCGGATCGGTCGATAACTTCACTACTGTAAAAGATAGCAAAAAAGTTGTATATAAAAGCTGTAGCTAAGGATATGGTCTTTGCTCAGAAAATATTTTTGTTTATACAGGGTGATCCATAACTACGTGGTGATGCAAACATATATTTTTTTCAAATGAGACACCCTATATATTAACCCGTACCTATTTAGATTCTACTGATTTTTTTTTGTGTTTCTCAGCATCGACTACGAGGGTCATTAGCTGTAGAAGTTCTTTATATCATACATTTTGATTAGGAACAGTTATATTTGTTATTGCAATTGCATTATTTATATTTTCCAAAATATACCCATACGTTTAAGGAAAGCAAGCAGTTTTTCTATTTTTTTGTGGTCTGTTAAGCATTCCTGCATTGTGCCATGTGGGCCATATTCTCCCCGGTACGTTAGATATATGGGACATTCAGAGAGGAGATGGCGAATAGTGAATGTTCCCAAACACTGGGTGCATGTTGGTGGGTCCTCTCGGGATAATAGGTATGCATGAGATATTGCTGTGTGACCCATTCTTAGTCGATGCAGACGAATTGCCTCACATCGTTTCAAGGATGTTGGAGCTTTCCATGCAGTTACATTAGGCTTAAGCTCCTTTAGCTGGGTACTACTAGTATTCCAGTTGTTTTGCCATGTTTCATGCATACAATTTTTTATAAGTTGTTTCCGTTCAGTAAGTTTGATTTGCTCCACATCAGATGTTGTAAGTCTGGTTGCCTCTTTAGCGGTTTGGTCTGCAATCTCATTGCCTGATATACCTATGTGACCAGGCGCCCATATAAAGGTAACTCTTTTGGATTCACTTATGGCTTTGTGGGTGTCAATGCACATTCTCGTCAATGGATCATCGCTGTTTCGATTTTGTAGGGCTGTCAATGAAGAAAGGGAGTCGCTGACTATTAAATATGATTTGTCGCTCGACATATCACAATACCTCAAGGCTTGCCAAATAGCATATTGCTCGGCAGAGAAAATGGTGGCATACGATGGACCAGGAGTGCCCTACTCCCTCAGTTACTATTGAACTGGCAACTCCGTTTTCTGTTTTAGAGCCATCGGTATATATAACCTTCGCATCTCTGTGTGCTGAAATGATTTCAATGATCATAGACCTTATCTGTTCATGAGGTACATCGCGTTTGGATAAGGATGTTAAATCTGTCCGAACTTTGACATCAGGCAGGAGCCATGGTGGATATTCACTAAGTTGAGTTGGAAATACAGGGGTTTCAGGGATATGCATTTCGTGTGCAAGTTCCGCTGCTCGAACTGCTAATGGCCTAGTGATAGATGGCTTAGATGTATATGTCCTATCATAATTGTCTAGAAACTTTTTGTTGCGATGCTGAGAGGCAGACCTTATGCGTGATGCATAGGACATCACGAGCTTGTTCCGTCGGAGCTGCAAGGGTTCAATGCTTGACTCGCAGTACAGACTAGCAACCGGAGTAGTGGGAAAGGCACCCAGGGAGTATCTCAGTCCTAAATGGTGGACACGATCAATTTTTCTAAGCAAGGAGGGTCTAGCAGATCCGTAGGCTTCGCAGCCATAATCAATACGTGACAACACGATAGTTTTATAAATTTCTAACATCATTTCAGTTTCTGCTCCCCAACGAGTAGAACTTAAACATTTTATAATATTCAGTGCACTCCTACACTTGCTTATCATGTAGTCGAGATGATCGCGCCAGGTAAGTCGTGAATCGAATATTAATCCAAGAAATTTTATGGATGGTTCGCAAGAGATCTGATCACCATTTATCGAGAGCTGAGGATGACAATGAGGCTTTCTTAGCCTGCACACATTTGGTTTTTGGCTTAGATAGTATAAAGCCTTTATTGTCTGCATTTTGGCATATTTGATCGATAGCTGGCTGTAGGCGCTCTGTAATTCTCTCTATGGTGTTCCCCGAAGTAAGTATGCAGAGATCGTCAACATACAGAGAAATCTTCACATCAGGGCTGATGTGGTCTGCGATGTCATTTATAGCGATATTGAAAATGTGCAGCTGAGAGTTGATCCTTGTGGAATACTATTTTCCAGGGTATAGGTCTCCGAAAGGACGTTTCCAACACGGACTTGGAAGCGACGATCACATAAAAAAGACGAAATCAGTAATGGTAGATTGCCTCTTAGTCCCCACTTATAAAGCCGAAGAAGGATGTCGTACCTCCATGACATGTCATATGCTTTCTCTATGTCGAAAAAAACGCCAACCGTATGTTGACGATTCTTGAAAGCATTCTGAATTGAGTCTTCCAGATAAACGAGCTGATCAATAGTTGAATGGTGCTTTCTGAAACCTGCTTGATGTTCAGAGAGAATATTGTTTTTTTCAAGGACCCACATTAAACGTTGGTTTATCATCTTTTCTAACACTTTCCCAATGCAAGAGGTAAGGCTAATAGGTCTATAGCTGCTAGCTGTCCAGAGGTCCTTGCCCTCGAGGATTGGTACAATAACAGCTGACTTCCAATCATAAGGATATATACCATCTGACCATATTTTGTTGTATATATTGATCAGTACTATTTTTAGGTTCTGCGGAAGATGACAGAGCATTTCATAATTTATCATGTCAGGACCAGGAGCAGATTTTTTAGTATTTTGCAAGGCATCATCCAACTCGTACGTACTGAAAGATGTATTATATGGTAATTCTGTGGTGGTAGAGAAATCAAGTGGTACCTCTCTAGTGCACTTGTTTGATCGGAAGTCTTCCGAGTAGTTACTAGTACTACTAATAGTGGCAAAATGAGCAGCTAGCTTATTGGCTATTTGAGGCAGATCAGACAGGATAATACCGTCATCCGAACGAAGATGTGTAATCTGTCGGTACGATTGTCGGCCTCTAATTGCTCTCATCTTGCTCCAAACTTCAGTGGTCGGAGATTGCGAGGTAATAGTGCTAACGTAGTCTCTCCAGGATTGCCTTTGACCCTCTAGCATCAGTCGCTTTGCTTTAGCACGTGCTTTTCTAAACGACACCATGTTTGAGTTGGTTGGATGTTTCTTAAAAACATTGAAAGCATGTTTCTTAGCTCGTACAGCCTCTGCGATTTTGGTGTTCCACCATGGTAGTTTACGTTTTGCCGAACTACCATTGTTGGGTGGAATACTGTGGATAGCAGCTTCTTTCACTATTTTTGCAAAATCTGCAACGGTGATTTCGTTTAGCTGTGCTAAATCGACAGAGGATAAATGCCGTTCAAATTTGCTCCAGTCAGCTCTGGCCATGATCCAGTACTTTGGTACAGGTGCATTGTGTCTAGGTGTATCAAATACAGTAACGCACGGAAAGTGGTCACTGTTATGCAGGGCGTCAGCTACATACCAATGAAGCTGTTCAGCAAGAGAAGGTGAGCCAATGCAGAGATCAATATGATGCCCCTTCCTACAGTATAAGGTATTGTGACATTATACAGGGTATTTCAAAAGTTATGATCATTTTTATATCCAAATCACTGTCAAATGAACGTATTGTATATCAAAAAGTGATGAATCAAAAATGATTTTTTACACGGAAAGATAAAAAATGTCCTCCAATTTTGAAATCGGCAGTAAAAACAGTCGACGACGCATATTCATATACAGGGTGATGTAGAATGCAAAATCTAGATTTTTCTCTTTTTTTTCAACGTAAACCCCAATATTTTATTGTACCAAAGAATTGCTTTTAATATGCTCTTTCATCATTCTGTAACATTTATCATTAATTTCTGAGATATTTCGATTTTTATACAAATTTTAAATATACCTTCTATTTATCTAGGCACTGAAATTTATTTATTTTGAGAAAATACTATCAAATTTTATGTTCACTTAACTAACAACGAAAATATAAGGCCATAATAGTATTTGATGAAGTCAAAACACTGAATTAACGAGATAATATTGGTCAAGTATGCTGAGGAAACAATTTTATAGACGTCACAGTGCGAATAAAGTGATTCTTCAATCTTTCAAACGCACTAGTTTTAGAGTGCCTCCGTTCTGGATATTGCTGTTGATAGTTAATATATTCCAGAGGCAAGTAGGCAATTTATCAAATATTCTCCTAAATACTCTCAATGGAAAAATTAATTTTTAAAGCTCGCTTTCAACACAGTACGAAATTATTGAGCAAGTTATGAAAACTGTCAATTTTTTAAAGCCTGGCTGATAAATCTGTTTAATAATTATGCATCACGTCTACAAAATTGTTTCCTCAGCATACTTGACTTTATTATCTCGATGATTCAGGGTCTTGACGTCATCAAATACTATTATAACCTTAGAATTTAGTTGTTCGTTGAATGAAAAGCAAATTCGACGGTAATTTCTCAAACTAAATAAATTTTAGTACATAAAACGAAGGTATATTTTAAATTTCCATAAAAATTGAAATATCTCGGAAACTGATGGATGTAGGTACAACAAGTGCTATACAAAGATGGAAGAGCATATTAAAAGCAATTCTTTGGTATAATAAAATATTGGGGGTTACATTTAAAAAAAAGAGAAAACCTAGGATTTGCATTCTACATCACCCTGTATATGAATATGCGTCATCGGCTTTTTTATAGCCGATTTTAAAACTAGAGGATATTTTTATTCTTTCCATGTAAAAAAATAATTTTTGATTCATTACTTTTTCATATACAGTACGTTCATTTGGCAGCGATTTGGATATAAAAATGATTATAACTTTTGAAATACCCTGTGTAATGTTATAATACCTTATATTGTAAGAAGAAGACTAGAAGCCAAATCCAAATATGAGATAACATATAGGGTGTTTCATTTAAAAAAATTATGTTTGCATCACCACGTAGCTATAGATCACCCTGTATAAATAAAAATATTTTCTGAGCAAGGAGCATATCCTGCTTAGCTACCGCTTATAGACCGATCTGGTACTAAAAACTCACCCTGTATGTACCCTGAATTTCCTTGACAGGTGATATTCTCGTAACAAAAGAAGTTCAAACGAAAACTGAGTGGAATTTTTGAAAGCACCATCAGGTCTATCATATCTTGCTTACAAAACATTTTTTTATTCGTCAACCCTTAAAACTAACCCCGAACTTTTTTTTCAAATAGCCCTCCACAGCTTTTCCTACATAAATTAGGTCATTACTTTATATCTTGTAGTGCCTTTATTTCATACACAAACCAATTTTTTCCCAATTTCATAAGCATAAGATAAATAAAATAAGGATTTTTTGAAGCTTAATATTTTCGTAATAAAAAGGACAAAAAAGGCATTTGTTTTCGAAAGTATGTATCATGTACCCTTTAAAACCCACTTTGTTTCCTTTTTTATTGTTTTTTGCCATAAAAAGGTTCATTTATTTTAAGTTTTCGTACAAAATCAAAGGTACCACAAGATTTTAAATAAATTAAGAGATATTATTTATGTATAGGAAAATCTATGGGGTACTATTTTAAAAAAAAAGTTGGGGGGAGTTTTAAGGGTTGACGTACAAAAAATGTTTTGGAAGCATGATATATATTATAGTACCTTCAACATTTCCACCCAGTTTTCGTTTCAACTTTTTTTGTTATGAGAATATCACGCCTCAAGACAAAAAAAAGAGAAACCATTTTGTCGCTACCAAAACATCGCTGCATTAGCAATACATTTTTTTGCTTCCTTGGTAATCTTGGATAAGTTTGAACGCGTTACAGTGATGCATTTTATGGAATTAACTTACAAGGCATGGGTCTTATACTAGCGACAAGACCAGCCATTCTTGCTTTAAGAAAATTCACTTGATGAGGAAATTATGGTTACTATGAATCGAGAAAATTATATTTTTGGCTCTGCCCAAAAATATAATTTTCTTCACAACTAAAATTTCCATACTCTTCGGCCAAGTATTCCATAAAAGTTTAGCAACTATAACATATTTTAGCTTAACACCATATTTATTCACCAAGGCTCCTTATATCATCTTATTTATTATAAATATATGATATTATATTACATCTGAAGCTCAAATTTTAGCTGTGATATAGTACAATAATAGTAACTACAATAATATTGAATAACTAACGATGTTTCCGAATGTCAGCTGTAAAGTCATTGTAATCACATTTGAATTAAAAACACATTATATTTGATAATCATTTAATATTTATGCAGCTATTACGTTTGGAATTATCAGAATACAAACATAGTCATTATAGAATCTTGAGATCGATAATAATTATTAATTCCGCGAGTATTAAGGAGGAGTGAAATTACTTCACTACACGTTGTATTCAGTAAACGTCATCACGAATTAATAGTTCAATAATTGTGTAATTGAAACCTGATTCAAGTGGTGGTAAATTGGCAGCCAGCTGACAATTTAAAAAAAAAATAGCCGAACATCGAAGCGCCTACGTATAAAATGAGTCGCCATGCGATGATCACAGCATTTAAGCTAAATTGTGCACCATCATGTTGTATTACAATTTTTCATGCTATTAACCGCATGTCGGACTCTCAAATCAAGATGCTATCAGAAAAAATGCCAGAGAATGGACCGAATGCCAGCGGGACTTGAGCCTGCGACCTCCACATTTTTAGTACGACGCTCTTCCAGCGGAGCCATAGGGGTCATGCCAACGCTGCCAGTTAAGCGTAGACCAGAAGCGTCGGATCATCACGCTAGTAGTAGTAGGAGCTGTGGGGTGGCCGCGCCTGGCAAGTGGGCCCCAGTAGGCCCTTTTTGCGATCCCCGAATATCACCCCTCAGCGACCACTACCTGCCTCCCCTTCCAAACCTTCCCGACCTTTTAACAAAGGCCAGTATGTCGGCCCAGCTTAGGGAGAGTGATTCCTCTGGCTAAAGTCTATTAGATCCAAATATCTCATATCTTAGCCCGGCTCGCAACTTACATTCCACAAGGAAGCGGTAGGCCGTTTCATCAGCCTCTCTACAGCTCATACATAGGGAGTCAGTTTCAATTCCTAATAGTGATAGATGCCGCCTGAGTCGGCCTTGGTTCCGTAGTTACGCTGACCTATACTGTATATTCACAGCCAAGCTAGACCAAATGAAAACAAGCCCGCGTGCGTGATCGACTCGTGTCGGTGGGGTCCCTAATAGTCCAGTACATTATGTGTAAATTGTGTGTGATAATCTGGCAAGTCAAAATCTCCAAGGCTGACTGGAAAGTAGAACCAAATATACAATATCAAGTGTCCATTGCCTAATGATCATTTCAAATTGGCAACTGGCTACGTTTGAGTTGCAATGGGCTCATAGGGCAACTCTTTTAAATAGTCATATAAAATTTCACAATTGCACTGGACTATAGCTGGTGCGTTCGCAGACGTTAGCGGACAGTAACCAGGCGAATGTTGCATGCGACTGTTTATTTGGAGTCTATCTTGGGATTGAATATACTGTCAATGTGTTCAGCCCGCCTATAAACTCCTTAGCTTGTTTACATCCCTCACTTTGCCTGTTCTGTTCATCTATGATATCGTTTACCCACTCTTAGAGGGCTGACGTTACCTGCTGCCTACTTAATCCTATAGCGGGCTCCGGGCCAACGGACGGTCTCCCGGTGAAGAGTCTGGCCAGTCTATCGGCTTCCTCAGTACCAAGAAGGCCTGTATGATCCAGGACCCACATCAAGGTAACTTTCTTCAGTCTCGCCAGCTCTTCCAGTCTCTCCGCGCAGTCCTGAACCAGGGGTGCCCTAGTTCTGGGCCCGCAAATAGCTTTCATAGCCGCCTGACTGTCAGAGTAGATGTAAGCCTTTTGCTCTGCCGCCCTTTCTCACCTCGTCATTGCATGCAGCAGAGAGTATTGCATACTCTACTGCTTCGAAAATCGTGGTGTACGTACCCAACTGACGGTTCCACTGCTGCCATTTTCTGACAGCACGGAGCGTCTCGTATCTGTGGAATGTATTACCATTTCTATCTGGAGTTGAACGCGGTCGGAGATTGTTACTGACCCAACAGATTTTCTTCGATGGCACAGATACGAGCCGTTCGATGAAGGCAGGCTGGGTTGGAATAACCGCCATGACTCAGCTGGCAGAACATTGGTCTAGAAATCCGGAGTTCGCGGGTTAAAATATCGCTACCAATCGGTTCTTTTTCTGGTAGCATCTTGACCATCATTTTGAATCAAATTTTATTAGATGTTTTACACAACAAAAATACGAACAATTTTACTTTTTTGGAATAATTTCATTTTGATACCGCAATCAGAGCAGTTGGCGATTGATATTGCCCACTGACAATAGATCCACTGAACGTTCACGGATAAACTTCACTTCTACTGACTTTGAATTCCCCACCGCCTCTGGTCCTTAGCTTTTGCACTATGTCAAGTAAAATGTCTAATAAAATATGATTCAAAAACATATTTATGTCGATGGTACAAAAAAATGTGTGTAATATGGGTAAAAAGCATATCGATGAATATTTTGGTTAAAAAAAATACAAAAAAGTAGTTGCAAGGGCTGGGTCTCGAACCAACACCACCCTCGAACACAGTGATTCACTGTCGAACACTATACCGCTAGGCCACCCAGCATCTTGCTGAGCGGATCGTCTCAACGAAACATATTTGGTTAGGTATTTTATTACTGGGATTTGTGATCTAATTTCAACCATTCAAAAAGATATTTATTTCGATCGTTGACTTCGTCTCGAGCTGCAAACTTCATTCATCGCCTATGTTGCAACAAATATACACTTGCTACAACAATAGTTTTGTTATAAAACTTATATACCATATGATGAAAAGAGTCATCCAGCTTTGACATTTTGTTTTCAATATTGATAAAATACTATTGGATGATATTTATTAACCTAGCCCTCAAAACCCAATAGAAAGCTTTTGCTAAACAACATCCAATAGAAAAGCTTTGTCAAAGTCTTTGTTAAATATGCATGTTGATAAAATTCAAACTAATTAAGCAATGTCAAATAAGGCAAGAATAAGAAACGTCTTATGAAATGGTAGAGGCCAATTAGATTTTTTATTTAGTTATGCATTGCTTTACAGTTTATATTTTTATTTGGAAACACTAAGGTTTATGAAAAAATTGCAGTAGCCAAAAAATTTCTACATAAAATATAAAATGAAAAAATTATGTTACTGCATAACGTTTTCCTTAAATTAGTTAAGAAGAATGATAGGGGTAGTCTAATTCAATCCCCCCCACTGATTTTAAAACAGTAAAAAAATGTGCAAAAGGCGTGTTTTTATGATGGTAATACTTCCATGAAATATTATTGTACTATCTTATTTTGTTAATAATATAAAAAATTAAAGAAATATTTTTCCGCCATTTCTGTGACGCAATATTTCCATAATGGCTGACTTTTAATCCAAACTACCATCTATTTTTCGCATTTGTGTTGAAACACCCTGCATAAAAGGAAAGAGACTAACTATTACTATAGAATCCACAAGCCACCGTATCGATCTGAGTAGCCCATAGGTACTCCAGTAAATACGAGCTTGAAAGTCCCAACTTGGTTACAACTTTCAATCTACACCTTTTGCAACTGTCTAGGATCAAACAATTACATTTCTAAATCGCCAATTATTGTAGTTTCAAATAATCAGTTGTACTTCTCAAAGCGTCAGTATCGAAGTGCATTCTATTCACTGGACTTTAACCACTACTAAAACCAGATCGGATCTAGTGCTGGATTATAGTGACTTGTACAAATTGCTGGGATCATGAAAACTCCCTAGTTTGTTTGAGAGGAGGTATGGGTATAACTTAGCGAGTTCAATGCTATGATATTTAATTGATTTTTTATAACGTGTTTGGTACAGTGCTGGTACAGTAGAATAATCGTACATGAGTAAATCAAAATTGTGTATCCTGGTGGGTGTGGAAATATTCAAGGTCATCTGGCAGGAAGGCATCTGAAATACAAGCTATGATTCAACTGAAATATTTAAAGTTATTTATTTCTTAAGACAGAAAAACTCGCTAAATTATTATGATTATGAGTATTAATTCACGTAGTTTTTCCGTTTTAAATTTTCTACACGAATCCATTTTAGGATTTTAGGATTTTTGGCTTCAATGAAGCCTTATCACATGTAGTTACTTAAATAATGTTTCATAAATGCTTCCTATCATGAAATAATTTTTTTATGTGGATAACTGAGCAGACCGCGTAGACAGAGCCTAAATACCACAGTACCGCGGCTACTGAGATTTGAATGGGCCAACACCCGCGCAGACCCAATAAATGATGTATTTATGTATGTATTTACTCCTGGCAGTTCATTCCAAGCCTTGGACACCCTGGGAATGAATGTGCGGTTGTAGGTTGTGTAAGAATGACCGCCTTAGGATGAGGTGCAGCGGTCGCGTGGGTGCATCTGATAGTAGCGGTGAGTGGCGGAACGATAGAGGATAGCTCAGAGGACCAGATTTCATTTGAACATCGGTAGAAGAGTGAGAGGTCACCAACAATACGCCGGTGAGAAAGTGACTGGAGGTGGCGCGTTAAGACCGAGTCGCCAATTAGTCGAATTGTCCATCTCTGGGCGGCATCGGCATCTACTATAGACAGGGTAGTAGGGGTAGCAGCTCCCCAGACATGAGATCAATACTCCAGGCCAGGTCTTATTCAGGCTTTATACGAGTATAGCGTGAGGAGGTTACATGGTGAGAAGTACTTTCTGGCTCTAAATAGGTACCTAACCTTTTTACCAGCAGCTGTTGCAATTGACGCAACGTGTTCGCGCCAAATCAGATTTTTCTGCAATGTTGACTTCTAACAGCTTGAACGAGTGATTCGTTGGCAGAGCCTGGTTGTTCATTAGAACCGGGTGTTGGCTTGGGTACTTCGTGTTCGATAGCGTACAATACTTGGTCTTGAGAGCATTAAATTGTACCATATTCTTGATCCCTCAAGCGGTAATGGTGTCGAGATCCTTTGAAAACCAAGCTGCCACTGCCAGTCTTCTGCGTTCCAGCTCGACCACAGAGATCGGTCTATTGCTCATGATGCCTGCATGAAGCGTACCGAAAAACTGTGGATTGGGTTTGTAGTGCTAGAGAGTAGATCATTGATGTAAAGTAGAAACAATGTCGGATCCTCCTGAGAGGAAGTCTGCGAGTCAACCGCAAAGCCCGGGGAGCCCAGGGAGCCCGTAAGACGGGAGCTTGTTTAGGAGAGTTGCATGCCACATTTGATTGAAATATCGAGAGCAACGACGTGAGCCTCCTCAAACGAATAGATGAGTGTGCTGCGCACATGTGTGACGTAAGCCAGGAGATCTTAATTTGATCTTTGGTGTCGGAATCCATATTAACTGTCGTTGATTAAGTTATGGAGCTCTATGTATTTCGTGAGCTCTTGGCTGACGCATTTCTCTCTGTTTTCCAGTCTTTTGGGAAAATGCCCGAATCGTCGGAATCGAAATAAAATTGTTTTAAATATTTTATTTTTCAAATGAGTACATAGGATCCAGCACAAAGGACGGATGTTTTTTTAAATGGCTGAACAGGTTTTTGTTTATATTGCGAGGCGTGCTAGGTCCTTTGTAGGTAGTTAAATGGTGAAACACCGATTTGATTGAAAATTTCCAATTAAACGAAAACTACCTGATATTCACAACGTTATATGATTAGAAAGGTTATCAAATTTTATATTCGATCATATAAAAAACTAAGCATTCCCATTTGAAAAAATCAACTTATCTGTGATTGAACTTTCATTAATCAATCAACCGATTTCTCCAAGTACAAAAATAATACAAACATTACCACCCATTCTAAGTTGGCGCGTTTTATGCTTAATGACAAGGCAAAGTCACAGCCTACTAAGTTTTATGATTGCTGCTATATTCAATTTTTTCTCGATATCTACTAACAACAAAAATTGTGATTTACACCTAAACGGTGCGTTTTAAATCCCATATGTGGTACATGAAGTCACACTAGAATTCACCCAGAAATATAGATATGCTATAATATACAGTGTGTTCCATTTAAAAAACACAAAACTTTGATATGTTACGCTTATATTAGACACCCTGTATAAAAGTCGTTATTTTTAAAATGTAGTCCAACTCGATCTACATACAATGGCAAAGATAATTTCCTGCAAAGAGATGTCGTTTGGTAACAAGGGTCTGAGGCTAAATTTAGACTTTCATCTGTAAAGGAGAAAGCAAATATATCCCTCAAGAGTTACAGAATGGTTATGGGCAAAGGGTTGAGTTCGAAACACCGTGAGGGGATACATGAAAACCTAACACTAAAAGATTACCTTTATTTTATCATCTAAAAAGTCCTCTTTGCCCATGGTAATATCCGTTACAAACGCCTTCTCTAATTTGATGTGATATTCACTGCCATATACAATACAGTATAAATCATACGGCAAAACTACAAAATAAAAAAATTAGTGAATGAGATGGCCGCACATTTGATTTGATTGGGTTTTTTCCATCCGAAAATGTTTAAAAAACAAATATCGGTTTTCCATTACCACAGCACTATGTCAGTGTTTTACGTACTGTTTGAATAAACTGATAGTTGAGGACTGCAGTTCCTGCAAAACTGAATTCTGTGGGATTCCTTGTTTTTGGTAAAATAATAAGTAGCGTTTTCCGATTTCTTACGTTCCAGGTATTCCAAGGTAAGACACACAGTTTAGCATGAAATGCTTCCCCCTAAAATATACAAATTACATGGTGCACCGGTTCACCCGCAGTATGAACAATACACAACAACATCACTGAAAGTGGGCTTACACTCTACAACTGTAATAACAACTAACCGAGGATGAGTTTTATGAAAAAATCTTTTCAGAGCACTTATCTAAAACTGTATCTAGGTTATCATGTTATAAATAAACGGATAAATATTTTATTTTATCGCTCAGCAGATAAAAGATCCAACTGCAACACAAAATCACTTCGTTTGTAAAAGTTTTTGACCTACTGTGATGAACTTCAGTTATTTTTTGTAGGATAAGGTCATTTAAACAAAAACTCCTTATTTTCCTATCTGCAACGTTTCGACTTATATTAGGTCATCCTCAGGCAACAGAAAAACGAAGTTTTCACCGTTTGTATGGTAATAATCATCAGAGTTTAACTAGATAAAAATACTGGAAAGATACGACACTACTAACGGTTTTAAAATATAGCTTCACATAACACGCACAATAAAAATGAATTAAAATAAACAGGAACAGAATAAAACAGGAACACAATAAAACCAATTTTATTCTGTTCCTGTTTATTTTAATTCATATTTATTATGCGTGTTATGTGAAGTTATATTTTAAAACCGTTAGTATTGTCGTATCTTTCAGTATTTTTATCTAGTTAAACTCTCATGATTATTACCATACAAACGGTGAAAACTTCGTTTTTCTGTTGCCTGAGGACGACTTCATATAAGTCGAAACGTTGCAAAGAGGAAAATAAAGAGTTTTGTTCAAATGACCTTATCCTACAAAAAATTACTGAAGAACAAAATCACTTCAATCTAATAACAAAAAAAAAACTTCAACATAAACTAAATACTATTAGGTTAGCTCCTATTGTATGTCTATTGTCCTGTATTGCTGCCACGCTGATACAAGATATAGAACTTCTTGAGATTCCTCAAGTAATGTAACCTCAGACACCTTGTAGACATTACTTACTAAATTTAAACAGTATTTTTAATAAATAAGCAGCAGCTGAAGTCAGAGCCTACATACCACGCTAGGGTGGGTAGGTTAGGAAAAGTTTGTTCATTTAGGATTTGAACAATTCCAGGTTTATAGGTGCTTCAGAAACCTATCCTGTAAATCCGTTGCAAACCCTGGTCACTTTTTATGGTCAGACTCCCGCAATGGCTGAAGGCCTATGGCGCTGTAGAAGGGCTGCGAGAGGATAAATGTCTGTGAATATTTGATTTGAAACACTGCAGGTTGTAGCCGTCGGGAAACAAATTCCTCGACAGCTCATTCCACAGCGTCGAAGTTCTCCAAAAAGAAGGAGTACTGGAGGAGACTGGTTCGGGAAGTAGGGACCTTAATCTGGTAAGGATGAGCTCGCAGAGCCTCTCTAGTGTGTCTCGTTCGGACGGCTTTTGGTGTTATGGTGTGGGAGAGCTCATTCGAACATCTTCCATGATAGAATCTATAGAACAGGGACAGGTCAGCCACCCTTCTTCGATGTTTCAGGCTGCAGAGATCCTTTGTGAGTCAGGCGTATCGATTAGTATAAGTGCTATTTTCTCGATGGTGTCCAGAAGCTTTAGAGAGTGCATAGGAGCGCATCCCCATACATAGAAGCAATACTCCAACAATGGTCCGATCTGTGCCTTGTAGAGGCGAGTAAGTATAGCAGCACGCTCTTGTGTGCACCTCTTAACAACAAGAACAACGGAGAGTGGTACCAGTCATCATATAACTGTCATGTTACTGCATCACCTCTCGGACTGTTTTCTTTTGGAAGCTATTTCGCCCACAGCTTCAGGTACCCTCAGTAAGGATGGTACCTGGATACCAGGTACGATATTTCTTGTGGCATTCGCTAAAAGATCTTCCACAATATTTATACGTCGTCATTGAAAGCTATTCATACGGCTCTGACATGTAATTGGATGAAAGCTCTATTTGCCGACAAAGTGATTTAGGCGGTAGTTTTATTTTTGTATGCAGTCCTTCTTCGATGAGCACTTTTTTGTCCTTGGAAGGTATTGATATTCCTTCATTTTGGCCTAATTGGAGGGAAGCTGTAGCTCGAAAAGTTCTAAAGTTCTCCTCTGTTTGCAGATAACATATTTCGGTTAGTTGTTCTAATAAAGTGATATTGCTGTATATCATTTATCCTATATAGTGTAAGTTATGTATGTACTTCATTGATCAGTACTTGCCCACAATGGCAGAATACTATCGCATTAATACCAGCAACGCCTATCAAAATATACAGCTTCCAATTGCTTTCAGGATCCAGACCCTGCAAAATGAATCCCACTTTTTCTAATGTTTTAAGCACCTGTCATGCTGGTTGTCAGAAGCCTCAATTGTAAAAAATCTTATCTGAAGTATTGTATATTTTGACATGTAGCATGCCAGAATATAAATAAATAAGACACATTATTAATAGTTTTACGTCAATTATCGTAGTAATTTTGGGAAAGACTTTATTTTCAATGAAAATATTGTGAAATTATTGAACACCGTCCGAAAGGATACGAAACGTTACAACTTGATTCTTTTAGAAAGGCACAGGATATGGCGCATATTCTTCAAGATTTTTTTGCAATTGATGGTTCCATAAAATCAAAACTAAAGACAATTAGTGTGTTTGATATCGTGGTTTAGAGTTAGGAACACTTACGGCTAAAATATAATAGCTTGCAGCTGCAAACTCCAACATACCAAAAATTGCGAACAACAAGATTGTGTAGTTTGCTGACATTTGTTTTATATGGTTTAGACTCCTAAAACATATGGCATGTATCCACTCAACATTGTCTGTATTTAATATTGCGAAAAAATGATTCCATCATTGAACTGTTGCTGCTAGTCCATTAAAATTTTTGAAGCAGTAACTTGATTTGGTAACACAGATAACTGTAAGTAGTGATTTCATTGACACGCGTAGAAAATATGGGTTTCCATTTCTATAACCCTCTAAAAATATTACGATGAAAAAGTTGTAATTATTGTCTTCAAGTAGTCTGAAAATGTATCAAGATACTTATTTCATCCATAAATTGAAAATGCAAAAATGCGAGTTCTGTGGAAATGTGTATGCATCCGTTTCTTTTTTTTTTCGAAAACTAGGTTTTATTTGGAATCGTTTGTTGCATTTTCTAGGAATAAAATCGATGCTAAAGTCCACTGAAATAACGATGACCGCTTATTATTTTTAATGTTCTTTGTTTATGAATCTATGATAAAATGTTAATTGTTACAAACATAATTGAGATGTGAAATATTGATTTAATCTAAGTTTACGTGATACTAATATTGAGCTTACGATATATTTCAACTACAACTACTTGTGCCTACTTCACTTCAAAATACTTTAGTTTATAAAGATAACATTAACTCAAATATTACACTATTCAACCTAATGCCTTCGATAGGTTTAAATCAATCACATGATACTTCAATTAGTAGACTACGGCTCGATTTTATCAACATGCAGATTTTAACAAAGGCTTTGACCAATCAGAGCAGCCCTTTCAAGAACATGCATCTGTCAAAGTACTCTGAAAATTATTGATTTCTCTTGAAGTTTACCTCAGAAAAGGTCAAAATGACTTAATTTATATACAATCGACCATTGTGAACCATCTAGTATCTTTTCAAGTCCGATTTTCCATCCTAAGTGGGTGAAAAATTGCATTTTCTTGTTTAACAAAAAGTTTAACAATTGTTAGTCTCAACCAATCAGATTCCAGATAAGCCATATATTTGATCACTAGTTTCTTGTTGTATCAAATGATATGATGACAAGAAATTAACTCACTGCATTATTTGTATAAAACAATAATATACTATCGATAATAATTATGAATTCCTGCAATATATCTTTGTTTTATAGTTAAAAGAGCTAAAAATAGCATTTTGTTACATGTCAAAAGTTACAGCTATTTCCCCAAACGCATGTGCATTACTGGTTGCCTATCCAGAACCCCAGAATGGCAAAACTTGCCATTTTATGGTTAAGTATAACCATCTCTGGTATAACCCTTTTACTTTATGCTATTTTATGTACAATGTGTACGCTGCACCTATGAATATTTCTATAAGAAGATCTATAACAAACATGCATCCAGTAAATGAAACATCGATTCCTCATAAAAGTATGTATTTTCATATAATCCACCTGACTGACGGACGTGGGATTTGTGATTAAGGTAGGTAGTTGCTGTGATTGATATACAGGGTGGCCAATCGGGTGGCGATAATATTTTTTTTTTAGATAGCCCGTACCAAGACCTATCCAAAACACCCCCATGTATGTGTACCGATTATTAATAGTTTTCGAGTTATGATTTTTTTTTGAAAAATTAGAGATTTTCCAGTTTTTCCAAGAAATCATCTAAAACAAAAACAAGAATGCTTTTTGACTTTTATTTTTTTCTGCAGTTATACTCAGTATTAAGCCTGTTTTAATATCCAATAAAGAGAACCTGTACATCCGAACAATAATTAAGTACATTTTGGGCCCAAAGTTTGAAATCTCTGTTTTTAGTCAGGAGACCAACACTTTTAAAATAAAATTAAAAAAACTTATGCCTGGTTCTGGAGCTTCAAACTAATCTTAAAAACTTTGCAAGACATTGCACTTTCGAAATAATAATGAAAAAGTAGCACTTATGGGGACATTTTGCGCCGTACGTGAGTGTTAAAGGTAAAAAGGTGATAATTCACGAATTTCCAAAATGATTTAAAAAACTACTATTTTGCTTTATTATGACAAATTAAAGAAAAAAAGCTCGTAACGACTAACAAACCCGATAATCATTGATGTTTTGATGACTTTCAATAAAAAAACTAATACCCAAATTGTGATTTTTAAGTGTTTTTGCTATGCACTATTGAACTTCTGACTTCCAATTTGATGGCAGAAATACCTGGGAAACGATGTCGTAGCATACGCCATTCCTCTCTTTCAGAGTAGCCTTTTGCGAGCTCATGTCGGCGAAGGGCAGTTGTGTTAATTAATTTTCGGTAATAGGCAAGGCAATGTTCGGATGGACCTAAAAAGGCGATTTATATCGCTAGGTCTTCCTTGATAAGTCAGTAGACAGCCTATCATGAATACAATAAGTTTTTCAGTTTTTCAACCCCCCACCCCCCAAACACCCAAATTCCACCCCCACCCAAAAAAACGCAGATCAAGAACCTCTAAAACGCCTAAAAACGAAGTTTGAGGAATATTTGAAATTTTTGTTTTAATTACTCCGCCGCCCATGTACAGATTTCCAAAATTACTGTTGCTGCCCAAATTTCATCACAGTCCATGCAGCGGTTACTGAGATTACGAGGCTAGAAAAACGCGTACAGACAGACAGACCGACAGGCAGATCGACAGAACGACGGAAATGAGTAACGCGGATTTTCGTTATGTAGACATTATAAAATGCCCAAAAAACCTATTATCTCAAAATCGGAAATTTTCACGATCACAATTCTCCCCTCACCTACCGGTGTGGGAAGTAAAAGGAATGGCGTATGCTACGATAACGCTTCCCAGGTAATTCCGCAATGGAATTAAAAGTCAGATTGTTGATTTATTACTCGTTTCCTTTGCTAACTTTCCATTCCACTTAATTTAGCAGAAGTTCAATAGTATACACAGCAAAAAGCACAGGTATTAATTTTTTTATTAAAAGTGATTAAAACATCAATGATTATCGTGTTTATTAGTTGTTATGAGTTATTTTTTCTTTAATTTGTCATAATAAAGTAAAATAATAGTTTTTTAAATAATTTTGGAAATTCGTGAATTATCACCTTTTTACCTTTAACAGTCACGTACGACGCGAAATGCCCCCATAAGTGCTATTTTTTCATTATTATTTCGAAAGTGCAATGTCTTGCAGAGTTTTTAAGATTAGATTGGAGCTCCAGAACCAGGCATAAGTATTTTTAATTTTATTTTGAAGGTTTTGTTCTCCTGACTAAAAACAGAGATTTCAAACTTTGGGCCCAAAATGTACTTAATTATTGTTCGGATGTACAGGTTTTCTTTATTGGATATTAAAATAGGCTTAATACTGAGTATAATTGCAGAAAAAAATATAAGCCAAAAAGCATTCTTGTTTTTGTTTTTGACGATTTCTTGGAAAAACTGAAAAATCTCTAAGTTTTCAAAAAAAAAATCATAACTCGAAAACTATCAATAATCGGTACATACACATGGGGGTATTTTGGATAGGTCTCGGTACGGGCTATCTAAAAAAAAATTATTATCGTCACCCGATTGGCCACCCTGTAGATACCTACTACTTTTATCACAAATTATCGCAGTTTGCAATTAGTAATTATACAATAATTATAATGCAAACATGGAAAATGTGGCATTAATTTGCAAATCAATTGCTTTGTTCCTATATCCTGCTATGATTTTCATCAATTAATTTCTAAAATATCTTTGACATCCAGCTTTGACGTTTTGTTTTCAATACTGATAAAATACTATTGGATGATACTTATTAACCTAGCCCTCAATACCCAATAGAAAGCTTTTGCTAAATAACATCCAATAGAAAAGCTTTGTCAAATTCTTTGTTAAATATGCATGTTGATAAAATCGGGCCTACGTCTGACAGTACAATATAATTGAAATAATAATACAGGACTAATTTAAGAACATGTTGGATTTCAATAGAGGATGTTGCAAAAAAATTTACTTAAAACTCACCTCGTTATCATCACGTGATACATCACTATAGTCTTTATTCCTCTGCTGACTCTTGCTTGGTAACCACAGTCATTGATGCTGCTTATGTCTTTTTGAAATGTTTCTTCCATGTACTCCCGAAGAATTATGTATTGCAATTTAAAGTGATAGATTATATAGAGTGATATTGTAGCAGGTAAAGCTAATACGTAGCCTTCGAGCACTGTTATAATGTTATGTAAATAGCACCTGTGAAATCCCAAACAGTGCTCTACAGTGAATATGGGTATTTTGCTTACTTCTCCGTTTCTAACAAAATATAGCACATGGCCTGCCAAAATTACTGTCATATTTGCTATCACAAACATTTCCACAATTTTTCCTTGACTTTCTATAGCGCGCCTACTTTCATCCATTAATACACTTAGCCCATAGAAGGATTCATAAAACATATCTGACACGTTATATATAACATCCACTCCTATACAAAATAAAAGGAAACAGATGAGCGTCTGAAAGAAAAGTTTAAGTTATAACTTGTCTCTAGGTATGCCTTGTTATTATAATTGGTGGCACCCTCAGAGTAACAACTGAACATAGAGGTAGTAAACAACTAATTCTAATAGGCCGACATCTTTTCTTACGTTGTCATATTGACCACCAGATACAGCAATCATAATTGTTTACTATCGTGTTAATTGTATAGTATTCAGAAATATTCCGTTCTACGTTAAAAAAGACGGTATTTTAATGGTTCATGAATGATTACAGCAAAATCAATAGATACATTATATTATATAAACGCAAATTGTTACATAAATTTTGAGAAGCTGACAACGCTGACATAATTTTCGTACAACTTATTTACGGTAGAAGCTCGACTGTCAAACGTCTGTTTTGTTTGTGCGTCTTTTATGCTTGGTCAGTGAAATCGAATTTGCTATTTGTTGGTAACTGTAGTGAAGCTTTACGGATTTGCTGTGCTATATTCGAGTGTAGTTTAACAGTTTTTCGAGATATAACTCAAAAAGTGCAGTGTTTGAACATGGGTTGCATTGGAAGAATTTTCAGGTTAGTTGGCGTTACACAGCATTGTTTACAATTTGAACTGTCACTGCGAGGTGACAGCTGATCAATGTTTGGAGGCTGAAGTGTCAAAGATGATGGCTTTGAGCACGCCATGCTGAGGTGGTTTGTTTACTACCTCTATGTTCAGTTGTTACTCTGAGGTGGCACCAAATTATTACAAATTGAGCAAAAGCAATATTGTGCCCTCGAACAAACCTACACTACAGGTTCGCAAATTGTACTAAGATCAAGGTATGAATAATCTGTGAATGAGAGTCTCTATTCCTCCATCTACACTATTCCGGCTGTAGTTTCTAAAGCGTCAAGTTGGAAAATTCAAAACGGTCAAGTTAATTTTCCAACTCGTCACTTGTAATTTCAAAATGTCAGGTGTAATTTATTCCTGTCAGTTTGAATTTACAACTGACGAGTTGGAAAATTGACTTGATCGTTTTGACGCTTTAGAAACTACAGCTGGAAAAGGTGTAGAGCTCAAACCACTTAGATACTCGTATCCACTTGGCGTTGGTGCCATCAGTTGTGGTAACAAGGGATAATCCTGGTTGTCAGGTTGAGAAGTACAGGGTCCGGCACAAAGAGCGGACGTGTTTGAAACGGCTAGAACTCTTCCCCTACCAGGGAGAGGAGAGGTGGGGGTGGTACCGTTGGTCTCGTGAGTTTCTAGAATTTTGTTCCCAGTTAACATTATGGAGCCTCGGACGGTTAAGCACCGCGTTTTAACCTACTACAGTACTACTACAGTCAGAAATCATGTATCTACCACAGCTGTACTGGGTGTTTCCTCATACTTCGCCACCCCTCTTATCTTTTTTATTTGAAAAGGTAGAAAAAAATAGGTGAAAGTTTTATAGGTGTTTCTTGACATTTCAGAATTTCACAAGAAGGAAAAAACGAAAAAATAATAAAAAAATAGTTTTTTTCGTGTAAAGTTATTATTTTTTTAATGGGACCACAGAAAGAAATATATTTTTCTATTGTCTCCAAAAATATGGGGTTAGTTCACCTTATTTTGAAAGGTGTTTAAGAGATATGGCCTCAAAGTTTCTAAAACGTTGAAGTAAATCTCAATCTACTGTAGCCATGTTGGCCGAAAAACAGTTGAATGCCGTAATGTTTTGTACCATTCTGACATTTTGCCAAGGTAAAAAGCATCGCTTTGTTTACAAGTACAAATAACTTCAAGCCTTATTGTGAAAGATGCCGTTAAATTATTTTAATGAAAATCAAAAATTTGAAATTATACGTTTATTTTATAAAAATAATAACAATATATCTCAAGAAAGAAGAGAGTACATGACATAGCGTTTCGAAACTATTTATAAGCTACTTAAAAGTAGAATGTAGGTTCTACTAATAGTTAAACCTGTAAAAAGTTTGTATTTTACAGACTTAGCAATCAAACTGAAGATGGTTTCAGGTAAAATAAAACGAAACGTCGTCGTAGTCAATAGTCATAGTCATAAAAAGGAGTTTTTTTAAATAACAAACCTGACCGCTTACCATTAACAAGTATATGTATACTTTAAGAGAATACGGTCACTTATTATATTCGTGTCATGTCAAGCCCCCGTACTATAATTGCCAGTAGCAAATCTGCTGTTTTAACGTCAAACGGGAGCATTCAAGGTCATCGAACTAATGCAGAGGGGATTATCCCTAGTGGGATGGTGCGTTACAGAGGGACTATCAGTGAATCCCTTGCAAACCATCATGGAACTATTCACGAAGCAACGTAATGCAAAGATCACCAAGCCACCATTTCTCTTCGGTAAGGAAATAGAAGCTGCCAGAGAAGTGCAAGACCTGGGACTTAAGTTAGACGATAAACTAACTTGGAACAGACACATAGAGAACATCACGAGCGGGCGCAATAAATGGTACACCAACAGCAGCATTGGAGATACTGCTAAATATCTCACCTCTTGATATTTAGTCAGTCAGTATTTAGTTCAGTCTAAGAGGATGGTGAGATGGTGAGAGGACCTTCGTGTTCTAATACCGCAGAAGCTCTCAGACTGAGCAGGAAGCAACTACGCATCTACGTCCATCCTCTGCAAAAGCTGGGGATTGAAGCGACAAACCCATTATGCAGGGACGCAGAGGAAACAGCTGAGCATGTTATCTTCGACTGTCCTGTCTTGAGTGACAGCACAGCATAAAGAGTAAACCAGCAGCAAAACTTAAGCCGATTCCTTCAGGACGTTTTGATGACCTTGAATCTTTTGGGTCTTACTTCGACCGTCGCGTTCAAGTCGCGTTAGAGAAGCGATTGGTACAGGACCTGAGCGAGAATATTATATCCGTAAAAATCCCATAGTGATAATTATATGCACGCTCGGGAACAATGGTCGGCATTTCGTTTAAAAGACAACTATGGAAAGATAATACACAAATAGTCTGTTCAGGTAATAGCACGGAAAACTCCCATTGTGCAAGGTATGAATATATTTTCGGAATGCCTCTTTTCGAATTATGTAATCGGCAAATAATGAAATTCTAGGACAAAAGGCTGGTCAAAAAGGGACAGGAAAGGAAGCATTAATAATGGTATTTCGGATTTCTCCAAAAATAGCAGTCTTTATTTATACAATTTCGATAGCATATAATTTATAATTAGTAAGTAAATACTGAATGATAAAATTACAAAATTGCTGTAAAGTTAGCACATATTTTGATTTTATAACCAGCAAAAATCTATAATGGACATTTACAATTTAAACGATTTACATTTTTTACTTGTTTTTCCATATAATTAATTTCCTATTTCGATTAGGTATTTTAAAATTCCTATTAATACTTTTTATTGTATAATACAGGTGTATCCTGGCGTATAGTCTTAAAATATAATCTAGTGGGAAGTTATCACATGGATGACAATACCTTGAACTGCAAATCGTTAGATAATAAAATATCATAATGCTTTGGATGAACGAATAACCTTATCCCAGCATTCTAATATGAATAAAATATCCGTTAAATATAAAATAAAACTTACAAATGTATAACATTATTCTGTAATCTAAACGCATGTTCAAGGACTTTATACACAATTAAAAAGTATAGTAAACAATCAAACAACTAATATTGGATGAAACAATAATAAATACATTATTTTTACTAAAGTAATTGTTACATACCTTTCAAGGTCTGACGGAAACGCAAAAAAGCTGAATTTACAGTTTCTTGACGTGTTTGTACAGAGCGAAGCCGAACAACGATTCATTCCTCGTTCGATCACATCCATAACAACGCCGGCAAACGCACAACAAAACAACTCAATACGGCCCTGGAATTCACGATGTACACCATCAACGGCAAAGCGTTTGTGCATGTTTCTCGTAACAATTTGAAGAGTTGCGCTGCTGTTTTACTCTTTATGCTGTAGTGAAAGCAGGAACTCCTATCTGAATTTAGATCGGAGGGGAAGACAGGAGAGCAAAGTCCAATGCATCTCAAGGTTCGTAAAGATCTTAGGATGGGACTGATGGCATGGAACTGTTTGATTTCTTCTACTGGGTGTGTACAATAAGCCTTAAGGCTGCGCGGCAACTATTAGGCAGCTGAACCCTAACCCCCTCACAACCAAAAAAAAAAAAGGTAAACGAAAATGATGCCTACAACATCAAAGGACGTTAAAATATGCCACCACTAGCTGTCGCTTCTCGTTATTTTTGCTACTCTCAGGTAGCTGGATGAATAATTTTGTTCTCCAACTCTTATAAATTAATACCACTTACCGGTTGTTTCAACGCAAACAGTACAATACATCTGTTCAGATTAGTTGAATTCTCGGACCGATTCATGTAGTGATAAACAACGTTGTACATATACGTGCCTTCGATGTACACTATGATCATAAAGATGAATACCTTAAGAATTAACGTCTTCTTATTGAAAAATGGACGTAGTGCTAATGAGGTACACAATTGAAATACGTCGTCTGAAACAAAAAAATCTGCATGATTTCACCGCAGCATTATTAATTTGAGTATTATTGCGACGGCTGCCAGATTCAATTTGTATACTTCTCGAGTGAGATCCTCTTTTAATAGATAATTAGATATGCAGACTTAAGTTGTTGTTGGGAGTGTTACAGATAAAGAGAATGAGACTGTTTCGTTGTGTTTTTAAAGGTCCGTGGCGTACATTTTTCCTAATATTGTCAGTGCTGACTTAGCTTCTTGTTGCAGTGAACAACACTGCGAAATTACAAAAAGTCGCCAAACATGTTGCCTCAAATTCTATGATTTGTCTTGAAGGCCAAACTCTTCGAAACCCATCTTCATATGAACTTTTCTACTTGAATTAGCAATTTTCCCCATCACAATACGTACTTTTCTGTTGTCTGGGGGACGTAAAACATATGGATGTAAAAATAATAAGTGCAGTTAGTTTGACCAACGAAACCTACGAGTAACTTGCTTACCTTCTTTTTTCATCAAATACTTTTCATGATCAACTTGATTCAGTGGATGGACCTTTAGTTTCATTGTTCTCTTTTAATCCGGAAACCTAATAATAGGGTTGATGGTATCTATTATCCCTGTCTTCGAATTTTCACTTTTTTATTTTAACTTTTTAATATAACCAGAGGTCACTTAGGTAATCTTCAGTAGCTCTGAATTTTACGCATGGTACGTATTTAAATTGTGTAGCATTCGTTTTTACGACACTAGTTACGTAATTTATTAACAAACATCCAGATACATGAAACCGGTTTCCTTTTTATTGAGTCTCTTGAGGCATGTTAGTAGTAGTAGTAGTGATGAAAAGGTGAAGCCAGGCAAGTAGCCCACCTTTCGCCCACTGAAAACACTAAAGCCCACGTCTTAGAATGCTCCTTGTCGAACCTACCAGACCTCTTGACGAAAGTCAGTATATCTCGTTGAATATAGTGACTCGACTCTTCCCCGAACTCCGTCGTGCCTAATATCTGAATCTTGAGGTAGCGATACACAACACATCTGCCTCGTCTTCCTCCCAACATCTGGAGCAGATGGTGTCTCCTACCATTCTCATGAGCGACAAATGTCTATTCAGCCGGAAATGGCCCGTGAGAGCCGCCCCCAAAGGGTTATTTAGGAACATATCGTTCGACCCTTATCAGGGCCCTCTATGAATTTTTTAGCTTGCCTGCAGTTTTCTCTAACCAGGCTTTCGCCAGTTCCTTTCAGGCCCAGTTGTCCATGGCAGCATTGACCTGGCGTTGAGGCATGTTAATAGAGATTAACTATTTCAGCTGCACTATCAGGAAAAAATAAATATCTATAGCTGCATAGTCATAACGTAACTTTGATTAAATTTAGATAATGTCGGCTCGTTTGAGGTGTTAATGATCCGACAATGTCGAAACATCGATAAATGAACTGACAGGTCAACGGATTAAAAAACATATTAAAAACTATGCAATATACATGTCTTTTGAAACAAAAATTCATTAACTACATATTTGCTTTGTTACAGGTTAGTGCCAAAAGCAGCAAGTACCGCATAACGTAAGTCATTTTGGAAGTCTTAACCTTAACTTAGTGAACCCTTTTTACCATAAGCTACCTCTGTGTTATATTATTCCTTTCTCACTACTGATCAGATTCGTAATACCTACTTATAAAATTACAGGAATCGAGTGATAAACTACTCCTTTCATTAACGAACTGTATAAACTTAGGTCAATCAATGTCGGAGGCTTCAAGTGTAGTAAGGAAAAAACGAAAACCTGTTGGTTGTCCGGCTGTCAGCCTACTGTAATTACTTTTCAATTAAAAGCACAATGTTATTTATTCAGGGCAGATAAATGCGGAATTATTTATAAAGATACGTTGTATGTGTTATCATCATCCATTTATCAATCCAGCTTTCCGTGGATGAACCATTACGTATTGTTGTAATCAATCTCCTTCGTTTTATTTTTTACTTACGTTCTCTATCCAATTATAAAATATATACCCGATGAAATAGTAAATTTTGAAAAGATATTTCAAAAGACTTGGGCATGTTATAACTTCATCGCCATTATGAAACGGTGAGCCCAATTTGGAATCCAGGAGTATTCCACGAGGCGCGTTCATAAAGTAAGGGCTGTTTGGCCACAAAAAAATACTATATAAATAAGAAACAAATTTTATTGTCATATTAAGTTAGCTACAAACTTACTGTAGTTTACTTCTTTGCATAATCGCCGTTCACTTCTAAACATTTTTTGTACCGCTGCATGAGCTTCTTTAACCCCTCTGCATAGAAGCTTGCCGCTTGAGAGATGAACCAGTTGACAACGGCGTTTTTTAGCCCCTCTTCGGTTTCAAAACATTGTCTACCGAGCCACTGTTTAAAATGCAAGAAGCGGAAGTAGTCGCTAGGTGCAAGGTCGGGACTATACGGTGGGTGGTCAAAAAGTTCCCAACGAAAATCTTGAATTTTCTCCTTGATTTTGGCAGCAGTGTGAGGACGGGCGATATCGTTGAGGACAGATGCCAGATGACAGTTTCCCGCAGCGTTTGTTTTGGATCGCACGTCTCAGGGCCCGGCCACATCTCCACGTCACGACGTCGTCAACATAGAACGGTGCGGTGTCGCAGCAGGGTACTGTTGCCACGACGTGCTAGTGACGGTACGGCAACGTCGCCGTGGAACGCCACGTCGAACGTCGTCGCCGACGTGTGGCTAGTAGGCCCGATTTTATCAACTTTTCATAATTGAAAGATAGGGGTGCACCCAGTATTGTCTTTTCACATATTTTTTTCAACCTCTCTCTCTCTCTCTCCGTCTTTTTAACAATAGCAGAAGCAGAATACGTACTGTGGGGTCCATATCTAGAACGAGACTGCTATTTTTCACGTAGGTACGTTAAGAACTAGCCACACGTCGGCAATCACGTTCGACGTGGGGTTCCACGGCGACGTTGCCGTACCGTCACTAGCACGGCGTGGCAACGGTACTCTGCAGTGACACCGCACCGTTCCACGTTGACGACGTCGTGACGTGGAGATGTGGCCAGGCCCTCAGGTTGTGATCGTTTCGCAGTACACGTCAGCTATAATATTATTGTCTCACGTTCCATGAAATCAACCAAAATAACATCGTCTGTGTCCCAAAAAACTGTAGCCATCAATTTTAGTTCCCACACCATAGGTGACGATAGTATTGTGATCGCGAAAATTTTAGATTTTGAGATAATACACCTTTTGGGCGTTTCATGTTTGTCGGTCGGTCGGTCTGTCTGTCTGTCGGTCTGTCTGTCTGTCGGTCTGTCTGTCTGTCGGTCTGCCTGTCTGTCTGTTGGCGTTTTTCTAACGTCGTAATCTCGTTAACCGCTGCATGGATTGTGATGAAATTTGGGTAGCGATATGTTCTGGGGTACGTAGAAGGTAGTGTTCCTATAATTTTGGAAATCGTTGTACGGGAGGCGGAGTAATTAGCAAAAACCAAAAAATTTCAAATATTCCTCAAACTTCGTCTCTATGCGTTTTAGGGGTCCCTGATCATTTTCTACTTTTTTGGGTGGGGGTGAATTTGAGGTGGCTGGGGGTGGTGGATTATAAAACTGAAAAATGTAGTTGTATTCATAATGGGCTGTCAATTGAGCTGTGAATTAAAAACCCAGCGACATAATATCCTTTTTTAGGTCCACGCGAATACTGCCTTGCTTATTAGAGAAACCAAGGGACTTAGAATATGTGATGTATACATTACTCAGTATTTTTTCAGATCGTTCTGAAATTATTGAATACTAGCTGACCCGACAGACGCTGTCCTGTCTTAGCTATGAATATTGAAATTGAACTTAAATCTGCAATAAATAATAATTACCTATCTGAAGAGCATAGTGATCATTGAAATACTTTTTGATATCCAACATGTTTTGTTTCGTTTTCGGGCCCATAAATAAATAATGATGATTTTGTCGACACGGAACAGGCCACATGACCATGTGGAAAACATGCATTATCAAGATTGATCCCACAAACTTTCAACGACTGTCCTTGCTATTTAGTTATCGTCATGCGAATGCAAGCCGCACTGAAAATTGCGACCGCTTAAAGTCGAATGGCATGTTGTTTGGAATCATAGGGATGCGTGGAATCAAGACGTCTTCGCTTTTGTATTCCCCTGTATTTTTAATCAATTTTACGTTTTTTCTCTGAACGTATTTCTGACCCAAATTCAAGTAGAAAAGTTCACTTAAACATGTGCCTAAAGTCTGGTCTTCAAGTTACATGGTGTCAAAGTTTGGAAAATATAGAATGTATGCCACTGACCTTAGAAAAAATTAAATATTGTTTTTCAGACGAAACAGATGAAAATCCAACTTTTTTGTCTTTTGATGTCTCTTCGTATCCCACTTTGTTTTGAAGGAAAAAAATAAAAACCACTTCATAGCCTGTTGAAAAAGTGGGGCTATGAAATACGAAGAGACATCAAAAGAAAAGAAAAGGTATTTTTATCTGTTTAATCTGAAAAACAGCATTTAATTTTTTCAAAGTTAGTGGCATTCATCTTTTTGCTAATATTTTCGTGGGACTGCCCCCCTACCCCCGACACGCCACTGGAAAGGATAATTATCTTCTAGTCAGGGGTGACTTAGATTGTTAATGCAGTTAAATACTATAGATTAAAAAAAACGGCTCATTAATGTTTAAGTCATTAATAAAAAACTAATTTTATTTCCAATCTTGGAAACCCTGTATCTTGAAATCCAGAACTTTCAAGATACATGTTGATCCATTGTTTATTCAGGGTGACCTCACATTATTATGGACATTCAGATCGGAACATGAAGCCTTAATATGCTTAATTTTCAAGATACATGGTGTCAAAGTTTCCTATTATTTTGGTTTTTTCTCAATTATCTCGCAATAAAATGGCACAACGTATCTAAAATTATGTATCAGGAATTCAACTACAGTTTTGCTAACATGAATAGAGGGCGCCACCTACGGCACATCGAACTCTTTTAAATTAACAAATATTTTTTTCCGTTTTGGAGTATCAACCTGAATATTAAAAACATCGTTTCCTTAATATGCGTTACGAAAAAAAAGGTATACTTTGTTTAAGTCCCTAGAGGTACCCGTTTTCGGGATAACCTTGGTTAAAATATCTAAGGCAACCCAATTACTTGTAAAATGTGATCAAAAGAATTATCGGTTTTCTGGCACGAATTAATATTAGGTAGATCAAAAAACATGTTTCAAATATATCTAATTTTTACAATAGGTGGTGTTGAAATTTGAGAATACTTCGTAAATGGGATCTAAAAGTATGAACCCAAGCCTAATATTTATTCGTGTGGAAATACCGATAATTCTTTCGATCGCAATTTACAATTCAGTCGCATTGGAAATTTCAATGAAGATTATGTCGAAAACAGTTACCTCTAGATACTCAAACAAATGATACATTTTTCATGTAAAACATATTGAGGATTTTGTTGATACATTGATGCAGCAAACCGGAAAAAGGTTTTGGTAATTTAAATCCGTTCAATGTTCCTTGGGTAGCGCCCTCTATTCATGATAGCAAAACTATGCTGAATTTAGATTTTTCGCCTTAAAAAACCCTCCGATATGTAATTTTATATCGTTCTGCCATTTTATTGCGAAAGAATTGAGAAAAAGCGTAAAAAAAGAAAACATTTTGACACCCTGTCTCTTGAAAATTAAGCAAAATTAAGCGCTAAAGCGGACGCACCGTGGCGTTCCACCAAGAAGTCTGTTGCTGTTTAGCAGCGATTTTCTTTGGTTGCCGTTACCTTCGAGTACCAGATGGCGAACCGGCAGAATCTTTCTGTCGTCTGCTCTCACATGTTTCACATGTTTAGTAAACATGAAAAATCTGATGCTCTCTATTTCCGTCCATCGACCTATGGCGCACTGATGATCGCTAATAAGCGTGAAACAGCTGTCTGCGTACTGGTGGATTGACGGAGATATAGAGCAACCCTCGTATATCGGCTTTAATATGCAGTAGTATATAGAACCGTGCTTTCTGGTGGCTAAAGCGAATGCGCCATGGCGTTCCACCAAGAAGTCTGTTGCTGTTTAGCAGCGATTTTCTTCTTTGGTTGCCGTTACCTTCGGGTACCAGATGGCGCACCGGCAGAACCTGTCTGTCGTCTGCTCTCACATGTTTCACATGCTTAGTAAACATGAAAAATTTGATGCTCTCTATTTCCGTCCATCGACCTATGGCGCACTGATGATCGCTAATAAGCGTGAAACAGCTGTCTGCGTACTGGTGGATTGACGGAGATATAGAGCAACCCTCGTAAATTAGGCATTGAAGGCTTCATGTTCCTATCTCAACGTTCATAGAAACGTGAGGTCTATCACCTGTCAAGCGTTATCAGTCGATTAGTCGATTATACGGACACCCTGTATGAGCTTTTTTTATTTGAATTTGAGTCATAAATATGCCCTTTAAATTACGGTCTATTAATAATTAACACTCTGTATACGCATTTGTCATTATTTCTACGACGCACACTTGACGGGCACGAAATTTCCATATCATTAACCATCTAACACCTAACCGGTATTTTTGACAGCAACGTCATACATGACAACAATAACAAACTTTCCAGATCATTAAACATCTAACACCTAACCGGTATTTTTGACAGCAACGTCACACATGACAACAATAACAAACAAATCACTAACACTACACACCCTTCGTAGTTGTCAAGTTTTCTCGCATTTTTTCAAATTTTCTAATGTTCCGTATAATTTTCCTTAGATTTCTTCCCTTAAGAACCTTCTACGAAGTAATGGCAAACTTATAAAAAAAAAGATGGATGAAATTGGTAAAGCTGTTCTCACGTGATGCCGTGACCAAGGGAAAAAGGGACTCTTATATATGGAGATTTTAACGAAATTTTTCGTCTTGATTCGGGTCTAATAGAGCGAGTACATTATTGTGGCGTTTGCTGAAATTATCATATGTTATATCTATAGTTTTATATCTTTGTTTAAGCTGGGAATGAAAAGCGGAATCAGGATGACGCACTATGAAAAGCGAAAAACCTTGGAATATAACTATAATGCGTATGATCTGAATCAAAATGTCACATTATGGATGTGTTTCCTTGGCTGAAAGTGGTAGCCAAAAAGTTCTTTAACAAATGAGAGGTCAGAAGTATGACCCCATGCGATCCTAAATATGTTTTCCCGGTGTGCTCGGTAGGTCAAATCGCAAAGAATCTCAGCTTCTGAGATTTGGTCCCCGCAGCCTTTTTTCTAGCTGGTCCTTCAACACCGACTATACAGTTGATGTTGGTCCATTACAATATCGTATTTTAGGTTTGATTAGCCGTTTGCCCAGCTGTTGGCAGTAGATGTTTCTAGTAAATAGTTTCCAATTTAACTGTCATGTGTATTTTAACCCTAATACTTCATCAGTCGAAACCATTCTTATAATAATTGCAAAAATTCAGTTTTCATAAACGTCTGTTTACCCCGATATCAACTCTAAACCAAAGATTAAAAATGAGTACTACTACCACACCGAGCTGAAGCAAACCGATTTTTTTACTGTATTGTCGAGAGCAGCAGTTTGAGTTTGAAATAATCATTCCGTTTGCTCTGCTACTATAAGTTACAGATCTCGAAAAATATGTAAAAATTCTGGCGTGAATCGAAAGTTCGTCTTCACTATATTCTATTAGTGCTCCGTATACTGAATTCTAAAATATTGCGTAGTTTAAATTGATACAAACTGCAGCAGCATAACATGTACATAATATATTACGTGTATCAGTATATTTTATTCTTCAAGATACATTTTGAATGTCTGAGATTTTTGTATGAAGTTGCTTCCTACTGGCGATTAAGGCTATGCGCAATGCAGGCCGCATTGTAAGCTAGTCTCGAGATCTGTAACAAAATTGGAAATGTACACCGGGTTATTCACGTTATTCGACACGGAGCATTATGGCTAAAGTGTCTGATTAAAAAGAAAATAATCATTTCGGATGGATAGGGACCCATTAAGGCTAGATTTAAAAAAAATTTCATGTTATACAGGGTGTCATCAAAACACGAAACGTATCAGTTATATTTTTTAAATAGAACACCGTGTATATTATTGCATATTCTTTGGTGAATTCTAACTTTATGTATCAGACATGAGATTTAAAGTGAACCGTTTAGGTGTAAATAATGCAGATTATAAAATTTAGAAGACTGTGGCTTTGCCGTATTACTAAGCATGAAATGCGTCAGCGTCGAAGAAAGGTCCCGCTTACGGCAAATGAAAGATTATAAAAGGTTGCTATAAGAAAGTATTATTGATTTGTGTGAAAATATAGCAGAAAGAAAATTAAGTCAATAATTTAAAATTTTCGTTTTTTCGAAATATCTCGAGAACAAAAAATCGTTTTGGATATTTGTTAACAGCTTTTTAGTGAGCCTTGGAATGAGAAACTTTTTCCCCGATTAACCATCCTTGTATTGCTCTTTGTTTAAAAGTTACCCATACTGGCCCTCCTTATCTTAGACACAGTGTATTCCAAAAAAGCAGGAAAGAGTTGCTTGAGTAAATTCAAACGGCGCTCTCACTGTGGAATTTATTGGTATACAAATTTAAAGTTTTTTTTAAACCGGAAGCGATATTGACAAAACCGGACTTTATTCTTTGGCTATCTTTTGTATACGGACGGACGGACGGACAGACAGGCTCTGCATAAGCTCTCTTTCTTACAGTGAGAGCTAAAATGGACTCAGTATCCGAACAGCCAACAGCGGTCTCTCATTTTCTTAGGTCCAAAACTATTTAGCTTTATACCAACTGAATATAAAAACTCCCTAGCTTATAATGTATTTATTTAAGGCTCATTTTTTACAGATGCGCCATATACTAGAATCGAAATAACGTAATAATGATTTACCCCACGGATGTGGGTTTTTTACGTTTGCTTTTACAAACGCGTTGCTCAGGGTGGAATGTCTATCGCATTTCTAGAACTGGAAAATTAAAAAGTTAGGGTTAGCACCAACGAGAGTTCTGTCGTCGTTGGTTAGCACAAACGTTTGTTTCCTAGGGACATTCCACCAAAGATTATATTTTTTTAATGGATTTTAGTGGAAATTGCAATTGAAAATTATGCCCGGCATTTCGATTTTAGAATATGCAGAATTTTGACGCCCGGTGTCGCATCTTCTGGCGTTCTATAGTTGCCGATTGCATTTTCGACTCAGACGTATTGCTATACAACCCGTGTCCCAGGACAAATCTCTAAAAAAGAAATCACACTTAGGTTTCGGGATGTGAAGCCGAGTTTAGAAGAAATTATTCTGAAATCCGCATTTGTTACACAGACATATACGTTTGAAGTTTGACTGTAAAGATAACTGAAACGTGTGTGACCCACCTTATTTCTTTTTCACTTGCACAAAACCGTAGTCATTTAAAAGGATTACGCAAACGAGTATGTTTTTGTCGATTGTTTACTCAACTACCATATAATTGTGTTTTTCGAACGGTACGAATATGATAACATTAACCATTTCGCGATCTAATTAAGGGCATTTCAACTTCTTTACTATTCCAATCCAATCCAATTTATTTGTATCAATGACTTACAAATATTGCCACCTCGAAAGCAATGCTTGTATATGGTATAGGCATATACACATACGATAATTTAGCTAACCTATTGCATTTATCCCATCCATTGATTTTTCCATGGCTTGTATCTTGTATTTAGTTTTATAGTTGATCCGTGCTGTTCTGTCCTTCGCCTAGACTGAAAACGAAGCTTCTGCAGCTTTCCACAAGTCTACGTTTCTTGAATAAATGCATTATTATGATGTCTGATACATAAAATTATGACGTAACGATTCGACACTTTTGACATTAAGAGTAAACCGAGGGGTAGAAAGCTGCTAGAAATGTGTACACCAGAAATCTATTTCTTTTGGATAAATCCAATAAATCCATGGAAATCTAAGAAAATCCAAAGAAATTCAAAGAAATACAAGGAGATCCAAAGGATATCTGAAGAAAATCCAAGGAAATCCGAGGAAATCCAAGCAGTTCCAAAGAAAACTACTTAAAAATAAAAACGAAGTCAAACCGTCAAATAAACATTTAATTCCAGAAACTCGAAAATAAAGATAAAACATGAGATATCGTAACAATTAAGTGATACTATATAATACTAAAAAGTCGATGACTCCAAAAAGAAAAAAACTTTACAACGCACAGTTTTCGTGATTAGACCTGAATACCAACGTTGTTCGTAATAGATGGCATACAATTTACCACATTCCGGCTGAACATAATGTTCATATTTTGGAGTTGAGGACGTTCCAGCAGGCGATGAAGCCATTATCGTTGTATGATGTTTCAAGGAATATTCGTTGGAATAATCTATACCGTCAGAAGTTTCATCCGAAAGGATCTCGACGTCTGTAGTGTTAGCATATTTAACACTTAAATCGTCATCATCTGAAAATTCGGATACAGGAGTGGAACTTTTGTTAGAAGTTTTTGAAAACCTTTTACTTCCCACACCGATCTTTAAGTTATTTACGACTGCGAAATATCAAACAATTCAGTGCACAAATACAGCAGTTAATGACATGAGTATTTCAATTTATTTAATTTTTTTAGCTTCCATTGCAGAAAAAAATTAACATTTTGACATAAAGACACATTCTCTTTTAACTGGTGCTGTCAAATTTATATGTTGTGTTACACTTTATTTGTGCACACCCCACCCTTTTCCACCACACATTGTCCGATCGGCACCAAAACCTTTTCAATTCGAAAGGACCTTTACTAATTCAAGTTGGCGAAATTTGGGAGCAATCGCTTGAGGCGTTTTTGAGTAATCGTTGGAGAACGAAATCGGGGACCTACAGACACACAGACCGACATCAAAACACTAAAGCTTTTCGATTTTCTTCAAACTTGGTCACTATACGAAGGTTATCATTATAAACAAAAATATAGTTCTTGGTCCCGCTGCGAGAATAAAAAAGGGGTAGGGGTGGGGGTAACTCAAAAATAATATCATAGCGTGAAATTTTAATGCTACCACAATAAAGAACATGTTTTCTTATGTCGAAAACGCTACCGCACATGCTGCAAAATTTTAGAGATGGTGGAATAAAAATCTATAAGAGTGGTAAATTTTCAAACTTTAAAATGGCAGGAACTGTCACAGAAATGATCCAAATAGTTTCAAATTTCACTGTAATAAAGAGGTTTTTGTTCTCTATCTTTTGGTTCACTTTTGGTGCAAATCTATGATTTAATAGTGGGGGTGATGGGGGTTACTCGGAAAAATAATAATATAACATAGCATTTTCTTTTCAGAAAACGAGTCAGAATGATTTTAGTTTCGAAAGGACACCTCGCATGTTGATTTCGGTGAAATTTGCGAAAACGGGCCGATTCTAATAACTTACCCCTCTTTTGTCTGGGAAGTTTCAAACTAAAAATATAAAAACAGCTCAAACTTCGTTTCTAGGCGCCTTAAGGGTTTCTGATCATTTTCTAGTTTTTTGGGTGGGGGTGAAATTGGGGTGGTTGGGGGTGGAGGGTTGTAAAACTCATTGACCTGTGAAAGATAGACCTAGCGGCATGACACACTTCTTTTTGCTCGGGCGGCCGATGATTTGGTTGCAAGGGGATGTCAGACTATAGCTTTATGCTATGGAAAAATAATATACTGATGGTATCACCGTAATACGTATGTGGAGAAGTACTGATTCAATCAACTTAACTCCTTTTTTTTAGGGATGTACATATGTCGTCTTCGCTTTTCTGGAATCTTATTATTGTTCCGTAAAATCCTTGTTTTACGTTTAAAAGAACCGTGACTAGAAGTTTTGATGTTTTCACTGGCTTACTTGTAAAAAATCTTCAATTTATTAATTCAGGCAACTGAAATCAAGATAGTTTCAGCCGAGACATCCGTGTTCGCGTATGAGCACTGGCACAGTAAACCCACAGAAATCCACGGACATCCATGGAAATCCACGGAAATCTACGGAAATCTACGAAAATCCACGAAAATCCACGGAAATCTCTGGAAATCCATAGAAATCCGCAAGAGTGTACACCAAAAATCTGCAGCTTTTTACCCCTCGGAATAAGCATTTAATTTAAACATTTAAACAGAAGTCGGACCCAGAAACCGTCATCCTTATCTTATGGTAACTTGATAACAATAATACTAATCAAAGTATTTTGGTGAGTCTCGGTGAGATATATTCTAGGCTTTGTAAAAGCATTACTTACTATTTTGAGCAGGTCATAATTGAGCTGTACTATTCCACCAAAACCGATGACCTCTGGTTTTACTAAGTTCGGTAACAGTATTAGGAGCATTCGCCTGTTCTTAGAACTCCAAGTGCACCACGGTACAGCAAACAACTTTGCGGAGAACATTTCCGACTGAAAAGAGTGATTTGGTTACTTTGATCCGAGAGAAAATCGTAACATACTACCTCATCAGAGAAGCTCTGTCCACAATGACAAACTATGATTAGGTTATATATGACTATAGCAAGCACCACAATAAGGAGCCACTTTGGAATATTAGGAATAGCGTTCTGCGAAACAAAAAGGTTAGAGATAATATACAGGGTGGTCCAATAAGCGCATGGTGCTCTCTTGCGGCCATACCGTTTAAATTAGACGAAAATGTTTCGAATAAAAAACGTTTCTTTTCAAATGCTCTACATTTGGAAAATAATTTCAAAGATGGCGGACTTCCGGATGTACCGGAAGTAGGCATCAAATTCCTTATTTTAAATGGAACACCCTGTATATTATTACGTTTTTGAATTCAGCATCGAATTTTAGGTCCAGTTTTTTAACCATTGTTTATGTCTACGAAGCCTATTTTCGGAGTTATTCAGCAATTTTTACAAAATTTGACGTTTGTAGTACTTTACAAAAAAAGTTAATATCTCGGAAACTGAACGCGATAGAAGGATGCGGTTTTCAGTTTTGAAACAAGCATGGAACGTACTCGTGTTCCAGTAAGATAATTGTTTCAAAGGAACATTAAAACAATGGACTAGCAATTTTCAAATCTGAAAAGTTGAAAACGTTAAAAACTTTTTTTTTCAAATGGGATGGTATGATAAGTTTCACAGTGGTGGATGCGAAATTAAATTCTCTTTCACTTTTATCTAGGCATAGGTGGTGCTATCTTTGATGGTTTTCAAGATATTTACGGTTTTGTAATTATGGCGTAGGAATTGGAAAAAGCGTAGGTGGCGTGGCTCGCAGACGAAACAATTGGCAGGAAACCTTTCATCCAAAGTGTTTCGGTCTCTAATATTAAAATGTGCTTTCGCTCCATCCAACTGTAACCACATCATTCTTAAAAACTCCAGTGGTCAATTTTCCAACAGGTTTTCCAAATTTTCATTTAGAAAATTACGGAAAACATTAGTTTAATATGCGGTTTCCAATAATACCACCCCAAATGCTTAAACTCCATGTTGGTTGTCAACAAACCTCTCAAAATTTGGATCTACCTCGGTATAAAAATGTAAATTATGCCAGTTTACATGGCCGTCAGTGATAACGCTGTAGCTACATTTCATAAGAAAGAAAATGAAAGAATTTCATAAGAAATGTAGCTTCATTCATAAACAACACTGTTGAAAAGGGGTGCATCTTCTTGGACTCGAGTACGACCCCATTTACAGACATTCATTCAGTTTCCAAAGTCTTGTCTTTCAGTTGCTTGATCTAGCTGCACGTAATAAGGATGCTATATGTACTCCGCTAAGATCGAGGCTAAGATCATGTTCACAGATGTTTGACAAATGCCCAAATGGCGACTAATTTCTGCTGTAGCACTGCTATGCGGATCTTCAACTACAATTGCGAGAATCAGTACTACATGTTTCCTTCTCTCATATTTTACGCTGACGTAAATCCAAATTTTGAGAGGTTTGTTGACAACTAGCATGGAGTCTAAGCATTTGGGGTGGTATTATTGGGAATAATAAATAAACGCATAATAAACTAATGTTTCCCAAAATTTTCTGAATGAAAATTTGGAAAACCCGTTGGAAAATTCACCACTGGAGTTTTTAAGAATAATGTGGTTACAGTTAGATGGAACGAAAGCACATTTTAGTATTAGAGGTCGAAACACCTTGGATGAAAGGTTTCCTGCCAATTGTTTCATCTGCGAGCTTCGCCACCTACGATTTTTCCAATTCCTACGCAATAATTACAAAACCATAAATATCTTGAAAACCATCAAAGGTAAAACCACATGTGCCTAGATAAAAGTGAAAGAGAATTTAATTTCGCATCCACCGATGTGAAAATTATCATACCATCCACTTAAAACAAAGTTTTTAACGTTTTTAACTTTTCAAATCTGAAAATTGCTAGTCTATTGACTTAATGTTCTTTTGAAACAGTGGTCTTACTGAAACACAAGTACGTTTCTTGCTTGTTACAAAACAGAAAACCCCATCTTTCTATCGCGTTTAGTTTCCGAGATATTAACTTTTCTTGTAAAGTACTACAAACGTCAAATTTTGTAAAAATTGCTGAATAACTCCGAAAATAGGCTTCGTAGACATAAACAATGGTTAACAAACTGGACCTAAAAATCGATGCTGAATTCAAAAACGCAATAATATACAGGGTGTTCCATTTAAAATAAGGAAGTTGATGCCTACTTCCGGTATATCCGGAAGTCCGCCATCTTTGAAATTATGTTCTAAAAGTAGAGCATTTGAAAAGAAAGGTTTTTTATTCAAAACATTTTCGTCTATTTTAAGCGGCATGGCCGCTAGAGAGCACCGCGCGCTTTTTGGACCACCCTGTATAGAGTGAGTCTTAAGTATGGAACGCCTGGATTATCCCGGAAACGATTTGCACGATTTTCATAAGTTTTGGAAAACGAGGGTTTTTGCGATTCGGCCGATTTTATGGCAGCATTTACAGTGTTGTCATTCCTTCCGTATTTCAGAAAATACAATGAAATTTGTTATTTCAAATGGATCACCCTGTATATTATTTTATTTTTTATCAACTATTTGCAATATACCAAGCGCCTTAATTTTCGAGTTGCAGCTAAATTTGGATTACAGCCACACAAGACATTAACTTCTAAAAACACAATGTCCCTTTTCAGATAAACAATCAATTGTGACCTTAAGTCAGTATTAACAATGACACGTTATGAAAACGTCGAAACGTGAAAGTTGTTATTGTTGTAGTCATAGCCATCTTATAATTATTTTAACTTGGGTGGATACAATGCAAATTTAATTGTAACTCCAAAATTATGACCTTTAGGTATACGAAGTATAAAAAAAATGATCAGCTCGATAATCAGTATATTTCAATGATTAGAAAAAAAGAACTATACAATGTGATCCATTTCAAATAACAAAGTTTATTATATTTCAGGAAAAAACGGTAAATATGACAACATTGTAGATACCATCATAAGATCGGCCGTATTGCAAAACCATCATACCTAAAAATTCATGAAAATCATGCAAACAGTTAGGAAGCAAATTTATTAGCTAGGTAATAAATTGGAAAGCGGGCAAGTAACAAGCTAGACGTACTCTTTAAACTATATTTTCGAGCATTCGGGAATCTATGCTTTCATCGTCAGGACTAAAAGAATTTATGAAGAAACTCGTTTATCTATTATTATTATGATGTTACATTAATTACATCAAACTTACAAAAGGTCTCAAGAGGATGTTGCTAGATAGTAGGTGTTGAAAATTCACTAAATCCGACATGAAAAAAAATCCTAAACAACTCACTGAGGTAGCTACTAAATAGTAAAACAGTGGCACTACTTTTGGTTATTCACTGAACAAGCAAATTTATTAGCTAGGTAATAAATTGGGAAGCGGGCAAGTAACAAGCTAGACGTACTCTTTGAACTATATTTACGAGCTTTCAGGAATCTATGCTTTCATCGTCAGGACTAAAGGAATTTATGAAGAAACTCGTTTATCTATTATTCTTATGACGTTACATTAATTACATCAAACTTACAAAAGGTCTCAAGAGGATGTTGCTAGATAGTAGGTGTTGAAAATTCACTAAATCCGACATGAAAAAAAATCCTAAACAACTCGCTGAGGTAGCTACTAAGTAGTAAAACAGTGGCACTACTTTTGGTTATTAACTGAACAATGGTGAGATGGTTGCATTTAAAACGTCGATTATTCAAAATTATAAAATAGACAACGAAATACAGTACGACGACACACACACAAACGTTATACTATACAAAAGGCCATTTTTTAAATATGAACCATAAAACTGTTTGATTGGTCATTGTTGTCACTCATGTCATTAATCACTTGTGAAATAAAAGAAAGAAAAGAAAAATGAAATCAATAAAAGTCTTTTATGAGTCACTGTCATGAACCACGGAATACAAGCTCGAAGAACGGACAAAATTTGTGTAACTGTGAATACCATTAAACTACCACATTTTTCTCCAAATACCAATACAAAAAAATTTAAATCCGTCAACAAGGTTTTGCTAAACGATTTGTGCTCTCGGATATCCATTTTGCTTTTAGAGGTTTAAGGTAATATCACAGCATAGTAGACAACCAGCACAATAACTCATGTTGCCGGAAGTTACACGCGCATCCCCATTTTTTGATGATTTTTTGTAGGGATGGTAACGATACTTCGATACTTCTTCTGCACTAATATCGACTATTTTTATCTTGGATACTTTTTGAGCGATTCCAAGCTGGTATCGCTACTTTTGTATCGAAAATAATTATATAATTATTGAGTGGTGTAATCAATTGCACAAAATTCTCTGTAGGAACCAAACGCGCCTATGTGGCTAGAAACTTCATTTCTCTATCCAAACTGTAAAATCATCCATAAATCCTCCCAAGGTTAAATTTTGTGGGAACTATTTTTATTTAGGAAATCCTCAGAGATATTATGCTGGTTGTTTACTATGCTGTAGTAATATTATTGTACACACGTACAATTAGATTATGGCACAAATGTATAACTATTAACTAGGAAGAAGTTTTTGCTGTAATTTGCAGGGTTAATTAGTTGATATATTTCTAAGATAACTCCACTTTTGGGTGGCTTAACCTTGTATCAACTTTTAAACGAGTATTGATATTTAGATTTTGTCTCGATGTTTATCATGAATGATAACTTTTTTGGTTGATAATGACGTAGCAGCTTATTTGCTAAGGACTAAAAAAACGACAATATTAGTCTGGTTTATTTTATTATTAGTTATTTTAGTTTTCTGATTTAATAAAACTAAATAAAATCTAATTTTTCTCGGAAACTATCAAGAATTGATCACTTCTACTATCACCTATTCAAAGAACTGTAACGAATTACCAATTGTCCTGTATATTCACAGTATTAAGACTACAAAACCCATCATTATTAATTTCGGAAGGAAACACATAGATTTTTTGATTTTTCTCGAAATCCGTCCCTCGCATCAAATCATTAGTCTGTTTTGCATTTTTAAAATAATACGACGTTCTATATTTATTTATTTCTTTTGGTTCAGTGATGATGGAAATTGCTCTCAAAATTGCCAATGCTGCTTGAGTGCACTTTACCATAAATGCTGGTTGTATATGTAACGTATTAAACAAAACATAATAATATAAAACTATTGGCATTCTATCCAACAAATTGTACCCATTACCCTATGAGCGTAAGTTACGGACAGCGGCCGAATCCGGTTTTGGAGGATTTTGAAACGTGAAATAGTTTCATGATTTCATTTCAGTGAAATAGTATATCTATATACTCACGGCAATAATGAAGAAAATGTATGTGACAGAATATATTCCGCTAATGAAGAATATTTGAAGCACCATGTACTTCCAGACGCCTAGAACTTCCTTCTTCACTCTGGAATTCGGTAGGAAAATATGTTACATTGTTAACAAGAAACTGGTCGGCAAATTCTGCAGTATTCGTCAGACCTGTTTCAGTCAAAGGAAAGCTTTTTTAGGCATCAAGAGCGACATAGAATTACTGTTTAATATATTCATGTATTGTCAGAAAAAAATATCAAAAGATAGTATGAGGGTTGTCCCCTGAAGTCTTGTGTCTCGAGTCCTCGATCATTTTTTGACTTATTTTTGTAGAAAATTAAAATTCATTTTCTCGGTCATTTTATAATGCATTTCTGCAACTTCAAGGTTTGCAAACCACCGTCATTTACTTCTGATGTTACTTAAATTCTATACCACTTTTTGCTTGTTTGAAAAATACAAACGGTATTTCAACGTCATTGTTTTAATTATCGACTAAGAGCTACGAACCTCATTATAGTACCATAATGACTGGCGACAAACTTTATACCATGGAAAATTCTCTCTTGGTAAACCCTGTCGTCTACTTCGGTAACGTCGATGTTGAAATATTGCTCCACAAACTCTCCAAGAATCGTGAATTGCAGTCGCATTTGAGCGCTCAGGTAAAATAGCATACCTATCATACTCACCAAAAAATACCCCTCAATAGATAACGTTGTATTATGGATATAATGTCCATTAATACCGAGATAATAATCAATAGTGAAAAAGGTTTCACCAAATCTCTTTCCGGATTTGTCCACTATAGCTGAGCAGTTGATAGCGATTACCAATATTAAGTCTAATACTACGAGGACCTTCATAATGTTTGCATTTCTATCAACTTTATTTTTTGTTACTCTTCTTAAAATTCGTGTTCCATAAAATTCATTATAAAATAATTCAACTTCTTTGTAAGTTACTTCTATCCAAATGAAGACGTTTACCATACTGATGTAGGTCTGAAATTAAAAAATATTGCTCAATGAATCTTTGAGGTGACGTGCTTATCGCCCATATATCTCAAAGATTGTTTAAAAGGATCAGGACATAGCGCTCTACAACGTTCTGGCATAATACTGAGACTGCATCTACACTTGAAAAAAGTGGAACTGACTTTTCAAGTCCGCTTCTTAAGTTACCACTACCAACACAACTATCACCGCGTCACATAGAGCTAGCGCGCACGGGTGAGATTTGTCAAGGTGGCAAAGGAGTTTTTGTCACTGTCATGTCAATTCTTCAAAGCAGAAGGCGCGTGATAAGGATTATAGCGACTAAATTTTTTGAAGCGTCATTTTTCGATATGAATTTTGAATAGATGGTCGTTCCCCCTGAACTCACCTATACGAAGAAGAAAGAGTACTGTGTACACCGGCTTTAGTTATATCCGAATTTTCTTCTAACGGCCTTTTTTCCTATTTTTGTATATTATATTATCAATATCGTCTTTTTTTCGTGGTCAGCCTCCCGCAAAGGCTGAAAGCCTATGGCGCTGTAGAGGCGCTACGAGAGAATAAGTGTCTGACCACGATTGATTTGAAACGCTGCAGATTGCAGCCGTCGGGAAACAAATTCCCCGGCAGCTTATCCTACAGTGTCGAGGTCTCCAAAAAAAGGAATGCCGGAGGAGACTAGTTCCGGGAGTAGGTGCTCCGACCTGGCAAGGATGAACTCGCAGAGCCTCTCGTACGGTCTTTGGTGTTATTATCTAGGAGAGCTCACTCGAACATCTTCCGTTATAAAATCTGTAAAATAGGGACAGGTCAGCTCCCCTTTTTCGATGTTCCAGGCTGTGGAGGTCCTTTGTGAGGTTAGGCGTATCGATTAGTCTAATTGCTCTCTTCTGGATAGTGTCCAGAAGCTTTAGAGAGTGCTTAAGAGCATATCCTCACACATGGGAGCAATACAGCTTCCTACAGCGGAACAAAACTCCAAGCTTCTGGGATGCCGTCTTAGCAATACTGACGACGTGGTCGTACCGGACATGTTATTATTGATGTTGATCCCCAAAATCTTGACGGAAGGTGACTCGATTGAATCACCCTCCATTTCCATAGTTTGTCAGCTAACTTGAGACTTCTTTGTCATTGGTTCGTGGGGCTACCTACGTTTAGTTTAGAAGGAACAGAATGCTAGAATTAGTTCTATTCATACGTAGCATAAATAAATTAAGAACTCACCGGAAGTTTAACAAAAAACGTCAACATTCGTCCTGCTAGACGAACTCCAGTATCTTCAGGTAATCGATGTTTATAACAGTAAATTGCGTTTACTATTTCTGTAGCCATCATGTAAACCACGTATACCATTAAACATGCCCTCAGTATTTTCGTGTTGTTTTTGAACATAGATCGTGCTGTGATGTAATGAAAGAATCGGTATGGATCATCTAAAAAAATGCGGAGACATATAGGCCCGATTTTATCAACATGCATATTTCAACAAAGGCTTTGACAAAGCTTTTCTGTTGGATGTTATTTAGCAAAAGCTTTCTATTGAGTATTGAGGGCTATGTTAATAAGTATCATCCAATGGTATTTTATCAATACTAGAAACAAAACTGGATCAAAATCCTAGCAGAAAATCAAAACAAAGTGATTGATTTGCAAATAAATGCCAGAATTTTCATGTTTACCTTATAATTATCGTATAATTACTAATTGCAAACTGCGATAGTTTGTGACAGCATTATAAAAGTAGTATCAATCACAGCAACCCCCTTTAATACCTAATTAATAATCCCACCTCAGTCAGTTAGATGGATTATAGACAAATACATACTTTTATAACGAATCTTCCAGTATATACTGGATGCATGTTTGTTTATAGACTTTCTTATAGAATCATTCACAGAGGATGTAAGGGTGCAGCGTACACATTGTAAGGCATGCATATGAATAAAAATCCCTCCTGCTAGTAGCTCTATTTCTCTCAAAAGTATATCAAGCACTTGATTAACTTTCTGACTATACGATTTATACGACAGATTTATTGTTTACAAAAAATAAGGTTACTACCAGCTCAGGTCTCTCGGGAGCTTTGCCGTTCAGGATAGGCAACCAGTAATGCACATGTACACTTGGGAAACTGCTTCGCCAACAGTTAATATGTGTGTTTAGCTTTGTTATATGTAACAAAATGTTATTTTTACCTCTTTTTCTAGAATACAAAGATATATTGCATGTATTTATAATTATTATCGATAATAAATTATTGCTTCATCCAAATAATGCAGTACTTTAAATTTCTTGTCATCATTTTCATCTGATACATCACCAATCCAGTGATCAAATCTACTGGTTTTGTGAAATCTGGTTGAATGAGATTAGCAATTGCTAAACTCTTTGTTAAACAAGAAAATGCAATTTTTCACCCATTTAGGATGGAAAATCAGACTGGAAAAGATACTAAGTGGTTCACAATGGTCGACTGTATATAAAGCATGTCATTTTTGACCTTTTTGAGGTAAACTTCAAGAAAAATCAATAATTTTCAGAGTACCTTGACAGATACATGTTCTTGAATGGGCTGCTCTGATTGTTCAAAGCCTTTGCTAAAATGTGCATGTTAATAAAATCGGGCCATAGTGTTACATACGTAATGCTACAACTGACATAAACATGATAATAGCGAAGGACGGATCTTTGAACTGTAAATTTACTTATTAGTGGTCAATCCAGAAAAGTGGTGTTACAAAATTTGACACTTCGTGCCTTCTAACCCTTTTACCGTATCGTCTCATCATATCCTTGTAATACGCTCGCTTTTGCTTAAATGCATTGCACTGACAAAAGCAAGTGCAGCCAAGCCGACCATATGTGGCACTAGTTAACTCATTGATGCCAACTGATTCGAACAATGAACTGACATAATAATCACGTCGTGTCATTTCAAAACCAGTATGCGTTGGCGTGAGACTTACGCCAACTATCAGAGTTCTATTTTCATAACTCGATAGTTCAATGTTTAGGCATACTATGTTAATCGCGGCTAAAAATGCAAGGAATATTTGAAATTCTCCATAAAATAAAATCCAACTTTGATGCGTCCATACTTCATGACCAATCGTTTACAATAAACATTTTCACGACCCTGAAAAACTCTAAAACTCATGATTATAACAATAAATTGATTCTACCGCAAAATTAGATTTTCTTATTACAAACATTCTCCCACCGCATATGCATATGTTTAGGTTTTTCAAACAAACCCTAGAGCAAATCTGTGGCACTATTTAATGAATGAATGGATAAAAGGAGGAGAGAGGCTTTCTGGTCTTCTTATCTTAGTTTCAAAGTCCAGCCCTCATCGCAAAGGTAAGGATAGCCTTGGATCCTGCCCATCTTACGCCTTCACCAACTCTTGAGCCTAGTAACGTATGTTGCAAAAGCTTTGAGATTTTTTTTCAAAACTCGGGAGGTAGTTTCACCGTTGGAAACAATTCAGAAATCGTTACCATGGTAACCAGTCAACATCTAAACGTAACAATAAAACCATTTTGGTTATGATATAAGTTGTCAAAATGTCGTACAAATTAGATACTCGGAAGAGTATTTACAGTCTGGTTGGATGACTTGAAAAAAAATAGTTCGCCTATATCAAGATCAAAATATTTCAATTTATCGAGCGATCCGTGAATGCTAAGAAGGTATTCCTTGTATAGATTTACCAAAAAGTGGACGTCCAAGAGCGTTGAATGCTGCTACGGTTCAAATAATGGTCAACAAAAGTCAGTGAACATCGAGTTGGAACTTCAACACGAAAACTCGGACGCATTTTCACGTCAATGCTAGCACAATATGTAGAGAAGTAAAGAGAAATAACTTAAAATTCCGAAAAAGAAGAAAATGTCCAAAGTATTCCCCAAATCAGTTAGAAAGAATTCCTCAATGCTGTCGCAATTTACGTCGTACTAATTTTGCTGGCAACATAAAAGTTATCCTTGACGATGAAAAGTATTTCACATTTTCGAACTCAGAAATCAAAGATAATGATGGCTTTTATACAACTGACTTTGAAGCCTTTCCAGATAATGTAAACATTTAAACGAAAAGTAAAGTTTAAAAACAAAGTGTTAGTGCGATATATCAGACGATATTTCACAGCCGTACGTTGGACGAGTTAGAGCTGAAACGGTTACCTCAGAAATCTATACTCAAAGATGTTTGCTTAAGCTACTCAATTTTATTGATACCCACCATGATAATGACAATATAATGTTTTGGCCAGATCTGGCTTCAAGTCGTTATGCTTTGCGTACGAGAAACTGGCTAGAACAGCACTGAATACCTTTTGTACCACGAAACTACAACCCCCCAATCTTCCTCAAGCAAGACCTATCGAAACTTTTTCGGCTCAACTGAATGCCAAATTCTATAACAATGGCTGGGAAGCTCAAAACGAACAGCAGTTAAGAACAAGAATAATGCTAAAGATCAGAGAAATTGATCTAGAATCTGTCCAAAATCTAAGAGGAACATTAAGAGGAAATTGCGAGCCGTTGAAGATCATGACCCATTAGCATTACTTTAATATCATTTTTATATTAAGAAATATTGTTATTTTTTGTACTAATTCTTGTTACAGTTGAAATATATTATTGCGAGATATTTTCTTAATTTTTTGAAAAACTGTTCAAAACTTTTGCAACATACGTAATGGTCTGCCATTGATACCCAAAAGCTTCACAGCAACATAAAATGTGTGCCGAGGACTTGCACCTCACCACAGCATGGACACGTCCGTCGGGTCGCTTGCCACCCTCATCACATAAAAGTGACAATGACGGTTGAAGGTGTTATGGCCGGTTAGCAGGCCCACAACCTTAGCCGGCTTCTGCCCACCATTGACACCATTAGAAATTATATAAATTGTCGCTATTTTTTGTTTGTTTTGTTTGTCTGTGCCTCTTTCGCCCCTTCCGAGAAATATACGAAAATCCATTTTACAGTAGAAAACAAAACAAATAGAAGTGACATACGTCAATTGTACTCAACATGTTTGGATTTTCATACTTAATAGCACGATTTCTATGGCGGACATTAATGTGCTATTAGTTAACGCAATGACGCGTGGTGTCCGCTAATAAACCGGGTGACGCTTGGTATTTGAGTTTTAGAGGCAGTTGGGAAACTTTTTTGTCACTGCACCATAACCCTAAAGTGGGAGGGATCGGAGATAGGGGGGGTGTTAAAACGTGAAAAAAATCATTAAGTAGCCGAATGAAAATGCGATATCATTTTAGTACACCCACCAACCTACCAACTTAAACTTAAGACAGATTATTGAAAAAGCCAGAGAGCATTATTTTCCCGTTTTTATCTGCTTTGTGGACTATTCTAAGGTGTTTGATAACGTAAAGTGGCGTAAACTGTGGGAAATCCTTATGTCTATGGTAGTCCCTTGCCACACAGTATTTCTCATACAGCAACTCTATTTGTCTAGCTCAGCTCGTGTAAGAATTGATGGTAACCTGTCTGGTCAAACAGCAACCAGAAAAGGAGCTCGTCCGGGATGTGTATTATCTCCGATGTTATTTAACATTTACTCTGAATTTGTGATGAGACAGGTATTGGACAACTGGAGTGGCGGTATAACTATTGGCGGAAGCAACATATATAACTTAAGATTTGCTGACGATACAACCCTTATTGCTGCTTCTCAGGAAGAACTAGTAGCTCTATTGAACGTTTTAGAACAACACAGTGCAGCATATAGTCTTGGTATTGACTACAACAAGACCAAGGTTATGATCGTAGATAGAGAGCATGAAAATAATCGAGAAATAAAGTCAATAGGCCGTTGTGAAGTAGTTCAAAGTTTTGTGTACCTCGGTTCTTTGGTCGACAATTCAGGTAGCTGTGAGAATGAGATTCGACGGCGCATTCAACAGGCACGGGTGGCCGTGACAAAGCTTACTAAAATATGGCGTGACCATAACATCACTAAAGCTATCAAAATGTCACTGGTGCAGTCTCTTGTGTTCTCCATATTTTTGTATGCCCCGGAAACTTGGACTGTTAAAAAGCAGATCGAGCTCGCATAGATGCTTTTGAAATGTGGACGTGGAGGAGAATGCTGAGAACTCCTTATACCACCCATCGAACTAACGTTTCCATACTAGATGAGCTCGGTAATCCAAAGAGACTATCCTCCATTGTGTCGACGAGAATTCTTACATTCTTCGGACATATTCACAGAACCGATAATATGGAAAAACTTGTAGTTCAGGGTGACGCCCGCGCCGTGGCCGTTCCCCTACACGCTGGGTGGATACGACGAAATAGTTGCTAGATATGAGTATCAAGAGCGCCACTGAACTGACAGTAAATCGCGAACGATGGCGAGCTACAGTTCTCAAAACTATTAATAATATTCGTGTCGTGTCGGCAATACTCTAGCTCCGACTTAACGCATTTTACGAGTTCACAACATGTCTGTTAGGACATTGTGACTATGATATTTTCTGGAATGAAAATAAAAAAATCTGGACGAAACCGGTCGGAACTTGATGGAAAAGTGTTGGCTTTTTTGTAGATAACAGAAAAAATACTGTCATCCGTTTCTGCTGAGCAGCTTATGAGAAACTTGAGCTTGAAATTCGATTTTTCACGGAATTTTCGTGAGAAGTCGTTAAGAAATCGTTCATACTGTTCAAAACCGATGACGTTTTTTATGTTCTTGGGAGCTTCAAATATGACATGTTTCAATGTCATATCCGTTTTTATTATGTTTAACGCCATTTTTCAACCCGTATAGGGAGTGACATTATTGAACGCCTTCTGTAAGTATACATATATTTTAAAAGTATATATTTCAAATAAACGGTACTCGCAAACCGCCCTTAGATTTCGGATGACGATTTTTGGAACATTAGCTGGTAGGTGTACAAAATTCTAATGCATTTTCATTCGTTTACTTAACGATTTTTTTCACGTTTTAACATCCCCACTCTATCTCCGATCCTCCCACTGTAAGGTTATGGTGCAATGACAAAAAAGTTTCTAAACTGCCTCTAGAACGCAAACACCAAACATCATCCGGTTTCTTAATGGACACTAAAATCACGCGTCATTGCTTTGAATATATTGTTATACGTGCATTTACCTTTCTCCGTTAGCAAGTATTTCCTGTACTGCTCACAGTTGCTTGTATCCATCGGAGTAACGATTCGACCTCGTTTCGTCTGTGTAAGTACTACACCTGAAACTTCACAGAGACGACTGCGATGCTAAATTGTGTTGTAAATCGTCATGTCATTACAATTGGTAGCCCTTAATATCATTATGCCCTTTGCTGTAATCGTAAATGAAGTATCAGACAGGATTATTAATGTATTATCTGGTTTTCAGATTATTCACCGTCTATTAAGAGATATTTTGAAACAAATGATTTCACTCTAGAATGTTGAATAAAATAAGCTTCCGAACTGCGGCAATTTTGATTCGTATGTAGTGCTATTGAACGAAAAATCAAGTTGGCGTCTCATCTTAGGAAGTGTCACCAATAAACAACATGACTGACAGACGTTACTTCACAAAAAGCCATAGTGACAGAGACATTAGTGCCTAGTTTTCGCGCGGTTTGATTTTTACTTGTTTACAAAAAGGGTGCCTTCATCGGCACCGGTCACTTGTGCGCCGAAAGAAAATTAAGCTTGGTTATTCCTAATGACCACATCCCTTTTATTCTTGCGAACTTTCATCTGTCTTTTTACGACTTGCGGTAGCTTACACTTACTTCTTAGATTATTTAAATGACTATCCGGCTTCTGTTGATATATAAAACTACCCTTATTCAGTAGTTTGCAATCTTAGTTGCTGTTATTTCAGTAGTTTGCAATCCTTAGTTGCTGTTTGTGAGTATTGTTTGTGTTCTGCTTTTTCATCATGGAGACTATGTTAAGTGTGAAAGGGAAGAAATTAATAGTCCTTGAAGAGTATACGTTCCGAGGAGATAAAGAAACCACTCGTGGTGTACCCTACAGATGCCCTAGAAGAGGATGCATAGCACCTTTGCTGATGGATCAATCGAAAAAGATTGTTCTTAAAAGAAATAATGAGCACAACCATGATGCTCCCACAAAACAAGCTGTGAAGGTAAATTACTCGGACTTTTTTTTACACCGTCAAGAAATCGATCAAATTTGTGACAAATTAGAACACGTTCTGATTAGTTCAAATTTTTTGGGGTATTATAAAGACATTTCGGTCTGCTGACTATACCAACTTCTTTATTTGCATCTATTATAGTGATCAGATTAACTTATTACGTTCAGAACAAAATTTCGCATTTAATAATATAAAAAAGTAATTCATTTCTGTCAAGCCAAAAATAACGATACCTCTGACTGGAGTTCTACAAATTCATCAGTAAATATTAGCAAGATCGCAAAAAATGACGAATGAATTGAAATCGGTTAAAATTATAAGACATAAGTTTACCTCGCCTCCCCGCGCGCTGGTGTGGACATACCTGCCTATTATTCAAAATATTTTGGGGGGCTTCTGACCGGTGGGATTAGGACAAATCTGACCACGGCGCGCTAGTGTCCTATGGCCCATCTGGTGATCGAATATTTTGGGCGCTTCTGACCGGTGGGATTAGGACCAATCCGACCGCGGCGCGCTAGTGTCCTATGGCCATCAAAAACAGTTTAGATTTGTATTAACTGTATGACTGCTTTTCGTGGATTGCGGTATAATAATTCAAACTACACTCTTCTTCACGACGTTTCGGTTTTATACTTAAGCCATCATCAGGTGTAATTATATGAGATGTCGATTACATTTCTGCAAATTTGTTTTTGTGAAACAGCTGCAACGGGCTGAGAGAGCTGAATTCAACTTCAAACAAATTTACAGAAGTGTAACCGACATTTCTTATAATTACAGCTGACGATGGTTTGTGTATAATACAGCCTCTACGGGTTGAGAGAGCTGAATTCAGCTTCAAACAAATTTAGAGAACTAAAATCGACGTCCCGCATAATTACAACTGATGATGGTTTAAGTATGATAAACCGAAACTTCGCCGTCATGAGGAACAGTCTAGTTTAATTTACTGACCGAAATCCACGGAAAACAGCCTTAACCTATAGTCGCGTAGAAAAATTAGTTTAAATTTGACGGTTTAAGTATAATAAAGCGAAACATCGGGAAGAAGAGTGTAGTTTAAATTATTGACTGAAATCCACGAAAAAGAGCCATAATTTATAGTCAGGTTCATTAGAAAAATAAGATCAAATTTATATCAAGCTTAATTGAGTACGAAATTTAACCAAAGAAAAAGGTACGATCAAATTTCCCAAATATTTAAGTCTAGCATTATCGAGGGGCGGATTCTTTACTGTGATTTCCCCCAAAAATTCATCATCTTCATCGCAAAAAGATGTCATTTTTGTATTCAGCCGACGAAACTGCTCTTTGAGCAGCTCGGCCACGCCACGCATTTTTTCTGACGTTGTCATTTTGACCACCAGATACGGGAATCATAATTATTTACTATCGTCGTAATTGAATAGTATCCAGAAATATTCCATTATACGATAAAAAAGACGGTATTCTGATTATTCAGGAACGATTACAGCAAAATCAATAGATATGTTGACCTCTACTGCGTTACTGCATATTTCTTCATCTACACGCAAATTCTGAAGTCTTACATAAATTTTGAGTAGCTGGCAACGCCGACATAATTTTCATGCGACTTATTTACGGTAGAACCTCGATTGTCAAACGTTTGTTTTGTTTGTGCGTCTTTTATGCTTGGACAGTAAAATCGAATTTGCTATTTGTTTTCAACTGTAGTGAAGCTTTACGGACTTGCTGTGCTATATTCGAGTGTAGTTCAACAGTTCTTCGAAATGGGACTTAAAAAGTGCAGTGTTTGTAACATTGGTAATCAGGTCACAGCTGATCAATGTTTGGAGGCTGAAGTGTCAAAGATTTGCTTATTTACTTAAGGTGATGGCTTTGAACACGCCATGGTGAAGTGGTTTGTTTACTACATGTATGTTCAGTTGTTACTCTGAGGTTGCGACCACGGTCGCCGCTGCCGGGTCGCGGCGTCCGAGATCCGACGGCTACCTTTAGGTTGTTTTGTTGATTATATTTAACGCAGGGGTATATTGCTAGGAGACCACGCCGCTCCACGCCACACGACGCGGCGCCACTTCAAAAGGATCTGGTACTGTACATTATTATACATGGTATTCATTTGAAAACTTCCCACCTCGGATTTCTCGAAAACCGTCGAGTAAAAGAAAAAAAGACTTGTCAAGGGGGACAACTATTTAACCAAAAACTACTCCATCCCCTTGTACCATCTCCCACAGGATCGTCCCCTTAAAAATTTTAAATGTCAGGAGGTATCGAGTAACACCTTGTTTTAAAGGTATGTCGAAGTACTTTATTTTGACATTTTATTTTTTAACATCGGTTTTAGAGAAAATTAGAATTTTTATTTATCTTAACTTGTTCAAATAGAGTACAAAAACATACGAAAATATCACCCCCCCCGTATATTTTAGCATTGTTGGATTGTCTGATTAATTGTCTGTGTTTTCATGTCAACAGTTCTATACGTAAAGTTAGATAGATTCCAAATAGTTTGCGTTCTTTTATCTCAACCTAATATCTTGCGGAAGTTCGAAATACTTATAGTAGGCTTTGACTGACATCAGAGATGTTAAATTTCGAAGCAATAATATTGCGCCTGAAATAGTTACATCGGTGTTTGAAGAATTGCTTTTTCCAATGCCTGTAGAAAACATCATGTATACTATTTGTCAATAAATATACAAAAAATGTTAAATTCAATTTCCTAATAGATCTTTTAGATCATAGTAGTAGAGACATGTGTCTTACGAGCGGCTGAAACGTGATTTTTAGACACACCGATTTTTCGAAGAAAAAGAGTGTTATTTCGATTTGCACAAAAACCAGACAGAATTTGAGTAAAACTTAACCGCAGAAATATTTGAAATTAAGAGCGTAATCTGAAAATTGAAAAATATATAGGGTGTTTCATTTGAAATAAAAGAAGTTGACACTGATTCGGGCACAACGGACCACCCTGTATATACAAAATTATAATAAAGCTAAAATCTAACTCAACTCAAACAACTTTTGTATTTAACTTTTTGTTCTATTTCATATAGTTTCTGAGATAAGGTAGTGGGTTGTCTTACGTGCCCCACCCTGTACACTTTCACTTGTTATTCAAAACCTACATACTCGTATACCATGGTGATGATTTGAAATGAGATGAAGCAAAACTATATCTGAACAGATGACACATAACATCAGGTGGTATATTTGTAGCCACGTTTGTAAGCCGTGGCGATTACACAGAAAATAGCCTTGCAAAATCCCTAAAAAACACGTACGCTTGGAATAGATCGTTTTGATGAATTTTTGCAATTCATCCCCAGCATGCTAGTGTTTGCACAATTTCTGAACTGTATTAAAAAAACAGCGCATGGAGAATCAGAATACAAAGCGTTTCGTATTTACAGCTATTTTACAACAGAATACAGTGTTTGAAACTACAGGGTTTTGCTGTTGGATAGCTGATAGCCACTATTTGATAAACTTACATTATATGCTTGTAGTGTTAGTAGATAATATCCTTTCTAAGCAATAGGTGTATTTCTCTCACATGCTTTTTGGGGGTCACGTCAACATTTGTTGTACAAAATATCGTATAAATGCATTTGTATACGAAAATAAGCCATGTAGAAAGCTGTAGAAGGCATCATTTCCAGTCCAGGATACCAGGAGGAAGAAGGACGAAGTCATCTTCAAAACACAGCCACGTAATTAATTGGATGGGATGCAAGCTATATGTATATAGGTTAGATAATAATTATAGTGTCTATAGTATATATCTACCCATATCTACCTATACCTCATACAAGGCTAACGCATCCAAGGTGGTAATATTTGTAGCTCATTGATACAAATAAGTTGAAATTGAAACTTCAAAGTCACATCCCCATGTAGCTAACTACAGACGGAGAGCAAGTGTTATCTAAACTAAACTGGACTGGTTGAGTGCATGGGGATGGACAGTCTTTTGATTAATATGAGTGTATTGTACTCATGAAAATAATGCAAAAAACTCGATTCTCATTTGTTTTCAAGTTATAGCGTAATTAAAAATATTTATCTTTCCGCTTGTATCTAGATCTAAAAGAACGCTGATTGAGAAAATGTTAATATGTGAAATTTGTTTATTTTTCATTAGCTATAACTTGGAAACAAATAAGAATTGGATGAGAACTCATGAGTTTTTGCACATTATTTTCACGTGCGTAATACACTCCTAGAGTTTGGTGCGTTCCACCACCCGACTCCTGTATGTGTCATTATCATGCCAGTGAATTGACCACTTATTTCCAATGCCATTCGGTTATTAACTTATACCAAAAATAAGATGGGTCCTAATACAGAGCACTGTGTGGCTCGTATGATTAATTTTTCAAAACTGGCTTTTTTAGATAATTTAACAATTTGGGAGTGATTATTCAAATAAGAGGTAAACCATTTTCGTGTTAACCGTATTTATTTAATTTTTTTATCAATATATTGTGATGAACAAAATCAGAGGCTTTGGACAGTCACAGAGCAAAGCCACTGAAATTCGATTTTGATTTAAATTAAAGTGTATTCGATGAAGTAGAGGAAACATAGCATCTGACGTATTTTTTTTTTGTTATTGTTATGTAACAACAGCGCATACGTATATTTGCTTTTTAAGAAAATTAAATTCAAAAAGACTTAATTTTGTTGCAGGTGAGTTGAGTCGATGGAAGAAGAACAAGATCTATCGTAAGTAATTCCGTACATTGATAATTTTACTGGCAAAACTTCGATAGATTTTATTGGCATTGTAAAATTATAGCATGAAAAGTTTCACAAAAATGTAAGTTCGTATAATTTACATTGCCTACATCGGATATGTAGGTAAAAAGTATTTACTAAACTAATATGGTGAGATGTAACCAAGGAAACTCAATGAGCCACTTTTTCACGAGCTGTACACCTTTTCCGGCTGTAGTTTCTAAAGCCTCAAGTGATAATTCAAAACGGTCAAGTTAATTTTCCAACTCGTCAATTGTAAATTCAGACTGACAAATATAAAATACACTTGACAGTTAGAAATTACAAGTGACGAGTTGGAAACTTAACTTGACCGTTTTGAATTATCACTTGACGCTTTAGAAACTACAGCTGGAAACGTGTAGTACGTTTTACAAACGGATTTCACCAAGATGAAATTCACTTTTAACGATATTCAAATACTTCCCTCACATAATAGTCTAAGGCTCGATTTTATCAACATGCATGTTACGTTGGTAACAAATAAAATTACTTTTTAAAAAAATTTACTTTATTAGACACAATCTTGTGTCTTCAAAAAAAATGTTACAAAGTTACAAAGTTTCTTATTTCTTAGATACTGACATATCGGAGTCTAACCGGGTTTATGAACATAGGTGTTATGGAAGCTACGGCTTTTATAGTTTTAAAATGCTAACTCAGCGTCTGTGTCCTCTAGGGCACCTTAGCTAAACAAAGAGATGCTGTGAGAGCCTGTTTACTTGGGAAGTCGTTATCTTATGCTGACTAAGCGTCTGCTACAACACTGTTGCAAACAAAGAACCATTATGATAGATCAAATTACGTCTATTGCAACAATGTCGCTAACAATAGGGTATCTGTTAAAGGGCAATATAACATGCATATTTAACAAAGACTTTGACAATGCTTTTCTATTGGATGTTGTTTAACAAAAGCTTTCTATCGGGTGTTGAGGACTATGCTAATAAGTATCATCCAATAGTATTTAATCAATATTGGAAACAAAACGTCAAAGCTGGATGACACTTTTGTAAAAAATATTTTAGAATTCGTGGATCAAAATCATAGCAGAAAATCAGAACAAAGCGATTTATTTGCAAATTAATGCTAGATTTCTAATGTTTTAACTTATAATACATACGTACATACATACTTTTATAATAATAATTATAGGTCTTTATTCACCAAATTACACAAATAGATACAGCTAAAACGAGAAACAAAATTTTGGTAAAAAGGCGAAGTGTCAGCAATTTGCTGTTTTTCAACTCAACCTAGAAATTTATTTATTACTTAATAATAATAACTACAAGTAATACAGTACCTAGAAACATATACATATAAGTAAATGAGGAGCACAAGAAATGAAGCAACAAAAATATTTGGAACACATATATCAAGATACTACCGAAATTGAACCAAAGGAGAGGAAAACCGATGGAATGGCAAAAATATTCTTATATAAAAAACAGCACGGGGGTTTTTAATATGAAGCCTTAAGCATTTCCTTAAAATTGAGTGGTGAGCAGTTTCTGTATTCATGAGGAAGGTTATTGTAAAGTTTGGCAGCATTATATGAAAAACTCCTTTTAAACACTGCTGTACGATGTTTTGGTATTATCAACGTGTGCCTATTACCAGTAGAACTACAGCTAAAACTGCTCAACCTACTATGTAAATATTTCGGAATACCCTTTATAATAGTTTTATGAATTAATGTTAGCATGTGAACTGTTCTTAAATCTTCCAGTTTTAACCACTTTGACTTCTGGAAGGCAAGACTTATGTGATCATATTTACGAATCCCGTACGCAAATCACAAGCACGAGTTTTGAATTTTTTGGAGACGATCTGAATCCAGATTTACGATTGCCGGGCCATAAACACAATCACAATAAGAAACTCTAGAGATAACAAGCATTTCGCACAATTTTAACTTAGCTCTGTCGAGAGGATACCTCTATTAGGATATAACTGTTTTAGAACAGAGTATGCGGTGCCACATAGATGATTTACGTGTTTCTTAAACCTTAGTTCAGAGTCCATCCAAAGCCCTAAGTTTTTGCATTCATTTACGACCTCAATAACTTCATTGTCAATTTTAACTAAGCTTTTTCTTCTAGCAATTTCCTTTTAACAGTATTGTTGCCAAAATATATGACCTTTGACTTGTAGGCGTTCAAAGTTAAATTGTGGGCAGTAGATATATTGCAGAGAATGCCTAAATCTTCATTAACCTTATTGTGACATGTTTCAGATTTGTCGTAAGGAAATCTATCTATCTACTGGATGCATGTTTGTTATAGACCTTCTTATAGAAATATTCACAGAGGAGGTAAGGATTGTAATGGCACTGCGTGAAAGGCACCGTAGCGCAGAAACACATTGTAAGGCATGCATATGAATAAAAATCCCTCCTGCTGGTTCCCCCCTTTCTTTGAAAATTATATAAGGCACCTGATGATTCACTTTCTGACTGTACGACAGATTTCTGGTTTAGGAAAAATAAGGTGATAAGTTATACTTTTGCCAGCCACGAGCTTTGCTGTTAAGAAGGATAGGCAACCAGTGATGCAGACTTGTTAAATCGTGTGTTTAACTTTGTGAATTGTAACAAAATGTTATTTTTACCCCTTATCACTAAAATACAAAGGTATATTGCAGGAATTTATAATTATTATTGATATTAAATTATTGTTTTATCACAATAATTAAGTAATTTGAATTTCTTGTCATCATTATCATTACATTAACAGTACATTTGATCCAGTGATCAAATGTATTGTTTTTGTGAAATCTGACTGGTTGAGATTAGCAATTGCTAAACTCTTTGTTAAACAGGAAAATGCAAGTTTTCACCCATTTAGGATGGAAAATCGGGGTTCAAAAGATATTAGATGGTTCATAATGGTTGATTGTACGTAAAGCATGTCTTTTTTCACCTTTCTGAGGTAAACTTCAAGAGAAATCAATAATTTTCAGAGAACTTTGACAGATGCATGTTCTTGAATGGTCTGCTCTGATTGATCAAAGCCTTTGTTGAAATGCCTCTGTTGATAAAATCGGGCCTAAGATTCAGTGATCGGCAAACTTATGCCATAGGTGAAGTGACGATTCACTATCCCCAACGACGCCGACGGTTCTTTTCGGCGTACGCGGCAGTTCTAAAACGTCATTTTAGCAAGTCTGCCATTTTAATATGTTGTAGTATGGTGCCTTTTCTTATACAAAAACCCAATGGCAGACACCTATTCCGGTCCCTAATGTGTTTTATAAGAATGCAAAGGTTGAACATTTTATGAAAATTTACGTTATTTTAGAAAGTATGAAAATCATACAGTGCCTTTCTTTAATGTCCCCCCCCCCTTTTATTTTTTGAACGGGTCAACTCAAGAAATTGAAACTTGGAACAATGAAATTGATTCATGAATACTATATTCTGGAGTGAAATTGACAGACGAAACTTGCAAGATGGCGGCTCGGCGCCATCTTGAAAAAAAAAATTAAATAGAAAGTGGGGTCTTGTGACACATCTTTTTGAAGCCCCTAACGAACCCTTCACAACCCTAGAATATGAAGTTAATATCTTAATCTCCTTCAAAATGGCGGAACATTAAATAATTACCTGAGACAAGCACGTTAATATCGATACTTATCTTTTATCTTTTCAACGGGTCAACAAAAAAATTTGAAACTTGGGATAATGAAATTGATGCATGAATACGATATTTTGGAGTAAGATTGACAGATAAAACTTGCAAAATGGCTGCTCGACGCCATCTTGAAAAAAAATTAAATATAAAGGGGAGTCTTGTGACGCATCTTTTTGAAGCTCCTAACGGATCCTTCACAACACTTGAATATAAAATCAATATCTTAAGCTCCTACAAAATGGCGGAACATTCAATAATTACCTGAGGTGGCGGTTCGGTGCCATCTTAAAAAAAATTCAATTGAAAAAAGGGTCTTGTCCTATTACGAAATATTTAATGATTGCCTGAATACATCGTTACAAAAACATCATTGTATTATAAACATGTTTCTTATCTAAATTAAAATAAAATTTAATCCTTAACATAATAATTGCCTGAATACATCACATAAAAGAATGAATCCTTAACATAAACTTTACATTCTGTTCTAAATTTTATCTTTATAATTGGAGGAACGAAGATGAGTTCAGTTCAGAAGATGTTCGAAATGGTTCCCTTGAACTGCTTGACATAAGAACAGCCTATCCGATATTTCTCGTCTTACATTTTCGAACACAGTGACGTCGATATTTCTACAAATATCTATTATTCTCTGCCTTATATCCTGTATTGAAGCAGGTTCAGTTTCTTACACCTTTTGCTTCAAATAACCCCATAAAAAAAAGTCTAAAGGTGTCAAATCTGGCGAGCGTGCTGGCCATTCTGTAGGACCTCGACGGCCAATCCATCGACCGGGGAAAGTATTGTCCAAATAACTTCTTACCTCTCTGGAGTAATGTGGTGGTGCTCCGTCTTGTTGGAATACAATCTCCATATCGAATTCGTTAGGATTTGCTTCGATTATTTCGGTTATGAGAGGCTGAACAGTGGTTTCCAGCATATTCAAATACAGTTCACCTGTTAAGTTTTCTTCTATGAATAAAGGTCCTACAATATGGTTTCCTAATATTCCTGCCCAGACGTTAATTTTTTGGGGATATTGCGTATGAGTTTCTCTAAAAACGTGAGGATTGATGTCACTCCAATAACGGCAATTGTTTCTGTGAACATTGCCGTTGAGGAAAAATGTACATTCGTCACTGAAACAAATATTGTGGAGATAAGAAGGATTTCTTGCAATGGTTTCCGTCATGATTTCGCAGAATTCTGTTCTTCGATCTGGGTCATCTTCACTTAGCTGGTGTACCATTTTTATTTTGTAGGGATGATACTTGTTTCTCTTCAAAAGTCTCCACACAGTAGAAGGAGATACCTCACACACATTCGCGACGGAGGAGGTAGACTGTTCAGGATTTGCTATCACCTCACCAATTATCTGAACTTTCTTTTCTTCCGGAATGGATGGATGACCTGAGCGCTTCTTATTCTGGACACTACCAGTAGTTGTAAATTTGGATACAAGTTCCCTTAGATATTTTCTACTTATAGGACGATTCGGGAAACGATCATTGAAAATTCTCTCGGTTTCATGAAAGTTACGCGTCGCACCGTAAATAAAAATCGCTTCAATTTTTTCTTCCAATGGACGAGGGTTGACCATGTTGGAAATAGTTGTCGTGGCCAAGTCTATTCAAAACTTTAATCGACACAGTTTCGCCTTCACTTATCTTAATCGTGATCTTTCAGTACAAACTTAACTGCTTACTGTTTCGGAAAATCTGTGCAATCCTCGCGGACGGAAAATAAAATCATTGCTATTGGTAATCCCTGAAAACTCGCATTGGCAGAGCGGCTATAAAATTCGCTAGTGTGCCTCAAGAAGGAACCAATTAGGATACGGGTACAGCGGTCAAAGGCCAATAGAAAAAAAAAGGACGGAAATCCCTGTAAATTTCCTGGAATGCTTACACTCGGAGTGGATTGAATTTATAATCTCTAATCTAATCTCTAAAAAGGACCGAAATCCCTGTGGATTTCCTGGAAGGCTTACACTTGAAGTTCGGTTGCTTGAAGTGGATTGAATTTATAATCTCTAATCCCATCAAAGGCCGAGCCACTGTGTTGCTTAGACTTTTGAATAAACTTTTCATGTTTTTAGGAATAAAATCTAAAACTTGATGACAATATTTAAGCTGAATAATGACGTCAGTTGTGATACTGACATTTTTGTCGCCTTATCGGCGGATTCCTAATTGACAAGCAAGGAGAACAAAATATTTCTAGATATATCGATATTAACGTGTTTTTCTCTGGTAATTATTAAATGTTCCGCCATTTTGTAGGGCATGAAGATATTGACTTCACATTAAAGGGTTTGAAGGACTCGTCAGGAGCTTTACAAAGATGTATCACAAGACCTCCCTCTCAATTTGATTCTATTTTTCAAGATGGCGCCGGGCAGCCATCTTTCAAGTTTCATCTGTCGATTTTACTCCAGGGTATAGTATTCATGAATCAATTTTCTTTATCCCAAGTTTCAATGTTTTGAGTTGACCCGTTCAAAAAATAAAAGGTAAGTATCGATATTAACGTGCTTGTCTCAAGTAATTACTTAATGTTCCGCCATTTTGAAGGAGATGAAGATGTTGACTTCATATTCTAGGGTTGTGAAGGGTTCATTAGGAGCTTCAAAAGGATGTGTTACAAGACCCCCCTTTTTGTTTAATTTTCTTTTCAAGATGGCGCCGGGTCGCCATCTTGCAAGCTTCAACTGTCAATTTCACTCAAAAATGTAGTACTCATGAATCAATTTCATTATCCCAAGTTTCAATGTTTTGAGTTGACCCGTTCAAAAAATAAAAGGTAAGTATCGATATTACCGTGCTTGTCTCAAGTAATTATTTAATGTTCCGCCATTTTGAAGTAGATGAAAATATTGACTTCATATTTTAGGGTTGTGAAGGGTTCGTTAGGGGCTTCAAAAAGATGTGTCACAAGACCCCACTTTCTATTTAATTTTTTTTTTTCAAGACGGCGCCGAGCCGCCATCTTGCAAGTCTCATCTGTCAATTTCACTTCAGAATATAGTATTCATGAATCAATTTCATTGTTCCGAGTTTCAATTTCTTGAGTTGACCCGTTCAAAAAATAAAAGGGGGGGGGGACATTAAAGAAAGGCACTGTATGTGTTATTCACGTTATTATTATAAATGCAGTTTTTTAATGGTAGACACCTAGGAGGGTTCCAACATACTGGCAGATGCTATAATGTCTCTGTCGTGCTAATTAAACAACGTCAGATGTGGCTTCTAAAACGTGATCTTAGCAAGTCTGCCGTTTTAATGTATTGAAGTGCACCTACCTCTATTTTATTCAAAAACTCATTGGCAGACACTTCTAATAATTCAGACCAATAATATAGTTCAGATGTTAACTTGACACAGCCCGTCAACATTTGTTAAAAATCAGGATTATAATAATAATAATAACAATACCCCGCTCAACTATGGCGTGAGAAGCGAAACGTGGTTTGTTGTTTGATGAAAAAAACCTTAACGAAGCCAGCACTCGGTAATATTCAGGTTCCATCTTGATAATGTGCATAGGTAATCTGCTTAATCAGGACTTGTGCGACCTCTCTTAATGTGTGCTATATTTTTCGTCGCGAAATTTCTCGTATATTCAAACTGCGAGGTCGCACGTGTTTCCTCTGCTTTCAGAGCCCACAGATATCTAATTACTTAGGACCGTATATTTTCTCTCTCTTTCCCTTTCCATTTCACTGTGATGTGTGGCCGGAATAAACAAACGCAGTTCGCAGAAGCCGGACTTATTTACAAAAGAAAGGTATCAAATATCTTGACCAAATCCAAGCAAATGTGGAAACGAATGGTTTATTTAGACTGCTGGCCAAAATCAACATGACGTAATACTAGATAGTTTATTAGGCAGTTTTCGTTACTTACAAAGTGATGTTTCGTTTAACGCTATTTGACAACTTTGACATTTGCATTTCGTTTTACGTATATCGTAACCGCTAAATGTCGGTACTGTACGGACGATAGCCAGAGCGATTAACGAAGAGACGCGCATGCGCAGCACAAATAAAAATTAGATCACAACCTGTTTTGGTTTTGACAGTGACACTGGTTTTGACTTTTGAGTAGATCTGCAACAATTATTATCCGTCGTTTTACAAAAATGCTTCCAAATTCGTCAAGCTCTGAGTGCTTGTACAAATCTCGGAATATGCCGATTTTCGAAGCGGAAATTCACTTTACACTCCTGTTCCGAGAGCATATTATCTAAGCTGAATCTCCCGTAAAGGTCGGCTTTGTATTCGATGTTGTTGTTGTCAAATACTTCCAAAAAGATCGCATCTTCAAAATCTGAGTCATCACTGGAGTCCAATAAAATCAACTCGTCCATCATTTTAGGGCTAACTACAGCGAACACTATTGAATTATGATTTTCTTTCAAACAACAACCTTTACAATACTCATCTGCAATTTTGACGTTATGGTGTCAAAGTTGTAGCTAAAAATAAGGTTAGGGGGCATCTTACAGTGGTGTCTTGCTCCGAAAACTATTTATTTATCTGTCAAATAGCGGTTCTGACAACGTATTTGTTAACCGAAGCGGTAAGATTAATTAAGAACAACGAAAACTACCTATTATTTCACTACTCTAAGGCTTAGTACAAATCAGAAAAATAGGAAAGTTGTATTTGACAACTAGTAGACACTGTATTTGTGGATGATCCAGTTTGTGGTAAAAGGTTCCGGTAAATATCTCACTTTTTGGCAACGGTAAAGGATAAGCTGACCACGCGAACCTCTAAATTTGACAAAAGTACAAAGATAAAACGATGAGGCTATATAAAGGGTGTTTTTTTAGAAGTATAGAACTTTGAAATAAAATAAAACACATAAATTTGAGTAACAAAATGTAAATTTTACAGGAGAAGCTTTTTTTTGTTTTTGAGGTATCGTAAACTGAAAAACTGCTTGACGAAATTTATATAGCCATATGAGATAACTGGTTATAAGGTGCACTACTAGGAATTGGGACAATCATTAAGTTATAGAAAATGGTGGATATAGCATAGTTATATTAGGACAAGTCCTTCGCCACTGGTGGTATCCTAACTCACCTTCTACAGATCAGAATAAACCTAGTCCTCCGATGAAGTGTACTTCCTCCAAACATGAGAAAGCAGAACTAGTATTGGACTTGGAATAATTCTGCAGTAGATTCGGTGATCTTTATTATGTACGTAGGCGTCTAAATCGCAAAATACGACAATTTGGACATAGTATAGTTCTGCTCTCAAGGGACGATATGATTTCGGACATACGGCTGGCTTGAAAGAAACGTAATCTGGAAGTCCAATTGTCGACTACTTTATCAAGCACCAGATCTGACGTCAATGACGTCAAGTGACTTCACATACCCCTACAAAAAAATAATCCATAGGTGTCAGATCACACGACCGTGGCGGCCAAGTAAAGGGTCCGTTGCGCAAATTGATGGTCTCGCGTGCTGTATGGCCTCTTGTTGAAACCACAGTGTCTCCGGATTTATGCCTCTTATCTGGGGAATAAAAAAAGTCAGCAATCGGTTCGATAGCGCTCTCCATCGATTGTCACATTCTGACCGGCCTCATCCTTGAAAAAATATGGGTCTACAACTCCAACAGCACATAAGGCAGACCAAAAAGTGAGCTCTGCGGAAATAACGGAGTCTCAATGAACACTTCTGACGTCTTCGGTACGCACTCCACGTCGTCTCTACGGATGCGGATTATCCACTAGAGTATACGAGTAAACGATGCATAGTTGAATAACTTGTTCCGATGGACGATTACGTCTACCGTAAAATTGTCGTAGCACACGATAAGTTGCGTGAACTGAACCACGATTTTCAAAATACATTTGCACAGTTCGCAAAGTTTCTTCTGGAGTTAGTATGTTCATGATGAAATAACAGACAATACTGAGCACCAACCACCTGCCATCGCATGAACTGACACCTTTAGTAGAAGCGGTGTTGCCAAGGCGAAAAACAAACCGCCATTTTTTCATTTTTTATAATACTGTAAACACTACGGCTTAACATACAATACTGATGCGTTAAACAAAAAACAAATTAATATACTTTTACAGGCGCTATCGTATGTTTTCTTGGGACACAGAACAAGCTAAAGCTTTCAGATCTTTAAATAGTTATTCAGACCTTATCAAAAGTTTCGATAAACTACCTTTGTACTGTTTTAAATTTGGGTGTTTTATTGCTGAAACACATGTACTTTTCCCTCAATACAGTGAATATCCATTACAACACCAGAAAATCATTCAAGGCATTCTACACAGAACTAAACCAGAACAGGCTTTCTTTTGCGATGGTTCAAAAACCCTTGACGGGGTAGGGTGTACCTTTTATACTCCTGAAGGAGAATTCTTTGGCAGTTAAAAGCTTCCTGATATATGTAGTAAGAAAATGGAATCGGAGTGGGAATAAGAGTGGGCCGATATTCGTTTGAACAAAACTAACCACTGTTATGTTATCAACACAAAATTGCCCAAAAACCGCGTCACATATATTATTACAACGTGAGTAAAATACATGCCTCAACTATTTGCCGCGTGAGATTAAATCACGGAAGATTTCCCTCACACCCATACTAAATCGGGGTCATTGATTCCCCCTACTGTCCAGAAGACCAAGCTGTGTGTGATCTTAATCATATTTTCTTCGGCTGCCGCAAATACAAACACCACATAGATAACTTTATAAATAAGCTCTCCGCGTTGGGCTTCCAACTTCCCTTAAACATTAGCACATTGTTATCACAGGAAAGTATGAAAGTATACCATGTCATGTTTGAACACTTACAAAGCACTAAATTATATATCTAGTTCATCCTAGTTTAACAAACAATCTGTGATAAATGGACTATGTCTGATGTCAGCTTTCTCACATATTCACAGAAGCGATAATATGGAGAAACTTGTAGTTCGAGGCCATGCCCGGAGTGGACGGCACCGTAGCCGTTCCCCTACACGCTGGGTGGACGACGAAACAGTTCCTGGATATGAGTATCAAGAGCGCCACTGAACTGACAGTGAATCGCGAACGATGGCGAGCTACAGTGTCCAAAACTATTGACAATATTGATGTCGGCAATACTGTAGCTCCGACTTAATGCTTTTTACGAGATCACAACATGTCTGTTAAGACATTGTGACTATGATGATGACCGTATGTTTTCATAATAACTTTATCATTAAGGTGTCATTCTTTTCCTTTACTCCCTCATAAATGAATAATGAGGGTCAATATATCAAATAAGATGGCAAAGTTTACCCACGCATATGACCCACCGAAAATGGTCAAAGTAGGTAAGTAGATTAAATTAAAGTGAAGATATTTCAAGGTTATAGACCTCAAGGCACCCTACCGTGATCAGGTGACCGATTTTTGAAATTCATTTCAGTAAGCCCACAATCCTACGCCCACTCACTATTGGCCCACCCTGGATAGTTAAAGAAATCCGATTTTTTGTGTATTGTCGAGAGCAACAGTTTGAGCTTGAAAGTATAGTAGCTGTTGCTCATTAAATGTGCTCTGCTACTACAAGTTATAGGTCTTGAAATATACCTAGAAATTCTGATGGGCTTTTTTAATAAAACTAAGTCGATTGTTCGTCTTTTTTATGTCTCTACTAGTGCTCCATATACTAAAATCTAAAATATTATGTAATCTAAATTGATATAAACTGCAGCTGCACAACATTCATAAGATATTACGTGCATTACTATTACATTACCATTACATTACTATTACATTACTATTACATTACTATTACATTACTATTACATTACTATTACATTACTATTACATTACTATTACATTACTATTACATTACATTACTATATTTTATTCCTCAAGATACATTTAAGTGTTGGAGGTCTGAAGTAAACCGATGATTTTTTCCTTTTCTCCTACCGACGATTAATGCTATGCGCTATGCACGCTGCATTATAAGCTAGTCTCGAGAACTGAAACAAGATTGACAATGTTGGTGATAAAAACTCCGATTAGAGCTTGTCATGTCGCGAGATGTAGACTAGGCACTTAAAAGCATTCCTTACTGTTTTTATCGACTGACAATTGAGATGTGCTATCCCACCAAAACTGATGGTCTCAGGTTTCACTAAAGCCGTTAATAATATTAGCATTCGTCTGTTCTTAATATTCCAAGTATACCACGGTACACCAAACATCTTTGCGAAAAATATTTCTGACTGAAAAGAGTAATTTAGTTATTTTGATATGTTATCGAGTGAAAATTGTAACATATTTACCTCATCAGAGAATCTTTGCCCACAATGACAAACTATAATCAGGTTAAAGGCAACTGTAGTAAGCCCCATAATCAGCGCCCATTTTGGAATGTTAGGAACAATATCCTGAGGAGCGACAAGGTTAAAGTTAATTACATATACAGGGTGTTTCAAAAAGGGTGACCCTGTCTCTAGGATAGGTAGAAAACTGAAAAATAATTGGGGTTGGGCGTTGAAGAACGTAGAATTATACACATTTTTTACGAAACCACAGCCAACATTATAATGAAATTTCACACTGATATGATTTGGAAGCTATTACATCCCATAAATGTGTTTTAATATCTGACTCTCATAGAGGGCGCTAGTTACATGGTTCGTAATAAGTAGTATTGAACATAACTTTTTTGAGGTTAGATTTATTGATTAAAATCTTAAGTGAACTTAAACATCATTCAATTTTATACCAAAAAGATACTGTACCAGCTGACAGAAAGGTTCTGCCGGTGCGCCATCTGGTACCCGAAGGTAACGGCAAACCAAGGAAATCGCTGCTGAACAGTAGTAAATTTCTTGGTGGGACGCCACGGTGCGTCCGCTTGGCCACCAGAGAGTGCGGGTTCTATACGCTGCTGCGTATGAAAGCCGATATACGGGGGTTGCTCTATACCTCCGCCAATCCACCAGTACGCAGACCGCTGTTTCACGCTTATTAGCAATCATCAGTGCGCTAGGTCGATTGACGGAAATAGAGAGCATCAATTCTTTCATGTCTTCCAGACATGTAAAGCATGTAGCATCTGACAGAAAGGTTCTGCCGGTGCGCCATATGGTACCCGAAGCTAATGGCAAACCAAGGAAATCGCTGCTGAACAGCAGTAGATTTCTTGGTGGGACGCTGTCTGCGTACTGGTGGATTGGCGGAGGTATAGAGCAACCCTCGAATATCGGCTTTCATACGCAGCAATGTATAGAACCCGCGCTCTCTGGTGGCCAAGCGGACGCACCGTGGCGTCCCACCAAGAAATCTACTGCAGGAACGGTAAAGGAGCAGAAAATGCGTAATGTGAACAATATGTATTGCAGCTTAAGGCTTCAGATCAAAATTAATACATATGTATCGTTTAACATCCTTTTATATGTATTTTTACTCTAAGTTCAAATTGTATTATTGTGGACCTGCTGTTAATTTTTTGTCGCTGCACATTTATGTGTCTTCCCTACATTCCTTTAGAATATGGAAAATTAAAATTATAATATACATGTTTCTCATGTAAAACAAAAGTCATAACATGAAATAAATAATAAATAATACTTAAGTACACAGTATATAAACACACAAAAGCGGAAGTAAGGTTAGTGATCTTCGGAGCACACACAGCTCCTGAAATAGCTGGACAACAATAACATCATAAGTGATCACCAGTATGGCTTCCATAAGCACAGGTCTATGGGTGACCTCCTGGCTTACGTCACTCACTTGTGTAACAGAACAATAATTGAAAATCATGGCGAATCCGATGTTTCTTCGATAGAGTGTGACGTGGAGGACTTTTGGTCAAGCTTGCTGCTTATGGACTGCCACATGGCCTGCGCCAGTGGCTGAATAGCTTCTTGCACGACCGATCTCTGCTGTAGCCGAAGGCTGTTCGTCAGACGTATTTCCAATAAACGGCGGCGTTCCTCAGGGATCTGTTCTACCCACTCCACTGTTTCTGCTGTACATGAAATGGAAAATAACATCCAATCCAATCTACAGCTTCGCAGACGGCAGTAAATTAATATCGTGCATGGAAGCTTTTGGAAATTGACATCAACAATAACATGTGCTGGCACGGACCCGTTATCAGAATAGCTAAAGCGGCATCCCAAAAGGTTGGAGTTTTGTTCCGCTGTAGCAGGCTGTATACACCAGAGCAACTACTGCTGCTCTACAAGGCACAGATCCGACCGTTGGAATACTGCTCCCATGTGTGAGGATGCGCTCCGAAACACTCTCTAAAGCTTCTGGACACTATCCAGAGGAGAGCAATTAGACTAATCGATACGCCTAACCTCACAAAGTACCTCCAACCTGGAACATCGAGGAAGGGTGGCTGATCTGTCCCTGTTTTACAGATTCTATCACGGAAGACGTTTGAGTGAGCTCAGATAAGTCGTCCGAACGAGGGAAACTAGAGAGGCTCTGTGAGCCCATTCTTACCAGGTCGAGGTCTCTACTTCCTGAACCAGACTCCTCCAGCTCTCCTTCCTTTGAAGAACTTCGATCCTGTGCAGTGAGCTGCTAGGGAATTTGTTTGCCGACGGCTATAACCTGCAGAATTTCAAATTTAAAGTGCACCGATACTTATCCTCTCGCAGCGCTTCTACAGCGCCATAGACTTTCAGCCTTTGCGGAAGGCAGACCATAAAAAAACAACCACAAAATCTTGCTCTGGAGGGGTGAAAAGAGAACAAGTATCATTATTTCGCGATTGGAATGCGCACGAATCTGAGGCAAAGTGATTTAAAGTGAGAATATCTGAGAAAATGTGTGAAAGGAACGCGTCTAATTACGACGCAATGCTAACATAACCTACAAAACGCGTTCGAGTCCAATTGTCAGTGGATGAACTTTTGGTTCTTCGACTGTTCGGCCGGCGTCGACACGCTCCGCCGCCTTGGCGTTGGCGCGCTTCGCTGCTTGACGTTTCGCCAACACGAGTGGTCGGCATCCTCAGAAGCTGATGTTACCTATTCGGCGTATTCCAGAGATAGTCTGTCGGAATACCCCGAACAGTGACATCAGCTTCTGAGGATGCCAACCACTCGTGTTGGCGAAACGTCAAGTCTTATACAATGAATTGTCAATTGTCGAATTCCCGCTGATATCTGTCAATATTGTCAATCCAGTATTGGCAACTGGCATAATTATATAGTTTAGCATATAGTTTAGCGCTTAGGTACGGCTCAGATTTAATATTAAATTTGAGATCGTATCATATCAGTTTCAAATTCTCTGCACTTTTTTGATCCCATTTTTATTAAGAAATTTCATAACAAATTTGTGATCAAGTTTAATATGGAATTTGATAGCAAATTCAGTATCGTGTCATACGGCTGTCTAAGTTACGGATAGTGGCTGAATTCTGTTTTCGAGTATTTTTAGAGGTAAATCGGTTTCATGATTTAATTTCAATGAAATGGTATATCTGCATACTCACGGTAATAAGAATAAAAACATATGCAAAAGCATATGTTCCGCTAATCACAGAAATTTGAAGCACAATAAACTTCCAAGTGCCTTCAATAGACTTCTGTACTCTGGAATTTAGTTCAAAAAATGCGTTAGTTATTGTTAACAAGTATCTGATGAGCAAATGTTGCAGTATCTATCCCACCTGTTTCAGTCGGAGGAAAAGTTTTTTTTATGCAACTCGCATCGAGTTTCTTATATTTTAAATTTGAGTTAACTTCATCAAAAATTGAGAGGGTTATTAAGAAAAAACTGAAAAAAAAACAAACATTGAAATTTGAACACCCTGTAGATCGGTAACGAATCTTTTGCGGACCTATGTTTATTTGAAATTTTAGTCCTTTAAAACCCCAAAAAATTGTCTCCCTTCGTTTGTGCATGATATTTAGGAACACCCTGTGTATTTTGCATCCCAGAATTTATATTTGTGTATTTGTGTCAAAAAAGAACATTAAAGGTGAATATCAAGGTTATCTTGGGTCTTAGGCTACCCTAGCAAAGTTTACGGAATAAATATAAGTTGGATCACTCCGCAAAAATATCAAAACAGCCTGCCCCTTGCCCCGTCTCCCCGGTCCACCGGTAGCAGTGTACCGACGTCAGCCGGGAGATACGGGGCGGCGCAAAGTAGTGGTTGAACGTGTGTAACGCGAAGTGTATACAGTGTCTCAAAAATATCGGATTTTGTTATCTCGGATTTGTTTGCAGGAAATGGATGATACTTTCAGAAGTTTGATTTTATCAATTAAATTTATTAACGGATGGAAAATGACAATCAGATCCATCCATATTTTGTTTGTTTTTGGTCACGTGACGTCCGATTCAAAATTATTAATGGGACACCCTGTACATTTGTGCCTTTCTGTGTTCCACCCAATAAAACAATTCCAACAAACCAGCATACGTCTAAAGTGATTCGAAGCCTACAGGCCTACAGGTACTTAAAGGATTGTATCACGCTAAAAGCGTATAGTGAGACAAAATATTCATTCGGTGGTCTTACCATACCACCTAGAGACATTCTGAATTATATTTTAGAGCTCGGAAATATTTTTATTGATAACTTTAACAATTTAGTTTCGACAGTAGCAATTGGAATGACACTGAAAAGCAAAATGTCAATAATATTTATTCACATCCATGTAAAGCATTTCCACATCAGTATCTTTTAAAATTGTACATACGAGTTCCTATATATTATACCATAAATGTTATAAGCTGTGGTCTCAAAAATATGCCAAATAAACAAAACATTAAGGGAAAAATACTTCAGCACCTTTGAACCAACTTTTACGTATCTACGAAACAGCTACAATATGTGAAATCATTTGAGATTCATTAGTAATAGTTTTACTTTACTTTAGTTACCTAGTGTATTAGCAAAATAAACGTTATATTTGTATTTGTATGTCTAAATCGGCTGTCAATACCTTGTCTTCCAATGACCCTCGTATATACGGCGCTAGCAAGTCCCCGCTCAGAGACCCTCGTACTTGGGCAAAAACCAAAGCAAAAACTAACTGGCGCGTGCGGCCGCGGCATCGCTTTGATGTGAGACCTTCAAAGTGCCGACGGAGAGTGATCCAACTTGTATTTATTCCGTAAACTTTGACCCTAGTCCTTGATCATTTTTTAACCATACTTTTTTAAGCAACTCATATTCTCGGATAAATTTCCGCAGCTCCAACATTCGCAAATCAGCGTTGTTAACTTTTGATGTTCCTTAAATTATTTTCTGCTTTTGAGAAATATAAATGGTGTTTCAATAAGAGCGAAAGTTCCTAAGATTCAATAAAATATGGTATCGAAGTATTGAAAGTTAAAAGTATTGATATACTTTTTCATTGTCATATATAATTCATCTATTGTGTAGGAAACAAGATACTTTGTAAATGACCGACATGGTTTCGCTGGTGCTTTGGAAAAAATCGCAATAACAATATGTGGAGGTATTTCAGTCATATAGCGCTGACGCCTAATTTGCGCCTTCCAGGGTACCTTCAATGTGAGATTTTAAACCGCGTTATTCACGTTATAGTATCTGATGAAAACCAAACTAATAATTTCGAATGGGTAGGGACCTTTTAAGGCTACATTTTAAAAATATTTTTGTTATACAGGGTGTACCCAAAACACGAAACGTAGCAAAGTTGTTTTTTTTAATTGAACAGCGTATTCACTTTTGGATATTCAGATTAATTGATGAATTCTAGTGTATCACACTAGTGTAGTGCCCGGGTGGGGGCGGGTTAGAATATCTCCCATCGTATATCCTGCGTGTCGTAAAAGGCGACTAAAAGGAACACCGAACTACTGTCGGTATAAGCAGTAACCTCTTCTCAACCAACAGCTTCGGGTGGACGAGTTGAGAAGAGTCAGGACACCTTCTTGTCCTTGGGGTGAGAAATTGCCCCTAAAGGCGGATGAACCAGTAGATACCATCTGGTCAACGGCATGAGGATGCAGGAAGCAAATGGGAAACTACTGCATTAAAGATCTTAAAGATATCCCAAGAGAAACTCGTAAAATGTAAATGCATTTTACGAGTTCACAATATGTCTGTAAGACATTGTGACTATGATGATGATGATGATGAGTGTATCACACATTGGACACATTATCCACTGTAAATGCAGCACCCTCTTCATCAACAAAGAAATACGGTCCAATTATTCCTCCAGACCACAACATACACCACTCAATTACACATTTTGGCTGAATCTTAGGTGATTTTTCATCATTAACTGAAGGAGTACTTTTGAATCTTTGGAGTATGTTTTTCGCAGTAGATGACTTATGTCAACCGAATATGGATAGTATCTTGCGAATGGTAGCAACCAAACTTTTATAGTTTTGATAGTGATTTTTACAAATCAACACATGTTGTTCTATCGTGAAATGCTTCATGCTTATCACCTCGCGTGTCTAGTTTCAATCTATTGCGCTATAGTTCCACAGTATACTAAACAACCAGCATAATATCCCTGAGGATGTTCTATATAAAAATGGTTCCTACAGAATTTGACCTTGACGGTGCCATTATGGATGAGAAATCTGGGTAGGGATGCGATAATAATTCGATATCTTTTGGCCAAGTATAGAGTTGTACAGGGTGTCCCATTTTGGGCACTTTTATGGGGTATCTCGGTTATCTTTGAAGATAAAGCGCCGGTGCACACTTGCGGCTGTTTACCGTCCGGCGCCGCAACGGCACCGGAATTGCGGTCTGAAGTACTAAGGAATAGATCAAAAGATGCACATTTGTGTCCAGCGCCGCTGTCAATCTATCGCTTAGTACTTCAGACCGCAATTCCGGTGCCGTTGCGGCGCCGGACGGTAAACAGCCGCAAGTGTGCACCGGCGCAAAGAGTTGCGGTTTTCACGACAGTGTGCTACTTTTTTGTGAAACTAAGGATGCCGTCAACAAAATTATCATGGTCCTCTTGGTTTTTGAGATACAGGGTGAAATCGAAAACTATCGATTTTGGGACCACCCTTGTAACTCGGTTGTCTTTTATCTTATTGAAAAGTTTAAAAAGGGTCTTATAGGATTTTTTCTGGAGAATCCTGTGGTTTAGTTTGATTTCTTCTTACTCTAACCGTTTTTTAGTTATGAAGCAAACATATATTTTTTTAAGTGGCACACCCTGTATATTATTTTTGAAATCAGTCGGAAATAATTCAGGCTTTTCAAAAATATATATTAGTAGTTATTTTGAAAATCCCCCTCAAAATTTGATTTTTTCATTTTTTACTTCATTTGTAGCAGTAGGCCATGACTAATCTATTAAAGACAATATCCAAGTAAACAATTATTAGGATACAAGATACCCAATGCTTTTAAACTCAATTATTTAATTGTATTTTATACGCTATTAACTACTATTTGTGATAATGTTCAATAAATATTACCTACTTATTGTAGTCCATTACTACATTACTTAAAACCAAACAACATTATATCTGAAGAATATCAACACAATATTGAATTTGAATTTGAATCAAAATAAAAACTTAAAACATCGAGTAGCTTTTAGAGATGTTGGTTCAAGTTGGAGACTATTTTCTCGAAGGCAAATAAATCTATGGCACAATTTCTTATTCTTTTAATGGCATTTAAAGGAATTATTGGTCTCCTTCGTATTATGGCGATTAAATATTCCCAAACTTGGATCTTGCGCAAATGCTAAAGTATCTTAATTTGTATGGATGGTAATTGTATTTTTTTAGAATTCTTTCTGCAGTTGATTTTGGTACCCCTACAGCTTCTTCTATGTGCTTACAGGATGATGAAGGCGTTTCTTCTATGTAACCTAATACGTTTGTTTCCTTTTGCTCCCTATTCTCCTTGAAATAAGTTTTAGGACGTGGTTGAATAAATGATCAGTACCAAACTATATTCATATCTATATATCTGGAAACGGTTGCTGTCTCTCTGGGTATCTAAGCTGCCCTTATTATAGAAAATTGGCAATAATTAATATAAAAACACCGAAAGAACAAAGCTATGTTTAATAAAAATATCAATAAAAACTGACAGTCTCGAAAAATTCTTACAGATTTGTTTTTTTGTTTTTAATAGATGAGTCATAGCCCACTCTCTACTCAGTATTATAATAACATAATTATCACTTTAATGAGACATTACTATTTAAAAAAAAGGTATTTTGATTCTGTTTTTTCGAATTCGAGTAATATGTCTCTTGCAGAGTAATAACTGCTTAGATGCTTATTATTTATAGTTGGTTAACCATGGCCTACTGCATACTACAAATAAGGTAAAAAATGAAAAAATCAAATTTTAAGCGCAATTTTCAAAATAACTTAATACTAATATATATTTTTGAAAAGCTTGAATTATTTCCGGTTGACTTTAAAAATAACATACAGGGTGTTCCATTTAAAAAAATATATGCTTGCTTCATAACTGAAAAATGGTTAGAGCAAGAAATAATCAATCTACTCCACTTTCTACAGAAAACGTTCTATAATACCTTTTCAATAAGATAAAAGAGATACGAGGGTGGTCCCAAAATCGATAGTTTTCGATTTCACCCTGTATCTCAAAAACCAAGAGGGCCATGATAATTTTGTTAATGGCATCTTTATTTTCACAAAAAAAGTAGCACACTGTCGCAAAACCGCAACTATCCATCTTCGAAAATAACCGATATACCCCGTAAAAGTGCCCAAAATGGGACACCCTGTACACGCCAATGAAGGCGCTTTGGGTCGTACAGAGAATTTTGTGCAATTTATTACACTCCTCAATTATTAACTATTTTCCATACAGATACTCGTACAAAAGTATCGATACCAGCTTGGAATCGCTTAAAAGGTATCGATGACAAAAATACTCCATACAGTAATGTAAGTTTCCAAGTAATATTTTGTTTGTTATTTTTTATGTTATTCAAATAATATAAAATAGAAAATATATATACTTGATATTTTACAAAAGAAATGAAGTACCTCTTTGAATTGTGGATAAGAAACTTTATTCATAAAAATATACGGAAGAATTTTAGTACGTGTTTGTACATGCACAGCGCTGTCGTGTTTTGATATGTACTAAAATTGATCCAAAAGATGTACTAAATTTCAGAAAAACATTCGAAAAAAGCAATTTAAAATGGCATAAAACATCATAGGCTTGTATACAATTTAGCTCAAAATCGTACTGGCTGATCAGCTGTTATATATCAAATCAGCTAAGTCATCTCAATCCATCCGTATAATAGTGCCCGTATATTTTTATTTGTAGGTTATCATTTGAAAATCTAAAAAAAATGCAATTATAGCACTCATTTCTGCAATGTTTGGCAGTATGCATTTCATCTCAGCAATGACCAAATACGAGCTTCGACCTTGCGTTAGTGGTGTCCACCGACATATAAACCTCTTTTGACAGATACTGATCCAAAATTTTTTGGTAGCTGTGATAGTTCCTTGTCATTATGGCATGACGGGCAATATACAACTTGAACTCTTATTGAAACATCTTTTACATGCTTAAAATCGTAAACTAAAATTTTATTATTGGTATTAAACAATCTGGTTGGCTTGATACTTCCCATGCATTAGTATACATATGTACATAGTTTCTAATTACTGATGCATAAAATGCCAAATTCACGTCCGTTTAAATGTACGCACCACTGCAGTAAACGGTAACAAAGGCGATTCGGTAAAATAGTCGAATCGATGTCGTGTGAACGGGCTCTTACGATGCGGTCAAATCACCGTTTAGGTAATTTTAACGAATCGGCGCAAACCGAATGATATATTCACACAGAAAACTGTTGTAAACAGATTTTCAACCGATCTTGGGTTTTCGGTGCATTGTTGAATGATTTTCTTGCGATACTGACGTAAATACGTTCATAATTTTGTATTGGTATCGTCGAAGGAGGCGTAGATTAGTTGATCGGAATCGCTCGTGCATTAGCACATACCTATGTATACTACGACTACCATTGTCACTAGTCCGGATTAGTCTAAGATCCCATAGGTTGATCTTCACCCAACTGTCTACCCAAAATTTATTTTTCATCAATTAAAATATGTTTCCAATTTCCTACCGACCGAAAATAAAATGGTCAAGGCTATATTTAATTTGAATGATAAAAACAATATATTAAAAAAACTCTTTGTAGGGGATACCTAGTAAAATCGACCTTGACGAATCAGCTTACCGAATGAAAATTATATTTTGTCAACTAAAATATGTTTCTAAACACTCCAACATGGTTGACAAAATATATTTCTTAATACACACACCAGCAGGGTTGTCTAAAGATATGTTCAGTTACATTTTAATTTCAGTTACCAAAAATATTTTCAAAAAATTCACTGTAGAGGATCTCAAGTAAAATTGACCTTCACTGATCGGATGAAAATTATATTATATTAATTAAAATATGTTTATAAACACTCACTAACAGGATTGGCAAAAAATGTTCTACATGTATTTTAAATAATAACAACATAAATTAAAAAAATTCTCTGTAGAGGATCCCTAGTAAAATCGACCTTAACTAATCTGCTCACAGAATGTAAATTATATTTTATCAACTAAAATATGTTTTTAAACACTCACCAACAGGGTTCCCTAAAAATGATCATAGCTATATTTAATTTAAATTATACGACAAATATTTAAAAAAACTATATATAAAAATTTCATTCGGTAATCAGATCAGTGCAGGTCGATTTTACTGGAATTCTCGGCAGTGAATCTTTGAAAAATATTTTTTTATAATTTAAATTAAATATAGCTATGAACATTTTTTAGGCAACCCTGTTGGTGAGTGTTTAGAAACATATTTTAATTAATAATATATAGTTTTTATCCCGTAAGCAGATCACTAAGAATGTTACTTGATAAGATATAATTTTCGTTCGGTAATCACGTCAGCAAATGTCGATTTTTTTTTTTGGCATTCTCTACAGTAAATTTAAGAAAATGTCAAATTACATACAGCAATCAACATTTTTTTGTACAATTCTGTTGGTGAGTATTTAGAAACATATTTTATTTAATAAAATATAATTTTAATTCGGTAATCAGGTCATTGAAGGTCAATTTTACTTGGGATCTTCTACAATGAATTTTATAAAAATATTTTTTTATATTTGAAATTGAACATAACTACATTTTTTTAATAAACCCTGTTGATGAGTATTTAGGAACATATTTTATTTGATTTTACCAGGGATTCTCTACAAAGAGTTTTTTTTATACTTTTTTATTATTCAAATTCGACTTTATATGGGATCCTCTACTAGATTAACAAAAACTGTAAGCTTTTGCGACAAAGCCACGCTCTTTCTTCTATTCGTGTAGGAAGTCGAGAGAAACTATTATTGTGCGACTTTTAACGCTAATGTTTGAGAAGTACCTGGCCAGTCTATCTAGCTAGCTGTCATTGTTTCGATTAAACAAGAGCTACAAACCTCTTCATAGTACCATAATGACTGGCGACAAACTTTATGCCACGAAAAATCCGCTCTTGGTAAACCCGGTCATCTACTTCGGTAACGTCCATGTTGAAATATTGCTCCACAAAATCTCCAAGAATCATGAATTGCAGTCGCATTTGAGCGCTCAGGTAAAATAGCATACCCATCATGCCCATCAAAAAAAAACCCTCAATAATTATGGTTGTATTATGGATATAATGACCATTAATGCCGAGCCAATAATCTATGGTGAAAAAGCTTTCACCAAATCTCTTTCCGGATTTATCCACGATAGTTAAACAGTTGACAGCAATCACCAGTATTAAATCCAATACTATGAGGACATTTAATAAGGTTGCATTTCTTTCAATATTCTCTTTAGTCGCTCTTCTTAACATTCGTGTTCCATAGTATTCAGTATAGAATAAGTCGACTACTTTGAAACAAGCTGCTGCCCAAACTGAGGCATTTACTATACTGATGTAGTTCTGAAATAAAAAAAAATAGTGCTCAATGAATCTTTGAGGTGATGGCGCCATATCATCTCATTCAAAGATCCTTTAAAAGGATCAGGACATAGCGTATTACAACATTCTGACCTAACACTGAAACTGCATCAACACTTGAGAAGCGTGGAACTAACTGACTTAAATTAAGGAGTAGCAGTTTCGTTCATTCATCCGAAACCAATCACAGACGATGTCGTTTCGCTTTTATTAAAACTCGTCAGTGTGATTTAGGTCTCAGACGAATAAATGAAATTGCAAGATAGTGCCTAGCTGGCAAAACTCATACTAGTAGTAGCAACATATAGATATTGGGAAGCAGTACGTTGATGCTTTTAAACGAGTCACATAAACAGTGCTCGGATACTCAAATTAAATGCTCAAGTACCGGCTTTGGTAGATAGATGGCGAACCAATACTTTTCCAAGGTACTGCTTCCCAATATCTATATGTTGCTGCTACTAGTATGAGTTTTGCCAGCTGGGCACTAACAGGCAATTTCATTTATTCGTCTGAGACCTAAATCACACTGACGAGCCTTAATAAAAGCGAAACGACGCCGTCTGTGATTGGTTTCGGATGTATGAACGAAATTGCTACTCTTTGATTGAGTTAAGTTGTTTTTAGCATAAACGGAATGTCGGGAGTGTTAAATGAGTGTTCCACAAAAAGGAGTCTGTTTTCTGTCGTACCCGCAGGTTTCTATATCTGATGCTTTTGAACGGGTCACATAAACAGTGCTCGGATACTAAAATTAAACGCTTAGGTACCGGCTTTGGTAGGTAGAAGGCGAACCAATACTTTTTCAAGGTACTGGTTCCCAATATCTATATGTTGGAACTAACTGACGTTTCTGGTCCGGTTCTTAAGGGTCTATGGTATAGCGCGCGAAATTGAGAATCTAAGGAAATAGGTATTTCCGTAATAGCGAGGAGGCGTGGGGGCCTGTTCCCTTTTTCCAGAATGTGTGTCTAAAATGTAGGGAAGTAAGTCCAAAAGTCCAAAGGTAAGATCAAGTGGTTAGGTCCAAAGGTCGCCATAAAAATGAATTTCGCATTCAGAAGCTCCTGACGTTACCTTTAAACCTACAGTAATGATTCAAAAAGCAATTTGAAGAAGAAAGCTTGCGCTATATCACTTCGGTGGCCTCGTTTGTTATCGTGTTCGGTTGTTAAATTACAGACAGTTGAAGAATGTAAGATATTGCATTGAATTTTTGAAAAAGTTGCTCACAAGTGAGTTGTGCGTTTACTTCCGAATCCGTGATTTACATGTATAAATGTGTATACCCAGGTCCCATAAGTTAACTTTGCTAACACAACTGTTGGAAGGGGGGGGGGTGTTAAATCGTGAAAAAAATCGAGAAGTAACAACTACATACCAACTAATCAATAAAAAAATCATTATTGAACGCCTTCCATATCCTTTCAGAATGCGTTCAATACTGTCACCCCCTTATACGGGTTGAAAAATGGCGTAAAACGTAATAAAAACGGATGACATTGATACATGTCATAGTTGGACCTCCCTATAGAACATGTATAAAAAATATTATCCGTTTGAAACAATATGAACAATTTTTTAACGATTTCTAACGAAAATGACGTGAAAAATCGAATTTTGAGCGCAAATTTCTCATAAACTGCCCAGCAGAAATGGATGACAGTATTTTTCGTTATCGACAAGTCAGGTTGATTGAGTCTGTACTACCCATAGATTACGGTCATACCAGTTTATTATCTCCACATACCATGAAGCCATAATGTGAGATCCCCTTGCGCAACAAAATTGTCGCCAGATCCCCCCCCCCCCCCCCAAAATGACTTATGCTGCGAGCTTTTTCCTTCACAGGTCAATGGATATACTATTATCAATACTACAATTTTAGTTTTACAATCCCCCACCCCCCAACTACCCCAATTTCACGCCCACCTAAAAAAAAGGTAGAAAATGATCAGGAACCCCTAAAACTCCTAACAACGAAGTTTGAACTATTTTCATTATTTTAATTTTTGATTTTTGCTGCGGTGTCACTGACACGATTTCTAAAAGCCATACATGGTTTTCCATCCTCTTTCCTCACCGCGGTAATAATACTGTGTCAAAAAAATTAGAATCAATTCAATAGTTTCCTCGTTACACAATATAGAACTATCTAAAGCAATAGTCGTAGGTTTACATCAGAAAAAATTCTAAGTCTATTAATTTCGGTAATAGGCAAGGCAATGTTCGGATGGACCTAGAAAGGTGATCTATGTCGCCAAGTCTTCCTTTACAGATCAGTGGAGAGCCTATCATTAATACGGAAAACTTTTCAGTTATTCAACCCCGACCCCCTAACCACCCCAGTTTTACCCCCACCCTAAAAAAGAAAATGATCAGAAACCTCTAAAACGCTTAAAAACGAAGTTTGAGCTGTTTTTATATTTTTTGTTTTTTTTTAGTAGTTTTTATTATTTCTGCGCAACCACTGGCACGATTTATAAAAACCATACGCATTTACCATCCTCGCCACGGTAGTAATACGGTGTCAAAATTTTATTAAAATAAATTCAATAGTTTCCACGTTACACAATACAGAACGATCTAAAGCAATACTCGTATGTTAACATAAAAAAGTTATTTATGTCGCTAGGTCTTCCCTCACAAGTCAGTGGAAAGTCTTTCTGAGCTAGAAGGCGTAGCAGTCTTTTAATTCAAAGTACTTCCTACGTTTAGGCTTGCGTGATAGGAATGGAATGGAAGTTATCTGTGTCTGTACATCGTGCAAGGTACTCACCGGAAGTTTAATGAAAAACGTTAACATTCGTCCTGCTAGCCGAGCTCCAGTATCTTCAGATGATCGATGTGTATAACAATAAGTTGCGTTTATTATTTCTGCAGCCATCATGTAAACCACGTATACCATTAAATATGCCCTTATTATTTTCGGATGGTTTTTGAAGATGAATCGTAATGCGATGTCATGACAGAATCGATATGGATCATCTGAAAGCGTGCGGATTCATATAGTGCATGTTGCTACGTAACTCGTGGAGGCGTAAAATCAACTGACGTAAAAATAGTAATAGCGAAGGACCAGTTTTTGAACTTTAAATTTACCTGTCAGCGGTTAATCTGGAGAAGAGACGTTAAACAATTGGACACATGTTCGGAGCCCTGAACCCTGTTACCGTATCCTCTCATCATATCTTTATGATACGCTCGCGTTCGCATAAATTACACTGTCACTAATGACGCATAGCACACGAGCTAGGTAACTATTTTGGTTTGTCTATGCCTCTTTCGCCCCTTTCGAGAAACATGCAGGGTGAGTCAAGCTCAACGCCGCAGAGTTTTGTGACCAAACCATACCACTGTTCAGAAAACTAACTATGCGATTGTATGTAGGTCCAGTTGGACTAAATTTAAAAAATGATGACTTTTATACAGGGTGTCTAATAAAAGGGTGACATATCAAAGTTATGTTTTTTAAATGGAACACCCTGTATGTGATCGCATATTTAGATTACCGGGTCAATTTGAGTGTGACTTTATGTATCGCACATGGGATTTAAATCCAACCGTTTAGGTGCAAATCACAATTTTCGGTATAAGTAGATGACAGTGAAAAATTGAATATCGCGGATATTATAAAACTTATAGGGTTGTGACATTGCCGTGTCAGTAAGCATGCAATGCGGCAGCTTATTTTAGACCGTCGAGTTTGAATTACATTTGTACTTGATTTTGATTTAATTTCAAATTTTCAATCGAACCGTGTTTTTTCGTGTGTTTTTCATTTTTCCTACCTATAAGCAACTTAGCAGGCCATGAAATATAAATAAAAACTGTTCAGATGGAAGAAAACAACTAACTTAGCAGATAGATAAAGACGAACTAGAGTAAAGAGACAAAATTATAAAAATGACTTACAACAAATCAACTCTAACCAGAAATAACAGAGGTAATACATTTAAGGTCAAAAAGCAGCTGGAGTACGACAGACACGGACATTTTTCACAGCATACTAGCTACTACAATATTCTAAAGATTGACAATTCACAAAACCATTATGAATTTTGAAATGAAAGAAAATCTACCACCGAATGTTGCTCGGAGTTTAATAGCTTCAGAATAAAACTTCGCATTTAATGACCGCGTAACCTAAGCTGACGCATCCCATGCTTAATGACAAGGCAAAGTCACAACCCTCTAAGTTATAATCTCTGAGATATTTCTTTTTTTTTTATATATGATTTGCACCTAAACGGTTCGCTTAAAGTCCCATGTGTGGGATACAGGGTGCTCCATTAAAATAACATAACTTTGATATGTCACACTTTTATTGGACACCCTGTATAAAGGTCATTATTTTTGAAATGTAGTCTAACTCGACCTACATACACTCGCAAAGCTGATTTTTCGAAAAGCGGTATCGTTTGGTCACAAGAGTCCGAGGCGTTGAGCTTGACTAAATAAATTTAACGTACGTTACAACTGAAATACGTCAGTTGCACTCAAATATGCATAGCCTTTAATATTTAAAAGCACGTTTAAGTGCTTTTTGTATTCAAGAACATAGTGCTGGAATGATCTAGCTATTGGTGACGCTAATTTGCAACATGTCGCTGTATATTTCAACTAATCTTTCTCAAAATATTGAATGTATATGACTAAATAATCTATAGGACCATTTACCTTTCTCCGTTAGCAAGTATTTTCTATAGCCCTCACAGTTTCTTGTATCCATCGGAGTAACGATTGGACCTGGTTTTGTCTGTGTACGTCTGAAACTTCACAGAGATGACTATGTTGCTAAATTGTGTTGAACATTCCGATGTTATCAATATAGTTAGCCCTTAATAACATTAAGCCTTTTGCTACAATCGTAGTTGCAGACGGACGTCAGGTAGGATTATTAATGCATGCATACAATGCATATTATAATGGCTGATTTGACAAGTCCTGTGACGCAGCTCGTCTGCAAAAAGTTCTGGCTCGCCGAACATACAGAACTCCACCATCGAAAACAGGCAGGCTGATATTGAGTCCAGGAATAGATACAATGAAACAGTCCGACAGGCAAAAAGTCAATTCCACGCCAAAATAAAAAATGAGGTTATGTCACATCCCACTGGCAACCGTTCTTTCTAGACTCTGGCCAAACAAATAAAGAGTAACTTTTCGAGGAGGAGCTTCCTGCCGATCACATCGTCCCCAATCTCACGTACAGGCGTAACTAGCATCCAATACATTTTCCAAGAGATAGAAGAAACTAAGACATTGACTGCATTAACGTTGTCGTGGATTTTCAGAAATGTGAAAAGCAATTAGCACCATGGCTTAGATACCGCAAGGATACAGTTATGATACTTCGTGAGAAAAAAGCTGTGCCTATGGGACACCTTCCAGTGACATCTCATTTTTTCATTTTTTGTCAGTTACGTCTTTTCGTGAGATAGGGGACGACATGTGCGGATCGAACAGTTGTAACTGCTTCCAAGGACCAAGCCGAAATATTTGCCAAGATATTTGCAGATAATTCCACTATAAATGTCCCATCCAGTGTCCACGTACCATCTATACCGAGGGTACCCCCAACTATGAGCGAAATAACGTTCAGAACAAAAATAGTCCGGAAGGTGCTGCAGTCACTTGACATTAGTATGGCGAATGGGCCCGACGTGAGCCCCTCTATTGTTGTGAAGAAGTGCGCGCCGGAGCTTGCTCCCATACTTACCCGCCTCTTTCGCATGTCTACGATGTCTACGATTCCGGCATCTTCCCAAAAGACTGGAAAACAGCTTGCATCCATTCGGTGCCAAAAAGGGGTTACAAAGCTGAGCCAGCTAACTACAGACATATAGCTCTGCTATCTGTCATCAGTAAAGCGATGGAAAAATGCGTTAAGCAAGAGCTCATGAAATACCTTGAGCTCCATCACTGAATCGACGACAGATAGTATGGACTCCGACATTAACTGGAGATCTCTTGGCTTACATGTGTGAAGCAAACTCGTCTATTCGTTTGTCGTCATTGCTCTTGATATTTCAAAGGCATTTGATCAACTGTGGCATATATCTCTCCTAAACAAGCTTCCGTCCCATGGCCTCCCTGTTAAGCTTTGCAGCTGGCATGCAGACTTCCTCTCAGGTCAGAAAATCTCTGTCGTGGCAGACGGCTTTTCCTCTTCCTTCCATAACATCAATGCTGGGGTTCCGTAGGGATCAGTATTGGCTCCGATATGGTTTCTGCTCCACATCAATGATTGTTTCTAGCACTACAATCCCAATACACAGTTTTGCGGATGAGAGTACGCTGCATAGACCGATCACTGTGGTCAAGCTGGAATGCAGAAGGCAGCGGTTGCTTCGCTTTCAAAGGATCTGGAGACCATTACCGCTTGGGGGCTCAGGAATACGGTAAAATTGAATTTTTCTGAAACCCACTACTACACGCTATCAAGCAGGAACTGCCCTGAAGTGTCTGCACCCGGTTCTTATAAACAATCAGGCACTGCTAAGGAGTCACTCATTCAATCTCTTAGGAGTCAACGTTACAGAAAATCTGATCTGGCACGAACACGTTGCGTCAATTAAAGTTTGGGTACCTATTCAGAGCCAGAAAGTACTTCTCACCATCTATCTACTCACACTGTATAAATCCCAGATAAGACCTGGCGTGGAGTATTATTCTCATGTCTGGGGAGCTGCTGCCCCTACTACCCTGTCTATACTAAATTCCCTTCAGAGAAGGGCAATTCGGCTAATTGGTGACCCAGACTTAACGCGCCACCTCCAGCCAGTTTCTCACTGGCGTGTTGTTGGTGACCTCTCACTCTTCGACCGATATTTAAACGGAGTCTACTCCTCTGAGTTATCCTCTATAGTTCCGCCACTCGCCGATTCTATCAGATGCACTCGCGCGACTGCTGCATCTCTCATACACCAAGAACCGAGCAGTATGACAGTACATTTATTCTCAGGGTGTCCAAGGCTTGAATTGGCCTGCGGGTGTTGGCCCATTCAAGTTCCGCGTTAACAAACTTCCCCTAACATAACCTTTTTACAGCAGCCGCGGTACTCTGATATTTATGCTCTGCCTACGCGATCTGCTCAGTTAAAAAAAAAGAATCCTATTAGTTTGCTTCTTGGACTAGTTTAGAAAATGGAAAGCCTGAAACTATTTGTAATAAAAACATAATTCAACTAAGCATATAGCAGTGCAGCACAGAAAAGCGATGTTCTTGGTAGATATCTATCAATTCAAATTAAGCTATAAAAACTGAAGAACAAAAAAGGTGCAATGCGGGCTGCATATACAGTAACGACGCCTACGCTAGATGGAATGCGATGTACGTTTACAGCAACCATGCTAGAAATTTTTGTATTCTTTTCACTTTTACAGCCATTTTAAGTCGGGATTGCAGTTGTGAGATTGTGAATTTAGTAACAGGTGTATACTACCTATCATCCTTGTATAAGAAGCAGCTTAACAGCCTAGAAACCATAAGGCGTAGACGATTTTCCAGAAAACTATGCTATGAAATCTATCAGTGATGATGTAATAAGGTTAACCGTTAACATGAGTTAAAACACGCACGCAATGTCGCTGCAACTGATTGATAGCGCTTAGATTTTGACTTACAAATACATTGTGGGCCAAATTATGTTGGACACCACTTTGGCCTGTTATACCTTTCAACAGAGACCTTACCACTCCTACTGATAAATGTTTCAGTTTGATTTACAGTGTATGTGGAGTTCTAAGTTTTTATTTTGTATTCACAATTTGGAACTTTTAGTTTTACCTTTGTTATTAAATCTCTTTTACTATAATATATAATAAAACCACTAATGTAACTAATGTACTGCAGTAAAACCGGCTTCAATGCCGTATTGGAAAAGCTTTAGTGAAAATCGGAGCAAATCATAAATAGAGCTAGCACAGATGCAATTACTGTGCACTACTCCCAGCAGAGGTGGTGTTACTGTTTCTAACTTCGGCTCGCTACCTTCGCCTAGCAACGGTGCTGTTACTGTATATGCATCCGGGCTCCGGTCAACCGCTGCTGTTCCATTGCCCAGTCACTACTCGCACCGCACCGTGAGCAATCACTAGGTCTGCGAATCGTGCGTCCTAAGCACCGACTATGTCCTAAGTATAAGAAGGCACCCATCGATGACTGCCTTCAGCATTCTGGCGGCTCGCCCGGCACACCTACATTTTGCGCAATGTAGAGAGCAGCGTATACCTCATACCACATACGGATCCAATGAACATTACTTTGTTCAATACCTACATATCATTCGATACGTTATAAACTATTTTTTATAGATGGCATTGGTTAAGCATAAAACTCCTATGTTCTGAACTATGGTCATTTGTTATGTAACAAAGGCGCGTACGTATATTTACTTTTTGAGAAAATTCAATCACACGTTATTTTGTTCCAGGTGAGTTGAGTTGATGAAGAAATAACAGGATGTACCGTAAGTATAATTTTGTATATTGGGAACTTTTCTTGATAAAGCCTGAATCGATTTTATTGCCATTGAAAACTTGCACAAACATGTATAAATGTATAATTTACAGTAGCTATAATAGTATATTGTTTAACAGTTATTGAGAGTTTTCAGTTTCAAGGGAATTCTAATAATTACTCAAAATCGCGCATTTTTGTCTGAACAATGAAAAATCTACGTTGAAGATAACATGTTCAATATGCTTACACTAATTCAATGTCATTACAAATAGGTGATAAGGTAGTACGTTAATTTAGAAAAAAACACATTCAACAAAATAAAATAATTCTCATTTTCCTTTTCATTTCAACAGAATCATACCTAGCTCTAAATATTGCCAAGATACTGCACATACAAACCACAGGAAAGACTTGCCCATAATATCAGCTTCTCAAAAAAGTATAAAGTCGAATTGAAAACCTACATTCAGGACCATAGCCAGGATTTAAGTTCGGGAAACTGAGTCAAGTGGTGGGGTCATGGACCACCTATTATCCTTATGGTGATAAACATTTCTCATAATTCGAGAGGCTGAAGCACCTCAAGCCCAGGGTGTTTGGTAAACATGCGGCAAAAATTTAAAGGGTGATCCTTTGAAGCATTTTGAGAATATTTTGTTCTTTAATGATTTTTGAAAAACTGCTCCATTTCAAAGATACAGGATGGAACAAAAAATGCAACAGCTCTATTTTATAATCAAAAATCACATAGTAAGTTGCTCAATCTACAATAAATGTTAAAAATGACTTCTACCCGCTTGGAAACAAGCTCATCGGTGATTTCCGAACTCTTTCAAAAACACACCAGGGCCGGTACTCTGTAACTTAGAAACGTGTTTCTATGCACTATGAACTATAGAATGGGGTGGCTTCGTAGGAATGTCAGCGTAGTAGACACTGTGTGGTAGGCACCCGAAACTCCCCGATCGTCATGGTACCGGCGCAGGTCCGTTTTGAATTGAGTTAAACCCAGCAATTATGCGATTCCGCAAGTCATCCAAATTTTCCAATGGAGTAGCGTAAACTAGTGACCTTAGATATTATGATGTACTACACCCCCTCCAGCAAAATATTAATCACCAACGGATAATAGATGGTTGATGACCCTGTTTGACCCTTTTTTCTAAAGTTTCGTACCTTTTAACCTATTTATGACAGTATTGAATTAGTGTGAGTGTATTAAACTAAAATAAGGGAACATGTTACTGATTTTTAAAGTAGATCTTTCATTGTTTAAACAAGAATGCTACATTTTGGGTAATATTAGAATTCCGTTGAAATTGAAATATCTCAAAATCTATTGATCTTGTCCATACATTACTCAGCTAAATTGGTTTCATGTTAGCTCTTCCGTCATGATGCCCTGGCAGAAATACGTCGAATTACACTAAGCTCTGTATTTAATTATAAACTACTGACAACTATACCTCTGTCACTAAAATAAATACTGTACGCTGTTCGACTTAACGTTTGAAATCTCATAGTTACCGTTGTAGTTATTATAACATTTATATAATCATAATAATATTCATTTCCAAATTAGCATTGGAATCTAGCAGGCGTTGTTCATAACTCACGCCTGGAGAATGGGTTATGAAAAATAATTTACGTTGTTTGTCTATGGGTAGTAAAGGTATTGGTAATCTCTGTAACGTAATGTAACTGAAGTATCGTTAGATGAAGTACTAAGTAGTCGTAGTTGAAGTATATCGTAAGCTGAATTTTAGTCTGATTTGTTCATAACAACTTATTGCCAAATTTTATGCTACCTTTTTTGTGTACACGTAAACTAACTAGACGCTTAACTTTAACTAAAAGCTAAACTTTTACCTGATAGATGACCGTTAATATTTTGTGTAGTCCCCGCAATATTTTATGGGCATTAAAATGACGCGAAGGTTGGAACTCCGTTTATTTGTGTTCGGCACTATTTCTATAAACCGCTAATAGACTATCGCTATGCTAAATTGTCATTGTGTACCCATTATATAAACTGAACAACGTCGTTATTACCATTAGGCATTAAGCAATCGCAAGTACAGTGAAAAGAATATCAAGATATCATAAGCCTGCATATTTATTATTCTCAAGTATCTGGTAATGTTTCTTTAACTATTTTAAAGAAATATAGCTAATTTTACTTGCTATGTAGTAGGCGAGAAAATGATTTATTTAAATCATGCTCATTCAAAATTCAAGTGAAATAATTACATTGTGATCGCGAAAATGTTCGATTCTTTTTCGGTGTTTTATGATCTCTACACAACGAAAATCCACCTCACTCATTTCCGTCTGTTGTTCTGTACGCTGGCATTTTTCTAGCCGCGTAATCTCAGGCACCGCTACATGAACTGTGATTAAATTTGGGCAGGGGTACGGTCGTAGTAGGTGATGCTACTATAATTCTAAAAATTGGTACATAGGCGGTGTAAGTAGCAAAAACAAAAGTTTCAAATATTCCTCGAACTTAGCTTTTAGGCGTTTTAAAGGTTCCTGATCATTTTATACTTTTTTTGGGATGTATGTATTTGGCACCAATATACTTATTCAACCAAAGTAAATTTAATGTTTGTGCATTTTGGCAAGTGGTATCCAACGTTATTAATCAAACAGTTACTGGTAGCTAATTTTTTCCCTTTTACTTCGCACACCAATAGGTGAGTATATGGTATTGTGATCGCGAAAGTTTTCGATTTTGAGATAACACGCTTTTTGGACGTCTTATGATATCTACGTAACGGAAATCCACGTCACTCGTTTCCGCATGTCTGTTTGTCTGTCAGTCTGTCCGTCTGTTGGCATTTTTCTAGCCTTGCAATCTCGGGACCTGCTGCATGGATTGCGATGAAATTTGGGCAGTCATATGCTGTCGGGTCGTAGCAGGTAATGTTTTGAAATCGGTGCATAGGCGGCGGAGTAATTAGCAAAAAACAAAAAAAATCATATATTCCTCGAACTTCGTTTTAAGGCATTTTAGGGGTTTTTAATCATTTTCTACTTTTTTTGGTGGGAGTGAGATTGCGGTGGTTGAGGGATGGGGGGTTGTAACTTTATCTGAAACATTTGTTGTATTCATAAGGCTATCCATTGATCTGTAAACGAAAGCCTTAGCGGCATGATGCACTTTTTTAGGTCCATCCGAACATTGCCTTGCGTATTACAGAAACCAAGCGACTTGGTTGCTGATTTGCTGATGTATTCATACAAATATTGCTTTTTAGATCGTTCTGTATTGTGTAACGTGGAAACTATTGAATTGATCTTAATGAAATTTCGACACAGTATTACCTTGGTGAGGATAGAAAACGCATATGGTTTTTAGAAATTGTGTCAGTGGCGGCGCAGCAATAATCAAACAACTAAAAATATTTAGAAAAAGAGCCCAAACTTCATTTTTAAACGTTTTAGGGGTTCCTGGTCGGTTTCTAATTTTTTGTGGTGGTTAAATTAGGGTGTTTGGGAGGTGGAGAGTTGTAAAAGTAGAAAATTTGTTGTATTCATAATAGTCTGTGAAAGACCTAGCGGAATAACACACTTTTTTGCGGGCGGGCAATGATTTGGTTGCAAGCGTATCTCAGAATCTCCATTAAATACCTTACAAGAAAGACTGAAATCAGAAGAGTAGATAGTATGAAATATCTTGGAGTATATCTAGATTCACATTTAAAATGGGATCAGCAAATTTCACATGTGAAGAAAAAAATAAGATGTGTAGCATATAAACTTAAAATTCTATCCAATATTCTAACAGATAATTTCCTTAAAATATTATGTCATGCTTTAATTGAAATGCATCTAATATATGGAATACCAGCTTGGGGATCTGCCTGCAAGACATGTACTTCTGAATTGGATATATTACAAAAGTATGTGCTTCATAAATCTAAGTTCCGTCAAACGATTTATACCAAGAAACAAAGTTACTCGATACTAGGTAACTTTATTTCTTACATACTAGCAATTTATTCCACAATATCTGTGCTGATGAAATGAAACATGAACATATACATGTATAGCACTAGGCATAAAATATGGTCATCAAACTTAGTTCGACCACACAAAACTATATTCCAACAATCATTTATGTATCTAGCTCCGAAATTATATTGTTCAGTACCATCAACCATAAAGTCCCTCTGATTTGGCAAAAATTTTAAACAAAAGCTAAAGGAATGAATTTACTCTGTAGAGCGAATGATTATACGTAATATTATTAATCAATAAAATTTGTTCTAGTAATATTTTGTATATGTATATTTGAAAACATTTGAATTAATGTAAATTAGATTTTAGATCACATTTTATATCCACCCACAGGCAATGCCTACCGTGGATTTATTTATATTTATTTGCTGCATTGTAATTATATTATTACTTCCCACACCGATAGGCAGTATTGTGATCGCAAAAATTTTCGATTTCGAATTAATACGCTTTTTAGGCGTTTTATGATGTCTACATAACGAAAATCCACGTCACCCATTTCCGTCGGTCTGTCTGTCTGTGCGCGTCTTTTTGGCCTCGTAATCTCAGTAACCGCTGCATGCATGGATTTTGACGAAATTTGGGCATGATATGGGGCCCTAGTAGGTAATGCTACTATAATTTTGAAAATCGGTGCATTGGCGGCGGAGTAATTAGCAAAAAACAAAAAATTTCAAATATTCTTAAACTTCGTTTTTAGGAGTTCTAGGGGTTTTCTGATCGTTTTCAACTTTTTTTTGTGAAGGTGGAATTGGGGTGGTTGAGGGTGAAGGGTTGTAAAACTGAAAAATTTGTTGTATTCATAATAAGCTGTCCACCAACCTGTGAAAGAAAGACCTAGCGTCATAATACGCTTTTTTAGGCCCATCCGAACATTGTCTTGCCTATTGCAGAAACCAAGGGAGTTATAATTTTCTGATTTATGCGTGTATTGGTTCGGATCGTTCTTTATCGTGTAACATGGAAACTATTACATTGATTATAATGAAATTTTTACACATTACTACCAAGCCAATGATGGAAAACGTTTACGATCTTTAGAAATCGTGTCAGTGGCGCCGCAGCAATAATAAAAAACTAAAAATATAAAAACAGCTCAAACTTTTTGAGTGGGGGTGAAATTGGGGTGGTCGGGGGGTGGGGGTTGTAAAACCCAAAAATTTGTTGTGTTCATAATAGGCTGTTCATTGATCTGTAAAAGAGAGTCCTAGTGGCATTTTCGTTATGTAGACATCATAAAACGCCCAAAAAGCGTATTATCTCGAAATCGAAAATTTTCGCGATCACAATACTTCCCTCACCTATCGGTGAGGGAAGTGAAAGAACTAAAAATATAAAAATAGCTCAAGCTTCGCTTTTAGGCAATTTAGGGGTTCCTGAACATCTCGTTTCATCCAGTTGAAGGTCTTAGAATAAAAACTATGTCGTTCTAGTTCCTACGGAGAGAAAATCAAGAAATTATTTACTAGATGGTGGTGGATGTTTTCTAAGGGCAGGCGGGCTATAATTTGGTTGCAACAGAATCTCAGATTATAACTTCATGCAATGGAAAATAATAAAATGATATCACCGTTATGTGTGGGGAGTACTGATTCAATCAACTTGATCCATTTTTATTATTATAGCTTCGTGGTAAAGAAAATAATAAACTGACCTTACCGTAATCTGTGGGTAGTAATGAGTGAACCAACTTGACTTAACTTTTTTAAATTTGAATGCAATTTGTTTTAAGTTTAATTTCTGTAATTCAATTGTTTCTAGATGCCTGATGATGACTACACACTAGTCGAATCGTCGCATAAAGAAAAATAAGAAGTTTTTGTTTTAATTCTGCCGTATCCTAAAAAAATAACCAAGTTAGTCATAGCGGGTCAAAATCGTTGCACAAAAAAAAAGGTAAAAAGACGCTCGATTTATCAGACTATAATTCTTCAAAGATTGTTGCAAGGCAAGAGTACGAGCCGTTCCGCAAAGTCACGTCACAGTTTCCCTATGCCTGAAAAAGCGGTCGTAACCGAATTTATCCGATTTCCGTGCAGCGACGTCCTTTGAGATTCGAGCGGCCAACTTTTAAGGGGGTATTGGGAGCGAAGGAAAACTTGATTTGGAGGAAATTGTTTTCCTTCCCGTGTTCGTAAGGAAGACTTTTTCCGCCACTCATGTCGGTTTGCCCGAATCGGTATATCGGAATTTTCTAGGTCATTCGTATACAAAACACGATCATATGAGGATTCATCAGTATATGCTGAGACTAGTGCGGTAACTTCTTTCAGAGGTAGCATATTATAACAAACAAGATGAGGTATGAAAGCATTTAATGTACTTTCGCTAATTAGGCTTTGGTTTTACCCAGTTTGTGTTAGAAAGTAATTATTGAAATGTCAGCGTTTTGCGCAACCATAAAAAAACAGTGGAGTAAAGATATGCCTCTAAGTTTTGTTTTCAGTTGGGTGACACACCAAGAGGTTTAAAGAATCAGTTGAAAATGAACTTTGTCCTGCAGCCTGAGGCTTAATTCAGATGACGCGCATCCGACACGCGTTCGCTTGACGCTCGTTTTGAAAATATACATAATTAATTCAAGCTGTTCACATGGACGCGCGCACGACAAATTGTACGCGCGTACGACGCCACTAGACTCGGAGAATCTCAATACGCGCGTCGGTCAGCGGCGACGCGCGTAATGAAATTCTAGACGTTCCCATTGCCTGTTCAGTTGGCACTCGTCTTGTCTAGCGTTCGGTCGACATACCTGGTGTTTCTTTACAAAAACTCATTTCTCACGTATGCCATTGAAATGGAAACAGAAGAATTCAATACAGATATGTTTATTGATGAAATTGAGGGAGAGCGCCTTTGAGGAACTGGTCCTAATGTTTTGCAAATCTGACGATAACAACAAGCAGATGTCAAATCCTGTTTATCTTGTAGAGCCGTCAAGTTCAAGGAGTTGTTCCCAGGCATCACTTGGTCAACAATATAGCATGCCCCACCAACCAGATAGTTATTTAAATATTTCATATGACATTCGGCCATATACACAACTTCATAGCCAACAAACTTATCCTAACAGTGTACAAGTCCAAGCAGTGACACCGGTACCCACTCCATCGCTGTGTGCTTCAACTAATGTTAGTGAAAATTCTCAGGATTCATCCGAACTCGCGTTGTTCGCGAATACTGGCACATCTTGACCAAAATTAACTTTTGTCTTGTGTTGATATAACAATAAAACAATTTTACAGACTTATTTTAGTGTAACAATGAGTTTTTCTTCTGGTGAAATGCAATACCTCACTGCATTTGTATCTGCTACGATATCATTCTTAATGATGTGCAGTAAGTTATCAAACTTTATTGACATCCTGAACTCCTGAAGTAGTTAAAAAAATTTAGGTTCGTGATTTCGTAGCCTGGGATACAGTGTAAAGTATAAACTTGTAGAAAGTCTGTTCCTTAAAACTGGATGAACCCAATGTGTCCTTTCCCTCCTACGTCGTTTCCTTCTTCTATATGCTAACCAAACACAAACAGCTTCTCCTACATCCATTCTTGTTAATAACAACAAATAAACTGACACTCAATTGCCTAGTCTCACTCTATATAAAAGTTGTACGAAGTTCTACGCGTGTCATCTGAACACAGACGTTAGGCTCAGTTCAGATGACGCGCTTACGACGCACGTCGAGTGGCGCACGTTTGTTGCCTCTGTGTCCAGATGACACGCATAGGACCTCGTACAACTTTTATATAGAGTGAGACTAGGGAATCGAGTGTCAGTTTATTTGTTGTTATTAACGAGAATGGAAGTAGGAGAAGCTGTTTGTGTTTGGTTAGCATATAGAAGAAGGACACGACGTAGGAGGGAAAGGACACCTTGGGTTCACCCAATTTTAAGCAATAGACTTTCTACAAGTTTATGCTTTACACTGCATCCCAGCCTGCGAAACCACGAACCTAAATTTTTATCATCGGATTTGCAAAACACTAGGACCAGTTCCTCTTCCAGGCGGTCTTTTTTGCCGTCTTATTTGAACATAATTTGGAATGCATGTCCCAAATCGTAGGCCTGTTCTCAATTTCATCAATGAAAATATCTGTATTGAATTCTTCTGTTTCCATTTCAATAGCATACGTGAGAAATAAATGTTTGCAAAGAAACACCAGGTATGTCGACTGAACGCTAGAAAAGACTCGTGCCAACTGAACGGGTAATGGGAACGTCTAGTATTTCAATACGCGCGTCGCCGCTGACCGACGCGCGTATTGAGATTCTCTGAGTCTAGTGGCGTTGTACGCGCGTACAGTTTGTCGTGCGCGCGTCCATGTGAACAGCTTGAATTAATTATGTGTATTTTCAAAACGAGCGACAAGGGAACGCGCGTCGGACGTGCGTCATCTGAACTAAGGCTAAGCCTTATTATGTAAAAACTCGATGGCGCTGAGTAAATGCCGAGTAACAGCGACACGATAGCAACAGGACCGTCAAAAAATTCCGTATGACAGAATCGTCGGTGGACAGAACTAACACATTGTTCACACTGTTCACAGTTCTAGCACATTGTAGGTTATGTTGTCCGTCACGATGACGTCGTTGCATAATACAAAATTTACAGCAGAAGCAAATTTTCGCCTGTCGCTTTTCATCTGCAAGATACGTAATAAGACTGCCAGTCGACCACAAACTGCCTAAAACGAGTCTCCAAAAATGTATCTGCAAAATTACGTACACAAGACCAGATTTACCTTTTTTGTTCTGTATGTCGCTTATTTTTCAGTTTTCGGAAAAAAAATAGTTTGAAAAAGTTGTTTATTTTAACGACTTCTGTACACAGGTTAAAAAAAGTATCAACTTATGACTCACCCTGTATAATATGAATGTACTACCTACACAGGCTAACATCATTCGCAAAGGACTAAATCCATGAAGTTGACGAAGGGCATTGTAGCCTAGCAATGAAAGCTTTTTACGATACTTTTTGGTAAAAGGCTCAGAACAAAGAATGCATTATTCGGATTAGAGATGAGTGCTACACCGCACCTGGTTTTTTTCGCTCCATGTTACCGCGCAGACCTTTCGGCATCAGTCGGTAGCTACGTACACCCTATGCTGGAAGCGCTGTGCTGACTTGACAACGCAAATTTTGATTTTTTCCAGGCAACCACGTCATGTATGAGAAAACGCTAGAGTCAAGGTAGACGTCGACCAGTCAATATGTGGGGAGCTTAGGCTTATTTTGCTTTATTTATGTTTTACTTGTTTGAGATTTTAATAACTTTACCACTGTCGTAATAGCAAAAAAGCTTAAAAGCCACCACATGCCTGGTTTGCTCCACCGTTGTCATAACAGTTTGTGTCCGAGAACTATAAAGAATTCCTTTTACTGTATGGTAGGCATTGATCTTGATAGTTCTTTTGGCACAGAGTACTTACTATTGAATCTTTCGTGTATATCCTTTTCTTACTCTAACCATTTTTCAGTTGTGAAGTAAACATATATTTTTTTTTAATGGAACACCCTGTATATTATTTTTTACGTCAATCGGAAATAATTCAAGCTTTTCAAAAATATATATTGTTATGAATCGTTTCTGAAAACTAAGCTCAAAATTTCATTTTTTACTTTATTTGTAGCAGTAGGCCATGACTAATCTATTAAAAACAATATCCAAGTAAACAGTTATTAAGATACAAGATACTCAATACTTTATTAACTACTATTTTTGATAATATTCAGTAAATATTACCTATTGTATTACATTACTTAGAACCAAACATTATATCTGAAGAATATCAACACACTATTAAATTTGAATTTGAATCAAAATAAAAACTAAAAACATCGAGGAGCTTCTAGAAATGTTGGTTCAGGTTGGAGACTATTTTCTCGAATGCAAATCTGGCACAATTTCTTATTCTTTCAATGGCATTTAAAAGAATTATTGGTCTCCCTCGTTTTATGGCGATTAAAAATCCCCAAACCGCACTTAAGTCACAACTGGCCCATTGTACATCCTCCCAGTGAGTTGCTTCCTCAGGTCATCGTCCATCCTGCCAATTTTAGGAAGGTGGACAAGTCGCTTGGGGACATCTCCCTTATCTGGGCAGGTATAGGACAAGACCGGCGAAGGCACACTCTCTAACAGAAGATAACTCTTGGCCACTAACATATGACACATCCTTGTAGTTCTTCTCATCGTTCTGCCATTTAGGCATCATCACGTAATTCACGCAGTAGTCCGTCGCGGATTAAGTATTGTATTATTAGGAGCCATTTCGACGACCATCTTGAACGCTGGATATTTTTTAATCACTCCGTTTGTTTCTTTTTCTTTACAAAACAACTTGCAAAAATTGACTATAGGAGCACTTCTTCCATGGTTACTTACTGTCAACAAGATTGCGTTCAAATAAATACAAAGAGACACCATGTGGACGCTCTTTTTTTGCAACGTTCTCGTTCACTTTTGAAACTGCGCAGACAAAACGTTCTAGAAAACATAGCGTCCGGATCAGCCTTAAAACATAGTTAATAGATGATCTGTCCATTCGTAATATACATAAAAAATAAACCTCACTTTTCCACTGATTCTGGGCTTTTACATGGTGCTGCGATTCCTGAATCGACTAAAGTTCCTACTCAAATAGAAACCTGTTGCGATGCCTGGGTAGGGTTATTTCTTTGCATCTACGCAATACTATGCACGTTGAAACTCTTGAAACTTGCACCAGCATCACCGACTTGGCGTCATGGCTCACCGACCAAAATGGGATTCTAGACTCTGCATCACTGCAAGCTGCAACTGATGCCAAATTCGTGATCCAGTGCTACAAACGCTGCTACTTGCACCATGAAACGTAGAAGTCTATGCCTGCATCACAGCATGCATCAACGTCTGTGGGCCGCTTTATGTTACATTCGTCAAAAAACTATTGACACTACGTGAAAGACTGCACCGTTTCTGTTGTGTATACAAAAAACATCCCTTATCCATCTGTAGCACAAGATTGCAATTCAGTGTTGGCAGCAGCTTCGACATAATTCGAATCTATCGACCCTTTCGGCCCCTCTGAAAGCCTACATACGTGACTAGATCACCGGCGTTGGATCCCGTCCCCTACCGCACATCAATTAAACATCGAAGGCGGCCAGTAGCCGCATCTTTGTTTCTGTCGATTCCCCCCACAGTCCGGCCAACAGATCAGTCTATTGTTCTCACAGCCGCGTTAGATAAAAGCCGAAATCGCTCATTCAATTTTCTTTCGTTCCCATTGAACTAACAGCGATTGCTGGACAAAGCCTTGTATCTAGGTTGTGATGATGAAGGGCATTTTCTCTATTAGTGTTATCGAAGCAATATTTGTTGATTGAGTGTTGGGCGTGTAAGATTTTTATTGGAGTATACCAGTTATTTCCAAATAGATTTAAAAGAATGCCGTATTTTGCTGGAACAAGTTAAGATTGGTTCATCGCGTTTTACTAGCATTTCATCACAACCACATATGTCGGATAATAAACTCTTTACTGATGTTCGGCGACGACAGTGGCAGTTACCAGAATTTTTACAAAATGTTGGACTAAAAATGTGTTTGAAATAAGTAACATGGCAGTCAGCTGCTCCAGGAAGCAGCTTTTGTTTTTTGCTTTCTAATTTCCCAAGTCGGCATTTTTGAAATCTTGAAGAACGCAAACTTCTATTTGAATTGTTGGTGTAGCCAGAATGAGACTCGGTGTCTTTCGAAACGCATCTCATTCGGAATCCAAGAACAAACCATGTCCCCTCTTCGTTTTTTCCTTTTTTACTATTCTCTGTTATCGTTCTTGTGTATAATAGAAACTTGATTCCATTTTACACTGTGTCCTGTCATCCAAACGTGTTTCATGCTTAGGCAAGGGGCTTCTAAGCAGCCAAAACTTTAGTAAAACCTCACTGAACCTTGTTAAGCACATAAATTATAGAATATTTTTGTGAGCCGTTGATGACCTTACTGATAATGGTACCGCAGATGACACCTGAATGTTCTTTCCGTTTGCATGGTATATGTAGTAAAAATATGAGAAACATTTTTTCAGCGGCCGTCCCGAAAATAGAACTTTCGGTATGATTTATTAAATCGAAAGTGAAACTTTACACAAATCGTACCGAGTGTAATAAATAATAAAGTAAGTTGGCTGTAATGTTCATAAATAATATTTATAGTATCTATCTCTATTATTTTTTAATATTTTATCTAATAAACGATTGCAGAAAAAATATTGTACGTAAAGTGATTCGCAGGCTTCCAGGACTCGCCTACGGCTCACCTATCTACTCATCCCTTAAAATGTCACTTTCGGGACTTGTTACGTAAATAAATATTAAGCGGCAGCAAAATGTTTTTTATTTATGAAACTTAACTGAAAGCACTCGTCTGCAATAAGACCAACTACGTATGTAATATAGTAGGTATTTGTCTCAGTAAATAATGAATTTATGCATTTTTTTATATAAAAGTTGTTCAATATTGTAGTTTTCATAATAAGGCAATATTCAGTTGTTTTCGATTCAGAAAATAAATGAGTAACGAAAAACAGAAGATTTTTTAAATAGCACGCTCATTAGGCTGATTTGATAGAGATTTTTGATGTCTTTTCAATGATATAACGTGTTAATACCGAAATACAAGAAAATATATCTAAAGAAACTTTATTGACTTGATTACATTAAAGTAATACAAATGAACAAGTACATTTCTTATTAAGCCTGGAAGATAAAATTAGTAGGTAATGAAATGGGTTTCATCCCAAAAGGTGGTCAAAATGTTCACAATTAATTGTAAGACAGTAGCCTAACGTATCGCGAGAAGCTTGAAAAGAATTTCTGAGCAGTCTGTAAGCAATTTCTACAGCTTCAATTTGTATTAATTTGTTGTTCTAATTCATCTAATTGATGTACTGACGTATTTAGGTCAACAAATTTCTGTCACATTTACTGGCTTACTAACAAATCTTGGATATCTAGATTAATGTTATTGATACATATTTGTTTTATATTTTTTTTAAACATTTTCTTATATTTGGGTACCGACATGTTATATCATTAAAAAGAGACAAAAATTATCTATCAAATGGGCATAATGAAAGGATACATTATTATTTAAAAAAAAAATCAATTGTTTTTCGTTACTTTCTTTACTCGTGCTCTGAAACAAAGACTACTGAATATGGCAGTGTTATAGAAAATACAATATTGAACACCTTCTATCAAATATAAATAATTTCTTATACAAACATTATTAACTGAGATATAATATACTATATTCCATACATAAAATCTCATCGTATTATTTAAAAGAAATAAATAAAAAGACGCTATCGTACTAAAAGGAGATTATGTAAACAAATAATCACTTTTTACAAAAAAAGTGTTTCATTTAAAAATAACAGACTTACCAAAAATTCCTGTTATTATCAATATATTTATGCTTTTCCAATCTTTCCTATAGAGTTACATATTCGTTCTGTTTACTTATCTAGTATTATTTTGTCCCAAAAAATTTGTGAGTGACAACAGAAAGCTTTTGCGTTTCACAGATCTTTTGACTCTGTCACAATGTTTCAAAATTCTATGTCATTAAGCCCCGCGTATAAAGTTACGTTAGGTCGAAGACGTAATGAAGGAATTGGAGTTCTCTCTTGAAACAGCTCCTCTCAACTAAAGCAATTTGCCAGCGAGCTGCCTCCCTTCAACACAAATTCAATTGTAGCGAGACGTAACATAGTTGCATTATTATACCCCACCAGATAGCGAGTAAATTTCATCCCTGTCACGTTGGACGTCGGAGAGCTTAGAGAAATTGCTGAATGAGGAATCAACCGACAGAAAAACGGTCGAGATAGAGTCGGACTTACTAAAGATGCTACATTGACTTGATAATAGAGAACTTGCCGACTTCAATAATATGACTCAGTTATACCTCAAAAAATCATTTCCCAATTATTATTCCTTAAAAGTTAAAAATAATGTTGTTACAAGGTTTCGCACGATGGAAGGGCGTTTGAAACTGCCCGATTTTATCAACATGCATATTTTAACAAAGGCTTTGACAAAGCTTTTCCACAGCATAATAAACAATCAGCACAATAACTCAAGTCGGCGGAAATTACACGCACATCCCTACTTTTGGATGGGTTTTTTGTAGGGATGGTAACGGTTAGTTCGATACTTCTGCACTAATATCGAGTTTTTTGCGATCGATACTTTTTGAGGCATTCCAAGCTGGTATCGATAATTTTGTATCGGTATCGAAAATAATTATATAATCATTGAGGGGTGTAATCAGTTGCACAAAATGCTCTCCACGAACCAAACGCGCTTATTTGGCTGAAAAATATCGAGTTGGTACCGGTATCGATATTTTCATTTTCGCATCTCTACCCAAACTTGACAGGCGTAAAATCATCCAAAAACCTTCCCATGGTCAAATTTTGTGGGAACCATTTTTATATAGGAAATCCTGAGAGATATTATGCTGGTTGTTTATTATGCTGTGGTTTTTCTATTGGATGTTATTTAGCAAAAGCTTTCTATTGGATATTGAGGGCTATGTTAATAAGTATCATCCAATAATATTTTATCAATATTGAAAACAAAACGTCAAAGCTGGATGACACTTTTGTCAAAAATATTTTAGAAATTCATGGTGATTCATGGATCAAAATCGTAGCAGGATATCAGAACAAAGCGATTGATTTGCAAATTAATGCCACATTTTTCGCGTTTACATTATAGTTATTGTATAATTACTAATTGCAAACTGCGATAATTTGTGACAGACTCATAAAAGTAGTGCCCTATCAATCACAGCAACTACCTTATTTAATAATTACAAATCCCACCTCCGTTAGCCAGATGGATTATAGAAAAATATATACTTCATCAATTTTTCATTTACTGGATGCATGTTTGTTATATACCTTCTTATAGAAATATTCACAGAGGATGTAAAGGTGCAGCGTACATTGTACATAAAATAAGGTTATACGCAGCTAAATAGCGAGCTTTGCCGTTCTGGATAGGCAATCAGTAATGTACATGCACGCTTGGGAAATGGTTTGACTAATAACTTTAACTTTTGAAATGTAACAAAATGCTATTTTTACAATTTTTTACTATAAAACAAAGATATATTGGACGTAGGTATTTATAATTATTATCGATAGTAAATTATTGTTTTATCCAAATTATGCAGTGAGTGAATTTCTTGTCATCATATCATTGATACACCAAGAAATCAGTGATCAAATGTACCGCTTCTCTGGAATCTGATTGGTTGAGATTACCAATTGCTAAACTTTTTGTTAAACAAGATAATGCAATTTTTCACCCATTTAGGATAGAAAATCAGACTTGCAAATATACTAGAGGGTTCACAATGGTCGATTGTATGTAAAGTATGTCATTTTTGAGCTTTTTGAGGTCAACTTCAAGAGAAATCAATAATTTTCAGAGTACTTTGACAGATGCATGTTTTTGAAAGGGCTGCTCTGATTGGTCAAAGCCCTTGATAAAATGCGCATGTTGATAAAATCGGGCCGTAGTGTAACAACGCGGCACTGATACAGACGATGGGTGCAAATATTAATTTATTTGGTATTAGTTGCTTTGAAACTCAGCTGATAATTTTCCGCATGCAGATAAGCTATTAGTTATTTAGCATACAAATTTCTGCCAAACATTGTCAATATATGTAAAAAAGTTAAGTATCGACTCAACCAAGAGACTTGGTACAAAAACCCACCAGATAGCATTACATAGATACCTAAAAATGTTTCATATCTGCTCCTTGAAATGCGTTATCGCAACTTTTTACCTACTACTCCAATCATCATCATAGTCACAATGTCTTAACAGACATGTTGTGAACTCGTAAAATGCATTATAAGTCGGAGCTAGAGTATTGCCGACACGAATATTATCAATAGTTTTGAGAACTGTAGCTCGCCATCGTTCGCGATTTACTGTCAGTTCAGTGGCGCTCTTGATACTCATATCTAGCAACTGTTTCGTCGTATCCACCCAGAGTGTAGGGGAACGGCCACGGCACCGCCCACTCGGGGCGTGACCCTGAACTACAAGTTTCGCCATATTATCGCTTCTGTGAATATGTCCGAAGAATGTAAGCATTCTCATCGACACAATGGAGGATAGTCTCTTTGGATTACCGAGCTCATCCAATATGGAAACATTAGTTCGATGGGCGGTACAAGGAATTCTCAGCATTCTCCTCCACGTCCACATTTCAAAAGCATCTATGCGAGCTCGATCTGCCTTTTTAACAGTCCAAGTTTCCGAGGCATACAAAAATATGGAGAACACAAGAGACCGAACCAGTGACATTTTGGTAGCTTTAGTGATGTTATGGTCACACCATATTTTAGTAAGCTTTGTCATGGCCACCCGTGCCTGTTGAATGCGCCGTCGAATCTCATTCCCACAGCTACCTGATTTGTCGATCAAAGAACCGAGGTACACTACCTCACAACGGCCTATTGACTTATGACACCAATAGGTGATAGCAATTATAACGTTTTTGAAAGCCTATAAAAAGATCTAGTTATTCCCACAATGCCCACCAAACAGTGTCTGGACATCCAGTTATAGTTAAATATTTTTTGAATGCTCATACGTAAGTTGAGGAGATCCTTACCTCTATGGGAGTCTCTTATCACTCAGTATTTCTCATATAGCAACTCTATGTATATGAGTCTAGCTCAGCTCGTGTTAGAATTGATGGTAACCTGTCTGGTCAAACAGCAACCAGAAAAGGAGTTATTCAACATTTACTCTGAATTTGTGATGAGACAGGTATTGGACAACTGGAATGGCGGTGTAACTATTGGCGGAAGCAAAATATCTAACTTAAGATTTGATGACGATACAACCCTTATTGCTGCTTCTCAGGAAGAACTAGTAGCTCTATTAAACATTTTAGAACAACACAGTGCAGCATATGATCTTGGTATTAACTACAACAAGACCAAGGTTATGATCGTGGATAGAGAGCATGACAATCATCGAGAAATAAAGTCCATAAACAAAGATATATTGCATCTATTTATAATTATTATCCATTGTGTCGACGAAAATGCTTAAGTACATTCTTCGGATATATTCACTGAAGCGATAATATGGAGAAACTTGTAGTTCAGGGTCACGCCCCGAGTGGGCGGCGCCGTGGCCGTTTCCCTACATGCTGGGTGGATACGACGAAACAGTTGCTGGATATGAGTATCAAGAGCGCCACTGAACTGACAGTAAATCGCGAACAATGGCGAGCTACTACAGTTCTCAAAACTATTGATAATATTCGTGTCGGCAATACTCTAGCTCCGACTTAATGCGTTTTACGAGTTCACATCATGTCTGTTAAGACATTGTGACTATGATGATGATACGTAAGGTTAATGTCGCGCCGCTACTGACCGTACTATTGGCGCAATAGGAGCATAGAAGATAGTTAGTACTGTCAAGAATGTCAATAGGTTCTTTCCAACAGCATATTTTGTACCGTCCATTGAACCGTCACGAAACTCTTCGGATCGTTTCTGGTGCGTCACGGACATGCGCCTGAGTTTTCTGACGATGACTTGGTGTTAGTCTATCAACCACAACCGAAAAATGAGGATTATTTGGGTAATTTTAGCCATGAATAATGGTTGCCACTCACAACCAGGTATTCCTGTAGCTCTATAAACAAAGAACCTGGGTTACGTTTTACATAAAAATGACCGAATTTATCATAACATACCATGTGTAATAACATTATTTTTTGATTCCATTTCCATTTTTGGCTTCGGTGAAGTTTCGGCCAACAAACGAACCAGCCAAACCTCAAGCAACAGCAAAAACAAAAGAAGCAAAATCAAATCACACTTAATCTCAACACTCAAGATTCCAGGAAGCGAGAAAACGGAAGGCGCATAGAAATTACAAAATGAAATTGTGCGGCAAGCAGGCGATTTACTTTCTACTGCGCATGTCAGTCCTCATAGTCTTTACTCTGGACCAAGTACCGATTTGACCGTACAGAAACCGTCCCATGAACGGTAACGAAATCTGTTGGAACGCTTTATGGACCGTTTCATGAACGGTCACAAAACGTGTTGGAACGCATTTCACGTTCTGCGCATGTCCGTGACGATACATTGTACGGTATTCAGGCCTGTTGGAAAGAACCTCTTCGAGGTGCCACGCGGTAGATTGTGTTTTTTCAAAGTAAACAAAAAATTTCGGAGCGGCGTTGGCCGGTGCTTTGCATACCATTCCATTTTTCGTACCCATCGAGAGTACATCACGAGTATAGTACTGTTTACGCGCGGGCATATTCACGAAGTAGACCGGTTTTTAATGTTTATAAACGGGTAAAATGCCTAAAAGACCTAACAGTCATGTGGATGGTGCCTCAAACAATGAAGGAACCAAAAAACACAAACATGTTAATACTTTGGAAACGATTTATCATTATGACTCCGACAGTAGCAAGGATGAAGTAAATTGTAAGTACAAAAACAAAATTGAATTGTTTCTAATTATTGGTTGAAAATCCTGGGTATGGGTATGGTGTTCGCTGAATCCCCGGAAACAGAGATAATTGCTGTCGACGTATATTGCAAATTAAACGATAGGAAAGCTGAAATGTGTTTGATTCAACTACTATCGAGTTCTAAAAACAGTGACATGTTTTAGGACCGGTTGTACAAACGCTCAGTAAACTTCGGATTGGATCGGATCGGATGTAACCTCAAGTTCAGGGTTCAACGGTTGACGCGTTGTACAAACCCTGGGAAGGATCAGCTGAACTGGATCAAAAGAGGATTGGTAGCAATGGATATAGGGTATTTGGTGACAAAATTAGTTACTTTTCGTTTTTAATGTTTAAAGTTATGCAGGTTATGTTAATGTCACGGCTATAAATATCAAACTCTGGCATTCATCAAATTTTGTTGTCAGTCAAGAAGTATTTTGCAATTTTATAATGGAATCCAAAAAAAAGGCGACCAAAACATCGCATTTCACTATGTCACTCACGTCGGATATTCAGGTTATAAACTGATCAGCTGGTCGGAAACATCGCCATTTTAAACCTTGAACCGCCGTTAAACGCTGCCCGGTGGCCGTTCAACTTGATACGAGATTGAACTGAAGTCAACGCTTGAACCTTGTTGGTACAGCGGCAAATTAGGGATGAACCCTGTTCAAAGTTGAACTCGTGTTAAACTAACTGTGTTTGTACAACCGGCCCTTAAACGCATTTCTTTTTGATGAATCTTTCGTGGATTTTATAAGCCCCAAAATATGGCACTCGTGCCAAAATTGTTTGTTCGCGGACCTAGTCTGTGAACTCACCTCACTAGTCATGTCGGTTTACAAAATCTGTTGAGTCAATTAGGCTTTGTGTGCGTGTAGATGCAAATCATTGTGAGAAGGGTGACTGTTGTACTGTTCAATTCTTAAACTTGACGAATCGATGTCTCTGAACTTGCTTAGATCTTAAAACTTTTTTCACCACAACGTTAAGGGATCCTTTGAGAATTGTGTTTCCAACCCCGAAATTACGTACTCGTATGCCCTAAAATTATATCTGTGCTTGAAATAGTATTGAACCCTGAGAACAACGTTTATGTATATTTAAAATTTTTGCATTTCTGTTTTGACGGCCATGATGTCATAGTGGGATAATAATACATTTCTGTAGACCTGTTCAACTTCTTCTAGTTCTCTAAGTAGAGGACCTCATACATTTTATCAAATATAAATTGAATATAGACCGAGAAACGATTTGCAAATCAGGTGTCATCAGAAATATTACTAACCTTATCATTTTGTCGTATGCGAAGTCCCAAATTCAAGATATACGTAAAAGAATGATTTTAAAATGAAAGTTCATGTACGTACTTCATAATCGCTGTATAAAGAATTGACCAGATACTTTGTGAACATACTGTATAACTTAGATTCATCCTAAGAGATGTAACTTTTGGAGATCTAACACGGGCTCATTACTGTCCCTTTGTGTCTGTAAAGGAAAATACACTAATTGTGTATCATGCGTCGGTCCACGTGGCAGCACGGGCGCCACATGATGCCTCATTAGCCCATACCGTCGACCGTATATGACTAGATGTTAACGGGTACAAATTCAGCCTATTTTGAGGTACACCATACTAAATTAGAGATACAACGACAGAAATAAGTGGTTTAGTAAATTAGAGCTTAGAGATATACCATTTGTGTACGTTTTGCGCTATATAAAAACTGCATACCATCTCTTAGTACAGTTCATCATTTGGAATAGATACAGTTTTGATAATATTCAATGGTTACCATTATTTTACTTTCGTACTCGTAACCAATTCATGGAATGTGCTGTTAACCAATTTTCTAACAAGACGTAACCTTTTAGAATGGTGAAAATGAAACACTAAGTTGTATTTGAACGTAAATCTGTCGGAAGACGTTCACGATGTATATTTTGACTGAACTATGATAAGACCGACACATTCCAGGATTATTAGCGACTCGATCGATGAAGAGGACCGGACTTAGTCAAATTGTTTAGGCAGGTATTGCTACCGTTATTGATAGCAACGCCAATCTGCTTTTACTTTTGTGCGTTACTTTTCTGTCTGAATCGGACGTTTTTTTCGGAAGTGTGACAGCTAGAGTATGTTTCGGCCTTGGGAAGATAATGGGATTTCACAGCGATGTGGATTACCCTGCAGCAGTGAAGCTACGTCGGCGGTTTGTCATTACGGTGGTGAAAGTAGTGACTATAGTACGGACACTGATAATGAATTTGAACAGAGGGAGGTGGAGGTAGACCAATTAAAACCTCACAAAAGGTCACATCTTAGCGCAGATGCAAAACAAATAGTACTCAATGATAATGAACTAACGAAGGATCCAGAAAATGAAAATAAGGGGAGTATGATCAAAAAGACGTCAATTCTAACACACGTTCCATATCCAACAGTATGTGAAATTTTGAGAAAGGGGCCACAAAACAGGAAGCGTAGGTTTGGTGCTGGTGTTTCAAAAGAACTAGATTCTACGATAACAAAATTATTGAGGAATATTGTGTACGAAAAGTACAAAATTAATGAACTACCCACAATCGAATCCGTTCAAAGACAATTGGCTAGAATGGGGTAACAATATCCAAGGAGTATATTTTAGCGATGGATTAGGAAGATTGGGTTTAGGTACAGAACTGTGAACAAGCGAATGGCTATAATGGAAAGTGCAAGGATTGTGGGATGGCGGCACGATTACTTGCATAAGATAGGGCAATACCGGAACGAGGGAAGGTCAGTGTACTATCTTGACGAGACCTGGTATGATACCCATGATACCGCTAAAAAGGGATGGACCGACGGTACAAAGAAGTGTTAGCTAAAAGGCGTTCCACCAAATAAAGGATCCCGTATAGTTATCTTACACTGCGGATCATCTGACGGCTAGGTCGAAAACGCACTCAAATTATGTGGAAAGAAAATTGAAGACTGCAATATAAACTACCACAAAAACATGGACTCGGGAATATTTGAGCAATGGTTTGAGTATACCCTTATTTCTAATTTAAAGCCATTTAGCGTCATCGTAATGGACAACTCAAGCTATCACTCCAGACAAAGGTACAAAATTCCGAATTCAACGTTATCGAAGGCGGAAATACAAGATTTTCTCATAAAACAGGATTTGTACTTTGAAGAAACTTACAAAAAAAACTGAATTATTGGTCCTCCACACTGAACAGTTTGATAAACAATATGTCATAGAAAGCATAGCTAGAAAGCATGGTCATGATGTCTTAAGGTTGCCTCCCTAGTTTTGCATTTTCAGTCCTATAGAATTAATTTGGGGACAATTAAAACAACGAATCGAACGTTAAAATTGAGTGTAGAAAGGAATAATTTACCATATGGTTTATACGGTTATATTGAAATGTCTCTACCATATATTTATCAACAGATAATAAAGTTTCAAACATCTTGTTCAACCAACTGATATATGAGCACTTTATTGGATGGAATGAACATTTTCGTTGTTGCCCACTCCAACGAATTCGAATGCCCAGTCCGACCCCGTTTCCTTTCTCTGTCGGCACTTTTTGCGGAGATCCTCACTTTGTAAACAAATGGTATATCTTTGGGCTTTACTATACAGTTGGTGCGAATTCTTTGAATTGTAGCAGTACGATGATACCAAGGATTCTCCATAACGACGAAATGCATCAAGCATTATAATATGGCATTATAAGATTTGTCTAGAAAATATAATAATAGTAATAATAATAATACCTTTTCACTTATTATTTACTACGTTTACACGTTTGCCTAAAAAACGCTCTAGTTAAAACCTATGTATAAGCGCTGCTTAAAACGATTTAGGCGTTAAAACGGTTTAACTCAAACATTTTAAAAATGAGATTTAAGGTGGCTTATGCATGCTGTATGACAGAGAAAACGGCTTAGCTTGTTTTAGATGCAATGGTGCCAACGAACATTAACAAATTTAAAAACCCTTTTGCGACATTCAAGGTAGATATTTTTACAACGACAGCTTTCATAAAATACCGTAAGAACAATTTTTAGCGCTTCGGCAACCGAATTTTACACCACAAGACAGAAGCGGTTATTTACACTTTCACACGGATAATGCCTTTGCTGAAAACTGATGTCATTTTTGTTAAAGCATTTTCATTTTGACATTTTTGGACCAATAAGTGATAGGTTGGCTTTTTGCAATCAGCAATCAGCAGTCAGCTGATTTGAATCGGTTCGCAAAATTAACGTGTAGTGAACCCTTAAGTAATGCGGTTTTAATAATAATAATAATAATAAACGTCTTTATTGACCTCAAAAATAAGGGATCATTCTGTGGGGCGAGATTTAGCACATGCTAATCTTACATCTAACCCCGTGTTGGTATAAAAGAAGAAAAAAAATTAAAAGAAATACAAAATTCCAAAGTACTGCCAAATTTTGGCGAAGGTTAACTGTATATAAGAAAAAATATGCCTAAAACTAAGTAACATGATACCTACAACCTACGAGCCACAAGAGAGTGATCCGCCCAAAAAGAAACAAATAAATAAATATAAGATGTACATATTATAATTAATTAGCCTGGCGATCCTAAGTAGCTAACAAGAATATCTTTAATTTTTTTTTGAAATTTGAGATAGACTGTATAGTTTTTAGTTCATGGCTCAAGCTGTTGTATAGAGTAATAGCATTATACGTATATGATCTCCTAAACAAAGTTGTGCGGTGTATTGGCATTATTAATGTAGACGGAAATCGGATCTGGCGATCATGCACAGCCAACCTACTAACAAATTTGTCTCTGAGATATGGTGGAGATGAAGTAAGCATAATTCTGTGGGTAAAATTGATCAGACAGTATTTGAAAAGGTTCTGCACATTTAACCATTTGAGATGATAATATGCATAAGACACATGATCATACTTCCTCAAATTTTCTATAAATCTAACGCAAGTATTCTGCATTATTTGCAGACGTTTTGCATCTACAGCTGTTAGACAAGGATAGTAAATAGAGATGCCGTACAATATTTTAGAAATAACAAGGCTTTGACAGAGATCAATTTTGATTTTTTTATTTAAAATGTGCTTGTTTGCAAACAATAGTTGAACCGCTTCAAAAAAAAGTGGAACTACACATGATTGTGTGTATAAGGTGTCCCCTAATTAATCGTACACACACCGGGTACACAGTAGAACTGCTGATTCTTTTGGTAAAAATACCTATCTTTAATCAGACTTACTCAGTGCAAAAGTTGATAACCGAAATACAGATAGTGTCAAAGTTGTAATTATCATTTCGTTTTTGCTTAATAATTCAACAACGGGAAGGCATAACGGCACAATATTGGGAACTTTGGGGTTTTTTTGAGGCAAGAAATTCAAATCTGTTCTTAGTTCTGATGCCAGTTATAGAGGACGCCACCTATTACATTAAGCCTCTTTAACATGATGTAACTTTTTTTGTCACGGTGTATTAGTGTAAGATTCTGTTTTCCAAGCATTTTGACGTGAAAAAGGTATACATTGTAAATGTCGCTGTGAGTAACGGTTTTCCAGATCACTGCTTATCAGTTAGTCAGTCAACAGTCAAATCTCAAAATCACAGCAGGCTGTAATTGAAGCAGATTTAAGTTGCAACAACAAAAGCTAGACACTTAGAACTATCAAAATTTGCTGGTTCTTGTTGACGTTTCCATACTACTCATGGTTCTTTGACATATTAAAAGATCTTTCAATAACCATGCCAATGCTGGTAGGGGTATTAGTTTTCGAAGTTGCTATTTATGTTGTTTCACTGCTTTCATATCAGTCTGATACCGGGCTTTACCCATATCCACCTGACGTCCTAAAGGTTGAAACAGTGCTGATTTGGACTAGGGACATCGTATCTGATGCGATTCAGGACATGTTCCAAACAAGGATTGTAATATATTTGAGCTCATGTTAGATAAGGTAGTTTCTTATTGATAAAACAGATATCTGGAAAACAGTTACTCGTATCGACATTTATAAAGTATACATTTTTCACGAGAAACTTCTTGAGAAAACATAATCTTCAACATTTACACTAAGGTACCGTGGCATAAAAAAGTTCGGTTATTTTAATGTATGGTAAGTGGCGCCTCTACAAGTCGCATCCGAACTAAGAAGGGATTTGAATTTCTTGCCTCAAAAAACCCTTCAGTAATCCTAATTTCGTGCCATTGCGTCATTATGTTCAAGCAAAGACGAAATGATAATTACAACTTACACGCTGTATTTCTGTTATTATCAAGCTTTGCACTGAGGTAAGTTTGGTCAAATCTCATTATTTTACCCTAGGAATCTGCAATTTTGCTGTATATAATTAAATATGGGAGACATACTAATAAGCAATTACCAATAATAGAGTCCATGTTGTTACGCGTATCGCCTAACGTGAAACAAGATCCATTAATATGTCGACCTTTTTTGGTTTTTGTTACATAGTTGATAATCCCATAACTTATAAATTATAATATAGCTACTAACTAGGTACTAAGGGTTTTTTGACACCACATTACTACTGCAGTGAGGATAAACAAGCGAGCACTTTATGAAAATTATGCTAGTAGCAGTCATCAATAAACGGGAAATATAGATACTCCTCAAACGTAATTTTTAGGTAATTTAGTAATCCCCAATAACATTCTCCCACTTTTTTGAGAGGAATCAAATTGGGCTTAAGGTTAAGTATGGGAGTGTTGTAATAATCATTACTGTTTATGCAATTGTATACCGGGTTATTCACGTTATTGTTCACGAAGGATTATGGCTAAAGTATCTGATGAACAAGAAAATAATAATTTCGGATGGATACATTTTCATGTTATACAGGGTGTTCCCAAAACACGAAACGTATCAAAGTTATATTTTTCTAAATTGAATGCCCTGTATACTATTGCATGTGCAGATTCCTTGAATTCTAGTGTGACTTTATGTACCAATCATGGGATTTAAAGCAGACCGTTTAGGTGTAAATCTCCATTTTTGGTATAGGTAGATATCAGAAAAAATTCAATATCGCAGAGAAAATAAAACTCGGAAGGCTGTGGCTTGTCACCGTTATTTCTGGTTAGATTTGATTGGAATTTTCATAATATTGACCCTTTACTCTAATTCGTCTGTATCTTTTTGCTAAGTAAGTTCATCTGAACAGGTTTTTGTTTATATTTCACGGCTTGCTAGGTTGCTTATAAGTAGAAAAATTGAAAATCACCGATTTGACTGAAAATCCGAAATTAAATGAAAACTAGAAAGGCTATCAAAAATGACATTTAATCGTGTAAAAAATAGGCATTCCCATTTGACAAAATCAAGTTATCTCTGACTGAAGTTTCCTTAATTAATCAAACGATTTCTCCAAGCGCCAACGTGATTCAAATTTTACTGTCTAACCTAAGCTGACCCATTTCATGCTTAGTAATACGGCAGAGTCACAGCCTTCTAAATTTTATAATCTCTGCGATATTCAATTTTTTCTGATATCTACTTATATCAAAAATGGTTATTTCACCTAAACGGTTCGCTTTAAATTACATGTGTGACATATAAAATCACACTAGTATTCACGAAGGAATCTGAATATGCAATAATATTCAGGGTGTTCTATTTAAAACAATATAAGTTTGATACGTTTCGTGTTTTGTACAGCTAGTACAATTTGTCATTGCTAGTCAGAGCGGTCCGGTGGACCTTCGCTCTTACTTGCGGTCCGGTCGGTCGATAGGTCTGTCAGGTCTGGTCACCCAGAGACCAGACAAAGTCATGGAGAAGTAAGGGGAGAAAAAGAGAGGAAGAAAGGAGAAGAGCAAAGAGGAGGAAGTTCATCGGTTGGAGGGTATAGCTTGACATGGTCGATTTGAGTTTGGTAATTTTTGGGTAACTAAAAGGGTTAATTTTGAAGTTCGGTGTCTAAAAGAGGGCAAAAATTTAGTTGCTTCAAAAATTACATGATTTGGTTTTGATCATAGTGCGAGGCCTTGTGTGCTTGTGTAGAACTAATATTTTTATAACAGAATTAATAACTTGATGATTTTTTTATTGGCCCTGGATTGTTTAAAACTACATCCATCCAATCCATCCAGTCTGCAATATGCTGATCGTACAAATGAGTTTGAAAAAATGGACCTTGGTATTTGTGCCGACTTGCCTTTCCGGTTTCCATCTTCTAGATCCCGACTTCGTTATGCTTTGTAATTTTGCAATTTCGCTCATACGCTTCACTAATTAAATCAGTCCCCCATCCAGCCGCACACGGAAAGCTTACCGCCATTTTATTAGCCGCGTACGAGACTGCAGTATGTTACCTAAATCTAGGCCGTGCCCGACAGCTCAATCTCATACAGTTTAGAGAAGGAAAATGTCTCATTCTGTCTTTGTGGAATTACAGCAAATTAGTTTAATGGGAGGGCTACGAAACTGGGGTTCGCCATGCCTAAAATATGTGTAGAATGAAACATCCGATCTTGTTTCAAAAAGAGGAGCTTTAGAACAGTGACGTCTCATTGGAGTAGTAATATGGGTCTTAAAATAACGATTAAGGTTTTTTCTAATTTGCAGGTCTTGAAACTTGTGTATTCTTCACATGTCTGATGTAAATTGGAAAATTATTCCTTAATATGATATTCCTATCTAAGTTGTACATGTAATTAGTACTGGGCGAATACAAGGACAATTCTTGAAGTTTCTTCTATTCAAGACATCAGGATTTATCCGAAAAGGGGATTTGATTATTTCATACTTTTAAGTACGTTTAGCTTTACCATATTCAATACTAGGAGAGCTCTAGGTAGTTTGAACTTTCTTCACATTTTACTTAATAGCTTGATATGTCAATACACCTTCGATAAGATCAATTTTCGTGTACCTGTACGCAGTCAGTTCTATCCAATCGGTATGGTGTGTGGAAATTTCAATGCTTTAGGTGAATATTATGATATAAATAGTTACAACTATAACTGATGCGGAACAATATGATTTTGTTTGTGGTTGTTGAGATAGATAGATAGATAGATAGATAGATGTCTCATCCACGATACACCTGACCAGTTGATCTCAGATCAGAGCATATAACATAATAAAAAAATAGTTCTTCTAAAAGTGAAATCTAAGAATTTTCACTTGATCCTTCTTACAATATGTAATTGTCTGTATAAGCTTGCATTAGACTAAATGTAATACTATCTAGTCTGGAACTTCTGATTCTTTTTACTATATTGAAGTTTAGTATACAGGGTTACTGGTAACTCGACCACTTTCCTGTAGGAAGTGATAGAGGGACTCAAATGCAATAGATTTAACCCCCTATATGTAATTCCGAAAACCGATAGTTTTCGAGATAATTAACATTTAGTGTTTTTCAACGATATGTCCAAATGTCCACACTACATCCCAAATTTAGGAAAAACCCTGTTGTCGATTTTAGTAATTTCCAATTTAGTTTTTTACTGACACATACGCAAATCTAATTTAGTATTTAAATGTGTATAAATACTAAACAGTTACAAACTACATACAATTATTTAAAAAATAAAGAACAGAATTTTTACATTCATGATGGTTGTGCAGCACATTACCGTATCACAATTCAGCAGTTGTTGGACAACACATACCCGAACAAATGGATAGGAGGGATGAACCCATCCCACGGCCTGCGCGGAGCCCAGATCTGACACCTCTTGATTTTTACGTCTGGGGTCACATGAAGGCATTGGTTTACGAGACTCCAGTTAATACTGCTGACGAACTAAGGCAAAAAATTATCAATGCGGCGGAGGAGATGAAATGAACTTTTTCAACACGAGTTACAAAAACCGAAGTGAGGAAGCGGATCCGTACTTGTATCCGAAATCAAGGGCAACACATTGAGCAAGATCTCTAGAAACTTTGAGTGGATTTAATTGGTTTTACTTGGATAAAATCATCGACCGCATTTGCAAACATTCTAGTATGTAACTGAGTTATCAATAATGATTGTAGTGTCATTCGTTCTTTTTGAATAGGGGTTTTTTAGTCATTGCTGTTTATAATCCTTCTGAAAAGGTTATTAGGTAGGAAAGTTTTTTTAGCGATTTGTTCAACCATTTGTATAATTTTTTTTTGAGCTAGATAATTTTCTTTCACGGTGAATGTAAAAATTTTGTTGATTATTTTTTAAATAATTTGTATTTAGTTTGGAACTGTTTAGTATTTTGAAACATTTTAATACTAAGTTAGCTTTGTGTATGTATAATAACCTTTATTTCCAAGAGACAAATTACATTGTATTGGAATAGTCAGTTGGGGGAAAAAAGAACGAAATATTTGATACATACATTACAAAACACATTAATAAATGTAATAAATAATGATAAATGTAATAAATAAATGTAATAAATAAATAAGTAGAAAATGACCAGACCGGAGTCAAGCCATTTAGTGGTGAATATTAAGGAATTCTTCTACATCATAAAAGCATTGTTTCACCAAAAACACCTTAAGGCATTTTATAAAACAACCGATTCCCTGAGCTGTTTTCAGCTCTTCTGGCAGTTTATTCCACAGTCTTAGCCCCAAGCAGTCTGGTGCGTTGAAACCGAGATTATACCTACGGTAAGGAACGTAAATGTCGGCATTCTGTCTGGTACTGACACCGTGTACCTCACCGACCGTACTAAATTTGTTTTTGTTTTTGTAAACATGAACGCACATTTCCAAGATAAATAGACTAGGCACCGTCAGTATGCCAAATTTTTTAAATATGTCTTTACATGACTGCCTACTAGTCAAGCCTAGCATGCGTCTTAATATCAGCTTCTGAGACAGGAACACCTCCTGGGCCGCAGGACTCCTACCCCAAAAGCAAATACCATAACGTAACCTGCTACATACTTGGGCATAGTAGAATAACAGCAGCTGATCAACCGTCAGGACTAATCTCAGATTATGCATTAAAAATGCAGTAGAATGCAACTTCGAAACTAAATGGCTACAATGATGTTTCCAACTTAAACAAGGATCTACATGCAAGCCCAGAAATTTAGTAGGTTCGCAGTCGGTTGCTACTAATCTGAAATCATCAACATTTATCGCCAAAGCATCACACGTCTTTTGCCTATTGTGAAATCTCAAAATCGCCGTTTTATCTGTGTTCAAGAGTAGACCGTTTCCATTAAACCACGCATTCACCATTCGCATTGTAGTTTCACACTTCTGCTGTAAAGCTTTTTGTGATTTGTCAGAGATTACAATGGAGGTATCATCGGCATACATTGTGAAAGTAGCTGGCACAGATAGTTTATCTAAATCATTAATATAAACCAAAAATAGAAAAGGGCCTAATACTGACCCTTGAGCCACTCCAATGTTTATGGTTTTTTTATTGGACATGGTGCCATTATTTATATAAACAAATTGTTCCCGGTTACTCAGGAAGGTATTCAACCATCTATAAGGGTTGCCTCGAATACCGCATCTCGATAGTTTGTCTAGAAGCCTTTTGTGATTGACACAATCGAAGGCCTTGCTTAGATCGCAAAAAATGCCTATCGGACAATCACCATCCTCCACGTAGCTTATGATACGTTCATAGTATGAATGTAAAGCACTGCTGGTAGACTTATTTTTTTAAAAACCGTGTTGATTTATAGAAAAAATTTTGTGTTTACTTGCGTAATCTATAAATCTAGACAAAAAAGCATATTCAAAAATTTTAGAAAATCCAGAAGGTATCACAACAGGTCTATAATTGTCCAGGCACTGGACGTCGCCTTTTTTGTGGACAGGGATAAGTTTACCTACTTTTAAATTTTCAGGAAAGGTGCCAGTAGCAAAGGACAGATTTACTAGAAACACCAGTGGATCAATTATTACGTTTAATATTTTTTTAATTAAGAACATGGGTACCTCATCAGAACCGCAGGAATACTTGTTTTTTATACGAGTTTTTAACAAACTGAGTAGCTCTGTTTGTGTGTATGGAAACAGAAAAAAACTGCTAGAAACGAAATTCGTATCTGGGAGAGTCGAGTCACTTACATGCTGTGTATGTGCATTAATCGGTATATTTTCCGAGGTGATTATGGGCGATCTATAAAAATGTTCACTAAAGAGATTAGCTACATCTTTATCATTCTCTACTAATTTATTTTCGTGTGAGACTATTATACGGTTTTTCGGTCTAGAAGGTTTATTTGACAATTCATTTATTATACTCCATGCCGATCTTACAGGGTTATCCGACTCGATAATTCTGCTCTGGTAATACTTTCGCTTAGTTTCGCTGACTAGTTTGTGATGGCTGACTTTCTTTGCTTTGTAGTGATCATGCAACTGCGGAAAACTCATTTTGAGGAAATGTAGGTCCTTGAGGTCGTTACTGGACTGAATAATATCATTACTAATCCAACGTTCTTTTCTTTTAGGTCTAGATTTAGTTTTACGTTTAGGGAAATTTTTGTCGAAATAGTAATAAAAAGTACTGAAAAAAATATTGTAAGCATTACTGATATGACTAGCTTTATACAAATCTGACCATGATTCGCCGGAAATATCATCAATAAGCATTTCTATCGAATTAGTATTGAATGACCTTTTTGGAAGATTATGGTCGTTATAGTTTTTTGCTATTTTAAATCCGCTGTCAAAAAGAATAGTACGGTGATCTGAAATGTCATTATCTAGAACACATGCCACTGCATCCTCTGAACAATTACTAAATATATGATCTATTACTGTCACTGTTTGTTCAGTAACTCTTGTAGGCCAATTGACTCTAGGAGTTAGACCAAAGGTCAATAATTCATTACATAGCATTCGGAATTCTCGAGAACGGTTCAGGGAATCGATGTTGAAATCCCCCACTAGAAAAATTGTTATACCAGGTTTGTAGACTGAGTTGAGAACATCTACCAAGGATTTTATGAACGTAGCACAGTTAGAATTTGGTGATCTGTAGCAGCATATAATAATTGCTTTTCCACTATCATGTTTATAGGAAATACCACATATTTCGAATTCTTTATCAACGCAGAAATGCTGTAAGGGTAAATTGGTGAAACAGATGCTTTGCCTGACAAATATAGCAACACCACCCGCTTTGAACATCTGACGACAATAGTAACTGCCTAAAATAAAGCTATCGTGGTGAAATGAAGATATAGATGACAAAGTACACCAAGTCTCAGTTAGACAGATAAAATTTACGTTAAGCTTCGCAGCCTCCATAATTAAACTATTGAACTTAAAAGAGTTTACTGACTGAACATTGAGTAAAAGAATGTTAGGATTGAAGGTTAGGCTGGTTGATTCTCCCTCTTCTTCTTGAAAAATAAAAAACGGCTCACGCAGGCTCCTGTTGGCCATATACTGGCATCCATTGCTTTCCTGAAGTTTTCTTCGTAGATACGTACCTTGAACGATGAATACAAGTCAGGGTGTTTGGGAGTAATGGATTCACATTCAACTTCAGGGAAGCTCTTCCTTAGCAGTGACGTGAGGGACTCCACAGTTGTATCAGTACTTAGACGATATACATGTAACTGTGCAACCTTGGGAACTCCTTTCACATCGGCATCGTTTCTGTTTCCCACAATGATATTACGTCTTCTTCTTCGGTGTTCAACTTGTTTCCAAGCAGCATTATCACTGGCCTCAGCAGCAGACATTAATGGTTGTGAAGATGCTTGTAATGGTGACTCATTGGTGGAATGACGATCACTGTTGATATCCTTAGTGAGATTGATTATTTCTTTCATTTTAAGCTTCGTTTGCTCAGTCATAAGAGCCGTAGCTACTACTTGCCGTGCAGCACCCTGTATATCATTTGGATTATATGTTGTTGGGTTTTGTGTCTGTATTTTAGTCGATGGTTTGTTTCCAGTTTTTTGAGGATTCTCGCAGATATTTGGATCACTCGTTTTTGTCGAACTGTATCGTGTAGAAGATGGTTTTTGTGAAATATCCTCTAACAATTTAATATGCTGATGCATGAGCTCGATTTTTTCGTACAACTCCTTGATCAGTAAGTCTTTTTGTTTAATGACATAATTAAAAATACGTAGATCTACCTTGTTATCTGTAGCCTGTTGTTCCATCGCATCAAAAAACTGTGAGTCACTCTCGGAACTGGAGCCGGTAGCCTGCTCGTCGTTGCAGCAGATTATTCGGTCGCCATCGAGGACTATAGCACCTTTTAAATACTTTACACAACCGGAATGTGTCAAGGAGTTACATCTGACACACTTTACACCACTTTGTGCACTACATTTGCAACGTTTACATATTTTTTGCGAGACAGCTAAATCACACGACTTGCTTGTCGCCGCCATCTTACTCTATCTCTATGTGTTAGTTAAACAATAAAATAAAAATTATCAGAATCAACAACAGGTTTTTTTTAGTTTATGATCTACTGTGGAAATTTGGGCATTTGGTTGAAAAACATTAAATGTTAATTATCTCGAAAACTATCGGTTTTCGGAATTACGTATGGGGGGTTAAATCTATTACATTTCAGTCCCTCTATCACCTCTTGCAGGAAAGTGGTCGAGTTACCAGTAACCCTGTATACAGGTAGTTTAAACTGTACGTGTTCTAAGTAAATTAAATTCTTTCCTGTAATTGCGTGATTGTACCTGTTGGAAATAAAGAACTATCCAATACTCGCATACAATACAGGTATCCCATCGCTTTAGCCACTTGTCATAACCTTCTGAAAAAAAGTTTTTAGTTAGTCTTTTTAGTATACCCATCACAGTGTTGTTGAGTTCTAAATCTGACTCAAATCTTCGACCTCTAATATTTTTCAGAATACCAATGAAAGTCATATGGAGTAAGGTCGGGAGAGAAGGAGGAAGGTGAACCATAATTTTCACTCCTAGCTCTTCAATTATTTTTTGACAAATCCTCCTCGTTGTGCATAAGAATAGTACGCTCCAGTTACTGTATGTCCTCTAGGTTCAATGCGGTAACTCCATATTTATAAAACACGCCTTTCCAGCGTTTTTAACAGTTTGGACCTAGGCTGCCCTTGTGCTTCCGTTGTATAAATTGACTTCAACTTATGGTCGTAATGATGAAATCAACTTTTATCTCACGTAACATCCTTATCTAAAACCTGTGGCTTACGTTGCACTTCCCTTTTCCAGGGCTGACAAATTGTCAGTCAATTCGCCTTTTGTTCATCAATCATCACTTTTGAAATCCATCTTGCCGTGACCTTCCTATATTCTAAATCTTCAGGAATGAAATTTTCAGTAGGGCCGTAAGATAAACTTATATTTTGCGAAATTCATTTTATGCTAATCGGGTGATCATTTTGTATCAAGTCGATAAAGGTCTACAATTTTGTGGTAGTTCCTATAGTTTGTGGTTGGCCGGGTCAGGGTATCTGCAACTGATTTATAACCATGACATTTCAATAATAATTAGTTTGAAACAAACTTCCAATGTTAAACCAAAGCCAACTTGAACGAAACTATATTAAAGATACGATTTTCGTAGCTGCTTTTATGTCTTATTAAATTGTACGTTTAAAAGAAGTTACAGAGCCAATATCGTTATGGCATTGTTTTCACCCTCATCCTTTGCGCAGCAAATATAATAAAATCGTAGTAAAAAAAAAACGCCTCATCGACAATACCGGGGCTATTCTCTGAAGTCATTTCTGAAACTTGTATTAAAACTACATATTTTGAAATATACCTTTTACTACACCTCTGTCTTTAAAATTAATTTGGAATGAGTGACACTGACTGATAGTTGCGCCAAGAGGCTACTTTTGTTTTTTTGAGAATGAGTTTTCTTAGACGGTGGTTCTGAGTCTTAGAGATCACAAAATATAAGAACCAGTACTACTTTGTACTTGTACTTGTTTGCGATAAAAGCGTATATTTCTCGGTATCCAAAATCATATCATATGACCCCCTCTAAAAAATTGATGGCCAACTCTATAGTTTGAAGAACATTAATGAGATTTTTCCATGAAGCGTATCCAACCACACACACACCGGATTAGAGTCCACTGATGACGAATTATAAGTAGATCGTGATTCACCTTTATATGGGCAGATTCCTTTACTTTTCTTTATTATGTAATTGTAATTCGCCTTGTGTAGTATAATAATTTTGGAGTTTCTTTAGTTATGTAATTTGTATGTTCCTTAATTCTGCACTGCACTGCAGAATTTAGGAAGTTAGTTCTCAAAAAGATGATGGCTTCCTGGTACGACTGTTAATTAAAGTAATTTATTCCAAACCGATTTGTTTCAGATATTTTGTATTCCGATAATGACTATAGAAGCTACCAAAGGTGTAGGAAAGAATTAATGTTTCAACAGATGGGGCCCTAATTTATTGACTAATGAAGCGTGATGAACAATATTCTCTAGTTTTGGATTGTAATTTAACACCTCTGTCTCTCTTTTAACAAATGGGGCGAGTAATATAAACCGCCGTTCATTCGACTGTTGTCGTCTGCTGTTCCTGCTGTTAGACTTATAATTTTCACCTGAATATTGCCATTTCAGCGTATCCTCTATCTGCATTTAAAACAATTTGTACATTTCGTACTTCATGCCTAAGATTAGAGGAATGATTGAATGCGGGAGTTAATGGCATTGACGAATAGATGAATTCTGCCATTGCTCTGTAAGTTCCGAGCCGGCAATTTGGAACGATACATATTCCGACTAAGCGTACAGTATCTACATTGGAATGGGCCAGCGCTAGAAGCTATTATCCAGGGTTCCCATACTAATGCATTCATACAGTATCTAATAGAGAGGCTAATAGATCTACTGCAAGGTCTTAATAGGATATACAAGGAATGGGACGAGGAGTTTCAAAGAATTGGAAATACATATGTAGCATAATAATTTTACAGGCAAACATGATCAGAGGTTCATGACTTGACTTGATTTTCAAGCTTCTTGGCCTGACTTGATATCGAGTCAAGATCAAGTCAAGTATTTGTTTTCGAAATTCAAGTCAAGTTAAGTAGTTACACACCAAGCAACTTGAAAATCAAGTTTTTCAAGCTAACTACTTGATTTTTCTTGAAAAAATAGTTCTTTTTTATATTAACCTGATTAACTGCCAAAACGCAATAAGAATAAAAATCTATTTATATAAAGATGCAATCTTTCATTTAAAAACAATCCAAAAACGTAAACTCTCACAAACTTAATTAAATAATGAATATAATAGTATGAAACAAAAATACGAAATAATGACAATAATACATAGATAAACAACAAACTCAAATGGGGGTGGGATGGTTCAGTTAGAGTAGTTAGAGTAGTTTATTTCTGTTTTTTTTTTTTCAATCAAAAATAAATATCCATAGAAAAAAGCTCAGCGGAGAATCCCTTCACTGTTGGCTTCTAATTAACAGTGCCGTTCCTAGAATGGCGCCGGAAAACAGAACAGAACACGAGGCTAATGACCAGAGCAGTCGATGCCGATGACACAGAAGTAACAAAAAATTAATATCCTCATTGCCATCCATGATTTGAGACACATAAGACTTCTAACGGAGTTATCACATAATCGATTTCTTGTTTTGGTAAAAGTTAAGGCAGCTCTAGAAAATTGCCTTTCAACTGGAATTGGAAGAAGAAGCTGGCGTTGCCAAAAAGTCTTTGGCCATTGCGGCAAGCTTTGGAAAAATACATTCGTGTCTTTTCCACCATTCTAAAATATATTCAGTACTGTCCCTTGCCGCTTGAATAGTATTTATAATCTGTTCATCGGTTTCATCTCGATCAGGTTCATTGCCAAGCTCCATAGCCCACAAATCTAGTCTATCGAGCAGCAAATTAATGCAAAAATGATGGAAATTCTCTTGAAAACATTAAGGCACTGGCAAATTTGTTCAATTAACGACCATTCTATGTCGGTTGGCTTTAAAGTTTTAAAGTCATCGGGTGCCTGCTTGCTGTCGTAACCTCGGTGAGTCCCCTATTTTAAGTAATATCGAGTAGTTTGATTTTACTTGATATCAAGTCGAGTAGTTCAGATCGAAAATCAAGTCAAATATCAAATTTTCAAAAGCTTGAACTTCCAAGTCAAGTCAAGTATTTAAGAAAAAACTCAAGCTACTTGGCTTGATGAATCCCTAAACATGATTCAACTATATGCAAATACATATTGTTTCAAGTTCAAAAGATTGGAGATTCTTTTGTATCTAGCTGAAGTTCTTGAAATTATCATTGATCAAGTCCTGAAGGATAAGCTTATATACAAAGTAAATTTTCTGATTGTGAAAATGTCATCCCTGTTGAAAAAAGAATAGTTACTTCCCACATATTCTCAAATTTTGGAGCTACTAAATTCTCCCACCCACCCCTCCGCTCCTCCCTCACCCCGTTAGATCTGAGGACTGCGATAAATAATAAAATGTTACTGAGCAAGTTTGCATGCGATGCCTTGATGTACAACCACAGCATAGTGAACGGTCAGCAGAACATCTCTGAGGATTTCCTATATAAAAATGGTTCCTACAGAATTTGACCTTGATGGCGCCATTATGAATTAGAAGTCTGGGTAGGGATGCGAAGATAACAAAAGTGTCGATACCAATACCAATTCGATGTTTTTTGCTAAGTATCGGTACTCCTCCTATCGGTATCAACAACATGGATTATCAAAAATTTGCATATTAAAAAAATTAGACGACTTAAAATGCTTTTTCAAGTTGGATGTATTTCCACTGGTTTTTATGCTCGTAAGATATTTTTTAAGTAGCTGTAATGTAACTTGATTTTTTTAAGATAGAATCAATAATTACTTTTTATTAGTGGCATATTTAGACTCAATCAACAGCAAGTATCATTGGGAGTACCGGAATCCAGAAAACCCAGAAAGTCTAGTTTCATTAGGCACCGAACCACGACGTGAACTATCCAAAGAAATAAAACAAAAAGAGATTTACCTCAAGAGCTCAAGATTCCGTTACTTATAAGTAAAAAAATGGGGAATAAAACATTACCCCATGAATAATAGATGGCGGTAGTACTTAAAAGAAGCTAGTTAGTTAAAGGAAAGGTGTGTATTCGTTACACCTTGTAGCTCCCAATTTTTGTTCAGTAATTACTCCAAAAAACATAGACTTGTATAAAATTTATTTCAAAAGCGTGCTGGCTGATCAGCTGTTATCTATCAAATCAGGGGTGTGAAACCCAAATGAGGACCCTGTGTAGCGGCGTTAGCGCTAGCCACCTAGCACACCTAGCGGGGTTGCGTGAACTATTGATCAGCCAACTCTGTTTCAAACAGATTCCTGGATGCATCAATAGAAGTGGCCCAATTGTGACGCCTAACGTCATTTTGACAGCCATTGTCGTAACTGACATTGTCGTTGCTCGCTTTTGTCGATTGGCGTCTTTTTGCAATTTTGCACTACTTTTGAGATTTTTGTCTGCCTATTGTTGTCTATACGTATTTAGGAATGGGTTCTAAATATTTACACCGTTGTCTTGCACCAAATTGCAAGAATGTGGATGCGCGAAGGTAAGTGATTTGCCTGATTTATACCGCTCACCTCATTTTTGTATTGTGAATTTTGATGCAAAATTAATACAAGATTGATCCTTTCTACATGAAATATACATATATCATTTGAATGCATTACTAAACATTACTACTCATACTCATATAACTTGTATTACTGTTTACAACCACATACGCTGCCATAAAGGTGCGCAGCATTCCCTCTCTTTGGCAAACCATTGCATTGAAGGTGAGGTCCGATGGTTTAAAACTACATTTTTTTATTTCAGACATTAAACCCCATCTGATCAGCGTATACAGAGACGCTAGTTAAGGAATATTAGCTCTTTGCTCTTCAAATTATATGCCATCAAAGGATTGTAATTATCATGAAATAGTGATTCTAGTGAATAAATCAAGCTTTACTTTTATATGAATTGTTTTTGTACCTTGTGTAGCTGATTTTATTTAAGCAGTTGTCGTGTTGAAATAAATTACAAAAGGGTTTGTTTTGCTTTATTACAGTAATGCATATCTAATATATTCCCATTCTTACATAATCAGTTGAATGTCCTATAGCTTGTCACAAAAATTTACCTAACTCATTAATTACCTGTTTTGAAAATTGCACCGATTAGAAAAGTTAAAACACTAATTAAAAAAAAATGGAGTACGTGTCGTGAACAATATTAGTTTTATTTATTATTACGCCACTTATCAATTCCATTTTTTTAAATTAATGCTTTCATTTTTTTTAATCAGGTCCATATTCAAAACAGGTAATGAATGCGTAAGGTAAATTGTTATGACAAGTTACCACGTTGTCTGGAGGCTGAATAAGCTTATATGGTATTTCAAAAAGCCCGCTCTTTTCGTAACCTACCCCACCTATCGGCGGTCACCTACACCAAACTTTTTAGATTGACCTAGGTCATGAATATCTACAGTTTCCTGTAATCGATTCGTGAATGCATTGTAGTGACACGCGCAATCCGAATAGATGGCGCGGATGTCGGTCAAAAATGCCATGCCAAATTTTCATACACAGAGTGTCCAGTCTTTCAGTGGATCTATTGTCAGTGTATCAAATCAGTTAAGACATCTGGATCGATCCGTAAAAATGGTGGCCATACATTTTTGAGAACATATTTTATTTGTAGGTTATATGTATTTACCTTACGGCATCATTCAGAAATCTAAGAAAAACGTTTTCTGCAATTTATTATAGTACTTATTCTGCAATGCTTAGCAGCACATACACTTGCAGCACATTGTTTATCCATTTTAAAGATCACATACTATCAACACCGCATATACAAAATCTGACACCGTACGCTTGTGCACTTTATCTCAGCAAATACGAGCGACGACCTTGCGTCAATGGTGTGCACCGACATATCTGCCCGTTTTGACAGATTCTAATCCAAAATGACGGGATGCGCGTAGGGTTAGCGCCAACCTGAGATATTCTGCTGATTGTTTGGTATGCTGTGGTACAACTGTGAAACACCATATAAACCTTCAAGAAACAAAATTAGCTATAGCTGGGAAGTGGCAAAAATATATTAAAGCGAAGTGTACTCTTTAAACTGAATTCCAAGCTTTCGGAGAACTATGCTTTCATCATCAGGGCTGAAATATTGAATTAAAATAAGCAACAGGTAAGCAAAAATGGAGTTTATACTTACAAAGCTTATTGAGATTGTTGCTTAGGTTAGAAAATACGAAATAGAACATATTGGTTAGACCCGCACAAAAATTCTTTAAATTTATATTGTCAATCTATATATTTTTTAACCTGAATGTTGTGTGTGATGAACTAATTGACAAGAAGATTAAAGAATTTTTGTGCGAGCTTTTTCGCTTTTTGCTGCTTCCCAGCTATAGCTAATTTTGTTTCCTAACAAAATCGGCAAACGACTTTTTATTTGTAACGATACATGGAAAACGTGCCTGCATGGATTCTGAACAACAAGATAGTTAATCCCAAGTTATAGGATTATGAATATGTATCAAGAACAGCTCAGGTCCACATAATATGTCGTCATCGGCAATGTTCCGATAGTATATAGTCATTTTTTAAGGCACCATACAGTCCTTTACGGATACAGAATAATTGAATTTTCGCCCTCTAGAACTACATACTAAATGATTCCATATCGCATCGCACCACAAATAAGATCATGATCAACTTAGCAGTTACTAACATTATGAGATTTCAAGAATATCTGATAGATCTCTTTGGTATGAAAAGGAAGTGCCTTCAAAGTCAATACTCGACTACAAAGTATCACCATTGTCATTCCTTTTTAAGCTGATAGTCCTTTATGAGTACGAAAAATATTGGGTAGCGACCATAGGATATCCAAAAACATGTCGCCTACCTATATTTTAAAATTTTCGTAATTACAATACTTCCTTTTTCTACGATACGATAAGTACAACGACTGATCTTACGATATTTCTAACACATTTGGAAGTTGATTTCTAGAGACGGAGCTGCCATGTCGTATTTACGCAGAAAGAAATCACGCAATGACTTATGAGCTTGGATTTTAATCCACATTATTTCTTTTTTTGCAAACCTACTTTTTTATTTTATTGATCCAGCTACCACAAGGCCTTCTATCCTAACTAGTTCACCTCCGATTCTGCCATTGCTACGTCTTAGTTTTTGCTGATGCGGCCGTCCCTTTCTCGCTAGACAGATTTCCGATAAAATCGACCCTGTGACACAACTCTAATTCCTCAAACCCCCTGATACCTCAGTTCGACTATTCCTTAATCAAACTAATTTCAGTGTTAGAAATTTGTTGAGTGGAGCACAAGCTTAGTGAACGTCCGGGGGGGGGAGGGGGGGGGGACAGCTGACATCAACCTAATTGGAAAGCAGTTTGACCTTGCTTACTACGCAAAAGCAGCTAACAAATCCGACACCGCTCTTATTGTGTCACTCTTTCAGTATACTTGATCCAAGAAGGAACATGAGTAGTGTGAGACTCTCTTAATTTGTTTACTATTATAAGTCTGTAACTTTTTGAATTACTTGCGCAATAGCTTTCACGACAACACTGTACGTGCAAACTCCGACCTGTCGGTAGCATGATACTACGACTTTAGAAGGTATGCTCACGCGCATGATGTCTTCCGTCTCGCTTTCACCTGTGACGTCAGCGTGTGACAAACGGGGTTTGTTTACTCGTTTAGTTACAGGTTATAGCCGAACATTTCCAGTTTATTTTCTTGATTTTACTCGTTTACCGTAGTAAAGTTTGATAAAACTTTAATTATTTGCGATTCTCGAGTTTAACACATATTTGAACAATGGTTTATTGTGTGGTTGTAGGGTGTAATAATAATAAAGTAAAAACTATTCGTCACACTACCGCTACTTGGGATGGTTTGGAAAATTTGGCGGGTTTCATTGCATTTAAGTTGAAAAATAAGGAGAAACTGGGTTATATACCAGATTGCACAGATACTTCTCTCAGTTGGGCCAACTATTTAACAGAAGGTGGACTACAAAAACATACAGATGAGTTCTTGGCAAAATGTAATGAGCTCGGCCATATATTTTCCAACTATAATGGAAACGCTTTGAAAATTGAAAAAAAAAACTAACTTGCTAATTTAAACAAATTATCAGAGAATGTATATATGACTGATGAAGCAAAGATGAACTTGTTTTCTAGATGCAAAATGCATTTCAGAATACGAATTCTTCATAGGGGAATTAGAGAGACCTCGAATATTAGAAAACTGAAATTCACTAACATTGTAAAATAGTATAAAGTAATAAGTATACAGGGTCCTGCGACGGTGCATCCAGCTTTCGTAGCGCCTTTCCTATTTGGAATAAAAAAAATGCCACATAAAATAAAAATGCGCTAAAAGACGGTTGGAGATTTACAGGCTGCAGAACGTATTTTGATATTTCATTTTCAGTTCGTATAGAGAAAGGCTAGTTCTATATGCTCTTATTCACCCCTTTTTCAGTTCTTATTGTCTGTCCAAAATATATTTCCCCATAGACTCATATATACACAATCGATACCTAACTACAACACCAGAGCGTAGCAAATAATGTGCCTTATACCCAGGCCATCAGAAATCATCACTACATGTGGATCAAACTTTTTAATTCAAACATATCATTAAACAGATACATCGATACATCGTGTGAAAACATTTTGAAGAAATTGAGGAAAAACTTGTTATTACTAGGAATCTTTAGTATACGAGAATTCACCTGTGCTAGCTAAATACAATGCCCAGAAAGATATTGTATTGTTGTATTGTGATATGTTTTTATTTTATGTTTAACATATACGCGGTTGTGACATATATTTGAATGAATAAAAAATAAGAAAATTTGGTAATGTATTTTCCCACCAATCATTAGCAGAAAAAAGTCAATAATCATTCGCCATAAACATAATGTCATTATGCTTGTTCATGATTTTTAAAAACCTCTAATGACAAAATCATGTTATTTATTTCTTGTCTACCTTTTATTAAGAGAATTATACAGTAAATACCTATGCAAATTGGCTTGAAGAGCTGGTGACGCAACATCATAATTTATATATAAAAAATAAGAACGGTAATCAAAGGCTCCTGAATGGAGTATATAAAAATTCCACCCCCTACCCGAGAAATTTTTCCACAAAAAGATGGTTTCACTAGGCACTCCGATCAACCTCTTATATGAGATTTCAGAAAAATACGTCCAGACCGCTCTGGCTCTGTTCTTTTTCCACAATGTAAATTTTTTTTGAGTACGTACATTCAAATTTTTGTATCTGAAATTCAGAACGCTCGGAACTACTGCAAACGGGTCAGGCGTCGATTAATATCAATTCTCTGTATAACTATTTCACCAATTTTTTATTCAGATACAGAGCAATATGTATCGTTTATATTATATTGTGCATGAGCTATTTTCATTTTGTATGAATATTAAATATCTAAGACAGATATAACAGGAAACGAAATAAAACTTTCAAAAATCAATGCTTTGACGCCATGTGCTTGTACACTTTTGTCACGCGGTGACGTCATGCGCAGACCGGTTCGAAATCTGTCCGCCAAGTGATCATATCTGTCAGTGTCGTAGTATCATGTGTCGGTAGTGTAAAATGTTGAGTGATTTGTTTATGTTATGTTTGACGTAATGGCTAATCTCGTTAATTTCCACTAAAATAGAAAACACGATACTTGTCAACCTGCGCTGTGGTGCGACATACTTGGGGTGCAGAACTACCTTTCATTGGGCCAGAACCCGCATGTGATATATCACACAATATGGTACGGACAGCTGTCACCAGATGGGTGTCAATTGAGCACCAGAAGCGCTGGGATAGAAAGGTGGAGATGCTCAGCCTAGGAGTATGCTGAAGCGTCCCTTTTAATATCGCAGACGCTCTCAGATTGAGCAGGAAGGAACTACGAAACGTGGTTGAATTTATAACTGGTCATTGGACGTTCAGTGTACACCTGCAAGAGCTGGGGATTGTTATAGCAAACCCATTATGCAGCAAATGCGGTGAGGCAAAGCAACCCTAACCTCATCACTACCAAAAAAAGTTCTGATCTAGTTATTACTTTTGCTCAAAGTCTGTTTCTGAAACCAAAAAGAAATTTGCTGAGAGGTTGCTGAAAGTTCCGGTCGCCCAAAAAAGTCATTAACGCCAGAAATCATCAATCAAATTCATTAATACATACACTTCGTTTTAGTGGAAATCAAAATGGGGGTGGTGTGGTGACTCGGTTTGACGTCCTGAGTCCAACGAGACCACTCCCAGACAGAGGAAACATTCTGTTGAAATCTATCGGTTCAAATCTACGCCACTTTGAAATTTGGAAATTTCAATACCTTACCTGACATAACCAAATTGGACGCGCTAAGAAGGGGTGTCAATCGACTCGGTTTGATGTCCTCACTCGAATTGTATCAGTCAATAGACTGAAAAAACGTTTATTTTGATTCTCAATTTAGGCAATTAGCCAAAAAAAGGTCTTTTAAGGCCTTAAAGGGGTGATACACGTACGAGCAAGTACGCGTACTTATGGCTCGATGGCCTTTTTCGCCTGTGTGTCACCGTAAGTACGCGTACTTTAAAACCGTCGCGCAAACCGCCAGCGATCCAACTGGTTTGAAATCTTACTCGTAGCTTGTCTCGGTTCGGTTCGTACTGCGAGCCGCGAGCCACCACTTTGTTTCGGCAGGCCATCGATGCGCATCGCTTGTTGTGTTTGGTGTTTGTTAAAAGTTTTGTTTATTTAAGAAAATTATCAAAATGAATGATTTCAGCTTCACGTGTGTCACCGACGTCGAGCCGAGTAAGTTCGCGAACTTAAAAACCGCGTACTTAAAGTTCGTACGTGTGTCAACCACTTTAGGCCTATTCCGGCACTTTGTGGAAAAATTGAACAAGTAACAGTCTTACCTAGGGGTATGTTGCGTCTGAGTATTCAAAATATTCAAAGTCAGTGACGTCTGGTGGGGGGGCAGCAAACCTAAGCCCCCCTATTTCCGCAAATGAACAAACATAATTCAACTTAAACTTGCCAAATTTTTAGGAACATTAAGAATTCATAGTATCTAGTCTTTTTTATTTTCCATATCTTGGTATTGCCTCTGGTGTCCTTGTACCTACTTGTCAAATACTTTCGAATTGATATATCTCGTGAACAAAATATCGAAATTTCGAAGTAATTTTTAGGTTAGGTTTGAAATTTTAAGAAGGCGTTGATTTTCATCGGGCCGTTTTCTCAGTCTGGTACAGTCCGAGTCAAGACGTCACACCGATTCGACTAAAACTTCTTTAAACCAAATTTAACGCATTTTGACCTCAAAAGTCGGGATGAGTTAGGTTTAGGCGGTACTGAAACTTTAAAGTGCCGTAGTTTCTCACCGGAGCGTTTACTAGGTTTGGGTGTGGTCTAAGGACGTCAAACCGAGTCGATTGACACTACTCTCAACCCCTATTTCGGTTTCCGCTAAAACGAAGTCTAGCCGATTGGGTAATAAATAAAATATGCTTCTTGTAATGAGGAATTATGCGCAAAGTTGCATATACTACCTACTTTATCATTATAAACATATATACGCAACGTATTGCGTGCTCTCAATGCTACAAACTGCATTTATAAGGGAACCACCGCCCGATGGACACATCTGCCTTACGAAACTATATGCATAGTTAATAACTGCTTAGTTTCTGGAATAACCCATCCAGGATATAGCTTCGTGGTAACCAAGTTAACAAACAGAACGTTCGCGTTTAGCAGAAAGCTCCGTTGCGGTCCATATCAAAGCTAAGCTCACAATTAGCTTCCTAATTGCATATTCTCGTTCAATTAAAAGTTTATCCGGTATAATGCTTCACTGAAATTTCCATTCCGTTATTTCTTGAAAGTATAAGTCGTCTTGAGTCGAGAAATATACATAATTTGCAGCTTGATATAGCGCGAATACTGGTTTTCTAATCAACTCCCTGATGGCTAAGTTTTCTCATTTACGACTGTCGGAGAATATGACTCGAATGGCATAAGATCGGAGAAGGTGGTCTCTTTAAAAGAGAGGTGCCCTATTGGTTCGTTGCGTCGACAGAGCGTCGCTCTATGTAGGCAGGGTTGTCGCTACTGTACAGGGTGGCCAATCGGGTGCCGTTATTAATTTCTGTTTAGATAGCCCGTACTGAGACCTATCCAAAACACTCCCATGGATGTATAGCGATTATTGATAGTTTTCGAGTTATGATTTATTTTTGGAAAATTTAGAGATTTTCCAGTGTTTTCAAGAAATCGTCTAAAACAAAAACAAAAATGCTTTTTGGCTTTTATTTTTTCTGTAATTATACTCAGTATTAAGCCCATTTTGATATCCAATAAAGAAAACCTGTATATCCGACCAATAATTAAGCACATTTTGTGCCCAAAGTTGGAAATCACTGTTTTTAGTCAGGAGACCAAAACTTTCAACATGAAATTAGAAATACGTATGCCCGGTTCTGGAGCTCCAAACTAATCTTAAAAACTGTGCAAGATATTACACTTTCGAAATAATAATGGAAAAGTGGCACTTGTGGGGGCATTTTGCTTCGTACGTGACTGTTAAAGGTAAAAAGGTGATAATTCACGAATTTCCAAAATGATTTAAAAAACTGTTATTTTACTTTATTATGACAAAATAAAGAAAAAAAAACTCGTAGCACCTAATAAACCCAATAATCATTGATGTTTTAATGACTTTTAGTAAAAAAAACTAATTCCCAAATTGTGATTTTTGATGTGTTTTTGCTATGTACTATTGAACTTCTGCTAAATTAAGTTGTATGGAATGTTGACAAAGAAAAGGAATAATCAAACAATAATCTTGAAAGCCTTAAAAGGTCGCGCTTGTATATATTGTAAATTATATATTCCTTTTCAATAACCCACTATGTTACTGAACTTCGTAACACCTTTCAGCGACACGGTATGTACAGGATCGTCAAGATTTAACTGCATGTCTCTCACAGAACTGTGGCCATGAACATGAATGAAACGTGTTTCTGGTTTACGTTCAATTACCGTACGTGTCGAGCCATTTCAAGTAAACACAACAAAGCAACAAACCTCCGCCAGTCGCATAATTGAATCTTTCGGAACTAATGCGGCGTCAGTTCGCCATCCAAAACATGGTCCATCAAGCAAGACACAGTGAAATGTGTTTTAAATAGTATACTCACAATCACTGCTCACAATGTGGACGCTTGACGACCATGATGGCCCTGTTACAATAATGTTTGTGTTTAGCCACTTATATCCAAACTGTCATCCATTCCCTAATTGGAAACGAAATGTGTTCCCTTGCTGGGATACATGTAGTACAAGCTGTTTAGCCACTATTCTTAGTTTCATCTTAAACAGCCATGTTAGTATCAGTCTGGTACCCAACATTTTTTGACACTTAATGTACAAGGTACCATTAATAATTTGTTAAGATCCATGTACCTAGGTTTTACATAAACGAAAAATTAAATGACTAACTAACTAGAATGCCGAGTTAAACGCATCGGACGCAGATAGTCGATCAGATAACTTAGCCTTTAACAGGTTAAACAGAGAACACAATATCCCCTATCTCCCACCTTCCATTCTCCACGCGCTACTCGCAGGTTTGCCGGGTGTGCCAATTTTTGCCAAAGTGGCAATTTCAAAATCCCGTTGGCGACCAAAAATCGTAGGTGGGCGATTGGCGACTTTTCGTGGCGCAAAACTCACAGTAAGTTGGCGAGGCTTGGATATTTCTAACTTCCATTTATTTGGTTTTTTCATCAAAAACAAGAGCTCACTTTGACCGTAGTGGATTGTAGTAACTCGCCAAGCAGATAGGACAGGCAAGTAAAATTGATCGACCTTCATTATCGGGTCAGGGGCGGCGAGTACATGGGTGCAAGCGCGCACTTGCACCCAAAGGAAAATGTTATGGGGTGCGTAGTACCCATAGTACAGTGATGTGTAACCCAACTGCGCCAACCCTGAAAAGTTGGTTATTACAGCGGACGGCCGCAGCGCGGCGCCAGTGTTAGCTTTTAGTCTCGTAAGATATAGTAACGGGAACTTTGATTTATTTCAATGTATCTGAAAACTGTTTTTGTTTTTGTTTCGCAATAATTCAAAAGTAATATCAAAATAAAAATGGGTTTTTGAATCCAGTACCGAAAACACGCCGATGGCTCCCGAACCCGTATGACGTCACCTGGGCGGTCGGGATGCTCCTTTGACCAACGACTTCCTACTCCGATACTAGATTCTAGATTCCCTGCCAATCGTGAAAATACTTGCTGGTACTAGTGTACATATATTTGTTGCAACATAGACAATGAATGAAGTTTGTAGCTCGAGACGAAGTCTACGATCGAAATAAGTATGTTTTGAATGTTTGAAGTGAGATTACAGATTCTAGTAAGTAGGTATCTAATCAAATATGTTTCGTTGTAAAGATCTCCTCAATCGTCGGATGGCCTAGTGGTTAGAGTGTCCGATAATGAATCTGTGGGTCTTTGGATCGAAACCCAGGCATTCCACCTTTTTTTATTTTTTTTATCAAGAAATTTATTCATGTGCTTTTTGCACTTGTTACGCACATTTTTTGTACGATCAACATAAATATGTGTTTGAATCAAATTTTATTAGACATATTACTTGCACTGCATAGTGCAAGGACTAGGTACAGGAGGCGGTGGACAATTAAAAAAATCAGTGGAAATGAGGTTTGTCCGTCAATAACTCAATATCAATCGCCATTAATTATTTTAAAATGTAATAGTTGGTTAATAGAACAAAATCCATTCGTCCATTCAACCCATTAATTTTTTAAGTTTTTCAATATAAAGAAGTAACTCAAACTCGTAATCACATTCTGTTTATCACTTGGTATTATTATTTATTTAACTTTGGGCAATGAAGATTAACAATTAAATTTTCGTAAAAATTTAACAATTTAAATGTATAATAAATACAATAAAAACAAACAAATATAATTCTTCTATGAATTTCAATGTTATAATTATCTTCTTGACCAGAACTAAAAATAATAATCAATAAATACTTCTACAATAAATAAACTGTGAATATAATTATGAGTTAACACCTCAAGTAAACAAAAATAAAATTATATCATTCGCATTCGCGAATGCTGGTAGCAGATATTCGCATCCGCGAATATCAAAAGAGTGACATTGACATTCGTTACTTTACTAGAGCACAGTTCTCACAGAAACCCAATTTAGACTTGTAAAATCTGTAATAGAATTTGATTCAAAAACATATTTATGTCGATCGTAGAAAACAATGTGCGTAACAAGTGCCAAAAGCAGTCAATAGTTTTTTTTGATAAAAAAAGGTTGGAAGGCCTGGGTTTCGATCCAAAAACCCACAGATTCACTATCGGACACTAACCACTAGGCCATCCGACGATTGAGGAGATATTTTCAACCAAACGTATTTGGCTTCAAACATTCAAAACATATTTATTTCGATCGTAGACTTCGTCTCGAGCTGCAAACTTCATTCATCGTCTGTGTTGCAACAAATAGTAGTAGTAGTACCAGTAAGTATTTTCACGATTGGCTGGGTATCTAGAATCAAGTATCGGAGTAGGACGTCGTTGGTCAAAGGAGCATCCTGACCACCCTGGTGACGTCACAAGGGTTCGGGAGCCGTCGGCGTGTTTTCGGTACTGGATTCAAAAACCATTTTTATTTTGATATAACTTTTGAATTATTGGGAAAAAAAGAAAAGAAAAACAGTTTTGTTATAAAACTTATATATGACCTTTCCATTTATGACAAAAACAAATTTTATTCGAAACCACATCGATGATTCGAATCAATTTACTATCAGTCACAAGACTACTCTATTTGTCACAAAAAAGATAATGATCATTCAATTCTTCGTTGCTTCTCAGACCGGCCCGGTGAAGCTTTGCTCTCTGTCAGTCGTATCGGTCGTTCTTTTTGGTTATCCAGAGGCCAGATAAAGTCAGGTAGAAGTAAGAGAAGAAAAGGAAAAGAAGGAGGAAGCCCGGTTTTTGGAGACTATAACTTGACATAGACGATTTGAGCTCGGTAATTTTAGGTTTAACCAACCCAGGAAACACAAAGTCGTACATGCGTAGGTAATTGCCGAAGAGAAAGATATTTTAAACAAGGATGACACCGCTGATTAATTTTTTAACAGGGCATCTTTCAGGTGTAATTGGAAAGAAGTAACAACCCAATAGGTTCTTATGTTCTAAATTAATATCATATTAATGCTATATTACTAACTTACCTTGTGATTTTCTCAATAATTCTGAACGTTTTTCTTCTTTCGACTTATATTAGCAACATTCGAATTCACCATTTGCACCTCTTTGTAAAATCAAAACCCGCCGCACCTGTGAGGGGTTAGGGGTGATGACTTTGCTCGTATCTACCTTCTCTGTTAGCTGCATTGGAGATTTTGCACTCCAGCTCCTTAACTGCCAATCGTGTATATCATTATACAGGGTAAGTCGGGAGGAACGCACCAAACTCTAGGAGTATATTATACGCATGACAATAATGTAAAAAAACTCATATTTTCTACTCCGATTCTCATTTCTTTTCAAGTTATAGCGTAATTAAAAATGTGTGTCTATATTTCCACTTGTATCTGAATTTTGTCATAGTCAAAGCATGCCATGTTCGAGGCTCAAAGTATTTGATAACTCTGATATTTTGATGAAGTGTCAGTGTACAGTGACAGTAATAGAACGTTTATGTGATTAAGGCCCGGTTGTACAATGCGAGCTTAAGCTTCGGCTTAAGGTAAGCCGACGTTAAACCACGTCAGTTGCAAAACGTCCGTTGTACAATGCTGGCTTAGATTCCCACTCCAAGCTCAACACGAGCTACGTAAGCCAAAGCTTAACGCGAGCTTAGCTGAGATTTAAACCTAACCTGTTCTTCTTCGTTTGTTCCACTGGACTCAATTCTGACAGCTGCCAAAATTGCTGTATTGCTGTTCTCAATCCTAAATCTAAACTGGTGTGGAATTTGCTTATTTGTTATTAGCTATAGCTTGAAAACAAATGAAAATCGGATAGGAACATATATGCTCTTTATATTATTTTCTTGTGTATGTTAAGAGCAAACACCGATTTCGGCCAATGGACGAAAAATATGGCCAAAACGCGTTTTGGCTGCTACCATTTTACCAATGTCCGAATTATCGCTTTCGGACTGTTTAATGTAGTCCAGAACGTGTTTTGGCTCAACTACGATTGCCAAAACGCGTCCTGTTCTACTGCGATTGCCATAACGCGTCGTGGATTTTGTGAGTGTCTCAGCTTGTAAACGATACCTCTGGAGCTAGTGTGTTGATTTAGTATTTGATCTTTGTGCGGGTTAGACAGTAGCTAGAGAGTGCCATGGAAGACCTAAGGTTATGTTTTAATGACGAACTACAAAAAGTCATAAGTGGTAGCAATGATCGTAGTAATATTTGCACAAGAGAAAGATACGACCAATCACTCTCAGAGGTAAAGGCGGCAAAAGCTTGTAAAAGTAACGGTGATACAATATCTCCGAAACAAAGACAACGATTGAAAAGGTATGATATTTTAAAAATCGGCTATATCGAAAAGCTAATTGAAAGAAGGACAGACGAAACAGCCGAACTGCGTTATTTTTGCATGACCCACGAGTTATTTGATATTATTCATTCCGCTCATGTGGGAGCTGGACATAAGAGATTGTGAGGTATGTTTCTTTCAGTTTTTTTTTCACGGACTTAAGATCTACAATGGCTTTTATTCATTTTAGTTATGGATTCTAAGCTCAAGAGGAAATATTGTAACACAACACGGCAAATAATTGAGATTTATTTATTCGTAGTAGAATATAGAACGTGTTCTGGCAATCGTAGTTGACCCAAAACGCGTTCTGGGCTACATTGAACAGCCGGAAAGCGATAATTCGGACATTGGCAAAACGGTATCAGCCAAAACGCGTTTTGATCATATTTTCCGTCCATTGGCCGAAATCGGTGTTTGCTCCTAACATGTATAATACACTCCTAGAGTTTGGTGCGATCCTCTCGACTCACCCTGTATATGATCCACCATGCTCTTGCTCCATGTGACTTCCTGAAGTCAAAGAAGAATTGAGAATCGAAGATTTGAGACGAATTTAGAGCTTGATAAATTTGCTAACCTTAGTTTTTTATCCACTGTTTAGCTGACGATTGTGAAACTGTACTTCCAGTTTATCAATGCGCAGTTGAGTCAAACTAACTAAGTAATCTGGTTACTGGCAGTTAAAGTATATCAATGTCTTATTGTATGCAAACTAATAGAGTGAAAGTTAATGTAACTGACAGTTGAAAATAGCAGTTAATCTTCTTATCTATTAGTTACGGTTAAGGCACAGCACAGAATAGTGACAACCAACAAAAGACAAAAAAAACACGTGCCCAGATTTTCAGCAAATCGCTGTAGTCACTTTTCGGAGCACTTTTACCAAAATGCACTAAACTGACAGTTTCGAAACTAAGAGTTAGACATGTAATTGATAAACACAATTTATCTTAACAACTTTAGCTGATAGTTATCTCTAACTGCCAGTCAGTTAATGACCACATTTGACCTAACATGAATAAACTAAGCCTTAGGCCCAGTTCTCACAATCATTCTCTTCTCTGGTAGTCACTTAACCGTCAGATCGAAGTTAACCAGTGGTTATCGGGGAGCTCTGTTTCAGAAAGAAAACCAGTGGTTAAGCTTATTTATCTTTATGTTGGCACCATGGATGGGTCTCAGAGCACTGCCATAATTGTGTTCCATGAACACAACCTGATTCTTTGACAAAGAAACCTAACGATTATATAAATATTTTGACTTAGTCACAACAGACTATAATCAAAATCAATCTTACACCTCAATGTCGAAATCGATGTTTTATAACCTCCAAAGCAAGCTTATCGGTTGACCACAACAAACGTCAAGACAACATATACCCTATTATTTAGCTTAACTTAACTTCTGGTTCACCAGAGCTTTTGACGTAAACCACCGATTACGAAATGGATTGATTCCGCTAACCACTAGTTTTCTTTTAACCTAGTTAACTGACGAGTGATAAAGTGGAACTTAGTATTCTTCGATGGGTATAATACCCTCTGATGTCGCCGTGTAGTTGCTTAAATTTCGGGCGCCCGGTTAGCCCTTACCGGACTTCTATGGGTTGCCCCATTATTGGTTTATCCATTCCGTCGTACATTCATCGCAACGTGGCGCTGGCTGGCTGTCATGGCAGCAGCCAAGTTAACTTTGTCCACGTTCGGATTGGCGTGTGTCCAGAATAGGCAGTCGCCGATAGAATAACAACTTCCAACGATGACAGGGATAGAGACGTAGCAGAACAGTAAGGTGATCACGTACATTGCTGCGGTGGATGTTATTTGAATTATGCATTTCTGCCTTATGTTCGAACTTTATAAGCGACTCGCATAGAAGTTACTAAGTCTGAACGATATGATTTTACTTGTTAGCTGTGGAGAAACTGATTCAACGTATTACAAACTGTAGACCAACTTCGTTTAAAGTACAAGCCTAAAGTTTATACAGGGTTATTCACGCTATTCGACACGGAGCACTATGGCTAAAGTATTTGATAAAAAAGAAAATAATAATTTCGGATGGATAGAGACCCATAAAGGCTACATTTTAAAAATATTTTTATGTTATACAGGGTGTCCCAAAAGCACGAAATGTATCAAAGTTATGTTTTTTTAAATAGAATACCCCATATATTATTGCACATTCAGATTCCTTGGTGAATTCTATTGTGACTTTATGTATCATACATGGGACTTAAAGCGAACCGTTTAGGTGTAAATCACCATTTTCGGTATAAGTAGATATCAGGAAAAAATTGAATATTGCAGAGATTATAAAATTTGAAAGGCTGTGACTTTGCCATATTACTGACCATAAAATGCGTCAGCTTTGATGAACTGTCAAATTTAAATTACGTTTATGCTTGGAGAAATCGGTCGATTAATTAAGGAAACTTCTATCAGCGATATCTTGATTTTTTAAAATGGGAATGCCTAATTTTTTTATACGGTTAAACGTAAAATTTGATAGCCTTTCTAATGATATAAGGTTGTGAATATCAATCTCTGGTAGTTTGCATTTAATTTTAAATTTTCAAACAAATCGGCGTTTTCAATTTCCCTACATATAAGCAACGTAGCAGGCCATGAAATATAAACAAAAACCTGTTCAGGTAGAAGAAACCAACTAACTTAGCTGAAAAATACACAAGAACTAGGCTAAAGGGAAAAGATTATAAAAATTACTCACAACAAAGTCTAACCAGAAACAACGGCGGTAACATATCTTTGGTCAAAGAGAAGCTGGAGTATGGCAGAAATGGATTTTTTCACGGCCTACTAGCAACTGCAATGAACTAGAGACTGGCAATTTTCAAAACCATTAAAAATTTTGAAATAAAATAAAAACTACTAGAGAATGTTGTAAGCAGTTTATTATTTTCATAATAAAATTTCACATTTAATGATATAAAAAAAGTATGCAATTCTGTCAAAACTCAAGCCAAAAGTACCTCTGACTGGAGTTCTGGAAATTCTTCAGTACCTATTAGCAAGATCGCAGGAAATGAAGAATGAATTAAAATTTGTTCAAATTATAAAACATAACTTAAATGGCAGAAAATTCATATCTAATTTGTCAGTATTCGTTTTTTGCAATATTGCTAGTAGGTTTGAAAAATGGAAGAGCTCCAGTCAGAGGTATCGACTTCGACGCAAATTAGTACTTTTTTACACAATTACATACGATTGATAGTTGCGTGCTGGAGCAACAGTCGCTGGTTGTTTTTGTTTTATATCAGGGTTTTTAATTGTCTTGGAAATTTTTAACCTCTAGTAAATTAAGGTAGCCAGTAGACTGTAAAAAATATCTATTTCTGCCATACTCCAGCCTCTCTTTGACCTTAGAGATGTTATCGCAGTTGTTTCTGGGAGAGTTGATTTGTTGTAAGGAATTTTTATAATCTTGTCCCTTTAGTCTAATTAGTGTGCATTTTTCAGCTAAGTTAGTTGTTTTCTTCTACCTGAACAGGTTTTTTTTTTGTTTATATTTCATGGCCTGCTACGTTGCTTATAGGTAGGAAAATTGAAAATCGGCGATTTGTTTGAAAATTTAAAACTAAATGAAAACTACCAGAGCTTGATATTCACAACCTTATATCATTGGAAAGGTTTCAGTGTGAATGGTAACGCTTCATCTGAATCTGATTTTGACTTGTGTTAAATTTTGTTTGTTTCCTCATTTTTCATTTGTATTCTTGAATAATATTGTTCGAATGTATTTTTGGATGGCATTTATTGTACATTGGGGGGAGAAGTGCAGTCACTTAGCTTCGCCCGCGGTGCAATCACCCCCACATCGGAATATTTCCGGGAAACTAGAAATAGGTTCCCGGAAATAGGCGGCGCCAAATGGCCTCACGGTTCATGTTCCGTCGCTGGGCTGATGTTCTCGGTTTCTTATAAGTGACAAATTTGATTAATTAAAAGTAAAAAATGCTCAATGGCTCTTCCAGGATCAAAAGATTCCGGAGGTAAAATACCTGGCCGTTCGGATCTCCGGGTGCCAGGTGGTCCGGGGGGAACATTAAGCGAAGTTTGTTTAAAGAATTGTGCTGCCACTCCTCGTCAAGCTAACAACAGAAGCCGCCCTTCGCAGCAACTTCGCACTGACGACAGGCCCGAAGGCCAGAGAAACTTGTTCAGAGCCGACTTTACAAATATACGAGGTCTTGCCTCCAACATAAACTCTGTCCATCAACACCTTCAGGCAGAGAAGCCACACATTCTGGCTCTTACGGAAACTCAAGTCGGCTCTTCAACAATGGATAACAGCTTTAGATATCCCGGATATGACTTATACACCCGATTTAGACGTAGGTTTGGCGTATGCGTGTACGTTAAATCTGGGCTTTCTTGTCATCGAGAAGAAGAGCTCGAACTGGAAGGATTTGATATCATATGGCTAAAAATATCCTTCCAAAATCACTCCAAATTTATATGCTGCATTTATAGGCCACCAAGCAGTAACAACTGCAAAGAGCTCTTCGAGAAGCTTTCAGCCACTGTGGACGCGCTGCAATCAGATCACCCTCATTCAGAGATAGTCTTTCTGGGTGACTTCAACGTTCACAACTCATACTGGCTGAAATACTCAAACAAAACGGACGACGAGGGACGTGAAGCTGAAGCCTTCGCTATCAGCTGCGGCTTGGAGCAGATAGTCAAAGAACCAACAAGGATTCCCAGCCGCCACGGAGATTTTGCTAGTCTGTTGGACCTATATCTCACAACTACTCCAACGGTCTACACAGTGAAGGTAACCGCCCCACTGGGATCGTCTGACCACAACACCGTCTCGACGCTATGCAGAATGCATTCTCCAGATCTCTACCTTGCAAAGCCTCGTCGGGTTTGGCATTACGGATCAGCAAAGTGGGACGACCTAAGGGAATACTACCAGTCCTTTCCCTGGAACGACGTCTGCTTCAAGTCACGAGACCCATCAGCTTGCGCTCAAGAAGTAACAGAGGTATTAATATCCGGCATGGAAGCCTATATTCCTCATGTCGTCAAGCATCCCTCCAAAAACAAGCCATGGTTCAATCAGCGTTGCAGAGATGCAGTTACCTCTAAAAACCAACATTACAGAGAATGGAGGAAAAATCCAAATGCTGAGAGCCACCGCAGTTTTATCGACGCCAGAAATCACTGTAAACGCGTGATTGACAGCAGCAAGGAGGAACACAACCAAAAAATTAAGAACAAGCTCCTCTCATGTCCTACCTCGTCCAGAACATTCTGGTCTGTAGCTAAGGCTGTTAGTCAGAACTTTTCCTATTCGTCAATACCACCCTTGACCAGAGAGGACAAATCCTTCGCTTCTGCTCCTAAAGAAAAAGCAGACATCTTGGGGAAGCTCTTCGCGGCCAATTCTACTGTAGACTTTCAAGGAAGTACTCCGACCACCACCATAAGCGTGAACTCGAGAATGGCAGAGGTCAAATTTCAACATCGAGATGTAAAAAGCATCCTCCAAAAACTGAACACCAATAAAGCTACTGGTCCTGACCAAATTCCAGCCATTGTCCTTAAACGCTGTGCCGCTGAGCTTGCACCTATTCTTTGCAAGCTCTTCAAACTTTCGTATCAACGAGGCGTGTTTCCTGCTTCGTGGAAGATTGGCTGCGTACAACCCATCCCTAAGAAAGGCAAAAAAACTGATCCCGCCAATTATAGACCTGTGGCTCTTATCAGCATCATGTCTAAGGTTATGGAGACTGTCATTAACACACAGCTCCTAAAATACCTGGACAACAATAACATCATAAATGATCGCCAGTATGGCTTCCGTAAGCACAGGTCTACAGGTGACCTCCTTGCCTACGTCACTCACTTGTGGAACAGAGCAATAGACAATCATGGCGAATCCCGTGTTGTTGCACTTGATATATCGAAAGCTTTCGACAGAGTATGGCATGACGGACTTCTGGTGAAGCTTGCTGCTTATGGACTACCACCTGGCCTGCGCCAGTGGCTGAATAGCTTTTTGAACGACCGATCTCTGTTTGTCGTAGTCGAGGGCTGCTCATCAGACGTATTTTCAATAAACGCCGGTGTTCCTCAAGGATCTGTCCTATCCCCTACACTGTTTCTGCTGTACATCAACGAGCTGATGGAAATAACATCCAATCCAATCTACAGCTTCGCAGATGACAGTACATTAGTGTCGTGCATGGAACCAGGCAAGCCACTATCATCCCAGGAGACGGTACGTCGGCGACAGCAGCATGCCTCACAGATCAACGCAGATATCAAAACAATTGTCGAGTGGGGATTAGTAAATAAAGTACAGTTCAACGTACAAAAAACTCAGGCAACAACACTTACAAAGAAGTCTCACGATGGCTTACCAACCGTGGAAATGGAGGGTCACCCCATAGTCGAATCACCTTCCGTCAAGCTTTTGGGAATCAACATCAACAATAACATGTCCTGGCACGACCACGTCGTCAGTATTGCTAAAACGGCATCCCAGAAGCTTGGAGTGTTGTTCCGCTGTAGGAAGTTGTATACACCAGAGCAACTGCTGCTGATCTACAAGGCACAGATCCGACCAGTGCTGGAGTATTGCTCCCATGTGTGGGGATACGCTCCGAAGCACTCTCTAAAGCTTCTGGACACTATCCAGAAAAGAGCGATCAGACTAATCTATACGCCTAACCTCACAAAGGACCTCCACAGCCTGGAACATCGAAGGAGGGTGGCTGACCTATCCCTGTTTTACAGATTCTATCACGGAAGATGTTCGAGTGAGCTCTCTCAGATAATAACACCACAGGCCGTCCGAACTAGGAACACTAGAGAAGCTCTGCGAGCTCATCCTTACCAGGTCGAGGTCCTTACTCCCCGAACTAGTCTCCTCCAGCATTCCTTCTTTTGGAGAACTTCGATGCTGTGGAATCAGCTGCCAGGGAGTTTGCTTCCCGACGGCTACAACCTGCAGCGTTTCAAATCTAACGTGAACCGATACCTATCCTCTCGCAGCGCTTCTACAGCGCCATAGGCTTTCAGCCTTTGCGAGAGGCCGACTATAAAAAAAAAAAAAAAAAAAAAAAACATTTTGTAATCAAAATATTTATTAAAAGTATAATACACAAGAAACAACTACGTTTGGTTTACTTCTTTACTGTTAGTGCGGCCCTGGATGGTTCTGTCCGCAACATCCGGCACGCGACGCTGTGCCTTGTATATATTATATAATACATGTTTCTGGCCATCAAAGAGGATTCACTTTTTGAAAAATTAGGGTCATAAAATTACAGCCGGGTACAACTCGAACGGTTTTAGTATAATGGATAAGTAGTGAAAAAATTTGGTAGCGCATATGGAGACAATACATGAATGCTTAAAAAAAATCAAGTAACTTGGTAACTGCCTTTGTAGACATTGTTCTGTTGGTTACACCGTATTGGAATCAATTTTGATTAATTCTATACTGTAAACAATGGATCACATAGCAACCAATATTTGAACAAAAATATCAGTCCAATTGCACCGTAACCGTGGCAACATATCATCAAATAAACATGCACCGTCTAGAAGAAATATCCAAGTATCGTAAGCGCATGAACCCTCTGGCATAAAACCTTGCATGTGGAAAATCAAGCACTATTTATTGCGTGTACATGCCTACCATATTTCATGGATATTCGATTTGAAAAGAGGATAAAATATGTATATGTTATTGGAAAGTCATCTGTATAACTTCAACAATCGTAGTAGTAAAACGTAAAAATGAAAAATTGCTCGCTTTGACGCATAACAATAGAAGATTTGGTTAGATGAAAATCTTTGATTATTGATTCTTTTTATACCACTTTTACTGCCCATGACTTTTTTTTGTTCTTTAGTTTAGTTCAGTAGTTACCCTTGTTTGTTTCTTTTAGATTTTTCAACACTGTCATCAGAGTTCATTGAGTGAGTTGCTATCTGTGCTGCAGTTATTTATAAATATTTCTTTTGGTGGTATATATAATATTGACAGGTTGTAGGCGTACGGCATGCAGTGCATTTTGAATGTAAATAACATATTATTTTTTACCGCAGGGTAACGAATAACAATATATATTTTGCAGTGCGTATATTGGTTTTCTATGAAATTCATTTCAATATTGCAGTGGTTGTTTTTGTTCGCATCGCCTTTTATATTCTGACGTAGAATGACCTTATCAAACATAGCGAATATCCTGTATAGATACATCCATAAATAATTATTTGATGCATACATCCTGCTTTTATATTTATTCAAACATAATATAAAAACTCATTGTTCCGGGATATTGGAAAAAATATTTTCAGTAGGATTTCAGATAAATCACAAATAATTCGACCATGATATAGAAAACAAAAAATACTGATTAAATAATGATCTAGTTCGATTGTTTGCTAACCTAAGTGACCATCTCCAGTGGCAGCTATAAGTCAATTATAGAAAGGAGTCAGGTTGACTACACACAGAAAAATCTGTCGTTCTGTCAAATACTTAACGCTTGGATTCAATGGAACGTTACACTCAGCATTCCTCAAATACAGCGATATTTTATACAATGGGAAGTGTATAGTTGGTAACGAATTATATCGTATTGTCGATTCAATTACAAGATGTCATTGGATTCCAATGAATAATTCAATCGCAGCCTGTCGTTGAATCGAATCTGTGTTGATTCTAAACTACTTTCTTTTCCTTGAACCAACAGATTTTGTTGCGAGGACAGCTGATTGATTCGTTTGGATGTTTAATCGTGTGATTTTGTATGAAGTTATAAGGAGCATGATATAAGAATTAGACAAGCCTGCACCAGTTGTTGCATTATTACCTGAAATATAACTGTCTGACTAATCTAAATACCGACGTTCAATGCGGGTGTTAGCTCTTCTAAGTCCCAATTTCTCAGTAGGTCCTCCATTTAATATATAACTGGACACATTTAAATCACACAATTGCTGATGCAATACGCAACACCACGAGATGACACAACACGGTTAACATCGAAACAACACAACGGAACAACCTCGTCCATGTTGGTGGGTTCGCGGCGATAGTAACACTGAGATGATCCCCCTGTTCTTTATTTTCACCTACGTTCATTGAATCGGGACATCAGTCCCGCCGAATACTGATTATAGTTCAGCGAATGACAAGGGCCATTGAAACAAAATTAATTTTTATCAGATGAATTATCACGAACTGCTGTTGCACTATAATTTTTGTACATTGAATAGATTGTATGCTTTGCTTAAATGAAACATAGGGTAAATTTCGAAAACAAAAGGATGTTTTGATTGCACTATATGTGAATTCTGGTATTATAGAAGGATTATACATATATCGTTAGAACGAATATAAAATTATTTTGAATTTATTGGCGTACCTGTGATTACTTCGAATATAAGGATTGAATTCTTTCAATGACATGGATTTGAAACAACTGTAAATATATTGAAAGCGATAGAAAAACATCCAAATACTAACAATGAATTGGAAATGCAACAGTATTTTTTTCTGTGTACAGTACTTCCCATACATTACAGTGATACCATTTTATTATTTTCCCATTGCATGAAACTATAGTCTGGGATCCCCTTTGCAAGTTTGTCATCGCCCCCCCCCCCCGCGCGCAAGCAAAAAACATCCAACACACAAAAACTCTCGTAAACAGTTTCTTGAATCTCTCTCCGTAAGAACAGGACGACACAGTTTTTATTCTGCAATCTTCAACTGATATCCTAATCACGTAGTATGTCTATTTGCTGATATTTAAAACCAGGCTATATTATCAGTATCGGTCTTTAAAGGGCAATTAAAAGTATTCAGGGGTTTCCCAACCACCCTATGCGAGACCCTATCCTACCTCAGCTCATATTAACCACTCAAAAAAATAGTACTCTGATAAAGTATATTATACGGGGCAATGAAGAGCCCACCGCATTTCTTTCAGGTTCACTGCTTTCTCAAATGAGAAGCTGGAACGCGGCTAATAACTTTATTTGTTGATGTCGCCGAAAATAAAAAAATTATAATTTAAAAATTGATAATGTTTTGTTGGAAAACGTCTCTTAAATACCTGGGACCGATTATAGATGAGTGTTTAAGCTGAAAGAAGCATATAAACAAAATTGATTTCATAGAGTTATAAAATATAGTATAGTTGATAGTATACATAACAGTAAAGATGATAGATTACGGAAGGTACGGGAAGGTATGTTGGATGAACTTCTAACAGCGTCATCTTCGGATGATGAGGAAATTGAAGCGTATCTAGATATACTGCGAACAACGGCTGCGTGTGTCCCAAAAATAGGAATGTCTGTTGAATATGTTGTTCATGAACTGGCTGAAGAAGAGGTTTAACAAGATATAAATATTTACTGATACAGAAATTATAACGTGATATCATTTTTAGTCAATTTTATGTCGATAATTCAAAAATTTATCTAACAAGGCGGATACAAACTATTCAACAATTAAACATCACCTCAGAACGAAATTGAGCCTGTAGGATGCAAAATGACATCATCACTAATATCAGTTGGCTGACAGAACAGTTACTTCAACGGCGCTTGAAATTTGGTGTATGTTCTATATGCCAGTTCAGATTTATTGCACTTCTGGGTACCTGTCGAGTTTTCAATGTGCACTGGAATCGTCGCTGAACATATATTCCATTCTCGTCTTTCTCTACTCCATTCCCATCGTTGCCGTCGATGCTCTGCGGTCAGAGGTAGTACAAGAGGGGGACGGTATGAAAACAGCCCGAAAGATCTTAATCGGCGAGAAACTGTCCTCACCAATACCAATAGTACATGGAACTACTGGTACGCAACTGCGCTTGTTATGGCAAATCGGTCTGTGAGAGCTAGGAGCCTTAACCTTAAGCCTTGTCGTTCTGTGGTCTGCCTTTGTCGTCCAGTACCTCTCGCACGTCCAGTTCGGCCTTCTTAGAACCACGCTCGACAACATCTCATAACAGTGGCCTCGTTTCGATTTACCCGGATAGCAATTTCCCTAAACAATAGTCCGGCTTCACGTAACCCAACTATCCGACCCCTTTCAAACTCGGAAATTTCAGTGAAATTCAAAGTTTATTATATTTCCGGAAAAACGGTATAGCTGTGACAACATTGTAAATACCATCGTATTATCGGCTGTATTGCAAAATCCCCATATTCCAAAATTCATGAAAATCGCGCAAACCGGTTCCGAGATAACTGGGGCGTTCGATACTTTAGACTCACTCTGTATGTTGTTCACATTATTATTATTATAAATACAGTTTTTGAATGGCGGACACCTAGGGGGGGTGTAGGTGCTATGATATCTCTGTCGTGCTAATTAAACAGCGTTAAAAGTAGCTTCTAAAACGTGATGTTAGCAAGTCTGAACTTTTAATATATTGAAGTGTAAACCTATTTTATTCAAAAACTCAATTGCAGACACTTACACCGATTTCTAATGCATTTTATAAGATTTCAACCCTTGATAATTTTATGAAAATTTACGTAATTTTAACATGGATTAAAATGATATACGTTATTCACATTATTATTATTATAAATGTAGTTTTTGCCCATGACAGACATCTAGGTGGGTTCCAACATACTGGCAGACGCTATAATGCCTCTCTGTCGTGATAATAACACAGAGTCAAAAGTTACTTCTAAACCGTGATTTTAGCAAGACTACCTGTTTTAATATAACGAAGTATATCCTTTTTTTTATACAAAAATTCAATGGCAGATACTTGTTGCGGTTCCTTATGTTTTAGAAGCCACTTTTGACGCTGTAATAATAATTTGAATAACATATATTATTTTCATCCTTGCTAAAATAACGTAAGTTTTCATAAAATTTACAACTTTGACATTTTATAAAACACATTAGGAACCGAACTGGGTGTCCGCCATTGGGTTTTTGTATAAGAAAAGATACATATAGACTACAATATATTGAAACGGCAGACTTGCTAAAACGACATATTAGAACCCAATTTTTTGCACTTTTGGACACCCGCCCACGCTCAAAGGAACCGTCGCTGGCCATAGTGAATCCCTGCTTCACCTATGGCATGTGTAGTAGTATACCTAGCATTAATAGGACGCTTGCTAAAATGCCGTAAGTCTGCCGATCACTGGCTTCCGGTCTATAAACTCGTGGCTAAAATCGGTCCAGTAAGTCGAAAACGCTATAGTCTGATAATTATGCACTTCTTACAGCCCGTTCACGCGATGCGGTCAAATCGCGTTTTGGTAATTTTAACAAATCGGCGCAAATCGAATGATATATCCACACAGAAAACGGTTGTAAACAGATTTTCAGACGATCCCGGGTTTTCGGTTCATTTTTGAATAGTTTTCTTACGACTGGACGTAAATACGTTTATAATTTTGTATTGGTATCGTCGAAGGATGCGTAGATTACTTAACAGAAAGCTTTGGATTCACCCTATTTTAAAGGTCTCATTTGGGTGCTTACCACTGATTAGGTTTTATTTCCGAATCAGCCATTCGGATTTTCACCGTGTAAAAAATTACCGAAACGGTGATTTGACCACATGGTGTGACGGGCCGTTAGTCAGCTGATATCTGTCAAATATACGTCAAGCCAGTACAAAGTATCAGGTAAAAGAGTATAGACGTCTGTACATTATAGTGTACGCAATTATCAGAAACGTAAATTTCAGAATATCTACTCCTCTCCCCTGTATGAGTAATATAAGTGTGTACGTATCAGTGATGTTTTCATTTCCAGCTAAATCACGTAGCGGAATCGAAATTTGAACCGTCACATAGGTTATCTGCAATCTATGGGAAAATGTGTGTCGGTGCGGAAAATTCTTTCCGACATTGGACCACGGTTCACTGGTAACGTGGCAATATCATTTCCAGCGAGTTTTCCTGTAAATCGGCAGTATCAGATTAATGTTGCACACGAACGTGCCAAATGATAAAAGTTTGGTGAGAAGTTTTAAGCTTTTAAATTTGCAACGCCGAGCCGGTTGCCAAGTTTTGATTTATTTTGCTTACCGTAATTGGTTTTTTAAATACGCCTGTGCATTTATCAGCTAGACATTAGTAATAATGTAACGCAGCTGTTAAGCAAAAATCTAGTGTTAATTCCAGTTTCCAAAAAATGATTACTACCGCAGAAAGATGTATGTGACGTTGTGACAGCCCATCTGTATTGTCTGTCTGACTATTTGAAATCTGTTTTCAAGGCTTAGTTTAATTCAAGATATGGTGGATGTGTATGATGTCGCATTCACCATATTTGCACATCAGCCTAAGCCTCGCCTTTATTATACAGGGTGAGTCCTAAGTTAATACTTTTTCTAGACTGTGTATAGAAGTCGTTACAATAAACAACATTTTCAAATAACTTTTTTCAGAAAAATGAGAAATAACCGAAATTCAAAATAACAACTGTGGGCTTGTGTATCAAGACGTACCTCTTCTGTTTATGTTTAGTTTTTTGATTGGATTTTTGTCTAATACCTTAGGCATTGCACTCGTTAGATAGTGCAATAGTCACTTTCTGTTCATTGTTGTTATTTTTAAATTGGTAAATTCTGAAAGTGGCACATTATTATGGACGCAACTTTTAGGATTTGTCAATTCATAATTAACTACGATAAACTGAAAGTGGCTAGTGCACTAATGGACAAATACAACGCCTGATTGATAAGACAAAAATCCGAACAAAAAACTAAACATAAACAGACTAGGTACGTCTTGATACACAAGTCCAGTCTTACTTTTTTTGATTCTCTATCTCAATTATTTTCCAGTTTTCGGGAAAAAGTTATTTAAAAGACTTATTTATTTTAATAATTTCTGTACACAGTTAAAAAAGTATGAACTTAGGACTAACCGTGTATAAAAACACAGACATATACAGGATCCGGCACAAAAGGCGGACGTTTTTGAAACGGCTAGTACTCTTCCCCTATCAGGGCGAGAGGGGTGGGAGGTGGTACCGTTCAACTCATGGGTTTCTAGCATTTTGTTACAAGTTGACATTATGGAGCGGTTGAGCACCGCCATGCCTTAAAGATGCATCCAGGATTTGGTCTTGGGGAGTCCAGATCTCGGTTGCCACCTTTTAATTTTGGTTGACCAGGGAGGCAGTATTTGTCGTGCATTTTGGTAGATCAGATTCTTAGATTTTTTGCCTCATTATGTAATGATTATTTAGTTTTGGGTGGTCCAGATTAGGGTTCATCATCATAGTCACAATGTCTTAACAGACATGTTGTGAACTCGTAAAATGCATTTACTTATTTTACGAGTTTCTCTTGGGATATCTTAAGATCTTTAATGCAGTAGTTTCCCATTCGCTTTCTGCCTCATGCCGTTGACCAGATGGTATCTACTGGTTCTTCCGCCTTTAGGGGCAATTTCTCACCCCAAGGACAAGAAGGTGTCCTGACTCTTCTCAACTCGTCCACCCAAAGCTGTTGGTTGAGAAGAGGTTACTGCTTATACCGACAGTAGTTCGGTTACTTTTAGTCGCCTTTTACGACAGGCAAGATATAGGATAGGAGATATTCTAACCCGCCCCCACACGGGGAGATTAGGGTTGCCGCCTTTTAAATTTGCTCTCGTCTCGAGGGGGAGTGCATATATATTTTTGGATTAAATTTTTTAGGCAGCATAATATCCAGTTCTGATATGAGAGAGTGCTGATCAGGATTATTACTGGCTTTAGAAGATATGAAACTATAAAAAGTTGTGTGAGGTATTATAATAATTATCTAATGATTGAAAAAATGAAGTGAATATAATGTTTTGGGGGATCCGGACCCCCTGGACTCTCCCTTAAATACGTACCTGACGTCCAAAATGACGTGTTCTTTGAATACCTTTATACCTTACGAGCTACTAAAGAATTGCACATTAAATGAAACATTGGTACCGGATGATCACGTAAAATTCTTAGGGATCTTCTTGATAATACTATTAATTTTAAGGCTCATTGTCAAGCTGTCATTTCAAAACTGAACCCGCAGTCTTTTGTAATGAGAAACTTGAAAACCGTACTAACCGAGAGCCAGTTAAGAGCTATATATTTTGCAGAAGTGGAATCCAGGCTGAAATATGGGTTATGCTTTTGGGGTTGCTCAACATATGCAAAAAATGTCTTTTTAAGCCAGAAAAGAATTTAGAGATGTATGGCAGGTGTAGACAGCAGGCAAAGATATATATAAAGAATTTAAAATATTGACACTACCCTCATTATTTATATTTGAGATGGCTACTTACACCTTCTCAAACAACAAAAAATGTATTTTAAGTAGTCAGATGCACACTATTAATACAAGGCAAAGTGATCGCTTGCATGTACCTTATGCTAGATATAGGTTAAGTAGTGTGTCACCAAATGTGTTGGGACCCAAGGTCTTTAACTTGCTTCTGAATGACATAAAAGCTAGTCGAACTATATATATTTTTAAAAAAAGATTGAAAGATTTTCTTATAGAAACATGTTATTATTCTGTCAGTGACTATGTTAGTTTGTAAGTATTTATTATGTGACAAGTCCTACACATGTAAGTTCATGTCTTACGGATAATAAATAAATAAACAAATAAATGGACGCCATATATATATACGACTGTTTGTTTTAAGCTTCTGAATTGCCAACGCTCAGCCGTTTGCAAGTTTTGTTTGATTTTGTCTACCGTTATGGGTTTTCACAGCGTTTACTAGCTGAGCAGTAGTAGGTATGCAATGCAGTTGTTAGTGCTATTACCAGTTTCTAGATGACTAATCCCATAGAAAGATGTATCGCAGATGTATCGTAACAGACCATCTCTATTGTCTGTCTGACTAATTATTGGAATCTATTTAAAAGAAAAGTTACAACGTATATCAACGAATTCGAATAGGCTAGAAGAAGCAAAGCCAATGCGCTAACAGGCATGTGAGTGTGCCCAAGATCCAGTTGTTATTATTTACCACTTGTTTACAAAGACGATGTTATTGTTTACAGAAATTGAAAGAAATCCGCTGGATTTAAAGAGCTTTTATTATGCAGACATAGGCGTAGGTTACATTATTTATGAGGGAGTGATGGTCAGGGTGTGACGGAAGAGCAGCTCGGCGGGCAGCAGCCCGGGCTGCACATTTTTCTTCTTTGTTGTATGTAATAATAATAGTAACAAGATACGTTGAAGGGATAAGTATATAACGGTGTGACTATAAGATAATGACGATGACGTTGAGGATATAGAAAAGAGAAACTATTACAGAGATCATTCAGGAAACAATGAAAGATGTCAGATCTTAAATACTCGTGGCATAGGATTTACGACCAATCGCAGCCAGTCAAAATTTATTGGACTATTTATGTACCATACGGATCCACTAATTGTTTGAATATTTCCCAACAAGGCAGTATGTTCTCGTTGTTCTATAGTAACGTTACAAGGTGTTTATTTCATATCCATTCATTTGATGTATTCTGATGATGGAAGAAAGGGAACTACGAAACTACTAAGTACTTACATTGGAGTGCATTAAATGAAAACTTAAACTGGACTTTTTCAATATATATCAATATACATATTTCTATTACCAGATAATGTTGAAAATAAACTTAAATACAACAGACCTATAAAAAATACAACTTGAAGAACTCATCTACTTAGTGATTATGATTTGGTATTTGAAAGAATTTGGCCCTGTAAATATATAAAAGAGAGGTCTTATCACCTTTGTCAGGCATCTCACCTTCGGAATGTATGACTCTCACATTGGAGCCACAGGCAGTGCAGTAATAAATTTGCTGCATTACCTATTATGGCCTTAAAAACAGAGACAAATTAACTTTAATATAGGGGAACGGGTACTTATGAGCATTATGTATCGCAATCTTCCCAACTTCGAGACTATCATTACAGATCGAAACATTTTGAAGAAGGGAACCTGCAACAGGTAACCGTCTGGTACACAAATAAACAATAATGTTTGAAGACAAGAAACGTATAAAACAAATTTATTTAAATTCTACAATTTTTAAAAATTTAGCATATTTAGCATAAATTGTTTACAGCGCAAAATAAATATTTTTTTAATAATTCATTTTACATTAACTTCAAACGTTTCTTATTCAATCAAATATTTAATATTTAAACAAATATCAAATCTCAATTTTATGAATCGCGGTTAACTAAAAAAAACTGCATGTTCATGAGAATTAGTTGGAATAGAAACATAAATAAAATGCAAATACATGAATATAATATTCTCTCGCTCCATGAACTACACCCCTTTTGAGACGTCAATGGCATTTCTTACCGATGATAAGGCACGCATCACCCAAAACAAACAATAGAACTCAGCGAGTCCGCTACCTGTCGTCTGGTAAATAAAGGGTGAAAAAAGGAAACGGCCGTGGCAAATATTCTGTAATCTTTGGCCGTGGTTGGGGCTTTGGTTGGGGTATCTAGGAATTGGGGTTTCCGTTGATGCGACGTTGTCACGTTTTTTCAGAAGTGTTGGCTTGACTTACATAATTTAGCGGAAACAGAAATAGGGTTGAGATTGGTTTGTGTGTGGACGCCACTCCCGGGCCAGTGAAAAACTACTTTGGTATTTTTAAGTTTCAGTAACTAACCTAACTTAACCTCAGGGGTTGGATTGTTGAGGTTAAAATGGTTTAACTGGGGCTTAGTCAATTATTAATCGGCTCGGCTCAGCCCATGCTGTAACAGGTATGTGTATATTGGCAAGACCCAGTTGTTATTTTTTACTGTGTTCACAAACACGATGTTATTTTTTACAGAAATCCGCGGGAATTAAATTTTGTGGAATTGTTTAAAATAATCTTTTAACACATTATGTACCGTTAAAACCCAAATTTTACTCTAAACTATAACAATGGACCCGCAACGATCAACCTAAACAACAAAGTTCGACTCAGACGACGTCAAGCCGAGCCGATTTCCATCCATTTTGATTTCTACAGCTCAACCGGTTTAGTTACGTTAGGTTAGGTAATGAAACTTCAAAAGGCCATAGTTTTTCACCAAAATGTTTCGTCGGTCTGGAAGTGGTTTCGTTCGACTAAGGACGTCAAACCGTGAGTCATTTGACTTGATTCTCGACCCCCATTTCGGTCTCCGCTAAAATGAAACTTTACCATTTATACGATATACGACATATTACTTAACCACCGCACCGCCCCAATAATTATTCTTAAATTGTTCATAGGGCACCTTCTGTGGTTGCTCGGAATAATTACCGTTTTTTTAATATCTTTTACACGGTGAGGCCTAAGTTAATACTTTTTTTGAGCTGTGTATAGAAGTCATTAAAATAAACAACTTGTTCAAATAACTTTTTTCCGAAAACTGAAAAAGCGAGATACAAAATAACAAAAAAAAAACAAGCCTTGATTGTTTATCAAGACGTACCTACCTATTCTGTTCGTGTTTAGTTTTTACCCGGATTTTTGTCAGATCAATTAGACATCGTACCTATGGAAAGAGTATTCAGGCTGCAAAAGAGACGTTTAAGAAATATAGAGAAAAAGTCCTGATTACCTGGGGCTAAAGGTATATAACAAACTAGAATGTTAGTATTCGTAATGTCCATGATAGTCAAATTAAAAAATTGGTATTCAACCTATTGGCCACAAATGCTTACTATTCCATAATTGAATTTTTGTACTCATAACTTTAATCATAGCTATATTATGTATTATCTTGTATTTATTTGATTTAATTTACCGTATTTTGTAGAAAGCTGCTTGACTCATGTTTAGAATAATTTTTGTCACGTGTTTGTATTGTCTTGACTTTTCCAATACCTGTACAGCTCTACTGGAATAGATACATTATCTACCTATCTGTATATCTATGTAGCTGTCAGAAAGTGCATTAGTAATTTTTTTGTATATCGTTGTTGATTTTAAATTTGTAAATCCTAAAAATTGTAATTATGTGGCTCTTTTAGGATTTAACAATTTAAAATTAACAACGATAAACAAAAAATAACTACTGCACTATCTGAGAGGTAGGTAGGTACTCGTACAAGGTACAATGCCTAATCGACTTGACAAAAATCCTAGCAAAAAATTAAATACAAACAGACTAGGTACGTCTTGATACACATTACACAATCAAGACTTACGTTTTTCGATTCTGTAACTCGCTTATTTTTCAGTTTTCGGGAAAAAGTTATTTGAAAAAGTTGTTTATTTTAACGACTTCTATGTACAGTTGACAAAGAAGTATCACCCTGTATAATAACAAACACATTGATCAGTATCTTCCTTTGGAGCAAAAGTCTATTTTGTGATTTTCCTCACACGCTTTTTTCAGCTTTACTATTACTGCAATGACTGCAAAATATATATTGTCAGTTGTCACAGCTAACGAAAATATAATAGGGTTACCCGGAGACGATCTGGCAACGTGGCCAAATAATCCATTGCTTTTTTTGCGTTTTTGCGTACGATCGTCTACCTGCCTAATTGCCTGCTAGGAGCATCAAGCTGCTTGATAAACACAACGATAAACACAATATTTATAATATGCTTCAGATAGTGGGTCCAAACAAAACCCTTGTTTACTGCTTCTACCTGTTCGAATTCGTTGACGTATATAGTTTAATTAAAAAATTGGTGGATGTGTGTGATGGCTCGTCACATTCTCCATTTTTCACGTCGGCATAAACCCTCACTTTTTTTTATAAAAAATGGAGTCAAGTTGATTGACTTAGTACTTCCCACACATAATGATAATAGCACTTTATTCTTTTGCCATTGCATGAAGCTATAGTTTGAAATCCCTTGCAACCAAATCATCGCCCACCCGCCCGCAAAAAGACATAAAACACAAAAACTCTCGTAAATAGTTTCTTGCGTCTCCCTCCTTAGAAGGTAGGACGCCACAGTTTTTTTCTGCATGCCTCAACTGGACGATGCGAAACGATCAGGAGCCTCCAAACCGAGCTCCAAACCATCTAAAAACGAAGTTTGAACTGTTTTTATATTTTCAGTTTTTTTATTATTCCTGCGCCGCCACTGACACGATTTTTCAAAAACAGACGTGTTTTCCATTATCGCCGCGGCACTAAATTCTGTGTCAAAATTGCATTAAAATCAATTCAATCATTTTCACTTTACGCAATATACATAGAACGAAATAAAGGCAAACTCGTATGTATACACCACAAAATTAGTTTCTGTAATAGGCAAGCCAATGTTCAGATGGACCTAAAAAAAGTATATGTTGCTAGGTATTTCTTTCACAGGTCAATGGACAAACTATTATGAATACAGCAAATGTTTTCAGTTTTGCAACCCCTCACCCAAAAAAAAGTAGAAAATGATCAGGAACCCCTAAAACGCCTAAAAACAAAGCTTGAAGTGTATTTATAATTTTTAGTTTTTTATTATTGCTGCACCGCCACTGAAATGATTTTTCCAAAACATACGCGTTTTCCATCCTCGCCGCGGTAGTAATACTGTGTCACAATTTCATTAAAATCAATTCAATAATTTTTGCGTTACGCAATATAACAATATAACGATCTAAAACAACACTCAACAAATCAGAAATAATTCTAAGACCCCTGGTTTCTATAATAAGAAAGGCGATGTTCGGATGGGCCTAAAAAAGTCTATTATGTCGCTAGGTTTTCCATTCACAGGTCAATGGACAGACCATTATGAATATAACAATTTTTTCAGTTTTACAACCCCCTAACCACCCCAAATTCACCCCCACCCAAAAAAAGTAGAAAATGATCAGGAACCCCTAAAACGCCTAAAAACGAAGTTTGAGGAGTATTTGGAAATTTTTATTTTTTGCTAATTACTCCGCCCCCCGTATAACGATTTCCAAAATTATAGGAACATTACCTACTCGACACCACAGCATATCGCTGCCCAAGTTTCATCACAATCCATGCAGCGGTTACTGAGATTACGAGGCTAGAAAAACGCCAACAGACAGATTGACAGACAGACAGACCGACAGACCGACGGAAATGAGTGATGTGGATTTTCGTTATGTAGACATAATAAAACACCCAAAAAGCGTATTATCTCAAAATTGAAAATTTTCGCAATCACAATACTCCCCTCACCTATCGGTGTGGGAAGTAAAAAGTATAGGAATACGTGTCCAACACTCTGTATGTACCTGAGCATGCTGACTGAGCATTTATCAATTAAGCATGCAGTTTTTATACAAAAGGCGGTGTTGATCTGTTGGTAAACTTACATCATTATTAGAGGTATCAAGGGCAAGTCTAATAGAAATATATTATTAAGTGGCAATTCAATGTTATATTACAGAGTAGTTTATGATTTGGTTTTGCGTTTTCGTCCAAGCGCACATAATTACAAATGTTGGCACATGCAGGTCTATGGTGCCGTCAATATGCGGCTGGCTCAATTTGCTCATATTAGTAGTCATTATCGTGAGCTTTCGACCGTAAGCTATAGGGTGTGATGTGGCTACCAGCTCATGCCAATAATCACACGTGTAATTAATGTGGACAGGTGTTGACGGCTGCTCTAAAGGCACTGGGTACCTAATTTTATACAGGGTGTCCCAGAAGTCAACGTCAAGCCGCAACGGGGTGACAGGATTGGCTGTAACTATCATGAAAAAAATCAGAAAAAAAATCTATCCCATGCAGTTTAAAAATTATGGGCATTTAAAGAAAACCTAGAAATTTGGTCAAATTATAACAATTTTTCGATTATTGTGGTTAACTTTTATTATTTTTGTTCATTTAAACTTTGGAACCGTAACCCTAAATAACATTTCTAGAAGCACAGTCAAAAATAATGACAGAATTGGCCAAAGTTTTCTAGAATGGAGACTATTTATTAAACTATGAATTTAAAATTTTCAAAGTTTGCCGACTTTGAAAGGCCCTCCTTTAAAAAAAATGTACTAAAGTGCCTTGGCAAGTGCCATTAAAAGTTGGCGCATTTAACCAGGATTGTAAAATGCTACAATACTTGTTAGTTTCATACTAAAAAAATACAAGTAAAAAAAGGAAAACCTCAAGTAACCCGATTTTTGTTAACCCATTTCACCCAAGTCAGATGTTCTTTATTCGCACAAGCTTCTGGTAGGTTCTTAATTTTACGGCAAAATGATGAGAGAGGTCGATAGTGGATATGTTTGCCATGAGTGAGCAAGACAGATAGTGACGCCACTTTTAACAAAGTCAACAAAAATAAGTAAAATTAATAAAATAATGAAAAATCTTGACCTAGCTTAGTTTAGGTTTATCGGATTAGAAGTCAGATGGGGAAATAACATGTTTTATTACAATAAAGGTCCAAATTGTGTACCATCAGCCTCAATACATGCCCTACATTTTCCTAGAAAAGATCTACTTATTAGCCAGGCACATTTAGTGCGAGAAGACGGATCACAGTATCGCTTTAAAGTAAGCCTGTGGACATGAATTTTAAATGGAAAAATTTTTGGGTCTTTTGAGCTGCCTGAGAATTTGAATGGCTTGAATTACCTACATTTTTTACGATAAAATTTACCAACTTTGTTAGAGGATGTACCACTAAAGCGGTCTACAGACGTTGATGTAAGCTGCGACTCCTCAATCGACTCAAGGTTTCGTGAAACTTACATCAGTTGCATAAGTTCCTACTCAAATCGAAACCTGTTGCGATGCCTGAATCGACTTGGTATTTCATGCATGTTTCATGCAACACAAGAATATTAGGGTGAGCTTATTTCTTTACATCGACGCAATACTATACACGTTGAAACTTGAATCACTGCATCATCGTCACCGGCTCGGCGACATGGCTCACCGACCATAATAGGATTCCAGAATCTGCATCGCTGCAAGCAGCAAGCAGCAACTGATACCAAATTCGTGATTCAGTACCACACACGCTGCTACTTGCGTTATGAAACGTAGAAGTCGATACCTCAATCGCAGCATGCATCGTCGTCTGTAGACCGCTTAACATATCGTCGCAACTTGAGGTATCAACAAGATGGCTGCCCATTACGCAGTGCAAGTAAGAGGTTTCCTTGACCAAAAATATCCGGGAGGTGGAGGTGGACGTTCAGGCACCATCTCGTGGCCAGCCTGTTCCCCAGATTTAAATCGCCTAGAATTTTGTTATGGGGGTGTTCTCAAAGAAAAAGTTTATTCAAGGCCCATTGAGAGCGTAGCCGAGCTGCGTAAACGAATTTCTCAAGCTGCTGAGGACATCAACTCTCGAGGATATGCCTGGCTAATAAGTAGATCTTTTTTAAGAAGATGTAGGGCATGTATTGAGACTGACGGTAAACAATTTGAATATTTATTGCCTGACCTTTATTCCAATAAACCTAAACTAAACTAGGTCAAAATTTTTCATTATTTTATTAATTTTACTTATTTTTGTTGACTGCTAAAAGTGGCGTCACTATCTGTCTCGCTCACTCATAGCAAATATGTTCATTATCCATCTCTCAAATCATTTTGCCGTAAAATTAAGAACCTACCAGAGGCTTGTGCGAATAAAGAACATCTGACCTGATTGTAATGGGTTAGCAAAAGTCGGGTTACTTGAGGTTTTTATTTTTTTACTCGTTTTTTTTAGTATGAAACTAACAAGTGTTGTACCATTTTACATTCCTGGTTGAATGCGCCAACCTTTAATGGCTCTTGCCAAGGCACTTTAGTATATTTTTTTTAAAGGAGGGCCTTTCAAAGTCAGCAAACTTTGAAAATTTAAAATTCATAGTTTAATAAATAGTCCTCATTCTAGAAAACTTGGGGCAATTGTGTCATTATTTTTGACTGTGCTTCTAGAAATGTTATTTAGGGTTCCGGTTCCAAAGTTTAAATGAACAAAAATAATAAAAGTTAACCACAATAACCGAAAAATTGTTATAATTTGACCAAATTTCTAGGTTTTCTTTAAACGCCCATAATTTTCAAACTACATGGAATAGATTTTTTTTCTGATTTTTCTCATGACAGTTACAACCAATCCTGTCACCCTGTTGCGGCTTGACGTTGACTTCTGGGACACCCTGTATATTACAGCGCGCGTTTCCTATTTCATCCAATCATTTCATTGTTTTTTTAGAGAACAATTTGAGCTTGTCATAATAGTTACCTAATTCTCATGAAGTGACGTGAGACTGATAGTATCACAATAATGGTGGAAGCTCATATTTTAAATTTCAGTTATTATTAAATAAATTTTGGCATTTTGGACTATCAAAGCGCTCTATAAAATGGTTTGAAAACTATCTCTGTGGCCGTAAACAGAAGGTTAAATTGGTGATGGAAAATGGCAATTCAAGTATGTCCAACTGTCGAGACGTTAGCTGTGGAGTACCACAGGGATCTATTTTAGGCCCAACTATTTGCTCTGTACATTTCTGACTTACCTTCAGCTCTGAATTATTGCAAATGTCACTACTACGCTGACGATGGTCAGATATATTACACATACTCTTTTCAAGATGTCAATCAAGCTTCAGATTATATCAATTCAGACCTAAGTAGGATAGTCAGCTTCTCTGAAGGTCACTGCTTAAGATTAAATCCAACCAAATCGGTCGTCATCCACTTTTAAACTAGACCTATGGTTAATTTTGATGGTTTTATGGGTGGTCAAGCTGTTGCGGTAGCGAACAAGGTCAAAAACCTTGGTATAGTGTTTGACAATAAGTTGTCGTTCAAAGAACATGTTACACAGATAATGAAGTCATCCTACTCTAAGCTTAAACATCTCTATAGCTATAAACTACTACTGACAACTGAAACTAAACTGAAGCTGATTGAATCCTTAGTTATGTCAGCAGTGCAATATGGAGATGTTGTTTTTGGTCCTTGCTTGAATACCATCGAGATGAATAAACTACAAAAACTACACAATTCATGTATAAGATTTGCTACGAACATACCGCGTAGACAGTATATAACCCCGATTTACGAGCATCACAAAATTTTGAAGTTTAAATTACTGTGGATATTAAACCTTATCTGCTTGGTGCATCGTATCATAGTGAAACAATTACCGTCATATCTTAATATCCGATTAGTTTTTAGAAACTCCTTGCATCAAACTTCGTTGCGCTTTGTTCAAAACACCTTGGATATACCACAACACAGAACAGAAATGTATAAAAATTCGTTTACTTATAATGCTGCTCAGTATTACAATAAAATACCACCTGTCTCAAAAACATACAGTCCACAAGTCTTCAAAGATAAGGTAAAAAAACTGTTGCTGTCAAACGAAATCAATCTAAGCTAGGTCATATACTATTTGTTTTAATTTACCTTCTTGTTTATGGAATTTGTTTGTTCTTTACTCTTTTTTCCGTTTTGTTCTGTTTACATGTTCTTACTTATACTCAATTTCCATTTGTATACTTCACTGGTTGGGATTAATACCTGCCTGACAGACACCCCGCCAGGATAAATATAAATAAATTAATAAATAAATTATTATGTTTAAAACAAAAAAGTGCAGCCCGGGCTCCGACACACCGGGCTGCTGTTTCATTACCCGATGACTTCTCCTCACACCGTGAGGTGAGCAATCACTGGGTCCGCGAATCGTGCGCCCTAAGTAGACGAAGGGACCCAAGGATGACTGCCTTCTGCATTCTGGCGGCTAAGATGTGCGCCGCCGCACGGCACACCGGTATTTTGCGCAGTGCAGAGAGCAGCGTATTCCTCATTCCACCTAGGGATCCAATGACCATAACCAGCAGACTTACAGAGTAGTCTGGCCAGAGTAAGTAAGTAAGTAAGTAAGAGTAAGTATGGATCGCCTCGATTATCTTGGAAACGGTTCGCATGATTTTCATGAGTTTTGGGGCATGTTGGATTTTTTGAACACTAGGTATATACATAACATTGTATAAAGAAAGGAGAAGGGTGCGTGTTTTTGAGTTGTCAAGTTGACAAGCGAGAAAGAGAAATGTCAGATAGCATTTTCACAGCTAGAAGTTATTTCATTACCAAATAACTCGGGTACCACACTTTCTGGCATTTGCAAGCAATCGTCAACCATTGTGTGTACGTGTTATGAAAGAACCCCATCGAGAATAAAGGGAAGTCTACTGTCAGTGGTCTACTTCTTTCAATGGTCATCGAGCAACCCCCCTGAACAAGGGCTTTGGATATTCTCTCCTATACCAGGGCTCTGGATTGGAAGACAAGCAGCAAGGTATAATCCCCGAAATCCCCGAAACCCCCACAGGGGCTTTGCAATACGGCAGATCTTACGATGTTATTTATGTCATTTTTTTTTTGGAAATATAATATAACTTTATTTCAAATGGATCACCTTGTATATTTCTTTCTTTTTGAAATCATTGAAAAATACTAATTATTTCTTGTTTAATATTTCCTATAACTAACTTTCAGAGTTCCAACTAAATTTACTTTTTATCCTCCCACCTCACTGTGCACGCAACTACGTGAGGTGAGGCAATACCGAAATAATTTGTTTCTTAGAAAATGGATTGGAAGGCGTCGTTTTATCGAATGGCCCTCACAATCACCCGATATGTACGATTTAGACTATTTCCTGTGGGGTTTACCTGAAAAACATCGCTTATAATACAAAACCTGCCAATATTTAAAAATTAAAAGAAGATTACTGTAGAGATAAGAAGAGTTGAGCAGTCAGGCATGTTGCAAAATATACTGCCAAGATTCAAGGATTGCATAGCTTGTTGTATTGAAGAACATGGACATTTTGAGCATATGCTGCAACCGCATTCACACTATGTTTTTTGAAGTTGCCGTATTTTTTAACTTGGTTAGATATAATGTAAATTTAGCTGTAATTTGGAAATTATGCCATTTGGTATTGAGAATATGTGATGCAAAATGAGTATTTTTCAAGGATTTCATGAAGAAAATAATATACAGGGTGATCCATTTAAAATAGCAAAGTTAATAATATTTTCAGAAAAACGAAAGATACGACAACAATGCAAATTCTGCTATAAGATCGGTCGTATTGCAAAACCTCCTACACCCTAAAATTTATGAAAATCATGCAAACCATTCTCGAGATAATTGAGGCGTTCCATACTTAAGACTCGTTCAGTATTCGATCCAATCATATGCGAAAGTCTTTGGAGGCACCGATCAGACTTCTTGTGGTGGATTTACAAACGTCAATACAGCATCGGCAGATAAAACATTAACAGCGTTTTCGAAAATCGCTTATTTTTCGAAAAATATGGATTTCTGGTATTTTATGAGTCGCTAATTATGAAGACAATTATGTGCATTTTTTTACTTATTGATATGTCTAGTAAGTAGTCCAGCTGATAGAAAAACTGAACTCAGCAGTGCAATTCTAGAACAAGTATCAGACCACATTCACATATCGCTAGTTAATGATGTATAGCAACATCATTATAATATTGATATATGAAACAGGCAGGCAATATTAAAAGAGATGATAGTCAATTTTTTTCTAATGACTACCTATCCTGTCGGCACTAAAGGTTCACAATTTGAAAATAAGTGTGCAGTGAAATAAGTTTGTCGCTTACAAGCACACTTTGGAAATATGCTATATTATTAAACCCTATTTTTGTTCCAGGCGGAAATATGGAGTGTGTTCATTGCAATCCTGAGGAAAAGTGTCAGAAATCTACAAGCATGTACCGATGTTGGTCTTATCGAGCATGTACTGAAGCGGCTGCGCAACGCCGATGTTGTTGTAGCAGGTAAGCAATATGGAACGAAAACTTATTTAATAAAAAATCTGTTAAGGTAAGGTTTTGGTGGCGCGTCTGGCTGCCATGTCTGGCGACTGCGTCGGAAGCCCGACTTCTGTTCAAATAGATAATGAATGCGAGTGGTTTCTAGTTCCTATGAAGCGTCTCTGCGGCCGCGGCTGGCGATCCAGAAGCAATGGCTGCGTCTAGACAGCATTTCTAACTACGAGAATTTAAATTACAAAAATTTTACAATGAGAGAAAACGCATGGAAAAACGTAGCGCCATCAGTGGGAACAGGTAGTGTGTACCACATTTAAGGATTTTGTTATAAAAATATTTGTTCTTTGAAAACTGAAATGTAGAGAACTCTCTGCAACAAGAACCAGACTTTATCTGGTTCGTGATTGTCTAGATGCACTTTACTCAAAACATCTATACCATCGACAGTACCGGCGAGCTGTTAGCTGCTGCAGTTCCGTTCTACCAAAACCGCACCTCAAGAGCGACTAGCGTACCTTTAGTTTGCCTTTAGTAAGTTTTTTCAAACGGATGGAAATTGATATTATTCAGTATAAATATATCTATAATCTGCCAAAAAATATACGACTTAATTTAACGCCTTAAATATCACAGATATATGTTAGGTTCTGTTTGTATAATAAATATGGCTCATATCTTTCGTTATTTGCAGAAAAGGGCTGTATAGGGTGCGGTTGCTAATATTGAAATATCTCCCAAATTGAACCTTTGCCGTCTTTGTTACCTACTTCCCATAAAACTTGGCACTGTTGCTGATACTGTTGGTATTCGACACGACACTTTTGAACCTTCTTGCGACTCAGTTGGTATTTAGATTAAGACAACGTAATACAATCAGTGGAGTGTTGAAGATTTTGACTACGCGCAATGTAATATTTTATGAACTTGGCGACGGCTTCAAATATAACTAAAACAATGTAGGTTTGTTCTCTCAATTTTATAATTTGTTTATTAGATATCAGTATTTTAACAATAGCATTGTCAGAAATGCATTTAAATATGGAGTTATTTTTGATTTTGGAGCTAGGTGCTCATACTGAAGCACTTAAGAAGCCTCTAATTGAACCCCGGTTTAATTAAGGCCATTCTACATTTGTAACGCTCCTGAACCTGAACCTTCTGTGGTTCTGTACTGAACGCAAGACTGAAGACCAAGTTAAAATGATTCAGTGCCTGCACTGCCACACTTGGAAATGTGTTGATGTTAAACCAAAAAAGAAAATATTCAAGTGATCATCTCTTGCAGTACAGAATTTTCTTACATATTTTATTAGCAATTATTAGACAAAAAAATATGTTTCGGTACTCACCAACTTTTCTTAAAGATCGGTTTAATTTGTTTTCCTGGAAGTATTATCCCGACTTTATCAAGATCTGAGGGCAGGTTCAATTTACGAGACCACCACCATCTTAACTTTGCTTTTCTCTTGTTTAACAAATATAAAAATAGTGTATGCTACTCCATTCCTCAAAGTTGAGAGGTTTGTTTTGTTGTTTTGTATTATCAGTTTATTTAGTTTTTTAATGGCACACTCTCGGACAGTTTTTCAAAATTTGGTTCAATATGGGCAACCGCATCCTATTATCCACACCATTTAGTCAATTGTTTCCACATGTTCCGCAATGACTATTTTTCACGTCACATATCAATAGGAAATATTGTATCCGGCAAAAAATTGGAAGTTTATATCTTTTTTGAACGTTTTGTGGGACATGTAAATTGGGAAAAATGCCATACACGTGGGTCTGTCCTCCCTCTGAAACTCATTGCTGCTCTATAATTTGGAAAATACTAAAGCAATGCTGATAGCGTTGTCACAGTGGTTTACTACTACGAATATGATAAGAACGAACAATTTTTACTGCAGTCTTACAGAAATTTGGGAGTAGTGAATATGTTTAAGGGTAGAAGATGCGAACAGTGGATTCATAGGTTTTTCAAATTCTGATTTTAGTTTTCTATAATCATTCTTTATTGGAAGGAGTGGGTATCAGCCAAGATGGCAGTACTTAAGCCCCATTGAACTCTTATCTTCACAAGGATTCCTCATACTGCTGATTCAAGCATCCCAATCGTTCCCCCAAAATTGATTCTCGCATTGACAAGACAGCTGGAAAATCGCACAGTGGGTACTCAACTGCCTCGTCTTCCAGTTCACGTGTTCACGTCCCCTGCATAGAGGTGTGTAATATAGAGGTGATTTATAAGCTGAAGTGTCGCAAATACAAAGGTATGAGGAGCTTGTATGATATATAAAGTCACAGTAGAATTCACCAAGGAATCTGAATATGCAATAATATACGGGGTGTTCCATTTAAAAAAAACATAACTTTGATACATTTCGTGTTTTTGGGACACCCTGTATAACATGAAAATATTTTTAAAATGTAGCCTTTATGGGTCTCTATCCATCCGAAATTATTATTTTCTTTTTTATAAAATACTTTAGCCATAATGCTCCGTGTCGAATAACGTAAATAACCCTGTCTTGGATGACATTTCGGCAAGACATCAGGTGTCACTTATGTGGGTACCGGTAATGAAATGGTAGACGCGCACGCAAGGCGAGGGTCTAGGAATAATTTTCTGGGTCCTGAGCCAGCTGTGGGGCTGGCAGCAGGTACCATTAGAAGGAAAACAGGTATGGTTGCAAAATCAACATCTTATGAGATGGAGAGGAATACGTCAAGCTATAGAACTTATTTTAGGACTTCTGGCAAAGATGAAGCGGTCTCTCTCACTGGACAGAAGCCGACAAAGGTTACTTTGAGGCTTGCTGCCTGGCCATAACACCTTCAGACGTCACTTGTATGTGATGAGGGTGGGAAGCGACCCGACGCCGACGTGTGCACGCTGTGGCGTAAAGAAAGAGCCCTCGGCACACATTCTGTGTCGCTGTGAAGTCCTTGGGCAGACTGTATTAGGTTCAAGGGTCCCAGAGTTAGGAGAGGTACATAAGGATCCGCCTTTGTTCCTATGCACTGGTGGTTCTGGTCACTAGAACTCTCTCTTTCCTTTAATTCATTCATTCATTCACGCTAACAGTGTCCAATAACAGCACCGGTCATAATGCGGGGTTGTTGTCTAGGCAAGGACAGATAGTATTCAGCACCCTCTTAGGGCAGAGCAAAGTTCTTTAGCAGTCACGAGTGTCTGATGACAATATAATGATGAGGTCGTCCTTAGCTTCAAAATACTTGAGAGTTACCAGCGTTTATCTGATATTTTTAAGATTCGGATATTTTTGCTTGTGATATGTCTTGGGATAATTTTTTGGCTACTATGGTTATGCCAGCCAGCTCAAGCTAAGTTATGCTGACATGATTGTCCATAGGCCACTCGATGTTTGTGTACACTTCTCTGAAGTCAGCTCTATAAGTTTTCCTGGATCCGTCTACGAAGATATTAATGGTACCCTCAGCGGACTGACTTTTGGTGGATATAAAAATCGTATAGTACCGATCAAATACAAGTTTGGGGGAAATACCATTGGTGATAGCCTTCAGTTGTGACATGATTGCAACAGCTATGCTTCTCATGCGACTCCTTGATACCCCGCATCCTAGTTTTATGCCAACGGACTTAAGGCGTACGTTCTCGGCCAGGACCAGTTGTTTCAGGCATATTTCTAGTACTGGCAAATCCATCTCCATTGATTGCTCTTCTTGGTGTCATTCGTGTTTTGCAGTAACTTGTACGTAAGGTGATACCTTCCACGGACGATAGCCAATTTATTTGCCTTGCATAAATATTTGTATATAGCAAATGAAACATAACATAACATTCATTCACCCAAGCCACGGCTACGTAGGGCACCAATGCATGGTCTGATTATAGTAGTGTAAAGTCAAGTGACATCTTGAGGCGTCATGCCCCATGTTTTACCAACACACACAGAAAAATCTGTCGTTTTGTCAAAGACTTACGCTTGGATTCAATGGGACGCTACACTCAGCATTCCTCAAATACAGCGATGTTTTATCCAAAGGGAAGTGTATAGTTGGTAACAAATTATATCGTATTGTCGATTCAACTGCAAGATGTCATTGGATTCCAATGAATAATTCAATCGCAGCCTGTCGTTGAATCGAATCTGTGTTTGGTAATTGATTCTAAGCTACTTTCTTTTCCTTGGACCAACATATTTTATTGCGAGGACAGCTGATCGATTCGTTTGGATGTTTAATTGTGTGATTTTTGTATGAAGTCATAAGAAGCATGATATAAGAATTAGACATAAACCTGCACCAGTTGCTGCATTTTACCTGAAATATAACTGTCTGATTAATCTAAATACCTACATTCAAATGTGGGTGTTAGCTCTTCTAAGCCCCAATTTCTCAGTAGGTCCTCAATTTAATATATAACTGGACACATTTAAATCACACAATTGCTGATGCAATACGCAAAACCATGAGATGACACAACACGGCTAACACCGAAACAACACAACGAAACAACCCGTTACCGAACAACCTCGGCCATGTTGGCGCAGATAACGGATAACACTGAGATAATCCTCCTCGTCTTTCTTTTTTTCGTTCATCAAATCGGGACATCAGTCCCGCCGAATACTGATTATAGTTCAGCGAACAACAAGGGCCATTGAAACAAAATTAATTTTTATCAGATGAATTATCACGCACTGCTGTTGCAATAATAATTTTTGTACATTGAATAGATTGTATGCTTTGTTTAAATGAAACATAGGGTAAATTTCGAAAACAAAAGGATGCTTTGATTGCCTTTTATGTCAATACTGGTATTAGAAGGATTATACATGTTATATCATTGAAGCAATGATTAACTTTTTAAAAACTTTTATTTGCGGCACACGCTTGTGTCGCACTTTCAAGTTACAATTTTACAAATGAATCTTATGACTACTTGACATGACGGAGTCTAACCGGGTATTGAACAACTGTGGTACGCAGTACCACCCTTTTATACTTAATTACTGCTGACAGAAGTGGTTTGCACACGTGGCATCGAACAATGATGCTTTATATGACTTGTTATTGCAGGAAGTCGTTATCAGTTGTTTGTCTTCTTTGGAGGTAACTTTGCAACAAAGTTGCCTACAATAGATTCATTGTTTGAAACTATTACAATAAGGCTCATTGTCAAAGGGCCATATAACAACTCCCCGTTTTTTCAAAAAGTTGTTGCTATGCCATGCAACAACTTTTCCCAAAATGGAAATAAAATAAAAATGTAAAATCAAAATTCAAAATAAAATAAAAATGTAAAGTGTAAAATGTAAAATATAAAATTGCAAAAGGTAAAAATGCTTTAAGTCCTTGCTAACAAAATTTCACAATTTTCCACAAAATCACATACACTGCACAAGTCACGAAAGTGGAATTTCTTCAGGAATTCCTTCTCCCTGGAAGCTGGGACGTCGTCTTGGGAAGAGTCGTGGATAACTTTTGAGATAACTTCCTTGAGAGTCTGGATCATCATCGGGACGTATTGCACCAGTAATAGATAGTCGAAATGGTTTTCGTTTTCTACATTTGCATATCACATATAGTACCAAGATAATGCAAATTAAGGTAACTACAGTGTATGTAAGCCATGACCTGTTTTTCGAAATGAAGGGCTCATTTATTATCTTATCCAGTTCTTCTGCATTTTTGTCCAATTTATGATGTGCAACTTCTAAATCATCAAGATTCAATTTATTCAATTTGAGGAACTTTAATACTGGAAGATCCTCTTTTTTAGGCAAGTCTTTGCAGCATTGGAATGGAATTTCGATAGGGTGACTTTTGTATGTCATATTTTTGTAAACATCTACTCGAGGTTTTGAGTGTACTCGAGTACTACCTATAAAGGCATTGCAATCTGGCTGGAGTTTCAATATAGAGTTACTGCCAATGGTTTTTGTAACTACACCCTTATTTGGACATTTTACTGTAACTGGAATAGGCTGTGTTACTGTTACTAGCCAATGATTTATTGATAATGATACAACTGTATACCCTTCTGCAGCTATCACTGTGGCTTGACATGTTTTTGGCAATGTAATGCTATATTTTAATAGTTGAGCTTCACAAATAGCATTTTCGTCAACAGGATATGGTAATACATCTGAGCATAATTTTGTTAAGAACGAGAGCTTTTTACATTTATCCGGATCACGAATAGATAAATACAATAATGAATCATCACTTCGAGCTATGTACCTTCGTGATGTCAATAGGACATGGAAAAGGCCAGTTCGCTTATCTGGTACGGGTAAAGGTACAATTTTATACAAAGTATAACTTTCAGGTTCAACTAGTGGTATTTTAAGGACAAATATAACTCTCGATTCTGTTTGAAAAGCTTCAAGTTCAATAATATCTAAATATGTAGCAACATGTGATTCATAGACTGGTAGAGGAAGACTGTTTCTTACCAGATTACGAGAAATTTCTTGTAAGAAATACATTAAGTCTTTTGGATCTATTATTGAAGTATGGATAATATGTAATCTTGCAAATGTAATCGCATTCAAAATGTCATTAATGGTTTCTTCCAAAAATAAATAACTTTCCATAAGTGATTCACACATTTCTAGCATTTCCAAATGAGCTTTATAAAACGCTAGTGATTCAGAAATATTGTAAATAGTTGTTTCAATTTGACTTGAATCAGAATTGAAAGTTTCTTCATCTAATTGTAATTTTCGAATGGTATTATTAAAACTTTTAATTACTGACGTAGTAACTGAAATTTGGTTTTTCATTAAATTTTCTATCTGATGTTCATCTTGAGATAGTTTATTAATGCAATTGTTGAAGTATTCTCCATCATCAGAGTCTAAGTTTCCTGTGATTGCTTTCCAAAATGTTCCGATCCCATTGATTAATCCTCGTCGCATTCTACTGGCTGACTGAGTATGGGCAAATATCGATCGGAATTTTGTATTCAAATTATCAGATATTTGACTAAGCAAACTAACATGTGTTTTTACTTGAGCCCTAAAAGCTTGCATGCGATTCGTTGGTTGGTAGATTAAATCTTCCATTCTTTCTAATAACCTGTCATTGTGTGTTAATGTTTTTTCAACTAATTCCAAATCTTTGTATACTAACAGAGTCCATTTTTCATTAGAAATTTTGATATTTGTTTCTTCATAATAAAATATACCCACAGTATTGTTCACCGGTTCAATGAAGTGCTGTGTGCGAGTTGGAACTGCAGCTAGCAGCAATAAAATTCTGTAAAGAAACTAAGTTTCAAAATATGGTTTGAGCCTATCAAAATTTACTTTTGTAATTTGTTCTGTTTCTAAATTTATAAGTGTGGCTGAAGTGCCATGGATATTTTGGATTTCAAAAGGACCATTAAATTTATTACGCAGTTTTCCAGAAATCTGGGATTCTTTTAACCAAACTTTATCACCAATTTTGAATTCATACTGGCTTTTTGAAATACGTTCGTCAAAACCAATTTTTGCTTTTTCTTTGCTCCGTACTGTCTTTTCTCTAGCTACTTTATAATAATAATTAATCTTATTCCTTAAATCTCTAACGTATTTCGTCATAAGGGCGTTTTCATTATATAGGGTTTCAGGAGGTCGCCCTGACGTATGTCCGAAGACAAGTTCATATGGGGTAAATCCGTGTGTCTTATTCTTTGTCGTATTGTAGCATATGATTGCATACGGTAAAATATTAAAGGGATGTTCTGATGGGTGTTCTAATGTATGTGTTCTAATCATTTCTAACAGAGTAGCGTTGAATCTTTCAACTGAACCGTTAGACTGGGGATGTCCTACACTTGAAAAGGATAATTTTATATCATACAATGCACAAAGATCTCTTAATGTAGCATTATCAAATTCACGCCCACAATCACAATGGATTCGTAGCGGAGTTCCATAATGTTGGAAAAATACTAATAATGAATTTACAACAGATTTTGCTGACTTATCAGGAAGAACATATGCTTGAGTAAAACGACTCATTTCATCTCTCAAGATTAATGCATAATTTTTCGTAGGTACTTCTAAAATATCTATGTTTACTCTTTCAAAAGGGGTTTTTGGAATTTCTGTCGCAACTAAAGGAGTACTAAGGTTCTTTCTACAAATTTTGGCTTTTTGACAGATATCACAACTTCTAATAAACTTTTCTACGTCTTTTGTTAAACCTGGCCAATTGTATTTGGCTCGAATTCTTCGGATTGTTTCATTTATTCCGCGATGTAAATATTTCTTTCCAAGGTGATATTGTTCCAAAATAACTGGGATTTCATCGGAACTTGGGGTTTTACAAACATTTTGACAAATGACCATTTTTAAATTTTCTTCTGCAAAAATAAATGACATCATTTCCAAAATTGGAATGTCGAGATTGTTTTCGACAAACACTGTCTGAGATAAATCTATGAGATGTTTACTATTATAAATAGATGCAAAAAGTACCATATTACATAAATCTGGATCTGCGGGAAGGGGAATAATAAGATATTTTCTATCCTTAACAGTTTTGCTGGAAGCGACATTAATTCGATTAGCTGAAAAATCAAGATTTTCTTCAAAAATGTCTAAAGTAATTTCTTCATGTAATTGAGACATAAAATCTTGTCTGAAAAATGTAAGAATTTGTTTATGACTTTTGTCTAAGAGTTGAGCTGTTGAAAACTCGACTTTACTGTAATCAATTAAAGATGTTGTTTTATATAGGTCACAGAAAATATTAAATTCACTTTCTATATTTTGCGTGGATGTTTCTGCATCAACACAATCCGCAGAAAAGGTATTTACTGTTGCGCGTTTGCTCATATCGGGTAATTTGATTCTGGACAAAGCGTCTGCATTCTTATTTGTTTTGCCGGGTTTATAAATAATTTCGTAATCATATTCCTCAAGTCTTAATCTCCATCTAGCTAAACGACTACCAGGGTCAGATATGGAAAATAACCACGTTAAGGGTTTTTGATCACAAACAATTTTGAATTTCCTACCATATAAATAACCTCTCCAGTGGCGTACACACCATACAATAGCGAGGAGTTCTCTTTCAATGACAGAATAATTTTGTTCAGCTTTACTCAAAGTACGGGAAGCATAGGCTATCGGAAGATCTTTACCTATAGGGCCTTGTGATAATACACCACCAATGGCATAATTACTTGCGTCAGTAGTTACAATAAACGTTTCATCAAAATTTGGATAAATTAATATAGGGGATGTTGTAAGAGCTTTCTTTAAAGCTTCAAATGCTTGTTTGCATTCGAGAGAAAAATTAAAGGTAACATCCTTGTTTAATAAAAGGGTTAAGGGTTTTGAAATTAAGGTTGGGAATGAATCTTCTATAATAACCTGCTAATCCTAAAAATGACTTTACTTCCTTTTGATTTTTGGGTTCTGGAAATCTTTTAACACAATCTATTTTCAAAGGGTTTGGTTTAACACCTTCGGGGGTAATGATATGTCCTAAGTAAGCAACTTCTCTTCTCAAAAATTCACACTTATCAGGTTGAAGTTTGAGATTAGATTTTCGAAGTCTTTTGAAAATTTCTTTAAGACGGTTTTTATGTTCTTCTACGGTAGGGCTATAGACAATAAGATCGTCCATGTATACAAGACATCTTTCATTTTGAATTCCTAAAAGAATATTGTCCATTACACGTTGAAATGTGGATGGAGCGTTCTTTAAACCAAATGGCATTCGAACAAATTCGTAATGACCATTTTCGACTGTAAAAGCTGTTTTGGGTATGTCTTTGGGTTCGATTTCGATTTGGTGAAAACCAGATACTAAATCGAGGGTGCTAAAATATTCGCATTTGCCTAATCGATCTAATAAATCTGAGATAAGTGGCAATGGATATTTGTCGTCGATAGTTTGGGCATTTAAATTTCTATAATCTATGACCATACGCCATTTTTGTTTTCCGGAGGCGTCCATCTTCTTTGGTAGAATCCATAGAGGAGAATTGAATGGACTTATGCTATGGCGAATTATCCCTTGTTCTAGTAATTTTGCAACCTGTTCTTTTACTTCCTGTTTGTAAATTTGGGGGTACCTGTATGACTTTGTGTATATGGGCTTTTCGTTGTAGAGATTTATTGGGTGTTTAATTTCGCTGGTGAAAGTTAAATTATCACCATCAAGATAAAATATATCAGAAAAGTTTAAACACAAATCAGTTATTAATTTTCTTTCTTCTTCATTTAAGTGGTCTAAACGTAAACTATCCAAAATCTTTTCTTTTCTATTTATCAGTTCTGTATCTGCTTCTTTTTCAACAACTTTGAAGTTGTTCACTTCTTGAATATCAAAAGGATAATGAAGGAAAAGTAACTTCTCTAGCAGAACAATCTGAATTTAAAATGGTAGTGATAAACTCACCTTTATTGTCAATTTTGACAAGAGCATTTGGAATTCGAACTTTGTCTTGTTCAGTAGATAATAATATAGCTTCAGTATTTCTAAGACTTGATTTTAATTTTACGCATTTCTCTAATCTTGGTTCAATGTATATGTTGTTGACTACTTCTGAATGTTCTTGGAAATGGGAAGGGTTTTCTGGCGGTTTTGATGAACTAGCACTTTCAAATTTTGATAATTTTTCATCATCTGTTACTTTGAAAATTGGTACAACTCCATAGTTAGTAATTAGAACTTGGTTTACTACGTCTATGACTGCATGAAAATGTTCTAGAAAATCAACACCTAAAAGTCCGTCAAACTCGATATCTAGATCATGAATATAAACTTTGTGTGGATCGTGTACGTCGGAAAAATTTATCCATGCTGATTCAGATATTTTCACTTTCTCATCAGTAATGCCTTGAATAATCATATTCTCTGTGTTTCTGTGAGTATAGCCTTCAATGACATACGGTTTAAAAATAGTTAACGACGCACCAGTGTCGATAAGAAATTTGAAACCTAATCCACCTGTGTCTTTCATGTAAAATAAATTACTCGATGCAGCTGTATGAACTTGATTTTGGTTTAAAGGGATTTTCGTTCTGGGAAGTTTAAATTTGGATTGAAATTGTCCATTAGGCTCAATTTCTGTATTCTCGTTTCTAATTGGTTTATCTCGGAACTGTCGATAGGAGGTTTTTCTTCTATCGCAAGCATGGGAAAATCCTGATCATGAGGATCATTTCCGTATGAAGATCCGTACGAGGGTTCTTCGTAATAATCCTGGTAATTTTCATAGGGTTCTTCGTAATATTGTTCAGTATAAGGGTAATCAATGTCCATCTCAGACGACTGAGATTCATTTAAGACATGTGCCCTTTGTGATGGGTTGTAGCTTGGATTTGGTTGAATATTCCTTTGGAAATTCGTATTAGGCTGGTAACTAGGGTTAGGCCTGATTACAGGGTGTCGATTTTGAAAATTCTGGGCTGGTTGAATGGGATAGCCTTCCCTTTGATTTTGGATCGGTCTTGTCTGTTGACCTTGACTCGGTCTGGAATTTTGGAAATTAAACGAACTAGGGGCTTGATTAGGAAAATTCGGTCTAGAATATTCCTGAGGTCTAAATTGTGGCATAGGATTTTGCTGTTGTACTTGAGTACGAAATGACTGTGTAGAGTTCGTCCTGCATTCAGAACTTACATGTCCTTTCCTTTGACACTTGTTACAAAATTTTGGTTTTTGATTTGGAACTTGCATTCTAGCAAACCTTTGGTTTTCCAAGTATGACAGTTGGAGTTCCCTTTTTATATGTGACATGGCTGTTAATATATCAGAAGGGTTTCCTGATCGGACAACTACACCAATACGAGGTTCTAAGCCTGTAAGGAGTGTGTTTAGTGTCATCGTTTCGATGAGGGATGATTGAGCTAATTTTTGTTCTCGTGTTAGGGGTTGTCGGTTGACTGCAGAATGCATTTTTGCATTGTGCGTCTGAAGTCTCGCAGCAAAAGTTAACGCTGACTCACCAGGTAATTGCCTGATGCGCTGTAAATCAGCAATAAGGGATGTTAGGTCTCGAAGGTCACCAAAATGTGTTTCTAGCAAACTTCGAATTTCTTCCCAAGTGGAGGGATTTCTAGAGTTTATCAACTCTGCTGCTTTTCCGCGTAACTTATTCTTTAAATGTAAAATGACTAGAGCTTTCTGATCGTTCACTGCCATTTGATAAGCAGTGCGACAGGAGTTAATGAATGTGTTCAAAAGTATTGGATTGCCATCGTATTCAGGTATTATGGAGAATATTTCAGACAATCGGTATGGCTCTATAATATCATCTGCCGTGGCGGAGACGACATCAGCTCGCGTATTATTAGTTGCCATTTTGAATTTTGTTTATGAAATTATTTTGTGAATGAAAATTTATTAATTCTATTTAATTATACTTTGTTTATACCTTATACCAGATAATCACACTAACTGGAAGTGAATGATTTCAGTATTGGACTTACATGTATCCGTGCATCGGGAATCGCTCTGTTCTCCGTGCCGTTTTCTTTCTTCTTTGTTGCCTGGGTTCCCTTGGGGGATTGGGATCCGCCGCCGCTAGTGAGGACAGGCCTTGTACTCGCTGCTTGCAGACTTCCTGAGCGTTGTTGGAGACAGGGGTCGCCTTGTTCTGCCGGTCCTTGTAGTCCAAAAGACTTGGCTGCTACAGGGGTCCAGAAGTTAGGTCGTTGCTGGCTCTTGAAACGTTTGAAGGTCCAAGCCTACGGTTTAGGGGTGTTCTCGTTCTAACGTCGTTGAGGTATCCCACTTCTGACACCAATTTTTGTTATATCATTGAAGCAATGATTAACTTTTTAAAAACTTTTATTTGCGGCACACGCTTGTGTCGCACTTTCAAGTTACAATTTTACAAGTGAATCTTATGACTACTTGACATGACGGAGTCTAACCGGGTATTGAACAACTGTGGTACGCAGTATCACCCTTTTATACTTAATTACTGCTGACAGAAGTGGTTTGCACACGTGGCATCGAACAATGATGCTTTGTATGACTTGTTATTGCAGGAAGTCGTTATCAGTTGTTTGTCTTCTTTGGAGGTAACTTTGCAACAAAGTTGCCTACAATAGATTCATTGTTTGAAACTATTACAATAAGGCTCATTGTCAAAGGGCCATATAACATACATATCGTTAGAACGAATATATTGGCGTACCTGTGATTACTTCGAATATAAGGATTGAATTCTTTCAATGACCTGGATTTGAAACAACTGGAAGTATATTCAAAGCGATGGAGAAACAACCAAATACTAACAATTAATTGGAAACGCAACAGTATTTTTCTCTGTGCAGGGAACGGCAAAAATTTTATTGGGCAAAGCATAAAGAAAGGCGTTTCAACAGTAATTTAAAAAATCGTTCATCTAATCCGAGACCTACCACAGGTATTCCTGAATTTACTTCGCTTGAATATCTGAATGCTAAAACTATTTGGTCGGTCTGTTCTAAATTCCGCGTAACATTCCGCAGCTTTGATCTAATTCCAACATCTGCTCGGCGGTAATCAAGCACAAACAAACAATATTCGCCAGCCTGTTTGTAGACACCCGTGTTACACCCTCGCTCATATTTGAATCTATTAAATTCAAGGGTAGGTTTTACTACATATATGACATGCCTTAGAGTTGTTTCGGCTCCGCTGAATCGTCGGGAGGGGGGAATGGGGTGTTTCCTCAAAGGGGCACGACTAACGATTTAACACTTTGGAAAAAATGGAAAATATAGGAAATTGACTATTCTTCTTCTTCGTGTGTCCTGTGCAATTCCGCACGTCGGCGATCCCTCGTATTCTTCTCACATCATATGTAGGGTGCCATTTTCTGCCTATCTGAATATTGTGGCGGCATCTCTTATTCCGCACCAATCTCTTATATTTCGAAGCCAAGAGTGCTGTTTCCTCCCCGAACCTCGTCGGCCTTCTATCTTACCTTACAGTTTCAATTTGGGTATCGAGTATCTGGCACCCCTAAGGATATTACAAGGTAAGATATTTTTCGATGTTTGACAATATCAAGAAGTTCTCTGATTACGCCAGCGATTCTCAGTACTTCTTCGTTGGTTTTATGTGCAGTCCAGGGAATGCGGAGGAGTTTCCGGAGTGTCCACATTTCCAGTGCTTCTATGCGCATCAATGTTCGTACTTTAAGAGACCACGTTTCTGCTCCGTAAAGTAATATGGGCCAAACATAGTACTTCACTACCCGAAGCCGTAGAGCCAACGGAAGACTTCGTGCTAGAAGAAAGTTTTTTAGTTTAAGGAATGCATTTTTCGCATATCCAACCCGTGCTCTTACTTCTTCATCGCAGTCCCATTTACTGTTCAGTGTGGATCCTAAAGACTTAAAACGTGTTACCTGTTCTATCTGCTCTCCGTCGACGTTAATTGTGATATTGATGTTCTGCCGAACTATTGTCATAACATTCGTTTTCTTGATGTTAATTTGTAGGCCAAAACGTTTACCCAGCACACTGTAGATAGAATCAATCTGCTGGGTAAATTGTCTATTACTCCAGATAAATAAGACTGCATCTGTGGAATCAGGCCGAACAAGCTGAATTTTTGCAGAGACCTTTGTTTTGGTGTTCTAATTTCTAATGAAGCACGAAACAATCTCATAATGCCTAACCTTGTGCGTCTTGAGCTATCGAAAGTCAAACTTGATGAAAATCGGTTTTACGCGAAAATTTTGCTTTCAGTGCATCTAACGTCAACAAGAACAAAGCATACGTAAAATAATATTCTCTACAAAATTGTTCATATACAGGGTGTCCCACGGTGATTAAGACAAGCAAGAATTATAATTTTGCGGGTGTAAATTCAAGCAAATGTTGTATCTTTCCTTATTATTGTGTTTTTGGTTGCTAGATAACGTAATAATGGACGAAATTGTTTACCGTTGCTACCTTTGTCTAGAAAATGGAGGCCTTTTTGAACATAAGATTAAATAATAGGTATAGTTATAATGATTTTTTTGTTAGTGTATAAAATAAATATTCTGTAATTTAATCATAGCATATTGTTTTCTTATTTTCTTTCGTATTTTAATAAAGAAGGTAAATCAAAATATAATTCAAAATCGTATGGCACTTTATCTCCTCTATATGAAGACGTAGTTCGATTTTTGATCCGACAAATATACTGTGTAAGGCTTTCGCGGCCATCGTCCAATGAATTTGTGGTTCTTGGGTTTTTAGGCCGGCGTCGTTTAGCGTTAAAGCTTGACGTTTCGCCACCACGAGTGGATGGCATCTTCAGAAGCTATTTCAATACTGTACAGTATTCTGGAAGTCGCCGAAGTGAAATAGCTTCTGAAGATGCCATCCACTCGTGGTGGCGAAACGTCAAGCTTTAACGCTAAACGACGCCGGCCTAAAAACCCAAGAACCTCAAATTCATTTTGATCCGACGTTTTGTTTCTTCGTAATCCTCATCAAATAACATTGAAGATGTCTTTTTGAATCCGAAACGTCGGGTAAATGAAAAGAGCGATATATTGTTGTATTTAGAATTAAAATTACAGTTTCTTAGGAATATAAAAAAAGTTGTCAAGTATTTATATTAAGTACTATAGTAAGTTGCTAAGAAACGAAACACCATATTGCAGGGTTGCAGCAAGGCGCAACTTTTCTCTAATTTAATCATCTGTATGAATCTTCTTCTCAAAGCAAACATCAATTTTAGTTAAGCAGTTAACAAATGTTTTCGGCAATTTGCTCAAATGTGAAACGGAGTTACAGCTGAATTAGTTTGTCGGGTCAGTTCCGTAGCATCATATCATCCATTTATTAATCAAATTAATAAGAAGGCATCCTATTATATTGGAATTCTAATGGCTAATATTTAGCTTGTAGCAGTGAACAGATTTTTCAAGGGCAATTTCGTTTTTCAAATGGAATCGGCACAGTATGGTTGCTAAGCATTACAATCTCAAAAAGTAATAGGCGTTTTTTAGAGTAATAGATTAGTTGAAGCTGAGAAAGTTCGCCCATTCTATGTTAATTTGAATCTTTCACTATTTTCCAAGTTCCAGTTAAATGGACGCCCAATAGCAAATGCTTGTGAAATGTCGTACTGTGGCTGACTAAATATCTGAAAAAAGGGATTTTTTTATTCTAAATTTGACCTGAGTTATGCTGCTAATATCAAACAGGAAACAACATCATTTATTATTGAGTAAGGATTGCCAACAGTATCAGGTATACCAGCGATAATTTAATAAGCTGTTCTGTAAAATCTAATTTTGTACTTTTCGTTACTATTACTGCATATATCTACATATCATATTGATCATTGTATCGACTGATTTTCCTTACATCTGATTATGTTTCCAGATCTCCTGATTGAAATGCTCGGTGTACTGGCCAGCTATAGCATCACAGTTAAGGAGTTGAAACTCCTTTTTGGAGCAATGAAAGCTGTTGGAGGGAAATGGGTAAGTCGTAATATTTACCAATAGGTATTACTCCCAAGACTAATAATGTTATGCAATTAAGTATTTTGATAAAGCCTATAGAGTTGGCCGAGACCTTAGTAAAACGCAACAAATGGTTGTAATAGTGGTCCAGCAAAGCGTTATGACTCAAAGACTCATAGGATGAGTTACAGATATTAAATTACTACTGTTAGATGTTATTATCATTATCAAATACACAAGAGTCGAGCGCGTAGCGCCACAGTATATCCAATTATACAGTAGCGCAACTCCCTAGAAATCATGCAGACAATTTGTCTCCGAAAAACTGGCCTCTCATAACCCCACGTCGGCTCCTCAGCACGAGCCGCGAGTATTGCCGTTTACGTTTTGAGCAAAGGGTCGGCTTAGCAATAATGGAGTGAAGAAGCGTAATTATTGTGTTGCAGTAAGTTTAGCGGACGCGATATGTCTCGTAAATAGAGTAAATTTTGAGAGCAGTGTGGTAATGTGATATTCTTCATCGAGGTTAGGCAGTTGTCTTTGGAATTCTGAATTACAATTTGTAAGTTATATCCATGCAATCGCATTTACTGTACGTGAAAATGTTTTGTACGGATTCTTTTAATTCATCATGGATTCTTTGCATATAAATGGGGTGTAAATATTTTTTTAGAAGAAAAACAAGAAATAGTCGGTGTATGAAAGAAAATTGTTAACTTCGAGAAAATAGGCGGCTTCATTGTTTCAAATTTATCTTCATCAATCATCATAGAAAAACGTTTAAGGTACAAAAACGTGGTAAACAGCAAAACCGATGAAAATTTGTTCGGTGTACATAAAAAATAATGATCAATATGTCATATATAACAACGATAAAATATACTAAACTGGTCGTTATTCATAGAAAAATTGCAAAACTGTTTTTTATCTAGTTTACCAAGAGTACCTTTCTTACTGTATTTGTATATTACATATGAATAGGCATATTGAAGAAAAGAATCCATGTTTATAGAGGAAAATGATATAATTTTGAAACTAGCATGTTGATTCTTTTCATTGTGAACTTTCTATTTGAGCATCCATTAAGATGGACTTCACTTCCTGCTTAAAATTTCATAATGTTGGAATGCATAATCACATTCATTTTGTTATATGTCGTGAAAGATCTTTTGAACGTTGTGGTGCGGTGAGGAAACAGTGAGAAATTATTATTCTGACTTTAGGCTCGTAATTAAAGAACGACTTTCCGTAACGTCCAACTTTTCTAAAAACTGAAAAAAACATACAGCTACCCTAATACCCGACAGACTTTGTTAGAGACAAATGGAGCTATGCTATCATACTTTAATTATTAAAAAAATATATTAAACATAGGAGGAATCGCATACCTGGCAGCATCTTGAGGAAGCTTAAAAAACTATAGTCACAATTTTTGGAATGGTTAATACAGCCTACAGCGGCGCAACATTTGACTCCATGCGTCCCGATATCCATATCAGCGTATCACCAAATTCCTTAATCCGGTTCTGTCAAAGACACTACCTTCACTCTCATAGAGTGAACACGACTCAGGCGATCGCCGTGCTAAACATCCTGCGAACGATGCGCGGGATGCTATGCGTGAACCTCCATAATTCTGGAGAGTTGCGCACCTGTATAATTGGATATACTCGTACTGTGGTAGCACTGTAATCATTTTCTTGTATTCACTACTGAAATAGCAACTGAACAATGCTTTCACAATAATAAGGATACATAAGACATTTTTGTACTTTGTCCAAAGCTATTATTCGTAAAATCGGTAAATAACATAGCGGTACAAAGATACAAGAAGAAAAGTGAATGAGAAAAGTGTTTTCATTCCATGACATCTTACGTACTTGCTCAAATAAAAGAGCTGAGTGTAGCTTAATTTGCAATAATGTAGATTTTAAGTTTTTTCCGGAAACACAAGACATATTATATTGTCTTGAGATTGTTTCTTGTTTCATATCCGTGATCTATTTTTTGTAAATCTGTTTTCATCTGTACTACTTTCAGAACTGCATGAATATATAGAGCTTTCACGCCCAAAATAGCTTCCATTCTGAATAAATTTCTCACACTCTGGTGATTTTGCATTCTAAATATTATTCTGAGAATATAATTTTGACAGACCTGTATTTTTTTAGATTCGTCAAGTAAACAGATCCCCTCACACAAACTCCATATCTAAGAATAGATTCTACTAAGCTGCTTGATACGTAATTTGTAATTTTTTTGTTAAGAATATGACACAAGATATAAAACAATTTTAAGTATTTTTTTTCATTTATTTGTTAATGAGTTAATTTGAGATTAATTCAAGATATCTGTCAATGCAAACAACAAGGTACTTTATTGATTCTGTCTTGAGGTACACCTATTCTTACTGTTTCCACTCAGTTTGTTTCCTTATGATGGCAATGTGTGTCTGATGGTAGATTTCAAATATAGCACGGACGTCACCTTGAATACCTATTGCTTCTATTTTTGTAAAAGTTTGCATGCAGTATCAAATGCCTTCTGAAGATCAAGAAATATTGCAATGTACTTTATGTTAAATTGTTTAAAATAAATAAATAATATAATATGTAGGTATGAGACTAAGGCGAAGGTACTAAAATAAACAGCAAAAAAGAGTGACGTGAATATATTATACACGTTGTTCCAAGACGAGACTATCCTCCATTGTGTCGACGAGAATGCTTACATTCTTCGGACATATTCACAGAAGCGACAATATGTAGAAACTTGTAGTTCAGGGTCACGCCCCGAGTGGACGGCGCCATGGCCGTTCCCCTACACGCTGGGTGGATACGACGAAACAGTTGCTAGATATGAGTATCAAAAGCGCCACTGAACTGACAGAAAGTCGCGAACGATGGCGAGCTACAGTTCTCAAAACTATTGATAATATTCGTGTCGGCAATACTCTAGCTCCGACTTAATGTATTTTACGAGTTCATAACATGTCTGTTTAGACATTGTGACTATGATGGTCCAAGACGAATCCTGAAAAGTTTAAGAGATGATTTCTGGCACCGACTTATGATATGTTTAAATTATATGTTTATTCCTAATAGCAAAAAAGTTTCCTTAATTAGTTCGCAAAATGGTTAATGTGTGGGCCCCTTTATCATATTCGTACCGTACAGACAATAATGTAAAAAATCGACAAAAACATTCAAAATACCCTTTAGCGCAATCCGACCTTCTCCATTTTTGCAACAAATTCCCGAAAGTGAAAGTGAAATAAGGTGGGTCACACACGTTTCAATTAACTTTACAACCAAACTTCAAACGTTGGTTTCTCTGTAACAAATGCGAATATCAGAATAATTGCTTTTCATATCGGCATCACATTCCGAAACCTAAGTGCGATTTCTTTTTCCGGGATTCATCTGATAATGTTAATCGAAATAATCGTAGTTTAGTGTTTCGTGGCTATAACGCTTCTTTTTCTCAAAAAACGCCCTTACTTCAAAATTAATAAAGAAAACGTGGTAACATATTTGGAGTGGATGCTCAAAAAGTAGCTCAGAATCATATAAAGCATTTTATGCAACACATTCGCTGTTTAGCATCGTAATATCTGTTATGCGATGCGACTCGTGGACCAAATTATATTATCACATAAAACGTAGTGGTTGAATATATCCTTTTATTAAATAATAAGAAAAGTACAGATGCCAAAGCTCTGTAGTGAGATATCATATATACTTTTAACAGCGCTGTGTCTGCCTACGTTTTGGAAATAGAATACGTGACAAGAATATCAACTTGTCTTTTATTTTCATTATCTGCTTTCAACTACCACTAGCCACCTGCCTTACATTTGCATTCACTTCTTTTGGTGAATATTAATGCTGCACTCTCCACGAAAGCACAGCTTCGCTCTGTATTAAAATAAAGTTGTTTCTTTTTCTGGTGCTGAATAAATAATACCAGACTAAGAACTTGCATACCTAATGGATATATACAAAATAGTTTTAGAGTAACTTTTTTTCATTTCGTTGAGCAGTGGGGTGCTCTTCAGTTTTTAACAGGCATTTTGTTCGACCAAGATGGTAGTGATAAAGAGACAAATACAAGGTGAGTCTTGAGTTGGTACGTTTTTCAAATAGCTTTTTTCTGAAAAAACTGAAAAATAGGCGAGACACTGAATCAAAAAGGTAAGACGTACCTAGTCTATGTTCAGTTTTTTGCTCGGATTTTTGTCTTATCGATCGGGCGTTGTACCTGGCAATTAGTACACTACTCACTTTCAGTTTATCGTAGTTGATTCTAAATTGGTAAATCCTAAAAGTTGCGTTCATAATAATGTGCCACTTTTAGGATTTACCAATGGACTAGTATCACGAGATTAAGAACAATGATTTAATTGTTATAACCGCTTAGTGCATACAAAAATAAACGTACCGCTGCACTTCGTTACTTTCTACATCATTTTGTTTTTTAGTAATTCCATTCTAAAGTTTAAAGAAAGGAATTCAAATTCAGCCAATCAGTGCTAACCACGCGAAGCATCAGCCGTGCATTGTCGCCAACAGCTCCGACTCGCAGACAGGAACAGAAGACAAGATAGATGAGCCAGCCTGCGTACAGCTCCGGCATTTCGCACGCCATCAGAATGCGGCAACCAGCACACATAGCTGTCTTTTGATTGGCTGTTCGCCTTTAGGGGAGTGACGTCACTGCCCTAGGAGAATTCAAATATTTTCCTTATTTTCACGGCTTTCCTGTGCCCAAAAAAATCGGAGAAAAAAATGAGATGCTTTTTATGACGTACTCTATCATATGCAACCAAAAAGAAATTCATGATACTAGTCCATTTGGAATCAACATCGATAAACAGAAAGTAATTACTGCACTATCTGACAGGTTAATCTTTAATCTAAAGGACAAAAATCCGAGCAAATAATTAAAGATAGACAGACTATTTATGTCTTGATACACAAGCCAAGATTTACATTTTTTATTTTGTATCTCGCTTATTTTTCAGCTTTATGTGAAAAGTTATTTGAAAAAGATGTTTAATTTAAAGACTTCTGTATACAGTTGAAAAAAGTATCAACTTAGGATGCACCCCGTATGTATAACCGTGTCCCAGGACGAATCTCTAAAAAAGAAATCGCGCTCAGGCTTCGGAATGTGAAGCCGATATAAAAAGGAATTATTCTGGAATTCGCATTTGTTACAGAGAAATCAACGTTTGAAGTTTGGTTGTAAAGATAACTTAAACGTGTATGGCCCACCTTATTTCACTTACGACAATTCCTTGCAAAAACGGAGAAGGTTGGATTACACTAACGGCCCGGCTCCATTGCTCCGTTGCGCTGCGTCGTCGGAACGGAGCAGCGCATGGTAGGCTCCACTAGCGCGTCGGCGACGGACGACGTCGAAGCAGTGCACGCCGCGCGGCGAGGCCAGATGTAGCATAATTATCGAATTGTAGCATACTATTCTTCTGAAAAGCGCACTCGGATCATGTACTGTACCATGATTGATAATTGTAACATAATTTAATGTCTTTCATGAATTTTGTTGATATCAATATGTATGTATGTCAGCAGTGGTAGTGGCAGTAGCGTTATCAAAGTTGCACAATATAATTACTTTTTTATTCAATGGATAATTCAAGGAAATGAATTCATACACGATTTTTAAAAAACTTGAAATTTTGTAAGTTATAATGTTAGCACTTTAAGTGAAAATAAAGGATCAAAATTATTTATTTGTTTTATTGAAGATTTGAAATTATAATATTTGATTTTATTATTTTGTGGAATTAATGAAGTTGACTAATAGTATTTTCGAAAAAATGTTTTTAAATATTTTAGTATTTTGGGAAAAACTTGCAATCAGAATTCCAAAAGTCAGGCGTTTGTGCCTGTTTAAAAATGCATGTAATACAAGTATACGTCGTCCTGAGTGCAATATTTATGATTCTTAGAGCAAAACCAATATTTTGTATGTTAGTGAATTATGAATAATAACTTCTTTGCAATAAATTAGTTATTGTATTGCGTAAGGCTTTCGCGGCCATGACCCGATCAACTGTTAGTTCTTGGGCTGTTGGGCCGTCAGCGACAGGCTCCGCCGCCTTGGCCTCGAGTTACTCGCAACAAACACTTTCATTTGATATTCATATGGTAGAAGTGCATAGGAAAAACTCTTCCGCCATGTTGGATGTACCGCCATGTTGAATTTAGGATGACGTCACATTATTTTTCGTAACAAGCCCTTTCATTCGATACCCACTTTGTCGAAATGCATTGAAAATAACTATACTGTCATATTGGATGTTCCGCTACATTCGATTTAGAATGACGTCACATTACTCTTCGAGTTACTTCCAACAAGCCTCGTTTGATACCCATATTTTAAAAGTGCTAAAAAAATATTATTCCGCCACCTTAGATGTACGGCCATATTTGATTTAGAATGACGTCACATTATTTTTCGAGCTGCTCTTAACAAGCTCTTTGATTTGATACCATTATTGTAAAAATGCGTTAAAAATAACTATTCCGCCATGTTCAATATCTAAATATTAAACACCCTGAATAAAGGCATCATTTTTTAAAATGCAGCCCAGCTCCACATACATACATACATACATACACTCCCGTAGTCATTTTTCTGAAAAAGATATCGTTCGGTTCTTATCTTCACTCAGATGCTACTCTATAGCAATAGTCAAAAAAAGAGTGAAAAAATTTCAAATTATCTGAATCGTTCGCAATAGATCAAGTTACAAGTGTAATAGTAGCGGCAACCCTGCCGGCCCAGCAGCGTATCACCTTGCTCCCCACTTCGGCTCTCGCGCGTCGATCCGTTAAAAATGCGCATCCAGCAACGGAGACCGCAATGAAGCCACCTCTCCGTTGCATGTGTATAATATATGGACAGCGACGCTCCGGTGACGCGGTGACGACAGAGCGCAACGCAACGGAGCAGTGAAGCCACCCCGTAACGCGTATTTTGAATGTTTTTGTCAATTATTTACTGCAAATATCATATGTTTTATTTCTTGTACGGTACAAATATGATAAAGAGGGCCATACATTAACCATTTCGCGATCTAATTAAGGGAATTTCAACTGTTTTGTTATTAAGTATAAACACCTAATTTAATCATATTATATCATAAGTCGGCGCCAGAGATAATCCCTTAACACACGGTGTATATGCAGATGCGTGCCTGATTTCACCATTACATATCCAAGTTTTTGTGATTTAAAAAATCTAAAATCCAGATCATTAGGTACCTATGAATCATCAGTAAAAAAATAAAATAGAGAGTGATGCACTCTATCCGCAACAGTCTTTTCACCAAAAGGTAAGAAACTATTTAAGAATATTTTAGCTGAAGTTATATGTGCCTATTAGTCCACACTATTAAATGATTTCTTTTTCGAATGGGTGCTCAAAAAAAAGTCACACATTAAAGTTGCTAAAATTTGAATGAATGAAACAGCATGAATTTTATTGTGTATTTTGATATTTTTTTAGATGTTAACTCTGATTACAAATACAAGGTGAGTTCTAAAATGAGACTTTTTTTAATTGTGTAAAGAAGTCGTTAAAATAACCAACTTTTCAAATAACAGAATAAAGAAACTTAACCTGGGCCTGTGTATAAAGACGTGCACTGGTCTGTTTATATTTAGTTTTTTGCTCGGATTTTTGCCCTATCAATTAGGCATTGTACCTGTCAGATAGTGCAGTGTCACTTTCTGTTTGTCCTAACTAAGTTTAAATTAATAATCCCTAAGAGTGGCACCGGGAGTGGCACATTATCTGAAAACAACTTTTAGTATTTACCAATCTAAAAGTACGATACTGAAAGTGACACTAGTACACTAATTCACAGATACAATACCTGATCGATAAGACAAAAATCCGAGCAAAAAACTAAACATAAACAGACTAGGTAAGTCTTGTTGCACAAGCCCAGATGTAGTTTTTTTGATTCTAAGATCTCGCTTATTTTTCAGATATCGGAAAAAAGTTATTTGAAAAAGTTGTTTATTTTACCGACTTATACAAACAGGTGAAAAAAGTATCGACTTAGGACTCACCCTACCAAAATTTAAGTAGAAAATTTCATATAAAAATGTGTCTTGAGTCTCGTTTTCAAGATACAGGTTGTCAGAGTTTGGAAAAAATTGATTTTTTGATAACTTTTTAAATATCATTGAACCTACCATTTTGTAATTCGGCAGTGCATTTGACAATAAGACGCTTAGTCAGCACTGACTAGAAGATAATGATCATGTCCAGTGGCGTTTCGGAGGGCAGTTCCACCATTAATATTAGCGAAAAAAATGTACGCCGTTGACTTAAAAAAATGCTGTTTTTCAGATTAAACAGATAAAAACACATTTATTTTTATATTGATGATTCTTCTTATCTCACTCTTATTTTCGAGGAAAAAAATAAAAACAACTTCATACCTTGTTGAGCGAAATATTAAAACAAGTTAAATTATTCATCTTATTGATAGGCCGTAATTCCAAGGCGGTATTTCTGGCCCAAATCTAAACTGGCCGAATACCATGACTTCAAACAGAAAGAGCGCTGAAGAGGAGAATAGATTTCTCAAAATTTTGGCAAATTTGACCTAAAGTGTTATATCACTTTTACCCAAAAAAAAAAATAAGATGAATTAGCTTTAAAAGAAGGCTCGTAAAGTCATCAACATATTTCTTTTTATGATTTTGTGAATGATGGTATCAGATGCGCATTATTGTAATCTGTTGGATTTAGTGTTAACGATGACAACTTCTTTCCAGCCCCGGCATTCTGCTAAACTGCTGAACGTCCTACGACAGATGCCTCAAAGGACGGGTCCGGATGTGTTTTTCAGCTTTCCGGGGCGCAAAGGATCGGTAAGTATGCTTCTTCTACGATTTTCTGATATGTCGAATATATACAGTTTGCCTTGGAAGATAACACTCAAGTAAGGAACGTAATACTACGTTCCAAAATCCCATCAAAGACCTCGATTTACTCTGTAGCGTTTCAGTATTCACTCAACACTCACACAGATTTTTGTTGACAGTTTGATGTCAACAAAAATCTGTGTTCCATTATTGCATTTCCGAGGCCATGGATGTCATCGTTTTGCTCGGAAATCAAATTGAGATTTTAGCGACCTTTGTGTCAAGACTGTCAAGAGAGATTTTTCACTTGACAGCTAACAACTTAACATAACGGGTACGACTACTCTGACACTCTGACTCTGAGAAAACAGCACAGGTTATGTGATATGTCAAAATTGTCAAAAAAAGATCTTTGCCGTTTCATAAATATTCCAACATCCATAACATCTGGAATCACGTGACTATCCTCGAAAATTCATCTGCTCACTGGATAGATGGGATATTGGAACGTAGTATATGCCAGAATTTGTGCTAGTCTGGTAGTGGTAATAAAGTTGTTTAAATTACTTAAACGTGGAATGATCGACGTATTTTCGATAAACGGCGGTGTTTCTCAGGAGTCTGTCCTATCCCCTATACTGTTTCTGCTGTACATCAACGAGCTGCTGGAAATAACATCCAATCCAATCTACAGCCTTTCAGACGGCAGTATATTAATATAGTGCATGGAACCAGGCAAGCCACTATCATCCCAGGAGACGGTACGTCGGCGACAGCAACATGCCTCACAGATCAACGTAGATATCCAAACAATTGTCGAATGGGGATTAGTAAATAAAGTACAGTTTAACGTACAGAAAACTCAGGCAACAACACTGACAAAGAAGTGTCAGGTTGGCTTTCCAACTGTGGAAATGGAGGGACATCCAATAGCCGAGTCACCTTCCGTCAAGGTTTTGGGGATCAGCATCAACAATAACATGTCCTGGCACGACCACGACATCAGTATTGCTAAAACGGCATCCCAGAAGCTTAAACTTTTGTTCCGCTTTAAGACGATGTATACACCAGAGCAACTACAGCTACTCTATAAGGCACAGATCCAACCATCGCTGCATCCCCATATGTGGTAATGCGCTCTGAAGCACTCTCTAAAACTTCTGGATATCATCCAGAAAAGTGCAATTAAACTAATCGATACGAATAACCTCACAAAGGGCCTCCACCTCGAAGAAGGGTGGCTGACCTGTCCCTGTTTTACAGATTCTATCACGGAAGATGTTCGAATGAGCTCTGGCAGATAATAACACAGAAGGCCGTCCGAACGAGGAACACCAGAGAGGCTCTGCGAGCTCATCCTTACCAGGTCGCGGTCCGTAAACCCCGAACCAGTCTCCCAGCATTCTTTCTTTTGAAGAACTTCGACGCTGTGGAATGAGGTGCCGGGAATTTATTTCCCGAATGCTTCAACTTGCAGCGTTTCAAATCTAACGTGCACCGACACTTATCCTCTCGCAGCATCATACAGCGCCATAGACTTTCAACCTTTGCGGGAGGCTGACTATAAAAAAAGAACAATAAGCAGGACTTTTGGAAAGTACACGAAGTTGGTATGTAATTTTCTAATCGACAACAAACAATGATTTGCTGAGGAATCTGTTGAAGGTTCAGTTATAACTTCAGTCCACACGGCAATTACCTGGAAGTCGTCAAGACGTGTCCTGCAGAGCAGAAAGGTTCTTGCTAACATCTTTGCAAAAAACGGAATGTAGCTACTTGGATACAGTTAGGCCACTCTCAAGGCACTAGAAAGTCCCAAAGTGGCGTCTGCACTATAGTCTGGGAATTCCACTATGGACTAGATAAGCTGGCGGAACACAACAAAGTAGCACTGGGGTGGCTTCTAGGACACTCAGGCGTAGCTGGTAATGAAAAGACATATGACATTGCAAGAAAATGATCTGCCTTGTACGTTGGCGTAGAACCTGCTTTAGGAGGGGGGGGGGGGAGTAAAATAACTATTAGACATCAGATCAGGGGATTTTGGGACCTGGGATGTCTAGATGTAAGCATAGTTGAACATTTATCAAATGCCCACACCCGAAAATAGTTGAAGGACTTTCTTTGAACAAAAATCCAGCTTTGAGTAACAACTGGTCTCCTTACATAACATTATGGTCTGAAGGAGCTCCTGAAGAGAATTGGGTGTGGGGGCAAAGCTGCACTTTGGGAAGTGATGCATCAAGACCCCTACTATACAAATACGAAAATATAAATTCATTACCTACTAGGAACAGACGACTGCTTGTCATACCTCGTCATAAAACATCTGCATATAAGAGAAGCTTCTCGTTTAATGCTGCTAAGCTTTACAACACGCTCCTTAATGAATATTACAATTGTTCCATAATAAATTTCAAAAAGAAGTTAAAGGACAAGCTACTATCAGAAATGTGATGTTCCATTGATGCCGACTGTGTCTGCCCTCCCTCTGTGTCACGCTAATTCGTTTTTCATTACTTCAGTACTTTGTATTGTATGTTCTGCTATGATTTGTTATTGTTATTATTATTTTGGAATTGTCAAACTGGTTCCACATAATGAAATAGTTAAAAATGAGATTCATTTTTATGATGTCATTGTATAAATGTTAATTTTTTTTTTTTATTCTTATATGTGTACTGAGTTCTTGTAATGATTATTGACTTCAAATATCAGGCTCGTAACCATTAGTAATGTTTATATGATTTATTAATTATCTGGTATTGTTGGTTGGAATAATATTGTAGCTAGATTATATTATTGCATGTGGTAAATATACTTTTGGTTTCTCTGGGTTGAGTTGAAAAATACCCCTAGGGTAACACTCCACCTTTTCGATTTCGCCTATTTGTTTGAATATGTATTGTAATATTGAGTGCTGATTTTGTTACTAATTACTTACCTACTGATGTTTTGTTTATGGCCAGAATCGAATAAAGACCCGTTATTATTATTATTATTATCCTGATTTTCCAAGTTTCTCTCGCATGACTGCGGTAGCAACAGGTGTTGACGGGCTGTGCCAAGTCAGCACCTGAACTATTACGGATCGGAATTTAGGAAGGATCGTACAATATTGCAGGTCTTCAGGATTACAGACTTCTGAAATATTTTGTGTAACCTTTCGTCCAGGCCTAACTGTTGTAGGTGTGGTGTAAATGTGTTTGGTGTGAGGCCTGAGACAGACATAATTAGGGGGACAATGGTAACTTTGTTTTGCTTCCAGAGTCGTTTTATTTCTATCGCAAGGTCCGTGTATTTAGATATCTTCCCAGCGTAGGCGTTTTGGATATTCGTATCGTTGGGAATAGCAATATCTATCAAATAGGTAACTTTGTCTGCCTTCGACTGGAAAACTATATCTGGCCGATTTGCCGGGATAGTCTTATCTGTATGTATTTCAACATCCCAGTACAGTTTATATTCATTGTTTTCGAGTACTGATGTCGGTGTATAATTGTAATATGGATCTGTGTTTTCTATTAGCTTGTTTGTTGTGGCGAGTGCTTGGTGAATGACTTTGGCTGCAGAGTTATGTCTAGCTGTGTACTCGGTTCCAGCGAGAGTTTTACATGCGCTTGTTATGTGGTCTATTGTCTCTTTTTGTTGGTGGCACTTTCTGCAATTGTCGTCGGTTATGGATGTATCTTTAATTATGTATTTCATGTAGTTCCTTGTCGCAATCACTTGGTCCTGGATAGCAAGCATAAAACCCTCAGTTTCTGGAAAGAGTTGGCCATCCTGGAGCCAGGTGTATGATTGTCTTTCATTAATGTGGTCTTGTGTAACGCGGTATCTGTGCTTGCCATGGAGTGCTTTTTGTGACCATGTGTTTATTTTTTCTTGTTGTAATTCTATGTGATTGTGTGCGTCTGCTGGGTGATCTGGGCGGGATAGGGTGAGTGGAGTATAGTTTTTGTCTGCTTTTACTATTGATCTGTGTAAGTTTGTCTCTTTGCTTTGGAAAAAGTCTCTGAGTGTTTTTATTTGTCTTGTGTGAAGTGACTGTATGTCTATAATTCCTCTGCCCCCATGTTTCCTGTCTATGGTAAGCCTTTCCTTGCACGCTTTCGGATGTGACATTCTGTGTTTTGTGAGTTCCGTTCGTATGAGTATGTTGATGTTTTCAATATCAGTGTGCGACCACTTGATGATACCAAAGGAGTATGTGAGGACCGGTATCGCAAATGTGTTAATTGCTTTCGTAAGATTTTTGGAGTTCAATTTTGTTTTCAGAAGTGTAATGAGACGGTCTCTAAACTCTTGTGTTAGTTGAGCCTTAACTTCTGAGTGGTCAATCTTAATGTTCTGATTGAAGCCTAGGTACTTGAACGTTTCGTCGTTCTCCATGTTGTCCAGAGTTTGGCCAGTTAATATTTCCTGTTCGGAATGGTTCTTCCATTGGCCCTTATGGATGTGGAGCACCTTGCATTTGCTCATTCCGAATTCCATCCGGACGTCTGACGTACAAACCTCTGTTATTTTGAGTAATTCCTTCAGTTGCACTTCAGTGGTCGCATACAGTTTTATATCATCCATGTAGAGAAGATGACTGATTCTGTGTTGATTAACTTTCTGGTGTCTGATGTTGAAACCATAATTTGTGTTATTAAGTGCGTTGGAGAGTGGATTTAAACAAAGGCAGAACCACAGTGAACTGAGTGAATCACCCTGGAAGATACCGCGTCTTATGCATAGCTCCTCCGTTTGGATATGACCGTCCTGAGTTTTAAGATGTATGTTGGTTCTCCATGTCTCCATAGTTCTTGTAAGGAACTGACGAAGGGTTGGATTAATTTTATATATTTGAAGAGTTTTCGTTAGCCAGCTATGGGGTACAGAGTCAAAAGCTTTTTTATAATCGATGAAACAGGTATGGAGGTTCCTGTGTTCTTTTCTAGTTTGCTCCATGATCACACTATCAATTATTAGTTGTTCTTTGCAACCTTGGCTTTGTTTTCTACATCCTTTCTGTTCTTCGGTCAGGATGTTGTTTTGAGTAAGGTGTTGTTCAATCCTTTTGCCTATTGTTGCGGTGATGATCTTGTACAAGGTGGGGAGACAAGTGATCGGATTATTATTATTATTATTATTATTATTACTATCTAAGGGTCTCAGACATGTACTGAACGACACTAGATAAGCTCAGTCTTTAAGCTATGGAAGGACTTCAACCACCGCATGATGTAACTCCAGCATGGTTCTTCTTCCTACGTCCAGGTTGGGTGGATGGGCTATTCCTGGACTTACTCCGAGAGATAGAAAAATGCCTCGATATACAGGGTGGGCCAATAGTGCGTGGACGGAAGATTGCGGGCTTACTAAAAGATATTTCTAAAATTTATCACCTGATCATGGTAGAGTCCCTTGAGGGCTATAACGTAAAAATATTTTCACTTAAATTTTGACTTTATACAAATTTTTTGAATGGGAATGCCTATTTTGGTTTATAGAATCAAATGTAAAATTGTATTGCCTTTCTAACGATATAGGATTCTCAGTACCAATCTTTTCTGGTTTTCATTTTATTATAAATTTTCAATCAAATCGGTGTTTCTCAATTTTCCTGCGTGGTTGCAACCTAGCAGGCCATGAAAAATAAACAAAATTCTGTTAATTTGGAAGAGAGGAACTAAATTAGTAGAAAGATGCAAACAAACTAGAGCAGCGAGGCAAGATCATGAGAATTCCGTACAACACATTTAATGGGATAAAAAAATTAGTCAATTCCGTTTAGTTAAGTCAAAAGTGAAGATATCTCTGAATTCTGAACATCTACTGAAATTATTACTAGAATTTTTTAATCACGCTATGTTGTAATTGGGTTTATTTCATGTAGTTACCTACAAACTAAATTATGTTTTACAATTCAAACAGACCTCAATTAATTCATTTTCCGTGATTTTGCTAATAAGTGGAAGGACCTACTGAAGAATTTGAAGGGTTCCAGTCAGAGGTATCATTACTTTTGACTTACGGAAATGGCTACCTTTTTATGGCATTAAATGTAAACATCTATTCAGACGACATAGATATTCTACTGCCAGCAACAATCACTAGTAGTTTTCCTTTGATTAAACATATTTTACTCACTTTGGAAATTGGCTAATAGCTAGTAGGCTGTGAAAAATGAGCGTTCTTGTTACCGCTATTATTTCTGGTTAGAGCTAATATGTTGTAAGGAATTTCCATAATCTTGCCTTGCTGCTCTTGTAAGTTTGCATCTTTCTACTAAGTTAATTGGTTTCTGCCATATTAACGGGCTTTTGTTTATTTTTCATATCCTACTACATTGCCTGCAAATTGAAAAACACCGATTTCACTGAAAATTTGAAATAAAATGAAAACCAAAAAAGATCGATATCAAGAATGCTATATCGTTAGAAAGGTAATCAAAATTTACATTTGATTCTTTAAACCAAAATAGGCATTCCCATTTGAAAAAATCAAGTTATCTGCGATTGAAGTTTCCTTAATTAATCTACTGTTTTCTCCAACTGTAAAAAGAGTTCAAGTTTATCCGTCTAATCTAAGGTGACACATTTCATGCTTGATCATACTGCAAAGTCACAGCCTTCTAGGTTTTATAATCTCTGCGATATTCAATTTTTTTCTGATACCTACGTATACCAAAATTGGTGGTTTGCGCCTAAACAGTTCATTTAAAGTTCCATGTATGATACATAAAGGCACACTAGAATTGACCAAGGAATCCAAATGTGCAATAACATATAGGGGGTTCCATTCCAAAAAATGTAAGTTTGATATGAATCACCCTGTATAAACGTCAAACTATAAGTGAAAATATTTTTACGTTATAGCCCTCAAGGGTCCCTACCATGATCAGGTGATAGATTTTATAAATATTTTTTAGTAAGTCCACAATCTTCCGTCCACGCACTATTGGCCCACCATGTAAGAGACAACAACAACCAAGATCATTATACCTTTAGACTACGAAAACTTTTTTTCCCGAACAGTCCCGAACAAATGTTATGATTATTAAAAAATTATAACGTACTATAAACTTTAAAATAAATGGAATCTTCTCTACGTGTTCCAGCATTTATCCTGACGAAAACGGAAAACGCGATGTAAATTTAACTGTTATGTCCTGTATGTAACTGAGTAAAATCACTAAGGAACATTTTTTCTTTCTGTTTCAGGCAATAGTGTTACCTCCTCTAGCAAAATGGCCTTATGAAAACGGCTTCACGTTCACAACGTGGTTTCGTTTAGACCCTATAAATTCTGTGAATATAGAAAGAGAAAAACCTTATTTATACTGGTAAGTCCAACAAAAGTAACCTATTTGTGAGAAATCGTGCTTACAAGTACGTAGATCAATCCGAAAATGTTTGCAAACTTGACGAATAAAAAGAAAATAATAGGAGACAATTATTTCGTTGTTCTTATAAGTTTTCTACCGTGAGATCGATCCATTTATTCACTATGTAAAACCAATCATTAAAATAGGAATTCTACTGCTCTTGAGTCACTTTATGAACCAGGTTTTAGAATGCCGCAACAGCATGATCGTCGTTAGGAAAACGCTTATCACGCATCTTATCTTTCAGCTTTGTGAATAAAGAGAAGTCAGTGATAATTTGGAACTGGAAGGCGGATGCTCAAGTAATTTCACTCTTCCAAAAGCTATCTTTTTTGTTGTGCTGTATAGGATGAAGCATTATCGTGATGCAAAACAACGTTGCTCCGAAACGTTTTTAAGGACGCCTGTTCAAATACTTGAGGCAATCAAACTATGATGTACCATTGAACATTAACTGTTTATTGATCCTCCAAAGTAACCGAAGTAACAACTTCCACTTTTTCAAAAAAAAAACACGATTACCTTCATACCGACATTTCGAGGCTGTTTCACTTTCACTGTATTGAGATCAGTTCGAAACATCAATTAGGCCGATTAGCGTTCAGATTCAAGTTCAAATACATATCTCCGTGTTCACCAGTTACAATAAACATACACTCCCTTATATTTGCCATAATCGTATTTCTTGAGAGTCTGTTGGCACCACTAAACACGACGTTGGTTTTGGGTTTATGGAGAACTCAACGGCAACATAATTACTTTCCTGGCTCTGAGATGGCCATGCAAGGTATTTTGATTTGCAGTCAATTCAATCCCTGAAGTTCTTCGTTTAGTTGTAGGTGACCTTGTTATCATCCTCAATCATCTGCCGAACAGCGGCAACAAATCCATTCAAAACTGCAAAAAAAGGGAAAGGAATAAATGAAATAGAGAAGAATAGTTACTTAACGAGTATTTATTAAGAATTGTACATAAAGTAGGTTGTGTGTAGTGTAGAAATGAGTAGGTATTTATTCAAAATAGTAATACAAATTTGAAGCAAGTTAAAGCAGAAGGAGCATCTTGCTAGTGGTCCCACATAACAACAGTTGTTACAGTTTGTACTACAAACAACAGTTGTTACTTAATTCAACAATAAATTCGTGTATGGCATATAATTCTATATCACATAAATACCTAAATAAACGAGTCCTAATAATAAAAAAAATAAATAGCAAATGTTGACCGACCCGAAAAAATTTCCAAAATAAGCCACCTTTAGTTATCATAATCCTCTCCATTATCTTCAAGGCATGGTTTCCGATTCTTTGAAGCCAGATGCCGCAAACTTATAATAATGTATGTTTTTATCATGTACCCTACAAAGGTTTCTATGACCTAAATCTACCTGTTCAACCTTTTTATGAAAACGATGCATAATTTTATGTCTGGTACTACACATAAGAACACGGCAACTAAAACACCATTTTTGGCACTTTAACAGACGCATCCACAAAATAGGTACGGTTAGGCACTTCCAAATTTCGCTAATACCCGTTTTACATCGACGATCTTCGTGAATTTATTCATGGATTAATCCACGGCCTTCTTCAAGCTCAAACATTGTATTTTACATCTCTGAATAAAAGCATGGATTTTGTGAGAGTGCAGTGCTGCCAACACTGTTGCTGTCATATGGTTTGGCGGTTTTCGCAAGATCCCTTCAATCCGCTTTTTTTGCCTTTTGACAGTAAAACTCTTAATTTGATTGCGACTTTTTATTTAGAAAATGTTTAATAATCTACAGAGACGGGTATGCAACATGCATGACATGCATCACATGATTTTATGGTGGGCACTGCCAAACCTGACGTCAAAATTGGCCACAAATTAAAGCAGGTTCTAAATCCTTGAAGAAATCCATGAACTTATTTGAGGTGAAATTCCTGTTTTACAGTTGTCAAATTTGACCACGAACCGATTCCACGAATAAAACGATGGATTTGTTGTTGATGTAAAACGGGTATATGTATTACGCACAATAAGCATAATCTTGACAGCAATGACAGATAGCTGGTAGCGTGATGATTGACAGCGCCCTCTTAGCGGTTGGAGGCAGTACCAATCTTTGTTTGACCTTGACCATTTGCGATAAACGGCTGTGGGACTTTTGTTTCCAGCCTCCTCGATATTCCTGGCTGCCTTGATTATGTTTTGCATAAATTTTCGATGCGAGCTACGTACGTCGCCACCTCAACCCCCACAGCTAACGAGTTGTATTAATCTTTTAAGCCGCACGTACCGTTCAATTCTAAATTTGCTCCCTAATTGTTATTCGCTTTAGAAATCATTTCTGCGTTTTGTTCAGTAATGCCTCGTTCATGTATTAACCATGAGTAATTAGTAAAATTACGCCGTTACCATTCAACATAAGTCCGTATATTACATTTATATATGTATGATGTATGAAGGTTGTTGGCAGACTTCAATATTTGTTTAGGAAGGAACTATTACGACATCAAGCTCCAACTGTACTTGCGAGAAAATCTTGTACGCGAATAATCGCGTATGTTAAAGAGGCAATTGTTTCAAAAATATATGAGTCGTACGCAAGAAATTTTGTTCCTATGGCAACATCTATCTTAGAAGAACTTGCTGAAGATGGAATTACAATACCCTATAAAATTTCACCAGAAATTAAAACAAAAAGTCAGTTACTGGAATTAGTAAAAAGTTTACAACTTTGATCTAAAACGCATTCGTTGATGAAATGGCACAAAGTAGTGCGTGTGCAGTTTTAAGACTTCCACCCTATTTTTGTATGTTCAATCTGATTGGATTAATATTTGAGATTTAAATCAGAAATATCAGAGAGTATAATTATCACCCCGAAAACTCATCAGCAGTTATAAATCTTATTAGAAATCTGGTACATTGAACATTAATAAAAGTGGAGTCATCATTTTTAAATACACAACGAAATGAAATTATTATCAACCTGAATGATAGCGACTTATCTGAATCTGATTTTGACTTGTGTTAACACCTTTTTATACCCTCATTAATCATTTATATTCTTGAATATTATTATTAGAATGGTATTTATTGTACATTCATTTTATTATGTTAATATATATTAAAATTCTAATAGGCAATTACGTTTGGCTCTTAGCTCCCACTGAAAAGGGCTTATGCAGAGCCTCTGTCTATCTGTCCGTATGCAAAAGATAGCAAAACTACAGGTACTAGAGAAACTGAATACAGATTCGGAATCAGCATGAAAAAACTAGTCCGGGAAAAATCCGGTTTTGTCAATATCGCTTCCGGTTCCACAGTAAGAGCTCCGTTTGAATTTACTCAAGTAAATGCTTTCCTACTTTTTTTCATTAATGTTCCTGGACAATTATGTCCTCAAAATCCGGCACGCAACACTTTGAATTGTATAATACATGTTTATGGCCATTAAAAAGGATTAACTTTTTGAAGCTTAGTCCATGAAACTAATTGCTGGGTATATCTCAAACGTGTTTACTATTATATTTATATATCTGATATTTACATTTTATTCTATGCAGCTTCAAAACGAGCAAAGGAGTAGGATACACCGCTCACTTTGTCGGCAACTGCTTAGTTTTAACATCGATGAAAATCAAAGGCAAGGGCTTCCAACACTGTGTGAAATACGAGTTTCAGCCGAGAAAGGTACGTAAAATCAATTTTCTCTGAAATAGCGACCTTGCAAATGCCACACTTTCATGCAAATGTTGACTGTTTCCTCGATCTGTTCGTTGCTTACGTCATCGAATGAATGTAGAAATATCACTTATAACGCACTTTTATCAGCTTCGCCTGTATGTTTGTAACTGACTCCTTTGGACCCGTTTTACACCCATTTTAAATGAACCGATTTAATTTAAACTTTGTACACTTATCGAGAACCGGTGGCAATACAATAATTTAATGAGCTTGTCTCATTTTCCTGATCAGGATGGCCAGAATTTAAGGTCTGGACCTTCTGCAGTGTTAAAAATGACGAATGTGATAGATGTCTTATTATTTTTGACAAATGGTGAAAGTGATTTACAAATTAACAAAATATAATATAAATAAAGTTAATATTGCCCTTTTCAACATCTTCCATTGTCTTATTTAGGATTTAGCACTCTAATAAGGCCCGATCTTATTAACACAGGCATTTTAAAGAGGCTTTGACCAATCAGAGCAGCGCATTCAAGAACATGCATCTGTCAAAGTGCTCTGAAAATTATTGATTTCTCTTGAAGTTTACCTCAAAAAGGTCAAAATGACATGCTTTATATATAATCGCCCATTATGAACTCTGTAGTATCTTTTCAGCTCTGATTTTCCATCCTAAATGGGTGAAAACTTGCGTTTTCCTGTTTGACAAAGGGTTTAGCAATTGCTAATCTCAACCAATCAGATTCCACAAAACCGATACGTACTGCACTATTTTGATAAAACAATAATTTACCATCGATAATAATTATAAATACCTGCAAAATACCTTTCTATTATAGTAAAAAGGGGTAAAAATAACATTTTATTGCATTTCGCAAATAGACACATACGATTTAACAAGTATGCATTACTGGTTGCCTATCCTTCTTAACCTTAACAGCAAAACTTGCGATCTGACAAAAGTCAAAAGTATAACGTATAACCTTATTTTTCCTAAACTAGAAACTATAGTCAGAAAGGAATAAGGTGCTTTATATAAATGTGTTTCTGCACTACGGTGCCTTTTACGTAGTGCCTTTACAATCTTTACATCCTCTGCGACTATTTCTATAAGAAGGTCTATAACAAACATGCATCCAGTCTATAATCAATCTGACTGCAATTCCAATTGGTAATTATACAATAACTATAATGTAAGCATTAAAAATCTAGCATTAATTTGCAAACAATCGCTTTGTTCTGATTTTCTGCTATGGTTTTGATTCATGAATTCTAAAATATTTTTGATAGGAGTGTCATCCAGCTTTGACGTTTTGTTTCCAATATTGATAAATACTATTGGATGATACCTATTAACATAGCCCTCAATACCCAATAGAAAGCTTTTGCTAAACAACATCCAATAGAAAAGCTTTGTCAAAGTCGTTGTTAAATATGCATGTTGATAACAGCGGGCCGAAAAGGTTTCAGCCACTGTAATTTCATTTCAGCTTTGACAAAAAGCATGTCATATCTCGTGATTTTGTATGTTTGTCACCGGCTCTTTTGGTCTCGATTTTGACCCACTTTTAACGAATAGATTTAATTTAAACTTTGTACACTTTATCAACAACCGGTGGCAATAGAATAATTTAATAAGTTTATCTCATTATTCTGAACTAAAAAGTGAAAGATAAATATAGTGATGAAAATAGTAATGAACGATAATACTAGTATTATTGTGGAAAAAGCATGGGCTTCTCAATATACATTTAATAAGCACGTTGACAGCGTTGCGGCTAAACTTAGTCATGGATATACTCGTGCTTGGATATTATCTGCCCTTATAGGCGGTACAGCCTGCATACTACGGCAACAAACAGAATTTTTATCATATAAAAAATAATAATAATAAGAATTATGATCGAAATAAAACCTAGGGAATCATGTAGAGACATTTTTTAAAAACAATAGTCTGACATTGCTCTGGACGAATCCTGAAAAGATAAATCGCACTTAGGTTTCAGAATGTGAAGTCGATATCAAAAGGAGTTATTCTGAAATTCGCATTTGTTACAGAGAAATCAACGTTTCAAGTTTGGTTGTAAAGATAACTGAAACGTGTGTGGCTCACCTTATTTCACTTTAACTTTCGGGAATTCCTTGCAAAAAACGGAGAAAACCAATGAAAATTCTATTCTATACAAAAAATGTGGCACAAAGCACCCCACGCTTTTTTCACAATAATATTACTATACTCAGTAATATTAAGAAATGTAGAAAATATTTTTCACTTTTTAATCCCATAAAAACATTTCTAGAGGTCTGTTTCGGACTTTCGTTGCCTATACAATTTTTGAGTACAACTTCTTCAGGTGAACTGACGAACATGTTCCTTTAGTTGCTGTTTATTCTAGTCTATCTGATGTGTCGTCCTTTGCGACTAGTTCTAACCGGTCGTCGTGGTGTTTTGGTTCAGTAACGTCGGTTCTTACCAACTTGACCATTCTACGCTTGTGTCCAAGTTTGTTCTGTCCTCATGACAAATATATACTTGGTTTCAGTTTTCCTATATTTCTTATGAGGGGCTGCTATATTGCTCTAATTTCCACACTAGGTACACGTTTTTGTCTTCGGTGGTCCATGCGTTATTTACTATTCCTGACTTTTCTGTCTCTGGTAGCTAGGTGTTGAGTCGGTGCTCTTCAGTTCTCGCTCCTTGAGGTCTTTTCGTTTCTCCAACTTTGCCGCATTCACATGGCACTTCGTAGATGCAGTTTTTAGTTCCTTGATTTTATTTCTGAGTTTAGTTTTCGTTAGTAGGCCTCGTAGTAGGGCGCTTCTTGAGAATCGTGTTTGAGTTTTATATTCTTGCACTATTCTTCTGCTTACATCTTATCAGATTATCATCCTTTCACGTATGGTATACTGAGTAAATGACTGTGTTCCTCGGGACCTATGTTTCTGCTAGTACCATTTCTTTGTACTGTTGCTCCTCTACCTTCTTAGGACATGCGTTCTTTGTTAGATCTTCTTTAATATGACTTAGTTCTTCTTCCAGCCCATATTCTTGTCTGGATCGACCAAGATCCGAATAACTGCTTTCTTCTTTGAAGCAACGAAAGGAACATATTTGACAGTTTACCTGAAGACATTTGAATATGGTGGATCAACCTAAACGTTGTACTCAAATATTCAAGCGTTGTTTACAAAAACAGCCATAGTCTTTTGTGGAAATTATGGCTGTTTCTGTAGAAACTCAAGTGGACTATGATTCCTTTTGTAGAATTATCGGCGCTTTCTACGTTAAGGAAAAAATAGACGGAATTTTGGGCTACGGTTGTTTCTTTAGGAGTCGTAATTAACGCCAGATAATAATAGTATAAGATAATAAAAAATGCCTTTTATTTGCTATAAACTCGCAAGATAAAATATACAATTTGTATGCTAAATTCTGTTCGGCATGTTAATCGTATGTGTACTAAAATATATGCACATGTTCGATGGTTTACGTTCACTATTAAAAAAGAGTTGGTATTTTTTTGTATGTTCACTGTAAATACATATGCCATTTCTTATTTCACACTGACCTCAGATTAGTTGGGTGTACTTTGTTGAATGATATCTTTGTGCCTAGAGTATTTATTCTTCCGAATTATAATTAATTTTGTTATTTTAGTATAAGTACATTTTATTTTTGAAATAGATTGCTAGCAGAAATCCAATAAACATTTTGAGTAACAGGAGTTCGTCTTTTATTACATATTATATATACTGAACGAATGTTTATTTCGTGTTTGCTGTTTTTGTTATTTTCGATCAAAATGAAAGTACCTACTGTTTATAAGCTTTGAACTTGTTGAAGCGTAAGAAATGACAGTTTTCCATTAAACGTTGATTCTACATTTATCGAGAATTTAATATCTTTTAACGAATATTGATAAATTTGAGAAGCACTTGAAATTGATCAAGCTGATTTTTCAACAAATATTTTTTAATTTGAATGTGATACTAAGCATTCGTTACATTTATTGAACCTATATTATTTATATCGTATATTTATCATTTTAAGAAGCGAATAAATTTTATATCGGGCACTCACTATACTTATCGAGCGTTTATTTTTTTTTTAGAACATTTAGTTTCTTGTCATGCTAATGAATAAATTAACTGGAAAATATAATATGCATTAGTATTAAAATATCGATCGTATAAAATTTACCCCTTTTTTTAAGAGAAGCCTCAGTTATACAAACAATGGAAGTCCGAAACAGACCTTTTGAAACAGTTACAGATTTACCTTGTCTTCAAGCTTCAAACAACACTATGAAAGCGTGTTGTTTAGATTTTTTAAATTATATTTATTTATTAACCATTAGTCGATCGTATCGCCAGGGTTCCGACATTCTAAATTAAAGTAAAAGTGTACCAAGTTAATGCATAAGTGCGCCTGCTATGCAGATGCTCCAAACTCAATAGTCCTCGTTCCCCAAGTGGTGTGAAGGGTCTATTTGCGACGCATTGTTATTTTATCGATATAGACACAACGATGGAGATGTTATCTGATAGGGCTTTAATTTTTAGTGGTACATGCTGGCAGTAGTTTATATATACAACAGATGGACGAAGAGCGAGATTAAATGTTTAGTGAATGGTCAATTAGCCTCCAGCACAGAAATGGCATGGTTCGTTTCTACGAATGACGTGAGTATTTTAGCGTACTTTCTGTAAGACATAATAATGTAGTTCGTTTAATTTCTAGCATAATGCTTTTATGTATGGTATAACTATTGTGAATTGAATCATCATCATCATCAAGTCCTTTGAGAAGCATAAGGAGATTAATACTTTATATAGATACATACTACATACACTAAAAGGCTTTTAATATGTTTGTCTTTTCGTCGTTAAGCAAATTCTACAATCAGCATGCACGCCACTTATTTACAAAGGTTTTTCAAATATTTCATGGTCTAGGATATGTAAAGTGGTACCTACTTGTTGCAAATCACATCTAATGCAACTAGGAGGACAATTCACGAGTGCCAGAGTGAATAACAGTTACGATAAGTTGTCAAAATCATAAACAAAACAATATATATTTGTTTCCTCAAATTTTGGCAGCAAATCGATGTTATAAAATTCCTAGTTACCTCAAACAAGCAACCTTACAATCCGTTAGCATTGACATTCCATCAATTGTATGCATATTGTAACAAAAATTATACTTGAAAGCTAGCTGAATACGTAACTGTGATAAAAATAAGCTTCAACATTATTTGCATCTCCCTGATCGCTTTCTCCAAAAAGCCATTTTGATATATAATACTTTTATTTCAATAAATTCGTTAACTGATAGGTCATTATGCGCGCCGCAAATATATTTCCTGCACCGCCTGATAAAAACTGCAACAGAAAGGGTCTTCTATCAGCGCCGTGCGTAGGGGATCTATCAAATATTCCTCAGTTCTCACTGATACCTGCTTATGTAGCGTGTCACCGTTAAGCAGTACTTTCTTTGGTTGGTTGTATTTGAATATCAGGAGCCTTCAGATGGTTTTCGAGCATATTTTGTGTTTATTTATTATGTGATTTCGCATATAGTTAATGCACCCTTATATAACAGCTTGAATAAAATTTGATTCAACTCTGAATAGTTATGCCATACCTACACATTAAGGCCCGGACAAACAGAGGGCGTTGTAGAACGCGGCGTTACGGCGTTCTCTAACAATACAATGGAACGCTGTGACGCGGCGTTCTAGAGCGCCGTAACGCCGCGTTCTAGAATGCCCTCTGTTTGACCGGGCCTTGAGTTCATCTATGTTTGAATCACTTGACATCTTGACATATTTTTGATGGAGCAACGCAAATTTACCCTAGTTAAACGTTGACACGTTGGCCATGTCCCAGTTTATCTGTTGATTATGCCCATGAAACTTACAATTCTTATTGTGTATTTTGGTTCTAGTATGTATTTAGCTGATAAAAATGCCTTTAGGTCTTATTATTGTGGCTAGGATTGTAGCGTTAGTGCAATATGGTCAAGGACAACGAGAAACTGCAAGAATTGTTTATAACAGCTAAAATTCTATACAAAATGTGTATCAACGCTATCAAGAGAGTGGCCTGATAACCAGAAGACTAGGATCCGGTCGAAGAATGATCGATTTTTGATGTCCGCACGTTTGCGGGATACCGCAGCTCTTGCGGTTTAGCAGTTGACGCTGACTAAGCAAAAAAAACTTCAAAAGGTTAGAGATGTTAAGGTTAGCGATTGGGGCATTAGAAGAAGGCTTCATGCTAATGAATTGTCTTGTCGAATAACGGCTATAGGGTAGCCATTGCATAGACGCCATTGAATTGAAAGATTGGCTTTCGCCCGAAATCACTTTTTGCCTGTGTCAGCGTCCTGCATGGACATGTTATGCCTTTGATGGTCACTACGAGCGAGGACAGCATTTTTATGCACGATAATGCTAGAGACAACCAGAATTATCACTGGATATCTGGATGAGGAAGGAATGAGATGGTTTGATTGGCCAGCACTCCGTCGAGATATGAATCCCATCGAACATGTGTGTGATAAGATCTGACGACATATTTGAAGGCAAGCACCTGCTCCAAGAAGTGCCCAAGAACTGGGAGAGTTGTTAATGGAGGAATGGAATAACATCGACTAGAATGTAATCCTGAATTTAATTCAAAGCATTGTTGACAAAACGCAAGGGGAAGGAATACACGCTATTAAGTGACACGAAAGAGGAAGGAATACACGCTATTAAGTGACAGGTTTTCTCATTATTTGTTGAATAAATTGAAATTCCAAATTCATGTTATTTCATAAAAATTCGAAATATCGCTGATCCTCCTGACTTCAACTGACAGATAACAAATATGCCTGCTAGCATTTATCGGAAAATGAACAATTCAACGCTTGCTAGACCGATGATTCAGTAAATAACTTTTTTCCAAAATTATTTGTAACTTCCTAAGCGCCCTACATTTTTTGCTTGTCAGTGTAAATTATTCTTTTAGCAAAGCTCTAAGCGACATACCAGTTCCACTTCATTTTGTTTGTCCCAACATATTAAAAACTTTTTTCTTGTAATTTGATAGTAATCGTTTCTCTTGATCTGAGACAGGTCTAAATCTAGAGACATTATCTTTGGCGTATTAACAAATAGACAAACGAAATCATTGTACTGAAATACACTCCAAGTAAAATAAAACGGGTATATTAACCTATATTTTCTTATAGGTATTTGATAAGTGCTATATTGGTGCCACACCGGAGCTAGATGAAGAAAGGGTATTTTGTGGTCAAATGTCTGCAATATATTTGTTTAGTGAAGCACTTACTACACACCAAATATGCGCCATGCACAGGTTGGGTCCTGGGTACAAAGTAAGTAATTTAAATTTCTTTTGAAATGCAAGCCGGTTCCCTGATCGATATTTGAGTATCAGTATGTCCAATAAGTTCACCCGTATCAGGTTTTAAATAAAATCTAAAATAGGACTTTATCCAGCTTATAAATAGTTTTTAATTTATTTTTTTCTCAGTTGTACTAAATGCTAGTTAAACAATTTAAAGTCTTAATCATATAAGTTTTTTTGTTAGACAAACCAACTAATTAGGAGGATATAACTTCCGAAATTTATCCCGTCTTCCGATCTGTGAGGCATCATGCCAAAATTTCTCAAAAAGTTAAGCATATTACTAAACAGTGAGATGAGTGAACATCCGAAAAACAAAATAAATGTCATTACTGATTACGAAAAATTGATTCCAATCCAACGAGATGTACTACAACTTCATATGCATAGATGTCTGAACTGCCATTATTCTGTTTTCATCAAAGACGTTTTCAATAACATTTGCACTGTCCTTTCAAACCTCAACTTTAATTTTTTAATGACGTATTTGTACTTTAAATGAGCTGTGGAAGCATTTGAAACGGAATATCTTCTTTGCTCCAACAAATATTCTTCTATATATTAGCCAGTTAGGCGAGATGAACCTTATATGAATTAGAATTTGGATGTGCCTTGTAAGTATTTTGCAACATCTTCAAAAACTAATCTTCAATAGGTATAACGTTGCGCTGATCAGTGATTGTGAATGTATTCATATATACACGGATTTTTACGTCGATCGCCGCTTTTCCGTACACAGCCTCCATGCTTGTCTATCATAAGACATACACTCATTCGAGTTTCTGATCTCCATTGCCACTTCATCATCATCCGTTCAGCTTCTTTCAGGTCTTTCCCTCTTTCTTCGTTCTGGCAGTGTCCATTCTTAAATTGTTCTTGGCCATCTCTTTTCTCCCATTCTCTTTGTATGCCCGAACTATTTCAGTTGTTTCTTTCCAAGTTCGTCTATAATATCTCTATAGATGGTCAGGTCTCATCTGATAACTTCATTCATGACTCTCAATCCTCGATCTACTACAACTTCTCCTCAAGAAATTATGTTTCTTTCCCAAAAAAACAGAGTTCAATGCCCCAATGGCTTGTGTCCCTTTACGTATCTTTTCTTGTATTTTATCGTTAATTGTCCCTTGCTTGGGTTAAATAATACCGCTAAATATTTACACGTTTCTACCCCCTTTATTTGTTTTTCTCCAGTTGTACTGTGTTACATATGCCCTTTCCAACTATGAGATATTCAGAGTATTATACAGGGTGTCCCAGAAGTCAACGTCAAGCCGCTACGGAGTGACAGGATTGGTTGCAACTATCATGAGAAAAATCAGAAAAAAAATCTATTCCATACAATTTCAAAATTATGGGCATTTAAAAAAATCCTAGAAATTTTCTCAAATTATAACAATTTTTCGATTATTGTGGTTAAATTTTATTATTTTTGTTCATTTAAACTTTGGAACCATAACCCTAAATAACATTTCTAGTTTTCTAGAATGAAGGCTATTTATTAAACTATGAATTTAAAATTTTCAAAGTTTGCCGACTTTGAAAGACCCTCCTTTAAAAAAAATGTACTAAAGTACCCTGGCAAGTGCCATTAAAAGTTGGCGCGTTGAACCAGGATTGTAAAATGGTACAATACTTGTTAGTTTCATACTAAAAAAACTAGTAAAAAAAGGAAAACCTCAAGTAACCCGATTTTTGCTAACCCATTTCACTCAGGTCAGATAATCTTTATTCGCACAAGCTTCTGGTAGGTTCTTAATTTTACGGCAAAATGATGAGTGAGGTGGATATTGGACATGTTTGCCATGAGTGAGCAAGACAGATAGTGACGCCACTTTCAGCAAAGTCAACAAAAATAAGTAAAATTAATAAAATAATGAAAAATCTTGACCTGGCTTAGTTTAGGTATTTATTACAATGAAAGTTCAAATTGTGTACCATTAGCCTCAATATGCGTCCTACATTTTCTTAAAAAAGATCTACTTATTACCCAGGCACATTTAATGCGAGAAGACGGATCCCAGTATCGCTTTAAAGTAAGCCTGTGGACCGGAATTTTAAACGGCAAAATTGTTGGGCCTTTTGAGCTGCCTGAGAATTTGAATGGCACGAATTACATACATTTTTTACGATAAAATTTACCAACTTTGCTAGAGGACGTACCTCTAAAGCGGCCTACACACGTTGATGTAAGCTGCGATTCCTCAATCGACTCAAGGTTTCATGATACTTGCATCAGTTGCATAAGTTCCTACTGGACTTATTTATATTTCATGCACGTTTTATGCAACACAAGAATAGTAGGGTGGGCTTATTTCTTTGCATCGACACAATACTATACACGTTGAAACCTGCATCACTGCATCAGCGTCACCGACTCGACGACATGGCTCACCGTCCATAATAGGATTCCAGTATCTGCATCGCTGCAAGCCGCAACTGATACCAAATTCGTGATTCAGTACCACACACGCTGATACTTGAGTTGTGAAAGGTAGAAGTCGATACCTGAATCGCAGCATGCATCAACGTCTGTGGATCTCTTAACAGATCGTCGCCAAATAAGATATCAACCAGATGGCTGCCCAGCGCATTACGCAGTGCAAGTAAGAGGTTTCCTTGACAAAATATCTGGGAGGTGGATGTGGACGTTCAGGCACTATCTAGTGGCCAGCCCGTTCCCCAGATTTAAATCCCCTGGAATTTTGTTGTCGGGATGTTCTCAAAGAAAAAGTTTATTCAAAGCTCATTGAGAGCGTAGCCGAGCTGCGTAAACGAATTTCTCAAGCTGCTGGGGATATCAACTCTCGAGGGTATGCCTGGCTAATAAGTAAAATTAGATAGTAAAATAGTAGTAGTAAAATAAGAAGATGTAGGGCGCGCATTGAGGCCGATGGTAAACAATTTGAACATTATTTTATTGCCTAACTTTTATTCCAATAAATCTAAACTAAACTAGGTCAAAATTTTTCATTATTTTATTAATTTTACTTATTTTTGTTGACTTTGCTGAAAGAAGCGTCACTATCTGTCTCGCTCACTTATAGCAAATATGTTCATTATCCATATCTCTCATCATTTTGCCGTAAAATTAAGAATCTACCAAAAGCTTAATGCGAATAAAGGACATCTGATCAGAGTGGAATGGGTTAGCAAAAATTGGGTTACTTGAGGTTTTTATTTTTTTACTCGATTTTTTTTAGTATGAAACTAACAAGTATTGTACCATTTTACAGTCCTGGTTAAATGCGCCAACTGTTAATGGTACTTGCCAAGGTACTTTAGTACATTTTTTTTAAAGGAGGGTCTTTCAAAGTTGGCAAACTTTGAAAATCTCAAATTCATAGTTTAATAAATAGTCTTCATTCTAGAAAACTTGGGGCAATTGTTCCATTATTTTTGACTGGGCTTCTAGAAATGTTGTTCAAGGTTACGGTTCCAAAGCTTAAATGAACAAAAATAGTAAAAGTTAACCACAATAACCGAAAAATTGTTATAATTTGAGACAATTTCTAGGTTTTTTTTTAAATGCCCATAATTTTCAAACTACATGGGATAGATTTTTTTTCTGATTTTTCTCATGATAGTTACAACCAATCCTGTCACCCCGTAGCGGCTTGACGTTGACTTCTGGGACACCCTGTATATATTTATTTTCAGTCCTACTCGTCATATTCTTTCTGCAACTTTCTGATCATGAATGTATTCCTCCGTAGCCGTTGCACTGTCAGTTAACCGAGTCTCAGTTCATGACAGCAGGTTGAGAAGAAGCCTGCACTAACCCAAATTGACCCTAAAAGCAACATACAATAATAAGAAAACATTCCATCCAGTAAGAGGAATTCCTTATTATACGCTTCCTCCTCAAAGAAAATTGTCTTCAGATGAGTTTTCATGGTGCAGACACGTCTAAAAGGACTGTCTTATACATTTTTTATTAACTTCCGACTAGATGTGTAAAGACAAACGAGGTCAGAGAAAATTACTCGACATCTTTTTACTTTCTCGTTTTCCCATGAATGTTCACAAATAACTGTTTGCTACATGCACCTTTGAAGCTTAGTTTTTACTATCCACAACGTCGGTGTGATTTTAATATAAGTTTTTTGGACGTCTCTATCACGAAAATCACTCATTTCCATCGGTCTGTCTGTCGCCATTTTTGCCCGCATTATTTCAGTATTGGTGGAGTGGCGTCGGAGTAATTAGTAATAAATTAGTATTCTCAAAATGGCTCTAAACTCCGTTTTAACATCTCCTTATCATTTTCCGTTTTTTTTCCAGGACGGTGGACTTTCAAAATAATTTGTATTATTATTGCTATTGTATATTGTTACACCTTACAGACCTACCTGAATATTACCTCTATTACCTCTGAAAACATACCTTTGGTATTTGTCTTATGATGAAATACGGGAAAAATCTTTATCCTTACCCTTATCTTATCCATAAAACACACTATTGCCTTGAAAAGTTATTATACAGGGTGCCCCAGATTTTTTTTTGACGCGCGATATCTTAGAAAATAAGAATTTGTTCGAAGCCTAATAGTGTTGTAAAGAAACGGATAAAAAATAAAACTAAGTGGGTTGTAAGGGTACTGAATGATAATACCATGCTTTCGAACTAAACGCCTTCCTTTTTGGTTACAAAAATATTACGCCTCAAACAAATCCTCATTTTATTTATTTTATGCTTACATGACTTTAGGTGAAAAAAAATGGTTTGAATTTGAAATGAAGGGCACTACAAAATTTTACATAAAATGATGACTTCATTTGTGTAGAAAAAGCTGTGGGGTGCTATTTGGAAAGAAATGTTGGGAGTGAGTTTTAGAGGTTGATGAACAAAAAACATTTTCGAAAACATGGTGCAATAGGTCAGTCCGTATCCTTGGAAGGCCCACTTTTTCTTTTTTGTTATGAAAATATTACGCCTCAAACAAACTCTGATTTTATTTAACTTATGCTTATGACTTGACTATGACAAAAAAATAGTTTTTTGTATAAAGCCATGTTACTACAAGATTTTAAATGAAATAAAGACTTAATTTTTATTGGAAAAACTATTGAGTGCTGTTTGAAAAACAAAAGTTGGGGGTTTTAAGGGTTGACGTACAAAAAAACGTTTTGAAAGCATGGTATGATTGACTGTGTAGTACTTTCAAAAATACCGCTCACTTTTCGTTTGATCTCTTTTTTGTTACAATATTATCTTGTGTTAAGGAAATTGTGGGACATCCGGTGTACTTTATAGATCTATCCGAAAATTGCCTTTGAAGACCTTATGTGTGTGTAAAATGGATACCTAATAAAAACCTTCAGTGCCGCACTCAACATTTTTACAATTTGGAAAACAAATTCAACTCAATTTATTTTTATCAATGACTTACAAATATTGCCACCTCAAAAGCAATGTTTGTATCCTCATACCTCATAGGCAGATACCCATACGATAATTTATATCATGGCTTGTATTCAGTGTTTGAGTTGAATCTGACATGTCATCCGCCTGGACTGAAAACGAAGCTTCTGCAGCATTCCACAAGTCATCGTTTCTTAAACAAATACATTAATACGATGTCTGTTACATACAATTTTGACGTAACGTCTCGACAGTTTTGACATGCCAGTAGTTTTCCTTATACATCAGACTTGTTCAATAGCATTTGCTTATTCATCACCGATAGTTCCCGCATCTATGGCGTTAAAATTGGAATTAAAAATTGCCGCAAAATGGACAGTATCCAGTTTCTGGCACGCTATTGTGGAAATCAAATAAATGAAGAGAGGCCAAAATGCGTATATATTTATAATTTTTTAACAATCAATGCTTATGTTATCATTATATTTTATCTAAAACCTATCACGCACTGTCAATAACATATTATCCAACTAAATAACGAAAATATATATTGAATTAATAAGGGATTTTGTCATTGTTTTAGAGCCAGTTTCGATTTGACAATGAATGCAATTTAAATTTACCAGACAATCACAAAAGGGTGAGTGATAACAAACAACAGTTACCAGCATCTAGCATGCCTTTATCTCTGACTGCGTCGGATGCACGTTCCGTAAGCATTTTTTTTTTTATTTTTTAGAATATTTTAGTAGTTTAGTACCTCAAAATGATCCTACTTTGCTCCTACAGAGGCAATTATGATCCTATTCTGCACAAAAAGATATCCTCTCTAGTATGCCGATTTCTTTCATATATTTGGCTAAACTATGAACGCATCTGAAACATCTCTTGGAGATTTAGTCAATCTTAAACCTAAATGCCGGTTTAGTACCTCAAAATGATCCTACTTAGCTCCTACAGAGGCAATTATGATCCTATTCTGCACAAAAAAATATCCTCTCTAGTATGCCGATTTCTTTCATATATTTGGCTAAACTATGAACGCATCTGGAACATCTCTTGGAGATTTAGTCAATCTTAAACCTAAAATCGATTTATTGATCGAATGGAATTATGCTCAAATTAGCAATTTCAATCAACTTGTAAAAGCAGCTGGACACTATGTGCTATTCAAGAATTAAAGGAGAGTTGCTTGTTTACAAAAATTAAAAGACTGTCTGACAGGCAGTCTCTAAAACCATGGAAGTGGTTGGAATCGCTGTATGAAATCCAGTATGAGTGGATTAAAATATTAGGGTGCACTGATCCACTTAAAAAAGCGAGTAGTCTTCTGTCTAGCTCCTGAGCTTAGCCAAATTTATGGTGTTTAGATATATCTTATATGTAAACAAAAAGTAATAATTGTATAATAACCTTTAGTATCTTTTAGAATTATAATTGAGTCATATTTTTATTGGAATAACGTTGCAATTGCTATAGAAGAAATAGGAATCGTAAATGGTGCATAGTTTGAACGAGGAAGACATAACTGTACTTTAGATGTGCCATGGGTAACATTGCCTCTTAAATTTTTATTTGTTTATAATAGTAAAATAGTTCAGCAGTTTGACCTATCTATGAAATGTATAGCTATGATATTATTTCTATAAAGATATGTGGATATGTCCAATAATCAATAATTAAAAAATACGTAGATACAGTTACCGAAATATGAAGCAAACATTACAGCAAAGTAGGATCACCTTACGGTATTTTAAGTTGTAGGTTAGCGTACTTGTAGCATTGCGTTATATTAGAACTTTGAAAATTCCACTTAGGGCCGGTTGTACAAATGCCGGTTTAACTCAAACTTTGTTGAACCTAAGCTTAATCAGCTTAGGCTTTACTTTGACATCCGTTGTGCAATCGTCGGCTTAGTTACTCTGTGACCATCGTAAATTGCCCAGCCCTGCATGAGGAAGGGTAGCGGGAGGTTCCCTCAGGTAGCGATCGCTATTATCATGTCGATTTTAAAAAGGGATAGAAAACGTGAGTATAACAGGGACATTAAATATCCTCTGCTGCGATTATCCAATCCCGATGCTGGATCGCCTTTACGGTGGGTAATAAAATCTGCAGTTGCCGGTTGTAATTATAAGTTTTGTGAGGTAGATAAATCCGATGTTAAGTGAATATAAATTAGTTGCCGCGTTGTGTCCCTGATATGTCAAATAAAACAAGTCGTAAAAGATGGAAATCGGATAGAATTATTAAGAGCTATGGCAACGTCCTTACTTTTTTCACCAAATTGTTTTCGCTGGTCAGTTTACATTTGTCACACAGTAAACCTAGTTGATAATAAAATTCACTACGGTTAGCACTAAAGAAGCAGTGCGTACTGTCATAAATATCTAAAAAAATAACCTCTTCTGGTTTGTCGGTGTAACGGTTTTTGTCAAATTCCTAATAAAGTGACAAGAATTTTCAAGGTTCCTCCTTGACATATCATGTCATTTGTATTTAAGCCACAGCTAAGCTCAGGTTGAGCTTCGGTTCACGTAAGCTTTTATTAAGCTTGGTGTGGGGAGCTAAGCCAGCATTGTACAACGGATATCAACTGACGTGGTTTAACGTCGGCCTACCTTAAACCAAGCTTAAGCTTGCATTTTACATCCGGCCCTTAGGATGATGACGGCGCTAGTAGACTTTTTTGCTGACGACTGAGGGCGCAGTTTGTGATCAGCGAGGAAAAATACTTATGCAACTTTTCTGCATGTGTCCAACCTTGTGACTGGTCATTTGGGTATTTTGTAATTTAACACCATCTCTCTCCCTGTTTCATTGATTCAAACCTGGCCAATAGACCTCTGATAGCGTGTCGATTGGACGCTGATGGTAGCAACTTTACATTCGGCCAAACTCTTTGTAAGATTAGGCATTTTTATCCTCACCACACCAATCTTCTGGGGTTCGCAACACCTTGTGCCCAAAAAATGAAGCCTCACTATAATAAGTAGCAGTCAGACTCTGACCGGGAAATCAACGTATACTCCTCTATTACGTTGTAATACTGTTATACTTTTAAGATCCTAATTATTCAGGCAAATGTTAATTGCTACATAAATGCGAAATAACAACAACAATGATCTGTTATTTGTAGCAGTAGGAACAAGATTTGTTTGCATTGGAATGTTGCTTTAGAGAACACCGTAATGTGCTGCAGTATTTTGCCAGCATTATATGGTTTGATTTATGCATTTTGCAGAAAACGTTTTGTTAGCTTTTGTGTGTAACTATATGTTTTGTTTAACTTACTGATTACAGCTTTGTTTTGATTGGTAGTGTTTCCTGTCTTTCAGTTATTCAGTAGATATTCCCGTTGCTGTTGCTTTGATTTTATATGCGGAATTGATTTGATTGCTTATACTTCCAGATTGCGTATTCCAGGTCGTATTTGTAAGGTCAAGTATTTAAAACAAATAAAATAAACTAGAAAATATGAATATGTTACCTCATATTTGTCAGGTAGCCACACTTATGCTCATAATAGCAACTATGTTTACAACTCTCTTAGGCTATTTTGAGCTTTTTTTATCACCGAAACCGATAGTCCTAGATACCAGACCTGAAAAAAAATTGTCGCAGAAGTCTAAGGTGTTCAGAGACTAAACGATATCTCTTTTGAAGGCAAATAACTAAGGGCCGTATTCATAGTCGTCTCTTGAGTACTACTCAAGGTTCCCTTACTACTTAACGGACTCTCAAGTGTGGTTTTTCTTATGTATCTGTTTCCTAGACAACATTTACGGCGGCGACGTTGTCATATTTCAAATATGAGTCAATTTGTTATCCCTATGCCAACGCATTTTGATGTTTTCTGTTATCTCTTTTTGTTGTGTGCCAGTATTTCATGTTTTGTGCCGGACATTCTTCTGGATGTGACAGAAACTGCTGGAACCGTACCTATTTACTGAGTCTCATGGCAGAATTCAGCCAGCCGAGTCAATTTTAGTTTAGGGCCATTATAACACGTGCATTTCAGTATTTTCAATTTCTAGTATTTTTTAGTCTTGAGATTTGATATAAATTCTGAAACCGTCGATACAGTGTAATACGCGATATTCATCTTTTTGCGTAATTATGATGATATTTTCGAGTTTTGAATAAGAAGAGGTGTAAGTGACGATATATTATGTGTGCAGGCGAGCCTTACGTAAGGGATCCTCATCCTCAAGTAGCTGTCGAAAGACAAACCTTACTTAAGGGGCCCTCAAGTATTAAGGGACCCTTAAGTATCGACTATGAATACGATCCTATGTGAGTGTATGTATGTTGAGCTCAACTATATTATAAAAATAATGAGTTTTACACAAGATGCCTGATAAAAGCGTGACATAACAAAGTTATATTTTTTCTAAATGGAACACCCTGTATCATTGCATATATGCCCGTCCTCTTTCTCACCTCCTCATTGCATGCAGCAGAGAGTATTGCATATACTTCTGCTACGAAAATCGTGGTGTTCGTGCCTAAACAGTTACTCTCCCGTACTCGATTTTCTACATACTAGCCTTACTACATAAGTAAACGTTTAAATGATAAAAAGGATGTATTGTTTGTACATGGAAACATTGGTGACAATTAGCTGTGCCATTCTTCTACTAGACGCTTTGACTCCAATTTTGAGTAATTCCAAAATCTATATTTTATCATATACTTCCTCCATCAGTTTCACATGATACTAAAGGTTCTGTCAGAAATCTGCATATAAGTAGATATACTCGTAGTGTGTCCCATTTTTCGTGTACAATTTTATGGATTAGAGCTATATTTATCATTTATTTTTTAAATGCAGCAACGTATTTTTATTATAAAATTATCAACAAAATGTCAACTTTGTAGATGCAGGGAGTCAATGATTTTGAGAGCATCTGTTCTGTATTTTTTTCTCTGTGCTACATGCTACATGCTTGTAGACCCGAGAATGCCAATCTCCTACTATTTGTTTTGGTCATTGTATAAATCTTCAAATTCCCTCCACCCCTCCAGCGTACATACCATAATACTGGGTGAGTCCTAAGTTGATACTTTTTTTAACTGTGTATAGACGTCGTTAAAATAAACAACTTTTTTGAATAACCTTTTTCAGTCACTGAAAAATAAGCCAACTACAGAATAAAAAAAGTGTATCTGGGCTTGTATATCAAGATGTACCTACTAGTAGCTAGTTTATTTATGTTTAGTTTTTTACTCGGATGTTTGTCTTATCGATTAGGCCAGTAGTAAATCTTTGTTAATCGTTGTTAATTTTAAATTGGTAAATTCTAAAAGTGGCACATTATTATAAAACAACTTTTAGGGTTTACCAATTTACATTTAACTATGATAAACTAAAAGTGGTACGTCTTCATACATTTTTTTTAAATTCTATGGCTCGTTTACTTTTTATTTTTCAGTAAAAATTTATTTGAAAAAGATGTTTATTTCAATGACTTCTATACACTGTTTAAAAAAAGTGTCTACTTAAGTCTCCCAGGCAGCCATGTTGTTTTTTGTTCAATTGATGCACGAGTGTTTACCTATGGTTCTACAAACACAAAATAGGTCTTATTCGATAGCGAAACTTGTAGACCATAAATGAATGGTAAACATTTTCCAAATTTAGTTTCATCAGAGGGAAAATAATTGTTAAAAGAAAATAATTATGAAATTTTTTGCGTTTTTTTTATAAGTTTAGGTATTTCAAAAAATCTAGGCTGTTAACCTACTTTTTTATTTCTACGCAATGTTGGCAAAAAATGGCTGTACATTTAGCACTAAGTAAAGTAGTTTAGAAGCTATGATGGTTTGAATATGACCCTTTATTGTCTAATACGGCAGTTGGGAAGGCAATAAAACAAAATACTTAGTGGTTGCGACATTTATTTTCGAAAAAAAGGAACAAATGTTACAACTATTGTTCGAACTGTCCTCCTTGGTTTTGCAGACATGCTGTTGCTCTTACTGACAGATGTAGCGTAGAGCGACTTATCATCACTTTGTCATTCCAACTGAAAGCCTTTCTGCCGAATTACAACTGGAGTGGAGGATTTGGAAACGTCGTAGGAGGATTAGACGCCAAATGGGCAGGTTTGGCGATAACATAGAGCAACAGCATGTCTACAGCACCAAGGAACAATTCGAACAATTGTTGTAACATCCCTTTTTTTTTCCTAAAATAAATGTCTTAACCACTAAGTACAATATTTTGTTTTATTGCCTTCTCAATTGTCGGCTTAGACAATACATGGTCGTATTCAAACCATCATAGCTTCTAAACTACTTTACTTAGGGCTAAGATGTACATCTATTTTTTTTTTTTTTTGGAAACATGTACATGTAGGTACATGTATCGCTTAGAAATAAAACAAATGTAGGTTAACACATTAGATTTTTTGATACAGCTAAAACTGGAAAGTAAGCGCAAAATATTACATAATTATTGTCTTTCCACAATTTTTTTGCCCTTTTATGAATTTAAATTTGGAAAATGTTTAGCACTGTTTTATGGTCTCCAAGTTTCGCTATCGGATGAGACTTATTTTGTGTTTCTAGGACCTCTACATGCGTAACTATGGCTAAATTAGTACAACACTCATGCTTCGATTAAAAAAAAAACAAAATGGCTGCCATTTTATTATGGTGGAAAAAACTACTTATGGGGGGATTTGTCGATAAAAAATACTGTATTTTATCCCCCTAAAGGCTCCGACACCGATTACTGGACAGATTGTATAGGAGATCGTTCTTAGAACATATTGTTTCTGGTTGAGAAACGACTAAAGACTAAGTGGTTATTGGATATGGGGTTACTGAGTAATTATCGATGCTTTTCAACTGCTAAGTTTTCCATTTTAGGTCTTATATGACGGCAAGCTGTCGAATGCCATCGTGTTCATGTACAATCCGGTAGCGACTGACGCGCAGTTGTGCCTGCAATCAGCACCCAGAGGAAATATCTCCTATTTTGTGCACACTCCGCACGCTCTCATGTTACAAGTAAGTATTTCACGAAGTTTACTCGTACCTACCTTCCAAGCTTTTATATAGGAAAATATACTACTCGCAAGTAGAATCCGAACACTGAGAAGAAAATGGATGCGATGTTGTCGTATGCACTTCTCTAGCTTACGCGGCATGGTCGCAATCTGGTTGTTGATAAACTCTAGAGGTACAGCTTCCCAAGCTGCCCTCACAGCATGTTCTAGTTGTTCCAGCATGTACTGAGCCATCCAATCCTATACTTTTTCAATTGGCGATACATCGGGTGATCGTCGAGGCCAATGGAACACCCCGAGCTCAGGTTCCTGTAGGCACCCTAGCAATATGAGGACGTGCATTATCTACTGGAACCAACCTTCTTCGAGGCCGCGAACATATGGAACGGTAACTGAAATGAATACTTTAAATTCGTACCAGAAAGTGTTGGAAAAACCAGACCAGATCCGTACTCCGGCGATCTAACCAGTTGAGCTGTGGTCGCCATGTCAACTCAAACCTAGAATGCGCCGACTAGAATCGCGAAAGTTTCTCGCACCATCTTCTGGTACCATCAACGGCCCGCATCTAAGACATCACCATTTGATTCTGACACCTCATTCACCTAACGCTGGAGCGTCAATAGGATGGTGTACATGGCACTCAACAGCAAACTGGAGATCACGTTGTTCACCCCGTCATCGGTTAATTTGTTGACGTCCGTCGTGTGCCCCCAGACAAAACCTGGAGAAGGGCGTCTGATGCCACTCAGAATTGCCATTGGCATGGGCATCAATCTAACCATTGGTGACGATTATTTACAGTGAGTAGAAGTACTAGCTGCGGACGATATGATCTTAAGCCCATTCCACGCAATCTGTGGTATACCGTGCGGATTCGAAACACTGGCACCGTCGCCGTCCCTATAGCTGCATACCAAGCATAACTGGGCAGTAGTAGCGAATTATAATTTTGGGGGTGTAAATTAGAGCAAATATTGGATCTTTTCTTATCATTGTGTTACCCAATGAGGTGTTTGTTTTTGGTCACGTGACGTCCGATTCAAAAATTTCAATGGGACACCCTGTATATTTGTGACTTTTTGTGTCCCTTCCGATAAAACAATTCCAACAAACTAACACACTTGGGGTCTAAAGTGATTAATTCAAGAGCTACAGGTACTTAAAGGACTGTTCCACTGCCATTATGAAACACTACCAAATCAATTTAACTCTAGGAGTACATGTTATAATCAATGGTAGTGGTAACATCCTTTAAGTACCTGTAGCTTTTGAATTAATCACTTTAGACCCCAAGTGTGCTAGTTTGTTGGAATTGTTTTACCAGGAGGAATACAAAAAGTCACAAATATACAGGGTGTCCCATTGAAATTTTTGAATCGGGCGTCACGTGACCAAAAACATATACCTCATTGGGTGACGCAATAATAAGAGAAGATACTATATTTGCTCTAATTTACACCCCCCAAAATTATAATTCGCTACTACTGCCCAGTTACGATATATTGCTTGTCTTAATCGTCGTGGGACATCCTGTATAAGGATCTTGCGGATCTAAAGTTCTCCTACGTACTGTAGAACCTCTATCTCAACTATACAACTATAGCCACGCTACGCGTTATGGTTACAGCATTTGTTGAAATTGCGCTGAAAGAAGCACCACGTTCTCGTTGGCCTACAACCTGACCCTGTTCAAATGGGGTTAACTGCGTAAATTGAGGCTGTCGTCTACTAGAGGGCACCTTACCACAACCAACTAGTCTCCTGCCACAGATATCAAAGGTTTTGGAACAAAAAAGTCATGCTTTGTTTTCATACATTTTGTAGGTGTCTTGTACACATTTCAATGTAATGTCGCTTTTTTAGGTGTTAGGATGTCACTTGCGAGTAGTACATTTTTAAATCCGTTCAGTCTATCATATTGTTGTAATTATATTATTATATTTATTATAACTATAGATCTGTCCAGTTTGGAATAAGATCCGTTTGGCGAGTGCGCTAGTGAAATTGTGTTGCTGAATTATAGCCTGATATTAAATATTTATTATTATAATAGCATTTTTACTTTTCTTTCTGCTTTTAGAATTTTGATGTCTCTGTTTTTCATTTGTTGATTCCAAATCTAACATTTTCCCACTCATTTTACTTCCCACACCGATAGGTGAGGGGAGTATTGTGATCGCGTAAATTTTCGATTTTGATGTAATACACGTTTTGGGCGTTTTATGATGTCTGCATAACGAAAATCCACATCACTCATTTCCGTCGGCCTATCTGTCTGTCTGTTCGCGTTTTTCTAGCCTCGTAATCTAAGTAACCGCTGCATGGATTGTGATGAAATTTGGACACCTACATGCTATGGGGTCGTAGTAGGTAATGCTACTATAATTTTGAAAATCGACACATGGGCGGCGGAGTAATTAGCAAAAAACAAAAAATATCAAAGATGGGTGGGGGTGAAATTGGGGTGGTTGGGGGGTGGGGGGTTGTAAAATTGAAAAATTTCTTTCTTTCATGTCCACTGACCTACAAAGGAAGACCTAGCGACATAAATGACTTTTTTAGGTCCATCCGAACATTGCCTTGCCTATTACAGAAACCAAAGGACTTAGAATTTTTTCTGGTGTAAACATACGAGAGTATTGCTTTAGATCGTTCTATATTGTGTAACGAGGAAACTGTTGAATTGATTTTAATGAAACTTTGACAAAGTATTACTACCGTGGCGAGGAAGGAAAACGCGTATGGTTTTTATAAATCGTGCCATTAGAAATATAAAAACAGCTCAAACTTTGTTTTTAAGCATTTTAGAGGTTCCTGATCATTTTCTGCGTTTTTTTTGGGTGGGGGTGAAATTGGGGTGGTTGGAGGGTGGGGGGTTGAAATACTGAAAAATTTCTTGTATTCATCATAGGCTGTCCACTAACCTGTGACCTGACCTAGCGGCATAAATCACCTTTTTAGGTCAATCCAAACATTGCCTAGCCTATTAAGGAAGCTAAGGGACTTTTCTGTATACATACGAGTATTTATTGCTTTAGATCGTTTTGTATTTTGTAACGTGGACACTATTAAATTGATTCTAATGAAATTTTGACACGGTATTATTACTATGGTGAGGATGAAAAACGCGTATGTTTGTTAAAAATCGTGTCAGTGGCAGCGTAGCAATAATAAAAAAAATAAAGGTATGAAAACAACTCAGACTTCATTTTTAGACGTTTTAGGGGTTCATGATCATTTCCTACCTTTTTTTGGGTGGGGGTGAAATTGGGGTGGTTGGGGGGTGGGGCGTTGTAAAACTGAAAAGTTTGTAGTATTGATAATAGGCTGTCCATTGACTTGTGAAGGAAAGTCTCAGACTAAAGCTTCATGCTATGCGAAAATCATGAACCGGTATCACCGTAATGTGTGGGAAGTACTAAGTCAATCAACTTGACTTCATTTTTTACCTTTGAACTTTCGATATACTGTTTTTAAATCAAAATGTTGTATGAGTGAAATAATTCCAGCGTAAGATCTGTTTTGGCCCCTCGCCCACGGCGACTTTTTGTAGCGATGCTTTTGCGCATTGCTTAGTAAACGCATTTGCAACGCGCTACAATAGCGATGCCAACGCGCTACTGCATCGCGACTGTATCGATGCAAACGCGCGACCATGTTGGACGACATCGGGGGAAGAATGGAGGGAGGGTGGAGCGTGAGTAGGGAACCGAGCTTCAAACAGATCGAGAGTGCTATTGTCCATCACTTGCGCAAAATGGAGTCATTCAGCACTGAAATATTTATTATAGCAAGTCAGAACCGTGGTGTAATATGAGACTCGCGTCTTCCTGGCTATTCGAATAAGATTGCAAAAAGAAAGCCATAGGAAGAGATCAATTAAATATTTGATTCAGAATGTTACTTCAACGGAGTCCATCTTGCGACTGTAGCGATCACAGGTATTTTTATGCCGTTATTGAGTCGCGTTTGCATCGCAACTGAATCTGAGCCCGTGGGCACACAGCTAGCGACCGCTTCGCGACTGTATCGATGCGGACGCGCGACAGTATCGCTACGAAAAGTCGCCCAGGGCGAGAGGCCTTAGAGCTCTTGAAAACAGTAGGTTAGCTAATCAGGTACATATATTATCTAGATAATTTTGTTTTTAGGACGTGAAAGCAGTGATAACACACTCCATCCATAGTACATTAAACTCTGTAGGAGGAATTCAAGTTCTGTTTCCTTTATTTTCTCAACTAGATTTACCGTACGAAGCAAATGGTACCTCAGATTTGAAAAGAGATCCAACATTATGGTAAGTAAGATAGATTAAGCTCAATTTGGGTACATAATATATCAATATGTTTACATGGAATTTCTGTTCCAAGGAAATATCAGCAAATATTGATAATTCCATATACGAACTATTATTCATATCTTCAATAGACCAAAAACTTTTCTTTGAATTACACTATATGTACTCAAACATATGAGTGTGGGATCTCATACGATTTTTATACCATTTCTAGTTTCAAAAGGATCAAATTACATTTCTAAAGCGTCAAACTGTAGTTTCTATCAATTGTAATTTAGACCTGATGGTTTGAATTTACAATTGATGCTTTAGAGATGTAATTTAATTCTTTTGAAACTATTGCTGGAATTAGTCTAGTATGAGGCATTTGACGTAACAGCTAGATTTTTCATTTATATTGGCTAAAGAACAGTACGATGTCACGAAAAAATATGGTTAGTCAGAAAAAAATTAAGTTTATGTTGGTTTAAGGAGCAATCCGTGTTCTCCTTAGATACGAGAAGAATTTCAATTTTGTACCAATACATTCTTACCATCTAGTTCTTCGAATGCTTTCGCACACCAGGTTAGGTTATAGTTTCGGTGTGTAAAGTTTAAATTTTAATAATAATAGGTAGGGAAAATGTATTAGCGTCTCCGCACATGGATCGATATGGTTGACGCATACATATCATATGAGATGCTCGTTCTGCTTGATCTATGGGACTGGCACGTCTGTGCCTGTTACCTCCATTTTGTATAATGATTACACGTGGATTTGACAGTATAACCCCAAATATTTACCGCCATCAGACGCGCAAGACGCACGAACCACTTGAAGTACACTTCTATTCTGATCGCATGCGGGTGAAAACGAGGAGATTGAAAACTCGTCTCGAGACGACCATCAAACGACCCGTTAGTAGCGCTCCGATGCTATGCATGAAAAGCCAAGTAGACGTGCATCGGGAGTCGCGTCGACTACATAGCCAATCCACCCGTATGCGGAGGTGCTTGGTGATATCCGCATGAATTTTTGACAAGCGATTTGTATCACAGTTGCCATTCATTCGTTGATTCATTCATCCATTTATTATTTATTTACATTGGATACTTATAATACCCCATTTTTTATAGTTGCATATCTTCTGGGAGGTTTTGACTGAGTTTATCGCGTTACATGGAAGTTTCCAATGAATTTGGCGTATGAAATCCAACAAATATATTATCAGAGACAAAGAGAAGCAGGGATATTAGATTTTGGTAGGAAGATTCTAAAAAATGTTGACCGCAGATGGAAAATTAATTCTTAAAGGGGTGTTTACGTAAAAGAGTTAGCAAAAGTAAATCTCGTCGATTTGGGACTCGATAGCACGATATCTATAAGCAATATTTGTTAAATAGTTTTGCCAGTCATTAGGCGCATCACGTAATTCACGCAGTAGTCTGACGTGGGTAAAGTGTTTTATTCTTAAGGAGCCATTTCCTCGACCACCTTCAACGCCAGACACTTTTTAAACAGTCCATTTGTTTCCTCTTTTTCACAAGACAACAGCAAAAATTGACCAAAGTAGTACTGCCTCCATGATCGATGTCAACGAGACTGCGTAAAAATGAATATAAAGTGGCACCATGTGGACGCTTTTTTTGCAACTTTTTCATTCAGTTTTAAAATTGCACACAGAAAACGTGGTGAAACACGTCGCGTTTGCATGCGTAATGCATCCACAAAAATTATTTTTTCAATTATCCCATAGAGGAGATATTGAATAAAAAGTTTTGCCCAATTTCAAAGGGCTGTAATTTGGAAAATATTTTCAACAAAATGTTATACAGGGTATCCCACGACGATTAAGACAAGCAATATATCGGAACTGGGCATACTAGCGAATTATAATTTTGGGGGTGTAAATTAGAGCAAATATAGTATCTTTTCTTATTATTGTGTCACCCAGAGATATATTTGTTTTTGGTCACGTGACGTCCGATTCCAAATTTTTTATGGGACACCCTGTATATTTGTAACTTTTTGTGTACCTCTCGATAAGACTATTCCAACAAACTAGGACTCTTGGGGTCTAAAGTGATTAGTTCAAGAGCTACAGGGACTTAAAGGACTGTACCACTACCATTATGAAGCACTAGCAAAGTAATTTAACTGAGGGGTACATTTTATAATCAATGGTAGTTTTGCAATCCTTTAAGTACCTGTAGATCTTGTTGGAATAGTATTATCGAGGGTAACACAAAAAGTCACAAATATACAGGGTGTCCCATTAACATTTTTGGATCGGACGTCACGTGATCAAAAACAAATACCTCATTGGGTGACACAGTAATAAGAAAAGATACTATATTTGCTCTAATTTCAACCCCCAAAATTATAATTCGCTACTACTGCCCAGTTCAGATATATTGTTTGTCTTAATCGTCATGGGACACCCTGTATAAAAGAATTTCGACAAAGTATCGCGTTACTTTAAAAATATCCTGTATATAATTTGTACGAATTATTTCGTACAAGAATCACTTTGATACAATCTCATATCATACAACTTCCAGAATGTGTATTATAATTGTTTCGTTTCAGCTCAAAACTGCTCGGATTCATCTGCGAACTAGTGGAGACGTCACAGACGGTCCAGCAACACATGATCCAGAACAGGGGGTTTCTGGTGATCAGTTTCATGCTGCAGCGAGCATCTAGGGAGCACTTGACGATAGAAGTGCTCGGCTCATTTCTCAGCTTGACAAAGTATCTGGTCACATGTCTGAGCGCCAATAGTGAATTGCTGCTCAAACAGGTACATCATTGGTCTGTAGTTACAGGGTGGAAGCAGTAGTATGAAGAGCTTTTTGAAATCATTATTTCTTGAATTAAGACTGTTAGTTTGACAGTAACTCATAGGCAAAGTTGGGAAGGCTCTCAAGGCTCAAGTAATTTTTGCTTGTAAAAGGGCTTACAAAATTTAGTGCTCGAAAGCCTCTTTTGAAGCCTATTTATATAATAGTAATTGCGCTATATCCATAGCTTCAACACAGTGCTGTGCAATTCAGATTTGAAGAAAATAATTGAAAGACTTTCACTTGTGCATGAATTACGTTAAAAGCGGTGGGAGAACTTTTGGGAGTTGCACTGAAACCACTCTCTATCGTTTCACTTTTCAGCTTTACAGCCTACAGATCATAATTTTGCCTATATTATTTAGAAAGTCACCTAGAACAAGTCAATACTATCGAAACATCGAGTTTTTAAAAACGAAGACAGCAATTTTTTTATGCAGGTTGTCCCACGACGACTAAGACAAGCAATATGTCGGAATTGGGCAGTAGTAGAGAACCATAATTTTGTGGATGTAAATTAGAGCAAATGTTGTGCCTTTTCTTGTTATTTGTTAACCAATGACGTATTTGTTTTTGTTCACGTCGCATCCAATTCAAAATTATTAATGGGACAGCCATATTAGTACTTTTCTGTATCCTTCCCGATAAAACAATTCCAACAAGCAAGCACACTTGGGGTCTAAAGTGATCCATTCAAGAGCTACAGGTGTTTAAAGGATTGTACCACTACGATTGATTATAACATGTATCCTAGAATTAAATTATTTTGCTAGTTTTCGTTTCATGTTTGTCTTAGTGGTAGTGGTACAATCTTTGAGAACCTCTTTAAGTACCCTACTTCAAGAGCTACGAATTAATCACTTTAAACCCCAAGGTTTGTTGGAATTATTGGTTTATCGGGAGGAGCACAGAAAGGCACAAATATAGAGGGTGTCTCAATTTTGAATCGAACGTCACGTGACCAAAACAAATACCTCTTTGGATAACACAATAATGAGAAAAGATACAATATTTGCTCTAATTTACACCCCCAAAATTATAATTCTCTACTACTGCCCAGTTCCGATATATTGCTTGTTTTAGTCGTCGTGGGACACCGTGTATATACAGTTACATTTTTTTCAAGGAACACAATTTTAGCAATTTGTCTAAGCATTACTTAATTGCCTGTATGACGCACTTTATTTTGAACATTTTTGGTAGAGTGGTTCCAAGAATGCCTGGAATAGGGCAGTAGTTTTACAGACGAAACAAGAACTTCGTAAATTTCGATTTATTGTTATTATTTTAATTTGTGCAAAATATAAAAATGTGCACTCTCAAAAAAGAGAAAATTTAAAACAAGCAACTTATGAGTTTTCATTTATTACTGTAGGCAAGTTAACTTGACTTAAAACTTTATTCATCTGAGTTGATCGCAGTCTGGAATCTTTTCTCTGTTATTTCAATACCAATTTGTGGTTGAAGTCAAATGGGAAAATACAGTAGATTAAATATTCAAATAAGTTAAAACTAAACGACTATAATTCTATCGCTATTTGTTTTACTTTTGGTCATTAACTAGTTGAAACCCAGGCCTAGTTTCACAATCAATGGTAACTCCTGGTAGTCACTTAACTGACAGATGGAAGTTAACCCGTAGTTATCGGATCGCTCTGTTTCAGAAAGAAAACCAGTGGTTAAGCTTATTTATCTTCAAGTTGGTAGCACGGATGAGTCTCAGAGCACTGTCATAATTGTATTCTGTGAATACAACCTAACCCTTTGACAAAAAACCTAACCTTTGTATTCATATTTTTGACTTGTGTCACAACAGACTATAATCAAAATGCATCAATGTCAAAATGCATGTTTTTATAACGTCAGTCCACAGGAAGAGAAGAAGAAGAAGATAACCTCCAAAGCTTATGCGTCATCTGCTGACCACAACAAACGTCAGAGATAACTCATACTTTATCCTTGGTTTAACCTAACTACTGGATAACCACAGCTTTTGACGTAAAACGCCAATTATGAAACGCAAAGTGTTCGCTAACCACTAGTTTGCTTTTAACCTCTATTTAATTACCCATTGTGAAACTGGGCCTAAGAGATTAAAACCGAAGTACCATACTTTGAAAAAAATCACAGATTTCTGTATTTGACAAATCGTTTGTTCTTACTAAATGGTTTAAATTCCGCCCTTTTGAGGCACGACAGACCCTTTTTGCTGTGGTCCAAGAAAATCACCGTCAGTACGTTGAGCTTGGAAAGCGCAAGATATTTTAAGTGCTTTGAGCTTGCCAACCTGTTTGGAAAATGAAAAGGACTTTGTCATTTCGTATGAAAATACTTTGAGAGAAGGTTTAATGACTGAAGCCCTTTTATTGAGGGCCCAGCTGTGATGAAGGGTTTGTTCACCTATTTATTTATTATTTGAGGAAAGTCAAACACATCATTCCTCCCAATATTTATGTCTTGCTCTACTTGCTCTACGCTCAATCTAGTTGATATTATATAATGTATGTGTGGGAAATGGTATTTTTGTATCTTATTCTAAACTTGACATCAATAACCCAAAATAAATTGAGATCATAAATATGTGAAAAGTGTTATATACATCGAAATATTATAAAGTTCTCAGACTTTCCCACAGACTAGAGGCCTTCACATGTCTATGACAATACTGCTATTTTGCGGTACCATTTTAAAAAAAGTATGTCAACCATGCGAATAGCCGAAGAAATGAACCGTTGCAAATTTTCAAGATATCCCAAAGACGACAGAATTTTTTCACGCTCCTTATTTATTAGTTTTTAAAAAGTATGTACTTTTCTTAAATTCAACTAACATTTCATTAAATAAGTCTGTTGTAACAGAACCGAAATTTTTATGTGTATTTTGAAAAAATGTATACTTTATAACTTTCCTATGTAATCTTTTATTCCATGGATAATGGACTAGTATCACGAGGTTAATAACAATGATTTAATTATGATGACCGCTTAGTGCATACAAAAGTAAACGTTCTGCTGCATTTCGTTACTTTCTACATCATTTTGTTTTTTAGTAATTCCATTCTAAAGTTTAAAGAAAGGAATTCAAATTCAGCCAATCAGTGCCAACCGCGCGAATTATCAGCAGTGCATTGTTGCCAAGAACAGCTCCGACTCGCAAAACATTTACATTTCACATAAACATGTTATTTGCTATCCCAAGTGTAATAATTTTGAAACTCACTTCTTAGGTTTCACATTTCTCATCTCCGTATTGAAGAACTGCATATTATCCACACAAAATTCGTTCACCATAGCCATCAACTTTAGGCAGGTTATCTGAATCGGCTTTTGTGAATCCACTATCGATTGTACTCATACTTGTTGGTTATGTTATGATAAAATAACTTGAAACCTAGTAAAATGGAATAAAAGGATATCCCGTACAAATAAACGCAAACAAATAATAATAACTTTAAGATTGTTGAAAATTACAGCCAAAGTCCAATGGAATTTGGAAATGACAATGACCGAATGACGATTGATTGACAGGATTCACAGATTGACAGATCAGTAACCTTAACGCTTTCGGAAGGGCTGTTCCAAATTACCGTCTATCACCATTCTAGAACTGTTTTCATCATGCCCCGCCCATTTTACAGTTCTAAAAACGGTGATTGGTTGGTCCACCAGCGTACCAACCAATCATCGATTCTAGAATCACAAAATGAGCGGGGCATGATGAAAACAGTTCTAGGACGGTGATAAAACCGTAATTTGGAACAGCCCTGGAATTTCGGATCACGGGACATTAAAACCACAAAACATATCAGACGGAAACAGAAGACAACATAGATGAGCCAGCCCGCGTACAGCTCCGGCATTTCGCGCGCCATCAGAATGCGGCAACAAAGCACACATATCTGTCTTTTGATTGGCTGTTCGCCTTTAGGGCAGTGACGTCACTGCCCTAGGAGAATTCAAATATTTTCCTTATTTTCACGGGTTTCCTGTGCCCAAAAAAATCTGAGAAAAAAATGAGATGCTTTTAGTGACGTACTCTATCATATGCAACCAAAAAAGAAATTCATGATACTAGTCCATTGAGTTGATGATTTTAGACATATTTTACCGTCACCGTAGTGACATGGAAATTGCAGTAATAGCTTATTTTGCATCTACGCCTGCATGACGTTCTTCCTATGCAAAATACAATGAACCTAGTTTTTTTCATCGATTATTTACTTTATTTATAAACCGTTATCTTTTATTATCAGACTGTTTGCTGAATTTATTCACCTGCGTACTTGATGTGATTCAGTTTGTCACAGAGAACATCGATCGCTCACTTCTTAATCTGTAGGTATTACATTCTAATCTATAGGTTTTATTCTCTGTTGTACAGTATAGTTTATTAAATATACTGAATATGTCAAACTGAATCACTGTCATTAATTCATATAATTTTTCCTTAGAGGATTTTATTTTCTCATCGTTTGGCTTCAAATGCACATGCCTATATACATATAATTATTTGATCTTACCATAAATAATGTATGGATAATAGCCCTACTCCTACTAGGTATATAACTAAAATTTCTAATAAAATTTCCTTATTCCCAACAAGTGTAAAAGTGGCGTGTCCCTTTTCTTTGTTACTTATTATATAAGCAAGAAATTAAAGCTTTTTTTCTACCTTGTACTTATCCAAGCATGTTATAATCTATTTTACTCCAAGCTTCTCTGTTTCATTTTTCGTTTTTTATAATAAGTTTTGAGTGGTTGCACATGATATATATCCTAGCAGTAACTATACCATCGGAAACATTATTTATTATATCTGAATGTATCTATATATCTCTTACGTTTTAGGAATAAACTGCATGGAAGTACTCTGGTTACTACGTAGTGATTCATTTTAAAATATTTGAAAAACATCCTTAAATTGAACTAGTCCGTTTATATAAATTTAGCTAGTTTACTAAAAAGATTTGAAATGGTTTAAGTTTTGTGTCGGATTTTATTGAAGTAACTATGAAAAGATTATTTTTTTATAAATTTACGGTAATATAGATTAGATGTTTATATCAGCCAAGTTCTTTTGTAGCTATTTCCAAATTTTGTCTCGAATTATTAGCTTTTTGATACGTACTTTGTATAAAACAAAATGATGGGCAGAACAAAACGCATACAAGAAAATAGAATTATTATTTATCACTATTTCTTGGGGACGTGATTAGACGATTAGACGTAGATTAGATCTTTATTTTCCGAACGTATGCATGAAGATAAGTAGTTGATTACTTTACTCGCCTGTATTCCTCAAAAAATGTTTTCTTTCTCTCTAAACTACCTAGATAGAACCAGATGCCTTAAGGACATCTACAGCATGATATATTAGTAATTAGATATTATATCGCACTACCTTATAGATGAATGGTCAGTCACTTAATTTTACTGCAAAATTATTATAAAACCACGTTTTTCAAAGAAATCAGTAGTTATAATTATAGTTACCATATTTAGGATTAGTAGTAAACCTAGAATAGACATTTCACATGTCGTAACCACTCTCAACATATTCAAATAAGCGTAGATATGCAAAGCACAATATTACTTAAAATTTTAGGTCTGCACTCGAATTACTATGTACACATGTACACATTGGATATACTGCGACATAATTTTGAGGAGAATTGTTTAAGCTTCAACATTGTTGTTCTAGAACGATAGAATAGCAGCAAAATACGACTTCGTCTGACTCCTAGTATCCTCGAAACGTAGTCTCGACAATCTTATATAGCTGTACATTATCCTAAAATTGATGCTACACTGCGTTTCCCAACCTGCTATTTTTGCATGACTAGTGAGTAATTTAAACAGAAAAATTAAAATATGGAATATATGTATAGTATTTGTTGTCGTTGCTCAGAAAATTTTGGTTTAAGCAAAACAAGAAAACCTTGAGATCGATTCTGGACATTGTATAATCAGAACATGAATAAAAATAACGTCTGTACCGTAACAAGCTAGTTAAATTTTAATTCTTTCCAACCGCGTTTGGCTCGTTAATATGAAAGTTCATTCTACCCTTGACTCTAAAGTTGTCAGTGACAAATTACAATTGTCAACCTTATCTCGGAAGCGTTTGGATCGCAACGATGAGCAGGTTTTATGTACCTGATTTTCAAAATGTTCAGCAATCCAACACCTGTTAGAATTCAAATGTATCCTTTCATGGGGAATCGAAATCAGCTTAAACGAAACTGAAGAAAGCCTACGTAAATGTGTTACCTACTCGACATAAAGAGGTGCCAAAACCAAAGCCTGCTTCGCGCTGTCAGCAATTGAGGTTAACTCCTCTATAGGGGCTGTGAACACTGGGGGTGCGTTGGCCTTTAATAGCCAGGTTAAGAGAAGCTCCGCTTTTCTTCCTCACTATGGTGGAAGGTTTAAACCCTCAGTTCTGTGAAATACTTGAAGAAATGTTCATGTGGCAGAAGTGCTGCTATTTCCGCACACCCCTCCCTCCAATACAACAAACTGTAAATTGAAAGAATTATCAGAGAATGGCACTGTCTCTGTTATAATGTGCGTAACTTTAATGTCACAACATTCCCATCTAGCTACGCGGTAGTTGGAGAACAGGAGTTATCTCAAGAATACCAAACTAGACTGGTTTAGTGCATGGGGAAGCCTGAGCAACAGCTTTAATTTTGCTTGCCACTATCAAATAATGCACTGGCTAACTGAATATTTAAGGGAATTGTGCATACTAGAACATGTACCTGTCATCGTAGTGTAAGGTTGGTAAGGTAAGGTTGTGTGTAGTACAAAAATTTTAATGAATGATAGATACAAAAATTGCCTAAGAACTATTACATGGCAAAAAATGTGAATACATAGTTTAGAGGTGAAGTTTGTATAAAGAAAAAGTAATAAGCTACCAGGTGGTATCCAAGGTCACCAGCAGTGGGGGGTTGTTCACACCTGCTGCGGCACAAAGGTGAAGAGTGCCCTAGGCTGCCTAGTCCATTTCTGGGGACATCCAATCCCCAGACAGGAACTGGCGGTGGTTCAAGTGTCCATAAGACTAGTTCCTCATGGCCAGAGTTTCACCCTCACCCAGCACATGATGAAGGGAATAGATCAATCCAAAATGATCATAGGGAAAAATTTGCTTCCTGGAAACAGAACTGTGTGTCATCGTAAATTGAACAGTGCGGTATGAGGAAGGGGGTCAGGAGGTTCCCTCAGGTAGCGATCGTCATCATCATGTCGAGTCTAAAAAGAGGTAGAAAACACATAAATATAATAGAGACATTGAATATCGTCTGCTGCGATTGTCCAATTCCGATGCTGGACCGTCTTTAAGGTGTGTAATAAAATCTGCCTTTGCCGATTGTAATTAAGGGGTATTAAGTGAATATAAATTATTTGCCGTTTCCTTTATATACAGGGTTATTCACGTTATTCGACACGGAGCATTACGGCTAAAGCATTCGATAAAAAAGAAAATAATAATTTGGGATGGATAGAGACCCATAAAGGCTACATTTTAAAAATATTTTCATGTTATACAGGGTGTCCCAAAAGCACGAAATGTATCAAAGTTACGTTTTTTTAAATGGAACACCCCGTATATTATTGCATATTCAGATTCCTTGATGAATTCTATTGTGACTTTATGTATCGTACATGGGACTTAAAGCGAACCGTTTAGGTGTAAATCACCATTTTCGGTATAAGTAGATATCAGGAAAAAATTGAATATCGCAGACATTATAAAATCTGGAAGGTTGTGACCTTGCCGTATTACTAAGCATAAAATGCGTCAGCTTTGATGAGGCTGTCAAATTTAAATTACGTTTATGCTTGGAGAAATCGGTCGATGAATTAAGGAAACTTCGATCAGCGATAACTTGATTTTTTCAAATGGGAATGCCTAATTTTTTTTATACGGTTAAAAGTAGAATTTGATAACCTTTCTGATGATATAAGGTTGTGTATATCAATCTCTGGTAGTTTTCATTTAATTTTAAATTTTCAAACAAATCGGCGTTTTTCAATTTGCCTACCTATAACCAACGTAGCAGGCCATGAAATATAAACAAAAACCTGTTCAGGTAGAAGAAAACAACTAACTTAGCCGAAAAATACACACGAACTAGACTAAAGGGACAAGATTATAAAAATTACTTACAACAAACAAAGTCTAACCAGAAACAACGGCGGTAACATATCTTTGGTCAAAGAGAAGCTGGAGTATGGCAAAAATGGATTTTTTCACGGCCTACTAGCTACTGCAATGTACTAGAGATTGGCACTTTCCAAAACCATTAAAAATTTTGAAATAAAGTAAAAACTACTAGAGAATGTTGTAAGCAGTTTATTATTTTCATAATAAAATTTCACATTTAATGATATAAAAAAGTATGCAATTCTGTCAAAACTCAAGTCAAAAGTACCTCTGACTGGAGTTTTGAAAATTCTTAAGTACCTATTAGCAAGGTCGCAGAAGATGAAGAATGAATTAAAATTTGTTCAAATTATAAAACATAACTTAAATGGCAGAAAATTTAAATCTGATTTGTCAGTATTCCTTTTTTGCAATATTGCTAATAGATATTGAAAAATAGAAGGGCTCCAGTCAGAGGTATCGACTTCGACGCAAATTAGTACTTTTTTACACCATTACGTATGATTGATAGTTGCGTGCTGGAGCAACAGTCGCTGGTTGTTTCTGTTTCATATGAGGGTTTTTGATTGCCTTGGAAATTTTTAACCTCTAGTAAATTGCGGTAGCCAGTAGACAGTAAAAATATCTATTACTGCCATACTCCAGCTTCTCTTTGACCTTAGAGATGTTATCGCAGTTGTTTCTGGGAGAGTTCATTTGTTGTAAGAAATTTTTATAATCTTGTCCCTTTAGTCTAGTTAGTGTGTATTTTTCAGCTAAGTTAGTTGTTTTCTTCTAGCTGAACAGATTTTTGTTTGTATTTCATGGCCTGCTACGTTGCTTATAGGTAGGAAAATTGAAAATCGCCGATTTGTTTGAAAATTTAAAATTAAATGAAAACTACGAGAGATTGATATTCAAAACCTTATATCATTAGAAAGCTTATCAAATGCTACGTTTAACCGTATAAAAAAAATTAGGCATTCCCATTTGAAAAAATCAAGTTATCGCTGATCGAAGTTTCCTTAATTCATCGACCGATTTCTCCAAACATAAACGTAATTTAAATTTGACAGTCTCATCAAAGCTGATGCATTTTATGCTTAGTAATACGGCAAAGTCACAGCCTTCCATATTTTGTAATCTCTGCGATATTCAATTTTTTCCTGATATCTACTTATACCGAAAATGGTGATTTACACCTTAACGGTTCGCTTTAGGTACCATGTATGATACGTAAAGTCACACTAGAATTCACCAGGGACTCTGAATATGCAATAATATATGGGGTGTTCCATTTAAAAAAACATAACTTTGATACATTTCGTGCTTTTGGGACACCCTGTATAACATGAAAATATTTTTAAAATGTAGCCTTTATGGGTCTCTATCCATCCCAAATTATAATTTTCTTTTTTATCAAATACTTTAGCCATAATGCTCCGTGTCGAATAACGTGAATAACCCTGTATAAAATAAAATAAGTAGTAAAAGAAGGAAACAGGCTGAAATTATTAAGAATTATGGCAACGTCCATACTTCTCTCACCACATTCTTTTCGCTGTTCAGTTTACGTTGGTCACACAGTACGTTAATAAAATAACTTCACCTGAGAGCGTAGGCGTCACATGAATATTAGGACCGGCGGGACTTTATGAAATCCAAAACGAATAAATGTCTGACCAAAACAAAATGGTGCAACGCATGCCATTGAAAAAAAACGCAAGGAAAATTATCGACCAAGAAATATCATATCTCTACAACTGATACAAGTGAATGACAGCATACTAAGAGAATGAATGGCATCACCAACCAAGGAAATGACAGAAAGCAAACTTATCATTTTACTGTCAAGAGCTAAACTACATCGCGCATGTGCGATAACGAGTAGTACGATGAAATAGTTGCAAATAAGACATATACCTAATTATCGACAGGCCCCAGGCCCCGATTTAACAATTATGCATAATGGAACACAAAAATATGCACAATACTTGCACATACATGAATAAAATAACAGGTTTGCCGTTATAAACAAAAGTGCCACCTATAAGATAGTAGTGGATATAAGAGTAAGACATATATGGAGCACCTAAACAAGCTGATATGATTAGACATGGATTCAAATTCTGAAATTAGGGAGGGGTCGTAATCGCATGGTTTAGTAGCGAGGGATATAAATTCCCAGCGAAAAGAACAAAAATAAAGATATTCATGCATATAACGGTTGGCAGGTTACAATGTTATTTTATATTCGGTTAATTTCACGCGGCTTGAGCCTAAATGGTGTGTGTAAGTCATCAATCTTCTCGTAAGCATTTCCCTGATTCCCTCGACGCTCCCCGGAAATTCACAAACTGCATCAAGCGGGTTTTAGAAAGATTGCAGGCATCCAAATAGCCCTTAATAGGGGCTGATTCATGAGGCTGAGCATATTTTTCTCAAAATTATGTCTCACTGTGCAGTTATAATGTTTGTAGTATTTCATGCTACCGGTCAGTTATGATATGTGTTAACATGAATGGGTAAGTACAGGGGACAGTGTGAACAATCTTGAATTAGTTATTTTGCTTTTCGTTCCTGACATGGCAGCTGCTCGACCACATACTGTTCAACCCGGCACTCTGGATCTACACGCCGGCGTCTGTGCAGACGAGACTTTACTCCTATCTGGCTACTGAGTTTCTTTCCGACACTCAAATCTACTCCAACGTCAGGAGAGTGTCGACTGTGTTGCAAACGATGCACACTCTGAAATACTACTACTGGGTTGTGAATCCGAGGGCGAAAAGTGGTATATCGCCGAAGGGTTTAGGTATAGTACAATTTTTTTAAATGTCCACACATTTAGGTTTTAAGCGTTCCGGTCATAAAAACCGTTTAGCAAGAAAATGGCCGCTCAAAGTTATACTAGATCCACCGAAGAAAAGAGCGCAAAAAAATCATGGTGTTTATGTGCTTTCGATATTTGCGAGACCTGTTTACACGGTAACCACCGACGGCGACGGTAACAGTCAGTCCTTCCTGGAACGACAAATGGACGGTGTCATACAAAAGTGACGTGAACCACCGATCTGTTGTTTTGTTTTGATTAGTTCTGCATTAAGGTGCCTTCTGGACTGTTCTAGTTAAAAAACACTCTTATTATAATTTTTTATATTCAAATAAAATTAGCAAAAAATTACCAAACCCGACATAAGATTTATTAGCAGGAATGGACCACATATCTACCCAAATAAGCTGAAGTACGCTGAGTCCAACAGTTGTTTTTCGTCAATCTCTGAATATGAATCACGACCACTTCTTCCAAGATGTTTTCAAAATCTTGACTTTGGAGATTCTTTCAAATGAGAGATGATTATGCAAAACTTAAATGAGCTTGAAAACCAGCTTAATATTATGACCATCGTAGGATTTGGACCATATGAGTTTCTTAACAAAATATTTGTATTTACTTATTTACGTGAGCAGGAACCAACTTGCTCTTGCGTACTCATCCTAGCTTCATATTCTAATCATATATTGAAAATACACCTACCTGCCAACGAATATACCTTCAAGGAATACTATCAACCTGATCTTGTACAGTTTTGATATCATATTTCATCTAGCAATCTATACTAACGACTTATAGTTTTTCAATAATGGTGTGCATCTCACATATTGTGGATTCTAATACTGCTATATTTATGCAGCGGAGAAACAGGAAACCAAAAAATGTCATGTTGATGTTCATGTGCTTTCGATATTTGGCAACCTGTTTAGACCACAATACGTCCGCGGCCATATTATGAGGAGGCGTCGACAAACAGATGTGTATTTGATTCTTCAAGAAAGGCCGCCTGTTCTCCAAATTTGTCGGTGCCAGGCGTGCGCTTAGGCATTGGCATTTCCAAGTGGTGTAAGCTTGCCTCTGACCAAGCCACGAGAACTCACTCTTTGCTCACCTGTTTTCCCGTGTGTCCGTTGGATGGATATTAATGAATTTCTTCATTAGATTATTTCTTTGACAATATGGAAAAGGAACTTGCCCACAGATGTCGCCAAAATGTGAACAGCGGTTCATTCAGGACATTTATGCTCAATGTAGAATGGAACGTCCAGGTTTTGGTATCAAATAAACGATTATAACCAAAATTATGTTAAATTCCTTATGGCACAACGCGATCCACATCATGTTCATTTCAAGAGGCGGTCTGCTGTGGTGTAAGCTTGCCTACGGCCAAGCGACAAAAATTCACTCATCTTGCGCGTGATCACTCTTTTTCTTCGCTGGACAGAGAATAGTCACATATTCGAGCTTAGGAATTATATATTTTTTTTAATGTGTATATGCTTTTTTCAGCGGTTCAGTTTTTACTCTTATAAGGTTTATTTAATTTTCGGGGCTAAGGATTACTATAATTACTATTCCAAAGGGTATTCAATAAGAGCGTGAAGACTGCTTTACCCTATTTTTCGATCAAGATAAAATTCTTCAAATTGGCTAGTATCATAAATCAAATTGTTTCAAAAGCGTAAATTGTATCAAAATTGGATTGGAAAACAGATATTTGAGTTTGAAATATAAAAATCATTGCGTCGGGGTAAAAAAGAATAAGCAAAGAATAGTTTGACAGCTAACCCTACCTCCCTATCTATTGTTTATTGGTAATCTCCACCGGGTCAGAAATGTCAAAAGCTTATGTGTTTATTCAGTCTTTATTGGAATAATTTTGAAACTTCAGCGCCAGCCCTAAGATGGATTATTTTATTCCTTGTTAAGTAGTGGCGGCCGCCGACATTCTCTGTTACGAATTTAAATTGAGAAATCCACATGCTAATGAAAGCATAAAAATAGAAAAATTAAGTTAAGCTTATAGTGACGCTTCTGATTGTGTCGATGTTCAGTGTTTGTGTGAAGCAGTGCATTTCTGTACTTTTATCATATATAGAAATCTAAAATAAACAAATTTTTCAAATAACTTGAAACTAAAAAATAAGCGAAATACAAAATAAAAAATTTAAGTCTGGGCTTGTGTACCAAGACGTACCTAGTCTGATTATGTTTAAGGTTTTGCTTGGATTTTTGCCTTATCGATTAGGCATTGCATCTGTCATATACAGTAGTAAATGTCTTTTTATCGTTGTGAATTTTGAAGGATAAATCCTAAAAGTGGCACACTATTATGAAAGCAACTTTTAGGATTTACCAATTTAGAATTAACTACGATAAACTGTGCACTAATTGACAGGAATAATGCCTGACCGATAAGACAAAAAATCTGAGCAAAAAACTAAACATAAACAGACTAGGTACGTCTCAAAAGTTCACACTTACTTTATTTGATTCTGTATGTCGCTTATTTTTGAATTTCCGGAAAAAAGTTATTTGAAAAAGTTGTTTATTTTAACGACTTCTATACACAGTTAAAAAAACTATCAACTTATTATGACTCACGCTGTAGACAGGCTGAGTTTTTAGTACCGGATCCGTCCATAACTGTAGTACTGCATAAGATAGCAAAAAAGTGGTATACGAAAGTTATAGGCAAGAATATGCTCATTCCTCGGCATTATTCTGATTTATACAGGGTGATTTATAACTACGTGGTGATATATTTTAAAGCCTACCAGACAAATCTGCTTGATAATTATGCATCACGTCTATAAAATTATTTCCTCAGCATACTTGACTTATATTGTCTCAATCGTTCGGGGTTTCGACTTCATCAAATGTCATGAGCTTATATTTTAATTGTTCATTAAATAAAGATAAAAATCCATAGTACTTCCTTAAAATGAATAAACTTCAATACACAAATAGAAGGTATATTTAAAATTTTCAGAAATTCGAAGTATTTTGAAAACTGATCAACGTAGGTATAGAAAATGGTATACAAAGATGAAAGAGCATAATAAATAATTTTTTAGTGAAAAAAAATATGGGGGTTACATTTGAAAAAAAGAAAAAACTAGATTTTGCATGCTAGCTCACCCTGTATGTGGATGTGCATCGTTGACGATTTTTACAGCCGATATTAAAACGAGAGAATATTTTTCATCAAGCAATGTAGAAAACATAATTTTTGATCCATTACTTTTTGATCATAACTTTTGAAATACCCTGTACCTTATATTGTTAGACCGGGAATCACTGGTAGAATCTAAGTATGGGATAATATACAGGGTTGCGCTAAAGTGTGGAACCAAGCAAATATCTTTGAAACGGAAAGGGCGATATTGCTGAAAATTTGCAGGTAGATGTAGTGACATATAATGCATCCGAATACAGTATGTTAGCTATTAATGTACTTCCGGTCTAACCGGAAGTGCCGTCAACATTTTTAATTTAAATGGGACACCCTGTATATTTTTGCAGATTTTAATACATCTTTTTTTCCGAATACATCCATAGTGGGTTTGGTATTAGTTTCTGTAAAAATAGGAAAGATAAAGGTTTTTTATTTATTGAAACATTTTATTTGATGTGCTACAATAAGAAAATAAGAAAATGTTAAATGAATTATCTCAGATGTTCAAAATGCCCGCCGTTTACTTCCTGACAATATGCAAGCCTGTTGACAAATTGCTGAGTTACCTTTTCCAAGATGTCTCTACGAATAAATACGTGATTTGAGGTAACCCCAAAGAAAAAAGACTAAGGGACTGAGGTCGGGAGAACGAGCAGGCCACTCTATGAATCCTCCACGTCCAATCCATCGATTATGAAAAGTAGCATCCAACAGACCCCTAACTCGTCTATCATAGTGAGGAGGCGCACCATCTTGTTGGAACCAAAAATTATGAGGTAACTGCCCATTGTTTTGGAGTGCTGGAATGATGTAATTATTCAGTAGGTCCAAGTATTTGTCCCCGTTCAAGTTTCCGTCTATGAAAAATGGGCCTATAAGTCTGTTTCCTCCAATTCCCATCCAAACATTCAACTTTTGTGGGTGCTGGCTATGGGCCTCATGAATCCAATGAGGATTCTCATTGGACCAATACCTTGAGTTATGCCGATTGACTGTTCCATTTAAACAGAAAGTTGCCTCGTCAGAAAATACCACATTAGTTGCAAAATTGTCGTCATCATTACAAATTTCTAACATTCTTTCACAAAAATCTAGCGTCGGTCAAAATCATCATCTGACAATTCTTGAACCAAATGTACCTTATAGGATGGTACTTTTCTCTTTTCAATATTCTCCCCACGGAACGACGACTTACGCCATGGTTTAGTGCTAAGGTTGTGGTAGAAGTGTTAGGTGATTCCTCTACCTCAATGACGATGTTTTGTCTCACAAATTCGTTCGTGGCGGTCTGCGGTCTTCCCATTTTAGGTAAATTTTTAATATTCCCAGTTACATTGAAACGTTTTAGTGTTTTAGTCACCGTCGAACGTGTTATAGGAACCCTGTCGGGATGTAAATCATTGAAAAGTTGACACACTTCTTTGTGAGTTCTCACGCGATCGCCAAAACCGATCATCATTAAGACTTCAATTCGTTCCCTTTCACTGAAATACACCATATCAACCGTGCTAGTACTGCCATTAATCGAATAACTTTGACACTTTGTCAACAATCGTCTACCAGATTTGGGTTGGGATAAAGTAATAAATTTGTCATGAGACTTGACAATACTGACAGTATTGTCAGAACGTCAGGAGGTAAGTGGCCGGCATCTGGAATGATAAAGAAGCTTTGTCTTTCCCGTTTTTACAGAAACTAATACCAAACCCACTATGGACGTATTCGGAAAAAAAGATGTTTTAAAATCTGCAAAAATATACAGGGTGTCCCATTTAAATTAAAAAAGTACATTAATAGCTAACATACTGTATTCGAATGCATTATATGTCACTACATCTACCTGCAAATTTTCAGCAATATCGCCCTTTCCGTTTCAAAGATATTTGCTTGGTTCCATACTTTAGCCCAACCCTGTATAAGGTCTCATTTTAAAAAAATGCATGATTGCATTACCATGTAATTATGAATCAGCCTGTATAAATCAAAATATTTTCTAAGCAAGGAGCATATCCTTGCCTACAACTTTTTATATAACTTTTTCCGCTATATTCTACAGTAGTAGTGTTATGGACGGATCCGGTACTAAAAACTCACCCTGCATACATATAGCGTGGTCTTGCAGCCTTATTTCCGCTTCGTGCATCCTAAGCGCCATCGAACTTTAACGGTTTATATTTTTAGATGGCCCTCGGCCAGCTCAAAAGGACATTGTGCCGATTCGTTCCTATATTCTGCTGTTCCTGAAGCAACTCATCATGATCGGCAATGGTGTCAAGGACGATGAGCTGCAGAGTATCCTCAATTACCTAACTACCGTTCACGAGGATGATAATCTGCACGACGTGCTCCAAATGCTCATCTCGCTCATGTCCGAACATCCCTCCTCGATGGTACCTGCGTTCGATGCCAAATCTGGAGTGAGAACTATTTTCAAGTTGCTCGCTTCGGAAAGTCAATTGATAAGGTGAGTTATGTGTCAGCTGCGGCGTTCAAAATAGATAGATATATTCAATTCAATTCATTTATTGGTGCTAAATATGCCTAAGCAATAACACAAGTCAAACAATACTAAAAATAGCAACACACACGTATACCTATAATACATATACATATCACAGATATAATCAAAATACAATATAACACATAGTATAAAAATGGTATAGATCTATTAAATAACTATATCGTTAAAATTGTCCTTAAAATACTCGTTCACACTGTAAAATGCCTTTAGTTTCATAAAGCTTTTCATTTTAGACTTAAAAGCTTCACTACCCAGCGTTTTTACTGCAGTGGGTAGTACATTAAAAAACTTTATACCGTGGTAGTTGTAACCACTCCTAGCTCTTTGTACTCTATCATATGGCACTGAAATATCGTTGCAAGACCTTATCTTATAGTCGTGAAACTTAGAGTTCAAATCAAATTTCTCGATGTTTTCTTTTATATAGACAAGGCAGTGCAAGATGTATGCACTCGGGAAGGTGAAGATTCCCAATTTTTTGAAGCTGTCTCAGCATGACTGTTGTGCGGGTAGTCTTGCCATGATTCTGATACACTTTTTTTGTGTTATAAATATTTTCGAGGTATGGGTGGAATGACCCCAAAGTATAATTCCATATGTCATGCGTGAGTTAAAGTAAGCATGATAGGCATTAAGTAGAGTGCTGGTTGAGACACTGTTGGCAAGACTACGTAAAACAAAAACGCTTTTGCTAAGCTTTGTGTTTAAGTTATGTATGTGGCTTTCCCATGTTAACTTCGAATCTAAACGAACACCAAGGGTCTGAACAGAATCAGTCTCGTGAGGGAAGACCTTTAGGGAGAACAGCATAGTCTGGGTTTTCTGTTCATTTAGACATAATACGTTCTTATAACACCAGTTTCCAACCTGAAGGTCTGAGATATCTGATAATGCAGCCACACTCTCATTACTCCCGACAATACTGAGTGAAGTAGTATCATCTGCATATAGTGTTAAATGGGTAGAAGTAGCTAATGTCAAGTCATTTATGTAGATAACAGATAAAGTAGGTCCCAAAGTGGATCCTTGAGGAACTCCCTGCTTTACTTCTAATTTGCTGGAGTGTTCACCATTTAACTCTACATACTGCAGTCTATTAGTAAGATAAGAGGCAACGATAGCGAGGCTGTCATTACCAAGACCGTATTTACTAAGTTTATTAATCAGAATGCTGTGGGACATACAATCAAAGGCCTTGGTTATATCATAGAATTTACCAAGCGTTGAGTTTCTCTCATTGAATCCATGCTGAATACATTCTACCAATCTAATTAATGCCATAACTGGTGATCGCTAAACAACATGTTATCCTCAAAGTATGTAATCAGCTGATCATTGAGTACTGTCTCGAAGATTTTACCAATAACAGGAATGATCGTAATGGGACGATAGTTACTAGGATCATCTTTGCTTCCTTTTTTGTATATAGGTACAACTCGCGCAACTTTTAAGCAATCTGGAAAAGAGTGTAATCTGATGGCTTCATTAATTAGCTTAGTTAATGGGATTAAGATTATATTTTTTACAGTCTTTATAATCCTTATATTTAAACTGAATACATCCTTACTAGTATTTTTCATCTTGTTTATTATATCTCTTAGTTGATTGAATGATATCTCTTCGAAGTCAAAAACTGTATCTGCAAACTGCACTGTATCAGTATTGTTGGTAGAATTTACACTATTGATTAAATTTTCGGTGATGATCTTAGCGTAGTTGACAAAGTGTGTATTGAAATCATGAACATTGAGGTTTTCAGGACTAGAACTAGAAGATGATAATATAACGTTGTTACTTTTGATGATGTCCCACAGAGCTCTCTGTGCATTACCAGATTCCCTAATATATTTGTCATTGGCTTGTCTCTTGGCCTCCTGAATCTTATTGCTGTACAGCCTCCTAAAGTTCTTTATTTCATCAATACTAACTAAATGAGGATTGCTTCTATTTATTTGAGTTAATAATTTAAGGCAGTCCCTATATTTTGATAGATAGTTCTTTATTTCTATCAGATGCAATCACCCAATTACAGGAAATTCTTAACCAACCTTTACATGAAATAGTTCGAATCAAGTCAAACCAAAATAATGGCTTCGCTATGTGGATGACACGTTCATAATCTGGAACCCTGGAGACGAACAACTGAAAACTTTCTTTTCACATCTCAACGACATGAAACAGCCTTCCTTCTTTAGAATATAGAAACCAGTGTACAGAAAACCAACGCACACATGACAGTAACTGCATTACACCTCAAACTATCCAACATCAACGAAGAAATGAGTTATTCGGACCTTGGTCGATCGAGCCAAGAACATTAATTTGTAATACACAACACGAGCTACGTCACATTAAAGATTTGTCAAACAACGCACATCTCAATAAGGTAGTGGAAGCAACAGTACAAAGGAATGGTACTAGCAGAAAGATAGGTCCTGAAGAATGAAGGTATTTACTCAGCATACCATACGTGAAAGGATTATCTGATGGAGGAGAATAAGGCGAGAATTTAACAATCAAAACCTACTAACCAAGACAAAACACAAGAATGAACATAAATAAACTAAAGACTGCATCTACGAAGTGCCATGTGAATGCGGCAAAGCAAGTATATACATTGGAGAAACGAAAAGACCTCTACGAACGAAAATGAAGGAGCACCGACTAAACTCCCACCGAGCAGAGACAGGAAAGTCCGGAATAGCAGATCACGCATGCATCGAGCACCATAAAATTATTTGGGAAGAAAGACGCTAACGTTATTGACAGAATCTCATTGGTATCGCCGGAAATTCAGAGAGGCAGCTTATGTCGCTCGCAACAAGAACGTGTACAGCACGCCTAGTGTGGAAATTAGACCAATATGGCAGCCCCTCATAAAAAATATAGTTTTTAGTTCTTAAAATTGAGCAAAACAAACTTGGACACAAACATGGAACGCAGAGACCATCTAAAGGCCACGTCAGTAAGAACCGACACCTCTGAACCAGAACACCACGACGACTGGTCAGAACAAACCGCCACGCCAACAAGAACTGACGCAGTCAGCAGAAAGCGGTGCCGACCAATCAGAACAACCATGGAAAAACGACATGGCAGCTAGACGAGAATAGATAACAACGATTGGAACATGTTAAGACAGTTCACCTGAAGACGATTGAGGATACTAGATCAATCAAAACATTGTACTCAAAATTGTTTCGACAATAGAAGTCCGAGTCAGACTTTTTAAAACACTACCATAAATAACTACATAATATATAGATTGCATCTATTGACTTTTATTTTAAGCCATTACACTGATTAAATATAGGTGTAGCTCGGGAAAAAATGTATAGGTTCTCTCGAAGTTTAAATGCCATTCTGTGGTTTTTCGAAAACTCATAAAAGCCCATCTTTCAAATCTATCTAAATCTGTAAAAATTTAGGTTTTTTTCACTAATAATTGGAACTGTTTTCCGCTATTGTTATTTACCAGTCGTATTTTCCAGGTTGCAAGCATTGAAGCTATTGGGGTTTTTCTTGAGCAGGAGTACACACAAAAGGAAATACGATGTGATGAGTCCACACAATTTGTACACATTACTTGCTGAAAGGTTATTGTTGAACGAAGACACTTTGTCTCTGCCAACGTACAATGTCCTTTATGAAATAATGACAGAGCATATTAGCCAACAGATACTGTATTCCAGACATCCAGAGCCAGAATCTCACTTTCGTCTGGAAAACCCAAGTAAGTAGCTTCAAATAACAAACAATTACTACTGTGTGATCATCGTCAGGTAGCGATCGTCATTATCATGTCGAGTCTAAAAAGGAATAGAAAACACATAAGTGTAACAGAGACGTTAAATATTGTCTGCTGCGATTATCCAGTCCCGATGCTGGAACTTTGAGGTGGTGAATAAAATCTGCTGTTGCCGATTGTAGTTATTGGGTATTAAGTGAATATAAATTATCTGCCACTTCTTTTATGTATAAAATAAAACAAGTCGTAAAAGAAGGAAATAGACTGAAATTATTAATGTCATGGCAATGTCCCTACTTCTTTCACCGCATTCTTTGCATTTTTGGCGCGTGCTGCAAATTTCAATTGCGTGAGTGCGTGCGTTATAACAGCATCGTTGAGCAATATACTATTAGTCTCCAAAAATGAATGTTTATTCAATAAAAAACTGGACAACTAAATAAACAAAATAAAGTTTTAGAAAAACTAGGCAAAGTTTTAACAACGTGACAACTTTGAATCTACGCTTAATGCAAATTACATGTCACATTCTATCTATATCCGGGATCCAAAGAGATGACTTTCAAACTCCTGTAATGGTTCCTATTCGGATTCTTATCGAATATAGGAAATCTTGGGTTATCTGACCAGCGGATCTGAAGCTACAAAAGGAATGCGGAAAAAACTGTTCGATGTTGCCAAGTTTATTTTATTTTATATTTAGGTTATTTTTATTGAATAACTAATACTCTTATATATTTGTTAATGTATTTTTATTTGATAACCGATATTTCTTAATCTGCCTGTTATAAAATGTATATATTTTCTGAAGATATCGCCATCTGCAGGTTAATCGGCAACAACTCACGAATCCTGTCATCCAACGTCTTGTCAGGGAATCTTATTGGTTGAGCATCTTCTACCATGCCGTTGCCATGGAGATTAAATCTTGCTATTGGCCGCCCTACCATCAACTTTATGTTCCTCTCTCTCTCTCTCTGTCTGGAAATATCTAAATACCAGTGGCGCTTTGTATGTCGTGTTTATAATCTTTCTACAGATTGTCCCAAACTATTTGAATATCTGTTTTGTCGAGTTTATTGTCTTGTCAGCTTGTTAGGTACACTGTTTTTCGTCATCATTATTGTTATTATCTTATTTAAAAATCAACATTTATACAAAAGGAAAGACGCTTCATAGCCAAAATATCTTTGAAGTATTCAAGTAAAATCCGCACGCTCATGGCTATTTTATGAATGAAATCGGCCATGTTTTTTTACAACTATACCCCTCTTACCCATACCCCGTAGCCTCAGAACCGTTAGCCAGATAATAGGTTCTAGCGAGTAGCGAAGATACTATACGGCTCGAAGGAGACACGATTTATTGAGACAAATACAAAACCAATGCCCAAAATAAAAATACAGGGATAATCTCGACAATAAAATCGGACACCGTCGCCTCTACACGCGCGGTAGCTGCTCGACAGCTCGAGGGCAGCTGACTGCTTATTCGTCCTTGCTACAATAGGGTACTTGCAGAGGTCGTGAAATCGTTTCGGGAGTATACATAGCGTAAAGAAACCATATCAAGAAGCAATAGAAAACAAAAAACATGATTTAACTGACGGCCAAAAACATATATTTGCAAAATAAAATAAGGATATATTCAAATTTTTCCACGTGACTTAAAACAAGGGCTGACGTCACAGGTATCTTATCGATATCGACAATCGATACTGCTACAGCGCAGTTCAGTGAGATTCAACTGCAAACTAGAGATGATCTGAATTCTTTAACAGTGCGACTCAATTTATTGATACATATTTGAAACAGGCAATTAACCGACTAGCATTTTCGTTACAATACATTTTTATATCTGATAGGTATCACAGTTCATCCTGTTCGTGACCGAGATTCGCAACTAATCGAAGCCATCATTTTATTTCGGTGCAACCCATTACGAATGAATCCAAAGAATCTAATTCAAGCCCATCCCTACAAAGTGAATTATCAATCTAGCCTAACTTTTATTCTTTTGACTTTTATATACCCTGTTACCCGATACTTTAAACTGTCAGCCGTGTCAACAGCGAACAGCTGTTTGGTTAGTGATAACTAAAAATACACCAGATTGAGTCATGACGTATCAATCTTAAGCTTTGAAGGAATGCAGGGCTGTATTGAGTGGAAGCATTACTAATAACAAGTAATTGACACTTGGTGACGTTTTCATCTATGCTCTGAGGTCTATGCTTATTTTACATTTTCTCGGAAAATCTGGCGTATATCAGTATGGCTGGTCTGAATGATGATGATTAGGTACACTTTAAATGAGGTAAGAATGAAGATAAATTTAGCTTAAGCTTTAGTTAAACTACCTTTTATATTAATCTTACTCCATGTACTTACCTTATGCTTTTCTGAAATTGTACCTTGAACGTTTCAACCAATAAATATCCCACTAGCGATGCAAGCTATCCATTGAATCGTCCTTATTGCTAAATATAGGGGTATTGTGATAGTCTCTAACAATATACAAATCAATAAAATAATCTATTTCTTTTAACTAACCATATTTGCTGCGAATTTCTGGATATTGAAGCAATTTCTTGTTTACAACAATAGCCATTACTTTTTGGCAAATATTCAATAAGAATATTACTAATACGGTCCTGATCGCAGGATTGCCAATCAACACCACTAGTAAAAAATTAAATTTGAGATACACTTCTTCATCAGCTGATACCTATCAAATAGACGTCAAGTCAGTTTAAAGTATCAGGTAACAGAGTATACTTTTGTGTGTGACTGTGTTTTGTGGCTATAATGATCAATGTCAAAATGTTAGATTAGCACTGGCTATCGATATCGAATATCAATACTTTACATCCCATCACTATAGGATATCACTGACGTCAGGGGTTGTTTGCACGGCATTTTCCGGCATTTGAAATAATTTTTGGAATATCTCTCACAGCCGATTCCAAAAAACCAAACAAGCGATTTTGTCATGTTTACTAGGCTCTAAGGAACGCGTAAACGACATAATATTTTTTTCTGCAAGTACCCTATTTTGTGATCCCACATAGTTGCCACTTAGCGCCGGACTTCCACTAAACCTCCTCACACTAAAACACTTCACCATTTTCATTCCTCATGGGCAAAAAAACTTAAACAAACAGTACTAATATTACAAATTAGATGCAAACAATCCATTTCAGTCGTTAAGACATTATTAGCAAGGAAAATACCCCATTCTATCGTTTGACATTTGCAATTAGGTTAAAAGATTCTAAGCAATTAGTGTACGTATGTTTCTTAAAAATTTCTCTAACGTTTCAGTGATTCTTAAAGTTGTGGCTAGTCTCGTAAGACAATCAAAACAAACCGAGAAGCTTCTGGATGTGAAGAGGCTGTTTCTCTCTGACATGACGCTACTGTGTAACAATAACAGAGAAAACAGGCGGACAGTGCTGCAAATGTCGGTGTGGCAGGAGTGGCTGATAGCTATGGCTTACATCCATCCGAAAAACACGGAAGAGCAGAAGATATCAGACATGGTATACTCGCTGTTCAGAATGCTGCTTCATCATGCTATCAAGTACGAATATGGAGGCTGGAGGGTGTGGGTGGATACGTTGGCGATAGTACACTCCAAGGTAAGTTAATAGCTTCCTGCGGCTGTGGATGTGGTTTAAATCCTGACCCTCATCTTAAAAAAATGGTTGCTGAATATGTTTTATCTCCAGATTCAATTCAATTGACTTGTTTCAACGTATTACAAATATTTCCACCTCGAAGGCAATGTTTTGAATGAAATATAGGTATATAGAGGGGCTATAATTTATCCTTCCTTTATATAACTCCTGGAATGAAAATGATGCTGCTGAGCTTTCCACAAGTCTTCATTTCATATATAAATGCATTAGCTAATACGATATCTCATACAATAAATTTCATATGTTGTACCATCAGCGTCTAAAAGACTTTAATATTTGGTAGGAAATTAGTCCAGATTTGCTGATGCTGACAGTGTTAAGAATTTTGTATTTTATTTTCATTAGAAGCAAACTGGAATATGCGGCGTTGATCTGGTCACAAATTTATGGCAGCTCAATCAACCAAATTGAGTCGGTGCAGCACCGGGCACTCATTTGTTATATAATGGATGCTATCTTCAACGTGGATTTGATAACAAGATATTATTAGATTCATTACTTATAGATTCACTGCTATTCAGACATAACCTTCTTGCTTTCGCCTTTCTACACAAACCTTTAAATACCAAAATAGATTAACCTGTATAACTTAATCCAAATCCAGCACGTTCAATACTCACTCGTCTAAATTTCTTGTAATTCGGTTGTGCCTTTTAGGAATAAATAAATAGGTACTCAAGGCGAGTCATAAGTTGATACTTTTTTTAAACTGTATAGGAGTTGTTACAATAAACAACCTTTCCGAATAACTTCTTTCAGAAAACTTAAAAATTAGCGAGATACAGAATCAAAAAAGTAAATCTGGGCTTGTGTATCAAGACGTACCTATGTACGTACCTGGTCTGTTTATGGTTAGTTTTTAGCTCGGATTTTTGTTTTATCGATCATCAGGCATTGTACCTGTCAATTAGTGCACTAGTCACTTATCATAGTTAATTTTAAATACAATACAACCAAAACACTAAACATAAACAGACTAGGTACGTCTTGATAAACAAGCCCAGATATCCTTTTTTTGTTTTGTATCTCGCTTATTTTTCAGTTTTCCGAAAAAAGTTATTTGAAATAGCTGTTTAGTTTAATGACTACTATACACAGTCAAAAAAGGGTATCAACTTAGAACTCACCCTGTATATACTAGTGACGTCAACATCTGTTTTCAGTAGCGTGGAAAAAATTGAAATACCCGTAATTTATGATTACAAATGTCTTTGTTTGTACAGCAGCAAGATTTAAGTTTTGTTCTGAACAGCATTTGAATACGTTCTTCCTTCCTCTTCATCTTCAGGTCTCGTACGAGGAGTTCAAGCTGCAGTTCGCCCAGATGTACGAACACTACGAAATGCACCGTGCCGACAACATCACGGACCCGATGCTGCGGCAACAGCACCCAATCAGCACCATTTCAGGCTGGCACGACAATTCGCATATGGCGAACGGCTGCAGGCAAGATGGCGGAGGCGACCACTGGCAGAACTCCAGGATCAGTTTGCAGGAGATCGAAATGAATGAGAACGACAAGTCGGAACAGGTGTGCAGTTGCGACTACAACTCTACGCTATCCGAAGGTATGTTCCTTCAATACAATGGTCATCTTTCAAGTTGTATAATGGACTAGTATCATGATTTTTTGTTTATGATTGCATATAGAGTATGGCATAAGAACCTTCTCATATTTTCCGCGACTTTCTTGGGACGGAAAAGTCGAGAAAATAAGCAAAATATTTAAGGGGAACAGCCCATCAGGAGACGGATATGTGAGACGTATTGCCTTTCTACCTAATCTAAGGTTGTACGTACGTATATTATCTTGTGTTCCCCTTTTATTGATCCATGATTCCGTGACCATGATTTAGGTTAACGTTCCGACAATCTGTCTCGTCACTGCCGTCACTCATCAGTGACAGTTTGCACGTTTATGGGGCGCGTTGCGAGTATTTCTGTTTTTCTTCCGCAATCCTGACTTGTTTTCCTTCTTATTGTGATGTATTCTTCATCAGTAGTTTGGTTTCTTTTTTTTTTTTAAGTTAGTTTCTCATAACAAACAAGGATGAGTGAAGTAGATAATAGATTCACTAAAGCCGATTCAGATAATCCGACTAAGGTTGACGTGGATATAGTGAATGACTACCTATATAAATAATATTCAGTTCTTCAATACAGAGATGAACAACGTAAAGACTAAGAAGTAATATTCAAAATATTTAATAACATTTTCGGTAATAAACTACATAATAACTATATCTTTGCAGCAGTAATATGCATCTCCTTTAGGTACATCTCTTCCAATTGGAGAAAACGACGGTGTTCCGTATTTCTTTTCTTTATTTATTTATTTTTTTATTTATTTCATTATTTAGGGATACAACAGACACAGGATCTATGAAAGTATCCACAGATTACAATAATTATAGGTGTAACACCGCAAAACTTACAAACTAGATTTCCAATTATTTATCGGTAACTATGATATTAATGTAAAGTATACATAAATAAATCAGCTACTTCAGTAAAACAGAGGAAATGATGACTGTTAATATTAAACAGAAGCCATATGTGAGCCAGAAATATAAACGTAAGTGTGTCATATGCAGGTATGATCACCAGATATATACAAATATAATTATACAGAGTTCACAAATACAGACGAAAAATATAGGTAAAAAAATTATATGTATATGGAAGTGTGGAAAAGATAGAACAACAGGTTTCATTGGCATAACAAATGTTTGTTTATCTAAAATTTTAGTGTTTTTATTGATCTGCCGAAAAAGTCTACGTGTCCAATGAAATAATTAGCGGTTCTTTACATACGACAAAGAGGTGAATTTTGAGAATAATTTGTTCGACGAAATGGTACATGAAACGTTTCTGAGCTCCTTAAATTTCGCTGAGGAACATTCAGGGCTACTTGTGACAACAGATTTGGACTTTGAATGGTTCCATTATTAAATAATCTTGTGTAGAATCGACAAATCATTGATTATGCGCCTGTCTTTTAACGCAAAAAGATTCAACTCATCGCCAGAGGTATTTCTGCGATTTAAATACCTGAGACATTTTTTCCGAATATTTTCGATTCTATTGCTATACGTGTCGTATATACATAGGTGACCAAATTACACTACCAAAATTTAATTTATTCAAAACAAAGGCATTATACGCACTGAGGATTGGCTGAGATGATTGCAAGTGTTTACAAGTCCTAAATATGTAGCCAAGCATTCTCGAACTGGAGTTAATCACGTGATCTATGTGTTTATCAAACATCAATTTTTTGTCGAAAATAATGCCTAAATTCCGAAATTCACTAACGGGTAGCAGCTTTCCACTGTTTATATGATATTGATAGGCAAACGGTTGACTTTTTCTTGTGATTGTCATTGAACAACACTTATTTAAATTTAAAAATAATCCATCATTATTACAAAATTCAGTAAACATGTTTAAATCATCCTGAAGGGCGGTACAATCGCTTGCACAGGTAATCTCTTTGAATATTTTCAAATCATCTGCGTACAATAATATTTCCGAATTTTTAAAGACTGATCTTACAGGATTTATGTAAATAATAAAGAACAATGGTCCCAAGTGGGATCCTTGAGGGACCCCAGACGTTACAGGATAAACTGTTGATTTAAAACCTTGGACACTTACAAATTGGGATCTGTTTTTGATGTAAGACTCAATCCAATTCAGAAGAGACCCACTTACCCCGACCTCAGCAAATCTAGTCAACAAAATGTTGTGACTTACTTTTTCGAAGGCCTTACTGAAGTCTGTATAAATGGTACCTACTTGTGCCTGACTATCCAAGCATTTAAATAAAAATTCCGAAAATGATATCAAATTTGATTCCAATGAGCGATATTTAAAAAACCCGTTCTGTTCATCAATAATTAAATTTTTTACTAAAGTAAACAAATATTTATAAATGATTTTCTCAAATATTTTTGGAATAGCTGATAATTTACTTATAGGTCTGTAATTCTTAACTAATTTTTCTGGCCACTTTTGAAAATAGGTGTTATAGATGATACCTTCCATCTTTCTGGGAATATACCTAGCTCTAATGATTGATTAAAGAGAAGTTAAAGGAATATATAGAGATAATGCACAATTTTTCAGAAACACTTGGGGTAGCATGTCAGGACCTGCACATTTTTTTGTATCCATCTGTAACAAATTATCCAAAACCTCTTTTTCTGACAGTTGAATTAAGCTAAGATGAGAATTATGTATAGAACTATTCGGAGAATTATGATTAAAGCTAAACGTTCAGGCTCGAAAGCATTACTGAAATAATCAGCAAACGCGTTGCTAATATCTTGTCCTCCCTTGACAGTTATCATTATGCTGGACCTCTAGTGGAATCTTGCTAACATTATGTCTTTTTATGGAAGTGAAGCTCCAAAACTTGTTGACATTAATGGTTAGTTCGCTTTCGACGGAGTGTACATAACGCTTAAAATCTGATTTGATAACATTTTTTGAAAGAGTTCTCAGAGACTTGAACAAATTGTAATCGTTTATATCATTGTATATTAACAACTTTTTGTGTGCTTTATTTTTTGCTTTAACTGTCGTTATAGCTTGTTTTGAGAAATAAGGAGGGAACTTATTGTTTCTATAAAATTTTGGAACATTTTTTTCTACTACGGAGTTCACATGATCGTAAAATATATCAATATTACGTGCCAGGGTTTGTCCACGAAACATTTGCAACCAATCAATGCTTTCTAGGCATGCATTAATTTCAGCATAATTTGCTTTTTTAAAATTAAAAAAAATATTTGTCACATCTGTAAGTAAGTTTCCGCTAGAAGGAAAATTCAACGAAAACGCTATCTGTTCCATTTTATTATCTGAAACAAACTCGGCATCTCCATCGTACCAGATACTTGAACACTGAGGTTACGATACATCGCATATCTGCCCAGGAAGTGAAGCAGTGTTTTGTCTTCTCAAAATCTGGAGCAGACAGGTTGCTTTAGAAATCCCCTGAGTGACAAATGTCTTCTCACTCGGCAGTGGCCTGTGAGAACCCCCACCAAAAGGTTTAGCGTCTCTCTGCCATTGTTCAAAAGCCATAGCGTACGGCTCTTATCAGGGCTTGCTATTTTTTTCGGGATGATATGTTGTAAAAGGAAAGATCGAAATATACAGGGTGTCCCACGACGATTAAGACAAGCAATATATCGGAACTGGAGAGTAGTAGAGAATTGAAATTTCGGGGGTGTAAATTAGAGCAGATGTTGTGTCTTTTCTTGTCATTATGTTGCCCAAGGAGGTATTTGTTTTTAGTTGTGTCGTCCGATTCAAAATTATGAATGGGACACTTTGTATATTTTTGCTTTTTTGTGTTTCTCCCGGTAAAGCAATTCCAACAACAGTTAAATTGTTTGCTAGTGTTTCATAATGGTAGTGGTTCAATCTTTTAAGTACTTATAGCTCTTGAATTAATCACAAGTGTGCTAGTTTGTTAGAATTGTTTTATCGGGAGGAATACAGAAAGGCTCATATACAGGGTGTTCCATTAATAATTTTGAATCTGACGTCACGTGACGAAACAAATACCTCATTGGGTAACACAGTGACAAGAAAAGACACTACATTTGCTCCAATTTACACCCTCAAAATTAGAATTCCCTACTACTGCCCAGTTCCGATATATTGCTTGTCTTAATCGTCGTGGAACACCATATATATATATTATAGATTATGTATGCACACCTCTCCTACTAAGTCATGTTTTCTCCAGAAATATATCTTTCGAAAAAATTTTAGCTTTTTTTTTTAGGTTATATACTAACTGAAATTCAAACTTGTTACAGGAAGCCCCGTGTCATACATTGCGAAGCACGAAGATAGTGAGGTAGTGTCGTTGGATTCAAGGACTAGTGACTTGTTCAGTGAGGGAAAGGTCAGCAAGGGATCGCCCTATTCCCAGGATTCTCCGATGAAGTCTCACATCATTGAAGATAACCTGGACACAATACCTGATTCACCGGTCTGCAATGGGTTACACAGCGAAAGTAGCCCTAGCTTTGGGAGCCCAGTTAAAATTGGTGCTGACATGTTGAAGGTAGAAATTGTCGAGGAGATCGTGCAGGAAATCTTAGCAAAGTCGGAAAAGTTGCTAGAGGAACGTCTACAAATGTGTCCAGAATCTGATTCTAGGACTGTATCTCCTGTAGTACAGGACCAGGAAATTGCTCAAGCCGTCAAAGAAGTGGTAAATATTGTGCCAGATCTAGATGTGAAGAATAAAGCTGCAGAAGATGAAATGGATTCCACGGAAACTCAAGTGACGCAAGTGCAGTTCAAGACTGAAGAGGAAGCAATTAGTGGCCCTGCATCTGACGAGGATGTGGAAGTTGTCAAGAGTGTTACTAAGCAGATCAGCTGTTCAGTGAAAGATATTCCTAGTCCTGAAAGGGAGGTTCCAGATAGCGATATATCTGAAAGGTGTGTACAGTCACTTGAGCTATCATCAGGTTTTGACCGTCTCTCTACAAAAAAAAATATTGATTTTATATTATATATCGACATAAAAATTAGTGAAAATTATTCATCCTCGTACGAGGGAGCGTCATCCCCAAATTATTTCTAATAGGAATAGGGGGGGGGTGGGTTGGCCCAGTGGTTAGGGTCGAGGGCTCGTGACCGGAAGGTCCCGGGTTCGATTCTCGTTAGAGGCGGAAATTTATTTCTGGTTTTTTCAACCAAAAATAAATATCCATAAAAAAAAGCTCAGCGAGAATCCGCACCTGAGCATTCACTGTTGGCTTCTAATTAACAGTGCTGTTCCTAAGTGGCGCCGGGAAACAGTAACAAAGCCCACACAGAACACGAGGCTAATGACCAAAGTAGTCGATGCCGATGACACAGAAGTAAAAAAAAATAGGAATAGGGGACAAGTGATAACACCGATAAAAGTGCTCTTTTAGTTCCATATACCTTCTCGCTTATCTTTGATCTTTGAAAATCACTTTAACTTTAAAAAAATAATATGTAGCTTTGAAATGTCAGTAATGCTTTCTCCGCACTTAACTTTATTTCAATGTTATTATATTATTCAAATGAAAGCTTCATTTTACTTCCCACACCGAATGGTGAGGGGAGTATTCGCGAAAATATTCGATTTTGAGATAATACACTTCATGATGTCTACATAACGAAAATCCACGTCACTCATTTCCGTCGGTCTGTCTGTCTATCGGCGTTTTTCTAACGTCGTAATCTCAGTAACAGCTGCATGGATTGTGATGAAATTTGGGTAGCGATATGGGTCGCAGTAGATAATATTCATATAATCGCTGTATGGGGGGCGGAGTAATTATCATAAAACAAAAAATTTCAAATATTCCTCAAACTTCATTTTTAGGCGTTTTAGGGGTCCGTAATCATTTTCTACTTTTTTTTTGAGTGAGGGTGAATTTCTGGCGGTCGGGGGTGGGGGGGGGGGGGGTTGTAAAACTGAAAATTTTGTTGTATTTATGATGGACTGTCCATTGACCTGTGATTGAAAAATCTAACGACATAATACACTTATTCAGGTTCCGAACATTGCCTTGCTTATTATAGAAACCATGGGACTTCGATGTATACATACGAGTATTGTTTCAGATCGTTCTATATTGCGTAACGCGAAAACTATTGATTCGATTTTAATGAAATTTTGAAACAATATTACTATCGCGGCTTATGTTTTGGAAAAATCGTGTCAGTGACGGCGCAGCAATAATAAAAAAACTAAAAATTTAAAAACAGCTCAAACTTTGTTTTTAGGCATTTTGGGGGTTCTTGATCATTTTCTACTGTTTTTTTGCTGGGGGTGAATTTGGGGTAGTTGCGAGGTGGGGGGTTGTAAAACTGAAAAATTTGTTGTATTCATAATGGAATGTCAATTGACCTGTGAATGAAAAACCTAGCGAAATAATACCCTTTCTTAGGTCCATTCAAGCATTGCCTTTCCTAGTACAGAAACCAAGGGACTTAGAATTTGTGATGTATACATACGAGTATTGTTTCAGATCGTACTGTATTGCGTAATGCGAAATTTATAGAATTGATTTCAATGAATTTTTGACATAGTATTACTGCTTACTGCCGCGGCGAGGGTGGAAAACGCATAAGTTTTGGAAAATTCGTGTCAGTGGCGACGCAGCAATAATAAAAAATGGAGTCAAGTTGATTGACTCAGTACTTCCCACACATAATGATGATACCATTTTATTATTTTCCCATTGCATGAAGCTATAGTTTTAAATCCCTTGCAACCAAATCATCGCCCAGCCGCCCGCAAAAAACAACCAACACAAAAACCTCTCGTAAATAGTTTCTTGCGTCTCCCTCCTTAGAAGCTAAGACGCCACATTTTTTTTCTGCGTGCTTCAACTAAACGATGCGAAATGATCAGGAGCCTCCAAACCATCTAGAAACAAAGTTTGAGCTGTGTTTTTATATTTTTAGTTTTTTATTATTGCTGCGCCGCCACTGACGATTTTTCAAAGACAGACGCGTTTTCCATTCTCGCCGCGGCACTAAATTTGGTGTCAAAATTTCATTAAAATCAATTCAATAATTTTCGCTTTACGCAAAATACATAGAACGAAATAAAGCAAAACTCGTATGTATACATCACAACATTGGTTTCTGTAATAGGCAAGCCAATATTCAGATGGACCTAAAAAAGTGTAATATGCCGCTACGTATTTTTTTCAACAGGTTAATGGACAAACTATTATGAATACAACAAATTTTTTCAGTTTTACAACCCCCCACCCCCCAACCGCCCCAATTTCACCCTCACCCAAAAAAAGTAGAAAATGATCAGGAACCCCTAAAACGGCTAAAAACAAAGTTTGAGTTGTTTTTATATTTTTAGTTTTTTTATTATTGCTGCGCCGCCACTGAAATGATTTTTTCCAAAACATACGCGTTTTCTATCCTCGCCGCGGTAGTAATACTGTGTCAAAATTTCATTAAAATCAATTCAATAATTTTTGCGATACGCAATAGAATAATATATCGATCTAAAACAACACTCGTATGTACACACCACAAATTCTAAGTCCCCTGGTTTCTGTAATCGGCAAGGCAATGTTCGGATGGACCTAAAAAAGTGTATTATGCTGCTAGGATTTTCTCTCTCAGGTCAGTAGACAGCCCATTATGAGTACAACAGATTTTCCAGATTTACAACCCCCCACCCCCCCAACCACCCGAATTTCACCCCCACCCAAAAAAAAATTGAAAATGATCAGGAACCCCTAAAACGCCTAAAAACGAAGTTTGAGCTGTTTTCATATTTTTTGTTTTTTTAATATTGCTGCGCCGCCACTGAGACGATTCCTAAACATCAGACGCGTTTTCCTTCCTCGCCAAAGTAGTAATACTGTGCCGAAATTTCATTAACATCACTTCAGTAATTTCAACATTATAAAATACACAACGATCTAAAGTAATACTCGTATGTATACATCGGAAAATTCTCCAAGTCCCTTGGTTCCTGTAATCCAAAAGGCAATGTTCCGAAGGACCTAAAAAAGTGTATTATAGCGCTAGGTCTTTCTCTCTCAGGTCAGTAGACAGCCTATTATGAGTACAACAAATTTTTCAGCTTTACAACCCCCTACCCCCCAACCACCCCAATTTCACCCCCACCCAAAAAAAAGTAGAAAATGATGAGGAACCCCTAAAACACCTAAAAACGAAGTTTGAGGCATATTTGAAATTTTTCGTTTTTTGCTAATTACTCCGCCGCCCATGCACCGATTTTCAAAATTGTAGCAACATTACCTACTACGACCCTACACCATATCACCACCGAAATTTCATCAAAATCTATGTAGCGGTTACTGAGATTAGGAGGCTAGAAAAACGCCAACAGACAGACAGACCGACAGACAGACAGACAGACAGACCGACAGACAGACAGACCGACAGACAGACCGACGGAAATGAGTGACGTGGATTTTCGTGATGTAGGCATCATAAAACGCCCAAAAAGTGTATTATCTCAAAATCGAAAATTTTCGCGATCACAATACTCCCCTCACCTATCGGTGTGGGAAGTAAAAAACTAAAAATATAAAAGAGCTCTAACTTCGTTTTACACGGTTTAGAGGCTACTGATCGTTTAGCATCGTCGTCGTTGGAACATGCAGAAGAAAACTGAGCCATCCTACCTTCTAAGCAGGGAGATGCAAGAAACTAATTACGAGAGTTTTTGTGACGGACGCTTTTTTGCGGGCGGGTGGGCGACGATTTGGTTGCAAGGGGAAAATAATAAAATGGTATCATCATTATGTGTGGGAAGTAGTGAGTCAATACCTTGACTCCATTTTTTTCGAAGTAATTTCATGCTTTTGGCCGATTTGGAGAGAAAGCTAATTTTGGAGATTTGCTTGTTCAAAAAATTGAATGTCAGTTCAAATACTTCCATTCGGTGAGGTTCGGAGCACATGAAGGAGCCTTGTTGCTTGTGGGTTTCTATATTTTTAAATATTTTGAATTCATATATTATTGAGTACTTAATTTCAGAAGAAAGATTGAGCTTTATTTTAACAACAACGATATAGAAAACAGGTTACGGAGCTACTCAATCAAGAGCATCCTGAAATGTGTCTGGAAAAAAAAATTGCGAATTGGTGGCAAAATTTCGAAACTCAGTTAACATCTTGAAATAACAGTGTTGTGGCAAATTTGAATTGATAATAGGTTGAGTACAAGACACTAAGGCACTGTAACTGACGTGAGACGTGCACGGGTTTAGGGAGTATTGATGAATGCAAGCTCAATACATATAAAATTAAGACCGCAAAAGAACTAAAGAAGACAACTTTGATCGTCGCTCGTTTTTCACACTCCTAAAAACGTCTTGCGAAGATATATAGGAAACTCTTTTTCAGCGAGACATCACATGTTTCCCATTTGAAAAAATGTAGGTGATATCACACGCTCTTAGCGAGTTGATGGTCTTACAATGGCCTTTAGGTAATAAAATTGTCTGATTTTTTTCAAGACGTCCTTTTACTAGCAATTGTCGCTTGTGATTCATTTTGATTTGGGCACCCGCCTATACAGGGTTGGGATAAAGTATGGAACCAAGCAAATAACTTTAGAACGGAAAAAGTGATATTGCTGAAAATTTGCAGGCAAGTGTAGTGACGTCTAGTGCATCCGAAGACATTATGTTAGCTATTAATGTACTTCCAATTTAACCGGAAGTACCGTCAACTTTTTTAATTTAAATGGGACACCCTGTATATTTTTCCAGATTTTAATTCATCTTGTTTTCCGAATGCGTCCATAGTGGGTTTAGCATTAGTTTCTGTAAAAATGGGAAAGATAAAGCTTCTTTATCATTTCAGGTGTTTAAAATGCCGGTCATTCAAAGTCGGTTTTGGCGATCGCGTGAAAACTCACAAAGAAGTGTGTCAACTTATAATGATTTATGTCCCGACAGGGGTCCTATAACACGTTTGACGGTGACTAAAAAAATAAATACAAAAAAAAATTACCTCAAACGGGAAGACCGCAGACCGCCATGGACGAATTTGTGAGACAAATTTTTTAAGGAACAAATACTAAACCCACTATGGACGTATTCGGAAAAAAAAGATGAATTAAAATCTGCAAAAATATACAGGGTGTCCCATTTATTAAATTTAATAAAAAAAATTAATAAATTAAAAAAGTTGACGGTACTTCCGGTTAAACCGGAAGTACATTAATAGCTAACATATTAGGTCTGTTTTTACAGCAATCACAAACTAGTCAGCGTCAATTTGATTGGCCAGTACTAGTCAGAAATAGTTTGACAACTGCAATGGGGAATACTGATTGGCTCTGACTGGTTTGTGATTCTCTGTAAAAACAGACCTAATGTCTTCGGATGCATTACACGTCACTACACTTGCCTGCAAATTTTCAGCAATATCACTCTTTCCGTTCCAAAGTTATTTGCTTGGTTCCATACTAAACTTTATCCCAACCCTGTATATAATTTGTTCTATGGTCCAGTTGCATTAAACATTCTAAATGCGTATCCAGAGATCTACTGAGACCTCTTTGAGTGCCTGAAAATAAATGAAGATCAGTTTCCAAATATTAACATCTTACACAAACAGTTTTGAATAGGCTTCTTTTAATCTTCATCTCTATTTATAAGGTATCTCACACCTACAGAAGAGATCGTCGAGAAGAAGGAAGTAGGCAGCGCAGATAATAAGTGTGAAAAAAGTGAATTTCATGAGTTCAGAACAGTTGAAGGTGACGAAAGGGTTAGTGAAGTGGTTGCAGAAACGCACGCTGAATCCACGGAAGGGATAGTTATTATTGTTACAGAGGAATGTCAACGTGACATGAACGATGAAGGTCTAGTCCAAACGGATGAAAGTACTTTAAAAAATTCTGAAGCTGTGCCAATTGTCGAAAATAGTGCTGTGTCCGTAGAATTAGAGCCGTCCAATAATGAATCTAGTCTAAGTCAAACAAACGTTCAATCAAGTGATACTGATTCTAAACTAGTTAAAGATGGCGCTGTCGAAAGTGTTACTGAAGTGCCTCCAGTAGAAAATATATCAACGATTTCACAATTCTGTGATCCTAGTCATTACGATACTGTTAACGCTACTAGTAATACCGCTGCTCATGTTCTTGTTGATAATCCTGTTAACGTATGTAAAGAAAGTATAATGTCAAGCACGACACAAGTGGAGACCTCTACCCGACCTGCGGAAGCTATGAAGAGGAGGATTAGTCTGCCCACGAACCATTTGGAGGGCCCAACCACCGACGCTAACCACGGGACAAGCGGCCACTCGACGTCACCTCAGAGGAGGCCAAGGAGTGCCTCAACATCCACCCAGGTTGATCCTAACCTATTTGGTGAGTACCTTGACAGTTTTGCGTCATCCATAGTACTTAGGCACACTTTCACAATCGTCAGCTTACATGTGGTTAAAAAATCTAGCGATTAGAAAAAACAATCGATTTCTTAGGTCAAAAGCTCTGGTTAACCAGTAGTTAAATTCACTTTAGGGGTTATGAAACATGAATTTTGATTATGATTATTATATGGTTTAGCCGGGACCGTCGAGAGCTATCGGGCCTGATGCTGCTGCGTGTGACGTCACACAAGTCGCCGGACGTATCTGCAGGGATGAATAGAGAAATAAATAACAATAAATAAAAAAATACGAAAGTAATGTGTAGGAATGAATTTATAGGAAATTGAATTTGCGATTAATGGAGCCAGTTGATATTTATTTACGTTTGGGCGTGATAAGTTTAAAAGTAAATACACTCCTCAGAGTAATAACTGAACATAGAGGTAGTAAATAAGAAATTCTAATAGGCCAACATCTTTTCTTACGTTGTCATATCGACCACCAGATACAATCATAATTGTTTACTATCGTCTTAATTGTATAGTATCCAGAAATATTCCATTCTACGTTAAAAAAGACGGTATTTGGTGGTTCAGAAATGATTACAGCAAAAACAATAGATATGTTGACCTCTACTGCGTTACTGCATGTTTCTTCATCATTAACGCAAATTCTGTCTTACATAAATTTTGTGGAGTTGGCAACGCCTATGTAATTTTCCTGCGATTTGTTTACGGTAACCTCAGACTGTCAAACGTTTGTTTTGTTTGTGCGTCTTTTACGCTTGGTCAGTAAAATCGAATTCGCTATTTGTTGGTAACTGTAGTGAAGCCTTACGGACTTGCTGTGCTATATTCGAGTGTAGTTTAATAGTTTTTCGATATGGGACAGTGCAGAGCAGTGTTTGTAACATGGATTGCATTGGAAGAATTTTCAGGTTAGTTGGCAATGTTTGGGTCTGAAGTGTCAAAAGATGATGGCTTTGAGCACGCCATGCTGAAGTGGTTTGTTTACTACCTCTATGTTCAGTTGTTACTCTGAGATGCACCCAAACTTTAGTAGTGGCAACATATGATATATCGTAGGAGCTGTAATATACAGGGTGTCCCAGAATTTCCTTGACACGTGATATTCTAGTAACAAAAAAAAGTTCAAACGAAGACTGAGTGGAATTTTTGATAGTACTATAGGGTCTATCATACCACGCTTTTAAAACATTTTCTTTGTCCTTGAACCTTTAAAACGCACGCGTAGTCGTAAGCATTATATAATAAATAAAATAAGAACTTGTTTGAGACTTAATATGTTTGTATGAAAAACAGATAAAAATGAAAACTAAGTGGGCGCTTCAAGGGTATTGAAGGACATATCATACTTCGAAAACAAATTTTTGTACTCCAACTCCTAAAACTCACCCCAACTTTTATTTTCAAATAGCACTCCCCAGTTTTTCCTGCATAAATGAGGTCATTATTTTATTCAAAATCTTCTAGTGCCTTTGATTTAATACACAAACCAATTTTTTTTCGTAAAGTCAAAGCATAAATAAAATTAAGGTTTGTTTGAGGCGTAGTATTTTCGTAATAAAAAACGGTAAAAAAGATACTTATTTTCGAAAGCATGTATGAGGTCATTCCGTACTCATAAAACAACAAATTCTTATTTTATTTATATTATGCTTATGATTTTACGAAAAAATAGGTTTGCTATAAAATCAAAGGTACCACAAGATTTTAAATAAAATAGGGATGTAATTTATTTAGGAAAACCTATGGGGTGTTATTTGATAACAATCAGTTGGGGGTAAGTTTTTGGTGATGGCATTCAAAAAAAAAATGTTTTGAATACATTACTTTACAATAGGGTAAGGACTTTTAGACTTTTTTATCGGTTTATATTGATTTTCTCAAGATTTGGTGCCGCGGAAATTATCCATACAGATAACATCCTCTACAACTCAGCATACAAAACATTTTTTAAATCTTATCAGGCCGTATGCAGCGCCTACGATTAATTTAATGATACATTATGGATTATTCACCTATGTTTTTTTACCCTTATGTTTCTTGGTAGTAATGCAAATTATAATCGTTTTTCAGAACCAAAATCTAAGTCAGATTCTGCAAGACCGATGTTCAGTCCGGGACCTAGTAGACCTCCATTCCGGATACCAGAGTTCAAGTGGTCATACATCCACCAACGCTTGCTGTCAGATGTACTCTTCTCATTGGAAACCGACATACAGGTGTGGAGAAGTCACTCGACAAAGTCGGTGCTGGACTTCGTCAATAGTAGCGATAATGCTATCTTTGTAGTCAATACAGTGCACCTGATATCCCAGCTGGCTGATAATCTTATAATCGCTTGCGGGGGTCTTTTGCCACTACTTGCTTCAGCTACCTCACCAAATGTAAGTATAATTATTGTGTATTTTGCCTTAGGTTAAAGAGGCAATTTTATCATAGTTTAAGTGACATTCCGCGCAGTTAATCTAAATTAGCTATTGTTTTGACTCCATTGTAATTACTCAATCAATGAGTCAACGGCGTGTTTATCAGCATTGACTTCTTAGACGTCAATGGTTGTCAGATAAATCAAACGATAACACACAAACCATAATCAGCAAAGCAACGTAACCTAATACGCGTTTTACATCGACAATTTCTTCGCGAATTTATTCATGAATGATCTTCTTCAAGGTCAAAGTGATTGTGTTTTTCATCTGTGAACAAAACAATGGATTTTGTGACAGCATCCTTAGCTGCCAACACTGTTGCTGTTATATGGTGTGGCTGTCTATTCAATTTGTGTTTTTTGTATGGTCTTGACAGTGAAACTCTCGATTAGGTTGCAAATTTTTATTTAGAAAATATTTAGTAATATACAGAGACAGGTATGGCACTACTGAATTTGACGTCAAACTTGACCACAAATTAGAGCAAGTTCTAAATCCGTGAAGAAGTCCATGGATTGATTTGACGTCAAAATTCTGTTTTATACTTGTCAAATTTGACCACGAACTGAATCCATGAATAAAACCATGGATTTTTTGTTGATGTAAAACGGGTATAACCGACGAATACTACGCACATACGCCACTATTACTATGGCTTCTTGTGAAGACAGAGAAGACTGTGGGTTTGCAATATGGTCTGTAATCTTCGAAACAGTTTTAACTATGATGATTAAAATAATTAATGACTTATTCGTCCATATTTTTAAATGCAATTTCAGATACTATTTTGAAACAATATTTATTTTATATTTACCCTTAAAATATGTTTATCCTACTTTTAAATACAAAAAAGCTAATCTGTCATAAGGGCCCATGTTAAAATTTTGATTTTTTGAGAGTAACTACCTGTTAAACAAAAAAAATTCATGTACCAAGGACTCTCGTGAATGAACGTCCTTAATCGTCAAGCACTTATATGTCTTTGATATGTGACAGCATAGATAACCTCCCCCTTACTTGACAGTAGAAAATGAGAGTAAGTTAGCATTTTGATGTTATTAATTAGCAAACAAATTTCAGATTGCAATTTGTTCTGGTTGCGATGTATTTTTAGTCTATGACCACTATTACTATTTTAGGACTATACAAATTTGCATTATTGTAGACATCAACTTTTTGAACCTAGTTTTTTTTTAATAGATCGGCTATTTCATATTATACATCGAATGTCCTAGATAGACGACGTTGAATTCTGTTAACATGACTGTTGCTGTATTGTAATGAAACTTAAATATCTGTATCTACATATCTCAAGTCAAGGCGGGTTCTCATTAGCCAATGAATTGACAAATAACATTTAGGGCTAGTTGTAAATATAAATGCTGGCTTAACTCAACCTTAAGAAACCTAAGCTTAGCTAATATTAGGCTTAAAATTGACATCCGTTATACAATCGTCGGTTCAGTTAAACCTGGTTGATAATAAATTCCACTATACTTGGCACTAATGTAGCAATGCGTACTGTCATAGACATCTAAAAAAATAACCTTTTCTGGTTTATCGCTGTGACGGTTTGTGGCAAATTCGGGCAACGGTCGTTTCTATTTCTATTCTTTTATTTGCTCTCATTGTTAAATTAGACGCCAATGTTTCCAAAAATATAACCTGATGGAAATGAAGTGACAAGTAATTTGAAGGTTTCTGCTTGACTTATGTGATTTGTATTTAAACCACAGTTAAGCTCGAGTTAGGCTTCGGTTTGAGGTAAGCTCAACAACCTCAAAGCCAGCATTGAACAATGGACGTTTTGCAACCTCCGTGGTTTAACGGCGGCTTACCTCAAGCCGAAGCTTAGGCCTGCATTGTACAACAGGCCCCAAATCTATACTATTGAACGTAGAGTTAACGGAAAATTCGCTGTGCGTGCTGGTATTCGAATTATATGTGAACATTTGAAGAAATCTATTTAAATGTTAACATAAACCACCACAATCCCTTTGATGCTTTCAATTTGGCTGATACGAGGAAGATTGATCAATATCGTTGTTTATTGGCTTAGATTGATGAATATTGATATACATTGGTAGTGCTCAACAGGACTTAGCAGATTTAAGCGCCAGCCAGCTTGGTTAGCGCTTTTGGAAAGCGGAGTTAGGTTAGCGAAACTGCACAAAACTAGAAAAAAGTTATTTGTAGTTCTGAGAGAAGCATTTACCTTTGTATATTGTCAATTTAGTATCCGGGTTTGTGGATTTTATAACCTAGGTTTTTTACAATACAAATAAAAATATTAAACTATGGAGATTGATATGACAGTTTTATCACGTCAAAAAGAAAGTCGTTCAACAGTCACACTTAGCGCCTTCAGGCGCCTCCAAGCTAGCGCTAGCGCCTCTCGTTGAACACACCCATTGACTTTTCAAATATTATTGAAATAAAAACATTATTTATATCTCTACTATATTGCAGAGTGAACTAGATGTAATAGAACCGACTCAAGGGATGCCTATAGAAGTAGCAGTTAGTTTTCTACAGAGACTGGTCAATATGGCTGATGTACTTATTTTTGCAAGCTCGCTCAATTTCGCAGAATTAGAAGCAGAGAAAAATATGTCAAGTGGTGGAATTTTACGGCAGTGTCTTAGACTGGTGAGTAAAAAATTTTTATAGCAAATAATAATCGTACATATATAAATAAAGACGTAGCAATTTAGAAAGTCATTACTACCTCAAAGTTAATGTCGATAAACCAGTAATTGTCAAAATATGACAATATTGATATGATTAAGATATAAAATAAACTGCTCAACTTAATTAAAGGAACGCTTTTTCGGATGCTTTTTTCTCCACTTGTATGTTCTCGATGAAATTAAGGTTTAAACGCGAATATAGCCCTGAGTTCTATCTTTACAGTAGTGTGGTTTGCGCCGCGATCGCATAAAATGTGCCGCCGCTAAGACAAGTAGAGTTACTAGGTGTCCAAACTAAAAGCTGCAAGATTTTTGCTGCGAGTTTGACCATTAATTTTGATGAGTTATGAGACACTTTCATTATTCTTTTATAATGCTGAGATGGTATGAAGTTCCCTACAACCGTTAGTATCACCGTAGCGCCGCATGTGTCACCCAGGGTTCCGCCCCACCTCTACCTCCGCAACCCTGCATTTTCGAATTTTAACCGAGAAATCTAGCTTCGTGCGTGTGTGGAACGGGACATTATCAAGTCCAGAGGGATTGCAAGAGATGACACTTTACATTTCTATGTGAAAAATATTCACCACCATCACCGAAGTGGGTGATCTTCACGCGTCACCACAACTCCCCTATAGTTGAGCACCATTGGAATCCCCCTGAATTGTCTAAATAGCTGAAACTGACACGTGATCAATGTTAGATATCTAGCCCAATATCTCCGTATCAGCGTTTAACTTTTCTCTTCTCTCCATTGTTACATGTCACGTCTTCTCGGTGGAAAGGTTTACAACACCTCCGTGACGTCATACCATCACGCAACATATGTCGCTCTAGTGCTTTCACCTTTATTTTGACTGAGGATAGCCACTTGACAAGTCTCGCGAGTGTTAAACATTGAGGGGGCCCATTTTAGCAATGCGCTAGAACTTCCAGTAAGAAGTTTACAATACTGGAACTTTTTTGCTGGAGCTCAGACAGAGCCAAAATTCATAGTGCATAACAGCCCAAACTTTCGTCTACAAAGTCTCGGAACGACAAGAACTGAGGTACGTCTTAACATAGTCAAAAAAGCTCCTTCCCCTGTGTCCCCCGTCTGGGTCTCAGACTGCACAACGAGTATATAGTGTAGACGAACCATCTTGTATCTTGCGTAATCGCTTGTCGTGTCATGTTGATAGCTCAACTTGACATGACATTTTGGCTAAGCCTTATTCTAGAGGTAGAAAGATGTTCTTCATCGTCTGTTTAATTGCGCCGCATTTCAGTCGGATGTGGTCAGTATAAAGGAGGCGGAATTAAGGCATTTTTGGGCTTAAATGTTTTATTTCTTTTTATTATAATGTGGTATATAATTAAATCTAATTGTAAGGAGACACAAATTCAGGCTTAAAATTGACTAATATAATGCATGCTATGCAGCCTATCATATAAACAAAAAAGATCGAAACAAGAATAAATGAATAAAATAGATAAAGTAAGTGCAAAATTCAGTAGCGTGTTCTTCCACCACGTGCTGAAATTACAGCCTGGCAGCGCCGCCTCATTCTACCAATTAAATTGTTGATAGTATCCGGGGGGATTGCGGCCCACTCTGCAGATAATGCTTCTTGAAGTTGTTGAATGGTGTGAGCTGCGGGTTGGTGCCTTCGCAATCTACGCTGCAACTCATCCCACAGATGTTCGATTGGATTTATATCCGGAGACATCGCTGGCCATTCCATGACGCTGACCCCCTCTGCGTGCGGATACTCTCTTGTTATTAGTGACGTATGGGGCAGCGCATTGTCATGCATAAACACAAAGTTATCTCCCACTACCTGGGCGTGAGGCACTACATGTGGCTCGAGCACCTCACCTATATATCGTTGTGAGTTCATGCCAGGGGGTGGCATACAAACCAGTGGTGTGCGAAAGTTACACCCTATCCCGGCCCACACCATTACAGATCGCCCTCCAAACGGTACCCTATCCTGAATGCAGGGATCCTGAAAACGTTCGTTTCGCCGTCTCCAGACTCGCACTCTGCCGTCACACTTGTATAAACAGAATCTGGATTCATCACTAAACATGACCTGTTGCCACTGGTTCCTATTCCACCTTACATGATTTTGGGCAAACTGTAGCCTTGCTGTTCTGTGCCTGGCAGTCAGAGGTGGTGCTCTCTTAGGTTTTCTTGACTTCAAACCCGCTGAGTGGAGACGGCGACGGACCGTTTGATCTGAAATTTGCATGCCAGTACTTCTTCTGTGCTCCGCAGCAAGTTCAGAGGCTGTGACGGTGCGATTGCGTTTTGCGTTTAAGGCTATAACTCTGTCCTCTCTTGCTGTCGTGCACTGTGGTCTGCCTTGTCCAGAGCGGCGAACGTGGTTAGCTGTCTCCAGGTATCTCTGGTAGGTGCGATGGACAACTGACAGCGACCGATTCAACAACGCAGCAATTCGTCTTAGAGGAAGCCCTTCCCCAACCAGGGTGGCAATTTTAACGCTCTCGTCTCTTGAAATAGCACGACGCATGGCTTCTATGAAAATAGAAATAGTGAAAACATTGTAAGACTTAAAATATTGATTTCATACCCGTTGTACAATAGCCTTAGGCGGCAATAACGGCAGAGTAAAGTTTTCCAGCTCTGGAGTCAGCCTTACGAAAACCGTCAAACTTGAGCTGTCAATTTGACATGACAACTAATCACGCAGGCGATAGGTTCCTTCCTATATACTACATACTCATTGTACAATATGAGACCCAGAAGGGGGCCCAGAGGAAGGAGCTTTTTTGACTATGTTAAGACGTACCTCAGTTTTTGTCATTGCGAGACTTTGTAGACGAAAGTTTGGGCTGTTATGCACTATGAATTTTGGCTCTGTCTGAGCTCCAGCAAAAAAGTTCCAGTATTGTGAACTTCTTACTGGAAGTTCTAGCGCATTGCTAAAATGGGCCCCCTTAATGTTTAACACTCGCGAGACTTGTCAAGTGGCTATCCTCAGTCAAAATAAAGGTGAAAGCACTAGAGCGACATATGTTGCGTGATGGTATGACGTCACGGAGGTGTTGTAAACCTTTCCACCGAGAAGACGTGGCATGTAACAATGGAGAGAAGAGAAAAGTTAAACGCTGATACAGAGATATTGGGCTAGACATCTAACATTGATCACGTGTCAGTTTCAGCTATTTAGACAATTCAGGGGGATTCCAATGGTGCGCAACTATAGGGGAGTCGTGGTGACGCGTGAAGTTCACCCACTTCGGTGATGGTGGTGAATATTTTTCACATCGAAACGTAAAGTGTCATCTCTTGCAATCCCTCTGTACTGGATAATGTCCCGTTCCACACAAGCACGAAGCGAGATTTCTCGGTTAAGTTCGAAAATGCAGGGTTGCGGAGGTCGAGGTGGGGCGGAACCCTGGGTGACACATGCGGGGCTACGGTGATACTAACAGTTGTAGGGAACTTCATACCATCTCAGCATTATGAAAGAATAATGAAAGTGTCTCATAACTCATTAAAATTGATGGTCAAACTCGCAGCAAAAATCTTGCAACTTTTATTTTGGACACCTAGTAACTCTACTTGTCTTAGCGGCGGCACATTTTATGCGATTGCGGCGCAAACCACACTACTGTTTAGAGAAAACTCAGGGCTATATTCACGTTTAAAACGTAATTTCGTCGAGAACATACAGGTGGAGAAAAAAGCATCCAAAAAAGCGTTCCTTTAATTAAGTTGAGCAGTTTAGATTTGGTGTTCGCGAATTGTTCCAGATTTTATTGATATTAAACTATGGCAGTGACTAATAAACATCACAGATTTTATTTTACTTTTCGCCTAGTATTGTATCCATCAAATATTTAATCCTATTAGTCTTATTAGTCTCGCTTGATCTCCGGTCATTAGATTTCATTTTTCTTTTATATCCTTGTGGGTTGCAAAATCTCGATATCAGTATTCTTAGTAATTGCAAATTTGAGAAAACTTTCTTCTTCTAATATTGTAAAGGTAGCTTAAAATTACTAAACTTTTTAAGTCAATATTCATTCTTAAAAATAAGAAATAAGTCGACGATAAACTTTCAAAAATTAGTGGAAAATATTCCATAACTTAATCTGATGTCCCTCCCAAGTTCGACCTGCAAATTGTGTTTTTTTTTTTTTTGTTATCCTTGTTGGATTGGATACAAGACTAACACTCTCATCATCATCATCATCATAGTCACAATGTCTTAACAGACATGTTGTGAACTCGTAAAATGCATTAAGTCGGAGCTAGAGCCGACACGAATATTATCAATAGTTTCGAGCACTGTAGCTCGCCATCGTTCGCGATTTGTTGTCAGCTTAGTGGCGCTCTTGACACTCATATCCAGCAACTGTTTCGTCGTATCCACCCAGCGTGTACGGGGACGGCCACGGCGCCGCCCACTCGGGGCATGACCCTGAACTACAAGTTTCTCCATATTATCGCTTCTGTGTATATGTCCGAAGAATGTAAGCATTCTCGTCGACACAATGGAGGATAGTCTCTTTGGATTACCGATCTCATCCAGTATGGAGACGTTAGTTCGATGGGCGGTATGGTTAGGTTAGGTTAGGTTAGGTTAGGGGGGTCAAACGTACAGGCCGGGTTAGGTAGCCCCAACACTGCAGCCATTGGCTTATTGTATTGTCCTGTGCGTTTGTTAATCCGTGAAGAGTTTTGTGACCTTGATAAGATCCTAGAGTCTCTTCACGATATCTCGATTGGGGAGTGATTTGGGGTTGTTAGGCCCTATCAGTCTGAATCTCCACCAGCGTAGAGCCTCACATTCAAAGATTATGTGAGAGGCTGTTTCGTCGTCCTCGTCACATAGTCTGCATATTGGGTTTTCTTTGAAGATCCCTAATGTGTGTAGATGTTTTCTTAGGCCGCAGTGTCCGGTTAGGAGGCCGGTTATCAGCCTAGTTTCTTTCCTATTTAGTTTTAGGATCTCTTCAGCTAGTTTTGGTGTGGGTTGTTTCACCATCAGCTTGCTGTGTCTGAGCTTTGGATGTGACTGCCAGTATTTTAGGTGCTGTGAATGCACCCACTGGTTTATCGTAATTTTTACCAAAGACCTTGAAATGCCTATCGCCGGTTCGGGGCCGGTAAAGCTGGATGCCGATCCGTTTCGTGCTAAGGTGTCTGCTTTTTCGTTCCCTTCAATTCCCTTGTGACCTGGCACCCATTTCAGGGTTACCTTGTCCATGGCACTAAGTTGTTTGAGGTTTTCTAAGCATTCCCAGACGAGTTTGGATTTGATTTGGCAGCCGTTAAGAGCTTTAATCGACGCTTGGCTATCCGAGCAGATAAGAATGTTTTTACTTTTGTATCCCCTTCTTATGTTTTCTCCCAGACAAGAGTCGATTGCATATATTTCTGCTTGGAATACAGTGGCGTAAACTCCCAGAGGTTGACTGATGTCACATCTGGGAGATTGACCGCGAATTCCTGCTCCTGTTCCATTGTCTGTTTTGGAACCGTCAGTAAACCAAACTATTTCTTGTTTGGGTGTTTCCTCGAGTTCTCCTTTCCATTCGATTTCGACGCTAAAGGGTTTCTCAAGTGATGTTGTTGGCACCCTGTGATCACTTCCCATGGTTAATATAGGGCGTGTAATTAAATCAGTGATTGCCGCGTGTCCGTTTCGGTACGGGTACCAGTTATTGTTTAACTGGAGGCGGTATGCCCCAATCCTAGCATCTGCTTTGACAATTAAGTCAATTGGTGGGAGGCTCAGAATTGTTTCCATTGCTGCCGTCGGTGTGCTTTTTAGTGCTCCGGTCACACATATGCATGCTAATCTCTGGATTTTGGTTAGCTCCAGGGTTGCTTGCTTCTGGTTCACCTTCGGCCACCAGACAAGTGCGCCATATGTTATCATGGGTCTTATAGCGGTAGTGTACAGCCAGTGTACAACTGTCGGTTTTAGTCCCCATGAGTTTCCAATAGCTCTTTTTAGTGACATTAGTGTCATTTTGCTCTTGGTGATTACCTGTTGAATGTGTTGGTTCCAGGTTAGCTTCGTATCGAGGATGATTCCTAGGTACTTAGCTTCCTTACCAAAACTCAAGGTTTGTTGGAAAAGTCTGGGGGGTATGAGTTCCTCCAGTTTTCTTTTCTTGGTGAAGGGGACGAGTGTTGTTTTGGAGGGGTTTACGCGTAGTTGCTCCTCCTTGTACCAGTCCTCAACAACTTGTATATGTCCGAAGAATGTAAGCATTCTCGTCGACACAATGGAGGATAGTCTCTTTGGATCACCGACCTCATCCAGTATGGAGACGTTAGTTCGATGGGCGGTATAAGGAACTCTCAGCATTCTCCTCCATGTCCACATTTCAAAAGCGTCTATGCGAGCTCGATCTGCCTTTTTAACAGTACAAGTTTCCGAGGCATACAAAAATATAGAGAACACAAGAGACTGAACCAGCGACATTTTTTTTTAGTTATGTTATGGTCACGCCATATTTTAGTAAGCTTTGTCATGGCCACACGTGCCTGTTGAATGCGCCGTCGAATCTCATTTTCACAGCTACCCGAATTATCGATCAAAGAACCGAGGTATATAAAACTTTGAACTACTTCACAACGGCCTATTGACTTTATTTCTCGATAATTATCATGCTCTCTATCTACGATCATAACCTTGGTCTTATTGTAGTTAATACCAAGTCCATACTCTGCACTACGTTGTTCTAAGATGTTTAATAGAGCTACTAGTTCTTCCTGAGAAGCTGCAATAAGGGTTGTATCGTCAGCAAATCTTAAGTTGGATATTTTGCTTCCGCCAATAGTTACAACCGCCATTCCATTTGTCTGATACCTGTCTTATCACAAATTCAGAGTAAATGTTAAACAACATCGGAGATAATATACATCCCTGACGAACTCCTTTTCTGGTTGCAGTTTGACTAGACAGGTTACCATCAATTCTTACACGAGCCGCATTAGACTAGTAGAGTTGCTGTATGAGAAACACTAGGTGATAAGGAACTCCCATAGAGATGGGGATTTCCCACAGTTTAGGCCAATTTACGTTATCAAACGCCTTAGAATAGTCCACAAAGCAGATAAAATAATAAAACAATAATTTGTCTTAAGTTTAAGATCTGTTCACGCGTACCGCGTCCTTTCATGAAACCTTCCTGCGCCTGAGAAATTTGCCAGCCAATAAAACCCTCCAAACGAGATTGTAAAATATACAGTAGAACCTTACTTGCATGAGAGATTAACGAAAGTAGGCGATAATTGTCTGGATTTGTTGGAGATCCCTTTTCATGAAGCGGAACAAAAATTGATGTGCACCATTCATCTGGTCAAACACCGGAGGACCAGACACTCTTACAAATATTATGTATAAGGGAGATGCCGTCGTCACCCAAGCATTTCAACGTTTTAGCAGAAATAACATCAATGCCTGTAGCTTTGTTAGTTTTTAGCTTGTTGAGGGCATGTTCCACTTCAGACAAAAGAATATCCGGTTCGTGTATGAGAGGGCGTGAAGGCCATCCTCATGGTACAGATTTTCGCAATAATTTCGCCATACCTCAATAACCTCATGCAAGTTGGTAATTAGGTCTCCCTCAGGATTTTTAACAGCTCAAGATTTGGGTTTAAAATCCCGACTGAGGCATTTGACCTTAAAAAACATCTCTTTCGGATGGTTAGTATTGGCATGCATCTCTATTTCCCTGCACAATTGCTGTAGATAAGAGTTCTTATCTTTCCGGCATAATCTTTGAATCTCGCGTGAGAGCTGTCTATATGTGTTTTGCTCTGTATCTGAATCCAGACCTGAAATCTTAAGGCTTCTACGAGCCTCAGTAACGGACAGTGTGTGGCTACTAATCCATTGTTGTCTTGGTTGAGTGCTACCCTTTGGTTGGCTTATCTGGGCAGCATGTAAAAGCACATTTTTTAATGATAGCCACATATCATTTGAACTTGACATATCTGTTATAGAGGCATCCCGAAAAAGCTCTGAACATTTTGACCGAAAAGAAGAAGGGTCAGCGATCTCCATCCGTACTATCCGCTTAGAACGTGGACATACCTTCAGTTTCAACTGAAGTTCGCACAGAAGTAATTGATGATCTGAGCCGCAGTCTGAGCCTGGTAGAGTCTTACAAAGGCTAATGGATGACTTCCACCGTGTACGAACTAAAATGTAATCAATTTGATTACGAAATCGTCCGTCGGGAGAGGTCCAAGTATACAGGCGCCGTGGATGTTGTGAAAACATAGTGTTGGCAATTGAGAAATTATGGTCAATGTAGAATTGAAGCAGACGTTGATCCCTTTCATTTCTGACACCAAGACCGAATTTACCAATATGTTCCCTAAGATGTTCATCATCAATGGTTTGTCCAACCTTTGAGTTAAAATCGCCTGAAATGAGGACCATTTCCCGATTCGAAAGAGACTCAAGTGCAGACTCAAGATCGTTGTAAAAAGATTCGATCGTTTCCTCATCCGAATTTGACGTAGGCGCATAAATTTGCACAATGTTGATCGGTGTAAGGTTCGCGTTGATACGTATTGTTATAATTCTGTCACTAATACACTTGTAACCAAGAATGGTCCTTGCGTGCGCTTTTGCCACCCAAAAGCCAACACCGTTAACACTTTCATCAGATGTACCTGAAAAGCAAATAAAATTCCCCTTGCTAGAAGTAAAATGACCTGTGTCTCTATAATGAGTCTCAGATAATCCAGCAATGGCTATTTTATTTGCTATAAGCTCTTGTTCGACGATGCCGAGCTTTCCTATAGCCTGAAGACCTCTAACGTTTCAAGTTGCCAGGCGATCTTTTCGGCGTGAACACTCTCAAGGGGCTTGTTATCTGAGGGCTCAGGGCATGCACATTAGGTTCGGAAGTCGATAGCGGGACCGGCTACTTGGAGGGGTAGTTTCGGTTTTTCAGTGACTGCCCTATTGTCGGGCCATAATATCACAGCATTTCTTCAAACGACACCTGGTCGTTGACGTGGCTTGGGTGTCTAAATATCAACAAGTTACAATAAAATGTCTGCTTAGAGCCGATTTCTCAATATACAGATAACACTGTCAGTTATGCAATTGCCAGTTACCGACCACTACGAGTTAAATTTGATTGTAGCATTTCTCAACCGTATATTAACTGTCAAATAAGATTTACGTGAATCCCTTGATATGCTTGAGTGACAACCACGTTACCATGAGATACTGTCAATCAACACAAAACAGTAAAATTTGGATGATACATGTGTTTTGTGCTATGAATAGTAGTTTAGAGTTTCATGTTTTTTTGTGCATGCGCAGTGACGATACTGTGCAAACGCAGTGATGATACTGTCAAATTTCAATATTTCAGATACACTATATTCCTTTTTTTCAACTCAGTATAACTGATGTCATGCGAATGAAACCAAAAAGGGCAATGGTGGCGATGCTGACTTTCTTACGACTAGTAATATACCTGGTTGACATCCAACCTAGTTGTCCAGATGCCGTATGTGGAGTGTGGCTGTTGTGAAAATGCCTTTCCTGTAAGCTGGCACTGATGGTATTCCCCCAAATTTGTATTTGATCAGCTCTATACGATTCTCACAACCAAAATATCAGAATTTGCGCAGACAGCTGTCTGCGTAGATTGGCTCTCAAGTGCTGTAAGCTAATGACGAGGCCAGCATTGTTCACTGTCATCAGTCGCTCGTAAATGCATCTATTTACTAGCATCAAAATCTTTGTTAGCTGGGTAAATGGGCACTCACAGTTCAAAGGCAGGCAGCAAAAATCCTGTAGCCCGAGTCTCTTCTGTCTTGCCCTCTGGAGCTATGACAACACTGTCAAAAGAGCACACCCACAAAGCTTTTAAGGCCGCATAGCATGATACTCCTGGCTGCTCAACCACCAAACAACTACTTAGGGCCGTATTCATAGTTGTCCCTTGAGTACGTCCCTTGAGTAATAGTCAATGGATACTTGAAGGACCCTCAATTGTGGCTTTCCTTGTGTATTTGTTTCCTAGACAACATCTACGAGACGGCAGGATTCATTTGGCGACATTGTCATATCTCAAATATAAGTCAATTTGTTATGCCTATGCATTTTGATGTTTTCTGTTATCTCTTTTTGTTTTTTTTTTTCAGCATTTCGTGCTTTGTCTCGGAGATTTTTCCGGATGTGACAGAAACTGACAACACCGTACTCCAAAATTAACCTACAAAATCGCCTTAACTGCAACGAAACATAGCATAGTAAACAACCAGCACAATATCTCTGAGGATTTCCTATATAAAAATGGTTCCCACAAAATTTGACCTTGGGATGATTTTACGGCTGTGAAGTTTGGGTATAGATGCGAAAATGAAAATATCGATACCGGTACCAACTCGATATTCTTTAGCCAAATAGGCGCGTTTGGTTCGTACAGAGAATTTTGTGCAATTTATTACACCCCTCAATAATTATATAATTATTTTCGATACCGATATCCCCACGAAAGTATCGATACCAGCTTGGAATCGCTCAAAAAGTATCTAAGACAAAAATACTCGATATTAGTGCAGAAGTACAAGTATCAAAGTATCGTTAGCATCCCTACAAAAAAATCATCCAAAAGTGGGGACGCGCCTGTAATTGCCGCCAACCTGAGATATTGTGCTGGTTGTTTACTTTGCTGTGAACGAAATGTCACGTTGACATATCATGTTGACATTTCGTTACTTGAGTATTACTCAAGGGAGCCTTACGTAAGGGACCCTTATGTAGCCGTCGAAAGAACCTTACTTAAGGGACCTTCAAGTATTGAGGGACTCTTAAGAATCGGCTATGAATACGACCATCCTAGTGAGGTGGTAACTAAGTACAACCTTTCCATGCCCAGGCAACACATCCGCATTACGACTGGTGCGCTTAGGCTATCAACACTGAAACGCAGCTGCAATGTAATGTTAAGTGATACGTCATGTGTAGGAGAAGAGAACAGGAAAATAAGACAGTTGAGCACCTGCTTTGTGATTGCCCAGCTATCTATCAATGCAAGAATCATTCTGATGGAATTCTGGCATTCCAAAACCAGATTAAGGGGAACCTCGCTGAGCAGATTCACCACCTTTCTCACTAAGTTGGCATGATTAAACACTCTGTTCTAAGAGACTGTTGGGAGGATGTACGTAAAGGGGGCCCAATGGGGCAATGCACGTAATAGAGATTGTCAGTGTCCTAATATGCGCATGATGCAGTATAGAGGAACAGTTCATGCCGTTGTGAGGACTTTGGATACCAAAGGCAGTGTACAGGAAGTGTACTAGAATTTTGAAACCACAGGATGAACAGGTCATATTCAATTTTGCTAAAAAGCCGGGCCTTGGGAAATAACTTGGTTAGAGGTTCTATGTCTGTGTGTCAGCGGAGTACCTCGTTCTTTCTTATTCATCGATTCATTATTCTTGCTAGGTCTGCACCTGTGCTGTCCGAAACTGTTTGGAGTGCAAAGAAAGGAGCAGACAACATCACACGATGGCACCGACGACAATGAACACTGGTCACAAAGCTGCACATCTCCAGTCATTTATAAGAGGGGTGCAAACTGCTGCAAAGGTATTTATTTGCATAGTGGTTTGAGAATGACTATAATTTTCAACCTGAGATATAAAAAATATTCATACAAAGGGTACTGAGATATTTTTGGAATATGACGCAACAATGAATCGCAGAAAGCTGTGTGTTTCTGGATGTTGAAACATGTTCAATAGTTTATGTTTCGTTAGCTGTGAGAGCGTGATGGTATCCTGGTGGGCAGTTTTGCGTTATAATTTCCTACGTTGTTTAAACATAGACCAATGCTTAGAATAAATGATTCGTGATTTGGTGCTTGTACACATCGTACAACGATATTCAGAAGGTATCCAGAGTTCCAAAGGGGAAATTTTACTCTGGAGGATGCCGAGAGGCCCGGAAGATCACGAATGTCAGTTATGGAGCAAGACGTTACGTCTGTGAGGAAAATGCTTGATGAGGACAGGGGAGTGACCTCCCACCAGATAGAGAGTACTTTAGCCCTAAATGCACCACCAACTCTTTCGATTCTGCATGACCTGTTACTCAGGAAAAAACTTTGTTTTCTCTTAGAGCCGCATCACCTGGCTGAACAGCAGATGACCCAACGTGTGACTTGATGCTAAATAAGTGTGATAAGGGACAATCTTGGTGTGGGCACCGACCAAGGCTCAAAACAAAATTTGAGTCTTTAATGATGAGGATACATCCGTAGGTATAAAAAATCCTGATCTGTAAAGAAGAAGGTGATAGTTGTATTTTTCATATCGAGTGGAACTGTGGAACATATCATTTTGGATACACAGATGTTCACAGCTAAGTGGTATAATGAGCAGTCATTGTCATGGATCTATGAAGACCCGCGGCCAAAGTTCCTCCATCACTATAATGCTTCAGCTCACCGCGCCAAAGCGTGCACTGAATAGTTGACACTGGAGTGAAACTTATCGCGCACCCTCACTATAGTCCATCAGACCTTGGTCCCTGCAACTTTTGCATAGTTTTTGGATATAAAAATAAAGCTATAAGGGAGGTTCTCTAGTGATGAGGACCTTCCGTAGGTTTGGTACCACAAGTGTGCTTTAATCCCTAGTGATACTTGGAGGAACTGGCCTAAAGAATGGTTTCGGGGGATTAAATTTAAAAGTAATTTGAAGTAATGTATGCAAACCTTTGCCAGTACCCTTTGTATGTAAATCAATTTTAAAGCATTGGTATATATTATCTCAATCAATGCGTAAAATAACTGGAACATTGCAGTAACTTATTATATATTTTTAGGAAATGTCTGAAAATGCTCAGAACAATTTGAGCCCTGTCAAAGATCCTGAAAAGCTCCTTCAAGATATGGACGTTAACAGACTGCGTGCAGTGATATACAGAGATGTGGTATGTTCTTTTTGTTTCGAAATCTAAACCAGGGTTGCATAAATACTTTGTTAACAGGAGGAAACCAAACAAGCGCAATTTCTCTCTTTAGCCATCGTGTACTTCATATCAGTACTGATGGTATCCAAATACAGAGACATCCTGGAACCGCCGATTCCTATTAGAGTTTCAAGTCCCGTGCAAACTGCCAGGAACAGTGGGAACACGTCACATCACTCAGGAAGTCCACAAGGTAGGTAACTACTGCCAATACTGATATACCCCAGCCGCGAAACTCTAAGCTTGCTATTTACATTTTGCACAGACAGATAAAAGTATAGCATATAGCTCTAGAATGTCGGATGGAATATGCATTCAGTTTTAAAAAAGTGACGTAATGGATCTTAGCCCTTAATTTATTTAGGGGCTTCGTATGAAAGTGGACCTATTTGCAAAAATAATGTATTCGTTGATAGGTAATTGCTTTGCCTTAAAAAAAAGGAATATTAGTAATAAAAATAATAGTGGTGTAAAAACTAGAACCGTCCTTCTTGCTTTATTTTTCAATTCTGTCTGTATGTTTTCCAAGTCATGGAATGGAATGCGCCCTTTTAACGAGCAGCCATTGATTTATTCGAATTGTAGTTGTTATAACAATGAACTTGCGCTGCATGTTTCTATTTCAGCAAATGGCGTTATTTCGTTGATAAATTATACACAATTTTTTTTTTGTAAATTCTATACGGTTAATATTACTTTTCTAAATTTATTCCACTTAAAAAAGGTTTATGATTAATTTCAATAATTCGAATCGATTTCGAGGATTTGGCAGAAAAGTGGTAATTCATATATTATAGGGATACATCAGTGAAAAAAACTAACAGTTCACATTTTTCCCCACAAAGCATCAGCACCTTCTCAACATCACTTGGGCCTAATTTTAAGGTTCAGTTTTTTCTCTAGATTCCACGCGTCTTTGAAACAATCCACAATCCACCTGTTTTTTTTTTGAAATTTGGAATTACCTCTCAATAGATAAGTTGTTTGAAAAATATATAATTAGATCAAAATCTGAGTCATTTTTATTTGGAACTGAATGTATTTAGCTACGGGTATAAAATGGACCTGAAAGTAAAGTGTTTTTTGAATAGAGTGGTTTAGAAAATCCTATCCTATCAATTGTATGTAGTGGCGGTATAGGAACGATAGTTTTTTTAGGATAAAATAAGGAAGCGCCACCATTAGAATTTTAACATTCTTAAAGATCACTCTAAGCAAATCTATTTGGGTCTGTACTCTATAACAGCATAACTTACTTTCTGGTCCCTATATCGTAGAATAAAGTATCACCACGTTTATATTCAGAACTGTTTCTTATTTAGTAGCAGTAGATTTGTATGGTACTTGATTTGAAAAACTAATAAACAAGAAACTAGCACAAATGACAAAATTACTACGGTCTTATTACTACTAACAACGAGTCTTTTTTTATCTTCTGTACATACCTTCCTCAGAAAGTTTCAGAAATATTCAAGGTGTCTTTACACCTTTTAAACACTCATCATGTGGAAAGAAATGCTACTTTTGTAGTGATACTTTATTTCTATTCTCTAGTTGCAATTCCACTTCATCTGCTGTCACCTTGCACTTTCTGTTTTCATAATTTTATAACGAAATCGCGTTGTTAATTTTAATACTAATTACTGTATACCAAAATGTGTTTTTATTTGGAGGTGTACATCAAAACTACTATAATATCATATACTCAAATATCAAGGTCTCTTATATGAGATGCAATGATTATTGCGTTAAGATGACTACTTTGTGCACTAAGTATAGCGCTTTGCAATTTGCCTACAAAGTTTTTTTTACCGAAGAAAAAATATATGCGATTCTGTTTTCACAACTTCCCAAATATATGCATTTGAGATAAGGAGGCTCAGTTCTATCTAGCGAAAATGTTGTCAGGTATCGTAATGAACATATGACATTGTACTGAATGCAAAAATATATTAAAATGGATATATTAGTATGAGATTATCCTTAATTATTTGTTCTTACTTTGGTTAGGCAAATCGATGACAAAGTAATGTTCAAAGTTATATGAGCCATACGACGTTATTTACAGTAGAATTAGTGGTCACTTAACGATTGTGTGTACATTTTATAGCAGCTTTTATAACGATGAAAGGATAAATTTGAAAATTTGGTTTGATTATGGTATATATCATTCAGGTATTACCGATGTTGAAAATCAACACAAAACCTATCAGCTTTCAACAGTCAAATAAATGCTTTCAATGGTTTTTTGATTGAATACATAAAACATGTTTTTTTCTTAGTTAATACTTTGCGCAAACATTGTCTATATTGTCTAGTATGAATATTTTGCTCTTGATTTGTAGACCACGACGTTAAATATTCAATGACGAAAAATAATGAATGAACATATACATCAAAACAATACGTTTAAAGCAACTACGCGATCGTTTCAATGTTAATTTTTAGCAGAGAGAACTATAACAGAGAAATTAAAAAAATCAAGAAAACTATTTCGTTCAAAACTGCCATTGCGAATTTTGCGAAATAATACGGCAGAGTAAGCTCACGAAAGCTATTTTCCTGTAATTAGATTAGGATTAACCTCATTTTCGAATATGTCGCAATATTTGTACTCTTATGGAAGATTGTCTCCTTGCTTTTGGAGCTAAAAACAAAAATTACAGTTTTATAACTATATACTTTTCAAAACAATCGCAAAATACATAACGACGATCCTAGTATAGCTTGAAAGATATTGTAATCTAGATCAAAGTCACCCCTTAGGATACGTTTAGGACATCAGAATAAACCTCGTCATAAAACTTAAAGCTTGGTGTGAATTGTTAAACACGTTTATTTGCTGAGCTAACTGTTTCCCCCATCAAGTGACTAATTCTTGTTTTTCTGTGTGCTTCCCTTTAACGATGCAGAAGGAAGTGCCAGGCCTCTGTTCCCCCAGTGGTCCCACCACGTGTATCCCCAGTTCCTCCCCGGTTCCCATCCCAACGCCGTGGCGCACAGCAACTACATGCGTCATCGTCACGGCTACTCCAAACACCATTACAACCTCAACAACAACAACCACCACCATTCCCACCACCATAACCACAAAATCGACCATCGTTACCACCGAAACTCGGTCGCTAGTCGGGCAGGTAATCTCATTTGAAGCATGAGCTATTTTAGTATGTTGTTTTGTGCACGCTAACTCACACGTTTTTGTTGGTTTGCTGGTCCGGCTAATAACTTACTGTTTTGTATCGGTTCTTCGTAGAAACTTACTCAAAAAGCGTCCTTCATGTGTATCTACATGTTGTCATACCCACGCAGCAAGCATGGACACTACGAGGTCTAGCCAATCGCCAGACCGATTTTTCCAAAATACTCCAGGGAATTAAGATAAAAGGCAAGATCATCTGCTGAATGAGGCCGAATAATTTCTGCAGAGACCTAAAATCTGATTTTACAATGGAGCACAAAAAATCTCATATTCCTGCCCTTGTGCGTCTTGAGATATTGAAGGGTAATGAAAATCGCTATAGTTGGGTATTACTGTTTTATATTGCAGATGTATAATTATTCAAGCACTTTTCTTAATCATTATTAAAATCGTGAAAAAATTTTAATTTATAAAAAATGTATAATAAATAATGAAAAAAAAAGTTTCACACCACTTCCGTAATGAAATGCAAAGCGTTTACTGTTAGGTATGTATGGTGTTCAGAAAGATGAAGTGTGCCTTGAAAAATTTAGATACACCCAATTCGTTAAGGCTACACGACCTGATCCTCTTCTGTCAATGGCTACCCTCTATGGATGTTGGCCGTCCATTGTTCCTCAGCTACGATGTTCGTCGGTGCCCCTGACCCCTTCTGTCCTCTATTCCGCCCTTCAGAATCAATAAATTGTATAACTTGATATTTTTCATTATGTATCATGTGCCCAGGATATGCCAATAGGGTACTTGCAGAGGTCGTGAAATCGCCTCGGGAGTATACATAGCGTAAAGAAAACGATATCATGAAGCAGTAGGAAACAAAAAACATGATTTTACTGAATGCCGAAAAAAGATATTTGCAAAGTAAAACAAGGATATATTTAAATTTTTCCACGTGACTTAAAACAAGGGCTGACGTCACAGATATCTTATCGATATCGACAATCGATACTGCTACAGCGCAGGTCAGTGAGATTCAACTGCGCATTCGACTAGAGATGATCTGAATTCTTTAACAATGCGACTCAATTTATTGATAATTAAACATATTTGATACAGGCAATTAACCCACTAGCATTTTCGTTGCAATACATTTTTATATCTGATAGGTATCACAGTTCATCCTGTTTGTGACCGAGGTTCACAACTAATCGAAGCCATATCATTTTATTTCGGCGCATCCCATTATGAATGAATCCAAAGATAGAATCTAATTCAAGCCCATCCCCACAAAGTGAATTAGTAATCTAGCCTAACTTTTATTCTTTTGACTTTTGTACTTTTGTGTGTGACTGCGTTTTGTGGTTATAATGATCAATGTCAAAATGTTAGGTTAGCACTGGCTATCGATATCGAATATCAATACTTTACATCCCATCACTATACGATATCACTGACGTCAGACGTTGTTGGCGCGGCATTTTCCGGCATTTGAAATATTTTTTGGAATATCTCTCACAGCCGATTCCAAAAAACCAAACAAGTGATTTTGTCATGTTTACTAGGCTCTAAGGAACGCGTAAATGACATAATATTTTTTTCTGCAAGTACCTACCCTATTTTCTCACGTTTACACTATCTATGATTTCTAATGCCTTTTGCATTCCTTGGATCACGGTGTTGTTTGTGACTTGGTAAGTATATGAGATCCTGGGCTTGCGACGATAGCACCACATCTTGGAGATTTCCAAACGTTTAGCTATAGCGTCTCTCAATGCCCAGGCTTCCATTTCATATAGGAGCGTAGAGAATACGTAGCATCTTAGGACCTGTGTTCTTATACCGATATTCACGTGCATGTTACAGAGGACCTTCCTAAGGCGGTTAAAAACGGTTCTGGCTTTTTCTATCCGGCCTCTGATATTTCGTGGGTGATCCCATTTTTTGTTTAGGTTACAGCCCAAAAATAAATATTATTGTATCCGCTGTTTCCAAGATTTCGTTATTGGATCTAAACTGGTGGTACTGCGTCTCATTTTTTTACTATTAGAATTTGGGTCTTCTTGCAGTTAATCCTCAGGCCTGTACTTCACGCGACCGTCAAAACGCGGCGGTTACACAGCGGCCAAAACGCGGGCTCATACTTTACGGGCAGTTAAACGAGGCGTTTTCGCCGCTCACATCAGTATACCGAGGTCTTGCTTTTAGTATTAAAATGGACGTTGTGCAGATCGGCTGCGTGGCAGGACTTCTTTTGTTGGTACGTATTTCTAAAAAGAAACCTCACAAGAAGAAACGGTGGTGGACTCACCCCACGTTGGCAAATCGTTTCTCAACAGGGATATTATGCTCAACATGCATAGAAGATATCCTAGGAAATTCTTCCAGTTCTATGGGATGTCTGTGTCTTCCGCAACTTCGGCCCAGCATTTCGCTTTCACTTCTCGATTGCTGTTGTCTTTTGACTGCACATTGTACAGAGGTGACCTTTTTTCAATTTCGCAGATGAACTTTTCAGTGTCAAACATTTTGTTTGATTTACTGCAAAATGCTTTTGTAGGGAGCCACACTCGTAGATGCGATAAAAAAGCTTGTTCTCGCCACGTGAAGTCCGAGGACCTACAAAACGCTAGCGGTCACCACGCCTCTAGAGAGAGAGAACCGCTTCCCAATGCCGGCAGGCGGCGCGGCTAACACGCCCGTGTAGTTGGCCTCATTTGAATAGCATAGTTTTGTTGGAGCAAGCCACAGCATAGTAAACAACCAGCAGAATATCTCTGAGGATTTCCTATATAAAAATGATTCCCACAGAATTTGACCTTGGGATGATTTTTACGGGTGTGAAGCCTGGGTAGAGATGCGAAAATAAAAATATCGATACCGGTACCAATTCGATATTTTTTAGCCAAGTATAGTATACACTCCAATGGAGGCGCGTTTGGTTCGTAATTATTTTCGATACCGATACCGCTACAAAAGTAGCGATGCCAGCTTGGAATCGTTAAAAAAGTATTTAAAATAAAAATACTCCATATTAGTGCAGAAGGCTCGATACAGTTCAAGTATCGAAGTATCTTTAGCATCCCTACAAATAATCATCCCCCAGGGGGGATGCGCATGTAATTGCCGCCAACTTGAGATATTGTGCTGATTGTTTACTATGCTGTGGAGTAAGCGGCTGCTAGCGGGGAAACCGCGGCGTTTTATCTGCCCGTGAAGTACAGGCCTTATACCATACATGTCACACGACTTTGATAGACCTGTTAAATTGGCATGCCTACCATCTACCGATGAAGCAGCTCTACAGCATATGTATCAGTCTACTACCAAGTACAGATTTGGCTATAAAAAACTGGAAAAATATACCAAAAGATCTACCTGAAAAATGAGGTTGATATTTAAAAAGCCGAAAACAATAATACTGCCACCATATTCTGTAATTGTAAAAAGAAATGTGGTGCGTAGTGCGCTTGTAGAAAAGTCTGGCTGGCATGCTCCAAAGTTTTTGGTCGTTGTCACGGACAGGCATGCCTGAACCCGTCAACAGAGTTGCAAAACATCGAAATCAGTGACCGTGAGCATGAAGAGGTTTTTCGAACAGACATGAGTTACAGATACAGAGGACGCGATTACGATGTTAATGTGTTGATGGAGGTGCTAGTGGAAACCGACATGGATTAAGACTACTGGAGACACAATGTCAAAAAAACGCGCATTCTACTTTAAAAGTGGAGTCGAAACAATGTATTTTTTTTTGTTGTTAACTATGTATATGTTTTTACACATAAGCAAATTTTTAAAAATTTTATTAATGAAAGTTTTTATCTCGGTTTTTATTTTTGAGAACAGATTAGGAAAATTGCATTTATAGTATAGCTCCGCAGTATAATACAGTATTACCTCACGATATATCTCAAAAACGGTAGGTCGTACGAAAAAAAAATATATAGGAATAATTTTGTAGAAAATGCTATTTTACGTAAGTTTTGTTATAAATTCTTACCACGTCAGATACACTGAAAATGAGATTTTCGCGAAAAACCGATTTTCATGACATTTGACCTTCGATATCTCAAGACGCACAGGGTAACCTTATGAGATTACGTTGTGCTTCATTAGAAAATCAAAATGAAGGTATCTGCAAACATTCAGAGTGAAGAGTGCACGGGTTTGACTACATACTTTAAAAGTAGTACCATGGTATCGAGAAAGGTTGTGTTGATGACAGTGGCGTATTTAAATAGGTGAAGGAATGGTTGCTGAAACTAGATAAATATTCTCACGTGAACTTATTATCAGCATTAAGGCTACACCCTAGTGACTGGCATAATTATTCAATCAAGGATGGAAGGAAGTTGGGTTCTGGTTTTAATAAACCATCGGGGAAAATATGGTAGCTATTTGCGATTAATTCTTATAGTCAAAATCACACACAGAAAAAGAGGTAGAATTTATTATTCGTTGAAATAAATTGTCCAAGTATTCCAACGATACGTCATCGAATGGGTATTATAAAAAGTATTATAAAAATGGCCCTTTTTGAGTAACGCATCTCGAAAACTGAATACAAAAAACTTTCCAGCAGTTCATTATTCGGACTACATTGTTTGGTTGTTTAGCTTCTTGTTAGATGTAGTTTGCTGTTGCCTCTTTTAGATACAATTATTTGAAGTACTTTTCTTGCAAAAGTATACTCGTAAGGCACTAAAAGGAGAGAGGGACAGAAAAACGTATTTAAACAATCTTGGCAAAATCTGTGTTCATTATTATCTTTATAAGGCTAAATTGTTGTAAATACTTTGATAATTTATCGATACTATTTGCATAATTATATTCTCATGTGATTATAGCTGGATTCCGAGAAGTCGTTAGGTATTACCATATAAAGAGGAGAGTGAGGAGAGTTCTGATTTGTCGTTGTGTTAGGCATTGGTGAAGTCTTCCAATGTTCCCTTTATTGCGAAGGTGTCTAATATTTAGGCTTTATATCTATAGTATTACATTTTGTGGGAAATATTTTGTTTATTCCATTGTTGAATTGCTTAACATTGCTTGGTGTTCAGAGTTATGCTGAATTTTCCTCAAAATTGAAGAGTCTTATCATCGAATAGGTCGCAACTCTTATATGCGAATTAATCGACAGAACTGTGGTTTCCATTGCTTGGTGTTGAGAGTCTTTTTTCTTCTTCTTTCATTTTCAAGCCACTAAAATGCCAAGGCAAGTAATACGAGACCCTTGACATTCCCTTTGACCATTTGAGTACAGCTTTTTGATTACGTACTTCACACGGATTTTTGTTGTCTTCAGTGCTAGTTGTAGGCCGGTGCTCATAGACCATAAAACATAGACCGCTAAACTCGGAATAGTAGAATATAAACTGTTCTTGATAATAATCTCACTTGGTTGTTCCTTCTAATATTAGAACTCTGCGAGTGATTTAACCCTCCCTACTTTGCGAGCTATCACTCTGATGCAAAATAAAAGATACTATTGTGATAGCTGTGATCAATGACTACGAATTAATACCTGAATTAAAAAACCTTCTGTTTTCAGTAACAAATCGGTCAATAGTTCCAATACGGTATTTTTGCATGTTGTGATAATACTTAAGATCTGTTCTAGAAGAGCAATAACCTCCACATGTTCCCTTCCTTCTTGTCATACTCCAAACCAGGTACGTGTTCTGCATGGCCAACTTAAGCCTTCTGAATCTTGCATTCTTGCGTACTCTTTCGCCTTATATCTTTTGTCTTTAGGCTTGATCCTCGATTTTTTCGACCAAATCAATCCATGCCTAGTTCCTTGGATCTGATTTTTTTATTTTGTTATGTTGTGGAAAAGTTTTTATTCATCATTTTGAACATTCTATCATTTCGGCGAAATCACGAGATATTAACTTGAATACGCGACAACCTTTACGGTTAAATTCGGCTAATCGATTGAGTCATTGTTTCATATAATTTGTGATATTATACGTATTATACTGCATCATAACAAATTATACATATGCATATTATGTGGAAGAGATATCATAGTTCGGCATGGACCAAATTAAATACCTATCAAGCGAAATTGCAATATTTTGTTTTTTTAGCTAGATAACAATTACAAAAATAATTTATATATATTTTTTTATTGCTATGCATGTTTCTGATTCCTGGAAATTCATTTTCCTCTGGTTAAAGCACTTCTGTATGTTGCTGTTAACGTTTATCTGTCATCCGAATAATTGTGAATGTATTATCTTATATTATTGATTTAAACATGTTTTTGGAAGATACTCATTTTCTTTGTAATCCTGTAGCAAATGGTCCGCTAGTATTTTTGTTTAATTTTGTATGAGCTCAAACTGTATTACGCACGCAGTGGGTGAACGTATGTCCTTATGCTTCTGTTTATCTTCATCGATCTTCTGATGTTGAAGCTGCTTTGCCGGCATTGTATTATGTACACAAAGAGTTGAAACTATACAAGGGACTATTAAATATGAGCGATCAAGATGATGTCATAGTATATATATTGTCTCATGGTTCAAACATACTTCCTAACCTAAAATATATCTTAGCTCCTGATAAATACTTCTACTTTATAGTACACAGTGAGAATACTAGACAAATTCGACATTTTATTTTGTTTTAACTGTAATCGAGAGTTTTTTTAACAAAAAACAATAAAAAAATGTGTAGTCAAAATATTGATATTTAGCAGGCTGAGCTAGTCTGCTGCATTTATGATAGAGGGGGTACGATCAATTATTGTTAAATACTGTGAACGATATTAAAAGTTCCAAACCGAAAGTGGTATTTTGTACAAAAATCTACAAATACATTTTCGTGAGTTCCAAAATATACAGCACGACGTAAAAGGTTGACGAAACTCGGCTAGATGTAAAATCAGTTTCTGCTACGTCAACCATACTGTGAAGATCATATGAAGAGCTTGGGGCAATAAGGGACATAAGCCACACTAACTTAATTTTGAGAAAACAGGCTTTGTTTTGACAAAATCCTGAAATCACGTTTTTGTAAAAAACCACCTAGAATACAAGATGAGTACCGCTCGATCCCGGATGAATCCTAATATTGCATCACATAAACGAAACTGTTAAAATAGCAACAATTTTTTAACATTGTAAAGCCGCAGTTTTTCACTTACGGCTCCAAAACACTTTCTAACTCTTCTAAAGTCAACATTTCCAAACGTAGTCCTGTTTTCATAGCTTCGCAAATAAATGTTTGTGAGACACCCAGGACTTTGTAAAGTAAATTACCCGAAACTGTTTTACAATACAATTTTGAAGTGATGCGACCATAACGAAGTTCGTACCAATTTTCACTTTGAGTTTGAATTATTGTACCAGCAATCCTATGTTTCAAAATGCGTCTAACAGACGAAGTCAAAGCAGAACCAAATTTCCTCAAATCCATCGGTGCTAAACCAAAAAAATAATGCCACATGTGCTATTGCTTAATACGTATTTACCGGACTACTTGAATCGCATGAGGCAAATTTAAAAAATCAGCCTTGTGATAAAGAGCAACGACAAATAAAATACACGGGACAAACAGGTCCCTGAGTACTGACATCACGCGGCTTGGTCTCGCATACAGGTACGTTTTCTAGCATCGCACCGATCGTTGATTTTTAAATGCTCGTAACTAACGCAAATATTAATATTTTGCGCCCAAATTTTTTTATTGTTTTTTGGTAGTTATGGACTCTTTCGATTTCATACATTGATGATTGAAATATACTGTCAAATAGGGTCCTGTATTGCTTTGTTTCTATTTTTTTAAATTATTTTATATTCCCATATAACTTTGCTTTAGTCTTCTAAAATGATAAAAATTTCAAAAATTATTTTTATAATCTGTAACATCATCTGTCTTTGGAAGCACTGTCTAATCAGTATAATATTATTGAATATTAATAAACTCATAGTTGAGAAACCCATGTTGTTTTCTGATGGAAAACGTAGTGATGTAGTATTTCACTATTTTCTCTTACTGTTTAGCTTCAAGATCGATTCAAACGCAGGACGACAATGACTACGACATCATTACAGCTTACGTTGAGGATAACAATTCCATAAACCACGAAGCAGAACTACAGTCTGGTCCACCATCGCTCAAGGTAAGCGCTTATTGGATTTGGTAGGGTGAATGCGTTAGTTTTGAGTGATTAGTTGATTTGGGGAAAGGTTTATCTGAGCAAATTTGGACGACTGCCGAAGTATGTTGAATAAATTTGATTGAATCTTGCATGACAAGATCTTAAAAGTTTTCTATCAGCATGAATTTAAGGCAAAACTGCTCTAGCTTGAAGGTTCTAGATCTCTATATACTTCCGAGATGGCTAAATCTCGAGGCCTTTGAATATAAGTTGATAAAATACCTCCAATTGATTAGCATTAGCACTAGAAATTCTCAGTTATGGCTCCTGTTTTTTCATAAAATTAGAAAAAAAAAATTGGAATATCAAGACTGTCCTTAATTTGCGTCCTACCATCCACGCAACTTTAACTAACCCCGTATAACATACAGGGTGTCCCACGACGATTAAGACAAGCAATATATCGGAACTGGGCGGCAGTAGCGAATTATAATTTTTTGGGGTGTAAATTAGAGCAAATATAGTATGTTTTCTTATTATTGTGCCACCCAATGAGGTATTTGTTTTTGGTCACGTGACGTCCGATTCGAAATTTTTAATGGGACACCCTGTATATTTGTGACTTTTTGTGTTCCTCCCGATAAAATAATTCCAACAAACTAGCACACTTGGGGTCTAAAGTGATTCATTCCAGAGCTACAGGTACTGAAAGGACTGTACCACTATCATTATGAAACACTACCAAAGCAGTTTAACTGTAGGGGTACGTGTTATAATCAATGGTAGTGGTACCATCCTTTTGTACCTGTAGCTCTTGAATTAATCACTTTAGACCCCAAGTGTGCTAGTTTGTTGGAATTGTTTTATCGGGAGGAATACAAAAAGTCACAAATATACAGGGTGTCCCATTAAAAATTTTGAATCGGACGTCACGTGATCAAAAACAAATACCTCATTGGGTAACACAATAATAAGAAAATATACTATATGTGCTCTTTTTCGATATATTGCTTGTCTTTAATCGTCGTGGGACACCCTGTATATGCCTTCTAGCAAACATAACTTATATATTAAGGAATCTCGCAGTCAACGTGTCACTATAGTACTGACTAAGTCTTAAAGCATAAGCTGTAAAATCGCTTTAGAGCAGAGCCTTATGATAAACTTATCTCCATTGTTGTGTTGAGTTTTTTGCACTATAGTATAGATTGTATTTTACTAATAAATGTTTCATACAAATATTATTCATCCCTACGTATATTCGGACTTATTTAGTAAAATACAGTCTTATATATGCACTTTGTCTGACTAGATCATGCTAATTGTTTAGTAATGTATACTCATGTGGAAATAAGGGTTCAAAGTACGTGATGAAACTTGCTAGAATCTATTTATATGAATACAATAAACCAAAACGGCTCTTTAAACTAAGAAATTAAAAAAAAACAAAAGAAACTAGTGAAAAACAGTGATTCAACATAATTACCCTATATTATGGACAATAATAGATTAATGTGTGGTTTTTATATTGCACATTCACGATGTTTATCGTTAATTTGAGCAAATTTATCCTTCAGTACTAGAGCATTATCTTTAATATTATAGCCACATACATGTAGCCATATAATTATTGACTACAATATAGATTTCTCATTTCACTAAATTTTAATACAGTACAAATAATATTCGCCATTTGTGAATATATTAAGATAAAGCATTAGATGTTAGTACAATAAAAGCATTGTTTTGCATGTTTCCGATTTCTTGCTTGCATCTATTTCAAGTACTTTCTGAAGATTTTTGCCATATTACTAACACGCGACACAAATATCACCACGATAAAAAGTAAATGACATTCTGAATATAACGAAACAAAAAACACTGTCAATTTTATGAAAAATCTACTGGATCACATTAATAATTTTTAAATCATGTATAAATGATGTAATGTAATAAATAAATAGGACTTTATTTTACCTGACGGGTAGGTAGCAGCAAAAGTCGATATTAATACCAACCAGCTGATGTTATTTTGAGTTATATTTGCGTAGAGTTCCAAATATTTGAGTATTAGAAGTGGCAGTTTGCAAAACATAAAAACTCATCCACAAAAAATCTGTTGCCAATTATATCCACAGTTGTAAAGCTGGCGTTATTGAATTATCACTTCACACGGGTATATAGAACAAAAATGTCGCGCTATAAATATATGTTATGTTATACAAATATATTATATATAATGCATAATATATAAAATGAATTAAAGATTTGCTTAGCATATCTAAGACATCGAATTTCGAATTCGTTAAGAAAGATGTCTCTAGCTTTCTATGACAGTACGTTAAAAAACCTGTATATACACGCCAGCTTTGCTTTCACCATAATATTTACATATATTACAAGCGTTGATCTGTCTGCTTCAAACTTCTTCTGTTTGATGATTAGTAGTCAGGCCCGTATGCAGAAATAATGATCCAAGATTAGAGGAGATAAAATTGTATATTTATAGTATGATAGGTTACTAGGCTTATAAAAAAATATGAATCATCTTTTCTAAAACACCCATCGATATTTGTCTCGTAAAGCTAACGAAGGAAAATCGTACAATATAATACAAAGAATCGATAGAAGTACTGTATTAGTGACATATAGTGTGTCTGCAGTGTAGAATCAAATAACATGAAAATTATATAACTAAAGAGAACACTTCAGGCCATAGGATAAAATGTGTAAAATGAGATCAATTTTTTGTAATTCACAAGGAGAGAGGAATATGCCTATGTGAAATTAAATCTCGATCGTTCTTCTAATTCATCAGTGAACCTGTGACCCAGTATGTTTGGATATGCTTCAAGGAAACATCAGATAAACCAAGGAGTGGACCATAAGTTTTTCGGATGTTCTTATGGTTTGCTCTTGGATCCGGGACGAGATATGTTTTTTCTCGTCTGAGGAGTGCAATACTCTTGTCACATCGTAAACACTCATACTATTGCTGGTTTTCATTTTGCATTTATCAACAACGCAGTTGCAACACCGCGCGTTCTGTAGAATGTTCAATCACCGAGAAACAAAAACTGCTTATTGGTGCAGCTATCAATCGATGTCATTTATACCAAATTATTCTTTGTCAATTATATATTTTGTACTGTGACTAAGCCTACAGACGTGACCGAAAGGGTGTATATTTCAACATATTCTTACCCGAATAAGCTCGAAACACTAGAAAATATATCTGTTGAATAAACCTACTTCCGACCGAGTAATCGCTTTGACGACTGGTTTAATGCGGATTTCAACGGAAGGTGAAAACGTCTGTTGCTTTTGTTGATCTAACAGCGACATATGACACTGTCTGGAGACAGGGCCTGATCTCGAAATTTCTTCGAATCTTCCCATGTTAAAAAACCACCAACTTATTGAATGAATGAATGAATGCTCAGTAACAGGCCATTCGAGGTTATCTTGGGGAAAGCAAAAAGCTCACAAATGAAGTTGAATAACGGAGCCCTCAGGGATCTGTACTGGCCCCGATCTCGATGACTGGGCATTGGCGACATAACAACTCGTAAATATAGACAAGGAAAATACTACAGTGAGAAAGAGTAAATTTACAAAATATTTTCGTGTTTGGAGGCTCAACCAAAGTGGAGGTTACTTGTTTTTCCTTAAATCACAGCATGGCGAACAGAGAGTTGTGAGTTTACCTTGAAAACACGCAAAGCAGACCTCCAAAGTATCTGGCGTTTCTTTGGACCGATTTCTAAGCTACAAGCAACATCTAACAAATACTACTTCTAATCAGAGAACCTCCTACAGAAATTATGCTGCTCCTCCTGGGGGCCTTCAGCAACTACATTGCGAATATCTGCCCTTGGTCGGGTGTTTGGTGCCAAGTACTGCTCAGGCACGTATTTAAGGGGGGACAGGGCGTCCGGACCCGCACCGAAACGTTGTATAATGCCGCCTAAAAAATGTAATCCACAAATAAGCCCCCAAAACTAAATAAACTTTATATAATGCCGTAAAAAAAGTGGATGTTGGAACTACATCTTCAACAAAATCTAATATGATTAAGGCAGACTAGAATTAAGCAGCCGGCTTCGATTTACCACAAAAAATATGGTCCTGCGCTGATAGAGTAAGAAATTGACATGAAAGATGTGCGGATACTATGTATAAATAGGGACTAGCTGTGATTGTGGTTCTGAAAGGCAAACAGTCCGACACATCATCGAGGAGTGCCCATTAAGACGATATGCGGGCCGGGCTGATCAGTTCTTGTCTCTTGAAGCGACATAATTGATCAACAATTCAGACATTCAGTTGTGATATTGTATTCCTTCATTTTCCATTTGTGTGACTTGTATCCATACGATAAAATGAATAAAATAAATTCAGCATATTATTGTGTTTAATTATAGGCTAGTAAGGCGTGCTGAACCAATATCTGTTATAATTGGATATTTACCTTCAACAAGGTAATTTTGAAAAACTTTGTCGAAAACAATAAGGTATCCCCAACATTCTAGCCTCTCTGCTTACGGGTTTGAGTAGACTCTGATGTTATAGAGGAGAGAAAAGAAGTATGAGTCTGTGTGTGGATTTAAAACTTCTAGTGTGTAGATATCTTTTACTAACATTGCTTTGCTATTATGGCGCATCTCTAGATTAACGCAAGGCAGCGTTCTTCGCTGACTCATGGGTTCTCTGTTAATTACTCTATGGATGGGATTAGGCATGCTCGAGGTTGTGACAGTTCTCGTGTTAATAAGAAGGTAATGCTGCATTTTGGACAGGCACGGTAGGAAGAAGCATCAATCACTTTTTAAGCACTAAAAGATCTGAGGATTTGAATGGCTGTATAGTGTATACTCACAGAATGGAGAATGATGTGCTTAACTTTTAGTCCACAAACCACCTTATTTTGTTCATGTTTCAATTTAGGTATTGAGGATTGAAGTTCATCATCCACGTGACCATTCAACTACGTTTATCTAGGGGTGATTTAAAAAGAAAGTAAAAAATGTTTTTCGAGATAAATAATGACACTACACAAGTTTTGCATTTATAGACAAGAAATAGTCAATGATTGTCAATAGACGATTAGTATAATGGTAAACCTAGCCACTGTATGTATTAGAATATATTACTGAGACTTTTTATTTTTTATTTTACTAAAAATTTATCATGGAACAAGTATTCTATATTTGAATATTTTTTGATATTAAAATTAATAAGCGAGTGCTGATTCAATTGTGGGTTTGAGGATTCTCGATCACCGCAGTAATATAAAGCAACTCCATTGTGTTCAGCAAAGTGTGCACAACAATTTGGTATGATCTTTCATATATTACAAAGATATATGCTTCTTCCTACAAACCTGATTGGTAGTATATGTTGGTAAACATTGTTGTAGTTTAGCACTGGTTTCACGTTCTTCACTTCACTTTCACAATTACTAAAGCTTATATTTTATATTTTTACGATATTTTATGTTACTGTATTCAACTTCTTGTATCAATTGGTGATAAAATTGACCTGTAAATAAATAATAGCAAACCTGCATTGCAATGCATGTAGAAAGTGCAGCGTATTTCACTTACTGCTAAAGCATTTGATGAACCTTTAATGATTTCAATCAAAATTACTATAAAATGTGTTACATTACGAGTAGTTACCTCATCGACTAGATCTTGCTACACGAAACACGTTACTGATCTATGAGTATTCAAAACAAATGGAGCTTTGAAGAACTCACTTTTACAATTCAACTTCTCTTTGTGTCTCAAAAATTACATGTTTAAAAATGATTTTTCAGAATGTGCCTAAAGTATATGCAAAGAAATTTCTCTATACATATCTAGGTGTGGGATGACTCTCGTTATTAAAGTAAGTAATGTTTGTGGAGGAATTTTTTTGCACACAATTGAAGCATGCTGTATTACTATGACTTTTATATATACAGCATGTTTAGATGTAAGACTTATCTAACCAGGTATCGCACAAGTACATAAACCACCATTCACCTGCAATCATGTACCTCAACAAAAACATATATGAAGAAACACTACGTCGAAAACATGAACAGCAAAAATGTATACGTAACTACATCAAACTAGCCAGTACCACCAGCCATTGAAAATACAACACGCTTTAACCACAATCTTCATATAGGTTTTCACTTCGATCAATAGAGCAAAACATCCACCGGAATCATAGTTAAAAGTGTTATATGTCAACAGAAATGAGTCTATATATGACCAGTATTTTATAATGGATACTTGGCCTAACCTTGCATGTTAGTAGAAGGTCTGATATTTTATCTATAATAAATATATTCAGCAAGATAAACAAATAAAATGTTCATTTCAAGATAAAATAAAAAGAAGGAAGCAATCATAAGAAAATTTCATTAACCATCATGCATTTCAAAAAGCGTGACTAAATTTTCTTTTAGAAACCCAATTTTCATGGTTATGGTATAGATGAAGTAAGAAATGTATGAGTTGTTTACGTATTTTTCAGGTATCAATCAATGCCGACACTTCCATAATGCAGTTACGTTACTATGTAGACCTGAGTAATGATAAAAACGTAATTATCTATACAAAATATATATGATAATAATTCAGAAAGTGATAGGAGATCACAATAGTCGCACACACCAATTTGTAATAGATAAAAACAAAATAAATTGATCTATTTATTGTATATTGACATCTGATTATACCCAGGCACTATACAATTTTGACTACACTAATGACCGCGCCACCCCCTATCATCATCATAGTCACAATGTCTTAACAGACATGTTGTGAACTCTTAAAAAATGTACTCATTTTACGAGTTTCTCTTGGGATATCTTTAATGCAGTAGTTTCCCATTTGCTTTCTGCATTCTCATGCCGTTAACCAGATGTATCTACTGGTTCATCCGCCACACACAACACACAATTTCTCATCCCAAGGACAAGAAGGTGTCCTGTCTCCTCTCAACTCGTCCACCCAAAGCTGTTGGTTGAGAAGAGGTTACTGCTTATACCGACAGTAGTTCGGTTCCTTTTAGTCGCCTTTTACGACACGCAGTATATACGATGGGAGACATTCTAACCCGCCCCCACACGGGGACCGCGACAGCCCCCTAGCTACCCAGCAAAAAATGCCGAAAGTGGATTACCGCGTTGGACTCGTCGGGCGTCTTGTGAACGCTAGGGCATACTTTGTAGTGCCGGCACTCGATAGGAGCACAAGAAAATGTGAACAACTCAAATATTTCTGACTTCATCTATAACTTGTTTTCTCGCAAATTATAATACTTTATGAATGATAAACCATTGATATGTAATTCAATTACAATTACTTTGATTACCTTGTGCTCAGATTTCAATAAATTTATTATATTTTTAATGATTACTGTTTAAGTCTGCTCATATAGTTTGCATCGCTTAGCTCAGTATTAGGGGGATTACATCGCCGCTGACAATACGTAAACGCCTATCTCGAAATTCGTGCGAAAACTGGATTGATACGTCAATGCACATAAATTTGACCGTACTTCAAATTGTGACGTCAAAGCGTACTGCAAAAACGCACTGTCCCCGAATATTAAATGAAAACTGTAGGGCGTTAGGTTTAAAAGACGTATAGTTACTCTTCTTTAAATCGCTCTCCTCCAAAATCGGTAATGAGATACGCCTTTACGGATTATCAGCGGCTACATGATGCCAGCCAATTGTATATGTTAAAAAGATCCACTACTGGATTTTAGTATAGTACAGCCCATCTATATAACATTTCTATACAAAGTGAAAACTTCAAAAAAATGTCTACAAGGGTTGACAATTTGTATAAGAGTTAGAAATAAATAAATAAACACTTATCATGATTTTTTGAAAAGCCATGTTTTATGGTCCTCTTTATGTGCAACTTTCACTCGGTAAGCATATATCTATCCTTACCTCCTCTAGACATACCAAAATCCAGCATATTTTATGATTCTAGTTCAGTGATCTGTGTAGATAGGTGGGGATATTTTTTCATAGGGATCTTGGAGACACCATACGGATTTCTCCTTGCAAGACATTTTATTTTCTTGGGATTTATTGACGATTCACTCTATTCTTTCAATAATTTCACACTCTAAATACTTTTATACCTAATATTGTGCTTAGTGTAAGTAAAGCTTCGAACTCACTATATCTACATGTTTATGTAAATAAGCTTATGAACTGATAACTAAAAAAAAGTTATTTTTGGAAAGCATGGAATTACAACTAATCTCAAAAACCCTTTTAGTAATGGATTTTAGTAACTTATACAAGCTGCTGGCACAGTGTAAATCTCGCCTTTACTATGTAGCGGTGGAAAAGCTCTATTGACACGTTTATAGATACATTGTCACTAGTAGTCACATATCACACTACACCGTTTACACTGACAATAATCACATTGTAGTTTTGAAAATGTCAGTAACTGTCTCCATTATTTACTTGGCAGAGCACTGACTCCATCGAGGACCTGAATTCCGTCAACTCCATGGAAACAAACAACTTGGATTCGGCAAACGACGCGCATCTGGACGACAATGAAAAAACAGCCAACATGGACGAAAACTGGACGGACATAAACTTGAACGAGGAAGGTGACATGAAGGAAGAAACTGTAAGGAACATGCAAAATATATCTCATTCGTATCCTTCGTTGATGGACACAGAAGGCAACATCCAAGCAGACAAGGGAGAAAAACATCAACCAGAGATATCAGTGGTGAGAGTATCCGAGAGCATAATTCAAACTCCAGCGCAAATAAGGCCTGTGGAGTTGCCTGTAAACAGTTTGGTAGACCATATTTCTATACCTACTCCGTCTCGAGAAGCTTCGTTAACCCAAAAACTCGAAATGGCACTTGGATCAGTATGTCCGTTGCTGAGGGAGATCATGGTAGACTTCGCTCCGTTTCTGTCCAAGACCCTCGTTGGATCTCACGGTCAGGAACTGCTTATGGAAGGCAAAGGTCTGACCACTTTCAAGAACAGCAACTCTGTTGTGGAACTAGTGATGTTGTTGTGCTCTCAAGAGTGGCAGAATTCGTTGCAGAAGCACGCGGGATTGGCTTTCATAGAATTGATTAACGAGGGTAGGCTGTTGTCGCATGCGATGAAGGACCACATTGTCCGGGTGGCCAATGAAGCAGAATTCATACTGAACAGGATGAGGGCTGATGATGTCTTGAAGCATGCAGACTTTGAGGTGAGTTTAAAACATCGAATGAATAGAATACTATCCAGGTGATAGGATGAAATTTACTATTTAACCAATTTCGGTTAAATCACCCGTTAGGTTCAAACAGAAAATGCTAAAATTTAACGTTATTCGTGATTAAAAAAAAATGAAGTTAAGTGTATTGACTCAGTACTTTCCACACATTACCGGTGACACCATTTTATTATTTTCCTGTAGTATTAAGCTATAGTCTGAGATCCCCTTGAAGCCAAATCATCGCCTGTCCGCAAAAAATCCCAACACAAGAATTCTCTTAGTTTCTTGCATCTCTCTCCGTAGGAATTAGGACGACAGTTTTTATTCTTAACCATCAGGAATTCCGGTATTCCGATATTTAAAAACAGATTAATATTACCAGTATCAATCTATAAAGGGCAATAAAAAGTATTCCGGGATTTCTCAACCACCCTATCCGAGAGCCCATCCTAACTCAGTTGATTTTAACTGCTTCAGAATGAAGTAGAAAATGATCCGTAGAGTACCCCAAAACCGGCGTTTTAACGGATTTTATATTGTACTGTTTCTTATTTAATTTAGTTTTACCGTCACTTGAAATTTTTTTAAAACACATTCGGAACGGGATTAGGTGTCTGCCATTGGGTTTTTTATGAGAAAAGGTACCTACTATATTATATTAAAACCGCAGACTTGCTAATATCACGTTTTAGAAACTATTTTTGACGCTGTTCAACTATATCAATACATTTAGGCGAAAACAAATAAAGGACTTGTTTTTGGCAGTGAAAGTGTTCTCCGTCGGTTCAGCTCTAGCAACAAAAATTTGAGTGTAAGGTTTTAAGCCTACATTTAAGTATCAAGCGAAATAAGTTTCCAATATATTTAATTGCACACATTTGGTGGTATACTGTTCTGATTTTCAAATTGCTGAAATTGACACGAAACTTGGTGAAAAATCTAAATTTTGATGTGAATGCCAAAAGGAATAAAAAACATTGTTTCTAAATCCATGAAAATAAGGCTATTCTCCAGTTTGGATGATCCGCAATTTGTTCCTGCGTGTTGTCCTTTTCAGAACTTGGGGATTATATTCCGGGCTTATATATACTGTACAGGTAGTCACGATCGGCGTCAATTATGTACGATAATTCTCTAAAAAGATTTCTGAACATTACGGTTGTCGTATAACCTAGCGGCTAACACAAACATGATCACAATAAAATTCACAGACTAAAATTCTCAATACAATTGAGGTTTTGAATCAATTTTTTTTGTCATAAATCGAGAGATCATATATAAGTTTTATAATAAAACTGTTTTTGTTTTCTTTTTTTCGCAATAATTCAAAAGTTATATCAAAATAAAAATGGGTTTTTGAATCGGGTACCGAAAACACGCCGACGGCTCCCGAACCCGTGTGACGTAATGATGGCGGTTAAGATGCTCCTTTGACCAACGACATCCTACATCGATACTAGATTCTAGATTCCCAGCCAAACGTGAAAATACTTGCTAGTAACTAGTGTATATTTGTTGCAATATAGCCGATGAATGAAGTTTGCAGCTCAAGACGACCTCTACGATCGAAATAAATATCTTTTTGAATGTTTGAAATCAGATTACAGATTCCAGTAAGTAAGTACCTAATCAAATATGTCTTATTGAAACTGTCTGGTGCATGTTCGGCTGGTCTAGTGGTTAGAGTATTGGCTAATGGATCCGTTGGTCTGGGTTCAAAGCTCAGCCTGTCCAATTTTTTTATTATTTTTTTTTATCAGATAATTCATTCATGTGCTTTTTGCACTTGTTATGTACATTTTTTTCTACGATCAACATAAATATGTTTTTGAAACAAATTCTATCAGACATATTACTTGCACTGCATAGTGCAAAAACTAAGTACAGGACGCGGTGGACAATTCAAAAAATCAGTTCAAATGGTGTTTGTCCGTCAATATCAACCGCCAGTATTTTTTTTAAATGTAATAGTTGGTTAATAAAACAAAATCCATTCATTTTTTAAGTTTTTAATATAAACATAAAGTAACTCAAACTCGTAATCACAACAGTCTTCTGTTTATCACTTGGTATCTTTATTTATTTAACTTTGAGCAATGAAGCTTAATAATTAAATTTTCATAAAAATTTAACAAATAAAAATATAAAAATGCAATGCAAACAAACAAAACTTATTTTTCTATGAGTTTCAATGTTATAATTGTCTTCTTGACCAAAACTTAAAATAGTTATTTTATTATTTAATATTATTATTGATAATAAATACTTATAGGATAAATAAACTATAAGTATAATTATTTTACGTAAGAGCTAGCACTTCAAGTAAACAAAAATAAAACTATATTTTTTAGTCCCGAACATAGAAAAAAGTATAAAGTATCCAGGAATATATTTAGACTTACGTTGGGATGTACATATTAATAATTTATTAAAAAAAATTGGATTCATTTCATATAAGATGAAATTACTAACAAATATTTTAACAGAAAAGCATCTACGTAGAGTAAAGATAATTATAACATTGAAACTCATAGAAGAATAAGTTTTGTTTGTTTGCATTGCGTTTATATATTTTTGTTTGTTAAATTTTTATGAAAATTTAATTATTAAGCTTCGTTGCTCAAAGTTAAATAAATAAAAATACCAAGTTTTTTTGTTTTATTAACCAACTATTACATTTAAAAAAAATATTGGCGGTTGATATTGACGGACAAACACCATTTGAACTGATTTTTTGAATTGTCCACCGCGTCCTGTACTTAGTTTTTGCACTATGCAGTGCAAGTAATATGTCTGATAGAATTTGTTTCAAAAACATATTTATGTTGATCGTAGAAAAAAATGTACATAACAAGTGCAAAAAGCACATGAATGAATTATTTGATAAAAAAAATAAAAAAAAAGTTGGACAGGCTGAGCTTTGAACCCAGACCAACGGATCCATTAGCCAATACTCTAACCACTAGGCCAGCCGAACATGCACCAGATAGTTTCAATAACACATATTTGACTAGGTACTTACTTACTGGAATCTGTAATCTGATTTCAAACATTCAAAAAGATATTTATTTCGATCGTAGAGGTCGTCTTGAGCTGCAAACTTCATTCATCCGCTATATTGCAACAAATATACACTAGTTACTAGCAAGTATTTTCACGTTTGGCTAGGAATCTAGAATCTAGTATCGATGTAGGATGTCGTTGGTCAAAGGAGCATCTTAACCGCCATCATTACGTCACACGGGTTCGGGAGCCGTCGGCGTGTTTTCGGTACTCGATTCAAAAACCCATTTTTATTTTGATATAACTTTTGAATTATTGCGAAAAAAAAGAAAACAAAAACGGTTTTGTTATAAAACTTATATATGATCTTTCGATTTATCACAAAAAAAATATATTTTTTTCTTTATTCAAAACCTCAATTTTGACTGTACAGATTGACGTCATGGACATGCACTCTGCGTATGTCCCCGAGAAACACCGAATCCTAGCTTTCGATTCATAAAGCTCGAATGTTATATGTGGATTCGTTAGCTGTTTTGCCATCTACTTGCCGTATCCGTAAAGACGGTTATTTTAGGGTTTCATTCACCCTAAAGGAGCGCTCAGAGTCACATAACGTAAAACATAAGACATAGACATAGCGTAAGACTTAAGAAAAAAACAAACATGTGAAATCTTATGAGAGTGTTCAGAGTGCAGTATATACGGCACTCCTCTCATATGATTTCACATGTTTATTTTTTTCTTAAGTCTTATTTTATATCTTATGTCTTACGTTATGTGACTTTGAGCGCGCTCCTTAACTGGTAAGCATGGATCATCATCATAGGCACAATTTCTTAACAGACATGCTGTGAACTCGTAAAATGCATCAAGTCGGAGCTAGAGTATTGCCGACACGAGTATTATCAATAGTTTTGAGAACTGTAGCTCGCCATCGTTCGCATGGCAGTTCAGTGGCGCTCTTGATACTCATATCTAGCAACTATTTCGTCGTATCCACCCAGCGTGTAGGGGAATATTCACGGCGCCGCCCACTCGGGGCGTGACCCTGAACTACAAGTTTCTCCATATTATCGCTTCTGTGAATATGTCCGAAGAATGTAAGCATTCTCGTCGACACAATGGAGGATAGTCTCTTTGGATTACCGAGCTCATCCAGTATGGAAACATTAGTTCGATGGGCGGTATAAGGAATTCTCAGCATTGTGCTCCAAGTCCACATTTCAAAAGTATCTATGCTAGCTTTATCTGCTTTTTTAACAGTCCAAGTTTCCGAGGTATAAAAAAATATGGAGAACACAAGAGACTGAACTAGCGACATTTTGGTAGCTTTAGTGATGTTATGGTCACGCCATATTTTAGTAAGCTTTGTCATGGCCACCCGTGCCTGTTGAATGCGCCGTCGAAGTTCATTCTCACAGCTACCCGAATTGTCGATCAAAGAACCGAGGTACACAAAACTTTGAACTACCTCACAACGGCCTATTGACTTTATTTCTCGATGATTGACATGCTCTCTATCTACGATCATGATCTTGGTTTTGTTGTAGTTATTACCAAGACCATATGCTGCACTGTGTTGTTCTAAAACGATTAATAGAGCTACCAGTTCTTCCTGAGAAGCAGATATAAGGGTTGTATCGTCAGCAAATCTTAAGTTAGATATTTTGCTTCCGCCAATAGTTATACCGCCATTTCAGTTGTCCAATACCTGTCTCATCACAAATTGAGAGTAAATGTTAAATAACATCGGAGATAATACACATCCCTGATGAACTCCTTTTCTGGTTGCTGTTTGACCGGACAGGTTACCATCAATTTTTACACGAGCCGAGCTAGACTAGTAGAGTTGCTGTATGAGAAATACTAAGTGGTAAGGGACTCAAATAGAAATAAGGATTAGAATAGTCCACAATCTGTTCACGCATACCGCGTCCTTTTACGAAACCTGCCTGCGCCTGAGAAATTTGCCAGACAATAAAACACTCCCAACGAGACGGTAAAATATATAGTAGAACCTTGCTTGCATGAGAGATTAACGAAAGTAGGCGATAACTGTCTGGATTTGTTGGAGATCCTTTCTTATGAAGTGGAACAAAAATGGCTACTAAACCTGGATAATACCTACTAAACCTAGCCCGTAAATAGAAGAATGTTTGCTGATCTGATTTACTCGAGCTTCAAAATATGATTTTTTTTCAGTCTCAATGCGCTCAAACTCTGTTGGACCGGAAAGAAGAGGAGCGTATGTGCGACCATCTAATCACGTCTGCCAGACGTCGCGACAACGTAACTGCCAGCCGGTTGCTGGAGAAGGTGCGCAACATAATGTCGAACAAGCACGGCGCTTGGGGATACATGGACGCTCCCGAGTCCCGCGTGGAATTCTGGAAGTTGGACGCGTGGGAAGACGACGCCAGGCGGCGGAAACGGTTCGTCCACAACCCGCTGGGCACCACGCATCCTGAGGCCAGTCTCAAGGCGGCCATCGAGCACGGGGCGCCGGAGGACGCCGTACTGCAGGTATTGCTTCCGTTTATTTATCATATGGCGTTTTGCACATCTTACCTGTATTTATTTTATTGTACGAGGATGTATCAGAAAATAACAAGATTGGTGCAATTGGAGCTACAGTATAACAATTACTACCCAGATAGCAGTAGCGTGCCGATCGGGTGACGATAATAATTTTTTTTTAGATAGCCCGTATCGAGACCTATCCAAAACATCCCCATGTATATGTACCGATTATTGATAGTTTTCGAGTTATGATTTTTTTTGAAAACTTAGAGATTTTCCAGTTTTTCCAAGAAATCGTCAAAAACAAAAACAAGAATGCTTTTTGACTTATATTTTTTTCTGCAATTATACTCAGTATTAAGCCTATTTTAATATTCAATAAGGAGAACCTGTACATCGGAACAATAATTACGTACATTTTGGGCCCAAAGTTTGAAATCTCTGTTTTTAGTCAGGAGACCAAATCCTTCAAAATAAAATTAAAAATACTTACGCCTGGTTCTGGAGCTCCAATCTAATCTTAAAAACTCTGCAAGACATTGCACTTTCAAAATAATAATGAAAAAATAGCACTTATGGGGGCATTTTGCGCCGTACGTGACTTAAAGGTAAAAAGGTGATAATTCACGAATTTCCAAAATGATTTAAAAAACTATTGTTTTACTTTATTATGACAAGTTAAAGGAAAAAAAACTCATAACAACTAATAAACACGATAATAATTGATGTTTTAATCACTTTTAATAAAAAAAATTATCCTAACTTAACTGAACTTACCTGTAGCCAGCTAAAAAGAAAGCTTACAAAGTTCACACTAAAGCAGCGGTCACATTAGGGTGGTTTATCAACCGCTGGTTGCTGCTGGCTGCTAAGAGCCACCGAGCAGCGTAGTATGAACCTGCAGCAGCAGCTGCTTCCACTAGCGGACGAACTATGTCACTAGCGACTAATAAAGTAGTATTGCTCAACTTTACCAGCCGCTGTTTGATCACGGGACCTCTTTCTCGCTGCTAACAGCGTATATTAGTATAAGGTGAATACTTGAGCAGTCGAAAAGCACTTGAGAAGCTGCTGTGCTATATAAAAAATGAAGTCAAGTTGATTGACTCAGTACTTCCCACACGTTACGCTGATACCAGTTTATTATTTTCCCATAGCATGAAGCTTTAGTCTAAGATCCTTGTAACCAAATAATCGCCAGAACCCCCCCCCCCCTAAAATTGTCATATGCCGCTAGGTCTTTCCTTCACAGGTCAATGGACAGCCTATTATCGATACTACAAACTTCTCAGTTTTACAACCCCTACCCCCCAACCACCTCACTTTCACCCCCACCCAAAAAACTTGTAGGAAATGATCAGGAACCCCTAAAACATCTAAAAACCAAATTTGAGTTGTTTTAATACTTTTCGTTCTTTGATTATTGCTACGCTGCCACTGACACGATTTTTAACAAGCATAAGCGTTTTCCATTCTCACCACGGTAACTATATACTGTGCCAAAACTTCATTAGAATCAATTTAATAGTGTCCACGTTACAAAATACAAAACGATTTAAACCAATAAATTCTCGTATGTATACAGAAAATTCTAAGTCCCTTAGTTTCCGTAATAGGCTAGGCGATGTTCGGATGGACCTAAAAAGGTGATTTGTGTCGCTAGATCTTCCTTCACAGGTTAGTCGACAGCCTATTACGAGTACAAGAAATTTTTTGATTTTTCAACCCCCAACCCCTCCAACCACCCAAAAAATTGCAGAAAATGATCAGGAACCTCTAAAACGCTTAAAAACGAAGTTTGAGCTGTTTTTGTATTTTTAGTTTTTTTATTATTTCTGCGCCGCCACTGGCACGATTTATCAAAACCATAAGCGTTTTCCATCTTCGTCATGGTAGTAATACTGTGTCAAAATTTCATCAACATCAATTCAACAGTTTCCTCGTTACAATGAACTAAAGCAATACTCTCGTATGTTTATATCAGAAAAAATTCTAAGTCCTTTGCTTTCTGTAATAGGCAAAGGCAATGTTCGGACGGACCTAAAAAAGTTATTTATGTCGCCAGGTCTTCCTTCACAGGTCAGTGGACAGTCTATTATGAAAGCAACACATTTTTCAATTTTACAACCCCCCACCCCCCAACCACCCCAATTTCACCCTCACCCTAAAAAAAGTAGAAAATGATCAGGGACCCATAAAACGCCTAAAAACGAAGTTTCAGCGATATTTAATTTTTTTTTGTTTTTTGCTAATTACTCCGCCGCCTATGCATCACAAGCCATGCAGCGGTTGCTGAGATTACGAGGCTAGAAAAAAGCGACAGACAGATAGACAGACAGACAGACAGACAGACAGACCGACAGACAGAACGACGGAAATGAGTGACGTGGTTTTTCCTTATGTAGACATCATAAAACGCCCAAAAAGCGTATTATCTCAAAATCGAAAATTTTCGCGATCACAATACTCTCCTCACCTATCGGTGTGGGAAGTAAAATGTCGGAAATTAAATGGACAACAGATGAAATTATTATCATCTTTGAAAACAATTAAAAGTATTCGTGATACATACAGAAATGGAGTGAATCGCACAAAAAAATCGAAAAAGAGTGGTGCGGGGACCCAAGATCTTGATTTTGCAACGCTACTACCAGCTATAATACCCTTCTAGTCTGAACCCAAACCAGAAAAAACAAAGAAAAACTGCGAACCGAAAACTGAGGTTAGCGTGGTTACAGAGGCCTAGCGAATCCAGTGTACGGTGTTGGGGGTATAGCCTGTAGTGTACGTATATGAGACATCTTTGAGATGTCATCGTCAAGATGACTTGAAGATTACCAAGACTTCTTGAAGATATAATCAGACGGACATCTTAAAGATGTCATCGGCAAGACACCCTGAAGATATGTATCTTTATTAGGTCTCATCAGTTTGAATAAAAATTCTGTTAAAATCTGGACATTAAATGGACATCTCTAAGACTTGAAAACTTGGACATCTTCAAGATGCAATTAGAAAGACATCTTAAAGATGTCTTCTTATACCGCAAGACGTTCAGATGTCTTGTGCTTTCTGGGTACGCTTACACGTCTCCTTAAATCGTTTTTATTTTGAAACGGTTCCACTAAAAGCGCATTACTTCAGCGTTTACACGTCAATTTTGTGAACCAATTTAAATCAGCTGATTGGAAATAGTAATAGTACTGCCAACCTATCACTTATTGCGTCAAAAATGTCAAAATGAAAATGCTTTAACAAAAATAACGTCACTTTTTCTCAAAGGCGTTATCCATGAGAAAGTGTAAATAACCGAATCTGACTTGTGACTTATTCTATTAAACCTGTCCTGGTTATGTTATATGTCATTTACTATACACAAATATTTATGCAAAGCAAATAAACCGGCTATCGTCCGTGGAAGGTATCACCTCGTGTACGGCCATCAACCAAGTGACATACACGATGGATTTGGTGTTGGATATATCCTTTGATTACCTAAATCATATTCTGCATCTGCTACGCTGACTTCACTCACACATAGTAGGCACGATGTTTGTACACTCCTAAAACTGGTCATAATACATTTTTCCCGCAATTTCCACATTTTTTCTGCAACTATTATCTGACCAGCGGATCTGAAGCTACAAAAGGAATGCGGACAAAAATGTTCAATGTTGCCAAGTTTATTTATAAAAAAGCAAAATTAGCGGTAACAGCAATTTAAGATATTTTTATGCCTACTTTAATATAGTTGCTAATGTATTTTTGTTTAATAACTGATATTTTTATATATTTGTTAATGTATTTTTATTCAATAACCGATAAATCAAATTTTGATACGGTATTTGACGTCACGGTTAGCTGCCACAAACATCTACCTTGAAATTCGCAAACGGAATTTTTAAGTTGTAGGTGGTCGTTGGCACCACTGCATCTGAAACAAGCTGAACCGTTTACTCTGTTTATACGGCATGTAAAACCGATTTAAGCCACGTTAAATCTCATTTTTAAAACGCTTTGAGTTAAACCGTTTTAACGCCTTAAGTCGTTTTAAGAAGTGTTTACACATAGGTTTTAATTATACCATTTCCATCAGTAGTTTCAAAATGATCAAATTAAATTTCTAAAGCGTCAATTGTAAATTGATCAAGTATTGGCCAAGTATTGAATTGAAAAGATTCGGAATAAGTAGTCTGGACTATTCCACTGAACATATTGAAAATCAGAATCAGAAACTTTCTGTTAGGTTAGGCATACTATGAATTGCAAGTACGGTGATAACTGCTCTGTTTATTTACTTTTCTTTTTCGTTTATGTGTATGTAATGAGACATTTCATATGAAGTACTGTTGAACTTTTAATATGAATATGTATTGTACACAATTTGACGAATATATAAATGAGTATGGTATGTCTGTATGTTTTCATTCATTTTATTTTATGTATGTAATTTGTCTTCTTCTTTTGACATGTTCTATATCCTAATAGGGTCATTTGGAATCAATAAAGATTTTCTATTTATCTTTGGCCTTTTTGGTTGTAGATACAGTGTTATGCTGACTCTGTTTTAACACAAATTATGTCATTGTTGAGTGGTATACTCTATATGATGATTTCATTGATTTTTTTTGTCATCAACTGTAAACTACTTTATTACTTTTGAAGGATTAGTAAAATGTTTACTTTGTATAGTGTTTCATTCACAAGTACTTTGATGTAACAGAGCTAACAACCAACTCCCATATTCAGTATATTGTTTTGTTAAATGTGGAGAAGTTCGTGACCCCCTTTCAAATGTACCTGTATATGCACCCGCCTATGTCCTGTCTAGGGTAAACATCTTGGATGTTTACAAAATCCACTAAGATGATGCAAGCAAACAATCACTGTGTTGAATAGCTATCATTACTTATCTAGTTATATATGATCGAAGTATCGATTCTTCTTTGACTTGATCGCTGACCTGCGAGTCGGAGCATTGCTTAATGCGGCATCCAACTGAATACTTGATGAAGCATTCGTGTTTACTTCAATTTTTCCTTTGAAGGAAAATACATTAGAATAGAACTCCTCAATTACTCTAGGTATAACATAATCATAAATAACTCCACATAAATAAAAAAAGCAAGTGCATCACTTCAGGACTTTTAATAGTTTTGGTCTTCTTCTTTGGTTATATTTGAATCGCTGCAGGTTGTAGCCATTGGGAAACAAATTCCCCGGCAGCTCATTCCACAGCGTCGAGGTTCTCCAAAAGAAGGAATGTTGGAGGAGACTGGTTCGGGGAGTAGGGTCCTCGACCTGGTAAGGATAGCCTCTCTAGTGTTCCTCGTTCGGACGGTCTTCGGTGTTATTATCTGAAAGAGCTCACTAGAACATCTTCCGTGATAGAATCTGTAAAACAGGGACAGGTCAGCCACCCTTCTTCGATGTTCCAGACTGTGGAGGTCCTTTGTGAGGTTAGGCGTATTGATTGGTCTAATTGCTCTCTTCTGGATAGTGTCCAGAGAAGCTTTAGAGAGTGCTTCGGAGCGTATCCCCACGCTTAGAAGTAATACTCTAACGATGGATGGTTGGATCTGTGCCTCATTCTCAGCCAAATACCCTCACATAAACATAGACGTGCTCCATTCCAGATGCTCATTCCTTGGAAGCACAACACATCTGCATTTGACTGCCCTGAATATTTGGAAATAAGAGTGGCCAGAGCAAACTCAAGAACAGTATCATACAGTACCGTGTATACTTTAAAAACCGCCGAGCTGTTAACTTCCTCGGTCAACATGGATAAGCTTTAACATGACCAGGACCCAACATGGCATATGCTCGGGCATATTCAATGCCCTGGTTAGCATGTAAGAACAGCTTTTGCTAAATTCTCGCCAGGTAAAATGAAGGCATATTGAATATTAAATGCATATTGAGTTTCCTCTTTAGAGGGATACAATTTTGTATCCTCAGTGTCAATGCGGCGCCATCAACCAAAACATCCACCTCGTTACAACAGACTGTGTCCTGAAGGCCTAAGAGGATGCAAGGACGACAGAACGACTCCCTGTAAGCAACTCCGGCAGCCATTATTCATTAGCTCGGAAATCTTTTTCTAATACACCCGCCATTTGGTGACATTGCTCTCAGGCTTCTCTCTGCGCATTCCTCTTTCGATGTACGTATATTTACCATGTCAAAGTCAGTCAGAAACATGTGTACTGTGTTTCTTAGTGACGCACATAGGTTCTATCAACGAGTCTATCGATGTTTTAAAGTTCATAAATAAGCTATCAGGTCATCGTGGATACGAAGATTTTGGTTTATAGCAATCATCTGATGAATCGCTTGATGTGTGTAGTATGTATAGTGGTAGCCAATTTGTTAGAGAAAACATGATTGTCCTGATTATGAATCTCATTAGTAGTAGCGCAGTACAAAAATAAGTAAGGTCTACTTAACACAGGGAACATAAAGAATGTTAAAAAAGCCAAACTGCTCTTATCTGTTTTTTCAATGTCATATTATATACATAGGTATTGTCACATCAGGACCCCAAGTCTGATTAGTGATAACCTTAACTCTTAACTCTTTTATTTTTGTAATGTTTACTCATACGTTTTACATTGACAAACAAAAAAGGTTCATGCTTCATTTTGTGGAGTGTTTATTAAAAAGTAGACTTACCAACTTTTGTTGTAATTTTAATGATAAAATGCTCCAAAAAAATGTTTGAAGAAAAAGATTTAGGATGGTCATTTCCGGTTATGTTGCATTTCAAAGCAAATATATGCTGTCAGAAACACGGGCCCACAAACAAAATATATGATTTTTCCAGATTTAATTAAAATACAAAGAGTTTTATAAACCTAGGCTGTTGGATGTAGCTCGCATATCACCTTCAAAGACGTTACTAAAATTATCTAGCACTATTAATGCCAGCGATAAGCAGAATCCATAAAAAGGGTCCTATGAACAAAATAAAGTCCTCATTATTCTGTTTACATCCTCTCTTGTCAGATATGAAATTAACATTTCGTGGCAAGCTAGAGTAGTAGGTATTTGTTTAATGTTGTTGCTTCATCATTTTTTTATATTTTTCAGGCCAGAGAAGAATTTCACGCTCATCTAGCCACAACCAGAGGTCATCAGATGCAAAGCGATCTAATGGATGACAGTGAACTTTTGACAGATGACAGGGAGCTAGATACGGATTTAAACGGTAATGCTGTTTAAGAAACTTTCTCAATCACTTCTAACGATATTGTGTTATTTTAGGGCCTGTGAATATCAGTACAAAGGCGAAACTGATAGCTCCTGGTATAGTGGCGCCGGGCGTAGTTTCCATCACTTCTGCAGAATTGTACTTCGAAGTGGACGAGGAGGACGAGGAGTTCAAGAAGATGGATAATGAGGTGAGTCATTTGGTTTTTTTGTACAGTCTTAGTGAAGCGCCATATTGAATTATGTACCGATTATTGCTGTTTTCCTTTCAATGTCTGCTATTGAAATGCAGGGCGACCACAGATTTTGGCTTCGTGCGTTGTTATACTGTATCAAGTAGATGCATCGCATTATGTGGAAACATGCTTCACAAATTCATATCAGCACACATTCAAAACGTATTTGTTAGATCTTAAATTTAAAAATTAAAATCAGTTAATCTAGTGGCGTTCAGAAGCATTCCAGGATGTGATGATATTGGGGACGTTGGAACTGATGCTGTATATATTTATGGTTGGGGTGGGAAAGTTGAGGGATCATTTTTGTCAACGCCCTTTCTGAATACAAAATATTTCCGTCTTCCCTGCTGCATCAATTTCAACCGCCCCCCCTCCTTCAAATTTGTTAATTGATTGCCACAAACGTCTAAAACCGAGGTTTGGAGCTGTCCTGAAGATTTTGTTTTTTTTTTGCTGATTACTCCGCCGCCAATCTAGCTATTTTCAAAACTGAGTTACACCATTTAGGGCCGGTTGTACAAATGCGGGTTTAGCACGAGCTTTGTTTAGCCTAAGCTTAGCTAAGCTCAGGCTTAAAGTCGACACCCGTTGTACAATCGTCGGCTTAGTTAAGCCTGGTTGATAATGAAATTCACTACAGTTGGCAGCAATACGTACTGACATAATCATCTGAAAAATTACCTTTTTTGGTTAGGCACTTATGACATTTTGTGTCAAATTTTGGCAACGACCGTTTTTCTCTCTGTTCTTTCATTCACTCTCTTTGTTAAATTAGACACAAATCTTCCAAAAAATTTGACCTAATAAAGTGACACGCAATTTGAAGGTTCATCCTTGACAAATCATGTCATTTTTATATCAGGTTAGGTTTAAACCTCAGCTAAGCTCGCGTTGAGCATTGGCTTACGTAAGCTCGTGTTAAGCTTGGAGTGGGGGGTTAATCCAGCATTGCACAACGGACATTTTGCCACTGACGTGGTTTAACGTCGGCTTACCTTAAGCCGAAGCATAAGCTTGCATTGTACAACCGGCCCTTAACATGATCTCAGGTGTACACGTAGCACCTCCTATATCCCTCCGTTCTGCAGGTGTTTGCTTTCGCACACCCTGTATTTCTCGCCGAACAATTTAGAAGCATAAAGCAGTGCTTAGCTAGTAAATCATGCGGGGGGTTATCGACAGCTTGTGTGTCGCCGGCGGTAAGACAAACATGCGGGCTCCTCATCGCCGATCGGCAAATTGAAACCGACGCCGGACAACGATCTGTGGGCGGGGCCGACTATGATAATTCATTTTTAAACGGTCTCCGATCAAGAACCCACTGCTGGCGCGAGCGCATTCAGATTTGAACTGCGTTTTATTATCAATTTGCGAAGAGCGGTCGACTTCTCCTATCGATAGTCAAGGACTATTAGGCCCGATTTTATCAACATGCATATTCTAACAAAGCCTTTGACAAAGCTTTTCTATTAGATTTTTTTTTGTTCGTGCTGCATCAACTACCTATTAAATGTTGTTTAGCAAAAGCTTTCTATTGGGTATTCAGAGCTGTGTTAATAAGTATCATCCAATAGTATTTTATCAATTCTGGAAACGAAACGTCAAACCTGGATGACACCTTTATCAATAATATTTTAGAATTCATGGATCAAAATCATAGCAGAAAATCAGAACAAATCCATTGATTTGCAAATTAATTCCAGATTTTTAATGTTTACCTTACAATTATTGTATAATTACTAATTGCAACTGCAGTCAGATTGATTATAGACAAATAGATACCTTTATGAAGAAACTTCCATCTACATACTGGATGCAAGTTTGTTATAGACCTCATAGAAATATTCACAGATGCATAGGCAATGTGTAAAAGGCACCGTAGCGCAGAAACACATTGGAAGGCATGCATATGAATAAAAATTCTTCCTGCTAATTCCCCCCTTTCTCTGAAAAGTATATAATCCACCTGATTCACTTTTTGACTATACGACAGGTTTTTGGTTTGCAATAAATAGGGTTATACTTTTGGCAGTCCGCGAGCTTGGCTGTTAAGAGGGATAGGCAACCAGTAATGCACACTGGGGAAACAGATTGGTCAACACTATAATTAAATCGTGCGTTTTGCTTTGCAACGCAACAAAATTTTGTTTTTACCCCTTTTTACTATAATACATAGGTATATTGCAGGTACTTATAATTATTATTATCGATAGTAAATTATTGTTTTTTCAAAATAATACACTAACTTGAATTTCTTGTTATAATTATCATTTGATAGAACAATGATCCAGTGATCAAATGTACTGCTTTTGTAGAATCAGATTGGTTGAGATTAGCAATTGCTAAACTCTTTGTTAAACAAGAGAATGCAAGTTTTCACCATTTAGGATTAAAAATCAGAATTGAAAAGATACTAGATGGTTCTTAATGATCGATTGTATATAAAGCATGTCATTTTTCACCTTTTTGAGGTAAACTTCAAGAGAAATCAATAATTTTCAGAGAACTTTGACACATGCATGTTCTTGAATGGGCTGCTCTGATTGGTCAAAACCTTTGTTAAAATTCGTGTGTTGATAAAATCAGGCCTTAGGATACCTTTTTATTCGGCGAGAAGCTTTTGTAGCGAATTTTAAGGTGAAGAGGTCCAGAGAAACTTTGAACTAAGACCTGCACGACTGTTTGCCAAACAGGAATATACCATATTGAATGAATTTGTGGTTCTTGGATATTTAGGCCGGCGTCGTTTAGCGTTAAAGCTTGACGTTTCGCCACCACGAGTGAATGGCATCTTCAGAAGCTATTTCATTTCGGCAACTTCCAAAATACTCAGTATTTGTGTGAAATAGCTTCTGAAGATGCCATCCACTCGTGGTGGCGAAACGTCAAGCTTTAACGCTAAACGACGCCGGCCTAAAAACCAGAGAACCACAAATTCATTGGACGACGGTCACAAAAACCTTACACAGAATATACCATATTGATGAGAATGTGATCCTGTTGTGGGTCCCCAGACGCATTGGTGTAGCTTACAACAAGCTGGCTTGGTTAGAGGCCCTGACAAGAGCCGTACGCTATGGCTTTTGAAGAAAGACAGAAAGTCTTCAACCTATTGGTAGGGGTTCTCACAGACCATTGCCGTCTGAGCAGACATTAATCTCTCATGGAAGTGGTTACACATCATGGGCTGTGTATCGCAACCTCAAGGTTCAGATATTTGGCACGATGGAGTTTCAAGAAGAAACACTATATTCAGTAAACTGGTCCGACGTATTGACGTTTATCAGACGGTGTGGTAAATTCGACGACGACTACTACTACTTCTAGTCATGGGGAAACATCCTTAAGGATAATTATGTTCCTTGAAGTGTGGCAATACACGAAAGGTATAACTCACAGGCACACTGATCAGATAAACTTAAAAAGTTCGCCTGAGCTTGTCCTTATTCATAGATGTTACCTGAACAAGATAGGAACAAACAGCTCCTGCACCGGCCCTTAACCCTTACGCGCCAGGTCATGTTGGCCTGTACGGGTGAGCTTAAAATGAACTTGCAAAAGGCTGGTTAGAGGGAGAGAGATGACTGCTTTTGGAAAAAACCTCAACCTTGTAGCAGGCCATTACCGACTGCTCCAGATGTTGTCGTTTCAGTTCCTAGGCAGTTGCAGATATTGCTGCTTATTTCAACTTAATATTTGGTGGGGTTGGGCTAAAGACTCGATTTGAAAGAATTCTGATTTTCAAAAATATAATAGCATCACCTTTGTGATGACAAACATCCAGACACAGACAGGGTATATTGGATTAAGAAGTATACTAACTGGTGTACCGATTTTGATGAAATTGGGGACAGAGTTTTAGAAAATTAAGCTATTATTATGAATGGTATCAAAATGATATTCAAAATAACTGCTTGCCAATAGGGTCTTTGCAGTCAAAATAATATAGATTTGAGGCATTCAGTGTAACGTATTGACCATCATAAAATACAGGTTTTTAATTTTTAAGTTGCACACACTTATACCAAACATAAATTTCAACGAGGGAAAACGAAACGAAAACGATTTTTGTTACAGCTGATGCACGTCATATTTTCATTGAGGTTAGGCATCTGTAATTTTTAACGAGTGTTTCGCGTTAACAAGGCTAAATCAAAAAGAAAGATTGAACTCGATTGAAGTAAAGATCCTGCTTTTTGAGGTTGAGAATTTTAGCTATAGGGTAATGTGTGATTAATTTAATAATCACGCTACGATTGTCAATACCGTACTGCTTGATGACAGACAATTTTCTTCATTTGAACAGGAGAAAGAGTAAGTTTTGTTCTAGACAGACTTTTCCTTTCCTGTAAATGTACTATTAATCCAAATTTACGACCACTGGCACTGCAAGGAGCCTGTAAGCAGAAAGATTTTGGACACCTCTCACGTCTCAGTCAAATATCAATTAAGTTTATGTACTGCTAAAAACAATGTAGAATTACTGCGTTGGGACTTTTTGTGCCATTTTTAATAATGTTAACCTAAGAATAAGAAAAGCTTATTAATTTGTTAGGAATTTGTATTAGATCCTGCCGATCGAAGCAGTGAACAACTAGTGAAAATGATTTAATTTTTTAAGCTTATCTGTTCTAGATGCTGCTTTATAGATATGATTCCGTTTCTTTTAAATGTAGTCCGGAATCTCTTAACAGGTCTCAGCCGATACATAAGGCTTATCATGCTTTTTTTTTAATTGAAGATCTTTGTCCCTTCGATGATATATCTTACTACAATATAAAATGCCTAATACTCATATGGCATCCACATGATAGCTACCAGCTACAAAGACTATCAGTTTCAATTTCATATGCCGTTATTTAGGAGTAGTTAAGTATCTTCCTTTTTCAACCAAACCATCCATCAAGCAGCGTACCTTTATTGAAATTAGTTTTGTGCATTGCATATTCATCGAGAAAACAATAAATCATTGCCCCCTAGGTTGGGCGTGCCCGGCTGACGGCCTTATGTAAACACAGATAAAACGTTATAAGTTTGAATCTTAATAATGGGCCTTTTAGGTATCGCCTCATGGAGATTTTATACGGATGGTCAAAGCGGGCAATTTGCATTTCTTGTAGGCTACCGGACCACATAAAATTATTAAAAAACGCCGCGTGCATGCAAACAGGGTATTTAGTTCGGAAAATAATCGATTACGGATAGGGGGTCATCATTTGACACGTTGACGTGAATGATACAAAATGAAGGAGTACAAGCGGTTCAAAAATTAATGAGCTCCCGGCAAATCCTCATCACATCTCGGAATTGATGGACATACCGACGGAGATGCAATATCAAATCTGTCAATGGCCAATAAATATAGCCACATTTATAAGTATCAAAAAGAATTTTTAACGTTTCGGTTGTAGCCTTTTCTGTTTTAAAAATCCCGCATCCTGACTCTGTTGATGAATCCAAAATAAATACCACTGAAGTGTCGATAGCTTAAAACTAAAAATACTAACTAAAAGCTCCAAAAGTATAGGTAACTAATTGATAAAATATTTTTTATTCCTGTTATGGTTGTTAGTATAGTCTCTAATCTTTTGGAAATAATACGCCTATTGAATTTAATTTAATTTGATGCTCCTGAGAGAATTTTAAATTGAAAAACATGTCAATAAAAGTTGCTTGTGTTTTTTATAAAATACATATAGTACTTATAGAACAGAAAATTTGATGTATGAATTTCACTAATTTTCTAGAGTTATCTTATTTATTTGAAAACAATTTATGTAAATTTAATAAAAGCATTTATTTATTCAATTTACGCATGCCCTGTATAGTCCAGATCAACTCATGTTAATAAACTTGATACTACCCTGAACGACACATGGTAGGATCAACGAATTATGATAATCACGGACTGTCTAATACCAACTTTGACCAGCTATACATATTGGCGGGAATAGCTTGAAATAGCCCCCTCAAATCAGGCAAGAAGTCTCATGTATAGCAGAGTGAAGCAGACAGTCGTTAAATAAAAGACACCCTATGGACACAATATGGACACAAGCTCCCAGCATCGAGACTTAATCCGGGAAGAATTTCGTTATGTCCACAAACCCACTGAAGGACTCCAAATCAGTAACCAAAGAGGACTGTGGAACGGACGACTAACAGGACCACATACCAACTTGGAATCCAACTGGTATTCCTGCCGGATCACAACTGGAATGGAAGACTTGGAAAAGTCTCAACAGGATTAGATGCCAAATGGGCAGATCTGGGGATACGGTGGGGACGATTTATGTGCCTGCGGGGAGAACCAGACGATGGAGCATCTCCTATCTTGTCCATCCTCGGAAACCCGTTGCAAAATCCAGGACCTATGAGATGCGAACGGCACTTCAAATTTGTATCGATGACTTACAAATATTGCCACCTCGAAAGCAATGCTTGTATGAGGTATTGGCATATACACATACGATAATTTAGCTAACATATTGAATTTATCCGTCCTGGATTCTGGCTGGACTGAAAACGTAGCTTCTGCAGCCTTCCACAAGTATCTGCTTCTTGAAGAAATGCATTAGTATGATGTCTAATGCATAAAATTTTGATGCAACAAAAAAAGCAAAACAAATAAGAAATTAAATAAATGAATAATATTTGATTCATGAGATGCAGAATTATCTCACCTTGGGGCGGCAGTCTCTGGGTCTCATTTTGAAATATCAACAATACAAAGGTACATTTTGTGTTCTTAAGGACGTTCGTTCAAGAGAGCTATTGGTAGATGAAAATGAATTTGTTAAGTTTTAATCACATAGATATCTATCCTAAAAAATTCAAAACTTCTTATCATCATTTTAGAAAGTTATTAACGATTAATAACAAAAATTTTAACAAGGGCCCTTATGGCGAATCAGCGTTTTTTGTTAAAGGTATAATAAACATATTTTAAGAGTAGTTACAAAAATAAATAATGTTTAAAAATATTCTTTGAAATACGTAGTTTAAAATAGGGTTGACGACCGTTTAAATTACTCATTAATTATTTTAGTCATGGTAGTTAAAACTCTTTCGGAAATGAAGAGACCATATTAAAAAAAGGCAACGCGCTGTTTTCCAAACCCACAGCCTTCTTTCTCTTCACAAAAGGGGGACCGGAGTGCACAGTGTTCGTCATCGTCAGTTTTAGGTTAGGTTGCATTGTCGATCTTCATTTGTGTGAAATTTATCTTTTGAATTATTATCTAAGAATCATTGACGTCTACGACGTCAATGCTGAGAAACGCGCTGTTGGCAAATTAATTGATTAAATAGTTACATGGGGTCAAAATAATAAACAATTTAGATTTACTGATATTTTCAAATAGAGACCGTATAAATATCTAGTTTATATGAAAAGATTTCATAAATAATTGCAAACTTATTAATATGCCTTGCAACTTTTCTGAAGTTAGTTAGTAAGCAAAAAACAAATCTATTTTCTGCACAGCTGTCAAACAATGTCACTTATTCAAAATTAATTTACGGTCAAATTTTGATATAGACCACAGATGTGACCAAAATGTCATTAAAATTCATCTTCCACTATATGTGGCTTCTTATTGACGGACAGAAAAAGGAAATGTGGATTTTCAGGAAATTTTTGTATTTTCGAGTTGGCTAAACAGAGAGGGGGTTCGGATCTCAAAACCTCGCGTCGGTGGCGAGTAATTCCACTGTGATTTTAGTGAATTGATACTTATTCCTTATAGCCTATAGAGATCGAGTTGGCTAAACAGAGAGGGGGTTCGGATCTCAAAACCTCGCGTCGGTGGCGAGTAATTCCACTGTGATTTTAGTGAATTGATACTTATTCCTTATAGCCTATAGAGATCGAGTTTACATACGAGGTGACTCCTACCATCACTGGTATAAACACGCGGCGCGAGTACGCCCTCCCCTCTAATTCTAGCAAAACCACTACCAAGGGAACCCACTAGCATTTTCCGGCATTTGAAATAATTTTTGGAATATCTCTCACAGCCGATTCCAAAATTCTAAACAAGTGATTTTGTCATGTTTACTAGGTTCTAAGGAACGTGTAAACGACATAATATTTTTTTCTGCAAGTACCCTAATGTTTCCTCTAGCTAATTGTCTATAGAGGCAGCCAGAACTTTAGCATCTAAACCTTTCGCGCCCCACAGATCTGCCGCGGTATTTCTCAAACTTATCTAAGGCACTATATTGTGTCCTGTGATATGATAGAGTTATTTTACGGTATTCAGTAGGTATATTTATCACAACTTGTTCAAAAAAAAAAGAATGAAAAAATAGTCCTCACATATCTCTTTTATAAGGTTCTTGGCCGTTGGGCCCTTGGGACCTTCAGAAATGCTTCATTTTCATGCTACAGCGTTATGCTAATTTTATACGGATTGTCAACACCAATATTTTGCATCGTTTGTAGACTAACGGAGCATACAAAATTAATCAAAAATGCCCCATGCATTCAAAGAGGGTAATTACATATACCGTCAAGAACTGACACAGTAATTATTATTTGACGTATAAAATCGCTATGATAATTAACAAAGGTAATTTTTTTGTTAACAACATATATTCACTTGTTTGTTGATTTTACTCGAAAAACGCTTTTTGTCTAAGGGCTATTCATTATTGTTGTAGTTAAAAAATAGCAACTAGAGGCTCGACTTCTATATATACTATTTTCCGAGGTTATACGTAAAAAAAGCAAAACGATGGAAATACAATTATGTAAACTAATGTATAGGTTTTTACATGGCACTCTTTTATTAATTGGTATATATAGCAGCGTTACTAGGATAGTAATGTCAGTTATGTCAGTAATGTCATCATGTAAGTCTGCAAGCGGAGGAAACAGAAGATCAGTAATTCATACTAGGTTCATTGAATTTTCGTTTCTTGAGAAAGAGGCAATTGGAAGAGCAAACGTTTTTGTTTAAATGTAAAGCCACGAGAAGGGCTACCCAAATTTTGTCGAATTGGTGAAATATGGTTTATGTGTACTTGCCACACAAAATTTCGAAATAGACTGAAACCATCCACAAATAGTACCTTGCTATTAGTTAACGCCAACAGAGACAAGTCGTTTCTGCAGCAATGACCAAAAGACATACATTTTTTATTTCTATGTATTTCATTAAACTTTTCTCTTTTCATACTTTTCAACTTTCTCAGCATCTTAAAATACAGCTACATGGTCTATGACTATATTAGTTTACCTAACCTAGGTATATAAAATATGTATATTGTTATTTTTTATTATTGTTTAGTTTAACGTAAACTAGAAAACAAAAACCGTATTGATGACATTATTTGTAATTTTGTATGTCGAAATTATACCGGGTATCGTCATCAATAGCCACATCCCAATGAAAAGTAGAAGATTGTTACCTAATTGGTTTCTGATCAACAATGGCTGCTTTTATTTGAAAACCTATCAATAATGTATAATGTTAGAAAAAAATGCAACTTTTGAAGTTTGCTTCTTAAAATGTGGCACTATATCGTTACTTGATCGATAACATACATGATGTATGATTATGTTGGGTTAACAAGATTAGTTATTTAAAGGTTTATTTAGTTGTTATGTTTTGATTAATGATGAGCATAAACTAAAAGAAATCAGTATAGTCAGCGTTATTTGTTATTTTTGTACTATGCAGTTTCAAGAAAAGTAATAAATAGGTCAATTAAGGAGCAAATTTTCGATGTGCGAGCATTCTTGGTTAAGCGAGCAATGAGTAATACCACAGTAATAGTTTTTGATTCCCGGGTGAAAATTATTTCTGGTATCGTCATAACTACACCTTTTCCAACAGTAGTTTCCAAAGCGTCAAGTGATAATTTCAAAACGGTCAGGTTAACTTTCCAGATTCGTCATTGGTAGTTTCAAATATTCAGTTGAATATTCCAAAGCATCAAATGTAAATTCAATTAGTCACTTTTAAATTCCAATACGTCAGCTGTAGTTTCATGTCGTCGTATAATCCATGTTTGCTACCTCGAACGCAAACAGCAAATTCTCAAAAATCGAAAAGAGGTTTATTTTATTATATTATAGAGCACTCCAGAACGTGCTTTTTAACTACAACTACATAGTGTAAAAAGTGCATATCTATTTGTTGTACCTACGAGATGCATGGAGTTTGCAGCTCAAGACGAAGTCTCTATCAATCGTCAAGTGGGTTTGACGGCTGTTTTATGTAAGCTACTCTATTTTTGTACTATGTACTGCAAAAAAGTTAAACTTTTGGCACATTACATAGTACAAAAGACACTTTTTGAACAATAGTAGAAAAATAATTTTATCTACTCTCATTAAGTTAAACAGCCAAACTACTTTGAACCGGTTATGCTAACTATAAACAAATAGCGTCCAGCCGTGGGGTATGAACTCCACCTTTTGGATACCAGTACTGATCTATTGGAAATGCATTGGATTAAATAGACGTTGTAATAGCTGCAAATATCGCTATGAAACGTCAAACGCTAATTCGAACGGTGACAGTACTTATTTTAGTGACAGAAGTGAGGTTAAATTGCCAATATTGTGTAATTTTAATCCTACTATTTAGTAACTATAGTATTCAACTCGCGGTCATGGTAATAACTCACTTATAGATTTACAACATTCACCTACGGCTCGAGCTGCTAACTTCATCTGCGTGAGTTATTACATTCACTACCGCTCACTGAACAATATACTATTAACGCACGACGCCTGCGCGTGTTTTTATCCATTTGTACTTTAATATACTAGGTAGTGAATTTACATGGGCTTTAAAACTCATTTTGTTCGAAATTTCTGGTAATGTTATCGCGTCGCTGTACTGAGATTACTGTGTGTGTCGGATCTGCCTAATTTTTTTTTGTGTAAGACACATCTAAAGAAACAATTCGATATAGAGAACATGGGATCGCAAAAAATTCCCCATGTCTTTACGGCCATTGAAAGTATGTATCTGTATGTACATGTATATGTATGACTTAAACGATAACTTTCGAAAAATAAATATAAAATTACGAAATACTTTTGTTACGTGCATTTCGTGTATGTAAAAACAACCGGGGCAAAAAAATGTGTGTAACATGAGTAAAAAGCATATCAATGAATATTTTGTTTAAAAAAAAATAAAAAAAGTAGTTGCAAGGGATGGGTTTCAAACCAACACCACAGTGATTCGCTGTCGAGCACTATACCGCTAGGCCACCCAGCATCGCCTCAACGAAACATATTTGGTTAGGCACTTTATTACTTGGATTTGTGATCTAATTTCAAAGATACAAAAATTATTATTAATTTATTTAAGTTTTATTTTGATATAACTTTTGAATTATTGCGAAAAAAAAAGAAAACAAAAACAGTTTTGTTGTAAAACTTGTATTTGATCTCTCCATTTATCACCAAAAAAATTATTAAAAACCCTAATTTTTGGTCATCATTCATCATCATCATCAACATCATTAGCAGAAGAAAAAACTAACGATCAAATGTACAGTTTTTGCGGAATCTGATTGGTTGAAATTAGCAATTGCTAAACTCTTTGTTAAACAAGAAAATGCAATTTTCCACCCATTGAGGATGGAAAATCAGACTGGAAAAGATACTAGTTGGTTCATAATGGTCGATTGTATATAAAGCATGTCATTTTTAAACTTTTTGAGGTAAACTTCAAGAGAAATCAATACCTAGTTTTCAGAGAACTTTGACAGATGCATGTTCTTGAGCGGGCTGCTCTGATTGGTCAAAGCCTGTGTTAAAATGCGCCTGTTGATAAAATCGGCCCTATGTATTTGAAACCCTAATTGACGCTTAGAAGTGTAATTTGGTCCTTTGGAAACTACTGCTGTAAAAGATGTAGACGTATTTCAATGAAAAGTAGCAGATTGTTACCTAACCAAAGTGTGTAGGTATTTTTTGCTTATATGATATGTGTTTCATTAATGTTTTCTTTTGCCATACTATTCAGCTTCATTTCTTAAAATATGTAAGTTTCGTTGACAATCCTGTTGTTGTTGTTAGTTATTATTATGATTATATTAGATCCTGGGCGCATCTAAATCCAAAGTAGCAATGTGTTACCTAACTGATATTTGTTTCGACAATGGCTACTGGTCTCTTACAATCTATCGATAATATTCTAGAAAAATTTCATAGACATTCTTGGGATTCCATTGAGCATCAGATCGTCTCCCGGTCGGTCCGTTCAGCTGATTAACATTATTTGTAGCCGCTAATACTGGGTGGTAGAGGATAATAAGCAGTGACTGCGCCCTACGGCGCAGCTGCTCCTTTAGGGATGGCCAATTATTTGGCTACCTGCCGCGAATAGATTACATTTGAATGTCTTGCTTTCCATTCCATCTTTAATGGGTATCTCGTATTTACATAACTCCGACTTTTCCGTGGAGATATTTATGACTGAGCGCGGGGTTCCCGGCGCGGCGTCCGGCGTCTATATGACGACTATAGATGTATCCGATAAAGCAATAAGGACAAACACGTAACAGCGCACAATAATGTGTATCGTTAATTTGAATTGCCTTTACGGTCTCTAAGGCATTCCATTGGATTTACATCAGCAGAGATGTCTCTATTTTCATCGGTATCCTTTATCGTATAATACCGTTAACTCAATTCTAGTACATGAACATACACTAACTTTATGAAGTTAATGAGTTTCTACTGATCAATGGCCTAGAAGGAATACTGTTTTAATTATTTTTACATAATTTATGTTGTGATAAGTTGAATAATCGGATTAAAAATAATACTCGTAATAACATGAAACTATACGGAACGACATGAAATAAATAATTAAAGATCCATCCGTAACCGACGACAGCTGCAGAAAGTGCCACCAACAGAAAGAAGCAATAGACTACATAACAAGCGCATGCAAAACTCTCGCTGGAACCGAGTGCACAGCTAGACATAACGCTGCAGCCAAAGTCATGCAACAAGCACTAGCCACACCAATCTGATAGAAAACACCGATCCGTATTATAATACACACCGACTTCAGTACGCGAGAACAATCAATACAAACTATACTGGGACGTTTAAATACATATTCCAGCAAATAGGCCAGATATACATAGTTTTTCAGTCAAAAGCAGACAAAGTTACCTATTTGATAGATATTGCTATTCCCAAGAATACGAATATCCAAAACATCTACGCGTCTGGGAAGATATATAAATACACTGACCTTGCGATAGAAACAAAACGACTCTGGAAGCAAAACACAGTTACTATTGTCTCCCAATTATGTCGGGCCTCGGACACCAAAAAATTTTACACCACACCTGCAACAGTTAGGTCTGGACGAAAGGTTACACAAAATATTTCAGAAGTCTGTAATCCTGAAGACCTGTACGATCCTTCCTAAATTCAGATCAGTAATAGTTCAGGTTTGACTTGGCACAGCCCTTCAACCCTACCGCAGTACTGCGAGATAAACTTGGAAAATAATAATTAAAATAAAAATCATTTATTGCCTAACAGGTAATTCCATTAAGAGGATAATACATACTCTATATCACTACACCTTTTCCAGCTGTAGTTTCTAAAGCTTCAAGTGATAATTCAAAACGGTCGAGTTAATTTTCCAACTCGTCAATTGTAAATTCAAACTGTAAGGTATAAATTACACCTGACGAAGAAAATACATAACTACGCTTTAAAAATACTTGAACTATATGCCCCAAATGTGCTGCATAAAGAAATTCCAATCGAAAATCTTTAAATCGATTTTGCTCAGATTAATAAAATTATTTTGTGGCATGACACCTTTATCCACTTGTGTCTTCATTTCTAAATGCCGTAGTTCTTCACAAGACCATTACCTCATTTCGAGTTTCGCTAAAACGAACCTTTACCGAAATTAATCATAAGGTTGAGCCCATTCTTCCGATATTTTCATCTCGGATGACACATTCTTATACTATCGTACAATCCGTCTCTGTAAGAATCACTGAAAGAATGAACGGCCGGCCCATCACAGCCGAAGAACCTTATGGCCGACCCGACTGTAATCGTCGACTTGAATTAATGATCGCCAACATTATGCAAATCTCTGTTTGTTTTGGCCTTTAGTACCAGTTTAGCAGTCGGATTCCTTTTATTTTGCCGTTAAAATTTCGGACCGCTGGCGCTGGCGCTGACCAGAGTCGGAGTTATTCATGGCTCTAATATTTCACTGTTTAATTCGAAAGATGCTGTTTAGTATTCACAAAAGTTATGATTATGTTTAGTTCAATTTATCAGGGCAGACAGATACCATGCAGTGGCTGATGCCTCGCATTTTTTTTTTGGTATTGTGCCTTGTACATGAAGGTACGTTGTACTTGTCTCAAGTGATATTTGAGATACAGTTTCCTATATCTCTGAAGATTGTAGATGCCTCTTGGATTCAACAGTAGTTGTTTTAAACTCAAACGGAAATTCGGATCTGGCTTTGTCAAATGGTGATGCATCCAAGCTCAATAGGAGTCAAGATTGATTAAATGAATGGATCAGTTCAATTAGTTACTGGTGAAGGAATAGATCATACGGTGGATCGTTTTGTACGTCTCACTGCACTAGTAACCAAGATCTGCCTTTATAGAAAAAGATAGTATGGTCCCTAGCCCTACCCCACTAACGTCTTCTGTTCCAAAGCTCTAGATACCAAGACCGTCACCTCACCACCTCACAGCCATCTGCAGGGTGAGTGTTAAGTTGATAGTTCTTTTTAGCTGTTTATACAAGTCGTTAAGGCAAACAACTCTTTCAAGTATCTTTTTTTCCGAAAACTGAAAATAAGCGAGATGCGAAATAAAACTGTGTATGGTTTGTGTCTCAAGACGTACTAGTCTGTTTTTGTTTAGTTTTTTGCTCGAATTTTTGTCTTATCGATGAGCCATAGTTAATTATAACTTGGTAAATCTTAAAATTTGTTTCATAATAATGTGCCACCTTTAGGATATACCGATTTAAAATTAACAGCGATAAACAGAAAGTGACTACTGAAGTATCTGACAGGTACAATGCCTAATCGATAAGACAAAAATCGGAGCAAAAAAATTAAACATAAACAGACTAGATATATCATGATACACAAGCCCAGATTTAGTTTTTTGATTGATTGTGTATCTCGCTTATTTTTTTCAGATTTTGAAAAAAGTTATTTGAAAAAGTTGTTTATTTCAACAAATTCTATGCACAGTAGGAATTACCCTGTATTCTTCCTCCGCATAACATCGTGCACAAATTAGGTCAATACAACCCTATCACGTGCAGAGGTCGCCTGAAGTCATATTGATATAACAGACACCCCAACACTATCAGTTGATCTCTGTCTATAGAGAGTAACAGAAACGTTCTTTTTTGGCTGCAATCCCTACAATGAGTTCTTGAGTATGTTGGAAATGCCTTGAGATACTGACCATCTGAGAATATGTTGATTTTGTGTCCATCCTTCAGTCAACCTACTATTCCAGTTCGCGGTTATTCCAACATCTGATTCCTCCTCCAACTTCCTTGCCATAACATCCGCCATTTCGTTGCCATGCTGTACCCCAAGGTGTCCATTTACCCATATCAATGAGACCTGGTGTTTTTCTGAGATATCTTCCACAGCTTTCCTGTACTGTAGAACAAGTCGCCTTGGTTCATTAGTTGTTTCGTATAACTATTCTCAGCTAGGGGTACTAGACCGCATTTAACTTCAACAAACATTATTCATGCGCTCAAGGAGTGAAGTGCCGTCCAACCTTCTTACATTGTATATGCCTAGCTAAGACCTAGCTATTTTCAAAAATCTCGCTATCTAGAAAATAGTTCAGTTCAAGGTAGTACCTTGACCTGGTACCTTCATGTCAAGATTAAACGAAGCCAACTCTCCTGCATAATTTTATCGCTGTGTTAAATACATCTCCTGAGCTGCTGCATTTCATCTTAACGCAATCATATAAATACATTAATGATTGGATAGTACGACCGCACCTTGTTCATGAGATGTAAACGATTCAAAAACGTTTTACAGCTAATGTCTTTCTGACTGTGTAAACGTTTATCGTTTCTGCAAAAAACTATCCGTTGCGTTTTACTAGTCAATACTCTCTCTATTGTGCATGACTTTTAGAGCTTACGATGTTTGCTTTTGGCCTTCAACTTAAACAGTCTAATTTGCAGTCCATTTCGTCTTCGTAGTGTTGGTTGTGCAGTTCAGGAAATTCGCAAAATCCTACGTAGACGCTATGGTTCTATGGTGCCATAATTTTTACAAGTAGTGTTTGTCGATGTGAAATAAAACATGGACTTCACATGTACAGAGCTTGATGAAGGGTGGCGCTGCGATACATAAAAGGCAAACATTGATCAAAGTCTTTTCCTAATTGTTACATGCTAATGGTATTAATTTTGGCGGTATTATCTTTAGCCCAAACAAGATAAGTATTCCGCATAATGGTGTAGATTATCTACTGCAACACTGCAATGCAATTGAACTCGATTGTTCTGTTCTCTTCTTTTAGACCTAATTGAAAGGCTGTTCGACATAGACATTAAATACATATACAGGGTGTCCCAGAAGTCAACGTCTAGCCGCTACGGGGTGACAGGATTGGTTGTAACTATCATGAGAAAAATTACAAAAAAATCTATCCCATAAAATTTGAAAATTATGGCCACTTAAAAAAAAAACTAGAAATTTTCTCAAATTATAACAATTTTTCGGTAATTGTGGTTAACTTTTATTATTTTTGTTTATTTAAACTTTGGAACCGTAACCCTAAATAACATTTCTAGAAGCATAGCCAAAAATAATGACACAATTGCCCCAAGTTTTCTAGAATGAAGACTATTTATTAAACTATGAATTTAAAATTTTCAAGGTTTGCCGACTTTGAAAGACCTTCCTTTAAAAAAAATGTACTAAAGTACCTTGGCAAGTGCCATTAAAAGTTGGCGCATTGTACCAGGATCGTAAAATGGTACAATACTTGTTAGTTTCATACTAAAAAAAAACGAGTAAAAAAAGGAAAACCTCAAGTAACCCGATTTTTGCTAACCCATTTCACTCAGGTCAGATGTTCTTTATTCGCACAAGCTTCTGGTAGGTTCTTAATTTTACGGCAAAATTATGAGAGAGGTGGATAGTGGACATATTTGCCATGAGTGAGCACGACAGATAGTGACGCCACTTTCAGCAAATTCAACAAAAATAAGTAAAATTAATAAAATAATGAAAAATATTGACCTAGCTTAGTTTAGGTTTAGGTTTTTATTACAATAAAAGTTCAAATTGTGTACCATCAGCCTCAGTACAGGTCCTACATTTTCGTAAAAAAGATCTACTTATTAGCCAGGCACATTTAATGCGAGAACACGGATCCCAGTATCGCTTTAAAGTAAGCCTGTGGACCAGAATTTTAAACGGCAAAATTGTTGGGCCTTTTGAGCTGCTTGAGAATTTGAATGGCAGGAATTACCTACATTTTTACGATAAAATTTACCAACTTTGTTAGAGGACGTACCACTAAAGCGGCATACAGACGTTGATGTAAGCTGCGATTCCTCAGTCGACTCAAGGTTTCATGAAACTTGCATCAGTTGCATAAGTTCCTACTCAAATCGAAACCTGTTGCGATGTCCGAATCGACTTGATATTTCATGCACGTTTTATGCAACACAAGAATAGTAGGGTGGGCTTATTTCTTTGCATCGACGCAGTACTGTACACGTTGAAACCTGCATCACTGCATCAGCATCACCGGCTCGGCGACATCGTTCACCGTCTATAATAGGATTCCTTCAGAATCTGTATCGCTGCAAGCCGCAACTGATACCAAATTCGTGATTCAGTACCACAGACGCTGTTACTTGCGTTATGAAACGTAGAAGTCGCATGCATCAAAGTCTGTAGACCGCTTAACATATCGTCGCCACATGAGGTATCAACAAGATGGCTGCCCAGCGCATTACGCAGTGCAAGTAAGAGGTTTCCTTGACAAAAAATATCCGGGAGGTGAATGTGGACGTTCAGGCACTATCTAGTGGCCAGCCCTTTCCCCAGATTTAAATCCTCTGGAATTTTGTTATCGGGGTGTTCTCAAAGAAAAAGTTTATTCAAAACCCATTGAGAGCGTAGCCGAGCTGCGTAAACGAATTTCTGAAGCTGCTGAGGACATCAACTCTCGAGGGTACGCCTGGCTAATAAGTAGATCTTTTTTAAGAAGATGTAGGGCGTGTATTGAGGCTGTTGGTAAACAATTTGAACATTTATTGCCTGATTTTTATTCCAATAAACCTAAACTAAACTAGGTCAAAATTTTTGATTATTTTATTAATTTTACTTATTTTTGTTGATTTTGCTGAAAGTGGCGTCACTATCTGTCTCGCTCTCATAGCAAATATGTTCATAATCCATATCTCTCATCATTTTGCCGTAAAATTAAGAATCTACCAAAAGCTTGTGCGAATAAAGGACATCTGATCAGAGTGAAATGGGTTAGCAAAAATCGGGTTACTTGAGGTTTTTATTTTTTTACTCTTTCTTTTGAGTATGAAACTAACAAGTATTGTACCATTTTACAATCCTGGTTAAATGCGCCAACTTTTAATGGTACTTGCCAAGGTACTTTAGTACACTTTTTTTATAGGAGGGTCTTTCAAAGTTGGTAAACTTTGAAAATCTTGAATTCATAGTTTAATAAATAGTCTTCATTCTAGAAAACTTAGGGCAATTGTGTCATTATTTTTGACTGTGCTTCTAGAAATGTTATTCAGGGTTACGGTTCCAAAGTTTAAATAAACAAAAATAATGAAATTTAGCCACAATAACCGCATAATTGTTATAATTTGAGAAAATCTCTAGGTTTTCTTTAAATGCCCATAATTTTCAAACTGCATGGGATAGATTTTTTCTGATTTTTTTCATGATAGTTGCAACCAATCGTGTCACCCCGTAGTGGCTTGACGTTGACTTCTGGGACACCCTGTATAAACTGGTTATCAGAATAATACATATCTTTGCCGTTGCTTATTTTGCTTATATTATTTGCTACTTGTACCAGTTTTGGAACTAAAGGTACAAAAATATCCCCAACAGGTTAAAAGTTTATAGTTAATAATCATACGGTACCCCATGAATGTGCCTGGAACAGCGGTTGGGTTCACGTCACCTAATTTTTGCCATGTCGTATCGATACCTTATAGTCTTAACCAGAAACTCGACCTAACAAAAAATAAAAGTCAATTAAAAGAAGCATTTTTATCTCTCAACATAGACGTCCTTTATTACAAAATAGTACTGCCAATATCACCTCCTCACGATTGATAAATCTAGTCTACAGATGCGTTTTTTCAAGTTTTCGGAAAAACAGAAGAAAAGCGGCTTAAATCTGGCGAGTACTGTACATGAGGAAATAGTCTGAACTTTGACTCATTGATTTTGACCATCGCAATAACTTATGTGAGAGTAGAATCTACTTCGGCTTTAACATCCATACAGGAACTAAACATTTCACTCAAACAAAATAATAACACAAGCCCTGGTAGAGACCAAATACACTACTCCATGTTATTTAACTTACCAGCACAAAGTAAAGTAACACTGTTAAGAATATTTAATGATATATACACAGGAAAGGTAGACATTCCACAAGATTGGTATGACTACGTAGTAGTCCCTGTTTTGAAACCTGGCAAACCTGAAAATGATTCAAACTCATATCGCCCTATAGCACTATCCTCATGTGTCCTAAAAACATACGAAAGGCTAATTAGGAACCGGTTGGAGTTTTATTTAGAGAAAAATAAAGCGATTCCAAATTCGCAGTACGGTTTCCGTAAGGGATATTCCACACATGAACTCCTAATCAAACTTGTAACGAGCATTCAAATAGGATTCTCCCTAAACAAACATACCTCAATTGCCTTTTTGGATGTTAAGGGAGCATACGATAGCGTGGATTTGAATATTCTCGCCACAAAAATGGTGAAAATAGGTCTTCCAAATGCATTAAGCTATCACTTAACCAAACTATTCAGCAACAGACGAGTCTTCATTAGAACTGACAACCAGATTATAGGACCAAGGACTACATCGCTAGGACTACCTCAAGGAAGCATTCTCAGCCCAATCTTGTATATTATTTATTCCCACGATTTTGAGTCTTTAATCAGTTCGGAGGGGATAAAAGTATATCAATTTGCGGATGATTACGCAATCAGCAGTACTGACAAAATCATCACCAAATCCCTAGATAATTTGAACCATTCAGTAACTACTGCTAAAAACTGGTTTGAAGAAAACGGCTCATCAATAGCATTCAGCAAGTCATCGGTATGCACGTTCACAAGATCTAGATATCAACCTCCGAACACAGTCAACCTAGCAGGACACGACTTTCCATACCAAACAACAGTAAAATACCTAGGGATACTGCTAGACAAAAAATTAATCTTCAAAGAACATATAGCTTATGTGATAAAAAAATGCGAAAACGCACTCAACATCATGAGAGTTTTTAGTCACCAGAAATGGGGAGCTGACCCTAAAATATGCCTTATATTTTATAGATCACTTGTCCGATCTATATTAGACTACGGCTCAGTCTTGTATGGAAATGCAGCAGAATGTCATCTACAGAAGGTTGAACGGATAAAGAATAAGTGCCTTAGATTAAGTATAGGCTACTTACATAGCACACCAATAAATGTAATGGAAGTGGAGTGTGGAGAGCCGCCCCTGAGACTAAGACGACGAACACTAAGTCACCGGATGATACTGAAATTGTTCTCCAAAAACTGCATCACCTATATACATCAATTATACATTCTAGGCCTAACAAACAAATACTGGCAACACAAGAAATTACCTCTAATAATTGAAAGCTACGAATGGTTACATCCCTTCAAAGAAAAAATTCATTCAAGTTCTATCAACGTTTATTACACTCCAGATTACTCAGCGTATAATGTTCTACCAAAAGTAATGTACACAACCTATTCAACCGAAGATCCAACAACACCACTTAGGTTTAAACACGACTTGGAAACAAAATGGCAAGATTGGGAGTTGTTGTTTACCGACGGTTCCAAAAAGGACGGACTAACGGGTTGCGCATTCTACCATGTCAACAACAAATATCACGAACAATTTCAGCTACCTCCAGAATGTTCCATATACAGCGCTGAGCTAACAGCTATTAAAAAAGCTTTGGAATACTGCTTAGGCAATCAAGAGAAACACCGGTTCACCATATTCACGGACAGTAAGGCAGCAATATCAGCGTTACAGCACTTCAAACCATCCTGTAAAATAAACTACTTAGCAGTGGACATTATAAAACTGCATGAGGAGCTAAAACATCAAAACAAAGAAATAATTTTAGTTTGGATCAAAGGCCATGCTGGAATAATAGAAAACGTATATGTCGATTCTCTCGCCAAACAAGCACTAAGGGTTGGCGTGATATTACACGATTTCAAAGTCCCTTCCTCAGATATGAGAGTAGTCATTAATGAAGAACAGAAAGAGAAGTGGAATGTACATTACATTAGCTACCCATCGGGAGGACATTACAAACAGATACAAAAAGAAATAAGAAGTCAAGTATGGTTTAAAGACGAGACAAACCGACACTTCATAAGAACGTTGAGCCGATTAAGAAGCGGTCACTGCCTCCATCCAGAGCACAAACATAAAATTGGAATCGGAGAAACTTCTCTCTGTAGTTGCGGAGAAGTCGGGACACTCCACCATTGCATATTGGAATGCCGAACTGAAGAAAGGGCTATAACAGAAATGTATCACGAATTGGGCAAATACATTAGCTTACCTACTAACCTGTACCTCATTTTGAGCGACGAACAGTCAACTGTATACCAAATTATTTATAAACATTGTAATAGGGTACGACTACTAATATAGCAATACAATATCAACTTATTATTTTGTGAACAAACAATAAATATAAACTTGTAAACTACTCTATTGTGGAAAAAATGAACCAATAAGAAAGGTTAAAAAAATGGAAAAAAGGAAAAAAAAAATAAAAAAAAAAAATAAAAAAAGAAAAAAAAAAATAAAAAAAAAATAAATAAAAAAAAAATTTTTAAAAAAAAGAAAAAAAAAATAATAAGAATATATATATATATAAAAAAAAAAGAAAAATTAAAAAAAAAAAAAAAATGAAAAACTACAAAACAATGATGAAAACACATAATTACGCACTAACACAATAACCTCTACATGACTAGTTGAGCGGTGCTTATGTTCCATTCTCATATCGAAAACATACATAATCATATTATCTACCTACCCTTATCTCACTTATGCGTATGTTGCAATCCCTTATTAAAACGACTGGCCAGTTGGTCTACGACCAGTGCCATTAAAACAAACAAAAAAAAAAAAAACATCGGCTGGACAAAGCGTGTCTAGATGAAAATGCTCTATTTTTCCATTTTCAAACACCAACGAGAATTATTATGAAAGTAGAATCTACTTTGGCTTAAACACTGGCTGAACAAAGAGTGTTTAAATAAAAATACTCTATTTTTCTATTTTCAATAACAACCGAGGATTATCACTGTTAATGATAGATATACGAATACAAAACCATGTCTTCAAACCTAAATCGTAACCTTTATGAGAGCGAATGCTTTCTAACTTATCCAGCTGTAGCTTAAAAAGTGTCAAATTATATTTCAATGTTCAAATTCAAACTTTTAGTTGTAGATGACACCTAACAGTTTGAGACTACAATAACTGATGCTTCATGCCCAGATTCACAATCAATGGTAACCTATGGTAGTCAGTTAAGGAACAAATGGAAGTTAACCAATAGTTATCGTGGAGCTCTGTTCGATAAAGAAAGACATTCTTTTAGGGCTGAGTCTTGGTATACTATCGTAATTGTGTTCTGTGAACCCAACGTAACCTTTGTTTTCATATTTTTTATTTATGTCACCTCAGACTGTAATCAAAATTCATGTTTTTATCTACACCCTATCCTCGGATTAACTATTGGCTAACCAAAGCTTTTGACTTGAACCATCGATTTAACCACTAGTTAAATAAAGATTGTGCTACTGTGAACCTATCACACTACTACTGCCATCTATAAGTCAGGTCGAATACTTTTGGGTTTATCCTCGTACCCTGCCTCAAGATCGATTTCCAAAGGCTTTAAAGGTTTTTTATTATTTTCGTAGCAGTAATCTATTAATCAAATTTCAAAAAAAAAATTTTAATACACACACACAATGATGAAAATGCTAATCTTTAGTGAAATAGGAGGAAACAAATTATGCGTTTCGTTCTTCATATTCATTATACTTAGTTACTAGTTACTATGATGATAAAAGCCTGTTCCAAGGGTTCCGTGAGTACGACCCTGTCTATATAATTTTTTATTGCTCCATAAAATTCGACGTGGGAAGATGTTGATGGTCTCGCTAAGTAAAGAACCTCTCTCATTTAACAATCAAACAAAAAAGATTTAAACATTTTATTCTCTTGATATGCACAAACCGCTAAAATGTCACGATTTCTGCGAAATCTGTTGCTGTCATATATGCAACCATACTGCTGTATTTTATCGTGCATATATCAACCTTATTAAACGGACAGCGAAGATAGGTGACATATACATATATGTAGGTATTTATGTATTCAACGTACTTATCTTTACTATCAAGTAGATTATATTTAAATTGTATCCTTTTTGCTTCTCACGCCAGTAGACAGAAGAAGCATTAGGATCGCGAATAACTAGAATTTGAGGTAATACGTTTTGGACATTTTGTTACATCTGAATCAACATGTCACTCTTTCTGTCTGTCTGACGTTTGTCTGTTCATTCTTGGCTTCTACTGTAGCAAGGAAAAATGCTTTGTAGTTTTCGAAAATCCTTTCCGCGGCTACTTCTTGGCTTCCTTGGTATTCTGTTTTGAAAATCGATCCAGTTGCCGCAGATCAAAAAAACGATAAATAAATAAAAGTAATCCAAATGCAGTGCCTCGTCAGAACACCCACGTAGTTTCTGATTGTCCATTGGCCTTGGTTTCTTAGCCATGCTGAACTGTATAGATGTGTTCAGCATGCTCCAGTGGCTAAATAAAATAACTCCAGAGGCAGACATTTTCATACGATTTTGAAATCCTTGATCATTTTGGAGATGAAGATGGGGTAATTTGAGAGCGGGGTATTGCGAGGTGAAGGCTTCTCAAAATGCTGCCTAACTCCTTTTGTTATGCTTTTCGAAGTAACTTTCTTTTGTATACGTATTAAAAATAATATTTTGAAAGTGGTCAAATTTAAAATGCTAAGTTTCCGTCATTTAATATGAATTATCAGTTACTAAGATACTTGCGTAACACTGGCCATTGCCGGCTGAATAGACATTTATTGTTTGTCGCTCATGAGAGTGGTAGGGCACACCATATGCTCCAGATGCTGGAAGGAAGGCGAGACAGCATTCCAATTCCTGAGCAGATGGGCAGTGTATTACAACCTCATAGTTCAGATATTCGGCACGACTGAGTTAGAGGAGGAGTCACTATATTCAGCGAGATGGTCGGACATACTGACTTTCATCAGGAGGTCTGGTAGGTTCGACCAGGAGCTTTCTAGGATGTAGAATTTTAGTATTTTTAGTGTTGGTTCAGTGGGGTTGGCAAAAAGGGCCAAAGGTGGCCTACTTGCCTGGCTTCGCCTCCCCATCACTACTACTACTACTATACAGGGTGGTCCACTAAGCGCGCGGTGCTCCCTAGGGGTCATACCGTTTAAATTAGACGAAAATGGTTTAAGTAAAAAACGTTTCTTTTCAAATGCTCTACATTTAGAAAATAATTTCAAAGATGGCGGACTTCCGGTTATACCGGAAGTAGGCATCAACTTCCTTATTTTAAATGAAACACCCTGTATATTATTACGTTTTTGAATTCAGCATCGATTTTTAGGTCCAGTTTGTTAACCATTATTTATGTTTACGAAGCGTATTTTCGGAGTTATTCAGCAATTTTTACCAAATTTGACGTTTGTAGTACTTTACAAGAAACGTTAATATCTCGGAAACTAAACGCGATATAAAGATGAGGTTTTCGGTTTTGAAACAAGCGAGGAACGTATTTGTGTTTCATTAAGATCGTTGTTTCAAAAGAACATTAATTCAATAGACTAGCAATTTTCAAATTTGAAAAATTAAACACGTTAAAAACTTTTATTTTTCAAATGGGATGGTATCATAAGTTTCGCATCGGTGGATGCGAAATTAAATTCTCTTTCACTTTTATCTAGGCACATGTGGTTCTATCTTTCATGGTTTGCAAGATATTTACGGTTTTGTAATTATAGGATAGGAATTGGAAAAATCGTAGGTGGCGTGACTCGCAGACGAAACAATTGGCAGCAGACCTTTCATCCAAAGTGTTTCGGTCTCTAATACTAAAATGTGCTTTCGCTCCATCTACTTATAACCACATTATTCTTAAAAACCCCAGTGGTAAATTTTCCAACAGGTTTTCCAGATTTTCATTTAGAAAATTCTAGAAAACCTTAGTTTAATATGCGGTTTCCAATAATACCACCCTAAATGCTTAGACTCGATGCTGGTTGTCAACAAACCTCTCAAAATTTGGATTTACGTCGGTATAGAAATGTAAATTAAGCCAGTTTACATGGCCGTTAATGATAACGCTGTAGCTACATTTCATAAAAAGGAAAATGAAAGAATTTCATAAGAAATGTAGCTTCATTCGTAAACCTCACACTTTTGGAAAGGAGTGCATCTTCTTGGACTCGAGCACGACTCCAGTTACAGAAATTCTTCCAGTTTTCAAAGTCTTGTCTTTCAACTGCTTGATTTAGCTGCACGTGATAAAGATGCCATATGTACCCCGTTAAGATCATGTTCACAGATGTTTGACCAATGCCCAAGTAGCGACTAATTTCTGCTGTAGCACTGCTATGCGGATCTTTAACTACAATTGCGAGAATGTCGAACTCACTATCTTCATGTATTACTACTACATGTTTCCTTCTATCATATTTTACGCCCACGTAAATCCAAATTTTGAGGAGTTTGTTGTCACCCAGCATGAAGTCTAATCATTTGGGGTGGTATTATTGGAAACCGCATAATAAGCTAACGTTTTCCAAAATTTTCTACATGAAAATTTGGAAAACCTGTTGAAAAATTCACCACTGGAGTTTTTAAGAATAATGTGGTTACAGTTAGATGGAGCGAAAGCACATTTTAGTTTTAGAGGTCGAAACACTTGGGATGAAAGGTTTCCTGCCAATTGTTTTGTCTGCGAGCCACGCCACCTACGATTTTTCCAATTCCTACGCAATAATTACAAAACCTTAAATATCTTAAAAACCATCAAATATAGCACCACATGCGCTTAGACAAAAGTGATAGAGAATTTAATTTCGCATCCACCGATGTGAAACTTATGATACCATCCCATTTGAAAAATAAAAGTTCTTAACGTTTCTAGCTTTTCAAATTTGAAAATTTCTAGTCTATCGATTTAGTGTTCTTTTGAAACAACGATCTCACTGAAACACAAATACGTTCCTTGCTTCTCTCAAAACCGAAAACCGCATCTTTCTATCGCGTCTAGTTTCCGAGATATTAACGTTTCTTGTAAAGTACTACAAACGTCAAATTTTGTAAATATTGCTGAATAACTCCGAAAATACGCTTCGTAGACATAAACAATGGTTAATGAACTGGACCTAAAAATCGATGCTGAATTCAAAAACGTAATAATATACAGGGTGTTCCATTTAAAATAAGAAAGTTGATGTCTACTTCCGGTATATCCGGAAGTCCGCTAACTTTGGAATTATTTTCTAAATGTAGAGCATTTGAAAAGAAACGTTTTTTATTTAAAACATTTTCCTCTTATTTAAACGGTATGGCCGCTAGGGAGCACCGCGCGCTTATTGGACCACCCTGTATATATGAGGCGAACCGGGCCTTGCAAAAGATTGACTACTGGGTAAGTGACACCTAGATTTGGCTCCAGAAAAGGCTGAGGCAGTGATACTACGAGGAAAGACGTCAACTTCCAGCTTAGAGGCAAAATGATAATCCCCAGTAAGTCCGTGAGGTACTTAGTAGTCTATACGAGAGGTGCTTCTCAGGCCACATTAAAAAGTCAATCCAGAAGGCAGAAACTAGAATATCTATGCTCTCTAGACGTACGATGAATAGCAAAGGACCCAGCAGTAGAAAAAGAGCACTCCTGAACAGAATAGTCCAGTCGATTGTCCTTTACGGAGCGCCAGTTTGGCACAGGACACTCAAAAGGAAAAAACATCAGCAGGAGCTAGACACTGGACTGGCTGCAAAGGAAGTCACTGCTGAGGGTAGCTAGTGCCTACCGCACGGTATCCAGTAAAGCTTTGCAAGTGGTGACAGGGATATTACCCTTGCATCTGTTAGCTGAAAGGATAGGAGACATTTACGTCTCACAGGGAGACACAGAGACGAGGCGTAACGACTGCAAACAACGGACCGTAGAGAAGTGGCAGCAGATATGGTCTCAAACGATAGATGTTGCGCAGTGGACGAAAAGGCTAAACCCTCTATAATAATAAAAAAAACAACAACTACTTCTACTTCCGGGAGGCCAAGAATAAAAATTATAAGTATCCATCGCTGAATATTAAAAAAAAACTCATGAAACAGTTTTTTTATTGCCGAGTCAATCAACTGGATGCCATATTTTTGTTTATGCTCTAGATTCTTATCGGCAGGCTCTCATCTTATTACGGGACTATGTTTTAATGACGTCAGATCAAATCCGATTGATTCTCAGAACAAAAAATGTAGCACACAATAATTTAATTAGGTTTTTTTTAAATAATTCGAAGAAGATTGTCACATCCACGCGGCTGACGTATTCCGCAAGGAGAATATCTATATCTTTGTCAAAGACAGAGTAATCAAGGAATATTAAATAAAAAAATATTGTGAGATCACCCGTTAAAATGAGGAGACGAAATCTCCTGCCTAAATATTACGTAAAACCAATATTTTTTCGCGGTTTACTCTACACGTGGACACCGCTTATTTTTCCTTTTCCGGTATTGCGTCAATGCCTCAGGCGTTCGATGGGGTTGTTTTTTAATACGCAAAGAATAAATATAAAACCAACGTTTTGTATATGGAAGGGAACCAGTACACAAGCATTATGGATTTTTTGCTGGTCACGTGACATTTCTGCTTTTCTACCAGAAAACAGTGCAAACAATGCAAATAAAGGCCCAATTATCGGGTATAGTCGGCAGATAAAATAAAAACCGAAGTATATTTGCAAGAACGTATTTTACTTCCCACACATACGTGTACATCGTTTTTGAGATAATAGGGACCTTTTGCAGGACGCTTTCCAAAGTGTCAGCAGTAAAACGTTAACGGTTATTGACGTCATCAAACGATTCAAACGTTACGCTATGTAGAGTATATAATTTTGACTTTTTGCATGCACCTTTGTTTAACGTAGCGTAGAATAAGTGCGCTTCGTGCTCTAGGCTTTCTGTGCTTTTTTTAATTATTTTTATAGACTTTGTATTGCAAACGCTCAGAATGGAACAAGCTTTAGATATCGATTTGAGGCGTCGCGCGGTTTTGCAGGACCACTGAAGTATGACATTTCGCTCTCATGGTTCAATTCCGTGATGCTAACGCGATTTTGCCGGAAACGGCGGAAACGCCTAATTTTGTAGCTTTTTATTGGAAAATACTGTCAAATAAAAACTGATGGAAGAAAACCTAATCCTTTTCTACAGTGATAAGCCACAAAGTAAGTATTATTGCTATCAAAATCATCACGGTTCCCTTCTCGTTGCCGCATAGTGGTTTTTAGACCTGGCAATACGGAACGTAATAATATCGTACCGTAATCGTTCGTAGAGAGCGTACAACTTTATCGGTTATTCGCCGATTCGGTCATTTCGGGAGAACTGCGCATGCCACAAATAGCCGATAACGTGAGATAACGTCAGGCAACGGACATGCAAAAGGTCCCTAATACGCTTTTTGGGCGTTTTATAATACCTATATAAAACAAAAATCAACGTCATTCATTTCCATCGGTCTGTCTGTCTCATTGGTCTGTCTGATGTCGGTAACCGCTGCATGGATTGTGATTAAATTTTGGGCCGTTGTAGGTAAGCTGCTATAATTTTGAAAACTAAGGCGTTTTAGGGGTTCCTGTCTATTTTCTAATTTCTTGGGTGTAAAACTGAAAAATTTGCTGTATTTTTAAGTAGCTGCCCATTGACCTGTGAAAGAAAGACCTATCTTCATAATATACTATCCGAACATTGCTATGTCCATTTCAGTAACCAAGGAACATACGAGTACCTATTGCTTTATATTGTTCTGTATCGTGTAACCTGGAAATTATTGAATTGATTTTAATGCAATTTTGACACCGTATCACAACGCTGGAGAACATGATAACAGTCTATTGTTTCTGGAACTCTTGCCAGTGCAGTGGCAGAATGAATGAAAGAGGGCGAGAGGACCTATATGCCCTCTCCACTCTTGAACCTAGTATAATTTGCCTGTGATAACTAAGGACTTTACAGCGGCACATAGAATGTGTGCTTAGGATTCTTTATCCTCGCCACAGCGTACACACGTCGAGTCGCTTGCTACCTCCATCACATATAAGTGACGTTTAAAGGTGCTATGGCCAGATATCAGCCCTCAAGTAACGTTAGCCGGTTTCTGTCCAGTGAGGAACAGAATCGCTTAACTACACTTCTGTCTTTCTTGTAATGGTACCTGCTGCCAGATCCACAGCTAGCTCAGGATCGAAGAAGTTATTCGTCGACCTTCGCCTTACAGAAGCGTCCACCTCATTACCGTAAACTCCAGCATGACTAGGCATCCACATAAGCGCCTCATGTCTTGCCAAAATGTCATCAAAGACCTTTCCACCTGTAGAACGAGCCATAATGTGAACTTACAAGTACTCAGTGCTTTTAATGCTGCCTGACTATCAGAGCAGATAGTAATCCGCCTCATACGCCAATGAATTTCGTGAATACGAGAGGCACGAGCTAAAATCGCATATAGTTCTGCTTGGAATATCGTTGTGGATCCCCCAAAACACAGAGAGAGCTATAGCTTTCGTCGGTAAGTGAGCCGTCTGTGTACCAGACTTTCCCTCTCTCCTCAAACGGTCGCCAGCTACTAGTACTCTTCCCTTGTAGGATACTTCACCGTAAATTTTCAGTCGAAGCAATGTGTAGGATGAATTATATCAATCCTCATATGTAGGATAGCGTCATCCCTTTGCAGTTCCGAGAGGATAACAGAGTGTTCCCTTCTAGGATTCACAAAGGACCAACAGTCCCGACTCCACAATCGGATCGCAGACGCCCTTGCCTCCCCAAGTTCATCATCATAGTCACACTGTCTTAATAGACATGTTGTGAACTCGTAAAATGCATTAAGTCGGAGCTAGACTATTGCCGACACGGATATCATCAATAGTTTTGAGAATTGTAGCTCGCCATCGTTCGCGATTTACTGTCAGTTCAGTGGTGCTCTTGATACTCATATCCAGCAACTATTTCGTCGTATCCACCCAGCATGTAGGGGAACGGCCACGTCGCCGCCCACTCGGGGCATGACCCTGAACTACAAGTTTCTCCATATTATCGCTTCTGTGTATATGTCCGAAAATGTAAGCATTCTCGTCGACACAATGGAGGATAGTCTCTTTGGATTACCGAGTTCATCCAGTATGGAAACGTTAGTTCGATGGGCGGTATAAGGGACTCTCAGCATTCTCTTCCACGTCCACATTTCAAAAGCATCTATGCGAGCTCGATCTGCATTTTTAACAGTCTAAGTTTCCGAGGCATACAAAAACATGGAGAACACAAGAGACTGAACCAGCGACATTTTGGTAGCTCTAGTGATGTTATGGTCACGCCATATTTTAGTAAGCTTTGTCATGGCCACACGTGCCTGTTGAATGCGCTGTTGAATCTCATTTTCACAGCCACCCGAATTGTCGATCAAAGAACCGAGGTACACAAAACGTTGAACAACTTCACAACGGCGTACTGACTTTATTGCTCCCCAAGCAAAGTGGAGAGAAATTCATCAGTGCTTCCAGGAGTCGTGCGTACTGCACTTGTTGTACTAATACAAGCCCAGCGTTGAATTTTATTTAGCTTTGCTTTGAATATTTCTATCCTTACACATGGCACCACACTAGTGATCCATAAAATAAGGACTATTGTAGTATAGAGCCAGGACACCTTGGTAGTCAGTCCCTAACTCCCTCCTACAACCCAACCAGCCCAAAACAGTGCTCTGTTTTGTGAAAATTCGGTCAATACCACGATTTGGGAGCTAACGAGGCAAAAATGCACTGCTGATGTATGGTGCGCTTCGCACTGATTGGCCAAATTTGAATTCCTTTTTTAGATTTTGAAATGAAATTATTAGTAAACTAAATCATGCAGAGAGTACCTAGAGTACCTAACGAAATGCATCAATGCACCTATTTTCGTGTACACTACGAGGTTATAATGATTTAATCATTGTTTCCGAACTCATGATATTAATCCATTGATTTACCATCAATAAACTCCAGGCAAGCTAATAATACCCCTTCATTACACAATTTTTGTGTATCTGCCGGGGTCAGGTGGTAAAACATGTGAAGTAATAAATTGTACCAGATTTTCCCTTTCAATAGATCTAAAATATCTTTCCAAGTAATGAGACTTGTGCAATACCGTCAAGCCGGGAATATTAATATGTATAATTATACTTTTATATAATTCGTTAACTGAAGATTTCCTTTCTTTCTTAAGAAGTGATACCGTGCAACTGTCATTTTAGGTTCTAATTCTAAAAAGGTTAGCCTTTGTATTCTTTCGATCAAAACCAGGCTTGTTTCAAGTATACATGGCGTTGGGTTAAAGTTTTCTCTCTGTCCATTCGTGTTTCCACGTGGTTTTTATACACGATTGACAAAGTTGGATCTAGAGTACGAAATCTTCAATGCAACTAACAGAGAAGGTACATACGGGCAAAGACATCAGGTGACAGGTATAAGTTACACCTGACAGTGTGAGATTACAAGTGACGAGTTGGAAAATTCACTTGACCGTTTCGAATTATCAGTTAACGCTTTAGAAACTACAGCTGTAAGAAGTGTAGTGTCTCCTGCACATCTATGCCGTGAACTATTTTGCAAACTAAAGATTTTGACTTTGCATTGCACATATATTTTTTGAATGTTGTTTTGCATTTTCATAAATAAGGATAATTTTCCTAAGAACAATGCTCACCAGGTGTGATCATTTTTTCATGTTCCATTCGCCCTCTCCAGAACAACAAAATGCGTGATGGGTTTGAAATTTTGAATATTTCTAATAAATTACCTTATAATATAAAGAACTCATCAGACTTCAGGAGCTTTTTGCAAGAAAAATGTTTTTATAGAGTTGGCGGGTATGTGTTGTAAATGTCATTGTAAGCTTTTTATTTTATGTTTGTGTATGCTTTTATATGCTCTCCACAATGACGCATCCTATACGATGTTGTATTTCGTCACATGACAAATAAATAAAGTATCCCATCCAAATTTTACGTTCAAATTACGAAATCATCCAAAAATTATAGAAGAGAATGCCCTGCGGCTGCTGCTGAGAATGGATCCATAGAAGATCAAGTAGAAGAAGGAGAAGCAAATCATTGAAAAGCGAACAAATATAATGGGTCCAAAGAGAGACAGCAGTGAAATTAGGTTAGACAAAATTTTAGTGTACATTTTCAATACCAATACCTCACACAAGGCATAGCCTTCGAGGTGGTAATATTTGTATTCTTCAGTACAAATAAATGAATGAATGAAGAATGCAGGCTATAAACTAGATGTAACTCTGAAGTAAATGGCACAAGTAAACAGTTAACAGGTATTTTTAGGTTATATGTAATATTTTTGTCAGTACCATAGGCCTTGACGGAAACTATGATCGGGTTAAACCGATCAGTTGGATCAATGATCCTCACGTTCGGAAAGTGATCTGGGATCAGTCAGAAATAGGTCAGCTCGCTCTTGAACAGTAAGTGATTGCGATCGGGTGATTCAGATCAGTAGCTGCTTTACTTAACAATCTGTTTTTTATTCCCAAACCAACTTTTTCCTTTTTTTTTTTAATCCATGGAATCATAAATCCCACTTAACAGCTCTTTGACATATATCTGATCTATCCGGATCCAGATCACTGTTTCCGTAAAGGCCTCATGTGTCAAGTACAAAATACAAATCCGGATGCTAAAACCAAGGCTCAACAATCAGCTGTCTTATTCAAGGTCTGGGGATGCTTTGCGCCGATCCCTTTGCGCATCGACATTTTGGGTTAGAGAGAGATAGATTTCAACAGCGGCGGCACGGCTGGGTCATGGCTATCTACATATAATATGAGTATAGAGATAAATAATATAGATCACAGCGCAAATCTAGTACTTTATGGGAGGTAAACATTAAGGATAACATAAACTTTATGTTATCTTTAATGTTTATATTCCTTTTACACCGCATAGGTTGAGTATTATTTCTTAATTCTGCCCTGTTGTACACTTTTTTCTACTCCGCCCCTGTTAGGGCGAATGAAACTATCCCAAAATGGCGTCGCTGACGTCAGATATTTGCAACACGTCATCACAAAAGAACCGACTGTGAGTAAGACAGCTGATTGTTGAGCCGGGCTAAAACTTTGTTTGTCGGTACACGTGATACCACGAATTTGGCGGTAAAAGAGACGATTTTTTAAACAATTTTATTTCGTGGTAAATTATTCAAGCCGGAAGGTTATAAACTAGATGTAACTCCACAGATCACAGAAACTTTGTTTCTGTATTTTAAGGTTATATGTTATAGTTATATGTTATATTTTTTTCAGTAATACATGTGTCAAGTACCTACACTTGACGCCACGCATTTGGCGGTAAAAAACAGTATTTTTAAAACAATTTTATTTCATGATATATTAATTTCATCTATGAAATCTATTGACCTAGGGTAATCATAGAGCAAAAAGGACAGGAGAAACAAGAAATACAGGCAAGAATCATCAAAGGGAATCAGAAGTGTGGGGCCCTGAAAAATCTTATGAAATCCAAATATGTATCCAAAAAGACCAAAGAGAGAATTTACAAAGCTGTTATAAGACCAACATCGACATATGCTTGTGAGACGTGGACTATGAACAAAGAAGAACTATTATAAAATGGGAAAGAAAAATGTTGAGTATATTTATGGAGGCGTAAGGACAAACGAGGGATGGAGGAGAAGAACAAACCAGGTACTGGAAGACGTCTATAAGAACTCCAATATTATAGCAGCCATCAAAGCCCCGAGAATAAGATGGCTAGGGCATGTGGAGAGGCTGATTGGAATGAGAATGACAAAGCTGGTCCTCAACTGGACACCAATAGGAAAAAGAGGAATGGTAGACGAAGGGAGTGATGGCTGAAGAAGGCAGAAAATGGTTTAAAGATAATTAATATTAAACACTGGAAAGAAAGAGCGACAGACAGAAATAGGTAGCGTGAAATAGTGCAGGATATACCCAGAAATAGGTGGTGAAACAATGGAAACAAGCATCCAAAGACAATTTTAAGTTACATAAATTTTACCGGTATAAGAACAGACTGTACTCAGGCATTTATGGCCTGTTGAGCAAACTAATAATAAATTCCATCCTAGGGAAATTTATATAAAGTTATTCGTTGCATCTAAAAAGCTTAAGGTTGCGCATAAGCCCAAAAACAAAAACAACGCTATAACGTATAGGCCGATTACGATATTTGTCGGTGTTAAAACATACCTATTGGCGATCGTAGGGAAAACGAAAGAAAATATAGCTACGGTTGGTAAATCTTCTTAAGTATTTGTATGTATATTGCAAAAGCAACTGGGCTAAGAGAGGTCGGCGTGCAGATTCGTCGGTAAACCCCTGCGGTTACATGTTGCATTACTGAATGCGGTAAATCACTGGCTCGGGCACTGATTATATAGGATTAAGAGTTGTATCGCATACATTACCGGTTATTGTGAAAAAAGAAATGGACGTTATGGAACATACAGGGCGAACGTAATTGTTTTTCACCCAGCAACACACCTACGTCGGTATGTAGGTGATGCAAATATTGAAGCATCCCCCGATTGGCTGTGATGACAACGTAAATGGGTCACCAAATTCAGAATACTATGGTAATCCAATTATTAAAATGTTAATTTTTTTGTGTTATACCTTTTCGTCAGACAACTATGATAATCGAATTATAAAAATGTAAATTTTTTGTGTCATACTTTTTCGTCAGAATCCTATGGTAATCGAATTTCAAAAATGTTAATTTTTTTGTGTCATACTTTTTCGTCAGAATAGTATGGTAATCGAATTATAAAAATGTTAATTTTTTTGTGTCATACTTTTTCGTCAGGATACTATGGTAATCGAATTATAAAAATGTTAATTTTTTTGTGTCACCCTTTTTGACAGCCAATTTTACTTGATGCGTTTAATGGGTTTTCAAAAATCGAGAGCTCCAAATTTATTTTCTTAGAAGATAAGGACATTTTCAATTTTTCACGGAGTCTATGCATAGACTCTGTCCATATTTGAACTTTTTTTTTTTTGTTTATCATTGTCTGCTTTAATCTTTGACTTGCCCATCGTATCTATAGGAAATAGTTTTTTATACTCACATTATTGAAAACCTTTGAACTAAGTATTCACGCCTTTAATCAGTTTCCTCCTTCTATCCCTTAAAAGTTAGCGAAGGATTATGTTAACGGAGGGGATGATTTTTTCGTTTGAGGACAATTCTGACTAAACCAAAACATTTCACCTAACTTCAAATACGTTGTTATCCTTTATAAATTACAAATTATGCCTGTTTGTGATTATTTTGATTGGACCATATATACAGGTTAACGGAAGAGAGTAGTATGCTATACAGATGTACTAGCTTTACTTATACATTTTCTAGGTGAATTTGCAATAATTGCCTCCCAAACTCAGTAAAATCGCAAGAAATCATTCCATAGATGGCGTCTTAACTCTAGTCTTGCTCTGCCCGTTGTTGCTGCGGTTATAAACAAATTTTATGAATTTAAAAGTTGTATCGCATACATTATCGGGTATTGTGAAAAAAAATGGACGTTATGGAACAGGTCGAACGCAATTGTTTTTCACCCAGCAACACAACCACGTCGGGATATAGGTGATATAAATATTGAAGCACCCCCGATCTCGCTGACGACAACGTAAACACTTGTAGTGACGAAATCAGGTTTACGAACTGTGACGTCATTCGAAAAGCCCTGCCATTTATCTGTATCATAGACTTTCGTTTTACTTCTCACACCGTTTTATCTGCGGGTGTAGCGTAGACTATTGCACATGAGTCAATTCTACAATATCACAATTCTACACATGATAGAGCGTGAGTGTATCATAGTCATATGGTAAACCGTGAAAAAATTATATAATCAGTAACTAGAAAAAAACCGAATGGCAAGAGAGTGGATGGAAAATTATAAGAGTAATGACATATTCCTTATATTATATAGCTTAATGGCATTATATAGATGAACAGCATAATATAATATATTATATCGTATACAATTATTTTGTGTAATAGACAGCGAGTTGCATAATCAAGAAATCAAATCATTACAGTACAATAACTAAATACAGACATACACAATCTTAAAATTTAACAACGATCCATTTGCATACAATAAACTTAATCTTACGTAACTCTTCTGTAATAAATTGCTAACGTGTGCTATGAAACCTCAATTTTCATCAATAATCAGTCCGAGCTACTTCACGCCCTCGAAAAAGTTTAGAACCTCACCATTTTACAACGTTCGAGATACACCCGGCAATAAATTTTATGGCACTCTAATGCCTCGAAAGTTAATCTCCCAAAACCGCAGTGATACGTGGTCATACATTGAACAACCCTTATTGCAGACCGTTCTCTGTCCAGGGTAGTACTGAAAGAATTTTCATATGAATAGAAAAACTAAGTGAGACATTTCCGTACAATGTCGAATTATCTAAAATTTTACAGGTTTACTTGTACTGTTGTTAAGACATGGAACTTCCTTATCTTCGATTCAAGTAGAAAATTCTCATGATTAATTCGGAAACATGCCCTAGTAATAGGTGTTTTAAGAAATTCGGATTATTGGAAAAAACACTTCGCTTAGAAAAGTTTCACCACAAATTAAAACAAAAAGTCAGTTATTGGAATTAGTGAAAAGTTGGAACTTTGATAAAAGGGATATCGTTGATGAAATGATGAGTAGTAGTGGGTGTGAAGATTTGAAACTTCCACCTTATTTTTGTATTTTTAATTCGATTGAATTAATAATGAGCAATTTAAAAAGAAATATCAGAAAGTACAAAAATCACCCCGAAAGCTCATCAGCAGTTATAAATGTAATGTAATGTATAAAATTAGAGGTAGATATATTTAATAACTCGGAGGAATCGTGAAACTGCATTAAAAATGTAATAAAAGTAGATTCATTGTTCTTAAATAGACAACCGAATGAAATTATTATAAAACAGAATGATAGCGACTCACCTGAATCTGATTTTGACTTGTGTTAAATTATATTATTTTCCAATTTTTCATTTGTGTTCTTAAGTAATATTGGTAGAATGTAAGTTTGAATGGTATTTATTGCACATTTTATAATCCTATTTAATACCTAATAAAAATTTAATAGGCAACCACATTTGGTTTCCTCCTTATTTAATGCTGGTGCGGCCTTGGATGGGCCTGTACCCAACATTAGGCACGCGACTGTATGAAACATGTTTCTAGTCATTGAGATTAACTTTTTGAGAAATTAGGGCCCTAAAAGTAATGCCGGGTATTACTCGAACGTGTTTACTGGTTACGTTGAGGCTTTGTTTAATATTATCCCTTTTGCTGTCATGGCAGAAGAGCAAAACACTAGACCTATCACTATCTATGACTAATCTCTTTCTACTTGAATACGAACATAATGCACTGATGTCGGCATTCAATTCCAAATTTGCAACATCCATGTCATCGGAGTTAAAGAAATACAACAGCTGTATATCATACGAATCTATAATGCAAAATTTTACTGATTTATTAATATCAGCAATGTAATTAAGGAACAACAGCGAACTCAATAGCAATAGACAGGCACGTATCCAGGATTTGGTTTTGGGGGGTCCAGATTATGGGTGTCACTTGGTTGACCTTTCGGGGGGATTCAGATTAGAGTTGCCAGCTTAAATTCTGGACTCAATTTTTTAGACGGCATTTTATAACGTTTCGGGGGAGGGGGGGTTGATCTCCCTAAATATGTGCCTGGCAATAGATAATCTTCCAAAAAAGATTTGGGATACGATTTAGTTTTTCCAAGGCGCTTTTGCTTGGAGGATTACCGGAAATTTCGAGCGAGATTCACTTAGATTGTAGCTGGATGAAACCGCGGCGTATAAAGACACGTTGTAAGGGTTTGAATAACCTACAAATGAATGCAAATGGTAATTAACTAACTTGGTGAAAAATAGCGTGCAATACGTAGTAAACGCTAATAAAGATATTTGCATAATACGGGCGCACGCAGTTAAATGATAAGTGCGCGCAAGCATCACAAAACATTCTTCATGACAGCTGACATAACGTTGATTTATAGCCGTACATAATAATAACTATTATTGTCGAGAAGCGTTCGACTTACTACCTTTTATTGCATGTCGTTGTTATGTGCTGTACATCCTTCAATTATTATTCATTTGCTATCATACCGGACGTCGGAATTCTTACGTATGAACATTGCATGTTATATTGATAAAGTTTAAAGAATAAATTATTCAATTTCTGAAAGTTGTTTAAAACAGAGATTACCTATCTGGCATTATTTTGCCACCAATAATATGGCCTTCAAATACTATAAAACCCTTATGACTTTGGCCCGGTATTTCTTTATTTTATTTTTTTATGAAAACATATATTGCCCAAATAGAAACCAAACCTAAAAAACTTCATCTAAATGGGATCACTACCTTCTTAGTTATAGAGGGACCTAACCTTATGATTTATATTTAGTCTTTTATAGGGCTCAACACATTACACATATATATTATGGACAAGTTACGTAACTGATCGTTGTGGAAAACGTTACATAATGTGTTCCCGACGTATGGCAGAGCGACAACGTAAACACGTGTAGTGACACAATCAGGTTTACCAGTGGTGACGTCATTCGAAAAGCCCTGCCATTTGTCTGTATCACTTTCCTTTTACTTCCCACCCCGTAGTGTATTATTTCATCTTCGGGTGGTTATTGCACATGCTCAATTCTAGAATGTCATATTTTATTATATAGCCAAACAATCTATTTAATAAGTGTTTCATAATAAGCTTAATTCATATACAAACTATTTCCAATGAAACGATGGTACTAGCTTTTATTGTCGTTGTTATGTGAAGTACATTCTTAGAAAAAAATAAAATACTATAAAGCCCTTACGACCTTGGCTCGGAATTCCTTTATTTTATTTTATTATGAAAACATTTATTCTCCAAACAGAAACCAAACCTAAAAGACTTCATCTAAATGCTACTACTACTTTCTTAGTTATAGACCAGGCACGTATTTAGGGCGGTCCGGACCTCATCGTCTCGAAACGTTATCTAAGGCCCAATCCGCAAACATGGTCAAGCTAAATTAAAAATTAGAAACCTAATCATGAACCTAATCCTTTTTTGAATGATTACCATTAAGCCATAGGGTTCAGGGCATTTCGCATGTATATTATGGACAAGTTACGTAAAACGTCGTTGTGGAAAGCGTTGCGTAAAGGATTTGAGAGTATGGCAGATAATGAAGTGCTTCGCAACCAGTTTCCAAAATATGCTGTTGCTAAATTTCAAACGTGTTTAAATTTCAACACATGCAATATCTTAAACACTACGATACATCGTTGATGCATGTCATAGTTCGACCTCCCAAAAACATGTATAAAAAACGTCATCAAATGCATAATCTGCCGCATTCCATAATTGTTGCTATTTCTGTTTTTTTACCTAGTTGGGCACTTATGTTCCGCCCAGTCCTACCACGGTATATGCCTCCTCCTGTACCTGATGAATTTTTGGAGCCATCAATGTACCAGGTGATACCATTCATCATATGTCGAGGTTCTTCTAGATCTGTCGTTCAGGTTGACTTTGAAGGGATCTCAGTATCCACGACTCTTTGCAACTTCTATTTGCTTGCAGAAGAGAAATGGTACACTCGTCATCTTTATATTCTTTTGCTTCGTGAATGGTATCATTATGGACTTGGAGGGACTTAGATAGTACTTCTGTAATGCACCATCTCTCTAGCATGTTAATAGGTTTACCATCCATTGTGCCTTACTATCACATCGTTATAGTCACATGTCATGCTGGAAGAACTTTTACTGGCACCTTGGTACATTTATCAGAGTATAAAATATTTGAGAACAAATTAGTTTAGAATATGTGACAGGAAACAGAGTTTGTGCAAAAAAAAACAAAAATTGTTAGAAGTTTATAGTGAACTTACACCAACAACTAAAGTATGGCAAAAATTCCCCTCTGAGGTTCTCAAGCATTTTCCACGATTGGAGTGCCTTTGGGATGACTCTGCTCTGGTAGCATCCACGAGGGACGAAAAAACTTTGATGCAAACAACAAACGGGGCGCTAGGACAGATGAGTGGATGTCCAAGCACCAACTTCAGCTCGCACCAAGCAAAACTAAGGCGATCATTCTCCGGGGTTCCAGGATCACTAGAAACCAAGTGAGATTCTGTCTTAGAAGGCTGCAATAGTACTCAGTAAATCGATAGTGTACTTGGGGATTACCGTAGATAACGAACGATGTTTCAGCGAACATATAAAGAGAACTGCGGTGGAAGCAGAAAGAAAGGTGGCATTACTGTCACGTACAATGTCAAACGTTGGCAGCCCAAGTACGAGGAAGAGACATATCTTGAACGGAGTTATCCACTCAGTTATGTTATATGGAGCTCCAGTATGGTATAAAGTTATGGAGAGGAAAATAACGCCAGCAAACCGTAGACAGGGTGCAATAGAAGTCGCTATTGAGGGTGGCCAGTGCGTATCGTACTGTCTCCACCAAAGCGCTGCAGGTTATAACAGCGATACCGCCACTGAATTTGTTGGCCAAGGAGAGGAGAGGAGATGCATGTATATCGCGGAGGGTGCTTTGCCAGTGCGGCGGAGGACCGCCAGGCAGAAAACAATGGACGAGTGGCAGGGGATCTGGTCCAGTACAACGGAGTACGCGAATGGGCAGAGTGTAGATACAGGACAACCTGCTATTACCTAACGCAGGCATTGTCGGGTCACGGTCCCTTTCGGGTATATAGTCTCTAGAATATTTTGAAAAAAATGTCAATTGAATCTTTTACACATTTACAATTTTAATGTTCTCTTTTTGCAAAGATGGTCAATACGTGGGAAGTTAGTCATATAATTGTCGCCATAATTTTTGTGTGGCGATGTTACTGTAATGCTTTTTTGTATTAGGTTGTTCCATAGAATGGCCAGTTACACGATATTATTAGATTTATCTGCACTGCGTGAAATTTATGAATGAAAATACTTTTGCTGCCAATTTATAACCCTTGTCATCTAGACATTCTGGCTATGGCTGAAGTTATGTATTCCCGCTGATCGTTCTCACATACCTTACGATACAATGCACATAATACAGTTACCAGTATATTTATAACTTCTTTATATTTACAGCTTAGCCTGCCGTATGTATGCATGTATATTAAGTAGACATTTTTATTGAAAAAAGCTGTAGGCAGATTAACGGATACACTTGTTTGTTTCTACTTTGTTAGTTGTTAAGTGGACTTGACATCTTAGCTATTAAAGGAGCCTAATTATAGAACTTCTTGAATTAGGATGGAAGATATAAATAAAAACTCATTATTCATCGCCGTGCAGACGCGGTACAACCTATTTTCAAAACTTGCAGGCAAATTTTTGTTTTTTTGGGAGATTGTTTTGAATGTCTGGAGAATTGCTAGGTGTCTTCTTTTTGTTGTTTCATGAAATGAACATCACAAAAAGCAGTATCACTAATTTGCCTTGGTTTGTTTGTCGTTTGACCGGTAGCTTAACTATACATATAGGGTGAGGTCGGCCATATTGAACAAATTTTTTAAAACCTGTCCGTACATGTGAGGCATCAAAAATACGATATATACAATAAAGTGGTTACACAGTAGAAATCTCTCATCTTAAGCAGTAATTTGAGTATCATAAATTATTTCTATATTTGGAAACCAGAGAAAGGCAAAATTAAGATGAAGTTGTAAATGGTCCATTTTGCTCAAATGAACTCATGGTCTCTTAAATTGAACCTGCCCTCAGATCTTGACAAAGTAGGTATACTATTTCCAGGAAAGCAAATTAAAATATGAAATGAACTAATTTATATTCGGCCAATACCGAGACATAATTGTTTTCTAATATTTGCTAACAAAATATCAAGATATGTACTACAAGAGATGAACATTTTAATATTTTCTTCTTTCCTTTGCTCCAACACAAACTCACTTGCAATGTGAAACCCAACACGTGTTATGCTAACCATGGTAGCATCTTCGGGGGAAGATTTAGAGTCTAGAGGTCAAGCAATACCATTTTTTCATTATTACCTTGTTATTGCCACTATTGGATAAATTGTCGAAAATTATAAGGCCTGTTTCGTCTTTGCTGTAGTAGTAAAATATGCTTTGATTTAATTAATTTAAAAAATTAATAGATAAGATCCCAAATTACAAATTTTTTTTCAAATTATTGAAACAATATTTAGTAATGTTAATCTCCATGTCTTTTTTTATTGCCGGACTAACGTCTTTTATTTTGAAATATAAACAAAGTGTAAAAAGACCATCTCTTCACTACTTTTTTGGCAGTTGTAATATTACAACTGACAGTTTGAGCATGAGTTTACAATTGTGAAATTATAACAAGTCAAAAGTGACAAATGAAACATTCACTGAAATTTGTGTGATAATTCGATACAATAAATTATGTCATAGATAAACGGTAGATTCGCTGCATTGATTTTCAACATTTAGGTGAATTCTTAGTTTAAGTGACAAAGCAAGAAACATATTAGCCAGAGATATAATCATGATAACGATCATGTTCAGTAAAAAAAGCCTAAAGGTTTCTAAATTATACCCCTGAACCATTTATCATCGTTAAAGCGTGGTTTGTGAGGAGTGTAAGCCAAAAACCATGAATTAATTCTCACAAATTCAGAGGGCATGTCCATACGTCAACAGCCAATAAATTTGCCGCCTTGTTTTTATTGAACAAACAAGATCCATTATTAAGCGGCTTTTTAACGTGTTTAACTTATGACGTACAAGGCGTGGGCACCAAAAGGGCAATTATTATCTTCATAAAGAATATTTTTGGGATAGCTGAGCCTTGATGTTCTGTATTCTGTTCGGCGTGTGTATTTATATAATTATGCAATATACGAGTTCTTCAAATAAAATCTCAAAGTTGCTTAAAACTATTTGGTTTTTGCTTCCCACACCTATAGGTGAGGGGAGTATTTTAATCCTGAAAATTTTGGATTTTGAGATAATACGCTTTTTGGGCATTTCATGGTATCCACATAACTAAAATCTACGTCACCCTTTCCCGTCGGTTGTCTGTTTGTCGGTCTGTTAGTCTGTCAGTCTGCTGGTCTGTATGTCTGTCTATTGGCGTTCTTCTAGCTTTGTAACTGCTGCATGAATTGTGATGACATTTGGGTAGCGATATATTGTGGGGTCGTAGTAGGTAATACTGCAACAAATCGGTGCATTGCGGCGGAGAAATAAGTGAAAAACAAAAAACTATTTAAACCTCTCCAAACTTCATCTTTTGGCATTTCAGGAGTCCCTGACTTTTCCTTTTTTTTTCGGGGGGTGTGAAATCGGTGTGTTGGGTTTGAAAACTCAAACATGTGCTGTATTCACAAAATACTCTACGTTGGGCTGAAAAAAATGACTGGCGATATGATGTGCTTGTTGGACCTATCCGAATGTTGCCGTTGAATTTTGTATCTGTGAAATAATTCGATACATAGATACTATAATCCTATAACGTGTAACTAGGAAACTACCATCATATCAGTGATGAAATTCTGACACTGTATTAGTACCACGGAGGAAATAGTAATAATGTTGTTGTTGGAACTCTTACCAATGGCGAAGGAGGAATCAACAGAAAAAAAAAGAGAAAACTCAAAACGCCTCAAACTGCGTTTTTAGATGTTTCAGAGGTCCCTGATCATTGTCAACTTTTGTGATGTGGATAGCGTAGGGTAGAGGAATTTTTTATTAGCACCGACAATGTGCGGGAAGTACTGAGTCAAGACACTTGAGGCCATTTTTTTGTTTAGAGAAACTCATGGCACGTCAATGATTATGGCATTCTATAAAATCCACAGAGTTGGTGTTACACTTGTGCTGTCGAGCTCAATTCTTATTATAAAGGGAAGAAAAACTGCTGGGCCAAAGAAAACGTCAAGTGCTAGTTGACAAGAAATCTTTAGAGTTTGGAATTTTTGCAATCTGACAACTTATTTTATTTGCCCAAACGGTGCGTTTGTATACGTTCTTTATTTTGTATTTACCAATCTCTCCTATATATTGTTTTGAATAAGGCTTGGCAAATAAAGCATTAACACTAATATTTTTAAATACTAGCACAAAATAAATGTTGGGCGTTTTATGACAAACAACATCGCGAAAAAAACCGTCATTTGTTAACACAGCACAAGGACAAAAACATCTATTTCCCTTGAAAATAGATTCCGTAGCCTGAAGAAATGATAAAAAATGAAGTCAAGTTGATTGACTCAGTACTTCCCACACATAACAGTGAATCATTTTATTATTTTCCCTTTGTATGACGAAACGAAACAATCAGGAACCCCCAAATTGCTTAAAAACGAAGTTTGAGCTATTTTTATATTTTGAGTTTTTTTTTATTATTGCTGCGCCGCCACTGACGATTCTTTCATCCGTGCCACGGTAATAATACTGTGTCTACATTTAAGTAAACTCAATTCCATAATTTCCATGTTACTAAATTCAGAACGATCGAACTAAAGCAATAGTCGTATGTATACATCAGAAAATTCTAAGTCATTTGATTTCTGTAATAGCCAAGGCAATGTTCGGGTGGACCCAAAAAAGGGTATTATGCCTCTAGGTCTTTCTTTTACAGGTCAATGGACAGCCTATTATAAATAGAACAAATTTTTGAGTTTTACAACCCCCCCCCCCCCCACCACCCCAATTTCACCCCCACCCAAAATAAGTAAAAAATGATCAGGAACCCCTAGAACGCGTAAAAACGAAGTTTGAGGGATATTTAATTTTTTTTTTGTTTTTGCTAATTACTCCGTCACCCCTACACCGATTTTCAAAATTATAGCAGCATTACCTACCAGGACCTCACAACATATCGGTACCCAAATTTCATTACAACGCATGCAGCGGTTGCTGAGATTACGAAGGTAGAAAAACGCGAACAGACAGACCGGCAGACCGACAGACCGACAGACCGACAGACCGACAGACCGACAGACCGACAGACCGACAGACCGACAGACCGACAGACCGACAGACCGACAGACCGACAGACCGACAGACCGACAGACCGACAGACCGACAGACCGACAGACCGACAGACCGACAGACCGACAGACCGACAGACCGACAGACCGACAGACCGACAGACCGACAGACCGACAGACCGACAGACCGACAGACCGACAGACCGACAGACCGACAGACCGACAGACCGACAGACCGACAGACCGACAGACCGACAGACCGACAGACCGACAGACCGACAGAGCGACAGACCGACAGACCGACAGACCGACAGACCGACAGACCGACAGACCGACAGACCGACAGACCGACAGACCGACAGACCGACAGACCGACAGACCGACAGACCGACAGACCGACAGACAGACAGATAGACAGACAAACCGACAGACAGACAGACCGACGGAAATGAGTGACGTGGATTTTTTTATGTAGACATCATAAGACGCCCAAAAAACGTATTATCTCAAAATCGAAAATTTTCGCGATCACAATACTCCCCTCACCTATCGGTGTGGGAAGTAAAAACAAAACGCTCAAACTTTGTCCTTTAACGTTTTATAAATTGGGCTTATTCGGAATTTTCTGAGAGGAAATAAAATTGGGGTGTTAGATGCTAGAATTATTGGGATTGTAAAACTGAAATATGTGTTTTATTCATATCAGGCTATCCATTCACCTATGCAAGAAATACCTAGTTGTTTTAGCTCCATCCGAATATTGCCTTGCTGATTACAGAAATCAAGGAACTTTCTGATGTATATATACGAGTATTGCATCATCAACGTGGTACCTGAAAATCCCAATTTCTTAGAGAGTATATAATGATTTTTTGTCAAGCATTTTGAACTTCAAGAAAGGCTACAGAACGAGACGAAAAGTTATACTAAATCGCTTATTTCACTGAATATGAGTTCATCCACGGGCCTACAGCAGTGAATCAGAGAAACGCGCAGACCATATGTTTGCAGCTTATATAATCAAAATATTGCATATTCAACCATTTGGGAGTATATTTCATTAAAAAAGTGCATTTTACCGAATTTCATTTTATATACTATATAATTTAATAATAATTTTTGCTTGTTCCAGGTAAGTCATGATTTCTTGAAGCACCGGATCTCTATGTGGTGAGTTATGTGTTTCTGCCATAATAGTTTCATTTTGTAGACAATCTAACCCATTGTTATAGGTCTTGTTCATCGTTCTACTCTTATTTTAATTATTAATATAATTTTAGTATTTTATTTGGCTTTCTATCTCTGCACAATGTTATTCATTAAAATTATTATTTTAGTGTTTAGTTTTTAACAATGATTTATTCATTAGGATTGCTGAATTAATATATGTACATATGCGCCATCGGTAAACAGCTCAGCTGAACGTTCGAGCCGCGACCTAAACCTCCGGTCTACCGCTATTCAGAGTTATGACCCGCAGGGTGCACATCACTCCATCATCCAACATTTTTTTTACTCACTGAAAAATAATAGCTACGATCCTAAATCAAAGTCGTATAATTCAAATGAACCGATAGAATACTAACCTTATTTTTGCAGTATTTATACATTGCTAGTGATTTTTCTTAAAAACAAGTAATGCAACCGTAATGACTCGCTACCTTCCATGCATTTTGCAGTTACTAAAAAGATATGAATTAACATTTCGAAGAGGTCCTAAAACTGGCTTGGACTTGTGAATTGAAATTGTGAATTTGGGGAAAAAAAATTGGTGGCTGAAAGCAACAGATGTTTTGGCTGTACAGCATGGTAATTAGGCCTATGATAACCTATGTATGTATCTGTAGCTTGGTGGGGCAAAGCCCAGCCCTAATCAAACGAAGTGTGCTCTACGAAGAACCACCTATGGACTACATACACAATATCGTAAACACTTAATTGGTAATTAAAATCAGCATGGAAACAACATATACGCTCATATTGCATCAAGAATTATTTTTCACTTTTAAGTGCTATAAAATTGTAGTATTTATTTTTCACTTTTTAGTTCGAGATACTGATCCACACTTATCAAATTATTGTATTGTCACCGGTTCTTGAGTTCTTGATAAGTGTACCAAGTTTAAATTTTATCCACACTTAATTGGTAATTAAAATCAGCATGAAAACAACATATACGCTCAAATTGCATCAAGAATTATTTTTACTTTTAAGTGTTAAAAAAACGTAGTATTTATTTTTCATTTTTTAGTTCGGGATACTGATCCACACTAAATTTTGTATTGTCACCGGTTCTTGAGTTCTTGATAAGTGTACCAAGTTTAAATTTTATCCGTTTGTTTAGTGAGTCAAAATTTCTAGTCAAAACAGTCGGTTACAAACTTACAAATAAACGTACAGGAGAAGCTGATATAAAAGCGTGTTAAAAATCCCAAGATATGATATGCGTCATGTCAAAGCTGAAATGAAAGTGGCTGAAACCTTCTAGAGTGCTAAATCCTGAGGTAATGTAAGAATGATGTTGGAGAAGACAATACTTTTTTTTTATTTATGTTATTGGCTCTGATCTGAGATCAACTGGCCAGTTCTATTTTGGATGGACATCTATTTGTTTTTAATAATACGAACATTGTTTTATATTAGTTAAAATTGAAGGTTACAGTGTTATTTTTAGTTTTTGTGTGCAAAAGTTATATAATAGTTTGTATGCACAGTTGTTTTTACTAGCTAGTATAGAGATCATATTAGCAGGTAACAGAATATAGTTTGACAATCTGTGATACAGGTGTGTTACCTCATTACTGATCAATTGGCATTCTAATATACAGTGTTGGGCAGTACCAATCTCTCCACATCTGCAGTGAGGGTCATCGTCTAGCCCTATTCTAGTTTTGTGTTGAGGGCTTAAGCAATGACCACACCTCAATCTGCAATCTCACAAGTGGTCTATTCGTTTCTCTCTTAAACCAGGGTTCTGTTCTTATGTTCTGCTGGATCTGTTTGTATATCGTCCCGGATGGATTTCCATGGTAGTGTTCACTCCACTTTTCTTTCAGGTTCTTGTTTAATTTACTGTTCAAGTCACTGTAGGGAATTTTGAAATTCCTCATCAATATTCCATCTGTAGTCGCCATCTTTGCTAGTATGTCGACTTTGTCGTTTTGAGGTATACCTGTATGTCCTCTAATCCATACAATTTTTACATTTTTATCCAGATTGTTGCGTCTGTAAATCAGTTTCATTATGTTCGAGATGATATGGTTGAAAGTCGGTGAAATGCTTAAATGCTCTAATCTCATAGCTGCACTCTTGTTGTCGCTGAAGATTATAACATCTCTAAGCTCAGTATTACTAAGAGAATATTCTAGTGCTTTTTGAATGGCTGTCAACTCAGCTGTACATATTGAACAATCTGGAGGAAGTTTGTATAATTCTTGATATTTTTTATTTTCATGGTGGAAAGCGCATCCTACACCGTTTGTCGTTTTTGAACCGTCTGTGTATATGTGCTCACATCGATCCCATTTTTCTTCTATCTGCTGTTTAAATTTGATGTATGTTGTAGGGTCAGCTTGATGAAAGTTCGTATATTCTACTCCTAGTTTGAAGTTGTAGTTCTTGTATTCTGTGGTAAAGTAGGGGTGTAATACGTTGGAATATATTTGATCTCTGATTGGTAATAAGTACTCTTTTTATAAGTAAAGGGAGTTTTTTATGCTGCCAGTATTTGCTAGTCAGACCCAAAATGAAAAGTTTATGAATAGATGCAACCTTGTCTTTGCTAATCTGCTTCAGTACTGCTCTTGTTCTCAGTTTTTGTCTTCTTAGATACAAAGGAGGTTCATTGCACTCTACCTCCATTACATTGATTGGAGTACTTGGTAAGTATCCAACACAAAGTCTTAAACATTTGTTTTTTATTTTTTCAATTTTTTGCAGATTTTGCTTTGATGCGTTGCCATATTGAATCGATCCATAGTCAATATTGATCTAACTAGAGATCTGTAGAATGTTAGACAGATATTTGGGTCTGCACATAACTCAATATATGTTTCAACATCTAGACCAGAGACACCACGATTAAGGTTTAATATGTTAACCACTTTCACCATTCCTCAAAGAAGCATATCTATCACATTCACCATTTTTTCAACTGAGAAAAAACCTTAGAACGTCAATTCTAGTTAGATTTTGACGAAATCTACTGTGACGAAATGCTATCTATCTATCTATGTATTGAAAACTTGCTACAGGTAACGCAAATTCCTAATGCCGGCAAAGCTATTATTTTTTTGCTTAGGCGTCGACTGGTCATTGGCTACTATAAGTTTTATTAATAAGCTGATTTAATCAGATTTTTTTTTATTTCTGAGAAAAAGCAGCCGCTTTTCCACTCCTGCGGGCGCGGGCTTGGTTGATAAGACTATTTGAATGTTTGTTCCAATCGGTAGCGTATGCCTGGCTATCTGGAAGGTAGGGTAAGATAGAATAACACGTTCAACTGTTAATCGTTCTCCACACGTCTCACAGTTTGGTGCTTCAGCGCCGCTCAGCATATACAGATGAGTCAAGTTGATATGTCCAATCCGCAATCTACATAAGATAACTTCATCATGTCTAGTCAGATTTCTCGGATATGCGCATTTTGCAACTTAGGATTTAATTTGCTTCGAATGGACCCCACACTGACAGTTCTGCTCAGTTGCTAATTTGATAGCCTTGATTTTATCGTATAGTGAAATTGGTATACCTCCATCAAGAACTCTACAGTCAGATGCTTGTGTGGTAAACAGGTCTGTCCCTTCATTTTCTGAGATGCGTTTGTGACTTATACTACGTTCCAAAATCCCATCTATCCAGTGAGCAGATGAATTTTCGAGGATAGTCACGTGATTCCAGATGTTAGGATTGTTGGAATATTTATGAAACGGCAAAGATCTTTTTTTGACAATTTTGACATATCACGTAACCTATGCGAGTCAGAGTGTCAGAGTAGTCGTACCCGTTAGAAAGTCAATGCGTACAAATAAAGCATAATAGGTTATGTTAAGTTGTTAGCTGTCAAGTGAAAAATATCTGTTGACAGTCTCGACACAAAGATCGCTAAAATCTCAATTTGATTTCCGAGCAAAACGATGACATCCATGGCCTCGGAAATGCAATAACGGGACATAGATTTTTGTTGACAGTTTGATGTTGAGTGAATACTGAAACGCTACAGAGCAAATCGAGGTCTTTGATGGGATTTTGGAACGTGGTATTGGTATCCCTGAGGGAGTCAGTAGCTATCACGCATGTTCCTCTGCTGGAGAATCCGAATAATTGTAGTACCTTCCAATTAGCGAACGATTCAGCAGTAATTTTCCAGCTACACGATTTTGAGCTTTAGAACCGTCCGTATATATTACTAGGTTATTTTTAAAACCATGAAATGCCCGCATGAGATGGTATGTGCAAACAGTTTGTATCTCAGATATGCAAACTTAAATTAATTCTGAGCTAAAGAATAGACCATGGAGGATATATTGCTGGGAGTTTTTGTAAAATGTTCTCGGTGGAGAGACTATATTTTTCAGCAAACTCAAGGTTCGCACTCGAGTCGCTCTAGTTGTGGATGGCCTTTCTTCAAATTCATTGTTACAGTCGAAGGTCCCAGAGTTGATACGTTAAGGTAGATGTTTAATTTTTGCCTCATAATGCTGACCAATTTTGATATGCAAAAGCATGATCGTCGCTTTACAGAATACTGCGGCTATCGGACCAGTGCGAAAAGCTTCTGTAGCTGCCCGTACAGCTGTCGGTTGAAGACGTTGTAACTCTTTGATTTTGCTTCATGCAGTACATGATACTGGCGTATCTAACGCGGGACTCTGTAAGAGCCTGATATATTCTGATGTGTGCCTCCCTCTTGCTCCCTTTCTATTCACAATATTGGTGATGAAGTGGTTTTGTCTTAGCTTCTAGCTTCTCTACTAGTTCTTTTTTGTTTCCAGCTTCTCTTCGTCCAGTCTTTCTACATGATAAACTTTTATTATCCAAATTTCAGAGGCATATCCTACACAAGTTTAGGTATTGGTGAATTTATTTGTACCTGTGACTTAAGGTTTTCTTGGTAAAGAGGAATCTCAGATGCTTGTTTTATCATTGTACTGCCAGCTGATCGACGTGGCCATAGTGTTGTCAAACAACAAGGCAATTAGGTAGACGCCACGAAGGCTAGGCGGGATGTGAATGAACGCAAACTAATATTCGCATTTCGTGGCCACGAGCTGAAAAATAAACACAGAGTCGACCTGTTGGTTAGCAATTACCATCTACTGGATGACGGCGGACGTCAGTCAGTTTTTGTATTCGCGCCAGCGCCAGCGCAGCGCCGGTACGCCGAGTCTGTGTGTCTGTGTGTGTGTGCGATCGTTCCGCTTTGGCCCGGTCAGGACGACAGGCGAGCGTCTGCTCAACGCGCGGACAGCCCGTAACATGATAATGGCGCCCTTAATTAGAGGGACGTCCTGAAAGCTTCGCTGTCGAAGGCTTCCCTTCTAGAGCCAGATGGAGTGGTGCTAAAGTAGTATTCTAATCCGTACTGATACTGGATAAATATTCTGGCAGTCTCACATGAAACAAAAACCTGCCATGTTTAAATAATCAAGATATTTTTTAACTCGCTTTTATTAGCTTCACTTGTATGGCGGAGATACCTTGGTTTGTTAATACTACACAAAGGCGTAGCGACGAGAGTTTTAAAGGCGTGACATCCAACTGTTTGCGAGTTGGTATTTTTGTGAAATTTATTCAGGAAAGTCGACAGTTTTATCATTTATACAGTAATGGTAATGATTATGCTATGATTATTGATCAAAAACAATTGTTCATAAACTTCGTTAAAAAAACTGAAAAACACGCTTTAGTGATAAAGTTAAACTTAATAAAAAACAAAAAAGAAAGAGAAAACTAGAAAACACGCTTTTAAAAAACATCGGACTAATAGGTTAAACATGCGAGGGTTCCTCTATATCTCCGTCAATCCACTAGTACGCAGACAGCTGCTTCACGCTTATTAGCGATCATCAGTGCGCCATAGGTCTAATAATAATAGGCTAAAAAGCGTGAAATAGCTGTCTGCGTACTGGTGGACTGACGGAGATATAGAGCAACCCTCGTATATCGACTCTTATGTGCAGTTGGCACAGAAGCGCGCTCTTCTGATCAGGCCAAGCGAATGCGCCGTGGCGTTCCACCAAGAAGTCTGCTGCTGTTTAGCAGTGACTTTCTTTGGTTTGCCGTTACCTTCGGGTGCCAGATAGCGCACACAAGTTGAACATGATTTTTAAAATACGCTTGAAATAATAATGAATGAAAAACTAGTATGATTGTGGCGCTTTGTGCCATATTATCCATAAATCGAGCGCCCGAAACTTTTCAAAATCAGTACTAGTATTTTTCGTTCAATATTGTTTTATGCTCATTTTAAAAATTATTTTTACCTTTTCAGTCCGATATTCTTTAGAAGCGTGTTACTTTTTTAAACTATATTTATTTTGTGCATAGTCTAGCATAAATTACAGATGAGACTATGGTAGCCTTGAAAAGTTAGATATAAATTTAAAACGTGCCAAATTGTGAATAAAATTTAAATTGACGCTCACGTCTTGATAACAAAACTGCAGAATATTGTGGTAAAATTTCTTTCTTAAGTATCTTAATTTGAAGTCAGTAACTTGTCAAGTCATAGCTGCAGATGTTCTCCATTTGCCTGTGCAGCTTATAACTGTAATATTTGAGTTGTACGTATTGTACCTATACATCCATATACAGGGTGTCCCAGAAAGACGGTCCCATAGAAGAACCCCCATCTCACTGAGTCAAAATATTGCGAAAGCAAAAGACTAACAAAATGCAATCAATTGATTTCCGGGTAAAATAGACCCCCGGTATTTTTTGAAGTGCGCTTTTACTAAAGTATCACAGAATTATTTTTAACTGTTAAACCGTGACAGATACGAAAATTTACTCAGAGTCAAAAAATATTTGTCAATGATGTCTCTTTGTTGTGGAAAAATTTCAAACCGAAAGCACTAAAAAAAATAAGAAAAATAGTGGTTAATGTAAGTGGCGAAGACATCGGTTCACCATTCCAAAACACCATAGTGTTAGAGTTAAAAGTATTAAAATATGGCATTTTTATGGTGTTACACGTTTACCAAATTTCATTCAAATCGCAAATGTCGTTGTGAAGTTATCAACAAAAATTGAAAAATTATTCTTGACTTTGAAGCCCTCTCACGGTCAAACGGTGCAACTTGGTATATAGGTATCTTGTGTTTATTCGCAATATTGTGACTCAGTGAGATGGGGGTTCTTCTATGGGACCGTCTTTCTGGGACACCCTGTATAGTGTTCTGATTCTTAACAGTGATTCGTTTAAATAAATGTGTATACCGTAGATTATCGTCCATCAAAATAAAATAACACTATTCTACTGTATTTAGGGCCGATTTTATCACCATGCATATTTAACAAAGAATTTAACAAAGCTTTTCTATTGGATGTTATTTAGCAAAAGGTTTCTATTGGGTATTGAGGGCTGTGTTAATAAGTATCATCCAATAGTATTTTATGAATATTGAAAACAACACGTCAAAGCTGGATGACACTTTTGTCAAAGATATTTTAGAAATTCATGGATCAAAATCATAGCAGAATATCAGAACAAAGCGATTGATTTGCAAATTAATGCCACATTTTCCATGTTTACATTATAATTATTGTATAATTACTAATTGCAAACTGGGATAATTTGTGATAAAAGTAGTAGGTACCTATATCAATCACAGCAACTACCTACCTTATTTAATAATTAAAAATCCCACGTCCATCAGTCAGATGGATTATATGAAAATACATACTTTTATGAAGAATCAATCTTTCATTTACTGGATGCATGTTTGTTATAGATCTTCTTATAGAAGTACTCACAGGTGCATTGTACATCAAATAGGGTTATACTTAATTTTAATTATAAAATGGCAAGCTTTGGCGTTCTGGGGTTCTGGATAGGCAATCAGTAATGCACATACGTTTGGGAAGTAGCTGTAACCTTTGAAATGTAACAAAATGCTATTTTTACCTCTTTTTAGTATAAAACAAAGATATATTGCAGGTATTCATAATTATTATCGATAGTAAATTATTGTTTTATCTAAATAATGCAATGAGTGAATTTCTTGTCATCATATCATTATTTAATACAGCATGAAACCAGCGATCAAATGGAAATGGAATCTGGAATCTGATTGGTTGAGATAAGCAATTGCTAAACTTTTGATTAAACAAGAAAATGCAATTTTTCACCGATTTGGGATGAAAAATCAGACTGGAAAAGATGCTAGATGATTTACAATGCTCGATTGCATATAAAGTATGTCATTTTTGAGCTATTTGAGGTCCACTTCAAGAGAAATCAATAATTTTCAGAGTACTTTGACAGATGCATGTTCTTAAAAGGGCTGCTCTGATTGGTCAAAGACTTTGTTAAAATCTACATGTTGATAAAATCGGGCCTTTTAGTGTTACTATGAGCACAAGGTAACAAATGTAGACACACATGTTCCTAATATAAATTGTATACAACATGAACTACACCACAGTCTAACCACTCACTAACCTATTTTTTCAACGGCTTTCCGTTATCGAGTACAATGAGGTGAGCCTCTTGAAAAGACTGCATGAGTTCACTCCATAAATGAGAGCCGTAAACAAAAATAATCCGCCTACAATGTGATGATGAGTAGTTCAAATGTTCCCGAACGTTAAAGTACTTATCTATCACTTTGCTGTTTACAAGTAGCAGCTCTCTGCGCCAATTTTGTATTGTTTTTTAAACTGACACTTTTACCACCACGCTAATTGGCGAAGGTACTGTAATTGTGAATTTGAGACTTTTTGGACATTTATAATTTCGTCAGGAAAAACCGCTGGTCTATCTATAACCTAGAAAGGATTGAATCGTGAGCCAATTAATTTTCTCATGGCAGATTGATTCTGCAGCGGAGACTAGAAACTTTTACTGGTTTTAAATTGATCCAGTGACAGATGCTTAAATATTGTTATAACGTTTATAGATCAGTGATCATGTTCCAAAAAGATTCGTTCGACTACTTTCCTGAACAAGAAGAGTTCATTTGCCTTCAAAAAAGTAGCTGATTGAATAATTTTTATTAGCCGTTGACTATATATATTTGTCTCTGGGAGCTGTCAGGATTGCAACCCGGTTCATTGGAGACACTGCACGCCTTATTTAAATGACACGCAATAGAAATATTCCAAATGGAAAAAGTGAGAATCTTTCAGTGAGTAATTTACGAAAAAATGATCAAACTACCCTTTTGGAGATCTGGCAGGTCCCTGATCACTTCTCAAGAAGGAAATAGCAATCTGAAGCACCTTGCCCTTGGTTGCAATCATATCGGTCGATCAGTCTGTCAGGTAAGGTTACCTAAAGACCAGACAAAGTCATGGAGAGGTAATGGAAGGAGAGGAGCAAAGAGGAGGAAGTCCTTGGGTTGGAGGGCAGAGCTTGACATAGTCGATTAGAGTTCGATTATATTTAGTCGATTAGAGTTTGACTATATTTAAAAAAGCAAACAATTATTTGGTTTCAAATTTGAATTGATCATAGTGCAAGCCATGGCCTTGTACTTGCTCGAATATCGTGAGCTTACTCTGCGATTCCCCCCTTGACTGTATCGTCGTTGCTCCTATTTTTTGTAATCCTTCAAGTAAGGGATGTTTATTGTCTAGCTCTCTGTGATCATTAAAAGCATATATAACAGGAGGCGCTGGTGATTGTGCGCAACACCCTATGCTACAGGACTCATAATATATGTGCGTTTTGACGAGGAAACACCAATCTGTACATGCGTAGATAATTGCTGGCCCAATAGTCCTGTTGTATAGTCGAACTTTATTTGCTAAAATTCAACATAACTTAAGGTAGAGTTGCTGAAACGCAATTTTGAATTTTGTTTTAATGCTTCAGTGTGTTTCTGCCCACAGTTATACTCTTATAATGGGTAATTCCAAGGTACTAAGCAGTTTTCCCATGGAATTACAGCACCATTCGCTGAGGAGTCACACAGGACACTATAATGCTGCATGCAATCTACAGTTCATCGCGGACTAGGTGTCCATTACAAGAACTACATTTACGATATCGTCAGCGTAGAGATAAGGTGCTTTCCTTTTACATCTGCACTAGCTCAGATGATTTAAAAATGAGACGGCTCAGCTCAGTTGGAAACCTCATAGCTCAGATGTGTTAAAGAAACATGTTTGTGCAGTTAAATGTCATTCCTCGAAATTTTGTAACATGCTATGGTTCTATGATCCTTTCCATAACCTAGTTTTTACGTTTTTGGAAGAGATCGTCGCTCACCACACATTATCGACTATCCATACACCATACACCACAAAACCCGCTGAAATTCAAACTTACAAAAAATCCTAACCTCATTTATTTGACATCTAAACGATCTGAGACAACTGATCGAGCTAGTGCAGATGGGCTGAAGTGGGGGTAAAACATCTCACTTTAGACTCAGATTCAGAAAACAAAAGGAACGTACATCGAAATGAGTCATGACGTCACAAGTTAGAATTATAAGATAAATCATGTAAAAGGAAAAGGAAAGCACCTATAGGTTTCACAGTTGCTGAGCAAGGAACGTCATGTATAAGAAGTGAATAAAGTATTGGCCCAGTGACCGAACCTTGGGGGAAACCGGCCTTTAGGAGCCGTAATTGACGCAATTGTTCTAATTAAAAAGTTCTGATTTTTTTCACGATTCACCACTGACATTAGCGGTCTAGATTAGTGGTAACCGTCTGTAGTTTGTGTTTGCTCTGTGCGGCCAGTGCTGGGGGGCATTGCCGGTGCGCAGCTCACGCTTTTCTTTCCGTGGCTGGCCCCGTCGCGTCCGTAGGATATTAGTGGCTCGAGATTACCACCCTCGGCCATACGTTGATGCGATAATTACGAGTTGCGGAGGATCGCGCCAGTTTCGCCATGTCCGAGCCTTGAGATCGTTGCCGGTGGTGCACGATTCACTGTCTGCACTCTGCTGTATTTAAAAACGAACGATTGCCTGCATTTGTCAGACCATTTGCCACATGCTACTACGCAGATGAAAGAAGGTGCTGTCGGATTAAAATAATTTGTTTGCTATAAGCCACCATTTGCTATAAACGATTTTTCCCAGGGTCCTATCAGTGTTTTATAGGGGTTCATCAAGCCAAGTAGCTTGAGCTTTTTCTTAAATATTTGACTTGACTTGAAAGCTCAAGCTTTTGAAGATTTGATATTTGACTTGACTTGATTTTCGATCTGAACTACTTGACTTGATATCATGTAAAATCAAACTACTTGATATTAATTGATATCGATCTGTAAAATGCGAATCGAAGCGTTAAAATAGGGGATTCACCGAGTAGAGGTTACGAGTGTTACGACAGCAAGCAGGCACCCGGTAACTTTAAAACTTTAAAGCCAACTGACTCAGTACCTTAATGTTTTAAGAGTATTTCCATCATTTTTGCATTAATATGCTGCCCGATAGACTAGGTTCATGGGCTATGGAACTTGACAATAAACTTAATCGAGAGGAAACCGATGAACAGATTATAAATAGTATTCAAGCGGCAAGGGACAGTACTGAAGATATTTTGGAGTGGTGGAAAGGACACGAATATATTTTTCCAAACCTTGCCGCAATGGCCAAAGACTTTTTGGCAACGCCAGCTTCTTCAGCTCCAGTTAAAACGCAGTTTTCTAGAGCTGCCTTAACTCTTACCAAAACAAGAAATCGATTAGGTGGTAACTCCGTTAGAAGTCTTAGCCCCCGTTCACATCAGACGCGTCTCGCATGGAGCATCGCGCTTTGCTTACCGCCTAGCGTAACGCGAGGGGAAACCAACCCATACATTTAGATGCAGCCGTTCACATCGAGCGCATAGTGCTACGCTTACCGCCTAGCGTAAAGCGAGGGGAACCAACCCATACGTTTAGATACAGCCGTTCACATCGGGCGCATAGCGTAGCGCTAAGCAAAGCGCGATGCTCCAAGCGAGGCGCGTCCGATGTGAACACGGGCTTATACGTCTCAAATCATGGATGGCAAATGAGGATATTACATTTTTTTTTACTTCTGTGTCATCGGGATCGACTGCTCTTGTCATCAAACTCGTGTTCTGTTTAGGCTTTGTTAACATTTCGCGGCGCTACTCTAGGAACAGCACTATTAACTAGAAGCCAACAGTGAAGGCTCAGGTGGGGATTCTTCGCTAAGCTTTTTTATGGATATTTATTTTTGATTGAAAAAACCAGAAATAAATTTCCACCTCCAACGAGAATTGGCCTTCCGGTCACGAGCCCTCGACTCTAACCGCTGAGCCAGCCCACCCTCATTTGAGTTTGTTGTTTTTTATGTACCTATTATTGTCACAATTCAGAATATTTCGTATTTTTATTTCTACATTCATTATTTAACTAAGTTTGTTGGAGTTTACGTTTTTGGATGTTTTTTTTTTAAATAAAAGATCACATCTTTATATACATAGATTTTTATTGTTATTACGTTTTGGCAGTTAATCAGATTAATATCAAAAAAGAACCATTTTAAAAAAAAAGTCAAGTAGTTAGCTTAAAAAACTTGATTTCCACTTGACTTGACTTGAATTTCGAAAACAAATACTTCACTTGATTTTCACTTGATATCGAGTCAAGTGAAGTCAAGTAGCTAGAAAATCAAGTCAAATCGTGACTATCTGGTGTTTCAGGACACGTCACTCGGAATAGTTTACTAGTAGTCGACAAATAACTATCGGTTGGCGAAAATAATTTAATAATCAACGCTTCCCGTCAAAAGCTCTGGCCAACCGAAGTTGAGTTTACGCAAACGCAAAGTATGCATCTATTCGCTTAATGACCTCCCATTAAGTTATCCAGTTACTATGAAACTACTTTTGAATAGATAAACACTGTGAATTATTTTTCCTAACTCACGGTTCAGCCGTAACATATTTCACAAAATATCTACATATCGGAGGAATTATGTATGTATGTATGTATGTATTCTGAGATATCGTTTTGGTATCGTATAAGTAATTATAAATCCGTTATTGCACAAAATAAACTTGGCACCAGATCCCCTTTGCGAATGTGATGGTTCTTATGGTGACCTGAATCATCATCTTTTCTCTTGGCTGTTGGTTATCTTGGTTGCAAATAGTGTTACCGTGTCTTCTTTATTGAATACAAATGTAGAATTTATCCGCAAATTTCTTAAATTCCTCAACCAAACCAAACAGCACATTTAGGCGTAGAATTGTTCCTAGCATTGACATTAAACCTTCCAAAATGTTCTGTACCTATAATACCGATCAGTCGTCTTTGTTTGTCTATATGAAAAGTCGCCTTGTCAAACCCCTAGGGGTGCAACATGTATCCCCGTGTTTGTTTATGTGTGGTATTCTTGAACATAGGTTAGATTATAATTCTCTTTGTTCTGATTTGGCTGAATGAGCTAGTACTCAAGGCGATTTAGAAAAAAAGAAAATAAAGCAGTTGTGTTCACGGAACACAACTAAGGCAGTATTCGGAGACCCATTGTCAAAAATTCGGTGCCAACTTGACGATACGTAAGCTTAACCATTGCTTTTCTAACAGGTCACAAAGCTGACATTGTGACAGACCTCCACTGGAACAAATAGTCAACTTCCATTTGTCGGTTAAGTGGTTAGTCACTTGACTACAGACCACCAAATTATCTACTTCTGTTAGCAGAGGTTACCAGTGATTGTGACAATGGGCCGCTGAATCGGGGGTCCCATAATAAATCATGTGGAAGCCTGGAAAAAGTTGGCCCATTCTTTGGTTTCTCCAACATCCCAGGAGTATAACTCAGTATGGTTGGGGGTTCGGGGAAAAATATGAAAATGCTCGTAGTGTATTGAATTATTCTATCAGTACACTGGATTCAGGCAGCGCAATAAGATGGTCCCTTAATAGTAAAACTATTCCCATCCCAATACCACTCCCCTTCAAAACACTGGATCCATTTCACTACATTATACTAATATAATTTCTGAAACTAATCAGGATCAGAATCAGGAACCACAGGTGGTTGTCTCTTTGTTAAATCGTATTTCACTTGCCCTCTAATAAGAACCACATATCCTTGAGATGCACTTTACATCCGTTTCGAGTGCCTCTGTGACTCTGACACATTTATCACAGTATGAACATTTGAGAAAAAAATCAATTTTTAATGACATTGACAGCTGTTTCAGGAGGCATCTTTCCATTAACGCCTCTACTAGCTTCACCTGTATATATGTTTGTGAGTTTGTAACTTTCGTTTAGATTGAGAGGTCGGACCGAAAATTGAACGCTTTGCCACGAAAACGATTTTGGTGGCTTCAAAGATGACTAAGAGATGGTGCCGACACTTTAAAGTTTGTTAATTTTACACACAGAGGCGTAACGATGTGTGATTGAACTGTTTGACAGTTGGTATTTTTGAGAAATTTATTCAGGAATGTCGAATATTTATCAAAAAACCATTGTTCATCTTCATTACACAGAATATTAATAAATACAATTTAAAAACAAAAAAAGCACGCTCCAATGATAAATTTAACTAAAAAATTAAAAATAAATATAGTTTAAAAAACTAAAAAAACGCGTTTAAAGAACATGGACTAAAAGGTTAGCCATTTTTTTAATAAACTTAAAACAATAATGAACAAAAAATACTTCGTTAAAACAGCGTGGGTGCTTTGTGCCATATTATTCGTAAATAGGGCGCCCGACGCTTTCTTCATTATTGTTTTAAACTTATTTTAAAAATAATTTTTCACCTCTTAGTCCGATGTTCTTTAAAAGCGTGTCGCTTTGTTTTTGTAAAATATATTTATTAGACAGTTCACTTATCCTCCGTGCTGAGGTTGCAGACATCACCAAGTTCAAAAAATTTCCTTCCTTATTCTTGTATTCGAAATAGTTCACAATATTACTTTCCACTAATAGTTGTGGTAAGGCTCTGAAATGTCAGATTTGGTTGGTTCACCCTTATCAAGTTATCCAGGAGTAGCTTGGGTGGTGCCTTCGCTAAACAGTTCACTTAATCGACCCCCTGATTTGAAGAGAAGAAAAACAAAGCCTCCCCGCCGAGGTCCTTGGCCAGGTAAGTCTGTGCTAGCGGGTGGGCCGGAGCTCATTTTCCGTGTTGCCGGGTTTGTGTAAATATTTGTCAGAGACGAAAGTGAATGATGAGCTCGGCTCCCGTTGCCATCATCTATCCTGTTATGACCAATTACCTCTCGTCTTTTTTATATACTAGCCGTGTAATTGCTCAACGGTTAAACGCCAGCTACCGATTTTTTCTTCTTGACGGACTGCTTCAATTAACTTTTTTTCACCGATGGTACCGCAGCAGCACTGCCCCTTGATGGTTTTATTCTTGATGGATGCCCGATGGCGTTTTTGAGACTCCCTAATTAGCTTAAACGAGAATGCTGCGAAAATGTAACCATGAAATAGTTTAGAGTTTTCGTGCGGGATCAACCAACCTTCATACTGTGATAGGTGTCCTGAATCGCTATGATAACCATATTTGTTAATGATGTCTTTATAATGATGCCCAATCGCGCTATTGATAGTCCCTATTTAGCTTGAGTAGTAAAGCTGCGAAAATATATATGTTACGCTCTATACTCGAATTCGGGCAATGGTCGAAAAAAATACACAAAACTAGTTATAATCAAGGAATATTTCCCAATTCATTTTATACGGTTATTGAAAATCACAAAATAAGCAGAACTAGTTTTGAGCAGATTGAAATGAACAGAACTAGTTTTGTACATTTTCTGAATGGCCAGCAGCAGTTAGTTCTGCTTGGTTTACAGCCTCTCAAACCCAGATAAAAAAGAAGTCAAGTTGATTGACGCGGTACTTCCCACACATTATGGTGATAACAGTTTATTATTTTCCCCTACCATGAAGCTATAGCCTGAGATCCCCTTGCAACCAAATCATCGCCATCCCGCACGCAAAAAAGTTGTTATACCGCAGTCTATTATGAATGGAACATATTTTTCAGTTTTAAAAACCCCTACGCCCAATCACGTCAATTTCACCTCCACCCACAAAAGGGTAGAAAATGATCAAGAACCCATAAAATGCATAAAAACAAAGTTTGGATTGTATTTATAGTTTTAGTTTTTTTATTACAGCTGCGCCACCACTGACGTGTTTTCTAAAAACCATAAGCGTTTTCCAAGGTGACAATAATGTGTCGACATTTTATCAAATCAATTCAATGATTTGCAGTCCATTATTTGTTATAAATGTCTGATATTTTCATGTTTCTCCATATGGAGAAGCATGTTTTGTTTCTTTGTATTACTCTCACCATGTTGTCATCCACATTTTTATTTACGATGGATTGCCATACTCTTGCTCGAATGTTTTTCCAGATCTATGAAACCTGTAGATACTGCTTTTCTTCGCCTTAGTGACTTTTTATTCATTTCTTTTATTGAAAACATATGGTCCTGGGTACCTCTACCTTTCCTAAATTCACTCTGCGATTATGTAAGTGTTTCTTCTACTTCCCTTCTTTCAAGTATCAGTTAATAAAATTTCCTTGGTACACTGAGAATTATACCTCTATAATTATTGCAATCTAGTTTGTCTCCCTTTTTGTAAATCGGTACGATGTGGCCAAGTTCCCCAGTTTAGTTACCTTAAATGAGTATGTTGCAAAACTGTAGTCATGATTTGGGTCCATCTGATTTTAATCCAAATCTTTCCCTGAAGATGCTAATAAAGCGGAGCACATGTTGGGTGTGATAAAATCAGTCTATCGAGTCAAGATCAAGTGTCACTTGTCAAAGACTTGTCAAATTGAAGTACGTAGAGGTTAGATTATTTAAGCTCTTGCTGATTTCAGCTTAAAATGAGGGTTTCTGGTTGACCATTATGGCGCTATGGCAAACATCAAATAGAAATAATATATTTATTTCCTCAGCTATTTGTAAAACAGAATTTAATAGCAAGTATAAGACCCTAAATAACGAATATAAGAAATTACGTTTTATTATTGAATTAATGTCATTGTTACAACCAATTTTGTACAGTAATTTTAAAAATAATCTTATCTCAAACGGTTTAATAACTAGAGCCTGGGCAAACGAGCTAGGGATACTCTATGCAAATTATATTTATACAACAGAAATGCCAAAGTACGATGCTCATGATCACGTAAAATGTTTAATCTCAGTTTGTGAACATAAAATCTCTAAGTAAACGGACAAAATGTGTAAAAACAAAATGACAAAAAAACACTTAATCAAACTTGTTTGAACGAAACACCCAGGAATAAGGATATAAAAAGGACCTTAAAGTCTAAAATAAAATATTTACGATCATTAAAGAAAAATTCATCTCTGGTTGGCAAACGTTTTGCATAAAATATAATTTATTATTCAACAATGTGTAGTGTAGGCTTTCCAGCAGACATAATATATTGCTGGCAGAATTAGAAATAAAATGTACCTTTCCTCAGATGTTCATAAAAATATTATTTATTAACTTCCTACATTTATGCAAATCATGGTTTTCATTGATTCCTGATTAGAGCTATTAATAAAGATTTCGCATGCGTTCTTGCTTTCGGCACAGGCATCGATTAAATGGAAAACATACTCATTGATACGATGAGATAAAAGTACTTAAAAGATACAATTGACTACCAACATCATCGCAATCAATAAATTCCGTTCAAGGATGTCCTCGAAATCATAATTATGTGCACGCGGTTGTTCCAAGGTATAATAGAAAATGTTACCTAGCTTTTTTATGTATTTATCTAGATGTGAGTAGGTTGATTATTTTTGGTTAACAATCAACTACTCCGTATAAGTCTTAACCAAAAATATACAGGGTGCTCATTTGAAAACCTCTCACTCCAGATTTCTCGAAAACCGTCAACTAAAAGAGGAAAAAATGTACTTGTCTAAATTCAAACGGCGCTCTCACTGTGGAATTTGTTGGTATACAAATTTAATTTTTTTATTATATCGACAAAACCGGATTTTTCCCGGACTAGTAATCAACATATTTAACATTTAATCTTAAATAAAAGATTCGTGTACGTATTCCATAAAAACATGTTTAAAATGAAGTTTTTCTTAAAAAAATGCGAAAATACCAATGGCGTCTCTCAGACAGCACGTTAGTAGTAATGTAATAGAAGTGACACATTAGTAGTTAAGGGTTAACCGATTTGTTAAAGTACAAAAATTATAAAAAATTTACTGTCTAACCTAAGTTGACGCATTTCATGCTTAGACACATGGCAATTCTAAGTTTTATAATTGCTGTGATATTCAAGTTTTCTCTGATATCTACTTAACCAAAAATATCAATTTACACCTAAACGATTCGTTTAAAGTCCCCTGTGTGATACATTAAGTCACACTAGAATGGGCTTATACCACATTTTTTGTTTATTGGCTTAAACGAACTCTGACACCACGTATATGCCATAAATAATTTTACAAAATTTTTCTATCGTATTTATACCGAAAAAAATTGCTCTAAATATTGAATTTTGTGAATCCATACACTTCCCGCCCAGGTCGTGCCGTCACCTGTAGGGAACCAATAAGAGCTCACTGGTACAAAACAATAGCATCCGCTGGTAGTCATCGGACCACGAAAGGACGCTTCTCATTGGTTCCCTACAGAAAGGACGCCTCTTATTGGTTCCCTACATGTGACGTCATCATCGGCTATTTCAAATTACAGTACAATTTTCTTGTTAGTGTTATTCTCATTTGGATCAAGTTTTCTGCTGACTTTTTACAGTAAACGGTCCTATGTATCATCAAAAATAATACCGCAGTAAATAAATTGATCAATTTGAGATCACGGTATAGGACCATTGACCAAGGAATCTAAATATGTAATAATATATAAGCTGTTCCATTAAAAAAATACCTTTTGTAAGAATCTATTTTGAATGTGAAGTGACAGATGTCAGTTGTCTCGTCATTCTTTGTTCGGGTTGGCAAAACGGTTTCAGTTACCTTTCAGTTGTCACTAGACAGACTGAGCACTTGTCACTTCGGCAGTCAGATGGAAGGTCGAGAAAAATAAAAGTTTCGACGAAAAGGCCAACCAGATTTTATTAAAACCATCCGAAGTGGGATTCCCGAGCAACCAAATAATATTATGGATTATGCATTTATGAGAAGTAGAGAGAGAAGTTAAGAAAAACACGTTGGACCTAACCTAAAAGAAGTCACAAATTTGTTGAAATGGAGCATGTACAGGATTCGCAGGACAGGATGGCTAACGAAAGTGTGGAACTAGAAACTCCCCCACCTACTTCAGTTCTCATATGTTGCCAGGCGCTGGACCCCTCACAGGTTGTGCAACTGCCTCAAGCCTAACGGATGTAGTGAATCAGTTGCTGCTACAAAACGCACAAATGCTACAGATGCTACAGGTAGGACAGACAGCAGCGCTTTCACAAGGCACAACAAGCTTTAACACTACGCCTAATTTATCAAAAACCATCGAAACATTCCATGGCGAAAGTGATTCATATTACATATAACGCCAGGCACTGATTAAATCAGTTAGAAACGATAGCAGCCCTACACAATTGGCGTGAGCCTTTTATATTTCAAACTGCAAAAAGAGTCTGGAAGGAGCAGCAAGATATGGGTTTATGGGAAGGTCGACGAAGCTCACGATCTGGTATTAGTTCAGATCTGCACCCGATTTTATTAAAACCATCATAGCCCCCCCCCCCGATATGTCATGCTTTTATCAGACACCCTTTATAAAAGTTTTTATTTTCAAAATTCAGTCCAACTCAACATACAGATACTCACATAGTCATTTTTCTAAAAAGAGATCGTTTGGTCACAATCGACCGAGGCGTATAACAGAAATGGATTATCCGCTAGTTGTTAACCCTAAGGGCGCATACACAGTGGGGCAGTTTAGTGTGCCTGCAACTGCGTGCAGGTACCTCATGAAGGCTTACCTGCTCAACTGTGTTTTCGACCGCTTACCAGCGTCGGAAGCCCGCTTGCATGCCTTTATAGTAACAGAAATTTAGTTTGTTATCTGGTTTCGTCTGTGCCGGTCGAAGATGAGTATCGATAAAGAGTTACTTATAGCTTCAGTGTTGGCGAAAACCCCTATTTGGGATAAAAGACATAAGCTGGATTATAACCACACTGCGATAGAAAAATATTAGAAGGCAATAAGTGCCTGTTATGAAAGTAGACGGTAAGTTTATACAATATTTATTTGGATATATTATTCATAAGCTTGAAACTCAGGTAATACATCATTAAATTTATTATAAATGTGGTAGTGATAGATAAGATAAGAGGTGCTCTCCAAAATATTAATTTAACAAAGATATCTCGAATTGTTTTAACCTCATTTGGAGGCATTTACTGGTAATTACCGCTAATCCATTTTCTAGCCCGAGATAATGGGGTATTAGGCATTCCTGTTCAAACTGTATATCTTTTCCACCAAAAGGCTTCAAAAGAAGTGGTAGGAGTGGATATGCCTCGTCACTTGTTAACCCAAAAGGTCCTTTGTTTGTGTTTGAGGAAGATGAGATGGTTTCGGAATCTACTTTATAAGATCAGAAAATTCCTGTAAAAATGACTCTTTTTTTTATCATGTAAATTTTGGATAAAAGAAATCTTGATATACTTTAACTATATCTGATGTTTGATATGTTGCTTAGTTTCAAAACTTGATATTATAAAGCGGGCTGTTTAACGATAACAAGTTTGAGTGAGAAATGTGCATCAAAATATAGTATAAATATGGTAAAGGAATGGTTGAATATAAAACATAAAATATATGAGTTAACAAAATGAGCATTTAATGATAGTATAATGATTTATAACGGGCTGGCCAGCACAAAGGATCATCGCTCCGACACAGGAATTCCCCCTGCGTTGAACTTATTCATACTTTGTCAGATGTCTTTTAGTAAATCTAAATATAATGCATAAAACTTGTCTCTTTCGTTAAGACTAATACTGATTATATTGATGTTTGCCTTTACTTTGAATGTTATAATGTTTGCATTGATCTTGTTTATTATTAGTGATATTATTTGTTTCAAAATACCTAATTGTTTTGACGAAGGTCAATTAATTTGACAGCAAATTTTTATGAGTTACTTAAGATTATTTGCAATGGTTTATATGAATATTTTCACACTAAATTATTACATTACAAATATTAAACTGCAATATATTAATAAGTATACACAATTATTTACATTAAAATATTTATTCATTATCCAGTCAAACTTCTCCATTTTTTAAGAGGCTCGGCATCTCCATCGTTATTCGACATTTCTTCAAATAACTCGTCATCAACTTCATCCTCTATTTCCCCATCATCAAAAGTCACTGACAAGATTCAAACATTTTGGTTCGTTATCTTCATTATTGCAACTTAAACAAAGGGCTCACAGTTCAATCCATGCTTACAACATACAACCACATTTTCTAGTTTTAAAACCAGCGGTACATCTACTTACATTTTGTTTAAGTGTACGTTCTGGTATCAAATTATTCAGTTTAACTAAACGATTTGATGTAAAATACTAGTTTATAGTTACTAATAGACTGACGTTGAATGTTTGTTGAGTAATAAGTTTCAGTGAAAATGTTCATATAAACCATTGAATATAAACTTAAGTAACTAATAAACATCGCCTACCAAATTTAGTTACTTTTATCAAAACAACTAAATCGAAAATAATAATATAAATAATAATAAAGAAGAACAGTTGAGCAGTTGACCTTTTGACCTTCTCTTTCCTAAGGTCTAGTGGGTTGAAGTCGGAGACTGAGGGCTTTATAATGGCTTGCCATGACGGTGTCTTCAACACCTTGGTGTACCGTAAAAGGGTTATGGGTATAGATGTACATACCTGACACCCTTTGTAGAGCTTGCCGACAGGCGCCAGAGACGCTTATGCATCTCTTATCAGCGCCGGCGTGTAAGACGTACGCTGAGACGGCTTACGTCCATCGGCACAACGCGGCTCTACGAATGCTCTACTATCATTTGAGGCACTCATACGATATCGATGAGACACCGGTGCTGCCATACGCTCCAGGGGATATAGAGCCCGTTGTGGAGAACGAGAGATGCCGGATTTACTGGAACTACTCGTTCCCCACGCTCGAGCTTGTACAGGCAAACAAGCCCGACATAGTCCTTCTCGACCACCAACAGAAGATGATGTTCGTTATTGAGTTTTCGGCGCCTGCCGAGGTGAATATCGTCTCTAAGGAGGAGGAAAAGCAGACCAAATATCAGGAGTTGCTCGGTCAACTTCGCAGGCTCTGGCCAAACTACACTGTAAGTCTGCTGGTTATGGTCATTGGATCCCTAGGTGGAATGAGGAATACGCTACTCTCTGCACTGCGCAAAATACCGGTGTGCCGTGCGGCGGCGCACATCTTAGCCGCCAGAATGCAGAAGGCAGTCATCCTTGGGTCCCTTCGTCTACTTAGGGTGCACGATTCGCGGACCCAGTGATTGCTCACTTCACGGTGTGAGGAGTAGTCATTGGGTAATGGAACAGCAGCTCGGTGTGTCGAAGCCCGGGCTGCACTTTTTGTTTTTGAAATATAAAGAAGAACAATGCAAACATTCTCACATTCAAAGTAAAAGCAAACGTGAATATAAACTAATCTTAACGAAAGATGAAAGTTATGTGCATTATATTTAAATTTACTTAAAAATGATAAGTCAGTTATAACAACAATACAGTTTTAAAAATGAATATAAACATTTGAATGATAAAGTATAAATAACTTAGTTGAAATGGAAAGAAAAACCGTGACATAGTTAAAATGTATCAAGATTTCTATTAGAAAAAAGTTTACAGGATAAAAATAGTCATTTTTCCCGGAGTTTCCCGATTTGCCAGAGTAGTGAAAATGATCCAGATGTTGATATCTTGACGAGATACCCCAAAATAAAGAAAAAATGAAGCGTCTACGTGGGCTTGGTCTAGAACTGCCAATAATGGGCAACATTTTGAACCCTTATTGCATGTTTCCTATACCGTGTCGAGATGCGACTTTGCACTCCAACGCTGCTAACTGCCGCTACTGTGCACGCCTACTATCGCAGTCTAGGTTACGCTTTACGCACAGTAGGTACGCGTTCCGTTTGACCAGGTCTTAGCATTTATCCTGTTGGTTGTTTCTATCCTTGAGATAAGTGAAAGATCCTTATCTGTTCCCGGTTGATTTAAGTTGGCCGTATATAACGTTCGTTCATCCGCCGGAGAGGTAGGTATCATGGTGTCTTACCTTTGGTCGTCCGGCTCCTCGTCATCGTCATCGCTGGCCGCATCTCGGTAACGGTAAAACAATAAAACGCTACGGGCGGGCGGGCGGGCGGTCGGTGCGTGTAGACGCCGGGCGGCGGGCGGTCCGCAGGCCGTGGCGCCGTCCGCTGCGGCGACCACGACGACTGGCATTTTCGGCCCAGGGTTATGCTCACTGATGTCGATAGAGCTACAACATGTATCTACCAACGTTCCTTGGAATGCAACAGAAGTAGGGTTCATTTCCAATCAGCCCTACCTCCTGACTCATGGAAGTATTGGAGACGATCGTGGATAGATACTTAGCTAAGGAAATACTCTGATCGGTCATGCGAGGTTCTGTCCTGTCCACCAGCAAATAACATTGCTAGAGTTACTCGTACAAGTCACTTGCGTAGCGTGTACACGACGTCATTAGATAAATATTGGAGGCGATCGTGGATAGATACTTAGCTAAGGAAATACTCGCTACATACCTCATTGTTCATGCGAGGTTCTTAGGCCTCCTGTCTACTAGCAAATAACATCGCTAGAGTTACTCGTACAAGTCACTTGCGTAGCGTGTACACGACGTCATTAGATAAATATTGGAGGCGATCGTGGATAGATACTTAGCTAAGGAAATACTCACTACATACCTCATTGTTCATGCGAGGTTCTTAAGCCTCCTGTCTACTAGCAAATAACATTGCTAAAGTTACTCGTACAAGTCACTTGCGTAGCGTGTACACGACGTCATTAGAGAAATAATGGAGGCGATCGTGGATAGATACTTAGCTAAGGGAAATACTCACTACATACCTCATTGTTCATGCGTTGTCACTTGCGTAGTGTGTACACGACGTCATTAGAGAAATATTGGAGGCGATCGTGGATAGATACTTAGCTAAGGGAAATACTCACTACATACCTCATTGTTCATGCGTTGTCACTTGCGTAGTGTGTACACGACGTCATTAGAGAAATATTGGAGGCGATCGTGGATAGATACTTAGCTAAGGGAAATACTCACTACATACCTCATTGTTCATGCGTTGTCACTTGCGTAGTGTGTACACGACGTCATTAGAGAAATATTGGAGGCGATCGTGGATAGATACTTAGCTAAGGAAATACTCACTACATACCCGATTGTTCATGCGAGGTTCTTAAGCCTCCTGTCTACTAGCAAATAACATTGCAAGGGTTACTCGTAAAAGTCACTTGCGTAGTGTGTACACGACGTCATTAGAGAAATATTGGAGGCGATCGTGGATAGATACTTAGCTAAGGAAATACTCACTACATACCCCATTGTTCATGCGAGGTTCTTAAGCCTCCTGTCTACTAGCAAATAACATTGCAAGAGTTACTCGTACAAGTCACTTGCGTAGCGTGTACACGACGTCATTAGATAAATATTGGAGGCGATCGTGGATAGATACTTAGCTAAGGAAATACTCACTACATACCTCATTGTTCATGCGAGGTTCTTAGGCCTCCTGTCTACTAGCAAATAACATCGCTAGAGTTACTCGTACAAGTCACTTGCGTAGCGTGTACACGACGTCATTAGATAAATATTGGAGGCGATCGTGGATAGATACTTAGCTAAGGAAATACTCACTACATACCTCATTGTTCATGCGAGGTTCTTAAGCCTCCTGTCTACTAGCAAATAACATTGCTAAAGTTACTCGTACAAGTCACTTGCGTAGCGTGTACACGACGTCATTAGAGAAATAATGGAGGCGATCGTGGATAGATACTTAGCTAAGGAAATACTCACTACATACCTCATTGTTCATGCGAGGTTCTTAAGCCTCCTGTCTACTAGCAAATAACATTGCTAAAGTTACTCGTACAAGTCACTTGCGTAGCGTGTACACGACGTCATTAGAGAAATAATGGAGGCGATCGTGGATAGATACTTAGCTAAGGGAAATACTCACTACATACCTCATTGTTCATGCGTTGTCACTTGCGTAGTGTGTACACGACGTCATTAGAGAAATATTGGAGGCGATCGTGGATAGATACTTAGCTAAGGGAAATACTCACTACATACCTCATTGTTCATGCGTTGTCACTTGCGTAGTGTGTACACGACGTCATTAGAGAAATATTGGAGGCGATCGTGGATAGATACTTAGCTAAGGAAATACTCACTACATACCTCATTGTTCATGCGAGGTTCTTAAGCCTCCTGTCTACTAGCAAATAACATTGCTAAAGTTACTCGTACAAGTCACTTGCGTAGCGTGTACACGACGTCATTAGATAAATATTGGAGGCGATCGTGGATAGATACTTAGCTAAGGAAATACTCACTACATACCTCATTGTTCATGCGAGGTTCTTAAGCCTCCTGTCTACTAGCAAATAACATTGCTAAAGTTACTCGTACAAGTCACTTGCGTAGCGTGTACACGACGTCATTAGAGAAATAATGGAGGCGATCGTGGATAGATACTTAGCTAAGGGAAATACTCACTACATACCTCATTGTTCATGCGTTGTCACTTGCGTAGTGTGTACACGACGTCATTAGAGAAATATTGGAGGCGATCGTGGATAGATACTTAGCTAAGGGAAATACTCACTACATACCTCATTGTTCATGCGTTGTCACTTGCGTAGTGTGTACACGACGTCATTAGAGAAATATTGGAGGCGATCGTGGATAGATACTTAGCTAAGGAAATACTCACTACATACCTCATTGTTCATGCGAGGTTCTTAAGCCTCCTGTCTACTAGCAAATAACATTGCTAAAGTTACTCGTACAAGTCACTTGCGTAGCGTGTACACGACGTCATTAGATAAATATTGGAGGCGATCGTGGATAGATACTTAGCTAAGGAAATACTCACTACATACCTCATTGTTCATGCGAGGTTCTTAAGCCTCCTGTCTACTAGCAAATAACATTGCTAAAGTTACTCGTACAAGTCACTTGCGTAGCGTGTACACGACGTCATTAGAGAAATAATGGAGGCGATCGTGGATAGATACTTAGCTAAGGAAATACTCACTACATACCTCATTGTTCATGCGAGGTTCTTAAGCCTCCTGTCTACTAGCAAATAACATTGCTAAAGTTACTCGTACAAGTCACTTGCGTAGCGTGTACACGACGTCATTAGAGAAATAATGGAGGCGATCGTGGATAGATACTTAGCTAAGGGAAATACTCACTACATACCTCATTGTTCATGCGTTGTCACTTGCGTAGTGTGTACACGACGTCATTAGAGAAATATTGGAGGCGATCGTGGATAGATACTTAGCTAAGGGAAATACTCACTACATACCTCATTGTTCATGCGTTGTCACTTGCGTAGTGTGTACACGACGTCATTAGAGAAATATTGGAGGCGATCGTGGATAGATACTTAGCTAAGGGAAATACTCACTACATACCTCATTGTTCATGCGTTGTCACTTGCGTAGTGTGTACACGACGTCATTAGAGAAATATTGGAGGCGATCGTGGATAGATACTTAGCTAAGGGAAATACTCACTACATACCTCATTGTTCATGCGTTGTCACTTGCGTAGTGTGTACACGACGTCATTAGAGAAATATTGGAGGCGATCGTGGATAGATACTTAGCTAAGGGAAATACTCACTACATACCTCATTGTTCATGCGTTGTCACTTGCGTAGTGTGTACACGACGTCATTAGAGAAATATTGGAGGCGATCGTGGATAGATACTTAGCTAAGGAAATACTCACTACATACCCGATTGTTCATGCGAGGTTCTTAAGCCTCCTGTCTACTAGCAAATAACATTGCAAGGGTTACTCGTAAAAGTCACTTGCGTAGTGTGTACACGACGTCATTAGAGAAATATTGGAGGCGATCGTGGATAGATACTTAGCTAAGGAAATACTCACTACATACCTCATTGTTCATGCGAGGTTCTTAAGCCTCCTGTCTACTAGCAAATAACATTGCAAGAGTTACTCGTACAAGTCACTTGCGTAGTGTGTACACGACGTCATTAGAGAAATATTGGAGGCGATCGTGGATAGATACTTAGCTAAGGAAATACTCACTACATACCTCATTGTTCATGCGAGGTTCTTAAGCCTCCTGTCTACTAGCAAATAACATTGCAAGAGTTACTCGTACAAGTCACTTGCGTAGTGTGTACACGACGTCATTAGAGAAATATTGGAGGCGATCGTGGATAGATACTTAGCTAAGGAAATACTCACTACATACCTCATTGTTCATGCGAGGTTCTTAAGCCTCCTGTCTACTAGCAAATAACATTGCTAAAGTTACTCGTACAAGTCACTTGCGTAGCGTGTACACGACGTCATTAGAGAAATATTGGAGGCGATCGTGGATAGATACTTAGCTAAGGAAATACTCACTACATACCCGATTGTTCATGCGAGGTTCTTAAGCCTCCTGTCTACTAGCAAATAACATTGCAAGGGTTACTCGTACAAGTCACTTGCGTAGCGTGTACACGACGTCATTAGATAAATATTGGAGGCGATCGTGGATAGATACTTAGCTAAGGAAATACTCACTACATACCTCATTGTTCATGCGAGGTTCTTAAGCCTCCTGTCTACTAGCAAATAACATTGCTAAAGTTACTCGTACAAGTCACTTGCGTAGCGTGTACACGACGTCATTAGAGAAATAATGGAGGCGATCGTGGATAGATACTTAGCTAAGGGAAATACTCACTACATACCTCATTGTTCATGCGTTGTCACTTGCGTAGTGTGTACACGACGTCATTAGAGAAATATTGGAGGCGATCGTGGATAGATACTTAGCTAAGGGAAATACTCACTACATACCTCATTGTTCATGCGTTGTCACTTGCGTAGTGTGTACACGACGTCATTAGAGAAATATTGGAGGCGATCGTGGATAGATACTTAGCTAAGGGAAATACTCACTACATACCTCATTGTTCATGCGTTGTCACTTGCGTAGTGTGTACACGACGTCATTAGAGAAATAATGGAGGCGATCGTGGATAGATACTTAGCTAAGGGAAATACTCACTACATACCTCATTGTTCATGCGTTGTCACTTGCGTAGTGTGTACACGACGTCATTAGAGAAATATTGGAGGCGATCGTGGATAGATACTTAGCTAAGGGAAATACTCACTACATACCTCATTGTTCATGCGTTGTCACTTGCGTAGTGTGTACACGACGTCATTAGAGAAATAATGGAGGCGATCGTGGATAGATACTTAGCTAAGGGAAATACTCACTACATACCTCATTGTTCATGCGTTGTCACTTGCGTAGTGTGTACACGACGTCATTAGAGAAATATTGGAGGCGATCGTGGATAGATACTTAGCTAAGGAAATACTCACTACATACCCGATTGTTCATGCGAGGTTCTTAAGCCTCCTGTCTACTAGCAAATAACATTGCTAAAGTTACTCGTACAAGTCACTTGCGTAGTGTGTACACGACGTCATTAGAGAAATATTGGAGGCGATCGTGGATAGATACTTAGCTAAGGGAAATACTCACTACATACCTCATTGTTCATGCGAGGTTCTTAAGCCTCCTGTCTACTAGCAAATAACATTGCTAAAGTTACTCGTACAAGTCACTTGCGTAGCGTGTACACGACGTCATTAGAGAAATATTGGAGGCGATCGTGGATAGATACTTAGCTAAGGAAATACTCACTACATACCCGATTGTTCATGCGAGGTTCTTAAGCCTCCTGTCTACTAGCAAATAACATTGCAAGGGTTACTCGTACAAGTCACTTGCGTAGCGTGTACACGACGTCATTAGATAAATATTGGAGGCGATCGTGGATAGATACTTAGCTAAGGAAATACTCACTACATACCTCATTGTTCATGCGAGGTTCTTAAGCCTCCTGTCTACTAGCAAATAACATTGCTAAAGTTACTCGTACAAGTCACTTGCGTAGCGTGTACACGACGTCATTAGAGAAATATTGGAGGCGATCGTGGATAGATACTTAGCTAAGGAAATACTCACTACATACCCGATTGTTCATGCGAGGTTCTTAAGCCTCCTGTCTACTAGCAAATAACATTGCAAGGGTTACTCGTACAAGTCACTTGCGTAGCGTGTACACGACGTCATTAGATAAATATTGGAGGCGATCGTGGATAGATACTTAGCTAAGGAAATACTCACTACATACCTCATTGTTCATGCGAGGTTCTTAAGCCTCCTGTCTACTAGCAAATAACATTGCTAAAGTTACTCGTACAAGTCACTTGCGTAGCGTGTACACGACGTCATTAGAGAAATAATGGAGGCGATCGTGGATAGATACTTAGCTAAGGGAAATACTCACTACATACCTCATTGTTCATGCGTTGTCACTTGCGTAGTGTGTACACGACGTCATTAGAGAAATATTGGAGGCGATCGTGGATAGATACTTAGCTAAGGGAAGTACTCACTACATACCTCATTGTTCATGCGTTGTCACTTGCGTAGTGTGTACACGACGTCATTAGAGAAATATTGGAGGCGATCGTGGATAGATACTTAGCTAAGGGAAATACTCACTACATACCTCATTGTTCATGCGTTGTCACTTGCGTAGTGTGTACACGACGTCATTAGAGAAATAATGGAGGCGATCGTGGATAGATACTTAGCTAAGGGAAATACTCACTACATACCTCATTGTTCATGCGTTGTCACTTGCGTAGTGTGTACACGACGTCATTAGAGAAATATTGGAGGCGATCGTGGATAGATACTTAGCTAAGGGAAATACTCACTACATACCTCATTGTTCATGCGTTGTCACTTGCGTAGTGTGTACACGACGTCATTAGAGAAATAATGGAGGCGATCGTGGATAGATACTTAGCTAAGGGAAATACTCACTACATACCTCATTGTTCATGCGTTGTCACTTGCGTAGTGTGTACACGACGTCATTAGAGAAATATTGGAGGCGATCGTGGATAGATACTTAGCTAAGGAAATACTCACTACATACCCGATTGTTCATGCGAGGTTCTTAAGCCTCCTGTCTACTAGCAAATAACATTGCTAAAGTTACTCGTACAAGTCACTTGCGTAGTGTGTACACGACGTCATTAGAGAAATATTGGAGGCGATCGTGGATAGATACTTAGCTAAGGGAAATACTCACTACATACCTCATTGTTCATGCGTTGTCACTTGCGTAGTGTGTACACGACGTCATTAGAGAAATATTGGAGGCGATCGTGGATAGATACTTAGCTAAGGGAAATACTCACTACATACCTCATTGTTCATGCGTTGTCACTTGCGTAGTGTGTACACGACGTCATTAGAGAAATATTGGAGGCGATCGTGGATAGATACTTAGCTAAGGAAATACTCACTACATACCCGATTGTTCATGCGAGGTTCTTAAGCCTCCTGTCTACTAGCAAATAACATTGCAAGGGTTACTCGTAAAAGTCACTTGCGTAGTGTGTACACGACGTCATTAGAGAAATATTGGAGGCGATCGTGGATAGATACTTAGCTAAGGAAATACTCACTACATACCCCATTGTTCATGCGAGGTTCTTAAGCCTCCTGTCTACTAGCAAATAACATTGCAAGAGTTACTCGTACAAGTCACTTGCGTAGTGTGTACACGACGTCATTAGAGAAATATTGGAGGCGATCGTGGATAGATACTTAGCTAAGGAAATACTCACTACATACCTCATTGTTCATGCGAGGTTCTTAAGCCTCCTGTCTACTAGCAAATAACATTGCTAAAGTTACTCGTACAAGTCACTTGCGTAGCGTGTACACGACGTCATTAGAGAAATATTGGAGGCGATCGTGGATAGATACTTAGCTAAGGAAATACTCACTACATACCTCAATGTTCATGCGAGGTTCTTAAGCCTCCTGTCTAGTAGCAAATAACATTGCTAAAGTTACTCGTACAAGTCACTTGCGTAGCGTGTACACGCCGTCATTAGAGAAATATTGGAGGCGATCGTGGATAGATACTTAGCTAAGGAAATACTCACTACATACCTCATTGTTCATGCGAGGTTCTTAAGCCTCCTGTCTACTAGCAAATAACATTGCTAAAGTTACTCGTACAAGTCACTTGCGTAGCGTGTACACGACGTCATTAGAGAAATATTGGAGGCGATCGTGGATAGATACTTAGCTAAGGAAATACTCACTACATACCTCATTGTTCATGCGAGGTTCTTAAGCCTCCTGTCTACTAGCAAATAACATTGCTAAAGTTACTCGTACAAGTCACTTGCGTAGCGTGTACACGACGTCATTAGAGAAATATTGGAGGCGATCGTGGATAGATACTTAGCTAAGGAAATACTCACTACATACCTCATTGTTCATGCGAGGTTCTTAAGCCTCCTGTCTAGTAGCAAATAACATTGCTAAAGTTACTCGTACAAGTCACTTGCGTAGCGTGTACACGCCGTCATTAGAGAAATATTGGAGGCGATCGTGGATAGATACTTAGCTAAGGAAATACTCACTACATACCTCATTGTTCATGCGAGGTTCTTAAGCCTCCTGTCTACTAGCAAATAACATTGCTAAAGTTACTCGTACAAGTCACTTGCGTAGCGTGTACACGACGTCATTAGAGAAATATTGGAGGCGATCGTGGATAGATACTTAGCTAAGGAAATACTCACTACATACCTCAATGTTCATGCGAGGTTCTTAAGCCTCCTGTCTAGTAGCAAATAACATTGCTAAAGTTACTCGTACAAGTCACTTGCGTAGCGTGTACACGCCGTCATTAGAGAAATATTGGAGGCGATCGTGGATAGATACTTAGCTAGGGAAATACTCACTACATACCTCATTGTTCATGCGAGGTTCTTAAGCCTCCTGTCTACTAGCAAATAACATTGCTAAAGTTACTCGTACAAGTCACTTGCGTAGCGTGTACACGACGTCATTAGAGAAATATTGGAGGCGATCGTGGATAGATACTTAGCTAAGGAAATACTCACTACATACCTCATTGTTCATGCGAGGTTCTTAAGCCTCCTGTCTACTAGCAAATAACATTGCTAAAGTTACTCGTACAAGTCACTTGCGTAGCGTGTACACGACGTCATTAGAGAAATATTGGAGGCGATCGTGGATAGATACTTAGCTAAGGAAATACTCACTACATACCTCATTGTTCATGCGAGGTTCTTAGGCCTCCTGTCTACTAGCAAATAACATTGCTAGAGTTACTCGCACAAGTCACTTGCGTAGCGTTTACACGACGTCATTAGAGAAATATTACAGCAAAATTACTTGCACATAGAGGACTTGCGACTTGCTGTGAGCTTGTAGTAGACACGGTTACTCTCAGGAAATTAGTTTGCCACAAAAATTTCGAGACTATTTCGGAAGTCTTGCAGCAATGAGTGTTGTAAATTAAATATGGAGAAGTTCTACTGGACGAGAGAAGATGTGTGTCTTTTGATTGAACATTTTGAATTATATCCTGAATTATCGATTGTACATACTACAGAATTTAAGGACAGAATCAAAAAGCAGAATGCATTACAAAAATTGGCGGACTTATTTAATATTTATACAGCGGAAATTCAAAGGAAGCTACATAACTTGAGAATGCAAGTTAACCAATAGTGGAGAAAAATTCAAAAAAAGAAAAGTGGACAAGGGACTAATGAAACATATAAGAGCACTCGGGAGTTCTTTGACTCATTAAACTTCATGTATCACTGGAGTAGTTCTACGCCGAACCCACTTTTCACTCAACATTTTCTACGCCTTTTACTATGTTTCTGTTGTTTTCTTTTTTTTAATTTAAATATATCACAACTATCGTAGCAGCTACAGATTTTGCTTACGACATATCTGTAGTGTACGCGGAATCAGAACAATCAAGCCCAAGTGAAATGGCGATAGCAATTTCCTAGATTAAATTTGCGAACAATTAAAAGGTAGTGTAGACAAACAAGCAAGTACTTGCTGCAAAAACTATCACAAGTTAATTGCAAGTGGACACGACGCTTTAGAAATTGAAAAGGTGGGAAAAGCTATCTGCTGTAACGAGTTGGATCTTCGATGTAGTGGGGGCTTTTGATAAAGCATGCACGGAAAACATGTGCCGCCCTCAAGACCAGAGGTGCCTCACGCATCTTATCTGCTATGTAAGATCATCATTCAGGAACCGCAGGGCAAGTGAGATACTGGGATAGGTTCAACTTGCCACTTGGGCAGATTTCTAGGTATCGTCTGTAAAAGAATGCAAGTAGTCTACAATATTTCGGACAAGTGGTGTAATGAAACAGGACTCTTCGAAACTGAGTGGGACCTTTTCGTAAGCCTACCTTGATGATGGCTTAGGGTTAAGCTTGAGCAGATTTCCAGGTATCGTCTGTGAAATAATTCAAATAGTTACAACATTTTGGACAAATGGTGTAATGAAACAGGACCTCTTGAAAACTGAGTGGGACCTATTCACTCTTAGAAGGAAGTTGGATCCACGACGTACCAGTGGTCTTACTAACCCTTACTGTGATGGCTAGAACATGCACCCCTGGAAGGCAATAACCCCAAACCAGGTTAGATGAATTACTCCTCAGCAAAGACTTTCAGAGCATTCGGTCTTATGAAGGCACTAGAAAAGGTCGTGGAGGAAATCTTGACTACATATATGGGGTATAACTTGGTACAAGACACGATAATCAGCTCGGCCCAGGGTTATGCTTTGTAACCTTTGGTCGAGGTGAGGCGATTCTGTCTCTCACTGGACAAATGCCATGCCAGCTAAGGTTACTTGCGGGTTTGTGCCCTGGCCATAACACTTTCAAGTATCACTTGTGATAGGGTGTCTGGTGTCTCATTTAGAAAAATATATGTTTGCATCAATACGTAGTTATGGATCACCCTGTATAAATAAAAATATTTTCTGAGCAAGGAGCATATCCTTAGCTACAACTTTTATATACAACTTGTTTTGCTATCTTTTGCAGTAGTTGAGTTACAAAAACGAGAGGAAGTGGAGTGAAGAAAGTGGAAAAATGCTCTCCTGCTATTTCATTTATTCATCCGGAACCGCGGAACCTAACTCGGACTGACGAGCTTCAATAAAAGCGAAACGGTGCCGTCTATGACCGGTTTGGGATGATTGAATGAAATTGCAAATCTTTAGAGGTACGGATAACGTTGTAGTGTTGTAGTTTGCCCTCGTATATCCAAGAATGTTGTACGGTGGAGAGGGGTGCGGTTGGCAAACAGGGCCCGGCGGGGCTCCCTTGTCGCTCGGTCGGGTGCCATTGTACGGCCGTCAAGAGCTCGGAAAGGGCACAGCCACTCGTAAACCATCTTTATTATTATTATGCGCGGCAACAATTGAAACTTGACGCAACTACTAGGCCTCGAAGCTCTGCGATCTCGTAACTACGGATCACCTGCCGAGCGACGCGACGGACTTGTGCCCGACGGACAATGGAACAACGGCGATTTGAGGGTTTGTTGACATTCTTTATTTCAGTACAGTGGACGGCAAATAGAGGATTTGTATATGAATAGAATTAGTCCGGTAAGGAAATACGATATTTTCCCAAAACCACGTACAAATTTGGGTTTGTCCTAGGGTTCCGTACTTGCTCCTTTGTTATTCCGTTATTAGTAGCCTAGAAAATGTAGTCAGTTCGATTGACTCTGTACTTCCTAAACATTACGGTGATACCATTTTAATAGGGCGTTTTTGAAATAATGACATCCACTAATAGTGCCGTCCTTACACTAATAGTGACAGGCCTTAAAATTGTCTCTAAAACAGAGTTGTTGATGCGTTATGTCAAGCGCGGATTCAATTCCAACCTAAAACAATGGAGTCAAGTTGATTGACTCAGTACTTCCCACACATGACCATGATACCATATGAACTATATGATACAATGAATTTTATTGTTTTCCCATTGCGTGAAGCTAGAGTCTGAAATCCCCTTGCAGCCAAATCATCGCCCAACCGCCTGCAAAAAAACATCCAACACAAAAACTTTCTTAAATAGTTTCTCGTGTCTCCCTCTTTAGAAACTGGGACGCTACAGTTTTTGTTCTGCATGCTTCAACTGGATGATGCGAAACGATCAGGAGCCTCTAAACAGTCTAAAAACTAAATATGAGCCGTTCTTATATTTTTAACTTTTTGCTTATTGTTGCGCCGCCATTGACACGATTTTTCAGAAACTGACACGTTTTCTAGTCTCGCCGCGATATTAAATTCTGTGTCGAAATTTCTTAACAGTCAATTCAATAATTTTCGCTTTACGCAATATACAAAGAACGAAATTAAGCAACCCTCGTATATGTATACGTCACAAAATTCTAAGTTCCTTGGTTTCTGTAATAGGCAAACCAATGTTCAGATGGACTTAAAAAAGAGTATGCCGCTGGGTATTTCTTCCATAGGTCAATGGACAAACTATTATGAATACAACAAATGTTTCAGTTTTACAGTCCCCCGCCCCCAACCACCCCAAATTCATCCCCACCCAAAAAGAAAGTAGAAAATGGAACTCCTCAAACGCCTAAAAACGAAGTTTGAGGAATATTTATTTTTTTGTTTTTTGCTAATTACTCCGCCGCCAATGCACCGATTTTCAAAATTTTACGTACTAGGACCCCACATCATATCGCTGCCCAAATTTCATCACAATCCATGTAGCGGTTACTGAGATTACGAGGTTAGAAGAAAGCGACAGACAGACAGACAGACAGACGGACAGACAGACCGTCGGAAATGAATGCCGTGGATTTTCGTTTTGTAGACATCATGAAACGTCCAAAAAGTGTATTATCTCATAATTGGACATTTTCGCGATCACATTACTCCCCTCACCTATCAGTGTGGGAAGTAAAAGACGGAACTTCGGTTTTATTTTTTGTACTGTGTTTTGTACACAGAATCCCATGATTTTCACCTGCGTTGCAATCACACAACAACAATAAAAACTTTTCAAAACTATTAATGACCTGCTTTCACCTATTTAGATGGTATATTTTTAATCTTATCATCATCAGTCATCAATATACTTATTTGTCAAGTATACAAATAAATATTAGTCCTAGTTCTCAAATAGCTTATTCTATCTGTGGTTATGTTCACCAGTCATATCTATAAAATATTAAATACCGTGTCTCAAAACAGCGAATAGAATCATATGTCAAAATAGTGCCTTGGCAGTGCCGCGACGCAAGGCGTCCATAAATAGTGGCAGGCACTAACTTTATTACTGCCAGGCAGTATTTTTGTTTTAGTGCGCATGCTTAGATGTCAAATACGGCCAGGAATGATTAGTGCCTTGTTGCATCGCATCTTCAATAACTCCCTATTATCTTCCCATAGCATGAAGCTATAGTCTGAGATCCCCTTGCAACCAGATTATCACCAACGCAAAAATCTCGTAAGTAAATCATTTCTTGCATCTATCTGCGTAGGAGCTAGGACGACACAGTTTTTAGTCTGCAATCTTCAACTAATAATAATAACACATTTTTATTCTGCAAAGAAAAGCAATTACATTTCTTTGATAACAAGAAAAAAAACATATGTAAGGCTTGCCGAAAGGGCGAAGTTCAGTTACGCATCACACAGTGAGACGCAACTGTCCAATTTAATTCAATTCAATTTTTTTATTTTCATAGACAATTACAATGATTGTATCGGAATAGTCAGCTACTTAATTTCTACATCCTTAAACCCACAATGATAAATTTCACACAAGACCTAATTCAATAAAGGGGGATACTCATCTACTCTATAAAAACATTGAGTGATTAAACACTGTTTAAGTTTAGATTTAAACTGGACTATAGTTTCACAAGACTTAATGTCGGGTGGAAGATTATTAAAAAGCATAGGCCCTATGTTATATGGTGACCTAAATGCAACTTTAGATTTACAACCGTGGGTGTGCAATTTAGTACTATTTCTAGCATTAAATCTATGAATATCACAATTTTTTTAAGTTTGTCTATGTTCATAAAAACATACAGGCACATCTCAAGTATAAATAGACAAGGGACAGTCAAAATATTATAGTTAATAAAATAATTTTTTGAACTCTCAGTGGGCGGAATCCCTGCTATCAAACGTATGCATTTTTTCTGAGAGATAAAGACGTCTGCAGAGGAGGCTGACCAACCCCAAAAACAAACACCATATCTAAGTCTCGAATCAACATTGGCATAATAAACTTGAATCAACTGATGCATTGGAAGGACAGTTTTTAATTGTTTTAAAACATAACTTTGACGGTTTACGTTGGTTACCAAAAATTCACAATGTGCCTTCCAGTTTAGGTTTGAGTCAATGTTCAGTCCAAGAAATTTGATGGTATCATTAAAAACAAGTTTTTGTCTATCCAATTTGATATCTAGATCATTTATATTTTTCTGAACATGATGAAATCGCATAAGATGGATTCAAGAAAGAGAAAAGAGAGTGGCTGTCTTACTAACTAGAGAGTTACATTTTTGTTCCAAAACTGAATCATTTCTGTCAGATATAACAGCAGAAATGTCAACAGTAAATGCTGCAAAAAAGCACCAGGATCGACACTATTGAATTGATTTATATAAAGAATAAAGAATATTGGATTCAGAATTGAACCTTGAGGGCCTCGAACAGTAATATCCAACAAATCCGAGGTGAAGCCTTATGGTTGTTTTTTGTGTCCGTATGTTGGATAGATACATATTGTCTTCTGTTAGACGAGAATGATTTGCACCAATTTAATGACTCCTTAACAAAGCCGACTTCTTAATTATATGCAAGGAACTATTGCGATCGAAACATTCAAATGCCCTGCTTAGGTCACAGAACATAGCAACAGGGCACGCGCCAGCATCGTTCAACTCAATAACATTTTCGTAAAAAGAATGTACTGTTGTTATTGTACTTTTACCTGTTCTAAAGCCATGTCGATGATGAGTTAATATTTCATTTCTTATTATTAATCATGAACATTTTACAAGGTATATAGTCTGGGATCCCAGGCCCATTTTCACTGCTTACTACTAACAAGCTAATTTTGCGTGAGTAGCTTCATTTTGATGAGACGCCCAACCTTTTCCTCTACAAAAATTCTCGACTGTGGTAGATAACAGGGGTAGCAGGGATGAAATATGTCCATTTGACGAGTGTCAAAAATTAATTACTAACAGTTAGCTTTTCAACTAAATCTTAAGAATGTGAGCAACTTTATTAGAAAAAATGTTTGTCCTACAAAATCTATGGTTTGATCACATTGCCCCCCTCCATCCAACATGTACCAATAACAAGGTCATACAAATTTATTACTAACAGTCTGATTTTTTCACTATTGCTTCGTTAATATTTATACAATTTGACAGCAACATTGTCCTACAAATCACGTGGTATGTTATCCCGGTCCTACGACCAGAAGTTTTGAATACCACAAGACCATTTTTTTCATTACTAACTGTAGGACAAAATATCACATAATAGGTTACTGTGTTCACTGACCAAACGAAATAATGTCCTACAAGAAAACAGGTATGTATCATTAGTCCGACAAGAATTGTCATGTTTCTACTTGTATTATAAAATGTAATCTTTGCCGAAATCTATAATAAATAACTACTACTACTAAGCTAATTTTGCGTCAGTAGCTTCCTTTAGATGAGACGCCCAACTTTTTCCTTTACCACAATTCTAGATTGTGGTAGCTAACAGGGGTAGCAGGGATAAAATATGTCAATTTGATGAGCTTCAAAACTTAATTACTGTTAGTTTTTTAATTAAATTTTAAGAATGTAATCAACATTATTAGAAAAATATTTGTCCTACAAAGTCTATGGTTTGATCACATTGTCCCCCTCCATCCAACATGTATCAATAACAAGGTCATACAAATTTATTACTAACAGTCTGATTTTTTCACTATTGCTTCGTTAATATTTATACAATTTGACAGCGACACTGTCCTATAAATCACGTGGTATGTTATCCCGGTCCTACGCTCAGAAGTTGTCAATGCCACATTTTTTCATTACTAACTGTAAGACAAAATATCACATAATAGGTTAACTGTGTTCTCTGTCCAAAACAAATTATGTCCCAGAAGAAAACAGGTATGTACTGTTAGTCATTTTTCTACTTTTATTATAGTTATGAAGTGTAATATTTGCCGAAATCTATAAGAAATAACTTCATTATCTACTGTATTAAGTACAAAATTTTATTTTAATATATGCAAAAATTAATTTAATCAGCATCAGACTCATCTGAAAAATCTTCATCTCCGCTACCGAATTCACTATCGTCTTCATCTCTTTCATCTCCCTCATTTTCACTATTCCTGATATCTGGCTCTGTAATAATATAAACAATATAAATTGCCGAATAATCAATTTATAAATAACAATAGTATCATTGGGTTACCTTGTGAGTTGGAAGATAATTCGTCAAAAGATGGACTTTGGGTGGCATCAAACCAATAGTACTGGTACCTGCCGTGAATAATTGTCCATCCATAGTTTTCTGGTAATTTATCTATGGGGCACCACATGTGTGCATTACACCAGATATTGGAGATGAATACCGTTCGCTTGATTTGTTGTAATAATTCTTATTTGTCGGCGGCAAACTGTAAGGCTCATATCCGACGATTGTATGCATATTGTATGTTATTTGGGGTAGGTATATATATTTATGTTTGTTATATATTTAATGTATTGATTGTACTGTAAATTGTGTATACTATTTTTGCTTCATGTCGACTGACCTTTTACACAATGTTCTAGACATTCTTCCGGCAATAAACGTATCTATCTATCTAAATAATGCTGCTCTGCTTACATGTTGGAAAAAAACTGCTCAAGCAAATCTTTGCATGGACACCCTTATGGTTCGCACCAACTTGGAATACATGATACACAATGCTTTGCAGTTAGTAATAAGGATCATTTCAGAGCGTAGGGCCCGGACAACATACCAATCAATTTGTGGGACAATGTGGCTGTTAAATTATTTAAGTATTAACTAAGCTACTGTGAAATATAAGTTAATAATCATTTTTTAGGACCTCCTGATTGATACGTGCTGAATTTTGTTACGGCAAATATTTGTTTTATAATGTTGAATGAAGATTTGATTAAAAGGACCCACCGTTAATAATTTATTTTTGATACTCGTTAAATAGACATACGCTCTGCTACCCCTCTCAGCTACCACAATCGAGAATTTTCGTATAGAAAATTGTTGGACGTATCATCGCAATGAAGATATCCACGAACATTAGAGTTGATAGTAATTATTTTTATACCCGGGATTTGTACTACAACTTCTGAGCCTAGGACCAGGATAACATACCACGTAGGACAATGTTGCTGTCAAATTGTATAAATATTAACAAAGCAATAGTGAAAAAATCTGGCTGTTAGTAATAAATTTGTATGACCTTGTTATTGGTACATGTTGGATAGAGGGGGACAATGTGATCAAACCATAGATTTTGTAGGACAAACATTTTTTCTAATAAGGTTGATCACATTCTTAAGATTTAGTTGAAAAACTAACTGTTAGTAATTAATTTTTGACACTCGTCAAATTGACATATTTCATCCCTGCTACCCCTGTTAGCTACCACAATCGAGAATTCTTGTAGTGAAAAAAGTTGGGCGTCTCATCGCAACGAAGCTATCCACGAACATTGGACTTGATAGTAATTATTTTTACACCCGGGATTTGTACTACAACTTCTGAGCGTAGGACCAGTATAACATACCACGTGATTTGTAGGACAACGCTGCTGTCAAATTGTATAAATATTAACGAAGCAATACTGAAAAAAATCAGGCTGTTAGTAATAAATTTGTAGGACCTTGTTATTGGTACATGTTGGATGGAGGGGGAAAATGTGATCAAACCATAGGTTTTGTAGGACAAACATTTTTTCTAATAAGGTTGATCACATTCTTGAGATTTAGTTGAAAAACTAACTGTTAGTAATTAATTTTTGACACTCGTCAAATTGACATATTTCATCCCTACTACCCCTGTTAGCTACCACAATCGAGAATTTTTGTAAAGGAAAAAGTTGGGCGTCTCCTCAAAATGAAGCTACTCACGCAAAATTAGCTTGTTAGTAGTAAGTAGTGAAAATGGGCCTGGGATCCCGGACTAATATGGCTGGTAATTCAGAAGAGTTCGACTATTACAGAAAAATGTAAGTCTAAGGTCCTTCAACTATTTAGCGCTAAGGTTTATAATTTTATACCACAGATCTATAAAACATACTAGATTACTCTGAATTCCCCAAATATGATAAAAACTATATTTAAAACGTATATTATCCTGTTAGGTAGAGACGAAGCAAAAAAAATTTTGGAGGGTAACTGATCCCCTCCTCTTTCTTAACTCTCTTAACTTGCTAACTTCTTCCAGATAATTTCCAATCTATTTTATGGTTTTTTATAATAATAGTATTAGTTAATCTATGAAAGATATGTGAACAAATTGGAATCTATTCTTTGTCAGTGCCACAAGATAGTAGAAATAATAATGTTATTTAGTCCATGCACAGCCTTATCGGTTTCAATGGACTAATTATTGGCAAATCGGCTATCATGTTCAATATACTTTTATGTTTGTTTGTGGTTTAAAAATGTTATTATATAAACTGAGATGTATTGGGATACAAATAAACATTATTATTATTATTACTATTAATATAAGGTCTTAATTTGTGTAGGAAAAACTATTTGGTGCTATTTTGAAAAACAAAAGTTGAGGGTGAGTTTTAAGGGTTGAAGTACAAAAAAAATATATTAAAAGCATGGTACTTTCAGAAATTCCACTCAGTTTTCGTTTGATTTGGTTACGAGAATATCACGTGTCAAGGAGATTCAGGGACACCCTGTATACTATATACTATCTACTATGTCCTTAGGGCCAACAATCAACGCAATAAAATAATACACTGAGCTGTAATTATTGTATTCTTGTTTATTCTAACCAAAATTTTAAAGTCTACAAAATATATTTTTATTCTCATCGGTGTTTCCCAACATTCACGACAGCACAACCTCTCGCGCGTACGCTGAAACAAACGATAATACAGTCTTCAGTCTTGTAAGTTTTAGACGTTGGCTTGGTGAGGCACCTTTTACATATCAATTTAAAATCAAACCCCCAATAAGGATGCTGGTTTTTGTGTATTTTATCTTGTCTTGTTGAGACATCTCCAAACTGTCAAAACTATATTACATGTTTGTCTTTTTATTCAGAACATCTTGTATTTCCTCTAACGATTTTCCTCTTGTCTCTGTTACGAAGAATTTCACAAAAGCGATTGATATCAAACACGAACAAGCGTATAACCAAAACATCTTTCCTAACGTGATAGCATGTACTATATCTTCAAATGTCTTTGTTAGGATAAAAACTATCATCCAGTTGAGAAACGAAACCGCGCACATGGCTATAACTCGAATCTTTGTTGGGAATATTTCAGCTGCTATCACCCACGGAATCATTCCCCAGCCAAGGTTATAGAAATATATGAATACTGCTAAACAAAGTAAAGGCAAAAAGCATATAGACTGTACGTCATCGCCTCTGTCTTTCAGATAACAAAATACTCCCAATGGCACTTCCGCTATTATCATTATAACTGCGCTAACGTACATAATAGTCTTTCTCCCGAATCTGTCATAGGTAAATATAGCAGTAAAACCTCCAACGTACTGTATACATCCCAATATTATAGGGCAGACTTCTGTCGGAATATCTGCTCCAATCATTTCGAATATTGGTTGCGAATAGTATTGCACAGCGGTAATGCCCGTGAAATTTTGAAACACTAACAGCATGACTGCTACAAAATATGATTTGAGAACTGTTCCTGATTTCACCAAGTCGAATAAGCTGCCCTGAGATTCTTCCCTAACTTTGTTTGATATTTCAAGTAGTTCCATTTTGATCTCTTCTTCGGATGATCTGAATCGACGAAGTACTGCTTCAGCCCCTTTTCTGTCTCCTTTCATCACGTAGAAATGAGGTGATTCTGTAGCGAAAATCATGATACGAGCCGCAGATAAGATGGCCAAGCCCATGATGAGCAAGTTCAACGTCAGTACTGATACGTATGGTCCAACAGCATACGAAAATAGAAATCCTAGAACAACGGACGATCCAGTGACGGATAAGATAGATCCTCTGTTCTCTTTGCTTGCTATCTCTCCTACGTACGTTGGCACAACAGTAGTTGCTCCACCAATAGAGAGACCTGGAAAATATTTTCATATTGAAGCCATTTATATACTATGAATGTTTCTGTTCTTATGACGGCAGAACAAGGGTCACATTTACTTTTTATAATTTTTAAATTTCCAATATTGCATTTGTTCGGTAAAATATGTTGTTTTGTCTTATATCTAGAGAAAGTGATCTGCCATTTTTGCAGCACAGTCTCAACCCTTGGAATATAAACGAAAAACTGTATTTTAAGTAGTATGCAGTGCTCTTCTTTAGTGCACCCTCCCCTTTTACTTTTTGAACGGGTCAACTCAAGAAACTGCAACTGGAGATAATGAAATTGATGCATGAAAATTTGGAGTAAAATTGACCGAGGAAACTTTTGAGATGGCGACTGGGCGCTATCTGGAGAAGAATTTAATTGAAAGGGGGTCTTGTGACACATCTTTTTGAAGAACATAGAAGTCAATATCTTTACCTACTACAAAATTAATAATTTCCTCAGTATATACATTGTTACAGAAACATCATTGTATTATAAACATGTTATTTTATCTAAATTGAAATAAAATTGAATCTTTATCATAAACTCTAGATTTTCCTTAAAATTTCCACGTTTAACTCCAAACTGTTCAACAAACATTTCTACATGTATCGATCAGGTAATTATTAAATGTTTCGCCATTTTGTAGTAGGTGAAGATATTGGCTTTATATTGTAGGGTTATGGAGCATTCGCCAGAAGCTTCAAAAGGATGTGTCACAAGACCCCCTTTCAATTTAATTCTTTCCCCAGATAGCGCCCGGTCGCCATCTTGAAAGTTTCATCTGTCAATTTTACTCCAAATTTTCATGCATCAATTTCATTATCTCCAGTTGCAGTTTCTTTATTTGAGCCGTCCAAAAAATATAAGGGGGGGGGACATTTTTTCATTTAGTACTAGTCAAAATACAAATATTCACCTCGAAAAAGAGCACTGTATAATCAAAATGTTGTATCTTCGATCATATTATATGGGGGCATATTACACTAAAAATATTGCGGTAGGTACATTTATGCGAGTTTTATTTGTATCTCCAATATAATTTAATAATCATTTTGTCTTATTCCAGGTAAGTCATGATGTCTTGAAGTTCCGGGTGTCGATTTGGTGAGTGTTTCTGCCGTATCATTACACTACATTTTATAACCTTTTTCCTTTGGTTATCGTTTTACTATTATTTTAATTATTAATTTAATTTTATCAGGTTCATTAGCTTTCTATCGCTGAAGACTACTATTCGTTTCAATCATTCATTTATTTGCAAGATATAAATAATGCCACCCCTACATGGCTCAGCCTTGTGGCAGGGTATAGGGGTAGATTAAATAATAAATAATAATCCTGATCTGTAATCTTTGGTAACTGCTGACTACTTTCTTTGGTGTATTTGTTATTTTTCCATGTGTTATTGGACATTCTTCCAAAGAGGGGCACTACATAATACTATCCTTGCTTTTATGAGTACTAGTGTTGTTAAACTATCAATGAATTTGAGCAGTTTTTTGAGTGGAACCTGATCAAAATGCTTTAGTTGAGCTTTATATTACTCATTTGTATAGCTCCAAACACCGGGTTAGTAAAAAGTACCGGAATGCTCAAATACCTCCAAAACTGCCGAAGTTGTGACGATAAACGTCGATACCTGGGTAACAGGCAGAATTCATAAATGCTAACAACAATGTTTCCAGATTTACCACTTTTACGTTACATGTCATTATTTTGGTATTTCAAATGCAAGGCACTATTTATTTTTATTGCAATAAATTGCGCAAAATTTTGTTTCTATTAGTTACTCAGATACGGCAACACCGCTTTTTCATTAAATGGTTCGGCCGTGGGTATGAACACCGCCTACTGGATACTAGTACTGATCCTTTAGAAATGCAGAGGATTAAATAGACGCTATAATAACTGCAAATGTCTCTATGAAACGTCAAACCCTAATTCGATGGGTGGCTGTATTCATTTTGATGTAGTACGGTTAAGATGTCAATATTGTGTAACTAGTATGGTATTATAAATCGTAAATCGTAATACCTCGCTTTTTGATTTACAGTACTCGCTTACACCTCACGCTGCAAACTTCAACTGCCTGAGTTATTACAGTCATTACCGCTCATTAAACAATATACTATTAACGGGCTCCTCAATCAGTGAGGAGAATCCATTGCAGGACAGTTCTCAGAAGTTATTGATTTCTGTAGAAATTTACTACAAGAAGGTGAAAAAGGATATGTTTTATACACAGGGGTACCATATGAACCACCTTGACATTTTCTAAGTCGATAAAGCTGATAGGAAAAATTAAAATGAATGACACTTTTTTGACGTAGGTGTCTTCAGGCTTTGACATTTTGTCTTCAACAGTGAATAGGTACCTTTGTATAGCTCACAGTGGTAGTTTATTCTTCTTTAATCAATAGAATTTATTCTTCAAATGTACAAGTCGATCAAATGCACCTTTAATGTTGCTTATACATATTCATGCAGTACTAAAATTACCGAAATAATAACATATTTATTATGAAATCTTAATAGAAAAGTTTAATTAAAAACCAGGAGGTTTCATAGCATAAATTTGATTTGAAATATTTGAAAAACTAACTTTACATTGATTGAGCTTTGTCTGTATGGCCTAAAACCAAATATAATTGAAAAGTTTTTATTCACCTTTACTATGGTGGTATGGTGCATCCTGCATCTGATTGTCTATCATAAACTAATTTCAATTGTAAAGAATAATTTATAAGTACTTGTGCAATCGGTGACACATCGGTAGTTAGAAAATAAGGAGGGAGGGGATCCGATAAACTACTTATTTGTACAGTTTGAGTATTATTTGAAACCTTCCCCAAAATATACTTTTCATAATACGTGTTTTCTGAAAACTTAACAAAACTAGGAAAAGCACGTCTTGAGTTACAAAAACTATATTCTTGTATAATTGCTATGAAATGTATTAATATACTACAGTATTTTGCAAATAACAGGAACAAATTATGGGTTCATAACATAAATCGAAAGAGACACTTATGATGAATGAATTCCATATTTTTTTGATGATCTCAGACAAGATAAAAAGAACATTTTTTCAAATATTTTCGTAAGTCAGAGGAAAAGTTGTTAGTTCTACCAAATACGCATTGAGCCGAAGCGTCAATAGAAACGACTCCTAGGTGGTCCTAAAAAAAAGAAGAAAAGAAGAAGAAGAAGAAAAGGATTCAATTCGAATTCGCGTTTATCGAAGCGCCTTTTCACTGCCGTAGTGCGCGAGCTGCCATATAAAGGTGCGTCCACACATCAACCTTTAACTCTACTGAACAGAACAAGCCAGTGTTGCCAGGTCAAAATTCAAGAATTCACTAGATGAATCTTAACAAAATCACTAGAATTTCGCTAGGTTTATAGGTATTTGTTTTGCTGCCTCTGCTGATGGTGGGGGGGGGGCTGTAAATGAAATTGTCGAAATACATATTTAGGACATATATGTAAAAATCAACGAGGGGGATTGGTAATTCGATACATTAATTTTGGGAGGTGGTAATAAGCTAATAAATAAATGACGATGTTCAATTATTCCTAATGGTTTCCGGTTTAAATTGAATTTTAGAAATTTTCATTAAAATGCAGACCTCCCAACGAAAACTAATGAAACAAAATGTTATTGTCGGATTTTGGAATTGTTTGTATTAGCCTTAAAAATATATTATAACGTCATTATCGATTAAAAAAAGTGATCATGTATCAAAGACTTCGCGAGATAGTGTCAAAATCAGCTAATGTTGAAGAGTAAAATCAGGAAACATTACAAAAAAAAGTATTTATCTTAAAAAGTCACCAAATAATTAACCATGCATTTTGCGGGTAAAATATGCCCATCTTTCTAGTTATCCATTGGTACCACAAATTTGTTGTGAATGTGTTTACAGGCAGTAAGATTGCATTTAAGCTGTAATAGCCTAATGAATTTTGAGAGTAAACAGTTTTAATAGAGCATTCGGCAAAAACTTGGCATCGGATTTCTAATTTTTGTTATGGGTACTTGAATAGTCTCCTGAATACATCATGATTAGTCATAAAAGGTGATCTGTTAACCAAAATTTCGGTATAGGGTCTCAAAATTGTATAATTTTAAACGAAAAATTCAAACTTTAATATAAAACGGATTCGTCTTAAAAAAATGCTATGTATTCAAGCAAACATGCATGCCATGTTATAAGATCAAGATATTAAAAAAATAAAATGTGTTACCCAAAATAATATCGGTGTGAAAAAATCACTAGAATATGACATTTTTATAAAAGTTTTCACTAAATCACTAACTTACAGAAAAATCACTAGATATAGTGAAATTTCATAAGACCTGGCAACTGTGGAACAAGCCGAGCGCGCCGTATCAAAGACAGTAAGCAAACGTTCAGTATATTCGGACCGTTCGTTCTATTCGCTATATTCCCAGGTACAGCCAATGGTTTGTAGTATTGTAAGTGCTCTAGAACCGTACCTGCAGAGCTTATTCTCCAATAATGGATACGTCAGATTTACTTATGGCTGCAGGTGCTTTCTTCATAACTTGCAAGTCATTAAAGAACTAGAAAACCCTAGAAAAGTCTGGATAAGAAAACTTTACAGAAATCGTTCATATGGCATCCTACGTGAAATGGATTATATAGATGCGCAAGATTTCACTAGCTATAAGAGGCTCTTCATTTTTTCTTTGCACCAGCAGTGGTACATTCAATTGAATCAGAGATACTGACCCAAGCATGTTATTATATCGCCTATGCTTAGGGCTCGACGAAACAGGATATTTTTCATATTGGTCTATAAGGAAAAGACATTTCTCTTGATCTCAGTTTATACTGAAAATGATATTAGTTTTATATCGCAAAAACAATCAGTAAACACAACCCGTCCGAGTCCTTACAACTACAAAACTGACGGACAGTCCGAACAGACACAAACTCCGTCCACACTGAGCATTCGGCGAACACTTGATTCTTTTGAGCGATCGCATTTTACTGACAGTGCTCGGAAAACATTCGGCGCGTTCCATTTTGCTCGGAGAAACGTCCACGCTAGGCAAATTTGTGCCATTCGGTTTGTTCGTTCTATTCGTTCGAGCTAAAATGTTCAAATGTGGACGCACCAGAACCTAATATAAATTTCTCTGGCGTAAAATCTATAATAATATTATTTTCTTCGCGCCGCTTCGGCTAAGTGCACGGACACCTTTAACCTTTAAGGTCCGGTCAAACATAAGGCGGTCTAGAACACGGCGTTACGGCGTTCTCTAACGCTACGTTACAGCATTCCGTTGTTTATAAACAGGTCTGTTTAACGATCCAAGCAAAAGCGTTACTTTATTTTTATCAAGATATCATTATATGAACTCAAGGCCTGGTCAAACAGAGGACATTATGGAAGGAACGTGGCGTTACGGCGTTCTATATCAATACGCCGGAACGCCGAAACGCCGCGTTCTAGACCGCCCTCTGTTTTACCGGGTCTTTATTGTCGTTCGCTGTTTGCTTTACCTGCCAAAAATCTACCAAAGTACAGCATCCCCACGACGTGCACACTCGAAATGAGAGCATATCCAATCGCAGATGGCGCTATCAACACTAAAGTGGCGATCTTTTTGCCGATGCGGTCTGTGATACATGCGGCAACTATAGTGCCAACGGCTGCTCCTACGGTAACTAATGACGTCATCCATGTCGCCTCATCCTTAGTCAGTGGTCGGCCATACAATACTTCTGTGGAGTTGTCACCTGTCAGTTTTGGGATAATCGGAGACGACCAGCTTATGATAGCACCGACCGTCAAATTGATCAGGACCACTGAAAATTATATTCGTAGTTAGGACCTTGTCCACGAATATTCGCCACATTCGAGGTAGACCTCGTTTTAGGTTGTTGGTATTCGAGTATTTCAGTTTATTTAATTTTTTGCCTCCATTTCAGAAAAAAATAACATGTGATATATACACTGCAAAAAATGGAGGTAAAAACACATTCTGTATTATGTAAACTTTGCATAATATATCATGTTTTTCATAACATTACACTATTTATCATGTGCTTTTACATAATCCTGTGTTATCACAGATATCATATACTTTTAATATGTAAACAACTATTTTTACATTAGAAAACATGTAATAAAAATAAAGTTACAATGTATTATTAACTGTCCACTTTAAATTCACACAAACACTGTGAATCGCATAATAGATTATGTGAAATCACATAACATATTAAGGAAGCGCCTTCGTGCCGTCTAAGCGCGCCATCTATTCATAGGTTATGAACACATAACCTAAAACCTCAAGTTTCGCGTAAAGAACGTACAACAGACGCCACCCACCTTTTGCTGTTTTGGTGATTTATAGGAGTGTAATTGTGTATTTAACGTATTTTGTGAAGGACGAAGGTTGTATTTCTGAAGGTAAGCTTGCATCATGTTTATTTGCTGTACTTGCCAGTTCAAATGCCATACAGCAACCAGTATGTCCATAGGAACTGGCAAGGCGTACAATTTATTTGCCTGCAATGAAATGTAACAGAATGCCGTTTAAATAATTTACTGATGTAAAAATATCACGGAATGTAATGTGCCACTTGATGTAAAACGAACGCAACATAATGCTGCTTGCTATTGCCACTAAGGTTAGGATAAGTCCTACGTAAACGTTCACATCTAGAGAATTTACAGAAATGTTTTGACTGAATTCTAATATATCTACAGTCCAAATCCTTATTTTTAATAGCGCGAACAGTAATCTGTCCCATTTTATAATTATGTTGTATAATAGTGCGATTCTGTTATATTTTATCGCACTTCTTTTACATGTTTATTTACATTACTCTTACAATGTGCTTTATTTTACAGATTTAACAGAAACAAATGGCAAAACAAGATTCTATCTTTTTGTGGAAAAACATTTGATTGACCTCTACGAATCATTTATTGAAGCATTTAAGCTTGCTGACGCTGGCTAAAAGACAAAAAAGTGGCTGCATGAAAAAGGAAAGTGTTGGACTTAGTCAACAATTTCAAACAGTGAATTTTCAATAATACATATCCATCATATCATATGAAGATTTTTTTATATAAATTTAAATCCTGTATAATAAATTCCATAATAAACTATGTACAATAGCAATAAAAATTATGCACGAAACACAACATATTATGTAACAACAACCACATAATATGTTATGGAAAACGACAAAGAATGCATAGTTTTTCCATAACTTGTTATGTATTCCAACACAGAACAAGTACTGGAGAATCACAGAATACACTATGTAAAAAAAATACATTACAGATTATGTAAAATGTCTTTACATCAGAACGACTGTGAAATTACATAACTTAACGTTGGTTACAAATTACCAACGTTAAGTTATGTAACTATTTTTTCCTGTGTAGTTTTAAACATAAAGACATATTATCTTTCAACTGGTGCTATCAAATTTATATGTTGTATTTAGTGTCCGACCGAACATTCGGTTTCTGTTTCGGTGACGGCCTAGTTTCGGCAAAAAAACGGGTTTCGGTTTCGGCTGCCATCCAGCCGAAACTAAGGCCGAAGCCGAAGCTGAACTCGATTGATTTCGCGCTGCGATCGGACGCTCTCGGAGCATTGATCTGCAAGCGACGAAGTGTCATTTTGCTGTGTAGATGAATAGTAATGGTGATAATCACAAGTTAAAAAGCCTAATTATCGGAACCAAGGTTGCAAAGAAGCGCAGATATGTATTCTTACTGGAATTCTAGTCCATTTCTGTCTCTGAAAAAGGTTCTTCTAAAATTCATATCGGCCTTATCGACGAATGTTTCCACTGAACAACTATTTAATGCTGCTAGTCAAATCTATTCAGACTGAGGAAACAATTTGCTGAGCGAGAAGGTTGATAATTTATTGTTACTCGTTACAATATTAGATTGTACAATTATTATGAAATGATAGTGATAATCAACAATAGTTGTGTAGCTCAATGAAGCTCATAACAGTTTTTAAATTCAGAGTACACTCCTTACTTTCAAAAATATTTAGTTGTACTTGGTACGTAGGTAATTCTGAAATTTAGTTTTAAGGCAACTGACATAAGTGTCATAAAGAGTGACCAAAGTTTAGAAAGTTATTTAGTTCTTAAAATAGAAAATATAATATAAATATAAAATTGTTGTTATTTGGTTCAATTTAACTTCTTATTTCAAAAATTAATAATAATTTATTTGAAATAAGGTGTGATAATACTGATGATACATTAGTCATCTTTATTCCCACGAAAAAATGACTAACGTTATATTGATGATTCGGTTTCGGCCGAAACTGAGACGGAAGCCGAAATTCAGTTTCTGTTTCGGTTTCGGCCGTAAACAGTAGTTTCGGTCGGACACTAGCTGTATTACATTTTTTTGTGCACCCCCTACCCTTTTCAACCCCCATTGTCCGATCAGCACCAAAATCTTTTCAACTCGAAATGACCTTTATTTTTTCAAGTTGTCCAAATTTGGGAGCAATCATCTTGAGGCGTTTTTGAGTAATCGTTGGAAAATGAAATCGCGGATGTACAGACACACAGACGGGCATCAAAAAATGATTTCCGATTTTCTTCAAACTTGGTCACTATAAAAAGGTTATCATTAGAAACAAAAGTGTAGTTTGTGGTCCCGCTGCGATAATAAAAAAATGGGTGGGGGTAGGGGTAACTCAAAAAATAGTGTCATAACGTGAAATTGTAACGTTACTGCAATAAAAAGCAGATTTTCTTATGTCGAAAACACTACCGCGTATGCCGCAAAATTTTCAAAATGAAAGAATGAAAATTCATAGAAAGTAGCAAATTTTCAAACCTTAAAATGGTAGTAACTGTCACAAAAATTGTCCAAATAATTTCAAACTTCACTGCCGTAAAGAGGTTTTTGTTCTCTATCTTTTGGTCCACTTTTGGTGCAAATATATGATTGAATGGTGGGGGTTCCTCGGAAAAATAATGTTATAATATAGCATTTTATTTCCAGAAAATGAGTCAGGAGGTGATTTTACCTAGGAAATGAAATCTCGCACGTTGATTTTGGTAAAACTTGCGAAAACGGGCAGCTTCTAATGACTTACATCTCCTTTGTCGGAGAGGTTAAAAAGCCTAACATAAATTTATCGCGCTTTTCATTGATCGGCCTTCGTTTAATGTGCTTGTTGGAATGTGCCTCAATTGTATTCCAAAAGCAAAACAATTAGCACTTAGCATAACACTGATTAAAAATGGCCCATTCATTTCAGATGATAAATATTTTGTTTAATTTTGCTACTGCGGGATCCATTGTTATGTTATGGATTGCCTTTTACTCTATTGTATCACTGATTATTCATATCTAGAAGCGATATCAAGTCTAAAGTATTTGAAATTGCTAAAAATGTTGACAAATGCATAATTAGCGGAGAACTTAGAACATTACTTAACAAGATGCCTTTCCACAGAGACACAAATATAATAAACAATAACAAAAATAAACGGGCAATTTAGAAATCCCATAGATTTGACAGAGAGATAGATCGATACGCTATGTGGAAGCCGCGGGTTGCTTGATTTATGTTTTCAGATGTATAAGTTTGTCCGTATATCGTACTTAAACGATTCTTATACCAATTTGCATATTCACTAACAAAATTTTAAAGATACTCGCGAATTAACATAGTTAAACACATTAAAATTTAACATTAACAGATTCTGTTCCTATCGTAATTGAGCTTTACGTATTTCCACTTAAATCGAAATAAACGAATATAACTAAAACATATTCAGCTGAAGTCTAAGCTGAAGCAACTTGAAAATTAGGTATTAACACTTGAGAGAGAAGGCAAAAACTTCAACACTGCTTTCTCTTGTCAAGTATTGCACTTGCATGCGTTCTTCTCACATTCCAGCGTACCTAGTTTCATATAGCAGAGCAATACATTTATTATTTGTTTACTTGCACTACACCTTGAAATGGTGAGAATATACACATCAATTTAGTATATAATCCCATCATTCCATTAAGGAACATATAGCGTCTCTACAAGCTGACAAGTCTGATGTATTCTTCGGAAGCGCTTTTATCTCAATCCGTCTTGCCTGGTCTTCTTGCCTTCTCTGCAACCATTCTTTTCCAGGTCACTTCCGATGTGTCTGTTTCCTTGAGGTTGTCAGTCTGACGCCGCTCTAGCTACCGGTCCATCTGTTCCTCCTCGCAGACTGTGGCTTATCCAAATCCACTTTCTCTGTCTTCTCCGTCCCTGCTTTCTTCAGCGTTGATATTCTCCGCAATCCTTCATTCGATATTGTCCTTGGCCAAAACATCGATACACATATATTAATGAAAACCTGGGAGTTTTTTTTTCGCATCCACACAATGACACTGATTTCATGTTACTATTTTAGTTATGATTGTGTACGTGCTAGATTGCCAAACTTTATTAAGGTATCAAAATGCTCTTCTTGCTTTTGAATAGACGCTATTGAATATCTGGATCTGTCCCTCCTGAGTTATTAACTATAGTTCATAGATATTCAAGGTATAGTCAACTGATTTAGCTAACGTAAATTCACTTTTGCCTCTCTTTAGTCTGATATGTTGGTCCTAGCATCTAACGCGTTTGGACGATCTGCTCTCTGTGACCTTCAATAGATCTATCTCGACTTCTTCAAGGACGCTCGTTCACAAGAGTTGGTGGTAGATCAATTTTTTTCAGTTTTGATAAATTTAATCACATTGGTATTTACCGACTAAAAGACTACTATAAAACTTCTTATCGATCATTTTAGAAAGTTATAACGATTAAAAATCAGAATTTTTACATGGGCCCGTATGACAGATTAGCGTAAAGGTAGAATAAACATATTTCAAGAGTAAAATAAAATAAAAATATTTGAAATATTCGCTGAAGTATGTAGTTTATGTTATTGTATTAAACAAAGGAGGTTGACTACCGTTTGAGTTCTTTATTAATTATTTTAGTCATAGTAGTTCAAACTGTTTCGTAAATTTAGAGATCATATAGAAAACTGGCAACATCGTGCTATTTTACAAACCAAAAACGTTCACTCTCTCCACAAAAAGCCATAGTGACAGTGACTTAAGTGCGCAATGTTCGTCGGTTAGGTTAGGTTGCTTTGTTGATTATCATTTATGTGTTCTTTTTTGGATTCGACGCTAAAACTATTTGACATGACTTTGCATAAAATCCTTCAGCACCAATCTCTAACTATTGTAGCTATTAGCTTTAGTTTTGTTTCCTGACAAATCGCCAAGGACTACCTGGTTTCTGTCAATCAGATACAACAAATCGTTGTTGCTTCGGTGACGTTGAATGGATGAATAAATGAAAGAAGGAGAGAGGCTGTCTGGTAACAAGATCCACCAGTTCATAGCCTACAACCGGGACCTTCAACACACTTCTCCTTACTCTAGTCAAGCCCTCAATGCAAAGGTTCGGATGGCCTTGGGTCCTGCCCATCATATATCCTTAAGTTCAAGAACCCGTGAACCTAGTACGGTCTGCCTGTGATCCCAAGGGCTTCACAGCGACACAGAATGTGTGCCGAGGTCTCTTCCTCCTCGCCACAGCGTGTACGTGTCGGGTCACTTGCCACCCCCATCACATACAAGTGACGTCTGAAGCCAGATAGCAGGCCCACAAAAAATAACCTTGACCGGCTTCGATATAGTGAGACACTGAACCGTCTCACATTGGCCAGAGGTCCAAAAATAAGTTTTTCAGCTTGACGGCGATGTCCAGTGATTTTTCTATATCATAAGAGACCCATTCGGGTTTCGACGAAAACCGTTTACAAACTGTCAGGAGCGTGCGCCGTAGAAATGACCGTGTTCGGGTTTGCACAAACTGATTTGAAACCGGTCAAACGGCTACAGTCTGATGTTCGGGTTCAATTTGTGGACGGTTTGGAGGTCAAACTAGTCAGAGACAGAGGGCATGAATCGTTCTCGGACTGCTGCCTGCGCATGCTCAGGTCACTGTATACACACAATTGTTTCCGATCGTATCGTGACAGTTAAGATGTTGCTTTTGCAACCACACTTCTGTTTTCCTTCTAATACTACCTTCTGCCAGCACCTCAGCGACTCAGTACCCAAGAAATTATTTCTCGACCCTCGCCTTGGGAGCGCGTCCGCCGTATCATCAGCGCAAACTTCTGCATGACTCAGCTATCAGTGTATCACCTGGTACTCTGGTGGCTCCAAAAATTCATCAGGTTGTAGAGGAGGAGGCATATACGGTGGAAGGCCTGAGCGGAACGTAAATATCCGCCTAGGTAAACTGACTACCGTTTTCTAGGCATAAATAGCCGCAATTTCGGAATTTGGCAGAATATGCATAATTGCATACATAAAGGATACAGTAAAAAGACCATGCAAACACAGACAGCCGGACGGCTATGATTGCCTTGGCGAGTAACCACTCTTAAAAAATAGTGTGGGACTGCCATAATACCCTAAAGACACTGGCGAAGACCAACAAGGTAACATTCTTGGGTGCCTAGTCACATAGTGGGGGGGGGGGGGGGGTGGATGACAGGGCCGTCAGGTGTGTCAAGCAAGGCACAGAACTCGCTCTCAATCAGCATGTGGTATATCATACAACGTACGGACAGCTGTCATCACTTGGGTGTCAAATGGACACCAGAAGCGCTGGGACATAGTGGTGTGGATTTTCAGTCTGAGCGGATGTTGAAGGGACCCTCGTGTTTTAATACTGCAGACGCTGTCAGACTAAGCACTAAAAAGGTGGTTGGATTTATAACTGGCCATGGGATGTTCAGTGCACACCTGCAAAGGCTGGGGCTTGAAATGCCAAGCCCATTATGCCGAAAGTGCGGTGAGGCAAGGAAACAGCTAAACATCTTCGACTGAACCTCCTATCTCAATGTTGGCCAGAAGGGAAGACAGGAGAGCATAGTCCAATGTATGCATCTCAAAGTTCCCAAAGGACTTAAAGGGGTGATACACGTACGAGCTTTAAGTACGCGGTTTTTAAGTTCGCGAACTTACTCGGCTCGACGCGGTGACATACGTGAAGCTGAAATCACTCATTTTGATAATTTTCCCAAATAAACAAACCTTTTAACAAACGCCAAACACAACAAGCGTTGCGCATCGATGGCCTGCCAAAACAAAGTGGTGGCTCGTGGCTCGCAGTACGAGCTGAGACCAGCTATGAGCAACATTTCAAACCAGTTGGCTCGCCGGCGCTTTGCGCGACGGTTTTAAAGTACGCGTACTTACGGTGACACACAGGCGAAAAAGGTCGTCGAGCCATAAGTACGCGTACTTGCTCGTACGTGTATCAGCCCTTTTAGGATGGGACTCTGTTTGATGACTGGGGTGCACAATATAGCTTAAGGCTAAGCGGCAACTGACTCCTAACAGTCCTAACCCCCTCACTACAAAAAAAAATGTCTCGGTACCCATATCCTACATTACTTATCATAGTTTGCTTGATATTTTGACGTCTGTGGATACATTATTATGCTACTACTTTTAAAAACTTACCAGCTAATATTAATCCATGGATAGGTTTATACACCTCACCAGTAAACATTTTGATTTGTTTACATTATATAGTATCGTAACTATTTGCTAGCTCGCTGACATGAGAAAGCCAAGATAATGAGATTCGAAATAATATAAACGTGTTTTAAATACTGCTGATCGCCGTAGAATTGCCTGAATGCAGTGCCGGCGCTTGGGCTTCATTCATAGGTACACAATATCGTAGCATCGATGCTGCCTAAACACGATTAATTTATTTCATCGACTTGCTGTTTTCAGCGTTGGCTTCAAAAAATCTTTGTTGAGATAGAAACTAATATATATTATAATTGAAAATGACGTTTTCCGAAACTATGTAAGTACTTATATAAACATGTGAATCTTGAGGAGTTATTCCAAAAATAGTTCGGTGATATGAGGCTTTGCATGATGACTGACGTAGGTACAACCCATCTGTATGCACTCGAAGCACTGAGGAACCTCCCTTCTGTAAAGGGTACGGTACAATTCTATTAGGAGGGTGGGAGACAAGAGGTGGAAGCTCGTCAAATAATGAGGTCAAGACTGGTACAAGTAATGGTTCACCCACTAAGGAGAGTTCTGTCACCGAGGGCTTTATTTGGACCCAGCTAGTAGATTTGGCTTATGGAAGATACATATATAGCCAGGCTGTAAGGTTGGAAGCTTTTGATGCCATCTCAGCAAAACTGAGAGATTGGAGATGACGTGTTACTCCAGTTACTTAAATTGCCTCTCATCTCAGTTGTCAACAAGCCTGTCTAATACCATCTTTTTGAGATAACCTCTGATAAATCACGCTAATTGATCTTAGCTTGAGAATAAAAATGTAATAGGTTTACAAACTGAAGCGTTAGAGCTATTTTAGAAACATATTTGGGCGACTTTCAATTATTATTTTTCAAAACATTAGTTTCAAACATTAGCTGAATAAAGATTATTTATTTAATTAACTTATTTATTTAAATTAATTGCGTGGTAACTGAGCTGGCAAAATTTTAGAGCAATTGACTATAAATTACATGGATCATTTCTTAACTTCACAATTTTTCCATTTTGACTTGAAAAGGAGCCTTCTTTTTCTTCTTGGGGTGCCATCCCATTCTGGAGATTGGCAATCATCAAGGCAATTCGAACTTTGGAAACCGCTGCTCTAAATAGCTAGTTATTGGAGCAATTATACCAATTCCTCAGATTTTTCAGCCACGAATGTCTTCTCCTTCCTATCGTTCTTTTTCCTGCGATATTTTTCCTTCTATCATTACTTGAAGTAGATGATATTTCTCCCCTCTCATAACGTGTCCCATATACTGCAATTTTCTTTTCTTTATGGTTAGTAATACTTCTCTTTGTTTTTCCATTCTTATTAATACTGTTTCGTTTGTAACTTTGTCTACCCATGATATTCTCAGAATTCGACAATATATCCACATTACAAGACTTTCGAGACGTTGGGTATCTATTTTTTTCATTGTCCACGTTTCCATCCCATAGTACATACAGAAAATACGTAGAATCTCACAAGCCGCATTTTCAATTCCAGGCTTAGAGCCCGACTATTCAGCACTTTTTCGTTTTCATGAATGCATTTCTGGCTTTCTCTATGCGTATTCTTATTTCAACAGAGCAATCGTTGTTCTCATTTATACATGTTCCAAGATAAGTATATCGCTTAACACGTTCAACCGCTAGGTTGTGAATATACAGATTTCCAATGTTTTGTGTGGTTTTAGATATTAGCATAAGCTTTGTTTTATAATAATTATGTTTAATGAAAGCCCATATGTTTCACTACTTTCCAACACTTCATTTAGCAGGGTATGTAGGTCTTCTAGGGTTTCTGCCGACAAAACTGTGTCATCAGCATATCATGTATCGTTTATTGGTGTTCCATTGATTTTGATATCTATATTGGGATCTTCTACTTTTTCTAAGACCCTTCTGATTATATATGTCGAGTATAGATTAAATAGAGTTGGCGGAAGAATGCATCCCTGTCTGAACTCTCTCGTTATTTCAATATCGTTCGATATGTTCTGCTGTACTCTTATCTTGGCTTTTTGGTTATAATATAGGGTTGATATTAATCTAACATCTCTGCGGCCTAGTCCCTTATCTTTCAGTAGTTTGATTAGATGATCATGTTGAACCGTATCGCATGCCTTATTATAATCGATAAAACACGCATAAATAGCTTGGTCCATATCCAGACATCTTTGTCATATTACATTAAAAGCGAATATTGCCTCTCTTGTACCCAAACCATTTCTGAAGCCAAACTGAGATTCGCTCACATCTTGCTCTAGTTTTTTATACACTCTATTATGTATAATTTTTAATAAAGCCTTCAGAGTGTGGCTCATTAGACTTATTGTGCTATAATCTGCACAACGACTAGCATTTACTTTTTTAGTAAACGTCACAAAAGTAGATAACAGCCATTCTTCGGATATTATTCCGGTCGAATAGATTGCGTTAAATAAGTCTACTGGTATTTGAAGCTTATATTCTTCTATTAGTTTGATTTCGGTTGGAATTTCATCGGGGCCGGCTGCTTTTCTGTTTTTCATTGTATTTATAACATATAGAATATCTTCCTTCGTTATATCCGGACCTTCGTCTACTTGGGTGTTCTCGAGGTTATTTGCCTTTCTATCGTCTTCAATTGCCATTTTCATCTATCAGAATTTGCTGTTGTCTGTATTTTCGTGTATTTGTGAATCCTTTAACTTTTTTGTGTATATTATGATGGTCATGTTTGTTCTTCTATCTCTTCATATCTTCTTCTGAACAATTCTTCTCTTGTTTGTTCAATTTTTGATCTTATCTCCTATTGTATTTCTCCGTATTTATTGCTGTTTCCTTTGAACGATCTTTTGTCAATGAGCTGCATGATTTCCTCTGTCATCCATTCCTATTTATGCTTCGTCTTTTCTTTTTTTAATAGTGTTCTGCTGGGTTCCATTATCGCCATTTCCCCCCCCATGTTTCATTTATACATGTGTGGTTTTCTTGTATGTGTCTATATCCGTGTTATATTGTCATTTATTCTTTTTTGATGTTCTTTTTTTAATGGCTCGTTTCTGCAGCTTGTTTACGTCCATCTGAGCATGGCTACATTCCCTCATTATTTTCTTTAATCTGATGTCCACTTTAGAAATTAGAGGGTTATGATTTGAATTAACATCTGCTGCTGGAAACGTTTTAACTGATTTAATTGCGTTCCTGTATCTTTCCGTTATGAGAATGTAGGCTATCTGGTCTATGACTATCTTACTATCAGTATCTTGTAGGGATTTCCAAGTATATAATCTTCTATTTGGCAGTTAATAAAACGTGTCAGTTACTATCATGTTTCTCTCTTGACAAAATTGTATCAATCTGTCTCCTCTGTCATTTCTCTGCCCTAGTCCATATTCTCCTACTTGTTTCCCGCATCGCCCTTTTCCAAGTTTTGCGTTGAAATCACCAACTACTACTGTGACACCTCGCGACTTAGTTGTTTGTAAAACTGTGTCAAGTTGGCTGTAAAATAGTTCGATTTCTTCGTCTGTTTTATCTGCTGTTACCATTACAGCTACTCCATTTTTATGTTGAATGTCGTTGTTTCCAGAGTAATATATCATCCGATAGGTAGTTTGCAATTGTCCGGTACCGGGCCATCTCGTTTCGCTGATCCTCATGATATTCACTTTAAGTCTATTCATTTCTTGAGAGATATTGTGCATTTTTCCTGGTTCAAACATGCTTGTAACATTCCAGGTACCAATTTTCAATAATGTTTTATTCTCTCTTAGATTTTGTTTACTTTTACAGGGATTTAGCAGGCTGACGAGCGAAGAGGCCCTGTATCTTCCGCTTGTCCTCTCCTGCCAGACCTTGGCTTCCGATTACCATGAACAGTAGTTTTTTTCTGTTTTAGTTTTTGTTGCCATGATGATTTACTAAGGATACTCTTGTGAGTCTCTAATGCAGTGGTTTCCTCCTGCTTTCTGCAAGTCAGTAGTTCGTCCGCCTTTGGGATAGATTTCACTGTCCGAGGACAAGAAGGTGCCCTAACTTTTACTAGCTCTTCCACCTGGAGCTGTTGGCTAGCAAGAGGGAATTGCTTACACCGACAATTACTCGGTCGTCAGAGCCTCATCAGTGATCTAACAGGGAATGAATGAATGAATTAATGAATGAATGAATGAATGAGGGAGAGGGAGAGAGGCTATCTGGTGGCTGGAACCACCAGTGCTTAGGCCTACCAACGGGCCATTTTGCACCTCTCCTTACCCTAGTTCCCAAGTCCAGCCTTCATTGCAAAGGTGAGGATGGCCTTGGTTCCTGCCCATCTTATATCATCAGGTTCAAGAACCCTTGAACCGAGTATAGTCTGCCTGTGATACCCAAGGGCTTCACAACGACAAAGAATGTGTGCCGAGGATTCTTCTGACAGGGAATACCGGATAATTAATTACCACTCGTAAAGGTGAAGTTGACAAGTGAGTAATAGAGGCTATTTGAGACTCGTACTACCCCTTGCTCCCCCTTTCTATACATGGTGTTAATTAAGTATGTTAACAAACTTTAACCACGAATAGTACTCCGAAAAATAGAAGAAATTGTCATATGAACATGGGTCCGGAAATGCTTCCTAAGGGAGCTACGCTCCTTTGCATGGAGCACCCAGAAGACGGTTTTCCCTCGATATTCTTGAAACCATTCATAACAAAATTACGAAATTAGGTACGATGGGTAAACTTTTGACGCTGAATCTGATTCTGAATTCAGAATTTCATAATTTTAATCAGAGGCGTAATGGTCTCTTGGTACATCTCGATGGGCCAACCGTTTTCGAGAAAAATGCAAATTATTGAATCGATGCAGGCTATTGTAAATAAATAAATGTTCATCTATTTAGTAAAGAAAATGACTGAACATAGCTGCATACAACAGAAAAGAACAGAAAACGGCTAAAAACGACAGTAAGCAAGCAGATAACAGCGATAAGCAATAGAAAATGACGAAATACAATCGAATAGAACAGAAAAGAACAGAAAACAGCTGAAAACAACAAACAGATAACAGCGCTAAACAATAGAAAAGAGCAGAAAACAGCTAAAAGCAACATTATGTGTGTGTGCTATTTACAATAGCCTGCATCGATTCAATAATTTGCATTTTTCTCGAAAACGGTTGGCCCTATCGAGATGTACCAAGAGACCATTTTTACGTAGGAATCTCTGAAATATCATATTCTAAAATCAAAATGTCAAAAAATTACCATTTAGAAAATGGTGTTATTTTTACCCTTAACTCCTCCCGTATGATACGCCTCTGATTAAAATTATGAAATTCTTAATTCAGAATCAGATTCAGCGTCAAAAGTTTATCCATCGTACCTAATTTCGTAATTTTGTTATGAATGGTTTCGAGAATATCGAGGGAAAACCGTCTTCAGGGTGCCCCATGCAAAGGAGCGTAGGAAGCATTTCCGGACCCATATTCATATGACATTTTCTTTCTATTTTTTGGAGTACTATTCATGGTTAAAGTTTGTTAACATACTTAATTAACACCCTGTATATGGAGCCTACGCCTTCCATTAAATGGCAAATTTTTACCTGGGACCTAATAATTTCTTCTTCTCTTTTTCTCATTTCTTTCGTTACTGTCATTCTTCCAATAATGGTATCTAATTCTGGATCTTCCAGTTCTGACAGTGCTGATCGACATCTAAGGGCAAGAGTGGGACGAGCCTTTTTTTTATCAGTAAGACTCCGTTTTAGCGGAAACCGAAAGGGGAGTCGAGAGTGGTACCAAACGGCTCGGTTCGACATCCTGAGTTCTATTTAATTCGTGTATCGTAACTGCCCATAATATGTGCCGTATTAGTTTTAACATATTTGTTGGGTACCGTGCAAGTACCATGCTGGAATCCCATTTAACCCATTCTTACATCAACAACTTGAGCGGTCAGGTACCTATTCGAATTCGTTGGGACAGGTTAAGTTAGGTTAGGTACTGTAATTTCAAAGTGCCGTAGTTTTTCACCGGAGAGTTTCTTCGGTCTGGGAGTGGTCTCGTTTGACTCTGGACATCAAACCGAGTCGACTGACAGTACTCTCGAACCCCATTTCGGTTTCCGCTAAAACGGAGTCAAATCTGTTTATTTAATTCGTATATCGTAACTGCCCATATGTGCCGTATCAGTTTTAACATATTTGTTGGGTAGGTACCATGCAACGCACGCTAAACGCTATGTAAGTCACTCCTCAACTTAGTACCCGCGAAAATCATTACGGACGTCTATGATAACGTTTAAGAAACGTGATTAAATTATCAGTTTGTCGACTGATATTACTGATACCGAATTGATATTAGTTGCAGGTTGCAGATAGTGAAAATGAAGTAGCGTGTTATACTCGTAATTTTAGTCTGAGGGCCAGAGTAATATAGTTCCTATTTTCTCGATCCCATTTACACTCTCTCTCTCTCTCTCTCTCTCTCTGTCTGTCTCTGTCTTTCTCTCTCTCTGTCTCTCTCCCTCCCTCCCTCCTTCTCTCCCTAGTACCATGAAACTAGAAACTATCTAGTCTTACTAACACGACGTCTCAATGTAATATGATAATACCTTTTTCCAGATATTTAAATTCAGATCTTTAATTTATAAATCGATCCATTTTGAAATTCAAAAGAAGAAATCCAAATTCAGTCAAAAGTAACCAGCCGCGCCATTCTTCACAAGCTCACTGTTGTGATACAAATTAATATGTTATGACTGAAAAAGCATATTCTGTGGAATTTACGGGCTTACAATAAATTAGAACAACGCATGCGTAGAATGCCATATTATGCTAGTTTAGTGGCAAATAATGAGCGCCAGTAATCAAGATGTTGAGATTGTTAAGAGTTCAGTTCTCGGTAAAACAATATTATTTTAATGTCTTTTTAATTTCATAATCAATATAAATACTTCTGACGTTCATTTGTAAATAAACATTTTAATAAATGTACGTATACATAATATGTTACATAACAAACTATAGCTGTCGCTGGGAAGCGGCAATGAAACAGCAAGGTGTACTCTCAAAACTCTATTATATTATGGTGTAACCAAATTTTCAGTTTGCATGATGAGCTGGACTTCAAAATTACATAGCGGCATAGAGTTCGGAGATCTAGATAGTACGTTCCTGCACATGGCAGATACAACTAGAAACTGCTGAGAAGTGAATATGCACGTTTAAAACTGGACTAAACAAGCGTTAGGTTGATTTTGATATAAGAGCATGCCGCATTACTTGATACGCTACCGTAATTTCTGATGTTTTTTTTTATCAATATTATCGCCGCAACTTACAGACGTTGACTTTCATCACGGTTGATAATTAAAACTTATAGACCAGGGTCGATAATTTTTGAAACCAAAAAAAATTACAGGATGAAACCCATTAGGAAAAGAGGGGAATATGATAAGAATGAAAGGAAAAATAAATTACGGTCGATTCGAGATCGGGAAGTGGGAGGGGGTGAGTTTTTAAGGGTAGAAAATGGTTTATCTTGATTTCTGTCAAAACTACACGTCCTATGGAAAAAAGTTAAATGGCAAAGTTGTAGGTAATAAAAAGGTCTAAAACTTTTGTATTTTCAATTTTTTCACATAACCTCAAAATTTTGGTAAAAAATTCAAAAAACCAAGTTTTTGGTTTTCTATTTTTATCTTTTTCAAACAAAAAAAAAATTTTACGAAATTTGGTGAAAACTTACCTTACTATGTCCCAGATACACTGTAATTTATTTGTTTTAAAATATTCATTTTTTCGCCTTATTTTAACTTAATATCAAAAATGCACCCCAATTTTCAACCGAAAATTCTCGCGTCAAAACATCAGCTTTTTTCAAAAAGTTTGGGAGCTTTTTATTCGTTGGAATCTCTATTTTCTGAAGGTGTAAAAAAATATACATTACTATGGAAAATCTTCTCAGAAAATGCAAAAAACTGAAAAAAACTCAAATTCGTAATTTTTTTTCACTCACTATGTCCAATTTCATCAAAAAAATGTGATTGCTTCAATTTTTTTTAGTTGAAAGGTTTATTGGTTAAATTCGAATTACATTCATGTCATAGAAAATTTCAAAAAATATAAATATACATGTAAATCGCACTATTGAATTTAGATGCTTAATTCTGATTACGTTATTCATTACATTTTTTTTCGAAAACGTTAATCTTGTCATTTATAAATATCTTATCTAAAATTCCCATTAGTTATTCATTAGTTTTTGTCTCTTTGAAGGCATTTCTTCATCGTTAGATTCGATAAACCTTTCTGTCTCTAGTTAATCGTCGAAATCTTCAAGACAATCATCTTCGTCTCCAATATTATTTCCAGTTTGGCTCTCAACTGTATCGTGTATCACAGCGCATTTGAGTTAACGCATTGCGTTGATACAAGGAAGTGCGCCAGCGCTATAGTATCAGCGTATTTAATTTGTCTGCGTTACCCATGACCACTGACTAACGGTTTTACAGCTGCTACGAAATAGCAGGTATGTAGTAAGGCCCAGACCCTGCTAAGTCCGTCCCCACTTCTCCATGAAATACCTTACAATGGGCTAACATTTACCGTATGTCACTCAGGTATATAAATTATCTTACAACAGCAATAAATACGCATCTACAAATATTATTTAAAGAAGATTCTACAACTTTTTCAAAATATTGTAGATGTCTTATTAAATATTAACTTATCTGTTTGTTAATTATAGTAGGATATTCCAATTTGCAATTTTTTCGTTTATCAGTGTAACATGAGATCTCACGTTTTTTAAGTAAATAGGTGTAAATTTTAATAAATAGCTCAAAATTGTACATAGTGAGTAAAAAAAATTTTCGAATTTGAGTTTTTTTTCAGTTTTTTGCATTTTCTGAGAAGATTTTCTATAGTAATGTATATTTTTTTTACACCATCAGAAAATAGAGATTTCAACGAACGAAAGGCTGCCAAACTTCTTGAAAAAAGCTGATATTTTGACGCGAGAATTTTCGATTGAAAATTGGGGTGCATTTTTGATCTTAAGGTCAAATAAGGCGAAAAAATCAATATTTTGAATCAAATCAATTACAGTGTATTTGGGACGTAATAAGGTAAGTTTTCACCAAATTTCGTAAAAAAATTATTTTTTTTGAAAAAGATAAAAATAAAAGACCAAAAACTTGGTTTTTTGAATTTTTCACCAAAATTTTGAGGTTATGTGACAAAATTGAAAATACAAAAGTTGTAGACCTTTCTATTACCTACAACATTGCCATTTAAATTTTTTCCATAGTACGTGTAGTTTTGCCAGAAATCAAGATAAACCATTTTCTACCCTTAAAAACTCACCCCCTCCCACTTCCCGATCTCGAATCGACCGTAATTTATTTTTCCTTTCATTCTTATCATATTCCCCTCTTTTTCTAATGGGTTTCATTCTACTGTAATTTTTTTCACTTTTTATTATTTTTGAAGGCTTCGGCACTGGTCTATTAAGCAAAATGATAAGGTGGCAATATTTGTAAGTCATTGATACAATTAAATTGAATTAGAACCGAGGCGATGTTTTGACACCTGTTGCGTTTCTTGGATTAGGGTATTATTATATGACAACATAGCATATGTTTGGCTTCGGCTATCATCTGCTGCTAAATTTCCTTACTTCGCTAGGGCCAAAAAATCTTCGAAAATACATAATAGTCATTCGCTTCTAAATCCTCAAACTCTTTTCTTCTTTCACTTCCCACACCGATAGGTGAGGGGAGTATTATTGTGATTTCAAAAATGTTTGACTTTGAGACAATACGTTTTTTGGATGTTTTACGTTGTCTACAACGAAAATCCACGTCACTAATTTCCGTCGGTCTGTCTGTCTGTCTGTTGGCGTTTTTCTAACCACGTAAACTCACTAACCGCTGCTTGTGATTAAATTTGGGTAGCTATCTGCGTGGGGCCGTAGTAGGTAATGCTGCAATAAATTTTGAAAATTGCTATATGGCGGAGGAGTAATTAGCGAAAAACGAAAAATGTCAAATATTCCTCAAACTTCGTTTTTATGCGTTTGAGGGGTTCCTCATCATTTTCCACTTTTTTTTGGGTAGGGGTGAAATTAGGGTGTTTGTAGGGAAGGGGGTTGTAAAACTGAAAAAAAAATTGTACTAATAATAGCGTAAAACCATTTTATTATCTTCTCATAACATGAAGCTATCTTCTGAGATCCCCTTGCAACCAGCACATCGAGCGTCCGCAAAAAAAACAGCCAATGCAAAACTCCCGCAGGTAAATCATTTCTTGAATCTCTCTCCGTAGGAACTATTTTTAGGACGACACAGTTTTTGGTCTGCAATCTTCAACTGATATCCTAACCACATGTCATGCCGATTTTCCGATATTTAAAAACCAATTATATTACCAGTATCAATCTTTAAAGTGCAATGGAATGTGTTCTATAGATAAAAATATGCCAGGGTTCCCAACTACCCTATCCGAGACCTTGTCATACCTCGGCTCATTTTACCACTAAAAAAAGTAGAAAATGTTCTGAGATCTCTAGAGTACCCATACACAGAGTTTGAACGTGTTTTATGATGTCCTGTTTCACCGCCACTAACACAATTTTCAGAAGCCAAAGACTTTACCGATCTCTACCACGGTCCACGATACGGTTTAGAAATTTTCATTACTATCAGCTTAGTGATAAGCTACAGAGATGACGGAATTATCTGCAACAATATATGTAATTTCACAAACAATATTTTGTCAAAGGTAGGGCAGCTTAGGAATAAAGCGGAAAAGTACAGTATGTCGTTTCCTTCAAATTTTTCAGTTTCACAACCCCCCTCCCCTACCTCAAAACTATCCCAATTTTACCCCCTCTAAAGAATGTAGAAAACGATTAGGAACCCTTCAATCGGCCAAAAAAGAAGTTTGAGATGTTTTTATAATCTTATTTTTTTTTATTATTGCTGCACCGGCACTAAGATGCCTTCTAAAAATTATACGCGTTTTCCGTCTTCGCCACGGTAATATTATGTACTGTATCCAAATTATATTAAAATCTATTCCTGGTTACACAATATAGAATTATCTAACGCAATCTTGGTATGTACGCATCAGAAAATTCCCAAGTCCCTTGATTTGTCTATACAGGGTTGAGATAAAGTATGGAACCAAGCAAATATCTTTGAAACGGAAAGGGTGATATTGCTGAAAATTTGCAGGTGAATGTAGTGACGCATAATGCATCCGGAGAAATTATGTTAGCTATTCATGTACTTCCGGTCTAACCGGAAGTACTGTCAACTTTTTTACTTTGAATGGGATACCCTGTATATTTTTGCAGATTTTAATACATTTTTTTTTCCGAATACGTCCATAGTGGGTTTACTATTTGCTTCTGTAAAAATGGGAACGGTAAAGCTTTTTTATTTGTCTCACAAATCCGTGGCGGTCTGCGGTCTTCCCGTTTGAGGTAATTTTTTTGTATTTTTTTTTGTATTTTAGTCACCGTTAGACGTGTTATAGCAGCCCTATCGGGATGTAAATCATTGAAAGTTGACATACTTCTTTGTGAGTTCTCACGCGATCGCCAAAACCGACTTTGAATGACCGGCATTTTAATTAAACACCTGAAATGATAAAGAAGCTTTATCTTCCCCGTTTTTACAGAAACTAATACTAAACCCACTATGGACGTATTCGGAAAAAAAGATGTATTAAAATCTACAAAAATATACAGGGTGTCACATTTAAATTAAAAAAGTTGTAGGTACCTTCGGTTAAACCGGAAGTACATTAATAGCTAACATAATGTCATCGGATGCGCTATACGTCACTACATTTGCCTGCAAATTTTTAGCAATGTCATTCTTTCCGTTCCAAAGTTATTTACTTGGTTCCATACTTTATCCCAACCCTGTATAGGCAAGGCAATGTTAGGCAAGGCTATGTTCGGATGAACCTAAAAAAGTGTATTATGCCGCCAGGTCTTTGTTTTTCAGGCCAATGGACTGCCTGTTAATAATACAAAAAAATTAGGTTTACAACCCCCAACCCTCAATCACCCCAATCTCACCCGCACTCAATAAGGTGAATATTTGAATTTTTCAGTTTTTTGCTAATTACTCCGCCGCCTATGCACTACTACTACTATTACTACTCAAAATTATCGCACCATTACCTACTATAGGACCCCAGAACATATCGCTACCTAAATTTCGTCACAATCCATGCAGAAGTTATAGAGATTACGAGGCTAGAAAACGCCTACAGTTATGTAGATATAATATCGGTGGAAAGTAAAAGGTTGGATAAGTTGATGATTCGATTTTGATTAAGCAACATACGTTACTTGAGGTTAAATATGATATTTAGATACTACCCGTAAATGAAGGCTTCATCCAAATTCTAACTAAACCGAAGTATCTTCAGCCTATAAAGATACTAGCACAGATTATATAGTTACTGTAACATGTGCACAACAAGCTGCTCATCTATAATAACATTCCTAAATCTCTAGATAGAACAATCTCTTTCAAACAACATCTAGCAAATGGCTGCTAAACTTAAAATAACATACAATATAATCTAAAAGTTTTATGGTACATAAGAGTTACCACTCTATGATCCTCAGCTTTGGTACTATAGTATATTCTGCTGCTAGATACTATTCTGACTACATACAAATGGTGGATTCCTAACTAATCAAGAAATATACCTTCACTATATCTACCCAGGTCGAAGGACTTAACAACGGAGTATGAGAAAATTTCTACATAAAAAACGTTGACCTTATCAACAATTGGAAACAAACCTCACGTTGTCATATTGCCGTACTAGTTCGATCGTTACGTCGTAAAAAAGGCTTTTGACGGCAAAGGTCGGAAAGAAATTAAATTTGGTGACATGGTAGACATTGACCCCGTGAACCTACACCTAAGCTTGCGACCACGGGGTGTTGCCGCTCGAGGGGTGGGGTAGTAAAAATTCGGATGTGTTCCTAAATGTCGTACTTTTTTTTAAGCCCAAATGTGTTATTTAGGTAGCTACAGATAATAGATATATGAGATATATTATTCTTTTAGAAGAAATAGTGTCTCAGTTTTTCGACTTAATACGTGATAAAATTCAATCTGATTTTAGTAAAAATCAAAAACCACCCCCTAATTTCACTGTACAATGCAAAGTATTGGTCGCACAAGAAAAATGTAAAGACCAAAATTGTGGAGAGTTACATTTTCTATAGTACTCCACAACGGCGCTTTTTGTCGAAAGAGACACAAAACAGTCTTTACCCCCCTCCGCCCAACCCTTGAGCGAAAACCCCCAGAGGTTACAAATTGAATCCTGTCTTAACTAAAAGTATGCGCAAATAAGATATTTTTCAAAACTGCACATATCAGTATGAATAATGAGCGGTGTGCTCCTAATGCCTTAATTTTTTTAAAACCAAATGCGTGCGTTTAGGCAGCTGCAGATAATACAGAAAGGAGAAGATATTATTCTTTTAGAGAAAATGTTACACGACTTTTCGATAAAGTTCTTCGTCTTAATCCGCGATGAAATTCTGATTTTAGTGGAAATCACAAACCAACCCCTAGCTTTGGCGCACTGTAGGACAGAAACTATTGGTCGCATACGAAAAATGTAAAAATGTAAAAATTATGCAGAATTTTGTTCTCTCCATATATCATTTGAAGCTTTTTTCGATATCACTTACCAAAATGGCGTTATTTTTCGAAAATCTTCGCGAAGCAGAGTTTTCATTCCCCCTCCCCTCGAGCGGCAACCCCCCGAAGTCGCAAACTTAGGTGTAGGTTCAGGAGGGAACAATGTTTACCATCCCACCATATTCCTTTTCTTTCCGATCCTTTGGTGTCAAAAACCTCTACCGCCTGGACTATGCGAGGTATCCCTGAATTTCGTTGACACGTGATGTTCTCGTAACAGAAAAAAGTTCAAACAAAAACTGAGTGGAAAGTTTGAAAGTACTACAAGGTCTATCATACCATACTTTCAAAACATTTTTTTACTTCAACACCCTTAAAACTCACCCCCAACTTTGTTTTTTCAAATGGCGCCTAATAGTTTTTCCTACACAAATTAGGTCCTTATTTTATTTAAAATCTTGTAGTACCTTTGACTTTATACAAAAACCTATTTTTTTTTTCTCATAAACCCATAAGCGTAAAGCAAATATAATAAGAATTTGTTTGAGACGTAATATTTTCGTAAGAAAAACAGCCAAAAAATTAAACTAAGTGGCCTTTCAAGGCTACCGAATGATCTATCATACCATGCGTTGGAAACATTCCTTTTTACTTCAACCCCTAAAACTGACCCCCTACTTTTTTGCCAAATAGCACCCCACGGCTTTTCCTACTTTATTAAGGTCATTATTTTATTTTATTTATCTGTCGTGCCTTTGACTTCATACACAAACCAATATTTTTCGTAAAGTCATTAACATGGAATAAATAAAATAAGCGTTCCTTTGAGGCCTAATTTTTTCGTAATAAGAAAGCACAAAAAAAGACATTTGTTTTCGAAAGCATGTATTATAAATCATTCTGTACCCTTAAAAATGCAATTAGTTTTATTTTAATCCGTTTTTTTTTGGATCAAGCAAACTCTTATTTTATTTATGTTATTCGTATCACTCTTATTTATGTCATGGTTTGACATATGGATGTTTTTTAGACAGAATCATATTCACTGATAAAATATCACTTCTTACGACTTTGGAGCAATGCATTGCATGTGAGTGTTTTAAAGAAATGCGCTAATTTAGTTCCTTGCTCGGCAACTTTATCCAAAGATAGTTTCATTCACGAATTACTTGCAGAATTTTCAATTATACGTGTCATCAGTAACCTGTACACACATATCACCTTGAAGCTACTAGATAAGATATAGCTAAAGATAATCATAATAGTAATAACGTAATCATGGTGCATAAACAGTAAAAAAAGTGCATATATAGTACACCTTCAATTACCCATTCAACTGAGTAGCGCAACTTTTATGAGTATCCAAATGAAGAGATCAAGCAAACTCTTATTTTATTTATGTTATTCGTATGATTTTACGAAAAAAATTAGTTTGCGCATAAAATCAAAGGTACTGCAAGATTTTAAATAATATAAGGACATAATTTGTGTAGGAAAAGCTATCTGATGCTATTTGAAAAACAAAACTTGAGAGTGAATTTTAAGGGTTGAAGTACAAAAAACATGTTTTGAAAGCATGGTATGATAGACGAGAATATCACGTGCCTAGGAACTTCAGGGCCACCATCCTGTATACTATATACTATGTACTATGTCTTGAGTATTCAAATAGGGCCAACAACCAAAACAATTAAATAATACACTGAACTGTAATTACTGTATTCTTGTTTATCTTAACCAAAATTTTAAAACCGACAAAATATATTTTTATTCTCATTGGTGTTTCACAGCACAACCTCTCGCGCGTACGCTGAAACAAACGATAATCTTCAGTCTTGTCGGTTTTAGACGTTGGCTTGGTGAGGCACCTTTTACATATCAATTTAAAATCAAACCCACAGTAGGGATGCTGGTTTTTGTGTATTCTATCTTGTCTTGTTGAGGTATCTCCAAACCGTCAAAACTATATTACATGATTGTCTTTTTATTCAGAACATCTTGTATTTTCTCTAACGATTTTCCTCTTGTCTCTGTTACGAAGAATTTCACAAAAGCGATTGATATCAAACACGAACAAGCGTATAACCAAAACATCTTTCCTAACGTTATAGCATCCACTATATCTTCAAATGTCTTTGTTAGGATAAAAACTATCATCCAGTTGAGAAACGAAACCGCGCACAAGGCTATAACTCGAATCTTTGTTGGGAATATTTCAGCTGCTAACACCCACGGAATCATTCCCCAGCCAAGGTCATAGAAATATATGAGCACCGCTAAAAAAAGTAAAGGCAAAAAGCATATAGACTGTACGTCATCGCCTTTGTCTTTTAGATAACAAAATACCCCCAACGGGACTTCCGCTATTATCATCATAACTGCGCTAACGTACATAGTTTTTCTCCCAAACCTGTCGTAGATAAATATAGCAGTAAACCTCCAACGTACTGTATACATCCCAATATTATAGGGCAGACTTCTGTCGGGATATCTGCTCCAATCATTTCGAACATTGGTTGCGAATAATATTGCACAGCATTAATGCCAGTAAAACTTTGAAACACCAACAGCATCACTGCTACAAAATATGATTTGAGAACTGTTCTTGATTTCACCAAGTCGAATAAGCTGCCCTGAGATTCTTCCCTAACTTTGTTTGATATTTCAAGTAGTTCCATTTTGATCTCTTCTTCGGATGATCTGAATCGACGAAGTATTGCTTCGGCGCCTTCTCTGTCTCCTTTCATCACGTAGAAGTGAGGTGATTCTGTAGCGAAAATCATGATAAGAGCCGCCGATAAAATGGCCAAACCCATGATGAGCAAGTTCAACGTCAGTACTGATACGTCTGTTCTCTTTGCTTGCTATCTCTCCTACGTACGTTGGCACAACAGTAGTTGCTCCACCAACAGAGAGACCTGAAAAATAATTTCATATTGGAGCCATTTATATACTATGAATGTTTCTGTTCTTATGACGGCTGAAAAAGGATGCACATTCGCTTTTTATTATTTTTAATTTTTCAATAATGCACAGTTTTAACCCATGGAAAAATCATAAATGAAAAAATGCCCCCCTCTTCTATTTTTTGAACGGGTCAACTGAAGAAACTGAAACTATGGATAATAAAATTGATGCGTGAATACCTACTATATGTTGGAGTAGAGTTGACAGATGAAACTTTCAAGGTGGGGAAAACATTAAATTGTATGGCGAGTCTGGTAACACTTCTTTCTAAAGGATATAAAAGTCAATATTTTCACCTACTACAAAATGGCGAAATTTGTTGTTACAGAAGCATCATTGTATTATAAACATGTTTTATCTAAATAGAAATAAAATTGAGTATTTATCACAAACTCTAGATTTTCTTTTAAATTTCTACGTTTAATTTCAAACTTATACAAATATTTCTATATGTATCGATATGAATGTTCCGATCAAGTAATTATTAAATGTTTCGCCATTTTGTAGTAGGTGAAGATATTGACTTTATATTCTAGGGTTGTCAAATATTCGTCAGGAGCTTTAAAAGTATGTGTCAAAAGACTCCCCCCCTTCAATTTACTTTTTTCGCCAGATGGCGTCCAGCCGCCACCTTGAAAGTTTAATCTGACAGTTTTACCCGAGAATAGCCATCTCAGAAGGGACCGATTTTCACGACGCATGCGCGGGGTTATTGTGGACAAATGTCAAACCTTCAAACTCCACGTGCAAACAAGCCATGTTTGCCCAATATCAGCTGATCAAGATGTTTGAGGTTATAGTCGTGGAATTGCTCTATATTGTGGATGCGTGTCAGTTCAGGCCGATTCAAGGTCACCAATAATGACCCGCCGAACATCAAAGGTGCCAGCAGGTTATGTCGCTTCTCTATGGTGGCTATTCTCGGGTTTTACTCCAAATATAGTATTTATGCTTCAATTTCATTATCACAAGTTTCAGTGTTTTGAGCTAATCCGTTCAAAAAATAAAAGGGCCATCAAGAAGAGCACTGTTTATGAAATAAAAAAAATTGTAATTTTGTCTTAATCGTGAATAGGTATCTCTGGATAGCCCATAGTGGCAGTTTATTTTCCTATAATCAATAGAATGTATTCACCAAATGTACAAGCTGATCAAATCAACCGTTAATGTTGTTTATGCAATACTAAAGTTATCGAAATAATAACATATTTATTAAGAAATCCTAAGAGAGGAATTGAATTAACAACCAGGAGGTTTCATAGTATATTTTCTCTGGCCGTTAGGACGAATTTGATTTGAAATATTTGAAAAATCAACTTTTACATTGCTTCAAACCAAATATGAGTAAAAATGAACCAAATGCTTGATAATGATAGGCAAAACTTTTTTTAGTAGAAATCCAGGAATTTCATCTGGGCCAGCCGAGGTCTTATTTTCCAATTTACTATGTAAAAGTTCCTAAAACTCTTGTTCAGTGAATGGACATAGGAGCATCTGATTAGCTGGACTTGAGTAGGTACATTTTTGTTGACTATTGGTTCGAGGCACTATTATACTTAAAATAGATGGTTTCCGATTTCACTCTGTATCTCAAAAAAAAGAGGGCCATGATAATTTTGTTTACGGCATCTTTCGTTTCACAAAAAGGTAGCAAATTGTCACAAAAACCGCAACTCTCTATCTTCAAAAATAATCGAGATACCCCGTAAAAGTGACCAAAATGGGACACCCTGTACAGTTCGCCGATCTCACAAATATCGTATGATCCAATATCAAAGTTATTTAAGCGAAAAATCCTACACACCTACAATCTTTATAATATAATTGACATTGAAATATATCTGTTATCTTGTTATTTGCATTGTATAATCTCACAGTAATTGAGACACCATTAGAAAAAGTCAAGTAATTGGTTTATAACTTTGGGTATTTGAAATAAATAATACCAGTGCAGTCTGGACAGGCCTCAGTATCTGAATCATCTATAGTGATGCCTCTTAGCTGTTTAGCTGCCACTTTTTTGCCTGTCCGATGTGGCAATGCCGCAGATCCAAAGACTCGTTTCTCAACCTGTCCATAATTTATGTCTCTGGCCAGTGTGTTGTTTCGATTCCTCTCCGCATATCCGTTTTTTTTTCGATTTCGACGGTTTTGACCGAGATAAATAACAATCCATTGTTTCGGAGATGATAAGAAAATCGTCTACCTGGATTTGCCTCACTTCTACTGAAAGTTTTTTTTTTCTTATACCTTTTATTAGCAATCAGATTAAACAGTTTTATCTATAAGCTAATGAGCTGACTTATAAAATTTGTAGAATGACTTGGGCGGTGGAATCCAGCGATTACACCTGGCACTTCAATTAAGGAATCCATCTATTGGCCAGCGTCTCTTTAATCTTCTGTCGCCTGTTGCTTCTAATAGTGGCTCCAGCACCGGGTTCTGATGAACTTCAAGTTTTCTGAGGTGTCTAGTCGTTCTCTCTTTGATGACGTCTTCAACATATGGAACGTGAAAGTCCGTATGCAGTGTATAGTTCGACACGTACCAAGGGGCAGCACTTATGGAGCGAAGAATTTTGGACTGCACTCTTTGCATTTTAACAATGTGACTTTTACTGGCACATCCCCATAATTCTATCCCGTAAGTCCATATGGGCTTAATGACAGATTTGTAAATCAGTAGCTTGTTGGAAGTGGATAGTTTGGATTTACGTCCAATCAGCCAGTTAATTTCTTTTACTTTTAGGTTAATTTGTTGTTTTTTCTTTGCGACGTGATCTTTCCATGTCAGTTTGCTGTCTAGATGCATCCCGAGGTATCTAACAACACTGACCTGTGGTAGAGCCTGTTGATTGATGTTGACTCTAGGACACTGACCTTTCCTAAGGGTGAGTGTAATGTGGGACGATTTTGCTCCGTTCACTTTGATTTTCCATTTCTCTAGCCAGCTTTCAAGCGTCGACAGATGTTCCTGTAATCTGTGAGATGCCGTAATGGGATCATCATGTATTGCCATGATGGCTGTGTCATCTGCAAATGTGCCAGTAATGATGTCGTTCGATGTTGGTAAGTCTGATGTGTAGAGCAGATACAAAAGTGGGCCCAGGATGCTTCCTTGAGGAACTCCAGAGTGGATAGCGAATTTTTCGGAAACTTCATTCCTGAATTTTACTTCAAACTTTCGTTGATCTAGATATGATTTTAATATATCAAAGAACCTTGGAGGTAAACATCTTTTGATCTTTATAAGTAGTCCTGGGTGCCATACTTTGTCAAATGCTTGGCTGACATCTAGAAAGGCTGCTGTGCAGTACTCGCGATTCTCCATCGATTTGCTGATAACATCCACTATTCGATGGCATTGTTGTATAGTTGAGTGCGACTGACGAAATCCGAATTGGTGATCAGGTATCCACTGTGTAGCTGTTTCATCGTCGTTTATACGTTGAAGCAGGAGTTTCTCAAGTAGCTTTGATATCGTCGGTAGCAAGCTTATTGGACGGTAGGATGTAACGTTTGTGATGTCTTTGCCTGGCTTTGGTATCATTATGATTTGAGCAATCTTTAAGGATGTTGGCCAGTATTTCAGTCGTAGTATTGCATTGAATATGTACATAACTAATTTAAGTCCATTATCTGGAAGCTCTTTAAGCATCTTGGCTGTTATCAGGTCAAGACCTGGTGCTTTTCTTGGATTAAGCTTCTTTATTTCTATTTTAATTTCATGTAGCGTGAAAGATCTAACTCGTTCTTGAACAGGTGGGCTTGTAGACAGTTCGTGTTCCATTTCATCATCCATGTCATCATTAAATGGAGAGAAAACCTGTGATAGGTGATCTGCAAACAAGTCAGCTTTTTCTTTGTCGCTTTTTGCCCATGGTCCTGGCGGTGTTGAATATCTGCGTATTGGTGATGATGTTAGTACTGGTCTTCTCTTGTTTTTAATGGGCTTCCATATAGAGCTATCTTGCCTTGACAGAGTTAATATGTATCTTTCATATGATTCGTTGTTAATTTTTCTAAGTTCTGATTTTAATTTGTTTGATATCTGTGTATATTTTCTTCTATCTTCTGGTGAGTGTGTTCTTTGCCATGTTGATCTAGCTCGTCTCTTTTCTGCTATCATTTTCTTGACCTCGATGGGTGTGTATGAATTTGGTGTAAGCTGATGGTCACTGTTTGGTGTAGAATCCTTGGCGGCTGTCTGCAAGAGCTCGATAAGTTTATCGGTTTCCAGTTCGATGTCTGTTGGATCTTTCAGTTTGATTGAGAGGTTAACTTTGTTATTTATGATCTCTTTGTATGCTTCCCAGTTTGTTCTGAAATTGTACAGACGAGGTATAGGTTTAACCAGTATCGCTGATTCGCTTAATGTAGCTATGATTGGGGAATGATCAGAACTTAAATCGTAACTTGCTGATATGTCTGTGTAACTAGCTGAAATTCCATTAATGACGAAGAAGTCTAACAGGTCAGGAATTTTGTTGATATCTGTAGGCCAGTACGTTGGTGTACCAGTTGATAGGAATGAGTAGTTTTTGTCCTGAATAACATGTGCTAGTTCTCTACCTTTTGTTGTTACTAGACGTGAGCCCCATAACGTGTGTTTGCTGTTGTAGTCTCCGCCGGCAATAAATTTTGATCCCAGAGTAAGGAAAAACCTCTCGAAACGTCTCTTTTTATGTTGTGGCGTGGTGGGCAGTATACTGCTGAAACAGTGATTTCATAAGAAAGTGTTAACACTCTTATGGATGTGGCTTGAATGTGAGTTTCCTCGTATTTCAGTAGCTCATAATGTTGCAAGTTTTCTTTTACGAGTACTGCTGTGCCCCCATGTGCAGTACCATCAGGATGGTTAGTGTAATATAATTTGTATTTGGGTATTGTGACGTAACTTCTACTGGTGAAATGTGTTTCGCTAACAAGTAAAACATCTATAAAATTTTGAGCTAAAAATTGTTTTACTTCCTCTTTGTGACTTTGCAATCCATTTGCATTCCAATGAGCTATTCTTAAAAACTTAGCCATTTCTAATTGATTTTATTCATTAGCATTGTTAACATGTTTAGTACCATGCTGTTTTGTTGGAGAAGCTGATTCATTAAGGATTTAAAATCCTCCAAGAATTGTGTTAGCCGAGCGGCTGTGTCGTCTGTTTGGTTTAGGTTGTTTCTTGCAGCATCTGCATAGCTCGGTTGTTGTGAAGTAAGTGGAGAATTTAGGTTATTCTGATATACGGTGGTACTTACTGGTGCTACTGCTCGTGGTGTATTGTCTCTGCTTCTGCTATTTCCTTTGATCAAATTATGGTAGTGCTCGCAGCCTCTGTAGTTTGCTGGATGATCACCTCCGCAAAGGGCACATCTTGCTGGAGTTTCTTTGCTCTTCTTGCACACCTTAGTGTTATGAGATCCACCGCACTTGACACAGACGTAGGGTTTGTTGCAAAAGTTGTTTGAATGTCCGTACTGTTGACACCTCATGCACTGCACGATATTGTTTTTGTTTAGTTTTGGTGGTTCTATGGTGACTATTTTGTTACTTAATGCCCTGATATTATAAACATCCTTGTTATTTTCTGCAGGTTCAAGATCCACGAAGAACAAATTCAGTGGCTCTTTTGTAACTTTGTGTTGTGCATTTATAATGTTTCTTACTCTGTGTCCCAAATTGGATAGTTCTTCCTTGATATCTTCTGTGTTGGTGGAATGATGTAAGTACTTTATCACTACTCGGTAAGCTCTTTCCTCTTTCAGCTGATAAGTATGATGAAATACATTGCTTTCTCTGAATTCTCTAACCATTTTGCGGTACGTTTCTGGTGTAGCGCAATTTATTTTGATGACATTGTTTGCCAGACTCTTGGTAACATACTGTTCGTCCTCTGCTATGTCTCTTATACGGCTTATCATTTCTGAATAATTTATAACTCCATGCACAAAAATCGGAGGAGGTCTCGGAGAATTTGTGGCACTAGCGCTTGCACTATTGAACGTATCACCTGATTCTTTTTCCAGTGCTGCGTATCTGTTTTTTGATATTATTGTTTCCCCAGCGGGGACGTGTTGTGTCTTACTAACTTTTTTTCTTTTCGTGCTTCTTATCACCTGCCACCCGTTTGTATTTACTGTGTCATCCTCTTCTTCGCTTGTCGACGTTAACCTTTGCAACTGCTGACTGTTATAGGCTGTTGTCGTGTAGTCCATTGATGTCTGATGGCTTGTAGCTTGTAATGTTGGGAAAGAGGTAGACTGGTTATCCATTGTTGACTGCGCTGCAGCGCTATTTTGTTGAGATGTTTGCATCGTATTGCTAATTAATCCGGGAGTGTTCCCGACTGGTAGCATCGAGATAATCTGCTACCACATACCAAGGTTTTCCGAGGTCCTTGTTTATAAAGTTATTGTCAGTATTTACAGTTTTTCCTTGACACCGCAACAATAAACACTCTCACTACTCGTACTAATACGGCCGGAATTCGGGGTATCGCATCCGTTCAGCTCGAGTGCTGTCTCGGTACTTGGTACTTCTACTGAAAGTGTCACCCAGCAAGAGCCGCAATGAGTTATCTGAATTTGGTTCAGTTGCTTTCTTGTTTCAGTAATGGTAGAAATAAGCCATTCTATTCTATCCAAAAGTAAATAACCAAATGTTTTAATTCCCACATTGTAGCAAGTAGTGCATCTAAGAACAGGTATTTTTCCGTCGATTTCGAAGCCGACAACGGTGACTCCTGTATTTAAGAAGGGTGCAAAAAATAATCGAGTTGAAAATTATCGACCTATCACAATCATCAATAACTTTGCAGAGGTGTTCGAAATACTCATTCAGTCGGTCTCGTATTTTCATGTGAACAAAATCCATTTTTGTTAATGAACATAGTTTTATAAAAGGCAGATCCAACCATCTATCTATAGGTAAACAGCTTCAGACAAACGTAGTATATACTGACTTCTCCAAGGCGTTTGACAGACTAGACCATAGCTCTATTCGGGTTAGAATGTGCTGACGATTCGCAAACTGTCCATGGACTGCGCAAAACTAGATGCGTAACCGGAGCAGAAAATAACCCGAACACAAATTAAAACCACCGATCAGCTGTCACGATACGATCGGAAAGAACAGCGTGTATACAGTGAACTGAGCATGCGCAAGCAGCAGTCCGAGAACGATTCATGCCCCCTATATCTCTGACTATTTTGACCGTTTCTAAACCGTCCACAAATTAAATCCGAACATCCGACTGCAGCCGTTTGACCGGTTTCAAATCAGTTTGTGCAAACCCGAACACGGTCATTTCTACGGCGCACGCTTCTGACAGTTTGCAAACGGTTTTCGTCGAAACCCGAATAGATCTCATAGCATCCTTCTGAACAAACTATCCAAATTTGGGCTATCGGATTCGCTGTTACTATTTTTTAAATCATACGGAGGCAGTATGTTGTATGCTGCGGTCACAGGTTAGGTTTCCTCGGGTGTCCCACAGCGATCATAGACCTTATAAAGTTATGATTCTTTGCCATATGACTAAGCATGAAATGCGTCAGCTTAAGTAGACGGTACACTTTATTATTTTTGTGCTTGTGTCGGTAGATTAATTAAGAAAACTTCAATTACAGAAAAGTTGTTTTTTTTCAAATAGGAATACCTAATTCTTTTATACAATCGAACGTAAAACTTGACAGCCTTTCAAATGGTATAAGGTTAGGTATACGCATGATACTACGACACTGACAGATATGATCCTTAGACAAGGAAAGAGAGAGGACGGAACGCGCGACTGACATTTTTGTTACCAAATGGCACCAAAAATGTACCAAAACGTCATTAAATTTACCTGTGGTATGTGATTCCCGGCTCCTTCCTGCTGCTGTGGCTTCTGCAACCGTAAGCTGCACACCCTACCATTATGCACACCACAATATTTTGCAATGATTGGTCTTAAAAACGCTAAATATCATAAAAAATGTTTTGACAGCTGTCAAATAGCTATTCATTTTCGGTCACAGCTAATTCATATAGCATCAAACGGGCGTGCGGTATCCCCTCTCTTTCCTTATCTAAGATATGATCACTTGGCGGACAGATTTCGAACCGGTCTGCGCATGACGTCACCGTGTGACAAAAGTGCACAAGCACATGGCGCCAAAGCATTGATTTTTGAAAGTTTTATTTCGTTTCCTGTTATATCTGTCTTAAGTGGTTTGCACCAGTCATAGTTAAACCTTTGGCTTAACTAATTAAAGCTTAACTTTAATTAAGGCTTAAAGTTGTGTGTCTTTGCACCGGTCATGATTAACTTTAATTATGAGTTAACTTTTTCTTACAGGGAAATTTAACGAATTTCAGATTTTACGTTGGCAATCATGTCGTATTTTTGATGTTCTGTGATGGAAATGAAGGTTCGTGTCACTGTCGTTGATGGCTGTCAAACATTGTTTTTCAAGTTCAACTGAGGCTATTTGTTTTGATTAAGAAATTTCGGATTCATTTTAGTATTTTTAGTTTCATTTTCATTAATTGATAACCCATTATCGTAAATATCCAACTCACAGAATATAACAACAGTGGTAAAAGTAAATCCTTGAAGTAAATGCACTTCTTTTTGAGAAGAGAAGATTTTGTCTATGATATAGTTGATTGCAGTGACCCAACATTTGGTGGATTTTGGATGTCTTAATTCTGGATTCTCTTGTATAGGAGTGGCTACAGAAGACATCAGAGTAATAACATTTATGTCGGATCTGTTTGTGGTAAGTAAAAATATATAGAAATGTCCAAAGTGCTGAGGTCAACTAAAAACATCTTTATTATACATTTATAGTGTTAAACTAGCAAAATGTCCATTCATAGGTAATAAGTACAATTTTTATATGTTTATATAGGTGGTTTCAAGGAATGAAACAATTAAAACAGTAATCTTTTGGCATAACCTTAAGATGAGTTTCCGGAACAAGTGATGTATGCAACAAACAATATACATCTTATGACTATCAACTTCTCTATTAAAACAGATTTGTGATATATGCACTACTACAAAATACTTTCTTTTTGTCATTGCAGGTGTGGAGAAAGAATTATTGAGGTGGCCAAGTATTTGAGAAAGAAGAGGCAGACCGATACCATGAGGCGAAGAGCACATAGTGTTATGCATTCAGAGCTTCATTGTGATGGCTTTATAGAAAGTAAATACTAATATGTTCCACATACTGTGTAAATTAATAGAACCAATAAATGCATATGTTATCCATATATCGTAATTACATCTGTTAATAAAGGTGGAGAAAAAAAATCACTTTCTTATAACTTCTCATATAACAAAATATAAAATATTTTATAGTATCAGTAGCTAATATGTGATATAAAATGGTGTCTAGATGTAGAATGCCTTGTTAAAAATATGTATTTTAAATGATAGTTTGTATAACATGCTCACAGATAGTGATTAATTTCTGTCTTGTCAAACAAGGTGATTATTTAAAAAAACACTCATTGGGTGACTGTAAAGTTGCACCCATCAGAAGGTAAGTTTTATTACTTGAACAAAAACTACTGGTTGAATTCTCTTATATTTTTATTAAATATATTTTCTTTCAATATATCAGGGCTTGTCCTGAATAGTAGAAAATTCAGTAATTAGGATAGGGTAGTCGGTGGAACACACAACAGTGATGTGCTGCGGCAGTGCTCAATAATACAGTATGGGTCAATATTATTCAAATTACTCAGTTTTTGTTAATAAAGAGGCTTCAGTTTTTCACTCGTCCCTTAAAGTATTATCTGTGATCCTGAAGTAAACAATATTTTTATTAAAAATAGAAGGAAATTAACTAATGGATGGTGAAGATGAATTAAATAAAATCCATGCGAGAACGGGAGGACACTTGCATTCTAATTTTTACAGTAATAACTACTACTGTGATAGCTATTCACATAATAATACTGCATCTTGCTGCAAACAAAATAAATCAAGCAGATCAATTTATTTTCTTTATATGGTAAAAATTGGGCGACTAAGATGCAGTATCAAACAACTGTCCCTAGTGAATGTGATAACTGTAATTTACAAATAAACGTTTTATCTTTGCTGTTTTCAAAATCCATGCAAGTTTTGAGCGCCCATTATCTCATAAATTACAGCATTCTAAATAACTGATTTGCTTACCTGCTAAGATAGACTTCTTGAACAAGACAGCAGTAACACAACAATGACCAAAAAGCTGTTGAACACGAAAAATCTCATAAACCATAACACGGTGTCTCATAACAGTGATATTTGGCCAATTCCAGCATCAGCTTTATATAGTTGTAGATTGAGGTTATGGTCGTATCCTCAGTTCCTCACGACTTGATATTGAATCCAAGTGATCTATTTTGATTCATAATTGCTTATAGGATATAGAAATCATTTTATAAAATATATTTCACAAACTAACCAAACTTATTTCTGTAGTGATCTGTCAGAATATGTTAAACCCACAAATGTCAAAAGTTAAGCCAAGAAACGTCAAAGTTAAACCCTACTTTGCTTTTGGCTTAAAGTTAATTATGAGTTTGACGCTAACTACAACCGGTGCAAAGCAATTCGTACTTTAATTAAGGCTTAACTTTAATTACAACTTTAACTATGACTGGTGCAAACCACTGCTAGATATTTAATATTCATACAAAATGAAAATAGCTCATGCACAGTATAATATAAACGATACATATTGCTCTGTATCTGAATAAAAAATTGGTGAAATAGTTATACAGAGAATTGATATTAATTGACGCCTGACCCGTTTGCAGTAGTTCCGAGCGTTCTGAATTTCAGATACAAAAATTTGAATCCATGTACTCAAAAAAATTTACATTGTGGAAAAAGAACAGAGCCAGAGCGGTCTGGACGTATTTTTCTGAACTCTCATATAAGAGGTTGATTGGAGTGCCTATTGAAACCATTTTTTTGGTAAAATTTCCCGGGTAGGGGGTGAAATTTTTATATACTCCATTCAGGAGCCTTTGATTATCGTTCTTAATTTTTATATATAGATTAAGATGTTCGTCACCAGCTCTTCAAGCCAATTTGCATATTAGTCCGGGATCCCAGGCCCATTTTCACTACTTACTACTAACAAGCTAATTTTGCGTGAGTAGCTTCATTTTGATGAGACGCCCAACTTTTTCCTTTACAAAAATTCTCGAATGAGGTAGCTAACAGGGGTAGCAGGGATGAAATATGTGAATTTGACGAGTGTCAAAAATTAATTACTAACAGTTAGTTCTTCAACTAAATCTTAAGAATGTGATCAACCTTATTAGAAAAAATGGTTGTCCTACAAAATCTATGGTTTGATCACATTGTCCCCCTCCATCCAACATGTACCAATAACAAGGTCATACAAATTTATTACTAACAGCCTGATTTTTTCACTATTGCTTCGTTAATATTTATACAATTCGACAGCAACATTGTCCTACAAATCACGTGGTATGTTATCCCGGTCCTACGACCAGAAGTTGTTAATACCATAAGATCATTTTTTTCATTACTAACTGTAGGACAAAATATCACATAATAGGTTACTGTGTTCTCTGACCAAACGAAATAATGTCCTACAAGAAAACAGGTATATATCATTAGTCCGACAAGAATTGTCAGTTTTCTACTTGTACTATAAAATGTAATCTTTGCCGAAATCTATAATAAATAACTACTACTACTAAGCTAATTTTGCGTGAGTAGCTTCCTTTAGATGAGACGCTCAACTTTTTCCTTTACCAAAATTCTATATTGTGGTAGCTAACAGTAGTAGCAGGGATAAAATATGTCAATTTGACGAGCTTCAAAAATTAATTACTAACTGTTAGTTTTTTAATTAAATTTTAAGAATGTAATCAACATTATTAGAAAAAATATTTGTCCTACAAAATCTGTGGTTTGATCACATTGTCCCCCTCCATCCAACATGTATGAATAACAAGGTCATACAAATTTATTACTAACAGCCTGATCTGTTATTATTGCTTCGTTGATATTTATAAGATTTGACAGCGACATTGTCCTATAAATCACGTCGTATGTTATCCCGGTCCTACGCTCAGAAGTTGTCAATACCACATTTTTTCATTACTAACTGTAAGACAAAATATCACATAATAAGTTAACTGTGTTCTGTGTCCAAAGGAAATAATGTGATTTGAACTTTTCCTCGAGCCTATTAGTTTCTAAGAAAAAACTTCCTTAAGGAATTTTACTATATGGATGACTTCCTGCGATAATAATTTCAACTTGTTTGTTATATGTATATGCATATTGTATGTTATTTTGGGTATATATATGTTTGTTACATAATTGTATTGTAAATTGTGCATACTATTTTTGCTTCATGTCTGACCTTTTACACAAAATGTTCTATACATTTTTCCGGAAACAAACGTATCTATCTCACATGTTGGAAAAAAAGCTGCTCAAGCAAATCTTTGCATGGACACCCTTATGGTCAACACCAACATGGAATACATGATACACAATGCTCTGCAATTCGTTATTTTATTTATTTATCGTATGGCTCAAAAACATGACAAAAGTAAATATAGATTAAAAGAAAAACTATTATAACCTATACTAAAATAAAATATATACAGCTACAAACTAAGATACATAGTCTTTAGTATTTACAGGTTGATGTCAAGTTCTTTCAACCACTTCAGCGCCAACGGTGTGGCTGTGAAGAACTCTTCTCGCGATCCCTGAAACGCACGCAGTTCACATTCGCTCGTAATATGGTTTATAGTTTGGCGGGGCGCGCCACAGTCACATAAGGGAGATTGCACATAGCCCCACTTGTAAAGGGAGTCGGCACATCTGCCGTGGCCTGTTCGGACTCTATTAAGTTTTACCCACTCTTTCCGGGGTAGTTCTGATCCTGGAAGTAAGGCTGCCCCCATAAATGCGCATCGCGAGTGGTGTTCCGCAAAACCTTCCCACTGGGAGCGCCATTGGTTCAAGGAGTCAAAGTTGTTGGTTTTAAGCCCTTCTGCATCCCTTATTGGTGGTTGTCGGGATTTAAGTCTGTTTATTTGCAACGGGGGTATTGCTCGGTGGATGGGCAGTTTGTTGTTGGCCTTAATCTTGTTATACTCCTTTAGAAGGGCGTCAGTCCTTCGCAGCTGCGGTGGGGCTATTCCAGAGAGTACAGGCAGCCATTGAGTTGGGGTTGTCTTAACTGCGCCTGTAATAAGTCTCATAGTGTGATTTAGTTGGACGTCAATTAGTCTGGTATGATGGCTGTTAATCCAGACAGGCGCACAGTACTCAGCACACGAATAGACAAGAGCTAGTGCACTGGTTCGTAGAGTTGGAGCAGTGGCACCCCACGTCGTTCCACACAGCTTTTGGATAATGTTGTTGCGTGTTCTGAGTTTTCCTGCAGTGTTTGCGAGATGTTTCTTATAGCAGAGGGTGCGATCTAACGTTACTCCAAGATATTTTGGGAAATGGTTATGCTTCAGGGGTTCGCCTGCAAAAAGTACCTGCAGTTCATATTTAGCTAGTTTGTTATTCAGGTGGAAGCAGGAAACTTCGGTTTTGTTGGGGCTCGGTACTAGTCTCCATTTCTTGAAGTAGTTGTTTAGAGCTAACAAGTCGTTAGAAAGAGTATGCTCAACGTTCTTGAAGCTCTTATCGGAAAAAGCTATGGCTATATCGTCCGCATAGCAAAACTTGTAACTGACTGTTTCTGGCATGTCAGATATATATAGATTGAAAAGTAAGGGGGCCAGTACTGAGCCCTGTGGAAGTCCGTTGTTCAATTTGCGCTGCCTGCTTGCTTTCTCGTTTAGGATTACTTGGAACTTTCTGTCGCATAACATGTTGTTTATGAGTCTTGTAGTGGTCTGACAGGGAATCACCTGCAGCAACTTATATAGGAGACCCTCCCTCCAGACCGTATCGTATGCGGCAGTGAGGTCAACAAACGCCACTCCCGTCTTCATGTTTTGCTGGTAGCCTGCCTCTATATGCGTTGTGAGGGACAGTACTTGATCACAACAACTGCGACCCGGTCTGAAACCAGCCTGGGTTATCGGGACCCGGTCTAAGATAGTCGCGCTCAATCGGTTGTAGACGGCTCTTTCTAGCAATTTATAGGAGCAACTAAGCAAGGCTATAGGTCTGTAGCTGGCAGGTTGATCGTTCGGTTTACCGGGCTTTAATATAATAATAATAATAATAATAATAATAATAATAATAACAGTCTTTATTGACATGTAAATACATATCAAAAGGCGGAGTTCAGTAGAGATCATACAATGATCAACTGATCTTCCACTCAACCTTCATTCTTTTGAATTCCCGTGGGAGGTTTCCCGTATTAAGGAGGTTCGTGAAGAAGAGAGATAGCCACACTCTTGTTTGCTGACCTGCGTGAATGAGAAATTCCGGCAGGACGCCGTCGAAACCAGGAGCCCTTCCAGGCCTAACATCTGATATGGCATTATTAATGTCTTCGATCGAGAAGGGTCGGGAAAACGTTGTTTGGGTAGGAGCGTTCCTCCTCAGTAAAGTCAATCCCTTCTTCACGCGTTTTGTATGCTCTCTATCAGAAGGTGCTCTTGACGTTTCTACAATATGCGCAGCAATCTTGTCTGGAGTTACTCCCGACGGTGCCCGTGTGGATGGTGTGCTTGAGCCTAGTTTTCTGAGAAGGCTCCAGGCCTTTCGACTTGAGTATTGGAAGTTCATTTCCGACGTAGTCTCCTCCCACTTACGTCTTCGTGAGCTGTCCAGGGCAGAGATGAGTTCGTCGGCAATATCTGGATTGTTGGTTTCCTGAAAGTCGCCGTATAGGAGTTCGCACCGCTCATCCCACCCAGGGATATATTCCTTCCTGTAACCCCTAGGAATGGTCCTTTTTGCAGCGCTCATCACTGCTCCAACGAAACGTTTGTAATTGTTTGATGTTGGCGGTATCCACTGTACCAGCCGGTCCAGCTCCCGTGAGTAGTTACACCAGTCCGCCTTTGCAAGATTCCATCGAGGCCGAGGGATGGATCGTATTAGGGGTATTTGGATTCCCACATCTAAAAAAACTGGCCTGTGTTGGCTGTGTGGGAAGGCCTGTGCGACTTTTCTGTTAGCTTGTATAGGGATCCCTTTCCGGTTGCAGCTCACAAAGCACAAATCAGGGTTACTTTCTGAGTTCCAGGCTGCTGATTTGAAAGTGCCTTTATCTTTGGCATCAAATACAAGAAAGATATCATTATCATCAGCCCAGTCAGCCAACCTTGTGCCATTTTCGTCACAGTCGGGGTATCTCCACCGTTGGTGGTGGCTGTTAAAGTCTCCAATATATATAGCCAGATGCTGTTGTACTGGAAGTGGTTGTTCAGGCCACTCCGCTGCCGGTGGCTTATATACGTTTACAATTGTGACTTCTCCCACTTTTACTATTACGCTGTGTATGTTGTTATTTGTGTCATTGGAAATGAGTTGGGCATTGTCAATATTGTTGCGAATATAAGAGGCTACGCCGTAAGTATGGTGGTAAGTGGCTCCCAGTAATGTATAACCAGAAATGTGTCCCCGTCTGGTGAGTGATTCCTCACTGTCGGCGTGAGTTTCTTGGATCGCTATGACATCAACCTTATTGTCCAAAAGTAGTTTGGAGATGCATTCGCTTTTAGCTCTGCTTATGCTCTCCACATTTAGCTGACAAATACGAATAAAACTACCGATATTTCTAGTCTGTAAGTTGTTAGCACTTATGTTTGTCATGTTTTAACCAGGAAATCTCAAAAAAAAGAGTCTGGTTGCCAGGTTCGCTCTAGCTCATTTAGCGTTACCCAGGGTGCACGTGTAGCTTCCTGCTACGGACGCGAGCTAGTCTGCACCCCTCTGCAATTCGTAATAAGGATCATTTCAGAGCGTAGGACCCGGATAACATACCAATCAATTTGTGGGACAATGTGGCTGTTAAATTATTCAAGTATTATCTAGTTAGTAATCATTCCTTATGACCTCCTGATTGATACGTGCTGCCCCCGTCAGCTACCACAAACGAGAATTTTCGTATAGAAAATTGTTGGACGTCTCATCGCAACGAAGCTATCCACAAACATACTTGATAGTAATTATTTTTATACCCTTGATTGTACTACAACTTCTGAGCGTAGGACCAGGATAACATACCACGTGATTTGTAGGACAATGTTGCTATCAAATTGTATAAATATTAATGAAGCAATAGTGAAAAAATCAGGCTGTTAGTAATAAATTTGTATGACCTTGTTATTGGTACATATTGGATGGAGGGGGACAATGTGATCAAACCATAGATTTTGTAGGACAAACATTTTTTCTAATAAGGTTGATCACATTCTTAAGATTTAGTTGAAAAACTATCTGTTAGTAATTAATTTTTGACACTCGTCAAATTCACATACTTCATCCCTGCTACCCCTGTTAGCTACCACAATCGAGAATTTTTGTAGAGGAAAAAGTTGGGCGTCTCATCGCAACGAAGCTATCCACGAAATTTAGACTTGATAGTAATTATTTTTACACCCGGGATTTGTACTACAACTTCTGAGCGTAGGACCAGAATAATATACCACGTGATTTGTAGGACAATGTTACTGTCAAATTGTATAAATAGTAACGAAGCGATAGTGAAAAAATCAGGCTGTTAGTAATAAATTTGTAAGACCTTGTTATTGGTACATGTTGGATGGAGGGGGACAATGTGTTCAAACCATAGATTTTGTAGGACAAACATTTTTGCTAATAAGGCTGATCACATTCTTAAGATTTAGTTGAAAAACTAACTGTTAGTAATTAATTTTTGACACTCGTCAAATTCACATATTTCGTCCCTGCTACCCCTGTTAGCTACCACAATCGAGAATTTTTGTAGAGGAAAAAGTCGGGCGTCTCATCAAAATGAAGCTGCTCACGCAAAATTAGCTTGTTATTAGTAAGTAGTGAAAATGGGCCTGGGATCCCGGACTATATGTATTTACTGTTCAATTCTCTTGATAAAAGGTAGAAAAGAAATAAATAACATGATTTTTATGGCGAATGAATATTGACTTTTTTCTGCTAATGAGTGGTGGAAAAATACATTACCAAATTTTCTTATTTTTTATTTATTCAAATATATGTCACAACCGCGTATACGTTAAACATAAAATAAAAACATATCGCAATACAACAATACAACATCTTTCTGGGCATTGTATTTAGCTAGTACAGGTGAATTCTCGTATACTAAAGATTCCTAGTAATAACAGGTTTTTCCTCAATTTTTTTCAAAATGTTTTCACACGATGTATCTGTTTAATAATATGTTTGAATTAAAAGGTTTGATCCACTTGTAGTGATGGTTTCTGATGGCCTGGGTCTAGGGCACATTATTTATTGCTCTCTTGTGTTGTAGTTAGGTATTGATTCTGTATATATGAATCTATGGGAAAATATATTTTGGACAGACAATAAGAACTGAAAAAGGGGTGATTAAGTGCATACAGAACTAGCCTTTCTCTATATGAATGAAAATGAAATATCAAAATACGTTCTGAGTTTGAAAATAAAGTGAGTTGTGCGGGAAATTGTGAGTCCGTGTTTTACATGGCAAATACATACGTATGAAGGTGTCTACCCAGGCCCCTTAACGGTATAAAAAAGTTGTGATTTACAAGTCAAAAGGAACGATACCTCTGATTGGAACCTTTAAATGTTTTAGTATCTATTGGTGCGGTCGAAAAATAGGAAAACTGGCCGATTTTAATTTTCTACCAGGTAAATTAAATATAATTTGAGTATTAGCGCCGGTGCACACTTGCGGCTGTTTACCGTCCGGCGCCGCAACGGCATCGGAGTTGCGGCCTAAAATACTAAGGAATAGATCAAAAGATGCACATTTGTGTCCGGCGCCGGTGCGGTGCCGTCCGATCGCGGTGCGGCTGTTTCGAGCCGTCGTTTTCTTTCTCAACCAACACTGATTGATACGGTGCCGTTACAAAATCGCAAGTAGTGTGCAGGCAAACTCGTGGTGCCGGAGCGGCGCCGCAACGACGCCGGACGGTAAACAGCCGCAAGTGTGCACCGGCGCTTAGACTAATCCAGCCTATATTTTCTGCGATATTGCAACTGAAGAACTTGAAGGGCTCCAGTCTAGTCCTAGCTTTCCAAGTTTTATAATCGCTACGATATTAAATTTTGTTCTAGTATCTACTAATACCAAAAATGGTGATTTGTACCTAAACCGTCACACTAGAATTGAATCTAAATATGCATAATACAGGGTGTTCCATTCAAAAAACTAAACTTTGTTATATCACGCTTTTATTAAAAGTATAAAAGTAATTATTTTTAGAATATACACGACATAGATAACAGCCATATCGTCCTTTCTCTGTAAGAAAAGACCGTTTGATCACAATACTCCGAGGCGTTGAACTTGCCTCACCCTGTATGTATGAAATTGGATGTAAACTATATTATAATAGCTTCTTGCACAACCTAAAACAATACCTGAACATAATATATAGTTAGTATGTTGTGAAATTTAGCACGCATCTAGGTAAGGCAAAAAAAAATGCATTATTGATATATTTATATTTTATTATTATCGAAGCCAGAACCTTCGGTACTGTGTAGACAATAAATTGGCAAAGTTTATTATAAAATTGATTATGATCCAGAAATAAACGATGTTAAAAAAAATAATATTGATGATCAGTTATGTTCATCCACCATCAGTGTCAAGGCTCACATGTCTTTTAGTCGAGATTGACATTAAACTTTACTGCTCTTCTCTCTTGTTAGAGCGCGAATATAATATTATAAAATATGGAAAGTATGAGGCAGAAAAATCAGTAATAAAAAAATAATTTATTGAATAATGTAAAATATGTTGTTTAATACCTATGTTTATACGGGTATTTAGAGGCAGACTCTAAGATGGACCAAACATTAATCCTGTGACGTCTACGTCACAAGTACATACTTTTAAATTATTAAAAGGCTTCTGACAGTTACTTTTGCCGCATCTGGATGAACTTTCTCAGATACGTTCTCGTATGTACACATGATCTGAAACTTACGACAACTCTTGAGAAACGGTCAGTTCGATTTCAAATAATGATACCGCTTGTTACCAAAACAATATGAAATAAAAATAAAATGTATAACGTCAGAATAATGGTATAAAAACCGGATGCGGACTGCTTGAAAATATTGTCGAGTTTTGTGCGGCTGGTCACGTCTTGTAGTCTACTATACATAAAACATTAAAATGGTTGAATCCGTCTAGAAACGACATGTTGCGGTTTGCACTCAAATGTTGAATATCATCGTCGTCTACTTCTTGGAATTTATAATGCTTTGAGTTCTCCGTTCTCGTCAAATTGTAAGCGTTTGTGTAAAGCCAAATCTAGATACCACGTCATACGTGAAAGAATAATTCTGATTGCGGAAATTTCCGAATTCCAGATAAGGCACCTGCATGTTACCACCGAACACAGCGTGTTAGTAAAAAGTAACAGAGCGCATAAATATCCCAAACTTGCCAAACTTGAATGCTATCGTTTCATAACATTCAATACCTGGGGGTACTTGAACACGCAGAATTCAAAAATGCTAAGAGCAGTTTTCCAGATTTACCACTTTTACGTTACACGTCACAATTTTGTTACTTCAAATGGAATTTATTTTTGTTGCAATGGATTGGGCATGTCGAATTTGGTAAGGTTTATAATGAAGACTGTTGTTTCTTTTAATTAGTTTGTAACTAAAAAGTGTTAGCGGTTAAATATCTCCAAAACTGCTACCATTTTACCCTATACGTGAAAAAATATATCGTTAGGTTACAAATCTCTACATGATCTCATTTTATTATCATTTAGATAATGATGTGATTTTGCAATGTAAGACAGTCGTTGGTACTCGTCACTTTGACATAAATTTTCAGATCATCTATAAGCAATAGTTTGGAGCATGTAAAACATTTAAAAAGATCGTTAACAAAATAAATAAATAACAATGGACCGAGGTTTGAATTCTGGGGTACGCCAGAAGTAGCCCTAGGTATTGTAAAAAACTATATCCATTATAAAAAAACGTATTGCATCCTATTCGATATGACGCTGAGTTCCTCCGAAGATAATTTTTGTTTTTACTTCCCACACCGATAGGTTGAAAATCGTTATACGGGGGGCGGATTAATTAGCAAAAAACAAAAAATTTCAAATATGCATCAAACTTCGTTTTTAGGCGTTTTAGGGGTTCCTGATCATTTTCTACTTTTTATTGGGAGGGGGTGAATTTGGGGTAGTTGGGGGGTGGGGAGTTGTAAACTGAAAAATTTGTTGTATTCGTAATGGGCTGTCCATTGATATGTGAATGAAAAACCTAGCAGCATAATAAATTTTTTTAGGTCCATCCGAACGTTGCATGGTTATTATAGAAGCCACAGGACTTAGAATTGTGATGTGTATGTCATACGAGTATTGTTTTAGATCGTTCGATATCGCGTAACGCGAAAATTGTTCAATTGATTTCAATGAAATTTTGACACAGTATTACTTCCGCGGCGAGGATGGAAAACGCGTATGTTTTGGAAAAATCGGGTCAGTGGCGGCGCGGCAATAATGAAAAAACTAAAAATATAAAAACAGCTCAAACTTTGTTTTTAGGCGTTTTAGGGTTTTCGGATCATTTTCTACGTTTTTCTGAGTGAGGGTGAATTTGGGATGGTTGGGGGTAGGGGTTGTAAAACTGAAAAATTTGTTGTATTCATAATAGTCTGTCCATTGACCCGTAGAAGAAATACCTAGCGGCATATTACACTTTTTTAGGTCCATCCGAACATTGGCTTGCCTATTACAGAAACCAATTTTGTGATCTGTACATACGAGTTCTGCTTTACTTCGTTCTATCTATATTGCTTAAAGCGAAAATTATTGATTTGATTTTAATAAATTTTGACACAGAATTCAAACTTCGTTTTTAGACGGCTTGGAGGCTTTTGATCATTTCGCATCGTCCAGTTGAAGCATGCAGAAAAAAATTTTTGCGGCGTCCAAGTTCCTAAGGAGGAAGACGCAAGAAACTATTTACGAGGGTTTTTGTGTTGTATTGTTTTTGCGGGCGGATGGGCGATAAATTAGTTGCAAGGGGATTTTAGACTATAGCTTCATGCAATGGGAAATAATAAAATGGTATCATCATTATGTGTGGGAAGTACTGAGGTAATCAACTTGACTCCATTTTTTCAGCGTACCATTGATTTTATGGGATACCCAGTATAACTCGAAAATGCGTGAGAAGAACCCAAACAAATTACTTGACGCGATTTTCTTCCGCCACCCGTCACAAGAAGTGCGTAGGTAAAATATAGTGCGAACCCCGGGCACGCCCATGCCCGTCCCCTAACACTCTTGTAATTTAACGCGTGGGGGCCTATCGCAATCGAAGTCGCAAGCAACAGGAGAGGCGTCCTGCGGTATCAATTATACAGCACCGATACGATACAGACCTAACGATGGACAAATAATGCACTCTGGTGCATTCTGAGCCCCCCTTCGATTTTATTGCTCAGCCCGGGATTTATCGATGTCGACTTTAATGAGCTCTCTCAATATACCTATCTTAGTGATTAGATTTGATACTGGTAGTTGGCGAACAAAACAAATTTTGGACAATGTTTAAAACATAAAAAATTTAGTCAAGTTGAAGAAAATTATGTCGATGAATAAAATTGTCGTCCGCCCTCTTCTCCAGATTCATTTGGCGACGTTGTCATATTTCAAATATAAGTCAATTTGTTATGCCTATGCCTACGCATTTTGACGTTTTATGTTATCTCTTTTTGTTTTGTGCCAGTATTTCTAGTTTTGTGCTAGACATTTTTCCCGATATGATAGAAACTGACAACACCGCACTCCAAAATTAACCTATAATAGAATAGTCTTGACTGCAACGAAATGTCATGTTGACATTTTGTTATCTGAGTATCACTCAAGGGAGCCTTACGTAAGGGACCCTTAAGTAGCTGTCGAAACACAAAACCTTACTTGAGGTACCCTTAAGTAGCGCCTGTGAATACGACCCTAGTAGCCGTAATTTTTTATAAGACCAAATGTGTTGACTTTATGCAGCTGTTGATAATATAGAAATGAGAAAATATCATTCACGCCCGTATGCACCGTAAGTCAGTTGCGCAATTAGTTACCTAAACCTGGATTAGATTATTTGTTTACTATGCACCGCAAACTGACAATTTTTAACTGTCACTGCCAAAACAATCTTGCGAGCACAGCCTTGCCGTATTTCCAATCTGGATTAGTTAATCTCTTGACGGTGCATGGCGAGATGCCAAAGATTAGCAAAACGTGATTAGGGAACTAGGATTAGAATCGCCGAACGGTGGAAATCGCAAATCAACCCCTACATTTGAAGGATTGTAGAACGGAAACTATTTGTCGCACACGAAAAATCAAGGACTTGAATTTGTGCAGTTTTGTTCTCTCCAAAAGTCATTTGAACCTTTTTTCGATAGCGCTTACCAAAACAACGCTACGCTATTGTTGTCATTTTGAAAACGTCTTTTTATGACAAATCGATTACGTAATTTCAAAAGTGTCGGTCACTTCAAGGCAGAAAAACTTGGCGGGCGCTTAGAATATAAGATTTTTTAGTTTTACTTCCCACACCGATAGGTAAGGGGAGTATTGTGATCGCGAATATTTTCGATTTTGAGATAATACACTTTTGGGCGTTTCATGATGTCTTCATAACGAAAATCCACGTCACTCATTTCCGTCCGTCTGTCTGTCTGTCTGTCGGTCGGTCTGTCTGTCTGTCTGTTGGCGTTTTTCTAACGTCGTAATCTCCGTAACCGCTGCATAGACTGTAATGAAATTTGGGTAGCGATATGTTGTGGGGTCGTAGTAGATAATGTTATTAATTATAATATAATTAGCAAAAAACAAGAAATTTCATATATTCTTCAAACTTCGTTTTTAGGCTGTAAATGAAAAACCTAGCGGCATAATGCACTTTTTTAGGTCCATCCGAACACTGCCTTGCGTATTATAGAAACCAAGTGACTTGGAATTTGTGATGTATACATACGAGTATTGTTTTAGATCGTTCTATATTGCGTATCGCGAAAACTATTGAATTGATTTTAATGAAATTTGGACACAGTACTACTACCGCGGCGAGAATGGAAAATGCGTATGTTTTAGAAAAATCGTCTCAGTGGCGGTGCAGCAATAATTAAAAAACTAAAAATATAAAAACAGCTCAAACATTGTTTAGGTGTTTTAGGGGTTCCTGATCATTTTCTACTTTATTTTTGGTGGGGGTGATTTTAGGGTGGTTGGGGGGTGGGGGTTGTAAAACTGAAAAATTTGTTTTATTCATAATGGGCTGTCCACTGACCTTTGAATGAAAAACCCAGCGACATAATACACTTTTTTAGGGCCATCCGAACATTGCCTTGCTTACTATAGAAACCAAGAGACTTAGAATTTGTAATGTATACATACGATTATTGTTTCAGATTGTTCTGTATTGCGTAATGCGAAAATTATTGAATTGATTTTATTGAAATTTTGACATAGTATTACTACCGCACGTTGTTTTGGAAAAATCGTGTCAGCGGCGGCGCAGCAATATAAAAAACTAAAAATATAAAAGAGCTCTAGCTTCGTTTTTAGACGGTCTGGAGGCTACTGGTCGTTTAGCATCGTCCCAGTTGAAACTATTTGCGAGAGTTTTTGTGATTGGTGCTTTTTTGCGGGCGGGTGGGCGATTATTTGGTTGCAAGTAGATTTCAAACTATAGCTTTATGCAATGGGAAAATAATAAAATGGTATCATCATCATTATGTGTGGGAAGTACTGAGTCAATCAACTTGACTCCATTTTTTTTACTAACATAAACCGCGAGCTTTTCAGTTCCTGTATAGTATTTTTATTTCGCGATATTCCTTTTTTGTCACCGCTCTAATGTAAATTTTCATCTATCATCACATACAATTCTATCCTTGGTGCTGTCGTGGTTTTTTCCATCTCCATCGCGCCATTTACTTTTATCGCTTCGCCAACAGGCTGCCGGAGACAATAGAATGTTGCGGCACCATAATAAAACTGTCAAACGACTGCAGCCTCGGAGAGTCGAGATTGTGTGCAAAACTCTCGCGTTCCAACCCCATTATCGGGCGTACCACGTTGCACCTGACGAAATTCCTCCTGGAGAATGGGACAATTAAATCAATGTGTCTCGAAGAGTCGGTGTTAATAATGCACTTTTTGCCGCCGCAGACCTGCTGCGTCTGTGCTGCGTTGCCAGAGCGAGAGCCAAAGTATTCCCGACCGATTCCAGTTCAGTCACTTCAATACTTAATTGCAGCAGTGCCTCGAGCAGTGCTATACAGGGTGTCCCAGAAGTCAACGTCAAACCGGAACGGGGTGACAGGATTGGTTGTAACTATCATGAGAAAAATCAGAAAAAAAATCTATCCCATGCAGTTTGAAAATTATGGGCATTTAAAGAAAACCTAGAAATTTGGTCAAATTATAACAATTTTTCTGTTATTGTGGTTAACTTTTATCATTTCTGTTCATTTAAGCTTTGGAACCGTAACCCTAAATAGCATTTCTAGAAGCACAGTCAAAAATAATGACACAATTGCCCCAAGTTTTCTAGAATGAAGACTATTAAACTATGAATTTAAAATTTTCAAAGTTTGCCGACTTTGAAGGGCCCTCCTTTAAAAAAAATCTACTAAGGTGCTTTGGCAAGTGCCATTAAAAGTTGGCGCATTTAACCAAGATTGTAAAATGGTAAAATACTTGTTAGTTTCATACTAAAAAAAAACGAGTAAAAAAAGGAAAACCTCAAGTAAGCCGATTTTTGCTAAACCATTTCACTCAGGTCAGATGTTCTTTTTCACACAAGCTTCTAGTAGGTTCTTAATTTTACGGCAAACTGATGAGAGAGGTGGATAGCAGACATGTTTGCCATGAGTGAGCAAGACAGATAGTGACGCCACTTTTAGCAAAGTCAACAAAAATAAGTAAAATTAATAAAATAATGAAAAATCTTGACCTAGCTTAGTTTAAGCTTATTGGATTAGAAGTCAGATAGGAAAATAACATTTTTTATTACAATAAAAGTTCAAATTGTGTACCATCAGCCTCAATACACGTCCTGCATTTTCTTAAGAAAGATCTACTTATTAGCCAGGCACATTTAATGCGTGAAGACGGATCCCAGTATCGCTTTAGAGTAAGCCTGTGGACCGGAATTTTAAACGGCAAAATTGTTGGGCCTTTTGAGCTGCCTGAGAATGGCACGAATTACCTACATTTTTTACGATAAAATTTACCAACTACAATTAAGCGGCCTACAGACGTTGATGTAAGCTGCGATTCCTCAATCGACTCAAGGTTTCATGAAACTTGCATCAGTTGCATAAGTTCTTGCTCAAATCGAAACCTGTTGCGATGCTTGAATCGACTTGATATTTCATGCACGTTCCACGCAACACAAGACGCAATACTATACACGTTGAAAACCTGCATCACTGCATCAGCGTCTCCGGCTCGGCGACATGGCTCACCGTCCATAGTAGGATTCCAGAATCTGCATCTCTGCAAGCCGCAACTGATACCAAATTTGTGATTCAGTACCACACACGCTGCTTCTTGCGTTATGAAACGTAGAAGTCGATACCTAAATCGCAGCATGCATCAACGTCTGTAGACCGCTTAACAGATCGTCGCCACAGGAGGTATCAACAAGATAACTGCCCAGCACATTACGCAGTGCAAGTAAGAGGTTTCCTTGACGAAAAATATTCGGGAGGTGGAGGTGGACGTTCAGGCACTATCTCCTGGCCAGCCCGTTCCCCAGATTTAAATCCCCTGGAATTTTGTTATCGGGATGTTCTCAAAGAAAAAGTTTATTCAAAGCCCATTGAGAGCGTAGCCGAGCTGCGTAAACGAATTTCTTAAGCTGCTGAGGACATCAACTCTCGAGGATATGCCTGCCTAATAAGTAGATCTTTTTTAAGAAGATGTAGGGCGTGTATTGAGGCTGATGGTGAACAATTTGAATATTTATTGCCTGACCTTTATTCCAATAAACCTAAACTAAACTAGGTCAAAATTTTTCATTATTTTATTAATTTTACTTATTTTTGTTGACTTTACTAAAAGTGGCGTCACTATCTGTCTCGCTCACTCATAGCAGATATGTTCGCTATCCATCTCTCTCATCATTTTGCCGTAAAATTAAGAACCTACCAGAAGCTTGTGCGAATAAAGAACATCTGACCTGAGTGAAATGGGTTAGCAAAAATCGGGTTACTTGAGGTTTTCCTTTTTATACTCGTTTTTTTTAGTATGAAACTAACAAGTATTGTACCATTTTACAATCCTGGTTAAATGCGCCAACTTTTAATGGCACTTGCCAAGGCATTTTAGTACATTTTTTTTAAAGGAGGGCCTTTCAAAGACTGCAAACTTTGAAAATTTTAAATTCATAGTTTAATAAATAGTGTTCAGTCTAGAAAACTTGGGGCAATTGTGTTATTATTTTTGACTGTGCTTCTAGACATGTTATTTAGGATTACGGTTCTAAAGTTTAAATGAACAAAAATAATAAAAGTTAACCACAATAACCGAAAAATTGTTATAATTTGACCAAATTTCTAGGTTTTTTTAAAATGCCCATAATTTTCAAACTACATGGGATAGATTTTTTTTCTGATTCTTCTCATGATAGTTACAACCAATCCTGTCACCCCGTTGCGACTTGACGTTGACGTCTGGGACACCCTGTATGTATATTACACAAGCCCAAGAAAGCTGACTATTGAACTTAACCAATTTATTGATTTTATGAATACTATTTACGAAGACAATTTGTTTGGTATAGTCAGCTTACTTGATCTAACGGAAGCATTCGACTGTGTGCAACATATTAATCTTTTGGATAAGCTATCAGTCTACAAATTACATAGTGCTAGAACAAATTTGATTGGATCATATGTAATGAATAGGCAAAATTTGTTTCCTTCAGAAACACATTTCCAAAAACAAAAATAACAAATTGTGTTCCACAAGGTTCTGTGCTTGGACCTATACTCTTTTAAATTTATGTGAATAAATTATCTCACTGTGCTCCTGGCCTAGTTTTATTTGCTGATAGCACTACTTTAAGCATCAAACATGTATTCGTTCTCTTTTAGCCGTTACTGAAAACCGTAAATTTGATTTAATAGAGTGGTTCTCTGTTAATAAACTAACAGTGAATCAAGTGAAAGCGCAGCTAATGATACTTACCTTACGTAAACATGATCTTGAGTCTATGAAATCAGTTTATCATCAATCAGGTGTTTATATTGATGAACACATGATCGTTTGAAGTGGGGCCAAAGGTGTTTTCATTGCAAAGAAGGTGCATGAGGTACATGGACCACTGCTGTTTTTATATTTGATCAACGACTTAGCGCGCTCTATAAGCTGTTGCAAACTTCTCTTTGCTGACGACCTTCAAGTGTTCATGCAAATATCTGAAACTCAAGATTGTGATACACTACAACGTAACTGTGATATAATTATAGAATGGTGCGATCAAAACCAATTCTACTTAAATGCCGATAATTGTAAGCTTTGTTCTTACACACGCAAACTTAACTGCATCAAATATAATTATAAAATAGGTCCGACAAATCTATTGAGGAGCTCAGAAGTTAAGGATCTTGGAGTGATTTTTGACAGCACGTTGGATTTCATATCTCGCATGGAAGCACCGTCTAGGCTTTATCATAAAAAACGGCATATTTTTCATAACCAAACAGTTTTGAAATGTTTATACTATTTATATAAATTATATATAATGTGGAAATACCAACAATCCAAAATCAAAAACGTTTTGTAAACAGTTTTAAAAGCCCGTGGAAACGTAGTAAATACAACATTTATTTTAGACTATGCGGACTGGCAAGTTAGAATATTGAAATTCCGCCTTAGAAACTACAATTGACATCTTAGAATTTTGATTTGATTCCATTTAAAATCAATATGATGCTTCTGAATATTCAATTATTTGAAACTACAATTGACACATTAAAATTAAAAATTGACTATTTGACAGGTCATTTGACAGTTATAAAAATTCATCTGATCATTTGAAACTGCAATTGATATTTTGGAAATTACAATTGACTATTTGAATTTACAATTGAAGCTTTAAAAATATAATTGCATCCTTTGGAAATCACTGCTGAAAAAGGTGTAGTTATTTTTTAACTACTAGTGAACTAACTAATGAACGTAGGCCTAATCTCTCTTCATCATCCCCTAACAACATCAATTTATATTCCTACCAACAGGGATATACAGAATAACATGCGGCCGGTCCTAGGAATAATAAGGAGACACCAAATTTCGCAGCATTAGTTAGTAGTAGTAGTTAAAGTTCAATAGAATCACAAGAAATCTGTTAGCGTTCAACTACAAAAAATCAACTACTGGTTAACTAGAGTTTTTGACATACATCCGCTCATTATGTTTTCTCTAGCCGCTAGTTATTTTTTCACCATTGGCGAACTAACTATTTATTTATTTATTTGCGAATTTGGGATACAAAAGAACAAATGTTGTATAAAGCATCCACGAATTAATGAACTACTTAAGGCTATTTATTTATACCTAAAAGATATGATATTAGTATCAAAAAATGAAGTCAAGTTGATTGACTCAGTAGTTCCCACACATTACTGTGACACCAGCCTATTATTTTCCCATGGCATGAAGCTTTAGTCAGACATCCTTTTGCAACCAAATCATCGGCAGCCCTCCCCTCTCATGCCCTATGTCTTTCCCTCACAGGTCAATGGACAGCCTATTATCAATACTACAGATTTTTCAGTTTCACAATCCACCACCCCCCAACCACCCCAATTTCGTCCCCACCCCCAAAAATGGTAGAAAATGATCAGGAACCCCTGAAACATATAAAAACGAAGTTTGAGCTGTTTTCCATATTTTTAGTTTTTTGATTATAGCTACGCTGCCACTGACACGACTTCTAACAACCATACGCGTTTTACATCCTCACCATGGTAGTAATGCTGTGTCAAAATTTCATTAAAATCAATTCAATAGTTTCCACGTTACAAAATACAAAACAATCTAAAGCAATTAATAATACTCGGATGTATACAGAAAATTCAAAGTCCGCTAAAAAGGTAATTTATGTCGCTAGGCCTTCCTTCACAGGTTACTGGACAGCCTATTATGAATACAACATTTTTTTCAACCCCCCACCCCCCAACCATCCCAATTTCACCCCACCCAAAAAACGCAGAAAATGATCAGGGACCTCTGAAGCCCTTAAAAATTAAGTTTGAGCTGTTTTATGTTTTTAGTTTTTTTATTATTTCTGCGCCGCCACTGGCACGATTTATAAAAACCATACGCGTTGTCCATCCTCGCCACGGTGGTAATACTGTCAAAATTCCATTAAAATCAATTCAGCCGTTTCCTCGTTACACAGTGTAGAACGATCTAAGCAATACCCGCATGTTTACACCAGAAAAAAATCGATTGGTTTCTGTAATAGGTAAGGCAATGTTCGGAGGGACCTAAAAAAGTTATTCATGTCACTAGGTCTTCCTTCACAGGTCAGTGGACAGTCTACTATGAAAGCAACAAATTTTTCAATTTTACAACCCGCCCACCCCCCAACCACTCCAATTTCACCCCCACCCAAAACAAAGTAGAAAATGATCAGGAACCCATAAAACGCCCAAAAACGAAGTTTGAGCAATATTTATTTTTTTTTGTGTTTTGCTAATTACTCCGCCGCCCATGCACCGATTTTCAAAATTATAGGAACATTACCTACTACGACCCCACAGCATATTGCTGCTCAAATTTCGTCACAATCCATGCAGCGGTTGCTGAGATTACATGGCTAGTAGAACGCATACAGACAGACCGACGGAAATGAGTGACGTGGATTTTCGTTATGTAGACATCATAAAACTCCCAGAAAGTGCATTATCTCAAAATTGAAAATTTTCGCGATCACAATACTCCCCTCACCTATCGGTTTGGGAAGTAAAATTAGTGAAAATTTATTTCAAAGAAATACGTCTTCAGTTCATTTTTGAACGCCATCAAATTTATGTTGAAATATCATGGGTTTTTACAATTATTATTATTAAATTCTATTTGCATTCTTCTCAAAGGCGGGTTTTGGCTACAGCAGATCTACATATGTTCTCTACACTTTGAAAGAAATATTTCAAAACAGAAACGGAACACTTATTATAGAGATGGCAATTGCAATTTTGAAAATAAAACACAAATTCGAAATAGGTCTTTTACAGCTCAAATGTAAGATCGTGAAGTTTTCAACCGGTCAATTTAGCTGCTAGAATTTTTAGGAATCTGCCTTGAACTGCCTCAATTATATTTATATGAAAATTGTATTGAAGGCCCATACGACCTTAGTGAAATAAAATTTGCTATTTATGAAACTATCGTAAAAGTGGGTCTGAAGTAATAGTCGTAGGATCTGTATCCAGATGAACATCAGAATTGAGTAATCTCCCTTCGTCGTCCCCTAACGACATCAATTTATATCCCTACCAATAGGGACATACGGAATAACATGCGGCCGGTCCAAGGAATAATAAGGAGGCACCGGATCGTAGCACGAGTTGATCTCGACGCCCGTAAATGACGACGCGACGGCGAGCGCCGCGACGCTCCGACGGCGCGTGAAATGAAGCCGCGTCGCGCGCCATCTGAGCCGCTATTACATTGTCGTTACCCGCCCGTCGGCCACTAAGTCATGTGCGCTCATGCGTACGCGTATGGGGTACGATTTTAATTGGATATCATACTGAAAAAATAGACGTATTCGCCCGAGAATGCTCCGTAGACGAAATCTATATGTACGCCCTAAAAATAAATTCTCAGACAAATCTTCCTATATGCGCTAATTAATAATGATCTGAAACGCTATTTTTAAATATAAAGTTAAGTTTGTTAAAAAAACACACACAAACTTGCAACGAGTAATAATGTATTTTTTTACTCCTTTAAAATTTTTGTTAGTCCCCAATTTTTGAAAACAAACACTTTCTACTCCAATCGCTTGTCTAAGGCATAAAACATCTAAAATAACCAAAGCGTCTTTCACATAAAACCGGATTATATAAATAAATAAATAAATAAATAAATGGACTTTATTTACCTCATGAGTAAATAGGCGAAGTGTCAGCTAGTCGCTGTTTTTCAACTTAACCTCTTTTTTAAACCATATGAAACATAACAAATAATGTATAAAAAACAATAATTCACACACAATAGATACACAAAAATATTTGTTAAACGTGCAACCATATATTAGCCAAAAAGAAAAACTATATAAAAAAAATGTAGTCAAGTCGATTGACTCAGTACATCAAACACATTCCGATGATACCAGTTGTATCATTTTCCCACAGCATGAAACTATAGTCTAGATGTCCCTGCAACCAAATCATTGCTCGCCCGACCGCAAAAAAGTGTTTTATTCTACTAGGTGCTTCTTTCACAGGTCAATGGACAGTCTATCCATGAATATAACAAATTTTTGAGTTTTACAAACCCCCACCCCCGAACCACCCCAATTTCACCCCCAACCAAAAAAACTTAAATGATCAGGAACCCCTAAAACGTCTACAACGAAGTTTGAGGTGGCTTTTATATTTTTAGTTTTTTTATTATTGCCGCGCTGCTACTGAAAATATTTCTAAAAACCATACGTGCTTTCCATACTCGTCGCGGTAATAAATTTGTGTCAAAATGTCATATCAAAGTCAATTCAGGAGTTTCCACGTGCACAATACAGAACGATCCAAAGTAATACTCGTATATATTTTGTATGCATCAGAAAGTTCAAGTCGCTTGGTTTCTGTAATCGGCAAGACAATATTCGGATGGACCTAAAAAAGTAGACAGCCTATTTTGAGTACAACAAATTTTTCAGATTTACAACCCCCACTCCCCAACCCCCTAATTTCACCCCCACCCCAAAAAAAGTAGAAAATTATCAGGAACCCCTGAAACGCCTAAAAACGAAGATTGAGGCATATTTGAAATTTTTTGTTTTTTGCTAATTACTCCGCCGCCCATGCACCAATTAAAAATTGTAGCAACATTACCTACCTACCGACCCTACACCATATCACTACCCAAATTTCATCAAAATCTATGCAGCGGTTACTAAGATTAGGAGGCTAGAAAAACGCCAACAGACAGACAGACCGACAGGCAGACAGATAGACAGACAGACAGACAGACAGACAGTCAGACCGACAGACAGACCGACGGAAATGAGTGACGTGGATTTTCGTTATGTAGGCATCATAAAACGCCCAAAAAGTATATTATCTCAAAATCGAAAATTTTCGCGATCACAATATTCCCCTCACCTATCGGTGTGGGAAGTAAAAACCATGAGAGTAGGTCAAGAACATAGCAAGAAGCTTCACTGGTTACACTCGGGCTGCACGGGATTTCTGTTTTGCATTTCACTGGCAGTTCCAGTGCAAAATTTTTTAAGTGCACTCATTTCACTGGCATTTCTGCACTCGAAGCGGTCGAACTGAGTGAAATAATTTCGCACCCATTTCAAAGTGAGTGCCGTGGAAGTAAACCAAGAAAATGACAGTAGGTTTGACCGGGAAACTTTAAATCTAGAATTGTGTTTCACCTGTTTAAACTTTCGATCTTTGAATACGGTAATACCAAGTTGATTTTTTCACTATTTTCAGTAAAAATGAGTAGAGTGAACGAAAAAATCAAACTTTTAATTTCCTTGTTTGAATTAGCAGAATCCAGCTCATCTTCTGAGGATGACAAATAATGTGTTTGAAGAAATTCGGGAGAAAACATTTCCAGAATTAGCAATAACATGAAAACTAGTGAACAGTTTGTTTTCAGACAAACGAGTAACTAGTATATATATGCAATAGAATATATGCTAAGATTGATGTCAAAACAATTTGTTGTTTCTTGATGTGTATTCCACTGGAAGAACCCAGTGCAAAAGTGTTACCCTAAGCGAACTTTTTCAATATTCTGCACTCGCACCGAGTGCACTAAAATGTGTCCAGTGCAAATGCTATAAGATTGGATATCCTACATCTATCATATGTCAATCATATGTCACTTGTCATCTACCACCTGAGCAGTTGATCGTACATCTTAATTCGAAATTTCAAATCTCCGTTTCTTAAAGTATCCAGTAAATCCTAATACTTCAAAATGAAGAAAAAAAAAGAAAAAACATTGCAAATAACCGATGGATTGGACCGCAATAATATTTCTACGTGATCGCTATGAAGAAATGATTTCTCGAACTTTTGCCTAAGGTAACCACTAAAAGTTTCTAAATTATAATATACTAATTAATTTTTCATGTATCTCTTATAAGTGAAAAAACTAGGCCATTGGGAAGGGGGGTGGTAGGATTTTAAATATTTTTATTACAAATATAATTGCTGATGAAGTCTAGGTACCTGGACGAAACGTCCTGGGTAAAGCAAATTTGAGTTTTATTTCACATTTCAACCAGAGGAAGGAATGATCAAAAACAACCCCTAAGTTAAGAAAAGCTACCAATATAGCAGAAGGCTGGCAGCGGCTGCTTCTCTGTCAAGGAATCTGGAAGCGAATACCGCTTGGGAACTCACGAATATGGTAAAATTCTGTGCTCTATACACCCAGTACCGTACAAGACGTGCTCAAGCAAGCATCCGGTACAAATTAACAGTCAAGCAGCTCTGCCAAGAAGTAATTTATTCAAGCTTGTAGGAGACAACATTATATAAAACATGATCTGGGACTAACAGTTGATTAAATAGCTGCTGGAAAATAGCTTTTTACGCTGCATACAGCCCAGATAATACCTGGCCTGAGTATATTGCTAATATATCTGGGGAGCTGCTGCCTCTACTATCCTATCCATTCTTGAGGCAGTCCAAGATTAAACATTCATCATACACGATGACTATTCATTAGAGCCAGTCTTTGTATATACCCAAATCTGATCCCGAAACATTTCGTAATTTGAGTACTAAGGTAATTAAAATAAATGTTCCCAAATTAAATCCCAAAAAAAGTTGATCATCAATGAATAGTCAGGAGGCTCGTTATCATACATCACTCCTTGACAACGACATGTGGTCGTTGATCCGGGGTAGCCATGGATTGACGTGTTCATCATGCTGGAAAATTGCGCCTCACCGCAGCGCAGCGACTCACTGCTATATGCGCGGATTATTTGCAATTCTAATAAGCAAGAATGGCTTCTGAAGGGCATTCAAAATAAATGGATTCGCGTATGCAGTATGGTACTGTTTCTTAATAATCGCATTGTATGAACGGTTTTCGTACGACAATCAAAAATCACGTTAAACCATCATTTAAGGGGCCTGGGTATACACAGTTATACATAATTATGTATTTGCCATGTTAAAACACGGATTCCCATTTCGAACAGAACTCACTTGTTTTTCAAACTACATACACATGACAACTATGTGCGATTTTCTCAAAAAAGTTTTTTAGTGTGCAAAAAAACGCGCAATGCAAAATCAGACATTCTTCAAATGTCTGTAATTTAACAACCAAACACGATATCAAAAAAAAAAATGGAGTCAAGTTGATTGACTCAGTACTTCCCACACATAACAGTTGCAACCAAATCATCGCCCGCCTGTCATCAAAAAACATCCAACACAAAAACTAGTAAATAGTTTCTTAAATCTCTCCGTAGGAACCAAAACGACACAATTCAGCTTTAACTGGACGAAACGAAACAATCAGGAACCCCCAAATTGCTTAAAAACGAAGTCTGAGCTATTTTTATATTTTTAGATTTTTATTATTGCTGCGCCGCCACTGACACGATTTTTGAAAACCATACGCATTTTTCATCCTTGCCGCGGTAATAATACTGTGTCTAAATTTCATTAAAATTAATTCCATAATTTCCATGTTACTAAATTCAGAACGACCTGAATCAATACCTACCCCTACCAATACCAAATCCCTTGATTTCTGTAATAGCCAAGGCAATGTTCGGATGGACCTAACAAACGTCTATTATGCCCCTAGGTCTTTCTTTCACAAGTCAATGGACACTATTATAAATGGAATAAATTTTTGAGTTTTACAACCCCCCACCCCCTAACCACTCCAATTTCACCCCCACCCAAAAAAAGTAAAAAACGATCAGAAACCCCTAAAACGCCGAAAAACAAAGTTTGAGCTATTTTTACATTTTTAGTTTTTTTATTATTGCCGCGCCGCCACTGACACGATTTTTCCAAAACATGCGCGCTTTCCATCCTCGCCGTGGCAGTAACACTGTGTCAAAATTTCATTAAAATCCATTCGATAATTTTGGCGTTACGCAATAAAGAACGATCTAAAACTGAAACAACACTCGGATGTATACATCAGAAATTATTCTAAGTCCCTTGGTTTCTATTATGAGCAAGGCAATGTTCGGATGGACGTAAGAAATTGTATTATGGCGCTAGGTCTTTCATTCACAGGTCATTAGAGAGCCCATTATGAATACAACAAATTTTTCAGTATTACAACCCCCCACCCCCCAACCACCCCAAATTCACCCCCACCCAAAAAAAAGTAGAAAATGATCAGGAACCCCTAAAACGCCTAAAAACGAAGTTTGAGGCGTATTTGAAATTTTTCGTTTTTTGCTAATTACTCCGCCCCCCGTATAACGATTTTCAAAATTATAGCAACATTACCTACTACGACCCCACAGCATAACGCTGCCCAAATTTCATCACAATCCATGTAGCGGTTACTGAGATTACGAGGGTAGAAAAACGCGACAGACAGACAGACAGACAGACCGACAGACAGACCGACAGACAGACAGACAGACAGACCGACGGAAATGAGTGACGTGGATTTTCGTGATGTACACATCATAAAACGCCCAAAAAACGTATTATCTCAAAATCGAAAATTTTCGCGATCACAATACTCCCCTCACCTATCGGTGTGGGAAGTAAAAGGCCAAATAGGAGATAAAGCGCAAGCTTTCTTCTTCAAATTGCTTTTTGAATCATTACTGTGAGTTTAAAGGTAACGTCAGGAGCTTGGAAATGCGAAATTCATTTTTATTGTGACCTTTGAGCTTACCTTTGAATTTTTGGACTTATCTCCCCTCATCTTAGACACACACACTGGAGAAAGGGAACAGGCGGCCACGCCTCCTCGCTAACACGGGAATACGTCTTTTCTTGGATTCTGAATTTCGCGCGCTATACCCTAGACCCCTAAACCATAGAAAAGTGGGTTATCTTTTTTTTGGCTTACACAAAACCTTACGACATACAGATGGTATAAATATTTAATTTTACCCGGTAAAATTAGAAGATGGACGATGTGCGAACAATAGTGAGTATTTATAATGAATGAAGTAGCTATTTCCTTCAAAGGTAAAAGTAGGTGGAAAAGGTAGAGCGTATAAGGAAACGGTGGAAGGGAAAGGTTTTGCTTTATTTCGTATTCATAATCTTTTCCTTTTGCTTTGCATGCAAATCCTCGCAGAAAAAAGGAAAAGGTAAATATGCGCTATGACGTGTATGTTGCCGCCGACAGGTTTCAACTTGCAGTTACAGAGACAAATGCCAAGTAGAAGTACAAGACAGCCTAGGAGCAATCTGAGTGTTCGTTGCCGAAAGGTTAAAACAATACCCTGAAATATTGGGAAAATGTCAGCAAAAAAAGCAAAGCAATTTTTTTGCTGCCCACTTCACTTTGGTTTCCATCACTTCATTTTCAGGTGATGGGAACTTGATCCAGTCAGCTGCCTTGTCCAGAATGCGACGGAGAGTGGTATCCACAATCCTGGAGACTGTATAGGCAACACGGATCAGCCACGTACCATGAAAACACTTTCGTTTCATTTCAAGTTTGAAAGACGCACTCACGTGGATTTCGTCTCTCTTTGTACACTTTTCTTGCGCGAACATGGTTTACATCTGGTCATCTGGTCATGGTTAAATTAAAAAAATCACGTGCTCACTCTCCAACTAACAACACGTTAATCCTGTGTGCATACATATTATTATTGGACTAAGTAAATGATTAAAAGCTGTTCCAGACTAGAAGCATATTTTTTGAAGTAATTTCCTTCTTTATCAATACGGCCTATTATCTTAAGGTAAATATGGGGTCAAGAACAAAATCGTACACCACATTAAAAAGACCGAGTCTTGAGATTTCTAAGGGAGTATGACAGAAGCCAGAACGCCTTTATGCAACTTTTGCAACCATTAATTATATTTAATTACATAGAGCTTTACTCTAGCTTATTTTAATATTAAATAATGAAAATAAAGAAAGATGAATAATAATGTTCTATACGATAGGATAAATAAATATTGGTTGTAATTTGGTTGAACAATAACCAAGAAAACTATCAAATTTAACTATCCAGTCATTATGAAAGAAAGCTAGGGTATTTGAACTGTCAAATAGATAATCTGGCTCAGACAGTGTCGAGCTTATTTTTTAAATAAAATATTTTACGATATGCATGTTTCTAATGTACCTTTTTTGTTTCAGGTAAGCCAAATTTTAGTTATACCAGCAAGCTATGCTGTTACGATAAGGTAAGTTGAGTAGTAACAAAAATCGCGACTGAATTAATTGTAGTATTATACAGGGTGAGTCCTTAGTTGATACTTTTTTTGAACTGTGTTTAAAAGTCGTTAAAATAAACAACTTTTTTCCAAAAACTCAAAAATAAGCGAGATACAAAATAAAAAAAGTAAATCTGGCCTTGTGTATGATGACGTCCCTAGCCTATTTATGTTCAGTTTTTCGCCCGGACTTTTGTCTTATCGATCAAGTATTGTACCTGTCGATTAGGGCACTAGTCACTTTCAGGTTGGCGTAGTTAATTTTAAATTGGTGAACCCTGGAACTTGTTTCATTTACAAATTTAAAATTAACAACGATAAACAAAAAGTGACTACTGCTCAATCTGACAGGACAATAGTCGACTTGATAAAAATCCGAGCAAAAACTAAACAGGAGCAGACTAGGTACGTCTTGATACACAAGCTCAGATATACTTTTTTATACTGTATCTCGCATATTTTTCATTTATCTGCAAGAAGACTTTTTATACACAGTTAAAAAAAGTATCAAAGTAGAACCCTGTATAGTATGTTTGAAGATATTATTGTGATTCTAATTAGCTGGCTAGCAGGGATAATATTTTTAATAGCCTTATAGAGGTGAACAAGCCCACCTCTTACATGGTCCTGAACAACAGCCTAAATATTATTATTTACTAAACTCATATTTACTTATCATTGGTATGTCAATACTCGACCATTTTGTGCAGGAGTTCTAAGTAGTTATTGAAAAAAGCACATCAAAGGTGAATCTCAGTATTTTCTTTTTTTTCTGTTAGTAGTAACTGCTTCACTCGATGTTAAATGCAGTAGTTCTTTAGAATAATTTAAACCTGAACATTTGGTCAGATGGTGCTGTTTATTCCAACTATACGGGGTGTCCAGAGTTTCCGTGACACGTGATATTCTTGTGACAAAAAAACTGAGTGGTATTTTTGAAAGTACTCTAGTGCCATGCTTGTAAAGCTTTTTTTGTACTTCAACCCTTAAAACTCACCCCCAACTTTTTCAAATGGCACCCAATAGTTTTTCCTACATAAATTAAGAACCAAAAACCTTGTCGTGTCTTTGATTTCACAATCAAACCAATTTTTTTCGTAACGTCAAAAGTATAAGATTCATAAAATAAGAATTTGTTTAAGGCGTAATATTTTCGTAATAAAATAGTATAAAAAAGACATTCTTTAAAGCATAGTATAACAGGTCATTCAGTACACTTAAAAAAAAACTACTTGGTTTTCTTTTGTATCCGTTTTTTTTTGCAAAAAAGTTGGGCGTTAAACAAATTCTATTTATTCTTCTATATTTATCTATTAAAAAGTAAGTTTTCGTATAACATCGCAATTACCGCAAGATTTTAAATAAAATAGGGATATCATTTATGCTGAAAAACGTATTTTTGAAAAAAAAGAATTGAGGGTGAGTTTTGGGGGATGACGTACAAAAAAAGATCATTTCAGACACTTGCTTGAACCATTTGTCTTTACGAAAATATCACATGTCAAGGAACCTCCCGGACATCCAGTATACAGGCCAGCAACGGCGACGTCATAGTTACAGTGCGCAGTGTACACATTATGATCAGCTGGACGGCTGGCCTCCCAATTTTCGTCAGTAGCGTCGGTTAGACGGAGTTGCGGAAAATTGTGTGGTGATCGTTTGTGTGCGAGTTATCTTGTGCGGCTTGTTTTTGATTTTTGTTTGGTTTTACGTTTTACTTCAGTACAGCGTCCCCAAAGACACTTTTTGTGAAGTAACACTTATTTGTTGCAGTATAGTGTTATTGAAATTCGAATTGAGAAAACAATTGTTACGCCCCTGACTGTAAACAATATCATACGCCATATTGTCTGCGCTGGTACAACATCTATTGTTTGACGTCACTGTCACGCTCTCGCTCGGAATTTCTTCTACATGTACACGATTCTCTTTCAAATAGATGCACAATGACTGAAGGTCAAAGCTTCAAAATGTCTACGTTTCATACTATACATATCCTGTTCTGTTATTATTTGACTTCACTTTTTTTTCTCGCACAACGACGTTTTATTTTTCAGTCCTTTGTCCCAATTTCTTTTACGATATGCTCTCATCTAATAGATGCTCTTTCAAAGCTGATGAGATTTATACTACATCAGGCCTACTATAGCTGACGTCACAGAAATATAGACTTGTCAAGCACTCATTGACTTTTGTGAAAAGGTGTTTTATTAAAAATCCTTTGTACATGAAGCTGTGGCAACTTACCTCCTTCAAAATGGTATGTAATGGTTGTAATGATACTAATACCAAAGAGTTCTCATCAAAATCTACAAAACCAACGTAATTCTTTGGGAAGATGACCCTGTATGTATTAATTCTCCGAGGTCAATAAGTGACATCACGTATGCGTCACCAGTAACAATATTATGAGGTGACTGCTGAGAAGTGCATTCTTATTTTCTTCTTGTTATACAGAACTGCACCATTGACCATTTATTTACTCGTGTCTGGGTCACACATGGATTAATTGTTCAGTTTTATATTCTTTTTTGATATTTATGTATTAGCATTGGTTAATAAAATTAGCAATTAGAGAAAGAAAGATCACTAGCTTTTATATGTGGCGATCACAGATGTCACAAGTCAGAAATGACTTGTCTGTATTTGCTCATATCTCCTTCCAGTATCTGGCACACCGCATTGCCCTGTCGTTCGCTTCCCATAGGTCCTGGATTGTGCAAGGAGCTTTCACGGATGTGCAAGACAGGAGATGCTCCATCGTATGGTTATACCCGCAGGCGCATAAATTGTACTGCGTATTCCCATCCCAAAAGATTATCCCGCCACATCTACCCATCTCACCATTTGGCACCTAATGCACTTTTCCAGGTCTTCCATTCCAACAGAGAGGCTTTTAGTTGGGTTCCAAGTTGGTATGTGGTTCTCTGTTAGCGGTTGTTTCTACCGTACCTGTTTGGTTACTGAGTCCACACTGAGTCTGTCAATGGGTTTATTGATATAATGAAATTCTTTCTGTATCTAAAAGGGATGATACACGTACGAGCAAGTGCGCGTACTTATGGCTCGACGACCTTTTTCGCCTGTGTCACCGTAAGTACGCGTACTTCAAAACCGTCGCGCAAACCGCCGGCGATCCAACCGGTTTGAAATCTTGCTCGTAGCTTGTCTCGGCTCGTACTGCGAGCCGCGAGCCACCACTTAGTTTCGGCAGGCAATCGATGCGCAACGCTTGTTGTGTTTGGCGTTTGTTAAAAGTTTTGTTTATTCAGGAAAATTATTAAAACGAGTGATTTCAGCTTCACGTGTGTCACCACGTCGAGCCGAGTAAGTTCGCGAACTTAAAAACCGCGTACTTAAACTTCGTACGTGTATCACCCCTTTAAGACTGGATGCTAGGGTATGTGCCCATATATTCTCTTTTACCTAATGACTGTCTACTTCGTTCTGCCATACATGAGATTTCCCGTCTGATTTGTGGGAGGGGGAGACTATTCTCCCTAACATGTATGGGAGGTCCAGATTGGCCGGTTTTAGACAGCCCGTGATTATCCTACAGATGTCGTTCATCAGGTTAGGTTTGTTAGCATGATTCGATTTGGACCATACAGGGCATGCGTATTCGGCGGAAGCAAAGCATATGGCAAGGGATGTCGTCCGTAATATGCCAGGGTGGGCTACCCACTGGGAGTTGACCAGCTTGTTGGGAAATTAGCTGGTTTTCTATTTGTGAGTCTATTTTATTCAGGATGGGCCGTTCATACAGTTTAAGGAGAGGACAGAGGAGGGACATTGGTCGATAGCTTATGACCTTATGACCATAGAAGGCAAGTAGGATAGCCGTTCGTATCATAGGCTATACAGATGGTATATTATCAATATTATCAATATTCGTGACATGAATATATTTCACACGTACAGTGGCGCCTCGATAACACAGTAATTGTCATTCCAAAGTTGCAAGCTGTTTACAAGCTGAATGTCATACATTTACTACCGCTCATACATACATTACCTAACCTTTCGACGCAGAAAAATGCTATGTCACGTAATGCCGTAAATATCATCTTATTGTTAAACATAATATATCACATCGAGCTGGCATGCAAACTGCTGTATTATTCCAATACCGGCGAATTTCCATAATTGACTATCATAAGTAATTCTCTTTCCGAATACCTTGAATTGGAACCTGCAACACGTAGGCAGGTTACACACAATCAATACACACACACACTCACATATTATATAGGCATAGTATGTAGGTATATCTGAAAGTGCCACAAAGCATACAAAACTCTGAACAACCTGTCGTCATTTGATACAAAATATGTAGGTAATTGCTAGCTTGGCATGGAAACTTCCAGAGCATTGTCTCTAGAAAATTCTTCCTTCTTGTTGCAATCTGAATCTCATTTAGGTTATTTGGTCCAGAATTTTTTGAACTCATAATAATAATTGTCTATTAACCTAATAAAAAGGACCTTGATGAAGTTATGGCTTCATGATTAGGAACTGCAAATAGTTCTTTAATATATCTACATTGGAATCCCTCTATTTTTCACGTGACTCATTTCCGTCGGTCGGTCTGTCTGTCTGTTGGCGTTTTTTTAGCCTCGTAATCTCAGTAACCGCTGCTTGAATTACGATGAAATTTGGGCAGCTATATGCTGTGGGACCGTAGTAGGTATTACTTACTATACTATGATTTTGAAAATCGGTTCATGGGCGAGTAATTAGCAAAAACCAAGAATTTTAAATATTCCTCAAACTGCGTTTTTATGCGTTTTAGGGATTCCTGATAATTTTCTACCTTTTTTTGGGTGGTTGTGAAATTAGGGTGGTTGGGGATGCGGGATTGTAAGACTGAACATTTTTTTGTACTCATAATAGGCTGTCTATTGACTTGTCAAAGAAGGACCTAGGGGCATAATTTACTTTTTTAGGCCCATCCTAACATTACCTGCCTATTACACAAACCAATGGACTTTGTATTGTATTGTGTGACGAGGAAATCGTTGATTTGATTCTATCGAAATTTTGACACTGTATTATTACCGTAGCGAAGGTGGAAAACGCGTATGGTTCTTAGAAATTGTGTCAGTGGCGGCGCAGCAAGAATAAAAAGACTAAAAATATGAAAACAGCTCAAACTTCATTTTAATACGTTTTAAGGGGCCCTGATGTTGGGGCAGTTGGGGGTGAGGGGTCATGAAACTCAAAAATGGTTTTAGTTCATAATAGGCTATCCATTGACCTGTAGAAGAATGACCCAGCGGCATAACACACATTTTTTGGTCGGGCGGCGATGATTTGGTTGCAAGGGGATCTCAGGCTATAGCTTCATGCTATGGGAGAATAATAAACTGGTATTGCCGTAATGTGTCGGAAGTACTGAACCGATCAAGGTGACTTCATTTCTGCTTTTTCGTGGACTTAATCTTTACATATAATTACTTGCTTGTCTGTTTAGTATCGGACATTCTTCCGGTGTATCCAGCTCGGACGCTTATCTACCTCGCCGGCTCTAGCCACTTTTTTGCTGACTGATGCTGCTCCCAAACGTATTGACAATTTTAGAAAACAATTTTCAGTGATGTACCTTGAATTATCGTTGAGACATCGTATGCGGAACTGTCAAATAACCTATGAGTATTTATGATACATAGTACCAGCCTCTATGGGGGTGAAATTGTGATAGATGGGAGTGACGACAATCTACTAACTTCAACATTTCGTCTCGTGCTATTTGGCGCATTCTTCAGACGACAGATCGTACGCTTATTAAGTTCATTTCTTTCAAATACGGTTCTGTTAGATTTCCTAATAGTGATTCTGTTTCCTTTTTCTAAGATTCTACCTCCTATGTAGATATGATGTACAGGGTGTCCCAACAGTGTGCTACTTTTTTGTGAAACTAAAGATGCCGTCAACAAAATTATCATGGACCTCTTGGTTTTTGAGATATACAGGGTGAAATCGAAAATTATCGATTTTGGGACCCCCCTTGTATCTCGGCTGTCTTTTATTTTATTGAAAAGTTTAAAAAAGGGTCTTATAGAATTTTTTCTGTAGAATCCATTGGCATAGTTTGATTTTTTCTTATTCTAACCATTTTTCAGTTATGAAGCAAACATATATTTTTTTAAATGGAACACTATATTATTTTTTACGTCAATCCGAAATGATTCAAGCTTTTCAAAAATGTATATTAGTATTAGGTTATTTTGAAAATTACGCTCAAAATTTGATTTTTCCAATTTTTACTTTATTTGTAGCAGTAGGCCATGATTAATCACTTATAAATAATAAGCATCCAAGCAGTTATTAATCTACAAGAGACTTCCTACTCAAATTCGAAAAAACAGAATCAAAATACGTTTTTTTAAATAATAATGTCTCATTAAAATGATGAATATTGTGTTATTATAATATTGAGTGGATAGTGGGCTATGACTCATCTATTAAAAACAAAAAAGCAAATCTGTAAAAAACTTGCGAGAAATAATGGTGGCCATCAAAACTGCAGATACTTTCAGTAAAGGTACTGATGTTTTTAACAAAGGTTGATAACTTAAATAAAGGGTGCCAGAGTTGCGATTGTCATTTGTTTTTTATTTCTTAGTAATTCAGTAACAGGACGTCGGAAAGACATGAAGCTAGGAACTCGAGGGTTCTGTATTCTGTCAGCCGTTTGTACATTCTTCTAAGTTTCCTTCAGCCATCATAACCTCTTGAGAAAGGCGTCATGAAGCTCAGCGGAATTGCCCTTAACCTGACTACAGAAAGCCAGCGTTCTCCCAGAATGGATTTTCGCATTGATAAGACAGCTGAACAGTCACATAGCAGGAGCTCATCCGTCTCATCTTCTTATCCGCATCCACTGCACAGGAGTGTACACTGTACATTGTAGTATTGTAGACGTATTTCCTTAGCTGACAGTGTGCACTAGCAGTACCAGTCGCAATGCGGAGGTATTCCTAGGCATGGGCAGGTAGTATTTAGCTACCTCCTGACTAAGGTACAAGCTTTTTGCGCAGGGCCGTGCCTACCCGGTGGTGCAAGTGGTGCAAGGCACCAGGGCGCTGGACGTTATGGGGCGCAATTTTTTTAGAACATAGAAATTTTGAATCTGATTTGTCAGTATTCCTTTTTTGCGATCTTGCTGATTTTTGCAGTCAGAGGTATCTTTACTTTAGCCCAAATTACTACTTTTTCACACCATTACATGCTATTGATAATTGCATGCTGGAGCAACAATCGCTGGCAGTTTTTTCTTTCATTTCAGGATTTTTAATTGTTTTGAACATTTTTAATCTCTAGTACATTGCACTAGCCAGTAAAAAATATCTATTTCTGTCATACTCCAAATTCTCTTTCACCTTAAATATGTTACCGCCGTGGTTTCTGTTAAAGGTGATTACTTGTAAACAATTTTTATAATCGTGTCTCTTTACTCTAATTCGTCTGTATATGTATTTCTTCTAAGTTAATTATTTTCTCTCATATGAATATGTTTTCTTTATATTTCATGGTTTGCTAGATTGATTATAAGTATGGACAATGAAAAACACCATTTGATTGCAAATAAATGAAAACTACCAGATACTGATATTCACTCCCTTATATCATTAGAATGGTTATCGAATTTTACATTCAATCGTATAAAAAATTAGCCATTCCCGTTTGAAAAAATCAAGTTATCTCTGATTGAAGTCTCCTTAACTAATCGACCGATTTCTCCAAGCACAAACACAATACAGATTTGACCGTCTAACCTAAGCTAATGCATTTCATGCTTAGTAATCTGGCAAAGTTACAGCCTTCTAAATTTGATAATTTCTGCAATGTTTAATTTTTTTCAGACATCTACTTTTACCGAAAATGGTGATTTACACCTAAGCGGTTCGTTTTCGGTTCCAGGTGTGGTACTTAAAGTCGCACTAGAATTCACCAAGGAATTCGGATATGTAATAATATACAGGGTGTTTTATTTAAAAAAATCTAACTGATACGTTTCGTGTTTTGGGGACACCCAACATGAAAATATTTCTAGAACGTATCCTTAATGAGCCCCTATCCATGCGGAATTATTATTTTCTTTTTCATCAAATACTTTAGCCATAATTCTCCGTGTCGAGTAACGTGAATAACCTGGAATATAATATACACTAAGTATATCGATTTTACTGATTTCAGATCTAATCCATTTACACCCCATTTTATCTCCCGCTATGCAAAGGGCGGCAATATTTAGTTTGCACCAGGGCGCGTATGACCCCAGGAACGGCCCTGTTTATGCGTGCTCTCTTGTCATATCTCAGGAGAAAAAGACGTAAAATTTGGTCTCGGCAGTCCTTTTTTGCCAACCGATCCGGTAAAACATTCTGTTTGGGCGGTGAGTGCCTTTTGAACTCGGAGGTTTTTTAAGGCAAGGATCTCAAATCCATCTTAGGCACCCTCAAAGCTGGTCTTGCATCAGAGACATTCCCAAGTTAATTCGAAGGTCATCCTGGCAGGTGCTTAACAGGTATAATTTTGAAATGAACCTTTCATTTCTGATATTTTCATTTTGTGAAGGCTATTAAGGATCACAGTTCACAATTTTCAGCTTAGTATGTCGATTTGATTAACAGTTTATACCATGTCAATTCGGATTCAACCATACGAGCCACTTATCTGTTACGTTGACATTGGCAGGCATGGGAAGCATCGTGTGGCGCCGACTTGAGGAATATCACGATCGCTGGTTAGTGGAGCTTATAGATTCGATTATACGATCGATATGATCGCAGACCTCGAAACTCGAGAGACCCCCATCGTACGTATCCTTCTTATAGCCATTAAGCTCAGCCATCCGATATAGGCATCTTAACATAATCCTCCGGCGAAGAAAAGCAGTTACATAAACGAGTGGCTCGTCCTTTTGTGAGCGTCGGCCCGATCGACCGGCGGGCCGCCCTGGCAGCAGTCAGACGCCGCCGCCGCCGCCATTTCCACTCGGCTGCGCTAAAAGGATAGGGTGTACCTAGGCCTCTTCGGCACTGCCGCAGTACGGCATCGGCACCATGGGCGTCTGAAGGGGTTGGCAGTAGAGGTGAGTCGATTCCGAACGAATCGTTCCATAGAAACGATACCGTAATAGGAATCAAAGGAATCGATTCCGAGGAATCAAAGGAATCGGTTCCGATGGTTTGGAATTGGAATTGATAAATCCGCGCACGGACTCGGATTGTCGATGTTGGTGTCGGTTAGCCAAACTTACTAGTGAATCGTGTTGTCGATTCCGTCGCGTTGTACCGGAATCATGAACGAGATGAACAAATCAATTCACGGCATTCACGCCTGACGCTGCTGTAGTGCGGTGTAGTTATTTCTGGCAATTCCATCACTTTTTCTTTGTGAAGTATACCTTGTACAGAAATTTTAAAAGCTTTTCATTAACTTGCAATGTATGTTTGTTTGTACGGGTGGAATCTTGCTACTCAATTTTTTTGATGTCAATCACCTTTAATGTTCGAAGATGTCAATACGATAAGCTGTGTGCCGTCATTCTAAATCCAATATGGCGGACCATCCAAGATGGCGGAACAGTAAATATTAATGTATTTGTACAATATGGGTATCAAATGAAAGGGGTCGTTGAGAGTAACTCGAAAAAGAATGTGACTTCATTCTAAATCTAATATGGCCGACCATCCAAGATGGCGGAATAGCTATTTTTCAGGCACTTCCGCAATGGGTATGAAATGTAGGGCTTGCCGAGCATATAATTAGAAAAATATTCTGAAATCACTCTTAATCTAATATGGCGGACTTTTGAAGTTTTTTTATGCTTTCCTAGAATATTAGTATTAAGCGAACGATTCGCTGAGATTAAAATTGCAGGTTAATAACTGAAAAGTAAAAAATAAATTAAAAGAAAAAACTTTTTTAAAACAAGCATCTATTCAAATGCTCTAAAAAGAAAAAAATTAAAATTTTTCCTTTTTTATTGAATTACTTACTTGAAAACGTACTGGATTCGGTACAATTGTACCGAAACGGCAGCACTGGCCTGTAATGACCTAATGGAATCGTGAACGTAGTTAACGAATTGGAGTAATCGATTCCGAAAAAGGAATCGATACAATGGGCATGGAGCGAGTCCGCGGTCTAGGATTTATGGGCGCGGCATCACAGGGAATCGTGAGCGAATCGATTCCGAAAAAGGAATCGATACCGTAGAATCGAATCACCAAAAGGAACGATTGAGCCCTGTTCTAGTTGGCAGAGGACGAGCCATGGAAATCTAACCACCTGCATAACCTTCTACGAAACTGCTGTTAGGTTAGGTTTAGTTGAGAGTGAGAGGGGCGATTGTGCTTGCTTTCACTAAAACCCTATTGTGGCTCACACCTATTCTGAATTCACTGTACTATCCGTTGTGTTAGGTGACACTTCCTTTAAGTTAAGGTTGGGCGAATCCGAAAGTCTGAAACCTAGCTCCTTCCAGTACTGGACAGGAGTACAATATATGCTCCGCTGTTTCGTCCTCCACATAGCAGAAATAACAGTCCGTTCTTTGAGAGCAGACAGAAAGAATTCTGCCGGTGCGCCATCTGGTACCCGAAGGTAACGGCAACCAAAGGAAGTCGCTGCCAGAACAACACCATACTTCTTGGTGGAACGCCACGGCGCGTCCTCTTTGAGCCACCAGAGAAGCGCGGATTCTATATGACGCTGCATATTAAAGCCGATGTACGAGGGCTGCTCTATATCTCCGTCAATCCAGCAGTACACAGACAGCTGTTTCACGCTTATTAGCGATCATCAGTGCGCCATAGGTCGATTGACGTAAATAGAGAGCATCAATTTTTCCATGTTTACTAAACATGTGAAACATGTAAGAGCAGACAGAGAGAATTCTGCCGGTGCGCCATCTGGTACCCGAAGGTAACGGCAACCAAAGCAAGTCGCTGCCAGAACAGCAGCATACTTCTTGGTGGAACGCCACGGCACGTCCTCTTTGAGTCACCAGAGAAGCGCGGATTCTATATGCCGCTGCATATTAAAGCCGATGTACGAGGGCTGCTCTATATCTCCGTTCCTCACGATAATGTCCCGTCAACAGACCAACCAGAATGCGTAGATCATTCCTGATCCATTCTATGATCCGGGGCGGGGGGGGGGGGGGGGAGTGGAGGGGGGATTTGATTAGAGGGGTATCACATGAACGCCTCCGAGTGTAATAGCACTGGTGTATCTCGCCAGTGCAGGAGTCCTTTCCTCCCTGCCCAATCTCAGATGGTTTTTGGCGGTACTTTTCGCAATCCCGCGAATCGTTCTGGTCCTATGAACACAGATTCGGTTCCTGCTCTTCCGAGTGTGTCGACTAATACATTGTCTTCCGCTCCAATATGACCTGCAATCCAAACCAAAATTACTTTGTTCCTTGTTCCAAGTTCATTGAGGAGATGTATGCAGTTCCATACGAGTCTTGAGTCAACCCTTTTGGAGCTCAGGTGGCGAGTGATGGGATGCCAAGGTCAGTTGTGGTTGAGTAGTGAAGTACATGAGATTGATTCACGAACATACGTTTTTTTTTTTTGTAAAGATAAAATATGTTTACATAAAAAACTTATCTTCCGAGGACAAGCGCTGGTTGCAGGGGAAAAGATGAATGGGCTCATAAAAAAATCCTCGCTGAAGGGCCACAAGAAGATGCCTCCTTCAAGAAGGGCAGTCCTCACAGCAGGCTTGGAATAAGTCCAAGAGAATCCCTCATTCCGAAGCACTTTCTTCTCAGAAGAGTTCCGAGAGGATATCCAAGAATATATGTGTAAGCAATTTATGCTCATGATTTCACTATATGAATTTTATACAAATAATGTTACGGCTAGTGAACAATATACATAATTTGTGATCTCATCAGGATGTTGAGGGCAAAAAGAAAGGGGGCGAAATTCCACGTTAGGAATTTGTCAGGTAGAATCTGAAACAATAACGGGGAAACGTAAAAGGATGGGCGGAAACTCACAGGCAGAAGTCGGAAGTGACTCCGGAAGAAGGTTTGACTCTGTAAATTCGCGTATCGGTATGACATAACAAGGGGTGATAATAAATGATTGGACAACTATCACTGAGAATAAAGTATATTTAGAACTTCTATTGGCATCTGCGGGGGTTGCTGGAAGGCTAGCCACGAAAATCTTACATGCTTACACTATAGATATGGTCTAATCAAATTCAGGTGCCTTTTCGGCCGTTTACGTGAAACATCACACCACGCCTCACACAGCTCAACAATCGAAACGATGGGTTTCAACTTTCAATAGATGAACATGCACCGAAGGAGGCATATAATATGTATCTGTCAACCAACAAAGTCATGGCTGGGATTCGCGCGATGATACTCATATCGACACTTGATCAGAGATGTGTTATTTTATCAAACAAATACACGGGTACATACCTGAATACTCACCGCCGCAAAAATTCATCAATTGTTGGACCTATGATCTACGGCTTCATCTATGACATTCTCCAGATTTAGCTCGCTCCGATTAGTTCGTACGCCGTTTGAACTTCAGATCAAGCAGGTCATTAAAACAAGCACTGATATTGAGGGCCTTGACAAATCTTATTACTCAGAAGGAATAAACAATTTAACACCATGGAGTAACTGTTGCGATCTAAAAGGAGATTACGTAGAAAGATTAAACAATTTTTTGTAAAACAATTCCAATAAAGATATCGACCTCATCCGAACATTGTATTTAGATAAAAAATGGAGTCAAGTTGATTGACTCAGTACTTCCCACACATTACGGTGATACCAGTTTATTATTTTCCCATAGCATAAAGATTTAGTCCGAGATCCCCTTGCAACAAAATCATCGCCAGTACCCCCCCCCCCCCAAATTATTGTCATATGCCGCTAGGTTTTTCCTGCACAGGTCAATGAACAGCCTATTACCAATAATACAAACGTTTGTATTGAATTTCACCTCTTCAGCTGTGGCAGTTTTGGAAATATTTAAGCGTTCCGGTACCGTTTACTGAAAAAGCGGTGTTGCCGTATCTCATTAATTAATAGAAACAAAATTTTGAAATTGTGAGATCTTACTAAATTCGACATGCGCAACTCATTGCAATAAAAATAAGTAGAGGATTCTATTTAAAATAAAAAAATATTACAAGGCGAGATAGAGTATTAGTAGATATTTCGATTTAAAATAAAAAATACAGGGTGTTACATTTAAAAAAACAAAGTAAAACGACCTTTAAGTTGCCGGAATTTAAAATTCTGCCAAAAACACCCTGTAGATACAAATTGCTGGCAGCATCCAGAATAATATCCGCTTAATATTCAAGTAACTCGCTGTATAATATTATTGAGAAAAGTTAAAGGTATATATCAATTTGGACGTATTACTTGCGACCTTGCAAATGCGGAAATTAATAGAAAATAAATTATAACCTGGCAACGTCGCAACCGATTCCAAAAATATTTTAGGGTTGAATAGAGATCAATGATGTACACTAGAAGAACTTGAGAGAAAGTTATAGTTCCATATAAAAAAGTCAAGTTGATCTCTATCCTACTTTACCGCAACACCCTGTATATTTCAAAATATTTTTAGAATATGCGTCTCAAGTAACCAAATAACTTTTGTATTTGATATTTTCTTCTGTCAGCTATACCTTGCGATATATCGAAGAATTACACACTAAATGGACAGCCTGTATACAGCGGAAAAAATTCTAAGTCCTTTAGTTTCTGTAATAGGCATAAGGCAATGTTCGGATAGACCCTAAAAAAGTTATTTATGTCGCCAGGTCTTCCTTCACAGGTCAGTGGACAGTCTATTATGAAAGCAACAAATTTTTCAATTTTACAACCCCCCACCCCCCAACCACCCCAATTTCACCCCCACCCAAAAAAAAGTAGAAAATGATCAGGGACCCCTAAAACGCCTAAAAACGAAGTTTCAGCAATATTTAATTTTTTTTTTGTTTTTTGCTAATTACTCCGCCGCCTATGCACCGATTTTCAAAATTATAGGAACATTACCTACTACGACCCCACAGCATACCACTGCCCAAATTTCATCACAATCCATGCAGCGGTTACTGAGATTACGAGGGTAGAAAAACGCGACAGACAGACAGACAGACCGACAGACAGACCGACAGACAGACCGACAGACAGACCGACGGAAATGAGTGACGTGGATTTTCGTTATGTACACATCATAAAATGCCCAAAAAACGTATTATCTCAAAATCGAAAATTTTCGCGATCACAATACTCCCCTCACCTATCGGTGTGGGAAGTAAAAATCAAGTTGATCTCTATCCTACTTTACCGCAACACCCTGTATATTTCAAAATATTTTTAGAATATGCGTCTCAAGTAACCAAATAACTTTTGTATTTGATATTTTCTTCTGTCAGCTATACCTTGCGATATATCGAAGAATTACATACTAAATGGACAGCCTGTATACAGCGGAAAAAATTCTAAGTCCTTTAGTTTCTGTAATAGGCATAAGGCAATGTTCGGATAGACCCTAAAAAAGTTATTTATGTCGCCAGGTCTTCCTTCACAGGTCAGTGGACAGTCTATTATGAAAGCAACAAATTTTTCAATTTTACAACCCCCCACCCCCCAACCACCCCAATTTCACCCCCACCCAAAAAAAAGTAGAAAATGATCAGGGACCCCTAAAACGCCTAAAAACGAAGTTTCAGCAATATTTAATTTTTTTTTGAATTTTGCTAATTACTCCGCCGCCTATGCACCGATTTTCAAAATTATAGGAACATTACCTACTACGACCCCACAGCATACCGCTGCCCAAATTTCATCACAATCCATGCAGCGGTTACTGAGATTACGAGGGTAGAAAAACGCGACAGACAGACAGACAGACCGACAGACCGACAGACCGACAGACAGACCGACAGACAGACCGACAGACAGACCGACGGAAATGAGTGACGTGGATTTTCGTTATGTACACATCATAAAATGCCCAAAAAACGTATTATCTCAAAATCGAAAATTTTCGCGATCACAATACTCCCCTCACCTATCGGTGTGGGAAGTAAAATCTATATTCTTGGTATCTTTTAGCAAAAGCCAATGCATCATGTGCCGTAAAATCGGTTAAGTATTGAGCTACGTACTTCCCTAATATATTTGAAAATCTGTCAGCAGCAGGTGGCCAATACAGTGGAAGTGTACACAGTTTCCATACTCCTTCATAAAGCACTAACCTACATAGCCTCTCTATTTCTCCACTCCTATAGATTGCTATTTCCATAGGGTTCACATCTCTCCTACACCAGCAGAAGAATTCCTTACATCGCCATTAAAGCATTTGCAAATCCTGTTCAGTATACAGAAATTACTGGTAGTACCGCTTTCTTTTACTCTTTACAAACTTTCCCATTTTCTCCCTTTGGCAGAAACACTAAGATCTTCATGGCCCCCTAATGAGTCCCTATTGACCTACCAAATCTCATGTGTCGACTGTTTGAACCCTACCTACCCAGGGAATAAAACGAAGTCAAGTGACGAATATGCTAATGTTATATTAACTATCGCAAAGTTTGTAAATGCTCTCCATTAAGTGTTCAAAAAGTGACCGTTGTTCCTTGAAAAATCTTGGAACTACGATTAGAGAGAAATATGTTCAAATTGAAATCATATATTGGCACGTACGCCTATTTAGCGCAGTTACTTATTCTTTCTTCGCCATACAATATGTTACACAGATCCTCCCGGATCGTAATACAAAATAGCGAATTTTCATATTCCAATCGACAAGACCTATATCAGTGTACCGTATATGGACACTGAAGCTTTATATAGATACGTTCTTTTTCTGGTTGGTGTTTTGAGTTATAAAAGGAGCTCTTAGATATACCTCCGAGGATAATCCACATAGACAAAGGCCGCACTATAGATGATTGACGTATCTGTACCGTGTACACAATACAACGAGATGAATAATGGAACTGAAATCGAAATGTTCTCCTATTCCTACTGCGTGGAGAAACTAGAACGTATCGTTAATATGATGCACCAAATATGTTACCAAGAATAAAATATTCTATCGAAAGAATAACCGCTTAATTATAGCAGTCACAACCTCTGCTTAGTCTACCAAGAACCGAAAATTGTATGTTATTATTTAATGTATTTAAGACATTCTGCGAAAAACTTGTCACATTCTAAGAAGGTACTATGGAAATTTCCACTCACTAAAAATATTGATCAACAGTATGGAGAAAAACAGAAAGTATGGATTAGCCATTTAGGGTAAGAATTTTAAACAGTATATTAAGCGGCAAGATAAAACGCTAACATAAAATGAAGTCAAGTTGAAAGTTGATTGAATCAGTACTTCCTACATATTACTACGATGATACCAGATTATCTATATGGTCTGAGATCCTCGAGCAACCAAATCATCGCCCGCCTGCCCACGAAAAAGTGGGTTATGCGGCTAAGTCTTTCCTTCATAGGTTAATGGACAACAAATCCTTCAGTTTGACAATCCCCGACCGGCCCCCCTACCACGCCAATTTCACCCCCACCCAAAAAAACAGCAGAAAAAGATCCGAAACCCCTAAAACGCCTATAAAAAACGAAGTTTGAGATGTTTTTATATATCTACGATAGTTTCTTGATTATTGATTCAAAGCAATCTTCGTATGTGTATGATGTACATACTTATACTTATAGGTATTTACTTTATTCGTATCAGGCCATACAAATAATGCCACTCTGAATGAAGGCTATGGCTTATGTAGAGTAGTGGCTGAAATAATCTATGTACAACTGCAATTTATTTTCATAACCTACACGCTGTGCTACTATGATGCTACTACGCCTCACATGTCATCTGCCGCCGCTGGTGTTTGAGCTGCTTCATTTTATATCAGTCAGAATACTCCCTTGGTTTCTTTAATAGGCAATGCAGTGTCCGGAAAACCTTAAAAAGTGTATTATGTATCTTCCACAGGTCAACGGATAGCCTGCATACAACAAATTTTTCAGTCTTACAAACACCCATATCCCAACCACCCCAATTTCGCTCACACCAAAAAAAAGTAGAAAACTCAGGAACTCCTAAAACGCCTAAAAACGAAGTTTGAGTAATATTTGAAATTTTCTGTTTTTTGCTAATTACTCCGCCGCCCATCCACCGATTTTCAAAAAGATAGTAGCATTACCTACTACGACCCCAAAGCGTCTGGCTACCCAAATACTACCACAACCCATTCAGCGTTTACTGAGATTATGACGTTAAAAAAAGGCCAACAGACAGATCGACATAAGGTAGTGACGTGGATTTTCGTTATGTTACTATCAGAAAACGCCTAAATAGCGTATACATATTATCTCAAAATCTAAAAATATCGCGATCACAATACTCCCCTCACCTATCGGTCTGGCAAGTACAATGGTTTTATGATCGTTCAAAAAACGACATCATGTACGTGAATTGATGTTTATATGATTTCTATAGCCTTTTTCAATGTATAAAATGTTTGAAATAGGGTTAGTTTTGAATAACTGACATTGACAATTGCGGCTGAAAGCACATTTTTTTATGACTAACAAGTCAGTGACTGACAAATATTAAAGAATACTCGATATTGCATTTATTTTGCCTTGTTAAGCCCACAGTGAGTCACAGTCCAATGATGAATTAGAAATAGAACCGTGATTCAACACTGTATATAGGCCTATAATGTACTACAGGTGAATGGGATGATGTTTTTTCTTGTCGTAGGGTTGCAGTGCTGTATACTACTATTCGTTCATAAGAAAACATGTTCTCAATCTGGATTTATCAACAATCTGTGATCTTCAATATCTCAGGATCGCCGCTTTAGTTGGGAAGTTCGTCCGTCAAAACAATAAAAGCTGCTTCCTGGTGCAGCTGTCCAATCACTGTCATTCAAAATCAATTGTTTCCCAAGCATCGGGCACCTCGAGCTGCAGAGTTTGGCGGGGCGCCAGTACAAAGTTTACCTTTCAAAACTAATATGGTCTTAATGGTGGACCAGTAAACCGTCAAGAATCATAATATGGACAACCAGAGAATCTTTTATAAATTTTTCAACAACAAATTACAATTGCCCTGAAATAAAACCGTCACATATTATATTCAAGTGATTACTTAGTATGCTGCATATTCTCCAAGCATGAGACCAAAATTTCCCAGCACACAATAACACCTGCACCGTGACAATGAGGTGTTACCTCTAACAGGTGCTATCTCAGACTAAACGCTTTATATCGCTAAGAATACTGAAAAATAAGTTACAGCCCGACTAAACAACTAATATAAAATTAATAAAGCCATTACCATTACCTGTCTGTAATTCAGACGGAATTTACGATGTCGCACGCCCACTTAGCGCTGAGTGCTTTTACAAGGAGAAGAAATATCTGGCTATAAGTAAGCTAAAATTAATCCATTTTTCTTGGTCTGTTGTGGAACTTTGTTTTCGGGAACAACGACATTATATCCATGTGCGTCCCCATAGACAGGTTGTAAAATAGAGATGGGGTCTTACCACTATAGATTAATGTAGTCTCAAATTACTATATTATTTGGTGGGGTAGCTCATCCGTTGATAAAAGGCTATTAAAAATCGCAGTAGAAAGCTTACCTAATATTCGTCTATTCGTTTACAATTCAAATAAACATTTTTTTCATATACTTACGGCATATCACGTTTCATCAATACTAAATCGTATATGCGAGGTCAGAAAGTAACGAGATTTTTGTAATTTCGTGGTTTTGGGTACTAGATTAAAAATAAGTTTATGAACTTAAACTATTATAATAGGCTTATTCGTAAAGCAAACAGTTTGTAATTACTAAAGTCTTAAAATTTAACACATTTGTTAAAATCAGAATCAGATTTTTTTAGGTGATCTAAATGAAAGGTTAGCGTGAAACAAATATTTTGTTTATCCGATACAAGCATTTTCCACGTGAGAAATCATTCCGGCGAAGTTGAGAATTATATTTTTTTGTATATGTATGTAGTTTTTGGTGCTACTTATTTGGAAGCTCACTGAGTCAACCTAAACCATAAATTTTTATTATTTAAGAGCCGTGTGAGACAGAATAAAATTACGCCGGGAATTATAGGGATACTGTACATGAAAGTTTTTTGCGTAATTTCTCGTATTGGTAAGATATATACTGTATGAAATAGAGATAAACTATGGTCAAAAATTATATGTAAATTCATTTCATATGCATCCGCACTGGGTTTGATATCGGCTTGTTGTCATTAATCCCTACCGTAGTTGACCTTATTGACAGTTACAATGAGTCATTTCGAGTTTTGTGAAAACAATAAAAGAGACAACTGACATGGTGAGAGTTGTGTAAAATGGCAGCAAATATAAGTGGCATTTAACTAAAAATGTTATAAAGCTTTGTTTACGAAATCATGATTATTGATTGATGGCCAACGATGAAAAAGGTATAGAGTATAGGTATGTACAGAAAAACCGAAGAGGAATTCCAAAAATGGGGCCTGACAATAAATTTGGGAAAAACGGAATACCTGAAAGTTGGAGGACAGGGACAAGACATACAGTTACCAAAAGGGGTAATAAGAAGCACCCAGGAATTCAAATACCTGGGCAGCATTATATCAGCCAAAGGCAATTCTGCTAATAATATACAGCATCGAATACTGCAAGGAAAATAATGCATCTAAAGTATATTCAATCCCAAGATAGACTCCACATAAATAGTCGCATGCAGTATTAGCGTGGTTACTGTCCGCTGCCATCTGCGAACGCGCCAGCTATAGTCCAGTGCAATTATGGAATTTTATATTACTATTTAAAAAGTATTTGCCGTATTAAGCCATTGCAACTTAAAAGTAGCCAGTTGCCAGTTTGTAATGATCATTTAGGCAATTAACACTTGACATCGCATATTTGGATCTGATTACCAGTCAGTCTTGGGGTTTTTACTTGCCGGATTGTAACATACAATTATTGACACATAGTGTACTGGACTATTAGGGACCCTACCGATATGAGCCGATCACGCACGCGGGCTTGTTTTCATTTGGTCTAGCTTGGCTGTGAATACAGTATAAGTTTTAAATCCAATAGTATGGCCAGCCAAGATAAAAATGAAGACCAAATTAATGATATGCAAAGCTACAGTGGAGCCTGTCTTGACATACGGAGCAGAAAGTTGGCAACTCACTAATAAACAAAGAAAGCAAATAGAGGTTGTGGCGATGGACTACTTGAGAAGATCATGTGTATGAAGTCCTTTGGCGATTGAACAAAGACACGTGATCTCTTAACCACCATAAGGAAGAGAAAAACCGTCTATCTGGGGCATGTCATGAGAAATAATAAATATGCCTTTCTGAAACTAATAATAGTTCAAAAACGTCAGAAACTGAACGGGACTAGATTCTCACATCCTACTCAGGAGAACACAAGATAGAGAAGCATTTGCCAAAATTGTTGCCATCCTTTATTGGACGGAGTTGATACATTAAGAAGAGAAGAATCATTCACATATGGTTGAAAAAGATATCTTTAAATATGTATTTTTGGTTACTACCCGTTTGAAAATTTACTCAGCCAATTTAGCTTGTCTATATATAAATTGTTTGAATTTTTGACATACATTTTTCTTTGGGGAACCAATTCCATTGGGTTGAAAATTATATTTTATACAGGTATTGCTAGCTTCTACCACTATAGAACTTTACTCAGTCAATGAGGCCTAACCTATAAGTTGATTCTGTTGTGATTTTTGCAATCAGTTTCAGACTGGGTATCATTTCCTTGGGGTGGAGATTGATATTTCTTATACATGTGTTGTTGGCTTGATATACTCTAAGAGCCCGCTAAGTTTTTCTACCTTTAAGCGAAAAACACTTTTCAAATCACGTAATCGACCTGTCATGAAAAGACGTTTTCAAAATGATAACAGTGCCTGTTTCAGTGTTGTCTGTAGCATGTTGAATTGATTTAAAATTGAACCACCCTTTTATGACCGACACGTTAAATAAACACTAGAATGTTCCTCATCATGCATGGAAATGAAAAACCCACAGTAGTGCCGTTGCCTACCGTGTCGGAACCCCTGACACTGTGGCGGTAAAGGGGGCAAAAAATGTATGGACCTAAATTGTGCATTTGTTCTCTCCATAAATTATTTGAACCCTTTTTCGATAGCACTTACAAAACCACGTCATTTTTAGAAAATCCATCCCCCCACCCCCTGAGGTCGCAAACTTAGCTGTAGTTTCAGGGGATCAGCATTTCACCAAATTTTCATTTTTTACAAACCTTTGTGCACAAAATCCTTTTTTTTGGGACCTAATTATTGGTACTTATTGAATAAAGGAGGTTGGAGTTTTTGTTAATTAAACAAGCTGCAGACAACATTGAAACATGCATTATTGTCTTTTTGAAAACGTCTTTTCGTGACAAATCGCTTACGTGATTTCAAAACTGTGGCTTCAAGGTAAGACAACTTAGCGGGCTCTTAGACTAATAAGTTTATTCAGTCAAAGAGACCTGATCCATAAATTGGCCATATTTTAATTTTTTATTTTTTGCATCAATTTTCTTTTTGATGAATCAATTCCTTGAGGTTGCAAATTATATTTCTGCAAACGAAAAGCAGGTAAAAAAATTTGTTATACGTAAGGAGGCTATTCCCTAGGTGTAGTAAAAACCTTAGACAAGGAAAGGGATAGGACGGAACGCGCGACTGACTTTTCTGTTAGCAAAAAATACCAAAAATGTGCCAAAGCGCTAGTAATTTGCCTGGGATAAGTGATTCCTGGCTCCTTCCTGCTGCTGTGGCTTTTACAACCGTAAGCTGCACACCTTACCACCACAATATTTTACAATGATTAGTCTTAAAACGCTAAATATCATAAAAAAATATTTTGACTGCTATTCATTTTCAGTCACAGCTAATTCATATAGCATCAAACGGGCGTGCGGTATCCCCTCTCTTTCCTTATCTAAGAGGAAAACTCTCCCCGGTGCATTTTCCACCCTCCTGCGCCGCTGCAATCGAGGTGGCGTGCACCTAGCGCGCTGCCAGCTGTCATTTGTTTTCATTTAGGCGTCCCGCAGGAACCGGCAGGAAACATAAAAATACATCGTCGGTCCCCACACCGGAATTTATCGAGTTATTTGATGTGGCAGTGAGGGATCGTCGCGGGCCGCATGAGTTATGCTTTCCCGATTTTATGCTATTTGTTAATTTCTGTTGCTTTTAACGCGCATCGTAAATAAACCGATATTTTATGGACGAACGGATGTTGGAGATGTCTAAGGAAATTAAGACCGTCAGCCAATTTCGACACTTTATTTGCACATGCTGGTATGTCGGAGCGAAACCACCCTGGAATTATTTAATGCATAGTTGTCTCGTCCAGCATTCCTTCTTTTGGAAAACTTCGATGCTGTAGAATGAGCTGTCGGAGAATTTGTTTCCCGACGGCTGCAACCTGCAGCGTTTCAAATCTAACGTGCACCGATATTTATCCCCTTGCACCGCTTCTACAAAGCCATAGGCCTTTGCGGGAGGCTGTCAATAAAAAAATGAGCAACCGCAAAGGCAAAACCTAATACTAGAGTACCGCGGCAGCTTGAAAAGTTTAGGTTAGGGGAAGTTGTGGGTCGTACCGCTCGGATGTAAGAAGAACGTAGGAGGTACATAATTTTTTTGAGAGAACCTATACCTAAATATTGTAAACAAAACAAAAACTATACTTAAAGATTAACCGAAAAATCAACTATTTTATTCTTATTGGGCTAATATCCTACAGTGAAAGATTGCCTATTCCTAGGTTGTACCTAGAATCACAAAAAAAACATTCTAACACAGAACAATACAATAACTAATAAGCACTATTACTTATTTATTTTTTGACGAAGTATAAATAATCTGCTCATTAAGTAACGCCGTTTCCGGTGCCCATACAAAGCACGGATTGCTGTCCAACAGTGTCTTTGCCATTAGCAGAGAGTTGCAAGTCTCAGGGAGCAAACGGTTTCTTTGTTTGGTTTTGATGAGGTTAAGTTGCGAAAATATTCGTTCTGCGCAAGCGCTACTGTGCGGCAAACACATGGTGTTAAAAACAAATTGGCAGATGTTACCAAAAACTTTTTGATCAGCTGAATTTTTAAAACTACTCAATTCAAACCAAAATGCGCTGAATTCAAGCTCTTTCAATTTAATTTTAATTTGATTAGTTAGGCTTGAAATCTCACGACACTCTGAGGCAATTTCCTCCATGCTGTCTTTTACAAAATGTTTAAATTGCTGAATTAAAATTGTAGTATTTGTTGGCCTTTCTAATACGGTATTTGGATTAAGCAATTGAAAGTTTTCATATTGAGATAAGTTTTTAAACCTGTTTCTAATCTGTAAGCAAAGTTCTACATAAAATTTAAGACAGTTGTTTAATATGTCGCGTACATCATCTTTTCTCAAATTATATTTTGTCAAAACTGATTCGGCTTGCTGCCCTAAATAAATTTCTTCATTTTTTAAATATTCATAAACATTTAGAGGATTGATATCAATAATACTTTTAGCCCTGTCAACGTAATTATTTTTTAAAAAACATTTTAATATTGTTTTGTACAGTGTCATAATTCTTTCAAATAAAATATGGATTTTCGGTTTTTCTGACTGAAATTCAAGGTTTAGCTTATTAATTAGAGATAAAATATAGCATAAGAAGCTTAAATATATTTCAGTCTCTGGTCTTTCAAATTTATCCAGAATTTGTCTAGGCCTCATAAAATCTTTTTCTTCAATAACTTCTGAAGTGAAATATAACTTCAATGCTTGCCACTTCTCTAAAATACGCTTTACGACAGCCTAAAACAAAAAATATCATTTTATCTTACGGTTTCCACATAAAAAATACTGAAAACACTCTTACCTCTAAAGATAGCCATCTGGTCTGACTTAATCTCCGCAACTTATGAGGCTTAAGGTCTATAAATGCTTGAAATTCTTCGTAGACTTTAAGGCGTTTCGGACTCCTACAGATGTAATTGTATATGTCTTGTACAAATTCTTCAGCCTCTGAGGGAATTTTTTTGCATGCTTCCGACGCACACAGATGTAGCGAGTGGCATATGCAACCCAAAACGAATATATCTGGGTTTACCAGTTCTTTCAGTTTAGCTTGAACTCCTCCAAATTGACCCATCATAACTGACGCATTGTCTGCGGCAAAACCAATCACGTTATTTTTATTTATTTCAAATTTTTCAAGAAGATCAACAATTGCTTGTGTAAGTCCACCTGCAGTGCAATTTTCAACCTCAAATAAAGCAAGAAGAGTATCTTTTATTTTATCCTTACTTGCGTCTAAAAATCTAACCAATATTGCCAGGCATTTCTTTGATGAGATATCAGTAGTCTCGTCGATTATAATTGAAAAGAATTGATTTCTAAGTTTTTCGACTACTGAACTTTCTGCGTAATTTTTGAGCATATGTATAATTTGGGTGGTTTTTGTTCTAGCGCAATTAATGTTTTTTGCAATCTGTGAATCAGGTAGACTGGACGCCAGTAACTTTGGAAGGTGATCCGTCAGTAGCATTGGGCTGTTATGTTCCACTATAACACCCATGGTTAACTTATATTCTGCTGATTTAACCAATCTTGCAAGCTTGTACTGATCGTCATTTTTTTTAACATTTCAGCAACGTTTCTCGAGCTTTCAACCTTTTTACTTAGAATTGTATGCCTTAAATTTTTTCATGACGCTCTAGGTGGCTCTTTCCACCCTGTATTGATTTATTACAAATCACACAAATCTTATCTCCTCCTTCAAGTAGTTTTAGCCAAGGAAATTCTTTAAGCCACACATCTCTAAACTTTTGTGTGTATATCTTCCTTTTTTTCTTCTAAAAGAAAACAAACATTTTATCGTATGGTCAAAATCAAAGTTTGTGTGCAAAATCCACATATAAGCGAAAGACAGTGGTATTAAACGCAAAAATCAGAACGAGTGCGCGAGTGTCTTAACGCGCGGCAACGTAGCGCGCCGTAGCCATCGTCGTTGATGATCAACAGCTTTGCGACATTATCTATTATTTTCCTCTCTGTCTGACACAGGCTCGCGTAGCATTTTCCGTGCTTCTACAGTACACAGCTGTAGTGGACGGCGACGGCGCGCGATATTTCCGCGCGTTGAGACATTCGCGCACTGGTTCTAACTTCTGCGTTTCAATCGCGTATATCTTTCTCTTGAACATGGATTTTGCCCAAAAACCTCAATTTCTGTCCATACAGTACATCAAGGTACTACCTACATAAATGGGATTCAGTAATAGCCATTTAAATTTAGTATACAAATAGGTACAACACTGTACACAAACAGAACTAATATTAAAAAAATTCCCATTGAACCAAATAACCTTTGAATCAAACTTTTGTTAAATTTTTTACATGTTCCGAAATAAGATATAGGGTCATCCTACACGGCACACCCTGTACATGTTTACCTTCTCATTGGAATGATAAGTACTTACCTCTGCAGCCTTGTTATCACTATTATCATCATCAGAATCAGAATCATCTGTATGCTTAATTAATTCGTCTGGTTTGTCTACTGTTGCAGAAGTAGAAGGTTGAGGCTGCGACAAATTATTCGATACTTCTATTTCTGCTTCAGGCTTCTGCCTTTTTCTTATAACAAATCTGCATAAAAGCAATACCGTCCATATATTTCTGTTTCGATAAGATATATAATCATTGCGATTGCCTTAATTTGTTATTACATATTAATAATTTGGTTTTAGTACTCACTTGTCCATTTTTCTTTACACTAAACAACTTTCTTTACACAATACTCACTCGTTACAACGAAAATCGAAAATTCGAAAATACTTTACGCCAATTGTTCGCACCCGAGGTGGCCATATTGGATGCTTGAAAAGTAACACATTCGTTTTGGTCAAATATAACCTTCACACCCCTGCTTGCGAAACTGACTTACTCTTGCTAGATGTTTAATGCTTCTACTATAGATGAAGCGGGCGTAAACGTCGCGTCGGCTTGGAGGTGGGCTGAAAACCATCGAGTGAAAATCATAGGATATGCCGATTAATCATTTTGAATTTTAAATGTTTTTTTTATTGGAAGTCTGTTTAATGATGTTTCCGGCAGATTTTCCTTTTAAGTCTGTTCTGTTTGTAACGCTCTAAAATGTACTAGAAATTAAACAAATGTACTTTTGTATAAAACTTTTGAAAATGTACTAGATTAGTACAATTGTACTAGCTCTGGCAACACTGTATAAAAGTAAGAGGTGATCAACCGCACGCCGGTCAGAAGACGGCTGGAGGTGGCCGGGTCACCGATTAGTAGAATTGCTGTTTGTATGGACGGGGTAGTAGGGACAGCAGCTTTCCAGATATGTGAGCAATATCCCAGACCAGGACTTATTTGGATTTTAAACATAGTAAGAGTGTTCGATGGCGAGAAGTATCTTCTGACTGAGTCTTTTTCAGTATCTATTTCAATTGACGAGTTCGTGCCAGATCATGTTTTCTGTAAGGCCGATTCCTAAAATCCTGAATAAATATGACTTATTGGCAGAACCTGATTGTTTATTACAACCGAATAGTAGCTTGTGTACTTCTTGTTGAAGGTCGTTTTATCGCACTTCACTAACCTATAAACAAAAAATCACATACACTAGAAAATAGACTTTACTGGCCGCCTTTGTGGTTGTTATCAAAATATAGAATTTCATTAAAATTAATTTTAAGTAAATGAATAAGTATTCGTAATATATTGAAGGTAAAATGTAATATAAGGGTAACTGGTGAAGATACAGAAGCGATTAATCGCACTTTACTGACCCATAATTAAAATCACTTATGTTGAAGTATAGACCTTTCACTAGTTTCAGCCACCTCTGTAGCATTCATCAAAGTAGAAAAAAATTGACAAAAGAATATTGACTAAGGAATACTTGAGAGTTACCTACTTGAAGTTTACTCAATGGTGTGGCTTTCCTTGTGTATCTGTTTCCTAGACAACATCTACCAGACGGCGGGGTTCATTCAGTGATGTTCTCATATTTCAATTTATTAAGTTTATGCCTACGCATTTTGAAGTTTTCCGTTATCTATTTTTGTTTTGTGCCAAACATTTTTCCGGATGTGACAGAAACTGATAACACCATACTCCAAAATTAAACTACAAAATCGCCTTGGTTGCAACGAAATGTCATGTTGACATTTCGTTACTTGAATATTACTCAAGGGAACCTTACATAAGAGACCCTCAAGTAAGGTTTCGGAACACAAAACCTTACTTAAGGGACCCTCGAGTATTAAGGGACCCGTAAGTATGGACTATGAATACGAGTGACATTGATTGACAGCTGCTTCAAAAGTAGTTTTTGTTTTTTGTCAAGTAAGTCGGTGACTTTGAAGTCTAAAGTACACAGGATGTTGCGTCTGCACTATTGATAAATCCAAAAAAAGAGCCAGTGCTAACATTCGGTTCTAAAAAAAAGTTACCAGGAAAGTTTACCGGGAGTTATGAAGATAGGTAATTTTATAGATTTAGATGCGCTCTTTCGGAATTCAAATTTTGCCACTACTTACGCCTAAAACAGTGTATGGGCAATATCTTCTTTCGGCCACAGCTCACGATTAAAAAATGTATATACAAAATCTATGTATATATGTACATATCGCAAAATCAATATTGCTTTGGCTAACTGAAAATGAATATTTAATTGAGCGTTGAAGATTCGGCTTTCTAAGGCCCGTCCTCAGCAGAAAGTCTTCGTCGTTAGATGAGCCGTTTACATACCAACCTAGCCCTTCCTTATCAAAAAGCTGCCTGCCGCTTGACCGCCACTCTTCTCTTCACCGTAAATTTGCAGTCGAATCAATATTTAAGTGAAATTATGTCACTCCTCATAATAATACGTTGCATTTCCGAAGGCATTACAGGGCGTCCTCTGCCAGGATTCACAACGGATCAACTGTCCTGACTCCACAGTTGGAACGCAGACGTCCTTACCTCCACTTGAACTATCAAGTTGAGGGAGATTCAGCAGTGCTTCTAGTGCAGCCAATGGAGTCTTGCGTACTGCGCTAACACAAGCCATAATCCCAACTGGAGCTTTATGACATTAAGGAAGTTTCACCCTTCACCCTTAAGAGGTGCGGACTGTACGGTGAACTCTTAAACAGTTAAACAGGTGTGAGCCACACTAGACACAATTGAGTCGCAGGTGAAGGAGGCATTGTTGCCCCACTCGCTTTCAACCTAACCTAACACAAGCCAAGCGTTGAATTTTATTGAGCTTTGGTTTGATTGTTTCCATCCTCACACAATGGCCACCACACTAGTGATTCATATTAGTAAAAAATAATAAAATAAGGATGGCCTTACGATTATGGTATAAAGCCAGGACACCACCTTGAAAGTCAGACCCTAGTTCACTCCTACAACCCTTCTATATCTCCATAAAGAATTACGTGCCTTATTGACTTTTCATGTTCTACATGTTGTCTCCAATTCAGCCTGGAGCCTTGACCACGCCTAGATGTTTTACTGATCGGGAGATTTCAAGTGATGGTATACTACATTGCAGTGTGTAGTTAATTTTCTGCAATAATGATAATAAACGTCTTTTATTAGGGCGAAATTTAGCCTCAGGCTATTCTTAGCTATTCTTCAATAGAACAACTACGTCACTTATGACCTAAGTGCTGATGAGCAAAAAAATCTTATTCCAATAACTTCCATTCCCGATTTTCATCGGTCTAGAAGAACAATCAGCTAACAGTATCGTGTTGTATTGTTTCAGAAATACTCGTGTAATTAGGCCATTAATATAACTTGCCCGTTCAACTTTAAACTCAGACGACCGAACGCACCCTGAAAACTATAAAGATAACGGTATGTTTCGTTCATAACTGAGAATTGTATTAGTCTTCCAGCAACAAACATGTAATCGAACGATCGTGTATACCTAGCAAAATAATTGCTTTAATTAGGTACCGTACTCGAGTTGCGTGCAATTAACGTCTTTTTCCACTCCTAAATATATACCTTATTTAAATTCGTATTATGTCCGTCGACACAAATTTGCATAGATTTAAAATGACCGAGTCTATTAAAATTGCCATCACATTTTCTATATGGGCAAGCCAGAAAAGTTGTTCATAGCCATTAAATTTTCCCTTGATATCAAGTGACTTGTCAAATTTTTGATGACACGGTTCTAAGAGGGCATAAAATTACTCTGATAGTTTTAAAAAAATAATAGGGACGATTTTTGGTTTGTTGCTGATATTTTGGAAGTGTATGGCCACCTTTGACGTCAAAAGTGTCAGCCTTGGAGTCATTTATCGCACAACTTTATCTCAAAAGCCATTTACACGTGCCATGGATCGCATCGAAGAATTGATAATCGCATTTGTTTCATTTACTCTAGGGCGTTTGAAGTTTTTACTAACTAGAACTTTTGAGAAAGCATTAGAGATAAGTCTAGTGCGTATCAGAGTACAGTGAAATAGAAAGGTACTTTTATGTAAAATCTTTTTTCTAATACATTTTAGTGAAAACTGTAACTGGAAATATTGTAAAACACGTCTTGTACATCCATTCTAGAAAATTAATTTGTTCACCTGAAAATTTGCGAGTCGTATCTGTGATTTAGTTCTTTATTTCTGATATTTTTTTATTAATTTTCGTTGTTCAGTTTAGAGTTAACACTTGTAGTAATAAGCCAAGAACAAATGAAAGTTCAAACTTCAGAATTAATTGCCGCAACATTTGCTTATAGGAAGTTATCTTGGCCTACATCACAGGCCTTCGACAATACACGATCTGTTGTGGATTTGTTTGGTCATTTTCCCAACATTTATACAGTCATGGTATTTTTCTCCACTTAAGGGGCCTGGGTAAACACATTTATACAGAATATTATTATGTTGGCTAGCCCCTTAAAGAGGGAGTTCACACATTACCACGTTGTCTACTCATTTTGTTGATGCTAACCCGTGTTTCTAAGGAAATTCATAACCAGGTGGTTTTTCTAGGCAGGGAATGATACGGTTTTTTGAGTTTCTATCACTGTTTCATGATGTTTACTTGATCAAAGCCAAGCTAAATGCATAATTTTTAGTGAGACACTGCGCATAAGCGTGTATGGCCAGAAAACAAGCAAAGTCGAAACAATAATTCTCGTACGTATTGGAGCATCCACTTATATCGCGCTTGAGCCAGAATATTTTTCTGTTTAAGCAAACGAGCAAAGTAGAGTATTTTAAATCACCCATCCTCCATGGCGTGTCATTGGTCTTAATTCAACTCATTTAAAATCTAGGGGTAGTGATTGACAGTAGTCTTACATGAAACTATGTTTATAGAAATTCGATAGCAATGTGCAGCGAGTTGTCAGGACCTGAGGGCTCAAGCCAATGACCCTAAACTGGCTCTATAGGGCAGTTACATATTTAGGTTTAAGTATGGTTGCTCCGTCTGATAGCCCAACGTAGAGAAGGCCTCAATGATACGCAAGGTGGTCAAGATTGAGAAACCGATATCGTCAGACAGCTGCGTTTTTGAGTATTGGGCGTCTTGGGCTTGCCGCCTCTGCATTTTTAGGCAATGTCGGCTTGTATGAGAATGCATAATGGGACAACGTGGGTAATACAAAATGTTAGAATAGCGCAGTGCGTGGAGTGCAATTTCCCGGTATCCTCATTGAGTGTGGAAATAGCAGTAACCTTAAACCTGCACGTTCAGTTTGCTGTTGAAGAATCGCTCTCTGTGGGATTGGAACCGACTGGGGCAGGCTTTGCCTGGAAGGTAAAAGAGAGCAAAGAACCTATGGACATGACTGACCTCCAGGCGTTGATATTTTCCATATTGATGGTGGCATGCTCAGTAGAAGTTTAACCGTGCACTTAAAAGAAGAGGTCGATGTTGCTCTGAGGGTTTAAGATAATCGGGCAAAAGCATGATTAGGTAGGGAGGTGGTTGCAGGCAAGTCATGACGGGTCTGGAAACGGGCCGTTCGCTTTCTGTATGGCCAGGCAGAAACTCGCTGAACCTTCTGCGGAGGGTTACTATGCTCAGTAAGCTGGTTGGACTAGCCTTTATAAGGGGTCTGCAAAGTTTGACAAAAAAGTGCTCACTGAGATGCCATGCAAGTTTTGTGTCGTCTGCAAAAAGGGACAAACGTCTACTTGCCTGAATATGCATCTTCACAGCAACTACTACTATAATTATTACCAATTCATCAATGCAAATCAAATTAAATGTCACAAAAGTCACCGGCATGAAGTGTAAAGTTATATTCATATCTCATATTTACGAAGTTTAGCCATTCAGTGGCCTAGGGGGCGGATTACTATCTGCCCTGACAGCCTGGCAGCATTGAAAGCATTGAATGCTTGTCCTGCAATGTAGAAAGGTCTATGATGACATTTCGGCCAGACATCAGGTGTCACTTATGTGGGTGGCAAGTCATGCTGGAGTTTGCAATAATGAAACGGCGGACGTGCTTGGTAGGCGAGGGTCGAGAAATTTCCTGTGTCCCAAGCCGGCTATAGGGTGGCAGAAGGAAAACGCAAAAACAACATCTTACGAAATGGCGACAAATGTCTGATTGTTTAGATCGTTTACGTCAAGCTAAAGAACTTATTTTAGAACATCTGGCCAAGGTGGGGCGGATCTGTCTCTCACGGGCAGAAGGCTGCTAAACTAAAGTTAAGCGGCCCACAGACGCCCCGCAAATCCTCAGAGGAAAAACTGCACAGTCGTAGCCTCAAGGATTATCGGAGCGTATGTCGAGGTTCGCCAGACTGTACGGGCAGCCGGATGTGGAATTGAAAAACCATTCGATCGCCCGCGCAGGCCGTCTTTTGATGCCATGCTTGCTAGAACCGAACTGAACTGAAAGGTTTCCTGGGCGTCTGTGAAGGAGGGTGTATTCAGGCCAAAGTGCAAGGGCCTTCAGGCCAGGACTGTACAGGCTTTCCGGAGCGTCTATGGGCCGCCTTTACTTGTGGGCTATCTGGCCACCACACCTTCAGACGTCACTGGTATGGGACGATAGTGGCAAGCGACCTGAAGTGTGCTCTTGGGTATCACATGCAGTTCAAAGGTCTTTGAACCTTTCAAAGGTCTTTGAACCTGCAGACATAAAATGGGCAGCACCCAAGGTCATCCTCACCTTTGCGATAAGGGCTGGACTTGGGAACTAGAGTAAGGAGAGACGCAAAAGGGGCAGTTGTAGGCCTATGCGCTGCAAGCTCTCGTCACCAGAAAGCATCTCTACTTCTTTTATTTATTTATTCATACCTCGTGCATCGCCTAAAATGGTTGAGATCGGAGAGCCTATCAAGATTTTTGGCCTCCCATGTATGAATGTTTAACAGATACTTTGGGTATCAAAGTTTACGACGGCTCCTTATAGAAATCAGAATGTTATTCAGTAGTATTATTCTTGTCCTGTGCGTTTATGTGAGGATCCCCCCTGACGTTAGTTTTGTAATTATAAGCCACGTAAAATATGGTATCGTAAAAGGACAAAATATAACACGGAGGGTATTTCAGAACACGCGATCTCCGTTTGCTGCTTTTTACGATCGTGCGATTCATGATTAAGAGGCTGCAGTATGGGGCGGTTTTATAAGCTTGAATCGCGAGTCGGCGCTTTTGATATGCCCGACAATCATAACTTTATGTACTACATATATAGCATAGGATAAATAAAATACACGGACGTAGTAAATATTTTTGTAATACGTTCATTTCAACTAAGACTAAATTGTTTGTTGTAGGCGCCGAAGACGAATAGGTTTGACTCTTCATCCCATTCATGATTACGTTGGAAAATTAAAAGTTAGGCCAGCGGGTAGAGAGCAACGGCAGGGTAACACAAAATGGTTAACTTGCCACGCTTCGACTCCATACAGAAGCACCGGGAAAATATAACATTTCAAGAAACTATATCTAATTTTGGCATTCAGACTTTTATTGCTTAGCAGACTACGCATTTCCAAGAATATTCTGGCCATCTGGATTCTTGTTCTTATTTCCACATCTGGATTCAAGGCCTCTGTAATCCAGCTAACTAAATATCTAAATTTCTGAACCCTTGATATAGACGCCCCGTGAACTTTTATATCTACTAGCTGTTTTGGATTTCTGCTTATCACCATGGTCTTTGTCTTATCTATTTATTTGTAGACCCATCTGATTACCTACTGGAGCTATTCTGACGATTAGTCTTTGAAGACCGTCAGAACTATCCGCGGGTATGAATGTATCGTCAGCATACCTTAAGTTAACTTTTATACTGTCTTCGGATCCATTAAGTGCTTGCTCCAATATAACTTCGGAATACATATTGGAAAGCATGGCGCTTAGCATAGCGGTGCTTTTGATATGCCCGACAGGCATAACTTTATGTACTACATATATAGCATAGGATAAGTAGAATACACGGAGGTGGTAAATATTTTTGTGATGTTCATTCCAACTAATGGTACGCGCACATAAATCGGCATCGGACGGACGGTACGGATCGGAGAAAAATACTTTCTATGAAATTTAATGGACCAGCGCAAATATGTGCGGACGGTAGGCATCGAATTTTCAAAATCCGGCGAGAATATAGCAACTAGGATTAAATGCCGGCCGACTCGTGCTGTGCGTGTCGATACCGACATATGTGCGATGCTGATCGGAGATTGCCGAGGCACCGTCGGCATTTTACAGGTATCTACTTACCTTAACCATATCATCAACCTTTCTTTTGCTGTAATAGACGGGCGAGATGGGCATTTTCCTTCAGCAATGGCATCTCTTATGGCCTCCAGTAGAGAATGGAATTTAAAACGCGTCATCCGGAAGTAATTGAAGAATATTTTTTCGTCATTCATTAAGTGTGAAAATTATGTACATATTCACCAAAAACTGCCCTTCTCTAACATACTTCATGAACCCACACCTATCTACGCTTTCTACATATTTGAAAATTTTCTTCCAGAACAATCGCCAACTCGTCACCGTTCGAAGAGATATTTGCAACGGCCTTCCAATTCTTCCGTCGATTCCGATCAGATATGTGCGATACCCTAATGAAAAATCCGTACCATACCGGCCGTCCCTTCCGTCCGATGCCAATTTATGTGCGCGTACCTTAAGACAAAATTGTTTATTGTAGGCGCGGACGACACATAGGTTTGACCCCTCATCACATTCATGATTATACATTTGTTTACGTCGAAACATTAAAAGTTAGTTCAGCGGGTAGAGAGGAACGGCGGGGTAAGCCAAAATGGCTGCCTTGTTGGTGAAGACATTTATAACCTCAAATTCTAATTGAATCATATTGTACCCACCTAATAAAGGGTTACATACACCACAAGGCTGGAGGGTATATGTTTTACATACGTAACAAACGCATCATTATTAGCAGAAAATTCGCGCGAAACAATAAAGATACACTCGCGAAATGTAGAATCCGTGTGGGTCAACGACATAACCAAAATAACAGTAAATTATGAATAATAAAATGACGTTAACGGGAATAGATCTGGTATACCGTCTAGCGACGTTGCCAATTCCAAAAATAATCTCCGACGCATTCTTTTAATTTTGAAGTTCTTCAGTGTTGAGGATTTCTTCACATTGCTCAAGCATTATATTTATACAGGGTGTTCTAGGACGGGTGGAAGATACTTTCGATGAAGACTACACAGCTCATTACCAACAAAAAGGTCATATAAACTAGGGTCTGATTTTCAACTGTGTCAGAGATATTTAATTTTTATTTATTTATTTTCAAGAGGCGCTTCTTATTGATAATGGTCCCAGTGCTGTTTTACTTATTTATTATTTCAAGCATTCTTATAAAAAAGGAGCTTCTTTAACTTCAAAATTTTACAGTGCCGGTTTTTAGGACTGAATACGCTTTACTGCCGAATACAACAAGAAAAGAACAGAAAACAGCTAAAAACAACAGAAAGGAGGCAGATAACAACTGTAAACGGTAGAAAACGACCAAATACAACCGAATAGAGTCAAAACCAGCTAAAAACGACAGAAAGCAAGCAGATAACAGCGGGAAACAATAGAAAACGACTAAACACAGCCGAATACAACAGAAAAGAGCAGAAAACAGCTAAAAACAAGAGAAAGCAAGCAGACAACAACTGCAAACGATAGAAAACGACCAAATACAACCGAATAGAACAGAAAACAGCCCACAACAACAGAAAGCAGGCAGCCAATAGCACTAAACAATAGAAAACGACTAAATACAGCCGAATACAACAAGAAAAGAACAGAAAACAGCTAAAAACAACAGAAAGCAGGCAGATAACAACTGTAAACGGTAGAAAACGACCAAACACAACCGAATAGAGTCAAAACCAGCTAAAAACGACAGAAAGCAAGCCGATAACAGCGGGAAACAATAGAAAACGACTAAACACAGCCGAATACAACAGAAAAGAGCAGAAAACAGCTAAAAACAACAGAAAGCAGGCAGATAACAACTGTAAACGGTAGAATACGACCAAATACAACCGAATCGAGTCAAAACCACCTAAAAACGACAGAAAGCAAGCAGATAACAGCGGGAAACAATAGAAAACGACTAAACACAGCCGAATACAACAGAAAAGAGCAGAAGTGTTTGCTTTAAACTTACGGGCATATGCCCACAAAAACTATCAGGCACAAAAAACTACCAGAAGTAGTTATTTGTCATTTCAAGCTCTTGTAATACGATTCTTAGACGACGTTACAATCAATCCTGTAAAAGTACTGTTTGATAAAAAATGTTATGCCTTGCCACACTGTGTATTTAGTATTTTGCTACATAACATCGGGCGGTCGTAAATTTACCAAAAATGCACCTGGAAATCAAATAATGAGAGAAAATTAAATATCTCTGAATCAGTTGAAAATCGGACCCTACTATATATTATGACTTTTTTCACGGAGTCACTTCCAGGGACTGTTCCCTCTTGTGCACTCTCTCGCTATTCTATTGATAGTAAACAACGGTATTCTTGAATTTCTGGGAGCATAAACGAATTTGCGGGACCAAATATCCCCACCAATCAGAGTGCTGGAATTTTTGATTGACGCGTAAGTGACCTAAGCGCAGAATTGGTTTACTTTCACAAAAAATTTAAAGGTTAATCAGTTGGTTTATTTTCGTGACAGTAATTAAAGACAAAAGTCTCCAAATGTTATTTCTTCCCAAAATGCACTTTCTAGGTTAGTCTCCAGGATAATTTGATTTTCTCTTACTCGACACCGATAGAACTTATAACTCCCTTGGGGAGCACTCAGCTCCCTCGTTTTTGATAGAAATGTTTTCAATAGTAGTACAGAGCATGTGTGAGTCGTGCTGAACTATATTTTTTCCTGCTTATAGTAAATTGAATCCCGACTCCGTGTACTCCACATCCATTATCCCTGTAACAGGGGGTTGGCACCCCACTTTGCCCCGCACCAGCGACGTCATTGTATGTGCGTGTGAGAATTAGTGCTCGCCGGTGCATGCAGAGCGGCATCGCAGCGACGCCAAGCGGCGCGGCGCGGCGGCACTTAGCGCTAATGTAATGTTTTGTCTGGCGATCCGTGGATGGTGTCCCTAGGGAGACGTAGAGTGATCCTCCGGATGGCACAGGCACCGCCGCTTCCTAAACACAAGCCTCATAAATCTTAGGGGTGAAGGAGATCAGAGGCGGAGAGGTCAATTATTTAAAGTGGTCTACCTCCGGTAGGTTCAGTATCGTAGAGACATGTTTATTAGGGATACTTTTCTACCAGACCCAAAAAAAGAAAGGATCAAAGCAAGGCGAAATAAAAAGAGGCAATTATGACTTGGTGCTTCCTAACTATTTTCAGATTTATAATTAATCCCAAATCGTTCAATTTGGTGGTTTCGGAAACAATTAGTTTCTATTACATTGCAGTAGTTTGTAGGCTATAAAAAATATCAATTTCTGTTGCACTCCAGCTTCTCTTTGACCTTAGATACGTTACCGCCGTTGTTTCTGGTTAGAGTTGATTTGTTGTAAGGAATTTTTATAATTTTGTTCCTTTTCTCTAGTTCGTCTGAATCTTTATGGTACCTATGTTAGTTGTTTTCTTCCAACCGTATAGTTTTTTATTTATAATTCATGGCCTCCTGATTTGAAATTAAACGGAAACTACAAGAGCACAAAATATATACAAATTTTACCATTTAATCTAATACCCGTTTTACATCAACGATTTGTTTACGAATTTATTCATGAATTAATCCATGGTCTGTTTCAAGGTCAAAGTAATTATATTTACATCAAGTGAACAAAATCGTGGATGTGCTGAAACAATATTGCTGTCATATAGTTTAGCGGTTTTCGCAAGATCTATTTAATTCGTACTTTTTTGTGGTTTTGATAGTAAAACTTTCGATTTGATTGTGATTTTTTATTTAGAAAATGTTTAATAATATACAGATACGAGCATGCAACATGCATGACATGCATCGTATGATTTTCTGGTTGGTACTACCGAATTTGACGTCAAACTTGAGCACAAATTAATTGGTTGTCAATGCGTGAAATCCATGAACATATTTCACTTCAAATTTCTGGTTTGCACTTGTCAAATTTGACCACAAACGGAATCAATCATTAAAACCTAGGATTTGTTGATGTAAAACGAGTATAAGATTTCTCATTTCATACGGTATATGGCAAAATCACAGCCATTTAAATTTTATAATCGCTACGATATTCAATTTTTTATGATATCTTGTAATACCAGATATGGTGATTTGTATCTAAACGGTTCGTTTTAAAACCAATGTGTGATACATAAAGTAAATATGCAATAATGTACAGAGTATTCCATTAAAAAAAACATAACTGTGAAATGTCACGCTTTTATTAGTCACCCGGTATAAAAGTATTTAATTTTAAAATGTAGTTCAACTCAACATACATACACTTACATAGTTATTTTTTTACTTGACTTGACTCACCCTGTAGATGTACCCTCCAGGCTGATGAAAACTCATGTTTTTTTGTGTTTCTTAAGAAAAACGTACTATATTTTTGTATTTTTATTCATCATTGCTGTTACTTGTGTTAGAGTTTAACAAAATTATGGGAGTTAACCTAGAAATCCCGGGATCCCGATCCCGAAAGTTGGAAACCCTAATTTCGATCCATTCGTTTCTTCAGGAGACTACAAGGTTAATGCCAGTCAGTATTTTGCTCAATACATGGGTGCATGTCATGATACTACGACACTGACAGATATGATCACTTGGCGGACAGTTTTCGAACCGGTCTGCGCATGACGTCACCGTGTGACAAAAGTGTACTAGCACATGGCGCCAAAGCATTGATTTTCGAAAGTTTTATTTCGTTTCCTGTTATATCTGTCTTAGATATTTAATATTCATACAAAATGAAAATAGCTCATGCACATATAATATAAACGATACATATTGCTCTGTATCTGAATAAAAAATTGGTGAAATAGTTATACAGCGAATTGATATTAATCGACGCCTGACCCGTTTGGAGTAGTTTCGAGCGTTCTGAATTTCAGATTCAAAAATGTGAATCTATGTACTAAAAAAAAATTTACATTGTGGAAAAAGAACAGAGCCAGAGCGGTCTGGACGTATTTTTCTGAAATCTCATATAAGAGGTTGATTGGAGTGCCTAGTGAAACCATCTTTTTGTGGGAAAATTTCTCGGGTAGGGGGTGGAATTTTTATATACTCCATTCAGGAGCCTTTGATTACCGTTCTTATTTTTTATATATAGATTATGATGTTCCGTCACCAGCTCTTCAAGCCAATTTGCATATGTATTTACTGTATAATTCTTTTAATAAAAGGTAGACAAGAAATAAATAACATGATTTTGTCATTAGAGGTTTTTAAAAATCATGAACAAGCATAATGGCATTATGTTTATGGCGACTGAATATTGACTTTTTTCTGCTAATGATTGATGGAAGAATACATTACCAAATTTTCTTATTTTTTATTTATTCAAATATATGACACAACCGCGTATATGTTAAACATAAAATAATAACATATCACAATACAACAATACAATATCTTTCTGGGCATTGTATTTAGCTAGTACAAGTGAATTCTCGTATACTAAAGATTCCTAGTAATAACAGGTTTTCCATCAATTTTTTTCAAAATGTTTTCACACGATGTATCTGTTTAATAATATGTTTGAATTAAAAAGTTTGATCCACTTGTAGTGATGGTTTCTGATGGCCTGGGTATAGGGCACATTATTCGTTGCTCTCTTGTGTTGTAGTTAGGTATTGATTCTGTATATATGAGTCTATGGGGAAATATATGTTGGACAGACAATAAGAACTGAAAAAGGGGTGAATAAGAGCATATAGAACTAGCTTTTCTCTATATGAACTGAAAATGGAATATCAAAATACGTTCTGCAACCTGTAAATCTCCAACCATCTTTTAGCGCATTTTTATTTTATGTAGCTTTTTTTTATTCCAAATAGGAAAGGCGCTAGGAAAGCTGGATACACCGTCACGTCGCAGGACCCTGTATACTTATTACTTTATACTATTTTACAATGCTGGTGAATTTCAGTTTTCTAATATTCGAGGTCTCTCTAATTCCCCTATCAAGAATTTGTATTCTGAAATACATTTTGCATCTAGAAATCAAGCTCATCTTTGCTTCATCAGTCACATATACATTCTCTGATAATTTGTTTAAATTCGCGAGATTTGTTTTTTCAATTCTCAAAGCGTTTCCATTATAGTTGGAAAATATATGGCCGAGCTCATTCCATTTTGCCAAGAACTCATCTGTATGTTTTTGTGGTCCACCTTCTGTTAAATGGTCGACCCAACTGAGAGAAGTATCTGTGCAATCTGGGATATAACCCAGTATCTCCTTATTTTTCAACTTAAATGCAATGAAACCGGCCAAATTTTCCAAACCATACCAAGTAGCGGTAGTGTGACGAATAGTTTTTACTTTTTTATTATTACATCCCACAACCACACAACAAACCATTGTTCAAATATGTGTTAAACTCCAGAATCGCAAATAATTAATGTTTTATCAAACTTTACTACGGTAAACCAGTAAACTCAAGAAAATAAACTGAAAATGTTCGGCTATAACCTGTAACTAAACGAGTAAACAAACCCTGTTTGTCACACGCTGACGTCACAGTTGGAAGCGAGACGGAAGACATCATGCGCGTGAGCATACCTTCTAAAGTCGTAGTATCATGGGTGCATGTAATGAATTCTGTTACTGTTTACGTCAGCAAGATCACCATGGATATGAAGGATGCGGCTTTCAGTAATTTTGACATATTCTTTTTTAAAGCGTTTAACCCACGCGAGTGTTTAAACTTGATGGTGAGGCTATATAAGCCTCATTATTTGATTTAGTTGAGTGTCGATGGTTTTTACTTACGAACCGTTTATCGAATCTACTATACAGTATTCAGTAGTAGAACTTGCCAGTCCCAGTGCTAAAGAGCGCAGAGTGGCCAAGCAAAGCACCATACGTTGTACCACAAAGCTACTGAAGTATCGTTTCAAGTTTAGCAACAGTATTCGTTAAGAAGATTGTTCTGTTCCTAGGTATTTAGATCTCCACATGGACTTTTGGCTCTATATTTGCTAGTCTGATACTGAGGTAGAAGCGCAATACTTCAGTTTTGCTCGCATTTATCTTACGAATGTAGGCAAGGCGTTTATTAAAGACATTCAAGTATTGTAAGCCGAATACAAACAGTGTTTGAGATAACTACTGCAAGTTGAAGACTGTGGATAAAACTAGCTCGGTATTTAATCTACGCCTCTGGATTGTGGGTCCATTGCTACATTATTCTATTCCAATGTAATTAAAATAATACAAAGTCGCCATTTTGCTTTCACGTGCCTTGTAATCACTCTCCAGTTAAGGTTAACAGAAAAATAAAGGACACTGGTGGGTGCTGTAATGAACCTCGCTGCGACAACAATTAATAGTAGTTGCTTCGCTCTTTGTAAATCGACTGAAGTGCATTAGGGAGTAATTTCGTTTGAGCAGTGTAATAAATTGCTGTTTCATGCCATTAAACTAATACACTTATATCTATTTATAAAGTATTTCGTACCCTGAATTCTTGAGAATACGATCAATTTACCAGTTGTTAATTCAGCTTTTCAGACTTTTATCAGAGATTGGCAACTTTTTATAATACCATTTTTCAATATCACGTGAGCTAATAGAAATACGTATAAGCTTACATTTACAATTGGCCTCCCTATAGCGGTGAATACTTGTAGAGGTGTGAAATATCGACACGATTATCGAGGTTACTTAATACATGCAAATAACATTCATGAATTTATGTCTTTATTACGTCGGATATTATTAATAACCGCAATAACCAATAAATTTTATCGACTGTCCAAGTGTCCACATACATATTATAAAGGAAATACATCACGGTTAGCAGCCAGTAGGAAGGAAATGCCGAATGAGTACGTAAAAGTGAATGAGAAATGGGGTTATAAATATTGTTAGTGTTGGTTGTGTGCTATTTCAGAGGCCATTTCAAAGTAGATATAACAAGGAATGTAGATTTGAATTGAGCCTACACCACCATTGGAAACTATTCTCTTTTGTATGTCACGAAATCCTCTTGAAGAGGTTTTTAGAACTAGGAGTATATCAATTTGGTCCTGAACATAAAAAACTTATTCGACAACCCAAAGGAGAAGGTTGACAAAGAGGTGCGGAATACATGAAATTAGCTGCATCGATTTTAATACATGTAATATAGGGCACACTGGGAAACCCACTAGAATATGTTTAAGATATTTCAATGAATTACAAATAATTCCACCTCGAAGGCACCTTGTGTGAGGGATGGGTATGATATTGAGTCTATAATTTAGCTAACTTATTGCATTTATCCTATCCAATTATCATATAAGGAAAATGTCATGGCTTTACCCGGAGATGAGGTGGCGACATGGCCAAACAATTCTGTATTCAGTTTTAGAGATGAATCCGTCATTTCTTCTTCCTGCATTAAATAGGAAGCTGCTACAGCTTTCCACAAGTCTTCATTTCTTATCTAAAAACATTAAATACGATATCCCATACAAAAAATGTAGTCAAGTTGATTGACTCAGTACTTCCCACACATTCCGACGATACCAGTTTTATTATTTTCCCACAGCATGAGACTACAGATGCCCCTGCAATCAAATCATCGCTCGCCCGACCGCAAAAAAAGTGTTTTATTCTACTAGGTGCTTCTTTCACAGGTCAATGGACAATATATCATGAATACAACAAATGTTTGAGTTTTACAAACCCCCACCCCCGAACCACCCCAATTTCACCCCCAACCAAACAAATTTTTAAAATGATCAGGAACCCCTAAAACGTCTAAAATGAAGTTTGAGGTGTTTTTTATATTTTTAGTTTTTTATAATTGCCGCGCCGCCACTGAAATGATTTCTAAAAACCATACGCGCTTTCCATACTCGACGCGGTAATAAATCTGTGTCAAAATGTCATTAAAGTCAAGTCAGAAGTTTCCACATAACACAATACAAAACGATCCAAAGTAATACTCGTATGTATTTTGTATGCATCAGAAAGTTCAAGTCCCCTGGTTTCTGTAATCGGCAAGGCAATGTTCGGATGGACCTAAAAAAGTGTATTATGCCGCTAGGTCTTTCTCTCTCAGGTCAGTAGACAGCCCATTATGAGTACAACACATTTTTCAGATTTACAACCCCCCACCCCCCCCCCCCCCCCCAGCCACCCTAATTTCATCCCCTCCCCAAAAAAAAGTAGAAAATGATCAGGAACCCCTAAAACGCCTAAAAACGAAGTTTGAGCTGTTTTCATATTTTTGGTTTTTTTAATATTGCTCCGCCGCCACTGAGACGATTTCTAAAAATGAGACGCGTTTTCCATCCTCGCCAAAGTAGTAACACTATGCCGAAATTTAATTAACATCAATTCAGTAATTTCAACATTATAAAATACAGAACGATCTAAAGCAATACTCGTATGTATACATCGCAAAATTCTCTAAAAAGTCCCTTGCTTCCTGTAATACACAAGGCAATGTTCGGATGGACCTAAAAAAGTGTATGTATGAGTACAACAAATTTTTCAGCTTTACAACCCCCCCCCAATTTCACCCCCACCCAAAAAAAAGTAGAAAATGATCAGGAACCCCAACACCTAAAAACGAAGTTTGAGGCATATTTGAAATTTTTCGTTTTTGCTAATTACTCCGCCGCCCATGCACCGATTTTCAAAATTGTAGCAACATTACCTACTACGACCGTACACCATATCACTACCCAAATTTCATCAAAATCTATGCAGCGGTTACTGATATTAGGAGGCTAGAAAAACGCCAACAGACAGACAGACAGACCGACAGACCGACAGACCGACAGACCGACAGACCGACAGACCGACAGACCGACAGACCGACAGACAGACCGACAGAAATAAGTGACGTGGATTTTCGTCATGTAGGCATCATAAAACGCCCAAAAAGTATATTATCTCAAAATCTAAAATTTTCGCGATCACACTACTCCCCTCACTTATCGGTGTGGGAAATAAAAAGTAGGAAAGAATTTACTCGAGTAAATTCAAACGGCGTTCTCACTGTGGAATTTGTTGGTATAAAATTTAAAGGTTTTTTTTTTAAACCGAAAGGCATATTGACAAAACCGAGTTTAGCTTAGGTGAAGACGAGCTTAAATTGAACGTAAGGTAGATTCAATCCAAACGAGTCGAAATTAGTTCTTACTAGAGTGAACTTTGAGCAGCTGGAGGATGCATATGAAAGCTTAGAAATAGTCAACCAAGTAATTCATAAAGACAAAGGCCTGATTGCAAACAGTTGCTACTTACTTCGGTTTCTTAAAGATTGGGAAGTTATCTGACGTGTTCCTTTGACAGGTAATAGACCTTTATAGTTAATTTAGTCAAAAATCTTCTCCTGAAAATGCTAACATATGTGTGGCCCAATACGTGTCTGGTTTGCAAAAATCCTTTTAAGCGGGTGGTTAGACTGCTAGTCTGGGTGTAGTACCCAATAGTGCCTCACGTAATTTGGGAAAATGTCATTTTTAGCGTGAAGGGGATGGTCTATTATGTGATTTAAAAAGGAAAATTTGCGATCCAATCACGTTATTTTTCAGAAAAAGTTGTTAAAACTCGGTATTTTCACCACATTTTCGTAGTACACCCACACAGAACAAGGCGATTTTAGAATCGAGAGCCCACTTTACACACGTTACTAGTATGAGAAGGAAGCGGTGTTGCCAACATGTACTCGATATCTAGCATCTAGAGAAATACTGTTAGAAATTCTGACAAGTGTTCAAGTCATCAGGTGGTAGTTTAAGGTCGGTTGCAAGATTTTATCGAACCAGGCAGGCATACAAAAAATCGACTTGACAAGAAGCTAAATTTTGTACCAATTTCATTTTGCATCGGTTGCTAGACAACAAATGCATTATGAAATATTCCGTGTTTATCTGCTGTTTTTGATAACAAAAACTAAGGTGGTTTAGAGAATATAACGGCGAACAACAAATGTCATCAGTTTGTTACACTTTGTGCATTACAAATCATTTCGTAGTTGATTCCCAGAAATCAGATAATTAATATGGAAAGTGATAGTGACTTGAAATGGACACTTCCAAGTATAACGGAAGCAGCAAATTTAAGAACACTAAGTTTATTGCCGGAAACATCAAAGAAAATATACAAACAGGCTCATAACCAATTTTTGGAGTGGAAAGGAGAAATGCAAAATGCAAAATCTGTTTCCGACAATGTATTAGTGGCTTATTTTGGCGATATGGAGAAACATTTTTCGGACACAATACTCAATGCTGCAAACGAGTCTCAGGATTAATAACAATAGGGATATTGCAAAATACTTAAAACTGAAAGCATTCTTTAAGCAATAGTCCGAATGGTATAGCCGAAGATCTTTGCATCAAATAACATCAATAAATTTATTATAATTGTCGTTTTAGGTAAAGTATAGTATGCATTTCGCACCAAATAGTAATTTTGCACTAATTCGTATTGCAACACCCCGCTTTGGCTCATATCGCAAACTTTCAAACTCGTGCTTGTTTTGCTTGTGCTTTGCATAATTTTATAACAATACAATATAATGAATTTACTAAAAAAACCCATTTTTACGCTAGTTCTTTTTCACAAGCCATTGCCTTCAAAGTGAAATAATATTGATTGGTATCAAGGGATTTTTAATCAGTCCAACGAAATGCTACTCTAAGGTATTCAAAAAAATACCAGTCTGAAAGAATGACTTCTTTGACTACGCTGCTAAAATAATAGTCTCTTGTAGAATCGGAATATCGATTAATATTGCTTTGGCGTAAACAAGTCTTAAAGTTAATGATCCCACGGCACAAAACCAAAAATATAAAAATGAATCACATTGATTGCTATGCTTAGACTTAATGACGACCTAATTTGGGGAATATTATACAAATTATCCTCTATAAATCTATTAATCCTTTCCAGAGTCGCCTTTCGGCGTTGTGTGTCACTCAAACGCAACGGCGCTAAAAGATGAAAGGCGCCACCGTTCTTCATTAAGGCCCGTAAAGGCGGTCAGGCATCGCGTGCCTCTTCCTTCGTATAGAGCCTGTACCCGCCAACTTTGTCCTTTACAACAAGTCTAGCACGGGAGGTGCATCAAATAGGCGAAGGAAGTGTTGTAGTCGCGAAATTCGAATTTTAGGTACAATTTATACTCCGAAGTTTGATACATTCGTTATTATAGCAGATACAAAAAAAAATCGTCATCATTTTAAAATTATTGTATAATATACAGGGTTGTTCATGAATTCACGGCATACCAAAGTTGCTTTTTGAAATGGAACACTCTATATATTATCCCAAATTTGAATTATCCTCGATTTCCCTATTCCGGAAATATACGGTATTATAAGGTTATGGGTAATTTTAGAGATATGGCCACTTTATGTGAAAATCTTAATGAATTCATCACCCTGTATCTTAACAAATCAAGAACAGGAAGCTTGCTTCTCTAAGCTAGAATAATTCCGTGGTTATCTAGTTTTATTTAAAATTATCAATTTTCTGCTATCCTTGATTTTGTATACAGGGTGAACCAAAACTCGCGACCATAATTTTCTTTGTTATTCTAAATTAAACACTCTGTATTTTATAGCATCGTCAGAAAGTTCTTACAAAATACTTCCACTTATATTAAGCATTCCCTATACGTGAATGTAACAGTTATGGAGCTATTCCGATTTGAAGTAGTAAAACGACTCCTAATAATACTACATTTTTGCCAAATACTGAGGAGTTGGTCATGGCTACCGTGTTTGTTATACTGTTTGAACTTACTTCGAAAAGAAAAGTAATTCAAGGATCGAAGGACTCGAAGGACGAAAATGAAAGAACTAACAGGACGTCGTAACTGGAAATCAATTAAACATTTGTAGTTATATATAGAACAAGAGTTAATCACTTTTGCATGCTCGATCAAAATCTATATTTTCGTTTTTGATACGTTCACACATAAAACTTCTTGTAATAACTAATATAGTCTTGTTAAATATTCTGTAGTTTTATTTTCGGATAATTTTTGTAATAGACATGAGCTTTTCAATTTGCTAATTAGCAATTATGTTAGCTAATTGACACTTAGTCACAATTAAAATATTAACTTCAGTTATTTAACAAATATAACAAGCATAGCATCCATGGCCAACTCTAACAAAAGCCAGAATTTAGCAAAAATATTGTTTTTCTACTTCAAATCTGAATAACTCCATAATTGTTACATTCAGGTATAGGGAATGCTTATAAAAGTGGAAGTATGTTGTTAGACATTTTTGACGACGCTATAAAATACAGGGTGTTCCGTTTAAAATAACAATGAAAATTATGGTCGTGAGTTTTGGTTCACCCTGTATACAAAATCAAAGATAGCAGAAATTTGATAATTTTAGACAAAACTAGATAAACACGAAATTATTCTTGCATTGAGAATCAAGCTATTGATTTTTTAAGATACAGGGTGATGAATTAATTAAGATTTTCACATAAAAGTGACTATATCTCTGAAATTACCCGATATGACCTAATGAAACCCTATATTTCCGGAATAGGGAAAGCGAGCACAATTCAAATTTGTGATAATATATAGGGTGTTCCATTTGAAAAAAACACAACTTTGGTATGCCGTCACTATTAATAACACTTAAAATGTAGACCTTAGTTTTACTGACAACTATTATTGGAAAGTTTTTTTTGTATCTCTCATAATAACGGAGGTATCAAGCTTTGGAGTATAAGTTGATCACCCTGTATGTTTTCTGGATATTTCAGGAGATCCAGATCAAGAAAAATTATTTCACTCATTTCTGTCTGTCTGTCGAGTTGTTTCATTGGTGTCTATTCCCTCTTTTACTGTACGGTAATCCCTTGCACCTATGCACAATTGACAAAGTTGGATCTGGCATGCGAAATCTTTAATGCAACTAAGAGAGAAGGTACATACGAGCAAAGCCAACAGTTGCAAATCTGACACCTAACTCCTCGTACATCCGACATCCCCACTACCTCCACTGCCAGGCGCACTAAGAAAACAGTTTCGGTGGAGTGTGTATAGCATTTTGCCAGATTATCAGTATGCTTGTAACCAGCGTTTGGCATGAAAATCGTCAGAAATCGGCAATCTTTGGCATGCTTAAATGAAAATTTCCGGAAACGGCGACTTCGTGGTCGCAAATGTCAAAATTGCCAAAACTGAAACGCCCAGTATGACATATTCTTTGGGTGAGGGTAACGTCTGGCCTACAAAACTGCAAAAATATCTCAAACTGAAATTATCATTAGCCTGTGGTTACGGTCATATTTATTATAGAAATTAAGGGGCCTGGATACACACATTTATGCATACGTATTTGCCATGTAAAACACGGACTCACAATTTCTCGCATAACACGCTCTATTTTCAAACTACATATATAATATTTCAGAAGGCGATAGTTAAGACATTAATGAATAACAACTATTTTCTATTTTCTCAAAAAAGTTTTTTAATGTGCAAAAAAAAACTCGCAATGCAAAATAATACTTCTATAAATGCCTGTAATTTAATAACCAAACACGATATCAAAAAAGGCTAAATAGCTGCACAAGCGCAAGCTTTCTCCTTCAATTTGCTCTCTGAGTCAAGTTTAAAGGTAACTTCAGGAGCTTGGAAATGCGAAATTCATTTTTATAGTGACCTTTGGACCTTACCTTTTTACCTTGTGACCTTACCTTTGGATTTTTGGACTTATCTGCCCTCATCTTAGACACACACACACTGGAGAAAGGGGACAGGTGGCCACGCCTCCTCGCTAACACGAGAATACGTCTTTTCTTGGATTCTCAATTTCGCGCGCTATCCCTACCCTAGACCCTTAAGGGCTATTATGTCCCTCTCGCACAGCTTAAAAATCCTTGGAATCCGGGGAGGTTACATCAACCCTGGTTTACGACTGTTTCAATATTCTCAGCTCACTAATCCACGCAATGCTGTACATCTCAGTTAGGTACCATAGTATGAAGGTATTGATGGCAATGAGTGTACATTTGAAAGCACTTCACCTTTAGCTGGATGCGCCTTGTTTTAAAACGTATGTACACGCGTGGTGTATTCTGTACACCACCGACATTTATATTATATCTTAGGTAATAAATACCAACAAAGTTATTGCAAAGTTAGTATTAACACTACACACCAATACATCACCTTCTCGTTTAGTGTTACAAGGAGGCTACTTACACCCGTACGCACCGTTTGGCGATTCTAATCCTAGTTCTCTAATCGCGTTTTGCTAATCTTTGGCATCTAGCCATGCACCGTCAAGAGATTAACTAATCCAGATTGGAGATATGGCAAGGTTGTGTTCGCAAGATAGTTTTGACAGTGAAAGTGTCAAAATTTTCAGTTTGTGGTGCATAGTAAACAAGTAATCTAATCCAGGTTTACGTAACTAATCGCGTAATTGACTTACGGTGCATACGGGTGTTAGACATCAGTTGCTGTGGCTTACTAATAAATGTGGCGAATATACAGTCTTTTGAGTTGTTGCTCACTTGTAATGCAAATTTGTTACAAATTCGAGGGGTAGCTTGTAGAACCGCTCTCCCGTATAGAATTTTCATTTTAAGCTCCTCACAAAATACACTATTCTAATATAGGCATGTCAGTTTTTACTGCTACTCCTCCCATACATATCCGCACCTGTTTCAGGTTATTGTTCATTTTCTGTTTCTAGGTTTTAAAATGCTATTCAATTATCTGGATCATTACTGTACAATAATAGAAGCAACAATAAATTTGGCTGAGCTCTATTCTGTACACGCAACACCAATATGTGCGCTCCATCACCTGTACTAGTCGAAACTATGGGTCGCTCTGTAATGCCACGGGCTATTTGGTTATACCGATTCCATCTGATCGTAATCAACTAGAACTGAAATAGTGCTGACGGCTCGTGGATAATTAAACGAAAAGGCGGAATATAGTTACAAGAGATTTATGAGTACTGTACAAGAAAAATTGGATATAGGATATAGCAGGTTGTACTTTGAGGCCCCTATTTTTTCATGTAACCAGTTACATGAAAAATGAGCAAAATAAAATGAACTATAAAATCTTTTGAAATAAACGAGAGGCCTAAATTGAATATTTGCAACAAACAATAAGGATCTTCGAAAATTTAAACTATACATTTTTACTCAGAGTATTAAAAAAATGGAGTCAAGTTGATTGACTCAGTACTTCCCACGCATAATAATCATACGATTTTATTGGTTTCCCATTGCATGAAGCTATCTATCCATCCGCCCGCAAAAAAAATATCCAACACAAAAACTCTCGTAAATAGTTTCTTGCCTCTCCCTCCTTAGGAACTAGGACGCCACAGTTTTTATTCTGCATCCCTCAAATGGACGATGCGAAATGATCAGGAGCCTCAAACCGTCTAAAAACGATGTATGAGCTGTTTTTATATATTTAGTTTTTTTTATTATTGTTGCTCCGTCACTGACACGATTTTCCAGAAACAGGCGCGTTTTTCATTGTCGCCGCGATAGTGAATTCTGGGTCGAAGTTTCATTAAAATCAATTCAAAAATTTTCGTTTTACGCAATATACATAGCACGTAATTAAGTAACACTCGTACATATTGTGTATACATCACAAAAGTCTGTTGGTTTGTGTAATAGGCAAGCCAATATTCAGATGGACTTAAAAAAATATGTCGCTAGGTATTTTTTCCATAGGTCAATGAAGAAATTATTATGCATACAACATATTTTTCAGTTTTACAACCCTCCACCCCCCAACCACCCCAAATTCACCCCTACCCAAAAAGAAGAAAATGATCAGGAACCCCTAAAATTCCTAAAAACAAAGTTTGAGCTGTTTTTATATTTTTGATTTTTTTATTATTGCTGTTCCACCACTGACGCGACTTTTTCAAAACATGCGCGTTCTCCATCCTCGCCACGGTAGTAATACTGTGTCAAAATTTCATTAAAATCAATTTAATAATTTTCGCGTTACGCAATATAGAACGATCTACAACAATACTCGTATGTATACATCACAAATTCTAAGTCCCTTGCTTTCTATAATAAGCAAGGCAATGTTCGGAAGGACCTAAAAAAAAGTGTATAATGCCGCTAGGTTTTTCATTGACATGTCAATGGGCAGCCCATTATGAATACAAAAAATTTTTCACATTTCCAACCCACCTCCCCAAATTCACCCCTACCCAAAAAGAAGAAAATGATCAGGAACTCCTAAAATGCCTAAAAACGAAGCTTGAGGAATATTTAATTTTCTTGTTTTTTGCTAATTACTCCGCCGCCAATGCACCGATTCTCAAAATTTTAGCAGCATCACCTACTAGAACCACACAGCATATCGCTACCCAAATTTCATCGCAATCCATGCAGCGGTTGCTGAGATTATGAGGGTAGAAAAACGCGACAGACAGACAGACCGACGGAAATGAGTGACGTGGATTTTTGTTATGTAGACGTCATAAAACGCCCAAAAAGCGTATTATCTCAAAATCGAAAATTTTCGCGATCACAATACTCCCCTCACCTATCGGTGTGGGAAGTAGTAGTATTAGTATTTTATCGAATAAAAAATTCTACGAATTCTAAAAATGTCGTTTTTCCACATGTTCAATGTAACGTGGGTGACAATGATCTCAAGAGATACCCACCCCATTTATATGGGTAGCGTATCCAGGAAGTTGGTCGTGGGGGGGACGGGGGCAGGGGTAAAAATTAATAAAGCAGGTCCTGAGCAAAACAAAGATATTTTCTCACAAAGTTGGTTTATCAAAAAATGTACCTACTGTGTGGGAGGGGTCTTGATATTGAGGGCCATGTTATTTGAAAAAGGAAAGAAACTATATCTGCTTGAGTTTTTGCGTCAACTGGGAAGGGGGGTAATTACCACCATACACTACTACCGCCCCCTGTATATACGCCTCTGATTTAAATATGCACATTTGTCTCTTCTGGGATTACCCAAAGTTGGAGTCTATGCCTCTTACCTACATCAATGCAAGTATGGCCCAAGTCACATTTTTGAGAAAAACGCTTTTAAAGTTTAGGTTTCTCTTTGGAAACATTACGTTCTCGAATAATCATTTGATTTGCTATAATATTGTACTGTTTTCGTTTCAGAGTGAGCGAGAAACGCTAGTTTAGTGGTCTACTTTCCAAGATTTTGTTTTTTTCTTTAAAACGGCCGTAGGCACTTTTTCCTTTGGATTTTAATAGGGTCATAGAAACCTGTACATACTTTAATGTATTTTTATTTTATAACATATGAGAATAAAAAATACACTACAAATACAAAAGCTATTCATAAATATTGGTGTCAGAGTCTATTGCGTCATCAAGAACTCCATTTTCTGAGCCTGGACGCATATCAGATGTAGCATTATCTGTAGGTCAGATATGTGATATCTGTAAGAGAGAAATGTGATAAAATTTACAGTTTTGCTTTATATGATACAATTTTTATGTTATCTCAGCATAAAATAGGATTTTCCTATACAAACACAATATTATCGACAATATTAAAAAACCTACTTACCTATATTTCTTGAACTATCTCTCCACAATTTTTCAACTATAAATGATAAGACAAATTGAGTGGAATAATAAATCAGTAGGAGCACGTTACTATCAGTGAATGGAAAAACGAATGATAAACCACAAACTAAGCATAAAATAATATGCTAATGGACTATAAAGCAATTTTTGCTGTGAAGTGGGCATTCATAGTGACCAACAGACCGTGTACTTGGGGTCATCTTCCATTGAAGATGTTTTATCCAATATTTGCCTGGACTTAGGCACATGTTGCACCGAACTGACAACTATTTTAAAAAAATAATATGCTTATATAATCACTTAGGTACATCTTACTACAATTTTAGATATACTATCAGAAAGCTAACAAAAAGTTCGCATATATGACACTGATAGTCTATAATTGAGGAACATTTGACTTAGGCACTCCTTGTATTGAACCCTTCAATTGGTTAAGAGAAATTTTTGGAAATAGTAATAATAAAGGCGCAGTCATAGAAATGTTGTAAAATAAGTCATCAAATAATAGTATTTTTACATGTTAAGCAGATATTGAAAAAATGATTGTTGAAACAGCAATCAATTCTACAATCGGCCACTATTAGTGTAGTGTAGCAGAAAATTTTGATACATGGTTTTATTAACTGCACTTTCCAATTCAACGTGAAATTCATTTTCAAAAGAGCCACCTCAAGGTAAAGTTGCACATATTTTTTTTCATAAAATAGCCTAGAGAAATCACTTCAAAAATGCAATACGACTTCTACTTTTTATCAAAAAAGAAAGGAAAAAGACGTTCGCTATTTTTCTTCAAATCAAAAAAGTTACATAACGGATCCGAAGTATTTAAAAATGTCAATCAAGACTAACAATATTATTAGCTAGTGAAGCGTGAATTTTATCTTTGTGTAATGCTCTAAAAGGTCCAAAAGATACGTTAAGGTTTACTTCGTTTATAAAGGGTACCGCAAAATATATATCATCTGACGCAGCATTCGCAGATTTAAGAGTACCTACACATATGGCTAGGGAAAGATAATCCCATTGAAAATTGGGATTGAGGTACGTCTCTTATAAAGTGGAGCCAATAATAATGGAACAACTTCCCGTTTCGGATAAAAATGTTATTCTGTAAATTGTAAGAAGGGATGCGGAAATGCTTGCGGATACCGAAAAAGAAAGAATAAATTGTACTATAGCGTTTTCACAGTGCAATGGCAACAGCTGTTTAAATTCATCTCCTATTGTAAGAGTCAGCGAAATAGAAGCTCATGAAAAATGTAATTATGTTAATTTCAAAGGATCATAATTGAAAGAAATAAAAACTGGTCTTAAAAGCTCTTCAAACAATCAGATTATATGTAGAAATCTGTATTTTTTCAAATATTTATAACTAAAATAAAAAACGAAGTTTATTGACTCAGTACTTCTCACACATTACGGTGAAACCAGTTTATTATTTTCCCACAACATGAAGTTCTAGTCTAAGATCCCCTCGCAACCGAATCATCGCCAGCCCCCCCCCCCCTAAATTGTGTTATACCGCTAGGTCTTTCTTTCACAGGTCAATGGACAACCTATTACCAATACAACAAATTTTTCAGTTTTATAACTCCGCTACACCTATATTTTCAGTTTTTAGTGTTACACAATACAGAACGAGATCTAAAGCAATACTCGTATGTATGTATGTACAAAAAGTGCATTATGCCGCTAGGTCTTTCTTTCACAGGCAATGGAGAGTCTATTATACACACAACAAATTTTTCTCTTTTACAACCTCTCACCACCCAAAAAAGGTAGAAAGTGATCGGAAACCCTTAAGACATCTATAAATGAAGTATGAGCTGTTTTCATATTTTTAGTTTTTTGATTATTGGGCTACGCTGTCACTAACACAATTTCTAACAACCATACGCGTTTTCCATCCTCAACAGAGTAATAATACTGTGTCACAATTTCATTAGAACCAATTTAATAGTTTCCACGTTACAAAATACCAAACGATCTAAAGCACTAAATACTCGACACAGAACATTCTAAGTCCCTTAGTTTCGGTAGTGGGCAAGGCAATGTTCGGATAGACCTAAAAAACCTAAAAAGGTGATTTACATATGTCGCTAGTTCTTCCTTCACAGGTCAGTGGACAGATGAATACAACAAATTTTTCAGCTTTCAACCTCCCCATCCCCCAACTACCCCAATTTCACTCCCACCCAAGAATGATCAGGAACCTCTAAAACGCTTAAAAACGAAGTTAAGCTGTTTTTATATTTTCAGGTCTTTTTATTATTTCTGCCATTTATAAAAACCATACGCATTTTACATCCTTGCCACGGTAGTAATACAGTAACAAAATTTCATTAAAATCAATTCAGCAGTTTCCTCGTTACATAATACAGAAGTCCTTTGGTTTCTGGAACAGGCAAGGCAATGTTCGGATCGAGGTTCTGATGGACCTAAAAAAGTTATTTATGTCACTAGGTCTTCTTTCACAGGCCGGTGGACTATTATAAATGCAACAAATTTTTCAATTTGACCACCCGCCACCCCCCAACCGCCCCAAATTTCACCCCACCCAAAAAAATACAAAATGATCAGTAACACCTAAAACGCCTAAAAACTAAGTTTGAGGGATATTTGAATTTCATTGTTTTTTGCTGATTACTCTGCCGCCTATGCACCGATTTTCAAAATGTATTACCTACTACTCCCCCACAGCATATTTCTGCCCAAATTTCATCACAATCCACACAAAGAGCTTTAGGCACAGACATGTATTCTAAAATAAACGAGCTGCATCAATTGAAACTGCAGATACATGCTTAGAAAATTATAAGGAAGGGACTTGGGCAGTTTCCAAAAATAGGATTTTCTATCAAAATTCAAGACAGAAAAGTTAAATAGACCGTATAAAAAAATCGACTACACCTTGATGGAATAATCCGCCTAATAGGATGTAGTCATAATACATCTAAAACATACCATCTAATAGTTTTATGTATCTTGCAGGCTTGTTCTATATTAGTAAAATTCACAAGTCACAAGTTAGCTTGTAAATGGTCTTACGTGATGGTAGCTTGAAAGGATCTCGCGAAAGCCTCATCCCCATGCCCAGCTATTAACACTATTTGCATACTTACTGTAATTTATATAGCTGAAACGCGTGCCTTGCGTAATCCATCTTCGCAATAATTTCGTCTGAGAAAAAGCGAATGAACAAACGTTCCAATACTCATCGTACAAAGAGAGCATTCCTCATTTGAGGTCGCCTGCTAAGCTCAGATCGGATAGGCTTCCCGTGGTAAACTAGTCACGCAATCTTTTGACAGACGAATCTACAACAGTAGCGTAGTCGTTGAATTTCTTATAGGAATCGCGTGAAAAATATTAAAAGTGACACATTGCTTCATTGGCATTGGTTTGAATTGACCGTAGAGTTGAAAGACCACACTGAACGAAAAGAGTACGTTATAATGACAAAAAACGGCGTCAAGTTGATTGACTCAGTACTTCCCACACATAATAATGATACCATTTTAGTGTTTTCCCATTGCATGAAGCTATAGTCTGAAATCTCCTTGCAACCAAATCATCGCCCATCTGCCCGCAAAAAAACATTCAACACAAAAACTCTCGTTAATAGTTTCTTGCGTCTCCCTTCTTAGAAACTAGGACGCCACAGTTTTCATTCTGCGTGCTTCAACTGAACGATGCGAAACGATAAGGAGCCTCTAAACCGTCTAAAAGCGAAGTATGAGCAGTTTTTATATTTTTAGTTTTTTAATTATTTTTTCAGACTCTGGCGCGTTTTACATAGAACGAATTTGAGCAATACTCGTATATGTATGTATACATCACAAAATTCTAAGTCCCCTGGTTTCTGTAATAGGCAAGGCAATATTCACATGGACTTAAAAAAATACGCCGCTACGTATTTCTTCCATAGGTCAATGGACAAACTATTATGAATATAACAAATCTCTCAGTCTTACAACCCCCCACCCCCCAACCACCCCAATTTCACCCTCACCCAAGAAACGTAGAAAATGATCAGGAATCCATAAAACGCCTAAAAACAAGGTTTGAGCTGTTTTTATATTTTTAGTTTTTTATTATTGCTACGCCGCCACTGACACGATTTTTCAAAAATTTACCCGTCTTCCATCCTCGCCGCGGTAGTAATACTGTGTCAAAATTTCGTTAAAACCAACTGAATAATTTTCGCGTTACGCGATCTAAATCAATGATCGTAGGTATACACCATACAATAATTCAAAGTCCCTTGGTTTCTATAATGAGCAAGGCCATGTTCGAATGGACCTAAAAAAGTGTACTATGTCACTAGGTTTTTCATTCACAGGTCAATGGACAGCCCATTATGAATACAACAAATTTTTCAGTTTTCCAACCCCTCACCCCCCAGCCACCCCAAATTCTCTCCTACCCAAAAAAAGTAGTAGTATCAGGAACCCTAAAACGCCTAAAAACAAAGTTTGAGGCGTTTTTATTTTTTTTTGTTTTTTTGTTATTACTGCGTCGCCACTGACACGATTTTTCCAAAACATACGCGTTTTCCATCCTCGCCGCGGTAGTAATACTGTGACAAAGTTTCATTAAAATCCAATCCATAACTTTTACGTTACTCAATTCAGAATGATCTAAAGCAATATTCCTAAGTAGTATGTATTTATCAGAAAATTCCAAGTCCCTAGGTTGCTGGGATAGGCAAAGCAATCTTCAGATGGGCCTAAAAAAAGGTTATTATGCTGCTAGGTCTTTCTTTTACAGCTCAATGGATAGCCTATTATTAATATAACACATTTTTGAGATTTACAACCCCCCACACCCCAATCACCCCAATTTCACCACCAGACAAAAAAGTAGAGAATGATCAGGAACCCCTAAAACATCCAAAAACGAAGTTTGCTAATTAGTCCGCCGCTCATGGACCGATTTTCAAAATTATAAGAACATTACCTACTACGACCCCACAGCATATCGCCGCCCAAATTTCATCTCACATGCAGCGGTTACTGAGATTACGAGGCTAGAAAAACGCGCACAGACAGGCAGACAGACCGACAGACAGACCGACGGAAATGAGTGACGTGGATTTTCGTTATGTAGACATCACGAAATACCCAAAAAGCGTGTTATCTCACCTATCGGTGTGGGAAGTAAAAGTACATAAAATATATGAAAGTCAGTATCAGTTTTTCGCCGACATCGATTTTCAAGTTAGATTTCTATACTTTGAGTTAATTACTAATGCGCATGTTATGTTTGCTAGGTATTGACACAATTAACAGAAATACATCACCGTATTGTTGCTGTGCGTTATATTAATAATATGACCCTGAATTCTATGATTTTAGGCCATTAATATTAAGAACTAAAGTTTCTATTCGTGATATTAATGACGGCGGTAATTGATCTACGGCTTTCCAGAAAGTCTGTAAGTGAATGCCTTTAGCCTTGAGACTGCACATACCACAAATTATTATTTGTTTTATGTTCATGAACCAATTACAACAAAATAATTATAAAAAAATGGCAGACAACTCAAGCACCAAGCGTTGATTCAATGAACGCGATCACGGTTAGTGCAACTAGTAATTAAAAAATTGAGGATATCGCTTCATAGATTGTATATGCTATATATTTTCGTATATATTATAGAAAATTCTCAGTATTTTTTGTAAACACTGAACGTTTCTAATTGCATACAAATATCGCTGAAACATTTTGTTGAATCCCTCTAAAGTTTATTTTAAAAATAAGCTGCTGCAGCCCTTGGATGTGCAAAATCACTGTCAGGCTTTTATATGTTGAATCTCAAATGTGTGGGTTGGAATTATTGGGGATTATTTATTTGGGCCACATTTTCTACCTCGTCGATTAAATAATGGTGAGGCATACGTTCCATTTTTAAGAGAAGTGCTGGAGGAAAATCCTTTGAGCGTCAGAAGGGATGTTTTTTATGCATGATAGGGCTCCCGCCCATTTTAGTCAAGTAGCAACGTTAGCATTTAACTGAAACATATGCAAATCAGTGGGTAGGTCGAAGAGGACCATAGAATTGGCCCGCTCGATCCCGGATCTCAATCCTCTTGATTTCTCTACTTGGGGCCATTTACAGCATTTGGTTTACCGTACTCCTGTTCGCGATGTAGAGGGCTTAGAAACCGCATAATCGACGCGTGCAGGGTAATAAGAGAGACTCCAGGAATATTTGAGCGAATACGTGGTTCAATGCGCCGACGTCTAGATGCATGCGTAATGTCTGAAGGTAGGCATATTGAACATTCACTATGATTTCTATATGTTGTATGTTTTGTTATTAATAAATTAGTTTTGTTTATTAGTAATCATTTAATGCAGGTAGTAACCACAAAATAACAATAAACCCAGTTCGCATTTATGACGATGTATTTCTGTAGTTATTATTATCCGACTTTCTAAGTTCCTCTCGCATAATTGCGGTAGCGACAAGTGTTGACGGGCTGTGCCAAGTCAACACCCTGACTATTGATCGGAATTTATTATTATTATACAATAGATATGAGTAGAGTACAAGGTACTATAAACTCATGTACAAAATAAGGGGAAAAATCAGGATGTACAGACATAAACGTTCACAAGATGTTAGAAATTGCGCGAACTATAGTTACAAGTTTTGGTCACAACACCACCTGTCATATTTGGTCTTGAAGCTTGTGACGGAATTTGCGTTCACCACATCGACGGGAAGTCTGTTCCAAGAGTCAAACACGCGATTGGTAATAAAGCACTGCCGGATTGATGTTCTGAGCGGCTCCTTCTGTAGTTTCAGGTTGTGTCCTCGGAGATTGCTGTGTGATATCTGGAACATGTTACCTCAGATCAGTGCTAAAAAAGCCATGCAGTGCCCGAAATGTGATTATAAGATCACCTCGAAGTTTTCTGTTTTGCTGCAAACTGCTGCAAACTTATTTTGGGCAAAAAATTCAAGAGACATTTTTTGTTTAGAATGAAACAGGCTATCGGAGATAATTTTTTTAAATGGTAAACAAATAATAAGACAAAAAGTTGCATTGGAAATACATTTTATGGGTTGCGTTTTCCACCGCTTACAACCATAGGGTAGACCAAATAAATTACTGGCTCAGTGTGTTAGTAGAAAATGTCAGGTTAATTTCAATATTGTAACTTTTTAGTGCTTTTGAAAAAAAAATGTTAAACAAATTTGTATGTACCCCCTTTAAGGTTCTGTATCTTAACAAGAGATGCTCCAATGATGTTTCTTTATATGAAAGATCCTATCTTTTTTTCGATGAGGAATCACCCCCTTAAATTTTTTACAGTTATTTAGTTGCACCCTGCATATTATCTTTATTGGATATTTATTGTTTTGTTTTTCTGTTTTGTCATTTGTTATTTTATCGTAACGCATGTACTTTTACCTAAGGTTTCATATAAGAACATATTGTATATTTATTTACATTGTCTGCCATATACACCTATCTGTGGTTTTGGTCAATGAATTACTACTACTACTACTACTACTACTACCAACGAATTCGAATAGGTTAGAAGAAGTAAACAAGGTTTTTGTTTGTACCCACAATCCTAACGCGGCAGCTGGCACACTGACCGCTGAATCGCTGAAAAACCCATACCCTTTGTATGAATAGCAGGTAAATAATCCTAAAAATAACAGCACTAATGTAGAGCCATAATATAAATAGCTACTTTGTTTTGGTTGATCGTTTCGGGTTTTAACAGTGCATAAGTGTTTAAAGACTATTTTAAACAATTCCATGGAATTGTTTAAAAGACTATTTTAAACAATTCCATAATCCCGCAGATTTCTATAAAAAATAACATCGTGTTTGTGAACACAGTAAATAATAACAACGGTATCTTGGACACACACACTCACATGCCTGTTAGAGCATGGGCGTTGCTTTTGCTAACCTATTCGAATTCGTTGACTACTGCTGAGCCGTATGCCGTACGCCACTGGTGCAGGATGGCGATGTGCGGCATTGGGGGCGGCGGCAGGGGGCGGCGGCAGTGGCGGCTCTTTTGCGGGCCGCACGCCGCCGCCGCCGCCGCGCCCGCTGAGAGATTTATAGGCGCCCTCTAAATAATAAGCCGATATTACTTTATGTATCCGTCGATCGCCAAAGGCTAAACGTTCTTGTTTACATCTGCCCTCATTAAAAGCCGCGTTGTTTGCATGTCTCTCTCATAACGTCGCGTCGCCCGTTGTCGGCCGCTGCCGCTGCGTTGGCCTTTCGGCCTTTTTTTGTGGACCTTACCGTCTATGTTAAATCCCAATTCTTCCTCTTTAGGTGCCATCGCGCCATCCCCATTCTGGAGGTTGGCAATCATCAAGGCAATTCGAACTTTGGGAACAGCCACTCCAAATAGCTGGTTATTGGAGCAATTATATACCAGTCCCTCAGATTCTTCAGCCACGAATGTCTTCTCCTTCCTATTGTTCTTTTTCCTGCGATTTTTCTTCAATTATTACATGAAGTAGATGATATTTCTCCCCTCTCATGATGTGTCCCAGGTACTGTAATTTTCTTTTCTTTATAGTTAGCAACACTTGTCTTTGTTTTTTCATCCTAATTAATACTGTCTCGTTTGTAACTTGTCTACCCATGATATTCTCAGAATTCGACGATATATCCACATTTCAAAACTTTCGAGGCGTTGGCTATCTATTTTGTTCATTGTCCACGTTTCCATCCCATAGTACAACACAGAAAATACGTAGCATCTCACAAGCCGCCTCTTCAATTCCAGGCTTAGATTCCGACTATTCAGCACTTTTTTCGTTTTCATAATATTTCTGGCTTTCTCTATGCGTATTCTTATTTCAACAGAGCAATCTTTTTTCTCATTTATACATGTTCCAGGATAAGTATATCGCTTATAACGTTCAACCGCTAGGTCGTGTATATAGAGATTTCCAATGTTTTGGGTGGTTTTAGATATTATCATAAGCTTTGTTTTATTTATGTTTAATGAGAGTCCATATGTTTCACTACTTTCCACCACTTCATTTAACAGGGTCTGTAGGTCTTCAAGGGTTTCTGCCAACAAAACTGTGTCATCAGCATATCGTATATTATTTATTGGTGTTCCATTGATTTTGATACCGATATCGCGATCTTCTACTTTTTCTAAGGCACTGCTGATTATATCTTCCGAGTATAGATTGAATAGAGTTGGCGAAAGAACGCATCCCTGTCTGACTCTTCTCTTTATTTCAATATCGTTCGATATGTTCTGCTCTACTCTTATCTTGGCTTTTTGGTTATAATATAGAGTTTATATTAGCCTAGCATCTCTGCCGTCTAGTCCCCTATCTTTCAGTAGTTTAATTAGATGATAATGTTGAACCCTATCGAATACCTTATTATATTCGATATCCAGACATCCCAATATTTAAGGTAAAATGAATGAAATTACATGTTTGGTACCAAGAGAAATGTCCCTTCATTTGGAATCACAAAATATAAGTTCTGCGTATCCAGATAGGGTTGTGACATTTGTTTGGAGCAACAAAGGTACAGTAAAAATGAAGTACACGAACATTATACCTTGTGACAAGTTTAGAAAAATATTTCTTTAATGATGAGGACACTCTTTTATTCAATTTTAAAGATATATTCCTTCCATCACTTAGCCTTACAGTGAATGCAGAAGTGGAGGGACAGCTGAATGAAAAATAAAGTCATGTTGTTCACACTCAGTTCACACATTACGGTGATCCCAGTTTATTATTTTCCCATAATATGAGGCCATAGTCTGAGTTCCCCTTGGAACCAAATTATCGCCCGCCCGCCAAAAAAAAGTGTGTAATGCCGCTAGGTCTTTCTTTCATAGGCCAATGGACAGCCTATTATGAATACAACACATTTTTTCAGTTTTACAGCCCTCCACCCTCCAACCTCCCCAACTGCACCAACACCCAAAAATGACCAGGAATACCTAAAAGCCCCAGAAACCCAGTTTGAGGTTTGTTTTTTCATTTTTTGTTTTTTTTTATTTCTGCTATCACCGGCACGATTTCTAAAAACCATCCTCGCCAAGGCAATAATACTGTGTCAAAATTCATTAAAATCAATTCGATAGTTTCCTCGTTACACAATACAGAACAATCTAGAGCAATATCTTTATCAGAAAATTCAGTACCTTGGTTTCTGTAATAGGTAAGACAATGTTCGGATAGACCTAAAAGAGTGTACTGTGCTATGCTGCTAGGTCTTTCTTTCACAAGTCAATGGTCAGCATATTTTACGGATAGAACAAATTTTTCAGTTTTGCAACCCCCCACCTCTTAACCACCCCATTTCACCCCCACCCAAAAACTTTACTCTGCGACTCTGTCGCCCATACTCCGATTCTCAAAATTATAGCCGCATTACCTACAACGACACCACAGTATATGGATACCCAAATTTCATTACAATCCATGCAGTGGTTACTGAGATTACGACGCTAAAAAAACGCCAACAGACAGACAGGTCGACGGAAATGGGTGACGTGGATTTTCGTCATGTAGATATCATAAATCGCCCAAAAAGCATATTATCTCAACATTTTCACGATCACAATACTCCCCTCACCTATCTATCGGTTTGGGAAGTAAAATACAGGGTGAGTTTTTAGTACCGGCTCGGTCGATAACGCCACTACTGTAGAAGATAGCGAAAAAAGTTGTATATAAAAGTTGTAGCCACGGATATGCTCCTTGCTCAGCAAATATTTAGATTTATACAGGGTGATCCATAACTACGTGGTGATGCAAACATGCATTTTTTTAAATGAGACACCCTATATATTATTCCATATTCAGATTCTACTAATGATTTCCGTTCTTCCAATATAGGGCATTGTTACATTATACAGGGTGTTTCAAAAGTTATGACCATTTTTATATCCAAATCGCGGACAAATGAACGTACTGTATATCAAAAAGTAATGAATCAAAAATTATTTTTTTTTACACGAAAAGATTAAAAATATCCTCTAGTTTTAAAATCGGCTATAAAAGAAGCCCCAGACGCATATTCGTATACAGGGTGATGTAGAATGCAAAATCCAAATTTTCTCTTTTTTTTCAAATACAACCCCCAATATTTTATTATCCCAAAGAATTGCTTTTAATATGCTCTTTCATCTTTGTATAGCACTTGTTGTACCTACGTCCAGCAGTTTCCGAGATATTTCGATTTTTCGGTAAATTTAAAATATAGCCTCTATTTGTGTACTGAAATTTATTTATTTTGAGAAAGTACTATCTGATTTGTTTTTTATTTAACGAACAACTAAATTATAACGTCTTGATAGTATTTGATGAAGTCAAAACCTTAAATCATCGAGATAATAAAGTCAAGTATGCTGGGGAAACAATTTTGTAGGCGTCATGCATAATTATCAGGTAGTTTTATCAGGTAGGCTTTGAAAAATTGACAGTTTTCATAACCTACTCAATAATTCCGTACTGTGTGAAAAACTAGCTTTGAAAATTAATTTTTCCATTGAGGGTATTTAGGAGAATCTTTGAGAAATTGTCTACTTGCCTCTAGAATATATCAACTATGAATAGCAATATCCAGAACGGAGGCACTCTAAAACTAATTCGTTTGAAAGATTGAAGAATCGTTTTATTGGGACTGTGTCGTTTCATATTTCATAGCCTACCTGATACATCTGCTTGATAATTATGCATGACGTCTATAAAATGGTTTCCTCAGCACACTTGCCCTATATTATCTCGTCAGTTCAGTGTTTTGACTTAATCAAGTATTATTACCGCCTTATATTTTAGTTGTTTGTTAAGCAAAAACAAAATGTGGTAGCATTTTCTCAAAATAAATAAATTTTATTAAAGAAATAGAAGGTATATTTAAAATTTGTAGAAAAATCGAAATATCTCAGAAACTAATGAGTGCAGCCATAATAAGTGCTATACAGGGATGAAAGAGCATATTAAAAGCAATTCTTTGGTATAATAAAATAGTGGGGGTTACATTTAAAAAAAGAGAGAAAATCTAGATTTTGCATTCTACATCACCCTGTATACGAATATGCGTCGCGGGATTTTTTTATAAAGTATTTTAAAACAAGAGCATATTTCTAATCTTCTCATGTAAAAAAAATTTTTTTTGATTAATTACTTTTTGATATACAGTACGTTCATTTGACCGTGATTTGGATACAAAAATGGTCATAACTTTTGAAACACCCCGTATAATGTAACAATACCCTATATTGGAAGAACGGAAATCATTAGTAGAATTTGAATATGGAATAATATATAGGGTGTCCCATTCAAAAAAATGCATGTTTGCATCACCACGTAGTTGTGGATCACCCTGTATAAATTGAAATATTTTCTGAGCAAGGAGCATATCCGTGGCTACAATTTTTATATACAATTTTTTTCGCTATCTTCTACAGTAGTGGAGTTATCGACCGAGCCGGTACTAAAAACTCACCCTGTATATCAAACTACATTGTTTGTGCCTCCCGGGTTCGTATTTCTTTTGGGCGTAGCCCTTTTCACTTCAATATTGAATGCTTCCATTGTTTGGGATTTCCATGTGCATAGATTTCAGAAATTTTTAGTTTTAACAGCACGAGTATATACTTATAAAAACATTACTGGTATTATCTGCTACTAATCTTTGGTTGCCTGAAGTAATAAACCAGTTCGCAGAAAGTCCAATGAAGCAAACGAAAAGACAGCTAGCATAAGCTATTAGATATCATGATCCAGTTCTGGTATGAAACTGTGAGATGTTAATGCTGTTGGATAATCACTGGCTTTAGAAAATGGTACCGTAAAATATTTTGAGACATACTATAATTATCTTACTATGTATGCCTATACCCCGCCACAAGGCTCAGCCTTCTAGGGGTGGCATTATTTGTAGTTTTATTGCAAATAAATGAATGAATAGTACAAACTTAATTTTTAACACATTCTTTATTTTTTCTATACATATCTCTTATTATCCTTTCGACCATTAGTAGAAGCTTCTCATGGTGTTCAGACTTTATGTTACTCGAAGTACCGAGCCAAACTATAATTATACATACGTTGTTATCGCAAGAAAATTAGATTTGAGACAAGTTTTTGAACGTTTTATGATGCCTGCATCACGAAAATATATGTGACTCGTTTCTGACGGTCTGACTGCTAGCCTGTCGGTTCACATTCTTTTACCAGATGCACGGGTTTTATTGAAATTTTAGGAGCGATATGCGGCAAGGTCATAGTAGCTATTTCTATATTTTTTCAAAATAATTGGCACTCGAACGATAATTAAAACTGTCGACTTTCCTGATTAAATTTCACAAAAATACAAACTACAAATAGTTGGATGTCACGCCTGTTAAGCTCTCGTCGCTACGCCTCTGTGTAATATTAACAAACTTTGCCTGCGCCATCTCTTATGGGATACGACCGTTTGTCCCACGGATTTGAAACCGTCAAAGTCGTTATCGCGGCAAAGTTGGAGCGTTCAATGTTCGGTCTGACCTCTTAATCCTAAGGAGAGTTATAAGCTCACAAACAAACAAACAAACGAATAAAAGCGTTGTGGTGATTCGGAACGCGCTCCTGGCTGCCAGACGTTAGAACGCACCTTTAGCGGTCACGTGACCGAAGTTTGACATTGATATCATCGACGGATGATTTATAAAAGTGTAAGGTCTGAGTATGAGTGTAATTAGTCGATGAAGTTAAGATAAGTAATGTATTTGATTATTACTACATCATATATGTATTGTTCAGATATTTTATGTATCAGATCATGAGTGACTTTCTATATTAATTTTCCATCTGTGATTCTGTACTACTGTTCTGTAATGCTTCCTTCCTTTTCTTTCATTCTGTGACTAAAGCTACTGTTTTGTGATGCTTTTAGGCTTTGTCACTCGAAACTTGAATAAAGTAGCGGGCTGTGATATCGTTGCTATGGTTTTGTTGATAGTTTGTTTATTAATTACGAGAGAGGATTGTTTTGGAAAAATGTAACAAGCGGGAGACCAAAATTTCAACAGAAGGGTTTTTGAGTCTTTTCCACGAATATTTGCAGGTATGTTGTCTTTTGAGTTTGTATTATTAACTAATGTGGTCTGGCTACTATTTTTGGAGTGTTTCACAAGGTATATACTATACATCCTGCTTTTGAGACGATACTATATGGCGTTGGGTCTCTGATTTCCGTCTACTCTAGGTATTGCAGGCTAATGGTGAACAGAGATAACTCTGTCTTATTTATCTGTATCTATTTCAATCTTTACTGATTTCTCTTTATTTATATATGATATTTATTTACGGAAGGCCGATGCCTGGTAACAACCCAGGTCGGACCTATTCCAATTATCTCCTTTATTTACTCCTTTATATGGTTGGTTATATTTATTTATATATGCTGATATTTTACATTTTTCCACATCCTATCCATATTTCTCTCCCTGACGTTAAACAGAGATCTAGCCCACCATGTATTATTATTATTATTTATCATTTAGACTGTGTATGTTTATAACCATTTCTTTATTATACAATATCAATAACAAGAGCCACTTTACCACTATTATTAAGACATGTTTGAATCATATATTTCAACATATCAATATAAATACTTACACCAGTAAAATATATGAAATACAAAGCACTCATGATTTGATAAATACAAGAATCAAGTAATAAAATAATAACATAAACACTCAGCACTCATGATTAATAAATACAAAACAAATGTTAAGAAACAAATAATAAAAAAACCATATCACAACATTTCTGTGTTTGATTTCATTCTCTCTGAGTTGGTACACATGTATGCTAAAAGAATCTGGTTACCATGGGCACACATACAACATTGGGTTCTAAATTCCACCACTAGACATCTTGATCACTTTGGCTATTTCTAAATTTGGTATCGGTTTTGACACTGACCAGTTGCTCACTACAAAATTGGTGCCGTGACCAGGATGACTGTCTCAGGGCCCGGAGATAGTTGTTCTGGTCAAAATTGTTGCTGTAGCGAAGGAGGCATGTCACTGTGTAATAATTTCAGATGAGGTATGGTTTATTAATCATGAAAGATCTTTTGTTGTTGTCAGGTGTGATACTGCGTAGCAATGTTTGCAGGGTGATCTATACTGAACGATGGTGAACCAAAATTCTACACCAAGAACCAGGAAGAATCTGAGCAAGTTAGATGAAACCCAAATTTCTCAAGTCTTATCAAGAGGTGGTACGCCTGGTCCTGATCAATCAGAGAGTATGACAGGATGAAAGCCTTGTGAAGAATGCCAACCTCAACCAGTAGAAAAATCTTCTAAAACAATCATCAGCCATGTTATAGCCTCTGACAGACACTTTGGCTATTTCTAAATTTGGTATCGGTTTTGACAGTGACCAGTTGCTCACTACAGCGTATTACAAAGAAAAAGTACCAGACCCTTCCAGGCTGAGTTTTTAGACGTTTTATTAGTTCCTGACAATTTTTTGTGGGTGATCAACAACTCCAAGATTTTGTGTATTTATAAATTAGGCTCTATTGACGCTAATGATGTTATATAGCTTTAAGACCTATCCATACATTACAAATATATACAGTCAAAATACAGACAGAATTTTTTAACCATATACAATAGATATACCGTAGTTTAGGAGCTACTAAGAAGATGTATGAAAATTCTCACCCCGCCCCCGTCCTTACACTTGATATGATTTCATTCATCATTTTAGTGAATCAAAAATGCAAGTACCCTGTCACTCAACTTGATTTACATTTTTATGTACACATTTCGTCTTAGAAAGTGTATTCTTGACACATCTTTAGATACGCATTTTATTTTGTTTCCTATGTGCTTCATGCATCTTTATAGATGATTGATGGTGATGATGATTGGCCAATCTTTAAAGCATATTCAAATACCATATCAATGCTGAAGTCATCCAATCCATTCACATGGTTTCGTGTATGGTATCTTCATTTGCGATGCCATCCACCGTGTCACACTTCACTCGCCTTTTGGAACCCTATCTTTCTTACCCGGTACTTAATAATAATTCCCCCTTTTTTATTTCAATTTTATTTATAAAGGCCCTCCCAATAGCCAGTTTATATCAGAGGATTCACACTGAAAACAATTAATTCTGAAATATGATATGCAGACCGAATATCGAGTTTCACATACCGAGGATTATATTTTAACGTGTACCTATACGACATCCGACACCCTCCGCATGAAAAAAAACAGCCATCAGAAACGATAATACAGGGGGGTATTATCTAGGTAAACATATGCCCGCGTGCGTACTCAATGCACATAATACCACTTTAGTTGAAGGAGAAAATGTGCACCGATTACGGGAAAGATACGCTCATTCAGGATAGCTCAATATGGCTGGCGAACAATGCATCATAGCGGCCATGGGCGGCGGAGGGTATAACATCTACAATGTAATCTCCAAAACTTATCGTGCCGTTTCTCTGAAATCTTGCACTTTTGCTGGCCTGCCTTTCGCCAAAATGAATTGTTTTCACAATTTCACGTACTTTTTTTTACTTGTGTCATCGGCATGGACTGCTCTGGTCATTAGCCTCGTGTTCTGTGTAGGCTTTGTTACTGTTTCCCGGCGCCGATCTAGGAACACCACTGTTAATTAGAACAGTGAAGGTTCAGGTAGGGATTCAAGCTGAGATTTTTTATGGATATTTATTTTTGATTGAAGAAACCAGAAATAAATTTCCGCCTCGAACGAGAATCAACCCGGAACCTTCCGATCATGAGCCCTCGACTCTAGCCTCCCCAATTTCACATACTTGATTCACCAACTGTATCTAAGAGCTGTAATTGGACTTTTGGTGCACCAGATATAAAATGATTATCTGAAAGACCAAAAAATGTTTTGAAGGATTTTTAGTATCAGAACCGCTTTTAGCGCAACACACACGATAAAATAAGTTTTTGGCACATGAACCACCAAATAAAAATATGAATAGCTAAAATTCGATATACAAATGAAGTGAGTTTTCGAAGCCTATGAAATGTAAAAACAAATGAAATAAAAATGCATAGCTAAAGGGAAAACGTCAAAATCAGTAGCTGTGACGAGTTGGAAAATTAACTTTGCTCTCTTATAAGTTGGTGAACCGTCTGGTTATTGGAACCGCATTTACATTGAACAAAAAGTATTTTATCGCACTCTAAGAGGCAGTTTGCGCATCTGCCGTGTTGGGATCTGATCCTTTTTAGGCGTTCCCATGTTTTCAGGGGGAAATCGAAAGCAGGCGGTAGAAGGCATTGGCTGATGCTGTGTTATTGATAGATATAGATAGTGAGATGCATAGTCATGCGCTCTTAGGAAATCGGTGTCGATGATTATATCTGTAAGATCATCGTAGACATGCAGTGCTTGGTTTCAAGCATTTCTATCATATTGATTTATTAAATCGTTTCTGCTGCATAGGTGTGATGCAGGTATATGATTTAGATTTAGCACTTAGTTGATCATCGTTCTTGCTATACAGCAAAAAGGACCATCTCACCTACATTTTCTCGGGGATGAGAATACAAACGTAAGCGCATGGAACATGGCAACCGACTTCCATGCAACACGAAGATTAAAGTAAATTTCGGATAGAGATCCACAAAATGAATTTGGTTAGTAGTATCCGAAACCTAAGTAGTGCTAAGCCTTCGGAGGTAAATGCAACACCCAAAACGTATTCGACATTGGTTCTGGTGGTTAACATTGATTTTTTCATTATAACTCAGCACTCCGTGAATGAAAAGCTTAAATACCAGAGTACAGCGGCTGCTATGAAATGGTAATATTAGGGGAAATTTGTTGACACGGGACCTAAATAGGTCAAAACTCGTAGGCTCAGTGAATGCATCTTTCAAGCCCTGGACATTCTGGGAACAAAGGTGCGGTCATACCGCTCGGTTATTGATGTACGAGTCCCGTCTTGGGGATGGGATGCAGCAATTCTACGGGAGCATCTAATGGGCTTGATGTGCGGCGGAATCATAGAGAATAGCTCAAAGGAGCAGATTCCGTTCTAATACCGGTAGAAAAGTGAGAGGTCACCAACTGCACGTCACTGGGTATAGGCTGAAGGTGGCGCGTTAAGGTTAGATAACCGATTAGTCGAATTCTCCTTCTCTGGACTACATCAAGTGTATAGAAAATGTGGTAGGGGCAGTAGCTCCGCATTTATGACAAGTAGGTACTTGTGCCGCCAACATGATGTGCCAATCTCAGGCCAATCTCTTCAAAAAACGTAGATCAAAAGTGTTAAATACGCGTTAGAAGAACATTTTAGTCACAATACCCGAATACCTCTCATGCCATATTAAACTGTTATTTATAAAATACTATTTGCGAAACGTAATAACACGCCAACTTAACGTTGGAATAACTACTTCAAAAATATCCGTACGGTTATGGTTACCGGTTGTAACCAGAGAAGTTTGCTATCGCTCGAAACAATCGCTGGGGATAAAGAGTTGAACCATGAATTACACGCATAAGAACAGAACAAACCACACGGTCCTTTATGTTATTAAGAGGAATTTTCGGAGATACGTTGAATACGATAAAAGCCATAATGCAGAGAAAAAACGGCCCATATGACATCTGGTCCCATGGGTATCAAGTTATCTCAAATTCCCCATGGAATATGACGTGCTATGTTTCTGAAGAATGTACAAGTACATCTGAACGAAAGAGCTCACCTGAAATACGCGCGGTGTGATTTACTTATAATTTGCTAGTTTTAATTTGATTCAGGGACGACTTTGCGAAAGTCTTGTATTTAACGGACAGTTGACCCAATGAAGATAGTCCATTTCAGGACAGACTTTTGTCAACATTTTCAGAAAATGATTTATTTCTGTTAAAATATGCCTCAGAAAGGCCAAAAAATTATAGGCCTTTATACAAAAGAATACCTATTTCACCACTTTTCGTGGTTCTGATTATCCATCCTAAATAGGTCAAAATTGATGATTTTCTCCTACGATTTGTATATTCAATGAATGCACCTTTTTTGGCAAACGTTTCATCAAGTTTCGGTGAATTGTTTTCCATTGTGAAATACCATTGGTGGCATCGGTTATTAAACAAGAGTAGCCAATTATTGATCTATCTAATAACCAATATTATAAATATGTCGGTTACTGGTCGTCAAATGTACATGACGATAAATATCAGCCTTAAGGACGTTCCTTCCGGAGAGTTGTTGGTAGATGAAATTGATTTTTGATCATTTTTGATAAGTTTAATAACATTGGTATCTATCCTCAAAAATTCAAAACTTCTTATTGATCAATTCAGAAAGTTATTAGCGATTAAAAATCGAAATTTAACATGGGTCCTTGTGACAGTTTGGCGTTTATTTGGATTTAAAGGAAGAACAAAGATATTATAAGAGTAGATACCAGAAGAAATGATTTTCATAAATATTCTTTAGACTATGTAGTTATTCATATTACTTGCATCAGAAAAACAGGTTTGATGGCCGTTTGAAATAGTTATTCATTATTTTATTCATGGAAGTTCAAAGTGTTTCTGAAAACAAGGGACTATATTGCAATTTGTCAACAGCGCGCTGTTTCGCAAACCCACAGCCTTCTTTCTCTTCGCAAAAAGCCATAGTGACAGTGACGTAAGTTTGCAGTATTCATCGGCTAGGTTAGGTTGCTTTGTTGATTATCGTGTGTCTGTAATCTTTTTATTTAACCTGAGGGTCAAGTAAAAAATAAGGTTCCCACATTTTTTTCAGGGTTAAGGCATTTTTTTGCAATAAATATGTATACCATCTGAAAGCCTGTATTTCAAACTATTTTTCTATATAGTCGCCAGATCTTTCAACGCATTTTTTCTGACGGGTTATCCACTTCTAAAAACCCGCTTCGAAGAACTCCGCCGCTAGGCCGCCAATCTACTTGGTGACCGCTTCCTTCACCTCTTCATCTGTACTGAAGCGTTGTCCACTCAAGTGTTGCTTCAATTTCGGGAAGTCGCTGGGAGCAAGATCCGGGCTGTAGGGGCATGATCAAGTAATTTCTAGCCGAATTTGTTAAGTAGGGCGGTGGTCTGTCGAGAGACATGCGGTCGCGCGTTGTCGTGGTGCAACCTAACGCCCTTGCTCAGTCTTCCTCTCCGGCACCTCAGTAATCTGATCAGCCAGCTCCCGAAGCGTTACCCTTCGATCCTCGAGGAGAATGCGCTCAATCTTCGCCACGACTTCGTCGGACACCGATGGCATCCCGCTCTTTTGCTCGTCGTGAACGTCTGTCCGTCCTCGGAGAACTCCCTGCACCATTTGCGGACGTGCTGGACGCTGATGCAAGCTTTGCCATAAACTTCTTCCAACTGTCTATTAATTTCAATAGGTGTAAGCTTCTTCGCGTTTAAAAATCGAATCACTGAACGGATTTCACACCTGGCGGTGACGGCGATTGCGGGCTCCATCGCGGATAGCTGTTAGACTGGCACTAAGCTTCGCAATGATCTTCCAGGTAGTTGGAATGGAGTGGGGGATCAACAATGAAGGCGGTGATGCCGGATTTCTCCTAGTATCTCGCGCGGCGAGTGTACAGCGTTGGGAACCTTATTTTTTACTTGCCCCTCGTATCAATAAAATACAACTACATTTACTCGGTTTTTCAATGTCAATGTCACATATAGTATGTTTGATGATCTCCGTCCATTATGTTTTAGATTTAGGGTAGTTGGTAAATTTGGAAGAACATTTTATTTTTTATCGCTACTGCTTATTTTATAGGCGACATAGCCTGGCAGTAGTTTTTAAACACACTGTGCTGCTTTCTATCATTTTTCCAGTGCCCCTGCGTCCACTTCTTCATAACAAAAAAGTTAATTTGGTCCCCAAAATATGTAAAAGGATTGCGCTATCTCAGACAGCACCAGAGAACAATTTTACAGATTAAATTTGCCTGCGCTGCATTGTGATCCCGTGGTTTGAGGGATCTACCTAAATAGTAAAAGCTGTGTGTTCAATCCCCGCCAAAATTTGATGTTCTCCGATTAGTAATGTAAATGTTAACAATTACTGCCGTGTTGAATATTAACATACGAGTATCTGCCATAATCGATATTTGTTCTGCCATCACACAGATACGAATACGAAGCCATAATGAACCTGGTTCCATTTTTACCACCAGGTGACGTGCCGTCTCCTTTGCTTGTCTATGCGGTTGCGTTTATCTCTAATCTCAAGTATTTGCTTCATTAATTCCACCGCAGTAGAAACCCTTTGAAAAATAAAAAAATCCCTGGCAGGTGAATGAGTTATTATAGAAACAAAGAAAGCCATACATCAAATGCCATTTAAATTATGCACGTTTATCTAGAAGTCTCTTGGTCGGCATTTTTCCCGAGACTCGGCCCGACATTTCGTGATAGCAGCTCCGCAACGTCGAGCCGCTCTAATCTGATCCGAACGGTCGGTACCTTTTCCAAAAGTAGGCGTTGACGTGTCTTCATTAATACTAGTCTCTTTAATCTGTGATAATGGAATTAAAGAATACCTCACGCGATTTTAAGAGCGATGACTTCCAAATACTTTTTCTGTTTATTAATTGCACACACAAACATTGGAACCAAGTAGATCGACTTGGTACTTTCTACACAGGGATTATTATGTGCTTTCCAATTAAAAGGGTTAATATAACACATAGACATAATTACCAAAACACTGCAGAAATACGAAATTGTAAGGAAAGATTAGATAGATTGTTGATATTATATCGCAATAATAAGGAATATAAAAAGGAGTATGTAGAAACAAAAAAAGAATATTATAATTTATTAATAAAAGAGAAACGTGTACGTTTAGAAAACAAAATAATGAAGTCTGGTCACTGTGTAATGAAATACGAGGGAAATTTAAAAAATCCAGGGATTGTGATATTCCTGGGGATCCAGTGACAATAGCCAACTGTATGAACAAGCACTTCTCCGAAGTGTCCCAAAAACTAATGCAACAAATTAAACACATCAAACATCAGTGTAATATACCTTTCAATAACCATTCAATAACCTTAGAGCCTATCACACCCAACGAGTTAATAGAGATTGCAAAAAAATTGAAAAACAAATACAGTTCCGGAGCTGATGAAATACCAACTTCTATAATTAAAGAATTTGTAAAAGAAATAGCAGATATTTTATGTTATATTATAAACAATTCATTCAAATATGGAATCTTTCCTGAACAACTTAAGTTATCTGAAATAATACCTATATTTAAAAAAGGGGAACCTAATTTATGCGAAAATTACAGACCTATTAGTATCTTGAACAGTTTTTCGAAATTACTAGAACATGCTTTTTGTTTGCAGGTAATAGAATTTTTTAACAACCTGAAACTTTTTAGTGATATACAACATGGGTACCTGGAAGGCCGATCGGCTATTTCAGCACTACACCAATTAACACAACATATCATAGGTAATATAGAAGATAAACATTTGACAATGGGTATTTTTTTAGACTTATCAAAAGCTTATGACTGTTTAGATCATGAAATTCTTTTGGACAAAATCGTAAGATACGGTATCAGGGATAATGCATTGCAATGGATTACATCGTATATCATGAATAGACAACAGCGTGTTATCATACAAAAAAATGACAGTAAATTCAAATCCAGAATTTCAGTTAATAACACAGGAATACCACAAGGTAGTATATTGGGGCCAGTATTATTTGTGATATATATGAATGACTTAGACTGCAGCATGAAGCATCTCAAATGCTCCATCGCAAATTATGCTGATGATACTACCATATTGGTTAGTGCTGAAAATATTGCTGACCTCGAAATTAAAGCAAATGTAGCTTTTAAAGCTATTGTTTACTGGTTTACCATGAATAAACTGGTTTTAAATGAAAGGAAAACTGATATAGTTGTCTTCAGATCTAAACGTTCACTTGAAATGATACCAGAGAACACCATACCTTTAGATAAACTAATAAATGTAAGTAGTGATACCAAAGTATTAGGCATACATTTAGATCAATATCTCGATTGGAATGTCCACATAGACCGTTTAAGTATAAAACTGGGTAGTATATCATATGGATTGAGGACGCTATCAAAGTATGTGAAAATAAATGCGCTAAAAGTGCTATATTGGGCTAATTTTGAGGCAGTCCTTCGATATGGTATAATACTGTTTGGTGGATCTGGAGAAATGAAAAGGCTATTTGTGATTCAAAAACGTACATTAAGAGCAATAAATAAGATGCAGTATAATCCATCTTGCAGAGGTGTATTCAAAAAATTAGGTATCATGACAGTATATGCACTGTACATTTTTGAATGTATTGTATTTACATTCAAAAACAAAGAAAAATTTTTTATCTTGAACACACATAGCTATAATACAAGAACATTGGATCTGCTAGTCCCTAATCACAGACTAACATTAACTGAAAAAAACACAGTGTATATGTGTATAAAATTATATAATAGATTACCAAATGAACTAAAGGCAATCACAAGTATATCTTTTCTAAAAAGAAAACTAAAAAACATGCTTATAGAGATGGAGCCCTATAGCATATCTGATTATCTAAATCTTCAATTGTAATATATAACTTTAGTGTATAATGTGACGTCACTTCATTACTGTAGCATATGAAACATTTGTTTAATATGTTGTATGTTCTGAAATAAAGAAGTTGTTATGTTATGTTATGTTATTATTTTTAAGTTACGGTCAAATGAACTCGAAACACCTTCAAAAATACGTAGGCTTAGAGCCCGTCCAGATAAAGCGATTTACGCGCGAGTACTCGCGCGTAGTCAATTTATATTGCGTCCAGATGTCGCGTTTCACTTGCGTTTCTACGCTGGAAGAGATCTCGTTCCAGTTGAAAACATGGAGTTGGATACAGCAGTTGTGTTGTGGCGTGCATACCAGCGATGGAATCTTCGTAAACAAAGAGAAAGGCGACGATTCAACATGCATCCAATTCTACATGACAGAATGACGCACATTATGTTTATAACATTATACCCAAAGCTGAGAGAACACCGTGAAAAGTGTTTCAACTATATCTTCCCAGTTCCTACATTTTATGAGTCTATTGGAATAATCGGATGATTCCATATCCCATATGGCTACTCTTTTTTCGACTGCGTCAATGAAAAGTTCTTTATCGAAGTTATCACGCTCCATTTTCAAAAACAAATACGTCCACACGCCACGGACTCGCGCGTTGTACTGGACGCAACAATGTCGCCCAAGGGCCCAAGTATCTCGACAACGCGTACAACGGGCGAGTCGAGAGTCCCGAGCGTTACAAGCGTTTTACGCGCGAGTAAAACGACGCGCGAGAGCATCTGGACGGGATGTATGTATGTAAACTCTAGTATCTCGGGAACGCGCGAATGACTAAATGGCTTTATCTGGCTTTATCTGGATGGGCTCTTAGTTCAGATGACGCGCGTACGACGCGCGTCGAAGTGGCGCACGTTTGTTGTGTCTGTGTTCAGATGACACACGTGGGACTTCGTACAACTTTTATATAGAGTGAGACTAGGCAATCGAATGTCAGTTTGTTTGTTGTTATTAACGAGAATGGATGTAGGAGAAGCTTTTTGTGTTTGGTTAGCACATACAAGAAGGAAACGACGTAGGAGGGAAAGGACACACTGGGTTTCTTTAAGGAATAGACTTTCTACAAGTTTAGAACTGTATTCCAGCTTGCAAAATCACGAACCTAAATTTTTATCATTGGATTTGCAAAACATTAGGACTAGTTCCTCCCAGGCGCTCTTTTTTGCCGTCTTATCTGAATATAATTTGGAATGCATGTCCCAAATCGTAAGCCTCTTCTCAATTTCATCAATGAAAACATCTGTATTGAATTCTTCTGTTTCCATTCCAATAGCAATAAATTTTTGCAAAGAAACACCTGGTAGGTCGACTGAACGCTAGAAAAGACGCGTGCCAACTGAACAGGCAATGGGAACGTCTAGTATTTCAATACGCGCGTCGCCGCTGACCGACGCGCTTATTGAGATTCTCTGAGCCTAGTGGCGTCGTATGCGCGTACCATTTGTCGGACGCGCGTCATCTGAACTAATCCTTACGAATCAAGTGAATAAAGAGCCACGCGTAATTTTGGCAATAGCAGAAATGCGCCGTGTCGCAGGGGATTGAAAGTGATGTTAGTGTACTCAACTTGGAAATAGTGGAAGAGTATTGATGTTCTTCAAGTTATCACTGGATCACGTGTCTTTATAAAGCTGAGATACTACTTTTACGGATGTTTCGGCCTTTATCAAAGTACAAGATTTTTGAAAGAATTATTAATGTGGAATAAGAGACATTATTTGGCGAACATTTCTTACCAACAAAAACTGGAACTTCAGTCTCAGATACCTTTAGGAGTCTATATGACTGAAGTCTTGACTATGCTTATAGGGAGTTAGGTTGTGATCCCAACTGTGGTGGAATCAATTATTAGTTATTCAACGTATACGATGAAGAACAATTTTTTAAATTATCTTGTTTTTAGTTTTTCAAGTTCGCAGCAATTTAAGATTTAGTATTGTTTGAAGGAATGTTTGGTCGAGCGTAACTACTACAATGTTTAGGCTTTTTATAATGAACTAACAGGCTACTCTCTATCTATGTAGGTTCTTAGCTCTCTACTTGCAAATCTGTTATTAAGACAAAAGTACTTGATTTTGCTCACTCACAGACATAATTTCATAGTCAAAAGTGTGTATAGATTAGTTATCATTAGACATATTGTGCACACTAACAACTGAGAATATTTTAAATTTCTTCAATGAATGAATGAAGAAGGAAAGAGGCTTTCTTGTGACAAGAACCACCAGTGCATAGGCCTATAAGCCATAGTTTCTAAGTTCAGGCTTCACCACAAAGGTGAGGATGACCTCGGGTCCTGCCCATCTTATATCTTCAGGTTCAAGGACCTTTGAATCTGGGATAGCCTGCATGTGACACAGCGACACAGAATGTGTGACGAGGACTCTTCCTCCTCGCCACAACATGCACACGTCGGGTCACTTACCACCTCCATCACATACAAGTGACGTCTGCACGTGTTATCAGCCGTCTTCTGTCTGGTGAGAGACAAAACCCACCATGGCCGAAGCTCCTAAAATAAGTTCTCTATAATAGCTTAACGGAGATGGCCAGAGATTCCTCTCCGCCTCATAAGATGTTGATTTTGCAACTACACCTCTGTTTCCCTTCTAATGGTACTTGCTTCCAGCAAGCCAACGAGCCATGGCTGGCTGAGGACCCAGGAAATTATTCCATGACCCACGCCTCGCGAGCGCGCCATCCGTTTCATTACCGCAAACTCCAGCATGACACGGCATCCACATAAGTGACACCAGCGCCGGTACTATGTAACTTAGAAACGTATTTCTATGCACTATGTACCACAGCATAATAAACAACCAGCATAATATCTCTGAGGATTTCTTATATAAAAATGGTTCCCACAAAACTTGACCTTGGGAGGGTTTTTGGATGATTTTACGGCTGTCAAGTTTGGGTAGAGATGCGAAAATGAAAATATCGATACCGGTACCAACTCGATATTTTTTATCCAAATAGGCGCGTTTGGTTCGTAGAGAGCATTTTGTGCAACTGATTACACCCCTCAATAATTATGTAATTATTTTCGATACCGATACAAAATTATCGATACCAGCTTGGAATGCCTTAAAAAGTATCGATGACAAAAAAACTCGATATTAGTGCAGAAGTATCGAAGTACCGTTACCATCGCTACAAAAAACCCATTAAAAAGTGGGGATGCGCGTGTAATTTTCTCCAACTTGAGTTATTGTGCTGGTTGTTTATTATGCTGTGCTATGTACTATGGGATCGGGTGGCCTCGTAAATATGACAGCGTGCCGTGACAGCGTAGTGGACACGTGATAGGCACCCGAAACTGCCCGATCGTCATGGTCGTCATGGTGATAGAAGCCTGTTTCTATCTCTTTAAGTTAGAGAGTACCGACGCTGATGTCTTTCGGAAATGTCATCTAAGACTTTTCTACATTGCAAAACGAGCCTTGATGCAAGGCGATGCGAATGAAAGTAAATAAAATTTCTTACAGCACCCTGTATATATTTTCTTCATATGAACATCTCAATTGGACAAAACACGGCAAAAACCAACCGGCGTGCGGCGCCACGAAAAGGCCGAGGAAGTGACGATCCAATAAATTAATGTCACATTCGGATCACTTTATAAATAATTAACGATAAGACAAAAACGGCGAAAGTAGCCGGTAGGTGGAGGGCAGGCATGAGCAGATGAGTTAATACTCGGCACAGGAATGAATTAATACGCGACTGCAAACCGGCAAAAACTACCGGTACCGCGGACGCGACCCTTCAAGGATTCATCAAATTTACAAATAAGAATCGGCAAAAAGCCGCCCATTGTTTCGTCGTTCAAATTGATTTGTGGTATGGTAGGGGAGATGGGTCAACCATATATAAAAACAACTTTTTTCTATTTTCAAGCATCTTTGCTTCGTTTTGGAGAGGGGACTGATTTCGTTACATGTTACGGAATATCTGATATTTTTACAGTGGCTTGTATTTTAGTTACAAAGCAGAAATAGTAACGGCAGAGAGATACACAGGTTTTAACCACGTTGAAGCCAAACCTGAAATAAGCTAAGTCAAAATGGTAGCAGAAAAACTAGTTCGTTTGTATCTAAGTTAGTTGTTTTCCTCCTTATCAAGAGCTTTTGGTTTATATTACATGGCCTGCTATACCTTTATAGCTAGTAAAGCTGAGAGGTATCGGATTGTTTGGATATTTGAAATTAATTGAAAACTACCAGAGACTGATATTCACAACCTTGTATCATTAGAGAGGCTATCAAATTTTACATTTGAACATATTAAAAAATAAGCATTCTTATTTGAAAAAAATCAACTAATCTGTGATTGATCTTTTCTTGATTACAGTACAAGTACAAAAAGAATACACATTTTACCGTCTGTCCTAAGCTGAAGCATTTCATGCTTAGTCACATGGCAGTCGCAGCATGCTAAGTTTTATAGCTAAGCTGCAATATTAAATTTTTTGCTGATATCTACTAATACAAAAAACTGAGATTAGCCCCTAAACGATTCGCTTAAGGTCCCACGTGTAATACATAAAGTTGACCCAGGAATCTATACAGGATGTTTCATTAAAAAAACATCTCCTTGATATTTCACGCTTTTAATAAACACCCTATATAAAAGTGATTATTTTTAAAATTTAGTCTAACTCGACATATATATGTACTTTCACATAGTCGTTTTTCGGAAAAGATATCGTTTGGTCACAATGGTCCGAGGCGTTGAGCTTGATTTACTCGGTATGTTTCTGACATAAGCATCTTTATTTGTAGCACTTTTCTCAAAATAAAGCCGTCGTTTAGTACAGTGGTAGAAATTACACATATATTGGAGAAGGCGTAGGCAATAGAAGGAAAAAGAAACTCAAAACCAACGTGTACCACACCAATTTGGAAATTTGAAAAATCCTTAAACTAAAAAATATCCCTATCAAGCAAAACAGCTGTTTAAATTTAGTTCTCCTATTATATAAATGCGTAGGCAGTACATGAGAACACAACATATATACAACACTGGACAAAATTTTACAAAAATCCTTAAATAAAAAAATATCCTGATCGAGCAAAACAACTAAATGTCTAAATTTTGTCTTCCTGTTAGAAAAAGGCGCATGCAATACATGAGGAAGAAGTATTAGTCATGCTCAACTTGCAGAACTTCTTCAACACAGCTTATATACAACACTATTTGGAAAAATTTTACCAAAATCCTAAAACAAAACAATTCACATTTCTATTTTCTTCTTACTAAGCAATTTTTCTCTCAGGTTAAGCCAGTTTTATCATCATGCTTTCTTTTGTTCACTATGTTTTACCTTTGACTTCGCGACTAGTTTTCTGGCTGCTTTGTTTTTCTGAAAACTTTGTTTGGCGTTGGTTTCAGCTAACAATCAATATCCAGTTTTTTTTTTCAATAAAAATCCTTCCAACCACAAGAGATATGGACAAAATATCTGAACTATATTCTGGGTGTGTACTCATACAGGTATATACCTTTTGTATTTTCATCAAAATACGTCTTGAATAGGAAAGCAAAAAGAAGCGATTTCCCATATCTATAGTTTCTTATTGTTCAAAAGATACTTTATATTGAAAAACATTTTGGATAATATAAACTTGAGCGTTTATGATCTTTTGACCGTAATTGTGATACCCGAGTAATTATCTCAAATATTCCAATGTGTGCACATCGAAAGAGACAAGTATGTCATTTTTCCTTAATTTTGTTTGTAAAGTTTGCTACTGATCATATTTCAAAAAGGAACCTTAATTGTTTGAATCCTTCATCCAAAATCTGGGGAATGTTATAGGTATAGCAAAAGTAAATTTTAGGGGTGCCAAAAGGGTTATTGTGCTAGACTGTTGTACGTGTTGTGGTTTCCCCATTTTTGAGTAGCTTTTGCTATCTTTTATCATGGATAGGAATAATCACTTCCTTCAGCCGTCTTGTAGATCCGCCCTTCAAGTGAACAAGCGTTTGTCGCATTAAGGACATTATTATTGAGACATAAAAAACAGTTTATTATGAACAGAAATGTACGTTTACCCAAGAAGACACCTCGAAAGCCGGTGAAGCAGTGCGGGATCTTCAAAGCGCAGCCGTCGTCCCTGGGGAAATCACAGGAAAGCTCGAACGGAGGCCGAGGAATCACTCACTCCGTCCTCTGTAATGGGACCACCAGGAAAATTACGCCATTCCGCGCACTTACTGTCCGAGTAATTTTATTAATGAGTTCAGCTCTTGTAGTGTAATGAGACTGGGACAGGGGAAATTGCTAGTCAATTGGTTTTTACCTTAAGGTCGTTCATCACCTTGCTGCGAACATGTGGATGTTTTCTAGAAAGCCATTAGGCTTTGTGGATTTTTTCGTATCATATATTGTTTATTTGATTTTTTGCATGTCAAGAATTATTTTCATGTATTTTTGCATCTTTCATCCATGTTTAAGGTTTTAGACTGTGGGAATCAGAAAACAGTTTTTGTTTTTTTTTTTTGGAACCAAGGTTTTTAACTTTCCAATAATTTCCTTTGCTCTGTGTCTCTGTCTGTAGGCTATTCATTAATCGTTGTACATTTTTGCAACCAATATTTTGTCGTACATATAACCTATGGTTGCGGTAAGCATCTGAAGCAATCCAGAATAAAAATAAAATCACACACTAAAATGGAAGTTTTAGAACTACATAAAGAAGTGCTGTATTTGCATCGATTTGCCTACATCAAGCTTTAAAAACTGGAGTCAAGTTGATTGACTCGGTACTTCCCACACATAATCTACATTAATTTACATTATACAGGGTGTCGCAGAAGACAACGTCAAGCCGCTACGGGGTGACAGGATTGGTTGTAACTATCATGAGAAAAATAAAAAAAAAATCTATCCCATACAATTTGAAAATTATGGGCATTTAAAAGAACCTAGAAATTTTCTCAAATTATAACAATTTTTCGCTTATTGTGGTTAACTTTTATTATTTTTGTTCATTTAAACTTTGGAACCGTAACCCTAAATAACATTTCTAGAAGGACAGTCAAAAATAATGACACAATTGCCCCAAGTTTTCTAGAACGAAGACTATTTATTAAACTATGAATTTAAAATTTTCAAAGTTTGCCGACTTTGAAAGACCCACCCTCCTTTAAAAAAAATATACTAAAGTACCCTGGCAAGTGCCATTAAAAGTTGGCGCATTGAACCAGGATTGTAAAATGGTACAATACTTGTTAGTTTCATACTAAAAAAAACGAGTAAAAAAAGGAAAACCTCAAGTAACCCGATTTTTGCTAACCCATTTCACTCAGGTCAGATGTTCTTTATTCGCACAAACCTCTAGTACGTTCTTAATTTTACGACAAAATGATGAGAGAGGTGGATAGTGGACATGTTTGCCATGAGTGAGCAGGACAGATAGAGACGCCACTTTCAGCAAATTTAACAAAAATAAGTAAAATTAATAAAATAATGAAAAATCTTGACCTAGCTTAGTTTAGGTTTAGGTTTTTATTACAATAAAAGTTCAAATTGTGTACCATCAGCCTCAATACACGTCCTACATTTTCCTAAAAAAGATCTACTTATTAGCCAGGCACATTCAATGCGAGAAGACGGATCCCAGTATCGCTTTAAAGTAAGCCCGTGGACCGGAATTTTAAACGGCAAAATTATTGGGCCTTTTGAGCTGCCTGAGAATTTGAATGGCACGAATACCTACATTTTTTACGATAAAATGTACCAACTTTGTTAGAGGACGTACCACTAAAGCGGCCTACAGACGTTGATCTAAGCTGCGATTCCTCAATCGACTCAAGGTTTCATGAAACTTGCATCAGTTGCATAAGTTCCTCCACTATCTAGTTGCCAGTCCGTTCCCCAGATTCAAATCACCTGGAATTTTGTTATCGGTGTGTTCTCAAAGAAAAAGTTTATTCAAAGCCCATTGAGAGCGTAGCCGAGCTGCGTAAACGAATTTCTCAAGCTGCTGAGGACATGAACTCTCGAGGGTATGCCTGGCTAATAAGTAGATCTTTTTTAAGAAGATGTGGGGCGTGTATTGAAGCTGATGGTAAACAATTTGAACATTTATTGCCTGACTTTTATTCCAATAAACCTAAACTAAACTAGGTCAAAATTTTTCATTATTTTATCAATTTTACTTATTTTTGTTGAGTTTGCTAAAAGTGGCGTCACTATCTGTCTCGCTCACTCTTAGCAAATATGTTCATTATCCATATCTCCCATCATTTTGCCGTAAAATTAAGAATCTACCAAAAGCTTGTGCGAATAAAGGACATCTGATCAGAGTGAAATGGTTTAGCAAAAATCGGGTTACTTGAGGTTTTTATTTTCTTATTTGTTTTTTTTAGTACGAAACTAACAAGTATTGTATCATTTTACAATTCTGGTTAAATGCGCCAACTTTTAATGGTACTTGCCAAGGTACTCTAGTACATTTTTTTTAAAGGAGGGTCTTTCAAAGTTGGCAAACTTTCAAGATCTTAAATTCATAGTTTAATAAATAGTCTTCATTCTAGGAAACTTGGGGCAATTGTGTCATTATTTTTGACTGTGCTTCAAAATCTTAAATTCATAGTTTAATAAACAGTCTTCATTCTAGAAAACTTGGGGCAATTGTGTCATTATTTTTTACTGTTATTTAGGGTTACGGTTCCAAAGTTTAAATGAACAAAAATAATGAAAGTTAACCACAATAACCGAAAAATTGTTATAATTTGAGAAAATGTCTAGTTTTTTTTTAATGCCCATAATTTTGAAACTTTTTCTCATGATAGTTACAACCAATCCTGTCACCCCGTAGCGGTTTGACGTTGACTTCTGGGACACCCTGTATACATTTGCAACCAAATCATTGCTTGCCCACCCGCACGAAATCATCCAACACAAAAACTCTCGTAAATAGTTTCTTGCATCTCCCTCGTTAGGAACTAGGACGACACAATTTTCATTTTGCAAGCTTCAGCTCGACGAAGCGAAATGACCATGAACCCCCAAACCATCTAAAAACGATGTTCGAGCTGTTTTTATGTTTTTAGTTTTTGATAATTGCTGCGCCGTCACTGACATGATTTCTAAAAATCATACGCACCATACTTCGTCGAAATTTCATTAAAAATTCCAGATTACACGATCTAAAGCAATAGTCGTATGTATACATCAGAAAAAGTCCCTTAGTTTCTGTAATTCGCAAGGCAATGTGCGGATGGACATAAAAAAGCATATTATGTCGCTAGTCACAGGCTAGTTCACGGTCGATTATGAATACAACACATTTTTTAGTTATGCACCCACCTGCCAATCACCCCAAAAAAGTAGAAAACGACCAGGAAGCCGTAAAACGCTTCGAAACGTAGTTTGAGGAATATTTGGAATTTTTCGTTTTTTGATTATTGTACCGGCACTATTTTCAAAAATCGCATTTTCCTTCCTCGCCACGGTAATAATCAATAATTTTAACGCTACACAATACAGAGCCATCCAGCGCAATTAACGTATGTATACATCAGAAAATTCTAAGACCCTTGGTTTCTGTAATAGGCAAGGTAATGTTCTGATGGACCTAAAAAAGTGTATTATGCCGCTAATTCTTTTTTTCGCTGGTGTGAGACTAGAGACTATTATGAATACAACAAATTTTTCGGTTTTACAACCCCCCACCCTCCAACTACCTCAATTTCACCCCTACCCAAAGAAATTAGAAAATGGTCAGGAAGCTCTAGAACACCTCAAAACGAAGTATGAGGAGTATCTGATTTTTTTCTTCTAATTACTCCGCCTCCTGCGCATCGACTTTCAGAACTATAGCAGCATTACCTACTACGACTCCACTGGACTACTTAAACTGCATTACAATCCATGCAACGGTTACTGACATTACGAGGCTAGAAAAACGCCAATAGACAGACAGACTGACGGAAATGGGTAACGTGGACTTTCGTTATAAGACGCCTAAAAAGCGCATTATCTCAAAATCGAAAATTTTCGCGATCATAATACAATACACCTATTGGTGTGGGAAATAAAAAACACAGACTTCTCAAGACTTACAAGTGTTTTTCTTTCGGGGTTTTCTCATGGTCTCTCTGCTGATCTTAAATGAGGAAGAATTTTCACATTCTGGGTCTACCAAATATAATTCGTTGGGGTGTACGCTTTTGTCACCGTACATTAACTGTTAATGTACGGTGGCTTTTGTATACCGTCTATACTCTTGTCCATGCAGTGTTTTCATTTTAATCAACACAACTTTGTCATGAGATTTTCCAAGGATTAAGTAGCCCAACAAGTTTCTGAAAAATCAATGTCACTGCCACTGTTTTTCAGTTTACTTTTTGCTTATGTTTTGTACTACCAAGAGAAGCTGTAAAGGCAGAGGAAACGTTAGTTTAAGCAAACAACTGCATCTAAACTCAAATACGTTTTCAGTTCAACAAGGTCAACCAGATGAGCCATTTTAGGGCAAATCTGACATCACATCTAACACTCGTTTTCCGTTCAATTTCAAGAGGCAGCCTTTTGTCATATCAATGACTGTATCTGGTGATAGCTTCTAATGCGCATAAAATCAAGACATATTGTGTAACTTGACTCGAAGTCCTATAAAAGTACCCCTCAAGTTTGTCAGCATATCGATTTTCCTCTTAATAGCTGCCTGAGCCTCTATGATATCAAGAAGGAGCGAACAGACCACTCAAGAAAACATCCACTCAACTTGTTTGCACCTGATACCATTAGCGCCGTATTTTTATTGCCCTATGAATGTCACCGTACACTTTTAAGAAAAGGTTCTATTTAAGTATTTATTATTTTACGAGGGTGGTCTCAGAAGTTGAGGCTTCCAAAGCTCTAGGTCTGCATGGATTTTACCGGCCGGAGTTATATTCTACTGTATTTGAAGACAAGTGAGATGTTTAAAAAAAATGCTTCGTGGTTTACTCTTGATGATGTTCCATCTCTCTTATATAGTGATGTCGTTCCCGCCAACGCTGTTTGTTGCTGTCATCCCACTGAGGTGACTTACTCCAACGTAGCTTGTGGCTCTCGTATTCACGAGCAGGCAGGATTAAAAGCATTGAGTGATTGTCAATTAGTTAGATGTTACGTTATTGGAAAGAGAACAATTTTTTCATATCAAATGTGCCTAATGAAATTTCAATTTAATTTAAAAAAATCATTTGTTTTTCATTACTCATTTGTTTTCTGAAACAAAAACAACAGTATACTGTCGTACTATTGTATTGACAATGTTAAACAACTTTTGGCTAGACTTTGTTTTAGCGGAAACCGAAATGGGGGTTAGTAGTGTCAATCGACTCGGTTTGAGTTTCCAGTTTCCAAATTAACCTAAAAACGACTTCAAAATTTCGATATACTTTCCAAGAAATATATGATCAATTGGAAAGTACTTGACGAGTAGGGTACAACGACACCAGAAGCAACACCAAGAAAAGAAAAATAAAAAAAGTTATGATACTTTGAATTCTTAATGTTCCTAGAAATTAGGTAGGTTTAAGTTGAATTAGGTTTGTTCACTTGCATAGATAGGGAGGCCCTGGGGGTCAGACGTTACTAATTTTTTAAATTTTGAATACTCTATGCAACATACTCCCAGGTAGGTAGGATAGGTCACCTGTTCAGTTTTCTCAGTGTGCCGGAATAGTCGGTGGCCGGAATAGGTCCCAGGCGCAGACTCTCGAAGACCTTTTTTGGCTTAATTTCCTAAACTGAGAATCAAAATAAAGGTTTTATCAGTCTATTAATTGATACAATCGAGTCAGGACATCAAACCGAGTCGACTGACACCCCTTTTTAGCCCGACCGTATTAGTTAGGTTATATCAGGTAGGTAAGGTATTGAAATTGCCAAGTTTTAAAGTGGCATAGATTTTCACCGGAATGTTTCCTCACTCTGGAAGTGGTCAAGTTCGAGTTACAATGTCTGGCCACGTCGATTAACACCAATTTTGAGCTCAACAAGTAGTAAACTTTTTTGGATAAGTTAGGTTAGGTAATGAAACTTCAAAATGCCGTAGTTCTTCACCAGAACGTTTCCTCGGTCTGGGAGTGGTCTCGTTCGATTCAGGACGTCAGACCGCGTCGTTTGACACCACTCGCGACCCCTATTTCGGTGTCCGCTAAAACGAAGTCTTACCCAACTTTTCTATACAAAAAAATATACAATCATTATTTATTGAGATATACACTATATTCCACATATAAATGGCACCTTCTGTATATGCAGTTGAATAACCCATCCAGTTTCCGAGTTATTTTCTGAGTAGGAGCAATCTATGTATATTATGCGGAAACATATGCCACTAGCGTCAATAAATCAACCTGCTATGATTTAACGCACCTTGATTCGTACACATAAATTATATTTGCGTTAAGATGTATAGAATTCTATCCTAAGCTTTTTAAGTCGTCCTCATAATGATACCAGGCGAAAGTAAAAAAAAAGTGTTAATGATGAATGGTCGTCTAAGTGGTAAAATGTGTTGCCTGTGAGCCGGCAGATAAGGCCTCAAAGAACACAGCTCAGCCGAAAAGTGGGTACTTTGGGATATTTCTAGATTAAGTGAGGCTTTTAGTGTGGTATGGAAATTGATTCTCCTCGTTTTTTCCTTCTGTGAGATTTACGGCTCATTATAAATAAAATGCAATAAGCTTGACCTACATAAATGGATTGGTAATGAAGAATATTTCTTTAAGCTTATTAAACAGAAAGTCAAAATGTCCTCGGCGCAGACTGGTCCCTAGTTCTATAGTTGAGGAAAACTTTGCATAGGACCAATTATTAGGTAATAGAATGATAATTATGCCAAGGCCGCGATGAAGCTTCATTTTTTAAACGATATTTCAGTTTCTCCTGAATTTTAAGCAAAAAGTGTTTGAAGTTCGGGAATTAGGGCTCTAAAGCCTCAACTGACGGAGCGGATATGAATCGGACTGTGTAAGATCTCTTAGCAACTATGTAGTTATCTAAGCTTTAAATAATAATTAAAATGTTTAATTAAAATTAGGTATGAATAATAAAAATTGTCAAGGCACTGTAATTCCCTTTCCTAGATCCTAGCGTGGCTGCGTGGCACAGGAAAATCCTGGAGAGCGGTTGGTCGGAGTTGGGGACCCCTTGAGCGATAGTTCTCAGCGTAAGCAATAATAGAGGCTGCTCAATCTCAATCTCTAAAATCTTGAAACTCGGCGTAATTACGCCGAACTATATGTCTTTACAAACTGCTTTTGGTGAAATGGAATCACAGAACAGTGGCTTAACAATTGGCAAGGGGTAAAGAGCCTTGATTTGGCGCGAACAATAATAGTTCATCAATTTTGTACTAAGAGCAACATTAACGCCTCGAGTGAATGTGACTTTACTAAAAGATAAAAAGTGAAGTCAAGTTGATTGACTTAGTACCACACATTACGGTGATACTATTTTATTATTTTTACATCTCTCAAAAACAGAGTTTGAATGGCTTTTATATTGTACTCTATTTCTTTTACTTCCCACACCGATAGGTGAGGGGAGTATTGTGATCGCGAAAATTTTCGATTTTGAGATAATACACTTTTTGGGCGTTTCATGATGTCTACATAACGAAAATCCATGTCACTCATTTCCGTCGGTCTGTCTGTCTGTCGGTCTGTCTGTCTGTCGGTCTGTCTGTCTGTCTGTCGGTCTGTCTGTACGCGTTTTTGTGTCCTCGTAATCTCAGTAACCGCTGCATGGATTGTGATGAAATTTGGGCAGCGATATGCTGGGGGGTCGTAGTAGGTAATGTTCTTATAATTTTGAAAATCGGTGCAGGGGCGGAGGAGTAATTAGCAAAAAACAAAGAAAATTAAATATTCCTCAAACTTCGTTTTTAGGCGTTTTAGAGGTTCCTGATCATTTTTTACTTTTTTTTGGGTGGGGGTGAAATTGGGGTGGTTGGGGGGTGGAGGGTTGTAAAATTGAAAAATTTGTTGCTTTCATAATAGACTGCCCACTGACCCTTGAAGGAAGACCTAGCAACATAAATAACTTTTTTAGGTCCATCCGAACATTGCCTTTCCTATTACAGAAACCAAAGGACTTAGAATTTTTTCTGGTGTAAACATACGAGAGTATTGCTTTAGATCCTTCTATATTGTGTTACAAGGAAACTGTTGAATTGATGTTAATGAAATTTTGACACAGTATTACTACCGTGGCGAGGATGGAAAACGCGTATGGTTTTTATAAATCGTGCCAGTGGCGGCGCACAAATAATAAAAAAAAGTAAAAATATAAAAACAGCTCAAACTTCGTTTTTAAGCGTTTTAGAGGTTCCTGATCATTTTCTGCGTTTTTTTTGGGTGGGGTGAAATTGGGGTGGTTAGGGGGGTGGGGGGTTGAAAAACTGAGAAATTTCTTGTATTCATAATAGGGTGTAGGGTAGGGGCTCTGAAAGAAGACCTAGCGACATAAATCAACTTTTTAGGTCCATCCGAACATTGCCTAGCGTATTACGGAAACTAAGGGACTTAGAATTTTCTGTATACATACATACGAGTATTTATTGCTTTAGATCTTTTTGTATTTTGTAACGTGGACACTATTAAATTGATTCTAATTAAATTTTGACACAGTATTATTACCGTGGTGAGGATGGAAAACGCGTGTGTTTGTTAAATATCGTATCAGTGGCAGCGTATATAGCAATAATCAAAAAGCTAAAAGTATGAAAACAACTCAAACTTCGTTTTTAGATGTTTTAGGCTGTCCATTGACCTCTGAAGGAAATACTTAGCGGCATAAGACAATTTTAGGGGAGGGAAGGCTGCCGATGATTTGGTTGCAAGGAGATCTCAGACTAAAGCTTCATGCTATGGGAAAATAATAAACTGATATCACAGTAATGTGTGGGAAGTACTGAGTCAATCAACTTGACTCCATTTTTTTAGTTTAGTTTCACCGCCACTAATACAATTTTCAAAAATCATGAACTTTCACTTCTACCACGACCGTGTATGGTTTAGAAATTTCAGTTTGTGAAGAGCTACACATATTACAGAATTTTCTACAACAATATGATTTCAAAAATAATTTTTTGTCTAGGTAGGGCAGCATTCGGATAAAGCTGAAAAGTATATTATGCCGTTCCTTTACAGGGCAACAAAGAGCCCACTACGAATACAATAAAATTTAAAACAACTAGAAACCCCCAAATCTACTAAAAACAAAGTTTGAGCAGTTTTTATATTTTTAGTTTTTTTATTATTGCTGCACCGCCCCTGACACGATTTCTAAAAACCGTACTGTGTGTTTTCCATCCTCGCCATGGTAATAATATTGTGTGAAAAAACAATTCACTAATTACCATGTTATACAATACAGAATGATATAAAGCAATACTCTAGATACTATGTACATCAGAAAAGTCCGTTGGTTTCTGCAATAGGCAAGGTAAAGTTGAGATGGACTTAAAAAAGTGTATTATGGCGCTAGGTAATTCTTTTACAGGACAAACCACTCTAATTTCACCCCCACTCAAGAAATTAGAAAATGATCATGAAGCCCTAAAAACGAAGTTTGAGGAATTTCTGAAAATTTTTGGTTTTTGTTAATTGCTCCACCGTCTGTGCACAGATTTTAAAAATTATAGCAGTACTGCCTACTACGATCTCACGGCATATCACTGCACAAATTTTATCACAATCCATTTAGCGTTTACTGAGATTACAAGACTAGAAAACACCAATAGACAGACTGATCGACAGACTTCAGAGTTATCAGGAGGCGAATATGACAAATAAACCATATTAATAATGTTTGGTGACGATCGATTATTGGGTACAATATACAAGTTAAAAAAAATGAAAAACCTTGGGTTTGGAATAGCTATATAGTAACAAATATAATTATACAGAGTAAGTCATAAATTCACGCTCCATTTCTATTTTTATATTACTGGATAATTCAATACTTCTTTGAAATATAAGCAAAATCTGTATGCTAAATTTGTACCTAAATTCAACCGCTTGAACAAAAATAATAGCCAGTAACATCGCTGAAAATAAGATAAAATAATCATAACATTTTTTAGTTATTACATGCCATTTTTTTAGTTCCAATTCCGGTTCCAATATTTTCTCTCCAATGCTGCTACAATTTTGTTTTATTGCTAATTAGGCTATAATTTGCATTTGTATTTATCCCCATTCTGTAACTGGCTTGGGCTGTTGGATGGCCTAGGAAATAAATTAAAAAAATGGAGTCAAGTTGATTGACTCAGTACTTCCCACACATTACTGTGATATCAGTTTACTATTTTCCCATAGCATGAAGCTTTAGTCTGAGATCTCCTTGCAACCAAATCATCGGCAGCCTTTCCTCCCCTAAAATTGTCTTATGCCGCTAAGTCTTTCCTTCAGAGGTCAATGGACAGCCTAAACCATCTAAAAACGAAGTTTGAGTTGTTTTCAAACTTTTAGTTTTTTGATTATTGCTATATACGCTGCCACTGGCACTATATTTAACAAACATACGCGTTTTCCGAGGCGTTTTCCATCCTCACCACGGTAATAATACTGTGTCAAAATTTAATTAGAATCAATTTAATAGTGTCCACGTTACAAAGTACAAAAAGATCTAAAGCAATAAATACTCGTATGTATGTATAAAGAAAATTTTAAGTCCCTTAGTTTCCGTAATACGCTAGGCAATGTTCGGATGGACCTAAAAAGTTTATTTATGTCGCTAGCTCTTCCTTCACAGGCTAGTGGACAGCCTATTATGAATACAAGAAATTTTTCAGTTTTTCAACCCCCCACCCCCTAACCACCCCAATTTCACCCCACCCAAAAAAAACGCAGAAAATGATCAGGAACCTTTAAAACGTTTAAAAACGAAGTTTGAGCTGTTTTTATTCTTTTACTTTTTTTATTATTTCTGCACCGCCACTGGCACGATTTATAAAAACCATACGCGTTTTCCATCCTCGCCACGGTAGTAATACTGTGTCAAAATTTCATTAACATCAATTCAACAGTTTCCTTGTAATACAATATAGAAGGATCTAAAGCAATACTCTCGTATGTTTACACCAGAAAAAATTCTAAGTCCTTTGGTTTCTGCAATAGGCAAGGCAATGTTCGCATGGACCTAAAAAAGTTATTTATGTTGCTGGGTCTTCCTTCATGGGTCAGTGGACAGTCTATTATGAAAGCAACAAATTTTTCAATTTTACAACCCCCCACCCCCCAACCACCCCAATTTCACCCCCACCCAAAAAAAAGTAAAAAATGATCAGGAACCTCTAAAACGCCTAAAAACGAAGTTTGAGGAATATTTAATTTTTTTTGTTTTTTGCTAATTACTCCGCCGCCCCTGCACCGATTTTCAAAATTATAAGAACATTACCTACTACGACCCCCCAGCATATCGCTGCCCAAATTTCATCACAATCCATGCAGCGGTTACTGAGATTACGAGGACACAAAAACGCGTACAGACAGACCGACAGACCGACAGACCGACAGACAGACAGACCGACGGAAATGAGTGACATGGATTTTCGTTATGTAGACATCATGAAACGCCCAAAAAGTGTATTATCTCAAAATCGAAAATTTTCGCGATCACAATACTCCCCTCACCTATCGGTGTGGGAAGTAAAAATATCCTTAATATACCGGGTGTTCCTGAATATTATGTACAAACGAAAGGGGGAGATTCCTTGGTTTTTGTATAACTGAAATTTCAAGTAAACATAGGTCCGCAAACGTTTCGTGCTCTATCTACAGGGTGTTGAATCAATCAATATTTTTTCAGTTTTTTCTTAAACTCATTCTATTTTTAAAGTATTTAGCTCAAATTTGGTATATATATAAGAAACGCAATATGAGTTATATAATTGCACATGTCAAAGTATATAATTGCACATGTCTAAGTTTTGGCAGAATCTACAGGATAATATTTTTTCAGAGGTCATGTCCCCTTTTGTTACCCTGAACTGAGTATTTAGAATACCTTTACACTTTGCAATTCGGAGGTTGACGACACAACTTACGATTCAAAGTGCTACAATTCCAATTTGATAAAACAAGACAGTTGTCCGAATAAAATCCTAGCTTACTAGACCACAATGTCAAATACATTATTTTCATCTACCTTATTGGTTATGTTATTACAGATAATCCCATTTTTTTCTCGCAGATATAAAAAATTACAAGAAGTCAAAAAGCTTTTAAACTACATAGAAAAATTATTTTGTTTTTTTTAATTCTACCTTTGGCGCACCGCAAAAAAGTTCAGGGTAAGAAAAGGGCGCAAGACCCCTAAAAAAATAACATCCTGTAGATTCTAGCAACAATTTGACATGTGCCATTATGTAACTCCTATTGCGTATTTTATATTCAAAATTTGAGATAAATACCCCAAAAATTGAGAGCGCTACTAAGAAAAAACTTAAAAAATATCGCAATTTCAACACCCAAAGATCGGTAACGAAGTGTTTGCAGATCTATGTTTACTTGAAATTTTAGTCTTCTACCTTCGTTTGTAGCATGTCAAAATATACTCGTATAGAATGGTGTAGAGGCTGAGAGTTGCAGTAGTGAGGCAATGTCTAAAACTGAAGTCAAGTTGATTGACTCAGTACTTCCCACACATTACGGTGATACCAGTTTATTATTTTGCCATAGCATGAAACTATAATCTAAGATCCCCTTGCAACCACATCATCGCCAGCCCCCCCCCCCCCCCAAATTGTTATGCCGACAGATCTTTCCTTCACAGATCAATGGGTAGCCTATTATCAATACAACATTTTTTTTTCAGTTTTAAAACCACCCACCCCCAAAATTTTTAGTTTTTTGCTTATTGCAGCGCCACCACCGATACGACTTCTAAAAACCATCTGCTTTTTCCATCCTTCCCAAGGTAATAATACTGTGTCGAAATTTCATTAAAATCAATTCGGTCATTTCCAGGTTACACAACACAGAACGATCTACAGCAATACTCGTATATTTGTACATAAGAAAATTAAGTCCCTTGGTCTCTGTAATAGTCAGGGAAACGTTAGACAGTAAAGGAAGGAGAAAAATATTATGCCGATAGGTCTTTCTTCCATAGGCAATGGACAGTCTATTATGCATACAACAAATTTTTCACTTTTGCCAACCCTCCACCCCCAAACCACACCAATTTTACTCCCCACCCAAAAAAACGTAGAAAATGATCAGGAACCTCTAAAACGCTAAAAACGAAGTTTGGACTGATTTTATGTTTTTAGTCTTTTTTATTTCTGCGCCGCCACTGGCACGATTTATAAAAACCATACGTACTTTCTATCCTCGCCACGGTAGTGATACTGTGTCAAAATTTCATTAAAATCAATTCAACAGTTTTCTCGTTGCACAATACAGATTTGAACCAATACCCGTATGTTTACACCAGAAAAAAGTCCCGTGGTTCTGTAATAGGCAAGGCAATGGTCGAATGGACCTAAAAAAGTGTATTATGATGCTAGATCTTTCTTTCACAGGTTAGCGGATAGCCTATTATGAATTTCACAAATTTTTCAGTTTTACAACCCGCCACCCCCCAACCACCCCAATTTACCCCCGCCCAAAAAAAGTAGAAAATGATCATAAAGCGCAACGAAGTTTGAGGAATATTTTTTTTTGTTTTTTGCTAACTACTCTGCCGCCCATGCATCGATTTTAAAAATTATAGGTGCATTACCTACTACGACCCCACAACATATCGCTGCCCAAATTTCATCGCGATCCATGTAGCACCAGCGGTTACTGAGATTACGAGGGTATAAAAACGCCAACAGACAGACAGACGGAAATGAGTGACGTGGATTTTCGTTATGTAGACATCATAAAACGGCCAAAAGCGTATTATCTCAGAATTGAAAATTTTGCGATCACAATACTCCCCTTACCTATCGGTGTTGGAAGTAAAAAGCAGCTAGAATTCCGTGAACACGCAAGACTATGCATTTTATACCTAGAACTTAAACGTATTGAAATGCTTTCTTTTATTTTCCCACATACCCTCGGCAATCGATTGAGAAATACCTACCGCTATCAACATTCCTACTGTATTTTGAAATTGAATTTCTTCGAATCCGCTATACAAAGAATATGGGTAGCACCCACATTGCATGAGACACGAACATGGTAAAAAACTTTAGCGATTTAGAAGTGGAAGCGAAGTTATTTCGTTCAGCTGCCAACGTTCGCAAAGTGAGTGGAATTATAACAAAAGTTTAATTCTAAGGGCAGATTAGCATTGTGCGGTCGGTTGCAGGTTTACTAGGAGCTACATAACTAGAAGAAACTTCAAACTCCTAGCTTTGTATGAAGATCCTCGCCATGCTTTACAAAAAATAGTTGCGATTTCACATCTTTTTAAGATGAAATAGATAAGAAAGGCCTAAAAGTACAAAAGTATCCTTCGATGTACAATACTGAGTGGGTCTAAAGTATCGAACGCCTCAGTTATCTCGGAAAATGTTTGCATGATTTTCATGAATTTTTGGATAGAGGGTTTTGCAATATGTCCGATCTTACGATGGTATTTATAGTGTTGTCATATCTACCATTTTTCTGAAAATATAATAAGCTTTAGTATTTCAAATGGATCATCTTGTATATTTCTACCTTATTGAAATCCTCGGAAAATACTGACTATTTCTTTTCCTATACCTAAACCTCATAATTTCAGTTACAACTAAATTTACATTACATCCACCCAAGTTAAAATAACTAAATAAGATGGCTATGTTTACTATTGAAAAATTCAGACGTGTTGTAAAATGTATTGCGAGGTTTCAAGGATCAGATGGCTCGTTGTATTTAAGTAAACGGACAACAGTTTGAGCATATGCTGTAACCGCCTTCACGTTTTTAGTAAAGTTTATTATATTTCTTGAAAAATGGTAGATCTGACAACATTATAAAACCATCGCAAGATTGGCCGTATTGCAAAACCTTCCTATCCCAAAATTCGTGTAAACCCTTCCCGAGATAATTAAGGCACGCTATACTTTAGACTCACTCTGTACACATACAAAGGGCTATGCAATTTTTTTTAATTTAGCTTTAATAACGATATATCAGTCGGGCCCGACATTCTAAAGTTGGTGGAAAACCTAACTGGAAGGCTGACATACTGGATATGAGCGCGCAATGTTGTAAAATTTTAGCTATAGTGATTGTAATAAACATGGCTTCCAAAAGCAGCTCTTATTGTTCTGCTATTTTTTTTATTTCTCAAAATCTTTTTACTGTGTTCAAGAAGATATTCTATCAAAACACTATCATACTATAACTTTCATGAAAAAAGTATCAATCAAACTTTTATCATCTTATTTGAATAACAGGAAACAGTACGTCAATTTGGACATCACATCAACTTCTGCGACAACAATAGTTACTACCGGTGATCCACAGGGCTCGGTCCTTGGACCACTTCTGTTTTTAATTTACATCAATGACCTTCCTAACTGCAATACATCCATGAATCTAATACTATTTGCCGATGACACAACAATGTGGCATACTAGAAAATCTATAGGAGTACTATGCAGTGAAAATGCTATGCATAGAGAAAATTATGAAAAATGGTTCTTGGCAAATAAGCTGACATTTAATAATTCCAAAACACAATCAATGGTAATTAGCCTGCGTAAACATAACATTGATTCCTTAGCATCAGTAACGTTTTTGGGGTCTGGGTAGATAAACATATGGTCTGCAAGGTCCATGTTAACTATACTCTTAACCTCATGATACTTCCAGTCAAAAATGTCATAAATATGCTCTACTGAACTGGGGTCATTCGGTGCATATGGCCATAGTTTTTACTCCCCAAAGACGCCGTATCAAATACATTTCGGGACTGAAGTTTACCCTCGAGTATACCCTTTATTGCACTCAAAATTTTAACACTACCCTCTCTTTATATCCATAAACATAACAATTATATCTATACAAAACTCATAGTAATATTGGAACACGGAATATGTATATAAACTAAATACCTATACCTAAACAACGACTCGAAGAAATAGCTCTAACTACTATTGCATCAAATTTTATAATATTTTACCAGAAAGCTTAAGTCGTACCTGATAAATACAGCGTTTTATAGCTACGAATAATTTCTGTAAACCTAAGTAGTGGCTCTGTATTTTTTTCATTTTATTTTATATACTGTAATCTGTCAATGTGTGCTTGTTTGTTTTTTTAGAATTATATTAGTTTTTTTAAATAATTTATTAATAAGAGTGATGACTTTTCAATTATACTAGATTATAAATTCTTTGAACTGACATGTGTAAACACGTACGTGTATTTTAATACCAATAAATAAATAAATTAATGCTAAACTAAAATGGTAAACTAGAAAATCTAGTTGGACTAGGTTAATAAATAACCCTTCAGGACGGTCGCAGTAGTTGTACTGCACCCGAAGAGTACATTGACGGCCGAGTGCCGTACTTGTACGACTTCGTGCCTCAGTTTTTCAGACCTGCTGCCGTATTTTTACGACAGTCACTCGTTCATATATACCGGGGCGCGCCGTAGATGTACGTCTTAAACATCTGAATTTCATGACAGCCGCCGTAAAAGTACGGCAGTCGTCGTCCTGCGCCGTTGTGTTCCTCGCGGTGTCCTACACAGTAGAAAGCGCGAAAAAAATAGCCACTCTGAAAGGGTGAAAGAAAATATGCCACGTTCAAGATATGGCAAAACAGATGAGTCTAGCTTAGCTGGAGTTGAACAGTGAACATACGGTAGATTTATGTAATTCGTTCTGTGAAGATTTTTATTCACTCTCGTATAATAAGTCAAGGGAACGTCGTAGACATTGCACAATAGAATGGCCCTGTTATAAACGAGACGTCACGATGGGGATTGGTAGTGACGGCTTGTTAATTAGTAACTCAAGCGGTCCACCTGTATGGAACCCACTTCAAAGGACCGATGTCAAGTACCCTTCTTGTTATGTCTCTGTTCGGTAGTTCTCAAAGGAGGCCCTTTAGGTCTGTCGTTAGGAGTTAGTACCCTTCTTGTTATGTCTCTGTTCGGTAGTTCTCAAAGGAGGCCCTTTAGGTCTGTCGTTAGGAGTCACACGCAAATGTCTAATGTCTTAAGTCCGCCACTGGCCAGAATCTGGTAAGAATGTATTTCTTCTTGTTGCGTAACATACTGTTCACTCTCTTCGTATAAGTTTGATCACCCTGTATACAAAATACCATGCGTCAGCTGGGAGGATATCAAAATATGTTATTATACGTTATTGATTTTTGACTTGATTAATGGTAATCGGGCTTATCAGATTGCCAACCAGATACGACAACCATGCATTATTTTTCAAAGGTAAGCATTACCTGAAGAAATTTAGGGCATTTATATACATGACAGGGCTGGGTTCAGAGCACAGGATTTAGTTTAATCGTTTGTGACTCATAGAGAATAGTCAAAACATAAATATTAGTCTATAGTTGAACTAAGAGAAAAACAAATATTGGCAGAATTTTGGCAATGCAATAGGCAAGGTTTTATAAGTGTAACTAATATTAAAAAAATGCTTGTGGCTTCAACAGTAGATTGTGTATTATAACAATCTCTTAGAGAAAACAAGATGTGTTTTCATGCAAATCAGTTTAAAGTACATATTAATGATAAACCTATTTTGGTATTTCATTGTTATGAATCTATTACATAATTATTATTTACAATTTTTTCAATTAGTGATCGGTCGCCCGGTCTAAATTTTTTTTCTTTGGTGCCTAAATTATATCAACCTTTCCTACTTATAGGATATAATTTAATCTCCATTCTTTAACAATTTTAGCAAAATCATAAGTTCGAGAATATTTTCATTTATAGGCAAATTTCACATTTTATCCTGACTCAGGACAGACAACGAGGTAAATAAAACCTTTCAGGCTGCCTAAAAATGATAATAATAAAAAAGTAGCTAAATATCTAATGTCCAACCTGTATTGCAATATTAATAGTTAGTGACCCAGTTACACTCAGTTATCGACAAACATAATATTAGTTCATACTGGAGACTGCGTTAGACAACTTTTAGTAAAATTTTCAAAGATATACATGCCAAAGTAATTATTCAAATTTCTTTTGTATTAATAAATTCATCCTAGCCCGCGGTCTTTTATTCAGATGCCTTCCTCAACTGTTTTCTTTATTTCATTTTGTATTGCCTTGTATGTCGACTTCGGAGATAAATGGACTTTAGTGGCACATACTCTTATAGGCCTTCGAGAGGTTTTTTTTCATTTTTTATTATAAAAAAGCAAGTCCTACTTCAGGAGCCTATTCAAGACCGAAGGCAATTCTTATAGATACTTACATATGAACCAACATCAAAAGAATGTGTTTTATACAGTACTTTGATAATTGATGCCTAACAGCAATAATAAATATTCAGGAAAATCTTGCTCTGCGAAATTACTGCAAGAAATACAGCGCCGGTACTCTGTAACTTAGAAACGTGTTTCTATGCACTATGTACTATGGGTTCGGGTGGCCTCGTAAATATGACAGCGTGCCGCGACAGCGTAGTAGACACGTGATAGGCACCCGAAACTGCCCGATCGTCATGGTGATAGAAACATGTTTCTATCTCTTAAGTTAGAGAGTACCGACGCAGGAATATACAACTCAAATTATCATTTATGTAATGAATCATGCAAAGTCCTTTACCCCTTGTGCAATTTTCTCAGAACCGGCCCTGATTCCTGCAGCTTGCGAGACTAGGTGATTGACGCAATATCTGAACGATGTTCAAAGATTTTCACATGCTGATGAATACAGTGGTATAGCTATTAAAAGATTTAATGTCTACTTATATTAATTAACTCCATAAAATAACAATGATTTATTTAAAGTTGTGAGATCACTTACATCTTACATCGTTTATCTCTAGTATCCATCATTCCGGCAAGTAGTACCGTTGTGATACAATATAATAGATATACGAATATTTGTATGATATACTTTGGGAACTATTTAAATACAGGGCCCGTAACAAGTAGGGATTCAGCAAGCCAAGTAGCTTGAGTTTTTTCTTAAATACTTGACTTGAAAGCTCAAGCTTTTGAAAATTTGATATTTGACTTGACCTGATTTTCGATCTGAACTACTTGACTTGATATCAAGTAAAATCAAACTACTACTGATATTACTTGATATCGATCTATAAAATGCGAATCGAAGCGTTAAAATAGGGGAATCACCGAGGTTACGACAGCAAGCAGGCACCCGATGACTTTAAAACTTTAAAGCTAACCGACAGAGAATGGTCGTTAATTGAACGAATTTGCCAGTACCTTAACGTTTTTAAGAGTATTTCCATCATTTTTGCATTAATATGCTGCTCGATGTACTAGATTACAAATAGTATTCAAGCGGCAAGAGACAGTACTGAAGATATTTTAGAATGGTGGAAAAGACACGAATGTATTTTTCCAACCCTTGCCGCAATGGCCAAAGACTATTTGGCGACGCCAGCTTCTTCAGCTCCAATTAAAAGGCAGTTCTCTAGAGGTGCCTTAACTCTTACCAAAACAAGAAATCGATTAGGTGATAACTCCGTTAGAAGTCTTATGTGTCTCAAATCATGGATGGCAAATGAGGATATTAAATTTTTTTTTTACTTCTGTGTCATCAGCATCGATTGCTCTGGTCATTAGCCTCGTGTTCTGTGTAGGCTTTGGTACTGTTTCCCGACGCCACCCTAGGAAAAGCACTGTTAATTAGGAGGCAACAGTGAAGGCTCAGGTGGGGATTCTTCGCGCAGTTTTTTTCACGGATATTTATTTTTGATTGAAAAAACCAGAAATAAATTTCCGCCTCTAACGAGAATCAAACCCTGGACCTTCCGGTCACGAGCCCTCGACGACGATATTTTGTATTTTTATTTCATATTATTACATTCATTATTTAACTTTAAGTTTGTTTGAGTTTTCGTTTTTGGATATTTTTTTTAATAAAAGGTTACATCTTTATATACATAGATTTTTACTGTTATTGCGTTTTGGCAGTTAACAGATTAATACCAAAAAAGAATTATTTTTTCAAGGAAAATCAAGTTGTTAGCTTGAAAAACTTGATTTTCGAGTTGCTTGAGTGTAACTACTTGACTTGACTTGAATTTCGAAAACAAATACTTGACTTGATCTTGACTTGATATTAAGTCAAGTCAAGTAGCTTGAAAATCAAGTCAAGTCGTGAATCTCTAGTAACAAGGGATTGATGTTTTTGAAATGACTAGTACTCTTTCCCCATCAAAGCGAGAGATATAGTGGTGGTACCGTTCGAGTCTTGAGTTTCTAGCATTGCATATGGGAAAAGCGTACTAGCCATTTCAAAAACGTTCGTGTTTTGTACGGGACCTTGTAATTCAGGACTTGTCGACTCATTAAATGCTTTGGTTGAATACCACTGTCTGTCTTTGCCCTTAAGTGATATTAGGTTCCCAACAGAAACAACAAATCCTTTGTAAACATGCTGGTGGATATACCATGCGAGACCATCTTCCTTCATTCTACAAAACAGCATTACCATCCGTGCACCCTGGTGGACCCAATCGGCGCGGCACCACTACGCTTTTGTATTATTTTTTGGTTTTTCGAATCTATTCAAAATACATTTTGAATAAAATGAATGAGAGGTTTTCTGGTAACCAACAGTACATAGGCCTAAAAGTGGGCCATTATGCACCTCTCCTTACCCTAGTTCCCAAGTCCAGCCCTCATTGCAAAGGTGAGAATAGTCTTTGGTCCTGCCCATCTTATATCCTCAGGTTAAAGGGCTCTTGAACCTAGTATAGTCTACATGTGATACCGAAGCGCTTCGTATCTTGATGAGGTTTTCAGGAACTATGGTTCAATGTGACAAGGAAGAAGGGAGAGTAAAACACAAAATTTTATCTCAAAACAATGGGTCGAAACGTTTCGACCATCTTTGTGGTCTTCTTCAGTCTGGTTTTTTTCTTTAATTTCCAAAATAAACTACAAAAATGTGTTAATAGATGACAGGTTTTTATAATTACCACCCCCATCACATTATGTAAGTGACGTTTGAAGGTGATATGACCAGATAACACACCCACAAATAGCCTCAGCCAGCTTCCGTCCAATAAGACACAGAACCTAGTTTTAAAAGGCTTCTTGAGGTCTACTACTACTACTACACTACAAGTTTTATTTGAATATGGCCCAATTGAGGTTTTGAATTAAGAAAAAAATTACTTTTTTTGTGATAAATCGAAAGATCATATATAAGTTTTATAACAAAACTGTTTTTGTTTTCTTTTTTTTTTCGCAATAATTCAAAAGCTATATCAAAATAAAAATGGGTTTTTGAATCGAGTACCGAAAACACGTCGACGGCTCCCGAACCCGTGTGACGTCGCGATGGCGGTAAGGATGCTCCTTTGACCAACGACATCCTACTCCGATACTAGATTCTAGATTCCCAGCCAATCGCGAAAATCGTACTGCTAAACTGGTAACTAGTGTATATTTGTTGCAACCCAGTTGATGAATAGAGTTTGCAGCTCGAGACGAAGTCTACGATCGAAATAAATATGTTTTTGAATGTTTGAAGTTGATTCCAGTAAGTAAGTACCTATAATCAAATATGTTTCGTTGAAAAGATCTCCTCAATCGGAGGATAGCCCAGTGGTTAGAGAGACCGATAGTGGATCTCAGGGTCTTTGGGGTCTTTGGATCGAACCCCAGACCTTCCAATTTTTTTTTTTTTTTTATCAAAAATGTTATTGATGTGCTTTTTGCACTTGTTACGAACATTTTTTTACGATCAACATAAATATGTCTTTGAATCAAATTTTGTGAAGACATATTACTTGCACTGCACAGTGCAAAAGCTAAGTACAGGAGGCAGTGGACAATTCTAAAAATCAGTGGAAATGAGGTTTGTCCGTCAATATCAATCGTCATTATTTTTTTTAATTGTAATAGTTGGTTAATAAAACAAAATCCCTTCATCCATTCAATTCATTCATTTTTAAGTTTTTTAATGTAAAAAAGTAACTCAAACTCGTAATCACATTCTGTTTATCACTTGGTATTATTATTTATTTAACTTTGGCCAATGAAGCTTAACAATATTAAATTTTCATAAAAATTTAACAAGCACTGTGCAGTGCAAGTAATATGTCTAACAAAATTTGATTCAAACACACATTTATGTTGATCGTAGAAAAGTGTGCGTAACAAGTGCAAAAAGCACATCAATAAATTTTTTGAAAAAAAAAATAAAAAAAAAGTTGGAAGGCCTGGGTTTCGAGCCAAAGACCCCAAAGACCCTGAGATCCACTATCGGACTCTCTAACCACTGGGCCAACTTTCGATTGAGGAGATCTTTTCAACGAAACATATTTGATTATAGGTACTTACTTACTGGAATCTGTAATCTGACTTCAACTTGAAATATTCAAAAACATATTTATTTCGATCGTAGACTTCGTCTCGAGCTGCAAACTTCATTCATCAACTGTGTTGCAACAAATATACACTAGTTACCAGTTTAGCAGTACGTAATTTCGCGATTGGCTGGGAATTTAGAATCTAGTATCGGAGTAGGATGTCGTTGGTCAAAGGAGCATCGTTACCGCCATCGTGACGTCACACGGGTTCGAGAGCCGTCGGCGTGTTTTCGGTACTCGATTCAAAAACCCATTTTTATTTTGATGTAACTTTTGAAATATTGCGAAAAAAAAGAAAACAAAAACAGTTTTGTTATAAAACTTATGTATGATCTTTCCATTTATGACAAAAAAAAAATTTATTCAAAACCTCAATTGGTGTGCCTTGGATTTCCAATAAGAATCTCTGTTTCTGTCCATATATTGAACAGAATGTGTCTATGAACAGACACAGATGGTTCCAAGAAAACCTTCTAGTCTTTCACCTCATTGCAAGTACCGAGTGTGCCCAGTGTTAGATCGATAACATTCTCTCTCATGTTATTACAGAACGTTGGAGTGCCTAAAGATGTCACTGTAGAGTGTGAACTACGCACTACATCTTGGCAGGTGTAATCCGGCCTTTACGAATCGAAAGGCGATTTCCGTCTCATCGATCGCCCAATCGTTAAGAGCCTAATCGCTGATTGATTTCCGAAGCGGCTCTGTGGGCACTCGGACTTGTCGGTCGGTTCCTTTGTAGCTTTGCTAAGGCTCGTTAATCTTCCCCTCCCGCTCGTATGTACATACTATTGCATCGCTTATTATATAGATAAACGATCCGGCAAACATGCCAATTTATTTATTCGAAGTCATACATATCGGACGTTGACTTTTTTTACGAATCGTCTTGCTTTCTTTTTTGATTTATTGAAACCAGATATTAAAGTTAAGTAGAATGCCTTTGTATTTCCGACACCTGCGTGGTCCATCGACATTTCTTCCCTTCCTAGTTACTTCCTTTCTTTCCATGTCATAGGCGAGGAAAAAAAATTAAGTCCATGACTCAGTTTTTCTCTCACATTACGATGATACCATTTTATTATTTTCTCATAGCATGAAGTTATAGTCTGGGATCCCCTTCTCAAAGTCCCGCCCAAATAATAGCCCAAAGCCCCCCCTTCTGCAAAAAACATCCAACACAAAAACTAAACAGTTTCTTGCATCTCCCTCCGTAGGAACTAGGACACAACCACAAAGAGCAGTTAGTTGTCAAAACAGCTAATGTTTCTAATTTATTCGAACCTCGCTGGAAAAAACCTGGATCTAGTTGACAATTTTGTTTTTTAAACTTTTGCATAAACCATGCATTATAGATGCAGGACATAAAGTCCGCCGCCCTTATTTCTTTATCTGGTGGATGGATCCGCATGAAATTCAGCATCTTTGTTTAAGGGTCGTATACATAGTCGATATTTAAGGATCCTCTAATACTTGAGGGTCCCTTAAGTAAGCTTTTGTGTTTCGACGGCTACTTGAGGATCCCTCACGTAAGGCTTCCTTGAGTAATACACAAGTAGTGAAGTGTCAACATGGCATTTTGTTGCCGTCAAGTTGGTTTTGTAGGTTAATTTTGGAGTATGCTGTTGTCAGTTTCTGACAGATCCGGAAAAATATCCGGCACAAAAAAAGAAATACTGGCATAAAACAGAAAGGGATAATATAAAGCATCAAAACGCGTAGGCATAACAAATTGACTCATATTTGAAATATGTAAGTATCCCTTGAGTATTACTTAAGTATCCCTTGAGTATTTCTTGAGGGAACATTAAAGAAACCTTAAATATTACTCAAGAGCCGACTATGAATACGGCCGTAAGATAAGTTGTGATGTTTCTTAACACAAGAATGGCAGCTGTCTATGTCAAACTATAACCAGGCGCCATTCTCTTACATTTTCTCTGATGAAAAGGAACCATAGTAATTGTCAATAAAGGGTCTCATTTGATTTCGATACCCTAATGCTAAAGACTATGGCAACAGTAAAAAATGGAGTCAAGTTAATTGACTCAGTACTTCCCACACATAATGATGATACCATTTCATTATTTTCTCATTGCATGAAACTATAGTTTGAAATTCCCTTGCAACCAAATCGTGCTTCAACTGGTTGAGGCAAAACGATCAGGAGCCTCCAAACCCTCTAAAAACGAAGTTTGAGCTTTTTATATTTTTAGTTTTATTATTATTGCTGCACAGCCACTGACACGATTTCTCCAAAACATACGCGTTTTCCATCCCCGCCGCGGTAGTAATACTGTGTCGAAATTTCATTAAAATCAATTCAATAATTTTCGCGTAACGCAATATAGACAGATCTAAAGCAATGCTCGTATGTATACATCACAAATTCTAAGTCCCTTCGTTTCTATAATAAGTAAGGCAATGCTCCGATGGACCTAAAAAAGTGTATTATGCCGCTAAGTTTTTCATTCACAGGTCAATGGACAGCCCATTATGAATACAACAAATTTTTCAGTTTTACAACCCCCTACCCCCCAACCACCCCAAATTCACCCCCACCCAAAAAAAAAAGTAGAAAATGATAAGGAACCCCTAAAACGCCTAAAAACGCAGTTTGAGGAATATTTGAAAATTTTTGTATTTTGCTAATTACCCCCGTACAATGGTTTCCAAAATTATATGAACATTACCTACTACGACCCCCCAACATATCGCTACCCAAATTTCATCACAATCCATGCAGCGGTTACTGAGATTACGAGGCTAGACAAACGCCAACAGACAGACAAACAAACAGACAGACAGACAGACCGACAGACAGGCCGACGGAAATGAGTGACGTGGATTTTCGTTACGTAGACATCATAAAACGCCCAAAAAGCGTGTTAGCGTGTTATCTCAAAATCGAAAATTTTCGCGATCACAATACTCCCCTCACCTATCGGTGTGAGAAGTAAAAATCGTTAACTAATTGAGTCGTGACCATAGTCAACTTAAAAAAGCCAGAGCCTGACTGGCTAGGTCGGCTAGTCGGCGATCCCTCAGGGCCTCAGGGCCCCCGGAGCCAGGAGGGCCCCAAATGAAGTTATAAATTGCGAAATATTTAATTAATCTAAAAAACTACATCTGTCTTTTATTTTTGATATTTCATGTTTTACGTTAGTGATATTGTGAGTACATTCAATCCCCCTAGGACGTGGAGTACGACTTTAAGCCATGTGATATTATCAAATCTACTTTTTAGGAATGTAGAGAGATGTATTTTACGGAGTAGAGAAACACGAAATTATAATTCAAGTAGCTGCAAGCAGTATATAACTTACTAAAAATCTATTAGTTTAGTTAAAAAATGAAGTCAAGTTGATTGACTCAGTACTTCCCACACATTACGATGATACCAGTTTATTATTCTCCCATAGCATGAAGCTTTAGTCTGAAATCCCCTTGCAACCAAAACATCGCCAGTCCTCCCCCCCCCCCAAATTGTCTTATGCCGCTAGGTCTTTCCTTCACAGGTCAATGGACAGCCTACTATCAATACTACAAACTTTTCAGTTGTAAAACCCCCCACCCACCCAGAAAAAGGTAGAAAATGATCAGGAACCCCTAAACATCCAAAAAGTTTGAGCTGTTTTCATAATCTTAATTTTTTTATTATTGCTACGCTGCCACTGACACGATTTCTAACAACCATACACGTTTTCCATCCTCACCACCTCACCATACTGTGACAAAATATCATAAATATCAATTTAATGGTTTCCACGTTACAAAATACAAAACGATCTAAAGCAATAAATATTCGTATGTACGAGTATACAGCTAATTCTAATTACCTTAGTTTCGGCAATGCTCGGATAGACCTAAAAAGGTGATTTATGTCACTATGTCTACCTTCACAGGTCAGTGGACAGCATATTATGAATACAACCAATTTTTCAGTTTTTCAACTCCCCACCCCCTAACCACCCCAATTTCACCCCCACCCAAAAAAAAACGCAGAAAATGATCCGGAATCTCTAAAATGCTTAAAAACGAAGTTTGAGCTGTTTTTATATTTTTAGTTTTGTTATTATTTCTGCGCCGCCACTGGCACGATCTACAAAAACCACACGCATTTTCCACCCTCCCCACGGTAGTACCACTGTGTCAAAATTTCATTAAAATCAATTCAACAGTTTCCTCGTTTACAGATTAGAGGACGATCAAACGAATACTCGTATCTACACCAGAAAAAATTCCAAGTCCTTTGCTTTCTGTAATAGGCAAGGCAATGTTCGGATAGACCTAAAAAAGCTATTTATGCTGCTAGGTCTTCCTTCGCAGGTCAGTGGACAGTCTATTACGAATACAACAAATTTTTCAATTTTGCAACCCCCCACCCCCTAACCACCCCAAATTTCACCCCCACAAAAAAAAAAGTAGAAAATGATCAGGAACACCTAAGACGTCTAAAAACGAAGTTTGGGGAATATTTGATTTTTTTCTTTTTTTGCTAATTCCGCCGCCCCTGCACCGATTTTCAAAATTATAGCAGCATTACCTACTACGACCCCACAGCATGTTGCTGCCCAAACTTCATCAAAATCCATGCAGCGGTTGCTGAGATTACGAGGCTAGAAAAACGCCAACAGACCGACAGACAGTCAGACAGACAGACAGACAGACAGACAGACAGACAGACAGACAGACAGACAGACAGACAGACAGACAGACAGACAGACAGACAGACTGAAATGAGTGACTTGGATTTTCGATATGTAGGTATCATAAAACGCCCATAAAACGTGTTATCCCAAAATCGAAAATTATTCCTCACCTATCGGTGTGGGAAGTAAAAAGTAAGTTATTTGATCACTCCTGCTACTCAATTTAAATTTTTAATCCTTTATTGTTACACAACAACTTACACAAGATTTTTTTTATCTCCCTTGGTTGTATTCTTAATAGTCCTTGTTTTATCCTAAGATTTGTGCTAATCGTGTTGTTATCAATGTTTGAAATTTAATGTCATACTGAATTGTAACAACTTACTTATTTACTGTTTTTTTTAATAAAAAGCTTAATAGCTTTCTTGCCTACTGGATAGTGATATTAATAAATGTTTACTGTGAGTTTCAATAATTTAACATAGTTTAAATAGAGCGACGCTTTACAAAGTTCAAAACAAATAATTTATTTTTGTTTTAACAAAGATCATTTATTTTCATAGATTTTTTAAATTATTGGATTTCTGGCCGAGAGATCCAGAAAGAGCCAGGCTACCCCTGAAAAAAAAAAATAATAGAAAAATACCCAAAGAGTAACTATACATTAATTTTTATTTTTTTATAAAATTCTTATTAAGTTAAAAATGAGACAATGAACTGTTTTGAAATCTTTCGAAAGATTTCGAGGATGAACAGTCGTCCTTGCGACATGACCCATTAGAAGAAGTGTAGAATAATTGCCCCTGATTTTGATTTTGGCTGTCAGTTTTAAAAAACTTTCACTTTTTCAATGCAACGATGCCAAATTTGGTAATAATCCATCCGCTTGTAAAAAAACATAAATTGAGTATAGACTTGTTATCGTAGTACTACATAGTTGTGCGGAAAAAGCCCCCATAGAAATTCAGATATTGCAGTAGTATTTTGTTCACCATGTTGGGATATTATCAATTCAGCTAAAGCTACAAGATAGCGCAATAGAGAAAACACATATCACTAATTTTCAGCGAGTGAAAACCGTCTTCAGTCCGCTATTATTGCAGCTGTGTCAGCAGTGGCGCGATAAAAACAGGCCGTGCGGATAAAGTATTCGAATTGATGCCCGTGCACCGGAATTTTATTATAATGCGGGTCGCCATTTGTCAACGGTACTGATAAAAACATTAGCTGATTCGTGTTTGTCCATACTTATTATACACGACACGGCCCGCAGTAACTGTTGATCTTGATCAATTTGTAAATGAATCGATCGACAGTACTTTTTGCTTAAAATAGAATGGTGTCTGGATTTACAGTAGTTGGTGGTATTTATATAGTTTGTTTCATACGCTTGCCTGAAAATTTGTTTCTAGTGGACTAATTTTAATTTATTTAGCTTGTGAAAAAATACTTCAATCCGCTTGATTAGACAGATATGCTACCGCTGTTGTTTCTGATAAGAGCTGATTTTTTGTAAGGAATTTTTATAATCTCGTCTCGTTACTCTTGTTCGTTTGCATGTTTCTGCCAAGTTTGTTGTTTGCTTCCATCTGAACAGGTCTGTTTATTTTTCATGGCCTGCTGGGTTGCTTATTGGTAGAGAAATTTAAAAACGCCGATTTGATTTGATTGAAAACTTGAAATAAAATGAAAACTACATGAGATTGAGATTCACAATTTTATATCGCTGAAAAGGCTATCAAATTTTACATTTAATCGTACAAAAAAGTATCCACAATTAATTTACCGATTTTTCCAAGCATAAAAATAATTCAAATTTGGCCGTCTAACCTAAGCATATTTCATGCTTAGTCATCTTGCAAAGTCTAAGCCTTCAGAGTTCTATAATCACTGCAATATTTAATTCTTTTCTGATATCTACTTATACCAAAAGTCAAAAAATAGAAATTTGCACCTGAACGGTTCATTTTAGGTCCCATATGTTATACATAAAGTCACACAAGAGGAATGTGATATTGGTTAACAGCTACGCCAGGAAACAGCTTTTGTTTGTTTTTTTTACTAATTAACTTCCTGAGTCGGTATTTCTGAAACGTAAAACAAGAGTATTGTATCTGCCTTGTTCATAATTCTAAAATTTGGAAAAATTTTGAATAATTGAAGTCTCAAGTTTAGCATGGTATTTGTCTTATGGGGGAATCATGTGACACACACACTAATGGAATTGTAACTCTAGCATTCAATAAAACCGTATCATATTCGGTATATTTAACGATTAAACGACTTACCTGTAAGAGTAAGGATGTTCAATCGTAATTATACGATTTAAACCCATGAGGAACACAATGATTCGTAATAATGTTCCGTCCCACGAACTGACAACACAGTTTAAAGATTAGAAGAGCTGGCTATCCCGCCCGCCTGTCACTCGCCATCCCTCCAATGTGTCATTAATGTTTTGTACAATTATCACTAGATCGCTAGGGTATGGGGTGCGATGCGACGCTATAATATAGCTGGGCGGGTGTGTTCCTCATGGGTTTAAATCGTATAATTACGATTGAACATCCTTACTCTTACAGGTAAGTCATTTAATCGTTAATTATACTTCATTAAACCCATTCGGAACACAATGATTCGTAAGTTGTTGAAAGTATATGGCGATCTAGTGAAGAAGATGCTGCAAAGAAAAATTATTTCAATACAATTCCGTTCTTTTTTTTTATTTCAACCAAAATAATACTATGTATAACAAAAGGTGTAGGTGTTATGGATAACACACTGCCCATACACCAAAAATGTAATAAAGTCCATATACCTACTTATTTATCTATTTTACATCTAATATCGATTTAGCGAAAACACACCTATCTAATACTGGTCTATTGTAGAACCTAGCAAACATATCCGATTTCTCACTCCAACCAGCCGCATTTCTTATAGTTTCTATACTTACTCCCTGCCTATTGGCAGCAGAAACAGCTGCATGTCTAGTACTATGCCCCTTAAATTTTGATATATCAATACCACTATTTTGCAGTGCTTTCTTTATCCATCTGGACAAAGTTTGAGAAGAAGCAACGTGATAAGGCTTTTTATATGTAATTAGTAAATAACTGTCTTCCCTAGATCTTTTGGGTCTTGTAGTATCTATATAAAATAATAAGGTTGTTGCCACACAAAACTCTGGCTTTTCTCTAAATATAGGAAAATTTAAAGTAGGTTGAGTTCTATTGCGAGATGATGTTTTCAAAATATCTGTAATAACAATTTCTATTCGATCTTCGTAATTATGTATATTAGGTAACTGAATTTTTGATAAAGTCTGCATTCTTTGGGCCGATGTGAGAGCTAACAGGGTAACTAGTTTGATAGATAGCATCTCAAATGAAATCTTTTCTAATGGATACAGTTTAGCTAAGTAAGATAATACTTTTTCTGGTTCCCATGTTTCTTGATATCTAGGAAAACTAGGTTTAAGTCTAAACGAACCTTTTAAAAAACGCTTTAATAATTCTGTATCCCCTGAAATACTTGTTATTAATTTTACTGCCGATAAATGGGCAGTTAAAGAGTTATAAGAAGCGCCTTCCGTTAAGCACGTATTCAAAAATCTAATTACCAGCTTACTATCTGAATTAAAGACATCTAAATTATCTTCGGAGCAAAATGTCCACCATTTTTGAAGAGATGCATTGTATTGTTTGATGGTATTGTCACTTAAAGATGCTAACAAAACTGGGATGCAGTCTTCTGCTAAGCCTCTTCGTTTATAAGATTCCCTGATAGCTTCCCGGCAACCAGGGTAAGGCGCTCCCACATCGGATGACTTTTTCTGAAAGGGCACAGTAATAAATCACTTTCTGGAGGAAAATAAAGGGGTTCGCAAATTAATAGTTTACAGAATTTTGGATACCAATTCTGAGAAGGCCAAAAGGGCACTACTAGTATTCCTTCTGCTTCCTCTGCAATAATCTTCGTTATGACTTTCCCTACCAAGCAAAATGGTGGGAACGCATAAAAGAAAAAATTTGACCAGTTTAATGTAAACGCATCCACACTAAATGCGTCTGGATCCCGTTTCCAGGAGACGAAGGTCCTACATTTTGCATTAAGGGAGGATGCAAATATATCAATTTGTGGGGTTCCGAAGTTTGATATAATTTTCCAATAAACTTTAATATTCAATGAATACTCTGTTTCTACCCTTAATGACCTTGATTCTCTATCAGCTTCAATATTTTGGCGAGTATTAATGTAAGAAGCGAACACATAGATATTTCTTGCTTCACACCATTTCCATAATTTACGTGTGATAACATTAAGATTGGAATATTTAACACTACCCATACGGTTTATTAGTGATATAGCGGTAATATTGTCAATTCTAAGGAGAATATAACAATTTTGAAGCTTATCAGCGAAGCATTTAAGACCATAAAAGGCAGCTAAAATCTCCAAGTAATTTATATATAATGTGGATTCAATATTATTCCAAAAACCATTAGCTTTTTCATTGTTACAAAATATTCCCCATCCGATGCTTGATGCGTCACTAAATATTTCTAGTTTATATTTTACTAGCCCAATAGATTGGTTACTGTATGGCAATTCCCTTAGCCACCAATGCAAGTCCTTTTGTGACGTTTCTGAAATCTTTAATTTCCCACTATAGTCTCCCCCGTTACATAATAGGGTTGTATATTTATCCCTTTCCATTTGTTTTAAATACATCCTACTATATTTAAAGGCAAAACACATCGAGTTTAAGAACCCAATTAATTTTGCGAATTCCCGAACTTTAACACTTTGCTTATGAATGATTCTATTAATATTAAGCTGAGCTTTATTTATCTTGGCTTCTGTTGGCGTAACAGTAAGGTCAAAACTGCTCCACTTGAAGCCTAAAAATATGCATTCCTGTTTGGGAATTAAATTGCTCTTTGAAAAATTAACAATAAATCCTAATTTATAAAGTAAATTAGTTGTTTCTATGATATTACAAGAACATTCTTCTTCAGATCTCCCTAATAAAAGATAATCATCCAAATAATTTACTGATTCAAAGCCCAAAGATCTAAGTTTAAAATTTACTGGCTTCAAGAACTTGGTAAATACAAATGGTGCTATACATAACCCAAATGGCATACAACAAAATTCAAAAAGGATATTTTTAAATTCAAATCGCAAAAATTTCCTATATTTTTTAGATATTGATATACCAAAGTAGGCATCCTTTAAATCAAGAGATGCCATATAACAATTTCTTGTTATCATATTTTTAACAGACCTATAGTCCTCCAACTTGAAATGGGGAGCTTTATTGTATTTATTGAGACGCTTTAGATTTAGCACGAATCTGAAACCACCACTCGATTTTGGTACTAAAAAATATGGAGATAAAAATTCGCCACGTTCATGACTGCATTTTTTAATGGCTCCAATTGCCTCCAGTTTTAAAATAGCGCGACTCAATTCCAGGCTCTCTTTCCTGGAAATTTTTGAATTCTTTGCTGCGTGCTTTTGGATGGGTTTTCTAGAAAAGGGAATCGAGTAGCCAGAAACCCAGCTTAAAATATTTGGGTCTGACGTGATGCTTTCCCATTCGCTTGAAAGGATATTAGGTAGTGTGCTTCGCAGATCAGTTTGGCTGCGTCAGCTAAAGCCGTTTTCGTGCTATCTTCTAATTGAATAGCTGAATCCTGTACAAGGATATCATTCAAAACCGATCCTTGTGCCACCAGAGCTCTACCCAATTTATTTTGGATGGTCATAGAAAACTGGTCCTTCTTTATTTGGGCTGGAGTCAATGACGCCTCAATTTCTGGATTAAGTTTTGGGGCATCTAACAATGAGCAGTTTTCTGGTATTTTATATTTTACAATCAGAGCATCTCTGACGTCTCTTTCCAGGCCTGCCCCCAAATAACTAGACCACCGATTAACCAAGGCCTCACATAATGGTGGACCCTTCTCTCCTGTCGACTTCGGGTCCTCCCCCAAAATCACCTTCAGGGTTGCTTCTCCCTCATCTCTCGTTCTATCATCGTTAGAAGAGATCTCAGATTCAAGATCTGAATCTGAGGATTCTGAGTCCAGACCTGTAAAACCCCATTATTATTAGGGTCTTGGCATAATACTTACTGTCCCCAGATATTTCATTTAGTTTGGGTTGGTTCATAGCAACGCACTATAATAATTAATATTATTGGATGTTCAATAGAGAACGAAAGAAAAAAATAATACTAATAAAAAAATTGTGGAAACAATATAAAAATATCGCTATGAATTACCCCAAAGACAGGAGTAATTTTCGGTTAGTTTGGGTTCGTCAATAGTTGGCTGATGGCAAAACAACTATTATTTATATATTTGGTTGCTCAGTAAATGAGAAAACAACCCAAAAATATTCCATCAGTTGCCCCGAAATAAAGGGGAAAACAACTGCTTACTAGTTGTCCATGTTAATGGAAAAAACAACTTCAATAGTCTTTAAAATAATAAATACTAGTATAAATATTCCACCAGTTGACTCGAAATAAAGGGAAAAAACAACTTCTTGTTAGTTGTCCATGTTAATGGAAAAACAACTTCAATAGTCTTTAAAATAATAAATACTAGTATAAATATTCCATCAGTTGACCCGAAATAAAGGGAAAAACAACTGTTGTTAGTTGTCCATGTTAATGGAAAAACAACTTCAATAGTCTTTAAAAATAATTACTAGTATAAATATTCCATCAGTTGACCCGAAATAAAGGGAAAAACAACTGTTGTTAGTTGTCCATGTTAATGGAAAAACAACTTCAATAGTCTTTAAAATAATAAATACTAGTATAAATATTCCATCAGTTGACCCGAAATAAAGGGAAAAACAACTGCTTGTTAGTTGTCCATGTTAATGGAAAAACAACTTCAATAGTCTTTAAAATAATAAATACTAGTATAAATATTCCATCAGTTGACCCGAAATAAAGGGAAAAATAACTGTTGTTAGTTGTCCATGTTAATGGAAAAACAACTTCAATAGTCTTTAAAAATAATTACTAGTATAAATATTCCATCAGTTGACCCGAAATAAAGGGAAAAACAACTGTTGTTAGTTGTCCATGTTAATGGAAAAACAACTTCAATAGTCTTTAAAATAATAAATACTGATATAAATATTCCATCAGTTGACCCGAAATAAAGGGACAAACAACTGTTGTTAGTTGTCCATGTTAATGGAAAAACAACTTCAATAGTCTTTAAAAATAATAAATACTAATATTTATATATCTATAACAATCCGCCGCGCCGTCTGGCTATTTCTTTTTTTTTTTAATATATAAAGGTATTGATAAATAATTGGTCAAGAAACTTAAGTTCTCAACGGCATCGTTAATGTACTGAGCAACGCCCTGTGTAGAAGAACGCGCTCCGAATAGTAGGCTACCGTTTCTGTGACAACAACAATCAATCAAATTTGAAATTTGTATTTATCCATTCTGTCAATTATTAACAATAATATATAATTAATCTCATCGTTATTATATTGAATCTGGCTTGAGGTTTATCATTGCCAAAATAATAAAGATCGTATGCGTAATTTTTTGTTGTTGTCGATATAAGCCACACTTTACTTACTTGAAGAAGAACTCTCCATTGATCTTTCAAACTTTTCCATTTTCTCTCTTAGATCCTCCAGCAATCGCTTCCTTTTCGCCCTTCTTTTGGAATCTTCCTTTTGTTTTCGCTTCATTTTAGCAAATTTGTACACCAATACCAAAAACGCTGTTGTCGCCGCTGAACACGAAACATTAATGACACATTGGAGGGATGGCGAGTGACAGGCGGGCGGGATAGCCAGCTCTTCTAATCTTTAAACTGTGTTGTCAGTTCGTGGGACGGAACATTATTACGAATCATTGTGTTCCGAATGGGTTTAATGAAGTATAACTAAGAACAAACCACATAAAAACCTGTAGATTCTTCCTTGAAGCATATCCAACCTTGCTAGGTCACAGAACAGTTTCTGCGCTTCGCTCAATAGTGATTTGAAAATAACTAATTTTCGAGCGAAAATTTCAATCGCAGAAACTTGTGTATATCTCGCCTGGTATTTACCCACATAAGGTCTAAGCCACATTCAGTTGTTGTTGCATTTTTAGACTTGCAGTATTCAAGTCATTTTATCGTAGTAGTATAAAAAAAATGTGGAAATAAAATACCCTTCAGTTTCTAAATGTCAGTAATTTGAAGTCAGCGATAAAAATCCGATTAGAGAAACTGGCATCTTATCTATGCAGCACCTAATTGCAATGACCGTGAACCTATGGTGAACCTGTTGCACTTTTATAAACGTCGTGTCTTAATTTGGAACAATTTCTTAATGGTAAATTAACCTTATTTATTATTTTGCTTTATAATCTCACCTCCCGAAACTTGTGTTTGTTTATGTGACACCGTCATATTTTGCGACAAACTATGTTATTAATGAGCTTTTACAAACTGGTATGACTGTGTGTGTTCCTAAAACATGTATGAAATACGTAAAGTATGCCCCTTGAGATGTTAGGACTATGTAGAAAATTTGTTGTGTATGTGCGACATTATGACTTATTACACGCTGAAATCAGACTACAAATGAAACATGCAAACTGCCACATGTGTTATATCAATTCATAAACATCAAATATTTAGCAATTTTCAAAACGTTTTGTTTTTGGCAAAACATTCTGGCGACGAGAAAATATCCACTTAACATCATACATCTGAATTCATGTGGATGAATGAAGAAAACAGAAAAACAATTTGCTACATGTGATCTTTTTGGTGCTTATAATAAGATATTGTTTATTTTATTCGCTATTTATAACAATACCGATCATATCTGATATATTTTAATCTTTTATTTCAGGTAAGGTTCCAATACACTATTAGGCATGGCACAATGAATCAGATCAGAGTAAGTGTATATTTTTGTTTTTACGTCCACACTATAATAAGACTTAAATATCTAGCAGCTTTGGCAGTGCAGAAAGCTGTTTTAACAATCTATTAACTATGACTTTTTTTACTGGTTATATTTTTTATACAATAATTAATTGTTACACTTACGCGAACGTTTATTCCAAGACAAGTGTCCGAAATTGGTGCCGACAGTACGTGTATCTTCAAAACAACTATAAAAAGTACAAAGATGGTTAAACTGGAACAGTTTTTGGCAATCGTATTTGGCCATTTGTAGAATGGTTTTCTTTCCATTTTTGAGACATTTTTGATAATTTTTTTGGATTGGCTGCAACTTCCTCATTTCTCAACATTTCTCCAATTTGTGAAGATATTTTCACAACACATTTTACGTAGAATAAGCCTATTCAATACTTTTTTCTTATAGCCGCCATATTAGCGCTTAATTTTGTGCTATTAGGGACCTTTTGAAAGTCTGTTATCTGAGGTTATTTCACGTTATCGGCTATTTGTGGCATGCGCCGTTCTCCCGAAATAACGGCTAATAACCGATAAAGTTGTACGTTATTTACGGAAGGTTGCGATACGATATGATTACGTATTGTATTTTCAGGTCTGAAACGCTATGCCGCAATAAGAACAGAACCGTGATGATTTTGATAGCGAAAATACGGTTTATCATTGTAAAAAAGAATCAGGTTTTTCCAATAAAAGGTACAAAATTAGGCGTCTCCGGCAACAGCGTATTAGCATCATGGAACTGAACCATAAGAGTGAAATGTGATGCTTCGATGATCCTGCAAAACCTATATTGTTAGGTGTTTATTTGTTTATGAGCAAGTTCAATATACCGCCGACAGACGCCTCAAAACTGTGTTCACACACTACTGAACGTTTGGAAAGAGCCGTGCATAAGATCCCTATTATGATGACAAACATTATTGTTAAATTTGGAAAATTATCAGCTTAAAATCGTAAAAAAGCAGAAAATGTTCCAATATTTCCGAGAGCAAAACTACACCTCAAGCTAAATAAAGCAATTAAATATTTAGGGCAAAATGATTATATGTTAACGTGTTATTATTAACCGTTCCGATGAATAGCATTGCGGTTAATATGACAAATATTTCGAACTCTCCCTTCAATAACATTTTGCTTAGTAAGAATAGGCGTATTTTACGTAAAAAAGTTCTGTAAAAATATCTCCACAGATTTGAGAAATGTGGAGAAATAGAAAGATTACAGTCGATCCAAGAAAACCTATAATTTTGATTTTGAAAAATCTCAAAAACGGAATGACACAAAACCATTATACAAGAAATGGCAATAAACTAGTACAAGTACTTTTACTTAACTCATTTAATAGTCTTTGTACCTTTGATAGTTTTCGAGATATCCATACTGTCGGCACCAATTTCGGTCATCCTGTATTTTTTCGTATTTTACCAATTGAGGTATTTCGAGCCTTTTTAGCTATAGATCCAGCCCTAACTGGAATTTACATTTTACAATACCCTTCCTAGGGAAACTGGCTTTCTGAGTCGTGGTTGTTTGCAAGATGGAATATGTTTTCACAGTTCATCCTACAATTTCTGAAATGGTTTTGGAGTCTTACATCAATTATAATTTCTGATATTAGCTGCTCATTTCTTGGACGTTTCCATACTTTTCAGCAGTCGTTATAGTTTTCTGTTAGTAAGAAACATTCGGGTAGAATTAGCTAAACTCGCGATTTTTAAATTACAGCTGAGATTACGATTTTAACCTACCATTCGATTCCACCTGTCAATATTATTATTACAAAATAATGATTTAGTTTAGAATTTAAAGACATGCGGGCAGAATCGCGCCAGTGCAGAAACATGTCACGGATTTTCCAGCTAAATTTTTCCTAGCGTATAGAACCTTCTTAGTTTTACTTTCCACACCGATAGGTGAGGAGAGTATTGTGATCGCGAAAGTTTTCGATTTTGAGATAATACACTTTTTGGGCGTTTTATGATGTCTACTTAACGAAAATCCACGTTACTCATTTCCATCGGTCTGTCTGTCTGTCTGTCGGTCTGTCTGTCTGTCGGTAGATTCGTCACAAAAATTTTGTATAGCGCGAAGGCAAAGCCTAAATACCTGAGTACTGCGGCTCCTATACAGGTTAGGTTAGGAAATTTTTTGAAGTGGGCTTTGAACAGGTCAACAGTCGCAGGCTTAATGAAGACTTGGGTGCGGTCGAATCGCTAGGATCTTGATGTATGAAGAACAACCACCTTGGGATGAGATGCAGCGCTCCCGCGGATACATCTAACAGGATCGGTGAGCGGCGGAATTATAGAGTATATAGTATAGCTCAGAGGAGGAGGCTCTGTTGGAATACCGGTTAACAACCACCAACCGCACCACCCGGTGAGGAAGTGGCTGGAGGTGGTACGTTAATACCGCATCATCAGTTAATTATTTAGTTCCTTGGCGAATGAAGACAAAATTGAAAAGCTTAATAATAATAAATTCTTCAATTCTTTTATTGGATATGTTTTGAGTCATTTTCACGACCATAACCTCAATCGTCTTAGCTGATATTGGACAAACATTGCCCCCGTATTCCGTATACCGCCATGTAAAATTGAGGATTTTTATTTGTTATTTTTTTAAGTTGTGTTGTGTTTTTCAAGGCACCATTTTTGGCAGGTAAGCAGATCTGTCAATTAAAATGCTGTAATAATTTATGAGATAACGCATGATGAAAACTTGAATGCATATTGAAAATGGCAAGGAAAGAAACGTTTACTCGCAAATTACAGTTCTCACAGGAGCGACAGTTGTTATAGTCATAGTGCATCTTTGTCACCCAATCTTTACCCTATAAAGAAAATAAGGAGCTGTCAGTTATTTTGTATTCAACAAGATGCATAATTATGTGAATAGCTGTCATAGTAGTAATCATTGAAAATATTACAATGCAAGAGTGCGCCCCTTCGTACTTCCATTTTGTTTAATGCATTTTCATGACTTATCAGTTAACTTTCTTTTATTTTTCATTTTTGTTAAACATAACGGTTTATTTCAGGATGTCAGATGGAAGTGAATAACTACTTTAAGGATCTGAGCAAAACCTGAAGCATCTTTATAGGCATAAACTCAATAATATACCAATAATATTGACCTATTTTGTGTGACTGCAACTTTACAATCACCATTTTATGTTACATATTTGGAAAAAAGTATGAATGTGGTTATAAGCTATTGATATTATGAAATATTATCAATTTAATTATATAAGAAGCATATAAAAATGATAAATTCATTTTTCTCCACCATTTATTAAAAAATATATAGATAGATAACATAAGCATTTATTGGTGCTTTTAGTACATACAGTAATTATGTGTAATATGCCAGGATCTACTTTCTATAAAGTCATCACGATGATGGAGGACCCGAACCTATAACATTATTCGTCTCCTGGTATCGGTCTACTTGTTCTGTCTGGAGTAACTTGCGAAACTGAAGATTTTTTTTCACATCTTTTAAACCCATTTGCCGAATAAGTTCCATTGATTTTTTTTGTTTAAATAGCTTCTAAGTTGAAAACACCTAATAATAATTCTTTAATTCTAATCTTTCTCGAGCAGATTTCTAGAGGTGTTAGTGATAGGTTCTGTTTTGATTACCCATTTTTATTGATTGACATGCCTGCCAACTAGATACATCAAAAAAACAGACCCCCTAGGAGCCCTAATCCCAAAATATTGGACAGAAAGCCAACGAATAAAGGATTTTTAGTAAAAATCTTCAAAATCCCATATCTTTATAACGGTTACAATTCGGACACCATACTATATAACCAAATTCATCAGAAATTACCTAAATAATAACCTCCTTCAATATTCAGCACGACTTACCCAGTAACCCTGTATAACGACAAAAAGCAAGCATTTTAAAGTAGTGAACAAATTATTTTAATAGAGAAGTGAATAGTCATAATATAGTTATTTTTTTTTTTTGTTGCAAAATTACATGTACAACTTGTTCCAGAAACTCAACTTTTAGGTTATATTAAAAGATTAATGTTTTAGTTGATCCATTCCTTGAACTTGCCTACATAATTATTATAAAACTAGCAATTATTACCTACGAATGGACGTTTTTGCTACTTTAACATGGATTAAACGTATAATACAGGTGTGTTTAGTTGACCTCTGCACTATTGGAAATATTCAATTTTCTATGTATTTTTATTCACGGTAAGCAGATTGAATTATAGCCACTCCTGTACAACAGGATCCAGAATTAGCGCACCCAAAATCCACCAAAGGTTGGTCACTACAATAAGCTACTTCACAAATAAAATTTTAAGTAAAGAAACACATTTACTTCGAGTTTCAAGTAACAAAGATGCAGTATGACTATAACAACCGTCAGCCCTAGAGATGTGATAACTGTAATTTGCGAATAAACATTTCTTCGTTGCCGTTTTTAATATGCGTTCAAATTTTCATCATGCATTATCTCACTTACCTGCCAAAAAAGGTTCCTTGAAAAACACAACACAACAACAATTATGGCAAAAATCTCAAAAAAACTGTAAAATAACAAATAAAATGCATCAATTTTACATGGCGGTTTACGGAAAATAGGAAATGTTTGTCGAATGTCTGCTGATCATGACAGCACCCCGCGTCATCATGGCATTGCTCTTAAGATATTTGCGATTATTTGATCAGGTCTAGTTTTAACTCCCTGGAGATCAGATTACTCTAATGAGTTAACTCTTGTCTCTGCCTGCTATGTTACTACTATGTTACATCTGATAACCCGATATTAATTAGGAGAACGTATTTTAACATTAACTGAGCCTCAACGTCGCCTAAACAAATGCCACTTAACAGGAGCACAAATCAAGGCAGGTCGTACTCCATAACACGTTAGATAGTAGAGTAGACAGTACATTTTTACTGTTTTACATGGGTCGAGACATTCAAGAACAATATAAAATAAAAGAGTCCAAAATAGAGCTTACGACATTTGAATAGTGCACCATTTTGATGCGCCACTGATGTCGGGACCACCGTATCCTTGTTATCCTTCCAAATGTTGTCGGCACACATTCTGAGTCCTTCTACGGTCGAGCGCCGCGGATTATTTTAAGTTTGATTCACCGATCAAGTCGCTCGGAATGACAGTCGTGATCATTCAAATGATCCCCTTATCCCCTCTACCCAGGTATACGAAGTAGTTGGGCGTTCTGCATAAACATTAGACTTCAATTTGAATGCTGCATATAAAGGGTGTTTCAAGAAGAACGGAGGTTTGTGAGGTTCAATGTTCAATAAGTATGTTCATGTATTCATGTTCAAATATTTATTAATGTATAATCTATACATTTGGTATAATTCATTCTCTTTTGACATAACTTGCAACAATGGCTACTCCTGATTTTTTAAAAGGCGGGTCGGGGGGAGGGGGAGGCGCACAATAGTTAAAATGAAAAACACAAACAGGTATTTCATAATAATGTTTCTACTTATGACATTATCGCGGTAGGAATGCAGGCTTTTACGAGGGTCATTTATAAGTAGAGACAAACTTTATAATTTTAAAAATATTCAATGAATTTTTTCAGGGGTGTTAGTTGGCAAACTTGGGATATGCTCTGATCAACTGCTTCATCATTTTATGTCAAAATAACCTCAAAAATTTCAACTCATCAGGGCAAGTACGCGAGAAGATTGCACCTTAGAACAGCAGCGTCCAGTCATTAGAATTTTAGTCGAAGAAAGTGTAAAACCATGTGAATTTTTTTCTAGAATGTTGATGCAGTATGGTAAAAGTTCTATGAACCGTTCGAATTTTTGAAAGTGGGTTGATCGGTTTAAAAGTGTAGCTCTCCAGTTCGCAAAAAACAAGGTTCAACCTTCCGCCGGTAAAATGATTCTGACCATCTTTTGGGACTCGCAGGGTCCAGTCTATTACGATTTCCTTGAATATCAACGAACTGTCAATAGCCAATGCTAGAACACAAGGTTAGACCAGCTATCAGAAGCAAACGCCGTGGACTCTTGTCAAAAGGAGTCATTCTTCATCACGATAACGCCCCCCTCATACAGCCCAGCTGACCCGTGATAAGCTCCAAGAATTGAGTTGGGAGGTCATACCTCATCCTGCCTCAGTCCCGACCTTGCCCCATCTGATTTTTACTTGTTTGAACCACTCAAAGATGCTCTACGTAGAAAAAGATTTGCTAACGATGAGGAAGTTAAGGAAGCGGTGCAAAAGTGGCTTCCGGGTAAATCGAAAGAATTCTTCGCCAAGAAAATTAGGAAGCTGCAAGAAAGATGGGACAAGTGCATAACTGTGGGGGGTGATTATGTTGAAAAATAGCCTTAATTTTGAAAGATTGAAATAAACCGTTTTTGAGCTATAGCCATTTGTCTCTTATTGAATGACCCTCGTAGAAGCAAATCTTTACTGATAATACGTTGCTGAGTGGCTATTGCAATATCCAATTCTTGTGCACGGTAACAACGTCCACACTCTTACCAATAGCTGTGATGTTTTGTTGTGAACAATCTATAAGATATTGTAACCTATGTTTCCGTTTACTAACCGATTCAGCACTTTTGAATTTTATTATTATTCTTTTCACAGTAGACGAAATAGAAATATTTTCTCAACCAAACACTTTACGCATGGTGGCAATCAAACTTTCATCTTTTACTTCCCACACCGACAGGTGAGGGGAGTATTGTGATCGCGAAAATTTTCGATTTTGAGATGATACACAGGCGTTTTATGATGTTTACATAACGAAAATCCACGTCACTCATTTCCGTCGGTCTGTTCATCTGTTGGTGTTTGGCGCAGAACTGAAAAATTTGTTGTATTCATGTTGTGTTCACTTGTGCAAAAAAGAACTAGCGGCATACTGCACGTTTTAAGACGACCCGAACCTTGCCTTGCCTACTACAGGAACCAAAGGACTTGAATTTTTTTTTGTATACATACGAGAGTATTGCTTTGGATCATTCTGTATTGTGTAACGTGGAAATTATCGAATTGATTTTGATGAAATTTTGACACAGTATTACTACCGTGGCGAGGATGGATGGAAAACGCGTATGGTTTTTAGAAATCGCGAAGTTTCAATTTTGAGATACTACGCTTTTTGCGCGTTTTATGATACCTATATAACAAAAATCCACGTCAGTTATTTCGTCGGTCTGGCTGTCTATTGACGTTTTTCTAGCCGCCTAATCTCAGCAACTGCTGCTTGGATTGTGATGAAATTTGGGTAGCAGTATGCAGTGGGGTTGTGGTAGGATTTGAAAATCGGTGTATTGGCGGTGGAAAAATTAGTAAATAATAAAAAATTATCAGAACTCCTCCAAACTTCGATCTTAGGCATTTCAGGGGCTGCTGATCCTGAGATAAATTTCAAAATCGCTTAAACCTCGTTTTTAGATGTTCCAAACGTCATTGTCTACTTTTTTTATGAGAATGGTGTAGGGATAGAGGAACTCGAAATTTCTTGTTACCACAGATAATGCGTGGGGAGTACAGTCAAGACATTTGAAGCCATTTTTGGTGATAATATTCAGAAATCTATGTTCTATCATCAATAATTCTTTATCGTGTAATAACTCCATGTTATAACTAACTACCTTTATTTTATCTTCCTATCTATCTACTTTCTAACAGAGGGGGTCAAATCAAATCTTGCGTTCTAGATATAATGTATATAAGAGTAAGTTAAATGAAGATGGTAAAGGTGTTACGTCTGCCAATTTATTGTGATATTGTTATGGCTGTATAACGGGATACTGTATATTTTGGCACATCACTATACAGGGTAATTGGTAAACATGCAACAAAAATTTAAAGGGTGTTTCTTCGGACTATTTTAGGAATATTTTGTTCTTTGATGATTTTTGAAAAACCATCTCATTTCAAAGATACAGAAGGAAAAAGTTTGCACGAGTTACAACATTTTATTATCAAAAATTACATGGTAAGTTGGTTAATCTACAATAAATGTTCAAAATGACTTCAACTAGCTTGGATAGAAGCATGCAATTTTCGTCAGTGATTGCCGAACTCTTTCAAACACACCAGGTTCATTTTGAATGGAGTTACATCTAGAAATTATCCGAATTTACAAGTCGTTCAAATTTTCCATTGGAGTAGCGTAAACTAGTGACTTTAGATAACCCCACAAGGAATAATCTATGGGGTTTTCAATATGGCAATCGCGCAGACCGGGCGCGTGATCTACCTCGACCAATCCAGTGATCTTCGTATGCTGCTGTTAAAAATTCACCAGCAACCAAACCAAAATTTAGTGCATAAACCAAGGTTTTGTTTTTAATTGACCTAACCCTAAAAAATACAACGACAGATACCTTACTAGGTCAGAATCGCTTTACCATATTGCGACTCTTGTTGCTAATGGCGCATCATCCAGTAAGCCGGGTAAAGTTTCTTCTAAAAAAGTGAAAAGTGCCTTTGAAGTGAAATGGTTTTTCAAAAATCATCAAAGACAAAATATTCTTAAAATTGTGAGAGTAGGCGGCAGAAAAGATCTGCCTATGCGCCATGTGGTACCCGAAGGTAACGGCAAACCAAAGAAAGTCTCGCTGCTAAACAGCAGCAGACTTCTTGGTGGAACGCCACGGCGCGTTCGTTTGGCCTGACCAGAAGAGCGCGCTTCTATGCCAACTGCATATAAGAGTCGATATACAAGGGTTGCTCTATATCTCCGTTAATCCACCAGTACTCCGATAGCTGTTTCACGCTTATTATTCGCGCGTTCTTAAAATACTTCAAAGAATAGCCGAAAAGTTTTCACTTTTAAGGGAAGATTTGTGCCAGCGTTGGAAAATCTTGAAGAACATAAACTAAGAGTAATAAGGCGGATAAGGGCTGTAAAGTTTACCTATTTCCATGTTGATTTCCGTCTTCAGTAATGTCATTCGTATTAGTATAATACAGGTAAAGAAACAATTGAAAAACGGTATTTAGCTGCTCTACAGAAATTCGCATTGGGGTGATTCAAGTCAAGAAATAATTCGAAGACATTTTTGTCCTACCAAAAATAAACATTTCGCTTATACACAACTTGATTTCAAAATCAAAAGTTTCAGTTGAGTTAAACGATCATGTTGGCTTGAATTGCTTAGTAAAAAGCGTAAAAAGCTGTTGTTTAGAAATGATTTTCATAAATTAATTACTAAGAAGCTTACCATCTAACCTCAAGGGCTTTTTTAAGTGTGTTTATGCTAGTTTTAATAAAATATCGTAAATGGTGCATAAGAAATGCAACCATGAGATATATTTTTTATGCTGATGATTTAATGGGGCATTTGAACATGCTTGTTGTCCATTTGCAGAAATTGTTCTTGAAAACCGCCACCCAAAAATTACATATCCATCGAAGAATACCCAACTTTGACGAATTGCTTAATTAAGCTTAATCTTAAATTTAAGAGATCAAAGCTGGTATAGTAATTAACAAGAAATCCTGAAATACCGCCAAATCTCTTATCCAACTAAGAACAGTGTATCAATATGTTTTACAACGTTGAATGTTTTTTTTAAATTAATCCGAACTGTATGAATTTAACTGCTGATGTTTGTGGAAGTATTCCTTTGATGACTTTAGACGTCCCTAATTTGGTGAAGTCCCAATTACTATAACTCTGTACAGAATATTTAAATACCATCACGCCGGATTTAACTTAATTCCCAAACAATTACTGATATCAACAACAACAACAGGATGGTAAGTTGTATCCATTCTTACGTAATACTTAAAAACTTTTTCTCAACCTCGAAATGATATAGCTTTTTAAGACTCATATACGCTAAAATTTACTCCAAATCATTATGTAGTTGCCGTGTTTCACACGCAGCTGTCTGTATAATGTCGCTCATTTCTATTCATTTCATTTTGTTTTAAATATCCTTAATACGGAATAAGTTTCCTTTGCATCAAAACATTAGGCCTTTACGGAAACAGTGATCTGGATCCGGATCGATCAGTTATATGTCAATCAGCTAGTGGGATTTATGATTCCATGGATTTAACGGACATCGAATAACGAAAAAGTTGGTTTAAGAATAAAATTCAGATGGTTGAGGAAAACAGCTCCCGATCTGAATCATCCGATCGCGATCACTTACCGTACAAGGGTGAACCCCATTTCTGATTGATCCTAGATCACTTTCCAAACGTTAGGATCAGTGGTCCTTGTGATCGGGTTAACCCGATCATAGTTTCCGTAAAGGCCAACAATCTTTCGTAAAGCAAAAATCCGTGTGTAGTTTGGTATCAAGACACACCTTGCCAATTAACCAGCTTCAGGCGCTCGAACAGTACATAGAAATTATAATTGGATGTGTATGTTTTATGGCAAAACTAATTTTCTGCTAATAGGGGATAGCCAGCATAACAGTTTTTTTATAAAATCGCAATTGCCCTTTTGACACCATTAACCTTCAGGAAATTATAGAAGGAATAGTACGCGTGTTGAGCTGAACAGTATCGGAATAATCTCAAGGAATTGAAGAATGACATGAAATCTTGGTGAGTACGATATTATACCAAGGAGTAAATAATTTTAGAAAAATTCATCAGTATATAGGTTCTGGGTTTATTTGAATATTTTTTGTACCACTGTCAAGGCTATAAAGATTGCTAGTGATGGGAAAATGGTTATTGAGGTATTTAATTGATGTTTTTACAAATTATTCCAGATGTGCTCATATAAAGAAGTCATAATATCAGAATCATAAGATTTGCGATAAACTCAAGTTAAAATTTAACGGCAGCATCACTAACTGAGAATAACCGAATAAACTAACTACATGTAGCAATATGGTACTTGGTACTGATTTTTTGACAAGGGATAAGGAATTTGTATTTGTAAAGCCTTTATGGAATATCGTCAGCTCAAAGTAAAGACTGGCGTATTTCAAAATAACAGGAAAGTAGCAGATATGTGTTCATATTTTACAAATGGAGATACATACATCTATCTGACTTTCAAGATAGTGCAGGTATCTCAGTCGTGATTAATTTCTCTAAAGACTTAGAAACAACACTATACAGTCTTTATCTTTCCTTTGAGGTTAGTCATTTATTAACAGATCCACAACATGGCTTCATAAATGGTCGTTCTACGGTTACAGATTTAATAAAGATATCGGAGGTTTTGAATGGCAGAAGGCAAATTGATGCCTTATTTGCTGTTATAGGGCGTTTGATACAATAATTGATCGCTCATTAGTTATCGCCAAATTGGAATTCTTGGGCTTCGATATGTCAGTCTTGGAAGCAGTGGCGTATATAAGGGGTGGGCCCGAGAGGCCCGGGCCCCCCGAAACCAGCCACGCATTCGGTTTTGAAGTCTGGGAAGAAGCTGAAGAATAGAAATTTATATTTCTCATATACGTTTATGTGTTATATATAATTATTTTCGTTAATTACTATTACTACATTGTTATTTTATATTTAGGTTAGGTTTATACATAATACACCAATTATATAACGTGTATGAAATAAACTTTAACTCTTCCGATGAGTCCACCCCGAAATTGATTTCTATATACGCCACTGCTTGGAAGTATATGCATTTCGAATCTCGTTTATAGAAGTCGAGTATACTTAGATGTTTTCTACAACGGTTTTAGATCACCACATTTCATTGCCACGTTTGGTATACGCCAAGGTTCAAACCTAGGACCACTACACTGTGCATGTGTTTATTAACGATCTTTCGAGTAATTTAGGTTTTTACATCGGTTTTTGCTGACCATTTAAAAGTTTATTCTTATTTTATTAGTCTGTTGGATCGCCAAATATTGCCACTAGAAAAATCACTAAATAATTTGTTACAAATAATGTCCGCAGACATGGGAATGAAATTGGGATGGCAGGAAGGCGGGAATGAAAAAATCAGTTCTCTGAACCCGTAGAGGCTGTTTCACAAAAAAATGTAACCGATCTCTACCGACACTTGATGATGGGCTAAGTATAATAAACCGAAACGTCATGGAGAAGAGTGTAGTTTAAATTATTGACCGACATTCACTAAAATCAGCTATAATTTATAATCGCGGTTACTAGAAAAATAACTTAAAGTGATCTCCAAGAAATGCTTGAACAACGTAAAACTTATATGAATACATTTTATCTAAATGCAATTTCTGTACATTTGAGTAGTGTTCGTAGATTTCCAGAACAATCTGCAACTTACTACCCTACATAGAGTTACCGAAGTGGTATTCTTAGAGTTTTTATTAGATACCGAATTTGATTCTGTTTGTTACATCTGGGCTTCTTGTTAGAAAATATTTCTGTAACACATCTACAACTAAAACCATCTACTTTGTTCTATGGTCTGTTCAAAACTGGGATATACTTCTGTAATATTGGGTCATGACTACCAAAGACAAACCCGTCAAATTGAGATGGTTCACACATACATTTCTGAAATTCATATACTTCATTCAATGAAAGTAGTGTTTAAGCAGTGTCGAGGTTGTGATCATCTGGATTTATTTGCAATATTTGCAGCAGTACTGTTTTATCTAAGGAGAATCAATACCAAAATGCAATACCGATTTTTAACGCATCGGGTTTGAAATGTGGTACTTTGCATGTTGTTTCTCTACAACTGCATATTTATTATTTCATTATATTCTATTTTTATCGAAAATTTTCTTGTCAAAGGAGATAGATAGATAAATATGCTTTATTTTTTAAGAAATTACAAGGTTTTTATTGACTAGGGTGTAATAAGGAAATCTCTCAAATCTTTTTGAAGAGTGAAGAGTTAGAAATCTTCACTCCATTATTTATAGTTGAATCTTTAATGAGTGATGTTTTGGTGGTGATTAATTTATAATCATTCTTTTATGGTGTCAAATTTTGTTTTATTTTTAAACATTAGTGATGCATTTTCCAAAATAAATAGTGCAATTACGGTCATAATTTTGTATTCCAAAAATAGAGGCTTTCATCTAGATGTACACTTGGCTATGCATCCAACTGATGGATTAACGCGTAGTGGTTCTAGGTGCCTGCATCTGGATAAAAAATAATAATCTGCCTTCCGAAAAAAAATTTGTTTTTTGTTGTCCGGTGCGCATATAGGTCCAGTACACTTTCATGAATAAAGTGGCAAACACATATCCAATGAATTTCAACCAATATGAGCCACCTCTTATATTTTTTTTTCAGAGGATCAAAATATAATCACGTTTTTATTATATAAATTAAATTTATTAACGATATTTGCATTTTACAAAAATACAATACTTACTTAACAAACATAAGCAGTCTATAGTATTATATGATACATAATAAAAAAATCACAGTCTGGTTTGGAAATGACATACATCTCCGACGGTAGTTTGGCTGTACCGATACGTAATATTTGTCTTTCAAAATAATAAATTATACAAATTTTAAAATAGTCTAGCATATATACATTATGTTACAGCTAATTTCACAACTGGCTCAGAATAAATATCTTCTATCCCATTTGAATATAATTTTTTTTAGAGAAAATGAAAACCATTTCATTTTCCAGTCAGAGACGCTGTTTTTAGAAATCTGAAAGTTCAGCAACCTTTTGTTTGCAGATCTTATTTCATCAAGAACCTCATGCTTTTTAACTCCTTGAACAATAATCTACCTGTGTGTATTTCATATTATATTTAGTTGACTCAAAGTACTTATTATATAGCCTTTTCGCCTCATTGAAGCAAGAAGAGTGAAATGAATATTTTAGGTTATTTTCAGAAGAAACAGTAATAACGCGATTTGGCTATTATTTATCATAAATAAGAATTTGGGAAAATAGAAATATTGAATAGCGACTTAATTGCATTAGACAAACACTATCAAGCGGTGTTGTCAGTGTGCTTCTTATGGATTTTTATAAGGAGTTTGTTCACTCTATTCTCAAAAGATATTTGGTTATTGTAATAATTGTATAAGGACATTTCAAGTGAAGCAAACATTGATGCCAGCCGAGTACACTTGCCTATTGAAACTGCCTTCTTACGGAAATTCTTACTTTACATTTGGTCCTCAACAATGCAAATGTCTCATCAAAAAAAAAATCAGTACGTCTAGTTATTATTTATACAAAAATTGATCATTAGCTGTAACATGCATACTTATTTAAACATTACCTTTTGTACATAAAAATACAGTCAGACGACTTAAGTCATTGGACAAACATAAGCAAACGTTTATAAAGCAATAGAAATGACCCCAAACTACTAATTGACCACATTCGTCTTGATATTCATAAATATAATTAAGAATCTTGGATCCAGTTATGAGCCATGTGAAAGTGCCTTTGTTTCTAATGTTAGTACGTTATACACCATATATTATGGGTAGTTTATATCAAAAATAATTCATTTAAATAGATTGTTCTGTTTCTGTTTGACTAACCTATTGGTTCTGTTTCTATCACAATTATAGCATGTCAAGCAGAAAGAGTAACTGTTACTATTTTGAAGAAGATGCAGGTTAGGTAATAGTAATAATGATTTTTAGCTTTACTATGATCGAAGTTAAGCTAATGCTCGACTTGTTCTATATACAGTAAGGGTATCAAAAAATTAGAGCCATTATTCCGTAGAGATGAAAGTTTTGCTTTAGAGACAGGAACCCATTTGCAAATAATGATGCGCTGATGGTATTTGATCCTTATATGAGGCTTTAAAAAAATAGAATTTCGTACCATATTTTACTTGAGACAGGGATGATGTGTAGAAATTTATTTAAATGTAAGCTATTTACTAGATAGAAAATTTAAGAATTTACTTCACTCAAATTTTAGTCAAGCTACAATACATTAGATTGTAGCTTCTGTCTGTAACATCGTATTATTTCAAAAAAGCAGCTAGCTACTGAAAAATAGTATCTTAGAACCTATCAGGATGCATCAACGTCTGTTTAAATGTTACTTCAAAATCGTTATATTCTTTCAAGATGCTGCCAAAGTAATGTTTCTGTTCGTAAATTAACATAATATTTAACAGCATTTGTAATTATTCGAATTACGAATATTTTTCTTCCCAACACACTATGCAGCAGAACAGGTCTATGCTCCCTCTATTTTAGTTGAAATAATCAAATCCCTAAGACAGATGGTAGGTCGTTTTTAATATTGTCCGGCATACGTGATGAAGGAACAACTAGATTATGATCAAATGAAAAATATTGGAATCAATCTCTGCTCACGAATTTCGATACTGTGTTGTTATATATCTTGTCTTTGTACTGTTTCGGTGTATTAATCCACGAAAAGTTGATAAAAAATGTCAATAGCTACTTCATAGTAATACTGAGGCAGGTTGGTAGCTAACCACTTTTTCAAATAGCTCATTATTTATGCAGGTACGAATGATACTCAACTGTCTGTTGTCTAAAACTAATTGAAACAATGACTATGCGTCAGAAAATACTTACAATTAGTTTGGAGCCAATGTGCATAAGAGATTCATACAAAACTAAAACACTACAACTTTTCAAAGCACCTCGAATTCGTCAACATTTCCCTTGTGAGACGCCAGACCTGCTTTGACGCATTCTCTAAAGCACTCGGTGACTTCCCTTTGAATAAGTCCAGGTTGGGTAGAAAATAATGTGGACATCGCTTGCACTGCAAGCACGATATAAGTTGTAGAAAGATGCCGTTGATTCTGTCCGCTATGCAAGACTCGTCCCATTCGGACTCCCTTGGGTGTTTCTCACATTCGTACAGAAGAAGAGTCTTCATGTGATAGCCCGTGACGGGGTTTCCGGGGAGGTCCAGATGGCGATCCCTCAAAGTTTTGAGTATACTCAAACACCTCTTCCTGCAGCCGCCTTGCAGCAACCGGTTTTCGGCCTCGAGGAAGGAAAGAACCCAAGCGTCGCCCTCCATCGCGGACTGCTTACCTTGGAGCGCGATGCACTCCTTGGACAGGAGATCGAAGCCTTCCGTTTTCACCTCAACGACTAGATTGGGATGCGGCCAGGGTATCTGCGGCAGGGGCCAATGTGCTGCGCTCCTCGGCCACAACCCGGCGCACTTGAACGCGGGAGTGATCTGCACTATGTACCGTTCGCGGATCCTCAGTTTCACTTCCGTCGTATCGGCGATCATTTTCACACTGTCTCGGTAGGAGCACTTGTCACACGCCTGAGCGACCAACGTCTGGAACCTGGACCGCATTTTACGCGCCGATAGATACCCCGAAGCGGTGATGAACTCCACCCAAAGAGACATGGAGCGCTTTCTTCCGTCGCTAAGCTTCAACACCGCACAGCCGGGCAGGGTTCCGTCGTCCACGAAGTTGAGCACTCCCATTTGGTTCAGGTAGATCACTACTTCGAACTCCACCGGCGATATAACCTCCAAGCCGTCATAGCGGCCGTTGTAGTCGGTGAGCGATGAGATGAAGCGGGGCTCCTGCACTTCGACTTCCTTCAGGACGTCCTGTACGACCCGGCAAACTTCTTGGATCGTCTTGGAAACTTGTAGCTTCCTGGTTTGGACCTTTTCGGTGTAGTATTTGTTCAGCTGGTAGACCATCTTGGATTGGGCGGCCAGCATGTCGGGTGGCACGAGCATATTGGCCGTTTGGAGGCTACTACAGCCGACGGCGACGGGTGGTTTTTCCGTAGGGGCCACCGTGGAGTGGGGGTGGATTTTCGGCGGGAGGAAAAAAAGGCGCGATCCGTGCGTTTCCCCCCGGTTGTCTTATCTGTGATCTCGCGGCCGGTAACTGTGATGGATCGAGCCGGACGACCGTAACGACACTGTGGCCTTACGGTCATCCGGTTTGGCGCAGGTACGGGACGCCGAACCCATCGCAGGGCGGGGCCGGGAGGGAGGCACGCCTCCGGCCAATCACGAGGCGCGCTCAGAACGGTTGTCCGGGGCAACTGGAATATTTACGAGGCTGAGGGGGGAACGGACGTGGGGGCAGGAGGCTGTTGCTGTGGCGAGAGTCATGTTTGAGCTTTTGGGTGTAGAACAGCGTCGAACTTATCTGCTTGTATTTTGTAGCGATTGCGCAGATGATCGGATTCAACTTTTGGCGCTCATAATGTTGGGCGGGTAAAAATGATTCGGAGAGGCTCGCGTCATTGTTACCAGTTGTAATCAATCCGTACGTGGCTGTCCTAAACAAGCTTTGGTACTCATGAGTTCCCGATAAGATTTGGCAGTTGCTAGCAGACTTCCTTTCAGATCTTAAAATATATGTCTTGGTTTCTTGCATTTAATAATAATAACAATAATCGCAGGCTCTGGCCAGACTAGACTGTAAGTCTGAGTCTGCTGAGTATGATCATTGGATCCCTATGTGGAATGAGGAAATCGCTGCGCAAAATGCCGATGTGCCGTGCGGCGGCGCACATCTTAGCTGGCAGATTGCAGAAGGCAGTCATCCTTGGGTCCCTTCGCCTACTTAGGGCCCACGATTCGCGGACCCAGTGCTTGCTCACTTCACGATGCGAGGAGTAGTTACTCGGTAAGGGAACAGCGGCTCGGTATGTCGGAGCCCGGGCTGCACCTTTTTTTTTGTTTATAAAATAATAATCCTGTCCTTTCTCGACAACATCAGGTGAAACTCAGGTTCAGCTAGACTTGGTATCATTCAAAACAGATGTCTTCCAAGGAGACTCATTGTCCTTAGCATCTCACTTTTGCCTCTGTGTATAGCGCTGAGAAATAGTAAAGGATAGAGCTATGGCACGCCCAATAACCGGAGGCACAAGGTCACCCATCTGTTTTATATGGATGACCTAAAACTTCACGCCACCGGCCAACGCAAACTACAACAATCGCTGAGGGTACCTAGTACAGGATTACAGTCATGCTATCAGAATGGAGTTTGGAACAGACAAATGTGCATTGGTTCATCTCAAGAAATGAGGAAGCGGAGATAGTGGAGATGAGGAACGACTCGTGTATGGGAGCATCTTACGACAACTGCGACACTTAGAACAGCGTTACAGTAGCGTTGCGACATGTCCAGGAGGCAAATATGGTCAAAGAGCGTCTCAGGCGCAAGTACTCGCACCGACTCCGGCAGATCTTATCATCAGAACTGTCCAGTAAGAACAAAGCCGCTGCGCCACAAACATGCTTGCGGTCTCATTGTTATTATACACATTTGGTGCTATCACTGGAAAGTGAATGAACTGAAGGAAATCGACACGAAAACCCGCAAAAGGATGAATATAGAGAGAAGTCTACATCCGAAGTACTCTACCCCGCGAATATACATGACAACCTGGGAGGGCGTGGACTATTGTGTTTGGAGCGTCTGCACAACAGGGTGGTATTGGCCATTATCTCTGCTATGTGACGAACAGCACCTATCCCTGATCCGCCTTGTGCGGAAGCACGAGAATAGGGATAAGCGAGCCTTTCTTTTAGCGCAGCAAAACGAGCAGCCTAGGAGCTCAGCCTCACACTCGACGTCACGCGTAGGTGTCAGCTGTCCATTACGCAGAAATAATATCCCACATCAAAACTGCCGAAGTCGACTTCTTTTTAATACTGTTGAATCCGGAGACTGAGGGCTTTATAATAGCTAGCCAAGACCTTGGGTATACCGTAATAGGAATAGGGGTGTAGATGTACCCAACAGAGCTTGCCGACAGGCGCCAGAGATGCTTATGGATCTCTTGTCGGCGTGTAATACGTACGCTGCGACGGCTTATGTCATCGGCACAGCGCGGCTTTACAAGTGCTCTGCTATCATTTAAGGCGCTCATACGGTATCGATGAGACACCGGTGCTGCCGTACGCTCCAGGGGCTATAGAGTCCGTTGTGGAGAACGAGAGATACCAGATTTGCTGCAACTACTCGTTCTCCACGCTCAAGCTTGTACAGGCAAACAAGCCCGACATAGTCCTTCTCGACCACCAACAGAAGACAATGTTCGTTACACCACCAGCCGAAGTAAACAACGTCTCCAAGGAAAAGCAAAAGCGTACCAAATATCAGGAGTTGCTCGGAAAATTTCGCAGGCTCTGGCCAGACTACACTGTAAGTCTGCTGGTTATGGTCATTGGATCCCTCGGTGGAATGAGGAATACGCTGCTCTCTGCACTGCGCAAAATGGCGGTGTGCCGTGCGGCGGCGCACATCTTAAGCGCCAGAATGCAGAAGGCAGTCATTCTTGGGTCCCTTCATCTACTTCGCACGATTCGCGGACCCAGTGATTGCTCACATCACGCTGTGAGGAGTAGTCATTGAGTAATGGAACAGCAGCTAGGTATGTGGGAGTCCGGGCTGCAGCTTTTTTGTTTTTAAATAACATAACATAAAATTTAAAAAAATAGACCGTAGCCCTGACCATAACAAAAATAAACAGTAATTCAAAACTGCATGGCAAAGTTGATAAAATACAGTGGTTACGATTGGTATTTAGCATTTTAAAATTTGTGTATTCGAATCTTCCGCGTTTTTGACTTGCGAGTTTTTGAAGTCTGACGGTTGACGCGGAAGAAAAGAAGAGTCGTACTTTAACTACCGGGGTGAACGGACATGTGCGTGATATCCTTCACCCCGTGTGTAGCGTGTACCTCCAATAAGGGCGACCACAGCCTTACATCGCTCAGCTAACTCTGGAATCTGGATAGAGCATCGCAGTACCCAGCTGGGGAAGACATCCGACGCCAACCAACAAGGGGTGAGTCAACCGATTCATGATTAACTTCGATCCTCGTGAGTCATTTGCGGTTATTTGCCAATTTAGTTGGTCCTTCACAATTAATCTCTTGGCTACAATTATTTTATTGATTGAATTGTAACCAACAGCATCGAAAATGATTTTCACAATTCCTTAATACTGGTAAAATTAATATCATAATTGTCAGCGATCGTATTGAAATTGGAACAAATACTACCTATATAGAGTGGACCTTATGAGAATATTCGTTTTTGTAGTGTTCAAGAAAAAAGTAGAATTCTGTCTTGAAGGTCTAGTTGGAATACGAAAATCCAATTTTGATAAAAGATTTGGGAGGTTTATCTTATTATTTACTATAGTTTATGTAGGAAGATCAGAGCACTTATATTCCTCCTTAGTTCTAGCGGTTCAAGTTCAAATCTAGATAACAACGCCAAATGATCACAGCCTCTTTCCGGATAAATGCCATCTGCTTTAAAGGATAAGTACTTTAGAAATTTACGTTGAACATTCTCGATGTGGTGAGCGTGAGTTTGATAATAAGGGCACTATATTACGGAAATATATTCAAGCTTCGAGCGGACCAAGGGAAAATAGAGGGTTTTCAGTGTTACAGTGTTCAAGAAATACAGGTTGTTTCCAAAGTTGGGACTTTCCTTTTCAGAAACAACTGCCTTTGGAATGATAACGCTAATGTGCAGTAAATCAGTAAATAGTTACAATTCGTTGGCTGCAAAGTTTTAAATCCTGCCACATGAGTCTTGCAGATTTGGTTGGAAGTTAGCGCCGACAGGCTCAAAAGCGAGGTATTTCTTCTTCAGCTTGGACCATTCGAGATTGTCAACATAGAAAAAAATACTGTTGCGTTTCCAATTAATTGTTAGTATTTGGATGTTTTTCCATCGCTTGAAATATATTTACAGTTGTTTCAAAGCCATGTCATTGAAAGGATTTAATCCTTACATTCGAAGTAATCACAGGTACGCCAATAAACTCAAAATAATTTTATATTCCTTCTAACGATATGTATAATCCTTCTAATACCAGTATTGACATGATGCAATCAAAACATCCTTTTGTTTTCGAAATTTACCCTATGTTTCATTTAAGCTAAGCATACAATTTATTCGTTGTACAAAAACACTACAACAGCAGTTCGTGATAATACATCTGATAAAAACTAATTTTGTTTCAAAAGGTAACTATCACGCGAACAATAACCCATATGCTTTCAAAACATTGTCTATGCTGTTAAAGAAATTGGAAAGTAGTATTCGTAATAACAACATCATATATCGAATTCAGTGGCCCTTGTTGTTCGCTGAACCATAATCAGTATTCGGCGGGACTGATGTCCCGATTCAATGAATGTAAAAAGAAAGAACAGGGGGATCATCTTAGTGTTATTATCGGCGCCAACCCGCCAACATGGACGAGGTTGTTTCGTTGTGTTTCGTTGTGTTGTTTCGGTGTTAGCCGTGTTGTGTCATCTCGTATTTTTGCTTTTTGCCTCAGCAATTTTGTGATTTAAATGTGTCCAGTTATATATTAAATGGAGGACCTACTGAGAAATTGAGGCTTAGAGTTTGAATGTAGGTATTTAGATTAGTCAGACAGTTATATTTCAGGTAAAACTGCAACAACTGGTGCAGGCTTATGTCTAATTCTTATATCATGCTCCTTATAACTTCATACAAAATCACACCATTAAACATCCAAACGAATCGATCGGCTGTCCTCGCGATAAAATGTGTTGATCCACGGAAAAGAAAGTAGTTTAGAATCAATTACCAAACACAGATTCGATTCAACGACAGGCTGCGATTGAATCATTCATTGGAATCCAATGACCTCTTGTAGTTGAATCGACATATAATTCGTTACCAACTATACACTTTCCATTTGATAAAACATCGCTGTATTTGAGGAATGCTGAGTGTAAAGTCCCATTGAATCCAAGCGTAAGTCTTTGACAAAACGACAGATTTTTCTGTGTGAAGGCGAATACGGCCAGTGAAACGATCAGCATACGCTCGCGAAGTCCGAGAGGCATTTTGACCACATTCACCGTACACTAAACTCATATCCACCAGTTCATTATAGTTATACCGGTTACCCCATTTTTGTTGTTTTTAAAATGCGATGTAGCACATCAACAGCGAGAGACATCAAATGAGCGCCGCTACCTACATCTATGCTCCATAGTAAACGGGGTTTTCACGTTGTTTACCTGTGTTTTGAGCTAATCGCACAGAGACGGATTTGGAAATGGGAATTTCTTTATTGGCAAATATCTTGATATTCCCTAAACATTTCGGTTATATGTTTCTGAGAAAAATCACTCCTTTTGGCGAGTATTATAGGCCCTATGAAGAAAAGTCCGGACTTAGGAAACACCCTGCATTTACAGTTCCGAAACATGAAACCAAAAAATTTACTAGCAGATGACATTGCATTCTGGAATTGAGGTTTTGAATTGAGAAAAAAATTATTTTTTTTGTGATAAATGGAAGGATCATATATAAGTTTTATAACAAAACTGTTTTTGTTTTCTTTTTTTTCGCAATAATTCAAAAGTTATATGAAAATAAAAATGGGTTTTTGAATCCAGTACCGAAAACGCGCCGACGGCTCCCGAAACCGTGTGACGTCACCAGGGCGGTTAGGATGCTCCTTTGACCAACGACGTTGGTCTAGACTAGACTAAACTAGATTCTAGATTCCCAGCCAATCGTGAAAATACTTACTGGTAACTAGTGTATATTTATTGCAACGAAGACGATGAATGAAGTTTGCAGCTCGAGACGAAGTCTACGATCGAAATAAATATGTTTTTGAATGTTTGAAGTCAGATTACAGATTTCAGTAGGTATAAGTACCTGATCAAATATGTTTCGTTGAAGAGATCTCCTCAATCGCCGGATGGCCTAGTGGCTATAGTGTCCGATAGTGAATCTGTGGGTCCTTGGATCGAAACCCAGACCTTCCAACTTTTTTTATTTTTTTTTCATCAAAAAACTTATTGATGTGATTTTTGCACTTGTTACGCACATTTTTTCTACGATGAACATAAATATGTTTCTGAATCAAATTCTATTACAGATTTTACAAGTACTAAATTGGGGTTTTGTGGGAACTGTGCTCTAGTAATGTGTCTTATGCAGTTCTGCAGGACTGCAATTATATGACAGTGGCTTATGCCCATTTAGTCTTCATCTTTGTCCATTGCCTCATCATACAAAATATAAATTTTGGATCCCCTTATTGGGTCCAACTACCATCTTTTCTACTTAGTATTCTGCGCATCGGCACATTCCCGTACACGATACTGGCTAGAAAGGTCAAGGTATTAATAATAAATAAAAGTTATTCTTGAGGATCCAATGCAAGAAGTGCCTAAGTACATTTTCATCAATTATAGACTATCAGTGCCATCTATGCGAACTTTTTGTTAGCTTTCTGGTAGTATATATAAAATGGTTGTAAGATGTACCTAAGTGATTATATGTGAATATGAGTTTTTTAAAATAGTTCTCAGTTCAGTGCAACATGTGCCCAAGTCCAGCCAAATATTAGATAAAATATCTTCAATGGAAGATGAGCCTAAGTATATGGTCTATTAGTCACTATGAATGTCCCTCGGAATGTCCACTTCAACGCAAAAATTGCACTAGTCCACTAGCATATTATTTATGCTTATAGTTTGTGGTTTACCATTCATTTTTCCATTCACTGATAGAATCGTGCTCCTATTGGTTTATGATTTCACTCAATTTGTCTAATCGTTTATAGTTGAAAAATTGTGGAGAAATAGTACAAGGTAGGTGAGTTTTTTAATATTGTCGATAATATTGTGTTTGTATTGGAAAATCCTGTTTTATGCTGAACATTTTATCATATAAAGAAAAACTGTCAAATTTTAACACATCTATCTCTTACAGATATCACAGATGTGACCTACAGATACATACATCTGATAGGCGTCCTGGTACAGAAAATGAAGTTCTTAATGAAGCAATAGACTCTGACGCCGATATTTATGAATAACTTTTGTATTTGTAGTGTATTTTGTATTCTCATATATATAATAAAATAAAAATACCATAAAGTATGACCCTTTTGAAATCCAAAAGAAAAGGTGCCTAAGTCCATTTTTGGAAAAAACAAAATCTTGGAAAGTAAGTAGACCACTAAAGTAGCTTTCACTTAACGTCGCTCACTCTAATAGTAATAAAGTACAAGATTATAACAAGTCAAATCACTATTCGAGAAGGTAATATTTCCAGACAGAAATATAAACTTTAAAAGCGTTTTTGTCAAAAAGAGAAAAATGTTACTTAGACACTTCTTGCATTGTACCCTTCAATTCAACTATTTACGCCTTCACCATATTTATGCTGGTGTGCAATGAAGATATATCTCAATTTTAAAACGTGGTGAATGAGTAACCATACAAACACGAACCTGTAGAGTCCAATGAAAATTGCAAATTCACATGCTGATACCATAATATTTCGGAAAAAAACTGAATGCAATACACACTAGAATATAATGACTATACGGCCTATCTCGTTACTAACTCACATTTCCGCCAATTTGACGTGGTGTTTTCCATCATAGCGAAGGTTCAGCAGTTTTTTATACAATTCTGTTTATTGTAAAATGATCAACATCACTACCTTAGCATTTATTAAATCCTATTTTATGAATTTGTGAACTTTTTCTCCAAAACAAGTAATGATTTTTATAACCTATAGCAACAGACGGAGGGAGTATTGTGAACACAAAAAATGTCGAGTTCGATATGATACGTCTGTCCATCTGGCATCGATCTGTCTGGTCCCAATCCCTAGTCAGAAGGAGTATTTTAAGCCTGTTTTTCTTACTTTCCGCATTTAAGGAGTAGTCAAGAAAAACGTTTTTAAAAATACTTCATTATTTAACGGTTGCGAAATCTCGAATAACTCTACCTACATCTAGTTCTTTGAGGATATTGTTTTCTCAAGTGCACAACCAAAATATTTTCGTTGTTTTTGCAATATGTTTCAATCAGCTTCCACGACAGTACAGGGTCTCATTGTATTTTGTACCATTTTTTCGTGACCAAAAAATTAGGATATTTAAAAAATATATGCAAATTAGTTTTGCACAATTTTTAAAATTCTATTGTAGATCTAAGTATGATTGAAATTAGTGTGAGAGGTGTATACGTCCTACTACTGAAGTAAACTACGAAATTTCATATTCATGCTTTGGAAACTTCTATAAAAAAAATCTTGGGAATGTGGGGTCGTGGGTGACATCTTTAGATAGTCTTTTTTTACAATTACGTGTAACTGTGATGCATTGAATACTAAAAAAAAGTTAGTTACTACATGTATGGTTACAACAATCCGATATTTAAAAACTAATGTTTGGACAATTTTAATGCAGCCAGTGTTTTTAAAAAGCGAAAATAAAAGTGTATTTAAAGGCAACTTTACCAACTGATGACGCTGATGTAAAGTTTGAGTATTACCTGTTTATTCGAAAACATTTAATTAAGTCTACACAATTTTTCCACCAGAAATTTAATAGAAATTCACAATTTTTGCAATATACAACCTATGGGATGGATTCTGGGAATTTTACTAGAATAGAAAGTATGCCATACGAGGTGTTATAAAAGCAGAGAATTTGCTCGATCATATCGGTACGATATATTTCAAAAAATTGAGGAATATTAATGTTCTCTTAATTTATATAATTTGTCGAAAAGTTTACAGAAACTTTCAAAAATAACCTGAACAGGTATGGCAAATGCTAAAATCACGAAAAGATTACCGAAACTTTCAATATTTTCTCTTATAGGTATTATATGAAAAGATGCTACAAAAAACGGTATTGCACCTCCTAGATAAATGACATTTTCAAGAGTGTGCTTCAACCCATTATTTCCAAAAAATGTTTTCGCATTTTTTCTAACAGCTCTTAAAATATGGATCTTTAATTTTATAGGTTCGTTTAGCCCGAAGTTATGTATGTATGTACTATGTATACATATATTCATCCGTCATGTTTGATTAAGTCGCAAAAATGGGATATTCCTGGAATGAAAGGTGCTTGCTTACTCCGCAAGAAGGAGATAATTCAAATCATTTGGTTCACAGAAAAATCGGAAAAATGAAGGGTACCGGCCGGACAAATGAATATATATCTATTCGAATGAATTCGTCATTTAAAATATACACATACGCCAACTTGATTGACAAATTAACATGGGTGAGCTACAGATATGGTACACAAGAAGTATACCATATCTGTAGCTCACCTATATTAGTAAAAGAACTTCCACTAGCGAGAGGTCTGATATAAATAAACTCAAGACGATATCTTTTATAATTGAAAAAGGGGGTCCGGTCACTGATGAAATTTCATTTTTAAAAAATTTCCCAAGTAGAAAGTTCAAATTAATACTCTATCTTCGCCAAATTTTATATACATAGTAATAATAATTATAATATTTATTCACTATAATTACAATATAGTAAATGAATATAAATAAATCCACAGTAGGCATTGCCTGTGGGTGGATATAAAATGTAATCTAAAATCTAAAAATGTTTTCAAACATACATATACAGAATATTAGTAAAATAAAATTTATTGATTAATAATAATATTATTTATGATCATTCGCTCTACAGAGTAAATCCATTCTTTTAGTTTTTGTTTAAAATTTTTGCCAAATCCGAGAGACTTTATGGTTGATGGTACTGCACAATATAATTTCGTAGCCAGATACATATTATATGATCGTTGGAATATAATTTTGTGTGTGCTGGAACTAAGTTTGAAGATCATATTATGTCTAGTACTATACATGGGTGTATGCTCATGTTTCATTTCATCAACACAGATTTTGTGGAATAAATTGCTAGTATGTAAGAAATAAAGTTGCCTAGTATCGAGTATCTTTGTGTCTTGGTATAAATCATTTGACGGACAGAGCTTAGATTTATGAAATATCGATTTCTGCACATATTTTTGTAATATATCCAATTCAGAAATATATGTTTTGCAGGCAGATCCCCAAGCTGGTATTCCATAAATATTAGATGTGTTTCAATTAAAACATGACATAATATTTTAAGGAAATCTGTTAGCATATTGAATAGAAGCTTATATGTGTCATCACATGTAAAATTTGCTTATACCATTCTAAATGTGAATCTAGATATACTCCAAGATATTTCATACTATCTACTCTTTTGATTTCAGTCTTTTTTTGTATGGTATTTAATGGAGATGTGTTCGTAGCAAGGTAAAAGGAAAGTAAAAGCAACGAATTTGGTTTTTTTGAAATTTACTGTTGAAATTTTGGTATCAAACCATTGATTAATCTTAATAAAATCATTTTCAATATTTTTTTTCAATATTGTCGTCAGCTTTATATAGTATGAGGATCTCATCTGCAAAACATATTATTTTTCCAACATTGTCAATTTCAAATAAATCATTCAGGTACAAGTTGAACAGAAATGGGTCCAATACTGTACCATGTGGAATGCCATATTTAATCAACATTTCCTTACTATAAGTGTTAGAAATTCTTACCATTTGAGTACGATTTGAGAGATAATTTTTTATTAATAATTGTGGTATTCCTCTAAAACCTAATCTTTCCATCACCTTTAAAAGCTCGCTGTGGTTCACCGGATCGAACGCAACGTCAACAAAGATACCAATAGTAGGCATTTTTCTATCAGTATTACAGATAATTTAATTCGTATTAAAGTATTCATGTTTGTTGTTCTGAATTTTATACTTTCTTTTTCTGACAAGGCATGTTGAGAATAATTGACCTTTTGGCAACTCTGACTGGCTATGTGTAGTGGAATTATCCGGGCGGTTATACATCCTGCACACAGTTTTATTCATATTGCAGAATATATCTGTGATGTTTATATCTGAAGTTCTGAATATTAACATCATTATTATTACTTATATCTGTTCCTTCACTTCTCACAAATATGCTTTTCTTCATATTTACTGAGTTATTTGATTCTTATGAGTAAGTTAATTATTATAGACAATGTGCTCAGTAACTTTGAATACCAACTGACGAATATGTACACACCTAAAAATAAATTCTTGGACGAAGTATACCATATCTTCCTATACGAGCAAAGCTACAATAATCTTAAACAAAGAATGTGTTATTTTTGAAATTATCATACCCTTAAGTCAAGGGTATGATAATATTGAAAACAAACAATAAACATGAAGATTTTTTGTCTTGTTTTATCAAGCATCTAAGGGCCTAAGCATTCGTTAATTTCAGGTTATACAGCATTTTTTTAAATTTTTTTATTTTTTATTATAATTTTTTTAACTAGAAGAATATATGACGACCATTACGACCACCTCGGTCTGCCTTTGTTTATATTCCATCGTTTACAACTACTTGCATAAATATAATGCATATCGCATACTTGATATTTATATACGAACATCTGTATGAGATCCCCACAACCCCAACTGCGCAAAAATTTTTTCATGAGAGTATAGCAATACAGCACACAGACACAGGTAAAATTATGAATTATTTACAAATGAATATAAGCCCGTGGCGATTTGTCGTTTGAGCATAAACCAAGCTTATCGTGTTCTCAATGATACTCTACAATCCTCAAGCTGTTTGCATTCTTGATCGGAGTAATAAGAGCTCAGTTTCAAAATATGATGTCCTTACTAAAACTTTATGAAATAATTTGTCGAAGAGTATTGAGATTTAAGTTGTGAAGAAAAGTATATTTTTGTTCATAGTATATTTCCTTAGAATGAGCATGGAAATCAAAGATATATTTTTATTGGTTCAAATTTACCATAATTTTCTCATCATTTAAATTTTCTTAGAGTGAGAGCAGATCTTGTCGTAAGTATATGTTTACAAGATTATAAAAATTCTTGAATTAAGAATTTTTAATTGTGTATAAAAAAACTGTAGTACTAAATAATACGCCAAGTACACATGTAATTTTTTTATTTGGGGGCTAATACCGCACTTGATAAATACATAAATATTTTCAATAAATACATAAACAGTCTTCAAAATATCGCAATTAATTGCATGTCTTCGTATACCTAAACTCATAGCTATAATGATAACAAAACTAATTTCATCTTATAAATATACATGATAAAACAAAGTGAAATTAGACACAGACACTTCAACAATCATTCTGGTAAAAATTCACAATGCCTTTCTTACATGAAAACATCAAATAAAGGAATAATATCAATTTGTACGTAGATAATATTTTTTAAATATAAAAACAGTCTTAGAGACTTCAAACTAAGTACTTTGTACATACATAGAGATAAAATACTACTTCTAATTTTAATACCCAAAACTCAATGACGACAGTCCATTTCAAAATAGTAGGTATGTAGCTTGAAAGTTTGCACAGTTGTTTTGTTTTTTCTTTTTTCAAATAAATTACTTTACAAATGTTTCAGGTTAGCATAAGCAGCTCTCTATTTTTGGCTTACAAATAAAACGCCAGGTGTGAAGTGAATGAACTTTGAATAGTTCTGTTTTTCCGTTGCGTATATTTATGTTTATTTTGATATGCTCTGTCACCTTTGGATTGTTTTATATCCTTACCTCAGAGGTGAACCGTCATAGAGATTCTACTAAACATTTGAAGACAACATCAAGGCATATTTTTTCATGTTAACCCTTGATTTGGTCATATCAATAATAATGAATGACACGACCTGACGAAAACCATTTTTCAGTTTTGTTTTGTGGAGGAATGAAGTTAGACTGTTTACGTCTACGGTGAATGTATAAAGTTTTGAGATTAGAAACATATTATGCTGAATATAAGGACGACAATAAAAATCGTCCAAGGAACTTTACTATTAATACAAGTGTTTTGCGCAATATTGACCGTATGTTTTATGTTATATTTCCTAAAAAAGGAATAATTGGCAATTCTACTTTTTTGTATACATATATTATTTCACATAATATATAATAGAAGCGGATTAATATCGTGTTGTGGTTTTTATGAATTCACAAATCAAATAGTGATTTAAAAGTAATTTCTTTGGTAACTTTTAGAATAAGGAACATACCTAGGTATTGTACATCGTTGTGATACATATCATATATCCACAATGCCTATACAAATATTTTGAGACATACTACTTTTTACAACATTTAATGACGAGACTGCAAAGCAAAACAATTTTTTGTTACTACTTGACTATGTTTATAAACCAGTTACAAATGTTACAGCGCTCGAAGTTCAGTTCTACGTTTATGTTTTATCAGTCCAGTCTTGTTATAACTATGCTTCTATTGATACCGATATTATAGCTTTATTTTTTGAAATCAAGCATTAACAGCTAGGACTTCGACGATTCAAATAATTGAATAAAAAATTGAGATGAATTGCATAACCTTGTACTTCTCATGCATTGATATAAATTCATTTTCTAATTACCAGCACATGACACATCTCGATATGTAGATTTTATCTAGGTTTTTCAACCTAAAACCGAAACCCTGATGGGCACCAAGCATCTGGTTTCAGTGTGCCCTATGCAGTTGTAGATGTAGATGTTGTTTTTCTCATAATTAGCGTATTCAATTGCCTTTTGACTGCGATTGTCAAAAACTAGTTTTTTCGGCGTTAGCAGTATAGTAAATTTTATGGCACTGTAATATCTTGAAAGTTATTCTCCCAAGACGACATGGTAGTACTGAAATAATTTTTATACTCAATACTAAAACTTACTGAAAAGTGTGACAACCATTTCCGTACAATGTCGAATTATGTTTACGTGTTTACTCGTACTGTTGTCGAACTATACGCAATGTCGGTGGACTACATTATCTTCGATTCAGGTATAATTATTATGATTAATCTGGAAACGTGCGCTAGTAATCGGTGCTTTAAGGGATAGAACAGAAAAAATACAGAAATATAAATTCGGGATAGATTATTGGAAAAAATACCTAGCACTTTGTTTAGGAAAGCCGAGATTATAGAATTTCTTAGTAAAAAAAATATCACAATTTCACCAGAAATTAAAACAAAACGTGGGTTAATAGAATAATTAATAAAAAGTTACAACTTTGATAAAAATTATGTCCTTGATGGAATGGCTCGAAGTAGTGGGTGTGAATTTTTAAGACTTCCACCCTATTTTTGTATTTTTAATCCGAATATAATTAATTCAATTAATATGGAGCGATTTAAAAATAAATATGAGATAATACAATAATCACCCCGAAAGCTCATCAGCAGTTATAAATTATTAGAGATCAGGTATATGTAATAACTGAAGAAAAACGCCGAACTGCGTTTCCATGTAATGAAAGTAGAGCCATAATTTGCAAATACACGACCGATTCAGATTATTGTCAACCTGAATGATAGCGGCTTTTCTGTATCTGATTTTGACTTCTGTTAAATTCTTTTTATTTCCTCATTTTTCATTTGTATTCTTATCTTAAGTAATATTGTTGTTTCTCGGCATTAAAGGAGAATTAACTTTTTGAGAAATTAGGTCAATAAAATTACTGCAGTGTGTATCTCAAACATTTTTACTATACTACCCTACCAAACGGCTTTTATTAAAGTGAGATTACTATAAGGTTTGTCTGTACACACCACCATGCTTGTATATAAATTTCAAGTTATTCAAAAAAGTGTCCCAACACATCCATGAATTTAACAATTTAAAAACATATCAGGCTACCTTAGACCATATTGCTAATGATTAATGGTCATGGAACAGAGGATCTACACAGCATGGGGCAAACAATGCACATCCCTCCTTTCAGAGGGATAATAAACTATATTTGACATGGGCCAAATGTTTTCATTCCAAAATTGTTGTTTAAAAAAATGTTGATACTGAAAGAAATTTGCATGAATATCCATTCCACGGTTGCTGCCAATTATTTATCAACAATCAGTGTAACAGGTGCCTTGAACAGAATTTCTTTTATCAATCTTTTTTTTGCACTCTCGATATTTGCTCAACAAAATGTTTAATAGGGAAAGTTTTCTTGTAAAGTACTGAACTAACAACTTTTGTCGTATTTCTGGATAAAAACTATTTTGACGTCTGACAATAACGGTTGAATTAAATTGACGGAATCCTAGCGCAATAGTAAATATCATATTATAATGATGATGCTCCAGCCTAACCAGATATTTTGTGGAAAATTTGAGTTAGGCTTATGCTTTTGTATTAGATCTATAACAGTCGGAGATATAATTTATTTGTTAATAGATTAACAATTGGTTATTGTAGAGGAGACATTTTTATTGTTTTAGCTTCTTCTATTTCGAAAATATTTTTTCATATTGTTTCAACATTCAGACCATCACCTAATATATAAAAACAGTTCTCAACTTTCGGATTCATATTGTTCAATATTCAGATTTTGTTTTTTTATTTTATTTTATGTGATCCCGTCCATTTTGGGGATAGTCAAAAAGAATGAATTGAAAATAGATTTATATCTATGCAAGAGAAATACTAAAACCAGAGGTTTTACTCATTCCAATTTTTTTATAACTGGAATAGTGGCATGAAACTTTGACGTTTCAAAATTGTGTTCAAAGTATGTAGAAGGGCTACAATCAATTCCCTATTTAAATCAAACTCATAGAGCAAACCAGTTTGACAAATCGTAAGATGTGCCCACATTTGAGAAATGTGGATGCATTTATTGCGCACAGACATTCGTTCACGAAAAATGTATTCAGTTCAGTTAAAACATTCCAGTATTAGAAATATATAAATATTCCAATATTTATATATTTCTATCAAAAAGTGGTTTTTTTATCATTTTAAGCAAAAATCGTTTTTTCCATTTCGGCTTTATATTTTTCTTCTCTCAAAATATTTGCAGCGTTAACTTTTTAATTGTCGAAGCATTCATTGGTATAATTTGGGTAGTCTATAAAAGTTTTCGCGAACGATGTGCAGCCCAAATTGTTCAAATGTTCAGATATTTCCTTAAAAATGCAATTATATGAGTAGATAGTCAAACTGGACATGTTTAGATGATATTACATATCAGGATTCATTCCTGGCACATTGAATCGTTAACACAAGAACCTAGAGTTTTTCAAGACATCGAGTATTTGTCAACATTTCCCTTGTAAGTCGCCACACCTGCTTTGCAGCATTCTCCAAAGCGCTTGGTGATTTGCCTTTGAACAAGTCCAAATTTGGAAGAAAATAATGAGGACACCTCCTGCACTGTAAACAAGAAATCAACTGCAAGAAAATTCCATTTATCCTATCTGCAATGCAGGACTCATCCCATTCTGACTCCCGCGGGTGCTTCTCACATTCATACAATAACAGTGTTTTCAAATGGTAGCTGGTAACGGGGTTCCCTGGAAGGTCCAGATGCCTGTCTCGCAAAGTTTTGAGAATGCTCAGACACCTTCTTCGACAACCGCCTTGCAGCAGACGGTTTTCGGCCTCGAGGAAGGAAAGAACCCAAGCGTCTCCTTCCATCGAAGACTGTTTACCTTGGGCTGCCACGCTTTCCTTGCTCAACAGATCGAAACCTTCAGTCTTCACCTCGGCGACGAGGTTTGGGTGTGGCCAAGGGATGTGCGGAAGGGGCCAATGAGCTCCGGACCTCGGCCAAACCCCGGAGCATTTGAATGCCGGCGTTATTTGCACTATATACCTTTCCCTGATGCGTAACTTTACTTCCGTGGTATCGGAGATCATCTTAACACTATCACGATACGAACACTTATCACAAGCTTGGGCTACGAGAGTTTGGAACCTAGACCGGATCTTTCTAGCGGATAGGTACCCGGAAGCTGTGATGAACTCCACCCAAAGGGACATCGATCGCTTCCTGCCATCGCTCAGCTTCAAAACGGCACAACCCGGTAGGGTTCCGTCATCGACAAAGTTGAAGACGCCCATCTGGTTCAGATAGAGCACCACCTCGAACTCGACGGGGGATATCACCTCGAGGCCCTCGTACCTGCCGTTGCATTCGGTGAGCGAGGAGATGAACCTGGGCTCCTGGACCTCGACCTCCTTCAGCACGTCCTGGACCACTTTGCACACTTCGCGGATGGTTTTGGCGATGGTGGCCATGCGGGTTTGCACCCGTTCCCCGTAATATTTGTTGATCTGGTAGAGCATCTTGGACTGCGCGGCCAGCATATCGGCAGGCACCAGCATGATGGAAGCCGCGCGCCACCAACGGCTCCGCAATCGCGATTCTACTACGGCTCTCTGGCGGCTCTAGAAGGAGGGAGACGCCTGGACTGCTCCGAGGGGCGGGGCATACGTGAGGCGGCGGGCCAATCACAGTGCTCGGATCGCCCGGAGATTTTATCGATCCTGCTGAACGCCCCTTGGGGAAATTAAGCTCCGACCTGGCACTGTGTTGGTGCTGGATGCACGTTCTCTCGTCGCGGAGGATAGAGGGAAATCAAAATTATGTACAGAGGGGCACATAACAAATGTTATAATGTTTGTTGAATGTGGAATAAACATAAACAGCTACATAATAAACAAACAGCATACAAGAAGAGTAGGTACAAAGTGGCGCAAAATAAAGTTTTTTTATATAAAAGTAAGATTAATTAAGAAACAGCCATATTAGGTATAAATGAGAAAAATATATTTAAACTAATTTGTTTTGTTACAAAATAATACTCGTATTATCGACCAAATGGCCACCCCCAGCATCAATGCAATAATGAGCTCTTTCTCCAATAGTCAGGGGCGAACCTAGGGGGTGGATATGGGGGAGAGATCACCTCCCGAAATGTTGGGTTCTGCACAAAAACTTTATCACATAACGTTTTTTTGAAGCTCAAACATACAAATAAAACTAAAATACTTTCTTTAGTATATATTTTTTTCACATCAAATAAAAATAATAAATAGTTATGATTATAAGCTATTTGTAAAATTTATGAAATTCAGTTAAATCATGGTATCACCACCCGAAAAAAAATTCTGGGTTCGCCCCTGCCAATAGTTCAGGGGGTATTCTGTCAATTTCTTCCCGGATGTTGTCTTTTGATGCTTCCAGTGTTTGAAGATTATTTACAAACACTTTATCTTTTGAGATTATCCCATAACCAAAAGTCAGAGGCAGTTAAATCGGGAGAGCTTGGCGGATATGCAATATCGGCGTTTTTCGAGATAAGGCGTCGCAAGAAAAATTCTGTTCAAAAAGGCTATCGTCTCACGGGCCGTGTGTGTTGCGGCACCATCTTGTTGATACCAAATATCTTCTTGATTAAGCTATTCCATTTCAGGAATTAGAAATCCAACAGCATGCTTCTGTAGTTGTTCTTCCCAGATTGTCCTCAAAAAAATAAGGTCCTTTAATTTCTCTACCATAAACGCCACACCACTCTGTCACCGTTGGCTCATGTAACGGTTGCTGGTAAATGAAATTTGCGATACTCATTATGCCAGAAGCGATGGTTCTGCCTATTCACATCTCCATTCAAAAAAAACTGAGCATCGTCTCTCATTATAATCTTATATAATCTTGTTCAAAAGTTCCTCAATTTCGTTTTCAAGGTTTACGATAGTATTACAATATTGAAGTCATTTTTCCAAGTCTAGGGGCATCAGAATTTTATGTGTTACCTGTATTTTTTGTAGGGGAACAAGTGCAAATTTTTCACCAAAGTTCGTCTGCAATTTTTAATTGTGAAGAACGTTTTCTTGTTGATGTGCTGGCTTCTCCATCACATCCAGTGGCGTATTTAGGGGGGTACACCGGTTCCGGACCCCTCCCCTCGAAGCTACCAAGGGGTTTGGAAAGATATGTATAGTAAGAGCTATCGCAATTGCTATATTTCTATACATCTTAATCTTGCTTATCAGCCTATGATTATTTTAAGGGTCGCCTAAATGGATTGGCAATGCTGCCTATTCAACAGAATACACCAATAAGCAGCTGATGAGGTGTTGGACGAGATGGCAAAGAAACTTCGCAGTTTAGAGTTTCTTATTTAAAATCAATAATTTTGGCTATTTTTACTTATATCCCAAATGGTCTTGTTTTTTTTGTTTTTTGTCATTAGGCGGCATCAACTACTAGGTCCTTAGCCGCATGTTACTGTTGTTAAATCATGTGTCCAAAATTTTGTAGTAGAACCCTGGGTCCTGAGGAATGATAGAGTATTCTCTATTCGCAATGGGTCGTTGAGATTTTGCGTCCAGTTGTCACTCACCTCGTAGCAATCACGAAGATAGTCAGTGCCAGACAGACACCAATAATGTGGGGTATCGTAAGAACAACATCATATGAAGGGCATAGTGGTGGTTGTGATTTGCGCAAGAGATTAATGTGTAAGCATTTTGTTTTCTTGTTTTTCTATTCAGTCCCATTCTCTTTGCCATTAATTGTTTATACAATGCGACATTTGGATTTGTTGATCACAAACTTTAACGATTTGGACGTCTATGTTAACTTTAGTCCTTGCCAAATGGCATATTATTGGTCTGATGCAAATACGGACGTGAGGGGAGAGAGACGAAATGGTCTTATTTATTTAAAATTTTATTTTAAGTTTGATTTACATATGAAGTCATGTTATGTAGATCAATAAACAACATATTCAAAGTATACTGGAATTAGGCAATCCAAGGACCTGTTAAATCAACAATTGTATTAATGAATGGCGGCTGATGGCAAAAAATCACAAAATATAAACAAACAACTGTCCATGTGGCATACGACCACTAAATTTGTGTTAGGTTATTCCTCTTCTGTCGATTGCATGACATTCATGGACACTGACAATATGGCATCATTTTTTGGCATCTGCTTTCATATTGGAAAGTCACGTGGTTTAGATTGTCTATAATAGGCTGTCTTAGTTTGGACCCCCCCCCCCCCCCGAACAAAATTCTTATATACGCCACTGATCATCACCACGTACGCCGTCTTTATTATTCCTTCAATGAGCTGAACGAGGTATGCCAATATGTGGTTTATGCGATGTAGATCCAGTTTATTGAAAATTTGTCGCTAATCTCCGAAATGTCTTTGCAGTTGGAAGTTGGAACACCGCGTCTTCCATGTTTTCTACTGTATTCTCGTTGAACTAAGATAATCGATGAATTACTTCGATAAAAAATTTTATGACTTCGGCTCGTTTTCGATGTGTATATCGATTTACAATGAATTTTCTAAGTATGTACTTTACAACTGACAAAGAACTCGAACAGATGTCAACTACAACGAAACCATGACAACATTCCATAGGGCACTTACTTGATTTTGCGCCACCTTGTATAAACTAATTCTTGAGCTTTGTAAAAGGGACATTATGGCTTCCTGTGGTTTACCTTCTTTTCTTTAAATAATGTTGCCTTGTATATCTCAGCAGCCATGAAAGCAAAGTGGTCCCTTGAACTTTGAACTGCCTTTCTCTGGGCTGAATCGAGCCAATACTGAACGCTGTCGAAGTTGAGCTCTGTATAACGTGACAAGGTGTGTGATGGAGAATAGGGTTGCCGACTATATTGTTTACTACACTGTTATTCGTTCTATAATATTTTTTACTTTTTAACAAAACAACTATCCAATATACTTGTTTTTATTGAGACTGGACGCAATGCCTAATCCACAGTTTTGGGGAACCTTATCCGCAGCTACACATTTGATACCTTTAGCTTCGGTAGTACATACTGTTATTAAATGTTTTTGTTACTAAATAATACAACTATTGAAAAACATTGCACAGTTCTTTCAAAGAGATTATAATAGAGCCAAAACGTCAGTAAAGTTTACCTTCCAGCATAATTATGTATTTCTTTATTTTTGGGCCAGGAAAGCACGATGGAATATATATTAATGGGCTTTTGTTTATTTTTCATGGCCTGCTAGATTGCTTGCACGCAGGAAAATGGAAAAACACCGATTTGACTGAAAATTTGAAATAAAATGAAAACCAAAAACGATTGATATCGAGAATGCTATATCGTTATAAAGGTAATCACATTTTACATTTGACCCTTTAAACCAAAATAGGCATTCCCATTTGAAAAAATCAGGTTATCTGTGATTGAAGTTTCCTTAATCAAATCTACTGATTTCTCCAAGTACAAAAAAGAATTCAAATTTAGCCGCCTGACCTAAAGTGACGCATTTCATGAAACGGCCTTCCTTCCTTCTTTTCTTTTATAATCGCTGCGATATTCAATTTTTTTCTGATATACCTACTTATACCAAAAATGGTAATTTGCGCCTAAACAGTTCGTTTAAGGTTCCATGTATTATACATAAAGCCACACTAGAATTCACCAAGGAATCCAAATATGCAGTAACATACAGGGTGATCCATTTAAAATAACAAAGTTGTATCACGCCTAGCCTAAATGAAATACCCTGTATAAGCGAAAATAATTTTGTGTGAGGCAACACATGATACTGAACATTTTTTGAAAATAAACTTTTTAATAACTTCATTGGTTTAGCCGGTATCCTCCGCATACACTTGAGTGGCCCACCCTGTATGTGAAGTTGACCATGTCATGTTGGAATTTATATTCATTGACGTCGATTAGATCATGACGTTCAAGGGATTGCTAAAGCTCCCTATTCGTACATTTGGCCATCACTCTGCAGTCTTTTGGAAACATGTTCAGTTGCTGAAAGGCTGAGTAAATATGGGAACAAGATATACTGTGAACTTTTTTGCAACGACAACAGAGATACAATTTAATAGAAACAAGACGTCTCCTTGGTGTCAAGGTATTGAAGAGGACAGCATTACTCCTGGAGATTACTTCTCCCACAGATAGTAATACTATGAATATTTTTAGCACCTATAGGCACCGTGAAAAGCATCTATTGTAGATATGAATATAAAGATCTTGACTATTCTCCCATCCCACTTCATGAATAGCTCTGCTCTTTCAACACTATGCAACTTGGAGTTCCCATCCTTCTCATTCAACGTAGTAGAAGTAGAATGGTTCCATTTTCGAAACTGCAGCCTTTTGGAAACATGTTCCATTGCTGAAAGATTGAGTAAGTATGGGAACAACATCTACTTGCGAACTTTTTTGCAACGACAACAAAGATCAAATACAAACAAAAAGCATAGCGTGTCAGGCGATTACAGCGGACAGTCTTACTTTTGGAGAATACTTCTCCCACAGATGGTAATGCTCTGAGTACTGAAAAAAGCATCTATTGTAGATTTGGCTGTAAAGATGTAGACTATTCTCCCATCCTACTTCGTGAATAGCTCACCTCTTTCATCGCTTTTTAACTTGGAGTTCCCATCCTTCTTCTACTATCTGTCTATGTACTATCATTTGGGGAAAGTTCCCAATGCAAAAAAGGAATGGTGGAGAAAGTCACTAGTTAAATTTGAGACATGCAAAAAAAAATCTTGCTTAAATTTGTAAAAAAATGGAGTCAAGTTGATTAACTTAGTACTTCTCACACAATAATACACATAATAATGATACCATTTAATTGTTTTCCCATTGCATGAAGCTATAGTCTGAAATTCCCCTGTAACCAAATCATCGCAAACCCGCCAGCAAAAAACATCCAACACAAAAACTCTCGTAAATAGTTTCTTGCATCTCCCTCCTTAGGAACTAGGACGCCACAGTTTTTATTCTGTATGATTCAACTGAACAATGCGAGACGATCAGGGAGCCTCCAAACCGTTTAAAAACAAAGTATGAGCTGTTTCTATATTTTTAGTTTTTTGATTATAGTTGCGCCGCCACTGACACGATTTTTCAGAAAATGGCGCGTTTCTCATTCTCGCCGCGATAGTAAATTCTGTGTTCATTAAAATCAATTCAATAATTTTCGCTTTACGCAATATACATAGAACGAAATTAAGCAACACCCATATACGTAGGTATACATCACAAAATTCTAAGTCCCTTGGTTTCTGAATAGGCAAGCCAATGTTCAGATGGACTTAAAAAAGAACATGCCGCTAGGTCTTTCTTCCATAGGTCAATAAACAAACTATTATGAATACAACACATTTTTCAGTATTACAACCCCCACCCTCCAATCGCCCCAAATTCACCCCCTCCAAGAAAAAGTTGAAAATGATCAGGAACCCCTAAAACGCCTAAAAACAAAATGTGAGCTGTTTCTATATTTTTCGTTTTTTTATTATTGCTGCGCCGCCACTGCCTCGATTTTTCCAAAACATACGCGTTTTCCATCCTTGCTGCGGTAGTAATACTGTGTCAAAATTTCATTAAAATCAATTTAATAATTATCGCGTTACGCAATATAGTACGACCTAAAATAATACTCGTATGTATACGTCACAAATTCTAAGTCCCTTGATTCCTATAATGAGCAAGGCAATGTTTCGATAGACCTAAAAAAGTGTATTATGCCGCTAGATTTTTCACTCACAGGTCAATGGACAGCCCATTATGAATACAACAAACCTTTCAGTTTTACAACCCCCCACCCCTCAACCACCCCAAATTCACCCCTAACCAAGAAAAAGTAGAATATGATCAGGAACTCCTAAAACGCCTGAAAACGAAGTTTGAGGATATTTAATTTTTTTGTTTTTTGCTAATTACTTCGCCGCCAATGCACCGATTTTCAAAGTTACCTGCTCGGACCCCACAGCATATCGCTACCCAAATTTCATCACATTCCATGAGCAGTTACTGAGATTACGAGGGTAGAAAAACGCGACATATAGACAGACAGACCGACCAACAGACACACCGACAGACAGACCGACGGTCAGATCGACAGACAGACCGACAGACAGACAGACCGACGGAAATGAGTGACGTGGATTTTCGTTATGTAGGCATCATAAAACGCCCAAAAAGTGTATTATCTCAGAATCGAAAATGTTCGCGATCACAATAGGTACTCCTATCGTTCTGGGAAGTAAAATTATGTATATGCAAGCATGGATACCTATATGAAGAAGCAAAAAATATGTTGTCTGAAAATTAATTTGCTCAAGCTTGTGCAGATTTTTTAAATGACGTTAACTCCTAGTTTTAGTTGAATTCAGACGTTGCCAAAATGCTGTACACAGGAAGCAAAAAGTTGATAGAAAATCGATCTTGGGATACATTCCTCTTCCCCAATAGTCAATGCATATGTAAATACATAACTGTCTATATATAGGTTATATTTCCCACCACGAATTTATCGAAAACCGCTGGTTAAAAGAAAAAACGCCGAGACACGTCTAAAGATTTGTCAAGGGGGACAACTTTTCAACCAAAAACTACTTTACCATCTTGTACCCTCAGCGCACCATGGTCATCATTTTTTTGCAAAAAAAAAAAAATAGAAAAATATTTATTTCTCTTAACTTGTTCAAGTACAAAAACAAAAACACACGAAAACGTAAATTTTTATTGCAAAATGTTGCTCGTTGTTGGCCAAACAATAATATAGGCGATGTTCAAATACCTGACGGACAGTTGCAAAAGTATGTTTTGGGATATCATGGCAGCTTTTGATGATGCGTTGACAAAACTTTCAGGTTGGAGACTTAAACACAAAGTATTTTAAATTTACTGGACCCATAGAACAAAAACCAAATCAGGAAATCTGTAGCAAGCCATTCTATAGACCCTCTTCGCTCTATCCATTTATCTGAAAACGTGTCGTCTAACCATTGCATAACACGAAGAATATAGTAAGGAAGGGCGCCATCTTGCTGGAAATAGATAGAATAGAAATTTTCGTCAATAAAAACAATGGCTCAATCACTTTTTTCCTAAAATGCCTGCTCTTACATTAATTTTTTGGGGGTACTGTGTATGCCCTTCTACAAAAGCATGAGAATTTTCATTGCTCCAACACCTGCAGTTATACTTATGAACAAATTAGGTTAAATAAAATTGTGGTCACAAAACTCAACCAGCCGTTCGAAGTTATCTTCGGCTAACTCTTGCACTATTTTCATTTTGAATGGATAAAATTTATGGAGTTTAGTATAACTGTACGTATAGAGCTAAATGGAAACATCAGTCTCATCCACAACTTTGCAAAATGAGGTATTAGAATAAATTATACCAAAATGACCCAAAACTTCAATCTGAACTGCTTCATCGAAAACTCCGTTGGGTATTTGCACCATTGCACCAGAATCCAGTTTGAGTAAATTTCGTAACAAGGTCCAAAGCATACCTATGCAAAGTTCCCTGGCGTTAAACGGAATGGCAGTTTATCCACCACATTAACTTTGGGCACCATAAATTGGAATCATTTCCACTGTTTTTGCAACTCTTCAGCAGGAATTTGAACATTGTCTATATTACCATTTGGCCAATAACTGGCAACATTTTGAATACTTGTTGCAATACAAAATTATATTTTCGAGTGTTTTTGTTTCCTATCTGAACAAACAAAGGTACATAAAGATTTTATTAGTTTCCTCGAAAACGAATCGACCGATTCAAAAAATCAAACGTCATAATAAAGGGCTAGCAAGCTATTACTCGATACTGATTTATAATTTTTGATAGGATGACCCTGGGGGGCAGCGGGTATAAGGGGGGAAGTCGTTTTTGTTAAAAAGTTGTCCTTCTTGACAAATTAATCTTATGACCTATCTCAGCATTTTTTCTTTTAATCAGTGGTTTTCGATGAATCCGTGGTGGGAAGTTTTCAAATGAACAACCTGTATGTATAAATACCTGGTCTAATACAAAGTCAATCTACTTGATTTAATTTCTGTCTACCAGTTGCTTAACACATTGTTGGACACAACGGCTATAGCCGTCTGCGGGGAGTGATCGTGATACGCCACGACGGCTATATCAGTAAAAGTTATCTGATTGTTACGGCAGAACGGCGACGACCATCAGAATGTGGGTATACTTGTCCTGTTCACCAATGTTAGTGCCGTAACGTGAAGCTCGTCATTTCTGAAATTGCCAAATTATAACCCACTATACGCTATCCCAACTATTCATGTTTTAAGGTGCATGGGTAAAACGGCACGACGGCGACGGCAGAACCGTCCATAACCTCCAATGTGATGCATTGACCACGTGTGTAGCTGCCATATTGCAAGTGTGTTTTTGTTTGATATTCCTGTTCTGATGGGAGGTAGGTAACCAGATATTTTCATCCTAAACAGATATTCGTCGTCCACCTATTATACATTATTGTTTCATATCAATACAAAACTCGAAGCACGTGTGAGACATTTTCCAGAGAAGCTTCTCCTACCAGAGGATCATAAAATAAAATCATATTTTCTTAAATGCAAACAATGTTTAAAGTCTGGAAAACGCAAAGAAAACTAGCTATAGATGCAAGAGTTGTGAAAATAAACCTGCTTTGTGTCCAGACTGCTTTGAAGAGTGGCGTCAAACATAAATTTGTGCCTAAATTCTGTTTTGTTCGGGGATACCTCTGTTTGCTAATAAATTTGATTTTTTGTTTTTATACCGTCTATATTCTGAGGGATGCGTTTTTGTTTATAAATTTGATACAATAAAATGTTGTTTTTGTTTTAGCTTTTGTCTCGAAAATTGTCCTTTTCTTTCCCCAAGATGTGTTTTACGATTACACTGATCAGACGGCTATAACCGAGGTTGCCATTCTAGAACATAAAGTCTGCTGTGATACGACACGACGGATATAGCCGTCTTTTTTTTCTCACCAAAAACCTCAAAAATGAAAAAGAGAGTCAAAAATGAATACCCCTAAAATATTTTGATAACGCAAAAAAATTGGAATGTTTTGAGGTGCCATATTACGAAACCTCCCGGCCAGCAGAATGTCCAACAATGTGTTAACTTAGTAGATTGAGTGGTTCAACAATACTTATCTGAAAAGCTACAAGAGATCCGCATGGGCTGCAGAGGTAGATCAACGTCGTATTGCAATATTGTAACGTAACATATTTTTCAACGAAAAAGAGCTATTTCCTATGTCATCTAACATGTTATCTATCGCTACGGCAGTAACAATGGAAAATTCAAAGTTGTTTATTCCATCCTAAGGCCCTCCTTAATAGGTGAGAGCCAAAGAAAGCGAAATGGGAGGATACGAGAGTCAGGTATGGATACGTATACGGACCGTGAAGTAGTCTATGTAAAAAGCTCTAATTTACAATGTAATAAGTGTCCATTGTTCCGTGTAAGAGAACGGTTTCACAATGGGATAAAGACATAAAGGACTGTTTGGTTGTGATCTGAGCAATACATTGCGAGCCTGTCGCATAGGCGCCGACAAAATCGAAAAGGCGAGCAGTATCGAATAAAGAAAAGTAGAATAGATCGATCGAATGAAATCAGTTGATCTTGCACACAAAAAAGGTAGCATCAAATTTGATGATCAGTTATTCTAAGCAAATTAAGTTAGAATTGAGCTTACGATATACTGCAACACTGCAACTACTTGTACTTCACTTGAAAATACTTCAGTTTATAAAGATAGCACTATGTCAAATATTACACTACTCCGGTAAAACCTTTGATATATCTTTAAATGAAACGCATGATACCTCAATCAGTAGACTAGATTTGACACTACAATATAATTGAAATAATCAGATACAGGACTATAATTTAAGCATATTTTAGGTTTAAATAGAGGATATTACAAAATACTTCACTTAGCATTGATGTGACCTTCCTGTCATAGCACTGAGTATAACATGTTTGTATATCTCTGATATAAACAACCTATCATCAACTTTATAGCATACGCCGACGATCTGGCACTATAGTTATTGTGGCAAATGAAGAGGCAGAGCTGGTTCATAAAGCCAACGCAACGCTGTGCAAGATTGACAGGTAAGTCGATAGTGTACCTCGGAATCACACTGGATAACGAGAGGTGTTACGGAGAACACCTTAAAAGAGTAGTGGCAAAGGCTGAGAAGAAGACGGCAATACTGTCACCACTGATGCCAAATGTAGGAGGCAACAAAATGGCACTACTGTGCCAGGTCGTACAGTCGGTCGTCCTGTACGAAGCTCTTTTGTGGTGTAAAGCCACGAAAAGGAAAAGGTATCAGAAGCTCTTACACAGCTTGCAGAGAAAATCTCTGCTAAGGGTGGCCAGTGCTTATCGCGCGGTATTTACAAGAGCATTACAAGTTATAACGGCGATACCTGGCCGAAGACAGGACACTGATCCGCCATGATCAAGCAGGCAATGCAATATGCCGCCCTGAAGCTAAAAGACTGACAGCAAGTAAGTGGCAAAGCCTATGGAACGAGACCACTGATGTCGCACAGTGTACGAAGGATTCCTGCACTGCGAGGCGGAAGATACGGCAGGGCATGCCCTGTTTTTGTGCGACAGATGGGGGCCACACAGACAGGAGGCAAGTTAAAAATTTGAGGGTGAGCTAACCCCAGAGACTATGGTCCCGCTGATGTTGTCCAGCGTAGAGGCATGGAACATCATACATGGGATGGTCAACAAAATACTCTCTGCAAAGGAGAAAGAGGAGGACTTCAGGGGTAAATGAAGATTGACAGTTATTCCTAAATGGTTTTTAATAATTACCTCACCTTGCACTGTGAAGAGTATCGTTTACGATGGTGCAGATGTAGCTATAGCATCAGAGGTAAGAGGGCGAAGCGGGTTTTAGCCGGTCGGGCCATGGTGGCATGTCAGATGGACGCGTTTGCGTCCATTGGACATGTGGCTTAAGCTGGTTCAACGTCAGGCGTGTAGACTCTCTCACACTTCCGGGTGTGCGAGTATTTTCTGTCCTTGCGATCTGGATGATTTCCTAAACCCTCTATAATAAAAAATCTCCCCTCCCCACCATACTAGATCTATACGATGTGACGATTCGGTTCTTCTCAGCTATCTCAGTATGTTAACTACATCGTGACAGGTGACGAGACTTGGATATACTAATACGATGTGCGGATCAAGGCTCAAAACAGTTTTGTGTGAATTGTGGAACGTGTTGTTTTCGATACACAGAGCACAGCTAAGTGGTATATAGAACAGTGCCTACCTAAAGTTATTGGATGTTGTTGTTGATATGGATGTTGCAAGCACGCTTTTTGAGGTACTTGAGGTAAACAAACTGTGATGTATCATGGAGCATTCACTGTTGGTTAACCGTCCAAAGGAACCGAGGTAACAAGTCATTTTTCCCCTTAGATCTATAAGAATCGTATTTCTCGGAAGTCTGTTGGCATTGTTCAACACTCGTTATTTTTGGGCATCTGAGAGATTACGGGAAACCCAACGCTAATAAATTTTCCCGACTCTGAGATAGTCATGTACGATATTTTGTATTGTAGTCGTTCCAATCCCTGAAGGCGACTCGGTTATCATCCTCAATCATCTGTCGAACCGATAACATTTTCATCCGAAACTGCAGAAATTGACCTTCTTCTCGAAGTCCGTTACTAACAGAAACTCTTTCAAATGTGAATTTATTATACCATATAAGCCATACAAAGTACTCAAACATGGGGCCTCCTCACCAAATGCAGAACGAAAATTTGAACGCGTTAAATACATTCCGATAGAGAAGAGCTAATCTAAAAATTACGCAAAACATTGACAGGAGCAACTGTCAACTTGAAATGATTCTGTCAAACTACACATAAATTGGTCTTTTGTTTCCATCCTCCCTGATATTTATGACTGCCTTGATTATGTTAGTTTGCAGTTTAGTTAGTTTTTAACATATTTCAACAAATTCTATTATTTTCACCAGGCACACTATAATGAAAGAAACCTTCAGGCTATGATTATTTCTTTTGTCATTTTAAAAACTGTCAACGTAGGATGGATATGCTAAAGCTGTCTTCAATTTTTTGCTGCAGATATTGACTGCACCTTCAGTTGGAGTTTTCAAGTATTTAATTTTTATTTAAGTATAAATTTGTTCTTATGTTCTCCAGCTATGAATAAGTTCATCTGTACTAAATAACGTTAACTTTTGTTCACTTTGTTTTTTATTCGTCACGATTTCACATACGGGAATAACATTTGATGAAAGCATTAATGTATCAAAAGCTTTAAAAATTGCAAACAATTATTTTTACTGTTATCAGCCAACATCTGAGATTGGCCCTAGTCAAAATTCAGAAATCACTTGATGTGCTCTACTTATAATCCACAAGCAATGACCATAATTGTGAAGATACTTTTTTACAGGGTTGAACATTTTTCCTTAAATTTTTGAAATAAGACTACTAGCATCAATATAGTTTTAAATGTTGGAAGCTTACGATTAATGGCGATTTGGAGCATCTGCACGCCACTGTCATCATTTGAGGCTACACTTATCTGTCTTCAATAACGTTTTTGTCCGTAGAAAAAGAGCAGTCGGCTGGTATAAAGGATAGTAATCCCATAAAAGGTATAAGTGCAACCAATACGACCATCTGCTGTTCCATCATTCTCCTAGGATGGATTCTTGCGTATACGCTGCAATACCCACATATATACGAGTAGTTTATCATAGATCATTATAATTCCAATAAATTATGTTTATGCCATTGTCTTCACTGTAAGCGAAGAACGCATTTTTTAATCCTAATTTCATGTTACTACAGAACATTTTTTTGTTTAGCTGCCTTGTTGAATTTTTTTCGAAAATTATTTTAATTTACGCTGAATCTCACCTTCCATAATAAATTATTGTTTTGCACCACGAATTAAGCTATACTTAGGATGACCAAAATTTTAAATGAAGATATCCTTGATTTGAGTAAAGCTGGAGGAATTATAACCTCAAATATTGTGTTCAAATTATTTTTGGTAACTACAACGGAATATCCTAGAAGGTAATGAGGAATTTCTTGATACAGATTTCCATTATTTCGGGCAATTTCGACAATATCAACAATTATTGTGACAATTTTGATACTTTTTTGCAATTTTCGGAAGGTGATAATATACCCAATGTGCGTTTTTTTTTTAGACTGAAACTAATAAGTTACCTTTGTTTTGTTAGAGAAGTTGAAATAAAACAAAAACTATTGACATTGAAAGAAAATTATATTTTTCTAAATTGTTAATTGCTAATAATGCATAACGTTATGTACAATCATGTTCTTAAATTGTTTTACGTAAATATATACATAAAAGCCATAATTACTAACTAAGGTTCTCACCATAAAAATGACATACACTTTTTATATATTCTAATCTACTTATCCTATTTTCATTGAGTAACCTATTCTACGATTCAAAAAATCTTGCTTCTTTTTAGTTGTTGCATTTGGAGCGTGCTTTATTCTGACACTATTCATTTTAATGGTCTGTTTGAGTATTTATCAAAGACTTTACAAAAATAAACAATGATGGATGGCTGTTATAAAAACTCTCGTTAAAGTGCACATGAAATGATTCACAGGCATTGGTAGTGCGAGATGTGTTGGCAGAGTGCTCTGCCCAAATTTCTGGAGGAAACTCAGAATCCCCCGATATATAATTTTCGACGAAATAGTCTGCATATAAAGGCACCCTTGTATCAGCAGGCTGAATTCCTACCAAGTCGAAAACATAAGCGTCACCTACTTCGTTAGGATTCAAAAATTGTAAGCCAAATGTATATTTTAACCATTTACCTCGCCATTTACCAATATCGGTCAAATGTTTGTATTCACTCGCTAAACCTAGACTTTGAATTTTACGCCACCACGCTTGATCTAAGTGAAATCGACATCCAACAATCTGAACTTCAGGCCAACCATTTTTTACTGCAGTGCGTATTGCTTTTTCAAAATCTATGACTATAGTTGTTGGTTCTAAATTTAAACTGTTTTTACAACAAATATTTTTAAGAATAGCAAAACATTTTTCATAAGATGTTAATATTCTTTAGTCCATGGATTCATCTATCCCTAGCACAGGGTCGTCCGCTGCAATTTTCATATCCCGGATTAAGAATACTTGATCATCGCTGCAATTTGCAATCGCCGATGAGGATGTAGATGAATGAAAATGATCAGTTAGTGGTACTATGCGGCGATTTACATAAAAATCAGACTATTTTAGTGATATAATAACACTTTCTAATACGCTGAGGAGCAAACAATTTTGGTCACCTAAGAAATTACAAATAATTTTGGAAAAGGTGTAAATTAATTATCTTCAGTCTAGTAGGTGGTGAATCATTCATTTTCCGGTAAATGTTATCGGGCATATTTGTTATGTATCAGTTGTTTCCGGCGTATTTTTGACGTTTGATAAAATAAAGCGAATTTAAGGCTCGGTCAAACAGAGAGCGTTCTAGAACGCGGCGTTAGGCGTTCTAGAACGCCGCGTTACAGCGTTCCGTTGTATTGTATTATTCCAGTATCAACCCGTCAAACAGAGCATGTGCACGTAGAACGCCGCGTTATGTTTCGATAAAGATTTTGCAAAGGAAGCCCAGCGTTCTCGGTATCAGGATAATGGAGGAGTTGATTGAATCTGTTTGAAAGTATCCTTGTCTATACGACACGAAAAACAGTTCAGATAAAAACATGTTTACATCCGAATCACTTGAGATCTTGAAGCAAATTGGTCTCTCTGACATCCAGTGTACGCGGCGTTCTGACCGCCCTACGCCGCGTTCTGACCGCCCTGACGCCGCGGTCTGACCGTCCTGACGCCGCGTTCTACACCGCGGTCTGTTTCAGTATCAACCCGTCAAAAAGAGCCCAAGCCATCGTAGTAGGCGACGTTCTGTCACGGCGTTAGAACGTCACGTTGTATTTCCAAACAGAATTTGCAAATGATATATGCGCCCATAGCCATTTTTGTTTCTTTGAACGTGATAATGCGAAAAAAAGTATAAGTTCATCTATGTCTGAATCACTCGACATCTTGACAAAAATTGGCGTAACGCTTTTGCTCAACCCGTCAAACAGACCTGTCTAGTACAAACAGAACGCTGTAACGCGGCGTTAGAGAACGCCGTGTCGCCGCGTTCAGAACGCCGTAACGCCGCGTTCAGAACGCTCTCTGTTTGACCAGTCCAATTCAGTATAACGGAACGCTGTAAGCGGCGTTCTAGAACGCCGGAACGCCGCGTTCTAGACCGCCCTCTGTTTGACCGAGCCTTTAACCTAATTAAATGTTCGCACGGTAGCTATTTCCAAGTCTGTTGTTGATTATATCTATAAAACTTACGCCTCTAAGGCCTGGCGCTGACCTGCAATTTTCGATTGCGCTATTGGTTGGTTGCATGAGTGATTACCACAAAGTTGAACGGAAGTACGCTGATTTGCAACTAAAAATTGGTGCAACTATTTAGTTTGTATTTGGGCTCAAATCGTATAGTCGCACAGTTGCGCGCAACTGTCCTGAGTAACATTACATTCAATGCGAATCCGCTGACTTATACTCGCAACTCTCATGTAATCGCACGATGGCGTCACAAGAGCAGCGAGGAAAGTCGAATTAATTTGTTTTATAGAAGAAATTTCTTAATTTAAGAAACACACAGTACTTGAATAACTAGTAATATATTGAATCGTATCAGCAACAAAACTGGCCACACTCATCCGATAGTATTTGAAAAATTTTTCCGGATGAACTCACAGGTCGTCATATAATTTTTGAAACTCCCCTTTGCTTGACCGTTGGGCAGTGGTTGAATGCAGCCAGAATCTCTTCTTCCATTGAATTCTCTTGCTTCTTCTTAATTCAAGGGCACATACTACTGCCACCTCGTTGAAGTTCATTTTGAAACTAAACGGTTTAGTTGTATGTGAGCGCGATCTCATCAATTCAGTTGCGTCTATGTGCGGGGTTTGCATGCAATCACGACCAAACAGTTGCACAATCGAAAATTGCAGGTCAGCGCCAGGCATTATGGTGTAGTTTGGTTCTGGTATATATTTAACGGGTCACAATGCGTTTAGATTTTTCTGTATAGCAGCACACGAAACATACTATTTTCTTAGAAATAAACAAGCAATCAACGAAGAAATTGACATTTATGAATGCTTGAGAACCGTATCTCCGCACCTCATTAACGGCCAATTCAAAACGCATCTTGGTTTCCGAAACATCTCTCTTTAATGGAGACATGTGTGTGCGCGCGAACGGATGAGCCCATATTTTTTGTGCTTGTTTTTGTTGAGTGTGAACAACACTCTTAACGCTACGATGCAGAGCGGCGCGGCGGCCGTGGAGCCTGCGACTCCTAATTTATGGAGCACTTTCGTCAATGAGATGAAATGGATGAAAGCCCAAGGAAATCTGAAGGAGCCGCTCCGTGACGACGTATTTATTAGATGGGCGTGTGTAAATGGGATTAAGTTTAATGGGAATCATCCAATATTAGATGTAAAGAGCCGTCAATTAACACCGGCTGATTTTTGAGTATTTTTTTTATTATGTTATTGGCTCTGATCTGAGATCAACTGGCTAATTGTATCGTGGATGAGACATCTATTTTTTCTTAATAACTAATAACTATGAGCAACATCATACTGTTTTAATTTAGTCATAGTTGAAAGTTACAGTGTTATTTTTAGTTTTTTTGTACAAGAGTTATACAGGGTGGGCCAATGGTGCGTGGACGGAGGATTGTGGGCTCACTAGAAAATATTTCAAAAATCTGTCACTTGATCATGGTAGGGACCTTTGAGGGCTATAACGTAAAAATATTTTCACTCAAACTTTGACGTTTATACAGGGTGATTCATATCAAACTTACATTTTTTTAATGGAACCCCATATATATTATTGCATATTCGGGTTCCTTGTTTAATTCTAGTGTCACTTTATGTATCACACATGGAACTTTAAACAAACCGTTTAGGCGCAAATCACCATTTTTGGTATAAGTAGGTATCAGAAAAAAATTGAATATCGCAGCGATTGTAAAATTTAGAAGGCCGTGACTTAGCGGTACGACTAAGCATGAAATGCGTCACCTTAGGTCAGACGACTAAATTTGAATTCTTTTTGCACTTGGAGAAATCAGTAGATTAATTAAGGAAACTTCAATCACAGATAACTTGATTTTTTCAAATGGGAATGACTATTTTGGTTTAAAGAATCAAATGTAAAATTTGATTACTTTTCTAACGATATAGCATTCTCGATATCAGATTCCATATTAACTAGCTTTTGTTTATTTTTCATGGCCTGCTAGGTTGCTTGCATGCAAAAAAATTGAAAAACACCGATTTGACTGAAAATTTGAAATAAAATGATAGCTAAAAAAGACTGATATCGAGAATGCTATATCGTTAGAAAGGCAATCAAATTTTACATTTGATTCTTTAAACCAAAATAAGCATTCCCATTTGAAAAAATCAAGTTATCTGTGATTGAAGTTTCCTTAATTAATCTACTGATTTCTCCAAGTACAAAAAGAATTCAATTTTAGACGTCTGACCTAAGGTAACGCATTTCATGCTTAGTCGTACCGCAAAGTCCCGGCCTTCTAAGTTTTATAATCGCTGCGATATTCAATTTTTTTCTGATATACCTACTTACACCAAAAATGGTGATTTACGTCTAAACGGTTCGTTTAAAGTTCCATGTGTGATACGTAAAGTCACACTAGAATTGACCAAAGAATCCAAATATGCAATAATATATAGGGGGTTCCATTCAAAAAATGTAAGTTTGATATGAATCACCCTGTATAAACGTAAAAATTTAAGTGAAAATATTTTTACGTTGTTAGCCCTCAAGCGTCCCTACCATGATCAGATTTTTGAAATATTTTTTAGTAAGCCCTCAATCTTCCGTCCTCGCACTATTGGCCCACCCTGTATAGTATCAATGACGACGAATGCTGTAGTACTGTTGATCTATGATGCTTCGCAGTTGTTTCTTCCGAAAGAGGTTTAATTTCATCTATTTTTCTTCAAATCCCCATCAATAACATCGTATTATCCCAAATTTCATCCCTTCGAATGGATACACTATACAGTATACGCACTCAGCATTTTCGTCGTCCCGGCCGTAATTTGATTAGAAACGCATCGCCGGGGTCATTCGGAAACGGGGTGGCTGCCATACATCAGTTTAATGCGTATACAAATCTCATTACGGGACAGAGCAATCGAATTAAAATTCGTGGAGGGGTGCGGGTGCGCAACGCATAAACAAAATTAACGTCGGCTAACGCGACATTAGGCGCTCTCTAACCTTGTTAGCCCTTAATTCTGCCCGGACGCGCTTCCGGTCTATTGGTGCCACTCGATGGAATGGTTTTAATCCGTTCGAACGGCATTTTGGAGAAAATAGGAAAAGAATGATGCACCTGCTATTTGTCACGTCTGAATGTCCAGACTTTCAACACCCGTAATAGTTAAGGCAATGACAAGTATCTGTATCTGTAGAGTGGGGAGGGTGAGTGGTCCCACTGCACTTAGGCCACAACTGGTCCATTGTGCATCCTCCCAGGGAGTTGTTTTCTCAGGTCATCGTCCATCCTGCCAATTGTAGGAAGGTGAACAAGTCGCTAGGGGACATGTCCCTTATGTGAGCAGGTGTAGGCCAAGACTCGCCGAACGCACACTCTCTAATAGAAGATAACTCTGGGCATTCACACATGACGTGTTCCACAGTTTCGTCTTCGCTTTCACACATTCTACATATCGGTGTGTCACTTAACCCTATAGTATGGAGATGTTTCCTGAGTTGACAATGGCCAGTCAGGAATCCTACTACGAGACGTAGGTTTGGTCTGGTCATCGCCAAGTACTTCTTGGATATTGCCATGTCAAAACCTGCAAGGGTTTCCTTGGCAAATCGGCATCCTTGTAGTTATTTCCACCGTTTTACCATTTGGGCGTGGGAGTGTTTTTTGGCTATTTCCGCAATTGTGGTTGTCGACATTCCAGAAAGGTCACATGGTCCTAAAATTCTTTGGTCAGCGGCCTTCCTGGCTAGACCGTCCGCTATACGGTTGCCTTTGTTGTTGTTGTGCCCTTTAAACCACCTCAGGACAATATTGTTTTTGTCCCAAGCATGGGTTAAAGATTGGTGGCATTCCATTGCTAGCCCTGATGTGATACAAGGTCTTTTCAGGGTTAGAAGTGAGTGTCTGCTGTCAGTGCAGATTGCTACAGTTTTGCCAGATACATCATCTCTCCCGGCTAGTTCATTTTGCGGCTATCGATATGCCAGCCAGTTCCGTTTGAACGATACTGGCGTAATGTTTGTCGAGAAAGAAACCGGGTGATGCTTGGTATTTGAGTTTTAGATACACTTTGGAAACTTTTTTGTCCATAATCCTAAAATGGGAGGGATCGGAGATAGAAGGGAGGTGTTAAAACGTGGGAAAAAATCGTTAAGTAACCGAACGAAAATGCGGTAGCATCTTAGTACACTTACCAACTAATGTCCCAAAAAACCGTCATCCGTAATCTACGGGCGGTTTGCGCGTACGGGTTTTTTTAAAATGAAAAAAAATGACTTGGAAAATTCTTTGTTTTGTAGACAACACAAAAAAGACTGTCATCCGTTTCTGCTCGACAGTTTATGAGAAATTTGAGCTCAGTTCTTGGGAGATCCAACTATGACATGTACCAATGTCATCCGTTTTTATTATGTTTAACCCCATTTTTCAACCCCTGTAGGGGGTGACATTACGCCTTTCTTGCCCTTTCAGAACCGCCTCTAACCTGGCTTTTACGATGAAAATAGGTAAGTTAGGTAGAATTATCAGTTTGCATGTATCGGTAGATATTTGAGGTCATTCAATTTTATGTGCAGCTCTTTATTTTTATGGGTTTAATATTCAGAATGCTGCAATTGGCCTCATCTATCAATATATGCAAACAGACAAGACAATTCTGTACTAACTTACCTATTTTCATGTGATATTAAGCGTAAAAGCGAGGTTAGAAGCAGTTCTGAAAGGATACGGAAGGTGTTCAATAATGTCAACCCCTATAGGGGCTCAAAAATGGGTTAAACATAATAAATACGGATGATATTGATACATGTCCAGGGGTGTGAAACTCAAATGAGGACCCTGTGTAGCGGCGTTAGCGCTAGCCACCTAGCACACCTAGCGGGGTTGCGTGAATTATTGATCAGCCAACTCTGTTTCAAACAGATTCCTAGATGCATCAATAGAAGTGGCCCAATTGTGACGCCTAACATCATTTTGACAGCCATTGTCGTAACTGACATTGTCGTTGCTCGCTTTTGTCGATTGGCGTCTTTTTGCAATTTTGCACTACTTTTGAGATTTTTCTCTGCCTATTGTTGTCTCTATGTATTTAGGAATGGGTTCTAAATATTTACGCCGTTGTCCTGCGCCAAACTGCAAGAATGCGGATACGCGAAGGTAAGTGATTTGCCTGATTTATACCGCTCACCTAATTTTTGTATTGTGAATTTTGATGCAAAATTAATACAAGATTGATCATTTCTACACGAAATATACATATATCATTTGAATGCATGCATGGCTAGACTTCGTTTTAGCGGAAACCGAAATGGGGGTTAAAAGTAGTGTCAATCGACTCGGTTTGACGTCCTGAGAAAAACGAGACCATTCCCAGACCGAGGAAACGCTCCGGTGAAAAACTACGGCACTTTAAAGTTTCAGTACCTAACCTAACTTAACCCTACCGGTCAAATTGTTGAGGTCAAAACGGGTTAAATGGGGTTTAAAGGAGTGTTAATTGATTCGGTTTGACGCCTTGAGCGGGATTAAACCATACCCAGGCTAAGAAAACGGCCCCATAAAAATCTACGCCTCTTTGAAGTTTCAAACCTAACCTAAAAACGACTTCAAAATTTCGATATTTTTTCCACGAAATATATGGTCAATTCGAAAGTACTTGACGAGTAGGGTACAACGACCCCCATTTCAGTTTCCGCTAAAACGAAGTCTTACCTTACTCATACTCATATAACTTGTATTACTGTTCACAATCACATACGCTGCCATAAAGTTGTGCAGCATTCCCTCTCTTTGGCAAACCGTTGCAGTGAAGGTGAGGTCGTTGGTGAGGTCCGATGGTCTAAAAATACATTTTTTTTTATTTCAGACATTAAATCCCATCTGATCAGCGTATACAGAGACGCTAGTTAGAACGGATTGGCAACCTAAACCTACAAATATACAAACATCTTGCCTGCATCAGTATGAATAGTTAAGGAATATTACCTCTTTACTCTTCAAATTATATGCCATCAAAGGATTGTAATTATCATGAAATAGTGATTCTAGTGAATAACTCATGCTTTACTTTTATATGAATTGTTTTTGTACCTTGTGTAGCTGACTTTATTTAAGCAATTGTCGTATTGAAATAAATTACAAAAGGGTTTGTTTTGCTTTATTACAGTAATCCATATCTAATATATTCCCATTCTTACATAATCAGTTGAATGTCCTATACAACGAGGTAGCTTGTCACAAAAATTTACCTAAGTCATTAATTACCTGTTTTGAAAATTGCACCGATTAGAAAAGTTAAAACACTAATTAAAAAAAAATGGAGTACGTGTCGTGGACAACGTTAGTTTTATTTATTATTACGCCACTTATCAAGTCCATTTTCAAAACAGGTAATGAATGCGTAAGGTAAATTCTTGTGACCTACACCAAATTTTTTGGGTGGACTTAGGTCGTGAATATCCACAGTTTCCTGTAATCGATTTTTGAATGCATTGCCCAGTTCACACGCAACCCGAATAGATGGCGCAGATGTCAGTCAAAAATGCCTTACCAAATTGTCCTACACAGAGGGTCCAGTCTTTCAGTGGATATATTGTCAGTGTACATGTCATAGTCGGACCTCCCAAGAACATGTGTAAAAAACGTCATCCGTTTTAAACAATACTAACAATTTTTTAACGATTTTTGACGACATTGCAGCAGAAACGGATGACAGTATTTTTTGTGTTATATACAAAACAAACAAAGAATTGTCTATCAAGTTCAGTCCGGTTTCGTCGCGATTTTTTTTAATCTTAAAAAAATTGTTACGCGCAAACCCCCCGTAGATTTCGGATGACGATTTTTTGGAATATTAGTTGGTAAGTATACTAAAATGCTACCGCATTTTCATTCGGTTACTTAACGATCTTTTTCCGCGTTTTAACACCTCCCTTCTATCTCCGATCCTCCCATTTTGGGGTTATGGTGCAATGACAAAAAAGTTGCTCTAGAACTCAAATACCAAGCGTCATCCGGTTTCTTTCTCGACACTAAAATTACGCGTCGTTGCTCTGAATATAATTCGTCCAAGAAAATTTGACGTTTAGTCATAAACATTTGAATTCTTTCGCTGGGAATCACTCTATTTTAAAAAACTTTTGGACTTTTAAAGGTTTCTAATATATGGAAATCTACCGAAGTAACGAAACCCGCAACATTGCTCCAATTCCTGATGGTGTCATAAATTGCGAAATAGTACCTGACTACGCGCCCCAACACCTTCCAAATCGACTACCATAATAATTATGAAGAACTTTAAGTAGAACATAGGTCACATTTGAAATTATGACACTTTTCAGGTAAATCTTCAAAAGAATTATAACTGAACCTGTATAATTTCTGAAATTAAAAACTGCCGCATTTTTTATAACAGAATCCTAAGATTTGACAAAATTTACCAAATGCATGCTACCTACAAAATTTCCGTCTATGCTAGCTACTTGTCGAGCTACTAAAAAAACTAAACAAAATTTAGTCTACATAGAAGACGCAAAGTGGTTGAATAACTTGCTTTTAAAAAGTTGCTTTCCGGGTAAAAAGATCAATAACAACATGTTTGTTGCCAAAACTGGATGCACTTGACTAATCGTGTCTACACAAAGTTGTGTTTTATAATTTTTATATTAATTTTTGTAAGGATTTTGATTCTATGCCAACAAGCACTCAATAGTGGAGCCGCTTTAACACATACATCATAGGCTGAAATTAACGAAATTATACCTTATCGCCCAAAAAGTAAAGTTAATTTGGCAGAAGGAAAACTATTTGCTAGGACTTCAGTTTTTATGCCTCACGAAATCACAAACCGTTTTGTCTTCATCATTGAATGTTCTCCATACTTGAGACCTCTTAGGCATGATAAAAAAAACCCTTTAACTTTAGTTTTTATTTTTCCTATAATAATTTACACTTTGCATGGTGTTCATGCTCAAAAACTGCTGAAAATACTAGGAAGTAAAGGTATTGACCGACAGGATCTGACAATTATACGGAATTTATACAAACATCAGCTAGCTTCAATAAGATTATAAAGTATCAAGACAAGAGCTATACCTATAAAGCGAGGAGTTAGACAAGAATACGTCCATAGCCTCATGGTATTCAAATGTATTCCGAAGTTATATTCGAGTATTTAATGGATCCGAAGACGATATACAAGTTAACGGCAGACCGATAGATAACTTAAGGTATGCCGATAACACAGTCATATTCGCGGATGGTTATTGGAGGTCTTCAAAGACTAATTGACAGAGTAGCTACAGGAATAGCTTCAGTATGTGATCACATACAAATAAATAAACATACGACAAATACCATGGTAATTAAGCAGAAGAAGACGTCTATATCAAGTGTTCAGATATTTAAGTAGCTATATTACAGAGGACTTTAAATCCAGATGTGGAAATACAAACAAAAATCGAGATGCCCAGAAAATCATCATCATAGTTAAAATGTCTTAACCGACATGTTGTGAACCCGTAAAATGCTTAAGTCGGAGCTAGAGTTTTGCCGACACGAATATTATCAATAGTTTTGAAAACTGTAGCTCGTGATCGTTCGCGATTTACTGTCAGTTCAGTGGCGCTCTTGATACTCATATCCAACAACTGTTTCGTCGTATCCACCCAGCGTGTAGGGGAACGGCCACGGCGCCGCCCACTCGGGCATGACCCTCAACTACAAGTATCTCTATATTATCGCCTCTGTGAATACGTACGAAGAATGTAAGCATTCTCGTCGACACAATGGAGGATAGTCTCTTTGGATTACCGAGCTCATTCAGTATGGAAGCGTTAGTTCGATGGGCGGTATAAGGAACTCTCAGCATTCTCCTCCACGTCCACATTTCAAAAGCATCTATGGGTGCTCGATCTGCCTTTAACAGTTTCCGAGGCATACAAAAATATGGAGAACACAAGAGACTGAACCAGCGATATTTTGGTAGTTTTTAGTGATGTTATGGCCACGCCATCTTTTAGTAAGCTTTGTCATGGCCACACGTGTCTTGAATGCGCCCTCGAATCTCATTTTCACATGGCCAGAACAGCATTATTGAAAATGCATAATCTGCTAAAGCGTGAATGGCCAAATAAGATATATAGTTTTGTCAAATGTAATGTTCTCCTGGAGCTTCTGTATGGAGTTGAAGCGTGAACGATGATGGTCAATACAATAAATAGAATGGAGGCTTTTGAGCTGCGTATCATTCAAAATTTTGAATGGGATGTCCCTGGGGGAGCAAGGAGTACAAGGTACGAGGGAGTGAAATAGTCTTTGGTTAAAAAGTTCTCCTCCTTGCCAAATCTTTTAGCACGGCGTTTTTTTCTTTTAATCAGTGATCTTCGATAAAACCGTGGTGGAAAGTTTTCAAATAAACACCCTGTATATCGTGAACATGTTTAACATGCTACACTATACTTCTTCAAAGTAATAAGGATTTGAGCATATATTCTAACACCTATGATGAATTAGCTAATTCCCGTACTAGTCATAAATGCCGCGGCCAACCTACTCCATTAATATTATCTTACCCTCCTAAGATTTCGTTGCCTAATTTATTACGTTTGTCACGGTTTATCCTAGTGCATTATTAAGTGAATTATGGTGGGCATGAAAGCACCTGGATGCACTTTTGTGCGGCTTACCCCGTGAAAATCTATTCTTAGCACGTGTCACGTTCTCAGCACAACATTGTGTGTTCCTTTATTAATATCAATTACATATACTGGATTATAACTTTGGAAATATGAATACATATTGTAGTTCCTAGCCTGTATTGTTTGTTTTTGTAGGATGATATTCATTATGTATAAAGATTCGAATTTATATTGACTTGAACGTATAGTGATATAGATAATATCGTTTCTGAAGCTTATGCTATGGTTCTCTCGTTGATCCAATCGCCTATCATATCAAACTATGTTGCAACAGATTAAAAAAACCTTAAAAAGAACTTACGGCCGACTCTTTGGTTTGGAAAATATTGAGCCTGAAGCATATCCAACTATAAACTATACTGAGTCCACTGATGAATTACAAATTCATCGTAATTCAACTTTATATAGGAAAATTTCTTTATGCTATTTATTTAACTACACTGCTCAAAAAAATTAACGGAACACCTATTTGTGAATTTGTAACTATCAAAGTGTTAGTTACCTACTTTCTGGGGCCTGTTTCAGGTATCTTACAAGTGACATATACTATTCGTCATTGTCTGTCAAAGCGGTCCGGAGGACCTTTGCTCTTAGTTGCAGTCGTGTCGGTCGATCGGTCTGTCAGGTCTGGTTACCCAGAGACCAGACAAAGTCATGGCAAGTGACATATTTACAAGTTAATCTTATCAATTACTTGTAATCACAATTATTGTACAAATATAGTTTCATCAAGATTTTTAACAGTTGTGAAAAAAGTTACAGGTGTAGTTTATTTAATTACAAGATACCAGTTCTTATGTTAGAAACTAGAGTAGAAACGTAATGTTGACAGTTGTCGATAAAGGTTAGAAGACAAGTCAAGAAATCACCAGGATCAATTACAAGAGATATTAAATTTATATCAAGTCATTAGATTCCCGATACATTCATTCTGTTTTTCTTTATTTTACATTCTAGGATATTCAAAAGGCAGTGTTGTAATATCAGGTCATCAAGCGCTTGAGGTCTTCTCTAACCATCATTTGATAATTTCACAGGCAAAAATTGCGTTGACGCTTAAACCATTAATACAAGGAAACTTTTCTTTCAGAATTCCAAAAGAATTTTCTATAATTCTTCTGGTAGACTTATGTATCCGGTTAAACTGTTGCACAGCTGGGTCATTCAAATTCAGGTTAGTTGGAGGACTGATCATTCTTCGAGCCATGCATGTACACTTCCTGGCCATCGTGCAATTATCATCATCATCATAGTCACAATGTCTTAACAGACATGTTGTGAACTTGTAAAATGCATTTACTCATTTTACGAGTTTCTCTTGGGATATCTTTAAGATCTTTAATGCAGTAGTTTCTCATTTGCTTTCTGCATCCTCATGCCGTTGACCAGAAGTATTTACTGGTTCATCCGCCTTTAGGGACAATTTCTCACCCCAAGGACAAGAAGGTGTCCTGAATCTTCTCAACTCGCCTTTTACGACACGCAGGATATACGATGGGAGATATTCTAACCCGCCCCCACACGGGTGATCGTGCAATTACGTAGTAAAATTTGAAGTAAGGTCCGCACACAGCAATTATATTTATTGAATATCCATGTCTGTCTACAAATTGTTGTTCATTATCTGTACGAGCATCTATTTTCATAAGTGTTCCATCCACATACCTTACTTGTGCTAATTTAATATCGTTTACTGCATTAACAACTTTATGTAAAGCCGGCGCCACATATGCGGGTACTTGCCGAGTATCAATACTCGCCGTTTTTCAACCTTACTCGCCGAGTAGCGAGCACGTATCGCCCTACATGTGCGTAGTTGGCTATGTTTAGTTTCGAGAAGAAAGGGAATGGGAAAGCCCGAATATTCATATTCAAATTGAAACTTATTTATTATTAAAATTTATCGACAGTAGAATCAACGTCATCATCAATGGAAAATAATAATGATATAGTCGTGGCAGCAAGTGCCGTTTTTGTTATGTGTAGTGCTTATATGTTAATAAGGAAAAGAAAAAATCAACCAAGAAGGAGGCGATGGTGGATGGTCTCATTAAATAGAAGCCGAGAGAGGTAATAAAATAATTAGCAATAACATCAAACCACAATGTTAAACACATTTTCAGGTATGGCGGACCACACCTAGTTGCCGATTTATTAAAAGAACCGTCTGGATTTTTTGAAAATTTTTGCAGAATGTCTTCCGAAGATTTTGAATATCTACTCAGCAAAACAGGACCACTGATATCAAAAAAAGACACAAAATGGAGAAAAGCTGTTCCTGCTAAAGAACGACTAGCTCTGACGCTTCGATTTCTAGCGACCGGCGACAGTTATCAAAGCCTTCAATATCTATTCAAAATATCACATCAACTCATTTCTGAAATCGTTCCCGAAGTTTGTGAAGCTCTCACCAAAGTTTTGCATATCCTAAAAATATTCTGAAATATACAGGGTGTTTCGGGAAAGTAGGATAGTGATCAACTTGATTTTTTTATATGGTACTATTACTTTTTTTTAAATTCTTCTAGTTTCCATCATTGATTAAACCCTAAAATATTATTGCGATCTTGCCAAGTTATAATTTATTTTCTATTAATTTCCGGATTTGCAAGGTCGCAAGTAATACCTCCAAATTGATATATTCCTTTAACTTTTCTCAAAAATATTATACAGCGAGTTACTTAAATATTAAATAAATATCATTTTGGATGACACCAGCAATGTGCAGGGTGTTATTGGTAGAATTTTAAATTACGGTAATTTGAAGGTCATTTTACTTGGTTTTTTCTAAATGTAACACCCTGTACGTTTTATTTTAAATCGAAATATCTACTAATACCCTATCTCGCCTTGTAATTTTTTTCGCGTTTGCGACATTGCCAAGTTATAAATTATTTTTCTAAATTTACAAAAAAATATCTCCGATTTTTAGTAATAGAACACACTGCATATATTATTTAATATAGGAGTATTCCCTAATAATGGTTTACAGCATGAACAAGTTTCAACTGGTGTTCCTCACCGCCTTCTCAGTAAACAGTACCGAAAGGCTTAAATATTTCCAAAACTGCCACAGCTGGGGCGGTGAAATTCAATACTTGGGGGTTTTTGAACACACAGAATTCAAAAATGCTAACATGCTAACAAATAAACAATGCGAATAAAGTTTTTAATTCTCTAGTCCGGCCCTGTTCCTGTTTCTGTGTCAGTATTCGGGTATTTATTTGTGTTCGGCAAATTCCGACCATTCGCACAAACTGCTCCAGCCACACTAGTAGGCGTTTGCCGAATTGCGAATATTCGCTGATCGTTGTTTCCTAAATGCCGCATGTGTAGCGCCGGCTATGGCGCCGGCTGAATGCTCGGTGCTCGGCATATGGCGAGTATTCGGGTAAAATCCTGCAGCCACATAGCCGAATAGCAATTAATCGGGGTTCGTTGCTCGCCGAGTACCGCATATATGGCGCCGGCTTAATGCTCTACACACACTCGCCTTTGAGATCCCATGCATGTCAGCAATCCCGTAATACTGACCACCATTACCCAACCAATGAAGCGCTGTACACAGCATAACTCTTTCAAATAGTGCCTCTCTCCTTTTGGTTGCACGTCTTAGCCTGTGCCCATAGTGCCTATAGAGCTCTCGTTACTGCTAATGAAATCCACAATTGTTGTAACCCTAAATATCCTGTCTTATTGCTCTAAATCTTCAACATTTTGTTTCCTAAGACAGTTCCATAGGAAGATTTTCATCGGATGACGAATTCCACATTATCGTTTATAACAATTTAATGCAAACAGTAGAAGGAAATAGCCATTGTGATAATAATATCACACGATAGAAGTCACCCGGCTATTAGTATGGGTTAAAACTTTGAATAGTTTTGACGAGTGTAAACTTGTAACTTATAAATATTGTGATACTGATATGAGGGGATACATGAAATTGTACTGGCGAAAGAGTGAAAATTTACTGGTTACTACTAAATTTGTGACTTTGTTTCCGAGAAACACTTGTAACTTAAATAAATTACAAATTTTACTACTGAATATGTAACTTGTAACTTACGTGAAACAGCCCCAGATGGAGCATACATATTTGAAAAGAAGCACATTTCGTTAGTATAAATTGAAGAATATATAATATTATTCATTTGTTTCGAAGAAAAAAATTACAAACTAAAAAAAGTACAAAAAAACAAAGTGAAAATCGGATAGTTTTCTATAGCTATTGTCTGGTTATTTGATTGTTGTGGGGTCTAGTATCGCGAGTGTCCTCCTACAGCTCGAATTACTCCTTGGCATCTCCTTGGCATACTTCGTACAACCCATCGAATGCCTTCCTGTGGTACACTGTCCCATCCTTCGATAAGTGCTTCTGTTAGGTAGTAATTGAGGAGGTTGAGGTGGATTTGAGCGCCGACGAATACGCCCGTCGAATTCATTGTACGAATTTCATGCTTACGAAGAAAGTCCATAGTTATGACAGCAGTATGTGACCTAGCATTATCTTGCATGAAAAGAAATCAAGGACCAATACTTTATGCTGCAGGAATAACATGATCAACATAATATCTTGCAGTTGTAAGGGTTTCCGGTATCACTACAAGGTCCGTTTTTTCTTCCAAACTTATTCCACCCTAGACCATTACCATCTCCAAATCTTTATACTTCTTGTACAGTGGTAGTGGAGCAACAGTCATTAGGATTGGCTGTATTTGTTCGTTAACACAAAGAAGAAACTACTAAGTGCCGGTCGGGCTAGTCTTTTATATTCTCCAGTCACACTATGGCGATCATACACACGCTTGATTACTGAAGGGCTGTGATTTAAATTTCTTGCGGCTTGTTGGAATTTAACACCATTTTCAATTTATTATAGCTGCACTAAAAGCTACTTCCATCTCGTTAAGGTCTCTCATTTTGAAACAATGAATACAACAATATAAAACTGTCAGCGCCTACTTCAGTATAAAATCTAAATGTGGATATTATCTTGATCTTAACTTCCTGTAATGGGTTTGATATCTTAAGCGTATCTTAAGTAGCGAGCACCAATATGGATTATTTCTCTGGATTTATCGAATAAAATGTTTAAATATTTTGAAAATATCATTTTCACCTCCATAAAGCATCACATTTTGCAGTTATTTTGAAAAGTGTTCCGTTAATTTTTTGAGCAGTATTGCTTGTATATTTCGAAGAGGGATGATTTTGATGTTTTCCTTTAGTTCTGTAATTTTTATATTTTACGATTTTACATTGGAGGTACCATCAAGACTTGTACCAATAGTTTGTTGTTGTACCACGAATGAGATGCGGTATTGTCTCTTGTTGGGGTTGCGGTCTATGTGTCACATTATGTACCCATAAAACAGATATCATCGTGATCCTAAGATATTACTGACTTTCATTTAAGATTAGTCAACAATGCAAATGCAACTCTGTATTCTTTAAGATTTCAGAAGCTACGAAAGAGTTCGCAAGTTAGTTCACACAAAACCAAACCTGTTTCCTGACACAATTATCAAATAGTGTCACATCTTCTAAATATTTTGTCAAATATTATGTACTACTTTCATAAAGGCCACAGACCTTGTGGGCTAAACTTCGGTAAAAAAAGTGTATCTTCCAGCACGTATGGTTTTATGGATGAGCCTGTAAAGCGTGATGATTTTTTATGGAATGGGAAGTGCTTGAGTAGTATAAAGATTTTAATAGCGAGCAATTTCGAGATGCCGTATTTAAAGATATTTTAAATGAAGCCAAAGATCTATTTTACAGACAAAATGTAGATATGCAGCACGTTTGACCATTACTTTGTAAAATGCATAATCTGAGTGTTATAGTATGAGTGTATGGTTGACTAGATTTATATGTATATGTATAGCTTATCAAGTCCTAACCTTAATACCAAACTGGATATTATTATTATTGCTCGAAGTTAATGTAATAGTAGTCATCTTTAACTATCATATTAATCTTATATCAAATTTAATGGAACTGTCCTTTTCTTGTTGGAATGACATGACACAAACATGACAATGTAGAGATTATGTACAGAATGTTAAAACGAGAAACAAGTTGGAGTGCCATATTCCCATTTGTACTTTATTTTCCTTTTCAAGTTTTGTTTCCAATGTTTAGGATGGAAATTTGGATCGTGAAATAGCGGTCCTTGTATGATGCGGAGTATTAAAATGCTAGTTTAGGAGAGTAAATGTGTGATGAAAAAAATCACAACAATCAAAATGTATTTAAGAAATTTGATAACAAATTTAGTATATGCAGAACGGGTAGCAATCATTCTACCTTAATTGTTTAAAGAAAGAAGAATTTTTGACGTTTTCCTCTAAAACTTATTCATTATTTCTTACCTCTCTTACTGTTATCTAAATTTTGTAGCCGAAGTAGATGTTTCAAAAAGTCTGTTCTGGACTACCATTGTCTATACAATGTTTTAGTATTATAGCGTTTTGATTAATCTACTATCTTCGATCGTCTACAAAACTCTTCAATAACTATCTTTAGTCGTCTTCAGGAGAACTGTACTGCATTATTTTATGATTATGTATATTTGAGAAAAAATGTATTAAAACAACCCAAGCAACACCGAAATTTATGTTCAGAATCTCAGATCAAATACATTAAATATCTCAAAATTATTCAATGCGGTGATCAAAGATTGTTTTAATAGAGATCAAAGTGAATCATTCCTCTTCCCTCCAATAATTGGACAGTGTATATTTCGTCTGGAAAATAGAAAATATATCATTGTGAGGGGAAACAGAAAGCTATAGGAGAGCACTATGTTATGAATTATTTGGGAAGCTTAGCAGCTCGTGGCAAAACTCAATTATAGGTGATTTAGTGTGTGTACTAGCGGACTGATGTCCTGCGTTATGTGATAGAGCACGGAATCTTCTTTAGCCCTATAAATATGCATGAAGGAGGGGTTAAGCGTTTAGGTGCCCCATTTTACAAAATAATAAAAATAAATACATGCCGTTTTAATCAATACGCGGAAGCCTATAGGTACATGCAGTTCAATTACTTGCTGCTAAAATACGCATACCTATATCTACAACAATTATACTCAGTCATCTTATAGATTTTACATATGTTTGTCTGCTGTTTGTATGTATTTTGAAGGAGTTACTAGTATTATAAATAAATGAAACTACGAAACACAGTTCAGCAATGGTGTGGCATGGTGGCATTTTAGTATCTAATATTGACGTTGTGAACATTGTATTGCTATCTGGAAATCTGGAGAGTAGTTGTCTAGGGGGATCCGGAGAAAAACTATCTAGGGAGTTTTTGATATTCTGAAAATAAATAGTAATAGGTTGTATTTAAATTGTAGCTATTGCAACATGAATTTGAAACCTTTTACCATTTGGCCAAAAAAGGATAAAGAACAATGCTAGTCTACTCTTGAAGTAACTAGGTATTCACATAACGCGTTTTATATGAGTTAAATATGTATGTATGTATATCTGCTTATGTACAAACGTTTCAACCCAAAAATGTGTCCTTGCACGGAGATAATTTTCAAGTCGAAGATTTTCGTCGACTATATATCCCCCTTTTAGGAGATTCAGAGTATGATTTTGAGCACATAAAGTGATTGACTAATGGTCGAAACTATAATAAATTTGGGTATCATCAGAATAACATTGAATTTCCTTGACACGTGATATTCTCGCAAAAAAAAAGTTCAAACTCACCCTCAACTTTCGCTTTTCAAATAGCACCAAATAGTTTTCCCTACACAAATTAAGTCATATTTTATTTAAGATCTTGTAGTATCATTGATTTTATACGCAAACTTATTTTTTTCGCAGTATCACACGCATAACATAAATAAAATAAGAACTTTCTTGACGCAAAAAAGGATAAAAATAAAACTAAGTGGCTTTTTAAGGTTGCCGATTGACCTTTCTTTCAGCTTTCGAAAACAAATCTCTTTTTTATTCTTTTGTATGACGAAAATATTACGCCTCAAACAAATCGTCATTTTATTTATCTTATGTTAATGATTTTACGAAAAAAATTGGTTTGTGTATGTCACCAAAGGCACTACAAGATTTTAAACAGGATCATGACCTCATTAGTACGGGAAAATTTGAGGGGTTGAGGTGAGGGTGAGTTGTAGGGGTTGAGTTGAAGTAAACGTATTTTTTTTCGAAAGCATGGTATGATAGGTCATTAAGTACCCCTAAAAGTCCCACTTAGTTTTCTATCTGTTTTTCTTACGAAATTATTACTCCTCAAAGATCGAAGAAATTCTTATTTTATTTATTTTATGCTTATGATTTTACGAAAAAAATAGCTTTTGTATAAAATCAAAGGTACTACAGGATTTTAAATAAAATACGGCCTTAATTTGTGTAGGAAAAACTATCGGGTGCTATTTGAAAAAAAAGTTGGGGTGAGTTTTAAGGGTTGAAGTACAAAAAAACTGTTTTTTTTTTTCATTTTGATGTATGCAGCTTATGATTGACCGTACCAAATAATTGTCAAATCTAAAAAACCATCTCTTATCCTTGGTTAGAAATATTGGTAAATTTTTGTTCAGATCAGCTCGCTTTGGAAAAAAATGTCAGGTATTGCTTGTCAATTCGAACATCATATAGGTATCATTCTCCACTTTAAACATATATTTTGTCAATATGATTTTAAATCCATCAATAAAAACGAATTGCCTTTTATGTACAATATGTAAGTATACTAATCTCTTTTACGAGCTTATTAGCAACAAATAAATTGAATTGAATTGAATTGAATTGAATTGAATTGAATTGAATTATTCAACAGTCAACACTTTTTGATAGGGCATTCAAAAGTCGATAACCCAAAACCTAAATAATCCAAAACTCTTTTTCAAGTGCCCTTAGAACGCCTCAAAAAGACGTTTGCTCATTTTTGTCACTTTCCAGGCACTTGGTCGATTTCGATAGATCTTTCCAGAGCTTTTGAGGGGTCAACAATTACTAGACAGACAACAGACTGAAAGACATCCTTTCGTGATGTAAAGCTTCTCAGAAAAAACAGGCAGTATCTATACATGTACCTTCTTCTTTATTTGCCGTCTCCTCTCAGGAGACTGGCTATCAGTCATCATGGCAATTCTTGTATTCTAATACAAGAATCTATGCGACTACTCGGAATAATTCTATTGATTTATAGTAATACCATTCTTTTCCTTGTACTATCTACTAGTTCTTTCTCCACGCATAACGTGACTCAGGTAAGAAAGTCCTCCAATTATTCGATTTTCTATTATCTCTATTTCTTTATTCAAACGCCTAAACATTTCAGTATGTGTGACTCTTTCCGTCCAAGAAACTCTCTATCTGTCATATACTCACATTTCAAAAGTCAACTTTTTTCGTTGTCCACGACTCGATGCCATACAGAACGATTGAGCAAACGCAACATCCAGCCAATCTGATATTAGGTTCGATGTTCAGATCTCTATACAGGGTGTCCATTTAGTGTGTAGTTCTTCGATATCTCGTAAGGCATACCTGATAGAAGAAAATGTCGAATACAAAAGTTATTTGGTTACTTAAGACGCATATCCTACAAATTTTTGAAATATACAGGGTGTTGCGGGAAAGCAGGATAGTGATCAACTTGATTTTTTTTATATAGAACCATAACTTTTTTTAATATTTCTAGTTTTCATCATCGATTTCTGTTCAACCCTAAAATATTTTTGGGATCGGTTGCGACGTTGCCAAGTCATAATTTATTTTCTATTATTTTCCGGATTTGCAAGGTCGCAAGTAATACGTCCAAATTGATATATTCCTTTAGCTTTTTTCAACAGTATAATACAGCGAGATAGTGTTTTTGGCAGAATGTTTAATTACGGCAATTTGAAGGTTATTTTACTTAGTTTTTTTAACTGTAACACCCCGTATGTTTTATATTAAATCAAAATATCTACTTACACCCTATCTCGTCTTGTATTTTTTTCGCGTTTGCGACGTCGCCAAGTTATAAATTATTTTTCCAAATTTTCAGACAAATATCTCCGATTTTTATTAATAGAACACACTGTATATTTTATTTAACATAGAATTACTCCCTACTAATGGTTTACGGCGTGAACAAGTTTTAACTGGTGTTCCTAGAATCATAAAACCGTTTTCCTTGCACATATTACTATCTATTTCGATTACCACGTCGGTACAAGGTACAGGAACGCTCAAATATCTTCAAAACTTGCACAGTTGGAACGAAAAAATCAATACCTGCAGGTTTTTGAGCATGCAGAATTCAAACAGCAGTGTTGCCGGATTTACCAATTCTACCTTTCACGTCATAATTTTGAATGGAATGCCCTATTTATGAAGTCTAACGTAAAAGTGGTCAATCTGACAACACTGATGTTAGCATTTTTGAATTTTGTATACTTAAAAATATTTAATTTCACCGCTCCAGCTGTGGCAGTTTTGTGGTATTTTAAGAACACCAGTTGAAACTTGTTCACGCCATAAACCATTACTAGGGAGTACTTCTATGTTAAATAAATTATATATATTAATAAAAATCGGGGATATTTGTTTGAAAATTTGGAAAAATAATTTATAACTTGGCAACGTCGCAAACGCGAAAAAATATTACAAGGCGAGATAGGGTATTAGTAGATATTTCGATTTAAAATAAAATATACAGGGTGTTACATTAAAAAAAAACAAAGTAAAATGACCTTCAAATTGCCGTGATTTAAAATTCTGCCAAAAACACCCTGTATATGCACATTGCTGGTAACATCCAAAATAATATTCACTTAATATTCAAGTAACTCGCTGTATAATATTATTGAGAAAAGTTAAAGGATTATATCAATTTGGACGTATTACTTGCGACTTTGCAAATCCGGAAATTAATTGAAAATAAATTATAACTTGGCAACGTCGCAACCGATCTCAAAAATATTTTAAGGTTAAATAGACATCGATGATGGAAACTAGAAAAATTTAAAAAAAAAAAGGTTATGGTTTCATAAAAAAATCAAGTTGATTACTATCCTACTTTCCCGCCACATCCTGTATATTTCAAAATATTTTTAGGATATGCGCCTTAAGTCACCAAATAACTTTTGTATTTGACATTTTCTTCTATCAGGTATACCTTGCGAGATATCGAAGATTTACACACTAAATGGACACCCTGTATAGAGTAGAATACTCTCACAAATACACGTATGTGTATAGAATGTCTAATATATGATGAGAATTCTAAAATAACGGAACATTGATGACAACAAGATTATTGAAAACGTAGATATACCCACGTTTTCCTTATTTCTCGTGTTCCCAGCTCAGGTAGCGCAGAAATTCCAAGGAATCGCCATCAATCACCGTAGTTAACGAGCTATCTCCGTTTTTAATCATTACCATCTTACCTTCCACTGAAAACTTATACCGTAGGTAACCTTATCTTTATTAGTAAAAAATAATAAACGTTGACGTTTTGTGTAAATAAAAACTAAACCTACACGACCATTCTTCTCGCCAGGCACCCGCAGTTCCGATACCGATCTTCATAGTTAGCACACTGTTTTATAGCCGTTAAAATAAAAGAAGAAAGGCATAAATTGTGACAGGGACTTGTCTCACGTCCTATTTGTCATCCGAACCGGCGCCGAACTGCTGGCCACGCATACGACGACGTGCTGGTTCCCTCCTTTTCTGATGCACTTTCCTTGTACGTCGTTAGACGGAAGGGACCTTTCCGTGTTTCCAATGTATCGTGAATATTAGCGATTTATTAATAGTTCGGCAGCAGAATTAAAATGAACTACCCTCAGTAAGCAGTACAATTTTTGCAAGTGCTTTCACAAAAGCATTAGGAGTAAGTACTACTAAAACTTGAAGTACCCAATACAAAGTAAACAGTTTGGTGTTCCCCAAGGGTCCATCTTGGGACCTCTATTGTACTCACTATACACTTTGAGTTTACGTTGTGCGAATCTTGAGTGTGACTATTTTACTTTTGCTGATGATACCGTTTTACTTTATTCAGGGGAAAATGAATGTGATTTAGAGGCTATGATAAATAGAGATCTGGGGGTATATTATGAATGGTTATTATGTAATAAATTAAAGATAAATATAGAGAAAACCAAATTTATGATTTTAAGCATAAGAATAAGAATATTTTGGTACCCAAAATTATCATCAAGGATGTTGAGTTAGAAAGTGTTAACTGTATTAAGTACTTAGGTTTAATGATTGAGTATCATTAAGATTATCATCTTAATTGGACTGAACATATTAACCATGTGACAAAAAAGTTAACTTCAATGATTGGTGCTCTGTACAAAAACAGATCATTATTTACGCGTAAAGTCAAACTCGATATATATATTGCATACATCTCTTCACATCACAGATACCTTCTCCCTGTATGGGGTACATGTGGAAAAGTCAATTTTAGAAGAATGCTTACAACGCAAAATAAGGTAGGTACTAAAGATTCTATTTAATTTAAACTGGTTTACACACACACACATGACTTATATGAGGAATTAGGTATCCTGGATTTGGATAAAGCCTGGAACTGGGGCAATGTAAATATTTACACAAAGATATAACTAAAAATCAAAAATGTAATATGCTAATACATTTTAATAATACAATACATGAGTACAATACCTGGACAGAATACAAAATGATATCCATCAGTTCAATGTCAATACCACCAAAGGCTTGACTAATCCCATAACTCAGTCATCAAGGGCTTATAATATGCTGCCAAGCACTTTAAAAAATCAAAATATGAGCTGCAATACATTTGTAAAAAGACTGAAAAGCACATAAACATACGTCAGATTTAAAATATGTAAATATGTAATAACTGTGACTACTAAAGATGTAATAACTGTCACTATTGTAAGTCTGTTAGTTTATAGGCGCAATGTGTATATCCTCGATACCAGTGTTTGAAACACTGTCTTAGAGAATTGTATGTTACATAATATTGTAAAACTTTTGTTGTAATAAAAAAAAATCAAAAAAGTAATAATTGTACCTTTAAGTGCTCTTAAGTATTTAAGGTACCAGCCTACTCTCACAGCTACTTGTCATGTTATTGTTTAAGGTCTGCTTACGACTTAGATAGACCTTAAGTGAAGTTTCGCTTCGGAACCCAGTACTTCCCGCTAATCTCCGACCGTCGCCAGACTAACCTGGAAATGTGTTTATCCAAACTACCAAACTACTTCTAAACAGGTTATACTACCTAAAAACAAACAGCGTGAACTATTTTTCATAACTCACGGTCCAGCCGTGGGTTTGATTACTGCTACGCTGCCACTGACACATTTTTAACAAACATACGCGTTTTCCATCCTCACCACAGTAGTAATACTGTTTCAAAATTCCATTAGAATCAATTTAATAGTGTCCACGTTACAAAATATAAAACGATTTAAAGCAATAAATACTTGTATGTATACAGAAAATCCCTTTAGTCCCTTATAGTTTCCGTAATAGGCTAGGCAATGTTAGGATGGACCTAAAAAGGTGATTTACGTCGCTAAGTCTTCCTTCACAGGTTAGTGGACAGCCTATTATGAATACAAGAAATTTTTCAGTTTTTCAACCCCCTACCACCCCAATTTCATCCTCACTCAAAAAAAATGCAGAAAATGATCAGGAACCTTTAAACCGCTTAAAAACGAAGTTTTAGCTGTTTTTACATTGCTACTTTTTTTACCTAAAAAAGTTATTTATGTCACTAGGTCTGCCTTCACAGGTCAGTGGACAGTCTATTATGAAGGCAACAAATTTTTCAATGTTACAACCCCTCATCCCCCAACCACCCCAATTTAACCCCCACCGAAAAAAAAGTAAAAAATGACCAGGGACCCCTAAAACGTCTAAAAACGAAGTTTGAGCAATATTTAATTCTTTTTGTTTAATGCTAATTACTCCGCCACCCCTATACCGATTTTCAAAATTATAGGAACATTACCTACTATGACCCCTCAACATATCGCTGCCCAAATTTCATCACAATCCATGCAGCGGTTACTGAGATTACGAGGCGAGAAAAACGCCAACAGACAGACAGACAGACCGACAGATAGACAGACAGACCGACAGATAGACAGACAGACCGACAGACAGACCGACAGGCAGACAGAGAGAGACAGACCGACCGATTGACAGACCGACAGACAGACCGACAGACAGACCGTCAGACAGACAGACCGACAGATAGACAGACCGACGGAATTGAGTGACGTGGGTTTTCGTTATGTAGACATCATAAAACACCCAAAAAGCGTATTATTTCAAAATCGAAAATTTTCGCGATCACAATACTCCCCTCACCTATCGGTGAGGGAAGTAAAATCCATCAATTGAGCTGCAAACTGCTACCTAACACTCATCATATACCTACGTATTTAGCACATTTCCGGTTTACAAACCTGAATAGCTATGTAGTAACAGATTCGGATGAAGAAGTCATCGTTGAAACAAGGGTTTATTTTGAGGGCCTTGTACAATTATTTAGAACGAATGAAGAATGAGGAATACGTAGTACCAAATGTATCGAGCTTAAATGAAATTATGTAGAGCTATTTTTTGCGGAAAAAATGTTTCCTTTGACAAGTCACATATTTGTCAAAACAGCCTTGTACTAAAAACATATTTAAAAAAGACTGTCTTACCGTGGTGGCATCCAAAACTAACCGGGCCTCTGTCAGAAAAAAATTGTAAAGTATATACGTATATAAGTATAACGTATATAATTTTCTGTAGCTGAAGACCATTTAAAAGGCATTTGTATCCTCAACCATTTCACATACTCCTAATTGGATAGCAATTACTTATTGATGTTGTTACTACCAAAGGATGAACCAAGGGAAAAATTTGAAAGTGTGGTTTTTTAGTGTTAAAATTCAGTTTCAATACACCTCCTCCATCGCGTCGTCCCTTTAAGGCCTTGCAATATTTTTCGTTCCCCGTTCAAATGAACATCGCCTCCCCCAATCTATCAGGGATGACGTGGACCCCTGCACGACAAACGAATTATGTCAAATCTAATGGACAAATGAATATAGATAAAAAGCAACGGGCGGAAGAAAATACGAGCGGGTGGAATGTGTTAGTTGAGATTTGGCACGCATAAGCCGCTTGATCCTCGGAAAATAGAGAGGGGGCTGCGAAAGCCGTTCTGCACATTATTTTTGGGGTAGTGGATGATGGTCTACGGGTTTATTTTCAAGTACAAGCCTAGTGCTGTTACAGTTTAGTCGATATTTATGTATACGGTCTCTTGGATATGCTCACTCAAATCTATAGGTCTATTAGTTAATACTAGTATTCTACTTAATATTACTTGGGGCCGGTTGTACAAATGCGGGTTAGCACGAGCTTTGTTAAGCCTATAAGCTTAGCTAAGCTCAGGCTTAAAGTCGACATCCGTGGTACAATCGTCGGCTTAGTTAAACCAGGTTGATAATGAAATTCACTACAGTTGGTATCAATGAATGACGTAATCATCTGGAAAAATTACCTTTTTTGGTTAGGCGCCTATGACAGTTTGTTGTCAAATTTCGGCAACGACCGTTTCTGTCTCTGTTCTTTCATTTGCTCTCTTTGTTAAATTAGACACAAATCTTTCAAAAAATATGACCTAATAAAGTGACAAACAATTTGAAGGTTCCTTCTTGACATATCATGTCACTTGTATCAGGTTAGGTTTAAGCCTCAGCTAAGCTCACGTTAAGCTTCGGCTTACGTAAGCTCGTGTTAAGCTTGGAGTGGGGGGCTAAGCCAGCATTGTACAATGGACGTTTTGCAACTGACGTGGTTTAACGTCGGCTTACCTTAAGCCGAAGCTTAAGCTCGCATTGTACAACCGGGCCTTAATGAGCCAAACTCAATATTGTTATTGAACATTAATATTATTCAATGAGTCAAACTCAAAGTTCAGATTGAGGATACTGCTGCATTTCATAACCAAAATGAGAATAATTCCTGCACATCACTAAACCTGGCGTAGCGTATTCCTGTAGCGACATCGGTGTATTTGCCTAAATATTTGGTGTATTCGCGCAAATATCACAAATATATGCCCTCTCTCATTGTCGGTCGGCATCGTCGGTATGAATTTTCATCTTATTTGGGTCCTTTGATGTGTGAATAAAAACCGACAAGTGGATGAAAACGCGTATTTGTTTATTTGCATTATTTGTCCTATTTGTGCAAATAACGCAAATAACCCAAATATGTTTTCCACACATCTTCATTTTTTGGTAAATCAAACAAATGAATTTGTGGTTCTTCTCCTTTAGGCCGGCGTCGTTTAGCGTTAAAGCTTGACGTTTCGCCACCACGAGTGGATGGCATCTTCAGAAGCTATTTCACTTCGGCGACTTCCAAAATACAGACGGCTGGTGGATCTGCACCTGTATTTATACCTGCTAATGGTGACGTGGCCCAACCAGGTAGCGTTGGTAGCCCCGCCCCTTCGCGATATGGTAGTGTCTTCAGGTCCTTTAGGACGGGTACCCATGTCCGGTTGACTTTCTGTGTTTCTTCCTTCCTATTGAAATTGTTATGATGTTTTTGTATTTCGATGGCTTCTCTGTGAAGTCTGGCATGGTATGATGACGTTGCGGCAAAAACCTGAGTTTCTTCAAACTTGATCCTGTGACTTCCCTCCTTAATCGGATGTTCGGCTACCGCTGATTTGTCCGTATGGCCTAGTCGACAGCTAGCCTTATGTTCTGCAATTCTTGTGTTTATAGATCGCTTCGTTGTTCCTACTCCTTACACTCCCACATGTGCATGGTATGCGATAAACCCCCGGTGTTGTGAGTGGGTCTCTTTTATCCTTCACCGTTCTCAAATATTCCTGTATCTTTCTTGTGGGCCAGTAGATGGTCTTGACGTTTTCCTTTCGTAACATTTTTCCTATTCTGTCTGTTATTCCAGGCACGTAGGGTAGAAAAGCTTTTGCTATCGGTTTAGGTTCTGATTTTGCCCTATTTCTTCTCATTGTTCTTGTTATTTCCTTTTCTGTGTGACCATTTGCCTTAAGAGCATTCTTTAGATGTTCCAGTTCGGTGTCGAGTTCTTCTGGTTCGCACACTTTTCTAGCCCGTTCCGTCAAAGTTCTAATAATTCCGTACTTTAGAGATGGGTGGTGGTTTGATTCTTTATGTAAGTACCGGTCAGTATGAGTTGGCTTTCTATATACCTTGTGTCCTAATGTAGCTCCTTTTCTTGTTAGAACAACATCAAGGAAGGCGAATTTTTTGTTTTCTTCTACCTCCATGGTGAACTTGATGTTTTCATGCACGCTGTTCAGGTGTGTGTGTTCAGGTGAACTTACACCCTAAAAATAAAAAAAAACTTTAGACCCTATGGTACCCTACTTCGGAACCCCATGTGCACATGATATAGATACCAAAAATTAGGAAAAATCACTATAACCGTAATACTCCACATTAAACATGTTTCTTGTTGCAGAGAAGGGTATAGAGGTTATAGGGGGTAACAGGTTTTCCAGAAGTTACAAAGGAAGTATATATGAATTATAAACTTTCTGCCTTCGCTTTCTTGTATTATACTGATGTAGAAAGCATGTCAAGATAAATCATTCTCGATAGTCACCAAACATTGATAAAAGTGATTGAAATATTCGTAAACGAGATAGTCGCCAAATAAGTTTGTGAAGTTTAAGTAATAAGGGTTTTTTAAACCACCAGAAATAACGAGTTTCGTGACTATCGTTATTTTGAGCATGAATAATGATATCATTTTTGCCGTTATTTTTTACATGGCACATAAAATGTTTTGCATAGGGCAGATGATTATACAATTATGTGCTTCGAAGTTTCACCTTCCACCCATATTAACAAATGTTGTATGGTAGTGAACATTCTTATGGAAAAAGAAAAACGAAAAAACGAAGAAATCTCTTTTAATTATATTTTGAAAGATTTCAACCATAATCAATAGGATAATGGGGATAGTTTAACTCTTTAAAGGTTATACCCGAACACAACAATTGAAACGTCAAATAACGAAAAATGTGCTGTTTTATTAATCTAAAAGGTCATTATTGTCAAGCAGTAGTTAGCACTATGTCACCCATTCGGCAAAAATCCTTATCCTTAATCTCCGTAAATAACGGACCTTCGTGGAAAAAGAAAGATTTATGGCTGACCTCTTTGAATAATATTTCTCATTACTGCTCATAAAAATTCGTTATTTCTGATGGTCCAAAAACTCCCTAAACAGCATGAACTAATAATTTCTAATACGCATAGTCTTGAAGGCTCCATTGATTCGAATAATAATATCGAAGAAGAATATGATATGATATATCATTAGGTATCTAAAAAGTTGGTATGTTATCATCATTGTACTGTAGAATAGTGTCTTGTGACAATTCAAAAGTTTTATTAACATTAATTTAAAAAAATATTTAAGGAATTTGCATAAAGTGATATCCAATTTTGCGTAGAGTTTCACAGTACGATTTCTTACTTATCACAACAGACTGATGTGACAATTAAATAAATAACCGTATTTGGTATCAAGCTGAAATACACATCTCTCAGTAAACCATAAAACCTGTTTCGTCTGCACTTATGTATGTATGCCCGTCTACAATGTTACGAGACCCGGGCGAAGTACATTGATGGATCACCTTGTTGGACCAGTCATCATTCGAGTCGTCTGTCGTGGCCAGAAAAGCAGATATTCTTTCACCGATTATTCAGGCATGCAGCTACATATCAAGATCACGTTGAAACAACAAAAGAACGGAAATCAAGTAGTCCAACTCAGTACTGGGGAGCCCACACGTTGATCCAAGCCATTTTATAAGCAGCTTTCTCTCCTTGGTAGGTCTCTCCTTGCGCAGATTAAGGTCTAGAAAACCACCATTTACAACAGCTTTCGAACTTGTATCTGTGGTTTTAACCCTGCAGTTAAATGGGCATAAATTTGGGCAACCCAAACACCAAAAGAGGTGAACAGTCATTAATCTGTTGGTCATGAACTCCATGGTTTTAAGCTTCATCGAAAGGAATGGTTGATCCTAAGCAGAATTCGCACGCCACATATAGTGTGCGCTGAGAACAAGCGCGAATCCCCACGATGTGACTCTGGTCATCATAGTCACAATGTCTTAACAGACATGTTGTGAACTCGTAAAATGAATTTAGTCGGAGCTAAAGTATTGCCGACACGGATATTATCAATAGTTTTGAGAACTGTAGCTCACCATCGTTCGCGATTTACTGTTAGTTCAGTGGCGCTCTTAATACTCATATCCGGCAACTGTTTCGTCGTATCCACCCAGCGTGTAGGGGAACCGCCACGGCGCTGCCCACTCGGGGCATGACCCTGAAGTGCTAGTTGCTCCATATTATCGCTTCTGTGTATATGTCCGAAGAATGTAAGCATTCTCGTTGACATAATGGAGGATAGTCTCTTTGGATTACCGAGCTCATCTAGTATGGAAACGTTAGTTCGATGGGCGGTATAAGGAACTCTCAGCATTCTCCTCCACGTCCACATTTCAAAATCATCTATACTAGCTTGATCTGCTTTTTTAACAGTTCAAGTTTCCGAGGCATACAAAAATATGGAGAACACAAGAGACTGAACCAACGGCATTTTGGTAACTTTGTTATGGTCATGCCATATTTTAGTAAGCTTTGTCTGTAAGTATTGCGATTCTCTTTTTTCTGTAGGATCGTTCATTATTGATCCTTGCACATTGCAGGATGGCGTACACCTCTGACTGAAATACCGAGGCGTATTTTCCTAGCGGAATGCTCTGTCTAGTTCCTCTTCCAAAGATTCCCGCTCCTGTGCCTTGCTCGGTCTTTGATCCATCTGTGTACCAGACTATTTCCCGATGCAGGTTGTTTACTTCACAGAGTTCTCGATCTCTTATTATAGTTTCGAATTTCTTGTTGAAGATGTATTTCGGAGTTATTATGGAGATGTGGGTTCCAGGTTAGCTTGGAGTCTAGTACTACTCCCCTGACAGCTGTATTTGGCTACCCAGAAGTTGTAGAGGTTCTAGTCCCTCAACTTTTTTCCTTCTGGTGAAGGCAATTATGGACGTTTTGGAGGGGCTGACGTTCAGTCCCTCCTTAAGGGTCCAGCTTGTAACAGCGTTTAGAGCCCTTTGTGTTTTGTCTCTAACCGTGCTGTTGAATTTTCCTTGCTCTAGAATTACCAGATCGTCCGCATATCCGAGAGTTCTGAGTCCATCCTTGTCTAGAAGACTGATTAGCTCGTCAACAACGAGGTTCCAGAGTAATGGCGATAGTACGCCGCCTTGAGGGCATCCCCTCGTGACTCGAGTCATTATAGTCTCTTCCATGATGGTTGTGTATACCAGTCTCCCTTTTAGCATGCAGTCAATCCACCTGCATATAGTGTCTTCGAGGCCTATTCTCCTCGAGGCTCTGGAGTTTAGGGCCGTATTGTCAAAGGCTCCTTGTATGTCTAAGAAGGTGCAGAGTAGCACCACTTTGTTTTCCAGTGCATATTCAGCCGCCTGTACTAGCTGATGTAGCGCTGTTTCTGTTGATTTTCCTGCTATGTATGCATACTGGTCTGAATGTAATGGTCTGTCTACCAGAACATTATCCCTAATATGTCTGTTTAGCAGTTTTTCTAAGGTCTTCAGTACGAAGGACATCAGACTTATTGGTCGAAGTGACTTTGCATCTCCCTGTCCAATTCTTCCAGGTTTGGGTACAAATATCACCTTTATGAGTCTCCATGGCTCCGGCACATATCCTAGCGCTAAGCTGGCTCTTAAAATTTTGCTGAGTCTTCTTACAAAGAGGTTTGAGGCCTCGTGCAGAAGAACCGGATATATGCCGTCTGGTCCTGGAGATTTATATGGGTCAAAAGAATTTATGGTCCATTTTGTTTTCTCCAGATCCACCACGGATTTCGCTAGCCTCCAATCATTCCTCCCCGCCCTCCTTAGAGGGTCAAGGGGTTCTGTCATGTAGTCCTCAGGTTTTAAATCCGTTATTGTTGACACTGGAAAGTGTACCTTAAGCAGTTCTTTAAGTGTTTCTTCTGCGGTTGTTGTAAATACACCAGTATCTGTTCTTAGTGTATTTATTGAGCTGTGCGGTTCCCTCGAGAGTATTCTTTGAAGCCTGGCACATTCCGAGGTGTTCTCTATATCCTCGCAGTACCTTCTCCATGAATCTCTTTTGGCCTTACGCAAAGCTTTGTTATATTTATCATGGGCCTTCTTACAGTCGTCCCAGCCACCTGTATTTCTAGCACGATTGAACTTTCGCCTTGCCTTGTCCCTCAGTTTTGCAAGGGTTTTGGTCCACCACGGAACGTTCCTGTTGGATCCCTTGCTCATTATAGGGCAGTTTTCGTGGAAGGCTGAAATTGCGGCGTCCTGCAATTGTGCCGCCGCAATGGACTAGTATCACGAGGTTAAGAACAATGATTTAATTATTATGGCCGCTTAGCGCATACACAAATAAACGTTCTGCTGCATTTCGTTACTTTCTACATCATTTTGTTTTTTAGTAATTCCATTCTAAAGTTTAAAGAAAGGAATTCAAATTCAGCCAATCAGTGCCAACCGCGCGAATTATCAGCAGTGCATTGTTGCCAAGAACAGCTCCGACTCGCAAAAATTTACATTTCACATAAACATGTTATTTGCTATCCAAAGTGTTATAAATAATTTGAAACTCACTTCTTAGCTTTCACATTTCTCATCTCCGTATTGAAGAACTGCATATTATCCACATAAAAGTCGTTCACCATAGCCATATCAACTTTAGGCAGGTTATCTGAATCGGCGTTTGTGAATCCACTATCGATTTTACCCATACTTGTTGGTTATGTTATGATAAAATAACTTGAAACCTAGTAAAATGGAATAAAAGGATATCCTGTACAAATAAACGCAAACAAATAATAATAACTTTAAGATTGTTGAAAATTACAGCCAAAGCCCAATGGAATTTGGAAATGACAGTGACCGAATGACGATTGATTGACAGGATTGACGGATCAGGAACCTTAACTTAGCTTTCGGAAGGGCTGTTCCAAATTATGGTTCTATCACCGTCCTAGAACTGTTTTCATCATGCCCCGCCCATTTTACAGTTCTCAAACCGATGATTGGTTGGTCCACCAGCGTACCAACCAATCATCGATTCTAGAATCACAAAATGGGTGGGGCATGATGAAAACAGTTCTAGGACGGTGATAGAAGCGTAATTTGGAACAGCCCTGGAATTTCGGATCACGGGACATTAAAACCACAAAACATATCAGACGGGAACAGAAGACAAGTACTACGTTCCAAAATCCCATCAAAGACCTCGATTTGCTCTGTAGCGTTTCAGTATTCACTCAACATCAAACTGTCAACAAAAATCTGTGTTCCATTATTGCATTTCCGAGGCCATGGATGACATCGTTTTGCTCGGAAATCAAATTGAGATTTTAGCGATCTTTGTGTCAAGACTGTCAAGAGATATTTTTCACTTGACAGCTAACAACTTAACATAGCCTCTTCTGCTTTATTTATATACTTTCCCTTTATTTTTATCTATGGTCTAGAAGTAAATACAATGGAAAACGGAGTTCAATATGTTTTGGATGAAAATAATCAAATTCTTACCGAAACTGACAAAGTTTTAGTTGTAAAAGAAGGTGGGTACTTCATGAGAAAGGAATTTTATTGTTATAGAGAACTGCTAGCAGCACTATGCAGTTTTCATGATGTACTTATAATGATGCAGTGCTCATACATTCTTATATTTTCAATATTTGAATCCATTTGAATGTCGTTTCTGTTTCACCACAAAATATTTTCACAAAAGCAAAACAGCCTCAGGGCTCAGATGGTAAAAACTGTGATTGAAACTACTCACTCACTCTCTCTGAGGTTATGTGATATGTCAAAATTGTCAAAAAAAGATCTTTGCCGTTTCATAAATATTCCAACCTCCCTAACATCTGGAATCACGTGACTATCCTCGAACATTCATCTGCTCACTCGATAGATGGGATTTTGGAACGTAGTAAAGATAGATGAGCCAGCCCGCGTACAGCTCCGCGCGCCATCAGAATGCGGCAACACAGCACACATATCTGTCTTTTGATTGGCTGTTCGCCTATAGGGCAGTGACGTCACTGCCCTAGGAGAATTCAAATATTTTCCTCATTTTCACGGCTTTCCTGTGCCCAAAAAAATCGGAGAAAAAAATGAGATGCTTTTTATGACGTACTCTATCATATGCAACCAGAAATAAAATTCATGATACTAGTCCATTTCGAGTTTTACCGTGTTTTTAATCACTATATCGTCCTTTCCAGACTAGCGTCCAAGAAGGTCCTGTACCCTTCCCAGTTTGTCTTTCAAGGATTGCGATATGTACTTTTTATGGGTTCTAGTTCCCCTATTTCAAAGTTAATGTGTCTATGATCTGAGCAGCTCATCTCATCAGACACATGCCAGTTCATTACTTTGTCTGCTATAAAAGGTGTTGCCAAGGTATGTCTATAACCTCTTTACGTTGAGAATTTACGAAAGTGGGATCGTTACCTAAGTTCAGTATGTCTAAGTTACATTACATAATAAACTGAAGTAGTGACTCACCTCCGTGGTTGGTGTCGGTACTTCCCCAGATCCGGTGGTGTGCGTTAGCGTCACAGCCGATGATCAGTTGCTATCCACTACCTCTGCAGCTTCTCACCAGCTCTTCTACTTCCCTGGTTGGTGGAGGACTTGGGCTGTCGAATGGGAAGTATGCGGATCCTAGCGTTATCGTCCTCGATGAACTACCATTTCCAGCCCTAATTTTAACTGCCGCTAGATCTCTGGAACAGAAATCATTTAACGGCAGTGTTTATATACCTTGTTTGACAAGGACGCAGGCTCGCGGGGTCTGAGACGTTCTACTATAAATCCCTTATCTATTGCCGGGTGCCTTATTGTGCGGCTTTTTTTCCAAGTGCCCGCGGTCATTTTCCTCTCTTTCTGGAGCTTCCTTCTTTGGGCTCTCGAAAGCCGAAAGCTTAGGTCTCTTCTGCAGTCCCATCCCTTGGATGCCTGCAGAAATGGATTTGGCGGTTCCCTGCGTCCCGCTTGATTTTACACTGTCGTGGTCTGAAGATACTTCCAAGACGGTGACTTGTTCCGGAGTTCCTGCCGAGGAGTCTGTGTCACTCTTCGGCTCCCCCCTTCTTGTTTTTGTTTATTCTCGGTGTCCATGTAAGTCCCACGAGTCTGGGGGAAAGAAAGGTCCACGTCTGCGGCGCCCCCTGCACAGACGCAAGACTAATTACTCTGGGAGGTCGTCCTGTTTCCCAGAGGCTCCGTTATCGACGGTGCTTCCCCACCGCCACGCACCCTTCAGCACGGGTCGCATAACACCTTGGGTTGGGGCTTGGGTCTTCAGATGTCCTAGAGGACGTTCAGTACGATTCCCTGGGAACCACCGCACGCCCACTTGGCGCGAGGGCACGGTCCCTCCCAGGACCTGGTACTGATACTGGCAATGCTGTTGCCCATTGCCAGGGAGCCTTTCGGGGCTCCAGCCTAGATCCGCCAGGACTAGCTTCGTCATATTTGACGAAGACAGGGGCCACTACGAGAAAGGTGCATTTCTGCACGGGGCAGGTGACAGATTGGTCTCCTACCCACTCCTGGACGGTCTTGAGGGCCTTGCGACCCCCCTGAGGGTGAAGAGGCTCGAGGACCTATGAAAATCTGGTGATCTCGAGTCTCCGCACTCCCTTAACCCCCCTTGGTGACGTCTTACTCTTCTACCGATATTCAAGCAGAGTGTGCTTCTTTGAGCTATCCTCTATAATGGCGCGATACTCTGGTATTTAAACTTTGCCTTCGCGGTTTGCTCAGTTATAAAAAACACAGTATCCCCAAACTTCATTATTTATGCCTACCAATTTCCCAATGGTCTTGGTCGTAGCAAAAAATTGTTCAATTTCATTATTGAATACTATTCGCATTGTATTTTTTTACGCATACCTTCAAACCATTTATGTCGGATGTTTATTTCTCCTATATTTAACAAGGATATTTTCGACATAGGCATGGTGTTTGGAAAAAGGGCAGTCAAAATACCTTACGTAACAGGGTACAGGGTTATGCAGGAGAAAGCTATTGATAGCTAGGCTTCCAACGAGTTATCTGTCGACTATACTGTAAGGGGTTCAAATACTACAAGAGACTTGAAACAACACTAAGTTAGCCACTCTGTATTAGTATATTTGGATGCAAACTGCAACGTCTGCATATTCTGAGAGCTGAGCTGTGAAAAATTTCCGCAATTCTGCGAAAGCAATTCTTTGACCTAAACTTAGGATTCTGTAGAATTTCAGAGACATATATAAGTAGCCTTATCTTCTCAGCGGTTCTCGTAAAAGTTTATAAGACAGTCCGCGTGCATTCTCCGCGTCCGTCGTCGTGAGTTTTCTGCCATTTTATGCGCTTCCATTAAAAGTGCCAATTAGCATTTATGTTGGTCGAAAGATAAAAACATTTTACGAAACGGCGATGGCAATATCTTAGAACGAACGTCCCGCCAATTAAATTTAATTTCATTAAACCAGTACCAGTTTGGCTGATACCCTGCCTTATTTACATACTTATTTGCTTCTTTTGGGAAACGATACAGCGCGAACTGATGTTCAGTATTAAGCTCAAGATCATGTTATATAACTCCAAAAATTTATCATGCTATCTCTAATTTATCGCAATTCGCTGGCCAAGAAATAACGCATTTATTCAAAATTAAATTATCACAAATTTTGAAAAGTAACCGTAATAAAGTATGCTTCTCTAGATAAAAATGTATACTAATGATTAGAGTCTATTGTATTTTTAAAAATGAATGATCAAGGAATCGAGTTGTATCGATGCATCAGTTGCATAACATTTTTGACATAGACAATATAACGTCTCATCAATAAAAGGAAATAAACAAACATATACAGCCAGTTACAGAATACTAAAAACATATTAGTAATGTGAAAAATGAACAGTCATTGTTGAAGACTTAAGTCAAGATCAATGTTTGAGGTATCAAATTACTACTTAAAGCATAAAGATATATCCATTCGTGACCTCTTCAATACCCTTTGCTTCCCACGCCGACAGGTGAGGGGAGTATTGTGATCGCGAAAATTTTGGATTTTTAGATAATACGTTTTTTGGGAGTTTTATGATATCTAGATAACGAAAATCGATGTCACTCTTTTCCGTCGGTCTGTCTGTCTGTTCGCGATCTTCTACCCTCGCAATCTCAGTAACTGCTTCATGGATTGCAATGAAATTTGGGTACCGAAATGCTGTGGCGTTTTAGGAGTTTCTGATCATTATCTATTTTTTTGGGTGGGGCTGAAATTGAGATGGTTGTGGATTGTAAAACTCAAAAATTTGTTGTACTCAAATAGGCTGTCCATTGACCCGTGAAAAAAAGACCTATCAGCATAATACCCATTTTTAGGTCCGTCCGAACATTGCATTGTCAATGTCAGAAACCAAGTGACTTTTTGATATAAGAATATTGCTTTAGATCGTTCTGTATTGAGTAACGCGGCAATTATGAAATTGATTTTAGTGACTTTTCCTAGCGGCATAATACACCTTTTTTAGAATTTTATGATGTATAGGTACCTACATACATACGAATATTGAATAATGCTTTAGATCGTTCTGTATTGTGTAACCTGAAATTGATTTTAATGAAATTTCAATATTTACCGTGGCGAGGCTGGAAAAGCGTATAGTTTTAAGAGCGCGTGTCAGTGGCGCCGCAGTAATAATAAAAAACTAGAAATTTAAAAATAGATCAAACTTCATCTATTATAGACGATTTGGGAGTTCTTGAACATTATGTTTCATCCAGTTGAAGCTAGTAGAATAAAAAATGTGTTGTCCTAGTTCCAAACAAAGGTGCAAAAAACCATTTACGAGCGTTTTTTTCTTGGATGTTTTTTTTTTAGGGTAGGCGGCCGATGATTTGGTTGCAAGGGGATCTCAGACTGTAGCTTCGTGCAATTTGAAAATAATAAAATGATATCATCGTTATGTATGGAAAGTACTGAGTCAATCAACTTGACTCCATTTTCTCAACTTATTACCATTACCATTATTATCCCTTGCGGTGTGTAACTCAATTTATTTACATTTTTTCACGTTACTGATGTTATTTGGATATTCTGTATCACCTGAACTTGGAAATGAGATAGGTAGAACTTCCATCGTATTTCTTTGTCGAAAAATAGGAATTATTATAATTTTTTTCAAAAGTAACACAAATGATAAAACTCATATATATATATATATATATATATATATATTGTTTACCCTCATTTTATCAATATTTCGTTTACGTCACCCACCTCAGAAATATTGATAACAGTAAATGTATAAAGATTCACCACATATCATTAAACCATATGTGCTGTAGTTGCTCGTTTTTAGTAATTAACATTGTAGCATTTTTCATCATAGATAATTAGACTGGATACGTGGCATGCGAAATTAAAGGCAGATTGAAGACATCGCAGGAGTGCATGCAAATGTAGACGTTTCAGCGATGAATCACTCGTTGCTGTCACCATAAATAACTATACAGTCAAAACACAAAGGAACTTTACTGTCAACCTGATTCATTTTTAAGGACTTGCAGACAGTGGTCTTGCATCTCAGTTTTAATGATATTCTAGCGCAATTGTTCATGTCACCAAATTATCATATCTATCCAAAAGTACACGGCGACTTTATGTTCATTAAATGACTAGTATTATAAAACTTGAAACAATAGTATCACTGATGTCGCCTCCAAAGTCATCAAAATAGTTGTTTGAGAGCATTGTGTTAGTATGTTTAATATTTAGTTTTTGTTTTTTTAATAAAGCGATTTTGAAATTGAAAACTAGAAATTCAAAGGCAGCCAATAGTAAGCTGCCCCGCCATTGTTCAAGTTTTTCTTGTCATACTGTCAGGAAATTACTAAAACAATAAATATTTTGGACTAAATGTGGGGTTCTATTACGTAAATACGTAAAATGTCCTATGTCTGTGGTTGAAAAGAATAGGCGCCACTAATCAAGCAGTTGGCACTGTCAAGAATTTAACCCACACTCGAAAGTTTGTAATATTAATATTTTTTATGATCAGCCTCTCGCAAAGGCCAAAAGCCTATTGCGCTGTAGAAGCGCTGCGAGAGGATAAGTGTCCGTGCATGTTAGATTTGAAATGCTGCAGGTTGTAGCCGCCGGGAAATCAATTCCCCGGCAGCTCATTCCACAGCGTCGAAGTTCTCCAAAAGAAGGAATGCTGGAGGAGACTGGTTCGGAGAGTAGGGACCTCGACCTGGTAAGGATGAGCTCACAGAGCCTCTCTAGTGTTGCTCGTTCAGACGACCTTCGGTGTTATTATCTGGGAGAGCTCACTCGAACATCTTCCGTGATAGAATCTGTAAAACAGGGACTGGTCAGCCACCCTTCTTCGATGTTCCAGGCTGTGGAGGTGCTTCTTGAGGTTAGGCGTATCGATTAGTCCAATTGCTCTCTTCTGTGTAATGTCCAGAAGCTTTAGAGAGTGTATCCCCACACATGGGAGTAATACTCCAACGATGGTCGGATCTGTGCCTTGTAGAGCAGCGGTAGTTGCTCTATTGTGTACAACTTCCTACAGCGGAACAAAACTCCAAGCTTCTGGGATGCCGTTTTAGCAATACTGACAACGTGGTCGTGCCAGGACATGTTATTGTTGATGTTGATCCCCAAAGGCTTGACGGAAGGTGACTTGATTATTGGGTGGCCCTCCATTTCCACAGTTGGTAAGCCAAAGTGAGACTTCTTTGTCAGTGTTATTGCTTGAGTTCACGTTACGTACTTTATTAACTAATCCCCACTCGACAATTGTTTTGATATCTACGTTGTGAGGCATGTTGCTCAATGGTATAGCTCTGTTGACTTAGAATTACATATACTTACATCTGTTAATAGATGGGATACATAGCATAGAACACGTGCAGAACAACTCTTTAGACAAGCACGAAGCTGAAAAGGATTGCCATGGGACTTACTAACGTTAAGGGAGCATGACAGCAAAAAGTTGCTTGTCTTAAAAAAGCTCTATAGTAAAAAAAAACATAATTGTAGAATTAAATAGTGAGTAAGGCCCATCTATAGGTATACCATTTGTTACAAAGTGAGAAGTTTCTCAAAAATGCCTACTACGGATAACAAACGAACAGCCCACGGCCTGTCAAAAAAACCGTAAAGATTCTAGTTTTTATTATGTTTTTTTCCAAACGCCATACTGATTGGTCCATTTCTGTGAAACTACTAGATAAACAAATATTATATCGCTGGGATGTATGTACTTTGACTCCCTAATAACTACGTACGATACGCCTTAGTATTTCCAACCTGACTGGAGACTATTGAGGAATTAGGAATAAAATATGGAACAGCTTTATGTAGTATACTCCTTTACCTCATTTTCCTAGTTTTTTGTTGAATTTGAAGCACATGAATTATATAACTCTTGCGAAAATTTTATTTTATTTTATATTGAAATAATCTTAAAAGAATAGCCAGTTTATAAAATTTGAATATTACAGCCTAATTTCTATAACGAACTTTTTTAATGTTTTTATCTTGTCCCATTACGTTAATCAGCCATTACCAAACTACTTCTGAACAGGTTACACTACCTATAAACAAACTGCGTGGGTTATATTCAATAACTCACGGTTCAGCCGTGGGTTATGAACACCGCCTACTGGATACTAGTACTGATCTGTTGGAAATGCATAGGATTGAGTAGACGCTGTAACAACTGCAAATGTCGCTATGAAACGTCAAACGTTAATTCGAACCCCGACGGTATTTATTGAAGTGACAGAGAAGTGAGGTTAAGTTGTCAATGTTGTGTATTTATTATGCATTTGAATCGTACTATTCATATATTTGGTCGTAGTTAAAGTATAGTATACAACTTGCGGAAATGGTAATAACTCAGTTGTTGATTTACTTTGCAAACTTCCCGTGAGTTATTACCGTAATCACCCCATCGATGAATAATATACTATTATTTGTTAATATTATGTGACAAAGTACGATCTTGTGCAAGTATATTTTTAAGGCTTTTTTCATGTGTACTGTTAAGTTATGTGAGCTACCTTATGACAACAGTACTAAATATTTTTTATATGCTAGCATTTTATCGATATGAATTTTATTAAAACAAGTCGAACAATCTCATCATTGTCACGTGAAACCATCTAGAAGCTCACCTCTAACCAATTCTACCATCCTCCATGATTTTACACTTCAAGGTACAATTTTCAAGCATAAACACGCAAAATGGCCGAACAACCGCATATATACATATTCACAGCAATTCTAGCGTGACTGTTTATGGTAATCTTCTGGGTTGATAAACGCCAATAACAGCAATGCTGCTAAAAGCTCCGCCTCTTTTGCAATCAATAACATGATTAATACTCAATATAACTCCGCTTGTTATACCGAATTTAAAAATTATATACCTTGTTGATCTAGCTTAAATGAATGGATATGAAGTAAAGTGTAATAAAGTATATCTAATATCTAGAAAGAGAACTATTTGAGGTTCTATGATGCATATGGTACATACCTACTTTAAAAGGTAATTAGCTTTTAGGTTTGAAATATGTCTATTATGTAAGTAACATTACAGTTTAGATGTCATTTTAATGATGTATGAATCCCTTAACAAACCGAAGGTGTTTGAAGAAGGGATTTTTTAAAAAATATGAATATACCATGAATACAACAATTATGATAAATGAAAAGGTACTTGATAGAAGATTAATCAAACGAGAAGTTTTGAAAATTACAAATCAAGTCTCACTTGTGTACCTATTATGTATTTCGAAAATATTATAACTTATATTACATGACGTGGTCAAAAACAATAAGCTATTAGACTAGAATGCATGCTATATTTATAAATATTATATAATGGCTTCATAATGGGCTACCAACAGACTGGAAAAATCGTTAATAATCATTGATAATATTCTTCTTTCAAGCAAGATTTCTGGAAACCAGAAAGCGAAGTAATTTTTATTCATTCGTAGAGAAAGCTTACGTGCTAAAGTTTGTCAAAAACCTTGCAACTAGAAAGAAGATACTTTTGTTGAGAATATATTGCCTTGCCTTATAACTTGCACTTTGCACAGAAGGAACCACCACCACCAAAATTTGCCAAGATTAGGCTAAATCACTTATGTCACGAAAATGTTTATTACTGTCGCAGCAAACCTCAAGCATTTTAGCAGAAGCAGCTTCAGTCCCTTGTTCAAGGTCTGATCATTTCCAGGATATGCGTACTTATGTAGGTGTCCTTAGTATGATTTCTTCCTTTTTTTTACTTTAACTTGAAATAAACATTTTATTTGTTTATGTTGCTGAATATATTTATTGCTGTTGAAAATATATATTGATCTAGGTAGTATATGTGGTTTTAAACATATTTTTTTTCTTAAACAGTATAACCTCACATCTGCTCTGCATCAGAAGTAAAATCAGCTATAGGTACCATCATGCAGAGGATCCCTACATAGATAAAATATCAGACCTTCTACTAAAATGCAAGGTTAGGCCAAGTATCCATTATATAAAATAGAGGAATAAGCAACTGGTCACATATAGACTCATTTCTGTTGACATATAGCACTTTTAACTATGATTCTGGTGGATGTTTTGCTCTATTGATCGAAGTGAAAACCTATATGAAGATTGTGGTTAAAGCGTGTTGTATTTTCAATTTCTGGTGGTACTGGCTAGTTTGATGAAAGCTATGTATTTACGTATGCATTTTGCTGTTCATGTTTTCGATGTAGTGTTTCTTCATATATGTTTTTGTTGAGGTACATGATAACTTTATAGGCGATATGTATGGAATTCAAGTTTGCCAATGCATAATGCGAAGCTGGTATAGAAGAATATTTCGAAGAAAATTCTAGTAATTATGATACAACACCCGAAGTAGGTATGGTGCCATTAGGTGCACAGGCTTATGAAATCCCACAGTCTGGACATTATATCTAGATGAAGTCAAGACTCATACGTCGCTGCAGGTTCAGGAAGCAACTATTTTGCGATAATATTGACAAAAGAGGTTTTGAAATGGGAGCGATGAACAAATGTATTGGGTGTAGGAAATTTCGTCCATTTTACTTCCCACACCGATAGGTGAGGGGAGTATTGTGATCGCGAAAATTTTCGATTTTGAGATAATCCACTTTTTGGGCGTTTCATGATGTCTACATAACGAAAATCCACGTCACTCATTTCCGTCGGTCTGTCTGTCTGTCGGTCTGTCTGTCGGTCTGTCTGTCTGTCGGTCTGTCTGTACGCGTTTTTCTGTCCTGGTGATCTCAGTAACCGCTGCATGGATTTTGATGAAAATTAGGAAGCGATGTGCTGTGGGGTCGTAGTAGGTAATGCTGTTATAATTTTGAAAATCGGTGCATTGGCGGCGGAGTAATTAGCAAAAAACGAAAAATTTCAAATATTCCCCAAACTTCGTTTTTAAGCGTTTTAGGTGTTCCTGATCATTTTCTACTTTTTTTTGGGTGGGGGTGGAAATTGGGGTGGTTGGGGGTTGGGGGGTTGTAAAATTGATAAATTTGTTGTATTCATAATAGACTACCCAATGACCTGTGAAGGAAGACCTAGCGACATAAATAACTTTTTTAGGTCTATCCGAACATTGCCTTATGCCTATTACAGAAACTAAAGGACAGAATTTTTCTGGTGTAAACATATGAGTCTTGCTTTAGATCGTTCTATATTATGTAACGAAGAAACTGTTCAATTGATTTTAATGAAATTTTGACACAGTATTACTATCGTGTCGAGGATGGAAAATGCGTATGGTTTTTATAAATAGTGCCAGTAGCGGCGCAGAAATAATAAAAAAACTAAAAATATAAAACCAGCTCAAACTTCGTTTTTAAGTGTTGTAGAAGTTCCTGATCATTTTCTGAGTTTTTTTGGGTGGGGGTGAAATTCGGGTGGTTGGAGGGTGGGGGGTTGAAAAACTGAAAAATTTGCTGTATTAATAATAGGCTGTCCGCTGACCTGTGATGGAAGACCTAGCGACATAAATCACCTTTTTAGGTCCATCTGAACATTGCCTTGCCTATTACCGAAACTAAGGGTCTTAGAATTTTCTGTATACATACCAGTATTTATTGCTTTAGATCGTTTTGTATTTTGTGACGTGGAAACTATTAAATTGATTCTAATGAAATTTTGACACATTATTATTACTGTGGTGAGGATGGAAAACGCTTGTTAGAAATCGTGTCAGTGGCAGCGTAGCAATAATCAAAAAACAAAAAATATGAAAAAAGCTCAAACTTCGTTTTTAGATGTTTTAGGGGTTCCTGTCCGTTTTGTACCTTTTTTGGGTGGGGGTTGTAAAACTGAAAAGTTTGTATTATTGATAATAGGCTGTTCATTGACCTGTGCAGGACAGACCTAGCGGCATATGACAATTGGGGGGGGGGGGGCGGGGGGGGGGGGGGTACTGGCGATGATTTTGTTGCAAGGGGATCTCAGACTATATCTTTATGCTATGGGAAAATAATAAACTGGTATCACCGTAATGTGTGGGAAGTACTGAGTCAATCAACTTGACTCCATTTTTTCTTGGAATTTTCGATTTTTTAACTATATTTCTTTTAATTATTATTAATACAAGAATGCTTTTATTTTCAATTAGCTAAGCATTAGGACTAAAGTACAAAGCAAGTAGAATTGCCATGGAATAACCATTGGCATCAAAAAAGTTAAAATCTTGAGCGATTGCAAATATTTCATTGACTCTATATGAAAAATACCGATTTTCTCCCTCCGAAAGACGCATAGCATAATGCGATTTAAATTATCTCAAATAGGTTATTATTTGACTGTCTATAATCATAAATGAAATTTAAAAAATGTCAAAAATGTCAAAGTGTCCCATCAAATTACAAGTACGCAAATGTCATTCAAATAACCAAAAATGCATTTTTCACGCTTCGGAGGCTTCAAGTATTGTGAAGAAGAACGGAAATCAAACCTATAACCATATGATATTATGATCAATCGGTGCTATAACCAACGGTGGTCCAAAAGGAGAGAGGAAGCAGGAAGCAGCTAGAAAGCAATACAAATGACAGTGACAACAATATCAGCGTAATAACTTAACGAGGGTTGCTCTATATCTCCGTCAATCCACCAGTACGCAGACAGCTGTTTCACGCTTATTAGCGCCAGTGCGCCATAGGTCGATTGACGGAAATAGAGAGCATCAATATTTTTCCATGTTTATGGAAAAATATTGAGTAGTAAACACTAAACATGTGAAACACGTAATAACTTAAATTTTAATGTACCATTTTTATTTTAATGCCGATACCTCATACAAGGTATTGATTACCTTCGAGGTGGCTATATTTGTGTCGATACGGTACAAATAAATAAATAAAAAAATCTTTAAATATTATGAAAGGCGAGAATAAAAGGTCTTTCTAAAGAATTTTGTCACCATTAACCCATTATGCTTAGTCATTCTCAACAGAATGGTTAGCTCATGATTGATTTATTGTGGAACAATCAGAAAACACACAAATAGAGGGCATGTAAAAGAGATGTAGGGAATTTCGATCATTTCTTAAAGATATAGGAAAAATGATTGTGAATCCAAAAAAACTAATTGCATTTTGAATAAATTAGTATTACATAACAACGTAAAACGAATTACATCAGCATAAACACCGAACATCATCACGTCGTCACAAATTGTCACTAAATGATGAGATCCACCCCTCCGCTCTTCTATTGACGACTGACAAGTGACAAACAAGTAATCACAATCGTAATCACCACGATCGGTTCTTGAACAAACCAGAAGGGGACAGAGGAATAACCCGATGGTAACAAAGGGACAGAAGCTGGTGTACAATTACACAAGAGGGTGTAGGGATTACGGCTTTGTTCGGTTGTCGGTAGAAAAACAGTCGGAATCTTGAAGGGGATTAAATGATCCTGATGATTAGTTGAAAATAATGGTCAACAGTTAAATAGAGTTCATTATTTAAGAAATTCTCTTCACATCTAGTCCTGTTCACATTAAGAACTTCGGCGTCTACTTTAATAAACTACAAGATTCACGATAAATAAGATATGATAGTAATGAACCTTGAATGAACTTTGAATGATGATGATGATGTTCCATAGACAAAGGTAAACACATTGGGCAGCAACTAGCTTACTCGTTCAGAAAAAAGTCAAAATATTCGTCAAGCAAGTAGAATGCTTGTGCTATTAGTGATTTTTTTAATGTTATTCGGCACTTCGGAATATCTGTTATAGCTTTAATAGGCGATGGCAAGTAGTTGTAAATTTTCACGCTACTACTTATAATAATATATTATTGAATTTCGTACAAGCATTAAATAAGGGATAGGTAGCGGAACATTTCTAAATGGTCAATTATAAGTTCAAACTGTCATTTGTAATTTACATGTGATAGTTTGAATTTACCAATGACGCTTTAGAATTGTAATTTGATCCGTTTAAAACTACTGCTGGAAAAGATATAGTAAAAGGTTGGCTATACAAAATAACTATGTCCGACGGTTTTGTTTTGGTATTGGATTTATTTATTACTTTCGCTGGTATATCTACCGGTATTTAGGCACAAGTTTTAGTTTCCGTGATGTACTTTAAGTTTTAAGCCTTTAAGGGGAAGACCAAGTGATGACGTCTTCGTTCACTTGGGGACGATCAGTCGAAACGTAGTTCTCAAAAATTGCATAGACAATGGAAGTACAAAATAAACCTTTTGAAAGATCTACCTTGTCTGCGAATTTCAAACAACAAATTGTTTCGTATTAATGCGTGACAAAGATCAACTCGATATATTTCACTCCGTTATTTTGAATAAAGTGCTGTGATGAATAAATGTACTACTCCATCAAGCACGTATCCAGGATTTGGTTTTGGGGGGGGGGTCCAGATTATGGGTGTCACTTGCTTGACCATTCGGAGGGGTCCAGATTAGAGTTGCCACCTTAAATTTGCTCTCGCTCGGGGGGGGGGGGGTCAAAAATTTGTGGATTCCATTTTTTAGACGGCATTATATAACGTTTAGAGGGGGGGTTCGGACCCCTTAATACGTGCCTGGACACCATGCTCATATTATTATATGCTCGAATGTTGGATATTGTAAAACAACACCACAATGAATATACAACCCCAAGGAATGTCTGCAAGCACAATACATCACGATTACTTATTTATTTAGCGTATCGTTATAGTACACACAAAGTAAAGTTATACAAAATAAAAAAATTATTAAAAAAATGCGATTTAAATAGTAACTAGGCTATAGGTTAATATCGAGCCTCAAAATCCATTCTACGGCTGATGATTTTGCTTGGAGGAAGTCTTTGTTGTCGCCTGTTTATGTTCTGAGGCCACATTCTTGCACTATATACCTAACAGTTTGGTTTTCCGCTCCACAGTCGCATCGTGGTGATTCCCGCTTGTTCCATCTAAACTACAAATCAGCGGACACTCCATGTGACGCGAGTTTAAGGTCGACCATTCCCTTCGGTGGAGCTCATAACCAGGGGTTCTTGACCAACAGTTACATAACTGCTAACTTCTTCTGGTATTTGGGTTAACCAAATTTCTGGCCATTAACTGCAGGGTTAAAACCATCAGACTCAAGCTGGAGAGCTGTTGCAATTTATGGTTTTTTGAACAGTAATCTTTGCAAAGAGAGATCAGGTATATCTTTTTGGATTGGCAGCGAGGAATTTGTTTTGATTTCGTTATACTCTTCCAGAATCACGATCGAACCTTAAAATAATCCCTCAGTACACTAAGCTGACTAAACCCAGATGTGACACACATTTTTTCGGTTTTAAGCTCTCTAAGTTATTATTACCGGTGATGACGTCATCTTGATGATCAAAAAATAAAATCCGCTTTAAAATCTGATGTTTTAAGTAAAGCTTTCTACTCTATTGAAGAGTTTTTAGAAAGCGACTTTAGTGACATGAATCCATGATCTTAATTATTATGCAATGAAGTGTATTGCTTTGTTCGTTCATTATTTATGTTTGAGATTGATCTATTTATGTATATTTTTTAAATGACTTGGTTTAAGCACATCTCGTGCATATGTGTTTGTGATATATATTTTCCCATATTTCTTCCTTGAATGACCTGTACAAACACGTGTATAAAACACCAATAAATTATTATTATTATATTCCATACGACATGAAATAGTCAATGTGATGTTATTAATACCTCGTCTGCGGGTTGTAGCCTGATCGAGGGTATCAATTACGTCCTGTCAACCACTTAAAAGGCGACTTCCTCGTAGGGGCATGTTTCGAATTAGTAGCTAATTCGGTGCAATTCTGGGACGTCAGCGCGGGGTGCGCGGGGGTGATTGTCGTCTGTGGTGGCTGATGGCGGGTGGCGGGTGGCGCTTCCACTCAAAATATCACTGTAAATGTTATATCCGTATCCTGTTGCATCGCCAGATGGTATCTGGTTGCAATTTAGAGAGAACTACCATCATAGGCGGCGGGAAGAACATTTTCTTCCAAATGGTACACACGGTCGTTGTAATAGGTACATTGGAAATATTATTTTTACAGAATTGTATTCTATCACGTGACTATTCTGTTTTACAGAATGATTGAAAGGTATATTACTCCATTAAAGGCATTAAATAACTTGTCTGTATAAGCTAGATTATAACTTATTACGTCCAACATTGTTAATTCTGACGTATACCGTAGGAATGCACCAAACGAAAAAAGAATGCGATACCTATTCATAAAAAGGTTCATCAAACCAATAAAATCGGTAGAAAAGTGAGAGGTCACCGACCGCCAGTGAGTAAGAGGCTGGAGGTGGCGCGTTGAGGTTGAGTCACTAATTAGTAAAATCGCCATTATGTGAACTGCATCAAGTACAGTTGGTTGGCTATACTAGTAGTAGGTGCAGCAGCCCTCCCGATATCATCTCGTTTATTGTTTTTATAATGACAAAAAAATTTGACGAAGATAGACGTTGTTTAATAATCCTCAAGACTTGGTTCAATAAATGCTTGCATTATACTAATAGAAAAAGTAATAATAATGTATTGCGTACAAAGTTTAATGTTGGTTTGTTGTATTCTTTCAATCTATAACGTAAATTGTTCTAGGATCAGAAATCATTGTCACAAACAACGATTCGTAGAATTTCTATTCAAAAAATGACGACGACTATCAATTATACATTTTTATATTCGGTACATTGGCAGCATACTGATAAATAAAAAAATCTCAGAAACAACCCAAACTTCCTTTTTGTTGGTTTTAGGAGTTTTAGGATTAATTTCAAAATGACGCGTATCGGCAAAGAGAATCTTCGAAGTATAAAATGCCCTCATCAATGAAAAAAAAACCCAAAAATACAACTCAAAATCATAAATAAATGTTTCGTTGTGTTGAGTTAAAAGTTTGTTTTCAAAAAAAATTTCGCCGAATATCCCTCGGAGATTGACAAATGCCTCATAATTTTCACAAAATTTTCTCAAGCTGGTTACTGGTAAACTTGCGGTTTCGAGCTCTTACCAAACAACGAGCTTTCGATTTTCATGAATTATCTCGTCCATTTTCAATTTCCTAGGATATTACGACTGAACTTTTTATGATGTCTGCGTCACGAAAATCTATGTCACTCATTTCCGGTTGGTCTGTCTTTCAATTTAGCTGCCTATCTGGCGCCATTTTTATCACCACCTAATTTCAGTAACCATGGCACGAATATTGATGAAATTTGCGTTACGGTGAGGTATGATGTGCAGTCACATTATAGGCAATGCAAAACTCCTTCAGACTCCACCTTTAGGCGTATAAGGAGTTCCTAGCCGTTTTAGGTTTTTTTGGATGGAGCGAAATTGAGATGGTGGGATTTACATGTTTTTGGTATATTCAACTATTAATAATCCTATAACTGACCTAAAAATTACCAACTGCTTGTAACGGAATTCTGACACCATCTTACTACTGAGGCAGAACGGAAGAGAGATTTAAAGGTTCGGAAAAAAAACGGAAATATTGGAAAAAAGCGAAAAATATAATTTTTTTAAACTTATGCCAGAAATCTAAAAACAAGCTAATATAATTGTGAGATAAATGTATATTCGTGAATATAAATCGCTTTAGTAAAAAACAAAATTATATATTATTATTACATAATAATACTTTATATTGTAATATTTAAAAAAAATAACTGCCAAAGTAAGTAAAAAACATACTTGGGTAAAGCCACCATTATTTCAAAATATTTAAAAAAATAAAAACTCTTGATTTGGTCAACAAAATAACAAACTTGAGATATAATGTAATATAATAAAAAGAAATTAACATAAAAGAAACTTGAAAAGAACTGACAAAAGAAGTAAAAAACATTATTCGGCTATCCTAGAATTCATGAATATGCTCAATACACATTTCAGCCTCTAAAAGCGGGCATTGTAGGAAAATTTCATTTTCGTCCAACAACAATGTTGTCAAGGTTGTTGCGCTGCATTTTATATTTGAAATGTGTTTAAAGCAATGGTTGAATCGACTAATATTTAATAGGTGTACCTCCCTGAATTTTTTTTTATTTCTAAGGAAAATGCAATTTTTCTGAAATTTACCGTTTTTACCTTTACTTCCGCGAAAAAAAACAGGCTCTTTTCCGCCACCCATTTTTTCTGGAAGTTTTGAAACACTAGTGTAACATATAATTCTATGAGATTAGTGTACTGGCCGCACACTAATTGGCAGACAAGAAATTAGCAGGACTGGTAACTTTTTTTGTCATTTCCGGGAATCCTAATCTTTCCTGAAATATAATTTCGTTGATTCCTTCAATGCATCAGAAACATATTACATAAACAAATTATTTCATTCACCTCACGATTAATGTATGCAGATTAAGAACAAGCCCACAAAACTAATTTTACTAGGTCTTTTAACAATACGTATTTATTGTATTGTTGGTAGTGTTAACAAGGGCAATGTTTCAAGATGGGTTCAAATAATGCTTCGAAAAAAGAGAATTTGTGGAAAGCATTGAGTAAATCACCTTGACTCGATTATTTTTTTTTTTTGTAAAATGAAAGCCTTGGATCGTAGAAACCCTTCATTTGCACCAAATGCCTCCTTGTCATCGATGAATTGGGGTACCATTCGAAAGCATCCATTTACGTCCCATCGTAAATTATCGAAGACAGTGAGACTGTCGCCTTGACAGCTAGTTTTATGTGGACCTGTTCAGATCGGAATGTCCAGATAACACTCTATCTGCGGAGCCGATCCATTGTTTCACCTTCATTATAAATTTAAAAAAGCCGCTGTCCGCCGTACACGTTTCATCGATCTCGATAGGTAGCTCGTCGTATTCAAATCGTCGGATACTGTTTTAAATATACATGCCTGTATATCTCGTACAAAGTGTATTAGCGAGGTCGTCTGTATATGAATGCATAGCTTATTATGTATTCCTGTCTCTAGATACATATATACAGACCTATTCATTAATTGTTTAGTAATGGTACCACCAACCATCTTCCTTGTTACCATGTAATACTAACATACTTCAGAGATATTAATGCCACGGCTCAATAATCATCAGCTGTCATTCTCAAAGTCTGGGGATGCTTTGCGCCGATCCTTTTGCGCATCGCCATTTTGGGTTAGATTTGTTCTGATTTCAACAGCGGCGGCACGGCTATCTAGGTTTCATGTTTAACAAGACGTACCTATAGTGAGAGTGGTACGGCACTAATAAAGGAGCTGTCATTCGAGCTATTGTGCGTTTTGCTACGGACTTTTGGATGGTTCATCGTCATTTTTAGCATTGTTTTGTTTGCTGTTTAGGCGTAGTATTTTGTGTAGAGATAAGTATACAAAATATGGATATGGAAGCAGGAAAATTAAAAGCTGGACATGTTTTTGCTGCAAAAAGCTGCTCCTCGAAAAGCTACTCTAATACTCCCACTAAATATAAGCTCTTTTTTTGTTTCCTAAAAATCCCACAAGGAAATAATTAACATTTATTACTGCCGATGAGGTAATAACAATTACCCAAAGCGATTTTGAAAGACTCAGGAATGAGACTTTATTCAAAGCTTTTATTTTTTAAGAGTTTCATCATAAGAAACTATAGTAGAACATACTGTGAAGTGTTGGTTTGATAAATTACCGTCTAGATTTGAACGCATTTAAATTGTATTTTTTATGCTGTCTTTAATATTTACCTCCCTCTTTACACCGCATCCGTTGAGGATTATTATTTTAATTCTGTCCTGTTATGCTAATAGCATCTTTTTCTACCCCGCCCTGTCACTTTTAATGAAACTATCCCAAAATAGCGTCACTGACTGAATTTGGTATGTTTATACATGTAATTCGACGTATTCCTCTCGGGGCATGATATTGTAGTATAACATCGCTTGGGTTCACTCTTGCTTTGTTGACACATCTGGTTAAGTGTAAGAGTAGCTATGCTAAACTTCGCCAGATGTGTCCCACTTTTTGTGATACATTACATGTATTCATTTTTTTTTGAATAAAGACGTTATTATTATTATTATTATTATTATTAAATACAACACAATTAACATAATATGTATGTACAAAAGTCAATGGTTTTTAAGATTTTTCAATTTGAAGGGAATTTTTATAATACATTTTTGTCTAAACAATAAAAAAACAACGTTAAAGATCAGCAACACGTTCACTTACTTTGGTTCAATACGCTGCCACTAATTCCATCATAAATAGGCGAGAAGGTAGGATACTAAAAACAAGTATTGAGGAAGATAAAATAATATGCCATTTTCGTTCTCCTTTCAAGAGAATCATGTCTAGCTCAAAATGTTGCAAAGACACTGCACTGCGCATACAAACCATGATCTCAGCTTTTAGAAAAGATACAAATGTCGAATTGAAAACTTACATTCAGGAGCATAGCCAGGAGTCAAATTCGGGGGACTGTGTCTAGTGGCTAGGTCATCGACCACCTGTTATTCTTATGGTGATATTTTTCTGGAAGGGATGTAAAACGTCACAAAGATAGCAAAAATAATTCAAGGGACTGAAGCAGTCAAGCACTTCTCTGGTTATACAGAATGTTCGGTAAACACGCGGCAAAAATTTTGCTACTGCATTTTATTATCAAAAATCACATGGCAATTTCCTCAATCTACAGTAAATGTTAAAAATGACTTCTACTAGCTTGGATACAAGCAGGCAATCTTCTCATCACAACAAATAATCTAGGGGTTTTAACTCAGACGTTTACGCTACTCCATTGGAAAATTTAGGACGACTTGCGAAATGGCTTAATTGCTGGATGTAACTTCATTTAAAATGGACCTGGTTAAATTTGCCAAGGTGGTGAAAGTCATTTTAAACATTTGATGTAGATTGAGCAACTAATCATGTGATTTTTGGTAATAAAATGTAGCTGTAGCAATTTTTTTCACCCTTTATCTTTGAAATGGAGCGGCTTTACAAAAATCATCAAAGATCAAAATATTTCTAAAATAGTTCAAGGGATCGCCCTTTAAATTTTTACCGCATGTTTACCAAACACACAGTATAACCAGAGGGACTTTTAAGTGCTTCAATGCCACCTAGAATTATTTTTGCTATCTCTATGATATATTACTACAATAAAAATACTGATCACCATAAGAATAGTAGGTGGTCGATGAGCCAACCACTAGACTCCCGACTGCCCGAATTGAAATACTGGCTATAACCTGAATGTAGAATTTCACTTTGACATTTGTAACTTTTTGAGAAGCTGAGATTATGGGCAAGTTTTTCCAGTGATTTGTATTTATGATGGTACTGCATTAATGTATTGTATTGTATTGAACTGAAATAACTAAACATGTTGTTGATTTTTAAGGTAGCTTTTTCATTGTTTAGATAAAAATGTCAGATTTTGGGTAATTATTGAAATTGCCTTGAAATTTGGATAACTCAAAAACTATAGTATTTTGTTCATACATATACAGGGTGTCCCACGACGATTAAGATAAGCAATATATCGGAACTGGGCAGTAGTACAGGATTATAATTTTGGGGGTTGAAATTAGAGCAAATATAGTATCTTTTCTTATTACTGTGTCACCCAATGAGGTATTTGTTTTTGATCACGTGACCTCCGATTTTTGTATTCCTCTCGATAAGACTATTCCAAAAAACTAGCACACTTGGGGTCTAAAGTGATTAGTTAAAGAGCTACAGGTACTTCAAGGATTGTACCACTACCATTGATTATAACATGTACCCCTACAGTTAAATTACTTTGGTAGTGTTTCATAATGGTAGCGGTACGGTCTTTTAAGTACCCGTAGCTCTTGAACTAATCGCTTTAAGAAAAAATACTATATTTGCTGTAATTTAAACCTCCGAAATTATAATCCTGTACTACTGCCCAGTTCCGATATATTGCTTGTCTTAATCGTCGTGGGACACCCCTGTATTAAGCTAAATTTGTTGCATTCTAGCTCTCCTAAAAGCCCTGTCAGGAATACGTCGAATTACATTGAACTCTGTATAGTCAAAAAAATACCCTATCCCTTTGCATTAATTTGTGGCATGCGCTTAAAAGAGATAACAATTCATCTGTACAGATTCAAAAATAGATACGTATTCATTTCCAACAGGAGATGTTTCTTACTTAGTTGTTATGCCAGCGCTCAAACAAATTACTAGTAGTATCTGGTTGCATGTAACTGAAATCGTTCTATTTGTTACAGGTCTTGAAATATTGCGACCACCTACACGGAAAATGGTACTTCTCTGAGGTGCGGGCGATATTTTCCAGGAGGTATTTGCTACAGAATAATGCCATCGAGATATTTCTGGCAAGTCGAAGTAAGTATACACTGGAGTTCTAAATTAAGACTGCCAGTTTTGAATTGTCGGCCATATTAGACAGCATTAATGATACGAGATTATAAGGTGACAGATCAAAAGTTGACATATTATGGGAGTTAGTAACCATTAAGGGCCGGTTGTACAAATGCTGGTTTAACACGAGCTTTGTTAAGCCTAAGCTTAGCTAAGCTCAGGCTTAAAGTCGACACCCGTTGTACGATCGTCGGCTTAGTTAAACCTGGTTGATAATGAAATTCACTACAGTTGGCATCAATAAAGCAATACATACTGACATAATGATCTGAAAAATTACCTTTTTTGGTTAGGCGCTTATGACAGCTTGTGTCAAATTTCGGCAACGACCGTTTCTGTCTCTGTTCTTTCATTTGCTCTCTTTCTTAAATTAGACACAAATCTTTCGAAAAGTGTGGCCTAATAAAGTGACAAGCAATTTGAGGATCGATGGCCGGTTGTACAAATGCGGGTTTAACACGAGCTTTGTTAAGCCTAAGCTTAGATAAGCTCAGGCTTAAAGTCGACACCCGTTGTGCAATCTCGGCTGAGTTAAACCTGGTTGATAATGAAATTCACTACAGTTGGCATCAATGAAGTAACACGTACTGGCATAATCATCTGAAAAATTACCTCTTTTGGTTAGGCACTTATGACAGTTTGTGTCAAATTTCGGCAACGACCGTTTCTGTTTCTGTTCGTTTATTTGCTCTCTTTCTTAAATTAGATACAAATCTTTCACAAAAGATATGACCTAATAAAGTGACAAGTAATTTGAAGGTTCCTCCTTGACATATCATGTCACTTGTATCAGGTTAGGTTTAAACCTCAGCTAAGCTCGCGTTAAGCTTCGGCTTATGTAAGCTCGTGTTAAGCTTGGAGTGGGGGGCTAAGCCAGCATTGTACAACGGACGTTTTGCAACTGACGTGGTTTAACGTCGGTTTACCTTAAGCCGAAGCTTAAGCTTGCATTGTAAAACCGGCCCTAAGCATTATAAATATGATGAAAGCTTGATTGCCACCATTCGTGACGTGCATTCAATATTCGGTCGAAAGAATATTCCTAACTCATCTACTGTGGAAAAAATCATCAAAAAAATTTCAAACTGTGTGTCAATTCGTCATCATGAACAGGAATTATGTCCACTTTTCCAACGTATTCTTGCTAAAAATATGCATCTACACACAAAGTATAACCGACTTAACAACTTCCGCCAAAAGGCCAGCTTAGCGATGACGTTTCAACCAACTGGATCTTTGAGCAAACAGGAGTAAAAGCCTATTTTGCGAACAAAATGTTTTTGAGAGATTAGGTCCTTTTTACATCAATGGTTTCGTTAGTACCGCATTTGTGGAAAATTCAAAAAATTCTTTCATCAAAGAGTAACGCATCAAAAACGTGTAGCTGTTTGGTATGCGTGGTCTGAAAAATAATTAGACCGTATTCCTTGAGAATGAAGTAATACTAAGTATTAACCGTGCACCGTGTTATGATAACGCATCAGCTGTTTTTTGTCGCAATTAACATAGAAGGGCCTCCCGTGCTGCGACAAGACTGCTGAGAGAGCCCACACAAAAAGCGTTTAATGCTGCATGCGATGTACTTCTGCCTACTCATCTCCTAAGGAACTTCTTAGCTTCTCTAGGGAAGACACGGCTAAATACTATCTGCCCATGCCCAAGCAACAAATCCGAACTGCAACTGGTGTAACAGCAACAGGTGTAACAACTGGACACTGACAACTAGGTTAGGTTAGGTTGAAAGTGAGTGGGACAGAGCTGCCTCCTTCCACTGCGACTCAATTGTGTCTGTTGTGGCTCACACCTTTTTAGAGTTCACCATACAGTCCGCACCTCTTTACGAAGGCGATCAACGTGAAGGGTGAAACTTCCTTGAAGTCATGAGGTTCCAGTTGGGCAAATCCGAATGTCTGGAACCTAGCATTATCCAGTACTGGACAGGAGCAAAGAATGTGCTCCGCTGTTTCGTCCTCCACGTAGCAGAAGCGACAGTCTGAAGTTTGTTCAAGACCCAACTTCCACATATGGTACCTTAGACGACCATGTCCCGTCAGCAGACCGACCAGAAAGCGGAGGTCGTACCTATTACATTCCATGATCCTCGGGGGGGCCTGACTCGAGGGGTATCTTATAAACACCTTCGAGTGCAGTAGCCCTGGTGTATCTCGCCAGTTCAGGAGTGCTTCCCTCACTGCCCAGTCCGAGATGGTCTTTTTAGCGGTGCTTTTTGCAATGCCCGCGAATGGTTCTGGTCCTATGAACACAGATTCAGTTCCTCCTTTTGCTAGCGCGTCGGCCAATAGATTGCCTTCCACTCCGCAGTGACCCGGAACCCAAATCAAGGATACCCTGTTTCCCGTTCCGAGTTTGTTGAGGAGCTGCATGCAGCTCCATACCAGTCTTGAATCAACCCGACTGGAGCACAGTGCTTTCAATGCAGCCTGGCTTGTCAGAGGCCTTTTGATTAGTTCCCTGACTCCCAGCTCTATGGCAATCATTTCTGCTTGGAAGACTGTGGTATACCTCCCAAGGTTGACTGAAATTTCAACTCTTGGATTGGTACCTACTACTCCCGCTCCTGCCCCCAGTTCAGACTTGGAGCCATCTGTAAATAGCGCAAGATCAGAGGGTGATATAAAATCGTCCCTCCTCCATTCGTCCGTGCCTGGGAAAAGGACGTTATAGGGTCGCTCTATATGCGCTTGAGGAACCATACAGTCCGAGACCATTCCAAGTACATGATGATGGGTAATTTCACCCATTATACCCGTTGTGTCTGGACCTAGTTCCGTTTTGTCACATCTGTCGGTTGATAGCAGTCTGTAGGCGACCACTTTTGCAACTCTTTCCACCTCAATGTGCAGAGGTGTTAAGTTTAGAAGGGTCTCCATGGCTAACGTTGGTGTGGTAGACATGGCTCCAGTGATGGCCAAACAGGCGGTGCGTTGCACCGCCGCCAGCCTGACTCTGGCTGTCCGTTGTAGGCACACTGACAACTAAGGAAACCTCTACAATATGAGGTCCCCTGTGCAGGGGATGTGAACAGGAAGGTGAGACTGTTGAGCACCTGCTATGTAATACAAGCCAGCTATCTTATCAATGCGGAAATGCACTCTAGAGGACCAATTGTCTTCCATGGCTAGGCTAAGAGGAATTGGAATGGCTGAATACTCAGTTCTGAGGGATACTTGGGAGGATCTACATACAACGGACCCAATAGGGCCTAAGTGCAGAGATCTTGGCAGATCACCCTCCTCCAGTACAGACCTTACTTCTCTCGTGATGACGCGGTTTCCACAGGCCTATGCATCATCTCATACCGCTCGTGAAACGTTTACTGTCTTGTACGAATTTACTCTTGGGCGTGTCATTTTCCGGTTTGAGATCAGAATTGACCACCACGATCTGGTGACTTCACCTTTGGATGTCTTGGACTTCTCTGGTTGTGAGGTTATCTGAACTTATAGATTCATAGATTTATATCAACAAACCTGCGACCATCAAAGTAGGCTTACAATATATTTTGTTTCAAGCATTATTTCGAGACGCATATAAAGGGTGAGATTTTAGTAACGAATCGGTCGATAACTCCACTACTGTAAAAGATAGCAGAAAAAGTTGTAAATAAAAGTTGTAGCTAAGGATATGCTCCTTGCTCAGAAAATATTTTTATTTATACAGGGTGATCCATAACTACATGGTGATGCAAACATATATTTTTTTGAATGAGATACCCTATAATTGTATTATCCCATATTTAGATTCTACTAATAATCCCCCTTCTTACAATATAAGGTATTGTAACATTATACAGAGTATTTCAAAAGTTATGACCATTTTGATATCCAAATGGCTGTCAAATGCACGTACTGTATTCAAATCGCATTTAGCCTATTGCTGCTCTTACATTTAACAATTATGGCAAGGTATAGCTTATACAAATATACCTACAAATTAATATGAAATAATCACAATCCACAATAAGAATGTGATTGTAAATATTCTCTTCTAAATAATTGTTTCATGAACTGCATTCAGTTCTGGTTTATTTCAAGATACATTCGTTAAATTAGTAACATTGACAAAATGGAAAAAATACAAATTTTAAAATTGATGGTTGTTGTTGTCACGGGAACGCTAGCTTACTAATCGGGGCGCGTTCGAACGAAAGTAATTTGCTTTGAATGACTTGAAGCATGTTTTTTGTTACTTGATCTTGAATAATACAGAATATTGCCATACGAAGTTATCGAGATAACCAGTGGTTCAGTTAATGTAATCTCTGAAACTCATACTGTGTGTGTATATCTGATTCATCGATTTCACTAACTCATAACAATTAAGACCACATCTCTTGAAATATAAACTATTTACTAACAACTTTTGAAGCTAACTTCCTAAGTAAAAATATTGTCTTTCAACAGATGTGGATTAAATTACGTGCCATGCGTAGTTCAGTTAGTTTCTCTTTCAGTTTATAATTCAACAAAAACTGGCTAGTAAATGTTACCCTACTGTCAAATGTCACATCAAAAACCTTTATTTTATTTGATTATTCTAACCCTTAAAGGCATTTGAAAATCTGATCCAAATGTGGCACCCTATAGCGCACGTTTGGAATTGTCCTGCATACAAACTTCTTGATATTTAAATCATTCTTTTTGTTTCAGCTTCCATCATGTTTAGCTTTCCGGATCAAAACACCGTGAAAAAAGTGATCAAAGCGCTACCTCGTGTTGGAGTAGGTATTAAATACGGTATTCCTCAGACACGTAGAGCAAGTATGATGTCCCCCAGGCAACTTATGCGAAACTCTAATATGACGCAAAAATGGCAACGCAGAGAGATCTCAAATTTTGAGTATTTGATGTTCCTCAACACTATTGCAGGTAATTTCTCCACTATCAATGTTGGCTAGACATTCAATGTGAATTTTATTTTTGCTGTTTATACTTGATTTTATAATACTTTAAATGCGTGAGCCTATTATTATTTTATACGACTTAACAGTGGTTTACACCGCTCGGAGTTAAAGTTCATCAGAAAAACACCTTAAGTGCAAATCGTACCTGAATCGGGATTAAAACTAAAACATCGAAAACATAGACCGATGTTCCGTTTCTATCGTATTGTCATATATTGCCACTCACTTGTCTGGAAGAAGAAAAGTTTGTATAGTTATGGAAATTGTTGTGCATGAGCATTTCAGAAACATAAAATTATTTCTATCAGCAAGCATGAATCAAAATAGATCGTTTGGATTAAATATCAACGGCATAGATGAAATGTATGAGGACGATCTACGATATTATTGGCCAAAGTTACATAGGAAATTTGTTAAATCTCCTAGTACTCGATTTTTACCAAGATCCTCAAAAAAATTAACTCGTAATTTATTAAGTTACGATCAAAACTGATCGGTACAAAGGAACAACGGTTTAAGGTTTAGTTAAAGTTAATCATAAATTATTTATTCAAGTTGTAATTTAACAATGAATCCGTCTTAAATAGTCGCTAGGTAATCTCTTTAAAAGTTGCTGGGTAATCAAGCGGAACATGCAAGCGACGTCATGAAGTATCGTGTATCCGTAGAGTTTCACTAATTTACAAATGAGAGGTCGGAAATCATTCAGAACAAAGTATGTCTCAAATTAAGCATGATATCTCTTGTAAACACACTATGGATTGATCATAAACGTACGTACGCTAAAGCTGAAACTGTAGATGTTGTGCTGTAGATCGACAATAATGAACGTATGCATGCGTAAGTTAATATCCAGGGAACTGTGACAGCTACGTCTTTATTTTAGAACGGGCAACGGCGCCGGTATAAACGCGTGCACGGAAATCATTTATAGTTTCAGCATGAGTCTAGGTACGTTCATGATCGATCTACACTGTTCATTAGTGGTCATTATGTTTGAAAATGAAGCATATGCATTGTGTTCATATACGATTTATGGAGTGGAAGTGCGGTGGCTGCTCGCGCGGAATCATCATCATAGTCACAATGTCTTAACAGACATGTTGTGAACTCGTAAAATGCATTAAGTCGGAGCTAGAGTATTGCCGACACGAATATTATCAACAGTTTTGAGAACTGTATCTCGCCATCGTTCGCGATTTTCTGTCAGTTCAGAGGCGCTCTTGATACTCATATCTAGCAACTGTTTCGTCGTATCCACCCAGCGTGTAGGGGAACGGCCACGGCGCCGCCCACTCGGGGCGTGACCCTGAACTACAAGTTTCTCCATATTATCGCTTCTGTGAATATGTCCGAAGAATGTAAGCATTCTCGTCGACACAATGGAGGATAGTCCCTTTGGATTACCGAGCTCATCCAGTATGGAAACATTAGTTCGATGGGCTGTATAAGGAATTCTCAGCATTCTCCTCCACGTCCACATTTCAAAAGCATCTATGCGAGCTCGATCTACCTTTTTAACAGTCCAAGTTTCCGAGGCATACAAAAATATGGAGATCACAAGAGACTGAACCAGCGACATTTTGGTAGCCTTAGTGATGTTATGGTCACGCCATATTTTAGTAAGCTTTGTCATGGCCACCCCTGCCTGTTGAATGCGCCGTCGAATCTCATTCTCACAGCTACCTGAATTGTCGATCAAAGAACCGAGGTACACAAAACTTTGAACTACCTCACAACGGCCTATTGACTTTATTTCCCGATGGCATTTATACATTCCGTACATGTATATACCACCTAGCACAGTCCCATTGGTCAGATTTGAATCTTGAACGAATCAAATTTTGAGTGCCATACGCGAGTATGGAATGTATATGAGTGCTATATGCACTTACGGAATGTAGTAATTGATGCAGGTGAAAATTTACAAAAAGGAAAGCGATTTAAGCGTAAACCATTTCTTAACTATATATTAAACTGTAGTAAACTTTATTACAAATTAAGTTTATAGTATGGTGTATAATTTTTGTCATTTTTTACGAAATATTAAATTTACCTAATAATTGCAAACATCTGTTGTATTAAGTTAATTAAGTATTGAGTTTTAGTGGGCAAAGAAAACATACATTACTCACAAGATTAAAGACATTAAATGATATAACAAAACAAAAAAGAATGTTATATAAAATCATTGGCGTAAACTATGTTTAATAGCATTGGGTTTTATTAGTTTTAATATTCTGGGATAGATTACGTTTTTCTTTCGGGCTCAGTCAATAGGTTTGATCTATATTTTCCAGGACTCGGTTCAAAATATTTATAATTAGGAGGCAACTCTGCCTCAGCATGCATGGAGATTTCAAAGCATAGTCGTACGTTTGACATGCGCATAGTTATGCGCATACGGCACTCGAAGTTTGATTGGTTCAAAATTCAAATTTGACCAATGAGATTCTGCTAGGTGCTGTATGCATGTACGGAATGTATAAATGCTTCCCGATGATTGACCATATGCTGCACTGTGTTGTTCTAAAACGTTTAATAGAGCTACTAGTTCTTCCTGAGAAGCAGCAATAAGGGTTATATCGTCAACAAATCTTAAGTTAGATATTTTGCTTCCGCCAATAGTTATACCGCCATTCCAGTTGTCCAATACCTGTCTCATCACAAATTCAGAGTAAATGTTAAATAACATCGGAGATAATACACATCCCTGACGAACTTCTTTTCTGGTTGCTGTTTGACGAGACATACGGGTTACCATTAATTCTTACACGAGCCGAGCTAGACTCATAGAGTTGCTGTATGAAAAATACTAAGTGGTAAGGGACTCCTATAGAAATATAAGGATTTCCCACAGTTTAGGCCACTTTAAGTTATCAAGCGCCTTAGAATAGTCCACAAAGCAGATAAAAACTGGAAATCTGGCTTTTCACGCGTACCGCGTCCTCTTACGAAGCCTGCCTGCGCCTGAGAAATTTGCCAGCCAATAAAACCCTCCTAACGAGACTGTAAAATATATAGTAGAACCTTACTTGCATGAGAGATTAACGAAAGTAGGCAATAATATTGTCTGGATTTGTTGGAGATCCTTTCTTCTGAAGTGGAACAAAAATGGATGTGCACCATTCATCTGGCCAAAGACCGGAGGACCAGACCCTCTTACAAATGTTATATAAAAGAGAGATGCCGTCTTCACCCAAGAATTTTAATGTTTTGGCAGAAATAGCTCGCGCGGAATACAGACGGCGATAGCCTAGTCGCAGTCAGCCCAACCAAAGAGTTTTTTATCAAACTTTTCGACGTCTACACGAGACAGAAACTATTCGACGACGCCTCAGTGATGCCGGTAGGCCTCGTCTATAATATATCATCCCGAAAATGAGGACCAAATTCTTCCGAATGGTGAACAAAATCCTAGAACATTCACCTACACTGTTGCAAATCGCCTAAATACGGTATTTTGCAATGGAAGGTGTGGTTCACTGCGCACACGACTGGTCTGCATCCGTACCATTACATGCCAGTACATATTTTGAAGAAAGGCGATCCTGTCAGAAGAATGGATGTTTCCTTTTTAAGTAGGAATTTTTAGACGGATAAGAACATATATAAATAAAACTCTATGGATACAAGATACTTCATAACGCGGCCTGCATGTTTTGCTTGCTTGCGTAACAACTTTTTAAGACGAATCCATTTTTAATTACAACTTGAAGTTTTCTTCTAAAATTATACAATTTTGAGACCCTATACTGAAGTTTTGGTTAACCCATCACTTTTTTATGACTATTCATGATGCAAAAGCACAATACTCAAGTACCCATAACAAAAATTAGAAATCCGATGACAAGTTTTCTCCAAACGGCATGCTGAAATCGAGGCTGAAATGGTATGTTTTTAGAGCTTAAATGCAATATTATTGTCTGTGTTTATCCAAATTTATGATACCAATAGCTAATTGGAAAGATGGGCATGCCTTTACCGAAAAGTGCATGGTTAATTATTATTTGGCGAAGATAAATTCAATTTTTACAACGCTTCTGTAAGTCACATTGCAACACATTCTGATTTTCACACCATCTTGAGAAGTGTTCGATATATGTTCGCTTTCTAGTCGATAATGACGTAATAGCATATTAATAATTCTAATACCTAAAATGCCAAAATCTGACAATAACATTTTGTTTTTTAAGGTTTTCGTTTGGAAGCCTGCGTTTGAATGAAATTCAATTTATCTCGGAAACTATTGAAATTGGACATATTATTATGTGACCAATTTTATAGCTTACCACCTCTACTATTACCACCCCAAATATCTGTATCGAATTACCAATCACCCTGTATATACAAGATCAGTCAGTAGTGCGTGGAGAGAATTAAGGTTTATTAAAACACATTTTCGAAGCCTTAATGCTGCGATACAAAAATAATTGATTTGCAAGATATATACAGGGTCATTTGTAACGAACTTGCATGTTTTTTAACAATATCATCATTGCTCATATTTGAACTCTTTGGGCAATTTCAAGGCAAGAGTAGATATAACTGCGGTATCAATATGCATGAAATATAGTTCTGTCTACGGGACGGCCAAATTCGGATGAATAATAGTAGTAGTAGCAGAATCAGAGGTTACTTGATGTTTCCGAATTGAAGTGGGCAGACACAACGGAACGCCGATCCTCGACTTCCGACCATAGCATCGTACCCTAGCTCCGCTCACAAAAAAATAAAGACACAGTCTTAGATCAAAAATCGGCCTGACTTTCTTGTAGTTTTCTTTTAATGCCAAAGTATCTAACTAACTTGTAATTCTGAATCTTCACTAATTTCGGAAGCTAGTATAGATGATACTTAACTGTGGAAAATAAACAATTTCTGTCAAACTGGCTCCACTTTGATGCCTGTTATCAGCTTACCGTTGTTATTTGTGGCTATAGCCATTGGTATTTAGACAACACTAAGTTGAAAGATGGCAATTTTTTCCATAATTAAATGGTTGATATAGTTTTCATTCTTATTAGAATGCTCAACATATCCACCAACTTGTTAATTTTGTTTTTAGGTCGAACATACAACGACCTGAACCAGTACCCCGTGTTTCCATGGGTGCTCACGAACTATGATTGCAAAGACTTAGATTTGAGCTTACCGAGCAACTACAGAGATTTATCGAAGCCTATTGGTGCTCTGAATCCGAGCCGTAGGGCGTACTTCGAAGAAAGGTACTCGACGTGGGAACACGACAGCATTCCTCCCTTCCACTATGGGACTCACTACTCTACGGCCGCCTTTGTATATAATTGGCTCATAAGAATAGTAAGTGTTGCCGATTTTCATCATTAAATTATAAATCAGGTTAGGTGAGATATCAGGTCTAATAAAAATGTCAAAATGTCAAAATCTACCAAGAGATCCATTTTCGTAGCCCTAGGTAGATACATACTAATATGTAACAACCGGCCTAAAGACATTGACATGATGACATTTTTTTCTACAGGGTGTCTAGTTAGTGTGTAGTTCTTCGATATCTCGCAAGGTATACCTGATAGAAGAAAATCTCAAAAACAAAAGTTAATCGGTTACTTAAGAGGCATATTCTAAAAATATTTTGAATTATACAGGGTGTTGCGGAAAAGTAGGATAGTGATCAACTCAATTTTTTTATATGGAACTATACCTTTTTTTTAAATTCTGCTTGTTAATATCATCGATCTCTATTTAACTATGAAATATTTTTGGGATCGGTTGCGACGTTGCCAAGTTATAATTTATTTTCTATTAATTTCCGGATTTGCAAGGTAGTAGTAGTAGTAGTATAGCGTTTATTGTAAGTATAAAATAAATAAAATACAATAAACAACAAGTGACCCAAAAAAAGTTAAAAACTTGTGCTTGGGTATAAGTAATTATTATAAAATGGAAACAACAAATAAGGGCTAATTCAGGAATATTTATATTTAAATATTATGTATTCCATATATGTCAGTAACAATAGGTATTGCATATGTCTACAAGTTGGTGAATTTTAATGCGCTTATTATTTACTATCCATTGTTTTAAACCATACTTGAATGAATTTAAAGGCACTAGACATTTTATGCTTTCTGGTAGCTCATTGTATAGTCTTGGAGCAAGAAATGTATGACATCGTAATAAAGTATTTTTTCTTGCTTTTGGTACAACATTACATGCATATCTTATGTCATATTTATGTTCGTGTTTTGTCAAGTTTGATTTATTTTTATATTGGTAAATACCTAATGACATGAAAAATGTTTGGCGGATATCTAGAATTTTTGTTTTAGAAAATAACAAGTCACTAGGATATGTACATTTCACTTTATATAAAATTTTTATTAAACGTTTTTGTATAATTTCTATTGCTTTTATATTATTTTTACATGCTGCGCCCCACACCACAATACATTATCGTATATGACTATGAACAAGTGCTTCGTATACAATGATCATCTGTTCATAGGTAAGGATAGTGGAAAGGAGTTTAAATTTGCTTATAACGTAACGAATCTTTTTGACAACATATTCGGTATGCTCTTTCCATTTGATATGGCAATCTAGATATATTCCTAAGTACCTGATACTGGTGACCATTGATATAGAAGCTACCTGTTTACAACTGATTTGTAAGTTGGTGTAATTCGGTAAGCCGTTTGCGTATGATGCGAATGGAACAAAGTGAGTCTTGTTGAAACTGACTGTTAAAAGTCGACTACTGAACCAGTTGAACATTTTTTTAAAACCATTTTCAGCCTTTGATTTTAATATTTCCCAACTTCCAGCAGAAAATATAACAGCTGTATCGTCTGCAAAACTCACTATATCTCCGCTCACATCAACCGCAAATAGATCATTTATATATATGTTAAAGAGTAATGGTCCCAGTACCGTTCCTTTTGGAACACCGCATGTTATAGGCAATGGAGAACTAGAGCATTTATTTATCATAACAGTTTGTGTTCTATTACTTAAATAACTTTTAATTAGATGATAGATTTGACCCCGTATACCATAATTTTGTAAAGTTTTCATGAGTATCATATGATCAACTGTGTCAAATGCTTTTGCTAGGTCAACAAATACACATAATGTTGGAATATTTCTGTCTACATTTTTGCATAGTTCTCCTATTACATATGTCACCGCATCTTCAGTAGATTTATTTTTTTTGAAACCGAACTGTTTATTAGAAAATATGTTATATTTCTCTAAAAATTCTGTCAATTTGTTCTTTATTATATTTTCAAAAACCTTTGCCAAACAGGAGATAAGTGAGATAGGTCTATAATTAGATAAATCATATTCATCACCAGTTTTATGTACAGGCATCACAGTCGCAATTTTGAGTATAGATGGAAAAATACCCTTTTCCAGACAACAATTAATTATTCTAGTGAATGGCTCCGAAATCAGATGTGCTACGATTTTGAGTGTTTCAGCAGTTAAATTGTCTATTCCAGGTGTTTTGCCATTTTTCAGCAGCATTATTGAATTAATTACTTCTTGTTCAGTGATTTCTTGTACTACAATGGAGTTTGAGAGTCTGATTGTTTGTGTGTCTAGGTATCGGATACTTGATTTAATTTTTTCGGCTAGACGTTTACCAATAGAGCAAAAGTATCGGTTAAATTCATTACTAATATTTAAGTTAGTGTTCAACATGTCTCCACTTTGAGACATAATTTTACCAATGTCTTTACCAGAGTTATTTACACCTATAACGTTATTCACACATTTCCATAGCTTTTGTGTATCGTTGGTATGGTTCATGATTTTATCTTGATAATATGACAATTTTCTAGCTCTGATTAAATTTGTAAGCTTATTATGATATTTTTTATATTTTTCTTTATTTTCTACTGACGGATCATTTATCATTATTTTGTAAAGCCTATTTTTTTCATTTACGGAATTTATTAAAGCAGCAGTGATCCATTCTTTTCTTTTCTGTTTGTTCTTTTTTATTCTCACTTTTGTTGTACAATGTGTGTTGTCAGAGTTGTAATGAATGTTTCTGATGATTTTTCAATTTCACTAGCGAAATACACCTCATTCCACGATTCATTTTTTAGTTCATTTAAAAGTTTATTTTTATTTAAGTATTCTTTGTATCGCAACATTTCACTATTAAGTGGATTATTTGTTCCTGGAAGTAGTATCTGTAGTACTTGAGAAAAATGATCTGTAATTGATGTTTCAACGATAACGGGAATTATTCTCACATCTTTAATTTTGTTATTAATAAATATGTGATCAATACACGATTTTGTACTATCAGTTATTCGAGTGTAGCTGTTTATTGCAGATGTGAAGCCACGAATGCTTAAAATATTAAGATAGTCCTGAATGTTGGTTTCTACTCCAAGAATATTGATATTTATATCACCTATTATAACATGCATATCTGCAGATATGCATGTTGCAAGATAGTGATTGAGATTTTCAACAAATTCATTTACGAGTGTTTGTGGTGATCTATATATGCACGTAATCAAAATTCTTTTATTACACTTAGTGAAGTATATCTGAACGATTTTGATATTCCCAATAATAAATGTATTATAACTATGTAAAGTATTTTCTCTTATATACACTACCACTCCATCATTTTGATTCACATCGCCATTGTTGTACACTAATGTGTATCCATCAAGCTTATACAACGATATATCATCTAGCTTCCAGGTTTCAGATAGAATTATAAAATCTAAACTAAAATTAAGTTCACTTAGTAGTAATTTAAGTTCATTAAGTAATACGTCCAAGTTGATATATTCCTTCAACTTTTCTCAATAATATTATACAGCAAGTTACCTGAATATTAAGTGGATATTGTTTTGGATGTTACCACCAATTTGTATTTACAGGGTGTTTTTGGCACAATTTTAAATTACGGCAACTTTAAGGTCATTTTACTATGTTTTTTTTATATGTAACACCCTGTATTTTTTATTTTAAATCGAAATATCTAATACCCCATCTCGCCTTGTAATATTTTTTTGCGCGTTTGTGACGTTGCCAAGTTATAAATTATTTTTCCAAATTTTTAAACAAATATCCCCGATTTTAATTCATTTTAAATAGAAGCCTCTACTTATTTTTATTGCAATGAACTGCGCATGTCAAATTTAGTAAGATCTCACAATTTCAAAATTTAGTTTCTATTAATTACTGAGATACGGCAACAGCGCTTTTTCAGTAAACGGTACCGGAACGCTTAAATATTTTCAAAACTGCCACAGCTGGAGAGGTGAAATTCGATACTTGGGGGTTTTTGAACATACAGAATTCAAAAACGCTAACATCAGTGTTGTCAGATTTACCAATTTTACGTCAGAACTTTGAATGGGATGCCCTATTTATGAAGTCTAACGTAAAAGTGGGTAAATCTGACAACACTGATGTTAGCGTTTTTGAATTCTATACGTCCAAAAACCCCCAAGTATTGAATTTCACCTTTCCAGCTGTGGCAGTTTTGGAAATATTTAAGCGTTCCGGTACTGTTTACTGAAAAAGCGGTGTTACCGTATCTCAATAATTAACAGAAACAAAATTTTGAAATTGTGAGATCTTACTAAGTTGGGCATGTGCTATTGATTGCAATAAAAATAAGTAGAGGATTCTATTTAAAATAAATTAAAATCGGGGATATTTGTTTAAAAATTTGGAAAAATAATTTAAAACTTGGCAACGCCGCGAAAAAATATTAAAAGGTGAGATAGGGTATTAGTAGATATTTCGATTTAAAATAAAACATATAGGGTGTTACATTTAATAAAACAAAGTAAAATGACCTTCAAATTGCTTTAATTTAAAATTCTGCCAAAAGCACCCTCTAGATACAAATTGCTAGTAACATCCAAAATAATATCCACTTATATTCAATATTGAAAGTAATTCTTATCCCAGTTTTTTTTTGTAGAAGAGGTTTCTCCGGATTTTGGGATAAATTAATGCGGTTCTAACTCAAAGAGCCGACGTTTCGGCGTTTATTTTACGCCTTCTTCAGGGCTAAAATTCATACGAAGACGAAAAATATATAAGTAAAACATGGAGTGCCAAAACGATGAGTAAAAGCGTTGACAATTCAGTCTAACAGACAAACTTAAAAAAAATTTAAAATTTTTACACATAAAGTTACAATTAAAATATAAAAGATTTTAACATTTAAGCATGATAAGGCTGTCAATAAGAAAACTGACACTCTTGATCTAAGTCAGATTTATAATTTATTGATTACTAATTACATTAAACTAAAAAGAACGTAATCAAAGAATTGGTTGACTTTATGACTGAACCTGGTATATTCATTAAATAGTACACATGTAAGTATAAAATATTCATATTTTCTCAAACTGTCTTCAGTGTACAGCAGCATATATCAATAAAAGGTGTATTGACGAACGGCATCTACGATTCTTTTTATCGATTGATATCTAAGAAGATTTTCTGGAATGTTTTTTTGTTGTTTATTGACAAAAAGGGATATGTTATTCCTTGTTGCTTTAGGGGTGTGCTCGATAGGTAAGGATGTATGCTCTACATTTTAGTGTATTTTAACATTCTAGTGGAAAACTGTATTATATTTTCAACTTTTATACTTTTAGGCAATGTACCGGCTTTTTATTTTGATTGTTTTGCCGAGTTACCTTTTTTAAATGTTAAAATCTTTTATATTTTAATTGTAACTTTATGTGTAAAAATTTTAAAATTTTTTTAAGTTTGTCTGTTAGACTGAATTGTCAACGCTTTTACTCATCGTTTTGGCACTCCATGTTTTACTTATATATTTTTCGTCTTCGTATGAACTTTAGCCCTGAAGAAGGCGTAAAATAAACGCCGAAACGTCGGCTCTTTGAGTTAAAAACCTCTTGCATTAAGTTATCCCAAAATCCAAAGAAACCTCTTCTACATTCAAGTAACTCGCTGTATAATATTATTGAAAAAAATTAAAGGAATAGGTATATCAATTTGGACGTATTACTTGCGACCTTGCAAATCCGGATTAATAGAAAATAAATTATAACTTGGCAACATCGCAACCGATCCCAAAAATATTTTAGGATTGAATAGAAATCAATGATGGAAACTAGAAGAATTTAAGAAAAAGGTACCTATAGTTCTATATAAAAAATCAAGTTGATCACTATCCTACTTTCCCGCAACACCCTGTATATTTCAAAATATTTTCAGAGTATGCGTCTTAAGTAACCCAATAACTTTTGTATTTGACATTTTCTCCTATCACGTATACCTTGCGAGATATCAAAGAATTACACACTAACAGGACACCCTGTATACATGCCTCTATGAAACTGCTTCCCGGCAGTTCACGATACTTGACATTAGCATCATCCCCCATTCTTAGGGCCGGTTTCTCAATGTCCAGTTAAAGTGTCAGATAGGTATCTGCCAGATAGCGTTGCTATGGATACAACTGTCAGATAAGATTTACGTGACTTCGTAAGTTTAGCCTTCAATTGTTTAAACAATTTATCTAACAGTTTCTGTTATCTTACAGATAAATATTTAACTGGACATTGAGAAACCGGTCCTTAGGGCCGTATTCATAATCGTCTCTTGAGTAATAATCAAGGATGGCCTTGTGCATCTATTTCACAGACAACATTTACGAGAGGCCCTACGTCAAATATAAGTCAATTTGTTATGCTTATGCCTACGCATTTTTATGTTTTATGTTTTTGTTCTATGCCAGTATTTCTTGTTTTTTAGCGGACATTTTTCTGGTTGGGGCAGAAACTGACAACCTTACTCTAAAATTAAGCTACAAAATCGCCTTAACTGCAACGAAATGATCCAAAGACTCTGAAACACAAAACAGTACTTGAGAGACACTCAAGTATTAAGGAACAGTCAAATAGCAACTATGAATACTGCACTCAATAACTCAGTCTTATCTATATAAAATAACTACTCGTATGTTTGTTTCAGGAACCCTTTACAACAATGTTTTTGGCGCTGCAAGGCGGAAAATTCGACTACCCTAATAGGCTCTTTTCTTCCGTCGCGTTATCCTGGAAAAACTGCCAACGAGACACGTCGGACGTCAAGGAGCTCATACCTGAATTTTACTTCTTACCAGAGATGTTTGTGAACTCCAACAAGTACAGGTTAGGCGTAAACGAGGATGGCAAACCCATCGACGACGTGGAGTTGCCGCCATGGGCCACCTCTCCAGAAGAATTCGTCAGAATCAACAGAATGGCATTGGAATCGGAATTCGTGTCCTGCCAGTTACACCAATGGATCGACCTCATATTCGGTTATAAACAGAGAGGTCCTGAGGCGATTAGAGCTACTAATTGTTTCTACTATTTGACGTACGAGAGCAGTGTCGATTTAGACGCAATAAATGAAAAGGTGATTCGAGAAGCGATAGAGAATCAGATTAGGAATTTTGGTCAAACGCCTTCGCAGTTACTCATGGAACCTCATCCGCCAAGGAGCTCAGCTATGCACTTGGTAAGTATTTACTTTAGTAGGTGGTATGTGTAGATGAGAACAAGTAAATCATATAGAAAGTTTCAATTATTTACAACAAGAGTGGTATTAAAGAACGGTCAGCTTCGTCAGACCCGTATACCGGAGAGGGGAGCATTAGGTACCCTTCCCCTAGATAAAATATTACACGGAGGTATGTATATCGAATCATTGGACGATATATTTAATTGAACCTCCTTGAGGGAAAGGAACAACTTTATTACAACCTCATGGAACAAGATGTCACAATATCATTTCCAGTCGAATACATCAAAAACAGCTGGCCACAAATACTGACACCAGTGTGACCAAAGCTACGCTGTAGTCATTGCGACTGTATCAATGGTTTTTAGGCAGCGGTTAGGTTTAGAAAGAGCAGACGCGCTCTAAGACCTCTTATCACAATTCTGGATCCGCCCCTGCTATTAAATGTAACGAATCTGAGCGATGTCACATAGTTAAGCAAATACGCGTAATAAGAAACGATTCATAATATAAAGGACAAAAGATAGTTTCAAAGGGCTACGGTGAAAAGATATTCATAGCACGACAACTAAAATTAAATAATATTCGGCCGAATATACTAGGGTATATGAAGTAACCATTTTCTATGCACAGAAATTCAATAAAAGTAGCTGGAAAATAAGCCAGCTATGAGTCCTCACTGTCACTTACTATTTATGTATATAGTTTTTTGGGTGAATCTTCAATTTAATAAATTATTCGGTTTCCAAAAGGTGATTTATAATACCTATCACTGCGGAAGAAAGGCTTCTGCCCGGCAAGGACAACTTTCTTCGAAAGGGGTAGAATTTTACAACTCGCCTGATAATCCAGTATACATACCCTCTTTGTTCCGCCACTGTCTTAAACGAAAAACCGGCAAGGTACCATGACCTTCATGCAACCGACATGGCACGAAGCTGTAACAGCAGTTGCATAAATATAGTGCTTCCAAATTCTTGCCGACTATTGGCACCTCCGCACAAGGGTCGATCTGGCCGACGCGTTTATAGTCGCACACAAGTGGATTAATACAATTATTATTGTTATTGCTGTCTGAAGGATTGTTGAGATACCAATATACAGGGTGTCCCAAAAGTCAACATCAAGCCGCAACGGGGTGAAGGATTGGTTGTAACTATCATAAGAAAAATCAGAAAAAAAATCTATCCCATGCAGTTTGAAAATTATGGACATTTAAAGAAAAGCCTAGAAATTTGGTCAAATTATAACAATTTTTCGGTTATTGTGTTAAACTTTTATTATTTTTGTTCATTTAAACTTTGGAACCGTAACCGTAAATAACATATCTAGAAGTACAGTCAAAAATAATGACACAATTGCCCCAAGTTTTCTAGGATGAAGACTATTAGTTGAACTATGAATTTAAAATTTTTAAAGTTTGCCGACTTTGAAAGGCCCTCCTTTAAAAAAATTTCTAAAGTACCTTGACAAGTGCCATTAAAAGTTGGCGCATTTAACCAGGTACAATAATAATTGTTAGTTTCATACAAAAAAAATGAGTAAAAAAAACCTCAAGTAACCCGATTTTTGCTAGTCCATTTCACTCAGGTCAGATATTCTTTATTCGCACAGCTTCTGGTAGGTTCTTAATTTTACGGCAAAATGAAGAGAGAGGTGGATAGTGGACACTGGACATGTTTGCCATGAGTGAGCAAGACAGATAGTGACGCCACTTTTAGCAAAGTCAACAAAACAAGTAAAATTAATAAAATAATGAAAAATCTTGACCTAGCTTCGTTTAGGTTTATTGGATTAGAAGTCAGATAGGGAAATAACATTTTTTATTACAATAGAAGTTCAAATTGTGTACCATCAGCCTCAATACACGCCCTACATTTTCTTAAAAAAGATCTACTTATTAGCCGGACACATTTAATGTGAGAAGACGGATCCCAGTATCGCTTTAAAGTAAGCCTGTGGACCGGAATTTTAAACGGCAAAATTTTTGGCCTTTTGAGCTGCCTGAGAATTAGAATGGCACGAATTGCCTACATTTTTACGATAAAATTGTACCAACCTTGTTAGAGAACGTACCACTAAAGCGGCCTACAGACGTTGATGTAAGCTACTATTCTTCAATCGGCTCAAGGTTTCATGAAACGCGTCAGTTGTATAAGTTCCTACTCAAATAGATACCTATTGCGATGCCTGAATCGACTTGATATTTCATGCACGTTTCATGCAACACAAGAATGTGTGGGAATTGGTGGGCTTATATCTTTGCATACTATTCATGTTGAAACCTGCATCACTGCATCGAAGTCACCGGCTCGGCGACATGGCTAACCGACCATAATAGGATTCCAGAATCTGCATCGCTGCAAGCCGCAACTGATACAAAATTCGTGATTCAGTACAACACACGCTGCTACTTGCGTTATGAAACGTAGAAGTCGATACCTAAATCGCAGCATGCATCAACGTCTGTAGACCGCTTAACAGATCGTCGCCACATGAGGTATCAAAAAGATGGCTGCCCAAAGCATTACGCAGTGCAAGTAAGAGGTTTCCTTGACCAAAAATATCCGGGAGGTGGAGGTGGACGTTCGGGCACTATCTCGTGGCCAGCCCCTTCCCTAGATTTGAATCCCCTGGAATTTTGTTATTGGGGTGTCCTCAAAGAAAAAGTTTATTCAAAGCCCATTGGGAGCGCAGCCGAGCAGCGTAAACGAATTTCTCAAGCTGCTGAGGACACCAACTCTCGAGGATATGCCTGGCTAATAAGTAGATCTTTTTTTAAGAAGATGTAGAGCGTGTATTGAGTCTGATGGTAAACAATTTGAACATTTATTGCCTGACTTTCATTCCAATAAACCTAAACTAAACTAGATCAAAGTTATTCATTATTTTATTAATTTTACTTATTTTTGTTGACTTTGCTAAAAGTGGCGTCACTATATGTCTCGCTCATTCATAGCAAATATGTTCATTATCCATCTCTCTCATCATTTTGCCGTAAAATTAAGAATCTACCAAAAGCTTCTGCGAATAAAGAACATCTGATCTGAGTGAAATGGGTTAGCAAAAATCGGGTTACTCGAGGTTTTTATTTTTTTACTCGTTTTCTTTAGTATGAAACTAACAAGTATTTTACGATCCTGGTTAAATGTGCCAACTTTTAATGGAACTTGCCAAGACACTTTAGCACATTTTTTTAAAGCAGGGTCTTTCAAAGTTGACAAACTTTAAAAATTTTAAATTAATAGTTTAACTGATAGTCTTCATTCTAGAAAACTTGGGGCAATTGTGTCATTATTTTTGACTGTGCCTCTAGAAATGTTACGTTACGGTTCCAAAGTTTAAATGAATAAAAATAATGAAGGACTAGTATCACGAGGTTAAGAACAATGATTTAATTATTATGGCCGCTTAGTGCATACACAAATAAACGTTCTGCTGCATTTCGTTACTTTCTACATCATTTTGTTTTTTAGTAATTCCATTCTAAAGTTTAAAGAAAGGAATTCAAATTCAGCCAATCAGTGCCAACCGCGCGAATTATCAGCAGTGCATTGTTGCCAAGAACAGCTCCGACTCGCAAAACATTTACATTTCACATAAACATGTTATTTGCTATCCAAAGTGTTATAAATAACTTGAAACTCACTTCTTAGCTTTCACATTTCTCATCTTCGTATTGAAAAACTGCATATTATCCACATAAAAGTCGTTCACCATAGCCATATCAACTTTAGGCAGGTTATCTGAATCGGCGTTTGTGAATCCACTATCGATTTTACCCATACTTGTTGGTTATGTTATGATAAAATAACTTGAAACCTACTAAAATGGAATAAAAGGATATCCTGTACAAATAAACGCAAACAAATAATAATAACTTTAAGATTGTTGAAAATTACAGCCAAAGCCCAATGGAATTTGGAAATGACAATGACCGAATGACGATTGATTGACAGGATTGACGGATCAGGAACCTTAACTTAGCTTTCGGAAGGGCTGTTCCAAATTATGGTTCTATCACCGTCCTAGAACTGTTTTCATCATGCCCCGCCCATTTTACAGTTCTCAAAATGATGATTGGTTGGTCCACCAGCGTACCAACCAATCATCGATTCTAGAATCACAAAATGGGTGGGGCATGATGAAAACAGTTCTAGGACGGTGATAGAACCGTAATTTGGAACAGCCCTGGAATTTCGGATCACGGGACATTAAAACCACAAAACATATCAGACGGGAACAGAAGACAAGATAGATGAGCCAGCCCGCGTACAGCTCCGCGCGCCATCAGAATGCGGCAACACAGCACACATATCTGTCTTTTGATTGGCTGTTCGCCTATAGGGCAGTGACATCACTGCCCTAGGAGAATTCAAATATTTTCCTCATTTTCACGGCTTTCCTGTGCCCAAAAAAATCGGAGAAAAAAATGAGATGCTTTTTATGACGTACTCTATCATATGCAACCAGAAATAAAATTCATGATACTAGTCCATTTGACCAAATTTCTAGGTTTTTTTTTAAATGGCCATAATTTTCAAACTGCATGGGATAGATTTTTTCTGATTTTTCTCATGATAGTTACAACCAATCCTGTCACCCTGTATATAATTATATGAGTTATATTAACTTTGTATATCTCACGGTTTTTGAATCACCATACATATTGTCAGATGACATCTATTTTCATCCACAATAAACCAAAATCTTTGTTTTTTATTGTTCCAGTCGCCGATGATGTTCTCCAGCATTCCAGATGATGTGTGCATGACGATGAAGTTCCTGTCAAACAGCCCTATAGTGCACATCTCCGCTAACACTTACCCACAGCTGCCGAACCCTTCGGTGGTCACGGTGACCATGCACCAGCAGTTTGCCATCAACCGGTGGAACTCAACGTACGCAGCTGTCGCTCAATCTCCAAGCTATGCTGAAACGCCGCAGAACCAAGCGTCAAATCTTCCGCTCTCGATGGATCCAGTATTATGTAAGTTTATCAAAAATCAGTAGGAATGTCCATATACTCGTAAAGCTAAAAATACCGCGAATGCTACGCCTCATTGGGTATTAATTCTGGAAAGGCGGTACTGTCTGTACCACCGACTATGGTTCCAAAACCGAGATATGCGTTGGAACTGAAATCATTTGATCAAGCTTATCTTATTCATAAGGATAGTGAAATCATTAAGGCCCTGTTTCACAATCGGTAGTTAACTAGGAGTTAAAAGAAAACTGGTGGTTAACGAACACAATGCGTTTCATAATCGGCGGTTTACGTCAAAAGCAGTAGTTAAGTTAACCAAGGATAAAGTATGGGTTAACTCTGACGTTTATTGTGGTCAACCGATGACACATAAGCACGGCCCAACAATCAGCTTACTCAAGGTCTGTGGATTAGTGTGGATGCATTGCGCCGATCCCTTTACGCATCGACACTTTGGGTTAGATTGGTTGTGATTTCAACAGCGGCGGCACGGCAGGGTCATGGCTATCTACATAGAATATGAGTATATAGGGATAAATAATATAGATCTCAGCGCAAATCTAGTACTTTATGGGACGTTAACATTAAGGACAACATACATTTTATGTTGTCTTTATAATGTTTACCTTCCTTCCTTTTATGGGTTGAGTATTATTCCTTAATTCTGTCCTATTGTACACTTTTTTCTACTCCGCCCCTGTCAGTGTGAAAGAAACTATCCCAAAATGGGGTCATTGACTTTAGATGTTTGCAACATGTCATCACAAAGGAACCGACCGTGAGTAAGACAGCTGTTTGTTGAACCGTGACATAAGCTTGCTTTGGATATTATAAAAACATGCATTTTGACGTTGACGTCTAACGGCGCATTTAGACTATGCAACATGTTGTAAAACATCGTGTTTTAAAACACTGTTGTACAACAAGTTGCAAATACTCACGAAAAATGTTTTACAACTTATCTGTTTTAAAACAACTTTTGTGTTTTACAACAAGTTGTCGCCTTTCCGTCTTGAGCCGGAAAATGTCCAACATGTTTTAAAACATATTGATATTTCATTTTCTGAAACTACAACTTCTTTCAAAATACGGGGCGGTGCAACAGGGCGGTACAGTGCTCTGGTGTATTATTAGCTACTGCAATGTACTAGAGATTAAAAGTGTCCAAAATCATTAAAAACTATCAAATGAGAGAAAAACTCCCACCGAACGTTGCTGGCAGTTTATTCTCCGAAATAAAATTTCACATTTCATTACACAAAAATGAGGTCAAGTTGATTGACTTAGAATTTCTCACACATCATTGTGACAACAATTTATTGTTTTCCTATAGCATGAAGCTGTAGTCTGAGATGCCCCTGCAACCATTCATCGCCCACTCGCCCGCAAAAAAAAAATTAAAAATGTGTTATGTTACTGGGTCTCTTTTTCACAGGGCAACGACGTTTTATGAATACATCAAATTTATCAGTCTTATAACCCCCACTCTACAACCACCTCAATTTCACTCCCCCCCAAAAAAAATAATGAAAATAATCTGGAGCCCCTAAATGTATAAAAACGATGCTTGAGGGCTTGAGCTGTTTTTATATTTTTAGTTTTACTTCCCACACCGATAGGACGGATTTTCGTTATGTTGACATCACAACACGCCCAAAAAGAGTATTATCTCAAAATCAAAAATTTTTGCGATCACAATACTACCCTCACCTATCGGTGTGGGAAGAAATAAAAATATAAAAACACCTCAAACTTCGTTTTTAGACGTTTTAGGGGTTCCTGATCATTTTCATTTTTTTGGGTAGGGGTGAAATTGGGGTGATTAGGGGGTGGGAGGTTGTAAAAATCAAACTTTTGTTGTAATCATGATAGATTGTCCATTGACCTGTCAAAGAAGTACACAGTAGAATAACCCACTTTTTGCGGTCGGGCGAGCGATGATTTGATTGTAAGGGGATCTGGACTATAGCTTCATGCTATAGGAAAATGATAAAACTGGTTTCATCGGAATGTGTGGGAAGTACTACTAATTCATAAAATATGAGATAATTTAATTTTTTAAAGTTAATGAATTTGTACAAGTATATATTTTGAAAATATAAAAAAGAAATAAAAATTTTCTATTAACTTTTAATTTTAAACTTTATTTTTCCATTAATCGTCAATCAACTTGACTACATTTTTTTTATTATCTCTGGGCCGCGACTCGTGCGATTCATAAAAATGTTACAAAAACGTGTATTGAGCCTCTGGGCCTTTGTTTCAGAGGTCAGTTTTACAACCCGACCCCCTAACCACCACAAATTTCACCCCCACCCAAAAAAAGTAGAAAACTATCACTAACCCCTAAAATGCGTAAAAACGAAATTTCAGGAATATTTTTTTTGTTTTTTGCTAATTGCTCTGCCTTCCATGCACCGATCAAAATTATATAGCAGCATCACCTACTACAGCATATCGCTACGCAAATTTTATCACAGTCCATGCAGCGGTTACTGAGATTACGAGGGTAGAAGAACGCTAACAGACAGTCAGACCGACGGAAATGAGTGACGTGGATTTTCGTTATGTAGACGTCATAAAACGCCCAAAAAGTATATTATCTCAAAATCGAAGATGTTCATGATCGTGATACTTCCCTCACCTATCGGTGTTGGAAGTAAAAACAAAACTGCGATATGTCAGGCTTGTATCATACACCCTGTATAAGTCATTATTTTTAAAATGTAGTCCACCTCAACCTACATAGGCTAGGCATAGTTATTTTTCTGAAAAGATATATCGTTTGATCACAAGAGTCCGAGACTTTGAGCTTGACTCACCCTGTATAGATATCAATTAAATGGCTCACATATAGCGACCATAACCTCACTAAAAGCACTAGAGCACATGATCCTGTACCATAATTGGCACCGCTCTGTATTTTGCAACAAGTTGCAGTTTCAGAAAATGAAATATGAACGCGTTTTACAACATGTTTTAAAACATGTTGGATGTTTCCGACTCAAGGCGGGAACGCGACAACTTGTTGTAAAACACGAAATTTGTTTTAAAACAGATAAGTTGTAAAACATTTTCATTAGGATTTACAACTTGTTGTACAACAATGTTTTGAAACCCCTTGTTTTACAACATGTTGCATAGTCTAAATGCGATTTTTGTGCCAAAATGGTTATTGTTTTACAACATGTTGTAAAACACCATGTTTTGTTAAACTTGTTTTAAAACAAATGTTTATTAAACATGTTGCATAGTCTAAATGCGCCTTAAGATGTCGATGGATTTTGATTATAGTCTGTTGTGATACAAATCAAAAGTTGGGTTTATTTGCCAAAATGTATTTACAGAACACAATTATGGCAGTACTCTGAGACCCATCCGATAAATACTAGTTAACTTCCATCTGTCGGTTAAGTAACTACCAGGGGTTACCAATGATTGTGAAACTGGGCCCAAGAAAGGAAATGTTTGTTAAATGTAGTATTCCATAAGGGATAGTTCTGGGACCACTTCTGTTTAATATATATTAAATGATATTATCCAAATTAATTGTGTTGGTAAAATGAACAGCTTTGCTGACGATAAGGCCATACTGTATGAGGAAAAACAATGGAATATACTAAAAAATATTATTGAAAATCATTTTATCAAAATTATTCAATGGCTTACTCAAAAAAAATTGACAATCAACTTTTCTAAAACACTTTTTTACCGCTTACATCCTATTCTAGGTTTTACCTTCTTTCAAAAATATTAGACCCACACTTACGTTGGGTACGTATTAATAATCTGTTAAAAAATTAGATCTATTTATTTCCTATAAGATAAAATTATTAGCAAAGATTTGAACAGAAAAGTAGAAAACTATCTACGTACAATATACTAAGCATTAGTTGAACCACATTTATAGTATATTGGCATGGGATGCTGCATTCACAATGTCAGTGTCCTTCAAAAAGCCATTCTAAAAGCTATGTTTAAAAAACCAAAACTATATCCTAGTGTCGATTTGTTCAGAGAAGCTCTGATATACGATGTCAAGCAACTTTATTTCTTATATACTATCAATTTTGATCACAAAGTCCTTTATTTTGACGTTTTTTTTTAAATCGGTCGCCTCGTTTTCGATAAAATTAGAAATATCTCTATGTATCTTAATGTGTTCAGATAGACAACAAAAACATACGAGAATGCCACTTGCAACAAGTGTTCAAAATGTTGCCCGTTATTGTTCAAACAATGATATAGGCAATGTTCAAATTCCTGACGGACACTTGCAAAAACAGTGGAAATGATTCCAATTGATGGGGCCTAAAATCAATGTGCTCGACAAACAGCCATTATGTTTAAGAGCCTGGCCACATCTCCACGTCACGACGTCGTCCACGTGGAACGTCACGTCGAACGTCGTCGTCAACGTGGAACGCCACGCCGAACGTCGTTGCCGACGCAGATGCATGTTCTTGAATGGGCTGCTCTGATTGGTCAAAGCCTTTGTTAAAATGCGTCTGTTGATAAAATCGGGCCTACTAGCCACACGTCGGCGACTACGTTCGACGTGGCGTTCCACGTTGACGACGACGTTCGACGTGACGCTCCACGTTGACGATGGCGACGCCGTGGAGATGTGGCCAGGCCCTAACGCCAGACATTCGGGAAGGATCACTTTGCATAGGTGTGTTTTTACAAAATTCACTCAAGCGGGATCATTTGCAAAAAAAACGAAGAGTTCTGTATGAAGCCGCTCAAGTTAAAGTTTTGTGTCATTTTGACATAAATCCTAATTCTTCAACACGCAAAATTGTGGATCCGACTGATATTTCATTTGGCTATATACACAGTTACTAAATTTCACTAATTTCATTCGTTCAGGATAAAAATAGTGCAAGACATAACCGAAGATGATTTCACCCCACTACACTACACCCCACTTCCATTCATTAGAATACGCATTCCCAGAGTTGTCAGGTGTAGCGATTTTATTGAACAAGAAATTACCCCTGTTTTTGTGTACACCATTTCTACTAAATCCTCATTTCCAGCACAAAACAACAACAGCAACGCCCAGAGCCAAATGCAGCGCCGTCACCTGGGCGACAACTTCAGCCAAAACCTGAAAATCCGCTCGAACTGTTTCGTGACGACGGTGGACAGCAAATTCCTGATCGCGTGCGGTTTCTGGGACAACAGTTTCCGCATTTTCTCAACAGAAACGGCGAAGATCGTACAGATCATCTTCGGCCACTACGGCGTCGTGACGTGTTTATCCAGGTCGGAGTGCAACATAACCTCCGACTGCTACATCGCCTCCGGATCTGCGGATTGCACGGTGCTGCTGTGGCACTGGAATGCCAGGACGCAGACAATCGTGGGTGAAGGAGAGGTTCCTACGCCCAGAGCGACGCTAACTGGGCACGAGCAGCCCGTTTCTAGTGTCGTTATATCGGCAGAGTTGGGACTGGTAGTGTCTGGATCTTACAGTGAGTGATTAGCATATTATTTAATTTATAACGTAATAGCGCGGGTTGGCCGATATGCACGGAAGCCCTGAAGGGCCATGTATAAACAAAAAATTAAGTTACATTTTCTAGATACCTTCTTCTTCTTCTTCTTCTTTTGCTTTATCCGTTCCGGACGTTAGCGATCATCATGGCGATTCTGATCTTGTTGGCAGCACATCTAAGCAGCTCGGCAGACGTGACACCATACCATCTACGAAGATTCGCCAGCCAGGAAATTCTTCTTCTACCTGGGCCTCTCCTACCTTCCACTTTACCCTGGACGATGTTCTGCTAGATACGGTATTTACGTTCATTTCTCATAATGTGGCCAATGTACTCCAGTTTTCGTTCTTTAATTATCAGCATAAGTTGTGGTTGGCAGTTAAGCACTTCGTTATTTGTAATATGCTCGGTCCAAGGTATTTTGAGTATTCTTCTATAAATCCACATTTCGAACGCTTGAATTCGTGTTTCCATGGCCTCTGAAATTGTCCAACTCTCCACCCCGTACAAAAGCACCGAATACACATAGCTGTTGATTATTCGCTTTTTGAGACTTAAACTGAGGTCTTTGCTTGTTAGAAGCGTTTTATTCATGTTAATAAATGCGCTACGGGCTTTTTCTATGTGGCATTTGATTTCAACAGAGTGGTCACAAGTTTCTGCCAATGTGCTTCCCAGATAGGTAAACTTCTCCACTCTTTCGCTGATCTCTCCATTGACTCGCTGATCTTCCCGGGGTACGGGGGTTTTGCTTATCACCATATACTTGGTTTTTTCGACATTCAGGTCCAGACCATACTCTGTACTAGTTGCATTCACAGAGTCTACTAGCGCTTGCAAACCAGCCATATTATTTGCCATCAGGACTGTGTCGTCAGCGTATCGAATGTTGTTCACATTCTCTCCGTTTACTCTGATTCCATTATTATCTACATACCTAAGAAGACATTTCTAGATACTAGTACAAATTTCTAGTTAGTAGTAGAAATTGGGTTTTTGAAATAAAAATTGTATGCGATAAATGGAAAGATCATATATGAGTTTTTAAGCAAAACTATTTTTTCTTCGCAATAATTCAAAAGTTATATCAAAATTAAAATTAATTTTTGAATCCATTACGTACCGAAGACACGCCGACAGCTCCCGAACCGACGAAAAAAGTTGTCAAGCCCTAGGATCGAACCCGGACACTGTAGGGTGGAAGGGTATGCGCTTAGTCGTTCAGCTACCATGGCGTCGAAAAAAATTGCTTCAACCAAACATATTTGATTAGGTAATTACTGGAATTTGTGATCTTCTTTCAAACATTCAAAAACAAAATTTATTTCGATCGTAGAGCTGCATACTTCATTCATTGTCTATTGTGCAACAAATATACTCTTGAAACTAGCACTTTTCTTCAGTACGTTTCGGTTTATTGTATTAAGATGGAAGTTATACAAGTAACTCTTTTCACGATTAGCTGGGAATGTAGAAAAATAATGTTAGGACGTCGTTGGTTATAACTAACGTTTTGACGTCACACGCGATTGGTTTTGTTCGGGAACTGTCGGCGTGTCTTCGATACGCGATTCAAAAATCAATTTTTGCGGAAAAAAATAAAAAAATCAGTATCATAACTATTCGACTAGAGGAAATATAGATTTTCACTCACAAATGTGCAACAGCAATATGACAAATAGAGCGGTGTTCCGAAAAAGATATACGAATTTAATAAATTGGACAGTAATATTAAATCAAGTACCACTTTAAAAGTATTCAAGTTTGAAAACGTATTTCTTTCATACACAAAATTTATAGTGATGCAATCTTATAAAATCAATGTATACAGGGTGTCCCTAAATTTCCTTGACACGTGATATCTCGACAAAAAACAAACAAATCCTTATTTTATTTATTTTATGCTTATGACTTTATGAAAAAATAGCTTCTTGTATAATAAAATCAAGATACTGCAAGATTTAAAATAAAATAAGGACTTAATTTGTGTAGGAAAAACTATTAGGTGCTATTTGGAAAAACAAAGTTGGGGGTGAGTTCTAAGCGTTGAAGTACATAAAAGTGTTGAAAGCTTGGCATGATACACCCTGTAGTACTTTCAAACATTCCGCTCAGTTTCCCGTACAACCAAACTATACTTAACCTTTATCGGATATATATTGAAATCTTTACTCGATAAAGGTAAACTATATTCTCCCTGCACAGCGACGATACGGGTTTGAATACATTCTGTCTATAGATATTATAAAGTTGACATTTATCGATTCGCTATCGCTACGATACCTTCTAGATTTATATTAAATAAAGTTTAATATATCAAACCGATACTGTTACTATACATATACTATGTATACTACCTGTAAAGAAACTAACGAGCGATATAAATGAAACAATGATTAAAAAAAACTTTTATTAATTCAAAATTATTTTTAGCGGATTATATAATATTATTTATGATTTTTTTTTAAATATTTTTGATGTATTAACATTTGGTAATTTGTGGTAACTATTAATTATTTACTCATCTGAATCAATTAACACCTTAAATGGAAGTGGTGTGGTGGTGTCGAACCCACATACACGGCGTAGATCCGTTTCGAAGTTTGACTATCTGGCTCTCTCTTACCTCTCGGCTAAATGTCGCTTGAGTTAGATGCTTCCATATCATCTATGTTTACCGTTCATTCGCCAGTATTAAGTTAATAGAAATAGGATCTGAATAAAATGCCGAAAATCAAAAGTAAGTCTTGTCGCCAATGGGTACAAAATCGGACTGATATAAGAAGAGGATATCAAACTCGTCATTCAAAGACTGTTAAGGGTAAGATCAAAGGAAAAAATATGAGCTGTGTGTTAGACGATTGCACAACAGATTGTATAGGTGTATGGGTATATATTTTACAGGAACAGTACCATCATCAGAAACAGCAAAATGCAGGTTAGATTTTAGATTAGAATGCACATAACCTCACATAAAAGTCGGCCGGGGTCTGTCAACTCGTCATCTGTCGCGATAGTGCGCAAGATCACAGAACTCGACTAATAAATAGAAACTTTACAGGATCTATATAGGAGATTTATCGATGATATCCCGATACTTAGGGAAATATATGTCGTAGTCTTATTGTAAAATTAGTCATATTATTATACGCCTAGGTTTTTTCAATACGACTAGGCGTATTGCTATATCGCCGAAATAATCGAGGAACTCACAATTTGACTGACAATTTAAGGCGTATTAGAATACGCCTGTTGCTTATTAGGCTTATTGTCAAATTTCAATAGCGCGCGATTACTCTGGATTCTGATTGGTTATACTTGTCGTATTATAATACGACTGACGACTTGTCAGGCTAATTGTATGTTATTGTGGTTGTGACTTACTGTTCAGTTTCTCTGTGCAATATTAGTGCAAATGATTGCATTGAAAATGAGTGACGACTCGCTAGGTGTATTTGTCCACAAGGACAAGAGGATATTATATGAAGAACTTGAAAAGTTTTACAAAGGTGAGAAGTTGTAATAGAGAAAGATTACCATAATCTTACAATTTTAAAAGTTTTAATAGGGAGTTTTAGCTGTTCTAGCAAATTGGGCGGCGTAAGAGTGGTGGATCATGTTCTAATAAATCACCCAAATCTATAATTATTTATTTTTTTGCCATATGAGTGATTTTCATAATTTGCCTGGCACACTGCAAGTCGTATTATAATACGACGTATTTTATACAGTCAAATTTTAAAAACAACCTCATACAGATTCTTTTGAACAATGAGACTAAGAAGCGTCAGGCGTATTATAACACGTCTTAGATAATCAGTCATATTGTCAGATTTTCCTTTACTCTTTTAGTTTTACATTACGCCTAGTCATATTGAAAAAACCTAGGCGTATTATAATAAGACTGATATTATGATAAGCCTGCGACATATATACAGATACATATTTATAGTCGCTGTACATATTAAACAAAGGAAATGTCTTTAAAGGAAATATTTACTTGTACTATATAAATTCTCTATATAGTTTAAATATTTATCGAGAAATCTTTATAGAATAGTGTCTAATTTATATAGTTTGGGAAAACCTATATCGTCTGGTTATACACGAGTTTCGTTTGAATTTTTTTTTTGTTACGAGAATATCACGTGTCAAGGAAATTCAGGGACACCCTGTATACTCATAGCGAATTGAGTTAGTTTGTAGCATTCTTACCAACAGTTGTATTGTAGCAGTTATGCTGAATAAATCTACACTGCTACTATTAGCTAGGCCCTCATTAAAAATATCCACAACCTCGATAGGAAACCTCAAAAAATGACACGCAAGTGAAAATGCCACTCAGACGAATCTGAACAATTCAATACGTTAGCCGAATGTGTAGAAATAGACACTAAAATTGACGAAAGCTACTGAGCAAGTGAGAAATTATGTGTGTACTCGACAACTCGACTACTAGCGCACCCGCCGACTTGCCGGCTTTTTTTAAAGTCGGCTTGTTAGCTTGTAAACTCACCCCATGTACTTGACGCTTAAAGAGTAATAATGTTCACGTGAACGTGAAAACTGAAGATAGGATTTTTATAAACCGACCATAATTGCCATAATTGAAAGTAGCGCAAAATACACCTTTTGAAGTTTTATCATGACAGAACGAGTATGCTAAATTGTCATCACTACACTGTTTTATACTCATTTGATAATGTTATTGGATATGGGAACAATTTGTAAAATATACAGATAAAATCATTGTAGTGGAAATAAACACTCACCTTGGTGTTAATTATACTTATATCTATTTATTGCAGCTACGACTTTGTTTCTTGAAAAATAATAGATCTATTTAATTACTACAAAACAAATCTGCTAAAAGTTCTCACTGATAAAAGCGAAAACCAAGTATCTAAGTGGATCACAACAATAAAATAGTATATTATTCAACAAGCGGTAATTACGGTAATAGCGCACGTAGTTGAAGTTTGCAGCACGAGCTGCAGACGAGAGCGGTAAATTTATCACGTGAGTTATTGCCATTACCGCGAGTTGAAAACTATACCTTATGACCAAAGCAACTGATAGTACGATTTAATTAAATACATATTAATTACGAGCTTTTGTCAACTTATTCTCACTTCTGTCACTAAAATAACACGCATTTTTTACTATAACATTCAATCAGATGCATTGTTCATAACCTACGGCTGAAGTGTCGTAGTTATTACCTATTCAGAAGTAATTTGATAAAATAATAATATAATGAATACCAAAAGAATTTATCTTTGTAGTTTTTGGTCATGACAGTTTTGATTGTAGTAGTAATATATTGAATAACTATTTATAGATGGTCCAGTTTTGGTGCACACAACATTTGGTGACCTCCTAAGGTCGCTAGAGCCACCATATGGTTTCAATTCTCCAGAGAACATCGCCATGTCAAGAGAAGGAGTGATTGTTGTAAATTACGAAAAGGGCAGCATTGCTGCGTTCACTATAAACGCCAGAAGACTAAGATATGAGTCACACAATGACAATTTACAGGTAATACTTTGAAGTATTTTTACTAGCAAACTGCTGCCAGTTATACGAACCTTTTGTGTTCACCTTAGAGTTTCATCCGTAAGTGGATAAAAAAAATCAGTTCTTTATTTTGTGTGTAAAAATGATTGGTCGTAATGCTGGTCTTTTACCTCTAAATAAAATATAATGTTTTTTCTCTAAACAAAGTAGTACGAGTGGATCTTCCTATGCGAAAATGAAAATTGAAAAGTAGTGGTAGTAATTTCTAACTTATTTTTCTCAAAGCAAACGATGACCGTCGTGTGATGCGAACAACAGCTTTGACATATTGAAAATCCAGACTTGCAAAATACCCTTTTGTTGATATGAATTCATATATGATAATAACAAATATTATGTTTTCAGTGCCTATTACTCAGCCGTGATGGTGAATACCTAATGACGGGAGGAGATAAAGGAATAGTGGAAGTTTGGAGAACATTCAATTTAGCTTTGCTATATGCCTTTCCAGCATGTGATAGTAGTGTTAGATCTCTTGCATTATCGCACGATCAGAAGTAAGTATATGTCCAGCTTATCAATTTGTAGTTGATACCTATCACGTGAACATGCGTACGTATCGTACTAACATAAAAAATTACCTTAATTCTGACGGTATTCTAATTCTCTCATGGTATAAAAATTTTGATAAACTTGAATATGTTATGTTATACATGATTGGCAATCAGCAATCTACGACCTAGAACGCCGATATAAATGCATCGGATATGTATAACAAACATTTGATAAAATTAGTATTTTTTTTAAATCTCAAGCTTTTTCGACTTGTGGGTCTCTCATGCACGGACATCTAATCACTCCAAATATAAACGATATTGCCATTTTCCGCTCCACTCCCACCACACATATAATAAACTTTCTGTTAACTTCAAATTCCCATCACTTTTTGGCTTTTTACTGTTAATTTACAAACATTCCGGGGAAAGTTAAAACATTTTCAATCCCGTATCTCTAACCTTACTAATTGTTTTTGCTATTTGTTTCCATATACTGCCTTGGGGTCGTTTTTAGTAAAAAAAAGACTATAACTTTTTATGGTTTTTTTTATGCTTTACGGCACCAACATCTAAGGTTATTAGCCGTCGTCACCTTGGTTTAAAGTTCTCGATTTCTGTAAAGTTCATCATTTCAAAGATTGCTAGTACCGAAATTCGTAGGCTCTGAGGGCAGCATAGGTAAGTAGGAAGGATAGTTCTTGTTTTATACTAGATTTTAAAGTATAGGTTTATAGCTTTCAGGAAGCCTAGTAGGTTTTTAATGGTTTGTGCGTTTGTAAAACATTCTTGTAATGTGGCTGGTATTGTGCATTGTGATCGCATTGGCTCATATTTGGGACAGCTTAGAATAATATGTTCAATTGTCAGCGTACATTGACACTCTGAACATGAGGTTGGCCTTTGTCCGAGGAGAAGGTGGGATGAGGTTAGACGAGTGTGTCCAAGCCTTATCCTTGTTAAACAGACTTGTTCTCGTCTATTTAGTTCTCGCGGGTACTTCCATTTTTCAATGGTTGGCTGCAAATTTCCCAAGTGACTTGAACTTCGGACCCATTGGTTCTGCCAGACCTGGTCTAGACGTGTCTTACAGTAAATTTTAAGATCATCAGGGGTAACTGTGTTTACGGGAATTCCATCGTAAATAGCGCTTCGAGCTGCTGCATCTGCTTGCTCGTTCCCAGTAATGTTGACATGCCCTGGAGTCCAAATAAATACGGTCGTTTTTGCTTTTTGAGCGAGTTCATTACGTTGGTCGATGATTTTCTGAACCAACGGGTGTTTGGAGCAGCTATTTTTAATGGCTTGCAGGGTAGTCATCGAATCTGTGCAGATGATGTAGGTACTAGTATTGTGAGTGGTTTTGTTGAGACAATATTTAAGAGCTTCTGAAACGGCGTATAATTCTGCGGTGAATATTGATGCAATAGGATTCAGACGATATTTGATGGTTTCAGTGGGGGTGATATAATATGCTGACCCGACCCCATCATTATTTTTAGCCCCATCCGTATATATGACTTCTGATGGGTTGTATCTGTTCAATATTTCCGTTATCATATATCTATGCGTATTTTCGGGCGTTACGCTTTTATTGTAGGCAGAGCAGTCTAGAATCACAGTTGCTTTATTTGAGGCCCATGGTGAGATTTTGCTAGGGGTCTTGTTGTGTATCTCTGGGGGTTCCATGTTTATGTTCTCTAAAATATGTGTTATTCTAGCTCCAACCGATCTTGTGGTTGGCGGTGCAGTTTGTGTTCCATGGCTATCCGTGTTAAATATAGTTTGATTTTATGGTTTTTGTTTATAAGTTGAAGAAGGGTATGTTACTTACATATTTAAATGTGTTCGTAGTACTCAAGTATCAAATTCCCTCATACGACACAGAAATGGTCACAGTGGCGTATATAAGGAGGGCCCGGGACCCCCGAAACCAGCCACGCATTCAGTTTTGACGTCTGGAAGAGGCTGAAGTTAGGATTATAATACGCCAATAATATAACGTATGAAAATTTTTCCAATTGCCCCCCCCCCCCCCCCCCCCCGAAATCGATTTCTCTATACGCCACTGAATGTTCATGATTTTAACTTCTGCAAAACGAACAGTCAGAGTACACCAAAATCTTCAAGTCATAAACAATCTGTGAGTAATTTAACCACCTTCCATCAAGTATCGAGAACGCTGTGACACTGACAAGCCTTGAAAAGGCGTTGAGAGCATATGTTTTAAAAGTTTAGGTTTTTTTTATTTTTGAAATATACCCTTCATTGCTGCATTAATTAGAACCATTGTAATATATCTAGTGAATCTAAATACTGTTTCATTGTCCCAATTTCAAAACGCCCTGTGAAATAACGCGATATTTAAATCACCTTTAATCTGTCTATAACTTGACGCAACCAAACTGAAAAAGGCAATGACCATATTTGTGTCCTGGTATATTTGCCATATAAAAAAAAATATTGCATGCGTTTAATTTTGATCTAAAATATATAATTTTCTTTGCAGGTTTCTACTTGCAGGATTAGCACTAGGATCGATTGTGGTGTTCCACATCGATTTCAACAGATGGCACCATGAATTTCAGCAACGCTATTAAAGGTTATGACTTAAGGAACGTACTATACGGAAAGCCAGTGACACCAGGAGGCAAATTTTGAAATGACGATACTTTCCACATTCTACTTCTCCTACTAATGTAGGAGAGGAAAAAGTACTAGCTCGATAGTGGCATGAAATAATATGATAAACTACCCCAATGTAAGCCATACATAATAATTACACGCTCTATCCGGCTTGCCATATCGGATAGCGCATGTGAACATAAAATTTTCGACTTTACCGACACTGGATGCTCAAGGAGCTATAAGAGACGATGGAACTGATGCAGGCTCGACTAGCAAAAAATAACGACTGATAATCTGATGTCTACGAAATGTAACTTGTATAGATCATACGACCTGGATCCACTAAGGGCATGTGGTATAATTGGTCAATACAATATGCGAGTATGATGCAGAGCTTCAGGCTCAAATCCTACGGAATTTGGCTTCTACTAGAGTTTGATTATAAGTTTCCAACTTGGAGATAGCAATTAAAAACTAATATTTTCAACCATAAATGTGGAGATGCATTATATCCTTTCACAGTTTAAAAAAAAAGTTCTGTCAGTCAGTCAAATACCCTACTACTACTACTACTTCTACTACTACTATAGTAGGTAATTTGGAATTTACCAACAATATACCTACTTCCAAAATAAAATATATTTCTTCTGCGGGTCAATATTTTTCAGCCACTTAATCATTTCCATGTACGAGAAATTGCTTTTTTCACGAAAATCGACACCTTAGGTTTTTCGCACTTACCCAAAATTTTAGACCTGCATTGGTTATTCTGATATCGGAATCACTACTGGAGCTTCTTTGTGGAGCCATGTCATAGTACCAAATGATACAGAGGAAGTACTGTCGGTTATAAGGTCACGTACCTCCTGACACGGTGTTTCTGAATGATAAATATATTAATTTTATGTAGATATTTTTGTATATATTCCATGGTTGAGGGTTTTGTTCTTAATCAGTGAGACCTATAGTTGTGCAATATATTTTTAGTATGCATTGTTACCTCACAATATTTATTAAGTTATCTTTGGTATTTCATAGGCAAATATTTATAATCGGAAATTAAATCGGGGCAGATAGTTTGCCCGGCACATCTAGATGGAATACGGTGTGGTTTCAAAAAAGGAGTGAATAGAGTATAAGAAAGCCAAATATTTGTCTTTTAATCAATGTACTTAAGCTTTTTTAATTGGAGTTTTATATATTAAGCAATATAGTATGGCTATAAAGTGCTTACATATTGCTTTCGATTAAGATATTGTATATTTTAATTTGACATTAATATGGAAATGAAATGTTTTATCGACATCACTATAATGGATAATTTTTATCAATTTAGGTAATATCTGGTTCCTTTTACGGTTACGCTCGCTCTGAACTACATTTTTGAGTCGCGATGAAAAATTGCGATTATACATAATCCCAAAAGTCAGTCAGCGCGACATTGCCCTACCGGTGAGAAATATTTCAAAGGTTTCACTGTTAAATAGCGAACTTTTATATTCTCCTGTTTCCTCTAAAAATATGTGTGCCAAATATTATTCTTTTGTCAGGTATAGTTTTTTAATGTATACACAAATTTCAAATTACTGGTGATGTCATCAAGTCATAGAAAGCAGACGCTTTGGTAGACAGTTGCTAAACCTACATGGTGACGTCACATATGCAGAATCAGCCTATACCGGATGTCCCAGAATTTCCTTGACACGTGATATTTTCGTAACGAAAAACGGTTCAAGCAAGAACTGAGTGGTACTTTTGAGGTACTATAGGGTCTATCATACCATGCATTCAAAACATTTTTTTTTGTACGTCAACCCTTAAAACTCACCCCCAACTTTTTTTTTTCCAAATAGCACCCCATAGGTTTTCCTACATAAATGGTATCCCCATTTTATTTAAAATCTTGTGGTACCTTTAATTTTATATGCAAACTTATTTTTTCCGTAAAATCATAGGCGGACAGACAAATGAAATGATAATTTGTTTGACGCCTGATATTTTTGTAACAAAAACGGAAAAAAAAGAAAAGTAAGTGGGTTTTTCAAGGGAACCTATCATTCCTTGCTTATGAATCATTTTTTTCTTACTTAAACCCCTAGAATCCACCCCCAGCTTGTTCTTTCAAATTTCAATCCATAATTTTGCCTGGAAGAATAAATTCTTTACTTGAATTTAATTATCGTAGTGCCCTACTTTTTATGCTCCTACTGCAATTTATCGTTAATTTTGGCGTCCGTGTGCGGGGCATACCCTGCACACGGGGTTGGCGCGGCCCGATGTAGCCATAAAACTTTTTCACGTTTTTGCAATTAGTTTTGTTGTCACATTTTTTTATTAATTGATTCATTTAAAAAAAAATATTTTCCACACGTGTTTTAATTAACTCATGCTTACGATTTCATGGATTAAACGAAAAAAATTAAGGATAAATTGCAGTAGGGGCATAAAAAGTAAGGCACTACGATAATTAAATTCAAGTAAAGAATTTATTTTTCCAGGCAAAATTGTGGATTGAAATTTGAAAGAACAAGCTAGGGGTGGATTCCAGGGGTTTAAGCAAGAAAAAAATGGTTTATAAGCAAGGAATGATAGGTCATTCACTACCCTTGAAAAACCCACATACTTTTCTTTTTTATCCGTTTTTGTTACAAAAATATCAGGCGTCAAACAAATTATCATTTCATTTGTCTTATGCTTAAGATTTTACGGAAAAAAAAAGTTTTCATATAAAATTAAAGGTACCACAAGATTTTAAATAAAATGGGGATATCATTTATGTAGGAAAACCTATGGGGTGCTATTTGAAAAAAAAAGTTGGGGGTGAGTTTTAGTGGTTGACGTACAAAAAAAAGTGTTTTGAATGCATGGTACGATAGACCCTATATTACCTTCAAAAGTACCACTTAGTTCTTGCTTGAACTGTTTTTCGTTACGAAAATATCACGTGTCAAGGAAATTCTGGGACACCCGGTATAACACCGGAATCAAAATTTACCGGCGAGTTATATTAAGTCTAAGATCGCACCGCTCGATCCTGCAGGTATCAGTTTTTTTTATAAAATTAATTTTAAATGAATCTTGAGAAAGTATACAATGGATTAACGATAAGTTGCCTTTTAATAATTAGCCGAAATTACCTGTAATTAATTTTAGGGTAATTAATTCGCTAATATAACTTGCAACTATATATGTTTTAGTCAATTTTTGTCATTCGAAAGAAAATGATGTAAAGAATTGAAAAAAAAATGGTTGCCAGCTCTCAATCAGCCTCAGCGCGTTAGGGTTTCAGGTGTGAACAGGTATATTACTGTTAATTTATCTGCACTCACTTGTTTTTTTAATGTAATACAAAATTAAAAGTTTCCTCCATATTAATTACAAAAATCCATGGGTGCCAGTTGGAAAATGGCCGCAAACAGAGGTATCTCTACTATCCATAAACTGTCGCGATAGTATAAGTGTCAGCTGCCATGCTTAACACACAAAACAATGTGTGCGTTTTCTCTCTTGCGCTTCAACTTACCTGGCATGGCAACGTCTGTTTGTGGCCACTTTCCAACTGGCAACCACGGATTTTTGTAATGAATAACGATGAACCTTCAATTTTGTATTGAAATAAAAAAAACAGGTGAGTGCAGATAAGTAACAGTAATATACCTGTTCACAACTGGCAACCCTAACTCTGCCGACAACCATTCTTTTTTAATTCTTTATATCATTTTCCTCCAAATGACATAAAATTGACTAAAAAAACTTATATTTTCAAGTTATATTACCCAATTAATTACAGGTAATTGCGGCTAATTTTTAAAAAACAATCCATTCTATGCTTTCTCAAGATTCATTTAAAATTAATTTTATCAAAAAAACAGATAACTGCAGGATCGAGCAGTGGGATTCTGTACTAATAAAACTACGGGATTTTACTCACCTTTTTTATTTACCAGATTTAAATGTACTGTAGGTTCTCGGTTATCATTTACAGGGATAGTTTGTGGATGATCTTTTTACTATATATAGGAATGAGGCTATATGTATAGCGTATTATTTTTATAATAGTGACACTGAACATATTGCTGCTTTGGTAATTCCTCGAGCCTCAAATATACACAATATGCAATATGTACTCACCCCACTCCTCCCCAATTATAACTTATGGAAAATATCCTTAATTTAGTGATATTCAGTATTACGTAGTAGTTTGTTATCAGTAGTTCAAACGTAATGTCAAAGTTCTGAAATAAAACCTTTATCTATACAAAATCGAAAAAAAACTAGAAATGTATATGCTTCGCTAAACAAGATCACTATTAATACACAAAAGTGCCCGACAGTTGCTCACAAGTATCTTCATAAGCGCTAATGTAATTCGTAATTTTCTATATACTCGTATGTTTCCACATCAATGGACACTTCACAATAATTAAAGTGCTTAAATCACCGGTAGTATAATATCGCAAATAAATTATTGTATATATATATAGCTTTGATATGCAGCTAACGAACAACTAACCAAAACACGTTCTGTAAGATGGGAATCATCAGGAAGAAGCAAGTTTCGCATGAAAAAACAATTCTTTTCTGGTTGGCAAGTAGGCTTAGCTCTTACACGTTTGGCTAAGAGTATAACGCGATCAGCAAATTTTCTGTCATAACTATATTGTTTTTTAGCTGCATACATACGCTGTAGGTGGGTATATCAAACAATCATGTATACCTTAAGGTCTGTAATAAGGCAGTTGATATATCACTCTAAGGCCCAGTTTCACAATCGTTAATTGAAGAAATTTCGTGGTTAGATCGGCAGTTTACATCAAAAGCTCTGATTAACCAGTAGTTAACTCATAGATGAAATATGGGTTTATCTTGACGTTTGCTGTAGTCAACCGCCGACAGGGATAAGCTTGCTTTGAAGGTTATAAAAACATTGGTTTTGACATTGACCTCTAAGACCTCGATGGACTTTGGTGACATAAATCTAAAATATGAATACAAAGATTAGGTTTCTTTGTCAAAGGGTTAGGTTGTATTCACGGAACACAATTATATCAGTGCCAGAAGACCTATCAGTGGTTCCTACTTAAAGATAGATAAGCTTAACCACTGGTTTTATTTGTAAAACATAGCTCCCCAATAACTGCTGGTTATCTTCTATCTGTCGGTTGAGTGACTACCAGAGGTTCCCAACGATTGTGAAACTGGGCCTAAAAGATATTGCTTTTATGCATAACTGATAAATATAACAGGACTACAATGCAGTATAATTTGGAAATATTAAATTTTTCAGCGTTCGTACTACTTATCAATAATTGAGTTATTTTTATGTATATACGATACACTTCTAATTTATTTGTAATCAAACTACCTGTTGGTTGTGCTATAAGTTTGGTACCTATTGTGAACACCGTTGGAACGTATTAGAAAATGTAACATTTTCTGTAATTATTTATTATGCATATATATTGTAACTTAATGTGCGATGCAGTGTTGCTTAAAGTTTTGCACTGCACTCGCTAGCAATTGTTATGGCCATTTTGGCAAACACTCACGTAGTGCGAATGGCGGCTGCATAAACTGTACGGATATCGATTTGTCGAGAAACTTCACTTTAGGAAGAAATCGGTCTTCATCAAGTCAAAAAAGCTAGATAGGATTGGGCACTCGATGTGTGGGGACACTACCCATCTGTCGTCCGCTACGGTGATGCTTATGGGTAGTACCGAGTTAAATGGTTTCTAATTTGCCCTCGTCATTTTAAACTAGTGTGGTTCGCAGTCAGTAATTTTTTTTACTTGTGTCATCGGCATCGACTGCTTTGGTCATTAGCCTCGCAGCAATCCTTGTGCGTCGCATGATGTACTTTTATTCGTCAGGTAGGAGGTAGGTGACCCTTAGCTAATAAAGGCCAAGATTTAAGAACATCTCCAATCAGTTTTCCAAAAACTACTTATCCTGCCATTTTGAGACACTATGTATGTCCTTGTATTGGTAGCAAAGGCTTTGATTAACATATAAGGTCATGATTTCGTATTACCTAAGTGTACAAAAAAAAACAATTTAGGTGAACTACAATATGCAGACATTAGACCTTTACTGAAACAGTGATCTCCATCCAGTTCGATCAAATCAGCTGTTTACGGGTCCGTTGTACAATGCAAGCTTAAGCGTCGGTTTAAGGTAAGCCGCCGTTGAACCACGGAAGTTGCAAAATGTCGTAGCTTAACCGGAGCTGAACCGTGATTTAAATACAAATGACATGATGTGTCTGTTACCCGATACTTTAAACTGTCAGCCATGTCAACAGTGAAGAGATGTTTGGCTAGTCATAACTTAAAGTCCCCCAGAATGAATCTTGACACAAGGATTTGACGGCATACGTGCACTCGACGCTCGTACCGCATCTGACGAGTAATTGATGCTTAACAATATATAAACGGAAAAATGTATTTGCTTTGGTCTAGCATTTTTGCTGTGAATTTTTTTATATTGAATAATTTCTTGTTCACAAAAATAGTCATTATTTTTTTGCAACGAGATATTCAGTAGAATAACTATTACGGTCCTGACTTGAAGGATTGCCAATTCAGACCTCTACTAAAAAATTAAATCTGAGATGCACTTCTTCGTCAGCTGATACCTATCAAATACACGTCAAGCCAGTATCAGATAACAGAGTATAGTAACCTACTTGTCACTTTATTAGGTTATATTTTTGTATAGATTTGTGTCTAATTTAACAAAGAACGCAAATAAAAGAACAGAGACGAGTTTGACACAAACCGTCACAGGTGACAAACCAGAAAAGGTTTTTTAGATAATTATCATGACAGTGCGCATTGCTTCATTAGTGCCAACTTTAGTGAATTTTATTATCGACCAGGTTTAACTGCACCCGCGATTGTGCAACGGATGTTAACTTTAACCCTAAAGCTTAGCTAAGCTTAGGTTTAATGAAACTTGAATTAAACCGGCATTTGTACAACCGGTCCTAGTCGGGTTTTGTTTTGTTTTCGAACGGCTAGATCAGATGATCACTGACAAACGACAGCACATCCAACATATTTCATTTCATTTAATTTATAGTATACGAGTATTCACGACTAACGAAAAATCAGTTTCAAATAGTGGGATTTATGAATCCATGGATTAGACGAACATCGGAAAACTAAAAAGTTGAGTTAAGAACACAAAACAGATGATTAACAAAAACAGCTACTTAACTGAATAACCCGTTGGAATAACCCGATAGTCATCACTTTCTGTACAAGAGTGAGTTGATCCCAGATCAGGTTAACCCGATCATAATTTCTGTAAAGGCCTATAATAGTATACTATATAACTAAATATAAAAAGGTTAAACGATTACTGGCATAATAGTTCCTGTCAAAGCCAAGCTAGAGGACGCGCATTTCTGAATAATTTTCCGAAGTATGTTCTACCCAGATTGAACCAGCGAATATAAAGTTATTCAATTTTGCATTACGAAAGTGTTGATGGTATTTGGAATCTATTACCTAAGTAAAACAGTAGCTGATGACAACATAATGCACAAGCATAAATAATATGATGATAGACCCTTAGACCCGATTAATTCCCTTAAGAGCTGCACAGGGTACAAAAAAAATACCTGAGGGACGCTGATAGCATAAATAAAAAAGTCTATTGTTTGAATCACCATCATCATGGAGCGCTCGCGCCATTTACCCAGACCAGATATGATTTTTTGCTGTCCCAAAATGGAATTTCGAGACATTTCGACGTCTACATATACAGGGTTATTCACGTTATTCGACACGGAGCATTATGGCTAAAGTATTTGATAAAAAAGAAAATAATAATTTGGGATGGATAGAGACCCATAAAGGCTACATTTTAAAAATATTTTCATATTATACAGGGTGTCCCAAAAACACGAAATGTATCAAAGTTACGTTTTTTTGAATGGAACACCCCGTATATTATTGCATATTCAGATTCCTTGATGAATTTTATTGTGACTTTATGTGTCATACATGGTACTTAAAGTGAACCGTTTAGGTGTAAATCACCATTTTCGGTATAAGTAGATATCAGGAAAAAATTGAATATCGCAGAGATTATAAAACCTGGAAGGCTGTGACTTTGCCGTATTACTAAGCATAAAATGCGCCAGCTTTGATGATACTGTCAAATTTAAATTACGTTTATGCTTGGAGAAATCGGTCGACGAATTAAGGAAATTTCGATCAGCGATAACTTGATTTTTTCAAATGGGAATGCCTAATTTTTTTTATACGGTTAAAAGTAGAATTTGATAACCTTTCTAATGATATAAGGTTGTGCATATCAATCTCCGGTAGTTTTCATTTAATTTTAAATTTTCAAACAAATCGGCGTTTTTCAATTTGCCTACCTATAACCAACGTAGCAGGCCATGAAATATAAACAAAAACCTATTCAGGTAGAAGAAAACAACTAACTTAGCTGAAAAATACACACGAACTAGACTAAAGGGACAAGATTATAAAAATTACTCACAACAAACAAAGTCTAACCAGAAACAATGGCGGTAACATATCTTTGGTCAAAGAGAAGCTGGAGTATGGCAGAAATGAATTTTTTCACGGCCTACTAGCTACTGCAATGTACTAGAGATTGGCAATTTCCAAAACCATTAAAAATTTTGAAATAAAGTAAAAACTACTAGAGAATGTTGTAAGCAGTTTATTATTTTCATAATAAATTTCACATTTAATGATATAAAAAAGTACGCAATTCTGTCAAAACTCAAGTCAAAAGTACCTCTGACTGGAGTTCTGAAAATTCTTCAGTACCTATTAGCAAGGTCGCAGAAAATGAAGAATGAATTAAAATTTGTTCAAATTATAAAACATAACTTAAATGGCAGAAAATTTAAATCTGATTTGTCAGTATTCCTTTTTTGCAATATTGCTAATAGATATTGAAAAATAGAAGGGCTCCAGTCAGAGGTATCGACTTCGACGCAAATTAGTACTTTTTTACACCATTACATATGATTGATAGTTGCGTGCTGGAGCAACAGTCGCTGGTTGTTTCTGTTTCATATGAGGGTTTTTGATTGCCTTGAAAAGTTTTAACCTCTAGTAAATTGCGGTAGCGAGTAGACAGTAAAAATATCTATTACTGCCATACTCCAGCTTCTCTTTGACCTTAGATATGTTATCGCAGTTGTTTCTGGGAGAGTTCATTTGTTGTAAGGAATTTTTATATTCTTGTCCCTTTAGTCTAGTTAGTGTGTATTTTTCAGCTAAGTTAATTATTTTCTTCTAGCTGAACAGATTTTTGTTTATATTTCATGGCCTGCTACGTTGCTTATAGGTAGGAAAATTGAAAATGGCCGATTTGTTTGAAAATTTAGAATTAAATGAAAACTGCGAGAGATTGATATTCAAAACCTTATATCATTAGAAAGCTTATCAAATTCTACGTTTAACCGTAACTTATAATTCGGAAACCGTAAAGTCCCTTTTTAAAAAATATTTTATTTCCAAAAACAGGTGATGACAGTTTCAAGTGTGGACAAAGACTGAATAAAAATGTAAAATACAATGGTAGCTTGAACTAATGTGAACTCTGCAAAAATATAATATTACAATTCTGGAAAGTGCAAGGCGCCGCTTGAAGGTGCTGACTCGGTGTCTTCTATCTTCATAGCCGCATCATAACTCCTCCACCCCTAGAATGAAGCTTCCCCTGGAAGGTTCGGTTTTCTGGAAGATAGCTCGAGTTCTTCTTCAGGATTCGTAACAGGTGTCTTCCTTGGAACGGGAGTAGGATTCTTCCCTGCATTCTTCTTGAATTTCCAATAAATAGCGAATATGCCCAAAATTGTGCCAAAAATGTACAAAATGATAGTCCAGGCACTGGGTGTAGTGAAATCTGCTTCGTCGTTTACGATTGGGCTGAATGATTGAATAGGAATATCTTTCATTTTCAAATTCTTCAATTCAATTTCAAATTTTGGTTTCTGGTTCTCAGAAATCAAAGTAAAATTTGGCGTTTCCATGACTAAAGGCTGGCCAAAGCTTTTGCTCAAAAATGTGAGCGGTTCACCTCTGAATAAAATTTTGCAATCATCTTGTGCGAGCAAAAATATTCCTGATAAGATTCTTGTTTCTATGTGGTTTTGACATTGGAATTCTAGCTTCTCTTGAATTGGAAAGACAGCTAGATATTGATTAATTTCTGATATGATATCAATATGGTTTTCCTTAACTGTGACTTTTGTGAAGTGGCAGTTTCTTGCGTTTTCATTTTTCAGTATACTTGACTCGCAGGACATATTTATGTTGGCTTGGGCTTGACGTGGACAATGGCACATGTTGCCTCTCGTACACATGCCAGTTAGAGGTTTTATTGACTCATTGTCAATTGATTTTAATAAATATTTAGAATTTGGAAAAACCGAAACAAATTCTGACCCATATTTTGAAGGAATAGGGTGAAGATAATAAAAATCAAATATAGTACCTAATTCAATTGGAATTGATAAAAAGTAAATTATTTGATGGAAATCAATCTTGCAATGTACCTTAATGATTGATTCAAATTCTAAAATATTCTCGAATTTCACCTCATATGGAAGCATGTTTTTGTAATAGGAAGATAATTTGGACAATTCATTATATAGATCAGCTGGTCTAATGATACTTGGATGCATAACTCCCATCTTGCAAAATGTCACAGAATTCTCGATATCTTGTAAAGTGTTGAAAATAAAATTATAAAGTAGTAAAAGTGAATGACATGTATCTTTAGCAAAAAGAATATTTTGAGATGTAGCGCCTGCCTGCGTTATTTCGTTCAGCTGCAATATTTTTGACTTTAACAAAATTTCGTTATGTTGAATATTTTGGATAGTGAGGTTAAAATTCTCAATTAGCTTATGACTGACTGAATATTGCATTTTCATCTGGTTTTCAATGCTTTTCTCGTTATTTTGCATATGACTGATAATCTTGTGAATTTGTTCTCCATCACTTGCATCTAAATTACCTGTGAGAAATTTTACTACGCTACCAATACCGTTGAATAACCCTCTACGTGATCTATCATTGGCAGCACTATGAATACGAATATTTTCGATTTTTTCCGAAATAGATTTCTGTGTAAAATTGATTATTCTATCATAATACTTCAGTTCCCTAATATATATAATATTATTATAATATTTCAACTTAAAATTATTGTATTGATTATTCAAATTATTATACGTATCATATAATTCTCTTAACCTATAATAGTGTACTAAAGTATGTTCCGAAATTTGAAGTTTGGCTGGACCTAAATTAATCGGAAGTATTCCCAAATTTTGGCTGATATCCTTTATTTGGATGGCTTGTGTGCTGGTGAAGAACCTGTAAAGGATTTCTTAGTCTTAGAAATCTTACGTGGCCTTTTAATATTTGACAGATGAATTTTTTCTGTGGTATTTCCATGAGTGGGCTTAATTTTGGCAGTTTTGAGTTCACTATCAATCTTAGAAATACTTTCTGGCTTATACTTATTCCGTGTTTTGCTCTGTTTTTGTTTATTCTTAACGTAAACTTTTTCTGAAATAGTTGGCAAAGGTTCTCGGTCTTCGTTCAACTTACTTATTAATTTTTCCTTATTTTTCTGTAAATCGGAATTTAGTTTTTCATATAATATTCTCATTCTTTCCTTGTGATTTTGAACATAGTTATTAACTAATTGATTTTCTGTCTCGATATTAAAAGGTGATTCTGTGCCTAAATGTCCTGTAATAATCTCATAAGGTTTCAAATTTGTAACAGAGTGAATCGTGTTATTATACGCTAAAATTGCATAGTCCACTTTAATTTCAATAGGCTCCTTTTTGAAAATATCTTGATTATTCAACAATCTAATGTGCTCTATTAATGTAGAGTGAAATCTTTCAATAATTCCATTAGATTCGGGGTGCTGAGAACTAATGAAATGAATATTGATTTTGTGTGTAGCCAAAAGTTCTTTGATAACTGAATTTTTAAATTCTAAACCATTGTCTGATATTATTTGGTCAGGTATACAATGGTGTGCAAAATATTTGATCAATTTATTTGCTATTTCTATAGCCTGCGCTGAATTCAATCTATATGCTTGAGCATATCTCGAGAATGAATCGATAATTGTCAAAAATTTACAATTTTCCAATGTGATGCTGTCTATGTGTAAAATTTGAAATGGTCTTGTGCCTGTAGGAGTGACGTTGTATTGCAATTTAAGAGGATGTCTCTCATACTTTGTGATGAGACATGTTTCGCATTGATTAATGAAATCCCTGATAGTATTATATAGTTTGGGAAAATAATAGTTCGCTTTGATTCGCTTTTCAGTTTCCTCAATACCTCTGTGATTGGTTTTTCCTTCGTGATGATTTCTAATAATAGATTCGACTTCATCATTGTCTGTTATATCAATCAGCTTTTTCGTACATTTGACCATATTGATTTCCGAATTTTTGAAATATCTTTGTAGAACTGTACAGAACTGTTCATAAATAGGGTCTTCAAAATAAATATGATATTTTACCTTAGGAGCAATATATTCCTTAACAAACTTAACTATTTCTTGCTCGTAATTTTCTTTCGAAAGCTGAATATGTATTCTCTGCTTGTCTTTGAATAATTTTATAATAGATGGCTTAGCAGGTGAGAAATTTACCTGTGATATGATTATTTGATTTTTACCATAATTGACTGGAGTATCAATTATCGGAATACCTATAATTGGATTCTCATGACTAGAGTGAATGGTATGATTAGATGAATCATCAATATTCACATCATTTTGACGATCACTAGCTTCAACAATCATTGACTGATTATCTAAATTTTGATTACGTGTTTGCATGCCGGAGGTAGATGCAAATTGGTCATTGAACTGGTCCATAAAATCAAAAATTGCTGGTTTGTCTGATATATTTTTAGTTTCGTTAGCATTCAATTCAATTCTAGATAGAGCATCCGCGTTTTTATTCAATTTTCCTTTCTTATAGACAATATTGTACTCGTACTGCTCTAAAGATAATCTCCACCTAATCAACTTCGAATTTGGTTCTTTATGATTGAAAAGCCATTGAAGCGGTTTATGATCAGTTACGATCGTAAAAGATCGACCATAGAGATAAGGGCGAAAAACTTTGCAACCGTACACAATTGCAAGGACCTCTTTTTCCGTGGTACTGTAATTTACTTCAGATGAGGTCAAGGTTCTACTCGCGTATGCAATTGGCAAATCTGATCCAATTTTTCCCTGTGAAAGAACAGCCCCAATAGCAAAATTGCTAGCATCAGTGGTCAAAATAAATGGTTCACTAAAATTTGGGTATTGTAAGATAGGCTCGTTCATTAGTAAATTTCTACACATATCAAAACATTGTATGTACTCTGGATCATTATAATTAATCGTAGCATCTTTTTTCAAACACTGGGTCAAAGGTTTTGTCAATTTAGCGAAATCTTTAATAAATTTTCTGTAATATCCCAATAGTCCTAAAAATCCCTTGATTTGTTTGGCAGTTTTTGGTAACGGATATCTTCGAATAGCCATAATTTTGTCGGGATTCGGCTTAACACCGTCCTTGGTTACTATATGTCCCAAATATGCCACTTCTTTTCTCAAAAATTCTGACTTGTCTAACTGGATTTTGAAATTTGACTCCCTTAAACGTTCAAAAACTTCCCTTAATCTTTGCTCATGTTCCTGTAAACTGACACTGTAAATAATGACGTCGTCAAGATATACTAGGCATTTCTCGTTTTGGATCCCCCTTAAGATATTGTCCATAACCCTTTGAAAAGTAGCGGGCGCATTTTTTAACCCAAATGGCATTCTCAAAAATTCCCAATGACCGTTTTCCGTATTAAAAGCTGTTTTCTCGATGTCTTCTTCAGCCATTTCAACTTGATGAAACCCGGAAGCTAAATCGAGAGTTGTGAAATATTGACACTTCCCTAATTTATCTAACAAATCAGTAATATTAGGAAGAGGGTATCGATCTCCGATTGTTTTTTCGTTAAGTTTTCTATAGTCAATTACAACACGCCATTTTCTTTGCCCAGAGGCATCCAATTTTTTTGCAATGACCCAAATTGGGCTGCTATACGCACTTGTACTTGGACGAATTATGTTTTGATCTAGCATTTTTTGAATTTGGTTTTGAACTTCCTGTCTATGCACTTCAGGGTACCGATAAGATTTTGTATACACCGGTATCTCATCTTTTGTCCTAATCTTATGTTTTATTTTACTAGTAAAGGTTAACTTATCTCCTTCTTGATAAAAAATATCTGGGTATTCTGCAATTAACTTCAAAATGACATTTCTCTCTTCAGCGTTCATATGATCCGTTCGGATTTTTGAAAAATCAAATTTCACAGGATCTGTATTGTAATTATGAAGATTACTATCATTGATTGTAGTAGCCAACTCGTAATCCGCGAATGGACCTACTTTCAATGGTTCTAGGTTACTAATTTTGATTTTTGAATCATTAGGATTCAAAATGGTCCTTTCCATTTTTTACCGTAGCAATACACTCAGGTATTTCTAAATTATTGATTCTAGTATAAGGAATAATTACATCACCATTGGCAATATCTGTTTGAACTTCAATAACTTGCTCAGTTCTAGGTTCCACAATAATGAAATTTGAGGTAGGTAATGTTTTGTGAAAACATATTTTGACCTTACAGTCTGGAAGAACCATCACTTCTTCCTTCAAATCAATAAAAGCTTGAAGTAGCTTTAAATTATCTACTCCTATCAAACAATCAAAATATTTGTGGAAATTAAATAGATAGAACTTCAATAAATTATTTCGTTTAGTATTAAACATATCAACAGAAGGTATTGTGGTACTGAAATTTTCCGTTGAACTTCCATGAACCGTGGAAATTTGAAACGGGTCCTTCTTAATCGCATTCTTGAAATACTTATCCGCAATTTCGGGACGTATAAAAGATTTGGTACTACCTGTATCTATTAATACTTTCAAATTAATTCTAGGAAATACGATATATGGCAGTTCACTATCAGAATTGGTATTCATAAGCTCATACTGAGGCACTACTTTTCCGAGGCTTCTTGACGAAAAAATTGATCAGAATTACTTGAATGTTGATTGGAATAATTGCTATCATCAGGATGTTCAATTTGAGGTTCCTGATCTATATTGTATTCTTCGACTACAAAATTAGGTCTTGAATTATTCTGATTCTTGAAATAATTATTATTCGAATTTCCGTTAAAAGATTGATTCTGTCGAGGCCTAAACGTATTTTGTGTTGAGACCGACATAGGTGTAGGTTGAGGAAGGTTCCGACGTGGGTTTGGCTTGAATACATTGGGTTGTCGAAATTGTCTTGGATTATTTTGGTTATAAGAATTTTGATTATGAGGAAAATTGGCTATAGGCAAAGGTGGCCTAACCTGATTTTGTTGAAAATTTTGAAAATTTTGTGGATTCCTCTTAAAATGGCTATTAGTGAAATGATTATGCTTAGTATGCTGTTTCTGAGGAAATTTGTGCTTAAATTGATTGTGCTGTACACCCTCTAATTGGAAGTCGTTTGTGAGCATATGTAAAGCCTTATTTAAATCGCTTGGATTCTTTGTACGCATCAAAGATCCGATAGGTTCCCTTAAACCTCTCAATAATACCCTTAAAGCCAAGTTTCTACAATAATTACTTATAATAATAGCTTCCTGTTCTGGCAAATGCGATACACAATATGAAATTTGTAAATTCAATATTTTCTGAATCCTATTGTAAAATTCAAATGGGTTTTCGTTCTGATTTTGCCTAAGTTCGGCCATTTCTATATTAAGAGTAAAAAGATCACGCTTATCCGCATATGCATTGAGAAGAGCATCTTTCAGATCTTGCCATGTCCTTATATGACATGAAGAAATACTAAGAGCAGCTTCTCCTTTGATTTTCGCAAGCAAACTCGACATTAAATATTCATTTTGAAAATCATCTGTATTATGCACATTATAAAATTTTGTAACCAATTTTTCTGATATTTCTAAGAATCTGGGGAGTAGTTCTGGTCCACCATGAAAATCGGGAATCATGTTCAAGTACTCAATTTTCAGTACAGGTACATTGTTTGAATTACCAGAAGTAGCCATTGTGAAATCTGATTGATTTTCGATAATACTTTCTAAATTTAAAATGGGTGGTCTTAAAATTGGTGCCGAAAATTGAATATTTATTCTAGGAGTTTGTGAGTCAGAATCCGCACTGTCACTATCGCTGCTTTCTGAATGAATATTTTCTAGCCCTCTAACAGACATAAGGTACTTACAGCACTGTTACCACTAGAAGGTCCATCCCCTGTAAGCCGCAGGTTTAGAGTTCGTCCAGGTCCAATGTTCCCTTGGTCCTTGGTCTTCTCGCTTAGCTACTCAATCCACCAAGCTGGAATTCCTTCTGTAGTACGCTCGAGACCGCCGAATTACCGATCGCGAGACTTTGGTTCTTTTCGGACGTTATTAATCGAACCGAAAGGGTGTCCTATAAGCCGTAGGCTACCCTTAACATCCGTCACTGGCTGCGCCACTTATAATTCGGAAACCGTAAAGTCCCTTTTTAAAAAATATTTTATTTCCAAAAACAGGTGATGACAGTTTCAAGTGTGGACAAAGACTGAATAAAAATGTAAAATACAATGGTAGCTTGAACTAATGTGAACTCTGCAAAAATATAATATTACAATTCTGGAAAGTGCAAGGCGCCGCTTGAAGGTGCTGACTCGGTGTCTTCTATCTTCATAGCCGCATCATAACTCGTATAAAAAAAATTAGGCATACCCATTTGAAAAAATCAAGTTATCGCTGATCGAAGTTTCTTTAATTCATCGACTGATTTCTCCAAGCATAAACGTAATTTAAATTTGACAGTCTGATCAAAGCTGACGCATTTTATGCTTAGTAACACGGCAAAGTCACAGCCTTCCATATTTTGTAATCTCTGCGATATTCAATTTTTTCCTGATATCCACTTATACCAAAAATGGTGATTTACACTTTAACGGTTCGCTTTAGGTACCATGTATGATACATAAAGTCACACTAGAATTCACTAAGGAATCTGAATATGCAATAATATATGGGGTGTTCCATTTAAAAAAACATAACTTTGATACATTTCGTGCTTTTGGGACACCCTGTATAACATGAAAATATTTTTAAAATGTAGCCTTTATGGGTCTCTATCCATCCCAAATTATTATTTTCTTTTTTATCAAATACTTTAGCCATAATGCTCCATGTCGAATAACGTGAATAACCCTGTATATACTATAAGTACAGCATGCACTCGCCTCGTGTACTGAATGACACAGTGTGTGTGACGTTTCTCACATACCATGTTTGAAAATTATTCCCTCCAGCAACTGTATTATAATTATTGCAATTCTGTCCAAAAAATCAAACTTGTATATAACTGAAGCGGTTTCCTTTTTTATGAAAAGCTATTAAGGATTGTAACTTACTGTTATGTTATTTTATTACTTAAAAAATGTACTTAACTGTATGGATACTGTATGTTTGATGTTAGCAATAATTATACGTTTCATTTGTATACATGAAAAAAAGTTTGAATAAATGTGTTTTGTTCAATGATCAACGAGTATTTTTTTGAACTTTTAAATATGCAATGTGCAAAGAAAACGCTAAATTTTGAATGACGGCGTCGCATAATCATAGATTCTTAAACACCCAGACACAATCTTTGTTTCGCAACTAGTCCGCGCATCAAAATCCATGTAGTTTTGAGCCGACACAATGTCGAGTGGTAGTCACTCTGCAACCAGCGGTAGTGTTGCTTTGGAATGTGCAAATTCCGAGTCAAATCGCCAAAAATTTAATCAAATACATGATCAATTTATATTCAAAGATACTTATTGAGAATGAATACGAACACCATACAGTATTAAGTTTAAGCATCCTGTCTGACGAAGTAACGGCAGTTTGTAAGTTAGTATATGAGTTTAGATTACAGTTATGGTTTATAATAATGAATTACTTTATTCAAAAGCAGTACACATGAAATCATGAAAATAAAAGACAAACCTGAGCCAAAATTATCAATGACATGTGGGTACAGGATCGAAAGAGACTTTATATGAACGATTTGATAAATCATATCAAGTTAAATCCATTAAAAAATATTTATCAAGTGGAAAAAAAAGTAAAACAAGCAGTATTACGCCCAAACTGAAGCTTGCAGGCAAAAAATTTAATTTTTATATTCCAAAGCTAAAAGGTTAGTTTTTATTTTTACTTATATTATTACTTATACCATTGTAAATGTGTTAATCAATGCTTGTACTAAAGTCACTATTTTCTTACAAATGCTCCAAGCAAGAGAACTATAATTTCGAAACATCGATGAAATTTGGTTATTTTAATTGACAACGTAGCGTATCTGTGTTAACAAAATTATCAACAAACGTTCTTATTCAACTGCCCATATATGTATTTCTAAATAAGGTTCTGTTTTTCGCCAAGAAAATTGATACCACTTAACTTTTGAAGGGGTGATACACGTACGAGCAAGTACGCGTACTTATGGCTCGATGACCTTTTTCGCCTGTGTGTCACCGTAAGTACGCGTACTTTCATACCGTCGCGCAAACCACTGGCGATCCAACTGGTTTGAAATCTTGCTCACAGCTCGTCTCGACTCGTACTGCAGGCGCCACCCATCACTTTGTTTCAGCAGGCCATCGATGTTCAACGCTTGTTGTATTTGGCGTTTGTTAAAAGTTTTGTATATTTAGGAAAATTATTAAAATGAGTGATTTCAGTTTCACGTGTATCATCGACGTCGAGCCGAGTAAGTTCGCGAACTTAAAAACCGCGTACTTAAAGTTCGTACGTGTATCACCCCTTTTAAGGATCAAAGGCGAAATCTGGATCAGCGTGACCTAGTTCTTTGACATTTTGTGTCTCCAGCGTACCTGGGGGCAAAAATATCACAGCAAAATATTAAACAAAAAACGCGCCCATGTGCGTAAGCATGAACCTCTAGCCTAGGGGGAGTAAGGAGCGAAACTTATAAGTGTAGATACTGCGGGACAAAATCACGACAACACAAGTATTGGTACACTAATTCTTCATTTCATCAAACCAACAAAATAAAACAGCAACTCAATTTTTACAAACCTTTTAGCAAAAAAACCAAAACATTCAGGCAAACATTTTGCTTTGTTGATGTTTTCAGCAACATTTCATTGTCATGTCGCCAGTTGGAAAATGTTATAGTCTTAATGTTTTGTCCGCGTTTCTGGAAACTCGATTGGTCTGATGATGTGTACGGGCTCAACTAGAGGAAGATAAAACCAGTTTGTCTCGTTGATGTGCGCTACGGACTATGTCGTATGAAAAAATGAAATAGAGTGTTGAAAATACGTGCAAATTAATTGAACTTTATACAGAACTTCGGTTTTTATGTAATCTGATTATAAAATCGCAATAAAAGGGCAGACGCCGTAAAGGTATTAGGAATATTATGTGATTTGAATATTTTGTGATATTCTTTCCGAGGATCCGATTTGTATTATAATTTCATTATCAGTACTATTCGTTCTTATACAGTTTTTAAAGCTAGACCGCTCTAAATAAATCTTTCAATAATTCCTCACTATGGCTTTAGTGTTGGTTCTCTAGAATGGGTCTAACCCAAAAAAGTTTTTCGTTTCGTCGTAACCCAAAGGTTACTAATAGAAAAGCCGATTCTCAATTTTGAGTAGGCCACGTTTTCTATCAAGGGCCATCGTTGTGTATCTGTGGACAGCAGTTGACTTGTTTTTGTTTTCGAAAACTTGTAGTATTGTTGTGTTGCTATTTTGTTGACAGTTTTTGTTTTGTTGGCTGAATGTGGACCTCTATCGACTGACCGGTTTAGCACTAAAAGGGGTGATACACGTACGAACTTTAAGTACGCGGTTTTTAAGTTCGCGAACTTACTCGGCTCGACGCGGTGACACACGTGAAGCTGAAATCACGCATTTTGATGATTTTCCTTAATAAACAAAACTTTTAACAAACTCCAAACACAACAAGCGTTGCGGATCGATGGCCTGCCGAAGCAGAGTGGTGGCTCGTGACTCGCAGTACGAGCCGAGACAAGCTACGAGCAAGATTTCAAACCAGTTGGCTCGCCGGCGGTTTGCGCGACGGTTTTAAAGTACGCGTACTTACGGTGACACACAGGCGAAAAAGGTCGTCGAGCCATAAGTACGCGTACTTGCTCGTACGTGTATCAGCCCTTTAATAAATTATCCATTCACATACAGGGTGAGTTTTCAATACCGGATCGGTCGATTAGTACTGCAGAAGATAGCGAAAAAAGTTGCATATAAAAGTTGTAGCCGAGGATGTGCTACTTGCTCAGAAAATATTTTGATTTCTACAGGGTGATCCATAACTACGTGGTGATTCACACATACATTTTTTTAAATGATACAGCGAATCAAAAATTATTTTTTTTACATGGAAAGGTAAGAAATATCCTCCCCGAACGAAAATTCTGTGCACACGCCTGCCAGTAAGTTCATAAAATAAATTAATGAGCAAAGCTGTACATATTGCGACGACCTTCACGGCTTCACGGCTTACGGATAATTGCTACAGCGAACTACTGAATTATCAGCACATGATGCACAATTATGTAGAGTATGCAGCTACAAACTGCTGGTTTACCCCAAACAGGGATAAAAAGCTAGTTACATTGAAATATGTTTTTTATATTTAAAGAGAACTTCTTTAATACCCGACGTAGATACGTTCCCAACATTGAATAGAAGAGTAGCCTAGTTTTGACTCCGTAATGCATTGCACTTCAGTGGTTCATATTCAAAACCACATCTTTTGAAATATTTTCTGAAGTTATAGACACCTCCTGCAACCTTTTTCAAACTATATTATTGTACCAAATTAATTGTTCCAGTATTAAGAGAGGGGCCAAAACGGCAGTGTAGGTTTACTTCAATTGACTTGATTTAGTTACGGTTCATTGAAGCGCAATGAATTATGTGGGTGCAGTCATGCGGGAGTAATGAAACTGCGGACGCGCTCGCAAGGTGAGGCTCAAGAAATAATTTCCTGAATCCGGAGCCGGCTGTAGGGCTAGCAGCGTGTACAATTTCTGAAAAACAGACAGTGGTTGCAAAATCAACATCTTATGAGCTGGAGAGGGATCTCTGGATGTCTGCGTTAAGCTATAGAACTTATTTTAGGACCTTTGGCCAAGGTGGGTGGGGGGGAGGTTCTATTCACTGGACCGAAGATAGCTTAGGTTACTAAGTGGGCCTACTATCAGGAATGCACACATTCTATGTCGCTGTGACGCACACTGTGGGGTATCACAGACTTCAATGGTTCTTGAACCAGAAGATATAAGATGCGCAGGACCCAAGGCCTCACCTTGGTGGTGAGGGCTGGCCTTGGGAACTAGGGTAAGAAGAGGTGCAGAAGCCTCTATCTTTTCATTTATTCAAAAAGCGCTATGGAGTAAAAAGGCAACCACAACGTAGATTTCTAGGAATTTACAAACATACATCAATTACAATATTTTATGAAACATTTTCTTTCGGATACAGTATATAGAAAATTTGACAAAAAAATGCAAATAGTTTAGGTCCTCAATTCTTCTACAGTTATTTTACCCGCCCCGCCTGAGACTTTTTTTTGATAAAATAAATACTTTTAGCTAATCCGCTTGTTGATCAATTCCAGAATTTATACATGTTTTTAGAAAACGTAGGTATGTGTTTTCCTACTGGGCCATATAGGTCCCCAGAATCTAATCATCAATGGCTAACCAAAGTCTGGGTTATTCCAAAATATGTTGCCCAAAATTGCAACATACCCTGTAAGTCTCAACTTTATACTGTTGACACAACTGCCGTCAATATCCGCATGACATGACTAATTTTTAAATTCCAAGTGGTACAGTTTATGGCTGCACAGTGCACAGCCATGCATCAGGACCCCGCCGCACTAGCTACGTCACGCCCATGGATCAGCCAAGTGTAGAGAACACATTGAACTTTAGTTTGGACAGGAGATTGACTGTACAGTCAGTAGACAAAATAAATGACGCTTCAGGTTTTCCTGCAGGCAGCAGCCCAACAGGTTGCTTGGACAATATTGACCACGTATATCACGTAGGAACTATTTCATAAATCGTAATAAATTATATTGCATCTGAATACTGTAGGTTCAACAAGATTTCTGAAATATTATTGGAAAAAAGTAAAGAAATCGAAGATGTTCCTCATCAATGCATCAATGTTTGCCAATTTCTGTTGATCGGCCGATCTGACAGGACTGATAGTTAAACAATAATTACAAGCCAGGTCTGGGATAAAGAAGGGAGGGAGAAAAAGAATGAGAAGAGCAAAGAAGGGGAAGAACAGATGATTTTGACTATGTGCCTGAGGTGAAAAATAAAACTAAGACTTTGCGTTCAGGATTTCAAAATTTTGTACGCTGGAAAACGAATCACAGTTTTTACTTCTGTTTTTTATCTCACGATGAAATGGTCAAATTATTCTCTAATAAACTTTTATTAATATTTTATTATATCCCACTAATCTTGTTTCTCTATAATTCGGATAAATTATGTTAATCTCAGGTAGCGTTTTTCCATTATTTTTCAATATTTCAGTCCATACCGTGGGACGTAAGTGACAGTTGCACTGACTGACTATGTAGTTATAACAACCAGTGTTGCCAAAGAGGAACCACAAAATTTTCCATGAAATATTCTCAAAAACTCCGCCAAATATAAGTTACGTTGAAAACCAATAGGCAACTACCATAAGTATGAAACAATCACCGCAAATTTGATAAATTAAAAGAATTTTTAAACAAAGCTTATATTTAAATGCTCTAAAAAAAAGAAAACAAAATTTTTCTTTGAAATTTGAACTATCAACTAACAGCCTCATTATACACAATTTATATAATCATAAAAGCTTGTCGCGCGATTTACTTGTGCGAGTAAACTAGTAACTATTTAACTGAGTAACTTAATCTCCTTAATTTCAGTTTAATTAAATACTTATAGGTACTTAACCAAACCTCGCAACAAGCTTTTATGATCATATACATATATTCTGTATAACGAGGCTATAAGTTGATAGTTCAAATTTCAAAGAAAAATTATATTTTCTTCTTGATACAGCATTTAAATAAAAGCTTTTTTTAGAAAAGTTTTTTCTTTTAATTTATTTTTTACTTTTTAGTTAATAACCTGCGTTTTTATTGTCATCGGACCCTTTCGTTTAATACCGATACTATAAGAAAGCATAAAAAACTTCAAAAGTCCGCCATATTGGATTGAGAGCGATATCAGAATATTCTTCTAATTATTCTCGGCAAGCCATTCGATACCCATACTGCAGAAGTGCATAAAAAATAGCTATTCCGCCATCTTGGATGGTCGCCCATATTGGATTTATAATGACGTCACATTCTTTTTCGAGTTACTCTCAACAAGCCCAATAATTTGATACCCATATTGTATAATTGTATTAAAAACAACTATTCCGCCATCTTGAATGGTCTATTGTCATCCAAACTAAACGTGTACACAAAATTTCAGCTCAATCGGTTGAAGATATCTGCTTCAAAATTGAGTAGCACTATTCCACCCGAACAAACATAGATACATACATGCATACATACATACATGGCAACTTATATAAAAGCTTTTAAAAAATATATTAACTCATGTGTATGTTGTATTATGCATCAAAGCTCGACACGATAATAATAATCACTGGAAATAAGAAAACTCCATCTACAATGTTGATCTATTATAAATTGTTAGGTTAAATAGTATTAGTATTTTATGAAAGTATTTTTTATAAACTATACCAACGTAGTAAATTCATTTGCATACTCACATATACATGGTGGCCCAATAAGCGCGCGGTACTCTCTAGCGGCCATACCGTTTAAATTAGACGAAAATGTTTTGAATAAAAAACGGTTCTTTTCAAATATTCTACATTTAGAAAATAATTTTAAAGATGGCGGACTTCCGGCGATATAAAGTTCCTTATTTTAAATAGAACACCCTATATATTATTACGTTTTTGAGCTCAGCATCGATTTTAGGTCCAGTTTGTTAACCAGAGTTTATGTCCACGAAGCCTATTTTCGGCGTTATTTAAATTAAAAAATTAAAAATAAATTGACGTTTGTCGTACTTTACAAAAAATGTTAATATATCGCGATAGAAAAATGCGGTTTTCAGGTTTGAAACAAGCAAGAAACGTGCTTGTGTCTCAGTAGGATCATTGTTTCAAAAGAACATAATTCTATAGACTAGCAATTTTCAAATTTGAAAACTTAAAAACATTAAACACTTTTTTTCAAATGGGATGGTATGATAAGTTTCACATCAATGGATGCGAAATTAAATTATCTTTCACTTTTATCTGGGCACATGTAGTTCTATCTTTGATGGTTTTCGACATATTTACGGTTTTGTAATGATGCCGTAAGAATTGGGAAAAATCGTAGGTGGCGTGGCTCGCATTTCGGTATTTTCAATTTATAATCTTTGTTAATCGTGAGATTTGACATACACTCTTAAATCGTCGATACAGTGTAATACCCGGTATTCATCTTTTTACGTAATTATGATGATATTTTCGAGTTTTGATTAAGAAGAAGCATAAGTGACGCTCTATTTTTTGGACTGTAACATGGCCAAGAGCCAGACTCCGTTGCAGTCCCCGTAATGTGCTGGTTGATTGTGCTAACGCGCAGAGGCCATGCGGATAAAAGAAAGAAATAAAATATTATGGTTGAGCAAATTAAAACGCGGTCGTCTGGTCGTCTAATATCAATGTGCTTCAATGCTGGCACATATGTGCAAAACCATGTATGACGCTGTTATCTGTTATGTTTGCTGGGTAACGCGGACCTCTTCATATTTACCTATACTTAATTTGATATGAATACAATAGGCACAACTGTTACCATACCATATCATTCAGTCCCTTCTGAACATTTTCAGACACATTTTTTTTCTATGTTTTGAACCCTTTGAAATCTGCGGGGCTGTAAAAATGAACCGACATCACTTCTATATACTGACTGTACAGTACGACATCCGACTCAAATACACTGCTCGTATGTTTTTTGTTTTCCATACGTGTTCGACCCCAAGCATCAAAGTCTGCGTGGTTGATAAGATAATTGGTAAGTACCATTACAACGCACTTATATTATTGGATGACGCATACTCCGATAACAATAAATTAACGCATTGTGATTGTATTGTAGTTTATATCCTGACATTTCATACACCACGTTACTCACGTACACTCTCATTCAAGTAGCGCCGGCGCATAAGAATTTTGGCTTATCTAGAATCTAGAAGTGAGTAGCAATCGGTACTATCGGTAGTAACGAATTCGTTGATAGTGAGCATTTGTCGTGAGTACTTCCAAACATTGTCAAACTAGGTAAGTTTGGTTTGGTTTACATTATTTGATCTGTGTTTGTAACTGTGTTTTCAGTATAACCTAGTCTTGTATCGCATCTTTGTCGACATACATATAAAACCAACAATACTCGAACGCGTTAGAATAAATGCAGCAGTTACACTTGTGAAGAAGCAGTGTCAAAGAAGGTCACATTGAAAACTGGAAATAAGCTAATATATTTATGTGAATATTAGCTAAAATTCAAGTACCTACTTAACAACCTAACTGCACATGCAGTGCGAATTGTAACAAATATGCACAATAGCGACGATGAACCATCGAAATTAGTAAAACAAACTACGTACCTGTGTAGTATATCTAGTATATTTGTATACCGGGTGTCCCAGAATTTCCTTGACACGGGATATTCTCGTAACAAAAAAAGTTAAAACGAAAACTGAGTGATTTTTTTGGCCTATCATACCATCCTTCCAAAACATTTTTTTTTTGTACTTCAACCCTTAAAACTCACCCAAACGCTTTTTCCAAATAGCACAGAACAGTTTTTCATACACAAATCAAGTCCTTATTTTATTTTAAATCTTGTATTACCTTAGATTTTATACACAAACCTATTTTTGTGATCGTAAGCATAAGGTAAAAAAAATAAGGATTGGTTTGAGGTGTAATATTTTCGTAACCAAAACAGATACAAAAAAAAAACTAAAAGGGGTAAAGTCATCAGCATAAGACAAATAAAATAAGGATTTGTTTGAGGGGTAATATTTTCATAATAAGAAAGGTCATAGGTCATAGTCAAAAACTCCACTTAGTTTTCTGTGTTTTCCGTTTCTTTTGTAGCAATATTAGGCGTCCAACAAATTCTTATTTTATTTATACTATGCTTATAATTTTTTGAAAGAGATAAATTTTCGTATAACATCAAAGGTACCATAAGATTTTCAATATCGTTTATGGGGCGCTATTAGAAAACAAAAAGTTGGGGTGAGTATTCGGGGATGACATAGGAGATTCTGGGACACCCGGTATAATACCGTCAATGGTACCTACCTAGAAGAGTTATTTTAATCGTATGGTGTTTACTAGTTTACTCGGTCGTAATGTTACTGTATGGATTCGATAGATTTCAACAAATTATAATTCTATAAATTAAAAATAATAATCAGTCCTTATGAAATCACAGCATAAAAGTAGTGTTACAAATTCTGATGAACATTTTTTGGAGAGCGGTTAACATTGCGTTATTTTTAATTGTGTTGCACAACTATTTCTATTCTAACATAATGGTCTCAAATTGAGTTTAGTTAGCGCACAAACATTATCAATCTTGCTAAAGAATAATAGCTGTGTAGTAGATATTTGATGAGTATGGTATGGATGCTAAGTATAGTCTAGGTCTATGTATATATTTAATATTCGTCGACATCCATAATTATGAAATCGACAATACTCGAGCGTGCTAGAACAAATGCAGCATAAACACGTGAATAGAATCAGTGACATAAAAAATAACTATAGAGATAGTATCGAAACCCTTGTACATACATTATGCTTTATTGTTTTCTTATTGATCTTTAATTATGGTGTTTTTTTCAGTCGTAATAAGATAGTATCCGTGAATTTAACAGATTTCAACAATATTGGAATACAATAAATAAAAAAAGAATACAGTCGGTCTTGCTTAAATCACGATATAAAAGTACTTATTACAAATTTGATGATATCTATTGCAGAGCGGTTGTTTTAACATTGCGTTATGCTTGATAAAGTTGCACAATTAAGTATTACTGTTTCAAGTATAAGAGTTTCAAGTCATTAAAAAATGTATGATCACAAAATTAGTTAAGTATTAGTTATGTTCTATCGTCAATTTTTCCAATCAGAATTTGAGCTAGAACTGGACATTTCTGATGTAATTTTTGTAAAAAGATTTAAAAATATACAATCGAGTCCTACTGTTCAAGCGGATGATGAGACAGGATAGAATAATAAATAATTAAACCTACTTTATTCTAATTTATGTTTACTTTCGCGATGTTTACTTGCCAAAACAGGAAAAGTTTTATAACTTCAACTTTGAAACACTGAAGAATAATCTACTTAATCTACAATCTGCGCATGATCCTAACTCTCAATCCCACCGAAATCCTGTGTTCAGTTTTGACCGTCCAAAACCATTCCTCAAACTGCAAACTGTTGCTGCTCGAACGCACAAGGGATAGTTCCAAACTGGAATGTATCTTGCTTGAACATTATTTCGTCATTGCGCACACTCAAATGATTTCAAACCGTTGGAAATCTGATGCTAGAACACAACTATTGTAACCGCAAATAAATACATTGATAAACTAGATTTTATTTGATTTTCATTTTACTGATATTATTTATGTCAATGTTCGACATCTAAGTATAACCGCAACAAAGCTTTATCGACAAACATAAATGAAACTAACAATACTCAAACATGCTAGAACAAATGCGCAGCTACACTTGTGAAGAACCAGTGTCAATATAATTATTAATGTATAAATATAATAGCTAACATTTTCCCGTGCCTAACTGCAGGCAGCAGTGAAATTCCAAGTTGTAATAAGCATATTCTTAGCAGATAGTCATCGAAATTAGTAAAAGGAACTATACGTAGTACCTAGATATCTCATTATACTAATCACTATAGATCTGTGCCACGCGGCTAGTAACCTCAGTAGTTTATGCCGCTAAACTAAAAAAAAGATAAGAGTTTATTTATTTTGTTTGGTTTATATTCAGCGGCGTAGCTTCCATTGATGCGAGTGATGCGTCGCATCCCTTGAAATGATTGTAATACGTTTTTATTTGAAAAAGTCGCTAAGATCTCATATAATAAATTAAAATCCTGAGAATATTTATTCAAATAATTAAAATCAATTATTGAACGAATGTATTGGTCGAGATTAATAGATGACACTGAGGGATATGCTAAAAACTTAACCATAAAAATATCTCGACAGCGTGATGATGCGACTGCCCTGGTCACATCTTGAACGCCACCGAATGCGATCCGAGGTAGGTCCTTGATTACGTCTCCACTGTGTCTACAAAAAATAGTTTGCTGTTTTATGTTGGTGGGTGATGGTGCGGTTTCCTAAACACATCTCTTTCGCGGTATAAAATAACATATCGTTACGCGTCGCGATGGACGATTGCGACTAGAAGAATTGATGTTAATTTTAAAATTCACGATCTAACATACGTTCACAACCTTTATTTTTTAACCTAGATTTAGTTTTTTTTTTAATGGTTTGATTATTTTTATAACCTGTTACATTGTTTGTATATTTTATTTTTGTGACTTCAAAATTAAAGACTTCAATAAAAAAGAAAAAATTATTTATTGTGTTAGTGAAATGTTAATTTCAGTTACTTATTACATCCCCTTGTGTTGACGACACGCTACGCCGCTGTTTATATTTGATAGGTCTTTGTACCTACCTATTTCCGATACCTAACTTTGACCTAAGTATAACCAAAGTTTGTATAACCTACAGTCCCGCATCACATCTTTATCGATATCTTTGCATATAAAACCAACCATATTCGAACGTCCTAGAACAAATGCAGCATCTACACTTGCGGAGAACCAGTGTCAAAAAAGGTCACATTGGAAATTGTAAATACCACAATATATTTTTGTAAACAATAGCTAACGTAAGAAACTATCGAAATTAATATAATAAACTATACAACATGTACTCCTAGATAATAATTATTTGTGGTTCTGTTAATGATTATTTTGTATTTAATCGGTTATAATGTTGGAAGGCATATATTATTGCTAAATTTGAGAATTTCGACAATATTGGAATACCATAAATAAACAAAAATAGCAATAGGTCTGGATGAAATCGCGATATAAAAGTATTACAAATACTTATGATATATCGTTTGCAACGCGGTTGCGTAAACATTGCGTTACTTTTAATAATGTTTCACAATTAATTATTTCTGTTCTAATCTGCATAAGAAGCTGAATGAATATGAATATTTATTAAATTGATTAAAGCTGTCTATACAATCATCAATTTTCTTCGAGGCATAGCTTTTTATGAAAAATGTACAAAAGAAAGAAGAAAAGCTTCAAGTAATCAGAAAAGGGAAGAGTAACCTCATATTATAATTCGACAACACTCGATTGAATGATCAGGTAGTTTAGTTTATAGAATCCCATTTTTTTAAAATCAGGTGTCAACGATATTTTGGTAAGATTAATCTCAAAGTTGACATTGTTATTTGAAGGTCAACATTGCGAAATTAGAGAATTCAGCAACAGAAAATCTTATTTTCTTTCGCGGACTTGAAAAAGATTAAAATTTTCATAATGCATCGGATTGAGAAAGTTGACCAAGATGTCTGTGATACCTGAACACTCAAATCATCTTTCATAAAAAGCACTTTTTCATAAAAAAGTATCTTTTACACCTTCATCATATCCTTGAAAGGAATGCTTACAAAAGTTTCATAAAAGCGCAAAACTAGAACCTGGCAGTGACTATAAATTTGACCAAAACCTTAGATGTCAAGTTTGTGAACACAAAATACCTCAATTTTTATTACGGAGCCGAAAATAGCTTTGGAGTTTAAAAGTATTTTTGTTTAATCTGGCAGGTGCGTAAAAATTTGAGACTTTATTTTGTACTACGTTATTTGCGCTTCTTTTCAGGCATATATATTAAAATATCGTTCTGGGGAGAATCCTATCCAATTAGAAGCACTTATAGGCGACGAACGAGATAAATCTAATTTTTGGGATAGTCAGTGAATGCTTGTAGAGGAATTTTTAGCCGCATGGCGGTTTGAATTTTTTTTGTTTACATTTTGTACGTCAAATAATACTCTATATAAGGCTAGCCTTCAGAGTGGCACTATTTGTATGATCTGGGACGAACTAAACAGAATAATATAATGTATATTTTAATGTGACTAGCTCAAGTAAACAGATATTTTTAAAGAAGGTAATAGGTAATAAATATCTGAAAGTAATCCTTAAACACATATTTTCAGCTCTAATAAACTATATACAGTCTAGCCACTTGCCGAACCGATTTTTTTCCAAACCCGACGCGTATTTCGAAATCTTAGCATCTTCAGGGGAAGACTAGGCGCCTACGCACATTGGTCGATCTGGTCGCCCTGCTTATAATCAAAAGATGCTTGTTCTGCTTGATCCGGATTGGTGTGTCTCACATCGTCCCATAGTGGCATACGGGTGGAGCTATAATTCATAAACTTAATTTTACCGTAGACTTTTATTTCATTCACACTTGGAACTCCTGGATCCCAGAAGCTTGTAAATTCCGCATATTACAACGTATTCATTTGAAAACCACGAATTTATCGAAAAGCTCTGATTAAAAGAAAAAACCCCGAGACACGTTTGATACGGCTTGTCAAGGGTGACAACTTTTTAACCAAAAACTGCTTCCCCCCTTATACCCTCTGCCCCCCAAGATCATCCCCTCACAAATTTTAAATGAGAGAATGTGTCTAGTAATAGCTTGCGGCAAAGGTATACCGAAATCCTATATTTTGACGTTTGATTTTTTTAAATCGGTCGATTCGTTTTCGAGAAAAATGGGAAACAAAGACACGCGAAAGTACCACCTTTTATTGTCATAAGATTTCAAAATGTTGCCCGTTATTGGCCAAATAATGATTTAGGCGATTTTCAAATTCCTGATGGACAGTTACAAAATCAATTTCGTTTATTTCCAAAAGACTATGATGGTACATAGTAAAGGGAAATGTCATGATAGCTTGTGTGTTTGGATTCAGTTAAAAAAGTACAAAACAATACAAATAATAGGCAAACAACAAAGAAGTAAAATTCAGCTTAAATACTCGGCAAGTGAGAAATACGCGTTTTCAAGTTGTAGTTCAGTGGAAATAATTCCAATATATGGGGCCCAAAATCAATGAGCTCGGCAAACTGCCGTTAAACGCCAGACATCCGGGAAAGACAACTTCGCATAGGTATGTTTTGGACCTTTTATGAAATTTACACAAACTGGATCAAGCCGCTCAAGTCGAAGATTTGGGTCATTTTGGCATAAATCCTAATACTTCATTACGAAAAATTGTGGATCTGGATGATAAATGTTATCTATTCTAAATAGTGAGTTAAGAGTTAACCGAAGACGATTTCGATCGGCGACTTGAGTTTTGTGAACACGTGACTACAGCAATTAATGGTAATACTATTCATGTAAAGAATATCAGTCTCACTGATTAATGCACATTTTATCTAACTGGCTTTATTAATAAGCACAACTGCAGGTATTGGAGCAATGAAAAACCATATGATATATGTAGAGGGCATACCCAGTACCCCCAAAAAATATGGGCAGGCATTTTAAGAAACAAAGTGATTGGTTCATTGTTTATTAGGTAATGGGAATTTAAATGGAGGCATCTGTTTGGGTGTGTTGGGAAATATCATCAGTCAGCTTGTCACTGAAACCATTGAAAATCAAATCGAAGAGGATGGAAACCCTATACTTGATGAGGCTGAAATCTATTTCCAGCCAGACGGTGCTCCTTCTCAGTATGTTCTTCCGGTTCGGCAATGGCTAGACGACGCGTTTCCAGATAAATGGATAGGGCGAACAGGTCCTATAGAATGGCCTACCTCCGCTCCGTCAAGAATTTAAAGATCGCCTAATCATTTTTTTATCAATAACGCGCAACATTCCGAGCACTTGTTGCAATAAGTATTATTTTCGTGTGTTTTTGTTTTCTATTTGAACGAATTGAGATACATAGGTTTTTCATATCTTCGAAAACGAATCGATCGATTTAAAAAAGTCAAACGTCTAAATAAAGGACTTCTACATACCTTTAAAATGAAATATTACTTGATACTTCTTGACATTTAAAATTTTTGAGGGGATGATCCTGGGGGGCGAAGGGTACAAGACAGTGAAGTAGTTTTTGGTTATGAAGCTGTCCCCCCTTGACAAATCTTTTGACGTGTCTCGAAGTTTTTTCTTTTAACCGTTTTCGATAAATCCGTGGTGGGAAGTTTTCAAATGAACACCCTGTATAATCATAAAACCGAAACTGATTTGACAGTATAACTTCAAATATTTGCCGCCTCAGTGGCGCAAGTCGCACCAACCAGTCGAACCACACTTTCATTCTGATCGCATGAAAACGAAGACATTGAAGACGTCTCGAGACGACCATCAAACGACCCGTTAATGGCGCTCCAATACTTTGCCTGAGATGTTGAGTGGACGTGCGTCAGGAATCACGTCGACCACATCGGCAATCGACCAGTGTGCGGAGGCGTTTAGACTCAGTCTCTTCCTGTGACGAATAATAATTAGTGTTTGTTAGTGCTGCGCCAAAGGATCAAGTGTCACTTTACTAGTTTCAGCTTCATCTCTCGAATCTTTGTTTATCACTTAAACAATTATATCTTCAGAGTAATAAATACATAAAAAATAATGAATCTTCTAACAATATATTGTTTCCCTATTCTATCTTATACCACTTGTATGCTTATACGTATCAATGTTTCAATATCTATACCTAGTTTTATCTGACAATAAAATAAAATGGCTTGGGTGAATTACAATGAAAAAATCAAATTCTATTTCAATACGATAATAACCCACTTCACTTTTAGTCATTTATAATAAATGTGCAAAGTACCTCTGTCGAACTCTAGCAGCTACAATGGTTTCACGCTATCCTTGGGAAACCATCTCCTTACAATGTCTCTGTGAAAGAAAATGAATAGAAACAACGAAAAAGCAATAGATTGGTCTTAAAAGTAGCTATTTCCTTGGCCATGCCGAGCGTTTCGAAACAGAAGCTCTTGTGAATGTGTATTGTGGCGAATGTTTTACCGCAATAACTCCCTGACCCTTACAAGTTATAAGGTGAAAGTACTGAATAGGGCCAGCTTTCTCATGATACGCATATTATTTCAATATTAAATTGTCTTGTACCAGTTAAGGTTTCTTTGACAATCACATTTTTTTGTTTTCCAAGCTGTCAGATATTTTTTAGTGTCCTAAATATTTGTGTCCGTTTATGAGTCACTATCTGCATTCACATTACTAATGATTTCCAAAACAAAATTTGTTTCCAAGTGTTACAGCTCCAGAGAGAAGCAACTCGTACTTTAGCTCATAAAGTCCGAACATGAACTAATAACAAGATTATAATAATTTGGAATACATCTGTAAACAAAATTTCGATACTTTCTGAAAAAAAGGTTACTGCCTGAGTAATATGGCTAGATCGTTGATCCTACAGTCAATACCATAAGCATCAATGTTCGGCGTCTGACGCAACGTCATGTTTGAATATTCCAATGGCAATGACTATTTGAGTCTTTGACCACTGACGAAATGCGAGTTTTTGGCACATGCCTAGGTTAACATCATCATGAATGAAGAGGAAGGACGGTCAACTATCACAAGCTCCTCGTACAACTTCACAGGCTTTGGCCCAATTACACAGTTACATTAACTATGTCAAAGAGAGTTGGAGTGTAACACAATCATGAACAAAATTATCGAATATTTTCAAATTTTTACAACTTTTCGTTGTACCTACATATAAATTGTGGTGAATCAAGTAATTTAAACACAATGCATTACAAAAAAAAGTTTATTATAAACGAATTTCAATACCCAATCTTCATGATTAAAAGTAGAGCATAGTTAGTAACGAGTGTTCCCTCTTCGAGCTCTAATTATTGCTTGCAGTCTTCTTGGTATGCTATAACTGAGTTTGGATATAATCTTGAAGAATCGCGTCCCACTCTTCTTGAGCAGCAATCCGAGCTGATCTATTGTACTTGGAAAGGGATTTTTTCTTGGTATACGGCGTTAAGGTAATCTCACATATATGTTCAATCGGATTTAGGTCGGGGCTATATGGTGCCCAATCTAATCTTTGAGTCTGGAGTGCATCAAGGTAATTATAGTCACTATGCCAGCTGCATGCGGTCGACCATTATATGGATCTTTCGTATCCAATATGGTCGACATATGGCAAAACATGATCCTGGAGAATGTTTTCGATATATACGTCACTAGCCATTCGTCCAATAACTTCCACGACTTCGGTGCGTCCCTCCCAACTAATACCTTCACCACTAATGGTCTCTATGAGATTGCAGTTGGCGCATCGTTCTAGAAATCTTCTGTAGACGTAGTTTCGTCCATCTGGCTTCCATATTTGTATTCTAGTCTCATCTATGTGTTCTGGCAAATACTAATCGACGAGTTTTGTGATTTTGGAGAAGACGTGGAACTTTGGCGGGTAGCCTTGGCTTCAAGCCTACTCCTTCTAATCTTCGTCTGACTGTTTTTGAACTTAAATTAATTTGTCTTAGGTTCAATAGCTCATTCATTTTTGGGATGTATCGAAGTCAATGTACGATTTTGTATAGAATTAAGTATAAAAAAATCGATCATCGATTGCTGTTGTACACCTCTTACGCCCTTGACCAGGTGTGCTTCCAAAATTCCCAGATGATTGATACCTTTTCAAAATATTCGATACCGTAGATGGAGCCCTGCTGAAATGTCGTGCTATATCCTTTTTGTTTATATCCTTCATTATGCAGAGTTACAATTTATACCGCTTCAGATTCATTGCAGCGTCTAACTGGTGGCAAAATGACGTTATCAATGAAGAAAAACATGCGCTAGAGACAATTGTAAACGTCATTAATGTATACTTAACATTATATATAAAAACAAGTGAATGAGCAGCCTAAAATTCAATAATAATAATAATAATAGATAATTGAAAATTATTTTGAAATAATAATGATTATAAAAAATATTCAATAATTTTGTCCAACAGTATATTTTTTTGTGCAGTATACTATTATTTATATTCGAATTGATAAAACAAGTGTTACTCCACTTGTATGACGTCACTGGCTTGTTCGGATATGGAATAATATGTACTTCTCATACTACACCGGTCACTTGTAATAATCGAATGCAAAACAGGACGCGCCTTATCGCATCGTGTCTCACGCCACCAGACACTTAAATCTTGTTTCGACTTCATTAATGGGTACAAAGTCACATTTTCGTTGTCGCGGTATTTTTAAGTAACAGTACTCCCAAGTCCAGCTATAATGTATACGTAAAATGTATATTTTTTCTGTAGTGCAAACATGTCTGCCGAACCTCTGAGGATCCAAGATGGACGCAATGATGGGTTAGCTGTCGGTCCGTCACCTACCTGCATGGAGTCTGTGAACCGAATTTCAAAACTACCAGTGGTTGAATCTACCATCCAGACAGCTACCAGTTTGTATGAGAAGGTTAAAGTAAGTAGAATTAAATGAATTACAAGCAATAGACTCCTCGGTACATAGAGAAATGTATACTCTGTTACCTGATACTTTAAACTGGCTTGACGTCTATTTGATAGGTATCAGCTGACGAAGAAATGTATCTCAAATTTAATTTTTTACTAGTGGTGTTGATTGGCAATCCTGCGATCAAGACCGTATTAGTAATATTCTTACCTCATTTAAAGCGTAATCATCATCATTCAGACTAGCCATACTGATATACTGAATTAAACGCCGGATTTTCCGAGAAAATGTAAAATAAGCATAGAGACCTCTCAGCATAGACGAAAACGTCACCAAGTGTCAATTCTCGTCATTAATAGTACTCGCACTAAGTACAGCCCTGTATTCCTTCAAAGCTTAAAATTTATACGTCAAGACTCAAACTGGGGTATTTTTAATTATCACTAACCGAACAGCTGTTCGCTGTTGACACGGCTGACAGTTTAAAGTATCGGGTAACAGGGTATATTTAGGTGTTCACAAACTAAATGAAATGTTATAGTACACAACACAGTAAACAGTCAGCACAATATCTCAGGTTGGCGGCAATTACACGAGCATGCGCATCCCCCCTTTTGGGTGATTATTTGTAGGGATGCTAACGATACTTCGATACCTGTACTCTGCACTAATATCGAGTATTTTTATCTTAGATACTTTTTCAGCGATTCCAACCTGGTATCGCTACTTTTGTAGCGGTATCGGTATCAACATAATTATATAATTATTGAGGGGTGTAATCAATTGCACAAAATTCTCTGTACGAACCAAACCCGCCTACTTGACTAAAAAATATCGAATTGGTACCGGTATCGATATATTTTTTTTGCATCTCTACCCAGACTTCACACCCGTAAAATCATCCCAAGGTCAAATTCTGTGGGAACCATTTTTATATAGGAAATCCTCAGATACTTCGCTGGTTGTTTACTATGCTGTGGTATAACTATAATCAAAATCCATCGACGTGTTAGACGTAAATGTCAAAACCCATGTTTTTATAACCTCCAAAGCAAGGTTATCTATCGTCAGTTGACTACAACAAGCATCGAGATAACCCATACTTTATCTTTAGGTTAACTTAACTACAGGGTGTCCCACAACGATTAAGACAAGCAATATATCGGAACTGGGTAGTAGCAGCGAATTATAATTTTGGGGGTTGAAATTAGAGCAAATATAATATCTATTCTTATTACTGTGCTACCCAATGAGATATTTGTTTTTGATCACGTGACGTCCGATTCAAATTTTTTAATGGGACACCCTGTATATTTGTGACTTTTTGTGTTCCTTCCGATAAAGCAATTCCAACAAACTAGCACACTTGAGGTCTAAAGTGATTAGTCCAAGAGCTACAGGTACTTAAAGGATGGTACAGTTAAATTACTTTGGTAGTGTTTTATAATGGTAGTGTACAGTCCTTTAAGTACCTGTAGCTCTTGAACTAATCACTTTAGACTCCAAGTGTACTAGTTTGTTGGAATTGTTTTATCGGGAGGAATACAAAAAGTTACAAATATACAGGGTATCCCATTAAAAAATTTGAATCGGACGTCACGTGATCAAAAACAAGTACCTCATTGGGTAACACAGTACTAAGATATTATATTTGCTTTAATTTCAACCCCCAAAATTATAATTCTCTACTACTACCCAGTTCCGATATATAGCTTGTCTTAATCGTCGTAGGACCCCCCGTATATACTGGTTAACCAAAACTTTTGATGAAAATCGGCGATTATGAAATGGGTTTGTTTTCGTTAACCACTATTAACTACTAGTTAACTAACGATTGTGAAACGACTTGGCCTAAGAAAAGAAAGCGAATATCAAGCCGCTTGCAATCGGTCGTGTATCCCTGTTCATTGCATTGTTTTGCTTTTTTGCTATTTTCTTTTCCCAATACCAGTTTCTCATCCTAGTTAATTTTTGCAGGATTACAATACTGTTACACATTGGACTCTTTCAACTGCAGAAAGTACAGTTCAAAAGGCGGTAGAAGTTGGGAAGCCCATTGCAACCCCTGTTATCAAGAATTTGGAAGGCCCAATCAAGAAAGTTGATGGAGTTTTTTGTACCGGTTTAGATTACGTTGAAAACAAACTGCCAGTTGTCAAAATGCCTCCTAATGAAGTAAGTATAAAGGGTACTTGATGTATAAAAATAAGGTCCCTCAATCATAGTTTGGAAAGAAAATCCGACCAAATGACGTTAACACCGCCATGTTTTGCCAGACATTTAAACTAAGATGCTGTCTGTCATTCTTTGAAAAATAATTTGTTTCGATATTTTAAACGAAGTTAATGATCTGCATAAAATGATGCAAAGCCCCACAATAAATACTCAAATCTGCATTAATTTATTAAATAAGTTGATCGATAAGTTCACCGTTGCGGTGTTAGCAGAAGCTTCCAAAGGCGCTCACGAACTCAACGTCGAAACAGATTTTCCTCCAATAAATACAATTCGTCCAAAAAAAAAATCAAAACAGTTTCACTACGAAAACAGTGATGAGGCTGTAGTAGATCCCAAAATCAAATATAAAGTTTTATTTTAGAATCCTAAATCAGACAGTAACTTTTTTAAAGGATAGATGCGACAAATTGAAAACATTTACCGCCGAAAATGATTTTTTTAGCAATACCAATTTTATTTAGTTATCCCAATGATGAGGTAATGAAGCACTGTAAAGATTTAAATCTTAAACTGAAGATGATTCAAGTAGTGAATCAGACAATGACGGTATTGATTTATTCGATAAAATCATTGCAATCATTGCATTAAAGTTACATTTTGTAGAAAACCAGTCTAATGATCCAGAGACCCTATTACAATATATTTTTAACGATCACTCAATTTCGACATTTCCGGACACAACAATAGCGCTTAGAATATTACACTGCCGGTTTCAGTTGCATTTGGTGAAAGATCCTTCTCAAAATTAAAAATTATCAAAAATTATTTAATATCAACAATGCACCAGCAAAGACTAAGCAACTTAGCTATAGTTTCAATTGAACATGAAATTTTAGATCTTTTGAATACCAAAAAAAAAAACCTATTATTATATTCCCATTCTCTAAGATTTCGCAAATGTAAAGGCAAGAAGACTTAAATTTTTGTAGATAATAATAAAATAATTATAAGTACCTAACTATATAGTTTTACAGTAAACAAAAAATAATCCGTAGATACTTTATTTTTGAAATATTTTTCTTTTCCTCACCACAATGAGAAAACATTAATAACTTTTTTTGACAAAAATCAGAGTAGTTAAATAATTGTAGGGCGGCAATAATCGGTATTGCACGCGGCTACGAAACAGCTAGCGACCGGCCTGGTTGTGTCAGAGGCATCAGTTATAAAGAGGCATTCTGCTCGCAAATTGCTTCTCTCTTATTTTTTTATTCATTCATCTACTGCTGTCGTATCACATTACACAGGATGATTTCTAAGACGATACTCTTTTTTAACTGTGTATAGAGGTCATTAAAAACAACTTTTTCAAATAACTTTTTTTCGAAAACTGGAAAATAAGGGAGATACAGAATCAAAAAGGTTAATCTGTATAAAAATACGTACCGAGTCTGTTTATATTTAGTTTTTTGCTCGGATTTTTCCCTTATTGATCAGGCATTGTACCTGCCAATTACTGCAGTCACTTTCAGTTTATCATAACTACTTTTAAATTGGTAAATCCTAAAAGTTATTTCATAATAATGTGCCACTTTTAGGATTTACCAATTTAAAATTAACAACGATAAACAGAAAGTGTCTACTACATTATCTGACAATGTCTAACCGATAAGACAAAAATTCGAACAAAAAACTAAACATAAACATACTAGGTACGTCTTGATACACAAGCCAAAATTTACATTTTTTATTCTGTATTTTTCATTTTACTGAAAAAAGTTATTCGTAAAAGTTGTTTATTTTGACGACTTCTATATACTGTTGAAAAAAGTATCAATTTAGGAATCACCCTGTACATGAGCATTAGCAATAAAAACTTAATGGCCGAAAACAATCAGATACATGTATATACTTGACTATAAAGTTAGTAATTAAATAAATCAATTTTTTATGAGCAACAGTTGTAATATCATTAGCTAAATCGCATCAATCATGAAATAAGACTTACCTGTTGCGAAATAATGTTTTAATCACTTAAATCACAAATCGATTTGAACGTCGCAAAATGATACTTCGTCGATCTCAACTTAGTGCACCAAGAAAGTCCGATCGTAGAACGAAATAATTCATTTCGGCTGAATGGCAGCCGAAACCGAAACCCGTATTTTTGGTTTTGCCAAAACTAGACCGGCAGCGAATGTTCGACCGAACACTAATAACGTGTAGCATTTAGCATTAGCAACCTAAGGCCGATCCCACTGAAGCAGCATCAAGCAGTGCCTCGCAGCACTAGCAGCTTTTTGAGATAGTGCTCCCACATGAGCAACATTTTGGAAACAAAATGAGCTAACAAGCAGCAAAAATAATCAGTCGTGTGTAGTGTTGTGTTCTGTAACGATGTTGATAGTAGGGGAGACGTCTCCCACTTCATCATCAGACGATATGTTTTCTCTTCTCATTTGGTTACTTTATTTTTATTACCCATATCATATAATTTGGTATACTAAACTAACGAATAAAATGGGTAACATGCAACATCGAACGCTATATACAAATTAAAAGAAATACATATTGCTGCATATATTTGATGTCCTCGGTCGCGATTTTACAAGCTCCGCCTACTGCTATACGTCATCTTTCCCGCTGTCAGCGCAGATTACCAATTATACCCCATTTGGCTTAAGATTTTTCAAAATTTGATTCACTTTTCACTATAAAGGCGCGTGGGCAAGAATAGTACTGCAATTTAATTGTTTGATTAAATATATTCATAATTCGTTTAAGTCGTATATAAGTAATGTAGGTCATACATAGGATACAAACTAAATAAACTTACAATTATTAAATTATTTAATCTCGTCCACATTTCTGGCAGTTGTTGTAGTCATTCCGTTATTGAAATACTCCCAAAAAGATTGCCTAGTGGACTAAGTAGTTGAAGGCCTCAGCAACATGAATTAGATGATTGTGCTGGAATATTACCTGCAAGTATAGTTATATGTTATGAGTGTTTCAAAATGAAGTACGAACATTATAGGGACATATTCACAAGTCAAAAATTAAAAGATACCAAAAAACTACGATAAACTAATCTTTTAGGTCTTTGGTTCTTTTTTTATTAATATCTCGCTAACTTTTGATTCCACTGAATCTATAAGAAAAACCTGGTAAAATCGACAAATTCAGTCAAGGGTTCCTTTAAATCTGGAATAGGAAAGTCCAAACTGCTCACCTCTGAAATTAGGCATTTTTACCGATGCAAAAGTAGGTAATATAAAATTTATCTTAATAAATGCTTAATGATAATTATTATTGTATATTGGAATTGCTTACCTTCATAACAGCGGGAAGATTGTTTTTTAGGTAATCATCGTGTCTGATTATAAATCTATTGATTCTCTTTATTTTAATTTCAATAAATGCCGTACGCCTTTTTCCTTTAGTTCGTTTGTTGGATCGAACCCTTTTTTCATTATCTACTTTGTTGAAATTAGAATGATGACAGACAAATTGTTTCTTGTACAATATAGTTTTCAAATTCGGGAACGAACAGTCCACTGGGCTTTTTTTATTTTGACTGCAGTTTGGAATCTACGTGTTGCGTTGTTCACTATAGTATATTTTCTCATTTTGTCTGGTAAACATTTGTACGTACGATTACACTGAAATCAATGTTATCAGAAAACGAATCAATCTGTAAGACAACCTCTTCATTTAAATTCAGATATTGCCAAATATAATTTAGATTTAGAAATTTAGAGCAAAAGCCTCATCGAAAACAATTGTTGCCTGAAAGACCCACATACTAAACTGACGATTAGGTATTGCCATCAGATTATCGCCCAATAAAAATATAACACAGTTTTTGCCGTCCAACTCGTTGGATGTGCGAAATTGTGCAGACATCGAGTATATTTTAATAGGATGTGTTGATAAAGGGTATAGCGTTCTATTGAGGCTGCTGTCGAAACGCGACGCAATCCGGGAAGAGAAGCTTGTGCTCAAATGGGGTATATCTTGTAAAATTGCTTTCCGGTCAATTCACGCTTCTCCTTCAGCTAGCAGAGCTGCGAGTTGAGAACCAGCATGCTGAGCTCCAATGCTTACGCAAGATTAAAAATTTTGCTGCCGCTGTAAGTTATCAGCAGATAAGTAACTGGAACCAGCAACAAATAAATAAAAAAACTAATTGAAATCGTGCACTTGTACTCCGATCAAGCTGTCAAATCGGCCATTGATGCCACACAATCAATCATTAACTAAATAATCAAACAAAAATATAGGGTGATCAACTTATACTCCGAAGTTTGATACCTCTGTTATTATGAGGAATACAAAAAAATGTCTAATAAAACTTGGAGGTAAAGCTAAGATCTACATTTTGAAATTACAATATACAGCGTTATTGATAAAGTCACGGCATACCAAAGTTATGTTTTTTCAAATGGAACACCCTATATATTATCCTAAATTTGAATTGTGCTCATTTTCCCTATTCCGCAAAACTAGGGTCTTATCGGATTATACAGGGTATTTTCAGAGATATTGCCACTTTTGTGTGAATATCTTAATGAATTCATCACCCTGCATCTTAAAAAATCAATAACTGGAGACTTGATTCTCAATACTAAAATAATTTCCTGGTTGTCTAGTTTTGTCTAAAATTATCAATTTTCTTTGATTTTCTGTACAGGGTGAACCAAAAGTCACGACCATAATTTTATTTGTTATTTTAAATGGAACACCCTGTATTTTATAGTATCGTCAGAAATTTCTTACAATATACTTCCACATTTATAAGCATTCCCTATACCTTAAATGTAACAGTTATGGAGTTATTTCGATTTGAAGTAGTAAAACAATATTTTTGCCAAATTCTGGTTTTTGTTAAGAGTTGGCCATGGATGCTAATCGTGTGATATTTGTTAAATAATTGAAATTAATGTTTTAGTTTTGATTCGGTTTCAGTTAGCTATTACAGTTGACAATGAACAAATTGAAAAGCACATGTCGATTACAAAAATTATCTGAAAATTAAACTACAGAGTCTTTAACGAGATTATATTAGTTATTACAAGAAGGTTTATGTGTGAACGTATCAACATAAGAAAAACGAGAAAATAGATTTTGGCTAAGCTTGTCTTATAAACTGAAGATTTTTCTAGCGGAATCTTCCTGATACGACTTCCTTTTAGGTCTTTCAGTCACGTCCTTTGAGTCTTTCCATCCTTGACTTAGTTCTTATCTAAGAAAGGTCAAACAGTATAACAAACACGGTAGCTATGGTCAACTCTGGAAAACGTTCAGTATTTGGCAAAAATGTAGTATTAGGAATCGTTTTACTACTTCAAATCGAAATAGCTCCATAACTGTTAGCGAGTTTTGGTTCATTCTGTTTACAAAATCAAAGATAGCAAAACCTAGATAACTTTAGACAAAACTAGACAACCACGAAATTAGTCTAGCAATATGAGTCAAGCTTCCATTTATTGATTTTTTAAGATACAGGGTGTTGAATTCATTAAGATTTTCACATAAAAGTGGCGATATCCCTGAAATTACCCTGTATAATCTGATAAAGTCCTACATTTCCGGAATAGGGAGAGCGAGCACTATTCAAATTTAGGATAATATATAGGGTGTTCCATTTGAAAAAACACAACTTTGGTATGCCGTGACTTTATCAATAATCCTGTAGATTATAAAATAATTTTAAAGGGTAGACCTTAGCTTTATCTGCAACTCTTTTTCGAAAGTTTTGTTTTGTATCTGCCATAATAACGGATGAGGTATCAAACTTCGAAGTATAAGTTGATCACCCTGTATATACGATTTACTTATTCTCATGTTCTAACAGATTCTAGAGTCTACAAAGGAATACATGCACAATACCGTTCATCCAGCAGTGGAGACCGCACGCAGCTACGCCGAGCCAGCTGTCAAGTCGGCTATGGACATCGCGCAACCCGCTGTCAAGGCTGCTGTGGAAGCCGCACAGCCTGCCGTCGAACAAGCCAGACATATCGTAGAGCCGCTCGTACAACCAGCCCTTGAAAAAATAAATGCGGTCAAGGAAAACGTCATGCACAGAGTTGATGAGTATCTACATAGGGGACATAATCATGAAGGTGGGTTTATTTTAATCGCAACAGTGTAAGAGTTATCCAATACTATACCACTCGGAAGTGAAATCCGAACATCTAGAAAAAAAAGGATATTCGCTTTAAAAATATGTGCACACATTGGCAGTACCCTTTCTAGTACCACAAGTAGGGTCACTCTATGCTCCGCCCCCAATGTGGTCTTTCCAGCTATACTCTTGGATACTACGCAAGCTAGCGGATTCTGGCGCCCGACGATCTCGAGCAGTAGCCAAACGCTAACAGCTGTGATTTACAGGGTCAGTCCACCTAACACCACCTAACACGCGACACGGTGCACGGGATACAATCGGTCGGATCTACCGGGGTGCCTAAATAAGTAGTGTTTGTGTGTTATTGAGCGTTTTGCGCGTATTTCACAAAAAAATGCCGGCGACATGCTCTGTATATGGTCCCATTGTTTTTTTTATTTGTGCCAACTTATTCCCATTGCTTTTTAAAATATCTGTTTTTAATACTTTAATTAGTCCCGTGTCGATCGTTGCACAGTACGGACGTGTGTTAACCTATCCTCCCGTGATAATCGGTATTTAGTGGCATACCACTATCTATAATATTTAATTAGATATTTGTTTGTGTTTGTAGCAGATTTACTGTAAGTACAACCCAATTTTTTCATTTGAGTTCGAGACACCGGGCGTTTTTGTGCCACCGGCTCTGGTAACAGATGTCCGGTGGCGATAGCCGCAATAGCGGCATGGATATACAGTCACATTCCAAACAAAATACTCCTAATATGTATTTTGAGGATATTATTTGCATCGAAGACGGCACTGATAAAAATACGTCTACATCACTAGGCGATAATAATTTACCAAATAACCCTACTGATACGAGTACTAACGTCGAAATAAACGTAAATAAAAACAATGTCACGGATACCAGCCCGGAAAATACTTCTACTCGTTTGATTAATACAAATAACCGTTTCAGACGGACATACACAGGACCATATTTCATATTCGTAGAGCACAGTAGTATGAATATAGGCCGATTACATCCAATGAAGTTAGGAGAAAAATTGCAATCTTTAATTGAATTTGATAAACATATCACCGAAATTAGTAGCGTTGGACGTAATCGCATTAAAATAGAGCTAGATTCAGGTGACATAGCAAATAATTTATTACAAAATCCTTTTTTTCAGACTAACGATTTAATCGCCTATATTCCCAATCATTTAACAGAAAAACGTGGATTAGTCCGAGGAGTGGACACTAATATCAGTGAAGAGAAACTGCAAGACATTATTCAGTCTAGTATCCCTGTTAAAAGGGTTCATCGCATGACCAGGGCAGTTAAAAGTGATAGTGGCACTACCCGTGTCCCCAAGCAGATGATTACAGTAACGTTTGCTGGAAAGACCCTTCCCCAATTCATTTTCATCAACAAAGTCAGGTGCCCTGTTGAGGTTTATGTCCCCCCTGTGCTGCAGTGTTTCCGGTGCCTTCGGTATGGACACAGTGGAGCACAGTGCAGAAGCAAAAAAAAGTGCAGGAAATGCGGCGCGGAAGATATAAATGACTGTTCCAATTGCAACACATACTGTATATACTGTAAAAATAATAGTCATGACTCAACGTTTAGGGAATGCCCTGCTTATAGGAAACAGCATAAAATCAAAGAGGCCATGGCTAATCTAAACATATCATTTAAAGAGGCAGAAAAGATTGTAGACAATCCTGCTTACTCAAGTATTGTCCACAAAAACAGATTCGCACCACTTATAAATTCAAACACCGAATTTCCCCCACTAAGAACCCAACCATCACAGCCTGGCCCATCCTCAAGCCAAACAGATAAACCTAATGGAGCGTATACCTCTCCTCCCCCCACAATGACTAATCCCCCCAAGAAAAGAAAAGCTGACTCATCCCCCAACTTCCCACCCATAAGGAGAGAATTCAATACCAAATTCTGTGCCGGTCCTGTCTTCCCTCGAGATGAAATGCCAACCTATGAATTTGATCGTTTTGTTAACGAAGTTACAGTCGCATTGAAAAATTTATGGAAACAATATTCTGAAGGGCTCAATAAAGAGGGGTCTGAGAGCGCAAGTTACATTTTCAGTGACATAGAAGTTGACAGCAAAATTAGAAGTATAGTTGATAACTTGTTTACTTAGTTTATGGATCACAAAGGATTAAAAATCATTCAATGGAATGCTAGATCTTTACTATCAAACAGACATTTATTTAAACAATTAGTTGTAGAAAATAAATTTGACATTGCTCTGATATCTGAAACCTGGTTTAAATCATCTCACTGCGTTAAGTATCAAAATTATAACATCATTAGAAGGGACAGAGCTGACGGATATGGCGGAGTAGCAATAATTCTATCTAGTAGATTTATCTACCAGCCTATCACATTTAGAAACAACTTTAACCCTAAAATCGAAGTCTGTGGTTGCACTGTCTCTATTGGCAATAGAAAAGTGTCTATAATAAGTTTATACCGGCCCTCAAATGTAAAGGCCACTGTCCAAGACTATGTCAATATTTTCAATCATATTGAGTACGACTGTATCATAGGAGGGGATTTTAATGCTCATCATGGCAGTTGGGGAGCTCCGGTCAATTCATCCGATGGAAATATTTTGATAGACGCTATAGATTCGTTTCAGGATTTTGTTATCGTTAATGATGGATCTGCCACAAGATTCAGTCCACCGGATCAACAAAAGTCTGCTGTTGATGTCACCATTTTATCTTCTAAACTATGTTCTTCTTTTGATTGGTTTGATTTTGATCAACAGTGTTTTGCCAGGGGACCATTCTGTCACTCCTCTTTCCAAGTGGTCTATGAAAAATGTTAATTGGGATCTATATCGCTCAGAAATTCAAACAACACTGTCTAACCTACCATCGTTCCAAGATGCTAATGAGAAGATCAACGTTTTCACTAATGCCATCACATGTGCAGCCAATCAGTCCTGTAAGGCTTTGAAACCTTTCCCAATCCACGCCAAATCACCGCCATGGTGGGATGAAGAGTGTACGACACTAGCCAATACTAGGAAAGACGCATTTAAAACTTACAGATCTAATCTTTCAATGTCAAATTTCCTAGAATATAAAAAGTTAGATGCCAAATGCAAGCGCACCTTTCTTATGAAAGCAAGGAATAGCTGGGGGAAATTTTGCAGTGACTTAAATAGACAGTCGTCGCCATCCAAAATCTGGAAAAGAGTCAACAAAGTACATAACCAAAAAACATATCAAACCATCAATGAAGACGACGTTCAAAGCCTTTTTAAAAAAATTGCGCCTGATTATGTGAATCCGTCCTTTCTTCCCCATTTCGATGATGACCGTCAACACTTTTTGCTAAGTCCCATTAGTAGTGATGAGCTAAAAGCAAACATTAATAGGGGGAAAACGTCCCAACCAGGTATGGATGGCATCAACTACACGATGATGGATAATCTTCCTCCGCTTGCCATTGAATTCCTATGCTCAATATATAATGGCATATTAGTTAATGGAGAAAACTGTGATTCTCTTAAAAACGCTCTGATAGTCCCTATCCCGAAAATAAATAACCCAAATGCACTAAGACCTATTGCACTTATGTCCTGCTTGTTGAAAACCTTCGAACGGATTCTTAAAACTAGACTCGAGTGGTGGTTGGAGAGTAGACGCATGTTCCCTGTGTCTCAATTTGGATTTCGTAGAGGTATGGGAACTCTTGACTGTGTAGCTCATTTAACCACGGACATCCAGATCACCTTTTCTGAAAACAATTATCTCGCATCCCTTTTTGTAGATATTTCTAGTGCGTACGACAATGTCATCCTTAGCCTTCTATATGACAAACTGAAAAAATTGGGTGTACCGTCTAGCTATGCTAGCCTATTGGTCAACTTGTTTATCAACAGAACTGTTTATATTCGATGCAACAACAATATCCTAGGACCAAGAACTGTTCATAAAGGGCTACCTCAAGGCTCTGTATTAAGTCCATTGCTATTTAATATATACACCTACGATTTGCATACCATGGGCATTGAATGCAACATACTACAATATGCTGACGATTTCTGTCTCTATATTACAAACAAATCATATGAACGATGCATACAAGCACTGAGCACTGTCATGTATTATACAAAAAAATATTTTTGGGACCAAGGGCTGGATATATCACCAGAGAAATCTGCAGTAGTTTTTTTCACTCGACATCGGTTGCCCGCAACAAGCAGCCTGCAACTTGCAAATGTGACTGTACCCGTTCGTGGAAACTACACTTACTTGGGCATTACACTCGACTCCAAACTAACCTGGAATGACCATATAAACACATGCCTTGCCAAATGTGAGAAGAGCTTGAATATTCTAAAGGCTGTGAATAGACGGAAATGGGGTGCAGACCCTAAGATTAACCTAACATTTTACAAGGCCTATACTAGGTCTATAATTGATTACGGATGTTTCCTTTACGGATCTGCGACAAAATCTAGATTGGTTAAAATCGATAGGATCCAATATAAAGGGCTGCGATTAGTTCTAGGAGCCCTCAAGTCTACACCTACTTCTACTCTTTTAGCGGAATGTAATGAGCCTCCCTTGCACCTTAGAAGAATATTCCTGGCCGAGAAATTCATCCTAAAGCGGATATCCAACAGCCATCATTCCATTATATCCAAAATATGCACATTAACCAACTACAACCTGACAGCACGATGGTGGCAGAACAAAAACTCGCCCACTTTAGCGGAAGCATATCCAAACGTTTCTTCCTACGGTCCTGAAGGTGGTAGAATTCCTTTTTTTGACTCGGAATATAGCATTTCTTTCTCTAAGCTGGATGTCCACATATCACCTGCATCATCCGCTGCAGAATATCGTTGTTGGCCTATGTTGCTATATCAGTATTTGGATGAACTGAGTAACCCATGCAAAATATTCACGGATGGATCTAAGACAAAAGAAGGCGTAGGAAGTGCAGTATTTGTAGAGAATGAAAAGTATTCTTCAAAGTACCAACTGGACCCTAATTGCTCCATTTACTCCGCAGAAATGGTGGCCATCGACATGGCCCTTGGTTGGGCGATAAATGATAAAACATCCAGGTACAAACAATACGTCATTATGTCGGACTCACTTTCATCACTAATGGCGCTTAACAACTCCCAAGAACATATATACCATGATAAGTTGGTGGTATCAATCCTTGAAAAAGAGCTAAAGCTGAGGAGGCTAGATAAATCTGTCAAATTCATCTGGATAAAAGGACACGCAAATATACATGGCAATGAGACAGTGGACCGGCTAGCTAAGAATGCAACTACAACTGGACATAGAGTGACATATATCTCAATGAAGGACAGCGTCAGTTTAAGCAAGATGAACAAGAGGAAATTATGGGAAAGAGAGTGGACTATATTCTGCGAAAACAGCAGGAACAGTTACTGCAAAATCTATCCAACACTCCCCAATACACCACTTGGGAACAGAAGTCACCCCAATAAAGGAATATACTCCATGTACTTCAGAAGCATGGTTGGACATGCAAATGTCAAATCACACCTACACCGTATTGGGCTAGCTACAAATGAAAATTGCGAATGCAGTGACTCCCATGATGATTTAAACCACTGGATGTTCCAGTGTCTGTACAATGTAGAGGCAATTGACTATTTACGAAACGCTCTCAGAGCTGAGGGAGTTCCTCTCCCCCAAAATGTAGTTACCCTTCTACATCTAAGTGTCGGTAGTATTAAAATTAAATCTATTTTGTGGGAATTTTACAAAAGAGTTAGGCGCAAGGTTTAGTTTCGTCATCTTTGGTGCTAATTGGTATGAATGTTTGGAAAAATTGTAAATGTTTGAGTTTAGCTTTTGACCTCCTCTGTTTTCACCCTTCTGTTATTTTACCTACCATCCGTTACCTGTGTTGTGTGTAATGTAAAGTCGCTATGATGGGTACCTTAGCGTGAAGCGAGTGTCCCTGTCTTATCCTAGCTTCATTTCTTCTGATAACTTTCCAGTGGTGACTATAGGGACTTGAATGCAATGTATGTATGTATGTGTATGAATGATCTATTGAGTCCGCATAGTACATTCCGTGGCTAAATGGGCTAGATCCCAAGGCCAAAAAAAAAAAAAAATACTTTAATTTTATCATTGACTTGATTCTCAAGTTTTTAAATTCATTTTCCAAATTCGTGTATCCCGGTTCTTTAACTTTTTGTTTATAAATTTTGACTCGGTTTCCAATCATTTCAAGAATTTCTTGATTCATCCAGTCATTTTTTTCACGTATCTTATACGTCTTTTTGAATTTAGAATCTTTTTTACAAGAAGTGATTAAGTCAATTAGTTCCTGAAATGATTGAACTTCTGTAGTTTGAATATTCTTTTCTTATTTTGAGATGCATTTTTTATGATCTATTCTATTTACTTCTTTTCTATATTTTGTCGCAAGTACTTTTATGTTTACACCTAAGGTTATTGACAACAAATTATGAATGATCAGACTGTTACTGTTACTTACTACTTGAATCGTACATTTCAAATTACTACATCTATCTGACAAAACATGATCTATAATACTCCTTGAGCTATTTGCCACCCCAGTAGCTACATCTGCAGTTATTGTGTTGAATGGTTTATTGAATAATAAATTATATTCTATCTATACTATAGAATTCATTTCTATTGACCCCCGTATAAGTGAAGTGAACGTCAAACATTGACGTCGACAATATCCCACAGTCGGATTCCCTGTAAGAAAATGAGATCGCACGAAGGGAACCCCTCTCAAATCGAGGTGGCTCGCATTTGTGAGACTCACATCAAAGTCGGCACGGCGAGTGACCCTACTTGTCTTTGTTAATGTACGGTGCTAGTACACACCTAACACTCTCTGTTCGTTCAGATCATCAAGAGCTTCCAATCACTGCAGAGATCATCGTCGCCAACGGTTGGATTGGTGCCAAGAAAGCCGACAGTGGCATGCTGAGTGGCATCAGACGGCCTTGTGCAACGACTACAGGTTTTGTCTGTGCGCACCCGATGGATGTCATCGCGTCAGACGACGACGAGGTGACAAATGTGATCTCCATTTTATTGTTGAGGGCAATGCACACCGTCTAATTGGTTTGATGCTTTGGGTGCCATTTAATTTAACAGCAAATCATTTTTACTTGTGGTTTGTGGCACAATGACGGTCCAACGTTTTGTAAATGAGGTCAGTTGCCTTTCCATAATTACGAGCATAATTATGTTTGAGGCCAATGAGAGGGTTTTTTTTCCAGCAAGATAATGCGCGTCCTCATCTTCCAAGAGTGTCGATGAGGTTCCCACAGGAAGCTGAGGTCAGGGCACTCCCCTGGACTCTATGCATCACCCGATTTATCACCAATTGAAAAAGCATGGGATTGGATGGGTCGCTACATTCCTGATTTGCGCAATCCTCCGACCTCGCTGGACAAACTGGAACGTGCTATGAGGGTAGCTCGGAAGGCTGTACCTCTAGAGTTTATTAGCAACCAGATTACGAGCATGCCCTGTAGGCTAGACTAGATTCGTAACATGGAGGGCCCACCCATTATTGACCTATTGTTTTGTTTTATAAACTAATCATGTCTAATGGGTGCGTTTATTATTGTCTTTACACCTTTTCCAGCTGTATCTTCTAAAGCGTCAAGTGATAATTCAAAACTGTCAAGTTAATTTTCCAACTCCTCAATTGTACTTTCAAACTGTCAGGTGTAATTAAATTTATATTTTGATTTGCCGAGTATACGTTGCAGGTGCGAAATTAATTTGTTATGTTGATCCACGCTAACAACAGCTTCACTCCGAGATAACCATATGCAACAGGCTCAATTTGAGATCTGAAAGCAAGCCTTAATGTAAACTGGTTCATGGTTCACTCCATTCTCAAAGTGGACCAAAATATTCAACCACGATGTGTTCTCAACGTTTCTAATATTTCGGGAATTACAGCATGGTGTGTGGTGACTGTAGGTAATGCTGCCGTACTTTTGAAAATCGATATCTTGATAGACGGTGTTCCTCAAGGAACGGTACTGGGGCCATTATTTTTCAGCATATTATATATATATATATATATATATATATATATATCTGAGCAGTTGACCTTCTCCTTCCTAAGGTCTAATGGGTTGAAGTCGGAGACTGAGAGCTCTATAATGGCTTGCCAAGACGGTGTCTTCAACACCTTAGTATACCGTAGCCGGATTATGGGTATGGATGTGCCCGATATCCGCTGTAGAGCCTGCCTGCAGGTGCCAGAGACCCTTACGCACCTCTTGTCGGCGTGTAAGGTGTACGCTGGCACAGCCTACGTCTATCGGCACAACGCGGCTCTACGAGTGCTATACTACCATTTAAGGCACTCATACGGTATAGATGAGACACCGGTGCTGCCGTATGCTCCAGGGGACATTGAGTCCGTTGTGGAGAACGAGAGGTGCAGAATTTACTGGAACTACTCATTCTCCACGCTCGAGCTTATACATGCAAATAAGCCAGACATAGTCCTCCTCGACTACCAACAAAAGACGATGTTCGTTATCGAGTTCTCGGCGCCTGCCGAGGGGAACATCGTCTCTAAGGAGGAGGAAAAGCGGACCAAGTATCAGGAGCTCCTCGGACAACTTCGCAGGCTCTGGCCGGACTACACTGTGAGTCTGCTAGTAATGGTCATTGGATCCCTAGGTGGTATGAGGGATACGCTGCTCTCTGCACTGCGCAAAATGCCGGTGTGCCGTGCGGCGGCGCACATCTTAGCCGCCAGAATGCAGAAGGCAGTCATCCATGGGTCCCTTCGTCTGCTTAGGACGCACGATTCGCGGACCCAGTGATTGCTCACCTCACGGTGTGAGGAGTAGTCGCTGGGAAATGGAACAGCAGCCCGGTGTGTCGGAGCCCGGGTTGCACCCTTTTTGTTTTTGTTTTGTCCTATATACATCATTATAACAAACCTGAGCCAATTGGAAATTGACCATATACTGAGCCACCTACTTAGAGATGTGCTAGATAAATAATAGTTTTATTTTCATCTCCAGATATATTGTGTTGTATCTAAAAACCGTAATATACATAAGAAATTATTTAAAATAAATATTTTTGAAAATGCTTATATATTCATATTTATAGTACATACATGAGCCATGCATACATTTAATACCATTGTGAGCCTTTGATATACAAGTTTATGTAAATTATCGAATCTTCCTGAGCCAAGCAATGTTGCCAAGATTACAGCTGGGTTTCGGCTCAGAATAGTTAGCAATCAAATATATACAAATAACACGCCCACTTGACCTTGACTGGGTGGAATTATTACTCCTGATGTACTGTGTGAGGCTTTCTCGGCCACCGTCGAGTGAATTTGTGGTTCTTGGGTTGTTAAGCCGGCGTCGTTTAGCGTTAAGGCTTGACGTTTCGCCACCACGAGTGGATGGCATATTCAGAATCTATTTCACTTTGGCGACTTCCAAAATACTGTAATTTGGATTTTGGATACTGTAATTTGTATTGGTCAATATGGTCAAGTCATTCTCACGTGATACCGTGACCAAGGGAAAAGGGATTCATTTTTATTCAGGGTGTTAATTAAGTATGTTAACAAACTTTAACCACGAATAGTACTCTGAAAAATAGAAAGAAAATGTCATATGAACATGGGTCCGGAAATGCTTCCTAAGGGAGCTACGCTCCTTTGCATGGGGCACCCTGAAGACGGTTTTCCCTCGATATTCTCGAAACCATTCATAACAAAATTACGAAATTAGTTACGATGGGTAAACTTTTGACGCTCAATCTGATTCTGAATTCAGAATTTCATAATTTTAATCAGAGGCGTATCATACGGGAGGAGTTAGGGGTAAAAATAACCCCATTTTCTAAATGGTAATTTTTTGACATTTTGATTTTAGAATATGGTGTTTCAGAGTTTGTTGTCAAGTAGAAGTGTACTGATATTCAGCTGGTGGCGGTCACTTCCACTTTAAGAAAACATTCTCTATTTGTCTTAGTATTTTATTTCTTATTTGTTCAAACTCTTATTAAATAATGTTACTAAAAATAATACCTAAATGTTTTGTAATAACTCTAAACTGAATAAACTGACAGTTCTTAAGTTGGTTATCAATTATTTCAATTGTTTTTCACAGCACACTTATTAAATAAATGAACATTTATTTATTTACAATAGCCTGCATCGATTCAATGCTTTGCATTTTTCTCGAAAATGGTTAGCCCTTTCGAGATGTACCAAAAAACCATTTGTACGTAGAAATCTCTGAAATGTCTGTCTGTTGGCGTTTTTCTAGCCTCCCAATCTCAGTAACCGCTACATGGATTGTGATGAAATTTGGGCAGCGTTATGCTGTGGGGTCGTAGTAGGTAATGTTTCTATAATTTTGAAAATCGTTATACGGGGGGCGGAGTAATTAGCAAAAAACGAAAAATTTCAAATACGCCTCAAACTTCGTTTTTAGGCGTTTTAGGGGTTCCTGATCATTTTCTACTTTTTTTTGGGTGGGGGTGAATTTGGGGTGATTGGGGGGTGGGGGGTTGTAATACTGAAAAATTTGTTGTATTCACAATGGGCTCTCTAATGACCTGTAAATGAAAGACCTAGCGCCATAATACAATTTTTTGGGTCCATCCAAACATTGCCTTCCTTATAATAGAAACCAAGGGACTTGGAATAATTTGTGATGTATACAGGGTGGCCAATCGGTTGACGATAATAATTTTTTTTTAGATAGCCCGTACCGAGACCTATCCAAAACACCTCTATGCATGTGTACCGATTATTGATAGTTTTCGAGTTATGATTTTTTTTTTAAAATTTAGAGATTTTCCAGTTTTTCCAAGAAATTATCAAAGACAAAAACAAAAATGCTTTTTGGCTTTTATTTTTTTCCGCAATTATACTCAGTATTAAGCCTATTTTAATATCCAATAAAGAGAACCTGTACATCCGAACAATAATTAAGTACATTTTGGGCCCAAAGTTTGAAATCTCTGTTTTTTGTCAGGAGACCAAAACCTTCTAAATAAAATTAAAAATACTTATGCCTGGTTCTGGAGCTCCAATCTAATCTTAAAAACTCTGCAAGACATTGCACTTTCGAAATAATAACGAAAAAATAGCACTTATGGGGGCATTTTGCGCCGTACGTGACTATTAAAGGTAAAAAGGTGATAACTCACGAATTTCCAAAATGATTTAAAAAACTATTATTATACTTTATTATGACAAATTAAAGAAAAAAAAACTCATAACAACTAATAAACATGATAATCATTGATGTTTTAATCACTTTTAATAAAAAAAATTAATACCTGTGCTTTTTGCTGTGTGCTATTGAATTTCTGCTAAATTAAGTTGTATGGAAAGTTAACAAAGGAAAAGAATAATAAAACAACAATCTGACTTTTAATTCCATGGCGAAATTACCTGGGAAGCGTTATCGTAGCATACGCCATCCCTTTTACTTCCCTCACCGATAGGTGAGGGGAGGATTGTGATCGTGAAAATTTTCGATTTTGAGATAATAGGTTTTTTGGGCGTTTTATAATGTCTACATAACGAAAATCCGCGTCACTCATTTCTGTCGTTCTGTCTGTCGGTCTGTCTGTCTGTACGCGTTTTTCTAGCCTCGTAATCTCAGTAACCGCTGCATGGACTGTGATGAAATTTGGGCAGCAATATGCTGTGGGGTCTTGGTAGGTAATTTCAAATATTTCTCAAACTTCGTTTTTAGGCGTTTTACATTCTTGATCATTTTCTGTGTTTTTTGGGTGGGGGTGGAATTTTGGTGTTTGGGGGGTGGGGGGTTGAAAAACTGAAAAACTTGTTGTATTCATGATAGGCTGTCTACTGACCTGTCCATGAAGACCTAGCGATACAAATCACCTTTTTAGGTTCATCCGATCATTGCCTTGCCTATTACCGAAAATTAACACAACTGCGCTCCGCCGACATGAGCTCGCAAAAAGCTACTCTGAAAGAAAATGATGGCGTATGCTACGACATCGCTTCCTAGGTAATTCTGCCATGAAATTAGAAGTCAGATTATTGTTTATTATTCCTTTCCTTCGTTAACCTTCCATACAACTTAATTTAGCAGAAGTTTAATAGTACATAGTAAAGACACTTCAAAAATCACAATTTGGGTATTAGTTTTTTTATTAAAAGTCATCAAAACATCAATGATTATCGGATTTATTAGTTGTTACGAGTTTATTTTCGTTAATTTGTCATAACAAAGCAAAATAATAGTTTTCTAAATCATTTTGGAAATTCGTGAATTATCACCTTTTTACCTTTAACACTCACGTACGCCGCAAAATGTCCCCATAAGTGCTACTTTTTCATCATTATTTCGAAAGTGCAATGTCCTGTAAAGTTTTTAAGATTAGTTTGAAGCTCCAGAACCAGACATAAGTATTTTTAATCTTATTCTGGTTTTGGTCTCCTGACTAAAAACAGAAATTTCAAACTTTGGCCCCAAAATGTACTTAATTATTGTTCGGATGTACAGGTTCTCTTTATTGAATATTAAAATAGGCTTAATACTGAGTATAACTGCAGAAAAAAATAAAAGCCAAAAAGCATTCTTGTTTTTGTTTTTGACGATTTCTTGGAAAAACTGGAAAATCTCTAAGTTTTCAAAAAAAAAATCATAACTCGAAAACTATCAATAATCGGTACACATACCTGGGGTTGTTTTGGATAGGTCTCGGTACGGGCTATCTAAAAAAATTATTATCGTCACCCGATTGGCCACCCTGTATATCCGAGTGTTGTTTTAGTTTTAGATCGTTCTTTATTGCATAACGCCAAAATTATCGAATGGATTTTAATTAAATTTTGACACAGTATTACTGCCACGGCGAGGATGGAAAACGCGCATGTTTTGGAAAAATCGTGTCAGTGGCGGCGCAGCAACAATAAAAAAACTAAAAATGTAAAAATAGCTCAAACTTTGTTTTTCGGCGTTTTAGGGGTTTCTGACCATTTTTTACTTTTTTTGGGTGGGGGTGAAATTGGGGTGGTTAGTGGGTGGGGGGTTGTAAAACTCAAAAATTTATTCCATTTATAACAGTGTCCATTGACCTGTGAAAGAAATACCTAGCGGCATAATAGACGTTTGTTAGGTCCATCCGAACATTGCCTTGGCTATTACAGAAATCAAGGGATTTGGTATTGGTAGGGGTAGGTATTGATTTAGGTCGTTCTGAATTTAGTAACATGGAAATTATGGAATTAATTTTAATGAAATTTAGACACAGTATTATTACCGCGGCAAGGATGAAAAATGCGTATGGTTTTCAAAAATCGTGTCAGTGGCGGCGCAGCAATAATAAAAAAACTAAAAATATAAAAATAGCTCAAACTTCGTTGTTAAGCAATTTGGGGGTTCCTGATTGTTTCGTTTCGTCCAGTTGGGGCTGAATTGTGTCGCCTACGGAGATATTTAGGAAACTATTTACTAGTTTTTGTGTTGGATGTTTTTTGACGACAGGTGGGCGATGATTTGGTTGCAACTGTTATGTGTGGGAAGTACTGAGTCAATCAACTTGACTCCATTTTTTTTGTTTAACAAAGAGTTTAACAATTGCTAATCTCAACCAATCAGATTCCACAGAAGTGGAACATTTAATCACTGGATTATTTGATAATGATATAATGATGACAAGAAATTAGGGTTTTGAATTGAATACATTTTTTAGTGATACATGCAAATAACATTTAAGTTTTATAACAAAACTATTTTTGTTTTTTTCACAATAATTCAAAAGTTATTTCAAAATAAAAATGGGCTTTTGTATCCAGTACCGAAAACACGCCCAAAGCTCCCGAACCCACGTGTCGTCAAGTATGGTTCGTTGAAGCGATCCGTTCTGCAGAGGGTCACATGACGTAGTGGTAAAATTCGATTCAAAAACATATTCATGTCGATGGTACAAAACAAAATGTGTGTAACATGAGTGAAAAGCATATCAATATATTTTTTGGTTAAAAAAAAAAAATAAAAAAAAGTTGCAAGCGTGTGTTTCGAGCCAACACCCGCTTGAACACAGCAATTTGCTGCATAACACTATACCACTACGCCACCCGACCCACCACTGCTGAGCGGATCGCTTCAACGAAACATATTGACTTCACATGGGTTCGGGAGCCATCGGAGTGTTTTCGGTACTGGACTGAAAAGCCCATTTTTGTTTTGTTACAACTTTTTAATTATTGCGAAAAAAAGAAAACGAAAATAGTTTTGATACAAAACTTATATATGATATGATCAAAAGTGACATCCAGCTTTGACGTTTGTTCCCAATATTAATAAAATGCTGTTGGATGATATTTATTAACTTATCTCTCGATACCCAATAGAAAGCTAAATGTGAAAATAAGCGCGGTAAAAAGAAAATAACTATAATACCCATATATCCCTAATGAGAATCACTCGGAGGTGACGTCATGCGCACAGCAGGCGAAAAACCGGACAGCGGAGCATCTAGCCCTGATAAAATAGCATGGACCTCATGATCGGTGTTGCCAAATCCTCTGGCTCATGTTTATAACAATTTCCGGTATATACTTGTATATAAATTATGAAATCGCAGCGCCATTTGTGGAAATTCTGTGAACTATATTTCCTAGCAATGGTATTAACCTGAGCCACCACATTATGACGTTTATTACCTTTCTGACATTAGAGCACGGAACATGTTTTCGTTATTTACAATCTGTGACATTTGATCTACCAAAGCTTTGTCTGAAATTGACTGTAGTAGGCCAAATGTACCGAGAAACAAAGGCAAACGGACCTGAGCCGTCTATATGGCTCACATCCGTCGAAGTGGCTCAGGCTAATACGCTCAAGTTCCTATTAGTGGATCAGGTTAGTATCAAAGAGGAAAATATATATATATATACTAAATATATACATATATATAGACTACAGTCAATTTCAGACAAAGCTTTGGTAGATCAAATGTCACAGATTGTAAATAACGAAAACATGTTCCGTGCTCTAATGTCAGAAAGGTAATAAACGTCATAATGTGGTGGCTCAGGTTAATACCATTGCTAGGAAATATAGTTCACAGAATTTCCACAAATGGCGCTGCGATTTCATAATTTATATACAAGTATATACCGGAAATTGTTATAAACATGAGCCAGAGGATTTGGCAACACCGATCATCAGGTCCACGCTATTTTATCAGGGCTAGATGCTCCGCTGTCCGGTTTTTCGCCTGCTGTGCGCATGACGTCACCTCCGAGTGATTCTCATTAGGGATATATGGGTATTATAGTTATTTTCTTTTTACCGCGCTTATTTTCACATTTAGCTTTCTATTGGGTATCATCCAATAGCATTTTATTAATATTGGGAACAAACGTCAAAGCTGGATGTCACTTTTGATCATATCATATATAAGTTTTGTATCAAAACTATTTTCGTTTTCTTTTTTTCGCAATAATTAAAAAGTTGTAACAAAACAAAAATGGGCTTTTCAGTCCAGTACCGAAAACACTCCGATGGCTCCCGAACCCATGTGAAGTCAATATGTTTCGTTGAAGCGATCCGCTCAGCAGTGGTGGGTCGGGTGGCGTAGTGGTATAGTGTTATGCAGCAAATTGCTGTGTTCAAGCGGGTGTTGGCTCGAAACACACGCTTGCAACTTTTTTTTATTTTTTTTAACCAAAAAATATATTGATATGCTTTTCACTCATGTTACACACATTTTGTTTTGTACCATCGACATGAATATGTTTTTGAATCGAATTTTACCACTACGTCATGTGACCCTCTGCAGAACGGATCGCTTCAACGAACCATGCTTGACGGGTTCGGGAGCTTTGGGCGTGTTTTCGGTACTGGATACAAAAGCCCATTTTTATTTTGAAATAACTTTTGAATTATTGTGAAAAAAACAAAAATAGTTTTGTTATAAAACTTAAATGTTATTTCCATGTATCACTAAAAAATGTATTCAATTCAAAACCCTAATTTCTTGTCATCATTATATCATTATCAAATAATCCAGTGATTAAATGTTCCACTTCTGTGGAATCTGATTGGTTGAGATTAGCAATTGTTAAACTCTTTGTTAAACAAAAAAAAATGGAGTCAAGTTCATTGACTCAGTACTTCCCACACATAACAGTTGCAACCAAATCATCGCCCACCTGTCGTCAAAAAACATCCAACACAAAAACTAGTAAATAGTTTCCTAAATCTCTCCGTAGGCGACACAATTCAGCCCCAACTGGACGAAACGAAACAATCAGGAACCCCCAGGTTGCTTAAAAACGAAGTTTGAGCTATTTTTATATTTTTAGTTTTTTTATTATTGCTGCGCCACCACTGACACGATTTTTGAAAACCATACGCATTTTTCATCCTTGCCGCGGTAATAATACTGTGTCTAAATTTCATTAAAATTAATTCCATAATTTCCATGTTACTAAATTCAGAACGACCTAAATCAATACCTACCCCTACCAATACCAAATCCCTTGATTTCTGTAATAGCCAAGGCAATGTTCGGATGGACCTAACAAACGTCTATTATGCCGCTAGGTATTTCTTTCACAGGTCAATGGACACTGTTATAAATGGAATAAATTTTTGAGTTTTACAACCCCCCACCCACTAACCACCCCAATCTCACCCCCACCCAAAAAAAGTAAAAAATGATCAGAAACCCCTAAAACGCCGAAAAACAAAGTTTGAGCTATTTTTACATTTTTAGTTTTTTTATTGTTGCTGCGCCGCCACTGACACGATTTTTCCAAAACATGCGCGTTTTCCATCCTCGCCGTGGCAGTAATACTGTGTCAAAATTTAATTAAAATCCATTCGATAATTTTGGCGTTATGCAATAAAGAACGATCTAAAACTAAAACAACACTCGGATATACAGGGTGGCCAATCGGGTGACGATAATAATTTTTTTTTTAGATAGCCCGTACCGAGACCTATCCAAAACACCCCCAGGTATGTGTACCGATTATTGATAGTTTTCGAGTTATGATTTTTTTTTTGAAAACTTAGAGATTTTTCAGTTTTTCCAAGAAATCGTCAAAAACAAAAACAAGAATGCTTTTTGGCTTTTATTTTTTTCTGCAGTTATACTCAGTATTAAGCCTATTTTAATATTCAATAAAGAGAACCTGTACATCCGAACAATAATTAAGTACATTTTGGGGCCAAAGTTTGAAATTTCTGTTTTTAGTCAGGAGACCAAAACCAGAATAAGATTAAAAATACTTATGTCTGGTTCTGGAGCTTCAAACTAATCTTAAAAACTTTACAGGACATTGCACTTTCGAAATAATGATGAAAAAGTAGCACTTATGGGGACATTTTGCGGCGTACGTGAGTGTTAAAGGTAAAAAGGTGATAATTCACGAATTTCCAAAATGATTCAGAAAACTATTATTTTGCTTTGTTATGACAAATTAACGAAAATAAACTCGGAACAACTAATAAATCCGATAATCATTGATGTTTTGATGAGTTTTAATAAAAAAACTAATACCCAAATTGTGATTTTTGAAGTGTCTTTACTATGTACTATTAAACTTCTGCTAAATTAAGTTGTAAGGAAGGTTAACAAAGGAAAGGAATAATAAACAATAATCTGACTTCTAATTTCATGGCAGAATTACCTAGGAAGCGATGTCGTAGCATACGCCATCATTTTCTTTCAGAGTAGCTTTTTGCGAGCTCATGTCGGCGGAGCGCAGTTGTGTTAATTTTCGGTAATAGGCAAGGCAATGATCGGATGAACCTAAAAAGGTGATTTGTATCGCTAGGTCTTCCTTGACAGGTCAGTAGACAGCCTATCATGAATACAACAAGTTTTTCAGTTTTTCAACCCCCCACCCCCCAAACACCAAAATTCCACCCCCACCCAAAAAACACAGAAAATGATCAAGAACCTGTAAAACGCCTAAAAACGAAGTTTGAGGAATATTTGAAATTACCTACCAAGACCCCACAGCATATTGCTGCCCAAATTTCATCACAGTCCATGCAGCGGTTACTGAGATTACGAGGCTAGACAGACCGACAGACAGAAGGACAGAAATGAGTGACGCGGATTTTCGTTATGTAGACATTATAAAACGCCCAAAAAACCTATTATCTCAAAATCGAAAATTTTCACGATCACAATCCTCCCCTCACCTATCGGTGAGGGAAGTAAAAGGGATGGCGTATGCTACGATAACGCTTCCCAGGTAATTTCGCCATGGAATTAAAAGTCAGATTGTTGTTTTATTATTCTTTTCCTTTGTTAAATTTCCATACAACTTAATTTAGCAGAAATTCAATAGCACACAGCAAAAAGCACAGGTATTAATTTTTTTTATTAAAAGTGATTAAAACATCAATGATTATCATGTTTATTAGTTGTTATGAGTTTTTTTTTCTTTAATTTGTCATAATAAAGTATAATAATAGTTTTTTAAATCATTTTGGAAATTCGTGAGTTATCACCTTTTTACCTTTAATAGTCACGTACGGCGCAAAATGCCCCCATAAGTGCTATTTTTTCGTTATTATTTCGAAAGTGCAATGTCTTTCAGAGTTTTTAAGATTAGATTGGAGCTCCAGAACCAGGCATAAGTATTTTTAATTTTATTTAGAATGTTTTGGTCTCCTGACAAAAAACAGAGATTTCAAACTTTGGGCCCAAAATGTACTTAATTATTGTTCGGATGTACAGGTTCTCTTTATTGGATATTAAAATAGGCTTAATACTGAGTATAATTGCGGAAAAAAATAAAAGCCAAAAAGCATTTTTGTTTTTGTCTTTGATAATTTCTTGGAAAAACTGGAAAATCTCTAAATTTTCAAAAAAAAAATCATAACTCGAAGACTATCAATAATCGGTACACATACATAGAGGTGTTTTGGATAGGTCTCGGTACGGGCTATCTAAAAAAAAATTATTATCGTCACCCGATTGGCCACCCTGTATACATCACAAATTATTCCAAGTCCCTTGGTTTCTATTATAAGGAAGGCAATGTTTGGATGGACCTAAAAAATTGTATTATGGCGCTAGGTCTTTCATTTACAGGTCATTAGAGAGCCCATTGTGAATACAACAAATTTTTCAGTATTACAACCCCCCACCCCCCAATCACCCCAAATTCACCCCCACCCAAAAAAAAGTAGAAAATGATCAGGAACCCCTAAAACGCCTAAAAACGAAGTTTGAGGCGTATTTGAAATTTTTCGTTTTTTGCTAATTACTCCGCCCCCCGTATAACGATTTTCAAAATTATAGAAACATTACCTACTACGACCCCACAGCATAACGCTGCCCAAATTTCATCACAATCCATGTAGCGGTTACTGAGATTGGGAGGCTAGAAAAACGCCAACAGACAGACATTTCAGAGATTTCTACGTACAAATGGTTTTTTGGTACATCTCGAAAGGGCTAACCATTTTCGAGAAAAATGCAAAGCATTGAATCGATGCAGGCTATTGTAAATAAATAAATGTTCATTTATTTAATAAGTGTGCTGTGAAAAACAATTGAAATAATTGATAAACAACTTAAGAACTGTCAGTTTATTCAGTTTAGAGTTATTACAAAAGATTTAGGTATTATTTTTAGTAACATTATTTAATAAGAGTTTGAACAAATAAGAAATAAAATACTAAGACAAATAGAGAATGTTTTCTTAAAGTGGAAGTGACCGCCACCAGCTGAATATCAGTACACTTCTACTTGACAACAAACTCTGAAACACCATATTCTAAAATCAAAATGTCAAAAAATTACCATTTAGAAAATGGGGTTATTTTTACCCCTAACTCCTCCCGTATGATACGCCTCTGATTAAAATTATGAAATTCTGAATTCAGAATCAGATTCAGCGTCAAAAGTTTACCCATCGTACCTAATTTCGTAATTTTGTTATGAATGGTTTCGAGAATATCGAGGGAAAACCGTCTTCAGGGTGCCCCATGCAAAGGAGCGTAGCTCCCTTAGGAAGCATTTCCGGACCCATGTTCATATGACATTTTCTTTCTATTTTTCAGAGTACTATTCGTGGTTAAAGTTTGTTAACATACTTAATTAACACCCTGAATAAAAATGAATCCCTTTTCCCTTGGTCACGGCATCACGTGAGAATGACTTGACCATATTGACCAATACAAATTACAGTATCCAAAATCCAAATTACAGTATTTTGGAAGTCGCCAAAGTGAAATAGATTCTGAATATGCCATCCACTCGTGGTGGCGAAACGTCAAGCCTTAACGCTAAACGACGCCGGCTTAACAACCCAAGAACCACAAATTCACTCGACGGTGGCCGAGAAAGCCTCACACAGTACATCAGGAGTAATAATTCCACCCAGTCAAGGTCAAGTGGGCGTGTTATTTGTATATATTTGATTGCTATCTATTCTGAGCCGAAACTCAGCTGCAATCTTGGCAACATTGCTTGGCTCAGGAAGATTCGATAATTTACATAAACTTGTATATCAAAGGCTCACAATGGTATTAAATGTATGCATGGCTCATGTATGTACTATAAATATGAATATATAAGCATTTTCAAAAATATTTATTTTAAATAATTTCTTATGTATATTACGGTTTTTAGATACAACACAATATATCTGGAGATGAAAATAAAACTATTATTTATCTAGCACATCTCTAAGTAGGTGGCTCAGTATATGGTCAATTTCCAATTGGCTCAGGTTTGTTATAATGATGTATATATATATATATACATCATTATAACAAACCTGAGCCAATTGGAAATTGACCATACTGAGCCACCTACTTAGAGATGTGCTAGATAAATAATAGTTTTATTTTCATCTCCAGATATATTGTGTTGTATCTAAAAACCGTAATATACATAAGAAATTATTTAAAATAAATATTTTTGAAAATGCTTATATATTCATATTTATAGTACATACATGAGCCATGCATACATTTAATACCATTGTGAGCCTTTGATATACAAGTTTATGTAAATTATCGAATCTTCCTGAGCCAAGCAATGTTGCCAAGATTACAGCTGGGTTTCGGCTCAGAATAGTTAGCAATCAAATATATACAAATAACACGCCCACTTGACCTTGACTGGGTGGAATTATTACTCCTGATGTACTGTGTGAGGCTTTCTCGGCCACCGTCGAGTGAATTTGTGGTTCCTGGGTTGCTAAGCCGGCGTCGTTTAGCGTTAAGGCTTGACGTTTCGCCACCACGAGTGGATGGCATATTCAGAATCTATTTCACTTTGGCGACTTCCAAAATACTGTAATTTGGATTTTGGATACTGTAATTTGTATTGGTCAATATGGTCAAGTCATTCTCACGTGATGCCGTGACCAAGGGAAAAGGGATTCATTTTTATTCAGGGTGTTAATTAAGTATGTTAACAAACTTTAACCACGAATAGTACTCTGAAAAATAGAAAGAAAATGTCATATGAACATGGGTCCGGAAATGCTTCCTAAGGGAGCTACGCTCCTTTGCATGGGGCACCCTGAAGACGGTTTTCCCTCGATATTCTCGAAACCATTCATAAAATTACGAAATTAGGTACGATGGCTAAACTTTTGACGCTGAATCTGATTCTGAATTCAGAATTTCATAATTTTAATCAGAGGCGTATCATACGGGAGGAGTTAGGGGTAAAAATAACCCCATTTTCTAAATGGTAATTTTTTGACATTTTGATTTTAGAATATGGTGTTTCAGAGTTTGTTGTCAAGTAGAAGTGTACTGATATTCAGCTGGTGGCGGTCACTTCCACTTTAAGAAAACATTCTCTATTTGTCTTAGTATTTTATTTCTTATTTGTTCAAACTCTTATTAAATAATGTTACTAAAAATAATACCTAAATGTTTTGTAATAACTCTAAACTGAATAAACTGACAGTTCTTAAGTTGTTTATCAATTATTTCAATTGTTTTTCACAGCACACTTATTAAATAAATGAACATTTATTTATTTACAATAGCCTGCATCGATTCAATGCTTTGCATTTTTCTCGAAAATGGTTAGCCTTTTCGAGATGTACCAAAAAACCATTTGTACGTAGAAATCTCCGAAATGTCTGTCTGTTGGCGTTTTTCTAGCCTCCCAATCTCAGTAACCGCTACATGGATTGTGATGAAATTTGGGCAGCGTTATGCTGTGGGGTCGTAGTAGGTAATGTTTCTATAATTTTGAAAATCGTTATACGGGGGGCGGAGTAATTAGCAAAAAACGAAAAATTTCAAATACGCCTCAAACTTCGTTTTTAGGCGTTTTAGGGGTTCCTGATAATTTTCTACTTTTTTTTGGGTGGGGGTGAATTTGGGGTGATTGGGAGGTGGGGGGTTGTAATACTGAAAAATTTGTTGTATTCACAATGGGCTCTCTAATGACCTGTAAATGAAAGACCTAGCGCCATATTACAATTTTTTAGGTCCATCCAAACATTGCCTTCCTTATAATAGAAACCAAGGGACTTTGAATAATTTGTGATGTATACAGGGTGGCCAATCGGGTGACGATAATAATTTTTTTTTAGATAGCCCGTACCGAGACCTATCCAAAACACCTCTATGTATGTGTACCGATTATTGATAGTTTTCGAGTTATGATTTTTTTTTTTGAAAATTTAGAGATTTTCCAGTTTTTCCAAGAAATTATCAAAGACAAAAACAAAAATGCTTTTTGGCTTTTATTTTTTTCCGCAATTATACTCAGTATTAAGCCTATTTTAATATCCAATAAAGAGAACCTGTACATCCGAACAATAATTAAGTACATTTTGGGCCCAAAGTTTGAAATCTCTGTTTTTTGTCAGGAGACCAAAACCTTCTAAATAAAATTAAAAATACTTATGCCTGGTTCTGGAGCTCCAATCTAATCTTAAAAACTCTGCAAGACATTGCACTTTCGAAATAATAACGAAAAAATAGCACTTATGGGGGCATTTTGCGCCGTACGTGACTATTAAAGGTAAAAAGGTGATAACTCACGAATTTCCAAAATGATTTAAAAAACTATTATTATACTTTATTATGACAAATTAAAGAAAAAAAACTCATAACAACTAATAAACATGATAATCATTGATGTTTTAATCACTTTTAATAAAAAAAATTAATACCTGTGCTTTTTGCTGTGTGCTATTGAATTTCTGCTAAATTAAGTTGTATGGAAAGTTAACAAAGGAAAAGAATAATAAAACAACAATCTGACTTTTAATTCCATGGCGAAATTACCTGGGAAGCGTTATCGTAGCATACGCCATCCCTTCTACTTCCCTCACCGATAGGTGAGGGGAGGATTGTGATCGTGGAAATTTTCGATTTTGAGATAATAGGTTTTTTGGGCGTTTTATAATGTCTACATAACGAAAATCCGCGTCACTCATTTCTGTCGTTCTGTCTGTCGGTCTGTCTGTCTGTACGCGTTTTTCTAGCCTCGTAATCTCAGTAACCGCTGCATGGACTGTGATGAAATTTGGGCAGCAATATGCTGTGGGGACTTGGTAGGTAATTTCAAATATTCCTCAAACTTCGTTTTTAGGCGTTTTACAGGATCTTGATCATTTTCTGTGTTTTTTGGGTGGGGGTGGAATTTTGGTGTTTGGGGGGTGGGGGGTTGAAAAACTGAAAAACTTGTTGTATTCATGATAGGCTGTCTACTGACCTGTCAAGGAAGACCTAGCGATACAAATCACCTTTTTAGGTTCATCCGATCATTGCCTTGCTTATTACCGAAAATTAACACAACTGCGCTCCGCCGACATGAGCTCGCAAAAAGCTACTCTGAAAGAAAATGATGGCGTATGCTACGACATCGCTTCCTAGGTAATTCTGCCATGAAATTAGAAGTCAGATTATTGTTTATTATTCCTTTCCTTTGTTAACCTTCCATACAACTTAATTTAGCAGAAGTTTAATAGTACATAGTAAAGACACTTCAAAAATCACAATTTCGGTATTAGTTTTTTTATTAAAACTCATCAAAACATCAATGATTATCGGATTTATTAGTTGTTACGAGTTTATTTTCGTTAATTTGTCATAACAAAGCAAAATAATAGTTTTCTAAATCATTTTGGAAATTCGTGAATTATCACCTTTTTACCTTTAACACTCACGTACGCCCCAAAATGTCCCCATAAGTGCTACTTTTTCATCATTATTTCGAAAGTGCAATGTCCTGTAAAGTTTTTAAGATTAGTTTGAAGCTCCAGAACCAGACATAAGTATTTTTAATCTTATTCTGGTTTTGGTCTCCTGACTAAAAACAGAAATTTCAAACTTTGGCCCCAAAATGTACTTAATTATTGTTCGGATGTACAGGTTCTCTTTATTGAATATTAAAATAGGCTTAATACTGAGTATAACTGCAGAAAAAAATAAAAGCCAAAAAGCATTCTTGTTTTTGTTTTTGACGATTTCTTGGAAAAACTGGAAAATCTCTAAGTTTTCAAAAAAAAATCATAACTCGAAAACTATCAATAATCGGTACACATACCTGGGGGTGTTTTGGATAGGTCTCGGTACGGGCTATCTAAAAAAAAATTATTATCTTCACCCGATTGGCCACCCTGTATATCCGAGTGTTGTTTTAGTTTTAGATCGTTCTTTATTGCATAACGCCAAAATTATCGAATGGATTTTAATTAAATTTTGACACAGTATTACTGCCACGGCGAGGATGGAAAACGCGCATGTTTTGGAAAAATCGTGTCAGTGGCGGCGCAGCAACAATAAAAAAACTAAAAATGTAAAAATAGCTCAAACTTTGTTTTTCGGCGTTTTAGGGGTTTCTGATCATTTTTTACTTTTTTTGGGTGGGGGTGAAATTGGGGTGGTTAGTGGGTGGGGGGTTGTAAAACTCAAAAATTTATTCCATTTATAACAGTGTCCATTGACCTGTGAAAGAAATACCTAGCGGCATAATAGACGTTTGTTAGGTCCATCCGAACATTGCCTTGGCTATTACAGAAATCAAGGGATTTGGTATTGGTAGGGGTAGGTATTGATTTAGGTCGTTCTGAATTTAGTAACATGGAAATTATGGAATTAATTTTAATGAAATTTAGACACAGTATTATTACCGCGGCAAGGATGAAAAATGCGTATGGTTTTCAAAAATCGTGTCAGTGGCGGCGCAGCAATAATAAAAAAACTAAAAATATAAAAATAGCTCAAACTTCGTTTTTAAGCAATTTGGGGGTTCCTGATTGTTTCGTTTCGTCCAGTTGGGGCTGAATTGTGTCGCCTACGGAGAGATTTAGGAAACTATTTACTAGTTTTTGTGTTGGATGTTTTTTGACGACAGGTGGGCGATGATTTGGTTGCAACTGTTATGTGTGGGAAGTACTGAGTCAATCAACTTGACTCCATTGTTTTTGTTTAACAAAGAGTTTAACAATTGCTAATCTCAACCAATCAGATTCCATAGAAGTGGAACATTTAATCACTGGATTATTTGATAATGATATAATGATGACAAGAAATTAGGGTTTTGAATTGAATACATTTTTTAGTGATACATGGAAATAACATTTAAGTTTTATAACAAAAATATTTTTGTTTTTTTCACAATAATTCAAAAGTTATTTCAAAATAAAAATGGGCTTTTGTATCCAGTACCGAAGACACGCCCAAAGCTCCCGAACCCACGTGTCGTCAAGTATGGTTCGTTGAAGCGATCCGTTCTGCAGAGGGTCACATGACGTAGTGGTAAAATTCGATTCAAAAACATATTCATGTCGATGGTACAAAACAAAATGTGTGTAACATGAGTGACAAGCATATCAATATATTTTTTGGTTAAAAAAAAATAAAAAAAAGTTGCAAGCGTGTGTTTCGAGCCAACACCCGCTTGAACACAGCAATTTGCTGCATAACACTATACCACTACGCCACCCGACCCACCACTGCTGAGCGGATCGCTTCAACGAAACATATTGACTTCACATGGGTTCGGGAGCCATCGGAGTGTTTTCGGTACTGGACTGAAAAGCCCATTTTTGTTTTGTTACAACTTTTTAATTATTGCGAAAAAAAGAAAACGAAAATAGTTTTGATACAAAACTTATATATGATATGATCAAAAGTGACATCCAGCTTTGACGTTTGTTCCCAATATTAATAAAATGCTATTGGATGATATTTATTAACTTATCTCTCGATACCCAATAGAAAGCTAAATGTGAAAATAAGCGCGGTAAAAAGAAAATAACTATAATACCCATATATCCCTAATGAGAATCACTCGGAGGTGACGTCATGCGCACAGCAGGCGAAAAACCGGACAGCGGAGCATCTAGCCCTGATAAAATAGCATGGACCTGATGGTCGGTGTTGCCAAATCCTCTGGCTCATGTTTATAACAATTTCCGGTATATACTTGTATATAAATTATGAAATCGCAGCGCCATTTGTGGAAATTCTGTGAACTATATTTCCTAGCAATGGTATTAACCTGAGCCACCACATTATGACGTTTATTACCTTTCTGACATTAGAGCACGGAACATGTTTTCGTTATTTACAATCTGTGACATTTGATCTACCAAAGCTTTGTCTGAAATTGACTGTAGTAGGCCAAATGTACCGAGAAACAAAGGCAAACGGACCTGAGCCGTCTATATGGCTCACATCCGTCGAAGTGGCTCAGGTTAATACGCTCAAGTTCCTATTAGTGGATCAGGTTAGTATCAAAGAGGAAAATATATATATATATAAATGACCTACATATTTGCGGTTGATGTGAGTGGAGATGTGGTGGGTTTTGCACCTGTTATATTATCTACTGAAAGTTGGGAAATATTAATATCCAAGTCTGAAATTGATTTTAAAAGAATGGTTCAGTAGTTGGCTAATAACAGTCAATTTCAACAAATATCATTTTGTTTCATTCGCGTCCTACTCAAACGGCTTACCAAAATCAAGTTGTAGACAGGTAGCTCCTATATCAATAGTTACCAGTATCAAGTACTTAGGAATGTATCTAGATTACTATATCAAATGGAAGTAACATACAGAATATATTGTCAAAAAATACGTTGCGTTATAAGCAAATTTAAGCTCCTATCCACTATACTTACCTATGAACAGATGATTATTGTATATAATGCGTTTGTTCATAGTCACATACGTTATTGTGGTGTGAAACGCGGCATGAAAAAGCAATATAAACGCAATAGAAATTATACAAAAAAGTATAGTATGTAGGAATATTATTTGAATTTGATATTTTCCCGCTCATTTGTGCCGCCAGTAAAGTGACGTGTCTAGTGCAAGGTAACTACTAGACATTAAGGTTATGAGAACTGTCATTATGTCATCCGTCATTATGTCGTCTGTCATTGTCATTCTACCCTGTTTGTCTGTTCACTTCATTATTCACTGACTTCCGTTCATTCAGATTAGACGTTACATTAAGGTTATGTATTTTATGGTTATGTACGGCCACGCCACATTGTGTGCCCCCATTTATGTTATGTGAAATATATCCTGTGCCATCAAGCTGTACCCGTTTGATTTGCTCCCCGAGACCGCCTATAGATATTCAGGTGTGGGGTACAAAGCGATAAAACAGGATATTTTTTGGAAATTACGACCCTATTTTGTGATTGCTACCGAAGAAACTCAACATGGTAGACCGTGAAGATTTTCAAGATGCCACGAGCCAGGGCGCTGCAAGCCAACCGCCAGCATCGCCTACCAGCCAGTTCACAGTTGAGGACCTGATTCAGACAACTGTAAGAGCAATGATTTTACAAGACCAAGAACGAGCTAGGATTCCCAGCCCAGGTTTTAGCAGCCCTCCTGCACCAGCGAGGACCCCTAATGCTGAAATTGCAGCGTTAATTCCAGAGTTTTGCGGAACAGAAGACGTCTCTCAATGGATCAAGCGAATTGATTCGATAAGGGATGTGTATGAGGTACCACTAAAAACTATATTATTGTTAGCTGTGAGCAAATTTACTGGTGACGCCAAACGTTGGTATCACTCAAAGGTAGATTTAATTAATATGAACTGGGACGAACTTAAAGTAGAGTTGAATCGAATGTTTTACTCTCGTACTGATCGCATATCTGTAATGAGACAATTTGAAGCTCGCAAATGGAAGCGAGGTGAAAGATTCACCACTTATTTCAATGACAAAGTAATTCTAGGAAATAGGCTTAACTTACCTGAATTAGATCTTATAGAATATGTGATAGATGGATTCAATAATAATGTGTTAGAAAGTCAGGCCCATATCAAGGATTTTACATCTTTAAACGATCTTGTAAGAATTATGTCAAATATTAGTAACAATGATAATCACAATTCATCAAAAAATTCGTCATATGTAAAAGGTAGTCCAGCTCATAGAGATAGCCTTGTAGTAGATATTCGCAAGTGTTTTAACTGTTTTGAGACTGGTCACTTAGCTGATAAATGTCCTAAGCCAAAAAGAGTTAAAGGTTCATGTTTTATTTGTGGCAAAATGGATCACAAAGCACCAGATTGTCCTAGAAAATCGTCTAGATCTAATGTTAATGATAGCCAAAGCTCTTCAACTTCAGGTACAAGTTCAACGATTTCCACTATTGATAAAGATAATTCATTAATAGAACATTCATACCAGTTTCCCATGACTTTAGAGTTTGTAGCAGATGAAAGTTTGTGTAGCATTACTGTCAATGCTATGTTAGACACAGGCAGTCCCATAAGCCTGATCTGTGAAAAATACTTACCTTCATGTTGCATATCACCTAATCATTTAGATAAGAAATTCAGCGGTATTAATAACTCTTCTTTGAATATAGTAGGTATATTTAAAGACACAGTTAAAATAAATGAATCTGTTGTACCTATAAACTTATATGTTGTTTCCAATGAGACTATGACTTTCCCAGCTATCATAGGAAGAGATTTTACATGCTTGCATGATTTTAAGATAACTTTTTCAGACAAAGTTCTTGTTAGCAAACCGGCAGCAACTAATAATGATGAAAATGCTAGATTTTCAGCATTTTGTCAGCAACTCTTAGCAATTGAATATATTCATTCTAGTGATGTACAACCTAATTTGAATGTGAATTCTAATTTGAATACTAATTTGAATATTGAAACAGTAACTCACCTTGAGAAAATTGTATGTGAAGAATATCTGAATGTCACTAAGCCTGATGAACCTGATGTAAAGTTTGAAATGAAAATTTATGTAAAAAATGATCAAACAGTATCATGTCGACCTAGACAGTTGTCATATAGTTTAAAGTTGGAACTACAGAAAATTATTGATACGCTCTTAAAAGATAACATAATAAGGGAGAGTTTCAGCCCATATTGTAGCCCAATTGTTTTGGTCTCGAAGAAAAATAATCAGGGATATAGACTTTGTGTAGATTATAGAGAGATTAATAAAATTATTGTTAAGGACCATTTTCCAATACCTCTGATAGATGATCAAATCAATCTCCTTAAGAACAAATGTATCTTTACTAAATTGGATTTAAAAAATGGTTTCCACCAAGTAAGTATGCATCCAGATTCTATACAATATACTTCCTTTGTAACACCCCTTGGTCAATACGAATATCTCAAAGTCCCTTTTGGCCTATGTAATTCGCCATCAGTTTTTATGCGATTCATTAATCTAATTTTTAGAAATTTGATCAAGGAAAATAAAATTGTAATATATTTAGATGACATCCTGATTGCAAGCACTGAATTTAATGAACATTTTCAAATTTTGTCTGAGGTCTTTTCTCTTATTACAAAGAACAAATTAGAACTCAATCTTCAGAAATGTTCTTTTTTGCAAGACGAAATTGTGTATTTGGGTTACCTAATTAACCACTATGGTATCAGGCCTAATCCTGAAAATATTGATTCTGTTATGCAATATCCCATTCCTAATTCAACTAAGAAGGTTCAACAATTTATAGGACTTGCATCATATTTTAGACGTTTCATTCCCTCCTTTTCTGTCATTGCAAAACCATTATATGACCTGTTAAAGAAAGGAAAAGAATTTGAATTTAACGAAAGTCATCTGAATGCTTTTAATATATTAAAAACTAAATTGTGTGAAGCACCGATCTTATCAATTTATGACCCAACCTTAGAAACTGAATTACATTGTGACGCAAGTAGTTTAGGTTTTGGAGCTATCCTTTTACAACGTCAAGCAAACAAACTGTTTCAACCCGTATTTTATTTCAGTCGTAGAACCACAGAAGTTGAGTCAAAATACCACAGCTATGAATTAGAAATGTTAGCGATAATGTATGCTATTGAAAGGTTTAGAATTTATTTACAAGGAATCCCATTTAAAATTGTTACTGATTGTAACTCAGTTAGACTTGCTCTCAATAAGCGAGACATTAATCGCCGAATTAATAGATGGGCATTAATTTTGCAAGAGTACCAATATGATCTAGTCCACCGCGAAGGTAATCACATGAAGCATGTTGATGCTTTAAGTAGGGCCAACAATATTTTAATATTGGAAGAAAACACGTTTGAGCAAAATTTATCAATTGCACAAAATTTAGATCCGGAAATAAAAATTTTAAAAAATGAATTGATGACTAAAGAGAATAAAAATTTTGAGTTAAGAGACGGACTTGTATATAGAAAAGAAAAGAATCGAATACTATTTTATGTCCCCAAAAACATGATTAATCAAGTGTTACTAAATTGCCATGACAATATTGGTCATGTAGGCCTAGAAAAGACGGTACATTATATTTCTAGAACGTACTGGTTCCCCAAAATGCGTGATATTGTAAAAACGTACATAAGTAACTGCATTAAATGTATAACGTATGCCCCTATGTCAGGAAAACCGGAAGGAATTTGTTCTCCTGATAACATGAAGTTATGGCTACATGATTAAGTATTTTGACTTTTCCCTTGTTATGATATCTCTTCTATTATTGACAAATTTCTTAACTTTTGTATCGAACTATTTGCCCATTATGTTTATTATGTCCTCAATTATGACTACTTATGTTTCATCCTATTATGTCGTTGTATTATGCCATTCTATCAGAATATTATGCCATGTGTCAACTATATATGTTAGTTGCCTATGTGTTGTGAAAATTATGATTATGCTATGTTATGGTTATGATTATGCTACTATGTTATGGTTCTGATTATGCTACTATGTTATGGTTATGATTATGCTACTATGTTATGGTTATGATTATGTTATGGTTATGATCTTCAATTATGTAATGATTATGTAACATTGTGTTATGTTCTTAGCATATTTATGAATTCCTATTATTGTAATCCGAGGTCGGACAACATTGTCAGGTTGGCCGAACTGTAGGAATATTATTTGAATTTGATATTTTCCCGCTCATTTGTGCCGCCAGTAAAGTGACGTGTCTAGTGCAAGGTAACTACTAGACATTAAGGTTATGAGAACTGTCATTATGTCATCCGTCATTATGTCGTCTGTCATTGTCATTCTACCCTGTTTGTCTGTTCACTTCATTATTCACTGACTTCCGTTCATTCAGATTAGACGTTACATTAAGGTTATGTATTTTATGGTTATGTACGGCCACGCCACATTGTGTGCCCCCATTTATGTTATGTGAAATATATCCTGTGCCATCAAGCTGTACCCGTTTGATTTGCTCCCCGAGACCGCCTATAAGTAAAAATATGATATAAAGAGAAATTTACATATCCTTGAGAGTTGTTATTTTCTCAAACAAAAATTTTAGATATTCGCCAATCATTTTTCATGTCTTTGGGTCTTTACCAATATAAAAATAAATCAAACTTGATAAACGCAAACATAATTATGTCATAATATATAAATCTATTGTTGTAAAGCCAGAAAAAATACTTGATCACGAAGTCATACATTTCTTGCCCCAAACGACACAGTGAGATACCAGATAGCACAATGTCTAGTACCAGTGCCTTTAAATTCATTCAAATATAGCTTAAAAAATAGATAGTAAATGATAATCGTATGAAAATTAATTCATCAATTAGTTGACATATGTAATACTTATTACTAATATCGATGGAACACATAATATTCAAATATAAATATTCCTTATTTGTTGCTTCTATTTTATAATACCTATAAATACCCAAGCACAATTGTTTAACTTTTTTTGGGTACTTGCTGTTTATTGTATTATTTATTTATATAATATTTACAATAAACGCTATTATAACAAAAAGGTATCACAACCTCATTTTTTGTGTTCTGGAATCCTCTGATCATTTTCCGTGTTCTCTCGTTTTAATCGGGAAAGGCTGGAGTTTAGTTAAATTCGGCTTTACCTGTCAATTATTATGTATTTTTAATACACCTGGTTGATGACTTTTAATCTATTCTATGGATTAATTTTGCAGGTGATGCCGCAGAATGCACTGAATGTCAAAGGGTGAGAGATGAGATGGAAAGACACCACAGGGAACAGACCCAGCGGGCTCAAGAGTAACGAATAATACTGATTTTAAACATGGTGTTCTGGAAATGTTTAAAAGCATTTATACTATAATTCTCAAACGCTACTGTATATAGCTATATTTTTTAAGATACTTATCAGATATACATATATTTACCCATTTAGGCCATAGAAATAAATTATATTACATATAAGGCATTTATTTTAGTGCGGCTACATAACCTTCAATTCAAACTATTAAGTTAGTGTTTTATTTGTCCAATATTAGCCATCCATACCTACTAGACTCTTATATGTACAGGACAGCAATTCTGCTATGTTACTGAATCGTCTTTTTTAACATTTTATGTACTTATGTACTTCAGTGGCGTGTTCATTCAAACGTGCATTTTTTCCATTTGCACGTGCATTTGTTCCAATCGCACGTGCATTTTTCCATCTGCACGTGCACATGTTCCATTTGCACGTACATGTTTTCCATTTGCACGTGCATTTGTTCCAATCGCACGTGCATTTTTTCCATATGCACGTACATTTGTTCCAAACGCACATGCAGTGTTTCCATTTGCACGTGCATTTGTTCCAATCGCACGTGTATGTCTTCCATTTGCACGTACATTTGGTCCAATCGCACGTGCATTTTTTCCATTTGTACGTGCATTTTTTCCATTTGCAGGTGTATTCTTCCTGGGACTTGGACGTGCATTTATGCCTTTTACACGTGCATTTTTTCGATTTGTGCATTTTTTTCATTTGCACGTGCATTTGTTCATACGGTGAGTCTGCAAAAGACCTATGGCTATTTCGTTTCGGTCGCGTGTTGTCACCGAAAATCGAATTGCTGATTCTGGATTCCAAAATTTTCTTTTAACTAATCTACCTCTTCCTTCGACGAAAGGAATACAAAATTCTGGTAGTGTAAAAGTAAAATAAATGTTTGTGCACCTGCCTCAGCCATCTAATTTAAGCATTCGCCTGCATAACAAACCGGCCAGATTATAAGCTTAATACCAATAATTATTCTTGGTTCCATGATTTTGCTGCTCCTTGAGCCTGCTAGATTGTTTGCACAGGAGTAGCCAAGGAGGAGTGTTAGGGGATCAGAAGAAGCCGACCACGCCCCCCCCAATGGGGACATCTTTTCACATTTTCAAAATAAGTATATTTCAGTTAATTTAACTGGTACCTGGTAGTACCTATTATAGCCTCCGCGGCCTCCGCCAGGGTTGACACTTGTGCGGTTTTCTTCCCGACAATGCGGTTTGCGAGTTGGGCCCACAGACACTATTACAGAGCCCTTTTTATCCATTCAAAACCCCCTTCCATGGATATAGGCCTCACTATGCAATTTGCATCCCAACGTTAGTGAAGGTTGTTGCAATAAGTGCGCAATACTTGAGGTGCCAGCTATATGTTTGACAGTCAGGATGATACGTGACTATAACATGACAGACATATGGGTGTTAGTAATCATGGAGCATCACACGATAGAGCATGGCGTGTTTTCATTATTCAGTGGACAGAATTGTCCCAATTCATCTACTGGGAAAATAGTAAATAAAAAAGTAAAAAGTAATGGTTCATTATTCACACTATTAATTCGCGAGAATGTGGCCGAAAGCCCAGAGACGTTCAATCGTCATCGTGCACAGGAAATGAATATTACACAGCGTATTCTTACTAAAGATTTGCATTTACTTGTCTATAAGGTCTAGCTGACGTACAGTGAGGAGTTCAATTAGAAAATTACCAAAATAGGAGTGAACGCCGATTTTGTGAACAAAATCATTTTAGCGATGAGGTCCATTCTCATATTGATGAAAAACCACCGCATCTGGGTCTTAGCAAATCCGCGATAGATTTATTATGAAACTATGCATTCAAAACGCGTCACTGTTTGGTGTGCATTATAGTCTGGAGGTCTGTAAAATTCGTTCGTATTTCTTTGAACATGAGGAATGTAATACATTAGTGGTAGTAGCTGTGGGGCGGGCGCGCCTGGCAGGTAGGCCCTTTTTGCCACCCCTCAGCCACCACTGACTGCCTCCCCTTCCTTGTCATACCTTCTCGACCTTTTAACAAATACCCTGCTTAGGGCGGGTAAGCCATTCTATCAGCCCCTCTGGAGCCTGTACATATGGAGTCTTCTTCAATTCTCAATAGTAATATATGCCGCCTGAGCCTGCAGTGCCCCGTCAGAACACCTATACAAAGTTTCTGATTGCCCATTCACTTTGGTTCCTTAGCCATGCTGATCTAGATGTGTTCAACCCGGCTATAAAATCCTTGGCTTGTTTGCATCCCTCGCCTTACCTTCATTGTTCATCTAGGTATCTAGTGTCTTTCACCCACTTTTTGAGGGCTGACGTTTCCTGCTGCCTACTCAATCATATAATGAGTCTGGCCAGCCTATCGGCTTCCTCATTAGGAACCCCCGTGTAACCTGGAACCCACATCAAGGTAACTTTCTTCAGCCTTGCCAGCTCTTCCAGTCTCTCCGCGCACTTCTGAACCAGGGATGCCCAGTGCCGCCTGACAGATATAAACCTTCTGTTCCGTGCCTTCTCTCACCTCCTCATTGGATGCAGCAGAGAGTATTACATAGGTATACTTCTGTTTCGAAAATCGTGGTGTTCATGCCTAAAGAGTAACTCTCTCATTTTCCTCATGCATCCCTAATCGCGAAGCCTGCCCACTAGCTAGGCGGGAGCCGTCCGTGTAGCATACCAATGCCTCTCTGGAAAACTGAATCTCCCCTCTCTTCTACTTTTCGATACCTGGAATGGTTAGAGTGAAAGATATATTCAACATTGAGAGATGGTTTACCTCGACAATCCTTTAGGCAGAGATAGGCAATGCTTCCTCCGCTAGCTTGGCTATCCTGCCAATCGCCTCTCCCCTTATCTGCCAATTACTCGAGTCCCGCATTCTTAGATGTGCTGCTATCGCTGGCATTCTAATCCAAGATGGCCGCATCGCCGAGCAGGATCTGAAGTGATGCAGTTGGAGCCATCCTCACTGCTCCTGTGACGCCCATGCAGGCCAGCCTTTGTCTCTGTCCTAGGCTTCGGGCCACTGTGGATTTCTGCACACAAGGCCACCAGACCACCGACCTGTATTGTATTCGGGATCTTATGATGGCAGTGTATATCCACTGCAAAATGTTGGGGTTCTATCACCATGTTCTTCCTACTGCCCGCCGCAGCTGCCAGCTCCACGTCAGCTTCGAGTCAATAATCACCTCCAAGTATTTGATTTCCACCAAAGTGCTAAAGGTATCTGTATCTGTAGAGTGGGGAGGGTGAGTGGTCCCACTGCACTTAGGCCACAACTGGCCCATTGTGCATCCTCCCAGGGAGTCGTTTCCTCAGGTCATCGTCCATCCTGCCAATTGTAGGAAGGTGAACAAGTCGCTAGGGGACATCTCCCTTATGTGGGCAGGTGTAGGCCAAGACTCGCCGAACGCACACTCTCTAATAGAAGATAACTCTGGGCATTCACATATGACGTGTTCCACAGTTTCGTCTTCACTTTCACACATTCTACATATCGGTGTGTCACTTAACCCCATAGTGTGGAGGTGTTTCCTGAGTTGACAATGGCCAGTCAGGAATCCTACTAAGAGACGTAGGTTTGGTCTGGTCATCGCCAAATACTTCTTGGATATTGCCATGTCAAAACCTGCAAGGGTTTCCTTGGCAAATCGACATCCTTGTAGTTCTTCCCATCGTTTTACCATTTGGGCATGGGAGTGTTTTTTGGCTATTTCCGAAATTGTGGTTGTCGACATTCCAGAAAGGTCACATGGTCGTAAAATTCTTTGGTCAGCGGCCTTCCTGGCTAGACCATCCGCTATACGGTTGCCTTTGTTGTTATTGTGTCCTTTAACCCACCTCAGGACAATATTGTTTTTGTCCGAAGCATGGGCTAAAGATTGGTGGCATTCCATTGCTAGCCCTGAGGTGATACAAGGTCTTTTCAGGGTTAGAAGTGCTTGTCTGCTGTCAGTGCAGATTGCTACAGTTTTGCCAGATACATCTCTCCTGGCTAGTTCATTTGCGGCTATCGATATGCCAGCCAGTTCCGTTTGAACGATACTGGCGTGTTTGCCCATAGCCCACTTTGTTCTTAGGTTTAAAGACCTGGAGTATACACCACATCCAGTGCCGTCCCTTGTTTTGGAGCCATCTGTGTATATGCAAATTGCATTTGTCACATTTGGCTCAACATTCTGTTTAATCTCTATTTTGTAGGGTTTCTTAAAAACGAATGTTGGTTTAATTGAGTCGCTGGTTGCTTGTAGCATGGGTAGTGCCTTTAGCGCTTCCCACCATACCAGCTGCCTCAGTCGTCCCATACCTACATCTGGATTAATACCAACCGTGCGAAGTCGTAACATTGACTGTAACGCAACCTCTTTGATGTAAATATCTAGAGGGGTAATGCCAATTATTACTTCCATAGCAGCAGTCGGTGTTGTGCTCATGGCTCCTGTTATATTAATGCAGGCCATACGTTGTATTTTATATAATTTATTAACCGCCGTCGCCTGCATAACTTTAGGTACCCAGGCAATGGCTCCATACGTTAGCATAGGCCTAATGATTGTGGTATAGATCCAGTGGGTAACTCTTGGCGACAGGCCCCAAGTGCGTCCCACTGTTCGCCGACATTGTTCATAAGCGACATATGCTCTTTTGGCTCTACTATCTAAGTGAGAGTTCCACGTCAGCTTTCTGTCGAGGGTAATACCAAGATATTTCACCTCTTCAGAGAAATGTAGCTTGACACTGAGAAGCTCAGGGGGGTTTAGGCCCCTGATCTTCCTTTTTCTGGTGAACAGAACCATCTCAGTCTTCTTGGGATTAATGGACAATGAGTGTTCTAGACACCACTTTTCTATTGATTTGAGTGCTACTTGGGTGCGTTCACCCAACGTGTTCTCATATCTACCTGTTTGCAGGATGACTATGTCATCCGCATATGCTATTGTGTAGTGTCCATTGCTGTTGAGGTGATTGATGAGGGTATCCAGAACCACGTTCCAAAGCAGTGGTGACAGAACACCTCCCTGCGGACAACCCCTGGTAACAACACCTTTAACAGAAATGTCCTCTACGTTGATTGTTATTGCTCTGTTGGAGAGCATGCTAAGTATCCATTCGCTTACAGTGCTAGGCACGTTCCTAGCCTGGAGTTGCTGGCTAATTTTTGGGAATGTTGTTTTGTCAAACGCTCCCTCTATGTCTATGAATACACCAAGGGTGGATTCTTTGTTGTCCAGTGATCTCTCAATTCTGCCAACTACTTGATGTAGTGCAGAGTCGGTGGATCTGCCTGGAGTGTATGCATGTTGATTTGGATGAAGTGGGAAATGAATTAGTACCTCATCTCTTATATACCTCTCGCATAGCCGTTCCATCGTCTTGAGGAAGAACGATGTTAAGCTTATTGGTCGGAATGCCTTCGGTAGGGTGTAGTCCATCCTACCTGGTTTAGGTATGAAGACCACTCTCACCTCTCTCCACCTTTTGGGAATATATTTTAGAGCCAAGGAGGCTCTGAATATTCCCACCAAGTGCGGCATAAGATGATCCAGACCCCATTGAAGTAGGGCTGGACATATGCCGTCTGGCCCTGGTGATTTGAAGGGGGAGAAGCAGGATATGGCCCAGTTTATCTTTTCCTCACTGATTATTTCTCTGGTGAATTGCCAGTCAATCGCTGAGGGTGTGTTAATGTCTTCCATCCAGTTCGACGTCGCAGTGACAATCGAACCAGGGAAGTGTGTGTCCATCAGGAGCTCGGCACTTTCCCGGAGGTTGGAGGTTTTACCTCCATCCTCCCTTTTTAGAATGCCGATGCACCGATGTGGATCTTTAGAGAGCATTTTTTGCAGTCTGGATGCTTGTGGGAAATCCTCTATTTCTTCACAGTAGGTTCTCCAGGCAGCCCTCTGTTTTTGTCTACAGACTTTCTTAAACTCTTTGATGTTGGATTGGTACAAGTCCCAATCCTTTTTTAATTTGGTACGTTTTGCTTTGTTGTAAGTTCTTCTTGCTGCTCTCCTGAGGTGTTCCAGTTCGCTGCACCACCAACTATTGGTTTTGCCGCCTTCCTGGACCATCCTTATGGGGCAGGATTTTTTATAAGCATAACTTATTTTATCTTGGATAGATATTGTATATCTTTCCAATTCTTCGTTAGTGCACGGAGTCAAAACCTGTTCGTTACGCAGAGCACCTTCTAAGAGTCGATTGTAGAGATTTACATCAGTCCTCTTCGGGTCGCGAGACTTTACGAGAGTTTTGAGTTCCAGACTTAAAGTATAATTCAGCCAGCGGTGGTCAGACATCGAAATATCCTCTGACACCGGCCAGTCCAGAATTTTATTGGAGATTTTGGCTGTTGCCAGCGTAATGTCTATGACAGTTTGGCTGCGGGCGTTAATAAAAGTCGGTTCCGTGCCTCTATTTAAGATTCGTAAATCCTTCTTAACAATATAGTCATAAAGAGACTTACCTCGAGAGTTAATGTCCTTACTGCCCCATGCCAGATGGTGGGAGTTCGAGTCACAGCCAATGACAAGCTCCAATTTCTGGTTGAGGCAGTGGTCTACTAGCTCTTCCAATTCTTTTGTTGGTGGTAGGGTGGCTGCATCTGAAGGAAGGTAGACCGATGCTAGGACCAACGCCCTGCTGTTGCCTCTTTCCCATGGACATTCCAATCTAACCGCAGTTAAATCGGAGGTACAAAATTGTGCCATTGGGGTGGCTTTAATCTTCCTAGGTACATATATTGCAGTCCTGGGTTGTAAGTTGCTTGGTAAGCTGAAAATTTGACCAGTTAGTGAGCTTAGACCTGTTATTCTGGTCTTTATGATCCAAGGTTCTTGGATTAGTGCTATTGCATCCTCCAGCACATCAAGTCGGCGGCATAAAGTTGCTGTCGCCGACCTACCGTGTTGGAGGTTGCATTGAAGGATTTTCACCTTTTTTATGACGTCCTTGCCCATGGCTCAGATGTCATAGATTTGCCTCTTTAGGACTCCATCTCCTCCTCCGTCCGAGGAGGGATGGCGTCCATATGTTCGGGGCCTTCTGCGTTCTCCAAGGGGGCCTCGGTGTTGGATGTACCCTCATCCGAGGTCCTTGGTTCTGCAGAAGCTCCCGTCCTATTACTGGAGGCTCTGATGGTCAATGAGGTGAACGCATAGCTCATCCTCATCGACCTCTTCTTTAGGACAGCCATATCCTCGTCTCCAACACCGAAGACGAACAGGTGTCCTGGAGGGCTTTTCTTGACCTCATGGTGGAAGGTGCACCACTTGGCTACCGACAGTTCCGGATTTTGCACCGTCAGCCGCCGCAGCACCCTCTCCGGGTCTTCAGAGGTGGCGGTAGCGTCATCCTCCGGGACCCAAAGAGAGGCTTTGGTGAGCTTTGGGAGCTTGTCCAAACTGACGACCGCCAGTGATGCTTCCTCCCATGGTCTAAGGTTTTTAACAGCCCCAGAAAGCCAATGTAGTGCCCCATCGTCGTCACAGACGATCCTGATGATCTCACCAGAGTGAGTCCACGACTTGAATGTCGGCACTTTGTTTTGGCTGCTGGAGGGCGTCAAGATTAACTTGTCCAGCTCCTCCATTAGCCGTCTTTTGATAAGGCTTGCCCGCTCTACAGAGACCTTGCCGTAGGGGTTATCCTTATCTATTATGGCAACCTTAAGATGCTTTAAGGCTGCCTCCACGAAGGTTTGGGAAGGTGCAGCGGCTTTTGTGTCACTGCGAACCTTCTTAATCCTTCTCGGCGTGCCCTCTGTGGAGGTACTTGGGTGAAGGCGTTTCCCAGGTGTCGCTACCTCCTGGCCTCTTTTAGAGGCGAGGTTTTTGCCACCTGACTCACTGGGCGCCTTCTCCTTTAGTTTTGAAGGGGCTGAGGAGGAGGAGGTAGTTCCTGTGGATGCCGCCTCTTTCGCCTGCCTCGCCTTCCTTCTCCTTTTAGCCTCAGCGCCACAAACTCGGCGACGCTTTGGCCATTGTTTTTTGTATTGTATCTGAGGTGATCCCTCTCGTCCAGCCTCGGTCTGTGCCGCAGCTTGAGGTGAACATTGTCCAGCCCTAGCTGCAGATTCAGGTTGAGGTGAGCTTGATGGTCCAGCCTCGGGATTTTGTTTATTGATTTTTGTGTTATCCATAGTCGTTCCCACGAGTAGCAAGGGAAAGGATGACTCCACCACTGGCAGAGCCCCGCATGCCAGGGTAAGGCTTATTACAATGGGGTGTCGCCTGGTTCCCCAAGGGGATCGTTTGTGGCCGCACTTTACCCTGCGACCATTCAGCCCTCAGCACGATACCTTACACCTTAGCTTTGGGTGGGTTGGTCCACGGCGACAGCTTTCGCAAAAGGATTGAGGGTTTTTAAGCCCTCGTACTCTACTATGGCTGCCACTAACCGGGTTGCTACTGTAATCCTAGATCGAGTGTTGGCAATGAAGCTCATAGAGATGGAGCGCATTAAAATTGGTTGGATATACTGTCCAGTCAGAGAGCGTGTATGGATGGATAAGTGTCTCAGGTGCTGGGAAATGGGGCACAAACAAAACAAATGTAGGGGCCCGGATAGGTCCAACCTCTGCCGGAAGTGTGCTCAAACGGGTCACCAAGCCAAGGACTGCACCAGAACACCGTATTGTCCTATCTGTAAAATGGAAGGCCACCAGTTCAGTGGAATGAAGTGCCGCGAGTCCTCGCGAGGTGTAGAGGAGAGTAGAAGTAGTCAGTAAGCACAAAAATGATCAAGCTTCTCCAAATTAACCTAAACAGGTCCCGAGCTGCACATGACATGGCTCATGCAGTCTCCAAAAAAAGGGATATTGATATCATTCTAGCATCAGAACCGAATAGGAAAATCAGCGCGCAAACTAAATGGTCCGCTGACTCAAGAAACGATGTTGCCATATATATGAGAAATAAAAATATTCCAGTAATATCCATAGACAAAAGGGGCGGCTATGTAAGGCTGAGGTTGAGTGATATCAGTATCTTCTGCTGCTATTGCTCCCCAAATATACGGTTGGAGGAATATGAAAGCTACTTGGAAGCACTTTTCGAAGACGTGGCTTCGACACGAGGGGAAACAATAATATTAGGAGACCTAAACGCGAAATCCATAGATTGGGGAGCTCCTAGCACAGACAGGAGGGGGAAAATTTTGTGCGAATGGCTGGCGATGATGGACATGGTTGTCATGAATGACGGGCTTTTACCAACGTTTAGCAGGAGGGCATCTCAGTCGTTCATTGATGTTACTTTTGCCACGCAGGAACTGTCCAAAAATATCTCAAAATGGGAGGTACTAGAGGAGGAATCACTAAGCGACCACCGATATATTTATTTCGAGGTGAACACTAAATGTAAAATAAAAAAGATGCCGAGTGTGCGTCATACACCATTTGTAGATATAAACAAATTTGAGCAGAGCCTGGCAGCACATCTGAAGGAGATGCCGGCTTCTAACAATATCTCTGTGAAGCAGTACACAGAAGTAATGAGGGATGTATTGGCAGAAAGCACCATAATGAGAGGTACTAGCATTGCTAGGGTACCATACTGGTGGAACACCGATATTGAGTCAGCGAGGCGAGCCTGTATCTCATCACGCAGGGAGCTGGCGAGGCATCGACGGAAGCCGACAGCTCAAACGGCCGCGGCACAGTCAATGCAAGACGCCTATGTGGTGGCGAGAAAAAATTTGCAGCGCCTTATACACGCAGCCAAGAGGAAATGCTGGAAGGAGCTCTGTGACAACCTAGAGGACGACATCTGGGGAGAAGGTTACCGACTGGTCACCAAACAGCTGCAAAACGCGGGGACGATACACAGTATCAGTGATGTTCAAAAAGTGCAAATAGTCCGAGAGTTGTTCCCTACCAGACAAGACCAACGGCCGAGGGAGCCCCCCGAAGAAGTAGTGCAACTTTTCAGCGTCGAAGAACTAAACGAGGCAGCAGACAAATTGAAAAGAGGTAAGGCACCAGGGCCCGATAACGTTCCACCTGAAGCCCTTAAAAAGGTAGTAGAAATTGCGCCACTTTTCATACTAAGCGTGCTGAACGAGCTGCTGAGAAAGCAATTATTTCCGGATGTATGGAAAAGGGCAAAGGTTGTTCTTTTGCACAAGGGAGGCAAGCCTCCAGAATTACCTTCTTCGTACCGGCCTATTTGCCTATTGGACACGGTAGGGAAACTTTTTGAGACGATGATTCGTAGGAGGCTCCAAAATGCACTGGAAGAATGCAATGGGCTGTCAAAGTATCAGTTTGGCTTCCGCGCTGGTAGTTGTACAGTCGACGCAGTAGAGACGGTAATGGGGATTGCCGAGAAGTCCAAGGACAAATGGTGTGCGCTAATTACACTAGATGTAAGGAACGCCTTCAATACTGCCTCGTGGAAAGTAATCATGGAAGAACTAAGGAAGAAGAATATTCCAAAATACCTGCAGAACATTATTAGCAGCTATCTGGAGAATAGGTCTATAAAGATAGCCAAGGAAGTCCTCCCCATGACTACAGGAGTTCCACAGGGGTCAGCCCTCGGCCCTCTTCTGTGGAATATATTTTACAACGGTGTACTAGAAATCAATATACCCAAAGTCAGAAGCATTGGGTTCGCAGACGACCTGGCACTAGTGGCCACATCCAAGGACAGCGACACACTTGAGCGTGTAGCAAACGAGGCACTGCTAAGGATAGACAGGTGGATGGAGCAGCATGAACTTAACCTGGCACCCGAGAAGACTGAGGCTGTCATCCTTCGTGGTGATCGGACTAAGAGGGATAGTGTGGTCTTCCAAATTAAAGGTCAACAGGTTGTCCCAGGGAAATCATTGGTGTACCTAGGTATCCACATTGACAACGAGAGATGCTTTGGCGTACATGTTAAGAAAGCCATAGAAAAGGCTGAAAAGAAAATTGCCATTCTTTCCAGACTGATGCCAAATGTCGGTGGTCCTAGCAGTAATAAGAGAGCGATACTGAATGGCGTGATCCAGTCAGTGGTCCTTTACGGCGCTCCAGCCTGGCATCGAGCAGCGTCACGGAAAAAATATCAAAAAGCTTTGGATAGTCTACAACGCAAGTCACTCTTGAGGGTGGCAAGCGCTTACCGCACTGTTTCGACGAGGGCCCTCCAAGTAATAACAGGAACACCACCCCTGTACCTGTCGGTAATGGAAAGGAAGGAAATATATTCCTCCCAAGGAGCTTTGGAGAAAAAACGCCAGAAAGCTCGAAATAAGACCATCGAGAAGTGGCAGCAACTATGGTCTGGAACGACCGAAGTAGCGGAGTGGACAAGAAGATTGATACCATCTGTAAAGGAGTGGGTGGAATGTAGCCACAGAACTACCTGCTACTTCCTTACACAGGCGCTGTCGGGACACGGGCCCTTCCGGGTTTACAGACACAGAGTTGGCCGAACAGACGACGAGAATTGCCGGCATTGCACCGAAGTAGACACCGTGGAACACACGCTTTTTGTATGCGCGAGATGGCAGTCTTACAGGCAAGAAGCAGAAGAGGAGCTTGCTGAAATCATAACTCCTGATAACATGGTCCGAATAATGATGACTGGGGAGGCCAAATGGAGGACTGTTCACACAATGGTTCGAAAAATGTTGAGTGCTAAAGAGACGGAAGAGAGACGGGCTACAGACTAGTATTTAAAAGTGAAAGGACTAGATAAAGACAAGAGAAATACATACCTCATCTTGCACTGAGAAGAATATCTCTACGATGATACCCGGAGCAAGAGGAGATAGAGCAGATGAGAGGCGCGAAGAGGGGGAAGGGTTTAGTCCGTAGGCACTTATGGTGAATCGGGCATGCTCTATGATCCAGAGTATCTAGGAAGATTCCTAATCCCCTCTATAAAAAAAAAAAAAAAAAAAAAACTAACCGGGTTCCGAGATTCCTCTTCCCCCGGCCATTCCCCTATCCGCCACCTGGGGACGCACCCGATAGGCACCCAACCACACGGGAGTGCTAAAGGTCTTCCATAGATTGTAGGCGCTCTTGAATCTTCTTCCTCCGTGTAAAGAACAGTACCAGCTCTGTTTTGTTTGGGTTTACCGAGAATCCTGTCTCCTTCATAAACCATCCTTGAATTATTCTACATGCCATCTGTATTCGATCACAGACGTGCTTAGGAATCGTCCAGAGACGATTACCACACCGTCGTCCGCATATGCCTGTGCTTGGAGGTCTTGTTACGCCAGGCTTTCCATGACAAGACACCGTAGAAGAAGAGACAAACAGCTGCTCTGGTGGTAGTTCAGCCCCACCCGGATATCCCGCTGGAAGCCTCTCAGGGTTGCCCGAACTGTCCGACTCCCCAGCGCAGATCGCACCTATTTCACGAAGGCGATGACCCTCTAACTTGCATTGCGCTACAGATGGTCACCAATTTAGCATTATCAAGGCCCCTTTCTTATCGAAAAATACCGCTAGAGCGACTCCCCGCCTAATGATGCTGTTCTCTGCCTTCTCACCCAGAGCATGAACAGCGGTATCTGTTGAGTTGCCCTTCCTCGTCAAGAATTTTGATTCCCGTTTGGGGGGTGTCCGCTTAAAGCCTCGTCTTCAAGATACCTATTGACCATCCTTTCCAACGTCTTCACTAGGAAGGGTGTCAGACAAATACGCCTGAAAGGTTTGGCAGCTGTGTAGTCTTTTTCAACCGGTTTGAGGATGAAGACCACCCTTGCCCCTCTCCATATGGCTGACACATGTCCCAGAGCGCCCAGAGTCACGTAACGTATGACGTAACGTAAGGCTTAAGAAAAATGGAATCATACGAAGGGTTCAGAGCGTGGTATATACGGCAAACTTTAGCTGAGACACACACTATATACCAATGATTCATGGCACTTTCACAGCCTAGTACGAACATTACTGCTACAAAAAAAACCAAACAGGGGGTTGGCCTAAAAGGAAGTAAATGTCCAAGAACTCTGAAGCAAACCTATTTGCCTCCTCAGACTATAAACTGCTCAACTTAATTAAAGGAACGCTTTTTTGGATGCTTTTTTCTCCACCTGTATGTCTTCAATGAAATTACGCTTTAAACGTGAATATAGCCATGAGTTTTCTCTAAACAGTTATGAGCCACTGTCATTATTCTTTTGTAATGCTCAGATGGTATGAAGTCCCCTACAACTGTTCGTATCAACGTAACGCCCAGGGCTCCGACCCACCTTTACCGCCTCAACCCTGCATTTTCGAATTTTAACTGAGAAATCTCGCTTCGTGCGTGTGTGGAACGGGACATTATTCAGTACAAATGATTGCAAGAGATGACACTTCACATTTCGATGTGAAAAATATTCACCACCATCACCGAAGTTGGTGAACTTCACGCGTCACCACGACTCCTCTATGGTTGCCCACCATTGGAATCCCCGTGAATTATCTAAATAGCTGAAACTGACATATGATAAATGTTAGATGTCCAACCCAATATCTCTGTATTAGCGTTTAACTTTCCTCTTCACTCCATTGTTACATTTCACGTCTTCTCGGTGGAAACATTTACAACACCTCCGTGACGCAACACATGTCGCTCTAGTGCTTTCACCTTTATTTTGACTGAGGATAGCAACTTGATAAGCCTCGCCCATTTCAGGGGGCCCATTTTAGCAATGCGCTAAAACTTCCAGCACGAAGTTTACAATGCTGTAACTTTTTTGCTGGAGCTCGGGCAGAGTCGAGAACCATAATGCGTAATAGCACAAGCTTTCGTCTACAAAGTATCGGAACGACAAGAACTTTGGTACATCCTAACATAGTCAAAAAGCTCCTTCATCTGGGTCCCCTGTCCCCTCCCCGTCTGGAACTCGGACAGCACAATGAGTATGCAGTATAGACTAACGAACTGCGTGATCGATTGTCTTGTCATGTTGATCGTTCAAATTGGCATGACATTTCGAGTAAGCCTTATTCTAGAGGTAGCGGGATGTTATTCTTCATCGCCATCGTCCATTTACATGCGCCGCCTTTCAGTCGGATTTGGTCAGTATAGAGGAGGTAGACGTAAGACGTTTGCGGGTTTGGATGTTTTATCAATTTTTATGCATAATTAAAGTTTAAAATGTAAGGAGGCACACATTTGAGCAGCAAGTAAGTAATTGAGCGTGCAGCCTTTGCATTAAACAAAAAAAACATCAGAATAAGAATAAATAAATATAAAATATATCAAGTAACTACAAAACTAATTCAGTAGCGTGTTTTGCTACCACGTGCTGCAATTACAGCTTAGCAGCGCCGCGCCATGTTGCCAATTAGATTTTATTGTTGATGCTCCTGAAGGGTCTAAGCGGCGGGATAGTGCCTTCGCAATCTACGCAGCTCATCCCACAGAAGTTCGACGTGATTTATGTCTGGTGACATTGCTGGCCATTCCATGCCACTGACCCCTTCTGCGTGTAGATACTCTCTTGTTATTGACTCTCCTACACTTGAGCGTGAAGCACTCCATGTGGCTCGAGCACTTCCCTCATATACAGGGTGGGCCAATAGTGCGTGGACGGAGGATTGTGGGCTTACTAAAAAATATTTCCAAAATCTGTCACTTGATAATGGTAGGGACCCTTAAGGGCTATAATGTAAAAATATTTCACTCAAATTTTGCCTTTTATACAGGGTGATTCATATCAAAGTTACATTTTTTTTAATGGAACCCCCTATATATTATTGCAGATTTGGATTCCTTGGTTAATTCTAGTGTGACTTTATGTATCACACATGGAACTTTAGACGAACCGTTTAGGCGCAAATCACCATTTTTGGTATAAGTAGGTATCAGAAAAAAATTGAATATCGCAGCGATTATAAAACTTAGAAGGCCGTGACTTTGCGGTACGACTAAGCATGAAATGTGTCACCTTATGTCGGACGGCTAGATTTGAATTCTTTTTGCACTTGGAGAAATCAGTACATTAATTAAGGAAACTTCAATCACAGATAACTTGATTTTTTCAAATGGGAATGCCCATTTTGGTTTATAGAATCAAATGTAAAATTTGATTACCTTTCTAACGATATCTCATTCTCGATATCAATCTTTTTTGGTTTTCATTTTATTTCAAATTTTCTGTCAAATCGGCGTTTTTCAATTTTCCTGCGTGCAAGCAACCTAGCAGGCCATGAAAAATAAACAGAAGCTCGTTAATATGGAAGAAACCAACTAACTTAGTAGAAAGAAGCAAACTAACTAGAGCAACGAGGTAAGATTATGCAAATCCCTTACAACATATTAGCTCTAACCGGATAAAACAGCTGCAAGATATCTAATGCCAATGAGTAGCTGGGGTATGGCAGAAGTGTTTGTTTTTCACAGCATAAAAGCTATTGATGTCTACTAGAGCTTGACAACCTTCCAAAATGATTAAAAAATTTGAAACAAAAGGAAAACTACGAGCGATTTTTGCTTACAGTCTAACATCTTTAGAATAAAATTTCACATTTAATGGGATAAAAAATTAGTCATTTCCATTTAGTTAAGTCAAAAGTGAAGATATCTCCAACTGGAGCATTCTGAACATCTATTGAAATAATGCTAGAATTTTTTAATTACGCTATGCTGTAATTGTGTTTATTTCATGTAGTTTTCTGCAAACTAAATTATCTTTTACAATTCAAACAGACTGCAAATCCAGTTTCACTCTCCGCGATTTTGCTAATAAGTAGAAGTACCTACTGAAGAATTTGAAGGGCTCCAGTCAGAGGTATCATTACTTTTGACTTACGGAAATGGCTACTTTTTTATAGCATTAAATGTGAAAATTTATTCAGGAGACATAGATATTCTACTGCCAGCAACAATCAGTAGTAGTTTTCCTTTGATTAAATATTTTTTTACTGAGTTTGGAAATTGGCTAACAGCTAGTAGGCTGTGAAAAATGAGCGTTCTTGTTACCGCTATTGTTTCTGGTTAGAGCTAATATGTTGTAAGGAATTTTCATAATCTTGCCTCGCTGCTTTATTTAGTTTGCATCTTTCTACTAAGTTAGTTGGTTTCTTCCATATTAACGAGCTTTTGTTTATTTCTCATGGCCTGCTAGGTTGCTAGCATGCAGCAAAATTGAAAAACACCTTTTTTATTGAAAATTTGAAATAAAATGAAAACTAAAAAAGATTGGTATCGAGAATGCTATATCATTAGAAAGGTAATCAAATTTTACATTTGATTTTTTAAACCAAAATAGTCATTCCCATTTGAAAAAATCAAGTTATCTGTGATTGAAGTTTTCTTAATTAATCTACTGATTTCTACAAGCACAAAAAGAATTCAATGTTAGCCGTCTGACCTAAGGTGACGCATTGCATTCTTAGTCGTACCGCAAAGTCACGGCCTTCTAAGTTTTATAATCGCTGCGATATTCAATTTTCTTCTGATACCAACTTATACCAAAAATGGTGATTTGCGCCTAAACGGTTCGTTTAAAGTTCCATGTGTGATACATAATGTCACACTAGAATTAACCAAGGAATCCAAATATGCAATAATATATAGGGGGTTCCATTCAAAAAAATGTAACTTTGATATGAATCACCCTGTATAAACGTCAAAATTTAGGTGAAAATATTTTTACGTTATAGTCCTCAAGGGTCCCTATCATGATCAAGTGACAGATTTTTTAAATTTTTTTCAGTAAGCCCACAATCTTCCGCCCACGCACTATTGGCCCACCCTGTATAGGTGTGCGTACAGATCGCCCTTCAAACGGTGCCTTATCCTAAATGCGGGGATCACTAAACATGACATGTTGCCCCTGGTTCCTATTCCACGTAACATGATATTGGGCAAACTGTAGTCTTGCCGTTCTATGCCTGGCAGGCAGATAAGGTGCTTTCTTGATTTCAAACCCGCTAAGTGGAGACGGCGACGGACTGTTTGATCCGAAATTTGCGTAATTCTCCTGTACCCCGCTCCAAGTTCGGAGGCTGTCAAGGCTATAACCCTGTTGTATCTTGCTGTCGTGCAATGTGGTCTTCCTTGTCCAGCGCGGCAATCGTGGTCAGCTGTCTCAGGTATCTCTGGTAGGTGCGATGAACAACTGACACTGACCGATTCAACAACGCAGCAGTTATTTGTCTTAAAGGAAGCCCTTCCTCAACCACGGTAGCAATTTTAATACTCTCGCCTTTTGTAACAGCACAACGCATGGTTTCTATGAGAATATAAATGATGAAAATATTGTAACACTTATTAAACATAAAATATTGGTTACATCTTGTACAATAGCTATAAGCGGACGGCAGAGTGAAGTTTTGGAGCTCTGAGTGAGCCTTATGAAAACCATCAAAGTTGAGCTGTCAACATGACATGAAAACTATTCATGCAGGCGACAAGTTCTCGTCTATACTGCATACTTGTTGCGCAGTCTGAAACCCAGACGGGGACCCAGATGAAGGAGCTTTTTTGACTATGTTATAAGTTACCAAGGTTCTTGTTCCGATACTTTGTAGACGAAAGCTTGGGCTATTATGCACTATGAATTTCGACTCAGCCTGAGCTCCAGCAAAAAAGTTACAGTACTGTAAACTTTGCGCTGGAAGTTTTAGCGCACTGCTAAAATGGGCCCCCTCAATGTTTAACACTTGCGAGGCTTGTCAAGTAGCTATCCTCAGTCAAAATAAAGGTGAAAGCACCAGAGCGACATTTGTTGCGTGGTAGTATGACATCACGGAGATGTTGTAAACCTTTCCACCGAGAAGACGTGAAATGTAACAATGGAGTGAAGAGGAAAGTTAAACGCTGATACAGAGATATTGGGCTGAACATCTAACAGTTATCATATGTCAGTTTCAGCTATTTAGACAATTCACGGGGATTCCAATGGTGCGCAACCATAGGGGAGTCGTGGTGACGCGGGAAGTTCACACACTTCGGTGACGGTGGTGAATATTTTTCACATCGAAATGTAAAGTGTCATCTCTTGCAATCGCTTTGTACTGGATAATGTTCCGTTCCACACATGCACGAAGCGAGATTTCTCGGTTAAAATTCGAAAATGCAGGGTTGCGGAGGTAGAGGTGGGTCGGAGCCCTGGGGGTCACATACGACGTTACGATGATACGAACAGTTGTAGGGGAGTTCATACCATCTGAACATTACAAAAGAATAATGAGAGTTGCTCATAACTCAGTAAATTTGATGGTCAAACTCGCACCAAAAATCTTGCAACTTTTATTTTGGACACCTAGTAACTCTACTTGTCTTAGAAGCGGCAGATTTTACGCGATCGCGACGCAAGTCACACCACTGTTTAGAGAAAACTCAGGGCTATATTTACGTTTAAACCGTAATTTAATCGAGAATATACAAGTTGAGAAAAAAGCATTTAAAAAAGCGTTCCTTTAATTAAGTTGAGCAGTTTAGATATAAAAGAAGTGGTTCACATACGAAACCGTAAGTAAACCAATGTTTTAAGAGAAATTAGTTTTAGCATCTTCAAAGACTAGAAAACGCAATAAGGTTGACCTAAAAGGAAGTAAATGTTCAAGGACCCTGAAGCAAACCTATTTGCCTTCTCAGCATATAGATATAAAACAAGTGGCATACATACGGAACCGTAAGTAAACCAATGTTTTAAACGCATGATTTATACAATGATTCTAGAATTAAGCTTTAACACTTTGCAACTTTGCATAGATTACTCGATAGATCATTAGAAGCGTAACATCTAAGATCAAATAATAATGTTGAGCTTTAATGAAGTAAGGGTCTAAAGACCTTAGAAGAACTATATAAAAAGGAATACTTGCACTTTTATAGTGAAGTAGCGTAGATCCTACAAAAAAACAAATAACAACGTTAAACGATAAGGAAATAAAGATCCAAGGCAAACTTATTTGCTTTCATAGCAGCTAACAAAAATGACTTTGTGAACGAAATTATACACAGAGCAATATTTCAGAGAAATTTGGAAGCTTTAGCACATTGCAACCTTACACACGCTAGTAGAAGCGTAACCTCTATAACAAAAGCAAATAGTAATGCTGAGCTATAATGAAATAAAGGTCCAAAGACCCTGAAACAAACCTATTTGCTTTCTAAGTAGATCAAACTAATTTTCTCGCGTACAAGTCGGTATGAATCACATCCTCAGGTTGTAGTCTGTATCACAGCAGCTATTAAAACATTAATAAAGCAGACCGCAGAAATTGCAGCCTACGTCCAGCCGGATGGTAATAAACTGTAACGAATGGTTAATCACTTCCTTTACCCAAAGCAGACTTTTTCGGAGAAATCTTCCTCTTTCCAGATCTCGTAGCTTGGAAAATAAAGAGTGAATATTTATCCACTTTACAAGCCTGAACTGTTTTATGAAAACATGCTGCGATTTTCCTTCTGTGTACAAAGCAAATGATTGAGGTAACTGGTATAACTATTTAACTGAACAAAGACTGAACTAATTTTGATAAGAATATTTAAGTCCAGCTTCAGGCCCGTAGCCAGGACTTCACTTCATTAGCTGGAGGGGGGGGGGGGGGTAGAAACCGGGAGCAAAAACGTCCTACTGAACGTCTTGAGTATCAGGAGTAGGACGTCGTTAGGTATCACCGGTATCACGCACCATTTTTGGTGAGCAAAAAATGGGGATTGTTAGGTTTCCGTTTCTCAAATATCCTGGAGGAGCAATAAAGAAGCGTCACAATTAGAGCAAAAAAGATTTTGTGGGTCCATTCTTTGATATAAAAAAACTGAACTATATCAAATATAGAATAACCAAACGATATGAATACAATGTTGCATGTTTTAATGGTTTTTATATTTTACACCATAAAGGAACTAAACTCAAATAATATTTATTATACCCTACTTGGGTGTAAAGGTGAAACATAAAAATGATTTCTTTTCCGAAGTCTGAGCAAAAACTGTATGCAACAGAATACTCGTATGTGTACATAAATTCAACAGTTTCAGAATTTTCATATTTTGATCAACACAAAAAAAAGGAAATTTGACATAAAGTGCAAATTGGTGCATCTAGTTTTTCAACGATGTATCACTAGTTAATGGTACTATTAGAAATAATTGTTAATATTGTCTATTTGTCATTTTATTATCAACACTTAGAACTAATATAGTGGATACCTAGAAACCCTAAAATTTTTGTTTTAAAATTTGTTTCGATCCTTGAATATTTTATCCAATAATTGACCATCTCCAAACTTTATTGAGACGGTTTCTTCTGAGCTGTTTCAACAGTTTAGGAATATATAAATCACTAAGAGCCCCCCCCCCCCCCCCCCGGCTACGTGCCTATTCAGCATCATACATCATGGCCGGAATTTGAAATTTTTGAGATAAGGTTCTGGTACAATGGCTTTTTGGCTTCTTTTAAGATCATTCACTTCATGCATGATTTTTTAAACTATATTCAACAAACTGCATCCTTGTGTTCAAAACGGTGATAACTGATTTCTTTAATAATTTTTTTATTTTCCATTTTTATTGTACCAGACGGTGTTTCATCTTTTTTTTGTCCACGACTGCTATGAAGAGTTTCAGTTAGGGGGAGTTTATTAACGCTGGCTTTCTATAGACCAGCACTCGCAGGCTCAATAAACACATCTGGCAGTCCAAGTCCTCAACACCCTGGGATCAAAAATACGGTAGTACCGCATGATTCTTGATGAAGAATGACTGACTTGAATTGAGATGCAGCAGTTCTGCAGGTAGATACATCTACTAGGCTCAGTGTCAGCGGGTTTTGAATACCAGCAGAAAAGTAACGCTAGTTGCACACACACCGATTTTGGACGGCCGGTTTTACCGCCGGTACCGAGACGTACCGACATAGTAACATAGCTAAATACAAGCTTGCACACGTATCGATTGTTTACCGACCAATAGTCGCTATAATCAAACTAACTGGACGACGATAACCAATCAACTGCTCATTTGGCCGGCAAAAATCCGGCTTGTGTGAAAGCAACGCTCCACCGATAAAATATCAGCCGATATTTTACCGGCCGTCCAAAATCGGTGTGTGTGCAACTAGCGTAAAAGGTCACCAACCACACACCGGTGAAAAAGCGGCCATTTTTAACTATTGTATTACCATGATTTCTGAATCGCAATGCATTGTCCATGTAAAAGCCAAGATCTTTCGCTACATCAACTGCATCAACAGAATCATAACCTTCATATATTTTCAATTATTTTGTACCTATGTCACTGTGCGCAGAATGAAACATAATCACTTGCCTGAATTTATCCTTAAAGTGTGGTTAACAGATACTCTACAAAATCATTATCAACAGTACTTTGCAGTTATTTTTTGTACATTTACATGGTTTCTTTTTTTGATTGATGCATACACTTGTGTGTCATCGGCAAACTGATTGAATGAGTAACCATAACCATTCTGAACACTATTACTGACGTCAATAGTATACAATACAAAAAGTAGTGGTTCTAGAACGGACCCTTATGGAACGCCCTTACTGGCGTTCATAATATTTAATTTCGTGTTATCAGTCACAACACACTGTGCCCAATATTTCATATATTTTATGGTCAACGGTACTGCAGGCCAGGCTTCACACAGCGTAAGAGGGTTGGATGATAAGAAGTACTTTCTACCACGACAGAGAATTTGTGACCAGAGGGGAAGTTGGCTAAGCAGCCGCAAAGATTTATGAGAAGCCCGTAAGATGGAAACTTGTTTAGGAGAGCCGCAAATCACAACTGATCGAATGCCTTTGAAATATAGAGAGCAACACGGCGTGAGCTTCCACACAGAAATGGATAACCTACGGATCAGTATAGTGAACTTAACAGGCAACTAGAGAATAAGTTCCAGACGTTATGGTCCTTTTTTATCGGTTAGTGATTAAAACAACATATCGGTATGTTTACACACCAGTATTTTTTTATGTGAAACAGATTCTTTGAGTTTAAACATTCAGTACTCTTTCGTATAAATCGTTTTTCAATTTTTATGTGCTTCGCTTGTGGTTGATTGTTTTTTATCTTTAAATATACATTTTACAACCCATTATAATAGGATTAAGCAATAGATTATAATTTTCATTAATTATATTCGTATTTGTACACTGTTTCCCGAGGTGGTAGACTATCCATTTGACTAAACTTCGCCTCCTGCTGGAAAGAAAATAGAAACATGGTCTGCTGGTTCTTGGACTATTCGGCCAGCTCGACAAGCTCTGTCGCCTTGGCATCGGCACCGAGATTAAAACTTAGTTTCTCGGAACACGCCGAATAGGTTACAGCTTCTGAGGATGCCAACCATTCGTATTGGAGAAACGTCAAGCACCGACGTCGGCCGAACAGCCCAATGACCAGCAGTTCATCGGACCATGGTCGCCAAGCCTTACACCATACATTTGTCCATTGTTTTTACATTTAATGGATCTCATTACTTTATAGCCGTTGTATGCCCCATTCGCAAGACAATGAGCAGTGCAACATGAAATGCATTCAACAAGGAGTATTTTATATTTATTCACATACAATTATTATAGAGGTAGGTAGAACATCTCAAAGTCACTTGAACATGCATCACGTTCCGTACAGTGTGCCTGTCATGAAAAACAAACAAAAGAAGTGAATGCGACGTTTGGCTTTATCAAGTTTACACCCAAAATATAAATTAACTGTTCATTGAACTTCTTGTTTGCAAAATCCAGTAAAGAATGATTGCAACATTTCGCCGGGAGTGCGGCCCTGACCGCGATAAGATACAGTGATCAAAACAACGCTCTGCAATTTTTGATAATACACCTAGTTCTAAGTGAAATTAAATCACCAGAAGCTAGTGTACGAAAGTGTTTAACGTTGCTCGGTCACCGAAGGACATCAACTACTGTGAGTAATTCACAACTAACTTATAAATACACCTAACAGCAGAAACTCCATCATAGTCGTACCCATTCGTAGCGGAGCAGCGGCTCGGTGGTTCGGTATCCGAGTACTGCCGCCGCGTCGCGTCGTGCCGAATCCGATAGCGAGCACAGGTCCGGCGTCAGAAATTTGTCTACACTAAGAGATGGTAGAGCTCTCTCTTGCTAAGCATGGATGAATCTATCAACAGTACCCAACTACTAAACAACCAACCCTCACAATCATACTCCAATGCACTCACCCAACAACCCGTAGAAAGACCACCAACAAAGGACCAAGCAATACTCCTCACATCCATAGACAACATAAAAATTCACGACTATATTGTAGCTGTTGGTGCAATACTACAACCAAGCAACATAATATATGCATCTAGAATTTCAAACAATCGTATATGCATATACTTACGCACCGCCAAGCTAGTCGATGAGTTCACGAAAAACCACAAAACAATCAAGATAAAAGACCACGAAATCGAAATAAGAAGATTAATCACCCCGGCGCAACGGCTAGTTATTTCTAATGTTTGCCCCTCAATACCTAACAGCCTGATAGAGAACATACTGAAAGACCACGGCCTCAAATTACTCTCACGTATAACACACTTACGGGTGGGAATGCCAGAAGCCGAATATAGCCACATCTTAAGCTTCCGCCGACTAGTCTACATTGCTCCTACCGACATTACTATCCCAGAAACCACTACCATAGCATTTGAAGGTACCACCTACAGAATATTTATGTCCACAGAAGAACGTAGGTGTTCAAATTGCAACAGAATTGGTCACACCCAAATACAATGTCCGAATTTACTAACACCCGCAGAAATAGCAGAACAAACAAATAACAGTGACATAATTACCCACCAACCGCTAACAGAACCAACCCCTGAGTCTTCGAACAACCAACAGGATCAAGCTGCACAAATCCAAACAGTACCTGAGTTATTGAACCGTCAACCAGACACCACCAAACCAGCTGAAGATCAGCAAGCCACTACCCAGACAACCAACGAAAATACCAACGACCCATTTATCCCACAACAAACCAAAAGGCAACTTTCAGCTTCCTCAGATACCAACAAAGAGAAATCGGAGGTCTTCGCACCACCTGCACCTCAATCTAAGAAGATGAAGCCACTAGGACACACAGAGACAATGTTAGAACCAGCGAAATCATTTATAGAGTCCCAACAAGCTACAACTAAACTAAATATCACTGAAATTGCAGACTTTATAGATAATGCTCTCAAGTCCAAAGACATAATAGCCACCGTCCACAATTATACAAACGACATACCTGGAATCCTAACGTTCCTGATTCAACTCCATACACAAGTAAAAGACAGAAGTATCAGGGTGAGGATCACTAAAATCAGAAAAAAGCTATCAAGAAAACTAGAAATAGATTCCACCGAAGATAGCGACTGCTCTCTGTCTTCATCACAAGCCCGATCTTCTGCGTCTGAGAACACTGTAAATATTTCGCCACAGTAATAAAAAATTATAATAATAAGGAAAAAAAAATGTTTCTGATACAATGGAACATAAACGGCTACCCTTCGCATAGGGAAATGCTGTCGCTATTAATAAACGAGCAACAACCCCTGGTCATTTGCCTACAAGAAACCCACCTTAAATATAACGAACACAACTATGCACCTAAAACCTACACAGGATTCTTCAAAAATAGACCTTCCCCAGAGAGAGCTAGTGGAGGAGTGGCTATCTTCACAAAGAACAGCATACAGGCTACAGAAATCCCCATATCAACCAACCTTGAAGCAGTAGCTATATCAATTCAGCACCATTCAAAAGTAAACATCTGCAATATCTACATTCCTCATCCAAAAGATATAAATCTGGAAGACCTACAACACCTCATTAACCAAATCCCCACGCCAAGGATTATAGTCGGTGATATGAATAGTCACAACGTTATATGGGGCTCCTGCTATTCTGACAATGTTGGAAAAGGCATTGAAGATCTGTCGAATAATAGTAATCTCGTCTTATTAAATACTGGTCTGAAAACTAGATTCAACGCATACAATGGATCATTCTCGGCAATAGACCTATCCTTTTGTGACCCCAACCTAGCCATTCACCTCACATGGAATACTATGCCCAATTTATATGACAGCGATCACTTCCCCATAACCATTAGTGATAACAGGGATGCTAATTCAGGACAGTTACCCATACCAAGATGGAAACTAGAAAAAGCCAACTGGCAGATGTATGAACAACTTATAGATCAAAGGCTGCAATTTGAGCCCGATCAAGATATAAACATAACTGTGAACAGCTTTGTCCAGATAATGAAGGAAGCAGCCATCGCCTCTATTGGTAAAACCGATCCTTGTCACCATAAACACGCAGTACCTTGGTGGAATAGAGATATAGCTGAGGCTATGAAGAAAAGTAAACATGCCTTTAATGTCTTAAAAAAACACAACACTCCGGAAAACCTCGATCTGTTTAAAAAACTCAGAGCCAAGACAAGATACCTCACGAAAAAAGCGAAGAAAGAGTCATGGGCGAAATACACCTCTAGCATCACATCATCAACACCTGTTAAAGAAATTTGGGGAAAAGTAAGGAGAATATGTGGATCGAAAACGTATAACGAAATACACTCCTTCGCAATAAACGGGGATATAGTCACAAACAAAACTAGAATCACAGAGCTATTAGCGAATACTTATGAGGCGTACTCTAGCGATAACAACCACGACACAGAATTTCTCCGAAGCAAACGCGAGGCAGAAACTGAACCTATAATATTCTCTGAAGACAACGACTCTCCCCTAAATAGCGAAATCACCATAGAAGAACTTAATGAAGCAATAACAACATTTCAAAGCTCGACACCGGGACCAGACGACATTCCTTATGATTTCATCACACACCTCCCACCCTCAGCTAAAGCTTCACTTGTAAACATCTTCAATATGATCTTCCGATCAAAACAATTCCCAATAGCATGGTCAGAGTCCATAGTTCTCCCCTTCTTAAAGCCCAATAAACCAAAAGACGACCCCTGTTCTTACCGCCCTATCTCTCTAACATGCTGTTTATGTAAATTGATGGAGAAAATCCTCAACAAACGACTAATGTGGTACTTAGAAAACAACAACCTTCTAAGTGCCAATCAAAGTGGATTTAGAAATAACAGGTCAACGACAGACAACATACTAGTATTAGAATCCTCAATAAACCAAGCATTCGCCAACAACCAGAAAGTCATAGCAGTATTTTTTGACATTCACCGAGCATACGACATGGTATGGAAGCACCATATTCTGAAAACCATGCTTGAAATGAACATTCAAGGGGATATATTGGCTTTCATATCCAACTTTCTGAGTAACAGATCAATGAAGGTGAAAGCAAATGGCTATATCTCAACTAACAGGCGATTACAGAATGGTATCCCTCAAGGCTCAGTTATAAGCGTCACCCTCTTCCTTATAGCTATCAATGGCCTGACTAACAAGCTTCGCCTACCAGTCAAATATCTACTATATGCAGACGATTTAGTGCTATACCTCACCACAAATAACCTAAACACTGGTCAAAGTATCTTGCAAAACTCACTGGGCGATACAGAAAAATGGGCATCAAAAACAGGGCTAAGATTCTCTAATGAAAAAACGAAATATATGATCTTTTCAAAAACTAGGAATTCCACGAACAACATAAACTTAAAACTTAACAACATAGCTATAGAAAAAGTAGAAAGCCTCAGATTCCTAGGGATGATATTCGACTCCTTATTGAAATGGGACCTACATATAACCTACATAATCACGTCCTGTCAATGCAGAATTAACTTATTAAAAGTTCTCGCTCACAAAACGTGGGGCAGCGATACAGCATGTCTGCTTCGAATTTATTATGCCACAATAAGAAGCAAACTCGACTATGGATGTATAAGCTACACTTCAGCTAGCACGACACTACTAAAAAAACTAGATGTACTACAAAACACAGCCATCAGAATTGTAACCGGAACCCTGAAAACCAGCCCCAATGCAAGTATTCATGTTTTAATCAACGAACCGCCATTACACCTGCGTAGACAGTACTTGTCACTATGCTATGCAGCTAAAATATCTGCATTTGAAAACCACACTGCCCATACAATTATTTTCAATAACGACTACACCGAAACACTACAGGCCAAAAATCGTGTACCAATCTCTGAGAGGCTGAGACGTACTGAGTTCGATCTCACAGAATTTAAACGAACAGTACCTTATATCCCACTTCCTCCTACATGGACATTACCAACCACAGAAGTCAATACATGCTTGGAAAAATATCCCAAGAACGAAACGAGTCACCTGCTTCTACGCCATAAATTCAAAGACATATTAGCTGAATTCTCAAACTACAAACATATTTATACAGATGCATCGAAATCAGTTTCTGGGGTAGGATGCGCAGCAGTCACAGACGGCATAGAAAGGCTAGTGAAACTCCCACCACTGAGCAGTATCTACTCGAGCGAAATTCTGGCTATTAGAGCGGCACTCACCATTATTGAACACACCAACCAACAACACTTTCTTGTCATCTCGGACTCAAAGAGCGCACTCAAAAGCATGCAGCAAATGTATCCTAAGAACTCTATAGTAAGACAAGTGAAGAAGAAACTGATCAATCTCACTTTAAGAAATAAAGTGGTGAAATTTCTATGGGTACCATCGCATACTGGGATCGTCGGTAATGAGGTGGCAGACAGAGCTGCAGCACGCGCGGTGACCGAGCCTACATACACACAACAGAGAATTTCATACGAAGACCTCAAAACTGCCATCAAAAACTACACTTGGGACCAATGGCAAATCCAGTGGACTGCGAGACACAACCAGAAGCTCTACGAAATCATCCCCAACGTGAGAACGAGGCTTGGCCTTCCTGCTTCGCGGAGGGACCAAGTGGTCCTTTCCCGCATCCGGGTGGGTCACACCCTCGCAACACATGGCTATATCCTGACCGGAGGCGAAGAAACTGTATGCGACGCCTGCAGTGTAAAACTCACAGTGAAACATATAGTGATGGACTGTCCCAAGTTTACTGACGAACGAAAGAACTATTTGCTTTCTGACTTTAGAATTGCTTTAAAGGCTGTATTAGACTACCATATTTTTGAAATCAGATTTGATTTCATTTCTTGAACCAAATTTGAAATGAAAAATGATCTCAAAAATTGTGGCCGAGCATTTTGTCTGTTTGACACTACACCAAATTTGGTTCAAGAATTGATTTGCGATTCTGCGCATTACATTCGTTGAATACATCTTATCTGTCAACTGTCCGAACACAGATGTCCTCTACAGTCAAAGTTGTCAGATCTGACATGACGTATTTTGCAATTACATGTTTTGTGATTGTGTGAACGTCAGTGTCAAAATGTCAATGGTCAAAATAAAATCATCATAACCTAGCTTAATAGCTTTTTTTGGGTATTGTTTGTAGTTTATCGACTACTGTTTATTGAAACTCTCATTCATTACACTTGACTTGACTCCCTCGGCAATGGAAAAAGATAATGCTAGAACATGTATTTATCCATCTACCCTGCAAAAAACTCGTAGACAGGCGAATTAAGAGGCTAACTACTAAAAGAAAAAATTGACAAAAGAAGTGGCTGAGAAGAATAGATGAAGGCACAGGTATGCTACATATGTTGAGAGAAGAGTTATTACTAGAAGATCTAGATCATTGGAAGGACTTTTTACGAATGAATAATAAAATCTTCAGTAAGCTACTTAGCATAATTTGACAAGCTAGATAACCATCTATGAGAATGCATAACAGGAGAAAATAGGTAATATTAGCAGTAAACCTTATGAATAAAAAGTAATAAACATTTCCATTTTCAGGCTAGCAATAATTCTTCGATGTTTAGCCAGTGAAACCATCCAGTGGCTCGAAGCCATGAGAGTACAATAAGTCTGATAGTTCCAGAACTGTGTGTACCAATTGTAATCAAATATTTGTTGTTTAGAACTAGAACAGCAGTTGAGAATACATTTGGAGCTTTAGTAAATCTTGGCAAAATAAGGCTAAAGGAATTGAATTAAAAATGGAAACATTATACTTTTTCTTTCTTTCTTGTATCTTGTAATATTATATGAAATTCAAAATATACATTCTGTTTGGTATTTTAATTTTTTATTTATTTCAATTGAGATGCAATAAACTGCGCCATATGGTCATCCGCAGTTGCAAAATGGTTGTCCCTTTGTGGACTGTAGAGCGAGGAGAAGTTTTCAATGTTTGATCAGCAGCATTCTGCAGCACCTTTATTTCTGCATCTGCTGGTACTTGTTGTTTTTTATACACTTGGGTGAGTTACTAATGCAGTCTGTTCCCCCTCTTTTTTGAGCACCACCTGTACTTTGTATCTGTGAGCGGAGCGAGTCAATTTGAGGTATATCTGATAGTTCGCTTGTGGGTGATAGAATCCCAGCATGACTAACCTCATATTTCTTGTTGACCTGCCTGAAAGCAAAATACTGCATTGAAAGTTTAGCCTTCCTAATATATGCACATACAATTTTTACAGGTAGGTTCGAGTTATAGGGAAGTTAAGGCAAAAAAATGTAACAATATATTCAAGTACATGTTAGGTTATTCCTTTGGCTCAAAGTGCAATTCAATAGTTATTAGTAGAAATTTGGCACTGTTATATCAATACTACACCACTTCATTTATGATAAGCTGAGACTCTTACCTCGTATTCTCCCATTCTAGTGCGAAGCGACTAAAACTTTCCTCTGTTCTTGTGCATATGTTGACCTTAAGCCCATAAACTTCTTCTGTACCTCTTGTTCAGTTACAGTAGATCTTAGTGGTTTTAGAGCCTCTACTATGGCAGTGATAGCAGCACTCCATTTGATTTTACTGTGGTAGCACTTGACCACATACAAGCAGGGATGTTGTTCGTATATCTCTATCAGCAGAGATATATGTTCAGTGGACCAGTCATCCTTAAATCAAAAGAAATATGTTACTCTTAATATTGAATGCCTTTCTGTTACCCTCAGTGCAGTCAAGTGTGGCTACTTAACCGAGGACCTTTGCAATATGAAAAAACAACAAAACATAGGAAAACACCATAATAAAAAGTGACAATGTTGCCATACACTGAGGCAAAATATTAGATACACTTAATACATTGTAAATAACTAATAGTTAATACATCCAAAATGTGATGTAGGACTTAATACAATATTACAAATTAAATCTACCGAATCTGCTGAGTAAAAACAAATTTTTTATAGTGCAATTTGGACTATACCTTACTTTTGATATAATGAGGGCTATTATTGTATATGAAATTGATATGAAACATAATTGCAAAGATACTAACAGCTTACCTGTTATATTGTCTTCAAATTGCCAATTGCTTCCACACAACTCGCAAGAATGTTGGTAAACTCGCCACAAAGGTAACAAAAGCACCTATCTTGGGGCTGGGGGTTTTTATACTCCATAACCAGTTCAAAATCCTTCAAATTTCAAAGTTCGCGGGGCATTCCGGTCCGGTGGAGATTTGCTAGCTGGAGCCGTAGGATTAACATGTCACTTGTTTTTATTGGTGTACTTTCATCCGAATGTAGATTTCTCAATTTATATTAGTACCAGAGAGCATTCTGGAGAAGCCGACCGAAACTAAAAAGTAAGGTTACTGTCCTTATTTTTGTTTACCTTTTTCCCGACGCAATGACATTTATGTTTCAAATGCGCATGCCCCCAGCCCAAAAATGATTTGGAAATAGAACATGTTCTAAATTCCAAATCATTTTTGGTTCAATCTGTCAATTTGAAACAATTTCGTGTATTACACTAGCCTATTTGAGCAGTTCAAGAAATGAAATCAAATCTGATTTCAAAAATATGGTAGTCTAATACAGCCTTAAGTGAACAGTACAAAAGTGTCTTAGATTTCCTCAAAGCTATAAATTACTATAAACTATTGTAAACTGCCACAAACTGTATTGACTAAATTATAGCCGCTAATAACCCTGCGCGGTTGAAGCGGCTTTGTTTCTGTAAATAAAAAAAAAAAAAAAAAAAAAAAAAAAAAAAACATTTCGCCAACCTATATTTTCATTCTGTTTTTTCGAACACTCAGAAAGTAAGATGCACACTTTACAAAGATAGAATGAAAATGAGGGACACTTTAATCTGAATTATTACAGTTCTTGTGATATCGCTTGTGCGTTTGAGGCAAAGGATACATGGAAGGAAACCTTACTAATTCACTGAACTAAAGAAATACGTGATAATAATGAAGAAGCACATCAAATAAACAAACATCAACATAACAAGGTAAGACTGAACCAAAATAAGTACATTGGCTTACGAGTGATGTGCATTATATAAATAAAAAGTGACCATAAATCTAAGATCTCTAAGATTATAGGTCATTAATATTAGGATCGTCGACAGATATTCGTAATATTAATGTGGGTGGTGATTGATCTGTGGTTTGCCTTCATCAACTACAGGTCGTTTCTGAATGCTGATGTCCGAATTCATAAAATCAATGTCTTATTGCTCATTGAAACAAGGCACGCCATTTATTATTTTTAATGTTTACTTTTCATTAATCACTGATAACAAAATAATTGATATAATATAGAAGACAGGGCAAAATAATTGCAAAACGTTGATTCAATGGATGTTTAGTTTAATTAATGGAGAAGACCGTAACTTCGTCCCCGATCCCCAATTCGTAGGATTAATGTTCAAAAAATTGGCGAAAGTGATTCGTCTACTGTTTAGCACTAATAAACTCATCCATTTTAGAAAACTAAATCTATATTTGTAGAGTGGGGACGGTGAGTGGTCCCACTGCACTTAGGCCATAATTGGTCATCATCTCTCCTGCCAATTTTAGGAAGGTGGACAAGTTTGCTACGGGACCACTCCCTAAATGTGGGCAGGTGTAGGCAAACACTCGCCGAACGCAGACTCTCTAATAGCAGATAAGCCTGGGACCCACGTATGACGTGTTCCACAGTTTTGTCTTCACTTTCACAGATTCTACATATCGGGGTGTGTCACTTAATCCCATGCATAGTGTGAAGATGTTTCCTGAGTGATAATGGCCAGTCAGGAATCTTACTATGAGACGTAAGTTTCACCTGGTCACCGTTATGTACAGGGTGTCCCATTTTGGGCACCTTTACGGGGTATCTCGGTTATTATCGAAGATAGAGCGTTGCGGTTTTCGCGACAGTGTGCTACTTTTTTGTGAAACTAAAGATGCCGTCAACAAAATTGGTTTTTGAGATACAGGGTGAATTCGAAAATTATCGATTTTGGGACCACCCTTGTATCTCAGTTGTCTTTTATTTTATTGAAAAGTTCAAAAGATGATCTTATAGAATTTTTTCTGTAGAATCCAGTGGTGTAGTTTATTTTTTCTTGCTCTAACCATTTTTCAGTTATGAAGCAAACATATATTTTTTTAAATGGAACACCCTGTATATTATTTTTTACGTCAATCGGAAATAATTCAAGCTTTTCAAAAATATGTATTAGTATGAATTTTTTCTGAAAACTAATTGTATTTTATACGCTGTTAACTGCTATTTGTGATAATGTTTAGTAAATATTACTTATTGTATCACATTACTTAAAACCAAACAACATTATATCTGAAGGATATCAACATACTATTAAATTTGAATGTGAATCAAAATAAAAGCTAAAAACATCGAGGAGCTTTTAGAGATGTTGGTTCAAGTTGGAGACTATTTTCTAGAATGCAAATCTGGCACAATTTCTTATTCTTTTAAAGGCATTTGAAAGAATTATTGGTCTCCTTCGTGTTATGGCGATTAAAAATTCCCTAACTTAGATCCTGAGCAAATGAAGTATTTTAAACTTGTATGGATGGTAATTGTATTTTTTTTTAATTATCTATGCAGTTGATTTTTGCACCCCTACAGCTTCCTCTTTGTGCTTACAAGATGATGTGTGATGTATTCTAATTCGTTTGCTGCCCTTTGCTCCCTATTCTCCTTGAAATAAGTTGTAGGACGTGATTGAATAAAGGATCCGTACCTAACCATATTTATTTTTAGACGAGCAAATATATCTGGAAATGGTTGCTGTCTCTCTTGGTATCTAAGCTGCCCTTATTATAGAAAATTGACAATAATTAAAATGAAAACACAGAAAGAACAAAGCTATATTTGATAAAAATATAATTAGAAGCTGACATTCTCGCAAGTTTTTTACAGATTTGCTTTTTTGTTTTTAATATATGTGTCATAGCCCACTATCTACTCCATATTATAATAACACAATATTCATCATTTTAATGAGACATTATTATTTAAAATATGTATTTTGATTCTGTTTTTTCGAATTTGAATTGAAAGCCTCTTGTAGAGTAATAACTGCTTAGATGCTTATTATTTATAGTTGATCAACCATGGCCTACTGCTACAAATAAAATAAAATTGGAAAAAACAATTTTTGAGCGTAATTTTTAAAACGACTTAATACTAATATATATTTTTGAAAAGCTTGACTATTTCCGATTGACTTCAAAAATAATATACATGGTGTTCCATTTAAAAAAATACATGTTTGCTTCATAACTGAAAAATAGAGTAAGAAAAAATCAAACTACACCACTGGATTCTACAGAAAAAATTCTATAAGATCCTTTTTTGAACTTTTCAATAAAATAAAAGACAACCAAGATACGAGGGTGGTCCCAAAATCGATAATTTTCGATTTCACCCTGTATCTCCAAAACCAATTTTGTTGACGGCATCTTTAGTTTTACAAGAAAGTAGTACACTGTCGCGAAAACAGCAACCTCTATCTTCTAAAATAACCGAGATACCCCGTAAAAGTGCCCAAATGGGACACCCTGTACTTCTTGGATACTGCCAAGCCAAAGCCTGCAATGGTTTCCTTGGAAAATCGGCAAATGGGAAGAACTACATGATGTAGTTCTTCCCATTTACCGTTTGGACATAGGAGTATTTCCGCAACTTTGGTTGTCGACATTCCGAAAGGTCACATAGTCTTTGGTCAACAGCCTTCCTGACTAGACCGTCTGCTATATGATTGTTGTTGTGCCCTCTAACCCACCTCAGGACAATATTGTTTTCGTGTGATTCATCTACTGTTCAGCACCAATGGCATGCGTTTTAGCAAGCTAAAAAAAAATTGATAAAAAACTTAACTCTGTTAGGCATAATAATATCGTTTTATTTGGTTTTGAAGGAAGAAAATGAAGAGTATGTGTAATCCGTATGATAACGCATCATTCGGTAAATCCCGTTCAAGGAACGCTTTTTAGAAAAATCGAGTCCACCAAAATCCAGATATAACTGATGAAACCAGACAAAAACTCCACCATTCCGCATCTTGTTTTCAACCGATACTATACGTCTTATCTCTCACATTAATTCAAACATTATCTATAAACTATACTGGACCAAATGTGTGGTCATCTGTATATTGAAAGAAGTTATTGTCGATAGAAAGAAAGTGTTGGAGGAATGTTTATAATTTTTTTCTTAACCTTGTTATTTTATCATTAGCAATTTTATAATCGAGAGAAATATTTAAAGCTTATGCTGACAAGCAAAAATAGCGAAAGTTCAAGTGGAAATTATACGAGTATTTTCGAATGATAAATAAATATTACCCATTTTTTTAATTCTTATTTTTTATATTATATTTTAATTGCCCTAACATTTTCAACGATAAGCTTTATATTTGTTTTTTCTTCTTACACAAAGAGTTTTTAAATTATACAGGGTGGGCCAATAGTGCGTGGACGGAGGATTGTAGGCTTACTAAAAATATTTCAAAAATCTGCCACTTGATCATGGTAGGGACCCTTGAGGGTGAACATATTTTCACTCAAATTTTGACATTTATACAGGGTGATCCATATCAAACTTACATTTTTTTGGATGGAACACCCTATATATTATGGCATATTTGAATTCCCTGATCAATTCTAGTGTGACTTTATGTATCACAAATGGAACTTTAAACGAACCATTTAGGCGCAAATCACCATTTTTGGTATAAGTAGGTATCAGAAAAAAATTGAATATCGCAGCAATTATAAAACTTAGAAGGCCGTGACTTTGCGACACGACTAAGCATGAAATACGTCACCTTAGGTCAGACGGCTAAAATTGAATTCTTTTTGTACTTGGAGTAATCAGTAGATTGATTAAGGAAACTTCAATCACAGATAACTTGATTTTTTCAAATGGGAATGCCTAGTTTGGTTTAAAGAATCAAATGTGAAATTTTATTACCTTTCTAACGATATAGCATTTCCGATATCGATCTTTTTTAGTTTTCAGTTTATTTCAAATTTTCAGTCAAATCGGTGCTTTTCAATTTTCCTGCATGCAAGCAGGCCATGAAAAGTAAACAAAAGCTCGTTACTATGGAAGAAACCAACTAACTTAATAGAAATATGCAAACTAACTAGAGCAACGAGGCAAGATTATGAAAATTCCTTACAACATATTAGCTCTAACCAGAAACAATAGCGGTAAAAAGAACGCTCATTTTCCACAGCCTACTAGCTATTAGCCAATTTCCAAAGTCAGTAAAAAAATATTCAATCAAAGGAAAACTACTAGTGATTGTTGCTGGCAGTATAATATCTATATCTTCTGAATAAATTTCCACATTTAATGCTATAAAAAGCAGCCATTTCCGTAAGACAAAAGTAATTATACCTCTGACTGCAACCCTTCAAATTCTTCAGTAGGTACTTCTACTTACTAGCAAAACCGCAGAAAATGAAACTTGAATTGCAGTGTGTTTGAATTGTAAAACATAATTTAGTTTGCAGAAAACTACATGAAATAAAGACAATTACAACATAGCGTAATTAAAAAATTCTAGCAATTATTTCAATAGATGTTCAGAATGCTCCAGTTGGAGATATCTTCACTTTTGACTTAACTAAATGGAAATGACTAATCTTTTTATCCCATTAAATGTGAAATTTTATTCTAAACATGTTAGACTGTAAGCAAAAATCGCTGCTAGTTTTCCTTTTGTTTCAAAATCTTTAATCGTTTTGGAAGGTTATCAAACTCTGGTAGACCTCAATAGCTAGTAGGCTGTGAAAAACAAACACTTCTGTCATAGCCCAGCTACTCAGTGACATTAGATATCTTGCGGCTGTTGTATCCGGTTAGAGCTAATATGTTGTGAGGAATTTTCATAATCTTGCCTCGTTGCTCTTGTTAGTTTGCAACTTTTTACTAAGTTAGTTGGTTTCTTCCATACTAACGAGCTTTTGTTTATTTTTCATGGCCTGCTAGGTTGCTTGCACGCAGGAAAATTGAAAAACACCGATTTCACTAAAAATTTGAAATAAAATGAAAACCAAAAAAGATTGATATCGAGAATGCTATAACGTTAGAAAGGTAATCAAATTTTACATTTGATTCTTTAAACCAAAATAGGCATTCCCATTTGAAAAAATCAAGTTATATGTGATTGAAGTCTCTTTAATCAATCTACTAATTTCTCCAAGTGCAAAAAGAATTCAAATTTAGCCGTCTGACCCAAGGTGACGCATTTCATGCTTAGTCGTACCGCAAAGTTACGGCCTTCTAAGTTTTATAATCGCTGCGATATTCAATTTTCTTCTGATACCTACTTATACCAAAAATGGTGATTTGCTCCTAAACGGTTGGTTCAAAGTTCCATGTGTAATACATAAAGTCACACTAGAATTAACCAAGGAATTCAAATATGCAATAATATATAGGGGGTTCCATTAAAAAGAATGTAAGTTTGATATGAATCACCCTGTATAAACGTCAAAATTTGAGTGAAAATATTTTTACGTTATAGCCCTCAAGGATCCCTACCATGATCAAGTGACAGATTTTTGAAATATTTTTTAGTAAGCCCACAATCCTCCGTCCACGCACTATTGGCCCACCCTGTATACAAGGTGGCGCAAAATGCCCTATGGAATGCTGTGATGGTTTTCTGTCAGTTGCCATGTATATACTCGGGAAATTCATTGCGAATCGATATGTGCCGGAATTAGAAATATATTTTATCAAAACAATTTGTCGGTTATCCTAGCCTAACGAGAATACCGTTAGAACATATGAAAAATCGGTATTCCAACTGCAAAAACTCGATAAACTGCAGGCAGACCTCGTTCAGTTCGTTCAAGGGATAATACAGACTGCGTAAGTAGTGATGTGATGGAAATGTCTAGGACATCAACAAGAAAACGATCTTCATAATTAAACATCACCCGATGTTCATTGCAACGAATTTTGGTGAAAGATTTGCACTTGTTCCCCTACGAAGTACAGGTAACCCATAAAATCCTGCCTTTAGACTTTTAAAAACGACTTCAATATTGCAATGCTATCGTAAACCTTGAAAACGAAATTGAGAATTTTTGGAACAAAATCATAATGAGCGACGAAACAGAACCATCGTTTCTGGGGTAGTAACAATCCCCAAATTATTCACCAGCAACCGTTACAGGAGCCAAAAGCGACCGTGTGGTGTGGCGTTAGTGGTTAGGACCTTATTTTTTGAGGACGGTCGGTGAAGAACCACTACAGTAAATAGAGATTGCTACAGAAGGACGCTGTTGGATTTTTTAATTCCGAAAATGCAGGAGCGTAATCACGAAGATATTTGATCAACAAGATGCACAACACACACGGCCCGTGAAACAATCGCCATTTTGAACATATTTTTTCCTGGACTCCTTATCTAGAAAAACGCTGATATTGCATATCCGCCAAGGACTCCCATTTGACTGTTCCAGGCTTTTGGTTATGGGGTTATCTCAAAGATAGGATGTGTGTAAATAATCCTCGAATACTAGAAGCATTAAAATATCAAACATCCGGGAAGAAATTGACAGAGTACCTACCACCTGAAATATTCGAGAAAAAACTTTAAAAAGAGCTGATTACTACATTAATGTTGGGGGTGGCTATTTGGTCGATATTAATATGTTTCATTTATAATATGACTGATTTTTTACTAATCTTACTTTTATATAAAAAAATAGGGAACTTAAGTTACGCGTCACCTTGTATTTCAGTCAAAGAGAATTCGGTACAATCAGAGTTTGTGCATATGTTTAATACAAGATATCCAACTCTATGTATTTGAGCAACGAAAGCTCTTAAGCAAAAGTTTCACTTGCGTTCAAGTGGAAAAATATTACGCTAAGCGGTTCCGCGTTTGGAAGGTAATGAAACAACGTTCGTGTGACTTCACGTTTTTTTTTTTATTTGAAGCATGCATGTTATTACGATGCATGTCCTGTATCAATGACATCTAGCAAAAGTAACCTAGATTACTCACAAGCCACTGAAAAACAATACCTACTTAATTCTTCAGGAGTATGTTTCATTTCCCATTTCGAAAACAATGACAGCAGCCCAAAGTGTCAGAAGCATTTAAAAACTTGGAATACTACGTATGTTTAAAATACTTTAAATTTATAAAAATGTATAAGCCGCATGAACATGATGTATAAAAAAATTGCAGATTGGAGGTTAGTCCATGGCACCTTATCTGGCCATTAAATACAAGTTCAAAGGAAGGATATTGTTCAAGTTTCGGCTGTACGTATCGTGAACCATGGAATATAAACAAAAAACTATTTAAATTGATACTGGAACTGCTTTTTTCTACATTTTATGCTTGATAAAAGTCAGTTACGCTATTAAAGTGCCAAAACTGTTCCCCGTTCAAACTCACGTAATTTTAACTATAGTTATCGAGAAACATAATGGAGATATATTATATTTTGTTACAGGTAAACCAACGAACTATTTGTTAAGTCTAACAAAAATGGAAAATTGGTAATTTCAAAAGTTACTGACCGACTTTAAACTAAAGTCCCAATATCCCAATAAGCCAGAAACTTTAAATGTTTAATTATAGCACAGATCTAAATCTCACCGCCTCGGGAAAGAAGGAGTTGTCTTCCCATGCACAGAGACTCAGGAACGTTTTAGATAGAAAACATTTTTTTACCCCTTACCTTAAGCGTATGGAAATTTCATGAAAAATGTGTAGTAATTGCAGGTATATAAAGCATCAATGACACGGGGCTAGTTTATGAGCTACTAGTCGGCGAGTTCAAACGCTAGTGAGTGAAGGAGTGTCGATGACGCTTAGCCGATGACACGGGGGCTAGTTACATTCAAAAACATATTTATTTCGATCGTAGGTTTCGTCTCGAGCTGCAAACTTCATTCATCGACTGTATTGCAATAAATATACCAGTTTACCAGTACGTATTTTCGCGATTGGCTGGGAATCCAGTATCGGAGTAGGACGTCGTTGATCCTGACCGCCATGGTGATGTCACACGGGTTCGGGAGCCGTCGGCGTGTTTTCGGTACTCGATTCAAAAACCCATTTTTATTTTGATATAACTTTTGAATTATTGCGAAAAAAAAAAGAAAACAAAAACAGTTTCGTTATAAAACTTATATATGATCTTTCCATTTATCACAAAAAAAAAAATTTTTTTCTTAATTCAAAACCTCAATTGAGTCCGAAATTATGATACTTAGGTAGGTATAGGAAATGTTATATAAAAATAATCAGAATTTTTCAAGAATTTCAAAAAGTAAGAAATATACACGTTGGTCTATTTGAAATAACAAACATTTAAGTACTTTAAGTACTTTGGTTTTTGACGTAAGCACATATATTTTAAAGTAAGAACTTCAATTCATGTCATTTTTCAATCAAATACCTTACTGTATTTCTTTGAACCGTGAGGGATAAAAATGCTATTCTGCTATACCCATAACAACACCACTGACTACAGCAATTTATCTCTAATAAAAAAAAATGATGGGAAGTTCCACTTGCACAGCGTTGGTATCTAGCTCCTCCTGCAATTAACTTTTTATCTGTGAAAAATTCTTACCTACCCAACCAGTGTTGGATGGAAAGTTTTGCCAGGTATTAAATCAGCAAAAATCTCTGAATTAGCTGCAATGTTGCCAAACATATTTTAAGCGACAAAGTTAATACTTTAAGCCGATTTAATGCCATTTCAACCAAACTCGTTTAAATAAAGTACCTATACATTTATGTAACGAACGTTTCGCCATAATTTGCAGCATCTTCAGTGTGATGATTCTTATTGATATTGTATTATCATCAAGTATAGACAACAAGAGGCATCACCTGGTGTCGGTCCTTTGAAATAGGTACCATAGAGGCGAACCACTTTCACCTGGTTTATTTACAGGGGTTGTGCGGCGTTGCTTCTTGAACGAGAATTAATAAAAAATGTGTGCTTCTACCTTATACGATATATTGCACCAGAAATTTGCCAAGATTTGATCAGAAAAACTACCAAAAGGGTGTGAGCGAAGGCAGCATTGGGGGCAGAGCTAGTGAAACATCTTGATTTGTCTCGTTCGCTGACTAAAATAAACTAATTTTGCTATACAACAGGGTGTCAACTGAGTTGAATTTTTGTAAGGACTAAAGGGTCTATCATACAACGCTTTTAAAACATTTTTTTTGCACTTCAACCCTTAAAACTCACCCTCAATTTTTGTTTCTCGAATAGCACCAAATACTTTTTCCTACACAGATTAAGTTATCATTTTATTTAAAATCTTGTAGTACTTTGATTTGATAACTAAACTTATTTTTTTCGCAAAATCATAGGCATAACATAAATAAAATAAAAATTTGCTTGACGCAATAACCGGATGAAAATAAAACTAGGTGGGTTTGTAAGGATACTGAATTACCTAAATACATGCTTTCGAAAGCAAATATCTTTTTTATCTTTTTTTATTATTGCGAAAATAATACGCCCTAAACAAATCCTCATTTTATTTATCTTACTCTAATGACTACGAAAAAATTGGTTTGTGTATGAAATGAAAGGCACTACAAGATTTTAAATAAAATAATGACCTCATTGATATGTAAGAAAAGCTGTGAGGCGCTATTTCGAAGAAAAGTTGGGGGTGAGTTGGAGGGGTTGAAGTAAAAGAACCTTTCGATGGCATAGTGTAAGTCATTCAGTGCCCTTGAAAGGCCCATTTAGTTTCCTTTTTTGACTGTTTTTCTTACGAAAATATTACGCCTCAAACAAATCCTTATTTTATTTATTTTCTGCTTATGACTACAAAAAAATAGGTTTTTGTACAAAATCAAAGGTACTATAAGATTTTAAATAAAATAAGGACTTAATTTGTTTAGGAAAACTATTGGGTGCTATTTGAAAAAAGAAAGTTGAGGTTGAGCTTTAAGGGTTGAAGTACAAAAAAATATTTTGAAAGCATGGTTTGATAGACCCCGTAGTACTTCCAAAAATTCCACTCAGCCTTCGTTTCAACTTTTTTTGTTACGAGAAAATCACGTGTCAGGGAAATTCAAGGACACCCTCTGTATACTTCGTGTCTCACCACAGAAAAAAACCTCAAAAAGCTTCTAAAAGACTAGTGAAAACATATACAACAACTAGAATGAGGTTAATTAAAACCTATATAGGTATGAAGTATACGACTGCTAAAGGCTAAACTGGGCAATGAAAGGCTATGACGCGTAGGAACTTAATCGCAACAGTAATGAAGACCAAAGCCAAACTACACTTTCAAGATATCGAGGATGGGATACATCTCGTACTACCAACTGTAAAGGACATTACTCTAACAATCATTATGGCCTCTGCATAATGACGATTATAACTACTATCAGGGTGAGAAAATCTGGTAATGCAACAATACTACTATCCAAGGCAAAAGTTAAACATGCATCGTGTACGTCTAAAGAGCTTCACAATGGCTTGGGCGTGCTTTATCACTTATTTCAATATATTCGTCACATTAAAAATAAGGTATAAAATCACATATAATATTCACATCAGCTTGAATATAAGTCAGTTCAGAGGACTTTTTTGAATAGCACCAAGTTGTATCACGAATAATAAAGAGGTGTTGTGACTTGTTTGATCATTGTGCAATAACCTAGGTATAGAGTACCCAATTCTGCTAATTGTATCGTTACTTATTTATATATTGATTTATTTTATTAATTTATTTGTGGAATTATTCATTAGACAATTGACAAACTTCAAACTCTTCAATTTCTACGATATGAAAACAGATAGCATATTCTCGAAGTATATCGCGAATTAACCTTTCATACTTAACTAGTTCAAAGGAGTAGATACTGCGAGTTTGATCCCTAGTATCTTAGTGAGAAGGCCTCACAGTTATGATAACTCTCCGCCTTCCTAGTGACTTGAGCTCTTAGAGAGGTATTTTGTGAGTTGACCCTTAATACCAACGACATAAGAGCTGCTCGAGTTTTGTTATACGTGATTTTGTATAATTGCAAAGTATATTACTTGATCTGCCTATTTGATGTCTACAAATTTGTGTATAATCCATTTATGTTTGTTTGTTCAATTATGACAATTACTGACCCGCTTGTCATTGCAATCAGGCCGGTTTAAAATAACGTCATGTTCTTTATGGTAACCTATTCTTCAAATGTATTCTTCTGCAATTAAGTGGTTATAGTTATATTTTTATTTGGCCTAAACTTTTATTGATGCTAAATGAGTGTAGTAAGTTGCTGTTTAAAAGTATTTCATTGTATTCTTACTTAATTTATTTTGGATGTTTATAAGACTACCGCCCAGAATGACGACCATTTATTTCCTTTATACCCTACATTATTGATAATGACAAAAAAATTCAAAATACCATTGCGGGTCAAAAAAAGAACTCGACGCTCAGATGTTAAAAGAAATATTTCCTATACTATGACATGCATATACTGCTGGTATTGTCCACCGACTATTGTCGCATTGGTTCTAAAGCGAGTATTGGCAACGTTGGTCGCGAACTGTTTTAGCAGCTCGATCCTCGATCCTTTGTGTTTTATGTTGACAGAGTTGGTCGCGTTGTGGTGTTGTGGTGGTGCTGTTGGTCGCCCCTTTAACTGATCGTGATCTCCGCGTGTTTGACTTGCTAGCTGCTTTTTTTTTCGTGAAAGGTGAGTGACTTTTTACAAGTATATTTTTTTAAATTTGTATCATACAAAAATGTCTTTTTTCCATTTGAAATGCTAATAAAACGAACCGTTCTCTTGCGCGTTAGCATTAAAATATCATTTATTTATTTTATCTCAATCTTTGTACCTACCACCTTGCTTTTGTTTATCGTCAATAATAGCAAGTTTTTCATGACATTTCACTTGCACCCAGTTACTTCAAATATACTTGCAAGAATAATATACATATTACGAGAAAAATGCAGAGATCATCGAATAAATGATAACAAAATTTTTTGTAAGCAATTTCGAAGGTACAGAATCGATTAGTAATTTTGAGTTCCGATATGGATTTTTGTGACAAAAATAAAACCTGGGAGTCATTGGAGTTATATTTTTTCAGTCCTGGCACATATAAATAACAAAATTGTGTATGTATGTTTTGAAGCAGCCATTCGACTTATTTTTACAGGCACACGTGCAAGATACATCAGCTGCTCAGTATAAATAGCATGCGCAAATTTCAAAATGAAAAGTCAGATCTTTTTTCGATCATTCCTTTATAATTTGTGAAAATAAAAATGGCATTTGATTGACATAAAGTATTCAAATTTAGTTAAAAAGTGTTCAAATGGACTTGCTCTATGTATATACTCGTATACCTGGTGTCCCAGAATTCCCTTCTCTTAATAAAAATGGAAAACTGAGTGGTATTTTTGAAAGTACTATAGGGTGTATTATGTCATGCCTCCTAAAAATTGTTTTGTACTTCAACCCTTAAAACTCACCCCCAATTTTTTTTCGAATAGCACCAATTGTTTTTCATACACAAACTATTATTATTTTATTTAAAATCTTGTAGTACGTTTAACTTTATACATAAAACCTATCTTTTTCGTGTAAAGTCATAAGCATAAGGTGAATAAAATAAGGATTTTTTTGAGGCATAATATATTCGTAACAATAATAAATAAAAAAGAAGCTAAGTGGACCTTTCAAGAGTACGGATTGACCTATCATACCATGCTCTCGAAACATTTTTAAACTATTTTTTACCCCTAATGTTCATCACGACGGAAATATGACGTGTCAAGCAAATTCTGGTACATACGGTATGCCATTATAAAACACAATGTGACATAAAAATATGTGATAAATCAACATGCGAAACCGCACTGTTAGAAACATTGTTTTATTAATTTTTGCACTATTGTACGGTTTACTGGGAAAATATTCAATATATATCATTTCTGGACGATCAGCATTATGCTGTTTGTAAAGCCTAATTTTCACAATTCTTGCCGGAATATTAAGTCTTTGCCTAAGCCCAAGAAAGACTGCGAAAAGGAATAATAAGCCGATAATAGTCTCATAACTTTTTGGCTTCACCAGTGTGCAGGGATGAACCCAGGAATCTTTTTTGAAGGGGGATATTACTTTATTCCAAAATAAAATTGAATTTTACAGTTTTATAAACGACCTATAAGCTAACCCTTATACCCTTGTATACTGATTTGTATTTTTATATTCTTAGCCTTAGCAATTTTATCATTTATTTCATTAAAAAAATTAATCTGAGTCTGTAGCTTATAACTATGATTATTTATGATACTTCTATTTGGTTTGGAAGAAAAACTTTTCAAAATATATTAAATAAAATACTTTTAAAAACATCTTGAAATATTTTTTATCGGCTGTAAATATGACTGCATAAACTGCACCCATTTATGTATAATACAAGCTTTTCTGCGTGTTCATTCACTACGCTAAGTTCAAATGAGTACTAACTTTCTATTTGGGACTTTCGAAAAACTGCAAAAGTAAAATAGTAATCTTCCAGTTATTTTTATATAAACTGAATATTTATAAGGCTTGTATTTTAAAATACCAGTTCATCCAAATTAGTTATTATTTTGACTCCAATTTTCAACAGAGCGTTTCTCAGCATTGACGTCTTAGACCTCAATAGTTCTCAGATGAATGAATGAAAAGATAACATACAAACGATAATCAACAAAGCGACCTAATCTAACCGACGAACACTGCGCACCACAGACCACAGAAACAAAGTTCTGCGCACTTACGTCATTGTTACTATGGCTGTTTGTTAGTAGAGAAGGCTGTGGGTTTGTAAAACAGCGCGCTCTTGCCAGTTTTTAATATGGACTCTTAATTTCCCCTATTTTTTATTACAATAATATAAACTAGCTAATCCAAGGAATGTTTTTCAACATTTTTTTTAAATATGTTTACTCTGCCTTTAAATACAAAAAACGCTAATTTGTAAATAGGGGCTCATGTTAAGCTGATGATTTTTAATCGTGAATATCTTTCTGAAGTAATCGATAAGATGTTTTGAATCTTTGAGTGTAAATACCTATGTGTGTGTTATCAACAAGACTCAAAAAGAATTAATTTCATCTAACAACAACTTGCTCGAACGAATGTAGGTACTTAAATTACCTGTATAAGCGTTGCTTGTCAGCGATCTGAGGATATCACTTTCTGAGAGGAAATTGAACTTTAATTTCCGAGGGCGACGCGACGGTTTTGAAAAATAATTACCGTCAAACTTGAAATTACAATAAACATGCCTTTTATTATTGATTAAAAAAACTATAGCCATCAGTATTCATAGTTGTACTGGAGAATAACAAAACTAGCGAGAAGCGACGGCTGGCGGCGGCGTAACTGATCTTCGTTTGATGTCGATGACGCCATTTTCGGTGACCTTGAAAGCTCTCGTTTGACGTTGGTTGGAACAGCATATTTGCTGGTGATAGTTTTAGCATGGAGCTTGACAGAACACAAATACTGACACCCGAGATTAACCGACTTGGGACTATAAGCAACTGATTGTAAAACAGCATATTTGACATTGACAGTTTTGTCATTCTCGGGTTGTATGGTAGACCAATTCCTTGAGAGCACAGCATACTAAACAACCACCACAATAACTCAGGTTGGCGGAAATTACACGCGCATCCCCACTTTTGGATGATTTTTTGTAGGGATGCTAGCGATACTTCGATACTCTGCACTAATATCGAGTATTTTTGCCATCGATACTTTTTGAGGCATTCCAAGCTGGTATCGATACGTTTGTATCGGTATCGGAAATAATTATACAATTATTGAGGGGTGTAATCAATTGCACAAAATGCTCTGTACGAACCAAACGCGCCTATTTGGCTAAAAAATATCGAGTTGGTACCGGTATCGATATTTTCATTTTCGCATCTCTACCCAACCTTCACAGCCGTAAAATCGTCCATAAATCCTCCCAAGGTCAAATTTTGTGGGAACCATTTTTTTATATGGGAAATCCTCAGAGATATTATGCTGGTTGTTTATTATGCTGTGTTGAGAGTTTACCACAAAAAGAGGTCCAGCAGTCTCAGGCTAACGTCCAGATCATCCTGGAGCCCTTGTCTGAAATCATAGATTGGCATAGGTTTCGTTCACAAATTTTCTTATAGTTGCGGCTGTTTTGTCTTTTCAAAGTCGTTACTATTGAGATTGAAACGAATTCTTAGAGAACATTCTACAGCTAGTACAATAGTCATGTACCAAGAAATGTCTCTTTGATGATTTATAATTGACCTCGAATCAGTGTATCTAGTCTGTTGTCCATTGTTATCGTCGGAAATGTAGATAAGCTGGTGTACATTGTCTTGTCTGTGCGCCAAAAAGCGGTGTGTCATAGTTTCGCGTAATTATCGTTGACCGCTGCTCTTTTGTTCTCCTCAGTTTAACAAATTAAATTATGCCGACGAATTACTTGCACGTTTGTGGAGGGTTTGGCGCACCGAGGAATTGCATATGCTCATGCCTTCTTTTCCGCTGTAAACTTCCCACGCTAAAACACGCAAAATTTGTCAACAAATTTGTATTGGTTTCTCTATCTAAGATGTTTGTTTTAGAGCTCATGGCTTTAAGTATAAGGAAATTTAAATATCTAATTCTATCGCACTAGGTATAGGGAAATTTAAATTTCTACGATACCTACTAAATTACTGCTGTGGTAAGAACAAAAAATCGGTCCAAGAGATGGTCAAAATGAAAGAGAGGGATTATGGGGGGACAATGTTATCTTGTTTTCTAATAATCATAATTTAGCAATCAATCCCACTAAATCTAGTGTTATCATATTTTGCCCTGACTTCAAAAGAGACGATATCTGCAAGCAATTCATACTAAAGGTTGGTTCAAATCCTCTACAACTATCTGACGAGATAAAAATTTTAGGTGTCAAATTTGACCACCAACTCAGGTTTAAGGGACATATAGCTAATTTGCTACAGCGGACTTATCTCAGACTTAGAGTTCTGTATGCCAACAAACACTTACTCAACGTCAAGATAAGGAAAAGTTATGCGAAAGTATTGTTATTTCTATTCTCAGTTACTGTGATATTGTATATTTTCCATGTCTTGATCAGGCTACAAAGAGACGTCTTCAAGTCGTTCAAAATAATTGCATTCGCTTCATTTACGGTTTAAGGAAGTTTGACCATGTGTCGTTAAAATACTCCCATCTAAAATGGATGAAACTTGGTGATCTGGTAAGATACCATTTTCTTGTTTTTATTAAAAAGCTGATTTCAACTGGTAGACCAAAGTATTTATTAGACAAGTTAACATTCTCTTTTGAAGTACATGACAGAGAACTGCGTGATGTGAGAAATATTAGAATACCTCCGCACTCATCTACCTTATTTAAACGTAGTTTTAGCTATAATGCAGCCAAGCTGTATAGCTCTCTTAGTTCTAGTGACAAAAATTTGTCAACATCTTGTTTTCGAAGAAAAATTAAGCAGCTTATGTTTCAATAATGGTAGTATTCGCCGCTTTTCTGTTTTCGATTCCGTCTCTGTTCACTTCTTTTTTTTTATTATTATTTATATTTTATATTTTAAGCCTTCTTCATATATTTTTGGTAAGGTTATCACCCCACTTTGTTATTTTATTGTGTTTTGTGTAATGTTGCTTTTATGTAAACATCGATTACTCTTGTAGCTTTTGTGGTTGAGTGTAAGAGTATCTGATTAGCTAAACTTCGCCACAATAAGCTCTGTACTCTGCTACACCATGTAATTGGTTAATAAAGTCGTATTATTATTATTATTGTTAGCTGAAAAACCTCGACAAGTAACTTCATTTTTAGTGGATCTCGACCAAAAGGAACTTGCGGGTAGTTGCAATATTTGACATGACATTAGTCATATTTCTGTACGACGATATAAAATCTATGAATAAAAAATATGCAGATAATCCAAACTATCACCTCCATCTCAATTTAATTAATAAAAAAATTAAAAAATGTCCAGTGATCTGAACAAGCTAATCACCAAGAAAGTTCCATATATAAGTCATTCTCACTAAAATACGGAAAGGTATATCACCCCGTGTTGTATGCAAGAAAAACTAAAAGCTACATATAATTGATAGAGACCAGTGCAGCGTTCAGTCTATTGAATGTTTCTGAATATAGCTGAAACTTAAACTGAGGAAAAGAAAATGAAAAAACAATAAAGGAAGTAATATCTCTCCTCCGTCAGCTGTCTCCCCACATAATGAAGCTTTGCTGTGTTTGTCGTTATTTATTCTTGAATTTTAACTACATGTTATTAACTCAGTGTTGAATTATTATCTAAGGTTTGCTATATTATTGATAAAAGTTTAAATTAAGTTGTCGCAGTATCAAATGTATTGTCTCTTATCAAACTGTCTCTTTTGTTATTTGTTAGCGTGTGTAGTGAATTAATAAAATTCACTTATAATCGCAGTGCCATATGTTGAAACAACACTAAATTCAAGCATCCATTCGTGTGAATGAGTTCTTGCGATTTTACTGTTTGAAGGACAATTATTGAAAAGTCGCCTAGTAAATGTAAGTAAAACTACAATATATCTGTAATTCCGTTAACCCGTTAACCTAACCACCGTTAACTTTTAAGGTGACGGAGGCGGATACTGCTTAACGGAGTGGCTACGTAGTACAGAAGTTTTTAATATTACGATCGTAAAAATAATATTTTGTTAAGATCAGATAAGTACTTTCCAAGTTATAGGGCTATTGGTGTAGAAATATGAAAAGATGAATGAATACATCCAAATTTCTATAATTATGCACTTTATGCGATAGTAATAACTTATTTGACAAGAAATTAATGAAGCATGAAAGATTAAGTAGTAAAGAGAAAAACTAGAAGAAATGCATACATTTATAATACATTTTCATTTCGAGAATTATTGGAAAATTCCTTACAGAACCTTCAATCCGAACAAATAACGCTTCTCTGAATATTCTAGTGAAACATATTAATACCTTCATTCAACTCAAATTTTCGGCTGAGATCGATGCCGCGATATGGTAAAAGTCAAGCTCAAAATATCAGTGAAAGTAAAAGCTTTCAAATTGTTTTTTAGATTCTCGGGTATCAGTATGAGGAGAATATTTATTTTGAGTTGAGAAACATTCCTGAACAGCAAACAACATACACGAGCGACCGTTAAACTGCGATTATAAAAGTCAACTTTCTACTTTTTGCATGTTCTCGCGACTTGCGATACTGAGCATTCGCCAAATGTATATCACAGAAACCAGATGAGTGAATGTCATTAACCCAGTGAACGTTGCTCTTTCAACGCGACAGTGTTTTACCGTACTAACCAGTTAGTACACCGACACCGATCCACGATCGCTGCTTTCAAGGTTTACTTTGTCATCATCGGATTTCCCAGATATTACTTGTTTCGCTAATATCTCCTTTACCAGTCTTATCCGCTATAACTTTGTTGTGGAAAGTTCAGCAGCAGCAGACAAGGAATCAAGATGGCACTTTTAATTTTAAATTTGAGATAAATGTTTTTGGATATTTTATAACGACTACTTCAAGAAAAACCCCTTATTTCCTGTCTGTCTGTTTTGCTCCTTTGCTTACAGGTTATGCACCGAACATGGTTATAAATAGAAGCTTTACTTTAAGCTTCCCCTCAGTGCTACTTGGTCTCTCATACTACTATTCTTCAGCAAATGTCGGTAAATTTCAGTTACCCCTTTAAATTTAAATGACAAGAAGTATCGAGTAATATCTTGTTTCAAAGGTATGTCGCAGTCGTTTATTTTGACGCTTGATTTTTTTTAAATCGGTCGATTCGTTTTCGAGAAAATTAGAAAAATGTGTATACATCCTAGTTTGTTGAAATAGACAAAAAAACACGAAAATATATCTCTTTATTGCAGTAAGTGTTGAGTGGATGAGACTGATATTTGATTTGGTTCTATACGCACAATTACTTAACTCCAATTTTATCCATTTAAAATGAAAGTAGTGCAAGAATTACCCGAAGATGATTCCGATGGGCTAGTTGAGTTTTGTGGACAAATGGCTACAGCGATTAATGATAATACCGTTCACGTAAAGAAAATCTGCCTTACTGATGAAACACACATTTTATCTAACTAAATCTAAATAATGGAGTAATGAAAATCATCAAGCTTTTGTAGAAGGCCATACCCAGGACCCCCAAAATATTAATATATGGGCAGGCATTTTAGGAAACAACGTGATTTTGTATACGTATGATTGTTTACTAATGGAAATTTAAATGAAGACACCAGGGCCGGCGCGTGCCCTGAAAAAGTGGGGGGCCAAAAACAACCAATATACGACAATCTTCCAGAAATGATAAGAATAAGAGATGCAGAGTGCTGGAAATTGGAAAATAATGCAGAGTAGCGGGTGTAATTATAATCTACTTTGTAATAATAAAAAAATAGGTATGTACGTATACAATAAAATTTAATAATATACATAATGAAGTTAAAAAATGGACACGTAAAAACTAATTTTCTATTAACTTTTTTAACTCCTCCAAAAAAGTGGGGGGACCTTGGCCCCCCCATGCCCCCCGACGCGCCGCCACTGGAAGACACTTATTTCGATATGTTGGGAAATACCGCCAATTCGCTTATCATTGAAATCATTGAACAACAAAACGAGGAGTATGGAAACCCTATACTATGACGAAATCTATTTCCAGCAAGAAGGTGCTCCTCCTCATTCTGTTCAGTGGCGTAACAAAGGGGTCGCAAGGCCCGCAGCTGCGGGGGGGCTCCGTCGTTTTGGGGGCCCCGTAGTCTTGGAGGCCCAGGATCCTCAAGCGCAATCGTTTGTGCAAAGTAGATACTAAATTAAAATGTCGCTTTCCTTGTTAAAATACCTATGAACTCCATGATACATACCTATCATTGAAAAAGTGGGATAGCATTGGATTTTAAACTAAACCCTAAAAAGTATCTGCAGTATCTGATGCAGTAAATAGAAAAATGTGGTAAGACAGCATACGACAAAATTGTTTTTTCATAACGCAGGTCACACAACCAACCAACACATAGGTGTAAAATACAAACTAAACGACCTTTTAAATTAATTTGAAAATGTGTGTTGTCAAACCACGAATTTTGTAATTTTTTGAGTGGTTTAAAAATGTACCTAAAGGTCGTTGTTTAGTTTGTACTCGTATTTTACACCTATGTGTTGTTTCTGTGACCTGTGTTGTGGAAGACACCGAGTTAAATTATCCAAAAATTGTTTGATGTTTTCTTTGTTTGAGAATTGCATTTGAAAATCTGTGACTCACTGCACATTTCTGTTCTTTTGGGAGCAAACCTAAACGTTAGAACCCCGAAGATGGCAATAAACATTGCCGAAAGCTTGGCAGTTTCCTTTATGCAGTGACCCGTGTTTAAGATTTTCTATTTAATATATACAGGGTGAGTCCTAAGATGATACTTTTTTTAACTGTGTATAGAAGTCGTTAAAATAAACTAGTTTTTCATATAATTTTTTTCAGAAAACTGAAAAATAAGCGAGATCCAAAATACACTTCTTATTGGCTTGTGTATCGAGATGCATCTACCCTAGTCTGTTTATGTTTGGCTTTTTGTTCGGATTTTTGTCTTATCTATTAGGCATTGCACCTATGAAATATATAGTGCAGTAATCACTTTCTGTTTAAATTTGTTAATTTTAAATTGGTAATTCCTAAAAGCGACAAATTATTATAAACGCAGATTTTAGGATTTACCAATTTAAAACTAACTACGATAAACTGAAAGGGACTAGTGCACCAACTGACAGGTACAATGCCTGATGATAAGACAAAAAATCGAGCAAAAAACTAAACATATAGAGACTAGGTACGTCTTAATACACAAGTCCAGGCCCGGGTTTAGACTTACTTTTTCTGACTCTGTATCTCGCTTATTTTGTAGTTTTCAGATAAAAGTTATTTGAAAAATTTGTTTATTTTAACGACTTCTATTCACAGTTTAAAAAAGGGCTCACCCTGTGTATATACATAAAATATTATGAAAAAAGAGGCCACGGAATATGTCTTGTGGGGGGGGGGGGGGGGGGCCGGTAAGTGTCTTGCGGGGGGGCCCGAATTTGAAGTTACGCTACTGATTCTGTTCCTCTGGTTCAGCAACGGCTAGACGATGCATTTCCAGATAAATAGATAGGGCGAAGAGGGCCTATAGAATGGCCTTCTAGGTCTCCTGGCTTGACGCCGTTAGACTTTTTTCTATGGGGCCATTTAAAAACTATTGTGTTTAGTCACCAACCTGAAAGTTTGGATGACCCTTGTCAGTACATCATCGAAAGCTGCCATGATATCCTAAAACATGTTTTTGTAACTGCTCATCAGGAATTTAAACATCGCCTATATCATTATTTGGCCAATAACGGGACAACATTTGAACACTTATTGCAGTAAAAAGCGATATTGTCGTGTGTTTTTGCATTCTATTTGAACAAGTTAAGATAATAATCATAATAATAATAGCGTTTATTGTAAATATAAAATGAATAATACAACAAACAACAAGTGCCCCAAGAAAGTTAGAAACTTGTGCTTGGGTATAAGCATTGATTAAAGTATTAAACGGTACGTTAATCAATGGTATAAGGTAATCATTATAAAATAGAAGCAACAAATAAGCGCTAATATTACATATGATATGATGAATTTTCATTCCATTATTATTCACTATCCATTTTTGAAACTATACTTGAATGAATTCAAAGGAACTAGACATTTTATGTTATCTGGTATCTCATTGTATAGTCTTGGAGCAAGAAATGTATGACATCGTAATAAAGTATTTTTTCTTGCTTTTGGTACTACATTAGATGTATATCTTATGTCATATTTATGTTCGTGTTTTGTCAAGTTTTATTTACTTTTATATTGGTAAATACCTAAAGACATGAAAAATGTTTGGCGGATATCTAGAATTTTTGTTTGAGAAAATAACAATTCACTAGGATATGTAAATTTCACTTTATATAAAATTTTTATTATACTTTTTTGTATAATTTCTATTGTTTTTATATTATTTTTACATGCTGCGCCCCACGCCACAATACAATATCGTATATGACTATGAACAAGTGCTTTCTATACAATAATCATCTGTTCATAGGTAAGTATAGTGGAAAGGAGTTTGAATTTGCTTATAACGCAACGTATCTTTTTGACAACATATTCTGTATGCTCCTTCCATCTGATATATTCCTAAGTACTTGATACTGGTGACCATTGATATAGGAGCTACCTGTCTACAACTGATTTGTAAGCTGGTGTATTTTGGTAAGCCGTTTGCGTATGATGCGAATGGAACGATGTGAGTTTTGTTGATACATAAAGATTCTAATTTTTTCGAAAACGAATCGACCGATTTAAAAAAATCAAACGTCAGAATAAAGGACCTCGACGTACCTTTGAAACAAGATATTACTCGATACCATTTGTCATTTAAAAATTTTACGAGGACGGCCATGAGGGGCAGAGGGTATAATGGGGTGAAGTAGTTTTTGGTTAAAAAGTTGTGCCGCTTGATAATCTTTTGGCGTGTTTTCTTTTAAGCAGGGGTTTTCGATAAATCTGTGGTGAGAAGTGTTCAAATGAATACCCTGTATGTCACTTAAGCGAATATGGTTTCAGTTATTTTCCAGCCAGAACGCGATGAATTATCTACCAGATTTACGTCAATAGACTTTTACCTCGTACGAACAAAGAAACAGCCATGAACATATGTTCACACAATATCTAGCACTAGCAGATTTATTATCCACATAACTACATACATCAGATGCTTGCCGCATGTCCTTGCACGCGCCCATTGTCCTTGTGTCGGACAATTAATAATTCTATTTTGTCTATTATAAATCTATACAATAATGCACTAGTCGGAAGAAGTGTTTGTTGCAAGGATGATTTATAACATAATTCGTTATTGAGTTATTGAGAATATTATATTCGAGGTGTATCCGTGTTCTCTACCTTAATTCAAAAGCACCAACTTGTCCGGACTCGCTGTGAATGTTTCTTTTTTCAGTGAATGATCAGCAAGTCTAGCAACTAATAATGAAGTAATGATAAGTGTAGTACAGCAGCACATTTTCTTATTTCCAGTATTGCATCAGCTATCTAGTAACAAGCATGTTAGATAAAGCTGCATGATGAAAATGTTGACACATTTAAATGCATGTTTTTAGCAAAGCCTAAAGAAACGATGCAGGTGTTTATTTTTTAGTTTTAACTAACTAACTTTAATAAGCATTATATCATCGTGAGCTGCAAAATACAGTAATGTCCGCCTATAACAAACCCGCTTTTTGCGAACTTTCGTTTATAACGAACCAAATCTAGAGGTACGAAACTTCGGTATTACTAAATGTGTGTTAATTTTTTCGCAAATAACGAACCCTTTTATAACAAACTTTCGGATAAAACGAACCTTAAACTTTGATATTGTCGTAAGATCTGTCTTTTATAACGAACCTAAAACGGGATTTTATCGCTGATAGAACATTGAGATTCAAAGGCGAAAAATGTGAAGGCGGAAAGCTTTCCAAAGAAAGAATCACTGTGCTGGTGGTGGCAAATTTAACAGAAACAGAAAAAAGAAGGTTATTGGTGATTGGGAAATCCAAAAACCCTAGATGTTTTGAAAATATCAAACAGTTGCCAGTAAATTACAAATTCAATAAAAAACCACCATGACCTCAGAGATTTTTACGAATGAATTGCGGGAATGGGATGGCGAGTTAAGACGTAAAAACCGAAGAATCATATTGTTAGTGGACAACTGCCCAGCTCATCCAGATGTTAGAAATTTGAACTGGGCATCAAGTTAGCGTTCATGCCACCAAATATCAGTTCCAAACCACAGCCTATGTATCCGGGTGTCATCCAAAGCTTAAAGAGCCATTACCGTCGACTTCTCCTTTCGAAAGTGGTACATTTTATTGATAGTGGGGGTATAATTTTTTCTATCAACCTCTTAGATGGAATAAACTTCCTTGATATGGCATGGCAGAGGATATCAACACAAACAATTTTTAATTCTTTTCAACACGGTACTTTCCTGAAAGTGGAAAATGATTTGGATTCAGACGATGATTTGACATTAGCCGAATGGCTGAAAAAAGTTGGACAGGAAGATGACAACAATATTCTAGACAATCTTCCTTGTTCCGAAAATGAGTTCAATGAATTTGTCCGTATTGACGATAATCTTGTAAGTGGATGATGATGCCATTGTCGCTTCTGTGTCTTCTTCAGTTTATATTGATAACGATGAGGAGGCAGAAGATGAAGAACCTGCGAGAACAGAACTGAGAACAGTTCCAACCACATCAGAGGCACTTGAACATATTGATAACGTTCGTTATTTTCTTCAGTCACGAAATGCCCCGAAAAGTGTTTTTAATCAATTAGCCAAAGTAGAATTACATATTAATGATATTCATTTCACAAAAATAAACAAGCTAAAATAAAACATTTTTTTAAATTAGTCTCTTAAGAACAGTTGTTAATGTATTTATTATATTACAAAATATATTTTATGTACCCCCATATCTATGTATTGATAAATGTACCTATTACTAAAAACACATATCTTTTTTATTTATCGTTTATAGCGAACTTCGCGTATAACGAACCGTTTTCGTCGGTCCCATGAAGTTCGTTGTAACCGAACATTACTGTAATTTAGGGCCGTGTTGATAGTCGTCTCTTCAATAATACTTAAGGTTCCCTTGAGTAGTACTCAAAGGGAACCCCAAGTAGGTCTTTTCTTGTGTATCTGTTTCCTAGACAACATCTACGAGACGGCGGGCAAACATTTGTTGACTTTGTCATATTTGAGTTAGTCAATTACTACGTTTACACGTCTATTCTGAAACGGTTCATACTAAAACCGTATGACTTGAGGGTTTACACGTCAATTTTGCGAACCAATTTAAATCAGCTGATTGAAAATAGTAATAGTACTGCCAACCTATCACTTATTGGGTCATAAAAGTCAAAATGAAAATACTTCAAGGTTATTTGACATCTAAGCGGTTAGATGTTATAAGCAAGGTTAAATGTCACAAACATCAACCTTGAATTTCGGAAACGGGATCTTCAATTTGTAAATCGTGGTTGGCACCACCTGATATATGACACCTGATGAAGAAGCTATTCAGAGAAGAAAAATGACCTTTTGGATGAAAAATGGTGAGTTAAAGAGAAACCACAATTGGTTTTATCAAGTTCAATGGCAGTTCTATGTCACAAAAAGTGACTATTGCTACTTTGCCGTCTGAACACAAAAAATCATGAAAGTGGAGAACTCAGCAAAGGAACATGACTTCTGGAATGAATAAATGTTAATTAAAATACAAGGTTTTTATCAGTTTATGTTACAAAGTAAAAAATGTAATTTCTATTCGCGACGCAAAAAGACTCTAGACTTCTCGGCCTGGACCTACCAATTAAAATTCTAATTACTTACAAATCTGGTTGAAAATTGTAAAATTTCGTAGTAATACTGAAAATGATACCTGCTCAAAACCAATTACCGCGATTTTGTTTAAATTTTAGTAGTTCCTAACTTTACAGATAATTATATTATATATTATAGCTTGAAGTTAGTTTTCCAATGAATCTCCTTTTAAATACTGATACCTACATATGATTTAACATATTAATTGATGGTATAACAAACATTATGACCTTTCCTTGTGCGAATCTACTCAAAAATGTGTCTTTCGTTTTGTGTTTAAACAGGTTAGTACTTTTTTTCTAGAGCTTGAATTTAAGAGATATTCATCCAGACAAGAACTGTTTACAGTTATAGTTTCTAGAGTACTAAGTTATCTAGAAAAGTAAGGAAACAAATCTTTTCTATTTATTGGTCCACATTACCAATGGAAGTCTGTCAATATAAAATATTGAGAATTGGCAAGATTCAGGAATACACCTTAAAATAAAAGCAGGGATATCAGTGACCCCATTGCCAAGGTAATTTATATACAGAATAATATAAATAGCTTTCAGAAGGTTACTGATACTGAACAGGAAAAAAGTTTTAACTTTTATCAAGGACGAATGACCCGAAAACAAAAGTAAGCTAAATATAATTTCCGGGTGGCAATTATCTCAAATTTCTTCAATTACATACATCAATGTCATATATATTTATATATCTTATATATATAAATTGTGATATGCGGAATCAAAACAGCATGTTCGGGTCAAACCATGCCTTTGCGTGAGCTGTATCTCCATGGGATTAGATAAAATCGAACAGAAAATGTGCGACAATAATTAACGCTTAAAAATTCTTATCAAAAGCAGAAACCAGTTAATAGCATTCAAAAACCATCCGAATTATGAATGCTCCTGACAATTAAATTGTGCATATATCATTTAATAATGCACACGTGCTGCACTTCATTTTATGTGCGATCCTTTCACATTAATTAAAACTGATCCCCTGATAAATCATTGTTTACAAAGACTAATGATACACATGTGCATAATCATCAGAATTTCCTTGGAAAATTGTTCCAGCGGAAATATACCTCCAGTTATGGCGTGCTATGCGTAGTCAGTCAGATAAATTACTATACTTTTTACCATTTAAAATAAATTATACTATTTTTGACGATACCATGAATTTAGCAAAACTTAATTTCATTGGTTTGTTATAATAAACACTATACTCCTACTTTCTATGTTAATATTTGAGTTCAAAATAATACGTTTCATGTTGAAGAATCACTGTCTTAAGCTAAAACGTATGCTTTTTATATAGGGTGTTGATTTAAAAACTTGCCACCACGGATTTATCGAAAACCACGGATTAAAAGAATAAACGTAGAAACAAGTCAAAAGATTTGTCAGGGGAGACAACTTTTTAACCAAAACTACTTCACTCTCTTGTACCCTATGCCCCCAGGGTCATCCCTTTGAAAATTTTAAATGACAAGGGGTATCGAGCAATAACTCGTTTTAAAGGCATGTCGAAGTACTGTATTTTGACGTTTGATTTTTTTTTAAAATCGGTCGATTTGTTTCCGACAAAATTATAAAAGTCTTTATGTAGCTTAATTTGTTCAGATAGACAAAAAGTCACAAAAATATCGCTATTTATTGCAATGTGTGTTCAAAATGTTGAACAATACATTCTAAATGGCCCCGTACAAAAAGCCTAATGGAGTCAAATCAGGAGATCTAACAAGCAGCCCATTTTATAGGCCCTCTTCGCCCTATCTATTTATCTGGAAACGCGTCGTCTAGCCATTGCCGAACCGGAAGAACATAGTGAGGAGTCTTGCTGCAAATTTATTTCATCCTCGTCAAGTTTCCATCCTCACAGATTTGTTTTTCAATGGTTTCAGAGATGAGTGGCTTGATGGTATTTTCCAACAGATCCAAATAAATGTCTCCATTTATACAAAATTTCCCAATCACTTTGTTTCCTAAAATAGAGAGAACGCAGGATGTAGGCTTCTCTCCATATTCATCCTTTTGCTGGCCTTCGTGTCGATTTGTTGCAGCTCGTATACTGTTCACTGGATTATTATTACTATTTTTTTAACAAACAGGTGCAGCCCGGGCTCCGACACACCGAGCTGCTATTTAATTACCCACTAACTAGTCCTCACACCGTGAGGTAAGCAATCACTGGGTTCGCGAATCGTGAAGTAGGTGAAGGGACCCAAGGATGACTGTCTTCTGAATTCGTGAGGCTAAGATGTGCGCCGCTACACGGCATACCGGCATTGCGCGCTATGCATAGAGCAGCCTATTCCTCATTTCACCTAGAGAACCTATGACCATAACCAGAAGACTTACAGTGTAGTCTGGCCACAACCTGTGAAGTTGTCCGAGAAACTAATATTAAGTCCAAAACTTATCATACAAAAATTTTCTAATTTTCTGGAAAATGAATCCACCGATTTAAAATATCAATCGTCAAAATAACGCACTTCGACTATCTTTGGGAAAATATATTACTCGATACCTCTCATTTAGAATTTTTAAGGGATGACACTGGGGGCCAGAGGGTGCAAGGGGATGAGGTAGTTTTTGATTAAAAAGTTGTCTCCCTTGCAAATATTTTGAGGTGTTCGGGCTTTTTTCCTTTTAGTGAATGGTTTCTGGTGACTCCGTGGTGGGCAGTTTCCAAATGAACACCCTGTATATGTTTGTTCAATTACTACCCCTTTTGCAAGTGCAGTACGCACGACTCCGTTCATTCATCTTTCCATTTTTAATTTCCGGAATTAATGTGATTTTTAAGACTTTTACGGTTGTGAGTTGGACGATACAGTCTTTGATACAACAATATATGGAAGATTTTAGGGATTTTATAATACATACTTCACAACATCCGTGTCACTCTTCTCTGATTGTCTGTCTGTCGTCTGTTTGTCAGTTCGGTGATATTTGGTCCCTCTATGATTCTGAAAGTACTAGAACACCGTTGATGATATTTTTCAATGGATTTGCTCCACGTCCAGGACGACATAGCTTCATAGTTTTCAAAAATCCATCTATAAGCAGAAGGAAAAAAGGTCTTAATTGACCCCTCTCTAAGTACGAATCTGATATTAATTAAGTTTTTATGATAGGTTACTCCTCTAACAGAAGCAAAATGTCATATTTTTAAGTAAATCCTTTAGCAGCGGATAAAAAAACAGAAAATATTTTAACCTTTTTTAGGCGATTACTTATAATTTTCCACACATTTTTGGAGAATGTTATATTATTGGTTACTACAAAAAAAAAATATAAGCAGCACTTTGTTCTGGTGGTAACCAGCTCTTTCCAAAGCAAGCTCAATGTGCTTGCCTTGAAAGAAAAAAAGAGACTATTTTTCACAAGCTGTGGATTTTATTCGATACGTCTTCCATACTTCTATATAATCATATAACCTTTAATCTCCTAATTTGATTGCAAGAAAATGTTGATACATTGTTGCTACGTTTGGATGGAAAAAGTGTGTATACTTTGTATCTCACTCCAATGGCGGCGGAATAATGGGAAAAATAAGATGAAAAATCGGGAAACCGCCTAATATTTGCTCTTGGACGATTTCATGATCATTTTATTTATTAATTTATATTTGTTATTGGACGATTTCATGATCATTTTATTTGTTGATTCATATTTGCTTTTGGACGATTTCATGATCATTTTATTTATTAATTCATATTTGTTATTGGACGATTTCATGATCATTTCGTTTATTAATTCATATTTTTTATTTTTATCCCATGTCTGAGGACAATGAATGCGTCGGAAATACCGATTCATCTAATATTGTCACTTTTTTTTATCAACATACTATCACTTTTCTTACACATTGTTTTACTGACTTTTGACTGTGGTAAAAAACCTTTTTTGAAGTTTCTAATTATTTTAAGCGGTGATTAGACATCTTTTAGTACCTAATCCAGTTTTTCGAAAATTTTAGAATGTTTGTTGTTTCAGTATCCAACAACAGATTCGAAGGATCTCTCAGAACCTTGAAAAGTATAGCGTAAACATGGATGAGATGATAGTACTTTCATATTTCAATTAACTAAATAATATTCCTTTATACAACAAAGGCTAAACCTAAGTACCCACCTCCGCCAATGGGATAAAGTATTATAGGGATAGTTTTTTATTGTGAGATAACATCTTTAAGATGCGTGTTTTAATCGCTGAAGAAAAAATGGTTAAAAACAAATTTAAACAGCGAATGCACTGGCAATAAATTGAAACTAATAAATACATATTTGGGCGTAAAATATCGCTGAATGAATCAAAAGTGACGTATAGATCATATTTGCTATTTTAAGTTGTAATTAGTTATAGAACCCATAATTTTTGAAACTTTGCAAAATAAAAAAATTCCTTTAGAACTGATTCCTGAATGTTTCTCACTTAATGCTTGTTATATTAGAGGTGTTAGGTCTATCTATATTTTTGTATCCCCGATCAGACATTCTGCAGCATTTTTGACATAAATGTAGTTGTTAATGTCTTGTTTCAGTTAAGTGTTATTACATTCATCTACAAATATACAGAGATCGGACTATAGGTACTCTAAATATATCAGTGATAAGAAGATTTGCCAAAATCGACTCGATTTGGGATTCGGGAGTTCCCCGATTTCCGATTCAGCAAATTGGATAATTTTTCTCAATTGGGCAATTCTGTCCTGAACTTCAGAAGCTTGGAGTTTTGTTCTGCTGTAGAAATCTGTATACACCAGAGCAGCTACTGCTGCTCTACAAGGCACAGATCCGACCATCGTTGGAGTATTACTCCCATGTGTGGAAATGCGCTCCGAAGCACTCTCTAAAGCGTCTGAACACTATCCAGAAGAGAGCAATTAATCGATACGCCTAACCTCACAAAGGACCTCCACAGCCTGGAACATCGAAGAAGGGTGGCTGACCTGTCCCTGTTTTACAGATTCTAGTGAGCTCTCCCAGATAATAACACCGAAGGCCGTCCAAACGAGGAAAACTTGAGACGTTCTGCGAGCTCATCCTTACCAGGTCGAAATCCCTACTCCCAGAACCAGTCTCCTCCAGCTTTCCTTCTCTTGGAGAACTTCCATGCTGTGGAATGAGCTGCTGGGGGAATTAGTTTCCCGACGGCTATAACCTGCAGTATTTCAAATCCAACGTGCACCGATACTTATCCCCTCGCATTGCTTCTATAGCGCCGTAGGCTTACAGCCTTTGCGGGAGGGTGACCATAAAAAAATACGCGACCTAAAAATAGATTATCAGCAAAAAAAAACCATCAGCCTTTTTGTGTTCAGGTATTCACCAATGGAAGAGAATATACATTTTTATACTAGAACGTCTAATGATAATATGTCGTTTAACCTTTTTATCAACATACCAGTTTGTTTCAGTAAATTCAACGAACTAGCACAATATCAAACCTCATTTTAAATTCGCCTGTTAGATTATTTAAAGCACAATGATTAAATTAATAATACTATACTGAAACTCATTCGATACTAATGCATATTTGATGAATTGATTCCATTAAATTAATTATTTTCAAGTTTTGGCCCTATTTAATAATAAAGTGAAATTCATAAAACGTAATTACTATATACCATTAAATTTCGATTAATCATTCCTCGTATCTAAACCCATGCTAATTACAACTGGGCAGCTACTGTAGCGATTATATGATTTTTAAATAATATCTATAGCAAGAAATGCTACAAGTTGGAAATGATTTATACAATTTATGATCGATTTGACCATTTTATCGCAACACGTGTCCATTTAAGAAAATGGACCGTGAAGATAATGAAAAATACTACATCAGCATATTCCCAGTACTATAAAAAACCGCAACTAGCCGATATATACGATTATCTATTCGCAATAAATTTCCATAAAATTAACCAGCAATTTTTTTCTTCTCTAAACACCCATTAATAAAAAAGTCATGCATTTTTAAACAAAAAACCATTTCCCATGCCATTTGATGTAACAGATACACGACATGAATATCTAGGAATTTTAAAAATAAAATTGTCTAGTAGATTTTTTTTCATCTAAAAAAATAATCATCGTTACTATTACTTATTGCAAAATCAAGCTTTAAAATATGGCAAGTTAAAGGGTCAATGATATAATTATAGTCAATCACGACTTTATGGAAAGCAATGAAAGCATATATATACCAAAGATATAAAATTCTTATTTTGAATTATAAAATTATTGTATAGTTATTTTAAATTGTTTTATTTTTTAGTATTTTTCTATTTATTATGGGATTGAAATTTATAAATAAAAGTTATAGTATAATAATTGAGTATGAATTATTCATTTGAAAACTTCCCACCACGGATTTGTCAAAAACCACCAATTAAACTCAGTACTCTCAGTACTTCCCACACATAATGATGATACCATTTTATTATTTTTCCATTGCATGAAGCTATAGTTTGAAATCTCCTTGTAATCAAATCATCGCACACCCGCCCGCAAAAAACTCTCGTAAAGAGTCCTTCCTCCCTAGAAAATAGGACACAGTTTTTTTCTGCATGCTTCAACTGGACGATGCGAAACGATCAGGAGCCAAACCGTCTAAAAAAGAAGTTTTAGCAATTTTTATATTTTTAGTTTTTTTATTATTGCTGCGCCGCGACTGACACGATTTTTCAAAACCAAGCGCGTTTTCCATTCTCGCCGTGGCATTAAGTTATGTCTCAAAATTTCATTAAAATCAATTCACGCAATATACATACAAAGAAATAAAGCAAAACTCGTATGTATACATCACAAAATTGGTTTCTGTAATAGGCAAACCAATGCTCAGATGGACCTAAAGAAGTGTACTATGCCGCGAGGTATTTCTTTCACAGGTCAATGGACAAACTATTATGAATACAACAATTTTTTCAGTTTTACAAACCCCCCCACCCCCCAACCGCCCCAATTTCACCCTCACCCAAAGAACCCTAAAACGCCTAAAAACAAAGTTTGAGCTGTTTTTATATTTTTGGTGTTTTTGTTATTGCTGCGCCGCCGCTGATACGATTTTTCCAAAACATACATAGAACGAACATCCTTGTCGCGGTAGTAATACTGTGTCAAAATGTCATTAAAATCAATTCAATACTTTTCGCGTTACGCAATATAGAACGATCTAAAGCAATACTCGTATGTATATGTTACGATTAAAGTGTTTATTTTGATAGTTTATACATCGGCTGGATATTATACAAACTATCCAAATGTCTGGTTAATTTGATGGAAAATCATATTTCTACTAAAATAGCTATGAATATTGGTTGATTTGTATACTATCCAGCTAGCTTACAAACTATACAAGATATGCCGCTAAAGTATAGACCACAAAGGTATCGCACATATTAACCAGTGTTTCTGGTCAGTTTACAAACTATCCACATCATTTGCACCTGCATTTGGTTGGGGGCAGAATCGTGGTGGTGGGGGGTGGGGGGTTGTAAAACTGAAAATGTTGCATTCATAATAGACTCTCCATTGGCCTGTGAAAGAAAGATCTAGCGGCGGAACACACTTTTTTAGGTGCATCCGAATATTATCTTGCCTATTACAGAAACCAAGGGATCGTTTTGTACTGTGTAACGTGGAAGCTATTGATTTGATTCTAATGAAATTTCGACACAGTATTACTAGCTTGGCGAAGATTGAAAACGCGTATGGTTTTTAGACATCGTGCCAGTAGCGGAGCAGCAATAGTAAAAAAACTGAAAATATAAAAACAACTCAAACCGCGTTTTTAGGCGTTTTAGAAGTTCATGATCATTTTCTACTTTTTTAGGTGGGAGTGAAATTGGGATGGTTGGGGGGTTGGGGGTAGTTAAACTGAAAACTTTGTTGAATTCATAACAGACTATCCATTGACATGTGAAAGAAAGACCTAGCGGCATAATACACTCTCTTAGGTTCATCCGAACATTGCCTTGACTTGCTTGTAGTATTTGTAGTATTTATATTCACTTTTTTTGTGAACGGGCTGGCGACGATTTGGTTGCAAAGCATTCCCAGACTATAGCTTCATGCTATGGGAAAATAATAAACTGGTATCACCGTAATGTGTGGGAACTACCGAGTCAATCAACTTGATTACATTTTTGATAATGACATAGCCGCTACTGGATAAATTTTCAAAAACTATGAAGAGTTATAAAGGAGTCAATAATTAGCTAACCAAGCCATCAAACATTTTTTTGATGTAGTTTAAAAACATGTCAAAAAAATCGGATTGGACATGTTTCACAGTTATTAAAATATGTTGACTAGAAAACCTTCCTGTATTTATTTATCACTTGTATCAATATGTTAATCTTTCCTGATTGGAAGCCCAACCAGGCTGTATATGTAAACATATGCATAAATACAGATACAAACAGACATAATAAAAAGGATCACTGCCCTCGCAATCTCGAACTTGTCAACTGAATATGCGTTATTGATGCGACAATATCAACTAATTCGTGAATGATTGATTATGTTCGATAAAATACGCATACATAATATGAGTATCACATTTAATTATGTTATACTGTCACTTTTATTTTGCTTCTCCCATGACCTCGGTGCATGAATATTATCATGCGTGCATCAAACTTATATAACGGAAAAAAAACTTGAAGGTTATCTTTAAATGTTAACAAAAGATTGACACCGTTTATAATGCCTTTTAAATCATCGTACTGCCTTATTTGCGAATAGGATTGTTTTGATAGTAAAACGTGTCAACAAAGGTTTTTTTCCTTAAATCATCATATTGTGTAGTTTGTACATATAATAAATAGGTGCAAGTTCAATTATTATTCAGGTAGATGAACCTTGATTAACTATGGAAACTGTTTCTAGGTAGAAGCAAGGTTGATATGCAGCATACTGTTTCAAACGAGATTTATTTGTGGAACAGATTATCTTCACGCGCACAGATATTCATAAACCACCGACGCAGTGCATATGTAGTGCATAGCATATTATTATAATCTAATTACGTGACACACAGTGCCTATAATTTCAACTATTCTTTTCTGCTACCAGGCCGGCATTTTTTAAGCAAAATGTACCACTATATAGTCAATTCTATGATTTTCTTTGTTCGGATTGGTCGAGATCAAACGCTGGTACTTTTTGATGAACGTAAATAAAACGTGGAAAGATTTAACATAGCAAATCAAGAAGATAAGTAAGTCTAAACCTTCTTCTAAAGGTGCTAAAATAGTTATCGAGACTTATCGAGACACTGCCAGTTTAAAAGAATGTATTGGGCGAGTGTAAAGCGTCGATGACATGGGGCTAGTTTACGAGCTACAAGCCAGCTAGTTCGCTAGCAGCTTGTAAAATCGCTCCGTGTCATCGGCTTTTTTACAATCTGCTAATTGACTGTCCGATTGTAAAAACGCTGCGAGTGAAATAGAAAGCCGGGCTAATTTACCCGCCATTCGCAGGCGTGTTGGCTTATAAGCTAGTAAACTAGCCCTGTGCCGTCATCGCTGCTCGTGAACTAGTTGCGAGTAACTTTGCATTTTGGCAGTTAGATTTAAATCGTCACGACAAGAACCTGTTTTCCACGATACTTATAATAAAGCTAAAATGTCAATGGAAGTAGTTCGTGCCGGAGTAATTCTTGTAGCATGTGCAATGAAGGAGGATTTACAACGAAAAGTAAAGAAAAACTTGAAACAGAAAAGGAAATGGGTGAGAGCATGGATAGGAAAACGCGTTGGATATGGTGCTTCCAGCCGTTTATTGAGAGAGTTGGAGGACGATGATCCTTTGGCGTATAGAAATATGTTGAGATTGAACAGTTCCAAATTTGATGAGTTACTGCAGATGGTAAATGGAATGCTCAAAAAGAAAGATACGACAATCCTTTACTTTTGTGTTACAATACTCTTTGTCTTTAATATTCCATAAAATAGGGTACTGCTCGTAGATGCTGAGAAACTCTATAATCTCACGCGTGTTCCACTTCATTTTTAAGTTTAAAAGAATTAACGGTAGAACGCAAACAACACACCACGCAGAACAACACGTGATTCTACGCGCTAGCTACTTCGTTACTGAGAGAGTAGAAAGTTCTGTGTGTCATCGACACTAGCGCACTCGCTTGCTTCTAAACTCGCCGACTAGCAGCTCGTAAACTAGCCCCGTGTCATCGGCGCTTAAGGCTGTGTCGTGTTTGTGATTACTACGTCAAAGGATCCAGTTTCACATTATTAGTTTTAGAGGTCTCTTATCATACTCGAATTTTTTTGAGAAGGGGTGAAACTGAGGTAGGAGGGATAGTGATACCACGGCTCAACAAACAATCAGCTGTCTTACTCACGGTCGGTCCCTTTGTGATAACGTGTTGCAAATATATGACGTCAGCGACGCCATTTTGGGATAGTTTCATTCGTCCTGACAGGGGCGGAGTAGAAAAAAGTGTACAACAGGGCACAATTAAGAAATAATACTCAACCTATGCGGTGTCAAAGAAAGGTATCATTAAAGATAACATATGTTGTCCTTAATGTTACCTCCCATAAAGTACTAGATTTGTGCTGTGATCTATATTATTTATATAGGGTAAACATTAAAGATAACATGAAGTTTATGTTGTCCTTAATGTTTACCTCCCATAAAGTACTAGATTTGCGCTGTGATCTATATTATTTATCTCCATACTCATATTCTATGTAGATAGCCATGACCCTGCCGTGCCGCCGCTGTTGAAATATATCTCTCTCTAACTCAAAATAACGATGCGCAAAGGGATCGGTGCAAAGCATCCCGAGACTTTGAGTAAGACAGCTGATTGTTGAGCCGTGGTCATACCGTTAACTGTTTAGTTTCCTGTAAATCCTAGTTGATTCAGCCCAGTGGCACGTTACTATAGTTATGTTGTGTCATAAATTTCAGATACTTGATTTCAAGTTGTTTGGAATCGTCTTTTGTTAAATAAAACACCCTGTTCGCATGCCAAAGCATAATTTATGTATGATAGCATGTTTGGTGATTGACATTTTTTATTTTTGCCTCGATTCTCTTACCATTCTGTGCTCTTTCCTACACCGATTTTGTAATAGGAAAAGGAACTGGCAGAAAATTAAATAAAAAATATGAGCGTTGTATGACAATGACGCAGTATATTTTATAACCTCTTCATCACCTGTGGGATCAAAGATTTATTCAATCTGAATCTGAGGTGAAACTGGAAATTACTGATGTCAACAAGATTTAGCCAAATATACCGGGACCGATTATTCAGTCGGACGATGCTATAGAAACAATTAAACTTACTTCATTCTGTATAATATTTACTTCCCAAGACAGGAAACGTTAGTTTATTAAGCTCAACTTCGAAGCAAAAGAAAATTTGCAAACCGTTCATGTTCCAGACTGCCAATCTCACCGACTTCCTGTGTACTGACGACTATTAAGTCAGGTTTTACTGTCTAAAGACTAAAGACTACAAATTGTTGTTGCTCGAACGCACAACTAATAGTTCCAAACTGCGATTAATCTTGCTTGAACATGATTTCGTGAAACCGTTGGAAATCTGATGCTAGGACCCAACTATTGCTTACTTATTTTACATCGTGGATCATCACATTCAGTTACCCTTACCTATCATTTATCATGAGAGCTTTAATGAAATCAATCACAGTTCACTGATTTTTGTGATCTTAGTAGTTCTTTAACCTGTTTTTTTTTTATTTAAAATTCTAAAATGCTACATTGATTATTTAAGGTTAATATTAGATACGTTACGAAAGAGGCAATCTCGTAATTATTGTGCTGGCTAACACAGAGGGGAAACTATTGATCGATTATGTGCATTATATGCCATGAAATATTACCACTTTAATTTTTCAGTCAGTTACAATGAAATATGTTTGTTCTGAATCGCGTTCGTATGAATAATAGAGAGGAAAGAATAAAAGGTTAATCCTTATTGTGGAATTTGTTGAGTCAATGGTCTACTCACATCAACCTAAACTAGGAAAATAGTCCAGAAGTTTTAGTTACACCGTAAACTCATGAAAGTAGTATATAACACAAAAACTACCATGAGGCGTCTCTCAAAATTTTCAAATCAACTAATGATTTTTAACTAATGATTGCACAATTCTAAGATAGAGCAGTGTGGTGTTTGATTATTTTCAAAAATACATAAAAATCTGTTTATTTATGTACCCTATTCGCACTGGATCATACAAATAGTGACACTCTGGAGGCTATGCCTTGTATAGAGTATTGGCGTATCACAGGGAACTAAAAAGGACGTAATATATACTTATTTATTGGTTTTTTCATTCCAGTGGACTGAATAACCAAAATTATAAATCTTTTCACTTTTTTTAAAGAAAGGAAAGCACCCGGGAAAGCATTAATAACCCTTATAAATAGAAAAACCTGGATAGAATTGTTTGATCGATCTTTCCCACCCGAAGTATAATAGTTTTCGGCATACTCAGTAAAACTACTCAGTCGTCCGCAATATTATACCACCTTAGTAGTACATTTATACGCGGTGGGTAGCATCTAACCCTACAGAGTGTTAGAAAAAACATGTGGATCATTTTCACAAAAAGAAGATATTTGCGTCCCTAGCCAATTTTAGGTATCTAAAATTTATATCTAAATCGTTTTTTGTATTCATACTTGAGTACTAAATTAGTTTTAATAGATCCATAAAAAAAATTTATTGCTTTTAATATATTTTTTCTTAAGTCCAAATCCCCAAATTCTCACCTCCATTAGCTGTCCCCGCCCCGAGGTTGATATGTTTGATGCTAATTTGTGATATGTTCTTAAGAAGCTACATGAAAATGTTTATATCCCGAGAATAATAATAAGAGGCCTGAAAAACTTACTATCGGAAATTTTTCCATATTTTTCTAGCCTACAGTATTATTTATTTCACTCAAAACATGTCTGTCCCCAGGATAAAATCTCACTTCCGTTATAACGGCGGTTATTTTAAATTTTGATTCGGCAGAAAGAGTGGGGATTCGTTTACTATTAGGAAAACATGTGTCTTAGCCAGTCTGTCTCAGTCAATTACGCAGGGTAGATCTACATGCTATGCTAGAGCAGTTATCTACGATTACGTGGCGATTTTTTTAACAGGTAAGGTAGGTCAATATTCTCACTACCGTTAACCGTGATAAAATTGTTTCCTTCGGATGTTTTTTTGTAATTTTTTGCATTTGTAGCGCAAAACTGGTCGAGGTTATTTAAAATGAAATTTGAAGCTTCTCTTTTTCTAAATTAAGCTTTTGTTGGCTAAAAATGTATAAAATTCTTACCTCCGTTATCTCACATCCGTTATACAACTGTATTAACGGAGGTGAGTGAATCTTAACGGTAGTGATATTTTTTCAAACCAGACCATCTATCTGTTTGATTTTGCTAAAATTCTTGTAGTTTATGCATTTTTTTATTATCGTGGTTATTTCTTTCTTAGTGCTTGTCTAAGTCCACAAATTTTCAGGAGAAAAATGGTTAAATCAAAGAGCAAAGATATTTCGGAAAAGGAGCAAAAGCTGATATATGACAAAAAGAAAAAGAGACAACAAATGGTAAACAGTCTAGAAACGCCACTTTCTCCACAGTCGGCTAACGTAGATCGACAACAGATTACTCAAAACCCTGGACCATCTGGGAGAGCTACTGAAGGCGAAAGACGATCACAGAAACATAAAAAACAACTAAAAGCAATAATTGAGGAGCTAAAAGTACAGCTCGTAAAGGGAAAAGAAGGAAAAATGTAAAAAAGACTCCCCCGAGAAATGGTGAATAATATTCACCTAATAATAAAGTTAAGAAGATGACGAGAGGTCAGACAGCTTCATTAGAGGTTAAGCAAGCCTTACTCTTTAGAGAAGTAATGTCGTCACAAATAAAAGATAGTATTTCACGGTCTAACATGGCGGAGAAGAGAAAATGTGGCTGTTACTTTATCTAAACAAATTTTGACTATATAGTAATATATTTCCGAAATTTTCAAAAAGAAATATCTTCGAATTTCCAGATGAAGAAGATTTTGCACTAATATCAAATAAGGATATCATATCTGCTTTGAATAAGCCAACCATCAGAAGAGGGCAACATACACTACTTGATCTCCCCTATGAATCCAACTTGCGTTAAGTTGTGCTGATACGTTTTACCAAAACATTCAAACAATTTTTTCTGCGTTAGTAACTTAAGTAATAACTGTCATGTTATTTTGACTAAAATATAACTTAAAATACTTTATTGATCTTGTTAATTACGAAATTAATCACAATCCGTTAATCAAGTCTCACCTCCGTTAATAACAATTCCGAAAAAAATCCTAAAAAAAGAAATATACTAGTGATAATGTATAACAACTGGCTTTTAGTAATTTTAAGCAATGTAATAAGTGGGAAACGTATCCTAAAAAGTTATTTTCGTCCAATTTTTTTAGGATAATATTCCACTCCAAATATCCACTTTTTGTGAAAATGACCCATGTATGAATATTTAAATAAAGCATCAAACTGTTTAAAGCTATTTTGTTGGATATAACATATTATCCATTTGCTGTGCCGACTGTAATAATTAACTTACAAGCAGAGTCCCCATTTAAACAATACTTACTTGTTTATCTCTACAATGGCGGAGATTTATAAAATTTTTAGACAATGTCAATATTGCAATTCAGCTTGTGCAACAGCTACACACAGCGGTTGCTTCGTCGGCAAATATTGATTGACTTTGTTCATCATGTATGGCTTAGCTGACTTATAATAATTGCGGAATATATTGGGCAACTACAAAGCAGCCCTGTTTTCAAAGTGCTCAACAGCTCCTCTTGTTTATGTTACTGTTATTAGCAGTTCAACTTGCGTTTGTATTTTTCTACTGATGGGAAGAAACGAAAGTGATTTATATCAGAATATAAGAATTGTATTGTTTCCTTGAGTAGAAAACTTGACTGAAAATGATATATTGTATCTCACCAAATCTTCAAAACCCACCAGATTCATAAAAAAGATGCAGTTTAATAAAAATTTGTAACATTTGCTCAAAACCTCTGATACAAAATATTTTGCCTTAAACATAACAAGCCCGATTCTCTGTATCTGTTTCTGTAGAGTGGAGAGAGTGAGTACTCTCACTGCACTTAGGTCACATCTCGCCCATTGTGCATCCTCCCAGGGAGTTGTTTCCTCAGGTCATCGTCCATCATGCCAATTTTAAGAAGGTGGATAAGTCGCTTGGGGACTCCCTCCCTTAGATGTGTATTTTATATTTATTTATTAATCGCTGCGCTGTCGCCTACAGAACTTTCGGTACCCAGACAGTGGCTCCATACGTTAGCATATATCTATTGATTGTGGTGTAGATCCAGTGCTGTAGCGCTGTTGAGGTATGATTGATAAGGGTGTCCAAAGCAGTGGTGACAGAACATCTCCCTGCCTTAACATAAATGTCCTCTTCCTTGTTGGAGAGTTATATCAATTCGTTCACAGTCTTAGGTACGTTCCTAGGCTGGAGTTGGTCAATTTTTGTCAAATGCTCCTTCAATGTCTATGAATACACCCAAGGCGGAATCTTTGTTGTCCAATGATCTCTCGATTCTGTCAACTACTTGATGATGAAGTGGAAAATGAATTAGGATCTCGTCTCTCATATACCTCTCGCCTAGCCTTTCCATCGTCTTGGGGGAGAACGATGTTAAGCTAAATGGTCGGAATGCCTTTGGTAGGGTGTGTAGCCCATCCTACCTGGTTTGAGTATGAAGACCACTCTCACCAATCTCCACCTTCTGGAAATGTACTTTAGAGCCAATATTCCCAATATGTGGTGCGGCACAAGATGTTCCAGACCTCATTGAATTGGCACTGGACATATCCCGTCCGGCCCTGGTGATTTAAGAGTTATATACCTACTGTATTTCTCATTGGTTCCTGTATCTTTTTCTATTTCATTCTATTTTTAAGACAGTTTATGAGTGTCTTTCATTTTTTAAATCAAATTTTAAGTGTATGTGTTCTGTACTGTTAAGTTTTCGTTGAATTTTATTACTGTGGGTAGTGTTTTACCGATATCTAACCATACTCATGCCATGTTCTGTAATACAATAAAAACATCGAATTTCTGATATCTGATGTTGACTACATATTGAACAAAATGTCGCATAAAGAGAAATATGAAGTTTTTGTTTCAATACTGACCTAATCCTAAAAAATAATCAAATTTTGTTATTCTCGGGCATTTACACGAGGCGTTAAGAGAGTATGCTCTTAGTTAGTTTAGTAGTTTTTCCGTAGAAACTAGGACGACACAGTTTTCATTTTGCAAGCTTCAACTGGATGAAACGAAATGATCAGGAAGTTTGAGTTTTTATCTTTTTATTTTAGCTGCGCCGCCACCGATACGATTTCCAAAAACCATATGCACTTTCTATCCTTACCACAGTAACAAAACTGTGGCGAAATTTCATTAAAATCAACTCCAAGGTCCGTATTCATAGTCGTTTGTCAAGTATCCCTCAAGTATTACTCAAGGGATACTTGAGGGTTACTCAAGGGACCCTCAAGTGTGGCTTTCCTTGTGTATCTGTTTCCTAGACAATATCTACCAGACGGCGGGGTTCATTCACCGACGTTGTCATATTTCAAAGATAAGTCAATTTGTTGTGTCTATGCCTACGCATTTTGCTGTTTTCTATTATCTTTTTTTGTTTTGGGCCAGTATTTCGTGTTTTGTGCCGGTCACTTTTCCGGATGTGACAGAAACTGACAACACCGTACTCCAAAATGCAGCGACATGCCATGGTGACATTTCGTTACTTGAGTATTACTTAAGAGAGCCTTACGTAAGGGACCCTCAACCCTCAAGTAAGGTTTAGAAACACAAAACCTTACTTAAGTGGCCCTCAAGTATTAAGGGACCCTTAAGTAACGACTATGAATACGACCCTCGTTACACAACACAAAACGATGTAAATCAATACTGGGATGTAATTCATACACATCAAAAAAATCCAAGTCCCTTGGTTTCTGTAATAGGCAAGCAATATTCGGATGGACCTAAAAAAAGCGTGTTATGCCGCTAGGTCTTTCTTTCACAGATCAATGGACCCCTATTATGCACACAACAAATTTTTTAGTTTTACAGCCCCCACCCCCAACCGCACTAATTTCACCCCCACCCAAAAAAAGTAGAAAATGATCAGGAACTCTTAAAACGCGTAAAAACGAAGTGTGAGGAATATTTTAAATTTTTTGTGTTTTGCTAATTGCTCGGCCGCCAATGCACTGATCTTCAAAATTATAGCAGCGCTACCTACTACGACTTCACAGTATATCGGTACCCAAATTTCGTCACAACTCATGCAGCGGTTACTGAGGCTACAAGGCTAGAAAAACACGAACAGACAGACAGGCAGACCGACAGACAGACCGACGGAAATGAGTAACGTTGATTTTCGTTATGTAGACATCATAAAATGCCCAAAAAGCGTATTAATCTCAAAATCGAGAACCTTCGCAATCACAATACTTCCCTCACCTATCGGTGTGGTGTGGGAGGTAAAATTATCCAGCACTAGCAAGATGCGAACTTGCATCTCTGTAATTATCTTAATGCTGATTGACAAGTTCGAATCCCGCCAATACCTGATTTCGTCAAGCTTTTTCTTCCAAAATTAGGTTTCTTAAAATAGCATGTCGATTTGCAAATAAATATCACAACTTTATTTGGTTCCGTTATTTTGTCGCCTATTTCAATGTATGTTGTATGGAAAAATATCTAATTCAGGTAAATTACACTAAACTGACAACCAGTAGTTTTCCACCCAATTAGATCACTGACCTTTTCTCGATGCGAACAGAATGTATGTGTATACATAAACATGATGAGAACTTCTAGACTTGCAAATATCCTCTGATAGTCCGGTCGTCAAGTTCGTTTACATGCTGGATCACCGTTATTGTATTCAAGAGCTTACTAGCAGCACCACAGCGTGTAACAAACATATATTTCGACAATTTTTGTACAAGCTTCCTATGAAATATTGAAAACGGAATGATAAGCAAACTGAACTTCTACAGCGTTTATTCTCTGACAATCGGATGCACTTTTCTTTATATTTAAATCATTAGTCCGCTGCCAGTAGGAGTTCTCAAAAAAATCCGTCCCCGTATTTTATTTTGACGTCTGATTTTTTAAAATCAGTATTCGTTTTCGAGAAAATTAAAATCATTATGTATCGTAACTTGTTCAAATCGAATACAAAAACACACCAAATTATAACTTATTATTGCAATAAGTGTTCAAATGTTGCCCGTTATTGGCCAAACAATGATATAGGCAATGAATTTGTGGTTCTTGGGTTTTTAGGCCGGCGTCGTTTAGCGTTAAAGCTTGACGTTTCGCCACCACGAGTGGATGGCATCTTCAGAAGCTATTTCACTTCGGCGACTTCCAAAATACTGGATAGAGCGATAGAGCGTGTCGACGCCGGCCGAACAGCCCAAGAAATAATAGTTCATCGGATCATGGCTGCGAAAGTCTTATACAAATACTATCTTTTATCTGTATGTAGTGCTAGTATCTATTTCTACAACAATCGGTTGCCTGATTTATAAGTAGCACACAAGGCTCAGATTATAAAAACTGGCACTCGCAGCACATGAGCTGTGATACTATAGCTGGAAAAAACTTTTAAGAAATAACTGTTTGTGGAAACTGAAAACACTTATTATGTGCAGAGTGCAGCCACAGCGTAGTAAACAACCAGCACAATAACTCAGGTTGGCGGTAATTACACGCGCATCCCCCCTTTTGGATGATTTTTGTAGGGATGCTAACCATACTTCGATACTTCTGCACTAATATCGAGTATTTTTGTCATCGATACTATTTGAGGCATTCCAAGCTGGTATCGATACTTTTGTATCGGTATTGAAAATAATTATATAATTATTGAGGGGTGTACCTAATCAGTTGCACAAAATGCACGAACCAAACGCGCCTATTTGGCTAAAAAATATCGAGTTGGTACCGGTATCGATATTTTCATTTTCGCATCTCTACCCAAACTTCACATCCGTAAAACCATCCCAAGGTCAAATTATGTGGGAAGCATTTTTATATGGGAAATCCTCAGAGAGATTATGCTGGTTGTTTACTATGCTGTGGTGCAGCTGCGGCCACAACAATCTCTGGTAGAATTTTCATGTTTGTGCCTTTCAAAAATTCAGGAACCACCAGTGCCTCATAGATGTAGAATTTTTGGTCAGCTGTCTTCACAATAGTCTATACATTCGTGGATTGAAATAATTATATTCACTTCATACAGATAAAATTTACGCATTACTCACCCTTAATAGCAGCAAATTCACTAGTGTTCAGTTGTTCAGAGTTCAAATACTTTCTTGCACTATTAACCGAACGTTTCTCAAACATTGGTACACTACCGTGGTACCGTGACTCCTGCATGCATACTTCCCGTTTTTCATCAAAGTCGATCAGTCGATCAGTGTATCCCGTTTATCCCGATATATCTATTATAAATGTTCCACCAAAAGACCAAAATCTAAACGAAGCGACGCGACGTCAACACTAAACTAAACGTATTTCGCCATTTCGCGCCAAAGCACGACATTAACAAATGAGAACACAAAAGACAAGAATCCAGAATGCGTCCGAGTGAGAGAGTAAAGAGTAAAGACAGAATGACATGCTTAGCTTTTGCGGTATGCAGGAATAGCTACCAACATAAAAATACTCGACCTCGACCATCTCGACATAATTATCTAATTCTCTACATAAACACCAAAATAAAAAATATACAATTTTTCTTTTACGAGAGTCAACGGCAAAGGAAAAGGGCTTGAACAGGACGGTTGATTTCGCAAAAAGTAATTAGTTTTGGTTCTGCACCTTTTATCTAGGATTGTTTTCATAATTACGTGAATGTACCGGAACTTCATACACGGTATACCTACAGGGATGCAAAATTTAAATTTGCATTTTAGATGTTCTTGATAAAAGTGCCTGGCGTCCTAACAACGATGCAGGGATGTCGGTGAATCGTAATTCACTAATTCGTAATCCTCCAGGCGGCAAAATTCTTGTCTATTTTAGATAAGAGAAAGGCAGTGGCGTAGCCCAAAGTTCATATTTTGTATTGTTTTCAGAACAATAATAATAGGTACCTATATAAATTACATCAAGTAGATTCACTCGATAATTCGAACGTATTCTCGATATAGGTACTTCAAAAAATATCTTCCGTATCTGAGCAAGAATACCCAACTGCGGTTTATAGAAAGGATAAAAAATTATAAGCTCAAAAATTCAAGGCGGCCGAGAAACTATAGAGGAATCTGAAATGGAATGGATGGCATTCTGAGTCGCTTAGCACCCCCCCCCCAACCCCCTCACTAAAATTAACATTTTGACATGTAAAACAACAAATCCATGGTTTCAGTCGTGAATTCAGTTCGTGGTCACATTCGCGAAGTGCAAAAAAGGAATTTGACGTCAAATATAAGACCATGGATTCCTCCACATATTTAGAACCTGCTCTAATTTTTGGTCAAGTTTGACGTCAAATTCAGTGGTGCCAACCATAAAATCATGTATGTCATGCATGTTGCATACCCATCTCAAATTGAGAGTTTTACTGCCAAAAGGCCACAAAAAAATACGAGTTAAATAGATATTGCGCAAACCGCCAAACCATATGACATCAACAGTGCACTGTATTGACTGTATGCTGTCACAAAATCCATGGTTTTATTCACAGAGGTGAAACACAATCGGTTTGACCTTGAAGACGACCATGCATTCATTCATGAATAAATTCGCGAAGAAAATATCCATGTAAAACGGGTATTAGTTATGACGAAGGAGGTGTGAAAAGCCAGTTAACCCTAATAATCCCCTTTCTGCCAAATTGACCCACCCTTGTACACCGCCGGCCTTGAAAAGTTATTTCATATTTATAATTCTATTTGCTGCCCTGATTAAAGGGGAAAATCGAAAGTATACTCATGTATTCTGTCCAATTTTACCCCATTCCAGTTGTACGACCACTCGCGAATGGGGTCATTTAGTGATCTAAAGGGCAGGTTTTTACGTTGCCTCGATTACGATCTCATGCAGGAGCAATCCCAGGAGGGATATGGGTATAACACAAGTCTCGTCAATTTCCGAAACATGTGCATACAAGCTATAGTACCTACTCTTTGCTATAGTCTTAAAAATACTTTTTTAATACCTACAAGTACCCAGATGGTTAACCCTATAGCCTTATAAGTTATGTTCACAATCCCTATGGGATCCCACTGCTCGATCCTGCAGATATCTGTTTTTTCTTTATAAAATTAATTTCAAATGAATCTTGAGAAGCTATAGAATAGAAAATTGATTTTATCAAAAAACAGATACCAGGGTCGAGCAGTGGGATATTAGACTGATGTAGTGAAGTATTAAATTGGTGAAATCATCAAAATATGCATCCATATTATTTTTTGATATCAGTGGTCCTACATAACCAGAAAAAATCGCAAATATCGCGAAAACGTTGCGTAGTACGAAAAAAAAGCAAGAACACCTTTTTGTTTTGAAAAGGATAAAGCATTGAGTAATATGATTTTTATTTGTAACAAAGTTAGTGGTGTAGGAGTTTAAAAAAAAATTGTAATTGTATACCCATATCTCCACCACTCATTTTGTAATTTATTGCTATATATTCTCTAAATTATGGAAAATCCTTAGCTTATCCTATGTGCCAAATTAATTTTTTTCTAAGCTCTCGTTTAGGAAAAATTCAAAACAAAAGATACTCACCTGGCAACCTCTACTTGCGGTCATTTTCCAACTGGCAACCATGGATTTTTGTAATTAATATTGATGAAACTTTAATTTGGTTTGAAAGAAAACAGGTGAGTGCAGGTAATGAACAGTAATATACCTGTGCACACCTGGCAACCCTGAGGCTGAGGCTGACAGAGAGCAGGCAACCATTGTTTTTTCCAATTCCTTACATAATTTTCTTTCAAATGACATAAAACTGACTAAATGACATATGGTTGCAAATTATGTTAGCAAATTAATTACACTAAAATTAATTCAGATAATTGAAGCTAAATTTTGAAGGCAACCTATAGTTAATCAATTCTGTACTTTCTCAACATTCGTTTAAAATTAATTTTGTCAAATAAAAACAGATATCTGCAGAAGCGAGCAGTAGTATCCTAGACTAGAATAGTAGTATCCCTCGAAAAAAATTGATATTTGGAGTGGATCGTGTGCGTCTTTCGCGTTTTCTAAGCTTACAGTGTCATGAGTGTCATATCCACGGCCGTATATAAGGGGGGGGTTTAGGGGGTTCAGACCCCGCCCCCATGAGTATTCCCATGAATGATTGAAATAACTACTACTACTAAAATAATACAAAATAAAAATAATCAAAATGCTTTCTCCACGCTTAGTGATTTATTTTACTACTAACCAATCGCTCGGCGCTCATGACACATTAGCAGCGATACAATCTATACAGTTTTTAAGCAAATTTAGGGTCGTATTCATAGTCGATACTTAAGGCTTTGTGTTTCGAAACCTTACTTGAGGATCTTTTACGTAAGGCTCCTTTGAGTAATACTCAAGTAACGAAATGTCACATTCGGAAAAATGTCCGCCACAGAACACGAAATACTGGTACAATACAAAAAGAGATAACAGAAAACATCAAAATGCGTGGGCATAGGCAAAACAAATTGACTTATATTTGAAATATGACAACGTCGCCAAATAAATCCCGCCGTCTGGTAGATGTTGTCTAGGGAACAGATACACAAGGAAAGCCACACTTGAGGGGTCCCTTCTCCCTTGAGTAACCATCAAATAACCTTGAGTAATACTCAAGGGATACTTGAGGAACGACTAGGTCAAGGACAAGGTCAACATGAACCCCCCCCCTAAGGTCAACGCCTAGCTACGGCCCTGGTCATATCAGTCCTGATTGTGTAATTATATGGTGGTTTGAGGACATAACAAGCTTTTGGTATTCAGGCGTTCCACGAGTAACCATTAAGTAAGAAAACAGTCGAAGGGTCTAGGCAAAATTAAAATTTATGATTTAATCGAATCACACTTGATCAATGAGGTATTCCTTATGGCATACATTTTGAATGAAGATCAATTTGATGATACGTAATAAAGAATTTTAAGGTTATTTCTATTTCCTATTTAAATGATTTGAATGGACTGAGAGTGAATCGATCCGTATGCGGATGGCAGACGCGCATCTTATACGATTATAGCACAGCATAGTAAACAACCAGCACAATATTTCAGGTTGGCGGCAATTACAGGGATGCTAATGATACTTGTACTTCTGCACTAATATCGAGTATTTTTATCTAGATCTAGATACCTTCTGAGCGATTCCAAGCTGGTATCGCTACTTCTGTAGAGGTATTGGTATCGAAAATAATTATATAATTATTATAATTATTGAGGGGTGTAATCAATTGCACAAAATTCTCTGTGCGAATAAAACGCGCCTATTTGGCTAAAAAATATCGAGTTGGTACCGGTATCGATATTTTCATTTTCGCATCTTTACCCAAACTTCACATCCGTAAAATCATCCCAAGGTCAAATTCTGTGGGAACCATTTTTGTATAGGAAATCCTCAGAGATATTCTGCTGGTTGTTTTGCTATGCTGTTATTACAGGTTCGGTTAGATTGAAAGTGAGTGGGGCAGCGCTGCCTCCTTCCACTGTGACTCAGTTGTGTCTATTGTGGCTCACACCTTTTTAGAGTTCACCGTACAGTCCGCACGTCTTTGCGAAGGTGATCAACGTGAAAGGTGAAACTTCCTTGAAGTCATGAGGTTCTAGTTGGGCAAATCCAAATGCCTGGAACTTAGCGCTATCCAGTACTGGACAGGAGCAAAGAATATGCTCCGCTGTTTCGTCCTCCACGTAGCAGAAGCGACAGTCTGAAGTTTGTTCAAGGACAAACTTCCTCATATGGTTCCTCAGACGATCATGTCCCGTCAGCAGACCAACCAGAATGCGGAGATCGTTCCTGCTACATTCCATGATCCCAGGGGGGGGGGGGGGTATCTCGCCTATGCAGGAGTGCTTTCCTCTCTGTCCAGTCTGAGATGGTCTTTTTAGCGGTGCTTTTTGCAATGCCCGCAAATGGTTTATACGATTATGAACTCATCGACCACGTAGCCGATCCACTCGTGTGCGGAGGGCTTTACGCTTATGAGCGACATCCCAACTAGACTATAAGTGCAAATATCGCTAGCTGGGGGGGGGGGGTATCTCGCCTATGCAGGAGTGCTTTCCTCTCTGTCCAGTCTGATATGGTCTTCTTAGCGGTGCTTTTTGCAATGCCCGCAAATGGTTTATACCGATTTGAACTCATCGACCACAACGCCGATCCACTCGTGTGCGGAGGGCTTTACGCTTATGAGCGAAATCCCAACTAGACTATAAGTGCAAATATCGCGAGCTGCATTTCCACACGTGTGCGCGGCATAGCTCGCGTGTTGGACAGCGAGCGCTATTCAAAAGCTCGGCACCAAGGATCTGAATCTTTTTTCCGATTTCAGTTCCGACGTCGACGGTGGAAAGCAGCTGACGAGACGCGATCGAATCGAGGAGTCGACGGACGCCGCGCCGCCGGGGAAGGTTAGGGTCGACGCTGACGTCGCTATCGCCGTCGTGACGCCGCGCCGTGCATTCAGGACGAATCGGCGTCAAACACCTCCAGGTTGCTGCCCAGACAAGGTGATGGTGCGCTAGCGAGGTCGCTGATGTTAATAACTTGAAGGTAATTACGGTGATTATTTATTGATTTGTTGAGGGTTGATCAATATATCGAATTCCTAATTACTAGGTTTTAAAAACCGAGGGTCCCAGAATTTCCTTGACACGTGATATTCTCGTAACAAAAAAAGATCAACAAAACTGAGTGGAATTTATAGGGTCATACCATGCTTTCAAAGTATTGTTTTTTGTATTTCAACTCTTAAAACTCACCCCATTTTTTTTAATAGCACCCAGTATTTTTTCTTACACAAATTAAGTCCTTAACTCCTATATTTAAAATCCTCTAGTACCTTTGATTTTAAACACAAACCAATTTTGTTGTAAAAATCATAAGCACAAGATAAATTAAATAAGCAAATAAGGATCTATTTGAGGCGTAATATTTTTGTAAGCAAAACAGATAAAAAAGGAAGCTAAGTGGATCTTTCAACGGAACTGAATGATGTATCATACCATGGTTTCGAAACATTTTTTCTGTACCTCAACCCCTAAAACACACACCCCACTTTATTTTCAAACAGCTCCCCACAGTTTTTCCTACATAATTGATGACATTATTTTAATTAAACATCTTATATAGTGCCTAATTTCATACACAAAGCATTTTTCGTAAAGTCATAAGCATAAGATACATAAATTAAGGATTTGCTTGAGGCGTAATGTTTTTCTAATAAAACAGGATAAAAAAGTTTTCGAAAGCATATATGATAGGTCATAGGTATCGTTAAAACCCACCTAATTTTCTTTTTCATTTGTATATACCTACTGACTTAATCTTATGAGTGTTCTCAGCGAGTTAGTTAGTTTGTATTCTTGGTAACAGTTCGGGGATGACGTACAAAAAAAATGTTTTTAGTGCATGGTATGATAGACCCTCTAGACTCAGTTTCTGCTTGAAATACTTTTCGTTATAAGAATATCACGTGTAAAGGAAATTCTGGGACACCCGGTATATAGAGTACTTCAGTCATTACTTTTACTTTCCACACCACAGGGGAGGGGAGTGTTGTAATCGCGAAAATTTTGTGTTTTGTTTGTTTATTTTGCTATATGGATATGATTCAGTATTTCAGTGGATATGATATGGATACACCAAATGTACATTAGCACGTCAGAATTATGTAAAAATAATACTTATAAATATTGAAAATGTAGAAAACGAAATACATACGTTTATTTGGAGTTTTACGTTCATTTACATATTAACGGGTCAAGCCCACTCACCTAATATAACAGAGTAATAACAAGTTCAATAAATATCATATTCTCAAAAAACAATATATTTTCGGTGCTTACAAAAAATTTGGAGTGAATTTATCCCTACACCATCCTCATCAAAAAAAAAATAGACAATGATTAGGGACCTTTGAAACTTATAAAGACCAATAAGTTTGAGCGATTTCGAAATTTTTCTTTTTCTGTTGATTTCTCCTCCGCCACTACCACCAACGATACACTTTTACTATTTCCTCAACGGTAGTAATACGGTATCATAATTTCATCATAATTAAGATCGTAGTTTCCAAGTTACATGTTATAGGATTATAATATGTATTTATCAAATTATTCCTTAGATATAAAATTCGAAGGCAACATTCGAATAGACCTAAGAACACACGATATCACCAAAGTCAATTTTTTCAGTGCAATGTAGATATTTTAGTAATACAACCCCCCACCCCCATACTACCTCAATTTCACCCTCACCCAAAAAAAGTAGAAAATGGTCAGAATCCACTGAAACGCTGTTTTTATATATTTAGTTTTTTGGTTATTGCTGCGCCGCCGCTGACACGATTTCTAAAAACCATTCGTGTTTTCCATCATCGCCACGGTAATAATAATGTGTCAATATTTCATTCAAATCAAATCAATAATTACGAGATTACACAATACAGAATGATCTAAAGCAAAACTCGTACACGTAAACATCAGAAAATTCCCTTGGTTTCTGCAATGAGCAAGGCAATGTTCGAATGGACCTAAAAAAGTGAATTATGCCTCTAGATCTCTCTTTTACAGATCAAAATTGGCGGCTTATTATAAATTAAATAAATTTTTCAGTTTTACAACCGTCCTTCACCCAACCTCCTCAATTTCACCCCCACCCAAAAAAAGTATAAAATCATCAGAAAACCCTAAAATGCCTAAAAACGAAGTTTGAAGAATATTTTGAACTTCTTGTCTTTTGCTAATTACTGCGCCACTCATTTACCGCTTCTCAGACCCGCCTTGGAGGAGCCCAGAACCGCACCATTCGAGAAAAGGTCTGACTTGATGCCTGGATGTAGACATGGGAAAGTATTCATCAAAACCCCCATGCCAGAAACCAGCTGAAGGATTGCTTTCTTTAAATATAGAGATCAGCTTCGCGTAATAACTGGCCTCTTTACATGATATTGGGGGCTGAAGGAACACCTTAAGAGAAGGGGGCTCTACGATGGAAACCTCTACTATAGACTATGTGTTAAAGGAAAGGGATAAAGCCAGCTTTCTATGTAATTTGTGAGTGCGAAGCGCTAGATCACAACAGACAATAGCTCTTTGGGAAGCTTAAGCTATCACCCATGGATTTTAACTCCAAAACTAGGGGGAAACCACACAAGCTATTGCATGATCCAGACTGCTGGAATGGGTACTCCGGAAAATAGGGTTTATAATAATGAGGCTTAAGGCTGCAATATTAACAGAGATAGTTTTTTCGGACGGCTCCTATAGAAAAACCGTTGATAGGATTCTGAAATTTCAGTTGCGATAAGCTGTGTTGAATGATGCTATATTTTTCAAAATCAGAGCACTAGCTGCGCTGCTCTTAGCAAAAGACAAACATTTTCAGTATCGCTTCACGCCTGTGTTAAGGCATTTTAGGGGTTGCTGATCATTTAAAACTTTTTTGGAGAGGGTGAGCTATGGTGAATTTAAAGTGTATTGTACTAATAAAGAACTTTCCGTTACCTTAAAAACAATGATACTCTACGGTTTATGTAACCATTTCCTTTAAAAAACATAGGGTGCGGTTGCATATTGAACCAAATTTCGGAAAATTGTCCGTAGGGGAGACCGGGGCAGAATGGGATACTTAAAGAAAAACACATCATATAAAGAAAATTAAATGTTTTATTGTATTAAACTTTAGTCAGGTAGGAACATAAGGATTTAAATTAAGTAATGCAACTTTTTTTAGCAACTAAACCATTCAGACTTTGGCGAAAAGTAGCAAAAATCAGTATAACTTTTTTTTCCCATTATGCCCCGCCATTGGGGCATAATGGGAAATGACACGGGGCAAAATGGGATGTGTGGCATTAAAAAAATGCAATAAATTGATAATACAAAACAAATGTCTCAACCAATCAACCAGGGAAAAGCAAGATGGTGTTGATCTTGATAAAGTAGGGATAATACTTCCAGGAAAACAAATTAAACTAAACTTATATCTATTTGGTATAGTTTGGTATAGTAAGTTGGTATATACCGAAACATATTTTATAAAAAAATCTTATAAGCAAATTATAAAATTGAAAGAATAAACAACAACAGCAAAAACAAAAAGAACAAACCTGTTTTAGTTAGATTTGAGCCTTCGCCAAGTTCGTAAAATATTACGTTGCACGTGGTCGAAATCTTCAACAGTTCACAGATGTGTACCATTGATTAACGTATTGTACGTTAATCAATTGTATTACGTTGTCCTAATCTAAATCTCAACTAAGCCCCAGAAGGTTCAAAAGTGTGGTGTCGAATACCCGATGGCAACATTGCCAAGTTTTGCGAGAAGTAACAAAACGACAAAAATTCAATTTGGGAGACCGGTCAATATGGACAACCGCACCCTATCTGAGAAATTATTTTGATACGTAGGTATTATCATAATCCTATTACCTGTAACTTGGAAACTATTAGCTTGCTTGTAATAAAATTTTGACCCCGTGTTACTATCACGACGGAGATTTAAAAATTGTAAAGTTTCTGATAATCGCGCTAGAAGTGTTTTCACTGTTCCTAATAATTTTCTTGCCTTATTTAATGGGATCAAATTGGGATGGAGAGAGAATAGGAGGTTGGAAGGATGCCAGTATTGTGTAATACTTTGACGCAACTGGAAAGAGTGTATTGATTTTTGCAAATCGTACCAGTAAACGTCCAATAGCCAGTAAAAAAACAGTTTTAATTTTTTGAAACTTCCTAGTTATCTTAACTGAATCTATTATGTTTTACCAGCACAGAACACAGAAAAAATCCTAGGTTAGTTCATACGTCTCAAGAGGAAACATTTATTATATTTAAATTTGTTTATGCAACAACAAGGTAGAAAACGTGCATTATCTGAGCTGTTTAGTGTTTAGTAGATACACTGAGCCATGTCCCTCATTCTTAAAATGAGTAAAGCACGAAATGTATTGGGGTAGTTTGGGGGTGGGTATTGTGAAGCTGAAAAATTTATTGTATTCGTAGTGGGATCTTTATTGTCCTGTAAAGGAATGACAATCGACATAATACTATTCAGCTTTATCCGAATGTTGCCCTACCTTGGACAAAAAATATTTTTGGAATTACAGAGTTCTAGATAATTCTGTAATGTGTGTAGTATCATTATACTGACATTTTTAAACCGTACCGTGGGTCTTGATAGAGATCGATAAAGTCTATGGTTTATATTTGATGAGGAGTGCAGAACAAAAGCTATGTCGTGCTAGTTTATATATACCTACATTTACGAGAGATTTTTTGTTGGTTGCTTTTTTAAAGGCGGGCAGGCGATGATTTGGTTTCAAGGGGAGCTCAAACTGTATTTCCATGGAATGGAAAAATAATAAAATGGTACAACCGTAATGTATGGGAATCAATCAGTCAACTTTGCATTGCATTTTTTTTAATCTCCCAGGGTTGGAAAGCTGTGGTTAATCTGTCAATGTATTCGGTATCGATACACACCGTACAGTAAACTGACATCATGAATATCGAACAAACTTCTCAGTGTAGCTAGGTCAGGTTGATGAAACAATTAGGTACGGCAAATGCTCTTATTTGGCAGAACTTTTCCATTAGAAAGTTAGTGTGACGGCGTAAGCATCATCACCAACACCATTAGCACATTCTTTCCCTTTTGCAGATTTCCAATTTGGGTTGCCATACCAACGTAAGCGGCTGAAGGACAGAAGTGACGCCAGTGAAGGGAAGCGGCGACGACGTGACGCCACCGGAAAAATCCGGAGGATAGATGAAGACGAAATAAGAGGGAAAACCAAATAGGGACATACCAGGGATATGGGAAAATTCAGCGATGTACCGGCATTACAGTATTGGGCAGCTGCCTCTGGTAATAACTTATTTTTATAATAGTATCTAAACAACCGTAATCAGAGGGTAAAAACAGCTAGAGATACTTCTTATGCTCGCAACGCATTCTTATAATTCTACACTAGTCGCACTTACAACGCAGTTCTCTAAAATCCTCTATCGCAAGTTACAAATGTTTAGGTCAACATAGCTTCAAGAATAAAATTCAAAGTCAACTGTCAGGTTCGGCACGTTATAGTTTGAGATCAAGAGACACACAAATCCGTTGGGAGTGGTATAAGCACCAGGGTTGCAGGGTATGTGAAGCCCTTATGTTTGCCACCTCCTCGACACATTTGAGCGAAAGCTTCTACCTCCAACTTCAAAAACACTCTGCAAAACACATATGAATGCCACATAATACTCGTACTTGCCAGCAATGTCTTTGATGGCTTTAATAAATTATAATTTAGTTTTGACAAAGTGCTCAAAGTGCAGCGCAGGTTGCTGTGCGTTTCTGCTTGACCATAGTGTCGCTGAGTCTGTTGTTTTATGAAGTCTCCTAAATAAGGGATATCAGTGTAAAATTAGAGTGTGACACCCAGAAGATTTATAAGAGCTTTTCCAAAAGTAAGTCCAGCCGCGCTCAAAGCACTTAAATTCATTTCCTGTGTATCTAAAGCAATTATGAGTTACAAGAAAGCCCTTGCTAGCATAGAGAATGCACAGTTCACCTAGTATGGATACCAGAATATGCTAGACACGAGGGAAACAAAGCAGATGATATTTTAGCTAAACGAGCAGCTAGCATTAAATATGTCTGAATAATACTAAATATATATTTTATTAAAAAAAATTTTTACTACCCCAACCAGCTATAGGATCCTCACTGAAACCTGTAAAGTGAAGTTTAGAAGCTTCTAATAGTTTGGGTTGTTTACTAATTTCTAACCATACATTACATCGCTCCCCTTACCTATAGTGTGAAGTGTGTGAAATAACATACAGGGTGAGTTTTTAGTACCGGATCGGTCGATAACTCCACTACTGCAGAAGATAGCGGAAAAAGGTTGTATATAAAAGTTGAAGCCAAGCATATACTCCTTGCTCCGAAAGTATTTTGATTTATACAGGGTGATCCATAACTACGTGGTAATGCAAACATTTTTTTTTAATGAGACACCCTATATTTTATTCCATATTTAGATTCTGCTAATGATTTCCGTTCTTAAAATATAAGGTATTGTAATATTATATAGGGTATTTCGAAAGCTATGATCATTTTTGTATCCAAATCGCTGTCGAATGAACGTACTGTATATTGAAAATCAACGAATCAAAAATTATTATTTTTTACATGGAACCGTAAAAAATATCTTCTAGTTTTAGACTAGGCTGTAAAAAAGGTTGCCGACGCATACTCAAATACATACTCATACAGAAATACAGAAAATTGCATTTAATATGCTTTCATATTTGTATAGCATTATTTCATATACCTACATTCATCGGTTTCCGAGATGTTTAGATTTTTCCCCAAATTTTAAATATACTTCCTATTTGTGTACTGGAATTCATTTATTTTGAGAAAGTAGTATCGAATTTTATTTTAATTTAAGGAACAACTAAGTTATAAGGCCATAATAGTATTTGATGACAGCAAAACCCTGAATTACCGAGCTTTAAAAATGAATTTTTCCATGAAAGAACAAATAGAGGGTATTTAGGAGAATCTTTGAAAAATTGCCTACTTGCCTCTAGAATATGTCAACTATCAACAGTGATATCCAGAACGAAGACTCGTGCATTTGAAATATTGAATAATCGTTTTATTCGGACTGGGTCAGTTAATATTTCATAGCTTAGCTGATAGATTTGCTCAATAATTATGTATCACGTCTATAAAATTGGTTCCTCGGCATACTTGACTTATATTATATCGATAATTCAGGGTTTTGACTCCATCAAATACTATTATGGCCTTATATTTTAGTTGTTCATTAAATACAAACAAAATTCTATAGCACTTTCTCAAAATAAATAAATTTCAATACCTACACAAATAGAAGGTATATTTCAAATTTGCAGAAAAATCGAAATATCTCAGAAACTGATGAACGTAAGTATATGAAATGCTATACTAATATGGAAGAGCATATTGAAAACAGTTTTTTGGTATAATAAAATATGGCGGGTTACATTAAAAAAAAGTGAATACCTATCTAGTTTTTGCATTCTACCTCACCCTGTATATGAGTATGCGTCGTCGACTTTTTTACAGCCTATGTTAAAACTAGAGGATATTTTCTATCTTCTAGTGTAAAAAACTAATTTTTGATTGATTGATTTTCAATACACAGTACGTTCATTTGGCAGCGATTTGGATATAAAAATGGTCATAACTTCTGATATACCCTGCATAATGTTACAATACCTTATATTTTAAGGACGGGAATTATCAGTAGAATCTAAATATGGAATAATATGCAGGTTAAAAAAATGTATGTTTGCTCCAACATGTAGTTATGGATCACCCTGTATAAATCAAAATATTATCAGAGCAAGAAGCATATCCTTGGCTACAACTTTTATATGCAACTTTTTTCGCTCTCTTCTGCAGTAGGGGAGTTATCGACCGATCCGGTACTAAAAACTCACCCTGTATAATTATGCGCAGTGATAGACTACCCCTCAGGCTTCATTCTGTAAATGAGAATGATGAACAGTGCTCCTTCTGATCGATGCACCTGCTAGGCACTTTCTAAGACCAAAAAATCCTATACAGCCTCTTTCACCTCTCCTCAACCGAAACCTCTCCACCCTTCTTTTGAGTACTCAACGCTGCACAGAGATGTCTTGCCAGTCCAGTGGCGTACACAGAGCTTATTCTGTAGGGGAGGGGTTTGCAGTAATGCACAACGTAAAAATGTTATAAATGTATACAGGGTGAGTCAAGCTCAACGCCTCGGACTCTTGTGACTAAACGATACCACCTTTCGAAAAATCGACTTTGCAAGTGTATGTAGGTCGAGTTGGGCTACATTTTAAAAATAGTGACTTTTATACAGGGTGTCTAATAAAAGCGTGACATATCAAAGTTATGTTTTTTTAAATGGAACACCCTGTATATTATTGCATATTTAGATTCCTGGGTGCATTTTAGTGTGACTTTATGTGTCACATATGGGACTTTAAGCGAACCGTTTAGGTGCAAATCACAATTTTGGGTATAAGTAGATGTCAGAAAAAAATTGAATATCGCAGCTATCATAAATCTTAGAGGGCTGTGACTTTGCCGTGTTACTAAGCATGAAATGCGTCAGACTATGTTAGACGGTCGAGTTCGAATTACATTTGTACTTGGAGAAATCGGTAGATCAGTTAAGGAAACTTCAATCAAAGGTAACTTGATTTTTCCAAATGGGAATGCATAATTTTTTTTATACGATGAAATGTGCAATTTGATAAGCTTTCTAATGGTATGCAGTTGTAAATATCAATCTCTGGTAGTTTTTATTAAATTTCGAGATTTCAATCAAATCAGTGTTTTTCAATTTCCCTACCTATAAACAAACTAGCAGGCCATGAAATATAAACAAAATCGTATTCAGATGGAACAAAACAACTAACTTAACAAAAATATCCAGAAGAACTAGAGTAAAAGGACAAGATTATAAAAATTCTCTACAACAGATCAACTCTAATCAGAAACAACGGCGGTAACATGTCTAAGGTTAAAGAGAAGCTGGAGTACGACAGGAATGGATAATTTTTACAGCCTACTAGCGACTGCAATGTATTAGGGATTAAAAATTTCCAAAATCACTAAACACTTCGAAATGAACGCAAAACTTTCAGCGATTTCACATTTAATGGTATAAAACAGTAGTCATTTCCGTCAAAGTCAAAAGTAATGATACCTCTCACTGTCGCCCTTTAAATTTTTCAGTATCTATTAGCAAGATCGCAAAAAAAGGAATACTGACAAATCATATTTTATTTACTACCAGGTAAATTATGTTTAATAATTTCAGCAGATTTTTAATTTATTCTTCATTTTCGGCGATTTTGCTTATGAGTATTGAAGAATTTGCAGTCTCCAGTCAGAGGTATCGGTAACTATTTCTTTAAATCATGAAATGTGAAATTTTGTTCTAAAGCTATTAAACTGCCAGCAACATTACGTGGTAAATTTCCTTTCATTTCAAAATTCACAATGGTTTTGTGAATCGTCGATCTTCAGAATATTGTAGTAGCCGGTATTCTGTGAAACATACCCATTTCTGTCGTACTCCAGCTGCTTTTTGACCTTACATGTGTTATGTCTGGTATTTCTGGTTAGAATTGATTTGTTGTAAGTCTTTTTTATAACTTTGTCCCTTTACTCTAGTTCGTCCGTAACTATCTGCTAAGTTAGTTGTTTTGTTCCATTAGAACAGTTTCTTGTTTATATTTCATGGCCTGCTAAGTTGCTTATAGGTAGGAAAATTGAAAAACACCGGTTTTACTGAAAATTTGAAATTAAACCAAAACTACCAGAGATTGATATTTACAACCGCATATCATTAGAAAGCTTATCAAGTTGCACATTTGATCATATAAAAAAAAATTATGCATTCCCATTTGAAAAAATCAAGTTACCTTTGATTGAAGTTTCCTTAATTGATCTACCGATTTCTCCAAGTACAAATGTAATTCGAATTCGACCGTCTAACGTAAGCTGACACATTTCATGCTTAGTAACACGGCAAAGTCACAGCCCTCTAAGATTTATAATAGCTGCGATATTCATTTTTTTTCTGACATCTACTTATACCCAAAATTGTGATTTGCACCTAAACGGTTCGCTTAAAGTCCCATGTGTGATACATAAAGTCACACTAAAATGCACCCAGGAATCTAAATATGCAATAATATACAGGGTGTTCCATTTGAAAAAACATAACTTTGATATGTCACGCTTTTATTAGACACCCTGTATAAAAGTCACTATTTTTAAAATGTAGCCCAACTCGACCTACATACACTTGCAAAGTCGATTTTTCGAAAGGTGGTATCGCTTAGTCACAAGAGTCCGAGGCGTTGAGCTTGACTCACCCTGTATTCATTCTTCGTTCATTAATTAAAAGAATGTTCTAGAACTGCTTCTGGAGCAACTGGAATAGCACGGTGGATATTTAAGAGCGCCAAACCATTGAGAATAGGAAGTTTCGATAGGTATAAATATAATTTTAGTCCAAGACCATGGGGGTTTCGAACCCTGACAACCCCCCCCCCCCGTGTGTGTACGCCACTGCTTGTCACTACACATACGTGTAATTAACTCATGACCAGTATTGAGGTAATTTTTTACCGTGACACGACGTAACATTTAAATATTGTTTCCGTTTGTTTCAGGCAACCTTGCCATCGTGTGCGATGGAATGCACTACGGCTGGCCCTCGCCCACGCTACCACAGATAGAACGGCCGGCCAACAGTTCCACATGCGCCCACAACTCAACCCTATGTATCGGCAACGAAGAAGGAAGTTGGCTGGCGGTGATGCCCCTGGTGGGCGCCATATTGGGGGCTGTCACGGCTGCCAATATCGTGGACGCGTTTGGACGAAAAAAGACGGTACTCGCCACTGCCGTTCCCTTCTTTCTGTCTTGGTTGATGGTCGCTGCTGCCAATACCTCCATATGGCTGCACATTGCCAGGTAATGTATTGTATTGTATTCCTTTATTGTCTTTAGATCATACTAGTCATCAAAATTGAAGTGAAAAATGGAAATATAGCAAAACTAACGGATAAAAAACAAGAAACGAAACAAACCAGGCAAACAAATAAATACACAGTTCAATGAACGCGCAACTGTGTAAAATAAAAAACAGAAAAAAATATAGAAAAGTGATGCTGTGGAACAGAAAAAATAGCAAAGGAAAAAAATATAAAAACATAAAAAGCAACGTTCGCTGTATCCCAAAGGATTCTAAAAGTTGGTGCCAAAAAGACATCTATTGAGTAGAAATATTGCTCCACAAGAAATTTTCTGAGATGTGTTGTAAAGCACATGATAGAAGTCAAACATTTTAATTCAGCATGTATGGTATTGAACACCTTTATGCAGACAAATAATGCTGATGTATGCGATGGTACACTCAAATCAGTACTACCTTGGGTGGTGTAGCGCGCATTGAAATCATTATTTCTGGCAAACTTGTTTTTATTTTGAAATCCAAAAATTGCGCACTTGAAGATATAAATGCAAGGAGGCATCAGTAATTTGTATTTCTTGAACACTTTTGACGAACATTAATCTAATAATTCTCTTTCGGAGAATGAAAATCCTGTTCAGCATCCTTGCCTGGCCCCATGCTCGAAAGATGTGAATAATAACGCCGCTTGTGTGACAGTGCGCTTATTATATTTGCCAAGTGAGCCTAGAATCCAAGGCAACTCCGAGAAAGTTTGTCCAATCAGACGTCGACTATTGTGGAGATTTATCTTAGTCGTTGCAAAGTGCACCGTGACAGTCTTGTTACGATTAAGGATTAAACGTTTCTGACAGCACCATTGTTCCATTTCATCTTGTATCACTAACGACAACTGACGTGTCGTCAGCGTAATTGATCATGAAGCCGGGAAGGTTTAGATCATTTATATACAAGATGAATAACAAAGCTGCTAATACCGAACCTTGGGCAGCTCCTGTGTTTAAATTGTAACAAGCTGATACATCGCCATTGGCTTTAACTTTTAGTTGCCTGTCTGTTAGGAAAGATACTAGCCAATCTAGAAAAAATGCCCTTATACCTATAGTGTACAACTTTTTCTTCAGAATTTCGACGCTTATGATGTCGAATGCTTTAGACAGGTCAAAAAAACACACCTGCAACACATTTTCATTCATCTAATCCTTTATAGATATGACTTACAAATTCGAATGTTGCCGTTTCTATTGATCTGGACTTTCTAAAGCCATGCTGAGAGTCTGATAGTATTTTAGGGTTTTCAACGAAGCTCGCGATTCTATTAAGCATTAGCTTTTCAAAAATTTTGGAAAAAAACAGATAAAATAGAAATTGGTCGATAATTGTTAATCTGTGAAGGATCACCCTTCTTGAATATGCGTATAATTGTCGCTAGCATGAGCAGGCTAGGATACACGCCCTGATACAATGACTTATTGGAAAGTAAACAGAGTGGAGACGCAACTTCATCAAAAAGACTTTTAACAAAAACTCGTAGACACACCATCACTGCCAGTCGACTTCTCATTTGGGAGATCATTTACAATGGCTTTAACTTCTGCCCCGGTAGCCTCGCTTCATTTGGTTTATTCTCCGTTGCTAAATATGTTTTCGGTTTGGTTTACCGGAAATGAGATTAATTATAAATACTTATTTCGAAAATATACATATACAGTGATCTTGTAGAGAAAGCGTAACCGTCAGATGTTTGGCATATTTTGTGAGCTAGCGTTGTGGCCACGATACAGACAAATGTGCTGTACCTCTATCTGGAAACGCTGCATCATGTTACGTGGATCAATCAGTCTGCAGTCAGACAAAAAACGGCACTGTCTGTAGACTATTTATGCCCAACTTTATGAGGGAAAGTGTTTGTCATATTTTTATCGGAATACTCTATTCACTGAATCAAAATTTCAGCTAAGAAATATGTACCTATTCAATCATACCATATCTTCCTATATCCGCAAACAGATTCTTTTTAGGATCTCATACTTTAGGGCTCTTTTAAAACCTGATACCGAACTTTTGATTTTTACATTGTTAGAAATTTCATTGCAAATTTTTGAAGCATTATGATGGGAGAAAGATCTTTTAAACTTGGATGATTTATGCTGATGAATTTGTAATAAATGTGCACTACGTGTTTTACAATTATGGATATTTGATCTAAAGGTTAGCTCCTCATAGAGGTACAAGGCAACTTTGCTATGCAGTATACTATAAACAACGGTAGCTAAATCACATTTTCTCCTGTTGAACATATTAGCGAATACAGTTCTCTGGGTAATTGGGAAACATGGTCTCGCCTGCCGAGAGAAAAATCAGTTTAACGCAAGAGTTTTGCTCTTTTTGAATCCTAGCTGATGTAATCACGTCTAAGTATGGTCCAAAAACTAAGTGAGTGTAATTTAGATGGTTCATCACTAGTAGCTTAGATCTTCCTAAGATTGAAGCTTGTAAAGATTTTTCAGCGCCATGTAACATTTTTGTAAAGTTCGATTAGCTTTTTTATAGAATCTAAGATTTTTGTCCTTCAATAAAAATCAACAGTCTCTATAGTTAGCGAAAATCTGTTCGCATGCAGACTTATCATCAAATGACAAAAAATATAATAGGTTGTCCGGAGTCATAGTTTAAACGTTTTTCGATGGAATCAAATGTAGTGAGAGAGCTTGGTTTAATTAAAAACAATTGGATTTAGAAAATATTCATAATAACCTTGGTACCTACTAAAACTTGACGCACTGAAATCATGATGCTCTAAATCATCTTCTGCCATTTTCACTGTATTGTACCACTAATTTTCTGGCATATGGATCAATTATATTGGCCAGTATGCCAAAATGTATCCCAAAAGCTGAAGATCACTTTGCCCCTACCACCTTTTGAAAATTACTGTATATCATAACTACACGGTGTAGTTCAAGCCTCATTTTGTTTCAAGGTTCATCGCAGGGGCAGCTGATGGAGTAACATTCACGGTGGTACCAATGTACATAGGTGAAATCGCCGACCCTCGGATCAGAGGCATGCTGGGGTCCAGTTGTTCTGTGATGTGGATAGCCGGCTTCCTACTCATCAACATCATTGGGTCCTATCTGAGTATCAGTGCAACGGCCATAGTTTCCTCACTGGTACCAGTAATCTCGTTCTTCACATTCATCTGGATGCCCGAGAGTCCGTATTACTTGCTGATGCAGAACAAGATCGAAGACGCCAAACGAAGTTTGAGAAAGTTCAGGAAAAATCAAGACATAGAGGAGGAAATTGAGAGGATGAAGGGCAGCATACAGTCGCAAAGCAAGAATACTGGAAAGTTTTTCGATTTGTTTTTGGTGAAGTCGAATTTGAAGGCTGTTTTTATTATTGCTGGAATCAGAGGTAGGTATCTTTTATTTAGCCTAATAAAACAACAGGTTTGACGTCACAATAATTCTGAAATGGATTAAAATTCAAATGAAGCGACTAGTAATTGTTAATATAATTTTACTTCCCACAGCGATAGATGAGGGGCGTATTGTGATCACGAAAATTTTCGATTTTGAGATAATACGCTTTTTTTTGGCATTTTCTGATATCTACAAAACGAGAATCCACGTCGGTCATTTCCATCGGGTTTGTATGTCTGTCTGTCTGTCGGTCTGTTGGCGTTTTTCTAGCCTCGTAATCTCAGGAACCACTACATGGATTGTAATGAAATTTGGGTAGCGATATGCTGTGTGGTTGTAGTAGGTAATGCTGCTATAATTTTGAAAATATTCCTCAAACTTTGTTTTTAGACGTTTTACGGGTTCCTGATCGATTTCTACTTTTTTGGGTGAGGGTGAGATTGGGGTGATTGGGGGATAGGCGGTTTTTTAAACTCAAAAATTTGTTGTACTAGATTACTCAGAACTGAAATAGCCTCATTAAGCTGATGAGTAGCAAATGCCGTATAACGTTGTGTATGGTCGGCATGAAGTGGAAAGAGGCATATTTCATACATCTGTAAAACTGAGAAGCATATAGAGTGAATAGTAAAAGTCCCGTCACTGAACCTTGAGGCACACCCGACAGGACTACCAAGTGACATAGAAGACACAACATCCAGAATATACAATGCATGAGAAAGAGTTTCTAGGAATATATATGTTTTTATAAGGCTTAAAAACGATCAATGAATTTGTTTTTCTTGGATTTTTAGGCCGGCGTCGTTTCGCGTTGAGGCTTCAGAAATACTGATAGCTGGTCGGTTTGCCACTGTATTTATACCTGTTAACGGTAACGTGTACCTTTTTAGGTCCGTCTGAACATTGCATTGTCTATCTATTATAGAAACCAAGGCACTTATTATTATTACCTTGGCAGGGATGGAAAACGCGCATGGTTTTTAGAAATCGTGTCAGTGGCGGAGCGGCAATAATAAAAAAACAAGAAATATAAAAACAGCTCAAACTTCGTTTTTAGGCGTTTTAGGGATTCCTGATCACTTTCTACCTTTTCGTTGGGCGAAATTGGGGTGGTGGGTTGTAAAACCAAAAGATTTGTGGTAAACATAACAGACTGTGAATTGACCTGTGAAACCTAGCAGTATAATACACTTTTTAGGTCCGAACGAACATTGCTTTGTATCTATTTATCTATATCATGTTGCATACTTGTAAAGAAAATTTATATACATACTATCAATTACAGAATGCCCCAAAATACTTCGCATGAACCATGATTATTTGTTTTCATCGTTTGCATATAGCATAATTTATTGAAGTACGGCATTTTCTTCCAGGATTCCAGCAGTTTAGTGGTACAACCGCCATCACATTCTACGCACAAGATATATTCCGGGAAGCAGGCGATGATATCTCCCCCCACCACGCTTCCATGATCTACTTTTCCGTCCAACTACTTTTCACCATGGTATCTTCCAGCATCGTGGACAAGGCTGGCCGCAAACCACTGCTCATGATATCCATGGCTGGATCAGCTTTTGCCTTGTTCTTGGAGGGAACTTATTTCTACATCAAAACCGAAACTAGCATAGACACTACATCGTTCGACTTCATACCCGTCATAGTACTTATCGGATTTGTGATAGTGTTCAGTTTAGGTATGCAGAGCATACCGATCCTTATGCTAGGAGAACTATTCCCTACAAGTGTGAAAGCATACGCATTGTGCCTTGCAGACGTTTACTACAGCGTTGTAGCGACTATAGCCTCAAAGTTCCTTCAGTTGATGAGGCTGCATTTCGGAATGTACGTCGCGTTTTACGGTTTCACGATTTTCTCACTGCTGGGGCTGATCTTTATAGTGTTCTGTGTACCTGAAACTAAAGGAAAGAATCTCGAGGAGATCCAAGAGTTCCTTAAGGGACGACACCGCCACAATCATGATAAATGCGATAAAGAAGAATGCGTCAAGGTGTAAATTAGGCAATTAAAGTACTTAGAAAAATCTCTTAGTCAAACGTTTGACTAAAATCGAAATATAGATAATAGTTAGACAATTTATAGACATGTGATCTTTGAGAATGGATCTATGATCCAAAAGGACTCTCGTTGGACTCTTATTCATTTACCTGTTCAGACATAAGTACCCCGTATATGATCTATTGTCACTGGTCATACTATTCCAATCTCGTATTTTTAGAATATGTAATGTTTACAGTTTAGAATGGTCATCTTTCAAATTCTGATAAAGTTTCTTAGCAATAAGAACCTAAATAAGCAAAGAGCCTAAATAAGCAGAAAGAACTGAAAAAAGTTGCGTCACATGCTCGGAGAAGTTTTTCCCGTTTTAATCATGGAAATAACAACAAATCAACATAAATAACAATACTTATTTACACTGCCGTCTAGCTTGACATTTTAGAAAGTTGCTGTTTAAAATAAATGAAATGGAAATACGTCTTATGCTAGCAAGTTTAAAAAGGGCATCTTTAGCTGTAAGCAATCTGTTTATTTCACCTACCAGAGCAGCCACGCATTTTAAAAGAAATTTCTCACTACACAAATGCTATACAATTTGAATCCGTCAATATTACAATGTGAGTTTTAGTCTTAGAAGAGACATATTTTTGACGTATATATTTTAGGTTAGTGTAGATGAATTTTATTTATTTTTAAGATTTATTAAGTGTAATTATATTTTACTACACCATCAAACAAAAAACAACCATCTGGTTTATGGTAGGCCTTCCTGGTAATTTTAAAATGATATCCATTAATTTTTAAATCGTTAGTCAGATTATATCAGCAAAATAGATGATTAATTGCATAGTCGTAATAATGTATCCGCAGAAAATGCCATATTTTTATAATCCTCAATACAATATTGTGAAATATTCAATATCAGCATTGAGAAATTATAAACTTTATTGTTTTAATTCTGCTCCAAACATATTTTTATTCTGTCTTTAATTTGTCATTAATTTTTTTTATATAAACTAGAAAAGATTCATATTGATCATCTAGAATACGGTTAAACTACTTACATCATTAACATACTGTGTATGATTTTATGTGTACTGCTTTTATTCAACTTTTGATCTTAAAAAGCTTTAAAGGATGGTACATCCTGCTAAGAATAGTTACTGTACTCGTACTATGTGATTTCAGAAGCAACATCAGGTATTTACTTGCCTTAGCATATAGGTAAATTATATCTCGATATTTTATCATGATTTTACAAAAAAAAATTAAGAACTGATCTTTGTACAACCATCTTAATATGTATAGTTGAACTATAATTACATGTTATGAATAAATGATAATAAGAACGTTAGTGCTCATTCTGTTTTTCACAATCCTTACAAAAAGGCCTGCTAGTTTCCCAGAAAAAAAATGATAAAATAAACAACTTCAAGACTCAAATGGCATAATAATTGATATCAATTGATGACGAAGGTGATGCTATATAACAATGAAATATATTGTAACATCCTGTATATTACATTGCTTATTTGGATTTGTTAATGTTTCTTTCACAATGATTAGGTTACATTTTTTTGATGTGTAAACGTCATCGAATCATCTGGAATTTTCTAGACTGACAGATCGGCATTCTCGAATGTCATCTGGGTGTCTCGAATCTTATAGATGGTTCGATGAAGTATAGAAGGCACCACGAGTAGCATGGCAGGAGTCAGTTGAGTTGAGATCTAGTTGAGATAAGGTTAAGAGATATTGTATTAAGTTCTGAAGTAAAACGGTGAAAGTTACGTCGAGTTTGATTCCCTGGGCGAAGAAAAAGAGGCCGTCGTGACAATTGGTGTCAGAAGTGGGATTATCCATCGAATCAAGCCAGGAAAAGGAAAGAAGAAGTGAGTACAGCGTCAGTTAATGCCAGTTACAAGAGCTATGGCGTCCGAAATGAGTGCATTGATGGCTATGATACAAGAAATGAAGGCAGATATGAGAAACAGCTTCGAAAAGAGTGAAGAAAAGTTGAAGCAGCACCAGGACGAGCAAGCAGCTGTTATGCAAGCGACCGCCATGAACCTGGAAGAAAAGTTAAAGCACCACCAAGAGGGCCAGGCAGCCGTTATGCAAGCAACCGTCGTGAACCTAGAAGAAAAACTAAAGCACCACCAGGATGAGGCAATTGCAGGTTTGAAGAGTGGGCAGGAACTGGTGATGACTAGGCTGGAGGACCAGAAGCGCCATCAAGACGAGGCAGTCGCAGACTTGAAGAGTATCGTAAGTCAGGCATTAGAAAATCAAGACCAGCGTATTAGTGCAGTAGAGACTCAAATAGCGACATCACAAAAGCATGTTGAGGAACAGCTAGCAACATCACAAAGGTACGTTGAAGAACAGCTACATCAAGTGGAGGATCGTGTCAAGGAAATCGTCAGAGAAGAGCTGCGAGACCTTAATGCAGGTGAGCGTTGTTTAACAGCTGTACCCCCCGCTTTTCCTGATAGACACAGTGGCGTAGTAGCAAAGCCCTATCCGTACAATGGCAAAACTTCCTGGGACATTTATTATATGCAATTTGAAAATATCGCACGTATGAATAACTGGTCAAGTGAAGAAAAAGCTTGTGTGCTGACATCCATGCTAAGAGACTCTGCCGCAGCTATTTTGGAAAATCTCTGCGCATCAGACCTACGTGACTATGATAAGATAACATCTGCACTAAAGTTACGCTTTGGAGATGCACACTTAACAGAGCTGTTGCATGGCCAGTTGCATAACCGGACACAACAAGCGAAGGAAGATTTAACCACATTTGCATACGAAGTCCAAAGCTTAGCTAAACGAGCATTCGTCAGCAGTCCCATCGAGACACAGGAATACGTCGCTGCTCGTCAGTTTGTCGAAGGAATTGCAGACCTGGACGTCCAGAGAATCGTAAGACTATCCAGTCCCAGAACCTTACAAGACGCTTTGGTCAAGGCTCTAGAAATTGAAGCTGCCACAAAAGCTACGCGAATGGCACGGAGGGTGCGCTCTTTAGAACAAGATGATGAAGCAGAAGTCAGGGCGATAGCGTTCATTCCAAGAAGAAGAGGTGGTACCTTCCAAAGAAACCCAGTTCGCACAAATCTAGAAGGACCTGAGAAGTTTACGTGCTGGAGATGTGGGCAGAAGGGGCACCTTAGAGTAGGCTGTCGCATGCAGGTGACAGAGAAGTCATGGGAGGCTAGTACTAATACTGATAATGAGTCGGAAAACTAGAGCCGGCCAGTTTTAGGGGGCAAAAACTGGCTGGCCATCATGACGAAAGCCCCATGGTCATCGAAATTGAAGTTAATAAAATTGAGAAGAGTCCAGTAGTTGAAGGTTACATAGAAAATATACCATGCAAGATGTTAGTCGATACCGGAGCAAATGTGACTATAATAAGCCCTAACATATACCAAGAAATTAGAAGGAGGTTGCCAAGCAGAACCACGCAAACGGATAGCATGTTGCTGAAGATCGCTAATGGAGACCGTATACCAGTACTGGATGTTGAAGAATTAGAGATTCGCATTGGCAGTTTCGGTAAGAAGCATCCCATTTTAGTAGCTTCAGTCACAAATGATTGCATCCTTGGTGCTGAGTTTCTGCAGTGTTCTGGCTGTGTAATAAACTTCACTGGTAATACCTTAAGCATTGGGGATTCAGAAGAGATTTCATTTAGCTGCCAAGCTGTTCAGCTAGAGGAAATGAACGTTATGGCACCAAGGAATTTTACAATACCACCACAGAAAGAGATTGTTATACCCATATATGCACATAAGGCACTTGAACATAACCTTACCCCATGCATTTTTGAACCAGATCCTACACTAGGTTGGAATAAACCTATTTTATTAGCCAGAACAATAACGGATTCTTCAAATATGTTAATAAGGGCCGTGAATGTATCCAGGAATTCAATACAAATCAAGAAAGGTACGCCACTGGGTAGACTAGAACCAGTAGCATGGATACGAAGGCTAGATGGCACGGAAGAAGAAGATGATAGTGACTTTACCCAAATCTCAGATAGTCTTCAAGATTTGTATGATAGAAGCTGTGAGCATTTGCGACCCGAACAGCAGCGGAAGGTCCTGAAGCTACTAAGAGAATTTCATTCGATTTTCGCTAAAAATAATGATGACCTAGGGCGAACCCATCTGGTACGTCATAAAATTAATGTAGGAGATGCCCAGCCAGTCAAGCAGCCCCCAAGAAGAACTCCATTATCTAGGATTGATGAAGTACAGTATATGGTAAACGATATGCAGAAACGAGGAGTAATCGAGCCATCATCGAGCCCTTGGGCCTCCCCGATAGTTCTTGTTAGGAAGAAGGACGGATCAACGAGGTTTTGTGTGGATTACAGGCGGCTCAAGGATTTGACCAAAAAGGATTCATACCCTTTACCAAGAATTGACGACACTTTGGATGCAGTTGGAAATTCTTCATGGTTCTCCACCTTGGACCTGCAAAGTGGGTACTGGCAGGTTGAAATGGATGAAAAAGATAAAGAGAAAACGGCATTTACATCGTGTGCTGGGCTATGGCAGTTTACAGTAATGCCTTTCGGTCTATGCAATGCACCCAGTACCTTCGAAAGACTAATGGATGTTGTACTACAAGGTTTATCTTGGAAAACAGCACTGATATATCTCGATGACGTCATTGTGTTTGGAAAGGATTTTGAAGAAGAGCTACTCCGACTAAGACAAGTTTTCCAGCGGCTTAAGGAAGCGAACTTGAAGCTAAACCCTAAGAAATGCCATCTTTTCAAAAGGGAAGTAAAATACCTCGGACATCTGTTAACCAAAGACGAAATCCGGACGGATCCAGAGAAGGTGCAGGCTGTGAAGGAATGGAAAGTACCGTCCAGCACTCATGAGGTGCGAAGCTTTTTGGGACTGTGCAGTTATTATCGCAGATTTGTGAAAGATTTCTCTACCATCGCCAAACCATTATTTGCCTTAACTGAAAATGGTAATAAGTTTTATTGGGACTCCATCTGCCAAGAAGCCTTCGACGCATTGAAAACAGCTTTGACCTCCTCACCGATACTAGCTCATCCTACAAGGGAAGGAACTTTCTACTTGGACACAGATGCTAGCCAATATGCTGTTGGAGCTGTCTTATCTCAAGAACAAGATGGCATCGAAAAGGTAATTGGATACTACGGTAAAACTTTGCACAAAGCGCAGAAAAACTGGTGTGTGACACGAAAAGAGTTGTACAGTGTGGTGAAAGAGATCGGAAATTTCCACCACTTATTGTACGGAAGAAGATTTGTCGTGAGAACCGATCATTCAGCTTTGCAGTGGTTAATGAAGTTCAAGAATCCAGAAGGCCAGCTTGCTCGATGGATTGAATACCTCCAAAGCTATGACTTTGAAATTCGTCATCGTCCAGGAAAGCAACACGGAAATGCCGATTCTATGTCACGCAGGCCCTGTGATGAAGACTGTAAGCACTGCTCGAAAGAAGAGAAACAACGAGAATTCGACATAAACACATTAAGAATAGAAGAATTTGAATTGGAAGGAACCAAGATTTCACTAGAAACCTTCAAGCTAGCTCAGTCACAAGACGCTGAGCTAGGGTTAGTTATTCATTCGCTATTAAATGGAAACAAGCCTAATCAACAGGAAATAAGTGCTATGAGTCCCATCACTAAAGCCTACCTAGCACAATGGGACTCACTAAAGGTAAGGGGTAACCTCCTGTATCGAATCTGGGAGGATACTGATGGCAGACATGCTAAAGAAAAACTTGTAGTACCAAGGAAATTACGGAAAGCAATTATGGAACAACTACATGATAGTAGCAGTGGGGGTCACTTTGGCATCAGGAAGACCCTGGAAAGAATCAAGGAGAGATTTTACTGGGTTGGCTGTCGCGAAGATGTTGAAAATTACTGTTCCACGTGCGATGTCTGCAACTCAAGAAAAAGTCCAAGTATTCGTCAACGATCACACATGCAGCAGTACAACGTTGGATCGCCGTTTGAGAGAATCGCCATAGACATTTTGGGTCCTTTGCCGGAAACCAGCCTTGGGAACAAGTATCTGCTTGTTGTAATGGATTATTTCTCTAAATGGCCAGAAGCAATTCCTGTGCCCAATCAAGAAGCAGGCACAGTGGCACAGGCTCTTTTAGAACACGTGGTGTCCAGATTCGGAGTTCCTAATGAACTACATTCAGACCAGGGACGAAGCTTTGAATCGGAAGTCTTCATACAGCTGATGAGAAAACTTGGAATTCGGAAGACTAGAACAACTGCTCTTCATCCGCAGTCCGACGGTATGGTGGAACGCTTCAACAAGACAATCCTGGATTACCTATCAAAATTCGTTAACGAACATCAGTCTGATTGGGATACGAAGATTCCTCTGGGAATGTTGGCCTACAGATCAGCGGTGAACGAGTCAACTCGGTTGAGCCCAGCGAAGATAATTTTTGGTCGAGAACTGCGGCTGCCTCTGGACTTAGCTCTTGGTCCACCCCCAGAAACGGAACGCCGTCTTCCATGCGAATGGGTGAGCGAGCTTCAGGAAACGCTCTGGGATATCCATGAGTCTGCTAGAAGAAACATCCAGTCTGCCAGCGACAGAATGAAAGCCAGATACGATCTGAAAGCAAATAGCCCAAAGTTCGTCGAAGGTGATCTGGTATGGTTCTACAATCCACGACGGAGAAGGGGTAGATGTCCGAAGCTACAACGCCATTGGGAGGGACCCTACGTGGTGATGAAGCGCCTCAACGACGTAGTCTACAGGATACGTAGGGGTAGTGGAAAACCGAAGGTCGTCCATAGCGATCGCCTGTGGCCATACAAGGATCGAAGCGAACTGTTCGTCGAGGACGCCGAACGCTAAGGGGGGAAGAGTGTAACATCCTGTATATTACATTGATTATTTGGATTTGTTAATGTTTCTTTCACAATGATTAGGTTAGATTTTTTTGATGTGTAAACGTCATCGAATCATCTGGAGTTTTCTAGACTGACAGATCGGCATTCTCGAATGTCATCTGGGTGTCTCGAATCTTCTAGATGGTTCGATGAAGTATATAAGGCACCACGAGTAGCGTGGCAGGAGTCAGTTGAGTTGAGATCTAGTTGAGATAAGGTTAAGAGATATTGTATTAAGTTCTGAAGTAAAACGGTGAAAGTTAAGTCGAGTTTGATTCCCTGGGCGAAGAAAAAGAGGCCGTCGTGACAATATATTTAAAAATCTTCAATAGATACCCTTTAAAGTACTATATTTTTTTTAATAGTGAGGGGGTTAGGGTTGTGTTGCCCTAATAGTTGCCGCTCAGCCTGAAAGCTTATTGTGCACCTCCAGTCACAGGGATCAAACAATCTTATCCTAAGTTCTTTGCGAACTTTGAGATGCATTGCTGTCCTGTCATCCCTTCTGACCTACATTCTGATAGGAGTTCCTGCTTTCACTCAGGGCAGGACAGTCGAAGATAACATGCTTAGCTGGTTCCTCTGCCTCACCGCACTTCCTGCGTATGGGTTTGCCACCTCAATCCCCAGCTTTTGCAGATGGGCACTGAACGTCCAATGGCCAGTTATAAATTCAGCCACATTTCGTAGTTCCTTTCTGCTCAGTCTGAGAGCGTCTGAGGTATTAGAACACGAGGGTCCCCGCAGCAGCATCCTCTTAGAATAAACACTCCCCACCACTCAGTTGACACCCATATGGTGACAGCTGTCCCTACCATGTTGTATAATCATTGGTATAATATACCAATGCTGGTTCTGGCCTAATGAGAGGGAGTTCTGCGTCTTCCTTAGCACACCTGTCGGCCTTCTCATTACCACCCACTCCTATGTGACTGATCACACAAGATAATGTTACCCTGTTGGTCTTCGCTAGTATCTTTTAGGTATTATGGTAGTCCCACACTATTTTTGAAGTACAGTGGTCAAGGCTATCAGAGCCGCCCGGCTGCCTGTGTTTACATAGATATTCTTTTTGCGGTATCCTTTATCTATGCATATTCTGCCACATTCCAAAACTGCGGCTATTTCTGCCTGGAAAACAGCTAACAGTAGGCAGTTTACCCAGACGGATACTTATGTTCCGCCCAGACCTACCTCCTGTACCTGGTGAATTTTTGAGCGAGATGGGACCACCCTCGTAACTCGGTTGTCTTTTACCTTATTGAAAAGTTTAAAAAGAGTCTTATAGAATTTTTCTGTAGAATCCAGTGGTGTAGTTTGATTTTTTCTTACTCTAACCATTTTTCAGTTATGAAGCAAACATGTATTTTTTTAAATGGAACACCCTGTATACTATTTTTGAAGTCAATCGGAAATAATTCAAGCTTTACAAAAATATATATTAGTATTGTTATTTTGAAAATTGTGCTCAAAATTAGATTTTTTCATTTTTTACTTTATTTGTACTTGACTTTACAAGAGACCTCCTACTCAAATTAGAAAAAATAGAATCAAAATATATTTTTTTTTTAAATAATAATGTCTCATTTAAATGATGATTTTTTTATTATAATATTGAGTAGATAGTGGGCTATGACTCGTCTATTAAAAACAGAAAAGCAAATCTGTAAAAAATTTGCGAGCCTGTCAGTTTTTATTTATATTTTTGTTCAATATAGCTTTGTTCTTTCTGTGTTTTTATTTTAATTATTGTCAAATTTCTATAATAAGGGCAGCTTAGGTACCCAGAGAGACAGCAACCGTTTCCAGATATATTTGTTCGTCTAAAAATAAATATAGTTAGGTACGGATCCTTTATTCAACAACGTCCTAAAACTTATTTCAAGGAGAATAGGGAACAAAGGGAAACAAACGTATTAGGTTACATAGAAGCAACGCCTTCATCATCTTGTAAGCACATAGAAGAAGCTGTAGGGGTACCAAAATCAACTGCTGAAAGAATTCTAAAAAAATACAATTACCATCCATACAAGTTTAAGATACTTCAACATTTGCACAGGATCCAAGTTTGGGAATATTTAATCGCCATAACACGAATGAGACTAATAATTCTTTTAGATGCCATTAAAAGAATAAGAAATTGTGCCAGATTTGCATTCGAGAAAATAGTCTCCAACTTGAACCAACATCTCTAAAAGCTCCTCGATGTTTCTAGTTTTTATTTTGATTCAAATTCAAATTTAATATTGTGTTGATATTCTTCAGATATAATGTTTGGTTTTAAGTAATGTAATAATGGGCTACAATAAGTAATATTTATTGATTATCACAAATAGTATTTAATAGCGTATCGAATACAATTAAATAATTGAGTTTAAAAGTAGTGAGTATCTTGTATCTTAATAATTGTTTACTTGGATGTTGTTTTTAATAGATTAGTCATGGCCTACTGCTACAAATAAAGTAAAAAATGAAAAACTCAAATTTTGAGCGTAATTTTCAAAATTACTTAATACTAATATATATTTTTGAAAAGCTTAAATTATTTCCGATTGACTTCAAAAATAATATACCGGGTGTTCCATTTAAAAAAATATATCTATAGTTTTCGATTTCACCCTGTATCTCAAAAATCAAGAGGGTCATGATAATTTTGTTAACGGCATCTGTATTTTCACAAAAAAGTAGCACTCTGTCGCGAAAACCGCAACTCTATCTTCAAAAATAACCAAAAGATACCCCGTAAAAGTGCCCAAAATGGGACACCCTATACATTCTGTTCAATACACGTATTCCATCCCTTCTACTTGTCATAAGTTCTGAAAGTTACTTTTCGGCAGTCTGCTTAGTATACCTTTCATAGCGTTATTGAGCTCTAAATTCAATTTTTTTTTTGACTTCAAGAAATAGGTGGAAGATACAATGTAATGGTAAATAAAACCAACTTTGTCACATGTAACCACATTATTTAAAAACTGTAAGTTACTTAGCTTGCCTGTTCCACCTCCCGCCAATCTCCGACCGAAAAGTCAGTACCTTTCATGATCTCGGGTTTTATTTTATTTATTCCTTAATTAGCGTTTGCAACCGCGCGGTTCTTCTTTATCTTATCAAACCTTTTGGGAGATGGTAGATTTGTAATTCATATAAAAAGTGTATTCAATGTCAATTTTGCATAAGAGGTGTTTTTTCTAAGAACACTGTCCGAAAATGTATGTATACCTTTTCTGTAGCTTACAATAAAGCAATCAATACCATTGAATAAAGCTGACCGTATGGTGGTTTCAACTGATTAACACGAAAAACAGTCAACATTTTATTATCTTAAACAAATATATAAAAATGTTTGGCCTTACACTCATATCTTATCTGCTTCTTTCACCTTAGGTGGAGGTTGGTCCGTGATAATGTTCAAAATGCCATCGAATCCCTTGTGAGCTTCATATCGTACATCCAATATATTCCTTTTCGTTAACGTTGTTTGTACTTCTTTCTGTTGTAGAGCCATTTCTAACGCCTTTTCTTTCGGAAGAACTTCTAAATCTCTACGGACTACCTTTACCAGAGCATTTTCATATCCATTAACCTGAAATAACGTTTAATAGTTTTTTTATATAAAATTACCGATTAATATTAGTGGTAGTTTAGTGTCAACACTTTCAGCAGAAATGTATGAAACATTGACAATTCAAGAGAAGCAGAAGAAAACACTTGCCGCTCATGATTACATATCTCTCAACTAATAAAATGTACTTGAATTTCATACCCCTCAACTAACATCACTGCAAAACCAATGTTATGCGATAGTCTTGTGCGATTTATTTTTGAAATGTCTCCCAAACTATATGAAAGTTAGGGATATTTGCCATCTCTAGTTGAAGTAAACTAGTCAATTAGAATATTCAGCTTATTCGAGCAGAAGTCTGCAGACTGAAATCCAGAATCTTAACTACGTATGACAATGGATCAATTTCGCTGCTGATTTGAGAATTGGTGCTCCCACAACTGGTGGAGTATAATAAATTTCGGCTAAACCACTCCAAAGGTCTTCCAAATAACCTTTTAGGAATTTAAACTTTAGCGCCTCGTAGCGGCCAAACAACGACGACAGAACCCTGATTTTTAGGTTTACAAAAAAAATCGTCAGACATTTATCCGTAGTTGCCACAATTCACCAACATTTGTTTTTGTAGATAGCTATTTCACAAGATCTAATGAATTCGTTCTACAACGAATTTCTCAGCCATTATGTAGTCAGAAAAGTTAAAAATTATTTCATAATTTACAATGCTAATCACACCTCACATACCAGCTGGCAACATGGCTTTATAGTAAATTATTACCTGTACTGGGCGCTACGTATCATTTTTCATCCATGATTTTCAAGTTTGAACGTTTGTCGTTGATGATATGGACCGGAAAACAGTCAACTGTCAAGAGTGTCAAGTCAACAGTGTCAATCATTGTGAATTTAGATGTAGGCGGGGGTAGAGACGGTGTTTACAACAGAAATTACAGTCCCCATCAAGCGGCATCACATCATAGTAAACAATCAGCACAATATCTCAGGTTGGCAGCAATTACACGCGCATCCCCCCTTTTGGATGATTATTTGTAGGCTAACAATACTTCGATACTTGTACTTCTGCACTAATATGGAATAGTTTTATCTTATAGCGTTTTCGACTTACTGCCCTATCACTGCACTCATAGGAACTGAATGTCAAAATTATGTTCGTCTTAGATTTGAGTGCAAAACTAGTGTGGTTTTTTGTTTTCGACTTATCCGCTTAATTGCACTTGAGTGCAAATTATCGCCACGGACTCTTTGAGCTCGTGGCGATTTCAGTGCATTTTTGACGTCTATAAAATATGAATTGTAACCTATTTTATTTGTCAGAGAAAATAACTTTTTGAATTAAGAACTGGGTAGTGGGGTAGTATACATAGTAGCATGAAAGGTGCGGAAAGTGTAGTTGGAAGAACTGCGAATGTCGTCATCTTCGGATGATGAGGAAATTGAAGCATATCTAGTTAAATTGCAAACAACTACTGCGGGTGTCCCAAAAATACGAATATTTGTTGAAGATGTTGTTCATATACTGACGGAAGAAGAGATACAACAAGATATACATAAGTATTTACCGATATAGATAGATATTCATTTTTCGTGCAAAAGCAATATTGCACAAAATGCTGTTAGTTTTTATGTCGATAAATAGAATAAATGATTGAATAAGACTGATTCAAACTATATAGCAAATTCCAAAACCACCACAGAATGAAATTGAGATGTCGGGATGCAAAATGCCATCAAACTGTCATCAGTTGGCTGACAGAACAGTTACTTGAATTGCACTGAAATTTGGTGTATGTTTTACTTACCAGTTCAGATTTATTGCACTTCTGGGCACCAGACGAGTTTTCAATGTGCACTATAATGCAATCGTGGTTAAAATCAGTGCAGTAAGTCGAAAACGCTATTAGATACTTTTTGAGCGATTGCAAGCTCGTATCGCTACTTTTGTAGCGGTACCGGTATGGGATATAATTACGAACCAAAGGCGCCTCCATTGGAGTGAGTGTACACTTGGCTGAAAAATATCGAATAGGTACCGGTACCGATATTTTTATTTTCGCATCTCTACCCAGACTTCACACCCGTAAAAATCATCCCAAGGTCAAATTCTGTGGGAACCATTTTTATATAGGAAGTCCTCAGAGATATTCTGCTGGTTGTTTACTATGCTGTGTGGCCATCTTGTCACTTTTTCCTCGCCCAAAGTAATGTTTGACTGTGAACATAAATGAATTTATGAATGAGATGAGAGGTCTTCAGTTGTTCTATCGTCGTTGCGGCCAAACAAGACAACACAGTAGATGAACCACAAAACATGTGGTGGGATTTTATAGGTTTCCAGATACCGTACCTATGAATTTTAGTGCGACGCTACAACCACGACGAAATGCATCAAGCACTGCCACGAGTGGCACTTTGGGCGAAAACCCCCAGTGAAATAACTCTAGAAACGCCTTCCCTTGTCTAAAACTTAACTCATTTTCTACATTCCTATTCAATGCCAGCCTCTGTCAACTGACTTTAAAACTCGTTCACAATGCTGTCTACAAGATGCACATAAAACCAATAGATAGCAAAAGATACTGTCAGTCGTGATGTCAACTGGGTAAAATGATTTGCGACTGATGATTTCGTATAACGTATATTAATGCCAGCAATATATCGAAAAACATTTTTTATGAATTCGTGTAGCTGGATATTTTCTTCTCATAGTTTCTTTTACAGTTAAATAACCAAGGAATTCGGAAAATTTATTGGGAGTCTCTCAGATAATGTATGTGAAATTTGTTTTTCTTTATCTAATAAAGCGACATGCACCTTGCAAGAACAGAAAAATTACATGTTCAAGAGTATAGGATAAATAACGTATGAATAATTAATTGACAGGAAAAGATCAGAGGCATACATTAAAAGTCGTCCATTAAATTTTCCTTGAGTAGGGATAAATGTAAGTCGGAGGAAAATTTTGAATTATTTTAGAAAGCTGAGCGATACGTATGACACTCAACTGATGTAATGAATTGCTCATTGGCAGTGGCAACTTGGCATCACTGTAGCAGAATCGCTTATTTATTGGTCTGAATCTGTTTGGCAAGGGAAAGAATGCGAGACAAAAGAATGCGGAGAAAAATAGGGCTGTTGTCAGACGTTCCGCTTGAAATATAGTTGCTGCTATTTTCAGTACTTTCCTATAATGTTAATGAACGATGATAAAAATACTCTACATCACGTACTCTCATAACATGTACTGCAATATTTTCAATTAAAAAATATAGTTATTAAAGAACAACAGTATAAATATTTCGGAATTTGAGATAATCTGCTACTTCCGGCAACGCCGTAGGCTGTCGTCCGTTGAATGGCTGGAATCAGTCGCTTGCCCGACTGTGTGCCCCTCCCTTTCCGCTTCGTCCGTCCCTCGCATTCTCTGCCCGGTCGAACAATATAAGTAACTGAACAGACACTCTGTACAATCCGGTGACACATGTAGAAATTTAATTGAATGGTCAGCTAATTGGAACCAACAAATTCGAATAGGTAGAAGTAAACAAACATTTTGTTTGTTTGAACCATCCTAAAAGTAATATAAACATTGTTTATCAAGTGATTTAGCGGCAGATTGATGATGGTCGAAGGTGGCACAGGGTTATTGGGCCATGCCTGATCGTCTCCGGCTAAAACCATTGTATTTTTCTTATTTAATGGTCAGTAATGTAAGGGTCGTATTCATAGTCGATACTTAAGGGTTCCTTACGTAAGGCTCCCTTACGTAAGGCTCCCTTGAGTAATACCACTGCCAATAGATCCACTGAAGTAATACTCAAGTAACGGAATGTCAGCATGACATTTCGTTGCAGTCAAGGCGATTTTGAAGGTTAACTTTGGAGCACAGTGTTGTCAGTTTCCGTTACATCCGGAAAAATGTCCGCCACTAAACAAGAAATACTGGCACAAAACAAGAAGAGACAACAGAAAACATCAAAATGCGTAGACATAGGCATAATAAATTATAATTTATTATTTAATTATAATAAACGTCGCCAAATGAATCCCGTCGTCTGCTGGATGTTGTCTAGGAAACAGATACACAAGGAAAGCCACACCTGAGGGTCCCTTGAGTAATACTCAAGGGATACTTCAGAAACGACTATGAATACGGACCTAAATATCTAAGGTGGTTTGATTATATATTGCAGTCATAGTAAAATGTATGAGGAAGATCCCAGAATAGCCCATTACTTCAAATGGAGATACTGATCCAATGCATTTGTTATTATATAAGATATTGGAAAACTCTGTAATTAATCCGATCAAATCTATGCTACCACAAAAGGGGCGATATAAATGATTTAAGAATGATTATTGGGGCGGTGATTAAGTAATATGTCGTATAAATTGTAAAACTTCGTACTTACCCTGCTATGAAAAAACTGAACAGGTGGCAACTTTACCTGACAGGATCTGTTGCTTAGAGTTTTCGAAATATTTAAAATCGGTGACGTCTGGGGGGAGGGGGCTCGCCCACCCAGGCCGCTCCCGGTAACCCGCTTGCATAAACCTAATTCAACCTATAATAACCTAAATTATAGATACGTTATATTTCACAAATAGCTGTAGCATTAAAAATTGAAAGCAGCACAACTTTACTGTTTTAGTTTCCATTTCCTGGTATTGCGTCTGGTGTCGTTGTACTCTACTCGTCGAGTACTTGACCATATATTTCAAGAGTATCGAAACTTCTAAGTCGTCTTCAGGTTAGGCTCGCCAATGTAGCGTAGATTTTCATGGGTGCGTTTTCTCAACCTCGGATTGGTCTAATGTGACTCAGCACGTCAAGCCGACTCAACTAACACTTGACTAACCCCATTTACCCCACTTCGATTAAAATTCAACCGGTCGGGTTAAGTTAGCTTAGGTACTGAGATTTCAAAGTGTCGAAATTTTTCACCGGCGTGATCTCGGTGTGGGAGTGGTCTCGTTTGAGTCAGGATGTCAAACCGAGTCGATCGACACCACTCTCAACCCCATTTCGGTTTCCGCTAAAACGAATTCAAGCCAACTATTTTTGACAAAACATGACAACATCGCATCAACTGGCTGACGAAAACCCGTCGATCCTCGACCAGCTAGCAGGTAAAAAACCCTAAAAATAATGGCATGATAGTGGAATAATATAACTAGCAACTTTGTTTTGTTTGATCGTTTCCGATTTATTGTTATAGTTTTCAGTAAGTTTTGGGTTTTAACAGTGCATAAGTGATAAAAGACTATTTTAAACAATTCCACAAGATTTAAATCCTGCTGATTTCTGTAAAAAATAACATCGTGTTTGTAACACATGGTAAATAATAACGGGGCCTTGCACACACTCACATGCCTGTTAGAGCATGGGCGTTGCTTCTTTTAACCTATTCGAATTCGTTGGTTGGAACAAAGTTGTATATACCGAAATGACTTTGTGGCAGAAATTTAATAATAATATCATATAATAAATAATATTTTTTTTTTCGGAAAAATGTCTCCATCAAATTGAAAGACTAGGGGTTATACGAAAGGCTTTTGGAGTCTTCATTTTATAGCAAATGGTTGCTTACATCTATGATCTGGTCGACCCACAATTATAATAACTTGCCTGAAAGATTAAATCCAATTCATAATCCATATCAACGACAGGCCATTTTTGTTCTAATACTGCTTTATCCCATATAATCTCTTCTGAATCATTCAATCTGTTAGGCGCTGAAACAAATCCGCTCCACAGCTCTGAGGCAAAATGTGGTGCCATTGGAGCCAGCAGAATGATCTGTGCAGCTAATGCTCTTTCAAACTGTTTACTATACGCATAAACTGCAGGCGGACATTTCTGCAATTGATAACATAAAATAATAAATATCTATTTCGCATGCATATTTTTTAACTATGCGAATACAAAAACTATTTCCTGAATTTTTGGCTCATACCACAAAAATACAAAAGCTCAATAAAATTTGTATACCACCTTTTCATGCCAATATTACCAAATTCACCAAATAACTTTTGAATTCACGCTTTAATATTTCTGTATCTTCTTCGATAACTTCCAATGATGAGATCTATCTTTTGTATATTTCATAATTATATCATAAGAAATAGCCTGATAAAAGGAATAGTTATAGTCTAATACGATAAGTTTTGGCGAATAATACAAAGACTAAGATCATTGATATGGGACACACAGAACCAAAAAATTAAAGAAATTATTCAAAAAATCCAATCAATGCATCTCAAACTAAAAAATTTGGGTCAAGGTCCTATACTACACAAGGGTGATAAGAAATCTGCCTGAATAAAGTTGAATCAATTTTCTGCATTGGTTTTTGTAGAATCCCTAATGAGTTACTGTCTGTCTGTCCCTGTCACATTACTTACTCATAAGGCGTTCACTTTGAATTCATCGGCAATCCAAATGCAACACTCTGTATCTCTTAAAAAACTTTCCACCACGGATGGGTCGTAAACCACTGATTAAAAGAAAAAACGCCCAGATTCAAAAGATTTGTCAAGGGGACAACTTTTTAACAATAAAATACCCCCCCCCCCCCTTTGTACCCTGTGCCCCCCTCCCAAGATCGTCCCCTTAAAAATTTCAAATGACAAGAGTATCGAATAATAAGTTGTATCAAAGGGATGTCGAAGTCCTTTATTTTGAGGTTTGATTTTTTTAAAATTAATTGGTCGCTTCGCATCCAAGAAAATTAGAAAAATCTTCATGTATCTTAATTAGTTCAGATGGGAAACAATAATAAACGAAAATATCACTTTTTATTGCAATAAGCGGTCAAGATAATGCCCATTAATCATATAGGCGATGTTCAAATTCCTGACGGTCAGATACGAAAACAGTGGAAATTATTCCAATTTGTGGTGCGCAAAATCAATGTGCTCGGCAAACCGCCTTTCCGTTTAACGCCAGACATCCGGAAAAGATAACCTCACATAGATATGTTTTGGACCTTGTTACGAAATTTACTCAAACTAGTAACATATCCATGTTGAATGAAGCCGCTCAAGTTAAAGTTTTGGGTCATTTTGGCATAAGTCCTAATACTTCATTATGCAAAATTGTGAAAATAGTGAAAGATTTAACCGAAGATAATTTCGGTCGGCGCGCGGCGAGTTGAGTTTGGTGAACAAATGACTACACCGATTAATGATAATACCATTCACGTAAAGAATATATGTATCACTGATGAATGCACATTTTATGTAACTGGATTTGTTAATAAGCATAACTGCAGGTATTGGAGCAATCAAAATCATCATGCTTTTGTAGAAGGACATACTCAGTACCCCTAAAAAATTAATGTATGGGCAGGCACTCTAGGAAACGAGGTGATTGTGCCATTGTTTATTAATGAAAATTTAAAAGGAGACATTAATTTTGGACATTTTGGGAAATACCATCAATCCGCTTGTCACTGAAACCATTGAAAACCAAATCGAAGAGGATGGAAACCCTGTACTTGATGAGGCTGAAATCTATTTCCAACAAGACCAGCATTCCGGTTCGGCAATGGCTAGACGACGCGTTTCCAGATAAATGGCTAGGGTGAAGAAGGCCTGCTAGATGTCCTGAATCGACGGTAGACTTTTTTCTATGTTTGGATGGATGACCTTCGTCATCGAAAGCTGCCATGATATCCCACAACATGTTTTTACTGCTGTCGCCGGTCAGGAATTTCGCCTATATCATTGTTTGGCCAATAACGGGCAACATTTTCAACACTTTATTGTAACTGAAAGGATATTTTCGTTGTTATGTATTTCGTAAATGTCAGTTCTGTGGCCTTCATGACTGAAAACAGGACATGTGACCTGTGATCAGGGCAGTCTATGTCTAGCCACGGTCGGGATAGGTTGACCTCTAGTATTAAGACCCATCTTGGGCATGTATCTCTGACGTGCCATTTCTATATTATAATAAATGTAGTTACCGATGATCGTGTTTCTGTTATGACCAGTTCCGAACACAGCATTCGCCTGTTCGTGTACTCTATTTGAACCAATTAAGATATATAATGATTTTTCTACTTTTCTCAAAAACAAATCGACCGATTTTAAAAAATCAAACATCAAAATGAAGGACTTCGACATGCCTTTGAAACAAGATGTTACTCGATACATTTAAAATCTTTAAGGGAATGACCCTCTAGGCATATGACACAAGGGGTTGAAGTAGTTTTTGGCTCAAAAGATGTCTCCCTTGACAAACCCTTTGACGTGTCTCGGCTTTTTTTAGCGATTTTCGATATATTCGTGCTGGGAAGTTTTCAAAAGTAACATGATGATATCTCAAAAATGCCAATCTGGCTTGGAAACATTGCATTAACAATTAATTCATTATAATTCAGAAAACATTACACAGACACTGAAGAACTGTTTGAAGTTCCCCGTTGAAAAAATAATCATAGAAATATCAAACCACTCACCCGTAAGCTGTTTGTAAGTCCTTGTTGTTTGGACACAGCTACACTCATCTGCTGAGATATAACATAATTGAATGAGGCTCCTTTCACGTAGTAATTCCTTGAATCAAACATAAAGTCATCGTGTGATTTGAACTCATCTTCAGATACCATATTCGGGGAAGAGTTTCGGTGTTTTAGGAAATCCCTTATCGTGAGCCATAGACGTTTCTGCCAGTTTAAAATCCCGGGGAAAGCTGTAAAAATGATGATTCTGGAATTTTTGAATTGTTTTCTAAAATGTTCCATAGAGGTCCTCTCTCGTGGGCCACGGTTTTTATATAATTGTTATGTATTGTGCCACCGCATATAGCCATATGATTGGAAACAATACTTAAACAAGAGTATGATAATCTACTATGGTTTAGGAAGTTAGGTCTTAACGCCCCAAAATCTAGGAAAGATAGTTTTTCTGAAATTTAGATTTTAAATTTGGACCCGTCGGGCTTTGCATGTCAGGAACCGAGACATGTCGTGTTTTGAGTGCTGTCTTTATCGAATTGGATCAAAATAACCGAAACACTTTTTTTATGGTCAGCCTCCCGCAAAGGGCGAAAGCCTATGGCGCTGTAGAAGCGCTGTGAGAGGATAAGTGTCGGTGCGCGTTAGATTTGAAACGCTGCAGGTTGTAGCCGTCGGGAAACAAATTCCCCGGTAGCTCATTCCACAGCGTCGAAGTTCTCTAAAAGAAGGAATGCTGGAGGAGACTGGTTCGGGGAGTAGGGACCTCGACCTGGTAAGGATGAGCTCGCAAAGCCTCTCTAGTATTCTTCATTCGGACAGCCTTTGGTGTTATTATCTGGGAGAGCTCACTCGAACATCTTCCGTGATAGTATCTGTAGAACAGGGATAGGTCAGCCGCTCTTCTTCGATGTTTCAGGCTGTGGAGGTTCTTTGTGAGGTTAGGCGTACCGATTAATCTAATTAATCTCTCCTGGATAGTGTCCAGAAGCTTTAGAGAGTGCTTTGGAGCGCATCCCCACACATGGGAGCAATACTCCAGCGATGGCCGGATCTGTGCTTTGTAGAGCAGCAGCAGTTGCTCTGGTGTGTATAGCCTCCTGCAGCGGAACAAAACTCCAAGCTTCTGGAATGCCGTTTTAGCAATACTGACGGCGTGGCCATGCCAGGACATGTTATGGTTGATGTTGATCCCCAAAAGCTTAACGGAAGGTGACTCGACTATGGGCTGACCCTTCATTTCCATAGTTGGTAAGCCAACGTGAGACTTCTTTGTAAGTGTTGTTGCCTGAGCTGTTTGTACGTTGAACTGTACTTTATTTGCTAATCCCCACTCGACAATTTTGATATCTAGGTTGATCTGTGAGGCATGCTGCTGTCGCCGACGTACCGTGACCTGGGATGATAGTGGCTTGCCTGGTTCCATGCACGATATTAAAAACAGTGTAGGGGATAGGACAGATCCCTGAGGAACACCGGCGTTTATTGGAAATACATCTGATGAACAGCCTTCGACTACAACAAACAGAGATCGGTCGTTCAAGAAGTTATTCAGCTACTGGCGCAGGCCAGGTGGTAGTCCATACGCAGCGAGCTTGACCAGAAGTCCCTCCATGCCACACTCTGTCGAAGGCTTTCGATATGTATTACCTTGCGATTGATACATAATTTATCAATACAGCGTGAATCAATCGTAACTGAAAAAAAGTGAATTCACCGCACTGTACTCTTAACGAAACGATAAAACACGCAACGACCAGAATAGATCATTTTCATATTATATCACAAGTAGGCGTGCCTGGTGTACAGTGTTACCAGATTACACGATTAGTCGTGTAATTACACGATTTTGGTCCCTATTATACGAATAGAGGGCAAATTCCCACGATTTTTAATACTGCAGGTGCGATGTACTTATAGTATTTATATGACTTTACACGATTTTTGGGAGTGGAGTTGCACGAATTTCTCTCCACTTCATCTGGAAACACTGGTTATACGAGCTCGTACACCAGGCACGCCCAGCTGTGACCAACGCCGGATTAAGCCTTTATGGGGCCCGAGACTATTTTTGGTTTAAGGGGCGTTTTGCTCTCTTACATTTCACAAAAGTAGGGCCTTTGAGGGGCCCCACTAAACCGCGGGGCCCGTGGCTCCAGCCCCTTTAGCCCTATGGTTAATCCAGGCATGGCTGTGACATAATATGAAAATGAAAGTCTATAACCTCTCGTGATCGACAAGTGACTTGCTACCGTTGTTCATATTGGCTCCTGTGGACATGTCGGTGCATGAAATTAAACACCGCTTAGACTAGTCAGTATCTGCATCTAAGCCTAGTTTTTTTGCCAAATATCTTATGTTTAATGTCGGGTTTTGTAAGGGAATAATATAGAAAATGGTAACGCTTTAGGTAATGAACAAAATGGTATATAAAACTCTACTTTGAAAAATGTGTGACATGTCGGGTTTTGGATTTAGACGACTGATGTATGTTTTAAACAATCGATATATACGCAAAACTGTACTGTAGCACTAGGCTCTTCATGAAAAGATACCTCCCAGGCCACGCTTTTGGATATTCTATAGACAATCTACACAATCGTGAATGGTATATTATGTACGAGGGGTCGAATCAAAATAAGTTGATTAGAGACAAGGACAACGTACACCCAGTGGCGATGGGGGGCGATCCCCCCCCTTCAGTTTTTTGGAACAACCAAACTAACCAGCGAAGTAAGATGCTCATTCGAAGCATATTTCGTTGTACACGTATCTCTTTCCGAGAAATTGATAAATAACAGGTGACTTTCCTCAGTACCAACGATGGAGTAATTAGCAAAAAAATTCAAATACTCCTAACACTTCGTGTGTAGGTGTTTTAGGAGTTCCTGATTATTTTCTACTTTTTTGGGTGGGGTGAAATTGGGGTGGTTGGGGGAAGGAGGGATGGAGGGTTGTAAGACTGGAACATTTTTTTGTATTCATAATAGACTGTTCATTAACCTGTGAAAGTGTGAAAGAAAGACCTAGCGGCAAAATACACTTTTTTAAGTCCAACGTTGTCCTGCCCATTACAGAAACCAAGTCACTTTGTCTGATGTATGATGTATACATACAACTATTGCTTTTGATTGATCTGTAATGTGGAAACTATTGAATTGACTTTCATGAAATTTTGACAGAGCGTTACTACCATCACGAGGATGGAAAATGCTTATAGTTCTTAAAAATCGTTTAGTTGCAGCGCAGCAATAATAAAAAACTAAAAATATAAAAACGTCTCAAACTTCATTTTTGAGCGTTCTAGGGGTTTTTGATCATTTTCTACTTTTTTTGAGTGGAGGTGAAATTGGGGTGGTTGGGGGGTAGGGGGTAGTAAAACTGAAAAATCTGTTGTATTCATAGTAGGTTATCCATTGACCTGTAAAAGAAAGACCTAGCAGCATAACACACTTTTCATGCTATGGGAAAATAATAAACTGCTATCACCATAATGCGAGGGAAGTACTGAGTCAATCAACTTGACTCCCACGTTTTAACTAACTACTACTCAGTCAACGACGATCAAAATACATGATCGTCGTTGTACTCAGAATACTAAAAGCTGTATGAATACGGCTCTGTTAGCCTGTGACGTCATACAGATCTCATGTCCCCGTGACTTTCAACGTCAACCGACATAACCTCACTTTTAAAATACCAAAACAAGTCCAGTGAAAGATGGTGTTATGAAAACATTTTCGCCGCAAATATGAGGCCATTTTTAAATATATGTACAAAAATTTACCGATGTAGAACATGTTCAACGTTAAGGTTTGACTTAGCATGGCTCAGAAGAGAAATAAGGCCCTGGAGGATATATTGCACAAGTTCAAGTGGTAACAAGGGCAATCCTTGTAAAAATACCTTTAAAAACTATGATAGCGTGATAAGTAGACATAAATTACATAGTATAGAAGATAAACTTAAGCAGAAAGGTTATTTTGTACTGAAAGATATCAAGGACAGCAAAGACAAAGTTAAAGAAAAAGTAGAGGAGATCATTGAACGAGAAAATATTTACACAATCCCAAATTTCCTATGTGTCGCTAGAATGGCTATATCTCCATACCTAGGCATCCTTATTGTACAGTCACAGTTCAATTATGCACTGGCACTTCTCGGTGCGGCTGCAGTAACAGATTTACTAGATGGTTGGATTGCCAGAACATGGAAAAGTCAGTCTTCAAAAATTGGAAGTTTCTTGGACCCAATGGCTGACAAAATGCTCATAGCAACACTGTTTCTCTCATTAACATATGCAGATTTGATACCAGTCTTACTCACAAGTATCATTATCACAAGAGATGCACTACTGGTGATTGCAGGGTTTGTTATTAGGTACCTATCGCTACCCCCACCTCGCACATTAACCAGGTACTTTGATGCAACACATGCTACTGCACAGTTAGCTCCAACATTTATCAGTAAGGTTAACACTGCAGTGCAGTTAGTTTTGGTGGGTTCAACATTGGCAGCACCTGTTTTTCATTACGTGGGACACCCGTTTCTAGAATGCATGTGGTATGTCACAGGAGCAACAACTATACTTGCAGGAATGAGTTATGTACTATCAAAAGATACTTATAGGATATTGAAAAAATCATATGTAAATAATAAGTGACTGTTATTACTTGAATATATATTTATATCATTGTGTACATTTCAATTTTAGGCATACCAATTTTTCCCAAAAATACAGTAAATGATATATTTGACCGAAATAAATTGTGACATAGGACATTTTCATGCCGATTTAGTTTAGGGGCTTATAATGACCAAGCTTACAGTGTATACGTTTTTTTGGTATATCTGTTGCCATGTTGTTACATCATTATGTTGGTAACTACTGCATTAATTTAGATGAAATTGGAGTGGGTATGCTGTGAGGTCATAGTTATGGTGGTTATGATGCTAATTTTTTTAAAAACTTGCAGCAAATGTAAAACCTACTTTACACGGTCAAGAAATGGATCAAATGTGTGACCTTGCAGAAATTCATCAAGAAATTGACAGAAAGAACCCTACAATTTATTGTCATTCATAGTTCAGTATTAATCTGATTACTATAATATGATGTAAATCATGACCTGTCATTACATAGTTGCTATTGTTGGCAGATCCAACTATCCCTATAAATTCCCAAAAAATTTCAATAAACCAGAACATGTTCTAGTTTGTCAATTTATTCACAAATTTCGCTAACGTCACAAATTTGATCAAGATCTTGACCCTGTAAAGTGGTTATAATAGGGGCAGAATATAATTGACACAAAAATTGAAAAAGCATTGTAATCCTTCAGATATTGTTTTTAGGCATTTGAGGAAACTCCAAAATTTTTTTGTACAATGCAGATCTATCCAATGGATAAAATACATCATATTTTGTGAAGCTTAATACTCACTATTGCTGTTCCAGTTTCTATGTGAAGTAGGTGCAACATCTGCCAATATCAAAAGTCTGGTTGTGTCGATACCATAATGTTTAAACATTTCTGCAGGATCAACTCCATTGTGCTTTGATTTACTCATTTTCTCCCAAGCTATTACTACTGGTTCATTGGTATCTTTGATGACAGCCTTGTTTTTCTTTAAGTCTGGAAAATAAAAAAGACAGCCAAGTAAAATCATCTAATATTTCTCATATATGGGTGTAGAACTATTTTTGTAATTCTGCTTCCAGATTGTTGGAAAACGTTTGACTTGAAACGAATTCACAAATTTTGTTAGTTTTTTAATTGGATCCTCAAGGAATAAAACAGATGGTGTTTGATTCTTCTTTGATTGTTTATGGCATTTGTCTGTTCAGGCAATATGCCAGCTCATTCAGTATTTTCTTGAAGCCGCTAAAACATTTTCTTGAATACCCAGTAACGATGAAAGTCTCAAACAACAAAAATTAAAGCTAACATACATTTTTGTTTTTTTAGTTACATACATGAAAGTTATTTGACAGAAATCTCAATAGTTACCTAAATATTAACAATATTTTATTAACATGAATTTATAAATGTTTGCTCTACTGCTTTGACTGCTCATGTATTTAATCCAGAAGTAAAAAAACCAGGTCCAGTAGAATTTAATGTCAATTTTAATTTCTTATCTATCAATAATGTATATCTCAAAACAAAATGTGTACACTTACCTATCACATTCACCTTACTTTCAGGTAAATATTCCCCAGTACTCTTCACTCTGTAGCTTCTACCCATCACCATTCCTTGTACCAGCAATCTTTTAAATGGTTCTTTTTCTGGTATCAGACCTAAGAAATGAAGGAAGTGGTTCACAAATCTAGCATAATATAAATGTAGGACAGCATGTTCTTTGCCACCAATATATAGATCCACTGGCATCAGTTTCTTCACTTGATTTTCATCAAATATCTTTTCTTGGTTAGTGGGATCTGTAAACCTGTAAAATTATATAGAAAACTAACATTTTCATCTGACAAAAGTCAGTTAAGAGGTTCCTATAGTTCTTAGATTTGAGCAGGGGAACCCACCTTTTATGATAACAACATATCAGAAATCAAAGCCAACTGGTTGGCTCAAAATAGAATGCATATTATTTATTTCCATCATAAATTGTTTATTTGCTGTTTGAAGATTTGTTCATGCTAAAATGTAATATATAAAAAACTTAATACCTTAAAAAGTACCATGAGCTATCAACAAATGTGTCCATTGTATCTGTCTCTCTTTTAGCATCTCCACCACATTTTGGACATTTGGTGTTTAGCCACTCCAAGTTTTCAGCAAGTTGTGAAATGCCTTTCTCACTTAACCTCGTCAATGTTGGCAGTTGAACAGGGAGTTTGTCTCTGGGTACTGGAACTGCTCCACACTCTTTGCAGTGAACCATTGGAATGGGTGTTCCCCAATATCTCTGTCTAGATATTAGCCAATCCTTTAGTTTTGCACTAGTCCAATGACCTCCAATATTCATATTTCTCGCCATATTGCAGATATGATCTTGTTTTGCTGTTATTTCTTGTGTGTTTTTTAGTATAGGTATGTTATCATAAAGTATGTTATGTGTCTGAGCAAAGTTGGCTGCTTCCTCAGATATTCCAGGGATACCTAAAAATTCATATCTAACTTACAATAAAATAATGATGACTTAATTCAAATAATACATGACTGACTTAAAGTTGAAAGAAATTATATACACACAGCTGTGATCATCCAGTTTGTAAACATCTTTTTACTAGTCTACAGGTTTTTTCTTACAATTTGTTATAAATAAATGGTGAAAATGAAGCATCTTGAACACATACCCACATAAAAGTCAGTAAAAGGCAAAAATTCTATTTCATGAGATACAAACACTGGAATTTTGTTCTTTGTGAATGGATTTTCAACCTCAGCTGTCAGTTTCACAGTCCCTTTGACGTCTGTGATCCCTTCTTGTCTTGCTAGAATATGGTTTTCATTAACTATTATGAATTTGACATATTCAATGTATTCTGGATGGGAAGTCCACAGAGTAACAAACCCATCTTCACTATTTACAACTTTAAAATCAAAGTTAACACCATTGCATTCTCCTATCCAGTGTTTTTGCATTTTTATTATGTCTCGCCAATCATGTAGTTTGGAACTGTCCAGATTATCAAACAAGCTTTTAGCAAACTTTGTTGTTCTTACAAACCACTGTTTTAGTAGTTTTTTCTCTACCTTGGCACCTGAGCGCCAAGAACATCCGTTCTCATCCACCTGTTCATCTGCTAATACTGTTTGGTCTATGGGGTCCCAATTAACTAAGGCTTTTCTTTGGTAGATTAATCTGAAAGGAGATGTATACTATTTTAGAGCAAATATTCTCTATCCTAACTTGAATCTAAAAACTGTAAAAATTAACAAAAAAATGTGCATGGCAGATTATAAGAAAACTATAATTATACTTATGCAAGAAAGGCAAGCAAAAAATCAACTACTGTTTCTATAACTGGCATGATAGTGGATGTGGTTTTTGGACAAGTTAACCCACTTCAATAGTTCACCATCTTTAAAATAATTCAACAAATACATAATTGGAAGAAATTTAGTTGGTGAGGGTAAATTTTTTCTTGGGGGGTATTAGTATTTATTATTCTTGGAAGGTGTAATTACCCTCATTCCCCCCCCCCCAATTCAATGCCTTTATCTAAGACTTCCAAAACTGCCCAATGTCCATGCATCTAGACAGATTAGTAACATTGATATTGATAGTAATATCTCCTTTTACTATGCCTACAGGTAAGCACAACATGAGATTATCTCTTTCTCCTTACATTAACGATAATGGCCATTATATAAATACTCTCTATTTTATATAGATTTCTAACAAATAGTGAAATCATAGTTGAAAGCTATGTTCTAGCTAGGTACTAAGTAGAAAGTATGATATGCAAAATATTCTATAATAGTCAGTAGTCCAATACTGTATAAACTTGATAGAGAAATAAGTCAAACAGCAATCATTTTTCCTCAACATATTGTCTATTCAAAAAATATCTATCTCCAAAAATATCTCCAAGTAGTAATTTCAAAATTGAAATTAATTTAGGACCAAGAGTGTTTCTGCAGTAATATACAGGGTTTTTAGTACCGGCTCGGTCGATAACTCCACTACTGTAGAAGATAGCGAAAAAAGTTGTATATAAAAATTGTAGCCACGGATATGCTTCTTGCTCAGAAAATATTTTGATTTATACAGGGTGATCCATAACTACGTGGTGATGCAAACATGCATTTTTTTAAATGAGACTCCTTATATATTATTCCATATTCAAATTCCACTAATGATTTCCGTTCTTCCAATATAGGGTATTGTTACATTATACCGGGTGTTTCAAAAGTTATGACCATTTTTGTATCCAAATCACGGTCAAATGAACGTACTGTATATCAAAAAGTAATTAATCAAAAAAAATTTTTTTTACATGAGAAGATTAGAAATATTCTCTAGTTTTAAAATACGTTACAAAAAAATCCCGCGATGCATATTCGTATACAGGGTGATGTAGAATGCAAAATCTAGATTTTCTCTCTTTTTTTAAATGTAACCCCCAATATTTTATTATACCAAAGAATTGCTTTTAATATGCTCTTTCATCTTTGTATAGCACTTATTATGGCTGCATTCATTAGTTTCTGAAATATTTCGATTTTTCTACAAAATTTAAATATACCTTCTATTTCTTTAATAAAATTTATTTATTTTGAAAAAATACTACCAAATTTTGTTTTTGCTTAACAAACAACTAAAATATAAGGCGATAATAATACTTGATCAAGTCAAAACACTGAACTAACGAGATAATATAGGTCAAGTGTGCTGAGGAAACAATTTTATAGACGTCATGCATAATTATCAAGCAGATGTATCCGGTAGGCTATGAAATATGAAATGACACCGTCCAAATAAAACGATTCTTCAATCTTTCAAACGCATTTTTTTAGAGTGCCTCCGTTCTGGATATTGCTATTCATAGTTGATATATTCTAGAGGCAAGTAGACAATTTCTCAAAGATTCTCCTAAATACCCTCAATGGAAAAATTAATTTTCAAAGCTAGTTTTTCACACAGTACGGAATTATTGAGTAGGTTATGAAAACTGTCAATTTTTCAAAGCCTACCTGATAGAACTACTTGGTAATTATGCATGACGCCTACAAAATTGTTTCCTCAGCATACTTGACTCTATTATCTCGATGATTTAGGATTTTGGCTTCATCAAATACTATCAAGACGTTATAATTTAGTTGTTCGTTAAATAAAAAACAAATCAGATAGTACTTTCTCAAAATAAATAAATTTCAGTACACAAATAGAGGCTATATTTTAAATTTACCGAAAAATCGAAATATCTCGGAAACTGATGGACGTAGGTACAACAAGTGCTATACAAAGATGAAAGAGCATATTAAAAGCAATTCTTTGGGATAATAAAATATTGGCGGTTACATTTGAAAAAAAGAGAAAATTTGGATTTTGCATTCTACATCACCCTGTATACTAATATGCGTCTCGGGCTTCTTTTATAGCCGATTTTAAAACTAGAGGATATTTTTAATCTTCTCATGTAAAAAAAATATTTTTGATTCATTACTTTTTGATATACAGTACGTTCATTTCTCCGCGATTTGGATATAAAAATGGTCATAACTTTTGAAACACCCTGTATAATGTAACAATGCCCTATATTGGAAGAACGGAAATTATTAGTAGAATCTGAATATGGAATAATATATGGGGTGTCTCATTTAAAAAATGCATGTTTGCATCACCACGTAGTTTTGGATCACCCTGTATAAATCTAAATATTTTCTGAGCAAGGAGCATATCCGTGGCTACAACTTTTATATACAACTTTTTTCGCTATCTTCTATAGTAGTGGAGTTATCGACCGAGCCGGTACTAAAAACTCACCCTGTATGTTTGAATATAGCTACATGTTACTACTTTTATAATATCCACGTGTTGGGGTTTCTTCAAAAGTACCTTATAAGAACCCAAATTATTATCAAAAACACTATCTTGCTTATCTAATTACCTAGAGATGTTTCAGACATCTTTGAGTAACTTTTTAATCTCCATATGAAAGACTGTAGATAGCTTAACAGCTTTTGTAAATTAGTGAATAAAAATTATACTTTCCATCTGAATATCAATTTATATAATGAATGATTACCCTGCTTCATATAATTTTAGGAATAAATCTTGTGTCCATCTGTAGTACTTAGGATCACAAGTAGCAAACTCTCTCTCCCATTCAAAACTACATCCAAGCTCATGAAGCTGTTTCTTCATGTGTGCAATATTTTGATTGGTCCATACATCTGGAGCTATTTTCCTTTCAATAGCAGCATTCTCTGCAGGCAGTCCAAAAGCATCCCAGCCAATAGGATGGAACACCTACAATTAATAAATTAATATTTATGGGTGATTCTACATTAAGAGGTACTTTCAGCAGCCACAACAAAAACACGTACTATATTCAAAATGTATTAAAAGTAATGCTAGTAGCTCCTCGTATTCAGCATCTACTTTAGTGCTAGTGAATTTCATTACTGTATTTTCCATAGTTTTGCCTTAATCACACTTTAAACTTTGAAAAAGTCCCTCCCCTGGTATGTCCCATTAATGTGTCTTCATTCAATCAGTAATTTTAAATACACTTAAATACAGTTAAATAGTTCAATGTGAGTTATTACATGAACTAGTATAAATGCTAATCACTACCCAAATAGTACAATTAATGAATATATCCTTATCCATGAGATATATTCTGGCAAACTTTGTTCTTTATATTTCGCGTCTCCTCCCCTGGCATTTTGCAATCTTTGAAATACCTAGTTTATCTTCATTTATATTTGATGACTTTGGTCTGAATGGTATGCCTGTGACATCAAGTTTGCAAAAAGCATGGCGCGAGTCAACCATGCGGTCTCGCTAGCGCCCATTTTCATCAAGAAGCTTGTTGGTGGAGAGTGTTTCCAGTGAATGCTGTCTTTCCACTGGTGAGTATTAGTTCATGAAAAATTGATGTTAACGATTCATTAGTTTCCTGGATTAGCTGTAATTTGTTTGTAGATTGTTAGATTATTTTTGTGTCTCTGAGTGCTAAATAGTCTTATTGTTATATCTATTTTCTGGCGAAAAAGCTCCTCCCCTGGCATATCTTCCCTGCCTCCTAAGATGCCAGGGTAGAGACAACATGTTCAGGGGAGATACTAATATAGCAAATGGGAATACTGTCATGATTTGTACAAGCCATATTGCAATGTAATACTGTTCTTTTAATGCTATGCCGATATCTGACGTGAATTTCTTTACAGTACAATGGATAACAAGAAAAAAATGACTCGTGAAGAACGCCTTGCAAAAAACCGTCAGGCAGAGAGATTACGACATCAGCGCATAAAAAATGATCTAGCAAAATATGAAAAACAAAAAGATAAAGAAAAGAAAAAGTAGTATCAAAACTGTGGACTGATAGAACTATTAGTTCTTGGGCTATTCGGCTGGCGTCGACACGTTCCGCTGCCTTGCGGCCGAGAGACTCTCGGGATACGCCGAACAGATGACATCAGCGTCTGAGGATGTCGACCACTCGTGTTGGCGAAACGTCAAGCAGCGAAGCGCGCCGAAGCTAAGGCGGCGGAGCGTGTTGACGCCGGCCAAACAGCCCAAGAACCGTTCATCGGATCATGGCCGCGAAAGTCTTACACAATACAGACTGAACGACTCCCCGCGAACAAAGAAAAGCCAAAAAGTTATGGCGAGAAAAGCAACGAAGAAGTCCAGTTCGAATAACGAAGCCCTTCAACTATCTCCAACCGAAAATATGGACAGGTGAGCATAGGCAGGACAACGAAACTCAATTCGTACTAGGAAAGCAAGAAATTCATAAAGAAAAGAAAAAGTTGTTGTTTGGTGAAGCTATTTCCCAACAACTAAAAGAAAACTTTGCAGATCTATCAACAGAAAAGGAGAGGGGACTGTTTGAATGGGTAATCAGTGGAAGATTAGTGGATCAATACAGAATTTTTGAAAGAGAAAAGGAACTAAAACCTCTAAAGAAATGAAAAGCAAAATTAAGACTGGTAGACAAGCACAGAATGCAATCAAGATGCAGGACAATCCTCAACATCTGGGAAAACATCATACTGCAACAGCAGTTTGGTGCTAGTCAAATTATTACACAGGGGAACTGAATACTGTTACATAGCAATGTGTACTGGTGTGGAAAAGAATGATGAGGTAGTCTTTTGTAAAATCTGGGACAATACTGCAAAAAATTCCAGAACTGATTGATTGAGACGTTTCGTTTATTACTCAGGACCAGATTTTAGAAAAACTACTTTAAGCCTAATTTAAAAATGAAAGGACAGCAGATTTTTTATGTTTCCACTGAAAGTGTTGATATCTATGAGCAGAGATGAAGAATTACATTTTTATTTACTTATGCTGGTTTGTGATTTCAATAGCCAAAGTTCAGAATATTAAATATTTGTTTTGTAAGAAATTTTATGTTATTTTCAAGTCTATGATGCCCATTTATGGTACATCAAAAATATAATAATTATAAGTATTTTTATATGTTTCAAGAGTTCTGATTTACGTTGACTAGCTGTATTTAACAGCAAAACGTTGTTTAAGAAAGTTAAGGCTGATTTATTAATAGTCAAATTTTATCCTACCCTGCTCTGCTGTATCTCCCCTGCATAGAATATCTCCCCTGGTATCTCTTAAAACAACAGAAAACGAGAAAAATAACTGGCCACCTTGCAGAAATGCTCACAGTAGCTGTTTTGATAAAACATCCTACTATGAGATCAAATGAAGAAAAAATATGCTATGCCGCCTGTCCCTTATGATCAGTGACCTCTTAATGTAGAATCAACCTTATATGAATGCAGCACAATATTAAGCAATTACATTTTTGTTATTCATTCTCTGATATCGGGCAACCGCGTCGCTAATTGTATACACCCGTACATGTCCCATGTGAAGAGAACCCGAGGGATATGGGAACATTGGCAAGACATAATATTTTTCTTTGCATTTTTCATCACCATCGAATCCTTTGGGCAGTATTTTATCTTTCCACCTTTCCTCGATCATATGCTTTATTTCAGGAGTAATCTCCTCATTCTGAAACCATTTAACATGAATAAAAATGTAATTTCAAATATTGTTTCTCATATTACCCATAGGTTCAATGACGATACGAAGCGTGGGATTGAAACAGTATTGTGGTGCTTATTTAATCTGCATAAATTACTTCTAATAAATATCATTTTTATTGGAAAAACGTCTCGTTCGTCATTAGACCGTAGAGTTCAAAATATTTGAGTTTCGCTCTCCAATCGGATTTTAAGGTTAGTCCATTGACTTTCTGTGACAGTTCCCATTGGTGACATTATTATTTATTTTTTGGTGGTTGCACTGTCAGCACTTAAATTAAATAGAATTCGAAACAGAGGAGTTACGTCGTACTTTTATTCATCATCATGTATCTAATTCATATGAGTCGGTAAAAATTAATTTATTTTTAGTTTTTTCATGCTAGTATTACCCAATATTCACTGTTCGCGAGTGGTGTGCGTGGGTGTGCGCAATATAGGGTGCATTAATTTTCTTGTTATGGCTACCTTGGTCGTTAATTCGTTATTCTCTGTTCTGTGTCCTGTGTCTTCGATGTTTCGTGAGTGCGGCGCAGGCTGTTCACAAATGTCAGGTTATCTCATTCATCCATTGTCAAAATTTAAAATTTGAAAATCATTACAAAACATAATCAAGACCAACTAATGCAATCCACTTCCATCAACAATTAATCCAGTATGGCTCTGCAAGTATCGAGTACATATGCAAAACGGCTATTACAAGTAATAAATGGGTAAGTATAAGATATACCATAACCCAACTTCCTACAGTTTTATGTTCTGGATCGGATATTTTTCAGCATACGAAAGCTGCAGAATCAAAAATCTGTTGGAGAATGCTTACAGAGGCAATATGGTTCAAAGGAATGGAATAATCTCACGCCAAGACCTAAAAATAAGGTTACTGATATGCCTCCCATGAGTGAACCAATCAAAGGTTTGCCTAGGCCAATATATGCCAACTTCAAAGAAGAAGATCAAGTAACTGAAGTGACTACACTGTCTAATGGTCTTCGAGTGGCTTCAGAGAACAGATTTGGAGAGTTTTGTACTGTAGGAGGTAGTAAATAATATTTTATTGCTATGTTTTCAAACATTAATTCATCATAATACTCAGTTCCTTATAATTGTTTAAATTCCTCAAGCAGTGTATTATAACACTGTTAGCAAGATATTCATTCATTCATTCATTTATTTGCAATAAAACTACAAATAATGCCACCCCTAGAAGGCTGAGCCTTGTGGCGGGGTATAGGCATACAAGGTAGGATAATTATAATACGTCACAAAATATTTTGTGGTGCCATTTTCTAAAGCCAATGGTGATACAACTGCAACCATCAGCATAGAAGTCTCTTCTATGTAATAATAATAACGATTTATTCATGACCAAAGTCATTCACAATACATTATCACAGTAGATACATCTCTTAATATCATTTTCAAATTTCTTGAATGAAAAACTGAAAAAATCAAAATTAGGCTATTTGCTTCCCTGCATATGCTTGATATAAGCGATTAAAGCTATAATTTGTCGGATGAGAGGTTAGATTAAAAGTTATTTTCTGACAAGTTTGTCTCTCAGCTACATTCAAATTAATTGATGTTAAAAGGACCAGTGAATGAATTAGATCATTTAAAATTTTGAATAGAATAATTTGACATAAACCATATCCCAGGGAGAATCTTGAAAACTTAGAAATGATTGCTGCTACCTACTTAGGTTATAATGGCCACTTTAACACGTTGACGGCCACCATAAGGACCTTAAAGTTATTCCTCAGAGGCCATAGTGGAAAATTCATAGTTTAAGCCATTTAAGCTTGGGATATATTACATGATAAATAAAGGGTGTTCAATGCAATTTTTTCAAAAAATATTTTAACCCCTGGTGATGCTCATGGTACCTCAGTAATGATTAGATATCTGTGATGCTGTGAGCATCACCAGTGGTCTCACCACTGATAGATTTTTATTTAATGTCCAAACCAAATGAAATACATTTATATATTACAGAAGGTAAGTAATTAACTTATGTTAATGTCTCTCAGTGAACAAGTAAGACACAAAAATATATTGCACTGGCTACACTTCATTTTATGCATTCCATAAGCCTATACTAGTAACTATTGCACAAGGCCCCATTACTGACATAGTATGAAATATAATCTGTAGTAGAGAAAACCATAAAACTTACCTATCTGTATCTGTAGAGTGGGGAGGGTGAGTGGTCCCACTGCACTTAGGCCACAACTGGCCCATTGTGCATCCTCCCAGGGAGTTGTTTGCTCAGGTCATCGTCCATCCTGCCAACTTACCTAATTTCGCTATAAAATGCACCAGTCAACATACTCGATCAAATGAAAACAACATTGAAATGAGTAAACAAAGTAGGGATAATACCTGTTGAATACCAACCTTAGAAACTAAGCCTATACTACCAACTGACAGATGACAACAGTATGCTATCTATCAAATACTTCCCTGAGTGCCTTGTATAAATCTGAAGCCATTCCCACAGGTATTCATAATCTGACATTAGAGTGAAGCATGATTTGAGACCACATCAGATGAAATTTTTTTCGTGAACCACCAGTGATGCTCATGGTAGTTAATGTGTTAATGATGGAAGTATTACATTTGTAGGTAATAAATATCTGAGAGCTGAGGTAAACAGTTGACAAAAGCAAAAAAAACCTGTTAGCAGATTTCACTTTCTTTAAGTTAGACCATACATATTTGAATTAGCTTTGAGGCTGTCCATTAATCATGTGAGGCTTGAAAGGGAGGGGGAGGGGTTTGACAAAAATCTGGGTACTAAAAATAGACATGATGTTAGACGGGGGAGGGGGGTAGTCTTAAATCTCACCAAATATGACCAAAGGAGACGGGGGTTAAAAATGCTAAATAAAAGATCATGTGATTAATGGATGGCCCCTTTACAGCAAAACATCAAACGTTGATTTTTCTTAACAAATGTAATTTTAAGAATAATTTCTTTTTATGTCAACTCCTTTTAATCCTATATGTAATAGTTGTGATATCAACTTCACCACATTGTCAGATATCTTCGAATGTATCCTACAGCTTAGTTCTAATATGTAGCTATCATATAATGTTTTCTTTTTGATACATACCTTTTCTTCTTTTTTATTTTTTATTTTATATTAGTTAATTTACTTTATTTATGTTTTTTTGGCTTATCCTGTTATTGGGTGCGTGCACCTGTTGGATATTAATAAAGATCTATCTATCTATCTATCTATCTATCTATCCACATTCTAAAGCCTAAGTGAAATTTCTTTTTTCAGGATTCTACCTGGGACCTGTTTATATATACATAATATGTATATATTTATTTATAATGTCTAGTAAAAGATGGTATTTTCTTATAGCCTGACTTAAAGGATTACTAAGGGCCCGTTTCACTGGTTCCTGATAAGAGTCAGATAGGATAGCTCATCTGTCCTATGTTATTTATATGGCATTATCTAACAGATAGGCTATCTGATACTTATCAGGGACTGGTGAAACCGCTCCAAGTCTAATATTGGCTCTTACATTTTCCTGATATATATTATTTTATAATTGTATCTCAGTTATAAGGATATCTCTACTAAAAGTCAGTCTGTGTATATGTTAACAAGTTAAATAAAGATAAAATTTTCAAGATCTTATTTTGCAAAACTTGCACAGAATTAAAGAATTAAATCTGACTGTGCCGTACCCCATATATATATCATACGTACATCTAAAATGAAATAGGAAATATGCACTATATACATTTAGTTTACTTTGGTGGGTTAAGTAATTTGAATTTCTATATTTATACAACACCCTAATCATAGGGGATACTTTCATGATATGTAATCTAGATGCTCCACAGAAGTATACACAAATCAAATCCAACATGTATCCTTATTATCTAATTGACTTCATTTATGTATAAATATAGGCTTTTGTTGTTTGTTTAATATCTGCAGTGTGTGGCTAAATGGTAATCTGCACTGTTTTTAGTCATGATGTATCCAGCTGGGTTTTTCAGCCTAAGGCATCAGGTGCAACTGAAAAATGATAAGAATATGCAAGCTTGAATAAATACACATATTTGAGATAATGTAACTACTTACGAACTATTTACTGTAAATACCATAGGCTGATCTAACAAATGTATGGCTAGTTATCATTTATGAAAGCACCTGCTGAGGCATCAGCAAGAATGACAAACTTATATAATCTCACATATTTGAGATACTGTAACTACTATATTAACAATATGCTATAATTACCATACAAAGCTCTAGGAATGGTTAGTTTTCAGCTCTCCAAGGGATCAAACAAATGCATATTATGAGAAAAGTAGACAAAAACGTCTTTTATTCTGTTTTATAAGTTTGCTTAGCAGATTGATTTTTTTGAAGAAATTTGCCTTATTGTCCAAGTATTCATAATATCTAGAAAAATGTAATATTGTTGGTTAAACACCTCTCAGAAAATTGAAATACATTGCATAAGTCTGTATCTCACTATACTATAATTCAATAGTTTAATATCAAATTATGGAGGTATGAGTTAATTCTGTTATTTTTTTTCAGTTATCATTGATTCAGGCTCTAGGTATGAAGTTGCTTATCCAAGTGGTATATCACACTTCTTGGAGAAACTAGCTTTCAATGTAAGTAAATGAATTGAGTACATTTATACTTATTTTAAGTCCACATACTTTTCTGGCATGTTTGGCATTATATATTATGCAGTCAAGATGAAATATCATGTTATTAAATTCAGCTAGTATAGAGATTCCTACATCTGAGGTGTCCAAAAAGTAATTTATGGAGATACATATTGTCTTTCATCTCATACACTGGCCAATGTATGTATGCACTCCTACAGAAGACATTAAAAAATACTTTGTAGTATCAGGTTCATAACAAAAATTAAAAAATCATTGTTACTACTTCAACTACTTCAATTCTAAACCCTAATTCTAATTAACATGATATTTGCATGCTAAATATTATTATCAGAGTATACCTAGAGTTACATGTTGCAGTTGCTATATGTTAATGTTTAGGCACCATTTGGACTACTTAGTACTTACTTTGGTTTTAGCACATTGTTGTTTGGGGGCAGTATGGGCACCTCTTTGAGAAAGTGTTAGCTTTTCTGGTATCAGCCCTCTTTAGGGATAGTCACAGTGATTGGTTTAAAATGGAAAGATATCAGTCAGAATTAGAAATTAATCTTTTGTTTGCGAATTTGCTATTGGCAGTTGACAATTTCTCTACCTATACATATACTCATGGTTGCAAAACATTGTAAATTGATTTGTAGTCAACAAAACAATATCCGAATCGTGATGACTTACTAGCAATTCTTGAAAACCATGGTGGCATCTGTGATAGTCAAGCATCTAGAGATACATTTATATATGCAGCATCAGCCTACTCTTCTGTTCTTAAAGATGTTATAAGGTTGTTGGCTGAAGCTACTATTAGGCCGCAGATCTTAAAAGAAGAAGTGGATGGAGCGAAAATGGCTGTAAAGTTTGAACTGGAAACATTAGGCATGAGGCCTGAGCAGGAAACACTGATGATGGATATGATACATGCTGTAAGTATATTGTATTTTGTATATAAAGATCTGAAGAGTTATAATTAGGTGAAAAGCAAGAATTTCTTCTACAAGTTACTCCCTGGGATGATCATAATGTCGCTGTGACATTCACAACAGACAACTCACAGTAGAGTTTGTTTATCCTGTGGATAAATCAATTTAACATGACTTTGATAGATCCATTAATTCTAAACTTACATATTTTTATGAGTAGGTGAATCCTTAAGTTATGATGTTATTCACTTTATACCATAATCTATACCTGGGAGGTTTTTATGTTATATGTATAACGAAAATAATCTCTGAAACTTAGCTGTTCAAGGTTTTTTAATTCGTCATTTTTCAAAAAATGGTTGGGGAGATTTTGAGGGTTTAATTCGTAGGGAGTAATGCTAAAGAACATATTATTCCTAATCAGAACCGGCCAGTAACGTCACACAGTTGATGACTTACCAGCGCAAAAAACATGGCGGATGACATTGTTTCTAGTCAGTGGTGTAACAATTGTTTTATCAATTCAAATTTGAATAATAGTAAATGCAAAGGACAGGTATTTTACTTTACACAAACTCTCTCCGGAGACACTGGGCTCAGGAAAACGTAAAACCACTCAAAAATCAAAAATAAATCGCACACAAACGATCAGCAAACAATGTTCCGCCAACTAACCAACCAACCAACCGACGCTGCTGACGATAATATGACCGCGGGTGACTTAAACGAACACTGCGCACATAAGTAACCATGACGTCACTGAGATGTTTTCGCAGGAAATTACGGGTAACCTGTAACATACATTTTCTGAATCATTTTGAGCATAGTCAAAAACACATTTTTGGAAGCTCAAAATCAAAATCTGTTGATGAATTTTTTTACACTTCATATTTATACATGTTTGACTAGTATTTTTTGTTTTTGTAATACACAGTAATTCTTGGACCTATTCAAAATCATTAATTTGTATTATGAAATTTTATTCCGTATAGATCTTTTAAATGTGTGGGACATACGACATATAATATTATTTGGTGGTTCTGGAAAGTTGATTTATATTAATCTATGTGAGGCAGTTAAATGTAGTCGACTAATTTTTTCAATTCTTAAGATTGTATAACAAATCTGAAAGTCATCTTAGATTCTCTTTGGTACCACAAAATATATAGAAGGTAGCAAGTTATATATATTTATAGAGAACCTTGTTTATCAAACTCTTATGAACTTTATATTTTTCGTAAAATATTTTTAATGATTATGTGTCTTTTGAGGCGGAGCACCTTTATTCTAGTCACATTAGGAGTGCTATTTCTTTGATTTTTACACTGTACAACTTGGCATATGCCTAACAAAAATAGGATTGATTTTAGGCCGCTTACAGAGACAATACACTAGGACTCCCCAAACTTTGTCCACCAGAAAACATCCACAAGATTGACAGAGAGATACTGTTCACTTACCTCAGCCATCACTATACACCTAAAAGAATGGTGATAGCTGGTGTAGGAGTAGAACACAGCAGATTGGTTGATGCTGTGCAGAACTATTTTGTTGATGATCTGCCTACATGGGAGACAGATAAAGGATTGACTATCTCTAATAAACAGTTAGATGTTGATCATAGTATCGCACAGTATACTGGTGGAATGGTCCAGGTATGTGTAAGAAAAACATAGAATTAAGGTGTACCTTCCAGGGTGGCATTTATTTGTACTAGCTTGTGCGGATAAATAGTAATAGTAATAGGAAATAAAAAGGAAAAAAGATATGGGATTTCAAGAGCTGTTGCATAAATACCATTTTAACTTATAACTTTGATTGAAATTTATAAAATTCAAGTGCTCAAGATTCATTGTTCTAGGAACTAAACACTTCTTCAACAACATGAAGGGTTAACTATTTCCACTGCTTTTTAAACAGGCTAATTTTTTTTAATATCTGTCAGTGCTTTGGAGAAATTAGAAAAACTAGTAGGAACATAAAAATCCCGAAACCCTCACTTCAAACTTTTTAAATCTTTTGAATATTTTAATTAATAATCGGCCGCTTGCAAACTATTCTAAGTCCTATATATATTTAAGAGTGACCATCATTTCATCACCTAAAAGCAATCACACCCACTCAAAAAATCAGTTGGACTTTGCTTTAGTTGATTGCTAGAACTGAGGTTCTTGTATGAATCACATTTATCGATAGAACTATTTTACTTGAGACATTTATACACTCACTAGAAGTCGCTGGAATATGTCTACATCGAAAGAATTTGCTTTATGTACTTTATTTAAAGTTCACTGCACGATGGACGTCTTAAATGACATATTTAATGCCCCTCACTCAACAGACGTCACTGTTCGACATTTTGAGGAGACATTTGTCTTACCAGTGTTTAAATAATGCCCGTTTGCACCGACTTGCTTGACTGAGGCTTAATCTTTGGTTGACCTTATTCCAAATATTTGAATTGCATTGTCGTCATTTATAACTTTAACTGAAGCTTAAAGGACAACAAAAATCTAGGCTGTAGTTAAACTGCCGTTCAACGGCAGCCTACTAAAATGCCGTTATCAGATATGACGTCATGGAAGTGACGTATTTGACGGCTTTGTAATCGCTGTAGTTAAACTGCCGTCAAACGGTAGCCCACTAAAATGCCGTTTACAGCTGTGGCATCATTGAAGTGACGTATTTGACGGCTTTATATTAGCTGTGATTAAACTGCCGTCAAACCACTGAAATGCTGCTAATAGCATATTCGATTTCTTGCACAAATCGCCAAATTTCATTATCGGTTATATTGTCTGACTTGTTTGCATTATAGTTGTGACAATTTTTGCTGAATTATGGGAATCCGGATATTATTGGCATTGACTGTAGTAAGTTTTCCGATTAGTTTTGAGCCGCTCAATGGACAAATCTGTTGTTTGAGCAAGGACCTAATGTATTAAAAAATCTTAAAACGCTATGGGCCAATGATACTGCTGCTGTAATTGTAAATGTAAACAATAGTGGCGAGAATCAGTCTCAGTTTTTCACTGTAAGCAATGACGAAGTTTTTTTATAACTGAGCAGACCGCGTAGGCATAGCCTAAATAACAGAGTACCGCGGCTGCCGTGAAAAGGTTATGTTAACGCGTGATTTGAATGGGCCAATACCCGCAGGCCCAATAAATACATCTTTTGGCAGTCCGTCCCAAGCCTTGGACATCCTGGGAATAAATGTGCGGTTGTACCGCTCGGTTCTTGATGTATGAAGAACGACCGCCTTAGGATGAGATGCAGCTGTCGCGCGGGTGCATCTAATTTGTATTTGAAAGCGAAAATAAAGTTTCTGTTGAACAAACTGGAGTATTTGACCAGGTGCTTCCTCCAGTCCAAAGCAATACGAATAAAGCCTTTGTATTAGATAATGCTAATCTATCATCCTGGTGTCAGTTATCTGGAGAATCATCTGCGCCTGGTTACAAGGCGATTATGGTATAAGACAACAGAAATTCCCAATCTCTAAGACCATGTGACAATGTAGAGGAGGATATAATACCTGATTCAATTAAAGTTGATGAAGCTTAAATATCAATGAATTAGTTCCATATGACGTCAACAGTTCAGCAATCATCTTATTGAAAAGTGGGAGTCAGTGATATCACATTGCATGTTGTCTGTCTTACTGCTCATAAAGAATAGGTATTTGATCATAGGAATACTGATGAAGCTGTTGGAACGTCATTTCTGTGGGCTTTCGTTTGACGGCAGTTTAAGTACAGCGATTATAAAGCCGTCAAATACGTCTTTTCAATGACGTGACATCTGTTAACGGCATTTTAGTAGGCTGCCGTTGAACGGCAGTTTAAGTACAGCGAAAAATCTAGCCGAGGATTTCTTTGGCTCAAATAGCACTTAGCCTATATTCACATGTCATTTGGTGTCGTTTACTATAATTTTAAATTTTTTTGAATGACTCAGGGTGACTAGAACCTGTCTTAGTTATATTTGATCATATAGAAACAAATCTTGAATATCCGTACAACTGTTTTTCGTTCTTCGACAACCCTCAGGTCTCCTGTTTGTTATCTTCTCCCAAGCGTCATCTTTATCTGTCCATGTAACAGCATCCGTTTTATTTTCTATAATATTCCTTTAGCTTACATTTACTAAGAGATGTTTTTTGTTCAAAACTTAAAATCCTTGCTCGTTTAGTTGCTTGTCTGTTTCCATATTTGATATTCATCAATTCACCAAATACATATTTCTAGACCTGAAGCTACTATATTACGCAAAACTGTGTCAATCTTACAGACATTCGGCAGTGTTAACTGGTGCTAAACCCTACTGACCTTTTTTACTCTTACAAAGTATTACTAAATTTGACTTAAATCATTGATTAAGGTATTCTAAATACTTTAATCAATGCTTAAATCTACCCTGTAGTCAGCTCAATCTTATCTCAATCTTAAGTGACAGAATTAAGCAAACCAGTGCAAAAAGCCATAAATAAAATATTAAATAACATGTGTAGTTGTAGTAACAGATATACTTAGAGACAATAAATATTGCATTACAAAATGTTACTGTAATGCATCATAACATTATTGTTTTTTCTGTTTGTTATCTGATATTAAAGATTGATATTTGGGTATTCATCTGTCTGAAATAAATTTATTTGATTATTTTTTTAGGAAGAATGTGATATCCCGCAATTCGCTTCGGCGGGTCTTCCCGTCTTAACCCATGTGATGATAGGCTTAGAAGGTTGTTCTCACCAAGACGAGGATTTCATTGCCATGTGTGTACTTAACATGATGATGGGCGGTGGTGGGTCCTTTAGTGCAGGAGGACCTGGTAAAGGGATGTATACTAGGTTATACACAAACGTCTTGAATAGGTACGTTAATATTGTCGATGATGGAATATTGTATATTTCATTAATTTGTCCTTTCCTTCATTCGCATTTTATCAATGGAATGTATTTTGATGATTTAGTTCACAGTTTTACAAGGACTTGATAGCTTATTTTAAATTCCAAATTTATCCTGTATATTCCTCTGTTATCCATTATGCTTAAACTGGTTAACCATCATGATCAGTACTTTTAAGAGAAAATTGACTTTAATTAACCTCAGCTAACTTATTAACTTATTATTCCGGTTTTTTTCAACTTAGAATAGTGATCTTTATAAATGCTGTGTTAGCGAAAATTTATTTCCTGTTCTTCACTCATACTAGGAGAAATCTCCTTAAATAAGACCTATTTATTTCAAGAATACATACCTAGTCGTAAAGGTATAAATAAATTTTTATTTCAGAAATCCGTCTTACGATATAACATAATAATAATAATAAAACGTCTTTATTTTAACCTCAGCGAAGTTTAGCAGCGCTGTTCTACTCAACTGAGGACTTTTAAATGTTACAAAAATCAAATTTGGAACATATGTTGCAATAAACGTCTAGAAATGTAAATAATAAATAATACGCAACAGAAAATAAAAAATAATAATTTGCATAGTTCACAATCACCTTCACAACCTACTGTCTTAAAGATCTAGCTTGTTCATCCAACAGATATTTTTTGTACCTGTTTCTAAAAAATTCAAATATTTGAGGAAATTTTATTGATGCCCGCTATCGCAAAAATTAAATTATTTTAGACATATACGAACGTTTGTTATACTTATTCCATATCCCATACACTCTCTATAAGGTTTATTACTGCATAAGCTTTAAAAACAGGTTGTTTTAAATAATCTACCTTAACATTTAAAAACTCAGAGTGGTTAAAAGGACAGAAAATACTTACTTGTTTTTATAGGTACCATTGGATGTACAGCGCCACAGCGTACAACCATGCATATTCAGATAGCGGCTTGTTTTGTATACATGCTAGTGCACCACCAACACATTTAAGAGATATGGTCGAGGTTATTGTTAAAGAAATGGTCAATATGACTGGAAATATATCGAGTCAAGAACTTAGGGTAAGTAGTAACGGCTAACGGCTTTTCGTTAACTCACATTCTGATCTAGTATTGCCAGGGAAACTTTCGTAAATGGAAAGCCCTTGGTTTGCTCTAGGTTTTAAAGCTTGTTACAAAGGAAGACGATAAACAACACAAATGTGGCAGGTTTGTCTATGTAATATCAGTTTGACGTAATATTGTAGAAGGTTTTCCATTGCATTTGGTGTTTATTGCGATTATTTATATCTAATTTTGACAAATAAGATTCTAATAAGTTTCATTTTAAAACTTTATAAGATGAGGTTTTTGAGACTGTATTTTTTTGCTGACAACACCTGCACTATTAGTTAGTGTGTTTTTTTTTCTGAGAAAATTGGTAGTAACTTGAACTATTATATTTCAGAGGGCAAAAACACAACTGCAGTCAATGCTCCTGATGAATTTAGAATCTAGACCGGTTATGTTTGAAGACATAGGCAGACAGGTTCTTGCAACAGGACACAGAAAAAGGCCCAAATATTTCATCGATGAGATTGGTATGTTTTTTATGTTGTGTTTCTTTAGCCCATACATATGTAATAGAGTATAGTGTTACTGTTTCGGTATTTCGCGGTATTTTTTGTTCGCGTCGTGTCTTGTTCTAAAACTGGGAGTACCCGGTTACTTAGTAACTACTCAGACTTCACCCGGTACAAGCATGATTGTTCAGTTCATGATTAATAGTATAATGTATTGACTATTAAAGGTCCACAACCAGCTTGATAGTGACTACTAACTGCATTGGATAGATACAAGCAGCAATCCTGTGAAATGCTGATTGATAACCTTTAGTTAACGTAATACTGCCTCTCTAGTACGATTAATAACATAGCACTTCTTGACCACCAACGAAAGACGAGTTTGCGACAAATGCCGAGGTGAGCATCGACTTGAAGGAGGAGGAAAAGTGGACCAAGTACCAAGAGCATCTCGGACAACTTCGCAGCTTTAGCTGAATATCATTTCATATATATCAAAAACCAACACTATTTTTTCTTGGAACTCATTGACATCTTCTACGAATTTCCGATTTAATTCTTTTTTTTTTTGGAAAGGAGGTTTTGTGTTTTGTTCTCATGAAATTGATACTTTGTAAATAAATAAAACATTTTCATAGAAATTCATTTAATGGTTATTTGCTCGTAACTCAAGTTAGTCTGCTATCAAATAACGTTATAATAATCGATATTCTCATAAACCAACATTGTAAGGTATCAGCATATGCCTGCTTGATTTATCAACCATGGGTGGTCGCGGTGTGAAATCATCTATATGTGTAGAGTGGGGAGAGTGAGTGGCACTTAGGCCACAACTGGCCCATTGTGCATCATCCCAGGGAGCTGTTTTTCTCAGATCATCGTCCATCCTGCCAATTGTAGGGAGGTGAACAAGTCGATCCCCCTTGTCTCCCTTATGTGGGCAGGTGTAGGCCAAAACTAGTCGAACGCACACTCTCTAATAGAAGATAACTCTGGGCATTCACATATGACGTGTTCCACAGTTTCTGCTTCGCTTTCACACATTCTACATATCGGTGTGTCACTTAACCCCATAGTGTGGAGGTGTTTCCTGAGTTGACAATGGCCAGTCAAGAATCCTACTATGAGACGTAGGTTTGGCCTGGTCATCTCTAAGTACTTTGATATTGCCATTTGAAATAAAATGAAAACCAAAAAAGATTGATATTGAGAGTGCTATATCGTTAGAAAGGTAATCAAATTTTACATTTGATTCTTTAAACCAAAATAGGCATTCCTATTTGCAAAAATCAAGTTATCTGTGATTGAAGTTTCCTTAATTAATCTACTGATTTCTCCAAGAACAAAAAGAATTCAAATTTAGCCGTCCGATCTAAGGTGATGCATTTCATGCTTAGTCCGTGCCGCAAAATCACGGCCTTCTATGTTTTATAATCGCTGCGATATTCAATTTTTTTCTGATACCTACTTATACCAAAAATGGTGATTTGTGCCTAAACGGTTCGTTTAAAGTTCCATGTATGATACATAAAGTCACACTAAAATTGACCAAGGAATCCAAATATGCAATAACATATAGGGGGTTCCATTCAAAAAAATGTAAGTTTGGTATGAATCGCCCAAAACAATATCTATCTCATTCCAGAAACGAAAGAACTTCAGCTCATTCATAAACTGTAGTTTACATACTTTTGTATTGGTGGCGCCTTTATCAGTGTCCCAATAGGCGCGCTATCGTTCAATGCAGGGCCCTAGCTGTAACCATTTTTGACCCTGTATATTAATAATTTTTGGCACAAAACCTGATTTGCGTTTTCTTAAAACTTCAATCTAGAGAAATGTCGATCCAGATTTTAGAATAAGTTTATACAGGGTGATTAACGAGACCGTGAATTTAGTCAAAAAAACGTCAATTTTGACAATTTTTTAATGCCTATAAGAAAATTTCAAAAAATACGTTCACATTTCTCTAGAACCGTCCTTTTTCTTCATGCTCATATTTTTTCAGTTCAGAAATCTCAAAATTAATAGTCCAAAAATGGTTACAGCTGAACCATTGCAAACAGCTATCGTGTACGTACTATAACCTCCTCTTAATTATGATTAGTAAAAACACGCATTGTTTTCAATTCCAGAAAAAATATCAAAAACCGACATTCACAACGTTGCGAAACGATTACTGAGGTCGGCACCCGCAGTGGCAGCTCGAGGGGATCTCCGAAAGATGCCGTCTTTGGAATACATACAAGCCGGTCTTGTTGACAGTGAAGGAAAGATGCCAAGCGGAAGAAAGCTAAGCCTTTTCCGATAAAGATTTTGCAATAAAAAAGTATTCGAATAGATTTTCCTTGTACTGGAGCAGTCTTTCGGTTTTATTTGAGGACTGAGATAAAGTCATTGACCTGCCCTTTCAGCCAGTTACCGAATCACTCATTGACTTATCAACTATTAATTTCGCTAATTGGCTCACATTAAGATTATCAGTATCATATTTCGTGACAAATGTCCAACTTTAAAATGAAGGAAGGTCTATTCTAGTGCTTTGAATTTACTATATACATTGTTATATTTTTTTAATTGTACATTTTTTTCATTTACAAGACTTCAGTACAATGTAGGCAAGTTGAAACAACAGAGATGTAACTATAACTGTTTTTGTAAATATACATATAAGGTTTTTTAATACGTTGTTTGTGTTATCATTGTAGCCATGATGACAGTGGAAATTTTGAAGACATTCTCCCGTCATTTCTATAAAAATAGATTTGTCATCGTCATATTTTTAGACGCTCAACTTTAGTGCAGTGTGTCTGTCGTGAGCACATGAGTACTGAAATGGGTCGTGCAATACTTCGGCTGTTGGAATCACGACTAATAACGTTTACTACGTCTACATGGGAATTCAATTCGAATTGAATATAGTACCATATCCAGAGTTTCATGTGTTTACATGCTTAGTTTTCACATCAATTTGAATCTGTTTCGTGGGGTGGCGAGCAAGCTGTCAAAACTATCCTAACCTACAAATCTCACATAAACCCCTCACCTGATACTTTGGACTGACTTGACGTCTATTTGATAGATATCAGCTGACTAAGAAGTGATCTCTAACTATTTTTTAGTAGTGATCTGGGTTGGCAATTTTGCAAGTCAGGAGTATCTGAGTAACATTTTTATCTTCTTTTTCACCTCATTTAAAGTGTAATTATGACAATTCAGTCCATCCTTACTGGTATACTCCTTAGAAAGCAACGCCCAACGATATTCTAGGAAAATGTAAGATAGGTATACAAGAAAACGTCACCAACTGTCAATTACTCATCATTAGTAATACTTGCACTTAAAAATGGTATATGGCAAGACTCATTCTGGGGTATTTTTAGTTATCATTAGTCGCACATAATATGTTCGCAGTTGACAGTACAAAGTATCGGGTTAAAGGGTATAACCTACAACCTAGACTAGTTCTTTTTAGTACCCGAACTTTGGAAGCTGTACGTTCACGATTTTGTTTTCTTTGTGTTTTTCTTAAGAAATGATATTACAGATTCAGACAGGCCGTCTACGTTTGCATCGAATTGAATACAATACCATATACGGCGTTTTCTGTGTTTCTTGTAGTCTTTAGATCGATTTGATTCTGTTTCGTGGGGGTGGCGGCAAGCTGTCAAAACTATTACAAATCTCATATAACCTATAACCATTCTATAACCTACAAGCTAACCTCATTTTTCTTTGAGTGCTCGACCTTTCGAAGGTTTGTGTTTTCACGATTTTGTTTCCTTTATGGTTTTCTTGTTTAGCAAATTACAGATTCGGACAGGGCGTATGCGCTGTCGCCGATTCGGTTTCAATACGGCGGTTGTCCGTTTACATGGATTTCAGTTCGATAACATCCACATTCGATCCCAGAAAAGAGCGGTATCGACCTTGAAACTCAATTCACTTTCGATCTGAATTTTGTAGTGTTCACATGCAGTATTCAATACCAAAATCGAATTCAGTTCGAATTGAATCCCACATGTAAACGTAGTAACATTGATTAATACGTTATACCTAAATACGTTAATCAATGGTAGTAATTAATAGCATTGATTAACGTATTAAAATACGTTAATCAATGTTAATAGTCTGTGGTTTTAACAGTTCACAAAACTATGAATATTGTTAACTGGCACTCATGAATATTCGTACTCAATTACTCTTTAAGATAATGTCAACCGAAATAATAATATACTGCGCTTCCTAAAAAGGATTAAAATAGTACCCTTTTTTTATTTATGATAAATCAAGCGACGAAAAATATCTCATTTTTTCCTGGATTTTTTTTGACATGGACTGCCGAGCAAAATCGAAATATTTGAATTTTCATAATCAGAGCACTTCTCCTGACTAGAATATAATAGCCGATAGCAATTATTTGATATCATATTATAATTGATGATAAAAGTTGGCAAACATTTTGTTTCAATTATTCAATCTGACATATTTATGAAATAGAGCGCTTTACGTTTGAACTGAGTAGGGAAATATTAAAACTTACCTCCTTTAGGAACTACTGCTGGAAATGGTATAGTAATGAAATTAGCATATTTTGTTTAGAATCAAACTTTATTGTTCATAAAATTCATAATGAGGTGTGAATCTTCTTGTTGAAATAAGTAGTTTGATGTTTGTTCTAGTTCTTCTCATTTTCTTCCCACAACTCGAAACCACCCTCAAAAATTTTTATGCTAGAAATAAATTATGTTGTTGGATTTAACTGCACCATTCTTACAAAAACCATGTTTATAAAATGATTAATACAAAAAGAGCCATTGCAGTTCTGAAGAATTATCAAAACGCGTGAATTTTTATAGTTCTCAAACCTAAGATCATCGTTATACAAGGTGTTCATTTGAAAACTTCCCTCCACTGATTTATGGAAAACCACTGATTAAAAGAATAAACGCAGAGACACGTCAAAAGATTTCTCAAGGGGCGACAACGTTTTAACCAAAAAATACTTCATCCCCTTGTACCATCTGCCCCCCAGGGTCATCCCCTTAAGAACTTTAAAGGGCAAGGGTTATCGAGTATTATCTTGTTTCAAAGGCATGTCCGGTCATTTATTTTGATGGTTTTTTTAAATCGGTCGATTCGTTTTCGAGAAAATTAGAAAAATGTTTATATATCTTAATTGGATCAAATAGGAAACAAAAACACACGAAAATATCACTTTTTATTGTAATAAGTTTTCAAAATTTTGTCTGTTGTTGGCTAAACAATGATATAGGCGATGTTCAAATTCCTGACGGACAGTTGCAAAAACATGAGGTGGGATATATAAAGATTATTCTAATTTTGGGAAACATTAGTCTACTATTCTACATTCTATACTCTATTATGCGGTTTCCAATAATGTCACCCCAAATGTTTATACTCCATGCTGGTTGTCAACAAACCTCTCAGAATTTGGATTTGCGTCGGCGTAAAATATGAGAGGGAAACATGTAGTTAATTATGAGAGTGAGTTTGACGTTCTCGCAATTGTAGTTGAATAACCGCATACACTACATACTACAGCAGAAATTAGTCGCTATTTGGGCATTGCTCAAACATCTGTGAACATGATCTTAACGAAGAACATATAGCATCCTTATCACGTGCAGCACCAAGCACTTGAAAGACAAGACTTGGAATACAGAATGAATTTCTGTAATTGTGATCGTGCTCGAGTCCAAGAAGATGCACTCCTTTTAACAGTGTTGTTTACGAATGAAGCAAGTAGAAGAGAATTTTATTTTGCATTCACTGATGTGAAACTTATCATACTATCCTATTTGAAAAAAAGAGTTTTTAACGTTTTAAACTTTTCAAATTTGAAAATTGCTAATCTATTGACTTACTGCGTTTTTAAAACAATGACCTTACTGAAATGCAGTCTATTTCGTGCTTGTTTTAAAACCGAAAACACTTTCTGTCTTACCTAGTTTCCGAGATATTAACATTTTTTGTAGATACTACAAACGTCAAATTTTCTAAAGATTACTGAATAACTTCGAAATCAAGCTTCGTAGACATAAAGTATGGTTAACAAACTGGACCTAAAAATCGATGCTGAATCCAAAGACGTAATAATATACAAGGCGTTCTATTTAAAATAAGGAAGTTGATACCTACTTATGGTATATCAGGATATCCGCCATCTTTGAAACTATTTTCTACAAGTAGACCATTTGAAAAGAAATGTTTTTTATTGAAGCCATTTTCTTCTAATTTAAACGGTAAGGTAGGGCCGCATATATATAAGGGGGGTTTGGGGGGTTTAAACCCCCCCCAAGAGTATTCCCATGAATGAAATAACTACTAAAATAATGCAAAATAAAAATAATCAAGGATACTTTCTCCAAGCTTAGTAATTTATTCTACTACTAATCAATCCCTCGACGCTCATGACACATTAGCAGCGATACAATCTGTACAGATTTTAAGCAAATTAAGACATTACATATTCTTTTATACATGAACCCCCCCTTAAGTCACCATGAACCCCCTCCATGGTCAACGTCTAGCTACGGCCCTGCGGTAAGGCTGCTATAGAGAGCACCGCGCGCTTATTGGATCACCCTGTATAGATGGTCCATTTAATGTTTGAAGCAAAGTATCAAGTTTCTAGAGAAATAGTCAAACATGTTTACCGTCGGATTGAATTAATTTTTTTTTTATATAACAAATTCATTTACTGGTAGGGTTTCTTATGTACATATAAAACTAAGGCAAAATGCTGGTAAATATAAGAAATTACTTTTTATACCCGAAGGACTGAACTATATCGGCTCCTCTTTCAGCTCTGTCTTCCTTCAGACAGTAAAATATTATGTGGTCAGTTACTGCTGGTTTTTCTACACCATACTTTTTATGGAATGCTTTATCGTTCATTTTCTTCAGTGCATTCTTCAGTTCGGACACTAAAATATTTGTGTAGGTAAAATGTCAACTATACTATGTAAGGCTTTCGCGGCCATCGTCCAATGAATCTGTGGTTCTTGGGTTTTTAGGCCGGCGTCGTTTAGCGTTAAAGCTATATTCAGTATTTTGGAAGTCGCCGAAGTGAAATAGCTTCTGAAGATGTCATCCACTCGTGGTGGCGAAACGTCAAGCTTTAACGCTAAACGACGCCGGCCTAAAAACCCAAGAACCACAAATTCATTAAAATGTCAACGCTCACATAAAAAATGCCACACGGCTAAAATTAAAGCACACATATGGCACATCTAATAAATTGTTGAAGAGATAAGCTGAACATGTCTTCGATAGTGAACATGAGGTAGATTTATAGAATTTTAAATTAACTTATTGCTTAGTAGTAAACTTGAAAAAGCTGGACTGCGGAAGAGTATCTAAATTGGCAAAGAAGGCAAATAACGTAATGAATAAAGGTCCGTTTTGCGAACAACACGGTTTTCTGTTTGGATATATGTATTTATTGAAGATTACGTATTTATCTGCGTGCCCGTCCTACGTTGGATTTATAGGGCAGGAGTTAAACCTAAATATTCCCCGAAGATGCATAAAATCGCTAAAACCCAAGAACTACAGAGGCTTCTATCAGAATAGAGAAAAGCAGCGAAAATCAACTGGAGGACTTATTCTGACCCCTCTGAAAAGTGCCAAATAGCCTACCCGTAAGTTTTTGTCACTTTCTTATGCTAGGTAGTAGTGTGTTGGAGACGGCGAAGATTTTATTGGATTTTTGACATTTAAAAGTAATAGAATAAACGTTGTATTTCGATTAACATACTAATCTCCTGATCACAGTCATTAAAAATATGTCTGACTGTGTTAAGGGTGACCATAACAACCTCGACTTCGCACCTCACATCGCATCCGCACATCGTACCTCACATATAGTATCGTACCATAGTATGGCATCTGCCTCGCATTTAGGATTACATCTCGGTGTCCACAGTGGCACACAGCACCTAGCACTCATTTTATTTTCAGCTACTGAGCAATACTAAGCATCCAAACATGATTACATGAGTTCGTCCCCATCTTCGTCAGATGAAAATGATGTTGTGGAAGTCCGGCCCTGTCTTTTTCCAGAAAATCGACCGAGAACGCGGAGAAGTCGCTCGAGCGCGACGGGAAGTGGACGGAATTGTCTGGACGCCGAGATCTTTTGAGAGCTGGGTTCCGTACGATATATAGTTAGGCGCATCGAACGCGCGAAATAAATGAACTGTGACATAAATGAGTGAAGTTAAGGACCAATATAAATTAGTGTAGTGACTTTAGATAAATCAGACTGTTAAGTATTAGGCTAGGCGTAGTGTACATAGTTAGTGAAAATAAATAGTGAAATCCGTACCAAGTGTTTCTTTGCCCAATCGGACTAAAGACTTGTAACAGTGGTGTCAGGTGTGGGGTAGACTGATTGATTGGGCAACTTGGTACGGACAGTGACAAGTGAAAAAACTGCCAAGATGGTGAGATTCAGTGAACTGAAGGTTGTGGATTTAAGGAGAGAGCTCGATGAATGCGATGCCGATAGCAGCGGGCTGAAGGCCGTTCTCCAGGGTCGGCTCCGACAAATAATGACTGCAGAGGGCGAGGATCCAGATACCTTCAAATTCGTATCACCTGAATTTGAGTGGGCCAAGAAGCTCGAAGCAAAGATCGAGGCAAGCTCCAACAGAATTGAGGTAATCTCCAAACAGTCGGAATCTGCTCGACTGTCGCTCGAAGCAAAAATCGAAGCTAGCTACAAACAAATCGAAGAAAGCTCTAAACAGTCTCTCCACGAGATTACTGCTTTAAAAAAGGACATCGAAGAGAGAATCGGCACCAGAATTGACATCTTAGAATCGAAAATGGAAGAGCAAAGAGAAGATCTCAAGAGGGGATTGGAAAAACAAAACGAAGATCTCAAGAAGGGATTGGAAAAACAAAAAGAAGATCTCGATAGGGGATTAGAAAAACAAAAACAAGATCTCCAGAAGGGATTGGAAAAACAAAAAGAAGATCTGCAAGACAACATCCGACGACTGCGAATTAAGCTCCAGACTGCAAGCGTAAGCACATCAAGCGACCTGAAGGCAGGAGATACGAGCAAGCTGAGATTGAAACCTCCTCAGTACGATGGGAAAACATCCGGGGAGAATTACCTCCTTCAGTTTGAAGCGGCCGCAAACGCAAATGGTTGGTTACCTTGTGAGAAGGCGACAGCTTTCACGTTAGCATTGAAAGGCGAAGCTACATATGGCTTCAGACATTATCACCGGCAGAACAAGGGGACTACGAACAGCTAGTCAGACATCTGGAAATGAGGTTTGGTCAAGCCAGGTTCGGTCACGTTTTCCACGCTCAGCTGAAGAATCGCTCCCAACGATCAAATGAGACGCTGCAAGAATTTGAAGCTGATATAGCCCGCTTGGTTCGACTGACATATTCGACGGCTCCGGAAGATCTAATGAAGCGATTAGCAGTGGAGGCATTTGTGGGTGGTCCTCATAATGCGGAAATGCGTCAAGCTGTAGGTTTCGCACATCCGGAACGTCTGGTGCTGCAGTTTGGGAACACCAAAATCAAACATCGAGTTTTGGTAGCCGAAATCGATAACGAGGTGCTAGTTGGAATGCACATCATGGACGCCTATGGATTCCAACTTGACCTGAGGCATGGTACCCTGCTAGTCCAAGAGGAAGAGGTAGTCCTCCACCGACGTCAAGAAGAGGCTGTCAAGGTGGTGCTCTCAGCAGAAACTCATCCCAGGAAGATGCGAGGTGATAATTGAAGCCTGCCTGATTGACGACGCTGATCGAGGGAGCGTCATGCTGTTTGAACCTTAACCAGATGATGAGCTGATTGGCCGTGGAATCGCCATTGGAGAATGCCTGGTACGAGCTGATGAGGAAATTCCGGTGGGGTTGCTGAACGCGAACGGCTTTCCGGTACACCTCAAGAAAGGAACGCCACTGGGTCGTTGTTCTCCAGTCTCATCAGTGGTGAGGAGTGTAAATGCATCAGACCAACAGAATGAGCGGTTGCATGAGAAGCTGACCGAGTTGGTGGCTGATTCGTCGAAAGGCTTGAGCGGGGAACAACAGAAGAGGCTGAGGGTATTCATCACAGAATACCAGGATATCTTCGATGTTGGCATTGGAAAGAAGGGGTGGACAAATGTGGTCCGACACAAGATCCACACGGGCGATGTACCACCTATTCGGCAACCACCAAGGAAGCTACCTTTTGGCCAAGCGAGAAGAAGCGGATAGGATCATCAAGCAAATGGAAGAAGAGGGGGTGATCGAGCAGTCAGCGAGTCCTTGGTCATCGCCGGTTGTACTCGTGAAGAAGAAGGACGGGTCGACACGATTCTGCGTGAACTATCGGCAGCTCAATAACGTCACGAAGAAAGACAGCTACCCTCTGCCAAGAATCGACGACACCATAGACACTTTGGCGGGTTCTAAAGTGTTCTCTACGCTTGATCTGAAGAGTGGCTACTGGCAAGTCGAGATGGACCCAGGGGATAAGGAGAAAACTGCGTTCACCGTCGGCTCGGGGTTATGGCAGTTTACGGTTATGCCGTTTGGGCTGTGTAATGTACCAGCTACATTTGAGAGGCTCGTGGAGACTGTCTTGAAGGGGCTGTCTTGGGAAACCTGCTTGGTCTACCTAGCCGACATCATCGTGGTTGGGAAATCGTTCGACGATCACCTCAAGAACCTGGAACAAGTATTTAAGAGGCTGCGCCAATCAGGCCTCAAGCTGAGCCCCAAGAAGTGCCATCTGTTCCAGAAGAAGGTGCAATATTTAGGACATATGGTTTCCCAAGAAGGCATAGCAGTGGATCCTCAGAAGATCGAAGCAGTAAGAGGATGGCCGGTACCCAGGAACAAACATGACGTAAGAAGCTTCCTAGGTCTGTGTACCTACTACCGTCGATACGTGGCTGGATTTGCTACCATCGCCAAGCCGCTGACTAGGCTTATGGAGAAAGGCCGCAGGTTCCAGTGGGAAAATGACTGCCAGCAAGCTTTCGACCTGCTGAAGAAGGCTCTCTCGACGGCTCCAGTGCTAAGCTATCCCCTGCCTACTGGCAAATTTGTGTTAGACACTGATGCGAGCAACGTGGGGATAGGTTCAGTTCTGTCGCAGATACAAGATGGTCGAGAGGTGGTGATCGGCTATTTCAGCAAGACGCTATCTAAGCCCGAGAGAAACTATTGCGTCACTCGGAGAGAATTGCTGGCCATCGTAAAGTCCGTGGAGCACTTTTACAAGTACTTGTACGAGAGGAAGTTCCTGCTGAGGACGGACCATGCATCCCTGACATGGCTACTTCGGTTCAAGAATCCAGAAGGGCAGGTAGCCAGGTGGATCGAGAGACTGCAGGAATTGGACTTTGACATTGAACACCGTGCTGGCAAGTCTCATGGGAATGCGGATGCACTTTCGAGGAGACCGTGTCCCGACGACTGCGCTCACTGCAACCGAGCCGAGACGAAGGACGCCATCACCAGGAGAACCACCGTTGTGGATGACCGCTGACAGCCTACCAAACTCCGGAAAGACCAAGAAGAGGATCCCAGCCTGAAACTGATCATCGAGTGGAAGAGGGAGGATCGACGACCGAGTTGGCAGGAGGTTTCACCTTACTCGCCTACCACCAAGTCCTACTGGGCTCAGTGGGACAGTCTGGTGATAGAGGATGGCATCCTGCGACGAATACTCGAGGACAAAGAAGGGACCCAGGAAAGAAGACAAGCCGTGGTGCCTAGGAACCGCGTGGCCGAGGTACTTGGGGAGATACACAGCGGAACCAGTGGAGGTCATCTGGGCGTGGCCAAGACCCTGGAGAAGGTTTGAGAGCGGTTCTACTGGTTTAGGTGCAAGGAAGACGTCAAGGAATGGTGCAGGAGGTGTACAGTTTGTACCGCCAGCAATGGCCCACAGAGACGTAAAAAGGCTCCTTTGCGCCAATACAACGTAGGAAGCGCCTTCGAGAGGATCGCTATCGACGTAGCAGGACCTTTTCCGGAGAGCGAAGCTGGAAACAAGTACATCGTCGTGGTGATCGACTACTTTAGCAAATGGGTCGAAGCTTACGCTCTGCCAAACCAGGAGACCGCAACCGTTGCTGACGCTCTGGTCAAGGACTGGGTTTGCCGTTTTGGAGTTCCACATGAGCTGCATTCGGACCAGGGAAGGAACTTCGAGTCTGCGCTCTTCCAGAACGTGTGCAAAACTTTGGGGATTAGGAAGACTCGGACCACGGCGTTACATCCTCAGTCGGACGGCATGGTGGAAGGGATGCACAGGACGCTATTTGGCCAAGGTTGTCTCCGACCACCAACGAGACTGGGACAGTTGGCTCCATCTCTTCCTATTGGCGTACCGCTCGGCAGTCCATGAAACTACGGGAGAGACCCCGGCCAGTATCCTGTTTGGGCGAGAGCTCCGGCTACCCTGTGATCTCATGTTTGGCTGCAAACCAGGGGACGATGTGGCAGGCGAAGGTTACGTTGCCAACCTTCGCAGGAGAATGGACGAGGCCCATGAGAAAGTTCGCCATAATATTCGCACGGCAAGCGACCGCATGAAGATAACGTACGATGTAGGGTCCAGCGAAACAGCGTACCAACCTGGAGACCTGGTCTGGCTGTACAACCCTCAGAAACGCCGTGGCTTGTCACCGAAGCTCCAGAGTTCCTGGGAGGGCCCGTATGAGGTCGTCAAGAAGATCAACGACGTAATGTATCGAATCAAGAAGGCCAACGGTGGAAAACCCAGAGTCGTACACTTCAACAGGTTGGCTCCGTTTGCTGGAGATAATGCGGAGGCGCAAGTTAGTGAACTTGAGCAACTCCACCCAGAGCTGAACTTCGAGGACTTCATGGCCACTCACACTGGTACAGCGAAGGTAGGTTTGGCGTGACTCGTGAGGAACATCAAGATATGTTCACGGTGCCGGATGAATATGCGTTGGCACATTGTGTCGCAAGAGATCTTCGGATGTCCCGAGGGGTCGCCAGTGAATTCCAACGTCTGTTTGGCCAAGTGGACGAGCTGAAGGGACAGGGTGGACGAGTCGGACAAGTGCTGGAGTTACGAAGTGGCCAGAGGCGATTGTACTATTTAATTTCGAAGGAAAAGTCCTATCAGAAACCAACATACCGGACTGTATGGGAGGCCCTCCAGAACCTCAGAGAGAAGCTGCTGACCACAAATGTTTTGAAACTGGCGATTCCTAAGCTAGCTTGCGGACGGCACGGTTTGGACTGGCGGATTATCCGAAACATGCTGGAAGTCCTCTTCAGGTTCACGGGAATTGAAATTCTGGTCTGCAGCTGGAACCCAAGAGGACCGACAGACAGAGAACCGTGGATTGCTTCTTTTACCAAACATCTGGCTGCAAGAAGGGCGTTCTCTGTCCATTCAAACATGAACGTTTCGGGGACGAAACGGCCTTAATGAGGGGACAGTGTGCCAGTCCGGCCCTGTCTTTTTCCAGAAAATCGGCCGAGAACGCGGAGAAGTCGCTCGAGCGCAACGGGAAGTGGGCGGAATTATCTGGACGCCGAGATCTTTCGGGAGCCGGGTTCCGTACGATATATAGATAGGCGCATCGAACGGCCAGGGAGTTAGTTAGAGTCAACAATCAGTGCAGTGCAGTAGTCCGCGACGTACCAGTAGCGCGCGCGAAATAAATGAACTGTGACATAAATTAGTGAAGTTAAGGACCAATATAAATTAGTGTAGTGACTTTAGATAAATTAGACTGTTAAGTATTAGGCTAGGCGTAGTGTACATAGTTAGTGAAAATAAATAGTGAAATCCGTACCAAGTGTTTTCTTGCCCAATCGGACTAAAGACTTGTAACAATATATTGTTTGATTCTAGTTTAATAAATTGGTACGTTATTGAAAATAAAACTAAGAAGACAGTGCATCCTTTGAATAAAATGCGTAGTCACTTTGATGAATGGAAGCAGCTTTTTAATGATCTCAGAAAAGACAACCAGCGTTTTTTGAGTAATATATGCGAATGAGCATTGTTCAGTGGCGTGTGGTGATATTTATAAGCGGAGAAGCGAAAAACCTATTCCGATACATTACTTTTACGATAGTTGAGATGAGGAACAGCTCGTTGATGGGAGCATATTGCGACAACTGCATGCCGGAGATACCTATACCTACATTGGACTGGCGCAGCGTCATATCCAAGAGGCAGAAATGGTCAAAGAGTGTCTCCGCCGCAAGTATCTTCACCGACTCCGGCAGATCTGGTCATCAGAACTGTCCGGCAAGGACAAAGTCGCTGCCTCAAACATGCTTGCGCTTCCATTGTTATTATACACCTTTGGTGCTATGCACTGGAAAGTGAACGAGCTGAAGGAAATCGACACGAAGACTCGCAAAAGGATTAATTTGGAGAGAAGTCTGCATCCTAAGTCCTCTGTCCGCGAAGACACCTCCTGCGATACCTGGGAGGGCGTGGACTTTTGAGTTTGGAGTATCTACACAACAGGGTAGTATTGACCACTGACTGTTATGTGACGAACAGCACCGATCCCCTGACACGCTTTGTGTGAGAGCACGAGAATGCGGGTAAAGGAGTCTTTATTTTTAGCGCAACGAAACAAGCAGCCAAGGAGCTCAGCCTCACACTCGACTTCAAGCGGAGGTGTCAGCAGTCCATTACGGAACTTGCACCCGCACAATTAAAATCCCACATTAAAACTGCCGAAGTCGACTTCCTTTTAAGACTTCATAAAGATAAGCCAATGTATGGAATCTTCTACAAACATCTAGAAGAGCATGGCTTGTCTAAGCAGTTGACCTTCTCTTTCCTAAGGTCTAGTGGGTTGACGTCTGAGACTGAGGGCTTTATAATGGCTTGCCAAGACGGTGTCTTCAACACCTTTATTGGTATACCGTAAAAGGGTTATGGGTGCAGATATACCCGACACCCGTTGTAGGTTGTAGAGCTTGTCGACAGGCGCCAGAGACGCTTATGCATCTCTTGTCGGCGTGTAAGACATACGCTGGGACGGTTTACGTCCGTCAGCACAACGCGGCTTTACGAGTGATCTACTATCATTTAAGGCACTCATACGGTATCGATGAGACACCGCTGCTGCCTTACGCTCCGGGGGATATAGAGTCCGTTGTGGAGAACGAGAGATGCCGGATTTACGGGAACTACTTGTTCCCCACACTCGAGCTTGTACAGGCAAACAAGCCCGACATAGTCCTTCCCGACCACCAATCATCAGGAGTTGCTTGGACAACTTCGTTGGCTCTGGCCAGACTACACTGTAAGTCTGCTGGTTATGATCATTGGATCCTTAGGTGGAACGGCGAATACGCTGCTGTCTGTACTGCGCAAAATACCGGTGTGCCGTGCGGCGGCGCACATCTTAATCGCCAGAATGCATAAGGCATGATTCACGGACCTAGTGATTGCTGACCTCTCGGTGTGAGGAGTAGCCACTGGGTAATGGAACAGTAGCTTGGTGTGTCGGAGCCCGAACTGCGCTTTTTTGTGTTTTTTAATATAATAATAATACGTCTTTATTCGGAGTCACAAAATAAACAACAAAAGTGTACCAACAGACAAAGCTAAAAGGCGGGGTCGACGATAGGAGATCTCTTTAACACCGACACTATCATTTTGAAGTCTTTTCCTTTCAGACTTTAAATATCCATATCTTGAGTTTTTATTCCAAAAGCACTGAAATGCGCCACTTTTTCGACGTATTTTTTTAAATCCATCAATTTGTTTAATGCTAGGGCATATATTATCATTTGATTTTATTTGTAGAACGTCGAATAAAATGTCAGTGTAAGGAAACATCTCTGAACAAAAAATTAGTAAAAAATTGAAATCCAAGACTTCTTGAAGCCAGTGCAAGTATCCCCTTGCTTTAGTTACTGTTTCGCCATCCCATTGTTCTTCTTTATTCGTCTAAATGCCTTGAAAAAAATCTATCCACTCATACCTATCGTAAAACCCAACATGAAAATGTCTAGTGATTTTTGCATCGACTTCTCCAGTCTGGTCTCTAAATTGATAGGAATCGTTAGCCTACCAAAGTTGATAATGTCACTTTTTTCTTAAAAGTTCTGAATATAAAATCCTTTTCATAATAACACGCATACAACACAAACACAGTCTAAGTTAGTGTCCACACAAGCAGAAACAGAATTGTCCTTCTTCACCCTCCATTATAAACGAAACGCTAAGAAAAATAAAAAAAAAATAGGAAATCTCCTATAAAATCGCAAGCGAACCTGTCTTGATAAACTAGAAGTCGCGGAAGGCGGCGAAAATATCGCTGCTCAGCGGTGGATGCTATGGTGCGATGCTATGTGCGGTGTGAGGTCCGGGGTGCGCCGACGTTATGGCCGCAGACTTAAGGCCAATTCACATATACGGTATTGTGCACCGACTGTGTCATGACCGCGCATCGGCTGTGCTGTATTGTCTATTGTGTAACACAGTCGGAGCACAGTCTGCGCCTAGACCTATATGTCTGAATCAATAACAGTAATTCAATACATTCCAATGAAAACTTTGGATGACCGAATTCAGTTTAAATCAACACAGTCGGCCCACAGTCGGTGCACAGTACCGTATGTGTGGATTGGCCTTTAGGACGCAGACTTAAAAGGGGTGACACACGTACGAACTTTAAGTACGCGGTTTTTAAGTTTGCGAACTTACTCTGCTAGACGCGGTGACACACGTGGGGCTGAAATCACTCATTTTGATAATTTTCCTAAATAAAAAAAACTTTTAACAAACGCCAAACACAACAAGCGTTGCGCATCGATGGTCTGCCGAAGCAAAGTGGAGGCTCGCTGCTCGCAGTACGAGCCGAGACAAGCTACGAGCAAGATTTCAAACCAGTTGGATCGCCGGCGGTTTGCGCGACAGTTTTAAAGTACGCGTACTTACGGTGACACACAGGCGAAAAAGGTCGTCGAGCCATACGTACGCGTACTTGCTCCGTAAGTATATCACCCCTGTAAGACTATTAGCAGTTTCAGATCGATTTTGTAGAAAATTAATCGTAGGACTTCATAAGCATAACATATAATTTAAAATTAAACTTACATGGTATATTCACACTTGAACCAATTACTCCTGTTTGTCTAACTTCTTGATGTTCTCTGACATCAATTATTGTAGTGTTTGCCGGCATCTTATCTATCAGTTGTTTCATTTCATGATAAGTTATCCTATCAAAGACCATATTTTGATGCTATAATTTAAAAAACCATCACAAACTAACTGAGAAAATTGAATTTAATTAAGTATAGAAATATAATAATTCTTACATAAAATCCATAAATCTTAACTTACAATATGTGGATATTACATCTTCAGCGGCATTATGTAACATTTCCGGACCCTCTGGACCACCCCCTAAATACGTGCCTGGACAGACGAGGTGATTTGCTCAGAGGAGCCAAAATTTAAACCCCAGCCCCACACATCATATACATAGGGCATATTTGAATTATTGTACAAAAGGCATACGATACTTTATATTAGTAACAGAGTAACGCAGTAAATTTTAATTCACCAATTCTTAACCCAATATTATCGATATATCCTCCAACACTATGCACATGATCATGTGGCCTGGAGTGTCCATGAATGTGTGCTCTAAATTTTTTAATGATGCAATCAATGAATGTTAAATTTTTATGTACTAAGTTGTATTTCATGATGTTTTCATTATTTTATTTTATTACCCTTTTTCTTATAAACTGGATCATTTGAGAAGATGGTTTTGAAGAGAGTGACTGTTGTAAGATACCTTATTGTCACTAGAAGTAAACCTCTTTTTGACTGGCCTATAAGTTGAAATTCAAATAATCCCGCCATACAAACTACGGATATTGAGGTACTTACATGATTTATGAAACTAAAACTACCATAGCGAATAACGCAAGGTGGGTTCAATTAATACATGGATTTATAAAAAAATTATGATCTTACTGCCAAAATGACAAAGTGATAAGAAATGACCTATTTTTAATGCGTGATGCGATATTCCTTCTTTAAGGCTCCCACAGATGTCGTCCTATTTTGGCAGTTTTACCTGCGCGGATAAAAAAAGTCGCACAGCGGTATGACTAAGCAAATTGCAGAGAATCAACGACATATGACGACATATCAGCGACGGTAATAAGACGGACGGTGTGTGACTGAAAACTGTTCTTGCTGGCGTTTAAGGATAAGCTCTCCCAGATAATAACACCAAAGGCTGTTCGAATGAGGAACACTAGAGAGGCTCTGCGAACCCATCCTTACCAGGTCGAGGTCTCTAGTCCCCGAACCAGACTCCTACAGCATTCCTTCTTCTGGAGAACTTCGACGCTTTGGAATGAGCTACCGGGGAATTTACGGGAGGCTGACTATAAAAAAAATATATCAGTTCCCGCTTGATTTTAACCGTCCGTTTTTAAACGTGCTCGTTCAGGTGTGTGTTTACGAAACAACTAAAAAAGACGGATTTGTTCTTCTTCTTCTATCCTTACTGATAGATCCTTACGGATTTGTTCAATGTCGTTTACGTTTCTTCGTCCATTCGTAGATAATTATATCAATCTCCCGGTTGTAGTAGTAACTCACTTAAATGATTCACGTGTGAAAATTGTTTACACCTAAGTAGGTAACCATTCTTTAGCCTATGCATGTTAAAGTTAAACATTTTTTTTCTTGAATATTTTACTTTTATAGGCTCTGCGGCCGTCACTGCCAACGTTTTATTGTCGTATGATCCATAACGAATTCGGTGCGGATTTTCACTATGATTTTAGAGAGTCTGAACGAAAAGCGAGTAGTGTATGGACATGATCGATAGCTCTCGACGGTTCCGACCGGTGCTTAATTCACAATATGCACACGACAACCGACGATCCGAAACTGTCCCTATTGGTTGGAATATTCAAAATGATGGCAAATCAAAATATTTGAATCAATAGGAACAGTTTCGTACTGTCGTATCGTCGGATGTCATGTGCACCTGAATTAAGCTTTACCCTCGCGGGTAAAGCTAAATTCAGATGCATACGACATCCGACGATACGACGGTACGAAACTGTTCCTATTGGTTGAAATATTCAAAATGATGTCAAATTAAAATATTTCAACCAATAGGAACAGTTTCGTACCGTCGTATCGTCGGATACGTATGCATCTGAATTTAGCTTAACACTGCCAAAAACAACGACGTCTGTGAGGTCCTTTACGCACGATTAAGGCGTAGGCAACCAGAGATACACGGTAATGTCAGTCACAGAAATAATTATCTCAACATGTCAATGTTAATCGCGGATGACATTAATGACAAACAGGCGTTGTCTTACTGAGTGTTTCGTGCTAGCTGTAATGCTAATTCCCTAATTTCCATTTTCATTTTATTCAATTTTCAGCTCTTTTAGCTGCACGTCGGTCGCGATTGTTCCGGTCACGGTAAAACGGTTTCTCCATCTTCAACCACAGCTTCAACTTAAATCACAAAAGAGCTGGCAAGGGCGACAGTTCTACGTTCTACTAGAAGAGAACGACCGGTCTAAATGCTGATTTTGGTTCGGAATTTTTACGTGTTTGTGTGATGTTCCAGTACCGTTAGATTTTTTTTTCAATAAACTTGCTCATCAAGCGGTGGTAGCCGTCATTCGAAAGATTCCAGCCTGTGTTCTTATCATCAGCTTCAAAAATGAACCTGCGATACACTAGAAACTTGTTTTTAAGGGCTTTTTGTATAGTTTATTTGTCGGCATTCTTATCGTTTTATATACAAATACCAGGTAAGTTAAACAATTACATTCGGATTCAGTGGTTTATATCATCACAATAATTAGATATTCACTCATTTTTAATTCATTATCATAAAAAACATGTAGGAGATATAAATAATTGGTATCATGTTTTTGTGGGTAAACAGAATTAGTAATCAGTGAACAAGTAATGGTCCAATTAAAAATCATTCACCTTATGTTGGCATACATATAAACTACAATGATGAGGTGGCTACTTTATAGGAAGGTAACATACCCATTTCAAAGCTTGGAACTGTTTAGAAGTACCCAAATGCCATAGTCTATAATATTATGATTGTCCTTAGCAAATGTGGAATATGGACAAGCCTCAAGCCTTTATTGGATTACAGATTCCTTAGTAGAGGTTTCAAAGTACCACTAACCACTTAATACTATTAACTTAAATTAAATAATGGTGTTATTAACCTGAGTATTGGCCCTATATTCAAAGTCCCAATAACTAGGCTCTTGCTTTTGATTGATTTTTTATGGCTATCTATGTATAATATAGGAGTCAAAATTGAACCCCAGCCCCACAATACTTAAGATAAAGTTAGATACCTTAAGTTACAGTTACTTATAGTAAAATAATAGCAACTAGTATTAGTTCCAAAAATATAACACATCAGTAAACTTGTTATAGTCTGTTTGCTTATATAAATCTTGAACATTAAGGCCCAGTTTCATGGGTCCCTGATAAGTGTCAGATAGCCTATCTGTCAGATAGGCCTATATTATTTATATCGCCTGATCTGGCAGATAAGCTACCAGACACTTATCAGTGTCTGGTGAAACCAGCTCTAAGGCATATAACCTATAACATGGTATTCTTATACCTCATTGAAACATATATTTGAACCGATATCTTCCAACAATACTCTGTATGTTTAAATAACAAAATAATTTAATATGCATACTGCTAATTCAACTCACTAGATCAAAAAATGCATTACATATAAAGTCTGATTCATAAACTCGATGTTGGCGTTGACGTTAGCCATTTGTAGCACATGACTGCTATTCATAAACTCACTGTTGTGCTGTTAACCTAGCATTCTCATCGTGTTTGTAAACATGTTCTATCATGATTTATCATCAGTATTTTTGGCTTTGTGAAAGATCTTTGAATTTTCCTGGTAAAAATGGACATAGTCAGAACCAAGAACCAATACAGAAAACTTGGGAAAATCCAGAATCCTTTTGACAGCTATACATAAACAATATCACATGACTGGTACTGACGACTATGATTGGCTTATATGCTGGCTTCAAGCGGCGGGCGGCAAAAGTTATAAGATAGTCATGTCGAATGGCACGCCCAACGGCAGACCCGACGGCGGATGGTGAATATGAATGGTCTTAGGCATTTCAATCTATTTATGTTGCAATGGCCAATGGCGATAGGTTAATGTCAACATTATCTCAAATGTAATAAAAATATGGGTAATGCCAAGGTTGTAAAAGAACCAGATATATTGACAACTGTGAGGTTAACATCCTCTGTACATATATGTATATTGAACACAATATTAGACAATGCAAACCAGGGAACATATTTTTTAATTCATTGCCAAGAATTACCTGCTTGTGTTTGCAGGTCTATGGAATTGATGCAACACTGGCTATTTGTTCCAGATAAAAAATAATAGAATCACTTATTTCCGAAACAACCTAAGTCACATTTCCACCAACTTAGATTATTGCACTTTCTTGTACTTTTATGGTTAACATATTATTTAATTGTTGATTTTATTATGATTTAGAATACCCATTTATTTCAGAAGCCACTTAGTCCTGGACTAAGGACTAAGGTTATTTCTGCATTAACTTGTCAATTATCATTTGACATAAACACTGTCAAGACAACTAGAAATGTGAAATAAGTGCTTTTCTTATGGAACAGATTTTCTGCTACTTAATATAATGCAAAATTTCTTATATTTTTATATTAATTGTTTATAATAATAAGAATTTATGCCTTATACAATATATATTTCTCCTTATGTTCTTGAGAAGGTAAAATAAGATTCACATTAATTAAATCATATTTTAGCTAAACATTGATGTCAACACTATTGTTTAATATGTTGCAAACTAAGTATTACTGTGATAATTAGGTACTGTTATTATCCCTTTTTGAGGAAATGTAAAAATAAATATGCCAAAATGCTTGTAAAACCTGCTCTTAGTCTTGAGCTTATTGGAAATCTTATCTTTCTACTAGTAATAGCTCTTCTGCAAATATCAGTTATACAGGTTTTAACATGGCTCATGTGTTAATGTTAGTGATAAATTTAATTAAACATGTATACACTGGTTGCTGTCATTTTTTATTGAAGAATATTGTTAGTGATTTTTATGACAAATTCAGCCTGTTGTTATTATTATTATTTTTACATGTACTCTCATTGACTTCAGTAATTTAGTAAACATTTGTTAGCTCACATGTTGCTATAGTTATTCTTTATGAACTTTTGTTTTTGCATCATTCAAGGGACAAATTGCAATAAAAAACACATTGTTATATTCCACTCATATTTGAGTTTTTGCAATATATGTTTGATCAATATTATATCATTATTTCTATACTTCTTAAAATTTATTTTTCAGGACTTTATGGAGATAATGGTGTTCTACCTGCAAAGTCAGTTTTGGAGTTTAGCAAACACAAAACACTTTCATCAAAAATTCATTACCAACCTACTTTACTTTGGTTAGCACCTTATTTAGGTCTAGATACTAGCTATGCTTTAGATGTGTTGGCATTGTTGGGAGCCTTCTTGGCTTTCACAGGGTAATATTTTGCTGATCCAGTCATATACAGCTTCATTATTTATTTAATTTTCAGGTTGGTTTCTCAAAGATTTTGCACCATACCACTCTTTGCAGCACTTTGGTCCTTGTACTTTTCACTATTTCAAGTGGGCCAGACATTTGTGTCTTCAAGCTAGTAAGTGGCATTTTATTTGTTATAAATATTTTTAAACAAAATTATCAACTGTACTGTATAATTTGTTCCAAATATAATATTACCAGTCTCTTGTTACTTTTTAGAGCATAAAAATTATCTAACTATATATTTCACAAACCCCACTTTTATAGAATATTCATACCAGAAACAGTTAATGACACATGGAAAGTTTGTAGATAGTCCTAAGCAGTGATGTGCAAATTGTTGATATGTTGAAATTTGGGTATATATCCAATGTATTACACCCAGTATATACCCAATGTGTAAATATCATATTAGTACTTGGGTAAATACTGGGTACTGGGTATATACATAAATACACTACCTTTGATCATTGAAGATACCATATTATATATTATTATTAGACTGGATCATTATAAACACAATAATGAAACAAATTTTACTTATGTACCATCATGTTGCATATTTACCCACTGCCTTATTACTGGTCACAGCACAGGCATAGGATTGTGCAATAGGGATGGTATATACCCTAAATCCTGTGGGTATATACCCTAATTTATTTTTCCAAACAATGGGTATTTACCCACCTGCCCTGACAGGATGGCTATATACCCAAATTTTATTCACCTACCTGTTTGGTATTTACCCACCACCCGGAGAACTGCATTACTGTTCTAGTTATTTAGAAATAATTATTAGGTAGGTACTGCATACTTAAATCCTTATTCATACACAATATATCAAAAGGTGGAGATCAGTAAGGGTCATAGCAATGATCAGCCTGATTTTTCAGTTGACTTCAGTTGTGCTTCTTGTTTGACCAATGCCAATGGTGAGACTAGTTTTTTTTTCACTTCATTAGCGTCATTGGCATTGACTGCTGTTGCCTTGTGTTCTGTGTACAGTTTGTTACTGTTTCCTAGTGCCACTCTAGGATCTGCACTGTTCACTAGAACTTAACAGTGAGTGATCAGGTGAAGAATCTCACTTGAGTTTTGAAAATTCACTTCTGATCGAAAAATACACACAAATTTCTGCCTCTGGCATGGTTCGAATCTGGGACCTTATGGTCACAAGCTCTATGCTCTAACCATTGAGCCAACCCATAACCCAGAACAGCTTGGTTATTTTAATTATATCTTTTTAAGCTGGAAGACATTTTCTAGATAATATATATCACAAAATAGTATTTTACATGAAAGGTTGGTTGAAAATCCAATATGACCTTGCTTCGGGTTTTTTTCTTTTTGTGGTCTGCGATTATACCTCTGAACCATGACACTACTGGCTAAGTAATCAAATCGTATTTATTTTGAATTAAATATTCATTGATGTTTCAGTATACATATAATATTAGCAATGTTATATTTGTTATTTTGTGAAAGCCTGCACTTGTAGCTGTAACGTCAGTAAAAATTCATGATGTCTTAATCATGCAAGTAAGCTTTCAGTTGTATCTTGCCTATAAATCCAACAAATCATATTCCATCGAGAACATGTGTTTTCATGCGCAAAAAAGCCTGCGCTGTTGCGCTGTGAGTCGTCGCAGCTATCAAGAATCTAACTATACCATACTTGCCAGAAATTACACAGCAAAGTTCCACTTATGTTGATTTCAATATTATTATCTAAGTTGCAGAATACTTGAAAACTTGTATGAAGTTCAAAGTTGCACCTCCAGCTGATATTTTACTTAATTAACAACCAATTTCAGCAATCCAGCAACAAAATAGCTTTCCATCAATTCAGCAATTTCTATTCTGTATGGTGAACGATTCATATTGAGTGTGGTTAAGTGATTGAAGGTTGTTAAAAATTCATCTGTTTAAATTCAATGTAAAAAACTGGTATTACTATGTGGTACACCTAATATTTCCCTGTATCTAATACAATTAATTTTATGCATTTTAAATGAATAAATGAGGGTTATAAAAATCTCTCCAGTTACATATCTTCTTTATAAACTGGACTCAAATATTTATGTGTGGTATTTGTTATTTATAGGTTGTATGAGTATGACATAGCATTGAATTTAGTTACAGCAATATCAGGTGTATGTTTAACGCTTCAGCTACTTTCTGTGTAAAAATTATATCAAGGATATGGTATTGTGTTTCAGAACATGTTCTTTGAGATACACATAGGCTATTGATATTCATCAAAATCTAATTTACTATTGTAATATAGTAAATAGTATAGCAATAGTAATATTGTTTTCTACTTTGATGCACAGATCATGAAAGACATTTTTTGTCAAAATTGCTGTGATTTCAGTCCCTTCCTTCTGTCTAGATGTACATGTTGATGCCAATGATCAATTTAGTCAAGTAAAACACATGGAATATTGCCTAGGTTCATTTTGACAAAACGCCCAGCTTTTCACTATTCAAAAATTATCAATAGCAGATACATATTGAATTAGGTCAGTATATCAAGGCTACACTTTAATTCAAAAATAAATACTGAGAGTCTTGGATAAATAACAGTGTGGTCTGTTTAAAAATCTAATATTTTGAATTTTCAGTGACGAGTTACTTTTGGAGGCAGGCTTCCTTGCTATTTTGGTTGCTCCCCTTTTACCTGGAGGCAGAAAAGGATCCAAAGGGTCTCCGAATGATTTCATTACTTTTTGGATGGTCAGATGGTTCTTGTTCAGGTTTTTGTTAACCAGCGGCCTGACGAAACTGATTAGTGGTTGCCCAAAGTGGTGGAGTCTTAGTGGTAAGTAGTTTTAACTCAAATTATTATCAGCAAATCACTGTTCAGTGTAATATCACATACACTGAGTACATAAAAAGGGTCATGCCACAAGTTCATTTATTCACACTTCATATATGATCCACTCTGCCTACCACATTTCATTTTACATCTTGTGTAGTCATCCGTTATACATCACTTTGTTGTTGGCGATGGAAATTGCACCTCTTGGATTCCCTAGATTCTTGTTTGATTCAGGCTACAAAATGCAGTCTTAATTATTATCATTTTACTTGGGATTGTTTTGAATGTTATATTTAATGATATGACATTGCATACTATACTAGGGAAAACGTTTCAGTCATTTAGAAGTAAATAGCTAAAAACCTATTTATGCTAGTTGCCAAAGTTTTCTACATGATAAGTAGCTTATTTTATTAACTGTTTTGCTGATAGTATACATCCATACCTGTTCATTATAAAATAAAAAAACTGCTTATCACATAATTGTGGTTAAATGTCTTCTACATATCAGGGAGGTTACCAAAGAGGTCATCGATATGACTGAGATCAGTGAACACTGCATTAATGCATTAATGATTGATGGCATTCCTTAGAGGCTGCATCATATTATTATCAGTTTGTTGATAAACATGATGTTTACTTCTCCAGTAACAAACTTTTATGTGTGTATTATATATTTTCTAATTTATCTATATGATTTAATCATCAAATGATAGTGGAATGTATAATGATCATAATCACAGATCAAGTTACATGCATCACATATTGCATAAATATACATTGATCAAAATAATGATAGGTCAGTTATATATTTAATTCTAATTTCTAATGGATGATGGATGGATGGATGGATGGATGGATGGATGATGGATGGCTGATTCGTAAGTTATTCGCAGCATTTTAGTCCAGTTACCAGTGACACTAAGGGTCGGTTGTGGCTATGACATTGCCCTCATCTAGGAACCCTGGATGAGAGACATTAACAGGGTAATATTCCGGGATATACTGTATATAGTGACGTTGCGGCAAGCAAGCTCAGCGCATGCGTAATGGCTAGAGACATTAACACTTGGCAGCTGAAGGACTTTACCTGTAGGGACTTAGATGCAGTGAGAATCAAATATTTAAGGGGAGGGGTCGAGAAAGCCTTGGTGAGCTCAGTATACCTTCCTTATGATTCAAGGGATCGTCCCCCGTTGAGCGGACTGGAGGATCTTGTGACATTCTATAGACTATCGGGGCTTGATTTTGTAGTCGGATTTGATAACAATACCCATCACAATCTGTGGGGCAGCTCTGACACCAACCAACGGGGTGAAGAGCTCATGGAATTCATAAGTTCCACTAACTTGGAAATTCTGATTATTGGTGACACTCCGACTTTTTGTAATAGTGTGAGAAAGGAGGTCATCAATCTAACGTTCAATAACACTCGATATTTGTAGTGAGGTGAGGGACTGGAGGGTTTCCTTGGGACCATCCATGTCTGATCATAGACACATCCTGTTCAAGATAAATGGAGAGAAAACAGAGATTCTTATTAGAAATCAAAGGCACACTAATTGGGCCTTATTCAAATGGAACTTGCCCAACAGGCCGGGATCTATAAACTATAATATCAGTAGCGGAGATGACATCGAGGCAGCGGTGGATTCCCTTTGTAGATACCTCACGGAGTCTTTTGAAACTAGCTGTCCCCTGCGCAAGGTTAGCACAGGAGTCTATGCTAACATTAGGACCAACAATTTGAAAAACAAAAGGAAAGCGGTGCAGAGATTACTTAGAAATGTTAGGCATAGGAAATGCTCCCCAGAATGGAAGAGATACAAAAAGGTACTGCAGAAAAACAAGAAGGAAATCAGAAAGGTCTCTAGGGAGTCATGGAGGAATTTCTGTAGATCGGTTAACAACATTGCAGCAACTGCCAGAATGCATAGAATTCTATGTAAGGACAATAAGTCAAAGTTAGGGTCCTTGACTTACTCCTCTATTACGACCAACGAGGAAAAGACGTTGAAGCTGCGCATGGAATCGCTTTTCCCTGGATCGGTATCAGCACGACCGCTGGGAAGACAACTGCCAACACCACGTCCCTCTAGAGAGGACTGGATGATTGTACGCGAGATCGTAACACAAGGCAGAATAGTATGGACAATAAATACATTTGCACCATATAAAAGCCTAGGGCTGGATGGTGTGATTCCATCGATGTTACAACAAGGGCAGGAACAAATCGTTCCACGACTTTTGAGGATACTTCGAGCTTGTCTGGCCGCCGGCTTCACACCCGGAAGCTGGCTACTTGCCAAGATCCTTTTTGTACCATAACTGGGTAGAGGTAGTTATACACACCCGAAAGACTTAAGAGCGATTACTCTTTCTTCATTCTTGCTGCAGACTTTGGAAAGGCTAATTGATAGGCACCTAAGAGATAGACCTCTGGAAGGGCGTGCCATTCATGCCTGTAAGTTTGAATATCATGCTGGTAAGTCAGCCGAACTTGCCCTTTACCAGCTAGTTTGTAGACTGGAGAAGACGTTGAAACAAAAGGAAGTGGCCTTGGGAGCTTTCCTAGACATGAAGGTGCATTTAATTGCACCACTTCCGATTCGATAAGGTATGCTTAGACAGGCATGGGGTGAGGCCCTTCTTGTGGAATGGATCCTGTGCACCTTTTAGAGGGTCGAAACTTGAGTGGCTACTGCTACACTGAATGAGATTTCGCATAGCGTTGAAGTAGCGCGGGGCTTCCCGCATGTCGGAGTTTTACCTCCTTATGGTTACTGAACTTCTGGCCAGGCTGAGCAATATAGGAGTACACGTGCAGAAGATCTTAGCATAGTAGTCAGGGGTCCATTCACGGGTACTGTTTTAGAGATAATGCAAGGCGCTTTGCGCATTGTGGAATCGTGGTGCAACGAGGTAGATCCATCGGTTAATGCCGAGAAGACCGAGCTACTTATGTTCACTAGAACAAGGAAACTGGACGAATATATCGAACCAATCTTCTTTGGAACATCGCTTGTACTTTCTCAATTAGTAAAATATCTAGGCGTAATTCTAGACTCGAAGCTGAATTGGAGACAACATGTAGAACCTAAAGTCAATAAGGCACGTAATTCGTTATGGGCGTGTAGAAGGGTTCTAGGAGCGAATTGGGGCTTGACTCCCAAGGTGATGTTCTGGCTCTACACTACAATTGTAAGGCCGACCTTTTTGTATGGATCACTGGTGTGGTGGCTATGTGTAAGGTTGGAAACAATCAAAGCAAATCTAAATAAAATTCAACGCTTGGCATGTGTTATTATAACAAGTGCAGTACGCACGACTCCGTTGAGCGCGAGAAGCACTGCTGAATCTCCCTCCACTCGACTTGGTAGTTCAAGGCAGTAGCGTGCCAAAGTTTTCGTCCCCCCCCCCCCACAAATGTTTTCACGGGGCTCTTCTACATAAAAAAATATACTGCCTATACTGGATGAAAACGAAGCTACTGTCTACGGTGATATTTCAAATCGGTTTATAGATAGAAAAAAAATTGGTGTGACCCGAATTTTATATTTTGATTTTATTTCTTTTGAGTTTGAAGAATAAGAACTCATAGCCCTTATGTACAGTATGATTATACATCGACTAGCGGCACAGATAAACGCGTCGCGTCAGTGTAATGTTGTCACTTGTTCTAGCCGTTTTGGATTCTACGTTCGAAGATGTTGTCATGTTGCCAAATTTCTCCATAAACTAGTTACTGATAAGGCAAACTATGTTTAATTCGATTATGGAAAATTATGAGGTCCTGCGGGCCCTTTGGGCACGCCACTGGTTCAAGGGGAGGCAAGGGCGTCTGCGTTCCGACTGTGGAGTCAAGGAAGTTGATCCTTTGTGAATCCTGCAGGGGACACTGTGCAATCCTCTCGGAACTGCAAAGGGATGACCCAATCCTAAAATGCTCGTTCTGCAATGTAGAAAGGTTTTGGTAAGACATCAGGTGTTACTTATGTGGCTGCCGAGTCATGCTGGAGTTGGTGACAATGAAATGGCGGACGCGCTCGTAAGCCGAGGGTCGAGGAATAATTTCCTGGATCCTGAGCCGGCTGTTGGGTTGGCAGCAAGTACCATTAGAAGGAAAATAGAGGTGTGGCTGTAAAAGAGAGGAATCTCTGGACATCTCCGCCAAGCCAGAGAACTTATTTTGGCGGTGAGGCGGTTCTGTCTCGCCCTGGACAGAAGGGCGGCTAAGGTTACTTGTCGGCCTGCTATCAGGCCATAACACCTACAAACGTCACTTGCATGTGATGAGGGTTGCAAGTGACCCGACGTGCACACGCTGAGTCGTCGCCACTCATTCTACGTCGTTGTGAAGCCCTTGGGTGTCACAGACAGACCATACTGGGTTCAAGGGTTTTTGAGCCTGAGGATATAAGATGGGCAGGACCCAAGGCCATCCTCACCTTTGTGATGAGGGCTAGACTTTGGCACTAGGGTAAGGAGAGGTGCATAAGGGCCTGCTTGTAGGCCTACGCATTGCTGGTTCTGGCCACCAGAAAGCCTCTCTCCCTCTTTCATTCATTCAGGGTTGGTTGTATAACTGCTGGTTTAACACAAGCTAAGCTAAGCTTAGGCTTAAAGTGGACAATTGCTAGTTTAGATAAACCTTGTTGATAAAATGGTATTCACTACGATGATGGCACTAATGAGGCATGCACACTGTCAAAATTATCTAGAAAACAAGCTTTTTCAGTTTGTCACTTGTGAAAGTTTCTATTAAGTTCGAGCAAAGGCCGTTTCTCTTTCTCTCTCTCTCTCTGTTCTTTTATCCGCTTTCGTTGTTAAATTAGACACAAATCTTTCCAACATAAAATATAATCTAATAAAATGACAAGCAATTTGAAGGTTACTGCTTCAAGCTACATCATGTAATTTGAATTTATAAACCACAGTTAAGCTCGGGTTAAGCTACACTATTCGTTGGTTTACGCTAAGCTCGTGTCAACTTGGAGTGGGGAGCTAAGCTAGTATTGTACAGCGGATCAGTTGCAACCTTGCAACTTCTGTGGCTTACGTTAAACCGAGGCTTAAGCTTGCATTATCGGCCCTAAAACGTAGAAGCAATGACATTGATTGTTGTCAAATGTAATGTAGCAAAATTGAATGCGTGAGCGTTTTTTAATGAATAAAATACAATAAGAAATCGCTCTCTTCTTAGTGTTAACCTGGTTTTTGATAATTTACACAAATACAAATACAGAATAGATTTTTTCCATCAAAAATAATTCAGAAACTGTTTCTTTAAAAAATAATTTGGCAACCTCTCAGATTCAGATTTGTTGTTTCGACTACACCCAAAAATAATTAGGAGGAGGAAAGTTTGTGGATGTGTTTATATTAAATTACCAATGGCATATAACACACAAGTTTATATGGCTGAGGTATTCATGACTAATGCTCAAAGTAGTCATGTCTACAAGCTTTATACGACTGATAATAATAACCATATACTTAAAGGATATTACTTATAACTAATTTATATCCTGTTTTTTACTTCTAGCTTTCGACCACCATTTTGAAACAATGCCTTTGCCGTCACCTCTGTCGTGGTATTCACATCACATTCCACATTGGTACCTGCGACTGGTTCAAGTTTACGCTAACTTATGTGAGATTTTTCTCCCGTTCTTATTTTTCATACCAATCAGGAGTGTAAGAATAACAGGATTTGTATTCCAGGTAAGTCAAGCTATATTGTTATTCTGATTTTTCCAGTGTGCTGTTATCATTGATGTTACATTTGTTATATTCAAATAAATATACTCTCAGCAGTGGTTAACTATTTTATGACCACAAAAAATATGTGCTCCTTAATGTTTTCAAAGCAAATTGATCCCGTTGTAAAATACAAATAAAATTAACTTTCAAATAGCTAAAAGCAATAATGTGTCACCTTTCTATAGCGAAGTTGATGGGTTGATTGGGATGGGGAAATAATTGTACATTATTGGATTGGACAATGATTATTACTAGGCTAAAATATTCCATAAATGTCATCGAGGCAGTCCTTTTTCAATCCCTTGTCTTAAATATGATGTTTTACAGTCAGTTGCTTATAGTCCGGTTTCAATCGAGAATACTTTTTTTGGTCTCGGATGTCAGTATTTCAGTCATGTCAAGCTCCCTCACTACAATTTTCTTGTCAATATTGACTGTTTAGTCACTGAAATTAATGTTGTGCATCTGACAATGGCGTCGATAAGGGGGAAAGGGCAATAGGGTAATTACCCCCATCAAGAATAATAACTACTTATTCTTTAGGATTATATAATGCCGTAAAAATTCGAACAAGTTCGGGACGTATCCGCGAAAATCTGTTGTAAACAGAAATCTGTCATTGTCAATAAGAAGCGGAGGTTATTTGAAGGTTGTTTGAAGATAGAGAAAAGGACGTCAGACTCTTAGGTAGATAAAAGCTGCATCCGTTTTGTAAGGGGGGTGAGATATTTCAAGCTAAAAGAATCAACGAATTTAAAATTAACGATGAATAAAAAGTGACTACCGCACTATATGACAGGTACACTGCCTAATTAATTTGAAAAAAAAAAATCGAGCAAAAAACTAAAGACAAACCGACTAGGTGCGTCTTGATAGACAAGCCCAGATATACTTTTTTTTATTCTGTATCTCTCTTATCTTTCAGTTCTCTGAAAAAAGTTATATTCGAAAAATTTGTTTATTTTAACGACTTCTATACACAGTTAAAAAAGTATCAGCTTAGGACTCACCGTGAGGTATCTAAGGTACTGATTTGTTAGCTGACATTTGATAGGACGATAATACATGCTATATATACTATGCATAAAAAGTATTTCAAAAGTGTTTTATCCAATTAAAATTGATATAAGGCGAGACAAAATATTTATATTTTTGGTTTTTGATTGTTACTTGTAAGTAGCCAGTGGCTAGACTTCGTCATGAACTGTTTAGTGCTTAACTTTTTTCAGTATGTGATTTTGTTTAAAGAATACTCGTATATGCCTTGATCTTTATTATTAGCATAGCATTCACATGATATATTTCAACAACTTGAAGATCTTTCTATTTTCAGCTCTTTCTGCAAATATGTATAGTACTGACAGGAAACTATGATTACTTGAGTCTGCTCATTGTAACCCTCACACTTTCACTTTTGGATGACCAATTCTTTTATGGTAGAAAGAAATCCATGAGCAAATGGTCAATCATAGGAAAAATTTTGAACGTTGCCTTGCATGCTGCCGTGTTCTATGGCATCATTCAACTATATTCGCTGAAAATAAATGGATCTCAAGTCGATTCAAACATTGGTAAGTGAATTTTCTATAAATTTGCAAAACTGTATTTGTAAATTTTGAGTTTAATTTGCATTGGCTATACCTTGTTACTATGTCGGTTGAGCTCTACATGGAGAATTAGGCATGAATTCACAAGTCATTCATACTCTGATCTTAATACAATAATTTATGAACCTGTAGCAGATTTGTTAGAAGGGCGCGTGACAATATTGCTTTTGCTCATCTTGCATTCCTTTGCTGACATCAACAATTGTGAACCATTTTCGACACTTTAACAACAATTGGAATTTCCTCATTTTGTATGATATCAACGATTTTTATCCAATCAAATCCAAATTACACTGATAATCGAATTCAGTGCAATTATCGCTGATTACACAATTGAGTTTGACAACTGCAAAATATTTCGTCCAATATCCCTCGAACATTGACAAAAGCCTCATAATTTTTTAGAAAATTTCTCAAGCTCGTTACTTGGTAACAGCTCTTAGACTGCGGCTTCGGGCTGTGATAAAGGAACGAGATTTCGATTTTTGTAAAATTATCTCGTCTATTTTCAATGTCCTATGGATATTACTACTAATAAGCATGCCACTGTAATGTTTTATACCAAATTTTATGCAAGGTATCCAAAATAAAAGAAATATCATTATTTTATTACTGTAGGGCCGGTTTCATAATCAAACTTAACTCACCCATTATGTTTAATCCGAGCATTAGGAAATAAATGGTTTTCATAATCGCTAACTGACAGATTAAAATGACATAATTGACCAGTAAGGTAATGGCTCGCCGTCGACCAGTTAAAGCACATTAATTGAAAAATCAACCTATAAATCCGACATGTCGTTTGTATGACGTTTAAGAATTGACACACATATCAGAATTTCATTAGGTTGAGGTTGAGTTGACAGTGGGTCTTCACTTTTATCAGTGTTTATAAATTTTATTTCACAGATTACATCGATTCAAAGCTGCTTTTGAGCACAATTAAATGCAAGTATTCATCTAATTGCGTAATCTTTTCTTCATTCATCTCTATATGTATTTGTAGACGACTGTATTACATCCTCACTCATCAGGTACCTACCTTCTCCTGATTGTCCACTTTATCTGTAAATTTGCGTTCTGTAATGCTTTTGAATATTGCTACTGTACGAATGAGTAGCAGCTCCTCTTTTTTTAGTAAAGTTACTACCACGCGTACGTTTTGCTTTTTGTGGTTTTGATCCCAAACCTTTCTTCATGAGTCAGGACCGGTTTCTCAATGTCCAGTTAAATATTTATCTGCAAGATAACGGCAACTGTTAGATAAATTATTTAAACAATTGAAGGCTAAACTTACGAAGTCACGTAAATCTTATATGACAGTTGTATCCATAGCAACGCTATCTGGCAGATACCTATCTGACACTTTAACTGGACATTGAGAAACCGGCCCTAATAAGGCTAAAGGCTATAATAATGTTGATAGAATTGCAAACACAAACACTTATGTCACAATCTGACACATTTACTCTTGTAGGTTAAGCAAAATGTCATAATGTCGTTCAAACAGCACAAAATGTGACATAAAACCTTCTTTCAGGTGTACCAACCACATTTTATTGCATGTTTGACGTTTCCAAATGCATTATAAAACGCGCATCACTTTAATGGAATGATTAACTTAATAGGTACATTTGCTAATCAACGCATTAGTGAATGATTATCAAACCGGGCCTAAGCTTACATAAAATAAAAGGGTTCAAAACATATGTTGAAAATTACTCACCTAATTTATCTTGCTTATACAGCATAGTAGTAGTAAAGTGTACTTTTTTGATTATTCATTTCAAGGTTTCGTAAACTTATGATTCCATCTTCAGTGAAATAGTTGAAGGAACAGTAGTGTAATTATGTGTAAATGATGTTTCTCCCATGTAACATTTATGCTGTAATATAAGTTTCCAAAGGGTTGTAATAAATACTCACACACTTTTAGTTCTCACTGAAGAGAGCTTATGCAGAGCCTCTGATTGTCCGGCCGTCCGTCTGTCCGTATACAAAAGATAGCTAAAACTACAGGTGCTAGAGAAAAACTAAATACAGATTCTGAATCAGCATGAAAAAACTAGTCCGGCAAACATCCGGTTTTGTCAATATCGCTTCCGGTTTAAAAAAAAACTTTAAAATTTTTTACCAGCAAATTCCACAGTGAGAGCGCCATTTGAATTTACTCAAGTAAATTCTTTCTTACTTTTTGTCATATTTTGGCGCATCCCAATAAATCATCAGCAATTTGTTGCATAGCTGCTTCTCGTTTCGGTATAATATTGTAAAAAAATCCAAAAAGTTGTGCAGCAGACCTCAGGGTATAGATTGGATGTATTTTCTCATGCAAAGTTACCAAAATCAAAATTCAAATTCACTGGATGAAAACGTAAGACTTATATATAAGTCTCCATTTTTATGAATTTCGTGGTGCGTCATCTGTGTGTTTGAACTTAAGAAGCCAGTAGGCAGCTATGATATAGCGTGCTTTTTTATTGTAGCATTTACGAAGAGCCAGTTTGACAATATTCTATCCCAAGGCCTAACTTACACAGTACATTTGGGATTGGTGTCCCTAGCTTACACAGTGATTTACGCCCTGTCTCACGTGCTGTTCGACCACTCTGGATCTGGAAGCAAAATAGTCGGCGTTGTATCCACCCTTATTTGCGCCTTTGCTGCTGTGATATTGTTTATGGCCAGTACAGTAAGTATACATATTTTCACCGAACAAATATCTGAACTCCGAGATAGATACGTTTGCAAACAAATAACATAAAAATTGCGTTTTTCTCAGTAAATATATGATTAAGCACTCCCAGACCATCGAATCGATTTTGCATTAATTTGTATGAAGTAAATATGATGGACTTATAATAAAAATTTTGGAAAACTGATTTCTCAAATCTACAAGCAACATACCAAAATAACTGCAAAATTGGGAAAAGCATGGTTTTGTAAAACATATTTATACGCATTGTTCCAAGTGCAAATTGCATATTTCCAACAAATAGCTAAAAGTTTTATTAAGTCTGATAGTAATTTCAGGATTGTTAATTTTTAAACTCACAAAGTTTTACTGAAGTAGCTTATAGATGTTTCAGAAACGATGCTTTCGATTTTTACTGCAGACTTCTATTGTTCTGTCATTGGTCCTTGATAACTAAAATATCTATTCTGATTATAGTAGCATTTACAGTCCTTGTGAGATTTCTTGCAAGAATATTCTCGAATCGCGGCTTTTATTGATAATTTATTTCTTTATTTTGAGACGTACATATGGATACAGTGCGGGCGTAAATTGTCCCGCTTCCTGAAAAGATATCCACCTGGAGTTTTTACCAAACGAAATGACACCTGTTAGCGTATTACTTAAACCATCAGTCAGAGAGTGTTGTTAGCGTTTTTTTAATGGAATGGGGGTATATTAGCACCCTCCATGTAATACTTTTTCTAAACAGTTGCTTAGAAATTATCCTTGTACTTTGAATGCAGCAAGATATCCATTTAGGTTTGTTATCACATGTCATGTTTATCATTTTCTGGAGTAAGAGAAGCTGCTGTCATTAAACTCATCCTCTTGGAGGGGACAAGACATTTTTAATGGAAAATTGGATCTATTGGTGCCTTGTGTGAAAGAAATTTGTTTCTCTATTCAGCTCAAAAGAAAAAGGAGCGACTATGTAAGTTTACACTTACAGGGCTGCTCACCAACAATGCTTTTGCGGTATTATATTTGTATTCTGCTTTGTTCTGCTGAGTGTATCCATTGCAAAATCGTTGACAGTGACTTTGGTAGTGTTTCTCATGTTCTATCACAGTTGTTAGATGAGAAAAATGAATTTAAAAAATGGGTTATCTGTTTTGAAACATCATGCTTTGTAAAATAACAATAACTAATAACAAAACGAATAGCTGGTAAAATTATGTCTTATTTGATATTATTTGTATAACATCCAGAAATCTGATCTTCCATATGAGAAATACTTGAACTACATATAAATTTGAATCAAAAGAAGAGGATATGAAAGGAAAACCGGATTATTGATTAAAAAAAACTATTTTAGGTACCACTGGCATCCCTGCACCCAGCATCGAACTCCACGATACAACCAAATGTGAGGACGGTTTACAACAGACTGCACAAGATCCATGCATTGAACCAGTACGGGCTCTTCCCCAAGATAACGGGAGTTGACGGGCGGCCTGAGATTATCCTTGAGGGATCCGATAACGTCGAAGGACCTTGGAAGGAGTACAACTTCTTGTATAAACCAGGCAACGTGAATCATTCTATGCCGTTTGTTGGTTAGTATAATAATCTTATCACCATAACATCCATCCACAAAGCGGCAATACGCTAAGAGACACAAAGTGGACTATCAAATGTTGCATGTGTGAAACAGTATTAAAGAAATTCAATTCTAAATACTTCGACTTCTGGTTCAACTATAGTGATAAACTGATGAAAAAAGGTTCAGTTCCTATAGTACTAACTCCTTCTAGTACTCCTATAGTACTAACACCTCTGCGAAAACCGCTGAGCTAAGAAATAAGAACTTCAGGCTAGCAGATATTATGAACAAATTACAACTTCAGTTTCCTTAAAAACTATTATGACTACAATTGACCAGAAAAAATAAAATCAAGTTTACTTATCAAAAAAATTTCTTCCGAAGATCAAGACTATGGAAAATAATAATACATGGTCAAAAAACATTATAACTACGTTTTCTTCGTAGAACATATAAGTTGCTAAAGCTGACAATTTTCTTATTCCAGCTGTTCTTTGGTATATGTGTAACATCATGGGGCATCCAGCACATGATATATTATGTAAAAATAAAACAAAAATCACTAATTTCTGTCTGTTGTGTGTCTAACTTCATCATCTTTATTTATCTTTAGTCAAGGAAAATACTGATCTGATCCTTTTTTTTTATAGCTCCATATGCTCCTAAACTGGATTGGTACATGTACTGGGCAGCTTACAGTACATACGACAAGAACCCGTGGTTGTTGTCATTGGCACACAGACTTCTGACAGGCAAACAGGAAGTTATGGTACTCTTGGACCACCATCATTCGCCGTTCCCTCAGAAGCCACCCAAGTTTATCAGGGCGACACTTTATAAGTACAAGTATACATCGTGGATTCAAAGGTATTTCATAGTTTGGAATACATAAATATACGATTTATTACGAAATTTATATTTCCTATTGTGTGCTTTCAATTCCTGTTTCATATCATATCGAGTCTGAAAAAGGATAGAAAACAATAAAAATCTAATCCCGATGCCGCACCGTCTTTAAGGTGGGGAATAAAATCTGCTGTTGCCAGTTGTAGTTTTATGAAGTAGCTAAACAGGACAATATTAATGAACATAAATTATTTGCCATTTCCTTTGTATGTAAAATGAAGCAAGAAGTAAAAGAAGGAAATCGGATTAATTATTAAGAGTTATGGCAACGTTCTTGCTTCTTTCACCGAATGAGGAAGTTTCCATTTTTTCAAATTTTAGTTAATCAGATAGTCCTAAAGAGTTAGAGAACAACGGCGAAAAAATTTTGTAATTATCTCCATTAACAGAAAAGTTATAGTCCTTCAAAGTTTGAATTGCCCGTATCCTCCGCGCGAAGCCACTGTGACGTCACGTCACACGACACAACGCAAGCCCGTGTATGCCCTGTCGAGGATGCTGCTCCCGCAAGCCACCACGCCGCCGCCGCCGGCGCCGGCCTCCTCGTTCTTGTTGTTATTCCTTGTTTTCAGTAGAGTAGCCGACGCCGACGGTGACAAAACGATACACTGCAGTTTATTGGTACTCGTATTATTAGAATATGTTTAGCAGACCGAGAAACTATAAATATTGCATTGTTCTCAGATGTACTAACACCACCATAAAAACACCAAACAAATATTTCAATGGATAGCCTATTATGAATACAAAAAAATTGAGTTTTATGACCCCCCACCCCCCAACTACTCCAATTTCACCCCCACCCATAAAAGTAGAAAATGATCACGAAACCCCTAAAACGCTTAAAAACGAAGTTTGAGCTGTTTCTATATTTTTAGTTTTTTTTATTTTGCTGCGCCGCCGCTGACACGACTTTCAAAAATCATAAAGATTTTACATCCTCGCAGCGGTAGTAATACTGTGTGAAAATTTAATTGAAATCAATCCTATAGTTTCCTAGTTACACCATACAGAATGATCAGAAGCAATACTCTCGCATGTATACATCAGAAAATTCTAAGTCGACGATCCGTAACAGCCAAGGTAATGTTCGGATGCACCTAAAAAAGTGTATTATGACGCTAGGCCTTTCTTTCACAGGTTAGTGGACGGCCTGTTATGAATACAATGATTTTTCAGTTTTAGAACCCCCACCTCTCAACCACCCCAATATCACCCCCATCCAAAAAAAGTAGAAAATGATCAGGAACCTCTAAAACGCCTAAAAACAAAGTTTGAGGAATATTTAAAATTTATGGTTTTTTGTTAATTACTCCACCGCCCATGCACCGATTTTCAAACTGATAGGAACATTACCTACAACTGCCCCCACGGGACATCGCTGCCAAATTTCATAACAATCCATGCAGCGGTTACTGAGATTGCGTGGCTAGAAAAACGCGTACAGACAGACCGACAGACAGACAGACAAACCGACGGAAATGAGTTGTGTGGATTTTCGTTAAATGTAGACGTCATAAAACACCCAAAAGGCGTATTATCTCAAAATCGAAAATGTTCACGATCACAATACTCTTCTTACCTATCGGTGTGAAAGTAAAAGTCCATAATCATGTCATCCACTTTAGGAAGATTACTAGAATCACCATGATCGTAACCTCTCCATACTTCAAGAATATACTGGCGTCTGCCCGTTACAACAAACACCTTCGCCGTTCCACTCAAGTCTAAATGTCGCATACTGTACAGCGCAGCGGATGCATAGCGGAGTCGGAGTCCCTACCAGACATGTGATGTGACGTCAAATGGGTTTTCGCCTCCGCGGTCGCTTTACGCAAATATAAAATTGAATAACTCCGCCGTTTTTTGGAATATTCAGATGATTTTTTCGACGTTCTTCAAGTGAAGAAATAGACTATCGGATAATAATGAATTTTCCAAATTTTATTTTTTTGGAAACTTTTCCATTCTTTTTGCTGGTTAAGGGTCTAGAGTATAGCGCGCGAAATCGAGAAAAGACTTCTTCCCGTGTTAGCGAGGAGGCGTGGCCGCCTGTTCCCTTTCTCCAGTGTGTGTGTCTAAGATGAGGGAAGATAAGTCCAAAAATCCAAAGGTAAAGTCAAAAGGTCCAAAGCCACGGTCCAAAGGTCACCGTAAAAATTAATTTCGCATTTCTAAGCTCCTGAAGTTACCTTTAAGCTTACAGTAATGATTCTAAAAGGAAATTGAAGAAGAAAGCTTGCGCTTTGTCACCTATTTGGCCTTTTTTGATATCGTGTTTGGTTGTTAAATTACAGACCTTTGAAAAATGTATGATTTTGCATTGCGAGTTTTTTTGCACACTAAAAAATTTTTTTGAGAAAATCACAAATAGTTGTCATTCATTAAGGTCTTAACTATCGCCTTCTGAAACACTGTTTATGTAGTTTGAAAAACAAGAAATGGGAATCTGTGTTTTAACATGACAAATACATATATGTATAACTGTGTATACCCAGGCCCCTTAACAGCCCATTCACATGATGAGCCAAATTACAGTTTCGGTAAGGTTAACGAATCGGTGCAAACCGAATGATATGTTCACACAGAAAACCGTTGTAAACAGATTTTCAGCCGATCCCGGGTTTTCGGTTTATTTTAGCTCTCACTGAAGAGAGCTTGTGCAGCCCTTTCAAATATATAGTTTTTATAAAAATAATTATAAATAATTGCAAGATGATTATTATACTTCGCAACTTTTCTAAGGGCCGTATTCATAGTTGTCCCTTGAGTAATACCATTGATTAAAGTATTAAACGGGAAGATAGACAACCAGATGCTAAGATCGCGCGCCTAATTTTTGTTTCTCCTGGACGGCCGCCACCTATATGAGCACAAATGTACCTCTACTGATACAACTTTGATAGTATAACAACCATCGACTTTGATACGAATAAAGTACCCTACTTCCAACCATCTATCAACGCTACTTACTATTATCTACTCCAGGTGTCGTTGGAAATTGGCAACTTGACATCTGACATATTGATGTCAGTGTCATATTTCAATTGTTTAATATTCCGATGTTATTTGGAAAATTTGGATCAACCACGATCAAAAAATATCGATTGATTATATTGATTTCGATTTATCATCGTTTGCATTGAATTTTTCGCGATTTCGGGAAGCAAAATGGTTTACAGATGGTTTTACTATAACTGTCCAAACAACAAAACTCGTAATCCAGAGATGTCGTTCTTTGCTTTGCCAAAAGCAACAGCTATACGTGATATTTGGATCAAGAATAGTGGCAATGTGAATTTGTTCCAACATGTTGGAAAGCCTGAGCCACTGCCCAAACAATTAGGTGTCTGCGAACAACACTTCAAACAGATCTATATCCAGAGATCAGATACAAAAAAATTCTTGGTCAGACACGCAGTGCCTTATGAGTATAATTCAGGTAAGTACCTATACCGTTGAAACCAAACTATTGCCTGCTATTACTCATCTACAACAGTAAAAACTTTGAAGCAATCCATAAATTTACCATACTCTGCCGTTTTCTTAAGCCTGTGGGGCATTCCACCACAACAATTTCAAACAGAACGCTTTTGTATCTTGACTGAACTTATGTACTTGTCTGCCCAGCACAAATGCATCAGCAGAAAGAGTCTTTTCTTCAATGGTCTAATTTTACCTGCAGACTACTAATGTTTATTACTCAAGATGAATCAGTAACTTAGCATGTTCACGAGAAGTTAAGCTGCATAATCATATCTGCTTTATTTTTTTCCTGCTTTTTTTCAGGCACAGAAAAATAAACTAACAAAAATTGACCTAACTAGTTAATGTAGGTGGTGGGTGAAGCAAGAAAAAAAATTTGCTTCGTGGGTATGATGGCAGACAAGCCATTTTTGTTCGAACTACTTGAGCGTGTCAGCGTTTACATTTTTCACAAAAATTTCAGGTATAAAAATGTCCAATTGAAACTTGCTCCAACCAAATAAGCTAAAACAAGATGATATAATTATGGTGTCATGGTGAATGGCAGTGAAGCTTCTAATGATGGCACTTCAGTGGAAATACCTGCAGCTACTAATGTTTATTATTTAAGACAAATCAATAGCTCAGCATGTTCACGAGAAGTGAAGCTGCATAATCATATCTGCTTCAATTTTTTTTTTCGAGTTTTTTTCAGGCGTAGAAGAATGAGCTAACACAAATTGACCTAATTGCTATGTCACATTAATGTAAGTGATGGGTGAAGCAAGAAAAAAGTTAGCTTTGTGGGTATGATGGCAGACAAGCCATTTGTGCTGGAACTACTTGAGCATATCAGCATTTACATTTTTCACACAAATTTTAGGTATAAAAATGTCCAATTGAAACTTGCTCCAAACAAGCTAAAACAATAACCTAATTGTGGTGTCACGGTGAATGGCAGTGAAGCTTCTAATGATGGCACTTCAGTGGAAATACCTGCAGACTACTAATGTTTATTACTCAAGATGAATCAGTAACTTAGCATTTTCACGAGAAGTGAAGCTGCATAATCATATCTGCTTTATTTTTTTCCTGCTTTTTTTTCAGGCACAGAAAAATAAACTAACAAAAATTGACCTAATTAGTTAATGTAGGTGGTGGGTGAAGCAAGAAAAAAAATGGCTTCGTGGGTATGATGGCAGACAAGCCATTTTTGCTGGAACTAATTGAGCATTTCAGCGTTTACATTTTTCAGACAGAGTTCAGGTAGAAAAATGTCTGATGGAAACATGCTCAAGATAAATGAGCGAAAACAAGATGACATAATTATGGTGTCATGTGAAGGACAGTAAAGCTTTTAATAATGACACTTCAATGAAATAACTGGCAGACAGCTGATATGTTTTTGAAGGCAAATGAAGAACTCAGCATGTCAGTCCCGAGATGTATTATCTCTGGTTGTTTAAATGAAACAAAAATTGTAAAGAAAGATTCAACTGTTTATTTAGAATAATAAAATTTTTGAAATGTATCCTGTTTCATTACCTCATCGATACGTTTACCGTTAATTATAATAATAACATTTAAAATTATGAAGTAATGTAATTATTAAGAACATCATTTAAAATCAAATTTATCAGTGACATCAGACATGAAATTTGTTTTGAATAAATATAATTAAAATATGTGCACAGATAATTACTCTTATGTAAATTATATAGGGATTTTGACAAATACATATGTACACATGGATACATAATACCATAAATATGTTAATCAATGATAATACATAATACTACCTATACACATACATAAACACACAAAATATATAAACTTTAATAGAATAAAAATTCAAGTTCAAGATAATATCTCTCTGATTGTCAGCTTACAGAATGATGATTAGAAAAATTGGTCAGCTTTCTTGTACATAAAAAAAAATCTTCACGATGCTACTTTTTTTTTGTTTGTCTTCATATCTCTCGACACTGCCATACGAAGGGTATTTGAGTAGGGACGCTCAAGCGAAACATGACATTATCGGGAGAAGCTGCTAAATCTAAAACTAGCATCTTTTTATATTCATTCTTAATCATTGGATATTCATAAAAATAATCAGAACTTAAATTTAAACTCTGCCGAATCTGATAAAAAATAACCCCTAAAGGCCCTAAATATGTTAATCAGTGGTATAAGCTAATGATATTGTGAAATATTTTCAATTTGATTATGTGAGAAGCATACTTACAGGGTTAATACATTAATCAATGAAAATACCTAATTCATTTTTCTTCACCATTTATTAAAAAATATATAGATAGATAACATGAGCATTTATTGGTGCTGTTAGTATACACAGTATGTAGAATATACCAGGATCTACTTTCCAGAAAGTCAGCACTCTCTTTGCCTCCTGGTATCGGTCTGCCTCGAACGCTTGGGAAGCTGAAGAATTTTTTCCACACCTATAATGACAAAAAGGAAGCATTTTGAAATAGTGTGCCTATTATTTGAATAGAGAAGTGAATAGTCATAATCATTGACGTCTTACCCCCAGATAGACGTGGAAAGTTGACAATAAAGTTTTGCGCAAAACACTTGTGCTCTGTTTACACTATGTGCCATGTTGCCAAGAATCAACTAGTCCCCAGGTATACTGATGCAGCCCCCGCTATAACCAGTGTTATCAGTTTGAAAGATATGCTTATTTTTTGAGCAACGTGATATTTTAGATTTTGTGGATGTTTTGTACCCTGTATAAAACATATCTAAATCTTATCATAGATTACGGTAAACTAAGCGTAATGAGATGTACGTAATATTTCTTCCATCTCGGAACAAGCGGCATCGCTGTTCATTGATTTTTATCGACTTTACAATGCGTAGTACGTCCCTCCGCAGGGCATGCGTGCATGCGCACGGGCAATTGCTTCGACGGTTTCGTTTGTTTTCGTTTTGGGCGCCATTTTGTATAGTTGAAAATCGAGTTATTTTGAGTGATTTTGTGCAGCTTTTGGACAATTAATGGACAATTATTACAAGCTATGGTAGGACAAAGGTGTTACGGTTGCAAATGTGAGGCAGGTAAAGCAGGAATCAGGAAGTTATCATATCACAGGTAAGGCTATGTTTACCACAGGCATTGGCGTCGCTTGTCCATGTTTTCCTCTGATTTTTTCAATCCTGTTTTTCCCTAAAATATTGCAAATGCTGTGGAAACGTTACAAATGAAGCATTATAAAACATTTTGCTTATCTATGAGAATTCTGTGGCTCTATATCTTGTCCTTGTCATGTGATATTTTCAAATTATCAGCGTTATTCCTGAAAAAAGTTGAAAATCCACAGTTTGTATATTATTTATTTTGTAACCAATACTGATGATTGTATTGTATGGATTCTTACCAAATGAAGTCCCCATTATATTTCACAAGATGTTATTACAGTGAATTCAATCCAATGGACAGAGTTTCAGAAAAATATATTGCACAAACTTACATTTCGATATTACCTGTTTTTCAGAGTTCATAAAGAACATTTTCTTTGTTGCAAATCCTTTATTTCATAATATTTGTAGGCACTAATTACCTATATAATTTTGTATATTTGGAAATAAATATATTGCCATACATGGTTTTAAGGGGCCTAAATGCACACATTTATACATACGTATTTGCCATGTAAAACACGAACTCACAATTTCTCGCATAACACACTCTATTTTCAAACTACATATATAATATTTCAGAAGGCGATAGTTAAGACCTTAATGAATGACAACTATTTTCGATTTTCTCAAAAAAGTGTTTTAATGTGCAAAAAAACTCGCAATGCAAAATCATACATTCTATAAATGCCTGTAATTTAACAACCAAACACGGTATCAAAAAAGGCTAAATAGTTGCACAAGCGCAAGCTTTCTTCTTCAATTTGCTCTTTGAGTCATTACTAACTGGAAGTTTAAAGGTAACTTCAGGAGCTTGGAAATGCGAAGTTCATTTTTATAGTGACCTTTGGACCTTGCCTTTGGACCTTTTGACCTTACCTTTGAATTTTTGGACTTATCTGCCCTCATCTTAGACACACATACTGGAGAAAGGGGACAGGTGGCCACGCCTCCTCGCTAACACGGGAATACGTCTTTTCTTGGATTCTCAATTTCGCGCGCTATACCCTAGACCCTTAACAGTATGTACAGAACAGCTGGTTGTTTGCTGTTAAAATAATCATTTATAAAATATATACTAATCAATTAACTTTCTCATACTCTTGTTTATTCCGTGTTAAATTTTTGCCATATAGTTCATACTGATTTTTCAATTGTATTTATCATATATATTTTTTGTACAAAAAACATGCCATTTGTGTCATTTTTCATTGCAAAGATTATGATTGCTTCTCATAAATTTTGCTTTGATTTACTCATATATGTAGGATTTGGATTTACTGTAACCGTAACCCTATGCGGCTCTCGTCATGATACGCCTATGGTCAAAATACGTTCAGTCGATGTTGCGCATTGTTGCCAGATCAAATCGGGGGCTTCGGTCGGCCATATTATCTAAAGTATGAATGAATATCCCGTTTTCGCGCCTCTGAGATGTGCGAAAACAACAAATCCATAATCCATGAATGACTTGCCAGGTCTATCTGGGGGTAAGACGTCAATGGTCATAATATAATGTACCTATTTTTTTGGTGCATATTTACATAACTAATATTCTTGTTCCAAAAACTCAACTTTAAGGTTATGTCAAAAGATTAATGATCCATTCCTTGAACTTGCCTATATGTACATAGGTATACAACTAGCAATTATTACCTACGGATGGACGTTCTTGCTACTTTAACGTGATCCACCAAAGGTTGGCCACTACAACTTCATTACTTCTATCATTGATTATCTTATTTTAATCAATGCTTCTATATAGGTACTTCACAGATAAAATTTCAAGTAAGAAATGCATTATTTTGGAGTATCAAGTGACAAAGATGCAGTATGACGCATACTGCAAATCTATCGCTCTAGTGAATGTGATAACTGTAATTGGCGAATAAACGTTTTTTTTTTCTTTGCTGTTTTCAATATGCATTCAAGTTTTCATCATGCATTATCTCATGAATTACATCATTTTAATTGACAGATGTGCTTACCTGACAAAAAAGGTTCCTTAAAAAACACATCACAACAACAATTATGGTGAAAATGTCCAGGAAATTGTAAAAAACAAATAAAAGTCCTCAATTTCATATGGCGCATTTGGACAACAAGGTCAACAACCGCTATCAGCTGATCGCTGATCATTCCGACCCGAACACAAAACATATTTCGAATGTTAGGTCCATCGACGAACCGACGATGTTTTTGTGGTTCGGTCAGTAGCACTTCAAGGACGTATTTTTATAGCTGGAAGCTGGATGCTCCATCTATTGGGCATATTTATAAAGGATTCAGGAGCTTTCGAAGCTTCTTAGATTGTACCAGAGGGCTCCAGGTGACGGTGATGGTGTTTTCTATGAGAGTGAGTGAGATAGACTGCGAGCGCCCGGTTTCCCTATGCGGCTACCTATCTTCCCGTTTAATACTTTAATCAATGGTAATACTTAAGGTTCACTTAAGTTACGCTCAAGTTATATATGAGGGACCCTCAAGTGTGACTTTTCTTGTGTATCTGTTTCCTAGACAACATCTACGAGACGACGGGATTCATTTAGCGACGTTGTCATATCTCAAATATGAGTCAATTTGTTATGGCTACGCATTTTGATGTTTTCCCTTTTTGTTTTGTGCCAGTATTTCCTGTTTTGTGCTTGACATTTTTCCGGATGTGACAGAAACTGACAACACCGTACGTCAAAATTAACCAACAAAATCGCCTTAACTGCAACGAAATGTCACGATGACATGTCATGTTAACATTTCGTTACTAGAGTATTACTCAAGGGAGCCTTACGTAAGAGCCCCTCAAGTAGCCATCTAAATACGGACCCTTACTTAAGGGAGCCTCAAGTATTAAGGAACCCTTCAATATCTACTGTGAATACGACCCTAAGTCCCAAATAAATTTCGTAGAATGTTAGTACTCACCATGGCTTGTTCTAGATCAAATTCCGCTTGGTGGACTCGGGAAAAGGTCCGCGAATACTTCCCCGCTCTAACGAAGGATTCTCCTATGTTGATCGACTTCCTGAAAGCAAGAAACTTGTTGCCCACCGCCCCCAAGCAGCCCATCAACCCTATCTGGAAGCAATCCCTGGACACGATCAGATACGTCACTAACCATCTGGAGGCCACGCTGCTATTCTGGTCGGTCTTGTCTGCGGGTCTCGCCATCATTTGCACCTCTGGGTCTGGTGCATCGTCCAGCAAAAAGTAATTTCCATTGCTGACAATATTTTTGCGCTGCTCTTCTCTGGATAGTGGAAATATCAACCCAGCAATATCACTTCATTTGTTTAACTCATCAATATCCATCGTCATTGTGAATTATTAGTAGTCTAGATCATAGAAGTGTCAAAATGGCCTTTATTTTAGTAAAAAAAACAACTTTGGAGCAATCATTTTTGAAGTTCAATAGCAAACGTCTACATCGACTGCTTGCAAATCGTCAAGAGTCATCAGGTGGTTAGACTGGTTCGATGTAATCATTTCCTTTAAAACGTCTTTGACCATCGTTTATAATCTTCGACAAGTTGATCTCTCGCAGTGTACATACAATTATTATTAAACAAACACGTTATTGACACATAGTTAACATGGCATAAAAATATTGAGTATGGGTTGATATTTTTACTGTTATATTGTCATTTCACTGATGGCATTATCAAGACTTTTAGTGTAGTAAGATAATGGCAGAAATATGCATATATATCGCCTGTCCATTCTAAGTTCTTTATAAATTTGGGGTTGGAATACGGAAATACGAGACGGAAGTAATTTTTGTTTAAAATCGAATTCTTAACAACGTTGAAAGTTTTAAAATCAACCTTTTAATGCAATATATGAAGCGGTAACTTTACAGAATTAAACAAATACTATTTGATGTTGCTTTATTTACATTTCGGGCCAAAATGACATAATGATTCTAACATTTCGGTGTTGATTCGATAAATCATTCATTTGTATTTCAACCTTTATGCCTTTTTTCGAATTTTTTTCTCTTTATACACTTTTTGTATGTTGTCTTGTAATTATTGTGAATTTAAATTATTAGTTTATTTATATTTTTGATCTCTGGAAATATGGAAATGTAAAATAATAAAAATATTGTCTTTTTAATTCCCATCGAATTTAGAACAACTGATTTGATTGAATTTCTGAGGAAGTTCTGCACGGTAAGTTTTAGGTGAGGGCCTAAAGTAATTTTAAGATCATTTCAATGGAACTTCTTACATATAGTTTATTTTCTTGGATGTTATTATATTGACTCGATTCATTGTATTTAGGTAATTATATTAAACATTATACTTTTCATCTATAATCCTCCATACTGAAGATTCTGGCCATAGTAGTACAAGTTGCCCGACACACTATCTCGAAAGCCATTCCAGTTCGATATTCTCGAATTATTTGAAGTCATAACCGAAGATTTCGGGTAGGTTTATTTGACAAAAAATTCAAATTCCTCAAAGGAAATTGGACTTGCCATGGCTTATTCAGCAGTATGCCGTTGTCAGTATATGACATTACTAAAATGAATTAACTATATTTATTATTGTGTTTCTATCTTATTATTTCACTCTATATCCATTTTAAGTCTTAAAATTTTATACAAAACATTCATTTTTGTGTCAAATTTATTGTTAAATAAATCAACTCATTTTAAGTTGCGTAGGCAGTGTGCATTTCTTCGCTAAAAATACCGGTTACTGAACAGTTCAATAACACTAATTCATATAATGTTGAGCTGGTTGAAAATCTGTCGAAGCTGGAATAATTCTGACCGTATAATAATTATAGTATGTGCAATTTGGAAACATATCCCTGCAACATTTAGCTTTATAGTACAACAAATATAATATATCTTGGTACAGCATTAAATGCCAAAATGGCAAATTTTGAAAGATTAGATGAAAAGTTATATTTGTGAATAAAAATCGATTTTTTAGTCATGTTATATTTCTGAGCACAATTGAGTATTTTGAGATTTCTTTGTGCTGTGAATTACTCCGGATATGTAATATTTGAAAAATAAAAATTCATTTTTATTGTTCTTTTCAAGAACTTTGGGCTGTTATGCTTCAGGAATATGGTACTGTTCAAATTGTACTGTATTATCTTTAACATGAATACACAGGGTTGCCAAAGAACTTTCAATCTTCCCTTTGAAGATTGGAAACAAATTTACTCCAATAAATAATTATTATTAGTTCAGGTTCGACGAGTTAAAAGATTATTCATAAAATATAAGAATTACTAGTGGCAATAAAGTTAGCATGTGTGTTTAGTCATAATAAATGTAATAATAGTAAGGCTATACTGCATACCTATAATTTCATTAAAAGGAGATCAAAATAATACAGACCAACTTTTTTATGTTGACTATAAGTGTATCAATATCACTAGTAATATACATAGAATCATACATCTCCTCAATCATCTTTGCAGTATCTTGAATATAAGCTCTCCTGATGAATACCTATATATTTTCGTATTAACCAAATTTTTATTTTCAATTGTATTTGAGAGATCTGTCTGTACAATTTTTATTTTTATACTGGCATCTTGTGCATAGTGATTTACAGTTTTTTGTTTTGAGCCTAAAGTAATTATAGTGAAGTAGATTTTGTGTACACTCCTTTTTTTTGTTGATTTTACATACTTTTGAATGATTTCTTTTTCTAGAAAAAAAGAAAATCTATTCATTTTTTCACATTTTTCATAGATATTTTATTTTAGATATTGAAAAAGTAAGATACACTTTACACATATTTGTGTTGCACATGTTTGTATAATATAGTTTCGAAAAATAAAGTTTGTTTATTATTTTAATATAGTTTTTTACTGTAGGGATTCTATTAATTGCTGAATGTTGTATCCGCGAAATAAACATGCTGGTAGGAATCAAGAAATATCTGCGACATTGACAAGTTTGCGTTCGAGTGATGTTCAGTGCACGGCAGTTTCTGGAGTGACTTAACCAATGTTGCTGTAAACAAAAGGATCACATTTTCTGATGAAAATGGTTTCCACTATATCTCATCTTACCAGCCACCTTCCAGAAAAAATGGGCCGGATAATGCAAGTTTAAGCTTCGGTTTAAGGTAAGCCGGCGCCAGCGTTAAACCACGTCAGTTGCAAAACGTCTGTGGTACAATGCCGGCTTAGCCCCCCCCACTACAAGCTTAACACGAGCTTACGTAAACCGAAGCTCAACCCGAGCTTAGCTGAGGTTTAAACCTAAACCTGATACAAATGATATAATAATAATAATAATAATGCTTTATTTCCATAAGACCCTGTATCGGAATATAGTCAGGTACATACTCGGGTAAATATATCTAAACAAAAATAAGTAAATATGTAAAAAACACACATCTGTCAAATTTACAAACAAAATACAGCAAACTATCACAGAAAAAAGAGAGAAGGTACCAACGGAATACTGAATTATGAAATACGAAATTCAAATATTCGTCAACCGAGTAAAAGGTATTTTCCAGAAAGAATACTTTGAGTTTCTTTTCAAAAAGCAGCGGACTTTCGACATTTTTTATTGAAAGAGGAAGATGCTTATATAGTTTAATTAACATAATAGTTGGACTTTTGGAAGACAGAGTCAAACGATGCGAAGGCAGTTTCAAGTTCCCGTTTGGGCGTAAATTCAGTGAAGATAAACTAGAGTCTCTGGATTTGAAAAGAGTTATATTATTTTTAACATATACTAATGACTTAAAAATGTACAAAGAAACAATAGTCATAATCTTTGCGTCTTTAAATAATTTTCTGCAAGAATCTCGTCTTCATTTACCAAAAATTGTTCTTATTATCTTTTTTTGGATTACAAGTACTTCTTTAAGGCGAGAGCTATTTCCCCAACAAACGATACAGTAACAAATTGTTGACTGAATGTAAGCATAATAATACGTTATTAGAATTGATACGTCAACATAAGACTTAAGAAGCCATAATTTGTAACAGTGAGAAGTAAGTTTACCAATGACAAAATCCACATGATTGGTCCACGTCAGACGTTGGTCAAAATATACGCCCAAGTATTTAATAGACTGACATTGGGGCAAGTTATGTCCGCAACACTTAACATTAGGCTGGAATTAAGAGTGGATGTGCTAAACATTATAAATTCAGTTTTATTGCTATTAAGTACCAACTTATTATCAGCACAGTATTTTTCCATCATTCAGGCAGCGCTGCTAGCTGTCAGACTAAGCGTGTTAGTATCAGTGGCAGACACAATGAAATTAGTATCATCAGCATATATGTCAAGCAGTGTCCTTCAAATCGTGCTCGTCACTTCATTAGGTTATATTTTTGTGTCCAATTAACAAAGAGAGCGAATAAAACAACTGAGACAGAAACGGCCATTGCACGAATTGGACACAAACCGTCACAGCGATAAACCAGGTTATTTCTTAGATCCGATTGGGATTGAACAATACAACGGATGTCAACGTTAAGCTTAAGCTTAGCTAATCTCAGGTTAAAGTTTGAGTTAATCCGACGTTTGTACAACCGGCCCTAAGACGCCTAAACCAAAATTTGAAGCGGTCGGGAGCGTCTTTTTAACTGTGCCGCTAATGCAAGAATTTTCACAAGTCAGGCAGCATTACCTACTACATACAAATATACGTCTCGCAAGGGAAATCCGAAAAAAGGCATGCGGTTCATGGAATGCGGCAGAACAAAAAGACAATAATAAACACATCCATTTGGCATAATTAGTTTATAAAAAATAAAACAGGTCAATAATGTTGATGAATGCCCTCCTCTAGTCTAAGTGGCCGGCTCGTAATCTGGTTGTTAATAAACCCTAGAGGTACAGCCTTCCAAGCTGCCCTCACAGCATGGTCCAGTTCGTCCAACGTGGTCGGAGGATTGGGTAAACAGCGAATGTACCCACCCGTCGAATGGTGGTCCAATCCCACACTTTTTTCATTTCAACATGGTCTTCAGTCTTGCGTTCAGTACAGAACCTCGAATTGAAGGGCAGGTTCAGGAGCGTTAGAGTCTTAATTGAATCGGGATTAATTTAGAGGCTTCTTAAGTAGTTCAATATGAGCATCTAGCTCCAACATCAAGATTAACCCCATATTTAAATAAGTTTTTGAAAACGCTATTGTTAGAGGTAGCGCTATAAAACACTGCTTTTGTAATAAACAAATTATTTAATTGAAAGTACAAACCTAAATTGTTTAGTTAGATTTGAAGCCTTCGCCAAGTTCATAAAATATTTGCGCGTGGTCGAAATCTTCACACTTTACAGATTTAATATATTACGCTGTCCCAATCTAAATATCAACTGAGTCGCAAGTTTTACGGAAGGTAACAGAAACGGCGAACGTTCAATTTGGGTGACAGTTCAATACCTGCCGCCCTTAGGAAAACGCAGTAACTTCAAAAAAGTTGAAAATTAAGGTTTTTTTGCCACATTCATGCAGTATTTGAAAAAATACATCAGTACGCTTAACACAAATGCAGTATCTTACAAATACTTGAGAAAAATGCAGTGTTAGGACTTCACTTGCTGCCTTCTTCCTAAGAGCACCGCGGTTATGCTGCGTTTGCACCAGAGATGTGCGAGGATGTGTTACGAGGAATGTGTTTTCAACAAACCAATAGAATCGCTTGAATTACCTCGCCTAGCTCAGCACAGCTTTGGTGGAAACGACTCAGTGGAGCGAGGTTTTTGTACGTATAAAACTAGGCCTGTTGGCGAGGAATGTGTGATAGGAATATGTTTCGAGAGATGTGTTGCGAGGGATGTGTGCGAGGGATGTGGGCGAGGGATATGTGCCGTGGATGTAGGCGAGCAAAAATAAAAATCTGAAAGGAGCCCGCTACATATCTTCGCACCGCTCATCTTCCTAGCACATTTCTGGTGGAAAAACTCACACCGTGTCACAGCTCAGCTACACATCCTCGCAGCGCTCATTTTCTTAGCACATCTCTGGTGGAAACGCAGCCTTACGGCGTTTTGGCTAAGGATGATCACTATATAGTTTGAATTGGTAAATACAATGTATGTAACGAAAATGTGGTTAGTTTCTGTTGTGCCCTTTAAGTGAAATATCGAAGTTTTGTTTGGTTTTTTTATGATTTTGTTACCTTGAAGTTTAAACTGCATACTTGGTCTGATTCATTTTAGATCAACCTTTATTATGAATGAACAATAGAAAGCTTAAGCAACAGGAAATATATTATTTTAATTTGTTTACTACGTACGCAATAACTACTGTTTTTGAAAAAATGAAGTCAAGTTGATTGACTCAGTACTTCCCACACATTATGGTGATACCAGTTTATTATTTTCCCATAGCATGAAGCTTTAGTCTGAGATCCCCTTGCAACCACATCACCGCCAGCCTCTCCCCAAAATTGTCTTATGCCGCTACGTCTTTCCTTCACAGTGCAATGGACAATACTACAAACTTTTCAGTTTTACAACCTGTTTTCATATTTTTATTTTTTTTTGCTTATTGCTACGCTGCCACTGACACGATTTTTAACAACCATACGCGTTTTCCATCCTCACCACGGTAATAATACTGTGTCAAAATTTCACGTTACAAAATACCAAACGATCTAAAGCAATAAATAGTCGTATGTACATACAAAAAATTCCCATGGTTTCGGTAATAGGCAAAGCAATGTTCGGATGGTCCTAAAAGGGTGATTTATGTTGCTAGGTCTTCCTTCACAGGTCAGTGGACAGCCTATTATGAATACAATAAATTTTTCAGTTTTGTAACCCTCCACCCTCCAACTACCCCAATTTCACCCCCATCCAAAAAAAAACGCAGAACATTATTAGGAACCTCTAAAACGCTTAAAAACGAAGTTTGAGCTGTTTTTATATTTTTAGTTTTTTATTATTTCTGTAGTAAACCGCGAGTATTACAAAACTTCAAACAAATTTGGATAGTTCAGGGAAATTAGCACATAATACATTTAAATAAAGGGATTCAGGCAATACACTAATGTCGGACAGAGGTTTGTGGGACTCAGGAGACAGCTCTACAGACGAAAGTAAGAGAAAAAGGCGGGACTACACTGACACATCGCCGTTCAGCAAAAGCAAGAAAACCAGACGTACACCAGTGAAACAGAGTGGAGAATCAAGAGAAATGGAAGAAATAAGAGAGTTTATGGTAACTATTAACGAAAACCTGAAGGAGATTCGGAAAGAGAATCAGGAATTTAGAGAGGAATTGATTGCACTACGGCAAGAAAACAGCCTCCTAAAAGACGAAATATCGAAATTGAGGAGTAGAGTCGCGCAACTTGAATCGATTGAAGAAAAACTGGAACATGAAGACAGAGTCAAAAGAAAGAACAATATCGTGATTAGTGGCTTGAAGATCGACTCGTCCCAACGGGAAATTATGTGCGAGGATGTCAAGCGCTTTCTGGCAGAACAGGTAAAAGTCAATGTGAATATACCTAGGGTAACGAAAATAAACGATAGAATGCACGTTGCTCAGATAGAAAGCTTGGACAAAAAACTAGAAATTATGAAAGTTAAAGGGAAAGTAGACATTCTCAAACAAAATAAAATATATATAAGTAGCGACCTGACAAGGAAAGAAAGGCAAATTCAAAAATTCCTGAGAGATCGTGCCACCGAGGAAAGGATTAAAGGAAATTTGGTGAAAGTCGGTTTCCAGTATATAGTTGTAAATGGAAGAAAATATTCTTGGAACAAAAAAGACAATGAATTGGAGGCAGAGCGCGAAACGGAGCACGATTATGCTTCAAAAAAGTAACTAAACCAACATCCAAGGACAAACTGGAAATGACTGTGCGAGAAAAAGGTAGACGAACAAAGGAAATACAGGATGAATGGAGACTTGCTGCGTGGAACGTGAGAGGGATTAGTGGAAAAGAGGTAGAGCTAAGTTGGGAATTTGATAAGGCTAAACTCAATATTTTGGGGATAGTAGAAACTAAGAAAAAAGGCAAAGGAGAATGTCTATTGGAAGGGGGTCATTTGATGTTATATTCTGGAGTTCCCATGGAAAAGAGAGCAGAAGCAGGGGTTGGCTGTGTAATAAATAAGGAGTGGGCCAAGTACGTGCAAAATGTCGACTATGTAAACGAAAGACTTATGAAAGTAGAATTTAATTTCAACAACGAAATAAAGTCAGTTATAATTGTATATGGCCCAAATGAAAACGAGAAAGCAACAGTAAAAGACGAGTTCTGGAATGATTTATCACTGACTACAGAAAATTGCAGAGGAAATCTATTTATTGTAGGGGATTTTAATGGAAGAGTAGGCAGAAATTTCCAAGGAGCACAAGGAAATATTGGTGCTGAAGGAGAGGAAGCAAAAAACAACAACGGGGAAAGGCTAATTCAGTTTTGCATCGAGAACCGGTATGTAATAACAAACACATTTTTCAAACATAAAGACATACATAGATACACGAGAGAGGTCAAAAGCAGAAATGAAAGGTCTATCATAGATTATGTCATAGTACCAAAACAACAGCGGAGTGCAGTCAAAGATGTGGGAGTTAAGCGGGGTTCAGAAATCTTTAGTGACCATTACCTTCTTGTAGCGAGGATAAAAAGTGGGCAAAACGTAAAAAACAGAAAAAACTCCAACGAACGGAAAGTCAGATTTGAATCTATAAAAACTCACAAATTGAGGGAGGCAGAACCCGCGCAAAAATTCAGGGATTTAGTGGAACAGAAGATCAGTGAAATACACGACCAAGTTGCAGATTGGACTACCGAAAGGACATGGCAGGCGCTTAAGGACATCTTACTAGAAAATGCTAGGAAAGTATGCGGGGTATCCAAGATAAATAAAAGCATGAAACAAACAGCCTGGTGGACAACAGAAATTAAAGAACTTGTCAAGGAAAAGAAAAAGAAATGGAAAGAATACTTACATAAGAAACCAGTCCACGCGTACAGTGAATATAAAGCGTTGAGGAAAAAAGTAAAATGTTTAGTGTCGCAAGAGAAGGCAAAATCCTGGGAAAATTTCGGCAAGCAAATGGAGGAAAATAGCCAAGGTAACCAAAAATTGTTTTACAGTGTGGTAAATTCCATACGACAAAAAAATCGTACAGTTTAGGCTCAATCAAGGACAAACAAGGTAATACCTTAACTGAAATAGAAGATGTTCAAGCGAGATGGAGACAGTACTTTCAAGAACTATTGTGTACTGAAGATATCGGAAAACAATAAGAGCGATGTAATAAAATAGACATAAGTAATGACACAGAAACAATAGATATGGACGAACTATCGGAAGCAATCCAGAAAATTAAAATAGGGAAAGCGGCAGGACATGACAACATAAAACCAGAGACTATAAAAGCCTTGGGGCCAAAGGGTAGAGCTTTGCTGCTGAGTTTATACCGGAAGGTGTGGGAATCTGGAGTGGTACCGAAGAATTGGGAAATAGGAGTCATTGTTCCAATTTGGAAGAAAGGAGATTCAAAAATCTGTGAAAACTATAGAGGAATTACTTTACTCAGTATCGTTGCAAAGGTGTTCGAGAGAATTCTGGAAAGCAAGCTGAAAAGCAAGGTCGAACGAGAGCTACTTGACTCACAAAGCGGATTCAGGAAAGGTTTCAGTACTCAAGATCATACTTTTACAATTAAATAAATTATCTCGAAAACATTGGAACAGAATAAAAACGCCTACATAGCATACCTAGATCTAGAGAAGGCTTTTGATAGAATAGATAGGAATAGGATATGGGATATACTAACAAGAAAGCAGGTGGGTGCGAAGCTGATCCGTGGTATTAAGAGTCTCTATGAAGTAAACCGAAATTATGTCCGGGTAAATGGAATTCAAATAGAAGAATTTACTACCGAGCAAGGGTTACGTCAAGGGAGTGTTCTTAGTCCGATTTTATTCATTATAGCTATGGACGAGGTGGTGAGGGAAGCCAGACAGAAGACTAGAAGTTTACAAATCGGATATCGTAACCTACAACCAGTAGAAATATCGGAATGTGTGTTTGCCGACGACCTAGCTATCTTCGCAAATAGTGAAAAAGATTTACAACAAAACCTGAGTATATGGAATACCGCTCTAAAGCAAAGAAACATGAAGGTCAACGTAAACAAAAGTAAGACAATGACAGTATCTAGGCAACATAAAGCGACAAATATACAACTAGACGGATTACAGTTAGAAGACGTAGACACATTTAGATACCTAGGCACAGTAATTGATTCCAGTGGAAGGGAGGTACATAACCTGAACGAGAGGATTAGCGCTGCTGGCAAATTGTACTGGGCATTGAAAGACTCGTGTTTCGGTAAAAAAGAACTGTCAATTTCCACCAAACTAAAAGTGTACAAGACTATTGTGATACCGGTACTGTTATGGGGTTCAGAATCGTGGGTACTAACAGGAAGTATGAAACAAAAAATGCAAGCAATGGAAATGAAATTCCTCCGGAAGATTAAAGGGGTAACAAGGTTGGATAGAATTAGAAACGACGATATTAGAAACGAACTAGGAGTAGAGTCAATATGTAGTTTAATAGAACGGAACCAATTGAAGTGGTTTGGGCATATGTGCAGGATGGACACCAATAGACAAGTCAGAAAGGTCTGGGAAAGTAAAACAATACCGAGCAGAAGAAGAGGGCGACCGACTACATCATGGAATAAGGCAATGCAGAGTGTCATTGTGGACAAAGGACTCACGGTGTCAAGTGCTAGAAGAGTGGCCATGGATAAAAAATAGTGGCGTGAAATAGTTTATTGTGAGAAATAAGTGTATTACTCACCCCTACACCATTTGATGGTAGAAAAGGGGTTTAAGACAATATATATATTATTTCTGCGCCGCCACTGGCACGATTTATAAAAACCATACGCTTTTTTCATCCTTGCCACGGTAGTAATACTGTGTCAAAATTTCATTAAAATTAATATTCCAACAGTTTTCTCGCAATGTTCGGATGGACCTAAAAAAGTTATTTATGTCGCTAGGTCTCCCTTCACAGGTCAGTGGACAATCTATTATGAAAGCAACACATTTTTCAATTTTACAACCCCCTCACCCTCCAGCCGCACCAATTTCAGTCCCACCCAAAAAAAGTAGAAAATGATCAGGAACCCCTAAAACGCCGAAAAACGAAGTTTTGAGCAATATTTAATTTTTGTTTGTTTTGTGCTAATTACTCCGCCGCCTATGCACCGATTTTCAAAATTACCTACCAACATTACCTACTACGACCTCTCAGCATATCGCTGCCCAAATTTCATCACAATCCATGCAGCGGACAGACAGACATACCGACGGAACTGATAACGTGGATTTTCATTATGTAGAGATCATAAAACGCCCAAAAAGCGTATTATCTCAAAATCGAAAATTCTCGCGATCACAATATTCCCCTCACCTATCTTTTTTTGACAAAATTATGTGCTGACACTAATTTTGTGCCTCTATGTATATAGAAAAAGTATGAAACAAGACAATATTTGAATTAGTCCACAACGGTGAAGCCTTTTAACAAAATGCCATTTTACTCAATTTCGACTTCCTCACCCATATGGCGCTTTAACCGCACCCTATATCATATAAATCCGGTCCTTAGTGATGAAGTTCTTCCTCTCCTCTTCTTCTTTCCCTTCATTCTGCCAGATCCGCCACTGTACATTGCGAAAGCTCCGTGGTATTTGGCCGAATCGACGCCGCCGTCGCAGGCGTCCGAAAGCGCGCGTCGCCACGTCCTGCGTCGGTATCGGCGTCGTCGCGCGTCGCAGGCTTCGCCGTCGCCGTCGTTAGTCTCGGCGTCGCGTTCGTCCTGCTAGCGGCGGTGTGTACGCCGACACCTGATGCCACATGTGTCGCGATCTCAACAACCACTAACAGTGCCTTTTCGATAGCCGCACACCACCTGCTTGGCAGACACACAACAAACTAGGTAAGTTGCTTTAGTTGCTCAAGTCACTTTAAAGCTATATTATATTGTCCCCGAATTAAGTCCTTATCCGTGGTGTAAAAAGTATAACGTTACAGTAGTGCGCTCTCAGTGACCTCACCTTCCTAACCTCATATACAAAAAAAATATTCACGAAATAGGGGACACGACACGTAGCTTAGAATTCTTTAAATATTTTTATTAATAGAAAATAAAAAACAAATATTTCAGTTCTTTTATACAATTTCGAAAAAAAAAAACAAGTTACGTGCGTGTAATGAAGTATTTTATAGGAAACTTGCAATGCATCCTGAAAGATGAATAAATCAGCCAATAAACCTATAAATAATACGCTTCAATTTTTTTTAATGCTACGGTTATTAGCCGCGGTTTCAATTTCAAAAAAATATATTTACATTTCTTAACACTTTACATGCTTTCTATAAATTATGTATGTTTATGATATTGGTTCTTAACCTTTTAGTGAAGTGGAACAATTTGACAAAATTTTTGTCTTTTCACGAACCACCGACGATTTTGTGCAGGGGCGAACCCAGGGGGGGGGTATGGAGGATAGATCACCCCCCGAAATGTTTGGGTTCTATAGAAAAAACATTACCACCTAACCTTCTTTTTAAAGCTCAAACATACAAATAAAACTGAAATACTTTCTTTAGAATATTTTTCACATCAAATATTAATAATAAATAGTTATGATTATCTATTTGTAAAATTTATGAAATTTACTTAAATCATGGTATCACCCCCGAAAAAAAATCTGGGCTCGCCCTGGTTTTGAGGTGCATTTTGATGGGTAAAGAGTGATTCTAGCTATCAATTCAAATTAATGAAACACGGATACAGTTAATAAAGCCAGCAGTATTTTAATATTTTACAAAAAAATCCTTACTGTAGAGATAACTATTAGAGAAATTGTTTTAATGATATTTCTGCATTTACATACTTTTTGTTAACTTATTGAGAAAAGTTTTGTCTTTCGATTTGATCCATAACATAGCACATTAAACAACCAGCAGAATATCTCTCAGGATTCCCTAAATAAAAATGGTTCCTACAGAATTTGACCTTCACAGCGCCATTATGGGTGGGAAGTCTGGGTATATATAGTGATGCAAAAATAAAAAGAATCGATACTGATACCAATTTTATTATATTATATTTTTGGCCAAGTACACGCCAATGAAGGCGCATTTGGTTCGTACAGAAAATTATGTGCAATTGGATTACATTTCTCAGTAATTAATTACTGTCGATACCGATAATACCCCTACAAAGGTATAGATACCAGCTTGGAATCGCTCAGAAAGTGTCGATGACAAAAATACTCAATACAGTAATGTACATTTTTGGGTAATATTTTTGTTTGAGATGCGCGTATGATTGCTGCCAACCTGAGATATTCTGCTGATTGTTTGATATGATGTGTCCATATCTCAATTTCAGCGATAAATGCATTGGTTTTATCCCCGTATATTGCTCGTGCCTTGGACACTTACAGTAGTTGAAGGTTATTTAATTGTGCTAAAAATCAACCAACTAAGTAAAGGTACCTATTTGGACTCACTGAATTGATCCAGAAACCTTTTGTTCTTCTCTTGCACTTCCTAAGGTACAATAATTGTTTCTCGTTTTATATTGCCCGAGTTAAATAAATAATATGTTGTATTGATTATCTGTTCTGTTGTGCTGTTATGGCAAGATTAACCATAATAAATTTGCAAGTACTTGGTTAATTTTTGTAGGAAAGTATTATATAAGACTAAAAGAAACTATCAGCAATCGGAATAAGTCCAAAAAATGTTTCTGGCAGTCCCAAATTTACGTTCAAAAAATTAATAGAGAACACTAAAGGTTGTTGTGCGCATTAACAGATTGGGAAGCTCAAAAATCAAACTTTTATAATAGTAATGAAGTTTTCGTTTCACTTTGAACCGTGGTTAGTTCTTTGTCAACACTCCTTTCAGAGATCCTTTTCATTTCAAGCGTACATACATCTTGATGAAAAAAAAGCCCCACATCCTGTATATGTAAAATTTTAGTCCCTGGAGTTGAGACGATGTTTTGGATTCTTTTCTGGATTATAATAGCTGTCACTTCTTTTGGTTCTGTTTCTGCACAAGATAATTATTTCCTCAAGTTAGGTGGTCATTAAATATGATAATTAAATATAATCAGGGCTGCTTTGGGGACAAATAATAAGAGAACGTTATGCTAATGGTTTTAATTGCGCGATTTTTGCTAAACAACAAAAACAAAATCTATAGGATTAAAAATTGTACGTAACAAATTAGAAGCCAGTTTCATTTCAAGAAAATATATAAGGGTTCGGAATAATATCTAGAAAGAGAGATTTAATACGTATTATATTATAGATAGCATATACATTTTGCATAACAATATTATACAAAAAAAGAAAGCCTTAAAGTATTTCATGTAGTTTAGACAGTTTGAACAAGATGAAGCAAATATTGGATAGGTTTTGGAACTGGAATATTCAAAGGCATCCCAACAAGTATTTTAGATTTTTTAACACTTTTAATGAAGTACGATTATATTTTTTCCACAGTAGAAGTACCAAATTGTTTCAAATTAACCAGCATTTTATGTATTCACATAATTCTCCAAGGTTCGTTTACAAACTAATGAGCAATAGGTATACAGTTTATTTACGATTTAAGCTTATAGCCGGCACTTAGTATGTAGTATAACAATTTATTCATCACATTTCAGTAGCTTTGGTATACGGGCATATCGCGAAAAATACAGGGTCATCTATTTACAATAAATGTTATTTGCATCAAAATCAATCGTTCAAGTTATGATTCTGAAGATACAAGTTAAACTAGTTTGAAAACCATTGTAGTAAATTATGGTACATTTTATATAAAAGAACGTTAGTTTCTGTGGTTAACAACTATGAAGATACATGAATATGAAATTTAAAAACATGTAAACCCAAACCGCTTACTTTCGCAAAATGAAATTCCAATGAGAATTGCTCAGGTGTCCTTAAACTGTCAAAATAAGAAAATTAGATCGCTATAAATGGAAATTACTGTATTAAGTGCTATAATGGTGAAAAATGTAGTATGTAGTAGTAATTTTATTAAAAAAATACTTGAATGGCTCTTCTAGATAGTTTTTACTGTGACTCTAGTGTCTGTCGTGGCACCTATTTAGAGTTTGCCGTACAACCCACACCTCCGGACAAAGGTAAAGGTCGTGTTGGGTGAAACTTCTTTCTTAGGTCAATTGGGTGAATTTGAAGGTCTGAAACCTAGCTTTTTCCGGTACTGGACAGGAGTACAATATGTGTTCCGCTGTTTCGTTCTCCACATAGCAGAAACGATAGTCAGTTATTTGTTCTAGACCTAATTCCCGCAAGTGGATTCTCAGACGACAATGTCTCGTCAACAGACCAACCAGAATTGGTTTAATTCTATGATCCTCGAGGGGCCTGACTACATGGGTATTGTATGAACATCTTCGAGTGCAGTAGTCCTAGTATATCTTGTCAGTGCAGGAGTACTTTCCTCTCTGCCCAATCTGAGATCGTTTTCTTAGCGATGCTTTTCGCTATGCCCGCAAATGGTTATGGTCCTATGAAGATCCGGTTCCTCCTCTTGCGAGTGTGTCGGCCAATACATTGCCTTCCACTCTGCTATGGCCTGAATCCCAAACCAAAGTTACTTTGTTCTTTGTTCCAAGTTCATTGAGGAGATGCATGCAGTTTCACATGGGTCTTGAGTCAACTCGTTTGGAGCTCAATGCTTTCAGAGCAGCCTGGCTATCTGAAAAGGTTTTTATAGATTTGTTCGTCAGGTGTTTTTTTGCTTGACTCCCAACTTTTTTTGGCTTTGGATCTAAGAATCCATTCAGACGCGATAGTAACTTCCAACTTTTTGGTTGTTATTTCTGCTTGGAAGACCTCCCAAAGTTTACTGAGATGTGAGTTCTTGGATTAGTACCTTCTACTCCCGCTCCTGTCCCCAGTTCTGACTGTAGATAGAACTTTAAATACAAATAATATCCAGCGATAGCATTATTAAATTATTTGGTTTAATTAACCGGTCGGATAATATTAAAGTGATATCAATATTACACGAGAATTTCCTTTTTGCGAGGATTCCATTTGCATGAATCAATATGAAATCTAGCTGTTAAATAGACCAGTATTAGTAGTACAATGAGCTGTTAGAAAAAGTACTTTTGTGTAGAACATTGAGAAGAAACGAGAAATAGTTAACATAAGCATTGTGGGATTCTCTTTCCAAGGGACTTTGTTAATCCAAAAAATTCATATGATCTTGCACCGAAAATCGTGAGGTTCAGAAAATACATTATATTGAGCAACGAAGTACAAAAGTGTTTTTAGTGCTCTTTGACCGCATTATAATTTTTGAAAAAGTCACTTCAAGTAGAAAACATTATCAGTTTGAAAAATACAAGGACTTCGAACTTCGTAATCTCAAATTTTTGTGGTGAAAGAGTTTTTTGTTGTCCTAAATAAGACTTTGGTAGTACTCTATATTTTCCAGTGCTGTCCAAATATAGGCATATACATAGAAGACAAGAATTTTTTATACATATTTCCTATAATTTACAAATTACTAACTTGTTCGTAATAAAATTTCTAATTGTTTTACTAAGGTCCCAGAAATTTTGTGGTTTTTCAGAATCGTATTGCTAACTGTTAGCGAACTAATTAGCTAAAAACAAATGAGTATCAGGACCCATTAAACCTTAGTTTTTGGAATTGACAACAATTTTTATTCTTTGTTTGAAGAGGTCAAAGGGGGGGGGGGTGAGACTTTGGCGGAAATATTTTGTTTCAGAAATAACCAGAGCAATCCCAACAAGCACTATCTTTGCCTTCAGAGTCAACTATAGGTTTAGAATTTTTTAATCCACCCTTTATAACAACTTTGGTCCATTATACTCGCGATAACAGTGTTGTTTAGGGCCACCTTTCTTAGTTTACTTATGCTTTAGGCTGGTTGCAATCACTTGAAATGAAGATATATTTCCTCCAATTTATGTAAAAAATGGGCAATTCTTGCCGCCAATAGATTCACTGTACTATATCCGTATGGACAATAGACAAAAGAGTGTTTAAAAGTAAGTGAAATTACGCGTACAGTCGCACACAGTTATATAGAATAGGTCACGCGAACAAAGGGCTGAACAAGCCCTACATATTGAACGGTCGTCACCCTGCGGTATGCCTACGTGCAATAGGGATGTTTAAATGGCTTCAAGAAGTGGAGTGCTCCTCATCCCTTCTTTGTATTGATTACAGCTGACCTAGTTTTTCTCCATTTTTTTCTGACTAAGTAGGGAAACCCCATCCTATAATAGAGCGCGTGTGTTTCTATAGTAGTATTGTAGCTCGTTTGCTTATTATCCTATCGGTGTGGGAAGTATTGTGATCGCGTCTGTCGTTCTGTCGGTCTGTATGTCTGTCTGTACGCGTTCTTCTAGCCTCGTAATCTCAGTAACCGCTGTATGGATTGTGAAGAAATTTGGGCAGTGATATGCTGTGGGGTCGTAGTAGGTATAATCATTGATTAAAGTACCGTATAAATGTGTTAATCAATGGTATAATGTTCCTGTAATTTTGAAAATCGGTGCATGGGCAGAGGAGTAATTAGCAAGAATGAAAAAAATATATATTCATCAAACTTTGTTTTTAGACGTTTTAGGGGTTCCTGATCATTTTCTACTTTTTTGGGTGGGGGTGAAATTGGGGTGGTTGGAGGGTGGAGGGTTGTAAAATTGAAAAATTTGTTGTATTCTTAATAGGCTGTCCACTTACTTGTGAAAGAAATACCTAACGTCATAATACACCTTTTAGGTCCATCCGAACGTTGCCTTGCCTATTTCAGAAACTAAGGGACCTGGAATTTTCTGACGTACATCGAATATCGCTTTAGATCGTTTCGTACTGTGTAACGTGGAAATTATTGGATTGATTTTAATGAAATGAAATAATACTGTGGTATCATTACCATGGCGAGGATGGAAAATATTTATGGTTTTTAGAAATCGTGTCAGTGGCGGCGCAGCAATAACAAAAAAACTAAAAATATGAAACAGCTCAAACTTTGTTTTTAGGCGTTTTAGGGATTCCTGATCATTTTCTACTTTTTTTTGGGTGGGGGTGAAATTGGGGTAGTTGGGGGGTGGGGGGTCATAAAACTCAAAACCTTTTTGTATTCATAACACGTTATGCATTGACCTGTGAAAAAAGACCTAGCGGCATAACACATTTTTTTTGGTCGGGGGGGCGATGATTTGGTTTCAAGGAAATCTCACTATAGCTTCTTGCTATGGGAAAATAATAAACTGGTATTACCGTACCGGGAAGTACTGTGTCGATCAACTTGACTTCATTTTGTTTAGTTAATCTAGTTAATTAAGTTTATCTATTTATGGATATGACAAGTGTCCACGATGTGTTCAAGTGTTGAAGATATAATTTTACTGGGTCGGCCATTAAGTAATGGCGCACCTAGATTGCATTTTTTAAATGGAACACCTTGTATATTATTGGATATTTTAAAATATATATTTTAATTATTTCTTAAATTTTAAGCAAAAGCGTTATGTAATCTAATCAACTGTATTCGAGTGTTAGATTTTTGGAGATAACAAATAAAGCATATTGAGTGCGTAAGCAGTAAAAAATAAGTTAGACAGTTTTAGTCATAAAGTCGTAAATTACACTGAAATTTGTGAGCAAATATTTGAGTTCACTTTCAAATTTTGAGCAAAATATGTCCAATCCATTAAAAAACTGAAATTTTGGTTCACCACGACTTTTCTGGCCAATTCTGTACGTTTACATTTCTTTATTCTTAGCAAACATTTAAACATTTTCATTTTGTTCCTCTTTCCAAACCTTATACATTTATTTTATAAGAAAATTGATATTTCTCAAATTTTACTGTTATTGTCTGTTTGTCGTTTTTGAAACTCAATAAATAGGAAACTGTCGAATTTAGGTACAGCAGTTAGCAAACATTTTTGTATAAATTTTGCGGAAAAATTAAAATACTTAGGATAAATATAATTATAGAGGGTTGTTGCTTATAAAACGTATTCCTGCCAGAGCATGATAGGAGAGCTAAAATGCAATAAATATATTTATCTCAATATATGCATGTAAAAGCTTTTGCGATTTTAAGGGGATGTTACTAACTTTTAACGTCGCCTTTCCGTTCTACGTCTAATTTAAATGGCAATACTTGCAAATAAAATTATTTCTTGGCATGTTATCCATCGTTGTATACAAAATTAAATTAAAACTGAATTTCTGAGATATCAGCTCATGAAATGTTATCCAACGTTGAACACAAAATTAAATTCTCGATTTATCCTTCTAAAATCCGACATGGAATATAAATAAAAGCTTTTAAAAATAAAGTTGATAATGAAGGGTCAAAGACGAAACACCAGTTTTAAAATTTGATCACGTTATCGAGAAAGAAAACTGGCAAGCCTGCAATTCATTTTGGAATTATATTCCTGAAAAAAGACACCAAATCTTAACGGTGTTCCGATAATACTTTGAACTTCCAATCTTTCCAAGCGCCATTTTCTTATTCCGAGATACTAATGCTTAGCATTGAGACACCTACTCATTTTCATTCTCTGCTATAATTCTCTTTTATACACTCATATGAAAAAAAACTTAATGCGAGTCTGTACTTTCTTATTTCTCAGAGAAAATCTTGGCTTGGAACTTTACAGCTTAATAATCCACCACTGTTCCTCAAATAACTAAAAAAATAAGATACATATGTTACATTTTAAAACGTGTTAAATTTCCACTTAAATTACATCCATGAATCACTCGGTCTTCAAATGAGCATAAAAGTTTTACAACATAAATAATTTCCGAACGAAATGAGTTGTTCCTCAAACAAGGCATTCAACGAAAATTGAAATCAATCAACATAAAGAGCACGTTATTGTTCTGACTCATAGTGGTGTCAATGTACAGCTTCACAGCCTTCTATACCGTATTTTTTATAATATTGGAAAATACAGCGATTCTCGAAGGACAGGCATCCCTGGTTCAGGAGTGCGCGGAGTGACTGGAAGAGCTGGAGAGGCTGAAGGAAGCCTTGACGTGGGTCCCGAGTCATATGGGGGTTTCTGGTAATGAAGCCGATAGGCTGGCCAGACTCGGCACCGGAAGACAGTTTGTGGGCGCGGAACCCATTATAGGATTAAGTCATTAACTCATCATTTAGATCAGCATAGCTACAGAACCGAGATAGATGGGCAATCAGAAACCTCGTGGGTGTTCAGATGGGGCACTGCAGCCACTGCAGGCTCAAGCGGCATCTATCACTATTAGGAATTGAAGAAGACTCCCTATGTATGGGCTTTGGAGAAGCCGGCCTACCTGTTGCACGAGAAATGTGAGTTGCTAGGCTGGCTGAGATACGAGATCTTTGGATCCGAAAGATTCCAGTGGTTGCTGAGGGGTGATATTCGGGGATGGCAGAAAGGGCTTACTTATCAGGCGCGCACTTAGCACAAAGCAGGTCTTGACTTGCCCTTATTTCTGCTTATGTTCTCTGCATAGAGGTGCATCAAACTACATATAAGCTGCTTCCTTAATTGGCAGGCTCAATGCTAGTAGCAAGATGAGGTTATCGTCTGGACATCGACAGTATAGACAGTAGAATCACGACAACCAAGGAATTCTCTAGCAAATAGAATTTGAAAATTCATGAAGATAGCGCAATACATCTTTCTAAATATGAAATAGTACGGATAACGCACGTTTTCCACTTACCTGTTTTGAAAACACTATATCGAGCCTAACATAAGTTTCCTCCTCAGACGCATGCCGTAACCTAGCCTTTATTTTTGTTGTTTGTGAGCATAACAATAATATCCATTCTTGCTATTAGAAAATTTACCGATAAATCTAATGGTGTACTGATATTGGCTCTGCAGCTTCGCATCCTCACAGATAATTATTTTTTCGTAAATATGCAGATCTGTGCGGCATACAAATTGCTTCATTTACTTTAAACACGGCAAAATTCGTAACAGAGGCCGAATTCGTGATCAATCTAGGAAATATGACCTTTTTACGATAGGAAATATTTGCGGACCTTCGAAACATTTAAAAACAAAAGTCTGTCTATTTTTTGATTACTATAACCCGCGTATTTGCAGAAACAATTCAGATCTTCCACTTTTACTATGGTAGTCAAAATATTTACATTCTTCCAAGTCCCTATCATCCAATACTTCAATTAGAGCTCGATAAAAGTAAAAAATGATTGCTGATATCTGTAAGCACGGTGACGGTTATCAAAGAGCAGTAATACAATGTCAAAATGTCATGGATATGCCTTTATTATTTCCTTTCCGTGGAAAAAAGCATATAAAATCATCAGAAACCACTAATATGACACTGCCAATTATCACTTTTATAAAAGTATTACCTACTACAGCCTCACATCGTATCAGAACCTAAATTTCATTAGATCGGTGCAGTAGTTGTTAAAATTACGCGGGTAGAGAAGTGGAGACATACCTATTTTTATAAAACATCCAAATTCGAAAATTTTTTGCGATAACAATACTCCACCTATAGTGTTAAATTTTAGTTGAATCAAAACTTTGCTTAAATAAGCGACTAATCGTAATGACAATGAAGTTAATATCCAAATGCCAATCTTTATTTTTGTGCAAAAGTGTAATTGTGAAGTATAAGTTAGGATACTTTATTAAAAAGTATGGTTGGCGAACCTATATCCAATGTAAGTATAAGCCAGATCAAGGAGCTAACATAAACCAAGCAGCAGCAATAAAAGCAGTGGCGTTTCTAGGAAGTTAGTCTGGGGGGGGGGTAGTTACTTTATGGATGTAGTGGGCTCCGCCAAGGAGAGGGGGGGAGAGTACAATAAACATCTTGTCAAATGAAGATATAATATGGTACGAGCTGAATATTCATGAAATTAAAATTCAGCCGCAAAGATCAAATTAAACATTACACAGGTATTTTCCATTTTTTATTATAAACAAAAATTAGCAAAACAAAACACATATAACAAAACCAGACAATGTACAATAATAAATAATAATGAAAAATAAAAATAAAATGAAAATTATAAATAATGTAAACAGAAACATATATTTAAAGGAATAAAGTTAAACAGATAAATCTCGATGCATCTTATTTTTAATTAATCAGTTTTGTTCCGTATTCTGGGGGGGGGGAGGTAATTACCCCCTCTACCCCCCCTTGGAAGCGCCCTTGAATAAAAGTGCCGCGCGCTGTAGAGACCCCTGTTGCCAAACTTCCCTAGCCCTTATCCCCTACCTACCCTTCGACACAGCGTGTTTCGCCCAACACTTCTAACAGTAAACGGAGTACAGGCATCACTCTTCCCCAAGAGCGCTGAAATTATTGTCTGAAAGGTCAACGCATTGTCATCATCTACGAGTAAAAGGACGCAGAGATCGAAACAAAACATCTAGCATGTATATTTTATTTATTCATAATGCTATGTGACATAAAATATGTATACAGGAGTTGATAGATAATAAGGAAATATTTATATAACGCATGCCAAAAATTACTGGTATAAGTAAATAGGTTACAAGACAGTAAATGAAACATAGAAACACAGAAATGTGAAAAACATGATAGTAGTAGTTGCATTACTGATAACAGTATATGTTTTTCTACGAAATAATTTTCGGACCCTTCAACCTTTTATACAAGGGCCACTTCTTGACTTTCCATTGTGTATATAGGCTTATGTGAGGAGGGATGTCTTCTCTGATAGTGACTGCTTATGAGGACCAGTCTTAATTTTATTGTTTAATAAATTTATTTCTCCATGACCCTCAGTGCTCTTTTTTTGGGTAGTAAGAATGGTTCCTAGAGCTACATGTCCTTCATTTCTTCTGCCCCGAGTATGAAACTTATCAAGCAATGACTATGCTGTATTACTGTGCTTACTGTGACCGGAAGGTCAAACTCGAGTTAGGTTTGTGTGGGGAGAAGTCGATATGGCAATATAGATATTTTTAACAATAAGTAACATTATTTTTTATAATATACATATATAAAGCCCAGATAAGACATGGCCTGGAGTAGTGATGTTCCCACATTTGAGGAAGAGCTGCCCCTACTATCCTGTCTATACTTGATGACGTCAGAAAAGGGCAATTCGACTAATTGGTGACCCGGCCTTAACGCGCCACCCGCAACCGCTTTCTCACCGACGTGCGGTTGGTGACCTCTCACTCTTCTACCGATATTCAAACGGAGCCTGCTCCTCTGAGCTATCCACTATAGTTCCTCCAGTCACCGATCCTATCAGATGCATCCGCGCGATTGTTGCACCTGCACCTCATTCTAAGGTGGTTATTTTCGTAACTCAGGGACCGAGCGGTACGACCGCATATTTATTTCCAGGGTATCCAAGGCTTGGATTAGACTGCCACGTGATGTATTTATTGGCCCCTGAGGGTTACCTTTCATTCATTACATTTCAGTTAGTTCTATCCACACGTTATTGGTTCATCCTGAATTTAATCAAATATAGGTATGGCGATATGGCGATGAAAAAGCAATGACCTTAAACCTTTTAAAGCTGACTGTAACGAATTTGCAACCCTTTAAGGTTAGCACCACTTTTTAGTGTCTGCTAACCATGCAAATACCTTTGTTGCTGAGATCCTTTTCGATAAAACTGTACAGGGTGGGTCAATGGTCTTTGTGGTTTTATTTTAGGTTATTTTAGGTTTATTGAAATTCAGTGAAACTGAAATAATTCTCTTTCAGGGTGATTATATGAATTGTTAAGTTGCTCTCTTCAAATAGAACCCACTGTATGCTATTGTGTATCTGAATTTCATCAATTTTTGTGTGACACATGTAGTTCCTATCTAAAATTAACTGTTCAGCCGCAGTTACCTATTTAGTGAACCTCAAAAAAAAAAAAATTAATATTGAGGTAACTATAAAACCTAGGAGGCGATACATCACTGCGGTATTACTGTGTATATTATATCTTCTAGTTTTCTTTTAATTCCAAATTTTAAGTACAGTTCAGTAGCCAGTTTAATGTCCCACCACGTTCCAAATTTCGTTTGCACATTTCAAAAATGTGTTTTAGTAAACTGTAATATCTAAACGCACTCATTACCGTATTACAAAAGGTACTTTGACTCATTTCAACGTCATATCTGGAAAAAGAATCTGTCTAGTCTGGTTGTCAGTGGTCTGGAGGCACAGATGTCCACGTACCACCTTGTCGTTTTGATGTAGAGTGATTGCGATACAGTAAAGTACTTCAAATCGCTGTGTACTGCCCTTCAGGCTCGCCACTTCCTTTATTTAGCGTCTTCTAATCAAACCCGCAGATATCTTTGTCCGCGATGTTCTGTGTCGTTAATAATCTCTTTAAGTTCACTTTCATTGATTATATATACAGGAAGCGTTTTAACTAGGCCATTACCGTCATGGTCAGGTGCTATTAGATTAAATGAGGTCGGTTTTGCGCGATCCGCAAGATGTGTTTTGCTTACGTTCAACGTAATATTGATTGGCAAACTAAGCTGGCAGATTTTCTCCCTAAAATTCAGTCAAGAGATACACTTACCTATTACGCACGCGACGTGTGACGTTAAGGGGGTGAAATTAATTCAGCCTGCTGATGAATCAGTAAAATGGTTTCTTGTAATTTTAAGGCATTTGTTCGACCCTTTGACGGAAATGTTTTATTTATTTGGGAGTAGTAGCCAGGTCAGGATATCGTGGGGGCCATGCGATGGAACCGAATCTTCCGAGCCTCGAGTGGGGAAAGGTGTTGTACAGGTACTTACAAAAACAATGAGGGACGTTTAGGGGACAGATCTTCAAAATGGGCTCATCTATATGCCCACCTATGTTAATTATTGCTTATCCAGCTGTTAGTGTTGAAGAATGTTTTGTCAATCGGTGGTCCGGCGACAGTGTACAATAAATATGATAAATATGTTCATGTACCCGTACAATACGGACGAATCCCCAAAACTTTAAGGAGCGATTTCTAGCACCGACTTATGATAAAATATGATTAAATTATATGTTTATTCTTAATAGCAAAAAGTTGAAATTCCCTTAACTAGATCGCGAAATGGTTAATGTGTGGGCCCCTTTATCTTGTTCGTACCGTACAAGCAATACAGTAGTAGTAGTAGTAGTAGTAGTAGTAGTAGTAGTAATGAGGAGGCGAAGCCAGGCAAGTAGTCCACCTTTGGCCCTCTTTGCCAACCCCACTGAACCAATCACTGCAAACACTGAAATTCTACACCCTAGAAAGCTCCTTGTCGAACCTACCAGACCTCCTGACGAAAGTCAGTATGCCCGAACTCCATCGTGCCGAATATCTGAACCCTAAGGTTGCGAAAAACTGAACATCTGCCCTAGAAGTGGAACGCTGTCTCGTCCTCCTCCCAGCATCTGGAGCAAATGGGGTCCCCTACCACTCTCATGAGTGACAAATGTCTATTCAGCCGGCAATGGCCAGTGAGAACCCCCACCAGAAGGTTGAGCGTCTCTCTGCCTTTATTCAAAAGCCATAGCGTTCGTTCAGTTGTCTCTCTCTCTAACCAGGCTTTCGCCAGTTCCTTGTAGGCCCAGTTGTCCAGGGCCACATTGACCTGGCGTCTGCTAATTCCCAGCATAGATTCTGGTCCGATGCAGGGGCTGCTGGCCCTTATTCTAGCTAATCGGTCTGCTCTCTCGTGACCCGGTATACCAATATATCCCGGGACCCACAGCAGGGCTTATGGCTTGCTAATTTCTGAAGGGCGGCAGAGCATTCTTGAGCCAGAGCTGATCTGGCCCTCGGAGCTGCCACCGCTTTCAGAGCTGCTTGGCTGTCGGAGCATATTATATATATATATATATATATATTTATTTACAGCGGATCACCCAGCGTCCGGACCAAAAGCGTTTTACCCAGCGTCTGGCGTATATAACTGTATATAAGTAAGTTTCAGAAACAGGTCGCTTGGCGTCATAGTTCACCGTTAGCTCCACTGGGCGTCCATATTTTTTATGCCTGTCTATTAATAGAATTTATATACAGACTTTTTGTAAATTCAGCGTTGATGTTACTAGGCGTCCACCCTTGAATGGCTTATTGCCACGAGGCAAGGGTTCTGAGAGCCGTTAGAATGAGTGGAACTTTGAGCGTGTTGATTAGAAGCGTAATGGCTAATGAGAGAAGAGTCACTGCCCAAGAACTATGATACAGCTATGCAGTTATAGTGGTACAATACTACAGGGTGTCTCAAAACGACCCGACTGTTTGAGGTAGGGAAAAACCAAAACCGGCTTATTGTAAATACCATTGATTAGTGCCAATTGAGAGATGAAGGAAGAAATTTTACTTTTTCAAAATAACATTCTTTAAATGACGCCCATTTTGTTGAAGGCATTCTTCAAACCGTTTGTGCACATTTTATCAAAAACTGTTCCAAGGAGTTGCTGAGTTGCTATCGATCTGATGCTTTCTTCAATATTGTGGCAACTAAACATGCATCCTGGCAACTAAAAGTGCAATATCTAACCAGTGTCCTTACCGAGCGAGCGGTGCGGGCTTACTCCCTCCACCACGCTTTATTTGCGTCTCGTGCACTCTAAGTAGTTGGACCGTTTTGATAATGTGCATAAACGCTTTGAAGAATACCGTCAACAAAATGGGCGTCGTTTTAAGGATGTTATTTTGAAAAAGTAAAAAAAGTAAAATTTCTTCCTTTATCTCTCCATTTGGCTTTTCCCTACCTCAAATAGTCGGGTCCTTTTGAGACACCCTGTATATGGTTACGGAGATTTGAGCACAGAATATGTATAGAGCTTTTCATCGCGTACTGCAACTCAAAATAAAGTCACTATAGCCCAAAAATTGCCTTTGAGTGTATTATATTGTTGGTACACTACGCTTACACGGAAATGGAATATACTGAAGAATTGCATTAGCATATTATGGAGGAAATGTGTTCATAGGCTTTTCGGTATAGCCTAAACGCTCAACTCCTAAGTTCTTAGCATGCTATTAAGTACTGTACCCATGCAAGAAACACAAATCTGCAAGTACGTCGTGAGCAGAGAATATTTGATAGCTGGGAAAGACGCTATTATCTCAAGGAATTTCGGTACTTAGCACATTTCAAGGGCAAGATTCAGCGACAGACGCTGGGTAAACCGCTGCAAAACACAAAGAATATGATGATACTAAAAATAGGTTTACTTTACAATAGGGGAGCATAGTAAACCTGTACACTGGATTTTTTATGAAATAAACAATGACCTTTAACATTTTATATGGATTTCCCTTCTGGACACCCCCCACTTATCTCACAAATTATTTTATGTTCACAAAAAGGCTTATGAGAGTTGAATGATTATTTATATGGATGTCGAGGGTGAACAAAACAAAATTACAGCATGTACACGAAAGTGGGGCGCAACTAAAACAGATTCTTTAGGTGTGCTGCCCTGGATAATTTCATACCATTATATTATTTTATATTTACAGTATAATCTTAATATGTGGCGTTATCAAATTTTTCAGAGGTGGTCGATAGTTGGGTAAACTAGAAAGGTATCGAAAAAAGTTTAACAAGGGTTTGTAGGAACAGTCATCAGCAGTCTCATTTTTAATTATACACAGTGACTCCATAAATTCGGCAAACCAAAGTTGTATTTGTTACATGAATCAAGCTGCATATTACTGATTTTCACGTAAAACATGAAGACTGGATTTTGCCTATTTCGCTCCCAGATCATATGAAAATCTCTAAGAAAAATTCAAACTTTTAAAATAGTTTCTTTTTGACAAAAACTGAGAACTTCTGAAAAAACGTAAAGTTTAGAAACTTTGTGAAATAATTATGAAATTTTCGAAAAAAATTTGACTTCCTAAAGAACTATAAAATTTTCAAAAAAAAAAATATAAAAATTTTGAGATATCCGACTTCAAGATAATCACGTGAAATTTGAGTTTTTTGGAAAGAGTTGGATATTCAAAACAGAAACCTTAAGAAAATTATGATCTTAATAAACGAGATGATTCCAAAACAAGTGAAATTTTCGACCAATTTTGCAACTTTTCGAAATTTTGAAAAATAAACATCTTAAATTACTAGGGTACTTGCAGAAAAAATATTATGTCATTTACGCGTTCCTTAAAGCCTAGTAAACATGACAAAATCACTTGTTTGGTTTTTTGGTGTCGGCTGTGAGAGATATTCCAAAAATTATTTCAAATGCCGGAAAATGCCGCGCAAACAACCTCTGACGTCAGTGATATCCTATAGTGATGGGATGTAAAGTATTGATATTCGATATCGATAGCCAATGCTAACCTAACATTTTGACATTGATCATTATAACCACAAAACAGGCACACACAAAAGTACAAAAGTCAAAAGAATAAAAGTTAGGCTAGATTACTAATTCACCTTGTAGGGATGGGCTTGATTTAGATTCTATCTTTGAATTCGTTCATAATGGGATGCGTCGAAATAAAATGATGGCTTCGATTAGTTGCGAATCTCGGTCACAAACAGGATGAACTGTGATACCTATCAGATATAAAAATGTATTGCAACAAAAATGCTAGTGGGTTAATTGCCTATTTCAAATATGTTTGAGTATCAATAAATCGAGTCGCATTGTTTCATCTCTAGTCGAATGCGCAGTTGGCAAACCACAAAGAAAATATGGTTGCGTTCGAACAGCTGATATGATTTCGTTTTGCATTTTGCATCTCGCAGTATTACTCAATGAGGAACTACGGCTGTAGTAGGATAAAAGAGAAGTCTTATTTCATTTGGGAATATGTATACCCATATAACAAAACTCGCTCGTAAATTAAATTATTGATATATGGCCAACGTAAATATTTAAAAAGAAATTTGGCAACATCAGAAATAGTTTGCAGTTGAATCTCACTGACTTGCGCTGTAGCAGTATCGATTGTCGATATCGATAAGATACCTGTGACGTCAGCCCTTGTTTTAAGTCACGTGGAAAAATTTGAATATATCCTTATTTTATTTTGCAAATATCGTTTTTTGGCCGTCCGTAAAATCATGTTTTTTGTTTCCTACTGCTTCTTGATATGGTTTTCTTTACGCTATGTATACTCCCGAGGCGATTTCACGACCTCTGCAAGTACCCTAACGATATTGTCAAAAATTACTCACATTTTGATTATTTTTTGTATTTTAAAAATGTTTACTTTTTCAAACCAATGACCCTTTCGATAAAATTCAAAACTTTTTGGAAAATTCCGAGATATTTATAACAAAAACAAACAAAGAAGCAGGATTTATCCGAAAAATGAGGTTTTTAGAATGAATTAACTTTTAGACCAATTTTGGAAATTTGAGAAACTTCAAGATGCAATAAATATTTTGAAATTTTACTAGTCTGCATGTTTTTACTAAGTTAGTTGCTTTCTTCCATATTAACGAGCTTTTGTTTATTTTTCATGGCCTGCTAGGTTGCTTGCACGCAGGAAAATTGAAAAACGCCGATTTGACTGAAAATTTGAAATAAAATGAAAACGAAAAAAGATTGATGTCAAGAATGCTATATCATTAGAAAGGTAATCAAATTTTAGATTTGATTATTTAAACCAAAATAGGCATTCCCATTTGAAAAAATCAAGTTATCTGTGATTGAAGTTTCCTTAATTTATCCTCTGATTTCTCAAAGTACAAAAAGAATTCAAATTTAGCCGTCTAACCTAAGGTGACGCATCTCATGCTTAATCGTACCGCGAGGTCAGGGCCTTCTAGGTATTATAATCGCTGCGATATTCAATTTTTTTCTGATACCTACTTAACCAAAAATGGTGATTTGCGCCTAAACGGTTTAAAGTTCCATGTGTGATACATAAAGTCACATTAGAATTGACCAAGGAATCCAAATATGCAATAATATATAGGGGGTTCCATTCAAAAAAATGTAGGTTTGATATGAATCACCCTGTATAAACGTCAAAATTCAAGTGAAAATATTTTTACGTTATAGCCCTTAAGGATCCCTACCATGATCAAGTGACAGATTTTTGAAATATTTTTTAGTAAGCCCGCAATTCTCCGTCCACGCACTATTGGCCCACCCTGTATGTATCATCTAAATCATTGTAAATCTTGATGGCATTGTAGGTGTATGATCTGCGATATAGTACAGTTTTATACATGGGATCTCTAAAATTGATGTCTAAATTACTACGGCTAAATACAAATTTTTTTTAAAGGGGGGGAGAGAGAAGAAACAATTTTATGTGTAAATGTTGCTAAGTAATATTTACACGCATTTTATATGCCTAACCAACCATGCTGATTTCTCTTCAAAGAGATATGATCGTATTTTTTCAAAGAAAGTACAACACATGTTTTGCAGTTTTTGTAATATGTTCTTAGTAACCGAATCTAAACAAAAATAGTATACACTGCTACAATAAAATATGCTAGGAAATATGAGAGACTTACATAGTTTTTTCTTATTTTAAAATCCAAAATTGAACGATTCACATATAAAGACTTCAAATTAATATAACATTTTTTCAAAACATTTGACACATGTTCTTTGAAACGCAGAGTATCAGTATCAATGGTCAATCCCAAATTTTTGGCAGTATTTACCATATCCAAAAAGTCGTTGTTAATTTTGACATCAAAGTGATTGGTTATAAAATGATGTTTAGGGCCTGGGCAAAATAACATTACAGAACACTTGTCTTTATTAAGTTTCAAATTATTATTTTGAGAGTAGTTTGCAATGGCATTTAGATCATTATTAATCTGAAGGAGTGCACTATCCATGGAGTTGGTGCTGAAGATTTTGTAAATTTGTGTATCGTCAGCATAACACATTACTGACGAGTTTTCTATGGAGTTGGACATATCAATTGTGTAAATTAAATACAAGAGTGATCCCAGGACTGACCCTTGAGGAACACCTGGGGATATTTCAATTGGGTTGGATAAACAGCTATCGATCATTACTGATTTCCACGTAAAACATGAAAACTGGAGTTTGGTCTATTTCGCTCCCATATCATATGGAAGTCTCTAAGAAAAATTCAAACTTTTAAAATAGTTTCCTTTTGACAAAAACTGAGAACTTCTGAAAAAACGTAAAGTTTTGAAACTTTGTGGAATAACTATGAAATTTTCGAAAAAGATTTGCCTTCCTAAAAAACTATAAAATTTTCAAACAAATATAAAAATTTGAGATAATTTTAGTTTCCTGGAAAGATTTGGATCTTCAACAGAAAGCTTAAGAAAATTATGATTTTGGTAAACGATATGATTCCAAAACAAGTGAAATTTTCGACCAATTTTGCAACTTTTCGAAATTTTGAAAAATAAACATTTTAAATTACACCAAATTATGATATTGTCGAAAATTAGTCACATATTGATTATTTTTTGTATTTTAAAAATTTTTACTTTTTCAAAGCAATGACCCTTGCGATAAAATTCAAAGCTTTTTGGAAAATTCCGAGATATTTATAACGAAAACAACCAAAGAAGCAGGATTTATTCGAAAAATGAGGTTTTTTGAATGAATGAACTTTTCGACCAATTTTGGAAATTTGAGAAACTTCAAGATGCAATAAACATTTTGAAATTTTATTAGCCTGTGGTACTCTCGGAAATAACCGATGTTAAGAAACATTTTGTGTAAACAATGGGACGTTTTTTGAAAAATTTTAAATTTTTTGAAAAATTCAGACTTCAAAACATTAGATTTTGGAATAAAATTTTTGGAAGATTGCGTCTCGCCCTTAGAGAATTATTTCGACTAGATGAAATATTTGAAAGCTACTGATAATCGTAGTAACCAATTTTCAAGAATCTCATATCCGAGCACAAGAATAGCAATATTAGTTGCAGGCACTGTAGTTGCATAAATCAATGAATCGAACTACATTTCTCTTTTAAACTTCATAGAAGTAAAACATAAAACTGTTATCAATGCACATTTGTTCGTTATTATTCCGACTTTAGAGTAAACCTAGAGTTTAGCTCCAACGGTAGCTACTGAATTAAATCCAAAACAATCCTCCAATGTATTAGAAGAGACAATATTCAATGGCAACAAACGACGGCAGTCGCCGAGTAAACCGCTGCAGTGTACGTAGTATAGTTATTCTAAAAATAGATTAATATAAAAAATTGGCGCCGGGTAAACCCGTGCACTGGATTCTGTATACGGCGCCGGGTAAACCCCTGCACTGGATTCTGTATACGGTAAGTATATAAATGAGGACCCCCAGCGCAGCAGGTGGTAGAAGCTTGAACTTCGATTTTGTACGCAAATCAGTATTAGGTGCCAGTGGGCGTCCAGCCGATTTTAACGGTTTTGGAATCTACACATGTTATAAGCATCGAAAACAAGGTTTTAAGGGGGTGGTTACTGGGCGTCCGTATATCCGGACGCCCAGTGACCTCGGACGCCGAGTGAACCTAAGATTTTGCATTGGAGACGCACAGTTGTACCGTGTAGATATATATATATATATATATATATATATATATATATATATATATATATATATATATATATATATATATATATATATATATATATATATATATATATATATATCTAAGGAGGAGGAAAAGCGGACCAAGTATCAGGAGCTCCTCGGACAACTTCGCAGGCTCTGGCCGGACTACACTGTGAGTCTGCTAGTAATGGTCATTGGATCCCTAGGTGGTATGAGGGATACGCTGCTCTCTGCACTGCGCAAAATGCCGGTGTGCCGTGCGGCGGCGCACATCTTAGCCGCCAGAATGCAGAAGGCAGTCATCCATGGGTCCCTTCGTCTGCTTAGGACGCACGATACGCGGACCCAGTGATTGCTCACCTCACGGTGTGAGGAGTAGTCGCTGGGGAATGGAACAGCAGCCCGGTGTGTCGGAGCCCGGGTTGCACCTTTTTTGTTTTTGTTTTGTATATATATATACCCGTCTGGGTCCGGGTTTAGAATGTTCCCAGGGTTTAATCTGCCTGTCGTAAGAGGCGACTAAAAGATTGGTAGTCCTTGCCTTAAAAGGGCCTATGGTGGTCACCGGCTGTGAAAGCAGGCGTATGAACCACCATAGTGAGGAAGCGGCTGCACCTATGTTAAGGACGGCTTCCCGACAGCGTCTGACCCCAGGTTAGGGGCGGCTGACAGCAAACCTGGCAGTAGGTATAAAATGCGCCCCCAGGAAGCCGACCAACATCAAACGGCTATTCGGTGCGTGGCGACACTGCGGGGATAACCCAAGCCAGGGATGAAAGCCGGCCGGCAACCTGTACAGGTCATCCCTAGGAGGCAATGTGGTCGGCTGCCTCCGAAATGTCGGCTGGGGGCCCTAAGGCTAACCACCGGACGGGCCCTACCTTCTGGTTCGACCGCCCCAGAAGAAGAGCACCCACACCAGGCCGGTATCGGAAGCCGGCTCTGGGCAAGGTGGCGGTGCCTCGGATCGCCCTGACGACGACACACGCAACGACATGGACTGTTTTAGGTGGACGACGGAACTGAAGGATGACCTGCTGAGCTGCTACGAGAGCAGTAGCCCGCGCCGTAGGGGATACATGGCCCGCATGCATGGGAGGTGGTGTGAAATGCATCCAGAGCATAGCACAATTACCTCCCAGAGCTTGCGGAACCAGGTATTTTACCTTCGGGGGCAGGGATACGTTCGTGCTCCAGCTCAGCCTGCCCCTCCGGCGACTGAAAGGCCTGTTAACCAGGCTGAAAGGTCGCCGATGAGGCCCGCTGAGAGGGAAATCGACGAAGCCGTCTCACCTGGAGATTTCAGTGACCGAAGGGCCTTGCATAACAACAAGAGGTCCTTCAAGCTGGCAGATTTAAAGAGAGAGGATGAGGCGTTGAGTGAACGTCTATCGGAGGTCTCTGACATTTGGAGCATCAATTGCGAAATTTACGCTGCGGCTCTGAGGCTGACTGGACAGGGGAGAGTGAGAGACTCTCCTGTCGAGAGAGCACAGAGGCGGGTGCGCCAGATGGAAGCGAAAATCCAGTTGGCTCGCCAAGAAGCATCCCGTATCCAGTGTGTGATGGAATATAGAGCGGCCGGTAGGCCTTTTACGCGCCGCGTGCGCCAAATAGCCCGAGAGCTAAGGCGCGACCATCACACGCTCAGTCAAGCGGTACTGGTTGTTGTCAAGCAGCATTGTCTTGACAGGATACGGACGCTAATCGCTGCTAAACGATCACTGGTGACGCGGGCGAGAGGTTTGGAGGAAAACAGAATGTTTTCCGAAAAGCCTGCTCGTCTCTTCCAACAGCGACCACCAGTTATAGAGCAGCCGCCAACTGCTGATCGCGTGGAGACTTTCTGGAGGGGCATTTACGAACAGCCCAAACCTCTCCAAGCAGACACTCCGGCCTTGGCGCAGTTCGAGTCCGTTTGTAGGAGGACTCCAAACTTGAATGTACTGCGTCACCCGATAAACACGGAAGAAATTCTTGGTGCCTTACGAGGCGCAAAGAATTTCGCAGCTCCTGGCCCGGATGGCATAAACACCTACTGGTTGAAAAAGTTTCCCAGTTGCCACCGGCATTTAGCTAGAGTTTTTAACTCGTGGCTAAATCAGGAGCAGCCAATTCCGGCTTGGTTTGTCGAGGGTCGAACCGTGCTTCTCCCGAAGACCGGAGATTTGTCTGATCCTAAAAACTACAGGCCAATAACATGTCTGAACGCATGTTACAAGCTCTTCACCAGAATCTTGTACATGCGTATCCTTCAAGCTGTAAATCCCGTATTTCTCAGCGTATATGAACAAAGAGGGTCTAAGAAAGGAGTAGCTGGCTGCAGGGATAACCTGTTGATTGACCGCTGTGTCACACAGGACTCCGTGCAGTACCTGCGAAACCTTTCTATGGCCTGGATCGACTATCGGAAGGCATTCGACACTACGTCTCATGAACTGATTGTGCGGCTGTTGGAATGTCTTTCGGTAGATGATCAAATAGTGGGATGCATCAAACAACTGATGCCGCTCTGGAAGACTCGGTTCACTATAACATCGGGTGAAACCAGGGTTCGGACAGAGTTGGTATCATTTAAAAGAGGGGTCTTCCAAGGAGACTCCTTGAGTCCCTTGCTCTTCTGCATCTCGCTACTGCCTTTGTCCATAGCGCTGAAAAATACTAAGGGATACAGCTGTGGCAAGCCCAATTACCGGAGGCACAAGGTCACCCACTTATTTTACATGGATGACCTGAAACTCTATGCCTCCGGACAACGCGATTTAGAGCAGTCGCTGAGGGTAGTGCAGGATTACAGTCAAGCTATTGGTATGGAGTTCGGGATAGACAAATGTGCCATGGTTCATCTCAAAAGAGGACGTTGCGGAGATAGTGAAGATGAGGAGCAGCTCGTTGATGGGAGCATCTTGCGACAACTGCATGCCGGAGATACTTATACCTACCTTGGAGTGGCGCAGCGTCACATCCAAGAGGCAGAATTGGTCAAAGAGTGTCTCCGCCGCAAGTATTTGCACCGACTCCGGCAGATCTGGTCGTCAGAACTGTCCGGCAAAAACAAAATCGCTGCCACAAACATGCTTGCGGTCCCATTGTTGTTATACAGCTTTGGTGCTATCCACTGGAAAGTGGAAGAGCTGCGACAAATCGACATAAAGACCCGCAAAAGGATGAATATGGAGGGAAGTCTACATCCTAGATCCTCTGTCCCGCGAATATACCTCCCGCGACACCTGGGAGGGCGTGGACTATTGAGTTTGGAGCGTCTGCACAGCAGAGTAGTACTGGCCACTGCCTGCTATGTTACGACGAGCACCGATCCCCTGATCCGCTTTGTGCGAGAGCACGAGATTGCGGGTAAAGGAGCCTTCCTTTTTAGAGCAGCAACACGGGCAGCCGAAGAAATTAGTCTCACGCTCGACTTCACGCGGAGGTGTCAGCAGTCCGTTACGGAACTTGCTCCCGCACAATTAAAAACCCGGATTAAAACTGCTGAAGTCCAATTGCTTTTAAGACTTCACAAAGATAAACCAATGCACGGAATCTTCTACAAACATCTAGAAGAGCATGGTTTATCTGAGCAGTTGACCTTCTCCTTCCTAAGGTCTAATGGGTTGAAGTCGGAGACTGAGAGCTCTATAATGGCTTGCCAAGACGGTGTCTTCAACACCTTAGTATACCGTAGCCGGATTATGGGTATGGATGTGCCCGATATCCGCTGTAGAGCCTGCCTGCAGGCGCCAGAGACCCTTACGCACCTCTTGTCGGCGTGTAAGGTGTACGCTGGCACAGCCTACGTCTATCGGCACAACGCGGCTCTACGAGTGCTATACTACCATTTAAGGCACTCATACGGTATAGATGAGACACCGGTGCTGCCGTATGCTCCAGGGGACATTGAGTCCGTTGTGGAGAACGAGAGGTGCCGAATTTACTGGAACTACTCATTCTCCACGCTCGAGCTTATACATGCAAATAAGCCCGACATAGTCCTCCTCGACTACCAACAAAAGACGATGTTCGTTATCGAGTTCTCGGCGCCTGCCGAGGGGAACATCGTCTCTAAGGAGGAGGAAAAGCGGACCAAGTATCAGGAGCTCCTCGGACAACTTCGCAGGCTCTGGCCGGACTACACTGTGAGTCTGCTAGTAATGGTCATTGGATCCCTAGGTGGTATGAGGGATACGCTGCTCTCTGCACTGCGCAAAATGCCGGTGTGCCGTGCGGCGGCGCACATCTTAGCCGCCAGAATGCAGAAGGCAGTCATCCATGGGTCCCTTCGTCTGCTTAGGACGCACGATTCGCGGACCCAGTGATTGCTCACCTCACGGTGTGAGGAGTAGTCGCTGGGAAATGGAACAGCAGCCCGGTGTGTCGGAGCCCGGGTTGCACCCTTTTTGTTTTTGTTTTGTCTTATATATATATATACAAGCAATACAACATTATGCTGTTAACAATAGACAAAAACATTTAAAATACCCATTAGCGTAATCCGACCTTCTCCGTTTTTGCAATGAATTCCCGAAAGTGAAAGTAAAATAAGGTGCGCCACACACGTTTCAGTTGTCTTTACAACCAAACTGCAAGACGTTGATTTATCTGTAACAAATGCGACTTTCAGAATACCGGCTTCAGGTCCTGGGACACGGTGTATACGTTTTTCCGCATGATTGCACTATTCGCTTATTATTACTTGTATGCCAATCAAAAACAACTTGCAACTTTCTGTCTAGACATGTTTATCATGGTCCTTAATTTCAGAATAAAATAAGACAATACTTTATACTAAAAATACACGTGATGTTGGATGGGGAGGGGGGGGGTAGCCTTAAATCTCACCACATATCACCAAAGGGAAGTGGGGTTAAAAATGCTAAATAAAAGATCACATGATTAATAGACGGCCCCTAACCGTAATAAACGATCTTCTCAGTTTTTTGTTGTACCATCGGTGGGCACACACGTTTCAGTCATCTTTATAACAAAACTTCAAACGTTGTTTTCTCTGTAACAAATGCCAATTTAAGAATAATTATTTATAGCACAATAATTAGAAAAAACACACTTTTCCCCAAATTTATGAATTTCGAAATTCTCGTCTCAGCACTTCTTTTACAGCTCTCTTAATGGAATGTACATCTTTGTCCTGCCTAAACACATACACACATACATTTGTCAATACCTTCGTTGAAGCTACTATTAGTAGCTTCAAGTGGAACGAAGGTATTGACAAAGAAGGATGCAGTTGCTCTATAATGTATGAAAAACATTTTTCTTTGTTTAGCGGATTTAATGCAATTTTTGGAATAGACGAAATTTACTCGATATACCCGGAGAATACCTCGGAAGAGGAAATTCATTTAACAGTCCCTTGCTAAAGAATAAATATAAGGCGAAATGATGACGGGAGCCGTTTACTCATCAATGTATCCTGGAAAATTTATTACAGAGCACAGTTTTTATGGCCATCCCAAGCTTTATATGTCCTGTATCAATCAATTAGAAATAAAATATGGCGTTGAGTACATGCCCGTATCTTCATTTGTTACGGAGATATAGGTGGGGTGACCTCTCGGGAAGGGGTGGTGCAAAAAAATCGTTTTTGGCATATAAGTTCAGCAACAAATTACTTAACGTAGCTGACGAAAGAAAAACGTTTGCAGCGTTAATCCAACTATTGGGGGTTGAAAACTTTGGTAGAGGTTGGAGGGGTACTTTTGGGAATTTGCGAATTGTCTATATTGTAACGGTTCACCCGTTTTCAAAATTATTTTTATATTATTTACTTGGTTACCATACACAAATAGTTTATAACTTCAATTTTTAGCAGCTATTTCCTAATTATACTAGTAACGTTTTCATAACTGTTCGCTTCTAACTTCTTCCTTTTCCCATCTCTATTTCTTTTAGCTGGAAATATTATTGTATTATACAATCTGCGCACAAATTTTGAGTAAATCTAATGTTTCCTTTTGTATCGAAACACATACCTCTCCCCTTTCCAGTTCTGAACTCCAACATTGAACACATAATACAGGGTGAGTCAAGCTCAACGCCTCGGACTCTTGTGACGAAACGATACCACTTTTCGAAAAATCGACTTTGCGAATGTATGTAGGTCGAGTTGGACTACATTTTAAAAATCATGACTTTTATACAGGGTTTCTAATAAAAGCGTGCCATATCAAAGTTATGTTTTTTTAAATGGAATACCCTGTATATTATTGCATATTTAGATTCCCGGGTGCATAATTTTTTTTATACGATCAAATGTGCAATTTGATAAGCTTTCTAATGATATGCGGTTATAAATATCAATCTCTGGTAGTTTTGATTTAATTTCAAATTATCAGTAAAACCGGAGTTTTTCAATTTTCCTACCTATAAGCAACTTAGCAGGCGATAAAATATAAACAAAATCGTATTCAGATGGAAGGAAACAATTAACTTAGCAAAAAGTTCCAGCAGAACTAGAGCAAAAGAACAAGATTATAAAAATTCCCTGCAACAAATCAACTCTAACCAGAAACAACGGCGGTAACATGTCTAAGGTTAAAGAGAAGCTGGAGTACGACAGAAATGGATAACTTTTACAGCCTACTAGCGACTGCAATGTACTAGAGATTAAAAATTTCCAAAATCACTAAACACTTTGAAATGAAAGCAAAACTTTCAGCGATCGTTGCCATCAGTCCAATATCTTCAGAACGCAATTTCAGATTTAATGGTATAAAACAGTAGTCATTTTTGTCAAAGTCAAAAGTAATGATACCTCTCACTGTCGTCCTTTAAATTTTTCAGTATCTATTAGCAAGGTCGCAAAAAAGGAATACTGACAAATCATATTTTAATTTTCAGCCAGGTAAACTATGTTTAATAATTTGAGCGGATTTTTAATTTATTCTTCATTTTCGGCGATCTTCCTTATGGGTGTTAAAGAATTTGCAGAACTCCAGTCAGAGGTATCGGTTACTATTTTTTTTAAATCATGAAATGTGAAGTGAAATTTTTTTCTGAAGCTATTAAACTGCCAGCAACATTACGTGGTAGATTTCCTTTCATTTCAAAGTTCACAATGGTTTTTGTCAATCTTTAGAATATTGTAGTAGCTGGTATGCTGTGAAAAATACCCATTTCTGTCGTACTTCACCTGCTTTTTGACCTTAGATGTGGTATCTCTGCTATTTCTGGTTAGAATTGATTTGTTGTAAGTCATTTTTATAACTTTGTCCCTTTACTTTAGTTCGTCCGTAACTATCTGCTAAGTTAGTTGTTTTGTTCCATCTGAACAGTTTTTTGTTTATATTTCATGGCCTGCTAAGTTGCTTATAGGTAGGAAAATTGACAAACTCCGGTCTTACTGAAAATTTGAAATTGAATCAAAACTACCAGAGATTGATATTTATAACCGCATATCATTAGAAAGCTTATCAAATTGCACATTTGATCATATAAAAAAAATTATGCATTCCCATTTGAAAAAATCAAGTTACCTTTGATTGAAGTTTCCTTAATTGATCTACCGATTTCTCCAAGTACAAATATAATTCGAACTCGACCGTTTAACGTAAGCTGACACATTTCATGCTTAGTAACACGGCAAAGTCACAGTCTTCTAAGATTTATAATAGCTGCGATATTCAATTTTTTTCTGACATCTACCTATACCCAAAATTGTGATTTGCACCTAAACGGTTCGCTTAAAGTCCCATGTGTGATACATAAAGTCACACTAAAATGCACCCGGGAATCTAAATATGCAATAATATACAGGGTATTCCATTTAAAAAAACATAACTTTGATATGGCACGCTTTTATTAGAAACCCTGTATAAAAGTCATGATTTTTAAAATGTAGTCCAACTCGACCTACATACATTCGCAAAGTCGATTTTTCGAAAAGTGGTACCGTTTGGTCACAAGAGTCCGAGGCGTTGAGCGTGACTCACCCTGTATAGTTATGTCTCTCTAAGACAATCTTTTGTGTGTGTGCAACTTCTTTGGAGGGGCACCACCTTCTTTGGAGGGGCACCACCTTCTTTGGAGGGGCACCACACTTCTTTGGAGGGGCACCACACTTCTTTGGAGGGACACCACACTTCTTTGGGGTGACACCGCCAAAAAACTCCTTTTGAAGAAAGCCAGCCTTCTTTGGGGTGCCACCATGTGAACACCACCGCTTCTCCGGGGCATCACCCTTCTTTGGGATGTCATCACCACACTTCTTTGGGGCATTACCTTCTCTTGGAAGGGCACCACCATGGACTTTCCAGCGAAGCTAAGTTCTTGTTTTTTGAAAAAAATAGATAAAATATACATAAGTTCTGCATTCATATATATGAAATAAATCTTTATTAAACCATTGTTGTCCTGTTTTCATTTCTTAACGGCTAGCTAGACTCACGCACACACGCACGCACCCACAGCCCCTTGTCTTATGCAATCTGATTGAGCTGCTGGTTGCTATGGGCAATATGCTGGTTGGTGGCTCATCACCAATCTGCGCTTTTATTGTTACAATATCCTGCATCTTTATGGGTTGCTGAGATATAGGTGAAGGTGTATAAGACGGCTGATTTTTCACTCCAGACAGCAAGTCATTGTGTGAAAGACTACAAATTCAAATTCATGGAAAAACGAAGGAAGTGGGTCTTACTTGATTAAAATCTATTAAGTGATTTCGTCACAAATTGCAAAAAACATTTTCTCATTAACTAAGTGACTTATTATTATTAGTATTTCAGGTTAAGAAGATGTTCACCTTGTCAAATAAACTATACGTTTCAATTTAAAACAGCCTAATAGCTACATATACAGGTAAGTATATGACATAGTAGATTAAAAGCAACCTTAATAAAGGTAAATGATAGTGGGTAAAAAACAATGAAAAAACCAAAAAATATTTATGGTAACTACATTGAAAAACAACTAATTGCAGCGATAATGGAGCTATTTGTTATCTAAACTGCATACCATAAAAATAGCATCGTTTTGTCGGAAACCCAATAAATGCAAAACTGATAAAGTTGCCTTATTTACACAATTAGCGCCGCATTGTTTGGGACGGTATAGACAAGCTAGCAAATATAATATAATAGATAGCTCAGTGAAGTAGAGAACGGCAAACAATATTTAAAAAATATGTTCTAGATATTATGATACGGTTTTGTAAAAAATATTTCTTAGCAATCTTCAGAGTATTTCACATTGTTGGTCAATTGAAGTATAATTACGTGATGCGGCTGTGCCTGCTACAGTAATACACCTTTCCGACCCCTAATTAAACCTAAATCGCAATTACACCTACTTCAGCCTTCAGCAGTAGCTTCTAAAGAGTTAAGTGATAATAATTCAAAATGATCAGATTAACCTTACAATTCGATATCTGTAGTTTTAAATAGTCAGTTGAATATTCAAAAGCAGCAAAAATAATAGTCAATTATTGTAAATTTCAGAGTGTATATTGAAATTTCAAAAGTATCACTTAAATATTGAAATTCATAAATTGTAAATTACAAAATAACTTTTTTTAAAATTCAATTCATTCAATGTAATTCAGTAACATATATTATTTCAGACATGGTAGTCCTGATATTCTACATACTAACATAGGTACACAAATAGTTCAGGCCCCAGCATGAATAATCAAAGTTTGTGACCTCGAGCGCCGACCGCAACTTTAACAAGATTTGAAGAGACGCTAAAGTAAAATTACAAACTTTGGGATGAGATCACTAGGGGTGTATTTCGGTAGCTTTAGAAGGGCTAAAAACGCAGTTTCGATTGTTGCATCTTACGCTGCGGCCAAAGCACCAATTTTCAAAAATATCCTGTAACATATTACACCTCAAATTTCAACACAATATATCATACAGAGGTTACTGAGATTACGCGGGTAAAAAGACGGCGACAGACAAATAGCGATAGAAATGATTGATTGCTATCCTCTGTGGTGTGGAAATTTATAAAGAAAAGCTTCGTCTCTATCAAATTTCTGGTAAGTGATAACCAGTGCAGGTATATAAGCCCTAATGGGAATCTAAAAACCAGGAGAATCACAAAGTCTGACTAACCACATTTTAAGGGTCATATTCTAGATCCTTTTTCGCAGAAGGAAGCGGTTTTATTCATTTTTGAACTTTATTACATAGTGTAATAAACTTCATAGTTTTAATGAACAAGCTACCTTGAAGCTTTATTAAGCAGTCGCATTTTCTGATCTTTTCTGGGGGAAGGTTGTTGCATTTAGAATTTCATATAAACTCAGTGGACAATTAATTTTTCACGTAGTGTTGCTACAAGAACAGAAGGAGGTTATTAATATTGCTATGATGAAGGAGGAAAAGATAAACAAGCTCGACAACAAGTAAATTGCGAGTTTTTATTTTCTCCTCTTTAACACTACACTTATTACGAAAAGAGAAATGTTCAAACATACGGGGTACACTACATAAAGTATGCTAATTTAATCATAAAATATAATTTATTGGAGTACTTGGCCCCTTGCACTGTTTATAAATTCGGATCAAGAGTATAATGTATAGCCGAAAGGACAAACCTTATAATCTTGTTGCCGCTTAACTAGAGAAAAGAAGTTATTTTTATGACGTCATTGGTATAAGACGATATCGACAGTATGATTATCAAACTGATAGTACACCATCTCTAACTATAATTTTCAACCTCCAAAAGCACGACCTTTACGTCAATATTTCATTTTGTGACAACAAAAAATGTCAACTAAAAAGTGATTACGATCCCTCGATATGGTATACCAGTGACGTCAGAGCCCAAAAATAAACCTTACAATCTTGCTGTTGCTCAACTGAAGAAAAGAAGCTATTTTTACGACGTCACTGGTATAGGACGATATCGCGCGATAATAGTAGTATAATTATCAAACTGATAATACACCACCTCTAATTATAGCTGTCAACCTCCAAAAGCACGTCAATATTCCATTTTGATTTTGACTTGTTGAAGCTAAATCAAATTGAAATACTTTTTAAAAATAACAGATGCCTAACTGCAATGCAAAAATGATGTGCGTCAAGTCTGACAACAAGAAATTTCAACCAAAAAGTGATTACGATCCTTCACTATGGTATACCAGTGACGTTAGAGGTTGTATTCACGATCTTCTCACTCATTCAAAATAATAATGAATGAGTGAAATAAGCAAAAATTAGAAGCTTCTAATTTATGGTGCATGCTGTACAACAGATGATCCAGAGCAATCTTTTTCTTTTGGGTGCATCATAAATCTTTAAAAAACTTTTCTTGAGAGTAGAGTATCATTTCAAATTGATTTTTTACTTCCCTCACCGATAGGTGAGGGGAGTATTGTGATCGCGAAAATTTTCGATTTTGAGATAACACGCTTTTTGGGCGTTTTATGATGCCTACATAACGAAAATCCACGTCACTCATTTCCGTCGGTCTGTCTGTCGGTCTGTCGGTCTGTCGGTCTGTCGGTCTGTCGGTCTGTCGGTCTGTCGGTCTGTCGGTCTGTCGGTCTGTCGGTCTGTCGGTCTGTCGGTCTGTCGGTCTGTCGGTCTGTCGGTCTGTCGGTCTGTCGGTCTGTCGGTCTGTCGGTCTGTCGGTCTGTCGGTCTGTCGGTCTGTCGGTCTGTCGGTCTGTCGGTCTGTCGGTCTGTCGGTCTGTCGGTCTGTCGGTCTGTCGGTCTGTCGGTCTGTCGGTCTGTCGGTCTGTCGGTCTGTCGGTCTGTCGGTCTGTCGGTCTGTCGGTCTGTCGGTCTGTCGGTCTGTCGGTCTGTCGGTCTGTCGGTCTGTCGGTCTGTCGGTCTGTCGGTCTGTCGGTCTGTCGGTCTGTCGGTCTGTCGGTCTGTCGGTCTGTCGGTCTGTCGGTCTGTCGGTCTGTCGGTCTGTCGGTCTGTCGGTCTGTCGGTCTGTCGGTCTGTCGGTCTGTCGGTCTGTCGGTCTGTCGGTCTGTCGGTCTGTCGGTCTGTCGGTCTGTCGGTCTGTCGGTCTGTCGGTCTGTCGGTCTGTCGGTCTGTCGGTCTGTCGGTCTGTCGGTCTGTCGGTCTGTCGGTCTGTCGGTCTGTCGGTCTGTCGGTCTGTCGGTCTGTCGGTCTGTCGGTCTGTCGGTCTGTCGGTCTGTCGGTCTGTCGGTCTGTCGGTCTGTCGGTCTGTCGGTCTGTCGGTCTGTCGGTCTGTCGGTCTGTCGGTCTGTCGGTCTGTCGGTCTGTCGGTCTGTCGGTCTGTCGGTCTGTCGGTCTGTCGGTCTGTCGGTCTGTCGGTCTGTCGGTCTGTCGGTCTGTCGGTCTGTCGGTCTGTCGGTCTGTCGGTCTGTCGGTCTGTCGGTCTGTCGGTCTGTCGGTCTGTCGGTCTGTCGGTCTGTCGGTCTGTCGGTCTGTCGGTCTGTCGGTCTGTCGGTCTGTCGGTCTGTCGGTCTGTCGGTCTGTCGGTCTGTCGGTCTGTCGGTCTGTCGGTCTGTCGGTCTGTCGGTCTGTCGGTCTGTCGGTCTGTCGGTCTGTCGGTCTGTCGGTCTGTCGGTCTGTCGGTCTGTCGGTCTGTCGGTCTGTCGGTCTGTCGGTCTGTCGGTCTGTCGGTCTGTCGGTCTGTCGGTCTGTCGGTCTGTCGGTCTGTCGGTCTGTCGGTCTGTCGGTCTGTCGGTCTGTCGGTCTGTCGGTCTGTCGGTCTGTCGGTCTGTCGGTCTGTCGGTCTGTCGGTCTGTCGGTCTGTCGGTCTGTCGGTCTGTCGGTCTGTCGGTCTGTCGGTCTGTCGGTCTGTCGGTCTGTCGGTCTGTCGGTCTGTCGGTCTGTCGGTCTGTCGGTCTGTCGGTCTGTCGGTCTGTCGGTCTGTCGGTCTGTCGGTCTGTCGGTCTGTCGGTCTGTCGGTCTGTCGGTCTGTCGGTCTGTCGGTCTGTCGGTCTGTCGGTCTGTCGGTCTGTCGGTCTGTCGGTCTGTCGGTCTGTCGGTCTGTCGGTCTGTCGGTCTGTCGGTCTGTCGGTCTGTCGGTCTGTCGGTCTGTCGGTCTGTCGGTCTGTCGGTCTGTCGGTCTGTCGGTCTGTCGGTCTGTCGGTCTGTCGGTCTGTCGGTCTGTCGGTCTGTCGGTCTGTCGGTCTGTCGGTCTGTCGGTCTGTCGGTCTGTCGGTCTGTCGGTCTGTCGGTCTGTCGGTCTGTCGGTCTGTCGGTCTGTCGGTCTGTCGGTCTGTCGGTCTGTCGGTCTGTCGGTCTGTCGGTCTGTCGGTCTGTCGGTCTGTCGGTCTGTCGGTCTGTCGGTCTGTCGGTCTGTCGGTCTGTCGGTCTGTCGGTCTGTCGGTCTGTCGGTCTGTCGGTCTGTCGGTCTGTCGGTCTGTCGGTCTGTCGGTCTGTCGGTCTGTCGGTCTGTCGGTCTGTCGGTCTGTCGGTCTGTCGGTCTGTCGGTCTGTCGGTCTGTCGGTCTGTCGGTCTGTCGGTCTGTCGGTCTGTCGGTCTGTCGGTCTGTCGGTCTGTCGGTCTGTCGGTCTGTCGGTCTGTCGGTCTGTCGGTCTGTCGGTCTGTCGGTCTGTCGGTCTGTCGGTCTGTCGGTCTGTCGGTCTGTCGGTCTGTCGGTCTGTCGGTCTGTCGGTCTGTCGGTCTGTCGGTCTGTCGGTCTGTCGGTCTGTCGGTCTGTCGGTCTGTCGGTCTGTCGGTCTGTCGGTCTGTCGGTCTGTCGGTCTGTCGGTCTGTCGGTCTGTCGGTCTGTCGGTCTGTCGGTCTGTCGGTCTGTCGGTCTGTCGGTCTGTCGGTCTGTCGGTCTGTCGGTCTGTCGGTCTGTCGGTCTGTCGGTCTGTCGGTCTGTCGGTCTGTCGGTCTGTCGGTCTGTCGGTCTGTCGGTCTGTCGGTCTGTCGGTCTGTCGGTCTGTCGGTCTGTCGGTCTGTCGGTCTGTCGGTCTGTCGGTCTGTCGGTCTGTCGGTCTGTCGGTCTGTCGGTCTGTCGGTCTGTCGGTCTGTCGGTCTGTCGGTCTGTCTGTCTGTCGGTCTGTCTGTCTGTCGGTCTGTCTGTCTGTCTGTTGGCGTTTTTCTAGCCTCCTAATCTCAGTAACCGCTGCATAGATTTTGATGAAATTTAGGTAGTGATATGGTGTAGGGTCGTAGTAGGTAATGTTGCTACAATTTTGAAAATCGGTGCATAGGCGGCGGAGTAATTAGCAAAAAACGAAAAATTTCAAATATGCCTCAAACTTCGTTTGAAGGTGTTTTAGGGGTTCCTGATCGTTTTCTACTTTTTTTTGGGTGGGGGTGAAATTGGGGTGGTTGGGGGGTGGGGGGTTGTAAATCTAAAAAAATTGTTGTACTTATAATGGGCTGTCTACTTACCTGAGAGAGAAAGACCTAGCGGTATAATACACTTTTTTAGGTCCACCCGAACATTGCCTTTTGTATTACAGGAACCAAGGGGAGAATTTTCCGATGTATGACATACGAGTATTGCTTTAGATCGTTCTGTATTTTATAATGTGGAAACCACTGAATTGATGTTAATGAAATTTCGTCACAGTATTACTACTTTGGCAAGGATGGAAAACGCGTATGATTTTTAGAAATCGTCTCAGTGGCGGCGCAACAATATTAAAAAAACTAAAAATATGTAAACAGCTCAAACTGAGAATTTTCCGATGTATGACATACGAGTATTGCTTTAGATCGTTCTGTATTTTATAATGTGGAAACCACTGAATTGATGTTAATGAAATTTCGTCACAGTATTACTACTTTGGCAAGGATGGAAAACGCGTATGATTTTTAGAAATCGTCTCAGTGGCGGCGCAACAATATTAAAAAAACTAAAAGTATGTAAACAGCTCAAACTTCGTTTTTAGACGTTTTAGGGGTCCTGATCACTTTATACTTTTTTGGGTGGGGGTGAATTTAGGGTGGTTGGGGGGTTGTAAAACTGGAAATTTTGTTGTATTAGTAATGGGCTGTTCATTGATATGCGAATGAAAAACCTAGCGGCGTGATACACTTTTTAGGTCCATCCGAACGTTGCATGCTTGTTATAGAACCCACGGGACCACGAGTATTTGTGATGTATACATACAAGTATTGTTTTAGATCGTTCTAGATTGCGTAACGTGAAAATTGTTCAATTGATTTTGAATGCATATTTCCTGAAGAGGGAGACGTAAGAAACTATTTACGAGGGTTGTTGTGTTGGATGTTTTTTTTGCGGGCAGGTGGGCGATGATTTAGTTGCAAGGGGATTTCAGACTATAGCTTCATACAATGGGAAATAATAAAATGGTATCATCGTTATGTGTGGGAAGTACTGAGTCAATCAACTTGACTCCATTTTTTTCAAATAGAATCGACTTTCTAACTAATAGTAGGAGAAAGGAGGTGGGAAGGGTTATGAATCACATCATAAGTATAACAACAGACTTTCGACTGATGCGTATAAATATGTGGCCTTTGTTATGTTAGGTAATTTTTAAACATGAAGAATTCTGAATTGCTGAGGAGTAAGATTTTTTTGAAGCAGACTACTGACATACATTTGAGGAACATATTACCTGAAAACCATTAACTCGACTGCAACTAAATTCTTATATCGTTACTATACACCGTGTTCCAGGACGAATCCAGAAAACTTTAAGTTATGATTGCTGGCTCCGACTTAAATGTGCTTAAATTATATGTTTATCCGTAATGGTTAAAAAGTCGAAAAGTTGTTAATTAGATCGTCAAATAGTTGTGTGTGGTCGCTTTAATGACAGAAGTATCATATTTGTACGTAGTAAATCTCTGATAGTTGAGGTAAACAATCGACAAAAACATTGAAAGGACCTCTAAGAGTAACGCTACTAAATAACCTACGTGTTTTTGCTTTAAAATTGAAAGTGAATTTCCGTTTCTTTAAGGAGGGCCGCTCACGTCACAATTATCTTTACAACAAAACTTCAAACGTTGTTCTGTATAACGCATGCAAATTTAACAATAATTCTTTGTGATGTCGACTTCATACTTCGAAACTAAGTGCGATTTATTTTTTCGAGGTCTGTCCTGGGACACTACGCACTACCGTGGTAGGGATGGAAATATGTAAGGTTTTTGAGATTTTTATAGTGACATGGGTGGTTACGATTGGTATTTACCATTTAAATAATTTTGTATATTCGAATCTCCCGCGTTTTGACTTGCGAGTTTGAAGTCTGACGGTTGACGCGGAAGAAAGAGAGAGTCGTACTTCAACTACCGAGGTGAACGGACGTGTGCGTGATATCCGTCACCCCGTGTGTAGCAGGTACCTCCAATAAGGGCGACCACAGCCTTACATCGTTCAGCTAACTAGGAATCTGGATAGAGCAACGCAGTACCCAGCTGGGGAAGACATCCGACGCCAACCAACAAGGGGTGAGTCAACCGATGCATGATTAACCTTCAATTCTCGTGAGTCATCTGCGGTTATTTGCCAATTTAGTTGGTCCTTCACAATTGGCTACAATTACTTTATTGATCGAATTGTAACCATTTTTTGGCCCTCCGAGCACGGATAAATAAATCGCGCTATAGTAAAATAGTCTACGTAAAATCTAAATTGGTACGTATCCTTGACAAAAAACGGAGTTTTTTTGTGACATCGGAATTTGTTAGTGTTGCGCGCTGTTTGTAAAAATTGGTTATATTCGAAAACAAGCAACTTTTGGTGTATTGTGTTGGTAATACATATCTGGGGAGTTTTCTGGGCATTTGAAATTGACATTTTGCGAATTGCGTGAGCGCAAAAGTTGTTTTGATTCAGTTGGTTACATTCGGTTGGGGGTTCGAAAACCGGCGTTTCGACAATTGGTGTAGTCGACGGAGATTTCGAAAAAGAATAACAACTGAAAATTTTGTGATTTGTGTGTGGTTGCCGTATTGTTTGTGTAAAGAAGTTGTGTTTACTAGCAGATTGATTCTAAATTTGATTATTTTGGTCTTGTGTTTACATTGAATCGTTACCTGATACCTGAACATGCCTAATGCAAATGTTGTGAAGTTGCAACGGCAACGCGCGCTAGTTTTAAAATCTATTAAAAATGTTCTTGAGGCGGCCAAGAAGGCTCGTGATAATGGCGAGTATCGGACGGAGTTTTTTCTCAGGTATGGAGAGCTGGATGGGTATGTAACGAGGTTTGAGAATTTGCAATATGAAATAATAGCCTTGGTAGATGAGTCTGCCTTAGAGGAGGAGGAAGCAGTTCATACAATGTTTGATGATATGAGATATTCAATAAGGGGCATTCATAAAGATCTTTCTGATGAGATGATGGCTCGTAGTGAGCATGAAACATCTGCAGTGGTCGTAAGAGAAAATTGTTTGAGGCTTCCCAAAATTGAAATACCGAAGTTTGATGGTGACCTTACAAGGTGGCCTACGTTCATCGACTTATTCAATACTCTTATTCATAGAAATAATTCGCTGTCAAAAATAGAAAAGTTTCAGTTCTTGATTTCTTATTTAGAAAAAGAGGCAGGTCTAATAGTAAGGAATGTGCCCATTACTGAGGATAATTATGAAATAGCCTATAATGCATTAATGAGTCGATATCAGAATGAACGTGTTTTATTGAGCAATTATTGGTTTTCAATTTATAATGCTTCTCCCTCTAGGCATGATTCTGCAGTTGAACTTCGAAAATTGTTGTCAATATTTTCTGAAAATTTGGTGGCTTTAGAGATGAGTAACTTGAACCTATGGGATTTTACCAAATTCAATTTATTGTTGCAGAAATTACCTTCTTCCCTTAAAACGCGATTTGAACTAGAACATAATGGGAATAATGTTCCGGGGTTTGACATGCTTTTGGGATTTGTTGAGAAAACCTGTCGAGCTCTGGAAAATACATCCCTTACTTCCGCATATCAAGGGAGTAATGTGTCTAATGCTAGTGGTGGGTTTAGAAAGAATAATAGTCCTGCTAATCCCAAGGGAAGGCAGACACTTAGTTTTTCGACTGGCACATTAACACAGGAAAAGTGTAATTTTTGCAAGGGTTCACCACATTCGTTGATCAAATGTGATAGATTCTTGCAGGCAGAATGTCGTAAGAGGCATGCCTTTGTCAAGCGGACTAGAATGTGTTTTAATTGTTTGGGAGCTACTCATCTAGTAAATAAATGTAAATCAAAAGAACTTTGTGGGGTTTGTGGTGGAAAACACCATGTACTATTGCATTTTCCGGACACTAAAGTGACAGATTGTGATGTCAGTGGTAGTACCTCTAATGAATCTGAGAGTCATGTTCAAGTCATGGCAAGTAAGTTGTCTGTGCAGCCTAGAATGTTGCTTGCTACTGCACTAGTCTCAATATTGGATTCTGAGGGTAGATCCACCAAATGTCGTGTTTTGTTAGATTCTGCTAGTCAAGCCAATTTTATTAGTGAATCTTGTGTGAGAAGGTTGAATCTTACTCGTAAGGAGTATTCAACCCCTGTTGTTGGCATTAATGGAATGTCATCGAATGTGAGTTCGGGAAAAGTCTCTTGTGTTATCTTTCCCTACAGCAAACCGTATCCTAGCTTCAATTTGGAAGCTATTGTGATACCTCAGATTTGTGAGAAGGTACCTCAAATTCCTGCTGTTGTTCAGAAGTGGAAGTATTTAGAAAATCTTTGCCTCGCAGAGCCTTTGGCTGCACATGATGAAATGGAAATTGATCTGCTTCTAGGGGTAGAAGTATTTGGTGAGATCTTACGTTCCGGTTATGTGAGAGGACAGAATGGTGGGCCACATGCTATTAACACCGTATTTGGGTGGGTGTTAATGGGCAAGTTGGGTGGTGTTTCCACTAATAGTGTGCTGAATTTTCTAACTTCTGTGGGGGAATTGGATTGTACATTGAAAAAGTTTTGGGAAATTGAAAGTATCCCTAAGTGTGTCGCATTGTCTGAAGAGGAACAGCAGGCTGAGGAATTCTTTACGTCATCTTGTTGGCGTATGGACTCAGGAAGATATGTGGTGAAGCTTCCCTTTTCTGAATTCCCCCCAGTTCTGGGTGATTCCTATTCACAGGCTTTACATAGATTTAAGCTGTTGGAAGGACGTTTTCGTCGTGATTCCGTCTTACATGAAGCATATTGTGATTTTATGGCTGACTATTTGGAGCAAGGCCACATGTCTGAAGTTGGGAACCAAGTGGGGTCTAATAGTGAGTATTACATTCCTCATCATGCGGTGGTGAAAAGGAATGCGAATGGTGAAATAAAGCTTCGGACTGTCTTTGATGCTTCAGCTAAAACTACCAATGGAAAGTCCTTGAATGATTGCTTCAGCTAAAACTACCAATGGAAAGTCCTTGAATGATGTTCTTCTAGCAGGTCCCAAGTTACAAAATGATATCGTCTCAATATTGTTATCTTTCAGGTTGTATTTGTATGTGTTTACCGCGGATATACGGCAAATGTATCGACAGATTTTAGTTGAGGAGTCTCACACTAGTTATCAAACTATTTTGTGGAGACCTAACGGTGACGAGCCTATAAGGAAATATCAGTTGAAGACCGTTACCTATGGAGTAACGTCTAGTCCTTTTCTAGCGATTAGGACGTTGCTGCAACTGTGTAGGGATGAGGGTGAAAGGTTTCCGTTAGCTGTAAATATTTTGGAGAATTTCTGTTATGTTGATGACGCCATTGGAGTAGCAAACTCCAAGGAAATTGCCTTGGATACTCAAAACCAGTTGATTGAATTATTGGCGTTGGGAAAGTTTGAACTGAGGAAATGGGCAAGTAATTGTTCTGAAGTACTTGCGTACTTGCTCAGGTACCTGAGGTTCATCAGCAGCCACTTGTATTTGATAAGGATTCTCTTGGAATAAAAGTGTTGGGTTTGCAGTGGTGTCCCACTACGGATTGTTTTTCTTATTCTGTACATCCTCAGATACGGTCCTGTACAAAGAGGAATATTTTGTCAGAAATAGCAAGACTGTATGATCCTCTAGGATTCTTAGCTCCAGTAATCATTGTTCCCAAGCAAATACTTCAGCAATTGTGGGCTTTAGGGATAGGTTGGGATGATGAGCCACCGCTGGAAGTTGCAAACCAGTGGAAAACTTTTGTGGCTGAGTTACCTGAGCTATCTTCGTTGAAAATTCCTAGACATATACTTCATATAGAGGCAAAGTTTACAGAAATTCATGCTTTTTGCGATGCTTCGGAGAAGTCGTATACAGCTGTAGTTTATCTGAGACAGGTTTCCACGGAGAACAGTATTTCTGTACATTTGGTGTGTGCCAAAACTCGAGTGGCGCCTTTGAAAAGACTGTCGATTCCACGACTGGAATTGTGTGCAGCCTTATTAGCCGCAGAGCTGATTGATTGTGTATCCCATATAATGGTAACACAGAAAATAGATAATGTTTGTGCTTGGACGGATTCGAAGGTAGTTGTGACGTGGGTCAAATCTTCTCCGCATAGGTGGCGGAGCTTTGTAGCCAATCGTGTAGCTATAATCCAGGAGAAGGTAGCTCCTGATTCATGGTATCATGTGGTTGGGAAAGAGAATCCTAGTGACTGTGCTTCTAGGGGGACTTTTCCTCGGCAATTTCTAGAACAACCCTTGTGGTGGGAGGGGCCAACTTGGCTTAAGCTTCCTGTACAGATGTACAAGAAGAAGCAAAGGTTGTTTGTATTACTATTCACGGCTCTAGTATTGTTTCAGAATTGTTGAATAGATATTCTTCCTTACGCAAAATTGAGCGTGTTGTTGCTTATTGTTTGAGATTTCGTAAAAATTGTTTGTGTCGAAAAAGGGGTTACCCGCGTGAGATAGGTAATTTATCCGAGGCTGAATTGTATGAGGCTATGGTGGTTCTGGTCAAAGACGTGCAAAGAGTTGAATTGGATAATGAACTGCGGAAAGTTCGTCGAGCGGAGGTCTGTCCCAAAGCTATACAGAAGTTAGCTCCTTTCATTGATTCCCAGGGTGTCCTGAGGGTGGGCGGTCGCTTGAGACAGTCTAGTCTAAGCTATGATCGGAAGCATCCAATTCTGCTCCCTAGGAAGCATCGATTGACTTACCTCATTATCCAAAGTGTGCACAATAGGAGTTGTCATCCTGGACCACAAACTTTGCATTATCTGTTAAGGCAGAGATATTGGATACTATCTGCCAAACGGGCTATAGCTTCAGTGTTATCTCGTTGCATAAAATGCTTTAGAGTTAAGCCTCCTCCAGTGGTCCCCATAATGAGTGATTTACCTTCCGTTAGAATTTCGGAAGTCAAACCTTTTTCCCATAGTGGCGTAGACCTTTTTGGTCCTTTGAGGATGTCTTTAGGTAAAAGACGAGGCATTAGTTCTCAAAAGGTGTATGTGTGTCTTTTCGTGTGTATGGCTACTAAAGCAATACATTTAGAAGTTGTGTCAGATCTAACTAGTGAAGCTGTTCTTGCAGCACTTAGGCGTTTTATAGGGCGGCGAGGACGTTGCAGTGATATTTATAGTGATCAAGGTACGAATTTTGTTGGTGCTTATAAAACTTTACAGTTATTGGGTGCTAAAGCTTCTGAAGCTTTGCAAATTAAGTGGCATTTTAATCCTCCAGCTAGTCCTTCCTTTGGAGGTATATGGGAGTCCGGAGTGAAATCTGTGAAAACTCACTTGCGGCGGGTGATAGGTGCGCAAGTATTGACTTATGAGGAATTGAGCACCACTTTAATCCAAATTGAGGCAATGTTAAATTCGAGACCCTTGTGTAGTTTGAGTTCTGATCCTAACGATGTAGGCAGCTTGACTCCGGGTCATTTCTTGACATTAGAGCCCCTGAATGCTCCGCCTGACGAAGATTTGTTGTGTGTGAAACATAGTCGGTTGAACAGGTGGCAGTTAGTGCAACAGATGCAGCAACATTTTTGGCGGCGCTGGCATATGGAGTACCTCCACACCCTTCAGCAACGACATAAGTGGAATACACCACATAATCCTCCCTCGGTCGGCCAGTTGGTTCTTCTCAAGGATGAAAATACCCGTCCTTTACAGTGGCCATTAGGCAGGATTATTAAGTTATATCCCGGTACGGGAAACATTTCGAGAGTCGCCCAAGTTAAGACGAGTAAAGGGCTGTTAGACCGTCCTTTATTGAAACTGTGCCCTTTGCCGGCACAATAGGCCATGATTTGCTTGTATATGATAATTTTTTTTTTTTCGTGTTGTGTTATGGGTGGGATAATTCCACTAATTTTCTTTTGTGGGTAATATAGGAATTACTATGATTGGAAAAAATATTTTTTTTTTTATATTTTTTGGTGGGCGGAAAATGGTTACGATTGGTATTTACCATTTAAATAATTTTGTATATTCGAATCTCCCGCGTTTTGACTTGCGAGTTTGAAGTCTGACGGTTGACGCGGAAGAAAGAGAGAGTCGTACTTCAACTACCGAGGTGAACGGACGTGTGCGTGATATCCGTCACCCCGTGTGTAGCAGGTACCTCCAATAAGGGCGACCACAGCCTTACATCGTTCAGCTAACTAGGAATCTGGATAGAGCAACGCAGTACCCAGCTGGGGAAGACATCCGACGCCAACCAACAAGGGGTGAGTCAACCGATGCATGATTAACCTTCAATTCTCGTGAGTCATCTGCGGTTATTTGCCAATTTAGTTGGTCCTTCACAATTGGCTACAATTACTTTATTGATCGAATTGTAACCAATGGGAATGAAGAAGCTAAAACGGAACATAGAAAGTAACCTAAAATTGACTTTTGGCGCCTCTTTAGAGCCTCTGCTTGAATTTTGAGACAGTTTAGGGCATTTAAAGAAAAGCGTAGATTAAAACTTTCATATTAGAAATGTGAATATCGTGTTTAATTTCTGGGTATTTTGAATTATCAAATTGTGAAGAAAAAAATTTATGAATTTGTGTATGAATGCTTCTAATGGTTAGTTCTTCTTTCGACACTAACATGAACAAATGTCAAAATACCAAGTTAATTTACTTGATGGCATTTTATCATTCAACACCAAAGTAAAGTTCTAATTTCCTAAATGATTCAATTAGAATTTGGAGTAGAGTAGTTGAACAATATAGTATGATTGGTATGATTGTAAAGAACATCGGGAATAACAACCATTTTGATAGACGTAACCATTTGGTTTACAGCTTTAAACTTCTACTTGTTTCGAATGCAACAGCTGGGTAGTGCTTAAAAAGGAATACTGTGACATGATATGCAATAGTGTAAAAATTTATAGTTTCCCAGCCCTGGTACAGCGGATACATCCACCATTTTTCAAAACTGAGTCTCGCCATAAGTATAATTCAAACCTACCATCAGTATATTAGAAGTCTGTTTATGTTTCTGTGTCTTCACGGGCATAATCCACACTCTAATACAAATAAACATGAGCCATTGATCATCGAAAAGTATCCCTATGGATCCGCTTACTCATTTCCTTGGAAAGTGCTGGACGGCTGCCAAAATTGCGTGATTCACGGCAATTTTCTGCTTACTTCGTATCAGATCCTTGAGGTCATACTTTATTTTTGTTCCAGTGTGCAACGATAGAATTGGAAGCGCAACATGAAGTATGAAGCTTATTAATAATCTGCTAGCATTACTGCGAGTCTTGATACTCGTATATGAGCAAGAAGTTGTAATATGTTTCTCTGATATAAACATCGCAGAATTTATACAGACATATTTAATTGACGATCAGAGATAAAAAATCCATGATGAGACTAGTCCTGTGGGGTATCGGTATCAAAAAGATAAAATAAACTTTGTCTGGAGAGCCTCAATGTGTGATAACATCAATAAAACCACATGTGCTGGAAGGTAAACTTTTTGCTGATGTTTTTCAGCTAGCTGTCTCAGAGACCGTCATCAAAGTATTACATATTCGACAAAAAACGTATTTAGAATGAGTGACATTGTCTGATAGCTGTGCCAAGAAACACCTTCTACTTTTTGGCGGACTAACTTCCTAAGTAAGTTGGTGATTATGATATCTTGAAGAACACAGACCTGTTCAATTTAGATTGTTGATAAATACTACACAAGGAGGCTAATAGTTAGAAATATCTTTACTTCTGGATGGAACCAGCGTCTGATTTCCGCTAAACGCCGAGCTATGGGTAGTCTCAGTCATCATAGTGCCCTGAGGATGTCCAGTGCAATCACGGACAAAAGCAAATCAGACGCAGGTTCAATACGGAAGTGCAGAATTTTCTAGTGACAATGCCTGTGGAAATTTTTAAACCAAGCAGGGTAATAGTTATAAGAGAAAAGCAACTGAATCTGCCTATATATTTATAAAGTTGAATCACGATTGCATTTCTAATCCGTTAATGGACTTGTTGGTTATGTTTCAGCAAACATTCTTATCAATGTTCTCCAAAACAAAGACTGTACCATAAGTTTCTTCGAGTTTTTTTTATTTTTTGTTGGATCCCGAATGAGATACTGTATTGTCTTGTCTTGGGGTTACAGTTTGTTGGATACATTATCAGCTTGTAAGAAAGACATCATTATCATCCCGCCAATAATAGGTTACTAGCCTTTTTGGAATTACCAGTAATGCAAATGCAACACTATGTGTTGAAAAAAGCTGTTACCTAGCACAGCTGTAAAACAACTTCACGTATTTAAAATTTATTTTTGTCCACCATTATGTATTTTGAGAAAGGCCGCAAGTGCCCAGTAAAAAGTTCACGTTCCAGCATATCTGGTTTTAATACTTACTCGCTAGTCAAGCGTGATGGATCAGGGAGATAAACACAGAATAAATTTAAGAAATTATATTAATTATATTGGTATGTTTCATACACATCTCAATTAGTAAAAGCGTTCTTTCCATAAAGCAGTAGTAGCGGTGGGGCGGCCGCGCCTGGCAAATAGGACCCAGTAGGCGTAGTAGTAGGCCTCGTAGGCCCTTTTTGCCGATGCTTTCCATAAAAAGCTCTTAACGGCTTCAAATACTGAAAAAATAAATTGAATTTCCTCCCATTCCTAACATGCCATACTGTTTCTGCTTCCTAATTATTCAACAGACTACCACTAATGATTTTCAGTCTTTTGCTTATACAGAGTGTCCGACGACGACTAAGACAAGCAATATATCGGAACTGGGCAGTTCGAATTATAATTTTGGGGATTTAAATTAGAGCAAATATAGTATCCTTCCTTATTGCTGTGTCACCCAATGAGGTATTTGTTTTTGATTACGTGACGTTCGATTCAAACATTTTATATTTGTGCACCTGGGGTCTAAAGTTATTAATTTAAGAGCTATGGGTACTTAAGGGCTGGTACCACTACCTTTGATTATAACATGTATCTCTACAGTTAAATTAATTTGGTAGTGTTTCATAATGGTAGTGGTACAGTCCTCTAAGTACATGTAGCTCTTGAATTAATTACTTTAGACCCCAAGGGTGCTAGGTCACAAATATACAGGGTGTCCCATTAAAAATTTTGAATCGGGCGTCACGTGATCAAAAACAAATACCTCAGTGGATGACACAATAAAAAGAAAAGATACTATATTTGCTCTAATTTACACCCCCAAAAATTATACTGCCCAGTTCAGATATATTGCTTGTCCTAATCGTCGTGGGACACCCTGTACAAGAAATATTTTACTTAAGCTTTTCTTTACACCTTTCTACCAATACTTGTAATATAAATAAGATGTTTATCACATCCGTACCCATAACATTTTGATATCTCCAGAATTTTGCTTCGTTTCATTAACCACAACTTATCAAAAATGTCAATTTCCTTTGAGGAATCGCATTTTGTGGATAAACGTTTGTTACAGTACTTCCTCAAAATCAAAATTAGAACTTGATGGTGACCTCCAGTTTGGCCTTGACCTTAGCAATCATGTAAATGTCAGGTTTATTTTGAGCTAGATAAACAGACTGGGGGTATATGAGCCTGCCAAGTTTGTGAAGCAGCACTTAGTATGTGCTGTACTGTGGTTGTGATTAGTTTTCGTCAGTGATTCTATTAACAGATCTGGTCAGTGCAATATTGTTGTATCTCATTTTTTTATTTCGTTAATGTACAAGGTTTATTTATGGGCTATGGTATGTAATATAAAGGCGCATTTAGAGATTTAGACCATGCAACAAGTTTCATAAACTTATGTTTTAAAACAATAACTTGTTTTAAAACAGATCAGCTCTAAAACATTTCACATTAGGATTTACAACTTGTTTTAAAACATAGTTTTGAAACACGTTGTTTTACAATTTGTTGCGTAGCCTAAATGCACCATAAGGTTATTATAACGACCGTTATGAGAAGTTCACTCTATTATCGAGGCAAGCTAATTATACTATGAAAATAGAAGTGTGCATGCCTTTGAAAGCTTATATTTATGATTTTACTTTTCTGAAGACAGTTACGGGTGAAGCAAATTATAATGTAAAAAAATGAATGAGAGTCAGTTGTTGGAAAGGGAGATTTTTAGATATTCAAAATTGCTTATGAGTTATAAAGCTTTTTATGGAAGGTCTCCTTTTAAGAACTGAGTAGTATGGAATTTATAGTATACAATAGTAAACTATAAAGTTGTCCACTTTTAATCATATTTTTGACAAATTGTATGCTTGAACCGGCGTCAAATTTTGGGTTGAATTTTCAAATGTTTATAGTTCAGGATATGTTGAATGTCAAGATAAAAATTTTCATGAAATGGTGTTTGGTCTTCGATTTAGTATTTAGCAATTTTAACCCTTTAAAAGCAATTTCGTCTGGTTCCAATAGGAAGGTAGAGGGTCGCAAATGAAAAAGTTTATATAAAAGTAATGCATTAGATAGTAGCCTTAGTAAACGTTGTTCAATCTTAAGAAAGCTTTAACCAGATTTACCATGCTAGAATCGAAAATGGTCTACTGCAGTTTTGTATCATAAGGTTCGACAAAGATTGCATATAAGAAGCTCAGAAATTGCTACAGCATTATTCTAATTTATTTATTTTGATAATGGCTGTAAAGTACTAGTACAACTAATTGAAAAGTCAGCAAGCTAATGCGTTTAAGATTTGTTGTTTGAGTAAGTAATATAGACAATTATTTGTATAATATCGGAATCAAAGTCAACAGATCAAATTGCGGAATTAAATAAAAATAGGATGTAAACGCTAGGTAATCGATTGCTGAAATGCTCAGGGCCGGCATCAAAACACAAGTTGATAAATATTTTTTGCAATATGCATTTCAATTTAATCAATTAATAGGAGGTAATATATTTACAAGACTAAATGAAAGATTTGCTTTCATGGATTCGAAACATGGTTTTAGAGTTGATGAGCTTTAGCATAACTGAATATATTTTCCTTCTCTGAAACATTGTTAAAAACAATTTTGATGCGAGAGCAGCCAAAGAAGTATACATGAAAATGCGCAGCAGATCAATGTAGTAGCTGCTTAGTATTTTTTTAAAATATATCTATTTAAGAATTCTCTGTGGCTTGGCTGTTAAAAGGACTATGTTACAATCCTACGAATTGAGTTCGACCTATGTCTATCAGCTACCATAAATATGACATTCAAGAGCTACAAAGAACAATATACCAATATAAATTGATATTTGGTTTAGTTACCTTTTATCCTTGTTAGACAGGTTAAGCCAGCTTCGGTTACAAAGGATTTAGAACTGATGTTGTCGTTACATCTTTAGACTTCGAAAATACGATCATATATCCGCGAAGCTGAATGATTTTAAGTGACTTAATATGGGAAATTTATATAAATTCAATCTGGGAGTTCTAGTGTATAAAATTCTTTCTACATCCTCGCCTCCGTACCTTCGTGATAAATTTACTTTTCGTCATAATACGCATGACGTAAATCTTCGTTATGTCAATCGACTTTCCCTACGGCGGCATAGGACTACACTTTTTCGAAATTTATTTTCATACAGTGCAGTCAAAATATATAATGAGCTAGTTGTCAATCTCAAGTCGGGACCATTAAACAGATTGAAATATGTGCTATAACGTACATTAATTAGCAATTATGTAGTAGCTATTTTAGGAATTCTTATCTTATTTTTATTGGATTCATCTTATTTATTTTTACCTCAGTCATTATTCAATCCCTTGATACAAACATTTGTTCTTTCCACATTTGCTGTTTCCTCTCTTTTTGTTTTCTCTAATGTAACTTATCGCAATTTTCAATATCAGTAGCTTTGCATATTTATTATGTTGCATGGTCATTTGGTGTTTGCTTCCTTACTCCGATCAGGTGCTTCGGGTACATATACTGAATAATGCAGTATAGTACTCTTTGTCTATCACCTGAAGTGTCATATGGGGTGCAGGGAAGATGATTCGAAATCGATGTACAGTTTTTTTGGATTAAGTTTGAATAGCTTGACGGCTAAACTTCGCCTTTCTTTAAAATATTACAAGTAAAGTCCTTTTATTATTATTCTTAAATTACATGTTCTACAAAGACCGTACTAGACACGCTCCTAAAACTAACTCAGACAGATTTGATAATTTGAGAATATATTAGCCTTACAGCAAAACTCGTATACCTGCTGATAGCCTAATCACATTTTTTAATATTGTAAGCAAATGGCTAGCACATGTGGAGAGGCTGAATGGGATGAGAATGGCAAAACTAGTTCTCAAGGATAGACCAAGAGAGAGATGGCTGAAGAAGGCAGAAGATGATTTAACGAAAATTAATATTAAACACTGGAAAGAGAAGACGGCAGACAGAAATAGGTGGCGTGGAATAGTGCCGGATATACTCAGAAATAGGCGATGGAAGTATCCAAAGCAACCTTAAGTTATATAAATTTATAATATATAACTAACTAACTTAAAATATATCTTTATATAAATTTTAGCGGTATAAGATCGGACATTTCTGCCCTAGGCCTTCATGGCCTGTTGTGCAAACTAATATAATATGCGTTTTTTATTAGAGAGCCAGTGAAGTTCTATGAAATGCTTCTAAACAAGGCTATCACAGCAGTGAAAAGGATTGTAATAACGAATGGATTATAGCAATAATAATACTTGTATTATAAATTAATAAACCGTCTGGATTGGCGTCTGTAGGAGCAGCTAATCTGACATAAAGTATATGGTAATTCGTAATTATTACAATGTCTATAAAAAAACTTATTATCTTCTAGTAGTATAACAAGCTCTTTGAGGTTACTATTGTCTGCCAGAAAAAATTCACAAAAAATAAATTTGAACTACCTACTTATGCTACAACGTTATTTAAATACCAAGTATCAAGTATTTGTTGCTGATCAAGTCTCCCAGTCAAGCAGAATTAAAAGCTGGCAACTCCAATCTGGACCCTTCCCAAAACTAAATAAATGTTATATAATACCACTAAAAGTCTAATCCACAAAAGATGCACCCCAACCCGACGAATATTTTGTTGCTGATCAAGTCTCCCGGTCAAGCAACATTAAAAGGTGGCAACCATAATCCGAACCCCCGCCAAAACTAAATCCTGGATACGTGCCTGGATCACATCCAGCGTCTAGGGTAGGGTACAAACATTACGTACTAAAATTCTATCCATCTACACCTACACCTCCTTTTGAGCAATAGGGTCACTCATCCTTTTAGAGCGAAATCACGATGCATTACAAAAGAAATACAGCATGTCCTTGTTCTGCGAACATCCCCCTTTGTAACAAAGAGTCCTGACCTGATTTGCATCCCAGCATACGGCACGAGCGTACTACGCCGTAGCACAGAAGGCCGTAGCGACGCAGTAGAGGTCAGGGCAGGTGAACCACCCCGAGGCCCAGCTGGGATATTGTAGCTGGTAGCAGTAGTGGCTGCTGCATACGGGGTTGTTTCCCTAACATCAACACTGGCACAAATTTTTAGTAGAGCATATTTTTGTTAGACCCCACTCCAAGTTTAATACGAGCTTACGTAAGCCGAAGCTTAACGCGAACTTAGCAGGGCTTAACCTGATATAAGTGACATGATATGTCAAGGATCAACAAAGAGAACAAATGAAAGAACAGAGACAGAAATGGTCGTTGCCGAAATTTGACACAAACTGTCAAAAGTGCCTAACCAAAAAAGGTAATTTTTCAGATCATTATGTCAGTACGTATTGCTTCATTGATGCCAACTGTAGTGAATTTCATTATCAACCAGGTTTAACTAAGCCGACGATTGTACAATGGGTGTCGACTTTTAGGGCCGGTTGTACAATGTAAGCTTAAGCTTCGGTTTAAGGTAAGCCGAAGTTAAACCACGTCAGTTGCAAAACGTCTGTTGTATAATGCTGGCTTAACCCCCCACTCCAGCGTAACACGAGCTTACGTAAGCCGAAGCTTAACGCGAGCTTAGCTGAGGTTTAAACCTAACCTGATATAAATGACATGATGCGTGAAGGAGGAACCCTGAAATTCCTTGTCACTTTATTAGATTATATTTTTTGAAATATTTGTGTCTAATTTAACAAAGACAGCAAATAAAAAAACAGAGACAGAAACGGCCGTTGCCCGAATTTGACACAAATTGTCAGAAGTGTCTAACCAAAAAGGGTAACTTTTTGGATGATTACGACAGTACGTATTGCTTCATTGGTGCCAACCGTGAATTTTATTATCAACCAGGTTTAACTATCAGGTGAAACTCGGGTTCAGACAGAGTTGGTGTCATTGAAAAGAGGTGTCTTCCAAGGAGACTCCTTGAGTCCCTTGCTCCTTTGCATCTCACTTTTGCCTCTGTCCATAGCGCTGAGAAATACTAAAGGATACAGCTGTGGCACGCCCAATAACCGGAGGCACAAGGTCACCCATCTGTTTTATATGGATGACCTAAAACTTTATGCCTCCGGCCAACGCGAACTACAACAGTCGCTGAGGGTGGTGCAGGAGTACAGTCATGCTATCGGAATGGAGTTCGGGACAGACAAATGTGCATTGGTTCATCTCAAGAAAGGACGAAGCGGAGATAGTGGAGCTGAGGAACAGCTCGTTGATGGGAGCACCTTGCGACAACTGCATGCCGGAGATACTTATACCTACCTTGGAGTGGCGCAGCGTCATTTCCAAGAGGCAGAATTGGTCAAAGAGTGTCTCCGCCGCAAGTATTTGTACCGACTTCGGCAGATCTGGTCGTCAGAACTGTCCGGCAAGAACAAAGTCGCTGCCACAAACATGCTTGCGGTCCCATTGTTATTATACACCTTTGGTGCTATACACTGGAAAGTGAACGAGCTGAAGGAAATCGACACGAAGACCCGCAAAAGGATGAATAAGGAGAGAAGCCTGCATCCTAAGTCCTCTGTCCCGCGAATATACCTCCCACGACACCTGGGAGGGCGTGGACTATTGAGTTTGGAGAGTCTGAACAACAGAGTAGTACTGGCCACTGCCTGCTATGTAACGAACAGCACCGATCCCCTGATCCGCTTTGTGCGAGAGCACGAGAATGCGGGAAAAGGAGCCTTTCTTTTTAGCGCAGCGAAACGAGCAGCCGAGGGGCTCAGCCTCACACTCGACTTCAAGCGGAGGTGTCAGCAGTCCATTACGGAACTTGCTCCCGCAGAATTAAAATCCCACATTAAAGCTGCCGAAGTCGACTTCCTCTTAAGACTTCATAAAGATAAGCCAATGCATGGAATCTTCTACAAACATCTAGAAGAGCATGGCTTGTCTGAGCAGTTGACCTTCTCTTTTCTAAGGTCTAGTGGGTTGAAGTCGGAGACTGAGGGCTTTATAATGGCTTGCCAAGACGGTGTCTTCAACACCTTGGTGTACCGTAAAAGGGTTATGGGTGTAGATGTACCCGACACCCATTGTAGAGCTTGCCGACAGGCGCCAGAGACGCTTATGCATCTCTTGTCGGCGTGTAAGACGTACGCTGGGACGGCTTACGTCCATTGGCACAACGCGGCTCTACGAGTGCTCTACTACCATTTAAGGCACTCATACGGTATCGATGAGACACCGGTGCTGCCATACGCTCCAGGGGATATAGAGTCCGTTGTGGAGAACGAGAGATGCTGGATTTACTGGAACTACTCGTTCCCCACGCTCGAGCTTGTACAGGCAAACAAGCCCGACATAGTCCTTCTCGACCACCAACAGAAGACGATGTTCGTTATTGAGTTTTCGGCGCCTGCCGAGGTGAACATCGTCTCTAAGGTGGAGGAAAAGCGGACCAAATATCAGGAGTTGCTCGGACAACTTCGCAGGCTCTGGCCAGACTACACAGTAAGTCTGCTGGTTATGGTCATTGGATCCCTAGGTGGAATGAGGAATACGCTGCTCTCTGCACTGCGCAAAATACCGGTGTGCCGTGCGGCGGCGCACATCTTAGCCGCCAGAATGCAGAAGGCAGTCATCCTTGGGTCCCTTCGTCTACTTAGGGCGCACGATTCGCGGACCCAGTGATTGCTCACCTCACGGTGTGAGGAGTAGTCATTGGGTAATGGAACAGCAGCTCGGTGTGTCGGAGCCCGGGCTGCACTTTTTTGTTTTTAAAATAACGCAAATAATATAAAATAATAATAATAATAACCGGATGGAATTCGGAATGAGCAAGTGCAAGGTGCTCCACATCCAAAAAGGCCAATGGAAGAACCATTCCGAACAGGAAACGTTAACTGGCCAAACGCTGGACAACATGGACAAGGACGAAACGTACAAGTACCTGGGCTTCAATCAGAACATTAAGATCGATCACTCAGAAGTCAAGGCTCAACTTACAAAATTAACCCAGTCCTTAGCCAGTTCCTTACAAGAACCATGGAGACATGGCGAACCAACATACATCTTAAAACTCAGGACGGCCATATCCAAACAGAGGAGCTACTCATACGACGCGGTATCTTCCAGGGTGATTCGCTTAGTTCACTGTGGTTCTGCCTTTGTTTAAATCCACTCTCTAATGCACTTAACAAGACAAATTATGGTTTCAACATCAGACACCAGAAAGTCAATCAGCACAGAATAAATCATCTTCTCTACATGGATGATATAAAACTATATGCAGCCACTGAAGTGCAACTAAAAGAATTACTCAGAATAACAGAAGTGTGTTCGTCAGACGTCCGGATGGAATTCGGTATGAGCAAATGCAAGGTGCTCCACATCAATAAAGGCCAATGGAAGAATCAATCCGAACAGGAAATATTAACTGGCGAAACGCTGGATAACATGGACAAGGACGAAACGTACAAGTATCTGGGCTTCAATCAGAACATTAAGATCGACCACACACAAGTTAAGGCTCAACTAACACAAGAGTTCAGAAACCGACTCCTTAAACTTCTAAAATCAAAATTGAATTCCAAAAATCTTACAAAAGCAATTAACACATTTGCGATACTGGTCCTCACATACTCCTTCGGCATCATCAAGTGGTCACACACTGATATAGAAAACATCCACATCCTCATACGGACAGAACTTACGAAACATCGAATGTCACATCCAAACGCGTGCAAAGAAAGGCTCACCATTGACAGAAAACAAGGAGGCAGGGGGATTATAGATATACAGTCACTTCACACAAGACAAATAAAAACGCTCAGAGACTTTTTCCAAAGCAAACAGACAAACTTGCATAGGTCGATAGTAAAGGCGGACAAAAACTATACCTCTAAACCCACTAAACCTATCCCGCACAGATCACTCAGCAGACGGACACAATCACATAGAAGTACAACAAGGAAAAATAAATACCTGGTCACAAAAAGCACTCCATGGCAAGCACAGATACCGCGTCACACAAGAGCACATTATGAAAGACAATCATACACCTGGCTGCAGGATGGCCAACTCTTTCCAGAAACTGAGGGTTTTATGCTTGCTAAACAGGACCAAGTGATTGCGACAAGGAACTACATGAAGTACATAATTAAATATATATATATATAGACAAAACAAAAACAAAAAAGGTGCAACCCGGGCTCCGACACACCGGGCTGCTGTTCCATTCCCCAGCGACTACTCCTCACACCGTGAGGTGAGCAATCACTGGGTCCGCGTATCGTGCGTCCTAAGCAGACGAAGGGACCCATGGATGACTGCCTTCTGCATTCTGGCGGCTAAGATGTGCGCCGCCGCACGGCACACCGGCATTTTGCGCAGTGCAGAGAGCAGCGTATCCCTCATACCACCTAGGGATCCAATGACCATTACTAGCAGACTCACAGTGTAGTCCGGCCAGAGCCTGCGAAGTTGTCCGAGGAGCTCCTGATACTTGGTCCGCTTTTCCTCCTCCTTAGAGACGATGTTCCCCTCGGCAGGTGCCGAGAACTCGATAACGAACATCGTCTTTTGTTGGTAGTCGAGGAGGACTATGTCGGGCTTATTTGCATGTATAAGCTCGAGCGTGGAGAATGAGTAGTTCCAGTAAATTCGGCACCTCTCGACGACAATTGCAGAAAGTGCCACCAAAGAAAGGAAACAATAGACCACATAACAAGCGGATGCAAAACTCTCGCTGGAACCGAGTACACAGCTAGACATAACTCTGCAGCCAAGGTCATTCACCAAGCACTAGCCACAATAAACAAGCTAATAGAAAACACAGATCCATATTGCAATTACACACCGACATCAGTGCTCGAAAACAATGAATATAAACTGTACTGGGACGGTGAAATACATACAGATAAGACTATCCACGCAAATCGGCCAGATATAGTTTTCCAGTCGAAGGCAGACAAAGTTACCTATTTGATAAATATCGCTATTCCCAACGATACGAATATCCAAAACGCCTACGCTGGGAAGATATCTAAATACACTGACCTTGCGATAGAGATAAAACGACTATGGAAGCAAAACAAAGTTACTATTGTCCCCCTAAATATGTCTGTCTCAGGCCTTACACCAAACACTTTTACACCACACCTACAACAGTTAGGCCTAGACGACACAAAATATTTCAAAAATCTGTAATCCTGAAGACCTGCAATATTGTACGATCCTTCCTAAATTCCGATCCGTAATAGTTCAGGTGTTGACTTGGCATAGCCCGTCAACATTTGTTGCTACCGCCATCATGCGAGAGAAACTTGGAAAATCAGAATAATAATAATAATAAAGAGTCTTTATTCGATTTTTTTACAAATTAATATGCAATTCGATATATAATAAAAAATCGAAAAGGTGGAGTATTACCAAGAGGTATTTTTCAACTCAACCTATGATTAAAAAATTTGTGTATAATCGTTAATTTATGATGCATCCGTGCATAAACAAAATTATGTACTTCAACACGTTTTACATGAAACGGTGATACAGAAAACAACTTTTACAAACCAAAATTCACAAACCAAAACTATCAATCACCATTCCTATTAATACTCCCTTCGGAATCCACCGATCAATGTGAAACGCAGATATTGTGAAATGGACTTAACTGCTAATTTTAGACGTGATATTACGACGAAGTTGTTCGCGGCACCATTTCGCCATACTCCAGAACAGATTTATTTCTGGCGCTGGAATGAAAAGCCTCTCGCACAGACTAGCTGCGCAGAATGCGTTTAACAAAATTTAGACTAGGTAGTTTAACATTTATCATTTTCCTAATGATTAAATAAAACAGGAACCAGATCGGTAAATTGGCCTCTAGTGGTAGAAATGGTCTTATTTTCTTCTTTTCGTCTGCCGCACCGCAGATAATAATTACACATAATTTTAACTCGAGAGGTGCTGTTCCTAATCACAAACGACAAAAAGCATCACTCACTGTATGTCTTGGGGCCTTTGCCATAGAGGCGAACTGCTTGAATTTCTAATTAATAAGCCACCGATTGGGTGACGTCTTGCGTCTGGTTGATTTGCAGGGGCATTCTGTTGTGCGACATTCACATTACCTGTAGGAGGATTAACAAAAATTTTCACAAAACATCATACTTACTGTACGAAGTTCGCATACAACGCTTAATATAATTGTTATTAATTTGGTATATCCGGCCACCAATGGTCTAACGTATACTTGTACTTTCACCCTGTCTACTGCGTAGGTGCTAATTGTGCCAAGATTTGCTGAAGAAAACTTACTTTTACTTCCCACACCGATAGGGTTGTAAAACTAAAAAACATGTTGTATTTATAATAGGCTCTCCATTGACCTGTGAAAGAGAGTCCTAGCGGCATAATCCCTTTTTTAGGTCCATTTGAATATTGCCTTGCCTACTACAGAAACCAAGGGACTTTTATGATGTTGATATACATACGAATATTGCTTTAGGTCATTCTGTATTGAGTAACGTGGAATTTGTGAAATTGATTTTAATGAAACTTTGCCACAGTATTGTTACCATGTTAAGGCATATGGTTTTTAGAAATCGTGTCAGTGGCCGCATAGCTACAATAAAAAAAAACTAAAAACATAAAAACAGCTCAAACTCTCTTTTTAGGCGTTTTAGGGGTTGATCATTTTCTGTTTTTTTGAGTGGGGGGAAATTGGGAAAGACCCACACATACAAATTGGGGGCTAGAGCGTTGCAAAACTGAAAAAGCATAGTAGTATGCATAGTAGGCTCTCCATTGACCCTGAGGTTATTGAGGTATGTCGAAATTATTGCGAAAATCTGTACTACGAGGATGGCATTCAGGTCCTCTCATTGGATTTTGAACATGAACCGGATATTCATTTGTCGCAAGTGGAACATGCCCTCAACAAACTAAAAACTAGTAAAGCTAGAGGCACTGATGCTATTTCTGCAGAAACGTTAAAATGCGTGGGTGATGACGGCATCTCTCTTTTATACAGGGTGTCCAGTTAGTGTGTAATTCTTCGATATCTCGCAAGGTGTACCTGATAGAAGAAAATGTTAAATACAAAAGTTATTTGGTTACTTAAGACAGATATTCTAAAAATATCTTGAAATATACAGGGTGTTGCGGGAAAGTAGGATAGTGATCAACTTGATTTTTTTATATGGAACTATAACCTTTTCTTGAATTTTTCTAGTTTCTATCGTTGATCTCTATTCAACCCTAAAATATTTTTGAGATCGGTTGTGATGTTGCCAAGTTATAATTTATTTTCTATTAATTTTTGGATTTTCAAGGTCGCAAGTAATACGTCCAAACTGATATATTCCTTTAACTTTTCTCAATAATATTATACAGCGGGTTACTTGAATATTAAGAGGATATTATTTTGTTTGTTACCAGCAATTTGTATTTACAGGGTGTTTTTGGCAGAATTTCAAATTACGGCAATTTCAAGGTCATTTTACTTTGTTTTTTTAAATGTTACACCCTGCATGTTTTATTTTAAATCGAAATATCTACTAATACCTCTCGCCTTGTAATTTTTTTTCGCGTTTGCGGCGTTGTCAAGTTATAAATTATTTTTCCAAACTTTTAAACAAATATCCCCGATTTTAATTTATTTTAAATAGAATCCTCTACTTATTTTCATAATTTTGAATGGAATGCCCTATTTATGAAGTCTAACGTAAAAGTGGTAAATCTCACAACACTGATGTTAGCGCTTTTGAATTCTGTATGTTCAAAAACCCCCAAGCATTGAATTTCACCTCTCCAGCTGTGGCGGTTTTGGAAATATTTAAGCGTTCCGGTACCGTTTACTGAAAAAGCGGTGTTGCTGTATCTCAGTAATTAATAGAAACAAAATTTTGAAATTGTGAGATCTTACTAAATTCGACATGCGCAATTCATTGCAATAAAAATAAGTAGAGGATTCTATTTAAAATAAATAAAAATCGGGGATATTTGTTTACAAATTTGGAAAAATAATTTATAACTTGGCAACGTCGCAAACAGGAAAAAATATTACAAGGCGAGATAGGGTACTAGTAGATATTGCGATTTAAAATAAAAAATACAGGGTGTTACATTTAAAAAAAAACAAAGTAAAATGACCTTCAAGTTGCTGTAATTTAAAATTCTGCCAAAACCACCCTGTAAATACAAATTGCTGGTAGGATTCAAAATAATATCCACTTAATATTCAAGTAACTCGCTGTATAATATTATTAAGAAAAGTTAAAGCAATATATAAATTTGGACGTATTACTTGCGACCTTGCAAATCCGGAAATTAATAGAAAATAAATTATAACTTGGCAACGTCGCAACCTATCCAAAAAATATTTTAGGGTTAAATAGAGATCAATGATGGAAACTAAAAGAATTTAAAAAAAAGTTATAGTTCCATATAAAAAAATTAAGTTGGTCACTATCCTACTTTCCCGCAACACCCTGTATATTTCAAAATATTTTTAGAATATGCGTCTTAAGTAACCAAATAACTTTTCTATTTGATATTTTCTTCTATCAGGAATACTTTTCGAGATATCGAAGAATTACCCACTAACTGGACACCCTGTATAATATTGGTAAGAGGTAATAGGATCTGGTCCTCCGGTGGTTGGCCAGATGAATGATGAATGGTGCACATCCATTTTTGTTTCACTTCATAAAAAGGGATCTCTTGCAAATCCAGACAAATTATTGCCTGCTTTCATTAATCTCTCATGCAAGCAAGGCTCTACTATACACTTTACAATCTCGTTCGTAAAAGGACGCAGTACTCGTTAACAGATCTTAAACTTAAGACCAATTATTGAAAAAGCCAGAGAGCATCATTTTCCAGTTTTTATCTGCTTTGTGGACTATTCTAAGGCGTTTGATAACGTAAAGTGACCTAAACTGTGGGAAATTCTTATCTCTATTAGTATTTCTGGTACAGCAGCTCTATGTGTCTAGTTCGGTTCGTGTAAGAATCGATGGTAACCTGTCTGGTCAAACAGCAATCAGAAAAGGAGTTCGTCAGGGATGTATATTATCTCCGATGTTATTTAACATTTACTCTGAATTTGTGATGAGACAGGTATTGGACAACTGGAATCGCGGTATAACTATTGACGAAAGCAAAATATCCAACTTAAGATTTGCTGACGATACAAACCTTATTGGTGCTCCTCAGGAAGAACTAGTAGCTCTATTAAACATCTTAGAATAACAGAGTGCAGCATATTGTCTTGGTATTAACTACAACAAGACTACATCGAGAAATAAAGCCAGTAGGCCGTTGTGAAGTAGTTCAAAGTTTTGTGTACCTCGGTTCTTGACAAAGCTACAGTTTTCAAAACTATCGATAATATTCGTGTCGGCAATACTCTAGCTCCAACTTAATGCATTTTACGAGTTCACAACATATCTGTTAAGACATTGTGACATGATGATGTATGACCTGCGAAAAAGGACCCAGTGACAAAATACACTCTTTTAGGTCCATCGGAACATTGTCTTGCCTATTACAGATATCAAGGGACTTCGATTTTTTCTGATGTAAGTTACGTACGAGTATCGCTTTACATCGTTCTGTATTGTGTAACCTGAAATTGATTTTAATGAAATTTTGGCACAATATTATTACCGTTGCGTTTCCCAAGAAGTTGGGAAAGGCAGTAGTCTAAATGCATAAATGCAGCTTTGGTGAAGAGGCAAATCAAAATAGTATTAATCACTCTATTTATAGTATCAGTTGTCTCCCGGTTACTACTTGAGTAATAATGATGGACGCTTTTTATATTTCACAAGAAAGAAGCATAAAATATGGACAGCTAAAGATCTTTAAGTACTTTTGGAGTGTTGCTGGTCTTTTTGAAATGCTCTAAGCCAGGGCCGTAGCCAGGCGTTGACCATGGAGGAGGTTCATGGTGACCTTAGGGGTCAAGAATCTGTAATGTCTTGATTTGCTTAAAATCTGTATAGATTGTATCGCTGCTAATGTGTCATGAGCGCCGAGGGATTGGTTAGTAGTAGAATAAATCACTAAGCTTGGATAAAGCATCCTTGATTATTTTTATTTTGTATCATTTTAGTAGTTATTTCATTCATGGAAATACTCATGGGGGTTTCCCCAACCCCCCTTATATATGGGGCTGCTCTAAGCTTCCTCTTGACTTAGGAAGCACAAATCATTTTAAGGAGTTTGTGATTGAGAAGAAGAGCACACTGATAGAAGTCTCTTTACTAAGAGCTTTGCTCAGTTCATCTGTCAATCAAGATATCTCTACTGAGCGTGATCTTACTTTGCTCATCACCTACCTCGATTACACACAGACACGGATGAATGATCTCGCTAGCGTGCAAAAATATTCGGACCCACATCCACGGTCGTTGTGGAGTGTGTTTATAAATGTTTGCGCCTTGGAATGTCTGACGATCCGATGACCCGCATGAGGGGTTTTATTTTTAAATTATTGATGCTCTTGAAATTATTTCCTTTCATCAGACACCCTTTCATTGCTGATGAAAAACACCAATTAATGGATAATATATTTATACTACAGAATTCCATCTTTGTACATAGCTATCCATAGCATCTTATATGAAGCATGACTAAAGAGGTGAACATACAAAATGACTCTGCGGAAACCATGATAGGGTTATCTCGATCACAAGGATTACCGTTCTTGACATTTGGAAACAGATCTAGGATCAGTTCACTACGGAAACTGATCGCGATCGGGTTATTCGGTTCTGTAGCTGTTTTTCTTAACCATCTGTTTTCTGTTCTAAACCTAATTTTTTAGTTGTTCGATGCTCGTTTAATTCACGAAATTTTGACCCTTGAAACTGATTTTCCGTTAGTGTTAAATACTTATATACTAAAAACTGATGGCGCTTTCGACTTTATTGCCCTATCACACTGCACTCATAACAACTGAGCGTCAAAATTATGTTCGTCTTACATTAAATTTGAGTGCAAAACTAGTGTGGTTTTTTGTTTTCGACTTATCCGCTTAATTGCACTTGAGTGCAAATTATCGCCACGGACTCTCTGAGCTCGTGGAGATTTCAGTGCATTTTTGACATCTAAAAAATATTACTTATAACCTATTTTACTTGTCAAAGAAAATGATTTTTTGAATCAAGAACTGGGTAGTGGGGTAGTATACATAGTAGTGTGGATGCTAGGATAGGTTACGGAAGGTACGGGAAGTGTAGTTGAAAGAACTGCGAACATCGTCATCTTCGGATGATGAGAAAATTTAAGCATATCTAGTTAAATTGCAAACAACGGCTGCATGTGTCCCAAAAATATGAATGTTTGTTGAGTATGTTCTTCATAAACTGACGGAAGAAGAGATATAACAAGATATACATAAGTATTTACTGATATAGAAAGATATTCATTTTTATTGGGTAAACCCTAGGCTGGTGCAAAAGCCATATTGCACAAAATGCTGTTAGGTTTTATGTCGATAAATCAGTGAATGATTGAATAAGGCGGATTCAAACTATTCAAATTACAAAACCACCACAGAATGAAATTGAGCTCTTGGGATGCAAAATGACATCAAACTGTCATCAGTTGGCTGACAGAACAGTTACTTCAATTGCACTGAAATTTGGTGTATGTTCGACTTACCAGTTCAGATTTAGTGCACTTCTGGGCACCAGACGAGTTTTCAATGCGCACTGTAGTGCAATTGTGGTTAAAATCAGTGCAGTAAGTCGAAAACGCTATTAGTTATATATGTTGGCTGTGCTGTCACTTGCCAGTGATGAACTGATCCATCTTTTCGGAAACAAAACAAGATTCAACTACATAGTATACTTATCCGTGTAAACGGCTAACTGGATTAAGATCATTATTTCCGTAAAGGTCTGAAGTGCGAGTAAGAGAGGCAATAGCCATATACAATACATATAAATAATAGAGCTTGCTTATGAAAAAAGAAACGTTTATAACAGGAGCTAAGCAGGAAATAAGCATACATTATTGAAACATAATCTCCCTAAAATCTATGCCCGAAGCTAAAGCGGCCGCGTCCTAGACGTTGATGCATGCGGCGATGCAGACATCTTGACTCAAGGTTTCATGAAACTTGCATAAGTTCGCAGCATGTATCAACGTCTGTAGGCCGCTTTAGAGTAGCAGTAGTAAGCAATAAACAATATTCGATAGTCCTTAACTGATATAAAAATGTTTACCCCCAGACTTTCCAAGATGTCCTTAATGTTTTATTTTCTATAGATATTGAAATTTTCGTAAAAATTTGAGAGCCGATGGTAGGTGAATTTTAAAGACAGTTCAGCGTTTTGTCTAGCCACATTTTTTCAGATCCACGTAATTTTTTTTAAGACTGCAGCGTTTCATTTTTATAGATACTGTAAATAAATTAGTAAACTTTTATAAAATTACATTCATTTGATCAAATACGTATACTAGCCCAACACTTTTTTTTGGTGGTCCATACATATGTTTTTGAATAACGAATCCTAGCGTACTCAAACTTCAGTAGCCGTAAATATGCATTACGACAATAAGTAGTTCAAAATTAATTACACTTTTTCATACGATATGAAGAAAGGATAATACATAAGGGATCTCTATAGTTTTTTGCAAATAAATGATAGTGCTGTTCCTAATTTGTAGAATTTGTAAATGGAGGATCACATAGAAAATTAGTCCTCAAAATCTTGGTGCAATTTTACATACAACACTTGAAAATTGATAAACTAACTATTCTTACTTTGGAGTAACCTTATATTGTTAAGTGATATATGAGCATAAAGTCTACTTTCTATAATATTATGAAGGGCGTAAAAATAGCAGTGTTTTCACGCTTGATAGTGTACCTACGTGCAGTAGAGGCGGAAGTTGAGGCTTTGTGAGCTTAACCCTTGACCTATACTTTATGTGATGTGCAGATTAATTTTAGCGTCTATGTTGTAGAACTAGGTACTATATTTATATAGTACTCAATTAGGGTTCAGGTAACAACCTGCTATTAATTCACTGGGATGTGACAAACTACATAAAATATGTATTCTTTTGTCCTAATCAACTTCTTTCCATTTTCATGGTTCCTTGGCGTCAAAATTGTTGTCACGTTGTGGATGCAATTCCACTTACTTACTATACGAAATATACTATCAGCAGTTTTTATATATATTATTAAGATGTAGAGATATTAGTGCTTCTATAACTAGAATGTTTGTAGAGGGCTTGACCAACACAACTTTTTGAACAAAAGAGCCCTGAAGATAGATTTCATTCTCTAAAATTTTGTAAAGTCGTTTTTTATTCCTTCAACCGATAGTTAAACGAATAATTTCATATAAGCTTTATTATTCCAAAAATTTTGTTTAAACTCTACCTTCCTACATAATCATGTAATAGAAATGCCGAGAGAAATGCAGCTACTAGAAGAGCTGTTTTGACATCTAAAACATCCGCCAATTTTTGGAGACAAAAAAACTGTGTATAGACAACTGTATGACAACAAGTTTCTTAGAATTATCAATAAAAAATGAGTCTGCAGATGCTGCTAAATATAACGCAACCTAGGCCTTAGTTTCGCAAAACTGTGTTTAGTACTAGTTCTAAAACATGAAGAGTATTTAATAAATATTTTATTAAAATTAGTTCGCCCCATTAAATTATGAAGTATAAGTCAATATACAAATAAATGTAGTCCTAGGCAGAACTAAACTGTAGTGTGTGCTGTTACACAATATTATGAATTTATTCTAAATTTAACTGCAGACAAAGAAACACATGTTTCATAAGATACTCGTAATTAAATATAATTTATTAGTTTTCGGTTTATATTGTTCGCATATGCAAGTGATTAGTGTATTCATTGGGTACTCAGGTACATATGTATATACTATTCCTTCTATGGTCAGAATTCTATAATAGGTTAGGGTAGTTCTACGCTAGTATTACAAACACACAGAAAAGATTCATATAATGTGTTTACGGACGTTCTTTTCATCTGTATCGCTTAAAACTTTGTCACACTTTTCCGATCTCACAATTTTTTTGTGTTTTGACTTTTACTTTTTACTCCTGTATCAACGGCATCCACTACTCTGGACATAATCCTCTTGTTCTGTGTAGACTTTGTTACTGTTTCCCGGCGCCACTCTAGGAACAGCCTTTGTTAATTAGAAGCCAACAGTGAAGAAACCGGAAATAAGTTTCTACCTCTAACGGGAATCGAACTCGGAACCTTCTGGTCACGAGCCCTTGGCTCTACCCACTGATCCAACCCACCCCCTGTTTTGACTTTAACTCAAATTTCAATTTTTTGAAGGTGTGCTCGACAATTTGTTAGAAGTACCAAGTCAGCTTGCTTGCCATTCCTCAGGGGCAAAGCAATCAACCATCAATCATTCACAGTTCAACCTGCATTGCTTACATCTTTGTTATACCGTTCATTCAACACCATTTAACACCTATCTGTTTAACTATCCTGAACAGTCACACGACTCTAAAAGCGTTTCAAATTAACAGTCACCGACTAACTACTTAAAAAATTAAAATGTGTTTTTCATATTTATATTTCGAATAAATATTTGTCGTACGATTCGTAAACATTGTAAAATCGTAAAGGAGGCACCTTGTTTCGTTTCTTAATTATGTTTGTTGTGTGTTTTGGTTTTAATTGGTGTACGGATTAAACAGACACTTATTATGAGGATGTTCTTATTCAATAAATAAGATCTTTTCAGTCTTTGTTTAACGTGCATTTGTATTCGCTTTAGATATAGTTTTGTTCTAACCAGTTCTAGTGGTGTCCACGGATGCATGTTTAACACGCTTTTATTAGCTGCACCTGTATGTTTGTTTGTGAATTTGTAACTGTACTTTGGACTAAAAGGTCGGACCGAGTATTGAACGCTCCAATTTGGCGGGAAAACGATTTTGATGGCTTTAAATCCATCGGACCAGCGGTTTGTTAATATTGCACAGAGGCGTAGCGACGAGAGTTTAAAAGGCGTGATATCCAACTGTTTGGGATTTAATATTTTTGTGAAATTTATTCAGGGAAGTCGACAGATTTTATTAGCGTTTATGCAGTTATGCAATGAACATTGATCAAAAACAACTGTTCATCATCATTACACAGAGTATTTATAAATACAGTTAAAAAATGCTTTAATGATAAAGTTAGCTTAAAAATTAAATATATGTTAAAAAACACGCTTTTAAAGAACATTGTAGTAGAAAGTGAAAAATTATTTAAAAGTAAGCTTAAACCAATAGTGAACGAAAAGTACTAGTATGATTGTGAAAAAAGCGTGGGTGCTTTGTGGCATATTATTCGTAAATCAAGCGTTCGATGTTTTTTTACAATTATACTAGTATTTTCCATTCACTATTGTTTTCAGCTTATTTTAAAAATCGTTTTGTACTTTTTAGTCCGATGTTCTTTAAAAGAGTGTTCTTTAATATTTTAAACTATATTTGTTTTAGTATTAGTTCAGTGAGATATTGAAGGGTTTATTGCTTATTGAAAATATCTTGAAAAATATATTTGAGCAAAAAATAATAAGGTCCATGCAGTGGTCGTAAATTTAGATTAAAATTCTTATAAAAAAAAGAAAATCGCATTCAAAAGCTGTCTAAAACAAAACTTACACTCTTGCTCCTGTTTAAACGAAAGAAACGTGTAATCGTAATTTAAGGTTAAGACTCAACAGTTGCGGAGCAGCTAGCAAATTTTCTGCTGAACGCGTGCGCTACCTAGCAGCTACCGCTCCAGCGGTCGCCATTTTTTGTAGCGATAGAAAAGTACGCTCACTTGGAGCGGAGCGGAATAAGCTACTTTTGACCTTGTGAATGTCACATATTATGACACTTGTATTATTATAGGTTATAGGTTATGTTGTCATATTTAAAAGAAAAAGTCCACACTACTTACACAGTCCTAAAACTCTGATACAATTTGACATACCTTTTTTATTTTTAATAACCTCAAATGTGACCACTCATTTGACAGTCGTACAAATAATGCTTTTCAGCAAAACGCCAACTGTTGAGATGTAGCGGCTACAAAAGTAGCGGCTCCCGTTTCTGCTGAATGCAACCATTGTAAACCTCAAAAAGCAGGACGCGTATTTCAACCTTTCATTTGATTTTTGACTTTTTGACGCAAAATCAAATTGAAATACTCGTTAAAAATGATAGATGCCAAACTTCTATGAACATACATAATATGATCTGCAGTTTTCTCTCGTTCAAATTTATACTTGAAATAAATCTCATAAGCAAATTGAAAAATGTGTGAAAAATAAAAACATTATTTTTGAATCTTAATGCTTCAAAGCATTTTTGGGTGCAACCCTATTATTGGGTATTCCTGTAAAACAGGTAAAAACAAAACTTTTTTGTCTCTGTTGTTTCTTTCTTGTTTCTTCGTATCCCGCTTCGTTAAAACGTTAAAACAAGTTAACTTCGTTCTTCTTATTGATAGACACTAGTTCCAAGTGCGTCTATTGTTGTGTCAATAGTTAGTGGTACTGGTAGAATCAACTGTAAGGAAGGAAATAACTATTCATTAAAAATGTCATTCATTGATCATCTGAAAACTCGGAAATGCTTGAATTTAGCTATATTGTGTTAGAACTCAAAAATCTTTTGAATTATCTTGTACTACACTGGATGTTAAAAAGTTGCGCCTCTACGTTACTGCCAACCATGTAAATTTAATTCACTGCTTAGTAGATACTTAAAAACCCTAGGAATCATGTTTAAAACCTTTTTAAACAATTTGAATATTTCACTAAATAATCGACTCTTTCCAAATTTCTCTAATACCATGCATAAGCAATATTATAATCGAACTATCGAACGATATACTAACTTAGGTTCACCGTTTACTAATAGGACAGAATTCCACGTATTTGTAAAATATTCAATTGTTAATAATAATTACGAAAGTGATACACTACATATAGGTATGGAACAAAGCAAATAAAGTTGATTAAATGATTATTATGATCTGTATACGGTCTTTTTCATCAGACATTCAATTAAAGTGTCCTTCATTGATATGTAGATTGGACGGTTGCGTTTTCATGAATCACTAAAATATTATGTTGTAATCATAAATGAATGAAATAAAAATTATATGTCTTACCAGAAAACTACGTGTATGGTCTTGTATGTATACAATATCCTATACAGTACATCCCTTATCTTTGGGAATGGAGAACCTGGGTAATAAGTTGTTATCATGGAGTATAATACAAGTCAAATTCCTAACAACTCGAAAATATTTGAACAGAAAGATTAACAAAAGAAAAGTTCTCAGCCAGCTGATTTGCTACAGCTAGAACAGTTTTTCTGCTGCTGTGATTATGGATTTCATAGCTTAGCTTTAAAAAAAAACTTGAAACATAATAGTATATAAATATTCTCCAAGAACAACTCTAGAAAACTCTCCCTACTCCATAGCCTATACTTATCATGACAAAGAGGACCCCCAGCTACAAATCTAACACGCTTTTATTATCAGCTTCACCTGTATGTTTTTTGTTTGTTTGTGAGCTCGTAACTCTCCTTTGAATTAAGAGGTCAGACCGAATATTGAACGCTAAAACTTTGCTGCGAAGACGATTTTGACAGAATCAAATCCTTCGGGCTAGGGGCCGTATCCGCTGATGACTAAGAGATACCTTAAGGTTTGTTAATATTACACAAAAGCGTAGCGACGAAAGCTTATAATGCGTGACACCAAACTGTTTGGGAGTTGGAACTTTTGTGAAATTTATTCAGTAAAGTGGACAGTTTTAATTATCGTTTCTGCAGTAATGTTAATGATAATGCTATGAATATTGATCAAAACACATGTTTATTTTCATTACACGGAGTATAAATAAATACAGTTAAAAAAATACTATAAAAGACGCTTTGATGATGAAGCTAACTGAAAAATAGAAAAATATAGTTTAAAAAAACTAAAAAAATGCTTTTAAAGAACTACGGACTAAAAAATTAAAATTATTTTTTAAATAAGCTTGAAACAATAATGAACGAAAAATTGTGAATTGTGTGTGTGAATTGTGATTGTAAAAAAAGCGTTTACGCTTAACTGAGCACCCGACGCTTTTTTAAAATAATGAATGAATGAAGCAGGAAGAGAGGCTTTCTGGTGACGAGAACCACCAGTGCACTACAAACGGGCCCTTATGCACCTCTCCTTACCCTAGTTCCCAAGTCCAGCCTTCATCCCTAAGGTGAAAATGGCCTTGGGTCCTGCCCATGTTATACCCTCAGGTTCAAGAACCCTAGTATGGTCTGCCTGTGATACCCAAAGGCCTCACAACGACGTAGAGTGTGTGCCAAGGATTTTTCTTCCTCGCCACAGCGCGTAGACATCTGGTCACTTGCCACCCCCACCACATACAAGCAGAAACATACAAGTGACGTTTGAAGGTGTAGTAGGCCGACAAGTAAGCTTGGCCGGCTTCTGTCCAGTGAGAGACAGAACCGCCCCACCTTAGTCAGAGGTTCTAAAATAAGTTCCCTATCTTGACGGAGATGTCCAGAGATTTCTCTCCATCTCATAATATGCTGATTTTGCAAACAAACCTCCGCTTTCCTTCTAATGGTGTCTGCTGCCAGCCCAACAGCTGGCTCAGAACCCAGGAAATCATACTAGCATTTTTTGTTCATTATTGTTTTAAACTTATTTAAAAAATTAATTTTAACTTTTTAGCCCGATGTTCTTTAAAAGCATGTTTTTTAGTTTTTTTAAACTATACTCAATTAAAAACTATTTTTCCAAACTCAAGTATTCCATATTCCATATCCACAGTGAGAAAGAAACAACGACTAATAAGCATTCAGATCAGAACTACTCAATGCTGAATCATACTATAATAAAAAAATTGATAGCTTTACAGCAGCTGGTAGCTACATGATTTCCAATTTATTATAGCAAGGGACCCATACTGAACCCTAAAAACTTCGCACTTTCTTGTTGTTGACAGTATTTTTGTTACTATAATTCTCGTTTGTCAAATGATAGTTTGAAGTACTCAACGATTATATACTGGATGCTTTGAAAATTTACTTCTTCTATAACTTAAATTATACTATAGTAAAATAAATACCTATATTAAGTATTGTACCACAGTTTGACGATACGTCAGCCATAATGAATAGCTCAAAATATTTGACGTGTGGTATAAAACGGATACGTACAGGTGTGTCAAATAACGCATAACAAGTTGGTTAAATTAATGTTATGATCTGTGATCTGTATACGGTCTTCTTCATCAGCCATTCAATTAAAATATCCTTCATTGATATGTAGATTGGACGATTGCGTTTTCATGAATCACTAATACAAGTACGTTATGTTGCAATAATAATTAATCAATTAAAAATTATCTCTTGCCAGAAAACTAGGAGTATGCTTTCATCAATAACAATATATGCCTCTCTTTGTATTTGGAAATGGAAAAGTTGGATAACCAGGATCTATCATGGAGTAAAAAAATGTTAAAAAATCGGACGAATATCCTGGGGATATCAATGAAGATCTTTAACACAGTGGTTTCCCGTTGCCTTCTGTATCCTTATGCCGGTGATTACTATTAGTTATTCCTCCGCCTTTGAGGCCGATTTCTTAACCTCAGGACAAAAGAGTGCCCTTCCTTCACTTGTTCATCCTCCCGTAGTCGTTGACAAGCTGAAGGTGGATTGCTTATTCCGGCGAGCGTTTGGTCGTCTTAGCCTTGTCGGTTATCTAGCAGGGTGCACCGGAAAACGTCAGTTATCACACGAGCAGGTAAGGTTGACTTTGGACTGGCATGTTGTTGACCTTCGTCCCTTATACTCCTGGATCCCCGGCGGAGAATCGCACCCCGGTCTCCCGCGTGACAGGCGAGGATACTCACCACTATATACCGAGGTATCTAATCAGTAATCTGTACTGGAAATAGGAAGCAAATATTCGAGTCCATAATGCAGAATCAACAGATGATGTTGAAATACAAAAGGGAGTTAGACAAGGGTGTATTTTGTCGCCGATGTTATTCAACCTATATGTGGAGACAGCATTTGCTGGGGCATTAAAATAAACGGATTTCCAATCAACAATCACCGATATGCAGATGACACTGTCATACTAGCAGACGATGTGAGTGACCTTCAAACTCTACTGAGTCGCGTTAACGAGGAAAGCCAAAGGCTGGGTCTGAAGATAAATATCAACAAAACCAAGTTCATGGTGGTTAGCAGAAACCATATCCCAAACACCCGAATCCACTTGAATGGAGGGGACATCGAACGGGTCAGCAAATTTAAATATCTGGGATACATGATAAACGAAAGATGGGACCCAGATCAGGAGATACGATGCAGAATTGAACAAGCTAGGACAATTTTCCTGAAACTTCGAAAATTTCTTACCAACAAAAATTTGAACTTCAGTCTCAGATACAAGATGATGATGTGTTATGTTTGGTCCACTCTGTTGTATGGCGTGGAGGCATGGACGCTGAAGGCAGCTATTGTAAATAAAATTGAAGCGTTCGAAATGTGGACTTTGCGACGAATGCTGAGAGTGTCCTGGGTCGACAATGTGAGAAATGAGAACGTTCTCCAGAGATCTGGCTTAGCAGAACGAGAACTTTTTGAGGCTATAAGGAAGAGGAAAATAGCTTACCTAGACCACATAATGCGTGGGGAACGCTATCACCTCCTGCGTCTCATTCTTCAAGGTACGACCGAAGTACGGGGAAGAGGAATTGGAAAAAAAAGCTATCATGGCTGAGAAACATCCATCATTGCACAGGAATAATCGATTTCAGGAATTATAGAGGGCTGCAATGAATAGGATGATCTGATGAGAGAAAGGATGAACGCCTAGGCAGGAATCTGCATGGCATCCTATAAGAAGAAGAAGAAAAATGTGTTTCCCAACATGTTGGCAAATGACTTGAGCACAATTGGGAAACAAAACTTGTTTGTACTGTACCTGGGAAGTGAATTTGTTTTAAAGCGAAGACTATCCTTTAAACTGAAATCCAATCGTTTGGCGAGATTGTTACTTTAGTTATTTAAAATGAATCACTTAGACTTACCAAAATGTTTAATCACATATTGTGATTTTTGATTATACTATCGTCCAGTTTACCATTAAAGATATCACAACATAGAAAATTTTAAGATTAATGTGTTGAAATTGGGTTATATCTGTCACACTATATGATGGTACCATACAGAAATTAAAAAACAAAAAAGGTGCAACCCGAGCTCTGACTGTGAGACTTCTTTCAAATCAGTTCGTCGTTCAGTGTGCCGTATATGTACATATGATTTTGCATAAACATGTCACACTTTTATTAATCGATTGTTATCTAATTTGCATCATTTGCAGCATTCCGCCGATTAAATAAGATTTTTAGGAGTCATTATTATGGTAGCGATGCAGTTGCATGAATCAGAACCACTTTACCTTAAGTCGCGATAGCATAATATGAGTTAGTTTTGTTCAATCCACAATCGCCGGACAGGTGGACGCAGTGTTTACCAGTGAACTTCAGTAATTATCATGTAAGCATATTTTAGTCCATTTATAACATACACTTTGGGCAATCCATATCCCTTACACTTCCCGACCATACCTAGTAGACCCCGCTCATTTTTGCTACCTTAAAATGAACCACATTTTTTAAATCACGTAAGTGGATTGTAATGGTAAGATATTTTCAAAATGACAACAGTGGCTGTTTCAATGTTGTCGGGGGGTTGCCGCTCGAGGCGTGAGGGGGTGAAAACTCGGTACGATTTTCGTAGAATACCGTCGTTTTGGTGTCATCGAAAAAAAACCTTCAAATGACTTCTGGAGAAAATGAAATTTTGCACAATTGTGGTCTTTACATTTTTCAGGTACGACCAATAGTTTCCACTCTGCAATCCCCAACGTTTGGGGTTGATTTATAATTTCCACTAAAATCAAAATTTTATCGCGGACTAAGACAAAATAACGTTCTCAAAGGTACTGTAACGTTTTTTTTTTCCACTAGAAGAATAATATTTTCTCATTTCTATATTAGCTGCAGCTACCTAAACTCAACCCATTTGGTCTTATAAACTTTTAGAAGCGCGTCGACACACACCACAATATGTGCTCTTGTTAAAGCTATGCCGTCATTTAGATATTATTTTTCGATGCTCTATGATGATAATGTAATAATACTATGATACATTTTTATGAGCAAATGAAGATCAAAAATAATCATGTGTCTAAAAGTAAAGATACTATTAGTGACAGAATTATAACAATACGTATCAATGCGAATCCTACACCGATCAGCATTGTGCAAATCTATGCACCTACGTCAAATTCGAATGAGGAAACGATCGAATCTTTTTACAACGATCTGGAGTCTGCACTTGAATCTCTTTCGAATCGGGAAATGGTCCTTATTTTAGGCGATTTTAACTCAAAGGTTGGTCAAACCACTGATGATGAACATCTTAGGGCACATATTGGTAAATTCGGTCTTGGTGTCAGAACTGAAAGGGGTCAACGTCTGCTTCAATTCTGTATTGACCATAATTTCTCAATTGCCAACACTATGTTTTCACAACATCCATGGCGCCTGTATACTTGGACCTCTCCCGACGGATGATTTCGTAGTCAAATTGATTACATTTTAGTTCGTACGCGGTGGAAGTCATCCATTAGCCTTTGTAAGACTCTACCAGGTTCTGACTGCGGCTCAGACCATCAACTACTTCTGTGCGAACTTGTCAAGTTGAAATGATATGTGGCTATCATTAAAAAATGTGCTTTCACATGCTGCCCAGATAAGCCAACCAAAAGGTAGCACTCAACCAAGACAACAATGGATTAGTAGCCACACACTGTCCGTTACTGAGGCACGTAGAAGCCTTAAGATTTCAGGTCTGGATTCATATACAGAGCAAAACACATATAGACAGCTCTCACGCGAGATTCACATATTATGCCGAAAAGATAAGAACTCTTATCTACAGCAATTGTGCAGGGAAATAGAGATGCATGCCAATACTAACCATCCGAAAGAAATGTATTTTAAGGTCAAATGCCTCAGTCGGGACTTTAAACCCAAATCTTGGGCAGTTAAAAATCCTGAGGGAGAGCTAATTACCAACCTTCATGGAGTTATTGAGGTATGGCGAAATTATTGCGAAAATCTGTACCATGAGGATGGCCTTCACGCCCGCTCATTGAAGTTTGAACACGAATCGGATATTCTTTTGTCTGAAGTGAAACATGCCCTCAACAAGTTAAAAACTAACAAAGCTACAGGCATTGATGCTATTTCTGCTGAAACGTTGAAATGCTTGGATGACGACGGCATCTCCCTTTTACATAATATTTGTAAGAGTGTCTGGTCCTCTGGTGTTTGGCCAGATGAATGGTGCACATCAATTTTTGTCCCACTTCATAGAAAGGGATCTCCAACAAATCCAGACAATTATCGCCTACTTTCGTTAATCTCTCATGCAAGTAAGGTTCTACTATATATTTTACAATCTCGTTTGGAGGGTTTTATTGGCTGGCAAATTTCTCAGGCGCAGACAGGTTTCGTGAAAGGACGCGGTACGCGTGAACAGATCTTAAACTTAAGACAAATTATTGAAAAAGCCAGAGAGCATTATTTTCCAGTTTTTATCTGCTTTGTGGACTATTCTAAGTCGTTTGATAACGTAAAGCGGCCTAAACTGTGGGAAATCCTCATCTCTATGGGAGTTCCTTATAACCTAGTGTTTCTCATACAGCAACTCTACGAGTCTAATCGGCTCGTGTTAGAATTGATGGTAACCTGTCTAGTCAAACTGAAACCAGAAAAGGAGTTCGTCAGGGATGTGTATTATCTCCGATGTTGTTTAACATTTACTCTGAATTTGTGATGAGACAGGTATTAGACAACTGGAATGGCGGTGTAACTATTGGCGGAAGCAAAATATCTAACTTAAGATTTGCTGACGATACAACCCTTATTGCAGCTTCTCAGGAAGAACTAGTAGCTCTATTAAACATCATAGTGCAGCGTATGGTCTTGGTATTAACTACAATAAGACCAAGGTTATGATCGTAGATAGAGAGCATGATAATTATCGAGAAATAAAGTCAATAGACCGTTGTGAAGTAGTTCAAAGTTCTGTATACCTTGGTCGACAATTCTGGTAGCTGTGAAAATGAGATTCGGCGGCGCGTTCAACAGGCACGTGTGGCTATGATAAAGCTTACTAAAATATGGCGGGACCATAACATCACAAAAGCTACAAAAATGGCGCTGGTTCAGTCTCTTGTGTTCTCCATATTTTTGTATGCCTCGGAAACTTGGACTGTTAAAAAGGCAGATCGAGCTCGCATAGATGCTTTTGAAATGTGGACATGGAGGAGAATGCTGAGAGTTCCTTATACCGCCCATCGATCTAACGTTTCCATACTGGATGAGCTCGATAATCCAAAGAGATTATTTTCCATTGTGTCTACGAGAATGCTTACATTCTTCGGACATATACACAGAAGCGATAATATGGAGAAACTTGTAGTTCAGGGTCATGCCCCGAGTGCGCGGCGCCGTGGCCGTCCCCTTACACGCGGGTGGATACGACGAAACAGTTGCTGGATATGAGTGTCAAGAGCGTCACTAAACTGACAACAAATCGCGAACGATGGCGAGCTACAGTGCTCTAAACTATTGATAATGTTCGTGTCGGCAATACTCCAGCTCCGACTTAATGCATTTTTCGAGTTCACAACATGTCTGTTAAGACATTGTGACTATGATGATGAAAAGTAAAGATACCATCCGTTTTTTGATTATAAGTATCTCGGTGCTGGCAAGATTTGTAGATACAATAATATTTTGCCGTTTCCATCATATTGGAAAAACATTACTGTGTCTTCAAGCCCTTATCTTCCCCCCACCAATTTGACACCCCCAAAAAAGTAAATAACAATCAGGAACGTTTAAAGTAGCTGATAATAAAGTTTCAATATTTAATCTTTTTTAATAATTGATTCGCCGCCACTGACACGATTTTCAAATAATATAAAATGTTCTATTTCCGTCGCTGTACCAAGAGGAGGATGTCCAAATTTTATTACAACAAAGTTAGAAGTGGATTATCAAGTGTAATATGTAGGTATAAAAAAATTTTGTACATAGAAATGTCTTTAACCTCAATGATCGGATAGGACTGTAAAGTATAGAGCATTACTAAGTTAGCTTTAGAGATTAATACCAATTTGTAGTTACCCCATCCCCACCCCTAATTTCAGCCACACCAAAAAAAAAAAAATGAAAAATGACTAGGAAGCCCCGAAACACCTAAAACAAACTTTAGAGTAGTTCTGATGATTTTTGCTTTTTGCTAATTACCATTGAACCGATTTTCAAAAATATAGTAGTACTATACCCCAAACTTCATCAAAATCGGGGTGTAGCAGTTACTGATTTTAACCGACTGCAAGATTCACAATCTCCCCTCTCCTTTGGTATGCGAACCAAAATGCTTAATAAAGTTTTTTATTGACTGAATAATGTTAACCTATTCATATTTGAAATCAGAAAGTATAGATTTTCATTCATCATGTTTAATATACCCGAACTATATGAATACCTTATCTTAGTCGCGAGTGATAAATAACATGTTTCACATTCATTTTACTTTTGTAGTGGATACTGTGTACATACATTCTCGAATAGATAACCATGGTGCCAATAAAAAAAATTTTCGGATCCTGTAAAACTTTCTTCAAAAGGCGTTACTACAAATTAGTTCATCAGGTTTGTTTAGAACAATACAATTTTGCCAAAATATTCTTTGAATACTTTCTTTTAAATTTATTATCTTTGCTGTCCCTTTTTGCATATTTAATAATTTAGTTCTAGCTTTTGGAATCATATTCAAATTTATGCATAATAAAAATCGATTCTGTTTCCACCCAAGCTATATAAAACTTTTTGACATATTTAAAATTATTTGTTTTGTGCCTTTTTCATGAATTTGGTGTTCATCTAGATTTTTAGTACATTTTAGGGTTGTGTAGCTTGGCATCCAAGAAAAACTAGTGTTTAATGTAATATTCTAGGTGAAATAAAATGTATTTTACGTAAATCTATTCAGGTTGTTTCAGAAAAAGTAATTCATTAAGTCCGCAAGATAAATATTAACCCCGTAATATAGACAATTTGACTTAATTAATCTGGGATGAAATCTTCTGATGGGCAATTTTTGTTGCAGGTGAATTCAACCAGAATGGTGCTGAAAGTGGAGGATGACGAACCTTATGGGGAAACTAAGCCCATTTTAGACGCAAGTGGAACCAGTGATGCGGAAGAAACTGATCTCAGAATACATGAGGTGTATAAAAATATTACTAGGTGAGTTATCAATAAAAGTACGAGTCAGGTGCTTCTCATTAGTGCTCTCCGTGAAGTTTATAGTCTGGGAATCAGATAGTAGATAGTAGTAGCTAAGTAGCTTATTCTGGGAAAGCTAGGATCCCGCAGATGAATAAAGTGAAAACATCCGCAGAAAAATGGCGATCAAATAAAATCTTACTATCTTTCCGCAGGTTGTTTCAATGTTTCCCATACACGCAGGTGCGCAGGTTGTTTCAATGTCTCCTATACACAGGGCTGACTTATCAGTATTCGTAACTAACTAAATATGAAATATATATGTTTCAAGTGTATTGGTCTACCCTTAATTAGCCAAGATTTGCTGAGGAAGAATGTCAATAGAGAGCTATCAAGGTAGACAACATTAAAGGCGGAGCTTAAAGTGACGCTTCTTGTTGTATCTATGCTCGGTGCCATGTTATAATATAACAGACATTGACTTTTGTCGTTTATATTATATACGTATTTTTTTTGGTAATAAGGCGGTAGGGTTAAGTTACTCTAACAGTTGCCTTAAGACTTACTGTGCACTCCCTGTCAAAGCGATCAAACATAGTCCCATCCTAAGTTCTTTACGAACTTTGAGATACATTGGACTATGCTTTCCTGGCTTCCATCCTGGCCAATATTCAGATAGGAGTTCCTGTTTTCACTCAAGGCAGAGTAGTCGAAGACAACGGGATTTGCCGCATCGATCCTCAACTTTTACAGATATGCACTAAAGTGCAATGCCCAGTTATTAATCCAACCACCTTTCGTAGTTATTTCCTGCTCAATCTGAGAGCGTCTGCGGTATTAGACCATCGGTATCCCCTCAGCATTCTCTCAGACTGCACGTTCCCCAGCACTCTATCCCAGCGCTTCTGGTGCTCATTTGACACCCAACTGGTGGCAGCTATCCGTACCATGTTGTATGATATACCATCCACATACTGGTTCTGGCCCGATGAGAGGGAGCTCTGCACCTTCCTTGGCACACCTGTCGGTCCGCTTATTCCCATCTACTTCTATGTGACTGGATACCCAAGATAATATAATGGTCGAGTATAAAGCGTAGTCTTGAATCTGAATCCAAATATTGTTACTTAGGGTGAAGTTGGTTTTATGAGTATTTCACAATCGTAAGTGATGATTAGCTCGAAATCACTGATAACGTACTATTATTATATGGATACATAACATTATTTTATTATTGTTCTTATCTATAAAAGGTGTCGATCTGATAGGCTACTCGAGATTAATTCAAATTCAAATAGTGGCGTCAAGCCAAGAGCGTGTCTACCTTTTTACATTTATTTTATATTTCAAAAATACATACATTCGAAATTGGGCGAAATAATTGTCAGTCAAATATTTTTTTGATATTTATCCCGTTACTACTTCTCCGATTCAATAGTCAAAACAGCATTTTTTGCCACCTCAGTAGTCTTGACCAAAGAAGATTATTTTTGGCAAAAATAGTTTGCAATAAGTGGTTGAGATTTATTGACTGTTACCTGCCCCGAACAATTACCTTCCTAGACAATTCGAGTATTATAGATCTTAAACAATACAAATCTAACTACATCTGCATTAATAATAAACTTAAAATGAGATCCAGTATGGCTTTTGTGTCTTAGAGCTACGACGTTTGTCTTGGATCTCGAATGATATGTGGTTTTGTCTATACTCCTTCAAAAACACCAGACCATTACTTGCTCCCATATCGGGTTATTAGCTCTGTCATCGACTTTCCAAATTCATGTTCATCAAACAGTTTGATAAAGGCTACAGAGATGGCATAAACGTTGGTAAAAATTTATATTTCAACAGATGGTGGACGATGGTCAGTGAAGCTCGATGAATGGTATTTTTTGTCTATTTAATCTTCCTTCACTCGCAATTTCCTTCATTGTTAAAAATATATCCCCAAATTGTTTGAACTTTACCTTCATCAAGCTCCAGCTTAAAAGTAGGGGTTTGTAACAATGATTGAAAATTGCTTCAAAAATGAGGTTTGTAATAAAAATGCAGAAAGTCTTCATTTTTGTCATCTGACGATATGTTCAAATAAAAACTCGTATTATGGTGTACGAATGAATGGATGAGGAAGAAAGAGGCAATCCACTGACAGTCACTGGTGCGTAGAGCACACGATGGGCCGTTTAGCATCTCAGGCTAAGCTACTACCCAAAACCTGCCTCTCTAGCAGAAGCTAGAGTCTTATCCCTTCCAATTTCAAAGCTTTAGATCACAGAACAGTCCGTCTTTCGTAGCCTTGAGCCTCACAGCGACCTAGAATATGGACCAAAGGCTCCTTTGCACACTTTAGCCACACATTGAGTCTCCAACTACTCCCATTATGTGCAGGTGTTGTCTGTAGTTATTCTCAACGGCCAATAGATCGACCATCCTCACTAGCCTCAGTTGGTCTTTGTCTGTTCGCCGATATCCTGCGAGCTGACCGCCTGGCTATATGGAGGTTATGTTGAAAGTGAGAGGGGCAATTATGCATCCTTCCACTGCGACACTATTGTGGCTCATACCTATTTAGAGTTCACCGTACAATCCACACCTCTTGAGGAACGCGATGGTCGTGATGGATGAATCTCCCTTGAAGGCAGTAGGTTCCAGTTGGGTGAATCCGAAAGTCTGAAACCTAGCTTTTCCTTTACTGGACAGGAGTACAGTCTGTGCTCCGCTGTTTCATCCTCCACATAGCAGAAACGACAGTCCGATATGTTTGTTCTAGACCTAACTTCCGTGAAATGTTCCTCAGACGACAATGTCCCGACTACTGTTACTGTTTAACTTATTGTAAAAGTCTCTTGTTCAACTGTTACGGAGGAGGAGGAGCTTCAGCCAGTTAGAGTAACTTTAATCTACCAGGGGTTTTATAAATTTTACGCGTCTATATACATGGTGTTCATTTGAAAACTTCCCACCACGGTTTGATCGAAAATCACTGATATTATTTTGTTGATAAAGGCGGTTTATTATTATTATTATATTACGAAAAACTACTTCACCCCTTGTACCCTCTGCCTCCCAGGGTCATCCCTTTAAAAATTTTAAATTACAAGTGATATCAAGTAATATCTCGTTTTAAAGCTACATACGTCCAGGTCCTTTATTCTGACGTTTGATTTTTTTAAATCGGTCTATTCGTTTACGAGTAAATTAGACAAATCTTTGTGTATACTAATTTGTTCAATTAAAAAATAGAAACATCCGAAAATATCACTGTTTATTGCAATTAGTGTTCAAAGTGTTGCGCGTTATTACCCGAACGATGATATAGGCAATGTTTAATTTCCTGACGGACAGTTGCAAAAACAAGTTGTGGGATATGATGGCTACCTTCGATGATGCGTTGACGAAGATCATCCAATCTTTCGGGTTTGAGACAAAAGACAATAAATTTTAAATAGCCCCGTAGAAAATAGTCCAATGGCGTCAAATTAGGAGATCTAGCAGGACATTCTTTAGGCCCTCTTCGCCCTACCCATTTATCTGGACACGCGTCTTCTAGCCATTTCCGAACAGGAAGAACCTTTTTTTTATTATAGAGGGTTTAGGAAATTGGCATTATCGCAGGGCAGAGCCACCATCACACCCGGAAGCGTGAGAGAGGAACCGCCCGCCCAACGTAGAAACAGCTTGAACCTTCTGTCGTTATGTCAGGCGGGACCCGGCGGGCGGTGCCCACCCAACACACCGACAAAGGTCCGACTGAGTAAAACCCGTTCCCTCTCTACCCCTAATCTACTCCAACCTTCCTGCACTGGGATCCGCTCGCGCATTACTTCGGTACAGGAAAGCCATACAGCACAGCAACTACCCAAATCTAGTTATTCCTACACAGATTTAACGCGACTCTCTTTCCTTGTTCTCTATGATGTAGCGAATCGTAGAGTACGACCACTCCCACGACTCAGCTGAGCTGAGCAGACACGTCATCATACTGCTTCTGTCGAACACTTTGCCTGTTATAGTGCGGAATCGACTGCGACAGTCTTCCCACCTCGAGCACACAAACAAGGATGCGCAGCGTCATCATCTAGACCACAATAATCGCACTCACTAGATTCGGCTCTGTTTCTTAGGAACAAATACTTCCGGAAGCAGCCATGCCCCGACAGAGCTTGCGTCAGGAAGTAAGCCACCTCTCCAGCTGGCCTATTGAGCCACTCCTCTATTTTGGGAATCAAGGTCCACGTCCACCTGCCATGTACTTCCCTATCCCATGCCATCTGCCAGCAATGCAAAAGAGTTTCTCGTGCAGCGCTTCGATCAGCTCCATGGTATATATTTGCGCGCTCTTTAATTTGAAGATCAATGGGTGGTACCCCAGCAATAACTCTCGCAGCATCCCCTGAGATTGTCCGATATGCACTGCCTATTCGGATGCACATTGTATGCTGTACGCTAGTGAGTTTCCTGGTGAGCTTTTTATTCTCCGTAACAGTGTGCCAAGCTGGTGCGCCGTACAAAAGTACGGAGTGGCCGCCAAACCCCGCCAAACAGGAAGAACCTAGAGAGCGCCGTCCTGCTGGAAATAGATTTCAGTCTCATCCTCTTCGATTTGGTTTTCAGAGGTTTCAGTGACAAGCGAAAAGATGGTGTTTCCCTACATGCTCCATTTAAATTTCTATTAATAAACAGTGACCCAATCAGTTAATTTCTTGCTGCCCATAGCCCCCTACATAAGTTTGTTGAGAGTACTGGCGTATTGGGTATGCCCTCCTACAAAAGCATACGGATTTTCATTGCTCGAATACCTGCAGTGATGCTTATTGATCCACTTCGATAAAATGTGCATTCATCAGTGAGGCAGATGTTCTTTACATGAATGGTATTACCATTAATTACTGCTGTAGTCATTCGTTCGCACGATCGAAATCGTCTTCGGTTAACTCTTTGTACTAGTTTCATTTTGAATGGATAACGTTTATGGAGTTTAGTAAATGTGTTTATAGAGCCAAAAATGACATATCAGTCGGTTCTACAATTTTGTGTAATGAAATATTGGATATATGCCAAAATGACCCAAAACTTCATACTGAGCAGCTTCATCCAGAACTTTCCGTTTGTTATTTACAAGAGACTCAGTTTGAGTAAATTTCGTAACAAGGTCAAAACATACCCAGGGGAAGCTGTCATCCCCGGGTGTCTGGCGTTAGACATCCGAACGGCAGTTTGTCGAGCACATTGATTCTGGGCATCATAAATTGGAATCACGTCCACTGTTTTTGCAAGTGTCCGTCAGGAATTCGAACATCGCCTATATCATTGTTTGGCCAATAGTGGGCAATATTTTGAATACTAATTGCAATAAAAAGTGGTATTTTCGTGTGTTTTTGTTTCATACCTACAAACAAATTAAAATACATAAAGATTTTCACTAAAAAGGAGTCGACAGGCTTAAAAAAAATCAAACATCAAAATGAACATACTTTTGAAACAAGTTATTACTCGATACCCTTTGTCATTTAGGATTTTTAAGGGGATTATCCAGGAGGGCAGTGGGTGCAAGAGGGGGAAAGTAGTTTTTGGTTAAAAAGTTGTCCCCCTTAACAAATCTTTTGACGTATCTCAGCATTTTTTCTTTAGGCCGCACCACATTCTCACGAGAACCATTTGAGGAACGAGAATGTGGAAGCGATTCACGTATTCTTCTGAGTTATCTTCTCAGTTCTCCGTCGTTCCCCGACTTTTGTCAAGGCCTCTCCACACTCTCGCGAGAAATTCTCATTCTCTCACTTCAGTTCTCACGCTCGATGAAGATGGACGCTTCATGGCTTTTTAGTTTATTTTTGTAGTCGTTTAAATTTGTATCCTATAGAACCGGATCCGCTTGGAAATATTCTAACAATTTCAACTCAAGTTCGTTTGTCCATGTTACGCTCATATCGATGTCACGCGATACGATACAAACATTCAAATCGGCGACTCGCTCGAACTGCAAGCATGTGAGTGTGGAGCCAATGCACGTTCTCGCCCGTTCTCACGTTCTCGCGCTCCTTTGTCTCCCGCTAAAAAAACTGATAAAAGCCGAAAAACAACAAAGAACTGAGAAGAGAACTGAGAAGAATCGCTTCCACATTCTCGTCCCTCACTTGGTTCTCGCGTTCTCGCGAGATTCTCGCGATAGTGTGGAACGGCCTTAATAAAAGACTATACAGACCCATGGTCTCCCTTATGACATCATCCCTAACACGACTTACTGTAGAGATTCGACAACTTCTCCAAAAATCCATTTCCAGGATCGTCAACATACAGGGTGTCCCACGACGATTAAGACAAGCAATATATCAGAACTGGGCAGTAGTAGCGAATTCTAGTTTTGGGGGTGTAAATTAAAGCAAATGTTGTATCTTTTCTTGTCATTGTGTTACCCATTGAGGTATTTGTTTCTGATCACGTGACGTCAGATTCAAAATTATTAATGGGACACCCAGTATACTTCTGTCTTTTTGTGTTCCTCCCGACAAAGAACTTCAACAACCTAGAACACTTGGGGCCTAAAGTGATTAATTCAAGAGCTACAGGTACTTAAAGGACTGTACCACTACCATTATGAAACACTACCAAAGTAATTTAACTGTAGGGGTACATGTTATAATCAATGGTAGTGGTACAATCCTTTAAGTACCTGTAGCTCTTGAACTAATCACTTTAAACCCCAAGTGTGATAGTTTGTTGGAATGGTATCATCGAGAGGAACACAAAAAGTCACAAATATATAGGGTGTCGCATAAAAAATTTTGAATCGGACGTCACGTGATCAAACACAAATACCTCATTGGGCGACACAGTAATACGGAAAGATACTATATTTGCTCTTATTTAAACCTCCAAAATTATAACTCTGTACTACCGCCCAGTTCCGGTATATTGCTTGTCTTAATCGTCGTGGGACACCCTGTATCTCACTCTTATTCTGCTCCCAGGTTTCAGCTCTGTAAGTAATGATATTCTCTAGTATTGATTTGTATATAGTAATTTTTGTCTTTTTTCTTATCAATGAATTCCAAAACAGCGAACTGAGCTGACAAATTGCTCTTTTTCTGTGGCCTGCCTTATTTGGTGATATCTGCGGTAATTCTTCTATTTGAACAGAGTATAATTCCCAGATACTTGAATGAATCACATATCTTTTATTTTATCACTCTGCATATCCAAATCTCATCGTTCTTCTTCCCCTACAGCCATATATCTACTCAGTTTTTTATATATTAATAGTGAGAACATATAGCTTCCATCATCTTCATCCTCAGCAATAATAACTTGGTCACCAGCAAATAACAGCGTGTATTGTCATTTATGTGTAAACCCATTTCATTGCACTTTTGTATCCATGATTTTAAAGCTTCCTTAAGACATATTTTAAATAATAGGAAACAGCTTTGTCAGAGTATTTAAAATTGTTCAAATTTACACTTGTTTCAGTTCACTGAAGACTGACCCGCTTACGATAGACAAACCAGCCGTCGCACTAGATCTCTTTTCTACAGCGGTGCACGTAAGGAATGCAGCGTTAGCAAAGCAATGTATCGAGATTCTCAATAACCATCTGAATAAACGGGATGTACTTCTGATCCTGAAGCATCTGTCAAAATGCAGATCGGACACAGGAGAGCCCGGCGACACAGAACCGTCAGCGCCACCAATGGACGAAACGCCTGACGACGATTGGGTACAGGATTTGGTAGATAATCTTAGGTATTACACGATTATAATTTTTCAGCTAGTTTAATGCTAACATATACAGAGTGAGTCTTCAGCATGGAACGTCCCAATTATTTCCGAAATTGCACTTTCATGAATTTGGGGATATGGGGGTTTTGGGTTTTGCAGTACGGGCCGATATTATGGCAGCATTTACATTGTCATATCTTCCGTTTTTCTGAAAGTATAATGAACCTCATTATTTCAAATGGATCACCCTATATATTATTTTATTTTGGAAATAGTTAAAAAATACTCATTATTTTTTATCATTCTCAATACCTACCCAAATGCCATAATTTCAGAGCTACAGCTAAATTCACATTATATGCAATCAAAATAAGACCTTAACTTCAAAAAATGGCGTCAAGTCTTTTGACACAGTACTTCCCAAACATTATCGGTGCTAAGAAAAAAATATTTTTATATTTTCGGCTTTTAGATTATTGCTGCGCCGCCACTGACATGATTTCTAAAATGAATTTGTGGTTGTTGGGTTCTTGGGTCTAAAAGCTTAACTTTGGTGGATACAGTGTAAATTTAGTTTAGAGTCTGAAATTATGCCCCTTAGGTATAGGAAATATTATACAAAAAATTATCATTATTTTCCAAGGATTTCAAAAAGAATGAAACATACAGAGTTATCAGTGTGAAATGACAAATTTAATTATATTTCCCGAAAAACGGAAGATATGACAACTTGTAAATTCCATCGTAAGATCGGCCTTATAGCAAAATCCCCATACCACAAAATTCAGGAAAATCGGGTAAACTGTTTTTAAGACAATTGAGGTGATCCTACTTAAGGCTCACTCTGTATATACTGCCCCACGACCTTAAATTGTGGGAAAAATAGTTATGATCATATTTACTCCCTCTTCATAGAAAAGTTCTCCAGTTCTCGAATTTTTTTAAATTCTTATTTTCCAGGAAGGTATATATGCAGAGTTTTACAAAAATCCCTTTATGATTTCAGCTTCAGTTGCTAGTCCACTGGTTATCCGCAAAGTCCATATTACGGTATTAATAATTTATTTTGAAGATCATGAAACATTATTTCTTATCTTAATTTTATCAGCAAACATAGCTCTGGGAACGTCTTTCAGCTATACGGTTAAGAGTATGGATTTCTTCATTATTTTTAGGGAAAGCTCTATAAAAATTTTTGCAGCAATAGATAGTATTGTTTATTCGCGAAAAATTTCAGAATTTTTGAGATATGTTTTTATTCACGTTATATGCTGGTACCTACGTCACCAACCACCATTTCATAAAGCGCATTAGTGGAATCTTATGAGGTTCCATATTGCACACCAGTAGACAGGCGTTGAAGCTTCTTTCGTATTTTGAGATTATAACCAATTAGTCGACAACATAGTAGGTACTCCTCTGCGGTATTGAGGTCATCATGAGTCAATAGAAGGCGGGTTTGATATTCCCTCAGGACTGTCATCCTGTCAGTTATCTCTGAGCTCACCGAAAAAGTATTACGCATAAAAATATGATTCAAGCATAAGTCGGAGCCAGCAATAATTCCTTAAAGTTTCCGGAGTTCTTTCTGGAACACAAGGTTTTGCATCTGAAAACTTTTCTGAAAACACAATACAGGGCAGGTTATTGGACATCATTTACAGATTTCTAATTACTGCACATGCTTAAAATAACGATATCCATGAAATTCGTTATTTAGTTATATCTGGTGATCCAAAAACGGCCAAAATGAGTATTACTTGAAATGCAGGAGTAGATTGGCAAAATTAGCAAATTACCCTTAGAAGTTCTAAAATAAATTGATCTCACTGCGAAGTTGTTTTCGCCACTTCTGGCGATTTTCATTCATGCATGCCAAACGTTGGCGATTTCTGAGGATTTTCATGCCAAACTCTAGCTACAAGCATACTCATAACCTAGCAACTTGCAATATTCGCTTTGTTGTGTTGGAGATTTACCACTCCAGATCCAACATTGCCAATCGTATATACCTACAGTGGCGTGCCAAAGTCTTTGGGGCCCCCGCAATTTTTTTACGGGGTCCCCTCTACGTCAAAAAAGTATACTGCCTATACTGGGTGAAAACGAAACTACTGTTTACGGTGATATTTTAAATCGGTTTATAGATAGATAAAATTTGGTGTGAGCTCAACTTTATATTTTGATTTTTTTTCTTTCGAGTTTCTGTAGAATAAGAATTCATAGACCTTACCTACAATATGATTACATACATCTATTAAGGGTACAGATACGCGTGGTGTTGGTGTAAAGCCTGGTCCAGACGCTACGTTTTCCACAACGTTCTGTCTGTGCAGTTTAAAACGTTGCAGACGTGTGGATAGAAAACGGTGCAATTTTGAGAACTGCGCGGAGACGGAACAGTTGCAGCGGTAACTGAACTGGTGACCATTGTTATCCATGAACTGCGCAAATAGACATTAGGGAGTTATTGGAATAGTTCCATCCACTAAAGGGCCGGTCAAACAGAGGGTGTTCTAGAAAGCGGCGGTCCAGCGTTCTCTAACGCCGCGTTACCGCATTCCGTTGTCTGTACCAAACAGGACTGTTTGACGGGCTGAGCAAAAGCGTTATGCCAATTTTTGTCAAAACATTTAGTGATTCAAACATAGATGAAATCAAGACCCGGTCAAACAGAGGGCATTCTAGAACGCCGTAACGCCGCGTTCTAGAGCGCCGCGTTACAGCGTTCCGTTGTATTGTTAGAGAACGCCGGAACGCCGCGTTTTGAAACGCCGTCTGTTTGACCGGGCCTATATAGTGCCACTAGTAGTGACAAGCACTGCCTGACCTTAAAATTGTCTCTGAAACATAGTATTGATGCGTTCTGTTAAGCGCGGATTTAATTCCAACCCAAAAAGAGACGGAACTTCGGTTTTATTTTTTTTACTGTGTTTTGTACACAGAGGTCCCTGATTTTCACCTGCGTTACAATTACATAGCAACAATAAAATTTTTAAAAGCTATTATTGACCTACGTTCACTTATTTAGGTATTTTTAATCTTATCACCATCATCAATCATTAGTATACTTATTTACAAATAAATATTAGTCCTAGTTCTCAAAAAGCTTATTCACTATGGTTATGTTCACCAGTCACATCTATAAAATATTAAATACCGTGTCTCAAAACAACGAATAGAATCGTATGTCAAAATAGTGCCTTGGCAGCGTTGCGACACAAGACGTCCATAAATAGTTGCAGGCACTAACTTTATTACTGCCAGGCAGTATTTTTGTCATTTTTGTCTTAGTGCGCATGTCCAATACGGCCAGTAATTATTAGTGCCTTGTTGCACTGCGTCTTCAATAACTCCCTATTGGCTCCGTCTTTCGATACATTTTGTACCTTAATTTAACGAGGATGACACGCCAATTTCCTGAGAGCTTTTGACTGAGTTTATTGCGTTACGTGGAAGTTTCCAATGAATTTGACATATCAAATTCAACAAATATAGTAAGAGAGACAAAAAGAAGCATATTAGATTTTAGCAGAATAATTAAAAAAAAATGTTGACCGCAGATAGATAATTAATATATACTTGTGTAAATTAACTAGTACCTATTCAATTGACTAACTTGGTCTGCTAAGTCTAAGTGTGTTAAAATTTCAGTTTAATTGAATTCCTATAGGTACTTACGCAAACCTCGCGACAAGCGTTTATGATCATATAAATTGTGTATAATGGTTGATAGTTAACACTCTAAAGGAACATTTTATTTTCTTTTTTTTAGAACCTTTAAATAAAAGCTTTTTTATAAAGTGTTTTTGTTTTAATTTTTAATTTGATTATGGAAAATTATGAGGTGTAGACAAATTCTGCCACTATAAAATTAAGTATGGGTATTATAGTTATTACTATGTAAAAGCTTGCTCGAGGTAGTGGAGGCTGGGCTGGGGCCCCCCAGATGCCCAGGCCCCCCCGCACCGCCGGCCCTGCGGGCCCTTTTAGCACGCCGCTGTATACCTATAATGCTTGTATATCCATACCACAGTATATCTAATTATACAGTAGCGCAACTCCCTAGAAATCATGCAGACAATCATGGCCGACTCTACTGACTAGGCCGGAGCATTGAAATATGGCAACACTGCATCGTTGGCCGAGCTTTTGTTTGTTGTGAAGTCATTAGTGTAATCTTCCAGAGTGAAAAATAAGATTGGAAGGTGATTTTTAATGTGTTTCTAATTATTTACCTCCACAAACGAAACTATAAAGATAACAAGATGCCTGCAAAGTGTGTAGTACCAGGTTGCAGCCCAATAGAGGACATACCAAACCATGGCCCAACATAACCTTATTCCAGAGTAAAAAGAACATTGCAAGGTGATTTTTAATGTGTTTCTACTTATTTACCTGCACAAATGAAACTATAAAGATAAAAAGATGCCTGCAAAGTGTGTAGTACCAGGTTGCAGCCCAAAGAGGACATACCAAACCATGGCCCAACATAACCTTATTCCAGAGTAAAAAGAAAATTGCAAGGTGATTTTTAATGTGTTTCTACTTACTTACCTGCACAAATGAAACTATAAAGATAAAAAGATACCGCAAAGTGTGTAGTACCAGGTTGCACTAGCAATTGTGCGTCCAATAAGGGACATAAACAGAAGTGGGTGAAAGGTATTTCTCGGAAGGGCTGGTTATATTTATAAGGATAAAGACAATAATTTACAAACATTTCAAAGGATAAGACCTATTTTAAAGCACAATGTGGTACCTATAATGTTTTCTGGGCCTCCCAAATATCACAGAAAAATACAGTTAATAGAACTCATCTGGGCATGCATCTGGGGCATACCTACGAAAAGATTTGATAGTGAAAGGGAATCAAGACCAGCAAGAATGGCTTCACAGTGACCTAATAGTGAATTTTTCTAGCTCAAGTGACAATTTACAAAGTAAATTGAGTGTTCATTTAAGTGGAAGTGGAAGTGGCAGCAGGAACCAGACATAAGATGTAAGTGGTATAAGTAGTAGTAGTAGTTCTAAAAAGTATTTTTCTTAATTTCTTAACCCAGATGAACTCTAATACATATAAAATGTAATAATTATTCTGAAACTATAGGCCAGCTATTTGACAGCTAAGCCACGTTGCCACATCTAAGGCTCCGGCCTAGTGTAGAGTCGGCCATGAGACAATTTGTCTCCGAAAAACTGGCCTCTCATAACCCCACGTCGGCTCCTCAGCATGAGCCGCGAGTATTGCCGTTTGCGTTTTGAGCACAGGAGCGGCTTAGCAATAGCGAGTGAAGAAGCGTAATTGTGTTGCAATAACTTTAATGGACGCGATATATGACGTAAATAGAGTAAATTTTGAAAGCAGTATAATAATGTGATATTCTTTATCGAGGTTAGGAATTTTGAATTACAATTTGAAAAATGTTTTATACTGATTCTTCCAATTCATCATGGATTCTTTGCATATAATAATTGGGGTGTAAACATTTGTTTTAGAAGCAAAACAAGAAATAGTCGGTGTATGAAGGAAAATTGTTAAATCCGAGAAAATAGGTGGCTTTATTGTTTGTAAGTTACAAAAATGCGAGATCTATTCAACTTTATTTTATCTTAACTTACTTAACCTTAAACATTCAAATAAATATAAACACTTTATCATATCTTATATGATTCAAATATGGGTATATGTAACGACGTAGCGTCCAAAATAACATTTATGTCTAGTTATCCCACAACCTTTAAATTTATCTTTATCAGCCATCATAGAAAAACGTTTAAGGTACAAAAACGTGGCAAACAGCAAAATCGATGAAAACTTGTTAGGTGTACATAAAAAATAATGATCAATATGTTTATAACAGCGATAAAATATACTAAACATAAAAAAATTGCAAAACTGTTTTTTATCTAGTTTACCAAGACTACCCTTCCTTCTGTATTTGTATATTACATGAATCGGCATATTGAAGAAAAAAATCCATGTTTATAGAGGAAAATCATATATTTTTGAAACTAGCATGTTGATTCTTGTTATTGTGAACTCTCTATTTGAGCATCCATTAAAATTGACTTCACTTCCTGCTTAAAATTTCTTAATGTTGGAATGCATAATCACATTCATTTTGTTATATGTATATGTCGTGAAAGATCTTTCGAACGTTGTGGTGCTATGAGGAAACAGTGAGAAATTATTAGGCAAGCTAATAATAAATGGCTGTATGTCATATTATGTATACTATTCGAAAACATATGATTTTCAAAATGCAATTCACATAGTCTGCATGATAGTTTGTACAGACTATCTTTTTCTACATGCCATAATCCAAATTCTTGCCCTGTAAGGTCAAAATAGTATCAATATGAAACACTAATACATAGAGGCTAAAGGAAATTCAGCTGGTTGACGCAATGCTTAGTTGTAAAAAATAAATAGTTCATGAAATTAGCTTTTAGAATAGGTCTACCATTTATTTTAGGTTCATAGTCAAAGACCGAAAACACAAAAATTCATGCATGTTGAAGACATTTTATTTTTCTCGACTAGGATGTTGAATCAGCAGGCACAAAGTGGCTAAATGCGCTATATCGGATGTCCCTTTTCGAATTTTGTGATTCTGACATTAGGCTCATGATTAAAGAACGACTTTCCGTAATATCTAACTATTCTGAAAACACAGAAAAAAAACACAGCTACCGTAATACCTGACAGACTTGAAGGAATCACTTACCTGGCAGCATCTTGAGGAAACTTAAAAAAACTATAGTCACAGTTTTTGGAATTGGTAGTACAGCCTACATCGGCGCAACATTTGACTCCACGCGTCCCGATATCAGCGTATCACCAAATTCCTAAATCCGGTTCTGTCAAAGACACTACCTTCACTCTCATAGACTGAACACGACTCAGGCGATCGCCGTGCTAAACATCCTGCGAATGATGCGCGGGATGCCATGCGCGAACCACCAAAATTCTTGAGAGTTGCGCTACTGTATAATTGGATATACTGTGTCCATACTGTATTATTTACTGATATTCTAGGAACAATTGCCTGCTAGAAATCGACAAGCATGCCGACTACGTACTCAAACAAAAGGAGTTTCTCGATTTGGGTTATGGAGATGTACTTAGTATAACGACGAGGGACACGTTACAGGTGTCGAATGAGATTATAGTATACAGTGCTATAATGAGGTGGTGTATAGAAGAGTGCAAACGAAGGACCTTACAGACGCAAAAGGTTAACTTGAAGGCAGTGTTGAGGGATCTCGTTTATGCCCCAAGGTAAGATTTTATATGGTGGAAGTTCAAACCTATATCATACAAAAGTGGACCATCTAATTCGATGATAAAGTATTTCGTAATACTGAGAACTAAAAATTGACCTATATATTAGCTATTTTTTTTTGTGTTTCTCAGCATCGACTACGAGGGTCATTAGCTGTAGAAGTTCTTTATATCATATATTTTGATTAGGAGCACTTATATTTGTTATTGCAATTGCATTATTTATATTTTCCAAAATATACCCATACGTTTAAGGAAAGCAAGCAGTTTTTCTATTTTTTTATGGTCTGTTAAGCATTCCTGCATTGTGCCATGTGGACCATATTCTCCCCGGTACATTAGATATATGGGACATTCAGAGAGGAGATGGCGAATAGTGAATGTTCCCAAACACTGGGTGCATGTTGGTGGGTCCTCTCGGGATAACAGGTATGCATGAGATATTGCTGTGTGACCCATTCTTAGTCGATGCAGACGAATTGCCTCACATCGTTTCAAGGATGTTGGAGCTTTCCATGCAGTTACATTAGGCTTAATCTCCTTTAGCTGGGTACTACTAGTATTCCAGTTGTTTTGCCATGTTTCATGCATACAATTTTTTATAAGTTGTTTCCGTTCAGTAAGTTTGATTTGCTCCACATCAGATGTTGTAAGTCTGGTTGCCTCTTTAGCGGTTTGGTCTGCAATCTCATTGCCTGATATACCTATGTGACCAGGCGCCCATATAAAGGTAACTCTTTTGGATTCACTTATGACTTTGTGGGTGTCAATGCACATTCTCGTCAATGGATCATCGCTGTTTCGATTTTGTAGGGCTGTCAATGAAGAAAGGGAGTCGCTGACTATTAAATATGATTTGTCGCTCGACATATCACAATACCTCAAGGCTTGCCAAATAGCATATTGCTCGGCAGAGAAAATGGTGGCATATGGTGATATGGACCAGGAGTGCCCTACTCCCTCAGTTACTATTGAACAGACAACTCCGTTTTCTGTTTTAGAGCCATCGGTATATATAACCTTCGCATCTCTGTGTGCTGAAATGATTTCAATGAACATAGACCTTATCTGTTCATGAGGTACATCGCGTTTGGATAAGGATGTTAAATCTGTCCGAACTTCGACATCAGGCAGGAGCCATGGTGGATATTCACTAAGTTGAGTTGGAAACACAGGGGTTTCAGGGATATGCATTTCGTGTGCAAGTTCCGCTGCTCGAACGGCTAATGGCCTAGTGATAGATGGCTTAGATGTATATGTCCTATCATAATTATCTAGAAGGTTTTTGTTGCGATGCTGAGAGGCAGACCTTATGCGTGATGCATAGGACATCACGAGCTTGTTTCGTCGGAGCTGCAAGGGTTCAATGCTTGACTCGCAGTACAGACTAGCAACCGGAGTAGTGGGAAAAGCACCCAGGGAGTATCTCAGTCCTAAATGGTGGACACGATCAATTTTTCTAAGCAAGGAAGGTCTAGCAGATCCGTAGGCTTCGCAGCCGTAATCAATACGTGACAACACGATAGTTTTATAAATTTTTAACATCATTTCAGTTTCTGCTCCCCAACGAGTAGAACTTAAACATTTTATAATATTCAGTGCAGTCCTACACTTGCTTATCATGTAGTCGAGATGATCGCGCCAGGTAAGTCGTGAATCGAATATTAATCCAAGAAATTTTATGGATGGTTCGCAAGAGATCTGATCACCATTTATCGAGAGCTGAGGATGACAATGAGGCTTTCTTAGCCTGCAGAAATGCACACATTTGGTTTTTGGCTTAGATAGTATAAAGCCTTTATTGTCTGCATTTTGGCATATTTGATCGATAGCTGGCTGTAGGCGCTCTGTAATTTTCTCTATGGTATTTCCCCGAAGTAAGTATGCAGAGATCGTCAACATACAGAGAAATCTTCACATCAGGGCTGATGTGGTCTGCGATGTCATTTATAGCGATATTGAAAAGTGTGCAGCTGAGAGTTGATCCTTGTGGAATACCATTTTCCAGGGTATAGGTCTCCGAAAGGACGTTCCCCACACGGACTTGGAAGCGACGATCACATAAAAAAGACGAAATCAGTAATGGTAGATTGCCTCTTAGTCCCCACTTATAAAGCCGAAGAAGGATGTCGTACCTCCATGACATGTCATATGCTTTCTCTATGTCGAAACAAACGCCAACCGTATGTTGACGATTCTTGAAAGCATTCTGAATTGAGTCTTCCAGATAAACGAGCTGATCAATAGTTGAATGGTGCTTTCTGAAACCTGCTTGATGTTCAGAGAGAAGATTGTTTTTTTCAAGGACCCACATTAAACGTTGGTTTATCATCTTTTCTAACACTTTCCCAATGCAAGAGGTAAGGCTAATAGGTCTATAGCTGCTAGCTGTCCGGGGGTCCTTGCCCTCTTTGAGGATTGGCACAATAACAGCTGACTTCCAATCATAAGGATATATACCATCTGACTATATTTTGTTGTATATATTGATCAGTGCTATTTTTAGCTTCTGCGGAAGATGACAGAGCATTTCATCATTTATCATGTCAGGACCAGGAGCAGATTTTTTAGTATTTTGCAAGGCATCATCCAACTCGTACGTACTGAAAGATGTATTATATGGTAATTCTGTGGTGGTAGAGAAATCAAGAGGTACCTCTCTAGTGCACTTGTTTGATCGGAAGTCTTCCGAGTAGTTACTAGTACTACTAATAGTGGCAAAATGAGCAGCTAGCTTATCGGCTATTTGAGGTAGATCATACAGGATAATACCGTCATCCGAACGAAGATGTGTAATCTGTCGGTACGATTGTCGGCCTCTAATTGCTCTCATCTTGCTCCAAACTTCAGTGGTCGGAGATTGCGAGGTAATAGTGCTAACGTAGTCTCTCCAGGATTGCCTTTGACCCTCTAGCATCAGTCGCTTTGCTTTAGCACGTGCTTTTTTAAACGACACCATGTTTGAATTGGTTGGATGTTTCTTAAAAACGTTGAAAGCATGTTTCTTCGCTCGTACAGCCTCTGCGATTTTGGTGTTCCACCATGGTAGTTTACGTTTTGCCGAACTACCATTGTTGAGTGAAATACTGTGGATAGCAGCTTCTTTCACTATTTGTGCAAAATCTGCAACGGTGATTTCGTTTAGCTGTGCTAAATCGACAGAGGATAAGTGCTGTTCAAATTTGCTCCAGTCAGCTCTGGCCATGATCCAGTACTTTGGTACAGGTGCATTGTGTCTAGGTGTATCAAATACAGTAACGCACGGAAAGTGGTCACTGTTATGCAGGTCGTCAGCTACATACCAATGAAGCTGTTCAGCAAGAGAAGGTGAGCCAATACAGAGATCAATTGCAGAGAACGTCGCTGATTGTGCAATAAAATGTGTAGGTGAGCGGTTGTTCAGCAAAAATAGGTCTTGCCTTTCCAGTAGAGTTTCCACAGTTCGGCCACGCTGGTCTAACTTATAGGATCCCCACAACGGACTGTGAGCGTTAAAATCTCCAAGAAGAAGAAATGGGGTAGGTAATTGATCGATTATAGTATTTAAGTCATCAAGCTCCCATACCCATCTGGAAGGTAGATATTGCAGACTACTACTTTCACTGGTACTGAAATGCGGACCGCAACCACTTGTAAGTGTGAAGTTATTTGTAACTGTTCGAACTCAACATTATCACGAATTATCATCGCAACACCTCCATGTGCTCGTACTGCATCGGGTATATCTTTCCTGACTATTTCGTAGCCTCTAAGCGAGTAAGGTTGCTCGGGGCGTAAGTGGCTTTCCTGAATGCAAACACAGAAAGGATTTAGATCATTCAGTAGTATCTTTAAATCACAGTAATGATGAATTAGACCATTGCAATTCCACTGTATTATGTTTTCAGACATTTAGTGATTTAAGTATCGACTAGAGAAATTAATGTGTAAAAGGACGATCGACAAGTTTGATAAATAAAATAAATAACATAGACATATATATATATATATATATATATATATATATATATATATATATATATATAGTATGGGTATAGTATAAATATAAAATAACTATATAGAAAGAGTGTATAAAACAGAAAAAAAGTAATATCACAGGTGTTTGAGTTAAATATAAATATAAATGAGAGGATCATTAGGGGTGATAATCTCATTTTCTAGCCTTGCCTTTGGGCCATCCTGGCTTTCTTTTATTGTTTTTATTACTTTCACTTCCTGAAGCTCCAGTTTCTTCATCTGAAGTCACTGGTACCTGATTATCAGGTCTTTTTCTTTTTTCAGGAGTATATACCTCGGTTGGCTTCAAGAAAGTTGGTAGTGAAACAGAGGAGGTTCTTGATCCGATAGGAGACTCTGTTGAATTGGGCATTGCCCATGTTGGAAAAATTGGCCTCAGGTTTTGAATTTCTTTACCAATGGTTTCTTTGATTAAATTTTTCATTATTGGTACGATTTCATTCAAAAAACTAGTTGATCGAGCAGCAGTTGCATATGATATATTTGGATTCGGACTTTGTACCTCAGTCTTCTTTTTTGCTTCAAAGTAGGATATTTTTTCAACTGTTTTCAATTTTTGAATAGCATATTCTTCTTTGTATTTTGGGCACAGTTTTGAATTTGCCAAGTGTGATCCTTGGCAGTTAAGGCACGATATTGGCTTCTCACATGGATTACCTTCATGCGGAGGTTTTCCACATATGCATACTTTGTCATCCTTGCAGTTTACAGTAGTGTGTCCAAATTTTTGACACTGGAAACATCGAATCGGGGAAGGTATATATGGTCTTACTTTCAAGTTATAGTATGCAACTTTGATCTCTTTAGGTAGAATTGGTGTGTTAAAAGTTAATACATGATTCGCTGTATCTACTAGTGATCCATCACGCTTGGTTTTAATTCTGTAGACATTTACTACTCCAGCACTTTCAAGTTCAGTCATGATTTCCTCTACACTGCAGTTCAACAAATCTCTGCAAGTAATCACTCCTTTCGTTACATTTAATGTGGGATGAGGAATTACTTCTACCGAAAATTCACCAAAACGGGATACTTCCAAAAGCCTTTTGCCTTGATGAATGGAACGTGTCTCTACTAAGATTCCTTCTTTCACTTTACTTATCATTTCTGTTTCTCCAATCAGTCCATACAAAATTCTAGATATTAGAAAGGGACTCACATTCTTGAAGTCCCCCTCTTTATTCTTAACCAGCAGGAACCGGGGAGTTATCTCCGCCTTCTCTCTGCCTGGTGTAGTTGGAGCGCTTTGAGGAGTCACTCCGGAATTACCCTCACTTGATGTGGTGGGTGCACCTATTTGTGTGTTTGAGGTCTCCATATGATAGAACTCTAATTTTCATCTTCCTAGCTCCCCACCCGCCGTGGAGCCCTCATTGGGGGAGCCATGCCTGCAAACAATGTTCGGGACATGGACACCAGGGATACTAAGAAGATATAGCAATCACATTGCGATTCAGCATAGCCAAAGGTAGAATAAACTACATTTGTCTGCCTTCAGCACAGTGCGATTGCTCGTCCCACTATCCCTCTGACGGGATGGCACAGCCGATTGACCAACGTTGGACTAGACGTGGCCGCCCGACTACACCGATCGCAGGGCCAAAGTGGTGTGTTGCCCCCCTGACTGGCAGGGCTCAACCACCAGGATCCCCTTGACCGGCTTACGGGTCGCGTGGCACGGCACAAACACCACGGAGACTTTCCGTATACCCCATAGCCAAGTCTCAACTCTATGGGGCTCCTCTTAAGGCGAGGCATCCTGCTGGGGGACCTCGGGATCGCCACCCCCGTATATAGCAATGAGCACATGTCGTAACATGTGCTGATTGTCTATACCCCCTGAGGGTGAGATGTTTCTTAGATCCATCTGAGGTGACTGCAATGGTTTTCCCCGAAGTCACCCCATCCGGAAGCCCCCCGACCGACGACAAGGTCTTACATCTCCTACGGGGGGTATATATTAGCTATTCTAACAGAGCTTATAAAAATGTCAACTTTTCTTCCCCGTTCCCTGTGTTCTTACCTCCAAGCCCTCCTACCACTCGCGGAACCTTCGTCGAACGACGTAAGTACCTATATCATCGTAGCGCTCGTTCTAGCTCGTTGATCTTTTGGCACTTAGAATTTTCCTCACCATGCAGTGGATGGTCTTCCAATAGACTTTATGTGAGATCATCAGTCTCACCATGCTATCTGCCTTCAGATCTTCAAATTTCGTTTTTGCATTTTAGATTGAGTATTTCAAAGTAGTCCAACTAAAAGAACAGACCTCCAAAAAAATCAAATTTATTCCTTTACAAGTTCAATTGTGGTATTTCAAAATCAAAACATTTACATTTAATCTTCTTGCAGATATATTACATGGAAATTGAGAAATTTAACCAAGCGCATTTCATTATGATTCATTTGCGATAGCATTTTATACTTCCTTAAGCACACTGTTACTCAACCAACTGATCCTGTTATCGCTATAGAATTGATACTTTGTGATTCATTTTAATTGTAAATACATAATTTTCGTTCATTATTACAAAACACTGTTTGTCTTTGATTCTATATATCATTGGTCTTATTTTTCACGCATCCTTGGGTCAAACAAAATACACTCACCGGCACGAAAAACGAAGCACTTGAGATTTTATGATTAATTTTTTAAGATATAATTTTTGTAATGTTTCATTATACTAAATGCTTACCCACAATGAGAACATCAATTTTTAATTAATTTCTAACAAAAGTAAACCGTTTCTGCGTTTATTTGAGCTAAAAATGTCTGCTGTTGGTCCCCAAGCCGCGGCTGCTATGGTTGCGTTGATTCAAAACGGAAGAAGTGAGCGATATGTTGCCCAACGTTATCATCCCGTATCAAATAGCACTGTGCACCGTATTTATACACGTTTTTTGGAAACTGGATGTTACTCTAGACGACTTAGCACTGGCCCCCAAAGAACGACTAACGCTCATGATGATCGCTTTATCGTCTTACAAAGTCTACGAGATCGTCATGCTACAGCTATAGAAATCAGAGATCTACTTCATCATTTCCGACGAGATTTCCGACATATCAATGTAAGCGAACGAACCGTCATCGTGTAGCGCGACTTCAATTTGCGAGAAATCATGAACTTCTTCTTCTTCTTTAGGTGCCGAACGCAATGCAGCGTGTAGGCGAGTCACTGTTCATCATGTTAGATAATGTGTAAGGTATGTTCTCTTGCTTTTCTGAACAATGTTCCGACGTCTCTGATGCCGCACCAGTTTCTGATATCTCTGAGCCAAGAATGTTGTTTTCGTCCTGTCCCTCTTCTTCGTTCTATTTTGCCCATTAAGATTTCTTTCGGGATTTCAAGAAACATTTGACAAAACATTATTGGTATTTTTCAAAGATTTCAAAAAGATAGAAATATACACGGTGATTCATTTGAAATAACAAGGTTTACTATATTTTCGGAACAACGGTAGATAGGACAACATTGTAAATACCATCGTAAGATAGCCAATCTGGCCGTATTGCAAAACCCCCATACCCCAAAATTCATTGAAGTCGTGCAAACCGTTTTCGAGATAATTAAGGCGCCCCATACTTAAGACTCACCCTGTATATCTGTATACAGGGTGTACAAATTTTTAAGTAGAGCACTTCATACAAACATGTGTGCCAAAGACTAGTTTCCAAGATTCTGATTTTGATTTTTTTGTTGATTTCTTAAAGATAACTGAGCCAATTTTTTTGTAATTTGGCGTTGTTGTTTACTGCAATAAGACGCTAAGTGAGCACAGACTCGAAATATGTCATTTCTAGTGGCGTCTCTGGGACGATTCCAATATTAGCAAAAGAATGTACGCCACTGATGTTCAAAAAAAATTAAATATTGTTTTTCATGTTAACAGATGAAGACACAACTCTTCTGTCTCTTGGTGTCTCTTCGTATCTCACTTTGTTTTCGAGGAAAAAATAAAAACCACCTCATAGCCTGTTGAAAAAAATGGAGACGGTTCCAAAATCGAAATAGATGTTGAAGCTTAAATAATCGTAATAAGACTGAATATTGAGAAATCAATCATCTTGGGGGATCCATTTTTTATTCAGGTGTCTGCGCCAAGAATACATCAGTCAGGCCGCGCTCAAGGTTTGAATCCATTCGCTCTACAACCAAAGCAGTATCAAGTTACACGAAAGCTTTTGGTAACATAGGAGAAGAAGCAAAATCCACATAATAGTGATAATTTATTGTTCTCTTGGACTACAAGAATAGTGTAGGAAAAGTCAATCTGACAGCAGCGCTTAAGATTACAATATAAAAGTAAAAAAGTACACAGTGATGTCATCAAGAAAGGAACAATTATTAAAAAATTAAGCTGAAATAACAGTGTAACATAAGATAGACTAGAGATGATTATTAAAATTGTCTGTCATACATTCCTCAACACAGTAATAAGCATTCGTCATTAAAATATGTTTGACACGTTTTTTAAAGGTTGTGATATAACAGTCTTAAGAGTAGAGGTAGAGGTAGCTTATTGTACAAGCGAATGTCAATAAAAGAAGGATTATTTCCAAAGATTGAAAAATTATGACATGGAATACTGATGTAATCCAAACCATGCGTAGTATCATAGCTGTGAAATTGGCAATTTGTGGTGAAGCGTTCTGGGTTTGATTTAACAAATATTAGCATATAGTATCGATATTACGATAAGAGCCAAGCAGTGCTGATCTAGCAGACAACTGCTTCCATTAGGTTTTTAGTTTTGCCATTTCGTATTAGTTTTTAATTGGTTTTCAATATTTCCAAAATTTCCGCAGATTCCCAATGTTTAACGAAATAATTATAAAATAAATTATCAATATTTCGGGAAATATGATGTATTCTACAAAAATATGTTTTCAACACATGTTGTTCGGTAACCCAGTGTCCAGGCATATTATTTGAAAAATGTCTCGCCCAATAAGCTGATTAGCATCCCAGTGGAGGGTCAAAAGGCAACCCACTCACCTTAAACCTATATCTACTTATCATAATTTCGCCTGGTTAGATTCTGCCCTGAGGGTAGAAAACTGTGAAAAGCATTTTTTGAATTTTTACATCCGTGTACATACATCGTCTCCATCATTACTGTATATGTTCGTAAGTACTAACTCTCATAAAAACATCCCTCTACGACTTGATTCATCCAGAAATATCGGTACACATTTACCCCTGGAAGGAAAGTCGTTAAGGGAAGGATCAAAAACGGGAGCAAATTTTGAGAAATCAATTTAAAACACCTCGATGCAAAACAGTGACTCGAATGTGTGTAATGTCAATCTCCTCGAAAAATATTTAACCCCCAATAATTGCAAAATTTTAGTTCCTCTGTTTTTACTATCCATCATTTGTTCAGCACGTTCTAAGCTACAATAATTCATCCCATTGCATCTTGTCCATCAGAAAACTATAAAGTTGATATCCGAATATACGTACGTACATACTTGTATATCACATGTTATCTAATTTTAATTTATATTATTTTTCTCATTTGTTGATCTTTGATTTATCCCTCAATTTTAAGAAAAGTATACAAAAGTGATTTTTCAGGGTTGACATTATTTTAAATATTGTAAGTACTAAATCAGAATTTGTTGAAAAACTTCTTTCGGGAAAATTGGTTATGTAATAATTGGGTGGGTTTTCAATACTTCCTTTACTCCATGAGATGAATTATTGAGAAAAATGGAACGATTTTTTAACATAAGAGAAGATGCCATGGTTTACTTAAGGGTTCGAAAAAGGGGATGCGAATTCTGAAAACCTATAATTTAAATTTAATTATGCCCCGCAAAAATACAGTGGAGAGAATTGTAGATTAGGTTGTGCTCAACAGATATACTTAATACAGTTTAAAATGCCTAGGGTATTATAGCGAAACGAAATCTTGGGTTGACTCTATGTATGAATAATGACTTTACGATTATATACATTTTACCCATACGGAAAAATCGAGTCAAGTTGATTGACTCAGTACTTCCCACACCTAACGGTGACACCGTTTTATTATTTCCCATTACATAAAGCTATAGTTTGCGATCCCCTTGCAAACAAATCATCGCCCGCTCTCCGTAAACGACATCCAACAGAACTCTCGTAAATAGTTTCTTACATCTCTCTCCATAGGAAGTAAGACGACAGAGTTTTTATTCTGCAAACTTCAGCTGGATGAATCGAAGCAATCAGGAACCTCCAAATCGCCTAAAAACGTTTGAGCAATTTTTATATTTTTAGTTTTTTGATTATTGCTGCGCTGCCACGGAGCTAATTTCTAAAAACCTTACGCGTTTTCCATCCTCGCCATGGTAATAATACTGTGTCAAAATTTCATTAAAATCAATTTCAGGTTACACAATACAGAACGATCAAAAACAATACTCGTACATATGCATACATCAGAAAATTCCAAGTCCCTTGGTTTCTGTAACAGTCAGGGCAATGCTCAGATGGACCTAAAAAAGTAAATTATTATGCCCCTAGCTCTTTCACAGGTCAATGGACGGCCTATTATAAGCACAGATTTTTTTCAGTTTTACAATCCCCCAACTCCTAACCACCCCAAATTCACCCCACCCAAAAAAAGTAAAAAACGATCAGGATCCCCTAAGACGCAAACAAACGAAGTTTGAGCTGTTTTTATATTTTTAGTCTTTTTATTGTTGCTGCACCGCCATTGACATGATTTCTAAAAATCATAATGGTTTTCCATCCTCGCCATGGTAGTAATACTATGTAAAAATTTATTAAAATCAATCTAATAGTTTCCACTCAACACGATACAGAACGATCAGAGCAATATACTTATAGATCAAAAAATTCCAAGTCCCTTAGTTTCTTTAAGAGGCAATGGAATGTTCGGATGGACCTAAAAAAGTATATTATACCACTAGGCCTTTCTTTCACAGGTCACTAGACAGCATATGGTGAATACAACAAATTTTTCAGTTTTACAACCCCCTACCCCCTAACCACCCCAAATCTCACCCCAACCGAAAAAAGTAGAAAAAGATCAGGAACCCCTAAACTGCCTAAAAATGAAGTTTGAGTACGATCTGAGATTTTTTGTTTGTTGCTAATTACTCCGCCGTTCATGCACCGAATTATAAAAGCATTACCTACTACAACCCCGCAGCGTATCGCTACCCAAATTTCTTTGCAATCCATGCAGCGGTTACTGAGACTGCGTGGCTGGAAAAACGCAAGCAGACAGATAGACAGGCAGACCCACAGACGGACCGACGTAAATTAATGACGTGGATTTTCGTTATGTAGACATCATAAAACGCCCAAAAAGCGTATATTATTTCAATATCGAAAATTTTCGCGATCACAATACACCCCTCACTGGCCTCATCTATCGGTATGTGAAGTAAAATGAACGGTTTTAAAGTTGATGGAAATTGTAAGAGTATTTTTTGAGGCAGTTGATATGAAACTATATCGATACTGCTCGTTGATTATTACAACTTTGGCATTTCTGTGAAGAATGTACAACTTTTACTTACTGTGGCAATATTGGTCTGACATTTCCATTATGTCTGGTAACATTTTGCCTCGTTTGAAATTTCCAACCTTGCCGGATAGGGTTCCATGCTTTCTTCGGAGGGCAAGGTTATGGTCAAGGTCACCGTTAGACTACCCGAGTTTAAAAAAAAAAAAGAAAATGAGGTGATTTTTTTAACAGCTGCGAACCTTGTTAGATACAGAATACTTTTTTATTTCAACTTTAAGTTACTAATTAATTTACAAACTTGGATACACTCTTGCTACCGTGGCGAGGGTGGAAAAATGTATGGACCCCGAAAGTCATTCAGAAGGTAAGACAAGAAATTAAAAAATCGTCACTTTTGGACGCTATCGAGCTCTCTTATCGTCATTCTGTTAGGGGTCTAGGGTACAGCGCGCAAAATTGAGAATGCAATAAAATACGTATTCCCGTGTTAGCGAGTGTCTGTAAGATGAGGGGAGATAAGTCCAAAAATCCAAGGTAAGGTCAAAAGGTCCAAAGGTAAGGTCCAAAGGTCGCCATAAAAATGAATTTCGCTTTTTCAGGCTCCTGACGTTACTTTTAAACTTACAGTAATGATTCAAAAAGCAAATTGAAGAAGAAAGCTTGCGCTTTGTCACTGTGGTGGCCTTTTTTTGATATCATGTTTGGTTGTTAAATTACAGACATTTGAAGGACGTATGATTTTGCATTGCGTGTTTTTTGCACACTAAACAACTTTTTTGAAAAAATGCTTTTAGATGTCATTCATTAAGGTCTTAGCTATCACCTTCTGAAACACTGTGTATGTAGTTTGGAAAACAAATGAGTACTGTTCGAAATAAGAATCCTTGTTTTACATGGCAAATACATATACAGGGTGAGTTTTTAGTACCGGCTCGTTCGATAACTCCACTACTGTAGAGGATAGCGAAAAAAGTTGTAAATAAAAGTTGTAGCCACGAATATGCTCCTTGCTCAGAAAATATTTAGATTTATACAGGGTGATCCATAACTACGTGGCTATATATTATTCTATACTCAAATTCTACTAATGATTTCCGTTCTTCCAATATAGGGTATTGTTACATTATACAGGGTATTTCAAAAGTTATGACCATTTTTATATCCAAATCGCTGTCAAATGAACGTAATGTATATCAAAAAGTGATGAATCAAAAACCATTTTTTTACATACTTAGATGGATAAAAAATATCCTCTAGTTTTAAAATCGGCTATAAAAAGAGCCCGCGACGCATATTCGTATACAGGGTGGTGTAGAATGCAAAATCCAGATTTTCTCTCTTTTTTAAACGTAACCCCCAATATTTTATTATACCAAAGAATTGCTTTTAATATGCTTTTTCATCTTTGTAAAGCACCTGTTATGGCTGCATTCATTAGTTTCTGAGATATTTCGATTTTTCTACAAATTTTAAGTATACCTTCTATTTGTTTACTAAAATTTATTTATTTTGAGAAAATACTATCAAATTTTATTTTTGCTTAACAAACAACTAAAACATAAGGCCATAATAGTACTTGATCAAGTCAAAACACTGAATTAACGAGATAATGTAGGTCGAGTTTGCTGAGGAAACAATTTTATGACGTCATGCAAAATTCTCAAGCAGATCTATCCGGTAGGCTATGAAATATTAAACGACACAGTCCAAATAAAACTATTATTCAATCTTTCAAACGCACTAGTTTTAGAGTGCATCCATTCTGGATATTGCTGTCCATAGTTGATATATTCTAGAGGCAAGTAGGCAATTTCTCAAAGATTCTCCTAAATACCCTTAATAGAAGAACTAATTTTTAAAGCTGGTTTTTCACACAGTACGGAGTTATTTAACAGGTTATGAAAATCTCAATTTTTGGAAGCCTGCCTGATAAATCTGCTTGATAATTATGCATCACGCCTACAAAATTGTTTCCACAGCATACTTGACTTTAATATCTCAATAATTTAGGGTTTTGACTTCATCAAATACTATCATGACCTTATAATTTAGTTGCTCGTTAAATAAAAAACAAATTCGATAGTACTTTCTCAAACTAAATTAATTTCAGTACACAAATAGGAGCTATATTTTAAATTTACCGAAGAATCGAAATATCTCGGAAACTGATGGACATAGGTACTATAAGTGCTATACAAAGATGAAAGAGCATATTAAGGGCAATTCTTTGGTACAATAAAATATTGGGGGTTACATTAAAAAAAAGAGAAAATCTGGATTTTGCATTCTACATCACCCTGTATACGAATATGCGTCGCGGGCTTTTTTTATAGCCAATTTTAAGATTAGTAAAAAAAATAATTTTTGATTCTTTACTTTTTGATATACAGTACGTTCGTTTGACAGCGATTTCGATACAAAAATGGTCACAACTTTTGAAATGCCCTGTATACTGATATAAAATCTTATATTGTGAGAAGAGAAATGATTAGTAGAATCTGAAGATGGAATAATATATAGGGTGTCTCATTTAAAAAAAATATATGTTTGCATCACCACGTAGTTATGGATCACCCTGTATAAATCAAAATATTTTCTAAGCAAGGAGCATATCCGTGGCTACAACTTTTATGTACAACTTTTTTAGCTGTCTTCTACAGTAGTGGAGTTATGGACCGAGCCGGTAATAAAAACTCACCCTTGTATGTATAACTGAGTGTACGCAGGCTCCTTAATTCGTATTTATTAGTTTTCTATTTGTAATCTTTCGGGAAATGATTCACTATGTGTAGTTGTTTGCGTAAGGAGCTTGAAAATGTAAAGAAAAAACTTTACTTATTACCCTGAACATTGCTAGTGCCAAGAGCAATAAAACTCCGTCGGGTTTAAAAAACATATTTGGTGAGTTCTGTAAATCTCCTCTGTGGAAAAAAATTATTCCAAGTGGGCAAAACGGCAGCGCCGTAATAACGCTGTGAAATATTTAATTCTCTATCTCCGGAGCGGCCTGGCGCTGCTTCCGTACGTGACGTCATACCGTCGGGCGTTGACGTCAATCCACCAGAAATCGGAGGACCTTCATGGGCCCCTGGATGCAACCAGTGACGTGTACAGAAATACATCAACTGTTTATCTGTTGAGAATGTGATGGTCAAACTGAGTTTTAGCTCCCACACAGCGAGCGAAGTGTGACGTAAACGACACTCATGTTACTTAGTAGTAAGGGTATATTTTATGCAAAAAGCAAAAATTTCAACCAAAGGTAACTTGATTTTTTCAAATGGGAATGCATAATTTTTTTATACGATAAAATGTGCAATTTAATAGGCTTTATAATGATATCAGTTTGTATATATCAGTCTGAGGTAGTTTTCATTAAATTTCGAGATTTTAATCAAATCAGTGTTTTTCAATTTCTCTACCTATAAACAAACTAGCAGGCCATGAAATATAAACAAAATCATATTCAGATGGAAGAAAACAACTAACTTAGCAAACAGATCTAGAAGAACTAGAGTAAAAGGACAAGATTATAAAAATTCCCTACAACCTACAACAAATCAACTCTAACCAGAAACAACGGCGGTAACATGTCTAAGGTTAAAAAGAAGCTGGAGTACGACAGAAATGGATAATTCTTCCAGCCTACTTGCGACTGCAATGTACTAGAGATTAAAAATTTCCAAAATCACTAAGCACTTTGAAATGAATGCAAAACTTTCAGCGATCGTTGCCGTCAGTCTAATATCTTCAGAACGCAATTTCACATTTAATAGTATAAAACAGTAGTCATTTCCGTCAAAGTCAAAAGTAATGATACCTCTCACTGTCGTCCTTTAAATTTTTCAGTATCGATTAGCAAGATTGCAAAAAAAGGAATACTGACAAATCATATTTTAATTTTCTGCCAGGTAAATTATGTTTAATAATTTGAGCAGATTTTTAATTTATTCTTCATTTTCGGCGATCTTGCTTATGAGTATTGAAGAATTTGCAGAACTCCAGTCAGAGGTATCGGTTACTACTTTTTTAAATCATTAAATGTGAAATTTTATTCTCAACCTATTAAACTGCCAGCAACATTACTTGGTAGATTTCCTCTCATTTCAAAATTCATAATGGTTTTGTGAATTGTCAATCTCTAGAATATTGTAGTAGCCTATATGCTGTAAAAAATACCCATTTCTGTCGTACTCCAGCTGCTTTTTGACCTTAGATGTGTTATGTCTGTTTTTTCTGGTTAGACTTGATTTGTTGTAAGTCATTTTTATAATTTTGTCCCTTTACCCTAGTTCGTCCATATCTATCTGCTAAGTTAGTTGTTTTGTTCTATCTGAACAGTTTTTTGTTTATATTTCATGGCCTGCTAAGTTGCTTATCGGTAGAAAAATTGGAAAACATAGGTTTTATTGAAGATTTGAAAATAAATCAAAACTATATCCCATGTGTGATGCATAAAGTCACACTAAAATTCACCCAGCAATCAAAATGTGCAATAATATACAGGGTGTTCCATTTAAAAAACGTAACTTTGATATGTCACGCTTTTATTAGACACCCTTTATAAAAATCATTATTTTTAAAATATAGTCCAACTCTACCTACATACACCTGCAAACTTGATTTTTCAAAAATGCTATCGTTTGGTCACAAGAGTCCAAGGCGTTGAGCTTGACTTACCCTGTAGAAGATCCTCCAAAAGAAGGGAGAATGGTATATTTAATATTTAGATGTTCAAAATTGGTGGCGGTAGAATGGGTATCTGAGAAACTATAAAAGTTACAAAGATGGTTAAATGAGAAAAGCTTTAGGTAATAAATAGTATTTGTAATTTGAGGGAACTTGTAGAATGGTTTTGTTGCCTTTCGTTTTTTATTTTATATTATTTTAGAATAACCAAAATTATGTGTCTTCTAGGAATGACAGTAACTTTTCTATTTCTCAAAATTTTTCTAATCTGCGAAGATGTTTTAGTAATCTTTTATATATAGAATAAGCCTATTCAGTTACCCCACTCGGTCTCTCTCTAAATCCGCCATGGTGTGTATCACCAAGCTCAAGTAACTTCTTTTTGTCAAGATTACCGACATTTAGCATGAAAGCAGTAAAGACAAGAATTTATTACTTTATTTTTGTAATTAAAAAGTTATACATTTTTTCAAATTTTTTGAACTAAATACCTCATGTCGTTAACTTCTTCTTCCACTATCGTTATGGTTTCTGCACGTTTGCGAAGTCAAACAGCTCATTAGGGAGATGTCGTTAATTTCTACTCCATACACAAGTTCAGTTGCACCTCCCCAAACATGGAAATCAAGAGGCGTCATGTCAGGGGACCATGTGGGCCATGCGATGGGATCCAATCTTCTGATCCACGAGTACGGAAAAGCATTATTCAGTTACTCACTGGAAGACTGGAAGATAGAAATCAAAATTGTAAACATTTTTAAATTCTTTAAAACATTACAAAACCGATGATAAGTCAAGGACGTGTAGGGCACAGGTATATTAATCAAATATCTTAGAAATGGGCCTATCTATATTCTCACAAAGTTTGGCTATCCCTCCGTCAAACACCCTGTATAATCCATAAATAATATAACCTATTTACAGGTACGGCTTGATGTCAAAAAAGGAATTCTTGTGCCGGACGATAGACGGAGTGAAAGGGCCAGACAGAAGTGGAATCTTGGACGAAAGCGAAACAGAGAGGATACTGGAACACATTAGAAAGCGCGGCAAAAATCGCCCCGATGAGCTGCCCTTCAAGGGCTCAGTGCCTAGAAAAGCTGGACATGAGAAGCCTTGGGTGTTTCACTCTGGGATGAGCAGAGACAGCGCATGCAGTACGAAGGGTGCATGCGACAAATTCATCATCAATTTCCTTACATGCTGGACTGCAATCTTCGACTGAATTACATCCTAAGTAGCAGAAGGTCTTTTGAGATTTTTCGATGTTTCTATACTGAAAACTAGATGAATTTGGAGGCCCTCAATCTCTATAACGATAATGATTTGTAATACTGCAGTAATTTTGAGAGGCATGGCTCAGTTTCAGTTCGCGAAAATGATATGGCTATCTTGAAACGTAGGGAGATGAAATTAGTTGTCTATAGATTTGGAGAGACTTCTAGTTTTTGTAACGATTTATATTACTGTAGAAATTTTGAGAGGATTGGCTCAGTTTTAGCTTGTTAAACTGTGTACCTTGACTTGATAATAGACTCGGAGATTACTCTAGTTTCGAAATCCATATTGGATATCAGACTAATTAGGAGAACTTTCAGTCTCTAAAAATTTATAAGAGTAGCACTTAAGCATTTTTTGAGAGGAATTGCTCAGTTTCACTTCGTGAAGACGCTATGACTATATTGTCTTGGTAAGCATGTTGAGCAATGGACTTTAGCTTACATACAGTATCTTCGTTGGTATACAGTAGGTATAAGTTTGATCTTTGTTTTGACCTTTTGACGCCAATTTTGATATAATTTATATCTCCTTTAAGTACTTCACTTCCCCAGTTGAGTCGATGAACGTCCGCTGATAAGGTTTTATCTTCTCCATTTCGTCCTCCTCCAAGTTTCAAACTTTTTGAAGTGGCGGCATTATCTAGTGTTTGTGACATGAACGCATCTTTGCTTGCAACCAATCAACACCGAGTAGTTTTGTGAGGCAGAAGCGTGTTACTGTGTATTAAGTCTTATTAAGTCCTTTGGGTGTGGTGCAAGGAACTTTAAAAATAATTGCATTTAAATTCAGTCATATACGTAACAGCTCTAGTGAATATCATGTAACTAAGTATAAACGATAGATTTAGATATGAGTAAATACTTCTTATTACAGCTGAGAAGGGAAATACATATATTGAATTATAGGAAAGTATTTAAAATCTTTCTTTAAAACTCGAATATTATTTTGGAGCATTTTAAGACTACCACTAGAAGACTTATTGGGCAAAAGTGCCAGACCTTCAAATAGTATTGGTGATATAAATGATATAAATTAGAATTGGTAACCTTCAATATACCTGTGGCAGGAAATATATATTTTACTGAAAATACTCGTAATAGCGTAAATATCTTGCCATAAAGAGGCACTATGGTTTAGATGTCAAACCAATGACCATTTTATACCAAAAAGGCCAAAATATTAAATTTCATTGATTGGCAGTATGAATTGAAAACTCCTGATTTAGCTGATTGGTTGGGACTAAGGATGCGTTTCCGTCTTTCGACAATAGTTAGAGAACTAAGGTGTTCCTTGTTTAACTCTAGCAATAGATCTGTTATCAGTTAGGTCCGCTATCATTGCTTATCTAGAGCTGATTTACTTCCCGTCTGTTTCAGACGTGCAGCTGGTGAATTTAAATGCTTTAAGTTTACTTGAACTGCCTTGTGCTTCAAATATTATTATTGTGCGGTCAATTCCAATTCTATGACATACGCGACTCTACGCCTTACAATAGACGTTTTAATCTGATTTTTAGAAATCTTGGTCCATAAGCTTCGACCTCAACTCCGGCATCGGTTTTGGAAACTTTTGTGTAAAGGCAAAAAGCTATTTAAAACAGTTCAGTCTTCTGTTTCTACTCCTTTCTTTTAACAATACGACATAGTACATATTTTATCGCTTTGGTATGATACCAGGAGTAATTCGTTAGGCTGTTGTGAAGTATAATACCTGATAGAACATTCTGTTATATCTATACTTGTCATTATATAATCTTGACTAAGGTATAGCTTATTGGCAGTTATTTTTCACTAGTACATATATGGAGTGGATGATTTTAGTTAGAACGTTGTCAATGAACTATTCTGCAAGTTTCTCTTTAGGAGTTTAATAAGGTTTTAAAAAAGTGAGGTTGGCAGAGATTCATCTAATTTTAAAACTTTAAACATATGAATATCCCAAATAACGACATGGCGGTTTAACCGAACTGTGAATGTTATGTTGCACTATCACATCGAACTCATGAGAGTGCAAATATGTTAGAGAAAAGAGACCCATAATAATTTGAATTTGAGATGAGTGTGATGAATTCATATTGATATGTACTGGATAAAATGAAATTGCATCTTCGATTTTACTGGGAGGCCTTTCAAGTTCATCTAGTATATTTTCGACTAGCATTTTGTGATATTTGGTCCATATAATTCTGCATTATAACTATACCAAAGTGAAGTCTTTCATATATTACTTAGATATCGATCAGAATCATTACTCTATTGAATGTGTATGTTCAACAAAATTAATATAGTCCAAGACATAAGTTTCATAGTAACTTCTGGTAGAATTTTTATGGACTGAAGTACGTCTTATGTAGCCCCAATTCTTGATTAATATAAGGAATTTTGTGGGTCCGTTATACGTCAAAGCAGTCATCTCGCTTTCTAGTAAGTTGTACATGCAATACTATTTTTGGAAGAAACTGCCAAATATCGTATGTCAATATTAGCTCCATTCAATTGATAAAACATTTAGCTATAACTGCGAGAAGCATAATGATTCTTTGGATGTAGGGATGAAACGTGGCAGAGATTTTTTCTCAAATAGCCGAAGTTTCGGCGTTTTTCAATAAAATTCCTATGAAGACGAAAAAATATAAAGTGTTGAACAGCCAAATGGAATAAATACGATAACGAGTAAATAAGGGTGTGTTGGGAAAAAAGCTTGGACACGTCGATTTGTATTTTTTAATGCGTATCTTGAGAAAAATATATATATAGGGTGTGTCAGGTGACAGTGGCAGACAAATCACGCTTGCGATTAGATCAGCCGCTCCTGAGTTGTTGAGTAACGTTAGAAGACTAGCATACTGCCAAGACATTCGTGGTGAGCATTTTGAACATTTCCTACATTGACATTACTTTGTTTTATTGTTTACATCATTAAGAAATACTCAGTACTACTTATTAGGTTCCTAGTGTAATGTAGCGAATTTGTTAAATAAAATATCCTTATTTCTTTAATGCTAGTTTTTGGAATAAATCTGATAACAATATTTCCGAAACAGTTACAGATAGGTATAAGACATTGTACATGAATTATGTCTAGCATTTTCCGGAGAACACATGCAAAAAGAAACATAACCCCCCCCCCCCCCCTGTATGGGTTGCATTTAAATAAGAAAGTTGGTATTGGCCACTGTCACATTACACACTCTATACATTTTTTTTTTGAGAAAAATGTGCCTTTAGAAATAAAAATTGACGTGTCCAAACGTTATTCCCGAAAACATATGAATATTTGTACTAATGTATTATTTACTAGATATACAGGGTTCAGTAATAAAAACAGACAAGCATTTGATTATTTTGTTTTATTATGGTTTAAGTTTAATGTACCTAATTAGTACTCAATAAATTATAAATCTGGCTCAGATCGAGAGTGTCAGTTTTCTTATTGTCAGCCTTATCGTCCTTGGAAATGTAAATCATTTCGCCGATCAATCGTTTTTTATAATTAATCTCGTTCTTCAGTATAGTGACAATCAAATTTAAACTGATGATTATAGACGAAATGGTGAGACGTTAAGACTATATGATCCCTATCATTAGTATGTGTATCTTTACATGATGACTCATGGGCTGAAATCCTGTTCATTAAATTTTATTTGGTTTACCCTGTATATATAGCGTCACATTCATTGCAAGGTATTTTATAGACTACATTACATTTATATTCGATATCTGGTTTATATTTTTATGCAGAAAATAGTGAACTTATAGTTTTTTTTGGTAAAAAACCATCTTATTTGTATCATCAGCAAGACGATGTCAGAAACGTGGGCTCTGAGAAAAGACCTCTGCAGTATTTTATCCCTACATACTAAGACCCTCTTCTACTAAAAATAAAAAAAAAAACAGATAAGAATTACCTCCTACTGTATTAAAAAGCATAATGTGTTAATGAAGTACAACAAATTAATAGAGTCAGGTATTTTGCCAGTGCAAAACATTCTCCAGTTACATTAAAAACTGAACTTTGTCTGAATAATGACTTCCAAAATAGTACCTACTCTATTTGTGTGAGATGGCAATTGATGAAGTAAAGCGGTACCCATACCTTGCCATTTACACTCCTTAATCCATATAATACTAGCCAATATTCCTCTTAATGTGATGTTTCTGCTTCACGGTATGAGGTCTGGATATACTTAATCTTCTAAGGGTTCAAGTAACTAATTTTGTTTGCTCAATAAGAATGGGAGGAGTTACTTTGACAATCAATTACATGCAATGGGCATTACTTGAACTTTGAGAGTTTGAGAAGTATTCCTGGATATGTGTTCATGACTGCACAAATCGACACGAAAAAGTTCTTGAGTAAAGTATGTGAGTGAAGAAGACATTTTCTTACTTTTTTTGTGATAGTTATGAAATTCGTAGAGTTTTACTTCAGAACGGGGCTATCGCACTAATATTTCTGTCAATATCATCAGTATCGATTTCAGTTTTGAGCTACTCGGAAAGCAAATCAGGTGTTAGTGGATGTTGGATAGTTGTACCCCAAAGGCTTAATAATTTGGCCCTATTTATTAAATTAAATACGAAGCCACACTATTCTAATATCGATTGACTTCAGAAAATGCCGTATAATAATTTTTCAGACAGTATTTGTCTAAACTCTTTGAAGCATATCCACTAAGATGTTAAATTAGAAATATATTCACAACTTTCCGATATTCAGTGACCCTCTGCCTCTCAAATTGTATCTTTATGTGTTAGGAGATGTGTTATCATTAGCATATTATAAGTACATCTTAGCTGTGTATGTTGTGATTTTAAAATTTTAACTTTGTTGTTTTATGTTTATATTAAACAATGTATACTTATCAAGGTTTATTGCAAACCAAAGGCTTTTTAATATGTGATTTATTTATGCCGTACTTTTTGTATAATTGTTTTATAAGCTTTATCTAGTTTATATGTTTTGTATGCCATTTTTTTTTCAGATACTCAACGTCTATGCAATATACTTAATTTAATTTTCGATGTTTACTCCTGTTAACTTATATTACCTAAATAGATGAGAGATATTTCAAGCAAATAATAGGACTAAATCTGTAAAGAAAGTGAGACAAGAATTCCCTAGTAATAAAAAACCAGAAATCTTTGTATCAAATTGTTCTTACGGTAAACCATACCTGTTGTTGCAAAATATATTGAGGCAATAGTTGCCTAACCACCTACCGCAAAAAATAACACAAAAGGGAGGGTGCCATGGGTTTTTAGTATGCGTTTTTTTACAGTACAAAGCATTGAAGATGATTGTGGGATTTAAGTAAAGTGTAATAAAGTAAGTGAGAATTTCATGACAAACTGACACTGGAAAGATTTTATTTCTAACCTGACTGGCTATCTTAGCAGTTCAATTTGTGGATCTTCTACATACGTCATACTTTCCCTAATAAGTTAGTATTTAAAACCTTGTAGTAATCATTATTAATACCAACAACGAATAGGACGACATTGATTAATACATTGAGAAACCAACGTATTTAGTCATAAATCCTAAAAGGATAACAAATACAGTGTTGCTTGTCATATAAGTCAGCGAAAGACGATATACCAAACGTTTTTTTTTGTTTAAGCCAGAATCTCGAAAAGAAAACAAAACAAAAGTAATTTGCCACTCTTTCGAATTTTAATCGGAAAATCTAGGATAAAGATAATCAGAATTACCTATTATGAACATCTACTTTTTTAAAACTCGCATTTTGCAGCGTACGCAATAAAAACGAAGACCTAGTTTAGTCCTTTTTGCTTGTAGTTACGTTACAGCTTGTCTATGACTAAAATTATTCGACACAATAATAAAAAAATGGATTATGAGCTAGTCTTGCAGATTTTTGGAATGAAAAGCGGGGATATAAGATTATTTTGCAACATCACTTAAACAAAGGTACAACAGATACTACTATAGTCCTATTTTTTGCTGATACATGTATGTCATGATATGATTGTGACGTTTTGTTACTCCTTTGAGAAAGAAAACGAAACTGTTATAATAATAAAGAATGATAGAAGTACGTCAGTCAAATTATGACTATAAACTAATAAGGATGATAAAATTCTTGAAACATGAATATCTGCAAGTTTATTATTTCCTATATTATTGTTGCTACCATCTCTTATGCTATTCTTATCAGAAACTAACGAATGGGTGTAGCTAAACGCAAGATAATAACCAACCCGAATTAGTAAAGGGGTTAAAGAGGTTACACAATAATATAAGAGTTGCCGAATTACTTGCTTTAGCAAGTTTTTTCTTGTCCCTCTTTTCCCGTCCGCTTAGTACCATTTTCAGGCTTGTTGCCTAAATAAACGATATGCATTAAAGCAGCCTTTGGCAATTTCTCCACGTCAGAAAATAATCGCTTACCTGCAATATTTTAGGAACGATTCAATAAACCTTTGAATCTATTACCAATGATTACTTTTAAATCTAACTGTCTATCCATGTACATTCAAATAACAGTATACAGGGTGAGTTTTTAGTACCGGCTCGGTCGATAACTCCACTACCGTAGAAGATAGCGAAAAAAGTTGTATATAAAAGTTGTAGCCACAAATATGCTCCGTACTCGGAAGATATTTAAATGTATACAGGGTGATCCATAACTACGTGGTGATGCAAACATGCATTTTTTTAAATGGGATACCCTATATATTATTCCATATTCAAATTCTGCTAATGATTTCCGTTCTTCCAATATGGGGTATTGTTACATTATACAGGGTATTTCAAAAGTTATGACCATTTTTATATCCAAATCGCGATCAAATGAACGTGTTGTATATCAAAAAGTGATGAATCAAAAATTATTTCTTTTACATGAAAGGATTAAAACTATCCTCTAGTTTTGAAATCGGCTACAAAAAAACCCCGTGATGCATATTCTTATACAGGGTGATGTAGAATGCAAAATCCAGATTTTCTCTTTTTTTTCAGATGTAACTCCCAATATTTTATTATTCCTAAGATTTGCTTTTAATATGCTCTTTCATCCTTGTAAAGCACTTGTTGTACCTACGTCTATCAGTTTCCGAGATATTTCGATTTTTCGGTAAATTTAAGGTATAGCTTCTATTTGTGTACTGAAACTTATTTGCTTTGAGAAAGTACTATCTAGTTTGTTTTTTATTTAACGAACAACTAAATTATAAAGTTGTGATACTATTTGAGTCAAAACCCTAAATCATCGAGGCAATAAAGTCAAGTATGTTGAGGAAACAATTTTGTAGGCGTGATGCATAATTATTAGGTAGGCTTTGAAAAATTGACATTCTTTATAACCTGCCCAATAATTTCGTACTGTGTGAAAAACCAGCTTTCAAAAAAATAATTTTTCCATTGAGGGTATTTAGGAGAATCTTTGAGAAGTTGTCTACTTGCCTCTAGACGATATCAATTACGAACAGCAATATCCAGAACGGAGGCACTCTAAACCTAGTGCGTTTGAAAGATTGAAGAATCGTTTTATTTGGACTGTATCGTTTAATATTTCAAAGCCTACCTGATACATCTGCCTGATAATTATGCACGACATCTATAAAATTGCTTCCTCAGCACACTTGACCTATATTATCTCGTTAATTCATTGTTTTGACTTGATCAAGTACCACTATGGCCTCATATTTTAGTTGTTTGTTAATCAAAAATAAAATTTGATAGTATCTTCTCAAAACAAATAAATTTTAGTAAACAAATAGAAGGTATTTAAAATTTGTAGAAAAATCGAAATATCTCAGAAACTATGGATCACCCTGTATAAATCTAAATATTTTCTGAGCAAGTAGCATATCCGTGGATACAACTTTTATATACAACTTTTTTTGCTATCTTCTACAGTAGTGGAGCTATCGACCAAGCCGGTACTAAAAACTCACCCTGTATATTATATTGCAAGGAATAGATGGCGCTTATTACGTGTTGAACTCAGAATAGGTAATATAGTACTAGCGTAAAAATAAGTAATATGTAGCAAAGTTTTTGACATATTTTTACAACACAATTTTTAATACTGTCAACATTTAAATTACTAAACTACTAAACTGACATTTCCTTCCAAATCGATATTCCACCACCCATAATAGGGTTAGCTATCGTTTCTCATTATTGCTGAATGACATTTGATTATTGTAGTACCTAGTGAAGTTATAGTATTTTTCTATATTTATGTTTCCGACGATTATATAGCTACTATTGTATCCTTGAAAACAAATGTAACATTTGTAATTATAAGGGATTTATAAAAATTGGGAAAACAGTTAAAGTATTTCTCTTGCAGTTGTTTAGCTACACCAATGATATTCTTATGTATGCTTTTATATGCTGTGATGTGTTCTAGTATTATCAGTTATTCTATGTTGTCCGATTCTTTCAGTAAGAAAAGTACTATATATTGTTCAATTGGGCTGGACCTAAGAAGTTGACGGATTAGAACATTTACTGTTGTTGATTAAATTCAATTTATTTAATGTGCATATTAAGGTCTGGGAGAGAAGATAGGTATGTTTAGAAAAGGTTATAACATGAATGTTTTGTGTGAGGCTTAGGAAGATATCGCATGCTCATATTCTATTTGAGGCATGTCCAATTACATTTATATCTGTGTATTACGAAGTTGTAATATCAAAATATTAATAAATATTGTATTAAAACGATTTAACTTAGTTTTGATAAACATGCCCTTTTGTTCTTCACCTACGGTCAAATCAAATACAATAATACAGCTGTTCTCATAATTTGCAAACAATGCAAATGACCTTGAGCCGGACAAGAAAATGAAACATGAAGTTAGTGTGGAGAAATTGAATTTGCTATTTTACATTTGATTCTTTAAACCAAAATAGGCATTCCATTTGAAAAAATCAAGTTATCTGTGATTGAAGTTTCCCTAATTAATCTACTGATTTCTCCAAGTGCAAACAGAATTTAAATTTAGCCATCTGATCTAAGGTGACGCATTTCATGCTTAGTCGGACCGCAAAGTCACGGCCTTCTGAGTTTTATAATCGCTGCGATATTCAATTTTTTTCTGATGCCTACTTATACCAAAAATGGTGATTTGTGCCTAAACGGTTCATTTGAAAATCCATGTGTCACACATAGTGTCACACTAGAATTAACCAAGGAATCCAAATATGTAATAATATATAGGGGGTTCCATTAAAAAAATGCAAGCTTGATATGAATCACCCTGTATAAATGTCAAAATTTGAGTGAAAATCTTTTTACGTTATAGCCCTCAAGGGTCCCTACCATGATCAAGTGACAGATTTTTGAAATATGTTTTATTAAGCCCACAATCCTCCGTCCACGCACTATTGGTCCGCACCCTATATGACTGAACTGAAAAGAAAATAAGACAACTAAATATTATTACAGACAAAATAATACATATGTAATGACGTAGCGAACTGGATAGTGAGATAACGTAAGATATATTTTTTACGGAAGACTGTTAACATGTGCTCTTTATATGCTTCTGATGTTTCATTGTATGTGATGGCAAAATTATGTGAGGAATTATGTTTTTATAATGTCACAGCAATCTGTTATACAATATAATCCCTTTTCAATCAATTTGGTATTGGGATATGTGATGTCGTCAATCTTTAGCAATTTGCAGATAAAGGTTACGCAATTATTTTAATATACCTGAAATATAGGTCTGTTATTTAAGTAGGCTCGTAACCTGTGGTAAGGTTTTTGGGAGATGCCCAATGAATCTTATCATGCTATCAATAATTATGACAAGAATTTAGGCGGAATTTGTAAATTCTAAGATTTGGTTGCTTATTTGAATCTTCAAGTGTCTTCCTTCCTCAACGAAATAAGATTTTGGACTTTTCAACTTTGGTATTCAGGTTATCGTTAAAAGAACATTATGAAACAATCTAAAAATGTAGAACGCAAAACTGTAATTTTGCCTCAATCGAGCGATTAGTTTTTGTATTCCATCAACTTGGCACGACACAATATTATCTGTTAAAATTACAATATCATTTTTGGACCAAATTTCTGTAGATGCTATTAGGGATTAAAAAAATTGGATTGAACTATCTCGGTGAGTTTAAAAATACATATACAGAGGGTATTGTTTCCACTATTTTCACCACTAGGCGCGACGTTTTGAAATAAATTATTAAAGTAGTTGAGACAATAGTCTCAAATAAATCTAAAATGTAAAAGTTTGACATGGAGATCTATTACTGGAAAAGCCTACCTAAATGCTATACAAATTACGTACGCTATGATATATCGTTTCGATGTAATAATAAATAAAATATATATCTTTAAAGAATGAACTACCGTGTAGCGTGTTCTCTGTTCAATTCACTGTAACAGCATTTTACGCTTGTTACGAATTTTTAATAAACTCACAGAGCATGATCAGATAAAAAGATATATGTTTGCTTCCTTTTATGCTTATATGCATTATTATGGCTTCTGATGAAATCTGTACTATGCATATACCTATATTTTTTAAGAGCTACTGTCAGTTACAAAAATACTATAATTGTTGTGTCTTGTGTCCAATATCCAACAATATATTCTATTTTGCCAAGAATATTTAAGCGCTCACCCAAACTTTCTTAAAAGGAAGTATATTATTCTGTATGAATACCATAAAATTTTACCAAACTCAATCAATAATGAGTCATTTATTACATATTTCAGGCCAAATATGCTTGATACTACATAGTACACAACTTAGCAAGCTTTGCAATTTTTCAGATTATATTAGTAGCCTATTGTCTATGAAACTTTTTGCGTCATCGGTAGCCCGAATCATATTTGAATACTCTATATATGAAGACTATAGCCAAAGAGTACGAAGTTTCCTACTCTTTGCTATAGCTGTGGCTGTAGATGCTCGTAACTAACCATATTATTACAGCTCAGCTGCTATATCCGACACATACCTTGTCCATCCGTCTTCTGTACCTTCTCACGTACCTTCTACTTCGTTGCTATAGTTGCAGAATCATTATTCGTCGCAAGTTAAGTAATCCTCAGAGTCACGTAACGTAAGACGTAAAGTAAGACGTAAGACGTAACGTAAGACTTAAGAAAATTAATTTCTGAAGTCACTTACTCAGGCCATGGCAAGACTTTTATGGATATAAACATTTTCAGGTATCTCCCATATGTTAAATTTTTCTACCATTTGTAACATGTTACATGTATAACAGACCACTTCTTTTAGGTTCCGCTGTTCAAGAATATCTTTGCTAAATTACCAGCTTCACCCCACACTTTAAAGTCTTGACATACTTTTTGTATCTGTAAAATTTGTATGCTGCTGCAATGAATAAGGAGTATTTTTTGTTCAGTTAAAAGTTGTATGCTGTTATGAATATGGAATATTTGTTCATTTGAGATTATTATATGTTCAAAGACAAGAGTTTAATTTTTTGACTCTGTAGCAACAGCAACCAGGTCTTTTTGTTCCCTATTTACTAGCACATCCCCTAACATAACCCTTTCACAGCAGCCGCGGTACTCTGGTATTTAGGCTCTGCCTGCGCGGTCTGCTCAGTTATATAAAAAAGAAAACATTACAATCTTGCGAAGGAATTCTAAGCTGCCACAAGCCAACAAATAACAATATCCAAGGTTGACTAGAATTTTTTCAATAGCCAATGTTCTGGGTCAAAATGTTTTAATATCTTAATGACTTGGTCAAAACAATAGTTTTGAAAGTGGTAGTTTTGAACTGTTTATTATAGAAATAAAAATTTCGTTGTACAGTAAAGAATACATACTTGGTTTTCATTCAAAGACATGTAAGCAAAATAATCTTGAAAAAATCACACCTACTGAAATATATGTACAAAGTATTTTATTAAACAGTCACAGCTCGAATTGTTTATTCTATAGATACTCCATGATATTTGTTTTAAATGACTGTCCTCACATTTTACACTGAGGGATTTCACATAGACATTGATGGATATGTGCACTTTCTGCTGCCCTGCTTTGTTTTAATTCAATTCCAAATATCGTTTTGTCACACAACCACACCTGCTTTAACATTCCAGATATGTGTATGCTTCAATTTCTTCCACGTTAATTGAATAAAGTAAATCACTACATCCTACAAACAGATGAACTTTCCGCTAAATATACACACAAGGCACGCCTCACGAGGGACCGTCATTAAAAATTGTTGGAATAGATATTGCAGCCCTATGAGAGGTATAGCTCTTGGAAGTATAGTCAGCTCGTCAGCTCCCATTGCCACCTGTACTTTAGTATGAAATAGAGTGCGGTAAGGTAAGAGGTAACGTAAGACGTAAGAAAATAAACCTGTGGAATCAGATGCGAGTGTTTATAGTCGTAACGTAAGAGGTAACGCAACACTCTCATCTGATTCCACAGGTTTATTACCTTACGTCTTACGTTACCTCTTACCTTACCGCACTCTATTTAGTCCCTTATTTTTTGCTTACGTTACGTCTTACGTTAAGTCATATTTCACGTCTTACGTTACGTAACTGTGAGGAGTCCTTTAGGGACTAAATAGAGTGCGGTAAGGTAAGAGGTAACGTAAGACGTAAGGTAATAAACCTGTGGAATCAGATGAGAGTGTTGCGTTACCTCTTACGTTACGACTATAAACACTCTCATCTGATTCCACAGGTTTATTTTCTTACGTCTTACGTTACCTCTTACCTTACCGCACTCTATTTCATACTTAAGGGACTAAATAGAGTGCGGTAAGGTAAGAGGTAACGTAAGACGTAAGGTAATAAACCTGTGGAATCAGATGAGAGTGTTGCGTTACCTCTTACGTTACGACTATAAACACTCTCATCTGATTCCACAGGTTTATTTTCTTACGTCTTACGTTACCTCTTACCTTACCGCACTCTATTTCATACTTTAAACTCTTCGAGACAACCCAATATTTCTTTAGAGGTTTGCAGCTCCACCTTCCATATTAATTTGCTGTTTTTTACTTACGTGCTTTCGTGGTAACGCTATCCAACCTGAGGGACGCATTGGTTTTGTTCCAGTCCGACAGATGTCGCAGGCTACATGGTATTCCCGTGGCTGTGTACAATACAGTCACTGTAGTATGTAGTGTCCGTTAAACTGGTAAGTGTCTATCAGGAGAAACGAATAGTGTAAAAAAGATGTAAAACATGGATAGTAGTTCTATCAGAAGTGGGAGACGGCTACACAGTAATAGGCCCTACATTTGCATCTTGTCCCTTTAGACTTCACCAGCTTGTTGGGTCTATTTCTGACCACTCATCCTGTTTCTTATAGAATCGACATACAGACTCCTTTGGGCAACCCGGATCATGGCCCAGTCAATTCCGTTCCGTGACCAATATGTCAATGGAAGCTGGCTCAAGCCGCAAAACCTGGCATTATGGCCATGTGGGTCTGAGATAACTTTTTTTTTTGTTTTGCCTGGAGCGAGGTCTACTTTGCAAAACATGATCAACAGTCTGCTCGGAAATCGCAGAATTTGTTTATGTCGGCATCCCAACTAGGCTCTAAGGGCTGTTTTGATAAGTCCTATGATACAGCTCCTCCGCAAAAAGTACTGGCTCACCGAACTTACTTACAGAACCCCACCGTCGAAAATAGACAGGCCGATGTGGATGCAAAAACCAACTCTCTAACTTAAGAGATATAAACATGTTTCTATCACCATGACGACCATGACGATTGGGCAGTTTCGGGTGCCCATCACGTGTCTACTAGGCTGTCACGGCACGCTGTCATATTTACGAGGCCACCCGATCCCATATCACATAGTGCATAGAAACACGTTTCTAAGTTACAGAGTACCGGCGCAGGTGTCGTAATGAATAGAGATGAAGGAGCGTTAGCAAATAGCCCCTTAATTGTTTTAGTTAGGTGGAGGTTACCTGTTTAACTGACGTGTCCCTCCAACGAGTGACAGATTTAGATCATGTTACGGTTGGCTGCATACGTTGGATATAATGATAATTGTGACTATTAGAAGTTAGTTTTGGTCTAAATATTCCCCTGAGGATGCCAAAGTACTTAGAGAAACACGAGTCGGGTTTGAAAAAATCGGTTTGGCAAGTGGTTAGAGTGTGCAGTGTTTGATATTATGCTATTGTTAAGAGTAGATGCATAGTACCTACTCTTATGTATACTATGATACATGGTGTATATTGTATTCTAATAGAGAAACACCTTATTCCGCTAATAATTAAAATATATAAATTTGTACACCTTAGTTGACTCAGTTCGTTTAGTTCTTTGGTTCATAATAATCTGTTCTAATAGCTATTTCTTATAGCCCGCATAAAGGTAACGTGCTTGGGTATATACCCGGTACTCATCCGTTGGGTAGGTATATACCAGGTGTTAAGGGTCTAGGGTATAGCGCACGAGATTGAGAATCCAAGAAAGGACGTATTCCCGAGTAGGCGAGGAGGCGTGGCCACCCCCGTTCCCTTTCTCCAGAGCTAAGATGAGGGCAGATAAGCCCAAAAATCCAAAGGTAAGGTCAGAAGGTCCAAAGGTAAGGTCCAAAGGTCACTATAAAAATGAATTTCGCATTTCCAAGCTCCTGAAGTTACCTTTAAACTTACAGTAATGACTCATAGAGCAAATTGAAGAAGAAATCTTGCGCTTGTGCAACTATTTGGTCTTTTTTTGATATCGTGTTTGCTTGTTAAATTAGAGGCATTTATAGAATATATGATTTTGAAGTGCCAGTTTTTTTGCACATTAAAAATTTTTTTTTGAGTAAATCGAAAATAGTTATCATTCATTAGGGTCTTAACTATCGCCTTCTGAAATATTATATTATGTAGTTTGAAAATAGAGTGTGTTATGCGAGAAATTGTGAGTCCGTGTTTTACATGGCAAATACGTATACATAAATGTGTGTATCCAGGCCCCTTTGGGTATTTTCCCGAATTTGAATATACTAGAAATTTGTCCACCACTGGCACTGATCAAAATCCTAGAGAACATTCACCAAATTTTAAAATTATTAAAATTATGTTGAATGTGCTAGCTCGATTTGGATTCGCAACTTTTGCAATGTTCTATATTTTCTTCATGGATAGAATGTCTAAAAGGGGATCATAGGGACGCGCCTGAATGGTAATGTAATTTTATAAATAGTGTATGGTAGTATTTATAGATTTTTTGCCAAAAAAATACCAATCACGTTCAACCGCGGTATTTACATTTAAAAGAATGATAGTAAGATAGATAGAAGGCTGAGCTGGGCATATATTTTAAGTCAATGTGATAACAAAGTGCAATTTCCGAGGTTAACGTGACAATAGCACATCTTTGCGAACTCCGAACTCCTATCTGATCCTCATCACTATAATAACCGCCTTCTCTTCCACATCAGAGCTATGCTATTCTAACAACATTAGATGGGAAACTCTGATGGATGGAATTGTATTTTTGCGGGTTGCAAGCCGGTCACCCATCCAAGTACTAACCGTGATCGACGCTGATTAGCTTCGGGATCGCCCGCGGGCTCGATTTTGCTACAGTACAGCCATTTTGGCGTAATTTGGATTTCTGGTACCTTATGATAGCTAGTCTAACTTTACTATTGCTACTAGTGGCGTGTTGAAAAAATCACGAGATATGATGTGCGCTATATCAAAGCTGGAATGACATTACAGTGGCTAAAGCTTGTTAGACTGCTAAATCCGAAGGCAATGGAAGGTGTTCGAGAAGGAGATATTATAGCTCAATATACAGGGTTGTCCAATAAGTGCGCGTGGCTCTCTAGCAGCCGTTTAAATTAGTAGAAAATGTTTTGAATAGAAAAACGTTTCTTTCCAAATTGTCTACTTGTAGAAAATAATTCCAAAGATGGCGAGCATACTCGAAGTAGGCATCAAATTCCTTATTTTAAATAGAACGCACTTTATTACTTATTTATTAATTATTTCGCAAGTTTTAGAAAATTTGACGTTTGTAATACTTTACAAGAAATGATAATATCTGGAACAGTAAGCACGACAGAAAGATGTGGTTTTCGATTTTGAAACGAGCGAGAAACGTAATGGTGTTCCAATAAAGTCACTGTTTGAGAAGCACATTAAAACAATACACTAGCAATTTCCAAATTTGAAAGTTTAAAATGTGAAAAAACTTTTTTAAACGGGATGTCTATTGATTCAGTGTGCCTTTGAAACAACGATTATATCACTCCCATTGAAACGCAAATACGTTTCTCGCTCTCTTCAAAACAGAAAACTGCATCTATCTGTCGTGCGTACTTCTCGAGATATTAACATTTTTGTAAAGTACAAATTTTCTAAAGACTGCTAACTAACTCCGAAAATATGCTTCATAGACATAAACTATAGTTAACAAACTGGGCTTAAAAATCAAGCTGAATTCAAAAATGTAATAATATACAAGGCATTCTATTTAAAATAAGAAAGGGTATCCGGGTGTCTGCCACCTTTGAAATTATTTTCTATAAGTGAATCATTTGAAAAGAAACCTTTTTATTCAGAACATTCTGTTCTAATTCAAATGGCAAGGCCGCTAGAGAGCACCGCGTGTTTATTGGAGAACCCTGTATATGTTTCAATATCTAGACCAGAAACACCATGAATAAGTAAGTTTTAATTTGTTAAACACTTTCACCATTTCTCAGAAATAATAGACATCTATCACATTCACCATTTTTAGCACTTCGAAAGAATTTTAATTTTGGCGATCTTGATCAGGGTAATGAGACGAACGTATTTAATTATTGATTTCAGATTGTCACCGGTTATTGATGAGTGTTGAAATTTTAAATTGAATCTGTTAGTTTAAATCGAGTTAAGATCGAGTCCAAAGGAGTCGGTTACAAACATAGAAACATAGAGGTGAAGCTAATCAGTGCTTGTTAAAAGAACACTACTCATACAGAGTAGGGCGGTCTTCGTAGTCGGTACCTAAGTATTCTTTACTTCTTGAGGGTCCCTTAAGTATGGTTTTGTGTTTCAAACAGCGACTTGAGGGTCCCTTACGTAAGGCTTCCTTGAGTTGGAGTAATACTTTAGTAGCGAAATGTCAACATGACATTTCGTTGCAGTCAATGCGATTTTGTAGGTTAATTTTGGAGTAAGGTGATGTCAGTTTCTGTCACATCGGTAAAATGTCCGGCACAGAACAAAAACAGATAACATGAAACATCAAAATGCGTAGGCATAGGCACAACAAATTGACTTATAAAGGGTGAGTCAAGCTCAACACCTCGGACTTTCGCGACCAAGTAATACCACTATTCAAAAATCTAACTATGCGAATTTATGTAGGTCGAGATGGACTACATTTTAAAAGTATTGACTCATATGCGGGTGTCTATTAAAAGCGCGGCATATCAAAGTTGTGTTTTTTTAAACGGAGTACCCTTTATATTATTACATATTTAGATTTCCGGGTCAATTCTAGTGTGACTTTTTGTTATCACACATGGGACTTAAAGCGAACCGTTTAGGTGCAAATCACAATTTTTGGTATAAGTAGATGTCAGAAAAAACTTGAATATCGTAGCTATTGTAAAACTTAGAGGGCTGTGACTTTGCCGTGTCACTAAGCATGAAATGGGTCAGCTTATGTTAGACAGTCGAGCTTGAATTATATTTATACTTGGAGAAATGGGTAGATCAATTAAGGAAAGTTCAATCATAGATAACTTGATGTTTTCAAATGGGAATGCGTCGTTTTTTATACAGTCAAATGTAAAATTTGACAGCCTTTCTAATGACATGTGGTTGTAAATATCAATCTTTGGTAGTTTTGATTTAATTTCAAATTTTCAAACAGGCCATGAAATATAAACAAAACACTGTTCAAATGGAAGAAAACAACTTAGTAGACAGATAGAGACGAACTAGAGCAAATAAACAAAGTTACAAAAATGACTTACAACAAATCAACTCTAACCAGAAATAACAGAGATAACACATCTAAGGTCAAAAAGCAGCTGGAGTACAACAGAAATGGATATTTTTCACAGCATACCAGCTACTATAATATTCTAAAGATTGACAATTCACAAAACCATTATGAATTTTGAAATGAAAGGAAATATACCACCAAATGTTGCAGACAGTTTAATGGCTTCAGAATAAAATTTCACATTTAATGATTTAAAAAAGTAGTAACCGATACCTCCTCTGACTGGAGATCTGGCAAATTCTTCAGTACCCATAAGCAAGATCGCCGAAAATGAAGAATGAATTAAAAATCTGCTCAAATTATTGAACATAATTTACCTGGCAAAACATTAAAATATGATTTGCCGGTATTCCTTTTTTGCGATCTTGATAATAGATAGGTACTCAAAAATTTAAAGCTACAGTCAGAGGTATTCTAGCTATTGACTTTGATGGAAATGACTACTGTTTTATACCATTAAATGTGAAATTGCGTTCTGAAGATATCAGAATGAAGACAACAATCGCTGAAAGTTTTGCTTTCATTTCAAAGTTGTTAGTCATTTTTAAAATTATTAATCTCTTGTAGTTGCAGTAGCTAGTATGCTTTAAAAATTATCAATTTCTGTCATACTCCAGCTTCTTTTTGACTTTAGATATGTTACCGCCGTTGTTTCTGGTTAAAGTTGATTTGTAGTAGGGAATTTTCATAATCTTGTCCTTTCATTCTAGTTCTTCTGAATATTTTTGCTAAGTTAGTGGTTTTCTTCTATCCGAATTCCAAACATGTTTTTCTTTATATTTCATGGCCTGCTATTTTGTTTATAGGTAGGGATATTGAAAAACACCGATTTGATTGAAACCTCGAAATTACATGAAAACTACCAGAGATTGATACTCACAACCTGATACCATTAGAAAGACTATCAAATTGCACATTTGATCGTATAAAAAAGATTAAGCATTCCCATTTGAAAAAATCAAGTTACCACTGATTGAAGTTTCCTTAATTAATCTACCGATTTCTGACGCATTCCATGCTTAGTGACAAGGCAAAGTCACATCCCTCTAAGTTTTATAATCGCAACGATATTCGAATTTCTTCTGATATCTACTTTTACCAAAAATTGTGATTTGAACCTAAATGGCTCACTTAAAGTCCCATGTGTGATACATAAAGTCACACTAAAATCCACTGGGAAATCTAAATATGCAATAATATAGACGGTGTTCTGTTTAAAAAAACATAACTTTGATATGTCACGCTTTTATTAGACACCCTGTATAAAAGTCATTATTTTTAAAATGTTGTCCAACTCAACCTACATACATTAACAAAGTTGATTTTTTGAAAAATGTTATTGTATGGTCACAAGAGTCTGAGGCGTTGAGCCTGGCTCACCCTGTATTTGAAATATGACAACATAGTCAAATGTTTGCCCGCCGTCTCGTAGATATTGCCTAGGAAACATTTACACAAGAAAGGATACACTCGAGGTTCCGTTAAGCATCCCTTAAGTATTACTCAAGGTAAGTAAGTATTACTCAAGAGGCTACTATGAATACGGCCCTTAGTGCTACTACACTACAAAATATGTCTTTAAGGACAGTAGTATGTCCTACTTGCCGGCTTTGGTAGCATGTAACGTGATGCTCGTATATAAGTAACATTTTTATTCCAAACAATAGCATGCACATGTTGAATTATTACAAGACGAAAATAAACTCATTAATTCTGCGAAATGCAAAGTCAGAGCCGCGTGTAATTGATCTAATTGGATTTCAAAGCTCAACGTTTACGATGCGCTAAGGCAACTACTGTAAACATGGTTAAATATACAAATGTGTAACATTCGAGTAGCAACAGATGTTTAACCTCTATAAAGGTTTATTTTTATGTTGGTAATAAATGTAACATAAATAGTTCTCTTGCTATAGTAGCTTGTAATCACGGCTGTTGTTTGTATTAAGTTTTAATCTATTTCCTATCGATTATCGTATCAGTGTGCCTTTTGTTCTTTATTTGTTTTTAGCATGTTTATAATAGAGCCCGGATTGTATGACAGTGGAATTCCATTACCCGCTGTGCTTAGCTATCTGGATAAATTCCGTCAGCTGGAATGCTGTCGTCTTAGTGCTTAGATCAATTTAATGTTCTAACAAAATACGTACATACATACACTTTTATGGTAACAATTGAGTGATAGTAGGTATCTATTTGTCAGCCTAAAGGAGTGTTTGTAGACGCAGACCTGCATCTTTCTGATATCACTGACGCTAATGCTGATATAACCACATGGAAAAACATAATGTTGCTTCATTTTGCATGTCTGAAAAAATGCGTGCACATCGGCTCGCTAGTTTTTAACTCTTGTGGATTTAATTTTTTGTAAATAATGTCAAAAGGTGTGGCAAGAATAACGTGCAATCAAATTTGTTTTTAACGCATCACAAATAATGGCTTAAAAAATTTCCGGGATGATTTCTGTGTTGTATTTCTTTTATTTCTTTCCGCCTACTATTTAGTGACTAGTTTGCAGGTTTCGCGAAGTTCGGTCAGACATATTGATGACTAAAACAAAATGAAACCCTTATGCCAAAAATAATATTAAAAAGTAATAAGATGAAAAATATCCTGAAAACCACGTATTGTTTGAAAAAAGGGCGTAGTCAGCTTTGAATTCATGATTTATCGCTATTCATCCAACTTTTTTTTAAATATAAGTCTGCGATTTCATTGATATGGTGATTATGGTACTTTTTACTCCTTTTCCTGAAGACTAGAAAGTTTAATCAAAAATTGTATTTTATGTGGTTATCTTTCTAGTTCCTCGCTTTTTGCTGGCGTACTATTAATACTTCATATGTTTAAAGTTCCTTACTGACATTTCGGCGATCTCTGTAGTCCTGTCAGCTGTCAATCAATGTCACTCACTTGAAATAAATGTTTTGTTGAATATTTTGTTCTTTTTTGATAAAGGCTGCAGAGGTCGCCGGAGTATCAGTAAATGTGACTTTAATGATGTTGGCAACAAGCAGAAAGTTCTGCCGGTGCGCCATCTAGTACCCGAAGGTAACGGCAACCAAAGAGAAATGCTACCAGCAGCAATAAACTCTTTGGTGGAACGACAAGGCTCGCTCGCTTTTGCCACTAGAGGCACGGATTTTGTACGCAAGCAGCGTATTAAAGCCAATATACGAGGGTTGCTCTATACCTCCGTCAATCCACCAGTACGCAGACAGCTGTTAGTAGCGTTTCTCTTTGGTTGCCGTTACCTTCGGGTACTAGATGGCGCACCGGCAGAACTTTCTGCTTGTTGCCTGCACATGTTTCACATGTTTTGTTAACATGAAATCCTGATGCTCTCTATTTCCGTCAATCGACCTATGGCGCACTGATGATCGCAAATAAGCGTGAAACAGCTGTCTGCGTACTGGTGGATTGACGGAGGTATAGAGCAACCCTCGTTTAATGATGTTTAACGTCAAATTGATAAATAACCCTCTAGAAGTCTAGATACAGGAGGAAAGAAAGGGATGCCGATTTTGATGCAATCGAGAGGAGTAACACACGTAAGTATGGCAAGCCTACATCTCCTTATTTGGAATAAATATTAGCCCCAGCTTGGCAAAAGTAAGTATTTGTAGACTAAAAATGTAAGTAACGGTCAGGAATCTTGACACGAAATTTTATATTAATGAGATCCCTACAATCTTAGTAGCCATGAGGCTTGATTTTGTTATTTCTATTTTTCTATATTTCTTTAGGCTTCTCTCTTTCACTGTTTCTGAATACCTGTTGAAACAACTGCCACTATCTCTCGTTGACATTGATGGATCTTGTGTTGCCAGCCCTGATGTTTATATATGCTACTGTGGTGATTGCTTCCAAGACTAAGCTAAACAAGATTGGAGACATCACTCTATCTTATCCATCCATATACCTTACTTTATATAGAATTTTCGAGCAATATATCTATTCAATTTTATTTGTACCCATTTAGTTTGCTGGATTTTATCAAATCTTTCCGTCAGATTCGAGTACTGCTGGGACTGGTAAAATCAAAGAATCGTATTTCATGAATTTTGTCGTATATTTTCTTCTCTAAGTGGTTTAAAAAAATCTGTCTTGTTTAGTTTTATCGTTTTTTTATATTACAAGATTATTATAATGCTTCACTTCAAATCCGAGGCACTTTTTTTTATCTAAATTTTGTAGATCAACTGGAGAATTGCCTTCGCTAACCATTTAAATTTCGTCCGCTCTTGGACTCTTGTTTGAATTCAGAGTAGTTGGAGCTTTTAGAATGGCATCCTTCCTCAGACAAATTTCTTCCATCTTGTTGTACTCTTTTATTACTAAGCCTTCGTTTCACAGCTCCTCGATGTAACAATGTCCCAAAAACTTGTAGTCTTCATGTACCTTTTTTGATTTCCTGATTCCTTTGTAATATTGTATATTGTGTATTTATCTTATTTGCATTTCTTTAGATTATTTCTGCTATTCATTTAATGGAATTATGCTTCTTCTCCTCACCGCAATGTATAAGCTTCTTGTTACTTCACTGCCTTCTAATTCTTCTTCAAACCACTTCTGTTTATGATGTGTCTTCTTACTTTCTATACGTTTTTTGACTCATCTAGTCATGTTTTTAAGGCACTCTACGTATTATTTTATTTTCTCCATACTCTTGGCTAACTTGAATGAGCACCTCACTTAGTAAGTCCTTATATTCAATCCTCTATTTTTCGTATTTAAACTTATTACTTGGCTCCTTTTTTGTGTACCTTGATATTTTTAGTTACAGGTATTTTTGATCATAGTGCAAAGTGGTCTACCTGACTTGTATTTTTTGTCATCCATAGGTCTCCATTTACCCTTATACAGGTCTCTTCTCTCACCATTTTCCATTCAGAGTCTAACCGCTGCGGCATCCACCATTACATTGCCAGCTAACGTTCAACATGTATCAGCAACAATTATTGAAGTCATATCAGACATAACCCCATAGTATCCAGTCTGACAGCTGGCTGCAACATAGTATTAGTCGGTGGAATGAGTATCATCATCATAGTCACAATGTCTTAACAGATACATATATTGTGAACTCGTAAAATGTACTCATTGTACGAGCTTCTCTTGGGATATCTTTAAGATCTTTAATGCAGTAGTTTCCCATTTACTTTCTGTATCCTCATGACGTTGACCAGATGCATCTACTGGTTCATCCGCCTTTAGAGACAATTTCTCACCCCAAGGAGAAGAAGGTGTCCTGACTCTTCTCAACTCGTCCACCCAAAGCTGTTGGTTGAGAAGAGGTTACTGCTTATACCGACAGTAGTTCGGTTCCTTTTAGTCGCCTTTTACGACACGCAGGATATATGATGGGAGATATTCTAACCCGCCCCCACAGGGGAGTATACCCTGAGTGATATCGCCATACAATTCAGCGATCGCTTTCCCTGCTCACATGTACAACATATAGCAACCAACGACCATTATCTATTTTTAACAGCTGATTCATTTAGTTTGCCGCGATAATAACATAAATAATTGATAAACGAAATAACAAACATAAATTGGGTTGCATCCAATATCCCAATTCCAGTTTTATGACCGTTTGCTCGCATGGCGGAGATTAAAGTTCATTCTGCTTTTGCGATAACGACGAAATTTACTGACATAATAGACAAAGTTTATATATACGGATAAAAATAAACACTCATGCATTTATATAAAGAGATCGTATGCTGTCTGACTATATCAGAGGTTTTCTCCATCACCCATTCACATCGCAATCGCATCCAGTATGTTGCAGAATGCACTGTATGCCAAGCTTCGAAAATACCAGATAAGCCCCGAAAGCCAAGCTGATCTGAAAGCGGTAGCACCTTCAAGGGCTGGCTGAGAAATGCTCAGCAACCTTCAGTAATTAGCACGTTAATAGAATATGACCCTATTGTGGATCCCTGAATACATTGATTGGGTAAATTGGGCAACAAGAGGGCGGACCTAGGATAGATCTAAAAGCTCATGCATCGGCCCTGAACCCGTGATAAGTATAATGTGTGCCAGCTAAAGGTTGCTCTGGATGAGCGGGCTTCCAACAAACTGTCAAAACTCTTGTTATACAGGGTGTCCTACGACGATTAAGACAAGCAATATATCGGAACTGGGCATTAGTAGCAACTTATAATTTTAGTAAATTAGAGCAAATACAGTATCTTTTCTTATTATTGCGTCACCCATTGAGGTATTTGTTTTTGGTTACGTGACGTCCGATTCAAAAATGTTAATGGGACACCCTGTATATTTGTGACCTTTTTCACTCCTCCTGATAAAACAATTCCAATGATCTAGCATACTTAGGGTCTAAAGTGATTCATTCAAGAGCTACAGGTACTTAAAGGACTTTACAACTATCATTATGAAACACTACCAAAGTACATAATTTAACTGTAGGGGTACAATGGTAGTGGTACTATCCTTTAAGTACATGTAGCTCTTGAATTAATCACTTGAGACCCCAAGTGTGCTAGTTTGCTGGAATTGTTTTATCGGGAGGAATACAGAAATGCACAAATGTACACATGTAATAATTTTGGATCGAATGTCACGTGATCAAAAACAAGTATCTCACTGGGTAACGCAATGACAATAAAAGATACAACATTTGCTCTAATTTACATCCCCAAAATTATAGTTCTCTACCGCTGCCCAGTTCCGATATATTGCTTGTCTTAATCGTCGTGGGACACCCTGTATAAGTTATAGACTAATCAGCTTACAAGAAACTAGCGAAAGCTTGATTAGAAAGAGATGACCGCAGGCCAGAAAAAAAGTTTATAGCAGGCCCGAACAAAGGTCATACACTATGGTTTTTAAATAACTGCAGAGAATCGCCAACTTTGGTGGAGGGTCGTTACTGACGTAGCCATTTGTTATCCATGAAAGTGGTAAGATCATATCAATCCCAGAATCTGGGAAGAAACCGCGATAGTCGTGTCATGAAAGTTGAATGTCTACACGTTGAAGGATATTTTGATAGTAGAAGGTACAAACACAGACCTCACAGAGCGAGAAACTGTCTTCTGCATGATCTTTTGATGTCCCTCTAGAAACTTTAAGACATCAAATCTTTATGACATCTTCTATGGAAAACATAAACAACATAATAGAAACGAGTGCCAAACAAGAGAGATATTTCAAATGAACTATCATGTCTTGTATGCACGCTGACAGTAGATGTGATAGTTCAAACACTATCGTGAGATTACTCTCAACTAGCCCGTCAAACGAGATAATGTGATAGCACTGTCGCGACAGTGCGATAGCGACTATCACGTCTATACGGTGAAAACGAGGTTCAACAAACGATTACTAAGATGCGATGATTGTTTCAGTGTTTGTGGAGTCGGTAGAAAAGCGCAAAGAAGCTTAGGCTTAGAGAAGCTTACCTTCTTGGTATAGTTTTTCCACCACAATTTCTAGATGCTGGACTGGATTGACCGTTACCTGATGGAGATCTGTGATATCAAAAATTAAATATAAAATTAATCACTACTTTATTTTTCAATACTGTGATATATTTTTCGGTGTACAACACCTTTTTCAAACAAACATGATGTGATCAATTTTACACTTAATTTATAATTTCTAGGTGGCTGTACACATGCATTGCAAGCTATAGGTGTGGTTGAGCAGTTACTGATGACGTCGATTTGTCCCTTCAAAAAAATTGTCATGAAGCTGGTCATCATCATCATAGTCACAATGTCTTAACAGACATGTTGTGAAATCGTAAAATGCATTGAGTTGGAGCTAGAGTATTGCCGACACGAATATTATCAATAGTTTTGATAATTGTAGCTCGCCATCGTTCGCGATTTACTGTCAGTTCAGTGGCGCTTTTGATACTCATATCTAGCAACTGTTTCGTCGTATCCACCCAGCGTGTAGGCGAACGGCCACGGCGTCGCCCACTCGGGGCGTGACGCTGAACTACAATTTTCTCCATATTATCGCTTTTGTGAATGTGTCCGAAAAATGCAAGCACTCTCGTCGACACAATGGAGGATAGTCTCTTTGGATTACCGAGCTCATCCAGTATGGAAACATTAGTTCGATGGGAGGTATAAGTAATTCTCAGCATTCTCCTCCGCGTCCACATTTCAAAAGCATCTATGCGAGCTCGGTCTGCCTTTTTAATAGTCCAAGTTTCCGAGGCATACAGAAATATGGAGAACACAAGAGACTGAACCAGTCACATTTTGGTAGCTTTAGTGATGTTATGGTCATGCCATATTTTAGTAAGCATTGTCATGGCCACCCGTGCGTGTTGAATGCGCCGTCGAATCTCATTCTCACAGCTACCTCACAACGGCCTATTGATTTTATTTCTCGATGATTGTCATGCTATCTACGATCATAACCTTGGTCTTGTAGCTAATACCAAGACTATATGAAGCACTGTGTTGTTCTAAAACGTTAAATAGGGCTACTAGTTCTTCCTGAGAAGCAGCAATAAGGGTTGTATCGTCAGCAAATCTTAAGTTAGATGTGTTGCTTCCGCCAATAGTTATACCGCCATTCCAGTTGTCCAATACCTGTCTCATCACAAATTCAGAGTAAATGTTAAAGCTGGTCAAGATAGGCGCAAAATTCAAATGCATTCTTGTAAATAAAACATAAAATTGACTTCACCTATGATAACTGATTTTCCATAGTCAAAGAGAAAAGGTAACGTTCATCTACATACTTCCATTGCTTCCAAGGTTTTTATGACTCACAATTTTGCTATAAACGTTTTAGAAAACACATTACGGATTTGTATAGATTCTTCTAATTAATTATCATCATCAGGGGACTTCTATAGTCACCATATTTTGTTTCAGATTTTTCCTTAATTTGGCATACAACGTCCGAAGGTGAAATTACTGGTACTGCTGTTTTATTGGAGATAAGTTAGCTCGTAAAGGTAACTGACTGAATATCCATTAACTGATATATCTACAGGAGCTAAGATGCACAGAAATGTCAAGATGAAGGTTTTGTGTTCATAATGTTCTAACAATAAAAGAGCTGATTGGTGATGAGCCACCAAGCAGCATATTGCCCATAGCAACCAGCTGCTCAGTAAGATTGCATGAGACAAAGGGTATGTGGGCGCGTGCGTGTGTGCGTGAGTCTAGCTAGCCGCCAAGAAATGAAAACATGACAACAATGGTTTAATAAAGATTTATTTCATATATATGAATGCAGTACATTTGTGTTCTATTTGTTTTTTTTTTTTAAACAAGAACTTAACTTCGGATGGAAGTCCGGGGAGTAGTTCTCGTGGTGCCCTTTCGAAGAAAAGGTGGTGCTCATAAGAAAGTCTTACATGCTGCTGTTGGCACCCCAAAGAAGGCTAGCTTCTTCAGAAGGAGTTCTGGTGGTGTCACCCCGAAAAAGTGTTCATGATAGTGGCACCCCGAAAAAAGTGCAGAGCCCCTCCAAGACATAATTATATTAGGTATTAACTGTTTGAGTTCAGAAGTGAAAAGAATAAACCATTACATTTCATCTAGAAGCTAACGTCGGTGGAGAGAGAGCATACCCCCCCACTCATTAGATTTTTCCCAAAATTTGTGCGCACTTGCGCAGTTTGTATAATTAATAATATTTCCAGCTGAAAGAAATGGAGATGGGAAAAGGTGGAGGTGAGAAGTAAAACAGTTATAAAAATGTAACTAGTATAATGAGGAAGTAGTTGCTAAAAATGGCAGTTGTAAACTATTTGTGTATGGTAGCCAAGTAAATAATATATAAATAATTTTGAAAACGGGTGAACCGTTACAATGTACATACTAATAGGTCCCTCACACTGGCAAAAAATGCGTTCAATATTTTGAGCATAAATATACCTACTGCAAAATATTGAATGGTCGGGAGCCCTCAGAACACATAAAAACGTTGCACAATATTTCAGTGGCTATTTGACTCGCGATGGAAAATCACCTTGGTTTGTACGCTGCCATAAATGCATTGGTAGCTTTACCCAGTAGGGTTCACCCTGGGATTGCATGTTTGTTAGTTCAGTTGTATGCAGCATTGACCGAGAAGAAAAAAAAAGAAGGGAAGGGTGTGGATCAGAAATTGGTTGAAGAAACGACTGTCACAGGATCATCGAGATCTACTTCGGGAACTGAGCTTAGAACCTACATTTTATGTCAATTTCTTACTCCTAAAATATACAAACATGGTCTGTCATCTGATTGAAAAACGTAATTATCGAATGAGGGCATCGCAATGTTTAGTCAGCCCTCTCACCCATATTCCAGAAAATATTGAACCTTTCCCCCAAAATTTGGAAGATTTTCCAGAAAAATCAAAACAGTTTTCTACTTACTCTCATTATTTTCGAGCAAAGTCGACATTTTCACAATATTGCTTAGCCCAGTTTCTCCACTAATAAGTGCAGATGTTCGTGGTGGAATTTAGTTGTCTCTTCTTACTACCAAACTTGCGGTTTGCAACGGTTGATACCGAAAGACAAATGTAGTAGATAAATATTAATGAAATTAATAATCCAAAAGAATCCAGCTTATAGCACTAATGATGCTGTCACAATATAACTGAAAGAACTATCATATCAGCTGCTAATTTTCCATTGATTATTTACAAGCTCATGTCCATTTTATGTGTTAATTATCTCTGGTATAAAAATAGCAAGCGAACAATGACTAGATACACATCCAATTATCTACTACAAACAAGCTTTTTTGTTCTACGTATCTGGACATGTTTACGTTTTCGTCAGTGTAGTACTAGATATGCGTTATCGTAAGGAATGCAGCGGCTGTGCATCCTGATTAAAAATGTTCTCGTAGATCAGTTACCAAAGCGCACTGTTATCGATAAGTTAATTTTAAAAAATCATATTGCTATCATGGTCACTAAAGGTCAGTAGAAATTCATTGTAACATGCAAGTAAATATTACCATAACTCTCCACAGCTATCTTTAATCAGACGACCGCACTGGTGAAGAAGCAATCAATTGAATGACTTTTTAATGGTTAATAATTTTCCTTCTATCTGTTATTTGTTTATAGTGGGCATTTATGGAAATGTGTGGGGGCGGGTTAGAACATCTCGCATCGTATATCCTGCGTAAAAGGCAACTAAAAGGAACCGAACTACTGTCGGAATAAACAGTAACCTCTTCTCAACCAACAGCTTTGGGTGGACGAGTTGAGAAGAGTCAGGAGTCCTTGGGGTGAGAAATTGCCCCTAAAGGCGGATGAACCAGTAGATAGCATCTGGCAACGGCATGAGGGTGCAGAAAGCAAATGGGAAGCTACTGCACTACCGATCTTAAAGATATCCCAAGAGGAACAAACTCATCAAATGGGTAAATGCATTTTACGAGTTCACAACATGTTTGTTAAGATATTGTGACTATGATGATGATGGAAATGTTAAGCTATCGTCTAGGGTAATAGACTCAAACTATGCTGATTTGTCGGCGGAAAGATTACGCGCAGACTCAGAGTTACAACTGAACATAAAGGTAGTAAACAATTGATTCTAATAGCCGACATCTTTTCTTACGTTGTCATATTGACCACCAGATTCGGCAATCATAATTATATACTATCGTCTTAATTGTATAGTATCCAGAAATATTCCATTCTACGTTGAAAAAGACGGTATTTTGATGGTTCAAGAATGATTACAGCAAAATCAATAAATATGTTAACCTCTACTGCGTTACTGCATATATCTACATCATAAACGCAAATTCTGAAGTCTTACATAAATTTTGAGGAAGTGGCAACGCCGATATAATTTGCGTGGGACTTATTTACGGTAGAACCTCGACTGTCAAACGTTTGTTTTGTTTGTGCGTCTTTATTGCTTGGTCAGTAAAATTGAATTCGCTATTTGTTGGTAACAGTAGTGAAGCTTTGTTAACTTGCTGTGCTATATCCAAGTGTAGTGTAACAGTTTTTCGAGATGGAACTCAAAAAGTGCAGTGTTTGTAACATGGGTTACAATGGAAGTATTTTCAGGTTAGTTGGCGTTACATAGCATTGCTAATAATTTGAACTGTCACTGCGAGGTCACAGCTGATCAATGTTTGGAGGCTGAAGTGTCAAAGATGATGGCTTTGAGCACGCCATGCTGAAGTGGTTTGTTTACTACCTCTATATTCAGTTGTTATTCTGAGCCCACAGATTACTTGGTTGACGTTGATGCAAGATTGCCAATTTGCGTTTTTTTCCTAAAACGGCGGTTTTTTCATAGTAAGGAGTTTTAAGAAGAGGGCGAAAGAATCTAAACAAATGGAGGACGTATGAGAAAATAATGAGACTAGTTCAATACACTTATCCTATAGCTTTATCAACTTTTCATAAACTTCCGTGAAAACATTTTTGATTATCTACTCAGTAGCGCTGTTGCTCTCTCAATCCAACTCAAAAATTTAAGGGTCCTTATACACCTTGTTACCACAATTGATGGCACCAATGCCATGCGGATATCTATAATCTACTACAGAGTGACCCAGTGAATAAATACTTAAGCCACTTTACATACTTTTGCCATTCATTTCATTGTAAAGTTCTGTCTTTTTATCAATTGCAGGTAGTACTACCCGGGTTTAGGCAATTAACGGGTGTTGCTTATCTATCCAATAACACTGAAAATAGTGTACCAAAGACTTGCAGGTAAGATACTTGTAAATTGGAAATAATTTTACTAATAATATCATGTACCCTTATTAAACATAAAAAATACATCATACAGAAATTAACCTATAAAAAATCATAATATTTTTCGTCATCTGAGGAACCATTATCTCCTTTTTATGTTATAGTTAACGGATCCCTCAAGTAGTCAAGATTCCACGTTTTCTCTTATGCTGGACTGGTTTTGGTCAGTTCTCTGGTGTTACTTCTCTAATGGCTTCATCAGACAGTAGCTTAAGGTCTTTCATTTTGAATGTCGTGTTATGTCTTGCTACAAATCCTTTCACTTGCGCCCAAGTTCTATAGTATTTAGTTCGCAATAATATGGCGGTGTGTACATCACAGTTACACTATGTTTTTCTGCTTTATCTTCTAAGGCGTATTTCAGAAAACGATGTTTGTGTACATTTGGTATTTGTTATAGTTCCTTCTTCATTCAATTACCTTCTAATTCAATATTTTTGGAGTCGACGAGAATGCTTACATTCTTCGGACATATACACAGAAGCGATAATATGGAGTAACTTGTAGTTCAGAGTCATGCCCCGAGTGGGCGGCGCCGTGGCCGTCCCCCTACACGCTGGGTAGATACGACGAAACAGTTGCTGGATATGAGTGTCAAGAGCGCCACTAAACTGACAACAAATCGCGAACGATGGCGAGCTACAGTGCTCAAAACTATTGATAATATTCGCGTCGGCAATACTCTAGCTCCGACTTAATGCATTTTACGAGTTCACAACATGTCTGTTAAGACATTGTGGCTATGACGATGATGATAGTTCCTTCTTTATCAAACTATCTTCAAATTCAATATTTTTGGAGGTTAACCAGTCGATAATTTCTTGTATTCTCCTAGATAAAGCTGGAGTCTTCTTTATGCGTCGTGAATGATGGCTTGCGTTATCGACAACTACCATAAAATCAGCTGGAGGATATTTTATCATTTCACAAAAATATTTTTCAAAAACATTCGAATTCATATCCTTGTGGTAATCTCTCGTATGGATAGGCTGAAAGGTTAACAAACCTTTTTCAGGAAATTTCTCTTCGCTTCCAATATCGATGATTATCAGCCTCTTTCCCTTTCCTGGAGGTATTTTAATACCCCTTGATAGGTCTTCTATGAAAGCTTGGCGAGCACTGCTTATATTTTTGTCTTGCCACATTTTTGTTATTATATAACCTTCATTAAACCACATTTCATCAAGAGAAACTATTTTGTTTTGCTCTCCTCGGTACTGCATTATACTTCCCAAGTATTTTCGTCTCCAGCAAACAATTTCATCGCTTTCCAGTAAAAACGCTCCACGCTTTTTCCAGGCAAAATCCATATTGTTTGAACTGATCTATAAAAGTTTTCTGCTTATCGACCGAATACTGACATCCTGGCCATGCTCTATTAAAATCTTATCTAGGGTGGGCATTTCCTTTTTTGAAATAAAAGGAGTGAACTGTTCTTTGAATTACACTTTTAAAGATTTCATCAAGGATTTTTACTGGTCCGCCTGGACTTTTCTTGGGAGGAAGCACTTCACGTGCATTCTTTCTCTCCCGTAATAATTTAAAAACGGTGGACTTTCCAACTCCAGTCATTCGGGAACATCGGTCGACAGTTTCTTGTACAATAAAATTCGATTAATCGAATTCGATTGATTGAATTTTATGCAACCATGTACATTTAAAACAATAATCGTTTCACTCACTGATAGTGGAGAATTATTGCACTATCTTTTCATTGGTGTGAATTTTGCCATTTTTTATAATACTATAAACACTACGTCTTAACAGAAAATACTGATGCGAAAGGTTATTTTAATTAATTTAATAATCAATCATTCAATAATAAACTATCATTTACAAATGAAGTGCCACTTACTTCGTCTACTCCGTCATAAATAAATAATGAGAGCAACATATCAGGTAAGATGGGTAAAGTGTACCTACGCCTATGACCGACACCAAAATATATACATTATGTATAATGCACTATAAGCGCTTTTGGCACTCAAAAGTTGACTAGAGACATGAATTCACAGCTTATGCATACACTAATCTTAATCCAATTTGCGAACCCTTAATCTATTTGTTAAATGGGCACATAACAAGACTGCTTTTGCTCAGCTCACATTTCTTTGCTGCCATCAATTATGAGAACAAGGTATATACATACTTTACAATAGTACTCCCCAGTTACTATACGTCGTCTCGGTATGAAGTAAAGGCAAATAACTTTGTCATCTCTTTTAACAGCTTTTTGCTGTCTTGGACTGCTTTTGTCTTTCTATATTGCAAGCTTTGAGACTTCAACTAAGGGTTGTAACTTTCATCACACATGTAGACTCATTATTTAAAATCTGTGAATTACGTTGTAGTTGTACTTTCCACTGATGTCAAATTGTCACTCGATTCGTTCTTTGGTCATCGCTCATCAGTTTTAGACTTGGTACTGTAAATCTTTAAAAATATTTTAAGTAGAACCGTAAAACAAACTAGCATTTTCATAAATTTATTTTCATTTTGTACCGTCGTTAATTTCTGTAATTTTTGTGGCAGTTCGCACAGTTTCTGGTTGACCAGGACGAGGTTCATCTTCAACTGATTCTACCAAACCAAACAAATAAAAAAATGATTTATACCTATATTTTTGAGTAGGATTGATCTAATTTACTACTACTATGCAACAGTGTAAGTTATTAACAACAGAATATTAAGAATTTAAGCAGCAATTTGACGCAACTTTCACTAGACTAAAAAGTAAGACATAAAGGTTACAGCCCTGACACACGTCTTATAATAAAATTGATACATTCAAAATTCAACATATCAATGTAATCAAACTGTTGCTCTCGGTTTACAACCCATCCCTGGACTTATTAGGTTCTCCACTAGAGGTGGTGTTGTTACCAGGAGAAAGTAACCTCTTCTTCTTTTTCTACAATCTATAACCTTTCATAATATTTTGATTTGATCTTTTTTGCATTTTTCCTTTCTCTTAATTATATCAATTCGCATTCAAACTCAACAATTGATACACTTTTGGCAATCTCACCCGCATATTCAGCTGACACTACTTGTGCATGGAACCAGGCATCCCAGGAGACGGTACATCGGCGACAGCAACATGCCTCACAGATCAACGTAGATATCAAAACAATTGTCAAGTGGGGATTAGCAAATGAACGTACAGAAAACTCAGGCAACAAAATTTACAAAGAAGTTTCACCCAATAGTCGAGTCACCTTCCGTCAAGCTTTTGGGGATCAGAATAAGGCTCAGATCCGACCATCGCTGGAGTATTGCTCCGATGCATGGGGATGCGGTTCGAAGCACTCTGTAAAGCTTAGTGTCCCGAAGCTCCAGAAGAGAGCAATTAGACTAATATCGAATCGCCTAACCTCACAAAGGACCTCCCCACAGCCTGGAACATCGAAGAAGGGTGGCTGACCTGTCCCTGTTTTACTGTTTTACAGATTCTATCACGGACGATGTTCGAGTTATCTCCCAGATAATAGCGCCAAAAGCCGTCCGAACGAGGAACACTAGAGAGGCTCTGCGAGCTCATCCTTATCAGGTCGAGGTCTCTACTCCCTAAACCAGTCTCCTCGAACATTCCTTCTTTTGAGGAACTTCGAGGCTGTGGGATGAGCTGCCGAGGAATTTGTTTTACGACGGCTACAACCTGCAGCGTTTCAAATCTAACCTGCCCGATACTTCTTATCCTCTCGTAGCATTTCTAAAGCTCCAAAGGCTTCCGGCCTTTGCGGGAGGCTGATCATAAAAGAAAAAGTATCTTCCGAAACATTGGAATAATGCCTCCTACCTCATTTCTGTTTAGATATTTCTTCAATAATATTGTACTTTTATCCTAGCATGATACTGGTTTATCTGCAGATTTTTACTGATTCAAAACTGGTAGTCACGCTACGAGTCAATATATGCTACCGCATATTTGTTCACTTTTTCTACTTTATTGTTAACATCACGTATTTATTTTAGGTAAACTCTGGTGAAGAATATAAACATTCTCGTATGCCGAACTTAACCAAAGGGTCACTTCTTGCGGGTCGTTTATTCTAACCTAAGTATATTGACAATCAATCTAGAATTTTCGAGCGTTGTTCTTAAGTAGTCTGCTAGTGTGTAGATGAAACTACCTTCCACTAGCATACAAGGATTCTAAATTTGGTAGTTCTTACCTTGAACGTGAGCCAAATAAGAGAACAAGAAAGCCAAACTTCTAGCCAGATTTGCGAAATATGATTTTTAATTTGCAGGAGTTCCCTTCCACATTCACAGTATTTTATCAGAAGACCAAGTAGATTGATAATAACCGTTAAACATTAACAATTTGTAGCAAATAGGCAAGCTACGTAATCAAAGGAAAAGGCTATTACATCATAGTACGAAAACAATGAATATGATACTGAGTAAGCAATCTCAGAAAGCAGTAAATAATCACAGTACAACTCAGAACACATAATTAAGATGATATCCTTATAACAGTAAAAATACGATTTTATTACTACACGTGAACTACACTAAACAATGGCTGAACAAGGTGAAGGTGGGATAAATAATGTAATTAACCTTTTGGGGTAGCGTGATTTGAATATATTTGTTTGCGGAGTGCTACAGGGTAGTAGTTACATAATATATAGTTACTAGTTACAACATGTGGACGAAAAAATACAAGTTCAACTATAATTGCACTGGACCTGAAATGTGAAAACATTCACGTAAACATCAAGTGGCCTATGGACAGACATGCAAGCATGTTTCAGTTCAAACTAACCGGCATAACCATAGCAAAGAAATTGTCCAAAGGTACATCACAGGCAAAAATATCAACAGCTAAGGAAACACTTCTAGAATACACAGGGGGGGACGTGAACAGGAAGGTGAGACAGAGAAGTACCTGCTGTGTGATTGTCCAGCTGTCGTATCGATACAAGATTCCCTTCTGGGAGAACGCTAGCCCTCCTTGGCCATGTTAAGGGGTATTCTGCTGAGCCGCAGATTCGGTAAAGACATCTCTTGACAGTTCGTTCCAGGCCCTTGGAATAGAGGTGCAATCGTATCGCTTGCATGTAAAATGGCCGTCTTGGGATGAGATGCAATGGTTCCGCGTATGCATCTAATATGCCCGGCAAGCGACGGAATGGGTTTGAAAAAAATTATTAAATCATAATAACGTCTTAGTATCTACAAAAATAGCTGTACTGATAGACTTCGTTATTCTCTGCATCATTTTGTTCGCAAGTTATTCCATTTTAAAGTTAAAAAAATTGAAATTTAGGGATCAGAGCGGAGCGCGCCATGCATCAGTGTACTGTTGCCACGTCAACTCCCAAATCGCGATATCGTTCCAACTTTCACTCACTCATTCTCTGTACTCACGCTTTATAGAAATCGTAATGCCTGGAATTGGAATTTAAAGAAAATGTTATTTTAAATGCAAAGTCTATTTATTATTCCTATTGCGCGAACAGAGAACTATATTATAATAAAAGTGGTATCAAAGAACATCCTACACTACAGTGCCCCAAAGTTAGGGGATGGTTTGTGATTTTTACTGAAATCATAATTTTATCGCATATTAAATCGAAGAACGCTATCAAAAAGTTGTGTAACACTACTCTTTCTCCTAAGAGAATAACATTTCTCATATCCCTGTTATCCGCAGCAGCCTAAATAACACATAAGGTGCCCTTATCCCAAGTATATATTTACAAGATTATCCGAATTCTTGAATTAAGAATTTCTTTTTATGTGTGTACTTTCATGAAACTGTGAGAAACCTATGATCTTGGCAATGCTTTCTAGAAACAGCTTTCAAATACGTCGCTTTACTCGTACAACGTAAGGTACTCAATTACTTCTAATTCGTACCAACTGACGATGCGTTGCATATATAATGCTTGATAATTTTCCATTTTAGAACACAAGCTAATGACAAAGTGGGCTTTTTTAACGGGTACGCTGAGCTCATAATTAGCGAACAAAATGTCGGTCGCATCGCCACCGTATGAATAATCCTTCATTTCCGGACCTAATAATAGCCGCAAAGCTTAAAGTAGCCGAGGAGAAATTAGTGGCCATTAGGTTATGCCACTGGCGCCGTAGAAAGGGTATATACACAATTTTACTATTCCCATACATTGACAAAGAAGTGGCAAGCAACATGCATCGAAAGATATTTGCATTTTACACACAACAAATATATACATCGGATTTCTGTTGTGCTTCCTAAATCAAAAGGAGTGATTTTCCATCAAGATTTTGACCGATGAATGAAATCATCATTTCTAATTCCGTCGCTCTGTGCCTGATTAGATCAAAACGGATACAAAAAACAGAAAAAAAACAGTTTACTACGGAGCATAGTTGTAGATAGCAGCGCGCGTTTGACGTTTCTCGAGAATTGTTGACGTGCTACATCGGACTATAAAAACAACAAAAATGGTGTTACCGGTATAACTATAATGAACTGATGGGTTTGATTTTAATTTACGGTGAATATGGTCAAAATGCCTTTTGGCTTAGCGAGTGTCTACTGATCGTTTCCCTAGCAATATTCACCTTGCACCCTGTCGATTCGTTAATCTCGTGCAAAAAGGTAGAGATACAGAATATTTGTATTAATATCATAGTGGAGATGCTGGACGACCTAGACAACCTCAAAGGGTGACAACTGAAGAAAAAATACATGACTTTTCAGGACCGTAGGACACTAGCGCGCCGCGGTCAGATTGGTCCTAATCCCACCGGTCAAAAGCGCGCAAAATATTTCGGATAAGAGGCAGGTAATACGTAATATCATAGATTAGTAGCACTCTCTGTCAGCAGTAAATTCACATTGAATTGCATCACGTATTTTTTCCTAACTTGTCGAATGCTCGTAATATTTATTTAGAAATAACCTAAAAAGTTAATTTGAACCTATACCTCTCGAGACAATGAAAATTTACTCAAATTCAATATATTTAAATGAATAATAGATGTTTTGAATCCAGTGAATCATGGCCATAAAAGTCTTCTACAAAGTATTCCGCAACCTACTTATGATACAGAAATAATAAACCGAAAGTCCATCTCAACCAACGCCCAATTTCAGAATGTACATGCTACAATTAAACTTTTGTATTTCTGTAATCCGTTCTGTATTTTTTTGAACCTGGCTTTTATCGGTTGAAATCTACACCGTACAGTTAGGTAATTATTTGAGAGGGGTTAAAAGATAAACTATTTTCTCCACAATAATGGATTAACAATTCAAAACCTAAAAAATATGTAGAACTTAACTTGTTAGGTAGCAACATAAATACCACAGGTATATAATTTTTTAAAGCGTAGATTATAAAATATATAAAAATGTTTGTACAGTAATCAAAAGTGTCATCTACTTATATCTTATTACAGGAGCACAGAAAAATTTGGTTTTTTTCAAGAAAATACAACTAGGTTATGGTCTTTATTATTAATGATTAAGAATAAAAGTTACGTTGTCATTAGGATCACGGAAGCTTAATTTTCTCCCGACGCGCGACGCGCAAGTGACCGGGGCAACCTTTCTGAAAACAGGTAAAAATCAAACCGTGCGCGCTTGTGACCGATCACCGTTTTCAGTCTACCGAACCATATCGGTAAGACTCATGTGACAGGACTGCAATCATAACTTCGTAGCGAACGAATAGTAAGCATTTTCTTACCATTTTTTTAGTCTTCTGCTGCTGATCCACCGCACATTAGCTTTGTCATTGCAAAGGCAGTTGCTCTTCCTCAGAAATAATAAAGTACCAACTTTGAAGGCAGCCTTTATATATTTTTTATATATTCGTTAATATTAGTTAATTATTAATTAGAAGAAAAATTACTTATATATGTGACAAAAACCATACGTCACAAGTCAGGAATGATTGAATTGGCTCATATTTCTTTCCAGTATCTGGCACATTACACCGCCATGTCGTTCGCTTCCCATAGGTCCTGGATTGTGCAAGAAGTCTTCAAGGATGGGCAAGATAGGAGATGCTCCATCATCTGGCTCTCCCTGCAGACGCATAAATCGTCCTCGGCTTATCCCTATCTCTAGACCTCTCACTTGGCATCTAATCTTGTTGAGGCTTTTCCAGGTTCTTCATTCTAGTTGTGACCTAGCAGGGAAGCTTTAAGTTTGGTTCCAAATTGGTATATGGTTCTCTGTTAACCACCGCTTCCACAGTACCTTTTTGGTTACTGACTTGGAGTATATCAGTCGGTTTGTTGACATAATGGCGTTCTTTCTGGATTTAAGTCTGGATACTGGGGGCTTGTGCCCATATGTCATATGACTGTCTATGCTGTATGTCTACATGTATGGGTTGTCCAGGTTGGCTGGTTTTAGACAGCCCGTGATTATCCTACAGATGTTGTTTAGGGTAAGGTCCAGTTTATTTGCAGGAGTCGATCTGGAACTTACGGGAAATGGAGGCTGGATTCAAAGCACATGGTAAGAGATTGTCTGCAATACAGCAGGGTGGGCCTCCCATTGGGAGTTGACCAGCTTGCGAATAACACCGTCTCTCGTATTCACATTAGCTCTAGTGTTCGCTATTTTATTTATTATAAGGCATAGTTCTGTCTAAGGTAATACCCAGATAAACTGGGTTTGGGTTTGTACTTGGGTTTGTATGATCGAAGAACTATGACGCGCGTGTCATAAATATGAAGGTAACCTCCAGTGAATAAATAACTTTTGACGAACAACAAAAGTGTAAGTGCCATTTCGGTTCATTCATGTTCAAATTTGAATTAACATTCAAATAATAACTATTAGTTAAAATGCTTTCCTGAACATTTAGGGAATTTTTTAGTGTTGTTTACTTATAGTGTTCATAGTACAGAAATATAAAAAAAGTATTGTTAAAAGTCTAAGATCAGTGAATGCATAAGCTGTAAAAAATCTCTCTAAGACATGTTTTCGACTATTTCCTCACAACTTCCATCATGGATTCAATTTATGGTCGTCTTCAAGGTCAACCTGATTGTGTTTACGTTAGTCAACAAAGCCACGGATTTTGTGACAGTATGTAGTGCCATTTCGTAGAAAAGGTTTTGCAGAAGTTTTTTTACTCAAAAAGCCGACGTTTTGGCGTTAACTTTACGTCTTCTTCAGGGCTAAAGTTCATATAAAGACGAACATTATATAAGTAAAGGTATAAATTGAAAAACAGTTCAGTTCAGTCAATTTCAAAAAAATGTTCACATAAAATTCACAATTAACATTTAAAAGATTTGAACAATTTTTACAAAATGCAACGCGGTAGAACAATCAAAATGGAAACCAGTACATTGAACTATTGATCTGTTGCATAAAAATATAAAAATCCGAAGAACCTTTTTTATGAAATAATATAAAAACACTGGTATAAGGTTTACTTTCTACTGTGTGTAGTGCTGCCAACACTGTTGCTGTCATAATTACGGTTTGGCTGTTTTCGCAGGATCTATTCAATTTGTATTTTTTTGTTGTGGTATTGATAGTACAATTCTTGACTTGTTTGTGTTGGTTAGAGTTCGGTCACAAAATTCAGCACCACATAGGTCTGCACTTGGGTATGCAAATGCATGACATGCATCATATGATTTTATGGTTGGCACCACCGCATTTGATATCAACCGTAACCACAAATTAGAGGAGGTTCTTATTACATGAAAAAACCTCTGATGAACTCCATGGACTTATATTGATATCAAATTTCTGTTTTATACTTGTTAAATTGGACCACGAACTGAATCCATGATATACACTACATGTAATTGTTGATGATGTAAAATGGCTATAATCCTCCTCCTGCCCAAACCACTCAAATATCCGTATGCTTCTAGTGCCACCAAGCCTAGTAACGAGGTACAGTCGACATTTACCACCCCCCCCAAAGAAAACTTATTTGGCTAAGCTCAAAAATTCACAAATCTCGTGATCTCAAGGAATGCTACCAAAAGTATTCAGATTTGATTTACACAAAAAACCAACAAAAATGGTAGCCATTAGCATGGAATATATATTTCAGACAGGTTACTAATGCCCACAGCGATGTATATGCGTAGAAGATGTAGGAGGAAGATATCAGGAAGAAGATGTAGACGAAAGTTCAAATGTATTTTGCAAGCCACTTCGTGGCATAGATTGACTGCATGACAGACACTTGCCATCACTCCTTAGAGTTAATAAAAATGATCTTCATCTTCATAAATTACAATGCTTTGTAGTCTTTGCGTTGTTTACATAATCCAAGTGGGGAGCTTAAAGTCTAATAATGAATCGTACGGCATATCTCTTTCGATTTGTTATTTTAATTAGGACTTTACTGCCGTCAAAGGTCAATGCGATGGAGATTAAGCAGCTATGTATATGCAGAACAAGATGAACATGCTAGGCCACACATCATGCAACGCATGTGCTGACAATCGTAAATTAATTTAACTCGGTATGGATAGATCGCTCTATATTGTCTAACCTGGAAGTTATTGAATTATAGAGCTCATTTTAATGAGAATTTGACAGTTTATTTTATTTATTATTATTTTATGGTGGGGATGGAAACCGCTTATGGTTTCAACTTACTTGTTGTGGAGGGGGGTTATAAAACAAAAAAATTGGTGTATTCATGAAATTGCGCTGAAAAAATTGACTGCGATGATATTGTGTAATTTTTAGACCCATCACAATGTTGTAATTGGGTTTTATTTCTGCGGAACAGTTACAATACAAAACAATACAAAAACGTATTTATTCAATATACGCAAATAACAAATAATTTTTAATATACTTATAAATACATGGAGAGCCACATAAGGGCCAGAGCTCTTGTTTGTGGAAAACATAGCTGTGACATAAAAAAAAAAAAGAAGCAAAAGTGCTATACAGCTGCATCGAACCCATATTCACTATGAAGATACCATACATTCAACACGCGGAACCCTATATAAATATAATATAATATCTAAAAACCCATGCTCTCACATTGATCCCATCAGGAGCACCGCAGTGCTTAACTAAAAGCATTGCTTGTCTTGTTAATACTGTAAAGTCATAACTGGCAAAATCAATATGAGACTGCTATTCCATATTTTATAATTTATATGAAAAATATGTTAAGCTGAACTTCATTCCACTATTCAAGCAGCGAACATGGTTAAGACGGTATTCATACCTAAGATTCAATCTTTTAAGCTACTCTATACATTGATTTTGAATTCAGTTGTTTAATATCATCTGACAGAAGATTGTATAGTCTAAGCCCTAGAAAGTAACAACTTCTTCGGGTAATTGTTTGTTTTACTCTAGGTGTCTTATATGTTACGGGATAGGGAAAGGGTGGCATAGTAGTGGTCAATACTGATGAGCTCCGATCTATTACAATGCTCTCTCACTAATACTGAATCGCAGAATAATTGACGAATATAAATATACCTACTCTTTATATCAGGCTTCTGTTGGAATCTCTGCATTTGGTGCTTGTACGTACTATAATCCTAAAACGTGTGACTAGGAAACTACGAATTTGACTGTAATAAAATTGTGACACCGTATTACTACCGTGGAGAAAATGGCAACAATGTATCGTTGTGGGAACTCTTATCATTGGCAAAGGAGAAATCAACAAAAAATGAAAAATATAAATATGGCTCATCTTTGTTTAGGTATTTTTTTGATGAGGATGGAGTAGGGACAGAGGACCTGTAAATTTTTGTTAACACCGATAATATGTCAGGAGTTAAGACACTTGGCGCTTTTGGAATCCATCGTACCGCAACTTCTGGTAATCATAATGAATAATTTTTGGAACCATACGACAAAATAACATTGTCAGAAATTGTTGCACTTTTAGCTTCCTTTTCAAGTTAGGTTGTATATAGCAAATTTAATTTTTGAGAGGTCATCATCCCTTATTCCGAATTCCGCGTCCATCTAATATAATCAAATATTTTTGAGGCTATCGTTCTGTAATTCAAATTTTTATTACATATTATGCTCTTCTTGGGAGCCACAAATTTCTTTATGTGGGTGTGAGGTACTAATCTCGTGCTTGCATATGGTACAGTAATAAACAACTTTGTGTGTTTAATGTTAAAGTACTTAGTGAAGAAGATTATCAAGGTAAGCAGTAAAGCTTCATGAAAACAACCAATCGATTAATAAAACTGATGAGGCAAGCCATTGAAAATAAAAATCTTGTCGCTTATTATCTAGAGTTGCAAACATTATGTTTCAAGCGGTCGTTTAATTAAAATTTAACAGATTAAAATTTAAAAAGCTATACGGTTCATTATGCCTAAAAATTGTTGACGTAATTGCATTTGTTGTTTATACAAATAGCCTAATTGACTTCTAATTAGCCACAATTTGTAAAAAATAATCGGCAATACTGTGAATGTAAACAGTCATCTTATTAGGCGTACATAAATGACTTTGTGATAAAATTAATGTGCTAAAAAATTAAAGGAAAAAATAGAATGCCAGCTAACCATTCTATTTTTTACTCGTATTTAGCCGTATACGCTTGACCTCAATATCAGATTTATGTAGTTTTTCTTCACTTAGGTTATTTAAAAGTGATTATTTAGGATATAGAGTAGTACTCTGTGTACAGAATTGTACCGTACAAGCCGCCACCTTTTGTAACCTAAGTAACTAGGTTATTTAGACTTCTGGTATTTTTGTAATATTTGCAGATCAATGAAGTTGTTACTTACGTCGTTACATCGAACTATTATCGAAAAACATTAAAACAAACAGCAGTAATCACAATTCAAATATTATATACACTCCATTGAACAGATATAATTTACGTTAAACGTAAACATACTTTAGTATACTAATGAATTGATTAACTTGCGGCAGGTACTATGAAAACTCTCTTATTCCGGAGTAGACAACTTCAAGGTCCTTGTCTTTTGAAAATGTTATTATTCCTTTATATATAGTTATATTTTGAGCTAGTATCATCAATTTCACAAATTATTGTTATTTTAAATCGCAGTAACACTCTGTCTTTCATGAAGAAACGCTTCGTCTGTAAGTGTGCTTAGATGCATCCAAATTGAAGAGCACCAGGAATTAAAAATAGTTCAAACCTCAGAATTTACAATCTATTTTATGCTGACCCTTCGACTCTATTAGAAAATGCTTCTGTTATGACTTTTGCCTTAAAATCATCTCTGTCTCCAAAAATAATATATATGTTCAAATACTATCCGGATTTTAAACAGAAAGTAACACCAAATGCCTTAGATCAGAAGGTACAGAAAACTCAGCCAACAACACTGACAAAGAAATCTCACGATGACTTACCAATTGTGAAAATGGAGGGTCATCCAATAATCAGGTCACCTTCCCTCAAGCTTTTGGGGATCAGCATCAACAATAACATGTCCTGGCATGACCACGTGGTCAGCATTGCTACAACGGCATCCCAGAAGCTTGGAGTTTTGATCCGCTGTAGGAAGCTGTATACACCAGAGCAACTACTCCTGCTCTACAAGGCACAGATCTGACCGTCGTTGGTATAGTTTGAGAATGCGCTCTCTGAAGCTAATGGACACTATCCAGAACAAAGCAATTAGACTAATCGATACGCCTAACCTCACAAAGGACCTCCACAGCCTGGAACATTGAAGAAGAGTGGCTGACCTGTCCCTGTTTTACAGATTCTAACACGGAAGATGGCCGAGTGAGCTAAGGACATGTGGTTTCCCAAGAAGGCATAGCAGTGGATCCTCAGAAGATCGAGGCAGTAAAAGGATGGCCTATACCCAAGAACAAACATGACGTAAGGAGCTTGCTGGGTCTGTGTACATACCACCGTCGATACGTGGCTGGATTTGCTACCATCGCCAAGCCGTTGACTAAGCTTACGGAGGAAGGCCGCAGGTTCCAGTGGTGAAATGACTGCCAGCAAGCTTTCGCCCTGCTGAAGAAAGCTCTCTCGACGGATCCAGTGCTAAGCTATCCCCTACCTACTGGCAAATTTGTGTTAGACACCGATGCGGGCAACGTAGTGTAAGCATCAGTTCAGGTTAAGGGAGTTTTAAATAAAAGAAAGCTGAATGAATGACCACACCTTTACTTCAACATTACTTTTACAGTGTATATTTCAACACTATACGGTTCTAACAATAACAGTATACAATAATTGCACACGCAAGAATACCTTCACCCTCCACGCGTAAACATAAACAGCCCACCACTCCTCACACGGCGCGTCCTGTACGACGGATCCAAACAATCTCTCTGCCGGCGCAACGCGCAACTGTCACCCGATAGCGGGCAGTATGAATAGCTCGCCCAAAGACGTTAGACGTCAGGAATAGACGACTAAATGACCGAACACATAGATAAACGGTAATAAAGCTAACAGTAGGGATAGGTTCAGTTCTGTCGCAGATACAAATTGGTCGAGAGGTGGTAATCGGCTATTTCAGCAAGACGTTATCTATTAAGCCCGAGGGAAACTATTGCGTCACTCGGAGAGAATTGCTGGCCATCGTCAAGTCCGTGGAGCACTATTACAAGTACGTGTACGGGAGGAAGTTCCTGCTGAGGACGGACCACGCATCCCTGACATGGCTACTTCGGTTCAAGAATCCAGAAGGGCAGGTAACCAGGTGGATCGAGAGACTGCAGGAATTCGACTTTGACATCGAACATCGTGCTGGCAAGTCTCATGGGAATGCGGACGCACTTTCAAGGAGACCGTGCCCCGACGACTATGCTCACTGCAACCGAGCTGAGACGAAGGACGCCATGACAAGAAGAACCACCGTTGTGGATGATCGCTGGCAGCCTACCGAACTCCAGAAAGACCAAAAGGAGGATTTCAGCCTGAAGCTGATCATCGAGCGGAAGAGGGAGGATCGACGACCGAGTTGGCAGGATGTTTCACCTTACTCGCCTACCGTCAAGCCCTACTGGGCTCAGTGGGACAGACGGGTGATGGAGGATGGCATCCTGAGGCGAATACTGGAAGACAAAGAAGGGACCCAGGAAAGACAGACCGTGGTGCCTAGGAATCGCGTGACCGAGGTACTTGGGGAGATTCACAGCGGAACTAGTGGAGGTCATCTGGGCGTAGCCAAGACCCTGGAGAAGGTTCGGGAGCGGTTCTACTGGACTAGGTGCAAGGAAGACGTAAAGGAATGGTACAGGAAGCCGCCAGCCGCCAGCAATAGTCCACAGAGGCGTAAGAAAGCTCCTATGCGCCAACACAACGTCGGAAGCCCCTTCAAGAGGATCGCTAAGATGCCAAATGCCGTACAAATAAAAAACACAAGAGAGGCTCTGCGAGCTCATCCTTACCTGGTCGAGGCCCTACTCCCTGAACCAGTCTCCAACAGCATTCCGTCTTTTGGAGAATTTCGACGCTGTGGAATGAGTTGCCGGGGAATTTGTTTTCCGACGACTACAACCCGCAACGTTTCAAATCTTACGTACACCGACATTTATATTCTCGCAGCGCTTCTATAGCGCCATATACCCTGTTATCCGATACTTTAGACCGTCAGCCGTGTCAACAGCGAACAGATGTTCGGATAGTGATAATTAAAAATTCCCCAGAATGACTCTTGACACATGCTTTGACGGCATACGTACAGGGCTGCACTCGGTGCTCGTACCGTTACTGACGAGTAATTGACGCTTAACAATATACAAAGGTGTATTTGTTCGGTCAAGCATTTTTGTTGTGAATTTTTTTTAGATACTGAAACAATTTCTTATTCAGAAAGATAGTAAGTATATTTTGCAATGGGATATTAAGTAAAAATATTACTAAGACGGTTCTGACTTGCAGGATTGCAAATTCAGATCACTACTTAAAAATGTAATCTGAGATGAACTTCTTCGTCAGCTGATACCTATCAAACAGACGTCAAATCAGTCTAAAATATCAGGTAACGGAGTCTAGGCTTTCAGCCTTTATGGGAGGCTGACCACAAAAAAAAGATTGCAGTGAACGTTAGGCTATCTGACTTTTGGAATTTGGATCGGTTATAAAAAACTAAGAAGTATTATTTGCTAATAAATGACTTTATTAGAATGGCTAGGCATCAGAATTTAATAAAATTCAACATCATTTAAACTATTGCCACGACTAGCTTGATAGTACCCCATTCGATCAACCCAACGTTTCACATTTTTTCGATTGTTTTGGCTCCAGCCTCATGAACGACAACTCATAGGTATTTTAAGGTACCTATCGTTTCTGGATGGTTAGCGTAACACACGCTTAAGAGTTCCCTACAAAAAATCTAACAAGATCAAATCACAGCTCCAAAACGGCCAATTGGTACCAGGTTGTTATCTTCTTCAATTTTTTGAAACAAAATTTCGTTTAGCATGACAGGTAACATGGTCCATTGATAGCAACTTGGCTTTGCTCCTTTTCGAATAGAAATGGTGCAATAATGTCACTGGCTCAAAAAACATACCAAACAGTTAAGGGTCTAGAGTATAGCTGCGCGAAATTGGGAATCCAAGAAAATACGTATTCCCGCGTTAGGCAGCAGGCGTGGCCGCCTGCAATCAAAAGGCAAATTGAAGAAGAAAGCTTGCTCTATATCACTTCGGTGGCCTTGTTTTGATATCGTGTTTGGTTGTTAAATTACAGGCATTTATAGAATGTATTTGATTTTGCATTGCGAGTTTTTTTGGACACTAAATAACTTTTTTTAAAAAATTACTCTAAGATGTGATTCACTAAAGCCTTAACTATCACATTCTCTCTATGTATGTAGTATGAAAAACAAGTGAGTTGTGCCGCTACTTAAGAACCCGTGTTTTACATGGCACATACATATATGTATAAATAGAGAGCAAGAGAATCGTGGGGCGTATCCGCAAAAAAGGAAGAGGTTGGGGAGCAGAACATTTAAAGGATGGAAGGGTGTAATCTGAGGAGTCAAGGATGGAAAAATCAAGCCAGAAGCCACCGACAAGAGCCAGCCAGCACATTTGTGGCTTCGGCCGAAAGATCTCGCCTTCCGAGACAACAATCAACGTCGTCACGGAGGCCAGCTATAGCTACCTGCCATCCTTGACTCCTCAGGTTACACCCGAAACCAAGTGTTATGTTGTGTGACCTCATCTAGATGTGGGCACATGACATTCATTTGGGCCTGATGAAGCCAATTAGCAGAAACACGTGTCGCTCGGGTTACCATCCTATAAATGTTCTGCTCCTCAACCTCTTCCTTTTTTTGCGGATTCGCCCCATGATTCTCTTGCTCTCTACTTGTTTGTGATCCGCACAACCATCTGTCTTTGTTTCGTCTTCCCTAGGGGCTGTAGAATTCCGTCGGCAGGTAGCTATAGCTGGCCTCCGTGCCGACGTTGATTGTTGTCTCGGAAGGCGAAATCTTTCGGCCGAAGCCACAAATGTGCTGGCTGGCTCTTGTCAGTGGCTTCTGGCTTGATTTTTCCATCCTTGACTCCTCAGGTTACACCCGAAACCAAGTGTTATGTTATGTGACCTCATCTAGATGTGGGCACATGACATTCATTTGGGCCTGATGAAGCCAATTAGCAGAAACACGTGTCGCTCGGGTTACCATCCTTTAAATGTTCTGCTCCTCAACCTCTTCCTTTTTTGCGGATTCGCCCCATGATTCTCTTGCTCTCTACTTGTTTGTGATCCGCACGACCATCTGGCTTTATATGTATAAATGTACACACAGGCCTCTTAAGGCAAGGACACATTACTAGGAGACGCTACGAACTGTCACGCAACGCGACGCCACGCGACGTGACGCGACGCAACGGATCTGGCACTGTAGGCGTACGCGTACATAAGAATCTACGGTGGCAAACACTGATATCGGTACTGCCACTTCGTGAGAATAAATATACGAATTGAACAGTGATATTGATATATTTTTGGATGATTCATTTTCACTGTGCCGTCTCACAAAATAACATCAGCGGTTTGTCAAAACCTTTCTTCATACATCCCCACATGAAAAGGATCCTTCTAACAGAAACCGCAACAAAACTTATCAATCATTCGGGAAAGAAAGCTATTAACCTTCACTTAGGTGCTTGAAAAGGCAGATAGTCCTTTGGTCTTTTATTCCTGCTATTACCACTTCGAGTGGCCTGTTCTTTAGACTTTTCAGGGAGTGTTGCAACAAGGTGCATCGTACACAAAGGTTTCTTCCATTTTTATGGTAAATAGGCAGCATATGACAAAGGCCATTCGAGTACGGTAAGGCGCCGCTGTAAATTGATTCTGTGACAGCCAAAGGTGCCTGAGTGGGGTATTGTTTGCGGTACATCTAGATACCTACCTGTTTGTTTTATGGCATAGTAGTTTGTGACAGTATATCTATTTTTAAAACATACTTGCTCAATCAAACGTAAAGATACTTTTTAACTAAACACGATACTCTGGTCCTGAGAGAGACAGAGACAAACAAAAGACATTTGATAAATCAGAAACGTAATCTGCAATTTTGCAAAAAATCACTCCAATAAAAGACTCAATATTATTTGTTTCGTAAATATTAGTGTGTGGTGCTTTATTGTTTCAAATAATCATCAAACAAGCAAGTTTATCCAGTTTGTTGAGTAAGCACCAAACACAGTTCATCAACAATGGCCTTAAAATTTGGTTGAATCAATTTCAAAAAAAAGCTTAATTCTGGGAAATGTTTAAATATTTGAAAGCATTTATTAAAAGCATCCGACGCAGCCATCAATATAGATTAGTTTCCAAAAATAGTATGTTAAAAATTACATAATTGCAAAAATTAGTGCAAAAACATTGATAAAAATTAAAAATTTTAGACAACTTCACATAGAAGTCCGAATGTCTATAAAAGACTTTTACCAAACATAATTGACATTATTTTTATAGGTCAATCATCAAACCATTAGCAACCGGACATTTACGCACTATTTATGGGACACCGTGTATACGACATCCCTTTATTTCAATTCATTGTTCTAAACATAAGACTTGAATTCTAAGAGTGTTAAATATATACTGAATAAATCATCTGAAATATACTACCTTAGTTGTACTTGAATCATCTGCGTCATTTGTTTCAGTAAGTAAACCTCAAAATTAATTTGTCACATATTTTAGGAATGTCCAGGAATTGACGAACAAAACTAAATAAATAAAAATTATAAAGTCATGTCATATATTTTTAAGCAACTAGGATCTGATGCATGGTTGAACTTCCTACAACAGCGATTCCATTACGACTTACATGACGACTATGTTGAGTAATTGAAAACAGACAATAAAAAATATTCATACCATTTCTTGCGCAGTTGATAATTCAGCAAATTTTTACTTACATACCAAAAAGGTTCTTAATAGGTTAATAGATTTTTTATAATAGGTTGCTTAAGTGTTTCCGAAACCGTAATTATTTAACTTCAACAATCGCCTAAATAAGTTGTTTCAAAAAAGGTATTTTATTTTCGATTTTACCTCCAATCCAGCTTTCAGGACATCTTTTCTAATGCTTTGAGAAAACAGGATTACTGCTGCTGCTTCTGATAATTTATTAGCATTAATAACTTGATTGTTTGGAGCGGAATTTACAAATTGAGCCAAAGCCCTCACTAATTTCTACACTGGGACTAGGGAGAACATCAGGATAAGAAAGTACAGCAGCTGAGTGTAGTCTGCATACGATCCTGATAAAGAATGTTGAACTAGTTTTGTCACATCTGCTACAAATACTAAAAATAACAAACGTCTCAGTATCGGGCCTTGAGGTACATACAAATCAATCTGACGCAAATTTCCAGAAACCGTAGAAGTTTAGCTTAACACACGTAAGTGTGTGATCGATTTTATTAAAAGCTTTGGAGAAATCAATGGATACAACAGCTGCACATGCGAAAAAAAATTTTCACTGCGAATTATAGTACTACAGACAAAAGGTTCAGTAACCTTATCTTCAATAATTTTGAAGAACTTAAACTATGTTTCTCAGGCCTGATGCTAAAAAATATATTAATACTGACTTGGTCGAAATAAATTTTATTTATTATATTCAGATAATATACATGATGAATCATATTTAAAACTATAAGTGTGATTCGGATTCAAAACTTTTTGGTTCCAGGACATTATTTTTCTTGTCCCTATCTACAGGGAGGGACTAGCTGTGATAGTAATGATGTTCACTTTTACGTGATACGTCTTACAATGTACAAAAATGATCACGTCAAGATGATCACTTTTAGGTATCTACTATTTTATTAGTTCTATGGACTTGGTCAAAACGAGCTCTTAACTATACTGGAAAAAATATTTGTGTATTGACAGAAAAACACAAAAGCACTTGTAGTGGCTTGGTACCAAAAACGTCCAATTGTAGATATTACTTGGTCAGTTTTTGCAGTGTATCGACGAATTAAGGATCTAGTGTTGCTTCAGTTTGAGTAAATCTCGAAACTTTTTCCCACTTTTTCTGTATATCATTAACTTACGAACACCAGGTTCGCAAAGCACAATTAGCACATGGATAATATGATGTATTACTTAATGCATTAACAAACAATAGTTAACAACGTGCCTCAGCCAGTTCAAGTGACTCTATCATGCGTGTTCTCACAATATTACCCAATCCATGATTTATAGAAATCTGCTCTTCCCATCTATAATTAGTCCTGTTGACTGCACTAACAACATCTAATGACTTGTTTTTCGCAGTACGGTCCTTTCAGTTCAAACAAGTGCGGGACACGGTCAATTTGTATTCATCGTTGTAATCATTTGAATCACTTATGCGCGATACATGCATGGTAAGCTCATTTGTAGCAATGTCGTTGACACAATTACCTACAGGGTGGGCGATTTATTGTTTAAAAGAACTAGAGCGTGTTGACATTGTACATTTTTCCGCAGGGAGTGATTTATAGGTACGAAGATATATCAGTATATAACGGGACTGGTGCTGTAACTTTTTCCAAAGGCAGCATTTTATAACAGACAAAATGAGACATGAAGGCGTTATATTTTAATGTGCTGTCGCTCAAGTAGGCTTTAATCTAACGTCTGACGCACTGTCTGACGTCTGTAAAAAATTAATTATTGAGATGCCAGTGTTTTGCGTGCCTATCGAAAAACTGATAATGGAGCAAAGATAATATATGATATAGAGTTGAGAATCAGAGTGCTGAACAAAAGACCCCTCACAAACAAATATACAGGGTGTCCATTTAGTGTGTAATTCTTCGATATCTTACAAGATATACATACCTGATAGAAGAAAATATCAAATTCAAGAGTTATTTGGTTACTTAAGACGCATATTCAAATAATATTGTGGAATATACAGGGTGTTGCGGGAAAGTAGGACAGTGATCAACTTAATTTTTTTATATAGAACTATCCTTTTTTTTTAAATTCTACTAGCTTCCACCATTGGTCTCTATTTAACCCTAAAATGTTTTTGGGATCGGTCGCGACGTTGCCAAGTTCTAATTTATTTTCTATTAATTTCCGGATTTGCAAGGTCGCAAGTAACACGTCCACATTGACATATTCCTTCAACGTTTCTCAATAATATTATACAGCGAGTTACTTGAATATTAAGTGGATATTATTTTGGATATTACAAGCAATATGTATCTACAGGGTGTTTATGGCAGAATTTTAAATTACGGCAACTTGAAGGTCATTTTTCTCTGTTTTTTTAAATGTAACACCCTGTATTTTTTATTTTAAATCGAAATGTCTACTAATACCCTATCTTGACTTGTAATACTTTTCTTCGCTTTTGCGGCGTTGCCAAGTTATAAATTATTTTTCCAAATTTTTAAACAAGTATCCCCAATTTTCATTTATTTTGAATAGAGTCCTCTACTTATTTTAATTGCAAAGAATTGCGCATGTCGAATTTAGTAAGATCTCACAATTTCAAATTTTTTTTCTATTAATTCTGAGATACGGCAATACCGCTTTTTCAGTAAACAGTACCGGAACGTTTAAATATTTCCAAAACTGCCACAGCTGGAGAGGTGAAATTCAATACTTGGCGGGTTTTAACATAGAGAATCCAAAAATGGTAACGTCGGCGTTGTCCGATTTACCAATTTTGCGTCATAATTTTGAATGGAATGCCCTATTTATGAAGTCTAACGTGAAAGTCCAAACTTACAGTAATGATTCAGAAAGCAAACTGAAGAAGAAAGCTTGCGCTTTGTCACCTATTTTGCCCTTTTTTGATATCGTGTTTGGTTGTTAAATTACAGACATTTGAATAATGTATGATTTTACATTGCGATTTTTTTTGCAAACTAATAAACTTTTTTGATAAAATCGCAAATAGTTGTCATTCACTAAGGTTCTTAGCTATCACCTTCTGAAATACTGTGTATGTAGTTTGAAAAACAAGTGAGTTCTGTTCGCAATGGGAATCCGTGTTTTAACATGGCAAATACATGTGTATGTATAACTGTGTATACCCAGACCCCTTAACCTTGAAGAGTCCAATCCAATAGTAAATTATTTTGAGGTAGACGTCTTTAAGTTATTTACGACTGCCTAATTTCAAACAGTTCAGTGCACAAATACAGCCGCTATATTTGAGTATTTCAAATTATTTAACTTTCTTAGCATCCATTTCAGAAAAAAATAACATGTGATATATGAAATCAAGGTCCTACCAGAACATGCCGGAAAAAGAACCGGCTGCCAGCCGGATTCGAACCCGCTTCTTCATAGTTCTAGTCCGACGCTCTTACCAGCTGAATCATGGCGGTCATGGCAATCCAGCCGGCGAAACGATTCCAAGAAGCATGGAATTGTATTCACGCCATCCTCTGGTGGCACGGAGCAGCTAGTGCTACAAAAATGTAGTTTTTGGTTCTGCTACGATGATAAAAAATGGGTGAGGGTAACCCAAAAAATAATATCATAATGTGAAATTCTCATGCTACCACAATAAAGAACATGTTTTCATATGTCGTAAATGCTACCGTGCATCTCGAAAAATCTTCAAAATGGCGGAATAAAAAAATGGAGTCAAGCTGACTGACTCTGTACTTCCCACACATAATGATGATACACTGACCCGATTTTTCCAAAACATACGTATTTTCCAATACTATGTCAAAATTTCATTAAAATCAATTGAACAATTTTCGCGTTACGCGATATCGAGCGATTTAAAACAATACTCTTATGTATACATCACAAATTCTAAGTCTCGTGGTTTCTATAATAAGCATGCAACGTTCGGATGGACTCATATCGCTAGGTTTTTCATTTACATGTCAATGGACAGCCCATTACGAATACAACAAATTTTTCAGTATTACAACCCCCCACCCCCCAACCACCCCAAATTTACCCCCACCCAAGAAAAATTAGAAAATGATCAGGAACCCCTAAAACGTCTAAAAACGAAGTTTGAGGCATATTTGAAATTTTTCGTTTTTTGCTAATTACTCCGCCCCTCGTATAACGATTTTCTAAATTATAGGAGCATTACCTACTACGACCCCACAGCATAACGCTGTCCAAATTTCATCACAATCCATCCAGCGGTTACTGAGATTACGAGGGTAGAAAAACGCGACAGATAGACAGACAGACCGACAGACCGACAGACCGACAGACCGACAGACCGACAGACCGACAGACCGACAGACCGACAGACCGACAGACCGACAGACCGACAGACCGACAGACCGACAGACCGACAGACCGACAGACCGACAGACCGACAGACCGACAGACCGACAGACCGACAGACCGACAGACAGACCGACAGACCGACAGACCGACAGACCGACAGACCGACAGACCGACAGACCGACAGACCGACAGACAGACGACCGACGGAAATGAGTGACGTGGATTTTCGTTATGTACACATCATAAAACGCCCAAAAAGTGAATTATCTCAAAATCGAAGATTTTCGCGATCACGATACTACCCTCACCTATCGGTGTGGGAAGTAAAATCATAAAAGGTAGCATATTTTTGAACTTTAAAATGGCAGTAACTGTCAGAAAAATGATCCAAATAAATTCAAACTTTACTGTCATAAAGAGGTTTACGTTCTCTGTCCTTTGGTTCACCTTCAATGCAAATCTTTAATTTCATGGTGGGGGTGGTGGGGGTCACTAGGAAAAATAATGATATAACATAGCATTTCCTTTCCAGAAAATCAGTCAGGAGGGTATTTTACCTTGGAAATGATACCTCGTAGGTTGATTTCGGTAAAATTTGCTAAAACGGGCCGATTCTAATAACTTACCCCTCCTTTGTCGGGGAAGTTAAAAATGTTATACTAATCTTTATTTTTTCAACCAATTTACAGAGAGAAAGATACATATTTAAACAATACTTTATTGGAAAAACCTCTAGAAGTTCACTTAAATAGTGATCTTCCACTAAACTCTTGTTGTCAATAAAGGAAAAAAGTATAAATGGAATTTCTGACAATTAAAAACTAAACATATCGATACTGTCTGTGGAAGATAGTTTTTCTGAAATCTAGATTTTTAAATTTGGTCATGTCAGGTTTTGCAGGAACTGTGACATGTCGTGTTTTGAGCTATTCTTGTGGAACTGGATCAGAATAAATGAAACACCTATAAATTTGAACTGTTTTACTTAATGTTTAGAAAACTAAACAAACACTGAGTTTAACGACTGAAACATAAAGAGGATACATTTTAAAGCTTACAAGGTTTAAATCTCAAAATCCAAATTTTCTGACAAACAAAGTTCTTCAGATCTAGCAACAGCGTTTTCACGACTAGCTTAGACGGGCTTTAGTCTTCTGTCGAGGGTATTACCTTGTGATAGAACAATATTTTGGTCACCGACGGCGACGGTTGATGAATAAATTAATCAATAAAACGACCAGAACAACCTCCCATAATCGTCATGTGATGTGCTACCGTTGTTCGTATTGGTACTTCTGGACATGCCGGTGTCTGAAATTTTATTGAACACAGCTTGGACTAGTCTGAGTCTTTAGATAATGAACAAAATGGTATATAAAACTCTGTTTTGAAGAATGTGTGATACGGCGGGTTTTACATTTAGACGGCTGATTTATTTTGAAATTTGAAAAGTGTGATCCGTGGTAAACGGAATGTTAGTTTATGTGTAAGTTATCACTTATTATACTGTATGGCGTCACGCCACTGATTGCCCACGGAAACCTGGCGGCCAGCGGTGTCAATTTCCAGATTCTTTCGTGGTCCATTGTCCAGCGAAGAAAAAAGCCAGTTCATCAAGGAAACATTAAAACCTACTAGACGGCATGCTGTGAAACAGGTCCCTGTGTCAAAAGAAACTGAAAATGTGAAATGGGTCTCCTTTCTCCTATTCATCCATCTATAGGGTTCGATTCACCGTAATTTGTATTAATGTTGGTTGAGCGGGTGCCAAACTTTCACGACAATTTTAATACTTGTGAATACTATAAATAATTTTCTGAAAAAAATGATATTATATTTTGCAGTTTGCAGTTTTAAAAAGTGCGCAGAGAGGAAGCCGATACGTCAATGTGTGCTGTTTGCTTTCTGATTGTTTTATTTTTCCAGCAGAAAAGCACATTGAACCATGAAGGACGGAATACATAAGAAAACAGTTACAATATTTTTTCATTTTTTGAGTGTTGCATGAATTATTCAAAACATTTGAAAAAGTTGTATCAAATATGGTACCCTCATATTTTTAGACTTTATTATATGTACTGATATTATATATAAATTGTTACAACTTTACTAGGTATATACATATTGCATACACAGGATGATTGGCAATTCAATACATTAATTTGTGATGGTAAGATAATAAATTGAACGGACAGGTTCGAGTTGTCTCCATAAATTCAAAATATTACCTGTCCCCAAAAAGGTGACATCCGATTTCCCTCCCTATTGATATCGATCCCCTCCAACTAATAAGGGTCTAATCGCTCTTTAATTACCTCGTTTACATGATGTGGTACCTGTTGTCGCGCTTATGTTATAAATTTATAACTATTTGGACAGTCGTCAAGAAAACAACTAGCGTCAAAATGAGTTCTGTGATTTTAAGTGAGAAAGGAAAACAACTGTTATTGATCGAGGAGTTCTAGTTTTCTTTTCAAAAATTGTTAATGGGCAATAAAAAAAGGTGGACGTGTACATCAAGAAAAACATTATGTAAAGCTTACGTGAAGACTGAAACTGAAGAACATGTGATAGTTGAATCAGTGTTGGTGCATAATCACGACAAAATCTCGGAAAGCGACTTAAACAGACAGAAGTTAAGTAATAGTGTAAAGCGTGCAGCTCTAGACGATATATGTGAACTTATTCGAAAAGAATTAAAGAAGTCGGATTCGGAAACTATAACAACTAAAGACATTGTTCCCCGAAGTGTTATAATAGCCGATTTTGAAAGTGCGATTCACACCACTTTGGCTGAAATTTTCCCACAATCCAAAATCAAAGGATGTCGATTCCATCTTGGTCAATCTTGGTATTGAAAGATCCAGGAATTAGGTCTATCATCCGAATACAAGAAGCAAAAGGAAGATGAAACCGACACAACAAGATTTCTGACATATGTATTTGGACTACCATTCTTACGGCCAGAAAGTGTTGGTGGCTGTTTTGCTATGGACCTTGCTATGGAGTTAAAACCAAATTGTGATCCTGTAGATAAATTTTGTGATTATTTAGTAGGAAATTATATCGATGACAATTCAAAATTCCCTCCTCATGTATGGGCTGAACATTCATCTCCTTTATTAAGAACAACAAATGGCTGCGAATCGTTTCATGCCAAATATAACCAATCATTTTATTCACCTCATCCAAATATTAATCAGTTTTTAAATGTATTATTAAATTTTCAAATCGACAGTTATGTAAAAATGAGAAGTTGTGATAATATAATTAAAATTTATGATGGTAGTGTATTACACAGACAAAATTTTGTAAATAAATAAAATGAAGAACTAAAAAACAAACCAAATTTCAAAGATATAGATTTTGTAAAAGCAATTTCATATCATTTTAGAGCATGTAATAGGAAATAGATTAGTTGTATGTATGTAGTTTAGATTGAAATAATACTAAAATTGTCAAAATGCCATATAATGCAAATAAATTACGCAATAATTTGTTTCTCATTATCTACATTTAATTTTATTCTATCAACCCACCCCAATGTGTGAAAAAAATATGTGTATACAAGTCGTCAAAAAGTCTAGAACAGAGGCTTTTTTGGCGAAACTATATCAACTTTTTGAAAAAAGTAAACCTGCTCCAGACTTTTTGGCGACTTGTATAACTAATTAACTGAAAATTTACCTGCAATCTGGTAAGGGAGACAAGTCGACCCCACCGGGGAGAGAATTCGGCCCACAAGAAAACGACATTCTCTACCGCGAGGACAATTCGACTCAACCCAATTGAACATATAATGCCATCTCAAAAAGTCGCCATATATTTAACCGTGCAGTTTGCGGTAAAAACATGCCCATTCATTTGTAGAGAAAATGGCCCCAAGTGAACACCTACTGTAGATGATGAACGTACATACGCTAAAGCTGAAACTATAGATGATTTCCGTGCTCACGTGAACACCGGCAGCGTTGCCAGTTCTAAAAGTAGATTATGCAGATGTCATAGCGCAATGGATCTTAACTTGCGCATGAGTGCATTCATTATTGTCAGACTGCAGTACAAAATCTATAGCTTTAGATTTAGATACGTTCATGATCACATGAGATACCATGTTTAATTTTGGACCTACTCGGTTCTGGATGATTTAAGACCTCTCGTTTGTACATGAGTGAAAATCTACGGATATAATTTACTTTATAACCTCGATTGCACATTCGGCTTAATTATCTAAGGACTTTTTAAGACAAATCCATTTTAAATTATAACTTGGATTTTTCTTTTTGAATTGTACAACTTTGAGATCATATACCGAAGTTTTGATTCACCGAACACTTTTTATAACTAACCATCGCAAAGTGCACGGCTAATTATTTGACGACATCCTAAGATAGGTAAATTAACTTTTTTGTAACGTTTCTTGAATTCACTTTTCAACACATGCTGATTTTGATAGTATATCGCAAATTTTTTGATACATGATCATTTTATTTTAGTCGATAAAGACGTAATCCGAAATCTGACAATAAAACTTCGTTTTGTTAGAGTTTTCGTTTGGAGGTCCGCATTTTAATGAAAACCTCTAAAAATCAATTCACCTCAGAAACTATTAGGAATTTGACATGGTATTATTACATAGTCAATTTATTAGCTTACCATCTGTACTATCACCTTTTCAAATTAATGTATCAAATTACCAATCACAATGTATAGTCATTACAAACCTATGGCTGTCTTTCCAGCATGCAACATCTAGCATTAACCATTAACAAAAGTGATCTTAAATATAATAATGGCATGGATCCAAGGATGGCAACGTTGGTATGTTATTGTGATTTGACATACGCATGCGCATTCGTGGGAGCCTTGTTTGCTACAGCCGATGCTTCTTACCTCCTGGTCGAAAATATCCTTCGCGTGTGACCTCTGCTAGTATTTGCATATGGCGAAGTCTCGTAAAACGTATACAAAGAAATATAAACAGTGTCAAATACTCGGCTTATTTTTAGCAGGCTATACATATTTTGGGAGCAACTATTATGGCTTGTAAATAAATATGTCGAACGATCATGTCAAGCGACACATGTTACCAAGTTTACTGGAGGCAGTTTTAGTTAACGAAGCCTCAGTTTATTTTGTCGAAAGTATTTTGAACGCATAGATTATTTCTTTGACGAAATGTGGTGACATGTAATTCGAGACATTTTGCAGCGATCCTACATTCTCTTATAAAGTACAGCCTGACAAGTGTGGCAAGAGACTTGAGAATTTCGCCGCTGTCTCGCACGCACACGTTATTCCATGTCCTCTCGTCTCTTGCTATCCTTGTTTATTTCATATTTCTCACGGCTCTTGTTACACTTGTCAGGCTGTACATAAGGATTCTATTATCAAAACAAGTAAAGACCCCTATTCGGGTAGCGGTTGTTAGATATGGATATGCAGTTAATTAAGCATGGGGATATTATAACAAGATTAGTGTCGTAACTTCTTACAAAGGTAGAATTTTATAATATACAAAATGAGACCGGAGTACAGGAAGGTAGCGGCAAAATGGATGCCAGAACTGATGACTGCTGAACAGAAAGCGAAGCCTTTGGAAAACATGAAGAAAATGATTTCAACCTTACCCAAAGTGAGTTCAAGGATATCACAATCCTTGTTTGGACATTTCCTGAATCTCATCAGGCACGGTGTTCCTAGTCCATGACAGCGCTGTTTCGATCTTTCATCAGGTTCACCTTGGTGACGCCCGGTATCAGGCTGATATGAAAGCAGTAAGCCAACAGAAACTACCACTCCTATCAGCCTGCCACCCGGCTTTACTTAGATCCATCTAACGAGATCCGAAAAATCCAAACATGGATTATTATTACACACAAAAAAATAATTTCTTAGATGGAGCACAGATGCTTTAATTCAAGTATACCATAACTTCCTATACGCGCAAAGTTATGCTAATCTTAAAGTGAGAATACGATATCTTTGACCATATAAGGGTTACATTGAGAAAATATCTTCAATGCAAAACTGGGAAATTCTTGATGGTAAGAATACCAAAATCTTAAATCAAGCATACGGTAATCTAGACCGAAGTATTTCATAATCTTGACTGAAGCATTTCATAATCTTAACTGGGAGCATTTCATAATCTTGACGCAAGTAGCTCAACTTTATTCTAAAATTGTGATATTCTTCGATGAGGAATCTAATAGTATTAATTTGAGCATTCAAACTCTTCTATGAACAGGTAGAAATTTTTCTGGAGAAATAGTTCTGCAAAATTTCTTAAATCACTTTTAATATACTTAGTACTTATCTAGGAACACCTGAGTCAGGTCTTCGCATCCCAATTTTTTAATAGCCCATTCATGATTGGATAGATCTAGTGATAAGGAAGCTGATGGGAACTGGGACGCGACTCAAATGGCGGTGGACCAGCACTACCGGCAGATTCGATGACTGATGGTTGATGGTGGTATATCACGGGTATCACGTGGCAACGGCAATTTATTCAACAGTTTGACTAGATACTATTATGTGCTATTATGCAGGATCCAGGATGCAGGTATTACGCTACGGTGCTAAAGACGGCGGTGAATACGACAATCCGAAAACCGATAATGGCGACGCGGACGGGCAACAGGCTGTTGGGTAGAGAGGGAGAGTTGACCCGGTGCGCGCCTGCGCACTCCGACGTTGGTCGACGTCAAATAAATGATTTACTTGATACACATATAGGGTGTGCTTGTAAAACAGCGTTCATTTTCAAACCAAGATTATCATATTGTAAATGAAGGTTCGCATTTGCAAGCTGTCTATATTCTTGATAGAAGTAAACTGGGCAGCGCTGGAAAAAATGATAATCTTGATATAAAATTATGTAATATTTGTTATTAAATTATTATAGCCTTGGTTGCAAAGAAAATTATATTTTCTTTTGGAGCATATTTCTTTAAAATAAGTATATAAATCAAAAATATATTATTCTTGATACAAGTTTTCTATAACTTTCTCATCAAATATTCTTGCTTAGAGTGAGAACCGATATTCTTGTTGTGAGTATGTATTTACAAGAATATCACAATTCTTGACTTGAGATTTTCTTTTTATGTGTGTGTGTGTATAGAAAGAAATGGTGAATGATAATAAAATTATTAATATACTTTGCAATTTTTCTAAAGTCCCGAATAAACTTCATCAAAGTTAGTATACTCATTTGATTCTGGCGTAGCGAATAAACTCCTTAAGCGGAGTGATACAAATTCACTGAGATTAAGTTTTACAAGTCTATCAATAACAAATTATAATTTAAAAAATAAAACGTACTGATAAAAAGGATTAAGAAATTAGAAGTGGCATTTAATTCATTCATAATTTCATTTTGATTGTATATCAAGGACGGACGAGATAGAGAGATAGAGCCAATAAGGAATTAAGCTTTATAGAACCACTAATATAATATGACCTGTGAAGCGTAGCAGTTATTTCAATATATTTCTGTGATCACAAAAATTAAATGCGAAATGTGTTACATATTAGTTGTCGAAATGCAGAACCCAACAAGTCCACGGAAACAAATTTTAGAGAAATCGAGAAAAACTGAATACTGCCTTACTATAAGTGCAAATAACTCTAAAACAGGAGTATGTAGAGTATGTAAGAGCATCCAAAATCTGGGACAGATAGTTCCAGTCTAGAGTAGTCTAGTATTTAAATTTGAACACGTCGGGCCTTGAATGTTAGGAATTGTGACATATTTTATTGTTTAGAATTAGTCACAGCGTTTAAACGACTAGCTTCATCATCATGGTCACAATGTCTTAACAGACATGTTGTGAACTCGTCAAATGCATTAAGTCGGAGCTAGAGCACTGCCAACACGAATATTATCAATAGTTTTGAGAACTGTAGCTCGCCATCGTTCGCAATTTTCTGTCAGTTCAGTGGCGCTCAAGATACTGATATCTAACAACTGTTTCGTCATATCCTTCCAGCGTGTAGGGGAACGGCCACGGAGCCGCCCACTCGAGGCGTGACCTGAACTACAAGTTTCTCCATATTATCGCTTCTGTGAATATGTCCGAAGAACGTAAGCATTCTCGTCGACACAATGGAGGATAGTCTCTTTGGATTACCGAGCTCATCCAGTATGGAAACATTAGTCCGATGGGCTGTATAAGGAATCTACAGCATTCTCCTTCACGTACACATTTCAAAAGCGCCTATGCGAGCTCGACCTGCCTTTTTAACAGTCCAAGTTTCCGAGGCATACAAAAATATGGAGAATACAAGAGACTGAACCAGCGACATTTTGGTAGCTTTAGTGATGTTATGGTCACGCCATATTTTAGTAAGCTTTGTCATGACCACCCGTGCTTGTCGAATGCGCCGTCGAATCTTATTCTCACAGCTACCCGAATTGTCGATCAAAGAACCGAGGTACACAAAACTTTGAACTACCTCACAACGGCCTATTGACTTTATTTCTCGATGATTGACTGTTTCATCACAAATTCAGAGTAAATGAAGATAATACACATTCCTGACAAAATCCTTTTCTGGTTGCTGTTTGACCAAACAGATTACCATCAATTCTTACACGAGCTGAGCTAGACTCATAGAGTTGCTGTATGAGAAATACTAAGTGGTAAGGGACTCCCTTAGAAATAAGGATTTCTCACAGTTTAGGCCACTTTACGTTATCAAACGCCTTAGAATGGTCCACAAATCAGATAAAAAACTGGAAAATAATACTTTCTGGCTTTTTCAATAACCTGTCTTAAGTTTAAGATCTGTTCACGCGTACCGCGTCCTTTTACGAAACCTGCCTGCGCCTCAGAAATTTGCCAGCCAATAAAACCCTCCAAACGAGACTGTAAAATATATAGTAGCTTAGACGGATCTTAATCTTCTTTTGAGCTGTGATACCTAGAACAATATTTTGGTCACCGATGGTTCTTAAATTGATTAAAAGTTATCATCATAAATCAATCGTTACTGTAAAAAGCAGCGAATTCACCGTACGGTATTATCAACGAAAGGATAAAAATACGCAACGGCCAGAATAACCTGTTCTGCTCGACATGTGACTTGCTCCAGTTGTTAGTATTGTTTCCTGTGGACAACACCGCTTGGATTAGTCGGTGTCTGGATCTAAGCCCAATATTATTCACCAAATATCTTATGTGTAATGTCGGATTTTGTAAGCGAATAATATAGAAAATTGTAAAGCTTCAGATAATGAACAAAATGATATATAAATCTCTATTTTGGAAAATGTGTGACATGTCGGGTATTGCATGTAGACGACGACATGCACTTTCCTTCTGAGTCTTGTATATATTTAGCCAAGCACCATATTCAATCAATAACGCTATCAAAAAAGCTCCATCCAGTTAAATAACCACCACATGAATTACGCCACTGAATGACACTTAATTAACTTGCATGAATAATTTCCGTGAGCTGTTTACTTATCAATACATTTAAGTTGAACACCTCGTTTCGCGAAACATCTGAGATCGGAGACAGAATTAATTTTGCACGAATTTAGCTGTTTTTTACCGTTCTGCTAGCCATACTAACTGAATATTCATCCACCAATACAAATTAAAATGCTAGATTTTAGAATTCTGAGGGAGTATGTCCTTGTATTGCCGATCAAAACGTCCTTGAATAAACATGAATTTGGACAGAACCGTACTTGGTTTTAAGTATACTGACCATTTATCGTTTTCCCAGTAATCAAATAGTTATAGACGTCAATAAAATATTTAGAAGGATGATTAAGGAATAACCTGAGACACGCTGATGATACCGCAATAATAGCACACAACAAAAAAGTAGACAGCAATCAACTTCTCATAGACAACAAAACACTCAACACAAAAACAGATGATCAAACGAGATTATAAAATCAAAAATCTGGGTTCAACATTAAATACAAAATGGGATTGTAACGAAGAAATCAAAATACGTATCGCGATGGCCAGGAATACTTTTGTAAAGTTTAACAGTTTTCTTTTACACCAAGAAGCACTACTAAACCTCAGACCCCGAATAGTTAAATGCTACATACGGCCAATACGAATGTAGGACACTGAAACTTGGTAAATCAAAATCAAATCAATGAACAGGCTCGCAGCCTTTGAAATGTGGACCTTACGTCGAATTTTAAGAATCCCATGGACAGATCACATTGAATGAATGAATGAATGAATGAATGAATGAAAGAGGGAGAGAGGCTATCTGGTGGCTGGAACCATCAGTGCATAGGCCTACCAACGGGCCCTTTTGCACCTCTCCTTACCCTAGTTCCCTAGTCCAGCCCCCATCGCAAAGGTGAGGAACTGAGTATAGTCTGCCTGTGACAGACCACATTACGAACCAGGATGTATCGAATAGAGCCACCACCCAAAGAGAGTTCCTGGAAACCGTAATGCAACGCAAAGTAGGCTGATGAAAGAAATTTTAATGGGTAAAAGGAGAAAGAAGAGGTCCAGGTCGCCAGCAACACTCCTGGCTCCGAGATATAAGAAATTGGTGTGAGGAGTGAGTGGAGCAGAAGACGGCACTCTACACATCGTCTGTCACGACAGCAGATAATCGCTTACAAAGTGTATGGCACCCAAAGAAGAAGAAGAAGAAGATGGTTGAGAGTATACGGTTGATAAAAAACGTATGAAGAGGGATGTTGAAAACAGTGGCGTTCCGAAAGGGCCCGCAGGGCCCGCGGTGCGGAGGAGCCCCGGGCGTTCGGGGGCCCCCCGCTCAACCTAGACTATCTTGAGTAAGATTTTTACATAGTAAGACCTGTGATAATTAAACTGATTTTATAGCCGCAGAATATGTCTATATCTCATCATTTATCTCCATAATCCATAATCAAATTAAAGATCATTTGCATTATCAGTACAATATCAAAACGACTAGAACAAGTGGCCACGAATTCGTATAAAGTGGAGGTCACACCAAATTTTTTCTATTATAAACTGATTTAATATACGGCCGTAGTTTCATTTTCACCCAGTATAGTCAGTATATTTTTTTATATAGAGGGGGAGCCCGTGAAAAAAATTTCGGGGGGGCCCCCGAACTGCTTGGTACGCTACTGGTTGAAAAGGAGGATTCTAACTCTACTGGTACTTTTTGATCGATATTATAGATCTTTCTTTGAATTCTAAACATAAAGGCTTTTGTCGTACCTTCGGATTCATAAAAACGTTATTTCTCAATCATCGCACAGCACACCCTGTAAGATGTAGCAGTAGTGGTTTACGAAGCATGGGATCACCAAAGACAATAATCTACTGCACATAAAGTCAGATCCAATAAAATACTCCTAGATAGATAGACAGACATACATTTATGAAACGTCGGGCAATCGTGATCTAAATTCAAGTATTTTGGAGGCTTTTTACGCATGCAATAATTAATAATCTTTACTACGCTTTAATTCAACCATACGAGGATATCACCTCGGAGAGTTTAATGGATGCTACATACATAATTTAAAATTCGGTTAAAAATAACTACCTAAATTATATACCTTTAAGGTATCCTTTCCCCAAACTTTTACTGAATTGAAAACATAATTAATTGATCAATTGACTTACCTGAAGGAAAATTGTATTGCTGCATTTTCTTCGTGCATACTGTGCGGGAAGAAACTGCTACTACAAGTAATTGTAATTCGAGAACGGCAACCCGAAATATAATAAAACATTTATTACCTCTGATGAGAGGTCTTAATAACGAGGAAATAAGACTTCTTAAAAATAAAAAAACCAATCTTACCTGCACTTGCACTAGGACGTGACATGTTTCCGTAAACTTTGCATGCGGTGACATATCGAAAGCTTGCTGCTTATGGATTTTCACCTGGCCTGCACAGGTTCCGAATAGCTTCTTGAACGACCGATCTCTGTTTCTTGTAGTCTGTAGGCTGTTCATCAGTCGTATTTTCAATAAACGCCGGTGTTCCTTAGGGATCTGTCCTATCCCCTACACTGTTTCTGCTGTACATCAATGAGCTGCTGGAAATAACATCCAATCCAATATAGAGCTTCGTAGATGACAGCACATTACGAGTACTATCGTGCATGCAACCAAGCAAGCCACTATCATCCCAGGAGACGATACGTCGGTGACAGCAACAGTCTCACAGATAAACGTAGATATCAAAACAATTGTCGAGTGGGGATTAGTAAATAAAGTACAGTTTGAAGTACAGGCAACAACACTGACAAACAAGTCCTACGTAGGCTTACCAACTGTGGAAATGAAGGGTCGCCCAATAGTCGAGTCACCTCGCGTCAAGATTTTGAGGATCAACATCAACAATAACATATTCTGGCATGACCACTTCGGCAGTATTGCTAAAACGGCATCCTAGAAGCTTGGATTTTTGTCCCGCTGTAGGAAGCTGTATACACCAAAGAAACTACTGCCGCACTACAAGGCACAGATTCGACCATCGTTGGAGTATTGCTCCCATCTGTGGGGATGCGCTCCAAAGCACCCTCTAAACCTTTTGAACACTATCCAGAAGAGATCATATTTAAACTAATCGATACGCCTAACCTCACAAAGGACCTCCACAGCCTGGAACATCGAAGAAGGATGACTGACCTGTCCCTGCCTTACATATTCTATCACGGAAGATGTTCAAGAGAGCTCTCCCCGAACAAGTCTCCTCCAGTATTCGTTCTTTTGGAAAACTTCGACGCCGTGGAATGAGCTGCGAAGGAGTTTGTTTCCCAATGGCTACAACCTGCATCACCTCAAATCTAACGTGCACCGATACTTATTCTTTCGCAGCGCTTCTACAGTGCCATAGGCTTTTAGTCTTTGTGGGAGGCTGACCACAAGAAAACCTACACAGGTCTAAAGTGGGTGGTTCATTGGCGAGTAAATCCACTGGCGATCTTACTCGCTGTTGGGGCCTCGCCAACTCTCGTTGGTGATCCATTGGCTGGTACAACCTTGATAGATTCACTCGCAGATATTGACTAGTCAACCTGTGTCGGTAAGCCATAACCAGAGTTCTTCGTATTTATTTTCATTTCTTTGCTATTGGACTTTCATAGATATGCCAGATTTTTTAGTAATTCATGCATTCTAGTGCACGATAGGTACGTAAATCCACCCCGTCAGACATCAACACCTAGCGTCCGACCGAACGTTCGGTTTCTGTTTCGGTTTCGGCCTAGTTTCGGCCAAAAAATGAGTTTCGGTTTCGGCTGCTATCCAGCCGAAAATATGGCCGAAACCGAAACTAAATTCGATGGATTTTGCGCTGCGATCAGACGCCCTCGGAGCACTAATCTGCAAGCGAAGAAGTGTCATTTTTCTGGGTAGATGATGGTAATAACTTATCACAAGTTAAGAAGCCTACTTATCGGAGTCAAGCTTGCAAAGAAACGCAGATATTATTCTTACTAGAATTTCAGTCCAGTTCTGTCTTTGAGAAAGGTTCCCCTAAAATTCACATCTGCCTTACCGACGACTGTTTCCACTGAACAACTACTTAATGCTACTAGTCAAATTTATTCAGACTGAAGAAGCAATTTGCAAAGAAAGTTGATAAATTATTGTTTCTCGCTTACAATATTACAATATTAGATTGTTCACTTATGAATACTGATAATCAACAATAGCTGTAGCTCAATGAAGCTCGAACAACAGTTTCTTAAATTCAGAGAAAATTTCTTACTTTCAAAAATACTTAGTAGTTGTACTTAGTACGTAGGTACCTCTACTAATTGATAAGAGTGTCATAAAGAATGAACAAAGCTTGGAATGTTATTTAGTAGAAACAAAATATAATATAAAAATGAAATAGTTGATATTTGGTTCAGCTTCTTACTCCATAAAGTATAAATAATTTATTTGAAACAAGCTGTGATAATGCTGATGGTACGTTATTCGTTTTTATATCCACGAAAAAATTACTGACGGTACATTGATGCTTCGGTTTCGGTTTTGGTTTCGGCCGAAACTGAGACGGACGCCGAAATTCGGTTTCGGCCGTAAAAAGTAGTTTCGGTTGGACACTATCAACACCCCTTCGCTAATGTGAAAAGACTGTCAGCTATCCTGCTCCACTGGAGGTTTTAAATACACCACAGTCTATGATTTGAAGTCTTGCAGTGCTACACTGGCGAGGCGACGGTTTTACTCATCAGCCGTCTTACTCGCCAATGGATCACCCGCTTAAGAAAACAAAAGACTAATGCTGCTGTGATTTTTTTCTGCGCAACGGCTACTAAATGACTGAAGTTCTGGGAAAAAAGTAAAATGATCAAGAACCGTGTCAACATCCTAAAGCGAGATTCAGCAGTTCTGAGGGTTTTTGCCTTTTACTTCCCACACCGATAGGTGAGGGGAGTATTGTGATCGCTAAAAGTTTCGATTTTGAGATCATATGCTTTTTGGGCGTTTTATGATGTCTAAATAACGGAAATCCACGTCACTCATTTTCGTCGGTCTGTCTGTCTGTCTGTCTGTCTTTCTGTCGGTCTGTCTGTTCGCGTTCTTCTACCCTCGTAATCTCAGCAACCGCTATATGGATTGTGATGAAATTTGGCTACCGATATGCTGTGACGTCCTAGTAGGTAATGTTCCTATAATTAGCAAAAAACGAAGAAAATTAAATAGGGCGTTTTAGGGATTCCTGATCATTTTTTACTTTTTTTGGGTGGGGGTGAAATTGGGGTGGCTAGGGGGTGGGGGGTTATAAAACTCAAAAATTTGTTCTATTCATAATAGGCTATCCTGAGACCTCAGAAATAAAGACCTAGCGGTATAATGCCCTTTTTTTAGGTCCATCCGGCTATAACAGAAATCAAGGGACTTAGAATTTTCTGATGTATACATACGAGTATTGCTTTAGATCGCTCTGAATTTAGTAACATGGAAACTATGTAATTGATTTTTATGAAATTTAGACAAAGTATTATTACCGTGGTAGGGATGAAAAATGCGTATGGTTTTCATAAATCGTGTCAGTGGCGGCGCAGCAATAATAAGAAAACTAAAAATATAAAAATAGCTCAAACTTCGTTTTTAAGCAATTTGGGGGTTCTTGGTTGTTTCGTTTCGGCCAGTTGAAGCTGAATTGTGTCGTTTTAGTTCCTACGGAGAGGTTTTTGTGTTGGATGTTTTTTGACGACAGGCGGGCGATGATTTGGTTGCAACTGTTATGTGTGGGAAGTACTGAGTCAATCAACTTGAATCCATTTTTTATGTTATAGTTAACGGATCCCTCAAGTAGTCAAGATTCCACGTTTTCTCTTCTTATGCTAGACTGGTTTTGGTCAGTTCTCTGGTGTTACTTCTCTAATGGCTTCATCAAACAGTAGCTTAAGGTCTTTCACTTTGAATGTCGTGTTATGTCTTGCTACAAATCCTTTCACTTGCGCCCAAGTTCTATAGAATTTAGTTCGCAATAATATGGCGGTGTGTACATCACAGTTACACTATGTTTTTCTGCTTTATCTTCTACGGCGTATTTCAGAAAACGATGTTTGTGTACATTTGGTTTTTGTTATAGTTCCTTCTTTATCAAATTATTTTCTAATTCAATATTTTTGGAGTCGACGAGAATGCTTACATTCTTCGGACATATAAACCGAAGCGATAATATGGAGAAACTTGTAGTTCAGGGTCATGCCCCGAGTGGGCAGCGCCGTGGCCGTCCCCCTACACGTTAGGGGGTGGGGGGTTGTAAAACTCAAAAATCTGCTCTATTCATAATAGGCTATCCATTGACCTGAGAAATAAAGACCTAGCGGCATAACGCCCTTTTTAGGTCCACCCGGCTATAACAGAAATCAAGGGACTTAGAATTTTCTGATGTATACATACGAGTATTGCTTTAGATCGCTCTGAATTTAGTAACATGGAAACTATGTAATTGATTTTTATGAAATTTAGACAAAGTATTATTACCGTGGTAAGGATGAAAAATGCGTATGGTTTTCAAAAATCGTGTCAGTGGCGGCGCAGCAATAATAAAAAAACTAAAAATATAAAAATAGCTCAAATTTCATTTTTAAGCAATTTGAAGGTTCCTGATTGTTTCGTTTCGTCCAGTTGAAGCTCGCAGAATAAAAGAAACTATTTATTAGTTTTTGTGTAGGCTGGCGATGATTTGGTTGCAAGGGATCTCAGACTATAGCTTCATACAGAGGAAAAATAATAAAATGATAACACTGTTATTTGTGGGAAGTACTGAGTCAATCAACTTGACTTCATTTTTTTGCTAATTACTCTGCCGCCAAAGTAACGATTGTCAGAAATCATAGCAGTTTCTGAGATTACGAGATTGCAATAATACACAATATTCCTGTCATATTTGGTATTTGATTAAAAATTTAGCTATCAGGTATGTATTCATTAGGAGGTAAAGTACAGAGTGTCACCACAAGACTATTTTTAAAGGTAATGGAACACACAAATTTTCGCAATTACAATAGTCCCAAAGTAATAATACTTGATAGCAACTATCTTCTATTGTACACATGAAGGCAAGTATTAATTTCATTTCATTATTGGCTACTAGTGGCACCATAGAAAAAAACTACTGGTGTAATTGATAAAAAAATCAAAGCGTTCTCATCAATCAACATTTTCTCTCTAAAATTTTGAACATGCAACATGCCTCATCCGCCTCAGAAGTAGCTCCAGGTGACGTTTATTCCATGATCTGATTCGTGCTTCAATATTATGATAATCTCTCAGAACACATGTTCTGTTAGTTCATTGAACCATATTCTAAGTGTTCTCAAATGTGAGACAAACATGTGGATTATATCAAGTTGTCCGTAAGCATGCATCGTAAAACCCGAAATGTGCAAGGTAACGTAAAATCGTCGCTATTCACTAAGAGCTGACAACTGAAAGTTTACAACTACAGGCATTTTCAGAGGCCAATAAAATAATCTTTTATACCTACTCCTACAACTTTCAGTGGCGCAGGTTGAGAAATGATGGGCAGCCTGTGTAGTCCAGCTGTTAAGTAATCTGGGGCCGGAATGCATAGTCGATCTCCCACAAATCTCCGAGGGCACCCCGTTCTTCAAACAACAGATTAGATGCACAAACATTAGAGAGATATTGCAAGCCCTGTGTCTTATTACGGACAACCTTATTTTGATATCTACGCAAGCGCAGATGCGATTTGCGATGAGGAAAGGCCTAATTAGTATAAGGCACGGCCTTATTTAAAATGCAAGCTCCCCTTATTTTTGCCTTTATGCTTATTTTTCTAGTGACCGCGACTATAGATTATGGTTATTTTTCATGGGTTTCGGTCAACGATTGAAACTATAAATTTCCTTCACTACGGTCGGTTTATTTTAATCTAAACCATCTTCAGGTGTCTATAAATCAATAGGAAATGATCTGTATACAATAAAAGTAAGAATAAAAATACAAAAAAGAAACACAATTAAATAAAATAATTATAAATTGTATGTGTAAAGTAGAAAAATAACGAACCATAAATGTATATATAAAACTTTTAAATATGAACTTAGTGATTTTATTTCCGTTTATTGATAATGGATATAAAAAAATTAAATTTACTGAGATAAATACTAACAAACCTACTTACGTTAATCTCAGATGTCGGTTACATTTCTGTAAAATTGTTCTGTTTGCGAAACAGCCTCTACGGGTTGAGAGGGCTAAAAACGCCGTAAGGGTCATTCAACCCGTAGAGGCTGTTTCGCAAACAAAACAATTTTACAGAAATGTAACCGACATCTGAAATTAACGTAAGTAGGTTTGTTAGTATTATTTTCTTTGTCTCAGTAAATTTAATTTTTTTATATTCTTTATCAATAAACGGAAATAAAATCACTAAGTTAATATTTAAAAGTTTTATATATATATATATATTTATAGTTAGTTATATTTCTACTTTACACATACAATTTATAATTATTTTATTTAATTGTGTTTTTTTTGTTGTTTTTTTTGTATTTTTATTCTGATTTTTATTGTATACAGATCATTTTCTATTCATTTATAGACACCTGAAGATGGTTTAGATTAAAATAAACCGAAACGTAGTGAAGGAAATTTATAGTTTCAATCGTTGACCAGAAACAACCATAGCTTATTTTTGCCCTATTTTACGATTTCCGCTGATCGGCATCAACCGGATATGTTCGTGTTTGCTTTATTTTCTACCATTCTACCTAAGCTGTATTTAAAAAATATGCTCGCTGTATTGCTGAGTATCGTGATTTGTATGTCGTAGCCCTGGTTTTCAAAAACATTTTTTTTAAATTAATAGTTAAGTCTCGTTCACCTATCGCTTACTTGAGCTTTGTGGCAATTTTCTTAGTTCAAAATGGAAAAAGTAGAATTAGATTCACCTATGAGAACGATAATTAAGAGAGTATTGCTGTGAACAGAAATAAAAACGTATCTTATAGAAGCAACAAAATTTATTATCTATAATGATATGAATTTGTACAGCTAAAAGCAAAAAAACCAAAGCAGGCCCCAAAAACAAACTCCAAACGATGAGATTAGAAAATAGAAATACGAAAACAAACTTCAAACGATAAGATTCCAGAACAGAATGACGAAAATAAATGTCATATGTCAAAATAATGCTATCATCTCGTGGCGTGACTGCAAAAACTCTATTTTGTGTCCTTATTAAGGTAGGCATAAGGCTGGCCTAAATAAGGTAGGTCGTTATTTAAATCCGGTTTGCAATAACTCTCTATTCCTCATGCAGTCGCCTAACGCCGGCTCCACACATTGCTTCCAATATTAGCGCCAACGTTGGGACCAACTTGACTGTGTTCATGGTATGTCCATGAGTCTCTACACGCACCGGGCCAACGTTAATATGTCTGGGCGCGAAAAAGAAATTGCTTATGTACACTTTCCGTGATGAGTGCCAACAACTACAGTATCTAGTATCTAGTTCTAGACAAGAACAGTGGTACAACACCAGAACTAGACACTAACAGGACTGTGATAAACATCAGTAATCGTCAAATGTCTTCGAATGAAATTAGTGTTTTGCCGAAATCTCCAATCTGAATTCAAGGGAACTGAATGCCTTGAGGGATAATAATAAGGAGCTATCCTAGTTCTGCCTGCGGATAAGGGAAATGCCACTCAAGTGATAGACACAGATGATTACAGAAGAAAAATAGGTAAGCTGCTGGACCTGAACATCTATCGCACGTTGAAAAATGACCCATCAAAGACTATACTAAGGAAAACGAAATCAATGGTGAAATATTCTAGTATCAATGAGGAAACGAAAAAGGGTCTGCAAAGTGAGGCGTTGGTACCCAGGCTCTAAGACTTGCCAAAAATCCACAAGCCCAACACTTCACTACGTCCAATCTTTAGCGCAGTAGGCGCACCTACGTCCCTATGAACAAGCGAAACACCTGACCACACTACTGGATCAAGGACTCGGTACACTTCATATCCAAAATCCAGGATATACACCTCGAGGAATCCGATGTTCTCGTTCGTTTTGACCACTGGACATTCCCAGAAGATATAACCAACTTATTGAAGCACGTATTAACTATAGCATATTTTACATGACATAGCAATACGTATGAACAGATGGAAGGCATAGCGATGTGTCCAGTGTTGACTAACTCTGTGATGGAGAAGTTTGGAATTATCAGAACACTGACAGAACTGGCGATAAGAGTGTATGAACCAGCCGATCATCATTATAGCCACAATGTCTTAACAGACATGTTGTGAACTCGTAAAATGCATTTACTCATTTTACGAGTTTCTCTTGGGATATCTTTAAGATCTTTAATGCAGTAGTTTCCCATTTGCTTTCTGCATCCTCATGCAGTTGACCAGATGGTATCTACTGGTTCATCCGCCTTTAGGGACAATTTCTCACCCAAAGGACAAGAAGGTTTCCTGACTCTTCTCAACTCGTCCACCCAAAGCTGTTGATTGAGAAGAGGTTACTGCTTATACCGACAGTAGTTCGGTTCTTTTTAGTCGCCTTATACGATACGCAGGATATACGATGGGAGATATTCTAACCCGCCCCCACACGGGAAGAACCAGCCGAACTCAGTGTCAAACTCAAGCATCTAAAGAATGCTTTGAAGGTAAATGGCTACTCAGTAAAGCAAATAACAAGACCTATGCGAGCTGGTAGAGTAAAAAAGCAATCACAACCGCCACCAGTAGCAAACGCTTCCCTACATTATATTCCCCGGGCCACCAACAGAATTGGGAGGTTACTGCAAAAGGCAACTATTAGGACGATATACAAACCAACTGGGAAAATACAACAGCATTTAAGATCGGCAAAGGAATCCGTAGACAGCATATCGGATACCATGTACTTGTGGAAGTGTACATCGGAACAACGAAGAGATCGGACAAACTAGAATTTCGGGACACAAATCAAAATGCCAATTAGGCCAGGCAGAAAAATGCAGTAGCTAAGCAGACATTCCAAGAAAGCGGTGACCATAAAGTTTGATGAGACACAGGTTTTCGCTACGACCTCCTCTTATTACAGTAGATTGTACAGGCAGTCCATTGAGATTTATAAACATAAAAACAACTTCAACAACAAAGAAGGAGCATACAAGCTCAACAGAGTATGGATACCCGCCCAAAGATTCTGCACCGATGCCGCCGTCCTCACTCCTAATCCGGGGTATATAAGTGCTCAACCAAGGAACCAGTGTTTCCACATTGAGGGGAACTTCCGCTTTTGAGGGTAAGGAAAAGGGGAAAGACCAATAATGGGGAAATCGAGGGGAAATATAACTTCAAGGTACAGATGCACATGCTCATAGTTGGCATGCTTATTAAGCATGCTCAAAATTAGTATGCTCTTGAAACTGGCACATTTGAATTTAATCTCACGACTGGCAAGGTGTGTGCTCGATTTGAGCATGTGTTCATGAGTATCTGTAACTTTATCTTTTATTCAAATCTTATAAGTCCAAATGATTGATTTGATGATTTGACACTATTGACAGTGTTAGCAGATGGCTTAGCACAGAACACAATGCTATGGCGTTGACGTAATGGTGAAGGGATGAGAAGCACAATTGCTGAATTATTTTGTGATAGTTAGTCGATCATAGATGCAAAGAAATGTATTAAACTTGAATTACTTTGCGCGTTAATCAGAGGAAGGAACAACATTTGTTCATTGTAAGATAAGTGATTTGAAATACTTGTTTCGTTTGGTATGGGGAAATCTGCGGGGAACATTTAATGAGGCCGAGGGGAAAAAGGGGAAAAATTTGATCCTCGAGAGGGGAACTACGCAAAGAAATGTGGAAACACTGCAAGGAACGCGGTCTTAGTATTTCGGAACACGCCAAATAGGTGTTAAAAAAATAACATCAGCTTCTGAGGATGCCGACCAGTCGTGTTGGCAAAACGTCAAGCAGCGAAGCGCGCCAACGCCAAGGCGGTGGAGCGTGGCGACGCCGACCGAATCAGCCATTCTTTGGCTTTTCCAAATAACAATTTTTAACGTCACAGCATAGGTAAATACATTTTTAGGTTAGTCTGGCGACTGGTCTCACTACTGGTCTGACATGGAGTACAGCACCTCCCGCCAATCTCCGACCAGTCGCCAGACTAACCTAGAGTTTGAACATTTATTTTACTTAATCTTTTTATTATTTTTTACATTTTATCTGTTATCTCTTTTATCTTATTTTTTTAATTCACTAGAAATTCATGCTCTCAAACAGTATGGTTTGCAACCGTCCTCTTGTTTTAAAGATTTACATTACATGCAAAGCCTAATGCAAGCAAGAACAATCATTGAGGAGAGGGAGACCTCACCAACCTGATCCCTAAATATGGAATGGTGCGCCACTGAGTACCATAAATGACACATGTAGCAGGCAACTATTAACACCCCGAGTAATTTTGACAAGTCTTCTTGTTATCTCAAGTGGTACGGTTGTAAAACTATATTGCACCTCTGATTGTCAGGCAATTTTACCGCAACTGGATACAAAAAGATTGATTTCAACACTTATACCGAGAGTTCAAATAAGCCATATATTTCTTCTTCTTTTTTTAAAATGTGTGCGTATTTTATAAGAGTAGTCGTTATTTTAAATTATTTTGCCTAAGATCTTTTCATGCGTCCTGCAGTGGTGAAAACACGTAGTTGGTAGTGTCTAGCTTCCGCATAAGAATATTTTTTCACGATAAAAATATGTATAACTATGTAAAAATTACTAATTATTATCAACATAAATCTAATTAATATAAAAATCACACAGGAGATTGAAGCAATGTTATTTCTTTTTCATAAAACTTTTTGGTGCAGTTGCATATTTTTTTTGCTTTGAAATTTCACATTTGTCTTATCAATTTATATGTCGAGTTAACCGTGTTTTAAGTTATATTTTGAAGAGGCAGGATGGCAGTCTGAGTGTATCAAAATAGACAATAATGAAAACAAATATGTCTCTTTTGGTGTATATCAAGCACATTTATCTTGATTTTCTTAAGAAGTGAGATTATTACTTACGGGTTGTTTCTTGGTTGTTCCTTCCTCTGTGGAGAATGCTAACTCCGTCACAAGCTTTAAACTGAATATGATAGGTGATGTGGTGTCCAAAACTTGAAACTGTAATTTTGAGATCTTTGTTTTTAGGTCTGTCTAATTTCTGATGTATTTATTTTCTCTTTTCTGTAAATGAGTTTATATACTTTTAATTTACTCATCTCCATTTTTGTAATAATAATAATACTTTTTACTTCTCACACCGATAGGTGAGGGGAGTATTGTGATCGCAAAAATTTTGGATTTTGAGATAACACGCTTTTTGGGCATTTTATGATGTCTACATAACGAATCTATGTCACTCATTTCCGTCGGTCTGTCGGTCTGTCGGTCTGTCGGTCTGTCGGTCTGTCGGTCTGTCGGTCTGTCGGTCTGTCGGTCTGTCGGTCTGTCGGTCTGTCGGTCTGTCGGTCTGTCGGTCTGTCGGTCTGTCGGTCTGTCGGTCTGTCGGTCTGTCGGTCTGTCGGTCTGTCGGTCTGTCGGTCTGTCGGTCTGTCGGTCTGTCGGTCTGTCGGTCTGTCGGTCTGTCGGTCTGTCGGTCTGTCGGTCTGTCGGTCTGTCGGTCTGTCGGTCTGTCGGTCTGTCGGTCTGTCGGTCTGTCGGTCTGTCGGTCTGTCGGTCTGTCGGTCTGTCGGTCTGTCGGTCTGTCGGTCTGTCGGTCTGTCGGTCTGTCGGTCTGTCGGTCTGTCGGTCTGTCGGTCTGTCGGTCTGTCGGTCTGTCGGTCTGTCGGTCTGTCGGTCTGTCGGTCTGTCGGTCTGTCGGTCTGTCGGTCTGTCGGTCTGTCGGTCTGTCGGTCTGTCGGTCTGTCGGTCTGTCGGTCTGTCGGTCTGTCGGTCTGTCGGTCTGTCGGTCTGTCGGTCTGTCGGTCTGTCGGTCTGTCGGTCTGTCGGTCTGTCGGTCTGTCGGTCTGTCGGTCTGTCGGTCTGTCGGTCTGTCGGTCTGTCGGTCTGTCGGTCTGTCGGTCTGTCGGTCTGTCGGTCTGTCGGTCTGTCGGTCTGTCGGTCTGTCGGTCTGTCGGTCTGTCGGTCTGTCGGTCTGTCGGTCTGTCGGTCTGTCGGTCTGTCGGTCTGTCGGTCTGTCGGTCTGTCGGTCTGTCGGTCTGTCGGTCTGTCGGTCTGTCGGTCTGTCGGTCTGTCGGTCTGTCGGTCTGTCGGTCTGTCGGTCTGTCGGTCTGTCGGTCTGTCGGTCTGTCGGTCTGTCGGTCTGTCGGTCTGTCGGTCTGTCGGTCTGTCGGTCTGTCGGTCTGTCGGTCTGTCTGTCTGTGCGCGCTTTTCTAGCCTTGTAATTTCAATAACCACTGCATGGATTTTGATGAAACTTGGGCAGCGATATGCTAGGGTCGTAGTAGGTAAAATGTTCTTATAATTTTGAAATTCGGTGCATGGGTGGCGGAGTAATTAGCAAAAAACAAAAAAATGAAATATTCCTCAAACTTCGCTTTTAGGCATTTTAGGGGTTCCTGATAATTTTATACTTTTTCTTGGGTGGGGGTGAAATTGGGGTGGTTGGAGGGTGGGGGATTGTAAATCTCAAAAATGTGTTGTAGTCATAATAGGCTATCCATTGACCTGTAAAAGAAAGACTTAGCAGCATAATACCCTTTTTTAGGCCCATTCAAATATTGCCTTGCCTATTCCGGAAACCAAGGGACTTAGAATGTTCTGATAAATACATAGGAATATTGCTTTAGATCGTTCTGTATTGAGTAACGTAAAAGCTATGGAATGGATTTTAATGAAACTTTGTCACAGTATTACTACCGCGGCGAGGATGGGAAACGCGTATGTATTGGTAAAATTGTGTCAGTGGCGGTGCAGCAATAATAAAAAAAAAACGAAAAAAAAAATAAAAACGCCTCAAACTTTGTTTTTAGGCGTTTTTGGGGGGTTCCTGATTGTTTTCTACTTTTTTTTCGGTAGGGGTGAATTTGGGGTGGTTGGGGGGTGGGGGGTTGGAAAACTGAAAAATTTGTTGTATTCATAATGGGCTGTCCATTGACCTGTGAATGAAAAACCTAGCGGCATAATACATTTTTTTAGGTCCATTCGAGCATTGCCTTGCTCATTATAGAGACCAAGGGACTTAGAATTTGTGATGTATATAGACATGTACTGTTTTAGATCGTTCCATATTGAGTAACGCGAAAATTATTCAATTGATTTTAACGAAATTTTGATACAGTATTACTACCACGGCGAGGACGGAAAGCGTGTATTTTTTGGAAACATCGTGTCAGTGGCGGCAGAAATACGTACCGGCGTATTTTTTTAAGTCCATGTGAACATTTCCTTGCCTATTACAGAAACCAAGGGACTTGGAGTTTTATGATGTATACATATACGAGTATTGCTTAATTTCGTTCTATGTATATTGCGTAAAGCAAAAATTATTAAATTGATTTTAATGAAATTTCGACACAGAATTGACTATCACGGCGAGAGTGGAAAACGCGCCAGTGTCTGAAAAATCGCGTCACTGGCGGCGCAACAATAATTAAAAAACTAAAAATATAAAAACAGCTCATACTTCGCTTTTAGACGGTTAAGAGCTCCTGCTCGTTTTGCATCGTTCAGTTGAAGCATGCAGATCGAAAACCGTGGCATCCTAGTTTCTAAGGTGGGAGACGCAAGAAACTATTTACGAGAGTTTTTGTGTTGGATGTTTGTTTGCGGGAGGGTGGGCGATGATTTGGTTGCCAGGGAATTTCAGACTATAGCTTCAAGCAATGGGAAAACAGTAAAATGAAATCATTATTATATGTGGGAAGCACCGAGTCAATACTTGGCTCCATTTTTGAGCTTAAACAGAAGCTTTCCATGATGTGTAGCTAGTAAATATACTCGACGCCATGTATTATGCTTTTAAGTGTATTGTTGGGCAGGCTTGGCAACATGGCGTGAGTGGCTTTCGCACATTCCCACATTCTTGGAAAGCGATCGCCAGCACTCGCCTATTCCGAGAACAATGATACACCGACGGTCGGGGTAAACAATGAGGCAAATCAAGTCAACTGTGAAAAGACACTAGTGAATAATGGAGCCGAAACGTCGGCACACAATGGCGCCACGGGGTGCCACTCGAAAGCGGCGGGAGACGCGTACGAAAAAGATCACCCGCCTGTTGTACGCAGGTACCACAGCTTTCAATGGGCAGGCAAAAGGTCTGAAAGGACTAAATTTCGATTTAATCTACTGGTAAAGGTATTCGTGAGGTAGTGGCGCCATTCAAAGATGTTTGAAAATTCATCACCAAGATGATCCTTTTTGCAATTTGCTCATTGGCGTAACTGCTATGCTTCAATAATGATACGATCTTCATTACGGTTAGGGTCACCTCTACCTTTATCAAAGTACAAAATGTTTGACAACATTTGATTGGGAATAAGCGATGTTGATTAAAAAATACTGAAATAATACAAGGAGGGTGCAATTTTTTATGTTCATGTGATTTTTTTCCAACAGACGCCACGCAAGGTTTAATTGTTTATTATTTTTTAACTGTTTATTGGTATATGAAAACCCCCAGCCCAAGGATGGGTTCTTTTATTTCTTGTGTGTGGCAGTGATTGTGACATTTTTCATTATTCTGCATTTTGAAGACAATATAATAGCAATTTGAATAAACAGTAATCGTTTGACTATAAAAGCATCTGAATTTTAAAGGTCAAGAAACAAAGTTATGTACTGGGTAAGGATGACCATATATTTCTTAGATTATATTCCTTATACTAATTAAGGGACGACGGATTTACTGCGGAGGGGGAGGGGGGTGAGGTGGCGTCAGGTGGTAGTGCCTTCTTACCTTTCTATTAGTTGTTTGAGTTTATCTTGCGGTAGGTATATTGTGCCAACTAGTGGAGCTCAAATTCGGGACGTTTTATTAATTTTTGTGATAACTTCCTGACACGAAATTGAGCTCTGAATTTTCGGAAATGTCCGGGACTTTCCGGACGAATGGTCACTTTTTTCTGAGTCATTTGTAGCTTTCTGCTAAGTTAGTTGTTTTATTGCATCTGAACAGGTTATTATTTACATATTTCATGGCCAGCTAGGTTGCTCATAGGTAGAAAAATATATAATCTAATCTCATTAGAATATCAAATTTCACATTTGACTGTATGAAAAAGTTAGGCATCCCCATTTGAAGAAATCAAGTTATCTCTGATCTACCGATATCACCAATTACAAAAACAATTTAGGTTTGACCGTTCAATCTAACCTGACGCATTTAATGCTTAGTCATATGGCAAATCACAGCCTTCTAAGTTTTATAATCGTTGCGATATTTAATTTTTTTCTGATATCAGAAGAAATTATTTTTAAAATGTAGTCCAACTCAGCCTATGCGGAGTGTCCCTGAATATCCTTGACATTGAGAATATCCGTGATATTCTCGTAACTAAAAAAGTTGAAACGAGAATTAAGTGGTATTGTATCAAAGGGTCTATCATACCTAGCTCTCAAAACATTGTTTTTTATACTTTACCCTTTAATAATGATTTACGCAAAAAATAGGTTCGTGTATGAAATCAAAGTTACTACAAGATTTCAAATGAAATAGGGACTTCATTTATGTAGGAAAAGGTATAGAGTGCTATTTGGAAAAAGGAAGTAGGGGGTGAGTTTTAAGGGTTGAAGTCAGCAAAAATGTTTTGAAAGCTCGGTATGATACCCTTTGGCACCTTCTAAAATACCACTCAATTCTCGTTTGAGTTTTTTTGTTACGAGAATATCACGTGTCAAGGAAATTCAGGGACACACTGTATACACCCGTATACTTATAAAGAGATATCGTTTGGTCTCACGAATCTGAGGCGTTGAGCTTGACTCACCCTGTATAATTACTATGTCGTATTCGCCCTGTATAATTCCGTAGCCGCCAAGTGCAAGCGAGCATGAGACGAACTTTGAACCATTTCCGCATGAGAAATTCAGAAACAAAAACGTAGGAGCACCATATGAACTAAACTATAAATTAGCATGCAGTAGCATCGAGCATCACAAAACAAAGACCAAATTACACATGCACTTGGTGTTGACTCATAATACGAGCTTTTTGTTCGGGCGCTTTAATATGCGTCTCGCTGGATAATCTAAATAATTACGATGGTAACACACATACATTCGCGAAAAATGCTTTGTGTTGTGGCGGATGCAGGTTTTTGTTTTTCTTTTTTTTCTGTGTAGAGTTACTCGTGTGGAAATTATTCAGATAGTAATCAAGAGTTCATCAATTTACAACGTATTAACATATTTTTTAATTGGCGACATTGCCACTTCCGTAGTAATGGAATCATGGATATGATTTATTTTTACTATTACTACTACTATTTCAGTCGATGCCACACAGTAGACAAGTGGTCGCTGACTGGGACGAAGAAGTTTAACAGGTGCAGCAGAATATAATATGTAGTATACTTGAATGGACAGTATTGTATAACACAATTATTCAATAAAGTGGTTTGCAGTACTTAAGTCATAACTTTTATGTGAATACTTAAAGGGTCTGAATTTATTTAGATCGTAACAAGGGCTAGCAGCATGAAGCGGCAATATTGCCTGTTACTTCACAATTAACTTCGACCATAATGACTCTTCAAGGAGAAAGAGAGCGGCCAAGTAAAATTGGCCGATCTTCCTCATAGTTATTGGGCATCATTTACCTGTTTCTTATTGCTGCACATGCTCAAATAACTATAGCTACGACATTCGTTATTTTTGGTGGTCCAAAAACGCCCAATATCCCAAAATGAACATTATTTGAAAAGTTGGAGTTGATTCGCAATTAGCAAATGACCCTTAGAAGTTTTAAAATAAATTGATCTCAGTGGAGAGTTGTTTTAATTTCAATCATATAGACAGAAAGTTAATACTGAAATATATTTTATTGAAGTAAAACAAAAATAAGCACGGTGTAATATTTATATATTTTCAACTGTACGCTCGTTGCCACCAACACCTTTGTGGCCTGGTACCTTGGTAAAGCGTTGCGTGAAGCTAGTAAGCTGAGAGTATTGTAACAGTCCCATACCATCAGTTTTGATGTAATCTCCTCCAGGAGTCTAAGGCCTTTTAAGCGGACTGGAAGACCGAGAGGATCAGAGTAGCAAGGGCCAACCAAGGGGTTTCTGCAACACAATACATAATAATACGACCTAAATCACACGCTAAACATAGGATATTTTTAGTTTGACATATTTATGCCGTTCCGTAGGTGAGAGGTCACACTCACTCACAGAATATGTCATGCTGGGCTCTTCGGTTTTGACAATTTTTACATCCACAATCGCGAAGTTGCCATTTCTGGCAATTTTTATTCATGCATGTCAAAGATTGACGATTTCTGGAGATATTCATGTCAAAAACCTTTTTTTTATTACTGAGCAGACCGCGCGGGCAGAGCCTAAATACCAAAGTACCGCGGCTGCCGTGAAAGGGTTATGTTAGGGGAAGTTTGTTAACGCGCGATTTGAATGGGCCAATACCCGCAGGCCCAATAAATACATCTTCTGGCAGTCCGTTCCTTGGACGCCCTGGGAATAAATGTGAGGTTGTACCGCTCAGTTCTTGATGTATGAAGAACGACCGACTTAGGATGAGATGCAGTGGTCACACGGGTACATCTGATAGGAGCAGTGAGCGGCGGAACGATAGAGGATAGCTCACAGGAGCAGATTCCGTCCGGAATATCAGTAGAAGAGTGAGAGGTCACCAACAACACGCCGGTGAGAAAGTGACTGAAGATGGCGCGTTAAGGCCGGATCGCCAATTAGTCGAATTGCCCTTCTCTGGACGGCATCTAGTATAGACAGGGTAGTGGGGGCAGCAGCTCCCCAGACATGAGAGCAATACTCCAGGGAAGGTCATATCTGGGCTTTATATAGCGTGAGGAGGTTACATGGCGAGAAATACTTTCTGGCTCTAAATAGGTACCCAAGCTTTTTACCAGCAGCTGCTGCAATTGACGCTACGTGTTCGTGCCGGATCAGATTTTCTGTAATGTTGACTCCTAACAGCTTGAATGAGTGACTCCTTGGCTTGGTTACAAGCATACTTATAACCTGGCAACATGTGATGCTCGCTTTGAGTACGCGCTCCACCGAAACTGCTTTCTTACTGCGCCTGGCTGCGAATGTAGGATATATGAGGGGTTATGTGTCTCTTTTCAACTGATGGCTTTGCCCGTATGTATCTCCTCTGTCAGTTGCATTGGAGATTTCGTACTCCAGATGCAACTTTGCCAATCGTGCTATGCATTTTAAAGATATAAGTATTGGTATCTAGTTGGCGTTATTTGTAACTAACGGCTGGAGCGTTAGTTTTGAAACATAATTCACGCTGTTCATTTATCGGTAGTATTACTTGTTGAAAAGTAGTTTGGTAGTCGCCTTATAACTCAATGGCAGTAGATAAAAATACTTGCATCCGCTTCTAACCTTCTCAAAAAGACTGTAGTGAGCAACAGATCACTGTCAAAACCGATAACAAATTTTGAAATAGCCAAAGTGATCAAGACGTCTAGTGGTGGAATTTAGAACCCAATGTTGTATGTGTGCCCGTGATAACCAGATTCTTTTAGCATGCATGTGTACCAACTTAGAGAGAATGAAATCAAAACACAGAAATGTTATGATATGTTTTTTTTATTATTTGTTTCTTAACATTTGTTTTGTATTTATTAATCATGAGTGCTGAGTGTTTATGGTATGGTTTTATTACTTGACTCTTGAATTTATCAAATCATGAGTGCTTTGTATTTCATATATTTTACTGGTGAAGTATTTATATTGATATGTTGAAATATACGATTCAAAATGGTGGGCTAGGTCTCTTCAACGTTCAACGTCAGGGAGAGAAATATGAATAGGATGTGGAAAAATGTAAAATATCAGCATATATAAATAAATAAATATAACCAACCATATAAAGGAATAAATAAAGGAGATAATTGGAATAGGTCCTAACTGGGTTATTGCCAGGCTATCGACCTTCCGTAAATAAATATCATATATAAATAAAGAGAAATCAGTAAGGATTTAAACAAATACACCTAAACACCACCAAGCTGCAAGCTCCAGGACCTAATACCTAGAGTAGACGGAAATCAGAGACCCAACGCCATATAGTATCGTTTCAAAAGCAGGCGGACGTTATAGTATACCTTGTGAAACACTTTAAATGTTGTAGCCAGACCTTAGTTAAGAATACAAACTCAAGACAACATACCTGCAAATATTCGTGAAAAAGATTCAAAAACCTCTTTGTTGAAATTTTGGTCTCCAGCTTGTTACGTTTTTTAAAAACAATCCTCTCCTGTAGTAAATAAACAAACTGTGGCAACCAGTCTCCAAGGACTCCCTACTTTATTCACAAGACAAAACACAAAAGCATTACAGAACAGTATCTTTGGCTCAGATTGAAAATTAATATGGAGCTATTTGCTCTATGAAAAGTCACTCATGATCCAACATATATCAAAATATCTGAACAATGTATGATGCAGTAATAATCAAATACATTACTTATCTGAACTTCATCGACTAATTACACTCATACTCAGATCTTACAATTTTTATAAATCATCCGTCGATGCCGTCAATGTCCATCTTCAGTCACGTGACCGCTAAAGGTGCGTTCTAACGTCTGGCAGCCAGGAGCGCGTCCGGATCACCACAAGACTTATTTCTATAAGCCTCCTAAATCCTATTAGTAGCACAATGAATGGATATTTTTCTACATTTGCGTAGGACTCAATTAAAAAAAACGTAAAACGTATATTTGAATGTATGCCATGTATACAATTCCTATCCGTATAACGATAGAGACCGTTCCCACAGCATTTCCTCCTACGTCCAATTACCTAACGAAACGGCAGAAAAACATCAAGTGCGTTTTGTAAAAGATAATGATTGCGATGAACACAAAGAATTCATTAATTTTACATTGTTAATCCCACGTGAGCACCAATGCCGGATAGTTGTTAGAAATTGCTAAACAAAAATCAGACTGCGTTGTGTAGACTATAATTTTGTCGACGGTATGACTAATGGTTTGCTAATAGGTTTGGCGCTTGCAGTGAACGTTCTAAAGTGTAAATGGATAGCTTTTTTAGTCCAGTTAGCGTTATCTAAGCTAGCTGGTAATTCTAAGAACAATTAGATCACTCTTAGGCTTAGTTTAGATGACGCGCGTATGACGCGCGTCGACGTGGCGCACGTTTGTTGCGTCTGTGTTCAGATGACGCGCGTAGGACTTCGTACAACTTTTATATAGAGTGAAACTAGGCAATCGAGTGTCAGTGTATTTGTTGTTATTAACAAAAATGGATGTAGGCGAAGCTGTTTGTGTTTGGTTAGCGTATAGAAGAAGGAAACGACGTAGGAGGGAAAAGACACACTGGGTTCACCCAATTTTAAGGAATGGACTTTCTACAAGTTTATACGTTACACTGTATCCCAGCTTGCGAAATCACGAACCTACATTTTTTTAACTACTTCGGGAGTAAGGTTGACAAAGTACATTGTGAATGAAGGAAAACTAGAATGGCAGGATAGAATGATCTGAATTACTGTATTAACTGTAAACACCTATTATAAATAAAGTAGTACCAAAAACCTACTTAATATTTTCTTTTTTTCTTCGGTATCATTGGATTTGCAAAACATTAGGACCAGTTCCTCCCATCAGGCGCTCTTTTTTGCCGTCTCATTTGAATATAATTTGTAATGCATGTCCCAAATCGTAGGCGAGACACCAGATATGTCGACTGAACGCTAGAAAAGACGCGAACAGGCAATGGGAGCGTCTAGTATTTCAATACGCGCGTCGCCGCTGACCGACGCGCGTACTGAGATTCTCTGCATCTAGAGGCGTCGTACGCGCGTAAAATTTGTTGTGCGCGCGTCCATGTGAATAGCTTGAATTAATTATGTGTATTTTCAAAACGAGCGCCACGTCGACGCGCGTGGATGCGTCGTGCGCATGTCATCTGAGCTGAGCCTTACCATAGATAAAACGTACTATGGCGAATTTAAAGACTCGTCCACACCGCGGTAAGAAGAGCAACATTATTTGTCATCAGACTTGTTTTTTGAAACAAAGTTGCTACTTGTCGATGAATGTTTATGATTTCTCAGGTTGCATCGAGAGTTGTTTCTTCTTAACGCATGTTTCGCTCGCCGACTGGTAACCATTAAAGAATATTGAGCAACAAGCATCGAAAAATTGTGACTTGCAAGCTAGGTTTCGTCAATGTGAACGGTTTGTAATTAGTCGATTGTCGATGGCTGGTGCTTCTTCTTTCACTGACGGTCATAGCTTACTTTAAGGTGGGTGGAGCATGGAAACACAGCATAATAAACAACCAGCATAATATCTCTGAGGATTTCCTATATAAAAATAGTTCCCAGAAACTTTGACCTTGGGAGGGTTTATGGATGATTTTAGGGCTGTGAAGTTTGGGTAGAGATCCGAAAATGAAAATATCGATACCGGTACCAACTCGATATTTTCTAGCCAAATAGGCGCGTTTGACTCGTACAGGGCATTTTGTGCAACTGATTACACCCCTCAATAATTATATAATTATTTTCGATACCGATACAAAAGTATCGATACCAGCTTGAAATGCCTCAAAGAGTATCGATGACAAAAATACTCGATATTAGTGCAGAAGTATCGAAGTACCGTTACCATCCCCACAAAAAATCATCCAAAAGTGGGGATGCGCGTGTAATTTCCGCCAACTTGAGTTATTGTGCTAGTTATTTTTTATGCTGTGCATGGAAACTTGACAGCGGTGGGCCATGGAAAGTTCATCAAGGGTGTAGTAGTAATATATTCGCTATAGTTTATACCATGCCTCTTGTATAAGTATATTGTATACACATTATAGGAAAAATAGATATAAAACAAAAAAGTACGAAATAAAAACTTTGATTATCATAATAGTGACGCAACGTAGTTATTCGGGATAATAGGGGCGGCCACGGAGGCCATAGCCAACCGCCAGTGTTCTAAAAGAGGTTTCAGAAATCAAAATCAATGTGAATCATTGAACGAAACAATTACCATAAAATTACCTCATGCATTGAGCATTCTCAACGGTGAACTGTACGCAATCCAGGAAGCTCTCTACTTCATAAAGAATAGTCAAACCAGTAGATGGTTGGTAATAACAGACTCGCTCAACTCATTGAAGCTCATGGAAAATCTACACGAAACATCCACTAGTCAATAGCATTACTGAAACCTTATATCACGTCACTACCTGTGGCAAAGAAGTCTTATTTATATGGGTTCCATCTCATGCAGGAATTAGAGGAAACGAAGTAGCTGATCAAAATGCAAAAGAAGCATCACATTAAGCAATCAATCCAGCCAAAAGCCACTGGCATCCGATCTAAAAATCCACATTAAAAACAAGCTATACCAGAAATGGAATAGAAAATGGCAGCAATCTCCATCGAAATTGCTAGAGCTGAAACCGACATTTGGACCATGGCAACCAGTGACAACCAACAGAAGACATCAAGTGCTAGTAACCCGGCTACGTCTGTGTGAAGTTTGTGAAGTGCGCTTAACTATACGGCATGTGTCGGTGGAGTGTCCTTTATTGGAGCCACAAAGAATAGCGAACAATATTAGCCACACCCTTACAGAAGTTCTAGGACTAAGTTGTAACGTTAACTGCATTGTAAATTACTTAAAGGATATTAAAATGTTACATAAGTTGTAAGTCTAACGAACCGCTAATAGCCAAAAGGCTGAAGCGGTATACTTTAAATAAAAAAAGACAAAAAAAATATGAATCATTGCACATTTAAATGATAAGACGATTCAGTTAATAGAGGTAATTTTTTTCTCTTCTGATTGCTTCATGATCAACTGAGGACAAATAAGATCACTGGAGGTCGGCCTAAAGGTACGTTTACACCTGATATTTATTAAGTGATATTATTTGTGAAATACAGTGATCTGTGTTAGTGTAAACAGGCATCACATTAATTATGTCCAAGATATATGTACTTGTTCAGTTATATGTGTCGAGATATCTATAAGATTAATAGTATAAACAATACTGCGTTTGCAATTGTCAACTCGACTGAGATTCTCGTTACTTGACCAGTCGTCAACTTTTGAAGTGTCAAACTACGTATAATGACATTTAAATATAATGGGCGATAAAAAAGCATGGCTGTAAGTCAAGTTGGCGATTTAATTAATAATTACCACAGTAAACTGAAATTATGGGATGTGAAAGGCAAACTGTATGAAAACAGCCTGAGGAAACAATGCATTGTTGTACATAAAAATGCAAAAATATAACTTCTGAAACGTAACATATGATGGCCTCTTTGATCCAACATGATTTACTGATCAATAATAAAAAAAACATTCATTGAAAATTAAAACCATCTACTAACGTTACGATTGTCTCTGCAACCTTTTTGTAAGGCATGATCAAATTTGCATTAAAAAAAGCTAATGAAATAATTTTGAGAAGCTTTTTTGAAAGTGACTAGACCTAAGGTGAAGATATAGTGAGAGGGGAGAGACGTATATAGCGCTGTTGGAATAATCTTTGTATCTTTAAGTAATATTTTGTGGCCTGTGTCAATATGATGCTTCACAAGAGCAGATCGTGTCGGGTTTCTAAGTTTAGTATGCCGTTAATGTTCCTCTAAATGGGTTAGAGTCAGTCAGGTAGGAACCTGCTTCACCAATGTATAGTTCCCACAAGAACAAGGTATTCTGTACGCACCTTCCGAAGCTAGAAAAATGTGACCCTTAACGGATCTCTAATACTGAAGCAATTTGGGCATGCTTGAAAATCTAGTGACGAGGTTATGTTTCCTTAGAATTCCTGATATTTTATCGATCACATTGGAAAGAAGGTAAGAACGCACGCTACTAAATAAGAAGTGGTTCTGCCCAGGAGTCACTCATTCAAGCTCTTAGGATTCAGCTACAAAAAATCTGATCTAGCACTAACATGTTGCGTCAGTTACAACAGCTGCTAGTAAAACGCATGGGTACCTGTTCAGGGCTAGAAACTATCTACCCTACTCACATTGTATAAAACCCACATAAGATATGGCCTGGAGTATTACTCTCATGTCTGGGGAGCTGCTGCCCTTACTACCCTGACTATACTAGATGCCGTCCAGAGAAGGGCAAATCGACCTCTTGGTGACCCGGTCAATCTCCAGCCACTTTATCACCGGCATGTGCTTGGTGACCTCTCACTCTTCTATCGATATTCAAACGGAGTCTGCTCCTTTGAGCTATCCTCTTTAGTTCCGCCGCTCATCGTAACAGATGCACCCGCGCGACTGCTTTTTATCAACCTAAGACGGTCGTTCCTCATACATCATGAATAGAGCGGTATTACCAAAGATTATTTCCAGGGTGTCCAAGGCTTGAAATGGACTGCCAGAAGATGTATTTATTGGGCTTGCGGATGTTTGTCCCGCGTTAAAAAACTTCCCTTTTCACAGCAGTCGCAGTACTCTGGTATTTAGACTCCGCATACGCGGTCTGCTAAGTTATACATAAAAAAAGAAGGCAAATTTTGAGGGTGAATCACTGTCAGCATGAGCCGTCGACCTAGGAGGACTAAACTTGTTTATTGCTTATTTAATATCATGGTGTGAATAGTATTTATTTGTTGCCTAGAAGGACTGCTTTTACATGCTGATGTGCGGTTTTAAGTACGATGGTATCAGACATCGTGACTACTCTATGCGCAGTGAGTTAATAGTGGGTGAGTTCTAGGTGATGATGTGAAAAACCTTTAAGATACCTATATCTGTATGTGTGGGCTTGCTGTAGATGTTAACCGAAATTCCTAAAAGCCCAGACGAGAAACTAAAACGTCCAAAAAACGAAGACATAATTTTTTACAATTCCGTTACCTGGACGTGAAGTGAGTTTAAATAGCCAAGAAAAGTGTTTAAGGAATCACATATGAGGCCATTTTACGAAAGTGTCATCGAGATATCGGAACCAGCATTTAGGCTTTAAAATGCTGTTATTTAATAATTGATTAATAATAATTACTATTCTTGTTCGAAATGAAAATATCTGCTACTACAAGCGAGCAAGGTGAGCCCAATGCAACTCCAGAAGTTTGCTCAAAAACTTATTCGTCCTAGAGGAAGAAGGTAGTTTGAAGACAAAACATTGATTAATCAAGTTTACATCTAGCTCAACGTTGGTTGTTGCGGTGCTATTTCCGGCACTGCGAAACTGTCAACGATATCAAATATTTTGAAGTGCCTGTACTTGGCTGTTCTATTTTATACCGGATACATTACAAACGTAGGAATACATATTTGTCAATACAAGAATCATGTAGGGACCTTTATTAATCAAATAGTTATCACATCGAGCTAAGAATCATGTTTACTGTACTATTACTCATGCTTTTCAAGTGAGTGTGCAAAAATGTGAATAAAAAGATCACTAGAATGTGTAGGAAATACGACTACATACAGTATTTATGGGTGTAGTAAAAACTGTGATTCACGGTAGAAGTGAAAGACTTTACACGGTGTATAAATTAAACCTGGAATAATATTTCATAAGACATGATCGTACGAAAAAGATCTTAAGATAGTACTTCAATAAAACCTGTTATTAAGGATTCATATATTGAATAAAAGCTTTCAAAACATATAATGCAACAAACAGAACATAGCGAATACAAATATTTATAGTACAACGTTCCGTAGCACTATACGCATATACAGGGTGTTCATTTGAAAACTTCTCACCACGGATTTATCGAAAGCCACTGATTAGAAGAAAAAACGCCGAGACAGGTCAAACGATTTAAAAGAGGGAGACAACTTTTTAACCAAAAACTATTTCACCTCCTTGTACCCTCCGCCCCCAGAGCCATCTCATTAAAAATTTTAAATGATTACAGGTAATATACTCTATAATTTATCTTGGTTCAGAGTCCTTTATTTTGACGTTTGACTTTTTAAAAGCAGTCGATTCGTTTTCGAGAAAATTATAAAATTCTTTATGTATCTTAGTTTGTTCAAATAGAAAACAGAAACACAGGAAAATATCACTTTTTATTGCAATGAGTGTTCAAAGTGTTGCGCGTTATCGCCTAAACAATGATATAGGCGATGCTTATCATTCCTGACGGATAGTTGCAAAAACATGTTGTGGGAAATCATGGCTGCTTTCGATGATGCGTTGATAAAGGTCATCCAAACTTTCAGGTTGAGGACTAAACACAATAGATTTTAAATCATCATCATAATGTCTTAATAGATATATTGTGAACTCGTAAAATGCATTAAGTCGGAGCTAGAATATTGCCGACACGAATATTATCAATAGTTTTGAGTACTGCAGCTCGCCATCGTTCGCGATTTACTGTCAGTGGCGTTCTTGATGCTCACATCCAGAAACTGTTTCGTTGTCTCCACCCAGCTTGTAAGGGAACGGCTACGACGCCGCCCACTCAGGGCATGACCCTGAACTACAAGTTGTTCTATATTATTGCTTCTGTGAATATGTCTGAAGAATGTAAGCATTCTCGTCAACATAATGGAGGATAGTCTCTTTGGACTACCGAGCTCATCCAGTATGGAAACGTTAGTTCGATGGGCGATATAAGGAACTCTCAGCATTCTCCTCCATGTCGACATTTCAAAAGCATCTATGCAAGCTTGATCTGCTTTTTTAACAGTCCACGTTTCCGAGGCATACAAACATATGGAGAACACAAGAGACTGAATCAGCGACATTTTGGTAGCTTTAGTGATGTTATGGTCACGCCATATTTTAGTAAGCTTGGTCATGGTCACACGTGCCTGTTTTCACAGCTACCCGAATTGTCGATCAAAGAACCAAAAAACCGAAAACTTTGAGCTACTTCACAACGGCCTACTAACTTTATTTCTCGATGATTGTCACGCTCTCTATCTACGATCAGAACCTTGGTCCTGTTGTACTTAATACTAAGACCATATGCTGCACTATGTTGTTCTAAGATGTTTAATAGAGCTACTAGTACTTCCTGAGAAGCAGCAATAAGGGTTGTATCGTCAGCAAATCTTAAGTTGGATATTTTGCTTCCGCCAATAGTTATAGCGCCATTCCAGTTGTCCAATACCATTCTATAGGCCTTGTTCGCCTTATCAATTTATCTGAAGACGCGTTAGCTATTGCCGAAACGGAAGAACATAGTGAGAAGGAGCGCCGTGTTGCTAAAAATAGATTTCAGCCTCATTAAGCATAGGGCTTCCATTCTCTTCGATTTTGTTTTTAATAATTTCAGTGAAGCAGATTAATGATAGTTTCCACCATATCCGAATAAATGTCTCCATTTAAATTTCCATTACACAAAGCCCCAATCACTTTGTTTCATAAAAGCCTGGCCATACAATAATTTTTTGGGGGTACTGGGCATGCCCTTCTACAAAAGCATGAGAATTATAATTGCTCCTATACCTGCAGTTAAGCTTATTAAAAAATCCGTTTAGATAAAATGTTTATTCATCAGTGAGGCAGATATTCTAATACATGAATGGTATGAGCATTACTCGCTGTAGTCATTTGTTTAATAACTGTGTGTAAGATCCGAATGAAATGTCAGTCGGATCCACAATTTTGCGTAATGGATTATTAGGATGCCAAAATGACTCAAAATGTCAACTTGAGTGGCTTCATCCATAACTTTCCTTATAAATTTATTTCGTAACAAGGTCTCAAACATATCTATGCAACGTTACCTTCTCCGGATGTCTGGCGTTAAACGGAACGACAGTTCGCCCAGCGCATAGATTTTGGGCACCATACATTGAATCATTTCCACTGTTTTTGCAACTGTTCATCGGGAATTTGAACATCGTCTATATCATTATTTTTACAATAACGGGCAACATTTTGAACACATATTGCAATGAAAAATGGTATTTTCGTGTGTTTTTGTTTCTTATCTGAACAAATTAAGGCACATAAAGATTCTACTAATTTTCTCGAAAATCAATCGACCGATTTCAAAACGTCAAACGTCAAAATAAGGGTATTCAGCATCCTTTGAAACAAGCTATTACTCCGTGCCCCTTGTCATTTAAAATTTCGATGGGGACCCTGGGGGCCAGGGGGTACAAGGATGAAAGTAGATTTTGGTTAAAAAGTTGCCCCCCTTGACAAATCTGTGTCTCGGCGTTTTTTCTTTCAATCAGTGGTTTTCGATAAACACGTAGTGGGAGGTTTTCAAATGAACACCTTAAATACTAATGTTGCTTTATTTAGTTTTAGACGAAATAGGTTGTGATCAGTGATGCGAGTTCAGTTCAGTATTAGGTTACTCCATCAAATTGATTGAGCTATGTTGTTCTTCTATTAGGTTATTTTCTACTAAACTACAGGGTAACTGCAGAAGCGAAAGACGTTAGCAAAAAAAAATTTGTTAGGAAAATTATTCCAATAGAGGGCAACCGAAAATAATTACTTGTGGAAGTATAAGACTGTAATGACGCAGTAGATATGGAGTAGTCAAAAAAGGGATCAAAGAGTTTATTATAAATAAGAATAGGTTAAAATAAATATAAAATATTGAAAACAAACTAATTTTTGGAGTCAACATAAACATTATTTTAAAAGAGCTTGAAAGCATAAACTTAAGCAATATATTCACATATTCAAATCAGTATCACCTACTGAATACATTTCGGATTGCATCTTCCATGTATACATTTCTAGTGGTTCATAGACTACGTTTTCTCACAAAAACCTAGACATACATTTTGGTTAAGTCAGATGGCTTTGCAGTAGGACCTTTCAGTACAGTTCAGCGTCCTTATTTATGAAAAGCATGAATGTTAGCGGTATGTTGAACAGGGGCATCTCAACTGAATCCAATATTTGAGGGACGTCAATAGTGATGTGACTTATCAATGATCTAAAACTCTTATTTCAAAAATTACTGTTGATTTGATAAAAAAGTCTAGCAAAGGGTAGGTTAGTGTAAAGAAACCGCTATATTTTCTATTTTTGATAGCCAATCAAGGTGTGGAGTGTGATCAATCAGCACCCATTCATAATACAACCACACTAAAGGAAGTTAATTGCGAGGGATTCGACATTTAGTGACCATAACCAGTTTCTTCTGTGGGAAGAAAACCACCCTTGCTTTGGCTCGAGATGGAAAGTTTTACGTCCCACACCGGTAGGCGACGGGATTATTGTGATCGCGAAAATTTTCGATTTTGAGATAATACGCCTTTTGAAGGTTTTATGAGGTCTACTTAACGAAAATCCTCACTAATTTCCGTCGGTCTGTCTGTCTGTATGTCTGTCTGTCTGTTTGCCTGTCTGTCGGTCTGTCCGTAGGTCTGTCTGTCTGTCTGTTGGCGTTTTTCTAGCCTCGTAATCTCAGTATCCGCTGTGGAGTCGAAGTAGGTAATGTTCCTGCGGCGGAGTAATTAGCAAAAAAATAAGAAGAAATGAAATGTTCCTCAAACCTTGTTTTTAAGCGTTTTAGGAGTTCCTGATCATTTTCTACTTTTTTTGGGTAGGGATGAAGTTGGGGTGGATGTGAGGTGGGGGGTTGTATAACTCAAAAATGTGTTGTATTCATAATAGGCTATCCATTGGCCTGTGAAAGAAAGACCTAGCGTCATAATACACTTTTTTAGGTCCATCCAAACATTGCCTTGTCTATTACAGAAACCGAGGGTCTGGAAATCACTGAATGTATTTTAACACAATTTTGACTCAGTATTATTTCCGAATGTTCTGACGTATACATGCGTATATTGCTTCTGATCGTTCTGAGTTGTGTAACATGGAAACTGTTGGATTGATATTGATGAAATTTGTACACAGTATTATTACTATGGCGAAAATGGAAAACGTTTATGATTTTTAGAAATCGTGTCATTGACGGCGCAGCAATAATAAAAAAACTGAAAATATAAAATCAGCTCATACTTCGTTGGGGGGTGGGTGGTCATAAAACTCAAAAACTTTTTGTATTCATAATAGGCTACATTGTCCTGTGAAAGAAGACGTAGCGGCATAACACAATTTTTTTGGTTGGGCAGGCGATGATTTGGTTGCAAGGGGATCTCAGACTTTATGACTTCATGCTAAGGGAAAATAATAAACTGGTATCACCGTAATGTATGTGAAGTGCTGAGCCAATCAACTTGATTCATTTATAAGTGGAACTAGAAGTTAGTTTTTATCTGGTCAGGCTGTGTTTTGATTAAAAATTTACTTTCTGTCAAAGCCTAAAGTTTATGTTTTACTAAATGTACGGATAGATGGATACTTTTCCGTGGGAGCCACCTTTTATTATGTCCATTCTTTGGACTTGTTTTACCCACCCTTTTAGCACTTTCCTACTTGAAGCGACATTTCATTTTTTGTGTTTACAATACGAAATGTACAAACGTTTCTTTTATAATTAAACCTATTAAATCAACTTGTTTTCTTACTCCTCACATTGTCAAACAGCACACAGAAAACTACATTTCGTGAAGAAACTGCCCTTTATAGTTTCTTGCAACCCTCCGACTGAGCTCTCGGCTGCTTAGTCATTATCAAGCTATAAACAAACTCGGTATTTTAATACCCACTAACCAGGCATTTTCTTACTACAGAGGCATTTGAAAAAATATCCTGGTGAACTGCATTCTGCACGGCATAGAGGCGTGAAAAGTATGGCGCACGACTGATCATATGTAAGGTCATATGAATTTTATTTCAACATCTAGAAAGAAAAATGAACATGATACGTATCTGGTTTGATACTACACAGTTCGTTACTCACACTTACAACTTGATAAATGAGTATAGGCTGGTCCAGCCGCTACGTTTTGTACAACGTTTTGTTCAGCAAGTCGCAGACAAAACGTAGCGTGTGGATAGGAAAACTAGGCATTTTCGAGACCTGCCCGAGGACGATATAGTTGCAGCTGAGCTGGCAAGGCTTAGTTATTTCAACATAATTCATCTATTTATCCACCAGATCTGATACAGATATTGGATACGCCAGTATAAATAGGATTTAGCAAAAATATGTAATGTATATCGCAAATTGCTTAGGACTCAATAAAATTAGTCGGGCTTAGAGATCTAGACATACATACATACATAAAAACACACAACAGATTATACAAATTATTATAATTATAAACGTTGACATGAATGGATTATTGCATGAATCGTAAAACTGTTGCAAGAAGTAGAAAGCGCCATTTGTCAGAGCTTTTCAGAGCACTACAAAATTTTGCCTCATTTAGACAACTTATGGAACACGAATATCTAAATAGTTTGCGGTCCATATACATAGAAAGGACTGCTCTCATATACATATTGTGGTTTCATGCTTAATTGTTCTGAGTGAGTTGCTGCCCATAGTAAGTAACTAACTAGTAACTATAGAAATAAGATCTTTTTCATAAAGGTCCAAATTTGTCTTGGCAGATAGTACGGATTTTTATATACAGGGTGTCCCTGAATTTCATTGACGCGTGATTCTCGTAGCAAAAAATATTTTCAATCGAAAACTGAGTGGAATTTTTGAAAGTTCTACAGGATCCATCATACCATGCTTCCAGAACATTTTTTTGTACTTCATTGCTTAAAACTCACCCTAAACATTGTTTTTCCAAATAGCACCTAATAGTTTTTCCTACACAAATTAAGTCCCTATGTTATTTAAAACTTGCAGTACCTTTGAATTTAAACAAAAACTTAATTTTTTCGTAAGGTCAAGCATAAAGTAAAGAAAATAAGGATTTGTTCGAGGCGAAATATTTTCGTAAGGAAAACAGATAAAAATGGAAACTAAGTGGGCCTTTCAACCGAATGACCTATCATACCATACTTTCGAAACATTTTTTTTTCACTTCAACCCCTAAAACTTACCCCCACTTTTTGCCAAATAGCTTCCCACAGCTTTTCCTACCTTAATGAGGTCACTATTTTATTTAATATCTTGTAGCGCCTTTGACATTGTTTTTTCGAAAGTAGGCATTATAGGTTATTCAGTGCCCTTAAAAACCCAATCAGATTCATTTTTACGAGTAAGACAGAAGGAATTCTGCCGGTGCGCCATCTAGTACCCGAAGGTGACGGCAACCAAAGAGAGAAACGCCACTAGAAGCAGTTTACCTCTCCTTGGTGGAACGACAAGGCTCGCTCGCTTTTTGCCACTAGAGGCGCGGATTTTGACGCACGCAGCGTGAAGCCGATATACGGGGGTTGCTCTATACCTCCGTCAATCCACCAGTACGCAGACAGCTGTTTCACGCTTATTAGCGATCATCAGTGCGCCATAGGTCGATTGACGAAAGTAGAGAGCATCAATTTTTCCATGTTTAATAAACATGTGAAAGATGTACGAGTAAGACAGAAGGAATTCTGCCGGTGCGCCATCTAGTACCCGAAGGTGACGTTTATTGCGTCAAGCAAATTCATATTTTATTCATGTTATGCTTATGATTCTACGAAAATAATAACTTTGCGTATAAAATCAGAGGTACTACAAGATTTTGAATAACATAGAGACTTAATTTGTGTAGAAAAACTATTTGGTGCTAATTGAAAGACAAAAGTTGAGGGTGGGTTTTAAGGGTTGAAGTACAAAAAAAATGTTTTAAAAGCATGGCATGGTAGACCCCATAGTACTTTCACAAATTCCACTCAGTTTTCGTTTAAACTTTTTTTTGTTACAAGAATATCAAGTGTCATGGAAATTCAGGGACACCCTGTATAAATTGATTAGCCGAATCAGTCTTTTTTGTGTTATAAAGATCCTGTTTGCTAACGAGGTATTTCCCTAGACTACAATATGGTTACGATAGATGTGGATATACAATCGTGAAGTAAATACTGACTGGCTGGGTGGCATTAAATTATTTCAGTTGTAACAAGCCATAATAACTTTTACTCAACTTTTTACTGATTTCACAGATGTTTGTTCTCCAGCTCATATCGCTATCGACATACAAGCCTAGGAACTTTGCGCAGCTTGACATACCAATAAAGCCAGAGTCAACCTGGACAGAAAAATTATTGCCAATTTTTCGATTTGAACTAAATCAGCGCAAAATTGCATACACATTGTTTTATGTATATTCATAGTTAAAAAATATTTTCACACCTAGTCGTGAATTCAGCAGAAACAATATTCATCTTATAATTGAGTTACTCCATAGTTTCAGTTATATATGAAGGCATTTTGTTGATTAAAACAATACATATGGAAGGTCCCAGAAGAGTTCCTTGTGAGACACCAAGGCAAACATCATATTCATGTGTCAATCTTTACTACAAATTTTCTATTATTAAAGTTGGATTTAATAAATGAGAGAAATGTACCTATAAAACTTAAGAAATACTACTTATTCTCTATAATTTTTTAGCCTGTTATATCAAGTGCCGCAGACACGTCAAAGGAAAGCATTTCCATACATCTTCTCTGATCCATTACCTGCGCAGACAAATCGGTACATGTGGAGGTTGGCTCCGTCTTTTGATACATTCTGTTCACTAATTTAACGAGAACGACACACATGCGACAATTTCCCAGGAGTTTTTCGCTGAGTCTATCGCATTATATGACAGTTTGTCTGTCTTGTTGTACTTCTTAAAAGATAAAATAGTTTTACCAATCATTAGGTTCATCTCGTAATTCACGCAGTAATCTTACGTGGGCAAAGTGTTGTATTTTTAAGATCCGGACCATCTTAAACTGGGTAAAAAATTAATATCAAAAGGCACCATGCGGACGCTCTATTTTTGCAATGTTTTCATTCAGTTTTGAAACTACACAGACAAAAGTTGTAGCATCTAGACCAGCTTTTGTGGTTGCTCTTTCGCTTTATAATTTCTAAGTGACAGTGTCGCATCCTAAGTTATTTGTGAACCTTGAGATGCATTGGACTATACTCCCCTATCTTCCCTCCTGGCCTACACTGAGACAGGAGTTCCTGCTTACACTCAAGGCAGGACAGTCAAAAATAATGTGCTTAGTTGTTTCCTCTGCCTTAACGCACTTCCTGCATAAAAGATTTGCCACAACGATCTCCAACTTTTGCAGGTGTGCGCTGAACATCTAATGGCCATTTATAAATGCAACCACCTTTCGTAGTTCCTTCCTGCTCAATCTGAGTGTCTGCGGTATTAGATAATTCATACAAGTGTTTTATCAGTCTGCACCTCTCTGTCCTAACGCTTCTGGTGCTCATTTGACACCCAACTGGTGGCAGTTGTGCCTGTGATGTTGGAATATAATATTGCCTATCGTTAGTGATGATGCTTTAGGTATTTCAAAAGTTCTGGACTGATCCCTCCATTACCCGGTTAGGCTTCTCGGATAACCTGCTAAGGCTGTTAGGCTTCAATTTGCGGTTAATAATGGACATAGATCGGGTGATGTTAGTGCCACAACGGGTGTCTCACAGGGATCCAACCTTGGGCCACTATTGTTTCTTTTATATGTGAATGATTTATGCATCAAGTTTGATTGCAAATATTTGTGTTTTGCCGATGCCCTTAAAATTTTTTCATGCATTAGCAATATAGATGAATGCCTGATAATCAAAACTAATTTTATCAATAGTTGAAGGTTGGTGCAATGCAAACAAAGTAAAATTGAATGTCGATAAGTGTGTAAGGTCGTTAGATATTCTAGAAAGGAATTTGATTTTCAGTATGACTATTGCATTCGCGGGCAAGTACTTCGAAGGTCTAGGATAGTAAAGGATCTTGGTGTCATATTTGGCCCCACAATATCTTTCTCGAATCATATTGAGCAAAAGGTTTCAGAGGCTTACAAGACCTATGGATTCATAGTTAGAAATTGTAGAAATTTTACCGATATTCAATCAATTGTCTTGCTATATAACACGCTTGTTCGACCAAAACTTGAATATCGCAGTATCCTTTGGAGTCCCTTCTACAGCTGCTACATTCACGACATTGAAAGAATGCAAAGGAAAGTCATGACCGACACCGACGGTGTTTATCCTGAACGGGGTTGTGATTATGGCACCTTATGTAGCAGATTTAACCTAGATATGTTAGTGAATAATAAAATTGATTCTTCTGATATCCTATGCCAAATTATTTTCAATGTTCCGTGCTGTAGAACTAGGCATAATATATTATTTAGGTGTACCAGAGCAAAAACAAATTTACTGTTAAAGTCCCCTGTCTATGTCATGTGTACATTAGTTAATTATATATGCAATTACACTGATTTGTTTTCTTGTTCTCTGACTAATGTTGTGAGAGCTGGACTTGTTTATTTAGACTGCTGATCTTTATTGTCAGATATCTTAAATCTAGTTTTCCGTGCCGTTAGCACGTTATGCAATTAACATTGTACTGCTGGGCAATAAAACTATTATTATTATTATTATACTGATTTTCCAAGTTTATCTCGTATGACTGGTTACAGATGGTACGGCATTTGGTTGGGCAGCTACAAGCTCCCATCTAGTATTTAGGGAAAATACCGGAGTTGTGCGTCATTCCAGAGAGAAGTGAGGGGGGGGGGGGTAAGTATAGGAGCGAGCGCCGATGGGCAACCCTTCACAACGGTAATGGATCGGATGTTGGACCAGAAGCTAAGTCTGGATTAGATGTTATTTCTAGGAGTAAATTGACATACAGTGCAGCAGAAAGATAGCAAATGCATGCCAATTATCGATTTTACCAGTCTACATGTCAATCAAGATGGTTTTCCCCATTGTCTACTAAAAATGCTATTGCACAAAACCTAACCTAATATTAATCTTGCTCAAATAAATAGGATGAAGTAGAGAAGTTGCCATTACCATAAGCTTGATACCGCAATTTCTTGCAGCTAAATGCACTGTGCTAATATTTGTAGTCAAAATTGTACCCGTTGTCCCCTTTTCGTCTGGCCAGTGAAAATAAGTTCGAAGTTGAGACGCGTCTGCTCTCAAAACATACCAGACTGTAGGAATTTGCTGCGGGTTTGTTTGAATGTAGATTTTGTCGTCCTCTCATTATCTTTTTATCCGCAACCCCATTAGCAAATTCTCAAGAGGCAATTGTCTGCAAATTATGGGATTTAACAGTTGACAGTCAAAACCAGGTGGCTTATGACAGAGTTAAGATTTAGTTCATTTCTTTTGTATTCTCAGCTTCGTATACAACGAAACCTATAATCCCACACAAAACGGTCTATTTTTGGAAAGTTTACAATGTCACTTGACTGTGTAGAACCACCGGAAGAACATGGAATTAGACAGCGAAACATTAGTTCAAAATTATTATTCCATTCTCGTTAGGTTATGAATGAAGTTGGAGATGTTGTGATTCAAACTAGACCCATATGATACACTGGGAAAAGCGAAGGGTGTGGATGATAATGAAATATGTAGCAAAATAGTGTTCTGGGCTACCCTCAGATGCATCTCTCTAGCTTAATCTGACAATGTGTGGAGATTTGTATTTATTAATTCAATTTACTGCTAAAGCTGTTACTTCTTATTTGTGCAGTTTGAAATTCTGGTTTATATCTTTTAAAGACAGTAGTTCTATAATAATTCGAAATTACAAACCCTTAAGGAAATCAGTTTTTGCAAATACTGCTAAAAAAATCACCATGGTAATGTGAAGTTACAATATTTTTTGCTGTATTCATTATTTTGTATTGGAAGTCAAAGGAGTCCAACATCTCAACATTTAGGCCCCACTGAAATGACTGTTCAACCACATCGGCTCAGTAAACAAGGTGGTGATAGAGCTTAGAGGAGCATTCCTTAATCTGGCGGTAGAGTTATAACGATCTCCCATCATTGATTAGACAGTTTTGTAAGTCAGACGTAAAATAGGTGCTCAACCATTTTTTCCAGTTCACATACTATGTACTAGTTTTATCGATATTATTATCTTCACATAGTATCATGTATCTCCTTTTTTCCTTTTTTCTATCAAAATATAATTTTTACAAAATTTATATTTGAGATTTATATACACGAATAACTAACAGTTCATGCATCCTTCATTCCCACGGCATTTTCAGCCAGGCACAGTAATAAAGCAGTTTTCGATGGAGTGCGTTGATGTCTTATTCAAAAGCGAGTGCCGCATGTTGCCGGTTATAAGTAGCTTTTGGTATGCAAATTGCCAGAAATCGCCAATATTTGGCATCCATGAATGAAAATCACCAGAAATGGTGATTTCGCGTTTGTGGATGTGAAAATTGTCAAAACTGAAACGCCCAGTATGACATATTCTGTGGGAGAGGGTGACCTACAGAAGTGCAAAAATATGTATGTCAAACTGAAATTATACTGTGATTAGCCTGTGTAAATGTCATATTTATTATAGAACCCCAGAACAAGCCACAAAGTCTTCAGAACTGCTTGTTGTTGAACTTTTCAGCCACCCTAGTAACGAGGTTGCTAAACGGTAACCTATTCATATCCAGACGCTATTTGCTCCATAATATGAGTTTATCCTATACATATTATGTACTTGACCCTTTCAGAACAGTTGCCGTACTTGTAAGATTTCGTAGCTCGGTTTTTCAGACCTGCTGCCGCATTTGCTCGACGTGATTCACACGTACCCGGGCGCTGTGAATGTACGTCTGAAATATCTGAAATGCGTGACTGCCGCCGTACAAGTACGGCAGTCATCCTGCACCGTTGCATTACTCGTGCCGTCCTACACAGTAAAGCGTGAAAAAGTTGGCCGTCCTGAGAGGGTTAATATATTATTTTCACGCTAATTTACTTCAGGTATGTAGATATGAATGTTAAAATGTATACAGGGTGAGTTTTTAGTACCGGCTCGGTCGATAACTCCACTACTGTAGAAGATAGTGAAAAAAGTTGTATACAGAAGTTGTAGCCACGGATATGCTCCTTGCTCAGAAAATATTTTGGTTTATACAGGGTGATCCATAACTACGTTGTGTTGCAAACATGCATTTTGTTAAATGAGACACCCTATATACTATTCCATATTCAAATTCTTCTAATGATCTCCGTTCTTCCAATATCGGGTATTGTTACATTATACAGCATATAACGCAACAATGCCCTACACTGGAAGAACGGAAATCAATAGTAGAATTTGAATATAGAATAATATGTAGGATGGTTCATTTAAAAATATGCATGTTTGCATCACCACGCAGTTACGGATCACCCTGTATGAATCAAAATATTTTCTGAGTAAGGAGCATATCCGTGGCTACAATTTTTATATACAACTTTTTTCGATATCTTTTATAGTAGTGGTATTATCGACCGAGCCGGTACTTAAAACTCACCCTGTATATTATGCTACTGCCCCTGTTGTAAATTTGGCATTGACGACATTAGCCGGCCATTAGCGATAGAAGCCAAACATGCAGGCCAATATGTTATTGCCCAGGTTGAAGCGAGAATGATCGTCAGTCGTTGCCAAGGTTGAAAATATTTTAGTTTTTCATCTTTGTCCGACTATTCACGGCATGACCATCAATGCACGGGCAAAGTTGATATTACAGATTAGGGCAGCTATTTGAAAAAAAAGTATGAAGAAAATTATTCATCGCTTCACAAAAACTCGGAAGGTAACTTAAAATATCAAATAGGTACCTTATCATTAAATATGACAACCTAAAACATTAAAATATGTCTATGCAAAGCATGCACTAAGCATTTTTGTTACAACATGGTAATGAACCGTGGCACTTTGAATTGCAGGTTTTCCATTGGCACGGCATGCGCACTTTTTGTTTTTGCAGCCGCTTTTACTTATAGCAACGCTTATATCCTGGATTACCCGTGGGGAGGCGGGTTAGAATATCTCCCATCGTATATCCTGCGTGTCGTAAAAGGCGACCAAAAGGAACCGAACTACTGTCGATATAAGCAGCAACTTCTTCTCAACCAGCAGCTTTGGGTGGACGAGTTGAGAAGAGTCAGGACACCTTCTTGTCCTTGGGGTGAGAAATTGCCCCTAAAGGAGGATGAACCGGTAGATACATCTGGTCTATCCCAAGAAAAATCCGTAAAATGAGTTTAATGCATTTTACGAGTTCACAACATGTCTGTTAAGTCATTGTGACTATGATGATGATATATCATCATATATCCTGGATGGCCTACAAAAATTTTATTTTGTCTTACAGCTTCTCTAAGTGAAATTTCTTTCCATATAATTGTCAATGAGGTTTTCCAATAATATATGAGTTTTTCCAAACATGGATTGAATTCGCTTCGTGTAAATTTTTGCTTGAGGCCTGCTTTGTTTGTGGAACTTGATTCAAATCATGATGGCCCAATCTTGAGCGGGCAAAGTCGTAAAAGCGTAGATCCATTCCCAGTTTATCAACACAACACTGCCGGGTTTTTACATGGATATTCACGCTATTGACCGGTCTTTATAAGGACGTCCTGCTGTAATAAGACATTCACGAAAATGGCCAGCCAATATAGCTAATGACCGAAATATCATCTTTGACCGTAACATGTACATCTTATCATTTATATTTCTTATTATTGTACACAGTGGCGGCTCGTGCCAACTTTGAGAGGTAGTGCCAGAATGACAGCCAAAATTTCAAATCGATATAAAATTGAAAAAAAATACTTATAACTAGTCGATAAGTCGAATCTACCTGAGTCTTTATGTTCGACTTACCAAGCATCGATAAACTGAAAACATTATTCATATGCATTTTAGATTTTTCATGGGTCTTCATTTTCTCCCATATATGAATAAGATCATCCGTGCCTTTTTTTGGCCCAAGTGTCATCGCCTCCTAATAGAACACACACAAAACAAAACAATTTGTTAACTTCTTCACAGTCACTTATCCAATTGTTTTTATCATAAATAGTTATACTAAATTTACGACAACGCGATTTCTTTCCACTACCAATAAGTTTTCAATTTTCAAATCAGGTGTTGGACGTCCTAATTCCTTAATCTGCAGTTTTTCTTCCAGCGGAATAGTACTAAATGAGTTTATTAGTGCGCCAACTTTATTCATTTTCGCTGCAATGATATATTTTAATTAAATACAAAAGTGATACCGATCCGAAAACCGTGCACAACTCTCTCAAACTAATAAGATCTAAATTTCAAACCTTTAACGAGACAAGCCGATATCAGTATCAAACATAAACAAATCAAAACAAAAATAGTGAACCATGAATGGAAATATGGTAATGTGCCTGGCACATCTACTTCGGATTTTCGTATTTAAAATCTATCCAAACGTCCAGCATAGCGCTATCTCTGTCACTCATAAGCGTTTATGATAAGATTTCTCTCACTCTATTTGTGCCTTATAAGAAACGGCACGGTAGGCTGTTGTCATCTCGCCGCGCCGCGCCGTCGCGTCGCGTGTCAGCTCTCATCGTCTGAGTTGCCACGATGCCACGTGTTGCCTGGTGCAAGCATTTATGCGCTGAGGCGCTATTGCCATTTCATATAAAACAGAATAAGTCATTGGAAACTAACATGGAATAAGAAAAGTTTAAGAGACAGATAAGTATTTTTTGTCGCAAATTAAGGTAGTGCCATTGCACTGTAGCACTACCTCACCAGCCGCCACTGATTGTAGAGGATGTTTCCTAAGTTGGGACTTTTCTTCAAGGGGCATTTAGTACTCGCCAAAAGGAATCACTTTTCCATTAATATATAACCGAAATGTTTAGGGATATTAAGATATTGACCGATAATGAAATCCTGATTTCTAATTCCGTCCCTCTGCGGTTAGATGACTTTTCCGTTTCGCGGAGCGAACTTCGAACTGGCCTGCACTTAAAACTTCGCTGCGAGCGAATAGTAAGTATTTTCTTACCATTTTTTATTCTTCTACTGGTCTGCTGCTGATTCACCGTTCATTAGCTTTGTCATTTCAAAGGCAGTTGTTCCTGAAAAGGAAAGTCCCAACTTTGATTCATTTATTCATTTATAGACACCTGATTATAATTTAAATATAATAACAGGAAATCTCGGTGACATGATGAATAATGTATTTTCAAGTATTGATCGCCATATCTATAATAAACAGCATAATAAAATTGTAGGTTACTAGAAAAACAACCATATAATTAACTCATATATGTCTCCTTTTCATTTTATTTAGAAACAGCCCTGGTGACTATCGCAACCAGACTGAAACTCCGCCGCTGTAGAAAGAACAAAAAGAATAAAAGAAGCTTGGCTGAGAGGAAGACAGCGTCGCGTCGGTCGCATGCTGTATCTCAGCCACTTCATCTCAAAAGCATCTCCTACAAGCAAGTCCTACACGCCCTGAACTTTCTTACCTCAGTCGGCCAGGCGAACAAACTGCATACCGTACCGTTCAGATAGCAGTCGTTCAAGCTGGTCGACTGGACGTAGTAACCCCCACCGAATTCCGATAGTAGCGTAGCCGTAGTAGTAAAGAGCGAGGTGCGTACGCATAGCCGACTTAACGCCGACCGCTCTGAGCGCGGCAGGGACAAAGCTAGTGATGGTGAAACACTATTCATTTACAAAGTATTCGGATACGTATATCAGTGCCGGTATTTCCAACTCGTTCTCCTCGCAAGCGAGAGATCCGTCAAAGAGCGGTATGATTTGCAGCGATATGACAGTTCTAGATTCTCATCTACCGCTCCCCTCGCAAATTTGGAAAGCGAACATTGAGATACGACAACACCGCGTATTGGCAATTCCAAAAATCGATGAGACCTCTAGCGCCAAAAATCTACACTGACAAAGCAGGTACTCGAATTTCGGACGGCACACAATTAACATGCCATTAACCGTTTATATGCCGTTTATGTTTCTTCGTTCAGTCGTGTTTTCGAGTTTGTGCTTTGTTAATTGGTATATAGTGTGTTAGAATATTTCTTCGGACCTTCGTCGTACGCTATTGTCAGGAATATGGCATTTACATCAGGCTTCAAATCAAGAAAGGCTAGCGAGTTTAATACAAACTGTAGTGTTTATGGTTGCCACTCCAAAAAACACTATGATAAAAGCATTCATTGCCACGCATTTCCTCCAAAAGCGTGTCACAGCGTGCAGGATACCTGCTATCCTCCATATTTGTTTACAAACGCCAGCGCCCTCATCGGTAATTGGAATCGCCAATTGATGTGAAATGTCCGAACAAACCGTCAAATTGTCAAAACATAACCAATACGTTCGTTTGATAAAGTACCGTATACATCACCGACGATAAATAACAATCGTCGGTGATATATATCGATCGAAGTGGAACTAACTATTCTAAACATGAAGGTTAGTATCAACCAAAAAGCAACATTTAGGATAAATCTGATTTAAATATCGGCGAATTTGGCCCCCATTTAATGTGAAAAACTGTAGTTTTCTAGTTCGATATCAATATTCTTGTTTGAAATTAAATAATGGTAACCACAGCGATTATGCTGTAGTTATAGTTCATATTATAACTTCGAATCACATATTGGTACATTAAACTATAAACTTTTAAAAGCTTAGAAATTTTTATAAAATCGCTGAAAAAAAGTAAAACAAAATTTTTACTATTGGTTGAGGATATAAATCTGTAGTTTTTTTGAGTGGGAACCCGGTAAAAAAATCTGTACATTTTATAAAGGTCCATTTGAATGTGAAGGTTGCGGTTGAGTTTGTTCAATCAATTTGTCCCATAGCGGATCCGATTTGCAATATTAAATATTAAATCGTTTTCCAAATTTAGGCGATTTTTAGTTTACTTTTTATTTGGGCCATGGCTGAAATTGCGAACTCGCGCAGGTAGAAGGTAGAAAATGGAATGAAATACTTCAAAGCCTCGATTGTTAATTCCGTGTACCTAGTTTCTCTTTTTAACCAAAAGGAATCAAAATTTCGAGACTTGACCTCCCAGCGTAACATCCCATTGGCAGATAATTCCAGCAGATTCTAATAACGCAAGCGCCTAAAAGTTTTGTACGGTTTAAATATTTTTAACATACATGAAAAAAGGGTCGGGAATCTAGAAATATTCTTTAATACTAGGGGGGTCGTGTTATGAAGAAGATTGAAAAACACTGTGTTAGAGGGTCTCTTAAAACAACTCGATGGAGTTCTAAAATATGTTCTTATGCTTCTTCTTGATCCAGCAGTCCAATACATATAGGATCGGCCACTATAAAGCATAATAATTATAAATAAGAGTACCCTAATCGTCGGTGATAACCTATTTATGTTGATACACCAGTGACACGAGCGACAGAAAGCACTCCCCTTTGACGCGAGCGCTTCAATTGTAAGGAGAGGATGTGAGAATCTAAACAGCAGTGATTTTCGCTCCTCTCGCATTTAAAGGCAGCGTTATCGCTCCACGCGAGGGGTCAAGAATACCGGCCCAGGTGCTTTACATTCGATGTTCACCATTGGGATCCCGGCAGAGATATGTATTTGTAAATTAGAAATAATCTGCCGTGGTGGTTTACGAGAAATAAAACTATACCGGATTCAAATCCATGATACTATTACTCGAGAAGATAAACCCACGCGCATGTCGTAGCGCTATCTCTCTCGCACCTCTGACGTCACCTGGTGACAAAATGGCTTGCCTGCCGTGACAATTATCTGCTGTGTATTAGGTTTTTTGAAGGTCAAAAAAGTTTGCGACCAATGTATTTCAAAATTCGAAAGTTATATAAAGGTATCAAGGAAAAATCTAAAGTAAGGACGAGAAAAATGACAAAAGCTGTAAAATGAGATGATAGAATATCTGAATGTTGATTTAATTGTTGTTGTAACTAATCGCTATATTTAGTGGATTTAATAAACGTGTTCCTCATTACGAGAGCCTTTTATTGACACTTACGCATTGAATTTTTTTTTTTGAAAATACGATTATACCTTGAATTATGTGTCCCTGAATTTCCTTGACACGTGGTGATATTCTCGTAACAAAAAAAAGTTCAAGCCAAAACTGAGTGAAATTTCTGAAAGTACTATAGGGACTATCATACCATGGTTTTAAAACATTTTTTTTGTACTTCAACCCTTAAAACTCACCCTCAACTTTTGTTTTCAAACTAAATAGTTTTTTCTACACAAATTAAGTCCTTATATTATTTAAAAACTTGCAGTACCTATCTTTTTAAATAAAATACGTATTTGCTTGACGCAAAAAATGGCTAAAAATAAAACTAGTTGGGTTTTTAAGGGTACTGAGCGACCTATAATACATGCGTTTGAAAACAAATGTCTTTTTAATGCTGTTTATTACGAAAATATTACGCCTCAAGCAAATGATCAATTTATTTATCTTATGCTTACGAAAAAAAATTGGTTTGTGTATGGTTTGAGATGTCAAAGGCATTACAAGATATTAATTAAAATAATGACCCCATTAATGCAGGAAAAGCCGTGGGGTGCTATTTGTAAGAAAAAGTATGGAGTTGGTTTTTAAGGTTGAGGTAAAAAAATGCTTCGAAAGTACGGTATGATAGGCCATTGGGTACCCTTGAAAGACCCACTTAATTTTCTTCTTTATCTGTTTTACTTACGAAAATATTATGCCTCAAACAAATCCTTATTTTATCTAACTTATGCTTATGACTTCACGAAAAAAATTGCTTTTTGTATAAAAGCAAAGGTACTACAAGATTTTGAATGAAATAAGGACTTCTTTTGCATAGGAAAAATTATGAGCTGCTACTTGAACGTTGAGGGTGAGTTCTAAGGGTTGAAGTAAAAAAAAATGTTTTGAAAGCGTGGTATGATAGACCATGTAGTGTACGTGTCAAGGAAATTCAAGGACACCCTGTATAATTATTATTGTTTGATTTATTAAGGGGTTTGTTTATAATAAATCTAAATCACTGATATTTGTCTACCAAGGTGTTGTTTCAAAAAGGACTGCTTCGGTTTAGATAAGGAACAAATACATGTATTTGAGCAATAATTAAGTCTAGTATGAAATGCTGAAACATTTTCAAAATAAATAAGATTCGAACTTTGATAACTTTCCATATTTTATAGTAATCCTGAAATTGAAATACCTACTATAATAGAATCGCATCCAAACTGCCAATTGATTTTCACAGATGCTTCAAAGTCAGCAAGTGGGGTCGGTTGCGCCGTAATATCCGTAAACCAACAAGTATCTTTCACTCTATCACAACATTGCAGCATCTACACAGGAGAACTGACAGCCATCAAGGAAGCATTACATCTCGCTCAATCAACACCAAATACCAACTATTTACTAGTAACAGACTCGATGAGTGCACTGGAAGGCATAAGGCAGTTGTATCCCCGCAACTGCATACTTAAAGATATCAAAGAAAGTCTACACCAATTGAACAAGAGGAGGGATATAAAGTTTCTGTGGGTACCATCACATGCCGGCATACCTGGCAACGAAAAGGCGGATAGAGCAGCAACATCAGCAGTAGCATCAAACCAAAGAACAGTAGCTTGTACACCCTATGCAGACTTAAAGCAATTGATAAAAGATCATATAACCAATCTGTGGCAAGAAGAATGGAGCAGTACTCCTAGCAAATTACACGAAATTCTCCCGAATGTTACCACAAAGTTAACTCTCCCTGTAAATAGAAGAGAACAAATTGTTATGTCACGACTACGAGTAGGACACACTCTAGCTACACCTAAGCATATATTCGAACAAACTGAAGGTCCAGTCTATCCAGCATGTAACGAACGGGTAACAGTGACCCACATCCTTATGGACTGCACGTTTTATTTTAACGAGAGAATATCCAACCACCTGTCCAGCGACATCAAAGAAGTACTTCTGCTACAACCCAAAAATGTGGTGAAATTTATCAAGGACATTAATTTATTTTTTAAAATTTAATCAGTATAAATACCTATGTATGAATTGTACCGTCTTCACCGCTAATAACCCTGCGTGGTTGATGCGGTTTCTTGTTTAAATAAAAAAAAAAACCTACTCATTGCTAAAAATATTTATGTGAACATTTTTCAAGAATCATATTCTTACAAAGATAATTTATTTTATCTGTAAAATACTTACTCTATTTGAAGCCGTACTATCCCAGCATTGTTCCTAAATTGTATTAAAAAAAAGCAATGAATATGTGTGATGACTTTTTATAATATATCCGAAAAATATTTCAAATACTAACGGCTAGTGCTCGGAAGCAGTGGCTCTACCCACCGACAAGCGCGACTGTTGTCTCCGAGTGACGTCATGCGCGCAGTGCCGAACGAAATTGAAGCGCGAGGTGGGTTTATCTTCTCAAGTAATAGTATCATGATTCAAATCCAAGGTGCAGAAGATTGTAAACAAATAGGATACCACGCACGCCGCCCGAGTAAGGAGGCATTCATGGCGATTGGCCGAAAGGCTATAAACACCTTTGCGGCTTACCGGCCTGCCGCCCGTCTGGGTTGTTGAACAGAGTACAGGGTTGTATTTTATTCAGTTGCTCCGTGTGTTTATCATTGTATACGACGCATCGTGTTAAAGATAGCGTACGTCGTGCTTTTGTCATCGCACCTGCCGTGTTGTTGTGCGAATTTTAGTGCTATCTGTGTTGTACTGTTGTTTTAATAGTTATTAGTGGTGTCTGTGTTATTCCCCGGTAACTTGAAGGAGATATTGAAGGATGTCTAGTAGTATAGATACTGCAGATGAATCCATGGATGGGGCTACAAGACAGGATGTAATTCTACCAAGGCTTAGTAGCACGGACACTGCAGATGAACCCATGGGTGTGGCTACAAGTCACGATTCGAGTCCACCAAGGAAGAGGTCAAAAAAGAGCCATTTTGACGTGAGGCTGACGATATTGTGTAGGAGGTTGCACTCAAAATAGGTATCTGCAAACGGAGTGTCTATAAAGTGGTGCGAAAATACAGAACCAAACACTCTTTTGGTGCACCTTTAATCAGAATCACAAACGTTGCATTGACCTTGTGGACCATGGCGATAAAAGTCCAATTAGGAGAAAGGTGCATCGGTTCTTTTTTTGAAATGAACTTCCGACTATTGACAAAGTCCTGAAAGAAGTGAATGACGATAATGACTTGCCCAATTTTAAGCGGACCACGTCTTATAAGCTATTAAAGGAGCTTAACTTCGTATTTGGGAGACGAGGAAGGAGAAGTATTCTCATCGATAGGGAGGATATAATTTTATGGAGGAGGGATTGCCTTAGAAAAATCTAGGCCTTTAGGGCTGAAAAAAGGAAAATCTATTTATTTCCTAGATAAGACATAGATTAATGCTGGCCATACGCGATCCAAGGTTTGGATGGACACTACAGTGACTTCACCTAGGCGAGCATTTTTGGAGGGACTTTCTGCAGGACTGAAAAACCCTTCTGGAAAAGGGAAGATGTTAATGATCTGTCACGTCGGTAGTGAAAACGGATTTGTTTCGGATTCTTTGTGGCATACGGTGGTAAGCCTGGGCGGAAAGTAAGTATTCGCCTAGACTAGGTAAGCTGGCTACCATTTTCCATGCGGAAATAGATAAAGTAGTTTTCCGTATTTTCTAAGTGACTAAGTGGCCTACCTTATTTTAAAACTTTCTGGCCCGATTTTATCAATATGCATATTCTGACGAACAGTCTAACGAATGCATTCTATTGGTGGAGGTTTAACGAAGACTTTCTATTTGACATTGAGGTCTATAGTTAATAAGTATCATCCAATAGTATTTTATCAATATTGGAAACAAAACGTCAAAGCTGGATGACACTTTTGTCAAAAATATTTTAGAATTCATGTATCAAAATCATACCACAAAATCAAAGCAAAGCGATTGATTTGCAAATTAATGCCAGATTTTCCATGTTTACTTTTATAATTATTGTATAATTACTAATTGCGAACTGGGCTGGTTTGTAACACAATCATAAAAGTGGTATCATCACAGCCACCTTAATTAATAATCAATAATACAACCTCACTAGTTACTACTTCAGTCAGTCAGAAATTGATTATAGACACATACATACTTGAAACTTCCAACTACGATGCATATGTTTGTTATAGACCATCTTATAGAAATATTCACAAAGTAGGTATGGGTGCTGCTGATATCATTCATCCTATATTTCAGGTTTATATGAAATTATTCCTTCCTCCATGTAAGGTCTAGATTTATTCATAAATAAGTCAATTTCCTGTGTATTTTCTGTAATCATCTGTTCCCGTCAAAACCAGGAACGGTATTTGGCTTTATCCACACTTTTGCCTAGAAAAATTAATAATGAAATTAGTATTAATACCACTATTTATAGTAAATTCACATTGCATATTGTTTTGTTTACCACAACCACAAACGCACAAACACAAAACAGTTGTTTTCTTTTTTCCACCTTTTTTCTCCTTTGGTTTCTGTCTAGTGATGGGATAACTCGAGTGAAAATGTACTGGAGTAGTCGATTATTGATATAACCGATTAACCGACGTCACTCGATAATCAGCGAACGATGTGATTTACGAGTGCAAGCAGCAACCAAAACGTGAAACTGAAACATTTTTATTCATTCTGAACTAAATTCTGTACCAACGGCAAGTATCGTTCCGTCGCTGTCGCGCCGAGTCGAGCGACAAGCGAATGAAACAGAATCTGCTAGACAGTAGACAGTGATGTAAGAATCGTAGTTAAAAAATATGGATTAACAAAGAAACAAATTAAATATAAATATATATGTAATTATATTTCAATTTAGTTGTGAGTCGTTGAGGAAAAAATAACGTAACCATATTTTTTAATTAACAAAAATTCTTCGACAAACTGCACACACAAACAAGTAACTTCAAATTAAAAATAATTGGTAGGGTAAAACAGTAAACATAAATAGAATAATAATTGAAAACTTACCACAAACTGAACATTTCAAAATGATATTAATGAGATATAATATTTTCGCATTATTTGAGCAAAATAAAATACTATAATAAATAAAAATTAAAACTCGTTGTACAAACAAGGTAACTTGGAATAAAATAAAAAATACACAGAAAGAGGATTACAAAAATTATACATTATTAACAAAAATTAAACCTCTCATTCTAGATACTAGGTAACTTTGACCAAAATATCAAATGATAGAAACTCGCAGAAAAGAATTTGTAAAAACAATAATTACCAGATTTTTAGGTGATAGTCTCTGTTTACTTCTTAAATTAGAGAGTTGAGCTGCTCCAGAAAAAAGTATTTTCGATGCTACCTACGTACTTGGCACGCATAAATATTCACTACTAGTACTGAGTACTGACAAGTTCCTTCTGTTCATATTGATTGGAACTTAACTCGAGTGATCACTTGATTATAGAAATTGGTAGGTTTTCCCCATCACTATTTCTGTCTGCATAAAATAAAACCAACTGTCAAGTTGGCGGTGCCGTGTTGCCGGTGCCGTGTTGCCGGATGAATATTTTACTCGTAGAACAGAGCAACAGTGCTGCGTTTCTGAAATGTACTGGTTGAAAGTAATAAAATATACGAGATTGTACTAAATTGTACTAAAACCCGTGACCCGTAAATTTCTTTATGAACTGGCAATTTACAACACATGATGTACGCTCTATCATTTTGTGAAGAGCAAAAAAACAAAAAAAAACTCTCAAACCTGTGCGTGCTTGCATTATACATCCATTTGAGAAGCTACAACGTATGAAATGAAGAAAATGAACTAGAATTCGGCCTTCACGTACTGTACTTTTGACGTCGAATATGTACTAGAAATTGGAAATAGTACAAATGAACTAAAACGGCAGCAGTGCAGAGCAGACAAAAACAAGAGATTTTTTGATCTCAACCATCCCAACAGCAGTTTTTATTGAATGTGTTTATTCAAGATGCAGACAAAGTATAACACAACAATAATCACATAAAATATTACTATTAAAACAAGTGCGCTTGCGGCTATATACAAATCAAATCAACTGTTGTAATGAAGCTATATACGAACTTTATTATTTCGATTCTGAATCCGTTAGGTCTGAATTTTTCTAGTACATTTTTGAATTATGTAGCTTCAACAACTTTGTGGAATCGAAGCAATGGCATACCTACGTAATTTTTCTTTCGGGCGCAAACAAAAGCCTTACTATGAAGCAAAGCAACAGTGCAGTACTGCAAAACGTGTTAAGCAATACCGCTGGTGCGTTTACAGCAACTTCATTTGAGAAAATATTCAATGTTAGCAAACGAATGAAGCAAGTGTGTAATAAAAAATCAGACAAATTTGGGATCATATGAGACTTGCTGGTTTCAAAAAGGTGGAAGGTGTGAAAACAATATTTAATAGGTAGGTAGTTGCGACAAAAAATTTCAGTGCAAAAAGCTGGGTGCTAAAAATAGCAAATACCCCTTGAAATGGCACATCAGTCAACGCCGGGAGCCACAACTGCGAGCACTGAGCCGCCACAAAACGTTATGAGCCGCCACAAAACGTTATGAGCCGGTGTTAGTAGTTCTGTGGTGGTGGTGGTGGTACACGATCACACGAGTGTCTCGCGACAGTGAAAGCTTGGCTGCGTGGATCATGCGCAGAACGCGTCATCCCAGCTGCTCCTTATATTGCGATGTTGCCGTACCTCGTATATGTGTGAACACTGTGGACTGTGTTGACCGACAGCCACGGTTGATCTCACCACCATTGTGAACTAACACAAGCCAAGCCTTTCCTTTTTGGTTTTGTTGTGATCAGTTATCAGTTGTGATTTTTGCTTTGAATTTACGCTATTTAAGCAAACATGGAATGGATCCGTTGTACAGAGTGCCGCTCTTTCTTTCAGGAGAGGAAAAATTTGTATGCTCATATTCGCAAAATGCATAACAGATAGCCTCTCGAAAATGCTACCGCTAAAAAAAATTAAATCGAAGAAAAAGAACACCCTGAGGAGCAAAATTCGTATTCAGATCTCCATAATTATTCTGCATATTCTTATCATGGCTGCTTTGAATTTGTTCCGAATTATAGAAATCTATATTTGCATCTCAAGTATCATTCTGTTGAAATTGAGCTGGAGGAATAATTGTTTCAATCAATTTTACCCATTTTGTTTTTTATGAAGTTTAATTGTAATAGTTGGATAATAATCCACTATCCTCTAAATAACTTGCAGACAAAGCATGTTACCTAGGACTGTGACTCTTATTGTGAATCAATAAATACAACTAGAAAGACTTTAATGGAAATGGAGATACATATTTCTGCACATTCTTGTCAATCCCATATAATTTGTAGTCTTGGACCCACACTTTTTTTTCAGATTCAAATAAGCAACATTTTTAAACCTTACAGAGGTGTAATGCAACTAGAAATGTGACCAGGGTGGTAGAAATAAATCGTACCTAATTATTTTGTAAGGTACTAGAAACCCACTATGCATTTAGCTGTGGATTAATGGCACTATACATAGTATTATCAAGTAATATTACTTTGCAAAGTAAAAAGCTACCGATGTTAAAATCTGGAAATGTTCGGCACAATGAGGCATTGCAATCCTCTGAGATTTTGTGATCAGTTGATCAGTATTTATCTATGCATATACGCGTAGCACCAAAGATGGCAACGTTGCCTCTCTCTGACGTAAAAGTTTTTGTGCGCATGATCCATACAGCCAAACTTTTACTGTCGCGAGACGCTCGTCACGATCACCGAGAAACAGCTGATGGCAGTAGTGATGGGTTAGGGAAATAAGTTCCTAATTGGTAGCATGATTATTCTTTCGTATTTTTTATTGTGCAACGATCTAGTTAGGTGAAGTGTTTGAAACCAATATATACTTGTCATGCCATATCTATAGCGGAAGCATGGCTGCTTCAGTAATATTATTATGGAGATGTTTTTCTAAATTTTATTCTTCAGGTTTCATTATTTACTTGCTTCAGAATAATTATATTATTTTTATTAGTAGCTATTTATGCCCTACTCACCTACTCTATAATACTACTTTGTAACTACTTTTTCATGTAATTGAATTTTATGGATTGTTGTATAAGATTAAAATACGAAATCGCTTTATTTGGCCCACATATATTTTGTTTTTCCAGTTTCTATCATATCTGTTATAAGCTGTAGTATCTTGAGCAAGTCTTATTTTTTTAGGATAGGGAAAATTGATCTGTAAAGCATCGACATCGGGCTATTTAGTTCATACACTCATAACTACTAGTTACATTTTTTTATCGAAGTGGGAGCTGTAAATAAGTAACGGGATCTTCAGTACCAGTATGTATATTCTTTGGTTCTCTTTGGAATATTCATTACCAACTTTGTTATATATGAATTTGTTGTTTATAACAAATAATACCGTCATGATTTATTTTATTTTATTAATTTATATTTAGTTCAATTCTTGTCGCTCTGATTCTCTACCGTATATATCGATAACATCCCATCTCTAGTTTTGCGGTCTGAGTCTGAGACAGGTGCCTACCCCTACCATCCTACCTATTTTGTGGTTTCAAGATGTGTTTTGTGGTGGCAAGGTCAAGGTGGCATTCAGGTCTTCATCTTCATTTGTTTACACTTACAATTTACATTGATCTATATTCTTTTTATTTAAGTAGTTATTTTTTCAAATTAAAAACAGCTACAGCTACTCGTATATGTATAAGTTTTCAGCAGTGCTTTGCATATCCACGGATTACCTATTGAGATGTCAACACCCTCTCAACATAAATATTATTTTGGGTAAACCAAACCAAATTGATGGTACAAAAGTAGGCTGTTAGATACAATACGAAAAACGGAAATTGGTGAACTACCTCCATATATCCTTTTTTATTATAATACAAAGGTATTATATATCACAGGTATTTATAATTATTTTTATAATTATTATAGATAGTAACAATCGTGTTTTTGTCAGGATGGTGCAGTAATTATTGTTCATATGAAAGTTATATCAAATTGTACTACTTTTCTGGGCCGGCAAATAGTTAAATCATGTGTTTAGCTTTGTGAAGTGCAACAAAATGTTATTTTTAACCCTTATTACTATAATACAAGGGTGTACTGCAAGCATTTATAAATTATTATAGTTAGTAACATTTTTTTTTCAAAATAATGCAGTAATTGAATGCCTTCTCTTCATTATTAATTGTTCATCAAACCAGTGATCAAAAGTTCTGGTTTCCTGGCTTCTGATTCGCTGTGCTAAACGAGTCGTCAGAGAGACTGTCAAACACCAATATGCAATTTTTCACCCATTTAGGATGGAAAATCAGACTGGAAAAGATACTAGATGGTTAATAATGGTCGATTGCATATAAAGCACGTTTTTTTTCACCTTTTTGCGGTAAATTTCAAGAGAAATCAATAATTTTCAGAGAACTTTGACAGATGCATGTTTTTAAATGGGCTGCTCTGATTGGTCTAACCCTTCGTCAGAATATGCATGTTGATAAAATCGGCCCTCTGGGTACCAATTGCATTATTGCGATGTTGCGAGGTAGATACAATTTTTAGACAAAGTTGAGTGAAAAATGCTGGGTAAATGATAACTCCGGAGATAACTAGCTCTGTTACCTGGAATACGGTCCAATATTATATTTTAAAAATATATAAAAAAAATATATATAGGGTGTCCCAGAAGTCAACGTCAGGCCGCAACGGGGTGATAGGATTGGTTGTAACTATCATGAGAAAAATCAGAAAAAAAATCTATCCCACGTAGTTTGAAAATTATAAGCTGTTAAAGAAAACCTAGAAATTTGGTCAAATTATAACAATTTTTCGGTTATTGTGGTTATCTTTTATTATTTTTGTTCATTTAAACTTTGGAACCGTAACCCTAAATAACATGTCTAGAAGCACAGTCAAAAATAATGACACAATTGCCCCAAGTTTTCTAGAATGAACACTATTTATTAAACTATGAATTTAAAATGTTCAAAGTTTGCCGACTTTGAAAGGCCCTCCTTTAAAAAAAAATATACTAAAGTTCCTTGGCAAGTGCCACTAAAAGTTGGCGCATTTAACCAGGATTGTAAAATGGTACAATACTTGTTAGTTTCATACTAAAAAAAACGAGTAAAAAAAGGAAAACCTCAAGTAACCCGATTTTTGCTAACCCATTTCACTCAGGTCAGATGTTCTTTATTCGCACAAGCTTCGGGTAGGTTCTTAATTTTACGGCAAAATTATGAGAGAAATGGTTAATGAACATATCTGCTATGAGTGAGCGAAACAGATAGTGACGCCACGTTTAGTAAAGTCAACAAAAGTAAGTAAAATTAATAAAATATTGAAAAATGTTGACTTAGTTTAGTTTAGGTTTATTGGAATAAAGGTCAGGCAATAAATATTCAAATTGTTTACCATCAGCCTCAATACACGCCCTACATCTTCTTAAAAAAGATCTACTTATTAGCCAGGCATATCCTCGAGAGTAGTTGTCCTCAGCAACTTGAGGAATTCGTTTACGCAGCTCGGCTATGCTCTCAATGGGCTTTGAATAAACTTTTTCTTTGAGAACACCACAATAACAAAATTCCAGGGGATTTAAATGTGGGGAACGGGCTGGCCACGAGATAGTGCCTGAACGTCCACCTCCACCTCCCAGATATTTTTAATCAAGGAGACCTCTTACTTGCACTGCGTAATGCGCTGGGGCTCTTGTTGATACCTCATGTGGCGAAGATCTGTTAAGCGGTCTACAGACGTTGATGCATGCTGCGATTCAGGTATCGACTTCTACGTTTCATAACGCAAGTAGCAGCGTGTGTGGTACTGAATCACGAATTTGGTATCAGTTGCGGCGTGTAGCGATTCTGGAATCCTATTATGGATGGTGAGCTATGTCGCCAAGCCGGTGACGCTGATGCAGTGATGCAGGTTTCAACGTGTATAGTATTGCATCGATACAAAGATATAAGCACACCCTACCATTCTTGTGTTGCGTGAAACATGCATGAAATATCAAGTCGATTCAGGCATCACAACAGGTTTCGATTTGAGTAAGAACTTATGCAACTGATGCAAGTTTAATGAAACCTTAAGTCGATTGAGGAATCGCAGCTTACATCAACGTCTGTAGGCCGCTTAGTGGTACGTCCTCTAACAAAGTTGGTAAATTTTATCGTAAAAAATGTAGGTAATTCGAGCCATTCAAATTCTCAGGCAGCTCAAAAAGCCCAACAATTTTGCCGTTTAAAATTCCGGTCCACAGGCTTACTTTAAAGCGATACTGGGATCCGTCTTCTCGCATTAAATGTTTCTGGCTAATAAGTATCTTTCTTAAGAAAATGCAGGATGTGTATTGAGGCTGATGGTACACAATTTGAACTTTTATTTTAATAAAAAATGTTATTTTCCTATCTGACTTCTAATCCAACAAACTTAAAGTACTTAAACTAAGCTAGGTCAAGATTTTTCATTATTTTATTAATTTTACTTATTTTTGTTGACTTTGCTAAAAGTGGCGTCACTATCTGTCTTGCTCACTCATAGCAAACATGTCCATTATCCACCTCTCTCATCACTTTGCCGTAAAATTAAGAGCCTACCAGAAGCTTGTGCGAATAAAGAACATCTGACCTGAGTGAAATGGGTTAGCAAAAATCGGTTTACTTGAGGTTTTCCTTTTTTTACTCGTTTTTTTCAGTATGAAACTAACAAGTATTGTACCATCTTGCAATCCCAGTTAAATGCGCCAACTTTTAGTGGAACTTGCCATAGCACTTTATTACATTTTTTTAAAAGATGGCCTTTCAAAGTCGGCAAACTTTGAAAATTTTAAATTCATAGTTTAATAAATAGTCTTCATTCTAGAAAACTTGGGGCAATTGTGTCATTATTTTTGACTGTGCTCCTAGAAATGCTATTTAGGGTTACGCTTCCAAAGTTTAAATGAACAGAAATAATAAAAGTTAACCACAATAACCGAAAAATTGTTATAATTTGACCAAATTTATAGGTTTTCTTTAAATGCCCATAATTTTCAAACTGCATGGAATAGATTTTTTTTCTGATTTTTTTCATGATAGTTACAACCAATCCTGTCACCCCGTTGCGGCTTGACGTTGACGTCTGGGACACCCTGTATATATAACTTTACCGACGTTCCGATTGTTAATTGTCCATCTTCTTCAGGTTATGACTGATAGATTATTGAGAGACTCTCCATAAGAATCAAATTGCCAACACCATCTGGCAAAAGTATATGTGACTGCTGTGGCCTAATCTAACAGTCATTACCTGAAGATAATGTACATTGAAGCGTCGGAACGTCATCAAAATTATACATATTTTGAATATAGTGTTTGACCTTATATTATCACTAAATATTTGATACCGACGATCAGGATACAAAAAGTAAAAAATACTCTGTCACAGTACGTATGAATAGTAATGACCTCTAGCAGATCAGAAACTTACATCAGCCACTTTTTGCATTCAAAATTTGTTTTAACCAAGTCTGCTGAACTGAGCCACAGATAAGCAGTACGCCATTGCTTGGTCTATAGAATTTACTACGGTATGGATGGTATAAACATCCGCAGAGTAGCAAACAATGTACGTGGGATTAGCGCGTTGTTTTGGTAATATTGTATAATATTGGACTGGTAGCTTATTTGGTAATATGCCTCGAAGCATTTTCTGAGCTCCTAAGCTCAACTTAGTGAATGAGTGAAAAGAAAATAATTTATGCACAATCCATGTTGGTCGGTCTTTGAAACCTTCTACCTCAAAATAAAGGAATGGCCTCTAGAACTTCCACTAAAAGAAACTTATAAACCCAAAAAATGACAAGAGCTTCAGAAATTTGGCGAAAACAATATCTGGTGTGGTCTCCACACATGTATCGCAAATTCGGCCAACAAAGGCGACTTCAGATTTGGTCAAAGGTTAACTGAAACCCCTAAGCCGAAGTTATAGCTGAATATGTCTTTTTGGAGACGAGGTTGAAGCTACTATCTGTTTAGAATCTTGTTTTGGCCAAACGTTTGACCTATTTTGACCTAGCACAGGGCAGTGATTTCTTTGCAGAATGAAACCGAACCCTTGGCTGACAATAATCGGTTATATCTATTACCTGTGCAAATTTAGATGTTTCCCATTATCTCCACCATTTATTGGTTAGGTTGAAATTATTTTCTACTTTGTTGTAACTGTGGTGTACTAGACAAAGGTTTGATAATATTCTATTATATATCCTAACCAACCTTTCTGTTCTGCTGATTATAATCTCAGACCAGGTATCAATGACGTGAGTCATAGGAAGAACCTAGCTAGCGTCAGTCTCATGAGCTCAGACTTTGTACTGCGTAGAATAGAAAACAAAGATTAGATTGTCAAAAGACATTGTTCGGGTCGTCGGTTAACTGATTCCATTACTTTATTAGCCCTCTCACCGGAACGAATATCATTAGCCGAAAGAAGTCGGTTTATTGTAATGAATTGTGAAGAGATTTCCAGCACATTAAGCGCTAGAGCTTCAGCTTTCAGGATGCATTTAAAACGCTATGATACTTTCTCCTTCTTGCACGTTAAGGCTGTATGTGACGATCCCAATTCCAATCCTAAATGTTGAACAACAAATTTGACAAGAAATAGGATGCCTGCACATTCGCTACTGCTCACTTGTACAGGGTGACCCATTTTGGGTACTTTTACGGAGTATCTCGGTTATTTCAGAAGATAGATAGCTGCGGTTTTCGCGACACCTTGCTACTTTTTTGTGAAACTAAAGATGCCGTCAACAAAATTATGATGGCCCTCTTGGTTTTCGAGATACAGGGCGAAATCGAAAATTAACGATTTTGGGACCAACCTCGTTGTCTTTTATTTTATTGAAAAGTTTAAAAAAGGGTCTTATAGAATTTTTTCTCTGGATTCCAGTGGTGTAGTTTGATTTTTTCTTACGCTAACCATTTTTCAGTTATGAGGCAAACATATATTTTTTTAAATGGAACATCCAATTTGTTTTAATATTTAGGACGTGTTTTAAATATTTGCCAAATTGGATGTAAAACTGTGGATTGAATTACTGCGCGTTTGAATCTTTTGGTGGCGGCAGTTGAAAACTGGGGTTATGGAAATTCAATATTATTTTTAGTTTGCGTATGGTTTGCATGTGTTTGTTTTTTGTTGAATCACAATTTTCTTCGCAAAAAAATCAATCAAATCAAACACAAATCCTCGAAATAAAGTACAACCACAAATATTAGGTCAGTATAAGATCCCAAACTTGACATCTTAGAGATTATGTACAGTGGATTATTGACAGCGCGACAATGATTTTGAAAGAAACGATAACTATCAACAGACAAATGACATGACCATGTTAATAATGCTCATGTAACAAAATATTTGATCGCTGCAAACAGGGAGAATAACTTATAATCATCATTTTACGATAATACCTATTTTTGTCAAAACTTTTGCACAATATTTATGATGGAATGTAGAATCGTGACATACAGCCTTTAGTTTCCGTCCATTCCGCGGCTCATGGGATATCGTGTTCACAATACCAGATATTACAATAATCCATTGGTACCCATCACTAGGAAAAATCCAGCTGGCGCCGATTGCTACTGTGTGTTTATATTTAAATTACCATGGGCGACGGGACACGAGACGGCTTGTCATCTCTCTCACTCCTTCCTATGCCTTCACTTTATCTGTATCTCTTTCTCACAAGAGAGGTTTACGGCCTCGCATGGCACTTTGCATATTTACATGTCTTTTCATCTTCGGTACTACCGTGATTGAGTATATGCAAGTATGATGAATGTTAGAACGGTCGCATCTACATTATGAACCTTTGTGGCAACAACGTTCAAGATATACCTGGCACTCTAATGTCTCAGAAGTTAATCTCCCAAAGCTACAGCTATACGTGGTTATATTGAACAACCGTTATTGTAGAATGTAGACCGTTCTCGGTCCTGGGCAATACCAAAGATTACAGAATAAAATATAAGATAAAGAAATAATTTTTATATTAATACGAGTAGTAAAACTTGTAAGTGAGACAATCATATTTGCATGTTTACTTGTACTGCTTTCGGACTATACGGAATGTCCCTTTCTAACAGTGGACTATCTTATCTTCGATTCAACTAGAAAATGATCATGCTTAATCCAGAAAAATTCGCTAGTAATCGATGCTTTGAGATTTCTTGGTCCCCATACACCCGCCAGAGTGAGCTCCATATGACTTAATGACTTCTGTTTTTGGTGTTACCTTAAGAATAGAACAAAATAGAGAAATTCCAGACTATTGGAAAAAATACTTAACACTCCGTTTGGAGAAGTTGAGATTATTCGATGTCTTACAAAACAAAATATCACAGTTTCAAAACATTTTTGTATTTTTGATCCGATTGAACTAATGTGGAATGGTTTAAAATGAAATATCAGATAGTACAATAATCACCCAGAAAGGTCATCAGCAATTACAAATCTTATTAGAGATCAGGAATCAAGAATAAGAATGAAATTATTATAAACCCGAATGATAGCGACTCGTCTGAGTCTGATTTTGACTTGTGTTAAATTCTTTTTATTTCCTCATTTTTCATTTGTATTCTCAAGTAGTATTGTTAGAATGTAGGTTTGAATGGTGTTTATTATACATTGTATCATGTTAATTAGTATCCACTAAAAATCTAATAGGTAATCACGTTTGATTTTCTTCTTTAATATTAGTGTGGCCCTAGATGGTTCTTGAAATTCGGCACGCGACAATGCGACATGTGCGCTGGCGTGCAGTACATGTTTCTCGCCATTGAATGAGATTATTTTTTATACAAATTAGGGCCATAAAATTACTACCAGGTATATCTCGAACGTTTTACTTCCCACACTGATAGGTGAGGGAAGCGTTATCATCGCGAAAATTTTCGATTTTGCGATAATACACTTTTTGGGCGTTTTATGATGTCTACATAATAAAAATCCACGTCACTCATTTCCGTCGGTCTGTCTGTCTGTCGGTTTAGAATTTTTTCTGGTGTAAACATTCTCCGAATATTGCTTTTTAGATCGTTCCACAGAGTTGACATCTATAGAGGGAGTGTAAACAACAAAATGCACAGGTCGCTGACCCGCCAACATGTAACGGAAATTTTGACAGCCTGAGGGCATTACCAGTGGAGTGCGACTTTATATTAAAATTTGATGTCCATTAATAGACTCAATTATTACTGTGATGTTACAAACTGATACCAATAAGTTGTATTAGTATTTAGCTATACTTAGAGAGTTACTCTTATTATAATTTCATTGTAACAGTTGATAATAATTTATTATTACCATGAAGTGTTTTTCAAAACATATCTGACAGTGCTCTGAACGGTAGCCTGTTGGAATGGCTGCATCGTGTTTTTATTTCAGCAATAAAATATAATAATTGCATTAGGTAATATCCAGTTCTATAAAATTCTCATAGATAGATTTTATGTAAGTTAATGTGGCATACATTTTTGCATTTCACGTCCTCAAATAGTTTAAAAAATGGAATTTGGGAAATTCATGTTGATTGACATGAATGTAATGCGTGTACTTACCACCTGGTAAAGAAACTGTATAAGGATGATAGGTAAAAGCAATAAATAGTATAGAATACAGATATGTATGTATTTATTCACATGCAGTAATAACCTATTCCTCAAACTGGAGTGAAGTTGCTTTTGTTCCCAGTTATCCCCATGGATTACGCTACTGAAAACTAAAACAAAACTTATACTCACCTATGACAAGAAGTGTTCACCGATTCGTCGCTATGACAGCAAACTATGCACTCTTTATGTTGTCTCATCATGCAATTATGACAATATTGTTCATAAGTAATTTAATTCACACCAGAAATAGTCACAAAGTCAGTCAAATATACACCAAAATCGCAAAAATCTCGACACACGCAATAACCACAACTACAATGACAGCCACATGACAGCTTAAGGGCACGCCGATTGTAGGTTGCTAGATTTATGACATATTAGAAGTTATTGCGACATTCCGCTATGAAATTTACCATTTTTGAGATTTCATTAAATCAATACAAATTATCTTCACGTAAATCACTTACATTGCAAGTATATTGGAATGTATAGTTAAATACCCAGTTAAATACTTTGTGTTCAAACTGCGGAAACTGCCAGATTTTGAAGAAGCTGGAAGCGGACGAAGAAGATTGGCAATAGCGCTATAGATGTTGGCTGGCCAATATTCAAATTAGGCTCCCTCTAGAGATGTTAACTCTGTGGATCGTTCTATTTTGTGTAACGAGGAAACTGTTGCATTGATTTTAATGGAATTTGGACACAGTATTACCACCGTGGCGAGGATGAAAAATGCGTACGGTTTTTATAAATCGCGCCAGTGCGGTGCAGAAATAATAAAAAAAACTAAAAATATAAAAATAGCTCAAACTTCGTTTTTATGCGTTTTAGAGGTTCGTGACCATTTTCTGCGTTTTTTGGGTGGGGGTGAAATTGGGGTGCTTAAGGGGTGGGGGGTTTAAAAACAGAAAAAATTGTTGTATTCATAATAGGCTGTCCACTAACCTGTGAAGGAAGACCTAGCGTTATAAATCATCTTTTTTGGTCCATCCCTACATTGCCTAGCCTATTACCGAAATTAAGGGATTAGAATTTTCTGTATACATACGAGTATTTATTGCTTTAGAACGTTTTGTATTCGTTTTGTATTTTGTAACGTGGAAACTATTAGATTGATTTAGACACAGTACCGTATGTTTGTTAGAAATCGTGTCAGTGGCAGCGTAGCAATCAATCAATCAATCAATCAATCAATCAATCAATATATTTATTTGTTGTGTATACAAATAAATATTAGCCATAGTTCGCAGAAAGCTAGGCTTTGTGCGCGAATATCGACTATAGTAGATACAGACTAAAATATTTTATAACCTTATTTAGCTTCGAAGCTCGACCATCTCCTTCTATACTCCATATCGTTGTTAGTTCTTCCTATCCTCAATATCTCAACTAGATGGCGGTTTCAGCAGCATTTTGGAGCTCCTAGTACAACATACCATTACCATATTTTAAATTACTTTCGACTAAATCTTCTTCAAATTTTGACAACCGCTGACATGTGACATCAAAAAACTGCAATAGGTAATCAAAAAGAATATGAAACTGCTCAAACTTCGTTTTTAGATGTTTTAGGGGTTCCTAATCGTTTTCTACCTTTTCTTTGGGTGGGGATGAAATTGGGGTGGTTGGGGGGTAGGGGTTGTAAAACTGGAAGGTCTGTAGTATTGATAATAGGCTGTCCATTGACCTGTGAAGGAAAGACATAAGGCATAAGACAATTTTAGGGGGGGGGCTGCCGATGATTTGGTTGCAAGGAGATCTCAGACTAAAGCTTCATGCCATGGGAAAATAATAAACTGGTATCACAGTGTGCGAAGTACTCGGTCAATCAACTTGACTTCATTTTTTACTATACAATATGATTCATCATTCATCGGGCTTTACTGGCCAGACGCGTATCCAGGATTTAGTTTTAATGTTTGGGGTGTGTCCGGACAGGGTTGCCACTTTTTATTCTTGCAGACATGATCAGCAACAATATTATTCGGGGGAGGGGATGCATTTTTGTGGATTAGATTTTTAGCGACATTATCAGCTACAAGCAAGTATGCTGGAAGATACACTTTCTACTGGCGTTTTGGCCACCTTGGTTACCTTTATTAAAGTATATCTTAATTAAAAAAATATACAGGGTGTTTACGATCTTAGTGCATTAACTTGGAGGAACGATAGATCATGATATTTCTAACCAGAAACCCCAGTACCATTTCACTAGTTAACGCATAGTTAAACAGAAGAATTAAAAAAGTATGACTGCAAAATCACAATCCGACAACATTGCCCAGTATTCGCCCTAGTTTCTGTCAGGTGTCTCTAGACTTGTTGCCGCACACTCTGTATTATCAGAAAATGTTTTTTTTGAAACTTCAAATTTGGGATATTCGTATTATATTTGTGCTACAAGCATTACAAAGATGTGTAATATTCGGACTTTACATAACGGCATTAAGATCATAAACACCCTGTATATTTGGTATAACATTCGAATTCGTAGTTGCTCCTTAATACCTGAGGGTCCCCTAAGTTTTGCACTCACGGTTGCCACTTAAAGGGCTCCGTTAAACTTAGTAGTAGTACCTACTACGCATGTTTTTCACGTAAGCATAACATTTATGTATTAAATATATATCCATGTTTTAATGACAGCTGCATAAAGTAATAATGGTGTACTTTTAAATTGATAATGGAAAATAATTCGTCAAGTATCGTTCTGCTTCACAGATGCACCTCTCCAACCGCATGTGATTTTCCGTTTCGGTCATGTCCCTTAGTCCCCATACGCCCGTCAGAGTTGGCTTTATATAACTTCTGTTTTTGGTGTTACCTTAAGTTTAAAGTGTATGCTAACAAACCCCCTACGTTACAAGGACTTAAAACTACTATTCGTCAAAAGAGTTCCTGAAGAAACGATTTTATGTGTGATGCACAACTTTCAAGAGCGGTTGAAGATGTGCGATTGCGAAGCAGGACTACACTCACATTATTTTCCATCATTAATTTGATGTCCATTCATTCAGCTGTAATTGAGGTTTTGAATAAATTTTTTTTTGTCATAAATGGAAAGATCGTATACGAGTTTTATAACAAAAGTGTTTTTGTTTTCTTTTTTTTCGCAATAATTCAAAAGTTATATCAAAATAAAAATGGGTATTTGGATCCAGTACCGAAAACACGCCGACGGCTCCCGAACCCGTGTGATGTCACCATGGCGGTCAAGTTGCTCCTTTGACCAACGACGTCCTACTCCGATACTAGATTCTAGATTCCCAACCAATCGCGAAAATACGTACTGGTAAACTGGTAACTAGTGGATATTTGTTGCAATACAGTCGATAAATGAAGCTGGCAGCTCTAGACGAAGTCTAAGATCGAAATAAATATGTTTTTAAATGTTTGAAGTTGAAGTCAGATTACAGATTCCAGTAAGTACCTAATCAAATATGTTTCGTTGAAAAGATCTCCTCAATCCAAGGATGGCCCAGTGGTTAGAGAGTGCGGTAGTGGATCTCAGGGTCTTTGGATCGAAACCCAGGCCTTCCAACTTTTGTTTTATTTATTTTTTATCAAAAAATCTATTGATGTGCTTTTTGCACTTGTTACGCAAATTTTTTTCTACGATCAACATAAATATGTGTTTGAATCAAATTTTGTTAGAAGTATTACTTGCACTGCGCAGTGCTTGTTATATTTTTATGAAAATTTAATTGTTAAGCTTCATTGCCCAAAGTTAAATGAATAATAATACCAAGTGATAAACAGAATGTGATTACGAGTTTGAGTTACTTTTTTTACATTAAAAAACTTAAAAATGAATGAATTAAATGGATGAAGGGATTTTGTTTTATTAACCAACTATTACATTTAAAAAAAAAATGGCGATTGATATTGACGGACAAACCTCATTTCCACTGATTTTTTGAATTGTCCACCGCGTCCAGCCTGTATTTAGTTTTTGTACTGTGCAGTGCAAGTAATATGTCTAACAAGATTTGATTCAAACACATATTTATGTTGATCGTAGAAAAAATTGTGCGTAACAAGTTCAACAGATTGTAAAAGTTTATAAAGTTAAGGATAAGTATTGTTATAATCACAATTACAAATGAGTAAGCTTGAATATAGTGCAAACTGCTGACAAGTATAGGCGGCCAATGACCCAAGCAGTCGACGCCGATATGCAATTAAAAAAAAAAAAACAAGTTCAAAAAGCACATCAATAAATTTTTCGATAAAAAAAGATAAAAAAAAAGTTGGAAGGCCTGGGTTTCGATCCAAAGACCCTGAGATCCACTACCAGACTCTCTAACTGCTGGGCCATCCTTGGATTGAGGAGATCTTTTCAACGAAACATAATATTTGATTAGGTACTTACTTACTGGAATCTGTAATCTGACTTCAACTTCAAACATTCAAAAACATATTTATTTCGCTCTTAGACTTCGTCTCGAGCTGCAAGCTTCATTTATCGACTGTATTGCAACAAATATCCACTAGTTACCACTTTAGCAGTACGTATTTTCGCGATTGGTTGGGAATCTAGAATCTAGTATCGGAGTAGGACGTCGTTGGTCAAAGGAGCATCTTGACCGCCATGGTGACGTCACATGGGTTCGGGAGCTGGCGGCGTGTTTTCGGTACTCGATTCAAAAACCCATTTTTATTTTAATATAACTTTTGAATTATTGCCAAAAAAAAGAAAACAAAAAATCTTTCCATTTATCACAAAAAAATATATTTTTTTCTTAATTCAAAACCTCAATTAAAACATGGTTATCTTTAATATGTATACAAAGTGTTATGCTTACGTGAAAAACATGCGTTTCTTCTGCGCCACCCTGTATAAATGATTGTCTGAGGTACTTCTTAGAAAGACTGATTCAGCTACAGTTACTCGCATAATTGGCCTAACTAATTCAATTACGCGGAAAATACGTAAATGCGAAAATAAGATAAATATTTATAGTTACATAAATTGAAAAATTGGCCTTCGCTCAATTACTATAAACCAGCCTGCAGCAGTCTGTGGTAGCACTAATTACATGATGACTAATTCTTCTGATGATTCATAAGACTGTTTTCGCTAGTCTATTCTGTATGTGTGATGAAACCTATGATACTTCCTGTGGTGTCGGCGCTTATTCACCTCCTCTTATCACGTATCACGCTCAATTAAAGCAATAATTGTCAAAACACTAGCTTCAATAATTTGATTTGTTCTCTACCAAACTTAAATGAAGAACTACTAGGTATATTTGATATATTTATGTTATCTATCTACATATATACAGGGTGTCCCATGACGATTAAGACAAGCAATATATCGGAGTTGGGCAGTAGTAGCGAATTCTAATTTTGGGGGTGTAAATTAGAGCAAATATGGTATCTTTTCTTATTATTGTGTTCCCAATGAGGTATTTGTTTTTGATCACGTGACGTCCGATTCAAAATTTTTAATGTGACACCCTGTATATTTGTGACTTTTTGTGGTCCTCCCGATATAGTAATTGCAAGAAACTAGTACACTTGGGCTCTAAAGTCATTAATTCAAGAGCTACAGGTACTTAAAGGACGGTACCACTACCATTGATTATAACATGTACCCCTACAGTTAAATTGTTTTGGTAGTGTTTCATAATGGTAGTGCTACAGTCCTTTAAGTACCTGTAGCTCTTGAATTAATCACTTTAGATCTCAAGTGAGCTAGTTTGTTGGAATTGTTTCATCGGGAGGAATACAAAAAGTCATAAATATGCAGGGTGTCCCATTAAAATTTTTGAATCGGACGTCACGTGATCAAAAACAAACACATTGGGCGACACGATAATGAGAAAAGATACTTTATTTGCTCTAATTTACACTCCCAAAGTTATAATTCTCTACAACTGCCCAGTTCCGATATATTGCTTGTCTTAATCGCCGTGGGACACCCTGTATATTATTTATCTTGTATCCTCTACACCTTTTCCAGCTGTTAATCGGAAAGCATCAGTTGTAATTCATAAATCAGAACGTATCAAATGAAAATCAGACCAGTCAATTGAAAATCAGAATGCGTCAAATGCAAATCAGGATAATCAAATGAAAATCAGAATGCGTCATATATAAATCAGGATAATCAAATGAAAATCAGAACGTATCAAACGTAAATCTGAACAGTCATCTGAAAATCAGAAAGGATCATATTAATTTCAGAAGGTGTAAATTGTATAATGAGAAACCATCAATTATAATTCAGAAGCGATCAAATGTAAATCAGGAAGAAAACTACATGCATGTACTGAGTGATAATATATGTAAGAAAAAATTTAATCATTGATTTTTTACATCAAAGAAACTTTGATTCTCGAACGTAAAACATAAAAAGGACAATGAACTTAAAGAAGAAGCTGTGCAAACGCCGCGAGGATTGGATTGCCCAAATTCCATGAAACAGAACAGAGGAGGGACGAAAGAAAAAATGACTGATTTGGTACTCTTCGCTAGCATCAATTACAATGGTACTATTTGCAAGGTTTGGTGGATCATACACTGATGAATATAAATCGTAGAACAGTTTTTTATTTTGTGCAATTTGTGTTTCATCAAAGATGATAAATAAATAAGACGTTAAAAAAAACATAATATACATGGATGCAAAATGTGGTATAAAAAATTTAATATGTGAACTCACATAAACGACAAGAATTATTAAATTATGAAACATTATAAGTCTTATTGTAACGTTACAGTCGAACAGGCATTGGTTCAAGAGCAAGGGCTGTATCATGAAAAGTTGTGGAATGTTGCACTGCGCCAGCGTTGCCAACAAACTTTGAGAAAATTTCCTTGAGTGCCCTTTAAAATTTCCCTAGATTAGCACATTTTCCGCTCAATTTAAATTCGCGGGAGTCTTAAAATTAGTTGGTAGTCATATTTAATGGAAAATGTTAGGATAAAAACACAAACAAAGGCGATTGTTGGAAAAAGACATTTTATTCTATAAAACATCAACACATGCATTATTAAAACAAAAAATACCTAGGTAAAAATATATAATTAACCTTAATCTGATTCATCATCAGATTCATAACATTTACAACAATTAAACATCCTTTATGTGTGTAATAACCCAATTAATGCATTTGTTTTAAGCTTATTTCGATTCTTAAATTTTCCATATTTTCTATTTCCATAAGTCGGTAGTATTTTCTCCGGAAATATAGCTTAGTGAGTTGGAGTACAGATGACGTTAAAACTGAAATTCCGATTCAATCATTTTAAAATTAATAATTGATTTGAATATTGTGAAATTACTGTTTTATTAAATTGGTAGTCCTACAACTGATTTTAAATTGGGACAAACGCTACTTTTCAAAATTTCTGAAATTTCCCTAGACTTCAAGCCTGTTTCCCTTCCCTATTTCTCTAAAGCTGATCAAATTTCCCCAGAATAGGGAAATTTCCCTAGAGTTGGTATTGGGAAGGCTGCACTGCGCGAACACAGTCAGCACCAACCACTAAATTTCTGCCCCCGTCGATTACTGACTGTTCAATAACACCTGGCGCTACTACTTTTGGTACTGGTAAATGGGTTTTTATATAGGAAACTATTTTTGACCACACATTTTCAAATGTATTTAACATTCGCGAATATGGGCGCAGGACACTTGAACCTGTACCTGAAACTTAGTACATGTATGTAGTTCTATTTCTGATTTCCATTTGATCTCTTCTGATTTGCAATTGATGGTTTCTGATTTACATATGATGCTATCTGAAAATACAACTGACGCTTTCCGATTAACATCTGGAAAAGGTGTATTCTCCCAGAAATTCGTATATTATATAACTTCACTAATGTTTCATCTACTTCTACAAACTCTACGAAATTAAAATGACCTTCGTCAACGCATTATCGAAAGCTGCCAGGGTATCCCACAACATGTTTTTGCAACTGCCCGTCAGGAATTTGAATCTTGCCTATATCATTGTTTCGCCAATAACGGGCAACATTTGAACACTTATTGCAATAAAAAGTGATATTTTCATGTGTCTTTGTATTCTATTTGAACAAGTTAAGATACATAAAGATTCTAATTTTCGAAAACGAAACGACTGATTTTAAAAAATCAAACGGCAAAATAAAGTGCTTCGACATACCTCTAAAACAAGGTATTCCTCGATACCCCTGTCAAATTTTTAAGGGGATGATCCTGGTGGGGGGAGTACAAGGAAATGAAGTAGTTTTTGGTTAAAAAGTTGTCTCCCTTGACAAATATATTGACGTGTCTCGGCATTTTTTCTCGGTTTTCGAGAAATCTGGGGTAGGACGTTTCCAAACCCTGTACCTATCCGAGTATACAGGGTTATTCACGTTATTCGACACGGAGCATTATGGCTAAAGTATTTGATAAAAAAAGAAAATAATAATTTCGGATGGATAAAGACCCATAAAGGCTACATTTTAAAAATATTTTTATGTTATACAGGGTGTCCCAAAAACACGAAATGTATCAAAGTTATGTTTTTTAAATGATATAATATAAACATCTTCTTTTTTATTTTTATTTTTGTAGTAGGGTTCCGAAGAATTCCACGAAACCGGGCGAATTTGATAGGCGTTTATTAGTTGTAATACATTCCATTTTGAATATCCGCGATGAAAATTGAAAATCTGATTTAGGTCTCAACGTCTAGACAGACGGCAAAGTATACATGCAGCGATCGACATACGAGCACCGAGCACTTCTATAGACTGAAATCTTGTCCACACCGAACGAGCATGAACAAGTATTTTCTTTGATGTACCGACTTCCTCTCGATCTTTTCTGAGCGCGAACAAGCAAACGTTTGTTCGCTCGCAGCTATAGGACACACCAAGCGATTATTAATGCAGAATGCTTGCTCGCTCCCAATAAACCAATGTACGTCATAAAGACGTATTATGTACGTAGACTTCTGACGTAGCGTACGTCTTATGTACGTACGGTAGTTCCGTTTGGATATCTTTAAGACGTACATAGTACGTACTTTGTCCACCCTTTTTAACATCTTATGTATGTACTTTTTCGACGTATTTCTGACATAGATATGACATATATAGGACGTAATTTTACTTCATATGGTATTTGGATTAATAGAGGTATATATTTTTTAACATTTTATTTTTTCATATAAAAAACTGGTATAATATATTTAAAAAATAATAATAACTCCAGCTCAAAAAAAATAGGAACCATTCTGGTTTAAATAATAATATTTTAAATATTTAAATAATATACTATCTAAAGTTTATCTATTCTTTGCTTTTAGGCGGTCAGTGGCTCTGCGATGCCATGTGGCTATTGCTTCTTCACTTTCCTTTTTGTTTTTTGGAATTCTGGACTCCTCCGCAGCAGCTAAAATTTATTTCATTTTTAGGTACATTTCATCTAAAAGGATTTGTATGGCTTAGGTGAAATCAAATTAAAAGTTTTGACCTGTAAAATTATTCATTAATAAGTTATTTCTAAGCTTAAGACTACAATAGGTATGTCTTAATTTGGTTTACGACATACCTAGGACAAGCTTAGCAAACAAAGTATCGCAAAACTTATTTTTCTGTCTGCGACCCAGCCAGCTATATGTGCTGGCAAGGGAGTCAGTCATTATTGTACGCAGACATCATGAAACTAGTAGCTTTTTTCCTTGGACCTCAAGATTACGTTCAAAACTTTCCAGGTGTCTCTTGGCAGCTGTATAATGTTCATTTAATTTTGACTTATTGGTATTCATTATCTAAAATTATGTGCAAAAATAAAAAGCTAATAAACGCTTTATTGGTTACACTAGCTAGTTAACATACAGTAATAATGTGTTTTAGTTTTAAATTTCTTTAGTTCGTTTTTGTTTCTAGTAGTAATTTTCTTAGGTTATCAAGAATTTTACCACGCGGCCTGCGTAAATTCGTTGGCCACTGGTACTTTCTGAGATTCTATGCATTCCTACCCCTCTTATTAAAGAGTTAAAATAATGTTCAAATTATCCTACGTTTTATACTATGCATTTAATCCACTTACCTGTACATTGGTTAATAGAATTTTCTTTTTTTTTATAACCAACGCCGCACCAGCACCATAAATTCGGATTTCGGAGAAAGAGAACGAAAATTGCTACTACTGTCAGTACTGAGTTGTCATCTTTCACTGCTGTCAATCCAGTGCTGCCAGATTTCAAATTTTTTACCTACTTTTGTTAGTATTCCCCAAGTGTAGGATAAAAAATTTAAAACTTTGCTACTTATTTAACTATTACGTCAAGGCAATTACCCCAATATTCAAAAGTAAACAAAATTACCTCAATAACGATTAAAATTCATCAAAGATTAATATCTATTTCGTTTTGATTTCGTTTCCGAAGTGGACTGTTTCGGGACAGTCAACCCAACTGACAACACTGCTTAAACATTACTTTTGCAAAGCCTTCTGTTTTCTACAATGTTACTCTGAAGTCTGAGGTTTTGTGATTTGTAAAATAAGCTAAATTCTGCTGAATGGCTGAATTTTTTTTAACTATCCATAATAATCCATAATTTTTCCCACACTCTTTGGAAGCTCAACAGAAATGAATGACACAACCTATAACGTTTGAGCAGCAAACGGTTTAAAAACATTAATTTTTTGAATGACAGTTTCACGTCCAATTTAAATAGTTTTCATAGTTTTTAGAAGTACCTATGGATTACGCTGCACGCTGCGGCTCTAAGGGGGTGTGGGCTCTTCGCTCTTACCCTCTTGGCCCTTTTTGCAGCAATGGCTAAACGTACCTATTCAAAGAAATCTACAGTATTTATAAAATATATCCGTCAATAATTTAATATAATCGATATAAGCTTATAAATGGACATTTTTAACAGTTGAATTAACGTTCACGATCATGACAGTTACCTCAGAAAAGGTATAACTATATAGTAAGTTCTTTACGTAGTAGTAACTACGTCTTATGTACGTATATTATGTACGTACCATGTACATCCCAAAATTTACGTACATAATACGTACATTTTATGTCCATGGACGTACGGACGTAAATATGACATAAAATGTACGTCTTATGTATGTACTGTGTTTACTGGGCTCGTGCTCGCTCTTACTCGCGCTTACTCGCTCTTACTCGCTCGTTTGGTGAATACTCGCCTTCAGACGGTTGCAGTCGGATGTTCGGGTTCAATTTGTGGATGGTTTGGAAACTGTCAAACTAGTCAGAGATTTTGGGCAAGAATCCTTCTCGGACTGCTACTTGCGCGTGCTCAGTTCACTCTATACACGCTGTTACTTCCTAGCGTATCGTGACAGCAGATCGGTCGTTTTGTAATTTGTGTTCGGGTTATTTTCAACTCGGATTGGTTTTGAACAGTTTGTAAACAGTTTCCAATATACTCTGGCCGCACACCTAGTTTGGCGCAGTCTATGGACAGTTTCCAAATGGTCAGCGCATTCGAACCTGAATGAAGCTATAAGTGCTCAGGTAGAACAGCTAACAGCCCCTAAAGATGCCAACCACTAGAACGGGGCTCAATCGTTCCTTTTGGAGATTCGATTCCACGGTATCGATTCCTTTTTCGGAATCAATTCCTTCGATTCGTTCACGATTCCCTGTGATGCCGCGCCCATAGATCCTAGACCGCGGACTCGCTCCATGTCCATGGTATCGATTCCTTTTTCGGAATCGATTACTCCAATTCGTTCACTACGCTCACGATTCCATTAGTCCATTACAGGCCAGTGCCGCCGTTTCGGTCTAATTGTACCGAATCCAGTACGTTTTCAAGTAATTCAATAAGAAACGAAAAATTTTAATTTTCTTCTTTTTAGAGCATTTAAATAAAAGCTTGTGTTAAAAAAGGTTTTTTCTTTTATTTATTTTTTACTTTTCAGTTATTAACCTGCAATTTTATTCTCAGCGAACCGTTCGCTTAATACTAATATCATAGGAAAGCACAAAAAAACTTCAAAAGTCCGCCATATTGGATTAAGAGTGATTTCAGAATATTTTTATAATTATATTCTCGGCAAGCCCTACATTTCATACCCATATTGCAGAAGTGTCTAAAAATAGCTATTCCGCCATCTTGGATGGTCGGCCATATTAGATTTAGAATGAAGTCACATTCTTTTTCGAGTTACTCTCAACAACCCCTTTAATTTGATACCCATATTGTACAAATGCATTAAAATTTACTATTCCGCTATTTTGGATGGTCCGCCATATTAGATTTAGAATGACGGCACACAGCTTATCGTATTGACATCTTCGAACATTAAAGGTGATTGACATCAAGAAAATTGAGTAGCAAGATTCCACCCGTACAAACAAACATACATTGCAAGTTAAAGAAAAGCTTTTAAATTTCCATACAAGGTACTTCACAAAGAAAAAGTATTGGAATTGCCAGAATTGTTTTGTTCGTCTCGTTCATGATTCCGGTACAACGCGACGGAAGCGACAACACGATTCACTAATAAGTTTGGCTAACCGACTCCAACATCGACAGTCTGAGTCCGAGTCCGTGCGCGGATTTGTCAATTCCAATTTCAAACCATCAGAATCGATTCCTTTGATTCGTATTACGGTATCGTTCCTATGGAACAATTCGTTCGGAATCGACTCACCTCTACCAACCACTCGTGTTGTCGAAACGTCAAGCCCAAGAACCAACAGTTCATCGGACCATGGCCACGAAAACCTTACACAATAAATAGCAATTTACTTGAAATATCTAGCAAAATGTGAAATATATGCTAGTTTTATTTCTCCCATTCTCAGAACAACGACAAGCGTTTTAAGACATATTTACGATTAAACCAACGATCGTTGTTATGTCTAGCGTACTACATGTATGCACAAGATAACATTGGTCTATTTATGGCATCTCAGCAGTAGGAAGAAGCATGCCTGTGTGCCCATGTTTATTTACAACACTGTTATCTGTCGTCTTTTCCTTGGAAATCTTGTTTACTTAGGTGCAAATATATCAAGATATCGTCGAGCGCACATTGCAGCGGTGTTAATATCGCGGCTTATTTGTAATTTTGCATAGTATAAGTATATAATATACTGTGTATCAAGTTGCAATTACAAATCAACAAATCGTCGAGTGACGTTACCCTCGTTGCGTGTTAGTTTTCCGCCAAGTGACTTTCAGCAGCACGGAGAATCCTCAGCCTCAGCCCGCATAACCCGCCAACGAATAATCGGGGTTCTACTGTATTTTTCCTTAAGGGACCTGGATACACACATTTATAAATACGTATTTGCCATATAAAACACGAACTCACAGTTTCTCGCATAACTCACTCTATTTTCAAACTACATATATAATATTTCAGAAGGCGATAGTTAAGACCTTAGTGAATGACAACTATTTTCGATTTTCTCAAAAAAGTGTTTAATGTGCAAAAAACTCGCAATGCAAAATCATACATTCTATAAATGCCTGTAATTTAACAACCAAACAGGATATCAAAAAAGGCTAAATAGTTGCACAAGCGCAAGCTTTCTTCTTCAATTTGCTCTTTGAATAATTACTGTAAGTTTAAAGGTAACGTCAGGAGCTTGGGAATGCGAAATTCATTTTTATGGTGACCTTTGTACCTTTTGACCTTACCTTTGGATTTTTGAACTTATTTCCCCTCATCTTAGGCACACATACTGGAGAAAGGGAACAGGCGGCCACGCCTTCTCGCTAACACGGGAATACGTCTTTTCTTGGATTCTCAATTTCGCGCGCTATACCCTAGACCCTTAAGTCGTAAATTTTACGAAAGCCTAGCTTTAACGTAAAAAATAAAATATGCTTAGCGTTCTAGTGTTAAGACAACTTTTTACGAAAAAATCCTAAATTTTATAGGCATTAGTTTCTAATTGAATATTTGAGCATTGCCCAGCAGAGATAATCGGCAACGCTATTTTTAGGTGAACGTCTGCGACGCGCCGTCATACGTTGCGTCGCGTCATTTACAAACGGAAAACATTCAACTTGTGCACAAATACAGCAGAGGTCATTGGCGTCCCCATCGTATAAATACCTGCCGCGAGTGCGACCGACCGACCGACCGACGGACGGCGAGCCGTTTGTGACCGCTGCGTTGGCCGCCGCCGCCATCAAAACATCCTCGTCCTCCATTTGGCGGGAGTCCCGCCTCTCCCACTGCGGATAGTCACTGCTGCCAAGTATATTTATTTACGAACATTGTATTTAAATGCATCACCTCTCTGAGAGAGGAATCCAAAATATTTTATATTGTAGTAAAGAAAAACAAATGATCATTCTGGGCGATAGTCTTAGGGCCGGATTCATAGTCGATACTTAAGGGTCCCTTAAGTACGATTTTGTGTTTCCACAGCTATTTGAGGGTCCCTTACGAAAGGTTTCCTTGAGTAATACTCAAGTACCGAAATGTCAACATGACATTTCGACATTTCGTTGCAGTCAAGGCGATTTTGTAGGTTAATTTTGGAGTAAGGTGCAAAACACGAAATACTGGCATAAAATAAAAAGAGATAACTGAAAACATCAAAATGCGTAGGCATAGGCATAACAAACTGACTTATATTTGAAATATGACAACGCCGCGCGTCGCCAAATAATTGCTCGCCGCTCTCTATTGTCTAGGAAAGATACACAAGAAATGACACACTTGATGTTCCCTTAAATATCCCTTCAAGGGAACCTTACGTATTAGTCAAGAGACGACGAGGAATACGGTCCTTATAAACATCTAATAAGGTAGCAATTCAATCGATAAATATCACCAAAATAACTAACAAAACAACGAAATTATTTGAACAATAACTTACTAGTACTATCTAATTTAACATCAATTAAAGATTGGGCATATAATCGCTCGAGATGACACATCAGGAAATTGAATAAAAAGGTATCTAAGTTACCAGTTTATTGAAAAAGAATTAATTTAGGAAATACATAGGTTACCGTATGTTTAATTAAAGAACTTGACGTTATTTTATACTGACCAAATTGACATAACTAGGTTAGTAAATGTAATAATTAAACACATAAACATAAATAGCTGAGCCTACACTAAGATACTATGGGCCAACTTGCAAAATATCCATTCCTTTAACCAGTTGAGTACGAAGAGTCAACTCGCGACGTACTTCGTGGTTATGTTATCTTTTTTTTCACATCGCGGACACTCGAGAATTAAATGTCAAACCACTAATGATATAAATGTGAATACGAAGGTTTAGTTAATTGTCTAGTAAACAAGTCAAAAAAATTAATGAAGTAAATCATTAGGGGATAAAATGTATAAACATTTAATGAGGTAGTGATTCAATCGATGGACATATGATCAAAAACAATTAAGTAAAAACACAATGAAATATTTAAACAATAACTTGCTAGCACTACCTAATTTGATGTCAATAAAAAATTAGACGTCTATCAGGAAAACTGGAAATTAAATAAAAAGATAGCTGACAACACGCGAAGGAAACGACGTAATTCCCTTATAGACATTTCGTAGACTCACTATGTGAACACGTCTGTTTAAATCAGTGGGATAGATGCAGTATGAGTTAATTACGAGCAAGTACGTGAACAAGGTCTAACAATTTACGTGCAAATCCCACCCTAAACAGTTAGTAAAACAAAAGATACTCTTACAACTACAGAATCCGCCTCGTCCAGAGACGTTCAGTTGCAAATACTGCCAAATTTTAGGGTTAAGTGGAGGAATAGCCATGTGGCTAAACTTCGCCCGTTACAGAAACAGTTTAAATAAAGACGTTTTATTATTATTAAATCTGGTATGACCAATTGTGGAGCGTCTCGAATACACGTGATTTCAACAAACGGTCGTCAGGTGTAAGCATGTAATATTCTTATTTGTGTCTTGACGTTATTAAAACGCTTTTATATTAGTTGCAATGGATAGCACAAATATTATGTTTTATGTTTCTCTCTGTTCTCTCTCTGTTCTCTCTCTCTGTTCTCCTTTTGTATATATGCATATAATATTTTATATATGTACGTGAGTAGTATAGATATGCCGATTCTGATCCTCCCGAGGTCATTTGAAGGTCATTTAAATGGGGTGTGGATAACCTTGAGATGTGACGTGGGCTTTTCTTATAGGTGCCGATTCTGATCCTCCCTGAAGGTCATTTTGTAACGTTGTGTTTTCAAATGTGATCGTATCTGAAGGGCTTGTTTCAGTGGGGTCTTGGGTAACCTTGAGTTTTTTTTTGTGTTAGTGTATAGCTGCTTATTTTGAACGTCCTTGAATGTGACTATTGACTGGATAACCTTGAGATTTGACGTGGTGGATAACCTAGAGATTTGACGTGAGGCCAATTGCAATCCTCCCTGAAGGTCACTGATATAGGGTGTGGATAGCCTTGAGATCAGTTGTATAATTTTCTTATGAGGCTTGATAGTGATGCTCCCTTAAAGTCATTCAACTGGGGTGGGAATAGCCTTGAGCTTGATCTCACAGAAGAACGTGTTCTGCTAACGTCAGACCTTGCCACCATAAGCAAGCAACCGGAGGTGGGGGTACGATGCCCTTGAGGATCTAGCTATAAATCGAGGAGGTTCGAGCATCGATGCTACAGTTGCCTGACTCACAGTGACTAACATATACTCTAATAAAATGCATACATGTAGTGATTGTGGTAAACATTTTACGCGTTCGGACAATTTGCGTCGGCATAAGAGAAATATTTGCAGTGTGAATCCCACAAATGGACCACCAGCTAAAAAAATTAAATTGGATAGTACACCTCCGAATATGATATGTCCTTGCTGCAATGTCTCGCTTCCGAACAATCGAATGGCTGCTCACGCAAGGACATTACAACATAGAACAAATTCATCGATCCCGATCAGTGATGGTGTGAGACTTATTAAAAGTGCATTCAAATGTAGAATTGCCAGCTATAGATTTAGCACATCAGAATTGTACACCGACTTTAAAGAGTTTTTCGAAAATATTAAGCAAAATACGCTAGATGTAATAGAAGAGAAACTTCGAGTGCACAGAGCTCTGAAAGTGAACATGGAAGTATTCGGGAAGTACGTATTACAGACGAGTGATGTAGCAGATATCAAATCCTTCAATACGGTTAATAAAGTAATAGACGAAAGCACAGAGCTGTCTGATGTTTATCAACAATTTGCTGATGAAATTACATCCCAGTCATCTGAGTTTGAGGAGAAGGATTCTGGTATGTTAAATATTTAGAGAAGTGCATAAATTAAGATAGTAACCTTTGTTGTTTTTTTCAGGGTGGGCGATTGAATGTATCCTTTATGCTGAAGTGAACATTAACAAGTTTTCACCATTGGGTGGATCATCTTATATAAAGTTACCATACTTTATAGAGAAGAAGAAGGCAGTGATAAATGTGCGAAATCAAGACCAGTGTTGTTTCGCTTGGGCCGTCACATCAGCGCTACTACCAGCAAGCACCCGAGTAGTGGAAGTGTCGTCCTACCCGCATTTTTCAACCATTTTGAATGTCCATGGTATGAACTTTCCCGTTACTCTTAAAGATATCTCATTGTTCGAGAGAAATAATAATATCTCTATAAATGTGTATGGGATTGAAAAAATAATCAAAGATGGTAACGTCACATATGAAATAGTTGGTCCATTGAGATATGCTCAGAAGAAATTAGCTTTACATGTCAATCTGCTCTATTTAACGGATGATAAAGGGAATGGTCACTATTGTTGGATAAGAGATCTTTCGCGATTAGTTGCAAATCAGTTAAGTTCAAACGGACATAAGCGGTACTTTTGTGATGGTTGTTTGTTATATTTTTCAACTAAGGCATATCTAGATATTCACCAAAGGAACGATTGCAATCATATATTCACAATAACACCCACAGAGAAACTACGAACTGATAAGTTTGGTAATCAGGTTCCAGAAAACATACTTAAATTCGAGAATTTTGAAAAGCAAATGCCGGTCCCCTTTGTGGTGTATGCGGATTTTGAGTCATTATTAAAACCAATCGATAGTTGTGAACCCAACCCAGAATATTCGTATACAAACGAAACCCACACACATGAACCATATTCATTTTCATATTTTATTAAATCTTCATTTGATTCTGACTTATCCAAATTCGTCTTGTATCGAGGTAAAGACGCGGCGAAAGAATTCGTGACAAGGCTAGAAGCTGATCTTAAAGAACTATATTTCAAATATTTGAAAGATGTAACTCCCATGATCCCTTTAACGCCGGAAGAGCAGATTGAGTTTGACACTTCAACGAAATGTAACATCTGTGAGAAGCCATTTTCAGGATCCGATATTAAAGTTCGCGATCACTGCCACATAACTGGTAAAGTTAGATTTGGGGCTGCACATTCGAAATGTAATTTAAATTTCAAATTACCAAATTTTATACCAATTATAACGCACAATTTAAGTGGGTACGATTGTCACCTATTTATCAAACAACTATCTTCTCATGGAGATAAGATAGACGTGGTAGCCCAGAATAAGGAAAAATACATTTCATTTACAAAAAGTCTGTATATGCATGACTATGTGGACCGAACCGGTAGAATAAGGAGGAAGTTTTTACAAATGAGATTTATCGATAGTTGTCGTTTTCTACCTGGATCTTTGCAAGCATTATCAGACAGTTTGACTAATAGGGATTTTCTGGAGAGTAAAAAGTATTTTTCAGATCCTAGAGTCTTTAATTTAATTAGACAGAAAGGTGTATTTCCTTACAATTATGTGGATGATGTAAAGAAACTGGACCAGGAATATTTACCATCAAAGGCAGAGTTTTATGATAAGTTAAATGAGAAAGATATATCTGAGGAGGAATACGCGAGGGCAATAACTGTATGGAGAACGTTTAACTGTAGGAATCTGGGTGAATATTCTGATATTTATTTACGGACCGATGTTCTTCTCTTGTGTGATGTCTTTGAAAGGTTCAGGAGGAATAGTATGAATATTTACAAATTGGATCCAGCACACTACTACACAACCCCTGGATTGTCTTGGGATGCGATGTTAAAGTATACCAAAATTAGCCTTGAGCTCCTTACGGACATAGATATGATTGGGTTCTTTAAGAATGGTATTCGCGGGGGGATAAGTCAATGCAGCGATAGAATGCACGAAGCAAATAATAAATATTTACCAAATTATGATCCATCTAAAGAGTCAACATTTATATCATATCTCGACGCCACGAATCTTTACGGGCATGCTATGTCATCACCTCTTCCAACTGGGGGTTTCGAATGGATGGGGGATTCGGAAATATCTACATTCGATTTAGAAAATGCCAAAATAGACGGTGAGAATGGCTATGTCTTGGAGGTTGATGTGCGATATCCTGAAGGGTTACACGATTCACATAGCGACCTTCCGTTTTTGGTGGAAAGTATTATCCCACCAAACGCCAAGACAAAGATTCCGAAACTAATCCCAAATCTGTACGACAAGAAAAAATATATTGTACATTATCGCGTCCTTCAACAAGCTGTAAGGTATGGTTTGCAAGTAACCAAGGTTCACAGGATCCTTAAGTTCAAACAATCGTTCTGGTTGAAGGAGTATATCGATCTCAATACGACAATGCGTAATAAAGCAAATAATAAATTTGAAAGGGACTTCTATAAGCTTCTAAACAATGCAATCTTTGGAAAAACTATGGAAAATGTAGATAATAGAAGAGATATAAAGTTGGTCACACATTGGGAAAATCATCGTAATAGCATCGGTGTGGGAGCACTAGTAGCTCGTCCAAATTTCAAGAGTTGTTCCATATTTAACGAAAATCTTGCAGCTATCCATTTAGGAAAAGTTAGGGTACATTATTTCAAGCCAATATACGTGGGATTCTGTATACTAGACATATCTAAAATAGTAATGTATGATTTTTTTTATGGTTTTCTTAAAAAGCAGTTCAACGATAAAGTATCTATGCTTTACTGTGATACAGATTCGCAAATTTTGAAAACTCATACAGACGACTTCTATGAATTTATGAGAAATAATATCAGCGAGTTTGATACTTCAAATTATAAACAAAACAATGAGTTCAAAATTCCAGTCAATGACTCTATTCTGGGTAAAATGAAAGACGAATTTCCAGAAGACCCTATAATAAGTTTTTACGGAACAGGTGCGAAAGCATACTATATCAAGTCAGTTAAGGGAGAAATGAAAAAAGCAAAGGGTGTTAAAAAAGCAGTAATACAAAATCAGTTATGTGGTAATGATTATAAGCATATAATAGAGAATGGTGGTCTGATTTTAAGAAAAATGAATACATTCAAAAGTAGGCTGCATGATGTATATACAGAAGTCAAAAATAAAGTAGCTTTAGCACACAACGATGATAAAAGGTTTATAATTCCAAATACAACAAAAACTTTACCCTGGGGGCACTCTGACATTGAATTTTACCAAACAGACCCCACAACGAATGTAAAATATGCTATCGATGCTATTAATGAGATGACAACGCGCGAAGCTCCTGAAGATGGTAATTTAGATCTACTTATACAATTAATGTTAGCCGAAGTTTCTAGATATTAGATTTAAGTTACTGTACGCTTGTAAAGTAGGATAGTATTGAATAAATGCTTGAAGAATAAAGTTGGCCATTTTATTTCAACTTTTGCGCCTAAACTGACACTACTCATCACCAACATCATATTCAGTGGCAAACGACATGACTACAGTTGTTGTAGATATTCAAGGATATCATATCGAATCAAAATTTGTTCCAAAAGAGATAGCATTTAAGAAAGATGGAATATTGTACCATTACATTGTTAAACCTATGGTTCACTTCAGTAGACTGAACGTGAAAGACCAGAGAACTGTTAAGTTTGTGGAAAAGTATAATCATGGTATTAGATACAAAGCAGGAAATACAGATGGTAACCAAATAATGAAAATAATCAAGCATCACGTTAACAACGGTGATATAGTCTTTCTGAAGGGCCATCAAAAATATATCTATCTACTCAAATCTGTTGCTGAGCTGAGCTTAGAAAACGTGGAGATAGTGAATTTGGAGACCGACAATGATATCCAGCTTAACGTGAACTTGAACAGAGAATCAATATGTGATGATGTAATAAGGTGTAATTATCACTCCCAAAACAGAAACGGTAGGTGTGCCTTGAGTGTTTGCACGATGATTGATTTGTGGATAAGGAGATACCGTTCAACCATCAAAGAGCAGAAAGGAAATCTTCATTTACTACAAGACGACCAATATTTTTGAATTCCAAGTTACATTACTAATGTTATTTTGTTGAATAGGTTGTATTAGTATTCCAATATATTCATCAGAAAAATATCAGACTGTTTCATTTAATACATACCACGATACATGCCAAAGTGTATAGGGTGGCTCATATTGAAGTTTTGTTAGCAAAATTAATTCATTTCTCGAAGTATAAAAATTAACCTTATTCAAGAAATGTTGTTACAGCCAGACGTGTAAGAAACACAGGGATTACCGAAAACGTCTGGCAACATGGCAGTAGATATGGCAGGGTTTTGGGGGCTGTCCCTCATTCCCTCCACTCAAGCGATTCGACCTATTAAAGTAGTGGGCGGATACCTCTATCCCACTCTTCCTTCTAACCAATCAAAAATGGGGAGAGGGCGATCAGCAAGCGATTAGGGTAGGAGTTTAAGGCATAAAACTGCTGGTCGGAACCAGGAGAGGTCATTCTGTTTAGCTTTCGATAACAGACAAGCAGCTACAGCCACCTTCCCGCAACAAGCGACTAATTCGAGGATGTCTGCAAAGATGAATGTAAGTATAAATAATTTGGGTATAATTTGAGGGACTGCTCTGCCAACTGTTGGCAATGATATACGTTTCTAAGCATTTTTTTCTTTTATTGTTACAGATGACCACCGATGCCCTGTACCATTCCGACGATGACGACTTCCAACCTTCACCAGCTAAGCGACCAGCACCGCAACCATCCGCCTCCGTGGCGGGGCCAAGCCCGACCACTAGGAAAAGGACGGCGCCGGTGAAGGTAACGACTGGCACAAAACGCCAGAAGAAGGAAGGTAGCGCTTCCGAAAATAAATTGGTTGCGAAGCAATCAAAGCCTTTGAGGAAGACGAAGGAAAGCCGACCGTCGACTTCGATGCCGCAAAAGAAGCGAAAAGAGGGTGCTAGAATGAAGTCGTGTAAGTCAGCATACAAGACTTACGCGGCTCAATACCAGCAATATGAGCCCTTCCTTTTCACTTCAGTTGCTGCACCGGAGTCGACAGTGGATTTCTCGTTTCTTAACGAGGCCCCGATTACGACGGATCCAAGTTGTTTTCGCAAGTCACCTATCCGGGTGTTGGCTGGACTTGAGGAGCCTGGTGTGGTGTCGTCGTCGATAACTCCACCGGAACGGTGTCAAGCAAAAATTGTGGTTCATGAAAATTTGCTAGTCACCGCTCCAGTAGAATTATCAACGAAGGCACCTTCAGAGCCCGATGAAAGACCGTCAACCCCGGAGCGGTATCGTACACCCTCACCGACGCCATCCCGTAAGCTGCCAGCTACACCGAGGACACCGAAGATACTAGCGACCGAACCGTCCCAGGAGTCGCTAGCATCTTCGGCATCTAAGGAGAGCGGCAGCTCTAGCAGTAGTGGTTGTAGTGGTAGTAGTAGTAGTAGCAGCAGTAGCAGTGAGAAAGTGGCTACTACGAATGAAACCACTATGCTTGGCCCACTAGTGTCCTTCTATGCTGGCCAACTGCAAAAGGTCGAAAGGGACCTGCAGAAGGCGGAGGCGGAAAAAATGCAGTTGGCCGAAGAAGTGCAGTCGCTGCAGACGCTCGTTGACTTAAAACGAACCGTCGTCGAGGAAAGGCAGCGACTGCAGGAGCGTCTCCAGCAGTTGGACCAGCGTTTGGCAGAGATGGATGGTGCGGAGCAAGCTGGTGAAAGTATGAAGGAACGGGAGCGGATCGTTGGGGAAAGGGTAGCGCATCTGAAAGGAAAAAAGGAAAAACTGGTGGGACGGATGGCTACGGTCATAGCTTATGAAGATGACCCTATCTGTCTGTCCCAATCCCAGTAGTTTTTTTATGTATATATTTTTTCCTTTGTTTTTCCTTTGTTAACTTGTAGATATTTAGAGTTAGTTGTATGTATGTATATATTTTTCCATTTAGAATTAGCATTATGTATTTATTTTTATTTAGTTTGATATTTTTCATAGTTAATAAATTAAAATGTATATTTGTGGAAAAATACAACAAAAAAAACAATTTAGATTTTAAAAAAAATTTGTAAAACATGTTGAAATTTAGGTATTTATTTGTATATAGGGGTTAGTGATTTGTGTACATTTTTATATAATAGTAGTAATGTACAAATGTATTTTTATGTATATCTTATAATTGAGAAAATATATAAAACAAGTTTTAGTTGATGAAAAAGTATTTGTGAAAAAAAGTGTCTTTAAATTTTGTATTCATTTGTATGTAGTTGTTAGATATTTCTGTAAATTTTTCTAGAATAGTAGTAATATACAAATGTATTTTTTGATCATAATAACTTTTATGTATCTTATAATTCAAAAATAAAGAAATTGAAATAGATATATATCGATTCTGAAATCTAGTTTATTTCTGATTAATAAATGAGAAAAAAATATGCAAAAAAAAAAATTGTTTATGAAAAAAAAAATATTTGTGAAAAAAAGTTCGTAAGTATTTGACAAAAACAAATAGGTTAGTTTATGAAAAATATTTGTGAAAAAAATTATAGGTTGGTTTCTAAGACAACAGGTTAGTGCGTAGTCTCCAATTACACATAGTGCTTACTGGGTCGTGCTAAGTTTCGGTAAAGGTGGAGGTTAGGTCGACTGCTGCGCCGTCGACTAACATCGACACGGGCGGTGGGTCGACGGCTCCGCCGTCGACCCACCTTATCTCGCCGCGCATGCAAAGGCTCGGCGGAGGCCCATTTTGACGCATTTTGAGGGGCAAATGTGATCTTCAAGGGTCCTTCAAAACGGTAGTTTTTTCAGAAAAAAGACTGAAAAAAAAAACGTTAGAAGCATGAAAAAATCGAGATAGACAAAATTGTAAGACTGATAAAAAAGTACACCACTAAATAAAATTTTTAGAAAGATCCTTCATTGGTGAAGCCGCCCACGCTCGATGAATTTTTTTCTGTCACGGTGGTAAGGTTTTTGAATAAAGTACGATTTAAAAAAAAAACAAGTTTATTGGTTGATACAAACAAAAAATCTCTTTATAATTCACAAAAATAGCGCCTCATATCTCCTCCTCGCTATCTACAGGAAAAGGTAATTCCACTCTCTGGTTTTCTGGACCATCCGGACGATCAGGATCATCATGGTCGCTGTTATCAGATGAGCTGTCAATTGTAAACAGCAGGAACCCCAGTGGCTGTCTTGTGGAGTCGCACGGTCCATCGTCCATCGGTGACCTCGCCACCGCCCAATGTGATTGGTCGGGTAACTCACCATCAGGAACCGCAGTCTCGATACTCCATATGCTGGAGTTATCATTGTCGTCATCTAACCAAGACGTTGAGTCGCAAGGTCCGTTTGACTCTGTAGTCATTTCGCTGCTAAATGTGTTAATTCGTCACTTGATTGTACAGTATGATTTTCATTGACAAGAACTCTCGTTTTTATGTTTCTAGTTCCCCACACTAAAGCCCCCTCCATACCTCCTCCCCTCTTCATCTATACATCTTTAGAAGTAAACTTAGTGTGTTATTGGATGGAACGTCGATGGCATTGGTGGGTGGGTACTTATATGCGTGCCCCAAACCAAGACACAATAATCTCACAAACGCTCAAGGCGCATTTACCGTTTCTGTTAGCACACTGGCACTCATGCTTCATACTATTTTCAAGTATCACCAATTACTAAGTTACTGAGCGCTTATTGATAGAACAAGTAATTGTATTATTATATGAGGGGATGGATATAGAAAGGAAAAAATATTGCTTCTTTTTTATTTCATTCATTATTTATTTTATTCAAGATGAACATTACTTTATACATCGAAAAAAGATAAAACAGTTTCTTTTTCTTCATTCAATTTTGTCCTTTTCTGTTCAGATTTCATACTAAGAGTATCAATCCTCTTCTGACAATCATCTAACTGTCGCTTCCTTTTATTTCTGCACTCCTTGACACGTTTTCTTTCTTCATCTAACTGCTTTATTCTTTCATCATCCGCTGCCTGGGCTGCCTGAAGCTTGTCACAATGGGCCATCTCCTCTGCCAATTTCTTTTCTGCACTTATTATTTCAGCTTTAATTCGCTGAATACTACTTCTCAACGCATCCCTCTTCTCGTCGAAGTCGTCCATTGGAGGTTGCTTCGATTTAAGTAGTGTTTCTCTTAAAATGTTGCTAACTGGTTTGGATGCTGCCTGTTTCGACTTTCTCACTGCTGGCACTGTTGACGCTGTACCCGTTGATGTTCTCGCTCCATCTCCAACTACTGGCGGCATCGATGCTGCACTTGTTGATGCTATCGCTGCATCTGTTGATGCTCTTGGTACATCCATATCTATTTCTACCACCGCATTAGCATCCTCCGCGATTCTCCGGTCTGGCTGCTCCACATGAATAAACTCGTGAAGTTCATCCTGGACTTCTACTGCCAACTGTGTAAACTGCACCCCGTCACTCTGCAGTTCCTCCAGAATGGCTTGCAAGCAATCGCCACTAATAGCGTCTTCGTTCTTTGTTGGTTGGTTGGCCATGATGATGTACGTAATATGTAGTGTTTTCTACGGAACAGTATGATTCTTTGAAGACTGTAGAACTGATAAACCATTGAAAGTAGACTTGTATTTATACAGAAAACACTCTACACGACAGTAGTAAAATCTAAGAGGGGGAACATTGAAATACTGATATGGGTGGTGTACGTGCAGCTGTTTAACGATGTACACTATAATAGACCAATGAGAGGACTGGTTGAAATGTATCACAACCAATAAGCGTTTATGGGCGGATTCACTTACAGTTCGGTCAATAACGATGTCCGTTAGAAGCCACCGATATCGATGCTACATGGCAGTAGTAAAATCTGAGAGGGGACCATTGAAATATCAATATGGGTGGTGTAAGTGCAGCTGTTTAACGATGTACACTGTAATAGACCAATGAGAGGACTGGTTGAAATGTATCACAACCAATAAGCGTTTACGGGTGGATTCACTCACAGTTCGGTCAATCACGATGCGCGTTCGAAGTGGCTGATATCAATGCGCGCATGCGTTGTCGGCGCGTATAGCGAAATGTTCTCTATTTCCACTAATAATCTTACGTACACCAGCTGGCAAGTAGGCGGATCTTCTTTTTTTTTGCTTTCTTTAACGATATACACTGATGGGGGAAGACAGTAGAGGAGGGAGGCTTACCTACCTGGAACTGTATAAATATGATGGTGAAATGAGAGTTCTTCAGTGCAGTTCTGCTACCGCTACTACTACTACTACTATACTACCGCTACTACTACTATTTTGAAAATGGAGTATTCGAGGAAGTTGATCCCCTGCCCGTACAATGGTGAACATGAGGTGCGGCGTGGGACAATTGGGGACCATTTGCTGGTTTGCCCTTTCCGGGGTTGTGGTCCGGTGAATTGGCCACAATATATTGCTACCTATCTAAGTAAAGGTAAGTTTCCTCATTTCACTATATATCCCTACACGAGCAAGCTATCAAATGACAACTAGTTTATAACAGAATAATCCAAAATTTACAGTTGTTCTACAAAATATCTCTTTATTTGCAGAGCCATCCACCCAGACAGGAAGCCATAAGGAAGCCGAGGCCAGCAACCCCACCACGCCACCGCAGGACCCATCGAAGTACGGACTAGTGCAATGTCCGCGTGTTGCAGCGCATTGGGTCAAACCTACGTCGATGGGAATGCACCTCCTGCGGTGTGCCAAGAACGTGCTGCCTACCAAGAACGTGCCTACCACGCCACCACAGCATCACCTCGCAAGCCGGAGAGATGTGGAGGTTCAGCCTGAAGGTACATAATTCGTTTCTGCGACAAAAACTTTTTTCTTTTTTCATATATCTTGCACATCTTTATCCTAGAAGTCACAGAAAATTGATCTCTACTAAACATCATTGTATTAATTTTGCACTGATACAATCATATTGTATAACTCTAAATTTTAAATAAATCAAGCCACACAAAAATTCTTCAGTACATCCACATAGATTTTCAACCTTATGAATCTTACCCACATTCACATAAATTACAAAACCATATTTTCTATTGTTTCAGAAAACTGGGATGATGATGATTATCCCACGTATAGGCCGAATCTCCAGAACAGAGAAGTAATCCGGGATCCTCCCCCTTGCCTCTCCAAGAGGGAGAGAAAGCTGTGGAGGAGAAGCGAGGTGGTGCGCTTCAACAATATAACTAAATAATTTTTATCTTAGGTTAGGTGTATTTTATGTATTAGAGATTAAGGTAGAATTAAATAATAAAAGTAAATTGAAAAAACTGCTATTTTATTTCCAAAAGTATCGAAACAAATATACACATTGAAATTATTACTGCTAAACATAGTCTGCGCTCCGTCATATCAATCATCACAGTACATCTGCAGCGTCTATCCAGGAATTCTTGTTCTTTTGGAAACCTAACCATTTTACAAAGAGCTTGTTTCCTCTCCTTTTTAAGACTTTTTCAATCAAATACTCATTTGGAAACTGTGTTTTTCTTAGCTCAGCTTCATAGAAACAACCGCTTATTGGTCGCCGATCCATATCTTCTAGCATATATGTGACCGGATCTGTAATATTAACTTTGCGTATTTTGAAGAGCTCCGTGGAATAATTCGGAGTGTAACCTTTTTCAAATACACCTTTATATCTGCTTATTCTCACAACGTCTCCAAGATTAAGTTTGCTTTTGCCAGCAACCTTTGGATTGCGATACGCACTCAATCGAGTGTGAACATTAATTTCAATAGGGGCCAATCCAGTTGTTCGATGTATTCTATTGTTATATACGTTAGTGATATCATCCAAAATAGTGATCCATGTGTAACTTCCTCTTGCGGAAAATTCTTTGAACAGAAGGTGCTTTAGCGAACGGATAGCCCTTTCAGCAATTGCGGCCTTCTTTGTACTGTATGTGGAATAATGGTTAATTCCATACTTGTTCATGAGAGAAGCAAATTTTCTGTTGTAAAATTCGGTTCCATTATCTGTTTGTAGATTAATTGGATAATATCCTGCGTCCCTTATGATATCGCCCATTGCTGTCGTTACCGTTACCATATCTTTCTTCTTGATTGGTCTACACCATAGGAACTTAGAATAGCAGTCAATGACTACCAATATGTATCTATATCCATTATTTTCTTTATGGAAAGGTTGCATTTCCGCTAAATCAGCTTGCCATAAGTCAGCGAAACCTTTTATGATAGTTTTTCGACGGCGAAAGTTCTTCCGAACTGCCCTGTGTAACTCTTCTGCTATGCCACGTTTTGTTGCGCTGTTAATTGACATATCTACATGTAGAGGTCTGACTCAGGTGATTGTAGAACAGAAACTGATCATTAATCATGAAAAATCTACTGATCTATGGTCTGAGTTGGTTTAAAGTGTAGCCTGCAAGCCACGCTGGTAAAACAGGGCCACCTTCAACATCGAATTCCCTTTTGACTTCACTAGCTAATTTCTGGCAAAAATTATATACAACCTCTAGTTGCTCTAAAATGGATATCAAATTGGTTGTTAATACATCAATCTTTTTCTCAAGGCCATCACTCAATTCTAGCGTTTTGCTATTCACCATACTTTCAAGCATATCAGTGGTACTTTTTAGTTTTTTTTCAACATACTTTATATGAACAGAGTCATTTTCATCTGTAGGATCACCAACATTCTTTAACTGATTTCCATTGATATCATAATTTCCAGTTTGTGTAAGTTTAAAACCAATACCTGGAATACCACGTACAGTTGTATGCTTAGAACTGCGACGACCAAACTTATCTATCGTATTGTGCATCGCTACGAAAGCGTTATACTATTAGTGGGATCTTTCAACTTGCAAATATATACCCCAAAATTAGCGTATTACGCCCTCTTCACGCAATTCTTCTATTATAGATAAAATTTCGTTATCGTGGTTTGTGTGACCCGCGGATTTTGAGCTGTATAGCAATTTCAGTCGATCAATCAGCTCGTTGATGTCGTTCCAATACACAAAGTCGCGTTTATTAGTGTTAAATATCTTATACTTAGGTATCTTCATTTGTGTATGTCCCCTACCAACTCTGGCTCTCAAATGCATGGGGGATGATGTAGATAGGATATTAAATAATTTATTGAAATACTCAGATCCGTCGACATTGTAAATATTAAGAGGTGTGTAATCTTTGCGAAGTACATTAGTTAGATTCAATATGGACCTGAATGTGTGTAGAGTTTTCGAGTCGGAGTTTCGTGTATCTCCTACAAACATCATATCTAGTAAGTGTGGGGATATTTTGAATTTACTAGTCTTATCACCCGATGATAAATGAACCGCCTTATCATCAAATTCCACTTCATGTACACCCATTAACAGCTTCTGTGATTGTGGGTCGATCCTTACATTATAAACACTTCCATAGGCCGGATGTCCTGCTCTCAAATTATCTATATGACTTTTCAACACCTCAGCAACTGCCTCTCTATCCACACTTGAATTAGCTGTAGATACATACTGAGTGACTGAATCTCTTTCCCTCTCATTAATTGATGATGGTGTATCAGGTAACTCCTTTATTGGTGTTATACCGGAAAAAGCAGCGGAAGTCAAATCTTCGAATCTCGGCCCTTTTGGTGTGCTAGTAGAGGGAAGGGTTTGATTTGGATATGTAGATGGTGGTTTTTTAGGAGTGCTCGTAGGACCAACATTTTGAATTGGCTGTTTCGGTAGCGTAGGATTGGATGCATTTGCTATTGTCTTCAACTGTTTTGTAATAGGCTCATATATCTGTTCCAATGAAGTGTTACCGATTTCGCGGGCTTTCCTTACATAGTTGAATTTTCTCCTCACTGACTCTGTTGCATTAACTAATTCTTTTTTTAGAGCTACCTCATCATTGCTCTGTTGTTGTTTCATTCTGGTATATGTAATGTTGCCACTGTGATGTATGCTGATTGCAGTCTCACATTCAATTGATGATATTATTAGTCTTGCAGTGGATTTATGAAGCTATCGAATCCCTTCCGGTACCTGCCGTTTCTTATTTCTCTATCTTTGTCGATAACTAGGAATCCATATTTATCCCTCCAACATATTGCACACATATCTTGAAATTGCTTAAAAGTTACATCGGGAGCCACATGGTCAGAGAAAACATGTGATAAATTTGTATTATCGACCTTAAACAAAACTATCAGGTTTGCGTTGTCTCTAATCACTCTTTTCGGTACCCAACTGTAACTTTGCACACAGTAAAAGCAATCCACACCTTTGTGTCGCCCCATACTGAAGTATTCTCGTATAGCATTTTGATTCTCACATATCACATCATCAAAGATAAAAACTGAGTTTGGTTTGGCTTCTGACGGTGGTGGAACTTCGGAATTATTAGCAAATGCATAATATCCTAGTCCATCTATCGAACTCATTACCTTTTCAATGAATGCGTACTTGGGTTGGTTGAGCGACTTTGAAAAAATATATAAGTTCTCAAAAAACAGCCCATTCGGATGTAACAGGAGAGATACTAGTACATTGGTTTTTCCACAGTTTGATGGTCCAACTATAATACATCGAATTGTTGATGGTAGTAGTACCCCATGTCGACGACGAGAAGTATTATTTTCCGGATCAGTAACATTGACATCTATATTGCTAATGTCTAATTCCTGGTCCTGTTTTGTCACCTTCATCGTTCAACGACTTGACCATATATAAGCTGCAGTTGTTTATATGTGTTTTATTTAAATGCCGCTACTTCTTGAGAGAAGGTGTAGTAGCATCTCCAAAACTGGTGGTGGAATTGTTAATAAGTTGATAAATAAGCTGCCATTCGAAGCACATTTGCCTTTTTATCAGTATTGCGGCCCGGGTACTCGATTGGAAGAAAGGATCGCACTAGGCCAAAAAGGAATAAATAGATTAGACGCGGCCTGCTTACAACACGACCTTGCATACCGCAAATCCGATTTAGCTACAAGACATAAAGCTGACTACCAACTTGAGCAAGAAGCTTGGAAACGAGTCAAATCAGCTGACGCGAACCTTGGAGAAAAAGCAGCTGCTTGGTTAATTACAAATATTATGAAGGTCAAACGACGCACTGGAATGGGTCTTGCAACACTACGTGGACGGAATAAGAAGAAATGCATGCGTGAAAAATCGAGGAAATTAGTAGGTGTAAAACATCGTGCAGGAATGGGTTATGCATCACGACGACGAGGGCAGAATAAAAATAATATACGTAGGAAAATGAGGAAGGCTATAAAGAAGGTGCACTTTGGTTCAGGAATACTAAACAGAGTTCGCAAAAATATGAAACATTTTTCGAACCACAAGCAAGATAACAGTGTGCTAAGAAAAGCAACATCTGCTGCATTATTAGCTACCCGGAAGTATATCAAGTCCATTGGGGGCAAACGGCATATTCGTCTTCCGCGAGTTATACCTATCCCCAAAGTAGGTGGAATTCTTCCTTTGATTCCAATTTTTGCCGGTCTCTCAGCATTAGGTAATCTCGCTGGGGGTATTGCAAATATTGTTAGGTCCTCTAAAGCAGTTAATTCAGCACGACAAAGGAATACAACTGATTCAACATCTACTTCTGGTATAAGTAAAATTGGAAACGGTATATATTTGAAACCATACCGCAAAGGATTTGGTTTGTTTGTTAAACCTAGGACTTCAAAAAACTTTTAAAAACCCTACCCCAACGACCGCTTACAGATAATGACCTTGTGTATTACGCTAAAAAGCTAGAAATACCATATTTCAGAGGGATTTTTATGCGCGATGATCTGCCTAAGCAAGGTCCACTGAGGAATGAGTCAGCCATCATTAATTTAGACAGCAAGAGTGGGGATGGGTCACACTGGGTTTCATATATAAAACGCGGAGTGGTGGTATATTATTATGACAGTTTCGACAACCTACCGCCAACCAGCGAACTGGTGAAATATTTCCTCAAAAAATCTAAGAAGATTCAGATCCTGTATAATCACAGACGACAGCAGAACTTCAATACCTTTTGGTGCGGGCACCTGTGTCTACGATTTCTTTCTGAAGAGAAGCAAAAATCTGTGAAAAATGGATCGTGAAACACTTAAAAAGATGAGCAATTCCCTTAAAGCATTTTCAAGAGAAAGAAGCCTGTTGAACATGACACAAGAAGAACTTGCCCACATACCCAAAGAAGTACTGATGGTATGTACACCTAACGAAATAGCACTTGTATGGAACAAACTGCCATTGCATTTGAAGGAAGATGTGGATATACAACGATTCCAGTTCTGTTGGGAGCACTATAATACACACCAGAACGGAGATGAAGCAGACGGGCCGCCACCAAGAAAAATATTTTGTTGTTACTGTAATTTGCAAGATATCTCTATGACAAGCAGTAATGAGTCAAACAAGTGTTGTAATCAATAAAATTTTGAATATATAAAAGTGTTATTTTTTTGTATCACCGCAGTCATGTCTTATACATTTACCTTGACGGGTTATGACAGTGTGCTGTCTGCTAGTTTTTATCCGCCAATAGAGCTGGATACCAATGCGCAGTACGGATTGGGGCTAATAGGTTTTTACTCCTACAACTCAATATTCAATGTTCATGAGGGTAATAATCTAATTGTGTTTAAACAACCTTCAGATGATTCTCAGATGAATATTACATATATTCCACCAGGCACCTACGAAATCGATGAACTCAACATATATCTACAAAAGATAATAAAGTCCATAGTTCGATACAAACATAATGTTACAACTGACGAGCTGTTTTGTCTGAAGGCCAACAACAATACAATGAAATGTGAATTATATTCAATATATGATGTTGATTTATCTTTCCCTAACTCAATTGCATCTTTGATTGGATTTGAGCCGGAGGTTTTCGAATGCAACAAAAAACATATATCAACCTTACCAGTTAATATAACGACAGTCAGACTAATAAAGGTCGACTGCGGATTGATATCTGGCGCCTACCACAATGGAAGTGAAATGCACACTCTGTATGAATTCGACATAGACGTTGAGCCTGGATTCAAATTAACAAAGGAGCCACAGAATGTAATATATATGAGCGTTATGCCTAGTGGTCGTCAGTTTATCGATAACATCACACTGAAAATTTTGGATGACGAGGGAAATCTGATTAACTTCCGTGGTGAAAAAATTATCGTTAAATTGGAATTGCGTCGGTTAGCTTGAGCAAACTCCACAATTGAATAGGATGGGTTTTCTATATAACATAGGTGCACAACAATTGAAAAAAGTCGATAAAGCCCTTACAAACAACCATAAAATACGAAGAACACATAGGAATAACCTTATTCGTCATTCGTCAGCTGCCAAAGGCACAACGTCGAAGCTATCACTACAAAATCGTAAGTTTCTGGAGTCTATAGGACTAAAGCTAACTGAAAAATATGGTTCTGCACGTATCAAGTGAGAAGCTGGATGTTTTTGAGGAACCGATTTTGGATCACTCCTTAGCAAGTTTACATGAATACACATACAAGCCGTATGGTTCACCATATTTCAAGAATTCTGACATTGTTCATATACCAATCAACTTCCAAGATCTCATTTTAAATATTGCTGACAGTTACATTTTCATCGAAGGAACGTTTACTCCAAGTGATGCCACGAAGTCCTGCTATCTATCTAACAATGCTCTGTCTTTTCTGTTTGATGAAATTTCTCTACATATGGGTGGTGAAAAAGTTGTCATTGTACGAAATCCTGGAATAACGTCAACAATGAAAACAATGATCTCTCATGGTAAAAGTGCCGCCCATTCACTATTATGTACAGGATGGGGCTTAAATGAAGACAATTCAGCGATATGGGATTCAACTAGTAAGGTCTTCAGTGGTAGAATACCTCTAAAACATATAATGGGATTTGCTGAGGACTATAAAAAAGGAATTCTAAACATAAAACAAGAGCTTGTATTAGTCATTGCAAGATCCTTTAAGAACTGCTTTGTCGGTGAATGTGACGCAGAGCTATCAATATCAAAGATTGAATGGAAAGTCCAACAGATTGTTCCTGAAGACCGCTACAAGGTCAAACTTCTACAGAGACTGAACAAAAGCAGTTTGAGTTCAAGGATTAAGGTGGCATTTCGCTCTTGGGATTTGTATGAACTACCATCACTTCGCTCAACATCAACAGACGTCTGGGCAATTCGAACAACCAACAAGCTAGAGAGGCCTTTGTTTGTTATCGTTGGATTTCAAGACTCAAAATTAGCAGAAGATCCTAAGAAGGACATCACTAAGTTCATTCATGCCAACATAAACTCGATTCGATTGAAGCTGAATAACCAGGTATACCCATATGAAAGGTGGAACCTGGATTTTGAGAAGAAGCTAAACACTGCGGCTTACTATGCATTTGAGAGCTTCCAAAGTGCGTATTACAACAAGGGAATGGCAGAACCATTATTCAATATTAAGGAGTTCAATGATAACCCACTATTTGTAATCGACTGCAGTCATCAACCTGATAACCTTCAGCTGTCAACTGTGGATATATCGTTGGAATTTGAAACCAGAAAATCTTCTTTCCCAGCTAACACTAAAGTGTATGCATTAATCATTCACGATTCTTGTATTAGTTACAACGCTTTTGATGGATCTATTCAGAATGGACTTATTCATTCATATTAAATGTATTTTGATTTTTATTATAGCTGTCATGGCAAAAATAAAACACTTTTAATACATTTGTTTTTTTATTTATGCATAAATGATACAGAAGTGAGCCGGATGCGTACAAATGTCATTCTTTATCTACGAAACTATATTTGGTAATTATATGTTGAGGTAAATATTCCTCTATTGCATACAAAAATGGTTTGAGTTCATTACTAATCATCCCATCACATAGTTGATCGATGGTACATTCTTCACGTAAATATTGTCTGCATAACTTTTCCCCTTCTTCATATTTCCTGATTAGCATCCTCTTCCGTTCGACCTCTTCATCATCCCAGCAGATACTCAAGTCATAGACCGTGGAATGTTCCTCATCGAAAATCAAATCTACCAATTGACATGCAATTCTCTGGATGGCTGTACGTAGATCTTTTGCTTCAGGCCACCCCATTGCTGAGTACTGCATCCACATTGTATAATGGGAATGAAAAGTTAGTCTGCTTCTGAAACAAACAGAACGTCTAATACCAACTAGGTGCAAATAAATGTTTTTATCTCGAATTTACCTTCTACATATCGCGGGTCCAATACATGGGAGTAACCATTATATTATTTATACCCAACACAATCTGTACTACCTCATCATCAAATATATTATTGTTGAATATAATCAAATTTCATCAAACATTTGGAGCGCGCGCCTGGTGTTTTAGGTGAACTTTGACCAATATATGTTAGTGAATATTTATTTTGAGATTCATTTATCTCTTTAATCACTGCTTCAGACATATGCTCCGATACTCTTTTAGGTAACCATACTTTGAACTCATTAGCATCATCTTCTAATAGTGTTGCTACTAGACATTCACCAAATTTTGATTTGACGGGTGACAGATTCTTAATTGTATGGGCTTTGTTTACAGTTAGTGAAGATAAAGTTCTGAAAAGTATTTTGTTATCGAGTTCACAGTTGATTTTATTGTTAATTTCATGCAATTCAGAGGTAGCGACAGACATTGTTTAAAGAAAAAACAAATAATGTTACTGTTGGATAAATAATATAAAAAGGGTGCTCACCAAGTTATATCTGTACACAATATACTTCGGGACTATACTCTGATCGTCTCTCGACTTTTACTGATCACTAGCCCGTTATTACACTATTTATACAGATACCTTCAAGGTCAAAATACGTCACCGTGCATTCTTCTCAAAACCATCAAGCCTCGTAAGAAAATCATACAACTGATCTCAAGGCTATCCACACCCTATCTGAGTGACCTTCAGGGAGGATTGCAATTGGCCCCACGTCAAATCTCGAGGTTATCCACCACGTCAAATCTCAAGGTTATCCAGTCAATAGTCACATTCAAGGACGTTCAAAATAAGCAGCTATACACTAACACAAAAAAAAACTCAAGGTTACACAAACAACCAATTCAAACACTAACAACAAATATTTCAAAATCGTTATCTATAGGCACATTGTAAACCGAAAAAACTCAAGGTTACCCAACACCCCACTGAAACAAGCCCTTCAGATACGATCACATTTGAAAACACAACGTTACAAAATGACCTTCAGGGAGGATCAGAATCGGCACCTATAAGAAAAGCCCACGTCACATCTCAAGGTTATCCACACCCCATTTAAATGACCTTCAAATGACCTCGGGAGGATCAGAATCGGCATATCTATACTACTTACGTGAATATTAATATGTTTATATATTTTACAATTGCAATTTTCTGACATGTTCAATGCCACCAAATGGTGGTCTACTGAACCAATAAAGATTATTATTATTATTATTATTATTATTAATATACGTATAGAAAAGACAACTCCAGAATGTAGTCGATTGCTGCAAAAATGAGGTGAGCTTAGAAGCAAAATAAGATTCAAATGTATCCAACTAAGCGTCTTGTGTTTTCAGAGATGCGGCTAAGTGTTTGCCCGAAAAACCAAGATGTACGCATAAAACTGATTTACTGAAATGCAACACTTTAACGATGAAGGAACTACAATTTTTTAATGGAAGATTTTATGAAATTCCATCGAAACTTGAAACAAGACGCATCTACTCTAAAGTGTTGCAATGCTATCTTACCAAAAAGAAGAAGACGGCGAGAACAGAGAGAAGAAAGAGGGCAGCACGGCTTATCAAAAACAAGTAGCAATAGGTTTTAGATTACCAAAACAAGGAGGAGAATGGATTCGAATTTGTGGAGGTGCCTTCATAAAAATGTTGGTCTTGAAGAAGTCAAAGAGTAGCAATTTCATTCATTCATCCGAAACCAATCACATACGACGTCTCTTCGCTTTTATTAATGCCCTTCGGTGTGATTTAGGTCTCAGACGAATAAATTAAATTGCAAGATAGTCCCTAGTTGGCAAAACTTTGAGGTACCGGCTTTGATAGGTAGATGGTGAACCAATACTTTTTTAAAGTACTGCTTTCCAATATCTATATGTTGCTACGTCTTGAAGAAGGATAGGATTCAGGGCGTGGTAAAGCGATTTTCTTTTGAGGGACAGACGCCATCAGAAAATAGAGGGGGCGACCGTGTGCTAGGAAAGAACAATAACAGAAAGTTAGCTATGAGTAACTTCATTGAAAGTTTCGAATATGTTGAAACTCGCTACTGCAGAAGCCAAGTAACGAGAATGACCTACCTGCCGCGTGAGCTTAATATCAGAAAGCTTTATAAACTGTATATCAACTCAGTGGAACCTTCTCTTATTGTTAAGGAACATTATTTTCGGTCATATTTTACGACGCACTATAATATAGGCTTTGGAGAGATATAAGGAAAACATGAAAAAGAAAAAAGATAACGAGAAAAAGAATGAACTTAATATTCTGCTAGCATTGCATATACTTAAAGCGAAAGCATTTTACAAAATGCTGAAAGCTAACCAAAACGAGAGGGAAGTTCTTTCAATGGATTATCAGGAAGACTTAGTTCTTACGGAATTACCTGACCCGAGCACTTATTTCTTTTCACAATATAATTTTTACAATGTTTCTATTCTAAATTGTACTTAAATATTGTGCTGGAAGTTTGTCGTCAAAGCTGCTGAATTTAGATGCAAATGCCACCATGTCCATAAATAAAAACCATTTTATGTGAAAAATATTTTTCCGTATGATCACCCAGTAAAACACAGTATTACACTAGAATTAACTCATACAGCTATATAAAAATACGTTAGTTTTTGACTTCTCCTGTAAATTGCTATTGTGACTTGGCGTTTTTTTGCATCTACATACACCCCTCAAATGTACGCGCCACTGCACTACACCATAAAAAAGACGATTCGGTGAAATAGCCGAATCGGTGTCGTGACTTCAGTTGGGCGCTGCATCACAGCTCACAGCTTACAGATCAGCGATTTGTCAACGAAAGATTCAAGAATTAGCATACGTAATGGAGAAAAACAAAGAAAATCTTCAGGATAACATTTATATCAAATATTCAAAAAATCACATTTGTATCCTCTATCACCGATCTGGCTTCATCTTTTATAAAGGATCGATAAAACTTTCCTCAAAACAGCACCTGTTATATGTCAGGCTATTTTCTTTTCTTGTATACCTCGATATTATGTAAGCAACTAGTCTATTAGATCACAATATGTACACTAGCAGCTCAGTATTTTTCCTTACTGTTTTTATCGACCACAACACTAGATTACGAAAAACTAGTGTTTGGCATTTCCTTGTTATCCAAAGATGCATTTTCCGCGTGAGTAAGAATCAACAACAACCGTCTATTTTTAGTGATATTACTTATGTGGTCACGTGTCACTGTAGCTATTTTTAGTCTAGAAGCGCTGTTGTTACTTAGTTGGAAAATGATGAGCAAAAAATTGAATTTTGTCGGTGCACAAAATACGTTTGACCTGACATTACTGGTTTCAGTTAATAGCGTGACTAATCAATTTATCCACCTCGCTCGTGACCACTGATCAGATAATATCATATTACTGATACCGTGAGTCATTCAGCGAGGTGTTTTCTGTATTATGTATCATCGTAGGTAAAAAACCAGAAGTAGCAGTATCAATCGTAGAAATATAAATATAATGCCTTTTTTATAGACATACTTATACTGGTTGGAATTCTGATCTTAAAAATGTGGAGGCAGTGGAATATTTTACACTGAACAGCGTAGGCAACACTTTTTTTTGAGTTCTACGAAAGTTGATTCTTAACTATGAGTTGGAAGCTGAAGGTTGAATTGTATAGATACATGTTTTGTACCTTTTGCTACACTCAGTGGCGTATTTATGATTGTAAGGAAAAGCGTGCCTTTCGATGAGAGCCTCTGCTCGTAGTACTAACGTTTCTGTTATGTTATTTTCCGAAGAACTATCCATATAACATTTGTGTGGCAATAAATTAAATTTCAATGACTGTACTGGCACTAAATGGTTAAGTAGCCAGGCACGTATTTAGAGGAAAATATTTTTATAATATATAAACATAATATAAAATCTATATTACTATATTTAGAGGAAAATATTATAAAGGAGTAATTTCTTCCAGTAACATATAACCGAATTACTCAGGAGTATTAGGAAGATATTGATCAATAATGAACTCCTCATTGCTAATTCCGTCCTTGCGCGATTAGACGAAAATAAAGACAAAACACGAAAAACCCGGTTTACAATGGAGCGGAGCATAATTATTATATGCGACGTGCTGAATCAGGCTTTAACAACATCAAAATTGGTGCAACGAGCATAATTAACCTACAATACTAAGGCACGTAAAATTTACGTACTAATATTTTTGAAACAGTTGTTTCATTCCCTGAATAGGACCTAGCAGCTTGTCATGCCGGCAGTGCTTTCCCCCACTCTTCCTGCACGATGGGAATAGGACGGTTATAAGATGTCAGTTAGCTGCTAATTGTGCTACGGGCGTGTTTAGAGCACTGTACGTAAAATTTACGTGTACTTAGTAATTGCGTTTGTAAACACATACGTACGTTTGACGTGGCGTTAGTAATAGACAGGCGGAAAAATGCCGAAAGACAGTGATTATGATCGAAAACGTCCTCTTACAGACAAAGAATTGCAGGATATTGTGGACGCAAGCGATATTAGTGATAGTGACGATGAACAAGATATGGTAGAGCAAGACCCGTTCGACAGTGACGATAGTGTTGCCGATTGTGACTATGTTCCAGATGAGCTTGACGAAGAGATTTACCAAGCCGAATTGGAAAGTATTTGGAAACCCAAACAAAAAAGCGTAGCAAGTAACCCAGGCGAACAATCTGATAACAAGAAATGTAAGCTCTTACAACCATCAACATCTCGAGAAGCTCCATATGAAGAACAAACTACAGAAGACGTTTCCGTAAATCCAAATAAACTTATTACGTATTTGGGAAAAAATGGTCATGTGTGGAAAACTGCTCCGATAAATAACGCAGGTGGTAAAACTCCAGCTAAAAATATTGTTTATATTCGACCAGGACCAACAGACCCAGCTAAAAATGTTATAGAGCCAGCTGATATTTTTAGTACGTTCTTTACCGAAGAAATTTTAAGCGAAATATTAGTGCACACAAATGAGAAAATTGCCAAATTACGAGAAAAATACAAGGTTAAAACTGCAACAGTTTCTAACACAACAGTAGCTGAATTAAGAGCACTACTGGGAATAATTTTTCTCTCTGCAGCTCTAAAGAATAATCATCTATCAGCATAGCTTTTGTTTGATACATCCTATTCGGGTGAGAGATACAGGGCAACTATGAGTAGAGAAAGATTTAACTTTCTAATAAATTCATTAAGATTTGACGATCAAGGAACCCGAGAGGAACGCAAAAAATGTAACAACTTTGCACCAATTTCTAACATCTGGGATATTTTCATTGGCAACTGTATGAACAATTATAAGCCCAGCGCGTACGTTACTATTGATGAACAACTTGTGGGGTTCCGGGGTAAGTGCCCATTTCGTATATATATGCCCAACAAACCAAATAAATATGGCATCAAAATTGTAATGCTATGCGACGTTGCTACTAAATATGTTATAAATGCAAGTCCTTATCTCGGAAAATCTACAAGCTTGCATGGACTGCCATTGTCCAACTATTTCGTTACAAGTTTGACAACTCCTCTACATGGTAGCAATCGCAATGTTACAATGGATAACTGGTTTACCGGCATTCCCTTATCCATGAAATTACTAAGTAGTCCATACAATCTAACAATAGTTGGCACACTACATAAAAATAAGTCAGAAATACCTTTGGAATTACTAGACCATAAACCTAGAAAATGTGGAACCTCCTTATTTGCATTTGATGACAAAATGACTCTAGTGTCTTACAAACCCAGACAAAATAAAATAGTTCTGTTACTTTCGACGATGCATTCCACAGACTCTATAAATCAAAAAACAAGTAAACCGGAAATAATCCATACTCATAATGCGACAAAAGGAGCTGTTGATTCATTTGATCAAATGACTCAAAATATGTGCGCCAACAGAAAGACTAGGAGATGGCCCCTTTGTTTTTTCTACAATATGCTCAACATTGCATCGGTGAATTCCTATGTCATATATAACCACAATATGATACAAAAAGGTCTGAAGCCATTATCAAGGCAGGAATTTGTCCTTAGACTTCAAGAACAACTGGCCAGACCATGGCAACAAGAGAGGCTACAAAGTTGTCCTTCTCTGTCCAGAAAATTGAAAAACTCCCTAAATACAATTTTACAACTGGATCGACCCATGGCAGAGAATCAAGAAATTTCTCAGCAGAAAGGAAAAAGAAGTTACTGCAGTTTATGTCCTACAGCGAAGAAGAGAATGACGACCACAATTTGTTATGTATGCGGTCGCGCCTTGTGTGGCGAACATCAAATAAAAATGTGTATGAGCTGTAGTCATCAAAAATAATAATCTTATCTTCATTTTTCATGACTCATATGTTTAGTTCACATGTTCTTTATATTTTTTCGGTTTTCTAATAAAGAAAGTATTTTTGTTCTATGCTTATTGCCTTTTATTTGCGTAAACGCTAACAAAATTCTAAGTTTACGCAACACTCAAGCTTGTTCTTCGCTTTTTTTCAATGAAACACATAATATACTCTAGAACTGTTTCTTTAAAACAATCACAATCATATTCCTTCACAAAATTCATCAAAACGTGACCATTCATAGACGAAAAACGTTAATACGTAAATTTGACGTGTCGTTAGTATTTACATACAATTAACTTACCGTTAGTATTCTAGGGTTAATGATGAACTAGTGGATATGATTTTAGCATAAGTAAATGTGGTCAAAATGCCTCTCGGACTTCACGAGTGTATGCTAATCGTTTCCCTGGCCGTATTCACCCTGCCCCCCGTCGATTTGTCCATCTTGTGCAAAGAGCAAGAGGCACGAGATATTTGTATGCACATCATATTGGACATGCTGGACGACATAGACAACCTCGAATGGTCCAAATTGATTTGACCTTTCCGTCTCGCGTCGCGAACTTCAAACAATATCTATAAGACTCATGCGAGGGGACCGTACTTAAAACTTCGTAACGAAAGGATGGTAAGCATTTTTTTAACCTTTTTTTAAATTCTTCTGCTGCTGATTCACCGCACATTAGTTTTGCCATTTCAAAGGCAGTTCTTTCTGAAAAGTTCTAACTTTGAAAACACCCTGTATAATGCCGCTAAAAATCTAATACACAAAATGCACCCCCCCTCCCTGGCGAATATTTGGTTGCTTGATCATGTCTACAAGGTGGCACCCCCCTCAAAACGAAATCCTGGATACCTGCCTGAGTAGAGTTAACAGAGGCATTATTGCTTCATTTTCAAGCTCTCTTAATTTTCGCCATCAACATTAAACATTGACTTAATATTTGACGAATACTGAGGTATGCCCTACATACTTATAGCAACGATTTTGTTGTCAATAATCCGTGAACAGGAAACAACAGAAATAACGAATTTCAAAAAACACCATATACAGGGTGAGTTTTTAGTACCGGCTCGGTCGATAACTCCACTACTGTAGAAGATAGCGATTTGGATATAAAAATGGTCATAACTTTTGAAATACCCTATATAATGTAACAATACCCTATATTTGAAGAACGGAAATCATTAGTAGAATTTGAATATGGAATAATATATAGATTGTCTCATTTAAAAAAAATGCATGGTTGCATCACCACGCAGTTATGGATCACCCTGTATAAATCTAAATATTTTCTAAGTGAGGAGCATATGAGTGGCTACAACTTTTATATACAACTTTTTTCGCTATCTTCTACAGTAGTGGAGTTATCGACCGAGCCTGTACTAAAAACTCACCCTGTATAATGCATCGATTTTACGTACCAAATCAGACAACATGTTAACATTGATATTACGTATAACTCTTGTGGTTCATAATATTGGTGACTATAGTCATAGATCATATGTTCACGGGCACTGTTTATTGATATAATCTACAGCAGAAACCGGATTTTAGTTGGTCGGGGCGATCGTAACTTTATAAACACGAAAATTGGTGTACAACCGAAATTGTACTAACGTCCAACGTCATTGGGCCAAGATCAATGTGATTCGAAATACTTTTTATTAACATCGTGTAGGTACCTTTTTGGTCAGCGTTCAGAATATAAATTAGCATTATATCACACAGGAAGTACAATTTATTAATCATTACCTATGTTGTAGATACGTTGGTCAGCATCTGTTCTAAGTAAGCACCAATTATAATTTTAAGACGATGCCAATAAACATATCTTCCGATATATCTTAAGCGTAGGAATTTCCGTATGCGCAACTGCTGACATAAATACACCCGCCTTAGCAGTGGCAGTGTGTCTCTTTGGATGCCGAAAACAGGTGCGCTCTGAATGTTTCGTCGACATCTACAACTTTCTTAGCTTGACAACTTATTAATAACTTCATTACTGAAAATATGTAATCGTATGCATCGACGGACATGTCTGAAACCAAACTTGTATGTGAGGGATTTGAACGAAGAAGATCCAAGAACTACGCGGCCCGACAAAAAAAAACAGTAACATTTTTGACAACATGGTTCTCCCTTTTCAGCCCATTGCATTGTGTTGATTGTTATTTTGTCTCGGGTGTAAAGTGTTAGCGTCTCCGCACATGGGTCGATCCTCTCGACAGCTATCTGTCTGTCTGTTGGCGTTCTTCTAACGTCGTAATTTCAGTAACCGCTGCATGGATTGTTATGAAATTTAAGTAGCATTATGCTGTGGGCTCGTAGTAGTTAATGCTACTATAATTTTGGAAATCGTTGTACGGGCGGCGGAGTAATTAGCAAAAGAAGAAAAAAATTCAAATATTTCTCAAGCTTCGTTTTTAGGCGTTTTAGGAATTTCTGACCAGTTTCTACTTTTTTAGGGCGGGGGTGAATTTGGGGTGGTTGCGGTGTCTCTCTCTTCAGTCGTAGTTCGCTCCCGAACGTCGTGACTCATACATGGTTATGGTGTGTCAGTGATCGCCATGTTTCTCGGTCTTCCACGGCACGCATTACTTCTGGGACTGACATGTGCGTAAGGTCCCTTATTTGGTCCATGAACCATAAGGTTCCCTTGGACCATGAGCTTCCCGTCCCTGCGCATAAGTGTCCGAAAAATTTGAGCATCCCACGTTGTATGGTTGATAAAAGCCGGTCATGATCTTTGATTTTGAGCTCCCTGAGGATGGAAATGTTCGTTCTGTGTGCTGTCCAGGGTATTCTTAGCATCCTCCGATAGCACGTCATTTCAAACGCCTCTATTCTTCTACGACAGGAGGCGTTTAGAATCCAGGATTCTGACCCATAAGTTGCTATGGGGAAAACCAGCGCTTTCATTAGTCTGGTTTTCGTTACTTTGTGGATGTTGTGGTCCTTCCATATTCTCCCCAGTCTACTTAACGCCTCTTTCGCCATTCCGCATCTAAGCTTTATTTCGGGTTCAAAACCTCTTTTGTTTTGTATGGCTGGCCATAGACGCTAAGGTTTACCTTCCGACAGGCCTTCCGGCTTATAAATCGGAAGGCAAATCGTATCGTTAGTGATCGTTTCGGCCGGAAGGCCCGGCCTGAACTCTCGGCCTCCAGAAAAACTGGCAGCGCTTGAAATTTCGCCTGCCGGCCGAGCCTCGCGTCCAAGTCTGAACGTGTATGTGCGAAGATGAGGGAAGAGAACCAGAGGTTTCGCAGTTTTTGGTTAGAAAGTGCATGTTTACCAGCAAAATGCGTGATATAAGAATGTGGTCGCACGAATTTATAACTGAATTTATAGATTTGTATAAATCGTTGCCCTGCTTATATAAAATTAAAAGCAAGGACTATCCGAACAAGGCGATGAAGTTAAGTGCTTACAATCAGTTAGTGGAGAAATGATCCGACAGCCACGAAAGCAAGCTCTATTAAAAAAAGATCGTTTTCTGAGATCATTTTGAGAAAGCAACTCGTTAAAAACTGAATAAAACCCTTCATCTAGAAAGTACCGTGTATGCTTGAGACGAAAGAACAGGTTTCCATTTCGGCAAGCCTTCCGGCTCACCAGCCGGAAGGTAATCCTTAGCGTCTATGGTCAGCTTATACGTGCGCCTAGATAGATAACACGATCGCTCGTTTCAATATCGTTGATTAGCCGTAAAGGTGGTAATGTCTTGGCTCTGTCCATGAGGCAGCATTTTGACCTGTTTAGACGTAGGCCCGATTCTAAACTTGCTTCCTCCACGCGCTGCAGAAATTCATACATTTCTGGTTGCGGTGTGGGGGGTTGTAAAACTGAAAAATTTGTTGTATTCTCAACAGGATAACCATTGACGTGTGAAAGAAAGACCTAGCACCATAAAATACATTTTTAGGTCCATTGTCTTACTTATTACAGAAACCAAGGGACCTCGAATTTTCTGATGGAAACATACAGCCTGACAAGTGTAGCAAGAGACTTGGGAATTTCGCCGCTGTCTCACACGCACACGTTATTTCATATCCTCGCGTCTCTTGCTATCCTTGTCTATTTAATATTTCTCATGGCTCTTGTTACACTTGTCAGGTTGTACAAGTATTGCTTTAGAACGCGTCATGGTGGCGCAGGAATAATAAAAAACAACATATTTGTTTCTAGGCATTTTAGGGGTTCCTAATCATTTTCTACCTTCTTGAGAGGGGATTAAGTTGGAGCAGTTGGGAGGTGGGGGGTTAAAACTGAAATTTTTTTGTATTCATAATAGACTGTCCATTGACCTCAGAAAGAAATAACTAGCGGCATATTACATTTTTTTAGGTCCATCTGAAAATTGGCTTGCCTATTATAGAAACCAGCATTTTGTGATGTATACATAAGAGTATTGCTTTATCTCGTTCTATGATTACTGCGTAAATTGAAAATTATTGAACTGATTTCAATGGAAAATATAAATACAGCTCAAACTTCGTTTTTGGGGCAGTTTGGAGGCTGACTGTTAAGCATGGTCCAGTTGAAGCAAAACTGTAGCGTCCTAGTTCCTAAGGAGGGAGACGCAAAAAACTATTTATGAAAGCTTTTGTGTTGAAGCAAAACTGTAGCGTCCTAGTTCCTAAGGAGGGAGACGCAAAAAACTATTTATGAAAGCTTTTGTGTTGTATGTTTTTTTGCGGGTGGGTGGACGATGATTTGGTTGCAAGGGGATTTCAAACTATAGCTCCATGCAGTGGGAAAATAATGAAGTGGTATCGTCCCTATGTGTGGGTAGTACTGAGTCAATCAACTTGACTCCATTTTTTTCCCGAACACAAGTGGTGCTTCTAGACCAGCTTAATTAATTTCAAGTTTTTATGTTTATCTCGGTCATTCTCCCAATAAATTATCCTGTAATGTAGCATCCAGAGGACAAAGAGAGCCAACTGGAAATAACCAATGCATTCCATCACTATACTTAAATATTTTCCATAATAGCTCCCTGAAAAATTTAACGGGCTGAAGCCAGATAACATAATTATAAATATTATATGATACGATTGAGTGGTTTAACAAGTTAGAATTCTGAAATAATTAGATTAAACTAAGTAGTAAGATTTGTCGTCAAGAATTAAGGCAGATCGATAGAAATGGAGCTCATGCTTGGCAAGGTCAAATTTATTAGAATTCTATCAGTTTTGAACCATGCTCTGTATAATGGGAGAAGTAGACCGATATCATGGATCCAAAGAATAACGAACGATGAAGTCATTAACCGTACGAATAAACAAAAAGAACTCAAGCTTACCACCAAGGAACGAAACAAACTTATATACTTAGGTCATATCGTACGAGGATTCCCTGTTTTTTTCCATGGTCCGTCGCCGGGCCGCAACCAGAAGCGAGTGGGTCATGTGAAGCGACCCGGAAGTGTCTGGATTTGACTTTGCGTCAGGATTAGAGCTAACTGTTCTTCTTCCGTTTCTGTTGTTCCCGTTTGCCCTACATCTCCTTTCCCCCACCAATATGAGGATTAGGAGTTCGGGTTGGTTCGTGACCGTTCTTCTGCTACTTTTGCGCTGAGAATCTTCCTGACTATTTTGTGTATGACCTCCCAGCTTTGTCTGTTCTTCACCATAAGCAGCACCATGTTGTTAGCTCCTATAGATGTCTCTAATTTCTGGGATGCCTCGATTCTTGGTTGTTCTCATCGTTCACACACAAAAAGCGCATGATTCGCAGTGTCTACTAAGCCGCACTGTTTGCATCTATCGTCATCGATTTTATCGATTTACCAACTTCTGCAACTGATTATAGAAGGAAAAGTCCAAGGTAAGAGATCTGTAGGCAGACGCCAAAATTCCTGATTGAAGGACATCCAAAGATAGTTTGGTTGCTCATCGTTAGGCATTTTCCGCATGGATTAAATTTATTAGTACAGATAAAAATTAGATTCAATATGGTGTTGTAGGTTAAATAACTCAGCAGTTGACCTGGTAACGTATTCCTGCTAATAATCTAGTGACATTGCGACTTCAGATTGGCAGAAATATTCCTTGAAATTATTAGATACCTAAATAAAGTCATGAAAGGCTTACATTGGAATATAGAACTAGTATAACGAAGTCATGACACAAATCCTCGTTTTCAACGACGCCCTCAAATATACAAATTTCATCTTGACGTACACCGGACATCGTGACTTTCATTTGTTTATATTACGCTCTCTTTTGTTTACATTAAATTCATTTATATCATATTGATTTTTTTGTCGTCTGTGACAGGCATATTTCAAGGTTGGAAATGGGTAAATAATAGTCTCGCATGGCAAGATTTTATCTAAAGAAATATTTAATGATACGTTATTTATGTTATCTATTGGTAGGTTTGTATGGTATTACCTCATTGGTTCATATCTCTCGGCCATCGCACTGGAGCATATAGGAAGTTTCAAGATAGATAATAAATAATAAGTTGTAGTTTGTAATAATGCACAATTATGGCACTTGAGGTTGTATGATTAGGGATATTCTTGTTGGCTGATATCTAGAAGGATAATGGCAAATAGGTAGTTGCGAGTTCCAGTTTACAGACATTATGCAGGCTTTTCTCCACTAATCATGACCTCTCCATCAATTTGCACGTTCATGTTTAGGAACAAGGTCAAATTGAAGATGTTAATGAGCGATCGAAGTGTACTTAAATTTCGTTGCAGTAGTTTCGACTTATTCTATACACTTTAAAATTAGAAAAAACCTTAAGAGTAATTTATTATATTCAGAATATTCGGCCTGAATGAGAGATCGAATAAAATTTTCATATCTAGGGTGTAAACCTCAGAGTAACAACTGAACATAGAGGTAGTAAACAACTAATTCTAATAGGCCAACATCTTTTCTTACGTTGTCATATTGACTACCAGATACGGCAATCATAATTGTTTGCTATCGTCTTAATTGTATAGTATTCTGAAATATTCCATTCTACGTTAAAAAAGACGGTATTTTGAGGGTTCAGGAATGATTACAGCAAATTCGATAGATATGTTGACCTCTACTGCGTTACTGCATGTTTCTTCAACATAAACGTAAATTCTGTCTTACATAAATTTTGAGGAGCTGGCAACGCCTATATACGGTAACCTCCGACTGTCAAACGTTTGTTTTGGTTTGTGTCTTTTATGCTTGGTTAGTAAAACGGAATTCGCTATTTGTTGGTAACTGTAGTGGAGCTTTACGGACTTGCTGTGCTATATTCGAGTGTAGTTCAACAGTTTTTCGAGATGGTACAGTGCAGAGCAGTGTTTGTAACATGGGTTGCATTGGAAGAATTTTCAGGTTAGTTGGCAATGTTTGGGGGCTGAAGTGTCAAAGATGATGGCTTTGAGCACGCCATGCTGAAGTGGTTTGTTTACTACCTCTATGTTCAGTTGTTACTCTGAGGTGTAAACTGAATGATATGAACCGACATTTTGTACCGAATTTCTTTTTGCATCGGTTACTAGGCAAGTTACTAGGCAACAAGCAATATGAACTATTTCGTGCTGTGTATGCTATTTTTGATAACAAAAGCTAAGGTGGCTTAATTTAGAGAATACAACTGAGAACGAGAAATGTCAACAGTTTGTTACAGGTTGTGCATTACAAATAATTTATTTATTATTTCCAAGAAATTATATAATTCGACAGTTCTAGTGACAGTAACTTGGAATTGACATTCACAAGTATAACAGAAGCAGCAAATTTAACAACACTTAATGTATTGCCGGAGATACATTGAAAACATATATAAATAGGCTTATTACAAATGTTTGAAGTGGACAATAAACGAAATTCGTAGGTAGGTAGTGATATCATAATCTTCCTTAATTGGTCACATTGTTGTATTTGAGGGGCACTCTTAGGGCTCCTGACAGTTAGCATGCAAAAGAATAAAGGCATGTTTAAGAACTAGTGCTGCAATGCTATGCATTTATCCGTAAATAATTCAGTGGAAGTCTTGGATAAATAATTAAATTTTTAGGCTACTGTGTACTTCTGTACGCAATAAGAATATGTTGATATTAAGAATATCAAATGATCATTTTGACAAGTATCATCAAATATCGGAATGCTACCCATTAAATGGTAGGACCTATTAGTAGAAGATCCGAATATAAGACGACCTTCACCGAACTGGTTAATTGGTGAAAAGCATTTTATATTAAATTTAGTATGTTAAGAAACATATCGCGAGTGGGTTGGCTGAAAAATTTCAGTCCAGGATATGATTAATTAAATATTGAAGAATTAATTTTTTTTTAAAAAGTGTTTTCTATGCAATTCGGACGATGGTATTCTTGATTTTAACGATGAAACGTATATAACAAAACATATTTATTATTGGTGTAAATATACATTTATTTATTCATTTTTTTATTTATTTATTCGTTTTAGTTTTTTGATGACTTTGAACTTCTGCTTTTTTGGTTTTTATTTACGCGGCTGATAGAACAAACACAATTCTTGAGATAAGTATTATTATATGTATCACTAGCACTTTTTGATTTAAAAAATATGAATATATATATAAATATCACATGCAATATATACACACATATGCAAGTTATTAATTAATGAAAAAAATATTTATGACATTCATATATTTTGATTTTATGAATGTTACACATGTGCTCCAAAACATTGCACAGCTTTTACGAGTGTATCATTATCCTTTTCAATTTTACGGACACATGACATGCGCACTCTCTTTCATTCAATGGCCGAGCTACACACAGCTGCTATGCTGCGTCCTTTGTTAATACATGATATAGTTCGCTCGGACCTCTCTGGCCCACGTATTCACTGGCAGCAATATTTTGATCTTTAAAATTCGACAACCGGAATTCCAGACTGATTTTTTGCAGACAACCCTATATCGACGTGCTGGCAATGAAATTATCCTTATTTTGATATGAGTTTCATGCATTCCACACCGGTGCAAATTACTATTATTGATGTACCCGTTTATACCTGCCTACCCTATAGTTGGGACGGGAAAAACGTAGCCAACCTAACGTTTGTATATTCTATGGGCTTCATACTTTCGATTGGTATATGTGGTTTGTCTATTAACCAAACCAGTGAAATATTTAAAAAAAATTAATTTTTCAATATTTAATTAATCATATCCTGGACTGAAATTTTTCAGCCAACCCACTCGCTATATCTTTTTTAACATATTAAATTTAATATAAAATGCTCTTCATCCATTAACCAGTTCGGTGAAGTTATATTCAGATCTAAGACTATATTATTGCTTCATTATAGTCACAGCTAACACTACTGCACTTGACAAACTCTCTTGCTAAGTACATAATGCAGAGATAGTTGAGAAGGTTCAAAATCACTGGAGCAATAGTTACTTACCTACTTACTTAACGTTTATTGACCAGCTATATACAGTGAAGTACATTTGCAGTCAGAATAATAATAATAATAATAAAAAACCCCCATCAGGTGCTAGAACGTTGACGCTCGTTTGGGGGCTTAGAAAGTGACCTTTTGATGGTCAAGCTATGTCGGTTGATGGTTCATCGGAGGCTTTGATACCACCCGGAGTTGTCATGCCGGCAGGGCTCGAGATTAAAAAGTCACTTCGACCAAGGCTAGCACACTCAGCAAGCTGTGGGCTTGGTAGTTTTACATACCCCACCAAGCACAAAGCTCCTTCCCCCAAGCTATGCTGGCCTCGGTCAGATAGGGATGTGGCGAATCCGGGGAGAAATGCCACAGAAGGCTGAGCGCCGGTCCTTCTGTCACACACCGTTATTGCGCCCCACACTTCAACGACCTCCGCAAGGCGTGGCTGGGGAACGTTGTGAGGGATACGCAACCGGGGGGCTTGCCTTAACCGGCCGGCCCGTGAGGAGAAAGCCTCAACAAAACCCGACAGTAAAGTCGCAAATCCTCCGGAGCACCTTGGGCCAACTTCGGAGTAAATATAAGTCCCCTCTCTCCTGGAATGGGCGTCACCCGGGAGAGCGATATTTAGATCGTCCCTACTCGTGGGAACGCGATGGATAAAGTTAGTTTTTCAAACAACCAACGACGGCCTAGGGTACGTCGATTAAACTCACCTGAACCCCAAAGCCAAACACAACAACCAATAGCACACAACCCAACTGCGGATGTTTTGCCGGTACAGCCGGCAACCACCAAAGCTGGTAAACCAAGACAGCGCTTACAGTGGACTACTGAGATGAACAAATCTGTAATGCACTGTTACTATACCGCCACAAGACTTGAAACCATCTCTACAGGCTACAGACATGAGCTGTATAGGCTGTTTACAGCACGATACCCACACCTCTCAACACGTGTAACCGAACAAAGACTTATTGATCAAAAACGAGTCATAACAAAAAACAACCGTCTTACCCCACAAGAACTACAAGCTATAAAGAGCCTTGTATCCAACGAAATAAATACTGTCGCACCAAATGATTCGTTAGCCGATGAATCGATCACAGAAAGACAAAATAATCATACCGGAAGTAACCAGACTCCAAACACAGAAACAACCAATAACACCAGCATACACTTAGATGTGGAGTCAGAACATGAGCACATACCAGATACACCAGACCAAACATCCATTAACTTACCTTCCACAGCCACACAAAGCCAAAACGTTACGGTACCACCTTGTATCACACAATCTACAGAACAAGTGATGAACACACAATATAACAAATGGTGTGGCACAAATCCTACATTACGAGATCCCTTGCCTAGACTGATTTTTAAAAACAACACTCGACAAATATTACAGACAGTAAATTCCAACATAATACCACAATTCTTAACAAAGGACAGTAACCTAGAAGATATCCATACTGTTATATATGCTGCTGCAGCAACCACCCTCATAGTTAACGGCCAAAAACTTCCAAAACGATCGAAAGACCACACAAGCAAAAGATCTAAACCTAAATGGCAAATTAGAATCGAAAATAAAATTAGCACAATCAGAAAAGATCTCGCACACGTCACTCAATATATCCACAAGAACAACCTCTCGAAACGCATCCAAACAACAATAAGTAGACTCAAATCTAGATCACCACAACAAACAATATCCGAAATATATGATACGCTGAAACAGAAACTTGCAGTCTACGCAGCTAGACTCCGCAGATATAATGAGTCCAACGACAGAAAGGATACTAACAGAAAAGTGAGAGGCAGTTCTACCAAAAGATCACATCAAATAATCAGATAACAACAATAGAACCTCCAAGTAGAAAAGAGCCGACTTCTGGGGAAGCTTATGGTCAGAGCCCAAAACCCATAATGAAAACGCTCCATGGATTAGACAAGAAGAGGAAAAACAACAACACGTACCGGAACAGGGAGACGTAATTCTTACACCACAGGAAATAGAAGAAACAATAAAACACACCCACAATTGGAAGTGCCCGGGCGTAGACAACGTGCAAAATTTCTGGTACAAACAATTCAGTGCAACATATGAAATGCTCACAGACCAAATCAATAAAGCCATACTCCAACCCAACAGGCTACCCAAATTCCTCACACAGGGAGTAACATATATAAAACCAAAAAACGCAGACACCAAGAACCCTGCCAATTACCGTCCGATCACTTGTCTCCCCACCTTGTACAAGATCATCACCGCAACAATAGGCAAGAGGATTGAACAGCACCTTACTCAAAACAACATCCTGACCGAAGAACAGAAAGGATGTAGAAAACAAAGCCAAGGTTGCAAAGAACAACTAATAATTGATAGTGTGATCATGGAGCAAACTAGAAAAGAACACAGGAACCTCCATACCTGTTTCATCGATTATAAAAAAGCTTTTGACTCTGTACCCCATAGCTGGCTCACGAAAACTCTTCAAATATATAAAATTAATCCAACCCTTCGTCAGTTCCTTACAAGAATCATGGAGACATGGAGAACCAAAATACATCTTAAAACTCAGGACGGTCATATCCAAACGGAGGAGCTATACATAAGACGCGGTATATTCCAGGGTGATTCACTCAGTTCACTGTGGTTCTGCCTTTGTTTAAATCCACTCTCCAACGCACTCAACAGCACAAATTATGGTTTCAACATCAGACACCAGAAAGTTAATCAACACAGAATCAGTCATCTTCTCTACATGGATGATATAAAACTGTACGCAGCCACTGAAGTGCAACTGAAGGAATTACTCAAAATAACAGAAGTTTGTACGTCAGACGTCCGGATGGAATTCGGAATGAGCAAATGCAAGGTGCTCCACATCCATAAGGGCCAATGGAAGAACCATTCCGAACAGGAAATATTAACTGGCGAGACTCTGGATAACATGGAGAAGGACGAAACGTACAAGTACCTAGGCTTCAATCAGAACATTAAGATTGACCACTCAGAGGTTAAGGCTCAACTAACACAAGAGTTTAGAGACCGTCTCATTACACTTCTGAAAACAAAATTGAACTCCAAAAATCTTACGAAAGCAATTAACACATTTGCGATACCAGTTCTCACATACTCCTTTGGTATCATCAAGTGGTCGCACACTGATATTGAAAACATCAACATACTCATACGAACGGAACTCACAAAGCACAGAATGTCTCATCCGAAAGCGTGCAAGGAAAGGCTTACGATAGACAGGAAACATGGGGGCAGAGGAATTATAGACATACAGTCACTCCACACAAGACAAATAAAAACACTCAGAGACTTTTTCCAAAGCAAAGAGACAAACTTACATAGATCAATAGTAAAAGCAGACAAAAACTATACTCCACTCACCCTATCCCGCCCAGATCACCCAGCAGACGCACACAGTCACATAGAATTACAACAAGAAAAAATAAACACCTGGTCACAAAAAGCACTTCATGGCAAGCACAGATACCGCGTTACACAAGACCACATTAATGAAAGACAATCATACACCTGGCTGTAGGATGGCCAACTGTTTCCAGAAACCGAGGGTTTTATGCTAGCTATCCAGGACCAAGTGATTGCGACAAGGAACTACATGAAATACATAATTAAAGATACATCCATAACCGACGACAATTGCAGAAAGTGCCACCAACAAAAAGAAACAATAGACCACATAACAAGCGCATGCAAAACTCTAGCTGGAACCGAGTACACAGCTAGACATAACTCTGCAGCCAAAGTCATTCACCAAGCACTAGCCACAACAAACAAGCTAATAGAAAACACAGATCCATATTACAATTACACACCGACATCAGTACTCGAAAACAATGAATATAAACTGTACTGGGACGTTGAAATACATACCGATAAGACTATCCCGGCAAATCGGCCAGATATAGTTTTCCAGTCGAAGGCAGACAAAGTTACCTATTTGATAGATATTGCTATTCCCAACGATACGAATATCCAAAACGCCTACGCTGGGAAGATATCTAAATACACAGACCTTGCGATAGAAATAAAACGACTCTGGAAGCAAAACAAGGTTACCATTGTCCCCCTAATTATGTCTGTCTCAGGCCTCACACCAAACACATTTACACCACACCTACAACAGTTAGGCCTGGACGAAAGATTACACAAAATATTTCAGAAGTCTGTAATCCTGAAAACCTGCAATATAGTTCGATCTTTCCTAAATTCCGATCCGTAATAGTTCAGGTGCTGACTTGGCACAGCCCGTCAACACCTGTTGCTACCGCAGTCATGCGAGAGAAACTTGGAAAATCAGGATAATAATAATAATAATAATCGTCTTTATTGAAGCACATACAGATATACCTCAAGTGGCGGAGTTCACTGCAACAGTGCTCTTCCACTCAACCATTCTTACCTAACCTAACGCTATTAACTAAACAGACAGGATTTTATAACGTCGTATTTTCTAAGGTATTTCTAAATTTATATTAATAATAATACTATACGTAAATTATATAATATAATAGTAACATATATATATATAGTGTGAGACAAAAACAAAAAGGGTGCAACCCGGGCTCCGACACACCGGGCTGCTGTTCCATTTCCCAGCGACTACTCCTCACACCGTGAGGTGAGCAATCACTGGGTCCGCGAACCGTGCGTCCTAAGCAGACGAAGGGACCCATGGATGACTGCCTTCTGCATTCTGGCGGCTAAGATGTGCGCCGCCGCACGGCACACCGGCATTTTGCGCAGTGCAGAGAGCAGCGTATCCCTCATACCACCTAGGGATCCAATGACCATTACTAGCAGACTCACAGTGTAGTCCGGCCAGAGCCTGCGAAGTTGTCCGAGGAGCTCCTGATACTTGGTCCGCTTTTCCTCCTCCTTAGAGACGATGTTCCCCTCGGCAGGCGCCGAGAACTCGATAACGAACATCGTCTTTTGTTGGTAGTCGAGGAGGACTATGTCGGGCTTATTTGCATGTATAAGCTCGAGCGTGGAGAATGAGTAGTTCCAGTAAATTCGGCACCTCTCGTTCTCCACAACGGACTCAATGTCCCCTGGAGCATACGGCAGCACCGGTGTCTCATCTATACCGTATGAGTGCCTTAAATGGTAGTATAGCACTCGTAGAGCCGCGTTGTGCCGATAGACGTAGGCTGTGCCAGCGTACACCTTACACGCCGACAAGAGGTGCGTAAGGGTCTCTGGCGCCTGCAGGCAGGCTCTACAGCGGATATCGGGCACATCCATACCCATAATCCGGCTACGGTATACTAAGGTGTTGAAGACACCGTCTTGGCAAGCCATTATAGAGCTCTCAGTCTCCGACTTCAACCCATTAGACCTTAGGAAGGAGAAGGTCAACTGCTCAGATAAACCATGCTCTTCTAGATGTTTGTAGAAGATTCCGTGCATTGGTTTATCTTTGTGAAGTCTTAAAAGCAATTGGACTTCAGCAGTTTTAATCCGGGTTTTTAATTGTGCGGGAGCAAGTTCCGTAACGGACTGCTGACACCTCCGCGTGAAGTCGAGCGTGAGACTAAGTTCTTCGGCTGCCCGTGTTGCTGCTCTAAAAAGGAAGGCTCCTTTACCCGCAATCTCGTGCTCTCGCACAAAGCGGATCAGGGGATCGGTGCTCGTCGTAACATAGCAGGCAGTGGCCAGTACTACTCTGTTGTGCAGACGCTCCAAACTCAATAGTCCACGCCCTCCCAGGTGTCGCGGGAGGTATATTCGCGGGACAGAGGATCTAGGATGTAGACTTCCCTCCATATTCATCCTTTTGCGGGTCTTTATGTCGATTTGTCGCAGCTCTTCCACTTTCCAGTGGATAGCACCAAAGCTGTATAACAACAATGGGACCGCAAGCATGTTTGTGGCAGCGACTTTGTTTTTGCCGGACAGTTCTGACGACCAGATCTGCCGGAGTCGGTGCAAATACTTGCGGCGGAGACACTCTTTGACCAATTCTGCCTCTTGGATGTGACGCTGCGCCACTCCAAGGTAGGTATAAGTATCTCCGGCATGCAGTTGTCGCAAGATGCTCCCATCAACGAGCTGCTCCTCATCTTCACTATCTCCGCAACGTCCTCTTTTGAGATGAACCATGGCACATTTGTCTATCCCGAACTCCATACCAATAGCTTGACTGTAATCCTGCACTACCCTCAGCGACTGCTCTAAATCGCGTTGTCCGGAGGCATAGAGTTTCAGGTCATCCATGTAAAATAAGTGGGTGACCTTGTGCCTCCGGTAATTGGGCTTGCCACAGCTGTATCCCTTAGTATTTTTCAGCGCTATGGACAAAGGCAGTAGCGAGATGCAGAAGAGCAAGGGACTCAAGGAGTCTCCTTGGAAGACCCCTCTTTTAAATGATACCAACTCTGTCCGAACCCTGGTTTCACCCGATGTTATAGTGAACCGAGTCTTCCAGAGCGGCATCAGTTGTTTGATGCATCCCACTATTTGATCATTTACCGAAAGACATTCCAACAGCCGCACAATCAGTTCATGAGACGTAGTGTCGAATGCCTTCCGATAGTCGATCCAGGCCATAGAAAGGTTTCGCAGGTACTGCACGGAGTCCTGTGTGACACAGCGGTCAATCAACAGGTTATCCCTGCAGCCAGCTACTCCTTTCTTAGACCCTCTTTGTTCATATACGCTGAGAAATACGGGATTTACAGCTTGAAGGATACGCATGTACAAGATTCTGGTGAAGAGCTTGTAACATGCGTTCAGACATGTTATTGGCCTGTAGTTTTTAGGATCAGACAAATCTCCGGTCTTCGGGAGAAGCACGGTTCGACCCTCGACAAACCAAGCCGGAATTGGCTGCTCCTGATTTAGCCACGAGTTAAAAACTCTAGCTAAATGCCGGTGGCAACTGGGAAACTTTTTCAACCAGTAGGTGTTTATGCCATCCGGGCCAGGAGCTGCGAAATTCTTTGCGCCTCGTAAGGCACCAAGAATTTCTTCCGTGTTTATCGGGTGACGCAGTACATTCAAGTTTGGAGTCCTCCTACAAACGGACTCGAACTGCGCCAAGGCCGGAGTGTCTGCTTGGAGAGGTTTGGGCTGTTCGTAAATGCCCCTCCAGAAAGTCTCCACGCGATCAGCAGTTGGCGGCTGCTCTATAACTGGTGGTCGCTGTTGGAAGAGACGAGCAGGCTTTTCGGAAAACATTCTGTTTTCCTCCAAGCCTCTCGCCCGCGTCACCAGTGATCGTTTAGCAGCGATTAGCGTCCGTATCCTGTCAAGACAATGCTGCTTGACAACCAGTACCGCTTGACTGAGCGTGTGATGGTCGCGCCTTAGCTCTCGGGCTATCTGGCGCACGCGGCGCGTAAAAGGCCTACCGGCCGCTCTATATTCCATCACACACTGGATACGGGATGCTTCTTGGCGAGCCAACTGGATTTTCGCCTCCATCTGGCGCACCCGCCTCTGTGCTCTCTCGACAGGAGAGTCTCTCACTCTCCCCTGTCCAGCCAGCCTCAGAGCCGCAGCGTAAATTTCGCAATTGATGCTCCAAATGTCAGAGACCTCCGATAGACGTTCAGTCAACGCCTCATCCTCTCTCTTTAAATCTGCCAGCTTGAAGGACCTCTTGTTGTTATGCAAGGCCCTTCGGTCACTGAAATCTCCAGGTGAGACGGCTTCGTCGATTTCCCTCTCAGCGGGCCTCATCGGCGACCTTTCAGCCTGGTTAACAGGCCTTTCAGTCACCGGAGGGGCAGGCTGAGCTGGAGCACGAACGTATCCCTGCCCCCGAAGGTAAAATACCTGGTTCCGCAAGCTCTGGGAGGAAATTGTGCTATGCTCTGGATGCATTTCACACCACCTCCCACGCATGCGGGCCATGTATCCCCTACGGCGCGGGCTACTGCTCTCGTAGCAGCTCAGCAGGTCATCCTTCAGTTCCGTCGTCCACCTAAAACAGTCCATGTCGTTGCGTGTGTCGTCGTCAGGGCGATCCGAGGCACCGCCACCTTGCCCAGAGCCGGCTTCCGATACCGGCCTGGTGTGGGTGCTCTTCTTCTGGGGCGGTCGAACCAGAAGGTAGGGCCCGTCCGGTGGTTAGCCTTAGGGCCCCCAGCCGACATTTCAGAGGCAGCCGACCACATTGCCTCCTAGGGATGACCTGTACAGGTTGCCGGCCGGCTTTCATCCCTGGCTTGGGTTATCCCCGCAGTGTCGCCACGCACCGAATAGCCGTTTGATGTTGGTCGGCTTCCTGGGGGCGCATTTTATACCTACTGCCAGGTTTGCTATCAGCCGCCCCTAACCTGGGGTCAGACGCTGTCGGGAAGCCGTCCTTAACATAGGTGCAGCCGCTTCCTCACTATGGTGGTTCATACGCCTGCTTTCACAGCCGGTGACCACCATAGGCCCTTTTAAGGCAAGGACTACCAATCTTTTAGTCGCCTCTTACGACAGGCAGATTAAACCCTGGGAACATTCTAAACCCGGACCCAGACGGGGTATATATATATATATATATATATATATATATATATATATATATATATATATATATATATATGGCGACACTGCGGGGATAACCCAAGCCAGGGATGAAAGCCGGCCGGCAACCTGTACAGGTCATCCCTAGGAGGCAATGTGGTCGGCTGCCTCTGAAATGTCGGCTGGGGGCCCTAAGGCTAACCACCGGACGGGCCCTACCTTCTGGTTCGACCGCCCCAGAAGAAGAGCACCCACACCAGGCCGGTATCGGAAGCCGGCTCTGGGCAAGGTGGCGGTGCCTCGGATCGCCCTGACGACGACACGCGCAACGACATGGACTGTTTTAGGTGGACGACGGAACTGAAGGATGACCTGCTGAGCTGCTACGAGAGCAGTAGCCCGCGCCGTAGGGGATACATGGCCCGCATGCATGGGAGGTGGTGTGAAATGCATCCAGAGCATAGCACAATTACCTCCCAGAGCTTGCGGAACCAGGTATTTTACCTTCGGGGGCAGGGATACGTTCGTGCTCCAGCTCAGCCTGCCCCTCCGGTGACTGAAAGGCCTGTTAACCAGGCTGAAAGGTCGCCGATGAGGCCCGCTGAGAGGGAAATCGACGAAGCCGTCTCACCTGGAGATTTCAGTGACCGAAGGGCCTTGCATAACAACAAGAGGTCCTTCAAGCTGGTAGATTTAAAGAGAGAGGATGAGGCGCTGAGTGAACGTCTATCGGAGGTCTCTGACATTTGGAGCATCAATTGCGAAATTTACGCTGCGGCTCTGAGGCTGGCTGGACAGGGGAGAGTGAGAGACTCTCCTGTCGAGAGAGCACAGAGGCGGGTGCGCCAGATGGAAGCGAAAATCCAGTTGGCTCGCCAAGAAGCATCCCGTATCCAGTGTGTGATGGAATATAGAGCGGCCGGTAGGCCTTTTACGCGCCGCGTGCGCCAGATAGCCCGAGAGCTAAGGCGCGACCATCACACGCTCAGACAAGCGGTACTGGTTGTTGTCAAGCAGCATTGTCTTGACAGGATACGGACGCTAATCGCTGCTAAACGATCACTGGTGACGCGGGCGAGAGGTTTGGAGGAAAACAGAATGTTTTCCGAAAAGCCTGCTCGTCTCTTCCAACAGCGACCACCAGTTATAGAGCAGCCGCCAACTGCTGATCGCGTGGAGACTTTCTGGAGGGGCATTTACGAACAGCCCAAACCTCTCCAAGCAGACACTCCGGCCTTGGCGCAGTTCGAGTCCGTTTGTAGGAGGACTCCAAACTTGAATGTACTGCGTCACCCGATAAACACGGAAGAAATTCTTGGTGCCTTACGAGGCGCAAAGAATTTCGCAGCTCCTGGCCCGGATGGCATAAACACCTACTGGTTGAAAAAGTTTCCCAGTTGCCACCGGCATTTAGCTAGAGTTTTTAACTCGTGGCTAAATCAGGAGCAGCCAATTCCGGCTTGGTTTGTCGAGGGTCGAACCGTGCTTCTCCCGAAGACCGGAGATTTGTCTGATCCTAAAAACTACAGGCCAATAACATGTCTGAACGCATGTTACAAGCTCTTCACCAGAATCTTGTACATGCGTATCCTTCAAGCTGTAAATCCCGTATTTCTCAGCGTATATGAACAAAGAGGGTCTAAGAAAGGAGTAGCTGGCTGCAGGGATAACCTGTTGATTGACCGCTGTGTCACACAGGACTCCGTGCAGTACCTGCGAAACCTTTCTATGGCCTGGATCGACTATCGGAAGGCATTCGACACTACGTCTCATGAACTGATTGTGCGGCTGTTGGAATGTCTTTCGGTAGATGATCAAATAGTGGGATGCATCAAACAACTGATGCCGCTCTGGAAGACTCGGTTCACTATAACATCGGGTGAAACCAGGGTTCGGACAGAGTTGGTATCATTTAAAAGAGGCGTCTTCCAAGGAGACTCCTTGAGTCCCTTGCTCTTCTGCATCTCGCTACTGCCTTTGTCCATAGCGCTGAAAAATACTAAGGGATATAGCTGTGGCAAGCCCAATTACCGGAGGCACAAGGTCACCCACTTATTTTACATGGATGACCTGAAACTCTATGCCTCCGGACAACGCGATTTAGAGCAGTCGCTGAGGGTAGTGCAGGATTACAGTCAAGCTATTGGTATGGAGTTCGGGATAGACAAATGTGCCATGGTTCATCTCAAAAGAGGACGTTGCGGAGATAGTGAAGATGAGGAGCAGCTCGTTGATGGGAGCATCTTGCGACAACTGCATGCCGGAGATACTTATACCTACCTTGGAGTGGCGCAGCGTCACATCCAAGAGGCAGAATTGGTCAAAGAGTGTCTCCGCCGCAAGTATTTGCACCGACTCCGGCAGATCTGGTCGTCAGAACTGTCCGGCAAAAACAAAGTCGCTGCCACAAACATGCTTGCGGTCCCATTGTTGTTATACAGCTTTGGTGCTATCCACTGGAAAGTGGAAGAGCTGCGACAAATCGACATAAAGACCCGCAAAAGGATGAATATGGAGGGAAGTCTACATCCTAGATCCTCTGTCCCGCGAATATACCTCCCGCGACACCTGGGAGGGCGTGGACTATTGAGTTTGGAGCGTCTGCACAACAGAGTAGTACTGGCCACTGCCTGCTATGTTACGACGAGCACCGATCCCCTGATCCGCTTTGTGCGAGAGCACGAGATTGCGGGTAAAGGAGCCTTCCTTTTTAGAGCAGCAACACGGGCAGCCGAAGAACTTAGTCTCACGCTCGACTTCACGCGGAGGTGTCAGCAGTCCGTTACGGAACTTGCTCCCGCACAATTAAAAACCCGGATTAAAACTGCTGAAGTCCAATTGCTTTTAAGACTTCACAAAGATAAACCAATGCACGGAATCTTCTACAAACATCTAGAAGAGCATGGTTTATCTGAGCAGTTGACCTTCTCCTTCCTAAGGTCTAATGGGTTGAAGTCGGAGACTGAGAGCTCTATAATGGCTTGCCAAGACGGTGTCTTCAACACCTTAGTATACCGTAGCCGGATTATGGGTATGGATGTGCCCGATATCCGCTGTAGAGCCTGCCTGCAGGCGCCAGAGACCCTTACGCACCTCTTGTCGGCGTGTAAGGTGTACGCTGGCACAGCCTACGTCTATCGGCACAACGCGGCTCTACGAGTGCTATACTACCATTTAAGGCACTCATACGGTATAGATGAGACACCGGTGCTGCCGTATGCTCCAGGGGACATTGAGTGCGTTGTGGAGAACGAGAGGTGCAGAATTTACTGGAACTACTCATTCTCCACGCTCGAGCTTATACATGCAAATAAGCCAGACATAGTCCTCCTCGACTACCAACAAAAGACGATGTTCGTTATCGAGTTCTCGGCGCCTGCCGAGGGGAACATCGTCTCTAAGGAGGAGGAAAAGCGGACCAAGTATCAGGAGCTCCTCGGACAACTTCGCAGGCTCTGGCCGGACTACACTGTGAGTCTGCTAGTAATGGTCATTGGATCCCTAGGTGGTATGAGGGATACGCTGCTCTCTGCACTGCGCAAAATGCCGGTGTGCCGTGCGGCGGCGCACATCTTAGCCGCCAGAATGCAGAAGGCAGTCATCCATGGGTCCCTTCGTCTGCTTAGGACGCACGATTCGCGGACCCAGTGATTGCTCACCTCACGGTGTGAGGAGTAGTCGCTGGGAAATGGAACAGCAGCCCGGTGTGTCGGAGCCCGGGTTGCACCCTTTTTGTTTTTGTTTTGTCCTATATATATATATATATATATATATACATAACTTTTGTCATTGTGGCACCATATAAGATAAATTTTGTCTTTACGGTACCCATTTTTACGTTCTGGCACCCGGTTTCGGGTGCCGATACGTTTTGCCCTGAAAAAAATTCCTACGGCATTATTAAGCATTTAGAAGCGGTTGACGGAATATTGGCTGGGTGCCAGATTGACCAAAATTATGAACGAACATATTGATTAGTTCGGCTGACTGCCGCTGGGGGGCGCCACATTTTATACAAATGTATGTAAATGTGCAACTGATGTCAAAGTGGCACCCGCTAAATAAACGTCCATGTGGCACCATAAATCTGGCAACACTGTTTTCTCAACGACCTTTCTTTTCGTAGTGCGAAATGCGGTATTACATTTTTAAATATCGATCAATTCTCATTTGTTGACCTTATGGCACCCTTAGTGCGTTGTGCACCTGGAAATCATTTTGCGTTTGTTTTCTCAGCCTATGAATATGGGTTGGATTAGGAATACAATACCAAAAATGTGTAATCTCGAAATTTTCGAAAATTTTCGCGGTTATTAGCTTTCCCTGTATCTATCTTGCATGTACGTAACGGATTATTTTAACGCTTTTTCCGTCTACCTTATTGAAGTGAAACTTGCGCATTTGTCAAGGACCGATACAAGATAATAACCGAATTAAAGCGTCCCATAGGAACGGATATGAATCTAAGGTCACCTGGATTGCTTATGGGTGAAGCACAATCAAATTATACTAGTGAATGAGGAACTAAGCAGTATCCACTAAATATGATCATTCGCTAATAAATATTTGATAGTTTGAAAAACGCAAACTTGCTGAAACGCATGTCCGTAGGCCGACAACAATGGGAGACATGGACTTCCTTGATGTAGACATGAAGATGTCTCCTTCCTATAACGTGTTTTTGGCGGATTGGACTCAAGAATAAAAAATCAACAACGGTTTAAAAAATCAGAATATATGCTTATAAAGGTAAAACGGACTAAAAAGTACAGATGTTTTGCATTTTAAATATAAGCGATAAAGTGATGATTGAGAACATTAACGTTATTGTATTCTACGTATAGAAACAGTACCAATGGAACGTTCAAAACAGTTGGTATCGAACACTTCGCGATTTATTACAATGAAATTATTTTTTTAGTTAATGACTTAATTCGTATTTGTCATAATTTTTTCCAATTCAGTTTACCACTAAAACGTGCTTTTTAGACTCTAATATATTTTTAAATATAATTTTGCCTGACGTGCAAGGTTTGGTCGCTCTTATGGTTAGTTTGAAATTTAGAATTCACGTTGATTGCTATTGATGATTGTCATTATCACCAAGTATCGACTTGAATAAGCTTAGTGGTTGCAGTGGCAATAAAGACCTCCCATCTCGCCGTTGTATTTTACCTTTTATGAGGTCAAGTCCAAAAAAATGATTGTATATGTCTATTAAATGTATTCCATTTAAAACTGTTATTGACATGTCTTTTTCAATTTCTGGAAACGTTTGTCAGTTTCGAGAAGTTGAGCACGGCAGGTTTCAATATGTAGCGTTTTTCTAAAATCTAAAGTAAAACAAAGAAAGGGTCTATAAAACTGTCCCAGAAATTGTGATGTTTTATTAAAATTTAGAAAAAAAACGCCAAACAGCGCTATTTTTATATTTCGAATTGTTAACATTTGAATGACACCCGAACCTTAGTAAAATTTTATACACTAAAAAATCTGTGTGATAAAGAGCGTAGACCATTAGAGTCGATATATTTACCTCTGTTTCGACACAGAATCATACAGATACTCTTCGAGATTTTGAATTATGGCTCGATATTTGTAACTGCAAATCATCCTAAATCCCAAATGAAATGGCTATTCATATTTACATCATGAAAAGGTATATTTTTTCGATCCCAAACTCATTAGACTTCAATATTCGATAATCTTAAGATTAGTGATGATCCCATTTGCTTATTGTGTTATGTTGATAAGGTATTTTACTACGTTTTATAGTATAGTGAGGAACACTATTTCCGGCAAGCCTTCGTTTTAGCGCAAAACGAAATCAGAACCGAGAATGATCACAAATGACTGGTTTTGACATCCTAAGTCCAACGAGATCACTCCCAGACTGAGAAAATTCTGATGGAAAACTAGTAAATTTTGAAGTTGTACCAATCGACTTTGCTTGACGTCCTAACTCCAGTTGTATCAATAGTAGACTGAAGAAACGTCTATTTTGATCTCAATTCTCAAAATTAAACAAAAAAAATGAAGTCAAGTTGATTGACTCAGTACTTCCCACACATTACTGTGATACCAGTTTATTATTTTCCCATGAAGCTTTAGTCTGAGATCCCCTTGCAAATAATATTTATCGGCAGCCCCCCCCCCCTAAAATTGCCTTATGCCTTATGTCTTTCCTTCTCAGGTCAATAGACAGTCTATTATCAATGCTACACACTTTTTAGTTTTACAACCACCCACCCCCAAACCACCCAAATTCATTCCCACCCAAAAAATAGGTAGAAAATGATCAGGAACCCTTAAAACATCTAAAAACGAAGTTTGAGCTATTTTCATATTTTTAGTTTTTGATTATTGCTACCCTGCCACTGACACGATTTCTAACAGCCACACGCGTTTTCCAACCTCACCATGGTAGTAATTCTGTGTCAAAATTTCATTAGAACCAATTTAATAGTTTCCACGTTACAAAATACAAAACGATCTAAAGCAATAAATACTCGTATTTATACAGAAAATTCTAAGTCCCTTAGCTTCGATAATAGGTTAGGCAATGTTTGGATGGACCTAAAAAGGTGATTTATGTCGCTAGGCCTTCCTTCACAGGTTAGTGTACAGCATGTTATGAATACAACAAATTTTTCAGCTTTTCAACCCCCCACCCCCCAACCGCCCCAATTGCACCCCCACCTAAAAAATTCAGAAAATCTTCTACAAGGCTTAAAAACTAAGTTTGAACTGTTTTTGCATTTTTAGTTTTTTTATTAATTTTGCGCCACCACTGGCACAATTTATAAAAACTATACGCATTTTCCATCCTCGCCACGGTCGTAATACTGTGCCCAGCTGCATTAAAATCAATTCAACAGTTTCCTCGTTACACAATATAGAACTATCTAAAGAAATACTCGTATGTTTACACTGGAAAAAATTCTAAGTCCATTGGTTTCTGTAATAGGCAATGTTCGGATGGACCTAAAAAAAGTTATTTATGTCACTGGTCTTCCTTCACAGGTTAGTGGACAGTCTATTATGAAAGCAACATATTTTTCAATTTTACAACCCCCTACCCCCCCAACCACCCCAACTTCACCTCCACCCAAAAAAAAAAATAGAAAATGATCAGGAATCCCTAAAACGCCTAAAAACGAAGTTTGAGCAATATTTATTTTTTTTTTGTTTTTTGCTAATTACTCCGCCGCCCATGCACCGATTTTCAAAATTGTAGGAACATTACCTACTACGGCCCCCAGCATATCACTGCCCAAATTTCATCACAATTCATGTAGCGGTTGCTGAGATTACGTGGCTAGAAAAACGCGTACAGACAGACCGACAGACAGACAGACCGACGGAAATGAGTGACGTGGATTTTCGTTATAAAACGCCCAAAAAGTGTATTATCTCAAAATCGAAAATTTTCACGATACTCACCTCACCTATCGGTGTGGGAAGTAAATGCCTTCTAGTTACGCGCCTGCACAAACCTTATTCAACCTAATTTTAATTATTTATATTAAAAATTCAATGTTCCATAGTCTGGTAGTCGTCTTCGACCCAGGACGTGAAGCCGTACCAACTGACATTCGATGAAACCTCATTTAATCCATTTTGTCCGCAATAACTCAACCGGTCGGGTTAAGTTAGGTTAGGTACTGAGCTTTCAAGTGCAGTAGTTTTTCACCAAAACTGTTACTCGGTCTGGGAACGGTCACGTTCGACTCAGGACGTCAAACCTTCCACCATCTATATTTTAGTTTCCGCTAAAACGTAGGCCTATTTCCATATAATCTCTTAATGAACTTTGTTTTTAAAAACATGAAACGTGCTTGATCAGGATTTGGAAAGATTCAAAACTTGACATATCTAAATCATTTGTGCCCTACCTGCACTCATACTAATTAAATATATAAGTGGATAAAGTGTCATGTGTGGTGTTATAATAAAAATCCAAAAGGTGCTATTTTGACCTGAAATATTACAAGTTACATTTGATGCCTCTTTAACCTATATTATCTCAAGTTCATACATTTAGGTGTCATTTGTACCAAGATTAATGAGGGTGCCAATACACGAAACCTTCAAAACTTTTATTTTATATATATAAAACGGCAAAATATCTAGGCAACACTGTAGGGTGCTAGTTTGACGTGCAATATCTCAAGTTCATGCATTTTGGTGCCATAAAGTCAAGGTTTATATGGGTGCCGATACAAAGGCACATACTTCCAGCATTTTATATGTATATAGCTGTGGGTGTCAGATTGTACACCATTTATATGGGTGCTGTTAGATTCAAGCAATACGTATATATATATATATATATATACGTATACGTATTGCTTGAATCTAACAGCACCCATATAAATGGTGTACAATCTGACACCCACAGCTATATACATATAAAATGCTGGCAGGTATGTGCCAGAACCCAAAACACATAATGAAGGCGCTCCATGGATCAAACAAGAAGAGCAAAAACATCAACATATAGAGGAGCAGGGAGACATTATTCTTACACCAGAGGAAATAGCTGAGACGATAAAACATACCCACAATTGGAAGTGCCCAGGCGTGGATAGTATACAAAATTTCTGGTACAAGCAATTCAGTGCAAAATATGAAATGCTTGCGAACCAAATCAATAAAGCCATGATCCAACCCGAAAGGTTTCCCAAATTCCTGACACAGGGCATAACGTATATAAAACCGAAAAACGCAGATACCAAGAACCCTGCCAACTACCGCCCAATAACATGTCTCCCCACCCTATACAAGATCGTCACCTCAACAATATGCAGAAGGATTGAACAACACCTTACGCAAAATAGCATCCTTACTGAAGAACAAAAAGGATGCAGAAAACAAAGCCAAGGTTGCAAAGAACAACTGATAATTGATAGTGTGATCATGGAGCAAACTAGGAAAGAACATAGGAGTCTTCATACCTGTTTCATAGATTACAAAAAAGCCTTTGACTCTGTACCCCATAGCTGGCTACCTAAAATTCTACAAATATATAAAATAAACCCAGGCATTCGTCGGTTTCTTACAAGAACCATGGAGACATGGCGAACCAACATACACCTCAAAACTCAGGACGGCCATATCCAAACGGAGGAGCTAAACATACGACGCGGTATCTTCCAGGGTGACTCTCTCAGTTCACTGTGGTTCTGCCTCTGTCTACATCCGCTTTCCAATGCACTTAACAGCACAAACTATGGTTTCAACATCAGACACCAGAAAGCAAATCAACACAGAATCAATCATCTCCTCTACATGGACGATATAAAACTATATGCTGCCACTGACGTGCAACTGAGAGAATTACTCAGAATAACAGAGGTTTGTACGTCAGATGTCAGGATGGAGTTCGGGATGAGCAAATGCAAGGTGCTACACATAAACAAAGGCCAATGGAAGAACCATCCCCAACAGGAAATAGTAACCGGCCAGACGTTGGATAACATGGCCAAGGAAGAAACGTACAAGTACCTGGGTTTCAATCAGAGTGTTAAAATAGATCACACACAAACCAAAGCACAACTTAGACAAGTGTTTAGAGACCGCCTCGTTAAGCTTCTGAAAACAAAACTGAATTCTAGAAACCTTACAAAAGCTATCAATACATTTGCAATACCAATCCTCACGTATTCATTTGGCATCATCAAGTGGTCGCACACTGACATAGAAAACATCCATATACTCATACGAACAGAACTTACGGAACACAGAATGTCACACCCAAACGCGTGCAAGGAAAGACTCACCATAGACAGAAAACAGGGCGGCAGAGGAATTATAGACATACAGTTACTTCACTCAAGACAAATAAAAACACTCAGACATTTTTTCCAAAGCAAACAGACAAACCTACATAGATCAATAGTCAAAGCAGACAAAAACTATACACCACTTAACCTCTCTTGTCCAGATCACGCAGCAGACACATACAATCACATCCAATCACAACAAGAAAAAATAAACACCTGGTCGCAGAAAGCACTTCACGGCAAACATAGGTACCGTGTCACACAAGACCATATTAACGAAAGACAGTCATACACCTGGCTGCATGATGGCCAGCTGTTCCCAGAAACGGAGGGCTTCATGCTTGCCATACAAGACCAAGTGATTGCGACACAAAACTACAAAAAATACATAATTAAAGATCCATCCATAACCGACGATAACTGCAGAAAATGTCACCAACAAAAGGAAACAATAGATCACATAACAAGCGGGTGCAAAACTCTTGCTGGTACCGAGTACACAGCCAGACATAACTCTGCAGCCAAGGTCATTCACCAAGCGCTAGCCACAACGAACAAACTAATAGAAAACACAGATCCATATTATAATTACACTCCGACATCAGTACTTGAAAACAATCAATACAAACTATACTGGGACGTTGAAATACATACAGACAAGACTATCCCAGCCAATAGACCAGATATAGTATTCCAGTCAAAGCTCGATAAAGTTACATACCTGATAGACATTGCTATTCCCAATGATGTGAATATACAAAACACCTACGCTGGGAAAATATCTAAGTACACGGACCTTGCCATGGAAATAAAACGCCTTTGGAAGCAGGACAAAGTTACTATTGTTCCATTCATTATGTCAGTCTCAGGCCTTACACCAAACACATTTACACCACACCTACAACAGTTAGGCCTGGACGAAAGGTTACACAAAACATTCCAAAAGTCTGTAATCCTGAAGACCTGTAACATCGTACGATCCTTCCTAAATTCAGATCAGTAATAGTTCAGGTGTTGACTTGGCACAGCCCGTCAACATTTGTTGCTACCGCAGTCATGCGAGAGAAACTTGGAAAATCATAATAATAATAATCGTCTTTATTGAAGCACATACAGATATACCTCAAGTGGCGGAGTTCACTGCAACAGTGCTCTTCCACTCAACCATTCTTACCTAACCTAACGCTATTAACTAAACAGACAGGATTTTATAACGTCGTATTTTCTAAGGTATTTCTAAATTTATATTAATAATAATACTATACGTAAATTATATAATATAATAGTAACATATATATCTGCCTGTCGTAAGAGGCGACTAAAAGATTGGTAGTCCTTGCCTTAAAAGGGCCTATGGTGGTCACCGGCTGTGAAAGCAGGCGTATGAACCACCATAGTGAGGAAGCGGCAGCACCTATGTTAAGGACGGCTTCCCGACAGCGTCTGACCCCAGGTTAGGGGCGGCTGATAGCAAACCTGGCAGTAGGTATAAAATGCGCCCCCAGGAAGCCGACCAACATCAAACGGCTATTCGGTGCGTGGCGACACTGCGGGGATAACCCAAGCCAGGGATGAAAGCCGGCCGGCAACCTGTACAGGTCATCCCTAGGAGGCAATGTGGTCGGCTGCCTCTGAAATGTCGGCTGGGGGCCCTAAGGCTAACCACCGGACGGGCCCTACCTTCTGGTTCGACCGCCCCAGAAGAAGAGCACCCACACCAGGCCGGTATCGGAAGCCGGCTCTGGGCAAGGTGGCGGTGCCTCGGATCGCCCTGAGGACGACACACGCAACGACATGGACCGTTTTAGGTGGACGACGGAACTGAAGGATGACCTGCTGAGCTGCTACGAGAGCAGTAGCCCGCGCCGTAGGGGATACATGTCCCGCATGCATGGGAGGTGGTGTGAAATGCATCCAGAGCATAGCACAATTACCTCCCAGAGCTTGCGGAACCAGGTATTTTACCTTCGGGGGCAGGGATACGTTCGTGCTCCAGCTCAGCCTGCCCCTCCGGCGACTGAAAGGCCTGTTAGCCAGGCTGAAAGGTCGCCGATGAGGCCCGCTGAGAGGGAAATCGACGAAGCCGTCTCACCTGGAGATTTCAGTGACCGAAGGGCCTTGCATAACAACAAGAGGTCCTTCAAGCTGGCAGATTTAAAGAGAGAGGATGAGGCGGTGAGTGAACGTCTATCGGAGGTCTCTGACATTTGGAGCATCAATTGCGAGATTTACGCTGCGGCTCTGAGGCTGGCTGGACAGGGGAGAGTGAGAGACTCTCCTGTCGAGAGAGCACAGAGGCGGGTGCGCCAAATGGAAGCGAAAATCCAGTTGGCTCGCCAAGAAGCATCCCGTATCCAGTGTGTGATGGAATATAGAGCGGCCGGTAGGCCTTTTACGCGCCGCGTACGCCAGATAGCCCGAGAGCTAAGGCGCGACCATCACACGCTCAGTCAAGCGGTACTGGTTGTTGTCAAGCAGCATTGTCTTGACAGGATACGGACGCTAATCGCTGCTAAACGATCACTGGTGACGCGGGCGAGAGGTTTGGAGGAAAACAGATTGTTTTCCGAAAAGCCTGCTCGTCTCTTCCAACAGCGGCCACCAGTCATAGAGCAGCCGCCAACTGCTGACCGCGTAGAGACTTTCTGGAGGGGCATTTACGAACACCCCAAACCTCTCCAAGCAGACACTCCGGCCTTGGCGCAGTTCGAGTCCGTTTATAGGAGGACTCCAAACCTGAATGTACTGCGTCACCTGATAAACACGGAAGAAATTCTTGGTGCCTTACGAGGCGCAAAGAATTTCGCAGCTCCTGGCCCGGATGGCATAAACACCTACTGGTTGAAAAAGTTTCCCAGTTGCCACCGGCATTTAGCTAGAGTTTTTAACTCGTGGCTAAATCAGGAGCAGCCAATTCCGGCTTGGTTTGTCGAGGGTCGAACCGTGCTTCTCCCGAAGACCGGAGATTTGTCTGATCCTAAAAACTACAGGCCAATAACATGTCTGAACGCATGTTACAAGCTCTTCACCAGAATCTTGTACATGCGTATCCTTCAAGCTGTAAATCCCGTATTTCTCAGCGTATATGAACAAAGAGGGTCTAAGAAAGGAGTAGCTGGCTGCAGGGATAACCTGTTGATTGACCGCTGTGTCACACAGGACTCCGTGCATTACCTGCGAAACCTTTCTATGGCCTGGATCGACTATCGGAAGGCATTCGACACTACGTCTCATGAACTGATTGTGTGGCTGTTGGAATGTCTTTCGGTAGATGATCAAATAGTGGGATGCATCAAACAACTGATGCCGCTCTGGAAGACTCGGTTCACTATAACATCGGGTGAAACCAGGGTTCGAACAGAGTTGGTATCATTTAAAAGAGGGGTCTTCCAAGGAGACTCCTTGAGTCCCTTGCTCTTTTGCATCTCGCTACTGCCTTTGTCCATAGCGCTGAAAAATACTAAGGGATACAGCTGTGGCAAGCCCAATTACCGGAGGCACAAGGTCACCCACTTATTTTACATGGATGACCTGAAACTCTATGCCTCCGGACAACGCGATTTAGAGCAGTCGCTGAGGGTAGTGCAGGATTACAGTCAAGCTATTGGTATGGCGTTCGGGATAGACAAATGTGCCATGGTTCATCTCAAAAGAGGACGTTGCGGAGATAGTGAAGATGAGGAGCAGCTCGTTGATGGGAGCATCTTGCGACAACTGCATGCCGGAGATACTTATACCTACCTTGGAGTGGCGCAGCGTCACATCCAAGAGGCAGAATTGGTCAAAGAGTGTCTCCGCCGCAAGTATTTGCACCGACTCCGGCAGATCTGGTCATCAGAACTGTCCGGCAAAAACAAAGTCGCTGCCACAAACATGCTTGTGGTCCCATTGTTGCTATACAGCTTTGGTGCTATCCACTGGAACGTGGAAGAGCTGCGACAAATCGACATAAAGACCCGCAAAAGGATGAATATGGAGGGAAGTCTACATCCTAGATCCTCTGTCCCGCGAATATACCTCCCGCGACACCTGGGAGGGCGTGGACTATAGAGTTTGGAGCATCTGCACAACAGAGTAGTACTGGCCACTGCCTGCTATGTTACGACGAGCACCGATCCCCTGATCCGCTTTGTGCGAGAGCACGAGATTGCGGGTAAAGGAGCCTTCCTTTTTAGAGCAGCAACACGGGCAGCCGAAGAACTTAGTCTCACGCTCGACTTCACGCGGAGGTGTCAGCAGTCCGTTACGGAACTTGCTCCCGCACAATTAAAAACCCGGATTAAAACTGCTGAAGTCCAATTGCTTTTAAGACTTCACAAAGATAAACCAATGCACGGAATCTTCTACAAACATCTAGAAGAGCATGGTTTATCTGAGCAGTTGACCTTCTCCTTCCTAAGGTCTAATGGGTTGAAGTCGGAGACTGAGAGCTCTATAATGGCTTGCCAAGACGGTGTCTTCAACACCTTAGTATACCGTAGCCGGATTATGGGTATGGATGTGCCCGATATCCGCTGTAGAGCCTGCCTGCAGGCGCCAGAGACCCTTACGCACCTCTTGTCGGCGTGTAAGGTGTACGCTGGCACAGCCTACGTCTATCGGCACAACGCGGCTCTACGAGTGCTATACTACCATTTAAGGCACTCATACGGTATAGATGAGACACCGGTGCTGCCATACGCTCCAGGGGACATTGAGTCCGTTGTGGAGAACGAGAGGTGCCGAATTTACTGGAACTACTCATTCTCCACGCTCGAGCTTATACATGCAAATAAGCCCGACATAGTCCTCCTCGACTACCAACAAAAGACGATGTTCGTTATGGAGTTCTCGGCACCTGCCGAGGGGAACATCGTCTCTAAGGAGGAGGAAAAGCGGACCAAGTATCAGGAGCTCCTCGGACAACTTCGCAGGCTCTGGCCGGACTACACTGTGAGTCTGCTAGTAATGGTCATTGGATCCCTAGGTGGTATGAGGGATACGCTGCTCTCTGCACTGCGCAAAATGCCGGTGTGCCGTGCGGCGGCGCACATCTTAGCCGCCAGAATGCAGAAGGCAGTCATCCATGGGTCCCTTCGTCTGCTTAGGACGCACGATACGCGGACCCAGTGATTGCTCACCTCACGGTGTGAGGAGTAGTCGCTGGGGAATGGAACAGCAGCCCGGTGTGTCGGAGCCCGGGTTGCACCTTTTTTGTTTTTGTTTTGTCTATATATATACATACATATATATATATATATTTGGCCCGTGGTACAAGTGAGGCTAACCCGTGCAAAATCTGCATAACAAGTGAGGACCGCGACCAAGTGAGGACCAATATACGGACCTCACAAGGACTTCGCTTGAAATTTTTGTGGTGAGTTGCGGATATGGTCTTGAGTCAAATTTGAAAATTTCAGCTGGTCCTCATTTTTTTCGTTTTATGGTAAATGTATACATTTTAGTTCACCACTTTGACACCAGATGGTTTCTCGAGTTTGTATACCGCCACCCCATATACGTTACATACCAGTGCATGCAACAAGTGAGGACCTGAAATTCGGCAACGATGAAATACCGGCAGACTAATGCCTCTCACGATATTTCGCGTTCTCTTTGTGTACTTGACTGTTTAGCTTCCCATATTACACGTTGAGGTCTTTGAGAAGAAAATTAGGTGTTGCGAGTCGTGATTTTGTTCAGAAGTGCCCTATCATGAGGAACCTTTGGAATGATATCTAGGCGGCTTTTATGGCAGAAAAGTTTTAGATTGCAGGTCATCGCTCTATGCATGAAGGGTTTAATTCTTGAAAGGAGTAGGATCTTCGGTATAGCGATTACTAGACAGTTCTGAAATCATGAACCATGCCCATATGCGAAAGAACTAGCAGGTGTTTCAATTAGTTTAATATCGAGTGATACAATTTTCGTTTGGAATCTAAGATGGTCAATTCAACTGACGTTTTAGATACCGTGTGATATGCCTTTTGAAATTATTAAAGCTCATCTTAGTACAACTGAGAGACATATTTTAGACTTAGGTAAAAAATGGGAGAGAGTGTCTGGGAGAGTAGAGTGCTATCCGAGTCAAATCGTTCCGAGTTCGTCAGATTTTAACTGCTCCGATAAGCATCCTAAGAGTTTTTGGTCTGGCTTGACCCGATTTTACTCGTTTGATGTCAATCCAGCTTCAGCTTTAAAAATGCGATAACTTATAAAATACTTTTCTTTTCAAACATTCCAACAAAATATGTGAATTCCTCTCAGAGTACATATTATTATGTGATAGATGCAATACAGGGTGGGCCAATAGTGAGTAGACGGAGGATTGTTGACGAAGGATATTCCCAAAATCTGATAGTTGATCATGGTAGGGCCCATGAAGGCTATAACGTTAAAATACTTTCACTCAAACTTTAACGTTTATATAGGCTGATTACCAAACTAACATTTTTTAATAGAACTGCCTATATATTATTGCATATTTGAATTGCTTAGTGAATTCTAGTGTGACTTCATGTATCTTATATGAAACTTTAAACAGACCGTTTAGGCGCAAATCACTTTTTTTTGGTATAAGTAGGTATAAGAAAAAAATTGAATATCGCAGCGATCATAAAACTTAGAAGGCCGTGACTTTGCGGTGTGACTAAGCATGAAATGTGTCATCTTCGCTCATACGATCAAATTTGAATTCTTTTTGTACTTGGAGAAATCAGTAGAATAATTAAGGAGATTTCAATCACAGGCACCTTGATTATTTCAAATGGGGATGCCTAATTTTTCTTATACCATCGAATCTAAAACCTGATAACCTTTCCAACAATGTAGGATTGTTGGAATCAATCTTTTTTAGTTTTCATTTTATTTCCAATTTTAAGTCAAATCGGTGTTTTACACTTTCCCAACTTATAAGCCATCTAGCAGTCCATAAAAAATAAACAAAAACCTGTCCAGATGGAAGAAACCAACTAACTTGGCATAAAAACGCAAACTAGATTAATGAGGCAAGATTATAAAAATTTCTTACAAGATATCAGCTCTAACCAGAAACGACAGCGGCAACAAGAAGGCTTACTTTTCACAGCCTATTAGCTATACCCAAATACCCAAAATCAGTAAAAAAAAATTAAATAAAAGACAAAATACCAGCGATTGTTACTGGCAGGAGAGTATCTATATTTTCAGAATAAATTTTCACATTTAGTACCATAAAATAGCCGTAAGTCAAAAGTGATGATGCCTTTGACTCGAGCCCTTCAAATTCTTCACTGGTACTTCTACTTATTAGCAAAATCGCAAAAAATGAAAACTGAGTTGCAGTGTGTTATATGATAAAACATTATTTACTTGGTAGGAGCATACATGAAATAAACACAGTTACAACATGGAGTAATAAAAAAATCTAACAACCACATCAATAGATGCTCAGAGTGCTCCAGTTAGAGATATCTTCACTTTTGACTTAACAGAAATGACTACTTTTCTATCCCATTAAATGTGAAATTTCATTCTGACGATGCTAAACTGTCAGCAACAATCATTGGTAGTTTTTTTTTGTTTCAATATATTTAATCGTTTTTTGTTATCAAGCTCTAGTAGATCTCAATAGCTGGTAGGCTGTGGAAAAATAACACTTCTGTCATACGCCAGCTGCTCATTGTCATTAGATTTCTTACCGCTGTTGTTAGATATGATGTGTTGTAAGGAATTTTCGTAATTATCCCCCGTTGCTCTAGTTTGTGTCTTTCTACTAAGTTAGTTGGCTTCTTCTATCTTAACGGGCTTTTGTTTGTTTTTCATGACTTGCTAGATTTCTTATAAGTAGGAAAACTGAAAAACACTGATTTGACTGAAAATTTTAAATAAAATGGAAACTAAAAAGATTGAGATCGAGTAATCAAATTCTGCATTTGATTCTGTAAACAAAAATGGGTATTCTTATTTGAACAAATCAAGTTCTCTGTATTGAAGTTTCCTTAATTAATCTACTGATTTCAAGTACAAAAAAAATCAAGTTTAACCGTCTGACCTAAGGTGACGCATCTCATGCTTAGTCGTACCGCAATGTCACGGCCTTCTAAGATTTATAATCACTGCGATATTTAAATTTTTTCTGATACCTACTTATACCAAGAATGCCGATTTGTGCCTAAACGGTTCGTTAAAGTTATATATAAGATACATTGAGTCACACTAGAATTCACCAAGGAATTCAAATATGCAATAATGTATAGGGAGTCGCCTTCAAAAAAATGTAAGTTTGATATGAACCACCCTGTATAAACATCAAAATTTAAGTGAAAATATTTAACTTTATATCACTCAAAGGTCCCTACCATGACCAAGTGACAGATTTTTGAAATATGTTTTAGTAAGTCAACAATCCTCCGTCTGCTCACTATTGGCCCACCCTGTATATGTGAATGAACGTATCAAATGTCTCCTGGATCAGTAACCGAATGAGTTGAAAAAGTATATAATTTTATTTTTAGGCCAATGGAGGGTATTTTATGTTTACAACAAATTTTCTAGGTTTCCCCCCTTCCCACCTTCCCAATTTCAGCCCCTCCCAAAAATGGTAGATGATTAACTAATGAAACGCTCAAAACGAGGTCTGAGGGGATTTGCCTTTCACTACGCCAACGCACAGCTTTTCATGAAATGAAGCTTTACCTGGTACTACCCAGCAGCATGCCGCTTTTCAAATTTCATTCACTTAAAAAACGCAACTTAGGCACACCTAAACCATATGACCAACTCTGTTTAATTAAAATGAGCTGTTCATTTAGATCGATAAAAAAATACTCGGGTGGTCCTCACTTTGTCGTGTATATCACCCGGTCCTCGTTTATCAGTTCTAATAGTATGAACAGGTATACACTGCACACATGACGTGAAAAAATATAGGGTGTCTCATTTAAAAAAATGCATTGCTTGCATCACCACGTAATTTATTGGGCCTGCGGGTGTTGGCCTATTCATACATGACGCAGTACACTGCGTTAATAAACTTCCCCTAACATGACCTTTTCACGGTAGCCGCGGTACTGTGGTAGTTTGGTATTTAGGCTCTGCTTATGCGATCTGCTCGGTGGAGAAAAACAGGTCTTTTCTCTAAGGGTAAGTATTCAGATATGCAGATTGCGTCTATCGCTTCCATCAGTCAGTTTCTTCACAGTACTGATAATAATAATCTGGTGGTATTTCACCTTACTTTTTAAATAATTATTTAACCGGGAGATATCAATTGTATTATATTTACCTACCTATATGAAAATTTGTGAAAAAAGTTTGAGTCCTTTACGGCCGCCACTAGCCCTCGCTCATTCCTCCTACTCGTATAAAGATACATATGTATACTTATGTGCAGAGTGCAGCTGCGGCTTCAATAATCTCTGGTAGGATTTTTGTGTATTTTTTGTTTAAGCTTTTGTGCGCCCCCTTTCAAAAATTCAGGAACCGCTGCTGTTCCACAGTTTAAAAAACATTCTCTGCCCACCTTTAAAGCTGAACTTCAGTAGTATTTAGTTGTTACATCGATTTTGCTAGTAGAAACGGCAGTTCTACGTGAACAGCAGATGTGTAGTCACCGAGGTATCAAGCCTTCAGATTACGTTACTGAGGACAAATTTTCATTTGATTTTATTTGTCAAGGAATAGGTAGGTATAAGGTAGGCACAGACAAGGTCTCAAAGTAACAGATTTATTTGGAACTTGTCGGCAGATGTTTCGTAATATCTGTTTCAGATGTCATTGACAGCGAATTAATCGACACATCATGATACTTGAAAATCTTATAGTAAATAGAAGTCTATAATCGACCTTATGGATCGATTTACCTGGAGACACGTTTTAGGACGCTGTGCAGATAAATAACATTCACCGCAGCGGTAGTATTTCATCTAGACTAATCGAACAGGAGGACCAATGAATGGTAGCTTAGACAGAATAAGCAATCAGCAAGTATATCTCTGTACTAATAGGAGAGAACAAGTGATCATCCGTACAAAACGATCTGACCATCTTACTTACTACTTAAAAAATAGTTGCACTTTTTCCACATTCTCTGTATATCTCTACGATTAGAACAAATATGCGAGGACCGGTAATGTATAACCGAGGTCCACATGCATATTAATCAATCGATACTACCCTACCATCTGAAATGCCTTTCGCGCCTTTTTATGACCTCTGCTTCTTTTTAGTTAATTTTATTTCCCACACCGATAGGAAATTGTGATAGGTATTGCGATCGCGAAAATTTTCGGTTTTGAGGTAATACGCTTTTTTGGGCGTTTTATGATGTCTATATAACGTCGGTTTGTCTGTCTTTGCGTGTTTTTCTAGGCTAGTCATATCAGTAGCCATGGATTGTGATAAAATTTGGGTACCAGTATCCTATGGGGTCCCAGTAGGTATTGCTCCTATAATTTTAAAAATCGGTGCATTGGCAGCGGAGTAATTTGCAAAAAAACAAAAAGAATTGAATATTCCTCAAACCTCGTTTTTGAGCGTTTTAGGATTTCCTAATAATTTTCTACTTTTTTCGGGTGAGAGTGTGATTGGGGTCGCTGGGGGGCGGGGGAGGGGGGGCAAAAATATAAAAATAACTCAAACTTCGTTTTTAGGCGATTTGGGTGCTCCTGGTCGTTTCGTTTTATCCAGTTGAAGCTCGCAGAATAAAACCAGTGTCGATCTAGTTCCTACGGAGAGGAGTATCAAAAAGCTATTTACTAGAGTTTTTGTGTTGGATGTTTTTTGAGGGCAGGAGGGTGATGATTTGGTTGCAAGGGGATCTCAGACTATAGCTTAATGCAAAGGGAAAATAATAAACTGATATCACTTTAATGTGTGGGAAGTACTAAGTCAGTCAATTATCGTTCATATTGATTGAACCTCATATATAACTGTACAGTACAAATTCCTGAATTCATAAATGTTGTAATGTTGTACCCCTGTCAAGCATCTACCCTTATCCAACAGTATATTCTCGTTACAGATTTGTTGCCTTTCTAGCTAACTTTATTGTATCACAGACATAGACACGTTTTATGACGCCAAATGCCAATCGAAAGTGCAGTCAACTGATTCGCGCGTTAAATTAAATCAATTTTCGAATTGCGCGTCTACAAATATTGAATAATTCCCAAAACATGGCCAGATATTAAAAAAATAGAAGTCAAGTTTATTGATTCAGTTCTTCTCAGGAATACTTGTTTTTCATAACGAAGGGCGATACCATTTTCAACATCAGCGATTTAGCAATTACGACTGTGAAGCAGAGTGAGTCATGTCCTATTTCAGTTGGTCCGATTAAAGTCTTGCTCCTGTAGTCGCAGTGCCTATAAGTTTGAGAACCCCTAGACTAGTCAATAGACGTTCAAAATAGATCCGTTGAACTAAGTTACCTGAATTCGCCGTTATTGACATGTTCAGATAATTAGCAAAATTTAGGTAATTAGAGGGGTCGTATTTTTCGCTATATGTGCCACGCGGTATCTACATCCCTATAACAGTCGAATTTTAATAGAGGTCTTATCTAAGAAACCAAATTACCTACATCGCTGAAAAGGTTAATTTTACATTTAGTTGCATTTATTTTCACTTAGCTGAAATCCGTAGTAGCACATGTTAATGAATATTATTTTACTGCATGAAAGCTGAATTAGTATATCTCTATACGAATAGGAGGAATAAGTGAGGACCGCTGGCGGTGGTGAATCACTCGTACATATTAGTATTGTTAAGCTAATTTCGACTTTTCTGCATGTCATGTTTACAGTGTTTACGTGTTTATGCTTTAGAACTGATAAACGAGGACCGGCTGGTGTACACGACAAACTGAGAACCACCTGAGTATTTTTTGTAAACGTCTTTCTTGCTCTTCTCATGTAAACGACAACTGCATTAAAACCAAATCGGCCGCATAACGAATACATCACATGAAAGTCACCTGTGCGCATGCCGAAAGTTGCGTTTTTAAGAGGACGATATTTTTATACATAGTATCATGGTGCTGGGTAGTAATAGGTAAAAATAGAGTCAAGTTGAATGACTCAGTACTTCCCACACATAATGATAATACCATTTTATTATTTCCCATTGCATGAAGCTGTAGTCTAAAATTCCCTTGCAACAAAATAATTATCGCCCATCCGCCTCCAAAAACAACATCCAACACAAAAACCCTCGTAAATAGTTTCTTGCATCTCCCTTCTTAGGAACTAGGGCGCCACAGTTTTTTTCTACTTGCTTGAACTGGTCAATGCGAAACGATCAAGAGCCTCCAACCCGTCTAAAAACGAAGTTTGGGCTGATTTTATGTTTTTGGTTTTTTGATTATTGCTGCGCCGCCTCTGACATGGTTTTTCAAAAACAGAGTCGTTTTCCATTCTCGCAGCGGTAATAAATTCTGTGTCAAAATTTTATTAAAATCAATTCAATAATTTTCGCTTTACGCGATATACATAGAACGAAATAAAGCAAAAATCGTATGTGCAGGTCACAAAATTGGTTTCTGTAATAGGCAAGCCAATGTTCGGATGGACCTAAAAAGGTGCTATATGCCGCTAGGTATTTCCTCTACAAGTCAATAGACGGACTATTATGAATACAACAAATTTTTCAGTTTTACTACCCCCCACCTCCCAACCGCCTCGATTTCACCCCACCCAAAAAAAAAATTGAAAATGATCAGGAACCCGTAAAATGCCTAAAAACAAAGTTTGAGCTGTTTTCATATTTTTAGTTTTTTTATTATTGCTGCGCCGCCACTGACACTATTTTTCCAAAACATACGCGTTTTTCATCCTCGCCTTGGGAGTAATACTATGTCAAAATTTCATTAAAATCAATTGAATAATTTTCACGTTACGCGATACCGAACGATCTAAAACAATACTCGTATGTGTACATCATAAATTCTGATGAACATCAAGTCAGTAATTTCAACATTATAAAATACAGAACGATCTATTATGTATACAAGTTTGGGGCATATTTGACATATTTCGTTTTTTTTTTCTAATTATTCCGCCCCCCGTATAACGATTTTCAAAATTATAGGAACATTACCTACTACGACCCCACAGCATAACGCTGCCCAAATTTCATCACAATCCATGCAGCGGTTATTGAGATTACGAGGGTAGAAGAACGCGACAGACAGACAGACCGACAGACAGACCGACCGACTGACAGACCGACAGTCAGACAGACCGACGGAAATGAGTGACGTGGATTTTCGTTATGTACACATCATAAAACGCCCAAAAAGCGATTTATCTCAAAATCGAAAATTTTCGCGATCACAATACTCCCCTCACCTATCCGTGTGGCAAGTAAAAATTCATTTTATAAAAAGCTTCGCGTTGGAGTAGTGAGAGACAAAACCCCCCAGATTTATTTTTATAAGTTACCAATCATCTACTGTTTTTGGGAGGGGATGAAATTGGGAAGGTGGGGATGGGGGAGTCGAAATCTCGAAAATTTGTTGTAAACATAAAATACCCTCGATTGCCCTAAAAAATATGAAATTCTAGACTTTTCAGACTTATCCGAATACTGACCTAGAAGACCTTTGATACGTTTATTTACCTATACAGGGTGGGCCAACACTGGACGGACGGAGGATTGTTGACTTACTAAAACATACTTAAAAAGTCTGTCATTTGGTGGGGGGTGGGAACCCTTGACTGCTATAACGTTAAAATATTTTCACTTAAATTTTTAAGTTTATACAGGGTGATTCATAATAAAATTACATTTTTTAAATGAATGGAATATATTATTGCATATTTGGATTGCTTGGTAAAATCTAGTTTGACCCTATGTATTTTATACGGAACCTTAAATGAAATGAAATGAAATGACTTGGTATAAGTAGGTATCAGAAAAAAATTGACTATCACAGTGATTACTCATCTTAGAAGGCCATGACTTTTCGGTACGGCAAGCATAAGCTGGGTCAGACGGTTAAATTTGAAATCTCTTTGAACTTGGAAAAATCAGTAGATTAATTAAAGAAACTTCAGTCATAGATAATTTGATCTTTTTCCCTATAATGGTCAAATTTTAACAGAGTTCTTATCTAAGAAACCAAATTACCTACATCCCTGCAAAGGTTAATTTTACATTCCGTTGTATTTATTTTCACTCAAATGAAATCCGTAGTAGCACATATTAATGAACGTTATTTTACTGCATGAACGTTGAATTAGTATACCTCTATACGAATAGGTGGAATAAGTGAGGACCGGTAGGCGGTGATGAATCACTCGAAGATTGTTAAGCAAATTTCGCCTTTTCTACATGTCATGTATAATATACAGTGTTTACGTGTTTATACTATTAGAAGTGATAAACGAGGACCACCTGAGTATTTTTTGTAAGCGTCTTTCTTGCCCTTTTACTATTATTGTTCTTCAAGCAGGTATATTTTCGGATCGATCTGAAATTCATGTAACCGTCAACCGTACTGAACCCGAATCGGCCACAAAACGCACATACAGGGTGAGTCAAGCTCAACGCCTCGGACTCTTGTGACCAAACGGTACCACTTTTCGAAAAATCGACTTTGCGGGTGTATGTAGGTCGAGTTGGACTACATTTTAAAAATAATGACTTTTACACAGGGTGTCTAATAAAAGCGTGACATATCAAAGTTATGTTTTTAAATGGAATACCCTGTACATTATTGCATATTTAGGTTCCAGTGCATTTTAGTGTGACTTTCTGTATCACACATGGGACTTTAAGCGAACCGTTTAGGTACAAATCACAATTTTGGGTATAGGTAGATGTCAGAAAAAATTGAATATCGCAGCTATTATAAATCTTAGAGGGCTGTGACTTTGCCGTGTTACTAAGCATGAAATGTGTCAGCTTACGTTAGACGGTCGAGTTCGAATTACATTTGTACTCGGAGAAATTGGTAGATCAATTAAGTTAACTCCAATCAAAGGTAACTTGATTTTTTCAAATAGGAATGCATAATTTTTTTTATACCATCAAATGTGCAATTTGATAAGCCTTCTAATGATGTGCGATTGTAGATATCAATCTCTGGTAGTTTTGATTTAATTTCAAATTTTCAGCAAAACCGGTGTTTTTCAATTTTCCTACCTATAAGCAACTTAGCAGGCCATGAAATATAAATAAAAAAACTGTTTAGATGGAACAAAATAACTAACTTACAAGATAGTTACGGACGAACTAAAGTAAAGGGACAAAGTTATAAAAGTGACTTACAGCAAATCAATTCTAACCAGAAATAGCAGACATAACACATCTAAGGTCAAAAAGCTGCTGGAGTACGACAGGAATGGGTATTTTTTACAGCATACCGGCTACTACAATATTCTAAAGATTGACGATTCACAAAACCATTGTGAATTTTGAAATTAAAGGAAATCTACCACGTAATGTTGCTGGCAGCTTAATAGCTTTAGAATAAAATTTCACATTTCATGATTTAAAAAAATAGTAACCGATACCTCTGACCGGAGTTCTGCAAATTTTTCAATACTCCTAGGCAAGATCGCGGAAAACGAAGAATAAATTAAAAATCTGCTCAAATTATTAAACATAATTTACCTGGCAGAAAATTAAAATATGATTTGTCAGTATTCCTTTTTTTGTGATCTTGCTAATAGATACTGAAAAATTCAAAGGACGACAGTGAGAGGTATCATTACTTTTGACTTTGACGGAAATGACTACTGTTTTATGCCATTAAATGTGAAATTGCGTTCTGAAGATATTAGACTGACGGCAACGATCGCTGAAAGTTTTGCTTTCATTTCAAAGTGTTTAGTGATTTTGGAAATTTTTAATCTCTAGTACATTGCAGTCGCTAGTAGGCTGTAAAAATTATCCATTTATGTCGTACTCCAGCTTCTCTTTAACCTTCGACATGTTACCGCCGTTGTTTCTGGTTAGAGTTGATTTGTTGTAGGGAATTTTTATAATCTTGTTCTTTTACTCTAGTTCTGCTGGATCTTTTTGCTAAGTTAGTTGTTTTCTTCCATCTGAATACGATTTTGTTTATATTTCATGGCCTGCTAGTTTGTTTATAGGTAGAGAAGTTGAAAGACACTGATTTGATTGAAATCTCGAAATTTAATAAAAACTACCATAGACTGATATTCACAATCTGATATAATTAGAAAGCCTATCAAATTGCACATCTGATCATATAAAAAAGTTATGCATTCCCTTTGAAAAAATCAAGTTACCTTTGATTGAAGTTTCCTTAATTGATCTATCGATTTGTCCAAGTACAATGTAATTCGAACTCGACCGTCTAGCGTAAGCTGATACATTTCATGCTTAGTAACACGGCAAAGTCACAGCCCTCTAAGATTTATAATAGCTGCGATATTCAATTTTTTTCTGACATCTACCTATATCCAAAATTGTGATTTGCACCTAAACGGTTCGCTTAAAAAGTGTGATACATAAAGTCACACTAACATTCACCCAGGAATCTAAATATGCAATAATATACAGGGTGTTCTATTTAAAAAACATAACTTTGATATGTCATGCTTATAGTAGACAGCCTGTATAAAAGTCATTGTTTTTAAAATGTAGCCCAACTCGACCTACTTACATTTGCAAAGTCGATTTTTCGAAAAGTAGTATCGTTTGGTCACAAGAGTCCGAGGCGTTGAGCTTGACTTACCCTGTGTAACCTTAAAATGACCTGTGCGCATGCTGAAAGTTGGAAATAATATAAAAACGAAATGAGTTCTCGATCTAAAAGAATAGTGAAAACTTTAATTAAACAGAGCTGGTCATATAGCTTACAGTATATTCAATCCCAAGGTAGACTCCACATAAACAGTCGCAGGCAGCATTAGCGTGGTTACTGTCCGCTGCCATCTGCGAACACGCCAGCTATAGTCCAGTACAATTATGGAATTTTATATTACTATTTAAAAGAGTTGCCCTATTAATCCATTGCAACTTAAAAGCAGCCAGTTGCCAGTTTGAAATGATCATTTAGGCAATGAACACTTGACATCGCATATTTCGATCTGATTTCCAGTCAGTCTTGGGGGTTTTTACTTGCCGGATTATAACATACAATTCACACATAGTGTATTGGACTATTAGGGACCCTACCGACACGAGCCGATCTCGCACACCGGCTTGTTTTCATTTGGTCTAGCTTGGCTGTGAATACAGTATAGGTGCACCTACGTTGCATTTTGCATTTTTTAAATGGATGAGATTTGGATAGCAGTATGTTGCTGGGTAGTAGTAGGTAAAGCTGCACTTTATGAAAAGCTGGACGTAGGCGTAGTGAAAGATAAAACCCCTCGGCCTTTGTTTCAAGCTTTTTATGAGTTTTCAATTATCTATTATTTTTTAGGAGGGGATGAAATTGGGAAGCTGGGGAGAGAGGGAGATGAAATCTCGAAAAATTGTTGTTAACATAAAGTGCCCTCCATTGCCCTAAAAAATATTAAATTCTATGCTTTTCAGACCTACACGAAAACTGTCCTTGAACACTTACCTACATTCTTTTTTGATACCCATTGATTACACTTAGGGCTGGTTTCACCGCTCTCTGATGGTTTCGGATAGCGTATCTGTCACATAGGTCCATATCATTTATATGACAGATAGGCTTTTGGTCTGTCGGTTTATATGTCTGTTACACTTAAAACCGGTTTCACCGGTCTCTGATAAGTTTCAGATAGCGTATCTGTCAGATAGGCCCATAATATTTATATGGCATTATCGGACAGATAGGCTATCAGTCTGTCGGTTTATCTGCCTGTTGGCTTCTACCCTCGTAGTCTCAGTAAACTTTGCACGGAGCGTTATACTGCGGGATCGTAATAGGTAGTATGCTGCTATAATTTTGAAAATCCGTGCATGGGCGGTGAAGAAATTTTAGGATTTTTGGGGGTTCCTAATCATTTTGTACTACAGGATGGATGATGGAGGGCTATGAATAGAGACGGGCATATCGGGTCATTTTTAAGATGCGGATCAGCGGATCTAGAACACCTCAAAGATCCGGAACAGTGATCCGGTTCACGGGTCAGTCGGATCCCGACTAGCGAATGCAATCGTTCACCTTCGATTTTGACCGAAGCACGAGGGAACCGCCCAATCTGGGTACTCGGTGCAGACAGAAATGAGCTAGTACAGCACAGTACACTTCATGTATAATTTATTAATTTGTTTTATCTTTATATCAGATGATATTTATTTTTTTATAAATATGTACCTAGAAGATGTATATGTATTAATACTATTCTTTATAAATTTCGATTTGAGTAAATAATTATTCAGTTTTGAGTTTCTCGTATCCTGGCACGTAAAAGGAATTTTTTGTCTCTACTATAAACAGCCACAGCTCATCATACAAGAAAAATATTCATTTGTCATTCGCCCTAAAAAATCTCTCTAAATATTCCTTTAAATTCAGATCCCAGAACATTGAGCATTATGGCTATCATGTAGATTCGGCAGAACACTGAACCGAAAACTGAACATCGCTAATCGTCAGATCGACTGACCGACATATATCGCCGTGGCACGCACCATCCTGCTTTGTGATTCTGAATGAATAAGCGAACAAGCTGCCGGATTTGTGATCCGACTGACCCGTTGAGATTAAATTTAGGATTCGGTTCAGTTAGGTCACCTTAATGATCCGGATCAATGAATCGGATTAGAACCGTTCTACACATCTCTAGCTATGAAAATGAAAAAATTGTTGTATGCTGTCTAAAGCTTATCAAAAAATGGTCAAATATATGAAATTGTCAATCTTGGGTTAATTCCGCATACTGACATTTAATAATTTAATGTAAAATCTAATGCTAAAAGTAAAACCATTACACACACATACAGACCTACACGCAAACACACTGACCTGTGAGAGAAAGACCTAATACACTTTTTCACGTCCATCCTAACAGTGCCTTGCGTATTGCAGAAAACAAGGGACTTCGAATACGAGTTTTGCTTTAGATCGTTCTGTATTGGGTGGAAACTTCTGTTTGGTTTTAATGAAATTTTAACATAGTATTATTACTGTGTCGAGAAGGAAATGCGTATGGTTTTTAGAAATCGTATCAGTGGCGGCGCAGCAATAATGAAAAAAACTAAAAATGTAAAAACATCTCAAACATCGTTTTTAGGCGTTTGAGACGTGACTGATCATTTTCTACTTTTTTTGGTAAGGGAGAAATTGGGATCGTTGGGGGGTGAGGGGTTGTAAAACTGAAAAGCTTATTGTATTCATAATAGGCTGTCCATTGACCTGTGACACTTTTTGAGATCCATCCGAACATTGTCTAGCCTATTGCAGAAACCAAGAATTTTCTGATGTATATGTAATAATGGCATTGCTCTAGATCGTTCTGTATTCTATAGCGTGGAAAATATTGAACTGATATTGACGAAACCTCGACACAGTATTGGTAGCAAGTACTATTAGCTTAGCGAGGAGGGTAAACGCGTTTGTCTTTTAATTGAAAACCCCAGTTTTCTGTTGTATACATAAGGGTATTACTTTAGACAGTTCTGTACTATATAACACAGTGTTATTTCCGTTGCAAGGTTGGAAAGCGCGTAAGGTTTTTAGAAATTGTGTCAATAGCGGTGCAGTGTGTATTTGGTTGCAAAAGGATCTCACATTATAGCTTCACGGTATGGGAAAACAATAAACTGGTATTACCGCAATCTGTGGGAAGTACTAACTCACTCAACTTGACTTAATTTTTTGTTCATAAATCCGCCATCACAAAGATGATATTTCAAAAGCATGCACCTTGTTCGACCCCGCCCTGGTAATAATAATCTGTCAAAGCTTTATTGCTAATGTTAGATACACACGTTAGATAAAAACCTTGAGTCCTCAAACTATGTAAAGGCAAGACAAGTACAGAACATTACAACGACCAAGTTTATTCAGTATCACGGAAAGTCCATTACCCAAATCTTAGCACCTTACTAAAAGAAAAAATATGAATCAGAGCTTCTTAAAATTCACACAAAAATAACAAAAGCAAAGTCTATTCGCCTATAAATGGAAAGACAATGTAGTTACAAAGATCTATATAACACTGATTCTAAATCAATTATTTGGAGGATTCATGACCATATGTCTATGGGAGCAGAACATGATGTCAAAACATTTGTAAATTCGCACATCATTGAAGTCCATCAGGTCACACGTTACAACAACAGGGTAGTTGAAATTTAAAAAACACCTATTCAGTAAAAGTCGTAGAACGGCTTATATCGCGGTGTCATTTTGGCAACACAGCTATGACCTCGCTTGGTGCGTTGTATACCGATTTCGGACCTCCGTTGTTCTCTGGGATAAAAAGCGGGTATATCGTGGCTCACTTAATTCTTTCATTGAAAGGTCCTCACTTGTCTCTATATACACGTATCAATTTTTTCATCGGTAAAGCAGCTTTCATGTGTATATTTGAATGTTTCTTATCAAATGGCACATCTTCGTAGTATCTATCATAAAATGATGCCATTATCTCGTTGTCCTCACTTGGTCACCGATATATATTGTCCTCACTTGGTGCGCCAGCCAAGTATATATATATATATATATATATATATATATAATTAGTCAAGAAATGGCATTTTCAAATATATATGTCCGAACACGACGTTTAAAGGTTTCGACTGAAAATCTCTTAAATTCTGAGGGCAGCATATTATACAAATTGTATATACAATACGAAAATGACCTTTCGAAAAAGGAAGTGTTATGCTGGGGTGGACTTATCAACTCCTTTCCCCGTATGTTGACATTGTGTAAATCCGACCTGAATACTATTTTATTGTAAAGATAAGAGGGTGTTTTTTCTAGGATTATCTTATGGAAAAGCACAAGACAGTGATGTACGCGTCTCTGTGACATACGGAGCCAGCCTATTTCTTTGATTTTATGAGAAATTGATTGCCCTCTCCTTACACCGCACACTAACCTAGCACATGAATTTTGTATACGTTGAATTCTGTTTGAATCAAATTTTGTTAAGCATGGGTGATATAAGACATCGCAATAATTGAAAGCAGATAAAACCAAGGAATCGCAGAGAGTTCTTTTCCAGTGGATATTGAGGTACCTTTTTTGGGAATATATTAATTTTAACTTGGGAAAGGATTGTCTTCTTTTATTTGATACATGCCCATGAAATCTCAAATCTTCATCAACTTGAACTCCTAAATTTATCGCACTATCCACTAAAGGTACTGGTACGGCATCTATATTCAATCTAATAGAGTTTGCTTTATCATTTCTAATTTTTTTTCTACCAAATAAAATAGCTTTGGACTTTTGCGGATTCAGTTCGAGACAATGATTTTTTGAAACTGTGTTTAATGCTTGCAAATCTTCATTTATGTTGTCAACAGCTGACAATACATCTTCGTAACCAAAAGTACAAATTATAACAAAAGACAAACAATAAACAAGACTATCACTATGTGGACAAGAACTCATCCACAGAATAGGGGCTATGATCCAGTAAGAACCGCTTCGCGTATGTGTACAATTGCCTTTCTGTGAATTTTGATACGTCCAGGGGAGAGATCAGTGCAACAAACTTATTATATATGCGGATATCGATTTTGTTCATCTCGGTAATTCGTATCCTAGAATATGGCAGCATAAGAATCCATGCTAGCACTTGATGGCGATTGGTGGCTAGTGCCAAAAAAATAAAATTTTGAGGTAATGAAAGAGGGAGAGAGACTTTCTGGTGACCTGTACCATCAATGCATATGCCTACAAACGGGCCCTTATGCACCTCTACTTACCCACTCCCCAAGTCCAGCCTTCAACGCAAAGGTGGACTCTTCCTCCTCGTCACAACCTGTACACGTCGGTCACTTGCCACCCCCATCACATACAACTGACGTTTGAAGGTGTTATGGCCGGATAGCAGGCCGATAAGTAATCTTAGCCGGTTTCTCTCCAGTGAGAGACAGAACCATCCCACCTTAAACAGAGATTCTAAAATAAGTTCTCTAGCTTGACAAAAATGTGCAGAGGTTCCTATCAATCTCATAATACATTGATTTTGCAACCACATCTCTGTTTTCCTTCTAATGGTACCTGCTGCCACTCTCTCTGCTGGATCAGGCCACAGGAAACTATTCCTTGACCCTCTCCTTGCGAGGGCGTCCGCCATTTCATTGCCACCGACTCCAGCATGACTCGACACCCACATAAGTCACACCTGAGGTCTTGCCAAAATGTCATCCAAGACCTTTCTACATTGTAGAACGAGCCTTTATGTAAACCTACAAGCACTTAATGCTCTTATTGCTACCTTAGAGCCGATGGCTGCTAGGCCCCTAAATTTCGTGAATACGAAAAGTACAACCTAAAGTCGCATATATCTATGCTTGGAATACCGTGATATATCCCCAAGAGAGACGGAGAGCTTTGTTGTTGGTCGTCCGTGTACCAGACTGGCTCTTTCCCTCAAAAGGCCGCCTGCCGCGTGGCCCCCACTCTTCCCTTGTAGGATACTCCACCGTAAATTTGCAGTCAAAGCGATATGTAGGAGAAATGATATCACTCCTCATATTTACCATAGGGCCATCCTGATGCAGTTCAGAGAGGATGACGAAGTATCCCCTGCTAGGATAACAAAATGTCTCCACAATTGGAATTGTACTTTGGCTCCCCTTGAACTACCAAGACGAGTGGAAGGAGATTTAGCAGTACTTATAGCGCGCTCAACAGAGTCATGCGCACTGCACTTGTTATACTAACACAAGCCAAGCGTTGAATTTTATCAGGCTTTGTTTTGATTGTTCCCATCCTTACACGTGGCCCATACAATAAGGACGGACTTACGAATGTAGTAGTAGTAGTAGTGTATCATCTTGGGAGTCAAGCCCCAATTCGCTCCTACAGCCATGGCGTACTGGGAACCACAAACCGATCACTACAGATTCCGCTAACATATCAACAAATTCGACATGACCGAAGATGCTCTCGAAGTCAGTAGAAATATTGTAATATGTATTTTTTGTCTGGAACGTGGAAAAAATTAAATTTTGTCTAAAATAATTCCAACTGCATAGCTCAATGCAACCGATCGGGAAAGCTCTAGGAGTAGAATGGACACTACTGCAAAATATTACAAATGCTCGCAGTAGAGGAAGTGGTAAAGTAGTAGATACGGGTATAACTTCTGGACGGAAGGAAAAAATAATTAGTACCGACAAGAGCCAACCAGCACATGTATGGCTTTGTTTTGTGAAGATCTCGGCGTATGGAAGCTGAAAAATGAATAGGTTTTAGGTTTAGGAAATCCGCTTGATCGCAAAGACAGAAGCACTCGCACACCAGAAAGCTTGAGAGAGAGAGTCCGCCCGCCCGACGTTACATCAGCTTGAATCCTCTGATGTCAAGTCCTACGGACGCAAAAGCGTCCATCTGATTTGCGACTACGGCCCGACCGGCTAAAACCCGTATCCTCTTTTTTCCTTTGCTGTATATCTATCTGCATCGGGTATCATCGTGAACGATATACTTTGCAGTGTAAAATGAGGAAACGATTATACCATTCAGGAAATTCTTGTTGACCATTCCATGAATGCTGTTCCATGCCTCTACGGGAACAACGTCAGCGGGATCATAGTGTCTGAGGCTAGCTCAGCCTCCAGTTTTTGACTTGCCTCCTGCCTGTATGGCCCTCATCTGTTGCACAGAAACAGGGTATGTTCGACTGTGTCGTGCGCCTCACAGTGGAGGAATCCCTCGTCCATCATCCGTCCTATCCTTTTCGTATACACTTGAAAAGGCCCATCCCCAGACAGTGCCTGCGTTAGGAAATAGAACATCTGTCAATTACTGCATTCCGCCCATTCTTTTATCGACGGTATTAGTCGTTTCGTCCATTGTACGACATCAGTGGTCTCGTTCCATAGACTTTGCCACTTACTTGCTGTCAGCCTTTTAGCTTCAGTGCGGCTTTGACCATGGCAGATCAGTGCCATCCCTTCAGCTAGCAAGTATAATGGAGGTATTGCCGTTATCACTTGCAAGGTTCTTGTAGATAACGTGCGATAAGCACTGACCACTCTCGGCAGATACTTTCTCTACAAGCTGTCTAAGACTTTCTGATATCTTTTCCTTTCCGTGGCTTTACACCACCCTAGAGCTCCGTATAGGACGACCGGCTGTACAGCCTAGCACAGTAGTGCCCTTTTGTTTCTACTAGGCTCTCTTACATTTGGCATCAATGGTGACAGTATTGCCGCCTGTCTTTGCCACTACTCGTTTGAGGTGTACTCCGTTATCTAGTGTGACCCCGAGATACATGCCAAGATAGACTTTATGGTTGAGACTTGCACTTCTTTCAGCTGGAAGACCACATTCATTCTTTTGCTCCTTGTTCCACGCATTATAATTGGTTCTGTTTTCTCAAGAGCTAATTCAAGCTTGTGATCGCACATCCACCTGTCTTGCATAGCGACACGTTTGCTTTGTGGACCAGCTGTGTCTCGTCGGCGTATGTTACCGACTTTAAGCCGGCGCCGCTGGGCTGCGAAAGCCTTAGCACCCGATCATACAGCGTGTTCCAGAGTAACGGCACCAAAACAGATCCTTGAGACACCCCTGATGTCTTAGGAATTTCGGTTCTGGCTATGCAAATTGATCTGAAGTTTAGGTAGCTGCTTATAAGATTCCTTAGGTGTTTTGAAATATCCATCTCTCCTAGTACTTCCACAATCATGCTCCATGAAGCTGTATTAAAAGCATTGCGGACATCCAGTGTTATTATACCAATGCACAACATTTCTTCTTGGTTTCTTCCGCAAGCTTCGTTACTGTTTCCAGGGCATCGATGGTGGACCTCCTCGAGCGGAAACCGAATTGGCATGGCGAGAGCCCTCCTACCGCAAGAATCCGATATGGTAGTTTTTTATGTCACTATAGTGATAAAAGTATTCCTATTCAATCCTCAAGCTCATTGATACTTTTTATTTGTACGTCAAATTCTACTGTATCTCAAATTTTATAATTTTGAGTGAATGTCCAGAAGGCTGGCGCGGGGTAACCTTGACGGTCAATGTACATGAAATAATAAATGCAGGTTTTTTAGAAAGAGCTTTCCATTAAAAATCTTGTGCATACAAACGATAACCGCAACCTCTTCCTGTTTCCAGGAATAACTGGCGCGCTGTCTGCTGGAAGTGACGTCTGAATTAATGGTCTGGCTGTCGCTTATTAAGTGTCAACCGGGTAAAGGAGGCGGTGTAAATCAACATAATTATCTGACGTGCGCGTAAATTGGGACGCTGCTGTTCGTTCGTCGTACGGTTAGCATATTTTCAGAAAACCAGTGGCGGAGAAGGCGGAATATTAGAAGCACAGGATCCCACTACGCGATAATGCAGGTATCTGTTTTTTTTTATTAATTTTAAATAAATCTTGAGAAAGTATAGAATGGATTAACGATGGGTTGCCTTTTGAAAACTAGCCGCTATTACCTGTAATTACTTTTGCTGTAACTTATTCGCTGATATGACATGCAACTTTATGTTTTTTTAGTCAATCTCACGTACCTAATTTGAGGGAAAGGGATGTAAAGAGTTGAAAAAAATGGTTGCCAGCTTTCAGTCAGCCGTAGCATTAGGGTTGCCAGGTGTGTAGATTACTGTTAAATATCTTCACTCACAAGTTTTTTTTTTCAAATTTAAATACAATAATAAAGTTACATCCATAATAATTACAAAAATCTATGATTGCCAGTTGAAAAGTAGACGCAAACAAAGGTGGCCATGATGCCATGATTTTTATTAGCGATTCTCGCTCCAGGTGAGTGAAAGCGTAAGGGATACGATGCACGCATTGTTATGTGCGATAAATAACGACAAGGTATGACAGCTGTGACACTTATACTATAATGATAAAAATTAACATTATGCTCAAAAAAGTATGTTTGATAAATAATATACTAACATACTACTCGCAAAGTGAAATCCGAACACTGAGAAAAAAAGGGTTACGGTTGATCAAATGCGGTAGGACTAAATACAATAATAAGCGAACTCATCTGCCATAATTAGTGTATAAAAAATACAACAGATCAATAATGAGTGGGCCCACCATGTTGACGAATCCACTCCCCTAGCCTACACGGCATGCTACCATGCTCCTAATCTGGTTGTTGATAAACTCTAGAGGTACAGCCTCCCAAGCTGCCCTCACAGCATGTTCCAGTTCGTCCAGCGTGGTCGGAGGATTCGTCTATGTATCGACCCGTCCAATCCCATACTTTTTCAATTGGAGATAAATCGGGTGATGGTGGAGGCCAGGGGAGTACCCTAACCTCAGCTTTCTGTAGGAACCTCATCGATACCGCTTGCAATATAAGGACGTGCATTATTTTGATGGAAGAGACCCTCTTCGCCTCGGACATATGGAACGGCAATTGGTTCTAACACCTCATTTACATAACGTTGAGTAGCCATTGTGCCACTAATCACAAGTAAAGGTGACTTGCTGTTGAACGCAATGGCACCCCAAACCATCAAACCAAGAGGAGCTCAACAGGAAACTGGAGATCACGTCGTTCACCCCGTCGTCGTTTTACGCATTGGCATCCGTCATGTGCCACAAGACAAAACCTGGATTCTTCGGAGAAGGTCGTCTGATGGCATGCCATTGTCGGTGTTCTTAGCACCAATCTAACCGTTGCGTTGGCGACAATGAGTTGGAGTGAGTGATGGAAGCACTAGATGCGGACGCTATGATCCTAAGCCCATTTCACTCAATCTGCAGTACACCGTGCGGATTCAAATGGGCCTCCCTACAGCTGCATAGCGTCAGCAACAGCTCGAGTGGATCGCATTTTGTCCCGAACGCCCAGTAGTCGTAGATGACGGTCTTGCCGTTCTGTAGTTCTTTTACGTGCTCCGGAACCTCTACCTCGCTGCATTTGCCCTTTTGCGATACATGTGCGCCATGCGGCTACAACTGTAGTCACGCTACGGTTACAGCAATTGCTCTGAAAAAAGCACCACGTTCTCGTTGGTCTACAATCCGCCCCGTTCAAAGGGGCTTAACTGCGTAAGCTGGAGCTGCCGTCTTCTAGGGGGCATCTTCACACAGCCAACTAGTCTCGCCACATTTGTAACAGATATCATCGTTTTTGAATCGACAAAAAGCCATGCTTTGTTTTTAAACGTCTGGAGTTTTTTAGAGGTTCCATATAGGTAAATAGCGTCTGAATAAACAAAAAGTGTTACATATCTACTCTCTAGTACATATCTCTAGTCTCTGTGGTGTTATTAGGAATCGTTTTACTACTTCAAATCGAAATAGTTTCATAACCGTTACGTTTACGTATAGGGAATGCTTAATAAAAGTGGCAGTATTTTGTAAGAACTTTCTGACGATGCTATAAAATACCGGCTGTTCCGTTTAAAATAACAAAGAAAACTATGGTCACTAGTTTTGGTTCACTCTGTATACATAATAAAAGATAGCGACAAAGTTAGATAACCACGAAATTATTTTAGCATTGAGAATCAAGCTTCCAGTTACGGATTTTTTAAGATACAGGGAAACAGAATTACATACAGAATTCGTTAAGATTTGCACATAAATGTGGCCATATCTCTGAAATTACCCTGTATAACCTAATAAAACCCTATATTTCCGGAATAGGGAAAGCGAGCACAATTTGAATTTGGAATAATGCATAGGGTGTTCCATTTGAAAAAACATAACTTTGGTATGCCGTGACTTTATTAATAACCCTGTATATTAAAATATAATTTTAAAATGTCGACCTTAGCTTTATCTACAACTTTTTTTTGGAAATTTTTTTTTGTGTCTGCCATAACAACGGAGGCATCAAATTTCAGAGTATACATTGATCATTCTGTATATGAATACGGCCCAAAGACTTACTGTCCTATCATCTTGACTAGTAAAACTCCCATTAATACCTCCAAACATCAACTATATTATTTTTTGTACACTGTTTAGGATATCTTCTGTTACCTACCGGACAAACACGTTAGCTAACCTCATAATCTTGAAGATAAAGGCCCGATTGCAAACAGCTTGCTATTTTAGTTTCATACAGATTACGTGGTTCTCTCTCTCACATGTGTAACCGATAGGTAAGGAGTTAAGATTTAGACTACATTTTCCATGAAATATGCTAACATAGCGAAACACGTGTCGATTCTAATAATAATCGATTTGACTAATTGTTAGACTGAGTAGTGTTTCTTGTTATTGCGTCAACGGATCCAGAGTCATGTTATTTAAATATTTGTATCCACGCATATTCATATAATGGTTTTTGGTACAAATCAATCAACTATATACAATACAATCTGCAAAACAAAAACTTCAACAAACATTATGCAGTTTAATCACTTTCCCAACTAAACTCAAATCAGACACATATTTTGTTAACTAAAGTAGCAGCAAGAAGGACTTTGACCAAGTTTTAACTTTTCATGATATACCCAAATTGGCATTTTCTGAAGGAGAGGCTCACTGAATAACACTGTAATCTTTAAGACAATAAAGCAAATAACAAGCTTTATCCTCAGAGCAACAACTGAACATAGAGGTAGTAAACAAACCACTTCAGCATGGCGTGCTCAAAGCCATCATCTTTTGACACTTCAGCCCTCAAACATTGCCAACTAACCTAAAAATTCTTCTAATGCAACTCATGTTACAAACACTGTTCTGCACTGTACCATCTCGAAAAACTTTTAAACTACACTCGAATATAGCACAGCAAGTCTGTAAAGCTTCACTACAGTTACCAACAAATAGCGAATTCCATTTTACTGACCAAGCATAAAAGACGCACAAACAAAAACAAACGTTTGACAGTCGGGGTTTACCGTAAACAAATCGCAGGAAAATTACATTGGCGTTGCCAGCTCCTCAAAATTTATGTAAGACAGAATCCGCGTTTATGATGAAGAAACATGCAGTAACGCAGTAGAGGTCAACATATATATTGATTTTGCTGTAATCATTCCTGAAACATCAAAATACCGCCTTTTTTAACGCAGAATGGCATATTTCTGGATACAATACAATTAATACGATAGTATCTGGTGGTGAATATGACAACGTAAGAAAAGATGTTGGCCTATTAGAATTAGTTGTTTACTACCTCTGTGTTCAGTTGTCACTCTGAGGCTTTATCTTAAAGGTTACATATATCTCCAACAGATAATAGGAGCTGAGACCTAGAGTATGTTACTGTTTTTTTGGTATTGAGGGGGTTAGGGTTCAGTTGCCTTAATAGTTGCCGCTCAGCCTTATTGTGCAGCCCTAATCAAAGGGATCAAAGAGAATCCTATTGTAAGTTCTTTTCGAACTTTGAGATGCATTGGACTATGCCTTCCTGTCATCCCTTCTGGCCTACATTCAGATAGGAGTTCCTGCCTTCACTCAGGGCAGGGCAGTCGAAGATAACATGCTTAGCTGTTTGCTCTGCCTCACCTCACTTTCTCCATGATGGGTTTACCACTTCAATGTCCAGCTTTTGCAGATATGCGCTGAACGTCCAGTAGCCAGTTACAAATCCAACCACCTTCCGTCGTACCTTAGGTATTAGAACACGAAGGTCCCCTCAGCATCCTTTTAGACCAAAAATTCCCCACCACTCTGTCCCAGCGCCTCTGATGCTCATTTGACACCCATTTGTCAGTGCCATGTTGTATAATGTATCACATGCTAATTCTGGCTCGATGAGAGGGAGTTTTGTGTCTTCCTTGGCACACCTTTCGGCCCTCTTATTACCACCCACTTCTATGTGACTAGGCATCCAAGATAATGTTACCTTGTTGGTTTTCACCAGTGTCTTTAGGGTACTATGGCAGTTCCACACTATTTTTGAAGTATAGTGGTCACTTCTTGGCAAGGCCATGAAAGCCGCCCGGCTGTCTGTGTTTTACGTAGGCGGACACTTACGTTCCGCCCAGGATTACCACCGTATATGCCTCCTCCTGTACCTAATGAATTTTTGGAGCCATAAATGTACCAGATGATACCATTCGACATAATTATGTCATGGGATCTCCAGGACTCTTGGCATTCTGTCGCCCACTTTGGGTTTTAAGACCAAGCATCACATCTTCATTGGTCTCCGCTTCAGTGGTGCGAGGATACAAAGGTTGTAGCTTTGAACATCCTCCCCGCTTTCTGGCTGGGCCCAGTTTCAGCTGGATTCCTTCAAATGGATCCAGCTGTTTGAACTGGTTTTCCACCCAACTCTTGGTGTGAGTTGACGCAGCCTACAATTATGGTGCCATTTGGAAAATAAATATCCGGACGACTTTCCCTCGAATAGCACGTCTCCCCAGCTCAATCTCGATTTTCATGGCTATGTCCTGGAGTCAGTACTTTATGCGAGCATGATTCTAAGAATATAATTTTTAAATAAATAGTCAGTCCTGCCTCCTGCATCCATGAGCTCAGACACCATCGCACGCTCTAATCTGAAGGCGGTGCTATAAAAATCTTGTCCGAATACCTACAATACTTTAACATCTCAATTGTTCTGGTCGCTGCGGGGGAGTAAAACACGCGCATACAAGTCAGGCCATTAAGAAAATTTCAGTGTAACAGCATTGTACCTGAACGCTAAAGAAACAACAATCGTGCCTCGTGAAGGATATCTGTTAGGCCAGTAATTCTACGTAGCATTTTCCGAAAATATAACTAAAACCAAAACTAGTTACTTTCAGTACTGTTATCGGTGCATTAAAACCACGTATTACTATTATGATGAACTTCAGTTGGTTGAAAAGCTTAACTGAACTTTGAGCAAGTGTTAAAAATTCAAATTTCCACAAAATGCTTATTGCCATCTTCAGGGCTTTCTACAATAGTTAGAGAAAAAATATTTATTTGAGCTTAAGCTAGTATTAAAATTAAGTTTATAACGCTGAGTTTGTTCGCAAACACAGTAATGTACATTGAGTCTCAGACTTAAAATGCAAGTTCTTAAACGGAGCACGTCAAAAATTTTTGGTTCAACTCGATGTCTTCCACAACAACAGGTCACACAAACAACCGACACATAGGTGTAGAATACAAAATTAAACAACGACCTCTAAATGTTTCATCACCCGAAAATTGCAAAATTCGTGGTTTGAATAGATAGTCTTTTAGATTTGTGTGTGTATTGAAGATGGCAATAAACACTGTCAAAAGTTTGACAGTATCTCCTTCAAGTAGTGACCTGTGGTTTCTTTTCAAAATTTTGGCCAAAACCTCAAGATTTTCTCATCGAAACTAGATTCTTGGTCATAAGCCTCCTTTGTTTAATAAAAAGTAAAATATTCTACTGAGAAGGGAAGTGTATAAAATGAAGGAAATGGGCATACTTTTATGTCAGAGAAAATCGAATGTAGTTGAAAGAAGCAACAAGTTTAAGCATATTTTTTGGCTTCACTATTTCTGTAGTTACCTCTTCTATTCTCCATAAAAAAGAAACTTTGCGCGCATCACCTAGAATTTTTCTGTTCGCTGATATATCCTACACATTTTCCTTTGTACACTTCCACGATCTAGCTTAACTTAAGATTACAAAAAATTAGCGAAGTATATGTACTACACCATCTATAACCTCGTCTTCTTACCCTCACATTCCTAAATCCTCCTATGGATCAGCATACACATGAGCCAAGGAATATATTTTTTTTGTTGCCGAAGTATGAATTAGTTAGAATGTAAATTATAGGGAATATACTAAACTCAAAAAGTAGTTTTTGCAACTTTCAACTGAATGGTTGCACTTTAAGTTCATGTTGTAACGTGATTTGTTTCTTTTCAACTGTGATAAACTATTACTTGAATAATTACAAACCTTTCCCTCTAAAATGTTAACTATAAACTTATAGCTTCATTATACACAATTATATGATCACAAAAGCTTATCACGAGGTCTGCATAAGTACCTATATATAAGTATTTAATTAAACCGAAATAAAAAAAATAAAACTTAGCAGTTTAAGTTACTCAATTACATAGGTACAGGTTTATTTACTCAAGTAAATGGTGGAGCATTTGAGGCATATAAATTTTGTATAATGAAGCAATAACCTGATAGTTAAAATTTTTAAGGAAAATGTGGCCACCTCAAAAAAAGCTTTTTTGAATAAGGTTCTTTTGCTTTGAATTTGTATTCTTTAGCAATCGCTGGCTAGTTATAGCTCTTTTCTGTCTGTTCACCTCATTCAACCGATCGGAAGACCAAACGTACATGTAGATGATTCTGGACTGTTTTTATGCATGTATATGTATGTTTGAACAATTGGATTTTCTTTACCAGATCGTGCATTTCAGATGTGTTTGGCGGTAGATCACAACTACACACTGATGCTCCAGCCAATCTACCTTGTGAACATGGGGACTACGATTCTGGAATTATATTCTCCACCAGTAGCCTTTTATTCGATCATGTATTTTATATAACCATTTAAAACTGTAATAAAAACACATAAGACTCCAAAAGCCCACCATATTGGATTGAGAATGATGTCAGACTATTTTTCTAATTAATCTCGGCAAGCCCTTTCATTAATTGATATCCAGCAGAAGTGCATAAAAAATAACTATTCCGCCAACTTGGCCGGTCCGCCATATTGGATTTAGAATAACGTCACATTATTTTTCGAGTTACTCTCACCAAGCCCTTTTATTTGATACCCATATCGTAGAAATGTATTGAATATAACTATTCCGCCATCTTGGATTTAGAATGACGGCACATTAGCTTATCGTGTATTGTTATCCAAACTAAACGTCTGTACCAAGTGTTAGCTCAATCGGTTGAAGATATCTGTTTCAAAATTGAGTAGAAAGATTCTACCTGAACAAACATACATTGAAGGTTAAAAAATAAAAGCTTTTAAAATTTAAACTTGCAGTATGTGGAGAAACTGTAGATTCACTGTAGATGCCAATGTCGTTCCATTCTGCATTATCAGACATTTAAAGCAATAAAGTTGCAGTTAAGATATCACGTATGAATTACGTATCAATAAATAAGTGTTAAATATAATCAGTTACCCAATTATTCAATGGCTAGAATGACGTTGATATACAAGTTGCTCTGGTCTTAATTCCTAATTACGAGACATTAGTCATTCATTATATATTCGCATTATGTTAGTGTCAATTCGCTGTTAAAATATCAAGGCGATATAATGGAATCCTTCATAAATTTATTCATTTAAGTTATGAAATACGTCCTACATATAATGCATAACTTAATACCTTTACTTACAAATAATAGGGTGAGCACTGATTCGGTTTATTAAGGATCACTGAGTTATATGTATACCTATGTTTTATCTTCAAGTGCGCAAAGTATCTCCAACTTTTATCTTCACGTGCTTCTGTTGTGCATGCCTTTGATCACTTTACGTTACGAAAAGTTCAAAGACTATTAAGAGAATATAAAAGAATATCGACATATATGAAACTGGGGTCAAGTAAATGGTAAACGTTGATTTGATTTGATTAGTTTCGGAGTATACACACGTTAAAAATCTGAACACCTTACGAACTGTTTTGACATCCAAAATATACTCCAAATATAGACAGTCAAATATCGTAGTGACTTTATTACAAACAGAAGTGAAGAACCCTTCGTACTACCTCTACTTCTAATAGGCAATAACTTTCCTAATTGCAGGCCAAAATAATCCTGAACTAAAAATTCTTCACAGACGAAGTTTTATTTTTTGCACAATTTTTTTTTCGAAAAAAAAGCAAGATTAAGTAAATCTCAAGAGATAGAAAACTTTATTGAAATTTTCATCCTAGTATTAAGTGTGGCTTCACCTCCTTTATTTTGCCAGAAGGGTTATCAAAACATTTCAAGTCTACATTTCTTCAAAGGCAATGTTCGGATAGGTCAGTAGGTGTATAGATATTTTTTAAGGCAATAGATAAAACGCTTTATGAATACAAAGAACGTTTGTATTCCCACACCCTCCCTGCCTAATCCATTTCGACCGCTATCGGGAAAAATTTTCATCAAAAAAACCCGGAAATTGTAAAAGAAGGTTGACAATTATTGGCTATGAAACAAAATTTGACTAAAGCGAGAACATTCACCTCAATATTATTTATTTTCGTAACTTGTTGTTCGACCCATAATGAATTATCAACTCTGTTGGGGACGGTAAAAAGGTGCAAATAATATCTAACATTGCTAAAAACATCATACATGAATGTTTGTATCTGTAGAAGGATATATACACTATGTCAAAGTTTTAGTACAACTAAGAAAGCTATTTGTAAGTAATCTACACTTCTATGGTATTCTCTATCATTTTGTTCATGTTTTCCGTAGGTACTAATGCAATTCCTGACCTGACAATAGTATTTCAAAAAAATTGAAGCTATAATCAGATATAAAGATCCAAAAAAAATCTGACGCCCTCCTTTCCCAGATTTTTTAAAAAACTTGACGATTTGTAGATCAATGTACTCTCATACAAAAAAATATCGTCAAGCGCCTTGACTTAATACTTCCCACACATTATTGGTGCTAACAAAAATTTGGAGTTCCCCTATATCCATCCTCTTCAAAAAATTAAGCAATGATCAGGGACTTTTGATTTTTCATTTTCTGCTGTTTCCTTCTCCGCCACTGGCAAGACTTCCAATAACAAAACACTGTTACCATTTCCTCCACGTTAGTAATACGTTGTCAACATTTTCATCACATTCAAGTTCGTATTAGTTTCTAAGTTACACGTTATAGAATTATAATATTATATCAAATTATTCGACAGATATAAAATTCAAAAGCGGCATTCAGAGAGGTGTAAAAAGCACATGGTATCATGAAAGCCAATTTTTTTCAGCGTATTGTAGAGTATTTTGTGAGTACAACAAAGTTTTAAAACTCCCCACCCCCCAACCACCTCAACTTCATTCCCACCCAAAAAAATGAGAAAACGGTCAGGAACCCCTAAAATTCCTAAAAACGATATTCGGGCTGTTTTTATATTTTTGATATTTTGTTTATCGCTGCGCCGCCACTGACACGATTTCTAAAAACCATACATCCTTTCCATCCACACCGCGATAATAACGCTGTGTCCAAATTCCATTAAAATCAATTCAATACTTTCTAGGTTACACAATTAAAAACGATCTGAAGCAATACTCGTATGTATACATCATAAAACAGCTGCTAAGTCCCTTGGTTTCTGTAATAGGCAAGACAATGTTAAGATGGACCTAAAAACATCTATTATGCTACTAGGTCTTTCTTTCACAGGTCAATGGACAGCATATTAGCAGTGCAACAAATTTTTCAGCTTTACAATCCCCCACCTTCCACCACTCCAATTTCACCCCCACAAAAAAGTAGAAAATGAATAGGAACTCTTAAAACCCCTAATAACGAAGTTTGAGGAATATTTTAATTTTTTTGTGTTTTGCTAATTACTCCGCCGCCTGTGGAGCGATTTTCCAAATTATATCACGATTACCTACTGAATCCACAGCCGTCTCTATACAAATTTCATCTCAATCCATGCAGAGGTTACTCTGATTGAGATGACGACGTTATAAAAACGCCAATAGACTGACAGGCAGATCGACAGACAGACAGACCGACGGAATTGAGTGTCGTGGATTTTCATTATGTGGATATCATAAAACGCCGAAAATGTGTATTATCTTAAGACCGAAAACTTGCGCGATCACAATACTCCTCTTACGTATCGGTGTGGTAAAGTAAGATCGTAACTGAAATGATTTTGAATAGTGACTCCATAACATCGCTCAAGTAATTTACTCAGAAACGTGAGGGTTCGTTGGAACATAATCCAAATTACAATACGTTTATATGCTGTTACAGTAGCTATGAATTGCGCTCAAACGTGTTTGCAGCATTTTTATCCGTTCGCTTACAATCGTAGGCTATGTTTAAAACGCAAGAATTAAGCTGAATGGTCTTTTGTTCTACGTCGTTTAGGCGTGGAATAAGAAAGCAATAAAATAGCGAGAATGTTGAATTTAGTTTCTTGCTTTAAATTTCCTGCGATCCTTTGATATATGAATGTCGACTGAATATTCCATTAATTCCTTTAGTTTTGTACCAGGTCGTGCAAGGGTGCAAGGATCTCAGGTTTCCAAGATTGCAGAATCTACATCTACAAGGCTGTAAAATAAAACAGACAGGTGCAACCTGACAAGTGTAACAAGAGCCGTGAGAAATATGAAATAGACAAGGATAACAAGAGACGAGAGGATATGAAATAACGTGTGCGTGTGAGACAGCGGCGAAATTCCCAAGTCTCTTGCTACGTTTGTCAGGTTGTACAGGGTGGCCTAATAAGAATGGACCCCGGCAATATCTCGGTAACCGTTAATCATATAATTTCGAGCAAAAAATATTACAAGATAAATCGGCTAAGAGAAATCGCTGGAAATTATTTTCAAATTCCGCAAGTGGCCGCTAGGGGGCGCAACTGTTACGATCAATCAGATAAACGGCTTTTTCTCAAAAAATATGCAAGTAAAGGTATATTATAAATTCTATCGTCATATAGACAGGACAGTTTCTGATTTTTTTTATAGTTTTTTGCTGTATCTTGTGAGATGTAGTGGTGGGGGAATGTCAAAAAAGTTTTTATTCTAATGACCATAACTTTGGTACGAGTTAACGGAATTGAACAAGCTAGGTTTCGTTTGGAAAAGCTCTTCTTAACAAATAACCTGCTATATAAAAATTTTCCAAGTTTATCTTGACTTAGTAGCTACAGGGCGGTATTTGACATCATAACAATAATTACGCATTATTACGAAAATTGTAAATGGTATGCTATATATCTTTCAACATAGATATATAGAATATAGCAGAAGGGGGGTAGTCATTGCCGAAACAAAAACCAGTTAGGTAATAAACGGTTAATAATTGAGAATGCGGCAATTAAACGCACAAGTGGACTCTTTTAACTTTATTCCAAGCTTTCGGAAACTTATGATTCCATCTTCAGGGAAAGTTAGTGAGATTGCAGCGAAATGATGTTAAATGGGAGAGTTTTCACAAAAACTAGCACAATTTGTGTAAAACACAAAACCGTTGTCACGAAACATTGAATGTTGATACAAAGGACTTTAAACATTAAAAAACACATTAAAATCAGATATCTGTAGTAAAATCGGATATTAATTTCTTAAAATAGCCACGTGGAAATGTTTTAAAACGAATGTGAATACATAGAATATATATTTATATAGAATTATTAAAAAGCCAGTGTAAGATTTAACTTCCTAGCTATTTTTAAACCGGAGATATCAATAAAACAAGTATTATGACATGTGTGCTGTGAAATTCAGAAACAATTGCTGCCCTATAAGAATATAACCTCTGCCACATCGTCTTAGTAATCATTCTATAGATGATACTCAAGTAGAACCACTTGAAATCATATTTTAACTTTTCAAAATAACCTACAGGTGGCGTAGAAGTCGCCAATAAGTGCTATATCCGATTTTCAAAATAATGTAACTTTTAAAAGAAACAAGCAAAAAGAAATTACAGTATAAAGTTGATTATCATTTTTGTCATTATTGAACGTCAATTTGAGCTGATCACAAAGCGTTACATGAACTCCACAAGCAATGATAGTAAGAAAAAATCAATATGAATAAATCTTAAAAATTAAGACCAATTAACAGCAAAATAAAGCAAAATAAGATGGTATAACAAGAATGATAACAAACAATAAATACATAAACCTAATTAACATGCGCATACCATACCTACTGTCAGCGTTGCCTTAGATGTTCAATGCCGCCCATCGTTTTAGATGCACTTATGCATCCATTCACGCGTGGATAAACCTGCCAGTTTGAGCATCTAGAGCAACACTGAAAATAGGTTGAGTATACGCGTGTGAGTTAGGTTTATGTATTTTATCTGTTAACTTTGTTGTTATACCACCTTACTTTGCTTTATTTTCCTGTTAGTTAGCTTCAATCTTTAAAATCTATTCACATTGATTTTTTCTTACTATGTTTACTTGTTGAGTTCATATAACACTCTGTGATCAACTCAAATTGACGTTTAATGATAACAAAAATAATAATCAATTTTATACTGTAACTTATTTGTATTTGTTTCTTTTAAAAGTTTAATTATTATGGAAATTGAATACAGCACTTATTGGCGACTACTACGCCACCTGGTGGTTATTTTAGAAAGTCAAAATATGATTTCTAGAAGTTTTACTTGAGAATTACCTATAGATAGATTACTAAAACGATGTGACGAAGGCTATATTCCTATAGGGCAGCAATTGTTTCTGAATCTCTCAGCACACTTGTCATAATACTTGTTTTAATGATATCTCCAGTTTGAAAATAGATAGGAAGTTGAATCTTGCACTGACTTTTTAAGAATTTCGTCCTCTATATATTTGTTTTAAAATATGTATAGCATACTATTTAACATTTTCGTAATAATGCATAATAATTGTTATGATGTCAAATACCACCCTGTAGCTACTAAGTCAAGACAAACTTGGATAATTTTTATACAACAAATTATTAGGTAAGAATGGATCTTGCAACAAAGACCTAGCTTGCTCAATTCTGTTAGCTTATACCAGAGTTATAGCCATTTGGATAAAAACTTTTTTGACATTCCCCCACTACTACATCTTACAAGATAGAGCAAAAAACTATCAGACAGAAATTGTCCTGTCTACATGATGGTAAAATGTATATTATACCTTTACTTGCATATTCTTTGAGAAAAAGCCGTTTTTCTGATTGATCATAACAGTTGCGCCCCCTAGGGGCCACTTGCGGAATTTGAAAATAATTTCCAGCGAATTCTCTTAGCCGATTTACCTAATAATATTTTTTGCTCGAAGTTATATGATTAACGGTTACCGAAATATTGCCGGCGTCCATTCTTATTGGTTACCCTGTACATAAAGCGGAAACAGCCATAATAAAAAAGAAATAATTTTGAGGACAAAAGTCAATATTGCTGGATGGGTAGAATACTTCGAAGCACTTTTTTTATGGCGATAGACCAAGCGTTCTACCTCCCGCAGAGGATAAAATAAATGAAGAAGGTTCAGAATTATCTAAGGAAAAACTTATTTGTGCAACAAATCTCACTCAGTTATTGCAATTACCGCGGGTTGAATACTATACTTTATCTACGACCGTAGCAATTAATAGTACGATTTAATAATTACGAACTATTGCTAAATTCAGTTCTGTTACTGAAATAAATAATCTGCACCGTCCAAATGAACGTTTGATGTCTTATAGCCAGCTTTGCAGATATTATAGCATGTATATCATATATATTTCTACTGGTAGTGGTAGCTAGGCGTCGCTGTCGCGTCGTTCATAACCCACGGCTGGAGCGTCAGTTATGAAAAATAATTCAATCTTTTTTTATAGGTTGCTCAAAAGCAATTGGCGTAAGGCTATGGCGACCGGGCGTAGGGATGTGGCTACCCCATCACCCAGAGGCGATGATACACCTTGCACCGACGCGGGAGAAGTGTAGTCACTTACACTTCGCCCGCGGTGCAATCACCCCCACATCGAAATATTTCCGGGAAACTGGAAATGGGTTCCCGGAAATAGGCGGCGCCAAATGGCCTCACGGCTCATGTTCCGTCGCTGGACCGATGTCCCCTGTTGCTCATAAATGACAAGTTGGATTAATTTGAGGATTAAAATTGCTCAATGGCTCTTCCAGGATCAAAAGATTCCGGAGGTAAAATACCTGGCCGTTCATTGCATACGTTGCATTAAGCGAAGCTAACAACCGAAGCCGTCCTTCGCAGCAACTTCGCACTGACGACAGGCCTGAAGGCCAGATAAACGTGTTCAGAGCCGATTTTATAAATACATATACGAGGTCTTGCCTCCAACATAATCTTTGTCCATCAACGTCTCCAAGCAAGGAAGACACACATTCTGGCGCTCACGGAAACTCAGGTTGGCTCTTCAACAATGTATAACTGCTATAGATATCCCAGATGTGACTTACACACCCGATTTACGTTGCGTTTCCACTAAAGATGTGAGAGGATGTCTTTGGAGGAATGTGTTTTTAACGAACCAATAGCTCCGCTACACATCTTCGCACCGCTCATCTTCCTAGCACATCTTTGATGGAAGCAGCCACACCATTTCACAGCTTCGCTACACATCCTCGCTGCGTATATTTTCCTAGCACATCTCTGATGGAAGCGCAGTGTTAGACGTAGGTTTGCCGCATGCGTGTACATTAAATCTGGGCTTCCTTGTCATCGAGAGGAGGAGCTCATCCTGGAAGGATTTGACATCATGGCTTCCAATATCATTCCAAATTCATATGCTGCATCTATAGACCACCAAGTAGTGACAACTTCAAAGAGCTCTTCCAGAAGCTTTTAGCCACTATGGATGCATTGCAATCAGGTCACCCTAATTCAGAGATAGTCTTTCTGGGTGACTTCAACGTTCACAACTCATACTGGCTAAAACACTCAAATAAAGCGGACGATGAGGGACGTGAAGCTGAAGCCTTCACTGTTAGCTGCGGCTTGGGACAGATAGTCAAAGAACCAACAAGGATCCCCAACCGCCACGGAGATTTTGCTAGTCTGCTGGACCTACATCTCACAACTACTACACCAATTTACACAGTAAAAGTAACCGCTCCACTAGGATCGTCTTGCCACAACACCATGCAGTGTGCATTCTCCAGATCTCCACCATACAAAGCCTCCCCGTGTCTGGCATTGCGGATCAGCAAAGTAGGACGACCCAAGAGAATACAATCAGTCCTTTCTCTGGAATGACATCTGCTTCAAATCACGAGACCCATCAGCTTGCGCCCAAGAGATAACAGAGGTATTAATATCCTGCATGGAAGCGTATATTCGACATGTCGTCAAGCGTCCCTCCAAAAACCAGCCACGGTTTAATCAGCGTTATAGAGATGCAGTTACCTCTAAAAATCAACAATACAAACAATGGAGAAAACATCCAAAAAATTAAGAACTAGTTCTTCTCATGTTCTAGTTCATCCAGAAGATTCTGGTTTGTAGCTAAGGCTGTCAGTCAGAACTTTTCCTATTCGTCAATACCACCATACCACCCTTTAACAGAGAGGACAAGTCTATTGCTTCTATTCCTAAAGAAAACATCTTAGGGAGGCTTTTCGCAGCCAATTCTACTATAGACTTCCAAGAAAGTACTCCGACCTTAACCATAATGATGAAATCGAGAACGGCAGAGGTCAAGTTTCAACATCGAGATGTAAAAAGCATACTACCATGTATTCATATTGTTTCATCCTGCTCTGAGTCGTCTGACTCTTATATATTTACTCGTAATAATAATCTCAGTAACAACTGCCCCAATTTTGATGAAATTTGGGAAGGGACTCGCTGTAGAGTCGCATTTTTGTTAGAACTCCTCACGAACATTTCAAACATTCCTGATAATTTTTAATTCTATTTGGAAATTATTTGTGTTCATAGAGGCCCTAATAAAATTGACTTTGGTGAGAACACATATATGTAAATTGTTTTTGAAGACATTGTTCTACACCTTTGTAAATTTTTGTTAAATATTGGGTTTGAGGATTCTTTAAACTGCAACTTGTAATTTTGACACCCTATTTCTACAATGGTGAAGATGGATAAGGTGTTTATGAAAATCGTTCCCAGTGATCATTTTCTTTGTCTTTGGGAGCGGTAAAATTGGAATGAGGTAGGATGGTGGTTTGAAAGAATATCTTTATTTGTTTAGCTATCACCCTTAATAAATGCCAAAATCCTATCCGTCATTAATTCCAGCAATAATTCTAACTTGCTTCATGGTTAGTATTTAGCAGGGCCGCCACATAGCAAGGCTGGGCCCAGGACCAGATTCTGGTCCCGGGCCCCCAATGCCATAGCCGTCTCAGGTGATGAGGCCGTGACCTTCGAACTGTCAACGAAGCTATTGGTTTCGTCTCTCCACGCAAAACGTCATTTGTACTTGCTTTCAAGTTTCAGTGATTGAAATGTCTAAATTTTCATTGAACTATGTTTTTCATCCTTCATTTTCTCAAATAAATATAAGAAACTGTAACTGAAAATTGGAAACGCTAGTTTTCACATAGGTTAAGTAGTTATTAGTTATGGGATTTTGTTATTTTTTCGTCTTGGAATAGTACGATTGCAAATAGAAGCCGTATCCAGAGGCATTCATAATTACTTATCTCTGTCCATAAACTTTTCTCCATTTTGATGTATAAATTATACAAACCTATGTCGGAACTTGTTCGATAATAATACCTTACTCCTTAGATCAGTATGGTATTTCAGGATGCCATAATGAAAATTATTTCATTTTCTATGCACCAATACCAAAGAAATGTAAAGTCTTGAGTATGTGTGTGAGAAGTATTGAGGCAATCAACTTGACTGTTTTTTGACTGACTGTTTTATCGACACTGGTTTGCACAACTTTAATCTGTTTAAAGCAAGTATTGTTTACATAAGTTGAAAAACCCTGATTACAACAAAAATCAAAAAATTCTTCAACATAATAAGCAAGCTACACCTCTTACCTCATTAATATGAATTCGTTTACATACGATATATGGCTTGAATCGAATCAATGATCTGGCATTAGGTTAATGCAAAATAGTCGCTCATTATTAATTCCAATCGTGGCGTCTGCGGTGTCTGACGCCAATAATGGAGATTAGCCTATCTTTTATTGTATTCCTTATTAGACTACGACCTGTTGTTGATCACATTGCGGTGACTTCATAAAAGAAGGAATACGTCATCCATTGCGCTTCACTGGTCATTAAATAAAACCACATTGATTAAATGTAAGAAGGTTTACTAACGTTTTATTACCACTGCAATTCCTAATATAAGTTATTGTCGTCTAATTTGTGCTTAGCAAAACGCCGCTGAAACAGACAAAGCATTAATAACAACAAAATAGCATTTGTTATAGGCTGAAGGGCAAGTTAACAATTACACCGACCACAGAAACCAAAGGGCTGCTTTAGAGCCCAACTATTTGATATATGATTGTTACCATAAATATTAATAGTATTATTTCGTTATATACAGAGTGGTCCACTGTGTAGTGGCACAGATAATGCTAAAATAATTGACAATTTCTCAATACACTTATATCCGGGACAGCTTTGTTTTCGAGATACACGGTGTTCAAATTACAAAAAACCTATATTATTGCCTAAATCGTTGAGATAATGTGAAATTTGGCTCACAGGCTAAGCTGAAGATCCTTTGTGATATTCTCCATGATCTAGGGATTTGATTACAAAAACCAGTGGTGGAGATATGGCTATAGAATTACCATTTCTTTAAAAACTCCTACCACCCTGACTTTGTTGCAAATAACAATAATATTATTCTATGATACATGCATTTTAAAATGAAAAAAATTCTTGCATTTTTTTCTTACAAATAACAAGGGATACAACTTCCAATCAAATAAGATTTGAAGTATGTTTCTAGAATTCAATCTCTTCGGAAGTACATAATAATATGGACCAAATAGGTTACCACTGTAGATTCCCAGACAAATATTGATTCATGCTGAAACCTTCGTGGTCTAATTTGATGCGGATTTTCATGGGCCCATACAGGTTGATTATGGAAATTTAAAATTCCACCTCGAGTAAAATAGTCCACAGAATATATTTTAAGAATTCGTTATAGTTGCGCAGTAGCCACCTACAGAACTCTATCTTCTCTTCTTCGTCTGCGGTTGTAAACCATGGATGCTTTATAAATAAAAAGGATATCGGTGATTCCATTTTAATACTCTTAAGATAGTGCTTTTAGAAGTTCAGGTGGTTCTATCTACCTCCTAGGTTAGTATTATTTTTCTTGTCTCAGTAAATTTAATTCTTTTATATTCATTTTCAATAAACGAAAATAAAATCACTAAGTTTATGTTTAAAAGTTTTATATTTATGTTTATAGTTAGTTATATTTCTACTTTACACATGCAATTTATAATTATTTTATTTAATTGTGTTTTTTTGTGTTTTTTTTGTATTATTATTCTTATTTTTATTAAATACAGTTCATTTTTTATTGATTTATAGTCACCTGAAGATGGTTTAGATTAAAATAAACCGAAACGTAGCGAAGGAAAGTTAAAGTTTCAATCGTTGACCGAAACCCGTGAAAAACAACCGTAATATATAGTCGCGGTCACTAGAAAAATAAGCATGAACCAGTTAAGATTTTTCTCCAGTGCTAAATAATAACTTCATTGATATCACATCGATCCCACGTATAGAGGGACCAAATAAGTTTTTGCAGCTAAGCAAAATGTTTTTCGATAATTAATCGAGCACTACTAAATATATTTTTAAAGACCGTAAATTTTTTGGCCCTTATTATAACAACTCGGTGAATATTTCGATGAAATTGCCTTAGTATTTCCAAGTTACAGAGGAGCTGAATATACGTCAGACATGCTGGTAATAAGTAACGTAAATGTTTTAAAACGTCCAAAAACATGTATTAAATTTTGAAGTTTAGTCAATAGCGGCTGTATGCTTAGAAATATTTGATACATATTACATACTAATATTTGGTTGCAGTGTCACCTGCAAACTAAACTGTAATAGAGTTTTCACGGATTGCCGCTAGTATGGTGAGAATTGAAGGTGTGTCTTTGATGATTTTCAAGACGAGTATCGATTGATAGTTCCCGAAGGCTCTGGTAATGTACACTGTCTAGTCAAATAACTGTTTATAAGGGGGGGTTAAGAATCAACTCTTCGGCTTTGAATATTTATCTTCATGTTTTGCCCATTCTTCTTGCCTCGTCTGTAATCGTTCTTCTCCAGGTTACTTTGGGACTTCCTATGCGTCTGCTTCCTTGGAAAACCTCCAGTCTAACGTTGTTTGATCTGTCCATTCTCTGTCACTAACTATACGGCCCAGATATTCGAAGTAATCAACTCTTCTATAACTTCGTTGCGAAGAAGAAGAGGTGCTTGGTCTAATTCATATATTTGACTGCATAATCTTCAGTGTTTCTTCGGCAGAGACAAAGGCGTTTCATGAAGTACAGAATTTTTACCTAATTTGAAGCTGCTTTTGCACTTTACCTTATTTCTAAAGATTAAAATTTTGTCATTATATTTTTGCAGGCATTTGTATTCTGCACGTAATACCGCTGACCGCACAATATAATCGATAATAAAACACAATACATAGACAGTATCTAAGACAATAATGAAGTTATTTGTATTCAACGCACGATGATGAATAAAAATATTCGCGATAAATACAATATTGCAATGGTATAAACTAAGAGATCATCGATCACGTACTGCACACGCCTGTGTCATCGCAAAAATCCATGCCCATTTTTCTAATTAGATATTTGGCGAAAGGTGATCTTGAATATATGTTTTGTATGCTTACCGTGTTGGACAGCAGCCAATATGCAATTAAAATTGAAGAATTGTTGTTGCATAACAGATAACGCTCATAAAACATGATATGTAGGTTCACTTCAAAAGATCTTGTCTTCGTTCGTAGAAAAATTAAAGGGTATCAACATTTTTTCTCAAAATTTGCGCTGAAAAATACTTTTGGAGACTTGGAGACACAATACGTTGGAATCATAAAAGGATGGATGTTAAGCTTTGAACGCAAAACATGAATAAACATCTTCACCGTTAATACAATCTAAATATTCATTGAGTCAAGGCCCTCTGTATGTATAACAACAACTCAAAGACTATACTATCACGTACGGTTTCATTTTCAGCCTTAAACCTGACTAAAAACTTAACTAGCACCAGATAAAACATGCTAGAGCTTTTACATGACGTCACCATATGCCTATAACTATGACTAAAAGTCGCAGGACGTAGGGAGGGGGAGGGCAAAATTTCCAAACAATCTTATATTAAATTTATTGATTTATACCTATATTTCTAACCTGCGGAGCTTTCATGCTACAATAACTAGGTTATGAGCTTCGAAGAAGAAGGTTCATAAATGGTCGATTATTATTGGATAAAGCATTGAACGGCTCAAAAAAATGTAAACAAAAGGTTTAGGGTCTCCAAGTATCTACTATCTAAGTTCTAAGTGTTGCTCATAAACTAACTGACAAATAAACAACATTAACAATTAATATACTAAATTTAAATAGTACCACTATAATACTCGTGATAGTGACCCAAGCTAGACGTACCGATTTGCAGTTTATGCCAAGTTTCCTAGTTTTTGTGTCGATGACAATAATACAATTCTGAAACAGTTGAATTTGTGTACATCTAGCATTCAGTTTTACCTCAGAATTCGGAGCAGAAAGCTTTTTTATGTGTCAGCTTTACGCTCAAGTAGGAGATGACAAATTTCTTTTGAGTTTGGTTCCTTTATAATGTAAAATATAAACATTATAAGCTCCATAAAAATATTATTTTTCATTTTGTACAGATTTTTTGATATCAAAGATTGTATATATAATAACCAGCCAAAAATAATATCGAGCATGAGTCCTCCCAGGTGCGTAAGGAGGGTTGAGTGGGAAGACTGGCTTTGAATATTTTTAATACTCTAACCGTCTAGGTAGGGTTGTCTCTGTTCGGTTTTTTCGTAGTGTGCTCGGGCAGGACCCACAAAACGTTTTTTTGGTGGCGCTCCTTTTTTATTTGAATTTCTTATATTGCGACAAAATTATTATAATACTATTCAAAATTAAAATCTCTAAGGCAGTGCTTTAAGCATTGGTACCGAGAATACAATTTCCATTACAATTCATATTACATGTTTTAATTCTAAGCTGTATTTAAGCTATATTTATATGTTTCTTTAGTTTTTTTGACAAACGTATTGAAGCTGTTGTTTAATGTGCTTGTCAGTATACTATAAGCCTTTGACTGAACTATAAAGTTATTCTAACCTTTGGTAGTTGACAATGAACTGATGTTATATCACTCTGCATCATTGTATTCTACTTATGTACATATTGCATTATTTAATTGAATTACCGTAAAGCATTTTTGGCTGCTAGTGATCACTTTGTGTATATATTTACAATGCTCCAATTCCAGAGAAGTTTATTCAAATCCCGGATGATTGATCCCTCGTATAAGTAATGGGTGTGTAAATCAACTTAAGTTAAATAGAATCTTTAGGATATTACTTTGTATTCTTTGCATTCTTCAGAAAATGACTTTTCCACATGTACACCGCACAGGAAGAAGCTATCTAAGATGTGATAAGATGTATGCATTATATATGTCAAGTTTGACCCTACGTATAAAAAATGATTTATTTATACAGTTGAAGTTAACCTAAGCACTTAATAAACTAACACTTCTAACTTAATATCCTTGATAATAATGTTTGATACTATCATATTCTTATTCATATATTTAAAAACCATGAATTTAGTTTTTTCTATATTTATCTTCAATTTGTTACATAGTAACCATTTACAATATACCCTTAAATCAGTAATTATCACAGCCTTCAAGTCACATTCATTGTCTTCTGAATAAATTAAAATATCAGCAAAAGTAAAATAATCACACTCAAGATTTGCACAACGTAAACTTAAAATATACAATGAGTACAACAGAGGTCCCAAGGTGGACTTTTGGGGAACACCATATTGATTAGATACTGACTTTTGACATATTGCCTATTGACTAGATATGATTCTAATAATGTATTATTCTCTTCACTGCGCCTACCGGATGTTTTATTAACAGAAACCTAAACCTCCGTTCTTTTTTGCCCTTAAAAATGGTTATATCTGACTGCTGACTGCACACGGATTCTAGTCACCCCCCCCCTAACGTGGCTAAAGTCCTGGGCTGAGTCGATATGTATATGAATATTTTGAGGTCCACAATCAGAACATACGTCATACATTATATCACCCAGTATATGGCTATTATATTTTATTAAACCAATATTGCCGTAGTTATAGTCAACGGGTTGATTTGAATTTTAAGAAGTTTTAAAGATTAATGTTTTAAATGAAGATACGGGTTATAATACATTTAAGCATCGCCAACGTCCCAATTGAAATTTTAAACAACACTGCTTGGATAAAGTGGAGGAGCCTACTCGTTTTAGATCATTTAAGCTCGGCATCTTTTTAATTTTTAAGTGAATTATTTATTTTTTATGCGGGCTTTTCAAAGGGTGGGTTTGATTGGTAGTATAATTGGAAGGGCGGTAGCGATAATGATGATCCGACCTGATTCTCTGCATGCTGGAAATTAAATATCAATACTTTCCACTATACAGAGTCGTCTCAAAATATAGCCTTTGCTATTTTGAAAGAACTACCCGTGACACGACAAAGCTAACAGAAATAGATGAATTGCAATGTTGGAGAAAATATCCACCGCTAGTTTGATGTGCTATTTCTGGTTGCTGTCCTTCCACATTATTTTCTTTGAAAATGTTCTTGTAAAACACCTTCGCAGTTAAATACCATCTGAGGTACTGTCTGTCCTAAACTGTAGCGGCAATGTACATGTTTACGACTATTTTGAAAAAAAGAATAATTCAAACAATTCGGAGTAATTATTCTCTGAAGGCTGTAGATACTGGTAAGGTAACGGCAAACCGAAGAAAATCGTTGCTAAACAGCAGCATACTCCTGGGTGGAACGCCACGGCGTTGAAACAGCTGTTTGCGTACTGGTGGATTAACGGAGATATAGAGCAACCCTCGTATATCGACTCTCATATGCAGCAGCATATAGAACCGTGCTCTTCTGGTCAGGCCAAGCGAACACGCCGTGGCGTTCCACCAAGAAGTCTGCTGCTGTTTAGCAGCGATTTTCTTTGGTTTGCCGTTACCTTCGTGTACCAGATGGCGCACTGGCAGATATTTTCTGTCGCCTGCTCTCACATACTTCACATGTCTGCTAGACATGAAAATTCTGATGCTCTCTATCTCCGTCAGTCGACCTATGGCGCACTGATGATCGCTAATAAGCGTGAAACAGCTGTCTGCGTACCGGTGGATTGACGGAGATATAAAGCAACCCTAGTATGTCGATTCTCATATGCAGCAGCATATAGAACCGTGCTCTTCTGGTCAAGCCAAGCAAATGCGCCGTGGCGTTCCACCAAGAAGTCTGCTGGCGTTTAGCAGCGATTTTCTTTGGTTTGCCGTTACATTCGGGTACCAGATGGCGCACAGGCAGATCTTTTCTGTCGTCTGCTTTCACATGTTTCACATGTCTGGTACTTCTGGTAGACATGAAAATTCTGATGCTCTCTCTCCGTCACTTGACCTATGGCGCACTGACGATCGCTAATAAGCGTGAAACAGCTGTCTGCGTACCGGTGGATTGACGGAGATATAAAGCAACCCTCGTATGTCGATTCTCATATGCAGCAGCATATAGAACCGTGCTCTTCTTGTCAAGCCAAGCAAATGCGCCGTGGCGTTCCACCAAGAAGTCTGCTGGCGTTTAGCAGCGATTTTCTTTGGTTTGCCGTTACATTCGGGTACCAGATGGCGCACAGGCAGATCTTTTCTGTCGTCTGCTTTCACATGTTTCACATGTCTGGTACTTCTGGTAGACATGAAAATTCTGATGCTCTCTCTCTCCGTCACTTGACCTATGGCGCACTGACGATCGCTAATAAGCGTGAAACAGCTGTCTGCGTACTGGTGGATTAACGGTGATATAGAGCAACCCTCGTATTTAGTGTTTACAAATAAAAGACAGCTATTCCGCAGAATGAGTTTCACTGATAACAATCATTTTTGATCTCTTCAAAACCTGATGGCGGGGACGAAGTGGTTATATCTCAATATACCTAGTTTAATTTTCCTCTCTATCACGAACAACCCCAAGTCCCATGCTCTTCATTATGTACGAAAATGTGGAAATACGAACAGGAATAGAGATGGGCAAAACAACATGAGCGATAGATGTCTCAATGCTCAAGTAAGTAATAGTTAATTTCGTCAAGCGTTATGCCTTCCCGGTGCTTCTGTAAGGAGTCGAAGCGTCGACGATGAAGATCAATACAATAAATAAAATAGAGACTTTTGAGTGTGCCGCCGAATGTCAAAAATGCCTTGGATAGACCGCGTTACAAATATCGAAGTTCTGCGACGAATGAACAAAGAACCACCATAAAGAAGAGAAAACAGCCCATCTCGGACATTCATGAGGAATTATAGACATGCTCTTCTGAAACTAATAATAGAAAGCAAAATCGAAGGCAAAAGAGAGTCCTACAAAAGTCATGCTTGGAAAACGTCGGAGACTGGACGGGACTGGATACCCATACCCTAGTCGGTGGAGCTCAAGATAGATAAGAACTTGTCAAAATTGTTTGCCAGTCTTCATTGAATGGGGTTGGTACTTTAAAAAGATCACAGGCGATATTAGATTCCTATTTTTCTCAATTTTTTTAAAGCTCACTTTTCTACATATTCATCTTTCTCTTCATTCTCCTCATCAACCTCATCTGCATCGCTTTCAGTTTTTGGTTCACACTTTCTCATCCTCAGAATCAATGGTTTTTTTTCTGGCTGATTTGTTAGAAAGGGGAGCCTTTTGCTTTCCAGAACTTGTTTGGACAACGCAAGAGTCTTTTTGATGTTTTTAGTTGATGTATTATCCTCAGTGATTATACACCCCAAACAGGACCTTAGGAATAGACATGATGAATCATATAAATGAGATAACTATAATACTCAGAGTCTACAGTGTGTTTGCTAACAGTTTTCAGGAAAAGAATTAGTTTAGTATTCATCTAACTATGATGTTTTACATGCGCTCACGTATGATCATCATTTAAAAAAATAGATTGTTAGAGTTATTACTTTTGGAACTTGAAACTTAGAATTAATTGTACATTTGGTTTGGCAACAAATAATAAACTGCTAATTATGTCTTTCGTTGCCTGAGTAACTGTTTATACAAAAATGTATACATATTGTTTGTCAGTACTTTTTGAATGAACATTATAAATTTGTGCTTAACATTCGATGAATATATGAACTAAAATCATGCGAACAAGTTCACTATCATTCATAGCAGTGCGATTTTCGATTTTCTCAAATTAACTTACAACATGAACAAATAATTGTTATATTTCAACTGCTGTCGGTTGCTCAGAAGCATATAGCCTAATTGTTTATTAGAGGGCAGCGCCGCAACTAAGACTGTAGTTGTTTTGAGTATGAAAACAGTGAAACATATATTTAAAACTTTATTTATTTGTGTTACAGTTTATTTACAGCTATGCCATTTAGAGGTTACTGTTTTGTGGCGAAAAGTAAAATGTGAGCCAACTCGTTAGTTTCATGTAAATATGGTGCGAGTTTTTCGTCTCTCGAAATGAAGCGTTATTTGTCTCACCTGTGAAAAAAAAACACAACTTTTGACGGCGTTGACACCAAAAGCTTAGATTACGATTTTTTACTTTTGACAGAAGTCAATCTGACAGATATCAACTCCATTATTCTTCTTCTGCAGTAGCGTACCAAGGTCTTCGGCCCCCCCCCGCAATATTTTCTTCACGGGGCCCCCTCTACATAAAAAAAATATACTGAAATATACTGCGCACTGGGTGAAAACGAAACTACGGTTTACGGTGATATTTCAAATCAAATAATTAAAAGAAACTAAAGGATCTAAGTTATTTTTAAACTCCTAACCTTCAAAGTTAAAAATAGGGGAAAATCCCCTAACCCTTAAAAGTTTAAAAATACCTCACCGTTAAATTTGCAATTTAATGTCATATTGAATATAAGGCTTAACTAATAATCGTCAATGAATATTAAAAATATAATGAGATAGAAAAAATTTGGGGTGACCTCAACTTTATATCTTGATTTTTATCTCTCACTGAAGAGAGCTTATGGCGCTTATGCAGAGTCTCTGTCTGTCCGTCCGTCTGTTTGTCCGCATACAAAAGATAGCTCAAAACTACAGGCGCTAGAGAAAAACTAAATACGTATTCGGAATCAGCATGAAAAAACTAGGCCGGGAAAAATCAGGTTTTGTCAAATATAATAAAAAAATTTTTATACCAACAAATTCCACAGTGAGAGCGCCGACTGAATAAATTCTTTCCTGCCTTTTTTGATCGAGCTTTTAAGAAAAAGAGTTCATAGACCTTACGTAAAATATGATTATACATCGATTAAGTGTCTAAGGTATAGCGCTCGAAATTGAGAATCCAAGAAAAGGCGTATTCCCGTATTAGCGAGGAGGTGTGGTCGCCTGTTCCCTTTCTCCAGTGTGTGTGTCTAAGATGAGGGGAGATAAGTCCAAAAATCCAAAAGTAAGGTCAAATGGTCTAAAGGTAAGGTCCAAAGGTCACCATAAAAATGAATTTCGCATTTCCAAGCTCCTAACGTTACCTCTAAACGTACAGCAATGACTCAAAGAGCAAATTGAAGAAGAAAGCTTGCGCTTGTGCAACTATTTAGCTTTTTTTTGATATCGTGTTTGGCTGTTAAATTACAGGCATATATAGAATGTATGATTGTGCATTGCGAGTTTTTTTGCACATTAAATAACTTTTTTGTGAAAATCGAAAATAGTTGTCATTCATTAAGGTCTTAACTATATCGCCTTCTGAAATATTATATATGTGCATAGCTTGAAAATAGAGTGAGTTATGCGAGAAATTGTGAGTCCGTGTTTTACATGGCAAATACGTATGTATAAATGTGTGTATCCAGGCCCCTTAATGGCACAGATACGCTTCGGGTCAGTGTAACTTTGCCACTTGTTCCAGGCGTTTTGGAGTCTACTTTCGACCACGTTTTCGTGTTGTCAAATTTTGCCATAAAATGATAAGGGAAAAGATATTTAATTTCATTATGAAAAATTATGAGGTATAGACATATTCCGCCGCTATAGAATGAGTATAACTATTATAGTTATTACTATGTAAGAAGCTTGCTCGAGGTAGTCGAGGCTGAGCGACCCCCCCCCCCCCCCCCCCACCGCGCACGCCAGCACGCCAGCACGCCACTGTTCTTCTGCGCACTTTTGCGTGCAGTTTTGTTATCAACTTTGCCAGTACTTAGAAAAATTTCCAAATAATTTGATATCAAACTTCATATCAAATATTTCATCCGAAATATTGGCTCAAAAAACGGTATGATATGTCACAAAATTTTATAACAAATTTGTTCGCAAATTTCATGTGGAATTTGATAGCAAATTTAGTATCGTGTCACGGCTCTTACTTACATTTCGACCACCTATGAGGGCTTTCCCGTATAATAAGTTTCAGAAAAAGACCTAAGAATAGATTGCCTATATAATCGAGCACTATGAAGTACAGTACCAGTCACCACCAACTCTGTATTCATGATCGAACAACCACAGCATAGTAAACAACCAGCACAATAACTCAGGTTGGCGGCAATTACACGCGCGTCCCCACTTTTGGATGATCTTTTTGTAGGGATGCTAACGATACTTCGATACTTGTACTTCTGCACTAATATCGAGTATTTTTATCTTAAATACTTTTTGAGCGGTTCCAAGCTGGTATCGATACTTTTGTAGGGGTATCGGTATCGAAAATAATTATATAATTATTGAGGGGTGTAATCAATTGCACAAAATTCCCTGTACGAATCAAACGCGCCTATTTGGCTAAAAAATATCGAGTTGGTGCCGGTATCGATATTTTCATTTTCGCATCTCTACCCAAACTTCACAGCCGTAAAATCATCCATAAATCATCCCAAGGTCAAATTTTGTGGGAACCATTCTTATATAGGAAATCGTCAGAGATATCGTGCTGGTTGTTTACTATGCTGTGGAACAACTGTATACTTTTTTAAAACAAAATATATCGAATCAATTCTTAGCTACTAGTCTATTGAAAGGCCACGGGCGGGCGGTGCACCGCCCGCACTAATAGCGCGTCGTAAGGCAGCTGATAATGTATTCATACACTGCACTAGTTGCACCATAAACCTAATGTACTCTATCGACAAATATGTGCATACTCAAACCGCTAAGCACCCATTCATTTTAACTTGCAAACTATCGTGAACGATAAATTACCATTTTTACATAAAAGTTGTATGAAAATAAATTACCTGAATGAAAAGGTAGCAACAATCATTCCGTGGAATCGTCTACATATTATGGAGTACACTGGCGTAACAGAAAATATACGGATGATACGTCAGGTGTTACAGAAATCATTTTCATCCAACTCAAAGTGACCTCAAGGATATCACAATCCTTGTTTGGAACATGTCCTGAATTGCATCAGGCACGATGTCCCTATTCCACGACTGCGCTCTTTCGATCTCTTTGATCTCATCAGATCGACTTGGGTACAACCCGATATCAGGCTGATATGAAAGCAGTGAACCAAAGGAAATAACTACTCGGAGGGCTAAAACTCCTACTGGCATTGAATTACAATATTAATAAAAGTATCAGTAATAATAGTCTTTATTGGACATAAAAGACAAACACAGTATATGGCAGGTAAAAATATACAAGAGATATAACAAAACTACAATATAATGTTTAATATTGATGCAACAAATTGTAACATAGGAACCTCAGAAACATAGAGATATAAATAGAATACTAACGATAAAATTAGGCAAAGACAGGATTATTACTCTGTAACATAAGAGATAGAATCACCATGACGACCATGACGATCGGGCAGTTTCGGGTGCCTACCATACAGTGTCTTACCACAGCATAGCAAACAACCAGCACAATAACTCAGGTTGGCAGCAAATACACGCGCGTCCCCACTTCTGGATGATTTTTTTGTAGGGATGCTAACGATACTTCGATACTTGTACTTCTGCACTAATATCGAGTATTTTTATCTTAGATACTTTTTGAGCGATTCCAAGCTGGTATCGATACTTTTGTAGAGGTATCGTTGTCGAAAATAATTATATAATTATTGAGGGGTGTAATCAATTATTGCACAAAATTCTCTGTACGAACCAAACGCGCCGATTTGGCTAAAAAATATCGAGTTGGTACTGGTATCGATATTTTCATTTTCGCATCTCTACCCAAACTTCACAGCCGTAAAATCATCCATAAATCATCCCAAGGTCAAATTTTGTGGGAACCATTTTTATATAGGAAATCCTCAGAGATATTGTGCTGGTTGTTTACTATGCTGTGGTCTTACTACGCTGACATATTTACGAGGCCATCCGATCTCATGGTACATAGTGCTTAGAAACGCGTTTCTAAGTTACAGAGTACCGGCGCCGAACCCTTAGGCATAGAAATATAAATAAAGTAGTGATGATAAAATTAGGCAAAAACAGCAGTATTGACTTGAGTGCTTTCTTTGGGGAAACTAATATCAGCGACGATTGTTGTATGGTTTGAAGCAATCAACTCTTGCCAAGTTCCCCGAAAGTGCTCGACTAGTTTTGTAAAATCAGTACCTTAATGTTGATTGAAGTAACTTATACCGTTTATTACTTTTAATGTCTGCTTTTCATGGATCGAATCGTCAAGTGTTCATTCAATGAATGTTTACATCATGTTGATGGAGAACGTAGTAATTCCTATATGTGTTGCGTTAGTAGTTTGAAATAAGCTCGTTTACCGTTTAAAGATATGGCATCATCAGCCTACTATCAGAAATTATTGTCATCAATTTATATAGCCAATTAATAAATTAACACAGCAACAATATTCATCGACTCTATTTACAAACTATGTAATCAAAGAAGAAGAGCAAACACAAGTTAGTTTGGGTCCAATGTAAGGCAGGTCTGTATGTGAATGAAGTGAATCAAAGACAGGAGAGAGGCTTTCTGGTGACAAAAGCCACCAGTGCATATCTTATATCATCAGGCTCAAGAACCCTTGAACCTAGTACAGTCTGTCTGTGATACTTCATGGCGCCGCAGCGACATTGAATGTGTGCCGAGGACTCTTCCTCTTCGCCACAGAGTACACACTTCAGGTCGTTTGCCGTTCCCATCACACACCTAGCCTTACAAGGCCTTTGTGCGTCTTTCCTTCCTAGTTCCCGAGTCCAGCCCTCATCGCAAAGGTGGAGATAGCCTTGGGTGCAGCCGTTCTTATATCCTCACATGTCCCGTCTTTTGCCACCTCATACATACATACATCGATGGATCCAACGACACAGCCAATACACAGAAGGTAGCGAAATATGATGTGGTGGACAAGTTTGTGTACCTGGGATCATTGTTAATCAAAGATGGGGGCTGCACAGAGGAAGTGAAAAGAAGACTGGCAATCGCCAGGACAGCAACAACTAAACTTACAAAAGTATAGAGAGATCAAACCATTACAAAAACAGTGAAAGTAATGCTAGCGAACTCCTTTATCTTCCCAATTGCCGCTTACGCCTCTGAAACATGGACATTGAAAAAGGCAGATCGGAAAAGAATTGAGGCCTTCGAACTATGGGTATACAGGCGAATTCTGAGAGTATCATGGATGGAACATAGAACCAACGCCTCCATTCTACAAGAGCTACAAATCAAAAAGCGCCTACTAAATCAAATCAATAAGGCATAACTCACTTATTTTGGACACATAGCAAGAAGAAGAGGTGAGATGGAAAGCCTCATGATAGAAGGGAAAGTGAAGGGGAAAAGACCTAGAGGAAGGTCCCCAATGAGATGGACCGATAGACTTAAAGATATGACCGGCCACTCAATATACGAGGCAATACATTTAGCACAAGACAGAAACTCATGGAAGCAGGAAATCCAAATACATACCTAAATAGTACCACTACACCCTCACGAGGGTGAAAGGACGGAGAACACATACAAGTGACGTTTGAAGGTGTTATAGCCAGATAGCAGACCAACAAGTAACCTTAGTCGGCTGCTGTCGAATGAGAGTCAGAACAGCCCCACCTTGGCCACAGGTCCAATAAGGACCGGTTTCTCAATATCCAGTTAAATATTTATCTGCAAGATAACAGCAACTGTTAGATAAATTGTTTAAACAATTGAAGGCTACACTTACGAAGTCACGTAAATCTTATCTGACAGTTGTATCCATAGCAACGCTATCTAGGAGATACCTATCTGACACTTTAACTGGACATTGAGAAACCGGCCCCAAGTCTCTTAGCTTGACGGCGATGTCCAGAGATTCCTCTCCATCTCATAAGATATTGATTTTGTAACCACACCTCTGTTTGCTTCCTAATGGCACCTGCTGTTAGCTTCACAGCTGGATCAGGACACCGGAAATTATTTCTCGACCCTCGCCTTGCGAGCGCGTCCGCCATTTCATTACTACTAACTCCAACATGACGCGGCACCCACATACATGGCATCTGTCTGACGAAATGTCACCCAAGACCTTTCTACATAACAGAACGAGCCTTGATGTAAACCTACAAGTACCAATGAAACTGATCTGTAGTGGTATCCTAAATCTATGTTGATTCAGCAAATATACATTGCAAAATATACCGAACCTCTGATACTTTGATCCCGAAACCGAAGATGCTGCCGTAGAAAAAATTATTTGGTTTCCCAAAAAAAAAAAGATGAAGAAGAAGAAGAAGAAGATATGTTACGCCTATGCTTGAACTTGGAACGTAGCAAACTTTTAAGGTCATTTGTAGGTGGTAATTTAATATTTTCGACTGTTTGTAGAATGTAGACGTAACGGTATACTTTTTATAGCTTTGCTATCCCACACGGCACTTTGGAATACCTAAACAAAGTTAAGAGTTATATAGTTTGCATTTTATTGCTCTTGTTATTCCTTACGATTTTACTTTGAATGCGTAAATAACGTTTGATGATATCATCGTCTTAGCTAATAAATAATGTATTCTATACATCAGTGTATTTAAACCTTTTTAAATTAATTACTCAGTGTTTCGTATATGCGGTAAACAATTTATTTTGCATCATTCGGTTTTAGCCTAGGCATTTGATGGCTTTCCGTTGCTTATGTAATTCTTCTTTTCTTTGATTTTTCGTGCTACCCCTGAATGACAGTACTATGATATTTTCTACATGCACCGCCAATTTTGTGGTTCAATTTCATTGTGTAATTCAAAGAGATCTTAGTGTATATGCTGTTTGGAAATATTTGCTTATATATATTTTTTAAGTCACATTTCCATATCGAATATTCACAAAAGGGAAATAGATGTTGACTTCAAAAGCCACAAAGCCTTTTTTTATCGAATACATTTAGTAGCTAGTAGGCAGTGAAGTGTATCTATTTCTGTCGTACTCCAGCTTCATCTGTTTGATCTTAGATATGTTACCTCCGTTGTTTCTGGTTAGAGTTGGTTTGTTGTAAAGAACTTTTATAATCTTGTATCTTCACCCTAGTTGTTTTGTTACATCTGAACATATATTTTTTTTATTTCATGGCCTGCTAGGTTGCTTATAGGTAGGAAAATTGGAAAACATCGGTTTGATCGAAAATTTGGGATTAAATGAAAACTACAAGAGATTGATATTTATATCCTTATATGATCAGAAAGGATTTTACATTAGATTGTATAAAAATAATTAGGCATTCCCGCTTAAAAAAATGAAGCTATCTCTGATTGAAGTTTCCTTAATTAATCTACCAATTTCTCCAAGTACAAAAGTAGCTCAGATTTCACCTTCTAAACTAAGCTGACGCGTTTCATGCTTAGCAACACGACAAAGTCACAGCCTTCTAAGTATTACTGCGATATTCAATTTTTTTCTGACATATACCAAAAACGCCAATTTGCATCTAAATGGTTCGCTTTAAATCTCATGTGTGATAGTAACCCTAGAATTCACAAAGGAATCTAAGCATGCAATTCCATTTCAAAAAACATAATTTTCATATATCACACTTTACACGCCTGTACAAAAGTCATTATTTTTAAAATGTAGTCCAACTCGACCTACATATAGACTCGCATAACTTTTTTTCTGAAAAGTGATACCGTTTGGTTACATAGGTCCGAGGTGTTCTGCCTGGAAATTCTCAATCTGAATTCGAGATTTTTACATACTATTATTACCATGGCATGGATGGAAAAAGTGTATGGTCGCCCCAGTGACGGCGAAGTAATAATAGAAGAAAGTAAAATAAAAAACCTAAAATTGTTCAAAGCTCAGCTTAAAACGTTTTAGAGGACTTTCACCCTCTCTCAGAATGAAGGTAGAAAAATTAGGAGCGAGAATATTATACAGGGTGATCAATTTATGTTCCGAAGTTTGATACCTCCGTTATTATCAAAAAAACTCTCGAAAAAAGTTGTAGATAAAGTCTACATTCCAAAACTATTTTACGATAGGGTTATTAATAAAGTTACGGCATGCCAAAGCTGTGTTTTGGTATATGTTATTAATGAACACATTATCAAATTATCCCAAATTTGAATTGTGCTCGCTTTCCTTATTCCGGAAATATATGTTTTATTAAGTTATACAGGGTAATTTCAGAGACATGGCCACTTTTATTCTAGCATTGAGAATCAAGCTTCCAGTTATTGATTTTTTAAGATACAGGGTGATGGATTCATTAAGAATTCCACATAAAAGTCTCCATATCTCTGAAATTACCCTGTATAACCTAATAAAGCCCTGAATTTCCGGAATAGGAACAGCGAGCACAGTTCAAATATGAGATAATATATAGAGTGTTCCATTCGAAAAAACAGGACTTTGGTATGCCGTGACTTTATTAATAACCCTGTATATTATAAAATAGTTGTGAAATGTAGATCTTAGTTTTACCGACAACTATAATTGGACAGTTTTTTTTATCTGTCATAATAACGAAGGTATCAAACTTTGGAGTATAAGTTGATCATCCTGTATTTGGAAGGTAGGTGGCACTGACAAACTAGTCTCAAACTTTATTTTATATGACCCCCGGGTTTTTAATTATCTCCTTGACACCCTTGTCTATTTTTTGCTTGATATTCTATTTGTCTTACAATTAACGCTCATTCTTGAGCATACGCAAGAACTTTTCTGGTGTAGTATGGAGTGAAACTACTTGACGCATTTTCCATTATATGGCGTTACCATGCCTGCAGTTTACTCAATCAAGCAATATTTTTGTTGACTAATTCTGACGCGCTATACCTTCAGAAGTACATAAATGGTCTTGCGATTTTCTTTTCTTAGTTAAAACTGCGCTTGATAGCATTAGGATAATGTCAACTCCTTGTTTTTTTAGAGTGCCATAGCCATACGTACCGTGTCCTCATTAGCATAATGTGTAGAATTTTTCAAAGTGGCACAACTTGGAGCCTAATTTAGATTCTAATTTAACAATATTAAGTTAGCTATACTGTATTCACAGCCAAGCTAGACCAACTGAAAACAAGCCCGCGTGCGTGATCGGCTCATGACGGTAGGGTCCCTAATAGACCAGTACACTATGTGTGAATTGTATGTTATAATCCGGCAAGTAAAAACCCCCAAGACTGACGAAATCAGATCCAAATATGCGATGTCAAGTGTTCATTGCCTAAATGATCATTTCAAACAGGCAACTGGCTACTTTTAAGTTGCAATAGGGCAACTCTTTTAAATACTAATATAAAATTCCATAATTACACTGGACTATAGCTGGCGCGTTCGCAGATGGCAGCGGACAGTAACCACGCTAATGCTGCATGCGACTGTTTATGTGGAGTCTATCTTGGGATTGAATATACTGTAGTCCACATGTAATCTAGGAATATAAATAGCCTTATGTGAGACACCTCAAATCGACAGACAAGATTTTTTTCCTTTATTTAGATTCCCTTATGTCTACACTGGAGCACCGTTTTGCTGATAAAAATTGGCCTACTTTTGGTTTGATATCACTACATCCCAGTGTAATGTTGAATATGCCACTGGTTAATATTAAATAGAAATCACCAATTTTTTTGCCAATAGCACCATTTGGAAGCTTTCAATAATGAAGCCGAACTATGGTATAACCTGTGGCGGAACAAAGATGTGACAAGAGAAAGCCTTAGGGAACTAGACCTTGAGCGAAACAGACATATTCTTTTCCACTTCTCCGTTGGTACACAAAAATTGAGATAAAATTACAGGTGAACCATAGAGATGTTCTTGCGCAAAGAATATCAAAAGTTTCTGCTAATGTAAAAAATAACTGTTTTCCATAATAAACGTTTTTGTACCGTGCAACCTTTGAGGTGAACTGTGAATACTTTGAAGAGCAAATAAAACAAAGGTCTGGCAGATACAAATAACGTCTTTTTCTGGCCCCTGTCAATATCAACTATTAATGACATTCGCTTACACACTTATTTAGAAAAGTGTCAAAATAATTCTTCGTGGTGTGTTGACTCCCTAAGCCCCCCTTCGCCACCCTCTTCGCTACGCCCTTGACGTAATCAATACCACTGTCTGCCCCTTCCCCCTAAATGAAATTCTAACTACGCCCTTGCGAACAGACGCTGTTCAACCGAAAAGAACTTCGGCCTGGTACGGCCCTGTGCCAAAGCTCTAGTCGTACTTTTCCTCTTGCCATTTAAATATTTAATCAGGAGGCTTTACGGTTACACAAAATAAATAAAAAATCCTCACTTTGTATGTTCAGCGTAGGATTATTTACCGTTGCTCCTCCGCAGATGTGAACGGCCTTGAGGTCGACCTTGATGGAATGCCACGGAAAAGTATTTTTAGGAACTTTCTAAAGATTCTTATCGAGATTCAATCCACGGCTCGTGAAAATTCCGTAACTCGTTTTTTTTTCTTTTTTCGGTGTTTACGTGATATGCTCCGTACTCGATTGTATGACCCGGAATTTTTAAGGTAAGGAGGTACAGCACAATGCAGTTTATTTTATTATTTTATAAAAGACCTTTGATTGGAGATTCTGTTCACATATCCTTATTCTTGATCCATGATTTCTTATAATGATAGACACAGTAGTCTAAGCGTTTTAGTGCACTTAAAAGTTTTAGAGAGCCCCGTCAAGTTTATTTAGCATAATTATGGATATAAGTAGTACACATGAAAAAGGTAAAACGGTTTTTTTTGTTTTTTATTTTTGTTTTTTTCTTGCTTTTTGCGATCTGAATAGTAACTAGAAAGTCCTAGCTGTTGCCTGAATATGCTCTAAGCCACATTCTTGCACACTATATGCCTGCCTGACAGTTTGGCGTTCCGCTCCACAGTCGCTTTGTGACAACAAATCAGCGCACATTACATGCGACGTGCAAATTCTGTTTAGGGTTGACCATTCTTTTCGGTGGAGGGGTTCTTGACCAACAGTTAGATTACGGTTCATCTCTTCTGGTGTTTGGCTCGCCCAAATTTCTGCCCATTTAGCTGCAGAGTTAAAACCATCAGACCCAAGTTGGAGAGCTGTTGTAGTTGGTGGTTTTCTGGACCTTAATTTGCGCACACAGAGATCACGTACATTTTCGTGGATTAGCAGTGATTTGTTTTGATTTTGTTATATTCTTTCAGAAGGGCATTTTCTTGACGGATGGGTGGTGTTGGGGTTGATTTGATGCATCCCGAAATAGTTCTCATCGAAGGGTTTAAGAGGATCAGGGCCGAAGTACGGAGCGTAGATTAAGCGGAGGCGCCCCAAGAGGTTCCACATAATTTTTTTAGGATGTTATTTCTGCTGTTTACTTTGGCTGCGATGGACTGAATTTGCTTTTTAAACGATAGTGTCCTAATGTGTGACACCTAGGCATTTGGTTGTGGGATTATAGGGTAGCAAGGTGCCGTTAAGGCGAATATTTAGCTCTTTTTAGGCCATTTTATTATTAAGCTGAAAACGCTATGTTATTGTCTTGCTCAGACTTGGCTTTAGCTTCCACCTGCTGAAGTACGATCCCAGGATTGAAACATCGGCAGTTAGCGTGTAGTAGTGTGTAGAATGTTAAAGCAAAAGTGAATATTTAAACTCAACTATAGAGAACAACATCCGTTATGGGTAAAAGGACCTGCAGGCATACTGGAAATGTCGTGGTGGACCTAATGGGTGAAGAAGTAATAAATCTTGCCAGTGTGCTCGAAAATCTATACAGGCAAGACCTCATACCTTTTATTAATGAATACTGTAAAGAAACATAGATAGCTGAGCATCGAAATTTTGTATCCCGCCACCTATACAGGGTGGCCAATCGGGTAACGATAATAATTTTTTTTAGATAGCCCGTACCGAGACCTATCCAAAACATCCCCATGTATATGTACCGATTATTGATAGTTTTCGAGTTATGATTTTTTTTTTGAAAACTTAGAGATTTTCCAGTTTTTCCAAGAAATCGTCAAAAACAAAAACAAGAATTCTTTTCGACTTATATTTTTTTCTGCAATTATACTCAGTATTAAGCCTATTTTAATATCCAATAAGAAGAACCTTTACATCAGAACAATAATTGAGTACATTTGGGGCCCAAAGTTTGTAATCTCTGTTTTTAGTCAAGAGACCAAAGCCTTCAAAATAAAATTAAAAATACTTATGCCTGGTTCTGGAGCTCCAATCTAATCTTAAAAACTCTGCAAGACATTGCACTTTCGAAATAATAATAATGAAAAAATAGCACCTATGGGGGCATTTTGCGCCATACGTGACTGTTAAAGGTAAAAAGGTGATAATTCACGAATTTCCAAAATTATTAAAAAACTATTATTTTACTTTATAATGACAAATTAAAGAAAAAAAACTCATAACAACTAATAAACACGATAATCATTGATGTTTCAATCACTTTTAGTAAAAAAAAATATTACCTGTGCGTTTTGCTGTGTACTATTGAACTTCTGCTTGTAGGAAAGTTGTATGGAAAGTTAACAAAGGAAAGGAATAATAAAACAACAATCTGACTTTTAATTCCATGGCGGAATTACCTGGGAAGCGTTATCGTAGCATACGCCATCCCTTTTACTTCCCACACCGATAGGTGAGGGGAGGATTGTGATCGTGAAAATTTTCGATTTTGAGATAATAGGTTTTTTGGGCGTTTTATGATGTCTAGATAACGAAAATCCGCGTCACTCATTTCTGTGGTTCTGGCTGTCGGTCTACCTATCTGTCTGTACGCGTTTTTCTAGCCTCGTAATCTCAGTAACCGCTGCATGGACTGTGATGAAATTTGGGCAGCAATATGCTGTGGGGTCTTAGTAGGTAATGCTGCTATAATTTTGGAAATCGGTACATGGGCGGCGGAGTAGTTAAAACAAAAATTTCAAATACTCCTCAAACTTCGTTTTTAGACGTTTTAGAGGTTCTTGATCATTTTCTGCGTTTTTTTTTGGGTGGGGGTGGAATTTGGATGTTTGGGTGGTAGGGGGTTGGAAAACTGAAAAACTTGTTGTATTCATGATGGGCTGTCTACTGACCTGTCAAGGAAGGCCTAGCGATATAAATCAACTTTTTAGGTCCATCCGAACATTTGCCTGTGCTTTGCTGACATGAGCTCGCAAAAAGCTACTCCGAAAGAAAGGGATGGCGTATGCTACGACATCGCTTCCCAGGTAATTCTGCCATGAAATTGGAAGTCAGATTACTGTTTTGTTATACCTTTTCTTTGTTAACTTTCCATACAACCTAATTTAGCAGAAGTTCAATAGTACATATCAAAAACACATCAAAAATCACAATTTTGGTATTAGTTTTTTCATTAAAAGTCATCAAAACATCAATGATTATCGGGTTTATTGGTTGTTACAAGTTTTTTTTCTTTAATTTGTCATAATAAAGCAAAATAATAGTTTTTTAAATCATCTTGGAATTATCACCTTTTTACCTTTAACACAAACGTACGACGCAAAATGTCCCCATAAGTGCTACTTTTTCACTATTATTTCGAAAGTGCAATGTCTTGCAAAGTTTTAAGATTAGTTTGAAGCTCCAGAACGAGGCACAAGTATTTTTAATTTTATTTTGAAGGTTTTGGTCTCCTGACTAAAAACAGAGATTTCAAACTTTGGGCCCAAAATGTACTTAATTATTGTTCGAATGTATAGGTTCTCTTTATTGGATATTAAAATAGACTTAATACTGAGTATAATTGCAGAAAAAAATAAAAGCCAAAAAGCATTCTTGTTTTTGTTTTTGACGATTTCTTGGAAAAACTGGAAAATCTCTAAGTTTTCAAAAAAAAATCATAACTCGAAAACTATCAATAATCGGTACACATACATGGGGGTGTTTTGGATAGGCCTCGGTACGGGCTATCTAAAAAAAATTATTATCGTCACCCGATTGGCCACCCTGTATATCACTACACGTCTGTAAATCCAACCTTGCCTACTATGCCAATTTTCAGGAAAGTGGCCGTTCAACACATTGAGTGTGGTTGCCCATATTGAACTGTCTCTCAAACTGAACTTTAGCCGTTTTTGTTACCTCCCGCAAAACTAGGATTAGGGCAGCGTAATACGGATCTGTGAAGTGTTGAAGACTTTGACCACGTGCAAACTAATATTTTATGAACTTGGCGAAGGCTTCAAATCTAACTAAAACAACGTTGGATTTGTTTTTTCAATTTTATAATATGTCTACTAGATAGCAGTGTTTTATAGCGTCAGCTAACAATAACGTTGTCAAACATTTATTTAAACATGGGGTTGATCTTGATCTCGGAGTAAGGTGCTTATATTGAACCACTTAAGAAACCTCTAACTGAACCACGATTCAATTTAAGATTCTGCTGTCCAGTTAAAGTGTCAGATAGGTATCTGCCAGATAGCGTTGCTATGGATACAACTGTCAGATAAGATTTACGGCACTTCGTAAGTTTAGCTTTCAATTGTTTAAACAATTTATCTGACAGTTGCTGTTATCTTGCAGATAAATATTTAACTGGACATTGAGAAACCGGTCCTAAGTCCATTCTAAATTTCTAACGCGTCTGAGCCTGATGTTTCGTGGTTCTTTATTGAACGAAAGACTGAAGACCAAGTTGAAATGGTTCAGCGCCTGCACTGCCAAACCTGGTTTTATAGCAGATTTGTTGGTGTTGGGCCAAAAAAGAAAATATGCAAGTGTTCATCCCTTGCGGTACAGAAGTATGGCTTACCTTCTTACATATTTTGTTAGCAATTATTCGAAAAAGCATGTTTTACTATTTACCGACTTTTCTTACATAGAAATAAGTTCACTTCAATTCGATTTGTTTTCCTGTAAGTATTATACCTATTTTATCAACATCTGAGGGCAGATTCCATTTAAGAGACCATGAGTTCAATTTGAGCACCTGATTGCCTAAAATGAGCCATTTGCCAACTTCATCTTCTTAATCAAAATATTCCTCAATGTTGAGAGATTTGTTTTACGTTATCAATTTATTTTTGCAATACATGTATGGATAATTTTTCAAAATTTGGTTCAATATGGGCAACTTCACCCTATATTTTTATTGAGCTGCTGTTTAGGTGTAGCAAAGCGCAATGCTCTTCTGTACAATAAAAATCTCTTGTCGGAGCCATTCTGTGAATGCGATGGGGTAGCTTACAGCGACCTCAACCATACTATGCGGCTTTCTTGTCATTTAATAATACCGCCAGATTATTACAGAAGTATATTTAATGGCCTAGAAGCAAATAATGCAACATTAGCGTACTTATTGCCCAAAAATTCAGAATCCTTACAAAAATTTTTTTTGTTATTCATTAATTAGAATAATACCGTAAAACGGATGTTAGGTTTACTAATAGATTAGGTTAATTATGGCTCCTCTGTTTTGAACCACTCCTCTTGCCAACTTTCATCCGTTCCATTGTGTGTGTCAAACAAAACTCGCCCAGATAGACACCTGGGCATGCAGCGAGTGTCCACTATTCAAGTGTAAAGTGTACATGTTTGTTACATAATGGTCAGTTAATGTCGCTAGGTTAGATTTAGGAATGATTCAAAACAACTCGTGAATTCCTTAGCTTCGGTGTAGTTTGGCTAATGGGTCATTTCCCAATGCCAATAAAAAAAACAGTAGGTACCTAAATCAACAAAGTAAAATTATGTAGCGATTAAGAAAATTAGCGAGCTATAACCTAGATGAAAAATCACACCTCAAAAACTTACTGATGAGCCCTGAATGAACTTTAGTATCAAAATTCCAAGGTTATTTGGTATTATCATGGCACTCCCTTGGTTCGTAAATAAAACACCTACTTTAAGACTGTTTACCAGCGTTTAGTCTATCTTTGTAGCGTTTGAAAAACTTCGCAATGCTTAACAAGTAATATTAAGTAAGTGGCATCTATTCATTGATCGTTTAAACAAACGTTAGCAGCATTTTGTCTTAGAACTAGTTTACTATGCAGAGATAACCAGTAATGCAGAGAGGTTTTAGACCCACGAAGTTGTAATCCTTCACATTAAGACAACACAAAAAACTCATCATCTGCAAACCTCATAAACTAGAAACTAGGTTTTAAAGTAGAAGCTGCTATCCAAGGGCAGTTTAGTTTCGTCCTTTCAGTAAAGAAGCAGGAACGTTAGGAAACAGATGCATTTCAATGAATGTCTATTTATTTATGGGGCAGTGAGCCACAATGGGTTATAGGGACAACCACAGATGTTTGGAAGGAACCTGGAGGAACTTTTGATTGCAAATGAAATTGTTCAACGACTATATACATGACATTTCATCAGCTGCATCTGGTTAGCTTGACCTTTCCATTGGAAATTACAAATACATTTTTAATACAAATAGTATGAAGATCTATATTTTACTTTTATTAGAAGTTAGGAGTTGAAATATGCAAACCTGATCTGGTATCCAATATAATCAAAACGCAGTAATTTCAATTGAAGGCAATCCGCGAAAGGCTTTAAGAAGAGAGGGTATGCTGTTTAAATTACTGTCAACACTATCAACAAGACGGAATACTTCTATATTATTATTCTTACATGGGTTAATCCACAACTAAATTGATTGTTCGCATTTACTACCTAAGTCAACCTTTGTGCTTCAAGATTGGGGAATCTCTACCAACCAATATCAATTAAACGCTCATTTGTACATTCTATTTGTGGATATTGCGATATTTATAAATTATAGCTCTATGTCAGTAATTAAGTATTATTAATTGCAGCTACCCAGTAATAGTGTAAGCCACCAGAATTAATTTATTGATAGGCACTTAGGTATTACTCTGTAGGTACTACAATTTTACTATTTGGACATTCTACCTGTGTGCGATTGTACAACGAATAAATAAATTCATAAATGAAGCATATGCATAATAACCTTAAAAGTCGGATCTCTAGTGGCAAATAATTTTTAAACAACTTTTCGTCATAAAAGAATGTCGCGGATTCGACAAATTACTTTTAAGTAAGAGTCGTTAACTCGCAGATCAGATATTATAATCTTCCACCATTAATATGTTTTATTTTATTTTAAAATCTTTAATCAGTTGTAACACTTACTTAATCATGATGAAGTACATTTATTATGCTCTTATTTACAGCTATACTCTTTGATTGATTAGAGACCATAATTTCTCGGAAAATGTATCTACTTACACCACTGGAACATGTCTTATCACATAGATCTGAAAATACACATTGAAGAGATTAGCTGAGAGAATAACACAAACACAATTACAGCTACTATTTTCACTCTTATTCAAACAGTATTTTAAAAGATTGTTTATTCTAATTTACATGTAATTCTTTGAGTGCTTTGATAAAAGATCTCATTCAACTGAATTGACGAAACCAAGGTTCTAGGTTTTTGTTAAATGGTAATTATAAACACATTTTTTAGTTAGTATAGTACTTATGCCAATCACATGTTGGCTATTGAATGGCTAATCTAACTGAAAAGTCCAGTGGCCCTAAAGAAGGACCATTTCTGTACATTATATACTTGTTAATGGTTAGCGGTAAGGTATTTAAAAAGACCTTTTTACTACTAATAACGTTTCGGGATATTCTACATTAAACCACAGTATATCCAGTTATACAGTAGCGCAACTCTCCCGAATTTTGGTGGTTCGCGCATAGCATACCGCGCATCGTTCGCAGGATGTTTAGCACAGCGATCGCCTGAGTCGTGTTCAGTCTATGAGAGTGAATGTAGTGTCTTTGACAGAACCGGATTAAGGAATTGGGTGATACGCTGATATGGATATCGGGACGCGTGAACTCAAATGTTGCGCCGCTGTAGGCTGTATTAACAATTCCAAAAACTGTGACTATAGTTTTTTAAGTTTCCTCAAGATCCTGCCAGGTAAGCGATTCCTCCAATGTTGAATATGCTCCTTTATTACCTAATAATATTAAAGTGTGATAGCATTGCTCCATCTGTTTCTAACAAAGTCTGTCGAGTATTAGGGTAGCTGTGTGTTTTTTTTCAGTTTTTAGAAGAGTTAGACGTTACGGAAAGTCGTTAATTATGAGCCTAAAGTCAGAATCACAAAATTCGAAATGATATAGCCATTTTGTACCCGTCGATTCAACATGCTGGACGAGAAAAATAAAATGTCTTCAACATGCATGAATTTTTGTGTTTTCGGTGTTCGATTATGAACCTAAAATAAATGGTAGACCTATTCTAAAAGCTAATTTCATGAACTATTTATTTCTAGAACTAAGCATTGCGTCAACCAGCTGAATCGATGGCCTTCTATATCCAGCTTATACAAATACAATCTTTGAGTCGTGCGGATCACAAAGAGATCTTTCGGCCGAAGCCACAAATCTGCTGGCTGGCTCTTGTCGGTGGCTTCTGGCTTTATTTTTTCCATCCTCAGGTTACACCTGAAACCAAATGTTATGTTACGTGACCTCATCTAGATGTGGGCACATGACATCCGCTTGGGCCTGATGAAGCCAATTAGCAGAAACACGTGTTGCTCGGGTTACTATCCTTCATTGTTCTTCTCCTCAACCTTTTCCTCTTTTTCGGTCACGCCCCATTATTTTCTAAGATCTTTGAGCTTTTTAACACAAAACTACTATCACATCCCCTTCTTACCTCAAAGATAAATTATAATCATGACATACAGCCACTTATTATTAGCTTTCCTAATAATTTCTCACTGTTTCCTCACAGCACCACAACGTTCAAAAGATATTTCACAACACATAGCAAAATGAATGTGATTATACATTCAAGCATTATGAAAGTTTAAGAAGGAAGTGAAGTCCGTTTTAATGGATGCTCAAATAGAGTTCACAATAAAAAGAATCAACATGCTGCTAGTTTCAAAAATATATAATTTTCCTCTATAGACATGGATTTTTTTCTTCAATATGCCTATTCATATTATGTAATATACAAATACAGAAGGGTCTTGGTAAACTAGATAAAAAACAGTTTTGCAGTTTTTTATGAATAACGACCAGTTTAGTATATTTTATCGTTGTTATAAACATATTGATCATTATTTTTTATGTACACCTAACAAGTTTTCATCGGTTTTGCTGTCGACGTACAATAAATGCGGATGCATGGATATAACTTACAAATTGTAATCCCGAATCCCAAAGACAACTGCTTAACCTCGATCAAGTATACATTACCACACTGCTCTCAAAATTTAATCTATTTACGAGATATATCGCTTCCATTAAACTTATTGCAGAAACAATAAAAATGGCACTGCTGTAACGTAACAGCCACTAGAAACAGGACGTAATTTTCATTTCAATCACACGCAAGTGGTGAAGAAAGAAGATAACTACCACAAGAGATGCATTAAAGAAATGATCCACATAAAAAATAACGAAAAATGCATAAACTTCAGAACTGACGTTGACAAACTCGATACCGTTTACAATAATTTAATCAAATAATTTCTGCGTCTTCCCAAAACTATATTCCGATTTCACCGGTTATCTATTTTTATTTCATATTATATCTAGACCACATTTGTTTTTCAGTGTGCGGTTTTGTTTTCTTTTTGTATTTTTTAAATCTTGCCCGATAAATTGTCCATCGATAATATCACTCATTCTACTTTTAAATGACTTAGAAGTAGTTTCGATATGGTATGTTTGTATTTTACAGTAAGTGTTTTTATGTTCTAATAATTATTTTTTTTTTGTCTTATTTACTGTGATATTGTAGGACTTAGCAATCAGCCTGAACATGGTTTAAGGTAGAATAAACCGAAACCTCGTTAGTAGTAAAAAATGTTTTTTTTTTTAAATAACCTGACTGCTTACCATTAACAAGTGTATAATTCAAGAGAATACGGTCGTTAGCAATATCTCATTTCTGTACATTCTTTTGCAATGAGATTCTTCTTCTGCACAAATAACGATGTCATCGTTTACATACCTTATACTGTTTCACACGTTCGTCATTTCATCTATCTATCGATCTAAAGCTCATTACACAATGTGCTTTGAGTCAAGTCAAATAGTAGACACGGACTTGCATGATGCCTCTTCTTATTGCAATTGCTTTTATTAACTGAGTAGACATCACAGTCTTTTTAGATGAGCAGATCGCAAGGGTAAAGCCTACTTACCAGAATACCGCATTTGCTATGAAGAGGTTAGGTTAGGGGAACTTTACTTACGCGGGACATGAATAGGCAAATACTTGCAGGCTCAATAAATACAACTGGCGGTGCGTTTCAAGTCCTGAACACCCTGAGAACAAAGATGTCGCACCGCTCGGTTCTTGACGTATGAAATACGACTGCCCTGGAATGAGTTGCAGCAGTCCTATGGGTGGATCCAACAGGCCCCGTGAGCAACGGTACCTATAGAGAATATATCAGAGAAGGCTCTGTTTGAATACCGGTAGGAAAGTGAGAGTTAACCAACCGCAAGAGGTTGATAAAGTAGGTGGCGCGTTAAGGCCGAGTCGTCGATTAATTGAATTGCTCTTCTCTGGACTGCATCAAGTATAGACGAGGTAGTGGGGCAGCACCTCCCCAGATATGTGAGCTATACTTTAGGTCAGGTGTTATCTGGACTTTGTTAAGTTGGATAGTGAGAAGTACTTCCTGGCTTGGAATAGGTATCCAACCTTTATCTCAGTAACTGTTGCGATTGATGAAACATCTTCAGGCCACATCATATTTTTTCTAATGTTGGCTCCTAAAAGCTTGAACGGGTGACTTATTGGCAGAGCCTGGTTGTTCATCAGAACCGGATGCACGCCTGAGGTTATCTTGTTCAATAGAATGCAGTTGTGAGTCTTCGAAGCATAGAATTTTTGCGTTCCAGCTCGATGACATAGATCGATCTGTTGCTCATGATTCCAGCGCTGTTATCCGTGAACTGGGTTTGTAGTGCTAGAGAGATCAGTGATGTGAAGCAGAAACAATATCGTAGCCATATTGATCCCTGAGGAACCCCCGCGTTGATTTTATTGAAGGAAGAAGCGAAGCCGTCTACCACGACAAAGATGTTGCGACCAGAGAGGAAGTCTGCAAACCAGCCGCAAAGTTCAACAGATCGTAGGACCGGAAACTTGTTTGCTAGAGCAGCATGTGATAGCCGATCGATGCCATTGAAATATCGAGAGCAACGACATGACGTAATCGAGGAGATCAGCAGATTAATCTCGGAGCCCATATTATCTGTCGTTGATTAACTGATGAAGCTCAAGATATTTCATGAGTTCTTCAGTCATGCATTTCTCCGTCACTTTGCTTATCACAAAGCAGAGCTATGGGTCTGTAATTGGTTGGATCAATTTTGGATCCATTTTTTTTTATACCGGTTGGATACAAGCTGACTTCCAGTCTTTTGGAAAGATACCGGAGGTGTAAGATATCCGGAAGGGGCGGGTAAGTATGGGCGCGAACTCCGGTGCGGACTTCTTCACAACAATAAACGGACCGTTTTGGCTTTGGACTTATTTTGTTTCAGAACCTGCATAATATGTACTAATTATAGCTACTTATATAGATGTTTGAGGCTACAGATATTTCTCCACATGTCAGATTTGTTAACTAGATAATACAGAGAGTGCTTCAAGGTGCATTTCCGCATATGTGAGCACCAGTACAATGAGGGGAAGACCTAGAGCTTTAGTAGTAGGTGTTAGCGGCGGGTCTATAATCACTTTCAAGAACATGAGCTTAGTGAGCTTAGATAAATATTTTAATTTCACCTACAATTCCTCTAAACTGCCCAAATAACAGCCAGCGTACCTATGAAAAAAAGGTAACGGTCCCAAGGATCTCCTTCACAGCCAATGCCGAGTAGTATAGTATCCTACCCTATCTTTAGACTAAAACATAAGCTATACCCTTGTTCTAAGAAATGACTCACCCACCGTGACATCTACAATCTACTATTAAACAATGATCCTATCTCTCCATTCTCGAGTATACAAGCTTGTCGTTATGTAACTTAGAGGAATTCTAGGAACCTACACGTTCGGACATGCCACAAGAATTTTTACGGAATCGACTCTGCTCTAACGCTGTCTCTAATTGGGATCCCGTGTAGCCAAGGAACGTATAGTGCAGGAAATGTTTTTATTAAATGGACTCCAAAGCAGTGTTCTATTATTTCATCATGTAGCAGTTTAAATTAGTTGTGTATTGTGCTCTATAATATGCAGTTGAACTGAACACGTAAAATTCGTACCACCCTCACTTAGGTGTATCCGTAATTGAAATAAATTCGTTACCTACTCCCATCACGTTATACAGGGATTACCAAACTGCTACTTCAGACCAGGTAATACTAACTATAAACAACGTAAATTATTTTTATAACTCATGCTCGCTGTGAGTTATGAACAACGCCTAATGGATACCAATAATGGTCCCTTGTAAATGCATAATTATGATCAAATTTACGCTATATATAGCTGTCAAAGTGAGAGTCGACGGCGCATTCAAAAGGCACGTGTGGCCATGACAAAGCTTACTAAAATATTGCGTAACTATAACATCACTAAAGCTACCAAAATGTCGCTGGTTCAGTCTCTTTTTTTCCATATTTTTGTATGCCTCGGAAACTTGGACTGTTAAAAAGGCAGAGATCGACCTCGCAGATGCTTTTGAAATGTGGGCGTGGAGGAGAACACTGAGAGTTCCTTATACCGCCCATCGAACCACCGTTTCCGTACTGGATGAGCTCGGTAATCCAAGGAGACTATCCTCCATTGTGTCGACGAAAATGCTTACATTCCTCGGACATATTCACAGAAGCGATAATATGAAGCAACTTGTAGTTCAGGGCCATGCCCCTAGTGGGCGGCGCCATGGTCGTTCCCCTACACGCTGGGTGGATACGGCGAAACAGTTGCTGCATATTAGTATCAAGAGCGCCACTGAACTGACAGTAAATCGCGAACAATGGCGTTACAGTTCTCAAAACTATTGATAATATTCGTGTCGGCAATACTCTAGCTCCGACTTGATGCATTTTAAGAGTTCACAACATGTCTGTTAAGACATTGTGACTATGATGATGATGATTACGCTATAATGACTGCAATGGCGGCTATTAAACGACAAACGGTTTTTCGAACTGTGCACTGTCAACTATTCACAGAATTCAACTGTGTGGTATTGAATTTTGTGGTATTTTAGTGACAGGAATGTGTAATTATCATGTATTTAAATCGTACTACCTATTTATTGCCACAGTCATAGACAAAGAATCGTATTCAACTAGCCATAACACTTGTTGATTTGCAACAGTCGCTTATGGCTAGTGCTGCAAATTTCATCATGTAGTGTCACTATTCACTTAGCTGTGAAATGTGAGCTATAAGCACTAAGTTCTTAAAACGCCGTTGATTGAATATTTTCATGAAAATTTCTGAATCGACGCTACCATGCTTTGGCACACTTCTGGAGGTGGAATTTTCAGACCTAAACAGAGCTTTCTCTGGGATGTCCATTTGACATGGTGTAACATAAGTCAATCTTTCCTTTCAGAACCCTTTTAATGTCGCTGTCGGTCACAACACTACGGTGTACCGGAGAGATCTCCTTATGCAGGTATCTCTGGGCAGGTCAGCTGCGATGTGGGAGGGTTCAGTTCACCGGAGACCTCAGGTTCATGGTACGGTGTTTCTGACAATTATTGATTTTGCACAAGTGAAAACACCTCCACTGGTCAGGCTCCATACACGCGCTAGCCTGTAGCAGGCTACAGTTAGACCTGCAGGCGCAGTCATTTTGGAGTTTCCATGTCTATTTAATTTCGCTCTGGCAGCATGTGATCCTCATCTAACGATTACGAATTTCGAATTAATTATACACGTGTTTTGGACATTTCACTGTCACTCATTTCTGTAGATCTGTGTTATGGCCTTTTTGTCACCGTAAAGTCTTAGTTGCATTTTGATTAAAAGTGGGAATATTGTTCTTCCTCCTGATTATAGTAGAGCTGACAGTACCTAGTTTCTACCATGGCAAAGACAGAAAAAGTGCTTGGTGTATGCAAACTGTGTCACAGTGGCGGCATAGTAATACGTAAAAAACAACAATTGTTAAAAGTTTCCTCTTTGTTGTTGGGAGGATGTCAATTTGAGATAGAGTGGAGCGAAATTGATAGCACACTATAATATTTTGTATTTAAAAAAAGCTTTAACAAATCGACTCAGTTAATGTTCTTTATATTGGGCGAACATGCACCTTCAAGGAAAATACATAATTCGTTATAATTTTTCCGGTTTTTTTCCGAGCCAAGTCTCTATGCGTGACCACACCAATCGGGCTATGCTTTACGATGCGTAGTTTTGAGTCTCATTACAATCGATTGCCAGTACTATACGGGATCGGTGATGCACTCTTTCCCTAGATAATCATATGCGAAACATTTCTGAATAAAAACAATCAACACCTAGACTCTAATTAATATAGTTTAAAGAATCTTTAGAACACACTTTTAATGAACACTGATCTGAAAAGTTAAAGAAATTTTTTAAAATACGTCTAAAACAACAATAAACGAAAAATAGTAGTATTATTGTGGAAAAGTGTCGGGTATTGGATTCAAGAATAATATGGCACAAAGCTCCCACGCTTTTTTCACAATCATACTAGCATTAGGCGTTCACTATTGTTTTAAGTTTATTTTAAAAATCATTTTTAACTCTTTAGACCGATGTTCCTTAAAAGCGTGTTTTTAGTTTTTTTAAACTATATTTGTTTTTAAATTTTTAGTTAACGATGTTAACGTCTTTAAGATAACAATTCTTTTGATCAATATTCATTGCATACTGATTACCATTACTGCAAATCGTCTTTCCTGAATAAATTTCACAAAAATTCCAGCTCTCAAACAGTTAGATGTCACACCACAGAGCTCTGTGTAATACAGGGTGTCCCACGACGATTAAGACAAGCAATATATCCGAACTGGGTAGTAGTAGCGAATTATAATTTTGGGGGTGTAAATTCGACCAAATATAGTATCTTTCCTTATCTTTGTGTCACCCAATGAGGCATTTGTAATTGGTCACGTGACGTCCGATTCAATTTTTTTAATGAAACACCCTGTATATTTGTGACTTTTTGTGTTCCTATCGATAAAACAATTCCAACAAACTAGCGCACTTGGAGTCTAAAGTGATTAATTCAAGAGTTACAGGTACTTGAATGACTGTACGACTACCATTATGAAACACTACCAAAATAATTTAACTGTAGGGGTACATGTTATAATCAATGGTAGTGGTACCATCCAGGGTATCCCATTAAAATTTTTGAATCGGACGTCGCGTGATCAAAAACAAATACCTCCTGGGTGACACAGTAATAAGAAAAGATACTATATTTGCTCTTATTTACACACTCAAAATTATAATTCGCTACTACTGCCTAGTTCCGATATATTGCTTGTCTTAATCGTCGTGGGACACCCTGTATAAACAAACTTTAATGTGTCTGCGCCATCTCTTAGTCAACGGATACGACTGTTGGTTCGACGAATTTAAAGCCGTCAAAATCGTTCTCGTAGAAATGTGGGATCGTTCGATCTCACCTCCTAATGCAAAGTAGAGTTACGAGCTCATAAACAAATAAACAAACAGGTGAAGCTAATAAAAGCCTGTTAAAAACTAAGCTACCTGTGCTATTATTTCCTTATCATTATATTACCTGGAAACATAATACCTGGCATAATTTGAACCCTGCCTACCGCTCTTCGGTGGTACACTGGCAGTCAGTCGGGAATTTTTGAAATTCCACACTACGACAGCAACTTGCCGACACGAGGACCGGATTTTGGTCGCAGATCGGAGCCAGGCTGGAGCTGTTACCGATCACCTACAAGTAGACTGTACCGTATTTTGAGTTTTATGCTCAAAAATGATAAATACGTATCTACTGAGAACGATAACAAAAATGGGGTCAAGTAGATTGACTCAGTACTTCCCGCACATTACGATGATAATATTTTATTATTTTCTCATTGCATGAAGCTATAGTCAGAGGTCCCCTTGCAATCAAATCAACTTCCGCCCGCCCGCAAAAAACATCCAACACAAAAACTGTTTCTTGAATCTGTCTCCGTATAAACTAGGATGCTATAGTTCTTATTCTCCAGTCTTCAACTGATATGCTAATCACATGGAACTTCGACTTTCCGATATTTAAAAACAGACTATAATATCAGTATCAGCCTTTAAAGGGTAACGAAAAGTGTTCCGGGGTTTCCTAACCACCCTATTCGGGACCCCATCTTACCTCGGTTCATTTTAACCACTCCAAAAAAAACAGAAAATGATGAGAGATCCCCAGAGTACCCAAAACAGAGTTTAAATGGCCCTCATAATGTACTGTTTCTTGTTTAACTTAATATCTTCGCCACTATCACAATTTTCAAAAACCAGACTTTATCGTTCTCTACTATCATAATTTTCAAAAACCAGACTTTATTGTTCTCTACTACTACTACTCTAGTTTAAAGTACCAACGGATAACTAGATAGATGGGCATATTTTTACCGTAAAACGCATGGTTAATTATTTGGTGAATTGAAGGTAAATTCATTTCTTTGTAATGCTTCTTCAAGTTACTTTTCAACACATGCCCATTTTGACACCATCCAGCGAAGTGTTTTATACATGATCGCATTCTTTTAGTCAATAATGAAGTAACAGCATACCTATTTTTTTTATAACCAATACCAAAAATTCCAAAATCTGACAATAATATTTTGTTCTATTAGAGTATTCGTTTGGAGGTCTGCATTTTAATGAAAATCTCAATATCTCAAAGATCAATATATCTCGAAAACTATTAGGAATTGGATATGGTATTATATGGTCAATTGTATAGCTTATTACCTCTTCTGTCACCACCCCAAATATCTGTATCGAATTACCAATCGCCTTGTATTTGCTCCCCCAGATCCCGACTACTTTGAGCGCGATCTGTCAGTGCGGCACGCCAAACTATGAAGCTGAAATGTATCCTCTCCCCTCATTAATTCATCTCTGCCGTGGATGCCTAGTGAGAATCTATTGTATACTCTTAAGGGTCTAGGGTATAGCGCGTGAAATTGAGAATCCAAGAAAAGACGTATTCCCCTGTTAGCGAGGAAGCGTGGCCGCCTGTTCCCTTTCTCCAGTCTGTGTGTCTAATATGAGGCGAGATGATTCCAAAAATCCTAAGGTAAGGTCAAAAGGTCCAAGGGTAAGGTCCAAAGGTCACTATAAAAATGAATTTCGTATTTTCAAGCTCCTGACGTTACCTTTAAACTTACAGTAATGATTCAAAAAGCAAATTGAAGAAAAAAGCTTGAGCTTTGTCAACTATTTGGCTCTTTTGATATCGTGTTTGGTTGTTAAATTACAGACATTTGAATAATGTATGATTTTGAATTGCGAGTTTTTTGCACACTAAAAAACTTTTTTGAGAAAATCGGAAATAGTTGTCATTCATTAAGGTCTTAACACCTTCTGAAATGCTGTGTAAGTTTGAAAAATAAGTGAGTTCTGTTGGAAATGGGAATCTTTGTTTCAACATGGCAAATACATATGTATACATATGTGTATACCCAGGCCCCTTAACGTTAGGGTGACCATTCGTCCGGAAAATCCTGGACATGTCCGGAAATTTGGGGCTAAATTTCGTGTCCGGGCGGAATTACAAAAATCGGTAAAATGTCCGGAATTTGAGCCCCATTAAAAAATAATTGGCAAAAAACATACACCAAAATGAACAAATACAGTTAACGGACAGTGCAAAAAAAGACACTACTGTCGCTTGATGGGCCTATCTCTCTTCATTATCTTACAGTCCCAGCCCCCCTTCCCCGGCAAGCCAAGCGTCTGGAATTGATCTATCAAGTATATAGTCACCCTACTTAACGTGTCTTTGGCTCTTTCCACCCTACATAGGTATTTCATATTTAATTGTGATACTATAGCACCGGTCTAGCTATTTTCTGATAGGTCCTCGTATCAGATTCCAAGTAGATGTGAGTATCATCATGTAGAGTTGTCCGTAGGAGGGGACCTGCAGAAGATGGAGGGCAGTAGCTGTCCGGAACAGTCCGGGGCGAGCGCGGGTACAGGCGCGGGCACGGGCAGACCTCCAAGGAGGTCGACGTGGCGTCCAAAGTTGCCCCAGCAACTGTCGCGAATCGTAACTACCGCCAACCGACGCCGCCGCTGCCGACGCCGGCTTCTCTGCCGCCGACGCCCGCCGTCGCGATGCTCCATTGACATGCTCGTCGCGGCGGCGGCGGCGGCGGCGGCGGCACGCGACGACCTTCACCTCCACTCGTACTCCAACGCGGACGGACACCGGTTAATTCCGCTTCACACATATTACCGACACACGGCAGTGACAAGGTAAAAATTGCTTTCAAAAGCAACAATACGATAAAAAAGTATTTTACCCGCATGAAAGATAGAACTCCCAACGAACTACAAAGCGAAGTTGTTTATAGCATACCTTGCTGTAATTGTGACAAAGTATATGTAGGACAGACGGGCAGATACCTAAAAAGACGCGTAGAAGAACATAAAAGGAGTGTCCGACCCACCCACATCATCACAATTTTGATTTTGACAATACAACCATTTTATCAAAACAAAGTAATTGAAAGAAACGTCTGTTTCTTGAAATGATCAATATAAAAAAATCTAATACTGTTAACAAGAAACAAGACATACAAAATTTAAATAGTAGTTATTTTAACCTTATTAGCAAAATACTCAAGAAGAATTAACCACACATTTGCTTCTTCCTTTTTATAATTAACACTGTTCTACATTACCCCATCCCACCCCTTTTTCTATATTTTCTGTTTTCAACTTCGCCTTGTATTCCATGTCTATTCTTATAAATATTGAAATATTATGTTTCTTGCTAACCTTTTTGTGCCCCTATAGAATTCCTTTAAAAATACCTGTGATTTTTGCCAGTCCGGCGTGCACATCGATTGTGAATAGACAATCTCCGTCTTATTGTCTTATTTGTTTATTACGTGTGGTTTTGCCCTTATATACTTTTTTTATACTACATGTGCCTTTTCACCATATCTGACTCAAGGAGTCCATCACTGGTGTAAGTACTACCCGTTTATTGTATATTGTATATTGTATCTATTAGGTTTTAATAGCAATAATCACCCTCCTTTTTAATTCGTTATTGTATATTGTCATTTTATATATTCAATTTTTTATAGCTGTAATGTATATTTGTCTGTTTAAGTATAAACAAAAATTTTTTTAGTGCCCTGAAGATGGCCTAATAAAGGCCAAAACGTCGGCAAAACAGTAAAAGAGACTCTCTCTTTTTCTTGACCTAAACCCAACCATCTGTTTCCTGGATAGCATTTTTTTCTTTGTGGAGAGACTCCCATTGGAAACAAAGTCCATTTGCCACAGAATAAAAAGGAGTGGGATATCTAAGTGCCAATTTTAGTTCTTTTTAAGAATTTTATCACAGCTTCGAAGCCTTTTACTTCCCACACCGATAGGTGAGGGAAGTATCGTGATCGCGAAAATTTTCGATTTTGAGATAACACGCTTTTTGGACGTTTTATGATGTCTGCATAACGAAAATTCACGTCACCCATTTCCGTCAGTCTGTCTATCTGTCTGTCGGTCTGTCTGTCGGTCTGCCTGTCTGTCTGTTGGCGTTTTTCTAGCCTCGTAATCTCAGTAACCGCTGCTTGGATTGTGATGAAATTTGGGCAGCGATATGCTGTGGTGTCGTAGTAGGTAACGTTCCGATAGGTACTTTTGGAAATCGTTGTACGAGGGGCGGAGTAATTATCAAAAAACAAAAATTACCAAATATTCCTCAAACTTCGTTTTTAGGCGTTTTAGGGGTTCCTGATCATTTTAGACTTTTTTTTGGGTGGAGGTGAATTTGGGCTGGTTGGGGGTGGGGGGTTGTAAAACTGAAAAAATTGTTGTATTCATAATGGACTATTTGTGCCAGCGGCATAATTAACTTTTTTAAGCCCATCCGAACATTGCCTTTCTTACTATGGAAACCAAGGGGCTTAAAATTTGTGATGTATACATACGAGTATTGCTTTAGATCGTTCTATATTGCGTAACGGGAACAATATTGAATTGATATTGATGAAATTTTGACACAGTATTACTACCGCGGTGAGGATGGAAAATGCGTATATTTTGGAAAAATAATGTCAGTGGCGGCGCAGCAATAATAAAAAAACTAAAAATATAAAAACCCCTCAAACTTTGTTTTTAGGCGTTTTAGGGGTTCCTGATCATTTTCTACTTTTTTTTGGGTGACGGTGAAATTGGGGCGGTTGCGGGGTGGGGGGTTGTAAACTGAAAAAAATTGTTGTATTCGTAATAGCTTGTCCATTGACCTGTGGAAGAAATACCTAGCGGCATATTACACTTTTTTAGGTCCATCTGAACGTTGGCTTGCCTATTACAGAAACCAATTTTGTGATGTATACATACGAGTTTTGCTTTATTTCGTTCTATGTATATTGCGTAAAGCGAAAATTATTGAATTGATTTTAATGAAATGTTGGCACAGAATTTAGTGCCGCGGTGAGAACGGAAAACGGATCTGGTTTTGAAAAATCGTGTCAGTGGCGGCCCAGCAATAATAAAAAGACTAACAATATAAAAAAAGCTCAAACTTCGTTTTTAGATGGTTTGGGGGGCTCACGATCGTTTCGCATCGTCTAGTTGAAGCATGCAGAAAAAACGGTGGCGTCCTAGCTTCTAAGGAGGGAGACGCAAGAAAGTATATTTACGAGAGTTTTTGTGTTGGATGTTTTTTGCGGGCGGGTGGGCGATGATTTGGTTGCAAGGGATTTCAAACTATAGCTTCAGGCAATGGGAAAATGATAAAATTGTATCATCATTATGTGTGAGAAGTACTGAGTCAATCAAATTGACTCCATTTTTTTGTTAAAACTTGCTAGAATCACAGTTATATTTATGGAAAACTGGAATCCAAGATTAATGAGCTCGTCGTTTAGGTATTTCCAGTACATTTCGTTTAACTTGCATGCAAATATTATATGATTGAGATGTTATCACAGGAACAAACAAGAGAGTCTCTAATTCCAATTCGATGCAGATGTGAGGGAAAGCACCCGTGATTGAATTTGAGTCGTGAGATTATCACAGAATACTCTCTATTCAAATAGAAGCTGTCGATATGAGGTATACTGTGGGGGAGTGTGGGGTGAATCAGCGTGTAGTGATTGCGAGTTGTAGCATTAAACCGCCCATACACTCCCGAACATGTTGGCAAACATGTTGGCGTTGCCACACACCTTCAAACATGTCGACCGAGCCGTCTTCCAATTGCATTTACCACCATGTCGTTGCCATTGATTTGTCAATCATCGATTAATACTCGTATTCATTAACAACATAAATCTACGTTCATCAATATAATTAATATCTGATCATTAACTAATTTAATTTTTCTCACCAAAAAGAACCCGTTCATTGGTATAATGAACGCATTTTTGGTTTTAATGTTAAGCCGCGTACACATCTGAGCGCATGAGTGGCGTAACTTCAAATTCGGGGCCCTCCCGCAAGATACTTCCCGGAGCCCCCCCGCAAGTAATTTTCCATGGCATCTCTTTTTACAATATATTATGTGTATATACAGGGTGAGTCCTAGGTTGACTCTTTTTTTAAACTATGTATAAAGTAGTTAAAATAAACAACCTCTTCAAATATTTTTCCCGAAAACTGAAAAATAAGTGAGATACAGAATTAAAGCCTGGACTTGTGTATTAAGACGTACCTAGTCTGTTTATGTTTGTTTTTTTGCTCGAATTTTTGTCGTATCATAAGGCATTGTACCTGTCAGTTAGTGCACTAGTCACTTTCAGTTTATCGTAGTTAATTCTAAAATGATAAATCATAAAAGTTACATTCATAATGTGCAGCTTCTAGGATTTACCAATTAAAGTTAACAAAGATAAACAGAAAGACACTACTGCATCTGACAGGTGCAATTGATAAGCCAAAAATCCGAGCAAAAAACTAAACATAAACAGACTATATCTATAAGTCTTGGTCCACAAGTCCAAATTTACATTTTTACTTTTTATTTTGTATCTCGCTTATTTTTAGTTTTCTGAAAACTAGGAGTCACCCTGTACATATTAAAGAGAGAATCTTAGGGTTGTTGGTCAAAACTTTGGAAAGAATCACGGGTCACTGCATAAAGGAGACTATGGTGCCAGGCTTTCGGCAATGTTTATTACCATCTTTAGGGCTTTAACGTTGAGGTTTGCTCGCAAAAAACAGCAATGTGCATTGAGTCACAGACTTTCAAATGCAATCATCAAACGAAAAACGTCAAAAAAAAATTGGCTAATTTAACTCGGTGTCTTCCACAACACAGGTCGCACAAAACAACCAACACATAGGTATAAAATACAAACTAAACAACGATCTTTACATGTTTAATTCACCCGAAAAAATACGAAATTCGTGGTTAGAAAATACACATTTTTTGATTTTAATTTTTTTAGAAGGTCGTTGTTGAGTTTGTATCTTACACCTATGTGTTGATTATTCGTGACCTGTGTTGTGGAAAACACCGAGTTAGATTGATCAAAACTATTTTTATGTACGCATGTCTTGCCGTATTTGTCCATGTACTGCGGATACTGCGCCGATTTTTTTTAGGGTTTAGTTTAAAATGCAATAGGTACTGTCCCACTTTTTCAATGATAGGTATGCATCATGAGATTCATAGGCTGAAGTATTATTTTTAAAACACTCTAACATACAAGGACTGCGTACACCATCGCATTTAGAGGTTAGTGTTTTGTGGTGAAAAATAAAATGTGAGCCAACTCGTTCCTTTCATGTAGATATGGTACGAGTTTTTCGTCTCAAATAAAGAGATATCAGTCTCACATGGGAGAGGAACACACCTTTTGACGGCGTTCATACCAGAAACTTAGGTTACGATTTGTTACTTTTAACAGAAGTCTATGTGACAGATGTCAAATCCATTATTCATCTTCTGCGCGCTTTTACGCGCAGTTTTGATATCAAATTCATGTTATGAAATTTCATAACGAACTTGATCGCAAAATTGATATGAAATTTTATACCGAATTTAGTAATTTTAGTATCATGTCATACGGCTCTTAAAAGCTCTATAGACTAACTAGTATGAAAGTCTTCTTAGCTATGTATGTTATCTCTTTAATATCACAACAATCAACATCGTGATCCTAAGAAGCCCAAAGTTTAAAATGTAAGATTTATTTTCAGAAAGATTTGTTTCAGCTAACTCAAAAAGATTTACGCCAATCGAAAGCCGGTCCTCCTCGTTATAAGAAATGACGTGTATTGTATTTTCAGCCAGAAGTGAATTTATTTGCTTTTGCAAGAAACCTGATTTCGATCCTATTGTGTCCAATTAACGTCATACCCAACAGACCTCGTGTTATCTCCTGCTCACCTGACCATCGCATGCGTGGTAAACCTGTTTTGTTCTATTCTTGTAGGGAAAACTGGGATCGGCCAATACGAAATTGGCAGTCGATAACACAAACCGTATACATAATATAGGGAGGATCACTATAAACATCTTTTCAAATAAAGCAAATGTTATCTGGATTTAGGGATAACCAAAATCCTCAGGCTACTTCTCAATACGTTGACGTTTCTGCATTTACTTTGCGCCTTCTTCAGAGTCAGCGACGAGGTACGTTATACTATATTCCTTTGGGCCATAAAGAACATCATCTAGAAGGTGATCAAAGCTGTGTAAATAACGTTAACAAATCCTTCACAAATACTGGTCTGCATTTTGATTAATCCAAAATCCAAAGACCATTCTATTTATTTGAAAACACAAAGTGTGATCACACTTATCTCCCTATTCTATAAATATATTTAATTTGGACATACTATAAACAATTGGCTAATAAAATTGACTTCATGGACACATATTCCACTTACATCTTTAAAAACAGGGTCTTAAATTTTTATTGTATGCTATTTTCGATTATGTCTTCTATTAGGTACTTCCTAGGAAGTTGGTTCTCAAAAACGAAAGCTAGTGCTAAGAGAAATATAGGTGGCTGGAACGTTAGTTAAGAGTCGTGGTTTTAATTATGAGTTAGTGAAGCGCCAATTAGAGAGACAACCACATTTTTGTAGATTACATTAAAAAGAGGACACCCAAATCTATTTGTATGTGTATAGCGATTATGGTTAGACAATCTTCTCTGTGTATTCAAGGCAGTCATCCTTCGGTCCCTTCATCTATTCAGAGCACACGTTTCAGGCTCCAAGTGATTAGTCACCTTACGGTCTCACGGTGTTAAGGGGTAATGAAACAGCAACCGGGAGTATCGGAGCCCTTACTCTTTTGTGTATTTATATAATAATAGAAGGTCTTTATTATAAATTTTACAAAAGAGTTAACTTTAGCCATCAGGCTCAATGCTGCAATAAAATCTGTACTTGTATATAGGTATTTACCTTTGCGATAGTTCTTCTTTTTTGTTACCAGATTCTCTCTTGAACGTATTTACAACATCAGAAGCCAATTTTTAGCTGTGTTATGGGAATTATCAATGTTGATTTGTCCAATAATATTTCTAATAATAATACCAAATAGAAAATAGTAAGAATAATAATAGAAATAATAGATAGAAAGCTTACACAAAATATTCCAAAAGTCTGTAATCCTTAAGACCTGCAATATAGTACGATCTTTCTTAAATTCCGATCAGTAATGGTTCAGGTGTTGACTTGGCACAGCCCGTCAACATTTGTTGCTGCCGCAGTCATGCGAGAGAAGCTTGAAGAAACATAACAATAATAATAAAACTCTCGCTGAACCGAGTACACAGCTAGACATAACTTTGCAGCCAATGTCATACACCAAGCACTAGTCATCACAAACAAGCGGATAGAAAACCCAGATTCATATTACAACTACACACCAACATCAGTACACAATCAATACAAACTATACTGGGATGTTGAAATACATACAGACAAGACTATCCCAGCAAATAGGCGAGATATTCTTTTTCAGTCAAAGGCATACAAATTTACCTATATCATAAATATTGCTATTAACAATGATAAGAATACCCAAAACACCTACGCTGGGAAGACATCTAAATACACTGACCTTGTCTTAGAAATAAAACGACTCTGGAAATAAAACAAAATTTACTATTGTCCCCCTAATTATACAAATTAGGTATCTAAGCATAGTTTTTTGATTGGTTTCATAAAATTAAATTCAAATATCATATTACATTCTTCAGTTATTTCATTATAAATTATGATTGAATTATAGATAAATGGCGACAAAACAGTATCAAACGGGATTTCTAATCGATATTTGGACCTGAAATTAATGTCAATTTTGCTTCTGCGAGCAACAAATTTATTAAATATATATGTAGAACGGAGACTTACCTTTAAGAAACTTATGAGTCATAACTGAATATTTGTAGTGGTGATCCAAATGATGCCAACCCAAATCTGTGATTCTATGACTGTAATGATCATACTTTACCATACAGAAACCTACAACAGGTATTTTGTAACTTTTGCAATCTATTTTTGGTAGCGATATCGAAGCAGGGAAAATAAATGTCATTCGAGTTAGACAAAAGGGGAAAATGAACGTCTCACAAATTCTTTTACGCATTTTAAAGTTTAAAATGTGTTTCTTACAAAAAAGCTGCTTAAGGGTGTAATAGAATATTTTCAAAATCAGCGAAACGCGTTCATTGAGACGTAGACTGCAGTCCCAGATAATCTAAAAATAATTTGGTTATCAATTTTTATATTTAAGTCGGATAAACATTTGGATGGATTAAGACTGTTATTTTTTGAAAAGTCAGATATTTTTTGTAGATCATTAGTCAAATTAGTACTGTTTTGCTTAGCATCTTTTGGGTAAGAAGATCTATAAATCTGTGTCATTGCATAATTCATTAGGCGAGATAGGGCATCTTGAGCCTCATTGCCACAACAAGTTATACTAACTTGACGATATTTGCTTATGGCAGTGGCTTTCCCATCATCAAATGCACTTGTGACGTCATCTAAGCCACTGACTAGAGCTGCGTCCGTACTGTACCATTGCCTGAATCCGGACTGTATGTCAGATGATATATTATTTTTTGAAAGAAAGTCACATATTCGAATTTTAACAATTTTTTCCAGAGGATCCTTAATTTTGGGCAGTTTTGACTAGTTCTATTTTCCAAGTGATTTGATTATTTATTGTAGTCAGCAGACACTAGCTACTTACTTATACTTACTTATAGAGTTGCAATTGATATATGGGGATAGTATAGGAAATTTAGCTCTAACGTTTTTATAAATACCGAGAATGTGTGGGAAATCCTGTTATTTGGAGCCATTTTTTTCATAGCCTTAGTAGTGAAAAACTATCACAGTTTGTAGTAAAAACATCAGATCTGAACAATCATGCATGCATGCCAACCCATTCAATTCGAAATGCTCATTATAGTGAAAGAACAGAGGAAAAAAGCTTTCATACAATGCTCATGAAAGCAGAGTGGCCTCTTTATACTTTTCGCTAGGGGAGCCCAGTATAATACACATTTGAAATCTCCCCCAGGAATTTCACATATTTCGCCAAATTTCTGTCTTGGTATAATAAAATCTTTAAACATACGTAGGTGTATGCTAGTGCCTTTATTCAGGAAAAATAGTCATCGCACCCCCTTCAGGTGATTAGATTTTTCAGTTTTAGTGGATGTTGTTTATTTCATGTGCGGAAACAAATTCAAATAGAAACAACTCAACTTTAAAGTGTTCGCCCTGTACAAACCATTCAAAGCTAGCCAAATTGAAATGACCGTGGGTGTGGTGTACGTAATGTCTCCTATAATTAATTAAGAGGCTTGACGTATATTTGGGAGCTCCCGCTATCCTTTTTATTTATAAATGATACTATCGCTGTCAATACTACTTAATGCATTTCTATCTGCGATCTGTGCGTGGGTAGCTAATGATAACGCTATTCCGGTGGCAAAGGTGTAGCTGGCAATCAGTTGAGCTCAAAATAAAAATGGTTTTTATGCATGCGCTGCATTAATTTGTAGTGGAATAATTTGGCACGAGCATAGACAAAAAATATATTTCTTCTAGTGTAATAGACTAACTAGAAGCATGATTATGCCTGTTGCGGCAAAACTTTACCTCATTCAAGATCCAAAATACAAGCCATAAAATACCTAAAACAGCGTATGCCCTATACTTTGGTATATAGAACATTGTTCGTATTTCTCCCTGGAGTACCTACCTCGCAAGATCGCAGAAAATGCAGAATGTATTAAAATATGTTTTTGAATCATTTGAAGGGATCCAGTTACATATTTGACTTTGACGGAAATTACTACTTTTTTATACCATTACAATTACATGTGAAATTGTGATATTAGACTGCTACAATTGCTGGTATTTTTACTTCAATTTCAGAGTTTTTGAAGGTTTTGTAAATTTTTTATCTATAGTATATTCCAGGTGCTAGATGGCTGTGAAAAGTACTCATTTCTATCATACACTATATAGCTTCTTTTTTACTTTATATGTTACCGCCATTGTTTCTGGTTAGAGTTGATTTGATGTAAGGAATTTTTATAATCTTGTCCCTTTACTCGCGTTCGTCTGTAAATTTCTTCTAAGTTAGTTGTTTTCTTCCAACTGAACACGTTTTTTTATATTTCATGCCTTGCTAGGTTTCTTAGATGGGAAAATTGAAACGCACCGGTTTGATTGATAATTTGAAATTAAATGAAAACTAACAGAGATTGACATTCACATCCTCATTAGAAAGACGAACAAATTTCACATTTCATCGTATGGAAAAAATAGGTATTCCCATTTGAAAAAATCCATTTTCTAGTTATCTCTGATTGAAGTCTCTTTGGATAGTCTACCGATCTCTTCAAGTACAAAAGTAATTCAAATTTGACCGTCTAAACTAAACTGATGCATGATATCTACTTATAGGTGCTAAAAAAGGGGTCTTGCACCTAAACGGTTCGCTATAATTCCTATGCCTGATACATAAAGTCACACTAGAACTCATAAAGGAATCTGAGTATGCGACAATATATAGCGTGTTTTGATTTAAACTTTGATATGATAATGCTTCGTGTCGAATAACGCCAATAATCCGGTAAACTATATTGAGGCATACAACACTGATAAATTAAAAATACGATCATGATTTAGGCAGAATCTTTTACATTTCTTTTATACTTTACTATTATCCTCCTTGTATGAAGACAGCGTAAAATGGGTGAAGTTTTGGTACTATACAGAGAAGATAATAGCTATGAGAGTAAAGGAATCTGCTTATATAAAGTTGAATCACGATTGTATTTCTAATTCATTTGTTGCCTCTGACTCGTATGGTGAATATTCCACAGAGAAGAATTGGTCATTGTTGTCCACCCCAACGAGTAGACGCCAGTTTTTTTCAGGAATTCTTTATGATTCTGAGACACTATAATCCAGGCATGTAAAACAAAAATAGGGGCCAACTTCGGAATTTGAACCAACCAGCTAGATTTTTGCATGGACCTTTGTTTTGAAGTTGTAAGACTTGTAAGAATTGTAATATCTCATATCATATCCTACAGACGTCTTGATATGTTGAAGGTTAACTGTTATAAAAATCGACTTTTGCGAATATCTCATTTTGCATTCTATGACATTTTTACTTATCAGGAAAGTTAAATAGTATAAAATTCCCTACAAATTTTATCTAAAGTGATTACGACATCATTCGACGTTCTCGAGAGGGCGTGTAGTGTGGGGAGTAGTTACATTAATTGATTATAAAAAATATCACTATTATCATAAATGTCAAATTATTCACCAAGTAATTAATTATATTTGTACCTGAGGTTAATAAACGTGTCTACGGTTAAGAAAGCTTTATTTTTCTCTCAGTGGGTTAATAATTGATTTCAGGTGTTCCTTTGACTATTTAGACATAGAAGTCGCCCTATGCATGTATGTCTTACGCCCACTGTTGTAAATTGGCCATTGACGACATAGGCTGAGCATTAACATTAGAAGCCAAATATGTAGGCAAATATCGTTATTGCATATGCTATAACGAGAATGATTGTCAGTCGTGGACAAAGTTAAAAACATTTCAGTTTTTGCATGTTTGTCCAGCCATTCACGACATCGATTATCAATGCGTGGGCAAAGTTGATATTACAGATTAAAGCAGCTATTTGGCAAAATATGAGAAAAATTAATTATTTTCGTCGCTTCACAAAAAATCGGAAGGAAACATATAATATCAAATACCTAATCATTAAATATGACAATTCGAAATATTAACATTTCTATAAAACCTAGATCACAGCATGCACTAAACATTTTTATTACAACTATGACACTTTAAATTGCAGATTTTGCCATTGGCATGGCACGCACATTTTTTGTTTTTGCAGCCGCCTTAAAATAGCAACGCTTATATCCTTGGCTTCCAAAAATTGTATTTTGTGTTAAAGCTTCTCGAAGTTAAATTTATTTCCTTTCTACTTCCACAAATAGTGACAAAAGTGGCAAAATGGGAATAGCATAACCTATATCTTATTCAATTCTTGACTGCCCACTTTTGAGCGAATATTAACGAGATTGCCCGGACAAAGAATTAAAAACGTAAACACTTTCCCAGTTTATCAACACAGCCCAGTTTATATGGACATTCACGACAATGGCTGGCGAATATCGTTAAACCGAAATATCATCTTTAACCGTAACATATGCATATGAAATGTTTTTTTTTAATTATTGGTATACATTTTGTTTATTTTATATTAAATTAAGTAACAACAATACGTTACAATTATGAATGCACCTAGGCTTTTACAGACCTTTGCATGATCTGAACGCCCGTCTATTTTCTTCACTCAAGAAAAGCAACCAAAACAAACATTCTGCTGGAAAGATAGGAGATTATTAAACTGTAAATACTCAGACTGAATTCCTAGTAAACTGAGATAAGCTATTAAAAATAAATAATTTATGCGACAAGCATTCCTGTAATTATTATAATATGCACGCTACGGTCACGGCACCGAATTCAAACATCCGCTGTTTGAATTATGGAATTCAAGGACGTCTGATGTGAGGACACATTCTTGTTCTTTCTCCTGGAAAAAATAGCATTCTATCCCAGTAGTCGTCATCAATTCGTCAATGCTTGTCATAACGGCCCGTAGTAACTTTTCTTTTGATTGGTTGCAGCTGTGTCGGTTGATCAGACTGTCCACCCATATACCAGACAAAGATAGGAACAAGTAAGGTAAGATATAGTACTGTTAATTAATCATCGTGGGGCGGTCAGCGTGGCCTGCCACACAGTGAGATGAACAAATGACTCAGCTATGTTTTTACCCTTATGAAATTAGAAAAAAAATGTCTGATTTCCTCTATGGAATATTTAAAAAAATGAAACTTTGTAGATGTCTATAGTAACAACAACTATGGATCCATCTGAAAAAAGTTCTAAGTATTGTTTTTTTGTGGTCAAACTATCAATTTTATGAAAAAAGTAAAGACACTAGGAAATTGAAGACCGAATCAGTCTTTCAGCATGAATTCATAGTCAGATTAAAATGCTATGAGGAAAAATAGTGTAAGGATTCCATTCCTTATGAGAATATCTGCTTCAAGGACCGCCTCTCACCGTCTTTTTATTAGCATATTTATTCCATAACTGTTCTACAGAGGGCTACCTATTAAATGAAATAATTCTTTTGTATATCAAATGCTACAGCTTAACTGTAACTTGGAGAGAAAAGGGCTTTCAACAAAAAATTCTATGAATGACCTCCTTAAATTTCAATTTCAAAAGGTTAACTAAATACATAAAAACACAGACATTAATGCTGTAATATTTGTCTGGACAGACACATACACAATACCGAATGATAGAAAGGAGAGAGGCTTTCTGGTGAAAAGAGCCTCAAGTGCATAGGCCTACAAGCGGGCCCTTCTGCATCTCTCATTTCTCTAGTTTCCAAGTCCAGCCCTCATCTCAAAGGTGATGATAGCCTTGGGTTATTGTCCATCTTAGTATAATCTGCCTGTGATACCGAAGCGCGTCACAGCGGCATAGAACGCGTGCCGAGGATTCCTTCTCTCGTCACAACGTGCAAGGCCGAGTCACTTGCCACCCCCATCATACACAAGTGACGTCTGTAGCTGTTATGGCCAGAAGTAACCTTAGCCGTCTTCTGTCCAATGAGAGACTGAACCGCCTCACCTTGGCCCGAGGTCCTAAAATAAGTTCTCTAGCATGACAGAGGTGTCCAGAGATTTCTCTCCATCCAAAAAGATGCTGATTTTGCAACAACATCTTCTCTTTCTAATGGTACCTTCTGCAAGCAAATAAGTGACACCTGATGTCTTGCAGAAATGTCATGCATTGCGTAACGAACCTGTATATAAACCTACAAGCACTCAATGCTTTCAATGCTGCCTGACTGTCCGAGCAGATAGTCCACCTCCTAGGCATTGCAATTTCGTGAACATTAGAGGCACAAGCTAAAATGGCATATACATATTTGTGCTCGGAGTACCGTGGTGTATCCTCCAAGAGAGGTTTTCGGCCCATAGAATCCAGCGCCAAAGTTTTCGAAGTGAGCCAGACTGGTCCTACCTCCTCGAAAGGCTGTCGACTACTTACATTAGTTAACGATTTCGAAATTATATTATATTTTTAAAGTACATAACATTTTCTATAGATACTATAAATTTCAGATAAGATGAAGTATTTTTAAAGATTACGAATTTTGGCCGGATATTTTTCAAAGAACGTTTAGTTCTGTGTAGATATATAAATTTCATCAAAACCATGATTAGGATACACAAATAGCAAACTTTTACATTTCACTCATTTTAAAGACGTCCGTAGGCAACAGCACCGCAATAGTTAGTACACCTTGTATATCATACAATCTGCTTTTCACTTCTAACTTCAAAGATTCAAGGCTTGGAATTTTTTAATCAACCTATTAACACCCATGATTAAAGCAAACTCATCCATTCGTTTGGCGAGGCTCACGTCGTTGCTCTCAAAGGCGTTCTATCAACTGTGGCATCCGGCTCTCCTAAACAAGTTTTCGTCCTACGGTTTTTTCATTAAACGGTGCGGTTGGTTAGCAGACTTCCTCTCTGGCAGCTTTGAAAATGGAAAATCAAGATGCTATGTTCAAAAAAAAACCAGGGTAGATTTGTCTTCATTAACAAGTTAGCAATATGATGATCAAGCTGTTGTTCTTATTCTTATGTTAGGACTAGCCTACCTAGCCAAAGAAAGACCTCCTCAACCCGTAGTTGCTTTGCCTAGAATACCTGTTAAAGAACAGTAGGTACCAGATTTGCATGTTGCAAGCATGTGAGAGCAGGCGACATATGCTTCACATGTCTGGTAGACATGAAAATTCTGATGCTCTCTATCTCCGTCAATCGACCTATGGCGCACCGATGATCGCTAATAAGCGTGAAACAGCTGTCTGCTTGTCTGCTGGTGGATTGACGAAGATATAAAGCAACCCTCGTATATCGATTCTCATATGCAGCAGCATATAGAACCCGCGCTCTTTTGGTTGGCCAAGCGAACGTGCCGTGGCGTTCTACAAAGAAAAGAAGCTGCTGTTTGCCAGCGATTTTCTCTGGTTTGCCGTTACCTTCGGTACCAGATGGCGCACAAGGCAGATCTTTTCTGTCGCCTGCTCCAACATAATGTTATTTATTTTTCTATTGGCTGTACTCCTGCCATACGGATAAATAAATAAATTGAATATTATACTTTATTTGTTATTTATATCTATGGAATTATTTTTTGCTATCACACCATGAGTACAATTTACTAGGTTATTTATATTGTATTATTAGTTATTACCAAGGAATTCTAATTCGTTGATTATTACCGCCACTACGAGTAAGTGCATACCATGCAGACAAAAAAAATAGCTATACAAAATCTTCGTGGTAGACGGCTTCTCCTCTTCCTTCCATAACATCTACGCTGCGGTCCCACAGGGATCGGTATTGGCTCCGACATTGTTTCTGCACCTGATGGATGTGATCATCAATGACCTGCTATCTAGCACTTAAATCCAATCCATAGCTTTGAGGATGACAGTATTTGGTACAAAGGCATCATGAGCAATAGGCCGATCTCTGTGGTGGAGCTCGAACGCAGAAGGTTAGCAGTGTTTGCTTCGCTGTCAAAGGACCCGGAGACCATGGTAAAATGCAATGCTTCCAAGACCCAGTACTGAGCACTTTCAAAGAAAAAGTGTTCAAGCGGATAACTGGTTATGATGAATAATCAGCCGCTAACAAGAAGTCAACTCTTTCAAGTTTTTAGGGGTCAACATTACAGAGAAAGCATGATCCGGCACGAACACGTTTCGTCAATTGTAACGACTGGCAGAAAAAAGTTCGGATACCTGTTCAGAGCCATAAGTACTTCTCACCATCCAACTTTCTCATGCTGTCATGCATAAAGTCCAGATAAGACCTGGCCTGGAGTATCCCTCTCATATCTGGGGAGCTTCTGCCCCACTACCCTTCTATACCTGATGAAGTCCAGAGGAGCGCAATTCGACTAATCGTTGACCCAACTTTAACGCGCCACCTCCAGCCTCTATCCCACCGCCGTGCGGTTGGCGATCTCTCATTCTGCTAACAGTATTCAAACGGAATATGTACCTCTGAGTCATCCTATATAATTCCGTCGCTCAACAAGCCTACTAGATGCACCCGCGGGAATGCTGCTTCTCATCCCAAGGCGGTCATTTTTCATACATCAAGAATCGACCGGTACGACCCTACCGTGGCCCCCAGCTTTGTCCAGAGCTTGGAATAGACTGACAAGAGGTGCATTTATTGAGCCTACGAGTATTAGCCTATTCAAGTACCGCATCAACAAAATTCCCCTAACCCTAACCTAACAGCAGCCGCGGTACTCTGATATTTAGGCTTTGCCTTCGCTGTCCGATGTCATAAAAAACTCATAATATTATTCACTTCTTCTTCATCTTATTCAGCTAAATCCCTTATGCAGTAGCTGATTGAAGTTTAATTATTCGGACATAACAAGCTCGTAATTTTTCGACTGCAAAAAGGTTCACAATCCATTTGGCTACTAAGAAGCACCCGTTTTGACTTTTATAGCTGATATATCAACCGTGACAGTGGCACTACCACAGCTAAATTAATGATCAGTGTATAAGGGCATGCACTGAAGCAAAACCTCTAAACATTAATTGGATGAAACTGGCTATTTGATAGAGAGATAATAACCGTACATGGTTACTTAGATATGGCTACCGTAATAGGATATTCTCAGGACGTGATGACGGTTACAGGCAAAATTGAGCATGATAGATTTTTCACGGATCAATTTGGAAACGCTAAGACACGCACTACCAAACCTTTTCTCTAGCGCATTCAAACACTGCACAGTTGAATCAGTCGCCAAACTGGAAGCCGTACTTGTTTCGCTATATTAGCGTTCTAACAGCCCGCTCACACGATGCGGTCAAATCACCGTTTCGGTTTTCGGTAATTTTAACGAACCAGTAAAAAACTGTATCGTCTGAACACTTTGCATGCATACACATTGCCATTAATCGCCGATTAGGTTTTATTCCCGAATCAGATAGGTATTCGAATTTTCGGACCTATCGTGTGAACACGCTGAGTCTACGGCAATTTCGTCGTTTCCAGAGATTCACGACTTGACTTCATTTTCAAGCTACTTGACTTGACTTAACTTGATTTCAAGTCAAGTCAAGTCAAGTATTTGTTTTCGAAATTCAAGTCAAGTCAAGTAGTTACACGTCAAGCAACTTGAAAATCAAGTTTTTCAAGCTAACTACTTGATTTTTCTTGAAAAAAATGTTCCTTTTTGATATTAATCTGATTAACTGCAAAAACGCAATAACAATTAAAATCTATGCATATAAAGATGTAATCTTTTATTTGAAAAAACATCCAAAAGCGAAAACTCCAACAAACTTATTTAAATAATGAATGTAATAATATGAAATAAAAATGCAAAATATTCTTAATTCTGACAATAATACATAGAAAAACAACAAACACAAATGGGGGCGGTTTGACTCAGTGGTTAGGGTCGAGAGCTCGTGACCGGAAGGTCCCGGGTTCGATTCTCGTTAGAGGCGGAAATTTATTTCTGGTTTTTTCAATCAAAAATAAATATCCATGAAAAAAATCTCAGCGAAGAATCCCCACCTGAGCCTTCACTGTTAGCTTCTAATTAACAGTGCTGCTCCTAGAGCGGCTCCGGGAAACAGTAACAAAGCCTACACAGAACACGAGGATAATGACCAGAGAAGTCGATGCCGATGACACAGAAGTAAAAAAAATTAATATCCTCATTTGCCATCCATGATTTGAGACACAAGACTTCTAACGGAGTTATCACCTAATCGATATCTTGTTTTGGTAAGAGTTAAGGCAGCTCTAGAAAACTGCCTTTGAACTGGAGCTGAAGAAGCTGGCGTTGCCAAAAAGTCTTTGGCCATTGCGGCAAGGTTTGGAAAAATACATTCGTGTCTTTTCCACCATTCTAAAATATCTTCAGTACTGTCCCTTGCCGCTTGAATACTATTATAAACTGTTCATCGGTTTCGTCTCGATCAGGTTTATTGTCAAGTTCCGTAGCCCACGAATCTAGTCTATCGAGCAGCATATTAATGCAAAAATGATGGAAATACTCTTAAATACATTAAGGTACTGGCACTGGTACAGATCGATATCAAGTAATATCAAGCAGTTTGATTTTACTTGATATCAAGTCAAGTAGCTCAGATCAAAAATCAAGTCAAGTCAAACATCAAATTTTCAAAAGCTTGAGCTTTCGCAAGTCAAGTCAAGTATTTAAGTAAAAGCTCAAGCTACTTGGGTTGATGAATCCCTAGTCAACTCTCAACCTGTGGGGCGCGTTCCCTGGAGGCTCCAATAAATCTAAAGCGAGGAGGGGGGCAGTTATAGAAAAAATACTTATTGAGAAACCTACTTAACTCAAAAACAGAAAATATTATGTCGTAATATAAAATTAAATATGCGTTTACCTACTGATAAAATTTACTTATACATAGGAATGTATTGCACAATAATTGAAGATTTAGCAACTAAAAACTTAAAAATATTGAATCAAACAAATGGAGTGAAGTTGATTGACTCAGTACTTCCAGCACATAATGTTGACACCGTTTTATTATTTCCCATTGCATAAAGCTATAGCCTGATTCCCTTGCAACCAAATCATCGCCCGCTCTCCGCAAAAAACATCCAACACAAAAACCTTCGTAAATGGTTTACTTCCTTCCATAGGAAGTAAGGCGACACAGTTTTTATTCTGTAGGCTTCAAATGGACGAATTGAAGCGAGCAGGAACTTGCAAATTGCCTAAAAAACGAAGTTAGAGCTGTTTTTATATTTTGAATTCTTTGATCATTGCTGCGCTGCCGCCGACCCAATATCTAAAAACCACACGCGTTTTCCATCCTCGCCACTGTAATAACGCCGTGTCCAAATTCCATTGAAATCAATTTTAGGTTATACAATACAGAACGATCAAAAGCAATACTCGTATGTATAAGTCAGAAAATTCTTGGTTTCTGTAATAGGCAAAAGGATGGACCCAAAAAAGTAAAATTATGCCCTTTGTTCTTTCTTTCACAGCACAGCCTATTATGAGTACAGTTTTTGTACAGTTTTACAACCCCTCACCCCCCAACCGCCCCAAAAAACTGACAATGGTCAGGACCCCTAAAACGCATAAAAACAAAATTTGAGCTGTTTTTATATGTCTAATCTTTTTATTATTGTTGCGCCTCCATTCACACGATTTCTAAAAACCATACGCGTTTTCCAATCTCGTTATGGTAACAATACTGTGTCAAAATTTCAGTAAAATCAATTGAACGATTTGCCCGTTACACAATACGCAACGATCTAAAAAAATACTCGCATATGTATACATTAGAAAATTCTGCGTCGATTGGTTTGTGTATTAGGCAGGAAATGTTCGGATAGACCTAAAAAAGTGAATTATACCCGTAGGTCTTGCTTTCGCAGGTTAATAGAGAACCTTTTAAAGAAAAAAGTCAGTTTTGCAACCCTCCACCCCTCAACTACCCTAGTTTCCCCTAAAACCCATAAAAACGAGGAATATTTGAATTTTTTTTTGCTAATTACTCCTCCACCCATGTACCGATTTCCAAAATCGTCGCAGCATTACCTGCTAGGGTCCCACAGCATGTAGCTACCCAAATTGCATCACAACCCATGCAGCGGTTACTGCGATTATGGGGGCACAACGAAAAATTCGTTTTCAAAGAGATTTGTTTGATTACGTGCTTTTCGGGGATGAGGCTACGTTCCACAAAAATGGTTGTTTAAATCGACATAATTACGAGAGAGAAAATCTGTATGCGATAGTTATCGCTTCTCAAATAGGATGACTTTAAATGTTTGGGGTGGCATTGTTGGTTATTACGTAATTGGACCGTACTTTTTTGAGGAAACATTAAACAGTGAAGTTTATTTAGACCTTTCCGAAAATCAGCTGCCCATACTACTGGAAAATGTTCCTCTTCGAATACGACACCAAATGTGATACCTACATGATGGGGCTCCAGTACCTCATAATACTATCATCCATGGTCAACTTAATGAATAATTTTCAGAACGATGGATAGGTAGAGGTGGACCAGTTCGGTGGCCAGCTAGTTCGCCATACCTAATGAAACTTGATTTTTTCTGCAGGGGTATGTGAAAAATGAGATATACAAAATACCTGTTACTACAAGAGAGGACACGAAAAACAGAATTAGGGCTGCTTTCCAAAATATTAGTATTCCAATGGCTAGAAATGTGGGCAGGTCGTTTGAAAATCGAATAGAACATTGTTTAAATGTAAGGGGAGTCCAATTTGAGCAATTATTATAATTATTACCTTCCGATTATCTCTATGTTTTTGTTACCTAAGTGTATTGCTATTAGTACTCATATTAAAAGAAACCAAAAAAACAATATCTTTGTTAAGCATGCGAAATGAAAGACCACGGTATTTATACTGTTTGACCTTTTTTAGAAAAAAGACTCAGTGATGGAAAGACTCAAAGTTCGGGGATGAAAGAACTAACAGGAAGTCGTAACAGAAAATCAATTAAACATTTGTAGCTTCTGCTAGACAAACCTTCGGTTCATAAGACAGTAATCAATCACTTTTGCATGCTTAGCTAAAATCTATTTTATCGTTTTTGATACGTTCACACATAAACCTTCTTATAATTACTAATATAGGCTCGTTAGATATTTTTTAGCTTTATTTTCAGATAATTTCTGTAATTGTAATTTCTTTTCAATTTGTTAATTGCCAAATTATTGCAATAATTGCAAATAATTGAAACCGAATCAAAACTAGAGTACTAATTTCAAATAATTATTGAAATTAACATCAACAACAACAACAATTAACAAACATAACAACGTTACTATGTTCTGTCAAGCACAGCATCCATGGCCAACTTAACAAACACCAGAATTTGGCAAAAATATCGTTTTACTACTTCAAATCGATATAAGTCCATATAGTTACATATAGGAATAGGGAATGCTTATAAGTAGTGGAAGTATTTTGTAAATACTTTCTGACGATGCTATAAAATACGGGGTGTTTGTTCCATTTAAAATAACAAAGAAAATTATGGTCGATTTTGGTTCACCCTGTACAAGAAATCAAAGATAGCAGAAACTTGATAATTTTGCACAAAACTAGACGACCAGGAAATTATTCCGGCATTGATAATTGGGCCTCCAGTTATTGATTTTCTAAAATACAGGGTGATGAATTCATTAAGATTTTCACATAAATGTGGCCATTACTCTCAAAATACCCTGTATAACCTGATAAAACCCTATATTTCCGGAATAGAGAAAAAGTAACGCAATTTAAATTCGGGATAATATATAGGGTATTCCACTTGAAAAAACATAACTTTGGTATGCCGTGACTTTATGAATAACACTGTATATTACACAATAATTTCAAAATATAGACCTTCGCTTCAATTATAAATTTTATTGTACCTTCCATAATGATGGAGGTTGGAGGTATCGGGGTATAAATTTATCACGCCGTATGTATCACATACGATATATTTTAAGCCTGTTAATTTAACAACATGAAGTTGAATGTCTGAGGAACGAGTACTTCAGGATGTGATGCAGCAGTCCCGCGGCTGCAGCAAACAACTCCGGTGAGTAGTGGTGTTATGGAATGGAACCAAGAGAAACAAGCTTCGTTGGAATACCGGTATTAAAGTGAAAGGTCACCAACCGCATACTCGCGAGAAAGCGCCTGGAGGTGGTGCATCAGTGCGTTTCATCGAAATGTCCGTCTCTGAGCAGCGTCTCATCCATCTACTATCTGGTATTTTTGACATCATTGTTTCAATGGAAGGTTGTCCAAATTATAAAATTCGTATATTCGATGTTCAATATGATACTGAATGTACGAGACTTTTGAGAGTATATTTCAAATTCATAGAGAAAGAAAAGTATTTTTTCATATATTTCATAATTATTGTCACTTCGTTCCATATCATCCATCAGCTTTGATGCAATCCAACAATGCTGATAACAACTAAAGCTATATTTAAACTGCATATTACAGTACATAATGAAAATCAGTCTTCATTGCATTCAGTTTATCACACATTATCTCGCAAACTGTTCGATTCAACAACAGATCTGTACGCGCCTTTAGTGATACTACTAGTTTTACTGGTTGAGTCTGACCTGGAGATGATTCACTAAAGAATGCAAACGTCATGATACAAAATTAAATTCTGAGGCCGTTTTTTAACGTTTTACGGCAGAACAGGAATTTGACTATTAAAGATATCTTGCCTATGTTTGGATGGTTGATTCAGAATGCAAATATTTACTTAAATTCCAAATACCTGAGCTATCTGCTGCTCATAAAGTATTATCTTCTATCTGGTATTTTTGACATCATGGTTTCAATAGAAGGTTTTGTAAATGATAAAGTTCGAATACTGGATGTTTGCAATGATACTGAAAATGATATGAAAGTAAGAATGTATCAGTATTTCAAGTGAATATTCAAGTATAATGTACGAGACTTTTGAAAGCATAACGTTTTCGCGCCCATCGTCCAATGAATTTGTGGTTCTTGGGCTCTTAGGCCGGCATCGAAATACTGTATTCCGGACGTCAAATGAAATAGCTTCTGAAGATACCATCCACTCGTGGTGGCGAAACGTCAAGCCTTAATGCTCAACGACGCGACGCCGGTCTAAAAGCCCAAGAACTACAAATTATTCATTTGAAAGTATATGTTAAATTCATAGAGAAAGAAAAATTTACTCTTTTCTACCCACTTATGATATAATTAATAGTACTGTCAAGGACATTTTGAAGCTGAAGTTGTTGAAATGAGAAATTTCCCAAAACAAGGCACTACTACCCAGGCAATAATCCTGTTTTACCTCATACCTAGTTCAGGGAAACTTTTTGTAAAGTGTACATTAAATAGATCAGCAAATATAGAGATAAGGAAAAGAAAAGTAAAATATACAGCTGACAATGCCTTAGTGCTATGGCAGTTATGCAGAAAATGTAAAAGAAAATAATTTGTCCAGTATTCCTGGAAAACTGTATTGGTTTCCTACAATAAATTTCTTTACTGAAAATTTTGAATCTCCTGTCTTGATTTTGTAAGGTATCTGATTGAAAAATTGGCATTCGCGGATAACATATTAATTCAGTCCGCTTGCTCTTCGTTGATAAATGAATCATATCCATTGTAATAAACTGTTCGCTAGCATTTTGATCACATCTGTAGTCTCAAAGTCCAAAATATTTCAGAAAAAGTATATGGCATTTATTGACAGATTAACTATCTCAAGATAGCAGCTTTTCCTCTGTTCTTAGAATTTATTTAGTGAATAGATCGTTAGCTTGTGCACTTCTAATTCGTATTCAGAATGGGTTCCATTATTTTCATATCGTCATGCTGTTGGCGGTTCTATGAACTAATAGTGTAGCATACAAGACTGTGACTCTAACGCTGGCACCACACAAGGGTGCCAACATTGTCAGCATTGGCTTAGACATTGGGCTCATTAGACATTAGGTTCATTACAGCACCCTCATATTGGAGAGGAATTGGTGCAATGTCAGTACATATCCACTACATATCTGCCAAAGCCAACGTCATAGTGCATAGGTGCGTTTGCCTACTTACTACTCTACTACTACTACTAGTACTTTTTCATTATCCAATGGGTCGCCAATCCCTTTGATGTGTGTCGTAACAGCCGAAGGTCAACGGAAATACCCCAACGTTGGCGTAACAATGGTGCCAATGTTATGACTCTAATACTATTTCCTCCATCCACAAGTCCACATATTGGACGAACGTTGTTGGCACCAACGTGGCTCTCATGTATGGAGCCGGCCTAAGACGAGACAGAAACACGCCTCACTCAAGATCTATACTGTATTCACAGCCAAGCCAGACCAAATGAAAACAAGCCCGCGTGCGTGATCGGCTCGTGTCGGTGGGGTTCCTAATAGTCCAGTACATTATGTGTAAATTATGTGTTATCATCTGGCAAGTCAAAACCTCCAAGGCTGATTGGAAAGTAGATCCAAATATGCAATGTCAAGTGTTCATTGCCTAATGATCATTTCAAACTAGCAACTGGCTACTTTTGAGTTGCAATGGGCTCATAGGGCAACTCTTAAATAGTCATATAAAATTTCATAATTGCACTGGATTATAGCTGGCGCGTTCGGAGACGTTAGCGGACAGTAACCACGCGAATGTTGCATGCATGTTTATTTGGAGTCTATCTTGGGATTGAATATACTGTATATAGAAACAAACCATAAGAGAATATGCAGTCATTAGTTTAAACGGCAATGATTGGACTTTGACCGAAGCCTGTCCACCAACACAATCACAACTTTTTATTGAATTATAAGTAAAATTACTATTCGACCTTTAATTGGGAAAAACCTCTTACTTACAACTATTATTCTCCTGGTCGCCGCATGGATTGTGATGAAAATGCGGTAGCTATATGCTGTGTGGTCGTAATAAGTAATGCTGCTATAATTTTGGCAATCCAGGAAATCGGTACATAGGCATTAGCAGAAAACCAAAAAACCTCAATTGTTACTCAAACTTCGTTTTTGGGCGTTTATGAGTTTCATTTTCTACTTCTTTGGGTGGGGTTGAAATTGCGATGGTTGGGAATGGGGTGTTATAAAACTGAAAAATGTGTTGTATTCATAGTATGCCGTCCATTGATCTGTGAAAGATAGACCTGGAGGCATAATATACTTTTTTGGGTCCATCTAAACGTTGCCTTGCCTATTACAGAAACCAAGTGTTTGGAAATTACTGAATTTATTTTAACACAATTTTGATACGGTATTATTACCGTGGCGAGTATGGAAAACGTGTGGTTTTTAGAAATCATGTCAGTGGCATTTAGGCGATTTGTAGGCTTCCGACCGTTTTCTACATTTCTAAAGGGGTTAAAATTGGGCCAATTTGGTGGTGAACGTGAAAAATGTATCGTGTTCATAACACTGTAAAGGGGAGCGACAGAATGTATTTTTTTGCTTTATCCGAATGCTGCCCTACTCCATACAACAGATAATTTTTGGAATCACATTGTTGTAGATATCCGTGGTAGAGATCGGTAAAGTCTATGGTTTTTGAAAATTGTATCAGTGGCGGTGAAACTAAATCGAAAAAGAGACAGTATAAAATATAACAGCCGTTCAACCCCTGGTTTTGGGAACTATATGGATCTCGGTTTATATATTTTTTTTATCGGTTAATATAAGCTGAGGTAGGATGGGGTCTCAGACTGGGTGGTTGGGAAACCCCCGGAATATTTCATTGCCCTTTAAAGATTGATAGTGCCATGTGATTAAGATATCAGTGGAAGATTGCATAATAAAAACTGTATCGTCCTGGTTTCTACGAAGACAGATGCAGGAAACTATTTACGAGACTTTTTTTGCTGGAGGTTTTTTTTTTGTGGGCGGGCGGGTGACGATTTTGTTGCAAGGGGATCTCAGACATAGCTTCATGTCAAGGGAACATAATAAAATGGTATCACCGTAATATGTGGGAAGTACTGAGTCAATCAACTTGACTTCATTTTTCTCCAAAATTTTATGTTTCCTTTGTTGGGTCGAGTACTTCTGCGACAACCCTCGTACTTAAGGAATCATAATAGACCATAGTGGGATAGGTCCTCAATTACCTTCAATAAATTATGTCTAATCTAATCTAAGTGCACGTATCTAAAATCCTAAAATTTCTCATACAATTCCATTCATGTTTCGTACTCGTAAGTTGTGTAACTGATTGATAACTTTTCCGATACTAAAAAGAAACAAATTTATAAAATCTACTTTTATCGCGTTGCTAAACTTGGGTGTTTGTTTGTACTTGCTTGTGTGGCATAATAAGTGCATTTGCCTATCTACCAAATGTTGATAGTATAATCTATTCCAACTGTTTATTATCATGTTTTTAATATTTAATCTATTTTTGGTACTAATTCATGTTTAGAGTGTAGCCGCAAAAATTAGCACTTTTTTTAAACACCCAAGAAGCTGATGGGGTCATCAGAATATTCGGTAAAACTTTGTTTAATTGGTCAGTTATAGATAAAAACATGTTGATTACATAGAACTTTGATCACTATATTAGCTAAATACTACTATCACAACCAATAAATAGTCTGGTCAGAGCAGCTTTGAACACTTTGTTGGCCACACCTTAAAAGAGAGTAGAACTATAACAGGGTCTTAGCCAAAAGTTATGTGAGAAATTGGATAACCGTGGACGTGCAAAGCTTTTGATAAGGTCACTCACCAACTTCTCATCAAAAAGTCAGTTTTAACAGCAAATACGGCTACTCCTCATGTACTTTAGGAAAGTGGATGACGGCGATAAAGATCTGATACGTCATATTATCTATACCCTATATACAAGGAGATGATCCAGAATTAGGAAGATAATCCTATTGGCAATTACCAGCGCTTGGGAACACAACGAGAGATTATTTTAAGCTGTAGGTTTAAATGCCAGAAATATTGCTAATGAATAATTATCGAATGACAGAGCAGTATAAAATAAGTCTAAATAATATATTTCGATGAAACAAAATTCGACATCCATGATGTTGCTCAATACAAATGAATATGGTTTGGAAAACGTGTTAAGTGTTACAAAAATGTATTCGTAGCTTGAAAGGTACTAATACTAATGTGTGTAGCTATATATATATAAGCTGGTTGTCCTATACATCATTGTATACGACCTATGTTCGACAATTTGCGTCATTTGACGTCATCTGATGATCTCTGAGTAAAAACTTTTTTAATCTCACTAACTCAAAAGGATATCGTGCTGTATTCAGGAAAAAATGCAACTGAATAGATTCTAATTTAGTACGTTTCAAAGTCACATCTACTGATATCAATGTTTACTATAGTTTTATTTACCTGATTCTCATACCAAGCTGTCTTGTGACATGAAGCTCGTTTCAGTTTTATGTGAATTAGCAAAATGAGAAATACTATCGCCATTCAGGGTTAGTTCAGCGAAATTTAATTTGTGATCGTATCTGCTGTAACAAAGATTCTGATGAAAAGAGATGGAAATTATTAACTAGATATTATTAAAATAAGGAAACACCGAACGATAGAACCAACGGCGCCGGCGTTCTATTCGATAGAACCGCATCAATTTTTCAAATGTATTGCTGGTAGTGAAAATCCGGAACAGTCAATCCCACGAATTTTTTCGGTATTCAACTCCGTGACTTTTTAATTCTTGATAAGCAGTTTGACCATGTACGAAGGGAAAATATAAAAAATTCGTGTCAAGTTTATTGACTCAGTACTTCCTACTTCCTACGGTGATACCATTTTATTATTTTCCTATTCCCGTAGCATGAAGCCAAATCACCGCCTGCCCGCCCAGAAAAAACATCCAACACAAACATTAATCGACGTATAATCATATTGACGTAAGGTCTATGAATTCTTGTTCTCCAAAAACTCGAACGAAAAAAATCAAAATATAAACTTGAGGTCACATTAAGTTTTTTCTATCTATAAACCGATATGAACTATCACCGTAGACGGTATTTTCGTTTTCAACCAGTATAGGCAGTATATGTTTTATGTAGAGGGGCCCCGTGAAAAAAATTGCAGGGGCCCCGAAGACGTTGGCACGTCACTGTCGTGAACAGTTTCTTGTAGCTCTCTGCGTAGGAACCAGCACGACAGTTTTTATTCTTCAAGCTTCTACTGGACGAAATGAAACGCTCAGAAACCCTCAAATCGCATAAAAATGAAGTTTGAGCTGTTTTTATATCCCCAGTTTTTTTATTATTCGCCGCTACTGGCAGGATTTCTAAAAATCATACGCTTTTTTCATTCCCTCCAAGATATAACACTGTGTCGAAATTTCATTAAAATCAATTTAACAGTTTCCACAATACAGAACGATCTAAAGCTATATTCGTATGTATAGATCAGAAAATTCTAAGTCCCTTGGTTTCTGTTCGGGTGGACTTAAAAAAGTGTATTATGGGGCTAGCTGTTTCTTTCACATTTTACTGAATAGCTTATTATGAATATAAAAAATTTTTCAGTTTTACAACCTCCCACTAATGTCCAGATATAATTTATATTACATGTATAAGTAGGGTATTGTTTACATACGTAAATTCTTCTTAGGGTGCCGTCTCTCTTCGGAGGTTGGCAATCATCAAGGCAATTCTAACTTTTGATGTAGCTGCTCTGAACAGGTCTATTGAACTACAATGGAAACAGTCTCGGAGATTCTTCAACCATGATATGCGCCGTCTCCTAACTGATCTTTTTTCCTGAATTTTTCCCTGCATTATCAGCCTCAAAATTTCATACCTACTTCGCTTCATCACAATTCCCAAGTATTCGAGTTTTCTTTTTTGAGTCTTAAAGACCAGTTCTGGATCTTTTCCTACTCGCAGCAGCACCTCATGGTTCGTAATTTTGTCCGTTCACGGAATACGGAGCATGCGTCTGTATATTCACATCTCAAAGGCATGCAGCTTTCTTATAGTTTCTTTTTTGAGGGTCCAGGCTTCAACTCCATATAATAATAAAGAGAATATATAGCATCGTACCGTACAAAGTCTTACGTTTAAATCCAGGTTTCTATTTGACAAGAGTGACCTCATCTTCGTATAAGCTGTTCTTGCTATTTCTATGCGTCTATTTATTTCTGCAGTTTGATCATTGTCTTCATTTATAATTGTACCCAAGTATTGATATTTTGCAACTCTTTCAATGATGGTGTTATTTGCGATCAACGTTTGTCGGTTCTTTATTTGTTTAATGATGTTCATATATATTTTGTCTTTTTCAGATTCAAGGTCATTCCGTACTCTTTGATATATGTATTGATACGTTCCATAAGGTTTTGCAAGTCTTTTAAGCTGGTTGTAATTTTAACGGTATCATCTGCATACCTGAGATTATTTATATTTTTCCCATTTATCACTACCCCGGCTTCCATGTTTGCGAGTGCTTAACTGAAAATTTCTTCCGAGTAGATGTTAAGCAGTAATGGCGGAAGTACGCATCCCTCTCTAACTCCTCTTCTAATATCTATTTCCGTAGACTGTTCTCCCTCTACTTGTACTGATGATTTCTGTTTCCAGTATAACGTTTGGACAAGTTTAATAATTTTTCTGTCAATGCCCCTAGCTAAGAGGATGGTAATTAATTTTTCGTGTCGGACATACGTAAATTGTTTTTTGTTTTCAAACAGTGTCATGATGAGGCCTGATATTTGGGCATTTAAGTGTATTTAATTTAATTAGTTCTAAAGTTATAAGTAGAATTATGCTAATAATAAAGATCTACTACTACTACTACCCCCAACCACCCCAATTTCAACCCTACCCAAAAATAAGTAAAAAATGATCAGGAACCCCTGAGATGCCTAAAAACGAATTTAAGGATTATTATTTTTTGCTAATTACTCCGCCGCCCATGCGCCGATTAGCAAAGTTATAGGCTCGTACGACCGCACAGCATATCGCTGCCCAAATTTCATCACAATCCATGCAGCGGTTATGGAGATTACGAGGCCTGAAAAAAGCCGACAGACAGACTGACAGGCAGACCGACGGAAATCAGTGACGTTATGTAAACATAATAAAACGCTCAAAAAGCGTATTATCTCAAAATCTAAAATTTTCGCGATCACAATACTCTCCTCACCTATCGGTGTGGGGAGTAAAATGGAGTCAAATGGCTTGACCCAGCACTAAACATTTTGAAGTTACTAAATTCTCTCCCCCATCAGGACAGTCGTTTTGGTATCGAAAAAAATGATTTATGAAGAGAATAAAATTATGCATGATTTCATCACGAATTAACACGAAGAACTTTATCAAAAGGTCGTGTAACATTTTTCTTTCCCTAAAGGAACTTCGTCTCATCCCTTTATTATATGCAGCTACCTAAACTTTTTAAAAAATATCACGACATTCAGGCACCTACTACCGCTGTTGCGAAAAATATCTTATTTGTGTATGCTTTTAGTGAAAATGGTACTACCTCGCCGTTGTTTAATTAAGATAAGATTCAATTTGCAGCCTCTGGGGGTTGCCGCTCGAGGGTGAGGTGGAGGGGGGTTAAAACTGTTTCGTGATACTATTCGACAAATAGCTGCCTAAATAACACATTTGGGCTTAAAAAAGGTACGACATTTAGGGCCGGTTGTACAAAGTACAAGTACAAGTAATTTGAAGGTTCGTCCTTGATATATCATGTCACTTGTATTCTGTGACTTACATCAGGATAGATTTAAGCCTCAGCTAAGCTTGCGTTAAGCTTCGGCTTGCGTAAGCTTGTGTTGAGGTTGGAGTGGGGGGTTTAGCCAGCATCTTACAATGGACGTTTTGCAACTGATGTGGTTTAACGTCGGCTTACCTTAAACCGAAGCTTAAGCTTGCATTGTACAACTGGCCCTTAGGAACACATCGCTACCTACTACTGATATTATTAGCCAATCTTTAAGTCCTACAAAAGTGTTTTGAGAGCAAAAGGTCGGAAAGAAATGAAATTTGGTGGGACGGTAGACATGGGTCCCCTGAACCTACACCTAAGTTTGAGACCAAGGAGGGGGGGGGGGTGCGGCTCGCGGGGTAGGGTGTAGAGTGAATACACGACGGTTTTCGAAAAATAGCGACGTTTTAGCAAGTGCTTTCAAAAAAAGGTTCAAATGAGATAATTCCATTTGCTACCTCTGGAGGGGGTGAATTATTTCGTCCCGAAGCAGTTTTCACCCCCTCACCCCTTTACATGACAAATCGATTACGTGATTTCGGTAGCTTCAAGGTAGATAAACTTACCGGGCTCTTAGAGTATAAAGGAATTCTTTCGTTTACTATGCACATCACAAATCAGTCGTTTATGTAACGGCAAAACCACGTATAATCTATGAAAGAAAAAAGCTGATTTATTACAATAATATAATCGGTATCAGGAATCTGCTGGCACCGATCTCAAAGCAGCCGTTTCATTATAAAATTTTCCAAGCTGTTGACATTGCGGTTTCCAATTCATGATCGACTATATTTAGATCGTATTGGCGTAGATGAGCGTTACTGTCAAGGATCAACGTAATCCTGAATGGAGCATTCTAAAAATATCAGAGTCTGAAAAGATGGATGAGGTAACTGATTAGATACTACATTCCTGGTAAAAACGCCCTAAAATACGATGTACTGCAGCAAAATCGCCACACTAAAGGCACGTATCTACTTTCAGCAGTAGACGGTCTATATAGTTAAGCCAATGACGCACACTTTTTGTGTCGAGAAAGAAACCGAATGACGCTTGGTATTTGAACTGTAGACGCAGTTTGGAAACTTTTATTTGTCATTGCACCATAACCTCAAAATGGGATTGATCGGAGATAGAGACGTGAAGAAAAATCACCAAGCAACCGAATGAAAATGCGGTAGCATTTCAGTACACCTAGCAACTAATGTTTCAAAAAATCGTCGTCATCCGAAATCTACGGACGGTTTGTGCCTACCGATTCCTTTTAGAATGATGGAAAATTCTTTGTGTTTTTTGTAGATGACACAAAAAATACTGTCATCCGTTTCTGCTGGGCAGTTTATGAGAAATTTGAGCTTCAATTCCGACTTCTCTCGGATCGTTAAAAATTGTTAGATTATTTAAAACAGATGATATTGTTCACACACGTTCTTGGGACGTCCAACTATGACATGTATCAATGTCATCCGTTTTTCTTATGTTTAGCCCAATTTTTCAGCCCCTATAGGGAGCCTTCTGAAAGGATACGGAAGGCGTTCAATAATATCACCCCCTACAGGACTTGGAAAATGGAAAATGGGGTTAAACATAATAAAAATGGATGGTACATGTCACAGTTGGACCTCTGAGGAACATGTGTAAAATACGTCATACGTTTTGAACAGTATTAACAATTTTTTAACGATTTCTACCGAAAATGACGTGAGAAATCAAACTGTAAGCTGAAATTCCTTATAAACTGCCCAGCACAAACGGATGACAGTATTTTTTTGTGTTATCCACAAAAAAAAATAAAATAAGTTCCATTAAGTTCCAACGCTGGTTTTGTGGCAATTTTTTTTATTTTCATTTAAAAAAATTGGTACGCGCGATCTGCCCGCAGATTTCAGATGCCGATTTTTTTTTAGCATTAGTTGGTAGGAGTACCAAAATGCTGCCGCACTTTCATTCGGTTACTTAACGATTTGTTTTCACGTTTTAACACCCTTCCTCTATCTCCGACCCCCCCCCCCATATTGGGGTTATAGTGCAATGACAAAAAGTTCCCAAACTGCCTCTAGAAGCTCATTGGAGATGATCGTACATACATACATACTAAGGAAATCCGTACTACATATCTCATCCAGGATAATGAGCAAGTTTACAGACACTCTGAGACTACTATATGCAATACTGGAAAAAATGAAAAACGCTCTGTGCTAAGAGGAGGGAGAGTATTTTATGATAAAGCACGTGCGCCAAATATAGGGTGCCTCGATATTCGACCGACAACGCTTGACAGATGATAGACCTCACTTAACTATGAACATTGAAATAGGAACATGCAGCCTTAAAATGCTTAATTTTCAAGATACAGGGTGCCAAAGTTTTACCTTTATTTTCATTTTTTTTTCTCAATTATTCCGCAATAAAATGGCACAACGATCTAAAACTACATATTGGCGATTTTTTAAGGTGAAATATCCAAATTCAGCAACGGCAATTTGAACTCTTTTAAATTATCAAAACGTTTTTCCAGTTTGGTGCATCTATGTGAGTATTAAAAAATCGTTTCCTCAATGTGTTTTACGGGAATACTTTGTTTAAGTCCCTAGAGGTAACCGTTTCCGAGATAACCTTCATTGAAATTACCAATGTGACTGAATTATTGGTATTTTCGCACAAATGAATATTAAGGGTCATACTTTTACATACCATTAACGAAGTATTCTTAAACTTCAATACCACGTATTTTAAAATTAGATATGTTTAAAACATGTTTTTTGATCTAATATTAATTTGACAATACAGATAATTCCTTCGATCATTTTTTACAGCTAATTGGGGTGCCTTGGAAACTTCAATACTGGTTATCTCGGAAACGGTTATCTCTAAGGACTTGAACAAATTATAGCTTTTTACGTAGAACATATTGAGGAAACGATTTTTTAATACTCACATGGATGCACTGAACCGAAAAAAAGTTTTGTTAGTTTAAAAAAGTTCGGTGTGCCGTAGGTGGCGCCCTCTATTATGATAGCAAAACCGTGGTTGAATCTGAATTTCTCGCCATAAAAAATCCCCCAATATGTAGTTTTAGATCGTTGTGCCATTTTGTTTGAGAAAAAACGAAAATGAAAGTAAAACTTTTTATCCTGTATCTTAAAAATTAAGCATTTTAATGCTTCCTGTTCTTATCTGAATGTTCAAAGATATTTAAGGTCTATCACGTGTCAAACGTTGTCGGTCGAATATCCGGACATCCTGTATGTGCACACCTTTAGTCCAGAAGTGCTCCACTCCCTATTGTCTGCTGGGTAGGATCAGCAGTGGAAGTGGTTCAACTGGAGGTTGGGGCAGGAGCACACTAAAAAAGGTAGCATCAAATTCGATGATAAGTTATTATAATGAGATCGCACCCTCTGCTATAAGAAACTTCTCGCAAACACTGCAGGAAAACTCAGAACACGCAACAACATTATCCAAAAGCTGTGTGGAACGACGTGGGGTGCCACTGCTCCAACTCTACGAACCAGCGCACTAGCTCTTGTCTATTCGTGTGCTGAGTACTGTGCGCCTGTCTGGATTAACAGCCATCATACCAGACTAATTGACGTCCAACTAAATCATACTATGAGGCTTATTACAGGCGCAGTTAAGACAACCCCAACTCAATGGCTGCCTGTACTCTCTGGAATAGCCCCACCGCAGCTTCGAAGGACTGACGCCCTTCTAAGGGAGTATAACAAGATTACGGCCAACAACAAACTGCCCATCCACCGAGCAATACCCCCGTTGCATATAAACAGACTTAAATCCCGACAACCACCAATAAGGGATGCAGAAGGGCTTAAAACCAATAACTTCGACTCCTTAAACCAATGGCGCTCCCAGTGGGAAGGTTTTGCGGAACACCACTCGCGATGCGCATTTATGGGGGCAGCCTTACTTCCAGGATCATATCTACCCCGGAAAGAGTGGGTAAAACTTAATAGAGTCCGAACAGGCCACGGCAGATATGCCGACTCCCTTTACAAGTGGGGCTATGTGCAATCTCCCTTATGTGAATGTGGCGCGCCCCGCCAAACTATAAACTATATTGCGAGCGAATGTGAACTGCGTGCGTTTCAGGGATCGCGAGAAGAGTTCTTCACAGCCACACCGTTGGCGCTGAAGTGGTTGAAAGAACTTGACATCAACCTGTAAATACCAAAGACTATGTATCTTAGCTTGTAGCTGTATATATTTTATTTTAGTATAGGTTATAATAGTTTTTCTTTTAATCTATATTTACTATTGTCATGTTTTTGAGCCATACGATAAATAAATAAATATAATGAGATTAAAGGTGCTTTCCTTTTACATCTGCACTAATTCAGATCATTTAAAAATGAGACGGCTCAGCTCAGTTGGAAACCTCATAGCTCAGATACGTTAAAGGAACGTGTTTGTGCAGTTAAATGTCATTTCTCGAAATTTTGTAATATGCTATGGTTCTATGATCTGTCGATCCTTTTCATAACCTAGCTTTTTACATTTTTGGAAGAGATCGTCGCTCACCATACATCATCGACTGTCCATATACCACAAAACCCGCTGAAATTCAAACTTACAAAAAATGAAAAAATCCTAACCTCATTTATTTGACCTTTTAAATGATCTGAGACAACCGATCTACCTTTTGAGCTAGTGCAGGTGGGCTTATGTAGGGGTAAAATATCTCATTTTGGACTCATATTCAGAAAACAAAAGGAACGTACATTGAAGTGAGTCATGACGTCACAAGTGAGAATTATCAGATAAAGCGTGGAAAAGGAAAGCACCTTAAGTTAGATGAATACAGCGTGTGTTGATCATGTTTATAAAAAGTCAGTAGGTACCATATGGTAAAGTCCCTAAACTGGCTCAATACGGCCGTCATACTAATTTAGGGAAGTCTGGTGGTCGAGGGTAGAGAAGGCCTCTTTTATGCGCAAACTGACTTATATTCAGAGGCTACAGGCGCTTGGAACAACGAGTGCCATGAGATCCACTCCTACTGCTACTCTAGACCTTGGGCTTATTGCCACATCTGGATAAAGAGGAAGGTAATGTTGACTTCCATGAGAATGCGTAAAGAGGAAATATGGGTACCTAGCACAAGACCTATTAGTTGGCGATATCAGAAGAGAGTGGTCTATGGAACGCACCAGTGTGGAAAGAGCGAAAGACATATTTAGATAATTTCTCAAAAACCTGTGCGGTAGCCAAGAGATCGACAGGCATACCGGGAGTAAAATAGATCTTTGTGATGTCCAAGGTCTAAAAAACTGATCTAAAAACTGAACACTTTTCCAATTACAAATACATCTGTTTGCGAATTGATCTGATTGGCTCAATTATTCTGGTATTATATAATTATTATGTTATTCGTGAGCAGCATGTCGAGCTGGCATTTTACCAATAATTACAAAAATGTAGTAATGCCATAATTCGAAAAAAATGCCAACATTACTCGGAGAAGTTTCATTTTACTGTAATGATAATTTATAAAACGGAAAAAATACTGCATAACGAATTGGCTAGTAAATGTCGAGTCATAAATTCAAACTGAACAACTTGTAACTTTCAACATCGCCTTGGCGTTTTCTTAGCTGGAATGCTAGCGCTGGCATATTCTTCCTCAATTTTCTAAGTAAGAATATCGCATTCATTTTCCATGTTGAGCAGTCGGAAGTTCTTTGACCGTTTTGCGAGAATAATTTGTAGTTCTGTGCCAAGCCTGTAACATTTGGGCCAATGAAGTGCTAGCTAGATAATTAATCGATAATCACAATAACTTACTTCTCCCGTCAAATGCCATTTTGGCTGGCTATTTTTTAATTACGGCTCTTGACATTTACGGAGTCTACGATAAAAAAGTTTTACATGTGGTCTGATAAAACAGGAAAACGAGCTGGAATGGAGAGAAAAATTTGTTGCTGGTAGTCTAATAGCTTCAGCACGTAATTTCACATTTAATGGTTTAAAGAGTAGTAATTTTCATCTAAATCAAAAGTAACGAAACCTCCATATCCATTTCTGTCGTACACCAGTTTCCCTTTATACTGACTTTAGATATGTTACCACTGTTTCTGGTTACAGCAGATTTGTTGAAAATTATTTTTATAATCTTGTATCTTTACCAGAGTTCGCCTGTGTCCTTTTCTGCTAAGTTAGTAGTTTTCTTTCATCTGAACAGGTTTTTGTTTATACTTCTTGGCCTGCTAGATTGCTTATAAGTAGAAAAATTGAATAACATTGATTTGAAATTGAATGAAAACTACCAGAGACTGATATTCACAACCTTATATCATTAGAATGGGTATTGAATTTTACGTTTGATTGTGTGGAAAAAATAGGCATTCCTATTTGAAAAATTCAAATTCAAGAGTGAAGTTTCCTTAATTAATCTATCGGTTGGTCAAAGTACAAAAAAACACCCTAAGATGACGCATTTCATGCTTAGTCATACGACAAAGCTACATCCTTCTAAGTTTTATAATTGCTGTGATATTCAATTTTTTTCCGATATCTACTCATATCAAAAATGGTGTTTTGCACCTAAACGGTTCATTTAAGTCCCGTATATCTGAATATGCAATAATAAACAGGGTGTTCCATTTAAAACGACACAACTTCCAGCCTATAGGCCAGATATAGTTTTCGGTCACAGGCAGACAAAACGACCTATTTGATATATATTGCGATTCCCAATGATATGAATTCCCAAAACACCCATGCTGGAAGGATATCTAAGTACACAGATCTTGCCATAGAAATAAAACGCCTTTGGAAACAAAACACAACCGTTATTGTCCCCTCATTATGCCGGTCTCGGGCCTTCCACCAAACACATTTACACCACACCTGCAACAGTTGGGCTTGGATGAAAAATTACACAAAACCTTCCAAAAGTCTGTAGTCCTCAAGACCTGTTGCATTGTACGGTCCTTCCAGAATTCAAAATTATAACAGATCAGGTGTTGACCTGGCACAGTTCGTCAATACTTGTCACTACCGTAACAATGCGAGAGAAAATAAAAAATGTATAATAATAGTTGTTTTCATTACATAGATTACAGAACCATAACGTAACATAAAAGAAGTAACTCAGATGTATCTATACAAAAGGCAGAGTTCGCAGTTCAGCTATATGCTGCACATACAACTGCGTCGCACTCTTTTACTCAACTTAGGAAAAATTATACTGAATAAATTTTTATGTCCTTGTTTGAGACACCCCAAAGTCCCAGCTATGTTGTATCTCTCAAAGAGTAAAGAATACAAAATCACCAAAACTTGCAATAAAAGCATAACAAGCCTTTTTGCCTGCTCAGAATAGACAGTTACCATTTAAATGGACTTGGTTCTTGAGCTCTTGGCGTTGGCGTGCTCGTTGCTTGATGTGTCGCCAACACGAGTGGTTGGCATCCTCAGAAGTGTTACTCCCAATGCCGATCAAAGGCAACGGGCAGAACTTATGAGGATCTAAAGTTTCCAACTATAATAGCGCCTCAAGTACTGCTGATAAACGCCACCGCTCCAACCCGAAAACTTGTACGGACTTACCCGTTGTATGTGTGGAGAAAGACAGGCCACAAGTTTAACTTAATATAAAAATGCGCAGTCAAACCCATGCGGATTCTTCCCTCTGTGTGAGTGGGGGCGTTGACACAATACATGTTACCATTAAACCAAGCACTGACCATCAACCTTGTAGTGCCACATTTGTGTTGGATATGTTCATATCCTTAATCACTTAATCACCCATTGACCACCGTCGAGTAAAACCTTTTGAATGAACCCCGTCGTCAACGTTTAAATAAAGAAAAAAAAACGGCCAATGCTTCTGAGCGTGCGATGCGTTTGCGTATCTCATCAACCGTGGCTGCTCTCGAGCTGCCGTGTTACCAGAACGGAGGACGCCCACCACTCCGACGCCAGTTCATTAGCTTAACAACTTTTTACACCCTTTGGTTGCAGCTGCTGGAATAGCTTGTCGGATAAAGAGATACCCTTTACAGAAGTGGTCGGTCAACTTGATGACCAGTTCTATTTTTAATCATCAACGTCAATGCTCAATCAGAGCCGTGCTTGAATGTTTCATTCCATAATAACTATATAAGCCCCTTTCAAAATATACCAGTTTCTACAGATCTGTGATGGCTGCTGTACCATATCATACAGGACGATTCAAGTTATTTGTATTTAAATGTAAATGTAAAGCATACGATCTTACCAGAAGGAACAAATCATTTTGGACAATAAAATTTCAACTATGAACCTCAAACCCTCACCGCACTAGAAAGTCCCAAAGTGACGTCTGCACTAGTTTGGTACTGCCAACAAGAGCTGGGTAGGCTAGAGGAACATAAGAAGTTCTGGCTCACCGAATTTAGTCGCAGAACCCCCCGTCGGCGTCGATAACAGACAGGCTGTCGTTGAGTCCAGGAACAAATACAACGAAACCATTGGACATGCAACAAACCAACACCAAGACAAAATAAAACAAAAGATTATGTCGCAACCCAATGACAGCTGCTGATCCTTCTGGACTCTACCAAACAAATAGAGGAAAACTTCTCGAGGAGTAGCTTTCTTCCTACCACATGCGTGAATGGAACAGACGCAACAGCTTCTAAGGATAAAGCCAAAGTATTGTCCAAGCCATTTCCAAACAAATCCACTATAAATGTCCCTCCTAATGCCCAGGTACCATCGATGCCGAGGGTTCGTCAACTATGAGCGAGATAACGTTCAGAACCAAAACAGTCCGGAAGGTGTTACGGTCACTTGACATCAATAAGGCGACTGGACTCGACATGATCCCCCCTGTTGTTGTGCACCGGAGCTGGCTCCCAGACCTTCTCGCTTCTTTCTGATATCTTACAACCACGGCATCTTCGGATAATAAGAGTGGTGTATCCAGCCGGTGCAATTACCTACAGACCTGTAGCTTGCTTTCTATGATCAGCAAAGTGATGCAGAAATGCGTCAACTAAGAGCTCATGAACTACCTTGAGCTTCATCACTTATTCAACTACAGACAATATGGATTCCGACATCAAATATCAACTGAAGATCTTCTGGCTTACGTCACACATAATGTGGAGCAAACTCATCAATTCATTTGGCGATGCTCATGTCGCTGCTCTCGATATTTCAAAGGCATTCAATCAACGGTGGCATGATGCTCTCCTAAACAAGCTTCCATTCTAGGGTCTTGCTGTTGAACTGTGCGGTCGGTTAGCAGACTCCTTCTATGGTCGCAAAATCTCTGTCGTGATAGACCTCTTCTCCCCTTCTTTGCGTAACATCAACGTTGGCATCCCACAGGGATATTTATTGACCCCGACATTGTTTCTGCTTTACATCAATGATCTGCTCTCTAGTACTATAAACCCAATCCACAGTTTTGCGAATGACAGTACTTGGTGCAGGCACTATAAACAATATACCGATCTCTATGGTCGGACAGAAAGGGCTATAGCAGCCGCTGCTTCGCTGTCAAGGGACCTGGAGGTCATTACGGCTTGGGAGCTCAAGAATAAGTATGACAAAGTTCAATTCAGAAAGTGCCCAAGCAAGAAACCGACTGTAATGAACAATCAGGCGCTGACAAGAAGTCACTCGTTCAAACTCCTCAAACTTTGCTTGGCCAGAGTCCAAAAGAATTGACTAACATGGGGATGCAACATAACCTTCTGTTTTACTTTGGCATCCTGTTGGTTCTTTGCATGTCAAACGGCTTCGTTGTATTTGTTCCTGCACTCAACATCAGCCTGTCTGTTCTCGATGGCGGGGTTCTGTAAGTTCGGTCAGCCAGAAGTTTTAGCCGACAAGCTATATCACAGGACTCGTCAAACCAGCCGTTGGGACCTGGCTTGGATGTGTTGATTGTTTGCGACAATGCAAGATATAGGCTTCCATGATAACATGAATAACCTCTGTGGCTTCTGATCAGATAGTTGATACATCATGTTTTGCAAAGCAGACCTCGCTCCAGGAAAGGCTCAAATAAAGTATCTTAGACCAAACCAGTCAGCATGGCCGTAATGCCAGACTTTGCGGCTTGTGTGAGGTTCCACTCACACATCTGTAACGGAAGGAAACTTGACTTCGAATAAGGCATGACCTGAGTTACCAAAAGGAGACTGTATGTCGATTGTATAAAGGACAGAATGTTACTACGTTCCAAAATCCCATCTATCTAGTGAGCAGATTAATTTTCGAGGAGAGTCACGTGATTCCAGATGTTAGGGATGTTGGTATATTTATGAAACGGCAAAGATCTTTTTTGACAATTTTGACATATCACATAATTACTACGTTCCAAAATCCCATCTATCGAGTGAGCAGATGAATTTTCGAGGATAGTCACGTAATTCCAGATGTTAGGGATGTTGGAATATTTAAGAAACGGCAAAGATCTTTTTTTAACAATTTTGACATATCACATAACCTGCGCTGTTTTCTCAGAGTCAGAGTGAGTGAGTAGTTTCAGTCACAGTTGTTACCATCTGAGCCCTGGGGCTGTTTTGCTTTTGTGAAAATATTTTGTGGTGAAACTGAAAGGACATTCAGATGGATTCAAATATTGAAAATATAAGAATGGATGAGCACTGCATCATTATAAGTACATCATGAAAACTGCATAGAGCTGCTAGCAGTCCTTTATATCAGTAAAATTCCTTTCTCGTGAAGTACCCACCTTCACAACTACAACTTTGTCAGTTTCGGTAATAATTTGATTATTTTCATCCAAAACATATTGAACTCCGTTTTCCATTGTATTTACTTCTAGACCATAGATTAAAATAAAGGGACAGCATACAAATAAAGCAGAACAGGCTATGTTATTAGCTGTCAAGTGAAAAATATCTCTTGACAGACGATGACATCCATGGCCTCAGGAATGCAATAATGGAACACAGATTTTTGGTGACAGTTTGATGTTGAGTGAATACTGAAACGCTACAGAGCAAATCGAGGTCTTTGATGGGATTTTGAAACGTAGTAAATCTGTGCTGTTTTCTCAGAGTCAGAGTGTCAGAGCAGTCGTACCCGTTAGAATGTCAATGCATAGAAATGAAGCAGAATAGGTTATGTTAAGTTGTTAGCTGTCAAGTGAAAAATATCTCTTGACAGTATTGACACAAAGGTCGCTAAAATCTCAATTTGATTTCCGAGCAAAACGATGACATCCATGGCCTCGGAAATGCAATAATGGAACACAGATTTTTGTTGACCGTTTGATGTTAAGTGAATACTGAAACGCTACAGAGCAAATCGAGGCCTTTGATGGGATTTTGGAACGTAGTATGTGTTGTCAGAAAAAGATCCATCAGGCTGGCACATTGTGAGAAGACACAACGAAAGAAAGTGGGGCCGCTCTCTGGCTATGTCAGTCCATGGCTTATGGCGATTGTTTCGACGGCTCGTCGTTTCGATTTACATCAGTCTTCTATGGCTCATGCTGCAAACCTCAACTACTCTAGGTTTGTCTGTCAGAATGTTTATCAGTTTGTTTGGAATCGATTCAGGGGTACAGGCTCAGACATAATTCAAGGCGCTTTGCGTATTGTGGAATGGGAGTGCAACGAGGTACATCTATCGGTTAATCCCGAGAAGACCGAGCTAGTTATGTTCACTAGAAGAAGGAAACTGGACGAATATATCGGCCCAATCTTCTTTGGGACATCACTTGAACTTTCCCATTCAGTAATATATCTAGGCGTAATTTATTGTAGACTCGACACTAAATTGGATACGACATGTACAACATAAAGTCAATAAGACAAGTAATTCGTTATGGACATGTAGAAGGGTTGTAGGAGTGAATTGGGATTTGACTCCAAGGATAGTGTCCTGGCTCTACACTACAATCTTAAAGCCGTCTTTATTGTATGGATCATTAGTGTGGTGGTCATGTGTATAATGATGGAAAAAGCCAAAGCAAAGTTAAATCAATTTCAACGCTTGGCTTGTGTTACGATAGTATAACAAGTGCAGTACGTACGACTCCATTGAGCGCATTGGAAGCACTGCTGAATCTCCCTCTACTTGATTTGGTAGTTCAAGCGGGGCCAAGGGTGTTTGCGTTCCGATTGTGGAGTTAGGGCTGTTGTTCATTTTTTGAATCCTGGCAGAGGACACTATGTCATCCTATCCTACATTGCGACTGCAGATTTACGGTAAAGTATCCTAAAAGGGAGGTGTGCGGGTCAAGCGGCAGGCGACATTTTGAGGAAAGAGGGCCAGTCTGATACTTTTACCCACGAAGGCTCCTACATTGGGGTCTGTGGACCAAAAAGAAAGCGCTCCCTCTCTCTTGAAGAATACAGCACGGTATTCCAAGCGGAGATATCTGCAATTTTAGCTTGTGCCTCTCGAATTTACGAAATTCAGGGGCCTATGAGGCGGATTACTATCCGCTCTGAGAAGAAGGCAGTACTGAAAATTGTCTTGGATGCCATTTTGGCATCAGGTGTCACTTGTATGGGTGCCAAATCATGCTGCAGTTTGCGGTAATGAAACGACGGACACGCTCGCCAGGCGAGGGTCGAGGAATAATTTCCTGGGTCCTGGGCTATTGTGGGGCTGACAACAGGTAACATTAGAAGGAAAACAGAAGTGTGGTTGCAAAATCAACATCCTATCAGATGGATCTCTGGACATCTCCGTCAAGCTAGATTAAGAACTTACTTGAGGACCTCTGACCAAGGTGGGACGGTTCTATCTCTCACTGGATAGAAGCCAGCGAAGGTTAAATGTCTGCTATCTGGCTATAACACCTTCAAACGTCACTTGTATATGATGGGGATGGCAAGTCACTCGACGCGTGCACGCTGTGGCGAGGAGGAAGAGTCCTCGGCACACATTCTATGTCGCTGTGAAGTACTTGGGTATCACCGGCAGGTAGGTTCACGGGTTCTTGAATCTGAGGATATAAGATAGGCAGAACCCAAAACTATCATCACCTTTGCAATGAGGGCTGGACTTGGGAACTAGGGCACCGTACATTAACAAAGACAAGTAGGGTCACTCGCCGTGTCGACTTTGATGTGAGTGTCACAAGTGCGAGCCGCCTCGAATTCAGAGGAGTTCCCTTCGTGCGATCTCCATGACCTACAGGGAATCCGACTGCGATATTGTCGACGTCAACGGTCGACGTTCACTTTACTTATACGGGGGTCAATAGAAATGAATTCTATAGTATAATTAGAATATAATTTATTATTCAATAAACCATTCAGCACAATAGCTGCAGATGGAGCTACTGGGGTGGCAAATAGCTCATGTTTTGTCAGATAGATGTAATAATTTGAAATGTACGATTCAAGTAGTACGTAAGAGTAACAGTCTGACCATTCATAATTTGTTGTCAATTACCTTAGGTATAAACATAAAAGTACTTGCGACAAAATATAGAAAAGAAGTAAACAGAATAGATCATAAAAAAAACATCTCAAAATTTGAAAAGAATATTCAAACTACAGATGTTCAATCATTTCAGGAACTAATTGACTTAATCACTTTTTGTAAAAAAGATTCGGAATTCAAGAAGACGTATAAGATACGTGAAAATAACGACTGGATAAATCAAAAAATTCTCGAAATGATTGAAAACCGAGTCAAAATTTATAAACAAAAAGTTAAAGAACCGGGAAACACGAATTTGGAAAATGGATTTAAAAAACTTAAGAACCAAGTCAGTAATAAAAAGTATTAAAAACAGATATTTTAAAAATCAATGGGAATAAATAGGCACAAATATAAAAACAATGGGGCCATATACAGAGCATGTCGCCGGCATTTTTTTGTAAAATACGCGCAAAATGCTCAATAACATACAAACACTACTTATTTAGGCACCGCGGTAGATCGGACCGATTGTATCCCGTGCACCGTGTCGCGTGTTAGGTGGTGTTAGGTGGACTGACCCTGTAAACTACAGCTGTTAGCGTTCGGCTGTTGCTCGAAATCGCCGGGCGCCAGAATCCGCCAGCTTGCGTAGTATCCGAGAACACAGCTGGAAAGACCACATTGGGGGCGGAGCTTAGAGTGACTCTACTTGTCTTTGTTAATTTTCGGTAACTAGGGTAAGGAGAGGTGCTTAAGGGTCCGCTTGTAGGCCTATGCACTGGTGGTTCTGGAAAGCCTTTCTCCTTTTTCCATTCATTCATTTATTCATTCATCAGTCTGTATAATTATGTAGGCTGACTTTGAGACCGAGATATCGTTAAACAGGTACGTTATCGACAGTCATACTTGTTTACATGCTGAACGATGTGCAGTATGGCAGGTTATATTTTCTTCCGTAACAACATTTCTAATAATGCAACAAGATTGGCCGTTGTTATCTATCCAACCTGTTATTTTCTGTTTGGCAAGTGTAGCCAATACATCCCGATTATGTGAAAAATCAATGGCACACTCCACATGGCAACGTCGTCGCGGGCTGCCGCCGCGGCGCTCTGAGGCTCCGTCGACCGGCGCGCGGCGGCGGCGGCGGCGGCGGCAGCAGCGGCAGCGGCATCGGCCGGCGTCGAACGATCAGTCGTCCTCCCGGCACTCTCCGTAATCGTAGTACGTCGCGAATTTCGTGTTCCGTCCCCTGTTTTACTACGATCAGCTGTAGTAGACACCGTGTGTCGGCGAATGCGCGTGTGGGAGACCCTCCTCGGTGTTCCGTCGTCGTCGTCGTCCTCGTCTTTGTGTCGGTGTCCTTTCTGAGATTCTCTGGGCGGCACATGGAGTCCTACAAACTGTCAACACCGTTGGGTCACTTCACAGTGCAACAACATAAGGTAAACCCCCGCCGGCCTGCTATGTGTCTTTTCAATGTCAGGGAGACATGTTTGTCTCGTACGCGGTACAGTGGCGTAACATGTTGATGTAGGTACGGGAAGGAGGTTGAGGTACTATATAGGCGAGTCGTCAGATGAATCACTCATTTTTAGTATTTAATGCTTGCTACCCGGGGGCAAAGAATTGGATTGTTTAATAAATACTCCTAGTATACCTACAGACAAAAACTAAAATAAATTAGAAAAGTAGAACTGTCTCATTATACAAATAATATGGAAAAGCTGAATCCAATCCAATTTTTGTATTAACTTACTGTAAAAAGCGAGAGCCCATATAAATTGAATAAAATTGAAAACAGAATGTTACATAGATGTAGTCGAATGAAAGATGTCGGTGTCACTTTTGATAGGGGTGTGTCGTTTTCTACTGATATAAATGAAATAATGTCATTTTCGAACTTGCATGTCATATATCCGATCTAAATGGGAAAGTTGTTCCTTACTATGGTATTGTATCTTTGCTGCTTGCTTATAATTTGTATTGAGCGAGAACAAAGAAAATTCTTGAATCTTCTGTGTCGGATTTATTCGGAAAGGGGATTTGAATATTTCATACTTTAAGTATGTTTAGCTATACATCATTATATACTAGGAAAGCTCTAGGCTCGGCTCTAGGTAGCTTGAACTGTCTGTATGACATTTTGCATAACAGCCTAGTATGTGCATGTACCTTCCCACATAACAAAAGTATATACAGTGTACATACATTGGATATCAAATCAATGGATATGTATATCCACAAATGGAGCAAGAATGTCCAATGGATGTCAAATAAACATCAAAAGAATATACATTGCATGTACGTTTGTCGCGAACTTTCACATCCATGGCATATCCATAGAATGTACATATGGACGTCTAATGTACATGCATATTATATACATGGTACATACAATGGATATATACACATCCATGGTATATCCATTAAATGTATATTCATGTACTTTTAATGCACATGCATAGTGTATGAAAGTTCAATGTAGAGGCAGTAAGATAAACAAACTTTATGCTTTCATTGTGTATTGTTATTAATTCAATTTCTAATTACATTAACAATACTTGGCAAAATCGATTACTGTGATTGTCATCTCTTTTCTGTTGAATGGCATGTCTAATATCACAAAGAAATCAAGGTTATAAAATTTTGTAGGTGGTTTGACTTACCGTCAAACGCTGGATGTGAGTGTTATCAGTTATCACATATGGATATACCTACGTGAACATACATAGTATATTACACTAGTGTATATCATTTTTCATATATACATTTAACATCCTATGAATATTCAAAATAAACATGTTCAAACTGGAATATCTAATGTACATTCTATGGATGTACATATCCATATAGTGCTAGGTGGGTAGGATAAGATTAACTTTAGTGTACCTGCACACAGTTTATGGCACCAAGTAACATTTTACTGTGAATCAACTCGCACAAATATTTCCCATAAGTCCTCGATCGCTGTGATATGTGGGAATTTTAACGCTTTAGGTGGACGTTGTGAAATCAGTAATTATTCTAAAGTCCTCTAAAAGTGAAATCAAACAATGTTTTCTTTAACTTTCTCACAATATGTACATAATTATCTGTACAAACTTGCATTAGAGTGAATGTAATATATTATGTAGCCTGGAATTTATGATTTTTTTTACTAATACTTAAATTATAGTTTTAGTGTGTAGTTTAAACTGTACTTGTCCTAAGTAAATTAAGTTATTTCAGTTTAATTGGGTGATTTATACCTCTTGGAAATAAACTATCTATCTATCTATTCTAGTATCTGTTATAACAAAAGCCGGGATTTCGCTAAGGGTGGCCATGATACCTTTTTTTTAAACGAAAAAAGAAATACCAGTAATAAGACACGTCTAGGCGCACTTTATTATAGCCCCTTTCTTCTTACAAGAAGTTAAAATTATTTCACATCCCATCTAATGACATACCTGCATGCACTACATTGTACACGGGAGGAGGAGGAGGGGGCGAGCATATAAATTGCTCTATTTATCTAATTTACATTGTAAATGTTGATTCGCTCGCAGAAACAATCCCATGTACGACTACTACTTAGGTGGTCAGATTATTCCGAGTTCTACTGATCACTGTGATTTAGGGATGATTATATCTAGTTCGTTATCTTGGACTGAGTACATAAATCACATCTGTTCTAAAGCTGAAATATTTCTCATAGAGAAGTCGTTTCATGGGTGTGGCCCATCCGTAGTTTCTTTCCTACATAAAACATATCACGTCCTATACTTGAATTCGCTGGTCCAGTCTGGTACCCAGTCCTTCAACGTGATCGCGATCAACTGGAATTTCTTCAGCGTCATTGCACTAGGTTAGTCTACGGATCAAGATGTCCACCATACGAAAAACCACTAAAGTTATTTGATCTTCATACCTTCCATGAGAGGCGTACCCGAGATGATCTGATCATTACTTACTGGGCGCTACACGGACTTTTCGGCGTTGACCTTTCTACTCTGTTCTCTACTAACAGCTTGAGATGTCACAACCTTGAGCTTAAGAAGGAGTTCTTTAGATTTATCGTAAGACAGCACTTCCTGAGCAGCTGAGTATTGAGCTTATTGGAACAAGCTTTCTTCGGATGTAGTTAACAGTCCCTCAGTGAACTCATTCAAGAACAGCTATGACAATTTGCGTTTTATGCGTGCATGAGCTAATTTATTTGTCCTATAAATAATTTTTGTCTAATTTCTTATCTTTTTACATATTATTTTAAGTGTTGGTTGTATTTCGTTACACTTTGTAATTTGTAGCTATACTAGCATTTAGTTTATAGGACTCCCTGTTCAACTCGTTGTGTGTTCAATAATAATAATAAAATAGGTTTAATAATTCGAAATTATTTCAACTGAAAATTTTTCGTTTTAGGCCTCTTTATACAATAACAGTAATTTATGTTTTCGAAACATTAGTTATTAGGCCCAAACTTAAAAAAAATTATGTTACTTTACTGGAATAAAATTCTACAGAGAAGGTTTTTTGCCCTAGAAGCCGTTCGACAACACAAAAGAAGTAATTTTTATAGACAATTACTAATATGTCAGTTGCTAAGAAATGAAGTTAAGTCAATTGACTCAGTACTTCCCACGCATTACGGTAATCTCAGTTTATTATTTTCCCACAACATGAAGTTTGTTATGCCGCCAGTTTCTTTAGCAGGTCAATGGACAGTCTATTATGAATGCAACAAACTTTTCAGTGTTACAACCCTACACCCCCAACCACCCCAATTTTATCCCCACCCATAAATGTAGAAAACGATCAGGAACCCCCAAAACGTCTAAAAAATCGGTTTGAAGTTTGTCTATATTTTTTGTTTTTTCTTTATTTTTGCTGCATCGCCGCTGTCGCGATTTTGATTATTGCTACGCTGCCACTGACACGATTCCTAAAAACCTGTATGCGTTTTCCATCCTGGCCAAGGTAATAAATAAAAAATACAAGGTAATACTGTGAATTCCACCAAAACTAATTCAGTTGTTTTCACATTACACGATACAGAACGATCTAAAGCAATACTCGTATGTATACAGACTGTTTTCTAAGTTGGGATTTTCCTATTTAGAAACAACTGTCTTTGAAATGATAAAGCTAATGTACCGTGAATCAGCAGGAAAATGGAAAAATGGTAAGAAAATACTTACTATTCGTTCGCTGCGAAGTTTTAAGTGCAGTTCTGTCACAGGAGTCTTAGTCACATCCACCAGTTCGTTATAGAGTTATACCTACCGGTTGCACAATTTTTATTGCTTTTAAACTCCGATGTAGCACGTCAACAACCCAAGAAATGTCAACTGTGGGCTGCTACCTACATCTGTGTGCTCCATAGTAAACTGGATTTTGTCGTTTTTTGCCTCTGTGTAAACTTGGTTTTTTCGTTTTTGTTTCTGTTTTGATCTAATCGCACAGGGGCGGAATTAGTAACGAGTAGTATGAGTATTTCATTATCGGTCAATATCTTGATATCCCTGAGCATTTCGGTTATATGTTACTGACAAAAATCATTTCTTTTGGCGAGCATTATGTGCCCTATGAAGAAAAGTTCCAACCTAGGAAACACCCTGTATTGAGCATTTAACAAGTGAGTAATTATAAAGCACACCTTTGACGAATCACTTCAGTATACAACATTGAATTGAGGATTTACCGAGGGGTTTAGTGACAAAGACATTTTAACTTTATTTTACTATTAAGTCGTATGGTCAACCATCGTACATTAACCTTAATAGACATTTAATTAGTTAAAACTCATTAATTCCATACATTGTTATTCTCCTGCATATCAATGCCTTCCAAGCGTAAGTTTGACCAAACCAATATAGGGTCAAAGTACCTATCTTAAATAGCTCCACATATCGTTGATATGTATGGCTGAGTGCAATGAAGTTGAGCCTCATAGTGCTTTGACTTGCAAATTTTAAAAATCACTTTATTTGTATCAGATACGAATTCAAACTTCAAACAAAGGAATATAATAAATCTTGTATTTTTTGAGATATTTGTACTTGTCTTTGAGAAGTAACTAATAATTTCCCAAGAAGAAACACACAAAGTTAAGCTATTGATTGTCAGACTTGATAGTACATATTTTGTGTCTTTACCGATATTCATAATGTTATTAAAGCTTAAGCTTTGTTTAAGTATTTCATGGACTGTGTAGTACCCGGTACTGTACACTATCAAACAAGAACCCAAGCCTTGCTGACTCTAATGAACAATCAGGTTTTGCCAAGGAGTCTCACACTCAAGCTTTTAAGAGTCAACATTACAGAAAACATGATCTGACTTGAACACGCTTCATCAATTACGACAGCTGCTGGAAAAACGCTCGGTTACATTTAGAACCAGAAAATACCTCTGACCATTCGTCCTTCTTACGCTGTATAAAGCCCAGATAAGACCTACTCTGAAGTATTCCTTACAAATTTGGGATGTTGATAGTAGTATAGATATGCCGATTCTGATCCTCCCGAGGTCATTTGAAGGTCATTTAAATGGGGTGTGGATAACCTTGAGATGTGACGTGGGCTTTTCTTATAGGTGCCGATTCTGATCCTCCCTGAAGTTCATTTTGTAACGTTGTGTTTTCAAATGTGATCGTATCTGAAGGGCTTGTTTCAGTGGGGTGTTGGGTAACCTTGAGTTTTTTCGGTTTACAATGTGCCTATAGATAACGATTTTGAAATATTTGTTGTTAGTGTTTGAATTGGTTGTTTGTGTAACCTTGAATTTTTTTTGTGTTAGTGTATAGCTGCTTATTTTGAACGTCCTTGAATGTGACTATTGACTGGATAACCTCGAGATTTGACGTGGGGCCAATTGCAATCCTCCCTGAAGGTCACTCAGATAGGGTGTGGATAGCCTTGAGATCAGTTGTATGATTTTCTTACGAGGCTTGATGGTTTTGAGAAGAATGCACGGTGACGTATTTTGACCTTGAAGGTATCTGTATAAATAGTGTAATAACGGGCTAGTGATCAGTAAAAGTCGAGAGACGATCAGAGTATAGTCCCGAAGTATATTGTGTACAGATATAACTTGGTGAGCACCCTTTTTATATTATTTATCCAACAGTAACATTATTTGTTTTTTCTTTAAACAATGTCTGTCGCTACCTCTGAATTGCATGAAATTAACAATAAAATCAACTGTGAACTCGATAACAAAATACTTTTCAGAACTTTATCTTCACTAACTGTAAACAAAGCCCATACAATTAAGAATCTGTCACCCGTCAAATCAAAATTTGGTGAATGTCTAGTAGCAACACTATTAGAAGATGCTGCTAATGAGTTCAAAGTATGGTTACCTAAAAGAGTATCGGAGCATATGTCTGAAGCAGTGATTAAAGAGATAAATGAATCTCAAAATAAATATTCACTAACATATATTGGTCAAAGTTCACCTAAAACACCAGGCGCGCGCTCCAAATGTTTGATGAAATTTGATTATATTCAACAATAATATATTTGATGATGAGGTAGTACAGATTGTGTTGGGTATAAATAATATAATGGTTACTCCCATGTATTGGACCCGCGATATGTAGAAGGTAAATTCGAGATAAAAACATTTATTTGCAACCTAGTTGGTATTAGACGTTCTGTTTGTTTCAGAAGCAGACTAACTTTTCATTCCCATTATACAATGTGGATGCAGTATTCAGCAATGGGGTGGCCTGAAGCAAAAGATCTACGTACAGCCATCCAGAGAATTGCATGTCAATTGGTAGATTTGATTTTCGATGAGGAACATTCCACGGTCTATGACTTGAGTATCTGCTGGGATGATGAAGAGGTCGAACGGAAGAGGATGCTAATCAGGAAATATGAAGAAGGGGAAAAGTTATGCAGACAATATTTACGTGAAGAATGTACCATCGATCAACTATGTGATGGGATGATTAGTAATGAACTCAAACCATTTTTGTATGCAATAGAGGAATATTTACCTCAACATATAATTACCAAATATAGTTTCGTAGATAAAGAATGACATTTGTACGCATCCGGCTCACTTCTGTATCATTTATGCATAAATAAAAAAACAAATGTATTAAAAGTGTTTTATTTTTGCCATGACAGCTATAATAAAAATCAAAATACATTTAATATGAATGAATAAGTCCATTCTGAATAGATCCATCAAAAGCGTTGTAACTAATACAAGAATCGTGAATGATTAATGCATACACTTTAGTGTTAGCTGGGAAAGAAGATTTTCTGGTTTCAAATTCCAACGACAGTTGACAGCTGAAGGTTATCAGGTTGATGACTGCAGTCGATTACAAATAGTGGGTTATCATTGAACTCCTTAATATTGAATAATGGTTCTGCCATTCCCTTGTTGTAATACGCACTTTGGAAGCTCTCAAATGCATAGTAAGCCGCAGTGTTTAGCTTCTTCTCAAAATCCAGGTTCCACCTTTCATATGGGTATACCTGGTTATTCAGCTTCAATCGAATCGAGTTTATGTTGGCATGAATGAACTTAGTGATGTCCTCCTTAGGATCTTCTGCTAATTTTGAGTCTTGAAATCCAACGATAACAAACAAAGGCCTCTCTAGCTTGTTGGTTGTTCGAATTGCCCAGACGTCTGTTGATGTTGAGCGAAGTGATGGTAGTTCATACAAATCCCAAGAGCGAAATGCCACCTTAATCCTTGAACTCAAACTGCTTTTGTTCAGTCTCTGTAGAAGTTTGACCTTGTAGCGGTCTTCAGGAACAATCTGTTGGACTTTCCATTCAATCTTTGATATTGATAGCTCTGCGTCACATTCACCGACAAAGCAGTTCTTAAAGGATCTTGCAATGACTAATACAAGCTCTTGTTTTATGTTTAGAATTCCTTTTTTATAGTCCTCAGCAAATCCCATTATATGTTTTAGAGGTATTCTACCACTGAAGACCTTACTAGTTGAATCCCATATCGCTGAATTGTCTTCATTTAAGCCCCATCCTGTACATAATAGTGAATGGGCGGCACTTTTACCATGAGAGATCATTGTTTTCATTGTTGACGTTATTCCAGGATTTCGTACAATGACAACTTTTTCACCACCCATATGTAGAGAAATTTCATCAAACAGAAAAGACAGAGCATTGTTAGATAGATAGCAGGACTTCGTGGCATCACTTGGAGTAAACGTTCCTTCGATGAAAATGTAACTGTCAGCAATATTTAAAATGAGATCTTGGAAGTTGATTGGTATATGAACAATGTCAGAATTCTTGAAATATGGTGAACCATACGGCTTGTATGTGTATTCATGTAAACTTGCTAAGGAGTGATCCAAAATCGGTTCCTCAAAAACATCCAGCTTCTCACTTGATACGTGCAGAACCATATTTTTCAGTTAGCTTTAGTCCTATAGACTCCAGAAACTTACGATTTTGTAGTGATAGCTTCGACGTTGTGCCTTTGGCAGCTGACGAATGACGAATAAGGTTATTCCTATGTGTTCTTCGTATTTTATGGTTGTTTGTAAGGGCTTTATCGACTTTTTTCAATTGTTGTGCACCTATGTTGTATAGAAAACCCATCCTATTCAATTGTGGAGTTTGCTCAAGCTAACCGACGCAATTCCAATTTAACGATAATTTTTTCACCACGGAAGTTAATCAGATTTCCCTCGTCATCCAAAATTTTCAGTGTGATGTTATCGATAAACTGACGACCACTAGGCATAACGCTCATATATATTACATTCTGTGGCTCCTTTGTTAATTTGAATCCAGGCTCAACGTCTATGTCGAATTCATACAGAGTGTGCATTTCACTTCCATTGTGGTAGGCGCCAGATATCAATCCGCAGTCGACCTTTATTAGTCTGACTGTCGTTATATTAACTGGTAAGGTTGATATATGTTTTTTGTTGCATTCGAAAACCTCCGGCTCAAATCCAATCAAAGATGCAATTGAGTTAGGGAAAGATAAATCAACATCATATATTGAATATAATTCACATTTCATTGTATTGTTGTTGGCCTTCAGACAAAACAGCTCGTCAGTTGTAACATTATGTTTGTATCGAACTATGGACTTTATTATCTTTTGTAGATATATGTTGAGTTCATCGATTTTGTAGGTGCCTGGTGGAATATATGTAATATTCATCTGAGAATCATCTGAAGGTTGTTTAAACACAATTAGATTATTACCCTCATGAACATTGAATATTGAGTTGTAGGAGTAAAAACCTATTAGCCCCAATCCGTACTGCGCATTGGTATCCAGCTCTATTGGCGGATAAAAACTAGCAGACAGCACACTGTCATAACCCGTCAAGGTAAATGTATAAGACATGACTGCGGTGATACAAAAAAATAACACTTTTATATATTCAAAATTTTATTGATTGCAACACTTGTTTGACTCATTACTGCTTGTCATAGAGATATCTTGCAAATTACAGTAACAACAAAATATTTTTCTTGGTGGCGGCCCGTCTGCTTCATCTCCGTTCTGGTGTGTATTATAGTGCTCCCAACAGAACTGGAATCGTTGTATATCCACATCTTCCTTCAAATGCAATGGCAGTTTGTTCCAAACAAGTGCTATTTCGTTAGGTGTACATACCATCAGTACTTCTTTGGGTATGTGGGCAAGTTCTTCTTGTGTCATGTTCAACAGGCTTCTTTCTCTTGAAAATGCTTTAAGGGAATTGCTCATCTTTTTAAGTGTTTCACGATCCATTTTTCACAGATTTTTGCTTCTCTTCAGAAAGAAATCGTAGACACAGGTGCCCGCACCAAAAGGTATTGAAGTTCTGCTGTCGTCTGTGATTATACAGAATCTGAATCTTCTTAGATTTTTTGAGGAAATATTTCACCAGTTCGCTGGTTGGCGGTAGGTTGCCGAAACTGTCATAATAATATACCACCACTCCGCGTTTTATATATGAAACCCAGTGTGACCCATCCCCACTCTTGCTGTCTAAATTAATGATGGCTGACTCATTCCTCAGTGGACCTTGCTTAGGCAGATCATCGCGCATAAAAATCCCTCTGAAATATGGTATTTCTAGCTTTTTAGCGTAATACACAAGGTCATTATCTGTAAGCGGTCGTTGGGGTAGGGTTTTTAAAAGTTTTTTGAAGTCCTAGGTTTAACAAACAAACCAAATCCTTTGCGGTATGGTTTCAAATATATACCGTTTCCAATTTTACTTATACCAGAAGTAGATGTTGAATCAGTTGTATTCCTTTGTCGTGCTGAATTAACTGCTTTAGAGGACCTAACAATATTTGCAATACCCCCAGCGAGATTACCTAATGCTGAGAGACCGGCAAAAATTGGAATCAAAGGAAGAATTCCACCTACTTTGGGGATAGGTATAACTCGCGGAAGACGAATATGCCGTTTGCCCCCAATGGACTTGATATACTTCCGGGTAGCTAATAATGCAGCAGATGTTGCTTTTCTTAGCACACTGTTATCTTGCTTGTGGTTCGAAAAATGTTTCATATTTTTGCGAACTCTGTTTAGTATTCCTGAACCAAAGTGCACCTTCTTTATAGCCTTCCTCATTTTCCTACGTATATTATTTTTATTCTGCCCTCGTCGTCGTGATGCATAACCCATTCCTGCACGATGTTTTACACCTACTAATTTCCTCGATTTTTCACGCATGCATTTCTTCTTATTCCGTCCACGTAGTGTTGCAAGACCCATTCCAGTGCGTCGTTTGACCTTCATAATATTTGTAATTAACCAAGCAGCTGCTTTTTCTCCAAGGTTCGCGTCAGCTGATTTGACTCGTTTCCAAGCTTCTTGCTCAAGTTGGTAGTCAGCTTTATGTCTTGTAGCTAAATCGGATTTGCGGTATGCAAGGTCGTGTTGTAAGCAGGCCGCGTCTAATCTATTTATTCCTTTTTGGCCTAGTGCGATCCTTTCTTCCAATCGAGTACCCGGGCCGCAATACTGATAAAAAGGCAAATGTGCTTCGAATGGCAGCTTATTTATCAACTTATTAACAATTCCACCACCAGTTTTGGAGATGCTACTACACCTTCTCTCAAGAAGTAGCGGCATTTAAATAAAACACATATAAACAACTGCAGCTTATATATGGTCAAGTCGTTGAACGATGAAGGTGACAAAACAGGACCAGGAATTAGACATTAGCAATATAGATGTCAATGTTACTGATCCGGAAAATAATACTTCTCGTCGTCGACATGGGGTACTACTACCATCAACAATTCGATGTATTATAGTTGGACCATCAAACTGTGGAAAAACCAATGTACTAGTATCTCTCCTGTTACATCCGAATGGGCTGTTTTTTGAGAACTTATATATTTTTTCAAAATCGCTCAACCAACCCAAGTACGCATTCATTGAAAAAGTAATGAGTTCGATAGATGGACTAGGATATTATGCATTTGCTAATAATTCCGAAGTTCCACCACCGTCAGAAGCCAAACCAAACTCAGTTTTTATCTTTGATGATGTGATATGTGAGAATCAAAATGCTATACGAGAATACTTCAGTATGGGGCGACACAAAGGTGTGGATTGCTTTTACTGTGTGCAAAGTTACAGTTGGGTACCGAAAAGAGTGATTAGAGACAACGCAAACCTGATAGTTTTGTTTAAGGTCGATAATACAAATTTATCACATGTTTTCTCTGACCATGTGGCTCCCGATGTAACTTTTAAGCAATTTCAAGATATGTGTGCAATATGTTGGAGGGATAAATATGGATTCCTAGTTATCGACAAAGATAGAGAAATAAGAAACGGCAGGTACCGGAAGGGATTCGATAGCTTCATAAATCCACTGCAAGACTAATAATATCATCAATTGAATGTGAGACTGCAATCAGCATACATCACAGTGGCAACATTACATATACCAGAATGAAACAACAACAGAGCAATGATGAGGTAGCTCTAAAAAAAGAATTAGTTAATGCAACAGAGTCAGTGCGGAGAAAATTCAACTATGTAAGGAAAGCCCGCGAAATCGGTAACACTTCATTGGAACAGATATATGAGCCTATTACAAAACAGTTGAAGACAATAGCAAATGCATCCAATCCTACGCTACCGAAACAGCCAATTCAAAATGTTGGTCCTACGAGCACTCCTAAAAAACCACCATCTACATATCCAAATCAAACCCTTCCCTCTACTAGCACACCAAAAGGGCCGAGATTCGAAGATTTGACTTCCGCTGCTTTTTCCGGTATAACACCAATAAAGGAGTTACCTGATACACCATCATCAATTAATGAGAGGGAAAGAGATTCAGTCACTCAGTATGTATCTACAGCTAATTCAAGTGTGGATAGAGAGGCAGTTGCTGAGGTGTTGAAAAGTCATATAGATAATTTGAGAGCAGAACATCCGGCCTATGGAAGTGTTTATAATGTAAGGATCGACCCACAATCACAGAAGCTGTTAATGGGTGTACATGAAGTGGAATTTGATGATAAGGCGGTTCATTTATCATCGGGTGATAAGACTAGTAAATTCAAAATATCCCCACACTTACTAGATATGATGTTTGTAGGAGATACACGAAACTCCGACTCGAAAACTCTACACACATTCAGGTCCATATTGAATCTAACTAATGTACTTCGCAAAGATTACACACCTCTTAATATTTACAATGTCGACGGATCTGAGTATTTCAATAAATTATTTAATATCCTATCTACATCATCCCCCATGCATTTGAGAGCCAGAGTTGGTAGGGGACATACACAAATGAAGATACCTAAGTATAAGATATTTAACACTAATAAACGCGACTTTGTGTATTGGAACGACATCAACGAGCTGATTGATCGATTGAAATTGCTATACAGCTCAAAATCGGCTGGTCACACAAACCACGATAACGAAATTTTATCTATAATAGAAGAATTGCGTGAAGAGGGCGTAATACGCTAATTTTGGGGTATATATTTGCAAGTTGAAAGATCCCACTAATAGTATAACGCTTTCGTAGCGATGCACAATACGATAGATAAGTTTGGTCGTCGCAGTTCTGAGCATACGACTGTACGTGGTATTCCAGGTATTGGTTTTAAACTTACACAAACTGGAAATTATGATATCAATGGAAAGCAGTTAAAGAATGTTGGTGATCCTACAGATGAAAATGACTCTGTTCATATAAAGTATGTTGAAAAAAAACTAAAAAGTACCACTGATATGCTTGAAAGTATGGTGAATAGCAAAACGCTAGAATTGAGTGATGGCCTTGAGAAAAAGATTGATGTATTAACAACCAATTTGATATCCATTTTAGAGCAACTAGAGGTTGTATATAATTTTTGCCAGAAATTAGCTAGTGAAGTCAAAAGGGAATTCGATGTTGAAGGTGGCCCTGTTTTACCAGCGTGGCTTGCAGGCTACACTTTAAATCAACTCAGACCATAGATCAGTAGATTTTTCATGATTAATGATCAGTTTCTGTTCTACAATCACCTGAGTCAGACCTCTACATGTAGATATGTCAGTTAACAGCGCAACAAAACGTGGCATAGCAGAAGAGTTACACAGGGCAGTTCGGAAGAACTTTCGCCGTCGAAAAACTATCATAAAAGGTTTCGCTGACTTATGGCAAGCTGATTTAGCGGAAATGCAACCTTTCCATAAAGAAAATAATGGATATAGATACATATTGGTAGTCATTGACTGCTATTCTAAGTTCCTATGGTGTAGACCAATCAAGAAGAAAGATATGGTAACGGTAACGACAGCAATGGGCGATATCATAAGGGACGCAGGATACTATCCAATTAATCTACAAACAGATAATGGAACCGAATTTTACAACAGAAAATTTTCTTCTCTCATGAACAAGTATGGAATTAACCATTATTCCACATACAGTACAAAGAAGGCTGCAATTGCTGAAAGGGCTATCCGTTCGCTAAAGCACCTTCTGTTCAAAGAATTTTCCGCAAGAGGAAGTTACACATGGATCACTATTTTGGATGATATCACTAACGTATATAACAATAGAATACATCGAACAACTGGATTGGCCCCTATTGAAATTAATGTTCACACTCGATTGAGTGCGTATCGCAATCCAAAGGTTGCTGGCAAAAGCAAACTTAATCTTGGAGACGTTGTGAGAATAAGCAGATATAAAGGTGTATTTGAAAAAGGTTACACTCCGAATTATTCCACGGAGCTCTTCAAAATACGCAAAGTTAATATTACAGATCCGGTCACATATATGCTAGAAGATATGGATCGGCGACCAATAAGCGGTTGTTTCTATGAAGCTGAGCTAAGAAAAACACAGTTTCCAAATGAGTATTTGATTGAAAAAGTCTTAAAAAGGAGAGGAAACAAGCTCTTTGTAAAATGGTTAGGTTTCCAAAAGAACAAGAATTCCTGGATAGACGCAGCAGATGTACTGTGATGATTGATATGACGGAGCGCAGACTATGTTTAGCAGTAATAATTTCAATGTGTATATTTGTTTCGATACTTTTGGAAATAAAATAGCAGTTTTTTCAATTTACTTTTATTATTTAATTCTACCCTAATCTCTAATACATAAAATACACCTAACCTAAGTAAAAATTATTTAGTTATATTGTTGAAGCGCACCACCTCGCTTCTCCTCCACAGCTTTCTCTCCCTCTTGGAGAGGCAAGGGGGAGGATCCCGGATTACTTCTCTGTTCTGGAGATTCGGCCTATACGTGGGATAATCATCATTATCCCAGTTTTCTGAAACAATAGAAAATATGGTTTTGTAATTTATGTGAATGTGGGTAAGATTCAGAAGGTTGAAAATCTATGTGGATGTACTGAAGAATTTTTGTGTGGCTTGATTTATTTAAAATTTAGAGTTATACAATATGATTGTATCAGTGCAAAATTAATACAATGATGTTTAGTAGAGATCAATTTTCTGTGACTTCTAGGATAAAGATGTGCAAGGTATATGAAAAAAGAAAAAAAGTTTTTGTCGCAGAAACGAATTATGTACCTTCAGGCTGAACCTCCACATCTCTCCGGCTTGCGAGGTGATGCTGTGGTGGCGTGGTAGGCACGTTCTTGGTAGGCAGCACGTTCTTGGCACACCGCAGGAGGTGCATTCCCATCGACGTAGGTTTGACCCAATGCGCTGCAACACGTGGACATTGCACTAGTCCGTACTTCGATGGGTCCTGCGGTGGCGTGGTGGGGTTGCTGGCCTCGGCTTCCTTATGGCTTCCTGTCTGGGTGGATGGCTCTGCAAATAAAGAGATATTTTGTAGAACAACTGTAACTTTTGGATTATTCTGTTATAAACTAGTTGTCATTTGATAGCTTGCTCGTGTAGGGATATATAGTGAAATGAGGAAACTTACCTTTACTCAGATAGGTAGCAATATATTGTGGCCAATTCACCGGACCACAACCCCGGAAACGGCAAACCAGCAAATGGTCCCCAATTGTCCCACGCCGCACCTCATGTTCACCATCGTAGGGGCAGGGGATCAACTTCTTCGAATACTCCATTTTCAAAATAGTAGTAGTAGCGGTAGTATAGTAGTAGTAGTAGTAGCGGTAGCAGAACTGCACTGAAGAACTCTCATTTCACCATCATATTTATACAGTTCCAGGTAGGTAAGCCTCCCTCCTCTACTGTCTTCCCCCATCAGTGTATATCGTTAAAGAAAGCAAAAAAAAAGAAGATCCGCCTACTTGCCAGCTGGTGTACGTAAGATTATTAGTGGAAATAGAGAACATTTCGCTATACGCGCCGACAACGCATGCGCGCATTGATATCAGCCACTTCGAACGCGCATCGTGATTGACCGAACTGTGAGTGAATCCACCCGTAAACGCTTATTGGTTGTGATACATTTCAACCAGTCCTCTCATTGGTCTATTACAGTGTACATCGTTAAACAGCTGCACTTACACCACCCATATTGATATTTCAATGGTCCCCTCTCAGATTTTACTACTGCCATGTAGCATCGATATCGGTGGCTTCTAACGGACATCGTTATTGACCGAACTGTAAGTGAATCCGCCCATAAACGCTTATTGGTTGTGATACATTTCAACCAGTCCTCTCATTGGTCTATTATAGTGTACATCGTTAAACAGCTGCACGTACACCACCCATATCAGTATTTCAATGTTCCCCCTCTTATATTTTACTACTGTCGTGTAGAGTGTTTTCTGTATAAATACAAGTCTACTTTCAATGGTTTATCAGTTCTACAGTCTTCAAAGAATCATACTGTTCCGTAGAAAACACTACATATTACGTACATCATCATGGCCAACCAACCAACAAAGAACGAAGACGCTATTAGTGGCGATTGCTTGCAAGCCATTCTGGAGGAACTGCAGAGTGACGGGGTGCAGTTTACACAGTTGGCAGTAGAAGTCCAGGATGAACTTCACGAGTTTATTCATGTGGAGCAGCCAGACCGGAGAATCGCGGAGGATGCTAATGCGGTGGTAGAAATAGATATGGATGTACCAAGAGCATCAACAGATGCAGCGATAGCATCAACAAGTGCAGCATCGATGCCGCCAGTAGTTGGAGATGGAGCGAGAACATCAACGGGTACAGCGTCAACAGTGCCAGCAGTGAGAAAGTCGAAACAGGCAGCATCCAAACCAGTTAGCAACATTTTAAGAGAAACACTACTTAAATCGAAGCAACCTCCAATGGACGACTTCGACGAGAAGAGGGATGCGTTGAGAAGTAGTATTCAGCGAATTAAAGCTGAAATAATAAGTGCAGAAAAGAAATTGGCAGAGGAGATGGCCCATTGTGACAAGCTTCAGGCAGCCCAGGCAGCGGATGATGAAAGAATAAAGCAGTTAGATGAAGAAAGAAAACGTGTCAAGGAGTGCAGAAATAAAAGGAAGCGACAGTTAGATGATTGTCAGAAGAGGATTGATACTCTTAGTATGAAATCTGAACAGAAAAGGACAAAATTGAATGAAGAAAAAGAAACTGTTTTATCTTTTTTCGATGTATAAAGTAATGTTCATCTTGAATAAAATAAATAATGAATGAAATAAAAAAGAAGCAATATTTTTTCCTTTCTATATCCATCCCCTCATATAATAATACAATTACTTGTTCTATCAATAAGCGCTCAGTAACTTAGTAATTGGTGATACTTGAAAATAGTATGAAGCATGAGTGCCAGTGTGCTAACAGAAACGGTAAATGCGCCTTGAGCGTTTGTGAGATTATTGTGTCTTGGTTTGGGGCACGCATATAAGTACCCACCCACCAATGCCATCGACGTTCCATCCAATAACACACTAAGTTTACTTCTAAAGATGTATAGATGAAGAGGGGAGGAGGTATGGAGGGGGCTTTAGTGTGGGGAACTAGAAACATAAAAACGAGAGTTCTTGTCAATGAAAATCATACTGTACAATCAAGTGACGAATTAACACATTTAGCAGCGAAACGACTACAGAGTCAAACGGACCTTGCGACTCAACGTCTTGGTTAGATGACGACAATGATAACTCCAGCATATGGAGTATCGAGACTGCGGTTCCTGATGGTGAGTTACCCGACCAATCACATTGGGCGGTGGCGAGGTCACCGATGGACGATGGACCGTGCGACTCCACAAGACAGCCACTGGGGTTCCTGCTGTTTACAATTGACAGCTCATCTGATAACAGCGACGATGATGATCCTGATCGTCCTGATGGTCCAGAAAACCAGAGAGTGGAATTACCTTTTCCTGTAGATAGCGAGGAGGAGATATGAGGCGCTATTTTTGTGAATTATAAAGAGATTTTTTGTTTGTATCAACCAATAAACTTGTTTTTTTTTTAAATCGTACTTTATTCAAAAACCTTACCACCGTGACAGAAAAAAATTCATCGAGCGTGGGCGGCTTCACCAATGAAGGATCTTTCTAAAAATTTTATTTAGTGGTGTACTTTTTTATCAGTCTTACAATTTTGTCTATCTCGATTTTTTCATGCTTCTAACGTTTTTTTTTCAGTCTTTTTTCTGAAAAAACTACCGTTTTGAAGGACCCTTGAAGATCACATTTGCCCCTCAAAATGCGTCAAAATGGGCCTCCGCCGAGCCTTTGTATGCGCCCGTGTCGATGTTAGTCGACGGCGCAGCAGTCGACCTAACCTCCACCTTTACCGAAACCAACCTATAATTTTTTTCACAAATATTTTTCATAAACTAACCTATTTGTTTTTGTCAAATACTTACGAACTTTTTTTCACAAATATTTTTTTTTTCATAAACAATTTTTTTTTTGCATATTTTTTTCTCATTTATTAATCAGAAATAAACTAGATTTCAGAATCGATATATATCTATTTCAATTTCTTTATTTTTGAATTATAAGATACATAAAAGTTATTATGATCAAAAAATACATTTGTATATTACTACTATTCTAGAAAAATTTACACAAATATCTAACAACTACATACAAATGAATACAAAATTTAAAAGACACTTTTTTTCACAAATACTTTTTCATCAACTAAAACTTGTTTTATATATTTTCTCAATTATAAGATATACATAAAAATACATTTGTACATTACTACTATTATATAAAAATGTACACAAATCACTAACCCCTATATACAAATAAATACCTAAATTTCAACATTTTTTACAAATTTTTTTTAAAATCTAAATTGTTTTTTTTGTTTTATTTTTCCACAAATATACATTTTAATTTATTAACTATGAAAAATATCAAACTAAATAAAAATAAATACATAATGCTAATTCTAAATGGAAAAATATATACATACATACAACTAACTCTAAATATCTACAAGTTAACAAAGGAAAAACAAAGGAAAAAATATATACATAAAAAAACTACTGGGATTGGGACAGACAGATAGGGTCATCTTCATAAGCTATGACCGTAGCCATCCGTCCCACCAGTTTTTCCTTTTTTCCTTTCAGCCGCGCTACCCTTTCCCCAACGATCCGCTCCCGTTCCTTCATATTTTCACCAGCTTGCTCCGCACCATCCATCTCTGCCAAACGCTGGTCCAACTGCTGGAGACGCTCCTGCAGTCGCTGCCTTTCCTCGACGACGGTTCGTTTTAAGTCAACGAGCGTCTGCAGCGACTGCACTTCTTCGGACAACTGCATTTTTTCCGCCTCCGCCTTCTGCAGGTCCCTTTCGACCTTTTGCAGTTGGCCAGCATAGAAGGACACTAGTGGGCCAAGCATAGTGGTTTCATTCGTAGTAGCCACTTTCTCACTGCTACTGCTGCTACTACTACTACTACCACTACAACCACTACTGCTAGAGCTGCCGCTCTCCTTAGATGCCGAAGATGCTAGCGACTCCTGGGACGGTTCGGTCGCTAGTATCTTCGGTGTCCTCGGTGTAGCTGGCAGCTTACGGGATGGCGTCGGTGAGGGTGTACGATACCGCTCCGGGGTTGACGGTCTTTCATCGGGCTCTGAAGGTGCCTTCGTTGATAATTCTACTGGAGCGGTGACTAGCAAATATTCATGAACCACAATTTTTGCTTGACACCGTTCCGGTGGAGTTATCGACGACGACACCACACCAGGCTCCTCAAGTCCAGCCAACACCCGGATAGGTGACTTGCGAAAACAACTTGGATCCGTCGTAATCGGGGCCTCGTTAAGAAACGAGAAATCCACTGTCGACTCCGGTGCAGCAACTGAAGTGAAAAGGAAGGGCTCATATTGCTGGTATTGAGCCGCGTAAGTCTTGTATGCTGACTTACACGACTTCATTCTAGCACCCTCTTTTCGCTTCTTTTGCGGCATCGAAGTCGACGGTCGGCTTTCCTTCGTATTCCTCAAAGGCTTTGATTGCTTCGCAACCAATTTATTTTCGGAAGCGCTACCTTCCTTCTTCTGGCGTTTTGTGCCAGTCGTTACCTTCACCGGCGCCGTCCTTTTCCTAGTGGTCGGGCTTGGCCCCGCCACGGAGGCGGATGGTTGCGGTGCTGGTCGCTTAGCTGGTGAAGGTTGGAAGTCGTCATCGTCGGAATGGTACAGGGCATCGGTGGTCATCTGTAACAATAAAAGAAAAAAATGCTTAGAAACGTATATCATTGCCAACAGTTGGCAGAGCAGTCCCTCAAATTATACCCAAATTATTTATACTTGCATTCATCTTTGCAGACATCCTCGAATTAGTCGCTTGTTGCTGGAAGGTGGCTGTAGCTGCTTGTCTGTTATCGAAAGCTAAACAGAATGACCTCTCCTGGTTCCGACCAGCAGTTTTATGCCTTAAACTCCTACCCTAATCGCTTGCTGATCGCCCTCTCCCCATTTTTGATTGGTTAGAAGGAAGAGTGGGATAGAGGTATCCGCCCACTACTTTAATAGGTCGAATCGCTTGAGTGGAGGGAATGAGGGACAGCCCCCAAAACCCTGCCATATCTACTGCCATGTTGCCAGACGTTTTCGGTAATCCCTGTGTTTCTTACACGTCTGGCTGTAACAACATTTCTTGAATAAGGTTAATTTTTATACTTCGAGAAATGAATTAATTTTGCTAACAAAACTTCAATATGAGCCACCCTATACACTTTGGCATGTATCGTGGTATGTATTAAATGAAACAGTCTGATATTTTTCTGATGAATATATTGGAATACTAATACAACCTATTCAACAAAATAACATTAGTAATGTAACTTGGAATTCAAAAATATTGGTCGTCTTGTAGTAAATGAAGATTTCCTTTCTGCTCTTTGATGGTTGAACGGTATCTCCTTATCCACAAATCAATCATCGTGCAAACACTCAAGGCACACCTACCGTTTCTGTTTTGGGAGTGATAATTACACCTTATTACATCATCACATATTGATTCTCTGTTCAAGTTCACGTTAAGCTGGATATCATTGTCGGTCTCCAAATTTACTATCTCCACGTTTTCTAAGCTCAGCTCAGCAACAGATTTGAGTAGATAGATATATTTTTGATGGCCCTTCAGAAAGACTATATCACCGTTGTTAACGTGATGCTTGATTATTTTCATTATTTGGTTACCATCTGTATTTCCTGCTTTGTATCTAATACCATGATTATACTTTTCCACAAACTTAACAGTTCTCTGGTCTTTCACGTTCAGTCTACTGAAGTGAACCATAGGTTTAACAATGTAATGGTACAATATTCCATCTTTCTTAAATGCTATCTCTTTTGGAACAAATTTTGATTCGATATGATATCCTTGAATATCTACAACAACTGTAGTCATGTCGTTTGCCACTGAATATGATGTTGGTGATGAGTAGTGTCAGTTTAGGCGCAAAAGTTGAAATAAAATGGCCAACTTTATTCTTCAAGCATTTATTCAATACTATCCTACTTTACAAGCGTACAGTAACTTAAATCTAATATCTAGAAACTTCGGCTAACATTAATTGTATAAGTAGATCTAAATTACCATCTTCAGGAGCTTCGCGCGTTGTCATCTCATTAATAGCATCGATAGCATATTTTACATTCGTTGTGGGGTCTGTTTGGTAAAATTCAATGTCAGAGTGCCCCCAGGGTAAAGTTTTTGTTGTATTTGGAATTATAAACCTTTTATCATCGTTGTGTGCTAAAGCTACTTTATTTTTGACTTCTGTATATACATCATGCAGCCTACTTTTGAATGTATTCATTTTTCTTAAAATCAGACCACCATTCTCTATTATATGCTTATAATCATTACCACATAACTGATTTTGTATTACTGCTTTTTTAACACCTTTTGCTTTTTTCATTTCTCCCTTAACTGACTTGATATAGTATGCTTTCGCACCTGTTCCGTAAAAACTTATTATAGGGTCTTCTGGAAATTCGTCTTTCATTTTACCCAGAATAGAGTCATTGACTGGAATTTTGAACTCATTGTTTTGTTTATAATTTGAAGTATCAAACTCGCTGATATTATTTCTCATAAATTCATAGAAGTCGTCTGTATGAGTTTTCAAAATTTGCGAATCTGTATCACAGTAAAGCATAGATACTTTATCGTTGAACTGCTTTTTAAGAAAACCATAAAAAAAATCATACATTACTATTTTAGATATGTCTAGTATACAGAATCCCACGTATATTGGCTTGAAATAATGTACCCTAACTTTTCCTAAATGGATAGCTGCAAGATTTTCGTTAAATATGGAACAACTCTTGAAATTTGGACGAGCTACTAGTGCTCCCACACCGATGCTATTACGATGATTTTCCCAATGTGTGACCAACTTTATATCTCTTCTATTATCTACATTTTCCATAGTTTTTCCAAAGATTGCATTGTTTAGAAGCTTATAGAAGTCCCTTTCAAATTTATTATTTGCTTTATTACGCATTGTCGTATTGAGATCGATATACTCCTTCAACCAGAACGATTGTTTGAACTTAAGGATCCTGTGAACCTTGGTTACTTGCAAACCATACCTTACAGCTTGTTGAAGGACGCGATAATGTACAATATATTTTTTCTTGTCGTACAGATTTGGGATTAGTTTCGGAATCTTTGTCTTGGCGTTTGGTGGGATAATACTTTCCACCAAAAACGGAAGGTCGCTATGTGAATCGTGTAACCCTTCAGGATATCGCACATCAACCTCCAAGACATAGCCATTCTCACCGTCTATTTTGGCATTTTCTAAATCGAATGTAGATATTTCCGAATCCCCCATCCATTCGAAACCCCCAGTTGGAAGAGGTGATGACATAGCATGCCCGTAAAGATTCGTGGCGTCGAGATATGATATAAATGTTGACTCTTTAGATGGATCATAATTTGGTAAATATTTATTATTTGCTTCGTGCATTCTATCGCTGCATTGACTTATCCCCCCGCGAATACCATTCTTAAAGAACCCAATCATATCTATGTCCGTAAGGAGCTCAAGGCTAATTTTGGTATACTTTAACATCGCATCCCAAGACAATCCAGGGGTTGTGTAGTAGTGTGCTGGATCCAATTTGTAAATATTCATACTATTCCTCCTGAACCTTTCAAAGACATCACACAAGAGAAGAACATCGGTCCGTAAATAAATATCAGAATATTCACCCAGATTCCTACAGTTAAACGTTCTCCATACAGTTATTGCCCTCGCGTATTCCTCCTCAGATATATCTTTCTCATTTAACTTATCATAAAACTCTGCCTTTGATGGTAAATATTCCTGGTCCAGTTTCTTTACATCATCCACATAATTGTAAGGAAATACACCTTTCTGTCTAATTAAATTAAAGACTCTAGGATCTGAAAAATACTTTTTACTCTCCAGAAAATCCCTATTAGTCAAACTGTCTGATAATGCTTGCAAAGATCCAGGTAGAAAACGACAACTATCGATAAATCTCATTTGTAAAAACTTCCTCCTTATTCTACCGGTTCGGTCCACATAGTCATGCATATACAGACTTTTTGTAAATGAAATGTATTTTTCCTTATTCTGGGCTACCACGTCTATCTTATCTCCATGAGAAGATAGTTGTTTGATAAATAGGTGACAATCGTACCCACTTAAATTGTGCGTTATAATTGGTATAAAATTTGGTAATTTGAAATTTAAATTACATTTCGAATGTGCAGCCCCAAATCTAACTTTACCAGTTATGTGGCAGTGATCGCGAACTTTAATATCGGATCCTGAAAATGGCTTCTCACAGATGTTACATTTCGTTGAAGTGTCAAACTCAATCTGCTCTTCCGGCGTTAAAGGGATCATGGGAGTTACATCTTTCAAATATTTGAAATATAGTTCTTTAAGATCAGCTTCTAGCCTTGTCACGAATTCTTTCGCCGCGTCTTTACCTCGATACAAGACGAATTTGGATAAGTCAGAATCAAATGAAGATTTAATAAAATATGAAAATGAATATGGTTCATGTGTGTGGGTTTCGTTTGTATACGAATATTCTGGGTTGGGTTCACAACTATCGATTGGTTTTAATAATGACTCAAAATCCGCATACACCACAAAGGGGACCGGCATTTGCTTTTCAAAATTCTCGAATTTAAGTATGTTTTCTGGAACCTGATTACCAAACTTATCAGTTCGTAGTTTCTCTGTGGGTGTTATTGTGAATATATGATTGCAATCGTTCCTTTGGTGAATATCTAGATATGCCTTAGTTGAAAAATATAACAAACAACCATCACAAAAGTACCGCTTATGTCCGTTTGAACTTAACTGATTTGCAACTAATCGCGAAAGATCTCTTATCCAACAATAGTGACCATTCCCTTTATCATCCGTTAAATAGAGCAGATTGACATGTAAAGCTAATTTCTTCTGAGCATATCTCAATGGACCAACTATTTCATATGTGACGTTACCATCTTTGATTATTTTTTCAATCCCATACACATTTATAGAGATATTATTATTTCTCTCGAACAATGAGATATCTTTAAGAGTAACGGGAAAGTTCATACCATGGACATTCAAAATGGTTGAAAAATGCGGGTAGGACGACACTTCCACTACTCGGGTGCTTGCTGGTAGTAGCGCTGATGTGACGGCCCAAGCGAAACAACACTGGTCTTGATTTCGCACATTTATCACTGCCTTCTTCTTCTCTATAAAGTATGGTAACTTTATATAAGATGATCCACCCAATGGTGAAAACTTGTTAATGTTCACTTCAGCATAAAGGATACATTCAATCGCCCACCCTGAAAAAAACAACAAAGGTTACTATCTTAATTTATGCACTTCTCTAAATATTTAACATACCAGAATCCTTCTCCTCAAACTCAGATGACTGGGATGTAATTTCATCAGCAAATTGTTGATAAACATCAGACAGCTCTGTGCTTTCGTCTATTACTTTATTAACCGTATTGAAGGATTTGATATCTGCTACATCACTCGTCTGTAATACGTACTTCCCGAATACTTCCATGTTCACTTTCAGAGCTCTGTGCACTCGAAGTTTCTCTTCTATTACATCTAGCGTATTTTGCTTAATATTTTCGAAAAACTCTTTAAAGTCGGTGTACAATTCTGATGTGCTAAATCTATAGCTGGCAATTCTACATTTGAATGCACTTTTAATAAGTCTCACACCATCACTGATCGGGATCGATGAATTTGTTCTATGTTGTAATGTCCTTGCATGAGCAGCCATTCGATTGTTCGGAAGCGAAACATTGCAGCAAGGACATATCATATTCGGAGGTGTACTATCCAATTTAATTTTTTTAGCTGGTGGTCCATTTGTGGGATTCACACTGCAAATATTTCTCTTATGCCGACGCAAATTGTCCGAACGCGTAAAAAGTTTACCACAATCACTACATGTATGCATTTTATTAGAGTATATGTTAGTCACTGTGAGTCAGGCAACTGTAGCATCGATGCTCGAACCTCCTCGATTTATAGCTAGATCCTCAAGGGCATCGTACCCCCACCTCCGGTTGCTTGCTTATGGTGGCAAGGTCTGACGTTAGCAGAACACGTTCTTCTGTGAGGTCAAGCTCAAGGCTATTCCCACCCCAGTTGAATGACTTTAAGGGAGCATCACTATCAAGCCTCATAAGAAAAATATACAACTGATCTCAAGGCTATCCACACCCTATATCAGTGACCTTCAGGGAGGATTGCAATTGGCCTCACGTCAAATCTCTAGGTTATCCACCACGTCAAATCTCAAGGTAATCCAGTCAATAGTCACATTCAAGGACGTTCAAAATAAGCAGCTATACACTAACACAAAAAAAACTCAAGGTTACCCAACACCCCACTGAAACAAGCCCTTCAGATACGATCACATTTGAAAACACAACGTTACAAAATGAACTTCAGGGAGGATCAGAATCGGCACCTATAAGAAAAGCCCACGTCACATCTCAAGGTTATCCACACCCCATTTAAATGACCTTCAAATGACCTCGGGAGGATCAGAATCGGCATATCTATACTACTGTTGATGCCCTCCCTTACCTGTGTATACTTGATGCAGTTAAGAAAAGAGTAATTCGACTAATCGGTGTTCCGGCCTTAAAGCTCCATCTCCACTCGCTTTCTCGTTGGTGTGTGGTTGGTGACCTTTCATTCTTCTACCGGTATTCAAACAGATTCTGGCAGTGGCGGATTTAGAGAGGGGCGAGGCGGGCGAGGCGGGCGTAGAGCTCTACGGAAGCATATTATATTTATATAAATACCAAAAGTTAAGCTTTTCTTTTGCTCTTCAGACCGCGGCAGCACTAGTCCGCCCCCCCCCGCCCTACACCTGTAATGGAAACACGGACTATTAATCTAAATAGCAAACATTGGTTTGAGAGCTTTTTTTGCTCTTCAGAAAATTATGTGGGTCAATTTCCAGCTCGAGCGCCGTCCGCCACCCCTAGAAGAAGTCCTAAATCCGCCCCTGCATTCTGGCCCTCTGAGCTATCCTCTATCATTTCGCTGCTCACCCAGCAGCATATTACAGGCACCCTCGAGACTGTTGCATTTCATCCCAAGGCAGTGGTTCTTCATACATCATACGTTTTGGAACGAACTGACAGGAGATGTATTTATTGAGCCTGTATCTGCTTCTTTTAATCAATTTCCGCGTGAATAAGCTGCCCCTAAAATAACATTTTCAAAGCAGCTACGGAACTTTAGTATTTAGGCTTTGCCTTCAGTGTCCACCCATCAGGTATAAAACAAGAACATAATTTTTGTATTAGTTTTGGGTTTTACTTTAATTATTGATTTAATCTTTAACACCCTTTGTTGACGTTATAACCATTTAAAACAAAAGTTTACGTTGCTTATGTTCCATGAACTTTCATTTCCTTTCAATAGATCATTCAATTTAGACGCGTTTCAAGCAGACTTACAGACCTCTGATTGGAGGTATCTGTATGCTGTTGGGAATATTGATGATAAAGTCAACATTTTGAACAGTAACCTGCTACAACTCTTTGATATCCATGCACCCCTCATTACTCGCAAAATAAGTAAACCGAAGGCTGAATGGTATACAGAGTGCATCAGAAAGATGGTTAAAGAGAGAAATTCACGCCTAACAAAATATAAGCGCACAAAACGTGAGTCAGATTGGGTTGCTTATACGGAGATGCGAAACCTGGTCACTGATTCAATTAGGAGAGAGAAAAGGGAGTATCTTAAGTTTATAAGGAGTACGAGTAGCAATAAAAAATTGTGGACTACATTAAAGCAGTTCAATGTTTACAGTAAACACAAAAACGTACTTCCTAATTGTTTCAATGATCCAAACTTGGTTAACCGACATTTCGTGCATTCGGTTGAAACAATCCATACTAATATAAATGCATCTACTCTAGATTATTATGCTACTCATAGGATAAGTGGAAATCCAAACAGCTTTCGCTTTACCAAAGTAAATGAAGGGGATTTATGGGAGGCTGTCAATTCAATTAAGTCAAATGCCACTGGTTGTGACGGTGTCAATTTGCAAATGTTGAAATTGTGTCTGCCTGCTGTTGTTCCTCACCTATTGCATATATATAACCTATGTATAAGGGAAAGCTATTTTCCATCACAGTGGAAAACAGCTGTTGTTGTGCCATTACCTAAATTGAAAAATACGAATGATCTAAGTCATTTACGGCCAATAAGCTTGCTACCAGTGATATCAAAAATTTTTGAAAAAATGTTGTGTAATCAAATAAAAAAGTATTTGAATGAACGAGGCATTTTACCAAACACACAGTCTGGTTTCAGAAAAGGACATAGCACAACAACAGCGATGCTAAAGATTGTTGATGACATACTCGAGGCATGTGACAATGATGAGCTTACAGCTTTAGTATTATTAGATTTTAGTAAGGCATTCGACCTCGTTGACCATAAACTGCTTATCGCTAAACTAAGATACTTAAATTTCTCATCTACATGTAGGAACTTGATTGAGAGTTATCTAAAAGATCGAACACAGTATGTTGTGATTCATGACTCAAAATCAGATGTTATGAATGTCAGTAAGGGGGTTCCGCAAGGATCCGTTCTAGGACCACTCCTTTTTGTATTGTATACTGTGGATATTAGCAATAGTGGTCAGAATGGCTGCTCACTGCATCAGTTTGCTGATGACACACAAGTATATGCATCATTTAAAAAAGAAAACCTTGCAAATGCACAAAAATCATTGCAAAGTACTATTGATAATTTAGTACAGTATTCTGTTAACCACGGTTTAAAGATAAATTCAGGCAAAACACAAATGGTTATATTTGGTGCAGCACGCAGTGACATATGTACACAATTGAAAATATGTGTAGGTAATGATTTTATTGGTGCAGCTGATGTAGTGAAAGATCTTGGTTTTTACGTGGACAATACCTTGCGATTCAGGAGTCATGTTAATAAAGTAATTAAAAATGGCTATATGGCACTACGCAGTTTGTACAAAAGTAGATCATTTCTAGATACTCGGTTAAGAACTATGTTGTGTGAGAGTTTGGTGCTTAGTTTTGCAAATTACGGTGATGCAGTTTTTGGTCCATGTCTTGATCAGCAGTCTCTAGCTAAATTACAAAAGTTGCAAAATTCCTGTATAAGGTTCATTTTTTCATTGAAACACACAGAGCATTGTACTCCGTGTATAAACAATATTAAGTGGTTGAAAATGAATAATAGGATAAAGCAACACATAGGTTGTTTGGTACATAAGATTATTAGCAGCGGAGAGCCTGTATATCTGTTTGAGAAATTGAAGTTACGATCGATGTGCCATGAAGTGAATATTAGACATGCTAACCAACTTTCTGTGCCTAAACATAGAACAGAGTTATTTAAACGTTCATTTGCATACTGTTCTGGTAATATCTATAACGCCATTCCTTCTGGAATAAAAATGTATGACAACAACACCTTTAAGAAGAGATTCAAACGACATCTGCTAAATTGTCAAATTCAAAATATTTGAACAAAACTACAGTAGTTATATTATTTTTTTTTCTGTTATAGCTATTTCTTGCCTCTTGCTTACTGATAAAAACTATTTATGTATATATTAGGTAGACTTTATTATTTGTAGAATAGATCTATATATGTAGGTGTATATATCATATGCATATATACATATAGTATATGTATAGATTTAATTAGCATTGTTTATATTTATCATCAGAGTGCTTAACACCCCACTTTGCCACCCTGTTGTCTTTGCTTTGATATATTATGTTATAATTTTCATTTTAGTATTTAGCTTAGTTTTTTGCCACTCTTTACATTATGTATAATTACTGATTCTTGTAATAGGATTTGTGTACAAAATGTATGGTTGTACTTGTTTGTTTAGGTCCTCAGTTAAGTGGAAAAGCTTTAGCTTGACTTCGCTGAGGTGAAAATAAAGGCCATTTATTTGTGTTTAAAACAAAAAAGTGCAGCCCGGGCTCCGACACACCGGGCTGCTGTTCCATTACCCAATGACTACTCCTCACACCGTGAGGTGAGCAATCACTGGGTCCGCGAATCGTGCGCCCTAAGTAGACGAAGGGACCCAAGGATGACTGCCTTCTGCATTCTGGCGGCTAAGATGTGCGCCGCCGCACGGCACACCGGTATTTTGCGCAGTGCAGAGAGCAGCGTATTCCTCATTCCCCCTAGGGATCCAATGACCATAACCAGCAGACTTACAGTGTAGTCTGGCCAGAGCCTGCGAAGTTGTCCGAGCAACTCCTGATATTTGGTCCGCTTTTCCTCCTCCTTAGAGACGATGTTCACCTCGGCTGGCGCCGAAAACTCAATAACGAACATCGTCTTGTGTTGGTGGTCGAGAAGGACTATGTCGGGCTTGTTTGCCTGTACAAGCTCGAGCGTGGGGAACGAGTAGTTCCAGTAAATCCGGCATCTCTCGTTCTCCACAACGGACTCTATATCCCCTGGAGCGTATGGCAGCACCGGTGTCTCATCGATACCGTATGAGTGCCTCAAATGATAGTAGAGCACTCGTAGAGCCGCGTTGTGCCGATGGACGTAAGCCGTCCCAGCGTACGTCTTACACGCCGACAAGAGATGCATAAGCGTCTCTGGCGCCTGTCGGCAAGCTCTACATGCCATTTATTATTATTATTATCTGACTTTCTAAGTTCCTCTCGCATAGTTGCGGTAGCAACAAGTGTTGACGGGCTGTGCCAAGTCAACACCCGGACTATTATTGATCGGAATTTAGGAAGGATCGTACAATATTACAGGTCTTTAGGATTACAGACTTTTGGAATACTTTGTGTAACTTTTCGTCCAGGCCCAACTGTTGAAGGTGTTGTGTAAACGTGCTTGGTGTAAGGCCTGAGACAGACATAATGAGGGGGACAATTGTGACTTTGTTTTGTTTCCAAAGTCGTTTTATTTCCATGGCAAGGTCCGTGTATTTAGATATCTTCCCAGCGTAGGTGTTTTGGATATTCACATCATTGGGAATGGCAATATCTATCAAATAGGTAATTTTGTCGGCCTTTGACTGGAAAACTATATCTGGTCTATTGGCTGGGATAGTCTTGTCTGTATGTATTTCAACGTCCCAGTATAGTTTGTATTGATCGTTTTCGAGTACTGATGTCGGAGTGTAATTGTAATACGGATCTGTGTTTTCTATTAGCTTGTTTGTTGTGGCTAATGCTTGGTGTATGACCTTGGCCGCAGAGTTATGTCTGGCTGTGTATTCGGTACCGGCAAGAGTTTTGCACCCGCTTGTTATGTGATCTATTGTTTCTTTTTGTTGTTGACATTTTCTGCAATTATCGTCTGTTATGGATGGATCTTTAATTATATATTTTTTGTAGTTTCGTGTTGCAATCACTTGGTCCTGGATAGCAAGCATGAAACCCTCCGTTTCTGGGAACAGCTGGCCATCCTGCAACCAGGAGTATGACTGTTTTTGGTTAATGTGGTCTTGGGTGACACGGTATCTATGTTTGCCGTGCAGTGCTTTCTGCGACCAGGTGTTTATTTTTTCTTGTTGTGATTGGATATGATTGTATGTGTCTGCTACGTGATCTGGACTAGAGAGGTTAAGTGGTGTATAGTTTTTGTCTGCTTTTACTATTGCTTTATGTAAGTTAGTTTGTTTGGTGTGGAAGAAATGTCTTAGTGTTTGTATCTGTGTTGTGCGAAGTGACTGTATATCTATAATTCCTCTGCCACCTAGTTTTCTGTCTATGGCGAGCCTCTCCTTGCAAGCGTTCGGGTGTGACATCCTGTGTTTTGTGAGTTCTGTTCGTATAAGTATATGGATGTTTTCTATGTCCGTGTGTGACCACTTGATGATGCCAAAGGAGTATGTGAGTACCGGTATCGCAAATGTATTAATGGCTTTTGTGAGATTTTTAGAATTCAATTTTGTTTTTAATAGTTTAATGAGGCGGTCTTTAAACTCTTGTGTTAGTTGTGCCTTAACTTGTGTATGGTCTATCTTAACGTTCTGATTGAAGCCCAGGTACTTGTACGTTTCGTCTTTATCCATGTTGTCCAGTGGTTGGCCAGTTACTACTTCCTTTTCGGGTTGGTTTTTCCATTGGCCTTTATTGATGTGGAGCACCTTGCATTTACTCATTCCGAATTCCATCCTGATGTCTGATGTATAAACTTCTGTTATTTTGAGTAATTCTCTCAGTTGTACTTCTGTGGCGGCATAGAGTTTTATATCATCCATGTACAGGAGATGATTGATTTTGTGTTGATCTGCTTTATGGTGTCTGATGTTGAAACCATGGTTTGTGCTGTTAAGTGTGTTGGAGAGCGGATTTAGGCAGAGGCAGAACCATAGTGAACTAAGAGAGTCACCCTGGAAGATGCCGCGTCGTATATGTAGCTCATCCGTTTGAATGTGGCCATCGTGAGTTTGAAGGTGTATGTTTGTTCGCCATGTTTCCATGGTGCTCTTAAGAAACTGACGAAGTCCTGGGTTGATTTTATATATTTGAAGTGTTTTCATTAGCCAGCTATGGGGTACAGAGTCGAATGCTTTTTTGTAATCTATGAAACAGGTATGGAGATTCCTATGCTCTTTTCTAGTTTGCTCCATGATCACACTATCAATTATAAGTTGTTCCTTACAACCCTGGCTGAGTTTTCTACATCCTTTTTGTTCTTCAGTCAGGATGTTGTTTTGCATTAGGTGTTGTTCAATCCTTCTGCATATTGTTGCAGTGATAACTTTGTACAAGGTTATTATTATTATTATTATTATTATTATTATTATTATTATATGCACAGCCCTCGCATGACAGTCCCTTGTCTCGAATTTCTAGATAAACGCCTGTAACTCACAAAATAAGGATAAAAATTGTCGGCTTTTTGAAGGCACATATTTAACATACGTATATTATTTCCCTTCCTCGTCCAAACCATTATGAGGACCAAGTATCTCTAAGTAGTATGGCTGAGTGCAATTAATTTGAGCTCCATAGTATACTGACCTGCAAGTTATAAAAGTAACACTTGTTAAGTACTATACATGGAATAGGCATTGTCACATTTGCATTTGGGTCCAAATTGAGAAAAGAAGCCACCTCCAGGGGCCACCAGGTAAAAGATTTCGTGTTAGAATAGTTTTTCCGTAGACGTGATTGTAGGATCACTCATACGCCTTCAAACGCAACGTTCCGAAAGGTCTGTACAGAATATCATAGAGGTCATTTTTTAGGTAAATTGACAGTTCCTTATCGCTACACACAGTTTTGGTGTTCTCTCTGCCCCTTTCTTCACCATCCCAATTCTAGCCCCTCCCAGAAAAAAATGTAAAATGTTTGGGGCTATTCTTATTTTTTTAAAAAGTTTAAACAGTACCTACAGCATAAGTTTCATCGAAATCGGTGAAGCAGTTACCGAAATTGCGCTACTAGAAAAATTGCAACCCAGAAACAGACAAACTGACAGTCAGGCCGAAAGTAATGAGTTACAGATTTGCATTATGTCAAAAAAAATCACCTACGTTCAATACGAATATTTTCGGGAGTACAATACTCTCCTGGTCCCCTCATCGTGCTGTGGAAAGTAAACGGCTATTTTAATCAAAACGAACACCGACGCTACTGTAGATCCGCTTTGAAGATTCAGTCAAGTCCAGACCAGTATATTGTATACCACCATACCATTATAACCGGTACAGTAGCAGCGTAACATAACATCATCGCGTGGTATATCAGATCAGCTGACAAACTGACTAATGATTATTCCATATGCTGGTATCAGCTGGTATCCATTGAAAAACGTCGATAGGGTGAAAGGATATGAAAATATGGAACCATATTTATTCATGATATTATTGTCAAAATCGGTTTATATTAAGAATAACGGTCGAAACCTCTTCAGATAAGGAGTACTGCGATTATGAATTTTATTATTGTGGATACGTTTCTACTTTTATCTGGATGAGTTCGCAAGTTTGTTCGTTATATTATGATGGAAGGTGAAACTTACACTAATTTTCATTGTCTAGACTGTTACTGATTTAACTTGGAGCATGGTAGCTACTACATGTACATAGTATTGATTTTAACTGGTCGTTTGTTTTGTCTCATTTCAGGACGGTTAAATTTGAAAACTTCTCACCACGGATGTATGATGTATATCAAAAACCACTGATTAAAAGAAAAAACGCCAAGACACCCTAAAAGATTTGTCAAGGTGGACAACCTTTTTACAATAAACTACTTCACCTCCTTGTACCCTCTGCACCTCAGGGTCATTCCTATAAAAAATTTAAATGACAAGGGGTATCGAGTAATAGCTTGTTCCAAAGGCATCTCGAAGTTCTTTATTTTGGCGTTTAATTTTTTTTGAATCTGGTTGATTCGTTTTCGAGAAAATTAGAGTAATATCTATGGTACCTTAATTTGTGGGCCAATAATCAGGAGTTGTTCGGACAACTTCGTAGGCTCTGGCGAGACTACACTGTTAGTCTGCTGGTTATTCTCTTTGGATCTTTGGTTGAAATGAGGAATACGCTGCTCTCTGCACTGCGCGTAATGCCGGTGTGCCGTGCGGCGGCGCATATCTTAGTCGTCCGAATGCAAAAGGCAGTCATCCTTGGGTCCCATTGTCTACTTAGGGCGCACGATTCGCAGACCCAGTGAATGCTTACCTCACGGTGGCGGTGTGAGGAGTAGTCACTGGGTAATGGAACAGCAGCTAGGTGTGTCACAGCCCGGGCTGCACTTTTTTGAAAACCACATCGAAAAGGATAGATACCCTACACCTACTTGATGAAGCTTAAATCTATTTCCAGCATTAGGCCAAAGTAGCTACCACTCACTGTCTTTCAGTGTCAACAAGTAATTTTATAAGTTATAAGGATATACCTTACCTAGGACATATACTTCGTGGGGAACATTATCATCTCTTGAGTCTCATTCTTCAAGGAAAAAGCGAAGAAGGGGCAAGAGGATTTGAAAGAAAAAGCTATCCTGGCTGAGAAACATCCGTCACTGGGCAGGACTAACAACTTCCAAGTATTACAGAGGGCTGCAATTAATAGAAGAATAATACATACAGGGTGAGTTTTTAGTACCGGATCGGTTTATAACACTACTGCTATAGAAGCGAAAAAAGTTTTATACAAAAGCAAGTATATGCTCCTTGCTTAGAGAATATTTTTATCCATACAGGGTGATTCATAATTATGTTGTGATGCAAACATACATATTTATATTCTACTAATGATTCCCGCTTTAACAGTACGATGTATTGTAACATTATGCAGGGTACTTCAAAAGTTATGACCATTTTTATATCCAAATCGCTGTCAACTTCACGTACTGTATATCAAAAGGTAATGGATAAAAATCATAATTGCTAGATAACAAAATATTATCTAGTATAAAAAAGACGACAACGCATCTTCATATACAGGGTGAAGCTAGAATACAAAATCTGGATTCATTTCCTATTTTTAAATTAAAAGTTAAAATATTTGATTTCACTAAGACATTTCTTTTATTATGCTCTCTCATCCTATTGTTAGAACGAAAATCATCCGTAGAATCTAAATATAGGATCATATATAGGGTGACTAATTTAAAAAAACTATGTTTGCATTACCACGTAGTTATGAATCACCTGTATAAATAAAAATATTTTCTGAGCATTTATTTTTTACTATCTTCTACAGAGTAGTTGAGTTATGGACCGACACGGTACCAAAAACTCACCCTGTAGATACTAACTTGTATCTAGCAGTTTATGAGATATCCTCAAGTGCTTTCTTACACCATGAATAAATCTCTGCATAATTTTTTACTCGCATGATACGGTGTTCATATAATAATAATATAATAATAATAATAGCCATCTTTATTCATTGACTACATGCATTTGTTACATCTTGGTATATGGAAAAGGCGAAGTTCAGCTTTCGTTCAGTAGAACGGCTGGTCTTCCACTTAACCCTGCTTACATTAAGAAATAAAAGAAAATAAAATAGAAAATAGATTTGAAACTAATATACAATAATTGTTAACAAAGAAAAGTTATGTTACTTAGGCTTGGATTAGGAGATAAAATAATTTAAATAGTAAGACGTAGACAAAATGAGAAAACAGAAAAAGGTAAAAAGAAACATAAAAGCGTTTGAGAAATAAAATTACATATCAAAATAACCATGTGCGAAAATAAAAGAGAGAGTCATAATAGGAGATTTCAGAATCATTTTCATAGTTGGTTACTTAATAGCGAGATTTCAGGAGCACGGCGTATTGTTGTGCAAAAGTTTTTAATGATTTTGATTTCAGACTTTGCATTGTATGTTTTGGAAATGTTATATGAGAAAGATCTTTCAAACAGAGCTGTGTGATGAGCTGGTGGTGTAATTTTAGTCTTGGATCTTATATTTACATTATGTACATAGTGCCGAAAAGTTATTTTATCATATAAGTTCAAGGGAACTTTCATTGTGACAACCACATATAGACATGCACTGCGTAACACTCTTATGTCTTTCATATTCAGCCAGTTTGTTTGCACTAACTTATGCGAGGTACTTTTACCACGCCTGATTCCATGGATCAGTCGTAGACATGCATTTTGGACCTTTTGTATTCGTTTCGTATCATGATGGTATATACAGGCATTGTATAAGACATCTCAAAAGTGACACAAAACAAGGGTATCAGTTAATAAAATTTTTGTACTTCTATTCAATAAATCTTTATAACCGTAAATACCTTTGAGATTGCTGAAGGCTTTTCTAGTGGTATTTGTTACGTGTTTTTTAAAGCGCAGCTCTTCATCGAGTATTACTCCTAATTTTTTTACCTCAGTTTGTTTGTTTATTGATACACCATCAATTTGAACATTTAGATTATTTGCAAGAGCATTCCTAATCTTTTTGGGCCCAAAAACGATATAGTTTGACTTTTCAGGGTTGAGATGCAAGGAGTGACGTTGAGAAAGATCAGAAGGAATTTTGAGATCAGTGCATATCTTAGAGCAGCCTTCATCTAGCTTATCTGGTCGAAACGAGTAGAAAATCTGCGTATCATCCACGTATAACTCTAGCTTTGAGTGTTTGACAGCCTTTAGGAACTGTGACGTTATCACGTTCAATAATGCGAACTCGTTTCAAGACAACAGAACTGTAATTCAGCAGGAATTGTAAACTTTCCATCCCAAAGGATGAACCCGAAACGTCATATGTTAGTGACAGATACTGCTTGAAATCTCGCATCGCACTGCAGACTCTCCAAGTTTGGACTGTTGGCAACCGTGCAGACGAGCACCATACATAACTTTATCAGCTGTTGGAAACTACGTAGTAAAATTCTCCCAGCAAACTACGGAACTTTATTTCATACCGAACGCCCGCATTCAACAAAGGCGTCGGCACAGTCCACACAGAAACCGTATTAAGGAAATTAGATAAGTTGGCGAAATGTGAATTGCTATGCAGCTACTTAAAGACTAACTATTTCATTAAGAGGCATTTCGACTCGATGCAATCTAAGGATACTGATGCATCTAATAGGTAAATGGATTTAAAACGTTGCCGATTATGAGATGTTTGTTTACATATGAGTACAAACCGCCCAAATTCTTCCACGTAGCAGAATACTCTGTTGCATGCAATGATGAGGTGGGAAAAGTCACAGAGCAGAAGGTTTACAGCCTGACAAGTGTTACAAGAGCTGTGGGAAATATGAAATAGACAAGGATAGGAAGAGACGAGAGGATATGAAATAACGTGTGCGTCTCTTGCTACACTTCTCAGCCTGTACGTCAGTTCTTACAGTCAGGCAGTACCGAAAGCCATCTGTGGGACCGGAACCAGGACATCCCTGGTTCAGGAGTACGCGGAGAGACTGGCAGAGCTGATGAGGCTGAAGAAAGTTACCTTGATGTAGGACCCAGGTCGTACGGTGGTTCCTGGTAATGAGGAAGCTAATAGGCTAGCCAGACTCCCCATCGGAGGAAAGTTTGTTGGCCAGGAGCCTTTTATAGGATTAAGTAGGCAGCAGATATCCTCAGCCTTCGAAAAGTGGGTTAACGATATTATATATACATGAACAGCGGAGACAAAGTGACGGGTACAAACAAGCCAAGGACTTTATAGCCAGGCTGGTCACATCTAGATCAGCATGGCTACGGAACCAAGGCCAATGGGCAATCAGAAACCTCGTGGATATTCTGACGAGGCCCTGAAGGCTCAGGGGGCTCAGGAGATTGTAGAAAACTCCCAATGTCTATGGAGAGGCTGATGAAACGGCCTGCCACTTCCTTGCGGAAGGTGAGTTGCTAGACGGGTTGAGATACGAGATCTTTGGATCCGACAGAATCCAGCAAGAGGAATTAACCTCCCTAAGCTGGGCCAACATACTGGCCTTTGGTCGGGAAGATTTGTCAGAGAGGGGAGTTAGGCAGAGATGGCTGATGGGTTATATTCGGGGATGGCAAAAAGGGCCTACTGGGGCCTACTTACCATATCTGTTGAAGCATAAACCCTTTACTGAAGTTTGGACCACTTCTGTAGCCATTATCAACGTAATTTGGAAGAAGCAACACTTTATAGCAGCTGTTCAGCTAATTTCCTAGTCTTCTTAAACAAGTCGATAATTTTAAAGAAGACAGCTAGCTGACAAATAAAAAATGAGAGGCAGTAATGCATTGACATCTTAAGATTATTTTGATAAGTGAATAATGTGACACACTTCAAAGCAACCGAGTACGAGACAAAACCGCTTCTCGTGCTTGATCCAAGAATAAATCATAAAAAGAAATAGAAAAAAAACTGGAAAAAGCCACTCTCACTCCATACCCACCTTTCGTTTGCAGAGCATTGATAAATGTTTTCTTTAAAGCATATCTAACCATAATGAGCAAAAATGCAATAGCGAATCAATTATTATACATACAGGGTGTCCCAGAAATAACACGCCAGAGTGGCATGGAAGGTAGATTGGCTTTCGATCAATCAGATAACATCGACATGACCTTAGTAAAATTTTTTTAGTTTTCGAGATATTGTCACTTATAAGGTTTTTCAAAAAATTCCTACATTTGCTCCTTTTATTGTATGTTATGGCTATAAGGATTTGCGGACTTATGATCTTTTTTTCCTGGCTATTACTACTAGTTGGTTGAGACGACAGAGTATTTATTTCATTGAAAATTATTACGGTACGTTAAACCGAATTCTTAGATTTTGTGTCAATGCGAAAACCTTAACTAAGGTTTAACTGATTACTGTGAAAACGAATAATCCAGACTGAATGAGCAAATGCTCTTAAAAACCAACCTACTTAATGCTCTTTCAAAAATAGTATTAACATTTATAGGTTTTTTTTTTTAATTGAATAGCCCTAAGTTTTGTCATAGAAGTCGTAATACTTCTACGTCTAAAACTCCCAGATACATTGGCCTGTTTAATTTGTTGTGAGCATCAAAGTAATGAATAGAGGTAGGCATAGTAGGCTAAGAAAAAAAGATAATGAGTCCGCAAATCTTTTAGCCAGACCAGGCAACAAAAAGAAAAATTTTATTGAAAAACCTTAAAAGTGGCAATATCTCGAAAACTAGAAAACTTTTACTAAGGTCATGTCAATGTTATCTGATTGATCTAAAGCCAATCTACCTTCCATGTCACTCTGGCGTGTTATTTCTGGGACACCCATATGTCCTAGCATAAAGTGCACAAAGAAAACTAGATGAAACTAGACCACCACCACCACCACCATTTATCGACAAAATTAAAAAGTCTCCAAAAATTTGTTTGCCTTGTATTGACAGTTCCATTTTTTGGTCCTATTTATTTGAAATCGTCATAACTTTTGAAGCATTGGTTCAAATAAAAGCATCAGTAATGCTTATAGTAATAGATGCTGCTTTGCGAATAACACATTGAGCAAAAAAAAGTAAGTGAGCTTAAAAAAATTGATTCTTAGAAAGTCATTTTTTTACCACACTGTTTAGGTCTCGTCTCATTGATCCCCATCCAATATCCTGTAAAAAACGACATTTTATCTCTAGCACAAGCCTTTCTACATGACCTCAGTTCGATGCACCTGCGTGGGCGTAGTGTCGCTCATTGATCATTCATGATCGCTCAAGTACAGACTCTCTTTTGCATCATCACTGTTTGCAGAGACACTTCAAGTTAACATCTTGTAGCAAAGCGTCACTTACACTTCAATTTAGCGTCTTGTAAAATAGCATCATTTACACTCTTTTTATTCGATTTCTAAGGAAATACCTTCATAACCAAATTTCCTATCCTATGAATCCCCATCCAGCCTGCTTAATAAAAAACTGCACGCTCTATCTCTAGCACAAGACTACATTGAAGCATCTGTGTAAGCGACGCTTTTCTAAAAGTCGTTAAATTGAAGTGTGTGTGCAAGCTGTGATGATGCAAAAAAATGGTCTATACTTGAGCGATGACAAGTAATCATCAACGACCGAAGCTACACTCACGAAGATGCTTCGACTCAACGAGTCATGTAGAGAAGCTTGTGCTAAAGATGTAATGGTGCAGTTTTTTTTTAATAGACAGGATATTGGATTGGGAGCAATAGGACGAGGCAGAAAAGTATAGTTGTGGGGGTATTTCTCTGAAAATCGAAATTTAGTTCAAAAAATAGTCTAACCCTTCTAAAAAAACTTTTTTAGGCATTTTTACTGGCGAACATTTTTTGAAAAGTAGCATCTATCGTTAGGTGATACTAATGTTTTTATTTCAACGAAAAGCTTCAAAAGCATTGATGACTTCAAATTAAAGTAATTGTTAGTATATGACAAACACATTGTTTGAGATTTTTCGTTTCGTTCGAGCACTTTTATGTAAGCAGGATCTTTTACTTTTCTCTTATAGCTATTATCTGCCGTGGTATAGAGACTTAATCCCATTAGTTTGTAAATGTTTTTGTTCTTTGATTCTCCACTTAAGATATTTTGAAGACATCGATATAACACTTGCGCCAGTATATTTTGTGTCTCGAATTATTTCTATTAATTCGGAATGAAATTAGAATTTCAATTTACATAGTGAATTGCGGATAAGGTAAGTCGGGAAAATCCGGAGTAGCTACAGATGTAATCTAAGAAATTTTAGGAGAACCAAGGTCTTATCTCCGCATACGTGACTAGATAACACAGAAAATATCACAACATTTTTGGAATCGCCGCGGTAAACAGAAAAATGCTTACAGAAGCCTAGAGAAATTTTGAGAGTTTTATTTTATTTATAAAGTCCCTGGTACCAGATTTTCAACGATATTTCGGCATTAACAAGAAATTTCATCAGAATCGGTATAACTGTTGCTGAGATTATGCAAGTAGGTAGGAAATAGGCGATATTACCGCTTTGGCTCAGGAATTTGGTGAAATTTTATGCTTCCAAGACCCAGTATTGCACGCTATCAAATAAGAAGTACCAAAGCCGGCGCCCGGTTCTTATGAGCAATCAGGCTCTTAGGAGTCCTCGTTATAGAAAGTCTGATATGGCATGAACACGTTGCGTCAGTTGCAACAGCTGCTGGTAAAAAGCTTGGGACCTATTCGGAGCCAGAAAATCCTCACCATCTAACATAATCACACTTTACAAAGTCAAGATAAGACCTGGTCTGGGGTATTGTTCTCAAGTTTGGGGAGCTGCTGCCCCTAGTGCCCTGTCTATACTAGATGCCATCCTCAGAAAGGCAATTCGACTAATTGGTGAGCCGGCTTTAACCGACCACCTCCAGCCACTTTCTCACTGGCGTGCGGTTGGTGACCTCTCACTCTTCTATCTTTATTCAAACGGAGTCTGCTCCTCTGAGCTTCTGAGCCTCTGAGCCAACCTATGGCAGTCGTTCTTCATACGTCAAGAATCCAGGAGAGTACGACTGTACATTTTTTATTCCTAGGGTGTCCAAGGCCTGGAACCTTTTCACAGCAGCCACGGTACTCTGATATTTAGGCTGTGCCTACGCGGTTAACTCAGTTATATAAAAAAAAGCACAGTGTGAGGTGTAATTGTTCAACGATGCGGTAATGGCGGTAATAACTCAAGCAGTTGAAGTTTGCGACACGAGCTGTAACAGAGTGATGTAAATGAACAAGTCATTTATCACCATCACCGCGAGTTGAATATTATACTTTATCTACAACCGAACTAATTAATAGTACGACTTAAATACATAGTAATTACGAATTATTGACAACTTCACTCTTGTAAAATAAATACTGTACAGCGTCGAATTAGCTTTCGACATCTCATGCCATAGCCACCTTTGTAGTTATTATAGTACTTAATCATATGCGTTTCCAAGAAATCGGTGTAATGGTATCCAGTAGGCGATGTTCACAACCCACGGCTGGAGCGTGAGTTATGAAAAACAATTCACGCTGTTTAATACTCTAGCTCCGACTTAATGCATTTTACGAGTTTACAACATGTCTGTTAAGACATTGCGACTATGATGATGTTTATAGGTAGTATTATGTGTTCAAAAGTAGTTTGGTAATCGCTGTATAACTTAATGGAAGTAGATAAAATGAGTTAATTCAATCATGACGGGCTATAACATGTTACAGTTGCACATGACAGCGACTTGCCTGCACGGTGTAGTTTGTGCAAACAAGACGATATACCACTGAGCCGCTGAGTGTTCACACTATTCAAGTAAGCTCGCACAAACCTCCATTATTTAATAATTCGGAAACTGACTATTTCATATAGGTGCTGTTATCCTTAAAACTGAACCCTATGAAAGTCGAACTTTCTGCAGACCGAAATAATTACACAAACCGCGCTTTACGGTTTGCGCGAGCTACTGTCTTAAGGCCGATTGTCACCTAAGCGGCATCCAGCAAAGCTGCGCGGTGCGGTGCAATAAGAGCTTATTGTTAATTTTCTCTTCAATTTCTGACCATATATTTCCCGTCTATTTTGATTGCTGTAATTTCTATTTGCCAAAAATCCTAAACAAAATTCGTTCTGTTAAATTTATTGTATCTAGGGCGGGAACTTGAGCCCCCCTGATCCAGGGACTTAAGCCCCCCCAGATTTAGGGACTTAACTACGCCTATGTCTGCAAGTCGACAGTGTCGACACTTGCTTTTTTTGACGCGCCGCCATCCCCACACGCCTCTCGAAACGTATGTGACGCGAGCCAACGCTCCTGGCTACGTTGAAAAGTTACAGCGTCGCACCACGCCGCTGCCCTTCGCGCCGCTCTGCTTAGGTGACGGCGCGCGGCGATATAATTTAATTACACGTAAACAATTGTAAACGTCATTTTGAACCGCCGCGCCGCTTCGTTCGATGCCGCTTAGGTGAGAATCGGCCTTTATAGTCCACACTTACGGGCTTCCCGATACAAACTGGTTTGCACAAGTACGAGCGTACGGGTTTGGCCGAGGTTTAAACATTTTCCTGTTCACAGCCTTAACTTAACCAGGTGTTACGTACCATAACCGATTACATGAAGACCCGTATCCTTAAATGTACGTCATCATATCATCAACTTTTATAATTTCCTTGGAAAATATACCTCGCATAATCACATTACCAGCAAATTGGGGATAAAGTGTACCCCACGCCCATTCTGTATTAGGTGTAATCTTCGTTGCCGAAATTCTTGATGTTCGTCGAAGGTAATGATTATCTCATTATCATCTCGTCGTCATATTTTCGTTATTCGACCACCTGCTTGATAAAATGAGACATGCTAGAAATAAAAAAGCACCAGTTGCTTATGCGTGATATACAATTTGTTTATATTAAGTCCTAAGTGGTATCTTTGAATCAAACTGTACCCAGGTCTCTGAATATTGTGGATATCAAATTGACTGAATTGAGCATGCTTCGTTGTGGGCGCTCAAATGCCATGATACCCTTTCTCGAAAGGTTCTATTAGTAGGCATACGACGAGAATTCATGGAGTATTTCTTTAATACTCTAAGTATATTTGGATCTTTGGGGTACCTTAAAAACTCGCTTAGTTTCGAAGATACAGCGCCAATCTTTTTTTTTAACTAAATCTGATGGAAAACACTACCTCTATTATAGTTAAGGCAAGTACAGAGCAAATATTGTTGCTCCACTATTCGGCAATCGTTGTCCATTTTTTAAAAGTTGAACAACTGTTAATGTACCAGCAAAAGAATAGTCGAAGCAACAGACGTTGGAGACAAGAAGTCAGAATTTTGTCGCAAGAGGAGCAGTGCCCCTTTATACATAAAATCAACTCCTAACGGTCATTATCTGATAAGCTACTTGAAAAGTGAAAACATATAACATTATCGTTTATGCTTCGTAAATATTAATGAAGCGCACACCTCGAGAATCAGCTAAGCACTCTTTAAAATGCAGATAGTCGACAACAGTTGTACCTCAATCTGGGATATACCGGGAGTGCGAACCTTACACCGGTCGGTGCCGCGTTCTTCTGAGTGCGTCAGTTCTTGATGACGTGTCATTCTTCGCGAACGGTCGTTGTGTTCTGGTTCAGTGACATCGGTTCTTACTGACAATCACGTGGCCGTATGATTGTCACTGCGTCCCACGTTTGTATCCAAGTTTGTTCTATGCAATTTTAGTTTTTTTATATTTCTTATGAGGGGCTGCCATATTGACCTAATTTCCACACTTGGCTTGTTGTATACGTTTTTGTTGCTTGCGATATAAGCTGCTTCTTTAAATTCCGACGAAACCATTGAGGTTCCTTGTCAATAAGCTTCGTCTTCCCAAATAATTTTGTGGTGCATGATTCAAGCGTGGTCTGCTATTACGGAATTTCCCGTCTTTGCTCTCTGGGTGTTGAGTCGATGCTCCTTAATCCTCGCTCCTAGAGGTCTTTGCTGCATTCACATGGCACTTCGTAGATGCCGTTTTTAGTATCTTGGTGTTCATTCTTGGGTTTTGTTTTTTTGAGTAGACTTTAGAGAGTGATGCTTCTTGAGAATTGTGTTTCAATTTTATATTCTTGTCCTATTCTTCTGACTGCATCTGATAATCCTTTCACGTATGGTATACTGAGTAAATGCTTGTGTTCTTCAGGACTTTTATTTCTTCTAGTACCATTTCCTTATACTGTTGCTTTCAGCTTCCACTAGCTTCTTGGGATATGCGTTCTTGCCAGATGTTCTTTAATGTGACGTACTGTAGTTCGTCTTCCAGCCCCTGTTGTGTATGACAAATGACCTTGGCTCGATCGACCAAGGTTCGAATGACGACATAATGCAGGTGCTGTTCTTTATGATTTTCTGTACACTTTGGTTTCTATTTCAGTATTTCTTCTAACTTCCAACACGTCCAAAAGAGGAAGGTTGTTGTTGACCTTTCCTTCTTTTGTGAACCTTATGGATGGTCTCATGTTGTTGAGATGTAAAAAGAACGTCTCCAGTTGTTCGTCGAGTGGTGATCTCATGGGTAACCACGGTGGTCACTGATGTCACGACATGGAAAACTCCTCCTTGCAGGTCTTGGAATAGCTGCAAACTAGATTAGAAGGTTGGCTACTAAAGAGTGAACGCAAAAACAACGCTCTCTCAGGTGGCTCGAGGTATCTCCCCCAGGCTAGTGAACTCAAATTCTGGTTAGAAAATCATATTAGATTTAAGCTTGCAAGTAGTACCGCCTACACACGTAAGCCTTGTTCTGGCAGGGCGTGTATCCAGTGTGTGGCACTGTACCCCGGCTGACCTTTACACAACGCCGAATGATTTATAACAACCGACACAGCATCTAGCGCTAACCGATCCAACAACAATCGGAAGGTGACCCTGGGCGCACTCGGTGAATGACAGAGAAACGGCGAACCACCGCACACACCATATAAAGCAAGCAGACGTAACATATCTGAAAAAATACCAATGAATTAACATATAGTCTAGCCGACTTACGATCCTTTTCTAGCTATACATACACCCATTAGAATTCATTCCAAATAAAGTTCTGTTGGTTACCGATTATCACAAATTCTTCGAAGCTATGGCACAATCAAGCTGGGTAACATATTTTAGAGGATCAGTTGGCACAAAGGACTGCCGGGATCGAAATCCTGGGCCCGAGCCTCTCTGTATCTTGCCCTCCGGACGTAAAACAACATTGTTGAGAGAGTGTATCCACAAAGCTTGTAAGTCCACGTGGGATGATACTTTAGGTTGCTCAGTTAGTAAAAAACTCTTTATAGTTACCCACATTAATAAATACGACCTGTCCATGAACCACATGGCGACTGGTGCTGGTACTGAGCATTGTCAGCTAAGGAAGGAAACAGCTCTACAATATGAGTAGGTTAGGTGTTGCACCCCTTTACAAGGAATGCGAAAAGTTGGCAATCGTTGTCTTAGATGTGTGAGAATCCATTTTGAGAAACACTGGCCTTCCATTGCCAGGTTAAGTGGAAGCCCACTGAGCTGCATCACCGCCTTTTTAACTATGTTGGGACGGTTGAACACCCGCTTTTTTAGGGTTCTTTGGGGGATGTACAATTGGCCCAATGGGACCCAAGTGCTACGATTTAGGCAGATGCCCCTCCTTGCAATACAAAAAACATAATCCAGTAATTTTCGATATCACCCTTTAAGGAAACCTGAATCGAAATGATACAGGTTCTTGACCTAGTACGGTAAAAAAAGCAATACTTATCTCTTCAGTCTCCGATTTTTATCTCAAATTATCTGTATTTTGCTAGACCCTGACATACAGACAGTAAAGGCTCGACGTTAACTAGTCTTTCCAGAATAGACGCTGTTTTCTTAAAAACCGATAAAGCTTCCAAAAGTAGTTTCTTGCTCTTAAAAAAAAGAAGTTCTCTAAATGAAATGTCCTGATAAGTGACATATTATATAGACGTACGATATGGCTACAGGTTGGATACCACTGCACTTCCAATGGTTCCAAAGCAGTGAAACTTGCTGCCACAGTAAATTTAAAATTGCATCTTCATCACCACAACATAAATTTATTGGATCTTTTGATATGTGTAAATATTATAATTCATTGAAATTATTAACTGATTGTGTCAAAACATAGGAGTATAGCGTGTTTGTAAAAAGAACAGGGGAATACCTATGGATGGAAAATAATAACTAGATAATTATTCTCAATAAGATGAGCTGTAGTATAACTTTCTTGCAGATGAAATGTAACCTTGTTGATAGTTGAAATCAGTAGCGTCGAAAGTCAGACAGATGGTAGTTTTCTGTTGTTTCTGGCTGTTTTCTTGTTTTTTATTGTTTTGAGCTGATTCCTGTTTATTTTCTGTTGTTTTATGTTGTATTCAGCTGTTTTGTCCCATTCTCTGTTTGTTGTATTCAGTTGTATTATGTTGTTTCGTTTTGTTTTCTGTTGTAGTTGGGTATTTTCTTTTGTTTCTAGCCGTGTCCTGTGTATTTGTTGTCGAGATCGTATATAAAAGTAGACTCCTTTAGTACGGTAGCTTACTTTTCTGATCTCTTCCCGTTCTCCGTTTAACTATACGCTTCCTTAGTTTTTTCAAACCTAGCGTCTAATTCAATCAAGAGACACTTTTTCCGATTTTATGAAAATTAGTCAATCCAAAACTCTTACTCATGGTATGTTGGTATTTAATAGGTTCGTATCCAGGACTACAAAAGTGTTTTTTTGCAAATAAGTAAAGGGCACAAAAAATCCATGCTAACCGTGTTTTATCACGAAGGGTTTCCGGATTCCTCTGTTACTCTTATTTAGGCTTTGCTTCCGTAGCTGAAACCGAAGGCAAAATCTGTGTCTATGTCTGGCTCATGTGTATACCATCAGACAATACCACTGTGTTTGTTGTCTTGTTGATTCTATATAAGTACATAATTCATTGAATTCAATTTTTTGGCAACAGTGCGTTGTATATATATACTATATGTATACCCATATTTCCCGTAGAACTACATCTTTTCTCCAAAGAGCAGGAGTTATTTGGCAGTAGACCCACCGTTCACCTGGTTTAAATTTCATCGATCATGTGTCAGATATTATATTGATGCGACTTTTCACTTTGCATCATCCACCACCGTATCGGGCGAAGCAAATTCATAAAGTTCCTGATGCTTGGGGCGAGCAGACGCGGACAGGGCTGGGCGGTTCAGGAATGTATTCAGGTAGGTAGGTAGTCGTGAAATACATCCTTTTGATGAGCAGCATTAACGACTAGGTTATTCGCCGCATGATAGTGTGGTTTGGGGTGCAGTGCAGGAAATAATAAGCTACACCTTGTCATATAAGCCTGCTAGCTACCCTAAGCCAGTGAAGTAACTGATCATGGTATAAATGTCTGCTTAATATCACAAAGAAGGGCACATTCATACTCTGGTACTTTGGATACCAGGGGAACTCAACAAGAATATGATGAACGGAGTGCTGTGTCACATATACAGTATGGCACTGAAGTGTCTTTTCTCCAGTAATGTGTCATTTTTGTTTGACCGATGCGAAGTCTAGTCAGAATGCACTGTTGTCTGAAGATAGCCTTGAATGAATAAAAGAAGGGAGAGAGGCTTTCTGGTGAGAAGAGCCATCAGTGCATAGACCTACAAACGAGCCCTTCTACACCTCTCCTTACTCTAGTTCCCAAATAAAAGCCTCATTGCAAAGGTGAGAATGGCCTTGGGTCGTGCCCATCTTATGTCTTGAACCTTTGAACGTAGTATATACAGGGTGGGCCAATAGTGCGTCTACGGAGGATTGCGGGCTTACTAAAAAATATTTCAAAAATATGTCACTTGATCATGGTAGGGACCTTTGAGGGCTATAACGTAAAAATATTTTCACTTAAATTTTGACGTTTATACAGCGTGATTCATATCAAACTTACATATTTTTGAATGGAACCCCCTATGTATTATTGCATATTTGGCGCAAATCACCATTTTATGTATAAGTAGGTATCAGAAAAAGGTTGAATATCGCAGCGATTATAAAACTTAGAAGGCCATGACTTTACGACTAAGCATGGAATGCGTCACTTTAGGTCAGACAACTGAATTTGAATTCTTATTGTAGTTGGTGAAATCAGTAGATTAATTAAGGAAACTTCAATCACAGATACGTTGATTTTTTCAAATGGGAATGCCTATTTTGGTTTAACGAATAAAATGTAAAATTTGATTACCTTTCTAACGGTATAGCATTCTCGGTATCAATCTTTTTTGGTTTTCATTTTATTTCAAATTTTCAGTCAAATCGCTGTTTTTCAATTTTCCTCCATGCAAGCAACCTAGCAGGTCATGAAAAATAAACAAAATCCCGTTAATATGGAAGAAATCAACTAACTTAGTAGAAAGATACAAACTAGCTAGAGCAACGAGGCAAGATTATGAAAATTCCTTAACATATTAGCTCTAACCAGAAACAATAGCGGTAACAAGTACACTCATTTTTCACAGCCTACTAGTTATTAGCCAATTTCCAAAGTCAGTAAAAAAGTATTTAATCTAAGAAAAACTACTAGTGATTGTTGCTGGCAGTAGCATATCTATGTCTTCTGAATAAATGTTCACATTTAATGCTATAAAAATGTAGCCATTTTCGTAAGTCAAAAGTAATGATACCTCTGACCAGAACCCCAAATTCTTCAGCTGGTACTTCTACTTATTAGTAAAATGGCGGAAAATGAAGCTTGAATTGCAGTCTGTTTGGATTGTAAAACACAATTTACATAGCTTGTAGAAAACTACATGAAATAAACACTATTACGACATAACGTAATTAAAAAATTCTAGCAATTATTTCAATAGATGTTCAGAATGCTCTAGTTAGAGATACCTTCACTTTTGACTTAACTGAACGGAATTTTTGTATTCCATTAAATGTGGAATTTCATTCTAAACATGTTAGACTGTAAGCAAAGATCGCTGGTTGTTTTCCTTTTGTTTCAAACTTTTAATCATTTTGAAAAGTTGTCAAGCTATAATAGACCTCAATAGCTAGTAGGCTGTGAAAAACAAACACTTCTGTCATACACCGGCTACTCATTGACATTAGACATTTTACCGCTGTGGTATCCGGTTAAAGCTAATATGTTGTAAGGAATTTTCATACTCTAGTTAGTTTGCATCTTTCTACTAAGTTAGTTGGTTTCTTCCATATTAACCTGCTTTTGTTGATTTTTCATGGCCTGCTAGGTTGCTTGCACGCAGGAAAATTGAAAAACACCGATTTGACTGAAAATTTTCAATGAAATGAAAACCAAAAAAGATTGATATCGAGAATGCTATATCGTTAGAAAGGTAATCAAATTTTACATTTGTCCATTGTAACCAAAATAGGCATTCCCATTTGAAAAAGTCAAGTTATCTGTGATTGAAGTTTCCTTAATTAATCTACTGATTCCTCCAAGTACAAACAGAATTCAAATTTAGCCCTCTGACCTAAGGTGACGCATTTCCTGCTTAGTCGTACCGCAAAGTCACGGCCTTCTAAGTTTTATAATAGCTGCGATATTCAATTTTTTTCTGATACCTACTTAAACCAAAAATGGTGATTTGCGCCTAAACAGTTTGTTTAAAGTTCCATGTGTGGTACATAAAGTCACACTAGAATTGACCAAGGAATCCAAATATGCAATAATATATAGGGGGTTCCATTCTAAAAAATGTAAGTTTGATATGAATCACCCTGTATAAACATGAAAATTTAAGTGAAATTATTTTTATGTTATAGCCCTTAAGGTTCCCTACCATGATCGAGTGACAGATTTTTGAAATATTTTTTAGTAAGTCCACAATCTTCCGTCACGCACTATTGGCCCACCCTGTATAGTCTACCTGTGATACCCAAGGACGTCACAGTGACAAAGAATGTGTGCCGATGATTCATCCTCCTCACCACAGTGTGCACAGTTGGGTTACTTGCCACCCCCAACCAGTGATGTTAACACTCCAAACGTACTTTTCCCTATGCCAACTTGAAAATTTCCCTACATTTCCCTACGTAACTATTTCTGTGTTTTTTATAAATGTTTTGTCGTTTTGTGTATGACTTACCAACAACCACAGACACACAGAGCGATGACAAGTGAAGAGTTGTACACTATTTGCTAATAAAATCCGCTAGAAAAACGGCCGTCCCGTGTCTAAGCACGTTCTAGGCCATGGTCTTTCTTTCCATTTGTAAATATAGAAGAATACCACCGCCGACCGCCTAGACGGCCATTTTTTTGGCGGACTTATTCCCAAATATATTTTTACGACTGTTGTACAAAAAATGAGGCCTATTGCATTTTTTGCACAACTAGGTTTCTGAATACCATATTATTTTTGGTCTGCTAATAATAACAAAGATAATTTATTAAAATACATGTATTACAAAAAACAAGGTAATATTCTCACTCACATTCTCTCAAGCACAGAATCTCATGAGCCGCGAGCACACAGAACTAAAAACTACTTTGACATTTGCCCCTTCACTAATTTCAAGTTCTGTGCATTGCACCCTGAAGATAAAAATTTCCCTACAAAATAGAATTTCTCAAATTTCTGTCCCTTTTTCCCTATCATCTGTTTTTAAGACGATTTTTCCCTACGAATAGGGAATTTCCCTACGAGTTAACATCACTGCCCCCAACACATACAAGTGACGTCTGTGGGTTATGGCCAAATAGCAGGCCCACAAATAATCTCAGCCGGCTTCTTTCTAATGAAAAACAGAACCGCCAACTTAGCCCAGAAGTCCCAAAATAATTTGTCTAGATTGGTGGAGATATAAGATGTTGATTTTGCAACCACACCTCTGTCCTCTTTCTAATGGTACCGGCTGCTACCTCCGCAGCCGACTCAGGACCCTGGGAGGAGAGCCTTGATGGGACATACACATATATCGGGCTTCAACAGATTTAAGGTAGCAGTTCCATGTTTTCTTCCACTTATACAACATTTTTGAAGTAGTTCAAGATGTCTGTCAAATAACCTGTCAAACTGTCAAAATTTCAGTTCTGCTAAAGTTGCATAAAAAATTTGGAAATTTACGGGAAAAATTCGTTTCGACCTGTTTAAGGAGTGTGCAAACATCGTGCCTACCAGTGTGAATGAAGGCTGCGTAGCAGATGAAGAATATGAAGAAAAGAAATCAGGGATATATTCAACACCAAATCCAATGTGTATGTCACTTGGTTTATCACCGTACACAAGGTGATACCATATACCTTCCAAGGACGACAGCCATATTTACTGTGCATAAATATTTGTATATATAGCAAAATAAATAAAAATTTGAAAAAGTAGCTTGGGTGACAGAAGATGTTAATGCATTGGTCTTGTATTATTGCTAGATTGACCGCACGGTCTGCCATGTCGTTTTGGAATGTGCCAGTGTGGCTTGGTATCCATTAAATCAGTCTTGCCTGTCTACTTCTTATTACATTTTTTTAGATCACATGTTTAATAAGCTTTCTGCAAATCCTGATATAAGACTACACTAGTAAGGCCACATTGTCAAATACTTCGTAGAGGAAATTACAGTTCATTTCACTTAAGAAGACAGCAGTGATGCCATAGTTACGTAGGTACGCTGCGATTTGCGGAATATCGTTTTTGTCATCGAATGTCATCGAAGGTATAATATGTTGTGAAGAAACGCATTCATGTTTTGCATCATATTTTTATTCAAATTCATATTGAGAAAACAATTATTACGCCTCTGACTCATCAATTGTGTTATCTGTCATCCTCTTACGTGAAATGGACTGTACTCCTTCGGGGTTTAATACCTCTTATGTCACTAAATATATGTCAATACGTCTAGAGATGCTATGCCAAGTAAAAAGCTACACTTGCAGCACTCAATTCGTTCCTCTAGGACTGGTTGTACAATGCAAGCTTAAGCTGTGGTTGAAGGGCTGTCCAAATTACGGTTCTATCACCGTCCCAGAACTGTTTTCATTATGCCCCGCCCATTTTACAGTTCTAAAAACGGTGATTGGTTGGTCCGCCAGCGTATTAACCAATCTTCGATACTAGAATCATAAAATGGGCGGGGCATGATGAAAACAGTTCTGGGACGGTGATAGAACCGTAATTTGGAACAGCCCTTCAAGATAAGCCGACTATGGATGTTGCAAAATGTCCGCTGTACGATGCTGGTTAAGCCACCCCACTCCAAGCTTAACACGAGCTTACCGTGAACCGAAGCTTAACCCGAGCTTAGCTGTGGTTTAAATACAAATGACATGATGTGCCAAGCATGGAACCTCCAGATTGCTTGTCACTTTATTGAGATTTTTGGAAGGATTTGTGTCTAATTTAACAAAGAGAGCAAATAAAAGAACAGAGGCAGAAACGGCCGTTGCCCGAATTTGACATAAACCGTCACAGTGACAAACCAGAAGAGGTTATGTTTTTAGATAATTATGACAGCACGGCTCAACAAACAATCAGCTGTATTACTTAAGGTCTGGGGATGCTTTGCGCCGATCCCTTTGCGCATCGATATTTTGGGTTAAAGAGAGATAGATTTCATCAGCGGCGGCACGGCAGTGTCATGGCTATCTACACAGAAAATGAGTATAGAGATAAATAATATATATAGATCACAGCGCAAATCTAGTACTTTATGGGAGGTAAACATTAAACATTATCCTTAATGTTCCTTCCTTCCTTTTACACCGCATAGGTTGAGTATTATTTGTTAATTCTGCCCTGTTGTACAGTTTTTTGTACTCCGCCTCTGTCAGGGCGAATGAAACTATCCCAAAATGGCGTCGCTGATGTCACATATTTGCACCACGTCATCACAAAGGAACCGACCGTGAGTAAGATTGTTTGTTGAGCCGTGATGATAGTACGCATTCATTCATGAGTGTCAACCGTTGTGAATTTTATTAGGGATGTTCCAAATTATGGTTCTATCACCGTCCCAGAACTGTTTTCATCATGCCCCGCCCATTTTACAGTTCTAAAAACGGTTGGTCTGTCAGCGTACCAACCAACCATCGATTTTAGAATCACAAAATAGGCGGGGCATGATGAAAACAGTTCTGGGACGGTGATAGAACGGTAATTTGGAGCAGCCCTATTATCAGCCAGGGCACCAGGTTTAACTAAACCGACGATTGTTCGATGGATGTCAACGTTAAGCCTAAGCTTAGCTAAGCTTAAGTTTAATAAAGTTTGAGTTAAACCAGCATTTCTACAACCGGCCCTTAGGGTTCATCAGTAGTCATAGTATTGGACAAAGTTTGTTGCCCAGCCTATAACACGTAAAAAAATTAAATGAATTAGCATATAACTCAGCGTGTGTGCTATTTTAAGCACAACTCTGCACTCGTCCAGCTAAACTGTAATTATGGATTGACAGAGGTCTGTGTTTCTCTCGGCCAATACCGAACTGGTCTGTTTTACAGTAGCCGACTCTCGGTAACGACTCAGTTGGCTCGGAATGTCGCTGGTACGCTGGTATTGCCGTATAGTAAATTGCTGTTGCTATATTCACCATGTGCACAGCACCGATGTTACGCGAGCCAACTTGATTTTGATCGTTTTTAATAACGGCTGACAACCAAACAGGGCCGGACTCGGTCTGCTTCTTCTCATTCATCTATCACTGAAACTTCACATTGGGGATAAAGCCCTGTTAGAGCGCTGTAGTTTAGAACAATCCAAACTTTTAAGACATTACAATATGAAAAGATGCTAAATTTATTTTTTTATCGGTATCTTATGACTTATACTAGTGTTACGCTGATATTACCGTATAATAAATTGCTGTTGCTATATTCACCATGTGCATAGCACCGATATCACGGGAGCTAACTTGATTTTGATCGATTTTAATAACAGTTGACGCTTAACCTTCTGGTGGTGGTTCTCACAGGCCATAGCCTGCTGAACAGACGTTTGTCACTCATGAGAGTAGTACTAAAGTGTATTAAAATCCACCGTGCAGTGGCTGTAAACAATAACAATATCACGCGCTGGGCGGCTGGCCTGTGGATGTCGGTCGCCAGAGCCGTATTCAAAATAGCAGTCATAAAGTCCATAGTATCGGATGTGGAGTACCATTTATGAACCATATTTTTCCACTACAGCTGCATTTTAGATTTTATATGTTATTCTTACCTTAGGAACCTTCATTTTGGGGGTATTGAGAAGGGGTCAATACTTCAGTCAATTATATCGATCAGAATACTTTTCTTTGCTCGTTTCCCAAATACGAAGTTAAGCTTCTTTAACAGCTTATAAAACGTGGTCCGCTTAAAATTGGGCAAGTTATTATCGTCATTCACCTCTTTCAGGACTTTGTCAATAGTCGGACGTTCACTTCGGAAAAAGAACTGATGCACCTTTCTCCTAAATGAACTTTTATCGCCATGGTCGACAAGGTCAAAGCAACGTTTGCGATTCTGATTAGTTAAAAGGTGCAGCAAAAGAGTGTCTGGTTCTGTATTCTCGCACCACTTCATAGACTCCGTCTGCAGATACCTATTTTGAGTGCAACCTCTTCTGCAATATCGTCAGCAGCAGTTGTTAATGATTTTTTTCTGAGTTTCGTATTTATATACGTTTTATATCACCTCCTTAAGCCTCACGTCAAAATGGCTCTTTTTTGACCCCTTCCTTGATGGACTCAAATCCTGACTTGTAGCTACATCCATGCGTTCATCTGCAGAGTTTGTGCTACTAAGCCTCTTCCTTGGTAGACTTAAATCCTGTCTTGTAGCCACATCCATGGATTAATCTGCAGTGTCTGTACTACTAGACATGCTTTAATATCTCCTTCAATTTATCGGGGAATAATACAAACACCACTAATAGCTATTAAAACAACAGTACAGCACAGATAACACTAAAATTCGCACAACAACACGGCAGGTATGCGATGATAAAAGCACGATGTACGCTATCATTAACACGACGCATCGTATACAATGATAAACACACGGAGCAGCTGAATAAAATACAACCCTGTACTCTGTTGAACGACCCAGACGGGCGGCAGATCGGCAAGCCTCCAAGGTGTTTATTGCCCTTCGGCCAAACGCAATGCCTTACTCCTGTTTGTTTACAATCTTCTGCACATTGGATTGGAATACGGTATAGTGGTAGGGAACCCCATCTGCTCCGGATGCTGGAAGGAGGACGAAACAGCGTCTCGCTTCCTGGACAGATGTGCTGTGTATCGCAACCTCAGGTTTCAGATATTTGGTACGACGGACCTCGGGGAGGAGTCACTTTACTCAGTGAGATGGTTGGACATACTGAATTTCATCAATAGGTCTGGTAGGTTCTCTGGTAGCCTCCCCAGGTGCAGTTAGACTAGATTAAGGTAAATAATAATAACCATCTTTCCTGCTCCTCACTAATCAGTGACATCTATATTTTCATAGAGAAACGGCTGTAGTGTTCTCTGACATTGTTTTTCTATAGTGGATTATAATTTTAAAAAAATAGTATGCAACCCCATATGCATGAGACCACCATAGTGAATACCCATCACAATGACAGCTATTACCCATAAATGCGTCAATGAATACTATTATTCAGTACTAATACTTTATCCATATGTTTCTTGATATCGTTTATCTTATCATGTAAACGTCTGTATCTATGCAAGCACACTTATGATTTGTTTCATTTTTTTTAAGTGAATGGCTCAAAGCCTCACTATTCTCTTTTTTCTTTTAGTTTCCTTTTGCTCCTTGACTCCTTGATCTCTTATTTTTACCTTTAGGCTCTACGTCTCTGTTTTTTTCTTGGCTCAAAGCGTTTGGTATATTTATGTTTGGTGTCTCCTGTTTTTCTTTACTTTTTGTCTTTAAGCCTCTCGTCTTTTTTCTGTTTGGCTCTAAGCCTCCTTTGTTTCTCTTGACTCAAATCCTGTCTTTTTGTTTGTTCCTTTGACTCAAAGAATTTCATCCCACTGTTATTCTGAATGATTATATTAAAGTCATTTCGATACACATACGTACACAACACCTTATACGTACATTATGCAATATGTACTCTTATCTTTGTAACCGATTATTCTGCTAAGTTCAATGGATAGAACAGAACGTAATTTTTGATTTTATTTTAAAAAGTCAAGTTCCGCTGCAGCTACCTAAAAAAATACCTTAAGTGTATAAAAACCATTGGAAATACATCCAGCTTGAAAACGCATTTTACGCAGTTGAATTTTTTTAATATGCAAATTTTCGAGAATAAAAGTTTGTCGTCATAGTATTGATACTTGGCCAAAAAATATCGAATTGGTAAGGGTATCAATAGTTTTTATTATTTTCGCATCCCTATCCAGAGTTCTAATCCATAATAGCGCCTTCAAGGTCAACTTCTGTAGGAACCATTTTTATATAGGAAATCCTCAGAGATATTCTGCAGAGTGTTTAGTATGCTATGTAAAAACCGTCGGCTTTACATAGGATGTTACGATTAATCGAACTACAAAATATTCTAGTCGTGCCGTTATTCTTGTATCCCCTGTATACAGTGCCCTATGTTACCTTCTGCTGTTTCAAGAATGATAGGTGAAGCAAAAGCTGAACCCCGCCATCAGTTTTCCTGGCGCCATTGAATCACATCTCTAATGACAACTACACCAACAAAAAATCAGAACTGCTGGTAGTTTCTTATGAATATTTACAGATGTAATTAACTGCTATTATACGTGTCATTAATAACTTGAACAGCTATCAGCGACCGCTGGCGCTGTATGGTAATGACTATCGCTTGTTCCTTCGTCAATGACATACCTCGTTTGTGTCTGTTAATCAGCCTTCGTTAGTATATTTGTATCATATTTCAAAAAGATGTCAATATTTTCTTCAAAATGAAGATAGTAAAAACTAATTGTTATTGATTTTAGTTAAAAGATGCTCGCCTCGCTAATCATTGTGGAAATGACAGAAAAATCGTTACAGTGAGCGACATATTGATGCATTAACACCCGTATGTACCGTAAGTCAATTGCGCGATTAGTTACGTAAACCTGGATTAGATTACTTGTTTACTATGCACCGCTAACTGACAATTTTGACACTGTCACTGTCAAAACAATCTTGCGAACACAACCTTGCCGTATCTCCAATCTGGATTAGTTAATCTCTTGACGGTGCATGGCTAGATGCCAAAGATTGGCTAAACGCGATTACGGAACTAGGATTAGAATCACCAAACGGTGCATACGGGTGTAAAAGATTGAAACGATTACCAACGTCACAATCGATTATTAGTATGTTATGTTAAAAATCAAAAAGGCAGATTGCAACAATTCGTTTTTCCTTAGAAAAGCTCCCAGATCCTACATATATTAGTTTATTTCACCTACGATATATATTTACGGACAGAAATTTGAAAAAATGTTCACTTTACATCAATGCTCCACTTACCTACATAACATTTACACCCGTATGTACCGTTTGGCGATTCTAATCCTAGTTCCCTAATCGCGTTTTGCTAATCTTTGGCATCTAGCCATGCACCGTCACGAGATTGACTAATCCAGATTGGAGAACGGCAAGTTTGGGTTCGCAAGATTATTTTGACAATGACAGTGTCAAAATTGTCAGTTTGCGGTGCATAGTAAACAAGTAATCTAGTCCAGTATGCCTATTCCGTGTCTCTCTTTCCGCGCGGATCGACACGGAAAGTCACCTACTGCCCGGGAGTGACGTCACTTTCCGGACGGAATACCGCCAAGTGCATTCGGTACGTCCGTGCACTTTCCGTTGACCTCACAGCCGCGGAAAGGGGCACCGAGTGCGGATAGACGTCAGTGTCATTGAGTCATTGTTGACAACGTGTCATATTTGTATCGTTTTCACCTTTAAGTGAGTTTTTGAAAGCAAGGTAAGTCTATTTTGCTGTATTTTGGTCGCTTTCTTCCTTAAGTATTCGTATTTTTACAACCAAGCCGTACACATGTGCGTGTGAGGTTCATGCAACTTGTGTACCGGGTGTTTCCTTATAATTCGCCACCCCTCTTATCTTTTTTATTAGCAGAGATAGAAAAAAAGTTCTTATATGAAGGTTTTATAGCCTTTTCTTAGCAAAATGTAAGAATGACACAAAACATTACCGGATTTAATTGTTTTTCAGCCACCATTGCTATCGTTGATAGAGGTTAACTCCCACATTTTAGAAACTTTGAAGCTAAATATTTTCAGAACCTTCAAAATAAGGTGATCGAACACTATATTTTTGACAACAAGAGAAACATATATGTCTTTCCGTCCCATAAAAATATAACTTTATACGAAAAACAGGATTTTCTACTATTTTTTCATTTTGTTCGTATTTAATTCCCGGCACATGTACGCTGTGTTTGGATAAATTATTGTTTGAATGGCAATGGAAGAAAAATTCGTATTATGTTGTATTTTAACATGTGCTTCTTGTTTTAGATGGAATTTGTACTTACTGATGCTGAAGCCTTGGAGCTGATGGGGGAGGAGGAAGAATTTGAGCATCACAGGGCAAACCGCATAAGATTGAGGATCCAAATAGTGTATATAAAGCTAAATTACTGCAAAATAAAAATAATAAAGAATGAATTAATTCTTTATTTTATTGTTAAATTAGGTTAACTAGAGTGAAAAGAGTGAATTCGCCAAACCTATCAAAATAGTCCACCCTATCAAACACTTGCCTAGGTACACAAAACAACGTTAAATTTAATTTGTCCACTTCATCATCGTTAAGCATGTTACTTTCAATTATATAGTCGATTTTACTAGCTTTTATTGAGATTTTTTCGCATCTAACTTAAATACTTGTTATGATTGACAACAAACTACAGAACTAAATGACACGAAAATAAAAAAAAGTGAGATTAGTGTACCTTAAGCCTGAAAAATATAAAGTCTATCTTGTGCTTAAAGGCGCCATAGTCACAAGTTGACCTTAAGTATTACCAGTGCAAATAGCTGTAAATGATATAGCCCTACACATGTTCTCACAAATAAAACGTGCAATCACAATAAATTCACAACGTAACAATTTCGCTTCCCGCCTTCACTTCTTCCGAACACTACAAGCATACTCACTACACTACAAGATGACCGACTATTATGGTAGTAACCACGGAAACGAAAACGGGAACGGAAAGCCTTCCGATCCGCACGGATCGACTCGGCTATGTGCATTTTCTAAGCGTCTCGGAAGGCTTTCCGTTCCCGTTTTCGTTTCCGTGCTTACTACACCACAATAGTCGGTAATCTTGTAGTGTAGTGAGTATGCTTGTAGTGTTCGGAAGAAGTGAAGGCGGGGAGCGAAATTGTTACGTTGTGAATTTATTGTGATTGCACGTTGTATTTGTGAGAAGATGGATTCAAACGATGTATGTACTTAAAAAGAATGGATAAGGACTTAGTATTGGTTAGGTTATGTGTAGGGCTATATCATTTACAGCTATTTGCAATGGTAATACTTAAGGTCAATTTGTGACCTAGGTGGACCTTAGATGGCAGTTTCTCTTTCCACTGCTGTTTATGGCGCATTCAAGCACAAGTTAAGCTTTACATTTTTCAGGCTTAAGGTACACTAGTCTCACTTTTTACTTCCCACACCGATAGGTGAGGGGAGTATTGTGAGCGTTTTGTGATGTCTACATAACTAAAATCCACGTCACTCATTTCCGTCGGTCTGTCTGTCTGTTGGTCTGTCTGTCTGTCGGTCTGTCTGTCGGTCTGTCTGTACGCGTTTTTCTGTCCTCGTAATCTCAGTAACCGCTGCATGGATTGTCATGAAATTTGGGCAGCGATATGCTGGGGGGTCGTGGTAAGTAATGTTCTTATAATTTTGAAAATCGGTGCAGGTGCGGCGGAGTAATTAGCAAAAAACCAAAAATCTCAAATGTGCCTCAAACTTCGTTTTTAGGTGTTTTAGGGGTTCCTAATCATTTTCTACTTTTTTTTGGGTGGGGGTGAAATTGGGGTGGTTGGGGGGTGGGGGGTTGGAAAGCTGAAAAAATTGTTATACTCATAATAGGCTGTCTACTGACCTGATAGAGAAAGACCTAGCGGTATAATACACTTTTTTAGGTCCATCCGAACATTGCCTTGTGTATTACAGGAACCAAGGGACTTGAATTTTCCGATGTATACATACATACATACATACGAGTATTGCTTTAGATCGTTCTGTATTTTATAATGTTGAAATTACTGAATTGATGTTAATGAAATTTCGGCTCAGTATTACTACTTTGGCGAGGATGGAAAACGCGTCTGATTTTTAGAAATCGTCTCAGTGGCGGCGCAGCAATATTAAAAAAACTAAAAATGTGAAATCACCTCAAACTTCGTTTTTAGGTGCCTTAGGGGTTCCTAATCATTTTCTACTTTTTTGGGATGGGGGTGAAATTACGGTCGTTGGAGGGGTGGGGGGTTGTAAATCTGAAAAATTTGTTGTACTCATAATGGGCTGTCTACTGACCTGAGGGAGAAAGACCTAGCGGCATAATAAACTTTTCTAGGTCCATCCGAACATTGCCTTGCCGATTACAGAAACCAAGGGACCTGAACTTTCTGATGCATACAAAATACATACTAGTATTACTTTGGATCGTTTTGTATTGTGTTACGTGGAAACTTCTGAATTGACTTTAATGACAATTTGACACAGATTTATTACCGCGACGAGTATGGAAAGTACGTATGGTTTTTAGAAATCATTTCAGTGGCGGCGCGGCAATAATAAAAAAACTAAAACTATAAAAAACACCTCGAACTTCGTTTTAGACGTTTTAGGGGTTCCTGATCATTTTAAAAATTTGTTTGGTTGGGGGTGAAATTGGGGTGGTTCGGGGGTGAGGATTTGTAAAACTCAAAAATTTGTTGTATTCATGATATATTGTCCATTGACCTGTGAAAGAAGCACCTAGCAGAATAAAATACTTTTTTTGCGGTCGGGCAAGTGATGATTTGATTGCAGCGGCATCTAGACTATAGTTTCATGCTGTGGGAAAATAATAAAACTGGTATCATCGGAATGTGTGGGAAGTACTGAGTCAATCAACTTGACTACATTTTTTTACTTCCGTGTCATTTAGTTCTGTAGTTTGTTGTCAATCATAGCAAGTATTTAAGTTAGATGCGAAAAAATCTCAATAAAAGCTAGTAAAATGGACTATATAATTGAAAATAGCATTCTTAACGATGATGATGAAGTGGACAAATTAAATTTAATGTTGTTTGATGTACCAAGGCAAGTGTTTTACAGGATGGATTATTTTGATAAGCTTGACGAATTCACTCTTTTTACTCTAGTTAACCTAGTTTAACAATAAAATAATGAAAATTCATTCATTCTTTATTATTTTTATTTGGCAGTAATTCAGCTTTGTATACACTATTTGTATCCTCAATCTTAAGCGATTGGTCCTGTGATGCTCAAATTCTGCCCCCTCCTCCAACAGCTCCAAGGCTTCAGCATCAGCAAGTACAAATTCCATCTAAAACAAGAAACACATGTTAAAATATAACACAATACGAATTTTTCTGCCACTGCCATTCAAACAATAATTTATCCAAACACAGCGTACATGTGCCGGGTGTTTCCTCATAATTCGCCACCACTCTTATCTTTTTTATTTGTAGAGATAGAAAAAAGGTTTTATATGAAAGTTGTATAGCTTTCTCCTGTCATTTCGAATTAGATACGAACAAAAAGAAAAAATAATAGAAAATCCTGTTTTTCGTTTAAAGCTATATTTTTGTGGGACGGAAACAAATATTTGTTTCTCTTGTTGTCAAAAATATAGTGTTCGATCATCTTATTTTGAAAGGTTCTGAAATATTTAGCTTCAAAGTTTTTAAAATGTGGGAGTTAACCTCAATCCACTATAGCCATGGTGGCTGCAAAACAATTAAATACGGTAATGTTCTGTGTCGTTCTTACATTTTGCTAAGAGAAGGCTATAAAACCTTCATATAAGAACTTTTTTCTATCTCTTCAAATAAAAAGGATAAGAGGGGTGGCGAATTATAAGGAAACACCCGGTACACAAGTTGTGTGAACCTGACACGCAAATGTGTACGGCTTGGTTGTGAAAATACGAATACATGAGGAAGAAAGCGACCAAAATACAGCAAAACAGACTTACCTTGCTTTCAAAAATTCACTTAAAGGTGAAAACGATACAAATATGACACGTTGTCAACAATGACACTACGTCTATCCACACTCGGCGCGGCTTTCCGCGGCTATGAATGCAACGGAACGCGGAAAGGGGCGGATCGACAGCGGGAAGTGCACGGAAGCTTACCGAATGCACGGCGGTAGCCCGTCCGGAAAGTGACGTCACTCCCGGGCAGTAGGGGACTTTCCGTGTCGATCTGCGCGGGAGGAGAGATAGCACTCACTTGTGCACTTGTGCTTAAAAAATGCGCCATAGACAGAAGTGCAAAGAGAAACTGTCATCTTGGGGTCCACCTAAGACACAGGTTGACCCATCCTCTCACAAATAAAATGTGCAATCACAATAAATTCACAACGTAACAATTTCACTTCCCGCCTTCACTTCTTCCGAACACTACAAGCATACTCACTACAAGGTGACCGACTATTGTGGTAGTAACCACGGAAACGAAAACGGGAACGGAAACGGATTGGCGGCGGGTGGTGGACGGCGGAACGGGAGCGGGAGAAGCAAGATCGACAGAATTACCGAATAGAGTTCCAGGTTTACGTAACTAATCGCGCAATTGACTTACGGTGCATACGGGTGTCAAATGCTTAAATGGAGAAGTGTTTCCAAAGTGTTCAAATTTAACAGTGAATGATTAAAGATCTTGTATCCAGCCGATGCCGAAGGCAGCAATGTGGTAGAGAAATGCCTGAATCGAGAGCTTCTGAAGTAGGTTGAACTTCATACCTTAATGTAACGACAGGCAATATGGGTTCCGACATCAAGGATCAACCGCACACCTCCTGGTTTATATCACGGCTACTTGGTGTAGTCATCCATTCAAATGGCGAACCTCATGTCGTTGCCCTTAGGGTCGTATTCGTAGTCGATACTTAAGGGCCCCTTGAGTAATACTCAAGTAACGAAATGTCAATATGACATGTCAGCATGACATTTCGTTGGGGTCAAGGCGATTTTTTAGGTGAATTTTGGATTACGGTGTTGTCATTTTCTATCACGTTCGAAAATGTCCGGCAGAAAAAGACGAACTACTGACACAAGACAAAAAGAGATATCAGAAAACATCAAAATGTGTAGGGATAGGCATAACAAATTGACTTATAATTGAAATATGACAACGTCGTCAAATGAGTGCCACCGTCTCGTAGATGTTGTCTAGTAAACAGATACACAAGGAAAGCCAGGAAATGCGGCTCTCCTAAATAAGGCTCTCACCTACATGAACTCGGGAGTCCCGCAAGGTGCCTTCTTGAGTCCGACGTTATTTCTGCTTCACATAAATCACCAACTTCACCCGATACATAATCAGACATTCAAAGAACTATACCAAACAGTGCGGTCAAGCTAGAGTACAGAATGCTGGCAACGGCTACTTCAAGGAATCTGGAGATCATACCCACTTGGAAAGAATATGGGATACAGTGTTGTGGCAGCTGTCATATCTTGATCAACTTTTAGCAACATCCTGTAAATCAATATCAGTGAGTATTACTAAAAAGGTGTCCTGCTGTAAAATAAAGATTCACAATTAAAAATGCGAGAGATATTCAACATATTTGGGTTTTCGAAAAAAAAATGTGATAAATGTAGAGATCATATCCCAGATCATATACATTATACAATGTGTCCGGTCATCAGTGTCAGAGTCTTTAGGGGGATGAAATATAGTATCTTTTATCGACAAATCACCCCCCATAAGTGGTTTTTCTTCCACCATAATAAAATGGCAGCCATTTTGTTTTTTGTTTAATTGATGCACGAGTGTTGTACTAATTTATGGCAAAAACATTGTTGAAAGAAAATAATTATGTAATTTTTTGCGCTTTTTAACAATTTTAGCTTTTCCAAAAAATCTAAGCTGTTAACCTAAATTTAATTGATTTCTAGGCGATAGTACATGGTGTTTCCTAAAAAAAATTGCTGTACATCTTAGCCCAGAGTATAGTAGTTTAGAAGATATGATGGTTTGAATAGGACCCTTTATTGTATAATCCGGTAGTTGAGAAGGCAGTTAAACAAAATACTTAGTGGTCACGACATTTATTTTGGGAAAAAGGAGACAAATGTTGCAACCATTGTTCGAAACATCTTTAGTGTTGCAGGCATGCTGTTGTACTGACACATGTTGCGCAGAGCGACTGATCAAAGCTTTGTCATTCCGTAATTCATTTCCGAATTGAACAGTTTTGCTAATAAGCTCTTCGCGTGTATTTGGCACGTCGACATAAAGTTTCTGTTTCATTGTACCCCACAAGAAAAAATCAGGTAGGGTCAAGTCCGCTGAACGCCATTTAAGTGAACGATATTCGCCGTGGGCTGGACGCGGTAGAACAATCGCTTGGCCACCGCGTATCCAGTATCGAACACATGCAGTCAGCTCCCGAATAAAACCGAGCGCGTGTGACGTCATAATCAGGGGTGTGAAACTCAAATGAGGACCCTGTGTAGCGGCGTTAGCACTAGCCACCTAGCACACCTAGCGGGGTTGCGTGAACTATTGATCAGCCAACTCTGTTTCAAACAGATTCCTAGATGCATCCGTCATTTTGACAGCCATTGTCGTAACTGACATTGTCGTTGCTCGCTTTTGTCGATTAACGTCTTTTTGCAATTTTGCCCTACTTTTGAGATTGTTGTCTGCCTATTGTTGTCTATATGTATTTAGGAATGGGTTCTAAATATTTACGCCGTTGTCTTGCGCCAAATTGCAAGAATGTGGATGCGCGAAGGTAAGTGATTTGCCTGATTTATACCGCTCACCTCATTTTTGTATTGTGAATTTTGATGCAAAATTAATACAAGATTGATCATTTCTATATGAAATATACATATATCATTTGAATGCATTACTAAACACTACTACTCATACTCATATAACTTGTATTACTGTTCACAATCACATACGCTGCCATAAAGGTGTGCAGCATTCCCTCTCTTTGGCAAACCATTGCATTGAAGGTGAGATCCGATGGTCTAAAAATACATTTTTTTATTTCAGACATTAAATCCCATCTGATCAGCGTATACAGAGACGCTAGTTAGAACGAATTGACAACCCAAACCTACAAATATACAAACATCTTGCCTGCATCAATATGAATAGTTAAGGAATATTACCTCTTTACTCTTCAAATTATATGCCATCAAAGGATTGTAATTATCATGAAATAGTGATTCTAGTGAATAAATCATGCTTTACTTTTATATGAATTGTTTTTGTACCTTGTGTAGCTGATTTTATTTAAGCAATTGTATTGAAATAAGTTACAAAAGGGTTTGTTTTGCTTTATTACAGTAATGCATATCTAATATATTTCCATTCTTACATAATCAGTTGAATGTCCTATACAACGTGGTAGCTTGTCACAAAAATTTACCTAACTCATTAATTACCTGTTTTGAAAGTTGCACCGATTAGAAAAGTTAAAACACTAATTTAAAAAAATGGAGTACGTGTCGTGAACAATATTAGTTTTATTTACTATTACCCCACTTATCAATTCCCTTTTCTTAAATTAATGCTTTAATTTTTTTTTAATCAGGTCCATTTTCAAAACAGGTAATGAATGCGTAAGGTAAATTGTTATGACAAGTTACCACGTTGTCTGGAGGCTGAATAAGCTTATATGGTATTTCAAAAAGCCCGCTTTTTTCGTAACCTACCCCACCTATCGTCGGTCACCTACACCAAACTTTTTAGATTGACCTAGGTCGTGAATATCTACAGTTTCCTGTAATCGATTCGTGAATGCATTGTAGTGACACACGCAATCCGAATAGATGGCGCGGATGTCAGTCAAAAATGCCATGCCAAATGTTCATACACAGAGTGTCCAGTCTTTCAGTGGATCTTTTGTCAGTGGTCATAATGTCAATTTGTACTCAATGCAGTTTAAACAGAGATAATGGGTGTGTTCAATGGGACTTAGCCCAAAAGCGCTAGGGTGGAAGCGCCTGCAGGCGCTAGGTGTGACCGTTGAACGACTTGCTTTTTGACGTGATAAAACTGTCATATCCATCTCCATATTTTAATATTTATTATCCGTATTGTCAAAAGCCTAGGCTATAAATCGCAAATCCTAATATGTATTAAATTGACACTATACAAAGGTAACAGCTTCCCTCAGAACTACAAATAACTTTTTCTAGTTTTGTGCCGCTTCGCTAACCAAATAGCGATTTCTAAAAGCGCTAACCAAGCTGACTGGCGCTTTTTTGACAGCTTGCCGTTCATCGGTTAGTTAGCGCAAAGCGTCCACAAGCGCTTAGGTCCGCTAAGTCCCGTTGAACACAACCAATAAATACAGTGTTTTGCCCTAATTATGACTGCATCAGGTGCAAAATGCCTGGACCACAACCGAGTGTCTTTGGGCAACACGTGATTCTCCTAACGTCAAAACCCAGACTTTGTAAACTGATATTTCTAGTACCACTATCATCAGTAATAGTCTACAAAACAAGATTGTGCAACAATAAAAATATACAACAGTAGCATATACTAAGCCAATTACCAAAGGCACTGTACATACAGAAAAATTTCAAGAAAGCAGCTTTTTCAATTAAAAGAATAGCAACAAATTATGCTTGAAGTAGCTAACTCACTGTTGTTTTTCAATGTCCTCTGATACGATGTATTTATTAGTTACATGTATTTATTAGTTACTGACAATCGCCTAAAATGATGAAATAATCACAAAAAATAGAAAAATAATCAGATAAAATTATTGAAAACGAAGTTCTAGAGAGCTTTTCGCGACGCCTATAAACAGTTATCATAATAGACGTTTTTTCAACTTACTTATGTTGCTGAATGTTTTTGTATTGAAATTTGAGAAATATGTGGGTTATGCAGAGATCGTTGTCCTTGAATGTGACCCGAGACGTTTAAATTCAACATCGCGATATCTACGAGGGGGGATTTGTACGGTTATAAAAACGCTTTAACGTTATGACGTCCCAACTATGGTAACCAACCGTGTTCAATTTTTTTTTTCGTACTAAATACCAATATTATTAAGAAACGTTCTTAAAATACATGGGAAAAATCAATATATTTTTTTCAAAATCTTAATTGGTCATACTTATTAGTAGCACCAACATTATTGTTTACGTGTTAGCAAAAATGTCTTGTTTATCAAACCTAATGAACAAAATACCAGATCTGAAGGAAGTTACAGCTACTTAATAGCAAAAATTCTTTGTGTTTTGTTTCTCAAACCCAATGAACAAGATGCCAGATTCTGGAGCAGTTTTATTACTTACAAATTGTACAAGGAAGTAATTTGAATCTTTTTGTCCTCAAATCAATAAAAAATTTATGCGTCAAATTTCATTATTCAATTCAAGTCAATGAAGATGGCATGCCGTGAAATACTGATTTTGTATCTTTGTGAGAATGTAGTACCAAAAATATAATAATAAGTATAATGGAACAATTTATCTAGAGTTCAGATATCTGAAACAATGTTGTTTATTTACCTTGTTTGTCCGGGTATCAAACTGTCAAATATCTGCATTTAATCTTGTTACCAGGCAGTCAGGACGGATTGTTTCTTTTCATGTTTATCAAACACGCACAATTATTTATAAACATTTTTGCGGTGAACTATTTTAATTTGGTGTTCTGTGACGTAGCTGCATGTCGTAACGTTAGAGTATTGCCACTCGTTTACATATTTACGATACGTGTAATACTTTATGCAGATTATGTATCAACCTGATTATATTACTTATTTTTATAGTATATGTGTGTTGCCTGAAACATTCACGGCGGGAGTATTTTTTAGATTAAAATGCATTTTTATCGTTATGGTAACTTGCATGAAACGTGGTCGGTTAGTGTGAAATGCAATGCCTACATTGATTATAATATATATGCTTAATTTTAAGTAAAGTTCCTCCTTTCCAGAGCCCGTAAGAAGTTAATGAAGCGTGGATTGATTGGACCTGATTTTTATAGTCTTGAATTTCAGTTGTCGTTCTGCCATCACTCATGCACACAATTCTGTAGATTACAGTTCCTGCTCAAAACTGGATTTAGAGATTACCAAGCTGACTGATTCCTCTAACTTTAGCTTTGATCTGATGGACTCATCTCCAGTGCCCATTTCGCCTTAGGAAAGAATTTGTACATATAGACATCTGTCTTCAATAGGTCATTTGCCCCCACCTTTGTGATGTTAATACTGAGCAGGGAATAGAGCAGTGCTGTTTTTGCCATCGTATCAGGGAGCGTTCTCAGTTTGAGTAATACTATAATAAGTGACGGAAAAACTTCTAACCTGGCTAAAACCTGTTTGAATCAAGAGTGCGTCGCGTCGGAAAGACCAGCCCAACTTCATTTTGTGAATTATAATAGACTACCCGAAATTCTGTCATGTAGCCGAATAAAATTGATCATCCGTACCACTGAAAAATGGAGTCAAGTTGATTGACTCAGTACTTACCACACGGAACGGTGATATCATTTTATTATTTAGCTATTGCATGAAGCCATAGTCTGAGATCCCCTTGCAACCTAATCATCGCTTGCCCGCCCTCAAAAAAACATCAACACAAAAACTCTCGTAAATAGTTTTTTATATCTCTCTCTGTAGGAACTAGAACGACACTGCTTTTATTCTGCAAGCTTCAACTGGATGAAATCCAAATCCCAAATCGCCTAAAACGAAGGTTCGGCTATTTTTATATTTTCAGTTTTTTATTATTGCTGCACCGCCACTGACACTATTTCTAAAAACCATACGAATCTTCCATCCTCGCCACGGTAATATTACTATGTCGAAATTTTATTAAAATCAACCTCAGGCCACACAATACAGGACGATCTAAAGTAATACTCGTATGTTATATATCAGAAAAATCTGAGTCCCTTGGTTTCGGGTTCGGATGGACCTTAAAAAGGGTATTGTGCCGCTAGGTCTTTCTTTCACAGGTCAAAGGACAGCTTATTATGAATACAACGATTTTTTGGGTTTAACAACCCTCCACCCCCAACCAACACAATTTCAACCCCACCCAAAAAAATAGAAAATGATCAGGAGCCCTTAAAACACCTTAGGACGAAGTTTAAGGAATATTTAATTTTCTTTATTTTTTTGCTAATTAGTCTGCCGCCCCTGCACGATTTTCAAGATTGTAGCAGCATTACCTACTAGGGCCTCAAGCATATCGGTACCCAAATTTCATCACAATCCATGGAGCGGTTGCTGAGATTACGAGGCTAGAAAAACGCGAACAGGCAGACCGAGAGACGGAAAGACCGACGGAAATGAGTGACGTGGATTTTCGTCATGTAGACATCATAAAACGCCCAATGTGTAGTATCTCAAAATCAGAAATTTTCGCGATCACAATCGGTGGGGGAAGTAAAAATGCATACAACCCTCCCCAGGCAGGCTAAAGTGAATCTCGGTGAGCTGTATCACCATCTTTCTCACTAGATTGGGATGGCTAAACTCTCTGTTCTGAGGATATACTTACATACATATAAGTGGTTCAATGGGGCCTGTTCTGTGACCTTGCGATTCAGAATACATTACAAAATACATCAGAAGTCTCCCCAGCAACACCGGAACCATGTGTTCAAAATAAGGCGTTTTGAAGATGTCTGTCAAAAAACTAATATGCTGTATTACGGAGGTTCTATTGTTCAAAAACTATATAGCTACTAGCTACTACTTTAGAAAGACAGACGATCTGCTACATAATAGTACGCCGAGCGAACAAAAATTATGCAAAATAGGTGTTCCGAAAATAACAGCTACCGGTAAACAACGGACGAACGTTAGCATAAAATTCCACCTAGGGCCATGACCGAAGAATTCATATGGGAACCGGAGAAAAAATGCTGCCAATTTCCATTTTCGTGATCCAGTAACTTGAACGTCTATTATAACTATACCTGCGTCAGACGGGTGAGTAATGAAGGTATGAGATTCGCCACAAACGCAGGCTAATGACGATCCAAAACGTACGCCTACATCGTGGGAGCCCGAGGAATTCGGCCGGAGGGCAGCAATTAAAATACTATAAAGAAGGGTACATCCCTACCTTCTTTCAGGAATATGTAATGAATGCATTCAACTGATCACAGCTTTCACTTTTCTGAATTTATTGGTGTATATACAGGATGTCTGTTTGAAAACTTCCCACCATGGATTTATCGAAAACCACTGACTAAAAGAAAAGACGAAGAGTCACGTCAAAAGATTCATCAAAGTGGACAACCTTTTAACCAAAGACTACTTCACCCTGTTGTAGCCTCCGCTCCCCAGGGTCATCCACTTTTTTAAATGACAAGAGGTATGTCGAGGTCCAGGGCAACATTAACGCCGGGTTAATGTTGCCCTGGACGACTGGGCTTATAAGGGATTGGCGTAAGGCTGGTTAGAGAAGGATGACTGCAGGCAAGCTAAAAGATTCATAGCGGATCCTGACAAGGGCTGTACGCAATGGCTTCTGAATAAAGGCAGAGAGCGCGAAAATACCGTGGGGCTTTTTAGTGAGCGTGCAAGGGCGTGCGAAGGCGTGCAGGTACCGCATGCAGGCTGGCCTGCTCAACTAAGTTTTTGACCGCTTACCATTGTCGGAAGCCCGCTTGAACGCCTTTATAGTAACAGAAATTTAGTTTGCTACCTGGTTTCGTCTGTGCCGGTCGAAGATGAGTAGCGATAAAGAATTTCTTATAGCTTCAGTGTTTGCGAAAACCCCTATTTGGGATAAAAGACACAAGCTGCACTATGACCGCACTGCGATAGGAAAATGTTGGAAGGAATGGGCATTTAATGATGTTATAATTATCTTATACCTGGCGGGCCAGCCCAAACGATCTGTCCGACACGGGAATTTCCACCGAACCCAGGTCGTTCCTCATGCGTTGGCAAGTGCAGGAGCCTCCTTATGTAGCGCGTCCAATGTCAATGTTGTTCCCAATGCCCACAAAGCATATTATCTCAAAATCGATAATTTTCGCGATCCCAATACTCCCCTCACCTATCGGTGTGTATCGGAAGTAAAAGCTATTCTAATATTAATGTTTAACTAAATAACCATGTACCCGACCAATGATATTACGAGACCCAAATATATAACGTTAGGCAATTTTATTTACTACGTACCATCGCTTAGCATCAGAGATATATTCAAATGAGCATAACACATTTATACACAACCACAACACTAGATATAGGCATTGATTAAGGCTAGGTGCCACAATAATTCCCAAACCAAACGAATCAGTCATGCGGCGGTCATATCTCAATTTAGCGCCAAAATGATACAACACTTCTACCGTTTGATCCCAAAAACTTGTTTACAAAGCGATTCAAACAGTCTCCACCAGAGTGGATAGCTTCCTTAATGAGACCCGCACAAGAATTCGTTGAACATGTACAGTATCAGTCACATATTCATCTGATTGACAAATTTCAACTAAATGGTTCTAATTTATATGATGTGAATCTACATGTGTATGTACTAATAGTTCATTTGACAACTGCCCACCACGGATTTATCACAAACCGCTGATTAAACGAAAAAACGCCAAGACACTTTTTACACCTTTTTTTTAATAAAAAAAAACTATTTCACCCCATATTGTACCCTCTAGCCCCTCAGGGGAATCATTTCCAGTGTTTTTGCAACTATCCCTCATTGTTTTGCCAATAATGGGCAACATTTTGAACCCGTATTGCATGTTTCCTATACCGTGTCTAGACGCGACTGGCCAATCTTTGTACTCTTTTTCTTGTCTGTTTTCACTGTACCATGCACTGGTGTGTTTGACTACGTGCGGAATCGGCGCCGGCCTGCTTCTACCTGCCGAGGGGACTCGGCGTTGGCCAACGCACTCCAATGCTCTCCAACGCTCCTATAAGCCGCTACTGTGAATGCCTACAGAGACGCTCAACCTTTTGGTGGGCCATGGCCGCCTGAATAGACATTTGTCACTCATGAGATTGGTAGGGGTCTCCATCTGCTTCAGATGCTAGGAGGAAGACGAGACAGCGTTCCACTTCCTGGGCAGATGTGCTGTGTATCTCAACCTCAGGGTTCAGACATTCAGCACGATAGAGTTCTGGGAGGAGTCACAATATTCAGCGAGATGGTCGGATATACTGACTTTCGTCAAGAAGTCTGATATTGTTTTCAGTGTTAGTTCAATGGGGTTGGCAAAAAGGGCCAAAGATGGCCTACTACTACTACCACCAAATCTGAGAGGCATTTTCACCGCATTCACCGTAAACTAAAGTCATACGTCCACCAGTTCATTATAGTTATATCGCTTGCACCATTTTTGTTGTTTTTAAAGTCCGATATAAGACGTCAACAACTCGAGAGACCTTAAACGCGCGCTACTATGTATGCCGCGCGACTTAGATAAGAGAGGGGATACCGCGCGCAAGTCTGTTGCTATATGAATTAGCTGTGACAGAAAACGGTTAGCTGTCAAAATTTTGGAGGAAAACAAATAATTTGGTACGGTAGAATTTTTTGTGAAATTTAGCGTTTTTAAAACCAATAATTGTGAAATATTGTGCATAATGGTAGGGTGTGCAGCTTACGGTTGTGAAAGCCACAGCAGTAGGAAGGAGCCAGGAATCACTTTTCACAGGTAAATTTGTGTTCATATTTTTTGGTGTATTCGAAGTTTAGGCAAATTTCTCGATATCTACAGGGTGTCCAGTTAGTGTGTAATTCTTCGATATCTCGCAAGGTATACCCGTTCTGTCCTCTCTCTTTCATCTTTCATCTTGATATCCCTATAAACATTTCGTTTATATGTTATTGAAAAAATCACTCCTTTTGGCGAGTACTATATGCCCTATGATGAAAAATCCCAACTTAGGAAACACCGTGTATAGCCCAATTCCCTTACTTAGTTAGGAAGTTAATAAAAAAATTATTGGTTTAGTTGGAGGGTAATTAAATAAGTAGTTTTAGGATTCAAACAAACAATTCATCATGATTTGGTATATTAATGATACGATGAGACAAACAATATACCGTCTTGCCATCGTAACATCAGAAAGACGAAACTGCTTGACTTATGAGAGGACAATGAAATGCTGAAAATCATCGGGATCAAATAAAGCATACTGCTTTGATGTGATCTATTTTGGATATTTGTTCAATAACTCATGGATGCATTTGCAAATCAATTCCCTCTAGCAAGCTGGAATGTGCAGCTCTTTAGCATATGACCTAGATTGTGCCTCTACTAGCTGCACATTTTACGTTACTCATCTATTATTTACTGATCTGTAGTTGTTCGACGCATAAGTAGAAGCCCTGTCATCAAAAACAGGTTTGTTTATGCGGTTTAATTTTTGACTATAAGCATTATAAGCTTATATAAGATAATTTATTGTATATATTAATTTTATTTTCCTCACATCAGGAAAATCCATGTTTCTCATTTCCGCAGGTCTCTCTGTCTGTATATTGATTTATGTGTTGCCATTTTTGCCACCGCGTAACTTAGTAACACCTACACTGACTGACGGAATTTTAGAGACAAAATATAGCTCATAAATCCTATGTGGCAATAATCGGGTCTGAGCTGCACATATTTAAAATGTGCATATAGTTGATTAGTTTTATACAGGGGGTCCGGATATTCGACCGACAACGGTTGACAGGTGATATAAATGCTTTCAAGATACAGGGCGTCAAAGTTTTACTTTTATTTTCGTCTTTCCTGAATTATTCAGCAATTAAGTGGCACAACGATCTAAAATTACGTACAGAGGGGTTTTTTAAGGCGAGAAATCCAAACTCAATCACGGTCTTGCTATAATGAATAGAGGGCGCCACCGACAGCACATCGAACTTTTAAATTAACAATTTTTTTTCCTATTTGGTTCAATGTGAATATTATAAAAATCGTTTCCTCAATATGTTTTAAGTTAAAAAGTTCTATTTTGTTTAAGGCTCTAGCGGTAACCGTTTTCGAGATAACCTTTATTGAAACTTGTTCCGATTGTGACGTCAGGGTAGAGTTGGTCCTTTGTGAGTCCAGGCAGGAGACACTGTGTCGTCCTCTAGGAACCGAAAAGGGTTAATCCTAACCTACATATGAGAAGTAACATAATTTGTCCTACATATTGCTTCGACTGCAAATTTACGATGGACTATCCTACAAAGGAAGAGTGGGGGTCAAGCGATAGGCAGCCTTTTGAGGAGAGAGGGTCAGGTACATAAACGGCTCACTTACCGACGAAGACTCCGGCGCTGGCGTATGTGGGTCAAAAACAAAACTCTCCTCTCTCTTGGGGGATACACCACGGTATCCCAAGCAGAGATATATGCGATTTCAAATTGTTCCTCACGTATTCACAAAATTCAAGGGCCTAGGAGGAAGATTACTATCTGCTCTGACAGCCAGACAGCATTAAAAGCATTGAGTGTTTGGAGGTTTATATTAAAACTCGTTCTGCAATGTAGAAAGGTCTTGGATGACATTTTGGCAAAACATCAAGTGTCACTTATGTGGGTGCCTAGTTATGCTAGATTTTGCAGTCATGAAACATCGGACGCGCTCCTAAGGCAAATGTCGATGAATAATTTCCTGGGTCCTGAGCCGGCTGTGGGCTGGCAGCAGCTACCATTGGAAGGAAAATAGAAGTGTGGCTGCAAAATCAACGTCTATGAGATGAAGAGGAATTCTTGGACATCTGCGTCAAGCTAGTGAACTTATTTTAGGACCGCTGAAGATTTTGTATTTCTTCTTTGATCTCTTCGTCGGAATATTGAGTTGGAATACCTCGAATAATAGCATGAATGCTTCTTTCCTCTGGTAAGGGAAACGTGTGGTGAGGTAATTTATTGTCATTGAAAATGTGAATGATCTTTCTATAGTCATCCACACTTTTTAGAATGCTTCGAATACCGCTATCAATGCTAATAGCCCGTTGGAATTTGATATTAGCATTTTTGAAAAGTTTTACAGCATCCGCCCATTTGTGTGGGTCACGAAGAACAATAGAGGTTACATGTTTAATTGAAATTGCGTCAAATGATGCTGGATTGTTTGGTATAGATATTTTGGAAGTAGTAGCTGGATAAATGTTAGAAGGATTCGCAGAACTAGAAGAAGTAGAGGCGTAATCAGATAAGGAAGTTATAGGATTAGGAATATTTACGGTTGGAAATGATTCTTGTGAATTATTTGACATTTGAGCTGCCAATTTTCGACGTTATTTTTCTTCGCTCTTTTGCCAGGACGAACTACAGTAAACTTGTTTTCTTCATCTCCGCTGCTGATGTGATAATTGTGGTCTGTTTTGAGGCTGACTTCGTCGTCCGATATTTCGTCCGAAGACAGTTCAATCTTTCTCTTCTCGTCTTTGATTGATTACTGATGAAGTTTGACAACTGTTCTTGTAATTTCTCTATCATGTCGGTTAATCTCACAATTTTAGTTAATAGTTCTTGGTTCTTGTTGTTCAGCTCCAACATCTGGGCATCCTTAGCAAGAACCGCTGACCCATTTGTCTCTCTTGGGGTGATGTCCTCATTGCAGTCCTAGTACTACGCCCATTCTCGTTCTCATACATATTATTTTCCACCCTATTCGTAGATTTGTGTCTTCTTCTGCAAATTCGTTCAGAAAACCAAACTCAATTTTTGACGGCTGTCAAGTGAATACTGGCTTAGGTGGGGCGATTTTTTCTCCCACTAGACGGAAGCCGACTAAGGGTACTTGTGGGTCTGCTATCTGACCATAGCACCCGCAAACATAGCTTGTATGATGGCTTCTATGTGATGGGGGTGGCAAGTGACCCAACGTATACACGCTGTGGCGATGAGGAAGAGTGTGAGGCCCGTGGGTATCACAAGCAGACTAGAGCCCTGAACCTGATGGAACCTGAGGATATAAGATGGGCAGGACCCAAGGTCATCCTCATCTTTACTGTGAGGGCTGGAGAAACTAGGGTGAGCGCCCGCTTGTGGGCCTATGCACTGATGGTTCTGGTCACCAGAAAGCCTGTATCCTGTATTCGTTAATTCATCAACATCACTAACTCTCTCAATCAGTCTGTCTGTTAAAGATTAATTCAATTTATTGAAATCTCACTGTGTATGCCCATCACTGTAACTGATGTCACGAGAGAGATAAAAAAAGCTATTTACGTAGCGCGAGGTCGAACCAGGCAACGTTTTGTCACTTCCCATTGGCATTTTCAAAAGCGAGCCGTGACATTTCAGCAGTATCCACCTTCTTTTGTCGCCATCGATGAATTTTATTTACCACTTATTTATCGTCTACCAGAACAAGCAGGAGCAAGTCGTATTATAGTATTTTCATCGACGAAACCGCAATAAAATCTGTCGTAAAATGGATAATCCATGACCCAAAAAGTCGTTCGGTGTAAAGGCAGGTCTCTACGGAAATAGATAGCCATTTCTGAGTTTGAAGCGTTCCAGGATGTTATATTTTTGTTTCCGTTGTGTCCATAGCGTAGCTCCCTCAGCCAATTAGATGGCTTGGAATGCCGATGCAGCTGCAGTAATTGTTGCTTTGAGTTAAATGTGGCATAACTTACGGAAAGAAAGAGAGTGCGATTAAAACTCAAAGATTGCGTGGACCGATTGACTTACTCAAGATATATAAATTTTGAAACCGCTGGATTGATTAAGAGAACTCCAAGGTATCGTTCAGCTTTTTAGGCCATTGTCTGTAGGAATTTCTTCCTACGTTTCGGCAAATGAGTGACTCGCATCTTCAAAAATACAGGTCTCCACTACGAAAGCTACGATAACTTCGTAGCTTATAAACCGAATTCTAATCGCATCGGCCACTTGTATTGGCAAAACTTCAGAGTGAAATTTCACGGATTAAAACCCTGAAAAGCACCTTAACACGTTCGCTGCCGGGGACTCCCATGAGAGCCATTCGAGCATCTTCAGTGTCTGCCGTCGCGTCGACTCTTATAGGAGCCGCCCTACTATTTCTTTCGATCTCAGTCTCAGCAAGACGGCAAATGCGAACGGTCGGTTTTATCACGTTTTACATTGAGACGGCATATTAGACGATCAGATTTTACACGGGGTTTGCAAGTTTCGGTTTTAGTTTTCTCTCAGTAGAGCTAACTTCAAAAAAGGTAAGTTGACTGCTATACTTTAGATATCAAACTATTGTTTGCGTTTTAAATAATGATTGTGTTATTTTAATAACGTTTTCAATAATAATTTTCATATAATTTCGTTTTATTTTAGTCAAATACAATCTGGATGGATGCCGAGGCCGGACCATCTTCGAAGCGGCAACGTATTAACTGGGACTTAAGAAGAAGTTGACTGATGATGAGCTCGCTGAAATTATCGAAAATGATCTGAGTGATGATGACCTAGACTTTCTGCCCAGCGAATCCGAATATGCGCCATCCGATAACGACGTTTTGGAGTCCGATATACCAGAGAACTTTCGGGATTTGGAATTTGATGACGTAACCCAGATTTGCGTTGATCAGAACAGACGACAAGATACCAATCATGAATCCGAAGAAACTGATACCTTGAATACCCCCATATGGTCCAGTTCTTCCCTTACTCCACATGAAATGAAGAAGATTTCCTTTAAAAAAGAACGTGAACTTTAGTGCCAGTGCCCGGTAAGAAGCCTACAGATTTCTTTTTTCTGTTGTTTGATGAAAAATTACAAAGACTTATTGTGCAAGAAACAAACGCTTATGCGGTTGAGGTATTGTTTGGTTGTTCCTCTGAACAGTCACGAATAGCATCGTGGAAGGAAGTGACCGTTGAAGAATTTAGAGTATTCATAGGAATTCTGCTTCATATGGGAACAATCCAAATGTCAAAATTGCAGGATTATTGGAAAACAGATCGACTTTTTAGAATTCCAATTTTCAAAGAACAAATGAGCCGAAATCGATATCTTTTAATTCTGAGATGCCTACACTTTTCTTCGGAGCCCGGAGATGTTAAAAACAAACGGAAAGATGCCCTACAAAAAATAAGACCGATAATTTCCCACTTTAATAACAAAATGACGACTGTTTATTATCCTAATAAGGAGCTGTCATTAGATGAAAGCATGATGTTATGGAAAGGACGCCTTGTCTTCCGACAATATATAAAAAATAAACGACATAAATATGGCGTAAAACTGTATATGCTCACAGAACCTGATGGAACCGTACTCAGATTCCATATGTTATACAGGTGCCAATGATCAAGAACTAAGCGGAACAGGACATGCTTCAAAAGTTGTTCAATCATTGATAAAAGACAAACTGAACTATGGACATTCGTTATACATGGACATTTTTTATAACAGCGTGGGTTTGGCCAAAATACTGTTACAAAATAAAACATATTGCGCCGGACCACTAAGAGCTAGTCGAGGTAACCCAAATGAAGTCACAGACCGGAAATTAAAAAAAGGGGCAAATGTATCCGTGTTCAATGAAGGCGTACATATTGGAAAATGGAGAGACAAGCGTCCGGTGCTTTACATTTCCACGGAGTATGATAATAAATTTGCTGTAATACAAAACAGACGTGGACAAGAAGTATCAAAGCCAGAAGCAATGGTGCAGTACAATAAATTCATGTACGAGGTTGATCACCAAGACCAGATGCTCGCTTATTATCCCTTTGAGCGAAAAACCATTCGATGGTATAAAAAATTATTTGTTCACGTTTACAGCTTCTTCTGATCAACTCTCATAAACTGTATCAGAGATACGCTGGAAGTACCAAAATTTCGTTTTATGACTTCAGACTTTCGATTATAGACGAACTACTACCAGCTCAAACTCCGAAGCCTAAACGATCCCTTTCATGTGTTCAGCACAAAATAAGTCTTATATCCGAAAAAGGTAAAGGTACAGCTGGAAGTCAACGCGTGAAGCGCAAACGTTGTAAATTTTGTGCGCAAAAAGGGATTAGAAAACAAAGTATTTACCACTGTGAGTCTTGTGAGGGTCGGCCCGGTATCTGTATTGGTTGCTGCGGCGAGTATCACAAAAGTTTGTAATATATATACTTTTTATCCGTTCATTTCTTCTTTTAATTACCTACTTACTATTCTTATTTTGTATTAATATGTTTATCTAAGAAATATTTGTTTATTTTGCTTCAAATGACGCAATAAAGTTATATCAGAGTTACTTATTCAAGAAATTCCTATAGGAGCCATCGGCACATGTCAACAAAATCAGAATAATGTGACGCCAGCTCCCATGGGAGCCATTTTTTATTATTGTTATTTTTTGTATTATTTTTCATTCATAGCAAAAATAATCAAAGTTTTTTTTTTCTTGTCATATATATTCAAAATCATTAATAAACACAACTTGGTTTCTGGGAGCGGTGAGACCAGTTCATCCCACCAGCGAACCTGCTAAAGATCTTCACAGACAATGACCGTGAAAGTCTTAACAACTTTTTCATCTCTCAGTACCGGTATGGCTCCGAATTCCGATGAATTTTGAGGAAAAGAAAACAAAATCATAAATAACACACTAGAAAGTAATTCTAATTCCAGTTTTTTTAGTAGAAGAGGTTCCTCAGATTCTTTTCTTTTTATGTTCACACTCCCGCAAAGGCTGAAAGATATGGTGCTGTAGAAGCAGTGCGAGAAGATAAGTGTCTGTGTATGTTAGATTTGAAACGCTGCAAGTTGTGGCCGTCGGGTAACAAATCTCCATTCCACGGCGACGAAGTTCTCCAAAAGAGCGAATGCTGAAGGCGATTGGTTCGGGGAGTAGGGACCTCGACCTGGTAAGGATAGAGCCTCTATAGTGTTCCTTGTTCGGACGGCCTTCGGTGTTATTTATCTTGGAGAGCTCACTTGAACACCTTCCGTGATAGAACCTGTAAAACAGGGTTGGGTCAACCACCCTTCTTCGATGTTCGATTGGTCTAATTGTTCTCTTCTGAATAGTGTCCAGAAGCTTCAGAGAGTGCCGATTTAGCAACACTGACGACTGCCAGGACATGTTGTTGATGCTGATCCCCAAAAACCTTGACGGAAGGTGACTCGACTATTGGGTAACCCTCCATTTTCACAGTTGGTAAGCCAACGTGAGACTTCTTTGTCAGGGTTGTTGCCTGAGTTTTCTCTACGTTAAACTGTAATTTATTTACTAATCCTTACTCGACAATTGTTTTGATATCTACGTTGATCTGTGAGGTAAGTTGCTGTCGCCGACGTACCGTCTCCTGGAATGATAGTGGCTTGCCTGGTTCCATGCTGGATATTAATGTACTGTCGTCTGCGGAGCTGTAGACTGGAGTAGATGTTATTTCCATTTCCATTCAGTACTTTTATCCCAAAATCCCAAACATGAATATCGAAAATATTACTTCAGTTGTTGCAAGAATCGGAAAATTCTTAGACATTTCAATAATTAGATAATAGTTAAGGATAACGAAATATCTGGAAAAAACGTTATCGGTTATTTTCTACTACCTAAACTGTACTTATTGATAACGTTGTGTAATTAATTATAGAAACTTAAATTGCCATTACAAATTTAAACTCCAAAAGTTTGAAGATTTATTTTGGTGAAGACCCAATTTAAAAAATCTGTAGCATTGGTATCTGATAATATTTTCTTTTGGATATTCGCGGGAGTCATCTATATAGAGCTGAGACTGTGCGTAGGTTTAAAGGGTTTAGGTAGTTCCTCCAATCAGCGATCACCAAAATCATCATGTACAATCGAAAGACTATTTTTAAAAATAAATGACATTACGCAGGACAATTTGAAAGCACTAAAACTGTATACCGCAATAAAGACTTAATGAGCTAATGTAAGTCTAAATATACTTTTTGTTTAATTCTATTGATTATAAGTATTTTTGATTGGACACTCCCCTTCAGAAACACTATTACTAAACGAGAAATAATGAGATGCTGATAAATTAATATCGCGCTGCAGCTTGGAAAAACAGTTGTCATACAAAAATCATCGACACCCAACTAAATAAAATGAAATGTCTCATAATAGAGACTACCAATCTTCATCTTGCAAAAAATTGGAGATAAAAAGGTGTTTTTTAGTAGATTAGAGTTCAGTTGTCCTAATAGTTGCCGCTCAGCCTTAAGGCTTATTGGACACCCTATGTCAAGAGGATCAAACAGAGTTTCATCCTAGTTTCTTTGCAAACTTTGAGATGCATTGGACTATGCTCTTCGGCCTTCCCCCTGGCCATCATTCAGAAAGGAGTTCCTGTTTTCAATCAGTGCAGGACAGTCGAAAATAACATGCTTACCCCCTTAGCCCCATCAATCCTCAGCTTTTTGCAGGTGACCATTGAACGTCCAATGGCCAGTTATAAAAACAACCACCTTTCGTAGTTCCCTCCTGCTCAATCCGAGAGCGTCTCCAGTATTGGGGCACGAGTGTCCCCTCAGCATCCTCTTAGACTGAACATTCCCTACCACCACTCTGTCTCAGCGCTTCTGGTGCTCATTTTGTACCCATCTGATGGCAGCTGTCTTTATCATGTATGGTATAGCATACGCTGATTCTGACCAGACGAGAGGGAGGTCTGCACCTTCGCTGGCATATTTGTCGGCCCTCTCATTCCCACCCACTCTTATGTGACTAGGTACCCAAAATAATGTTATCTGGTTCATCTTAGCGAGTGCCTTTAGGATACAGTCGTTGTCCCACACTATTTTTCAAGTACATAGACTTTTTACTGTATCCTTTATCTATTGTATGCTTGCTTGCTAGCTATCTTACCTAGGATACTTTCGTTCCGCCCAGGCCTACCATCACACATGCCTTCTTCTGTACGTGACGAATTTTTGGAGCCATCAATGTACCAGGTGCTACCATGCGACATATGTTGAGGTTCTCCTAGAGCATGTTCCTAACTGTTACTCAGGTTGACCTTTATGGGATCTCGACTCATGGCATTCTGTCGGGGGCAGTACAAGTATGTCGTACGCCAGTTTGTCAAGTGTCGTGGTCTGTTTCATGGCACAGTGTTATAACCACTGCATTCTGTATGCATCCAATTTTAATAATAAAATGACTCATAACAGAGACTACCAAATTCACTCCATCTTGCAAATAATTAGAGAAAGTATCAATACCACGCAAGGCATTGAATGCTAAAAAACCAGCTGGTTTTGGTTCTCCTGGAAGAACCGATAAATAAACCAAATATTTGAAATATACCAAAATAAGATTTAAAAAGTAAAAAACTGACAAAAAAGCTAAGAATCTGCGTATACACATACTAATCAATAATGATAACACAGAATCGTCTGTTCCAAAAAAAAAAAACATATATCAGTATGTTATTTTGTAATTACACTACTAAGCTATCTGCAATTACGACTGGTATTATGGTATATACAATTATTACTGAATTAACTACCTGAATTAGTTCCAAACCAGAACGTTTATTCGCATGACTGAACGAAAGGTTTCCTTCAGAATAATCAACATACAAATAAGTTCATTAATGACTTTCCTATGTATGTTAAATAGTCAAATAAGTTCAACGTGCCTGACACCTTACTACAATTTTATTACAGAATGAATTCACGGTAGTAAGAGATAGGGACATAAAGCTAAATCCTTGGCTTTATTACCCAGCCCGTCAGACGCTGTACATGGTATTTGCAGTTAAATTTAAGTATTGAACGGGATGCATATGCATGTATAATGTATATAGTATGTGTATTAATAATGCTAAGGTGAACATCGTCTCTAAGGAGGAGGAAAAGCCGAACAATATCAGGAGTTGCTCGGAAACTTCGCAAGCTCTGGCCAGTAAGTCTGCTCGTTTTGGTCGTTGGGTCCCAAGGTAGAATGAGGATTGCGCTGCCCTCTGTGCTGCGTGCAATGCCGGTGTGCCGTGCGGCGGCGCACATCTTAGCCGCCATAATGCAGGAGACAGTCATCCTTGGGTCCCTTAGTCTACCTAGGGTGCACGGTTCGCGGACCCAGTGATTGCTCACCTCACGGTGTGAGAAGTAGTCACTGGGTAATGGAACAGTCGCTCTGTGTGTCGGGCTGCACCTTATTGTTAAAAAAAATAATAACAGCACTTTATTGCCTAACAGACCTAGTCCCTTCACAGAGCAATAGACTTATTTAGTACAAATAAAAGAGGAAAAAAATAAATTTCAATTTGAAGAAGACTTACAATAAATTTATGGTAGAAGTCTTTAGTTCTGTGATACTACAAGAAAACAACTCAATATGGTTAGAAATACTGTTAAAGAACTTACACATTACAACATTATTAATGAACTCATAGCTCTTGTAAGCTTCAGAAATTTTTTGATTGATGTGTGCGACAAAGTTAATATCGGAATCAAACAGAACTCCCAGATCTACTCCTCTGTCGTAATTAAGAGTAAGAGGCAGACTCGAGGTTCTAACGAAGAAAAAACCTAGTGCATATTATGGCTTCAGTGCCTGTACAGAAGCTTCTAGTTTTTTAGTTTCTATCCTAGCTATAGGTTAACTCTAGGTTATAGTCTATAAGAGTAAGGAGCATTCCTGGGGTAGAGGTGGTATACTCTATGAAGACACTACCGCTGTCAAAACTGCTTGACTGTGAGACTGCACGTTCCGAGAGCACATCCTCTTTAACAATTCTCACATCTCCTTACTTTTCGTCTAGAAGCCTGGCCCAATCGATCCCCACAATACTTTTCCCTCACCTATTGGTGTGGAAAGTAGTTCTTGGTATTTCAAATTTCAAGTAATATCAAGAGCTTGAAGCTACTTGATATCAAGTCGAGTAGCAATGATCCAACCAGACACTAATCGGCCATGGTCAAGCAATGCGATATGCCGCCCTGAAGCTAAAAGACTGACAGCAAGTAAGTGGCAAAGCCTATGGAACGAGACCACTGATGTCTTGCAGTGGACAAAACGACTAATACCGTCAATGAAAGAATGGGCGGAATGCAGTCATCGACAGACGTCCTATTTCCTAACTCTGGCAATGTCTGGGCATAGGCTTTTTCGAGTGTATAGGAAAAGAATAGAACGGATGAAGGACGAGAGATGCCTGCACTGGGAGGCGGAAGACATGGTCAAGCATGCCCTGTTTCTGTGTGATAGATGGAGGCCATGCGGACAGGAGGCACGTCAAAAACTGGAGGGTGAGCTAACTCCAGAGACTATGGTCCCGCTGATGTTATCCAGCGTAGAGGCATGGAACATTATACATGGGATGATAAACAAAATACTCTCTACAAAGGAGAAGGAGGAACGATCACAAGACTAGATGAAGATAAGAAGATATTGCTAACTGGTATAATCATTACCTCATCTCGCACTGCGAGGAATATCGTTCACGATGATGCCCAGCGCAGATGGAGAGCAGAGGTAAGAAAGTAATGATCAAAAACAAGTGAGTTTCTAAAGTACTTGGTTTTCAAGTAATTTATAAAAACATCTAGCTTCTTTATGAATCGTTATGTATGTATGAATTGAATCTTTTTTATTTTGAACTGTGGTTGAGAGGTTACATTCACTTATAGTTTTGAATAAAATACACTGCGTTGTTCTGTTAGTATCGAATTTTTATTTTCTAATTTCGGAAAAGAACCTACTATACGTATATTGTGACTTCTATACACACCTATACTATGTTTAACTACATACATAATGCAATTCTATATAGCGCGACGGAATATTTTAACGATTTTTATATATCGATGTCTCGCATCAGCTTATTGAGATCGTGCTTGGAGTCTAAAGTGTTTGAATCCGTGCGGTCTGATGCCAGTCATTTCAAATTTTATTGGCGGCTGATGCTGGTCGTTACATCATGTATTGTAATCATCCCAGATCGTTGTGTGCTTTTTAGTGTTGTTATTTCAACGGTTATTGTGAGAAGAAACTGAATAATAAACGAGTTGCAAGTTTTAGATATGTTATCCATTTTAATAGGCAATCAGTCTACATAAAGGCCTGTAATCACTTTGATTAGTGCAAGTGCCGGTGATTAGTTATTGAAGATGATTTGTGAAGTTGTGGAGTGCGAGTAGTTCTTATTCAGTGACTTCAGTTGTTAGCCATCGATGAGCAAGTATAGACAAACATCGGTAAGCGCGCTTGCAATTATTGGAAGGAGTACTGAAAAAATATTAAATGGGGTAGTATCTGGAACCGAAGAATTGTTGGAAGCTGAACTTGCAAGGCCAAGAAAAGTATGGATTTGAAAATGGAATAATAGAAGACATATTCATAGCGCAAGCTACCAACTCTTTAAGGAATTGGCTGCTGAAGATACGACAGAATATTGCTTTGCTCTCAGGTTGACCGAAGAGTCATTGAATATATTACTAAAACCCACTAAACTAACTGTTCAGACGTGTTTAACTAATCACTTGCACTAAATCAGTCCCGTGTCCTCGTTTATTTTCTCCCAATTACTAAACACCTACTAATCTCTAACAAAGTGGATATATATAATGTAGTGAATATAATGTAAGTGTAAGAATAGCCTACCTAATCTTCGCCTACTTTAGACTGAGGAAATAAAGACAATTTCACAAAGTGAATCCAGGCCCTATTAGGTTAAGCCACCGTACATTAACAAAGACCAGTAGGGTCACTCGCCCTGCCGACTTTGATGCGAGTCTCACAAATGCGAGCCGCCTCGATGTGAGAGCGGTTGTGTTCGTGCGGACTCGGACTCGTCTACCTACGGGGGATCCGACTGCTCGATATTTTCGACGTCGACGGTCGACGATTGTATCCCGTGCACCGTCGCGTGTTAGGTGGTGTTAAGCGGACTGACCTGACCCTGTAAGCCACAGCTGTTAGCGTTCGGCACCGTTCGGCTACTGCTCGAGATCTGCGGGTGCCAGAATCTGCCATTGATCCGCCAGTTTGTGTAGTATCAGAGAACAGAGATAGAAAAGCCACATTGGGGGCGTGGCTTAGAGTGACCCTACTGGTCTTTGTTAATGTACGGTGGTTAAGCGTAAGAATAGCTGAGCTAAACTTCGCCTATTGTAGATTGAGGAAATGAAGACTATTTATTATTATTATGTATTTCTCAACTTTTCTCGCATGGTTGCGGTAGTAATAAGTATTGACGGGATGTGCAAAGTCAACACGTGAAGTATTATTATTCTGAATTGATGAAGTACCGTATAAAACTACATGTTTCAGGATTACAGACTTTTGGAAAATTTTGTGTGACTTTTCGTAACAACTTTGTTTTGTTTACAGAGTTGTTTCATTTATAAGGTCTGTGTATTTAGATGTTTGCCCACTGTAAGAGCTTTGGATGTTCTTGTTATTGGTCACAGCAATATCCATTAAATAACTAACTTTGTCATTTTTTGACTGAGTTTTCCAAGAGCGTTTTTAAAGACGAAATAAGACACTTTTCACATATCAGCGGCTGTCAAATCTTTTAATATACTGTTTCCTTTTTCAGGTACTTGTCTTTGTACGACCACAGTGACTGCAGAAAGAAGGTAACAAAATATCATATAACATACAGGGTGTTTCTTACTTATTCTGTTGAAATAAAGTTGATTACTCTCCACCCAGTTCCAAATAAAATCTAGTAAAAACGGTTCTCATCTTACTTTTTAATATTTTTTGGGTAGCGTCCAATAATAATCAATTAGAGGTAATTATTAACCCTCTTCATAATGGCTGAGTTTGCTCTATAAAATTATTGTAGAAATTGAGTAAAGGATTTATCTGTGATAATTTGACTTAGGCGAATAAGGAAATCGAAAGGTTCTCTCTAAGTCAGTGCTGCTCTCTGTGTACCAAAAATGTAAGTGCTAATGGATAAAAATTACAGTTTAAAATTATTCAATGTGTATGGCAAACGCTTTAAGTACTAATATCTGTATAAACTACAAATCTAACTATTTGAGTCTTCGAAGAGACAATGCTCCCTTTTTTCATTGTGGTGATACGTGATACGTATGTTGTCATCCCCATAAAAAGGACAAAACTGCAATTCTAAGGTATAGTAGAGCCCAGAGATATACCATTTGTGTACGTTTTGCGCTATATAAAAACTGCATACCATCTCTTAGTACAGTTCATCATTTGGAATAGATACAGTTTTGATAATATTCAATGGTTACCATTATTTTACTTTCGTACTCGTAACCAATTCATGGAATGTGCTTTTAACCAATTTTCTAACAAAACGTAACCTTTTAGAATGGTGAAAATGAAACACTAAGTTGTATTTGAACGTAGATCTTTCGGATGACGTTCACGATGTATATTTTGACTGAACTATGATAAGATCGACACATTCCAGGATTACTAGCGACTCGATCGATGAAGAGGACCGGACTTAGTCAAATTGTTTAGGCAGGTATTGCTACCGTTATTGATAGCAACGCCAATCTGCTTTTACTTTTGTGCGTCACTTTTCTGTCTGAATCGGACGTTTTTTCGGAAGTGAAGCTACGTCGGCGGTTTGTCATTACGGTGGTGAAAGTAGTGACTGTAGTACGGACACTGATAATGAATTTGAACAAAGGGTGGAGGTAGACCAATTAAAACCTCACAAAAGGTCACATCTTAGCGCAGATGCAAAACAAATAGTACTAAATGATAATGAACTAACGAACGATCCAGAGAATGAAAATAAGGGGAGTATGATCAAAAAGACGTCAATTCTAACACACGTTCCATATCCAACAGCATGTGAACTTTTGAGAAAGGGGCCACAAAAGAGGAAGCGTAGGTTTGATGCTGGTGTTTCAAAAGAACTAGATCCCACGATCACAAAATTATTGAGGAATATTGTGTACGAACAGTACAAAATTAATGAACTACCCACAATCGAATCCGTTCAAAGACAATTGGCTAGAATGGGGTAACAGTATCCAAGGAGTGCATTGCAGCGATGGATTAGGAAGATTGGGTTTAGGTACAGAACTGTGAACAAACGAATGGCTATAATGGAAAGTGCAAGGATTGTGGGATGGCGGCACAATTACTTGCATAAGATAGAGCAATACCGGAACGAGGGGAGGTCAGTATACTACCTTGACGAGACCTGGTATGATACCCATGATACCGCTAAAAAGGGATGGACCGACGGTACAAAGAAGTGTTAGCTAAAAGGCGTTCCACCAAATAAAGGATCCCGTATAGTTATCTTACACTGCGGATCATCTGACGGCTACGTCGAAAGCGCACTCAAATTATGTGGAAAGAAAATTGAAGACTGCAATATAGACTACCACAAAAACATGGACTCGGGAATATTTGAGCAATGGTTTGAGTATACCCTTATTTCCAATTTAAAGCCATTTAGCGTTATCGTAATGGACAACGCAAGCAAGGTACAAAATTCCGAATTCAACGTTATCGAAGGCGGAAATACAAGATTTTCTCATAAAACAGGATTTGTACTTTGAAGAAACTTACAAAAAAAACTGAATTATTGGTCCTCCACACTGAACAGTTTGAGAAACAATATGTCATAGAAAGCATAGCTAAAAAGTATGGTCATGATGTCTTAAGGTTGCTTCCCTATTTTTGCATTTTCAGTCCGATAGAATTAATTTGTTAAAACAACAAATCGAACGTTAAAATTGAGTGTAGAAAGGAATAATTTACCATATGGTTTATACGGTTATATTAAAATGTCTCTACCATATATTTATCAACAGATAATAGAGTTTCAAACATCTAGTTCAACCAACTGATGTATGAGCACTTTACTTGATGGAATGAAGATTTTCGTTGTTGCCCACTCCAACGAATTCGAACGCCCAGTCCGACCCCGTTCCCTTTCTCTGTCGGCACTTTTTGCGGAGATCCTCACTTTGTAAACAAATGGTATATCTCTGGGCTTTACCATACAGGTACAAATCCAATACGCTGTATTCAACATAAACTCATGATCGTCCACCGGATGTTGATACTTAGTACTTCATCTCAAAACAGCTAATCGGTCACCAACCACAGGATGGTCCTGAAAAAAGAAAGTCATAAGGAATCAAATCGACTTCTGCAACGTCTGCATTTCTGCAAACACATATCATGGAGCACATATAGAATCGGCAGCCTTATTACGTAAAAATTCGCAACAGCGGTCGCTGAACAGATGCTGGGCAACAGCGACATGACAGCAACAGGACCGTCAAAATTGTAGGTTATTATGTTGTCCGTCACGATGACATCTTCGACGAAATTTACGTTTGAGAGCAAATGTTGCGCGATTTTCGTCCGCAGCTTGTCGTCTGGAGATAAGTGATAAGGCTGCGGATCATAATCATCTGGTGGCCCAACTCAGAATACGATCAAAGAAAGTCATTGGCCACAATGAAGTTAATGAAATAAACCGTGATGCTCTTAAGGACATCGACAAGAAACTCCAGCTTTCTGATCAAGTTGATGACAGGACAAAAAGTGTAAAGGAATGCATAGATAATATGGAAACTGATAAAGTATGAACAAATATCAGACACACCTCAAAAGATACTACGTTAGAGATTTTGATGGGGAATACGAGTAAACATAAAACAAAAGACTGGATGATAAACGAAATATAACAACTAATGGAAGAGATAAGATTAAAGGAAAAAACAACAAAAATTATAATAGAACTAAGAAAACCATCAAGCGGGAAATGAAAGAACCTAAAGAAAAATGGATTAATGAACAGAGTAGTGACATAGAAGCATTGGAACGAAAACATGACAGTTTTTATCTTCATAAAAAGATCAAAGAAATGACGCACACATATAAACGCAAAACACCGGCAAAACTTATCGATAATATAACAACAAATTAGTAATAGATAAGCAGGAAGAATTGGAGATATGAAGAGCTTACGTTACGGAATATTTCACAGATTACGAACAATCAAAAGATCATTTAGATAGAGACTTTGAAGGACCGGATGGTCACAGTTGTGCGCGTAAGTGCTGGACGGCGCAACTGTGACCGTAGCCTAAGAGAGGCCTGCTCAATCATTTGTTTATCGCAAGACAGAGAGGAATTTCAAATGATGGTCGCCAGCCTCTGCGAGGATACGGTGCCAAATGAAGAAGGTTAGCAAAAACCATTTTTATTCCCAATTTATGGTTTTGTTCATCAATAATTACGGCGTTTTCACGGATTTTCAATACGTTTTCAAAATGTTATGAGTTTTGAAATAGATCGCGGAACAATTGGATGCGCTTACAAAACGCTTCCTCTTCAAGGTCGATTCACTAATTTTTAGGATCGTATCGAGATCTATATGCGCAGTGTGTTGCTGTCTAATGTCACTGTTGTTTGTTTGGTGAAGTTTGTTCGAATTTCGAAATAAACGATTTATGATAAACAACAAAATAGATTATAAAACTAGAAAATCACATTTGTCAAGAATGTCCCTTGAAAACATTTCGAATGCATGTGAAAATCGTTTCCTCTCTCGCTCCTATCATGGGAGCACCGACAATCCAAAATAGCAAAACTTTTTGAAAACAGTTTTAAAAGCCTGTGGTAACGTAGTTAAGTGTCTATTGGAAAGAGCTGCAGAGGCAGCCAAACCGTTAGTAATTTATTGGCCATCAAAGCGCGATGAATTATATAACGGTATGTCAGCACCCCATCACATTCATTGATGTCAAGACGCAATCAAATCATGGCGCCGAGACAATTGAAAATCGTTCCTTCGACGTAGCGTGGGCGGTGTCGGCGTCGTCGCGTGTCTGAAATCGTTCAAGCACGCTCTTATCCAAGGCCAACGTCGACTGCCAAGCGAAATTAATTCAATTGTTTGCGTGCGGCCCAGACCGACACTTTATAAACTTCATTCCTCGCTATCCTCTTTTTCTAGATTTCGTGAAACTCTGGCTGGCCATCGCACACCCTGATCTTCCATCGATTACCCCGTAAAAGTTTTATTACGTGTTACCGATTATTATTACTACGAATAATATGAATATCGTCTATATTATTATCATATTTAATGTCAGCAATGTATCAATGCCACACGTTGATGCCACACCATATGTACCGTCGGAGGATTGCGATGGTAAAGAATGTCGCACATTTATTTGTCCGTCACGGTCCGGCTCGGCCCGTTCCGTCAAAGTACGGAAGTGATAAAAACAAAGCAAATAAATGGACCACCCACTGTTGCCAGGTCTAATGAAATTTCACTAGCTCTAGTGATTTTTGTGAAATTTAGTGATTTAGTGAAAACTTTTATTAAAATGTCATATTCTAGTGATTTGTTCACACTAACATTTTGCGTTACATAATTTATTATTTTTAATATCTTGATCTTATAACATGGCATGAAAATTCCTTGATTATCTAACGATTTTTTAAGACGAATCGATTTTAAATTAAAACTTGAATTTTAAAATTATACTATTGGGACCCTATACCGAAGTTTTGGTTAACCGATCACTTGTTATGACTAATCATGATGTATTTAGCAGACTATTTAATTTACTCATAACAAAAATTAGAAATCCGGTGCCAAATTTTTACCGAGTGTTCTGTTAAAGCTCTGTTGGAGCTACTCTCGGAGATCCATTATGCTTTTAGAGCTTAAATGTAATCTTATTGATTGTCTTTACCACATTTACAACACGTTTATGGTACCAATGGATAACTGTACTGTATTCACAGCCAAGCTAGACCAAATGAAAAGCTCGCGTGCGTGATCGGCTCATGTTGGTAGGGTCCCTAATAGTCCAGTACACTATGTGTGAATTGTATGTTATAATCCGGCAAGTAAAAACCCCCAAGACTGACTGGAAATCAGATCCAAATATGCGATGTCAAGTGTTCATTGCCTAAATGATCATTTCAAACTGGCAACTGGCTACTTTTAAGTTGCAATGGGTTAATAGGGCAACTCTCTTAAATAGTAATTTAAAATTCCGTAATTGCACTGGACTATAGCCGGCGCGTTCGCAGATGGCAGCGGACAGTAGCCACGCTAATGCTGCATGCGACTGTTTATGTGAAGTCTGCCTTGGGATTGAATATACTTTCGAAAGATGGGCATGTTTTTATCGCAACGTGCTTGGTTAATAATTTGGTGACTTTTTAATATAAATTAATTTTTTACGTTTCTTGAATTTACTATTCAACACGGGTGTGCTGATTTTGACACTAACTAGGTATCTTGCGAGGTGTTTGATACATGATCCTTTTCTTTTAGTCGATAATGACGTAATAGTTTTTTTAAGGACTAATGCCAAAAATTCTGGCAATAAAATTTTGTTTTATTAGAGTTTTCGCTTGGAGGTCTGCAATTTGATGATAATCTTTAAAATTCAGTTTAATTGGAAACTATTTTAGGAATTCGACAATGGTCAATTTATTAGCCTGCCACCTTTACTGTCCTTATTCTGTATATTATATAGTTTGAGCTGATTTTTACATAATGTACTAAGTGTTACCAAAGATGTATTTCGGCATTTTTATTTACCCCCCCCCCTCCCATTACCAGAGGCAGCAAAGGAAATCTAATCTAGTGAATTTCTAGTTATTTTTACTTCCCACACCGATAGGTGAGGGGAGTATTGTGATCGCGAAAATTTTCGATTTTGAGATAATACGCTTTTCGGGCGTTTTATGATGTCTACATAACGAAAATCCACGTCACTCATTTCCGTCGGTCTGTCTGTCTGTCTGTCTGTCTGTCTGTCTGTCTGTCTGTCTGTCTGTCGGTCTTTCTGTCTGTCTGTCGCTTTTTTCTAGCCTCGTAATCTCAGCAACCGCTGCATAGATTGTGATGAAATTTGGGCAGCGGTATCCTGTGGGGTCGTAGTAGGTAATGTTCCTATAATTTTGAAAATCGGTGCATAGGCGGCGGAGTAATTAGCAAAAAACAAAAAAAATTAAATATTGCTGAAACTTCGTTTTTAGGCGTTTTAGGAGTCCCTGATCATTTTCTACTTTTTTTTGGGTGGGGGTGAAATTGGGGTGGTTGGGGGGTGGGGGGTTGTAAAATTGAAAAATTTGTTGCATTCATAATAGGCTGTCCACTGACATGTGAAGGAAGACCTGGCGACATAAATAACTTTTTTTGGACCAACCGAACATTGCCTTCCTATTACAGAAAGCAAAGAACTTAGAATTTTTTCTGATATAAACATACGAGAGTATTGCTTTAGGTCGATCTATATTGCGTAACGAGGAAACTGTTGAATTGATTTTAATGAAATTTTGACACAGTATTACTACCGTGGCGAAGATGGAAAACGCGTATGGTTTTTACGAATCGTGCCAGTGGCGGCGCAGAAATAATAAAAAAACTAAACATATAAAAACAGCTCAAACTTCGTTTTTAAGCATTTTAGAGGTTCCTGATCATTTTCTGCGTTTTTTTGGGTGGCGGTGAAATTGGGGTGCTTTGGGGGTTGGGGGTTGAAAATTTAAAAAATTTCTTGTACTCATAATAGACTGTCCACTAACCTGTGAAGGAAGATCTAGCGACAGAGCCTATTACGGAAACTAAGGGACTTAGAATTTTCTGTATACATACGGGAATTTATTGCGGTTTAAATCGTTTTGTATTTTGTAACGTGGACACTATTAAATTGATTCTAATGAAATTTTGACACAGTATATTGTTACCGTGGTGAGAATGGAATACACGTATGTTTGTTAAAAACCGTGTCAGTGGCAGCGTAGCAATAATCAAAAAACGAAAAGTATGAAAACAACTCAAATTCGGTTTTTAGATGTTTTAGGGTTTCCTGATCATTTCCTACCAGTCTTTTGGGTGGGAGTGAAAGTGAGGTGGTTGGGGGATGGGGGGTTGTAAAACTGAGAAGTTTGTAGTATCGATAATAGGCTGTCCATTGACCTGTGAAGGAAAGACCTAGCGACATAAGACAATTTTAGGGGGGGGGGGCTGGCGATTATATGGTTTGCAAGGGACCTCAGACTAAATCTTCATGCTATGGGAAAATAATAAACTGGTATCCGCGTAATGTGTGGGAAGTACTGAGTCAATCAACTTGACTTCATTTTTTTAAACGTAATCTAGTGAATTTTTTAATTTTGACCTGGTAACACTGGGACCACCGCCCATTAGCCCGGCACGGCATGGCCCGGCGAGACCGGCGACGGAAAGATTCCCAGTGTCCGATCCTCCCCGGCACTGTGACGGACCTGCCAAGCCTTCCGAAGTAAGGCGAATAAGTTGTTTATCAATATTTCAGCAGTTGTTCGATAGTGACAGAGGACAGAGGATCTAAATAGATGTTGGAATTACCAAAATTCCGCTCTTTTTTGATTAATGGGCTGGACCCGCATGCTATTTTTTTCTTCTGCCAATATTGCACTGCACTACTATTGATTCATCGTCAGAACTGCTGCTCTCAAACATATTACATCTGTGACTACTACACGGTAGCAGCTGCAGCTGCAAAGTGGGCGTACGGATAGCATCGGGTCAAGCCGTGACGGACAAATGAGCGACAGCTCTTACGGCTCTTGCGGCGCAAACGGACAACGGACAGTATCGGGTCGGGCGGTGCCAGGCAAGTAACAGCCCGTTAACGCGATTCGGTTAAATCAGCGTTCTGGTAGTTTTTCACACGGCAGTTTTGTCGTTTCGGTCGAGTGTTATCACCAAAAACCGAATAGCTGATTCGAGAGTAAAACCTAATCGGTGGTAAGCACCCCAATGAGGCCCTTGACTTAAAATAGGGTGAATCCAATGTTTTCTTCAGGCAGATCTTTTCTGTCGCCTGCTCCCAAACTTTTCGGTTAAGTAATCTACGCCTCCTTCGACGATACCAATACAAAATTATAAGTGTATTTACGTGCATTCGCAAGAAAACTGTCAAAAAATGAACGGAAAACCCAGGATCGGCCGAAAATCTGTTTACAACAGTTTTCTGTGTAAACATATTATTCGGTTTGCGCTGATTCGTTAAAATGACCAAAACGGTGATTTGACCGCATCGTGTGAAGTAAGTGAGTCCGTTCACACGACACCGATTCGGCTATTCTACCGAATCGTCTGTTTTACCATGTACTGCCGTGGCATGTACATTTTTGAATGGACGTGTTCACACGGTAAGTCTAGGGCAATTTCGTCGTTTCGGTTGTGTGTCCTCTCCGAAAACCGAATAAAACCTAATCGGTGATTAGTGGCAATGTATATGCATGCGAAGTGTGACTTGACCACAACGTGTAAACGAGCTGTAAGCGACAATCTTAACTGAGGCTAGCTTATGTTGATGGTGGAGTGTCTAGGCGTAGTTTGGAGGTTTGTTTGTGTACTTCGTAGCGTAAACAGTTCTACAGTAAATAGTATGTGCGATATACACAGTGCTCGATTCTTATATCAGAAGTGGGATAGAATTCAGTGGGCAGTTGGTAAAAAGTATACTTGAGGAGCAACTTATCAAAACGCATTATGTCCACCAGATGACAAAATTGGGTTTGATGCGGTTTCGTATTCATTTTGATACCTTTCATACCTCTGTACAACAAGAATGAATCAAACAGCATTATATCCCTACGTAATTTGGGTGCAAAATATGATGTCCGCATCGAAACGCTTTATGTCCTCAAAAGTTGTCATATCAAAACGCATTATGGTACATAGGAGGTGCTCTACGCAGTGCAAACGTCACCTGATTTAACTAGTTCTGTCGTTAGTCCTTTGAAATTAGCCAACCTGTTAACGTGTTTATTGTTTTTTTGCTGTATAATTATGATGGAAAACCCTGATCAGAGCATCTCTGTAGGGCAAAATACCCACGGATCAAGGAAAAGAATGAAACAAATAATGCGTAATAATTGTTATTATGTCAAATATCGTCCTGTAGCTACTAAGTCAAGATACACTTGGACAATTTTTATACAACAGATTATTATGTAAGAACAGCTCTTTCAAACGAGACCTAGCCTGTTTAATTCCGTTGACTTATACCAAAGTTACGGCCATTTAAATAAAAAGCCCTATTACATTCCCCCACCACCACATCTTACAAGATAGAGTAAAAAACGATTAACAAAAAAAAATCGAGAATTGTTCAGTCTACATGACTGTAGAATGTATAATATAGCTTTATTTGCATATCTTTTGAGAAAAAGCCGTTTTTCTGATTGACCGTAATAGTTACGCCCCCTAGCGGCTACTAGCGGAACTTGAAAATAATTTCCAGCGATTTCTCTTAGCCGATTTACCTAATAATATTTTTTGCTCAAAGTTGTACGATTAACGGTTAGCGAGATATTGCCGGCGTCCATTCTTATTAGGTCACCCTGTACATATTGATGGATCGAAACGCGCTATGTCCATTTATTTTTTTACTTTTTTCTACCATTTGTATTAGTTTCAATTTCATTGAGAATGGATATTGAAGGCATAGACCAATATTAATCCAAATACCTTCAAGCCGAGGTTTAAAATCTTGGGAGACAAAAGATATTCGTTTTTGGTTGTTTGTGGAAAAAGACGTTTAACGGACTTAATGCGTTTTGAAAAGTTGCTCCTCACTTGATATACCTGACTGTTTTTGATGAAATTTAAATCATATTCATGTATGTCTCAAGTTCAAGATACTAAACTGCGGGTAACCCTGGGGTCGTTCGGACTTATTCAAAGTACAAGATACACGCTGGGACTAGTGACGCGTGGGTTGTCGCCTATTATAAATACAACCTTTAACCCTTAACCTTCCAGGGCGGCGCTCTACTCTGAATTCCGTCCTACAGGACGGCTCGCGGAATACAACTGCGCAGAATGACTGCCGTACCTGTAGGGCGGCAGTCATGCATTTCAGACGTACATTTACGGCACCCGGCTATGCGTGAACTAGAGACTGTCATACAAATACTGCAGCAAGTCTGAGAAACCGAAGCACAAAATCTCACGTACAAGTACGGCATCCGGCCGTTAATGTTGTCCTTGGGTGCAGCGGCAGTACGGCAACCATCCCGGAAGGACTAACGACCCCAGTTTCACCCTCACTCAAAGACAAGGTAAAAAATGTACAGGAGCCCCTTAAAACACCTAAAAACCAAGTTAGAGGAATATTTGGGATTTTTTTGTTTTTTTGCTAATTACTCCAGCCCATGGACTGATTTTCAAACTTATATTAGGATTGCCTACTACGGCCCCACAGCATATCGCTATCCAAATTTCATCATAATCCAACAGCAGTTACCGAGACTACGAGTCTATAAAAAGACTGACTGACAGGCCGATCGACAGACAAATCGATGAAATTAGTGAGGTGGATTTTCGTTATGTAAGTATCATAAGACGCCCAAAAAGCATATTATCTCAAAATAGAAACTTATCGTGATCACAATACTCCGCTGACCTATTGGTGTTTGGAAGTGAAAAGTGTTTGGAAATAACCCTGGATGAAATGGGTTTCATATACTGAAAGAATACGGCTTGTCGAAGGATTTACAGACAAAGCTGAGAGTCAAAGAACAGACAACTATTTGGTTTATATACTAGACTCATTAGGCACATCCACATGATGCCCCACGAAACTGTAACAAGGTCTCTAAACGCTCTGTATAGATGACCAACATGCATGCCTTCATGCATAACTACCAAGATACTTCGAACAGCGCCAACAATTGCTTAACAAAATACCTGTGTCCATAGCTGGTAACTGAGATAAGAGAAGAGGAGTTACCCATGGCTATACCACGCTGAAAACGGTATAATGGTTTATATAGGGTGGGGCATAAAATTGTGCGGATTTTTAAAATAATCACAGAAGAAAACTATTCATCCATTTTCTATAAAACTGTATTCATTACAGTGGACAATAATATGGTAGTATTATTTTTTTTAAATGGGCTCATCAAGATGTCACCCATCTCGCCAGAACACTCGTCGAACTTCGAGTGCAGACTGGCAAACATTTCTTGGAGAATAATTGTTTTCAGTCGAGGGATTGAGGTTGGTTTCGCCATGTATACTCGACTCTTCCCATAGGAAAAGTCAAGGAGAGTTAAATTTGGACTCCTGGGAGGCCATGTAATGTCCCCTCCACGCGGTATCACTTTGCCTGGGAAAATTTCGTTTACAACTGTCACTAATACGTGAGGCTATGGCACGTCACGCCATCTTGTTGAAACCAAGTGCTATTTTTATAACCTTCAAAGCGATGCAACTGCGGATTGACGAAATCACGTAACATCGTAGTATACTGGTCGGAAGTCACAGTTACATATTCTTCTCGCTGGTTATCTAAAAAATTAAGATCGATGATCCCATGGGATGACATTGCTGCCCAAATTATCACTTTTAGTGAACGTAGGGGCTTTTCTTGCTTTGATCTAGGGTTTTCTGCTGCCCACTAATGTCAATTTTGCTTGTTAACCCCTACTGTTCATTCAAACTTTCCCACCACTTTAAGAACATCTGTGTATTTTACAATATCCTAAAAACGCCGTACTGGTCATTCACCTCTCAACCCGTAGAGGCTGTTTCGCAACCAAAACAATTTTACAGAAATGCAACCGACATCTGAAATTAACGTAAGTAGTTTTGTTAGTATTATTTTCTTTGTCGCAGTAAATTTAATTCTTTTATATTCATTTTCAATAAACGGAAATAAAATCACTAAGTTTATGTTTAAAGGTTTTATATATACATTTATAGTTAGCTATATTTCTACTTTGCACATACAATTTATAATTATTTTATTTAATTGTGTTTTTTTGTTGTTTTTTTTTATTCTTAGTTTTATTATATACAGATCATTTCCTATTCATTTATAGACACCTGAAGATGGTTTAGATTAAAATAAATCGAGACGTAGTGAAGGAAAGTTATAGTTTCAATCGTTGACCGAAACCCATGAAAAACAACCATAAGCTACATCAATGGCAATTCTGATAAAGAAGCTCAATTTTTTTCAGCATGCACTCAATATTTCTATTATTAGCCTAATGTTAAACGCAATATTAATAATAATATATCGTAACACGTTCCATGACAGTATATAGTAATCTGAAATTTATATTGATATACCATTCTTTACATAGTAGTGCTCTCAGAAAAGGACTAGTGGGAGCAAAAAGGCTTATCTGTTCATTGCAGACATTTTTAAATACCCAGACTGTTCCAAAACAGATATAGGTGCTGAAGACATAATCTTTGAACCAACACTCAACAAGCACTATTCTATGAGTATCGATAGCCACGTCAATGGGCATCCTGATACAGAAGCTCACATGTTTTCAGCATGCACTCAATATATCTATTATTAGCCTATTGGTAAACGCAATATTAATCATAATATAACGTAACACGTTCCATAACAGCATAGTAATCTGAAATGCATGAACTGAATCAACACATAGCCGCGATACGTGGCTCAGAATCCAGATTTCAACTTGTCCCATGTTTATCGAATGATCTATTGAATATTTATCTGAGAGCCGTCTGCCTGTGCTCTATACATAATCGTAAATCGGGCACAGTATCGATTTCCTCTAAACCATGTCGACACGAGAACGTGTCACAGTTTTCAATAGAGCCATTAGCTGTTTTTGATGAACCAATTTCCACTATCGCCCATAGCGGTACGTTGAATGAGGATATCGTAGGCCAATCCCTGGAGAGTTTCATATGGGATGAAATGGAATAGCTCTTATATAATCATTTAAGGCATATGTACAAGTAGATCTTTTTAGTAGTGAGGGGGCAAGTTACCCTAATTGTTAAGGCTTATCGTGCACCTCCAGTCAAAGAGATCAGTCCGATGGGACTTAGAATGCCTAAGTTCTTTGCGAACCCTGAGATGCAGTGGACTATGTTCTTCTGACTTCTCGCCTGGCCTACACTCAGATAGGGGTGCCTGATTTCACTGAAAGTCGAAGATAATGTGCTTAGCAGTTTCGTCTGCGGTCACCGCACTCATAAAGGATTTGCTACATCGATCCCCTACTTTTGCAGATGAGCACTGAACTCCAACCACTCTTGTAGTTCCTTTTACTTCCCACACCCATAGGTGAGGGGAGTATTGTGATTGCGAAAATTTTCGATTTTGAGATAATACGCTTTTTAGGCGTTTTATGATGTCTACATAACGAAAATCCACGTCACTCATTTCTGTCGGTCTGTCTGTCTGTCTGTCGGTCTGTCTGTCTGTCTGTCTGTCTGTCTGTCTGTCTGTCTGTCTGTCTGTCTGTCTGTCTGTCTGTCTGTCTGTCTGTCTGTCTGTCTGTCTGTCTGTCTGTCTGTCTGTCTGTCTGTCTGTCTGTCTGTCTGTCTGTCTGTCTGTCTGTCTGTCTGTCTGTCTGTCTGTCTGTCTGTCTGTCTGTCTGTCTGTCTGTCTGTCTGTCTGTCTGTCTGTCTGTCTGTCTGTCTGTCTGTCTGTCTGTCTGTCTGTCTGTCTGTCTGTCTGTCTGTCTGTCTGTCTGTCTGTCTGTCGCGTCTTTCTACCTTCGTAATCTCAGTAACCGCTGCATGGATTGTAATGAAATTTGGGCAGCGTTATGATGTGGAGTCGTAGTAGGTAATGTTCCTATAATTTTGAAAATCGATATACAGGAGGCGGAGTAATTAGCAAAAAAAGAAAAATTTCAAATATGCCTCAAACTTCGTTTTTAGGCGTTTTAGGAGTTCCTGATCATTTTCTACTTTTTCTTGGGTGGGGGTGAATTTGGGGTGATTGGGGGTGGGGGGTTGTAACACTGAAACATTTTTTGTATTCGTAATTTTTTTTGTGATGTATACATACGAGTATTGTTTTAGATTGTCCGATATCGCGTAACGCGAAAATTGTTCAATTGATTTTAATGAAATTTTGACGTAGTATTACTCCCAAGGCGTATGTTTTGGAAAAATCGGGTCAGTGGCGGTGCGGCGATAATAAAAAAACTAAAAATATAAAAACAGCTCAAACTTCGTCTTTAGGCGCTTTAGGGGTTTCTGATCATTTTCTACGTTTTTTTTTTTTGGGGGGGGGGGTGAATTTGGGATAGTTGGAGGGTGGGGGGTTGTAAAACTGAAAAATTTGTTGTACTCATAATGGGTTGTCCATTGATCTTTGAATGAGAAACCTATAGCAGCATAATACACTTTTTACGTTGTTCCGAACATTGCCTTGCCTATTATATATTATATTGTGTAACGCAAAAAGTACTGAATTGATTTTAATGAAATTTTGACACAGTATTACTACCGCAGCGATGATGGGAAACGCGTATGTTTTGGAAAAATAGTGTCAGTGGCGGCGCAGCAATAATAAAAAAAAAACAGCTCAAACTTTGTTTTTAGGCGTTTTACGGGTTCCTGATCATTTTCAATTTTTTTGGGTGGGGTGAAATCGGGGCGGTTGGGGGGTGGGGGGTAGTAAAACTGAAAAATTTGTTGTATTCATAGTAGTCCGTCTATTGACCTGTAGAAGAAATACCTAGCGGCATATTACACTTTTTTAGGTCCATCCGAAGATTGGCTTGCCTATTACAGAAACCAATTTTGTGATCTGTACATATGAGTTTTGCTTTATTTCGTTCTATGTATATTGCGTAAAGCGAAAATTATTGAATTGATTTTAATAGAATTTTGACACAGAGTTTATTACCGCTGCGAGAATGGAAAACGAGTCTGTTTTTGAAAAACCGTGTCAGTGGCGGCGCAGCAATAATCAAAAAAACCAAAAACATAAAATCTGCTCAAACTTCGTTTTTATTCGGGTTGGTGGCTTTTGATCGTTTCGCATCGTCCAGTTCAAGCATGCAGAAAAAGACTGTGGCGCCTTAGTTCCTAAGGAGGGAGACGCAAGAAACTATTTACCAGGGTTTTTGTGTTGGGTGTTGTTTTTGCGGGCGGATGGGCGATAATTTAGTTGCAAGGGGATTTTGAACTATAGCTTCATGCAATGAGAAATAATAAAATGGTATCATCATTATGTGTGGGAAGTACTGAGTCAACCAACTTGACTCCATTTCTTGATTAACCTGAGAGCGTCTGCGGTTTAGAAAACAACAAGTATCCCCTCAATATCCCCTTAAACTGAACATATCCTACCACTCTGTCCCAGCGCTTCTGGTGTTCATTTGACACCCAACTGGTGACAGCTGACCGTGTTGTATGCATGCTGGTTCTGGCTCGACGAGAGGGGGTTCTGCACCTTCCTTGGCACACCCATTGGCCCTCTCTTTCTCACTTACTTCTACAGGGTGTATCTCAAAGATGTGTGGGTGGACGATAACTGCTTCCCTATTTAAGATAGAAAAAAATGTTTCAAATAAAAAACATAGAGGCTGCCGTGTACTTATAACACTTTTTCTACGCCGCCTTTGTCATTTTGAATGAAACTAACCCAAAATGGCGTTGCTGACGTCAGCTATTTGTAACATGTCATCACAAAGGAACAGATCTTGAGTAAGACAGCTGATTGTTTGTTGAGTCGTGGCTTTAGTATCAGTTAAATATCAATTTAATTATAAGAACTTCTCTACTACCTCACGAATATTTGTGATGCATGGTCCTGTAACCGGATTTACTCTGTTGGGCAATAAAGTATTATTATTGACCTAATCCTTTTTTTTTGGTTGCTGGTTACGTCACTGGAGTCGTTGTTTTCAGAATCTGTCATCCTGTGCGGGCAGTACAATAGACACACGCGTATGTGGGTGATAAAAAGAGTTTATTGTGACGAAAATCCTTTTATCGCCGCAAACGCAACGTGATACAGTAGATAAACGAGAGCTGATGCTGAATAACGAATGAATGGTTTCGGACAAAATCATCATTATTGTCCTATTATTATCGAACATTCAAAGTTAATGCGTAGTTACGCACCTTTTGTTGCCAGATTTACGATATCGGTCGAATGAATTAAATTATAACCTAGTACAACATAACAATGATGTTGCATTGTGTTGAAATATAACAAGCGGAAATTCTGAAAAGTATGGTAGGGATATTCTAGCACAATGGCAGTGCGTACAACTTTTCTGTATGCACTCCAAGCCTTGCTAAATCTTCAGTCACTTGGCCTAGAGTTTCAAGGAGTGAATAGTACCTTTGAAGTCCGGTTATGGAGAGGAGCTGGATTTTTTAAACCCAAGTCTGGAGTCTTTGCGAGGAGCAATATAATACCTCCGTAGGCTGGAAACGAAACCTTTACGCCATTGTACAGAGTAAAAAGATTGAAATGTGTAATTCCAGGACCAACCCTGGGACTTTTTGGTATGATATGTAATGTAATTTTATTACATGAAAAATAATGCAATGCTTATACCGGGTGACTCATAAGTTAATACTTTTTTTTAAAGTGTGTATAGACGTGGTTAGAATAAACAACTTTTCTAAATAACTTTTTTTCAGAAAACTGAAAAATAAGCGAGATACTGAATAAAAAAAGTATATCTGGGCTTGTGTATCAAGACAAGACGTACAGCCTGACAAGTGTAGCAAGAGATTTGGGAATTTCGCCGCTGTCTCACATGCACACGTTATTTCATATCCTCCCGTCTCTAGCTATCCTTGTCTATTTCATATTTCTCACGGCTCTTGTTACACTTGTCAGGTTGTACCTAGTATATGTTTAGTTTTTTGCTCGGATTTTTGTCAAATCGATTAGGAATTGTACCTGTCAGATTGTGCATTGATCAATTTTTATCGTTTTTATTTTAAATTAGCAAATTCTAAAAGTAACACATTATTATGAAACAACTGTTAGGATTTACCAATTTAAAATTAACTATGATAAACTGAAAGGGATAAGATAAACATCAGAGCGAAAAACTAAACAAACAGTATAGGTACGTCTTGGTACAAAAGCCCAAAGTCCAAATTTACTTTATTTTTCAGTTGTCGGAAAAAAATTATTTGAAAATGATGTTTATTTTAACGAATTCTATACACAGTTTTGAAAAATTATCAGCTTAGTCCTCACCCTGTATAAATGGATGGTATGATCCATCTCAAAAACCACTAATCAAACTGTTCTTGGGCAATAACTGAACCTAATAGAACCGAAAAATTTCTAATGTTTCTACTACAAGTTCGGATGTGATTTAAAAAATTCAAGCTTGCAAAATAAGGCACATCTCTGCCAAACGTAACAGAAACCCTTAATAATTGATCTAAGATGTCCCATGAAAACAAGACTGCTGTCCAAAAACAATTCTTCCGAGAATATCAAGAATTCAGAATTCTAAGAAACCCCGCATTTCAAGCCAATAATTTTCTAAAGATCCTGGGATACCAGTCAGTATTCTACGAATCCAGCATAAAGCAGATGGCGGAGATATCATAAACCAAACAAACAACGAGCATCTGAAATCCCCGCAACCAAGGGGCGACGGCGACGCGAAGCCCTGATTCGTCACTTGTTTGTCTTCACCGACAATCGGAATGTGAGCATAAGTAGCCCAGTCATTATGGTTTATGGTTAAATAGTATTGTAACATCCTGTATATTATGGTGTTGGTGTATTGTGTTTTAGTTGTCATGTATCACGTAAAGCCAAAATGTTAGGTTAGATCTTTGACATGTAAACGTCGTCGAATCATCTGGAGTTTTCGAGAACGACGTATGGGCGTTCTAGAATGTCATGTCTCGAAATCTCTAGATGGTTTAATGAAGTATAAATAAGGCGCCACGAGTAGCGCGCCAGTAGTTGAGTTCAGTTGGAGCTGAGATAGGGTTAAGAGATATTGTATTGAGTTGTGGAGTAAAGTCAAGTTTGATTCCTTGGAGTACAGAAAAAGCGGCGGTCGTGACATCATAAATTTTGGAATCATCGTCATAGTCACAATGTTTTAACAGACATGTTGTGAACTCGTAAAATGCATTAAGTCGGAGCTAGAGTATTGCCGACACGAATATTATCAATAGTTTTGAGAACTGTAGCTCGCCATCGTTCGCGATTTACTGTCAGTCCAGTGGCGCTCTTGTTACTCATATCCAGCAACTGTTTCGTCGTATCCACCCAGCGTGTAGGGGAGCGGCCACGGCGCCGCCCACTCGGGGCATGACCCTGAACTTTTCTCCATATCGCTTCTGTGTATTGAAGGGCAAAATCGACGGTCGAAGGGAACTTGGGAGACGACAGCAATCTTGGCTCCGTAATTTACGAGAATGGACGGAAATACGCAGTGCAGCACAACTGTTCCGTATGGCGGAAGATAGATCCGCTCTAGCCATAGTGAAAGCCAACGTCAGGAGGACCTGATACGGCACATGAAAGAAGAAGATCGCTTCTGTGTATATGTTTGAAGAATGTAAGCATTCTCGTCGACACAATGGAGGATAGTCTCTTTGGATTACCGAGCTCACCCAGTATGGAAACGTTTGTTCGATGGGCGGTATAAGGAACTCTCAGCACGCTTCTCCACGTCCACATTTTAAAAGCATCTATGCGAGCTCGATCTCTGCCTTTTTAACAGTCCAACATTCCGAGGCATACAAAAATATGTAGAACACATGAGACTGAACCAGCGACATTTTGATAGCTTTAATGATGTTATGGTCACGCCATATTTTAGTAAGCTTTGTCATGGCCACATATGCCTGTTGAATACGCCGTCGAATCTCATTTTCACAGCTACCCGAATTGTCGATCAAACAACCGAGGTACACAAACCTTTGGACTTACTTTACAACGGCCTACTGACTTTATTGCTTGATGATTATCGTGCTCTCTATCTACGATCATAACCTTGGTCTTGTTGTTAATACCAAGACCTTACGCTGCTATGTTATTCTAAGATGTTTAATGGAGCTACTAGTTCTTCCTGAGAAGCAGCAATAAGGGTTGCATCGTCAGCATATCTTAAGTTGGATATTTTGCTTTCGCCAATAGTTATACCTCCATTCCAGTTGTCCAATACCTGTCTCATTACAAATTCAGAGTAAATGTTAAATAACGTTGGAGATAATACACATCCCAGACGAACTCCTTTTCTGGTTGCAGTTTGACCAGACAGGTTACCATCAATTCTTACAAGAGCCAAATTTTGGAAAGTGGGAAGTAAATCTTTGAAAACTGTTTAACCAAAACACTGGTCGCTTCTAAATGAATATAAAATAATATCTAAAAAAACAATCCAGATTTCAGAAAGATCTTGGAGCTAAGCAACCACTTCAACTGCTCCTGCTGACTGACACATTTTGACAACTTTAACAATAACACAAAAAATTGCAATACTCCTTAATCTTTAAAAAGACTTTGATACTGTAACACATTGCAAACTGGTCGCATCTAAATGAATATAAATGAATATCTAAAAATCAATCCTAATTTCAGAAAGAGCTTGGAGCTGAGCAACCACTTCAAGTGCTGACTTCTCAAATTTTTGACAACTTTAACAATAACAAAAAAATATTGCAATATTCCTTGATCTTCAAAAGGACTGTAGGATACTGTAACACACTGAAAACTTTTTCCAAAGTTAGAAACTAGGGTCCTTGCTATATTTGATAACAAGTTGTCATTGGCAAGGAAATAAGTAGGGTGAAGACAGTAAGAATGGGTGTGCCTCAAGGCTATGTCATCCTTTAACTGATGATACTACGTAGGTGCATGGGATGAATCTCTTGACGAGTCAAAAAATAAAGCTAATGTCAGAAGCTGGTTATCAATCAACAATCTCAGTCTAAATAATTCAAAACTAAATTTTTTTGGAGACAACACAAGTTTGTCTTAGGTGTCCTGATTGTTGTAAAAAAAATGTCCAGCTGTGAATTTCAATGAAGAAAAACATCTATCAAAAGAATTCATTATGGTTGAGGTACTGCGGTAACCAAGACATCGCACCGGAGAGTTAAAAAAGCGTTCAGGTATAACTTTTTATGCGGCAGAGATTTTAAAAATTTGTACAGAGCAGTATTATTTGTACCGATCGATCCATGGAAATAGTGTGCAATCATTTTTACAAATGTAGCGGCATTATCGATTCCGCATCATATCAGACACAATATATCAGTTCCTCAGGTTACAGGGTTGCAAAGATACACGACACTGCCCTCATCTTTCACAGGTATAACTTCAACGGCAATGTTCGTCTGTAAAGTAAAGCGTATAACCAAGGTCTTTTTTATCATGGTAAACAGTTCTTTATAAATACAAAAACATTTTTAAAACGTATTCGAACCTAGGGTCTAAGAAGTAAAACACTAATGATTTCGGTTATTGAACTTCAAAAGACATTTTGTATGGAAAATATCTCCAAAATGTCCAAACGAGAAATTCATAAACGTCGCATTTCAACATGTTCATAGTCCTAGATGTTTACTCATAAAAGAGGAGATTCTGAGTGAGACATTCATGGAGTAGCTCTTCTAGCAAAATACCCTCATTCTTTATTTACGTTTTCATCTCTCCCGATTTTTTCTTTTCCTTTAGGCGTGACTAATTCTACTATTTATTGTCACAGAAAATAAAAACGCCACGCGGTAGAAGTGCTGCAACCAGCTAAACCGACGGGTCTGGCTGGCTGTGCTTCTTCCAAGTTCAACAACGTCTAGGGCAGATAGAACTCCACGTGGCTCTATCGAACACGACGCTTACGCTGACAAACAGTGGCGTACAACACCGTATCCCATACCGAATCTCGAAATTCGTGAAATTGGCATAACCAATAATGAGCGACTGCCTTAAAAACGAAGGTATTATATTGCTACGTAATAGACTTCTGATAGTTGAACTATACAATCGAAAAAAACATGAAAAAAGGCTTGTGAGCGTAACCCTACCAAATAAATGACCGACTCGGTTGGTTGCAAGAGAAGTAGATAATAAATTCACTTTCAGTAAGGTGAGCCACAATTTGAAAACTTTGTAAAAGCTGATTTCGCTGTAACAAATCCGAATTTAAAATTATTTCCTTCTGATACCGACTTCACGTTCCAAATCCATCCAAAAAGAGTGATTTTTTTCGATCTTCATCCTTGTATTATAATTACTTTTTTTGTAGTGAGGTGGTTCGGGTTCAGTTGCCCTAATAGTTGCCACACAGCAACTTAAGGCTTATTGTACACCCCCAGTCAAAGAGATCAAACAGAGTCCCATCCTGAGTTCTTTGCGAACCTTGAGATACATTGGACAATGCTCTCCTGTCTTCCCTTTTGACCTACATTCAGATAGAAGTTCCTGCTTTCACTCCAGGCAAAACAATCGAAGATATCCATGGTTAGCTGTTTTCTCTGTCTCACCGCACTTCCCGCATAATGGGTTTGCCACTTCCATCCCCAGCTTTTGCAGGTGTGCACCGAACGTCTAACGGCCAGTTATAGGTAAATCCAACCGCCTTTCGTAGTTCCTTCCTGATTAATCTGAGGGCGTCTGCGGTATTAGATTACGAGGATCTCCTCAGCATCTTCTTCGACTGGACATACCACTCCACTCTGTCCCAGCGCTTCTGCTGCTCATTCGACATCCAACTGGTGACAGCTGTCCGTACCATGCTGTATTGTAAACCACATGCTGGTTCTGGCCCGATGAGAGGGAGTTCTGCGCCTTCCTTGCCGCACCTGTTGATCCTCTCATTACCACCCATCCTATGTGACTAGGCACCCAAGATAATGTTACCTGGTTCGTCTTCGCCAGTGCCTTTAGTGTATTATGGCAGTCTCACACTATTTTTCAACTATGTATAGTGGTTACTCGTCAAGCCCATCAGAGCCGCTCGGCTGTCTGTGTTTACATAGATAGTTTTTTTGCTGTATCCATTATCGATGCATATTCTGCCACATTCCAAAACTGCGGTTATTTCTTCATGGTAAACGGTAATGGGCTATCATCGGAGCCGTGGGGTATTTGGTGGATATTTTACTTATAAATGAGAGAAAATATGAGAATTATGTTTATTATCTTCAAATGAAAAGGTGCACTTATTGAGACATCCTTTATTTGCGCTGCCAGTTTTAAAACCTAGATACGGCTGCCGTGATCTTATTTGAGGACGAATATAATGATTTTTGAGCTTATTTAGCATATGCTTATAGCACACATGGAAAAAGTAATAAAAAAGTAAAACAGTTTAGTTTGTTTTTGTTTTGGTTTTTTATTTTTGTTTTTTTTTTGCGATCTAAATAGTAACGGGGCTATAATGTTCATATCGAGCCTGGAAATCAATTTTACGGCTGATGATTTGGCTTGGAGGAAGTCCTTGTTGTGCTGTTGCCTGAATAAGCTCTAATGCCACATTCCTGCACTATATAGGCCTGACAATTTGGCGTTCCGCTTTTCCGCGTTTCCATTTAAACAACGAATCAGCGCACACTCCATGCGACATGCGAATTCTGTTTAGGATGAGGGGGTTCTTGACCATCAGTTAGATTACTGTTCACTTCTTCTGGTGTTTGGGTCGCCCAAATTTCTGCCCATTTAACTGCAGGGTTAAAATCATCAGGACTCAAGTTGGAGAGCTGTTGTAATTGGTGGTTTTTTGGACCGTGATCTGCGCAAGAAGAGATCAGGCACATCTTTGAGGATTGGCAGTGAATAATTTGTTTTGACTTTGTTATATTTTTTCAGAAGGGCATTTTCTCGACGGATGGGTGGTTGGCTGAGTGTTGATGACCAGTAAGTTGTGGTTGATTTCATCCATCATAGTTTTCATAGAAGTTCTTAACTGGGCGTCTACCAGTCTAGTATGTGAGCTGACTAGCCACACTGGCGAACAAAATTCAGAGAAACAGAGGCTCAGAGCCGAAGTACGGAGCGTAGAAGCGGAGGTTCTCCAAGACGTTCCACATAATTTTTTCAGGGTGCTATTTCTGCTGTTTACTTTGGCTGCGATGGACTGAATGGTTTTTAAACGATCGTGTCCTATCCAATGTGACACCTAGGTATTTTGGTGTGGGATTATAAAGTAGCAAGGTGCCGTTGAGGTAAATATTTAGCTCTTTTTTTGCCATTTTATTGTCAAAGTGAAAAGACGATGATATTGTTTTGCTCATACTTTGCGATTTTTGAGCTGCTGGGCCGACATCGATACGTTCCACCGCATGACTGCTTGACGTGTGGCCAATACGAATGGATGGCATCCTCAGAAGCTGTTACATATCGGACAAGTATGGCAGACTTTTTGCCGCTGTGATTGGGCTATAACGAATTCCGCTCACGTATTGTCCAGTCAATTTTCCAGTAATGATTGTAAGGCAGACGATGCCTAAACGCAATGCTAATAGGTGTGTACGCGCTAGCATGAATAGGAATTTTTTGCGGATTCGGCGTCGCGGCGTGGATTCGCGGAATGCACGCGGCGCGGCGCGGCGGCGGCGACGCTGGTGCCGCCATTGTTCCACGTCAAGGCCGTCCAGGCGCACGGACCTCCTCGTCCTCACTCCGCTGCTGCATCATCCCGACCAACGCAGCTTGGTTTTATTGCTGAGGGTGCGCCATTATATTGTAATGTAATTGAAGATGTGATGGTATTTTCGGAGCCACTGAAATACCGACACATCGCTCCACTCACGAATCCATCGGCCGCGGTCGAAAGCAGATATATCGGTGATAATACTTTATAGGTATCTACAAATGTTAGAGCGGCTACATTATGAAAAGACACTTTTAAGAAAAAGATTTTATTCGAATGCGCTAAACAAAATAAAATAAAATTTTCCTTTAAAATTTTAAGTATCCACTTATAGCCTCATTATACAAAATTTATATGATCATAAAAGCTTGTCACGCGATTTACTTGTGTGAGTGAACTAGTATCTATTTAATTGAGTAACTTAATCTCATAAGTTTAATTGTTGTAAAATTTCAGTTTAAATACTTACGCAAACCTCGCGACAAGCTTTTATGATCATATAAAATGTTAAATTCATTTTTCACCTTTTAGTTAGGTATTAACCGGCATAAGCATAAAAAACTCCAAAAGTTCGCCAAATTGGATTAAGAGTGATGTCAGAATTGTTTTCTAATTATTTTCGGCAAGCCTTTTCATTTGATACCCATATTACAGAAGTGCATGAAAAATAGCTATTCCGCCATCTTTGATGGTTAGCCATATTGGGTTTGGACTGACGTCACATTCTTTTTCGAGTTATTCTCAACAAGCCCTTGCATTGGTTACCCACTTTGTGGAAGTGCATAAAAAATCATTATTACGCCATCGTGACTGGTCCGAAATACTGGATTTAGAATGACGTCACATTATTTTTCGAGTTACCCTCAACAAGCCCTTTCGTTTGATACCCATATTGCTGTAGTGAATAAAAAATGAGTATTCCGTCATCTTGGATGGTCCGCGATATTGGATTTAGAATGATAGCACACAGCTTATCGTCATCCAAACTGAACGTGTGTACAAAATTTCAGCTAAATCTGCTTCAAAATTGAGTAGAAAGAGTTCACCTAATCAAATATACATATTATATACAACATTCATACATACATACATTGAAAGTTAAATAAAAGCTTTTAAAATGGCGCTTTACATAACAAAAGTCCCCGTAACTCTTTTTAGTCAGTATTTCTCTCTGTCTGTCTGTCGGCCTGTCAAACTTCGTTTCAGGCATTTGTGCGTGTGCCTTATCATTTTCTACTTTTTCTTTAGGTGGGGGTGATTGGCTGATTGGGAGGTGGCAATATTTGTATAGTACATAATAATAAATGAATCATTTTGAAGAAAAATTATTTGCAAATACAACAGTGTAACAATAATAAATAAGCATGTTGTGAGAAGCGTAATTTATGTTATTCAACATCGACATTAATTTTTATGGCAACAAAAGAAGTATCTTGATCATGTCGAAATAACCGCAAACCCCACAATTACTCACTTAAAGAAGAGGATAATTTACATGAAGGTCAGTGCTGAGAAATGTGAGAAGACATTTTAATTATCGGCTTTACGTCTGTATGGAACAAAATGGCTTCCATTTGGAACCTTTCTTACGATAATATTTCAGGTATCGGACATAATACTCCATTCTGATAAATACCATATTAGTAAATCAATCTTCAATCCGATTACATGGTTGCATTTGCCAATGAATCTCAAAATGATACTTCACAAGTATGGTGGTCTCATTTAACATTTTGAAGTAGAGGTTACTGGAGATGAGGGGGTGGATGGCACAATGATAACGTATTCGAAATACAAATCGACGTATCATGTCGTTTTACGTTTTTGTCATTTAAAAGATAAGGTGGGTAGCAAATTTTAGCTACGACACACTGTATAAGTAGATAGGTCCTTTAGTTGTGTAGTTGGTCAAGAGCAGCACTATTTAGCTTCTGCAAATGTGTACAACACTCATGTATGCATTTGAATTGCGTATTTATAATAATTTATTAGCTTTACCTAACTACTGAACATGTGTACTACCCACACCTGTCTACTACGCATGTGTTTTACTGATTTATCGACACCTGTCTACTGCGCTTAGGTACTATACATTCAACCGCTGGGGGTTAAACTTAAACCAATGCTGCTAGAATACCTGATATAACATGATATGTTTGATAAGTTTAACGAAAGTCCATTGTCAGTGCAAATTCTGCGTGCTCCTTCGATGGACATTTCATAGATCAAAATAGTGATAATAAGTAGAAGGCATTCTAAAGTTTTAATTAAGGAGAATTTAGTTAATAAGTAGACCTATACTAATAATTCAAATGCATGCCTTGTCACGAAATAGTACTTACAAATCCTTTACCGGTACTTATCGACATGCACATGCCATAACTGGTATTGCTTCAGTGCAACACTAAGCCACAGAATAATTCCTCAACAGCTTACACAATTCGTTCGTGATATTCAGTTTTTATAATCCCAGTCACTCATGACTATGCCTAGTCATCCCACCCTACGTGAACTGTGATTACACAAAGACCCTGCACACCTGATCCAAAAAAAAACGTAATCTCGAGACGTAGAAGGCCTATTCAATCATTTTTATCGCTGCATCTGAAATAGGCTAAGAGCTTGCATATACGAAGCAATTGTTAATAAATACCATACATGCTGATTCAAAAATGTAAGAATACTGCTCCAAAATGTTCAAGTTCGTTGTCTGGCTGGCACTCAAAGACAAGCTTTTTCGTGTAGTGTCACATCAGCAGTGTGGGAAGCTCTGTAACCACAACTATGCAGCATTTTAGATTCATCAATTTAATATGAAAATTTTCATTTTACTTTTATTAGGCAGTCATCGTTGGAGTGACTCTGAAAGGTTATACACTGTTTCTGTCTATGAAATGGACAAAATGTAATTTTTGTTTGTATTTGTATGTATGTATGTGATGGAAAGTATGTGAGGCATTGTTCGTAAATCCAGCTCTCCAAGTCAAAAACACGTCTAATCTTAACTTTCCTGAGACAAGTGGCAAGACATATACAGATTTAAGTAATGAGCAAAATAATTATTAACAAGTTTTGTGTAAAATGGGTTTGAAAAATATAGGTTTGATTATTAGAAAAAATTTATTATAGTTATTTACCTCAATGTTACGCCAAGTTTTTTAGGAGGCGAAATAGGATGTCGCACACGATTACCATGGTTCCATATTTGAATCGTCTTTCACAAAATCGAGGAGAAATGAGAATTGCTGCCTTGTAACTCTAAAATAAGCTTTAAATTTTACCTCGTCGTCAAGTAGATGTCTATGGACAAGTAATTTAAATGCTCCTTCGCTTCTTTTTTTGGAATAATTGACTAGCAGAATTTCTAATGCTCGTGGTTATTACGTCAATTTCTTCTTGCAAAATTTCATCTTGCAATATTAAGGGTGCCAAAGCTAATTTCTTTCTTCTACTCATCGCGATGGTCAGGAAGCAACTGAATATCCTAGGAAAACAATTTTTACACAGCGCATTGGATGTTATGTTGCGTCGGCCATATTATGTTCTACGCCGCGTAAAATGTGCATTGCTAGGAAAACCCTGCTGAAGTGAACGATAGGCCAGTGCGGTGTGCCAGACACTAGAAGGAGATATGAGCAAATACAATCATTTCACACTTGGCCTGTTTGTAATCGTCAAATTAAATTAAAAAAATTATGTAAAACTAACCAATTAATTCAAGTATAGCCCAGACATGATTAAATAAATAAAAAGTAACAAATGCGCTGGTCTAAAAGCACAAGTTGCGTCGACTCGTCTGCGTAGTAAGCTTTCAAAACAAAAGCGGTCATCCTATACGCCCGCCTCCCATTAATCAATGAACTTATATCATCATTTGAAAAAAACACCTTTCTCCAACCAAAATTTAACAACCACTTCGTGTTCAATCGTCATTAGTAACATAGTTTATTGAAATTTGCTCATGAATGGTGAACTGCGAAACAACTTTATCGATGGATCTAAAACAAAAGTTCACTATGGAATACGGATAGCAGGTTAACAGGTAATTGTTCACCTATTATCTTTCATCGATCCCGTCCAATGATTCATATTATCATAAAAGACAATCGAAACTTTTACTTCTCTACAGTGTCCAGCCTAGAATTATGCACATTACTATTTAAGGAGCTGAATGAAAATAGTTGCAATGTCACCACAAGGCTTTATGAATATTTAATGTCCCCTTTATTTCAAAGAGAGTTTCGATCAATAAATCACCGTTTACCTGTTCCACACAATAGCAATAATTATATTTTTATTTATACTTATTACAAATGACGTGGCTTTTTCGAGTCATATCCGGTGCCAAATACACGTCATCTTGTATGTTGTATAGTGTTCTATATAATCCTTAATAATGTGTCAGTGAATATCAGATAATATGTAGCATATGATACTGTAACTTTTAAACAGAGGAAAAAATTAGTAGGTGTCATATTATTCAACCGATTGTAGAAGCTTTTTGTGGTCTGAATTTATACAAAAACTTATCAAAAAAGATAGAAGAGGCTTCCACTAAATTACCAAAATACTTTTTGCACATTTTATGCTTTTTGTCCATTAATGTTGAATTGTGAGAATCGACTTTCTCGTCCAAAATGTACCCAAGCTTCATGATTACCAAAACAATTATTGTCACACCAACCTTCGGAATTTTAAGTTATTTCACTTCATTTCTCTACAGATTGTGCTAGCATTGACCTGAAAAGTGCATTCAAGTTTTCGTGTTGAAGTTCTATTTCGATGTTTACTTCTGTTGACCATTTTTTGAACTGTAGCAGCATTCAACGCTCTTGGACGTCCACTTTTTGGTAAATTTATATAAGGAATACCTTCTTCGCATTCGCGCATCGCTCGATATATTGTGGCAACAGGAATATTTTGATCTTGATATAGGCGAACTGTATCTTTTTTTTTTTCAAGTCGTCCAACTAGACTGTAAATACTCTTCCGAATATCTAATTTGTACGACATTTTGACAACTTATATCATAACCAAAATGGTTTTATTGTTACGTTTAGATGTTGACTGGTTACCATGGTAACGATTTCTGAATTGTTTCCAACGGTGAAACTACCTCCCGAGTTTTGAAAAAAATTCCCAAAACTTTTGCAACATACGTTAGTGCACTTTTCGCAATGCTGATTTTACTGCTACATTTATTTTTAACTTTCCCGTCAAAGGTGGGGTAAGTTATTAGAATCGGCCCGTTGGGTGAATCCTAAGGTCTGAAGCCTAGCTCTTTCCAGTGCTGGACAGGAGCACAATATATGCTCCGCTGTCTCGTCCTCCACATAGCAGAAACGACAGTCTGTCGTTTGCTCTAGACCTAACTTCCGTAAGTGGTTCCTCAGACGACAGTGCCCCGTCAACAGACCAACTAGAATGCACAGATCATTTCTGATTCATTCTCAGGGGGGGGGGGGCTGTCTAGTGGGGTATGATATGAATACCTTCAAGTGTAGTAGCCCTGGTGTATCCCGCCAGTGCACGGGTGCTTTCCTCTCTACCCAATCTGAGATAGTTTTTTTGGCAATGCTTATAGCAATGCCCGCGAATGATCCTGATTCTATGAACACAGCTCCTCCTTTTGCGAGCGTGTCGGCCAATACATTACTTTCCACTCCTATATACTCCTATATAACCTGGAACCCCAACCAAAGTAAATAAATTGCAGATTGCAACAACTATGCAACAATATGTAACATAGATAAAGTTATATCAAATTTGCAATAGTGTAGCAAAATAATTTTAACAGTTTTATTTTACGTTAGGTGTTACTTCTGGAGAAAAATCGTTGGGAGGGTAATTACCCTCTTATGTACGTCTCAGCATGTCTTTCTTAGTCTTAGTATCATGATTGTTTTTCATCCTATTAAAAGTTCGAAGTTCTTTGGTCTAATTTCAAGCAAAACGTCCCTTATAAAAATTATTGCAACAAAACATTGATTCAGTATTGCTGCGTCGCCAAAATTTCAGCATATCTAAAATCGTATATTATGTGTTTACCCGAGAAAAGTAAACAGATCCTAATCCTCCCAACAAGATTATATCGTTCTTATAACTACTAAGGATTTGTTCAGATTGAACTCTAGTGAAAGGTTTCTAAATAGTTCAAGGACGCTTCTGAGGAATGTGCCGTGTCATCTCAACATATTTTTCTATAATATTCTGAATATACAAGTATCTTTTATCTAATTCCTAGAAATCCTTGTATAGTGCATCGTCTGAGAAAAATCCTATAAAAACTCAATGATAACGTAACAGGAAATTACAGATATCTGAAACCTTGAAATTAAGTGGATAAAATTGAATTGAGGGTTATACTTTTCACTCTTTAGGTTCTTAAAAAGGTAAAACTGAGGTTTCCTCAGTGTAATCATGCGAATCCCACTCCCGTTCCCCGCAGTCTTGCATCGGTTTGGGGGGTACCTTTAGGTTGCGTTTCTAGCAGAGATGTGCGAGAATGTGTTAAGAGGAATGTGTTTTTAATGAACCAATAGAATCGCTTGAATTCCCTCGCCTCGCTCAGCAGATATCTGGTGGAAACAGCTTAGCGGAGCGAAGTTTCTGTACGTACAAAACAAGGCACATTGGCGAGGAATGTGTGCTATTAATATGTTTCGAGAGATGTGCGCTAGAAATGCGTTGCCAAGGATGTGGGCAAGGGACGTATGCTTTTGATGTAGGCGAGCAAAACTAAAACTCTGAAAAGAGCCCGCTACACATCCTCGTAACGCTCAGCTTCCTAGTGGAAATACCCACACCGTTTCACAGCTCCGCTACACATCGTCGCTGCGCACATTTTCCTAGCACATCTCTGGTAGAAATGCAGCATCAATATTTGGAGATCATACATTTAGAAATGTCCAACTGATACTTTGGGTGACAGAACATATTAATATAGTAGCACCGAAACATCATTATATTAATTCACTTATATTAGAGAAAGCAAATGGGAAACTACTGCATTAAAGATCTTAAAAATATCCCAGGAGAACTCGTAAATTGAGTAAATGCATTTTACTAGTTCACAACATGTCTGTTAAGACATTGTGACTATGATTATGATATTAGATAATGCATAAAAACGTTTTAGGAAATAAAAAGAGAAACATGCGACTGGCCTTAATTTTTGTTCCTGGGTCAATTACACTTATTTGAATCGCACAGGAATCTTCCGTGAGATTGCATTACAATGGAAAGATCGGAAAATATTGGTCACAATTATGGCCAAATAGTGGTATGTTTTTTGCTCTTCGCAAGATATTATTATTTAACTTTTAGTTACCAAATGCTTCCACAACAGAATATTTATATCTTCTCTTTTTTTGTTACAGTACTTTTATGTTATTTTAAATTAACCTAAAGTAATTGTTTTTTGAGACATCATAGAATCTGCTCTATTTTATTCATATTTTAGCTTATTCAGTAAAAAGCTTGATATCAAATTTCATTGGCTAGTCTTTCATTTTTACGTTGCTACTATTAGGTATTATAATATAGCATATAATTAAGTCGTTAAGTTTATTCATGTATCAAAAGTTCTGACGACATATTGCATATAATAAGCTGTTGCGGATATCACTCGCAAAATTTATATGTACCTATATGCATTACGATAAATACTATCTAGACACTGTGCTTAACGTTAGGCGGATCTCTATTCATATACTATATTTTGGTGTAGTGATGAGCTCAATGAAATATTAGATTTACTCGTATTACATGAAAAATAATCTCTTAAAAACTGTAGCACTCAAATTGAAGTTGTTCTCGACACTTAAATATATATAAATAATAAATAGAAGAGACAATCTTGGGATTGTGGGCAAACATTTTGCAAAGAAACACGGGTCACTGCATAAAGGAGACTCTGGTACCAAGCTTTCGACAATATTTATTGCGACCTTCAGGGCTTTAACGTTGAGTTTTGCTCGCAAAACACAGCCATTTGCATTGATTCGCAGAGTTTAAAATGCAATTCTCAAAAAAAATTGTCTCCACATTTCAAAATGTAACGGCCACCTGGATCAAGAGGGTCTTTCAAATGATTTTTATATCGGAAAATTTGTATTTTCAAACAAAAAGTTTTGTAATATTTCGGTTGATTTAACCACGTCGTTTAAGTTTGTATTTTACACTTATGTGTTGGTTGTTTGTGTGACCTCTATTGTGGAAGACACCCACCTAAATTAATTTTTTTCACGTTGTGACTCAATGCAAATTGCTGTTTCTTACGAGCATTCCTCAACGTTAGAACCCTAAGATGGCGATAAGCCTTGTCGCTTGGCAGTAAGCACCAGAGTCTCCTTGACGCAGTGACAAGTGCTTCTTTTCAAAAATTTTGACCACAACCCCAATATTTTTTCTTCTGAACTAGTTGCTTGGCCATTATACTCCTTTGGTATTAAATATGTATAAATATGTAATATTAGTATACAAAAAAACAAAACCCAGTTCTAGAGACTGATAGAAAGAGTAACTAGATCTACCATCTAGAGTTACTTGCGTGACGAAGATTTAAAAAAATATCAACACAAAGGGCGGTGATCTTCTGCTACAATTTTTACACTCAGATACCATACAAAATAAGATACATACAAACTAAGGAGATTTAATTATTTCTAGTATGAAAATGCAGTATTTATAACTGAAAATAGTCATGGGTATATTTCTTGTTTCCTTAGTGTACTGTATATCTTTATGGAACACTTGTAAGTGTTCCATAAAGCAGGGTAGATCATACTTTATTTGTAATATCTGCAGATTACCAGAGATTACAATCATTGATGCCAAAGAAGTTGAACTTTTTACCGGAGCAAATTTTAGATTGTATGTTCGTCACCATAAGATGAATTTATCAGAGAGCTTTTGACGTAAGCTAACATGGCACGAAGAAAATTAAGCTGCATTTCCTAGTTAGTAGCATAGATAATACGTTAGTAGTGCCCAATCTTTAGGAGTTTATCAAGCAAGTTCCGCACATCAAAATTATTTCGCAGTATCAATAAATTATACAGTTTATAAAATTATCTTTCCTACGTTCCTTCGAGACTGCTCATATATATCTGCTTTAGCCTAGTTTCTCTATACTCTATTGGGCTATAATCAATACTACGCTTGATCCTATTACAGTTGTAGGCCAGATACGTCAAATCAAATATTAAAATGTTTCTCGTCACGAGATGCATAAACCCTGCACTGCATCTATACCCGTCCAGGTTGATACAAGATGCATTACTAGACGACGCCCTGGAGAGAATGCTATGAATAGCGTTATTTTCTAATAAATTATTTATCAACTTGCCATTTCAACATGGAAATCGTATCTAGGCGAGCGATGCTGTGTGATAACACAGATCTTGGAGGTAATGCTGCCCATTGGGAGACTGGACGTGATCTAGTTGTGTCGCGTTCTTTTACTGTCAGTTTGCAGCACCAGCAAAATATCAGATTTCGTTCAGGATTTTTACCTTAGAATTTTTCTTCCTTGAAATTTTAATATATGATATTTAATAATATTATGACTAGGTTTAAACTATACGGTTGAACCAATACGCCTGGATATTTGGGAAGCTACTTCATTGAGACTGCTGTGTAGTCTTCAGAGTAGAAAATTTCTCTTGAAAAGGTTTATCTTTGAAGAAAGTGACTTTTCTTTAACACTTCACTGTCTCTATCACAATTTTCGAAAACATTAAACTACAATTAAACTATTAATTTTAAGAGACCTTGTTATAGGATTATGAAGTGTATTAAGTACCCAAAAAAAGGAGTCTATAGACTCTCTTCACAAGAAATGTTCAGAGAATTCTGAAAGTACAGGATATCACCAGTGTCATTTTTAGGGTCTTTAATGAATGCATTTAGCTTTTCTGTTATCTAGCTCCCTACCATCTACCATCCTAATTTCATCCCCTCAAACTACTCTCCTCATTTACTGTCAGTCATGAGTCAGTCCCTCTTAGTGGGATCTATAGGATCTGTGGACACATCAGGATATTTTCTTTGTTCTGCTAGGCTGTGTAGGTTTTTAGTAACATCAACTGCGGCAACTGGAGGTTTTCTGGATTGACGGAGCATGATGTAGGAATTGTTTTGGAGGACAGCCCCAAAACTGCAAGCTGGCTCAGCCTTTCGGTAAAAAAAAATTTAAAAGTAGGGAGCACCTACTGAATGATAACTATAAATATATGCATCTAAATTTACTTTATTTTTTTATAAATCATTTTACTCGTAGCGCTTTTTGCTTAATTTTTTCGATAGCATTGTCAATGGACAGTTGTAGCAGTTAAAAGGACGATTGATTTCATTTTTTATGTATCATAAATCTATAAAACATTTTTCGAGAAAATTGCAAAAAATAAAGTATTTTGATAGATAAAAAAAATTACGCCATTATAAGTCAATATTAATATCTAATTTATGTTTCCACGAGTCTAGTTATTTAAACATTTACTTCTGCCCAACAGAATAGTATATGACACCCCAAACTTCATTATTCAACATACTGAAATTCTTATCTGTGGCAAATGAACTGGAGTTCGATGCCAAACCCCTTTCAAAAAAAAACATACTGAAATTACACAGGCAGAAAAATGGTAACCGACTGACCTACAAAAGTACATTATCTCAAATTTCTAACTTTTTATCCGCCTAAGGGCTGGTTTTTCAATGTATAGTTAAGTACCTTCAAGTTACAGTTGGATAAAGTATTTCACAATCTATAGTGGGAATCCTAAACTTAAATCCTTTTAACTAGGACTAGAGGATATTTGACTGAAACCGATAATGAAATTATTGAATTTTTGCAATAGAGAGCGAGAGGATTGGTTGCAAAAGTGGGAGGAAAAAAATTTTATGATGTGGTTCAGGCTGAAGGAGACATCAGTATTGCATATTTTGTCCCTCATCAAGGACCATATTAAAACCAACTAATTCAAATTTTGAAATTGTTACAGATAGGTACGAGAAACGCTGGCTGCAGAATTGATGTGTGCTTTAACATTTTTTAAAGTTGGAAGAGACTATCATCATTTAAAAGGGAAGCTGATATTTTATGTTAGACATGGACCAACTATCAAAAAATTGTCTTCAAATTATGAACAATTATGAACTAAGTACAAATTACTAAAGCTAAAGCTGATAACAGAAATTGTCCATATTGAATTTTTTTCTTCTAGGGGTCACTCGATCAGTCCAATTACTCAGCTGTTGTTTACTCTGATTCTGAGGTATTACGGAAATAAGACAGCAAACTCCAAACTGTACTATCCATATACATGGTGTTAATTTGAAAACTTCCTACCACGGATTTATCGAAAACCACTGATTAAATCAAAAAACGCCTAGACACGTCAAAAGATTTATCAAGAGAGAACTTTTTAATCAAAAGCGACTTCCCTCCCTTGTACCATCTGCCCTCTAGGGTCATCCCCTTGAAAATTTTAAATTACAAAGGGTATCGATTAATAACTTGTTTCAAAAGTATGTCGAATTCCTTCATTTTGACGTTTGATTTTTTTAAAATCGGTCGATTCGTTTTCGAGAACATTAGAAAACTCCTTGTGTATCTCAATTTGTTTAGATAGAAAACAAAAACACACAAACATATTACTTTTTATTGCATGCGTTCAAAGTGTTGCCTATTATTGACCAAACAATGATATGGGCGATGTTCAAATTCCTGACAGATAGTTGCAGAAACAGTGGAAGTGATTTCAATTTATGGTGCCCAAAATCAATGTGCTCGGCAAACTGCCATTCCGCTTAACGCTTGACATGCGGAGGGTTAACTTCTCATAGGGGGGTTGCAAAATTGCATAAATAACTTTTTTAGGTCCATCCGAACATTGCCTTACCTATTACAGAAACCAAAGGACTTAGAATTGTTTCTGGTGTAAACATACGAGTATTGCTTTAGATCGTTCTATATTGTGTAACGAGGAAACGGTTGAATTGATTTTAATGTAATTTTGACACAGTATTACCACCGTGGCGAGGATGGAAAATGCGTATGGGTTTTATAAATCGTGCCAGTGGCGGCGCAGAAATAATACAAAAACTAAAAATATAAAAACAGCTCAAACTTCGTTTTTAAGCGTTTCAGAGGGTCCTGATCATTTTCTACGTTTTTTTTTGGTGGGGGTGAAATTGAGGTGGTTTGGCGGTGGGGAGCTGGAAAACTGAAAAGTCTGTAGTATTGATAATAGGTTGTCCATTGACCTGTGAAGAAAAGACACAAGGCATAAGACAATTTTTGGGGGAGGGCTGCCGATAATTTGGTTGCAAGGGGATCTCAGGGGGGTGAGGGGTTGAAAAACTGAGAAATTTGTTGTATTGATAATAGGCTCTCCAGTAACCTGTGAAGGAAGACCTAGCGACATAAATCACCTTTTTAGGCCCATCCGAACATTGCCTAGCCTATTACCGAAACTAAGGGACTTAGAATGTTTTGTATACATACGAGTATTTATTGCTTAGGTCGTTTTGTATTTTGTAACGTGAAAACTATTAAATTGAATCTAATGAAATTTTGACACAGTATTACTGCCGTGGTGAGGATGCAAAACGCGTATGGTTGTTAGAAATCGTGTCAGTGGCAGCGTAGCAATAATAAAAAAAACTAAAAATATGTAAACAGCTCAAATGTTTTTAGATGTTTAAGGGGTTCCTGATCATTTTCTACCTTTTTTGGGTGGGGATGAAATTGGGGTGGTTTGGCGGTGGGGAGCTGTAAAACTGAAAAGTCTGTAGTATTGATAATAGGTTGTCCGTTGACCTGTGAAGAAAAGACACAAGGCATAAGACAATTTTTGGGGGAGGGCTGCCGATAATTTGGATCTCAGACTAAAGCTTCATACTACGGGAAAATAATAAACTGGTATCACAGTAATGTGTCGGAGGTACTGAGTCTCATTTCGTTTTTTGAACAAATTAAGATACATGAAGATTTTCTAATTCTATCGAAAACGAATCGACCGATTTAAAAAAAATCAAACGACAAAATAAAGGACTTCGGCATACCCTTGAATCGAGATATTACTCGATACCCCTTGTCTTTTAAAATTTGTACGGGAATGACCCTGGGGGCGGAGGGTACAAGGGGGTAGCTTAGTTTTTTGTTAAAAAGTTGTCCCTTTGACAAATCTTTTAACGTGTCTCGGCGTTTTTGCCTTTAATCAGTGGTTTTTGATAAATCAGTGGTAGCAAGTTTTCAAATATAATATAATGATATAAACAATTAATATAAACAATTTAACTAGGCGTAGGGATGTGGCGACACCATCGCCCAGAGGTGATGGTACACCTTGCAACGACGACGGTGGATCATGTATTATCTCTGCAATCAGCCACAGGGGGGAAAAGTGCAGTCACTTAGCTTCGCCCGCGGTGCAATCACCCCCACATCGGAATATTTCCGGGAAACTAGAAATAGGTTCCCGGAAATAGGCGGCGCCAAATGGCCTCACGGTTCATGTTCCGTCGCTGGGCTGATGTTCTCGGTTTCTCATAAGTGACAAATTGGATTAATTGAAAGTAAAAAAAATGCTCAATGGCTCTTCCAGGATCAAAAGATTCCGGAGGTAAAATACCTCCGGGGGGAACATTAAGCGAAGTTTGTTTAAAGAATTGTGCTGCCACTCCTCGTCAGGCTAACAACAGAAACCGTCCTTCGCAGCAACTTCGCACTGACGACAGGCCCGAAGGCCAGAGAAACTTGTTCAGAGCCGACTTTACAAATATACGAGGTCTTGCCTCCAACATAAACTCTGTCCATCAACACCTTCAGGCAGAGGAGCCACACATTCTGGCTCTTACGGAAACTCAAGTCGGCTCTTCAACAATGGATATCTGCTTTAGATATCCCGGATATGACTTATACACCCGATTTAGACGTAGGTTTGGCGTATGCGTGTACGTTAAATCTGGGCTTTCTTGTCATCGAGAAGAAGAGCTTGAACTGGAAGGATTTGACATCATATGGCTCAAAATATCCTTCCAAAATCATTCCAAATTTATATGCTGCATTTATAGGCCACCAAGCAGCAACAACTGCAAAGAGCTCTTCGAGAAGCTTTCAGCCACTGTGGACGCGCTGCAATCAGATCACCCTCATTCAGAGATAGTCTTTCTGGGTGACTTCAACGTTCACAACTCATACTGGCTGAAACACTCAAACAAAACGGACGACGAGGGACGTGAAGCTGAAGCCTTCGCTATCAGCTGCGGCTTGGAGCAGATAGTCAAAGAACCAACAAGGATTATCCCAGCCGCCCCGGAGATTTTGCTAGTCTGTTGGACCTATATCTCACAACTACTCCAACGGTCTACACAGTGAAGGTAACCGCCCCACTGGGATCGTCTGACCTCAACACCGTCTCGACGCTATGCAGAATGCATTCTCCAGATCTCTACCATGCAAAGCCTCGTCGGGTCTGGCGTTACGGATCAGCAAAGTGGGACGACCTAAGGGAATACTACCGGTCCTTTCCCTGGAACGACGTCTGCTTCAAGTCACGAGACCCATCAGCTTGCGCCCAAGAAATAACAGAGGTATTAATATCCGGCATGGAAGCCTATATTTCTCATGTCGTCAAGCATCCCTCCAAAAACAAGCCATGGTTCAATCAGCATTGTAGAGATGCAGTTACCTCTAAAAACCAACATTACAGAGAATGGAGGAAAAATCCAAATGCTGAGAGCCACCGCAGTTTTATCGACGCCAGAAATCACTGTAAACGCGTGATTGACAGCAGCAAGGAGGAACACAACCAAAAAATTAAGAACAAGCTCCTCTCATGTCCTAGTTCGTCCAGAACATTCTGGTCTGTAGCTAAGGCTGTTAGTCAGAACTTTTCCTATTCGTCAATACCACCCTTGACCAGAGAGGACAAATCCATCGCTTCTGCTCCTAAAGAAAAAGCAGACATCTTGAGGAAGCTCTTCGAACCCAATTCTACTGTAGACCTTCAAGGAAGTACTCCGACCACCACCGTAAGCGTGAACTCGAGAATGGCAGAGGTCAAATTTCAACATCGAGATGTAAAAAGCATCCTCCAAAAACTGAACACCAACAAAGCTACTGGTCCTGACCAAATTCCAGCCATTGTCCTAAAACGCTGTGCTGCTGAGCTTGCACCTATTCTTTGCAAGTTCGTCAAACTTTCGTATCAACGAGGCGTGTTTCCCGCTTCGTGGAAGATTGGCTGCGTACAACCCATCCCTAAGAAAGGCAAAAAAACTGATCTCACCAATTATAGACCTGTGGCTCTTCTCAGCATCATGTCTAAGGTTATGGAGACTGTCATTAACACACAGCTCCTGAAATACCTGGACAACAATAACATCATAAATGATCACCAGTATGGCTTCCGTAAGCACAGGTCTACAGGTGACCTCCTTGCCTACGTCACTCACTTGTGGAACAGAGCAATAGACAATCATGGCGAATCCCATGTTGTTGCACTTGATATATCGAAAGCTTTCGACAGAGTATGGCATGACGGACTTCTGGTCAATCTTGCTGCTTATGGACTACCATCTGGCCTGCGCCAGTGGCTGAATAGCTTTTTGAACGACGGATCTCTGTTCATTGTAGTCGAGGGCTGTTCATCAGACGTATTTTCAATAAACTCCGGTGTTCCTCAGGGATCTGTCCTATCCCCTACACTGTTTCTGCTGTACATCAACGAGCTGCTGGAAATAACATCCAATCCAATCTACAGCTTCGCAGATGACAGTACATTAGTGTCGTGCATGGAACCAGGCAAGCCACTGTCATCCCAGGAGACGGTACGTCTGCGACAGCAGCATACCTCACAGATCAATGCAGATATCATTGTCGAGTGGGGATTAGCAAATAAAGTACAGTTCAACGTACAAAAAACTCAGGCAGCAACACTTACAAAGAAGTCTCACGATGGCTTACCAACCGTGGAAATGGAGGGTCACCCCATAGTCGAATCACCTTCCGTCAAGCTTTTGGGAATCAACATCAACAATAACATGTCCTGGCACGACCACGTCGTCAGTATTGCTAAAACGGCATCCCAGAAGTTTGGAGTTTTGTTGTATACACCAGAGCAACTGCTGCTGCTCTACAAGGCACAGATCCGACCATCGCTGGAGTATTGCTCCCATGTGTGGGGATGCGCTCCGAAGCACTCTCTAAATATTCTGGACACTATCCAGAAAAGAGCGATTAGACTAATCGATACCCCTAACCTCACAAAGGACCTCCACAGCCTGGAACATCGGAGGAGGGTGGCTGACCTATCCCTGTTTTACAGATTCTATCACGGAAGGTGTTCGAGTGAGCTCTGTCAGATAATAACACCACAGGCCGTCCGAACCAGGAACACTAGAGAAGCTCTGCGAGCTCATCCTTACCAGGTCGAGGTCCTTACTCCCCGAACCAGTCTCCTCCGGCATTCCTTCTTCTGGAGAACTTCGACACTGTGGAATCAGCTGCCGGGGAATTTGTTTCCCGACGACTACAACCTGCAGCGTTTCAAATCTAACGTGAACCGATACTTATCCTCTCGCAGCGGTTCTACAGCGCCATAGGATTTCAGCTTTTGCGGGAGGCCGACCATAAAAAAAAACTGGCTTTTTTTTATATTGAAAATAAGGCATCGACTACATTAGCCATATATCATTGTTTAACTATTGTATACTGAGCGATTTGTAATGTTAGGTGGTGAGCTTATGTTCGTTGGTTTATCGGAGATCTTACAGTTTAAAAGGAGTCCAGTTATTCCAAGGAAGGTGATAAATTTTCTTATTTCAGTAGGAACGGTAGTTAAAATATTCAGATCATTCGCTGGTCGCATCATGTTTCTTACGTTTGTGTATATCTGACAATCATAGAAGAATGTGTCTTATTGTAAGGTTGACTTGACACTATCACACAGAGGGGGGTTCTGATCTAGAAGTAGGTATGATGAGGTAAGTAAGTTGTCGTTAACTGCACCGTACATTAACAAAGACAAGTAGGGTCACTCTAAGCTCCGCCCCCAATGTGGTCTTTCCAGCTCTGCTCTCGGATACTACGCAAGCTGACGGATCACTGGCAGATTCTGGCACCCGCTGATCTCGAGCAGTAGCCGAACGCTAACAGCTGTGGTTTACAGGGTCAGTCCACCTAACATGCGACACGGTGCACGGGATACAATCGGTCGGATCTACCGGGGTGCCTAAATAAGTACTGTTTATGTGTTATTGAGCGTTTTGCGCGTATTTCACAAAAAATTGCCGGCGACATGCTCTGTATACGGCCCCATTGTTTTTTTATATTTGTGCCTACTTATTCCCATTGATCTCTAAAATATCTGTTTTTAATACTTTAATATTATTATTGACTTGATTCTTAAGCTTTTTAAATTAATTTTCGAAATTCGTATTTCCCGGTTCTTTAACTTTTTGTTTATAAATTTTGACTCGGCTTTCGATCATTTCGAGAATTTCTTGATTTATCCAGTCGTTATTTTCACGTATCTTGTACATCTTTTTGAATTCCGAATCTGTTTTACAAGAAGTGATTAAGTCAATTAGTTCCTGAAATGAGTGAACTTCCGTAGTTTGAATATTCTTTTCAAATTTTGAGATGAATTTTTTATGATCTATTCTGTTTACTTTTTTTCTATATTTTGTCGCAAGTACTTTTATGTTTACACCTAAGGTTATTGACAACAAATTGTGAATGATCGGACTGTTACTGTTACTTACTACTTGAATCGTACATTTCAAATTACGACATCTATCTGACAAAACATGATCTATAATACTCCTTGAGCTATTTGCCACCCCAGTAGCTGCATCTGCAGTTATTGTGTTGAATGGTTTATTGAATAATAAATTATATTCTATCTATACTATAGAATTCATTTCTATTGACCCCGTATAAGTAAAGTGAACGTCAACCGTTGACGTCGACAATATCGCAGTCGGATTCCCTGTAAGCACAGTAAACGAGATCGCACGAAGGGGACCCCTCTGAATTCGAGGCGGCTCGCATTTGTGAGACTCACATCAAAGTCGGCACGGCGAGTGACCCTACTTGTCTTTGTTAATGTACGGTGCTGAAAGCTACCAAACTGAGCATTGAGAAACCGGCCCTCGGTTGAGCGAAGTTTCCATTGTGAGCTGGTGGCGGTGTGGGCCCCTAGCAACAAGACGCCCGAGCACCGACGGTCGACAGGCCGCGGCGCATGGCGGCGGAGCGTCGCAGTGTCGGCGTCGGCGTCATTGCGCCCTTCAACAACCTACGGCATGGCCTACTACGTTCGGCGGATCGCGCTTCCCAACCCTCTCCCTCCTTCCGGGTCCCCCCGCCCCCCGCACGATCGTAGTAAAACGCGGCCCGCTAAGGGGTGCACGGCTCTGATGAATGGGCCAAAGTACGTCGACTGCCGGTGCTGTTACTACTCCAGCATTTTACCACGTTGCCGATTATTCATGCCCCGAAAAAAGTCACAGGATTTTTAAAAGATCTTCTCTAAGCATATACGGTTGGTTGACTGCCAACTCTCACAGGCTCATCGGATGTGCAACTTTTCTGGGATCTTCCGAAGAAGAATGCAGCCAATAGATGGACTTTGTACTCCTCCTCGATAAAGTCATCTGCTTTGTTAAATGCGGAAGAAAATCAACATATTTTTTTTATTATCCCACGTTTGGTCAGATTGTGTTAATAGTGAGTGGAACGATTTATACCTCCTCCTCTCTCTCTCTCTCTCTCTCTCTCTCTTCAATCGTAGTTCGCTCCCGAACGTCGTGACTCATACATGGTTATGGTGTGTCAGTGATCGCCATGTTTCTCGGTCTTCCACGGCACGCATTACTTCTGGGACCGACATGTGCGTAAAGTCCTTTATTTGGTCCATGAACCTTATAGGGGATCTGCCCCCCATTCTTTTGCCGTCCACCTTCCCTTGGATCATGAGTTTCTCCATCTTGTCCCTGCGCATGACGTGTCCGAAAAATTTGAGCATCCCACGTTGTATGGTTGGTAAAAGCCGGTCATGATCTTTGATTTTGAGCTCCCTGAGGATGAAGATGTTCGTTCTGTATGCTGTCCAGGGTATTCTTAGCATCCTCCGATAACACGTCATTTCAAACGTCTCTATTCTTCTACGACAGGAGGCGTTTAGAGTCCAGGATTCTGACCCATAAGTTGCTATGGGGAAAACCAGCGCTTTCATTAGTCTGGTTTTCGTTACTTTGCGGATGTTGTGGTCCTTCCATATTCTCCCCAGTCTACTCAACGCCTCCTTCGCCATTCCGCATCTACGCTTTATTTCGGGTTCAAAACCTCCTTTGTTTTGTATACGTGCGCCTAGATAGATAACGTGGTAATGTCTTGGCTCTGCCCACTATCATGAGGCAGCATTTTGACCTGTTTAGACGTAGGCCCGATTCTAAACTTGTTTCCTCCACACGCTGCAGAAGTTCATACATTTCTCTACATACCTCCTCCTACTGGGACCCTATTCTGGCTATTGTAGTAGGTTTCAAATGGATTAGTCCAAAAGTCTGAAACCTAGCTCAATATGTTTCGTCCTCCATATAGCAGAAACGATGTCCGAACATGCCGTTGTTTGTTGCAGACCTATTTTTAGTAAATGGTCTTTCAGACGGCAATGTCCTGTTAATAAATCGACCAAAATGCGCAGATCATTCCTGGATCTTTGGAGGGTCTGACTAGAGGGGTATGGTACGAACGCCTTCGAGTTTAGTAACCCTGGTGTATCTGGCCAGTGCAGGAGTGTTTTCCTCTCTGCCCATTTTGACATGGTTTTTCTGGTAGTACTTTCCGAAATGCCCGCAAATGATTCTGGTCTTATGAACGCAGATTCGGTTCCTCCTCTTGCGAATGTATCGGCCATCCACTCCGCTATAACTTGGAATCCAAACTTAAGTTATTTTTTTGCTTATTCCAAGATGGAAGAGATGTATACCGTTCTATACATTCTTGAGTCAACCAGATTGGAGCTCGATGCTTACAGGGCAGGCTGGCTATGTGGGTTATCCAATGTTAATTTGCAAGAAAAGTTGAAAGGACAGCAAATTGAGACCCAATCCGACTAGCAATCGTTATCGTCCCTCGTCCCATTAAACTGAAAGCTTGAACATTCACCAAACATCGATAACAGTACAACAATTCAATAATTATGTCTCAACTGTCTGACCTCGGTTATCAATTCGTTGAGCTCATTCACCATTTCTAAGGCTTTAAGCGGGGGCAATCCGGTCCCCCTGGATTAAAGGATCTAAACAGTAGATCAGCAGTAACAATTTAAATGAGAAAGAGAATTAATACGTTTACTACTTTTCGGGGAGATAGAAGAAACTGCGAATTAGAAACCAATCCGACTCCCCTTCCCCTCCCGCTGCCTCAGCATCCGTCATCGCTCCGTTCCTGGTCGCATTATATTAAAAACTCGAGAACAGTACAACAATAATTCAGTTATCATGTTGCAACTCCCTGGCCTGGATCACCAGAACCCGAAAAGTCGGGAATATCAATTAACTTATTTAGCTCATTCACCATCTCTCAAAGCCCAGGCGGGTGCAGGACTCTGGTAAATGAGCCAAACAACGTCTTGCTGTTACTGCTTCTGCATTTCACCAATTCGCTGATTATTCATGCCGAAAAAATAGGATTTACAAGAAGTTTTTCCACAAACATAGGGATGAGCAAAGTTGGTAGGTGGCTAGACTAACTCTCATAGGCTCATCCAATGTGCAACATTCTATCATGCAACAAAAAAAGGTTGGAGCCAATGAATGGATTTGGTGATCCACCTGGATAAATGATCTGCTGTTCTTAAATAGGAAAGAGAACTAACAAGCTAAAACGCAGGAAAGGTTGAAGAAAATGTCAACAGGATCAAATCCGACTACCCCCTTCACCCTTCATCACTCCGTTCATTGCAAGCAACTAAAAACTTGGATATGCGCTAAGAATTGCTAACAGTACAATAATTAAATAATCCTTGTGTCAACACCCTGCCGTTGATCATTAGAATTAATGATTAATTTGTTGAGCCCATTCAGCATTTCTTAAAGGTTAGGATAGAGTGCATAACTCTGATCAATGAGCGAAACAACATCAGTCGCTGGTGCTAGTATTACTCCAGCATTTCATCATGTTGCTGATCATTTATGCCAAAAAAAAATCATAAAATTTTTAAAAGTACTTCTATAAATGTAGAGAAGGTTATAGGACGTAACTGTGATCCACATAAAAAGAATGAATTGGAGTGAAAAATAAGTAAACACCAAAATATTCAGTATATGTTGCATTGCTATACTTTGCTTCTTTGTGTCTCTCCATGACAAGACTGTTGAGAAAGCACCCACAAAACTTTAAAGCTGCTCAACTGCTAAGGAACTTCTAAAGTACCATACTGAGGAGGTAGTTAAGTACTGTTCATCCCAAGACAACACCTCCGTGGTGGTAGAATTGCAAAATATACAGCTATCAAGAGGTTGCACCCGGCTAGTTATCAATTATGTTATCTGGACAGGAAAGTGTGGCAAGACTATGTTATGCAAATGAGAAAATCTGTTTTCATTACGCTCATCACATTTTTAACCAACTTTTAAATTACAATTACATTAAATAAGCTATGACATTTGGTATAACCAAGTAACATCAAAGTGACAAACAAACATTTTCAATAATAATACAAATACTTAAGTTTACCAGAAAACATCTTGCTGGCAAATTATAAAAAGCTTCTTACCACCACAATGAGTGATATAATTTCCAAAACGTTACTTGCGGTTGTCACTATATCTGATTAAAACCACGTATGTTTGAAACACACTTTACTTTAAAAAATACCTTGAACCCTACAGAGCTAGGTGACTGAAACGTAAATGAATTCTGTTTCAAACATTTTTGGTTTTTATTACAAGACCATTTAAAAACAAATGTGAAAGAGAATTCACACGGATTCCTAGGATTCTCCCATGTTGATACGCGGAGAAAGGTTGAGGAAATTCTTAATTAAGGCTAACTAATATTTTGAGTTTTTTACATTAATTTTAGGTTAATCATACTTTTACTCTTTTTAATAACCACTGCTTGGTTAATATATTGTTATTATGTGTTTATCTCAATTAGCTATGATATCAATACTGTTCGTAAGCTCGCAGCTGTATAATTATTTTTTTTTGATCGAACTTATTGATTTTTATCGTCCTAAATGCAGCAATATGTTTTGATTCCTATCGTAGGTTTGGGTTGAATAAAAATAAATCTGACTCTCTAGCAAAATTTCTACCTACCTACCAAATACTTCTACTACAGGGTACCCCCTTCCCCAGCTCATCAATCAGAATCGCTCAATCATTAAACTAAAATTAAACTAAAAATTTCACACGCAATAGGGAATATGTGAATACCCTGACCAGGATCATCAGTATTATAGATTAATAAATGTGTTGAGCTCATTCACCATTTCTCAAAGGCTAATGGGGTGCAGTGCTCCGATGAAAGGGATAAAGTCGTCGTGCCGTTACTCTTCCGGATGTTACCATTTTAGTGCTTATTCAAATCCTACAAGGCCGAAAAATAAAAACTTAACCCATCCGATGTGACCTAACAAAAAATATAGAACCAATAAAATTAACGATTTTACTTCTGCGGCATCGGCATCCACTGCTCTGGCCATTAGCCTCGTATTCTGTGTAGTTTTTGTTATTGTTTCCCGGCGCCACTCAACAGCACTGTTAAGCCATCAGTGAAGGCTCAGGTGGGGATTCTTCGCTGAGCTTTTTTTATGGATACTTATTTTTTATTAAAAAAACAGAAATAAATTTCCACCTCTAACGAGAATCGAACCCGAGACCTTCCGGTCACGAGCCCTCGACCCTAACCACTGGCCAACCCACCCCACCCAATTAACGATTAATTAGATTTTTGAAAGTTCTTCTAGAAATGTAGAGGAGGCCAGTGTTGGATGATAATAGGGATGACTAGACTAACTTAACTCTTACAAACTCGTCCAATGTAATATTTTTCTGCCATTTAACAAAAAAATATGGAGCCAGCAGATAGACTTGGACACCGTAAACTAAAAATGCATACCAAATCTCAGTTCGTTAAAGAATAAAAAAATATACATCAAAATATCCTATTTGTGGCAATATTTTTGTTAGTCAAAACCGTCTCATATACGCATTTTATTAGCTTAATGCATTCCAAGAGAAGATATTAAACAAAAACTCTCTAAAATATTTTTACCTTTTGTAATGTTTGAAACTCATTAACAAACAAGCTTAGGTCAGCCAGCCTTGTGTAGCCGAACTACCTGTTGTATTTCCACCTGGTTCTTACGATTATAAAATCAGGACTGATTTGACAGTACAACCGCCGAAGTAAAAAAAATCTGACGCGCAAGACGCAAGAACTATTCGACCTACACTTCCATTCTGATCGCACGTCTTCAGACGAGCATGAAACGACCCGTTAGTGGTGCTCCAGTGCTTTGCATGAGAAGCTGAGTACATGTGCGTCTGGAATCAGCAAATCAATCAATCAAATAATATCTTGTAATTTTCAAACTCAGCCGAACGTACTTTCATTTGCCTTCGAAGTGAGAGATAATTATTTTCAATAACTGTGGTTCATAAATGTAGCGTTTTATGGGCTAATATCATTATTTATTTATTAGAATTATGAACAATAATGTGTTTGGTAATAAAAAAATATGTGGGAAGTGCCTAGTCAATCTGCCTACCTGACACGATTATTTGTTTGTGTCTCTGACTATCGCATTTTACTGACCAATGTAAAGAATCATATCCATCGAAATTCAAAAAGTTTTATCATCTTTTCGGCTTTCTCTTTCAAAGTTCGGATTCCTTCCAATTTGCGTATATTTAAAACACTTTGACTGTACTTACAATACTTAGAACATCTTATATTGTCAATTAAATATCATGATATAACTTACTAACACAGTGCGTTTTGTTTTCAGGAAAATCACTTAAAGAGGATTTAGTCACTTTTCACTAAAACTTTTCAATTAATTGTTGTCACTTAAATATATCTAAAATAAACCTATATCTTCCCCTGAAGCCAGAGAAACAAGGATTTAAAAAAATCGGTTTGGGAAGTAATTAGACTGTATGGTGGCTGTAACTTAAATATCTCACATAAGCAAAATAAAAACAGTAAGTGAAAGACTGGAAAGTTACGACAGTTAATCATTTTAAAATGTACCAGAACAATAATCACGTTATTAGTATTTTTCTTGATGCTTTTATAATAACTCACTGTTTATGTATTAATTTGTAATCATTAAGTCAGTTTAGTAATATGGATGAAATGAATTCAACCATCTTCGAAGACAAGAGTTGTATAAGATGCTACCAGTAAAATCTAGAAAAGCTTAATTACTAATATAATATTTTATATGAATATTCAAGTACTGTTTAGTTACCCAACTCTAATAAAAAATAACATAAAAAGTACGTGACAATGAAGCTCTTCGTTGAACGTTATTGAAATTTGAATTTAATATAACCTTATTCCCTTGTCGAAGCAACTTTAATGAATTAATTGCATTCAATGTTAATACTGTGGTACTAAAACCAGAAATTATGCTTCAAATGATAATGCTTAGAAAATCAATATCTGGATTCTGTTGCAGTAGCAAAAGTGTTCCTTAAATTTTGGTAAACTTTCAGTATCACTTTAACTTAGTTATTGTTTTTTGAGAGTGAGTGAGATATTTTCTTTAATTAACAGTGTGAGCCCTTCATGGGTCCTAAATTATTTTCTAAACATGTAATTTAGGCAAGAATATGAATATGGATCAAGTTACCTTATATTTGGCGAAAAGTTTAAAGACAAATACGATTATCTATATTTACTGTAATTTTTTTAAACCATGTGTAAATATCTATGAAGAGATTATCAGCGACGAAGATGGTTGTACTGGTCCAGAGTTTATCTACACTGTATTTCGAAAAATACAAACCCCCACAATGAAGTGGCCAGATTTAAGATGCTACCAAAATGGGATGTATATGAGAGTCGGATTGACCATACAGTATCTCTTGTAATTTGATTTTCCACTATTGCAGTATGAACAGTCCAAAGGACGACTAAAATGTAATACTCATCAAACAACGATATATTATAGCCACTTCTCTTAATAGCTTCTTGATTTCTCACTTAATAAGCGTGCAAGGGAAACAGCCCGTCACACCATTTATCTTTTCTGCCACCGAAGAATAACTGATATCTCTTTGTACGTAAACATGTCTACTATAGTTTCAAGATAATAAATTAAACAACAATACAAATCCTACGAAAATGCTAATGAACCGAGTTCCTCTAAAACCCACACTTTAATCTCAACAAGACAAATGTTCTGCCACTAAGCTCTCTGAGATCGATAGCGGTTTTTCTAGCTGGGCTTCACTTTTATCCACGTTAAATGACCTAGACCTGACCTTCACCTTCCTGCCATGTCAGTCTAATACATTGTGCGTATAAGGTGTGTTTGTAGCGGGAAAAATTTAACAGAATATTTGGAACTTACTAAAATAAAATACATTTCATTGAACTTGTAAATAAAAATTTCATTATAAAACTGCTTTTGAATTTTATATTTGTAGCATTTTAAATTTATGTAATTTTGTACATCTTGTAGTTTCTCAATATCAGATATTTTTCAATTGATTTGACTATCAATCGACCCTTCACCGTGACTCTTTGGTTTGGTCTATTGTGGCTGGCACCTATAATATACAGGGTGTCCCTGAATTTCCTTGACACGTGCTATTCTCGTAACAAAAAAAAGTTCAAACGAATACTGAATGGAATTTTTGTAAGTACCATCGGGTGTAACATACCATGCTTTTAAAAACATTTTTTTTGTACCCCAACCCTTAAAACTCACCCTCAACTTTTGTTTTTCAAATAGCACCAAATATTTTTTCGTACATAATTGATATCCTTATTTTATTAAGTAGTACCTTTGGTTTTGAACTTAAGCTTATTTTTTCGTAAAATCATAGCCATAAAATAAATAGAATCAGGATTTGCTTGACAGATAAAAATAAAACTAAATGGGTTTTAAATTTTCTGAATCACCTATAATACAAGCTTTCGAAACAAATGTCTTTTAACTTTTTTTATTACGAAAATATTACGCCTCAAACAAATCCTCATTTTATTTATCTTATGCTAATGACCCTATGAGAAAAAAAATGGTGTGTGTATGAAGTCAAAGGCACTACAGGGTTCTTAAATAAAACAATGACCTCATTAATGTAGGAAAAGCTGTGGGCAGCTATTTGGAAGAAAAGTTGGGAGTGAGTTTTAGGGGTTGAAGTAAAAAAAATGTTTCAAAGGCATGGTATGATAGATCATTCAGTACCCTTGATAGATCCATTTAGTTTTCCTTTTTATCTGTTTTTTCTTGCGAAAATCTTACGCCACGTAATTCGAGCATATTATAACTAACGTAAGTCGGTGCCAGAAATCATCCCTTTATCATCCTATTACATTTCCTTGAAGGCAAATAAGCAATCGTTTGGCAAGTTTTGAGAAATACAGGATATTACAAGTCAAACTTCTATAGGACAAAGGAATGTGTGCTATTTAGTATAAGTACAAAAAACCTTAGAGCTTTTCCATCCAAGGTATTGAAAAAGTAGATTTGAAAAGCACAGGTAATTGAAAAGGTAAAATTTCTAAAATTAATGGAGTCTTCTATAATTTCTAGTTATTTGTAGTTCCCATCCTTTTACTATCTGAATTTGATTTCCATCAAAAGAAAACCATAATAGGATAGGATACTAAACACCCAAAAATGAAATTTTATTATTTTGTCTTCCCGGACACGGACACCATAGATACGAGGAGTATTTATTATAATCGCGTGAATTTTCAATTTTGTGATAATACGTTTTTTAGTGTTTATGCTGTTTCATTACGAAAATCTGTGTCTCTTGTCAACGTAGGTCTGTCTTACTATCTACCTGTCGCCATTCTTCTAGCTACGTAATCACAGTTACTATTGTATGATGATTTGCTATGAGGTCTAAGTAGTCAATGCTATTTATTTTTGAAAGACTGTGACATGGCGATTGAGTAATTAGCAAAAAAAGAAAATTCTCAGAACTGCTACAAACTTCGCTTTCATGCAGCTTAGATGTTCCTGATCATTTTGTATTTTTTTTGGGTAAGGAACAATTTTGAGAGTGTGGAGGGGTTTATTTTTTAGTAATACTAATACTGCTGTATAATCGTAAAAAAATACCATGGTTCTATTTTGTACTTTACAGAATCTATCCGAACATTGCCTTTGAAGGCATATGTATGGAATTTACGTCTCTCTTTTCTGCTAGCTGATACCACTCACGAAGGTATTCACAATTTGTAAAAATATTATTCGTTCGTATTCTGTGAATAAATTAATAAGTCTCATCGCACATCAAGGCGTTGTATGAAGACTTGTCCAACAACATTTAACCATTTATTTTACAGGTAGGGTCCGAAGGTATGGAGGTGAGATTGGGATGGTGCTGAAGGTGAAGACTCTACTTTATAGTACTATAGAGAATGTATGTCAAAATAGCATTGGAGAAGACGAGAGATAGAAACTCATATAGCATTAATAGACGATGAAAAGGCTAATGGTAATGTTCCAATATCACAGTTGGGAAAAGTTACAAAATAAGTAAGACCAACAGTAGTCAAAGCTATCCAGTTGTATTACGAACAAAATACGGCATAGATTAAAATCGGCTCACAAATATCGGAGCCAATCCAAACATCAAAAGGATTGAGGCAAGGTTGTTGTCTCTCACCTACGTTGTTCAAAATTTATTTAGATGAATCTTTAATCGGATGGACAAAAAATATAGTATAGGTCTTCAAGTAGGAGAAAATAAGACTGCAATAATTATATTTTGCGGACGGCCAGATGGTCTTAGCGGAGGATGAACAAGATCTAAGTTACATGATTAGAAAGTTGCAGGAAGAATATCGAACAGGACTGAACATAAATTTTAACAAATGTGAATATATCTATACGTAGCGCATTACAACTGGAGAAATAACAAATAAAGTGGGTAGAAAGGTGTAAATATTTAGGGATGTTGTTTAACAAGCAAGGAACAAGTAACGATGAAATACAAGCAAGCTTACTTAAGGGAAGAGAAGCCATTGGGGCGTTGAACTCTGTTTTGTGGGAGAGAAACATAAGAAGAAAGAGTAAGAAAATGATATATGATACGATAGTGAAAAGTGTACTTACAAATGAAGCAGAAAGTTAGGACTTGAGTAAAAGTAATAGACGAAAATTATTGGCCACGTAAATGGATTTTTTGCGGAGAAGTTTTAGGAGATCGAGAGTTGAAAGAGTCAGGAATGAAGTTGTTAGAAGGGGCATGCTCGTCGATAGAGATATAATAGATGGAGTTGAAAAGATACAATTGAAATGGTTCAAAGAGTATGGGAGAAGAGAGATCAAGAAGAACTTTAGAATGGATACCACCGGAACGAAGAAAGAGGGGAAGACCTAGAAAAAGCTGGAGGGATGATGTTGAAGATGCAATGGAGACTAGAAGATTGAATGAGTGTATGTGTTTTGATATACAAGTAGGGAGACTGGGTACGGAGAAGCGGTGACGGCCGTAGAAATCCGTGTATATAATATAGAACGTAGGAGAAGTATGGAGTTAAGCCGCTTGACGCTATCTTTTTTATACTATTTGACGGACGATAGAATGATATACAGTGTACCGTCAAAGAAACCGACATAAATGACTAAACTACTTCCTCGTCCCTTGGTATGGAAAGTAACATAAGTGAGCGTCAACGTAAGAGGATGCTTTCGAGCGCCAATATAAATTGTTTATAAAGTATGGAATGTGATTGAAAAACATGATTGTGGACATAATCCGCACAGGGAGATTGGGTGTAACATGGCAACAGCTCGTGAACCTTGGCCGGCGGATCGATGCAGCGACAGTGGTGGCAGGGTGCTGGCCAACTCTCGGAACGTGTTCGTAGCTACAGTGACGCTAAAGGGTTCCATTCATACCCTGGATATGCCCCACCCGGGGAGGCACTCTACCCAGTAGCTCACCCAGATCGCTTAGAGTAGGGAATGGTTGCAAAGCCAAACACCTGTACATAAAACGGATATGACAATAAAACGGGAAGAGGTATGTACGACTTCCACCGGTGTGATCAAGTGAAGGTCACATCCTTCTTGTAAACACTAAGTAGTATGATTTTGGCGTCCAGAGTATACCACCAGTCCACCACCTGTTGGAATAATCGCGAACAGCAGGTTAACTACTGGACTCATAATCCACTCTTCAATTCAATTCATCAAAGGGTCATTTTTGGATATTTTTTGCCAAACTTCAGGAAGATGAGGTAAAATGTACCACTTCTACTCACAAACACCTAGAGTGACCAGGTCTGTCAAAGCAATTTTCTGAGACCTAATACTATTAATAATCCTATAACCTGTAACTTGGAAAGAGCTTGGTTGCTTAGTATTCGGACACCCTTCGGGCAGTGCCACATAAAAACTCACACTTAAACACTTATTTAACTCTGCAACGAGAATCCTCGCTTTATATTTCCCACCCACACCAATAGGTAATGGGAGTATTGTGATCGCGAAAATTTTGAGACAATACGCTTTTTGGGCGTTTTATGATATCTACATAACGAAAATCCACGTCACCCATTAACATCGGTCTATCTGTCTGCCTGTCTGTCTGTGTGGCTGGCTATCTGTCAGTCTGTCGCTCTGTCGGTCTGTGCATCTGTCGGTCTGTCGATGTGTTGGTCTGTCGGTCTGACGACCTGTTGATCTGTCGGTCTGTATGTCTGTATGTGTGTCTGTCTGTCTTTTGACGTTTTTCTAGCCTCGTAATCTCAGTAACCGCTGCCTGGATTGTGATGAAACCTGAGTAGCCATATGGTGTGCGATAGTGGTAGGTGATGCTGGTATATAATTTTGAAAATCGGAACATGGGCAGCCAAGTAATTAAAAAAATTAAGAAACGTCAAATATTCCTCAAACTTCGTTTCTATGCACTTTAGGGGTTCTTAATCATTTTCTACTTTTTTGGGTGAGGGTGAAATTGGGGTGGTTAGGGAGTAGAGGGTTGAAAAGCTGAAAAATGTGTGGTATTCATAATAGGACGTCCACTGACATGTGAAAGGAAGACCTAGCGGCATTATACCGTTTTAGCTCTCACTAGTCCACTGAAGAGAGCAAGAGAGCTTATGCAAAGCCTCTGTCGATCCGTCTGTATAGAAAAGATAGCCGAAACTACAGGTTCTACAGAAAAACTAAATACAGATTCGGAATCAGCATGAAAAACCTAATCCGGAAATATCCGGTTTTGTCAATATCGCAATTTTTTATTGGTACAATTTGAAATCTTGAATAATATTACAAAATATTATAGTTTTTGAAGAAATGAAATGTAGAAGCTCCGTGGTGCAATGGCAAAGACTCTGTTTTGTAATCCATAGGTCCAGAGATCGATCCCCAGGCCAGACGACTTTTTTTTTTTATTATAATATTGGTGACATCATTTGCACGTATTTTGTTTAAGCTCTATAATATTTAGAACAACTATTGTTGTTAACCTAAGATACAGAGCCTCTGTCTGTCCGTCCGTCCGTGTCAGTCTATCTGCATACAAAAGATAGCCAAAAATACAGGTGCTGGAGAAAACTAAATACAGATTCGGAATCAGCATGAAAAAACTAGTCTGGGAAAAATGGTTTTGTCAATATCGCTTCAGGTTTAAAAAAAACTTTAAATTTGTACGCCAACAAATTCCGCAGTGAGAGCGCCGTTTGAATTTACTCAAGTAAATTTTTTCCTATTTTTTTTTAGGTCAATTCATTGACTCTATTACAGAACCCAACTAACAACGTAAAATTATCAGGATAACTAATGTTCTCCTGATAATTTTACTTTTAAGTAACTGCGCAAAATAACTTTTCAAAGTACAATACTGTTAGTCGTTTATATCCAGTCGATCTAAAAATAATATCTTGTTGTACAAAGGTGGATTTAACGTGGTCGTAACACGTTATCAACCAGTTGCACAGAATCGATCAAAGCACTGGCACTGATTTGCTTTAATACCATGAAAATCGATTACACTTTATAGGACGCATCATGTACGTATATAAGGGTGGGACTATATGAATACCAATATTGAATATTTGCTAGCGTTCAGTTGCTACAGAATATTTTCTTTAAGGGGATGAATCAAGATTGATTTCAAGCTGAATCTATATACCTACCTTCACTTTTTAAACTTAAGTTGACAGAAGCTAATTTTTCTAAAGGCAATTTCATCTCTTGCATTGTTTATAACATTTTTGAAGTTTTAAGCCACTTTATAAATAAAATGAAGCACTAATAAGAAGAGTTGGATGCATAACTTCTCATTTTGGATGTATTAACAATGCACTACTATGCGTTGGCCACAGAAGTGGTACAATGCCTATGTTTCAACAAATGAGGTTTTAATTATGGAGCAGCAAGGACGATAAAATGTAGAGTTTGAAAGGCGTAGGGATGAATTGAAGAATCTAATGTTTTGAACGTAATTCCGCAAAAATCTCGGGATATGGCGATAGAGCTGAGATAAGATGCACCTTTTTGAGACTGAATGCGTTGTTGGAGGACTATCAAAGGATTATAAACTGGACTAACAACGTAAAACATTGGATCAATATTTAAAAAATTAATTTTTTCGCCGGTCTGACAGATGTAATCTCGCATACAATTTCTGTATCCCAAAAAGGTTAATTTCGGACTATTGTCTATATACATAATTATTTTTTAGTATCAGTAGTGATCTGAAGACTAAAAATAAAATCAATCGTAACGTTTTGATACTCAAAAAAAAAGTAAAGACAAGGGAAATACATAATGCCATTTTTCTAACAGACTAACCTCAATATAAGGAAGTTGCATGCTTTTATGATGTGGATATATACTTCTATAGACGCATCCGGGTTCCATGGACGGAGAAAATAACCAATCATGTGGTGCTACTGCGAGTAGGAAAAGATCCAGAATTGATCTTTGAGATACAGAAAATAAAAGTCGGATACTTGGAATATGTGATGAGAGAAAATTAATATATAATTAAGGCTGATAATTCAGGAAAATTGAGGAAAGAAAATCGGCTGGGAGAAGACGAATATCATGGTTGAAGAATCTCCAAGATTGGTTTCATTGTACTTTAGTAGATATGAACAGAGCAGCTAGATCAAAAATTAGAATTGCCTTGATGATTGCCAACCTCCGAAGAGAGACGACACCTCAAGAAGAAGACGATATTGAGCTGTAGTAGGTAATGCTGTTAAGCGGTTATACCATCGGTGCAGTGACATTGGAGTACATCATGATTAGGAGAAATATAAATTAATCGACATGGTTCCAAACTTCGATTTTAGGCATTTCAGGGGTTCATTTGCCACATTTCACGAGAATGGGTCAAATTGGGCTGATGAGTAGTCGGCAAAAGTTTTGTATTCATAAAGTACTATTAACTACCCTCAAAAAATAGTATGGTAGTATCCGGTACTTGGTAGAAATATCCGAACGTTTTCTTTGTCCTGATCCTTCCAGTCTTGTAATCTCAGTAATTGCTGTACCGATTTTAATTAAAAAATGCAGAGCAATCAGCAAAAAAAATCCTCAAAGTCGGTCAAATTTGTAGGCTGGGTTCCTAACCATTCTCCACTCTTTCGGGCTGGCATGAAGTTAGGGTGGCAGAGACGGTTTTGGATACAAACTCCAACGATTTTTGGGATATTTTATACTTTAGGGGCCTATCCGAATGTTATCTTTCGATACATAATGTGAAATATTTTATAACATAACTTGTAGCTTGAAATTAAGTACATGAAGATGAAAAAATCCACTTTGTTTTTAAGTTTTGTAAGATACTAGCTTTCGCCAGCAGTGCTTCCACCGAAACCATTCGGAAAACACATGACTCCTTTTTAATACCTTTATAGAGACGCGTCAAAATATCACTCCTATAAATAGGGACTACCGAGGGTACTACTCGACCTCTTGTCAGATGAAGCCAAACGAGGCACACAAATAGTTAAGTTATCAGCATATAATATCAATTGAAACCCCGATAGCATTTTCAGCCTTAGGTCGTTCTACAATCGTGGTTCCAGGACCAAATATTTGCTAATGCAACACTCCATTGGTCCACGGTGTGAGAAATAAGAAGAGTTTCAGATAACTTTTTTTATGGTCAGCCTCCCGCAAAGGCTGAAAGCCTATGGTACTGTAGAAGCGCTGCTAGAGGATTAGCGTCGGTGCACGTTAGATTTGAAACGTTGCAAGTTTTAGTCATGTGGAAACATATTCCCCGGCTGGCCATTCCACAGCGTCGACGTTCCCCAAAAGAAGGAATGCTGGAGGAGACTGGTTGGGGGAGTAGGGACCTCGACCTGGTAAAGAGAGCCTGTCTAGTGTTCCTCATTCGGACGGCCTTTAGTGTCATTATCTGGGAGAGCTCACTCGAACATCTTCCGTGATAAAATCTGTAAAATAGGAACAGATCAGCCACCCTTCTTCGATGTTCCTGGCTGTGGAGGTTCTGGATAGTGTCCATCCAGAAGCTTTAAATACTGCTTCGGAGCTCATCCCCACACATGGAACCAGTACTCCAACGATGGTCGGATCTGTGCCTTGTAGAGCAGCAGTAGTTGCTCTGCTAGATACTGCTTCCTACAGCGGAACAAAGCTCCTAGCTTCTGGGATGCCGTTTTGGCAATACTGACGACGTGGTCGTGTCAGTACATGGTATTGTTGATGTTGATCCCCAAAAGCTTGATGGAAGGTGACTCAACTATTGGGTGACCCTCCATTTCCACAATTGGTAAGCCAACGTGAAACATCTTTGACAGTGTTGTTGCCCGAGCTTTCTGTACGTTAACCTGTACTTCATTTACTAATCCCCACTCGACAATTGTTTTGATATCTACGTTGCCGTTGATCTGTGAGGCATGTTGCTGTCGCCGACGTACCATCTCCTGGGATGGTAGTGACTTGCCTGGTTGCATGCACCATATTGATGTTCTCTCATCTATGAAGCTGTATATTAGATTGGATGTTATTTCCAGCAGACCGTTGATGTACAGCAGAAACAGTGTAGGGGATAGGACAGATCCCTGAGGAACACCAACGTTTATTGAGAATACGTCTGACTTACATTAATATCAGATGTCGGTTACATTTCTGTAAATTTTTTGTTTTTGTCAAGCATCCTGTACGGGTTGAGAGAGCTGAATAACGCACGGCGTTTTAGGATGTTGTAAAAAAAATAAATAAATAAATTACAGCAATATAACCAACATCTGATATTAATGTAAGTAGGTTTGTTATTATTATTTTCCTTGTCTTAGTAAATTTAATTCATGCATATTCATTTTCAATGCATGAAAATAAAAACACTAAGCTTATGTTTAAAAGTTTTATAGTTATATTTCTAGCTTCACATACAATTTATAATTCTTTTATTTAATTTTTGTGGTTTTTTTTTGTATTTTGGTAATCGGCGGGGAGCAGGGTAAATACAGTCAGGGAAACGACCAGCATAAACTCATGAAGTCCGGAGGCATCTTGACCACATTCACCTACACTAAAATGATATCCACAAGTTTATTATTAGCTACGCCGGTTGCACCATCTTTGTCGTTTTCAAAGTCCGATTTAGCAAGTCAAAAATTCGAAAGATGTCAAACGCGCGCTGCTGCATATGCTTCGTAGTAAACTGGTTTTTTTTCGTTTTTTATCTCTTTTTTGATCTCATCGCACAGGGACAGAATTAGAAATGAGGATTTAATTACCTATCGGTCAATATCTTGGTATCCCTAAACATTTCGGTTATATGTTACTGATAAAATCACTTTTTTGGCAAGAACAATATATGAATATGAAGAAGTCACAACATAGGAATAGGTATTTGTACCTATGGGTTTGAAAGATATATGAGAAGCGTTCGTTGACAGAATACTCACTCGCCCTTGTACGATATCTGTCCCATCTCCAATATACACCACATACGAGTATGTACGTGACCGTATTGAAATCATTCAATTTCTTTGATGTCGTGTGGGATGCGGTGCAATTGTATAGAGGAAGGCAGGGCAGAAGTAGGTTGGGTAAGGGACTTCAAAAGAAATTCGTTGTCAAAGTTCTTTTTGCGCAAGAAGCAGTATGGTACGAAGTGGATTTCCTGTTGTCGAGGTGTCATCTAGAGCTTTGAAAGCGACGGTCTCGTCACTGTCAAAGGAAAAAAGGGAGACGCTTGTGCTGCTCGATTATCGAATAATTGTTTCATATATCCAAGAGGCTGCGTTGTTGAAGATACATGGCTAATTAGTACTACAGAGAGAGAGAGAGAGAGGGAGAGAGAGAGAGAGTGAATGAGAGAGAGAAGACCATCCTGGCTTTCGCTTTTCCTTGAATCTATGTTATAAACTGCAGTAGGTGAAGTCACCGTACATTACCAAAGACCAGTAAGGGTCACTCGGCGTGCCGCCTCGATTTCAGAGGGGTGCCGTTCGTGCGGTCTCGTTTACTTACAGGGAATCCGAGGCTGTGCGATATTGTTGACGTTCACTTAACTTCTTATACGGGGGTCAATAGAAATGAATTCTATAGTATACATAGAATATAATTTATAATTCAATAAACCCTTCAAATGAATTGACGATACATACCATTAGTTCCTTGAAATATAAATGATAAGATAATGAAAGGGAATAGTACTCTAACAACATATTTTGTCTATATCGAAGAAATCATATACAAAACTTAACAATCTCCTTAAAAACAAAGAAAACGGCAATAATGCAAAAAGGAATACGAATACTGGAAGATACATAACAGACACATTTTTATACTTACCTTTTATATTTGGTTTTATTTTCTGTCTTGATTATTCTTTAATGTCAGCAATAGTAAATTTGGTCGCTAAATATATTTGCACTCCATTATAATATAGGAATAGGTACAAAATATTCATAAAGTCACCTAAGCTAAGCTAAGTATGCGCTCTGAATGGAAAATGAAAAATGTGGGTGTTCTTTAGTGATTCCGTCCGTCATTTTCATCCTGGTCATTGAAGTACAGAAGACCTTGTTACTGGCCATTATTAATTTACGAATGATTTCAATACCTTGGGGTTATAAACCCTAAAAATATGTATGTGTCTGGTTTCTTTGAATAGAGATACCTAAGTTATATCGTGTGATTGCTGTAATTTTGCTATGAACATGTCCTATTTGTACAGCATGCTTCCATATTTTTTAAAACGTCTTCAGAACAGAAAAGATGTCTGACTTTATAATATACGTATATGTATTTTGAGGTAAGGTTGTCATATTTATGGGTACCCACGAACCCTAATGCCCGTTTCCAATTTTCACATCTAGAAACAATATTTATTTTTTAAATTTTATTCAGACATATCTGCCAGTATAAGTTAATAAACTATCTTACCCAGTTTCCTCTTTCGGACATCGAAAAAACGATGTTCCCATTCCTTGTTTGCTGTTGCAGCTATATACAGAACATGTTGCCGGCATTTTTTTGTGAAATACGCAGATACGCGCAATACGCTCAATATACACACAAACACTACTTATTTAGGCACCCCGGTATATCTGACCGCTTGTGTCGCGTGTTAAGTGAAATGACCCTGTAAACCACAGCTGCTAGCGTTCGGCTACTGCTCGAGATCACCGGGCGCCAGAATTCGCCAGCTTGCGTAGTATCCGAAAGCAGAGCGGGAAAGACAACATTGGGGGCGGAGCTTAGAGTGACCCTACTTGCCTTTCGGTGAAGTGTAGGAGACCAAATATTCATTCAGGCGGCGGATAGATGTATACTGGGCCCCTTGATTTGTTTTACTTTCATTAATGACTTACCGTGTAGCATGGTTGCGTCGATAGTTGGCCCTTTTATTTTGGATATTCGCCTCACAGATGACAACTACTTCAATTGTTCACAAAAATAAATTACGAGGCTTGCTAGGGAATGTTCTTATAGATATTAGAATTCAGATCAGCACAATGGAGCTCTTGCACATGTCGCTCATCAGGTCAAGCAACATTGGGCAAACGTTTTTCAGGGCGTTGGATTAGTCGTGGGGAGTGTGGAGATTCGCGGATAACCGCGACGCTACCACCATGACGGATGACAAACAACCTACGGCGCAGGGTGACTGAGGAGAGCGACTCGACAGAAGCAGCGGGGATATATGCTGGCAGTCGATCGACGGTACCGGTACGGCGCGCTATTATTATTATTGTTGTTTAGTTTTGTCTAGCTGTTGTGTTATAGTTATATGGTTGATATATTATATATTGTTGCAATCACTACGTTCACGTTCTAACCGTGCGTACTTAGTTTTGTGAGGCAGCACAGGGAGCCTGTTAACTGGGCTGCAAGATCTCTAGCCCTCACTTCACTACATTATTGTTTATGGGGCTGTATTAAGAATGAAGTGTGTAAAATAAAGATAGACACATGGGATGTGCTAATCTACGAATTAAAAATACTGCAGCCCATATTGAAGAAGGAATAAATGTATCAGTTAGGATTCGTAGCCGAAGCATAAAATATTTCGAAGTTAGTAGCGATATCTTTGAACATTTATTAAATGAACGCTTTGATTAATAAAATTTTAATGCGTGAAATTTATTTATCTGTTACTATGGCTATAAGTTGACAACAAATCAGGATCTTATAAGAACATATGTATTTTTTACATTATTTTCACGTGTATAATACACACCTAGAGTTTGGTGCGTTCCTCCGGAATCACCCAGTATACACGGTGGGCCAATAGTGCGCGGACGGAAGATTGTGGGCTTACTAAAATATATTTGAGAAACCTGTTACTTGGCCGTGGTAGGGAACCTTGAGGGCTATAACATAAAAATAATTTCACTTAAATTTTGACGTTTATACAGGGTGATTCATATCAAACTTACATTTTTCAGAATGGAACTCCCTATATATTATTGCATATTTGGATTCCTTGATCAATTCTAGTGTGACTTTATGAATCATACATGGAACTTTAAACGAACCATTTAGGCGCACCATGTTTGGTATAAGTAGGTATCAGAAAAAAATTGAATATCGCATATTGCCACCTTAGATTAGACGGATAAACTTGAATTTCTTTTATAGTTGGAGAAATCAGTGGATTAATTAAGGAAACTTCAATCGCAGATAACTTGATTTTTTCAAATGGTAATGCCTATTTTGGTTTATAGAATCAAATGTAAAATTTATTTACCTTTCTAACAATACATGATTCTCAACATCAATCTTTTTTGGTTTTCATTTTATTTCAAATTCTCAGTCAAATCGGTGTTTTTCCATTTTCCTGCGTGCAAGCAACCTAGCAGGCCATGAAAAGTAAACAAAGCTAGTTAATATGGAAGAAACCAACTAACTTAGTAGAAAGATGCAAACGAACTAGAGTAGCGAGGCAAGATCATGAAAATTCCTTACATCAGCTCTAACCGCATAAAACAGCGGCAAGATATCTAATGTCAATGAGAAGCTGGGCTACGACAGAAGTGTTTGTTTTTCACAGCCTACTAGCCATTGAGGTCTACTAGATCTTGACAACTTTCTATAACGATTACAAATTTTGAAACAAAAGGAAAACTACCAGCGATTTTTGCTTACAGTTTAACATCCTTAGAATGAAATTTCACATTTAATGGGATAAAAAAATTAGTCATTTCCGTTTAGTTAAGTCAAAAGTGAAGATATCTCCAACTGAAGCATTCCGAACATCAATTGAAATGATTGCTAGAATTTTTTAATTACGCTGTGTTGTAATTGTGTATACTTCATGTAGTTTTCTACAAACAAAATTATGTTTTACAATTCAAACAGACTGCATTTCAAGTTTCATTTTCGCGATTTTGTTAATAAGCAGAAGTACCTACTTTTTGACTTACGGAAATGGCTACTTTTTTATGGAATTAAATGTGCAAATTTATTCAGAAGACATAGATATTCTACTGCCAGCAATAATCACTGGTGGTTTTCCTTTGATTAAATATTTTTTACTGACTTTGGAAATTGGCCAATATCTAGTAGACTGTAAAAAATGAGCGTTCTTGTTATCGCTATTGTTTCTGGTTAGAGCTAATACGTTGTAAGGAATTTTCATAATCTTGCCTCGTTACTCTAGTTAGTTTGAATCTGTCTACCAAGTTAGTTGGTTTCTTCCATATTAACGTGCTTTTGTTTATTTTTCATTGCCTGCTAGGTTGCCTGCACGCAGGAAAATTGAAAAACACAGATTTGACTGATAATTTTAAATAAAATGAAAACCAAAAAAGATTGATATCGAGAATGCCATATCGTTAGAAAGGTAATCAAATTTTACATTTCAAGTTATCTGTGATTGAAGTTATACCAAAAATGGTGATTTGCGCCTAAACGGTTCGTTTAAAGTTCCATGTATGATACGTAAGGTCACACTAGAATTCACCAAGGAATCCAAATATATATGTAATAACATATAGGGGGTTCCATTCAAAAAAATGTAAGTTTCATATGAATCACCCTGTATAAACGTCAAAATTTAAGTGCAAATATTTTTACGTTATAGCCCTCAAGGGTCCCTACCATGATCAAGTGACATATTTTTGAAATATTTTTTAATAAGCCCACAATCTTCCGTCCACGCACTATTGGCCCATCACTCCGTATATTCAAAACACGGTCCGTTCTAGATTTCCTTCTTATTGTATAGTTGATGAGTTGAACCCTCTGGCAATTAAACGTAATCACTGCTGAACTTAATTGTCGTTAATTTTATCGCCGAAGCAGTATTTTGGCAATATTATCTGACGCTCGATAGCTGTATATTAAGGCTTAAATCGAAAATAAATTTTATCGTAAATCACAGTATTAACCGGCGCTTATTTGTATGATCCAGTTTTCTACAACTGCATTTCGTTTATTTGGAATTTTGATTTTTAATTAAAAATCGGCGATATGCCGCTTTCATAATTTATGCGTAATACAATTGGCTGCGTTTTGTGTGCTGATATAATGGCGGGTTCATAACCACATTTCTCGTTATTATTGGTCCGAGAATAGTGTGTGAAATTATATCGTTATTTTCGATGAATACAGTAATGGGTCTATTTGTAATGGCTAAGCATTGGAAATGGATATAGCATGAACATATAAGGCTTGGAGTTTTGTACCGCTGTAGGAAGCTATATACACCAGAGCAACTACTGCTGCTCTACAAGGCACAGTCCGACCATCGTCAGAGTATTGCTCCTATTTTGGGGATGCGCTCCGGAGCACCCTCTAAAGCTTCTGTACACTATCCAGAAGAGAGCAATTAGATTAATCGATACGCTTAATCTCACAAAGGACGTCCACAGCCTGGAACATCAAAAAAGGGTGACTGACCTGTCCCTGTCTTACAGATTCTATCACAAGAGATGTTCGCGTCAGCTCTCCTAGATAATAACGCCAAAGTATGTCCGAACAAGGAACACTAGAGAGGCTCTGCGAGCTCATCCTTACCAAGTCGAGGTCCTTACTCCCCGAACCAGTCTTCTCCAGCATTCCTTCTTTTGGAGAACTTCGACGCATTGGAATGAGGTGCCGCCTTAGAGTAACAACTGAACATAGAGGTAGTAAACAAACCACTTCAGCATGGCGTGCTCAAAGCCATCATCTTTTGACACTTCAGCCTCCAAACATTGCCAAATAACCTGAAAATTCTTCCAATGCAACCCATGTTACAAACACTGCTTTGCACTGTCCCATCTCGAAAAACTGTTAAACTACACTCGAATATAGCACAGCAAGTCCGTAAAGCTTCACTACAATTACCAAAAAATAGCAAATTCAATTTTAGTGGCCAAGCATAAAAGACGCACAAACAAAACAAACGTTTGACAGTCGGAGGTTACTCTAAACAAATCGCAGGAAAATTATATAGGCGTTGCCAGCTCCTCAAAATTTATGTAAGACAGAATTTGCGTTTATGATGGAGAAACATGCAGTAACGCAGTAGAGGTCAACATATCTATTGATTTTGCTGTAATCATTTCTGAACCATCAAAATACCGTCTTTTTTAATGTAGAATGGTTATTTCTGGATACTATACAATTAAGACGATAGTAAACAATTATGATTGCCGTATATGGTGGTCAATATGACAACGTAAGAAAAGATGTTGGCCTATTAGAATTAGTTGTTTACTACCTCTATGTTCAGTTGTTACTCTGAGGGTGTCGCCGAATTTGTTTCCCGACGGCTACAACCTGCAGCATTTGAAATCTAACGTGCACCGATACTTACCTTCTCGCAGCGCTTCTACAGCTTTCAGCCTTTGCGGGAGGCTGACCATAAAAGAATACTAAGAATGGCGTCAAGTGGCTTAAAACATTTAAAGAAAACAAACTCTCCAACTTCCTCACCATCCCAATTTCACCCCTCTACACTAGGTATAATAGTCAAATGTTCACATACGACACCATTCAACGCCCCTAAAAATTGTTTTCCGAAATTGTATATGTTTGGCAGCGGCATCGATCAAAGCTGCTTGTTGACGCCTCTTCTATTAAAATTATTCCAACGTCCGGTCCTTCTACAAATAGCCATCACGTGCCAATCCCAATACATCGAGGAAGCCGAAAGAAAATTAAAAGAACTCCTATCAAGAATGGCAGAATACAACAAGATAAACCAGCTACGCCCAAACTCAGAAAAACTCAAACATGCCTATTCCATCTTGATAACCGGCAAGCGAATAAGGAACTGCAATTAAAATGGAATTCGACTAGGCTATAGTAGTTCCCAAACCCAGTTCATCATCAGACAGAACGCTGTCCTATATATACAGGGTACATGTCCCACAACGATTAAGACTAGCAATATATCGGAACTCGGCAGTAGTAGCGAATTATAAATTGGTGTAAATTAGAGTAAATATAGCATCTTTTCTTATTACTGCGTCATCCAATGAGGTATTTGTTTTTGATCACGTGACATCCGATTCAAAATTTTTAATGGGACACCCTATATATTAGTGACTTTTTGTGTTCCTCCCGATAAAACAATTCCAATAAACTAGCACACCTGGGATCTAAAGTGATTAATTCTAGAGCTACATGTGCTTAAAGGATGGTACCATTACCATTGATTATAAAATGTAACCATACAGTTAGATTACTTTGGTAGTGTTTCATAATGGTAGGTGGTACAGTCCTTTAAGTACCTGTAGCTCTTGAATTAATCACTTCAGACCCCAAGTGTGCTAGTTTGTTGGAAGTGCTTTATCGGGAGGAACACAAAAAGTCACAAATATACAGGGTGTCCCATAAAAAACGTCACGTGATCAAAAACAAATACCTTATTGGGTGACACCGTAATAAGAAAAGATACTATATTCGCTCTAATTTACAGCCCCAAAATTATAAGTCGCTACTACTGCTCAGTTCCAATATATTGGTTGTCTTAATCGTCGTGTATAAACACGTAGAGAAGATCAGAATAAAGGTAAATACGGGGAACGGTGTTATTAGCAAGCTGGTCAACTTTCAATGGGGGGGGGGCATCCTGGCGTATTGCGGACAACATCTCTTGCCATGTGCTTTGCTCCAGTTCAATACGCATGCCCTGTATGGTCCAGATCGACTCATGCTAACAAGCTGGACCCTATCCTAGACGACACCTGTAGGATAATCGCCAATTGTCTAAAACTTACTAACCTCTGGACCACCTATACATGTTAGCGGAAATAGTTTCCCTCAAATCATGTATGACAGAACGAAGTAGACAGTCATTGGATAGAAGGGCACAAGCCTCCAGCATCCAGACTTAAATCCAGGAAAAATTTCATTATGTCAGCAAACCCACTGACAGACTAAATCAGTAACGAAAGAGGTACTGTGGAAGCTGCGGTTAACCGAAAACCACATACAAGCTTGGAATCCAACTTGGAAAGCCTCCCTGGAGGATCGCAACTGGAATGACGGAAGACGTGAAAAAGCTTCAACAAGATTAGATACCAATTGGGCAGATCTGGGAATAACCTATTAAAATGGGGACACGCTGAGGACGGTTTATGCGTCTGCGGGGAGAACCAGACAATGGAGCATCTCCTATCTTGCCCATCTTTGCACAATCCAGGATCTTTGGAAAGCAAATGACACGGCAGTGCAGTGTGACAGACACTGGAGAGAGATAATGAATATATACCAATAATCATCCAGTTCTAACGAGGCACTGATTTTATAAATTTGTGTAGACCTGCATTAGTTGCAATGGTCCTCGAGTCTAAGAAATCACGCTAGTAATTTATATGCTCCAAAAGTTTGTTCCTGTTCCACATGTATATCTTCAAAAACAGTGTTTATATAGGGTGGCCCTGAATTTCCTTGACACGTCATATTCTCGTAACCAAAAAAAGTTCAAACGAAATCTGAGTGGAACTTACTACAGGGTCTATCAAACCAAGCCTTCCAAACATTTTTTTGTACTTCAACCCTTAACATTTATTTTGCAAATAGCACCCAATAGTTTTTCCCACACAAATTAGGTCCCTATTTTATTTAAAATCTTTTGGTACCTTTGATTTTATACAAAAACGTATTGTTTTCGTAGTCATAAGCATAAAGTAAATAAAATAAGGATTTGTTTAAAGCGTAATATATTCGCAAGAAAAACAGATAAAAAGAAAACTAAGGATACTGAATGACCTATAATCCCATGCTTTCGAAACATTTTTGCTTTTACTTTAACCCCTAAAACTCACTACCAAATTTTCTTCCAAATAGCACGCCACAGATTTTCCTACATTAATGAGGTCGTTATTTTATTTAGTGGCTTTGACTTCATACACAAACCAATTTCTTTTATAAAGTCATTAACATAAGATAAATAAAATGAGGATTTGTTTGAGGCGTAATATTTTCTTAATAAAAAAATGTCAAGTTGATTGACTCAGTACTTCCCACGCATTACGGTGATACCACTTTATTATTTTCCCATAGCATGAAGCTTTAGTCTGAGATCGCCTTGCAACCAAATCATCGCCCCAATTTCACCCCCACCCAAAAAAGGTAGAAAACGGCCAGGAACCCCTAAAATATCTAAAAACGAAGTTTGAGCTGTTTTCATATTTTTAGTTTTTTGATTATTGCTACGCTGCCACTGACACGATTTCTAACAAGCATACGCGTTTTCCATCCCCACCACAGTAATAATAATGTGTCAAAATTCCATTAGAATCAATTCAATAGTTTCCACGTTACAAAATACAAAACGATCGAAAGCAATAAATACTCGTACCTCGTACCAAAAAAGTCCCTTAGTTTCTGTAATAGGCAAGGCAATGTTCAGATGGATCTAAAAAGGTGATTTATGTCGCTAGGTCTTCCTTCACAGGTCAGTGGACAGCCTATTATGAATACAGCAAATTTTTCAGTTTTTCAACGCCCCCACCCCCCAACCACCCCAATTTCACCCCCACCCAAAAAAACTCAGAAGATGTTCAGGAACCTCTAAAACACTTAAAAACAAAGCTTGAGCTGTTTTTATATTCAGTAGAAGAGGTTTCTTCGGATTTTGGGATAAATTAATGCAAGAGGTTTTTAACTCAAAGGCTCTTTGCGCCGCCACTGGCACGATTTATAAAAACCATACACATTTTCCATCCTCGGCACGGTAGTAATACTGTGTCAAAATTTCATTAAAATCAATTCAACAGTTTCTTCGATACAAAATATAGAACGATCTAAAGCAATACTCATATGTTTATAACAGAAAAAATTGTAAGTCCCCTGGTTTCTGTAATAGGCAAGGCAATTTTCGGATGGACCTAGAAAAGTTATTTATGTCGCTAGGTCTTCCTTCACAGGTCAGTGGACAGTCTATTATGAAAGCAACAAATTTTTCAATTTTACAACCCCCACCCCCCAACCACCCCAATTTCACCCCGACCAAAAAAAAAGTAGAAAATAATAATCATGAACCCCTGAAACGCCTAAAAACGAAGTTTGAGGCATATTTAAAATTTTTTTTTTTTGCTGATTACTCCGCCGCCCATGCACCGATTTTCAAAATTATAGGAACATTACCTACTACGACACCACAGCATATCGCTGCCCAAATTTCATAACAATCCATCCAGCCATTACTGAGATTACGTGGTTAGAAAAACGCGTACAGACAGACAGACAGACAGACCGACAGACCGACAGACCGACAGACCGACAGACCGACAGACCGACAGACCGACAGACCGACAGACCGACAGACCGACAGACCGACAGACCGACAGACCGACAGACCGACAGACCGACAGACCGACAGATCGACAGACCGACAGACCGACAGACCGACAGACCGACAGACCGACAGACCGACAGACCGACAGACTGACAGACCGACGGAAGTGAGTGACGTGGATTTTCGTCATGTAGACATCATAAAACGTCCAAAAAGCGTATTATCTCAAAATCGAAAATTTTCGCAATTACAATACTCCCATCACCTATCGGTGTGGGAAGTAAAAGGATAAAAAATATATTTGTTTTCGAAGCATGTATTATGGGACATTCAGTACCATTACAAACCTAGTTAGTTTTAATTCCCTTTTTTGCCTCACGAAAGGTCTTATTTTATTTGTGTTATGCTTATGATTTTACGAAAAAAAAAATAAGTTTTAATATAAAATCAAAGGTACTACAAGATTTTTAAATAAAATAAGGATTTAATTTATATAGGAAAGTCTATTTGGTGTTATTCGGAGAACAGAAGTTAAGGGTGAGTTTTAAGGGTTCAAGTACAAAAACAATGTTCTAAAGGCTATGATAGACCCTATACTATAGTTCTTACAAAAATTCCACTCAGATTTCGTTTGAGCTTTTTTTTCGTTACAAGAATATCACGTAGTATTATTGAAGTGTAGAGTATTACCAACATATTATTTCTTTTATGTGACACAGAACTTTGGTACAAATATCTTTTTGCTTCTCTCTTCAAATAAAAAAAATGGAGTCAAGTTGATTGACTCAGTACTTCCCACACATTACGGTGATACCAGTTTATTATTTTCCCATAGCATAAAGATTTAGTCTGAAATCCCCTTGCAACAAAATCATCGCCAGTACCCCCCCCCCCCCAAATTGTCATATGCCGCTAGGTCTTTCCTGCACAGGTCAATGAACAGCCTATTTATCAATAATACAAACTTTTCAGTTTTACAACCCCTTTTTAGTTATTTGATTATTGCTCCGCTGCCACTGACACGATTTCTAACAAGCATACGCATTTTCCATCTTCACCACAGTAACAATAATGTGTCATAATTTCATTAGAATCAATTTAATAGTTTCCATGTTACAAAATACAAAACGATCTAAAGCACTAAATACTCTTATGTATACAGAAAATTCCAAGTCCCTTAGTTTCGGTAATAGGCAAGGCAATGTTCAGATGGACCTAAAAAGGTGATTTATGTCGCAAGATCTTCCTTCACAGGTCAGCGGACAGCCTATTATTAATACGGCAAATTTTTCAGTTTTTCAACCCCCCACCCACCAACCACCCGATTTTCACCCCCACCCAAAATAACTCAGTAAATGATCAGGAACCTCTACAACGCTTAAAAACGAAGTTTGAGCTGTTTTTATATTTTTATTTTTTTATTGTTTCTGCGCCGCCACTGGCACGATTCATAAAATCCATACGCATTTTCCATCCTCGCCACGGTAGTAATACTGTGTCAAAATTTCATTAAAATCAATTCAATAGTTTCTTCGTTACATAATATAGAACGGTCTAAAGCAATACTCGTATGTTTACACCAGAAAAAAGTCCTTTGGTTTCTGTAATAGGCAAGGCAATGTTCAGATGGATCTAATAAGGTAATTTATGTCGCTAGATCTTCCTTCACAGGTCAGTGGACAGCCTATTATGAATACAGCAAATTTTTCAGTTTTTCAACCCCCCACCCCCCAACCACCCCAATTTTACCCCCATCCAAAAAACTCAGAAAATGATCAGGAACTTCTAAAACACTTAAAAACGAAGTTGAGCTGTTTTTATATTTTTCGTTTTTTTTATTATTTCTGCGCCGCTACTGGCACGATTTATAAAAACCATACGCATGTTCCATCCTCGACACTGTAGTAATACTGTGTCAAAATTTCATTAAAATCAATTGAACAGTTTCTTCGTTACATAATAATATAGAACGATCTAAAGCAATACTCATAATATGTATACATCGGAAAAAAGTCCTTTAGTTTCCGTAATAGGCATAAGGCAATGTTCGGATAGACCTAACAAAGTTATTTATGTCGCTAGGTCTTCCTTCACAGGTCAGTAGGTAGTCTATTATGAATACAACAAATTTTTCAATTTTACAACCCCCCAACCCCCAACCACCCCAATTTCCACCCCCACCCAAAAAAGTAGAAAACGATCGGGAACACCTAAAACGCCTAAAAACGAAGTTTGGGGAATATTTGAAATTTTTCGTTTTTTGCTAATCACTCCGCCGCCAATGCACCGATTTTCAAAATTATAGCAGCATTATCTACTACGACCCCACAGCATATCGCTGCCGAAATTTCATCACAATCCATGCAGCGGTTACTGAGATCACGAGGCTAGAAAAACGCGCACAGACTGACAGACAGACCGACAAACAGACCGACAGACAGACAGACCGACGGAAATGAGTGACATGGATTTTCGTTATGTAGACATCATAGAACGTCCAAAAAGCGTGTTATCTCAAAATCGAAAATTTTCGCGATCACAATACTCCCCTCACCTATCGGTGTGGGAAGTAAAAGACAAGTGGTGTGGCGAAGTATGAGGAAACACCCGGTACAGTTCTTACTAAAGAGCTGTCGACGATTAGGGAGGTCTATAAAGACTGTGCATCTGACTTGGACCACGTGTCTCCAGCGAGAAAGGTCAATTATTTATTGACTCCAATATTCTGCGTGGAGATATTCATTAAGGAAAGATCGACGCTGGTGCAGTTTTAATTACTTTTAATATCACGCCAAATGGGGAACGGCTCCGGTCTATTAGCTGAAAGACGACCACCGTCATCGCTAGTTCACTTCAAATTGCCTATTTCGCTTGGAGGTTTATCGGTGCCATTTCATTTCTGTTTGCTTATTAGCAGAAGGGTACTTAACATGAACCTCCGTTTAGATGCCGCCACGTATACATATTATGTATATGTAGGATACACAAGCTGTAGTAATTTCACATTCCACGAAAAGGATGTCTATTTCAAGAATTGGCTACTATTTACACGGTCAATAAATCGATCAAATTTGTGACCTTGAATAAATCCGTGAAGAAGTTGACAAATTAGAAAATTATTGAAATTTTTTGGAAAACTAGCGTCTATTATATGAATCAGATTAACACTGAACAATAATAGTTGGCATTATTATAAATTCCGTACGTAGTATGTTGATGGAACTTTATAAGTGACAATAAATTGTGTGTGTGTAGTTTTAAGTTTTTATTTCCACACCACATTATGTGCATTTCAAGGCCTCGCCTCACATAGAGGGATAACTCAATACTTCAATGTGCACGCCTTAGAGTTCACTTAAAACTCACTATGTATGGGCACCGTACATTAACAAAGACAAGTAAGGTCATTCGCCGTGCCGACATTGATGTGAGTCTCACAAATGCGAGCCGCCTCGATTTGATAGGGGTTCCCTTCGTGCGATCTCGTTTTCTTACAGGGAATCCGACTGTGCGATATTGTTGACGTCAACGGTCGACGTTCACTTTACTTATACGGTGGTCAATAGAAATGAATTCTATAGTATAGATACGAGTAGAATATAATGTATTATTCAATAAACCATTCAACACAATAACTGCAGATGCAGCTACTAGGGTGGTAAATAGCTCAAGGAGTATTATAGATCATGTTTTGTCAGATAGATGTAGTAATTTGAAATGTACGATTCAAGTAGTAACAGTAACAGTCTGATCATTCGTAATTTGTTGTCAATAATCTTAGGTGTAAACAAAAAGTACTTGCGACAAAATATAGAAAAGAAGTAAACAGAATAGATCATAAAAAATCATCTCAAAATTTGAAAAGAATATTCAAACTACAGAAGTTCAATCATTTCAGGAACTAATTGACTTCATCGCTTCTTTTAAAAAATATTCGGAATTCAAAAAGACGTATAAGATACGTGAAAATAACGCCTGGATAAATCAAAAAATTCTCAAAATGACTGAAAGCCGAGTCAAAATGTATAAACAAAAGGTTAAAGAACTGGGAAACACGAATTTGGAAAATGAATTTAAAAAACTTAAGAATCAAGTCAATGATAAAATTAAAGAATTAAAAACAGATATTTTAAAAATCAATGGGAATAAGTACGCACAAATATAAAAAACAATGGGGCTATATACAAAGCATATCGCCGGCATTTTTCTGTGAAATACGCACAAAACGCTCAATGACACACGAACACTACTTATTTAGGCACCCCGGTAGATCCGACCGATTGTATCCCGTGCACCGTGTCGCGTGTTAGGTGCTGTTAAGCTAAATTCAGATGCATACGATATCCGACGATGCGAAGGTACGAAACTGTTCCTATTGGTTGAAATATCTTGATTTGACATCATTCTGAATATTTCAACCAATAGTAACAGTTTCGTACCATCGTATCGTCGGATGTCGTATGCATCTGAATTTAGCTTTAGGTGGACTGACCCTGTAAACCACAGCTGTTAGCGTTCGGCTACTGCTCGAGATCGTCGGGCGCCAGAATCCGCCAGCTTGCGTATTATATCCGAGAGCACCCCTGGAAAGACCACATTTGGGGCGGAACTTAGAGTGACCCTACTTGTCTTTGTTAATGTACGGTGGTATGGGGAAGTGTGTGGCGTGCATAGTTAACGAGTTGGGAATCAAACGCTGCTTGATTTTTGGCGTGCGCAGTTACAGTTGCACCGGGAAGAGTGTCTGTGTGTGATAAATAAGTCCGTACCAATTTCGGGTTGAAGCAGTGGCGTTTATCAACATTCAGTATTCATCAAGATGTTGGGCTTGTGCATCATTTCACGTGAATTTTTAACAGATTTGATTGAATTATATCGACAATATGCTTGGGGGATGTCAAATGTAAAGACTATAGTGATCGTAATAAAAAGAATGGTGCGTATGAGACATTGATAACAAAAATGAAAGAAGTCTTTTACTCTTAAGCAGGCCACTGTCATCGAAATAAGGTCTTTTAGTGACCCTATTTTACACAAGATTGACGCTCTTACCCGTTGTGTGTGAATGTGTGTGGAGAAAGGCAGGCCACATGTTTAACTTCACGTAAAAGTGCGCAGTCAAACCCGTGCATTCTTCCCTCTGTGTGAGTGGCTGCCTTTAGAGTTTCGCGATCAAATTCCACTTTTCCCATTAAGAGTGGAATTGGGATGGCGGGTTGGTGGAAGACTCAGTACTTCTCTAACATGGTGCCTACAAAAGACTTGCAGTTCCTCTGTATCTGCATCATCATCATTATCATCAAAAAAGTAAACAACGATCAGGGGTTAAAATACATATCTCCTAAATCTAGATACATTATAATTCTTGAAATTTAATGTAATGTATCATATAAATTTTGTTTTAGGTATCTGGGAGGTCCATAATCACTTTCTGCCTTACTTAAATGCATTTCCTATATAGAATATGGATTCAGAATTATGAAGAACAAAACCTAGTTGTTTTTCAAACTACATATGTACATAAAATTTCAGAAGGTAATAGTTACGACCTTAATGAAGGGCGACACAAAACGATTTTTTTTTAAGTTTTTTAGTGTGCAAATGTTTGTAATTTAACAACCAAACACGATATTACAACAAGGCCACTGTATACTGTGTAAGGCTCTGGTATTTTGGAAGTCGCCGAAGTGAAATAACTTTTAAAGATGCCATCCACTCGTGGTGGCGGAACGTGAAGCCTTAACGCTAAACGACACCGGCCTAAAATCCCAAGAACCACAAACTCAAAGGCCACTGTGTTGCCCTAGCGCAAGCTTTATTCTTCAATTTGCTTTTTGAATCATTACTGCAAGTTTAAAGTTAACATCAGGAGCTTCTAAATGCGAAATGCAACTTTATGGTGACCTTTGGACCTTAGGCTTGGACCTTACCTTCAGAACTTTGGACTGGCCCTCATTTTAGACATACATACTAGAGAAAGGGAATAGGCGGTCACGCCTCCTCGCTGACACGGGAATACGTATTTTCCTTGATTCTCAAGTTCGCGCGCTATACCCTAGACCCCTAGACCCCTAAACCCTTAAATCATATTTTCAGTACAATATTGTTATGTTGAAATCAGACAGATAAGCTGTCATCTTTATTATGCACTTTCAATCATTTCAAACGGTTCAGTTAATGTTTCACCCAACGGAAGACGGAATTGCTTTGCACAACTTTCATCTCGTCGATAGGTACGCTAAACACTGACGTTTCTACCAAACTTCAAACGTTAAATCGAAGCCTACTTTGATGAAAGTCAACGTAAGATGAAGTTTTTATGTCTCGTTATGTGTGTTATGAAGTTATACTTTTGACAGAAGTTACAGCAGACTCTTACTGATTAGTGATATATTTTCGTCAAAAATAACCCTTATCTACATAGAAAAAACAGCGTTTAAAAGGTAAAGTAAGGTTGGGTTCTGTGATCTGCGTGGATTGCGTTGACCAGAATTGTTTTGGATCGCCCACTATAGCGCGTAACAATCCGTCAACCGTGACGTAAATTTTATACATATACATGCAATTAACGATTGATGTGAAGAAAAACTTGCGTTGACTACACCACACCCTGATAGTTAATTACATAAAATACGAGCTCGAGTTATTATAATGTTACAGTAGCGTAATTACGATTTTCCTCTTTATTATGTATCCACATATATTATAGACATATACATTATACGTATATGTGTGTATGTGGATGCAATGAACTGTTTCATTAAATTTAATGTATATACAGAGTGTTCCTGAATGTCATGTAAATATGGAAGCGGATGGTTTATTTTATGACTAAATTTAATATGAAACATATGACGAGCTCTGGCAAGTCAAAACTGTACTCCTTAGGAATCATAGACTTTTGGAACGTTTTGAATAATTTTTCAGAATTACTCGTCATATATTTGTAATGAGGTAACATGTTTGTCAGTCTGTCCGTCATCCGGTCTGTTTGTCTGTCGGTCAGATTGTCTGTCTATCTGTTGTCGTTTTTCTAGCCTCGTAATCTCAGTAATCGCTGCCTGGATTGTGATGAAATTTGGGTAGCTGCTATTTGCTGTGGGGTCGTAGTAGGTAATGCTGCTATAATTTTGAAAATCAGTCCACGGGTGAGCTGTGAAAGGCAGACCTAGTTGCATATTATACTTGTTTAGTCCATCTGAACACTACGGAATCCAATGGACTTCGACCTTTCTGCTGTATACATAGGTATGCGAGTATTGCTTTAGATCGTTCTGTGTTGTGTCACGGGGAAGTCGTTGAATTAATTTTAATGAAAGTATTACTACCATGACGAAGATGGAAAATGCGTATGGTTTTTAGAAATCGTTTCAGTGGCGGCGCAGTGGTAATCAAAGAACTAAAAATATCGGCTTCGATTCGTCCAGTTGAAGCTTGCAGAATCGAAACTATGTCGTCTTACTTCCTATGGGGAGAAATGAAAGAAACTATTTGCGAGAGCTTTTGTTTTGGATGTTTTTTTTTTGCGGGCGAGTGAGCGGGCGATGGTTTGTTGCAAGAGTATCTCAGACTATAGCTTTATGCAATGGGAAATAATAAAACTGTATCACCGCGTTATGTGTGGTAAGAACTAAGTCATTCAACTTGACCCCATTTTTTGAATTTTACAATACATACAGCTATTTAGGAATTTTATCCATAAATTTGGACGAAGTTTTTCAATGTGGTGAATAGCAAAGACCTATGTTTATGAGTATAAAACAAAAATTAAATCCAGCCCTCATCCAGAAGAGTATCAAAACCATCTAAGTTTCACTAAAAGGACAGTGCTGGATAATGTCATTATATACTACTATTACAATTGATGAAATGTGTTGTACATATCTGCTTCAGAAATGTCCATATTTAATAATTATTGCTAAAAGATTCTTAAAAATCTTTAAAAACCTCTAAATATCATTACAACAACAAATACACTGAGCACCGATACATGGGCAGTGCAACATGGCTAATTGTCGACTGAAGCTGCAAGAATGCGCAGCTACGGAGCAAAAAATGGTCATAGTTTGCTTTTAGGTACCAGTTTTTTATTGTAACTATTTACACATTATGATTTGTACCTTATCTTGCAAAAACACTATTATTATATAATGTATGACATATGTTGGTATTGATTGGATTGTAGTTATATCTTTACACTGATTTATATAAGTGCTGTTACACCTGAAGATATAGACGATTCTAGACCTCCGCTGTAGACAGTTACATATTACACAACTACTCACGCTCCCGTCGCCAATTCTGCGAAGCGCTAGTGTATAAATATCCATTTTCATCGTAGTATGAGGTAATGAAAGTCATAAAACCGGGCTCATTTCTAAAGATGCAGATGACACTGGATCGACGAGAGTCTATCTCATTATATGGCGTATCGTATATCCTTGCCGTATTCCCATGTGTCTAACAGCTTGCATCTACTTTTCGCATAAAGCTCAGCTGTTGGTTGTTGCTAGGCTGCAGTCAGTGTTATGTCCATATGACAAGGTCAATTCCAATTCCTCAATGTTAACCTTACAATATTTCATCTGACCGGTAATGTGTTCGATAATTTTTTAATGAAATCTATCGAATAACTATCTGATGGATTACAAGTTGCAAAAACGTGTATCTCTGCATCCCCAACTCGCAATTCTATGTTTATGCCGCCTCTAACTGAAGGTGATGTATTCGATCTAATAAAAGACGTTGGACAAAGTAACTCTACTGGTTATGACGAGATGCCTCATAGCTTTCTCAAAGCTATAGCAGATTTTATCGTTGGTCCTTTAACAATACTTATCAATGTATCCTTTCAGTTAGGAATTCTCCCAGATAAGTTAAAAACCGCTATTGTTGTTCCTATACATAATAAATTAAAACAAAAGAACTTTTTAAAAAAAAGCCTTTATTTAAAGGTTCTAAAAAAAGAAAATAAAATATACCTTTAGAGTGTTAACTATCAACTTATAGCCTCATTATACACAATTTATATTATCATAAAATCTTGTCGCGAGGTTTGCGTAAGTACCTATAGAAATTCAGTTAAACTGAAATTTTAACACACTTAAACTTAGCAGACCAAGTTAGTCAATTGAATAGGTACCAGTTAACTTACACAAGTATATCGCGCGACAAGCTTTTATGATCATATAAATTGTGTATAATGAGGCTGTAAGTTGATAGTTAACACTCTAAAGGAACGTTTTATTTTCTTTTTTTAGAACCTTTAAATAAAAGCATTTTAAAAAAAAGTTGTTTTAATTCATTCTTTACTTTTTAGTTATTAACTTGCATTTATATCAAACAAAACTGTTATTTATTTTCAACAAGCCCTTTTATTTGATATCCACATTGCAGAAGTGCATTAAAAAGAACTATTTCGCCATCTTGGATGGTCCACCATAGTTGATTTAGAATGACCTCATATTATTTTTCGAGTCACTCTCAACAAGCCCTTTCACTGTGCAAAGACTCTCTTCTCTCAGGTCGTAAACAAGGTTCATGCAGTGATAAAACAACTCACCTACTTTGAATAGTATATTTTCCCCAAACTCTTACAACAAAACACATCATAGTATTATATCTAAAAATACATATTATTTGCCATCATTTGAACGACAGTTTCTAACTTAGGATTTGCGCTATCCTGATATCCACTCATTTTAGTAGATTTCCCTCTATTAGACATCATGAAAACCTTAAACTAAACTAAAAATATAGACCTACTCTAAACATAACCTTAAAACTATGTTGGTGATAAGAGTCCACTAACAACACGAGTTTATCCCTATTACTGTCCCAAAGTCAGCACCCCAAATGTTCCTTTAAAACTTATTATTGGAAAATCCTTACCACCGATCTTCTTTACCACTTACGTCGCTGTCACAGTCATACACACCGGCTGTCCGGTCTACCCTTCGTGGTTGCTCGGTGCACCTGCGGTTCGTTAGCTACCCCCTAACCTCATGCCGATGTCGTCACCGTCGCCGTCGTTGATACAACCTGGTGATGACCACTGCGTAGGTTGTATATAAAGGAACTCGTACAATTCGATCCAGAATCTCCTGTGACTGCTGCCAGATTCTTGCTCACACCGCAAGCCTCTAGTTGAGCGCCAAATGCAAAAATTCTCTTCTCTCAGGTCTTCAGGTTCATGCAGTGATAAAACAACTTGCCGGCTTTGAATAGTATTTTCCCCAAGCTTTCACAACAAAATTCATCGTTTGGCTAAAAATGACATCAGTGGATGTTGCGTCTATTGTCAGTGATGACATTCCTCTCATTAGATTGTCATTCCCCTTAGCATCTGGGCGTTCTCATATCAATATGGATACCCATATTGTAGAAATGCCTTGTAAGAGAAATGCATTAAATAACTATTCCACTATTGGATTTAGAACAACGTCATATAGCGTATCGTGCATTGTCATCCAAACTAAACGTGTATACAAAATTTCAGCTCAATCGGTTGAATATATCTGCTTCAAAATTGAGTTGCAAGATTCCACCCGAACAAGCGTACATACATTGCAAGTTAAATAAAAGCTTTTAAAAAGAAAAATCTTTGAAATCTTTAAAAAGGCGTTTTATAAAGGTATTGTTGATTATGTGTCAAAAAACAGTATAACCAGTCGTCACCAGTTTGGTTTTCAGAAAGTTATACCAACCAAAGACGCTTTGTATTATTTTATATTGGATGCTCTCGAAAAGCACGAAAATCTGCGTGTCTATTTTTTGACTTAAGGTGTGGTTTTGATACGGTAGATCACAATCTGTTGCCGGAAAAGTTACATCGTTATGGTATCAGAGGCGTTAACTTGAAGTGGGAAGTAAAACGAATATTTTGTCTTAAACATTAAGCACAAAGATAAGGAACATTTTGTTTTAATGGTTGAGTCTTTAAACCAAATCATCAACTTCTATAGAACAGGTCTACGTTAATGATGCCAAACCATGAATCTATCACCGCCAAAATTAACGTTATGAATACTGCCTCGAAAATTGGTTGGTAGGTAGGCAAAGGCAACATTTTCACACGCTCTCCTAAGAAATTCATATAAGTTCGCTAATTCCATTGCTAATCTAGGTCAGTATACTGAATAATCAACTCACAGAGTTGGTCCGTCTAGGTCATTTTCATGTGTACAGTTTTTGACTGAGGGAAGGTATTACAAATATAATAGGTAATAGTCATCTTGTATTTTAGGCATATGACACTTGTCGCAATTGCTAAATAATACAGATATCTAAAAACAAGTTTTCGTTTCATTTTCAGATGATAATAGTGGTTTCATAAAATTAACTACTGCGTTCTATCAAGTTAACGTCAAATAGATCTAAAGGATCCGCCATAGCGGTCGCTAGATGACAGAGCCTGTTTTCCGGAAACATAAGTTTAAACCCTGCACTTTTTACGGAATTCCGAGAATCGAAAGTAAAGGCAGAACATATAGCGAGAAAAGTTTAATTCAATTCCGTGGCATAGAAACAATTTATATAATTATGTAACAGCTGAAATATTCCATTTCAGCGAAACTTATTAAACAAGAAAACTTCATGAACATTGTATTTTGTCTTTTACTTGTGCTGTTATTCTATTGTTTTTATACATGTAACACGAATTATATTCATTTTAAAAATAGAACAACAAAGGAGAAAAGACACATTGAGGAAAGCTGCCATTTATAATTAAGGTTTGATGTAGCTGAGTAGAGCAGATTTGATGCTTCAGGTCTATATAAATAAGTTACAAACTCGCAAAGAACGAATTCCAAACTAAAAAATTGTAATTTAACTGCGACAGGATTGTTTAACATTCATTTCATAATTATGTATTTCTTTAGTGAACAAGTTCCTTGGAACACCCTATAAAAGTAAAATCGTTTGGTTGGATCCGGGATCAAAGTGGATCAAATTTTTTCTAATCCAGGAAAATCCCAGTCATTTTCGACAGAGCAGGCGGAAGAGGCGCCTTACGAATGTCAAAAATGAATAATACCTACATAAATATAAAATTATTTCTAAATGCAGAAGTTAAAATTAGTAAAAACTTATTTGCAATCTTCAACATTACAAGATCGCTTAGTTGCGCTGACGACGATGTCCATCGAGTACGCCATCTTAACCCTTAATTACCACACTGGGGCTATGAGACCCTGGCATTATTTTAAATCTGCACTACTTTTTTTATTTTGGATAGTATATCTTGGCGCTTCCACCTAAATTTAGTTTACTTTGATTGCGTGCGGTCCGATATGTTAGTTTGTCCAGAGCTGTGGTGCTGTTAGCGTTTGAAGTTAGCTTTGGGTCTAGTTGACCCCAGTGTGTTATTTAAAAGTAGATATTTCAAGTGCGCAGTTTTGTTTTTCATTAAATATTTCCAAAAATAAAAATATCCATTCACGACTTACACCACCCACTGACTTAGAGAGAACTACATTTGGAAATTCAGAATATTTTAGTTGAAAATACAGAGGAGGACCTTGTTGGAGACCTCTTGTGCAAAGCTCATTTATGACTAACATAAACACTCAATTTGTCTGAACTGTAGTGCCGAAATGTAAAGAGGAAATTATTGATTCAAAAAATGTACTTTAGAGACATTACTAGAATCACAAAGGCTTTGTTATTTTGTCTTAATTTTTTTGTTTTCATCTGACAGTGTGCGTCTTAATTTGCAGTTGAGGATTTAGGTTTTGTTACATTTATGTAAACAGTTCATCATGTATTTTGTTTATTTTTTATTTTACTGAAATATTATGTTAATAAAATAAATTTAAGTATGAATTAATTGAATGAAATTGTTTAATTATATAAGTTACATTTAAAAATTGGGAAAATGACTTTGGGGTCAGTCAAACCCCAGTGTAATAATTGTGGGGTTTTAGATGCTTCAGCCCCCCGAATTATTTACGCCATCTTTATGAAGTAGGTATTACATGGCCTCCAAAAAAATATTTATCTCCATAATGATAGTAGGTGGTCGACTATTAAACTTAGTCTCCCGAATTTAAATCCTGGCTATGCCCCTGAATGTTGGTTTTCAATTCGACATTTATACGTTTTTGTTTGTTTTTCCAATGATTTTGTTAAAACGAAAGCGAAAATGAGAATTAATTTATTTTCCCGATATTTGTTTTTTCTTAAAAGTATCGTACCTTTTCACCAATTTATGATGGTATTGAATTAGTGTAAGCATAATAAACTAAAATAAGTGAACATGTTACTAATATTTAACCTAGCTTTTTTATTGTTCAGGCAAAAATGCCAGATTGTCGGTAATTATTAGAATTCCCTTGAAATTAAAAGATCTCAAAGACTGATTGATTGATTGATTTTTGTCCATACATACTAAATTTGTTACATGTTAGGTCTTCTATCATGCCCCGACAGGAATACGTCGAATTGCATTAAACCCTGTATATTATTTGTTGGTAGCCATCCTAAATAGAACTAAAATATTAATCTAAAATGACATTAAAAGTGCTCTGACCAGAAAAAAAATCTGTTGATTAGTAATTCAAACCAATAGTACTAGATTACCGAAAAAACGTCAACTATGTTTCCATTACCGTAAAGAGGTAAGTGCTAATGACAAAATAATATACGTATACAGAAAGCAAGCTGCATTCACGACTGCAGTGAGTGCATTATTATTCAATAGATACTAGGTGAAGATTGCGTCACATCCGACAATCTTTAGTGAATGGCGGTATCGTAAATGGTAAATGGATAGGACAACATTAATCTTGGCAACTAGGTGATTATTAGATAACGCAATTATCTTTGCAAGGTGTGCATTTTAGGAATGCGCATTTTGTATATGCGTTGTGCGCGTAGTTCTAGCACCAGTAAATATTATATGAAGGGAAAACAAGGATACAGGGTGTTCGTTTGAAAACTTCCTCGATGTTTTTGTGGTTCGTCTTTAAATAAATCAGGGAGTAGAATGGACTAGCACGATGGGTTTAAAAACAATGATTAAATCATTATAACCTCTTAAAGCTGCTTCACACGCAGCCGGCACAGACTAGTCGGTGCCGACTACCTGGCTGATCTAAAGCTTTCACATTACATCCGATATTGTATCCCGATTGATTTTATTTATTGTTCAGTAGCGTGCAGTTTTGAATCATGGATCGCGAACGTGTTATTACGATATGGATATTATATCGGAGGTTGTAAAGAAAAAGATAACAAGCGTTGATTTACTGGGTGCATCCTATCAATGCAGAAAGAGAAGAACTTGCCGCATTTTATACACTTTTCGAAGATTTGCGTGCCGATGAAAATAAATTCTTCAACTACTTTAGGATGTGGATAGCCTCATTTGATGAACTGCACAACCGACTAAAAGATACACTACAGCGTAAAAATACCACACATTTCCATATCTATTTCATGTGTGCTTTTTTAACACAAAAAATATGAGATGCACAGAGCCACTGGTTCAGCAACAACCGAAGACCGGCAAGACGGCTAATGTGAACACGTCCATATTATGATTCTGATTCCCACTGCCTTGCGGTTGCCGTGTAGCCTGTTTCCGGCAACCGTCGCTGCAGTGGTGATCCGGGGACCACCCGGCACTCGGTTGCCGACTAACCGGCAACGGTGCGTGTGAAAGCTCCAATATAACTTAATAAACCTTGCGACCGGTTAGCCGGCACCGACTAGACGGTTGCGGCAAGTGTGAAGCGGCTCTTAGTATATACAAATACAGGTGTACTGATGCATTTCGTTACTCTCTGCATTATTTTGTTGAACTAGTAATTCCTTTTTAATGTTTAAACGGGGAATTCAAATTTAGCCAATCAGTTCGAAGCGCGCCATACATCAGCAGTGCATTGTTGCCTCGTTAACTTTCAAATAACGGTATTTACGCAAATTTTCACGAAACAGGAGGGTGCCCTATGGGGTTGACCTCTTGGCTGTTTCACATGAAGAGAGGTTCTGTGAGAGAAAGCTTTGTTTCATGAATTGGTTGGTTGTCAAGTAAAGTTGAACCTAACATCATAATTTTATAAATTTCCTGTCCCAAATCGAAGCTTTTTGTGTCTTTAGTGCCGTATTATATCTATCTGCTAAAGACAAACATTTCAGTCAAGTATTAACCAGGTTACTAAAGGCTGCTTCACTGGCCGCATATATAAAATTATGTATTTTATTTGAATGTGTAGAGGATCACATAAAGGTATGTATTGAATATTGGGTACTCAAATTAGAACGGCAATACGGCACACATACCCGTCTTCCGATTGGCTATTCCCCTATAGAACCGTGACGTCACGGTCCTGGAGAGATTTAAATATTTTCCTCATTTTCTTATGCCATACCCTATCATATGCAGTGATAAAAGGAATCCAGCAAAACGTCTCTAGAAAACAGGCGATCATTCGTGGACCTCTCAGGGTCCCGTTCACAGTAAAATATTAAAATGTAAAATTTCAATACCAAACGTTGGTATAATATTATTACATGGAAAAGAATGTATAATGTTGTGCGTAATGAATTGGGAAACATATTCATAGTGCCCGATAAATTCCGTAAACATACATATAGATACTTAATTGTCGATATATGTTATGTACAATTACATAATCAAGATATAAAGTGCATAATGTACATGATCAAATATGTAATGTTTATGTGTGTTTTAGCATAACTAGTTATTTTGGGATGTAAAATTCCATTAAATATACTGTTTATATATAACGATGTGTAATTGTATACGATAAAGTTGCAAATCTACTTGTTTACCTTTACAGGTAAATAATTTCTTCAAAAATAAAAAATAATTCAAAAAAAGCCTTTATTATGGAAAACTTTAGAGTAACATACATATGTATAATTAACCTACCGCATTTATCCGAACACAGTCGAGAAGCAACTAAGCAAACAGGTTTTTGACATTTTTTATGTGAACAATGTAAAGTTCTTGGTTTGGCACAATCTGCAATGTGAAGTATCTAATACAGGCATAGTGTTTTAAATCCAACAATGTAAGAGCTCAGCGATTGTTACATTTTTCATGTGAAAATTTGTGTGAAACTACCAGTAAATTGTGGTGTAAATACTGATGAAGCCCATCACTATCTTTGGCTTTTAAAAAAACATATTGTACACGTATTACTTATATGTAAAAAATACAAAAAGCTGCCAACACAAGTGGAAACTTTCACATGAAGATATTCTAGAAGCGTATTAACAAGCAAATAAACCAAAAAGTCGCATAACATGTAACGAATATCTAATATTACATACTTTAACACGGAGTTACAATAGTTTCTATGGAGTATTCCGTCTTACGAGAGCTTTTATATCTCAAAAGTACCTGAACTATAAGATAATTCCAATTACATTCCAAAGTTGCATAGTTTATTCTATAAAATTTTGAATTTCCTTACAGATACCGTAGATCCTACATTTTTTACTGTGTTTTGGTCCCTGTTTTATCTTTACTCCAAATGTATCTACCTGTCTGCAATATTGTTCAGTTTACCATATGCGACCAACCTGTCGATCAACAATGCGCTGAATGTATTATCAACCAATATATTACCTAATAATATATTATCGAACATGTTTCAATTACAGGACGCGATGTACTTTAATTTTGCCTAATGAGCAATTTTAGTAAAATGCTACCGACAATGATGGAAGGCTTAAAAGACCATCGTTTACCTTGGTGTAATTTTACGGCATAACGCTGATAATATTCGTATAATCATTCAACACGAATATTATTGAGTGAATTCCTATTTTGTACATTTCTATGGCAGTGTTATATTTTTGAATTACACTTCCAGTTATTGGTGCAAGTGGTTGTACAAAAGATGAAAAAGCCACGTGCATTTTTTTGTTACAGAATCATTCATTTCGAGTAGCTCAAGACGGTCCTTAATTTCCATCTCTATATTGAAAAATGTCAAAAGCACACTAGCTAATCAGCTGTTATCTATCAAATTATTGTTAGAAAGGCTCAAGGTATCCTTCAAGATAGGGCAAGCCTTGGTTGTTCGGCTGCGGAGATATAAAATAAACACTCCTTGTTTGGAACGTCAGTACTACTTTAGCATGTGTGAATATATCCTTGGATATGACACACACACACACTGTGTATGTGTATAAACATTACACATTAATATTTACAAAGTCATATAAAGACTGAGCGAACCAATTTCACCTTACAGTAAATGCAGTTGTGGAATGCGCGGTAGTTTAGTTTTGCCTAATGAGTAACGATTTCATCAATTACGTGTATTTTAATAATGGTATTATGAAAGCTCTTTTGATGATATGGCAATAAATTTGTTCTCAGAGACCGGCGCTTTCATCGTGTAATAAAACATAGTACATGAAGCTATGTTTAGTTGTTGCCTCTTCTTTTAAAATTTGTTCGTGTGAGGCTTGAGTTGATTCGTCGTAAAATAATACAAGGTGTCCGAATATTCGACCGACAATGCTTGACAGGTGACAGACACATTTTTATGAACATTGAGATAGAAGTTTTAAAATGCTTGATTTTCAAGATACAGGGTGTCAAAGTTTTACTTTTATTTTCGTTCTTCTCAACTATTCCGCAACAAAATGGCACAACTATCTGAAATTACGTATCGGGAGTTTTTTTAAGGCGAGAAGTCCAGATACAACCATGGTTTTGCTGTCATGAATAGAAGGCGCCACCTGTATAGACACTTCTGTGTATGTACAGGCATATGTATATCTTAGGTCGTTGTATCATGGTCTTATCTACACTAATTCAACATTTTGCATGATGTAAATGACTAAATGAGCCTGTCTTGTAATATAGGCCCACTGGATTGTGCCATTATGCTTTTTCTCGCTCTTTGCTTCAGTTTGGGGCCTAACGGCAAGTTAGTATAGATGGTATAATAAATATTGGGATCTTTGTTATCTTCTGCCGTTTTTAGTTTTCAAGTTCTAAGGGCATAAGTGTGACTTAGATATATAATTGTTTTTCAATTTAGGCCCTTGTTATCATGAAAAATTTCATAACACTTTTATTCTGACGTATGATATATGGCCAAATACTTAAAAAATAAGAATAATTATTTGCAAATGACTTTCAAACTTGAAAAACAATTTAACTAATGGGATATAGCTAAAAAGAAAAATAGCTGTTAGTACAGAACGTCCTAGTTTAGGAAACCTACTTCATTCATAGCCCACTTTCACTATTGAATAAGAAACTTGAAGACATTGGAAGTTCGTTGTGTTACATACATCTGAACAGTTAACTACTTTATTTAAATTTAAAAGCTGACAGCAGGACTATAACGACGAAGATGTTTGCCTTACTGTGTGTACTCAAACCATGTGCGCTCAGATGTGTGCGCGGCTTTAGACGCAATATCATCCATATATCAAGTGTTAAGTGTTTTATGACGTTTTTTTTTACTCATATTTTGATTGACATCTTGAGTGCAATCCTCGCTTATAGTCGTAATATTATATAATTATTGTTATTTTCTCTAAGAAGTGTAAACCTGACTTTATGACATGTTCTATATCATCTGTGATGATCAAAAGAATAAAGATTAGTCTATATATCTATATATGTATTAGCTAATGATTTTTTTTTGTTTTTGTTATTTTATATTGGTATATATTCCTCAACGAACAGCTTGCAGAAGATGTATTTATTTGACCAAAATGGTTTTTACTGAAGAAAAGCTTGAATTTTTCACTCATAGTACTATAATGAAACATAATAGGAAAAATTTGACGAGTTGAATAGGACCTAACTAATGTTTCACAGGACAATCGGTCCTAGGTAACAATTTTTAGGTCCTAAGTCTGTCAATTATTGTATTAGAAGCTAAGTCTAAGTTAATTTAGGACCAATGTGCTAGGACCTAGGTAACAAAAATCTACGAACAATAATCAATAAACCAAATAATTTCATGTTTCATGAATATTTGAGCCATCATTGCAACGTTTCCAAAGTACCATGTCTCTCGATTGAGAAACGTCAATAAAAAAACAACTTTTTTTCGCAAATCTTCAATTTTCTCAAAACTCGTTTTATCCAGATCAGAATTGATCCTAGCTGAAAAACAAAGAATTTGCGCTAGGTGCCTTCCTAGACATTGAAGCAGCGTTCAACAACCCTCACTCGCTCCAGGTTGCCCTTGCAGAAAAAGGCGTGGATAGGATTACATGTGACAAGACTGGATGCATGTCAGCAAACAGGAACATCTCAACATCACTTCATGAAGAACTGATTAGATTCAGGCCTTCTAGAGAATGTCCTTAGGGTGGAATGCTTTCGCCTTTCCTATGAACCATCCTGGTTGATGACCTGCTGAAAGATCTCTCTATGCAGGGGGTGAATGTTCGTTATGTATGAAGAGACTATCTCTCACATACTTCGACAAGCTCTGAACACAATTGACTGTTGGTGAAGAAGGGAACAAATGTATGAAAACTCCCGCCAAACTGTTGTTCCGTTTGCGCCTACCTCGAATAGCGGCAGGGTCAATCCAATTTGCGGAGGAGGTCAAGTATCTTGGACTAATACTTAACAAACGATTCAACTTCAACTCCATCTAGGTAAGAGAATTGACAAGATCAGACTATCCATCTCGGCACCCAGGAGGATATGAGGCGAATCTTGGGGCTTTAGTCCTAAATTGATATACAGGATGCATCAGACGGTGTAAAACCAATGGTATTATATGGTGCTATGATTTGGTGGTAGACATGATTGCAACGGACAGCCAGAACTAATCTGGCGTCTATGCAACGCATCGTCTACTTGGCCATTACTAGATCCATATCTACTGCACCAACACTGGCGACGGAGACCCTGCTAAGTTAAACCTCTCGATACATTGAGGTGAAGAGAACTTCGCAAATATATATCTATCACTATTGGAAACTGTTATGTCTTTAGCCCATCGAACTAATGTTTCCATATTGGATGAGCTCGGTAATCCAAAGAGACTATCCTCCATTTTGTCGATGAGTATGCTTACATTCTTCGGACATATTCACAGAAGCGACAATATGGAGAAACTTGTAGTTCAGGGTCACGCCCCGAGTGGGCGGCGCCGTGGCCGTTACCCTACACGCTGGGTGGATAGGACGAAACAGTTGCTAGATATGAGTATCAAGAGCGCCACTGGACTGACGGTAAATCGCGAACGATGGCAAGCTACAGTTCTCAAAACTATTGATAATATTCGTGTCGGCAATACTCTAGTTCCGACTTAATGCATTTTACGAGTTCACAACATGTCTGTTAAGACATTATGACTATGATGATGATTTTAGTGATCTTATCACTTTCTAAGTGATAGCTCTTATTTTCATAGTATCCTTAAATATTATTTGATTTGAACGACATCTATGCACTTTTATGACAAAATAAAATAATAAGTACAGATTTCCATAGCACTGCTTAACATGGGTATACGTATATTATTACTCAATCAATCAATATGGCAATCACACTTGGATTTTCCAAAGGTTGCATATACATTATCACATTTATTCAGGGAACGATTTTGCTGTATCAGTAGCTCTTTTAAGTGACGCAAAAGCAATCAAAGATAACTTTTACTAAAGACCTACGCCCTACTCTAAAGCTGAACATGAGTATACGTATATTAGTATCCTTTAATCAATATGGCCATTTTACCTGGAATTGCCAGACGTGGCATATACATTAACACATTTATTCAAGTGATGATTTTACTGTGTGAGTAACTCTTTTAACTGACACAAAAGCAATCAAAGTTAACTTTCCTACTAAAGACCTACGACTGAAACACTAAAAGCATTGAATGAATGTATGGCCTACTTGTTCCATTATACGAGGGTGTTGGGTGTCAATCATTTTAATTCATTGATGACTTGTAAACAATAAATGGTGCTGTCCCATAAAAAAAGCAATTTATTGGGACATCATCTAAGGGTATTGTAGAACCGACGTTCAGACATCTAAAAAGTATAAGTGAAGTGTAAATTAGGTACACAATTGCTGTATCAGTTTTGAGCTGTGAATGTTGCTTTTTTATACAATATTGCAGTTTAATTTTTGACATATCGTCAGTGTAAGTCGCAAAGAGCATAACTCCATTTGTCGTAAAATATGGATTATTGCGCCATCTAATAGTAAAATGTTTTACCCACAGTCTCAAAAACACCGAAACCAACCAAGCTGCCTAATAGCCATTTGAACAAATTTACGTATTACTCATGTTAATTATTTTCATTCAAGTTAGTTTTCTTACTCCCCTGTAAAATTTTGTTAAATGGAGTTCCGTACTCTGCGTGTTACGCTGACGATATAGGAGTTATTGGACGTAGGCGTACACTAAAACCATTACTTTATTGCTATTGTAGAATATACATACATGTTTCACTTGAATGTGGTGCAGCAACTTTCTTACTGTAGTGAACATAACGTTCGGTTCCAATAATCAACCGTCCTCAAGAGCCATACAAATGAAAATAGAAAAAAATTAACGTTTAAATTAAGCTACTGTTTTGTGTTTTTGTAATAACAAATATATCTCTATTGAAGTTTGAAATTCACCACTGATCCTTTTACAACAATCAGGACACCTAAGACAATGTGTGTGTGTTCAAAACTATCATTCGTAAAATGAGTAAATAACACAAAGGATACACTTTAGAAAAAAATTGAAGTGAATGAGAAAATCTCTTCTCATTTCGTGACACTTTACATACTTGCGCAAATAAAAAGAGAGTGTATCATAAGTTTCAACAATAAAGTTTTTATTTTTCTCCAGAAAAGACGCAGTGGTAGCCCCTTGAGATCTTCTGGGATAGAGTTAGTAGATGCGATTATAAAATATGGATTTTTGTACTAAAAAAAAAGAGATGCGTTAACGACCCGAATAAGATGCTATTGTACTAAAAATCTAGTACACGATTATACAACTCTGTACTGATACTCCCGCCTCTTTAGATCTCCTGGGATAGGGTTATTTTATATTTTATACGTCTATAAAATATAGATTTTTAACATATAGTTTTGCTCACATGTCCACATGTATATAGTTTCTTAAGATTGCTTCTTGTTTCATATCCGTGGTCTGTTTTTTGTAAATCTGTTTTCATAAGAACTACCTTCAGAACTGTATGAATATATATAGCTTTCACATCCAAAATAGCCTTCATTCTGAATAAATTTCTCACACTTGGGTGACTCTACATTTTAAATATTATTGTTAGAATATAACTGTCAAGTAAGCAGATCCTCACACACAATTTCGACATCTAAGGCATTCAACTAAACTGCTGTATACGATCGTGAGTAATTTTTTTAACAGTACTTCGCAAGGCATAAACTTAGAAATTAATTTTTTCAATTTATTTGTTAGTGAGTTTATTTAAGGTGACCATTTAAGATATCTGTCAATGTAAGCACCAAGCTGCTTTATTGATTCTAATTGTTCTATCACTTCATTTTCTAATTGTTAGATATAGAATGTTTTTTAGAGATGATTTGTGTGTGGGAAAAAATGCAATTGAATTTAGTTTTTGAAACACTTAAACTGAGATTATTGATATCATCCCAGTTTCCGACATCATCTATACTTTTTTCCCCACTTCAAGAGCTTCATCCCAAGTATTACCTACGCAGTTTGAAACAGTGTTGTCATATCTTTGTTTTAGTGATTTTATTGAGATTGCTGATGTTTAAGATTTTTTAGGATTTTGATCGGATCAAAGCTTGAGGGATAAATGTTTAATTTGGGGTATTTTGCAGCGGAACGTGTACCAGTAAGGAAACAACGAAAACTTGGATAAAGAGTTCCTTTCATGTATACTAACATTCCTTTCGCGAAGTTCTCCTTTTGTTTCTTTTAGGCGGCTTTTCCTGAAAATTTTACCTTGAATGGTCGTCGCCTAATGTGTGTTTATGTGTAGGTTAGCAAAATAATCACGTACGGGAACTCAAATCGCTACAATACGTATAAAATAGTATGTGCCGATTAAAGCGACTTAGTGGTTTGCTTCTAAGAAATCACTGCTGTTAATATTCCAAACATACTATTCTAATGAGCGATTTGTGAAAAAATAGGCAATTTAGAGGTAATATTAAATTTCGATTAACGTGAAATTTTACACGCTCAGAATATATTTTATTGCTGATGTTTGTATACGAGGTGTAAGGCAAAACGGAATAGTACAGATAAAACTACTTGGCTTTTAGTATCTCCACTGACCAAAGCATTATTGTCTGGTTAAGAAATTATGCTCCAGAACTTGAAGTATCGCCTCTCTTATAAAGGCAATCTCCACCAGTTATCTGCCACAAGGTGTCTCACAGATGTTTTTAGTTTCGGAATTTGTTGCAAAAGGCGTTCCTAGTTGACTCATGAGGCATATCGTGGCGTAAAGCTACATAATGGCTGTGTAATCTATCTGCACCAAACCAAAGCAGCACTGCATGCCACAAAAGCTTAAAAAAATTTCAAAGCTGAAGATTCACAAACAGTCAGATCCTTAGATTTACTTTGCTTTTTTATAAGAATTACTAAATTTGACATAATTCTGTACTGTGGCCACCTCAATTGAATACTTAAGTTTTGGTTGGGTCGTCTTAATAAGAATTACTAACCTTGACATAAGTCTGTACTGTGGCCACCTCAATTGAATACTTAAGTTTTGGTTGGGTCGTCTTAATACCTCCATCGATCTGTGGGGAATCTGAATTAAAGAAGGAGAAATACTTTATGGTGACAAGATCCACCAGTGCATAGGCATCCAAGTGGGCCCTGTTGCACCTCTCTTTTATAGTTCCTAAGTCCAGCCCTCATCGCAAAGGTGAGGTTGGTCTTGGGTGCTGCCCATTTTATGTCTTCAGATTCAGTGATCCTTGAACCTGGTATAGTATGCCTGAGATATCCAAGGGCGACATAGCGACAATAGAAAGTGTGCTGAGGGCCTTTTTTCCTCGCCACAGCGTGCACCCGTCGGGTCGGTTGCCACCCTCATCACATACAAGTGACGTCTGAAGGTGTTATGGCCAGATAGGAAGCCCACAAGTAACCTTAGCCGGCTTCTGTCCATTGCGAGAAAGGACCACCCCACCTTGGCCATGGTTCCTAACATAAGTTGTTGATGTTGATTTTGCAACCACACCTATTTTTCTTCTAATGGAGTCTGCTAGGGAGCCATGGGACTCTAGCTTTTGTGAAGTAGTAGACGGCGAAGGACTAGTTGAAGCCAATCAAGTAGGCCACCTTTGGCCCTTTTTTCCGACTCCACGGAACCAACTCTAAAAACACTCATGATATCCTATAACACTACTCCTTGTCGAACCTACTAGATATGACGTTCATCCAAGGATACAGTGTCAAGAGGTTGACCTGAATCAGCATTTGGAGCAATTGGGTGTTCTTTACCACTCTCATGAGTGACAAGCGTCTGCTCAGGCGGCAAAGGCCTGTGAAAACCCCCACCAGGAGGTTGAGCCATAGCGTACGGGTCTTGTCAAGACCTGCTATATACCTTTTAGCTTGATTGCAGTCATTTCTCTCTAAACAGGATTTAGCCAATTCCTTGTCATCCCAGTACAGGGCAACATTTACCTGGTGCTGTTCTCTCTCGTTGCCTTCTACATCAATATACCCAGGGACCCACAACAGGGTCACCTTCTTGTGGCGTGCTAGCCTTTGAAGAGCAGCAGAGCTTTCCTGGACAAGAGATGATCTAGGCCCTCGGAGCTGCCATTACCTTTCAGAGCTACTTGCTATCTCTTGTGTACGCCTTTCAGGTCTGGGACTCTAGGAATCAGACAATCCCAAAACTTTGTTCAGACATAAATTAAAGCAAATTGGTGTAAATCCCAATGAGGCTGTATTCTAGAGCTTATAATTGAAAAATTAAATTCACGCTCTTGTTAATCACAGTGTATACAGTTATACAGAGTCAGAGATGGATGCATTCAGAGCCTTGCATCAAAGGAATCGAGCGGCTATTAAGACACTGATAAAAGCGCCACAAATACAGAAATGTTCAAACTACAGTTTACGAATGAGATAAAGCTCCTTAATTTCTGAAATGAGATGGATCAATATCGGTGTTGGGCACCGACTAAATTTTTATTTGGTTTACTTGTATTTATACGGACAAATGTATGAAATATGGCAATGGTGGTTTTGTACGAGTTATTCGTATATACATTGCAGGCCAAAAATCAAGAACTACAAAAATTTAAATAAACCACGCTAATTGGTTTTGAGCAGTTACCATACTTAAAGTTTTTTTCCTCTGGGAGCCGTCAGGACTGAAGCCTTTAAGGTCTATTGTTCTCTAACTCCCACAGGTGGGACGGTGCAAAGCAGCACCGTTGGAATGATACACCAGTACTCATACTCAAGGTTACTGAGAAGTCTTATGCTGTTTTACCAAAAAAAGACCGAGAACTTTAGAGTCTTAGGTTCACACTTTTTTGCGTCCATCTTAAGATCATTGGTAATAAAAATCCTGTATTTCAATTGACATTTATTCATTTCACAATTATGTTCCTTTGTTAAGTTTTTCACTATTAGGCCTTCTTATGTTCAGACGTGGCTCCCGTATGCATATACAGTAACAGCACCCTTGCTAGATAATTCATTCAAATTCGTGCTTCCGATCTTCACGTCAGTAACGACGCCTGCGCTAGATGGAATGCGATCTACGTTTACAGTAACAGCAACCGTGCTAGAAATTTATGTATTCTTTTCACTTTGACAGGCCATTTTATGTTGGGATTGCACTTGTGAGAATGTGAATTTAGTGACAGGTGTATACTACTACGGGTGGAAGGAGGGGTCACACGGCTGGTATAAATACCAAAGGTCTTTCAGCAAAAAAAAACAGAAACCCTCATGAGCTTGCAAAATACGTTGCTGAACTGAAGCGTCTTGACTCTAATAAGTCTAAGAAATAATTATTAATTTTAACTTGTTCAATGACTTTTTCGTTACCCCTATTACTAATGTTTCAATTTCACTTACAGTGTGTGTGAAATTTCAAGTTTTTATTTTGTATTCACAATTTGGAACTTTCAGTTTTACCTTTGTTTATTAAAAAGTAGGTATCTCATTATTGAATCTCTTTTACTATAATATAATAATACAGCCACTTATGTAACTAATTTACTGTAGCAAACCCGGCTTCAGTGCCGTATTGGAAAAAGCTTTAGTGAAAATCAGAGAAAATCATAAATAGGGCTAGCACAGATGCTGTTACTGTGCACTACTAGCAGAGGTGCTGTTAGTTACTGTTTCTAACTTCGGCTCGCTACCTTCGCCTAGCAAGGGTGCTATTACTGTATATGACTCCCATACGGGGGCGGGCTAGAATATCTCCCATCGAATATCCTGCGTATCGTAAAGGGCGACTAAAAGGAACCGAACTACTGTCGGTATAAACAGTAACCTCTTATCAACCAACAGCTTTGGGTGGACGAGTTGAGAAGAGTCAGGACACCTTCTTGTCGTTGGGGTGAGAAATTGCCCCCGAAGGCGGATGAACCAGTAGATACCATCTGGTCAACGGCATGAGGATGCAGAAAGCAAATGGGAAACTACTGCATTAAATATAATAATAATAATAATGATGATGATGAAGCATTTATTGCCCAACAGAACAAAATATTCCATTTACAGGACAACATCAGATAAATATAATCTTAACTACCTCAGGAAACCGGTAATAATAAATCGCTAAACCTAAGCCTAAACCTAAACCTAAACCTTAACCTAAGGTACATTTTTGAACTACAAATCTGTTTCATTCTTGAAATTCTAAGTGGCTAGAAGGTACATTTCAGACGCTTTTTCTAATATTATAAATAACGGGTCGTAGTTAATGTCGCACAAATGTGAAATAGAATTGAAATTAGCCATCATATATGTAATGGGAGAATTTAAACCTAAATTTGTGTTTGCGCGGCTAACCCTAAAAGTTGTCGCAGAACGCAATGAAACGGGGGGAGCATAAAAGTTGACTTGCGATAGTAATTCCATGCAGTCTAGCTTGTTGTGCAATAGTTTATGAAGAAAATTCAAGGAAGACAATATACGTCTTATATCTAAGTTACTAACATTAAACCTAACACATAAAAGTTTCCCACAAATATCTTAAAGATATCCCAATAGAAACTCGTAAAATTAGTAAATGCATTTTACGAGTTCACAACATGTCTGTTAAGACATTGTGACTATGATGATGATGTTCAGACGACAAAGTAGCAATGGTTACTTTTTGTAAGAGAAACTGCCACTGAAATTGATAAAACCAATTGTGGTTTCTGTTTAATGCACCACTTTTCGTTCAAACACTAATTTTTCCGACCTGAAGTTGCTACACTCCACTATTTTGGCGTAGAGACCTTGCTTAGCAAGCAAACAGAGGCAGGTGTTGATATGGCATCAACGTATCGCGTAATGCGGAACCGGGCACGCGAGTTGAATACACGGCAGCCGGTTACATAATCGACCAGATCCATCTTACTATTCAATCTGCGATTCTTTCTGTAGAACCCATCACCACTGACGTTGTTTGGAGATACTAGGATCGTTTAGACACACTTATATGCGACTTAAGACTGTTCGCGGTAACAATTGTGTTGTGACGATGACATTCAAGAGGAGTCCAGGCAAAGATAAGAGCATCTAAAGCGCTCACAAAGGTGCAACGGGCTGCATGTGTGAGCGTAGCGGACGCCAAACTCTGAAAATTGTTTTGTAAAACTACTAAAAAAATCGTTGGTTATTTAGTGCCACCGATTTTGTTAGCAATATTACAAATCAGATTTGTAATTTCATTTAGCAATTTTCTAATATTGTAAATTCGCAAAAACTCATTTTTGTAATATCACAACTCATTTGTCTGTGATATAACATGATAATTTGTAAAATTACTATGCGATTTTACACAATTTTAAGGATATCACATTGGTATTTTGCGTATATATTTTGTAAATCTATTTTGTAAAATACGTGATTTCACATAATTTTCTTGAAATATCACTAGATTATATTGCAAAACTATTATACGTTTTATTGCAAATTTTTTAAAAATTTATTTTGTAATTTTACCTCATTTTATAAAATTACTTTGTAGTCTTACAAAAAACCTATTATAGGTAATAGGTTTTAAGAAAAGGCTTTCATTATAAACATATTTTTATTTTATGTATGGAAATAAGGTAACACAACATTAAAATTCTATACAAATACAAAATAAAAAATCTACTGCTTCAGTTTTATCGGCTGACAAAAAAGCATAAATCAGGTTGTTAGCCAGGAAACAGCTAGTTAACCTGCCAGTTTTTTAATAAAAGAAATTACTGTTTTCCTACTGGGAGTGTGACTTGACTTTCTCCCAGAGTCAGGATACACTTTAATAAAATATGTTTGAGTAATTTCCAAAGTCACTAAAACAGTTTTTGGATTAATCCGGTTAGAATTAAAATAAATGACAAATTGTAACTTTTAATCCTTCTTCAAAGAAACTTGCATTGATGAGCTGGATTTTTCATTGTGAATGGAAAATTTCTTTTTTCCTTCTTCATCTGAAATTAAAAAAATATGGTTCTTAAAGTAAAGTATTATGACTCGAAAACTTTTTCATTAATTAACCATATCATATCGAAGAAAAATAAAAATGAATACATCCCTAAATATACAGGATGGCCATATTTCCAAGATGGCGGCTTACCTTGTTTAAATGCACATTGTATTCATTTTATCCAATGAATCTTCAAACTTCAAACACACATAGCACCACTAGACATTATATACCGGCACTTCCAAAACAAAATCCATAAAGTAACGGCCCGTCCGCTGTTTCCATATTCGCACAAGCTGATTCTTCTCGCCCGCCAGTGCTACCTTTCATCGGCAACGCATAATCTGTACTACGGGCAAGTGGCCATATACATATACGTTAAATTACCATTTATACCAACCGAAGACATCAATTTTGAAGAATTGAAGAATTTTTGTAAAGTAATTATAAATTTACAAAAGAAGGCTGTAAAAAACAAACATTTTGTATAAGGACAATTATCTTGTAATTTTGTGTTATAAAAATGCAACACAGTTTTATAATTTTACAAACATTTTGTGAAAAAACTAGTTATTTGTACTTTTAAAATGCTCAACCGTTTTTATAAAATTTAGTAAATCTACAAAGCTATTGTGTTTTTGTTAAAATTCACTGTGGTTTTACAACATGACATAGTAAAATCGTCCCAATAGTGCTTGGTAATTGTTTTGTAAAAATACCCACGTTTTTTTCAGCGCATGAAGGGTGCACCAAGAGCAGCATTGGAGGTACTGCTGAATATCCCACCTCTTAATATTTACATAGAGGAAGAGGAAAAAATGGCTGCATATAGAATACAGTGCCATGACAATTGATTTTACCACCCTACCACGAAACAGACCACGATACTTGACAACCTGTTGTGCAACATACTTGAGATGCCACTCGATAGAATGTCAAGAGTCGTGGACACTGACACAAGGCCATAATAGTATTTGATGAAGTCTAGACCCTGAATTATTGAGATAATATAAGTCTTGTATACTGAGTAAACAATTTCATAGACGTGATCTATAATCATCAAGCTCTGATATTAAAATGATGTTTAATCGATTATTCTGATTTCATCTATTATATCACCACACACCAGTTGCGGCTGGTGAGGTAGTGCCACAGTGCCATCGCACTGCCTTAATTTTCGACAAAGACATATTTATCTAATATCTTTTCTTATTCTATGTTAGTTTCCAACGACTTTTTCTGTTTTATATGAAGTGGTAATAGCGCCTCAGCGCATAAATGGTTGCACCAGGCAACACGTGGCATCATGGCAACCCACACGATGAGAGCTGACGACGCGACGCGACGGCGAGATGACAACAGCCACAGCCTTCTAACAGCCTACCGTGCTGTTTCTTATGAGGCACAAACAGAGTGAGAGAAATCTTATCACAAACGCTTATGAGTGACAGAGAGAACGCTATGCTGGACGTTAGGATAGACTTTAAATACGAAAATCTGAAGTAGATCGTGCCGGCACATTATTTACCCATATTTCCATTCATGGTTCACTATATTTTTGTTTTGTTTCAGCACTTTCGATTTATTTATGTTTGATGCTGACGCCGGCTTTTCTCATTAAAGGTTTTAAATTTAGATCTTATTAGCCTGAGTGAGTTGTGCGCTGTTTTCGTATCGATATCTCTTTTGTGTTTAATTAAAATATATCATTGGAGCTAAAATAAATAAAATTGGCGCTTAATAAACTTATTTAGTAATCTTCCGCTGGAAGAAAAACTGCAGATTAAGGAATTAGGACATCTAACACCTGATTTAAAAATTGGTAGTGGACAGAAATCGCGTTGACGTAAATTTAATCAAACTATTTATGATAAAAATAATTGGATAAGTGACTATGAAGAAGTTAACAAACTGTTTTGTTTTGTGTGTGTTCTATTTGGAGGCGATAACACTTGGGCGAAAAAAGGCACGGATGATCTTATTCATATATGGGAGAAGAGAAAATGAAGACCCATGAAAAATCTAAAGGGCATAGGAATAATGTTTTCAGTTTATCGATGCTTGGTAAGTCGAACATAAAGGCTCAGTCAAATTCGGCTAATCAGTTAGTTATAAGTATTTTTTTCAATTTTATATCGGTTTGAAATTTTGGCTGTCATTCTGGCGCTACCTCTCTAAGTTGGCACGAGCCGTCACTGCCACACACAAAAGCCCTATATCGAGTGAAGTCTACAAAGGTTAAAAATAATGTGACAAAAAATTATTGATATTGGATAGAATTTTTTTCAAAGGACTCGACACAAGGTTTTTGGGTATTATCCTCTCTGGCAATATTGGAGTGCACAACAAGGTCGAAGTAACAGTGATAGATAGTGTTACTTCATGAAAACATGGATGAGGTATCGATTATCGAATGCAATAAATTAAAGTTCCGAAAATAACATGTCAAAATAATGATTATCCGCATTTTGGCAACGTCGTCGGGTTCAGTGTCAAGGCCGTTGGGCATCGCGTGCAAGCAACGCTCCTCCTCTTACCCCATCCCATCCCGTCCATCATAGGCGGTTGTATACCCAATTCCTACGGGTAACGATGGGATGCCGATGTCCTTGTATAAAAATTTACCATTTTTACGTTTTTTCATTTGTATTTATGTTGTACATCTGTAATGCTTCATGACACTGCTCTAGTTAACTCGAACTTCATGAAGCAACCAAAAATCCACTGGGTTTTCAATATTTGTATGGTGCCAAAAAATACTTATTTCGAGAAAAAAACAATATATTTATAATGCCTCATGACACTACCCGAGTTAACTTGAGTTTCAATAAAGCAGCCCAAAAAGCATAATAAACCCAAAGTCCACTAGATTTTCAATTCCTGATTCATCTGGCAATCGGTTGTAAATCTCTTCTATTCTAATCCACTATTACTATGTAGTACTGGGGCCTCTTTTATGGAACATCATTTACGATGGAGTCCTGAGGCTCCATCTACCCGAAAATACAAAAGCAGTAGCGTATGCAAACGACCTGGCTCTTATATTAGTTTCACGTGGTGAGGTGATACTCAAACACGTGAGAAATAAAGCCCTTCTAGCTTTAGATGGCTGGATGAGAAACCACGACTTGGAGCTGCCTGAAGAGAAATCGAATGCGATTATTCTGCATGGTTCAAAGCCAAGAGAGGTAGCGTAGCTTTTTAGATCTGAGGAGAGTGGCTTGCACAAAAAATCCATTGTGTACCTAGGTGTCACGCTGGGCAACGAGAAGGCTTTTAGAGTACATCTCAAGGGAGTGAAATCAAAAGCGGCAAAAAAGGTGGCAATAATTCTTTCCCGGCTTATGCCAAATGTCGCTGAACCTAGTAGCAGGAAAAGACCACTTCTGTGCGTAGTAGCTCAGTCCATGGTCCTATATGGTGCCTCAGTGTGGGAAACAGCCATAAAGAGGAAAAAGCGTCAGCAGACATCAGATAATGTGCAAAGGAAGGCGCTGCTAAGGGTATCTGTATTTGTAGAGTGGGGAGGGTGAGTGGTCCCACTGCACTCAGTCCGCAACTGGCCCATTGTGCATCCTCCCAGGGAGTTGTTTTCTCAGGTCATCGTCCATCCTGCCAATTGTAGGAAGGTGAACAAGTCGCTAGGGGACATCTCCTTTATGTGGGCAGGTGTAGGCCAAGACTCGCCGAACGCACACTCTCTAATAGAAGATAACTCTGAGCCTTCACATATGACGTGTTTCACAGTTTCGTCTTCGCTTTCACACATTCTACATATCGGTGTGTCACTCAACCCCATAGTGTGGAGGTGTTTTCTGAGTTGACAGTGGCCAATCAGGAATCCTACTATGAGATGTAGGTTTGGTCTGGTTATCGCCAAGTATTTCTTGGATACTGCCATGTCAAAACCTGCAAGGGTTTTCTTGGCAAATCGGCATCCTTGTAGTTCTTCCCATCGTTTTACCATTTGGGCATGGGAGTGTTTTTTGGCTATTTCCGAAATTATGGTTGTCGACATTCCAGAAAGGTCACATGTTCCTAAAATTCTTTGGTCAGCGGCTTTCCTGGCTAGACCGTCCGCTATACGGTTGCCTTTGTTGTTGTGCCCTTTAACCCACCTCAGGGCAATATTGTTTTTGTCCGAAGCATGGGCTAAAGATTGGTGGCATTCCATTGCTAGTCCTGATGTGATACAAGGTCTTTTCAGGGTTAGAAGTGCTTGTCTGCTGTCAGTGCAGATAGCTACAGTTTTGCCAGATACATCTCTCCTGGCTAGTTCACTTGCGATATGCCAGCCAGTTCCGTTTGAACGATACTGGCATGTTTGCCCATAGCCCACTTCTTTCTTAGGTTTAGAGACCACAACCAGTGTCTTCCTCTGTTTTGGAGTGTATATGTAAATTGCATTTGTCACATTTGGCTGAACATTCTGTTGAGCCCTGCTAAGAGTAGCCAGCGCAAACCGCACCGCATCGACCAGAACTCTACAGATCATCACGGCAGCACCGTCTCTGTATCTTTCAGTGGAGGAAAAAGCAGAGATCTCCCAACTGCAAGACTCAGTACGCTAAAAAATGGCAGCAGCTATGGGCAGATATATCGGAGGTGGCGCAATGGCCTCGATACCGTCTATAAGTGAGTAGGCAGAATGCAAGCACAGGACAACGTGCTACTTCCTCAGGCTCTGTTAGGCCATGGCTCTTTCAGGGAGTATAAACACCGAATAGGCAGAGCAGTTGACGACATGCACCATTACTGCCACGTGTTGGACACAACGGAGCACACACGGTTTGACTGTGGTAGGTGGTCCCATTTCGGGCAGGAAGCAAGAGCAAACTTGTCTCAGGATCTCACCCCTGAAAATATGATGTCCTTGATGCTATCGAGCGAGGTACGATGGAAGATGGTACATAAAATGATACAAAACATCTTGAAAGCGAAAGAGTCAGAAGAACGCAGACACTTGGAATAGAAAATACCTCATCTTGCGCTGCAAAGAATATCGGTGCAGGTGAAGATAGAGGAGATAAGAACAGAGGGAATGGGTTTTAACCGGTCGGGCCGTGGTGGCATGTCGGATGGACGCGTTTGCGTCCGTTGGACAAAGGGCTCAAGCTGGTACAACGTCAGGGCGGGTAGATTCTCTCTCACACTTGCCGGTGTGGGAGTGCTTCTACCTGGCGATCATGCCGATTTCCTAAGCCCTCCATAAAAAAATACTATACTATAGTCATATAGAGGAATAAAATAACAAAATTCCAACGGCCATGCATTGAAAATAAAAGAGCTATGTAAAAATGGATGTCCAACACCTGTACTCAACTAGAATCGCACACTAGAAGCTATCCAGACCTCCATATAGGCCTTTGGAACACTCTCCCTTGGATTTGTGGTGGGCAGTTTGGTTCTTGGTCCTACATTCACATTGGAGAGATTGTATACTATCCAACTTAAAGAGGGAAGACAAAATCTCGCTCTATCACCCTACTTGTTTCAAGGTGTTTGTTAAACCAATGAGAGATGAATGTCTAGACTGGAGCTTGTTGTCGTTAATAAGATCGTGGACATGCAGTGCGTGATTTTCAACAATTCATATAACACTATACTTGATGAGGCTGAAAGCTATTTCCAGCAAGACTCTTTTTCCATATTCTCTTCCGGTTCGGCGATGGCTAGACGACGCGTTTCCAGATAAATTGATAGAGCGAATAGGGCCTATAGAAGTTTCTGCTAGATCTCCTGTTTTGACGCCATTAAACTTTTTTTTATAGGGGCATTTGAATCAATTGTGTTTAGTCCCAACCTGAAAGTTTGGATGACCTTCGTCACTACATCATCGAAAGAAGCCATGATATACCAGAATATGTTTTTGCAACTGTCCATTAGGAACTGAAACATCGCCTATTATCATTGTTTGGGCAATAATGCGAAACATTTTGATCACTTGTTGCAATAAAAGTGATATTTTCGTGTGTTTTGTTTCCTATTTGAATCAAATTAAGATACATAAAGATTTTTCTAATTTGCCCCAAAAAGGATCGACCGATTTAAAAAAATCAAACGACGAAATAAAGGCCTTCAACATACCTTTGAAACGAGATATTACTGGATACCCCCGTTCATTTACAATATTTGAGGGGATGATCCTGGTGGGGAGAGGGTACAAGGAAGTAAAATAGTTTTTGGTTGAAAAGTTGTCCCACTTGACAGATCTTTTGATGTGTCTCGGTGTTTTTTTTCTAAACCGTGGTTTTCGATAAATCCGTGGTGAGAAGTTTTCTAATGAACACCCTGTATACATCTAAGAGCTTCCTTTTCTTAGAGGTATGCCCACAAAAAAGCTTCCGTTGGCTCAAAAACTGAGTTTAGCATAATTGCTATACGCAATCTCTATCGGTAGGCATATTATTACAAATCAATCGTTGGCTTGTTACTCTCTAAGCCAATAAGAGAGGGAAGTATTGTAATTAAAAAAAAAACGATTTTATACCGTATGTTTTTGGAAGTTTTGTTGTTGACGTATCAAAGATAACAAAACCATTGTTATAACCATAAGCACATTAATTTCGTCATGTTTTGCGACCATAGTTTATATCAAACCGTTAACCCTTTGAGTGGCACCCATGCATTTGACCCCTACCTTTCTCCATGCACGAGATTGTTTGTTTGTGAAACTGTAGCGAAAACAACTTATATTTCATCTGACTTTCGTTTCACAGTTTTTCTTTCGATGAGCTGAGCTTTGCTGCATATAGATGGAAAATACAATTATATCCGTAGGTAGAATGTAAAGAATATGTCTTCTTATGTAACCGAATGTATAACAAAGGACTGTATATGAATATCAGGAGATTTATTCAATTATAGGAGTAAATACCTTAGGGACTACAGCTTTGCTGACGCAGACAAGCAACAACAACAACTGCAGGCAGGGTTGAGAATACTACTGTTTTCCAATCGATAATACTGTTTTCTTTCTAATAAAAAAATAAACGATATCGTTGCTTATATGGGAATTAAGCCCGGAACCTAATCCACAGTATTTAGTCTTTAGTGGTCTGTGGAACCCTTGTCTTTGTACGTAACTTATAATATCCCTTTCTTGACATTAAAACCAATATGAAGGTTTCAAAAAAGATGCAAGTTTGCTAGATTACGCAAAAATTCATAAGATTAAAAAAATTGAGTAGTGTTTATTTCCTTTCCGCTTAGACGTCAATGTACTAAATTTCTCACAAAAAAAAAATGTTCGACCCTAATTGCAGACAGACACATGACATTACTTGCACCTATATTTCTTTGTACAACTTCATCATGTTTTGCTAATTAGTTCCAATGTTGAAAATATTGCCCATATTTAATCATGAGGCAATAAAATGTGTGTGTATTAAGACGAAATAAAAATATGCAGTATAGTATTCCCAAACTATACTGCACGACGACGAAAAGGTATTATGGCATTCGAAAATCCATTCAGTGATAATAGAGTAACGGGATTCCTTGATCACTTTACACCTCCGATTGGAATAACATTTGTTTAGTAGTTCGGTAATTTTCTACTGCAGCAAGGATAACATGCCTTTACCATCGTAGTTTTATTCAAAAGAAACATCTTCCCGCCCTGATGGTATACATATTGATTAAAGCATTGCATCACCTATATATATATATATATATATATATATATATATATATATATATATATTTATTTACAGCGGATCACCCAGCGTCCGGACCAAAAGCGTTTTACCCAGCGTCTGGCGTATATAACTGTATATAAGTAAGTTTCAGAAACAGGTCGCTTGGCGTCATAGTTCACCGTTAGCTCCACTGGGCGTCCATATTTTTTATTTTTTATGCCTGTCTATTAATAGAATTTATATACAGACTTTTTGTAAATTCAGCGTTGATGTTACTAGGCGTCCACCCTTAAATGGCTTATTGCCACGAGGTAAGGGTTCTGAGATAGCCGTTAGAATGAGTGGAACTTTGAGCGTGTTGACTAGAAGCGTAATGGCTAATGAGAGAAGAGTCACTGCCCAAGAACTATGATACAGCTATGCAGTTATAGTGGTACAATACTACAGGGTGTCTCAAAACGACCCGACTATTTGAGGTAGGGAAAAACCAAAACCGGCTTATTGTAAATACCATTGATTAGTGCCAATGGAGAGTTGAAGGAAGAAATTTTACTTTTTCAAAATAACATTCTTTAAATGACGCCCATTTTGTTGAAGGCGTTTTTCAAACCGTGTGTGCACATTTTATCAAAAACTGTTCCAAGGAGTTGCTGAGTTGCTATCGATCTGATGCTTTCTTCAATATTGTGGCAACTAAACACGCATCCTGGCAACTAAAAGTGCAATATCTAACCAGTGTTCTTACCGAGCGAGTGGTGCGGGCTTACTCCCTCCACCACGCTTTATTTGCGTCTCGTGCACTCTAAGTAGTTGGACCGTTTTGGTAATGTGCATAAACGCTTTGAAGAATACCGTCAACAAAATGGGCGTCATTTAAAGAATGTTATTTTGAAAAAGTAAAAAAAGTAAAATTTCTTCCTTTATCTCTCCATTTGGTTTTTCCCTACCTCAGATAGTCGGGTCTTTTTGAGACACCCTGTATATGGTTACGGAGATTTGAGCACAGAATATGTATAGAACTTTTCGTCGCGTACTGCAACTTAAAATAAAGTCACTATAGCCCAAAAATTGCCTTTGAGTGTATTATATTGTGGGTACACTACGCTTACACGGAAATGGAATATACTGAAGAATTGCATTAGCATATTATGGAGGAAATGTGTTCATAGGCTTTTCGGTATAGCCTAAACGCTCAACTCCTAAGTTCTTAGCATGCTATTAAGTACCTGACCCATGCAAGGAACACAAATCTGCAAGTACGTCGTGAGCAGAGAATATTTGATAGCTGGGAAAGACGCTGTTATCTCAATGAATTTCGGTACGCACATTTCAAGGGCAAGATTCGGCGACAGACGCTGGGTAAACCGCTGCAAAACACAAAGAATATGATGATACTAAAAATAGATTTACTTTACAACAGGGGAGCATAGTAAACCTGTACACTGGATTTTTCATGAAATAAACAATGACCTTTAACATTTTATATGGTCTTCCCTTCTGGACACCCCCCATTTATCTCACAAATCATTTTATGTTCGCAAAAAGGTTTATGAGAGTCGAATGATTATTTATATGGATGTCGAGGGTGAACAAAACAAAATTACAGCATGTACAGGAAAGTGGGGCGCAATTAAAACAGATTCTTTAGGTGCGCTGCCCTGGATAATTTCATACCATTATATTATTTTATATTTACAGTATAATCTTAATATGTGGCGTTATCAAATTTTTTAGAGGTGGTCGATAGTTGGGTAAACTAGAAAGGTATCGAAAAAAGTTTAACAAGGGTTTGTAGGAGCAGTCATCAGCAGTCTCATTTTTAATTATACACAGTGACTCCATATATTCGGCAAACCAAAGTTGTATTTTTTACGTGAATCAAGCTGCATATTATTGATTTTTCACGTAAAACATGAAGACTGGAGTTTGTCTATTTCGCTCCCAGATCATATGAAAATCTCTAAGAAAAATTCAAACTTTTAAAATAGCTTCTTTTTGACAAAAACTGAGAACTTCTGAAAGAAACGTAAAGTTTAGAAACTTTGTGAAATAATTATTATGAAATTTTCGAAAAAAATTTGACTTCTTAAAGAACTATAAAATTTTCAAAAAAATATAAAAATTTTGAGATATCCGACTTCAAGGTAATCACGTGAAATTTGAGTTTTTTGGAAAGAGTTGGATATTCAAAACAGAAACCTTAAGAAAATTATGATTTTGGTAAACGAGATGGTTCCAAAACAAGTGAAATTTTCGACCAATTTTGCAACTTTTCGAAATTTTGAAAAATAAACATTTTAAATTACACCAAATTATGATATTGTCGAAAATTACTCACATATTGATTATTTTTTGTATTTTAAAAATTTTTACTTTTTCAAAGCAATGACCGTTGCGATAAAATTCAAAACTTTTTGGAAAATTCCGAGATATTTATAACGAAAACAACCAAAGAAGCAGGATTTATTCGAAAAATGAGGTTTTTTGAATGAATGAACTTTTCGACCAATTTTGGAAATTTGTGAAACTTCAAGATGCAATAAACATTTTGAAATTTTACTAGTCTGTGATACTCTCGGAAATAACCGAAGTTAAGAAACATTTTGTGTAAACAATGGGACGTTTCGTGAAAAATTATGAAATTTTTGAAAAATTCAGACTCCAAAACATTAGATTTTGGAATAAAATTTTTGGAAGATTGCGTCTCGCCTTTAGAGAATTATTTCGACTAGATGAAATATTTGAAAGCTACTGATAATCGTAGTAACCAGTTTTCAAAAATCTCATATCCGAGCACAAGAATAGCAAAATTAGTTACAGGCACTGTAGTTGCATAAATCAATGAATCGAACTACATTTCTCTTTAAAACTTCATAGAAGTAAAACATAAAACTGTTATCTATGCACATTTGTTCGTTATTATTCCGACTTTAGAGTAAACCTAGAGTTTAGCTCCAGCGGTAGCTACTGAATTAAATCCAAAACAATCGTCCAATGTATTAGGAGAGACAATATTCAATGACAACAAACGACGGCAGTCGCCGAGTAAACCGCTGCAGTGTACGTAGTATAGTTATTCTAAAAATAGATTAATATAAAAAATTGGCGCCGGGTAAACCCGTGCACTGGATTCTGTATACGGCGCCGGGTAAACCCGTGCACTGGATTCTGTATACGGTAAGTATATAAATCAGGACCCCCAGCGCAGCAGGTGGTAGAAGCTTGAACTTCGATTTTGTACGCAAATCAGTATTAGGTGCCAGCGGGCGTCCGGCCGATTTTAACGGTTTTGGAATCTACACATGTTATAAGTATCGAAAACAAGGTTGAAAGGGGGTGGTCACTGGGCGTCCGTATATCCGGACGCCCAGTGACCTCGGACGCCGACTGAACCTAAGATTTTGCATTGGAGACGCACAGTTGTACCGTGTAGATATATATATATATATATAGATGTGATCCTATTATGAGATTCGACGGCGCATTCAACGAGCACGGGTGGCCATGACAAAGCTTATTAAAATATGGCGTGACCATAACATCACTAAGGCTACCAAAAGGTCACTGGTTCAGTCTCTTGTGTTCTCCATATTTTTGTATGCCTCGGAAACTTGGACTGTTAAAAAGGCAGATCGAGCTAGCATAGATGCTTTTGAAATGTGGACGTGGAAGACAATGCTGAGAATTCCTTAGACCGCCAAATCGAAATGTTTCCATACTGGATAAGCTCGGTAATCCAAAGAGACTATCCTCCATTGTGTCGACGAGAATGCTTACATTCTTCGGACATATTCACAGAAGCGATAATATGGAGAAACTTGTAGTTCAGGGTCACGCCCCGAGTGGGCGTCGCCATGGCCGTTCCCCTGCACGCTGGGTGGATACGACGAAACAGTTGCTAGATATGAGTATCAAGAACGCTACTGAACTGACAGAAAATCGCGAACGATGGCGAGCTACAGTTCTCAAAATTATTGATAATATTCTTGTCGGCAATACTCTAGCTCCGACTTAATGCATTTTACGAGTCCACAACATGTCTGTTAAGACATTGTGACTATGATGATGATCCTATTATTGCATTTTCTATGAAAGCTGTGCTGTCTGTCTTCATTCTTTTATATAATAATAATATATATATATAATAATAATAATAATAACCGCGAGGGGTTGCTAGATCCCCTCAGTGGCGCCTCCCCAAGGTGGCGGATAGGGGAACGCCTCCCAGATATGGGTGGTACCGGGGAAATCAAACACCCGGGGCGGACCAAAACTAGCACGGTGGAATAGCGTCTGCATCCAGAGGATCGGCTATTCCTCAACAATTAGGACACGACGGATCTCCATGTGAGGAGCGGTACTCCGACAGCGTCTGACTCCATGTTAGGGGCGGCTGATAATACACCCGCAGGAAGCCACCCAACATCAGTAGGCTATCCGGTGCGTGGCGACACCGCAGGGTATACCGAAGCCCAAGGATGTAATCCAGCCGGCAACCTTCGCAGGTGCATCCTCAGGAGGCAATTTGGACGGCTGCCTCCGGAAATGTCGTCTGTGGGCCCTAAGGCCAACCACCTGACGGGCCCTATCTTCGGGTTCGACCACCCCGGAAGAAAAGCACCCACACCGAGCCGGTTTCGGAAGCCGGCGTTGGGCAAGGTGGCGGTGCTTCGAATTGCCCTGTTGACGACCCCCGCAATGACATGGACCGTTTTAGGTGGACGACGGAGCTCAAGGAAGCTGGGCGCTCGGTAGATCTCACTTACTCTACCTAGCACCAAGCTCCGTTCCTCAAGCTATCCTGACTTCGGTCAGATAGGGGTTTGGCAAACCCGGGAAAATATGCCACAGAGGGCTGAGCGCCGGCCCTTCTGTCACACACCGTTATTGCGCCCCACACTTCAACGACTTCAGCAAGGCGTGGCTGGGGAACGTCGTGAGGGGTAAGCAACCGGGGGGCTTGCCTTAACCGGCCGGCCTGTGAGGAGAAAGCCTCAACAAAACCCGACAGTAAAGTCGCAAATCCTCCGGAGCACCTTGGGCCAACTTCGGAGTAAATATAAGTCCCTTCTCTCCTGGAATGGGCGTCACCCGGGAGAGCGACATTTAGATCGTCCCTACTCGTGGGAACACGATGCATAAAGTTACTTCTAAAAATAACCAACGACGGCCTAGGGTACGTCGATTAAACTCACCCGAACCCCAAACCCAAACAGAACAGCCCAAAGATCACAACCCAGCTGCGGACGTTTTGCCAGCACAGCCGGCAACCACCAAAGCTGGTAAACCCAGACAGCGCTTACAATGGACAACTGAAATCAACAAACATGTAATGCACTGTTACTACACCGCCACAAAACTAGAAACCATCTCTACAGGCTACAGACATGAGCTGCACAGGTTGTTTATAGCACAATACCCACACCTCGCAGAGCGTGTAACTGAACAGCGACTCATTGACCAAAAACGAGTCATAACAAAAAACAACCGCCTTACACCCGAAGAACTACAAGCCATAAAGGTTCTTGTATCCAATGAAATAAATACTGCCCATCCGGATCACCCGCAGACCTCAAACAAAACCACAATCGACAACAGTAGCATACACTCAGAGACAAATCCAGAACATGAGCACACACAACATATACCAGATACCGCTGCCCAACCTAGTGATTCGTTAGCTACTGAATCAATCACAGAACGGCATGCCATTCGTACCCGAAATAAGCGACCCCCAAATACAGGCACGATCAATAACACCAGGACACACTTAGAATTGGATCTAGAAAATGATCATACACCAGATACACCAGAAACAACATGCACTAACTTACCTTCCACAGCCACACAAAGCCAAAACATCACTGTACCACCTGCCATCACACAATCTGCCGAACAAGTGATGAACACACAGTACAACAAATGGTGTGGCACCAATCCTACATTGCGAGATCCCCTGCCCAGACTAATTTTTAAAAACAATACTCTACAAATATTACACACAATAAATGTCAACATAATACCACAATTTTTAACCAAAGACAGTGACCTAGAGGACATCCATACTGTTATATATGCTGCCGCAGCAACCACACTTACACTCAACGGCCAAAAACTCCCAAAACGATCTATAGCCCATACAACTGAAAGATCTAAACCTAAATGGCAAATAAGAATTGAAAATAAAATCAGCACAATCAGAAAGGATCTGGCACACCTCGCGCAATACACCAACAATAACAACCGCTCAAAGCGCGTACAGACAACAATTAATATACTCAAATCCAAGTCACCACAACAGACAATACCAGAAATAGCTGATACCCTTAAACAGAAGCTCGCAGTCTATGCTGCTAGACTCCGCAGATACAACGAGTCTAATGCCAGAAAGGATGCTAACAATCTTTTTCAGAAAAGTGAAAAACAGTTTTACCAAAAAATAACAGCCGACAACCAGATAACAGCAATAGAACCTGCTAGTAAACAAGAGTTAACTGAGTTTTGGGGAAGCCTATGGTCAGAACCCAAAACACATAATGAAAACGCTCCATGGATCAGACAAGAAGAGGAAAAGCATCAACATATAGTGGAGCAGGGAGACGTTATCCTTACACCAGAGGAGATAGCTGAAACCATAAAGCATACCCATAATTGGAAGTGCCCAGGCGTGGATAATGTGCAAAATTTTTGGTACAAGCAATTCAGTGCAACATACGAAATGCTTGCGGACCAAATCAATAAAGCCATACTCCAACCGAATAGGCTTCCCAAATTCCTCACGCAAGGAATGACGTATATAAAACCCAAAAACGCAGACACCAAGAACCCTGCCAACTATCGCCCAATCACTTGTCTTCCCACCTTGTACAAGATCATAACCGCAACAATATGCAGAAGAATTGAACAACACCTCACCCAAAACAATATCCTCACTGAAGAACAGAAAGGATGTCGAAAGCAAAGCCAAGGTTGCAAGGAACAACTTATAATTGATAATGTCATCATGGAGCAAACCAGAAAAGAACATAGGAACCTTCATACCTGTTTCATCGACTATAAAAAAGCTTTCGACTCTGTACCTCATAGCTGGCTAGCGAAAACCCTTCAAATATATAAAATCAACCCGGGGCTACGTGAGTTTCTTACAAGAACCATGGAGACATGGCGAACCAGCATACATCTCAAAACCCAGAACGGCCATATCAAGACGGATGAGCTACACATAAGACGCGGCATCTTCCAGGGTGACTCTCTCAGTTCACTGTGGTTCTGTCTCTGTCTGAATCCGCTCTCCAACGCACTTAACAACACAAACTGCGGTTTCAACATTAGACACGAGAAATTAAATCAACACAGAATCAATCATCTCCTCTACATGGATGATATAAAACTGTATGCCGCCAATGAAGTACAACTGAGAGAGTTAATCAGAATAACAGAAACTTGCTCGTCAGACGTCAGGATGGAATTCGGACTGAGTAAATGCAAGGTTCTCCATATCAACAAAGGCCAATGGAAGGACCACCCCCAGCAGGAAACAGTAGCTGGCCAAACACTAAACAACATGAACAAGGACGAAACTTACAAGTACCTGGGCTTCAATCAGAACGTTAAAATAGACCACACACAAGTCAAGGCACAACTAACCCAAGAGTTCAGAGACCGCCTTATTAAGCTACTAAAAACCAAATTGAATTCTAGAAACCTTACAAAAGCCATTAACACATTTGCGATACCAGTCCTCACATACTCCTTCGGCATCATTAAGTGGTCACACACTGATATAGAAAACATCCACATCCTCATACGGACAGAACTCACCAAACACCGAATGTCACATCCAAACGCATGCAAAGAAAGGCTCACCATAGACAGGAAACAAGGAGGCAGAGGGATTACAGATATACAGTCGCTTCGCACAAGACAGATAAAAACACTCAGACATTTCTTCCAAAACAAACAAACAAATTTACATCGAGCAATAGTAAAAGCAGACAAAAACTATACACCACTCAACCTATCATGCCCAGACCATGTCGCAGACACACACAATCCCACACAATCACAACAAGAAAAAATAAGCGCCTGGTCGCAGAAACCACTCCATGGCAAACATAGATACCGTATTACGCAAGACCACATAAATGAAAAACAATCATACACCTGGCTGCAGGATGGCCAGCTCTTTCCAGAAACTGAGGGATTTATGCTTGCTATCCAGGACCAAGTTATTGCGACGAGAAACTACAAGAAATACGTAATTAAAGATCCATCCATAACAGACGATAACTGCAGAAAATGTCACCAACAAAAAGAAACAATAGATCACATAACAAGCGGGTGCAAAACTCTTGCCGGTACCGAATACACAGCCAGACATAACTCTGCGGCCAAGATCATACACCAAGCATTAGCCACAACAAACAAACTAATAGAAAACTCAGATCCGTATTACAATTACACTCCGACATCAGTACTCGAAAACGATCAATACAAACTATACTGGGATGTTGAAATACATACAGACAAGACTATCCCAGCCAATAGACCAGATATAGTTTTCCAGTCAAAGGCCGACAAAATTACCTATTTGATAGATATTGCCATTCCCAATGATGTGAATATCCAAAACACCTACGCTGGGAAGATATCTAAATACACGGACCTTGCCATGGAAATAAAACGACTTTGGAAACAAAACAAAGTCACAATTGTCCCCCTCATTATGTCTGTCTCAGGCCTCACACCAAACACGTTTACACAACACCTTCAACAGTTGGGCCTGGACGAAAAGTTACACAAAGTATTCCAAAAGTCTGTAATCCTGAAGACCTGTAATATTGTGGGATCCTTCCTAAATTCCGATCAATAATAGTCCGAGTGTTGACTTGGCACAGCCCGTCAACACTTGTTGCTACCGCAATGATGCGAGAGGAACTTAGAAAGTCATATAATAATAATAATCCCCCCATCAGGTGCTAGAACGTTGACGCTCGTTTGGGGGCTTAGAAAGTGACCTTTTGATGGTCAAGCTATGTCGGTTGATGGTTCATCGGAGGCTTTGATAGCACCCGGAGTTGTCATGCCGGCAGGGCTCGAGATTAAAAAGTCACTTCAACCAAGACTAGCACACTCAGCAAGCTGTGGGCTTGGTAGTTTTACATACCCCACCAAGCACAAAGCTCCTTCCCCCAAGCTATCCTGGCCTCGGTCAGATAGGGATGTGGCGAATCCGGGGAGAAATGCCACAGAGGGCTGAGCGCCGGTCCTTCTGTCACACACCGTTATTGCGCCCCACACTTCAACGACCTCCGCAAGGCGTGGCTGGGGAACGTTGTGAGGGATACGCAACCGGGGGGCTTGCCTTAACCGGCCGGCCCGTGAGGAGAAAGCCTCAACAAAACCCGACAGTAAAGTCGCAAATCCTCCGGAGCACCTTGGGCCAACTTCGGAGTAAATATAAGTCCCCTCTCTCCTGGAATGGGCGTCACCCGGGAGAGCGATATTTAGATCGTCCCTACTCGTGGGAACGCGATGGATAAAGTTAGTTTTTCAAACAACCAACGACGGCCTACGGTACGTCGATTAAACTCACCTGAACCCCAAAGCCAAACACAACAACCAATAGCACACAATCCAACTGCGGATGTTTTGCCGGTACAGCCGGCAACCACCAAAGCTGGTAAACCAAGACAGCGCTTACAGTGGACTACTGAGATGAACAAATCTGTAATGCACTGTTACTATACCGCCACAAGACTTGAAACCATCTCTACAGGCTACAGACATGAGCTGTATAGGCTGTTTATAGCACAATACCCACACCTCTCAACACGTGTAACCGAACAAAGACTTATTGATCAAAAACGAGTCATAACAAAAAACAACCGTCTTACCCCACAAGAACTACAAGCTATAAAGAGCCTTGTATCCAACGAAATAAATACTGTCACACCAAATGATTCGTTAGCCGATGAATCGATCACAGAAGGACAAAATAATCATACCGGAAGTAACCAGACTCCAAACACAGATACAACCAATAACACCAGCATACACTTAGATGTGGAGTCAGAACATGAGCACATACCAGATACACCAGACCAAACATCCATTAACTTACCTTCCACAGCCACACAAAGCCAAAACGTTACGCCACCACCTTGTATCACACAATCTACAGAACAAGTGATGAACACACAATATATAATACAAATGGTGTGGCACAAATCCTACACTACGAGATCCCTTGCCTAGACTGATTTTTAGAAACAACACTCGACAAATATTACAGACAGTAAATTCCAACATAATACCACAATTCTTAACAAAGGACAGTAACCTAGAAGACATCCATACTGTTATATATGCTGCTGCAGCAACCACCCTCATAGTTAACGGCCAAAAACTTCCAAAACGATCGAAAGACCACACAAGCAAAAGATCTAAACCTAAATGGCAAATTAGAATAGAAAATAAAATTAGCACAATCAGAAAAGATCTCGCACACGTCACTCAATATATCCACAAGAACAACCTCTCGAAACGCATCCAAACAACAATAAGTAGACTCAAATCTAGATCACCACAACAAACAATATCCGAAATATACGATACGCTGAAACAGAAACTTGCAGTCTACGCAGCTAGACTCCGCAGATATAATGAGTCCAACGACAGAAAGGATACTAACAACCTTTTTCAGAAAAGTGAGAGGCAGTTCTACCAAAAGATCACATCAAATAATCAGATAACAACAATAGAACCTCCAAGTAGAAAAGAGCTAACCGACTTCTGGGGAAGCTTATGGTCAGAGCCCAAAACCCATAATGAAAACGCTCCATGGATTAGACAAGAAGAGGAAAAACAACAACACATACCGGAACAGGGAGACGTAATTCTTACACCACAGGAAATAGCCGAAACAATAAAACACACCCACAATTGGAAGTGTCCGGGCGTAGACAACGTGCAAAATTTCTGGTACAAACAATTCAGTGCAACATATGAAATGCTCACAGACCAAATCAATGAAGCCATACTCCAACCCAACAGGCTACCCAAATTCCTCACACAAGGAGTAACATATATAAAACCAAAAAACGCAGACACCAAGAACCCTGCCAATTACCGTCCGATCACTTGTCTCCCCACCTTGTACAAGATCATCACCGCAACAATAGGCAAAAGGATTGAACAGCACCTTACTCAAAACAACATCCTCACCGAAGAACAGAAAGGATGTAGAAAACAAAGCCAAGGTTGCAAAGAACAACTAATAATTGATAGTGTGATCATGGAGCAAACTAGAAAAGAACACAGGAACCTCCATACCTGTTTCATCGATTATAAAAAAGCTTTTGACTCTGTACCCCATAGCTGGCTAACGAAAACTCTTCAAATATATAAAATTAATCCAACCCTTCGTCAGTTCCTTACAAGAATCATGGAGACATGGAGAACCAACATACATCTTAAAACTCAGGACGGTCACATCCAAACGGTGGAGCTATACATAAGACGCGGTATCTTCCAGGGTGATTCACTCAGTTCACTGTGGTTCTGCCTTTGTTTAAATCCACTCTCCAACGCACTTAACAACACAAATTATGGTTTCAACATCAGACACCAGAAAGTTAATCAACACAGAATCAGTCATCTTCTCTACATGGATGATATAAAACTGTACGCAGCCACTGAAGTGCAACTGAAGGAATTACTCAAAATAACAGAAGTTTGTACGTCAGACGTCCGGATGGAATTCGGAATGAGCAAATGCAAGGTGCTCCACATCCATAAGGGTCAATGGAAGAACCATTCCGAACAGGAAATATTAACTGGCGAGACTCTGGATAACATGGAGAAGGACGAAACGTACAAGTACCTAGGCTTCAATCAGAACATTAAGATTGACCACTCAGAGGTTAAGGCTCAACTAACACAAGAGTTTAGAGACCGTCTCATTACACTTCTGAAAACAAAATTGAACTCCAAAAATCTTACGAAAGCAATTAACACATTTGCGATACCGGTTCTCACATACTCCTTTGGTATCGTCAAGTGGTCGCACACTGATATTGAAAACATCAACATACTCATACGAACGGAACTCACAAAGCATAGAATGTCTCATCCGAAAGCGTGCAAGGAAAGGCTTACGATAGACAGGAAACATGGGGGCAGAGGAATTATAGACATACAGTCACTTCACACAAGACAAATAAAAACACTCAGAGACTTTTTCCAAAGCAAAGAGACAAACTTACATAGATCAATAGTAAAAGCAGACAAAAACTATACTCCACTCACCCTATCCCGCCCAGATCACCCAGCAGACGCACACAATCACATAGAATTACAACAAGAAAAAATAAACACCTGGTCACAAAAAGCACTTCATGGCAAGCACAGATACCGCGTTACACAAGACCACATTAATGAAAGACAATCATACACCTGGCTGCAGGATGGCCAACTGTTTCCAGAAACCGAGGGTTTTATGCTTGCTATCCAGGACCAAGTGATTGCGACAAGGAACTACATGAAGTACATAATTAAAGATACATCCATAACCGACGACAATTGCAGAAAGTGCCACCAACAAAAAGAAACAATAGACCACATAACAAGCGCATGCAAAACTCTAGCTGGAACCGAGTACACAGCTAGACATAACTCTGCAGCCAAAGTCATTCACCAAGCACTAGCCACAACAAACAAGCTAATAGAAAACACAGATCCATATTACAATTACACACCGACATCAGTACTCGAAAACAATGAATATAAACTGTACTGGGACGTTGAAGTACATACCGATAAGACTATCCCGGCAAATCGGCCAGATATAGTTTTCCAGTCGAAGGCAGACAAAGTTACCTATTTGATAGATATTGCTATTCCCAACGATACGAATATCCAAAACGCCTACGCTGGGAAGATATCTAAATACACGGACCTTGCGATAGAAATAAAACGACTCTGGAAGCAAAACAAAGTTACCATTGTCCCCCTAATTATGTCTGTCTCAGGCCTCACACCAAACACATTTACACCACACCTACAACAGTTAGGCCTGGACGAAAGGTTACAAAAAATATTTCAGAAGTCTGTAATCCTGAAAACCTGCAATATAGTTCGATCTTTCCTAAATTCCGATCCGTAATAGTTCAGGTGCTGACTTGGCACAGCCCGTCAACACCTGTTGCTACCGCAGTCATGCGAGGGAAACTTGGAAAATCAGGATAATAATAATAATACTTGCCGCGAGGGGTTGCTAGATCCCCTGAGTGGCGCCTCCCCAAGGTGGCGGATAGGGGAACGCCTCCCAGATATGGGTGGTACCGGGGAAATCAAATACCCGGGACGGACCAAAACTAGCTCAGTGGAATAGCGTCTGCATCCAGAGGATCGGCTATTCCACAATTAATAGGACACGACGGATCTCCATGTGAGGAGCGGTACTCCGACAGCGTCTGTTCTTCATGTTAGAAGCGGCTGTTTTCATAAACCCCCAGGAAGTCGCCCAACATCAAGAGGCTATTCGGTGCGTGGCGACACCGAGGGGTATACCGAAGCCAAAGGATGTAAGTCGGTCGGCAACCTTCACAGGTCCATCCTCTGGAGGCAATTTGGACGGCTGCCTCCGGAAATGTCGGCTGCGGGCCCTAAGGCTAACCACCTGACGGGCCCTATCTTCGGGTTCGACCACCTCGAAGGAAAAGCACCCACACCGAGCCGGTTTCGGAAGCCGGCGTTGGGCAAGGTGGCGGTGCTTCGAATCGCCCTGATGACGACCCCCGCAATGATATGGACCGTTTTAGGTGGACGACGGTGCTCAGGGATGACCTGCTGAGCTGCTACGAGAGCAGCAGCCCGCGCCGTAGGGGATACATGTCCCGCATGTATGAGAGGTGGTGTGAAATGCACCCAGAGCATAGCACGCTTACCACTCAGAATTTGCGAGATTATGTATCGTACCTCCGGAGGCAGGGATATGTTCGTGCTCCAGCTCAGCCTGCCCCTTCGGCGGACGGAAGGCCTGTTAACCAGGCTGAAAGTTCGCCGGTAAGGCCCGCTGAGAGGGAAATCGACCAAGTCGTCTCACCTGGGGATTTCAGAGACCGAAGGGCCTTGCATAACAACGGAAGGTCCTTGAAGCTGGCAGATTTGAAGAGAGAGGATGAGGTTGTGGGTGAACGTCTATCGGAGGCCTCTGACATTTGGAGCATCAATTGCGAAATTTACGCTGCGGCTCTGAGGCTAGCTAGACAGGGGAGAGTGGGAGACTCTCCTGTTGAGAGAGCACAGAGACGGGTGCGCCAAATTGAAGCGAAAATCCAGTTGGCTCGCCAGGAAGCATCCCGTATCCAGTGTGTGATGGAATATAGAGCGGCTGGGAAGCCATTTACGCGCCGAGTGCGCCAGATAGCCTACGGGTTGAGGCGCGACCATCATACACTCAGTCAAGCGGTACTGGTTGTTGTCAAGCAACACTGTCTTGACAGGATACGGATGCTAATCGCTGCTAAGCGATCGTTGGTGGCGCGGGCGAGAGGTCTGGAGCAGAACAGAATGTTCTACGAAAGACCTTCTCGCCTTTTCCAACAGCCGCCTCCAGCCATAGAGCAGCCGCCAACTGCTGATCGCGTGGAGGCCTTTTGGAGGGACGTTTACGAACAACCCAAACCTCTCTCAGCAGACACTCCGGCCTTGGCGCAGTTTGAGTCCGTTTGTAGGAGGACTCCTAACTTGAATGTACTGCGTCACCCGATAAACACGGAAGAAATTCTTGACGCCTTACGAGGCGCAAAGAATTTCGCAGCTCCTGGCCCGGATGGCATAAACACCTACTGGTGGAAAAAAATCCCCAGTTGCCACCGGCATTTAGCTAGAGTTTTTAACTCGTGGCTAAATCAGGAGCAGCCAATTCCGGCTTGGTTTGTCGAGGGTCGAACCGTGCTTCTCCCGAAGACCGGAGATTTGTCTGATCCCAAAAACTACAGGCCAATAACATGTCTGAACGCGTGTTACAAGCTCTTCACCAGAATCTTGTACATGCGTATCCTTCAAGCTGTGAATCCTGTATTTCTCGACGTGTATGAACAGAGAGGGTCAAAGAAAGGAGTAGCTGGCTGCAAGGAGAACCTGTTGATTGACCGATGTGTCACGCAGGACTCTGTGCAGTACAAGCGAAACCTTTCTATGGCCTGGATTGACTATCGCAAGGCATTCGACAGCACGTCTCATGACCTCATTGTGCGGCTGTTGGAATGTCTTTCGGTGGATAATCAGATAGTGGGATGCATCAAACAACTGATGCCACTCTGGAAGACCCGGTTTACCATAACATCAGGTGAAACTCGGGTACAGACAGAGTTGGTGTCATTGAAAAGAGGTGTCTTCCAAGGAGACTCCTTGAGTCCCTTGCTCTTTTGCATCTCACTTTTGCCTCTGTCCATAGCGCTGAGAAATACTAAAGGATACAGCTGTGGCACGCCCAATAACCGGAGGCACAAGGTCACCCATCTGTTTTATATGGATGACCTAAAACTTTATGCCTCCGGCCAACGCGAACTACAACAATCGCTGAGGGTGGTGCAGGAGTACAGTCATGCTATCGGAATGGAGTTCGGGACAGACAAATGTGCATTGGTTCATCTCAAGAAAGGACGAAGCGGAGATAGTGGAGATGAGGAACAGCTCGTTGATGGGAGCATCTTGCGACAACTGCATGCCGGAGATACTTATACCTACCTTGGAGTGGCGCAGCGTCATGTCCAAGAGGCAGCATTGGTTAAAGAGTGTCTCCGCCGCAAGTATTTGCACCGACTCCGGCAGATCTGGTCGTCAGAACTGTCCGGCAAGAACAAAGTCGCTGCCACAAACATGCTTGCGGTCCCATTGTTATTATACACCTTTGGTGCTATACACTGGAAAATGAACGAGCTGAAGGAAATCGACACGAAGACCCGCAAAAGGATGAATATGGAGAGAAGCCTGCATCCTAAGTCCTCTGTCCCGCGAATATACCTCCCGCGACACCTGGGAGGGCGTGGACTATTGAGTTTGGAGCGTCTGCACAACAGAGTAGTGCTGGCCACTGCCTGCTATGTAACGAACAGCACCGATCCCCTGATCCGCTTTGTGCGAGAGCACGAGAATGCGGGAAAAGGAGCCTTTCTTTTCAGCGCAGCGAAACGAGCAGCCGAGGAGCTCAGCCTCACACTCGACTTCAAGCGGAGGTGTCAGCAGTCCATTACGGAACTTGCTCCCGCAGAATTAAAATCCCACCTTAAAACTGCCGAAGTCGACTTCCTTTTAAGACTTCATAAAGGTAAGCCAATGCATGGAATCTTCTACAAACATCTGGAAGAGCATGGCTTGTCTGAGCAGTTGACCTTCTCTTTCCTAAGGTCTAGTGGGTTGAAGTCGGAGACTGAGGGCTTTATAATGGCTTGCCAAGACGGTGTCTTCAACACCTTGGTGTACCGTAAAAGGGTTATGGGTGTAGATGTACCCGACACCCATTGTAGAGCTTGCCGACAGGCGCCAGAGACGCTTATGCATCTCTTGTCGGCGTGTAAGACGTACGCTGGGACGGCTTACGTCCATCGGCACAACGCGGCTCTACGAGTGCTCTACTATCATTTGAGGCACTCATACGGTATCGATGAGACGCCGGTGCTGCCATACGCTCCAGGGGATATAGAGTCCGTTGTGGAGAATGAGAGATGCCGGCTTTACTGGAACTACTCGTTCCCCACGCTCGAGCTTGTACAGGCAAACAAGCCCGACATAGTCCTTCTCGACCACCAACAGAAGACGATGTTCGTTATTGAGTTTTCGGCGCCTGCCGAGGTGAACATCGTCTCTAAGGAGGAGGAAAAGCGGACCAAATATCAGGAGTTGCTCGGACAACTTCGCAGGCTCTGGCCAGACTACACTGTAAGTCTGCTGGTTATGGTCATTGGATCCCTAGGTGGAATGAGGAATACGCTGCTCTCTGCACTGCGCAAAATACCGGTGTGCCGTGCGGCGGCGCACATATTAGCCGCCAGAATGCAGAAGGCAGTCATCCTTGGGTCCCTTCGTCTACTTAGGGCGCACGATTCGCGGACCCAGTGATTGCTCACCTCACGGTGTGAGGAGTAGTCATTGGGTAATGGAACAGCAGCTCGGTGTGTCGGAGCCCGGGCTGCACTTTTTGTGTTTTGAACTATAATACTTCTTTAATATATTTTTTTCATAAATATTGACCGGTTTGTCCTATGTAATATCGATCATAGTTTTCACAAGGAAGAAATTTCTAAAATACAAAGTGAATCTCCTATTGTTTCTCATTGGTAGCAATTGTAACATATCTTATATCAACCCCATGAAGGTTATCGTAAGACTTACGTATATAAATTTGGCAAAATTTCTTACTTTTACGAGTGCTATATATGCATTTAGTCTTGAAAGTCTTGATCTAATATAAAAATGTTATATGTTTATGAAATATAATCTGGATAATTTTTTGTTTCAGGTGAATAAGTCAAGATGGACAGAAGCATAGCTGTAAGTAGATTTTGATAATGTAATTTCGGAAATAAAATATCATGTGCAGACTTTTGTTAACGTTTCAGCTTTAATTAAAGTTCAACATGTTTCACAAAAATGAATTTGTAATAAGTGAAATTGATTGATTACTGTACCAGAAAGATTATGGTTATTTTTCATGGGTTTCGGTCAACAATTGAAACTATAACTTTCCTTCACTACGTTTCGGTTTATTTTAATCTAAGCCATCTTCAGGTGTGTTAATTTCAGATGTCGGTTACATTCCTATAAAATTGTTTTGTTTGTAAAGCAGCCTCTACGGGTACCCTCCTTTCTGGACTTCATGCAAGGGTCACTTTATGTCATGATTAAACACCAGGCTAACGATAATTTACGTCATATAAGCGCCAATCTGGCTAGTTGAAAATATTATATATGATTCCGCTCTATAGTATTCAATATATTGTATTTGTTGGTTGTTTTTTGGTTGCTTTGGTGAAAGCTATATCCAACCTTCTTCCAACTATCTACAGTACGAGACTATTCTCGACTACACCCGTCTGTCTGATGAATCCCTCATTTTTCGTATTGCAATATTTTCTAATGCTTACTGATACATCTACCCAATCCTTGATGTGTCCTCCACCCGTATCAGTTTCGTCAGAGGTTTGATAAATTCATGGAATGAATAAGCGTCAATTTATCGTACTGCATTTACATACATATATACACTTCGTTATCACCGGAAGTCTGATTTCATTTTATATGCTGCTTTATAAATGGTACAGCGAAAGTACATGTTACAGCTGTTCCACTCATGTTTGGTATTGTATTGCGTTTACATGAAACCAGTTTGGTTAATGATAACGTAGTAACGATACAATGATCGAATCATTCAAATGTTAGGTGTGTTGATATTCAATCACATACCGTTATTTCTCTATATTTTCTCTGTACGAAAAAACTGACCTAATCGCTAAGCTGTCGAAAATAGTACTACTTCACAAATGGCAGGACTAGTAACATGAATTTTTTTATGATTGCATATGATACAGTATGGCATAAGAACTGTCTCATATTTGTCCGCGATTTTTGTGGGCACGAGAAAACCGACAAAATGAGGAGAATATTAGAACCCTTCTAGTGACTCTGACGTCACCGTACTAGAGAAGAACATCCAATTGAAGCCGGATATGTGTACCGTGTTGCCGTTCTACCTGATCTAAAGTTCTACGTACGTACCTATATTGTCTTGTGTTCCCGTTTTATTGATCCGTGATTCGGTGACCGTGATCCGTGATCTATGTTAAGGTCCATGATCCATCATAGACAGATCCCGTCACTGCCGTCACTCATCAGTGACAGTTTGCACGTCATTTGTTGTATAGCGCGTTGATAGTATTTGTCTTTTTCGTCTGGAATCTTGACTTGTATGATATTCATCGTCATATTTTCGTTACGTTTTTTAAGTTAGTTTCTCATAATCAATAAGGATGAGTAAAATAGATAGTGGATTCAATAAATCTGATTCAGATAATCTGCCTAATTGTAAATAATATTTTCTTCAATACAGAGATGGAAAACGTGAAAACTAGGAAGTAAGTTTCAAAATATTTAAATAACATTTGCGGTTAAACAACATAATAATTATAGTAATATACATGTCCTTTAGGTATATCTAATTTTCCAATTTCACCAAAGAATATTTCGGTCAAGTTCTTCACGGCACAATAACTGAAAATTTGTTTGGGGGCCCATAGGAAGGGTAAAGATTTCTCACAAAAGAATAAGGAAATTACGTTGGGGCCCCCGTGGCAGATATGGCGCTAGCTACGCCCCTGATTCGAGACAGGAAATTTTTAAAATTGTAAGGTTAGATTTAACTTCACTTGAAAACCAACTGCAAAATTTACAAAACAGGTCACAAAACAGTAGTTTGTTTTGTGAAAATTCTGTCACTACCGCGATTTGGGAGTTGACGAGGCAACAGTGCACTGCTGATGTATGGCGCGCTTTGCACTGATTGGCTAAATTTGAAGTCTTTTTGCCCATGATACTAGTCCATTATCTTTTGCATGGATTCAGACAAGTCAGCACGAAGCGAAATATAAGGTATTGTATATGTTACGGTTAAAGTGTTTACTTTGATAGTTTATATACTATCCAGCTAGTATATAAACCATCCAAATGTCTCGTTATTTTAATGGAAAATTATACTTCTACTAAAATAGCGATGAATATTGGTTGGTTTGTATACTATCCAGCTACTTTATAAACTATACAAGATATGTTGCTAAAGTATTATACCACAAAGATATCACCCATATTAACCAACGTTTCTGGTTAGTTTACAAACTATCCACATCATTTGGATAAATTATGGACCTAATATCTCTAGTACTACATAATATCGTCGTTGGTTAGTATGTAAACTAACCAATCCTCTTTGGTTACTTTAATTTAAAAAAACAATTTTTAATCAAAAGTAAAGTTTATTCATAGATACAACATACAATTGCTATAATTACATAAAAACAAACGGAAATGCTATTTGTGTAACAAAATATTCATATAAAATACTCAAACGTGAAATAATCTTTCCAGATCTTTTGTATTAGATTACATTACATTAGATGCTTCGATTCTCTGTAAATCATAAGTATTCATTTCATGATAATCAATCTTGTTATTAGTGTTAGGTCCTTGTTCGCGTATTCTCTTTATATGTTCCAGAAGTAGAAGTGTTCACTGTTGTCCATTAATTTTGAATTTTGGTAACATTCTAATAGTAACTTTTCAAACTGCTGATGCTGAACCATTTTTGGTAACTAGATACCTATTCTTAGATAAATTTTACAAGGCATGACAGTAAATAATACCAATACGTCACACTTGCACTTGCCATAAACATAACCTCACTTTTCTGTTAAACTGACCAAAGAAAATTAGTTAGTTTACATACTAACCAAAGAGGATTGGTTAGTTTACATACTAACCAACGAGTTGGTTATTATGTATTACTAGAGATATTAGGTTCATATCTTATCCAAATGATGTGGATAGTTTGTAAACTGACCAGAAACACTGGTTAGTATGTGTGACATCTTTGTGGTATATACTTTGGCGGCATATCTTGTACAGTTTATAAACTAGCTGGCTAGTATACAAAACAACCAATATTCATAGCTATTTTAGTTGAAATATGAGTTTCCATCAAAATAACGAGACATTTGGATAGTTTGTATACTATCCAGCTAGTATATAAACTATCAAAGTAAACACTTTAACCGTAACATATACACATTGTGATCAACGATGACATCGAAAAAACTGTTCAGTGGATCTCCGCCTAACAATAATTTTTTTGGCAGAGTCATTTTATTGATTAAAAAGACCTAACGAAGGTATTTCCAGAGTCGTTTATTTACGTATTGAAACAGGGTATCTTTGTACTAGTGTGCCTGTGTCATAGTTATATGTGTCAAACTACTAACCACAGACCATCTAGCTTTAGACAAGAAAGCTCTGGTCTATGAATGGTGCTACTAACCACCAAAAAGAAGCTTCTTCAAGCATAGTAGCGGAACATTTTCTGGTCGTTATATATACAAAATCTCGTCAGTATAGTGAGAGGTCCATTTGGTCCAATCCGAACTGTCTGTCATCCCGAATTTAGTCAACCCATTTTACTTTGGACCTAGGGGCTCAAGCCCTAGACTGGCTCTATATGGCAGACGTCAGATCCAGGATCCAGTATGGGTACTCGATCTGGTAACCAAACGTAGAGAATACCTTTGTTACAGACAAGCTGAGATTCACAGATTAATAACGGGAGCAATGAGATCAACACCTTCTGCTACCTTTTAGGTACTCTCGGATCTACCATCTTTAGATAAAAAAGTAGGCAATGTCGCAGCATGCCTAAGAATGTGTGATCTCCTTCTTCATGGTGGAAAGAATCAAAAATACCTTGAGCTTAGATAATAGATTCTCAATAATCATCCCTGCCAGAGATGACTCGATGAGGGGCGAGTTAAACTCCAGCCCCATAGTTTGGTATGGTGCTAAAAGTTAAAAATTCCTATCTGAGGCCTGAACCCATGCTAGAAATGAGTAGCCACCATGTCAACGTTGCTCTGGATGAGTAGGACTACAATAAACTGACCAAAAGTTAGAAGGAGAGGATTCAGAGAACGGAACTGAACCCTCAGAGACGGTTTCGCTTTATACAATAAATACAAAATATGTAACAAACTTTGAAGCAAAATACATCTGACGATGGTTTAAATATAATAAACCGAAACGTCGTGGGAAGGAAAAATGTTTCATTTACTTTGACCGCAATACCATTAGAAAAAGTCAAATACTTGGCATAATCAATGTGTGAGTCACATTGAGAATGTGATTTTCAGTTATAATGAAAAATAAAATCGTAGTAGCAGCACCTCAATGATTCTAAATAATTGAGTACTAAAACATATGTATAATAGATTTTATTAGCATATTGTTGCCTTATCAAGTCATTTAAAATTCTTTTAAGCAGAAATATTGATTTTATTGGTATACGTTACAAGGTTACCAGGAAGAGCATTTTGTACATTTGGCTATGGATAACTAGGCTAACCAATATATTTTAACATTATTGACAATCGAGATGCATTGAGGCGTAATTGCATTGTATTTGACATAATTATCTCTACATTGAACAATAACTAGCTCGCTGAAAAATAGCTGAAGAGTATCGATGAAGCCTCTCTCAATGTATTATTTTTCGTTTGGTTACATAAACAATATTATATCAGTACATGATGGTGACGTAACCTATTTCGAATATACAGGAATATAGACTTTATAATGGCATAACTTCAGGGCATCATAGATAATGTTAAAATAATGACAATTTCCCAATACAGTTATCGGGGAAAGCTTCGCTTTAGAGATACAGGGTGTTCAGGTTTAAAGAAAATTATATTATTTAGAATATTTTATAAACCGCTGCTTATAAAATTTTGATGTTTGGCGCATACGATAAGCTAAAGATGCTCCACGATTTAGGAAATATGGTGATAAATTATTTTAAATTATTTTTGAACTTTAACATTTCCAATGTTCTAATCAAGAATATGCTGACATACATTTTATTTATGGATTTTGTGATGGAAATTCAGCCGATGCAATAGGAATACCACAGACGATTTCCTAACAGACGAGAGCCACATCGTAATGTTTTCTCAAGATCAATTCGTCTATCAGGCTTTGAAGGTCATTCCCAGAAATCCTAATTATCTGTCCATAGCATCAATGCCGGGGTTCCGCAGGGATCGGTATTGGCTCCGACATTGTTTCTGCTTCACATTAATGATCTACTCTCTAGCACTACAAACCCAATCCACAGTTTTGCGGATGACAGTACGCTGCATGCAGGCATTATGAGCAATAGACCGATCTCTGTGGTCGAGCTGGAACGCAGAAGACTGCAGTGACAGCTTGACTTTTAAAGGATCTCGATACCATTACCGCTTGGGGGCTTAAGAATATGGTTAAATTTAATGCCTCCAAGACCCAGCATTGTACGATATCAAACAAGAAGCGCCCAAGCCAACACCAGTGTCTAATGAACAACCGGTACAACCGCACATTTATTCCCAGGGTGTCCAAGGCTTGGAATGGACTGCCAGAAGATGTATTTATTGGGCCTGCGGGTATTGGCCCATTCAAGTCTCGCGTTAACAAACTTCCCCTAACATAACCCTTTTACAGCAGCCGCGGTACTCTGGTATTTAGGCTCTGCCTGCGCTGTCTGCTCAGTTATATAAAAAATATATTAATACCGTAAGAAGGAACGATCTCATACTGCGTGAATTTGATGGAGGCCCAACGACAACTCGAAGAAGGGTAAGTCGAACTACCGGTACTTCTAAAACCACTATTTTGAGAGTATTAAAACGAGACCATCGATATCATTTTCATTTGCAAAGCGCCCACGGTTCAGAACCTGGAGACAAAGAACAGAGGATGGTATTTTATAGGTGGCTACTGGGCAATGATTACGATTTCTTCAAAAAAATTCTGCGGGCCGACGAATCATGTTTCACTCGACGCACATGAAGATCCCAATCAAATCAGACTACGAAAGTTTCAGCATGAATTTAGCATTAATATTAGGGTGGGAATCTACAATGATAATCTCTTTAGCCCTTATGTACTTCCACAGCGATTGAATTCTAGAAACTTCCTGGAATTTTTGGAAACTGAGAATCCCAATACGTGGGATAATATTCCACTTGATATGCGAGGGCAAGCCTGGTTCCAACTTGATGGGTGTCCAGCTCATTTCGGCAGACATGTTCGAGAATGGTTGCATACCAATTTTGAAGGTAGACGGATTGGTCGAGGTGATTTCTATCTTGGGGTCATCTAAAAGATTTTATCTATGCAACGCCAGTACCCTCTAGAGAGGAACTCTTGCACAGAATTCAGTACGCGTGTACACAAATTAATCGTGAAGTGCTACTTAGTTTAAGCGACTCCATAAGAAGACGTTCTCAGTTGTGCATTGAACAAATTTTTTTTTCAATTCGAACAGCTGTTACATTAATTCATCTTGTTAACGTTTTTCTTGTTGTTGTCAATTGTAGTTATTGCTAACATTAAAAGTTATTTGATTAGAAGTTGTATGCCTTGTTATTCTTAATAAATACTAACAGTACCTGAGCAAATCGGAAATGGTGCGGCGTACTAACAAAATGCAATAGTATTTTTTTACATAACCGGAGAAAATGACAAATATCTCGAAAACTGTCTGTCGTAGGAAAAAAAATGCAAGAATACTTTTTTGTTTCAAGAAGCATGGGTCATTGAAAAATATAATTTTTATTTTCAATACCTACAGTCACTGGGGTAGGAGGTTTTTTAAAAAAGTGTAATTAATTGTATACTCATATCTCCACCACTGGTTTTTGCAATTTATCACTATATTTCCTAAATCATGGCGAATCCTTAGCTTATCCTGTGCACCCAATTTCAAAATTGCATAGTTTATGAAATATTGAAAATAATATAATTTTTTTTCAAACTCTAAAGCGAAGCTTTCCCGGATATAACTGTATTGGAAAATTGTCATTAGCTTAACATTATCTATGTGAAGTTATGCCATTATAAAATGGACCACTCTATAGATCGTAACACGCCAAATAACGTACTATCGTTCAAATAGACTTTGATTAGATGTTTTTAAGAAATTAATTATTGACATTTGAGCATTTTCTGTCCACATCGAAAAAATCATTATAGAGCGGACATGCGAGAATTTGATTGGGTAGAACACTAGCTAAAAAAATTCTAAATTGTTAAAAGTGGATATCCAGATGACATGACCTTTGCGATTTAAAAAAAGATACCTTTGAAAATTTTGAAGCCAATTCCCATTGTTTCATTAAAATTCTATCAAAAATTGTCGAACAAACAAAGTTATAATAGGATACGCGATACGCACCTATCTGTATTTAAGCTCTATTAGGCCCAGTTTCACAATCGTTAGTTAACTAGTGGTCAAAAGAAAACTAGTGGTTAACGAGAATATTCCATTTCATATTCGACAGTTTACGTCAAAAGCTCTGGTCAACAATTGAAGAAATGGGGTAGAAGTTATAGTTCACCCCCCTTAATCTTCTCACCTTCCTCCTTCAATTGTTTCCTGGAATTAAAAAAGAATTGAGGGGTCGAAGATTTAAAAGGGATTTAGAGCTTAACACGATCATGGATATACTATGACAAACTCAGACAGAGCAATAAATATAGTTTAAAAAAGTAAATAACACGCTTTTAACGAACATCGGACTGGAAAGCTAAAATTAATTTTTAAAAATTATATGGCAAATATGGCATAAACCGCCCACGCTTTTTTCACAATCATACCGGTATGTTTCGTTCATTATTGTTTTTAACTTCTTAATACGATGTTCTTTAAAGGCGTGCTTTTTTAAACTACATTTATTTTTAATCTTTTGATTAACTTTATCACTAAAGCATGTTTTTTTTAGTTTCTTTAAACTGTATTTATGAATACTCTGTGTAATGAAGATGAACAATCGTTTTTGGTCAATATTCATAGTATAATCATTACCATTATTTGCACAAACGATGATTGAAAGTGTCCTGATTAAAGTTCGCAAATATACCAACTCCCAAACAGTTGGATGTCACGCCTTTTAAGCTCTCGTTACTACGCCTCTGTGTAATATTAACAAACTTTAAGGTGTCTGCGCCATCTCTTAGTTAGCGGATACGACCGCAATTCCGGTGGATTTGAAGCCGTCAAAATTGTTTTCGTAACAAAGTTTAATGGTCGGTCCGACTTCTTAATCCAAAGCACAGTACAAACTCACAAACAACAAATCACACAGGTGAAGCTAATGAAAGCATATTAAAAAGGTTTCTCAGAAGTGTATGACAAATGGTTAAGGCGATGGAATATAAGAAGAGTATTTTGAAGGATATTTGTCGAAGATATTTCATTGCTATAACAGCGGTCTTGTTATTGTCTGATAGCTCCTTGTATAATTATTTTCTCATGTGATTTTTACAATTTAGTTGTGGATAGCTTTTAACAACATATTATATTTTCAAAATTTAGGTACACCTAAGATTCTTAGAAAATATTATATTCATTGTGAATGTTATTCCTGAGGTTGGTTTAAATATATAGTAGACCGTAACGTTGTTTCGGAGAAATATACAGGGTGGCCAATCGGGTGACGATAATAATTTTTTTTTAGATAGCCCATACCGAGACCTATCCAAAACATCCCCATGTATGTGTACCGATTATTGACACTTTTCGAGTTATGATTTTTTTTTGAAAACTTAGAGATTTTCCAGTTTTTCCAAGAAATCGTCAAGAACAAAAACAAGAATGCTTTTTGGCTTTTATTTTTTTCAGCAATTATACTCAGTATTAAGCCTATTTTAATATCCAATAAAGAGAACCTGTACATCCGAACAATAATTAAGTACATTTTTGGGCCAAAGTTTGAAAACTCTGTTTTTAGTCAGGAGACCAAAACCTTCAAAATAAGATTAAAAATACTTATGCCTGGTTCTGGAGCTTCAAACTAATCTTAAAAACTGTGCAAGACATTGCACTTTCGAAATAATAATGAAAAAGTAGCACTTATGGGGACATTTTACGCCGTACGTGAGTGTTAAAGGTAAAAAGGTGATAATTCACGAATTTCCAAAATGATTAAAAAACTATTATTTTGCTTTATTATGACAAATTAAAGAAAAAGAACTCGTAACAACTAATAACCCCGATAATCATTGATGTTTTGATGACTTTTAATAAAAAAACGGATACCCATTGTGATTTTGAATTGCTTTTGCTATGTACTATTGAACTTCTGCTAAATTAAGTTGTATGGAAAGTTAACAAAGGAAAAGAATAATAAAACAACAATCTGACTTTCAATTCCATGGCGGAATTACCTGGGAAACGATGTCGTAGCATACGCCAACCCTTTCTTTCAGAGTAGCTTTTTGCGAGCTCATGTCGGCGAAGCGCAGTTGTGTTAATTTTCGGTAATAGGCAAGGCAATGTTCGGATGGACCTAAAAAGGTGATTTATATCGCTAGGTGTTCCTTAGCAGGTCAGTAGACAGTCTATCATGAATACAACAAGTTTTTCAGTTTTTCAACCCCCCACCCCCCAAAGACCCAAATTCCGCCCCCACACAAAAAAACGCAGAAAACGATCAAAAACCTCTAAAACGCCTAAAAACGAAGTTTGAGGAATATTTGAAATGTTTGTTTTAATTACTCCGCCGCGCATGTACCGATTTCCAAAATTACAGCAGCATCACCTACTAATACACCACAGCATATTGCTGCCCAAATTTCATCACAGTCCATGCAGCGGTTACTGAGATTACGAGGCTAGAAAAACGCGTACAGACAGACAGACCGACAGGTAGACCGACAGACGGAACGACGGAAATGAGTGACGCGGATTTCCGTTATGCATTATAAAACGCCCAAAAAACCTATTATCTCAAAATCGAACATTTTCACGATCACAATCCTCCCCTCACCTATCGGTGTGGGAAGTAAAAGGGATGGCGTATGCTAAGATAACGCTTCCCGGGTAATTCCGCCATGGAATTGAAAGTCAGATTGTTGTTTTATTATTCTTTTCCTTTGTTAACTTTCCATACAACTTAATTTAGCAGAAGTTCAATAGTACACAGCAAAAAGCACAGGTATCAATTTTTTTATCAAAAGTGATTAAAACATCAATTTTTATCATGTTTATTAGTTGTTATGAGTTTTTTTTTGTTAATGTTTTGTTAGTTTGTCATAATAAAGTAAAATAATAGTTTTTTAAATCATTTTGGAAATTCGTGAATTATCACCTTTTTACCTTTAACAGTCACCTACGGCGCAAAATGCCCCCATAAGTGCTATTTTTTCATGATTATTTCGAAAGTGCAATATCTTGCAGAGTTTTTAAGATTAGATTGGAGCTCCAGTACCAGGCATAAGTATTTTTATTTTTATTTTGAAGTGTCCTGACTAAAAACAGATATTTCAAACTTGCGGCCCAAAATGTACGCAATTATTGATCGGATGTACAGGTTCTCTTTATTGGATATTAAAATAGGCTTAATACTGAGTATAATTGCTGAAAAAAATAAAAGCCAAAAAGCATTCTTGTTTTCGTTTTTGACGATTTCTTGGAGAAACTGGAAAATCTCCAAGTTTTCAAAAAAAAATCATAACTCGAAAACTATCAATAATCGGTACACATACATGGGGGTGTTTTGGATAGGTCTCGGTACGGGCTATCTAAAAAAAAATTATTATCGTCACCCGATTGGCCACCCTGTATGTCTCAGTAATTGACCGATATCCACGAGAAATAATAGTACATTTATTTCCTGTCATTAGAAAAAAATCATAAGCGGTAATAAGGAAAAAATACAAAATGAATGCATATTATATTCTACTCTCTCACTCATGGTCCCAACTGTTCCTTCTTATGACTTCCAAGAACCCCAGCCATCTCTTTTCACGCCGCAGCCCATCACTGCCATTAGTAATTGACCGTATAAACGAAAACAATGAGAACAAAAGATTCAATCTCTTTACTTATTTCAGTCCGGTCCATTGTACTTCCCACGACCACACCCTAAACAAATTCCGAAATAATGCAATATCTCCTGGTATTCAATGGAGGTACTCGAAGTAGCAGGTACCCCGGTACCCTTACAACAATAGCCATCTCGAGTGGTTTGGGGTCAGCGGCGTACTTTGAACTAAAGAAGTTACATGACAGATAAACCGGAAAACCCCGGTCGGAAAGTCGGAGCTTAATTAAAAATATTTGGTAGAGTAAACGAAATATTGAATAGTAATAATATAATTATAACAATCTTTATTTCAGAATTAATGCATTCTAGCAGTGTGAAGAAGGTAACATACTAAACAATAGTGTTAGTAAACTACAAACAAAGAAAAGATGAACAAGATGAACTAACATATTAAATCAAACATAACGATTAACAATTTTTATTACTCTGATAAAAATTCGTCATTAGTATAATAGCACCTTTCAAGTAAAAAAAAAATGTTATGTTATTTTTAAAAATAATCGGATTTTTTTTATATTTTTGGTGTGTTTTATGTCATTAGCACAGAATTTTTTTGACTGAAACATTGATTCAAGAGTATCTTCCATTGAAATTTAGAGAAAAATGACAGAAGTGGAAATTACCCATGAAAGTTCAATTTAAGAAAGGGTAAATTGCAGTATATGCTAGATCCTTAGCTTTCAAGTTATCCAGTTGGATTAACGAATTAACAAAGGAATGAATGAAAGAAGGGGAGAAGCTTTCTGGTGACCCACCACAAGTGGGCAGGTGAGCGATGATTTGATTTCAAGGAGATCTCAGCTTTACGCTATGGGAAAATAATAAACTGGTATCACTGTAATGTGTGGAAATTACTGAGTCAATCAACTTGACCTCAGTTTACTTCCCACACCGATAGGTGAGGGGAGTATTGTGATCGCGAAAATTTTCGATTTTGAGATAATACGCTTTTTGGGCGTTTTTTGATGTCTGCAGAACTAAAATCCACGTTACTCATTTCCTGAGGTTGCCGTTTTTCTACCCTCGTAATCTGAGTAACCGCTACATGGAGTGTGATGGAATTTGGGCAGCGATATGCTGTGAGGTCGTAGTAGGTAATGTTCCTATAATTTTGAAAATTATTGCATGGGCGGCGGAGTAATTAGCAAAAAACAAAAAAAAATAATTATTGCTCAAACTTCATTTTTAGGCGTTTTATGGGTTCCTGATCATTTTCTACTTTTTTGGGTGGGGGTGAAATTGGGGTGGTTGGGGGGTGGGGGTTGTAAAATTGAAAAATGTGTTGCTTTCATAATAGACTGTCCACTGACCTGTGAAAGAATACATCCGAACATTGCCTTACCTATTACAGAAACCAAAGGACTTAGAATTTTTCCTGGTGTAAACATACGGGTATTGCTTTTGATCGTTCTATATTGTGTAACGAGGAAACTGTTGAATTGATTTTAATGGAATTTTGACCCAGTATTACCACCATGGCGAGGATGGAAAATGCGTATGGTTTTTATATATAAAAAGAAATAATAAAAAAACTAAAAATATAAAAACAGCTCAAACTTCGTTTTTAAGCGTTTTAGAGGTTCCTGATCATTTTCTGCGTTTTTTTTGTTGGGTCGGGGTGAAATTGGGGTGGTCGGGGGGTTGTTATATTCATATTAGGCTGTCCAGTAACCTGGACGAGAAGGAAGACCTAGCGACATAAATCACCTTTTTATGACCATCCGAACATTGCCTAGACTATTACAGAAACTAAGGGACAGAATTTTCAGTATACATACGAGTATTTATTGCTTCAGATCGTTTTGTATTTTGTAACGTGGAAACTTTTAAATTGATTCTAATGATATTAGAAATTCTAACATCGTGTCATGTCAGTGACAGCGTAGCAATAATAAAAAAACTGAAAATATGAACACCTCAAACTTCGTTTTTAGATGTTTTATTTTTTTGGGTGGGGATGAAATTGGGGTGGTTGGGGGGTGGGGGTTGTAAAACTGAAAAGTCTGTAGTATTGGTAATAGACTGTCCATTGACCTGTGAAGGAGAGACATAAGGCATAAGACAATTTTAGAGGGAGGGCTGCCGATGATTTGGTTGCAAGGGGATCTGAGACTAAAGCTTCATGCTATGGGAAAATAATAGACTAGTATCACAGTAATGTGTGGGAAGTACTGAGTTTGTCAACTTGACTTCATTTTTTTTGTCCTCTTTTGAATTTCTGGTCAATATTCGGCGGGATATTTGGTATGTTCAGGAAGCTTTCTTAAGGTGTCTACGTAAACTGCAAAATGCTTCTTTGCCATTCTTTCGGCTTTCAATGCAATAGATGAATTATAAAGAGCAGTTTGACTGACGGAACGATATTTATAGGCTAGTATACTGATTGTGTTTTGCAAATGGTGCAATTGTGTAAATTACATTTCAAACTGATTCCCTAATCAGAATGAATATTTACTCTTGATCCTAAGATATATACACTACAAACTATTTTGGTTTTAGATCTATCTGTATTGATGGGTTTGCATTTTGCCTCCATTCTTCCATTGTAATATTGCTGTGTATTGCACATTGTCTTCCTATTTGCATTTAGGCATGGCAGAAAAATATTTGGTATGGACCCATATTGATACAATGATTTCTGCGCAATACATTGAAAGACTAAACGATTCTATATTAAACTGTTTACTGGGGAACATGAATAGTAATTAAAGGATAACAAATTAAATGCACTAATTCAATGAACACTAAGATACTGATTAAACGACCCAAGTCATCTTTCAGGAAATCGCAAGAGTTGACGATGACAGTATATAAGTCAATTGTCGCTGACATTAGTATCACAAATAGCTATCGTCGATCGTAATATTAATCACCGGCGATCATAATTTCAAGATCACTGTAAATTGGTATAATGCATAGCAGCTGTAAGCAAACGAATTTCGGGTAATCGTATTAACAACCATAGGATTAACTGCTCACGTCGTTGAACTTTAACGTTCATTAATTTGACATATCTTCTTATTAATGTTGCGTACCAGTTCCGTTCAGTGCATGTACGCTTGGGTACCATGTTTGACCCCCGTGTACGCCCCTGGACCCTACATCCGATAACAATGGCACTCTCAAGTGGTTCGGGGTGCAGCGATGACCCATCGATTCTTGGAAGTTAAAATAGAAGTGTAGCTGGTGGACATTGTGTCAAGTCATCATTAATGGTTTATGACTGAATAAACATGGCGTTAAAGCCTTCCTAGAAATAGCGCCCTCTGCTATCAGCGTGTATTAGTTGTAATCAGATTGTTTTGTCAAGTGTTTTCTCTACCTGTTACAATATTCATGTTTTAATGTTACCTAAATGTTTTGTATCTTGCGTTTCATTGAAACGAGTACTTTGGGATTATAGGTATTAGGGGCATCACTGAAAACTGAATCATTCATCTCACTAAATGAACCTATATATGTACTAATTAAATATAAAAGTGCAGAAGGGGTGTACTTCAGGGTTCCGTATTGGAACCAAATCTCTTTGTGTGCTGATAGATATTTTACCATTTTATAGTGATATTCACGAACACCGATGAGCTAAACTTTTGCAACCAGGACCCTAAGTTGATTAAATTTTATATTCATGTCATTGGAACTGTATTTATAAGTCGAACTAACCAGAACATTATTGAAAGCGGTGAACCAACAGAAACAACTTCTCCGATGGCAAATCCCCTACTGATATTGAATTACACTATTGGTTCGAGGGCTTCCATTGGAGAAGCTTGAAGAAAATGATTTCCACCTTACCCAATGTGGACTCAATGATATCACTATCCTTCTGTGGAACATGTCCTGAATCGCATCAGGAACGATGTCCCTAGTCCACGATAGCGCTGTTTCTTCATCTCATCAGGTGGATCTGGGTAAAGCAAGGTATTAGTCTGATATAAAAGCTTTGAAGAACAGATTTCATTAATTCGTCGTATAAAACGTTGTAGTCAATAATATAACACTAGTTTCATATTATTTATGAAATTGATCCTTAATTATATTCATTAATAAGTTTTAAATTAATACACAGCGGCATTGAAACATTGAATATGAAATTTTAAAATGTTTAAAAAAGAAAAATAATAAATCAACCATTAGATAGATAGGTAAATGGATTTTATTTCCCTGTCTTACGTAGATATTTATATCTGTAGGAAGTCAAAATAAAACAGTAAAAACATAGGTGTACACATAACGGTACAAAAGCAATAATACACATTCAGAAGTAGAAAGGTACTTTACAAAATTCAAAATAATTGTCTCTCGAAGAAAGTCCATGTAGAAGTGTATATAAGGTGCGGTTGTCCATATTGAACTGTCTCCCAAATTGAACATTTGCTGCTTTTGTTACTTGCCGTGAAACTTGGCAATGTTGCCATCGGGTATTCGACACCACACCTTTGATTCTTCTTGCGACTCGGTTGATGTTTAGATTAGGACAATGAATGAATGAATAAGGACCAGAGGCTATCCAGCACGGAATGTGGCTGGTGCATAGGCCACACGATGGGCCCTTTTGCGCTTCTATCCGCGCTAGTTCCTAAGACCTGCCCTTTTGGCAAAGGCAAGTACATTCTTAGGTCCTATCCGTTTTATCTCTATTGGTTCCAAGGTTCTTGAGCCTAGCATAGTCTGCCTGTGATAACCCAGGGTTTCACAGCGACACAAGATGTGTGCCGAGGATTCTTCCTCTTCACCACACCACGTGCACGTTGGGTCGTTGACCACCCTCATCACAAACAAGTGACGCCTGAAGGTATTGTGACCCGCTAATAAGCCTACTAGCAATCTCAAGTTACTCCTATCCAGAGAGAGACAAAATCGTCCTATTCTCTCTGCAGGCCCTGCTAATAGCTCCCGAGCCTGACGGAGATGACCAGAGATGTTGTTCCATCTCAGAGAGTGTTGATTCTGGATCCACTCTCCAGTTGTTTTCCTAATCAAGTTTGCAGACAGTCCTAAGGCTAGTTCCGGGCCCACAAAACTGTTTCCGAATCCCATCCTGGCCTGATCCGCCATTTCATTACCCTTTACCCCAACGTGCCCAGGTACCCACATCAGTGATACCTTGTGTTTAGCTGAGATGTCGTCAAGAGCCCTCCTGCACTCCAGGACCAGTCCCGACGTTATTTTCCAAGCACTCAGTGCTTTGACGGCTGCCTGACTGTCAGAACAGATAGTACTCCGCCTCCTAGACCCGTCAATTTCCCGAATACGATTTACACAGGCAAGCATCGATATAGATTAGGACAACTTAATACAGATCTGTGAAGTGTGGAATATTTCGACCACTGCAATGTAATACTTTATCAACTTGGCGGAAGCTTCAAATCTAACTAAAACAATTTAGGTTTGTTCTTTCAATTTTATAATTTGTTTATCAGATAACAGTGTTTTATAGCGCTACCTAACAATTGCATTGTCAAAAACCTAGTCAAACATGGTTAATCATAATTTTAGAGCTAGGTGCTCATATTGAACCGCATAAGAAACCTCTAATGGAACCCCGGTTCAATCAAGGCCATTCTAAATTTCTAACGCTCCTGAACCTGAACTTTCGTGGTTCCATACTGAACGCAAGACTGAAGACCAAGCTGAAATGATTCAGTGCCTGCACTGCCACACTTGGTTTTATTGGAAATGTGTTGCTGTTGGACCAAAGAAGAAAATATTCAAGTGTTCATCTCTTGCAGTACAGAATTTTCTTACACATTTTTTTAGCAATTATTAGAAAAAATATGTTTGGGTACTTATCAACTGCTCTCAAGAGACATTAGTTCAGTTTGATTTGTTTTCCTGGAAGTATTATTCCTACTTTATCAAGATCTGAGGGCAGGTTCGATTTAAGCGACCACGAGTTCAATTTGAGCGGGTGCTGGACTAAAATGAACCATTTGCAACACCATCCTAATTTTGCTTTTCTCTTGTTGTTAACAAAATACAAAAATAATTTATGCTACTCAAAATATTCCTCAGGGTTGAGAGATTTGTTTTGAATTATCTGATTATTTTATTTCATTGGCACACATGTACAGGCCACTTTTTCAAAATTTGGTTCAAAATGGGCATCCTCACCCTAAGGTTAAATGCGATGGGTTCGTAGAAGACATCTCTAGCCGATATCCAGGTTTTTTGAGGAAGCATTTTTCTCGGAAGACTGGAAGACGGAAGGCTGCTGTGAAATTGATGTCGATTTGTAAAAGGTATATATTTGTTATCAATTTCAATAAAAACATATTTATCAAATGTTCGCCTACCCAAAGAATGGTCTCCTATGGTCTCCAAACTTGAGCTTGGAAGTTAAAAGTAAAATCGCTTCAAAAGAAAATTATTGGTGTAATTCATTTTAGTGAGAAATAGTATGGTAATTAACTTACCACTCAATAACCTGAAGGATGTATAAAGAGACCATTTTTAATAAACGCACCAATTTGATTCTGTGGCAAAATAACCGATAGCATCAGTATGGCGATCATGTCGAATTATTTCGTAAATATAAAGAACAATATTCATTCAACTAATGAAATTGTTTTTTATTATAATGCAAAATATATTGGTAGACGATTCAATTAACGTCATGAACAGTTCACAAACATAATGAATATTTATTCTTCACAACTTTAAAATTGAAACGAAGTTCGCGTTCATTATACCAATGATCGGGTTTTTTTGTTAATAAATATAAGACATTAGTAAGTGTTTATTATGCTGACGAACGTAGATTCGTATATATTGTCACGACGGCCTCTTTTCCTTCACCCAGGGAATCAAACTCGACGTAACTTTCACCGTTTTACTTCACAAATCGATACAATATCTCTTAACCTTATCTCCAGTACAACTCAACTCAACTGACTCCTACGCTACCCGTAGCACCTTATGTATACTTCATCGAACCATCTAGAGCATTCGATGACATTTCTAGAATCCATCCGTCATTCTCGAAAACTCTAGACGATTCGATGACGTTTACACTTCAAAATATCTAACCTAGCACTTTGACTTTACATCATGTATTGACAACCAATGACAACTAATACAAATACACGAATACCATAATATACAGTATGTTACATTCCTCCCCCCTTAGCGTTCGGCGTCCTCGACGAACAACTTCGATTCTTGTATCACCACAGACATCAGCATCGTCGACCTTCGGTTTTCCACTTTCCGTACATAACCTGTAGACTACGTCGTTGAGGCGCTTCATCACCACGTAGGGTCCCTCCCCATGGCGTTGTAGCTTCGGACATCTACCCTTCCTTGCATCGTGTGTTGCAAGACCATACCAGATCACCTCGTAACTGCGATATTCTTTGCCCAACTTGCGATTCTCATTTTCAGCTCCAGCAGAATTCTCTTTTCCTAGCTTTGTTATCATTCTCTTCAGTTGCACCTTTTTGCCTTGACGACTGTCACCTCTCGACAATTCCTTCTTCCCATTACTCAGGCTATGCTCCACTTCCTCTCTGAACCTGCTGAGTTCGTCTTCCACCTGCGCAATCCTGTTCTTTTGCTTAACATTCTCGCTTCTGAGTTGCGTGGTCTGTTCAAAATCCCATGATGAGTCCTTGAGTGCAGCGCCAAGCTCTGCTCCCATCTTCGGGTTTTCTTTCTTCAGTTGCGCAAATCTCTGTTCTAACTCTGCATCGTAAAATGGCTTCGCTAATACTGCGGACACACCCTTCTTTGTATCTTCAGTGACCTTATTCAGTTCTCTCTTCTTCTTATCGATCTCAACTTCCAGCTGAGTGATCTTCTGTTTCCCGTTACTGTTTCCATTCTCCATATGCTTCATCCTGGAGCTACCGTACTCTGCTTCAGCCAATGCGTTTTCCAGCTCCTCTTTCAGTCGAGAATTCTCATTTTTCAAAATCACCAGTCGCTGTTTAGTCTTACTATCAACTTTTCTTGCTTTAGACAAATCTTCCTTTCGCTTTTTCGCATCATCGACCTCGGCGCTCAAATCTGTTCTCAGCTTCTTGTTTTCTGCTTCAAGCTGCGCCAACCTTTCAACTCATTCTTCTTGATACCGGCCCTTTTGGCTTTATCAATCGCGTTGTTCAAGTTCTTTTTACAGAATGCATACTCAGCCTCCATCTGATTTATCTTCTGTTTGAGCATTGCATTTTCATCTTTAACTTGGTCGCATTCCCTCTCTGCTTTCTTCAACTGATTCAAAGCTTTCAATCTCTTGATTTCGCCCTTCAAAGCAGAAACTTCTTTATTGAGCTTCCTCAAGGCTATTTCGTGTTGTTCGTCCTTCTTCAGCAGATTCTTTCTATTCGTTTCAAACTTGCTTTTAATATGCATACTGCTCCTTTCCTGAGAGGCAAGCAACTGCTTAATCCTATCCCTGTCTGCTCTAAGTTCCCTCATGGCTACTCCGTGTTGTTGTTGAAGCTTGGCAATACTTTCTTCATTCTTCTTTACTAAATTCTTTATGTCTCTGTCAAACTGCTCCTTCATTGAGTTTATCGTGTCTTGCATAGATTTCATTTTGTTCGCATATTTATCTGCTTTTTCTACATCCGCTTGTATCTTATCAGCCTGGGTGCGGCAGCCTACCCTAAGATGCCCCTTCTGTCCACATCTCCAGCATGTAAACTTTTCAGCTCCTTCTAGGCTTGTGCGAACCGGGTTTCTTTGGAAGCTAGCACCTCTTCTTCCTGAAATAAACGGTGTGGCCCTGACTTCTGCTTCTGTATCTTGCTCGACAGCACGCACCCTCCTTGTCATTCACATGGCTTTTATGTCAGCTTCAATTTGCAAAGCCTTGATCACAGCATCTTGTAAATTTATGGGACTGGATAGTTTTACCATTCGTTGAACTTCCGCGTCTGCAATGCCTTCGACAAACTGGCGAGCAGCGACGTATTCCTGTGACTCGATGGGACTGCTGACGAATGCTCGTTTAGCTAAGCTTTGGACTTCGTATGCAAATGTGGTTAAATCTTCCTTCGCTTGTTGTGTCCGGTTATGCAACTGGCCATGCAACAGCTCTGTTAAGTGTGCATCTCCAAAGCGTAACTTTAGTGCAGATGTTATCTTATCATAGTCACGTAGGTCTGATGCGCAGAGATTTTCCAAAATAGCTGCGGCAGAGTCTCTTAGCATGGATGTCAGCACACAAGCTTTTTCTTCATTTGACCAGTTATTCATGCGTGCGATACTTTCAAATTGCATATAATAAATGTCCCAGGACGTTTTGCCATTGTACGGATAGGGCTTTGCTACTACGCCACTGTGTCTATCAGGAAAAGCGGGTGGTACAGCTGTTAAACAACGCTCACCTGCATTAAGGTCTCGCAGCTCTTCTCTGACGATTTCCTTGACACGATCCTCCACTTGATGTAGCTGTTCTTCAACGTACCTTTGTGATGTCGCTAGCTGTTCCTCAACATGCTTTTGTGATGTCGCTATTTGAGTCTCTACTGCACTAATACGCTGGTCTTGATTTTCTAACACCTGACTTACGGCTTGCCTCTGCTCCTCCAATCTAGTCATTACCAGGTCCTGTCCACTTTTCAAGTCACTCTTCAAACCTGCAACTACCTCATCTTGGTGGTACTTCAGCTTCTCTTCTAGGTTCACGACAGCCTCGTCCTGGTGTTGCTTTAGCTTCTCTTCTAGGTTCACGACTGTTGCTTGCATAACAGCTGCCTGGTTATCTAAGCTGGTTCTCATTTCGGCCGTTTGTTCGATGCTGTTTCTCATATCTGCCTTCATTTCTTGTATCATAGCCATCAATGCACTCATTTCGGACGCCATAGCTCTTGTAACTGGCATTAACTGACGCTGTACTCACTTCTTCTTTCCTTTTCCTGGCTTGATTCGATGGATAATCCCACACCTTCGACACCAATAGTCACGACGGCCTCTTTTCCTTCACCCAGGGAATCAAACTCGGCGTAACTTTCACCGTTTTACTTCACAAATCGATACAATATCTCTTAACCTTATCTCCAGTACAACTCAACTCAACTGACTCCTACGCTACCCGTAGCACCTTATATATACTTCATCGAACCATCTAGAGCATTCGGTGACATTTCTAGAATCCATCCCATATCCATCCGTCATTCTCGAAAACTCTAGACGATTCGATGACGTTTACACTTCAAAATATCTAACCTAGCACTTTGACTTTACATCATGTATTGACAACCAATGACAACTAATACAAATACACGAATACCATAATATACAGTATGTTACAATATTATCGTAGAATGAGAGTATTAATCGATGATTGACAAATCATTGACATAAAGAAATAACGTATGTTGCAAAAGTTTTGAGAATTTTTTTCAAACCTCGGGAGGTAGTTTCACCGCTGGAAACAATTCAGAAATATTTAACGTGGTAACCAGTTAACGTCTAAACGTAACAATAAAACCATTTTGGTTATGATATAAGTTGTCAAAATGTCGTTCAAATTAGATAATCGGAAGAGTATTTACAGTCTAGTTTCACGACTTGAAAAAAAAATAGTTCGCCTATATCAAGATCCACATACTTCTGTTGCCACAATTTATCGAGCGATCCGTGTATGCGAAGAAGGTATTCCTTGTATTAATTTACCAAAAAGTGGACGTCCAAGAGCGTTGAATGCTGCTACAGTTCAAAGAATGTTCAAAAGAACATCAAGTTGGAACTTTAACACGAAAACTTGGACGCATTTTTCACGTTAATGCTAGTACAATCTGTAGAGAAATGAAGAGATCTAACTTAAAATTCCGAAAAAGAAGAAAATTTCCAGAGTGTTTCCCAAATCAGTTAGAAGGAATTCCTCAATGCTGTCGCAATTTACGTCGTACTCATTTTGCTGGCAACATAAAAATTATTCTTGATGATGACAAGTATTTCACATTTTCGAACTCAGACATCAAAGGTAATGATGGTTTTTATACAAGGGACTTTAAAGTCTGTTCAGATAATGTAAAATTCAAACGAAAAGAAAAGTTTGAAAACAAAGTGTTAGTGTGGTGCGCTATATCAGACAACGGCAACGGTATTTCACAGCCGTATGTTGGACGAGTTAGGGCCGAAGCGGTTACCGCAGAAGTCTATACTCAAAGATGTTTGCCTAAACTACTCAATTTTATTAATACCCACCATGCTTATGACAATATAATGTTTTGGCCAGATCTGGCTTTAGGTCATTATGCTTTGCGTAGGAAAAACTGACTAGAACAACACGGAATACCTTTTGTACCACGAAACGACAACCATCTCAATCTTCCTCAAGCAAGAGCTATCGACATTTTTTGGGCTCAACTGAGTGCCAAAGTTTATAACAATGGCTGGGAAGCTCAAAACGAACAGCAGTTTAGAAGAAGAATAATGCTAAAGATCGGAGAAATTGATTTAGAATCTGTCCAAAACCTAATGAGGAACATTAAGAGAAAATTGCGAGCCGTGCAAGACCATGGCAAATTAGCAGTACTTTAATATCATTTTTATATTAAGAAGTATTGTTATATTTTTTGTAGTTCTTGTTGCAGTTCAAATATATTATTGTGAGATATTTTTTTAATTCTTTGAAAAACTTCCTAAAACTTTTGCAACATACGTTACAATGCACAATATGTTTTTCATTGCACTATTGACTCGAGTGGTTTCTTTGGGGAAACACGAAGAAAATAATTTCCAGCTTACCCAAAGTGAGCTCAATTATATCTCAATCCTTGTGGAATTCATATCGATCTGCACTGTTTCGATCTTTCGAATCCCATCATGTGGATTTGGGTAAAGCCTGGTACCAGGCTGATCATTATCATATTTGTTCGATCTCAGACACTTATTTATAGCTGTTTTCAACTTTGCTGTTTTATTAAATGTATACTATAGCTATACGAGTTTAGATTGTATTATGGCATTTGCTCATCTGAAACTAAACTTATATTTATATCACAAAAAGTAAGCCCTCTTTAATTTCTCATCTCCATTCGAGTAAAGATCTATGGATATGAACAGTGGAATCTCAATATTTAAAGATGCCCACGTATATTTTTTCAAATAAGCACAACTTTTCTGTGAATACTACAATATGCCATAAAATTAAATGAACTAGATCTAGTATTAAATAGTCAAATAGGTTTTCAGTATCACACTCTGTAGTTGGGTAATTAAATCATAGAACTATTAGCACAAATACGTATATATGCCACCCGCCCAGTCTCGAATATGTGTATTTTTCCTTCCCCGCTCAGTCGTATTAGAAACCTTCTCGACAATTACAATAGCGATTAGGAATTTTACCTGTAATTACTACTATTACCAGTCTAAGCTTGATGATGTGGTATTTGGACGACTAGCGATTTATGTTATCAATGGCATTAAAGGAATAGCTAATAAACATTTAATAGCATTTGATTGCTTTATTCATAAATGCCTTCGATTATACTAAAGATTGACGTTTACTAGAATGTTTCTTTGTAATCGCTTATTATTCACGTTTCATTTCAACAGAGCTATACTGTTGCCAGGCTTGGAATTCTGAGACTTGAGTCACACTGTCGTGTCCCTCCTTGTTTGTTAACATAAAAGCGACATCTGTTGATCCAGATACAAAGGCAGAGCAACTGTTCTAAGGACCATGTGAAACGATACGAAATTTGCTATGAAACTTCATATCAAAGTGCGAACAAATTTGTTATGAAATTTTTTAACATGTCATACGGGCTTCTGAGCCAATATTTCAGATGAAACTTGATATGTTGATATTAGAAATCATTCTAAAAACTAGCAAATTTGCGTATAAAAGTGTGCAGAAGAGGAATAATGGAGTAGACATCTGTCAGAATTGAGGTCTGTCAAAAGGAACAAATCAGGCGCGTTCCTTTCACATGTGAGACAAATATATCACTTCATTTCTTGAGATGAAAAACTCACGCCATATTTACATGACAGAAACAAGTTGGCTCAAATTTTACTTGTCACCACAAAACACTAACATCTAAATGTCGCAGCTGTAAATAAAAGGCTTTTACGTAAACTATCGAGTTAACCCGATCACAAGGACCACTGATCCTGAAGTTCAGAAAGTGATCTAGGATCAGTCAGAAATAGGGTCAGTTTCTTGTACGGTAAGTGATCGCGATCGGGTTATTTAGATGAGCAGCTGTTTTTCGTACCTAACCATCTGTTTTATATTCTTAAACCAACTTTTTCGTTGCTCGATGTTTGTTTAATCCCCGGAATCATAAATCCCGCTTAACAGCTGATTGACATAGAATGATCGATCCGGATCCAGATCACTGTTTCCGTAGATCTCCGCAATAATGGGAAAGGTAAAGGAGCAGAAAATGTATGGTAATATGAACAATATGTATTACTGCTTAGGGCCACAGATCCAAATAAATACATATACAGGGTGGTCCAATAAGGGCGCGGTGCTCTCTAGCGGCCATACCGTTTAAATTAGAAGAAAATGTTTCGGATAAAAAACTTTTCTTTTAAAGTGGTCTACTTGTAGAAAATAATTTCAAAGATGGCGGACATCCGGATATACCGGAAGTTGGCATCAACTTCCTTATTTTAAATGGTACACCCTATATATTATCACGTTTTTGAATTCAGCATCGATTTTTAGGTCCAGTTTGGTAACCATAGTTTATGTCTACAAAGCCTATTTTCGAAGTTATTCAGTAATCTTTAGAAAATTTGACGTTTGTAGCACTCACAAAAAATGTGAATATCTCGGAAGCTATGCAATACAGAAAGATGCGGTTTTCGGTTGTGAAAAGAGCATAAAACGTACTTGTCGACAGTAAAATAACTGTTTCAAAAGCGTAGTAAATCAACAGACTAGAAATTTTCAAATTTGAAAAGCTTAAAACGCAAAAACTTTTTTTTTCAAATGGGATGGTATGATAAGTTTCAGATCAGTCGATGCGAAATTTAATTCTCCTTCACTTTTATCTAAGCATATGTGGTTCTATCTTTGGTGGTTTTCAAGATATTTACGATTTTGTAATTATTCCGTAATGGCGCATAGGAATTGGAAAAATCGTAGGTGGCGAGGCTTACAGACGAAACAATTGATATCTTACACCAAAAATTATTTGTCAGATTTCTTGAGACTTAGTGCATGTGGTTATAAGGGCTCTTAGTCTTAGTAATAATGCATCTTAACATCCAAGAAATGGTTGACATGATTTATATCCTTGGGGAATGTTTGAAAAATAGTTTGCTTGCATCGCGAGTGTACAAAGAGAGATTTCCTGAGAGAAGGCATCCAGATCCAAGATCTTTTCAAAGAGTGATGGACAGATTTGAAAGGACCGGAGCAGTGAAGTACGAAAAACATAATAGAAGGAAACCTGCAGTTAATGAAAGTAATGAGTTTGACGTTCTCGCAACTGTAGTTGAAGATCCGCATAGCAGTACAGCAGAAATTAGTCGCGATTTACGCATTGGACGAACATCTGTGAAAAGGATCTTAACGAAGAACAAATATCATCCTTATCACGTGCAGCTAAATCAAGCACTTGTAGGACAAGATTTTGAAAACAGAATAAATTTCTGTAATTGGGGTCGTGCTCGAGTCCAAGATGCCCTCTTTTTTAATACTGTGTTGTTTACGGATGAAGCTACATTTCAAAACAACGGCCATGTGAACCGGCATAACTTACATTTTTACGCCGACGTTAATCCTAATTTTGTGAGATTTGTTGACAACCAGCATAGATGGAGTCTAAACGTTTGGGGTGGTATTATTGGGAATCACATAATAGGGCCCCATTTTTTTGATGAAAACCTTACTGGTAATATTTTTCAAAATTTTCTAAGTGAAAATTTGGACAACCTACTGGAAAATTTACCTCTGAAGCTTTTAAGAAAAATGTGATTCCAGTTAGATGGAGCGCCTGCACATTTTAGTATTAGAGTCCGAAGCGCTTTGGATGAAAAGTTTCCAGGCCGTTGGATTGGAAGAGGCGGACCTGTTGCCTGGCCACCTAGGTCTCCAGACCTAACAAAACTGGATTATTTTCTTTGGGGATACGTCAAGGATCAGGTTTATAAAGTACCCCCAACTACTGCAGCAGACATGCGGGAGAGAATACGATCAGCATTCAATTCAGTGACACCCTTAATGTTAAGCAATTTAAACAGATCGCCAACAGATAGACTGGATATGTGTTTACAGCAAAATGGTAGACAATTTGAATATCTTATGAAGTAAATAGGTATGTAATAATAAAAAATTGTCTATTTGGTTTTATTTTGGCTATGAATAATTTCAGCAATTTTAATAAGCTTGTCATCTACACAGCCACGCCACCTACGATTTATTGTTTTTCCAATTCCTACGCGCCGTTACGGCATAATTACAGAATCGTAAATATCTTGAAAACCATCAAAGATACAACCACATATATGCTTAGATAAAAGTGAAGGAGAATTTAATTTCGCATCCACTGATCTGAAACTTATCATACCATCCCATTTGAAAAAAAAAGTTTTTTGCGTTTTAAGCTTTTCAAATTTGAAAATTTCTAGTCTGTTGATTTACTGCGCTTTTGAAACAATTATTTTACTGCCGACAAGTACGTTTCATGCTCTTTTCACAACCGAAAACCGCATCTCTCTGTATTGCGTAGCTTCCGAGATGTTCACATTTTTTGTGAGTGCTACAAACGTCAAATTTTCTAAAGATTACTGAATAACTTCGAAAATAGGCTTTGTAGACATAAACTATGGTTAACAAACTGGACCTAAAAATCGATGCTGAATTCAAAAACGTAATAATATACAGGGTGTTCCATTTAAAATAAGGAAGTAGATGCCAACTTCCGGTATATCCGGATGTCCGCCATCTTTGAAATTATTTTCTGCAAGTAGACCACTTCAAAAGAAAAGTTTTTTATCCGAAACATTTTCTTATAATTCAAACGGTATGGCCGCTAGAGAGCACCGCGCCCTTATTGGACCACCCTGTATATCAATTAAGTTTAACATTCTTTTACTTCCCACACCGATAGGTGAGGGGAGTATTGTGATCGCGAAAATTTTCAATTTTGAGATAATATACTTTTTGGGCGTTTTCTAATGCCTACATAACGAAAATCCACGTCACTCATTTCCGTCGGTCTGTCTGTCTGTCGGTCTGTCGGTCTGTCTGTCTGTTGGCGTTTTTCTAGCCTCCTAACCTCAGTAAGGTAATGTTGCTACAATTTTGAAAAGCGGTGCATGGACGGCGGAGTAATTAGCAAAAAACAAATAAAATAGAAATAAAAAATATTCCTCAAACTTCGTTTTTAGGCGTCTTTTTTTGGGTGGGGGTGAAATTGGGGTGGTTGGGGGGTAGGGGGTTGTAAAGCTGAAAAATTTGTTGTATTCATAATAGGCTGTTTACTGACGTGAGAAAGAAAGACTTAGCGATATAATACACTTTTTTAGGTCCATCCGAACATTGCCTTGTCTATTACAGGAACCAAGGGACTTAGATAATTTTCCGATGTATACTTTGGCAAAGATGGAAGCGCGTCTGATTTTTAGAAATCGTCTTAGTGGCGGCGCAACAATATTAAAAAACAAAAAATATGAAAACAGCTCAAACTTGGTTTTAAGGCGTTTTAGGGCTTCCTGATCATTTTCTACTTTTTTGGGGTGGGGGTAAAATTGGGATGGTTGAGGGGTGGGAGGAAAAACTGAAATTTTTTTGTGTTCATAATAGTTCAGGAAAATAACTGGTATCATCGGAATGTGTAGGAAGTACTGAGTCAATCAACTTGACTACATTTTATACTTGTTTTTGTATTATTGTGAACCTGCTCACGATTTTTTATCGCTGCACATTCATGTGTCGCCGCTACATTCCTTTATAATATGGAAAATTATCATCATAATTTCCATGTATGTCATATACATACTTACACAAAAGTCATAATATGGAATTTGTTTTAATAAAATAAAGTACACAATACACAAACACAAAAACGAAAGTAAGGTTAGTGATCCAAAAACCTCGTCAGAGCACAAGCAGCAAAACCAAGTTCTGGAGGGGTGAGGTCGGAACAAATATCTTCAGTTCAAACTCTCCTCATTTCACAAACGAAACGCGCACGAATCTTAAGCAAAATGATCTAAGGTGAGAATATCTGAGGATGTGTGAAAGGAACGCGTCTAATAATGAAGCAATGCTAACATAACCTATAAACCGTGTTCGAGCCAAATTGTCAATTGTCTAGTTCCAGCTGATATCTATCTAGTACTGACAACTGTCATATTTAGTTTCGACTACGCTTGCTCAAGGCTCAAATTTGATATTTCATTTGAGATGGAGATGGTATAAAGTTTCAAATTCGCGATTAAATTTGATAGCAAAATTAGTATCGTGTCATACGGCTCCAAAGATCTTAAGTTAGACAAAGTTTGTCAACGAAACATTGAAGTATGTATATCTTCTAAGTGACATTGTGTATGTCGCAGGACTCCGTACTAGATGCTAGCATAGTTAGAAAAACACTAGTTGCGTTTTAACAAATCGGTTTCACCGGTAGGTTTGATTGTGTAGTGTTTGTTAGACAGGAGCGAAACTTTAAGTTGAGAAGTTTCAAGGATTTCTCGGTGCAAGATCTGATACTTTTTCCACCAAAAACATCAGAGCCGGTTGCTGTAGTCCGTCATACGTTCCAAAACTATAGTTTGATACTGATATTGCGAGAGAAAAGGGACCTAACACCACTTTTTTTGCACTTAGTGGTTCTACAATTATTTTGGATTATCTCAAGAAAAGAAGAAAGTGAAAAGAAAAGAGACGACTGAGTGACTAGTTAGCGGAAACTGGTTGTCAAGACAAATACATGATAGTTATACAGGGTGGGCCAATAGTGCGTGGACGGAAGATTGTGGGCTTACTAAAAAATATTTCAAAAATCTGTCTCCTGATCATGGTAGGGACACTTGAGGGCCAGAACGTAAAAATATTTTCACTTGAATTTTGACGTTTATACAGGGTGATTCATATCAAGTGTCCCTACCATGATCAAGAGACATATTTTTGAAGTATTTCTTAGTAAGCCCACAATCTTCCGTCCACGCACTATTGGCCCCCCATGTATATATATTAATGAATATTTACCTTCGAAGTACAAATTTATTCATAAGTAAGAAACATACGTTAAGTATTTAAATAAGTATATGTATAATTAAATAAATACATAAATGAATAGCTATTACCATTTTTGTGCGGAAATTCGAGTTAGTCGTTCCTGTTTCAAACCGTGTTCAGGATATATGCTCACTATTTTTTTATGCATATCCTTTAGTTTTGAACTCATATGTTCTATATTTGGTTTCACGAATAAAAGATCAAGTCTACTCCTAATTTTACAAGGCATTTCTACCAAAATTCTCGTAAATCTTGATAATCAGCTATATAAACGTACCACCGCACCGTTCTGTACAATGGAATTAACCTCTCGGCATTTCGGAGACATGTCCACAGAAAGGGCTTATCAGACCTTCCGTAATTTCATAACAAAACAAGCCGACATCCTATCTGATAGTCGCTATACCGTTGTTGGTGTCAGGTCATCGCCTTTGAAATGGTTTGATGTTGTATGTATAAACATCCGCAATAAATCTCGGTTGTGGCAGCCACGCGTCTCAATAGATAGTTTAGAAAGTAAAAGGCTTCTTACTGTGCAACGATTTTTCTAGTGACCGCGACTACAAATTATGGCTGTTATTCGTGGATTTCGGTCAATAATTTAAAGTGCATTTTTCTTCGCGACGTTTCGATGTATTATACTCGAACCATCGTCAGGTGTAATTATATGAGATATCTGTTACATTTCTCGGGTTGAGAGAGCTGAATCAAATCGTAGAGGCAGTTTTGACCTGTCTACGCTCAACTTTGGATATCAATAATCAATATTACCACCATTACTTAATAAAAATTAAAAAACTCATCAACGACCTGCAAGTAAATCAAAATAAAAAAGTTATACTAATGTGGGTAAAAGCACATACTGGTATCACATTCAACGAACAAGTGGATTAACTAGCTAAAGCCAGCATTACACAAGGAGAGGCATTTGCCGCACATATAACAATATGCGAAAGGTTAAAATTGAACAGAAACTTGTTCAATAGGAAGTGATTTGCACAATACCAAAATTACTGTAGGGACAAGCCAACCAGACATACCTTACTCGAACCCAAAATCAGAAACAGCTATTGGCACGAAAACTACAATTATTCACGAAAACAGATCACAGCCATAACTAGGATGAAGTTCGGACTCGCCTGTTACTCATTTAAATAAAATCCATATCCTTAACAGTAGCCTGTGTGATACTTGCGATGAAATAGCTGACTTGGATCATATATTCTTCAACTGTTCTAAATTTCGACAACAATCATACTCACTAAGAGAAAGGCTGCAACAACTAAACATCGATCAACCATACAATATTATGTACCTTCTTCCCACTAATAATAAAAATATTTTTGACAGTTTACTATTTTTTGTACATGAAACGAAAATTTGTTTGTAAATAGGGTCCTGCTCCTGTGTATTTTTCCTTTGTTTTTTATATACCTACCTTACCGTGGTCTACCCAGTTAATGTTATAAACAAAAGCCCTGAATGACCCCTGGGCGAGAAGTGAGTGTCCTATGTTTTTGCTTCCTTAGAATTAGTTTCACAGTATACAATTAGTTACAATAGACGGAAATCAACATTTGTTTTCCCCTATACCTTTGTTTTATAACGAGGTTTATAACTAACCAGAGAACAAGGTTTGCCTATTAATATATCTCAATTAAATGAATTCATTTTTAGAACTTTTGCAAAGTTCTTCTGCTTCTGGCTGCATTGTGTATCCTAAAGCCAAAAAAAAAAAGCCGTAGAGGCCGTCTCGTAAACAAAAATTAGAGAATTGTAACCAACATCTCATATAATTACAACCGATGATGATTTAAGTGTAATAAACCGAAATGTCGTGAAGAAGAGTGTAGTTAAAGGTATTGGCCAAAGTCCACGAAAATCACCCGTAAAGCATCTGCATCTTGGTGTTTTCTTACCAAAACGCACTTGCGAGGCCTGCAAGTTCTGTAAAGCAGAACCTTACGTTCAATTACGAACGCCCCATGGTATGTTTCAAACGAGACTCTCCCTAGAGACTTCGATATCCCTTATTTAGGGGACTTCATTAAACGACAGGCATAGCGACGGCGACGCTATAGTCAAGCAGAATCGCACAGCAACCCTTTGTTGTGCGAATCAGTGGGCTACACAGTCGAGCATATTCGCAGCCACGCAAGGCCACGTCTGTGAATGACAAAATTGCATCGTGAATTTAGTATAGTAAAAATTAAAGCATTTCACGAAAACTAACCAAAATTAGGCTCTCGACTATATTTTAAAAAATTGCTGAAACATTTAAAAGACCTAAGCGCCTCCTGTTCTAAAATATTTTTCCCCCTCTTTGTTCTCCACCTTTGTTCCTTACTTTCCTCTTCTCCTCTTTCTTTGACATTGTCTGCTTCCTGGATTCCCAGACCTGACAGACTTACAAACTGACACAAGAGCTAAGGTCCCACGGACTTCTCTCTTGTGTCTGTCTCTGATAATCAACAATGACTTGATGCAAAATGTCAACAAGCACTAGCAAATTTTGACAGTAATTAAGAATGAAGCGTCTGTTGTTGCAACCGACATCTGCTTTAATTACAGCCTGATTTATTAAAAAACTTACATTTCTAAATTTGACTGTATACTGATTAACTGATAAGCAGATATCAGGAAAACGGTTACTAGGAGCGAGCCTAACAAAGTATACCTTTTTACGTAAAAATAGATTATCATAACAAATATTGAATGAGATTAGACAAATAATTCCGCCATAGCATAATGTCATATTTATCATAGGTCCGTATTCATAGTCGTTTCTCAAGTATCCCTCAAGTGTGGTTTTCCTTGTGTATCTGTTTCCTAGGCAACATCTACGAGACGGCAGGATTCATTTGGCGACGTTGTCATATTTCAAATATGAGTCAATTTGTTTTGCCCATGCTTACGCATTTTGACATTTTCTGTTATATTTTTTTTTGTTTTGTGCCAGTAGTTCGTGTTTTGTGCCGGATATTTTTCTGGATGTGACAGAAACTGGCAATACCGTACTCCAAATTCAACCTACAAAATCGCCTTGACTGCAACAAAATGTCATGTTAACATGTCATGTTGACATTTCGTTACGTGAGTATTACTCAAAGGAGCCTTACGTAAGGGACCCTCAAGTAGCCGTCGAAACACAAAACCTTACTTAAGGGACCCTCAAGTATTAAGAGACCCTTAAGTATCGACTATGAATACAACCCTTAGAGAATGGTGCAAAATAGCAAAGAAGAGATTACTTCTTCGATTATAGACGTTTTTGTTTCTGAGAGCCGTAACTCAAAATTTGAATTTTTGTAGAAAATGGTCACTGTTATATTTTGAATCTCCATTTGTTCATATATAAAAAACACTTTCATTTCAAGCTTTACATTTAACGTTTCCCTTTTGTATAGGTTATTATGTCTTGTTTTGAGATGTTTTTACTTTTGTATACATAATTTGATCTCATTTTGTATCAATGAAATGTATACTTCTTAAATTTCGCTTTATTTTCTTGTTGAACTGCTCGGAAGAAAAACTATTGTTTTAATTTTGGTGTTGAACTCATTTTGTACCTGTATGTTTTAGCCTGTATTATTATTTGTACATACAGTGTGCTTTTGTTTATCGTACCTATACCATCAACAAAATGTATATCTCATATATTTCAGTTTATTTTCTTGTTGAACTGCCGGACTGCCAAGCCAAAATATATGATTTTTACTTTTGTGTGAGTAATTCGATCTCGTTTTGTACCTGCATCTTTTAGCTTGTTTTAATATGTCCATGTACAGGGAGCTCTTGTTTTTTGTACATATATTATCAATAAAATGTCTATTTCATAAATTTCAGTTTATTTTCCCGTTGCCCAGCAGAAGGTAATCTTGTTTTTATCTCTGCATGTATCATGTGACCCTATTTGAACCGACTGAATCTTAATAAAATATTCATGTCACCTATGAACTTGCCCCCCCCTAAAATTCACAATAACAACGCCCATGTTAACGTCTCTTAATATTATCTGCTACCAATTGGTTTGCTAACTTCTATCCGAATATACCTTCTTTCTTGTTTGCTGGGCCATTTTTGCAACAATGAATAGCCTATATTAATTTATTATAGCCATTTCTTTCAAAATTCGAAATACACCATAAACTTACGCAAACGGTGCGGCGTTGCCTGTTCGAACTTATGTGTTTGCTTGCTAGAAACTAATGCAATATTACTCTGAAGCTGTGTACGAGTCAAGCCTAAGTAGGCTAAGGATGAGACGGAAGTAGACGCGGAACAGCAGTCCCAGTATTTTATAATATACAGGGTGAGTTCTTAGTACCGGATCGGTCGATAACTCCACTACAGCAGAAGGTAGCCAAAAAGATTGTATATAAAAGTTGTAGCCAAGGGTATGCTCCTTGTCCAGAAAACATGTTGATTTATACAGTGTGACCCGTAATTACATGGTGACGCAAACATACATTTTTTTAAATGAGATACCCTATATATTATTCCATATTTAGATTGTACTAATGATTTCCGTTCTTAGAATATAAGGTATTGTAACATTATAGAGGGTATTTCAAAAGTTATGAGCATTTTTATACCCAAATCGCTGTCAGAGGAACGCGAACGTACTGTATATTGAAAAATAATGAATCAAGAATTAGTTCTCTACATGGCAAAATAAAAAAATATCCTCTAGTTTTAACATAATATGCTAGATAATGGTGGTCGACTCATGTTCATATACAGGGTCAGGTAGAATGCAAAATCTAGATTTTCTCTTTTTTTAAATTTAGTTCACCATATTTAATTATACCAAAAAATTGCTTTCAATATGCTCTTTCATATTTGTATGGCATTTCATATATATTCATCAGTTTCTGAGATATTTTATTATTTCTGCAAATTTTAAATATACCTTCTATTTGTACTGAAATTTATTTACTTTGAGAAACTGCTATCGAATGTTATTTGTGTTTGACGAACAACTAAGATATAAGGCCATAATAGTATTTGATGAAGTTAAAACCCTGAATTATCGAGATAATATAAGTCAAGTATGCTGAGCAAACAATCTTATAGACGTGATGCATAATAATTATCGAGCAGATCTGTAAGGTAGGCTATGAAATATTAACTGACCCATTCCGAATAAAACGATTCTTCAATCTTTCGAATGCATCAGTTTTAGGATGCCTCCGTTTTGGATATCACTGTTGATAGTTGAAACATTCTAGAGGCAGGTAGGCAATTTCTCAACGATTCTTCTAAATATCGTCTATTTGTTCTTCCATAGAAAACTTAATTTTTAAAACTTGCTTTTCACACATTACGAAATTATTGAGCAGATTATTAAAACTACCCATATTTCAAAGCCTACCTGATAAAGCTGCTAGATAATTATGCATCTCCTCTATAAAATTGTTTCCTCAGCATACTTGACTTATATTATCTCGATAACTCATGTTTTTGACTTCACCAAATACGATTATGGACTTATAATTTTGTTGTTCAATAAATAAAAATAAAATTCGATGGTACTTTCTCAAAATAAGTAAATTTCAGTACACAAATACAAAGTATATTTAAAATTTGCAGAAAAATCGAAATATCTCGGAAGCTGATATATGTAGATATATGAAAAGCTATACAAATATGAAAGAGCATATTGAAAGCAATTTTTTGGTATAATAAAATATAGGGGGTTACATTTGGAAAGAAGATAAAATCTAGATTTTGCATTCTACCTCACCCTATATATGAATATGCGTCGTCGACTTTTTCTACAGCCTGCGTTAAAACTAGAGGATATTTTTTATCTGTACAAAAACTAATTTTTGATTCATTAATTTTCAATATACAGTACGTTCATTTGACAGCGATTTGGGTTTAAGAATTGTCATAACTTTTGAAATACCCTGTACAATGTTACAATACCATATATTTTTAGAAGGGGAATTATCAGTAGAATCTAAATATGGAATAATATATAGGGTCTCATCTAAAAAAATGTGTGTTTGCATCATCACGTAGTTATGGATCACCCTGTATAAATCAAAATATTTTCGGAGCAAGAAGCATAGCCTTGGCCTCAACTTTTATATACAACTTTTTTCGCTATCTTTTGCAATAGTGGAGTTATCCACCGATCCGGTACTAAAGCTCACCCTGTATATTTCTTACCTGTAGTTTGTCAGACTACGCCGGACCAGTTAAGGGTTATCAAGAAAGAAATGCTGCCTCCTGGAACATCTACGGAACAGTGTCTTTCATAATTTTGTGTCAAATTTTATATTTTGTTAAAGGTCAAAAGAGGTGGCCAAACTCTATTTCAAACATATCTGGTTGCTATTATTTATGTCCAATAAAACTATGATTGCAGGAAAAGACTATCCTGGATAAAGTGCCATCAAGATACTAAAATTTCAGGACGTCCTGAATAATTCAGGACTATTATACTAACAAGGCCTTTGATGTAGTTCCCCGTACGAGACGATACGTATAACCCCTACCCGAGACTGATATCCGCGGTCCAAAGATAAATCTTAGAGGCGCATTCCTCGAATGTATGCGGGTCTACGGTCTAGTGTAAGCTAGTCGTTAGCCTGCCCACTGTACAGGTTTATTCCTCGTCTGGCGTACGGTCGTCGTCGTAGTAGTAGTAGTCGTCGTTGGTTCGTCGAGCGAGAGTGCGGTTCGGCAGACTGTGCGGCTTCGTAACTGGTCGCCTTCGGTATCGCGATAAAGTTTTTGGTCCTTCGAGCCGGATAGCGCCGGAGATGCTCCGAGTGCCGTGATCAGTGCGATTGGGTTTGTGTTTGACAGTGATGTATGCCTGTGTTACTCGTTTGTGTACATTTTGGATTCGATCAGCAGATACGGATAGTTGCTGTACTGTATAAATAACGTAAGTTGTTGTAATTGATGTAAATAAAGCTATTTATTAACTCCAACTACGGATCCCTGAAACTTAATTCAATGGTTGTCTGTCTGACATAATTAAAACCACAGCTGTTAAAATATAAACCCTTTACTAAAGTTTCGGCCCCCTCTCCAACCTTCATAGATATACAAAATGTGCATATAAATACAAAACCAGAACCAGTTATGTATCAGTACTTTGTCATCATGATATGCTTTCTTATGAACGAGTAGTGTGACTCACCACATTGCATTCCTAAGCCGAAACAAAACAGCATCTTATTCCCTATCTAAGAATAAACTACAAGAAGGCCTGCTAAATGGCCCTCTCTTTGATTTGAGGAATATCGCTCAGATCTTTACCTTCGCATATCCAAATTGACTAAGTCAATATCTACTGACATATTCCTATGTGTACTGGTTCTTATTTTGTATGTTTTACACGGATCCTACAGTTGTCTCTCGAACTCATCACGCGCTTATCTGACCCATAATTAAAACCAAAATTGTTGAGATATACGAGATTTTATTTAGCTTTTACTAAAGTTTCGGTCCCATCTGAAACCTTCATCAAGGTACAAAATGTTTGTCAATGTTTGGCGTATGTCCGCCAGGAAGCAGATTTGATTGTTTTGAAAACTAACTTCCTTACTGATATTGAAATCTTAAAAAATATAGTTTTTCACCTCCATTATATATATAACTCCCAAAGCAGAACTGGTAAGGTATCCGTATTTTACGGCAACATTGCAAGCTGAAACCGAATAGCACGTCATTCTCTGTCCGAGAATAAACTATGAAAAGGCCTGGAAATTGGCCCTCCCTTTGATTTGGAGAACACTGATCATATATTTACCTGAAGGATATCCAACCTTACTAAGTCACCTTTTACTGATGTACTCATATTACTGATTCTTCTTATTTTGTGTGTTTTAACTATACAGATACAGTGCTACATTTTTTTTAATTTCACAATCCTCGACTTCTTTGCGTTCGAAAAAGGTGATCCATAATTGCAAACAAAATTTTTTGTAAAACATTTTGAAACTGTGACAAAATTTAGTAAAGATGCGTGTATAGTTCAACATATGTATGTGGTATTAATTACAAGCCAGTTAAGTGCGATAGTTCCTTCTACATCATTTCAAATCTGATTTCTCTAGATTCAGAGAGATAGGCAAGAACGCCAATGTTTATAACGTGTGATCCAATATTCCACATTCTATAACCATCTGGCTAACCCAAGAAAAGGAGGAAGCAGACTGAAAAATAATAAAGATAATGTAACTATAGTAGTCGCCTTCGGTATCGCGATAAAGTTTTTGGTCCTTCGAGCCGGATAGCGCCGGAGCTGCTCCAAGTGCCATGATCAGTGCGATTGGGTTTGTGTTTGACAGTGATGTATGCCTGTGTTACTCGTTTGTGTACATTTTGGATTCGATCAGCAGATACGGATAGTTGCTATACTGTATAAATAACGTAAGTTGCTGTAATTGATGTAAATAAAGCTATTTATTAACTCCAACTACGGATCAGTGTAGTTCCGGAAACTTAATTCTATTGTTGTCTGTCTGACATAACTAAAACCACAACTGTTGAAATATAAACTCTTTAGTAAAGTTTCGGCCACCTCTACAACCTTCATCGAAATACAAAGTGTCCATATAAATCCAAAACCAGAACCGGTTATGTATCAGTACTTTGTCATCATGATGTGCTTTCTTAGTGTGACACCACATTGCATTCCTGAGCCGAAACAAAACAGCATCTTAATCCCCCAATCCAAGAATAAACTACAAGAAGGCCTGCTAAATGGCCCTCACTTTGATTTGAGGAACACCGCTCAGATCAGCACCTTCACATATCCAACCTGAGTCAATATTATCTACTGACGTATTCCTATGTGTACTGGTTCTTATTTTATATGTTTGAACAATACGGATCCTACAGTTGTCTCTCGAACTCATTCCGCGTTTATCTGACCCATAATTAAAACCACAACTGTTGAAATATACAAGATTTTAACTAAATGTTTACTAAAGTTTCGGTCTCATCTAAAACCTTCATCAAAGTACAAAATGTTTGTCAATGTTTGTCGTATTATGTCCGATAGGAAGCAGATTGGATTGTTTTGAACACTAACTTCCTTACTGATATTGAAATCTTAACAAACATGGTTTTTCACCTTCATTATAATAATATAACAAAGCAGAACTGGTTCCGTATTTTATTGCAAACCTAAGCCGAAACAAAATAGCACCTCATTCTCTATCGAATAATAAACTATGAGAAGGCCTGGAAAATAATACTCGCTTTGATTTGGGGAAACAGTGATCAGATTTTTGCCTGAAGCATATCCAACCTTACTAAGTCACTGTGAACTGACATATTCCGATGTTTTACTGGACAGGGGACGACCGTGCAGTCTTAGGTATATCATATTCAGCGTGCCCACTATGTATGGAATATAGTATATAATTCAGAAAGCAATGATTGTATAAAAATATTTTCATATAAAAGTTTTTAAATATCGAATTTCCCATAATAATGCATTATTCAGTTCAATTTTTTTTAATGGCAATGTACTGTTTCATTAGGCTTGTCTGATTCTTTCCCTATTTACACTGACATAACGTGTCAGCACCCAAATACAAAAAATGTTTGAAAATAATTAAAAGCTTAATTAAGCTCATTACATCAACAACATTAATTCAAATATCAGAGATCTGTTAGTAGGCCAGGTAAAGTGACGGGAACTTATTGACATATGTCAATACGTTTGAAATATTGTTAATAAGTTGGTCATTAAAAATTAGTGGTCATTTAGTAGAGTCCGAAAGCATAGAAATTTTGATTTTAGTTGGTTATAGACAAACCCAAGTAGAAGCATGTGAGATTCTCAATGAATGACATCCAAATCGAGAACGCATCACCTAGTCAGTAGTTAGCAATACTTTGAAAAGGCCTAGGGACACAAGACGTGTTAAATGTATGCCTAAAACTGGTCCGAAAAAGTCTGTATACATCCTAGATTAATGTTGTTAATGTAATAAGCTTAATAAAGTGTATTTTTTTGGAATATTTCCTTGTAGTTAGGTACACATTGAAAAAAGAAAAAGAAATCTCTCTCAAATGAGCCTAATCAAAGTGTACATTGCTATAAAAAAATCAATTGTTTTTCGTGACTCTCTCGTTTTCTGAAACAAAAACAACAGACAAGCAGAAAAGGCCATTGCATCAACTCCGTCAGCCCTTTTCACCTATAAAAATGGGCATAACAGATTTCCCCTGTCTAAAAAAATCAACGGCCCTGGTCAACGTTTTCTATTTATTCTTGGTTGGAAACCCAGTTGTTTGGTGTACAAACAGCTGGAAGTTTGTTGGAAGTGAACTAGAATTATTATTTCGAAAAAGGTTTAGCCTTACTGCTAATCTGGGACTTATTTATCGTTGCATGAAAGTGTTGTACAATAATTTGGTATCGCACAAATGGTGGTCTTACATAATTATATTGTTATAATAACGTATTTAGCAGTAAAACATAAATTTCATCCAATTTATTTGGGTAGCCGCCTTAGGTCAAAAAATGGTGGATGTGCTATCAAAACTGAATAGCAATCGTAGGGGTTCAATGCAAAATGTCCACGTTCTTAAGAAATTGAGTTAGTGTCTTCATCTGTGTGAATTTGCCCATACAATGCACATATAAGTGTTAGGAATCAGATTTGTGAGAAGAAGCATCTTACTACGTAAAAACCTGTAGGTATGTATATTTTACAGTCGATCGTCATTTAGGCGTGTCAAGTGTCAAAAAGTTACTGAGTTCAGGTGTGACGTGTGACTTAGCCGCTTTTTGCATTGACCCCTCCCATTATAAGCGACTGCCTACATCTATGGAGACCAAAGGCAGGGCTTGTTTCCCGTAGTCCCCAGCAACTCTCTCTGCAGGGCAGGCGCGTAACCACGTATATGTGAGGGTATTGGGGGATCAATTACTGCTAGTAGTGTACATAAGGATGCTGTGTGTAGTATATTTTAGGTTATCTACGCAATCAAGTCTCCCCCATAGCAAAAAGTTATCAACGTCAACTGACTCTCGAAAGAAGTGTTCGCCCCAGATTAGCAGTATTTGCGACCCGTCCCTTTTCTAGTTTGAAATATATTGCCATTGATTTTAAAAAAGCCATAACATGAGTAATGTTGTCTATTTAGAGCTACCGTAGCACCAATCGTTTTTAGCATTTGCCATAATTCATTATATAAAAGTCGATTAGCAGTAAATCGAAGTAATGAATAGCTAATAGTCGTAAACCACAAAGACGTTCCTCTCATGAATCTTAACGAATACAGTAACACGGGACGCATCCGTACTCAAAACCTAACCATATCACTCATACCACAACTACGAAAAAATTACCAATAAATGTTTCTGATGATCATAAAATCGCTAACTTCTATCGGTGATTTTTTTGGAGGGTTTCAGCACTGAGAATTGCAAACAAGGACCAAATAACCATGATACATCTAGTAAGTTACTTGAGCATGCGGTCCTAATCCCTGCTAATTTTTCCATTTTTTGAGAACACGTATTTGAATTTATTCCATCTTGGAAATTAGCAAGGAAATAAATACTCAAAGTAAATGTACTTATACACTGTCAATATTTGTACAGTGATTTCATGTAATCATACTGAGTGTCTTCTTATTATAACCGCAAACGTAATTTATCTACAACAACATCAAACAACGACAATGTGGTATGTTAGGTATTTTATAAATCATGCTTGAGCTTGAGGTTTTTCGAGGAATTATAAATATAGCATGGAAGCTACTCATAATAAAGTAGCGACTATTATCTCATTCCTGATAATGTAATGTATGTTTGACTAAATAACAGTCTTATTATATTTTGTCGGTTACCCCTCTTATGGTCATCTTATATAAATTCTGAGAATTATTTTTTATTTTAACTGTTGATTAAAACTTACATTACGAGATTATTGGAAAAACACCTGACACTTCTTTCGAAAAACCAGAGATTATTGAATTTCTTATAAAACCAAATATCACAATTTCACCGCAAATTAAAACATAACGTCAGTTGTTGAAATTAGTAAAAAACTACAATTTTGATAAAAAGTATATTGTTGATGAAATGGCGCAAAGTAGTGGGTGTAAAGTTTTAAGACTTCAATCATATTTCTCTATTTTTAATCCGATTGAATTAATATGGAGCCATTTTAGAAAGACAAATCAGGAAGTACAATAAACACCCGAAAGCTCGTCAGCAGTTATAAATCTTATTAGAGATCAGGACCCTGGATGGTTCTGTCCTCAACATCCGGCACGCGATACTGTGCGACGCGTGTTTCAGGCCGTTAAAGGAGATTATAAGAAATTACGTCCATAAAATTACTGCCAAGTATATTTCGAATGTTTTTACTATACTCCTTGTCAACGACCCTGAGCAAGACACGTTTACAGCAAAGGCTTATGCAGATTCTGAAAATTAGATGAACTATTAATCAATCATTATTATTTATTGCAACCATTGTTTAAAACTTACATAATATATATTTATAATGAGCATTACTCCCGGCACTACAGCAAAGGTTCGCTTATGCCTGACGTGACCAAATCTATGTAAAACTTCACATTGTGCATTGAGGCGACAAACTTGAAACTCGCACTCAAGTTATAAAACTTATTTCGCCCGCGGTTCGCTTTAGAGCTCAACTGTGTATTACCAAGCTCCTATAATTTGAAATGTACGTCTTGGTGTTAATTTGGTTTAATTATTTCAGTTTACATGAGTCTTGCCTTCTTATTGGGCTTTTCAGCTATTTAGCACCTATAAGAAAATTTGCTGCCTGCTTACAATGGTACTGGAAGTTTTTTTAGTATAACAAGAAAAAACTTCTGCTGAGTTCTATTTTTCAGGAGCTTTATATTTATCTTTGGGGAATATCTCGGATATTACTAATAAATAAAGATAAATAACACTTGATTACGGGATACGCTGTTACAAATTAGTTTCGTGGAATGTGGTTTCCTTCCGCTCCTGAAATAGCTTATTGTATAACATGGGTAACCAATAAGGAATACATATATAATTTATTGCTGATCTGAACATAAAGGTAATTATATCTTATAGATTGATATAATGTTATATTAGAGAAACTCGAATAACGAGAGATAATGTGAAAAATGTAACAAACATACGCTTTTCGATAGAATTGAGAATATAACCGTCTTGTGGAATGTTTAATACATCAGATACACCAGTACCAGAGCGGCAGAATGACAAACTGACTGGCGCACTATGCATAAAAGCAGAGGTCCTCCGGACCGCCTTGATAGCTAACGACAAGTTACACCAGTTTGTTAGATGATACTGGACCGTATTAATTTGTATGCACTTGAAGAGTTAAGGTGTTTTTTGTTGGAGAGCGAGCGGGTGCTTTTTTGAATTTAAATTTACCATGGCGAGTGTACGTGCACGTACACGCACGAAAAGTGTATAAAGAGAGACGAAATCCACGTGCGAGTGGGATTTTCGAAACTTCTTTCATTTAAGGAAATTAACGGCAGTGATTAGTCGGCTACTTCATTGGCGAAAATCTGGAAACCAGAGGAGAAGCACTTTCGCCAGTACACAAAATAATAATAATAGAGGAATTATAGATATACAGTCACTTCATACAAAACAAATAAAATCACTCAGACATTTTTTCCACAGTAAACAAACAAACTTGCATAAAGCAATAGTAAAAGCAGACAAAAACTACATACCACTCGCCCTTTCTTGTCCAGACCACGCAGCAGACGCACACAACCACATACAAGCACATCAAAAAAAAAAATAAATACCTGGTCGCAGAAAGCACTCCATGGCAAACATAGATACCGTGTTACATAAAACACAGATCCATATTATAACTACACACCGACCTCATTACTCGAAAACAATCAATTCAAACTATACTGGGACATTGAAATACATACAGACAAAACCATACCATCAAATAGTCCAGATATAGTTTTCCAGTCAAAGACCGACAAAGTGACCTACTTAATAGGTATTGCGATTCCCAATGATATGAATATCCAAAACACCTACGCTGGGAGGATATCTAAATACACCGATCTCGCCATAGAAATAAAACGACTATGGAAACAAAACAAAGTTGTCATTGTCCCCCTCATTATGGCGGCTCAGGCCTTACTCCAAATACATTTACACCACACCTGCAACAATTGAGCCTGGATAAAAAGTTACATAAAACCTTCCAAAAATCTGTAATCCTCAAGACCTGCAGCATTGTACGGTCCTTCCTGGATTCAGAGTAATAATAGGTCAGGTGTTGACTTGGCACAGCCCGTCAATACTTGTTACTACCGCAACCATGCGAGAAAAAATAAGAAATGCAAAATAATAATCGTCTTTGTTCAACTTGTATTAAATGTGTAGCAGAAAGTGGCGAAGTTTAGCAACATGCTACTCTTACACGTAACCACCCCTCCATCAGATTAAGTTGTTCAGTAGCAGATTCAATTGTTAAGATATGAAATTATATACATTCAAGACAAAAAAACTAAATCTTACAAGAAATTAGTGCATAAACAAATTATTAAAAGCTATAATGGGTTATAATAGGTTAATTAATATTTTTTAACTGCTTTTTTAGATTGCTGCACAGACATGTTTTTATATGTAATACCAATGGCGTTATACAAAGTCGCAGCATCATATGAAAAGTACCTCTGAAACAAGTCTGTAGAATGAACAGGAATAGTTACAGCATAACTAAACCGTATACTCCTGTCGTGTACGTCTTTTCTAAAAGCTAGCTTTTCTCTTAGATAAATGGGCTGGCCGGTAGACATTAGCCTATGGATAAAAAAAAGATAATGATATTTGAGGACAGTTTTAACATTCATCCACTTGAGCTTTATTTAGCTAGACTATGGTCAAAACGTTTAAGTCCACAAACAAACCTGACGCAGTTATTTTGCACAATGTGGATACGATTTTTTTTGAATATACATCAAAACAAGGAAAATATAAAATATCACAGTAGCTGAAGATGGACAAGATGAGCACAATTATTTTCTTAATTTGAAATTAAAGACAGATTTGTTTGCGTACAGTGATCTCAGTCTCAAGTAGGTTTTCTTTAAAAGGTTTTTGATATGACTTGTGAACTCCGTCGCATTGTGGACAAGGAGGCTGACTGGATCAAGTTCCCGACGACTGAAAATGAAGTGATGGAGGTCAGAGTGAAATGGTCAGCAAACAAATTTACTTTTATGTTTTTACTTCCCACACCGATAGGTGAGGGGAGTATTGTGATCGCGAAAATTTTCGATTTTGAGATAATACACTTTTTGGGCGTTTTATGATGCCTACATCACGAAAATCCACGTCACTCATTTCCGTCGGTCTGTCTGTCGGTCTGTCTGTCGGTCTGTCGGTCTGTCTGTCTGTTGGCGTTTTTCTAGCCTCCTAATCTCAGTAACCGCTACATAGATTTTGATGAAATTTGGGTGGTGATATGGTGTAGGGTCGTAGTAGGTAATGTTGCTACAATTTTGAAAATCGGTGCATGGGCGGCGGAGTAATTAGCAAAAAACGAAAAATTTCAAATATGCCTCAAACTTCGTTTTTAGGCGTTTTAGGGGTTCCTGATCATTTTCTACTTTTTTTTGGTGGGGGTGAAATTGGGGTGGTTGGGAGGTAGGGGGTTGTAAAGCTGAAAAATTTGTTGTACTCATAATAGGCTATAATACACTTTTTTAGGTCCATCGGAACATTGCCTTTTGTATTACAGGAACCAAAGGACTTAGAGAATTTTCCGATGTATACATACGAGTATTGCCTTAGATCGTTCTGTATTTTATAATGTTGAAATTACTGAAGTGATGTTAATGAAATTTCGGCACAGTATTACTACTTTGGCGAGGAAGGAAAACGCGTCTAATTTTTAGAAATCGTCTCAGTGGCGGCGCAGCAATATTAAAAAAACTTAAAATATGAAAACAGCTCAAACTTCGTTTTTAGGCGTTTTAGGGGTTCCTGATCATTTTCTACTTTTTTTTGGGGTGGGGGTGAAATTCGGGTGGTTGGGGGGGTGGAGGGTTGTAAATCTGAAAAATTTGTTGTACTCATAATGGGCTGTCTACTGACCTGAGAGAGAAAGACCTAGCAGCATAATCACTTTTTTAGGTCCATCCGAACATTGCCTTGCCGATTACAGCAACCAAGGGACTTAGAATTTGTGGTGTATACATAAGTGTTGTTTTAGATCGATATATTATTATATTGCGTATCGCAAAAATTATTGAATTGATTTTAATGAAATTTTGACACCGTATTACTACCGCGGCGAGGATAGAAAACGCGTATGTTTTGGAAAAAATCATGTCAGTGGCGGCGCAGCAATAATAAAAAAACTAAAAATATAAAAACATCTCAAACTTTGTTTTTAGGCGTTTTAGGGGTTCCTGATCATTTTCTACTTTTTTGGTTGGGGGTGAAATTGGGGCGGTTGGGGGGTGGAGGGTTGTAAAACTGAAAAAATTTGTTGTATTCATAATAGTTTGTCCATTGACCTGTTGAAAAAATACGTAACGGCATATTACACTTTTTTAGGTCCATCTGAATATTGGCTTGCCTATTACAGAAACCAATTTTGTGATGTATACATCCGAGTTTTGCTTTATTTCGTTCTATGTATTTTGCGTAAAGCGAAAATTATTGAATTGATTTTAATGAAATTTTGACACCGAATTTAGTGCCGCGGCAAGAATGGAAAACGCGTTTGTATTTGAAAAATCGTCAGTGGCGGCGCAGCAATAATAAAAAAACTAAAAATATAAACACAGCTCAAACTTTGTTTCTAGATGGTTTGGAGGCTCCTGATCATTTCGCATCGTTCAATTGAAGCATGCAGAAAAAAAATGTGGCGTCCTACTTCTAAGGAGGGAGACGCAAGAAACTATTTACGAGAGGTTTTTGTGTTGGATGTTTTTTTGCGAGCGGCTGGGCGATGATTTGGTTGCAAAGGATTTCAAACTATAGCTTCATGCAATGGGAAAATAATAAAATGGTATCATCATTATGTGTGGGAAGTACTGAGTCAATCAACTTGACTCCATTTTTTTTTGCTGGGAGTTAAATTTTTTCCAGTATTTCAGGGTATTACTTTACACTTTCGATAATGAACTTACACTTAAATTGCTCCTCGGCTGTGTCTTGTACCTCTACTTGGTTGTCTGTCAGTTGCTCGTCACTTTGTATCCTTATCACAGCTATCACACCCACATTCTTTATAACCGTTCTTTGTATCTGTAGAGTGAGAAGGGTGAGTAGTTCCACAGTCCTTAGGCCCCAACTGGCCCATTATGCATCCTCCCAGGGAGTTTCTCCCTCAGATCATTGTCCATCCTGCCAATTTAGGAAGGTGGAACATATCCCTTACGTGGGCAGGTGTAGGCCAAGACTCGCCAAACTCACATTCTGTAATAGAAGATAACATATGATGTGTTCCACAGTTTTGTCTTCGCTTTCACACATTCTACATATCGGTAGGTCACTTAACCTCATAATGTGGAGATGTGACCTGAGTTGACAATGGCCAGTCAGGAATCTTACTATGAGACGTGAGTTTGACCTGGTCATCGCCAAGTTCTTCTTGGATATTGCCATGCCAAAACCTGCAAGGGTTTTTTTGGAAAATGGGCATCCTTGTAGTTCTTCCTATCGTTTTGGGAGTGTTTTTTGGCTATTTCCGCAATTGTGGTTGTCGACATTCCAGAAAGGTCACATGGTCCTAAAATTCTTTGGCCAGCAGCCTTTCTGGCTAGACTGTTCGCTATACGATTGCCTTTGTTGTTGTTGTTGTGCCCTTTAACCAACCTCAGGATAATATTGTTTTTGTCCGAAGCATGGACCAAAGAATGGTGGCATTCCATTGCAAACACTGATGTAATGCGGGATCTTTTGAAAGTTAGAAGTGCTTGTGTGCTATCGGTGCAGATCATTACAGTCTTTCCAGATACATTTCTCCTGGTTAGTTCATTTGCAACTATCCAAATGCCAGCAGTTCCGTTTCAACGACACTGGCGTTTTTACCCATAACCCACTTTGTTCTTAGGTTTAGAGACCTGGAATACACACCACATCCAGTGCCTTCTCTTGATTTGGAGCGATCTGTGTTGCCGATATAGGCAAAACCTGAGAATGAGTTTCAGAAGTTACATTTCATCAATCAAACAGCTCTGAAAGGCATTTCTGTACCGCTAGGTGGAATTTTCTCATCAAGCTGCACAATTAATTGATTAAAACTCGCAAATGCATTCTAATCTTGGGTTAAGAATGAAGCGGATATGAACCGCCAGATGCATAGAGCGATTGCCAACATTATAAATAATAGTACATTTAACAGAAACGTACGTAGTAGTATAAATAAAACACCTGCACAATGAACGTGTATGATTATCCATAATTATTACGAAATTCGTTTTAATAATTCATTGCATAGCGTATGCAATTAGTTCTAGTTACACAATAGACTTGGTTGAGTACAGCAATTACCATATGGAAATGATAATCGGCTGTTGTAACACATTTTTCTAAAAATACGCGGTTCTTGTGTGGTGTTATTAGCATCGATGCCTATTTTAAAATCACGCAAAAGAGCGGGAAGTATTGTGATCGCAATTTCCAATAGGCTGGTATAACGAAAATTAATGAATTAGTTTCGTAATCAACATTAATGAAAAGCGTGTTTGATTATTATTATTATTATTAATTTGGAATCACACAGGCCTTCTGCTTCCAAAAATCAGATATAATCTTTGTTTACAAGAACCAAAAATTGAAAGAGCGAGACGACTGTATAGACTATGGTTGCGTCTAGAGATGCCGAATATTTATAAAAAATTCATTAAACTGAAATATTAATGAAAAAAATAAATGCGATAAACTTGTTCAAATGCTTTCAAAAACTTATGTACTAAATACTGTTTACAATAATATAATATATTAACCACGAGTGGTTAATATAGGTACTTATAAAAGCAGCATTACCTACTACGACTCCATAGCGGATAGCCACCCAAATTTCATCGCAATCGATGCAGCGGTTACTGATATTACGAGGCTAGAAAACGCCAACAGACAGACCGACGGAAATGAGTGACGTGGATTTTCGTTATGTAGGTATCATAAAACGCCCAAAAAGCGTATTATCTCAAAATCGAAAATTTTTGCGATCACAACACTGCCCACACGGTATGGGAAGTAAACAATCGAAGCTTTATGTGACCTCAAATTTGACCTTGACGTTAACGCTCTGAAGTGCCTATTCAGATACGGAAAGCATGATATTTCACTCAAAAAACTATAAGCATGTGTGATGTTCTATCCTGAGAGTTCAGATTGGGGAGGCATGGCCTTGGTGTCTCCAAAACTATTTTCGAGACAAAAGCGAAGTACAAGCTCCTCGACAGTTTTCTTGAATCAGATATCAAACTTAGTTTTTTCTTGATTTTAAGCTTAGCGGACATTTATGGTCAAACTTGCAAATTAATGTGCTTCTCCAAAAAGGTAAAATGTTGCCTCGAAAAGTAATATTTCCCAAAATATCCTGGAGTGATGAGATCTCTCCTGTATATATAGCAAAAATGGAATTTGCTTGGCCTTGAAATGACCAAAAGGCCAACGCCAACGCTATTTTTGATCTTACGAAACCGTTTCAAGAAACTTTTAAAAAATTATGATCCCTCCACTCTGGTCTGGTGACACTTTTCGAAAAATTCTACACCCTTTTCAGAAATGCTATAAAATGGGCATTTTCTCCACCTTAACATGATCAAAATCAAATTTTCTTTTTTATTCTACGACTCTTCGCTAGAACGTCGAAGGAAATTGTGCATCTGTATTTATATATTTAGTAGTCAGCCAATTAATGGCACTATTTGAAATTGCCCTTAGGCTTTTCCTGCTTGTACCATAGTAATAGTTGACAAAATAAACGTTAAAAGTATAGATAACATCTGCTCTGAGGTAATTGCATTCAATGATGTCAGTTATTATTCTCAAGTTATTAATTGGGTATTTCCGCTGAACTAATACAACGTGACTAATGTTAGAAATATATTTTTCAGAATTTTTTAATGCATTTCCCAGTCGTATATCAAATAATTACTATTTACGTGGCAACTTAATTCTAATATGATTATTGATAAAATTGTTTACCTTCAGTCTCAACTTTCTTTACTCGATAGGGAATCCATTTATAAAACAGAATTTTTCTCTTCTGAACTGTCTACGTTTACATATAGGTGAACGAACTTGCAGGTCAGATTCTTGGTGCATGTAAACAACAATGACCGCCAGTAAAAGGACGCTTTTTGTCAGTTTAATCTAAGATGTCTTATAAAAAATAAATTGGTTGCCCGATGAAAAGCGAACCTTTAATACATCTACACCGGACATTGTTGACTGGAGATGATGTGTGTCATCTAGAATTTCTGTATAAATGACAAAGTTCATGAATATCACGTAGATGAAAGATTATAGAGGTATATTTTTTATCTGAACGACATGCAAATCTTTTGCCTATTTCAAGATTTAGCGGTAATTATAAAAATGTTCGTCTGACAGGTTTTCCTAAGGGATTTTAAAAGACAAAAAGCAATCAATAATAAAAGCCATCGTCGATCCTAAACAACAATATTCGAGTCACTCCCCAATAAGCCAATAGGCATCTCTCTGAGATTATAAAAGGTCACTGGAATGAGTAAGTAGATCAGGTTGTGTTAGGTTGAAAGTGCGACCCTATTGTGCCTATTGTGGCTCACACCTATTTAGAGTTCACCGTACAATCCACACCTCTTGACGAAGCCGATGGTCATGTTGGCTGAAACTTCCTTAAGTCGGTAGGTTTCAGGAGGGTGAATCCAAAAGTCTAAAACCTATCTCTTTCCAGTACTGGACAGGAGCTTAATATGTGCTCTACTGTTTCGTCCTCCCCATAGCAGAAATGAGAGTCCGTTGTTTGCTCTAAACCTAATTTTCGTAAGTCTTTCCTCGTACGGCAACGTCCCGTCAAGAAACCAACCAGAATACGCGGATCAATCCTCTTTCATTCTACGATCCTCGGGGGGACTAGAGGAGTATGGTATGAAGTTCATGCTATGAGCACCTTCGAGTATAGTAGCAGTATCTCGCCAATCCAGGAGTGCTTTCCTCTCTGCCCAATCTGAGAAGGTTTTTTTGACAGTGCCTTTCGCAATGGTTGGTTAGTCCTATGAGCACGGATTCTGTTCCACCTATTGCAAGTGTGTGTAAAGTGGAAATCATCTAAAGCTAATATCCAATCAATAAGACAAGACATATACATTCATCCCTTCAAATAGAAGATGCCAATGTAGAATCTTAGAATTGTCAAAAAAATCCCACTCTATTCTCTACATTCTAGTGGACTGCACCACCAGTAACCTAGAATCATCGGACAGAACTCTAAAATTCATTAAAGCCATCAGCGCAACTCGTTTATTTAATGTATGTTCAATCCATAAGAAAACTTATGGCTTCTTTGCTTGTAACTATTTAAATTTTGTATAATGTAGTCACTTAAAGCCTTGTTGTTATAAACTCTACCTTAAATAAATGAATAAAAAAAAAACAAGGCAAAATAATTTTGGCAACGCTCAAATGAATTGCGAATTTGGGAGGAACAAAAAACAACAAATGAAGTTTGAGTATAGTTTGCTAAACCACCCTCCCCCCTCATTCCAAATTTCTTAACCTCCATCTTGGTCATAGGCTACGAAAACTCCCTTATTAGTGCAAGCAAATTTACTAGTTTCCTGTTTATCAATTTACTTTTTTGATAATTACCCTCACAGCATTAGAACGTTAGAGGTATGAAGGTATATTTACAGCTGCTAACAGTTATATTATTTTTCTTTTATTTTTAAAGTAAATGAGACCATTTTTGGTTAGTTTTAAAACGTAATGGATACCACCAGCACAATAAAGATAAAACGTTTTTATCTCTACTAATTGTATGTTCTACCGTATTTTTTTTTGAAAGGATCATTGATCTCTAGAATGCCTAAGAACGAAGTCTTTGAATGTTTCGTATCTTGGATTTTTTTTTATTTTTCGCTACCGATGGACCGGTTTTCCATAACAGGTAAGATTTTTAATTACTACTATAATAAAAATTTACAATAGAAATTTCATCGATATAATTATAACATATCAATATTGTATGAACTTTGCTGCCACAGAATGAATTTTATGAAACTAAAATCCTTTTTGGCTCTTCACATAATGTATGCTGAAGATAAAAGCATGTTTCAAAATATAGTAAAATTAATCACAAACCCTGGTATCATCCTGTTTTCTGTCCCGCTAAATCCGAATTACAGTTCAAGCTTCGATTTCTCATAATATAGGAATGAGTATATTTTTCATGTTTAATATTTCATACATTTAATAGCTTCAATACTTTCCTAGTTACAGAGATAATTTTTTTCCTGATGTAGATATCATAAAACGTCAAAAGATACATAATTTGTTATTGGAAATGTTTGACAATTAGAATACTACCAACATGTATTGGTGTAAATCAAGCGCTAGATAAACTCTACGAGACTACTGCAGGCAGGTGGCTTGTTTTTGGAACCACGGCGTTCAAAAACAAATGTCATTGTTTAACTTCCATCTGATAATTAAAAGTTCAATGTATCAATTAGATAGAAATTTAACAAGCTACGAAGTCTAGCATCATAATGAGCGTTACTTATTGTTGATTATAGTAGCGTTTCGTCCACTGGGTTCAGTTAGAAACAGCACACAATATTCGAGGCACAAGGTCAATGTAGTAATAATTTTATCAGTTGGAAAACTTCATTTCTAATAAATGATGTTACATAATAGCCGTGGCCCGAACAAATAGTTTATATATCAGAGATGACCGAGATTAATAATCTAGAATTATAGATTACGGATTACAAAGAGTTACAAATTAAACAGCTATTAGATTACAGTCATGCAAACAACCCAAAAAGAGATTCGCTATAGTCTTACCTGCACAGGTAAATAATAAAAATAATAATGAACAACATCATGGTTCTAGTTATTTCATTTGATAAATTTTTCCTCATCTAGGAGCCTGTTTAAGAGACATATTTCAATAGTGTTACCGCTTATTGGCTTATTGTATTCTACTAATATGACTTACGTGACCGAAACCAACAGATACAAGTTGTATGGATTCCCTATTCATATTTCGTTATACTCTCTAGATCAATCGTGTAGTTTTAGGCACCTCTAGAGTATTTGAAAAAAATAGCAGCAATAACAGCTGCACTAGGAAGCATTTTTCATGTTTTACTTCCCACACCGATAGGTGAGGGGAGTATTGTGATCGCGAAAATTTTCGATTTTGAGATAATACACTTTTTGGGCGTTTCATGATGTCTACATAACGAAAATCCACGTCACTCATTTCCGTCGGTCTGTCTGTCTGTCTGTCTGTCGGTCTGTCTGTACGCGTTTTTCTGTCCTCGTAATCTCAGTAACTGCTAGATGGATTGTGATGAAATTTGGACAGCCTTATGCTGTGGGGTCGTAGTAGGTAATGTTCCTATAATTTTGAAAATCGTTATACGGGGGACGGAGTAATTAGCAAATAACGAAAAATTTCAAATACGCCTCAAACTTCGTTTTTAGGCGTTTTAGGGGTTCCTGATCATTTCCTACTTTTTTTTGGGTGGGGGTGGAAGTTGGGGTGGTTGGGGGTTGGGGGGTTGTAATACTGAAAAATTTGTTGTATTTATAATAGACTACCTACTGACCTATGAAGGAAGACCTAGCGACATAAATAACTTTTTTAGGTCTATCCGAACATTGGCTTATGCCTATTGCAGAAACTAAAGGACTTAGAATTTTTTCCGATGTATACAGGCTGTCCATTTAGTGTGTAATTCTTCGATATTTCGCAAGGTATAGCTGATAGAAGAAAATCTCAAATACAAAAGTTATTTGGTTACTTGAGATGCATATCCTAAAAATATTTTGAAATATACAGGGTGTTGCGGGAAAGTAGGATAGAGATCAACTTGATTTTTTTATATGGAACTATAACTTTCTCTCAAGTTCTTCTAGTGTCCATCATTGATCTCTATTCAACCCTAAAATATTTTTGGAATCGGTTGCGACGTTGCCAAGTAATAATTTATTTTCTATTAATTTCCGCATTTGCAAGGTCGCAAGTAATACGTTCAAATTGATACATTCCTTTAACTTTTCTCAATAATATTATACAGCGAGTTACTTGAATATTAAGCGGATATTATTCTGGATGCTACCAGCAATTTGTATCTACAGGGTGTTTTTGGCAGAATTTTAAATTCCGGCAACTTAAAGGTCGTTTTACTTTGTTTTTTTACTTCCCACACCGATAGGTGAGGGGAGTATTGTGATCGCGAAAATGTTCGATTTTGAGATAATACGTTTTTTGGGCGTTTTATGATGTGTACATAACGAAAATCCACGTCACTCATTTCCGTCGGTCTGTCTGTCGGTCTGTCTGTCTGTCTGTCTGTCTGTCTGTCTGTCTGTCTGTCTGTCTGTCTGTCGGTCTGTCTGTCGGTCTGTCTGTCTGTCGCGTTTTTCTACCCTTGTAATCTCAGTAACCGCTGCATGGATTGTGATGAAATTTGGGCAGCGGTATGCTGTGGGGTCGTAGTAGGTAATGTTCCTATAATTTTGAAAATCGGTGCATAGGGGGCGGAGTAATTAGCAAAAAACAAAAAAAAATAAATATTGCTGAAACTTCGTTTTTAGGCGTTTTAGGGGTCCCTGATCATTTTCTACTTTTTTTTTGGTGGGGGTGGAAATTGGGGTGGTTGGGGGTTGGGGGGTTTTAAAATTGAAAAATTTGTTGTATTCATAATAGACTACCCACTGACCTATGAAGGAAGACCTAGCGATACAAAAAACTTTTTTAGGTCCATCCGAACACTGCCTTATGCCTATTACAGAAACTAAAGGACTTTTTTTTCCGATGTATACAGGCTGTCCATTTAGTGTGTAATTCTTCGATATCTCGCAAGGTATAGCCGATAGAAGAAAATCTCAAATACAAAAGTTATTTGGTTACTTGAGATGCATATCCTAAACATATTTTAAAATATACAGGGTGTTGCGGGAAAGTAGGATAGAGATCAACTTGATTTTTTTTATATAGAACTATAACTTTCTCTCAAGTTCTTCTAGTGTCCATCATTGATCTCTATTCAACCGTAAAATATTTTTGGAATCGGTTGCGACGTTGCCAAGTAATAATTTATTTTTTATTAATTTCCGTATTTGCAAGGGCGCAAGTAATAGGTTCAAATAATTGATATATTCCTTCAACTTTTCTTTTACTTGAATATTAAGCGAATATTATTCTGGATGCTACCAGCAATTTGTATCTACAGGGTGTTTTTGGCAGAATTTTAAATTCCGGTAACTTAAAGGTCGTTTTACTTTGTTTTTTTGAATGTAACACCCTGTCTTTTTTATTTTAAATCGAAATATCTACGAATACTCTATCTCGCCTTGTAATATTTTTTTTCGCGTTTTCGACGCCAAGTTATAAATTATTTCCCCAAATTTTTAAACAAGTATCCCCGATTTTAATTTATTTTAAATAGAATCCTCTACTTATTTTTATTGCAATGAATTGCGCATGTCGAATTTAGTAATTTTCAATTTCAAAATTTTGTTTCTATTAATTACTGAGATACGGCAACACCGCTTTTTCAGTAAACGGCACCGGAACGCTTAAATTTTTCCAAAACTGCCACAGCTGAAGAGGTGAAATTCAATGCTATGGGAAAATAATAAACTGGTATCACCGTAATGTGTGGGAAGTACTGAGTCAATCAACTTGACTCCATTTTTTTTTTGTGGAATGACTTCTTAAATAAGCCGGTAATTCTGAAATCTTACAGAACATAGCATTAGTATTGCTCAAAAATTAATGTTACCATCCCAATGTCACCACACCTTAACCAAAGTGGTGCGATATTTCTCCAATACAAAATACGGATAACCTGACATTTGTATGATCCTTATTGAACCATTGAATGGATCAGCATTTCGTCAGTGCAACATATGACAGATATTGTGTTTATTGTGGCTCTCGCCTATTTACATATAGAGTTCGCCGTACAATCCATACCTCTTGACGAAGGCGATGCTCGTGTCAGGTGAAACTTCCTGGAAGTTAGTAGGTTTCAGATGGGTGAATCCGAAAGTCTGAAACCTAGTTCCTTCCAGCACTGAAGAGGAACACGATATGTACTCCGCTGTTTCGTCCTCTTTATAGCAGAAACGACAGATAGTCCGTTGTTTGTTCCAGACCTTCCCCACGTGGTTTCTTAGACAACAATATCCTGTCAAAAGGCCGACTAGAATGCGCAGATCATTCTTTATCCATTCTGTGAACCTGATTAGTTCTGACCAGAGTGTAGTAGCGCTGGTGCCAGTGCTGGAGTGCTTACCTCTCTGCTCATCTAAGTTGGTTTTCAGGGAAGTGCTTTTCGCAATGCCCGCAAATGGTTGTGATCCTATGAACACAAATTCGATTCCTCCACTTTTTTTACGGGCAGCCTCCCGCAAAGGCTGAAATGCTATGGCGCTGTAGAAGCGCTGCGAGACGATAAATATTGGTGCACTTTAGATTTGAAACGCTGCAGGTTGTAGCTGTCGGGATACAATTTCCCCGGAAGCTCATTCCACAACATCGAGGTTCTCCAAAAGAAGAAATGCTGGAGGAGACTGGTTCGGGGAGTAGGGACCTTGACCTGGTAAGGATGAGCTCGCAGACCTCACTCGAACAACTTCTGTGATAGAATCTGTAAAACAGGGACAGGTCAGCCACCCTACTTCAATGCTCCAGGCTGTGGAGGTCTTTTGTGAGGTTAGGCTTATCGATTAGTCCAATTGCTCTCTTCTGGATAGTCTCCGGAATCTTTAGAGAGTGCTTCGGAGCGCATCGGTGCCTTGTAGAGCAGCAGTAGTTGCTCTGGTGTATACAGCTTCCTGCATCGGAACAAAACTCTGAGCATGTGGGACGCCGTTTTAGCAATAGTGACGACGTGGTCGTGGCAGGACATGTTATTGTTAATGTTGATCCCAAAAGCTTGACGAAATGTGACTCGACTATGGGGTGACCTTCCATTTTTACAGTTGGTAAGCCAACGTGAGACTTCTTTGTAAGTGTTGTTGCCTGATGAAAACTGTAATTTATTTACTAATCCCAACTCGACAATTATTGTTGATTATGAGGCATGATTTGTGAGGCAAGCTGCTGTCGCCAAGGTGCCGTCTCCTGGCAATCATGCCAGGACTTGCCTGGTTCCATGCACGGTATTAATATACTGTCGTCTGCGAGGCTGTAGATTGGATTGGATGTTATTTCCAGCAGCTCGTTGATGCACAGCAGAAACAGGACAGATCCCCGAGGAACACCGGCGTTTATTGAAAATACGTCTGATGAACAGACTTCGACTACAACAAACAGATATCGGTCATTCAAAAAGCTATTCAGCCACTTGCGAGTGTCTCGGCCATCCACTCTGCTATGACCTGGAACTGACACCAAAGTTACTTTGCCCTTGTTCCAAGTTCATTGAGGAGATGTATGCAGTTCCATACGAGTCTTGAGTCCACCCGTTTAGAGCGCAGTGCTTTCAAGGCGGCCTGGTTATCTCAAAAGATTATGATAGATCTGTTCCCATGATGTATTAATATCTCATCAGCCTGTTACAACGTATGGCAGATAATCTAGCAGATCTCGTGAGTTGTTTGCCTAATTATACAGCACGCATTTGGTGGTACATGGGATTCAAGATTCCGCCAGGGCTTTGCAGTCCATAAATGAATACTGATGGAAAAATAGCACGCCCTTGCTTGGCCTTGCAGTTGGAACTAAGCTTCAGTTTTAATCGAGTGAGCACAGATTATGGAATACCATATTAGTACAGACGTTATCGAGGTCGCAGCATCTTTCTATATCGTCGACGAACAAAACAGCTGGTTTTTCACTGTTTTAATAACTCACTTGGGCGTATGCAACAAACAGAGATTATAACTTTTATTAGTGTGTAGTTAAAAATACAATGGAAATACTTCTAATCATCCCATTTGACACCGGGTTTTTTAGCCATAAAATCCAAAATTCAATGTCACCATTTATTGTTCGTCAGACAACGAATAGTTCAATGTATCAACTAAATACGAATGAAACAAGCTATAAAATCGTACAGCATAACGAGTTGATTACGGTGACGTGTCATCTAGCGAGTTCGGTTAGAGACAGTCACAGCATACATTATTGGAGGCGGCACAAGGTCAATGTAGTAACGATTAACAATAACTACACACACGTTGCCCGCACACACTACAGACTTTCAGCACAGCACAGTTCGCTGCGGACGGACGAGAGTGCAAGGCGAAGGTTACATCACGCATAACCTTCCTCAACTGCTCGTTGTACAAACCTATTCGTATGTTTTACTCAAATAGATACAACAATTAAGGGCACTTGGACATCGGTGCTTTGAAATGCGTCATAAGCCATCGCCACTGATCGGGTGCCATCGTGTCGTATCGCTTATTTACAGGAACACGCTGTGACGTAGGCAAGGTTCACGTTACTTCTGAGTATCGATAAAAATATAAAAATCATCACAACACCCTTAGAGCCCCTTCACACGACACTCATTCGGCTATTTTACCGAATCGTCTTTTTTACCGTGTACTGCAGTGGCACGTACATTTGAATGGACGTGTTCATACAGTTAGTCTACAGCAATTTTGTCGTTTCCGTTGCGAGTGGTCTCCGAAAACCGAATAAAACCTAATCGGTGATTAGTGGTAATGTGTATGCATGCGAAGTATTGCGAAGTGTTCACAACAGTTTTCCGTGTGAACACATCATGCGATTCGCGCCGATTCGTTAAAAATCGTGATTTGACCGCATCATGTGAACGAGAGCTGTTACAGTGCGTTTTTAGTACCGGATAGGTCGATAATTCCACTACGGCAAAAGACACTGAAAAAGTTGTAGATATACAAAAGTTGTAATCAAAGATATGCTACCTGCCCAGAAAATATTTTAATTTATACAGAGTGATTCAAAACTACTTGATAATGCAAATATATTCGTTTAATGAGACACCGTCGACACCGACACCCTATATATTATCTCACATTTAGATTCTGCTAATGATTCCCCTTCTCCTTCTTACAATATAAGGTATTATAACAATATATATAATATTCAAAATTTATGACCATTTTTATTAACACGCTTTCATTAGCTTTACCTCTTTACCTGTATTATATGAGCGTGAGCTTGTAACACTCCTTTGAGTCCTTTGTCCTTTGATCCTTTGGCTTACTACTCTTTCTATTCATCAACAACACTGCCAACGCTAGATAAGTATTCTTTCTCTTTACCATGGGCCTGGAAAGATAGTTGTTGAATTTTATCAGTCGTGTGAGAGTAACTGCAACACAACGGCGTCTGTTGTCTTAAACTGTATATAGCGATCCAGCTAGCTTTGTGTTATAGCCACCTACAACTGACGGTGTCGAACTTTCGCGCCATCTTTCGCCTGAGTTGGGACTTACATTAACAATTATTCACAATGTCTCAACAGAACAGAGCTCTCAGTTCTCGACACTTGGACAGTGTAAATAATTACGAGTACCAGAACGAAGAATTTTGCTGGATGTGTAGCTTAAGTTCAATTAAAAATACACACACAGAATAGTTAAGATAAAGTTGGCAGCTCCATGGTTCACAGTGAGTTATTGTGTCAGATGGTCGAATCGGTTTATCTGTTATAAGTTAGAGATAAACCTCGTCCCGGTCGACTACAAACTGCGCGACCTGTCACTAAAATTACAGAAATTACTGACTTGGTCAAAAGTAATCGATGGACTGACATGCAGAGTTTAAATACTGGACACAGTCGACCATTTCATCAGATTAACGGTCACGCCACGTTGAAAACGCCGACTCTCATCGATCGCCGAAGCTAAGCAGCGTTGGGCGCGGTTAGTATTTGGTTGGGTGACTGCTTGTAAACACCGCATTGTAATATTATTATTTTTTAATAGAGGTTGGATTTTATAGTCCTAAATGCTGCTTTAATTGAATTTAAAGTTAACAAGTTATTGTTGATCGGCAAATGTGTTAGATAAGGTCTGGCAGATACTGCTACAATCAGGATAGCTTATAACTACAAAATTTGAAAGATTTAATGATAAAATTAACTAAAAAATTAAAAACAAATATAGTTTAAAAAAACTGAAAAACAGGTTTTAAAGAGCGTCAAATTAAAAAGCTTAAAATAATTTTTAAAATAATCTTAAAACAACAATGAACGAAAAATAATAGTATTCTTTTTTCACAATCATACTTATTATATATAATTTCCGTTCATTATTGTTTTAAGTTTATTTTAAAAATCATTTTTAACTTTTTAGTCCGTAGTTCTTAAAAAGCAGGTTTTTTACTTTTTTACTACATTTATTTTTAATTTGTTAATTAACTTTATCATTAAAGCGTGTTTTTTAGGTTTTTCAAACTCTACTCATTAATACTCTGTGTAATGAAGACGTACAATTGTTTTTGATCGATATTCATTCACATACATTACTGCATAAACAATACTTAAAACAGTCGACTTTCCTGGATAAATTTCACAAAAATACCAATTTCCAAGCGATTGTATTTCGCGCCTCTCAAGCTCTCGTCGCTACGTCTATGTGTAATATTAACAAACTGCATTATCCTTTAGTCAGCAAATACAACCGCTAGTCCGACGGATTTGAAACCGTCAAAATCGTTGGAGCGTTCAATGTTCGGTCAGACTTCTTAATCCAAAGGAGAGTTACAACCTCACAAATAAACTAACAAACATACAGGTGAAGCTAATAAAGCGTGTTAAAGATGAACCAGATATAGATTTACTGATATTATGATACAATATTTCTATAAAGTAAGATTTGAAACTTTACATCCATTCAAAAATCAATTTAATGACAATCAATTTCTGCTATAGGGACAGCCAAAACATTACGAAACTTTTTTGGTTTCAATGAATGTAATTCTATATATCGCCCAGTAAAGCACTTCGGAATATATCCGCGTCCTTATTAGTTTCTTTGCATCTGCAGTCAAATTAAACTTAAATATTTGATTATGCAAGTAAAACATCCCACATGTATTTAATAAACCGTTGGGTCTTTCGCAAATTTGTGTACAGATGTTTGAACATGGGTAAGAAATTCACAACTAAACAATTAATGCATAATTAACATTAAAATGAAAGTTTGCTTTCACTATGCAATCAATTGATAACACACGCAAACACGTAATAGAACGCAAGTCATAAACAAAAATTGCATAGGTCAGCATGTAACATTATAGTTGCATTTCAATTGTGTTTGTTAGCATATTCGTATTTCATTATTGTTTCCACATTTCGTTATGCTTACTATATCAAAAATGATTATATAATTATGAATAGTCAAGAAGGTGCCTCCCTTTTTAAGTCTTTGCTTCGTCTAGAATTGGGTTTTTGAAAAAAAAATGTTTTTAATTTTTTTTTTGTTGATAAATAAATAAAGATCAGATATAACTTTTATAACAATAATTTTTATTGCAGTAATTCAAAAGTTATATCAAAATTAAAATTGATTTTTGAATTCAGTACGGAGGACAGGTCGGCGGCTCTCAAACAAAACCAAGCGCGTGTGATGTCAGAACCTTAGTTTTCTTCAACGACGTCCGACTATAATTTTTTCTAGATTCCCAGCTAATAGTTGAAGGTGCTACTTGTGTAACTAGTGTATATGTGTTGCACAAGAGACTATGAATAAGTTTGCAGCTGGAGACGAACTCTTCGATCGAAATGAATATGTTTTTGAATGTTTGAAGATAGATCACAAATTCCAATAATAAAGTACCTAATCAAATATGTTTTGTTGAAGCAATTTTTCCGGTAACTGGAACCACCAAAGCATAGGCCTACAAGCGGGCCCTTCTGCATCTCTCCTTACCCTAGTTCCCAAGTGCCAAGTGAGGACGGCCTTGAGATCTGCTCATCTTTATGTCTCCAGGTCCAAGTACCCATGAACCCAGTATGCAAATACAAAGAATTTGCCAACACCATCCGGCAAAAATATATATGACCACTATGGTAAAATGTACCCTTCATGCACGTTTAAGTATCGAAACGTAAATATTATATAAGCGGCGTAGCGTGGCGTCAATATACGGGGATGTAACAAATAACCGCAACTAACATTTTACCAACACAGTAAACCTTTTTCTTTTCTTTTTTTAATTGAACTCTTGAATTTTGAAGTATCAAAAATAAAATATACCTACAAACAATGTAACAGGTTAAAAAAATTATCAAAAATCAAACCACTTTAAAAAAGAACTAAATCTAGGTTATGTATCTGTTAGATGTTAAAATTAAGATCCTTCATTCTAGTCACACCCAGAATCGTTCATCGTGACGCGCAACGATATTTTATTTTGTACCGCGAACGAGATGCGTTTATGAAACCGCATCACCCACCGATGTAAAACAGCGAACTAGACGTAATCACGGGACTATAATTCGTGGACATCGGATCGCGTTTGGCAGCGTTCAAGATGTGACCAGGACAGTCGCATCACTCCCATCATCGCGCTGTCGAGATATTCTTATTTTTAGCGTTTAGCATAGCCGTTAGAGTTATATATAAAGCTCGAACAATACATACATTCAATAACTGAAATTGAATTTAACTATTTGAATAAATATTTTCAGAATTTTAATTTATTATAGGAGAGCTTGGTGACTCTTTTTCCCTTTGAAGGGATGCGAAGCATCACCGGCATCAATGGGCGCTACGCCGCTATATAATTCAGGGTGTCCCACGACGATTAAGATAACCAATATATCGGAACTGGGCAGTTGGGGGTTTAAATTAGAGCAAATATAGTATCTTTTCTTATTACTGTCACCCAATGAGGTATTTGCCTTTGATAGCGTGTGTAGCTTGTTGGAATTGTTTTGTCGGCAGGAGCACACAAAGTCATAAATATACAGAGTGTCCCACTAAAAATTTCAAATCGGACGTCACGTGATCAAAAACACATACCTCATTGGGTGACACAATAATAAGAAAAGATACTATATTTGCTCTAATTTGCACCCCCAAAATTATAATTCGCTACTGCTGCCCAGTTCCGATATATTGCTTGTCTTAATCGTCGTGGGACACCCTGTATATAGTTTTTGAAATATAATATCGACGGTATCCCAAGATTTATTATTAAATAGTAGACGAAGAGTGACATTCTAAAAGCTAAGTAATAAGACTTTAGAAGCAAGTTTCAAAGTATTGGGGAAGTGTGCTGGTACAAAAGAAGTTTCTTATACAGCTAGCTAGCCACACATCAATGTATCTTTACAGATAGCTCTTATGCATAGCGTGTTATTTAATTTATTAAAAAAAAAAATCACCGATGGGGCATTCCCACTTCTATATCAAAGCAGATGCTTATCCTCTACATAGCTAGTATAACTATGCCAAAGTTAGTAGTACGTTCGAAATCCGAATGCAAATTAAACTGGATACGTGTATATACAATTTGATACCATTGAAAACTCTACATCTCGTTCAACATTGCTGAATGTAGAGGTGATCTAATTACCATAGGTGTACCTACGTTAACTAACTAGGAGTATCACCAGTATTAATATTAGGGCTTAGAAACGAGTGCTATATATGCAGGACATCAAATTGCAGTTTACTGTTGTCCATAATAATCCTTACTTGAATATGAGAAATGGTATTAAAGTTTGATTCAGGTTTCAGGTTTACATAATATTTCCATTAGCTATACACTCACCATTGATTCTAGAAATATTTTTTAAAAGTATATAATACTTCGTAAAGACAATAACTTTTAATTTATGTAGATGTATATGTATAGTAAACCTTTGAAAAACGACATGTGAACATAGATCAAAGACAAATAAGTTGTCTATAGTCAGGTCAAATTAGAAGTCATTATATATCACCAATGATACTGAGAGAGGTAAAAACGTATCACCTTGATCGTTGTGAAATCCATCAGTAGACAGCAGACAAGATAATAGGTTACCAAAAACTTACAGTAAAAGCTGCTGATCTGGATTGATTTTTTATCAGGTTAACGCTTTACATTTTTATGATTTTAGAATATCTGCATAGTAATTAATTACTATGTTAGGAGTTAGCTTAGGGAATTGAATACCGTGCCAAAACATTATAACTGCCTTAAGATTCTAGACTTAACCTTCAAGATCATGGCAGATATACCACCTCTTTAACTGAGGTAAAATAGCGTCTCCTCAGTGTGAAAGATTAATGCAAAAACCTTAATCAATAAAAATTGAATTACGAAATAGAAATAAAAAATAAAGAGGTATCGGCACCATTTCCAATGAGTTCGATGACGACACTCACGTGACTGCTTGTATGATGTATAATAAAAATCTGGATAATACATCATATTTGATGTACGAAGTACACACACAACGCTTGCTATTATTTTTTAAGAATCTTTATATATACGGCCGCCGATAGTCTCGTAGGAAAACATAAGAGCCCGTTTACGCGACACCGATTCAGCTATTCTACTGAATCGTCTTTTACTTCCCACACCCATAGGTGATGAGGGGACTATTGTGATCGCGAAAATTTTCGATTTTGAGATAATACGCTTTTTGGGCGTTTTATGATGTCTACATAACGAAAATCCATGTTACTCATTTCCGTCGGTCTGTCTGTCGGTCTGGGAAATGGGTTCATGGGCGGCGAAGTAATTAGCAAAAAATAAAAAAGCTTTCAGATATTCATCAAACTTCGTTTTTAGGCCTTTTAGGGGTTCCTGATCATTTTTTACTTTTTCTGGGTGGGGGTAAAATTAGGGGTGGTTGGGGGGTGGGGGGTTGTAAAACTGAAAAATTTGTTGAATTCACAATAGGCCGTCTAGTGACCTTTGAAGGAAGAGCTAGCGACATAAATAACTTTTTTAGGTCCATCCGAAGATTGCCTTACCTATTATAAAAACCAAAGGACTTAGAATTTTTTAATGTGTACATACGAATATTGCTTTAGATAGTTCTGTATTGTGTAATGACGAAATATTGAATTGATTTCAATGAAATTTTGACACCGTATTACTACCGCGGTGAGGATGGAAAACGCTTATGGCTTTTATAAATGGTGGTAGTAGCGGCGCAGAAATAATAAAAAAACTCTAAATATATAAAAACAGCTTAACTTCGTTCTTAAACGTTTTAGAGGTTCCTGATCATTTTTTACTTTTTTTTTTTGGTGAGGGTGATATTGGGGTGGTTGGAGGGTGGGGGGTTGTAAAGCTGAAAATTTTGTTGTATTCAGAATGGGCTGTTCATTGACCTGAGAAAAACAGACCTAGCGGCATAATACCCTCTTTTAGATATATCCGAACACTGCCTTACGTATTCCAAAATTCAAGAACTTAGAGTTTTTTGATGTGTACCATAGGCATGTTGCTTTGGATAGTTCTCTATTGAGTAACGTGGAAATTATGGAATTGACTCTAATGAAACTTTGCCACAGTATTACTACCATGGCGAGGGTGGAAAACGCATATGGTTTATAGAAATCGTGTCAGTGGCGGCTCAGGAATAATAAAAAAAAGCTAAAAATATAAAAATAGTTCGAATTTCGTTTTTAGGCGATTTGGGGGTTCCTGATCGTTACTCTTCATCCAGTTGAACTTGCAGAATAAAAACTGTATTGTCCTAGTTCGTCTAGAGATGCAAGAAATGGTAAAAGGGGGGTAGTCGTTGCCGAAACAAAAACCAGTTAGGTAATAAACGGTTAATAATTGGGAATGCGGCGAATAAACGCAAAAGTTGACTCTTTTAACTTTATTCCAAGCTTTCGGAAACTTATGATTCCATCTTCCTAACTGATGCAAGAAACTATTTACGAGAGTTTTTGTGTTGCATGTTTTTTTTTTTTGAGGGCGGACAGGCGATGATTTGGTTGCAGAGGGATCTCAGGCTATAGCTTCATGCAATGGGGAAAAATAAAATGATATCACCGTTATGCGTGGGAAGTACTGAGTCAACTTGACTCCATTTTGTTACCATATGCTGTAGTGGCACGTACATCTGAATGAACGTGTTCACCCGGTGAGTCTACGGCAATCTCGTCGTTTCGGTCGCGTGCTGTCTTCGAAAACTAAATAGAACCTAATCGGTGATTAGTAACAATGTGTATGCATGCGAAGTATTTACAACAATTTCCTGTGTGAACATATCATTCCGTTTGCGCCGATTCGCTAAAATTACCGAAACCGTGGTTTGACCGCATCGTGTGAACGAGTGTGCTTCTACCCTGCATACTCCATTGGACCTGAAATTTAACAAGAATTGCTGAGAAAGAGTACCGTCAAAGCAAAAAACGTATCATTGAGAACGGAGATTAGACCGACCCTTCTTGTTACGTGTATGTTCGGTATTTGCCTTGTGTGCACAGTTGTCGAGGCTCTGGGACATATCCACTTTCCCTTTGAGCACTGTACCTTGGAAAATGATGTGCCTCCGATATCGCCAGCTCTTCATCTAGCGTGCAGACGCGCCCATGCATTTATTACCCTTGTGTGAACTCGGTCCACGTGCCTGTTCGGATAAGCGCCATGCCATGCACATAGAAACAGAGAGCACTGCCACACCAGCGTTTCCATTTTCCATCTCAATCGCGCCGAGACCCGAGACCTCGCTGAACAAATTAAATAAAACACCACGAGACGGTCGAGCATTACTACGGAGCGATTCAGTCCGCAGTTGAAGAGTCCAACGCAAGAACTGGTTAAGTCCAATTTTTAACGATATTGCGTTATCCACCTGTTCCGTATAAAAACGAAGCTTCCATCTTTTACTACACGCGATCCAAAACTGTATTGTTGATAGTCTGGTTCTTTACACCGTGCAAAAGTCCTGGACTTGACTTGTTCTTGCACAGTATGAAACGAACCAAACTTTTTTCATTTTTGGTATGAAATTCAATTTTTTATTTAATGGACGCATATAGCGTGTATAAGGAATGATGTCACCTGAAAGCAAGGCGTTAAATAATGACCCCTTTTTGTGCATTCATAAAGACAGTGATGAAGATTTTTTGTCGGAAAACGTCAACTCTAACCTCAAAATATATAATAATACGCCTCGGTATTTCAGTCAGAGGTGTACGCCATCCTGCAATGTGCAAGGATCAATAATGAACGACCCTACAGAAACAAGATGATCGCAATACTTACAGTCGGGCTACACTTAAGGCACTAGAAGCGCCCAAAATTACGTCTGCTCTAGTCTGGGAATGTTTACAAGACCTGGGAAGACTGGCAGAACACAACAAAGTAACTTTGGAGTGGGTGCCAGGACACTCAGGTATAGGAGGCAATGAAAGGGCGGACGAGCTAGCAAGACTAGGCTCGTCTGCCCTATACATTGGAGCAGAACCCGCCCTGGGGGTGCCTAAAAGCACAATCAGACACCAGGTCGGAGAATGGATGAAACATCAGCACAAGGAGCAGTGGAACTTGTTGCCAGAATGTGTTCATGGAAAAACATTAATTAAAGCTCCATGCAAGAAAACAGCTGAAACCCTGCTCTCCTTGAGTAGGAATCAGCTCCGAATAACGACGGGTGTCCTCACAGGACATTGTGGCCTGAAGTTACACATTAGAGAAAATACAAAATATCGTCACGTACATTTTATATAAGGGACTATCTTTTATAATATTTCATGAAATAAAAGATACTTTTTCAAATCTGCATTTTATTTGCTTCCTTAATATTGAAAGATCAGAAAACTGTGTAAGAACAGGTTAGGTCTAAAAGTTTTTTTTGTATTACACAGTGATCTAAAACGTGACACTAACCAATTTTCTAATATGAACTTTGTATAGCTGTGCACACAGCATGTCACAGTGAAAACCTTCTCTACTCCTTCAGGCAGTTTATCTTTTAAAATATGTACTCCAATGAATATAATTGGTTCTTGCATTAGAGTTATGACAACTCGACTGTTTCTGAATCATGGCAAATACCCAGCATACCTTCTCAGAATTGGAATTTCTAACTCACTTGTTTTTCAAACTACATACATAACATTTTAGAAAGTGATAGTATATACCTTAATGGAGGGCAACACAAAGCGATGTTTTCAAAAAAGTTTTATAGTGTATAAAACTGGCAATGCAAAATGATACATTCTTCAAATGTCTGTAATTTATCAACCAAACACGATATCAAAGCAAGGCCACTGTGTTACCCTAGCGCAAGCTTTAAGCTTCAATTTCTTTTTGAATCATTACTGTAAGTTTAAAGCTAGGTAGGTAAAGCGCTAGCACGAGAATACGTATTTTCTTGGATTTTCAAGTTCGCGCGCCATCCTAGCCCCTTAAGTATGAAATGAAAAAAAATTTTGGACGAACTAATTCACTTTTTACATGACATAAAATTAGACATAGCTAAATATACCATAATTATTTAATCTTTTTTTTCTGTGGCAAACGCCAGCCCCCTTTTCTAACAACAACAAACGACATTGATGTTGCTAACTATGATTTTTCTCAGGTGTCAGGAATGAGTTAGATCTTAGATATTATGTTATGTTGAATGATGAATCCTTTATCGAAATGTCTAGGTTGTTTTAAGCCTTCATCAAAGTATGTACAAAACGCTTGGCAAAAAAATAAATTTGAAATAAGTAATACTGCATTGATAGCTGTGCCAACAAGGTTGTTTCGTGTTTTTACGTGCTAACTTCCTAAGCCAGCATTTTGTTCATAGATCCTAAATAAAAGCTAATAATATCTTGGTGTTTTAGGATTATAAATATTTTTCCCTAATGAGCAAAACAAACACACAGAACTGCAATCTCAAGACAAGACAAACCCTCATTTCATTCGTGATCCAAGATCCAACAAAAGAAACCATGAGAAAACTCGAAAAAACTGATGGATCGCTTTTTGGTTTGATTTGATCAACTTCTTCTTTGAAACATACCCAACTATACTGAGTCACAGTCTAATGATGAATTAGAAATGCCATCGTGATTTAATTTTATGTAGGCGTATTTCTTTACTGTTCTCTTATTACAATTATCACTTTTGTGCAGAAAAGTAACGGAATCTACCTACATAAAATTGAAATCACTACTGTATGTGTAATCCATCAGTCGACAAGGGATGACATCAAAATCCACTGTTGTCATCCGCACACAAGCTTGCAATGTCCTCATATTACTACATAAAATATTATAAGATCAAGATTGATTTAACTCGATTATATCAAAACAGAGACAAATCACGAAAAAAAAACAGTTTACTACGGAGCACAGATGTACGTAGCAGCTCGCGTTTGACCTCTCTCGAATTGTTGATGTGCTATATCGGACTTTAAAAATCACAAAAATGGTGCAGCTGGTATAAGTATAATGAAGTCGTGGATACGATTTTAGTGTACGGTGAATGTGGTCAAAATGTCTCTCGCACTTCGCGAGTGTATGCTGATCGTTTCCTTGACCGTATTCACTCTGCACCCTGTCGAATTGTCTATCTCGTAAGAGCTAGAGATACAGGATATTTGTATTCACATCATAGTGGACTCGCTGGACGACCTAGAACCTAGACCTAGCAAACGAATAGTTCCAGTTCCAGTTGCTAGTTTTTTTATTCTTGTGCTGCTGATTCAACGTTCATAAGCTTTGTCATTTCAAATGCAGTTGTTTCTGAAAAGGAAAGTCCCAACTTTGAAAACACACTGTATTTCAAGTATGCTGGATAACACATGCTGTCTTCTAGGTACTACACGCAGAGTCACGTTTTGATATACATGCATTATAAACTTCATTGCAGTTGTTAAAATTTGACAGAATGACACAATCGCTTAATAATTACTTAGCCTTTTTATTCAGGAATTACATTTGTGAATAAATAACGTAAAGCTTACTGAATGCTTTTGCTATAGATCCATTCAACCGCAAGGAGTATCCACCACAACTATTGTACATTATTTCTAGCCTTTTCTAAGATGGATCCCTGCGCCATTCCGCATGACACACCAATAAGGAAGGATAATATTCCTTTCATTCAAACTATCTGTTGTCTATCCTACAGATAGGTTAGGTTAGACTGAAAGTGATTGGGGCGATTATGCCTGCTACCACTGTGGCCCTATTGTGTCTATTGTGGCTCACACCTGTTCAGAGTTCACCGTACAATCAACACCTCTTGACGAAGGGGATGGTCAAGTTTGAATCCTGGCTGCTTCCAGTACTGGACGGAATCACCGAATATTTGCTCATTCGAATAACAAGTCATCAGTCACACACAGCTCTCTGAAAGGCCTGCGTATTTTAATATTACTAGTAATATAATATGATTAACTTTGTCGAATGTTTTTTTGTAGTCCAATAATATTAACGCTATTGTTTGGTTTTCATCTGTTGCATGCAATATGTTGTCAATCATTTTCACCAGTGCAGTAGCGCAACCGTGTTGAGACCGAAAGCTGGACTGAAAAGAGTGCTAAATATTACACGAGTTGCATTATTCAGTTTTCTGTTCACTAAAAGGCTTCCCAGCTATTTTGGACAGGCGAGGGTCTTCCGTTGGCTCTGCGACTTCGGATAGTGAAGTGCTATGTTTGGCCCATATTACTTTACGGAGCAGAAACGTGGTCTCTTAAAGTACGGACATTGAACCGCATAGAAGCACTGGAAATGTGGACACTCCGGAAACTCCTCCGCATTTCCTGGACTGCACATAAAACAACGAAGAAGTACTGAGAATCGCTGGCGTAAACAGAGAACTTCTTGATATTGTCAAACACCAAAAAATATCTTACCTTTGTCATATCCTTAGAGGTTCCAGATACTCGATACCCAAATTGATACTGCAAGGTAAGATAGAAGGCTGGCAAGGTCCGGAGAGGAAACAGCACTCTTGGCTTCGAAATATAAGAGATTGGTGCGGAATAAGAGATGCCGCCACAATATTCAGACAGGCAGAAAATGGCACCCTACATATGATGTGAGAAGAATACGAGGGATTGCCGACGTGCGGAATTGCACAGGGCACACGAAGAAGAAGAAGAAGAGGGTCTTAAGTCTTGACAATTTTCTCCGGGAAAGTGCAAAATAAATGATACTCTCCATTTACCAGGAAAACGACCGTGTTCATTGCAAGTACTTATTATTATAGGTGGCAAAACACGGGTTATCAGACAGTCAGCATATCGATACCTACCACTATCGTCATCAATTGTATGTATGCAGAATGACCCTGTAAAGTTTCTCATGCTCCTTTGTCCCGCACTCTTTTGCGTTGTATAGTAGCGTAGATAGTATCCGTAGCATTGAGCTGGTTTCGAGGCTAGTGTGTACCACGGAGGCAGGAATGGAAAGAGAGCCTGGTATGATTTATCGTAACATTTATTCTCCGACAACTTGGCCGGAGAAGATGCCAACGACGCGGAACAGGCACGTTCTAACTGGAATACCAGAAGCGTTGAGAAATGCTTTGAAGTTTTGGAAAGACTGCTGCATTTATTTTTCCTTAGAAGGGTTGATTCCGAATACGAGATACTATTTACCTTGTGGATGGATAGTGGTAGCGACATCAGGTGTAGTAGAGTCTGATATCTGATATTATTGGACTCCTGATGATTCACTAGCGTTACCAAACTTTAGGGAGCTTTTGGACCACATAAAATAACGTTAAAAATAACGAAAATCTTTGTTAACGTTATTTACTGCGAGGCAAGAATGACTTTTCCGTTACTTCACCTTTTAATTGTTATGTCGGGTATACCTTTAAAGCCCAAAATATCATTGGAAGAGGACACTCATTCATTTTTCTTTTTCACAAGAATGTTGACTACCATACAACATTTGAGCCACTTGAGATTGAATATGTGTGGAAGAGTGGTGAAAGTCCGAAATATAGAATTGTCTTCTTCAATCTGGTGCAAAACATTTTCTGTTCCATGTCAAAAATAACGACAAAGATCGTTGTTCTTACTCGCCGTAAATAATAGACCTTCGTAGTGGCTATTGGGATTCATTTATCTATCTCTTATTACTGTCCATGTTAAAATTAGCTATAGCCACGAAATTATAGTTATTTCTGATGGTCGAAGAACTCCTTAGCCAAGGTATATAATATCAAACGATCAGAATTCGTTCTCCCAGATGCCACCACTAGTCAACAGGATCGAACATAGAAAAAAGGATCACTCTAAATTTCGCCTTCAATGCTGCCTTCCTTGGTCCCTCCCTGATGGTACTCTTTCTCAACAAATCTTGTCAGTAAATTTCAGCTTCCGTATCCCATATTGGAGTCATCGTTTTTTCAAAATAATAATATCAAAGCATTGAATAGAGCGTTGTCCACGTGAATAAATATAATTGGAGCTATATTGGAGCACAATTAGGCTGAAACGGTACGTTCATAGTTTACGTAGTTATGGGTAGGTGAGGCCAGCCTTTGACCTTCTTTATGGACTCGACCTTCCAACATTAAAAACCCTCATGGGATCCTGGAGATCTCCTTCCTGTTGAACCTAGTGAAACGCAGTTTCGTCATCTTCCCAATATCTGTAACTAATGGGGGGTTTTATCACTTTCAAAAGTTATAATCAATAAATCAATATCTTCTCAGTCGGCAGTAGCCTGAGAGAACCCCCACTAAAAAGTTGGGCGATTATCTGCCTTTATACTAAAGCCATAGCATACCGCACTTGTCCTGGCCCACTATAAACATTTTTGCTTACCTGCAGTGATCTATTTTTAAACGGACTTCCGCGAATTCATTGCAAGCCCCAGAGCAACATTGATTTGACGCCCACTAATGCCTACCTTAATGCAGGAGCTGTTAACCCCAACGACTTCGAATAAGGTTAGGAGAATCAAAGCTCATACTCTAGCAGGCATTTTCTGGTTTGCAAGACCACGTTGTTATTATTTAGCATGTATTTAGATTCTTAGGGGCCGTCCATTAATCAAGTGAACTTTTATTTAGCATTCTTTAGCCCCCCTCCCCTTTGGTGAAATTTAAAACTACCCCCTCCCTCCCCCGTCCAACATCACGTGTATTTGTAGTAGGTATCTATAAAGAATCTTAAAATTTTTCGAAGATTATCTATAGGTAGATATATAGGTAAAAAGTATAATCTTATTTTATTCTGAAATCATGGACCAGGATAAAGGTGTCTAGACAGAAAGGTTGCAAGTTGTTTTCGATCGACATACAAAATTATAATGTATTTGACGGAAAAATAAATACACGTGATATCTTACTAGACCCTCCCTCCCTTCTTGTGATATTTCGTGATTTTTGTCAAACCCCAACAGCCTGGACGCGACTTTTGGCTTAGCGATTTGCGGAGCGGTAAGCGTAGAATGGACAGGCACGTATTTCGAGGGGGGGGTCCAGGGGGCAATGGAGCGCAGAGCGGCTAGAACAAACATATAGACATGTATCAAGAAGACCACGAGGCGCCTCCCGAGCGAAAAGGCCAGCGTTTTCCGCACATATATGTGCATCCAATTTCAGAGAAATGTCAAGATGAACACCTAAAAATTTAACATTTTCCAAGTTTGCACAAATACTTCCATCCCCGTTTCTAAGAGAGAAAGCGATTTTCCTTGTTTTGGATATATTTAGAATAAAGCTATTCCTCTGAAACCAGTTTTTTGTCCTTGATCGTGCGTGAGTAATTGATCAGCGCCCCGATAATTTTTCTTAAATCTTTCAGAATATGGCACATTTCTGTGGTAGCGTAGTAGTAGTGCAAAATCTTTGTTTACTTCTTCTAACCCATTCGAATTCGTTGGTTAACACCTACTCTAACCAAGTCACCCGCTCTCTCGTTGCTTGTGTGCCCCAATTTGTCTATGGACCCACAACAGAGTCGCATCCTTGTGACGCGCTAAATTCTGAAGAGCAGCAGATCTTATATTTCACCTAATATCCATTCAATACGTCACAGTATACGGCACTTTGTTAAGGTTCGTTAGTTCATTACCATGCTCACTTTGAAGGATTAAAGGTAACAATTGACAAAGCAGGAGTTATACAGATCGCCAGCCGATAAGAACGGTAGTAGAATAAACACTGGAATTTTTTATAATTCCACAATGTTCAATGAAGCCGATAAAATAAATCGCTTTGTAACTGGTATACACTTTATATGTATATACACTTCCAGATGATGATAAAAAAACGTCTCCGAAAGCTTGAATATATATCTAAATGACTCGGATGATAGCCTTGGGTGATGTAGTATCACAATAACACTGCCGACTCTTATGTAAAATGACCTCCTGAATCAGAACATGACCCATGTTTTCTCCTATCGCCCACCGTTTTCTGGAGATGTCCCCCATGGTTATCACTTATCGATAACAGTTGAATAGCCACGAATTTGATTTGGAAACAGGAAAAGGATTATATTTAGATTTAAGATAATGAATATAGTCATGACTATAAACAAAACTATTTTCATTGTTTTGCAATTCAGGAAAGTAGATACCAAAATTATATCGACTGAATACTTTTTAGAAGTGTAGACAGAAAGACGTTTATTTGCTGTCATTGTTTTCTGGAAAGTTTGATGATCCCCGTTGTGTTATCAAAAACAGTGTCCATAAAAACTTATTATAGAAAATAGGAAACAGGATTATCTTAAAAAAATAGTGAATATTGAAAGGACCAACATCCACTTTACATAAAAAGTGTTTGCAGAGCAGTGTATTGGCTATTGATAACGAAAACGATAGTCATCAATTAATCATGAAACATTTTATCACCTGTGTAACAAATATCTGATCGCCTAAAGATGATGTTAGCTAATGACTTTCCTTTGAACATGTATGAGTGTGGCTGAACTAGTTAAGATGCATAAAGATTTTTCTAATTTTCTCAAAATGACCCATTTTAAAAAATCAAACGTGAAAATAAAAGACTTTGATATACCTTTAAAACAAGGTATTACTTGTTACCCTTTGTAGTTTAAAATTATTAAGGGAATGATCCTGGGAGGCAGAGGGGACAAGGGGGCAAAGTATTTTTTCTTTAAAAAGTTGTCCACCTTGACAAATATTATTATTATTATATTACAGTATTGAGTAGAGTACAAGTACTATAAACTCAAATATACAAGAATAAGAGCGTATGGACAAGACAAACAGAATGAATGACTGGATTACAAAGAAAATAGAAAATAGTCACAAGGCGCTGCACCACCTGTCATAATTGTTTTTATAATTATTGATAGAAGTTGAGTTCACCACGTAGGAAGGCAGGTTGTTCCATGCGTCGAAAATTCGGTTGGACAGAAAACACTGACGGACTGGCGGTATAGATGAGATAGGTCTACAGTGAATATCTTATTTATGACTATATGTTATGATGAGGTCGCCACGCAGTCTTCTGGCAGCAAACGTTGATAGGTCAAATAACACACGACGTTCATCATAGCTTGGCCTTTGGATACCAAAGGGAATCTGCTTCGCATGTCGTTGAAAATCTTCTAACAAGTTCTTGTCGCGCATGAGAACTGGATCCCAACTAGGACCGGCAAATTCCAAAATGGGTAGTAAGTATGTTTTGTATAACAAGGAACAGGTACTAACGTCACATCCATGGAAAGATCTCTCCATCATTTAAAGCAGCCCCTTGGCTTTGGACGTAACGTTATGAATGTGTTCAGACCAAGATAATCTATCTGTGACTATTACTCCTAGATCGGTGTGACTGGAAACTGTGTCAATGGTCTGGTTGCCGATTTTATATGGCAATTTTGGATTATTCTTACCCAGATGGAGAACGGAGAACGAGATTGAGAGGGAGAAGCCAATGCTCTAACCAAAGACTAACTATATTCAGATCCTCTTGAAGTACAGTGGAGTTCGCAACTGTATTATAATTTTTAGTGTCATCTGCATAAGCAGAACATGGAGTTGAGGTTAGTTTAGGAAGATCGCTCGTGTACAAAACAAAAAGAATTGGACCTAGCACAGACCCCTGCGGTACTCCGCTGGTTACGTTGTGGGTGGATGAGTAGCTGTTTCCAACGCGTACACAAAAAGTTCTTCCAATTAGAAATGCCTCGAGCCATAACAGCAGATTGCCTCTGATTCCGAGATGCTCAATTTGTAAAAAAGCCTCTTGTGAGGAACGCGGTCGCAGGCCCTGGAGATATCAAGATATACGATGTCCACAGGAGTGTTTGCGTCTAAGGAGCGAGTCTATTGATCGATTTTTTTTCTTTGAATCAGTGGTTTTCTATAAATCCGTGGTGGGAAGTTTTCAAATGACCACCCTGTATGTAGAAAATATGGCGAATGTGATTGGGCATTATTATTTAATCGTACATGCCTTAAAACAACACTGTCCGCACCAAGTTCACGCTTAACATTTACAGCTAATCAAACCATCGAACGCGACCAATCAGTGCATAGACTTTTGATCACGTCTCCAATTTATATGTACAAGGAAGTTTTGCTGTTGCTTTTGTCGTATTATATTAAAATTTTAATAACCTTACTTGATATTAGTCGAATAGTTACAATAAACCTTGCCGGGAAATTTGACATAATGCAATAAAAAGTAAAAAAAGGTTTTGCTCGTTTTGAGAAATATCAAGACACATCGTTGCCTTTATATTTTGAATTACCTTTCCTACGTCGCAGAGTATGCATTACGTTCCTGTCAGATACTATATATAAAGGCTTTGGAGCGCACTAACTACAAAAACATCCAACTACAAAATTAACCTCCCGGATAAACCCAAAATTACTGAACCTAGTTGAGAAAAGCGCACTTCCATCAGTTTGCTATTCTCCTTCCTTCCTTTCTTTCATTTATTGGTTTTTCTGAGTACCCACATTACGCAACTTGTTCGTCCTTCTAACCACATGGTTGATCATGAGTTGCGCATCACCGCGATTTGTAGGATACATGTCAAGGCACATATAGATAATTATTATCAAGCAGGATGCGGTAATTTAACCTTAGTTACTGAGATTTTTGCTTAGAAAGCATCTCGGTATCATGTGTGAATTTAGGGCTTGAGGTGTGTCAGTGTTGTGTAACTGGGCGTTGTACAACGAACATTCTATGGTACAGACATTATTTTTATAACTAAACCTCCGACATCAAAGATCAACTGAAGATCTCCTGGCTTACGTCACACATATACATCCATTCATTTGGCGAGGCTCACGACATTGCTCTTGAGATTTCAAAGGCAATCGATCAACTTTGGCATGCAGCTCTCCTAAACAAGCTTCAATCCTATGGCCTTCCTATTAAGCTTTGCGGTTGGCTCGCAGACTTCCTCTCAGGTCAAAAAATGTCTGTCGTGGTAGACGGCTCTTCCTCTTCCTTCCATAACATCAATGCTGGGGTTCCGCAGGGATCGGTATTGACTCCGTTATTGTTTCGGCCTCACATCAACGATATACTCTTTAGCACTACAAACCTAATTTCCAGTTTTGTGGATGTACTTTGCATGCAGGCATCATGAGCAATAGACCGATCTCTGTGGTCGAGCTGGAACGTAGAAGGTTGATAGCGGCTGCTTCGCTTTCAAAGAATCTGGGGACCATTACTGTTTGGGGACTCAAAAATATGATAAAATTGAATGCTTCCAAGATCCAGTATTTTACGCTATAACAAATAAGAAGTGCCCCCAAGTCAGCACCTGGTTCTTATGACATTCAGGCTTTTACCAAGCAGTCACTCATTCAAGCTCTTAGGAGTCAGTATTACAAAAAATCTGATGTGGCTCGAACACAAGTGCAACAGCTGCTGATAAAAAGATTTAGTACCTATTCAGTGCTAGAAAGTACTTCTCACCATGTAACCCCCTCACGCTATACATATAAAGCCCAGATAAGACCTGGTCTGCTGCTGCCCCTACTACCCTGTCTATACTTGAAGCTGTCCAGAGAAGGGCAAGTCGATTAATTAGTAACTCGTCCTTAACGCGCCACCTCCAGCCACTTTCTCAGCGGCGTCGGCGTGCTGTTGATGACATCGCTTGGCAGACCGTTCCAAATCTTAGACTAGAAACAAAGGTGCAGTAGTGCTCGGTTCTCGATGCATGAAGAATGGCCATCTTAAAATGGGATTCTGTAGAATCGCAGATGCAACTGTGACACCCTTAGCGAGCAGATAACCTGAGTGACGAGAAGGGAGTGTCGAGAGTGGACAACCGACAAGACGAAAAGGTGCAACTGAAGAGAATGATAACAGAGCTAGGAAAAGAGAATCCTGCTAAAACTGAAAATGAGAATCGCAAGTTGGGCAAAGAATATCGCAGTTACGAGATGATCTGGTATGGTCTTGCAACACACGGAAGAAAGGGTAGATGTCCGAAGCTACAACGCCATGAAGAGGAGCCCTACGTGGTGATGAAGCGCCTCAACGACGTAGTCTACAGGTTACGTACGGAAAGTGGAAATCCGAAGGTCGACTATGCTGATGTCTGTGGTGACATAAGAATCGAATTTGTTCGTCGAGGACGCCGAACGCTAAGGGGGGAAGAATGTAACATACTGTATATTATGGAATTCGTGTATTTGTATTAGTTGTCATTGGTTGTCATACATGATGTAAAGTAAACGTGCTAGGTTAGATCTTTTGAAGTGTAAACGTCATCGAATCGTCTAGAGTTTTCGAGAATGACGCATGGATTCTAGAAATGTCATCGAATTCTCTAGATGGTTCGATGAAGTATATATAGGGCGCCACGGGTAGCGTGGGAGTTCAGTTCAGTTTAGTTGAGTTTTAGTTGAGATAAGGTTAAGAGATATTGTATTGAGTTCTGAAGTAAAATGGTGAAAGTTACGTCGAGTTTGATTCCCTGGGTGAAGAAAAAGAGGCCGTCGTGACAATTAGATAGCTCAAAGTAGTAGGGATTCCAATAACAAGTGAAAGTTTGCCAACCTCACTCCGGTGAGAAAGTGGCTGAAGGTGGTGAGTCAAGAAGGTATCATCTATTAGTCGAATTACTTCCCTTGAACTGCGTCGAGTATGGGCAGGGTAACAATGGGGCAGTAGCACCCCAGATACGTAAGCAATACCACAGACCAAGACTTAGCTGGGTTACATCCTAGCTAAGGGGGTTAGGCGGTGAGAAGTATTTTCTGGCTCTAAGTAAGTATCCAAGTCTTTTCCAATCAGCTGTTGCAAATTGACGACAGTTTTTCGTGCCGGATTATATTTTTTGTAATTGTTACACCTACATGCTTGAATGAATGTTTTCCAGGTAGAGACTGGATATTCGGCATCCCCACTGGGGCAGAGTACAATATCATCTGTTGGAATTTACCATATTCTTCCCCTAGCGGCTATGATCTTCAGATACCTTGACAGATTAGAAGCTTCTGCTAACCTTCCACGCTCCAGAGATCAAGCATAGTGTCGGTCTATTGCCCTGGATGCCTGCTTACACAGTAACATCGTCTGAGAGACTGTAGAACGATGGATAAGGATCCTACTAGACACGCTCAGAATAATAAACTTGAACATGTAACCGATAGTCCCCTATGAATGAACCGAAGCAACCTGCCACTGCAAAGTGCACCTCAATTTATCATATCTGTATGAATTATACCAAGTTAATTAACAGACCCCACGCGTTCCATTCATAACTTGCGATATGTAAACGAATTCTCCGTCTAGTCTCCGTATAACTTCTACGGTTGGGGTGAAAAGGAGTGGCGAGGCTCTCTGGCGTTGGTGTGCTTTTCAGCTCGATTCATGAAATTGGGATTGTACTCCATAAACGCCCTGGATGGGGATGTTGAGGAGGAACATTTGAAAGCGCGTTGCGCAGCTTTTTGTATCTAGGATCCTTCTTATACTTCGCAGAGTCAGGTGTAAACTGTTTCACATTCGTTAATATGTCCACCAAAGGTAAAACGCATATAAGTACTACAACATCTTGTCTCAGGCATGTCTGTGATGTATAAGCTAAAAAATAAAATCAAGTTGATTGACTCAGTAGTTCCCACATATTACGGTGATGCTATTTTATTACTTTCCCATTGCATCAAGCTATAGTTCGAGATCACCTTGCAACCTAGTCATAGTCCGTCCGCCCGCAACAAAACAATCACAAGTAATCTCATAAATAGTTTCTTGCATCTCTCTTCGTAGGAACTAGGACTACACAGTTTTTATTCTGCAATCTTTTTCTAATGCCCTAATCACATGGCATTAAAATTTTCTGATATTTAAAAAGAGGTTATATTACCCAGTATTAATGAAATTTTAGAAATTTCATTGCTATCAGTTTAGTGATGAAGTACACACTTTACAGAATTATCAACAACAATGTAATTTCAATAATTATTTTTTGTCTAAAGTAGGGCAGCATAAAGCTGAAAAGTATACGATGTCGTTCATTTACAGGGTAACGAAGATTCCACTACGAATACAACACATTTTTCGCATTCACAATCCCTCACCACCAAATTACCCCAATTTTAACCTTTTCTAAGAAAATGTTACTAGGAACCTCTAAAAAAGCTGAAAATGAAGTTTCAGATGTTTTTATATTTTTAGTTTTTCTGATTATTGCTACGCCGCCACTGACACGATTTATAAAAACCATACGTGTTTCCCATTCTTGCTACGGTAATAATACTCTGTTAAAATTTTATTGAAATGAGTTACATCATTTACAGGTTACATAATGCAGAACGATCTAAAGCAATACTCATTTGTATACATCAGAAAGTTCTTAATAGGCAAGACAATGTTCGGATGGACCTATAAAGGTGTACGATGCCGCTAGATATTTCTTCCGCAGGTCAATGAATAGCCTATTACGAATACAAAAATAAATTCAGTTTTACAATGCCCACTCAAGGAAAAGTAGAAAATGTTTGATCATTGCTGCGCCGCCACTGAAGCGATTTTTAAAAACCATTAAAGGGGTGACACACGTACGAACTTTAAGTGCGCGGTTTTCAAGTTCGCGAACTTACTCGGCTCGACGTCGGTGACACGTGAAGCTGAAATCACTCATTTCAGTAATTTTCTTAAATGAACAAAACTTTTAACAAACGCCAAACACAACAAGCGTTGCGTCTCGATGGCCTGCTGAAACAAAGTGGAGGCTCGCGGCTCGCAGTACGAGCCAAGACAAGCTACGAGCAAGATTTCAAACCAGTTGGATCGCCGGCGGTTTGCGCGACGGTTTTAAAGTACGCGTACTTACGGTGACACACAGGCGGAAAAGGTCATCGACCCATAAGTACGCGTACTTGCTCGTACGTGTATCATCCCTTTAAGCGTTTCCCATCCTCTCCATAGTAATAATGCTATGTCAAAATTTCATTAAAATAAATTCAATAACTTCCGAGTTGAACTATATAGAATGATCTAAAGCAATATTTGTAAGCATCATCAGAAACAAAGTTCCTTGGTTTCTGTAATAGCCAATGCAATATTCGGATAGACTTAAAAAAGTGTATTATGGCGCTAGGTCTTTCCTTCGCAGGTCAATGGACAGCATAGCATGAATACAATAAATTTTTCAGTTTTACAGCCCCTCACCCCCCAACCACTTAAATTTCACCCCCACCCAAAAAAAAATAAAAATGATCAGAAATCTCTAAAACGCCTATAGAAGAGGTATGAGAAATATTTGATTTCTTTCTAATTACTCCGCCATCCATGCAGCGATTTTCAAAATTATAGCAGCATTACCTATTAAGACCCCACAGCATATCACTATCCAAATTTCACCACAATCTATGCAGCAGTTACTGAGAATACGAGGCTAAAAGGACGCCAACAGACTGACAGACGGACCGACGGAAATGAGTGACGTGAATTTCGGTTATGTAGATATCATAAAATGCAAAAAAAGTCATCTCAAAACCGAAAATTTTCGCGATCATAATACTCCTCTCACCTATGAGTGTAGGAAGTAAAAGAAGCAGTGCAAGCGAGAATTTTATACGTTTTAGAATTATCAAGTATGATATGTATCAAAAAATTGTATTTAAATGCGACGTTTGGATAGTTGTGTGGAATATATAAATTCGATGAATTTTTTTTATAGTCGAACTTTATGAACTAAAAAAGTCTGATTATTTTACCTAAAGAATCTGGCTACGATAGTATGAAGCTCAACCCTGATAAACCAAAAGCAGTCCTTTTCTGTTTGTGACACTTTCTTGGATATTTAGTTATATACCTACTTGTAATTTCGTATCGCAATTACTTGGTCCTGGATAGCACGCATAAAGCCCTCTGTTTCTGGAAAGAGCTGGCCATCATGCAGCCAGGTGTATGACTGCTTTTCATTAATGTGGTCTTGTGTTACAAGGTATCTATGTTTGCCATGAAGTGCCTTCTGAAACTAGGTATCTATTTTTTCTTGTTGTGACTGTATGTGATTGTGAGCGTGTGATGCGTGGTCTGGACAAGAAAGGGTGAGCGGTGTAGTTTTTGTCTGCTTTTACTATTGCCTTATGAAAAGTTTGTTTGCTGTGGAAAAAAGTCTGTTTTTATGTTTCGTGAGAAGTGACTGTATGTCTATAAAACTTCTGCTCCCTTGTTTTCTGTCTATGATTAAGCATTTCCTTGCATGCTGAAAATAGTTTTAGAAATAAAGGGATCAGTTGAGTATAGTGGCCATATGGCTAGACCCTACCGTTTGTCAGCTTTGTTATTATATTGAAGCAATAAAGGCATATTATTATTATTATTAAATTAAGTAATCTATTTACATTGGGATAGGTCCCACTTTGGACCCCATTCCTACCAACGATTGTCAACCGTTCTATAAACTATAGTATTGTACTATATTTCGGGACTCCATACTGTTGAAGAAATATATAGTACGCGAAAATACTATATTTCCGTACAATAGATGAATGTTTATATGTATTTTGCAACCAAATTTATTCAAAAAAATTTCATTTCTGCTATCTATTCCGCCACTTCGGCACTCACAGAAAGAATATCTTCTGCTATGAATACGAAGTGCCGGGAGAAACAGAGCATATTTGTCCTTAATAAAAAGTGGGCTAATAATTTATATTAACTTAAATATTTAGTGCAATGAAGCGTATGCCACTTTTATCTAAATTAAAAATTGCATGAAGTGCAAAAAATAAAACATAAAAAATAAATTAATAAAAGTATAAAGATCTATTTTTTATTCTTCCCAACTAAAGTACTATGTTTTTTGATCCGTACTATATTTTTTATAGCATTTTTATAAAAAGTACTATATACAGGGTGTCCCACGACGATTAAGACAAGCAATATATCGGAACTGAGAAGTAGTAGCTAATTATAATTTTGGGGGTGTAAATTAGAACAGATATAGTATCTTTTCTTATGATTGCGTCACCCAATGAGGTATCTGTTTTTGGTCCTCCCGATAAAACAATTCCAACAAACTAGTACACTTGGGGTCTGAATTGATTAATTCAAGAGCTACAGGTACTTAAAGGACTGTACCACTACCATTATGAAACACTACCAAAATAATTAACTGTAGGGGTACATGTTATAATCAATGGTAGTGATACCATCCTTTAAGCACCTGTAGCTCTTGAATTAATCACTTTAGACCCTATAGGTGTGCTAGTTTGTTGGAATTGTTTTATCGGGAGGAACACAAAAAGTCACAAAAATACAGGGTGTCCCATTAAAAATTCTGAAACGGACGTCACGTGATCAAAAACAAATACCCCATTGGGTGATACAACAATAAGAAAAGATACTATATTTGCTCTAATTTACACCCCTAAAATTATAATTCGCTACTACTGCCCAGTTCGGATGGTGATTGGTCACGAGCGCGCGCGGTATGATTTTTACCTGTTTACAAAAAGGGTGCCTTCATCGGCACCGGTCACTTGCGCGCCGGAAGAAACTTAAGCTCGGATATTCCTAATGACCACATCCCTTTTATTCTTGCGACCTTTCACCTGTCTTTTTACGGCTTGCGGTAGCTTACAGTTACTTATTAGATTATTTAAATGATTATCCGGCTTCTGTAGATATATAAAACTACCCTTAATGAAAATATTTCAGTAGTTTGAAGAAATCAATTCTTTAATTAATTCGATGGGTTCAAAACATCTATGTTTTATTTAAATACATTGGGTTTAATTAAATTTTCAACGTTTCAAGGAATATAGGTTTAAATTAACTTTTCACTTAATTCTAAATGAATATTACCAGTATTCGAAAAGTTAGAAAAGAAACACGTGATGCAAATAAAGCTGACAGAAAGTGCTGTTGATCTACATTACCCATTACAATTTATCTCAGTCAACAGTATTACGACACAAGTAAACGAGAACCGCCCCGCGCGCTTGTGTCCACATACCTGCCTATTATCAAAGATATTTTTTGGGGGCTTCTGACCGGTAGGATTAGGACAAATCTGACCGCGGCGCGCTAGTGTCCTATGGACCATCTGGTGATTGAAATATTTTGCGCGCTTCTGACCGGTGGGATTAGGACCAATCTGACCGCGGCGCGCTAGTGTCCTATGGCCGTTCCGATATATTGCTTGTCTTAATCGTCGAGGGACACCCTGTATAAGCAAAAAAATGTTGGCAAGCCAATCCCTACCCCTTTTGAAAATCCTAAACACGCCACTGTTTATAAGTAGTGGTTGGCGTGGCGACGCGTGGCCCGAGATCGATTCAGCGAGTCCTGCTGACGGCATCGCCATCCACGGGGTTAGCAGGTCGTAGTCCAAACACATTGTGCTCCATTCACTGAAACCCCTAGAGTGGAACGGTTTTGCTCTTCGCTCCTTTTCCCGTCAATTCCACCAAATGGAAATGTCGTTCCACTGTTCACAGCGGAATTAGATTTGGTCGTTGATAGAAGTTTTCCGCTTCTTATATTATCTCATTTTATTTCCAACGATATGTTTCATAGAGTGACGAGTAGTGTTCACCTTTGTAGAGCTTTCATTTTTAAATTTTAGTGAATTGCTTCACATACGAAATGTGTCCTATATAATCTTGATATTCAACAAGAAGTACACATACAGGGTTCATTTGAAAACTTGCTACCAAGGATTTATCGAAAACTGCTGATTAAAAGAAAAAAACGCCAAGATATGTCAAAAGATCTGTCATGGGGGACAACTTTTCAACAAAAAACTACTTCACCCCCTGGTACCCTCTGCTCTCTAGGGTCATCCTCTTAAAAATTTCAAATGACAAGGGGTATCGAATCATAGCTTTTTCAAAGATACGATAGTTCTGTATTATTTTGACCTTTGCTTTTTCAAAGTAGGCCGATTCGTTTTCGCGAAAATTAGAAAAATATGTATCTGTATAAAAATGTATCTTAATTTGTGGACCAAATATCAGGAGTTTCTCGGACAACTTCGCAGGCTTTGGCCAGACTACACTGTACGTCTGCTGGTTATGGTCATTGAATCCCTATATGGAATGAGGAATACGCTGCTCTCTGCACTGTGCGCAACGCCGGTATGCCGTGCGGCGGCGCACATCTTAACCGCCAGAATGAAAAAGGCCGTCATCGTTGGGTCACTTTGTCTACTAAGGGAGCACGATTTGCAGACTTAGTGTGTATTAGACTGTGTGAGGAGTAGTCACTGGGTGTAACAACAGCTCGATATTCGGAGATGGGGCTGCAGCTTCTTGTTAAAAAAAATCCACTTAAGAGTGTATGATCTGCAACAAATCGACACGAAGACCAAAAAAAGTTTTATAATGGAGAGAAGTTACATCCTATGTCCTTTGTCCCGTGTGGACTATTGAGTTTGGGGCATCTGTACAACAGGGTAGGAAACAAAGTGATTGGGCCATTATTTATTAAAGAAAATTTAAATCGCGACATTTATTCGGATATGTTAAAAAATTCCATCAATCCGCTTATCACTGGAATCATTAAAAAATCAAATGGAAGAGGATGGAAAACCTATACTCACTATATTCTTCCGGTTCGGCAATGGCTAGAAAACGCGTTTCCAGATAATGGAGAGTTCGAAGAGGGCCTATAGATTGTTCTGCTAGATCTCCTGATTTGAGGTGATCAAACCTTTTCTATGGGATGATTTCAAATCTATTGTATTTTTCTCCCAACTTGAATGTTTGCTGACCTTTGTCTTCGCATCATCGAAAACTGCCATGTCACACAACATGTTTTTGTAACTGTTCGCCAGGAATTTGAGCATCACCTATATCACTGTTTGGTCATTTTGAACATTGAAATAAAAAGTGATATTTTCACAGATTTAAGAAATCAAACGTAAAAGTAAAGGACTTTGACATACCTTTGAAACAAGCTATGACTCGATACCCCTTGTGATTTTAATTTTTTGTAGGGGTGACCCTGGGGGTAGAGGGTAAAAGAAGGTGAAGTCGTTTTTGGTTAAAAAGTTGTCCCCGCTTTCCTTCAGTCAGTGGTTTTAGATAAATTCGTGGTGGGTAGTTTTTAAATGAACACCCTGTATGTATAGATCGATCAAGGGATAATATACGGTGGGTTGAGAATTCCTCTTCAGATAAATGCATAGATCAAACTACTCGAAAATTTAATATAACAAAGATCTAACGTACCGCCCTGTACTACAAATTTTCGATAATACCAAAATGGGGGAGCTCAGCATTTTCATCTGTGCGCAAGTGCCACAGGAACGGCAAAGGTGTATGGGGCTTCACAACAGACTACACTCACCAACATTTGTGTTACAGAAAAAGGCATCCAAATGCTGACTCGCAAACCATGTTTTTCAAAAGTATGTGCCTCAAAATATTTTTGAAGTCACGTGGCGATACGTGTCCCAAAAACTACATAGGTAGAACGTGTGTAATCTATTCCCCTTCGCTTTAGGGGAACGGTAGCTTCATACCGCACTAGAGACATCCCAAGATATAGATTCATGTGCGGAATGGATTGTTAAGTAACTAAAGTGTGTCCCAGGTCACGTTTGATGAAGAGGTATACAATTTACCTCCCAATGTCTTGCTATCCTAAATCAACCTGCATCTAAGAGTCTCCTAGGTTCAGTGGACGACCCAATCTTCCCTTGAGATATTCTTAAGGATCCTGTACTTCAAGTCAAGTTAGTACAGTGACAGGTACGCTAACGCTACTGATTACTGCAGAATGTGTAGAGAATACTCTACAGTAATCCAATGACTATAGTCCACTGTTCACAATGTTTCCTAGGTCATATTAGGGGCCCCACCTGTATAAATTATAATTTAACTACCATTTAAAACTAATTAATGGTATTAACAGTGCAATATCATAATCGTGATGGTTAAATATAAACATGAACATATCATACATGAAATGAGTTACTGAAAAATAGAGAAAGATACCTATTCAAATGGCAATAACAGCCAACACAAGTCACAAAGTGAATTATTTTGTAGGTGACAGGTATAAGGACGTGGCCCGTAATATAACACATATAACTATCTCATATTGTCTTATAATGCCTCTAGTGTTTGAGACGAGAGTCACCTGCACCTTTCATAAACTTTGGAGGACTCGGATATAGCACGGGCACCTGCAGAATGAATTCATACAGAGCAGTGGTTATATGTAACCTATTTAACTTAGATTGATATGATTTGGTAACGCAGAAAACAGAACTCTAGGCCCCATCAAGCGGTAGCTAAATGCTATCTGTCCATCCTCTGTGACAGGTGTGACTGGACTGGACACTGTCAGCTAAGAAAATGCCTGCATGATATGTAAATGTTTACTCCCTTCTTGAGGGAACGTGAATTCAAACACCTACAGTGCGACTGCACAGCTGCTGCTATGACTAGGTTGTTTGGACTTCGATTAACTATGTTGAGTTTGAACCAGCTGGCCCTCTTTTAATGAAAGTTATGACAATTAGACGATTGAGAACATCTATTTCCGATTTCTAGTGCCTATACAATGTTTCACAACGCTCCCATTGATTTAGTATCTTCAGGGAACAGATCTCCACAACCCAAAAATTGTCTACCTTTTCTATAAATTTCGAACAGTAATGCTTACTTGGTTTCTTTATGAATACTTATTATTTTTTGGCCTGATATTTATTATACGGTGTGACTTGGAAGAAAATTCCAACGCTTTCCGGGCGCTCTTACCTTTGCGTGAGATTATCTATAAGAAAAATCTAAATCCTTAGCTTCCAAAATGTGAAAAACCGGAGTCAATTTAAACATTTATAAAATATTCTGCGTCAGTTCTTACCACAAAACGATAATCTTATTTAAACATCAATTTATCGGTTCTGCTTCAACAGGTATGGCTAGATTATCCTATAAGAACAGACAAGTAGAATATTGATATACCACAATTCTAGTAGATATATTGTTTAGTAGCCACTAACGCCAAACCACGTATATTTACTATAAAATATTTTACGTAATATTATAAAATAATTCTCATTTTTTTTTATAGTTTATAGATAGTTTATTCTTGAAACCACATGAGTTGATTAGCAAAACTCGACTTTTTTATACTCATAGACTCGATTTAAAAACAATGTTTAGGGTTGAAATAATAAAAAAAAAATTATTCTGATACAAGTCTGTATAGAAATAGATTGTTCTGTAAACCCTGACTAAATAACTCATCTACTTTAAGTATTTAAATATTTTTTCTGACTCGCAAATACCGTATATTTTATGATATGGTATAGAGGTGGTCGACTTCCACAGAAGTCATTTGGTCGTGGCTCGTGACTTATCCAAACTCAACTATCTTTTTGGCTTGTTTTGCTATGATTGACAATTATTTTTTTTCTTCCAGAATATTTCTGAGGTATTGTGCCGATGATTTCTGCCGGCGTGGAGGGAAGACTGCCATACATGACGTATCCGGAGCCTTGGAGAGGTCCTCCGAAGCCACCTCCTGAGTTGTTCCTTAGGCCTAAACCACTGCCGTCCACTACCAGGTACGTAGACATGGTTTTTGTAATTTATGTTGCATGAAATATTTAAATATTTATTTATTTATACTCAATAATCCGAACCTCAATTATACGATGTCCGCATGTGCAATTATCAAGATTATTTACCGTGCTAACAAATATGCCGTCCGCCGCATTCACAAAACGTAATGCATTGAAGACTTGGATAATAATAATAATAAAAGTAATCTTCATTGACATGCAGAACACATCAAAAGGCGGTCTTCAGTAAAGATCATAGCAATGATCAGACTGTACTCAACCTTTCCTACAACTAACTAACTGACTGAAATCTAATGTGTGTTTAAGCAATGTGAATATGTGAAAGCCTGGTTAAATAAAATAAAACGAACGCATAATTAATGTTAATAAATACAGAGTTCTCATTTTTTTATATACATTCTACATACTTTTACCTGATGGAGTTCAAAGACAAACCTTTCACGAGTTAACAAGTTGTTATTTATAAAACTACAGAATCAAGCAAATAGCAACTGTAAGCGATACAAAACGACCAAATCCAACCAAATAGAACAGAAAATAGCCCATAACAACAGAAAGCGAGCAGATAACAGCGCTAAACAATAGAAAACGACTAAACAGAGCCGAATACAGCAGAAAAGAACAGAAAACAGCTGAAAACATGAGAAAGCAAGCAGATAATTGTAGACGGTAGAAAACGACCAAATACAACCGAATAGAACAGAAAACAGCCCATAGCAACGGAAAGCAAGCAAATAACAGCGAGAAACGACAGAAAACGGCTAAACACAGCCGAATCCAACAGAAAAGAACAGAAAACAGCTGAAAACAAGAAAAAGTAAGCAGATAACAACTGTAAACGGTAGAAAACGACCAAATACAACCGAATAGAACAGAAAACAGCCCATAACAATAGAAAGCAATCAGATAACAGAGCTAAACAATAGAAAATGACTAAACACAGCCGAATACAACAGAAAAGAACAGAAAACAGCTCAAAACTACAGAAATCAAGCAGATAACAGCTGCAAACGTTAGAAAACGACCAAATACAACCGAATAGAACAGGAAGCAGCCCATAACAGCGGAAAGCAAGCAGATAACAGCGCGAAACACTAGAAAACCACTAAACACAGCCGAATACAATAGAAAAGAACAGAGAACAGCTCAAAACAACAGAAAGCAAGCAGATAACAACTGTAAACGATAGAAAACGACCAAATAGATTCATAAATAGCTCAAAACAACAGAAGGCGTGCAGATAACAGCGGGAAACAGCAGAACACGACTAAACACAGCCGATTACAACAGAAAAGAACAGAAAACAGCTTAAAACCACAGAAGTCAAGCAGATAACAGCGCTAAACAATAGAAAACGACTAAACACAGCCAAATGCAACAGAAAAGAACAGAAAGCAGCTCAAAACCACAGAAATCAGGCAGATTACAACTGCAAACGATAGAAAACGACCAAATACAACCAAATAGAACAGAAAGCAGCCCATAACAACGGAAAGCAAGCAGATAACAGCGCTAAACAATAGAAAACGACTAAACACAGCCGAATACATAGCATATAGGATGAAACCCATTAGAAAAAGAGGGGAATATGATAAGAATGAAAGGAAAAATAAATTACGGTCGTTTCGAGATCGGGAAGTGGGAGGGGGTGAGTTTTTAAGGGTAGAAAATGGTTTATCTTGATTTCTGGTAAAACTATAAGTTCTATGGAAAAAAGTTAAATGGAAAAGTTGTAGGTAATAAAAAGGTCTACAACTTTTGTATTTTCAAGTTTTTCACATAACCTCAAAATTTTGGTAAAAAATTCAAAAAACCAAGTTTTTGGTTTTTTATTTTTAACTTTTTCCAACAAAAAAAAAATTCTACGAAATTTGGTGAAAACTTACCTTATTATGTCCCAGATACACTGTAATTTATTTGTTTTAAAATATTCATTTTTTCGCCTTATTTTAACTTAATATCAAAAATGCACCCCAATTTTCAATCGAAAATTCTCGCGTCAAAACATCAGCTTTTTTCAAAAAGTTTGGGAGCTTTTTAATCGTTGGAATCTCTATTTTCTGATGGTGTAAAAAAAATATACATTACTATGGAAAATCTTCTCAGAAAATGCAAAAAACTGAAAAAAACTCAAATTTGTAATTTTTTTTACTCGCTATGTAAATACAATTTCATCAAAAAATGTGATTGCTGCATTTTTTTTTTTAGTTGAAAGGTTTATTAATTAAATTCGAATTACATTCATGTCATAGAAAATTTCAAAAAATATAAATATACATGTAAATCGTACTATTGAATTTAGATATTTAATTCTGATTACGTTATTCATTATATTTTTTTTTCGAAAACGCTAATCTTGTCATTTATAAATATCTTATCTGAAATTCCCATTAGTTATTCATTAGTTTTTGTCTCTTTGAAGGCATTTCTTCATCGTTAGATTCGATAAACCTTTCTATCCCTAGTTGATCGTCGAAGTCTTCAAGACAATCATCTTCGTCTCCAATATTATTTCCAATCTGCATTGGCTCTTCATCCACAATTTCATCTGAATCATTTATTCTCTCGTAGATTTCTTCTTCCATATTGGAGCAATTTTCAGAACCATGGCGATTAGTGCACAAATTTGTGCATTTTAAACCATGTTTTCGGCAGCCACATTTTAAACTGTTACATCCAGTTCCACAGCTACAGCAGATAGTTTTGAGCAATACTTCCGGAATTAAATCTTTTTCTGTAAATTTGGGCATAATGCCACGTTGATGTTGCTTCCAACCCCAATCTGTTGCTGTCAATCCGTTACCTAACCAAGTCTGAAGCTGATAATATGCTCTGTAACAATGTTGTTCTGCTGCTCCTTCTGTCGGTGGGTGGTTTGCAAAAATGAAGGATGATTTAATTTTTGCCAATTGATATTTTTGAAACCTTAGTTGATTCAGTGTTATTTTTTCTTTTTTATATTTATAAATAGACTTGATTAATTGTAATACATTGTTTTTTAATATTTTCTTTACTTGCATCTTTCTTGTAAAAAACATCGGCCAAATTTGGAAGTGCGCCAGCGTTATAGTATCAGCGTATTTAATTTGTCTGCGTTACCCATGACCACTGACTAATGGTTTTACAGCTGCTACGAAATAGCAGGTACGTAGTAAGTCCGTCCCCACTTCTCCATCAAATACCTTACAATGGGCTAACATTTACCGTATGTCACTCAGGTATATAAATTATCTTACAACAGCAATAAATAGGCATCTACAAATATTATTTAAAGTAGATTCTACAAATTTTTCAAAATATTGTAGATGTCTTATTAAATATTAACTTATTTGTTTGTTAGTTATAGTAGGATATTCCAATTTGCAATTTTTTCGTTTATCAATGTAACATGAAATCTCACGTTTTTTAAGTAAATAAGTGTAAATTTTGATAAATAGCTCAAAATTGTACATAGTGATTAAAAAAATTTTTCGAAGTTGAGTTTTTTTCAGTTTTTTGCATTTTCTGAGAAGATTTTCTATAGTAATGTATATTTTTTTTACATCATCAGAAAATAGAGATTTCAGCGAACGAAAGGCTCCCAAACTTTTTGAAAAAAGCTGATATTTTGACGCGAGAATTTTCGATTGAAAATTGGGGTGCATTTTTGATCTTAAGGTCAAATAAGGCGAAAAAATAAATAATTTAAATCAAATAAATTACAGTGTATTTGGGACATAATAATGTAAGTTTTCACCAAATTTTGTAAAAAAATTATTTTTTTTTGAAAAAGATAAAAATAAAAGACCAAGAACTTGGTTTTTTGAATTTTTCACCAAAATTTTGATGTTATGTGAAAAAATTGAGAACACAAAAGTTGTAGATCTTTTTATTGCCTACATCTTTGCCATTCAACTTTTGCCCACAGGACTTGTAGTTTTGCCAGAAATCAAGATAAACAATTTTCTACTCTTAAAAACTCACCCCCTCCCACTTCCCGATATCGAATCGACCGTAATTTATTTTTCCTTTTATTCTTATCATATTCCCCTCCTTTTATAATGAGTTTCATCCTACTGTAATTTTTTTTCACTTCTTATTATTTTTGAAGGCTTCGGCACTGGTCTATATGAGAAGGAGTTCATTAAGATATCTGTCCTGTGATTTCTACATCGGGCATCTTCTATCTAGATACCTAGGAATCCTATTTTTTAGAATTTTGTGGAAAAGAACTAGACACTGCATAGATTACTTTCGGACAGGCAACCACTTTAATTCAACATAATATACTTATTTGAAATTGGCTGCCTTATTTTGGAATACACATTACTCAGATGCAAGTGTTCTGGGAATCTCTCTTAGTAATACGTTAGTTGTATAGTACGTCACAATATTTAAAATTGGAAAGGACGAGAGAATCGCATAATAATTTTTTAGTATTCTGATCCAATATTTTTCTATGAGCAAAAATTATTTTTAGTTTATAATCGCTCTGCCAGTGCACTTACTTACATGGTTAGGAAAACGTAATTCCATATCCAGTATCATCCTAAGGTTTTAGGCTGAATTAACGGTTCGCAGTGACTCACCATGATTGTTAATTAAAAAGTTATTATCTAAGACTTATTTCTTCCATATATTAGAACAAAGCTCTTTTAAAGGTTCAGCTTTAAACAGTGACCCTCGGAGATCCGAGAGAGGGTATGCAGGGCCCTGGTAAGAAAATTGCATGCATTAGCGGGCTCGTCTTACGGAAAATAGTAGTAAAGTTGAGTATTACCTTCGTATAAGTGTACATCTTAAACAGTTAGGCAGCTGAGAAGTATAAATACAAAATAGGAGTGGTCCCAGTATGGAACCTTGGGGCACACCACAAGGCATACTAGCTGGGGATGATATATGTAGACCTCGAACTTATGAACATGTACAATTATGACGATTGTTAGTTACGCAAACAAATAAGCCATCCATTTTTCTGCCATGCAAAACAGGTTATATTTTTTGCTCTAAAGTGATTAACTTGGTAGATACTTTATTATCAGACTGACGTTAAAGCTAATTTGAAAATGTAGTTTTTATTATTATTAACTTTTCGAAATTATTTTTGATTAATTTTGATAGTTTTTGGTATCCCTGATCCTTCTTTTGTCTTTGCTATTGAATAAATTGACAGTGACTATCATATATGATTGTTGTAGGTAATTTCTGATTAAAGTTGCACAATTTTTGTTGATTATAAGTTTTATCTAATTTATATTTGTTTGAATACAGTTATTATTAACAGTCCGCTTTTTAACGGTAATAATAGTTTATTTTTAGGAAGATGTCAATTAAGTTATTGAATGTTCTTGAAAGAACTTTTAAAAGAAGTTTCATCAATAGATGCTATTTGCCCAAAAAAACATTGGAGTTATGATGTTTTATCTCATTTATACGGAGAAAATACTAGCACTTAAATAAATATCTTCACTAAAAGAAGTAAGACTTAACCCATTCGTGGCCAAATTTTTTTTTTACTTCAAACCAAAATCTTTAGAAGCATGTGGGTTACTAATGTGCCATAAAAATATTAAAAAAAATTATTATCTAAGATGTTTCCATTTAAATGATTTTGAAAAAATGATCCATAATTGGAACATGGCCACATTCAGAATAAAAACGCAACTCAGGTAAATAATAGTATTTATTAGATGGTATATACGTAAATTTCTATTAATACAAACATGGTCTCAGTAAGTTACTGTTTTTCATGAAAAACCTTAAAACAATTCAGGGGATGTAAATTAACTCTGCAAACTCCACAACCAAAAGTTGAATTTTTTTTACAAATTTTACATCGGTTTTGTTTCAAGGTTTCAGGATAATGTAACACATTATGATTTAAAGATACAGCAGAAGGAACCTTCCTAGTCAGTATATCTCTAGATTTTGGCCTACCAACCGAATCTCGTTTAGAATTTAACAATAAATATGTAGAGACAATATTCCGAATGAAACCCAGAAAATCTAAAGCTGGCTCAACTTTTTCGAAGCTGTCCAAAGTTGACACAAAGACTTTTCTCTCTTCCGCTTCTATTTTATGTAAGATCCAAGCATTGGATGCAGTTGCAGAAAGTAGGTGTGTGAATGTTTGCCAGTACCACTTATTATTTCGAATTTTAATCCTATAATTGGATATATTTCTATCCATGAGGTCGGTACCGCCCATGTTCTCATTGTATAAATCAATGGCGTTTGGCATATCCACATGTATGTTCTTTTTTTCAGCAGCTGAATATCTTTTAGCCGATTTTGTTGGTAATACACCATAAACATTTGAAGCAACTTGAACTGTTGAATTATCTTTCCATTGAATTACTATCATGCTTTTGTCTTCGTTTACAAAAGAATTTGTAAAGCCCCTTTGCTCTTTCTTTACATCTTTCTTGTTTAGAGGGCAATTTTCGATTCGGTTTTCCCGTATAGTTCCTGTACAGCCAAATCCAATATCAGTCATTTTTCGTAGGAGCGGTAAGCCAGTAAAAAAGTTGTCAATGAAAAAGTTGAAGTGACGATCCGGGTGGGCCCTTTTGAGCCTTTCTGCAAAAGTCGTTACTACGGAAGCTCCAAGCCCCAGATCTGAGTTCCCCAACTGTGTTCCTTTTCCCTGGTAAGGTTCAGTATTTATCAGATAACCAGTTGACGTGTTCATGGACCAAAATTTGAAACCATATCTGATGGGTTTGCCAAGTATCCGCTGCTTACAGCTGTGGTGACTGTAGTAGGGTACCATGGATTCGTCGACATCAACATTTTCAACTTTTGGAAGGTTTTCTAAGCATTTTTTGTTTAGATGGTCAATTAGTGGGCGAATTTTGCCAAATTTATCGTCTTTAGAGAGGTGTGTGTTGTCTGCAAAGTGAATATATTTCATTATCTCTCTAAATCTGTTTCGAGACATGGCATCAGCAATGGCTTGATTACGAAGATCGCCGTCTAAACTCCAATACATATCTCGTCTGGGTTTTGGACTATACCCAGATATCATGAGAATAGCAAAAAACACTTTTACCTCGTTTACTGATAATTCAAACGTACTATTTGCATTTACCTGCCTAGAATAGTTTATTGTCTGTTTCATTATGTGCTCGAATAACTCGGAAGTCCAAAAGCGTTCAAAAAGGTCGACAGGACGGCTGAGTGTTATTTCACTTACTGATGCTGGATTTTTATTTTCTTTTGCAGGGCTCATAAGATCTCCTACATTCCATTTCTCCTTTGGTAACTCAGTTTTTTTGCTTTTTTTGGCAACTTTTTCAATTTCACTTTCGCTGATATCATTTTCATTATAATTTATGGTCCTTTTGGTTCGCTTCGTTGAATTTAGAGTTGAATTTCTAACCTCTGCCTCTCTTAGAAAGCTTGTCGTTTGCAAAATTTTACTTGTGCTGGGCCCTGCTGCTTCCATTGTAGAGGTTTCTTCTTCTGACTCGTCATCACTGCTGCTTACTATGTCATTTCCATGTACTTTCAGGGATGCCTCAGCTGGAGCGGAAAGTATTTTCGATGAAAATTTGTTTGCAAATTCATCAAAATCATCGGCATCAGACCCTTCGGAGTCACCTTCTGAGTCATTTGAAGGAGGTGTAATGTATATATCAGCTGAATCAAATTTCTTTTCACTAATTTTGTCCAACAAACGGTTAAGACTTGTTGAAATGCAATTTTTCTTCTTTCCGTAAAAAGTTCTCACGTTCATTTTGTCTGAAAACAAAAATTATAAAAATTAGATCTCAAATCTGGCCATGTTCCAAAATCGGAACGTGAAGCAAATGTGACACAACGAGAAATCAAAAAGTTAACCTAACTTTTTCGTGTTACTAGACGTCTTAGAAGATGATAATAAAAACAAAAGAAACAAAAAAGTGACAAAATTTGTCAGATTTAGTAACTGAATAATATGTTATTTATCGACAATAGGAGGTAGTAATAAATTCTATTTTGAATCTTACCTTGTGCAAGAAATGTAAACACTTTCACCACGAAATAGATCGCAAACTCATAAACGAATGCAGTCGGAACCATATGTCAAACTGGTTAACCCGATGTCAGCGCCATCTGTTTGCTGGAGGCTAATTTTGATCACGTTCCGATTTTGGAACATGGCAACGAATGGGTTAATGTAATCCATTTACTAGCAACATATTTTGAAAGTTGAACCCATAGATATGAGAAAGTTTTATGTACCGACTTGATTGTTTAAATTTTTGTTTAATAACTAGTACCTATTTCAAAGTAACTTAAAAATTAAATTATGTCACAATAAAAATATTAAGGTTGAGCAGATTACTTAAAACTAGCTAATACAGCTAACCGATTCTCCGCGATAAAAAATAATAAATTTGTAACAAGTATAATAATGATTGCCTCGCCTACTAGAGTGATCATTTAAGATGGAGAACTAGCAAACAAATTTACGAGTCACAGTATCAAAAGTTATGTGACAAGTCCCAATAGTATGTAAGTATAAAAAACCATTGGTACCAATTTATTGTATAAACATTCCTGTTATTTAATTGATAGAATACAGTTCAAACTACAGATATATACAAAAGCGACAACAAATTACATAGTTGTTAAAGCTGATATTTTAAAAGACGTTATAAATGTGACCATAAAGCTAAATTTAGCATCCGTCCGAACAGAATATTTATTCAAGGTGCTTAACACGTAATTATGCAATAAATACAATTGAGATGTCACTAATTCCAAGCACTATTTTCTAGGTTTATCGTTAGTATAAATTATTTTATGTTGTTAGAAATATCACAGGAGAACGGTCTGATTCACTTCCGCATTATAGTCGGGCGGAATGCTATAGTGGCCTCCAGTAGCAATATAAACATTGAAATATTCTAGTTATGCATTTGTCACAAACTATAGAGCCTGTTTGTATGATGTAACTTCTGCTGCTAATTCTTTAATTATGTATAAAGTAGAATCACATTGTCTTATAATATTGGTATACTTTATTTGTAAATGTAACGTACTAGTTCACATTCTAATTGCAACACCCAGTAAATTTGAATGTACGGTGTTGATATTTTGGAAAAAATAATTATTGAAACAAATATAATAATCTAACAATTTTCACCTCTCCGAAACATAGTACGAATTAGTTGTTGGTCGACTGCTGCTTCTAGCAGGTTACCTCAAGTTAAACTAACGTCATGTCAGAGCAGTGTAAATTAAAGTAATCGACTGAGGGCCGGTTTCTCAATGCCCAGTTAAATATTTATCTGGAAGTTAACGGTCAACTGTTAGATAAATTGTTTAGACAATTGAAGGTTAAACTTACGAATTCACTTAAATCTTATCTGACAGTTCATATCCATAGAAACGCTAACTGGCAGCTACCTATCTGACACTTTTAACTGGACTTTGAGAAACGGGCCCACAGTAGTCTTTCATTATATCATACATATTCGTTAGTTGACACATCAGGTGAAGTATTGGTCGATGAAAAAAAGGTTCACTTTAGCTTCTATGGGGAATTATCTGGATTATATCTAAGGCTGTACCACGTTACTAATGTAGGCCTGGGCTTTCGCGTTACTTTCCAAAAAAAAACTCAATCTGCTACCATTTGCTATTGCACCACACAGTATGACACCCCTTAGTTAACACAGTGTTATTCTCCGTACAATACTAACATTTTCGCCCTTCCCCATGTCTGTCACAACCTTCAGGCAGGATCGAAACTCACCGCTAAAAGTGACCCAATGATGGCAGTGTAAGAGTCCACCAAAGGCATGGAATATACTTTGGTTTAGAATTTAAAGCTGTAGTTTACTTACCAGGACTTGATACTGTGGGTTTTTCTAATATAGACCGTTTAGAAAAATCGACTTGATCGCTAGGACGGAAGCACTCGCACACCCGAAGTGTGAGAGAGAGAGTCTACCCACCCGCCCGACTGATGTCATATCCAATGGAAACAACCGCGTCCATCCGACATGCTACCCCGGCCCGACCGGCTAAAACCCGCTCCCCCTTTTCTTACCTTCAAGCCCTTCTCCCACTCACGGAAACTTCGTCGAACGACATAACAACATGAGTGTAGGGCTGGTCCGAGCTCCGATCTTGCGGTTTTAATTACCACTTCTGCATTCTTCCGGTTATTCAGATCTTCCGGTAGGCTTGCACAGCCATCTTGTCTATATGTGAGCCACCTCACACACTCGAAGAGGATATGCTCCGCCGTGTCTAACTATCCGCAATAGCGGCACTGGTCATCGGTAGCTCTTCCTTCTCTTTTCCGATCGATGTGAACCGTTAGAGCCCCTGTCAGGAAATAGTAGGTAGCCCCGTGCTCGCAGTTTACCCATTCTCCTACTGCTGGTATCAGTCTTTTTGTCCACTGCGCAACCTTTGTTGTTTGAGACCGTATCTGCACCCACTACTCTATGGTCCGTTGTCTGCAGTCTTTCCGCCTTATCTGTATGTCCCTTTGTGTGACGTAGATATCTCTTCTCTACTCAGCCAGAAGTTGCAAGGACAGCATCCCTGTCACCACTTGCAAGGCTTAGTTATCATATACTGTGCGGTAGGCACTGGCTACCCTTAGAGTGACTTCCTTCGCAGCCTGTCCAGCTCCTGCTGATGTTTTTTCCTTTTGAGTACACTGTGCCATACTGACGCTCCGTAAAGGATAATCGACTGAACGATTCCAATATTCGGCTTCATTCTAAATAATATTGATGTTCTAGCTCCTGGCCTCTGGGTTGACTTCTTAATGAGGTCTGGGTTGGGTTTTCTATATAGACTCCCAAGTACCTCGCGGATTTACTGGGGATTATCCGCCTGCATCTAAGCCGGAAACTCACCTCCTTCTTTATCCTATATCCTCGTAGTATCACTGTTTCAGCATTTTGTGGAGCAAAATCAGTCGTCAATCTTCTGCAAGGCCCAGTTTACCTTATGTATGAGAGGGATATCTCGTCCTTGGCTGTTGCGACTAAGGCTAAGTCACCTTCAAAGGCTTTCGTTCTAATGCTACCGGATAGCGGCAGCTTCAATATCCCGCCATCGCATTGGCAGATCTACTTTGCTGATGCCATGAGGTGTCACATAGTCTACAGCTACATTATCTAGATATTGGTCGTCCTCATGCGGCTGCTGTTACTAGAAGCTTCTTCCTTTTCTTGGTTCACTTAGTAGTAGTAGCCACCACTACCTGGCTCCCCCTCCCTGCCAAACCTTCCCGACCTTTTAACAAAAGCCAGTATTTTGCCCAAGCTTAGGGCGGGTAATTTTTCTGGCTGGAGTCTATCAGAACCAAAGATCTTGTATCTCAGCCCGTCTAGCAACTCACATTCCACAAGGAACTGGTAGGCCGTTTCATCGGCCTCTCCGCAGCCCGTACGTAGGGAGTCATCTTGAATTCCTTATAGTGATAGGTGCCGCCTGAACCTACACTGCTCCGTCTAAACACCCACGAGGTTTCTGATTGACCATCGCCCTTGGGTCCGTACCCATGCTGATCTAGATGTGTTGAGCCCAGTAATAAAATCCTTGACTTATTTGCATCCCTCACTTTGCCTCCACTGTTCATCTATAGTATCTTTTACCCACTTTTTGAGGGCTGGCCAGTCCTCCAGTCTATCCGCGCACTGCTGAACCAGGGGTGCCCTAGTTCTGGGCCTGCAGATGACTTTCCGAGGCACCTGATAGAGCAGATATGAACCTTCTGCTCTGAGCCCTTTCTCACCTTGTCATTGCGTGCAGCAGAGATTATTGCATATACTTGTGCTTCAATAATCGTGGTGCTCATACCTAAAGAGTAACTCTACCGTACTCTTCGATTTTCCACATACAACCCTGCTCCGGAGGCCTCTTTTCCACTCCTCGATACTGGGAATGGTAATAGTGAAAGATTTATCCAACCCTGTTAGACTGTTTGCCTCGACGACCTTGTAGGCAGAGATAGGCAATGCTTCCTCCGCCAGCTTGGCTATCCTTTGTGTGGCCAACCGCCTCTCCCTTTATCTGCCAGTTACCAGAGTCCCGCATTCTCAGATGCTCTGGGTTTACTTCATCAGCACAATACCTTTTTTCAATTTTGTGAAAATTAATAAGACTAAATTCTCTCAATGGATGTTTACCATAAACTAAATAGCACAGCTTGTCCAAAATTTTAAATTAGTCTACCGACAGATGGCACTTAACAGAAACAGTGTTACCATTAAAGTAACTGTGCGGGATGTTAAAAAACTCGTGCACTTGCCAAACCACTGTTTATATCTCTCTTCTTTGAAAAAGCACTAGAGTGAGGATGAGTTTTTTCCAGATACAATGGCGTGAACCACTCAACCGGAGGCGGTGGGGCGGTGAGCGGGGGCGGCTACCCGAACGGCACCCGATTGGCGCCGCCTCCAGCGCGGCCAATCAGCAAGTATGCTTCACCGCCATCTATCGCGACACCTGTCAACCTCGCGCAAGCGAAGGAGGAGCAGGTTGCCGCTACGGTCGCCGCCATTGCTGCCGATGACAGGTGAGCCTTATGTCACAGCGTACTAAACAAATCAGTAGAATGTCTCTAATATCTATATAAAAATGCTTCCTACAAAAGTCGGCCTTGACGGCAGTATTATGGATTAGAAGTTCTTAAAAAAATAAACTGCAGTAGTTGTTATATTCAAGTTGGATGTATTTCCATTAGTTTCCATTAGTTTTTATACTTTTAAGACATTTTTTTAAGTAACCGTAGTGTAACTTGACTTTTTAAAATAGGGTCTATAATAATTACTGATAATAAAGAATAATTATTATTCTTCATTAGTGGCATATTTAGACGCAATCAACGAGTATCATTGGGATTACCGAAACCCAGAAAGAAGTCTAGTTTCGTTAGGTATCAAACCACGGCTTGATCTACCCAAAAAAAACAAAGAAAAAATGACCTCAAGAGCTCAAGATTCCCTTCTTTATAAATACAAAATGGAGATAAAACCTTTACTCAAAAGATAATAAGATGGCGGTAGTAGTATGAAGAAAGTTAAAGAAAAGTATGTATTCGCTTGATTGAGCCAGTTTGATAGGTGGTTGCGTCAAACGCTGATGATTAGTCAGTTAATTTTGATCAAAAATATACTACTGATAATGACAAACATTGGCATGAATCGTATCTTTTAGTAAGCTCCCAATTTTTGTTCAGTAATTAGGTACTAAAACACATAGGCTTGTATAAAATTTAGCTCAAAAACGTGCTGGCTAGTCATCAGCTGTTATTAAATCAGTTAAGTCGTCCCAATCAATGCATAACCGCCAGCCTGGGAATGAGATATTCTGCTGAATGTTTGGTATGCTGTGCTTATATTTCACAAAAAAGTAGCTATATTTAATAGTAACCCAAGATACCTAACACAGACGTAACAAAAAGTGCCACATGGCGTAGGTCCCATAGAAGCGAACCGCTTGAACAGAATCCTTGTACCCAAAAAAAGTATTACCTTGAAGAATTCATTGTAACGTATTAAGCCTATAAATACAATTTTTTTTATTTTTTAAGTTGCTTTTGAGACTTCTTTCAAATATAATTTTGAATCATAGAAAATGAAGCGAAAACAACCTCTGTCGTCACTGATATACCATAGACGTAAAGTCAAAATCAAAATGCAAGTTACTGTGCATAGCCTGTAAACTACCAAAACTCCCGGTTAATTTGTGGAATTCTTTTGTGGTTTGTACTTTGGTTACAATTTATTGTTGGCTAGTTTTCATACCAACCAAGATTCATTGCTATTTTAATTGAAAGATAGCTTTCCACTGCAGTAACCAGGCGTTCGTATAGTTTCTATACTATCCAGCTAGTTTGTGAACTAGCATGTAAACACTTTCATCGTAACATTTACATCATATATCGAGATATAGATTTCATTCAATGATACATAAGTGTGTTAAATTTGATATACACATTTGGCTCAGTTGAAATATGAACTCAGATTTTTATCCCATAGTTCATGGACAAATGAAGTCTAAATGCAGTAGTCAATTTTAACCGATATTTCAGACTACTTGACAGCATTTTCTTAATTTCAGGACGGTTCCGGACATGTCGCCGTACAGCCCGTACCGGCTATTCCCGCACACCGCCCAATTCCCCCACTTCCCTTACCCTCTGTGCCAGCAACCATACATGCTGCGCACTAGCTTCCCTCCTACACCACTCTCCCCCATGGAAACATTCTCACCCACCGCCCCCACGGCCACCTCCACCTTCCTTTCACCTCCTAGCACCTTCAGCCCGCCGTCGGTGAAGCTGCCCACCCAGCCGCAGACCAACACGATACTGAGGGACAAAAGGACACCACCCCAGCAGTCTCAAGGTACATATCAGATCCATCCATACTCAATTATTCAACTTATGCTTACCCTCTAGCAAATCTACAGACTGCTGGAAGCAAGAGTTTAGCTAGGATTTCATTTAGGGGAGGGGGGCATGGGTATTAATGACATCAAGGGTGTAGCGAAGGGGGGCGGTTGGAGAGTCAGAACACCCCCCATGAAAAATTTTTTTACACTTTTTACTTCCCACACCGATAGGTGAGGGGAGTATTGTGATCGCGAAAATTTTCGATTTTAAGATAATACGTTTTTTGGACGTTTTATGATGTCGACATAACGAAAATCCACGTCACTCATTTCCGTCGGCCTGTCTGTCTGTCTGTACGAGTTTTTCTAGCCACGTAATCTCAGTAACGGCTGGATGGATTGTTATGAAATTTGGGCAGCGATATGCCGTGGTGTCGTAGTAGGTAATGTTCCTATAATTTTGAAAATCGGAGCGTAGGCGGTGAAGCAATTAGCAAAAAACGAAACATTTTAAATATGCCTCAAATTCATTTTTAGGCGTTTTAGGGGTTCCTGATCATTTTCTACTTTTTTTTGATAGGGGTGAAATTGGGGTGGTTGGTGGGTGGGGGGTTGTAAAGTTGAAAATTTTGTTGCTTTCATAATAGACTGTCCACTGACCTGTGCAGGAAGACCTAGCGACATAAGTAACTTTTTTAGGTCCATCCGAACATTGCCTTCCCTATTACAGAAACCAAAGGATTTTTTCTGGTGTAAACATACGAATATTGCTTTAGGTCGTTCTATAATATTTAACGAAGAAACTGTTGAATTGATCTTAATGAAATTTTGACACAGTATTACTACGGTAGCGAGGATGGAAATGCGTATGGTTTTTGTAAATCGTGCCAGTGGCGGCGCAGAAACAGGTAATAAAAAAACTAAACATATAAAAACAGCCCAAACTTCGTTTTTAAGTGTTTTAGAGGTTCCTGATCATTTTCTGAGTTTTTTGAGTGAGGGTGAAATTGGGGAGGTTGGGGGGTGGGGGGATGAAAAACTGAAAAATTTGCTGTATTAATAATAGGCTGTCCACTGACCCGTGAAGGAAGACCTAGCGACATAAATCAGCTCTTCAGGTCCATTTGAACATTGCCTTGCCTATTACCGAAACTAAGGGACTCAGAATGTTCTGTATACATACGAGTATTTATTGCTTTAGATCGTTTTGTATTTTGTAACGTGGAAACTATTAAATTGATTCTAATGAAATTTTGACACATTATTATTACTGTGGTGAGGATGGAAAACGCATATGCTTGTTACAAATCGTGTCAGTGGCAGCGTAGCAAAAAAACTAAAAATATGAAAGCAGCTCAAACTTCGTTTTTAGATGCTTAAGGGGTTCCTGACCGTTTTCTACCTTTTTTGGGTGGGGGTGAAATTGGGGCGATGATTTGGTTGCAAGGGGATCTCAGACTAAAGCTTCATGCTATGGGAAAATAATAAACTGGTATCACCGTAATGTGTGGGAAGTACTGAGTCAATCAACTTGACTTCATTTTTTCAAAAGTGTGTAAGTTAATGTCAGTAATAATTGACATTGACAGGGTCCCAAATTCGACGTCATTTTTTTTTAAATACCTTTTCTTATTTGCTCTTCAGAAGTGTGGACGGTTCAATCCAAAGGTTGCGCGGTACAAAAACGTTTATTATAAAAATAGTTTTTTATATTAGCAGACATTTTTGAGGTTCTTTGAAAAACCGTTTCAATGCGTGTATACGGAAAAGTGTAGGAAAAGATCTCTTGTATGCTACTTGTTGTGCAGGGAAGGGCCAAGGAGCTTAGTATTGCATTTCTTGTTGTAGGAAAGAATATGTTTGCTTCTCTTAAATAAGTCTAATTCCCTAAGGGTCGTATCCATAGTCGTCTCTTGAGTAGTACTTAAGGTCCACTTGATTAATACTTAAGTGTGTCCTTCCTTGTGCATCTGTTTCCTAGGTGACATCTACCAGACGGTGGGACAAAATTTGGCGATGTTATCATATTTCAAACATAACTGAATTTGTTATGCCTGTGCGTACGCTTTTTGATGTTTTCTGTTACCTTCTTCTTCTATCCTTAGCGTTTCTGGCGTTTTCTGTTATCTCTTTTTGTTTTATGCCAGTATTTCGTATTTTTTGCCGGGCATTTTTTCGGATGTGACGGAAACTGACCACACCTTACTCCAAAATTAACCTACAAAATCGCCTTGACTGCAATGAAATGTCATGTTGACATTTTGTTACTTGAGTAATAATCAAGTGAGCCTTACGTGAGGGACGCTGTAGAGTAGCTGTAGAGACACAAAACCATGCTTAAGGAACACTCAAGTATTAAGGGACTCTTAAGTATCGACTATGAATTCGGCCCTAAGGTTTTCTCTTCCCATACTCTTGTTCTGCCACAGGTTGTATCATAATTTAACTTCTTTATTGAAAGCTTCCAAATGGTGGTATTGGCGGAAAGTTTGTGACTTCTATTTAATATCAACCAGTGACATATTCAACATTACTCTGTAGTAACATCAAACCAAAAGCAGGTAAATGTTTACCAGCATAACGCTATTCCAATGAGGATATAACACATAAAAAAGCTAAATAAAAATAGACAGATATTTTTTTCTGTAAATTAAAGTTTCTGTTGGACAATAAAGCTATTTTTATTATTGTTATCCTAAGAAAGAGGAGAGATAGGTGGAATGACATCAAGAATTTAGAGGGAAAATGGAAAAATCGCCAATCTTTTAGGCATCGATATTTCAAGCAGTGCTCCTAACAATAAGTGCTCTTCATAAACCATTGAACTTTCATAAAATACCTTTTTTTATTCTGAAAAATGAAAATTTTAAATGTAGCCGGCAATGCTATAGGCAGATAGACCACGATCTTTTTTTTAGTCTTTAGGATATCCGACAAAACTATACACTCCGTCCCAGAATAATAATACCGCTATGTTTTGAATTGAAGTCATCATAATTATCATCCGTATAAATAGATATATAGTTTAATTCATCACATTTTGGCAAGCATAGAACAGAGAGTAGTATACAGTCAAAAGTGAAGATGGGCGGACCAAGGTTTTTAGTTTTCTAATGACAAATACTGCAGAAGAAAGCTTACTTCCCAGTCAAAGACGAAGAAATGATTTCTTTTGTCTTATGTTTGTTAAGTCTCAAATAATGTTGGTTAAGCTGTACTACTCATCACTAAACTCATCTCAGGTGTTAACTCATCAAGTATCATCATCATCATAAGTTTATAGTAATTCTTACTTCCCATTCTTCGCCTGTAAAGCGTAGTTTGCGTCAAGGGCCGTATTTATAGTCAATACTTAAGGGTCCCTTAATACTTGAGAGTCCCGTAGGTAAGTCTCCCTTGAGTACACAGATCACAGAAGTACTTATCACTGCTATGTGCTTCAGTAATACTAATAATACAAAATGTCAGCATGACATGATATTTCGTTGCAATCAAGGCGATTATGTAGGTTAATTTTGGAGTATGGTGATGTCAGTTTCTGATGTCACATTCGGGAAAATGTCCGGCACAAAACACGAAATACTGGCACAAAACAAAAACAAATAACAGAAAACATCAAAATGCGTAGGCTTAGGTATAACAAATTGACTTATATTTGAAATATGACAACGTCGTGAAATGTTTGCCCGCCATCTCGTAGATGTTGTCTGGGAAACAGATGGACAAGAAGGGTCACACTTGAGGTTCGCTTAAATTAGTGTGGAACCCTAAGTATTACCCAAGAGGCGACTATGAATACGGCCCTAAGGCATCTGATCGTCTTTCAAGTGAGATATCTTCCATTTCAGGATCTCCTCTAGCACCTCCTCCGGCTCCGAGCCAATCGCAAGCGGCCGCTGCCTTCAAAGTGCCTTCAGGGAAGGAAGGCTCCCTCAAGCACCGAATCCTGATCAGGCCGGAAGACAATGTTCGGACTGGACCTCTGGACCTCCAGAAACCTCCGGAAGGTCGAAAGAGGCTGCAAGCGACCATGTCACCTCCCAGGTTAGTTCTAATCATTGGAGTAGTGGCTCAAAGCGTTTCTGAAATTCCTAGGTTTTCCATATGTTACATAACTATGTATCCTGAAAAAAAAATGAGTATTTAAGTGGAGAAATTTCAAACCCTGATATGTTAGACTTAATTCGAAAGGTAGAGTATATGGCTAAATTATTTGATCTGCAAGGTTGAGAACAGGAATCTCAATCTGTTCTGAATTGCTGCATGCTCACAGCACCTAGAGACACATGGTGTCAACTGGTTTCTACGAGCCTCAATAGATTTCAGGATTAAATTTTAAATTAGAGGTAAAGTAGCGTACATCGCTAATAAAATTTGTCCTGCATTGTTAACAACAAGAACATCAATTTGTTACTACAAAGCAACGTATCTACCACCACGGTAGGTTCTAGAATTTAATTAAAGGTTAGAGCTAATCAAAATTGACCTGCATTGTAGATAAAAAGAAGCTTCTACATATGGATAGTACCTAGACACACATAGTATCAATTGGATTCTATGAATCTCAATAGGTTTCAGGATAAAATTCTAACTTAGAGCTAGAGTAGCATCCGTAGCAACAAAATTTTACTTGGATAACCAGTAGTAAGAGCTTTAATCTTATGCTAGCTTTATTATAATTACTTCAGAGTAAAATATAAGGTTGAATTAGGCCCCACAATTATAGTTGACAGGTTCGGCAGCAGATTTTTGAAGGTGTATTTGGGTAAGACAAACTATATACCATTTACAACTTACCAGGACGTCATCTAAATAAGTTTTATAAGTTATTCTGAGAATAATTTGCTACTTCAATGATCAATACCTGTTAATATTTTAAATAGTCCATTTAATGGGATAACACGCAATACATAATAAAAAAATTCGTTGTGCCATAAGTAAGTTCAAGTATTTGTCATACATAATATATGAAGAATAAATGAATAAATGGTGTTTACCTCGTTTCAAGCTATAATATCACTACAACTTATTAATGTACATCCATTATCGTAAATCACTTGAGCATTAAATACATTGTCGCTAACACATTTTTGAAGATTTTGACATTTGTTGCAGATTTAATTAGGTATGATAATTAATTGTCCCATATTTCAGTCCTACAAATAGATGCTTCTCTGTTGCTTCCCAATGTAAAAATCTTACGAGATATTTTTATGATTTTTAGTTTATTGAATTATTGTGGTCGCAGAATGTATTTCATACAAAGTATGTGCTTGGATAACATAGAGGTTTTGTGCAGAGCTAGGCATTTTTTTAATTCATGCGTAAACGTTTTTGGATATAAAACTAGATCATTTGAACAATTCAACAATTACGTCGAGAGCTCTATTATTTGACAAGCTCCAAGTCAGTAGAGATTGATTGATAAATACTTCAAAAGGATGAATAGCCTCAGACAGAGCCATGGAGACTTTGAGAGTATAATATTAAATGATTAATGTGAAAGAACAGTAACAGATGCCAGTGCTTAGGTTACATGCACCTTTTTCACCTCAAATCACACTAATAGTCAACTTTCTAGCAAAATCTTACCCCTCGTATGTCTTCTAGTACCAGACTTCTAGACCCCAAAATGATCTGCCTGCGATACCCTAATGCCTTCCAGTGCATAGAATATATGCTGAAGTTGTTTTCTCACACACAACACCCTCTTTATGTCCAGTTGTCATCTGTTATTATGACCTGTCAGCAAAACCCGCAGGCTTCCTTAGTTACTTTCTATGTAGAAAGATCCAGAAACGTGCCTTTTCTTGTTGCGGCCCTTCTATGAGTTCCCGAGCCTGGCAGAGATGCCCTGGAAAGTTGCGCGATATCTGAGTGTGTTGTCTTTGTACCCATTTTTTCACTAACCTTCTAATTAATTCGCGGTTGTTCCTGGATTTGATTCAAGGCCTACAAAATCGTTAGTACAACTTCTTCTTACAAGAACTTGGTGGCAGGAATATTTGCATCGGACAGCCAGAACTAAGCTGTGCAACGCATCGCCTGGTTGGCTATTACTGGTGCCATATCTACCACACCAACACTGGCCATGGAAACACCCCTAAATCTAACCCCTCTAAACGTTGAGGTAGAGAGAAGTGCCGGAATGGTCGCCTACACACTGCTATCAACTGGCAGAGACGACAAAAAGGAACTAGGAACAAGGCGTACTAGGGCTAGACTAAACAGGCATTATGAGTGAACTTATAAATCACCATATACTCGGAATGGTCTCGGAGTCTATGGTTCCACAAGTAGTGCTCACGAAAAGGTCCAATAACTTTCTGTTCCCAGAAAGAGACGTCTGGAAGAGGAGTGAGTTTCATATCACCCTCCGACTTTGCACTATTCATGAATGGGCTCCAAGAAGTCAGAACTGGGGACAAGAGCGGGAGTAGCTAGTACTAATCCAAGGGTTGAAATCTCAGTAAACCTTGGAACGTATACCACAATATTCCAAGAAAAATGAAAGCCATATAGTTGGGAGTCAGGGAGCTGAACAAAATACCCCTGACAAACAAATCTATAAAAGTTTATTAGTATAGCCAAGCTGCCCTTAAAGCACTGAACAAATGGGTTGACTCAAAACTCGTATGGAACTGTTGTGAGAGATCGTCTATGTGATAATATAATATTGTTAGTCATAGGTTGTTGAAGTTTTTTAAAGAATAATAATACTTTCCTTCTGTTCCAGATCTCCAAAAAGGACGATCAATAACAACACGGTGTCTGGCAACTTCACCAAAGGATCCTTGATTCAGCTACATAACGGCGAGTTGAGGAGGATAGAGGACATGCGTACGGAGGATTTTGTCATGTCTGCGGAGAGGAGTCCCGAATTGAGGTTAGCCGAGAGTACGGTTGTGAGGATAGAGGAAGGACAGTCGGGAACGGCCACCATTACTCTTACCTACAATCAGAGGCGAGCACAGGTAATAATTTTTCTTCTGACTCATAACTGCGAGTTATCTCTTGGTTACGGTTGTTTCATTTCGACAAACAATATGACAGGTTGGTTTGAAAATTCCCACAGGCGCTTTCATTGGATATTTCTTCATTTCTTCATTCAGGGTTTGCTTTAGAGGCCAATTTTCCATCTGCGATTACACGGACATCCTCCTGGGACTGGAAAAACTGAGTCTGCGTTTTGCACTCAGGTTTATGTACGCCTACTTTCAGTTGATGTTGTAATTATTAATGGGCCGATATGATCAACTGAATTATTGAATATCGCATAAAATAAACAAGCGAAGTCACTCAGCAACATAGCAAATACGAAACTATTAGCAAGCTAAGATTCAGGATAGGTAAGGAGTCCAGCGCGGCATCTATATTGAAGATAGGAGTACCACAAGGGACAGTACTAGGTCCATTCTTCCTTATATACATAAACGATGTTACAAGAATAAACAATTTTAATGGGCATACAGTGTGCTATGCTGACTATATGGCAATCATATTTGTGGAAAAATCGTGGGAGGATGTTAAACTACTAGCTGAATCAGAAATTCAAAAGATTAATATGTGGCTCCGCCAGAATTTACTAACTAGTACTTAGATAAAGTAGTATGTATAAAATATCTTGGAGTGATTGCTGACCAACACACGACATAGACAGAGCATATTCTGTACGTCCTGAGATCCATACTATCAAAACAAAATATCATGATACTCTCTCCCTGGCAGAATCTATACTGCGCTATTGCATAACAGGATGGGAAGGGACTTTCAACACCACAATCCAAATACTGCAGAGGTTGCAAAACACTGTTGTTAAAATTATTGTAGCCACGAATATGCTCCTTGCACAGAAAATATTTTGATTTATACAGGGTGATCCATAACTACGCGGTGATGCAAACATGCATTTTTTTACATGAGATACCCTACATATTATTCTATATTCAAATTCTACTGATGATTTCCGTTCTTCCAATATAGGGTGTTGTTACATTATACAGGGTATTTCAAAAGTTATGACAATTTTTATCTCCAAATCGCTGTCAAATGAACGTACTGTTTATCAAAAAGTGATGAATCAAAAATCATTTTTTGTACACAGTTCGATAAAAAATATCACCTAGTTTAAAAATCGGTTATAAAAAAGCCCGCGACGCATATTCGTATACAGGGTGATGTAGAATGCAAATTTTAGATTTTCTCTCTTTTTTTAAATGTAACCCCCAATATTTTATTACACCAAAGAGTTGCCTTTAATATACTCTTTCATCTTTGTATAGCACTTGTTATGGCTGAATTGATTAGTTTCTGAAATATTTCGATTTTTCTACAAATTTTAAATATACCTTCTATTTGTTTACTAAAATTTATTTATTTTGAGAAAATATTATCAAATTTCATTCTTGCTTAACAAACAACTAAAATATAAGGCCATAATAGTACTTGATCAAGTCAAAACACTGGACTAGCGAGATAATACAGGTCAAGTGTGCTGAGGAAACAATTTTATAGACGTCATGCATAATTATCAAGCAGATCTATCAGGTAGGCTATGAAATATTAAACGACACGCTCCAAATAAAACGATTCTTCGTTCTTTCAAACGCATTAGTTTTAGATTGCCTCTGTTCTGGATATTGCTGTTCATAGTTGATACATTTTCGAGGCAAGTTGGCAATTTCTCAAAGATTCTCCTAAATACCCTCAATGGAAAAATTGATTTTTAAAGCTCTTTTTTCTCATAGTACAGAATTATTGAGCAGGTTATGAAAACCGTCAATTTTCCAAAGCATACCTGATAAATCTGCTTGATAATTATGCATCACGCCTACAAAATTGTTTCCTCAGCATACTTGACTTTATTATCTCGATGATTCAGGGTTTGGACGTCATCAAATACCATCATGACCTTATAATTTAGTTGTTCGTTAAATAAAAAACAAATTCTTTAGTACATTCTCAAAAAAAATAAATTTCAGTACACAAATAGGAGGTATATTTTAAATTTACCGAAAAATCGAAATATCTCGGAAACTGATGGACGTAGGTACAAGTCCTATACGAAGATGAAAGAGCATATTAAAAGCAATTGGGAGTTACATTTGAAAAAAAAGAGAAAATCTGGATTTTGCATTTTATATCACCCTGTATACGAATATGCGTCGCGGGCCTTTTTTAAAGCCGATTTTAAAACTAGATGATATTTTTTATCCATCTGTATAAAAAATATGATTTTTTATCAGTCACTTTTTCATATACAGTACGTTCATTTGACAGCGATTTGGAGATAAAAATGGTCATAACTTTTGAAATACCCTGTATAATGTAACAATTCCCTATATTGGAAAAACGGAAATCATTAGTAGAATTTGAATATGGAATAATATATAGGGTGTCTCATTTAAAAAAATGCATCACCGCGTAGTTATGGATCACCCTGTGTAAATCAAAATATTTTCTGAGCAAGGAGCATATCCGTGGCTACAACTTTTGTATACAACTTTTTTCGCTATCTTCTGTAGTAGTGGAGTTATAGACCGAGCCGGTACTAAAAACTCATCCTGTATAAAGAAGCAAATGTCTTGAATATCATACTACCTTCCTTACGTGTATCCATGTCGACATAAATATACATATAATTATAATTATAAAGAGATACATGCAAAAATGTATCGGTCAACTAGATCCGTTTCAGATATGAACCTGAATATTCGACCTTTCAAAGAATGACTCATTCAGTGATCCTTTTTCTTTCTAAGACATAAGCTATGTAATGAACTACTCCCTAAAAATTTAAAGCAAATATCCGCAATCAGGCACATATGCTCCTGTCAGTTACTGGTTTCAGACTTTCGGATTCACCCAATTGAAACTTACTGGCTTCAAGGAAGTCACGACCATCGCCTACGTCAAGAGGTGTTGATTGTACGGTATACTATAAATAGGTGTGAGCCACAACAGACATGATAGGGTCATAGTGGAACGATGCATAATTGCCCCACTATCCTTAAAGCCAACCTAACCTGCACATGAGTGACCCTCAAGTTGCTTTCGAACAACTGTGTCAACCTTCAGGTGTTAAAAATCCCTTAAGTGATAACTATAAAAATCGGCCAGATCTCATAGTCACCAGCTTAGGAAGCTTCTCAAAAAAAGATCGGAATACCTGAGACAATCAATGTCACTCACTATCACTTATTCCTAAGTAATTTTTATCAAATGTTATGTACTCCATTAAAAGTTCAAGAGGTGCCTGAAACTAAATAATATTCTTTGTTGAGGTGACACGAGTCTATTCACATTACTTTATTTGGAAAGTAATACCACAGCTTCCAAAAAAATAACTACAAGGCTTCACAATTTGTTTAATCCTTAGTAATAAATGAATCAATCAAATATTGTATAGTTGAGACGTAAAACAGTAACTTTGAAGTACAAAAATGTTATCTACCAAAAACAATATTCCCGATTACATGAAACAAAAATGTATAGAAATACTTCACCGCGATGTTTTGAACAAATGGTAATAGGATTCACTGCTATGAAGTATGTAATTATGAGCCATACAACCGCACTATGGCTGATTACTCATAACAGCCATAAAGATAGTACTTATATCTTATATCTTTGTTATATGATCTCATCATTTATCAGGTCACAGCCTGTAAAGTTGTATAAGAATAAACTTCTAAACAACCTTCAACTTGTTAGAAAGATTAAAGCCGTATATGAGCCAATAAGGAAGGAAAACTTTATGAAAAGAATGTTTCTGAAGTTTCATTATAGCTCATAAAACTTTTTTCTTCAGCCGGCTTCAGTTCATTTGATAGAGTCCCATATCGACTTTAGTATTTTATAAGCAGTCTGGCTTAAAGGACGATATATATGTCATCTGTATAGATGTCACGACTTTATACTGTTGTGAGTTTTGTTGGGACAGGTACAAAAAGCTACAAATTTGAAGCTCCTTGTTCATTTTCACAGTTATTGCTAAATGCAGAAAGTTGTACTCTCACGGCAATTATTTTAAGTGAAATAATGTTTGTATATATAAAAAACCCTATACGTAATTTCAGATCGTTGTGCCATTTTATTGTGGAATAATTGAGAAAAAACTAAAATAAAAGTAAAACTTTCGCACCTTGTATCTTAAAAATTAAGCATTTTAAGGCTTCATGTTACGATCTTAATCTTCTTAGAAAAGTGAGGTCCATCACCTGTCAAGCGTTGTCGGTCGAATATTCGGACACCCTGTATACTCCAAAGGATCTTCTTTGGTAAGTTGCTTGAATAATGTTGATGAAGGTTATCTCTTGTACCTAACCAGTCTTTCACTTACTAGAGATTTTCGGGGATACGTCTTTATGTAAACTGATTCTGTAATGTAAACTAAATTAGTTTACATACAAGATTTACATACCGCGCACGCCCGTAATCATACTGGTGCATGCACCTTTTTATCCGAACTGGATGGGTAATATAGAAAATGCTCCATCGTCTGGTTCTTCCCGCAGGTGCATAAATTGTTCAAGCGTATCTCCATCTCACTAGGTTATCCCCAGACCTGCCCATTTGGCATCCAATCCGGTTGAGACTTTTCCAGGTCCTCCAGTCCAGTTGTGATCCAGCAGGGACGCTTTCAGTTGGGTTCCAAGTTGGTATGTGGTTCTCTGTTAGCCGTCGCTTCCACAATACTTCTTTGGTTACTGATTTGGTTTGGAGTCTGTCAGTGGGTTTGTTGACATAATGAAAATCTGGATGCTGGTGGCTTGTAACCATGTAGGGGGTCTTTTATCTAATGACTGTCTACACCGTTCTGCCATACATGAGACTTCTCGCCTGATTTGTGGGAGGGTTATTCTCGCCAACATGTATAGGTGGTCCAGGTTGGTAGGCTGTAGGGCCTGGCCATATCTCCACGTCACGATTTCGTCAACGTGGAACGGTGCGGTGTCGCTGCAGGGTACCGTTGCCACGACGTGCTAGTGACGGTACGGCAACGTCGCCGTGACACGCCACGTCGAACGTCGTCGCCGACGTGTGGCTACTGGCTAGTAGGCCCGATTTTATTAACAGGCGTATTTTAACAAAGGCTTTGACCAATCAGAGCAGCCCATTCAAGAACGTGCATCTGAATGGGCTGCTCTGATTGGTCAAAGCCTTTGTTAAAATGCGCCTGTTGATAAAATCGGGTCTACTAGCCACACGTCGGCGACGTGGCGTTCCACGGCGACGTTGCCGTACCGCCACTGGCACGTCGTGGCAACGGTACCCTGCAGCGACACCGCACAGTTCCACGTTGACGACGTCGTGACGTGGAGATGTAGCCAGGCCCTTAGACAGCCCGTGATTATCCTACAGGTGTCGTTCAGGGTAGGCTCCAGTTTTTTAGCATGTGTTGATCTGTACCATACAGGCCACGCGTATTCTGCTGGAGCAAAGCACATAACAAGGGCTGTCGTCCGCAATACGCCAATTTGGCCCCCCATTGAGAGTTGACCAGCTTGCGAATAACACCGTTCCTCGTATTCACTTTTGCTCTGGTCTTCTCTACGTGCTTTTATAGGACAGAGTCCTGTCTAAGGTATAACATACAGATAAACTGGATTTGGGCAGTGCTGTCGCTTGGCTAATTTCCTGTAAACCTGAAGATTTTTTCGAGGAGGATTTTCTGATTAATGGACAGCTGCCTTTAGAGTTTACTCACTACGTAGTCGGCTAGTAACCGCTACAATTCTTGTGAAATTCATCCAAACTGCCATATTTGATTTTAAACTAAAATATCAGCTATCTGTAATCAGCTGTATCAGCTGTATTATATCGCATTATTGCACGTACTCCAACCTTGAACTATGGATACATAGTAATAAGTTTCTTTATTTTGAACTACTTTTGACCAGTTAGTTTTGAAATGTGATCCAACGTTCGTACGCGAACTAAAATAACTATTACGTAATATACAATGCTGACTATAATATACGTTGACTGTGTAACATTCCTGCATGTCAGATCACTGACCTTAACTTTCCACTTATTTTTATTTGTTGCTCAACATGTTTATAATCCCGTGAATGAGTTTAGCATCTTGCTATACCGGATTTACTCGTTAAGATACTTTTTATTTCAAGGTTGCGTTACAGGAACGCTTCGGTATTGGAAACGTTAATACCCAATCAACTTCTTTAAATAGATCCTAGCGGATAAAAAGGCTGCTTTATGTGTAGGCTTAATAGTAACAGCGGTTTACATCATGACCCATCGCTCCTAATATAGTTGATAATTTTATTGAAAGAAAAATCTTAACTTATGCCTTAGAAACCCTTTCACATGTTTTCAGTGTACAGAATACGAAATATATTTTGAGATAAAAAAAATCAAATTAAGTTGGCTATCGCGTTATCTTAGGCAAACAATTCTACATATAAAAATAAAAACAACTACAAATCAATAAACAGATAATAAGGGACCACAAAAAACCTTTGAAATTCATAATTAATGTTGTTTTAATTTTCCGTTTTACTTTTTCGCGATTACTTCGCCGCCGGCCGCTGTGTATCAACATTTCATTGCATTCAGTTAAGTTACAAGTTCACAACTGTTTCGAGATCCCGGGACTTCGAGATTAACCCCAATAATTTTTTAAACTCTAACACTAGTAACAGTAATGATAGAAATGCGAAAATATAGTAAACAAAAGTACATTTTCATTAAAACACAAAAAAATGTTTTACTCCTAAAAAATAAATACCAAACCAAATCACATTTGGTTATAAGACATAAAACTAGAAACAGGAACTAAAAACAAAAATAGAAATAGAAGTTCCATTTAAATATACAATTGAAATAATTTTTGAACATCTGCAATTTGCTTAGTAAAAATAACATATGACCTTAGAAAAACCAAAGAGTCTAGAGTCGAGTCTTTCAAGCGCGACCTAAGTTTGCAAATGGAACCGCTGAAGATATGGCTCTTTCAGCTTTCACACTCTTTGGTAATACTGTCAGTAAATGTTCCTCGCAAATCTAACAACAATTTTAGACTTATTCTTTAACACTTGACAATGTATAAAGTTACAATTCAAAAGCCTAAGTGTGGTTATGTTTGTGCTGTTAAAAATTGTCCTAATAAGAGTTATACTTCTTCTTATATATTTTTTTTAAATTTCCTGCAGAAATCTAGCATTATTAATGCCATTAGTGGATACTGTTATAAAATGTAGCTACAGCTTCACTTTGTATAAACTGATCATGCTACCGGACCTGGGCAGGTCGCGTTGGTCTTTATCGATGTGTAGGAGTTTTTTTTGGCTCGCGAAATCTTACGCCACTCTAGGGGCCCTGGGAAATGTCTTGCGGGGGTCGCGGGTGCCCCAAATTTGAAGTTAAAAGGAATAAAGCAGGCTGAAATTTCATCATTCGAAGAATCGAGATTATCGTGATCCCATTTTATTGACCACGGAATTTTGGGGACCAAAAAATTTCCGGGATTTCAGTATCTCATTTTGGATCCTAGTACGATCTAATAAATTTCATATACGCTAAATTACGCACAGTTTTGGAAAGTGATCAGTCCGCTGTAAAACACCTATAAACGATGTTTCAGAATGATTCATGTCTTTCGTTATCTAATTATTTCTCTTGAGTCTTTTTAACCAGTAAAGGTTTTTCGTCCCTGCTCCTGTTTGGAGTCTTCGAGCTGGAATGCAGAAGACTGGCAGCGGCTGCTTCGCTTTCAAATGATCTGGAGACAATTACCGCTTGGGGGCTCAGGAATATGGTAAAATGTAATGCTTCCAAGACCCAGTACTGCACGCTACCAAACAAGAAGTACTCAAGCCAGCACCCAGTTCTTATGAACAATCAGGCTGTGCCAAGGAGTCACTCATTCAAGCTCTTAGGAGTCAAGTTGCATCAATTGCAACAGCTGCCCGTAAAAAGCTTGGGTACCTATTCAGAGCCATAGAGTACTTTTCACCATCAAATCTACTCGCACTGTATAAAGCTCAGATGAGACATAGCCTGGAGTATTGCTCTCATGTCTGGGGAGCTGCTGCTCCTACTACCCTGTCTACACTAGATGCCGTCCAGAGAAGGGCAATTCGACTAATTAACGACCCGGCCTTAACGCGCCACCTCCAGCCACTTTCACCGGCGTATTGTTGGTGACCTTTCACTCTTCTACCAATATTCAAACAGAATCTGCTCCTCTGAGCTATCCTCTATAGTGCCGAACTTATCAGATGCACCCGCGCGACTGCAGCACCTCACACTAAGACGGTCGTTCTTCATACATCAAGAACCGAGCGGTATGACCGTAGATTTGTTCCCAAGGTGTCCAAGGCTTGGAATGGACTGCCAGGAGATGTATTTATTGGGCCTGCAGGTGTTGGCCAATTCAAGTCTCGCGTTAACAAACTTCCCCTAATAATAACATTTACACAGCAGTCGCGGTACTCTGGTATTTAGGCTCTGCCTACACGGTCTGCTTAGTTATTAAAAAACAAACATTTCATAGATATCCCCTTTCCAACTTATAAAAGGTTTTTTCGGAAATGATTTGTATTCTTTCCACGGCAGTAATACACTGTTACCAGACACGTATCCAGGATTTAGTTTCGGAGGGGGGGGCAGCTTAGGGTTGGTATCTATTAATTTTGCTTGACTGGGACTTGATCAGCAACACAAAATTTCTTTACCGGTTGGTGCAGATTTGGGTTGCCCTTTGACGTGACATTTTTAGCGGTACGTTTCGGTGGGGGCCCGGCCCCTGGCCCTGGAACCCCCTAAATACGTTCCTGACTGTTACACCTGTCACCAGAGGGTGTCAAACGAGCACCAAAAGCGATAGGACAGAGTGGTGATGTTTAGTCTAAGAGGATGCTGAGGGGATCCTTGTGCTCTAATACCGTAGACGCTCTCAGATTAAGCTTGAAAGAACTACGGACGGTGGTTGGATTTATAACTGGCAATTTGACGATCAGTGCACTCCTGCAAAAGTTGGGGACTGATGTGGCAAATCCTTTATGCAGGAAGTGTGGTGAGGCAGAGCAAACAGCTAGGCACATTATCTTCGACTATCACTGCCCTGAACAAAAGTAGGAACTCCTATCTGAATGTAGGTCAGGAGGGAAGACGGAAAACATAGCTCAATGCATCTCAAAGTTCGCAAATAGCTTAAGATGGATTCTGATCTCATTGACCGGGGGTGCACAAATAAGCCTTAAGTCTGAGCAGCAACCCTTAGGGCAACATTATGATTAAAAGACGCGCCAAGATGTACCCGACAGATGCCATATAGACCGACAGAAATAAGTGACATATTGTTTCGTTATGTAGATAACAAAAAACCGTTAATGGAAGATCTTCTCTGGCTGTTATGGAAATTTTTTAATAACACACCATATTATTACAAAGATATTATAAATTGTCAACTAAATAAATTAATGTTTTACAGCTTACTTAAATAATGAACAATTATTTCAAGCATACAGGATGAAGTTCCTAAGTCTGACTGTTGATCAAAAATTGAATTTTACAAATCACATGATTAATGAATTAGCTATTAGCTATATACTCTTAGAGAAACTGTTGGAAAGAACACCACCAAAAGTTGCTATTTTGCACTATTCCAAAGTAGATTGAGTTGACTTACGACATCCCATTTTGGGGTGCCTGTTCTTACACCTGTTTAAATAGGTTGCTAGTCTTACAGAAGCGAGCAGTTAGATGAATTACCAAGAGTCAAACTAGAACTTCATGCAAGACATTATTTTTATAATATAAAACCATAACCGTAATAGCACTATATATTTTGGAATTAACATCATTGATATTGAAAAATAACACAAAATTTGGGACCATTAATATAAATTATAATATCAGACAAAAATGATTTTAAATTAATCACCCCAAACACATCACTCGTTAAAGATTCAGTTATACATACATATACGTATAATAGAGTGAAGATATATAATATTCCTCACTCTTTTGAGAAAGATTTAAGAGTTTTCCGTAAAAAAGAAAAGCTTTATTACGGTCTAGATGAGTTCTATGACGAATTTAAGTAAATATTCAACCACAAATTTTGTCTTATTTACAGCTTTGTGAATAAGAATCTTGTAATTCTTAAACAATTAAGTATATTTCTCCATTAACAACTACGCTATTGGTAGAACACGCAGACAAACTACAAACTGAGAGAATACAGGCATCAGCATATCGTATATCGATTTGATTTTGTAATGGATAGAGATGCATTGTGTGAGAGCTATCTGAAAGATCAAGAGCCGGATAAATACGTAACTTCCAGAGGCTCACTTAGCACACCGCAAGCACTAAAGGTAAGCAATCTAATTCGGAATCCCTGATAAGAGATAAATATTTTAACCAGCATTTGGGTACTCCTGGGAATGTAAAGTTACAGGAAAATTACGACTAGGCGACCTGAAGCTGTATATGGAGAAAAAGTGTCGTCAAAGATGGCAACAAGACTGGCATCATAACAGCGGTAAACTGATACGTACACAGCCAATAATAAATAGATGAGAGCATCCGACATAAAAGATCTGCCGGTGTGCTATCTGGTACCCGAAGGTAACGGCAAACCAAAGAAATCGCTGCTAAACAGTAGCAGACTTCTTGGTGGAACGCCACGGCGCGTCCGCTTGGCCGCCAGAGGAGCGCGCTTTCTATATGCTGCTGCATATGAAAGTCGCAAGTGCAACCCTCGTATAATAAATAGATGGTCTTACCCTAAAGATTTTAAAAGAAGAGAACAAACAGGTTTGTTTTACACTAAAAAGAATCGGCCATACGCATCTGACTTCTTCCTACCTTTGTTAAATAAAAAAAACTATTTTCATGTATTGTGACTAGAAATAGTCTTGCCAAGCCAAACACTAATAATTGAAGTCATTTCAAATCCACGCAGGCAAACAAAGAAAAGGCATACATCGTATGTCTATGGTTTCTTTGATTTGAAAACGAATACAGGTACATCGTGCGAGAACTATTTGACTTCGTGTTTGCAACATATTCTCACTAGAAGGAGCCTTGCCTAGCTAAAGGCCTTAATTGGAGTCAGTTCTCCAATCCAAACTGATTTGAACACCTACGCTACTGGCCAGAACACGCAGACAAACAGAGAGAAGGCTGGCATCAGGATATCGTGTATCGATGGTGTCTTTATGGCGTATACACCGTACACGTACACATCAGAAATGGTCAGCGACCTTGGCTGTACCTTGCCTGAGGCGGCTCAAGCTGCGCTATCTGATTTGCGGTACCGTGGTACTACTCTCCGCGATCGGTTCCGACGCCACCGCAGAGCCAACTTTCATAATTGCCATTGCCAACGAAAGCCATCTCGTTAAAGAGTGCCTTAACTGTTTATCGGTTGACGCCAGGTCAGTGACTAATGCAACAGACATGCAAACTCGGTACGTAATGCGTACCCGGTACCGTACATGCAAAACGCAGTAAAGGATTTTTCACGTTTAAGGTCCGTTATACACGCACTGTTTTTTCTGTTGGTTGGAGGTTTGCGGACGGTAATTTTGGTAACGTCCACCATGGCTATGGTCAAGATGATAGTTGTGGCGCTACTAGCGCTAGTGTGTTACGCTAAAGCATACAGCAAAGTCATGTGAGAGAAGGCGTGAGCAAGTTTGACATTCCGTTTCTTGAGCCGGCCTTACAAGTCTGAGTACTTTATTTACTAATCCCCACTCAACAATTGTTTTTATGTCTACTTTGATCTGTGAGGCATGTTGCTGTCGCCGACACACCGTCTCCTGGGATGATGGTGGCTTGCCTGGTTCCATGCATGATATTATTTTTTTTATTGTCAACCCCCCCCCCCCCCCCCGCAAAAGCTGACAGCCTATGGCACTGTAGCAACGCTGCGAGAGGATAAGTGTCGGTTCATGTTAGATTTGAAAGGCTGCAGGTTATAGCCGTCGAGAATCAAATTCCCCGACAGCTCATTCCTCAGCGTCGAAGTTCTCCAAAAGAAGGAATGCTGGAGGAGACTGGTTCAGGGTCATAGTGAAGTTGAAAAACTGCCAGGTTAGGCTTAAAACCCACGATAATAAAATTCCATTTTTTTTTAACCACATGTTAATGCATCTACATAGTCTACGGATACACAAGCATCAACCCAGATAATTACAAAATGGTGCCTCTGAATGAGGCTTTCGACATCAACAAGGAGAACTACAGGCACACCACCGAGCTGAAAAGAAGATTCTCAGGACTCAGGGTTCTGCTGTCAGTTGGTGGAGGCAATGACATATCTGGGGAGGGTCAAGAGAGAAACCTTGTATACAGAATTGTGCTTGAATCAGTGTAACATCATTTGACGTTCATCAATTCAGCGAAAGGCCTAGTTAACAAAACCCAAGAAAATCCGAAGCAGTTTCAAACAATTCTTCGTAAATGTGTAGCACAAAATTGTGGGCGAGTGAGTTGTAGATGACAAGGCTGAGGAGCACAAAGAACAGTTCACAGCTTTGGTCAGGGAAATATGATGGTTTATTTCGATGTCCATTCGACCTAATGTAAATAGCACTGTTTACTACGATCCACGTAGCCTGGCACCTCACCTAGACTTTGTAACCCTGAGGAATTTCGATTTCTATACACATCACATCAACCTCAAGGAAGCTGACTACACCGCTCCTTTTTATGAGCTACTTGACGGGAAGGCCGATGAGAATGGTGATTACCAAGTCAGATACTGGCTCCAAAATGCCTTCCATGAGATCTGCTCCGAGATTCCAATCCCCAAGGAAATCCAGGATATCTTGGAAAGCGTAAATAATTACCAAGTACATAATTATAGTAAACAATGACAAGAATAATACTGACCGAGCGAAACTTTTATCGACCCAGTTAAATAATGAAACACCTGACTTTGCTAAACAGGAAATGTTCAACTTATGTACGGAGTTTAATGATATATTTTGTTTAGAATCAGTTAGAATTTCAGTTAATAACTTTTACGAACAAAAAATGAAATTACCCGATAAGACTTGAGACACTTAAAATTCCGTTCTGTGTCAAATTTTTAATTGAACCAAATTGCCTTAGGATAATTCTGTGAAAAAAGGGTAAGTTCAACGCTGAAAATACTTTATGGTTTACTAGAGACAATTTTGCTCTAGAGACAACTTTGTCGAACTAGAAGTGTTAGGGCCGGTTTCTCAATAAATATTTATCTGGAAGTTAACGGTTATCTGTCAAATAAATTGCTTAAACAATTGAAGTTTAAACTTATGAATTCACGTAAATCTTATCTGACAGTTATATCCATAGAAAAGCTATCTGGCAGCTACCTATTTGACACTTTTGACTGGACGTTGAGAAATCCGCCCTCAGTAAGCATAATTCAAATAAAGTTGAAAAAATCCTAATACTATATTTTTGAAATATGCACAATCAGTGAATTAAAAAGCCTAGGTGAAAATGTTTTTGAAAATCATTGTTTGGTTCTTTACTAGGAATCTAAAATCATCGAAAATGATGTTGAAAAAAGTAAAATTATAGCACAATACCATGATGATCCCTTACGGGTGGTCACTGTGGACAGAAGCGATTGTTAAAGAAGGTAAGGACAAAATTCAGATGGAAAAACATGTCTAAGGACAAAGCGAATTATGTAAAATAGTGTACTAAATTTCAATTAAAAAAGATGTTCCAAAGCATCAAGACGTTTTAATTCTTTCTCAAGGGGTTATCCCCAAGTCACCACAGTTATACCATAAGTCGCCAGGCGTGCTACATGGCACATCTTAAGCTAAGCAAGAAGGATGGTACATTCCTACCCTAAAGCACTAAAATGGAATAAACTATGTACAATTTTACCCCATGAATGATTTTTGGCAGAGACTTGTTTATTGTTGTGAAGTTTGACTTGGTGAGGATAAGTTTATTACGGGTCGCCGTTAAAGCTAGTGGTATGTTCCATTATACCTGCTGGTACGTAACTACGTACGTTCTGCAGTAAGTTTATTATTGTATTCATGTGTGTGCTTAAAAAATGGAATCTAGTTGTATGCTGAATTGTCATTTTTCTGGTAAATGAAGTTATGTACATGAGATCCCTTCGTACCCAAACCATCGTCCACAACTAACATCTATCCAAAACACGCGCTAAAAAAATTGATTTCATACATCTTAACCTGAGTGAACTTATACCCGATTCACATTTCATTTACGACACGTCAAATAGAATCGTGCGCTGGGCAACAGGTCGGTGGTCTAGTTGCCAGACTTTTATTGATCTCCGGGTCATAAACTACTCGGTAGCTACATGAATAGGGTCTATTCACTAATTACTAGACAGCCTCATGAATGACCCATAGACCACTGTTGCCCAGCACCCGATTTTATTTTAACGTTGCGTAAATGAAGTGTGAATTGGGTATACTTGTTTCAGAATATTTATATTATCAAGCATGTAAGTGTCATAAAAACAAAGTAGGATTATCAGAGCGTTTCTGAGAATTCTAAGCCCAAAATTATCTATACAGGAAATGAGCTCTTATTCTGATTATTATGGATAATACCAGGATCAAGTATTTCCAGGTCAATGGCGTTTATTCGTACGCTCTTTACTCGTAGATTGATCTCCTAATAAGTATCAAAAAATTCAACAGGCAATGTGAAATAATTATAGCATATCACCAAAGTCAATTTTTTCCAGAACAACGGAAATTCCTTTATGGTTACAAAAGGCGAAAATGATCAAAACCCCCAAAAATTCCTAAAAAAGAAGTTTGGAGCGGTTCTGAGAATGTTTGTTTTATCCAAATTACTTTGCGTCCATGCAAAGAATTTTCATCATCATTACTTGCTATTATACTATATGTCTCACTCCAAATTCCCACAAAATCCGTTCAGCAGTTACTGAAATTAAGCTCGTAAAAATATAGTCACAGACCATAAACCTCCTGGAGTACGATTTGTTGTGAGATTTCGAATGAGATGCGTTTTTGATAAAAAACCAAAAGCTGCTTACTGGCACAGCTGGCAGTCAATGTGGCTTATTTAATAATAATTATTATTAACAATTTTAAATTTGTTCTTTCTAAACATTTTTTACAAAATTTGATAAAGGCTGTAGAGGTCGCTGGAACGTCACTAAAGAGTTTATCATTCAAAATGTGAGCTACATTAGTTTCCATTTTTATCTAGTGTAGTGGCTTTTGCTTATTAGATAGCGGAGATAAATAAATTGTGTAAATCTTATACAGGTAAAATGCTCTTTCTAACCATTTTAGATTCTAATTATTGTTCAAGAAATCGAAATAAAACTTGTTTAAGTTACTTATGGGTCAAAATTAAGTCTCTCATACCCTGCATTCCTTTATGGCTATCTTTCGTGGATTTTGGTCAAATATTATAACTACGTTCTTCTTCACTATGATTCGGTCTATTATATTTAAGCCGTCTTTTCAGGTGTAAAAAATGTCGGTTACATTTCTTTAAATTTGTTTTTGTGAAGCAGCCTTTACGGGTTGGAAGATCTGATTCAGCTGATTAAATCTGAAGATGGTTTAAATATGATTCGCGAAAAACATACATAATTTATCACATAAAACTAAATCCAGCATTCCAGTACGTATTTATCAAATACAATCAAGGTTGATGTGATGCCTTCACTAATGCACCTCCTTCTGATGACCAGACAAATTCCCTACTCGTGAATCTCATGATGCGAGCGCTACGCGTCCTCTCTTTTTTCTTTCTCTCCTGTGTGTACGTGTAGCATTATAAATCTCGATCCGGAGGCTTCGTGGAATGCGCCTCGACTGTGATGGTACCATGGTACGGCTACGGCTGGCGTACTACTCTCGTGCACAGTAGTACTACAGCCAAGCTGCGACCGTTCAAGGGAAAGGAGGGAGGTGAGGAGATCCATCAGTCTAGTCATTTTAGACGATTCATTTTTGTAGCTAGGTCCCGTAGACCTGCCACACCTGCTTCGATATGACCAGTAAGATCCAGTTTCACAATCGTCAGTTAACTAGTGGTTAAAAGAAAACTAGCGATGCGCGAAAATAATCCATTTCGTAATTGGCGGTTTACGTCAAAAGCTCTGGTTAACCAGTAGTTAAGTCAACTCAAGGATAAATATTTCAATTTGTGGTGGCTACATATAAAAATATTTCGAATAGATAATTATAGCATAAATGCACAATCGCTGCTTATTATTTTGACAATCATTTATTACGGTTAATTTAAGAGCATATGACATTACTGCAATTACATAAGTACAATGCATTCATGTACATGAGGCATGCAAACAACTCGATATTATGTCCCAGCAAAAAAACGTGTTTCTTCATGGAAATGAAAGTATTAGAATCCATTATCAAACATGAGTTCGATTCAATGAGAGGCTGGAATCGAAGCACACACTGAAATTCAATTGAACCTTGCTATTGGATCGACAACAGGACATAGTTAATTATCAAAAATATCCTTCCTATTGGATAAAACATTGCTCTATTTGAGGAATACTGAATGTAAGTTTTCATTGGAGCAAAGCGTGAATGATGAAACGACGTAATTTTCTATGTGTATGAAACAGAGCTCCACGATAACTACAGGACTTCCATCTGTTGATTAAGTGACCACCAGAGGTCACCAATAATTATGAAACAGGGCCTAAATCTGTATAGGAAATATTGTTTCGTGCTAATCTGCAAAGGCCACATATGTATGTACCAATATGTACAGTATAAACACTTGTACTGCTAGTGTTAATTCTGTTAATGCATTTAGAAAAATATTATCAAGGAAGATGGCATCAGTTGGAAGAAGAGCAGTTGGACGACGTATCAAGGCAATACCTTCAATGAGCCGAATTGTCATCTAATAGGCTCAGAGAGCGGCGAATTATGGGGATGACGGTTCAAAAGAGAAGGGTCATTTGAAATATCAGTCATCAATAACAAAAATTGGTCTTACTTAAAACACGTCAAATATTTAGGAAACGTAGGGCAATAGCTTTCCAGACACTAATGTTTTAGGCCAGAATTTTTATTGGTGATTTCTCCAAGATATCTTCAATGTATAACCTAAGGTTATAAAATAAACATAACTCTGCAGCAAAAAATACCACCGAAATTATATAAGAAAATTACCAAAATAAGAGGGAAACCTTTTGGGTGCCAAAACACTTTAAAATGAGATCAAGAATCTATACTGCAAAACGTATAGAATCGTGATTGTATTACTAATTCTTCAGTGGGATGTGACCCAGTGCGATTATATAAATATACTTAATAGAAAAATAAATGTTCTCTAAATTAAAGATTGTAAAAGCTTTCTTTGGATATTGGATTGTAATCATTAGTTGCATTACTAGTTCTTATTTTGGATTTATCAACAATACAGATGTGGTCTTTAATATAATATCTGACTTAATTGGGAAGTTACAGTTTAAAAAATAAAAACTGCTTCCTTTGTACTTCGATAAAAGCTACGATAACCAAAACTTCAGTAAAGAAATATCGCAACAGATGTGGTTTCAAATATGGGCCAGTTAAACACGATGAATTAGACGTATTTGCGACTTGACTTATAGATTTTTATCTACTATTTGATAGAAGTATAGAATCTAGAATCACTGAATGTGACCTCATTGTTATGCACCCAAATAGTGACGACGTCTAGGTTCTTGTCATACGAAAAGTTAGCGGCGACTTTTGTGTTCGATTTGAAGTAGTACTTTGCGAGCCGAGCCGAGCCTCAGAGTTTTGAAGAGTTTATTGACTTTTATTTTTATATTATAATATACATTTACGTTACCGGCTGCGCTAGGCAATCCTGTACATTGTTGTAACAGGAACCAAAAACACACTTTTATTAAGAAGTATCAAGCAGTAACAGAAAAACGTTTCACCTGCTTTGACTGGACTACTTGCATAGTACTACTACAAGCTTTTATTCGATAGGGAAAAGAAGAGAGGAGCGAGAAGTGAAGATCGTCTGAAGACGGGTACAGTCTTTCTCTTTCCCCTCTCATGTTTATCTCTCTCTTTTTCTCTGCACGATGCGGCGCGACGAGAACGATGGTTCCGGGACTCGATGTCCTTGAACGGCCCAGGCCTACTATATGCTTTAATCTTTGGTTAAGACCATGTTGCCGAACCGACATCTAGAGGCAAATTGAACATGCCTTCTACAGCGCAATGTCTTCAATTAATAGATCTATCTACCCTATCAAAAAATGTTATGTATATTCATGTTTATGTATAGTTGAGAAAATTTTGAAAAGAAACTGTGGGTCACTGCATAAAGGAGACTTTGGTGTTAACTGGCAAGCTTTCGGCAATATTTATTGCCATTTTCAGAGCTTTAACGTTGAGGTTTGTCAATGAAAAGACAGCTGTGCATTGAGTCAAAGAAGTAAAATGCCAGCTGTAATACAAAATCGTCAAACAATTTTAAAAAAATTCTATTTTCAACGACCTTTACATGTTACTGTAAAGGTCGTTGTGTCTTTGTAATTTCATATCTATATGTTGTTTGTTCCTGACCTGCTTGTTGTGAAGATACCGATACTAGCATAGATACTAGAACAGGACCAGCGCTTCTGGTGCTTATTTCAAACCCAACTGGTGACAGGTGTCCGTAGCATGTTGGATGATATACTGGGATGCTGGTTCTGGGCCCGATTAGAGGGAGTCCTACGCCTTTCCCAGTATTCCCACTTACTCCTATGTGTCTAGGCACCTAAGATAATGTTACCTTGTTGGTGTTCGCTAGTGTCTTCATGATAGCTGCCCGGCTGTCTGTGTTTACTTAGACAGTCTTCAGTGCTTTACAATACGAGTATTCAATTAGGGCTAGGAAATGGTTCTTACCATCCAATATTTTTACACCATGTCAAACCCTGAATCCTGGGTTGAATGCTGCCGTCGTACTTTACAAGGCTTGGCAAGGATCTTTCAAATGACATGTGAACCGACTCGAGATTTTTAATGGGTACCGTTGATGGGTACAGACTTCCTTGAACAACTTCCCTCGCATTGAACGCAATAAACTATACCTGTTGAAGAATAAACTCTCCGGCAGATCATTATACAGTGTAGAAGGTTCCCAAAGTAATAACTTTTGGAAAAGGCTGGCTCGTTCAAGGTGTTAAAATTTCGATCTCATGAAAAACACCTCACCTAATGCTGTACGTTCTGCAATCCAAGAATGCATAGCTGCCCATTTCTTATGAAAATATCTGTAAAATTTAAAAGATAACTCTTGGAACAGGGGAGGCTCAAGGTGTTAAAATTTCGACCTAATCAGAAACACCCTTTAGGTTTCTTAATGTTGACTAGATAGCATAACAATTTGTAGATCTTAGCCAATACAACAACATATCTTTGATATTGCAAGCCACAGGGGGTTCTTCGTAATATCAGACTTTCAACTAGATATTTACAGTTTTATCGAGTCTAGAAACTTCGGGATAGTTGATTCGGAGAATAATACAACTTTCTGCAACGAAAGAGTACCCTCAGCTTCTTCTGGAACAGCCACCTGACAATTCTGGCCATATAGTCATATCAAGACATATTCATTATTGATGTCAATCCACAGAAGATTTAGGAAGGCGATTTGGTCATTAGACACCCTTCCAACTCCATGACAAATATACTATATCCTAACAGCGATAGAACGCTGCTATTTTACTTTTCTATTTTTGGCACCGCTAATTTTGCAGCTCAAAGCTGTCGAACTATAGTGTAATAATTATTTTAAAGTCGTATTTAAATTTAGACTAATTTATCCTTAGTTGGGTAAATGTGGCAGCGCTGCACTTACGAGTCCAAAGACACCGTTTTTTAACGCTGGCGCCAAGATTATGTTTTTCTTTAATTATTTATTACGAAAGGAGGAAAGTAAGCACACATTTCTGGTTTCTAGGTAACGAACGTTCCAAATTTTAATGGCTGCGGCCGGATTCCGCCGTTTTTATGGGTTGCTCACAAAAAGAAACATTGTGGTAAGATCCGCCTGAAACGGCACTACAGTATTAAACAGATGAAGACCAATCACTTTTTATAAATAGCATAACATAAAAGCATCATCTCTATCGCCATCCAGAAGTGCAGCAATAGAGGATAGCTATCTATTCAACATTGGCATTTGGAAAAATACAAATAGGTCCCAATTGGGTCTAATCGGGTTTTTTTTTATTTTTGTGATAATTGTAAAGATCATATACAGGGTGTCCCACGACGATTAAGACAAGCAATATATCGGAACTGGGCAGTAGTAACGAATTATAATTTTGGGCACGTAAATTGGAGCAAATATAGTATCTTTTCTTATTATTGTGTCACCCAATGAGGTATTTGTTTTTGATCACGTGACATCCGATTCAAATGTTTTTCCTCCCGATAACACAATTCCAACAAACTGCACACTTGGGGTCTAAAGTGACGAATTCAAGAGCTACCGGTACTTAAAGGATGGTACCACTACCATTGATTACAACACGTACCCCTACAGTTAAAATTAGTTTGGTAGTCATAATGGTAGTGATACAGTCCTTTAAGTACCTGTAGCTCTTGAATTAATCACTTTAGACCACAAGTGTGTTTGTCGGAATCGTTTTATCGGGAGGAACACAAAAAGTCATAATTATACAGGGTGTCACATTAAAAATTTTGAATCGGACGTCACGTGACCAAAAACTAATACCTCATTGGGTGACACAATAATAAGAGAAGATACTATATTTGCTCTAATTTACACCCACAAAATTATAATCCGCTCCTACTGCGCAGTTCCGATATATTGTTTATCTTAATCGTCGTGGGACACCCTGTATAAGTGCTATAGCAAAACTATTTTTTTTTGCAATAATTCAAAAGTTATATCAAAATAAAAATTAATTTTTGAATCCCGTAGCAAAGACACGCCGACAGCTCCCGAACAAAACCGAGCGCGTGTGACGTCATGATGTTAGTTTTTAACTCACTGCAGTTTTTTTAAAGAGAGATAATAAGCACAGCACAGATACTTCTGAAATGTGGACGTGGAGGAGAACGCTGAGAGTTCCGTATACCGCCCATCGAACTCATGTTTCCATACTGGATGAGCTCGGTAATCCAAAGAGTCTATCCTCCATTGTTTCGACGAGAATGCTCACATTCTTCGGACATATTCACAGAAGCGATAATATGGAGAAACTTGTAGTTCAGGGTCATGCCCCGAGTGGGCGGCGCCGGGGCCGTTCCCCTACACCCTGGGTGGATACGACGAAGCAGTTGCTGGATATGAGTATCAAGAGCGCCACTGAACTGACAGTGAATCACAAACGATGGCGAGCTACAGTTCTCAAAACTATTGATAATACTCGTGTCGGCAATACTCTAGCTCCGACTTAATGCATTTTACGAATTCACAACATGTCTGTTAAGACATTGTCACTACGATGATGAATAAGCACAGTATTTTGCCCTTATGGTGAAATGCATCTGGTGCAAAATGTCTGTGTTCTGATGCTAGGTATTTATTGTATGAAAGAAAAGATCCCTGAAGATCGTCTAGAATATCAAAATAATCACCCGCAGTACAAAAATAATGAGATAAAGCTGTTTTTTATTGAAAGAGAAGTTCTAGAAAGGTTTTCGCAACGCCTATTAGCAGTAGTAAGGCATTTTCAACTTATTGGTGAGAGTAAAAATCACCATAGTGAGGTTTTTGAGAATATTTCTTACAGATACAATACATATAAACCATTTTTCACCACTTTTCATCATTAAAAATATACAACATCTTTGAAAAAACAGTAGATAAACTTCGTCTTTCTGTCAACTGGTATTTCTCACTTGTCTTTCACATTTTGACTAATGGCGTGCTGGTATTGCCGCATATCTCAGAATTGTTTTGAAATTTCGGGAATTTTGTAGTGTATGTGCAGTGATGTTTTTTTTTTAGTTCTTTTGACCCAAAAGTTTAAAGTCAACATCGCAATACCTACGAGGGAAGACTTGCACTGTTATAAAATCATCATCATCATAGTCATAGTGTCTTAACAGACATGTTGTGAACTCGTAAAAATTTTCTCATTTTACGAGTTTCTCTTGGGATATCTTTAAGATCTTTGATGCAGTAGTTTCCCATTTGCTTTCTGCATCCTCATGCCGTTGACCAGATGGTATCTACTGGTTCATCCGCCTTTAGGGGCAATTTCTCACCCCAAGGACAAGAAGGTGTCCTCACTCTTCTCAACTCGTCCACGCAAAGCTGTTGGTTGAGAAGAGGTTACTGCTTATACCGGCAGTAGTTCGGTTCCTTTTAGTCGCCTTTTACGACACGCAGGATATACGATGGGAGATATTCTAACCCGCCCCCACACGGGAGATTAAAATAGCTTCAACATTCAACAATAGAATCATTCATAGTAAAATTGACATTTCTATGTTTTTCTCATTAAGTATCAATATTATTAATAACAAATTTTCAAAATAAATGAATAAAAAACTCTTTTTCAAAGTCCCAATTGCTACGGTCTTATTAGCTCATTTTCCTTCCAACTCAGAACACTGAACTTTAGCACTAAACCGGGTTGGGTGAGCTAAACTTTCTAGTCTTGTGTCTGTTGGTGGCTTTAGGTTTTGTCATCTAAATTTAGAAAATGGCTCACTAACTTCTCTTTGAGGCTCCAGGTTGTTTGTTATATCAGGCGCATCCATTATATACACTTTTTTGAATTGAGTACGGAAGCTTCTTTGATCATGGTAGGCTGTCGGTCTGTCTGTATCTTTGCAATCTTTGCTACTATATCTAAAGCTCAGAATGTACTATAATGTATGTATGTATGTAATTTCAGTACATCCTTGCGAGAACGTTGGTTTATTCAACCTTGCTATGTTTTGCTCTTAGTGAATCACACTTTAAAAAATCTAGTTTTTGTACTCTTTCAACGCTACAAAACTAGGTATGTCCCCTATTTCTAGACTCTGTGTAGGTGTAGTTAATATAGAAACCGGTAAAAACTCCATTAGCATTATTAAGCAGCCATTACGGCACACCACAGTATCTGAGAGACGTTTATGGCATAATAACAAACCGCGCACAGACCCCTAGGTGCATTTCCTTAATAAAGCCGAGTATATAAATATGTTTTATTGCAGGAAGTATGCTGTGTAACGTTTCGCCACCAGATTTTCGCCATACATTCTACCGATATTGGTGTCTAAGATTCTTGATGTAGCGGTGCTTTTTCATTGAAAAATATAACTTTTTATTTATTAGGTTTAACATACATATTACGAGTATGTAGGTTGCACCTAGTACTAACTACATATTATGTATGTTACGGTAAAAGTGTTTACTTTGATAGTTTATACACTAGTTGGATATTATACAAACTATCCAAATATCTGGTTATTTTGATGGAAAATCATGTTTCTACTAAAATAGCTATGAATATTGGTTGGTTGGTATACTATCCAGCTAGCTTACAAACTATACAAGATATGCCGCTAAAGTATATACCACAAAGATATCAGTGTTTCTGGTCAGTTTACAAACTATCCACATGATTTGGATAAATTAAGCACCTGAGATGTCTAGTACTACACCAACTCGTTGGTTAGTATGTGAACTAACTCTTTGGTTACTTTAGTTTAGAACAATAATGTTTAGTCAAAAGTAGTTTATTCATAGATAGAACATACAATTGCTGTTCGATTCGATTATCTGTAAATCATTAGTATTCATTACATGAGAATCATTCTTGTGTTAGGTCCTTGTTCGCGTATTCTCTTTATATGTTGCAGAAGTGCATTATGATCACTGTCATTCATTAATTTTGAATTTTGGAACTTTTTCTCGTAACATTCTAATAGTAACATTTCAAACTGCTGTTGCTGATCTATTTTTAGTAAGTAAATACCTGTTGTTAAACAAATTTTACAAGATACGAGAGTAAACAATACCAACACGTCACACTTGCACTTGGCATAAACGTAACCTCACTTTTCTGTTAAATTGGCTAAAGAAAACTAGTTCACATACTCCGTATACTAACCAAGAAGTAGATACCTGTTCTTAAACAAATTTTACAAGATACGAGAGTAAACAATACCAACACGTCACACTTGCACTTGCCATAAACATAACCTCACTTTTCTGTTAAATTGGCTAAAGAAAACTAGTTTACATACTACATACTAACCAAGAAGTTATTTAATTTGCATACAAACCAACGTGTTGGCTATTATGTATTAGTATAGTGTATAGTGCATACCTTATCCAAATGATGTGGATAGTTTGTAAACTGACTAGAAACACTGGTTAATATGTGTGATATCTTTGTGGTCTATACTTTAACGGCATATCTTGTATAGTTTGTAAGCTAGCTGGATAGTATACAAACCAACCAATATTCAAAGCTATTTTAGTTGAAATATGATTTTCCATTAAAATAACGAGACTTTTGGATAGTTTGTATAATATCCAGCTAGTGTATACACTATCAAAGTAAGCACTTTAACCGTAACATGTATATTTTGAGTATGAAATGCTGCATCATTTGAAATACTTACGATCAGAATAATTGTCCTTAGTTCAAAACTATTTTATTGATAAACCTGGATTTGGGGCAGTTGCTAGAAATCTTTAATTTTTGTATTAATTGGCCTTAAAACTGGAAACATGAATTGTTAAAAATTAAATAGAAGTTAATTTACTCCTACTAATAGACAGTTAAATCAAAAAAAGAATGTCCCGTCCCACGCGAGATAAACTAATCAAAGCAAATGTATTGGGTTCCTATGACCCTGCAGGCGCATATCATCCACATATCGCTGTATTACACCACGTGCAGCACTCGATTGGTTGATTCGTTTTGTTTTTGTTTGCTAGGCGTACATGAGGGACCAGACTAGACTAAAAATGGACAGGCTGTGAAACTTTTGGTATTAATTTCCATTACGTTCTATCTTTTGTTGAACCTAAAGCTAAAATAAGTTATCGTATCTACAGCATCAAGATGTATAACATAGTACAGTACCTATTTTTTATATTACAATTCTTTAAACATAGATGTATACGTAGAAAAGGTTTAACCTGAAAACTATTCCATGCAGAAGTTTTCGCGGTTCTGGCTTGTGTATCGTATTGAAGAATATTATATTCAACCTTATTAAAGGGCCAGAAACAGGAATATGAAACACTTGAATACTTACTGTGAGATTGCCAAATTGGTTTATCAATGCGAGGATCGATTTTGGGGGATAACTGGCCCCCCATTGTTGTTTCAGTAGTGAGGGGGTTAGTGTTCAGTGTTCAGTTGCTCAGCAGCAACTGCTGCTCATCCTTAAGGCTAAATTCAGATAGGAGATCCTGCTTTCACTCAAGACACGAAAGTCCAATACAACATGCTTAGTTGTTTCCCCTGCCTCATCGCACTTCTTGCATAAAGGATTTGCCGCATCAATCCCCAAATTTACAGGTGTGCCCTGAACGTCCAATGACCGGTGATAAATGTAACCATCTTTCGTAGTTCCTTCTTGCTCAGCATGTGAGCGTGTCAACGGTGTTAAAACACCTCCCTTCAGCGTCCTCTTAGACAGAACATTCTGTCTCAGCGGTTCAGATGCTCATTTGACACCGATCTGGTGTCTAGTGATATACGATATGCTGGTTCTGGCCCGAAGAGACAGAGTTTTGTACGTTCCTTGGTATACCTGTCGGCCCTCGCTGTACTAGGCACCCAATGCAATGTTACCTTGTTGGTCTTCTCCAGTATCTTTAGGGTATTATGGCAATCCTACACTATTTTTGAAGTATAATAGTTACTTTCCAAGGCCATCAGGGCCACGCGGCTGTCTACGTTTACTATATAAGTAAACGCATCACCACTTATCCCATTAGGATGCTTGACGGTTATGAGGGATTCTTAGGGTGACGTACAGGGCACCTACCGGAGCCTAAGTGTTGCGATATTGGCAGATCTACCTCCTTCCAACACCAGGTGCCAGTGATGTGAGTAGTGAGACACGCTGCACACTGTCACTTGGAGTAACCCAGAAGAGGATTGAAAGATAAACCAAAGAGTGGATACTATTGGATCCATTGAATTCTCACACCTGGCACAATATCTCAGGTCATCACCGCCAGGCTTAATAACTCAATAGTACTCAGTACCTGCAACCAGAGAGGGACATTTCTGTCTTTCTCTAGACAAACACCAACTGAAACTGCCAGTAGGTCTATTGACAGTACATTGTACAGCTGCACGTAATGGGGGTTTTTACTGTGTTAGAAAGGAGAGTCTTCCGCAAATAATCTATGCGGCTGTAACGCCTTAGGTTACCACAGGCAGAGGGTTATGGGATCTAGAACTTTCGATGCAGAGGACTTAAGAGACGTGGAGCTCAAGGATTTTACTAGAAAGGTCATGCAAATGGATCCTCCCTAAATGCGCATCTAACTATGTAACCGATTTGCTGAATTAGTTCATTCACTATCACTAACAAATACCCCTGTAGAACCTCCATAGTGACCTTCACCGTTACTCGGGACGATAAAACACATTATTTATGAAACATATGAGCAAACAGGTAGTCTCTACGATTTGTCTTTGTCATTTTACGTTAATCAATTTCACATCCAGTTTTTGAGCCATTCGTACAATGGAGTCATTTTATTTACATAGTAACGTAAAGTAAAATTATGCATACGTGAAGTATGATGCCAAATGAATGTACTAGGTGAATTTAATAGCTCTCGTCATTCTGCTTACATCAAGCCGTCTATATGAGTATAATGCAAGTGTTGCCAAAACAAGTCTATGTTGATAGAATGCATAAGCAGAGGTCAAACGTTGTATAATTGTGATGACGTTAGTGTAATATAGTTTAGGAAGCTTAGTACGATAGATTTATTGAAATAAATTTAATGAGCACAAAAATTCTATGATCCCAACGTGAATCATTCAAAATTTCGCGTGAAATCTTCAAGGTATCTTTCATTCAGACTATTTGCTATGTAGTTTTATTATCTGCTGACGTTTGGAGAAGAAAGAGAAGCCTTCGATCCGGAAGGTTATTCACACAAGGTACATCAGAAACGATGATGGTTGTCAAACAGACTAGTCAGTACAGTACTTATTTAACTATAGGTGATTTGCTTATCAGACACACATCAGTCATCACTTATGGTCAAAAACAACGAAGATGTATGCACGTGAAATGCATATTATGATTATTTTACTGAATTGAATGATTGTGGTTAAATTACTGAGATTAAGCTAGCCAGTGGCGGATGGTGTCATCTAATAAATCAATCCCAGAATAATTCTCTAAAAGTCCTATAAATTATTTTTCATCGGCAGATAATACCAGAAGCTTCGTAGGCTGCAAATTTCCAGCGTAGATCGGTCGCCCTCATATGCGAGGTATATGGGTGCACAGCGAACGATTTTTAAAAACGAGGCGTCTGATTGGTAGAGGCATGCGCGTTGTGTAATGTACGGTGATCATGAATGATATGCGGCTGTAGGGCCACAGCACTCAACACATTCTCTTTGGTTAGTTTACCTGGGGTGCGGCAGAGTAATGTTACCGATGGTGTACCCAGTACACCAGCGCTTGTAGTTAAAGGTTAAGTAAGAACACAGTGCAATATTTAAACGATAAATTACTAGAACTATCCAATACAATGTCAACAAAAGGCTGAGCCTGTAACAGGAATTAAGCGCTCAAGATGTACACATCTGGAAAATAAAAAAAATGATACCTGAGTAATCAATTCACTGAAGAAGGATAAATTTGAAAAATAGGTTACCATATGTTTAATTAATGGACATGATTTTATTTTATACTGGCTTGATTGACATAAAAACCAGGTTAGTAATTGTAATAATTAAACAAACAAACATTAGTAGATTACACACCAAATAGGTAGGTGCAATAATATACTGTGCAATTATACAATGTATAACATAACTCCATCTCAAGGGTCATCGGTGTTAAGGGTCAACTAGCACAATACCTTACCGAGGGATTAAACAACAAGGGCGGAGTATTATAGCGAAGCTGTGTGGCCTTCACTAAGATATTAAGAGTACGAAGTACGAAGGGTCAACTCGTGACGTACTTCGAGATTACGTAATCTGTTTTTATATCGCAGGCATCCAAGAATTGAGTTACCAAACCATTAATGATATAAATGTGTGTATGAAAGTTTGTTAATTGTCTAGTAAACATTTCCTCAAATAAATTAATAAAATGAATCAATAAATAACGATGGCATTAGTGGGATTGGGTACTCTGTAAAATAAACTCGCCTAGGCTATTGCAGACTGTAACACAACCACAGAACACTTCTTTACTGTATATGATATAACTGGGAACTATATAGAGTACAGAGTGAGATTTGGACAAAAAGGTCCTGGCCCGAACGCAATTTCGAGTAGATGTAGAACAAACATTTCAATGTGACAAACAGCCTAAATTATGTTGATGCTTATTAGACTGTTTAAACGCTGTTGGATTTTCCCTTTCCTTTATTATATTTGCCTTTGCGCTTTTGCGTTGTAAATTATAAAATCCTACCACCCTGACATTTGCAACGCATAGCACACGAGCACATCCCTGAACATATCTTGCCTCTTGTGCTTCCTCTGAACTAAATCATTGCATGAAAAAGACGAATTTATCTCTTCAAACCATTTTTCAGCATCATACTGTTGCTGATGTTCGTGTTATTTTGTAGATGTTAGTTAAAATGTAAACATAGCTTTTCATCGAGTTTGAAGAATTTCTGCTGAATGAACCAATGTATCTAGGCGGTCAATAAATCCACGACATTACACACACCATTACACACACCTACATAGATGTTTATTTATTCTTACTGTGTGTGTTTGGACGGTGGTATAATCAGCGTGGAAGAAAATTCTAATTATGTATTCAAAATAAACGCTCATATACACATTAATGTAAATTTTTCTGGCGTTCGTCCATCGTTAAATGCTCAGCACAGGGTTGGACTTTAAGAGTGTTGTATTTATTTCTTATTCATCAATTTGGATTCCGACAAGCTCGTTCCATAATACAACAATGCCACCGCAAAGCACATTTAATTAATTACGCCATGGAAAACAAAGAGTACTGTACAGCTGCATTTCTTGACGTCAGTCAAGCTTTCGATAAGATATGGCATCCAGGCCTCTTATACAAGTTCAGAAAAAATCTTCCAGTCAAGTACTATCTTCTGCTGAAGTCTTACCTGGATCAGCGTGATTTTGAAACCGAAATAAAGAAATCACCTCTTGTCACTGCCCCACACTATCAGGTGTTCCCCAGGGTAGTATCCTTGGTCCCCTTCTCTGGACATCTAGACCTTATCGGAACTTGGTTGACGAAATGGAGAATTAAGGTTAACGTATCTAAATCCTCGCATATAACGTTTATTCTCAGGAAAAGTAATTGTTCAACGGTCAGCCTCAATCAAATCAATATACCACAAACCATATATACCATTTTGATAAAAAACTAAATTGAAAAACACATACAATGAAGAAAAAAAGGCAATTTGAACTGAAAGTCAAAGAAGTCAACTGGTTGATAGGTCTAAAATCACATCAATCAATCTAAAATAAATTGTTCATCTACAAAACAGTTATCAAAGCAATATGAACATATGGAATCAAACTTTGGAGTTTTGCCAGTAAATCAAACCCACACATTAACAAAAATACCAATAAAAAATTCTACGTACCATCGTAGATGCACCTGGTACGTATCCGACTATACGTAGCAAATGGCCTCAAAATTCCCGATATTTCGACAGTTATCCATGAAAAGGTCAATAAACACCACCTAAATTTAGAAAGTCATATGAATCAATTATTTAGACCTCTTCTACATGGAGTAGATAACAAAAGATTAAAAAGAAATCGGTCAGTGGTTCTTCTATGAGAAACCGAGGCGAAGTTCTGGATGATGGACCTCCCCGCGCCATTCATTGTACATTAATTTAAATAAAATGTACTGGCCAGCAAATCAGCTTATAAAATGTTAAATTTGATTGCTAATGAAAAGACCTACAAAAAGAATTAGCCAACAAGTTTCTCTAATAATTTTATGACAAATCTACATAAAATCATTTCAAGAACAAAAAACAAAGCTTTTTGTTTGAAAAATTAATAAAAAATTTGGATCGTGTGTGAGTATTCTGTAACTATCTAAAATTCAACACCCAGAAGTTCTCCAAAACAATAACTTATGGAAAAGGTTCATTCAAGATATTGGAGATTCCACCTGGTGAGCAACTTTTCTACGACGGTCCAGGCTATGGAGGTCCCTCCTATAACAGATTCGCCCACCAGCTGTATTACTCTTTTCTGAATTAAATCGAGAATATTCATAAGAATGCTTCGGAGCGGATTCCCAGATAAGTGAGCAGCAATTCAGTGATGGTCTGATCTGAGCCTTGTAGAGATATAACAGTTATATACGACAACCTTAAGTTGCATAAAAAGTACTACACCTTTTCCAGCTGTAGTTTATTAAGCGTCAAGTGATAATTCAAAACGATTAAGTTAATTTTCCAATCGTCACTTGTAATTTCAAACTGTTATGTGTAATTTATACCTGTCAGTTTGAATGTACAATTGACGAGTTGGAAAATTAGCTTGACCGTTGTGAATTATAACTTGACACTTTAAAAACAGCTGGGGAAGGTGTAGTAGCGTAGGGACCAACTCAGCTACAATAGGAAAGCCGTGTGCGACATAGTAGGTCAGTAAGTGTGTTCACAGGACGTTGTCGGTTAAACCGGCGACTGATGTTGTTGAAAATGTCCTCAGTCTTGAGCTACACTAGTTTGTCAAAAAACTATGGTAGGTTTTGAACGAGACTCTTCATAGAGACCTCCATATCCATTATTTAGGGGTTTTTAAATGTTAAACAGTAGGCCGTATCTACTCGTATAAGTGAATTACACAGTCGAGTAAGTTTGCAAGCACACAGGGCTGCAACTACTCTATGAACAAAAATTTTAGATAACGTGAATTTAGTGCACTTTACCAGAATTAAATTATATTTGAAAAAACTTATCTAAACCTTTCAAACATCCCTAACCGCGTCCTTTTCTGAAAGATGTTGCAGTCCATATTAATTTGTTCTCCACTTTTCTTCCTTACTTTATTTTTCCCTTATTTATTTGACGTTGCCTAGTTCCTGGGGTCCCAGACAGCCCAGTTTCAGAATCGCTAGCTAACTAGAGGTTAAAAGAAAACTAGTGGTTAGCGAACACTTTGTGTTTCATAATCTCTGGTTTACGTCAAAATCTCTGGTTATCCAGTAGTTAAGTTAACTAAAGAATAAAGTGTGGGTTATCTCTGACGTTTGTTGTGGTGAACCGATGATTCATAAGCTTGCTTTGGAGATTATCTTCGTCTTCTCCGATTGTTTTATGACGTATGACGTTTGCTTGTGCAGGCAATTCGACAGCTCATTCGGTGGTTTGCAGGCTGGTCAAACACATGCATTTTGACATTGATGTGTAAGACGTCGAAGGATTTTGATTATAATAATTTATAAGCCAAAAATATGAATACAAAGGCATACAATTATGGCAGTGCTCTGAGACACATCCGTGCTGTCAACTTGAAGATAAATACGCTTAACCACTGGTTTTCTTTCTGAAACAGAACAATCCGATAACTACTGGTTAACTTCCATTTGTCGGTTAAGTGACTACCAGGGATTACAAATAATTGTGAAACTGGGCCTTATGAGCTAATAGGGTACTTGCAGAGGTCGTGAAATCGCCTCGGGAGTATACATAGCGTAAAGAATTCAAATACATATATTCAAATTTTTCCACGTGACTTAAAACAAGGGCTGACGTCACAGATATCTCATCGATATCGACAATCGATACTGCTATAGCGCAGGTCAGTGAGATTCAACTGCGCATTCGACTAGAGATGATCTGAATTCTTTAACAATGCGACTCAATTTATTGACACTTAAACATATTTGAAACAGGCAATTAACCCACTAGCATTTTCGTTGCAATACATTTTTATATCTGATAGGTATCACAGTTCATCCTGTTTGTGACCGAGATTCGCAACTAATCGAAGCCATCATTTTATTTCGGCGCATCCCATTATGAATGAATCCAAAGATAGAATCTAATTCAAGCCCATCCCTACAAAGTGTATTAGTAATCTAGCCTAACTTTTATTCTTTTGACTTTTGTATAAAAAAAATACTTTTGTGTGTGACTGTGTTTTGTGGTTATAATGATCAATGTCAAAATGTTAGGTTAGCACTGGCTGTCGATATCGAATACCAATACTTTACATCCCATCACTATACGATATTACTGACATCAGAGGTTGTTTGCGCGGGATTTTCCGGCATTTGAAATGATTTTTGGAATATCTCTCACAGCCGATTCCAAAAAACCAAATAAGTGATTTTGTTATGTTTACTAGGCTCTAAAGAACGCGTAAATGACATAATATTTTTTTCTGCAAGTACCCTATTGTGTGAGCTAACTACAGTTCTGACTATCAACAATGACTGAAGTGATCAATCATTTAGCCGCTACATGTATCCCACTTCTGAGTCCGAACCTGATTGGGTGACTTATGAAAAAATAGCTTGGGAAGAAGCCCACGTTGGTACAGGCAAGACGCGGTGATTAACATTTTCCTTAAAATAGACCCGCAGATCTTACGTGTTGTTTGCGCCTTTGTTTTCAGTTATTTTTGACTTGTGGAGAACGTAAGCCTCTGTCTGCTAATACAGAGTGGTTGCTATGAAAAAAATAGATATGCTGTAATGAAGATTTTGGTGTAGTCTCAATAGTAGGATTTTTTTAAATCAGCTTACAGTTTAGAAAACTATTCTGTTTGCTATGACAAAATTTACATAATGACAAACCAGCCGAATTGGGTTAATATTTGTGTTACTGTTGTTGCTTATAACTCGGCAAAGCATATAATCTTTAAAGAAATCCAACTCATATAGATTAATGCGGATTACCCATGCATTCATCTTCTTCTTCAGAAGCCATATCCATATAGTGAAGGTTAGGGACAATTTCGGCATAATTACTTCAATTCTGAGTGATTAAAGATTTCTTACCAGTCTAATAGCGTATGTCTTTTTAACCATGAATTTTGTTACCAATTTGGACCACATTTTCCTTCTATTATTAAGGGTCGGGTATAGCGCGCGAAATTGAGAATCCAAGAAAAGACGTATTCCCGTGTTAGCGAGGAGGCGTGACCGCCTGTTCCCTTTCTCCAGTGTGTGTGTGTGTAAGATGAGGGGAGATAAGTCCAAAAATCCAAAAGTAAGGTCAAAAGGTCCAAAGGTAAGGTCCAAAGGTCACCATAAAAATGAATTTCTGATTTCCAAGCTCCTGACGTTACCTATAAACTTATACAGTAATGACTCAAAGAGCAGATTGAAGAAGAAAGCTTGCGCTTGTGCAACTATTTAGCCTTTTTTTGATATCGTGTTTGGTTGTTAAATTACAGGTATTTATAGAATGTATCATTTTGCATTGCGAGTTTCTTTGCACATTAAAAAACTTTTTTGAGAAAATCGAAAATAGTTGTCATTCATTAAGGCCTTAACTATCGCCTTCTGAAATATTATATATGTAGTTTGAAAATAGAGTGAGTTATGCGAGAAATTGTGAGTCCGTGTTTTACATGGCAAATACGTATGTATAAATGTGTGTATCCAGTCCCCTTAATGTCAGTATATTATGCTTGTTGGTACGGTATATGTAGCCCAGATGAGCGGTCTTCCTTCGTTTTATTGTTGTAACTCGCTTTCCCTTTCCTTACGCCTAAGCACTTTATCGATAGATATATGTTGAGTCCATGATATTTTTAGTGTAGTCTATGGAAGGGCCACATTTCAGAAGCCCCGAGTCTGTTCATGGTATCCACTTTTAATGTCCATTCATACCAGACCTAAATTATAAGGTGAAATATTCACTGTGAGAAATGAATATGAAAAACCATAAATCTTACGTGGGCCTATACCATGGACATTGCAGATAACATCATCACATGGGTAAGCTGGGCTTGAGGATGCCGAGTGTAGACTGGGCTTGTTGGAGGTCGAAATGACAAAATATATACTCTAGTGTAGACGCTCTGCAATAGAATGGGTGAGATATAAGTTATTTGGTGATGATCTGGTTGATTTCTACCCTCAACTAACCCCAAGTTAACTTCCTTAGGGAGGCGGACCTATTGGAGCAAATATTAATATGATGTGTGAGCGACAATAGATCAAAAAGTCGTGGTAGAGTAGACCGACGACCCACTTTCTTTAAAGCTACATCTATCCCATTTCAAAAGCTGGGATGTTTTTAAATATTACACCTTTTCATATTAGTATTATTTCGCCATCTACAGGGTGTCCCGTAAATAGCACGTCAAATGAAAGTGGGAGATAGCTGAAAGGGTCCCCTATCAGAGAAAAAAATGACCTTAGTAAAAGTATCACTGTTTTAGAAATATCGAGGTACTTTTATGTTTTCGAAAAATCGCCACTTTTCATCTATTTTTTATAGCTGTGACTTTCAAATTGCGGAGAGAACTGCTAGAGAATGAGCTACTAAACAGACCAAAAGGCAGAATAGTACACGACCAAATATCTAATATCTAACATTCAAAGTATTCTGAGATTATTTTCGAGAAGGCTTGGAGGTTGTAAACAGTGCCAAGAATTCTCATGTCCTCATGTTTCTGCTTCTGTCTGCAGAATGTGTCTAAAATTCCTTAACAGCTATCACCCTATATAATTCCGACGAGTGATGAGTTTAAACACCGAAAATACTCCAACTGGCTAGCCAACTTTGATGTCATCAGTTCTGAATATTTTTTATGTCCATTCAGAAATTCCTGGATAAGTGAACTTGGCAACACAAACGGATGTTTTTTAGGATACTATAAAACTTGAAAGTACGTTCGCATATTTTACGAAGGTAAACATGTCATATGTTTGAAAAATGGTGTCCCGTCGGATTTTTACATGTGGAAATGTAAACAAAATTTCGAAATTTGGCGCAGTGTCTTCTGTAGCACAAGCAAATGGTTTATATTTGAACTGTATAATATTATTACAAAGCTAATTCCGACTGATATAAACAATGGATTATAATTATGTGGTGCTGTTACGTAATCAAAAATGCATTAAGTTTGTAATAACAGTTGAACTACAAATATGAAATTCATGTAGTACTTTTTAAGCACTGATCATATTTGATAGCACTTCTTTGTGGGAGGCCACTCGTTAACTATTTCCATCCGACATCGGCCTCCGCATCTGTCTTGATTGTGACTCTACCATTTCCTTTCGGCGTAAATCAAAATACAATTTTAGAAACTATACTTTCGGAAAATTATTTCAACTTTACTGTGTACTTGATGATGCAGCTAACTTTTCACCCCTCCTTCTTAATAGTTAGATAATCGTAGCTGTAAGAGTTTAATAAAATGTTATCTAGTTGCTAAAATAGAACGGTCCAAACATAGATGCGACATATATTTTGACATACCTGAGTACCTGACAAATGAGAGCAGGCGACAGAAAAGATCTGCCCTGTGCGCCATCTGGTACCCGAAGGTAACGGCAAACCAAAGAAAATCGCTGCTAAACAACAGCAGACTTCTTGGTGGAACACCACGGCGCGTCCGCTTGGCCGACCAGAAGAGCGCGGTTCTATATGCTGCTGCATATGAGAGCCGATATCCGAGGGTTGCTCTATAGATATAGATATAGACATGTCTGGTAGACATGAAAATTCTGATGCTCTCTATCTCCGTCAATCGACCTATGGCGCACTGATCGCTAATAAGCGTGAAACAGCTGTCTGCATACTGGTGGATTGACGGAGATATAGAGCAACCCTCGTATACCTGACAAATATTTGACCAGTGGTTGATGGCCAAATTTGAATACTTCATCATCCCCAGCTGTGTTTTCAGATTCCTATTTTAGCAACCTGATAAGCAATTTTCTAATTAATTATTAATATTTGTACCTAATTATAATGAACTTAGATCCAACAGAAGTATATAGAGACTGTAGTACTATAATTTTTTTGAAGGGAAATTTCAGCTTCTATCTGAGTAAATTATTTACTCAAAGTCTCAATTATATCACAAGGTCTTCACAGAAACACAACGGCTACTGTAGTTTTGAAAAACTTAATTTATCATTAAATCAAATGACGTCCGTCGAAGTAAAGAGGTTTATTACTGTATCGCGAGTCTCTGCAATAATTTTCAAGGTATGTAAAATAATGACTTTTGAAATGGACACCAAAAGAACAATGTATCAATGTTTATCATGATGTTTTCATTTTGAAATATTGTCTATTTTACAGTCGAAAAATCTACCTACATGCTGGGGACATATGAGTAAACCTTTTGGGTTTAACGAATATTGTTTTGTTTTATCGACCAGTGTAGTGCGAAACTTACATTTGCCTTCTTGTATGATATACATAGTTCACTCATAGCTTTGTTTAACTTATTATATCTGGTTTCACCCATGGTTCGCTGGCAATTATTTTTTAGAGAAAAGGATTCAGCCTCCCCCCCCTCCCCCTCTTTTCTCTATCTGACGCTATTTTGTTCCATCATTGCAAAGGTTTTTTATCAGTCCATTTATATCTTATATGCATAACATAACGTTTAGTTTAGCGGCTGTCAAGATCCTTTATTTAGTAGGGAATATAAAACTTGAAAAGTCCCCCGAGACATCCGTTCCAAGCTACGTTTCTCCCTTGTTTGTATAGTATACGTCGTTCGATTACTTGAATTACTTATGATCTGTTACCATGTAAAAATTAACTATAGTTACAGAAAGCAAATATTCGTGTCCATAATGCAGGATCAACAGACGATGTTGAAATACAAAAGGGAGTTAGACAAGGGTGTATTTTGTCGCCGATGTTATTCAAAGTATATGTGGAGAGAGCTTTTGCTGCGGCAACCTTGGATAGTCCTATCGGCATTAAAATAAACGGATTTCCAATCAACAATATCCGATATACAGATGACACTGTCATACTAGCAGACAATGTGATTGACCTTCAAACTCTACTAAGTCGCGTTAACGAGGAAAGTCAAAGGCTAGGTCTGAAGATAAATATAAACAAAACCAAGTTCATGATTGTTAGCAGAAACCATATTCCAAAACCCGAATACACTTAAACGGAGATTACATCGAACGGCTCAGCAAATTTAAATATTTGTGATACATGTTAATCGAAAGATGGGACCTAGATCAGAAGATAACATGCAAAATTGAACAAGCTAGGACAATTTTCCTGACACTTCGAAAATTTCTTATCAACAAAAATTTTAACTTCAGTCTCAGATACAGGATGATGAAGAGTTATGTCTGATCTACTCTACTGTACGGCGTGGAGGCCTGGAGGCAGCTGCTGTAAATGAGATCAAAGCGTTCGAAATGTGCGACGAATGCTGAGAGTATCCTGGGTCGATCATGTGAGAAATGAGAACGTTCCTTAGAGAGCCGGGAACTTTTTGAGGTTATAAGCAAGAAAAAAATAGCTTACCTAGGCCACATAATGCGTGGGAAACGCTCTTAGCTCTTGCGTCTCATGCTTCATGGAAAGATCGAAGGATAGAGAAAAGAAAATGGAAGAAAAAAGCTATCATGGCTGAGAAACATCCGTCACTGGACAGGAATAAGCGACTTCCAAGAATCACAGACCGCTGCAATTCATAGGATCATCTGATGAGAGCAAGGACGGACGCCTGAGCAGGAATCTGCGGGCACCCTAAGAAGAAGATAGTTACAGGTATTTCGTAACATGTACTACAATCAAATTTACAGAGAGAAGAATGACATAGTCTTCTCGGGGAAATGTGATCTAGTCACCATTCAACAACAATAAAAAAATCAAATACCACAGGTAGTCAAATACACAATTACGCATATCCGTTAAGCTTATAACTTATAACACATTGTAACATACCCATTTTTCTGTCAGGATTTTAAAACGTGGTTATTTACGAGTACACTCGTTGGAGTGTGATGGGGCTCACATAACCTAATTACTTATTGCTATAATTATATGATGACGGTTTAAGTATCATAAACCGAAACGTCGTGAAGAAGAGTGTAGTTTAAATTATTGACAGACATCCACGGAACACAGCAATAATTTATAATCGCGGAAAAATAACGTTCTTTTAATTACAAAAATGGTGAAAGTACATGCGGAATACATTGTTGTGATTGACGAAATGATGGATGTGCATCTACAATGATCTCTTATTTAGGAATATGGTGGATGTTTAGCTGGTTCCGATATTTTTGTAATAGTATAATTTCCTAATAGTAGAAGATCCGAATATAGAGCGACCTTCACCGAACTGGTTAATGGATGAAAAGCATTTTATATTAAATTTAATATGTTAAAAAACATATCGCGAGTGGGTTGGCTGAAAAATTTCAGTCCAGGATATGATTAATTAAATATTGAAAAATTAATTTTTTTTAAACATTTCACTGGTTTGGTTAATAGACAAATCACATACCAATCGAAAGTATGAAGCCCATAGAGCATGCAAACGTTAGGCTGGCTACGTTTTTCCCGTCCCAACTATAGGGTAGGCAGGTATAAACAGGTAAATCAATAATAGTGATTTGCACCGGTGTGGTTAATGCATGAAACTTATATCAAAATAAAGATAATTTTATTGCAAATACGTCGATATAGGGTTGTCTGCAAAAAATCAGTCTGGAACTCCGGTTGTCGAATTTTAAAGATCTAAATATTGCTGCCAGTAGAATGCCAAGAATTTCCTGGGTTAACCGCGTCACCAACAAAGAGGTCCTCGAAAGAATGTCCTATCAAATTACCCTTATGAATACCATAAAACAAAGCAAACATTCATATTTTGGCTTTGTCAAGAGAAACAAGACTATGAAATTTAAGTATTGAGATAATCACTGGTTAGTAGAATAAACATAAATAAGTAAACTATTGCGGCATTCATCAGTCCCAAGAAAGCATTCGACAAAGTAGAATTGAAGATATTTCTTAAACCCTTGCGAGATGTTGGCACAGATTGGATAAATACTGTGTGGCTATCGTAAATTGTCCGGCTCGGCATGAGGTAAACGGAGCGGGAGGTTCCTTCAAGTAGCAATCGTCATTATCAGGTCGAGTGTAAGTAGGGATAGAAAAAATAAGTAAAACAAGGACATTTAGCATTATCTGAGGCGATTAGTCAATCACGATTCTGCACCTTCTATAATATGAGTAATAAAATCTGCAGTTCCCAGTTGTAGTCTATAATCTATAAGTTTTGTTCAAAAAATTTACTTGTTCCAGGTGGAGGTAGAATCATCGGCCTCACACCCCTATTTTGTGATGGGCGCAGGATGGGCGTCGTGTGACCCATCTGCCACACACCTGCGGTATGGACTGAAAGTGCAGAGGTTGCAGGTACTACTTTACTACTTTTTTGCTTATTCTCCATTTGACGGTGTTCATTTGACAATTTGATTGTACGCATGAACATTTTGCTTAAAACCCTTTTACTTTATTTATATTATGCTTATAATTTTACAAAAAAAAATTCTTATAACATCATAGGTACCTACTAGAAGATTTTAAATAAAATAGGGATATCATTTATGTAGGAAAACGTATGCGATGCTATTTGGGAACAAAAAGTTGGCGGTGGATTTTCGGGGATGACGTATAAAAAAATGTTTTGAATGTATGGTATGAAAGACCTTATAGTACCTTCAGAATTACAACTTAACTCTTGCTTGAACCGTTTTTCTTCACGAAAATATATCATGTGAAGGAAATTCTGGAACACCCGGTATACTCGTACTACAGTTGGCAATCGTGTAGCCCGTAAATTGAAAAGTATTTTACAGAAAGTTTGATACTAACTTCGGAAAAAATATGTAGTCTTTGGGAACTGATGTATTTTCAAGGAAGTAATTAATATTCCAAGAAATTTCAGGACGCTTCGCGTTCTTAGAGTTCTCGGTCACATTTATAATTTTTTTTTTTTTGAGGTCAAATTGGTGTAGTAAGCAGGCTTGTTCTGATGGGTCAGTGGAACATTAACATTATTTGTAGTTATAAATGGCATTCTATTGAGCTGGAAATATTCCAGTTTAGTGGTTTATTAATCATATGCATTGTAATTAAAGATAATCGTATTTTGATACATTATAACTTTGATAAGATTATACAGAAACAACTAATTCAGTTCAGTTAGATTTAGGACTGATTTGTTTAATATATCACAAAATAAAAATAACAGCATTAGAGCTGTCCCTATGAACGCATATCGATGCAAACGCTGTAGTTACGAGGAGATCTCACACAGCTTAACTTTACGGAACAATGATAGTTGCGAAAACCGTTTTCTTCTCGGTGCTGCATATAGATGCAAAACAAGAATGTGTGAAAATGATCGAGTCAGTCAACTAGACTCCATTGTTTTATGTTGCAGGTTGGCGACGTTTTGATCTCCTTGACGCCACGTGACCCACCGGCCACAGCGATGCCACTAGCCTCCACTCCTGCGTCTAGCATGGGCATGTCCTTGTGCGGGGGCAACCGGACGGTAGCCGCATCTACGGTCATGACCACCGCCACAGCCACCGCTGTCACAGCCAGGCAGCTGTCATCTGCCAACTCCATCTCTCCGCACCATTCTCCTCACTCATCAAATGCAGCACACGTACTCAAAATCTCCACTCAGGTAATTAGTAGGTTTTTCTTCTAAGATTGTGCATATTACGATTTGCTTAAAACCCAAACTTTGTCATTCTTCATCTTCTTTATTTACAGGTAAGAGAACATCCCTATTCTGTTCTGAGTATAATTTCTGGGGCGGTTTCTCCTTAAGGCACAATGCCGCGCGCCCTTTCTGAGCAAAAGAGAAAAAAAGAGTTTTTAGTAGGTCTGTATGCAGTGCAAGTACCTAGCTACAATCGGTTGCCTGATCTGTGCACTCGCAGTACACTAAGCTTGGACTATGACCAGTGTCTCGTCACGTGATTGAGTGAAGGCGCCAAGGCACGGATAGCGAACCGAGAGCGCTTCTATTGGTCAATCGCACGTTGTTGAGTGCTCTCATTGGTCAATCACACATCAATCGACTTTAAAAATGACCAAGGAAAAGCAAAGCGTTACAAGTGGATATGAACAGAAGCCGCTTCTGCCTACCTACTAATCTATTATTTAGAATGGATAATCGGGTGAACGCGTTGCTTAAGATGAACATTGACCATCTTTCCTTAGAGGACAAAATAAAAATTAAGGAAATCATAAATAACAGATGAATATAATTGGGTATTAATAATATACAATGTTTTGACAAAATGAGGCAGACATATGCTTGGTTCAATAGGTTGTGCCGAGACATTTCACTCAGGGATTGAGAATTTGATTCCCAAGCTAGACGATTCTTTCTTCTTGATTAGGCGGGATGATGAGTAAAAAGACCCTTAAGAGATAACATTTTGTGATTATTGATAAGAATAACACTGTCAAGAAATGAGTTTTCATGATATTAGCTAGAGAAAACTTTTAAGAAATAACTGTAGGCTGCGGCCTCAACAATCTCTAGTAGGATTTTCGTGTAGTTTTTTATTTTAAATGTTGTGCGCCTTCCCTTCAAACATTCACGAACTGCCACTGATTGTACTTTTGTGAGAACTCGCAGACAACTTCTTTCTCATTTCTTGTTACACACACCATTTAAGCCCACCAAGAAACACTAGTCTCATTACTCTCATTGCTGTCAATGATAATTCGTTCAAAACAGGATTTAATATACCTACTATAACTTTCTTTAAACATACACAGTATATTGTTATTCGGCCTTCACCTCTAGGCACCTAAAAGTTAATCAATCTATGGAATTTTCACCCAAATTCAAGAGAGAAAAATTCAGTGAAGCTGTACCGTTATTGACAAACCTGCCTATCTAGTTATGTACACTTTGAATGACTTCATAATTTATTGTATTATATGTATTATTATAACAAATTTACTATACGATTATATCCATTCTAGGCGAACACTCACCAACAGCAACAGCACCATCCTTCGGTTTCAACGCAGTCTCAACCAATCAACTTGCACTTCTCCAGCCACGCCCCCACGATAGCCCCGCCCATGTCACCGGACAGTGCGGCCGCCGCGGCGGCGAGGAAACGGCGATGGTCCGCCCCCGATCAGATTTGTGAGGAGGCGGAGCTACAGATCAGGAGACACCGCCCCTCAGGTGCCACCCCTGAGTGATACGACAAACCATCTCCCCCCTCTTTGCTCGTCCAGCTCGTGTAGATATGTAATTGTGTAAAAAGGTCATTTTAAGAGTTAAGACGTGATTGGCTGAAAGCATTTTTGGGATAAGTTATCTTATTGGAATGTCTCGATTTATTATATGCAGTTATTGGCGTGTCTGGTACCTGTTTGCTGATCCTAAAGACAACCGTAATTTTTGGTGATTTGTTTCATATCCTCATTATAAATTCTGCTGAATAAATGTTAAGCAATTCCTTAGTTTATTAAAAATTATTTGTTCTTTCTTGTGTAGAATAATAAAAGTAGAAAAAAGGAGTAGTATTCCGAACAAATACTCTAGAATTTTACATTATTTGATTCCTTGGTATAAGTATCGCGGCCCAGGTACGAGGCACCAGAACAGAAAAAACTTGTTAGGATTCTGCATATCCTAAATGCTCAGCCAATCAGAATGTTAATTACTGTTGCTTATTAAAAAATTGATATTATAACGCGTTGTTGAGAACTTCGAACAATTACTACCCCTTCCAGTACAAAAAGTGCTTTTTGTAGAAAACGCAGAATATTTTCCTACTTGTATGTAACTATGAAACTATATTATACTGAAATATAATATAAAAGTTATATAGTTGTAAACCAATGAATGTACTGTGTAAGGTAAATATTGAAATTGTTAAACGTACTTGTATATATTTAAAAACGAAGTGTTGTTCGAAGTACTTTAATTGTTACTGTGCTGTACTCAAAACTCGTAGTGCAATGTGAATGGCGGACAATAGGATAGAGGCAGAGTTAGTATGTATAATGGAAGGACTGGCCAAGTGACTCTGCTTCTAAAATTTGTATAGGCTCAAACTCCAGATGATAATGAGCATTTTATAAGATAAATTTTTAGACAGAACTCGGTTAGCTGTTTATTTTCATCCATACTTCCACGGCGTCCATCTATTCGTCAAGCTTTGCAATTTTCCTCATCGTTGGAAAAAGTCGGTGATCCCAAGAGTTTCCCAATTAAAACATAATATAACATCAAACAAATATTGTTATTAGTACTCCAATATAATTTTACCGAACGGAAATTTTGTCATTTTTTCTCATAATAACGAATTGCCGTATTAAATGTAAATTTTCATTTCAACTTTCCGTAACATTTATTATTGGTAATACCGGCACATAACATAGAGTCTAAATAAATGCTTGGTATATACCCATTTATTTGTTTACGATTTAAAAATATATATATCAAAAGTCAAAGCATATAATTAGCAAATATTTCAGTGGTTCTGGATTGTAGATGCCCTTATAAAATTAACTCTTCAGTTTTATTAATTTCTTTTCCATCAGATAAAAAAGACATGAATCAGATGTCTCTCATCAAAGAATAAATGATTGTTAATCTTATGACATTTTATTCAAGCATGGTTGTCATTCGCTAGTCTTCCGTTGTACCTAACTTAAGCCATGATGATAAATAAGTTTATTTTTCATGACAATACAGCTATAGGGCGAGATGCAAATGATACGTAACTGTGCTATTGAGAACTGGGAGTATTATAATGAGTGATATATAATTATATTAACATGAACATGTATTTAGTGATGGTTTTGTTATACGTATTTAGGAAAGGTGGCTTTATTTATACCCCAGTCATTGTGATCTAGCAGAGAAAAAATATTATTCAATTATACTATAAACGATATTGAGGTTATGGTTGTAAGACTATTTGACCAGCAGCGGTGTGCGCTGCTATACTTGACGTTTCGCCAACATCAGTAAGCGGGATGAAAAGCGGGTATCTCTATAACGACTTATTAATTATATTCCGACTTTTATGTTCTTTGTCGAGAAGCCCAAATTTTTAATTTATAATAATGTCACATAATTTATGATATGATAAGTATAAGAAATATAAAGTAATATGAAGGTAATAAAACCAAATACATATTAGTAGTTTTGTGAGTAGTTTTAAAATGCCTTCGTCATGTGAATTATTTTAAAATGCCCCGTTCTTAATATGTTCCATATCTAATCTACGTGGAGCCTGCAGGTTTCTAAGCATCTAAGGCTGTAAAATATGATATCTTAAACTTACTTTTATACATCTTATAGTTCTACTGTACATACAGATGTATGCGGTCGTAAAATCAGAAAGTGTGTCCAATTAATGACAGGTCATTGTGTAGTCAATGTCCAAAGGCTGGTATAATTTTGTTATGTTTTATAGAATTCGAAAAATAATTGTACAAATATATCAGTCCAATCTTTGCTCAATGACTGGGGTATTATAATGGCGCACTGAAATGATAATTGTTCGATCTCAAAGAGAGTCGTGTGATATAGGACTGCTTTCATTGTTCAAAGATCTGTATTTTATTATTTACTTATCAATTTTCTGTTTAATACATACATGCACAAACTAAACAAGAACTATCTACTTACGATTTCACTGTTGAACTATTCTGTTCCATGTGAGCTAAAATGTAGTGTGCCTAAAAATTATGAGCGCATAAACAGACTAATCATTCATTTGGCATAAAAGTTGCCCAACAAAGGATAATCAGAACTTCGCACAAGATATAGACCAATTATTTTATCCGTTACTGTAACATAGCTAGTGATCTATCCAGGTTACTTTTCTCTCATTTTTACTCATAGCGCTGAACTTTTAGGTGTACTACATTTAAGAACATCGCTTGTCTGCTGATATATATCCGAGTGTCATAAAATCTCCAGGCAAAAGTACAAATTTTGTAACAGCTCAGACAAGTTTGGGAAAAGACGAAGTATGTCAAGGTAATCATGTAATGCTTTAACATTCCCTTATTACAATATAATCAATATCAATGGACGTAAGAGTTCTTAAAGTCTAGATTTAGAAAATTGTTACTTATATGAATTCTTAATAGAATACTGAAAATATTTGTCTTATAGGGATAAATTATGCCTTGTCACATTATCACAAGCACTGTGTGCAAACGAAGTCAGGCTTCGCTGCTTCAGGATTTTTATTATCTACAAATAATGCATTCAATGGTCAAATGAATACCTGCTGATTAGTTGAATATAAGTTGTATTTTGAACAGATCCTATTATACCAACTGAAAACGAACTGTGAGATTTATGAGAAAAGCTATGGCTTCTTCCTTCTTGTGAATACATTTTTGAAGTAGCTTCATACTGCATACTTGTTATACTTCTATATAGATTAACTACATATAGACAAAATTTCTCAAAACCTACGAGCTGTGCATTTTGATACTGTGACAAAGTATTGTACTGCTTTTTAATGTTGTTTATATTTTTCATGTGAATTCTTGGCTGTGATACAGTAAAGTATGTGGAATGTAGACACTTCCCTCCATGTCCAAAAAGGTCCTGATGAAGTTTGCATAAATTTAGTATGCCTCATTCTGCGATGTTTGTTATAAATTGCGATAATAACAACAAATGGTTGATGGAATGAATGTTCCTGATTAGTAGACTACTTTTCTAAAAATTGCTATAAGAAAAACTATCTAAAAACGGTGTAGCACCAGATCCTGCATTGCACTGACTGTTGATCCTACCCTATTTAATTTATAACAATGCCAGATTGAGTATATATTATATGAACAGACAATGATTTCTGAAGTGCCTTTGTAATGAAGAGTGACAGGTTTCACCTTCCAGATGATATATCTATAGTGTAAAAAATTACGAATCAGTAACAAATTATATGATTTTACAGATACACAGTTGTATGGTGTGCCATGTTGTGTAAAGCCAAAAGGCAGTGCAGTCAGAAACCAATAAATATATATGTATTATATTTATGACTTGTTTTTTTTTCGTTTTCTTCTTCCTATAGTCCTAGCAATAAACCATGGAATAAGTTGTTTGACAGAAGCCTATAGTTTGCCTCCTTGGATCCAGTGACAACATTAAAAATTTTAACTTTCTCCATGTAAAACAGACTAGACTATAACATCATACTATGGGAAAATAATAAAACTGGTATCATCGGAATGTGTGGGAAGTACTGAGTTAATCAACTACATTTCTTTACTTCCCACACCGATAGGTGAAAGGAGTATTGTGATCGCGAAAATTTTCGATTTTGAGAATTATTTTAAACGTATTAACGTTTTTTGGGCGTTTTAACATGTCTACATAACGAAAGTCCACGTCGCTGATTTCCGACGGTCTGATTTCTGTCGGTCTGTCTGTCTGCACGCGTTTTTCTAGCCTCCTAATCTCAGTAACCGCTGCATGGATTGTAATGAAACTTGGGCAGCGTTATGCTTTAGGGTCGTAGTAGGTAATGTACCTATAATTTTGGAAATCGTTATACGGGGGGCGGAGCAATTAGCAAAAAACAAAAAATTTCAAATATTTCTCAAACTTCGTTTTAGGCGTTTTAAGGGTTCCTGATCATTTTCTACTTTTTTTGGGTGAAGGTGGGTGGAGGAGTGGAGGGTTGTAAAACTGAAAAATTTGTTGTATTCATAAAGAGCTGTCCATTGATATGTGAATGAAAAACCTAGCGGCATGATACACTTATTTAGGTCCATCCGAAGATTGCATGCTTATTATAAAAACCACGGGACATAGAATTTGTGATGATAAGAGTATTGTTTTAGATCGTTCTATATTGCGTAACGCGAAAATTGTTCAATTGATTTTAATGAAATTTTGACACAGTATTACTGCCGTGGCGAGGGTGGAAAACGCGTGTTTTGGAATAATCGTGTCAGTGGCGGCGCAGCAATAATGAAAAAACAAAAAATATACAAATAGCTCAAACTTTGTTTTTAGGCGTTTTAGGGGTTCTCGATAATTTTCAATTTCTTTTGGGTCGGATGAAATTAGGGCGGTTGGGGGAGGGGAGGTTGTAAAACTGAGAAATTTGTTGTATTCATAATAGTTTGTCCATTGACCTGTAGAAGAAATACCTAGCGGCATATTACACTTTTTTAGGTCCATCTGAACATTAGCTTGACTATTACAGAAACCAATTTTGTGATGTGTAAATACGAGTTTTACTTTATTTCGTGCTATGTATCGTATATTGCGTAAAGCAAAAATTATTGAATTAATTTTAATGAAATTTTGACACAGAATTTACTACCGCGGCGAGAATGGAAAACGAATCTGTTTTTGAAAAACCGTGTCAGTGGCGGCCCAGCAATAAACAAAAACCTAAAAATATAAAATCAGCTCAAACTTCGTTAGACGGGTTGGAGGCTCTTGATCGTTTCGCATCGTCCAGTTGAAGCATGCAGAAAAAACTGTGGCATCCTAGTCCCTAAGGAGGGAGACGCAAGAAACTACTTACGAGGGTTTTTGTGTTGGATGTTTTTTTTGCGGGCGGGTGCGCGGACGATTTAGTTGCAAGGGGATATCAGACTATAGCTTAACGCAATGGGGAAATAATAAAATGGTGTCATCATTAAGTGTGGGAAGTACTGAGTCAATCAAGTCGGTTTCACCCGTTGATCCTCGTCACGCTGGGTAGTACCACTCCCACTCTGTTAGTGAGGTGATTCCGCCTTTATCTTGTATCCACCCTTTTTGTTCAGATTTAGTAACAACAATGATGATGAACCTTTCGAGTGCAAGTCCGGACTCAAAGCCCCTTCTCCTTCGGAATGCCCAGAAGGAGGGTGTCCTTGGGAGAACATTGTCGACATCAAGCTATTTTTCACGAACAGCTCCAATATCCGTGCTGTCCATCACTATTTGCAGTCTAATAGACCCGCTATCTGCTATGCTATTTCAGGTGGAAACAGAAATCTCCGAATCGGCACCAAAAGTTCCAAATTAAGAGTATCTCTTGTTCCTGAGGAAAATTGGATGAGTACTTAGCAACCAGTGCTGTGCATGAGAACCGGTAGAAAGAACTTTCATGGCTTAAGCTGAACCTCAAACCATTTCCTAAATTCAGCTGCTGCCTCTAACCCTCGAACAACCGGAGGTCTCCTATATTACCTGTCCGACAAGGGCGATAAGGTCTCTTTCTAACAGTAGCTATACGTCTTTAATGACTTCATCGTTCACAACGAAGCCTATTTTGGTACCAAAAAAACTGGTCCAGCGGCACGAATCGTCGAAACGTCGTCCATAAGCCATGAACTGACACAGCTAGTAAGAGACCCCACTTTGTTTCCTCGTGCCTCCTCACACTCCAGCAGCCTGCTGGACCTTTATCTGACTACACATCCGGTCCCTTATAAAATCGACATACAGTCTCCTTTGGACAACCCAGATCACGGCTTGGTAGAAGTCAAGATCCCTTTCGTGACAAATGAGTCTGCGCAAGCCCGCACAAGCTTGTCAACTATGATTATCTGAGAGATTTTGTCTAGCTTTCCGTGAAACGAGGTCTGCTTTGCGAAACACGATGTATATCCATTGTTTACTCAAAAATGGAAGCGTACATCCCGCACACAATCAAAGCATCCAAGCCAGGAACCCTATTCGCTAACTCTGTCGATCTCGCTTCTCCCATTCCGCCATCCGTCATCCGCCGCCGATCCGCACTGATCGACTTGGCTGAGAGCAGGAACGCTACGCTATCCGCACTCAGCGAGGGTTTCCGCAACTATGAGAGCAATGGAAAGCGGCGGATCGACAGCGGGAAGTCCACGGAAGCAGCGAATGCACTCGGCGGTAGCCCGTCCGGAACGTGACGTCACTCCCGGGCAGGACGAGAGATAGCAAATAGGCTCCCAGGATACAACAGCTGGTTTGACAAGTTCTAAATCCTGTGTATTAAAACTTGTCGGCATTTTCTGGCTGACCGAACTTACCTACTGAACCCCACCATGGAGAACAGACAGGTTGATGTTGAGGCCATGAACAAATACAACGAAACCGTCTGACATACAGAAAGGGCAACACGATGCCACAATAAAAGCGAAGGTATCCCAATGGCAACCGATCCTTCTGGACTCTGGGCAAAACAATAGAGGTGAACTACTCTAGGAGTGGCTTTCCTCCTATCACATGTGCAAATGTAACAGTCGCAACAACTTCGAAGCACAAAGCCAAAGTATTTGCCAAAACATTTGCAACAAATTAGACTATAATTTCCACTCCCAATGCATCGACACCGAGGGTTCCTCAAGGTATGTAATGTTCAAACCAAAATAGCCCGGAAGGTGCTACAGTAACGTGAGTTACGTGACATCAATAAGGCTCTGCTGTTGTATTTTGTTGTGAAGAAGTGTGCACCAGAGTTCGCTCCCATTCTTATCCACTCTTTCGAGCGTCTTACAACACCGGAATCGCCCCGAAGGGCTGGATATCAGCTAGTACCAGACGGTGCTGGTCGAAAAAAGACATAAAAATCTGATCCATCCAACTACAGACCTCTGCATCAAAGATCAACTGGAGATCTCCAGGCATACGTTATACATGTGTGGATCAAACTCATCAATTCGTTTGGCGAGGCTCATCACGGTACTCCAGATATTTCAGGCTCCCGTCCTAAGGCCTCCCCTTTGAACTGTGCGGTTGGTTAGCAGACTTCCTTTCTGGTCGCAAAATATCTGTTGCGGTAGACGTCTTCTTCTCTTCCTTCCATAACATCAACACTGATGGGATCCCGCAGGGATCGGTATTGACGCCGACATTGATCCTCTAGCATTTTTATACCAAAACCCGAAAGACTTCAAACTGATTACTCTTTCATTCTTGCTGAAGACTTTAGAAAGGCTAATTGATAGGCACCTAAGAGGTGGACATCTGAATGAGCTTGCATTAAAGCTTATCAGTTTGCTTACCAGGCTGGTAAGTCAGCCGAACTTGCCCTTCACCAGCTAGTTTGTGTATAGACTGGAGAAGACGTTGGAACAAAATGAAGTGGCCTTGACATGGAGGGTGCATTTAATTGCGCCACCTCCGATTCGATAAGGTATGCCTTGACAGGCCTAGGGTAAGGTCCTCCTCGTGGAATGGATCCTCTCCACTTTAGAGGGTCGAGTGGCTACTGCTACGCTGAATGGAATTTCGCATAGCGTTGAAGTAGCGCAGGGCTGCCCGCAAGGCGGAGTTTTATCTCTCTTATTCGGGTGTCTGGTGGTGAATGAACTTCTGGTCAGGCTGAGCAATATAGGTGTATACGTGCAGGCCTATGCAGGTGATCTTAGCATTGTAGTTGAGCGCCAGCGGTCGATTCATGGGTTCTGCTTCAAAGATAATGCAAGGCGCTTTGCGCATTGTGGAATTTGGTTCAACGAGGTAGATCTATCGGTTAATGCCGAGAAAACCGAGTTAGCTGTCACTAAAAGAACTAAAATGGACGGATATATAGGACCAATCTTCTTTAGAACATTACTTGAACTTTCCCAATCAGTAAAATATCTAGGCGTAATTCTAGACTCGAAGTTGAATTTGAGGCAACATGTAGAGCATAAAGTCAATAAAAGCACGCAATTTGTTAAGGGAATGCAGAAGGGTTGTAGGATCGAATTTGGGCTTGACTCCCAAGGTGAGGTTCTGGCTCTATACTACAATCGTAAGGCCGTCCTTGTATGCATCACTGATGTGGTGTATAAATATAACAAGTGCAGTACGCATAATTCCGTTGAGCGCGCTATAAGCACTGCTAAATTTCCCTACACTCGACTTGGTATTTCAAGGGGAGGCAAGGGTATCTATGTTCCGATTGTGGAGTCAAGGCAGTTGGTTCTTTATTAATCCTGACAGGGGACACTGTGCCATCCTCTCGGAACTGCAAAGGGATGACCCTATCCTGCATATGAGGAGTGATCTAATTTCTCCTACATATCGCTTTGACTGCAAATTTACGGTGATGTATCCTACAAGGGAAGAGTAGAGGCCAAGCGGCAGGCGGCCTTTTAAGGGGAAAGGGCCAGTCTGATACACGGACGGCTCATTTACCGTCAAAGGCTCCCGCGCTGGGGTCTATGGACCAAAAACGAAGCTCGCCCTCTCCCTTGGGAGGTACAGCACGGTGTTCCAAATAGAGAATAGAGATATATGCGATTTTAGCTCTTGTGCCTTTCGTATTCATAAAAGTCATTTATTCACTGTCTCTCTAGCACTAAAAACGCATTCCACAATTTTGCTGATAGCAGTACTTTCCACGCAGGCATCATGAGCAATAGACCAGCCTCTTGTGATCGAACGCAGAAGGCTGGTAGCGGCTGCTTCGCTGTCAAATGACTTGGAGACCATCATTACGACTGCTTGGGGACTCAAAAATATGGTAAAATTCAACGCTTCCAAGACTTTTAAATAAAAACTGTCCAAGCGAGCGCCGGATTATAGAACAATCAGGCGCTGACAAGATGCCGCCCATTCAAGCTTTCAGGAGTCAACATGCATTACAGAAAACATGATCTGGTACGACCACGCAGAAAGTACTTCTCACGATGCAAGAATCTCACGCTGTATAAAGCCCAGATAGAACCTGGCCTGGAGTATTGCTCTCATATCTGGGGAGCAGCAAGGGGTACGACCGGACCTTTGTTCCCATCAGAGTGTTCGAGGCTTGGAACAGATTGCCAGGAGATGCATTTATTGAGCCTACGATTTGTTGGCTTATTCAAGCCCTGCGTCAACCAATTTCTCCCTTTTCATAGCAACAGTGGTACTCTGGTTTTGGGCTTATTGCTTTCGGGTTTTATCTAACAAATAAATCCGAGAATAAGGGCCGGTTTCACCGGTCCCTGATTAGTGTCAGATAGCCTGTTTGTCAGATAGCCATATAAATAGTATAGGCTATCTATCCGACACTGATGAGGAACCGGTGAAACCGGCCCTAATTCCGAAAATTCCGCTATATAAACTTATTTCTTCAACGGCAAAGAACACCGACCTGTAAAAGTGCAGCGTAAACCTTGACCACGTACGGGGGACCTGGGTGCACGGCGAATGATTTTTGAAAATAAAGCGTCTAAACTATTTTAGTTTTTTGGTGCTGTTTTTTTTTCAATCCAACAGCGCTCCTAGCCGCTGAACTCTCAATTAATGTTTTGGTATGGTTGTAAACGCAGGCATATGAGTTTCCTGAGAAGGTCTTCTTTGTTTCTAATTTTGAGTATTTTAGTTTTTAGACGTTGGTCCACCTGATGACGGAACGTCATCTGTCACCTTGCGCTGTCACCTGCTTAAATGTCATCGGTTCTCTTGTCTACGTGTATTTAGAAAATGATCAAATTTTCTGCATCCCGGTGATTTATGGCGATAAATGTTGAAATAATTTAATAATTGTCGATCTAGATCAACAGATAATCTCACTGATTATTAAAAATGTACATAACGTATACAATAATATTTTTATCTTTCATTTTTGGGGCGTATTCTGATGAACACAACCACATAGTAAGTATGAAATATTCACATGTTATTTTAAACTATTTATCGATTTGTATAATTATTGTTACTGCACCTGAGGGGAATTCATGAGATGTTTCTAGTAATTCCATATTCATTTCTCGTACAGTATAAAGATAATGAGGAAGTAGTACTATGGATGAACACAGTAGGACCATATCACAACAGGCAAGAAACCTATGCCTATTTTTCACTACCATTCTGTGTAGGCTCGAAAGAAACGATCAGCCATTACCATGAAACCCTCAGTGAGGCACTACAGGGGGTTGAGCTGGAGTTTAGTGGTATTGAAATTGAATTCAAAGGTAAGTAGATGTCACCATAACACTTATCAAGCTAGAAAATCATTTCCTACAGGAAATGATTTCACATGATTCAATAGATGCAAGTACTCTCAATATTGATAGTAATTTGAGATTAAGGGCCTGTTTCACCCATCTCTAATAAGTGTCAGATAGACTTTCTGGCCAATAGGCCCATATAATTTATATGGCATTATCTGACAGATAGGCTATCTGACACTTATCAGGAACCAGTGAATGAAGGAATAAAAGAGGGAGAGAGGCTTTCTGGTGGCTGGAAGCACCAGTGCATAGGCTTACCAACAGGTCCTTTTGTACCTCTCCTTACCCTAATTCCCAAGTCCAGCTCTCATGGCAAACTCAGCCTTAAGTCCTGCCCATCTTATATCCTCAGGTTCTAGAACCCTTGAACTGAGTATAGTCTGCCTGTAATACCCAAGGGCTTCACAACGAAATAGAATGTGTGCAGAGCATTTTTCCTCCTCACCACAGTGTGTACATGTCAGATCACTTGCCACCCCCATCACATACAAATGACGTTTGAAGGTATTGGCCAGATAGCAGGCTGACAAGTAACCTTAGTTGGCTTCTGTCCAGTGAGAGACAGAACTGCCCCACCTTAGCCAGAGGTCCTGAAATAAGTTCTCTAGCTTGACAGAGATGTCCAGAGATTCCTCTCTATCTGATAAGATGCTGATTTTGCAACCACACCTCTATTTTCCTTCTAATGGTACCTACTGCCAGCCACAAATCCAGGTCAGAACCCAGTAAGTTATTCTTTGACCCTCGCCTTGTGATTGCAGAAACCAGTGAAAACAGCCCTTACTATACAAAAAGCAATCATAGCCTAGATAATAGAATATATTATAACTTGCTGTGCTGTGTGATCTGTTGTGAAGGTTAAATTCTAAAAGACAAATGAGTTTATTAACATATTGCCATAACAATTTATCACTTTTTTGTAATACTCTTAATTATAAATTTAGGTACAATACTGTCCCAGCACTGAAAGCATATCCAAAAAGTGTTAGTCATCTTTGCAGGAGGTTCACTTACCCTATACCTCCTTGAGGGATCTATCTTAGCAAATTATTTGGTTCTTATTTTAAAAATGCATATTATACTTTTATTTATGGAATTTAGTGATTTCTTTCCTTAAATGCTAATGTCTAATAATAATAATAATATTTGAAACAATTTTTTTTAATAGTCAATACAGTTAAATTCTTACAACAATCTAAATTCATAGAATTTGGAATAACTAAAAAGTAATCAGTTTATTTAATTGCAGTCTTTCTTAGATCATTTAATTACATTAGATCTTGTTATATTACTTCACATCATGTTCTAAACCTACTCCTACTCCTACTACTAAATCCTCCTACTACTAAATTTTTATACTTCCCTACAAATTAATTCTGTAGTTTATTGATTTTGAATTGATAGAAATCAGAAGGCTGGTAGAAAAATAATCACCTGTTCTTTATAAGGTGCAATTTGTTAGCAAATGAAAGTCAAGTAAACATAATATGTATCTTCACCCAATCAATTGAAGAACCAAACATACAGACTGTAACCATTTGATTAAATATTTTATTTGTAAGCTTTACTGTACTTTAAAGGCTGGAAGTGACTTTAAACCATATTGTTAAAAAATTATTTTTATCAGCTTTGCTCCAACTGTATCATTGACATTGTACCTAGCTTCTCTTTCAGGTACATTTGAAGATTGTGCTAGTATGTATGGTATTGAGGTATATGGATAGGTATATACATACATAGATTATGGTATGAACGTCCTACAGAATATAATTGAAACAATGATTAAACTCTATATCCTACTGTCGTCACTACTTCTATCTTATCTACCAAACTATTCTTACCTTCTCCTTAAGTGCCAAAGTGACTATGCATGGTACAGTTGATTAACAACAGTAGTCTTTGTTGGAGTATTCTATAACTTGTTAAAATGCTCGATTTTATCTTATGTATATGTGCGCAGTGCAGTTTACTGCCTGGTAGCAAAGCCATTTGAGGAAAGTCCTGATCTTTCCTATACTTATGTAATAATTTCTCTTATAGCTGATGTAAAGAAAACAGAATACTGTGCAGTTGTATTAGATGAAGAAAAATATAAGGCATTTGTATATGCTGTCAAAAATCACTATTGGTATCAAATGTACATTGATGATCTGCCAATTTGGGGTGTAGTAGGTGAAGTGAGAGATAACAACTACTACATTTGGACCCACAAGAAGTTCGAAATTGGCTACAATGGCAAACAGATAATAGATGTCAATCTTACATCAGAAGATAAAGTTTTGCTTGAACCAACATCTAGACTTAGCTTTACCTATGAGGTAATCTGGAAAAAAACTGATACTAAATTTGAAGACAGATTTGATAAGTATCTGGACCACAATTTCTTCCAACACAGGGTAAAGTATCAATAAAAAATTTAAAAAACATTAGTTCATAATATTTTTCTTGTAGATTCACTGGTTTAGTATCTTTAACAGTTTTATGATGGTCATCTTTTTGGTTGGACTAGTATCAATGATTCTTATGAGAACTCTTAGGAAAGACTATGCAAGATATAGTAAAGATGAAGATATTGATGACATGGTAAGCAACATATTAAGGGAATAATTATTAATTATATGAGTATTGCTGTAGTGTATTGAAATTCTAGTGCTTATTAAGTTCTTTATAGTATAGACATTGAAGCTAGTCTTTTTGAATTCCTCCTTGAATGCATATATGTCTATTATTGCAATTGATGATAAAGTGTTGAGGTATTTAGGTATCCTAGATAACAATCTAAAACTGTTTATTGTTTACACTAACTTGTTTTTACTTCAGTTGAGATAGTGTTACTATGAAATTAGAAGGTACCAGCTTGGGCAATATCTCAAATAAAATAATTATTTGTTGCTATGACCTATGACAAACAATTATTGGTCAATTTTTATGCTATTAATATTCACATTGACATTTCAGTATTCCCAGTTAGTTGTGTTGTGTAATTCTAATTAAGTGAAAGCATCTTCACTTGCATGAATCTGAATATCTATGCTTCATTGTAAAAATGTTTATAAAATAAGTGTATATATTTAAGTAAATACCAGGCTAAATACAGTTTACAGTAAAAACATTATGAAATTTTACTATCAATGACTGATGGTTATTGTTAAACTTTTTTATATTATATAGTTTTTAGTAGGTGGTGAGCAATTACTTCAACAGAGTGATGATTGAGGGAATGGAACTATCAAATGATTGAATGAAACACTTCAATAGAATGATGTGTAACAACACATAAATATGTTATAATATAGTCATTTTATTGGACCTTTTTATCATTCCTCATTAGTCGCCTTGTAAAAAAAAGTTAATTACTCTCTGTAGCCTGATTTGATATAAAATTGATTGAGGATCCATTTTGAGTTTAGTTAATGCCATGTTCATAGAAGGCATTAATCTATTTGTTTTTGCATGAAAATATGACTTTCAACTACATTTTGAAGAGGAATAATTTCATCTAACTTGAATACAAATGCAGCACTTAAAGCTCTCTGTTCTGAAATGTTTTCTATTTCATCTTTTCTCAAATGTGGATTTACTTCGTAAACAATCTTTTCATATGCTCGCTTGTTTTAGTACCTTCTATAACATTGTGGGTGGATTTTCTTTTCAGGAAAGAGATTTAGGTGATGAATATGGATGGAAGCAAGTTCATGGTGATGTGTTTAGACCAGCTTCACATTCACTAATATTTTCTGCTCTGATTGGTGCTGGACATCAGCTCACAACTGTGGTATTCTGTGTGATTGTTTTTGCGATATTAGGGGAACTATATACAGAGTGAGTTTAAATATTTATACTTGAAAACAGTTCAGTTCACACAATAATGTTGTACTTCCACAAGTAAACCATGTAATTAAGACTTAATGTTGCTTCATAGGCCTCTCACATGATATCTCTGGAGAATGCAGGTTTATACCTTATAAAAAACGTGTTTTTTAATTGCAATTGATTTGATATACATATTCAGTTTGGTTGAAATTTAAGGCCAAATAAAATATTATATATTATTATTTTTGATTTTGGGGTATGTCTTTAGAAAATTTCATGATGATTATGTTACTGAATAGCGTCTATGTCATGGTTTGGTAACCATTAATTACTGTGTAACCAGAAAGTACTGATCTGATTCAGGATTATTATAATATCACTTATATAACTTTATCCTACAAAAAGCAACTCAAGATCAGGTAAACTGTACTACTGGGATTTGTTTTTTTCAAGTTGCAGCAATGGTCTAAAAATGAAAAATTAGAAACACTCAAACTTTATTCTTACATCTGTTATAGGTCCATATGTAATATTTTTCACTCAATTTTATGGTGTTCAAATATATGTGTTATTTTAAAATTCATCTGTTTAGCTGCATTGGAAATTTCAAGTCTTCCTACTTATCCTTTTTTTTCACTTACACCATCAGTAGACCTCATTTATTTGGAAAGTGATATTCAAAATACAATGGTATGCTTATGAATATAACATGATTAAAACATTTTAACAGTAATTTGAAAATTATGTATTATCAATTCACAGTTAGTGGTTTCTTTGTTAATTTTTGAAACAATGCAGGTTGACATGTATTCTTACTTTAGCTGTGCTATATTTCTAATCAATATAGACATTTGATATACTCTATATAATATAAACAATGATGAGATAAGACACTATGACTCTGCTATCTGTACACCAATTCTTGATCTCTCTACAATTCAGAAAGTAGTGATTAGGTTTTGATGAAATTTTTGAGAAAAGGGCTAGAAAGTTTTTTAATTTGTGAAAACACAGTATTACTACCGCGGTGAGAATGGAAAACGCGTATGTTTTGGAAAAATCGTGTCAGTGGCGGCGCAGCAATAATAAAAAAAAACAAAAATATAAAACGGGGTTCCTGGATCATTTTCTACTTTTTTTTTGTGGGGGTGAAATTGGGGGGTGGTTTTGGGAGGGGGTTGAAGTCCATCTCAACATTGGCTTGCCCATTACAGAAATCAAGGGACTTAGAGTTTTGTATACATATTCGAGTTTTGCTTAATTTCGTTCTTGCGTAAAGTAAAAATTATTGAATTGATTTTAATGAAATTTCGACACAGAATTTACTATCGCAGCGAGAATGGAAAACGCGCCAGTTTCTCAAAAATCGTGTCAGTTGCGGCGGTAACAATAATCAAAAAACTAAAAATATAAAAACATCTCATACTTCGTTTTTAGACGGTTTGGAGGCTCCCGATCGTTTCGCATCGTCCAGTTGAAGCATGCAGAATAAAAACTATGGCGTCCTAGGTTGTAAAGCGGGAGACGCAAGAAACTATTTTCGAGAGTTTTTGTGTTGGATCTTTTTTTGCGGGCGGGTGGGCGCTGATTTAGTTGCAAGGTGATTTCAGACTATAGTTTCATGCAATGGGAAAACAATAAAATGGTATCATTATTATGTGTGGGAAGTACTGAGTCAATCAACTTGACCCCATTTTTTTTTCTAATGAACATCACTGCCTCTATAATGTACAGACCGAAAAAAGTTACAATTTCATGATTCTTAAAAATGTCCCTACACCTATCTGTTGGCCTCATTCTAAAAATGCCTCTAAGAATTCGTTTTTGGAGAATTAATATGCGTTTAACATCAACTGAATTTCCCCAAAAATGCTAAAGTACGATATTCTTGATTGTATATAAGAATAATACGCAGTTAATGCTGTTTTCATATTCACTCATAGACAAAACTCTCACGACATATATACGCTCACATATCGCACGAGATCATCTGCGGGTTCTTGCAAAAGGCAGTTATATTATATTGCGCCCATATCTATGGGCATACATCAGTACGAATTCAGTTGATAATCACATATACCTAAAACCGTAATGTAATCCAACATAAAAATATTTTGCCAACTTATGCCTTAATATTGCATTATAGGAGAGGTTCTCTGCTTTCGACTGCAATATTCGTGTATGCTGTAACATCTCCCATAAATGGATATTTTGGAGGATCCTTGTACGCCCGGATGGGAGGAAAGTTATGGATACGTCAGATGCTTGTATCAGCGTTCATGCTACCAGCATTCGTTTGTGGAACAGCTTTCTTCATCAATTTCATCGCTATCTACTATCACGCCTCAAGAGCTATTCCTTTTGGCACCATGGTGAGTAAACATTATAAAGTATTTCCTGAATTACACAGCGTTACACAGTGTCCGAATTGACTTCTGATATAAACGGGACATTAGGGTACACAGGAGAGGGGGGTTGAGGCTTATCTTTTTAGATTTGGGACGGAGCGTTCAGTACTTTATATCGGTTGGAAGACAAGTGCTCTTGAAAATATATCGGACAGTTTTTTCATCTACAAAAACTCCCTTGTATCGGTTTTGTACCCCTTGGGTCCAGGTTTTATTCTCTTCACGATCTTGAGTCTACGAGAATGGTTTCACTCCTAGACTGAGTCTTGAATTTAGTTTCGATAAATAGCGATTTGTTTCAAAGCTACAAATAGTGGAAGGAACAGCGACAGAGAATCCGACCAGCAGAAAATTTAAATGGCGTAACGTAAACTGTCGTAAATAGCAGCAGTATACCGTCTAGCGGTGTTGTCAAGTCCATAATAGAACCCCGGCGTTTGTACCACATTTTCGATTTTCACGTTATAACTTCTTCAGGGATGAGGATTTACAGATATTGCTTATTGCTATATTTATGCTATATTTATTATGTAATAATACGAAGGAAGCTTATGGCCACAAACTTAATTTAGATGAGATAGTCTTGGGGTTGTGGCCAAAATTTTGAAAAAAGAGACTGGGTCACATCATAGAGGAGACTCTGGTGCTAACAGCCAAGCTTTCGGCAATGCTTATTGCCATCTTCAGGGCTTTAACGTTGAGGTTTGCCAATTTAAAACAGCAATTGCATTGAGTGCAAACGATTTCTTAATGCAGCTAATAATCGTCACAATTTTTCATGAGATTTGAAAAAACTAGACTATCATGGCGTCTTCCACTAACAGGTCAGGAAACAAAGAACATATAATTGTAAATTACAAACACACAGAAACGACCTTTACATGTTTAAATTTTAAAACCTGTAGGTATTGTTAAATCCGTGGTTTAAAAACACACATTTTAGGATCTAGACTTTCTTAAATAAAGACCTTCTTGGTTTAACAGGTGATGAAATGGCCGTTACTTTGTGAAATGTGGAGACAGTCTCCAGTCTCAGTGTGTTTGTAATTTACAATTATATGTTGTTTGTTTCCTGACCTGTTAGTGGAAGACGCCATGATAGTCTAGTTTTTTAAAATTTCATGAAAAATTGTGACGATTATTAGCTGCATTAAGGAGTCGTATGCACTCAATGCAATTGCTGTTTTAAATTGGCAAACCTCAACGTTAAAGCCCTGGTGATGGCAATAAGCATTGCCGAAAGCTTGGCTGTTAGCACCAGAGTCTCCTCTATGATGTGACTCAGTCTCTTTTTTCAAAATTTTGGCCACAACTCCCAAGATTTTCTGATCTATATTATGTAATATGTATATTATTTCTAACTTTTACCCCAGGCCCGCTCTTCAATAGGTCTAATGATACTGAAAACAATTGACATGCATTTAAAGATCATTATAATAGTATTTATTTGCCGTTATGCATCATAATACATAAAATTAAATATTTAAGAAAAAAGTACGACATTAAAAGATAACAGCAAAAACTACTAAAGTGGATTCAAATCCGCCGTGCAGTGAATGTAAACAATATCACGCGCTCGGCGGCTGGCCTGTGGATGTCGGTCGCCAGAGCCGTATTCAGAATAGCAGTCATAAAGTACATAGTATCGGATGTGGAGTAGCATTTATTAATCATATTTTTCCATTACAGCTGTATTGATATATTTTAGATTTTATATATAATATTATTCTTACCTTAGGAACCTTCATTTTGGGGGTAAAGTTGAGAAGGGGTCAATACTTCAGCTACATTTGTACATCTATTCCGAATCTTTTTTTTTGCCTCTCATCTGGAGTGGAGGTGAAAATCCCTTTTACAGACATCATGCGCTATGCTCTTTGGCTCTATCGCGTCATGATAGTGTGGGGGTCCTATCCTATTCCGAGGATTCGAATACCCACTTCCATTATCTATTCCGAGTCTGATGAGCTTGATGTACTGCTACCATTGAGGTTAACTATAACAGGTTCAATATTCTCTATTATGGTGTCTAATCGCCACATTTCCTATTCCACCTTTTCTTCGACATGTCGAATGCACTTTTGCCATTTATCTGCAGTAATAGATCCTATTGCTTCTTGGAAATGGTTTTTCACATCAGCAAACTTGAACGTAGTGTTTTTTTCAGCTTCAGAGTTTTTTATTTCAGCCCAAACTAGCTCAATAGGATTGAGTTCACAGTGGTAAGGTGGAAGCCTCAAAACTATTTTATTTTGCTCTTTGGCCATTTCATCTATTCTATATTTATTGTCCTCAGCCTTACTTATGCTCATTCACAATTTAAAGGAATTCAACTTTCAGTAATGATTCGTCAAAACTAATGTTTTTCGATCGAAGCCAGTTCTTAATATCTAATTTCCTGGAGGCATTTGTTGGTACTTTTTCTAATCTGCGAGAATGATACGGGGCATTGTCGAGAATAATATCAGAATTATCATCGAGCTTTGGTAAAGTATTCTTGAACCAATTTTCAAATGAGTTGCCATCCATCTCCTCATGGTAATCTGTAGTTTTTTTTTTGACTCAAATGTCCACAAAGAATCCGGAACAAATCCGTTTTCACTACCGATGTGACAGATTATTAACCTCTTCCCTTTTCCAGAAGGGTTTTTCAGTCCTGTAGAAAGTCCCTCTAAAAATGCTTGCCTAGAAGAAGTCACTGTAGTGTCCATTCAAACCTTGGATCGCGTAGGGCCAGCATCAATCCATGTCTCATCTAGGTAATAGATTTTCATTTTTTCAGCCCTAAAGGCCTTAATTTTTCTGAGGTAATCCCTCCTCTATAAAATTATATCCTCTCTATCGATGAGAATATTTTTCCTTCCTCGTTTCCCAAATACGAAGTTAAGCTTCTTTAATAGTTTATAAAACGTGGTCCGCTTAAAATTGGGCAAGTCATTATCGTCATTCACCTCCTTCAGGACTTTGTCAATAGTCGGAAATTCATTTCGGAAAAACAACTGATGCACCTTTCTCCTAATTGCACTTTTATCGCCATGGTCCACAAGGTCAATGCAACGTTTGCGATTCTGATTAGTTAAAGGTGCAGCAAAAGAGTGTCTGGTTCTGTATTCTCGCACCACTTTATAGACACTCCGTTTGCAGATACCTATTTTGAGTGCAACCTCTTCCACAGTATCGTCAGCAGCAGTTAATGATTTTTTCTGGGTTTCGTATTTATATATGTACGTTTAATATTACCTCCTTAAGCCTCACGTCAAAATGGCTCTTTTTTTGACCTCTTCCTTGGTGGACTCAAATCCTGACTTGTAGCCACATCCATGGGTTCATCTGCAGTGTCTGTGCTACTAAGCCTCTTCCTTGGTAGACTTAAATCCTGTCTTGTAGCCACATCCATGGATTCATCTGCAGTGTCTGTACTACTAGACATCCTTCAATATCTCCTTCAAGTTATCGGGGAATAACATAAACACCACTAATAACTATTAAAACAACACACAACACAACACAGATAACACTAAAATTCGCACAACAACACGGCAGGTATGCGATGATAAAAGTACGATGTTCGCGACGCGTCGTATACAATGATAAACACACGGAGCAACTGAATAAAATACAACCCTGTACTCTGTTCAACATCCCAGACGGGCGTCAGAGCGGCAAGCCGGCCAAGGTGTTTATTGCCTTTCGGCCAATGAATGCCGCCTTACTCGGGCGGCGTGCGTGACATCCTATTTGTTTACAATCTTCTGCACCTTGGATTTTAATATGGTATAGTAAACAATCTGGGACTGATCAAAGTACTAGCCCTATAAGTAAAGCCTACATATATGCCATAAATTCAATAGTGGACAGGGTGTAAGCGTAAGCAACCTTACGAAACAAATACTTATGGAAGGTTAAGTAACAATTACTTATTACAGTCACAATTACTATTGTCCAGTGAGAAGGCTGTTCTAAAATGATGTTTATATGTTGATACAGACATGTTTGAGGTTAATGGGAACGTGATTGTAGAATAAACAGACATTATATGAACACGACTTATTAAAAATAGCTGAGCGATGATGCGGCTGAGAAATGAGACCTTTGAACCGAACATTTATTTTAGGTGCTTTCCTTTTACATCTGCACTAACTCAGAATCACTTAAAAATGAGATGGCTCAGCTCAGTTGGAAACCTCAGATGCTCAGATGACTTAAAGGAACGTGTTTGTGCAGTTAAATGTCATTTCTCGAAATTTTGTAATATGCTATGGTTCTATGATCTGTCGATCCTTTCCATAACCTAGTTTTTTGCGTTTTTTGAAGAGATCGTCGCCTACCATACACTATCGGCTATCCATACACCACAAAACCCGCTGAAATGCTGAAATTCAAACTTACAGAAAATCCTAACCTCATTTATTTGACATCTAAGTGATCTGAGACAACTGATCTACCTTTCGAGCTAGTGCAGATGGGCTTAAGTGGGGGTAAAATATCTCACTTTAGACTCAGATTCAGAAAACAAAAGGAACGTACATCGAAATGAGTCATAACGTCACAAGTGAGAATTATCAGATAAATCATGTAAAAGGAAAGCACCTATTGTGAATATCTGTTCTAAACGTGATCTTATAACATAAATATGGTGGTGTCTTATAAAAGACAATTTTCTGAAATAAGGCTGTATAGTGCAATTTGCTTCTGTCTTGCATATTCAACCATCCTGTATCAGACAACTTATAGGAAATTGGTTTAGATTTTCCCTCGTCATAAAAGTTCCTGAGGCAAGACTTTTGTACACGCTGAATACGTTTAATATGTGTTGTTAAGAAAGGCCCATAAACCTAGTCACAGTAATTCAGCAGAGACAAAACAAGCATGTCATAAAGTAACGTTTTATGTTTAGTGGAAAAAACGTAAAAACGTGGCGATATGGGAATAGCAATTTCAGTCGACCATAACACCGACTGACACATTTATCAATGAGCTTTAGTGAATCTCAGGTCACTGTCCATGTAAGGGATATCACTGTTGTTTATTGAAATTTTGGAATTGCAATCTCCTTTTCATGCTTGCCAAACATCAAAAATTTGGATTTAAAGGTATTAATAGACAAATGATAAACAGCACTTTCTGTAGCCAAATTGTTAAGATCTTCATTTAACAGAGTCACAGCAATTTGTGTCAATTTGGCTCTCCTACATTGCATTCGGGCAACAGTGCTCCAATGTCCCGACCAAAGATTTTTGTAAATAGATGGTTTATGGTTGGTGGTCATAATGAACATAATTGCTTCAGCCTATCCCGGTAGTGTCCGACCGAAACTACTTTTTACGGCCGAAACCGAATTTCGGCCTCCGTCTCAGTTTCGGCCGAAACCAAAACATCAATATAACGTCAGTAATTTTTTCGTGGATATAAAAATGAATAACGTTTCATCAGCATTATCACACCTTATTTCAAATAAATTATTTATACTTTTTAAAATAAGAAGGTAAATCTGAACCAAATATCAACTATTTTATATTTATATTATATTTTGTATCTACTAAATAACATTCCAAACTTTGGTCAATCTTTATGACACTGTTATTAATTAGCTGCCTTAAAACTAAATTTCTAAAGCACCTACGTGCTAAGTACAACTCCTAAGTACTTTTGAAAGTAAGGAGTTTTCTCTGAATTTAAGAAACTGTTGTGAGCTTCATTGAGCTACAGCTATTGATGACTATCAGTATTCATAACTGAACAATCTAATATTGTAATATTGTAAGCGAGAAACAATAATTTATCAACTTTCTTTGCAAATAGCTTCCTCACTCTGAATAAATTTGACTAGTAGCATTAAGTAGTTGTTCAGTGGAAACAGTCGTCGGTAAGGCAGACGTGAATTTTAGGGGAACCTTTCTCAAAGACAGAAATGGACTGAAATTCAAGTAAGAGTAATATCTGCGTTTCTTTGCAAGCTTGGCTCCGATAAGTAGGCTTCTTAACTTGTGATAAGTTATTACCATCATCTACCCAGCAAAATGACACTTCTTCGCTTGAAGATTGGTGCTCCGAGGGCGTCCAATCGCAGTGCCAAATTGATCGAATTTAGTTTCGGTTTATGCCGTAGTTTCGGCTGGATGGCAGCCGAAACCGAAACTAAACCGAAACCCGTTTTTTGGCCGAAACTAGGCCGAAACCGAATGTTCGGTCGGACACTATATCCCGGAAATAACTTCACATCTGTGTGTGAAACAGGACAAATTACTTGACTTTGTTCTTTTTCAGGTTGCTGTAACGTGCATTTGTCTATTTGTAATCCTTCCATTGACGTTGGTTGGTACAGTATTGGGACGAAATTTGGCTGGTCAGCCAGACTACCCATGCCGTATAAATGCTGTGCCAAGGCCAATTCCAGAAAAGAAGTGGTTCATGGAACCAGGTGTTATTATTCTGCTGGGTGGAATTTTGCCATTTGCTAGTATCTTTATCGAAATGTAAGTATATTAGGCTATATAATTTATATTCTGCTCGTGTCCCCCGGTCTTTGCGATGTAGGTAGGTTATTAGAATATTGCAGAGACTGGAGGTGCTGACAATAGTTCATACCAACTTACTGAATTACATTGACATGCCTTTTTCCGAATTTCTCGAGAGCCTTCGGTAGAAACACTTCATGTGCTAGTTCTGGTACCTGACATACCAAGTAGTCTTAGTACATAAGCATGCAGACAGTACGATAAGGGTTATATCGCATAATAACCCATCCTTGAGAGCGACATAAGATTATTGAAGCTCTTAAAAAAATAAAAAATCAGGTATCGGGTAATTGTATTAGAATAATTGTATGTATAAATCCATAAATTATATAGCTACAAGATCCAAAACCAACTACAAAAAATGTTCATAAAAATGCTTATTTTAGTAGATTATACCCGACTAAATATACAAATTTGGGTTTTTGGATCACTAATATATTATCATTCATTTATTTGTAATAAGTGTAATACAAAAATTGCCGCTCTCCAAGGTTCCAACTTGTATGAGCGGATTGGCATATGACATGCATATTAAATCCATTTGACGATATAACCTATTACTCCAACTATTAAGTCGTTCTTACTGAAGCTGATTGTGGACATTGTATCCGGTCATCCTTCGTTCTTCTTTTCTTGCTTTTGTGTATAAAGAGGCTCCAGCAGCTAAAAATCGTTTTTTTTTTCAATACGTATCGACTATTTCATTATGGTAGAGTAAAATACATTTTCACTAGTAAACATAGTTTATATAAATATATAGTTCTTTTTAATTTTATACCAAATGAATCAAAATTTAAAATAATAACTCCATATTATACAGTGCTTTTCTTTAATGCCACTCCCCCCTTTTATTTTTGGAACGGGTCAACTCAAAAAACTGAACCTTGGGATAATGTAGTTAATGCCTGAATACTATATTTTGGAGTAAAATTGACAGATGAAACTGTCAAGGTGGCGACTGAGCTCCATCTGGGGTAAAAAATGAAATTTACACATCTTTTAAAAACACCTAACGAATACTTCACAACCCTAGAATATAAAGACAATATCTTCACCTACTACAAAATGGGGGAATATTTAATAATTGCCTGAATACATTGTTACAGAAACATAATTGTTTTATAAACATGTTGTTTTATCTAATTAAAATGAAATTGATTCCTTAACATAAACTTTTCATTCTCTTTCAAATGTCTACCCTTAATTTCAAACTTCAAACAAATATTTCTAGTTGTGTCGATATTAATGTTTGTATGAGGTAATTATTAAACGTTTCGCCATTTTATAGGTATTGACTTTATATTTCAGGGTTGTGAAGTATTCGTCAGAAGCTTCAAAAAGATATATCACAAGACCCCCCTTTCAGTTAAATTTTTCCCCAGATGGCGCCCAGTCGCCATCTTGAAAAATTCATCTGACAATTGTACTTCCAATTCATGCATCAGTTTCATTATCCCAAGTTTCAGTTTTTTGAGTTTACCCGTTCAAAAAATAAAAGAGAGGGCGGACATTAGAGCACATTATATAAAAGAAATTAAAACACTTTAAATAAGATATGTTTTTCTTGCTATGAATTAACCATATATTTCCTTTCTACTTTTGTTTATTAAATGAGGTATAATCAAATCTTATAATTTGTTAGAGACTAGTTTTTTGCTTTAAATTTGGCCAGCCCTCCCAACAGATAGCTGTGTTTACTTCTAGGATTTTACACGGAAATTTTGCTATGTGACCTTTTGGTTTTTAATAAAATAAAACTATTCATTTGTCATGAAATCTTGAACTTTGTATAACAATTAGTTGGTTCAAGGACTGAATTTTGATTCCAGGTATTTCATTTTCACATCATTCTGGGCCTACAAAATTTACTATGTCTATGGCTTTATGTTGCTGGTATTCATCATTCTGATGATCGTGACTGTTTGTGTAACGATTGTCTGCACTTACTTCCTCCTTAATGCTGAAGATTATCGCTGGCAATGGACTTCATTTTTGGCAGCTGCCTCCACATCCGGTTACGTCTACATCTATGCCATCTACTATTTCTTCTTCAAGACAAAGTGAGTATATTGTTTATTTAAGACCAAATAGATACTGTGTGACCATCGTAAATTGAACATTGTGGAATGAGGAAGGTCCGGAAGGGGACCGGGAGGCTCCCTCAGGTAGCGATCGTCATTATCATAATTATCGAGTTTGAAAAGGGGCAGAAAACACATAAGTATGACAGAGACATTAAATATCGTGTGCTGCGGTTATCCAATCCCGATGCTGGACCGTCTTTAAGGTGGGGAATAAAATCTGCTGTTGCCGATTGTAATTAAGGAGTATTGAGTTAATATAAATTTTTTGCCGTTTCCTTTATACAGGGTGAGTTTTTAGTGCCGGCTCGGTCGATAACTCCACTACTGAAGAAGATAGCGAAAAAAGTTATATATAAGAGTTGTAGCCACGGATATGCTCGTTGCTCAGAAAATATTTTGATTTATACAGGGTGATCTATAACTACGTGGTGATGCAAACATGCATTTTTTTAAATGAGACACCCTATATCTTATTCCGTATTCAAATTCTACTAATGATTTCCGTTCATTCAACATAGGGTATTGTTACATTATGCAGGGTATTTCAAAAGTTATGACCATTTTTATCTACAAATCGCTGTCAAATGAACGTATTGTATATCAGAAAGTGATGAATCAAAAATCATATTTTTTACACGGATGCATAAAAAATATCATCTAGTTTTAAAATCGGCTATAAAAAAGCCCGCGACGCATATTCGTATACCGGGTGATGTAGAATGCAAAATCCAGATTTTCTCTTTTTTTTTTCAAATCTAACCCCCAATATTTTATTATACCAAAGAATTGATTTTAATATGCTCTTTCATCTTTGTTTAGCACTTGTTGTACCTACGTCCATCAGTTTCCGAGATATTTCGATTTTTCGGTAAATTTAAAATATAGCTTCTATTTGTGTACTGAAATTTATTTATTTTGAAAATGTACTATCTAATTTTTTTTATTTAACGAACAACTAAATTATAAGGTTTTGATAGTATTTGGTGAAGTCAAAACCCTGAATCATCGAGATAATAAAGACAAGTATGCTGAGGAAACAATTTTGTAGGCGTGATGCATAATTATAAATCAGATTTATCAGGTATGCGTTGAAAAATTGACGGCTTTTATAACCTGCTCAATAATTCCGTACTGTGTGAAAAACGAGCTTTAAAAATTAATTTTCCATTGAGGGTATTTGGGAGAATCTTTGAGAAATTGCCTACTTGCCTCTAGAATATATCAACTATGAACAGCAATATCCAGACCGGAGGCACTCTAAAACTAATGCGTTTGAAAGATTGAAGAATCGTTTGACTTGGACCGTGTCGTTTAATATTTCATATCAGGTGATAGATCTGCTTGATAATTATGCATGACGTCTATAAAGTTGTTTCCTTAGCACACTTTACCTATATTATCTCGTTAATCCAGTGTTTTGACTTGATCAAGTACTATTATGGCCTTATATTTTAGTTGTTTGTTAAGCAACAATAAAATTTGATAGTATTTTCTCGAAAAAAATCAATTTTAGTAAACAAATTTATTATTAGTTTGCTCAACAGGCCATGAAGGCCTAGGGCAGAAATGAGTACATTCTGATCTTATACCGCTAAAATTTATATAACTTATAATTGTCTTTGGATACATTCACCACCTATTTCTGAGTATATCCTGGACTATTCCACGCCACCTATTTCTGTCTGCCGTCTTCTCTTTCCAGTGTTTAACATTAATTTTCTTTAAATCATCTTCTGCCTTCTTCAGCCATCTCTCCCTTGGTCTACCCTTCCTTTTTTTCCCTATTGGTCTCCGGTTGAGAACTAGTTTTGCCATTCTCGTCCCATTCATCCTCTCCACATGTCCCAGCCACCTGATTCTCTGCGCTTTGATGACTGCTATAATATTGGGGTTCTCATACATGTCTTCCAGTTCCTGGTTTGTTCTTCTCCTCCATCCCTCGTTTGTCCTTACGCCTCCATAAATAGCTCTCAACATTTTTCTTTCCCATCTTATAATTTTTTCTTCCTCCTCTTTGTTCATAGTCCACGTCTCACAAGCTTACGTCGCTGTTGGTCTTATAACAGTTGTATAAATTCTCTCTTTGGTCTTTCTGGATACATATTTGGATTTCATAAGATTTTTCAGGGCTCCATACTTCTGGTTTCCTTTGATGATCCTTGCCTGTATTTCTTGTTTCTCTTGCCCTTTTTGCTCTATGATTACCCCTAGGTACATAAACTCCGTAGTCCTTTCAAAAGTATATTTCATGTTATTGGCCGTAAAAGTTTCGATTGATCATCAGAATTTTTTTCCATTTGTCCCATGACCATATATTTTGTCTTACTTTGATTTATCTCCATTCCAAATCTCCTTGCTTCCGCAGCTATCCTTGCCGTAATTTTCTCTAGTTCTTTCTTTGTTTTTGCTACTAGTGTTAGGTCATCTGCATATGCTATACATTGGTGTTCGTTATTAAATATGGTTCCATTCGTCTTGATTTTGTTTCTTCTAATTATTGCTTCAAGCGTCAAGTTAAAAAGTATCGTTGATAGAGGATCGCCTTGTCTGAGTCCCTTTCTCACTTCAAATTCCTGTGACTCACTTCCCATCCATGTAATTTTGTTCTTTGTTTTTTGTAATGTCATTCTTATTAGCCTTATGAGTTTTCCTGGAATTCCTAGCTGCACCATTGCTTCATATATTCTCTCTCTGTTTATACTATCATAGGCTTGTTTAAAGTCTATGAAAAGCACGTGTAGTTCCATTTTATATTCATAGCTTGTTATTTGTAGTTCCTTGAGAACGAATATTTGATCTGTCGTACTCCTGCCGCTTCTGAATCCAGCCTGATATTCCCCTAAAATTGTTTCTGCATAACCGTCCAGCCTCTTTCTTATTATCTGTCCCAATACCTTGTAGCATTTGTCTAAAAGGGCGATACCTCTATAATTTTCGCATATTGTTGGGTCACCCTTCTTATATATTGGACATATTAAAGCATTTGACATTTTTAAAGCTACCGGCATTCGTTCTTTTAGCCATATTTCTCTCATCATTTCGTGGATCTTTCTTCTAAGCTTTTCTCCTCCAACTTTTAACATTTCTGCTGTTATATTGCTTTCTCCAGGGCTTCTATTGTTCTTCATGTTTTGTACTATGATTTCTATTTCTTCATATGTAGGAACTTCCAAACTATCTGCGTCACAGTCCGTCACTAATTGAGTTTCTTGATTTTCTATTTCTTCCTCATTCAACAGGTTAACAAAGTGATCTTTCCATGTTTCTAGTATTTCGTCTTTGTCTGCTATTAACGTTCCATCTTTGTTTTTCAAAAATATTTGCCTATTACAATATCCTCTCCCCATTTTCTTTGCTTCTTGGTAGAAAGACCTAATCTCCTTATTTCTAAACTTTTCTTCTATTTCCCTTACGACGTTTTCATTATATTGTCTTTTCTTTTTTCTGCATAATTCTTTCATTTTTCTCCTGATTCTCTTGTAGTTTTCGATATTTAGATCACTGCCATTTGATAGCATAAGCAACCTTAACTTCTTTTTTTCTGCTTCACATTTCTCGCATTCTTCATCATACCAGTATTTTCCCTTTGATTGCATTGTTGTTGATGGTATTACAGTTTCATTTGTATCTTCTATTATCTGTTTTAGCTGCGTCCACTTATCATCGATTTCTTCTACTGGGCACGTTTTCTCTAATCTTTTATTTATAGCTTGTTGGTACTCATCTCGTGTTCTTAGCTCCTGTAACTTTTCTATATCATATTTCCTTTTTCTCTTTATGTTCTTCTTAAAATTCCCAGAACTCTCTAATAGGTAATAGTAAACAAATAGAAGGTATATTTAAAATTTGTAGAAAAATCGAAATATCTCAGAAACTAATGAATTCAGCCATAACAAGTGCTATTCAAAGATGAAAGAGCATACTAAAGCAATTCTTTGGTATAATAAAATATTCGGGGTTACATTTAAAAAAAGAAAGAAAATCTAGATTATGCCTTCTACATAACCCTGTATACGAATATGCGTCGCGAGCTTTTTTTATAGCCGATTTTAAAACTAGATAATATTTTTTATCCATCCGTGTGAAAAAAAATGATGTTTGATTCATCACTTTTTGGTATACAGTACGTTCATTTGACTGCGATTTGGATACAGAAATGGTCATAACTTTTGAAATACCCTCTATAATGTGACAATACCCTATATTGGAAGAACGGAAATCATTAGTAGAATTTGAATATAGAAGAATATATAGGGTATCTCATTTAAAAAAAATGCATGTTTGTTTGTCATCACGTAGTTACGGATCACCCTGTATAAATCAAAATATTTTCTGAGCAAGGAGCATATCCGTGGCTACAACTTTTATATACAACTTTTTTCAGCATCTTCTATAGTAGTGGTGTTATCGACCGAGCCGGTACTAAAAAATCACCCTGTATACAGGGTGAGTCAAGCTCAACGCTTCGGACTCTTGTGACCAAACGACACTACTTTCCGAAAAATCGACTTTGCAAGTGTATGTAGGTCGAGTTGGGCTACATTTTACAAATAATGACTTTTATACAGGGTGTCTAATAAAAGCGTGACATATCAAAGTTATGTTTTTTTAAATGGAACACCCTGTATATTATTGCATATTTAGATTCCCGGGTACATTTTAGTGTGACTTCATGTATCACACATGGGACTTTAAGCGAACCGTTTAGGTACAAATCACAATTTTGGGTATAGGTAGATGTCAGAAAAAAATTGAATATCGCAGTTATTATAAATCTTAGAGGGCTGTGACTTTGCCGTGTTACTAAGCATGAAATGTGTCAGCCTACGTTAGACGGTCGAGTTCGAATTACATTTGTGCTTGGAGAAATCGGTAGATCAATTAAGGAAACTTCAATCAAAGATAACTTGATTTTTTCAAACGGGAATGCATAATTTTTTTTATACGATCAAATGTGTAATTTGATAGGCTTTCTAATTATATCAGGTTGTGAATATCAATCTATGGTAGTTTTTATTAAATTTCGAGATTTCAATGAAATCAGTGTTTTTCAATTTCCCTACCTATAAACAAACTAGCAGGCCATGAAGTATAAACAAAATCGTATTCAGATAGAAGAAAACAACTAACTTAGCAAACAGATCTAGCAGAACTAGAGTAAAAGAAGAAGATTATAAAAATTCTCTACAACAAATCAACTCTAACCAGAAACAACGGCGGTAACATGTCTAAGGTTAAAGAGAAGCTGGAGTACGACAGAAATGGATAATTTCTACAGCCTACTAGCGACTGCAATGTACTAGAGATTAAAAATTTCCAAAATCACTAAACACTTTGAAATGAAAGCAAAACTTTCAGCGATCGTTGCCGTCAGTCTAATATCTTCAGAACGCAATTTCACATTTAATGGTATAAAAAAGTAGTCATTTCCATCAAAGACAAAAGTAATGATACCACTCACTGTCTCCTTTAAATTTTTCAGTATCTATTAGCAAGATCGCAAAAAAAGAAGACTGACAAATCATATTTTAATTTTCTGCCAGGTAAATTATGTTTAATAATTTGAGCAGATTTTTAATTTATTCTTCATTTTCGGCGATCTTGCTTATGAGTATTGAAAAATTTGCAGAACTCCAGTCAGAGGTATCGGTTACTATTTTTTTAAATCATGCAATGTGAAATTTTATTCTGAAGCTATTAAACTGCCAGCAACATTACGTGGTAGATTTCCTTTCATTTCAAAATTCACAATGGTTTTGTAAATCGTCAATCTTTAGAATATTGTAGTAGCCGGTATGCTGTGAAAAATACCCATTTCTGGCGTACTCCAGCTGCTTTTTGATGTGTTATGTCTGCTATTTCTGGTTAGAATTGATTTGTTGTAAGTCATTTTTATAACTTTGTCCCTTTACTTTAGTTCGTCCATAACTATCTGCTAAGTTAGTTGTTTTGTTCCATCTGATCAGTTTTTTGTTTATATTTCATGGCCTGCTAAGTTGCTTATAGGTAGGAAAATTGAAAAACACAGAAAATTTGAAATTAAATCAAAACTACCAGAGATTGATATTTACAACCGCATATCATTAGAAAGCTTGTCAAATTGCACATTTGATAGTATAAAAAAAATTATGCATTCCCATTTGAAAAAATCAAGTTACCTTTGATTGGACTTTACTTAATTGATCTACCGATTTCTCCAAGTACAAATGTATTTCGAACTCGACCGTCTAACGTAGGCTGACACATTTCATGCTTAGTAACACGGCAAAGCCACAGCCCTATAAGGTTTATAATAGCTGCGATATTCAATTTTTTTCTGACATCTACCTATACCCAAAATTGTGATTTGTACCTAAACGGTTCGCTTAAAGTCCCATGTGTGATACATGAAGTCACACTAAAATGCACCCGGGAATCTAAATATGCAATAATATACAGGGTGTTCCATTTAAAAAAACATAACTTTGATATGTCACGCTTTTATTAGAAACCCTGTATATAAGTCATTATTTTTAAGATGTAGTCCAACTCGACCTACATACACTCGTAAAGTCGATTTTGCGAAAAGTGGTATCGTTTGGTCACAAGAGCCCGAAGCGTTGAGCTTGACTCACCCTGTATGTATAAAGTAAAACAAGTCGTAAAAGAAGGAAAAAGGCTGAAATGATTTAGTGACTGTGGCAACGTCCTTACTTCTCTCACCGCATTCTTTGCATTCTTTTGGCTGTTCAATGTACGTTGGCCACACCATAATAAAGATAATTCTTGTATATGAATAGTAATTTTGTTGAGGGGGGACTGTTTATAAAAACGTATGCGTTATAAAAAAACAATGATTATTTACTCCAATCGTTTAAAAAGCCGTATAAAGTGCATAAACCGAGCTGGACTCTTCACTTTTTGTTGTTGTACATCTGGAAATAACGTTCTCAGATGTCGGGATGTGATCAACGGTGTTAAGAAAGGTTCATATTAGTCGGGAAGTTCGTGGGGTATTGAAAATATATTTTTGATCCACTATCTTTAAGAATATTCTGTGTAACGAAACAAAGTTTCTGATCATGATGACAAATTGACTGGTGGTACAAACATTGCCGCAGAAAAACAAGAGGGCGCGTAGCAAGGGCACCAGGAGAAAAATAAATAAGCACACCACATTAATTCATTTTATCTCGCATTCAAATAACGTAAATCGTCCATGTAATTTTGGATAGAAGATGTATTTTTAGTGAAAAGTCGTACAGCAAAACAGTTTTCGGAACAAAATGCATGATTCACCTTTTCTACTTAATATACAGTGTGTCCTAGCAAAAACCTGCCACCCATCTTATCCTAAAATGATAAAAGAAAATAAAAATCGCCGTGACACGTGACATTTCGATTTGTATTTCGAGGGGGAACTCTTCCACCGAATACGTCATAATTGTGCCATCAACCCCCCCCCCCCTCACCCACAGCAACCCATACTTCAAAATCTCAAATGAATTGCATTGAAGATTGATTCACTATTATGGAAGTTAATAAAAATATGGTGATTATCAAAATGAAGGATTGTTTTCCAACCACTGGACTCAGTAACCCGAATTGTAATCTTGGCTATGCTCCGAAATGTAGGTTTTCAACTTGACCTTTATACCTTTTTGAGAAGCTGAGATTATGGGCAAGTTTTTCCAGTAGTTTCTATGCGCAATGTCTTTTCAATATTTTGAGCTAGATTTGATTCGTTTGAATCGAAAAAGAAAACGAGAATTATCTTATCTTTCTCCTATTTATGATGGTATTGAATTAGTCTAAGCATATTGAACTAAAATAACTGAACATGTTACTGGTTTTCAACGTAGCTTATTGATTGTTTAGAAAAAATGCCAGATTTAGATAATTTTTAGAACTCCCTTGAAATTGAAAGATCCCAAAAACTATTGATTTTTGTCCATACATACATATATTAAGCTGACTATTCCATAGCTCCGACAAGAATACGACGACTTACATTAAACCCTGTATAATTGTTATGACTCTCAACAGCAACCTTGCAGGCATTAATTATACTTCTTAAATCTACTACGCGCTCTATATAGTCCAAGAGCCCGCTAAGTTTTTCTACCTTGAAGTGACCGACACTTTTGAAATCATGTGATCGATTTGTCATTAAAAGACGTTTTCAAAATGACAACACTACCAGTTTCAATGTTGGGGGGTTACCGCTCGAGGGGTGAGGGGGTGAAAACTCTACTTCGCGACGGTTTTCTAAAAATAGCGTCGTTTTGGTAAGTGCTATCGAAAAAATGACTTTTGGAGAGAACAACATTCTGCACAATTCTGGTCTATACATTATTCTTGTGCGTCCAATAGTTTCCATTCTATAATCCCCCAAAGTTAGGAGTTGATTTGTGATTTTCACTAAAATCCGAATTTTATCGTGAATTAAGACAAACATTATCAAACAGTTCTGTAACATTTTTTGTCACAGAAAGAGTGATATTTTTTCATTTTTATATTATCTACATTTTTTCGATAGCACCAAAACGACGCTATTTTTAGATTACCGTCGCGAAGTAGAGTTTTCACCCCCTCACCCCTCGAGCGACAACCCCCCCAACATTGAAACTGGTAGTGTTGTCATTTTGAAAACGTCTTTTCATGACGAATCGATTACGTGATTTCAAAAGTGTCAAAATTTCAAAGTAGAAAAACTTAGCGGGTTCTTAGAGTAATATAAATTGGGTTCAGCCGTGAGCCCCTTGATATAATTAGTATAGTTATAGAAAAAAGTTTACGAATCGCAACATGAGTTGGTTTCCAGAAAGCTTTCATATAATTCCTATTTTTTCAGAATGTATGGTTTATTCCAAACCGCCTTCTACTTTGGATACATGGCTCTATTCAGCGGCGCTCTAGGGATCATGTGTGGAACAGTTGGCTACATAGGCACTGGCATCTTCGTTCGAAAAATCTATTCTACAGTCAAGATCGACTAGAGTGGATCAAAAATTATCATTTTCAGTCAGATCCATTCAAGACGTTAATATTTTTTGATGAACTAACTGCAATCTGCAAATAGAACAAGTATTATAAATTGTTAACACGTCCAGGTCATTGTTTGGAATACTTTCGTCTCTCATCTCGATCAAACGATAAAGTAAGATTGAAATGTGTCAGACGCTATATGAAATTACATATAACAGGTAACAAAATTTGATAAAGCGTGTGAAAGTAAGTGATTCAGTCATAGGCACAAACGTCTATATAGATTGAAATTGTTTTCTATTAAGAGTTGCAGTTTGATTGCACACCTTGGCCTTTCAACATTATCTCATATGACTATCTTGTAACAGATAATATAAGCATGGTGTATATTGCTATCTTAAGCAAGCAAGTAAGCAAATACAGCTATATAATTCATATGGATTTTGACAGGATTGGCCTTTGTATATTATAAGTATTTCGTCTTTCCAAAAAATATGTACCTGCTCTGTGTGAACAATTCTCGCGCAATTTAATATGTGAAAACTGATAATTTTGTATCTGGATTTCAAGATACTTGTTATATTTCCATTGAAATGCTGTAAATAGCTATTAGACTTATATCTAATTTTTCTTCGGGCATTTATCCACATATATCTGCAGAAAAAAACAGCTGAATTTTAAGCCTTTGAATTTGTGGAACAAATTGATCGTCGAAACTGAGGGTAGACTACCACTAACACCACTAATTTCAATGTTCATGTTGCTATCTTTCTTGAATGTGGTGTAGAACAATAATTCTGCAGAAAAAATTGCCTGACCCCTTTTTTACATAAATTGATTTCCTGGGACGAAAAATGAGGGGTAGTGACGCCGAAGTATACGCAGTAGCCCTTTATATCCACGATAATTATTTATATGTGGCACTATAAAGATTATGCTAAAGTCAGCCAATTTTTCCTGCTAAAGCTGGGAGATACTGTAGCATCAAACCTGTAAATAGAGCTCAGTCCTGTTGTTCAGCATAAAATGGTTCTTGTCCACAGACAGACATTGTGAGCACGTATGTTCACAAAGACAAAAATAAGTATCCCCCTCCTTTGGTTTGTTTTCATTATACATTTGGTTAACTTGATTTGTGTGGATGCCTCTGATTTATTGCGGTTTCACTGGTTCATCATTAAAGTCACATACATAATATGTATGTCTTGGAAGCTACACTTTACACGTCTATAGCCCATATGAACATTCAAAGTTCTTGTGTAAATATGCAATGTTTGGCAAAAAATTGATTAATTTTTTGTGAAAGATTTTGAACTTTGATACAGGTTACAGAGGTGACTGAAACATTAATAAAATGCCAATAAAGCGCAATGAATCATATTGCGATTCAAAATCTTTAATGAAGTTCATTACATAGATTTGCAGCGTGCAATATTTTTTAAATTACTTTTCAATGAAAAATAATTACGTAGTGTAGCGTAACAAAATCATATAAAAAATATTTTCCAGCCAAAAACCAGTAACAAGTTCAAAGTCGGGGCTCGTGTACCCTTGTTTTTGAAAATCAATTTCTTGAGTTCCAATATAACAATAAACGCTACATAGCTATCTGTATTCTCCTTGGGGGGTTTCGTTTATAATCCTTTGTACAGATCGGTCGGATAATGACTAAGTACTTTTTGTTACGATTTTTGTGATTAAAGAAGGTGTCTTCAAATATCTCTGTTATTTATACCTGCTTCAAGAGCAATTTTAATCGTGGCATATTTTGAAAAAATAATTAAAGTTATTTATTTTTAGACACCTTATGTTTATTTTAATTTTTTTGTACTGTTGTGTGTACATATTTAGTGTTAGTGGTAAATCATAAGTTGGCAACATTGACTTGTAACAAACACATTTGTAGTGTTTGTTACAAGTTCTCATTTTTTGTTTTAGTGTTAGTTATAATAGATTATTAATTTAATAAAAATGTATTTACTGTATTAGCTATTTTATTAATAATATTCACTTGGTAAAGCTAATAAGATATCAAGCAATACGGGATGATAATTAAGGGACGTAGAAAAACCAAGTATTATCTTTTTCCTATTTATTTTTGAAAATAAATTGCGCAAACTGCACAAAACAAAAGTGAGTAATACATACGTAGCCCTACCAAGAATTTAAATATATATGTAGACGGCCTAAAAAGAAGATAAACAAATTCTATCATATCTAATCAGCAGAGTAAATAGCATAAATATAATAATAGTACAATGGTTATTGCTTAGAAGGCACTATATTAAAAAGAAGGCACATAGGTACACTTTCTTTAAAATATACTTGAATACTACACAAAACAAACGTTCTGAATAAACCTGAAATTAATCCTTCAATCTAGTTGTTGCAAAAAAGGGAAAAAATACGTTATAATTTTCACGATATCTTATAAAACGCTCGAACGAGTGATGTTCTTCGAGAGTACGACTTTTAAGAACAAAAAATTATTTCTTAATAGAAATCGGCCATTTCAAGGGTAAGCTTATAAACAAATTGAAACTGTATTCTTTCCAATCTGATATCTGGTATATATAAACAGCATATTTTTAACTAAAATTTAATGGTTCTTACTTTGCAGTTTTGCCTTTCAATGACCGCTATGGTCCCGACTTTTTTCTACAAAATGCTGTTCCTCAGAGCTCAGAGAATTGAGTATTCAGTTATTATTCAAACACAAAGATCAGGTAAGCATTTATTTAGCGAAATTATCGCGGTTTTTAAATCTACAATTAAGGTGGAGGTTTGCATTTGAATTTGCGAATGTAACCTCGAGCCGGTCACGATCAAATTCAGTTTCCATTTTTTTTTTTTTTTTTGTCAAAAAACTTTTACAACATGAAGATGCAAAAGGCGAACCGACGAAGAAATCAACGTTCCCACATGAAAAAATTGAATATAAAAATGATACCCAATCAATAAATAGTATAACAATTTTACAGATTTACTATGAGACATATTTATGTATCTCGCGCTAGCAGATGTTGTTATTCCCAGTCATTTGCTGTGTCTCTGAGAGGTAGTGTGAATAGCAAAATCGATGTTTAAAAAACGAATGATTTCTGCCAACGACGTAGATTCAAAATGCACATGTCTCTGAAATGGTACTACAACGCGAAGTATACGTGACGGATTTAACAGATGATCTTTCCCACTCGATCCCTCCGACACAGGCTGTTTTTTCCAAAATAAACAAGCGTATATAAATCAATGCGTATACCTAGTCCAGCATACAGTATCCATTTATGGTGTAGCAATGACTGTAGGTTTATTTATAAACTAATATGTCGTTTAACCTTTGTTTTAATGCCATTAATCTGACCGAAATACTATTAGATACCAGCAACTAACTAGGCAGAAGGATTTGCACACTAAACTTTTTTTTTAAATCCGTCGCCGCGAAATATGTATCAAGCATAAAAGTTACTGAAAATTAACATACATAATAATTTTAAAAACATCTAAACTCTCATATATTTGGCTTATACTTTACCGATAACGATATTTAAATAATGATCAATATACCAAGGTGTTTCCTATTTTAGAATCTTGTCATAGTTAACAGCGCCACTAAAATTATGAAAAATGTCAATGGACACAGCGACAAAATCAACGATTTCGACCTATTCGAATTCGTTGAATGTAGTTTCTACATTATTTGCCTAGATGACATATTTTCATACATATATAAAATCAAGACAAATTTCAGTTTTATAACAAAAAAAACGTTATTCATAAATATCAGAGTCGCAACATTAATTTCACTTCAAATGTCAATAAGATATCACTGTAATACAAGGCCGAACATTAATTTCACCTGTATAAAATATACCATATGCAATACAGTAGGAATACGACCTGAGATTTATAAATCAACAGGCTGTATGAGCTCAGGAACACATTTCAAGGCACATGGTGGTCCTATATAGCTCGAAAAATATATTTCATTTACAGTTCTAAGTGGTGGTTTCACCTAAATATAGTTACATACATGCAAAACGCTATCACTAAGGAGTCAAACTATCTGTAAAAGGGGTAAGTGTTCCCTATATTGAGTAAACGTATGTTTTATAGGTATGTACATTATTTATATAAATAGATCCATAAATACATTAAAAAATATTTGTGATTCTATAACCAATCACACTATAAAAGCTCACCTGATCACAAAATGTAGTAAGGTTAACTACAGGTTAAATAAAAAGTAACGGAATAGCAGAAAAATTTACTCGGAGAACATTTATAGCACCAGCATGTATCACACAATAGATGCAGTGGTGCTGGATAAGTGGCTTACATTGACCGTCAAAACTCAGATGCAATATGCAATCAGTACATCTTTTTGTAAATTGAAACCACGCTGCGGTGTAAATGCAGAAATGCGAACTCGCTTTTGCCTTTCATGACCATCCAGCTATCAAAATTTTCTGATCATTCAGTTCCAACGTGACCCATTCATTCATGGTCAGCATTCTCCAGTAGTGTCGGAAGTATTATCCCCATGCCAGTACTATTCATAAAAATCCAACCCTTGTTCCTACTCTTTAGAACAATGTGGAGTCCCTAGAATAATGAGGTCGACAGTTCCTGGCCTGAGTTGTAATTATATTAAAGGTCGCTGCCACATAGATATCCCATAATGTCTGACAAGTTCTACTGTTGTTCCTGTACTTTTTTATAACCATCTAAATATAATTTGGCCGCAATGATTGCTCTTTTGAAATAGTTGAATATCAGCCATGCTTTATTAAATGTTTGACTCAGGAAACGAGTTAGGTATTCCTTCCATTACAAACTTCTTATATTTTACCCCTACAAGTCCAAACAAAATAAATGTTCATCCCTGTTCCTCGTTATAATTAATTTTAAATAAATATAACTTTGCATTTACCTTCTGATTCAAATTTAGCACCTTTGCAATGGTCTCTATAAAATACACCCAAATTTCAAAAAAATACTTCTAATAATGAATATACACGAAACACACAGACACATCAAAATTTGGGAAAATCAGGAAACTTCCAGAATTATTCTTAAAGACAGTCGTTAGCCTATGAAGAATTATAAATAAAGATAATTATAAGTACTAAATGTAACACAGGATATAAGACAACGCTATAAAGTCGCATAACTCTTCTATAATAAAAAGACCAAAAAAACAAAAAACAAAAACGGAATATCACCGATAAGATTGTTCTTCGCCAATTTAAACCACAGACATGAAACCTGGTAGAGATAAAGGTAAAAAACAACTAACTCATAAATCGTTATTAACTCGTTTTATCTCTACAATATGCAGCATGTAAACTGGACTCAATCCAGAGCAAATATTTTGCTGAAAATGAATAACTGTTGTGATAAAAACAATATCATCAGTGAAAACTCTGTTTCTGTTGTATGTAACGTGTTTTCGCATATTTTAACACAATACAAACATACGCCGAGTATAATAGTTTAAGAACCGTATTCATAGTCGTCTCTTAAGTGTCCACATGAGAGTACTTTACGCAAGTAATACTGAAGTGTGTATCCTTGTGCATCTGTTTTCTAGACGACACTTACGAGAAAGAGGGGAAGACATTTGTCGCCTTTGCCCTATGTCAAATATAAGTGAATCTTTTATGCTTATGCCTTCGCATGTTTTCAGTTATCTGTTTTTGTTTTGTGCCAATGTTTTGCGTTTTTTGTCGGACATTTTTCTGGATGTGACAGAAACTGGCAATACCCGTACTCCAAAATTAACCTGCAAAATCACCTTGACTGCAACGAAATGTTCATGTTGACATTTTGTTACTTGAATATCAAACGACAATGAAACACAAAACAGTACTTGAGAGACACTGAACTATTCAGGAACACTCAAGTGGCAATTATGAATATGCCCGTTAATGAATAAATAAAGTTTTAATGGGTAATTGTACTCATTAATAAATATGTAAAATAAAGCTAGTTGCAAAAGCTATCAGCTTATAGAAATATACATAAATCCTTTATAAAAGGTCTCATCACAAGCTGCCACCCATCTTTGATCTTTCAATATGTACATGGATGTATAACATGGGTTCAATTTTCAAAATATTTGAAAAAAGGGTATATGGATTATTTGTCGTTCTAAACGGAAATGAAAATGGTCCCGTGCTCATTTTTTTAAACGTCTGATATTCTCTCAAGTGCCTTGGCCGAGGACTAGTTTAGCTATATAATCCATTGATTGACCTTTACATGACATAAATTATTAATTATGTATACTTTGTTACCTGATACTTTAGACTGGCTTGACGTCTATTTGATAGGTATCAGCTGACACAGAAGTGCATCTCAGATTTAATTTTTTAGTAGTGGTCTGAATTGGCAACCCTGCAAGTCAGGACCGTCTCAGTGAATTTTTACTGAATACTCATTGCCAAAAATTAATGACTATTTTTGTGAACAAGAAATTGATTCAATATCTAAAAATTTACAGCAAAAATGCTTGACCGAAACAAATACATTTTTTCGTTTAGATATCGTTAAGGGTAAATTACCCGTCAGTATACGAGCACCGAGTGCAGCCATCTACGTATGCCGTCAAAGCATGTGCCAATTTTCATTCTGGAGGATTTTTAATTATAACCACCGGAACATCTATTCGCTGTTGACACGGCTGACAGTCTAAAAAGTATCAGGTAACAGGGTTTATATGGATACAATTCTTAAAAGATGTACCACTAGAACGCGTATCTGAGAGAAATGCAAAGAAGGGAACTTTTCATTTCTGGATTCTTTAAATGAACAAATTCAAGGTAATTCGAAGACTAATAGCCGTATTCTGTCCAAATAGGATCTATAATGAGAATCACTATTTTCGGCTGTCCGGCTGGTTCGAGAATACGGCTGTTAGCGTCAAGGCATACGTACTTTTAATTTACTATTTTTCTCAAAAATTCATTCCAGTTCCAAATTGATGAGTGAAGGTACTTTTGTAATATGCTCTAAGAGCTGAAAAATATTTGACAACTTATACATTTCACCTCACGCTGTAGCAAGAGGTTCAGTAGGTTTAGGCTCTACAGACTTTGTTTCAGTACCCTGAGGCTGCACAGTCTCTTCTTTGGGTGGAGTACTAGCAGGATCACCAGACGACTCGTCTTGAAAAAAAGTATGACGTTTAAGAGGCAAATTTCAAGTCATTGAAATAGTAATTTATATAGAAAGATTGGAAAGTGACACATTATCAACTAGTTATGTTCACCAATGGACTAGTACCATGGGTTTGAAAACAATGATTAAACCATTATAACATCTTAGTGTATACAAAAATCGGTATACTGATGCATGTCGTTACTATCTGCATCATTTTGTTTACTAGTAATTCCATTTTAAAGTTAAAAAAAAGAAATTCAAATTTAGCCAATTACTGCGAAGCGCACCATACATCAGCAGTGTATTGTTACCTTATCAACTCTCAAATCGCGGTATTGACCTATTTTCACGAAACAAACTACTGTTTTGAGATTTGTCTTCCCCCAAGGGGATACCTTGTGGGTTTAACATCTCTTGGCTGTGTCACAAGAAAGGTTCTGTTAATAAAGCTTTGTTTTGTGAATTGTGAATCGAACCTTTTTTAATTAATTTACTAAAAAATGTTTTATTGTCTTTTAGCCCTGAAGAAGGGATCAAAAAATCCCGAAAGCTCGGAATAGAGTTTTAAGGGTACACCTTGCTGTTTCATTGCCGCTTCCCAGCGATAGCTACAGTTTGTCATCTTTCAAATCGGAAATGATTACTTGTTTTATAATAAAACATATACAGGCTGAGTTCTTAGTAGCGGCTCGTCGATAACTCCACTACTGTAGAAGATAGCGAAAAAAGTTGTATATAAAAGTTGTAGCCACGAATATGCTCCTTGCTCAGAAAGTATTTATATTTATACAGGATGATCCAAGTGGTGATGCAAACATGCATTTTTTTAAATGAGACACCCTATATATTATTACTTATTCAAATTCTTCCAATATAGGATATTGTTACATTATACAGGATATTTTAAAAGTTATGCCCATTTTTGTATCCAAATCGCTGTCAAATGAACGTACCGTATATCAAAAAGTGATGGATCAGAAATCATTTTTTTAACACGGATGGATTAAAAATATCCTCTAGTTTTAAAATCGGCTATAAAAGAAGCCCGCGACGCATATTCGTATACAGGGTGATGTAGAATGCAAAATCTAGATTTTCTCTCTTTTTTTAAATGTAACCCCCAATATTTTATTATACTAAAGGATTGCTTTTAATACGCTCTTTCATCTTTATATGCACTTGTTATGGCTGCATTCATTAGTTTCTGAGATACTTCAGTTTTTTCTACAAATTTTAAATATATCTTCTATTTGTTTACTAAAATTTATTTACTTTGAGAAAATACTATCAAATTTTATTTTTGCTTACAAACAACTAACATATAAGGCCATAATAGTACTTGATCAAGTCAAAACACTGAATTAACGAGATAATATAGGTCAAGTGTGCTGAGGAAACAATTTTATAGACGTCATGCATAATTATCAAGTAGATCTATCAGGTAGGCTATGAAATATTAAACGACACAGTCCAAATAAAATGATTCTGCAATCTTTCAAACGCATTAGTTTAGAGTGCCTCCGTTCTGGATATTGCTGTTCATAGTTGATACATTCTAGAGGCAAGTAGGCAATTTCTCAAAGATTCTCCTAAATACCTTCAATGGAAAAATTAATTCTTAAAGCAGGTTTTTCACACAGTACGGAATTATTGAGCAGGATATGAAAACTGTCAATTTTTCAAAGCCTACCTGATAAATCTGATTGATAATTATGCATCACGCCTACAAAATTGTTTCCTCATCATACTTGACTTTATTATCTCGATGATTTAGGGTTTTGACTTCATCAAATACTATCATGACTTTATAATTTAGTTGCTCGTTAAATAAAAAACAAATTCGATAGTACTTTCTCAAAATAAATAAGTTTCAGTACACAAATAGAAGCTATATTTTAAATTTACCGAAAAATCGAAATATCTCGGAAACTGATGGACGTAGGTACAAAGATGAAAGAACATATTAAAAGCAATTCTTTGGTATAATAAAATATTGGCGGTTACATTTAAAATAAAGGATAAAATCTGGATTTTGCATTCTACATCACCCTGTATACGAATATGCGTCACGGGCTTTTTTCATAGCCAATTTTAAAACTAGAGGATATTTTTAATCTTCCAATGTACAAAAAATAATGTTTGACTCATTACTTTTTGATATACAGTACGTTCGTTTGACAGCGATTTGGATATAAAAATGGTCATGGTTTGAAATACCCTGTACGTATAATGTAATTGGAAGAACGGAAATCATTAGTAGAATTTGAATAAGGAATAATATATAGGGTGTCTCATTTAAAAAAATGCATGTTTGCATTTATCACCCTGTATATATCTAAATATTTTCTGAGCAAGGAGCATATCCGCGGCTACAACTTTTATATATAACTTTTTTCGCTATTTTCTACAGTAGTGGAGTTATCGACCGAGCCGGTACTAAAAACTCACCCTGTATATTTATATTTTGATGTAAGAGCATTAAGAAATTACTACATCGAAAACTACAAATTGACAGGCCAAACGGAATTCCATGGCAATCAATAGAAAGAAGCCACGACGTTAAGACGACGAGAAAATTTCAAACAACCATCTTGATGACTTCAAATTGGCCTACCTTTTGGTGCTGCAACTCCATAAACAGAATTTTCATCGTAGAACTCTTTGTGGCGTTTCTTCATGTGGTTCTTCAGCTGCATATGCCTGATGAAATCCTTGTCGCAGTGCGGGCATTTGACCGGCTTCGCTACAGAGTGGGTCAGCACATGCCTGTCCAGCACATCGCTCCTGCCGAACGCCTTGCCGCAGATCTCGCAGTGGAACGGCCGCACGTCCAGGTGGATCAACAGATGCTTGCTCAGGTTGTGTCGCTGCTGGTATCCCTTGTTGCAGATGTTGCACGTGAACGGTTTCTCGCCTAAAAAGTTCATTGACTTAGTACTTCCCACACATTACATTGATACAAGTTTATTATGTCACCACAGCCATACCACCACACCAATTTCACCCCCGCCCAAAAAAAGTAGAAGTGATCAGGAACCCCTAAAATGTCTGACATCGAAGTTTGAGCTATTTTCATATGTTTCCTTGTGTATCTGTTTCCTAGACAACACCTACGAAACGGCAGGGTTCATTTGGCGACGTTGTCATATTTCGAATGTGAGTCAATTTGTTATGCCTATGCCTAGGAATTTTGATGTTTTTTGTTTTGTGCCAGTATTTCGTATTTTGTGCCGGATATTTTTCTGGATGTGACAGAAACTGAAAACACCATACTCCAAAATTAACCTACAAAATCGCCTTGACTGTAACGAAATGTCATGATGACATTTCGTTACTTGAGTAATACGTAAGGGACCCTCAAGTAGCTGCTGAAACACAATTAATAAGGGTCTAGGGTATAGCGCGCGAAATTGAGAATCAGAGAAAAGACATATTCCCGTGTTAGCGAGGAGGCGTGGTCGCCTGTTCCCTTTCTCCAATGTGTGTGTCTAAGGTGAGGGGAGACAAGTCCAAAAATCCAAATGTTATGTCCAAAGGTCACCATAAAAATAAATTTCGCATTTCCAAGCTCATGACGTTACCTTTAAACTTACAATAATGACTCAAAGAGCAAATTGAAGAAGAAAGCCTGCGCTTGTTCAACTATTTAGCCTTTTTTGATATCGTGTTTGATTGTTAAATTACAGGCATTTAAGGAATGTATGATTTTGCATTGCGAGTTTTTTTGTACATTAAAAAACTTTTTTGAGAAAATCGAAAATAGTTGTCATTCATTAAGGTCTTAGCTATCGCCTTCAGAAATATTATATATGTAGTTTGAAAATAGAGTGAGTTATGCGAGAAATTGTGAGATCGTGTTTTACATGGCAAATACGTATGTATAAATGTGTGTATCTAGGCCCCCTCAAGTATTAAGGGACCCTTAAATATCGACTATGAATACGACCCTTAGTTTTTTAATATTGCTGCGCCGCCACTAGCACGATTTCTGAAAACCATACGCGTTTTCCATCCTCGCCACGATAATAATACTATGTCAAAATTTCATTAAAATCGATTCAATAGTTTCCACGTTACACAATACAGAACGATCTAAAGCAATACTCGTAGTATACATAAGAAAATTCTAAGCCCCTTGGTTTCTGGGCAAGGCAATGTTGGGATGGACCTAAAACAGTGTATTATGCCACAGGTCAGTGCAGCCTATTATGAATATAAATTTTTTTACAGTTTTACAACACCGACAAAAAAGTACAAAATGATCAGGAACCCCTAAAACGATTTGAGGAATATTTGATTTCTTTTGTTTTTTGCTAATTACACCACCGCCCATGCTCCGATTTTCAAAACTCATTATCTACTACGACCCCGCAGCATTGCACAGCATATCGCTACCCAAATTTCATCACAATCCATGCAGCGAGTACTGAGATTGGGAGGCCAGAAAAACGCCACCAGACCGACAGACAGACAGACCTACCGACAGAAATAAGTGACGTGGATTTTGGTTTCGTAGACATCATAAAACGCCCAAAAAGTGTATTATCTCAAAATCTAAAATGTTCGCCTATCCTATCGTATCCTATAGGTAAGTAAAAGGTGAAAAACTCAGTGGAAAACTACCATCCCATTTCGTTTATAGCTGTTTTTTTATAAAATCCTGGAATACCGTTTCCTCGGTAGACTAGAAACTTTCACTAAAAAGTAGAGTATCTTTTCTGCTTCGCAATTCCAGGTCTGGTTATTCTACAACTACAGCTATGCTTAACTTTTATAAAAAGTAAACTTTGCACCTAAATAACACCCTGCTGGGATTTTCTGTGACCTCAGTAGACCATTTGGCTGCGTGAATCACCAAAAGTTGCATCATATCTTAATATAAATGAAAAAAGTTTGTTTCCATGTTTTTTAAAATATTGTGATTAAACTATTATGTAAAATATTGTAGCTCATAGTTTGATCTACAAAACCGGCCTACTCGTACATGTGCATGGACAAGATATATATGATTTTCATGAACCATTAATCTAACCTGGAAATTTAAAGTTCCTGAAAATAATGAGAGGTATAGAAAGCACTCAGGTGATTGTATTAACGGCTTTTGGATTAAGCTTTTTTTGTAATATATATTTGCTTCTAAGGGCAAAAACATATTCCATAAGTTAATATTTAGAATGAAATTGATAGCAAAACAAAACAACCCAGAAATCAACCAAATTCCCAAGAAATAGCCAACTATCGCCAAAAATGGGTATACCCCCACAAAAATTCCCAGAAGTATTACTTATAAATGTATAGTTTCCAGCAAGGGATGTTTTTGGAGCACTCAAAATAACATGAAAAATAAAGAATATCCTCGTTAACGTTATTTACGAAAGTTCTAACTACTGCTAGACAAGAATGACTTTTTGGACTAGTGAAATAACCACATTTTAGTATTCAACGTTTTAAATGTTGTGATCGGGTAAAACCTTGAAAGCGTTAAATTGTCCTCATTATCTCATTGATGGAAAATCAAATCTTTCAAAATATTGGAAGAGGTCACCCATTCGTTTTTCTTTTTCTACAAGAATGTTGACTACCATACATTTCAGACTTGATTTGAGGTTAAATAAGGGTGGAAGCGTGGAAGGTGAAACTTCAAAGGATAGAATTTTACAAATCTTTTTGTGTCTTGTGCAAAACATTTTCTGTTCCTTGCCAAAAATAACTGGAAACATTGTTACTCATAAGAATAATAAGTCTTTTATTTACGGCGATTATTCGTTATTGGGAATCATTTACAACCTATTTCTTATTACTGCGAACTGCGCATGGTTAAAATAACGATAGCCACGAAATTCGTTATTTCTGGTGATCCAAAAATTCCTTATTATAGGTATACCTATAACATCTTAAAAATATTAAAAATTCAGAAAATAAAAATACACTCTAAAGCACTATAGCAGAAAAACATAGAATGCATGAATATCTACATTTTCTTCTCAAGGATCCTATTTTACTTAGAGAAACTTCGCTGCTGACCTCGCTCAGACTTCTGCACGGTTTTGTCCTGCTAAGGTACAGAATCACTTTTCATGGAACTAAGGTATTCAAATTTCCAAAACATACGGGTTTCTGAGGACACTTTTTCCAATTCATGTTTTGTCCTTAATATTATCAAATTAGTTCAGAAGATTCTGATGAAAACTAAATGTAGGAGATAATGCAATGATATGTTCCACTGCATAGTAATAGGAAAATTTTGTGTTCCTTTATATACCTGTATGAACTCGAATGTGCCTCTCGACTTCAAACAGTCTGCTAAACTCCTTAAGACATACATCACAGCGGAATTTTTTCTCTGGTGGTTTAATTTTCTTGAGGAGATGTATAGATACATGCTCATCAAGTTCTTCTTTGGTCCAAAATCCAGTATCACACTTTTTACACGTATATGGGTGTTTTCCTAAAAACATAACACCAAATTTTAGGTAACTTAGAAATGCTTTGAAACTGAGGTACAGTCGTAGATACAGGAGCATGTTTTGATCGTAATATAATTTTAAAAAACTAAAAAACACGCTTTTATAGAACATCGAACTAAAAAGTTAAAAACAATTTTTAAAATAGGCTTGATAATGAACGAAATACTAGTATGATTATGAAAAAGCATCGAGCGCTCAATTTATGAAAAATATGGCACAAAGCGCCCATGCTTTTTCACCATACTAGTATTTTTCCGTTCATTATTGCTTTAAGCTTATTCTAAAACTTATTTTAACTTTTTGTCAAATGCTCTTTATTTATGTTTTTTTGTTTTTTTACACTATATTTATATTCAATTTTTCAGTTAAATTTATCATTAAGGTCTGTTTTTAAACTTTAATTATTAATACTCTGTGTTGTTTTTGATTGATATTCTAAGCATAATCATTACCATTACTCAATAAAGGGTAATTAAAAAAGTTGGAGCGTTCAATGTTTGGTGCGACCTCTAAATCCAAAGGACAGCTACAAGCTCATAAACATATAAACAAACAAACATACAGGTTAAGCTAATAAAACGTGTTAATTAAAGAGTGATGATTGAAAGCAACCCCAGTGATTAACATCTTTATATCTAGATATCTAGGAGGCATTTTCCATTTGACGTTTTCTTACCTTAAGAATTGTGAGATTTCGACCTTCTTATTAAATTGATATAATCAGTGGTTCTATATAGAATGAGTTCCAAAACATACAAATTCCTGAATAAGTAACCAAGATATGGGGCTACAGTTGCATGAGCTAATGTAATCGTGATACATGGATTTTAATTGTAATAAAACATCAATTAAAGGCTCTGAACCATTTTGCAACATTTTTTTCGATAACCAATTGTATTTTCAAATCTCAAAGTTTGTCTACAACTCCACATTGTACACATAAACATAATTAGTGTATAGAAATCATCCTAAATGCTGAAAAAAACTGCAAAATTCATAACGAAATACTCACCCTTATGCACACGAATGTGAGCCGCTAAATCTGCGACGCTATTGAAAGACGACTCACACTGTGGACATTTGTAAGGATTATCAGTTTCAGAGTGTTCTCGCTTATGCTTGTTCAATTTGTAGTAAGTGGGGAACATTTGCAGACAGACCTTGCACTTGTAGATTGGTTTGTAGCTCATCACCTTCTTTGCTGTATACTTAAACTTGTACTCGGCATACTCTTCAGGTACCCATTCCATTCTACTTTCTCCATCACTATCTTCATCCTCACCATAAGCCGACAACTTTGGAGGCGGCATATCTGAACTGTCACTTTCTTTCATTGGGGCAGCTACCTCTGGCGTTATACTGGTATCTTTGGGGAGTCGACTCAGTGTGGTGAATGTAGGTTGTTGCTGCTGCTGCATTTGAGGCTCCTGGGATTAATAAAAATTATTCAAATACAGAATATGTGAATTACTGAACAATCATGCAGTATAGCTTTAGCTAAGTACTTATGTACATATGCTAGAAAAATTGAAACTACATCATATTTTTAAGGAAAGTAGATCATATCCATCCATCTGAATGAAATCCCAATAAAATCACATACTGATTGTGTTGAGGATATATATGGGTGAACGATAGCTGTCTCCTATTTGAGATAGAAAAAAATGTCTCTAATAAAAAATATAGAGGGCAATAAAATCTATGTTCCAAAAATATTTACATTATACCAGCAACAAATGTGTGACTTATCAAAGTTACATTTTTTTAAATGGAAGCCCCTGTATATTATTGCATATTTGGATTCCTTGGTCGATTCTAGGGTGACTTTATGTATCATACATGATACTTAAAACGAAGCGTTTAGGCGCAAATCACCTTTTTTAATATAAGTAGATGTTAGAAAAAAATTGAATATTGCAGCGTCTATACAACTTAGAAAGCTATGACTCTGTGGTGTGACTAAGCATGAACTGTGTCAGCTTAGGTAGTACTGCCAAATTTCAATTATTTTTGTAGGTACTTGGTGAAATTGGTTGATTAAAGAAACTTGAATCAAATGTTACTTGATTTCTTTAAATGGGAATGCCTATTTTTTGCATGATTAAATGTAAAATTTGATAGCCTATTTAACGATATACAATTGTCAATATGAATCTCTTATAGTTTCCGTTTTATTTCAAAATTTCAGTCAAATCGGTGTTTTTCAAATTTTTCTACCTGTAAGCAATCCAGCAGGTCATGAAAATAATCAAAAGGTTGTGCAGATGAAAGAAAACAACTGACTTGCGATGCAAGCCGCGAGCGAAATAGATTTAATGAGATAAGATTAAAAAAAGTATGTTACAACATATGCTGATATGTCTTAGAGCTGTCTAATCAGAAAGATCAGCGGCAGCAAATCTAATGTCAATGAGCATCTGGAGTATGACAGAAATGGTTATTTTTCACACCCTATCTTTTGAGATGTACTAGAGATTTAGAGGTTTCGAGAATTATTAAAAATTTTAAAATGAAAGGAAAAATACGAGATCGATCAAGGAATACAAATATGCGATTGCTGCTAGCAATCTAGTATCTTCAGAATGCATTTTACATTTAAAGACGCTGTATAAAAAAAGTAGTCATTTCCAAGTTAAAGGTATACCTCTTACTGTAGCACTTCAAATTCTTCAGTACTTATTAGCAAGGTCACAGAAAATGAAAACTGATTTAAAGTCTGTTTAGATTATAAAACATAATTTACTTGTCAAAAAGATACATGAAATACAGAGAATTGAAACAAGAACTAATAAATAATTCAAACAACCATTCCAATAGATGTTCAAAATGCTCCAGTGAGAGGTATTGCTAATTGATTTGACAGAAATGAGAGATACCAGCAACAATTCATTTTCAAATTTTCAATCATTTTTTAAAGTAATCAAACTATTACATTCCAGATTACATCTCAATAGTTAACAGGCTGTGAAAGATAATCATTTCTGTCATAGTCCAGCTTTTTATTGACCTTACATATGTTATCACTGTTGTTTCTGGTGAGAGCAGATATGTTGTAAGGAATTTTTACTATCTTGTCTTGTTACACTAGTTTGTTTGCATATTTCTGTTTTCTGTTTATTGTTTTCTTCTATCTGAGGCGACTTGTTTATTTTTCATAGCCTGCTAGGTTGCTCATATAAAAAAGATTAGGCATTCCCATATAAAAAAATCAAATTACTGTGATCAAAGTCCTTAATTAATCTACCAATTTCACCAAGAACAATAAGAAGTTATACTTGATAGTACTACCCAAGCTGACACATTTCATGGTTAGTCATACCGCAAAGTCATAGCTATCTAGGTTTTATCGATGCTGCAATATTCAATTTTTTTCTAATATCTACTTATATCAAAAATTGTGATTTGGACCTAAATGGTTCGTGTATCATGTATGATACAAAGTCACACTAAAATCAATCAAGGAATCCAAATATGCAATAATATACAGAGGATTCTATTAGACTTTGTATAAGTCACACATTTATTGCACACACTGGATAATGGTAAATATTTTTGGAACATAGATTTTATTGCCCTCTACATTTTTTATTCAAGATATTTTTTTCTATCTCAAATAGGGGAGCAGCTATCCATCCACACATTATTGATACACCTTGTATGTGTGTGAAAGCTTATTGTTAGAAGCTTTAGGGATAATACAATTAATAATTACGGTTTTTGCAAAAACAATCACCTGGTAGCAGCCCACATATGAATTTTTACATTAAATGACATTGATTGGGTGACCATCAAAATGACTTGTATTAAGCTTGAATTTCACTTTATAGATTGGAATGTTTATATTGCCAATTGTAATATCTATTTATCTATGTATGTCAAGTAATTATAAATATATCTCTCTCAGGGAAGCATACTTGAATTTTTATATCTGAATGAATATAATTCAGACTAATGATACAAATCTAGAAAATTAGTGCCATTTTGATGAAAAAGAAATTCAAGTAGTACATTTTTAGTTATTATACTTGGAAACAACTAATGACTTATTGCATGTGGAACTCTTAGGAAGGTTGCAATATCAAATTAGAGTACATAATATTCTACATTCTGGGGGATAAAAAGGGAGTTTCTCATATAAACAATACTGGCAGTATTATATGAGAGACATACTGCTATGCTGCTTCCACTACCACTTTATCAAATTACATAAGTAATCAATAACATAACAATCATAGCATAAGCAGTATGAAACAAATCTGCCAAAGCTGGATACACAGTACTATTAAGATTATAAAAAATATGTAACAAAAGCTTACCATCTTTGATCCCTGTTGAGAAGTCTCTGGTTGGGAGAAGATAGACTTTATAATGTTCTTCTGTTGCATCTTTGCAAACATGTCCAGGATTGTAGTCTGTTTCAAAGGTGATTTCTTTGGAGATTTTATAGGGGACTTGAACAAGTCTTCAAAAGTTGAAGAGTTGGATGTTGCAGGGCTCACTTTATCAGCTTTCACTTGAATAGGGTTACCTGAGATTTCAGCGCCACCAGCACTAGTCAGCAAGTTATGCTTATTTTTTGACAGGTCACATATTTGTGAGGGTCGTCTCACTTGAATCTGTCTCTCTTGTACTACTACCTGCTGCTCTGACACAGATGTCAAGTCAATACTCTGAGATTGTTGAACTTTAAGATGAGCCGCCTGTTCAATGCGCTTTCTTACTATCTCTTCTGCAGGTATAACAGAATACAGCTTTGGACCTTTAACTTGGCTCGTAGATTTTGCCATTTTTGGGGTTGACTTCTGGGGAGGGGAGAATGTATTACTTTCAGGCTCCTTAACTGAAATGCTTGTATTAAGAGCACTCAAAGCATCCTTGCTAGATGCATTTGGCACAGGATTCAGAGTAGTGTATGTTTTATTATGGTCTTGAGTTGGGTTACTAGATGACAAGGTATAGGTGACATTGTTTATTTCTGTGTTCTGGCCAGAGCGATTATCAGGTACAACATAAGTAACATCTTGACCATGTTCTTTTTGATATGTATATTTTTCTTTTATTTCCTCACGAATATTTTGCAATGTTAATAAAGGTGGGGTGTTTAGTTCCATGTCAGATTCATTGAAGTCAAACACTGACAGGCTTGATTTTGCTGGTACATTATTATTAATTAATGTATTTGATTTGTTTGGATCCTCTTCCTTGACGTCTTCGATTACAATAGGCTCTATTGATGTTCCCGGAGGTAGAGTGATTGTTGTGTTCACTGCACTGTCACAACTTGCTACAATGAGAGGCTTCTTAACATCACATTCCTTTTTGCTTGCCTCCTGCTCCCCTTGCTGTATCACACATGCTCTTTTCGATAGCCTCTTGTTAATTACCAGACTTTTTCCGCCTCTACTCTTCGTTGGACCCACAGCTTTTTCAGCCTCTGGTATAGATTTTCGTTCTCTTTTTCGGCCAATGTTTGTATCTGCATCTTTGATTTCAATTGGAATCTCCTTCTCCTTTTTGGTTGTTTCTGTTCCAGAAGTGGAGTTCTGAATTTCTTGATTTGCATCCTCAGTCTGTTGATCTATTCTATTCTTCCGTAGAGATACCCTTGGTCTAGGAGAAACTACATTTGATGATCCATCACTGATTTTGTCTCCACTTTTGTTTGGCATACTCTTTTTCTTTTTTTCCTTTGAGTGAACAGAGTTAATAGCTAATTTTAAATTGTCAACAGCAGGAACTGTTTGAACTTGAACATCCACCTTGTTCTTTTTGATCTTTCCTTTTTTACTTGAAGTACTGGCTGACACTTTAACACTTGAAATATTCTTGTGGGAAGTTGATTTATTCTCATTTGCTGCATTTGCGTAAGCCGAATTATGGTCACAGGATTCGTTCGATAATTTTATCTTCTTCACTGAGGAAACTTCCTCTTTTCTTTTCCTCTTTTGAGAGATCTTCATTGATTTCTTACTGACTTTATCTTGATCTATTGCTTCAGGACTACCCTTTTTGTTTTTCTTACTTTTATTCTTTTTATCAAGAGAATCTGTTTTAATGTTACTGCTATCACCTGGCTTTGAAGTATAATCTTTGCCATTCATCTGATCTTGTGCAAGAGATTTCTTAGATTGTTTTGGTTTGTCTTTTTTAGATTTTGTCTTTTGAGGAACATTAGTTTGTGATTCAGTAGTAGCAGTAGACATTCTTGACGTTCTTCTATTATCTAGAATACCAGTTGAATTATTTTCCACATTAGAAACAGGGATTTTATTTGCCTTATCTAGTTTAACAACTGATTTAGCTGCTTTGGTTACATTTGTCTTACCCTTTTTTTCTTTTTTGTCAACCTTAGATTTCCCACCCTTACCAGGTTTACTTTTCTTGAAAAATGCTACTTTTTCCAGGTTCTTTTTTCTGGGTGGCGTTGTTATCATTTTTTTCAGAACATTCCTTTTTGGTGGTGTTCCATTCGAGTTCCTCACCCTAGGTTTTCCATCCCCTTTTTTGTCTTTTTTCCCCATCTTTAACTCCTTATTTGTACTCTTGGAAATAGTCTGCTTCATCCTTGCAAGCAACTTTTGCTTTGTTTGTTCTTTTTTTACTTTGGGCCCAATGTTTTTCTCAACAACATTTTCTACCTTTGAAATTACATTTTCTTTATTTGATTCACTATCATCAGTATTTGATACCTTTGTTCCAAGAGTTGCAATGGTTTTTCTTGAAATTCTGCCATCTGTGAGCAGTCGTCTCAATGCAAGAGGTAAGCTATTTTTCCCTTTTACAAGCGCTTTTCCTTTTTTTGAATCAATTTTTTGTGTTTTTTGTTGCTTTTTATCCCTTTTTGTATGTTCCTTTGTTTTAGTTGCAAAAACGATTTTCTTTCCAGCGTTTATTTTCTTGATCTTGTCTTTTATCACCGATTCTGAATTTTCAGAAGTATTTGTAGTCTCCAAATTATAACATACTGTTTCTTTTACTATATTCTCTACTGGTTTTATGATATTTTCAGTATTTTTTGAGGCACTAGGAGCTCTGACTTTCACTTTCAATGTCTGTTTTTTTCCAAAGGCTTTAGACATTGTTTTAATTATCTTGCCTTTAGCTCCTAGTTTTTCTTTCTTAAGTATACTTCTTCCCATGGATGTTTCTTTAATTATATCATTTATTTTCTTTTTTAAGTTGCCCTTTGTAGCCTTCTTTGTAGTATCACTACTAACAAAAACTTCTGGAGTATTTTTGAAAGAAACTTTTTTGGCATCGCTTGAAGCAGGACTCTCTGCTTTACTGTCTTGTGAAACATTATCACTATCACTATTTTTTGCTTCGGAACGAAGAACTCTAGCAGTTGCAACTCTTTGTAGTTCACTAGTATCATAATTTGAGTGACTAGGGGTCACTTGTGTTATAACTTCAACTTCAGTAGTTTTTACAGTTTCAATTTTTCCTCCTGCACAGATATCTTTGGTAGAAATTTCTTTTTCTGGGTTGCTTTGACTTGATGAAGCCTGTTGACTTCGTAGAAGACATGAATTTGCATCATTTAATTTTGTAGAATTTTCAGTTACAGAAACTGTGTTCATGATGCTGTCTACATCAGGTTGTTTGGGCACATCTGCAGGTACATACTTCTGTGATCTCAAATTATGCCGCAAAAGTTCAGTATTTCCATCTTCTTGATTAGCATTGTTCACCTCTAGCAAGGGGGCACTTTTAGACTTTGGTTCCTCATGTATAATTACCACTACTTCCTCCGCAGGTTCCACAATGTTTGTTTCTCGGTTTGTTTGTTTTATAGGAAGCCTTTGGTCAGTCTTAGTAATTATTTTCATAGAAGCATCCTTGGTCTTCCGCGATTTTTTATCACTCAACACAATAATTTCATCAAAGTTCACATTTTTAGCTTTATTAGGAGAACTTGATCTTGAACGAGCTATTTTGGTTCCACTTCCTGTAGATTCCTTACTTGTCGTAAGTAATATATCTGGATTATTATTACTGTTCTCATCAGCTGCAGCTCTTCTTGATGCATGATCCATTTTATCCTTACAGATTGTTAATGCAGATGATTGATGACTTGCTTCTTGAGCCAATTCAAGTTTCTTTTGTTGTTCATGTTTCTTTGATTTTTTCTGGGATGATACATTATCTGGTATATTCTTTGGATCTGATCTGAGCATTCTAGAAGGTGGGTTTTCTACAGGCAGTTTTGGAGCAGAGCCTTCTTGTGTGATGCTAGATGTTGCTGGATATGTCAGTTGCTCTTTTCCAGTAGTTATTAGCAAATTTTCCTTGCTCTTTGGAGAAACATCCTGTTGTATCTGTGCACTACTTGATTGTAAACTCTTAGATGGAACTGCAGCAGGTTCACTTGACTTGTTACTCAGTGAAGAAATTTTTGATGACTGTGCTGAATAAAATCTCTTCACATCAACAGATCGATCCTTCTCATCTACTTTTTGCATTTCATTTGACTTTGGTGGTGATGCAGATTTTTGGGGTGACACTGACCTCAATGTTCGCAGACTTTTTCCAGATAAATTTTGATTTTCTGCAGATTGCAGATTGAGTTGAACTTGACAAATTTCTGTTACTTTAGCCACATCTGATCTAACAACCCTCTTTTCTTCATTTGCATTAGTTGGGTGTACAATTGCTTTAGTCTGTTCCCTTACTTGATCATGTTTTTCTTGTAATCCTTCATTTGTTATGGTCTTATATGCCTCTGATCTGAGTACTCTACCAGGTACCACAGTATTATGTTTTTCTTCACTTTGTTCTGGTTGGTGTTCAGTTTCAGTAGTACATGACCTATGCACATTTGTCGGTGAAATACTTCCTTTTTCAGTGAATTTATCAACACCTGTGACTGATTTTGAGGCAACAAGATGGTTTTGTTCTTCTACTGTTGTGTTGCTCAATGTATTCTGAGATACATCAGATCTTAGCACCCTTGGAAAAATGGTCCCTTTTGAAGAAGGCTCTTCTTCAGCAGAAATAACTTGATTTTGAGCTGCTGATTCTTCTTGGTTATCCTTCAGCTCTTTGTTTGATGATTTTACTGAAGCTTCTGACCTTAGATTTCTAGTTTTTTCTGTATTTGTCCATTCCTCAATTATTTTTGTTGAATGTAAAGTTGCATTTTCAGGCTTATTTGGTACTGGACATTGTATTTGCTGACTTATATCAGATCTTAGAACTCTAGGAACTCCTTCATTGCCAGCATGTTCAGCAACTGGAATGGGGTGTACAACTACTTTCTCTTGAGAATTTTTTTCTAAACTTCTTGCTGGAGCTTGTAAGTTTATATTTGTATCATCTGCATCATCTATTATAATTAGTACATCCTCATTATCAGAGATATTAGCAGCAGTTTGTGTTGGAACACAGGTATTCAAGTCTTTTATTGTCACATTCCTTGTTATTGCTTTAATTGGATTTATAGTAAAGTTAGTATTCTTGCTGATTTTAGTTGTAGGCTTTTGGATGGTAAGATCTGATCTTAGGAGTCTGGGAGTGAAAAGACGATTTGTCACAGTATTAGATTCACTGTTGATGGCATTGTGTAAACTCTCACCATTATCAACAGGTGGTCTTTCCAATGATGTATCCAAGGATGTATCTTTTTTTGTATTGTCAACATAAATAACCTCATCAGTAACCATTCCTTTAGATTGTGTAGCTTTGGCAGCTGCAACAGCACTTCTTGTGGTTTTTGTTAGTTTTAATTTGAAACTAACTGGTTGTTCTACTTGCCCTGCAATTTTCTGGCTGCTACCAGAAATATTGACAGCCTGATCACTCAATTGTGTTGAGCTCGTAATCTCCCATCGATCACTAGTTTTGTTCTTTGGGGATGAAGACTTCTTTTTTTCCTTCACCGATGTACTGGTTTCGGCAGGTGATGTATCTTGTGACTTTTGCTTCCTCACAGTAAGTTCTGGTCTTGATTTCTGACTTAAATTGTGATCACTGCTAGACTTGATTATAGTAAATGTCACTTTCTCAGACTTTAATGACTTTGATTTTTCTTTTGTTCGATCCTTACCCTCTAAGCTAGTAGATCTCTTCTGATCACCTTTCTGATAAAGTTCTGATCTTAAAAGCCTTGGTGCATTAACATATTTTAATGGTATTTCTGCCGGAATCAAACGGTTTCTTCTAGACTTGGCTCTCTCTTTCTGTTTATCAATAGATTTATTATGTGATACACCTTCACTTGAAGAATCATGATCGTCTACATCATATATTTTCTGTGTTTGGTCAGAGGTGGCTTGCTTTGATTTTGTGGATTCTGTACTTATTACAACTTGATTGTCAATACTATGTTGCCTTATATGGGAATTTTGAGGTTTCTCAGCATCTGTAAGTACTGTTGTACTTGTAGAAGTGCCTTGCAAAGATAAACTTTTAGCATGACTGGAGCAAGCATCAATTGCCCTAGAATCGTCTATAAAAATGATATCATCATTTGATGTTTGAGTGTTATGTTCTATAGCACCTGAATCACTAATCCAAATAATATCATCTGAATTACTGTCATTTGAAACTGTTAAATTATCAGACTGCTTCCTTTTAGCTTTAACAGCATGAGTTGTTAGCTGTTTCGAAGCATTCATTTTAGCTACTGTTGATGACAACAGTGATACATCTAGAGAGCCTGGGGATTCTGAATGCTTCAATTGTTGCTTAAGCTTATTGAACAAATTATCTACAGGGTTAAAAGAGGGCTGAGTTACTACAAAACTTGTTGATGGAAAAGGTATATCAGTTACATTAACAACCTCAGAATTGTTACTTTGCAGATTCATCATTGCTCGGTTCATTGTTAAGCATATTCTAAGTACCTTAGAAGTACCTAATGGATTTTTCTTGACACAAGCCCTAACTTTATCAGGATTTTTCTTTGTTATTTTTCCACTGATGACCTTATTTAAATCAACTCCTTTAGTGGGCTTCTTACTGCTTTCTTTAGCAATACTATTATTCCTATGTCTCCTAAGCCTATGAGAAATAAAAGATGTACTACCTGAAGGTACGGTGGTCCTTGAGAAGGTCGTAGGCACAGGTTTCAGTCTCAAAACACCAAGAAATACACACTGCGATAACTGTTTGTTTTCATTATTGTTCTCGATATCACGACGATTACTCAGCACACTTTTACGCAAGGCATTCGGTTTACCTAATTTCCTTGGCAGCTGTGGCTTTTTCTTCATGGTATGTATTCAGGAAAATGCAAAAGTTGCACTGGCTTGTCCCGTCAAGCCCCCACTGCACATCACTTTTCGAACATGTTTTCCTACTAGAACTGCACGATATTCACACTTGCTATGCATCGAAACCTCCGTTACACTTTTATTTACAGACTACATGCAACATATTCAAAGTTTGAACGCTTCACGTGTCTAGTTTCAACGAATTTATCATAACACTTGTTGCGCTTCCACCATAATTGATGACATAAAAGAAAAGATGGCAAGAGAGCAAAGCGCAGCTACTTCAGTTGTAGAGGGCGCTGAAAAATGTCGACGGGACGACCAGCGAGTTCGCCATATTTGCAAATGGAAAATAAAATTGATAATTAGATTTCATACGTTCTTCATGTACTTATTTGTTCGTCAGGTTCATATTACTGTCTAGATTATTTTAAAATTAATTATGCGATATAGAACCCACGCCAAATCCGCACGGAAAACATTTACCTAAATTTATTTGAATACAATGCCCATTTCCGATTTGTGACGTCACAAGATGCGCTGGACAAGCGGACGTCGACATAATTTAATAAATTAGTGTATAATATACGTAAAATATTATATATTTAACAAATCATGTATATTGTATGTCTACAAAATACTAATTAAATTGACAGTTATCATAATCTTTGAAAAAATGGTGCATGAACTGGGAGAAGCACGTCCGCCATTTTTGAAAACAAAAGTAAAAATAAATTGGGGCTACATCATCTGGATAGGAAATTTCACCCTACATACATCAATTTCAGGGTTACAAATTATACATAGGATACTATGGTTCTCCAGAGTCCGAATTTAGAGTACAAGTGCCTAGTGCCTACTCGCAAGAAGCAGTCAACTGTCAACTTATTTCTTATTCCTAAATTCCTATAATGCATGGGTATTCGCCATATTTATAAATCAGTTGAACATATTTTGGTGAATGTTCACCAACTTATTTGGAATAAGCTGTCGGGTTTACCTACATATATATATGACTCTACGTATCATGTGCCGACATAAATGCAGAATTGAACCATTAATATCTTATTTGACAAATTAATGATTTATAATTAATGCAAGGTGTTAACAGTTTCTCCACACTTTCTACGCAGCGCTTAGTTCAGTGAGATTAGGCATACTGTGACAGTTTATCTTAGACACGACAAATTCTGACAGCAAATCTTAAAAATTACTTGGGAGCCTGAACACTTGAAAAATCCGAAATATACAAGGTGGCCCATAGTCATAGTTTTATGGGAACAAACTTCGGAAAGTCAGTACCTATACAATTAAAACATGAAAATAAGTGTTTATTTATACAGGTTGTTCCAGCATTAAGTGCACAAACGAAATTGGGTGAAACTAGATCACAATTTATCGACAAATTAATTATTCCAAAAATCTCATAAAATTTGTTTGCCTTAGGTATAGGTATAGGTATAGGTATAGGGTATAGGTATATTGACATTTTTTTTGTCATTTTTATTTTTTTAACTTTTGAAGCATTGCGTCCATTTCGTTCAAATAAATACATTAATCATGCCTAATAATAGATGCATCTTAGCGAATAAAAAAGTCCGTCAAAAGAGTGAGCTTCAAAATGTTTTTTAGGAATGTTACACCTTTTTGAACTAAATTTCGATTTTCAAGGAAATAGGACTTCCCTCCCACCCCAGACCATACTTTGTTTGTTTCCCTCCTAATGAAAAAAACTGCAATGTTCTATCTCTAGCCAATTAGCAGGGCCGTAGCTAGGCGTTGACCATGGAGGGGGTTCATGTATAAAAGAATATGTAATGTCTTAATTTGCATAAAATCTGTATAGATTGTATTGCTGCTAATGTGTTATGAGCGCCGAGGAATTGATTAGTAGTAGAATAAATCACTAAGCTTGGAGAAAGCATCCTTGATTATTTTTATTTTGTATTATTTTAGTAGTTATTTCATTCATGGGAATACTCATGGGGGGGGTTTGAACCCCCAACCCCCCCCCCCTTATATACGGCCCTGCCAATTAGGTATATTACGTTACAATGTTACGTTGACGCGTAAGTGTAAGCACGGCTTTTCTAAAAGATGTTAAACTGAAGTGAACGACGCTTTTCTGCAAGCAAGAGCGTAGCTAGGCCTGGGCGGAACTTAAGAGCCCGTCCAGATAAAGCGATTACGCGCGAGTGGATTCGCGCGTAGTCAATTTATATTCCGTCCAGATGTCGCGTTTCACTTGCGTTTCTACGCTGGGGGGATTTCCTTCCAGTTAAAAACATGGAGTTGGATACAGCAGTTGTGTTGTGGCGTGCATACCGGCGATGGAAGCTTCGTAAGCAAGGAGAAAGGCGACAAAATGATAAAATTGAGTCACGTAGTACCTACTCATGTATGTAGTCTAAGAAGTCATATTATTAAATAAACTATTCTTTACCCACCTATTTTTTTTTCTTTTCTGCGATCACCAGCTTCGTTTTACGCGCGAGTAAAACAACGCGCGAGAGCATCTGGACGGGACGTATGTAGCTCTAGTATCTCGGGAACGCGCGAATGACTACGCGCGAGTCCACTTGCGCGTAAATCGCTTTATCTGGACGGGCTCTAAGCATCCGCCTAGGTAAACTGATGGCTACCGTGTAGGACTGCCACAATACCCTAAAGACACTGGCGAAGATCAATAAGGTAACATTATCTTGGGTGCCTAGTCATATAGGAGTAGGCGGTAATGAGAGGGCCGACATGTGTGCCAAGGAAGGCGCTGAACTCCGCCTCATCGGGCTAGCCAGCTAGCTAACCAGCATGTGGTATATCATACAACATGGTTCGGGCAGCTGTCACCAGTTGGTTGTCAAATGAAAACCATAAGCGCTGGGACAGAATGATGGGGATTGTTCAGTTTAAGAGGACGCTGATGAGGGGACCTTGTATTCCAGATTCCAGTACCGCAGACGCTCTCAGACTGAGCAGGAAGGAACTACGAAAGGTAGTTGGTATAACTGGTCATTGGACGTTCAGTGCACACCTGCAAAAGCTGAGAATTGAAGTGGCAAACCCTTTATGCAGGAAGTGCGGTGAGGCAGAGGAAACAGCTAAGCACGTTATCTTCTATTGTCCTGTCCTGAGTGAAAGCAGAAGTTCCTACGTGAATGTAGGCCAGAAGGGAAGACAGAAGAGCATAGTCCAATGCAAAGTACGCAAAGAACTTAGGATGGGACTCTGTTTGATCCCCTTGTCTGGGGGTGCATAATAAGCCTTAAGGCTGAGCGGCAACTATTAGGGCAACTCAACCCTAACCTCCTCGTCACTACGAAAAAAAGGGCTTAGGCGGGGGTTTGGGGGTAAACTCTGACCCCCCCCATGAGGAATGTTTTTGACACTTTTTTAAATAAGTGTGTAAGTCAATGTCAGTAGCAGTATTGGCAGGGTGCAGGGACCAGAAGGAGAAGTTATTTGTATTTATTTGCTCTCAACGTGTTGACAGTTCAGTCCAAAGGTTGCACAGTTTTGCAACCGTTTACTGTGGAAACCGGTTATTTTGTATCTACATTATCAGAAAATTTTGAGGTTCTTTGCAAAACCGTTTCAATAGTTGAGCTGCAATTTTATCTTAATTTTGTGCACCAACTTTCTGTGTATACGAAAAAGTGGAAAATAATAGGTCTGTTTCCCTTAAGATATAGTTCTCTATGGTTTTCTTTTGTCACATCTTTGTTCCGCCACAGGTTATAAGTACCGCAGCTCGGCTTCATTATTGAAAGCTTCCAAATGGTGATACTGGCAAAAAAGTTGTGATTTCTATTTAACATCAGTTAGTGACATATTCAGCATTACACTGGGATGTAGTGACATCAAGCCAAAAGCAGGCAAATCTTTATCAGCAAATGCTGCTCCAGTGTGGATATAAGATATAAAAGAATCTAAAAAAGAAAAATCATTTCCTTCCAAAAATCTTGGAGACTCAGACTCCAGACTGGTAATTGGAGCGATGTTACGGGTTACAGAACTTGTAAATGAGTTCTAATGGCAGTTGCAGTTCTGGCTGAACCGAACTACGATGATCCTTTATGATAGACTATGATATCGTTATACCAAGAGAATATTATTCTTTTGGTATGATTTATGCATGTCCATGTTGATAGTCTTTTAGTGTAACGCACTAACAACAGGTTCCAATATGCCTGAATCTTTGGCTATCAAACCAAAGCATATAATGAACTCACACAAGGTTAATCAACTACCGCCTCTCAACTGTTAACTATAGAACTCCTAGCTACATTTTTCGGTTCAATCGGACTCGTAGCATGTGGTTACCCATAGCTTGCTCGTATAACTGTTAAGCAGCCGCGAAGGCAAAACATAAATACCAGATTTACCACTAAGAGGTGAGGTCAGGGGAAATTTGTTGATGCAGGCTTTAAACAGGCCACCATCACTCGCAGGCTGAATGATGAGAACATCTGCTGGCAGTGCGTTCCAGTAGTTGGACTTGGACCCCTTGTAAGTATAAAATAAGTTGTAGTCGAACACCTCGGTGCATATGACAGGCTTGGCGAGTAGCAAAATTATGGAAGATAACTCAGAGGTACAGGCTCCGTTTGAATTCCGGAAAAAAGTGAGAGGTCAACAACCGCGCGCCGCGCCGGAAACGGCTGCAGGAGGCGCGTTTTAAAGCTGGGTCATTCATTAGTCGAACTGCTCCTCTTTGGACTGCCTCAAGTATGGATATGGTAGTAGGAGCTTTTTAATTTTACTGAATTTCAGAAATATAGATACAGAGCTGAAATACGGTGTTTACAATAAGTATAGTTTTATAGGAACAAGCGGCATTTCACAACACTTCAGCATCTGTTATTTCCATTAAAAAATATTACTACAGTCAAGACCAACAAGTTTAATGATGGAGTGCGTGTTTGTATTCATTTATTGGTTCAATATTTTAGGAAACAATTTTAAAATGAACATGCATGATCTAAAAATGCGTCCAAAACTTTTTTCTTAGCAGTGGCGTAGTTACATGGGTATTTACACATATAACCTGTATCTACGCCCCGGAAATTTATAAAAACAGGAACACAGATAGGAAGGAAAGAACATATCATCTTATGCACTATTACAGATTACAACCCCATTTCGATAACTTGAATACTTTGACGCGTAGCGGTAAAACTAAAAAAAAACAGGTAAATTGTTCAACACACCGTATATCAAAAGAGATAAGTATAATTGATGTAATTATCAACCTTTTTTCATGAATCCTATGATAAAATATATTTTTGCCCCTTGGAGTTTTTTGCCATGTTTATGGGATACCCTACATACAGAGTGTCTTAAGTATGGAACGCATCAATTATCTCGGAAACGGTTAGCACGATTTTGATGAATTTTTGGATGGATTTTGGTTTTTCAATTCGGCCGATCTTATATACGGTGGTATTTACACTGTTGTCATATCTACTGTTTTTCCGGAAATATAATAAACTGTGTTTATTAGTATAGTATAGTATATTTCTTTTTTTTTTTTGAAATCCTTGAAGAATACTGTTTTTTTAATATATTTTAATATCTTCTATATCTAAACGTCAATTTTGGAGTTGCATTGGTATCCGCCCAACTTTGACGTTTCATGAAGCGTCATTGGTTAGTGTTGTAAGTTACAATGGATCGTTTATCTGAAAAGGAACATTACCTATGTTTTTTGAAGTTAATGTCTTATTTTAACTTGGGTGTGTTCAATTTAAATTTAGCTGTAACTCGTAAATTATGGCATTTGGCTATTGTAAATATTTGCTAAAAAATATTGCAATTTTTCAGGGATTTCAAAAACAACAGAATATCTATACACGGTGATCCATTTGAAATAATAAAGTTGATTATATTTTCAGAAAAAAAGAAGATATGACAACAATGTAAATGCTGCCATAAGATCGGCCCTATTGCACAACCATCATACCGTAATTAAGGGGGGGTTTAGGGGATCCAACCCCCCCCCCGATGAGTATTCGCATGAATGAAGTAAACTACTAAAATCATTCAAAATAAAAGTAATCAAGATGCTTTCTCCAAGCTTAGTGATTCATTCTAGTATTGTTTAGTTTTCTGTGTATACACCCTGAGTTTATACAATTTGAGCAGGGATACAACACATACAGCTCTTAGGCAAATTGACACATTACAAAATCAAGTCATTTCGTTTATACATGCACCCATCCCATGGTCAAAACCTAGCTACGGCCCTGCTTTCCCTGCTGAAAAAAGCCGTATTGAACTTCTGGGTAGACCGGTTCCCGATTCAAATTCGAACATATCAGATGAAACTTCAAAAAGGTCTTACACAATGATTTTCAAGACAAGTGTTTGAGAAGAACAAGAGGATAATGTGGCTGTGATACAGTGAATGCGTTGTTTTGCTTTCCTTTTATTATTTCTGCTCCGCTGGAAGTGATAACGTGTAAGCAAGGGCATGATTTAGAGACTTGAAGAACCTTAATAAAAAAATTAAGAAGCATGAAGTAACTGACAAGCTCGTAAATTGTTCGACAGAATTAGCTTTTCTGGGTACTAACTAATATCATTGCTCAGTTGGATTCAGCTCGCCGCCGCCGGCAAAATATTGCAATGCACAACCAGCAACAGTGGATAAGAACAGGTATGTAGTAAAAAAAAATTATAAACTGCATCACATTTTACGGTAAACAGGAATTAGCTTAAAGAACCACGATGAAAAATACAGCTCTGAAAATCGTGGCGTTTTTCGAGAACTAATTGGCTTTACATCTGAATTCGGTTCTATATTAAAAGATCATTTAAAAAATACTACTGTGCTCAAAGTTACATCGAAAATAAACTAAAACGAAATATTAGACGTTAGAAGTATGTCGCAAAGAAATTCGAGAACAAATTAACAATGCAGATTTTTTAGCAGTACAATATGACGAAACCAATGACGTTTCAAATCATTGTCGGATGGTGTGGTGTTTAGATATTTACATAAAGGCAGTATAGTTGAACGATTTTGGTGCCTTTTAAGAGTTTTAGACGACTGCTACAGGTTTAACAAAGTGTATAAAAACCTAATTTGATTCATTATCAAATAATAAACCCGAAAAGTTAAATGCACAGGCCTAAAAATGGTGCAAACTACTAACTACAACAGCAATACTTCGTTCCTATCAGATCACCTAAAATGGTAAGTTTTAAAGTTTTATATTTTTATTATTATTCTAAAAGTAGCCCCCTAGTGAACTAGGACCCGGGCCGCCACTGGTCATAAATCATAATTTAAAAAATGGTGAAAGTAGTTTGCATGCGCGTTCACCATTTGTTTGTATGAAGGGTTTGACCTGGTTCTCCCAGAGCAATGAGTTCATTTGAAATATTCTGGATGATTCCTAACCTTTCTGTGAAAATAAAGGAGGACAATTAAAAGTTAAAAACCAGTTTATCATACCCAATTCCAGGAGCACTGGAGCAGTATCATTATTCAAAACTATCTTATCTAACAATTTAGTAGACTCGTTCTAAGAAAATGTTATTACAAACAATTATAACAACAGTGGAAGGTGGAAGCAGGACGTTTTTAGACGTCTCAAGACTTTATTATGCAATAGGCACCATGAGTGAAAGCATATTTTCTCCACTTCCTATTTTGTCAATAGAAAATGTATTCGTTAAAAAAATGCGATTTTAAATGACACAGTAGTTAAAAAGTAGACTAATAATAAATGTATGTTTCAATTGTTTACATACTGTTTTACATTTGCTTTTGTTTTCTGTCTATAGACATATTATTGTTACGAAATGTTGATGAAGTGTTTTTAATATACTTTTTTACCGCAGAACCCATCATTGAACATCTACCATGTATCCGTTTTTTTAACTCTGACTATGGTTTAATGGTTTATATTTTTTTTTATAACGCCAGATCCAGGATAGGAGCGAGAGATAATTTCTAAACGCTAATGAGTAATGAGCCATCAATACAAAATTAAACTAATACAATATTTTTACGGTCTGTGTTCACACAGTAGTCTACAAACTGATGGAAAAATCTATTATGGCACATGTGATCGTCTATTTTTTTTAAATCTGGTCAAAAATCTCCGCTAAGAAACGGTGACACATTCACCATTATTGATAAAACATCTTGACTGGTCAAAATTCTAACATGAGGTGTAGATGTATCAATTTTGACAAATTTGTTTTCATTATACCGAGAAAGTTACGGTGTTATCATCTTTTTTTATCTTCAAGGCTTTAATTCCTTCGAATGCAATCGTAATTTTTATAGATTTGGTGAATGCGCTACGCATCTTACCAGAACTTTCACAATTCATGGTAGGAGTGCGGTCGCATCAAGTTGGCAGGCTTGACCGCCAACGAGGGGTAATGGTATAGTTGCCCCTAAGCAAATGAATATCTGTTTTTATAACGAATTTCAACCTGGTATTGTTTAGGTATTATTTATTAGTACAACAAAAGTTTTCATTGGTGACAAACTAATAAATATACGTAGGTACTTTCAAACGTGACAGTATACGTACCAGGTCGGAATGCCCGTAAATGCAAATTGGGCCTTGATACAATTTTTTGGGAGTTGTCTGAGGCTTGATAAAAAAGTCATAAGAAACCAAAAATATAATTATGTTAGGCTCAAGTAGGTACGCATAGAAATTACCATAATTTTTTTTACTACGAAACCATGTAAGTTAAGTATCTACAAACATACAAAAGCAATAAGAATAATTGTTTTTTCGATTATTTCGAAGTCCGCCTAAAACTATCAGAATTTTGACATTTTTATAACTTGTGGGTGTTTCAACTTTCAAGATTGGTTTAGTTACGACTTAAGTGATCAAAATGCTCTGACTAAAAACTCGCTTCTGAAGCAGATCGAACTTAAAAGTATAAACAAAGATTCTGTCCAACAGCAATAGAAAGACAAAAACTAATAATTTGTAAACTCTATAGATAATTATAAATAAGAGTAAAGAGATCGTCATAACAAGAATAATAATATAAAAATAGTGGACTCCTCAAATATTAACAATAAACTAAATACGTCCCCTACGTTTTCTAACTTTTTATCACCTTTTATTCTAAGTGTTATTCAGTGTTATTGTTTTCCTTCTCACACCATTGAACAAAAGTAAAATTTATTTTTTACTTGCTCACTATTTAGTTCTTATGTCGTTAAAAGAACTTAAATATGCGATTATTTAAGAACAAAGCTTAAACTGTCTATTCTCAAAAATGATGAATGTGCTAGGTTATCACAAGGGTGAAGGCATAAACTTAATGGATCGTTAGTCCTGATTAACCTGGTTATTATAATATTAAAACAAACCTATTTAAGTATTGCTTTGTTTAACCTGATACTTTCAGCGGATGGATATAGAACATACCAAACCGGTGAATCTCTAAAAAAATTCCTACGTAAATTTTATCCGTTCTGAATGTGTTTTCTTATTTAACGCTAAAAGTGAAAGAACAGCATGTATTTGATGTGAGTAACTATCAGTTTTTCGTAAGTCGCCGAACAGGCAACAGGTACTGAAGATGACAGCCACTCTGTAGCGAGACGTCAAGCAACGAAACGTGCCGACACCGATGCGGCAGAGTCGGCCGAACAGACCAAGAATCAGCAGTTCATTCGTAACCTCAGTACTTTCCGAATTATAGCGGGACCAAGGATTAGCGTATTTTCAGACAGATAGATGACTGACGGAAATGGTTTTTGATAATATGGTTATCATGGAATTTCTGAAAAATTTTGACACCGCGCCACAAATTGTCACCAAAGTTTATTTCATTCAAATACATACCTACTCTCATATTTGCTCGTTTCTGTGAAGTGTGTAAACATATTAGTTATTGTAACCGCCATGCGGCATGGACTTCACTCTGTAGATATCCGCAACGTGCTAATGTTTCAAACTGCTGGAAATTCCTATACAAAACATCATTCAGTCTTGTGATTCTATTTATATAACAAGGCCACTCGAAAGTGCTACATCTTTATTCCTGCTGCCTAGAAAGGCATTCACTTTGTGACTACTATGCTGGTGGTTCTTTTGAATATTATATCATTCTGTTATAAACATATAACAAGCTAGTAAGTACCAAGTGGAGGTACTAAAGAATTTCACCTGATATCTTTGAAAATACTGAGACTGATACCATTTTTGAACTTTGATTGCAGCCTTTGATTCAGCTTTTAAAGTATCCTGGGTCTTGCAGCACCCATTGGCGGTAATATTAGTATCACGGCAGCTCAGTCTAGCACAATAATAGTAGAATGTGTCCTCACCATGTGGCGGTTGAATGAATACAGCCTCGACTCATACACATTTCGATAATAACCTTTGCAAGTATAACGTAATATGATGTTTTATTTGTTTTGTCACATATAGATCACCTCGTACAATATATACTCGTATACAACTATCTTAGTTATTATTTATTTGAATAGACCACATACACCATAATTCCGCATCACATTATTGAACATGACCATGAGCATCTACCTTCTTGTCTGAAAGTATTTGGTTTTATTTTATTGTATTAAAGATGGAGGGTGGTGGTCACATACACCATAATTCCGCATCACATTATTGAACATGACCATGAGCATCTACCTTCTTGTCTGAAAGTATTTGGTTTTATTTTATTGTATTAAAGATGGAGGGTGGTGGTCACCCCTCTACCCGTAGAGCCCTTACCTTTATGAGACTGTTTACAGGCCGGATCCAACAACACATCTTATAAAGCTTTTTGAATCCGTTTTTCACTTTCAAACCGGCACCCCTTTGCGCCTTTCATTCATTGCAAATGCGAATATTTTCAGTTAGTTTCGGAAAGAACGGAATTCCATCAGAGCATTGAAAATATTTTATAGCTAAATGAAATTTGGATACAGCAGTCAACCTCCGTCATCTAAAATTATTGGAAAATGATTAGAAGGGTTTCTTGGTTTCATCGGAAGTATCCAACGAATCCCGGTTCCGACACCCAATCTCCAAACGTCAATATATATGCCGGTGAAATAATTATTTATAAACGAAGACTGTAGGATTGAGTATTTTCCACCAAAATATTATCATTAGTGACAAAAAACTGACTGAAGAAAGCAGTAGACGTAATCTGCTTAATCTAAATACTTGCCCTTAGAGAAAATATTGATTATGTGGCAAGACTGCAAAACCTATACAGCTACAACGTTGATGTATTTTTAATTATTTCGATTCTTAGTTATCGTTCACCCAACCTAACAAACCGACTCTCTTTTTATTTACGGTTGTCGTCAAGACAGACAGAGAGGCAGACAAATAGACAGACTATCGATAGGCGGGCAGACAGACCTATGAAAATGGGCGATGTTCGAAACTTTTAGCGATTACAATACAATACTTTCGGAAGTAAAAATAACTCAATTTTCAATGTACTCACAGTTAGGGATAGGGATTGCATAGAGTTTTTTAATAAAAATATGTATGTTATAAAATCGGTTTTATTATAAATAAAAGTATAACATATAACAAATACAACCTTATCTATGCGTTAATCTCAAGCTGGCCAGCATATTTAATTTCTTATTTTATTATAATTGTTGATATAGCATAAATTTGAAACATATTTTTTGTCTCCTTGGCGAATGAGCGCCTTAGGGATTTGGAAATTTTAAATCATATACAGGGTGTCCCACGACGATTAAGACAAGCAATAAATCGGAACTGGACAGTAAAGGATGGTACCACTACCATTGATTATAACATGTACCCTTACAGCTAAATTACTATGGTAGTGTTTCGTAATGGTAGTGGTATTTTAAATACCTGTAGCTCTTGAATTAATCACTTTAGACCCCAAGTGTGCCAGTTTGTTGGAATTGTTTTATCGAGAGAAACATAAAAAGTCACAAATATACAGGGTGTCCCATTAAAAATTTTGAATCGGACGTCACGTGATCAAAAACAAATACAGTAATAATAAAAGATACTATATTTGTTCTAATTTAAACCCCCAAAATTATAACTCGCTACTGTATATGTTCATTAGTATTAATATTGAAAAATATCACACTCCATTTCCAGGAAGTAATAGGAACCCATAGTGGTGAAAAAAGTTATCTCAACTTCTTCAGAAGTTATTTCTAATACTATCCATTGCAATTAATTGCAAAATATTTTAAACCAAAAATGGAACGTACGAACGTACATTACCTTGCCCTTCATTTTGGCATGCTTTTCGCATGCTTTTCAAAAATCAAAGTGTACAAGAAAATTATGTTTTCCAAGGATCGGCCAGTTATAGATTAACAATGAAGGAAATCACAGAATAGGATTTTGGAATTCTATAATTTACTAAGACTATTTTTCTTTCTTTTCTTCCACAGCCTTATCGGAAAGCTCTCCAGTTATGTCGTCTACTCGACTCTTGTCTACGGGGTATAACCTAGTGAAAAAAAAAGTTATGAACTTCAAAAACATGTTTGGTTCGGTTCGATAATAGGAACGCCCAATTGCTTAATGCGATCATTAGCGATCATTTTAAGAGTAGCCGACAGGAAACATCTGCCTGTGCGCCATCTGTTACCCAAAGGTAGGGACGTTGCGATATTTCCGATACTAGTAGGTATCGATATGTTCGTTTCAATATTCAGAGTATCGATATCGATATCGCGTGCCCAATATTATCGCGGTATCGAATGCTTTACATGTCTGGTAGATATGAAAATTCTGATGCTCTCTATCTCCGTCAATCGACCTATGGCGCACTGATGATCGCTAATACGCGTGAAATAGCTGTCTGCGTACTGGTGGATTGACGGAGATATAGAGCAACCCTCGTATATCGACTCTGTTATGCAGTTGGCATAGAAGCGCGCTCTTCTGGTCATGCCAAGCGAACGCGCCGCGCCGTGACGTTCCACCAAGAAGTCTGCTGCTGTAGCAGCGACCTTCTTTAATTTGCCGTTACCTTCGGGTACCAGATGGCGCACAGGCAGATCTTTTCTGTCGCCTACTCTCACATGCTTTACATGTCTGGTAGATATGAAAGTTCTGATGCTCTCTATCTCCGACAATCGACCTATGGCGCACTGATGATCGCTAATAAGCGTGAAACAGCTGTCTGCGTACTGGTAGTGGATTGACGGAGATATAGAGCAACCCTCGTAGATCATGTTAAGGTATAAAAAATGTTTGTACATGTGGTTCAGAGTTCATGAGGAACCATACCTCTTAGTTTGTATGCCTTGCAAATTTCAGAACACTTTGCAATAGTTCCATAGACTCAAAGGTGGCCCTGCTGCTTTCAATACATTTTACAATGTACCTTGATTTAATTCCAAGATGCTCAATTCCTATTTAAGAATAGATGCTCTTTCTGAGTCTTCTATGAGTAGAAGTCTCAGAAAGAGCATAAAATTCCACTCCAAAAATATCTCCATACATGAGGTTCAAACGTCATAAGGGGTCGGTAAAATATCAAAAGACCTGATTTTGTTTGGGATAATATTTTCCATATTTACTCCACCTATGTTAAATTTATATAATCTCATCTCTGACGACCACTGGACTGCACGCATACCAACATTTGTTAAATTGAGTTTTCACGCTCTGTAAGATCGAGGTCAGAATTAAATTTTGTGTCCCTTTAAGGTTCCATCTCTTTTTTATGAAACTGTCGTAAGGATTTTTTTGTAGGCGATACCTTATGAACATTTCTTTTCCTTAAATATTGTAATTAATTGGTTTATTATAATAACAAAATAATATATGTTGAAATATACATTTATAATCTGTACATGAAAACCTTTTTTTGTGTACCACTGTAATCTCTTTCTAATTGTTTGTTTATGAAGTGATTAACTGGTTTATCGTAAAAAATAACCTAATAGCTTTTGGAATAAACATTTATAAGCTTGACGTGAAAAGATGACAAGAAAATGTCAGGTTGCAATCATATTAGGCTTTTTTGCATCGGCGCACCTACAGGTGTCACGCGGGGTTCGCCCGCCCTCCCCGATATCTGCGAAGGATACTGATATGGCACCAAACGTAGGGTCCTTCAGATCAGAATATGCAATTAAAATTTTAGAATAACTAATCAAATAACTTAAGTAATATTCAAATTATTTATCCCATGGAGCTTTTTTTGCATTGCTAAACGTCAGAAAATAATGGAGATATAACAGTTTAGGTAGCATGTCAAAGAAGAAGACTTCATTTTAATACTTGACTAAAAAAACTAGTAAAAAATATTTTTTCCACTGCAGAATCATTTAAAAATAATGCCCTAATTTTCTGCTTATAAATAAACGGAATAACGTTGCTAACTATTTTTTCCATATGTAAAGTAAAGCTTACAAAGTGAATTTCAAATGAATTTGGCAGGATCCTTTTTTTTACTTGTACGTACTATGTACTCTTCGCGTAAATTACAAACATGTATTTTGTAAATGAATTGAATATTTATTCAACTATCAAGAGTTTAATAAAATTAATACAATGTTCAGCTGCAGTACAATCCTTTTTTCAACATGTGAAAACCAGAAAGAAAGAAGAGAAGTGAATATAAAGAAGAGCAATCGACTAAAAAAAATTATTTGGTATCTTCTACATGCCTTAAGCCTGGATGCTATTATATGCGCCACTTACCCACCTTACCTACCACCCTCAACCCCCCCCCCCCAAGACATAATGAGTGAATTACAGATTCATCGTGTCAAAGATAAACAACTGACGATATTACTACAATAAAACTCCGCAAGGAGGAAAAATTTGCACTTACCATCTTTGGTAGAGGTATATCAGGAAAACAACATCATCGCGGAAACATGCTACCCTGTGAGCAGTCGGCATAGTTATAATAAATGCAAATATGTCATCAATAAACGTGTTGAATGCTCTGTATGTGAAGGCTCTCCATGGCAAAGCAGCTACAGATTTCAACCTGTAGTTGATGAACAATTGTGGCAACATGAATAGAAAACCGAAGGCATACACGCCGTTCACCAAGCTGTTTATTGTCCACGAATACCAGCTGTAACAACAATACAAATTTCAAATGTCTACTTTTAGATCAACTAATGTTACACTGGATGCTATGGCGCAGCAGCCCCACACAACTGGACAGTCTAACCAGTCGCCAATCCAAAACAAGTGTCGAATTTGGAAACATATTATGTTTAGCGAGTGGGTAGACTACCGTGCTTGTCAACAAGTCTTATAGTTTAAGAGCTTGCCACGTAAAAAAAGGTCACAGGTAAAGTAAAAATTTTGTCATTCACAGGTTTACTAGACATTAATATAGGGATAGGTGGGTCGTCAGAACGCGCCGTGGATGGTAAGTAAGGGTGGGGGATTAAATATGCGATTTTCTTTCTCATAATAAATGATGAAGTACAGCTCTGAAAATTTGCAATACAAACGGAAATACTATAAGAAAGTAGGGAAAAAATGTCAGAAGTGTAGGCGAAAGGTGAAGAGTCGTCAGAGGGCGCGTAAGTTGTGAAAAATTTTGCAAGAATTATGTCACTCTGTATACTTCTGACAATTTACATATTCATTCTATGAGTCAAAATGAAACTAATTACAAATCGTCAGAAGTCGAGGTGGAGGAATATCGCAGATATTATCGATAGTAAGAAAATGGGTCTCCACTCAATTTATCACTACATTTCGAATTTTATATTTTTATAACATAATTTACAATATATCAGTACATTATTGGTCAACTGTCAGAAGTCAGAAAGAAATTCGTTTTTTTATAAATTAAGCGCACCTCTAGCGGCTCTTTCACTTTTCTTAAAATGTTTCGGTTTGTATTACAAATTTTCAGAGCTGTACTTCATCATTTATTATGCGTAAAAAATGCATGTTTAACCCCCCCGCCCTTATTTTATACATCCACGGCGCGTTCTGATGATCCACCTATCCTTATGTTGATACCTACCAAACCTGTAAATGAAAAAATTTTTACCTTACCAAGTGACCTTTTTTACGTATTAACAAAATCAGCAACAGATAAAATAAGCCGGACAAAAATCATAACTAGAAATACACATGCTAAAAAAAATGGAACTTCGCTTGCCCTTAAATTAGATTGAATTTATTTGTTAGGGTTGAAGTTAGCTCCGTATACGTCAACCGAAGCTTACAGTGTGCCCTATCCCTATCCACTTGCTCTTACTAAACTGATAAAAATTTTCTTTAAAAATTAAAAATACACTGGTATGGAAAAAATTTAGGCCGCTTAAGAAATTATAAATAATTTTAGAAAAAAGTTAATTACTGAATCATCGGCCTAGTAGGCGGTAAATCATTCATTTTCCAATAAAAACTAGCGGGCATATTTGTTACCTGTTGGCTGTTATTCGCGTATTTTTGGCTTTTGAATAAATCACACGAATTTAGCCTAATTATAAGTTGTCACGGTGGCTATTTCCCAGTTTATTGCTGATTATCTTCATAAAACTTACGATTCTTGTGTTGTATTTCGGTTCTAGTGTGTATTTAACTGATCATAATGCCTTTAGACCTTATAGTTGTTGCTAGAATTGTAGTATTAACGCAATATGCTCGAGCACAACGAGAAACTGCAAGAATTGTTAGTAAGAGCTTGTGCTATACAAAATGAGTATCGACGCTATCAAGAGACTGGCCTGATAAGCAGCAGACTAGGATCTGACCAGGCTTCATGCTAATGGACTTGTCATATGCAGCTTGCTGCCTCTTTTTTCTTAGTTGCTCGAAAAAATAGTCCAATCTCAGTTAGTCAACTACTGCAATGAAGTGTCAATCGTACTGCATTACTTAATATCACTGACAATATATTCAGAGCTTTGGATAAAAGGTTAGCCACTCAGTACTAATTACCCTTGACTTCTCTAAGGTATTTGACACTATTGACCATGGCTTATTATGGGCGAAGCTCCAATATTATGGTCTTGATGAGATGTCCATACATTTTTTCTAGATCTTATTTGTCGGACCATGTCCAAAAGGTGAAAATTGAGGAAAATCTATCCTATAATAAACATATTTCGTCGGGAGTTCCCCAGGGTACGATTCTGTGATCACTACTATTTATTATATGTATATACGGCTGATTTTCATACTACCTCATCACATTCATTTATATCGAGCTATGCAGATGACATGCAGCTAATTCACCACTTTGATCCAGAGAACCTAACGGATACTGTTGATATGTTAAATGTAGATATTGAAGATGTAGTCACATGCACCATAATCTTTCATTAAATCCAGCTAAATGCAGTGCGAATCTGTTCTGCTCGAAAAGGTCGTCTGATAACCTTAAAGCTAATTTAAACATAAAAATCATGAACAGCGATTTACATTAGGAGACTCTTTAAAAATACTTGGAGTCACACTTGATCAATATTTGAGGTTCAGATTGCATGTTTGTAATTTTTTAAAAAACTTACTTCATGTTGAAAATTTTATATTCCAGCAAGTATTCGTTGAGTTTTAATGTTAAAAGGGCGCTTTGTGAATCTTTAGTTTTGTCAGTGGTTCGCTATTATCATATTCTTGCCCTTGCCCTTGTTTGGGCAGTATAACCAAGTCGCTTCTACCAAAAATCCAAAACTCCTGCTGCAGATTTGTTTGTGGTTTGAGGAAGTTTGATCATATCTCGGCTAAAATTAGGAAAATTGGTTTTCTGACTGTTGAAAAATTGTTAAGCTACCCTACATCATTTTTATACATAAATTAGTTGCTACGTCACCCCTTATTATTTTTTTTTGAAAAGCTTATACGTCGTAGAAATGCGCACGACTTGAATCCAAGGCACAGAAATAATTTCACTATTACACGCTAATTTACTGTGTTATTTACGATATCATTCTCGTATAATGCTGTGAAACTGTACAATCAAGTAAATAATGAGCTTAAGAGATATTCACTTCTTATGTTAAAAAAAAGATGAGACTTTTGCTACTGGTTGAATAAGAAGTTACATTTTTCTTACTTTTACCTGTCGCAATTTAAATACTTTTGGTATGTTTCAATATAAATGTGTTTTTTTGTTAGTATTATAGGTAGACGGTAAATGTATGAATGGTGAATTGCAAGATTGGCTTTTGCCCGAAATCTTGGAATGGAACGATTATGAATGGCTCCATTCCATAAGTACTGTTTTCGGATGAATCCCTTTTTTGTCTAACTGGATCAGACGGAAGTCGAAGAGTATAGATGAGAACCTGAGAAAAATATGCCCCAGTTTGTATTGATGAAAGACTTCCACATGGTGGTGGGTCAATTATGTTTTGGGCGGGAATCAGTTCAGACACAGAGTTGGTCATCATACAGAATGGCTCCCTGACAGGTACATTGCGGAAATCCTGGGTGATCATGTTTATGCCTTTAATGGTTGGTCACTAAGGGCGACATTTTTATACACGATAATGCTAGACCCTCACAGCCATAATGTTTACTAAATATTTGGCTGAGGTGGTAAGTAGGCGGTTCGATTGACCAGCACTCAATCCAAACATGAATTCGAAGGCATAAACCATTTTCTAGAAGTGACCAAGAATTAAGAGAGTTACTGCTGCAAGCACTCATTAACGCTATTCATTGATAGGTTTTTCTCATTATTTTGATTATTTTTAATTGCTACTCGTTCACTAAGTTAAATAACAGATTTTACGAAATAACGTGTATACGTTATTTCTTAAAAATTTGAAAAAAACACTGATTGGCCAACTTCAACTGACAGTGATAACAAATGCGCTCGCTAGCATTTATCGGAAAATGAATGATTCACCGCCTACTAGACCGATAATTCAGTATTTAACTTTTTTTCCAAAATTATTTGTCATTTAATAAGTGACCTAATTTTTTTGCTCGCCTATGTACAACGGATTTAATGTCCTCAACTCCCGATGTGTGTTTAAACACCTGAAAATGTTAGGAAAAGTGCATGCGAACATTGGTCTCAAAATTATTCCCCATGAAGTATTGCATAGAAAATTGGTTTTTATCAGTTAATTCCTAGACTATTTGACATGATTTAACAACATTTTGTCAGCTTAGTAACTCAAACCTGACTAGTGACTGACAATACTATACAAAATTTGGGACTAAATTCGAGACCATTCTTAACAAGGGATTAAGATATGTTTTTTCTCAAACATAAAATCGTACATGTTATTCTTCATATCGAATCACCATATTTTCAGTAACACGTTTTCTGAGAGTTTTGATCCCCATACGAAAAATTTCCGGATCAATATTTATATGAACTTAAATCAAATATTAATTAATCATATATTAATGTGCGGAATCAAACTTATATCATTGCTGATCATGTGTAATGCCGCTAAAAATGTTATCCTCAAAAATGCACCCCGCCTATATATAGAAGAAACATTTACCCCCCTCCGCCCCAAGAAAAAAATTACCCCCGCCAAGAAAAAAATGAGTGACCCCCTTGCTGAAAAAGCATACCAAATTAGCAGGAGTAGACCAGCTCTGCATCAGAATGGACCAACACACATGATACCATTGACTCCGCCTCGGGTACTCTGGTACCAGTAAGTGTTCGATGCGCTCGCGGTATCGCAAAACTAACAGGTTAATGTACCATTTTGTCTAAGCGCTAACATGCGATGATTGGTTCAAGAGATCTTTATTAATGATACTCTCTGTATCTTCTCATCTCTCATGGCATATTGGAACGTTCAACTTCTTGTATAGAAGCCAGGCTTGCTGAATAACAAATACTGAGCAAATGATCGTACGACACGTCATTGGTCCGCCACGCAACGATTTAGACAACGACGAACTCAAGAGCGGATAGGCCTTGATAATAAAATACGTGTCCGCGTCCGATGTTAGTCGCCATGTACAAAGTCAGGAGCGCCTTCACACCGTATCGGCAAAAGTGTTACCCTCCGATTTTTACTTTGGTTGTATTATCATTATAGAGAACGATATATGAAAGTTATTATACTAATATGGCTTAAAATGGTAAAAACGATTTTACTTTCCAGGCGTTATAGATAATGATAAACAGATTAAGAGGTGAATCAGTGATCAGAAAGTTTTCTATTAGAACAACATCAGTAACACTTTCATTGCTAATCTCTGTCCCTGAGAATACAGTATTACCTCTTGTGTGGCTGGTAAAGTAATGAATATATAGCAGCTCCTATACATAGTGGGTACAGCACATAGCTCAGATATCTCATACATTCTTCATCATATTCTCTGGTCCTCTTTTCATCTGATGTTTCATCACTGCTTTTATTGAATTTGAGGCCATTCCATGAAATGCTTGTTTTGAATACTTTGCTCACTTTCCAAAACTAAAAATTAGTACATGCTTCATTTATGCTGTTGTCATAATAAGTTGATACTCAATGAATATACAAATAAAGTCTGGTTGACAAAAGCTACTGGAGTGTTATCTCAATGAGCACATTCAGCAAAAGAAGTACAACCAAGGATATAATAAGGTTATTTATAAAACAAAACTGTATGCTTCCTATATTTGATCATGCCTTTTTGAACAACATATTGATGAAGAAAGGCTATTTTAGGAAGTGATATTGATGTTCCTTGAACCTTTAACATACATTTTCAACCTCTAAATGGCTACACCAGTTCACTGACATTATGGCCTAGAAAGATAACCAGCACAAGTTACAATAATGTGATTTGGTTAACTATCAGTCAAATGGTGAGACATCTTGAATTAGATCTCATACATATCAAAATAAATTATTCAAACATTTAAAAAAATGAGCGGTAAACATTATATGAATTATTATAGCACAGAATGTAGCTTTCCTACTGCAATAATTTAATTGAAAATTTATCTGGAACAATATGCATACCTCTATGAGAGTTGCTATACCACTAGGAATGAGTACCAACAATGATGTTCCTTCATCTAACAAATATAAAAATACAATAGTTTGTGAAAATGCCCTCCACAATACTGTCCGTGATGAAAGACCAGCCATAGAAGTTTGAGATTTCCAAAAGCTTACATCATTTTTAAATGAAAGGAAGTCCAACAGGAGCTGCAATGAATGAAACATAAAAATAAGTAAATACACATACATAAAATTAAATAAATAAAACATTATGTAAGATGTATATGTCAATTGTCAGCATAGTTTTATGCAATGCTTGTATATATTTATAAACAATAGTGTTACGCATTGTAATTCCAAACTTTATAAGTTAATAATATCTAGCAAATGCAAGTAAATTGTCTAGAAAAGCACAAAAAATCCAAAGGCATTACTTAGTTATTTTAACTTTACTTTCCATAGAAATACAAAGCAGAGAAAATATAATTATGTTTTCTACCATGTCAAAATCATTATGGAAAGTATGGATTAATAATAGTTTACAAAAATTTAAGATAACTAAATATTGTTATTTTTTTATATCAATGTGAATGAATGTTTTTGTATTCTAGGTGATGAATAAATTGATTTGAATATTTTTAGCAATAAACTTACATGTATGCTTCCTATCAGGAAAGTTGCACATAGAAGATACAAATTTGTGTCAACAAATACCCCTTTTACTTCATCCAGATCTTTTTTAGTAAAACCAAGGTTCAAGAAGTGATACAGTGTTGCTTCAATATGCAATAAAAATCTCAACTTCCCTAATGATGCTGGTTTATATACAAATGTAAAATTTACAGCTTTTGTTTCAGGTGTTATCTCTACCAGATCTTTTAGCCTCATATTCAACACATCCTGATGAGCAATAGGTAAGAATTCCTTATTTCTAGTAACCCTCAAATGGTTAAGTATCTCTGGAGGTAACTTTGAGTGTGGAAGTTCTAGTTCTTCTGTACACATTAGAATGGAATACTTGGAACGTAAATGAGGTACTGGCTTTGCTGACGACTTTGTACCTTGCTCTTTCAGTAGGTTAAATGTAGCACTGACTGGTACTGAATATGTTGTCAATCTGCTTTTAACATATGTAGTCTTTTCATTATTCAACAGTTCTCTCAAACCATAATCTTTTGAGTCATATGCTTTGTTTGGAATTATAACAGTATGTATGAATAAACTTCCATTGTTTCTGACTGATTTGGAAATATCTAGTTCTATTAACCTACAAAATGGAAGAGTAACCATTATACAATTGCAGCAAAAGAATAAACAGGGTGTGAGTTTTTAGTACTGGATTGGTCAATAACTCGACTACTGCAGAAGATAGCAAATAAAGTTGTATATAAAAGTTGTCGCCAAGAATATACTCCTTGCTCAGAAAATATCCTTGTTTATACAGGGTGATCCATAACTATGCAGTGATGCAAGCATAATTTTTTTTTTAAATGAGATACCCTATATATTATTCCACATTTAGATTCTACTAATCATTCCCTTTCTTAAAATATAGGGTATTGTAAGGTTATACAGAGTATTTCAAAAGTTATTTCTTTTACAAGGAAAGATGGAAAATATTCTCTAGTTTTAACACAGGCTGTAAAAAAAATTATGATGCATATTCACATACAGGGTGAGGTAGAATACAAAAACTAGATTTTCTCTTTTTTTAAATGTAACACCCCATATTTTATTATACTAAAAAATCGCATTTAATATGCTCTTTCCTATTTGTATGTTCATTTCATATACCTACATTCATCAGTTTCCGAGATATTTCAATTTTTCTGCAAATTTTGAATATACTTCCTATTTGTGTACTGCAATTTATTTATTTTGAGAAAGTACTATCGAATTTTATCTTTTTTTATTGAACAGCTAAGTTATAAGGCCATAACAGTATTTGACGAAGTCAAAATCCTGAATTATCGAGATAATATTAAGTCAAGTAAGCTGAGGAAACAATTTTATAGGGGTAATCCATGATTATCAAGCAGATTTAACAGGTAGGCTTTGATATATTGGCAGTTTTCATAATATGCACAATATATGTGTACCGTGTAAAAACCGAGCTTTAAAAATAAATTTTTCCATGGAAGAGCAAATAGACAGTATCTAGGAGAATCTTTGAAAAATTGCCTACTTGCTTCTAGAATATATCAACTGTCAATAGCAACATCCAGAACGGAGGCACTCTAAAAATCATGCATTTGAAACATTGAAGAATTGTTTTGTTTGGACTGGGTCAGTTAAAATGGACACATATATATTAACTACTTTGTTGAAAAAATTTAGAATCGAAAATGAAAGGAGTGGAGACTGTAACAAGTAGGCATATACAGAAGTATATAGTGCAGAGCAATTGTGGCTTAACGCCTCTGCTCCTTGTGCAGCTAGAATAAAAGGTCCTTTTAATTGTTTTTGCTTATTTTATTTTTGAAGATATTTCCAGGGATATTTCCTATTCACAAAATTAATAAAATGGAAGGCCCAAATCTCATATCTCTTTTACCTTTCATACCGCAACACACAGATGTATACAAATGCCTCAGTTATATAGAAATGAAAACATTCTACCCATACACCTCTCTATATCCCAACAAACCCTAATCAAATAAACGTTTTTTTATATATTTGGATTTATTATTGTTAACTATGTAGTATATGAGAATTACTGTCAATATAAATAACTTCCCAAAAAAACTAAGGTGTTATACTCAGCAACCATTTATAGTAAGTAGTAATAACACAAAATTGATAATGAAAGGTGCACTTACTTTTCAAATTCTTCATGATAATCGAAATTGATGAGGTGCAATACCCCGTCAGTTCTTTTACTGGCGGAATTGTCTGACACAAAAATGTGAAGATCTAAACTTGGTCGTGAATTTAAAAATGATTTATAACAGATATCTTCTTTGCTACAAGTTGAATGGACGAAGATACCATATAAGCTATACATTGAGTTAAACACGAACATAAAAAACAATCCAATAAGCAACAAACGAAAGAAACGATTCATGTTTTCTATTTTTTCAAATTTCGGTTTTGACACGTCAACGAAATAGGTTAGTTGGTTATTGTTTTTTTTAGTACCATTTCGACATCTCGGAACTCGCAGAAAAGGCACAGAGCAGGAAAAGCTGAGAGGAGAGACTAGGTACAACAAGAAACTAATGTCATGGATGATGGATGTGATCCGTTAGGAGTCGCCAATGTTTGTCAACAATTCATGGCGTCTCTACTCACTAGGCCGGAGCATGAAATATGACAACACTGCATCTGCGGGCCGTCATTTTGTTGTTAAGTCATTAGCATGGCATTAGTGTAATCTTCCAGTGAAAAATAAGATTAGAAGGTGAATTTTAATGTGTTTCTAATCATTTACCTGCACCAACGAAACTATAAAGATAACAAGATGTCTGCAAAGTGTGTAGCACCAGGTTGCAATAGCAATTGGGGCTTCCAAAGAAGGACATAAACAGAAGTGGGTGAAAGGTATTCCTCATAAGGGCTGATTATATTTATAAGAATAAAGACAATAATTACAAACATTTCAAAGGATAAGACCTATTTTAAACCACAATGTGGTACCTACAATGTTTTCTGGACCTCGCAAATATCACAGAAAAAGACAGTTAATAGAACTCATCTGGGCATGCATCTGGGCATACCTATGAAAAGATTTGATATTGAAAGGGAATCAAGACCAGCAAGAATGGCTTCACAGTGACCTAATAGTGAATTTTTCTAGCTCAAGTGACAATTTACAAAGTAAATTGAGTGTTCATTTAAGTGGAAGTGGCAGCAGGAAACAGGTTCCGTTTATTTTTATTTTGTAGTGTCTGACTACGATGAACCAGACATCAGATGTAAGTGGTATTAGTAGTAGTAGTTCTAAAAGGTATTTTGCACAATGTGGTACCTACAATGTTTTCTGGACCTCCCAAATATCACAGAAAAATACAGTTAATAGAACTCATCTGGGCAAGCCAACGAGGGCATGCATCTGGGCATACCTATGAAAAGATTTTATAGTGAAAGGGAATCAAGACCAGCAAGAATGGCTTCACAGTGACCTAATAGTGAATTTTTCTAGCTCAAGTGACAATTTACAAAGTAAATTGAGTGTTCATTTAAGTGGAAGTGGCAGCAGTTCCGTTTATTTTTATTTTGTAGTATCTCACTACGATGAACCAGACATCAGATGTAAGTGGTATTAGTAGTAGTAGTTCTAAAAGGTATTTTGCACAATGTGGTACCTACAATGTTTTCTGGACCTCCCAAATATCACAGAAAAATACAGTTAATAGAACTCATCTGGGCAAGCCAACGAGGGCATGCATCTGGGCATACCTATGAAAAGATTTGATAGTGAAAGGGAATCAAGGCCAGCAAGAATGGCTTCACAGTGAACTAATAGTGAATTTTTCTAGCTCAAGTGACAATTTACAAAGTAAATTGAGTGTTCATTCAAGTAGAAGTGGAAGTGGCAGCAGGAAACAGGTTGCTTTATTTATATTTTGTAGTGTCTGACTATGATGAACAATTGTTCACTGTGAAGCCATTCTTGCTGGTCTTGATTCCCTTTCACTATCAAATCTTTTCATAGGTATGCCCAGATGCATGCCCTCGTTGGCTTGCCCAGACGAGTTCTATTAACTGTATTTTTCTATGATATTTGGGAGGTCCAGAAAACATTGTAGGTACCACATTGTGCAAAATACCTTTTAGAACTACTACTACTAATACCACTTACATCTGATGTCTGGTTCATCGTAGTCAGACACTGAAAAATAAAAATAAACGGAACCTGTTTCCTGCTGCCACTTCCACTTAAATGAACACTCAATTTACTTAGTAAATTGTCACTTGAGCTAGAAAAATTCACTATTAGGTCACTGTGAAGCCATTCTTGCTGGTCTTGATTCCCTTTCACTATAAAAACTTTTCATAGGTATGCCCAGATGAATGCCCTCGTTGGTTTGCCCAGATGAGTTCTATTAACTGTACTTTTCTGTGATATTTGGGAGGTCCAGAAAACATTGTAGGTACCACATTGTGCAAAATACCTTTTAGAACTACTACTACTAATACCACTTACATCTGATGTCTGGTTCATCGTAGTCAGACACTACAAATTAAAAATAAACGGAACCTGTTTCCTGCTGCCTCTTCCACTTAAATGAACACTCAATTTACTTTGTAAATTGTCACTTGAGCTAGAAAAATTCACTATTAGGTCACTGTGAAGCCATTCTTGCTGGTCTTGATTCCCTTTCACTATAAAATTTTTTCATAGGTATGCCCAATTGCATGCCCTCGTTGGCTTGCCCAGATGAGTTCTATTAACTGTATTTTTCTGTGATATTTGGGAGGTCCAGAAAACATTGTAGGTATCACATTGTGCAAAATACCTTTTAGAACTACTACTACTAATACCACTTACATCTGATGTCTGGTTCATCGTAGTCAGACACTACAAAATAAAAATAAACGGAACCTGTTTCCTGCTGCCACTTCCACTTAAATGAACACTCAATTTACTTTGTAAATTGTCACTTGAGCTAGAAAAATTCACTATTAGGTCACTGTGAAGCCATTCTTGCTGGTCTTGATTCCCTTTCAATATCAAATCTTTTCATAGATATGCCCAGATGAGTTCTATTAACTGTCTTTTTCTGTGATATTTGGGAGGTCCAGAAAACATTGTAGGTACCACATTGTGGTTTAAAATAGGTCTTATCCTTTGAAATGTTTATTGAAATTATTGTCTTTATTCTTATAAATATAACCAGCCCTTATGAGGAATACCTTTCACCCACTTCTGTTTATGTACTTCTTTGGAAGCCCCAATTGCTATTGCAACCTGATACTACACACTTTGCAGACATCTTGTTATCTTTATAGTTTCGTTTGTGCAGGTAAATGATTAGAAACATTAAAATTCACCTTCCAATCTCATTTTTCACTCTGGAAGATTACACTAATGCCATGACTAATGACTTAACAACAAACAAAATGACGGCCTGATCTCCAACGTTGCCATATTTCAATGCTCCGGCCTAGTGAGTAGAGACGGCCATGATCAGACATCAGATGTAAGTGGTATTAGTAGTAGTAGTTCTAAAAAGCATTTTTTTCTTAATTTATTAACCCAGATGAACTCTAATACATATAAAATGTAATCATTATTCTGAAACTATAGGCCCACTATTTGACACCTAAGCCACGTTGCCACATCTAAGGCTCCGGCCTAGTGTAGAGTCGGCCATGGTACTATACCTTATCCACCGAACAAACGGAGTAACCATGCACAATATACAGGGTGGCCAATCGGGTGACGATAATAATTTTTTTTTAGGTAGCCCGTACCAATACCTATCCAAAACACCCCCATGTATATGTACCGATTATTGACAGTTTTCGAGTTATGATTTTTTTTTGAAAACTTAGAGATTTTCCAGTTTTTCCAAGAAATCGTTAAAAAAAAAAGAAGAATGCTTTTTGGCTTATATTTTTTCTGCAATTATACTCAGTATTAAGCCTATTTTAATATCCAATAAGGATAACCTGTACATCCGAACAATAATTAAGTACATTTTGGGCCCAATTTTGAAATCTCTGTTTTTAGTCAGGAGACCAAAATCTTCAAAATAAAATTAAAAATACTTATGCCCTGTTATGGAGCTCCAATCTAATCTTAAAAACTCTGCAAGACATTGCACTTTCGAAATAATAATGAAAAAATAGCACTTATGGGGGCATTTTGCGCCGTACGTGACTGCTAAATGTAAAAAGGTGATAATTTACGAATTTCCAAAATGATTTAAAAAACTATTATTTTACTTTATTATAACAAATTAAAGAAAAAAATCATAACAACTATAATAATCACGATAATCATTGATGTTTTAATCACTTTTAATAAAAAAAATTAATACCTGTGCTTTTTGCTGTGTACTATTGAACTTCTGCTAAATTAAGTTGTATCGAAAGTTAACAAAGGAAAGGAATAATAAAACAACAATCTGACTTTTAATTCCATGGCGGAATTACCTGGGAAGCGTTATCGTAGCATACGCCATCCATTTTACTTCCCACACCGATAGGTGAGGAGAGGATTGTGATCGTGAAAATTTTCGATTTTGAGATAATAGGTTTTTTGGGCGTTTTATAATGTCTACATAACGAAAATCCGCGTCACTCATTTCCGTCGTTCTATCTGTCGGTCTGCCTGTCTGTACGCGTTTTTCTAGCCTCGTAATGTCAGTAACCGCTGCATGGACTGTGATGAAATTTGGGCAGCAATGTGCTGTGGGGTCTTAGTAGGTAATGCTACTATAATTTTGGAAATCAGTACATGGGCGGCGGAGTAATTAAAACAAAAATTTCAAATATTCCTCAAACTTTGTTTTTAGGCGTTTTAGAGGTCCTTGATCATTTTCTGCGTTTTTTTGGGTGGGGGTGGAGGTTGGGCGTTTGGGGGGTGGGGGGTTGAAAAACTGAAAAACATGTTGTATTCATGATAGGCTGTCTACTGATCTGTCAAGGAAGACCTAGCGATATAAGTCACCGTTTCAAGTCCATCCGGACATTGCCTTGCCTATTACCGAAAATTAATTAACACAACTGCGCTTCGCCGACATGAGCAAAGCTACTCTGAAAGAAAGGTGCTATGACATCGCTTCCCAGGTAATTCTGCCATGAAATTGGAAGTCAGATTATTGTTTTATTATTGCTTTTCTTTGTTAACTTTCCATACAACTTAATTTAGCAGAAGTTCAACAGTACATAGCAAAAACACTTCAAAAATCACAATTTGGGTATTATTTTTTTTATTAAAAGTCATCAAAACATCAATGATTATCGGGTTTATTAGTTGTTACGAGTTTTTTTTTCTTTAATTTGTCATAATAAAGCAAAATAATAGTTTTTTGAATCATTTTGGAAATTCGTGAATTATCATCTTTTTACCTTTAACACTCACGTACGGCGCAAAATGTCCCATAAGTGCTACTTTTTCATTATTATTTCGAAAGTGCAATATCTTGCAAAGTTTTTGAGATTAGTTTGAAGCTCCAGAACCAGGCATAAGTATTGTTAATTTTATTTTGAAGGTTTTGGTCTCCTGACTAAAAACAGAGATTTCAAACTTTGGGCCCAAAATGTACTTAATTATTGTTCGGATGCACAGGTTTCTCTATTGGTTATTAAAATAGGCTTAATACTGAGTATAACTGCAGAAAAAAATAAAAGCCAAAAATCATTCTTGTTTTTGTTTTTGACGATTTCTTGGAAAAACTGGAAAATCTCTAAGTTTTCAAAAAAAAGAATCATAACTCGAAAACTATCAATAATCGGTACACATACATGGGGGTGTTTTGGATAGGTCTCGGTACGGGCTATCTAAAAAAAAATTATTATCGTCACCCGATTGGCCACCCTGTATGTAAATTTTTACTGTATGGTCAAGGGTTATATGCACAGCGTCTACAAAACTGCATACTGAGAGCAGTGATGTTATTATAAACAGAAAAATTAAGTTCGATTTATCCCAGTAAAGCCCCAAAATATGCAGTATAATACAGGCAAGTGCTGGGGCCACTGCCACCATTGGGACCATACTACATTTCACTGCATGTATACACAATATCAATGAAAATATAGCAAAACATACATACATATAATGAATTTGCGGTTATTTGATTTTGAGGCCGGCGTCGTTTAACGTTCAGGCTTGATGTTTCGCCACCACGAGTGGATGGCATCTTCAGAAGCTATTTGACTTCGCCGACTTCCAAAATACTGACGACAGGTGGGTCATCTGCACTTGTATTTATACCTGTTAACGGTGACGTGGCCCAACCAGGTAGCGTTGGTAGCCCTGCCCCCTTGGGATGTGGCAGTGTCTTCAGGTCCTTTAGGATGGGTACCCATGTCCTATTGATTTTTTGTATTTCTTCTTTTCTATTAAAATTATTGTGGTGTTTTTGTATTTCGATGGCTTCCCTGATAAGTTTGGCATATAGTATGAAAATGTTGCGGCAAGAACCTGAGTTTCTTCAAACTTGATCCTACGGCTTCCTTCCTTAATCGCGTGTTCGGGTACCGCTTATTTGTCCATATAACCTAGTCGACAGCTAGCTAGCCTTATGTTCTGCAATTCTTGTGTTTATCGATCGCTTCGTTGTTCCCACATGTGCATGGTATGCGACAAACCCCCGGTGTTGTGAGGGGGTCGTTTACCGTTCTCAAATATTGCTGTGTATCTTTCTTGTGGGCTTGTAAATGGTCTTGACGTTTTTCTTTCATAACATTTTTCCTATTCTGTCTGTTATTCCTGGCACATAAGGTAGAAAAGCTTTTGCTATCGGTTAAGGTTGTGTTGTTGTGTTGTGGTTGTGTTCATTTCTTTTCATTGTTATTTCTTTTTCTGTATAACCGTTTGCTTTAAGAGCCTTCTTTAGGTGTTCCAGTTCGGTGTCGAGTTCGCTTGGTTCGCACATTTTTCTAGCCCGTTCTGTCAGAGTTCTAATAACTCCGTACTTCTGAGTTGGGTGGTGGTTTGATTCTTTATGTAAGTACCGTAGGTATGAGTTGGTTTTCTATATACCTTGTGTTCTAATGTAGCTCCATTTCTTGATAAAAGAACATCAAGGAACGCAAGTTTTTTATTTTTTTACCTCCATGGTGAACTGGATGTTTTTATGCACGCTGTTCAAGTGTTCTAGAAATTCTTCTGGCTTTCCTCTTCCGTGGTTCCAAATGACGAACGTATCGTCCACGTATCTGAGCCATATCTTGGGCTCATGGGCGCCAACACAGGGGGGCAGGAGGGGCCGTGTCCCCCCCTGGAGCAGCGAATAGAAAAACTTGTATAACCAAAAACCGAATTTGTCACCTCTGCCCATGATTTGAGCACGCAATTTACAATTTAAAATTTACAATGTATAATTTTCTGGCGGCGCCAGTGCTTGGGCTTGCATTTAGCAAAGCTGCCTGTTCGATCTTCTCCATTAAAAAGTTCGCTACAACTGGGCTTAAAGGGCTTCGCATAGCTACACCATCAATTTGTTCGTACAAGTTGGAGTCCCAGATGAAGTAGGTTGTTGTTAACACGTGCCTAAATAAAAAGGTTTGTTATGTCCTCTGGAAATCTGTTCTTGATGTGTTCAATTGCATCATTCAATGGCACCTTTGTGAATAATGACACAACGTCGAAGCTGATGACTAGCATATCAGATTCTTCCAGCCACAAAACATCTTCCAGCTGTATATCTTTGATTTTTGAAATGAAATCGGCTGAGTCCCTAACATACGAGTCGGTTTTTCCAACGTATGGCTGTAACAATGTGGTTAAGTGTTTGGCTAACTCGTAAGCAGGCGAACGTATTGCGCTAACGATCGGGAGAAGTGGAACGTTGGGCTTTGCGAATTTTTTGCAATCCATAAAGCCTAGGTGTCAGTGCTTCACTTTTGCATACCTTCTTCTTGGTTTCTTCGTCGAGGCTTGAATTCTTCACCATGGTCTTAGTTTTCCTTACCCTGGTCTTGATCAGGTCTTTTGTTAGAGTGCGGTAGGTGTCTGGATCTAGCAATGCCTGTATTTTTTATTTTATTTTTGTAGTCCTCGGTGTCCACCACCGCTGTGGCGTTGTCCTTATCCTCAGGCAGAACAATGATACTTGTGTCCCTGTTGATGTCCTTCAATGCTTTTAACTCCTTCGCCTTCAGATTACTTTTTGGCGGTTTGGCTTTTTTAATAATCCCTGCTGATTCTATCCGGATTTCCTGTGCTTTTTCCTCGGGTAAAGATCGTATAGCTAATTCCAGGGCCAAATTAGGGTTGCCACTTTTAAATTTGCGCTTGGCAGGGGGAAGGGGGTGTATATTCGAGATTTTTTTAGGAGGTCTTTTGGGGGGGGGCGTCCAGACACCCTGAACCTCCCTCTAAATACGTGCCTGATGGCTGTCGTTAAAAGAGAGGTGAGAAAGTGTGACATAATTTCGATGATTAGGCCGATACATAACGAACAGTAACACAAACCTGTTTACAGCCAAAGAAGTAAAAACAGCAAAAATAACGGATTTCAACGAATGGTGGTTAAAACCTTGTTAAAACTGTACAACTATGTTCGAAGAAATATCTTCAAAAAGTGGACCATATAGTGCAAAAGTCCATCTTTTAATATCTTTTAGAGCACAAATTAGGTAGTTTTGTAGTCTAAGAGTAAAAGAGCGTGCTGCTTCAGAGTTTATACATATAGGGCTTTCAAATAATACACATTGAAACTCCAAAACGCAGGAAAAGCTTCAGAGTATTACCATCTGAAAATGCATCAAATATCCACTGAGGAAAGTGCCTATAAATCATGGCCAATTCTAACTTCGACCATGTATAAATGCAAATAAACTCGAACATATAAATCATTGTAGAAGAAAAACATCAATATTTTTATAGTTCAGTACTACTTTTAGTCATTGGTTTTAAGAAATGATCATTTTGTAGTCAGATTAAAATAAACAATAATTATATTTGTTTACATTTACAACTGCCAGTCGAAATCAAATCAGAGCCAATAACGTAGTTAAAAAAAAAATCATATTTGTTCAGAAGCAAAAGCACACAAGCTCATATTTTAAAACAATCAGAGAAGCAAATTTATTTTATTTCATCCAGATACGGATAGGTACCTTAATTATCTTTTGCAACTATTAAAATTGACGATTTAACAATGACGTTTTCTCCGTTTTTCCTAAAGTTGGTTGTTTTGGTCTTTATCATATGTTGTTTTCACGCTGCCGCGCCAGTGGTGTTTGTTTAGGACACGTAGTCCGTCTCTCTGACAATAGATCGTCTGTCTCTATGGCCTGTCTGTGAGCGATTTGACATTTCTGCATAACATAACACATCACTTGACATAACCATAAAACCCCCAGCTGAACTTATGAAAACAAAAACAAAATTGTCCATCTAATTGAATTTGAATTTCAAATTGAAGAAGTTATTCGAAAATGTATCATATTGTATATTACGTCGTTCCAGTGGTGGTTTTAATAATTGTAAGGAAATATCGCGAGTCAAAATGGGGTAAATGTAAGAACAAAGTAAAATTAGATAAGAAGCTAGCAATAGTCACAGGTGCAAATTCAGGAATTGGTTTACAACTTGCGAAAGAATTAGCTGCACGTAATGCTCACGTCATCCTAGCTTGCCGCGATATAGAAAAAGCTAGGGAAGCATGCATTTATATAAATCAGAAGCTTTCTGCTGATCCTGTTCTGGTAAGTTCAAGTTGAGATGGCAAAAAAATGTCACACAACCAATTTGGTAGATGATAGCATCTAAGCTAAGGTTATTTAGAGTGCTGAGAATCTAAGTTCAAGTTTCAATGCTATATATCCCATTTCAGATTCCAATGGAATTAGACTTGGCTTCACTTCAATCAATTACAAAATTTTCTGAGGAAATCAAGAAGCAATTCCCTGAAGTCAACATACTGGTAAATAATGCTGGTGTATCTTTTCCAAACACAAAGCGAATCGAAACAGAAGATGGATTTGAAATACATTTTGGAGTGAATCATTTAGGTCATTTCTATCTAACTAATCTTTTGTTGGATGTACTCACAGCTGGAAGTGCTAGAGTTGTGGTGGTTAGTTCGTCTTTGCATGAAAAAGGAGAGATAAACTTAGATGATTTGAACAGTTTGTCTCTTACAAAGAAGACAAATCTCTATGCAAACTCAAAATTAGCTAATGTCTACTTTGCTCAGGAGCTGGCCCAAAGAACAAAGGGTAAAATTAATGTGTATACTTGTTGCCCTGGATGGGTATACACAAATTTATTCAGACATTCTATAAAATGGTACCATTATTTCCTTATATTGCCAGTTGCATTTTTCTTCATGAGGAGCCCTAAGCAGGTATGAGTACTAGATTTATTATTGATATTAGAATCTTTCCAACAGGGTAATATCTGATAGTATGATAATTTGTATGGTTTTCTTATGCACATCTATCAGTTGAGAATCAGTTAAAGGTAGGGGCATAGCTAATGCCACATCAGCTGTATCAATTATGTGCTGTAAGCAAAAATTAATAAATGCTTCCTATTTTTTTATTTCACTAATGACAAAAGCCAAAATAAGCAATTTCAACACCTTACATTGGTTATTGCTGGCTGTGGGATTTGCCCATTTAAGGCATTTACTCCAACAGGGCAATTCCACAATAACTGTTTTGCATCCAGTTTTCCCAAGGTAATAATAGTATGATTTTTATTCTTGACATCTTGATCCTGGCAGTTATAACCACAATTGCTAAAAGAAGTTTTTCAAAATTAAAACATAAATAATTATCAAGGAACTTTGATGGGACAAGAATGCCTGTCAGACCTGTGACTCATCTCTGGACATAAAAAAGTTAGGTTTTTCTTTCACAGATTAGTGGAAGAATTTCATCCTCTATACATCTATGTTAAAAGAGATATAGTGTACCATTTAAAATTTTCGTAATAATGTGTATGTATGTGTTATGATGTCAAATACTGCCCTGTAGCTAGTAAGTCAAGATAAATTTGGATAATTGTTACATAACAGATTATTAGATAAGAATAATAGCTCTTTCAAAAAGAGAATTTTCATACAACAGATTACTAAGCAAGAAGAGCTCTTTCAAACGAGATCTAGCTTGTTTAATTCTATTAACTTATACCAAAATTATGGCCATTTAAAGAAAAACTTTTTTGACAATCCCCCACCACTAAATCTTACCAAGATAGAGCAAAAAAAACTATTAACAAAAATAATCGAGGATTGTCCTGCCTACATAATGGTTGAATTTATAATATACTTTACATGCATGTTTTTTGACAAAAAGCCGTTTTTCTGATTGATCGTAACAGTTTCTCTCCCCTAGCGGCCACTTGCTGTGGTTGAAACTATAAATACATGAAAAATTGGGCAAAAGTGTCTAGTGAAGTAAACTAAATTATTGATAATATTTCTGTTGTGCAAAATTGCATAGAAGTGTGCAAGTTTGTTTATAATTTTTCATTTTTCTGATTTTGGTAACCTCTAATGTTGGGTTAAGTAGCATAAGAAAATCTTATTTTGTCTTGGAAAATGTGATCACAATATATTGGATGCGTTTTCCAATAAATCATTTATAATGAAAATGAAATTTCATAGAATAAAAAAGCCATAGCAATGTGCTATCAAGATTCGTATACAGGGTGTTTCAGAACTATGGGATCAAACGTCTAGGGGTTATTCAGTGCAACAGTAGAAAACTTTTTAATATAGTGACCCATGTCCAGAAAATTGTCCATACGGTACTACAGCCCTAAGAAGGTTGGTTGGTCTCAATGTATGGGCAGGCATTGTTGATGATTATTTGATTGGGCCATACCTTCCTCCGGAACGGTTAACAGGACCTATTTACCGGCGTTTCTTGGAGGAAGTTCTTCCAGAACTTCTTGAAAATGTTCCAATAAACGTTCGACAGCAAATGTGGTTTCAGCACAATGGAGCGCCGCCTCACTTTGTTGTACCAGTACGTGAGGATTTGTCTCAGCAGTTTGGGCATCGTTGGATTGCTAGAGGTGGAGCCGTTTCTTGGCCTCCTAGATCACCTGATTTAACGCCGCTAGATTTTTTCCTGTGGGGACATGTAAAGTCTTTGCTCTACGAAACTCCAGTAGAAACAGAGCAAGACTTAATTGGACGAATTACAGCAGCATTTGAAATCATTCAAAACGAGTATCAAATTTTTAGTCAAGTCCGCCGAAATCATGTGTGACGATTAAATCGGTGTATTCAGGTTGGAGGAAGACATTTTGAACAATTGTTGTGGTGATATCATGTACAAAAGGCAAAAAGTGAATGCATTGAAGCCTATTTAGGCAATTCATCGTCTTTCTACATTTTAACGCTTCTTAGGGCCGTAGTACCGTACAGACACTTTTCCGGACATGGGTCCCTATACTCAAAAGTTTTCTACTGTTGCACTGAATAACCCCTAGAAGTTTGACCCCATAGTTCTGAAACACCCTGTATAATCCTGAGACCTCGGTAATTAGAGTTGAAATTTGAAAAAAAGTTTAATTTGACCATAATTATTTAGCATGAAAACATTCATTTCAGGGTGCTCAAACTCCTTTGTATTGTGCAACAGAGCCAGACCTTGAAAAAGAAACTGGACTTATTTATAGAGACTGTAAACACTATAGTTCAAGGGCAATATTCTATAGCAATATTGCTGCACAACTTTGGGAGAAATCAGATGAAATGATAAAAGAAGCACTGCAGAAAGACAACAGGCATGGTGATGGTGACTCATAGTAGATTATTATTACATACCTAACATTGTAGGAAATTGAGATGAAATTTTACAAGGATTTTAGATAACTGATGGTGGACATGTATTTTACTGAAATATGTTTGTGAGAAATTGATACATCTTTTTAAATGATAAAAATTGAGTATGCAGTATAGATGTTTACACTATTTCATAGCTTCCAGCTATGATATTTTATGGTTGTTTATTACAATAAAAAAGTAAAAGCTTATGGATGACATAGTATTTTTACACAATTACCTTATATCGTAGTACTTGTTCAAGCTTTGAAAGAATTATTATTGGTTTTTTAAGTGTTCTATACAAAAGGTTGGCACTAAATTGAGAAATAAGTTTGATGATATTTTTTGGTTTTGTTAAGTTTATTTCAATCCATGATTTATCTTTTACAAAACGATCTCGAATTAGCAGTGGGGTTGCAACAGTTTTCTCGTAAAATGCGGCTGATAGAAATATACTTGTTCATGTCTATCTTTGACATACACTATACAGGGTTGGGACTAGATTGAATCATGGATTTTTCAAAGCAATTAAGGAATTTTTTTCTATGATACGTATCATACTTTACGAATTTTCGGCATTAAGGTATACAGCACGCTAAAAAAAAATGAAATTCAAACATATCTTAATATTAGAAGATGATGTAAAGGAGTTTTAGACGTACCTTCATGCCTATAAACAGGAAAAAGATTGACTTCTCAAGTTTTGTGTTCAGATGATTGTAAGGTTTACCGAAGGTAATTGTACTGCACCACTGGTAAAACCATTTTTTTTAAGATTCACATATTATCTCAGATTTGGTTACACTCCAATTTTATTTGTAACTCTTGTCTTCCCCTAATAAAAAATATACATTTTTTGTGCTTACTTTTTCCGCCTTTGACCTCGTCTTGTGCAGAAAGCGGACCTACAATCATTTAATCTATAATATGCTACCTACCTGCTGTAGACGGCTTTCTGGACTATATTTCCAATAGCGGCGCGGAAGACTTTGAGGGTATGTTCTGCATTCAAAGTACCTTAAAAAAATATTCAAGGAAAAATCATTATTGAACATACCTGAATCCCTATCTCTCTAGCTTTGGTACAAATACACAATACCTATAGTATTGTGGAAGAAACCCTTAACTCTGTTTAAAATCTAAAAACTTCGATATTTCCCCTCTGTTGTCATTATAATTAGTTGTTTTGTTTAGGCAGCATGGACAGCTATGGTAATTGGCTGTATAATTGGTTTTAATTATTTTTTTGTAATTATAACAGTTCCTCTGACCGAGTCTCCGAAATTTTTAGATTAGAGCATATTCAAAAATGCTGATGCAGCTGATTATCAGAAAGTGGGCACTTTTGGAATTTCCGAGTTTGATGAGTATTTTGAAGTCAATAATCTGTTTTGTAAAAAAGTCTGGGTCACAAAATTTTCCACTTTTTTAAGAACAAATAGTGTTTATTTCTTGACTCGCTAATTTCAATGTTTATTTGAGTATTTTAATGGTAATTTTGTTTTTGTCTTACGCCAAAGAACTAGAACCGAGTTTGTAAAAGCTAGATTCAGGGCTCCACAAGGACGTATTTACAAACCAGAACTCAGTTTTTGACAAGTGGCACTTAAACTAAAACAGAAAAATTACAGATGTCACAGCGGACTTTGCGTCGCCATTTGAACTCATGTGTAAGTTCCTGTATCCGAGCAACACGATGAAATACAAAATAATAAAGACCAGCGACTTGCATGACTTTTGCAGGCAATCTGCGAGTCAGTCTACAAATTGAAGGGATGAAATGATAGTTTATCAATAAACACAGAAATTATCTTAGCAACTAATTCTGCAAGAAACAACATGGCACATAACTCGAACCTTGGGAGGGTGATCGATTTGACGGGAGCTACATTCGACTTTGAAGATACTAGAGTACTTGAAATAGTCAACTTCATATATGGCCCAAATTATGTTAAATAGCTTGGTATAAACATTCATTCTAGGCGTGTTCTTTTATTCCGTCGATGAATAAGCGCACCAATTAAAAAAAAAACGAAAAGACCATGCATGGTTGCCAATGTTGAGAGTGCAAAAGCATTTCATTTTTTGCATTATAAATTTTAGAAGACACATCGAATCAAAACAAAATTTGACAAACCTGAACGCAACGCAACGGTCAGATATACTGTATCACGATCAGATACTACGTTCCACAGTACTAACGCACCAGCCACCCCTGATCTAAGTTTACGGGAGATAGGTTTAAGTAGTAGTCAATGAATGATTTGGTATTATTAACATATTTTTAATTATTCTTAATATATTTAAAATATCATTCACACAACTTTTATAATAAGCCATATCATACTGTATTAACATATATATACACACAGTAAGAACTATCTATAAGTTCTACTCGATTGCAATAATGGAATTAATGCGGGAAATTAGAAGCAGTAAGTCGGATATAAAAGTATTGGTTCTAATTTCCGGCAAGCTCTGTACACATACAACATAACCGCCGTCATAGTACAAAAATAACAAAAGTATAATCTAATAAGAGATAAATTACCAGTAGACTTATCACAATTTTTTTCTTCAAAGTTCGTACTGGTGATGGATTTCTGTAACAGTGAAGCCAAACCTATCCTGAGCCCATGGTTAAGTCTGGTCAGTTTTACAGATCCTGGTGCTATGTCATAAAACACACTTTTTGCTTCATGACACAGCGCATGTAAGCTCAAAACACGACAAAAATTGGGCAACAGAGGTGGGAAAAGATGTCTGATACCGGTTTAGGAAGTATTAGACAAATTTCAAGTTTCTGTTGCCAAGATTTCTTGATATCTACTTAATCAAATTCCATGGCAGATTTTTTTATTAAAAAAATTCCATCTAGTATAATTACCTTTTATTTGTTGACAATAAGAACCTGCCATAAAATTCGGGAAAATAATTAACATGTTATTTTGAGGTGCATCAAATTGTCGAATTACAACTAAAATTAAAACATTGAATCCATTGAACTAGAGTTTGGTAATAACTTGCACAGATATTTTATATTATACATTTTTGGAATTATTAAAAAGATTCCCATTGGAGACGAATACTAAAACACATCTCATATGTTTTGCGGTATTTATATACAACTATCTTTATAAAACATTAATCTTCTATTGATATACTTCAATGATTTTTATTTTAAATATTTATAAGCCGTATTGTCATGACTATGTACTTGTAATATATACATTTTATATTGGCAGTTCATAGAATCCCAATGAAAGAGTACATAGATTGGCGTTTCACTTACATCTTTTTGTTTGTTCATTATTTGATAACAACACGCAATAGCCCAGGCGACTTAGTAGTTTGAGGAAATATAGTTTTAGACATTCTATTGTTATGGTGAATTTTACTTTTCCTTTAATTTCTGCAAAGCGATTTCATTGCTGAAAATAGTCAGTTTTCAATGATCACAAAACATGATATTGGTTCCAGTTATCAGTACCAATTAAAATACCTGATCAGAGAATTTTTGCTCAACCAAATGGTTCCAATGATCAATCCGAATAAGCGAGAGTTTCTCACATGTAGAAGACAGCTATAATTTAGTACACTGAAAATGCCACTTAAAATATAATAATCATACTTTTACGACTGTGCGCACAGAAATGCTATCATTGAATGATAAAAGAGAATATTTAAACAGCGTATTTTTGAAGCCACATCAACCTCAATGATAAAATAGATCAACAACCAAGCCTATGCTCTCGATGCTAACGGCTAACCCACTTTGTGTTGAAAAAATAAGAAACACAAAATTCGTGGGACATTAAAAGCATACCACCACAAATAAGTTCACCATTCATTTATTTTTATCCATCTTGTTCTGTGGTGAATTTGCGTAACATATTATCCAAAAAATTACTAAGTCGACTGTTCTGTGAATCATAATGTGTAAAGCATCTGAATGGAACACATCAACAATATTAAATCTTCCCGATTCAGAACCCGATCTTTGACTGAACTTGTAAATATCCGTCCTGAATCTTACTTTATAAATTAAATAAACATGATTAAAATTTTGTATTCACAATAGCGATTTTATAATTTAAAAAATCAACAAATAAACAGTCTTTCGATCAGTATTTCAGGTTATTATATCAACCTTTCTGTCCATTTATTTTTCATTCTGCGTTCACAACCACAAATGAGCGGGTGTCCCTAGATCTATTTCACGATATTATGTTTAAAGTATCCTTTTAAATGCAGAAAATCGTACAAAATTCCTAGCTCTATGAAATGCTTACTATTAGATCACAGTCGCTTTCAGATATTCATTACTCTGGACTCTGGACCATGTTAAATGCAATGACAAGCTCAAAGATCCAAAACATATCTGACAATAAGTATTTAACTGCTAATGCAACTGGTAGTGTAAAGCATAACGAAGGCGTCATCTGGACAATGGCACCTGGAGACATTTCGCTTTACTGGCCTATACATAAAATGACATTGGAATGAAAAATTAAAGAAATCGAGCGATTTTGTGACCTTGAAGAAATCGGCAAAGAAATTGACAGAAAAAGTCCGACGACTTATTTTCATTTATAATGCCAACTGTTTACAGAAAACAAATTGTCACTATGACGCTAGCCTCAATAGAAGACACGTCAAAGGTACCACAGATAAACGACGCAAATCATGACCTGTCCTTAGGAAGTTAGTATTGTCGGTAGGTCCAAATATCCCTAGAATTCCCCAAAAAATTTCAATAAATCGAGCATGTTCTAATTTGTCACTTTCTTGAAGTTCAAAAAATCGATCATTTCTTGATCGTGTACAGTGGTTATAAGGTACCTTGGGTATTGAAGCAGTATGAATTGAACCAATTCAATATACATATATTGATCGCCTGATATAATTGAATACTGTAAACAATGGTAATAATTCAACTTCTTGGTTCCAATACTGTGAACAGGTATTCAGATGTAGAAATGCTGTACACAAGAATGAAGATTTGTAAAGTGTTGCCTGGAGACAAATCGCAGGAGAGGTGGTTAAAGTATACCAGTTGAAAATGGTGACTTGTGGTTTCGCCCCTCTGCATTCCTTGCTACACGTTGTCAAAAACAACTTTCTTTAAAGTCTATCGCGTCACTTTTTTCGTGAACCATTAATACTGTCACTGCTAATGATTTTTGGTTTAGGAATATATCACGTAAGGAATAGTTGGCTATCACGGTTTTCTTAGAGCGTTATAGATTTATTTGTTTGAAAAGGGCGCTATTCTCTTATCACAAAGCAATGTGATGGTAGCTTATTATTTAACATATCAAAATATATAAATATCATGATAAAGAATATTCCCTATGCCTAGGTTTTTTTCTGTTTCGCGATGTCAGCAGGGTACCTGTGCCTATTATAATATATGAATTGAGTGCTGGGCGATATGACAAAATAAACGTTAATTAATAAACCTATATTTGTTTGATATATAAAAGGAAACAAAAAACTTCGTCGTACTCTAAATGCAATGAAATATAAAAATAAAAAACAACAAACACGTATTTGACTGAAAAAACTAAAACAACGTGGTAAACTGTAACTCACTATTGATATCTAAAAAAATGTTTTTGAACTTAATGTAGCCGTAGCGCGAAAACGTAACATGGATCATGGTCATGGATAAACTGCTAAAAAGTCACCGCTACTTGTCACAGTGATTTGACTGGAGCAGTCACGTATTTTCCAGTAAAATCGCAGTTTGACACACCTCTAGCTTGCGTTAAGAGTCGACTGTCACTGTCAAACGGAACAGAGATCCTATGCGGTCACATACGCAATAATATATTCACATTTCATTTATGCCACGTCAAAACGAAGTTTGGCAAGCGGGTGATCTAAACGCCGTGCTCCTATTACTCTAAGAGCCCGCTAAGTATTTCTACCTTAAAGCGACCGACCGTTTTGAAATCATGTAATCGATCGATTTGTCACGGAAAGACGTATTCAAAATGACAACAGTGCCAGTTTCAATGTTGTCGGCGGATTGCCGCTTGAGGGGTGAGGGGGCAAAAACCCTGTTTCGCGACAATTTTCGAAAAATAGCGTCGTTTTGGTGGGATCGAAAAAAGGTTCAAATGACTTTTGGAGAGAACAAAATTCTGCAAAATTCTGGTCCTTACATTATCGTGTATGACTAATAGTTTCCATTCTACAATCCCCCAAAGTTAGGAGTTGATTTGTGATTTTCACTAAAATCCAAATTTTATCGCGGGTTAAGACGAAGAACATTACCAAAAAGCTCTTTAACAGTTTTTTTTCACTGAAAGAATGAAAATTTCTCATTTCTATATTATCTGCAGCTGCGTAAACTCAATACAATGGACTAGTATCACGAGGTTAATAACAATGATTTAATTGTGATAACCGCTTAGTGCATACAAAAATAAACGTACTGCTGCATTTCGTTACTTTCTACATCATTTTGTTTTTTAGTAATTCCATTCTAAAGTTTAAAGAAAGGAATTCAAATTCAGCCAATCAGTGCCAACCGCGCGTATCATCAGCAGTGCATTGTTGCCAAGAACAGCTCCGACTCGCAGACGGGAACAGAAGACAAGAAAGATGAGTCAGCCCGCGTACAGCTCCGGTATTTCGCGCGCCATCAGAATGCGGCAACATAGCATACATATCTGTCTTTTGATTGGTTGTTCGCCTTTAGGGCAGTGACGTCACTGCCCTAGGAGAATTCAAATATTTTCCTTATTTTGACGGCTTTCCTGTGCCCAAAAAAATCGGAGAAAAAAATGAGATGCTTTTTATGACGTACTCTATCATATGCAACCAAAAAAAAAATCATTATACTAGTCCATTGGTCTTAGGAAAAAGTACGGCTTTTAGGAGCGCGTCGCTACATACTCCGATATGCGAAAAATATTTCATTTGTGCACGCTTTTAGTGGAGGTGATTCAACGTCGGCGTTGTTTAATCAAGGCAAGATTCGATTCCCTACCACAAGGGGTTATCGCTGGAGGGGAGACGGGCGATAATGTTTTCTGTGTGTGCGACTAATAGTTTCCGTTCTAGAGCACGCCAAAGTTGAGAGTTTGCTTATAGTTTTTTAAAAAATCATAATTTAATCAAGAATTGTAAACAAATAATATTTTATGAGTCATTGGACTCTACGGTATACGTACTTTGTATTAAAATACATTCAATCATGCGACTCTCCCATAGACATCTGATGCGTGCCATTATCATTCACTAAGTACAAAGACGGTAGGGTATTCAGGAGCCAACGTAGTACCACCTCCACTGAAAGCGTGCACAAATAAAATATTTTTCGCAACAGCACATATCGGAGTTTGTAGCGACGCGTTCCTGAATGTCATACTTTTTATAGGACCAAACTGGGTTGAGTTTAGGTAGCTGCAGTGAAAAAAATGTTACAGAACTTTTTGATAATGTTCTTCGTCTTAATCTGTGATTAAATTAGGATTCTAGTGAAAATCACAAATCAACCCCTAATTTTGGATGATTGTAGAATGGAAACTATTAGTCGCACACAAAAATGTAAAGACCAGAATTGTGCAAAATGTTGTTGTCTTCATAGATTTTGAACCTTTTTTCTATAGCGCTTACCAAAAGACGTTATTATTCGAAAATCGTCGCGAAGCAGAGTTTTCACCCCCTCACCCCTCGAACGGCAACCCCCCTCAACGTCGAAACTGGCATTTTGAAAACGACTTTACATCACAAAAATGATTAGGTGATTTCAAAAGTGTCGGTCGCTTCAAGGTAGACAAACTCAAACTTAGCGGGCTCTTAAGACGACTATATTAGTCGATGGGTCATTAATCTTACCCTGTCATATGGCTGCCGAGTGATTAATGATGACCAATAGGAGCGTAGCGGTTATGTCACCCAGAAGCCGACTTTATTTTATCGCTGCGTAAATGAACTGTGAATCGTGTATAGATGCTCTGAGAAATTTGGTCTGGCCGGACTACTCTAGGGTAGCGTGGCTAATAAATTCCATAGGTTCGATACAACTACATTATCCAGTATACTGGTCAACTTTCAACCTAATACCGTGAAATAGAATCAATGGATCACATGCCGTGCCTTCCGCCGCACACCCCGCACTTGATGCCGCACCAATGGCAGAGCTTCAACGGCGGATACAGCCACAGGCAGGGCACGAAGATGGAGAGGAAGGTCAGACAGCACCATCGCCTGGTGCAGTTCTCCTCGCCGGTGCAGTCGCACGGGTGCTGCGCAAAGTCCCCCTCCTCATCGGCTGCGCAATGGTAGCCGATGCACTCCGCGCATCCGATGCACGTGATCCGGTTTATGCAGGACTTGACCAGATCGGGCGCGTACTCGCACGAACCGCGCGGATTCTTGTCCTCCGTGTACAGCTCGTGACAGTAGCGGCATCTGCAAACGGAAACGATATTACAGTAGAGAGATTTTGAGCCACTAAAAATTGGGACGACGCTATCCGTAAAACATTATTCTGAGCATGCGCAGTGTGTTTCGAATAACGGATAAGCGTGTGCCTTGTGTACCGATTTTGTAACCGAAATCTGTGACGTGTATCGTTGCGTTATTTGACAACTGACATTAACAATTATTGGACCTATTTGATTTTAACTTAACCTTCCATTATGATCGATTTGGTCGGAAATGTCCAAGAAATGTTATGTGCAACAAGCAGAAAATAGATCACATCACAAGTAAAATAAAAAATAGGTTATGCAGGATCCCCGGAGCATGACCCGAAAATAGCCACCTATGAGAAGCGACACAGCAGGGACCGATTTTCATAACGCATGCGCAGGGTTATTGTGGACAAATGTCAAACTCCACGATACACTGGAAGTAAAAGTTAAATTTCCTGAAAGTATGTGTTATGAAATGTTATGTGTTAAGTGTTATGAAAAATAACATTATTTTTTTCAGTTTAATATTGTAGATACGCAATCAATACACATCACAACTCATAATAAATTCTTATAAAATTTATTATTTTTTCCGTGTAACAAATTATTAAATTGACGAAAATATTTTTCTCAGTGTAATATTGTGGATGCGAGTCAGTTCAAGCCGATTCAAGGCATGATTCTACGACTCTAAAGTCGTAGTATCATGGATTCAAGGTTACTAATAATGACCCGCCGAACATCAAAGGTGCCGACAGGTTTTATCGCTTCTCTGTGATGGCTATTCTCGAACATGACATTTCAGATTTCACTACCAGGGTTCAGTCCCGTGATGATCACACGCTGTTGCAGGAGACGCCTAACTTTGCAGCTTTTATTGGATAATACTGTCAAATAAAATTGACGGAAGAAAACCTTCTTTTGTACAATGATAAACCACAAAATTAGTATTGTTATTGTTGATATCAAAATCATTACGGTTCTTTTCTCATTGCCGAGGTTTAGACCTGGCAATACCACACGTAAACATATCGTACCGTAAACTTCCGTAGCTAACGTACAACCACAGCTAAACAACCAGCACAATAACTCAAGTTGGCGGAAATTACACGCGCATCCCCACCTTTGGATGATTTTTTGTAGGGATGGTAACGGTACTTCGATACTTGTACTTCTGCAATAATATCGACTATTTTTATTTAGATACTTTTTGAGCGATTCCAGGCTGGTATCGATACTTTTGTAGGTGTATCGATATATAATTATTGAGGGGTGTAATCAATTGCACAAAATTCTCTGTACGAACCAAACGCGCCTATGAGGCTAAAAAATATCGAGTTGGTACCGGTATCGATATTTTCATTTTCGCATCTCTACCCAAACTTCACAGCCGTAAAATTATCCATAAACCCTCCCAAGGTCAAATTTTGTGGGAACCATTTTTATATAGGAAATCCTCAGAGATATTGTGATGGTTGTTTACTATGCTGTGGTACAACTTTATCGGTTATTCGCCGATTCGGTTATTTCGGGAGAGTTGCGCATGCCACAAATAGCCGATAACGTGCAATAACGTCAGGAAACTGACGTCCAAAAACTCTCCACTATTTCAAGATAATGGGCGAATGCATACTGATCTAGTGTCAGACCGAAGATCGAAGGTCTATTTTTGATAGAAGCCGAGATGTCGAAGTACGGGAAACGATGACTTAGAATGACTTTCCTACACCAAGCGCTCATAATAACTTGGGAGAATTAATTAGCACAACAATTTGAGTAAAGTTTATATTTATTCAACAACATCAAATAAAAACATAACAATTAATCATTCAAGTGGGTATCTACTTATAAACATAAGGAGGTGATTGATTCCTGGTTGTCTTGAAGACCAGCCCTTTCAGGTACTCATACAACTTTTTTGTTAATAGTATATTGTTCAACGATGCTGTAATGACGGTAATAACTCACGCGTTGAAGTTTGCAGCACGAGCCGTAGGCGAGTGCTGTAAATCAACAAGCGAGTTATTACCATTATCGAGAGTTGAATACACGGCTGGAGGCTGCGTGTGTTATGGAAAACAACTCACGCTGTTTGGCAGTATAACCTGTTCAAAAGTAGTAGTAGTAAATGTTATTAATTATTCTACTGATTTCTCAAAGTACAAAAAGCACTCAAATTTGACCATATGATCTAAGGTCACGCATTTTATACTTAATAGCACCGCAAAGTCACGGCCTTCTAAGTTTTATAATCACTGCAATATTCAATTTTTTCCTGAAACCTACTTATACCAAAAAAAGCGATTTGCGCCTAAACGGTTCGTTTAAAGTTCAATATATTATACAGAAGGTCACACTATAATTCAACAAGGAATGCAAATATGCAATAATATATAGAGGGTTCTATTAAACAAAGGAGTCAAGTTGATTGCCTCAGTACTTCCCACACACAATGATGATACCATTTTATTATTTCCCATTGCAAGAAGCTGTAGTCTAAAATCCCCTTGCAACTAAATTATTGCCCATCGGCCCGCAAAAACAATATCCAACACAAAAACCCTCGTAATTGGTTTCTTGCGTCTCCCCCCTTTGGAACTAGGACGCCACAGTTTTTTTCTGCATACTTCAACTGGACGATGCGAAACGGTCAAGAGCCTCCAACCCGTCTAAAAACGAAGTTTGAGCTAATTTTAAGTTTCTGGTTTTTTGATTATTGCTGCGCCGTCAGTGACACGGTTTTTCAAAGATAGAGTCGTTTTCCATTCTCGCCGCGGTAATAAATTCTGTGTCAAAATTTTATTGAAATCGATTCAATAATTTTCGCTTTACGCAATATATATATAGAACGAAATAAAGCAAAACCCGTATGTACAGATCACAAAATTGGTTTCTGTAATAGGCAAGCCAATGTTCGGATGGACCTAAAAAAGTGTAATTTGGCCGCTAGATATTTCTTCTATAGGTCAATGGACAACCGCCCCGATTTCACCCCACCCAAAAAAATTGAAAATGCTCAGGAACCCGTAAGTTTGAGCTGTTTTCATATTTTTAGTTTTTTTTATTATTGCTGCGCCGCCAATGACACTATTTTTTCAAAACATACGCGTTGTCCATCCTCGCTGCGGCAGTAATACTGTGTCAAAATTTCATTAAAATCAATTCAATAATTTTCGCGTTACGCAATATAGAACGATGTAAAACAATACTCGTATGTATAATAATGTATACATTACAAGTCCCTTGGTTTTTATAATAAGCAAGGCAATGTTCGGATTTACGCAAAAAGTGTATTATGCTGCTAGGTTTTTCATTCAAAGATCCATGTATAACCCATTATAAGTACAACAAATTTTTCAGTTTTACAACCCCCCGCGCTTCAACCACCCCAAATTCACCCTCCGCCAAAAAAACGTAGAAAATGACCAGGAACCCCTAAAACGCCTAAAAACAAAGTTTGAGCTGTTTTACTATTTTTAGTTTTTTTATTTTTGCCACGCCGCCACTGACCCGATTTTTCCAAAACATACGCGTTTTCCATCATCGCCGCGGGAGTAATACTGTGTCAAAATTTCATTAACATCAATTGAACAATTTTCGCGTTACGCGATATCGAACGATTTAAAACAATACTCGTATGTATACATAGACAATAATTCTAAGTCCCGTGGTTTCTATAATAAGCATGCAACGTTCGGATGGACCTGTGTATCATGCCGCTAGGTTTTTCATTCACATATCAATAGACAGCCCATTACGAATAAAAAAAATGTTTCGGTATTACAACCCCCACCCCCAAACCACCCCAAATTCCCCCCACCCAAGAAAAAGTAGAAAATGATCAGGAACCCCTAAAACGCCTAAAAACGAAGCTTGAGGCATATTTGAAATTTTTCGCTAATTACTCCGCCCTCCGTATAACGATTTTCAAAATTATAGGAACATTACCTACTACGACCCCACAGCATAACGCTGCCCAAATTTCATCACAATCCATGCAGCGGTTACTGAGATTACGAGACTAGAAAAACGCGTACAGACCGACAGACAGACAGACAGACAGACCGACGGAAATGAGTGACGTAGATTTTCGTTATGTGAACATCATGAAACGCCCAAAAAGCGTATTATCTTAAAATCGAAAATTTCCGCGATCACAATTAATACTCCCCTTAGGGAAGCAAAAAATGTAAGTTTGATATGAATCACCCTTTATAAACGTCAAAATGTATGTGAAAATATTTCTCTCGAGGCCACCTGCCTTGTTCAGGTGATTTTTGAAATTCGTTTTAGTAAGCCCACAATCCCTCGTCCACTCACTATTCGCCCACCCTGTTCAAATTCACACCCAACGCTTAACATACCTAAAGTGTCTCGGGCGATACGTAAACGTAAGCCTGTACTTCTAGATGTCTATGTTCTAGATTGAGAGCGAAAGTTGCCAAGATCGACTGATTAAGGGTGCCATCAGAGAGCAAGCGAGAAAGACTGCATTGAGGATTGGGCTTAGAACGATACTTCTTAAAATGTATCTGCTCATGTTTCAGGTCTGAATTGAGAACAAATACAAATAAGAAAAACAAGTTAAAAAGGCACCAACCTGATCTTGATCTTTTTGTGAACGCCCTTAAGAGGTAATGGCGGCTGTTGCTGCGGGTTCAACTCCATGACATTGCTGCCCCCTTTTTTTACGCTGGACCCGGAGTCTCGCCTCATAAGAGGTGGTTTTTGAGGATCCTCTGCCGGGTAGATGTACTCGTGCACCGCCGTCAGTTGGACGTAGGGATAACTCTCGACCGCCCCACTGCCGCCTCCACCGGGTACACCGCCCTCTGAAATACAAAAAGTTTAGTAGTTAGTGTTGCTCAATTACAGGTAATTTACAAAAAAATGCGTCTCGGTACATACTTTCAAGCATCTTAATCTATATATCAGATACAGCGGCGTAGCGTCCATTGATGCGGGTGATGCGTCGCATCTCTTCAAAGGAATGTAATACGTTTTGATTTAAAAGGGTCACTAAAAGCTACTATAATAAATTAGAATTTTGAAAATATTTATTCAAATAATTAAATTCAATTTCAGTTATTGAATGTATGTATTGGTCGAGCTTTATAGATAACGCTAACGGCTATGTTAAACGCTAAAAATAATATAATAAATATATCGACAGCGCGATAATGCGAGTGATCGGAGTGATGCGACTGTCCTGGTCACATCTTGAACGCCGCCGATCGCGATCCGAGGTCCACGAATTATAGGCCCGTGATTACGTCTCCACTGTGTCTAGTTGGCTGTTTTACGTCGGTGGGTGATGCGGTTTCCTAAACGCATCTCGTTCGCGGTACAAAATAAAATATTACGCGTCACGATGAACGATTCTCGGTGCGACTAGAAGAATGGATCTTAATTTAAACATCTAACAGATACCTAGATCTAGTTATTTTTTGAAATTGGTTTGATTTTTGATTATTTTTTTAACCTGTTCCGCTTCTATTGACGCCACGCTACGCTGCTGATTATATACTCGTGTGTAAAAATGAATCCCTTTTTCCCTTGGTCACGCAATAACTTAAGAACGACCAATTTCATCCTTTTTTTGTAATAAGTTTTCTAATACATCGTGGAAGGTTCTCACGGGAAGAAATCTAAGGAAATTCTACAGAAAATTAGAAAATTTTAGATAATTTGAGTAAACTTAACGACTAGAAAAGGTGTAACATACTGTATAGTGTTAGTGATTTATTTGTTATTGTTGTCATGTATGACGTTGCTGTTAAAAATATATGTTAGATGTTAGATGTGTAAACGTCATGAAATCATCTGGAAATAATGACGAATATGTATACAGGGTGTTAATTAATGATAGACCGTAATTTCAAGGGCGTATTTATGACTCAAATTCAAATAGAAAAATTCATATTAACTTGTGTCTTGAAGAGTCTGGTTTTCAAGATACAGACTGGAAATAAAATTGGTCTTTTATCAATTTAAACATTTAAATATTAGAAAGCCTATTTTTGAATTTGTCACTGTTTTTCAATGCATTAGGAATCTGTCACCACTGACTAGAAGATAATTATCCTTTCCAGTGGCGTGTCGGGGGGCAGTCCCACGAAAATATTAGCAAAAAGATGTACGCAACTGATCTTGAAAAAATTAAATGCTGTTGTTCAGATTAAACAGATTAAATCACATTTTTTTTTATTTTACTGTCTCTTCATATCCTACTTTATTTTCGAACAAAACCTGAAATAAGAACCGCTCCATTCCATAGCCCCTCTTTTTGGACGGGTTATGAAATGGTTTTTATCTTTTGCCTACCAGGCAAAAGGGGGATACGAAGAGACATCAAAAGACAAAAAAGTTGGTTTTTCAACTGTTTTTTCAGGACAGCAATATTTAATTTCCTTCAAGGTCAGTATACATTCAATATTTTCCAAACTTTGACACCATGTATCTTGAAGACCAGACTCTTTAGGACATACTCGTTTGTGTATACGTGAACTTTTCTACTTGGATTTGGGTCAGAAATGCGTCCTCGAAATTACGGCCTATCATCAACGGTCGATAATAAGGTTCAGTGATTTTGTATTAAGTGAAGCTCGAATAAGGAAATGTAAAATTGATTAAAAAAAAAACAGAGAAACACATAAGCGTAAACGTTTTGATTCCACGCATCCCTATGATTCCTAGCAACATGTCGTTCGACTTTCGGTTGCAATTTTCAATCCGGCTTGCATTTGCAATGGCGATAACTAAATCTCAGGGGCAGTCTTTGAACGTTTCTGAGGATCAATCCTGATAATAGTATAAATACCAACAAAAATTACTTGTCTAAAGTAAACACCGACAAATAAAAAAAGTTTAAAAATTACACAATACAGTGAACGTGGTAGTTGCTGCAGGGCATGGATCACAATTGAAATATTTGGAGACTAATTATTAACGTGATATAAATTACTACTGAGCTATCCGGAAGAAATCTGATTACTATACAACTACAGACTATAAGCTTTAGTTCTGAAGGTATTTTCTTGTACAACGTGGAAATGGAGTAGGTGAAAAGCCCTGATTTATGGTACGGTATAGATAACAATATCTTATCTCTAACATTCCTACTGTGTGCTTCTTTTCTAAATTCAATTTTCTCGAATAAGTACTTCAGTTCTTTTTGTATGACTATCGAATGAAATAATGTTAACATGTTGAGTAAGAATTTATTTTTCATGTTTAGCCAGCAGATCTTTTGGAAAACGTGAAAAATGTGTTCAAATTTTCGTATACCAAATATGAGCCTCAAGCATGAATTTTGTACTTTTTGAATTTTATTCTGATCTGCTGCATCAATGGATACGTATACAGATGACGCATGAGTAAAATGTGATAGCACTAATGAATTACACAGTTGGGTTTTAAGTTGAATGCTAAGAAAATGCCTAATCGGATATAATTGCCTTAAGTTGTTGTTGTTGTATACAGTGACATGTGTCTTGTACCTAAATTTGGAATCAATAGTCCCTCTTAAATTTTTCGCTTCATCTACTACTTCAAGTGTTGTACCATTAATTTTAATTTTGATTTTTTCTAGAACCTCCGAATACTGGTTTCTTGGAGGAAAAACTAGAACTTTTATTTTCGCTGGATTAAGAACTGATTTATATTTATTTATACAACCGATCAAGGTCCTGACTGATGTTATCTACTGCACTATCAATATAACGATTGTCAAATGAGGCATACACTTGCGTGTCATCAGCATACGCATTAATATTTGAAAACTGCACGACATCACCGATTCTTGAAGCATAAACCGAATAAATAGAGGTCCCAGTACTGGCCCCTGTGGACTCCTCGTGAAAGTTTTTTAGGTTTTGATGTAAGACTATCAATCTGAACAACTTGATGTCGATCACTAAAGTAACTTTTGATAATATTCAATGATTCCCTAGTAAATCCAAAATGTCATCTGTAATTTTCAGTAAAGCTGTTGTACAACTATGACCACTCCTAAAACCAGACTGATGGATTGGAAGGATACTATTATTAAGTAGGTAGGTAATTTTTTATTTGTATATTTAGAATATGTTCTAAAATTTTGGACATGGTAGTAGTAAACTAATTGGTCGTAAATTTTTATAATCTTCAATTTCTGACTTCTTTATTATTGCTGTTTTCCATGAAACAGGAAAATACCCTCACAATATGCAGCTGTTTACAATGTTTATTAAAGCATCTTTTATAAGTGGATAACATATTTTTATTAGAGTGATATTAATGTCATTCATAGCTACGACAGGGCAGCGTCTGTCGGGTCAGCTTGTCTTTCCTAAAACATCAGTCATAGAAAAGTGTTAAACAGCTTGTTGACTATACGTAAGGAAATATGAAATGCTGAATGCATCAATAATGAAGCCATTAGATTATATGTGACGCTGGCGAGACCGATACTAGGTTATTGCAGTACGGCTCGGAATTCATACTATGGAAGAAATATGTAAATGTACAGTGCAGACTAATGAAGACATTCACTTATAGATTCTTTAGATCACGTCACAGTTACGACTATGACGGCATATTATCCTTTTATAAGTTAAATGAGCTACAAGATAATTTGACATACCTTTTGCGCATGAGTTTTTTAATAACTTAAGTTTTATAAGTTCTGTATAATTTCCCAGTTTCAGCTGTACTGTAGTTCACCCAAAACTAGATCAAGACTGGTATTTTATGTTCGTGGATATTCAATTATATGTGTTAAAGAGTTGTGGTTTTATCTTAGATTATAATAATAATACCCTGTATTTCCAACAGGTTAATACCCAATCATAGGAAATTTAGTGAAACAGAAAATACGAGTATTTCCTAAAAATAGAATTCGTTTCGATAAAGACGAAATTTTGCCGGCATATTAAATATTTCGAACGGACATTTTATGATTTTTATGAATTTTAACTTTTAACAGTATTTTCTGTGTTAGTATAACGTGATTTATACAAGATATATGTCGATACTTGCTCTTTTGGCTTCTTTTATAACATCTTCCAGCAACATCCTCACAAACTTTTCCCTGAAGAAGAGATCAAATAATCCCAAGAGCTTGGAAATAGAGTTTTAAGAGTACACTTTGCTGTTGTATATGGCACAGGGCACACACCACATTTATCGGTGATCTACACAAAACACGGGTGCGCCGGTGCGCGAAACGCCAAAATAAACGTAAAGTTCTGACGGCTCTCAATCCGTGGGATATGGAAATTTATTTGGTTCGGTAAGGAGTTGCAATCTATTTTGTTGTTCAATAGCTTTAAAGAAAGGTTAGAGCGTGTGTGTTACAACGAATCTTTATATAGTTTCAATGCCAAAAAAAAATCAAATAAAATGCCATGATTAAATTCTCGTTCAGGGTACTATACCTTATCCACGGAACAAACGGAGTAACCATGCACAATACAATGTGTTCCACCATCATGTCGATAAACTTTGAGGTATGAAAATACAATTAAAGTTATCGAAAAAAATGCGAAAAAACAGGGGTCACCCTTTTAATTAATTTTTTATTACATTTTCAATTTCTGTGTCACGACTCCATGGGTTCGCGCAGTTGTAGCGCCATAGCTTGACTATTTATCGACCGATTCACGACATTTTGAACTCATTTTATAGGAGAATAACTGGGCATATCAACTAAAGCAAAAAAAGATAATACCTGACAATTTCTAAGGCTAAAAAATTTACCAAACTGAAAAAAAATTTTTGAAATGCACTTATTTGGGTTACTTACAAATAATTTGAAAAAAGCCGTATTGGTGCCTATTTATTAAGACATTTTAATATTTAGCAGGATGTTTCCTGTCTTACCACATGTAATTCGTGTATGTAGCACTAAAATTTTCGCCAGCATAGGCGTTTTTGCATTATGACTTCTGTGTCACAGCGCCATGTGTTCACGCAGTTGTAACGCCATATCTTGATTATCTATCAAGCGATTTACGACTTTTTGGACTCATTTTATAGGGGAGTGCCTGGGTATATCAACTAAGGGAAAAAATACAATATGTGATAATTTATAAGGCTTAAAAAATTCACCAAACTGAAAAAAAATTTTTTTGTAATGCACTTGTTTTGGTTACTTGCAAATAATTTGAAAAAAAGCCGTATTAGTGCCTATTTATTAAGACAGTTTAATGTTTAGCAGGATGTTTCCTGTCTAACCACATGCAATTCGTGTATGTAGCACGAAAATTTTCGACAGAATAGGCCTTTTTGTATTATGACTTCTGTATCACAGCGCCATGTGTTCACGCAGTTGTAACGCCATATCATGATTATTTATCGAGCGAGTCACAAGTTTTTTGACCCATGTTATTAGGGGAATGACTGGACATATCAAATAAGGCAAAAAAATAATATCCGACAATTTCTAAGGCTAAAAAAATCCACCAAACTTAAAAAAAATTTTTGTAATGCACTTGTTTCGGTTGCAAATAATTTGGAAAAAAGCCATATTAGTGCCTATTTATAAACACAGTTCAATGTTTACCAGGATGTTTCCTGTCTAACGACACGCAATTTGTTTATGTAGCACTAAAATCGTTAACGAAATAGGTTTTTTTATTACGACTAATTTTGAAATAAACGAGAATTTGGTATGCACATTGTCTTTATTGGACTTCGGTACAGATTACTGCTTAAATGCAATTTACATGAACAAATTTTATTATTTTTATTTTTAGTATTATTTATTTAGTATCTGGCCAAATGACTGAAAGGCAACTAATTGAAATGAGATATGTTGGAATCACTTGGAAATCAAAGAAAACTGACTGGATCGTAGCTTAGCGTCGAGTAACCCAGAGCGTTAGTTTCAGAAGTCAAGCGTGCCTAAATAAAAATGGCGGACATTTTGAAAATTTCGTTGATTAATCTAAATACTAAATAATCACATTTGTTCATGTAAATTACATTTAAGTAATAATCTGTACCGAAATCCAATAAAGACAATGTGCATACCAAATTCTTGTTTATTTCAAAATTGGTCGTAATAAAAAAGCCTATTTCGTCGATGATTTTAGTGCTACATAAACAAATTGCATGTCGTTAGACAGGAAACATCCTGATAAACATTAAACTGTGGTTATAAATAGGCACTAATATGGCTTTTTTCCAAATTATTTGCAAGTAAATAAAACAAGTCCATTACAATTTTTTTTAGGTTTGGTGGATTTTTTAGCCTTAGAAATTGTCGGATATTTTTTTGCCTTAGTTGATATGCCCAGTCATTCCCCTATAGAATGGGTCCAAAAACTTGTGAGTCGCTCGATCAATAATCAAGATACGACGTTACAACTGCGTGAACACATGGCGCTATGATACAGAAGTCATAATACAAAAAGGCCTATTCTGTCGGAAATTTTCGTGCTACATACACGAGTTGCGTGTGGTAAGACAGCAAACATCCTGCTAAAGATTAAAATGTCTTAATAAATAGGCACCAATACGGCTTTTTTTCAAATTATTTGTAAGTAACCCAAATAAGTGTATTACAAAAAATTTTTTTTTCAGTTTGGTGAATTTTTTTAGCCTTATAAATTATCAGGTATTATCTTTTTTTCTCTATATACACGACCTAGCGGTTGAACGTGTTAAGCGATATACTTATCTTGGAACATGTATAAATGAGAACAATGATTGCTCTATTGAAATAAGAATACGCATAGAGAAGGCCAGAAATACATTCATGAAAATGAAAAAAGTGCTAAATAGTCGGGATCTAAGCCTGGAATTGAAGATGCGGCTTGTGAGATGCTACGTATTTCCTGTATTGTACTATGGGATGGAAACGTGGACGATGAAAAAAATAGATACTCAACGCCTCGAAAGTTTTGAAATGTGGATAGATCGTCGAATTCTGAGAATATCATGGGTAGACAAAGTTACAAACGAAATAGTACTAATAAGAATGAAAAAACAAAGGGAAGTGTTGCTAACCATAAAGAAAAAAAAACTACAGTACCTGGGCCACATCATGAGAGGGGATAAATATCATCTACTTCAAGTAATAATTGAAGGAAAAATCGCAGGGAAAAGAACAATAGGAAGGAGAAGACATTCGTGCTTAAAGAATCTGAGGGATTGGTATAATTGCTCCAATAACCAGCTATTTAGAGCGGCGGTTTCCAAAAATTCGAATTGCCTTGATGATTGCCAACCTCCAGAATGGGGACCGGCACCTAAAGAAGAGAAGATCTTTTTTTTGCTTTAGTTGATATGCCCAGTCATTCTCCTATGAAATGAGTCCAAAATATCGTGAATCGGTCGATAAATAATCAAACTATGGCGCTACAACTGCTCATTTTTTCTCGATAACTTTAATTATATTTTCATACCTCAAAGTTTGTCGACATGATGGTGGAACACATTGTATATGTAAATTTTTACTGTACGGTCAAGGGTTATATGCACACCGTCTATAAAACTGCATACTGAGAGCAGTTATGTTATTATAAACAGAAAAATTAAGTTCGACTTATCCGAGTAAAGCCCCAAAATATGGGTTTGAAATAATTTTTTACTCCTTTTCTTCAGTGGACACACTACACTATAGTACTAGTAGTACTAGTACTAGCCACTATATACTTAAAATACCAATACTTTAAGCTTTTCGCTGTACAGAATGCAAAGTACATTTGAAAAACCGGACCAATTTCTAAGGAAATAACTCATTAATACCAAAGATTACAGAATAAAATATTAATACATTAATCTCGACGTCGTAATCTCGTAATGTAGATGAGATGAAACTGTTTCAGAAACATGATCATTGAATGAACATTTAATTTATTGTCAAATTTTTTAAGCTTGAACTTGAATCTCACGTGCGGCGCACAAAAAAAAAGTAAAAACAAAACACTATAAAAACTAAATATGCATAAGCATAGCATATGCGATATGCATTATATTAGGCTAATTAATGCTTGTGCATATCAATAATTTAGCAAAGATTAATATGTTTTGATTATAATAAGGCCCCCGCAGGGGCTTCCAAAAATTGCCGTAGCGCACGGTATTTCACGTACACATGGCGGGGTATTGGTTAAAGTTTTCAACTAGCAATAATCGCACCTCGGATAAACCTCATCGGTTACGATACTGCCACTGCGCAAAGCTAACGAAGTTTCATATTTAATCGAATACTTAAATATTTCTTTGCCATGTAGAAGCAACAGCTACCATTACAGCATATAACGCCATCTGTAGGATGCTAAGCAACTCTCATGCGGATGTGGGGAGCAACCAAACCGAAGCGATCGAAGATACCTGCTGCGCGGATGGTCATAGCGCCATCTATATGATACTCGTAAGAAGGGAAATGTGATCTTGTCTGCTGTACATTGTACAACAGTGGTTTATCACTCAGTGGCGTACATAAGGAGGAAAAAGAGGGATGTAACAGGGGGTACCAACACCTTTTATTGAATAAATGCATCAAAGTACGACATTCATATGTTGAATGTTTTTTTTTTCTGACGTTGCGATGACATCTGTAGACTTTATCATAGAATGCACAAAATGTTTGAAAAATATTAATTCAAAATAATTGGCATTAAGTGACAGTTGCCAGGATGCAACTTTTGTTTTTTTGTCCACTAACGCACTAACTTCCAAAGGGGCGGTTTCTCAGTGTCCAGTTAAAGGTGTCAGATAGGTAGCTGATGCCAGTTAGCGTTTCTATGGATATTAACTGTCAGATACGATTTACGTGAATTTGTAAGTTTAAACTTCATCTTTAAACAATTTGTCTAATAGTTTACCGTTTACTTCTAGATAAATATTTAACTGGATATTGAGAAACCATCCCTAAGTCACTGATTCGCAACCTCAACAGAGTGTTGTATTTGCATTGTTGATAAATCCCAAATGACAGCTACTAAAATATAGATGTTCTAGGATCACGACGCTGTTTGTGTCATGAGCAAGTAATATGATGTTGGGTCGCATTTTGGATTTATCATTTAGCTTTTGCTCTCCAGACCACAGAGTGAGCCATAATGCGGTATTGCTTCATCTTGGAGTTGCAGTCTGTGTCACATTACTCATAAGACCTGACCTGATCAATCAAATATGTTAAATTGATAAATAAAAGTTGCTTTCGGCATAGGCTACCGAAGTAATCTATATCACTGGTTATCATTCATTATGATTTATCAAAAATACAAATCTAGCACTCTTGTGTTCTTTAAGATTTAGAGATCAACGTTAGGTATTTAGTTATGAAATTAAGTCTCCAAAAATACATAATACTATGTTGTTCAATGAGCCGTAGTGACTGTAACAACTCAAGCAGTTGACGTTTGCAGTAAATGAACAAGAGAGTTATTACCATTACCGCGAGTTGAATCTACGACCGAAGACCGAAGCTATGAATAGTACGTTTTAAATATATAATAAATAGATACACAATATTCACAACTTGACCAGAATTCTGTTATTAAAATAAATACTGTCATCGTTTGAATTAGTGTTTGACGTTTAATAGCGACATTTGCAGTTATTGGCGATTCCAATTACCGATGAGGGCGCTGGCGTTTGTAAACAAATATGGAGGATAGCAGGTATCCTGCACGCTGTGACACGCTTTTGGAGGAAATGCGTGGCAATGAATGCTTTTATCATAGTCTTTTTTGGAGTGGCAACCATAAACACTACAGTTTGTATTAAACTTGCTAGCCTTTCTTGATTTGAAGCCTGATTTAGATGTCATATTCTTGACAATAGCGTATGAAGAAGGTCTGAAGAAGTATTCTAACACACTATATACCAATTAACAAAGCACAAACTCGAAAACACGACTGAACGAAGAAACATAAACGGCATAAAAACGGTTAATGGCATGTTAATTGTGTGCCGTCCGAAATTCGAGTACCTGCTTTGTCAGTGTAGATTTTTACCGCTAGAGGTCTCATCGATTTTTGGAATTGCCAATAGCTTCTATTTAATCCTACGCATTTCCAAGAGATCAGTAGGCGGTGTTCATAACCCAAATAATTCACTATATTGTTTATCGGTAGTATGATCTGTTCTGACGATACAACCCTTACTGCTGCTTCTCAGGAAAAACTAGTAGCTCTATTAAACATCTTAGAACAACACAGTGCAGTATATGGTCTTGGTATCAACTGCAACAAGACCAAGGTTATGATCGTAGATAGAAAGTACGATACTCATCGAGAAGCAAAGTCAGTAGGTCGTTGTGAAGTAGTTCAAAGTTTTGTGTACCTCGATTCTTTGATCGACAATTCAGGTAGCTGTGAAAATGAGATTCGACGGCGCATTTAACAGGCACGTGTGGTCATGACAAAGCTTACTAAAATATGGCGTGACATCACTAAAGCTATCAAAATGTCGCATAGATGCTTTTGACATGTGCACGTGGAGAATTCTGAGAGTTCCTTATACCGCCCATCGAGCTAACGTTTCCATACCGGATGAGCTCGGTAATCCAAAGAGACTATCCTTCATTGTGTGGACGAGAGTGCTTGCATTCTTCGGACATTTTCATAGAAGCGATATGGAGAAACTTGTAGTTCAGGGTCATGCCCCGAGTGGGCGGCGCCGTGGCCGTTCCCCTACACGCTGGGTGGATTCGACGAAACAGTTGCTGGATATGGGTATCAAGAGCACCATTGAACTGACAGTAAATCGCGAACGATGGCGAGCTACAGTTCTCAAAACTATTGATAATATTCGTGTCGGCAATACGCTAGCTCCGACTTAATGCATTTTACAAGTTCATAACATGTCTGTTAAGACATTGTGACTATGATGATGAGTATGATCTGTTCAGAAGTAGTTTGGTAATGGCTGTTTAACTTAGATTGGAGTAGATAAAAGCTATTTTCCTTCACCGCTATCAAACAGCATAACCCATAAAACTTTGTCAAATTTGAAGCTTGACAAAAGTTACAGAGGTGGCCGACGTTTCAATATATGTGGTTTTTTATTAAAGAGCTAGTGAAGCCCAATAGAACAGAGAGACAACCACAGGATGAGCTTCAGGTTTTACATGAATTTTTACTTTTACAAGGAATTGCCTTTACCCTTTAGCCAAACAATATGAATATTTGAGGTACTTGTATCATATGAATTAGTCTTGATAATGAGAGATATTTTGATGTAGATAAGATTCTTGACTTATTCAGCATTAGACATTCAAAACTTTTATTGCTGATCAAACAATCATATCTTAATTGATCATAGTTGGGTTTTCGACATAGGGCTACCAAAGTAATCTTATTGTTAGAAACAATAATTCATGTTTTTTTAGTAGTGCGGGAGTTCAGGATCAGACAGTGACCCATCCTGAGTTCTTTGCAAACCTTCAGATGCATTGGACTATGCTCTACTGTCTTACCTCCTGACCTACTTCCAAATAGGAGTTCCAGCTTTCACTCAAGGCAGGACAGTCGAAGATAACGTTCTCAGCCTAACCGTAATAGTTGACCATGAAGATGAATTACTTACTAACCTTAGTTTAGCGAACAAACTTATTTCATAAAAAGCGAGTACGTGATAAAACAGATAAGATTGATGTTATTTGTATAAATTGATTTATTTGTATAAATAGTGACATACAAATAAGATGAATAATATTTACTGATGCATTTTTATGCAGTTGTATACACACAATCGATATAATAAATAACACTCTATAGGTACTCGAAAAAGTTGCGTAACGCTATTACATGACATCGTCAATTAGTGAAATGACTGTCAACTGAATATTAGCAGAAAACATTGCATTTGTAAGATTTTTAATTTGATTGGCGCGTATTTCTTACATCTATTGTCATATACATTCGGTGACTGGAATTAATCAACTCATTAGGGTTTTCTCAGTATTATCGGCCATTTCTGTTCCCAGAATTGATTTCCTCCATGTAAAAATAGAATTGATAACGATAAACTCACTTAAGAGTTTATATATTTTATTATAAAGAACTTATTCAACTATGTGTTGTATATTCCAAACTGGAACCCAATTAAATGTAGGAATAATGAAATAGGGATATATCGAGTTATTAACGTTATTCGACACGAAGCATTATGGCTAGAGTTTCTGATGAAAAAATAAATAATTTCAGGTTGGTAGGGTCATTTTGAAAATATTTTCCATGTTATACAGCGTGTTCCTAAAACACGAAACATATCAAAGTTGTATTTTATTTAAATAGAACATCCTATATGTACAGGGTGAGTCAAGCTCAACGCCACGGACTCTTGTGATCAAACGGTACCACTTTTAAGAAAATTAACTGTGTATGTGTAGGTCGAGTTGGACTACATCTTAAAAATAATACCGGGTGTCTAATAAAAGCGTGACATATCAATGTTATGTTTTTTTTAAATGGAACACCTTGTATATTATTGCATATTTAGTTCCCGGGTCAATTCTAGTGTGACTTGATGTATCACACATGGGACTCAGTAAACCGTTTAGGTACAAATCACAATTTTTGGTATGAGTTGATATCAGAAAAAAATTAAATATCGCAGCGACCGATAAAACTTAGAGGGCTGTGACTTTTCCGTGTCAGTGAGCATAAAATACGTCAGCTTAGGTTAGACGGTCAAGTTTGAATTACATTTGTGTTTGGAGAAATCGGTAAATTAAATGAGGAAAAAGTAGTCATTTCCATCAAAGTCAAAAGTAACGATACCATTGACTGTCCGACTGTAGGCCTTCAAATTTTTCAGTATCTATTAGCAAGATCGCAAAAAAGGAATACCGACAAATCAGAATTTAATTTTCGTCCAGGTAAATTGTGTTTTATAATTTGAACAGATTTTTAATTCATTCTTCATTTTCGGCGATATCGATTATGGGTGCTGAAGAATTTGCAGAACTCCAGTCAGAGGAATTATTACTTTTAACTTGACGGAAATTACTACTATTTTAGATCATTAAATGTGAAATTTTATTCTGAAGCTATAAAACTGCCAGCAAGATTCGGTGACAGATTTCCTTTCATTTCAAAATATTTAATGGTTTTGTGGATTGTCAATCTTTAGTATATTGTAGTAGCTGGTATGCTGTGAAAATTATCCATTTCTGTCGTACTCCAGCTGTTTTTTGACCTTAGATGTGTTATTTCTGGTTAGACTTGATTTGTTGTAAGTTATTTTTATAATTTTAACTCTTTACTCTAGTTCGTCTGTAACTTTTTGCTAAGTTAGTTGTTTTCTTCCATCTGAACAGTTTTTTGTTTATATTTCATGGCCTGCTAAGTGGCTTATAGGTAGGAAAATTGAAAAACACCGGTTTGATTGAAAATTTGAAATTGAATGAAAACTGCCAGAGATTGATATTTACAACCGTATACCATTAGAAAGGCTACCAGATTTTTCATTCGATTGTATACAAATAATTAGGCATTCCCATTTGAAGAAATCAAGTTGTCTCTGATTGAAGTTTCCTTAATTAGTCTACCGATTTATCCAACTAGAAATGTAATTCAAACTTGACCGTCTAACCATTTCATGCTTAGTGACGCGGCAAAGTCACAGCCCTCTAAATTTTATAATCGCCGCGATATACATTTTTTTTCCTATATCTACTTATACCAAAAATAATGATTTGCACCTAAATGGTTCACTTTAAGTGCTATGTGTGATACATAAAGTCACACTAGAATTGACCCGGGAATCTAAATATGCAATAACATACAGGGTCTTCTATTCAAAAAACAACTTTGATATGTCACGATTTCATTAGACACCCTGTATAAAAGTCATTATTTTTAAAATGTAGTCCAACTCGACCTACATACACTCGCAAAGTTAATTGTCTGAAAAGTGGTATGGTTTGGATACAAGAGTCCGAAGCGTTGAGCTTGACTCACCCATATTATTGCATATTCAGATTCCTTGGTCAATCCTATTGTGACCGCATCAACAAAAAAAAAATATCGGATCGCCCTGACGACGACACACGCAACGACATGGACCGTTTTAGGTGGACGACGGAACTGAAGGATGACCTGCTGAGCTGCTACGAGAGCAGTAGCCCGCGCCGTAGGGGATACATGTCCCGCATGCATGGGAGATGGTGTGAAATGCATCCAGAGCATAGCACAATTACCTCCCAGAGCTTGCGGAACCAGGTATTTTACCTTCGGGGGCAGGGATACGTTCGTGCTCCAGCTCAGCCTGCCCCTCCGGCGACTGAAAGGCCTGTTAACCAGGCTGAAAGGTCGCCGATGAGGCCTGCTGAGAGGGAAATCGACGAAGCCGTCTCACCTGGAGATTTCAGTGACCGAAGGGCCTTGCATAACAACAAGAGGTCCTTCAAGCTGGCAGATTTAAAGAGAGAGGATGAGGCGTTGAGTGAACGTCTATCGGAGGTCTCTGACATTTGGAGCATCAATTGCGAAATTTACGCTGCGGCTCTGAGGCTGGCTGGACAGGGGAGAGTGAGAGACTCTCCTGTCGAGAGAGCACAGAGGCGGGTGCGCCAGATGGAAGCGAAAATCCAGTTGGCTCGCCAAGAAGCATCCCGTATCCAGTGTGTGATGGAATATAGAGCGGCCGGTAGGCCTTTTACGCGCCGCGTGCGCCAGATAGCCCGAGAGCTAAGGCGCGACCATCACACGCTCAGTCAAGCGGTACTGGTTGTTGTCAAGCAGCATTGTCTTGACAGGATACGGACGCTAATCGCTGCTAAACGATCACTGGTGACGCGGGCGAGAGGTTTGGAGGAAAACAGATTGTTTTCCGAAAAGCCTGCTCGTCTCTTCCAACAGCGACCACCAGTCATAGAGCAGCCGCCAACTGCTGATCGCGTGGAGACTTTCTGGAGGGGCATTTACGAACACCCCAAACCTCTCCAAGCAGACACTCCGGCCTTGGCGCAGTTCGAGTCCGTTTGTAGGAGGACTCCAAACCTGAATGTACTGCGTCACCCGATAAACACGGAAGAAATTCTTGGTGCCTTACGAGGCGCAAAGAATTTCGCAGCTCCTGGCCCGGATGGCATAAACACCTACTGGTTGAAAAAGTTTCCCAGTTGCCACCGGCATTTAGCTAGAGTTTTTAACTCGTGGCTAAATCAGGAGCAGCCAATTCCGGCTTGGTTTGTCGAGGGTCGAACCGTGCTTCTCCCGAAGACCGGAGATTTGTCTGATCCTAAAAACTACAGGCCAATAACATGTCTGAACGCATGTTACAAGCTCTTCACCAGAATCTTGTACATGCGTATCCTTCAAGCTGTAAATCCCGTATTTCTCAGCGTATATGAACAAAGAGGGTCTAAGAAAGGAGTAGCTGGCTGCAGGGATAACCTGTTGATTGACCGCTGTGTCACACAGGACTCCGTGCATTACCTGCGAAACCTTTCTATGGCCTGGATCGACTATCGGAAGGCATTCGACACTACGTCTCATGAACTGATTGTGCGGCTGTTGGAATGTCTTTCGGTAGATGATCAAATAGTGGGATGCATCAAACAACTGATGCCGCTCTGGAAGACTCGGTTCACTATAACATCGGGTGAAACCAGGGTTCGAACAGAGTTGGTATCATTTAAAAGAGGGGTCTTCCAAGGAGACTCCTTGAGTCCCTTGCTCTTTTGCATCTCGCTACTGCCTTTGTCCATAGCGCTGAAAAATACTAAGGGATACAGCTGTGGCAAACCCAATTACCGGAGGCACAAGGTCACCCACTTATTTTACATGGATGACCTGAAACTCTATGCCTCCGGACAACGCGATTTAGAGCAGTCGCTGAGGGTAGTGCAGGATTACAGTCAAGCTATTGGTATGGAGTTCGGGATAGACAAATGTGCCATGGTTCATCTCAAAAGAGGACGTTGCGGAGATAGTGAAGATGAGGAGCAGCTCGTTGATGGGAGCATCTTGCGACAACTGCATGCCGGAGATACCTATACCTACCTTGGAGTGGCGCAGCGTCACATCCAAGAGGCAGAATTGGTCAAAGAGTGTCTCCGCCGCAAGTATTTGCACCGACTCCGGCAGATCTGGTCGTCAGAACTGTCCGGCAAAAACAAAGTCGCTGCCACAAACATGCTTGCGATCCCACTGTTGCTATACAGCTTTGGTGCTGTCCACTGGAACGTGGAAGAGCTGCGACAAATCGACATAAAGACCCGCAAAAGGATGAATATGGAGGGAAGTCTACATCCTAGATCCTCTGTCCCGCGAATATACCTCCCGCGACACCTGGGAGGGCGTGGACTATTGAGTTTGGAGCATCTGCACAACAGAGTAGTACTGGCCACTGCCTGCTATGTTACGACGAGCACCGATCCCCTGATCCGCTTTGTGCGAGAGCACGAGATTGCGGGTAAAGGAGCCTTCCTTTTTAAAGCAGCAACACGGGCAGCCGAAGAACTTAGTCTCACGCTCGACTTCACGCGGAGGTGTCAGCAGTCCGTTACGGAACTTGCTCCCGCACAATTAAAAACCCGGATTAAAACTGCTGAAGTCCAATTGCTTTTAAGACTTCACAAAGATAAACCAATGCACGGAATCTTCTACAAACATCTAGAAGAGCATGGTTTATCTGAGCAGTTGACCTTCTCCTTCCTAAGGTCTAATGGGTTGAAGTCGGAGACTGAGAGCTCTATAATGGCTTGCCAAGACGGTGTCTTCAACACCTTAGTATACCGTAGCCGGATTATGGGTATGGATGTGCCCGATATCCGCTGTAGAGCCTGCCTGCAGGCGCCAGAGACCCTTACGCACCTCTTGTCGGCGTGTAAGGTGTACGCTGGCACAGCCTACGTCTATCGGCACAACGCGGCTCTACGAGTGCTATACTACCATTTAAGGCACTCATACGGTATAGATGAGACACCGGTGCTGCCATACGCTCCAGGGAACATTGAGTCCGTTGTGGAGAACGAGAGGTGCCGAATTTACTGGAACTACTCATTCTCCACGCTCGAGCTTATACATGCAAATAAGCCCGACATAGTCCTCCTTGACTACCAACAAAAGACGATGTTCGTTATCGAGTTCTCGGCACCCGCCGAGGGGAACATCGTCTCTAAGGAGGAGGAAAAGCGGACCAAGTATCAGGAGCTCCTCGGACAACTTCGCAGGCTCTGGCCGGACTACACTGTGAGTCTGCTAGTAATGGTCATTGGATCCCTAGGTGGTATGAGGGATACGCTGCTCTCTGCACTGCGCAAAATGCCGGTGTGCCGTGCGGCGGCGCACATCTTAGCCGCCAGAATGCAGAAGGCAGTCATCCATGGGTCCCTTCGTCTGCTTAGGACGCACGATACGCGGACCCAGTGATTGCTCACCTCACGGTGTGAGGAGTAGTCGCTGGGGAATGGAACAGCAGCCCGGTGTGTCGGAGCCCGGGTTGCACCTTTTTTGTTTTTGTTTTGTTTATATATATGTAGACGCTTAACGGTGCTACCTCCAAAGTATATATATACCGAACGTACTTCCCTCATATATAACCTACTTACCTCCGAAATCGGAGGTAAGTACGAACACCCATAAAATTCATTGCCATCAGCCTATCCAAGGCCATCCCTGTTCATAGACGAAAATTTGCTAGGAGGCAACTTCGGCCCATATTTAACCTCTGATTTGCTCATTTAGTTCAACGATTTACCGCAGGCGTTGCTGTAGTTTTGTTAAGGAGGTAAATCCCATGCAGAGTTCCCTCCATGCTATATATAATACGCATTGTTCCCTCCGGTTTCATATATAACAGTCTTAGATACGTAGATACCTCCAGCTGCATAAATATAATGCGCATAGTTCCCTCCATTTCATGTGACGATCCCAGCTGATTTTTCCTTGTATAGATTTCAGTTATTTGTGAATAAATGATTTTTCTGACTACGGCTTTGATAGTGGTAGACGGTTGGACGCTGTCATCCGTTGATTCTCGTCGCACCGGGTAATACCACCTCGCCTACATTAGTGAGGTGAAAGGTTCGCATGTTTCCTCACCTAGGTTGTGGGACAGATTCCCCATTTATCATTTCCCCACTCTTTCCCTTCAGATTTAGTACCAACAATAATGATGAACCCTTCGAGTGCAAACATTTTTCGGAGGGTGTCCTCAGGGGAACATTTTCAACGTCAAGCTATCTCTCATGAACCTCCGCGGAATCAACAGCAATATCCATGCTGCTCATCGCTATTTGCAGTCTAATAGTCCCGCTACGGTATTTCTGGCGGAAACAGAGATATCCGAGTCGACGCCATTAAGTCATCTAAAATTTCCAAGTTAATAGTGTCACTGTTGCCTGTAAAAATATGGAGTCAAGTTGATTGACTCAGAACTTCCCACACATAACGATGATACCATTTTATTATTTCTCCATTGCCTGAAACTGTAGTTTGAATTTCCCTTGCAACCAAATCATTGCCCACCCGCCCGCAAAGAAACATCCAACGCAAAAACTAGCTTCTCGCGTATTCCTCTTGAGGAACTAGGATGCCACAGTTTCTTCTGCATGCTTCAACTGGGCGATGCGAAGCAATTAGGAGCCTCCAAAACGTCTAAGAACGAAGTTCGAGCTGTTTTTATAATTGTAGTTTTTTATTACTGCTACACCACAACTAACACGATTTTTCAGAAACAGACGCGTTTTCGATTCTCGCTGCGGCAGTAAATTCTGTGTCAAAATTTCATTAAAAGCAATTCAATAATTTTCGCTTTACGCAATATACATAGAACAAAACAAAGCTAAACTCGTATGTATACATCACAAAATTGGTTTCTGTAATAGGCAAGCCAATGTTCAGATGGACTTATAAAAGTGTAATATGCCGCTAGGTATTTCTTCCACAGGTCAATGGACAAACTATTACGAATACAACAGAGTTTTCAGCTTTACAACCCCCCACCCCCCAACCGCCCCAGTTCCACCCCCACCCAAAAAAGGTAGAAAATGATCAGGAACCCCTAAAACGCCTAAAAACAAAGTTTGAGCTGTTTTTATATTTTAATTTTTTTATTATTGTTGCGGCGCCACTGACATGTTTTTTCTAAAACATACGCGCTTTCCATCCTCGTCACGGTAGTAATACTGTGTCAAAATTTCATTAAAATCAATTAAACCATTTTCGGGTACGCAATATATAAGGATCTAAAACAACACTCGTATGTATACCTACATCACAAATTCTAAGTTCCTTGGTTTCTATAATAAGCAAGGCAATGTTCGTATGGACCTAAAAAGTATATTATGCCGCTAGGTTTTTCATTCACAGGTCAATGGACAGCCCATTATGATTACAACAAATTTTTCAGTTTTACAACCCCCCACCCCTCAACCACCCCAAATTCACCCCCACCCAAAAAAAAGTAGAAAATGATCAGGAACCCCTAAATCGCCTAAAAACGAAGTTTGAAGAATATTTGAAAAATTTTGTTTTTTGCTAATTACTCCGCCCCCTGTACAACGATTTCCAAAATTATATGAACATTACCTACTACGACCCCACAACAGATCGCTACCCAAATTTCATCACAATCCATGTAGCGGTTACTGAGATTACGACGTTAGAAAAATGCCAACAGACAGACAGACAGACCGACCGACAGACCGACAGACAGACAGACCGACGGAAATAAGTGACCTAGATTTTCGTTATGTAGACATCATAAAACGCCCAAAATCGTGTTATCTCAAAATCGAAAATTTTCGCGATCACGATACTCCCCTCACCTATCGGTGTGGGAAGTAAAAATGGAGGAATACAGGCCTTTGTACGTAGCAATCTATCCTGCTCAAAAGTTTCCACTGTAGAACCTGGTAGAAAGGTCAGGGCGTCATCTTATGGCTTAAGCTAATACTCAAAACATGTACCATAAGCCATAGAATGACATATAGCTAGTGAGAAACCTCACTTTCTTTCCTCGTGTCTTCTCACACTCCACCAGCCTGCTGGATCCTTTTCTGATAACAGTTCCTGTGATACAATGATATTAGGTCTGTTTTTACAGCAATCACAAACTAGTCAGCGTCAATTTGATTGGCCAGTACTAGTCAGAAATAGTTTGACAACTGCAATGGGGAATACTGATTGGCTCTGACTGGTTTGTGATTCTCTGTAAAAACAGACCTATAGTTCGTCGGCAAAAAGTACTGGCTCACCGAACCTACTTACAAAACCCCACCGTCGAGAACAGACAGGATAATGATTAGTCCAGAAACAGATAAAACAAAACCCTTTAACATCTAAAAAGCCAACACGATGCTAAAATAAAACAGACAGTTATATCATCACAATGGTAGGCGATCTTTCTGAATTCTGGCCAAACAAATAGAGGAAAACTTGTGGAAGACTAGCTTTTTTCCTATCACTTGTGCATATGAAACAGTGGCCACAGCTTCTAAGGACAAATACGAAGTAGTAGCCAAGGCATTTGCAACAAGTTCTATCATAAGTGTCCCTCCCAATGTTCAGATATCATGGATACCGAGAGTTCCTTAAGTTATGAGCGAGATAACGTTCAAAACCAAATCAGTTCAAAAGGTGCTGTAGTCGGTTGACATCAATATGGCGACGGTGCCCGACATTATCCCCTCTGTTGTTTTGAAGAAGTGTGCAGCGAAGCTTGCTCAGATACTAACCCACCTCTTTCGGATGTCTTACAACTCCGGCATTTTCCCAAAAGACCGGAAGTGGGCTTGTATCCATCCGGTGCCAAAAAAGGACCCAAAGTTGATCTCACATCGCTGCTTCCAACACTTCAAATGCGTTCGATCGGCAATAGGCCTATGTATGTGGTTGAGCTCAAATGCAGAACGCTGGCAGCGCCTGCTTCGCTGTGAAAGGACCTGGAGACAAATACCGCTTGGGGACTCAAGAATATGGTGAAATTCAATGCTTCTAAGACCCAGTCTACACACAATCAATCAAAAAGTGTCTAAGCGAACACCCTGCCGTAGAGAATACTCAGGCTATGCCAAGGAGTCACTCATTCAAGCATTACAGAAAACATAATCTGACACAGGCACGTATTTAGAAGGGGGTCCAGGGGGTCCGGACCCCCCCCCCCCGAAACGTTATATAATGCCATCTAAAAGATGGTATCCACACATTTTTGCACCCCCCCCCCCCCGGATGACAGCAAATTTAAGGTGGCAACTCTAATCTGGACCCCCCTCCGAAAGGTCAAGCAAGTGACACCCATAACCTGGACCCCCCCAAAAACCAAATTCTGGATACGTGCCTGATCTGACATGAACACGTTTTGCCAACTGCAACAGCTGCGGACACCTACTATTCAGAGCCAGAAAGTACTTCTAACCATCCAACATTCTCATGCTGTATAAAGCTCAGATAAAACCTGGCTGGAGTATTACTCTCATATTTGGGGTACTGCTGCCCTTACTACCTTGGTTATACTTGATGCAGTCCAGAGAGGGGCAATTCGATTAATCGGCGACCTAACATTAACACGTCCCTCCAGTCTCGTTCTCACCGGTATGCTGTTGGTGACTTCCCATTTTTCTATCGGTATTCAAACGAAATTGCTCCCCTGAGCTATCATCTATAAGTTATAAAGCCTATTAGCGCAACAACATTAGAGGCACCCGCTGGACCGCTCTGCATCTCACACCAAGGCAGCCGTTCATCGTCCATCAAGAGCCGAGCGGTACGATCGTACCTTTGTTACCAGAATGTTCAGGGCTTGGAATTGACTGCCAAGATAAGCTTTTATTGAGCCTACTAGTGTTGGTCTATTCAACTCCCACATCCAAATTTCTCCTAACGCAACCTTTTGCCTAGCAGCTGCCGTGCTCTGGTATTTAGGCTTTGCCTTCATGCACTGCTTAGTTATAAAAACGCTATACTTAAATTGCCACTCAACTATAATGGAATGCCGGCACCAAATATAACGTCATTTAAAGTGAAGTATTTGACGGTTTGTATGTGCTGTATTTAAACTGCCCTAAAACGGTAGCCCACCAAAGTGCTGCTGATACCTATCAGATTCGATTTTTGTTGAAATCGCAATTGTTAATTATCGGTGATATTGTTTTCGACGGATTTGCATCATAGTTTTGTCAGTTTTTGCTGAATGCAATATCAAATAAGGTGAGAATCAGGATACTATTGGAGTCTGTTAAACTATTATTTAAGAGATAGGGAAAATGATAGACCACTTTGTTGCAATGGGTGCTTTCTATGCAGACATATTCGTTGTGCAGGACTATCCAGGTGGCTTAAATCGAAGGTTTGGTTTTGCAGAGAATAAATACTATCCTCAGCATATTTTATTTCCCGGTGTATAGGTAGATTCCGTCAGTCTGAGACTAGACACCAAATTTTAGATTTAATCGACATGACAATAGCAGAATCTTTAACGGAGAAAGCCAACATACTAATTAATAAGCTGTTGGAAAGATTAGCGGCATTTCAGTGGGCCTTTCGACGGTAGTTTGAGTACACAGAACACAAAGCCACCAAATGCGCCACTCAATGACGCCACATCATCCATCATCGGCATTCCATTAGGCCACCGTTAAACAGCAGTATAAGTGCAGCGTTATAAAAAAGCCCAAAACTGGAAACATTGTTTGAATTAGACAAACACCTACAATATTACAGTGCTGGCGAATATACTGGCTGAGTGAATATTGTACGGATTACCGTAACACATGACCTTCAATTGGAGGTAACTAAGTTGTGTCTTTCTAATACTCTAATATAAAGAATTGGAGGTAACAAGCAATTGCCCCTATCATACATATATAATTGGAGGTAACTCAGTTGTGTCTTTCTAATACTCTAATATAAAAAATTGGAGGTAACAAGCAATTGCCCCTATCATACATATATAAATTATTTTTGAGAAATCTTTACCCCTCTCTAGAGAAACGGTATCGTTAGCTTCCCCTCTTTCAATATGTGCATATCCTGCCAGTATAACTAAAGCCAAAAGGCCGGAGGTTGCAAGGGAAATTCAAACTACAGTTTCAGGCAATGGAGAAATAATAAAATGGTATCATCGTTATGTGTGGGAAGTTCTGAGTCAATCAACTTGACTCCATATTTTTACAGGCAACAGTGACACTATTAACTTGGAAATTTCAGATGACTTAATGGCGTCGACTCGGATATCTCTGTTTCCGCCAGAAATACCGTAGCGGGACTATTAGACTGCAAATAGCGATGAGCAGCATGGATATTGCTGTTGATTCCGCGGAGGTTCATGAGAGATAGCTTGACGTTGAAAATGTTCCCCTGAGGACACCCTCCGAAAAATGTTTGCACTCAAAGGGTTCATCATTATTGTTGGTACTAAATCTGAAGGGAAAGAGTGGGGAAATGATAAATGGGGAATCTGTCCCACAACCTAGGTGAGGAAACATGCGGACCTTTCACCTCACTAATGTAGGCGAGGTGGTATTACCCGGTGCGACGAGAATCAACGGATGACAGCGTCCAACTGTCTACCACTATCAAAGCCGTAGTCAGAAAAATAATTTATTCACAAATAACTGAAATCTATACAAGGAAAAATCAGCTGGGATCGTCACATGAAATGGAGGGAACTATGCGCATTATATTTATGCAGCTGGAGGTATCTACGTATCTAAGACTGTTATATATGAAACCGGAGGGAACAATGCGTATTATATATAGCATGGAGGGAACACTGCATGGGATTTACCTCCTTAACAAAACTACAGCAACGCCTGCGGTAAATCGTTGAACTAAATGAGCAAATCAGAGGTTATATATGGGCCGAAGTTGCCTCCTAGCAAATTTTCGTCTATGGACAGGGATGGCCTTGGATAGGCTGATGGCAATGAATTTTATGGGTGTTCGTACTTACCTCCGATTTCGGAGGTAAGTAGGTTATATATGAGGGAAGTACGTTCGGTATATATATACTTTGGAGGTAGCACCGTTAAGCGTCTACATATATATATATATATATATATATATATATATATATATATATATATATATATATATATATATATATATATATATATATATATAGACAAAACAAAAACAAAAAAGGTGCAACCCGGGCTCCGACACACCGGGCTGCTGTTCCATTCCCCAGCGACTACTCCTCACACCGTGAGGTGAGCAATCACTGGGTCCGCGTATCGTGCGTCCTAAGCAGACGAAGGGACCCATGGATGACTGCCTTCTGCATTCTGGCGGCTAAGATGTGCGCCGCCGCACGGCACACCGGCATTTTGCGCAGTGCAGAGAGCAGCGTATCCCTCATACCACCTAGGGATCCAATGACCATTACTAGCAGACTCACAGTGTAGTCCGGCCAGAGCCTGCGAAGTTGTCCGAGGAGCTCCTGATACTTGGTCCGCTTTTCCTCCTCCTTAGAGACGATGTTCCCCTCGGCAGGTGCCGAGAACTCGATAACGAACATCGTCTTTTGTTGGTAGTCGAGGAGGACTATGTCGGGCTTATTTGCATGTATAAGCTCGAGCGTGGAGAATGAGTAGTTCCAGTAAATTCGGCACCTCTCGTTCTCCACAACGGACTCAATGTTCCCTGGAGCGTATGGCAGCACCGGTGTCTCATCTATACCGTATGAGTGCCTTAAATGGTAGTATAGCACTCGTAGAGCCGCGTTGTGCCGATAGACGTAGGCTGTGCTAGCGTACACCTTACACGCCGACAACAGGTGCGTAAGGGTCTCTGGCGCCTGCAGGCAGGCTCTACAGCGGATATCGGGCACATCCATACCCATAATCCGGCTACGGTATACTAAGGTGTTGAAGACACCGTCTTGGCAAGCCATTATAGAGCTCTCAGTCTCCGACTTCAACCCATTAGACCTTAGGAAGGAGAAGGTCAACTGCTCAGATAAACCATGCTCTTCTAGATGTTTGTAGAAGATTCCGTGCATTGGTTTATCTTTGTGAAGTCTTAAAAGCAATTGGACTTCAGCAGTTTTAATCCGGGTTTTTAATTGTGCGGGAGCAAGTTCCGTAACGGACTGCTGACACCTCCGCGTGAAGTCGAGCGTGAGACTAAGTTCTTCGGCTGCCCGTGTTGCTGCTTTAAAAAGGAAGGCTCCTTTACCCGCAATCTCGTGCTCTCGCACAAAGCGGATCAGGGGATCGGTGCTCGTCGTAACATAGCAGGCAGTGGCCAGTACTACTCTGTTGTGCAGATGCTCCAAACTCAATAGTCCACGCCCTCCCAGGTGTCGCGGGAGGTATATTCGCGGGACAGAGGATCTAGGATGTAGACTTCCCTCCATATTCATCCTTTTGCGGGTCTTTATGTCGATTTGTCGCAGCTCTTCCACGTTCCAGTGGATAGCACCAAAGCTGTATAGCAACAATGGGACCGCAAGCATGTTTGTGGCAGCGACTTTGTTTTTGCCGGACAGTTCTGACGACCAGATCTGCCGGAGTCGGTGCAAATACTTGCGGCGGAGACACTCTTTGACCAATTCTGCCTCTTGGATGTGACGCTGCGCCACTCCAAGGTAGGTATAGGTATCTCCGGCATGCAGTTGTCGCAAGATGCTCCCATCAACGAGCTGCTCCTCATCTTCACTATCTCCGCAACGTCCTCTTTTGAGATGAACCATGGCACATTTGTCTATCCCGAACTCCATACCAATAGCTTGACTGTAATCCTGCACTACCCTAAGCGACTGCTCTAAATCGCGTTGTCCGGAGGCATAGAGTTTCAGGTCATCCATGTAAAATAAGTGGGTGACCTTGTGCCTCCGGTAATTGGGCTTGCCACAGCTGTATCCCTTAGTATTTTTCAGCGCTATGGACAAAGGCAGTAGCGAGATGCAAAAGAGCAAGGGACTCAAGGAGTCTCCTTGGAAGACCCCTCTTTTAAATGATACCAACTCTGTTCGAACCCTGGTTTCACCCGATGTTATAGTGAACCGAGTCTTCCAGAGCGGCATCAGTTGTTTGATGCATCCCACTATTTGATCATCTACCGAAAGACATTCCAACAGCCGCACAATCAGTTCATGAGACGTAGTGTCGAATGCCTTCCGATAGTCGATCCAGGCCATAGAAAGGTTTCGCAGGTAATGCACGGAGTCCTGTGTGACACAGCGGTCAATCAACAGGTTATCCCTGCAGCCAGCTACTCCTTTCTTAGACCCTCTTTGTTCATATACGCTGAGAAATACGGGATTTACAGCTTGAAGGATACGCATGTACAAGATTCTGGTGAAGAGCTTGTAACATGCGTTCAGACATGTTATTGGCCTGTAGTTTTTAGGATCAGACAAATCTCCGGTCTTCGGGAGAAGCACGGTTCGACCCTCGACAAACCAAGCCGGAATTGGCTGCTCCTGATTTAGCCACGAGTTAAAAACTCTAGCTAAATGCCGGTGGCAACTGGGAAACTTTTTCAACCAGTAGGTGTTTATGCCATCCGGGCCAGGAGCTGCGAAATTCTTTGCGCCTCGTAAGGCACCAAGAATTTCTTCCGTGTTTATCGGGTGACGCAGTACATTCAGGTTTGGAGTCCTCCTACAAACGGACTCGAACTGCGCCAAGGCCGGAGTGTCTGCTTGGAGAGGTTTGGGGTGTTCGTAAATGCCCCTCCAGAAAGTCTCCACGCGATCAGCAGTTGGCGGCTGCTCTATGACTGGTGGTCGCTGTTGGAAGAGACGAGCAGGCTTTTCGGAAAACAATCTGTTTTCCTCCAAACCTCTCGCCCGCGTCACCAGTGATCGTTTAGCAGCGATTAGCGTCCGTATCCTGTCAAGACAATGCTGCTTGACAACAACCAGTACCGCTTGACTGAGCGTGTGATGGTCGCGTCTTAGCTCTCGGGCTATCTGGCGCACGCGGCGCGTAAAAGGCCTACCGGCCGCTCTATATTCCATCACACACTGGATACGGGATGCTTCTTGGCGAGCCAACAGGATTTTCGCTTCCATCTGGCGCACCCGCCTCTGTGCTCTCTCGACAGGAGAGTCTCTCACTCTCCCCTGTCCAGCCAGCCTCAGAGCCGCAGCGTAAATTTCGCAATTGATGCTCCAAATGTCAGAGACCTCCGATAGACGTTCACTCAACGCCTCATCCTCTCTCTTTAAATCTGCCAGCTTGAAGGACCTCTTGTTGTTATGCAAGGCCCTTCGGTCACTGAAATCTCCAGGTGAGACGGCTTCGTCGATTTCCCTCTCAGCGGGCCTCATCGGCGACCTTCCAGCCTGGTTAACAGGCCTTTCAGTCGCCGGAGGGGCAGGCTGAGCTGGAGCACGAACGTATCCCTGCCCCCGAAGGTAAAATACCTGGTTCCGCAAGCTCTGGGAGGTAATTGTGCTATGCTCTGGATGCATTTCACACCACCTCCCATGCATGCGGGACATGTATCCCCTACGGCGCGGGCTACTGCTCTCGTAGCAGCTCAGCAGGTCATCCTTCAGTTCCGTCGTCCACCTAAAACGGTCCATGTCGATGCGTGTGTCGTCGTCAGGGCGATCCGAGGCACCGCCACCTTGCCCAGAGCCGGCTTCCGATACCGGCCTGGTGTGGGTGCTCTTCTTCTGGGGCGGTCGAACCAGAAGGTAGGGCCCGTCCGGTGGTTAGCCTTAGGGCCCCCAGCCGACATTTCGGAGGCAGCCGACCACATTGCCTCCTAGGGATGACCTGTACAGGTTGCCGGCCGGCTTCCATCCCTGGCTTGGGTTATCCCCACAGTGTCGCCACGCACCGAATAGCCGTTTGATGTTGGTCGGCTTCCTGGGGGCGCATTTTATACCTACTGCCAGGTTTGCTATCAGCCGCCCCTAACCTGGGGTCAGACGCTGTCGGGAAGCCGTCCTTAACATAGGTGCAGCCGCTTCCTCACTATGGTGGTTCATACGCCTGCTTTCACAGCCGGTGACCACCATAGGCCCTTTTAAGGCAAGGACTACCAATCTTTTAGTCGCCTCTTACGACAGGCAGATTAAACCCTGGGAACATTCTAAACCCGGACCCAGACGGGATCATATATATATCATATATATATATATATATATATATATATATATATATATATATATATATATATATATATATATATATATATATATATATGGGATTCCCATTTGAAAAAATCAAATGATCTCTTACTGAAGTTTCCTTAGTTAATCGACCAATTACCCCAAGTACAAATGTAATTCAAATTTGACCGTCTAATCTAAGCTGATGCATTTCATGCTTACTTAAACCCTTTTAAGTTTTATAATCTCTGCGATATGGATTTTTTTTGGATGAATTTAGCTAGTAAATAGGAATAAGCAATTTTGGTAAGAATTAACCCATGAAGGAATGATAAAACAGATAATTTAAGCGACGTACTTTGCCATGTAACATCGACGACAAAGAAGGATTATCTCATACCTCTATCAACAACAAAAGCTATCATCAGAATAAAAGGCGAATTATCTGAAAAGATTGATATCGAGAAAGGAGTAAGACAGGGATGTGTCCTTTCACCCATATTGATTAACGTCTACTCGGAAGAGATATTCAGGAGAGCTTTAAAAGACACCACGGATGGTATAATTATAAATGGGCAATGCATTAACAACCTACGTTACGCTGATGACACGGTTATTCTAGCAAATAGTGATGAAGCACTTCAACGACTGATGAACAGAGTAACAACAGTATGCGAAGAGGTTGGGATAGAACTAAACACAAAGAAAACAAAAACGATGGTTATCAGCAAGCATCAGAACAAGAAAGTAAAAATTAACGTCAACGGAACGGAGCTGGAAAGAGTAAGAGGTATAAATTACCTTGGAAGTAATCTTGATGAAGCTTGGGACCATTCACTAGAAATAAGAACACGCATAGACAAAGCACGTAACGTATTTTATAGAATGCAAAAGGTACTATGCAGCCGCCAACTTAATATCCCATTACGAGCTCGGATACTGAAATGTTATGTTTTTTCCACTGTACTGTACGGTGTTGAGGCTTGGACAATGACAGAAGCAACACAAAAAAGAATACAATCATTGGAACTCTGGTGTTACCGTAATATGCTCAAAATATCTTACGTGAGTCATACGACAAATGAGGAAGTCCTGCGGAGAATAAACAAGACAACAGAGCTTATGAACCTCAGAAAAGAAAGAAAAACACAATATTTTGGCCACATTATGAGAAACGAAAAATACGACCTGCTTCGTCTTATTATCGAAGGCAACATCAATAGTAAGAGAGGACCGGGAAGAAGACGCAACTCCTGGCTCAAAAACCTGCGACAGTGGTCAAATATGACCTCAATAGAATTATTTAGTGCCGCCACAAATAAGATTAAATGGGCAAATGTAATAGCCAACGTCCTCTAGGATAAGGCACCTTAAGAAGACTTTGCCAGAACCCCCTCTCAGGGTAAAAACCATTGCACTTAAAGAAGAAATGCTTCATTGAATGCATTCAATTGAAACAACTGTTTTTTGATATATCGGAGAACTGGAAAATTTGGTTTCGACACCTCGATATGTCTTTAATCATTTATGTTATTATTTTTCAGTAAGTAGCTCTTTAAATGTATAGGGGACTATTTAAAAGCTCGGAGCTCTAGAAAAGTTCGTGAATAAACGTTGTCATAAATAATTCAAATCTGAAACATTATTTTCTTAGAAATAAATACAATTACTTGTGTTTCTACAACTAGAGGCAATTCGAAAACATTTGATACATTGGCATCTCCAAACTAGACGATTATCTTTCGTCGTGAAATAAAAGCATCCTGCATATGCGCTACAAAACTATTTTAAGAAATGCGTCGATAATGGAACCACTGAACACATACCTTTTCCGACTTTATGAGGGTCCAGAATTGAAGGCTGAGATTCCAAGGGCTTGTCCCTTCCGATGTAGGCAATCCGGTGCACATTTTCAGATCCCTTTGTGCTTGAATCGCTCGAGCTTCGAGAATCTTTCGGGTCCTGTGGCAAGTCTAATGCCTGCGTAAAGATACAGTACATGTTAATTTCACGTTTATGATGAATGGAGGTTTTTAATAAATAAAACATCAAATTTTTGCGATTAATGCAAAAATCACATATAAGTCTTATAATAAAACTATTTTTTTTTAATTTTTGTTCGTAACAATTCAAAAGTTATATCAAAATAAAAATTGATTTTCGAATCCAGTACCGAAGACACGCCGACAGCTCTCGAACAAAACCTAAGCGCCTGTGACGTCAAAATGTTATATTTTCACCAACGATGCCCTACTCCGATTGCTTTACCATTATTTTTTCTAGATTCCCAGTTAATCGCCGAAATAGTTACCTGTGTAACTACAAGTTTACATTTGTTGCACGATAGACAAGTCTACGATCGAAATAAATGTATTATATAAATAATTTCCTTGACAGGTGATATTCTCGTAACAAAAAAAAAAAAAAAATTCAAACGAAAACTGAGTGGAATTTTTGAAGGTACTATAGAGTCTATCATACCATCCTTTCAAAACATTCTTTTCGTACGTCAACCCTTAAAACTCACCCTCAACTTTTGTTTTTCAAATAGCATTAAATAATTTTTTCTACACAAATATAGACCTTATTTTATTTAAAATATTGTAGTACCTTTGATTTATACAGAAACCTATTTTTTCCGTAGTTATAAACATAAATAAAACAAGGATTTGTTGTGAGTAATATTTTCGTAAGAAAAACAGATAGAAAAGAAAACTAAGTGGGCCTTTCAACCTCTAAAACTTTACCCCCTACCTTTTTCCAAACAGCACCCCACAGCTTTTCCTACATGAATGAGGTCATTATTTCATTTAATATCTTGTACTGCCATTGACTTCATACATTAACCATTTTTTTCGTAGCCATTAATATAAGATAAATAGAATGAGCATTTGCTTGAGACATAATACTTTCGTCACAAAAAGCATAAAAAAGACATTTGTTTTCGAAAAAATGTATTATAGCTCATTCAGTACCCTTAAAACCCACTTAGTTTCATTTCTATCCGTCTTTTACGCCAAGCAAATTCTTATTTTATTTATGTTATCGTCATGATTTTACGAAAAAAGAGCTTGTACTACAGGATTTCAAATAATATAAGGACAATTCATGTAGAAAAAACTATTTGGTGCTATTTGAAAAACTAAGAATGAGAGTGAGTCCTAAGGGTTGAAGTACAAAAAAAAGTTTTAAAGCATGATATGATAGACCCTATAGTACAGTTAACAAAACCTCAACTCAGCTTTCGTTTGAACTTTTTTTTGTTACGAGAATATCACGTGAAATTAGATCACAAATTACAGTAATAAAGTACCTAATGAAGCAATTTTTTCCGCCATTGTCATCGTAGGTGGTTTAGCGTCAGGCTTCCGACCCGAGTTCGAGCTCGGAGCTTGAAACCTTTTTCTAAATTTTTTTCACCAAAAAATGTACTGATATGCCTTTCTGGACATGTTACTCACATTTTTTTCTACGATTGGCGTGTCTTCAGTACTGGATTCAAATTTTTTTGATATAAATTTTGAATTATTGCGAAAAAAAAGAAAAAAAATTTTTGTTGTACGATCTTTCCATTTATCACAAAAAAATTACATATATTCAAAACCCTAATATGTGTTTTTACGTTGAACTAATAATTATGTTTCCTTTTTTAACCCCAACTCAAAATAGGGAAGTTGTAAATTTTGTAAGCTTCATATACGGATCAACCGATAGTATGGAAGGTGGATAGGTATATTTGTTCAGGAGACATAGCTAGGCAAATATGGTTTCTCGCAAGCAAGCGTTGTCTCTACCATATGAAAACTAAAAAAAAGCCAAGACACAGATAGAATAATAGCGGCTTGTAATGATTTCAAAGTGATACTGGATCCTTAGGGGCAGTACTAAAAACACCGTACAGTGGTGATTGTGTAGTGTTTGGGATGACTTTGCCAAGAGCTTATGGTGATATTATGCTTGTTTCAAGCAACCTTAATATTGCTGTTAGTCGTTTTGTCGATTGTGTGACGATTCCGGTGACGATACACTTTTTCTCATACAGTGTCCTGCTTCTGAATTAAGGGAGTAACCAATGACAGTAGTCTCAGCTATCGAACATCGTGTGGTAAGGCCATGTGGTTGATTAAGAGATTGCCACAGGTTTGTCGTTACCTGTATTGACAAATAACTGAGCCTATACCAGTCAGGTATACCTTTACGAGCAATGTCGCCTTGAGCCATGGTTCAAGAATATACCTACAGCTATTTTCTCTTTATCATTTGTTTTTAATTATTCATGAAATTGCGTACCTTTTACAAAGATAACTTGATAACTATTATTACTTAATGAAAGTACACATTACATCACATTGCAAAATAATTTCTTTTTAATGAATGTGTGATATTCAGAGTTAAGGGACAGGTATATACAGGGTGAGTCCTATGTTGATACTTTTTCAAACTGTGTATAGAAGTCGTTAAAATAAACAACTTTTTCAAATAACTTTTTTTCCTAAAAATAAGCGAGATACAGAATCGAAAAAAGTATCATGATGTACTAAAGTCTGTTTATATTTAGTTTTTCGCTCGGATTTTTGTCTTAGCGATCAAGCATTGTACCTAATTACCATTTAGTGCACTAATCACTTTCAGTGTTAATTTTCCATTGGCAAATCCTAAAAGTTGTTTGATAATAATGTGCCACCTTTAGAATTTACCAATTTAAAATTAACAACGATAAACAAAAGTGGGGGGGGGGGTAATATAACCTTTCATTCAAAAAGTGGATTACCCGAACATAGTCTCGGCACAGCATAGTAAACAACCAGCAGAATATCTCTGAGGATTTCCTATATAAAAATGGTTCCCACAGAATTTGACCTTCAGATGATTTCACGGGTATGAAATCTGGATAGAGATGCGAAAATAAAAATATCGATACCGGTACCAATTCGCCAATGGAGGCGCGTTTGGTTCGTAATTATTTTCTATACTGATACCGCTACAAATGTAGCGATACCAGCTTGGAATCGCTCAAAAAGTATGTAAGACAAAAATATTCGATATTAGTGCAGAAGTATTGATACATTTCAAGTATCGAAGTATTGTTAGCATCCCTACAAATAATCATCCAAAAGGGGGGATGCGCGTGTAATTGCCGCCAACCTGAGATATTGTGCTGATTGTTTACTATGCCGTGGTCTCGACGCCAATACAAGACAGTCTGGGCAAAACCGAAAAGAAGAATAGACAAGCAGTAATCAGTGGCGAAAAAAAGATAGTAACAGAATTTTTCAAAAAGTCGCTATAAATCGGTTTATTTTGTTAAATCGCCGCTAAGTCTCAACGTAATCAAAATGTCGCTATTTTCGCGACAAGTTGCTATGAATGGCAACACTGTCTGCAGGCAGTACTGTTAGAAACTTGGAAAATGCCGACGGTGCCTCGGCAATCTCCGATCAGCATCGCACATACGTCGGTATCGGCACGCACGGCACGCATCGGTCGGCTTTATTTCTAGTTGCTATATATACTGGTTACGATTGGTATTTTACCATTTAAAAAATTTTGTATATTCGAATCTCCCGCGTTTTGACTTGCGAGTTTGAAGTCTGACGGTTGACGCGGAAGAAAGAGAGAGTCGTACTTCAGCTACCGAGGTAAACGGACGTGTGCGTGATATCCGTCACCCCGTGTGTAGCGGGTACCTCCAATAAGGGCGACCACAGCCTTACATCGCTCAGCTAACTAGGAATCTGGATAGAGCAACGCAGTACCCAGCTGGGGAAGACATCCGACGCCAACCAACAAGGGGTGAGTCAACCGATGCATGATTAACCTTCAATTCTCGTGAGTCATTTGCGGGTATTTGCCAATTTAGTTGGTCCTTCACAATTGGCTACAATTACTTTATGGATCGAATTGTAACCATTTTTTGGCCCTCCGAGCACGGATAAATAAATCGCGCTATAGTAAAATAGTCTACGTAAAATCTAAATTGGTACGTATCCTTGACAAAAAACGGAGTTTTTTTGTGACATCGGAATTTGTTAGTGTTGCGCGCTGTTTGTAAAAATTGGTTATATTCGAAAACAAGCAACTTTTGGTGTATTGTGTTGGTAATACATATCTGGGGAGTTTTCTGGGCATTTGAAATTGACATTTTGCGAATTGCGTGAGCGCAAAAGTTGTTTTGATTCAGTTGGTTACATTCGGTTGGGGGTTCGAAAACCGGCGTTTCGACAATTGGTGTAGTCGACGGAGATTTCGAAAAAGAATAACAACTGAAAATTTTGTGATTTGTGTGTGGTTGCCGTATTGTTTGTGTAAAGAAGTTGTGTTTACTAGCAGATTGATTCTAAATTTGATTATTTTGGTCTTGTGTTTACATTGAATCGTTACCTGATACCTGAACATGCCTAATGCAAATGTTGTGAAGTTGCAACGGCAACGCGCGCTAGTTTTAAAATCTATTAAAAATGTTCTTGAGGCGGCCAAGAAGGCTCGTGATAATGGCGAGTATCGGACGGAGTTTTTTCTCAGGTATGGAGAGCTGGATGGGTATGTAACGAGGTTTGAGAATTTGCAATATGAAATAATAGCCTTGGTAGATGAGTCTGCCTTAGAGGAGGAGGAAGCAGTTCATACAATGTTTGATGATATGAGATATTCAATAAGGGGCATTCATAAAGATCTTTCTGATGAGATGATGGCTCGTAGTGAGCATGAAACATCTGCAGTGGTCGTAAGAGAAAATTGTTTGAGGCTTCCCAAAATTGAAATACCGAAGTTTGATGGTGACCTTACAAGGTGGCCTACGTTCATCGACTTATTCAATACTCTTATTCATAGAAATAATTCGCTGTCAAAAATAGAAAAGTTTCAGTTCTTGATTTCTTATTTAGAAAAAGAGGCAGGTCTAATAGTAAGGAATGTGCCCATTACTGAGGATAATTATGAAATAGCCTATAATGCATTAATGAGTCGATATCAGAATGAACGTGTTTTATTGAGCAATTATTGGTTTTCAATTTATAATGCTTCTCCCTCTAGGCATGATTCTGCAGTTGAACTTCGAAAATTGTTGTCAATATTTTCTGAAAATTTGGTGGCTTTAGAGATGAGTAACTTGAACCTATGGGATTTTACCAAATTCAATTTATTGTTGCAGAAATTACCTTCTTCCCTTAAAACGCGATTTGAACTAGAACATAATGGGAATAATGTTCCGGGGTTTGACATGCTTTTTGGATTTGTTGAGAAAACCTGTCGAGCTCTGGAAAATACATCCCTTACTTCCGCATATCAAGGGAGTAATGTGTCTAATGCTAGTGGTGGGTTTAGAAAGAATAATAGTCCTGCTAATCCCAAGGGAAGGCAGACACTTAGTTTTTCGACTGGCACATTAACACAGGAAAAGTGTAATTTTTGCAAGGGTTCACCACATTCGTTGATCAAATGTGATAGATTCTTGCAGGCAGAATGTCGTAAGAGGCATGCCTTTGTCAAGCGGACTAGAATGTGTTTTAATTGTTTGGGAGCTACTCATCTAGTAAATAAATGTAAATCAAAAGAACTTTGTGGGGTTTGTGGTGGAAAACACCATGTACTATTGCATTTTCCGGACACTAAAGTGACAGATTGTGATGTCAGTGGTAGTACCTCTAATGAATCTGAGAGTCATGTTCAAGTCATGGCAAGTAAGTTGTCTGTGCAGCCTAGAATGTTGCTTGCTACTGCACTAGTCTCAATATTGGATTCTGAGGGTAGATCCACCAAATGTCGTGTTTTGTTAGATTCTGCTAGTCAAGCCAATTTTATTAGTGAATCTTGTGTGAGAAGGTTGAATCTTACTCGTAAGGAGTATTCAACCCCTGTTGTTGGCATTAATGGAATGTCATCGAATGTGAGTTCGGGAAAAGTCTCTTGTGTTATCTTTCCCTACAGCAAACCGTATCCTAGCTTCAATTTGGAAGCTATTGTGATACCTCAGATTTGTGAGAAGGTACCTCAAATTCCTGCTGTTGGTCAGAAGTGGAAGTATTTAGAAAATCTTTGCCTCGCAGAGCCTTTGGCTGCACATGATGAAATGGAAATTGATCTGCTTCTAGGGGTAGAAGTATTTGGTGAGATCTTACGTTCCGGTTATGTGAGAGGACAGAATGGTGGGCCACATGCTATTAACACCGTATTTGGGTGGGTGTTAATGGGCAAGTTGGGTGGTGTTTCCACTAATAGTGTGCTGAATTTTCTAACTTCTGTGGGGGAATTGGATTGTACATTGAAAAGGTTTTGGGAAATTGAAAGTATCCCTAAGTGTGTCGCATTGTCTGAAGAGGAACAGCAGGCTGAGGAATTCTTTACGTCATCTTGTTGGCGTATGGACTCAGGAAGATATGTGGTGAAGCTTCCCTTTTCTGAATTCCCCCCAGTTCTGGGTGATTCCTATTCACAGGCTTTACATAGATTTAAGCTGTTGGAAGGACGTTTTCGTCGTGATTCCGTCTTACATGAAGCATATTGTGATTTTATGGCTGACTATTTGGAGCAAGGCCACATGTCTGAAGTTGGGAACCAAGTGGGGTCTAATAGTGAGTATTACATTCCTCATCATGCGGTGGTGAAAAGGAATGCGAATGGTGAAATAAAGCTTCGGACTGTCTTTGATGCTTCAGCTAAAACTACCAATGGAAAGTCCTTGAATGATGTTCTTCTAGCAGGTCCCAAGTTACAAAATGATATCGTCTCAATATTGTTATCTTTCAGGTTGTATTTGTATGTGTTTACCGCGGATATACGGCAAATGTATCGACAGATTTTAGTTGAGGAGTCTCACACTAGTTATCAAACTATTTTGTGGAGACCTAACGGTGACGAGCCTATAAGGAAATATCAGTTGAAGACCGTTACCTATGGAGTAACGTCTAGTCCTTTTCTAGCGATTAGGACGTTGCTGCTACTGTGTAGGGATGAGGGTGAAAGGTTTCCGTTAGCTGTAAATATTTTGGAGAATTTCTGTTATGTTGATGACGCCATTGGAGTAGCAAACTCCAAGGAAATTGCCTTGGATACTCAAAACCAGTTGATTGAATTATTGGCGTTGGGAAAGTTTGAACTGAGGAAATGGGCAAGTAATTGTTCTGAAGTACTTGCTCAGGTACCTGAGGTTCATCAGCAGCCACTTGTATTTGATAAGGATTCTCTTGGAATAAAAGTGTTGGGTTTGCAGTGGTGTCCCACTACGGATTGTTTTTCTTATTCTGTACATCCTCAGATACGGTCCTGTACAAAGAGGAATATTTTGTCAGAAATAGCAAGACTGTATGATCCTCTAGGATTCTTAGCTCCAGTAATCATTGTTCCCAAGCAAATACTTCAGCAATTGTGGGCTTTAGGGATAGGTTGGGATGATGAGCCACCGCTGGAAGTTGCAAACCAGTGGAAAACTTTTGTGGCTGAGTTACCTGAGCTATCTTCGTTGAAAATTCCTAGACATATACTTCATATAGAGGCAAAGTTTACAGAAATTCATGCTTTTTGCGATGCTTCGGAGAAGTCGTATGCAGCTGTAGTTTATCTGAGACAGGTTTCCACGGAGAACAGTATTTCTGTACATTTGGTGTGTGCCAAAACTCGAGTGGCGCCTTTGAAAAGACTGTCGATTCCACGACTGGAATTGTGTGCAGCCTTATTAGCCGCAGAGCTGATTGATTGTGTATCCCATATAATGGTAACACAGAAAATAGATAATGTTTGTGCTTGGACGGATTCGAAGGTAGTTGTGACGTGGGTCAAATCTTCTCCGCATAGGTGGCGGAGCTTTGTAGCCAATCGTGTAGCTATAATCCAGGAGAAGGTAGCTCCTGATTCATGGTATCATGTGGTTGGGAAAGAGAATCCTAGTGACTGTGCTTCTAGGGGGACTTTTCCTCGGCAATTTCTAGAACAACCCTTGTGGTGGGAGGGGCCAACTTGGCTTAAGCTTCCTCGGGATGATTGGCCTGTAACTTGTGTAGGTGAGCCTTCCTGTACAGATGTACAAGAAGAAGCAAAGGTTGTTTGTATTACTATTCACGGCTCTAGTATTGTTTCAGAATTGTTGAATAGATATTCTTCCTTACGCAAAATTGAGCGTGTTGTTGCTTATTGTTTGAGATTTCGTAAAAATTGTTTGTGTCGAAAAAGGGGTTACCCGCGTGAGATAGGTAATTTATCCGAGGCTGAATTGTATGAGGCTATGGTGGTTCTGGTCAAAGACGTGCAAAGAGTTGAATTGGATAATGAACTGCGGAAAGTTCGTCGAGCGGAGGTCTGTCCCAAAGCTATACAGAAGTTAGCTCCTTTCATTGATTCCCAGGGTGTCCTGAGGGTGGGCGGTCGCTTGAGACAGTCTAGTCTAAGCTATGATCGGAAGCATCCAATTCTGCTCCCTAGGAAGCATCGATTGACTTATCTCATTATCCAAAGTGTGCACAATAGGAGTTGTCATCCTGGACCACAAACTTTGCATTATCTGTTAAGGCAGAGATATTGGATACTATCTGCCAAACGGGCTATAGCTTCAGTGTTATCTCGTTACATAAAATGCTTTAGAGTTAAGCCTCCTCCAGTGGTCCCCATAATGAGTGATTTACCTTCCGTTAGAATTTCGGAAGTCAAACCTTTTTCCCATAGTGGCGTAGACCTTTTTGGTCCTTTGAGGATGTCTTTAGGTAAAAGACGAGGCATTAGTTCTCAAAAGGTGTATGTGTGTCTTTTCGTGTGTATGGCTACTAAAGCAATACATTTAGAAGTTGTGTCAGATCTAACTAGTGAAGCTGTTCTTGCAGCACTTAGGCGTTTTATAGGGCGGCGAGGACGTTGCAGTGATATTTATAGTGATCAAGGTACGAATTTTGTTGGTGCTTATAAAACTTTACAGTTATTGGGTGCTAAAGCTTCTGAAGCTTTGCAAATTAAGTGGCATTTTAATCCTCCAGCTAGTCCTTCCTTTGGAGGTATATGGGAGTCCGGAGTGAAATCTGTGAAAACTCACTTGCGGCGGGTGATAGGTGCGCAAGTGTTGACTTATGAGGAATTGAGCACCACTTTAATCCAAATTGAGGCAATGTTAAATTCGAGACCCTTGTGTAGTTTGAGTTCTGATCCTAACGATGTAGGCAGCTTGACTCCGGGTCATTTCTTGACATTAGAGCCCCTGAATGCTCCGCCTGACGAAGATTTGTTGTGTGTGAAACATAGTCGGTTGAACAGGTGGCAGTTAGTGCAACAGATGCAGCAACATTTTTGGCGGCGCTGGCATATGGAGTACCTCCACACCCTTCAGCAACGACATAAGTGGAATACACCACATAATCCTCCCTCGGTCGGCCAGTTGGTTCTTCTCAAGGATGAAAATACCCGTCCTTTACAGTGGCCATTAGGCAGGATTATTAAGTTATATCCCGGTACGGGAAACATTTCGAGAGTCGCCCAAGTTAAGACGAGTAAAGGGCTGTTAGACCGTCCTTTATTGAAACTGTGCCCTTTGCCGGCACAATAGGCCATGATTTGCTTGTATATGATAATTTTTTTTTTTTTTTCGTGTTGTGTTATGGGTGGGATAATTCCACTAATTTTCTTTTGTGGGTAATATAGGAATTACTATGATTGGAAAAAATATTTTTTTTTTTTTATATTTTTTGGTGGGCGGAAAATGGTTACGATTGGTATTTTACCATTTAAAAAATTTTGTATATTCGAATCTCCCGCGTTTTGACTTGCGAGTTTGAAGTCTGACGGTTGACGCGGAAGAAAGAGAGAGTCGTACTTCAGCTACCGAGGTAAACGGACGTGTGCGTGATATCCGTCACCCCGTGTGTAGCGGGTACCTCCAATAAGGGCGACCACAGCCTTACATCGCTCAGCTAACTAGGAATCTGGATAGAGCAACGCAGTACCCAGCTGGGGAAGACATCCGACGCCAACCAACAAGGGGTGAGTCAACCGATGCATGATTAACCTTCAATTCTCGTGAGTCATTTGCGGGTATTTGCCAATTTAGTTGGTCCTTCACAATTGGCTACAATTACTTTATGGATCGAATTGTAACCATATACCGTCCCGACGTATGTGCGATGGTCCATTAAATTTAAAAGAAAGTAACTTTTTCCGATCCGTACCGTCTGTCCGATGCCGATTTATGTGCGCGTACCATTACGTGCTTAAATGACAGCAGAGGCTAACAGCTACTTCTAACTTCGAATTACTTTAGCTTTTACGCTTTAGCGTGCATATTACAAGAAAGCCTTAAATGCTTCAACTCACTATTACCAAATTACCTACAGTTAACTCTTCCGAATCTCTCGTCAATGTAAGGCTATTAACTAGTTTGTATTTGTTTTTTATTTAAGATAATTAGATTCGAAGTTTTATATAAGTTATAATGTTTCTTTTAACAGAACTGATCATTAACTGACGTTACATATTTTTAACTGCCCTCGATGGTACTAATATCAACTTATGCTGCTACCCGCTAAACTTCAAAATGTCACTAAAACACTCATTCACTGTAACTGTTTAACTAGGTAAGCAAGTTCCATAAATTTATAACTAACATAATAAAAAAATACACTACACTTTCCACTATATATTCTGGTCAACTCAACTGAGACGGCGTCAAGTCTGGTGATATACTGTGGTATAATTAATAAGAAAGTATTATTGTAATTGTAATGAATAATTATGAGCAATGCCTGCATGCATAGAATATTGTGGTTGAAGGCTAGTTTGCCTCTTTCGGTATCAGAATATGCAATTTATTAAGGAATGTGCATTGTTTTGGTGCTCTGATCAACCAATTAATGTCAAGATTATATGAATCATCTGATCAATTACAATATTTTTGGTTTAACCACTTTTACAGATCGATTTGTTCCACAACCAAAACATTTTTCGCTATATCTGTATCTTTAGAGCAAGATTTATTAGGCGAAATGTGCTTTTGTTTACATCATACTAAATTCATTGTCGAACATTTTTAGATCACTGAAGGTAAGTGTCCACAATGAGACTATAAAATCTCATGAAATATTTGTTCCAAGACAAGTGTTTCAGATATGTTTCCACAGAATATGATATATTTCTGTGAATCATGTGATTAATGAAATGTTTATCACATGCATCAGGATATCTCTGAATGTGCTCCACAGTACCAATCAAACGCAGACCAGAAAATAAAATTTTGTAACAAAAAGTCTACATAAATGGCTAGAAGAAAGGCTGCAGCGTGTTAACTTGACGTTAAAAACCTAAAAAAGACCTCACAGACAATAAATAGCAAGCGTTTGCGCTTGCGTAGATGTCAGTATAAGGTTGTCCTTAAATAGGCACAGGCTTGCAATATCTCTCTAATACTGAAACATGAAACACAACAACACAACCCATATCATCTATACACGTTCAGAGTTGTATGAAACGCATATCTCGTGTTTGTTTCGTGAGATTTTTAACAGAATTTCATGTAACTCACGCCTGTTTCCACTACAAAGCTTAAAACTTTGACTCGTGATACAAAAATATCATCACCGTACCTTAAAAGGCATCTTAAAGTCTCATTGGGTTTCATGTAGATAACATCGATTTGGTGAGTGGTTAAAATGAAGCGATACTGTATACTTTGGCGCATCACCAACAAACACTACACAGTTTAACCCAGGCACGAATTTAGGGGGGGGGGTCCTGGGGGTCCGGAGTCCCCCCGAAACGTTATACGGGTGGTCCGATAAACTATTTTCTTATAGCGTCTTCGACTTGCTGCACCGATTTTAACCAACAGTTTACTACATCTACTACATTGCACAATAAAAATTAAATAGGTTGTAATTTATATTTGAAAGCTGTAAAAAGTGCACAGTTTTTTATGTCATACCTATTGTACCATTTTTGTCATGAAGAATTTCTAAAAGGAAAAAATGGAGTCAAGTTGATTGACTCAGTACTTCCCACACATAACGATGATACCATTTTATTATTTTCTCATTGCATGAAGCTATAGTCTGAAATCCTCTTGCAACCAAATCATCGCCCACCCGCCCGCAAAAAAGCATCCATCACAAAAACTCTCGTAAACAGTTTCTTGCGTCTCCCTCCTTAGCAGGTAGGACGCCACAGTTTTTTTCTGCATGCTTCAACTGGACGATGCTAAATGATCAGTAGCCTCCAAACCGTCTAAAACCGAAGTTAGAGCTCGTTTATATTTTTGGTTTTTTTTTATTATGCTGCGCCGCCTCTGACACGATTTTTCCAAAACATACGCATTTTTCATCCTTGCCGCGGTAGCAATACTATGTCAAAATTTCATTAAAATCAATTCAATAATTTTCTCATTAGCAATACGAACGATCTGAAACAGCACTCGTATGTATACACCACAAATTTCAAGTTCCTTGGTTTCTGTACTAGGCAAGGCAATGTTCGGATGTACCTACAAAAAGGTATTATGTCATTAGGTTTTTCATTCACAGGTCAAATGACAGCCCATTGCGACTACAACAAATTTTTCAGCTTTACAACCCCCCAACTACCCCAATTTCACCCCCAACCAAAAAAAGAATATAAAATGATCAGGAACTCCTAAAACGCCTAAATCGAAGTTTGAGCTGCTTTTATATGTTTAGTTTTTTTATTACTGCTGCGCCGTCACTGCCACGATTTTTTCAAAACATGTTTTCTACTGTGAATACTGTGCCAAAATTTCATTAAAATCAATTCGATAATTTTCGCGTTACGTAATATATGTAGAACGATCTAAGACAATACTCGTATATATACATCACAAATTCTAAGTCCCTTGGTTTCTGTAATAAGCAAGGTAATGTTCGGATGGACCTAAAAAAGTGTATTATGCCGAAGCTAGGTTTTTCATTCACAGGTCAATTGACAGTCCATTATGGATACAACAAATTTTTCAGTTTTACAACCCCCCACCTCCTAACCACCCCAAATTCACTCCCACCCAAAAAAAGTATAAAATTATCATGAACCCCTAAAACGCCTAAAAACGAAGTTTGAGGAATATTACAAATTTTCCGTTTTTTGCTAATCACTCCGCCCCCCGTACAACGATTTCCAAAATTATAGGAACATTACCTACTACGACCCCACAAAATATCGCTGCCCAAATTTCATCACAATTCATGCAGGTTACTGAGATTACGACGTTAGAAAAACGCCAACAGACAGACAGACAGACCGACAGAGAGACCGACGGAAATGAGTGACGTGGATTTTCGTTATGTAGACATCATAAAACGCCCAAAAAGCGCATAATCTCAAAATCGAAAATTTTCGCGATCACAATACTCCCCTCACCTATCGGTGTGGGAAGTAAAAAGTTCATAAAAGGAAAGAAAAACAAAAAAGTCAAATAAAGTAATGTCTGATTGCTAACAAATTGCTATTTATATTGTATTAATTTCTTGAAGATTACTTGGATATCTGACGACGTAACACATGCTCTTAGAGCACAGTTTCCTATAAGCGTTAAGCTGCATTCACATCTGAGCGCACATGCATATGCGTGCGTGCTCAATGTGGTGTTCTCAAGTCATGTGTTGGTTATAGTTTTTACGTCTCATGCGTGTGTTCTCAACTCGCTCTACAAGATTTGGCTCGACATACGGTACTGTGCACCGACTGTGCGCCGACTGTGTCATGATCGCGCATCGGCTGTGATATTCACACCAGGCATGTCGTGTCCATACTGTCCGTCAGCTGGCGGTATGGATCGACGGTGATCGAACAGAGGAAGACGTAATTATAGCGTGCGGAACGTATCTAGTTTTGATGGAAGAGGAATAAAAAAAAGGAGAAAGATTTGGGTTAACCGTTTGTGGAGAGCTAGGGAGGAAGAAGGAGAATTTCACTCGGCATTTGTTCGACTCAAAGATGATCCAGAACAATTTGTTCGATACTTTCGTATCAATTTCTTGAAATTTGACAATCTGTTGAAACTTGTGAAACCGCATATACAAAAGCAGAACACTGTTTTATGCCGGTTCAGGGTTCTTCTATAGTACGAGCGGAGAAAAGCCCACTTATTTTTACACTCTTCGGACGTTGAGTTCAATTTATGTGCAATTTCTCTCCAAATATTGTCTTTTACTAGATTATTGTCGTAATCTTTATGTTTTAGATCGTATAAACATTCATGCTCTTGCACATAGATAATCAAACAATCTTCATTGACAGGCATTTTTTCCGCCTATTAACCACAACAAACGAATTTTCTTGAAATGCCAAGAACAGGGTGGTCCGTACGAATTGTATAATGACAAATCGGGAATCGGGACACCCGAAAATCAACGAGCGCTGGCCGAATCATGACTGGCGCCCTGTGGTCGCCTAACGCCTTTCAATAGTTCACACTAGGGCGGTTGTGCACGTGCCATGCTCCTACCGTGTCGGACCGTAACCTTGAGAAATCACTTTCAGAGCGGTCGGAAGCAGCACAGTCGGAGCACGGTCTGCGCCTAGACCTCTATGTGTGAATTAAAAACAGTTAATCCAATACATTTCAATGAAAACTTTGGATGACCGATTCAGTTCAAATCAACACAGTCGGCGCACAGTCGGTGCACAGTACCGTATGTGTGAATCGGCCTTAATGGGACGTCCACATTTGCATATTCGTGTTACTCAAACCATGTGCGCTCAGATGTGTACGCAGCTTTAGATATAACAAGCAGTAATTAGGAGTTAGAATTGAGTCAAAATCTTGCCTTGAAGATGATAACAGAGAAATACGTGTCGGGTTTGGATACATTGGTTTTGTGAGCGGTTAAACTGTGTAATGTTTGTTGAGTTGTTAGACTCAGCAAGGTTTTTGTTTGATGTGTCACTTATTGAACATCTAAATTCAAATTTAAACAAAACCTAATACCTCTGAAATTATGTTTGGGGTATCAATATCAACAAGAGTTATTTTAACAATGCATGCTCTAATTCTCTTCCTACTTTTCCAATCTTCTCTCATATTTATCTAACATTGTTTGGTTTCTTGGTGACCAGACCGACAGAATGACAAACTCATATAGATTAAAGGTAAGAGTCTTTCGGACCGGCGTGACAGTTATAACACCAACGAGTAGTTTTTTAAAATCGAATAAAAAGTTTTGAACCACATGAACTGATCCCAGAAGGGAGCGTTAATAATTATAGAGACAATAAAAAATTGAGTTGAAAAGTTTGTCGACGTATACGTAAGGAAATCCGAAATAGATAAAGCATTCAGTAACGAGGTTTGCACTATTTTCTTAATACTTCAAAAGAGATGATTTGACTATGACCGAAATAAGTTTGAATACAGGAAAATTGAAAATCTTATTGTGGATACTTTTCTAGCCCTACGCAAGTCCCAAATACTCCACCTGGCTCCAAATTTCCCAACGCCCTTTTAGAAAATGATAAGGTACCATGATATATGTAACATTTTCATTTTTCGTTTAGTTTTATGTTGTTACTGAAGAGACTCTCATAAACTTTGTTCAAATTACAAACAAGGCTTTAAAGCATGTCACACATATCAAATAATTATAGTTAGTGAATAATATTTTATTAGTCTCTACCTGTAAAGATAAATCGGCTAGGTATACAAAAAACTTGATAAAACCGGGACAATAAGTAAAATCATTTTTTGGCAATTGAAAAACGCAGTTTTTATTTTTTGTTTTTATTTCTCCACCGCCAGTGGTCCATTTTCAAAAGCAGTACCACAGCATAGTAAACAACCAGCACAATATCTCTGAGGATTTCCTATATAAAAATGGTCCTCAAAAAATTTGACCTTGGGATGATTTATGGATGGTTTTGCGGCTGTGAAGTTTGGGTAGAGATGCGAAAATGAAAATATCGATACCGGTACCAACTCGACATTTTTTAGACAAATAGGCGCGTTTGGTTCGTACAGAGAATTTTGTGCAATTGATTACACCCCTCAATAATTATATAATCATTTTCGATACCGATACCCCTACAAAAGTATCGATACCAGCTTGAAATCGCTCAAAAAGTATCCAAGATAAAAATACTCGATATTAGTGCAGCAGTACAAGTATCGAAGTATCGTTAGCATCCCTACAAAAAAATCATCCAAAAGTGGGGACGCGCGTGTAATTGGCGCCAACCTGAGTTATTGTGCTGGTTGTTTACTATGCTGTGGCAGTACCTTGATCTGTCCACGAATTAATCAATTCACAGTTATACGAGGGTCAAGGATTACTGAACAGCCAGACCGACGGAAATAGGTGAAACGGTTTTTCGTGATGGCATCGTTTTACATTTTAATCTTAATATCATGCTCAAATCAGAACGTCAAAAAAGATAACATGAATCTTACTGTTACTACGTATAAATGCGCAATACTGTTCAAAAATATTGAAGCAAATAAATATACGTTAGTTCAGTATCTTACCATAAAAACATCTTCGTCTCCCACATCTTTTGCACATTTTTGCAGAGAAGTCAAAGGCGAAGTGTCCGCATAACCTAGAAAAAAATATTGATATATTTTAGTATACTAAAAAATGTGTTTAAACAGAGTAGCGGTTGAGAAGAACGTGAACCTGAGATATTCAAATGACAAGCTTATGAATTAGCTACATAAAAGAAATGCCGCTAGAAGTAGAGTAGTATTTTTTCCAGCCAACTTGATGTATACTTTGGGCGCAAAGACGAAAACGGCCAGTGACCGAAAGTTTTGCTCAAACCTAAGTTTGGATATGTTAAAAGGAGCAAAGCTCCAAGTTTATTTCAATATTGCACTTTGATCGTTGTTGAATGGACAGACTTAGGTTTGCGCAACTACAAAATAGTCAAAGCCGGAAATCACGGTCAATAATAAGAGTTGTGTAATTTGGAATGTATTGGAAGAAAGGATGGGCTTGTGTAGCGACTGCACAGCACTGTCGGATGCCAAGTGTTTTACTCCAGTTAGAGTTGGAGATGTAGACCGAGGACGAGCTGCACCAAAAAACGTAATGGCTGTTGTTATGGGACCGAAAGGAGAAAACGATCTCTATCTATTGGGAACATCATCGGGAGTCCTTGGAAAATTATACGCTAGAAATTAATTTCAAAACTTCATGGAACTAAGAGATGTCCCAAAAAAAGAGCTCACGTTAAGAACTGCGGCTGGTGTGGAATCTCAATCGCGGCAAGGTTTTGCGGAATGTGGGTCTAGAAATAACTGCGTAAACAATTAATTTAAGAAACGCGTAAAATGCAACTCAAAATGTCATCCATCGTGAAGTTGCAGAAATAAATAAACATCGTTCTAATAAGTTAGGCTTATGCTGTTGATTTTTTTTTATTTAAACAAGAAACCGCATCAACCACGCAGGGTTATTAGCGGTGAAGACGGTACAATTCATACATAGGTATTTATACTGATTAAATTTGAAAAAATAAATTAATGTCCTTGATAAATTTCACCACATTTTTGGGTTGTAGCAGAAGTACTTCTTTGATGTCGCTGTTGATTGTTTTTTCTTTTTTTTATTAATAAGAAAAATGGTAATGGTTAATGGTAGGCAATGCTCTATTCATAGCATAGTTATTCAATATGAATGTTTTGTTTGTTTGAAAATATGCATCAGTTAAGATTTAACCGTTCCGTAACCATTCGACTATAAATAAGCAATTCTAAAAATTTGGATTAAAAAATTTCTAAACGCACAGACTTAGGTTTGGCTATTTGAAAACGATCAAAGTGCAAAATTGGATTCAACTTCGGACTTTTAGTCATTTTAAATAGCTCAAACCTAGGTTTGAACAAACGTTTCGGTTATTGGTCGTTTTGACTAGCCCAACATATACATTATTATAATTATTACTGGTGCTATAGTATCACAAGAAAATACTTAACTGAAAATCTTCAACAATTATCAAAGTACCCTCATAGCATATCTTATCAACTCTCATTTTTTCGAGGAGTACGTAAATCACTGTCATTTTAATAATCAATTTCTAACAAAGTTGAGGAAAAGTACATTAAATATGTTGCTATCTTGTTTCTTTTTGTGTATTATAAAAATCTGCCTTTGAAATAAGTTACAGCACCAGTGTCTGTATATACTGATATATCCTCGTAACTATAACAAATACCAATTTTATAAGTCCATTTAAAAACTTCCCACCATGGATTTCTCGAAAACCACCGACTAAACGTAAAAACGCCGAGATACGTCGAAAGATTTTTGAAGGGGGACAACTTTTAACCAAAACATACCCCTCACGCATCATCCCCTTAAAAATTTTAAATGACAGGGGTATCGAGTAATACCTTGTTTCAAAGGTATGTCGAAGTACTTTATTTAGACGTTTGATTTTTTTAAATCGGTTGATTCGTTTTTGAGAAAATTAGACTCCTTATGTATCTTAACTTGTTCAAATAGAATACAAAAACACATGAAGATATCACTTTTCATTGTAATAAGTGTTCAAATGTTGCCCGTTATTTTTAAATTTCTGACGGGCAGTTTCAAAAACATGTGGGTTATGATTGCAGCTTTCGATAGTGTGCTGACGAAGGTAATCCAAACTGCCTGTCAGGAATTTGAAAATTGCCTATATCATTGTTAGGCCAATAACAGGCAACATTTGAGCACTTACTGCAATAAACAGTGATATTTTCGTATGTTTTTGTCATCTATTTGAACAAGTTAAGGTATGGTATGGTAAGGTATGAACGAATCGACCAATTTTAAAAAATCAAACGTCAAAATAAAGGACTTCGACATACCTTTGAAACAAGATATTACTTAATACCCTTTGACATTTAAAATCTTTAAGGGGATGATTCTGGAGGGCAGAGGGTACAAGGGTGTGAAGTAGTTGTTGGTTAAAAAGTTATTCCCCTTGACAAATATTTTGAGTGTCTCGGCGTTTTTCCTTTTAATCAGCGATCTTCGAGCAGTCCGGGGTGGGAAGTTTTCAAATGCACACCCTGTATGTCCCACGTGCTACCCTAAAAATACCTAAATATTTAAAGGCCAAATATGAAACTTTTTTGTCTTTGCTACTGTAGCAATCTACTAGAAACATTTCGTTGCGATCAGACTATTTATGTATATCTATTATTTAAATTATAGGTTACAGTAGGAAAGAAATGAACAAACAAACAGACGGAAATAAGTGACATAGTATTTTGTGATGTAGATACAATACTTAAAAAAAACGAACCCGTAATGTCCAAAATCCTTATTTTTTTCACGATTTCAGCAATTCCACTCCCTATTAGCGTAGAAAATAAAATCGAGAATTCGAAACCATACAAAATTAACGCCTTCGTGCAAGTTGAACGAATAATAAATATACGACATACATTTTAATATCACAACAAAAATTCGATCAATAGTTTGAGAATCCGTGGGTTGGATTTTGAAAGGATAATTTTTATTACTTCTGATAAACCGCCAGTTTTACTTTTGATACTGAATGGCAGTAAAATATTTCTTTGTGTTTTTCTTTGTTCTATTATCTTCGGTGACAATACGAACAATGAAACAGAACATTTGTTCCAATAATAAATTTGAATAATTTGCAACCATAAGAATAACCATAAAGATGAAAACATAAAACAACGTAATTATAGGAATAGAACACTCATACATCCATATCTTTACATTTCAATTTTCGTATAAATTAATAAAAGTCTACAGACAATGATACTACTACATGGCTACTGAGATAAATGATGCGAAGAAAGTGGCTCAGAAAAGAAGTAATCATTGTTAGACTCACCATGTAGGAATCCCGTTGTAGTAAGGAAAGCATTGAAAAAGATACAAATAGAGCAGATAAGAAATATTACATATTTCCTAAATTAAATGACATTTTTTGAATATATGCGTTATATACAGAGTAAGTCTAAAGTATGGAACGCCTTGATTATCTCAGAGACGGTTCGCACGATTTTCAAGAATTTTGGAATAGATGGGGTTTTGTACCAAGGCCAATCTTGCTATGGTATTTACAATATTGTCAGATCTACCGTTTTCCCGGAAATATAATGAACGTTGTTATTTTAAATGGATCACCCTGTATATTTCTAAATTTTTTAAGTCCTTGGAAATTACTATTATTTTTTGTATATACTTCCTATACGTTACAACTAAATTTACATTGCATCTGCTCAATTAGAATAAGATATTAACTTGAAACATGAAGGCGGTTACAGCAGGTGCTCAAAATGTTGTTCGTTTACTTCAATAAATCCAGCCATGTGATTTTTGAAACTTCGCGGTACATTTTGCAATATGTTTGGAATCATAGCCACCTTATTTAGTTATTTTATCTTGGGCGGATGCAATGTAAATGGACGTTGTAAGTCCGAAATTATGAGGTTTGGATATAGGAAATATCATACAAAAAATAATCAGTAATTTTCAAGGATTTAAAAAAGGTAGAAATATACATGGTGATCCATTTGGAATGAAAACATTATAAATACTATCGTAAGATCGGCCGTGTTGCAAAAACCCTCATACTCCAAAATTCATGAAAATCGTGCAAACCATTGAGGCGGCCATACTTTAGATTCACTCTGTAGTTTACTAGGTAACAATTCTTGTATCTATTAATGGAAGTATATTTTTCTGATTGTATGTTAATATAATTTTGACCATTACATAATTTGATATGGTTTGTAGGGGAACTAATTACGAGTATAAATATTTGTAGCTTTTATTAATTAATTCGGCTGTTCATTTGGTTGATGTATCCAATTTTGACTCTGATATTTTTTTATCTAATAATAAAGTCGTTTGACTTTTAACAGTACTTTTCATGCATTTGTAAGATAAATAAAATTCTGAACAGCATCTATTCATGGCCAATAAGCGTCGCTTAACACCGCCATTATAGGGATGGTTCTAATAGGATTCGCCTTGAATTGGGTCAAAAAGAAAATGAAGTCAAGTTGATTGACTCAGCACTTCCCATACACTAGGGTGACACCAGTTTATTATTTTCCCATAGCATAAAGCTACAGTTTGAGATCCCCTTGCAACCAGATCATCGTACGCCCGTGTGCGCCGCTAGGTATTTCTTTCACAGGCCTATTACGAAAACAACAAATTTTTCAGTTTTACAACCCCCCACCGCCCCACCACCCCAATTTCAGTTCCACAAAAAAAAAATAGAAAATTGTCAGAACCCTCTAAAACGCCTAAAAACGAAGTTTGAGCTGTTTTGTTTTTTTTATTACTGCTGCGCCGCCTCTGACACGATTTCTGAAAAACCATACAGGTTTTTCATCCTCACCACGGAAATAACACTGTGTCAAAAATGTCAATAAAAGCAATGCAAAAGTTTCCACGTTACACAATACTGGACGATCTAAAGCAATACTCGCATGTATATACGTCAGAAAATTTAAGTATCTACCTTGGTTTTTGTAATAGGCAAGGCAATGTTCGGGTGGACCTAAAAAAGTGTATTATGCCGCTAGGTCTTTTTTTCCCAGGTCAGGTGGACAACCTATTATGAATACAGCAAATTTTTCAGTTTAACTAACGACCCACCCTCTACCGCACCCCAAAAAATGTAAAAAATGACCTGAAACCCCTAAAATGTCTAAAAACGTTTAAGGAATATTTGAAATCTTTTGTTTTCCGCTAATTACTCTGCCGCCCACGTACCGATTTTCAAAATTATAGTAGTATTACCTACTACGACATCACATCATATCGCTGTCCAAATTGAATCACAGTCCATGCAGCGGTTACTGAGATTACGAGGCTAGAAAAATGCCAACAGACAGACCGACGGAAATAAGAGACGTGGATTTTCGTCGATATCGATATCATAAAACTCCTAAAAATCGTATATCACCTATCGGTGAGCAAGGTAGGTATTTTATATTTTAAAATGTTAGTTGCTTAAAAAAATGTAGTTATTGATAATAACTTTGAACATTGTAGAGTTAACTTAAATGACAATACCTGTCTAAAATATAAACACAAGATGCAATCGTTGCTGCACTGGAATTTCCATTTAATCTTACAAAAATTGAATACAGCATCCATATAAAAAATAAGTTAACGAATGAGAGCTAAAGGTGACACATCGGACTGAAAATATTTTATGGCATCACATCACATAGAGAACTAAAGATGGAAATATGTTCCTTCATTCCCAATAATGTCTGGATTAGGCGATTCTACTTCTTCTTATGACGTTGTCTCCGTTCGAAGGTTGGCGATCCAAATGGCTAACGTAGTTCTAGATACAGCCATGCGGAAAATGTCAAGTGATGAGCAACCAAACCATCCTCGGATGTCCTTCAACCAAGAATTTTGGCGTCGGCCCACAGACCTTTTTACCTTGGACATTTCCATCTATAATGAGTTGCAGAAGTTCGTACAACGCTGGTACAACGTCGGCGTCGGTGCGGGCAGATTCTCTCTCACACTTCCGCGCGTGGAAGTGCTCCTACCCGGTGATCTTACCGATTTCCTAAGCCCCCCATAATTAAAAAATACCGAACAAAGCGCGATGCTACTCTGATCAACCACTAATATAAAAAAGCTGAAAGTTAGTTAAAATAAGACGATACCATGGTTAAATTGAAAAAAAAAATGATAATATTGCAGTAATAGAAACATACATTCTTTCACAAGCTCCTTGACCTATCTGATAGGCTGCCACTGGTTTCTAATCAGCTGTCAAACCCCAGCTTCCAATGTGAGACTATTATGGCTGATTGTGGCCAAATAAGGAGAGAGCCCTTAGCGATACCTCTTTAGCCCATAATATTCAATTTGAATTGGTTAACAAAAGACAAAATATGCATAGCAGAGAGTAAGATAAGTCCGCCAGGTAGTGTTCACCCTTATGGTGTGAATTTGACCAGTAATTTTAATTTCCCATCAAATCTTTGTATGCCACTGGCATCATATCTAATAGATTGTATTTCCATATCTCAATCTAAACAAATTGCCATGGCTATTCTTGGCCTCTTGGGAGCACCGCGTTTGGCCGGCGTGACGTTTTGCTTTTTTTCAGCATTAATGCCCCCAAATCTACCAGATAGTGCAAGAGTACGGTCCTACTGAAGTTCCTTATCTATGTACGAACCCTGCACGGCTGATTGTTACCACATGAGGAGGGCGCCTCTTTAGCCCATAATATAGGAAGGGATTGGCTCAAAAAGGCAAAATGCGCATGGTGAATATTTTTGAAGTCCGCTTACCGTCCAGAAGGTCCTCGACCGCGGTGCGGACGCCCTTGTCAAAGGCGCGTGCGTCCGCGGCAGCTTGGAACGTCAAACCAAATTTCTTGTCGCCGGTTTTCCAGTGGTGAAAAGTTGGCATCACCTTGTTGTACTCGAAGTCCTTCTTTATCGTGCAGCTCAGGATTATCTGGAAACAAAGAAAACTATCAGTAAACTCTAAAACTGTTAAAATGCCAGTTTGGAGAAGTTCCGATACTTAAAATATGACAGTTTGGAGAAGTTCCGATACTTAAAATATGACAAAAAAACGGGTATATATTAAGGTCCATTCTTAGTAGGCCACCCAAAATCCATCCTCCGAAAAAGGATCCATCAGAACTGAGTGCCCAGCCATGCCAACCTAGTGAGAAAGGTGGTGATACAGCTCAGCGGGATTCCCCTTAACGTGGAAGTCCTGCGCTTCCCCAGAATGAATTCCCGCATTGCTCAGACAGCAGGACAATCCCACAGTAGGTGCTCGACAGTCTCATTTACATGCCCTCTGCGCAGGGGTGTATCACTTAACCTCATATTATAGAGGTCTTCCCTTAGCTGACACCAACCGCAATTCTGGCGTATTGTCTGGTCATGGACAGGTAATGTTCAGATACCTCCTCGGATGAATGAATGAGAGGGAGAAAGGCTTTCTGGTGACCAGAACCACCAGTGCAAAGGCCTACAAACGGGCCCTTATGCACCTCTCCTTATACCCTAGTTCCCAAGTCCAGCCCTCTTCACAAAGGTGAGGATGGCCTTGGGTCCTGCCGATCTTATATCATCAGGTTCAAGAATCCTTGAACCTAGTATGGTCTGCCTGTGATACCCAAGGGCTTCACAACGACATAGTCGAGGACTCTTCCTTCTCGTCGGGTCACTTGCCACCCCCATCGCATACAAGTAACGTTTGAAGGTGTTATGGCCGGATAGCAGGCCGACAAGTAACCTTAGCGGGTTTCTGTTCAGTGACAGACAGAACCGCCCCACCGTGGCCAGAGGTCCTAAAATAAGTTCTCTAGCTTGACGGAGATGTCCAGAGATTCCTCTCCATCTCATAAGATGCTGATTTTGCAACCACACCTCTATTTTCCTTCTAATGGTTCCTGCTGCTAGCCCAACAGTCAGTTCAGGACCCAGGGAATTAATCATCGACCCTCGTCTTACGAGCGCGTCCGCCATTTCATTGCCACCAACTCCAGCATGAGTCGGCACCCACATAAGTGACACCTGATGTGTTGCCGATATGTCATCCAAGACCTTTCTACATTGCAGAACGAGCCTTGATGTAAACCTACAAGCACTTAATACTTTTGATGATGCCTGGCTGTCAGAGCAAATGGTGATCTGCCTGCTAGTCCCCTGAATTTCGTGAATATGAAAGGCACAAGCTAAAATCGCATAATTCTCTGCTTGGTGTATCCCCCAAGAGAGAAGGAGGGTAGATACCTCCTCACTAGGGTAGCTAAGCAGGTCCTTGGCAGTTGAGCAGACAGAAGTGTCTTCCCACGCCACCTTAAAGGCCTTGTGGGTCCCCTCTTGGTCTTGCCATAACGCCGAAGGGCAAGACACAAAGATTCTCGGGCCCTCAGGATTTTGGACTCGGCCGCCCTTCTTTTAGAGTGGTCCTCTAAAATATTGCCTTTGAATTGTCCGTGCCGTTTTACCCAGCTAACTATTACGTTGTTGCCGAGAGATGCATTCACAAGTGCCTCATGGCAACCCAATGCTGAACTCGTCGTTAGCTTGAATCACTTGAGAGCCAGTAGCGCTTTTCTGTGTGATGTTCCTTTAGACATTTTTTTTGGCTGGTATGGTTATGCTGGCATGTTTGTCAGAGGACCCTATTTCCCTTGAGGTTTTCCGAAACTCAACTAGCTACCCCATTCCGATCAAGCTTTTATGTCTCGAGTTTCGCAGATTACATTTTAGTAGACAAGGAACACACCTCACTGGCAAGACGTCGAGATGTCCAAAAACACGATGGGAATACACACAATATCATAGATAACACTTGATTTACGACATAACTAACTAAGCGTGTCCCAGGTGACACATGTCATCTTTGTAAGGCAAGTTTTTTTAATCCTCCATAAACGGATTGAATGTCTTTGGACACATTAGAATTACCACTAAATATTGATCTTCCTGTATCAATGCATTTGAAATTATTTCAGTAATTTTTTTATAAGTGTTTGGTCCTTAAGAATTGTAAGATAGCGATTTTTTTAATTAAACTGGAATACGAATTGATTCTCTGTAGTGATAAATCGCTTTATGAATAATCAAAATATGGCTTGAACTTATGTATTCATGATATACACAGGTTGAGATTTTAAAAAAACATTTATTAAAAAGGTTGGCTCTTATTCTTAAAATTCTTCCTCGATCATTTTAGTAATTTTTTTACATCTCAAACATTGTCGACCATCGGACATATTGTATATAGAAAACTAAAATGTTGGTATTCTCCCAAATCCTCAAGAAAAGTAACATCACAAAATATCAGAAATTACTAGCTCAAAAGTACAATACATGTAATCAGTGCCTACCAACTGTATGTAGAAACAATACAAGAAAGTATTCAACATTGAGAAAATGAGAACTGACAAGACATACCTAACGAAAAAATTTCGGCCCATTTCTTGTTGACCCAAAAATAACTTCAGCAAAAAGTCACTTTTTGATTTTTACAACCTCCTAACTACCCCAATTTCACCCCAACCAAAAAAGTAGAAAACGAACGGGTGCGCTGTTTTAATATCTTTTTTTATTATTGTTGTACGCTACTGCCACGATTTCTAAAGATCATACGCTTTTCCCATCCTCGCCAAGGTAGTAACACCATCAAAATTTCATTAAAATCAATTCAGTAATTACCTAGTTATACCATACAGAACGATCTAAAGTAATACTCATCGTATGAGTATACATTAGAAAATAAGTCCCTTGGTTTCTGTAACAGGCAAAGCAATGTTCGGATGGACCTAAAAAAGTGTATTATGCTGCTAGGTATTTTTCTTTCGCACATCAATAGACAGCCTATTATGAATACAATACATTTTTCAGTTTTGCAACCCCCCACCTCCAACCACCCTAATTTCGCCCCCACCCAAAGAAGTAGAAAATCATCACCCCTAAAACGCCTAAAAAAGTTTGATGAATATTGGACTTTTTTTGTTTTTTGCTAATTAGTCTGCCGCCTATGCACCGATTTTCAAAATTATAGCATAACCTACTACGATCCCACAGCATATCGCTACCCAATCGTAATCCATGCAGCGGTTACTGAGATTGCCAGGCTAGAAAAATGCGACAGACTGACGGAAATGAGCTACGTGAATTTTCGTTATGTAGACATAGATGGCCTAGAAGCTAATTATCTTAAAATCGAAAATTTTCGCCATCACAATACTCCCCTCTCCTATCGGTGTGGGAAGTAAAAAAGTAGAAAACGACCGCAACCTCTAAAACACATAAAAAAAGTTTGAGGAATATTTGAATTTTGTTGTTTTTTTTTTTGCTAATTAGTCCGCTGTCCAAGCACCGATTTTCAAAATTACTGCAGCATTACCTATTCTACGAATCCACAGCATATCGCTACCCAAATTTTATCAGAATTCATGCAGCGGTTACCGAGATTACGAGGCGAGAAAAAGGCGACAGACAGACCGCTAGACAGACAAACGGAAATGACTGACGTGGATTTTCGTTGGGTAGACATCATAAAACGCCCAAAAAGCGTATTACCTTAAAATCGAAAATTTTCGCGATCATAATACTCGCCTCACCTATCGGTATGAGAAGTAAAAACTGAAAATGGGATAATCAAATATTTTTAAAATGTGCATCGTCATTGTATCTCTCTCTAAACATCGATTTTTCACCAAACCATTACATACCTATCCAAACAGCTAAATATCCATAAACACTACAAACCACCACGTTTAATTATGTTACTACGATTACTTTCTGATGAATGAAATGTTTGGATGTATGGTCTGACATTTTGTATCTACCCTGTGTATCTGCCTTTGACGTCAGTCATAATCGCAGTGTTTAAGGAATCCATTAGTAATCATAGATCTGCTACCGTCAAACGGCAAAGACCTGGACATCATAATAATTATTAATGTATCTTGCCAAATTACGTACATCACTTTGTTATTACACTTATCTACTTAGAAAATAGTCGATTCGAAAACGTCGTCAGTATATCGTGATTGAATGTTTATCCATATAACTGTGTTTTGTATCTCCGACTTTGTATCAGTCACGCCAACCAATAATAGCATAATGAATGAAAATAAAAATGATTTACTAATGTTTCGGTTGCTGTTGCAGCCTGGATCGAAGTACAAAATTGTTCAAAAATAAAATCATCCTAAGGCATGCATTACTGGTTTCCATTATCGATTTAGTTGTGCACTTGTAACGCTCCATTTCTTCAAAAATCTACTACTAACATTAAACGAACGTTAGTTCTAAAAATAAAGGTGTTGTTGCTTCAAATTTATTTTGTATCAAACAATATTGTATTTTAACAACGCTACAAGGACCAAAAAGTTAGTAAAATGTTACGATCTCCAATTAACGTCGTTTTATTTATTGAGCTAGTTCAGAGACAACCATAGGATTGAGATTTTAGAAGGTACTGTTGGGGACCATATTATAGTTATCATTGTATACTAATTATTATGTACATTATTCTATACATTATTATATTATATTAGATTTGTTGTATTTCGCTTTCGCAAAATTTCGCTTATAGTAGGAGCTATTAATGATCCGACAGTAACATCGTCAGTTATGGCTGCAAATATATCTAGTCTCAATATACTTGCTGATTATCTTAGAGATAGATCTTTCGAAGTTCCTTCTACCAGTAGGATCCAAAATACGCAGGTGAGGGCTCCAAAGGATGACAAAAAGTATAGTAAACCTAACGTGACTTGTTTTTGCTGCGGAAAGAAAGGTCATAAAAGAAATGATTGCTATTTTAAAACTAAAATATGCAAAATATGCAACGTAGTAGGTCATCTTCAAAATGTGTGTGATAAAAACCAAAAAAAAATTAAAGCAGAAAATAAATCTACAGAAAAAAGCGTTTTCCAAAGGGTTAAATTGATATCGGCTGAAGCGAATAAATTTTCTCGAGACATATTTGTAAACAATAGAAAAGTACCGGCTTTTATTGATTTTGGCAGTGACTGCTCCATCCTTCAATATGATACTGCCGTTAAATTAGACCTTCAGATCAAACCTATGAAAAATGCAATTATGTTATCGGGATTTTTGGGGCATGGTATCGAAGTAGATAGGTTAGCCATTGCAAATGTAAACATTAATGATGTTGAACTGCCGTGTACGTTTTACATAATCAATGAAATGGAATGTGAATGTATTATAGGACAAAATTTCATGGAAAGCCCTTTTATAAACTATTCTAGAATTGGTAACAATTTAACCTTTTTCTACGCAAATCAGAAGTCTTGCAAAGTGCAGCTTACATCAGAAATTTTTGAAAATGATTGTCTCAAAGAACTGTTGTTTAAGTATAATTGTATATTTGATTCAAAGTCAAACAAAACCCTAGGCATGATACCCAATGTGGATATGGAAATTAAATTAACCACAGACATCCCAGTAGTATGTAAGCCATACAGGATGGCAGAATCGGAAAAATGTAAGTTACGCGCAATTACAATAGAACTCCTAGAGGCAGGCATTATCAGTGAAAGTCATTCATCATAAATATGCAAGTCCAGCTTTATTAGTAAGTAAAAAGAATTGTGACGAAAAACGCCTATGTGTTGACTATAGAGCCCTTAATGCCATAACAATAAAAGAAAAGTTTCCGTTACCTTTAATAGAAGATCTTTTGGATAGGCTGAGGAATTGTAAATAGTAGTTTGGATTTCAAATCAGGATATCACCAAATAGCCATGAGCTCAAACTCCATTGAAAAAACAGCATTTATCACTCCAGATAATTTATACGAGTACACTCGAGTTCCATTTGGGCTATGTAACGCTCCAGCCATATTTCAGAGGGCCATGCATCTACTTTTTAGAAAAATAAATACTAAAAATGTCTTAATATATCTTGACGATGTTTGGGTTGTGTCAGAAACGATTGAATTAAACATAAGTACTCTAAAGGAAATATTTCAATTGCTGCAAGAAAACAATATAACGTTAAATTTATCCAAATGTCATTTTCTTCAAGAATCGATCACTTTCCTGGGCTATAATATTGATAAAAATGGTATTTCTCCTGACGCTACTAAGATCGAAGCAGTTGAACATTTCCCCACACCTGGTAATGTCCACCAAGTTCGTCAGTTTTTGGGCTTGGTCGGATATTTCAGAAAATTCATCGATACATTTTCTCAAAAAACAAGCATTCTCACAAACCCCTTGCGTAAAAACACAGCTTGGTCTTGGACGGAAAATCACAATAAAGCAGTAAAGGAGCTTAAATCAGCGTTGACGTCAAATCCAATTCTAATAATATTTGATCCAACCTTAAAAACAATACTGTACACTGACGCAAGTCGCGATGGTATTGGAGGAATACTTATCCAAATTACAAGTAAGGGGAACAACCAGCATTCTACAGCAAACAAACTAACTCGGCAGAAAAAAAATATCATTCATTTGAATTGGAGCTGTTAGCTATTGTATCTTCAATAAAAAAGTTCAGACACTATTTACTAGGAATTCATTTCATAATAAGGACAGACTGTAACGCTGTGAAAAATACAATGTCAAAAAAAGAGATCATTCCGCGTATAGGCAGATGGGTTTTGACTATGCAAGAATTCAATTTTAAAATCGAACATAGACCTGGGATACAGATGCGACACGTTGACGCTCTCAGTAGAAACCCATTACCAAGTATAGATCAATCTACAACGGTAGAAACGGTTATGCGTATCTCGGAAGGAGACTGGTTAGCTGCAGTTCAGAATAAAGATAAAGAAATAATCAAAATTAGAGAAATACTAGAGTCGGGTAATTGGTCAGAAAATCAAGAAGTATTTTTGAGTTATGACCTTAGAGCCGGTAAAGTATTCAAACTAACTGATGAAGGTAGACGTTGGGTAGTTCCAAAGAACTGCCGCTGGCAAATAGTACAAGCGAATCATGATGAACTTGGGCATTTCGCTCTGGAGAAAACTCTACATCGGATTAAAGAAAAATACTGGTTTCCAAGAATGCGTAATTTTGTAAAGAAATATATAAAATCATGTTTAAGCTGTCAATACCACAAAGTACCATCTGGGAAAAAGCCTGGATTCATATTTTCCATTGCTAAATACGCTCGCCCATTCCACACATTGCACATTGACCATTTGGGACCCTTTGTAGAATCTTACAAAGGTAACAAATACTTGTTGGTAACCGTAGATTCATTCACTAAATTCACATTCATTCGAGCAGTTCCAAACACCAAAAGCAAGCATGTCATTGAAGAATTATCACATCTCATCAGTATATTTGGAACACCGAAACGTTTAATATCAGATGCTGGTAAAGCATTTGTCTCCTCGAAATGCAAAACTTTCTGTGAAGAAAACGGCATTCGACATTATACAACAGCAGTAGCCGTACCTAGGGGAAACGGACAAGTGGAAAGATTCAATAGGACTATTCTAGATAGCCTAGCAGCGACGGGAGCGAAAATGGATACAAAATATTGGGACAAAAATATAGATAAAGTACAACTTGGCATAAACAGCACAATTAATAGCACCATCAATACGACACCTGGAGAAGTTCTTTTCGGCATAAAGTTGAACTCAAAATCTGAACGCTACAATAACCATGTCTATGAACCGGCTATCACTGATGTAACAAAATTACGTCAGGAAGTATTTGAAAGACTGGAAGAAAACAGAAAACGTCAAGATGAATATCAGAACAAAAACAAGCGAAAGGCACCCGAATTCAAAGTTGGAGAGAAGGTTCTCTTGAAGATTTCTAACTTTACCAGCGACGGAACCACCAACAAATTGAAAGAAAAATTCAAAGGCCCATTCACAGTTACAAGAGTAATGGGAAATGACAGATACGAGGTGAAAGAGGATTTAGGCAGCGAACGTTGTAGTGGGTCAAAAAGATATGTAGGAGTGGCTGCAGTAGAAAACATGAAGCCTTTTGTGGTCAGGAGTGACGGTATATGGTAAGTCATATACATGTATATGGTATATGTCTGGAGTTAGGTACTAAACTGTAGGTTGGTGACCCGTGGGTCGTTCGGGCACTAGTAAAGGCCTCAGTTAAAGTACAAAGATATTAGATGGGATACTAAACTGTTGGCTGGTGACCCGTGGGTCGTTCGGGCACTAGTAAGGGCCTCAGTTAAAGTATAAGCTAAAATTGGATACTAAACTGTTGGTTGGTGACCCGTGGGTCGTTCGGGCACTAGTAAGGGCCTCAGTTAAAGTATAGGTTAAGATTGGATACTAAACTGTTGGTTGGTGACCCGTGGGTCGTTCCGGCACTAGTAATGGCCTCAGTTAAAGTATAGAATATGCGCTGGATACTAAACTGTAGGCTTGTGACCCGTGAGTAGTTCGGGCGCAATATATACGGCCTCAGTTAAAGTAACAGCGGCAGTGTTACATTTATGTGTATAGCTGTACCTATGTATTGTAATGTAATGATAAACTGGAAGGCCTTAAACTATACACTTGTGCGCCGTAGGCGTTCGGGCACATTGCACTGAGTGATAGTTAGAATGGCCAGAAAAAAAAAGGAATTAGAGAGAAAAAAAAATTATAATTTTGATAACGTACACGTACTCGTTACTTTTGTTGCAGATACCCTAGTAGCGAGGACGCTACAACGTCAGGATGGCCGAATGTTAGGGACCATATTATAGTTATCATTGTATACTAATTATTATGTACATTATTCTATACATTATTATATTATATTAGATTTGCTGTATTTAGGACGCGCTGTATACAAGCGCGCGAAAGATATGTTTACGTTTATTTAGGGAGGCCCATTGGTGGGGCAGTCTTTCTTTGTACTCGGCATAGATAAGATCGGGCAATAAATACGTTCTGAAAGTACGTGGCGTTTCCTTCCATAACAGTACATTGAAATCGTAATTATCAACAAGAAAAATAATGTCAGTATAACTAACTAAGGGCTGCACACTTTCCCAAACGGTATCAATAAGTCTGTGTGGAATTTGTTATTCTTCTTTTTTTTTAACGCGTACAGAAATTTGAATGTTCGGTATTGCAACCACCTTTGGACAACATGTAATTTTTTATAATGCAAGGGTATTTGACGACAAATGTTTGTGCATTTGCAAGGCATACATACTATTTACCTAATTGAGCAAATAAGATCTAACAGGAATCAATAATGTGGATATCTGTCACCCATAATTGTAAGGCAAGGATTGAGGAGAAAATACGAAAAAATGCATAACTCGAAAACTACAAAAAATTGCATAATAGGGGTGATTCAGATACTTCTAGGTGTGCTCTATTTCTGGACTTTTGCTTGACACTATTTCTTAGGATATCCTGTATTATGATAAGGGTCGCCTTCTCGAGAACATTTGAGAGGTGCAAAAAAATACAAACAAACATTTTATCATGTTTTCCCAACATTTTTTTTTAAATGCAATTATCTTAATAATGTTTCAAATAAAATTTATTATACCATTTTTTAAGACTTTCTGTAGTATAACAAACATTATTTAGGTGATGATTTCTTACAAATTTCCATGTTGCCAAATTTCCTTCTACAGTATGCGCTGCACGACATGTAGAGAATGAGTATTAAATCAAATATTATTCCATACTGTTCTTCGATTTTAAATGTCAAGAAACATGAATGATAGTGATATTGAATATATTTTTGTTTTTGTCACCATGTTGGCCCTTTCTTTCGATTCGTATTTCATGAATAATGACGATGATTTAACGATTTACTATCGAGTGTTTTCCGCGCATTCGTAATCAATGAAATCCCAACTCACGATGCTTCACGGTTACACCGTCTATTATCTCGCTGTGTAATGTTGAATATACTTTCTCGCATAAAACCTGCTTGGGTAGTGTAGACATTTCAGTCTTGCTTTTGCTTTCGCACGCGCAGAAAACGGAATGCCGCTCACGTTATACTATCTCGAAATGAGCCCCGCGGTAAGGAGCACCTTGATCACGATCAAGGCCCTTGGATTAGACGTGGACATGAAGCCGGTCAATCTGATGGCTGGGGAGCATATGACCCCCGAGTACCTGAAGATGAATCCTCTTCATACGGTGCCCACTTTGAAGGACGACGATTTCGTCGTGTTTGACAGCCACGCTATCAATTCTTATCTGGTAAGTAACTAAGCAATATAAAGACCAATTGGTGCGAAAATGTTTAAAACAAAAAAAAAAAACGTTTGATCAGTGCAACAACTACATTGTAAGTTTATCTTGACTCTGAAACTTGTTCTGTGGTTGTCACTTTCCTGCAGTTATGGTGGGCTAAGTATGTAGAGTAGCCAAGGCTAAACTTCGCTGTTTGTGTCCTTCTTGGTTTTTGAAATAAAGACGATATTATTATATTTGACGAAAAATTAGTTTCTAATTGAAATTTGTGACTCTGACAGGCAGCAGCTTTTGTTTTTCTGGTGTACTGGCTCTTATTTTGGATTCGTCAGCAATGCAAATGGAACATTCCTTTAATATTTCAGGGTCACCAGCTTAGGATGTTATTACACTCATGTCACTAATCTCAAATTAACGTTTTATACAGTAAGGCCCATCTATATAACATTTGTTTTGTTTACAAAGTGAGAAGGTCCTCAAAAAATGTTTAATGGCCCGTGGCCTTTCAAAAAAAAAACCGTAATACTGTTATTTTTTAGTAAGTATGGTTTTTTTGGACAGTTATGTCAAAATATCCTAATTTAAGCGCAATAAATAAAAAAAATATTAAAATAATATAAGTTCAGTGGACAATGTGTGTCCGTAAATTGATGGTTGATAGCCAACCTGTGGAAGTCACGATATAACATATTAGCCTAAACTTTAAAAAATTATGAATTTTTCACCTTTTTACGTAAAGGTATACTATCAGTCTGCAAGAACGGTGGGTATAAAGCAAAGTTGAGGAAGAAAATATTTGATAACAGAAGGTTAGGCATTTTTGAAATGCTACGACCAGTTTTTTAAATGCTGTGCAGATTTGAATATAGTTTTTGTAAAATGCTTTAATTTTGGATATATTAAATTGGCGATGTAATCTTTTGTTTGCAATACGAGCCGCGGCCTTGTGGCCTTGCAAATTTATTCAACTGTGTAGTCCACTGATACGCGTAACAAGGGGTTTGATTAGGTTGATACCTCCTTCCACAGGACCCTATTGTGTCTAGTCGTTGATTGTGACTCACACGTATCCACATTTTTTGTCGAAGGAGATCTGTACTGGGAAAGAGCACAATACGTGCACCGCTATTTCGTATACTCCACAAAGCAGAAACGATAGTCCTATGTTTGCTCCAGTACTCCAGACCCATATTTCGTTAGTGTTTCCTCACGACAATGTAAACAGACCGACCGGAATGCGCAGATCATTTCTGCTCCATTCTAGGATCCTAGGGGGAGTATGATATGTACGCTAATATCTCTTTGGAGAGTATCTTTTGGAAAATACCATGGGCCATTCGTGATTGCGCGTAAGGTTCTGCTTTGCAGGAACTGTAGATCTCGTAAGTGCGTTCTGGCGAGAAAACACCATACAGCACATGCGTAGACGACTATAATGATTTGCTTTATTTGTTGATTTGATACTTTTCGATGACAGACTATTAATAGATATGTTCGATAACCTTACAGGTCGACAAGTACGGTAAAGACGACTCCCTGTATCCCAAAGATTTGCAAAAACGAGCCACAGTCAATCAAAGGTTGTTCTTCGACTGCGGTGTGCTGTTCCCGAACCTGGCAGCTATAGTTGGTTCCATTCTGAGACAAAATGCCAAAACTGTTAGCAAAGATAAGGCAGACAATGTAACGCAAGGTAAGCTTATTTCGTCCTAATCCTTAGTTTTGCGAATGATAGTACTTTGCACGTATCAGTCATCATGTGGAAAATTAACCGGTCTCGGTGGTCTATTTCGAATGCAGAAGGCTGGCAGCGGATGATTCACTGTCAAAGGATCTGCAGACCATCACATTACCGCTTGGGGACTCAAGAATATGGTAAAATTCAATGATTCCATCAAGACCCGGGAATGTATACTTCCAAACAAAAAGTGCCCAAACCAGCACCCGATTGTAATGAACAATCTGGGGACCTGCTGCCCCTACTGCTCTGTCTATACTTGATGCATTCTAGAGAAAGAAAATTCGACTAATGCGCCACCCCCAGACTCTTTCTTACCATCGTGCGACTGGTGACCTATACATTTTCTACCTGTATTCAATCGGAGTTATCCTTTATGATTCCATCACTCATCAAGCCTATTAGATGCACCCGCGGGACTACTGAATCTCATCGCAAGCCGGTCGTTCTTCATACATCAAGAACCGAGCGGTACAACTAAATCTTTGTTCCCAGTGTCCAGAGCTTAGTATAGACTGCAAGGAGATGAATTTATTGAGCCTTCGAGTGTTTACCCATTTACGTCCCGCGTCAACAAATTTCCTCAAACATAACCTTTTCATAGCAGCCGCGGTTCTCTGGTACTTAGGATTTGCCTATGCGGTCTGCTCAGTTATAAAAAATAAAAGAATCGAATAAACGGTGAATATACTCTGAAGTTTATTTGGCAGTTGTGCCAGGTTACAGCCTTTGTTTTCTTCTTGTTCTCTCTAATATCGTAAGGCGGTGAGGCATTTGTATTTTTGATAAATTCAAAATGAGAGTCATTTATATATAAGCACCTTAGACCTTTTTAATGAATGAATTTGTTTCACAGACAACAACCCTAAAGCGAGACAAAACAGCATCTCGGAATCCAATAACAAATCAGTCCAGTGATGGAAACTCAATCCCATTTTACACTGTAGCATGACAGCTCTGAATTCCTGTTGCTTTTTTTTGCAAAATATCTAACTATAACCATAATACTGTATTATATTATGCGGCAGTTAGTCCTTCCAAGACAGGGTGTCATTTTAAAATGGACTAGTATCACGAGGTTAAGAACAATGATTTAATTATTATGACCGCTTAGTGCATACAAAAATAAACGTTCTGCTGCATTTCGTTACTTTCTACATCATTTTGTTTTTTAGTAATTCCATTCTAAAGTTTAAAGAACGGAATTCAAGTTCAGCCAATCACTGCCAACCGCGCGAATTATCAGCAGTGCATTGTTGCCAAGAACAGCTCCGACTCGCAAAACATTTACATTTCACATAAACATGTTATTTGCTATACCAACTGTTATAAATATTTTGAAACTCACTTCTTAGCTTTCACATTTCTCATCTCCGTATTGAAGAACTGCATATTATCCACATAAAAGTCGTTCACCATAGCCATATCAACTTTAGGCAGGTTATCTGAATCGGCTTTTGTGAATCCACTATCGATTTTGCTCATACTTGTTGGTTATGTTATGATAAAATAACTTGAAACCCAGTAAAATGGAATAAAAGGATATCCTGTACAAATAAACGCAAACAAATAATAATAACTTAATAATAACTTTAAGATTGTTGGAAATTACAGCCAAAGCCCAATGGAATTTGGAAGTGACAATGACCGAATGACGATTGATTGACAGGATTGACGGATCGAACCTTAACTTAGCTTTCGGAAGAGTTGTTCCAAATTATGGTTCTATCACCGTCCTAGAACTGTTTTCATCAAACCCCGCCCATTTTACAGTTCTAAAAACGGTGATTGGTTGGTCCACCAGCGTACCAACCAATCATCGATTCTAGAATCACAAAATGGGCGGGGCACGATGAAAACCGTTCTAGGACGGCGATAGAACCGTAATTTGGAACAGCCCTGGAATTTCGGATCACGGGACATTAAAACCACAAAACATATCAGACGGGAACAGAAGACAAGATAGATGAGCCAGCCCGCGTACAGCTCCGGCATTCGCCATCAGAATGCGGCAACACAGCACACATATCTGTCTTTTGATTGGCTGTTCGCCTATAGGGCCGTGACGTCACGGCCCTAGGAAAATTCAAATATTTTCCTTATTTTCTTGGCTTTCCCGTGTCCAAAAAAATCGGGGAAAAAAACAGGATGATTTTTATGACGCACTCTGTCATATGCAACCATAAAAAAAAATCATGATACTAGTCCATTCTCACCTCTACCATATATTTGCTTTCAAATTTTAGTATTGAATAGACTGTTCAACCGTCAACGACGGAAAAAGAGACGATATCATATCCACTTTTCTGTCGTTTAACTTATTTATATTATGTAAACACTGTTAAACTTATTGCATCGATCTTTCAAGTAAATACAAAGAAGAAAGTATGTGATGAAACTCATAACTCGCGAGAAAAAATTAACATTGAATTTTGTTTATTTATATACTTTGACCCAATGTTGGTTGACATCACAAAGGGTGTTCCCATTATTAAGAATTGATTATTTTATGTTTTATGCTTTAACACATTGAATGGATTCATGTCCACTTACATTTACTAAACGTACCAAGTAATGTAGTAAATTAATTTTAAGTTGAATCTACGGAATGGTAGACCTATAAATGCGTCTTCAAATCAAGATTAATAACAAATATTTCAAACAAAGTATGCACGGTAATAACGTAAGGAACAAGGACGCGTGACTAAGGTCGCGTAACTATATTAAATTATTTAGATTCTAACGTTAGAAAGTGATTGTAACTTCTGATTGATTGCCAAGCCATTTCTGAACCGATCAAGGACTGCTTCGGTCAATTGATAAATTCGGCATGCCCAAATTACTCAAGAAACTAGTTTTGCTTATCTGTAATCTAAAAGGCGTCAGGCGACGATCTGACCGTCATCGTCAGGTAGATTACAGGGTGAACTAACACAAGTATTGTATTATTTTTTAAGAAATGATAGACTTTATTACGGAATCGAAATCTCATTTATTTTCGGATTCCAAGTATTACGTAATTTAGCCTTTTGTTTGAGTGACAACCAACGAATTCGTTGGTGACAACAATGCACTTTGATGATTCGATATTTTTAATGTTTTATTCAAAGCTGCTTCAACACAGCATTCTTCACTCGCATTCTTAATAAATCCAAAAAGAGAGCCAGATAAGAGTACTCGTGATTTAAAGTCACGACTCACGATAGACATTACATTACCAACACGAGACAAAACCACGTTTAATTCGGGACCCAAGAGCAGCCCACCCTTTGGTTTGGAGAATATTGATTAGATTCTTTTCTTGATCATATAAAACCACACCGGGTCGCAGTCTATTGGTGAACTAGAAAATCAATTGCAGTCAATTTTATATAGGCAATTTCGTAGGTATATTATAACTATTAGGACCAGTTTTACCACCTGATAAAGTGTCAGATAGCTTATCTTGGTTTTCACAAAAAATAACAACTTAATCGGAAACCTTACAATAGACAATGCGCCAATAGAGCGGGTACTAAGAAAATATAAATATTTAGGAACTTGGCTAACCAAAACTGCCGATCAATGTCAGGAAATAAGAGCTCGAATAGAGAGTGCAAGTACTGCATTTGTAAAACTGAAAAAAGTTCTTTCCAGTAGAGATTGAGATTTTGACTCTGTCTAATTGGCAGAACAAAGAGACATTATAGCGTCTGCCAGTATGTTGGAACCCGCCTATGTGTCTGCCATTCAAAAACTAAATTTATAACAATCATAATGTTAATAACATTATATCATTTTCATCCTTCCTAAAATAGCGTAAGGTTTCATAAAATTTTCGACTTTTGGAATCTTTGAAGCATATTAGGAACTGGAATAGGGGTCTGTCATTGGGTTTTTGTATAAGAAAAGGTATGTACAATATATTAAAACGGCAGACTTGGTAAAATGACGTTTTAGAACCTACTTTTTTGCACTTCTGGACTCCCGTCCATGTCCAAAGGACGTGGATAGTTTTCACCTACAGCATGTGTATACCTAGCATAAATATGAAGTTTGTTAATATACCGTATGTCTGCCGATCACTGATTCTTAAGACTATCTATACTATCGCATTAAAAAAAGGGCTGACGACCATTAATTAATTATTAATTATTTTAGTCATGGGCAGTTAAAAACTGTTTCGGAAAATCAGAGACCGTATTGAAAACTGGCAACATGGCTCTATTTTACAAACCCATAGCCTTCTCTCTCTTCACAAAAAGTTATAGTGGCCGTGACGTAAGTGCGCAGTATCCGTCGGTTAGGTTGCTTTCTTGATTATTGTTTGTGTTATCTTTTGATGTATCTGAAAACCATTAACGTCTAAGACTAATGACTAATTTAGAATAACTGACTTTATAAATATTTAGTTTCACATAAAAATAATTTATAAATATTATTGTTGCAACTTTTATAAAGTTCCATAAGGGCCGGTTTCACCGGTTCCTGATAAGTTTTGGATAGCCTATCTGTCAGATAATGGTATATAAATAATATAGGTTATCTAACAGATAAGCTATCCGAAACTCATCAGGGACAGGTGAAATCAGCTCTAAATCTCATAGAATGTTACTACGCACTTGACTCTAATATAGCGAATGAACAGATTTCTCTCCTAATCTGTCACGTTATTCCAGGATACCAGAAACTCGAATCCCTGTTGGAACAAAACGCTTACGTAGCTGGACCCCATGTGACCATCGCGGACTTTTCCATCGTAGCCACCATAACCTCCAGCAACGCTCTGGTGCCAATCGCTTCCAACAGATATCCAAAGATCTCGGAATGGCTGAGTAAAATGCAATCCCTGTCATATTACCAAGAAGGAGACCAAAAGGGTTTGAATACGTTTGTAGCTGTGATGAGGAGCAAGTTGTCATGATTAATTTATTGTCTATGCTATTAGGTTTCAATATTTTGTAAGAGCGCAATTAAAGTAATGTTTTCAATATGTATTTGTATTAGTTATTTTGCTTGCGGTCTTTACAACATTTATATGGCTTTAGCTCAAAAAAAGGAGTGAAAATGATCTAATACTTCAGCACATCATAGTTTAGCATAACACACTGCCATACGGTCTTCGCTTGGATCAATTATTTATCGTTCTACTAGAAAGTGAAGCATATATTATAAGAGATCTCACGTAACTGTCTTTGCTCACAGTAAACTATTCCCAAAATACATAACCACTATATCATCCCGGGAGACGGTACGTCGGCGACAGCAGTATGCCTCACAGATCAAGGGAGATATCGAAACAATTGTCGAGTGGGGATTAGCAAATAAGGTACAGTTCAACGTACAGAAAACTCAGGCAACAACACTTACAAAGAAGTCTCACGTTGGCTTACCAACAGTGGAAATGAAGGGTCACCCTATAGTCGAGTCACCTTCTGTCAAGCTTTTCGGGATCAACATCAACAATAACATTCCTGGCACGACCACGTCGTCAGTATAGCTGAAACGGCATCCCAGAAGCTTGGAGTTTTGTTCCGCTGTAGGAAGCTGTATACACCAGAGCAACTACTGCTGCTCTACAAGGCGCAGATCCGACTATCGCTGGAGTATTGCTCCCATGTGTGGGGATGCGCTCCGAAGCAATCTATCTTTTGGCCTAACATCACAAAGGACCTCCACAGCCTGAAATATCGAAGAAGGGTGGCTGTTTTACAGATTCCATCACGGAAGATGTTCGAGTGAGCTCTTCTAGATGATAATAAAAAAGGCCGTCCGAACGAGGAACACTAGAGAGGCTCTGTGAGCTCATCCTTACCAGGTCGAGGCTCCTATTCCCCAAGCCAGTCTTCTCCAGCATTCCCTCATTTGTAGAAATTCGACGCTGTGGAATGAGCTGCCGGGGAAATTGTTTCCCGACGGCTACAACCTGCAGCGTTTCAAATCTAACGTGCACCAACATTAAATTTATCCTCTCACAGCGCTCCTAAAGCGCCCGAGGTTTTCAGCCTTTGTATAGGAGGCTGACTATAAAAAAGTATAAGATAGAAAAAACTACAATTTTACTACTACAACACGCCTTGCTTCAGCAACAGCGAAGTCTATCTTTGCTCTTGTGGCAGATCTGGTGACCTTGGTGGAAGAGGTAACGGAGTTGGCGGATAGGTGGCTGGTCAAAATTAACTAAAACCTAGGCGGTCTATTGTACAAAAAGACGCCGCTGTGCCTCATATTATGTGGTCTCAATGCATGAAGCTGAGAATGTAACTAACGGTGTCATTTTTGACAAGGGCATGGATCTAGTCGAATCACAACGGAGTTTTGAACACTAAATTCCAATTTACGGTTTGACAGCTCTACCCGCTGTTGTGCATGCATAAAATGGCATTTAATAATAAAATTTGGCTTTACAATGGTATCAAAACCGGCAATATGCGTAATATAGTTAGTGTTTTCTCGTCAAAATGCACCTATGAAGTTTGCGAACCTTAGAAAAGCGCAGTGATCTTGTAGTCTTGCAGATTCCCACAGAACCCCCTGTTGCTCAAATCAGCGAACTACAGAGCCGAGAAAGTTCGCAAGCACACAAGGCCCCAGCTCGAAAGATTTAAACAGTTGGTCCAAATCCGATCAAAATTACACACCTTTAGAAAATATAAAAACTTGTCACCTTTGCATTCCATATTCTTTTTTAATTTTTCCTTTACCCTTCTTTAATTGGAGTTTCCTAGTTTCTGGGTTTCCAGACCTGACAGACTGATACTACACTACCGTTCTGACATTTAGCGATGATTAGACAGACCATGACCAGACAGCTGTGTTTGAAGGCACTGAACTTTTTTTTAAATCGCTCTGGGTATTATCAGCATCAAATCTTCTCAGGTCAATGGCAAATCATTCATATACAAAAATTTTGCTTACATTGCAAGAGTGGATGAAGATCGGTATAATGAATAGAATGGAGGATTTTGAGATGAGGGCGTACCGCCGAATGTTAAGAATACCTTGGACAGACCGCGTTACAAACATCGGAAGCACAGTAGAGCTGTGCCTGCGAAGAATGCACAAGAAACGTGATCTTTTAACCACCATAAAGGGAAAAAAACGCCATCTTTCAAATATCATGAGGAATAATAAACATGACCTTCTTAAGTTTAGATATAATCAGTGGCGGCTCGTGCCAACTTAGAGAGATAGTGCCAGAATGACAGCCAAAATTTCAAACCGATATAAAATTGAAAAAAAGAGTATTTATAACTATAGCCGATAAGCCGAATTTAACTGAATCTTTATGTTCGACTTACCAAGCATCGATAAACTGAAAACATTATTCATGTGCATTTTAGATTTTTCATGGGTCTTCATTTTATCCTATATATGAATAAGATCATCCGTGCCTTTTTTCGTCCAAGTGTCATCGCCTCCAAATAGAACATACACAAAACAAAAGAGTTTGTTAACTTCACAGTCACTTATTCAATTGTTTTTATCATAAATAGTTTTATTAAATTTACGACAACGCGATTTCGGTCCACTACCAATAAGTTTTTCAATTTTTAAATCAGGTGTTGGACGTCCTAATCCCTTAATCTGCAGTTTTTCTTCCAGCGCCAGCGGAAGATTGCTAAATGAGTTTATTAATGCCCCAATTTTATTCATTTTCGCTCCAATGATATGTTTTAACACAAAAGAGATGCCGACCCGAAAACAGCACAACTCACTCAAACTAATAAGATCTAAATTTCAAAGTCGACATCAGCGTCAAACATAAACAAATCGAAACTGCTGAAACAAAACAAAAATAGTGAACCATGAATGGAAATATGGGTAATGTGCTTGGCACGATCTACTTCCGATTTTCGTATTTAAAATCTATCCAAACGTCCAGCATAGTGTTATCTCTGTCACTCATAAGCGTTTGTGAGATTTCTCTCACTCTGTTGGTGCCTTATAAGAAACGGCACAACGCCACGATGCCACGTGTTGCCTGGTGCAAGCATTTATGCGTTGAAGCGCTATTGCCATTTCATATAAAATAAAAAAAGCCGTTGGAAACTAACATAGAATAAGAAATGTTTAAGAGATAGATAAATATGTTTTTGTCGAAAATTAAGGTAGTGCCATGGCACTGTGGCACTACCTCACGAGCCGCCACTGGATATAATAATAAGAGGTGAAACCTAAGGCAAAAGTGGGCCAGGGCGGGCACTAAACTCACAGTTGAAAAACGTCAGGATGGGACCGGGTTCACATACTCTGCTCAGGAGAGCAAAGTATGTGAAAGAAGTGTTTGCCAAAATTGGTACCGATATTCATTGAATAGAGTCGATACTTTAAGAAGAAGGCAAATTTAACTTTCAAATATCAAATGCCAGTTGAAGACGATCGAGATGTTTCTATCGGACCGGTTTTCATCCGATCGACCTCCCCTCAAATACCATTTTTTCAGTACGCCAATGGTCTTGCTATAATTATATGTGATTTATAACGATATCTAGTAGAAGCGCTGGTAGTACTGGTACGACAACATGATTAGACTGACTGTCGGATTAATCCTGAATATTCTGTGCTTCTCAGAATGCTATAAAATACTGGTGATTTTTCCCACCCCTATAATTAGTCATTACATCCTGGGGGAGGCACTCGCAAGCGGGCTTGCGGAGGCAGGACATGATGTCACTATAGTAAGCGCATTCCAGACCAAAAATCCTCCAAACAACGGAAGTTACAGGGAAATCGTTCTTACTGGATCATCCAAAGATAATGAGAGTAAGTACTTTTTTTCAAGCGAGTAATAATAAATATATTACTTACGACAGTACCCTATTATTTTACTAGGTCAATACTGACTATTCATTATTGATATATTTAATTTGACTTCAGTTAATTTTGAAAATTATTTCCAAAATAGCTCAAGAATTGTGCTACATACAGGGTGAGCCACTAGATTGTAGGCCTACCAAAACATATTTAAAAAATTTGTCTCTTGGTCATGGTAGGCAGACTTGAGGGCTATAACGTTAAAATATTTTTGCTCAAATTTTGACGTTTATACAGGCTGACTCATATCAAACTTACATTTTTTGAATGGAACCCTCTATATATTATTGCATATTTAGATTTCTTGGTAAAATCTAGTGTGACTTTATGTATCACATATGGAACTGTTTAGGCGCAAATCACCATTTTTGGTATAAGTAGGTATCAGAAAAAAATTTAATACCGCAGCGACTATAAAACTTAGCAAGCCGTGACTTTGTGGTGCGACTAAGCATGAAATGCGTCGTCTTAGGTCAGACCGTCAAATTTGAATTCTTTTTGTACTTGGAGAAATCAGTAGATAATTAAGGAAACTTCAACACACGTAATTTGATTTTTTCAAATAGGAATGCCTATTTTTGTTTATAGTATCAAATATAAAATTTGATTCGCTTTCTCGCGATATAACATTCTCAATGTCAGTCTCATTTAGTTTTCATTTTATTTAAAATTTTCAGTCGAATCGGTGTTTTTAAATTGTCCTAAGTATATGCAACCTAGCAGCACATGAAAAATAAACAAAAACCCATTCAGATGAAAGAAACGAACTATCTTGGTAGAAACATGCAAAATAATTATAGTAATCAGAAACAGCAGCGGCAACAAAAATGTTTATTTTTCACAGACCTTCTAGCGATTGATGGTACACTTCCAAAATCAGTAAAAAAATGTAAATGAGAGGAAAACTACCAGCGATTGTTGCTGATGGTAGTAGAATATCTTCAGAATTAATTTTCACATCCAATGCCATAAAAAAAGTCATTTCGGTAAGTCAAACCCAACAAGCGTTCTAAGTTAAAATTACCTCACATCGACCACCGTACAGGTTACATGATTAATTTCAACAAGGATTATTTACTTCTAACTGTTCAACATTTTCCCTAAGTGGGGAATAAAACTAAAGTAACTTAGAGGTCAATATGAGGTCGAAGAGGAATTTGTAACCAATAGGTCGAGAATAACATGTAGACATTCTACAGCTATTTAGGTCATAATGAGGTAAAATCGTCGACATTATCCCTATAGCATAACCTAAATCTGACGTAAATTTAACACTTTAACAACAACAAAGAAAACATGATACTTCTGATCTTTTCTTCCATAAACATACGTGAACTACGGATTGTAATATGGCCATCTGCCTGTATAGATATGGTGCTGTCTTCATAAACAGTTAAACGGTGATACCTATAATGGATTGATTTTCAACTTTGTTCTTTGGTTACTTGAAAATAAAGATTCTATGCGGAATGAACTTTTTCGTAAAATGTGGACATAATAGTTACACAAAATTAAGGCGCCTTAAAAATGAGCTTTTTTAACAAATTTAGTAAATATTTTTTAATGAGGTATTCTGAAACCCATATAACCTCAAATTATATACACGTATTTTCTGGCGCGGTTGTTAGCTATATAGATCAGCATATTTTTTTCATGTGTTTTGTTTGTTATTAGAAGGACTGATCTAGCATATTTGAAGAAATAGGAATTTATATATGATTAAATATAAATTAAAGATGTCTGCTTTTAGAATTTTGACCTATAGGGATTTATTGCTACCATTTTTAACCAATAGCACATGTTTTCCATAATGATGTCGAAGCAGAGGTACATTTTCAACCTCGTGGGCAAAGTTTTCCTATTTTAGACTAAAAAATTACTTCTAAGGTCAAAGTCTATTTTAAGGCGAAACTAGGGCCCTGTTGGGATAATTCAGTATGGGGTGCGTCACATTTTGTTTATTTTTCATTCGTGCATTCAACAAAATTAAATTATTCAAAGCAGTCCCAGGTCCTTCCATCTTTTGGCAGTTCATTTCTACCATGAATTGTAAACAGCTCTCAAACTGCAATTATAGTTATTTTATATTTTAAAGCCAACATCATCAGTTGATCAAGAGTTGTACCCAATCACTTAAGACTTCATCAGTACCTATCTAAGTCATGTTCTGAATGAATATGATCAGGATCACTTCTTGCGGTTAATGGCTCATTGTTGGTTGAATAACTTGCGCAAGGACTAAAACTATTTTCCGTAACAGCAGTGCCTATTTTTCCTATATTTTTTATTACTCTATAATATTGTGATGTATGCCTATAAACCTTAGGCCGTTTCAGATTTAAATCTTTAGCTTTAGGCATCTTCAGAATAATTTTATAACTTAAACTGCGCAAAATATCGGAACAATGCTGTTGTGTAGGATACAGTAGGTATAGTGGGGAAAGTAGGTATCATGAAGGGCAATTTTGGGCACTTCAACTTTGAGCGAGTATTTCCAAGTAATTTTAACTTCCATCAAGACATTTGTTGTTATAGATCTATAGAAATAGAGTTTTTGCCCTCAAAGTTAGTTCCAACGGTAAAATTAGGATAAGCACCTACTAAAAATATCCCTGTAACCTCATAGCACTTAAGAAGGCTATTTAGTGAACAGTTCAACCTCTTTTTTACCTTTTTATGTCGCTTCCAAGAAGTTTTTCTAAGTAATAAATAAGGTGATTTTTCCCTATTAAAATGGCAAAAAAAATCTCTAACTTTGAGGACGTATTCTAGGTTAGTGCTAGGTAATTTATTACCTCTGCATTGATGTTTGCAGACAAAGATTTTTTGGTTAATATAATTAGGTATATTTCTTGTAATTCTTAACCAATTATTTCGACCTTTTCGTCATCTGACTATTAGAACACTAATTAGGTACATTTCAACTAATTTTCGTCAATGATTTGAACGCTCCAAGACATTTTGGGTTTATGAACATTATTTAAGTATACAGTTACGAACATTTGACTTATACAGGTTAATTTCTCTTGGGAGGTGGACTATTTTAACAAAATGCTACTTGGGAAAGTAACGATACCTCCGACTGGAGCTCTTCAAATTCTTTATAGGTACTTCTACTTAATAGCAAAATCACAGAAATTGAAAACTGAATCGCCATCTGTTTAAATTATAAAACACAATTTACTTGACAGAAAAATCCCTGAAATAAACACAATTGCAATATGAAGTAATAAAAAATTCTAACAATCATTTCAACAGATGCTATAGAATGCTCCAGTTAGATGTATCGTTACTTTTGACTTAACAGAAATTACTATATTTTTGATCTCATTAAATGTGAAATTTCATTCTGAAGATGTTAGATTGTCAGCAACAATCGTTGGTAGTTTTCCTTTTGTTTCAAAATTTATAATCGTTTTGGAGAGCTGTCAAGCTGTATCTCAATAGCTAGTAGGCAGTGAAAAAACACTTCTGTCATACTCCAGCTTATCATTGTCAATATTGGCATTAGATATCTTACCGCTGTTGTCACCGGTTAGAACTGGTATGTTGTAAGGAATTTTAATAATCTTGCCTTGTTACTATAGTTCGTTTGCATCTTTCTATCAAAATAGTTGGTTTCTTTCATCTGAACGGGTTTTTGTTCATTTTTCATGGACTGCTAGGAGGCTTATACGTAGGAAAATTGAAAAACACCGATTTGACAGAAAATTTGAAATAAAATAATAACCAAAAAGGATTGATATATGAATCCTATATCGTTAGAAAGGGAATCAAATTTTACATTTAATACTATAAACAAAAACATTAATTCCCACGTTGTCCAAGGCTTGGAATGAACTGCTAGGAGATGTATTTATTGGGCCTCGTGTGTTGGCCTATACAAGTCCCGCGTTAACAAACTTTCCCTAACATAACCCTTTCACAGCAGCCGGGGTACTCTGGTATTTAGGCTCGGCCTGCGAAGTCCGCTCAGTTATATAAAAAAGTTGATTAAAACGTTGACTAACAAACCTTTTCTTTTTTCTCTTTCTCTTCTCTGTAATCCAACGCGTGTCACTGGCCAATAATTAAAAATACATCTGTTGGTGTTGGAATATCATGTTTCGACCACCTGTGTAGCCTTTATCAAAGTTCTGACAAAAAGTGATTGAAAACTGATTAATTGAAAAACAAAAGCTGTTTCCTGGCGCTATCAATCAATAAATGTCAAACATTTTAAATTACTTTTTGTAAAACATTATTTACTTTGATAAAGAATGGAAAAGTGGCTGTAGCGTCAATAAGCAAATAGTTTATTTCAACCTATATGATTTCAATTATTGGTTAGTGATGCTCGACGATTTTTGTTTTGTTTTCGTATTTCAGACCATCTTACCACGAACCTGTTCGCACGGGGACGCATGAACAAGTTCTCTGCAATGGCTAAACTGAACTCCTTAGGGCATAAGACCGTAAGGGAGGCTCTAAAGCAACCAACATTTCAGAAATTGATACACTCCGGCGAGAGATTCGATGTGATGGTCACAGAACAGTTCCACAATGACGGGATCAAACCGCTTGCTGTCCATTTCAATGCACACTTGATCATTCTTAGCACCATAATCCCAAATCTATGGGTACGTCTTCTAGTAATAAGTTCATAAACTCCGATCATTAAGATCTCGCAGTCACAGATTTAGCTAGGAAGTTAGTTCTTAAAAAACAAAAGCTGCTACCTGGGGCAGCCCTCGATCAGTAATAAAAAAATATTACAGTTCAAGGCCACTCAAAACATTGCATATTTGCCTACCTTTTTATAGAGTTATTATAACCTTAGATTTGTTTCGAAAAGAAACTTGTATTATTATGCAACAAAGTTTCGTCGTATATAAAAGCAAACATCACAGATAAACAAACATAGATCATAATATAGGTACATATATAAACATAGATAATATAAGATAAGGGGTCGATGTTTCACAGTATAATTGAAATATAGTTGTTTGGTGTAGAGATGAATATTTTTGTGGATGGCACTCGAATAAAAGAAACACTATAGTTATGCTTAGGTGCAATTATCCTAGTATCGTTGCTGCGCATTTAATTGCCATTTTTGCAAATGTTGGAAAAATTGAAAAATCTTAGGTTCGCTAGACGTTCCACTTGTATAAAATTACGGTTCCTGAGGGATTCTTCCAAAAAATACGATTTTTAAAAATGAAAAATTTCAATCAAAAATAATGAGTGCTTGAGCTCATTCATCTTTACTCCAGATAAATAAGACTTCTTCTGCGGAAAGAGGCCAAACAAGCTGAACTTTTGCAGAGGGCCTTTGTTTTGATGTTCTAATAGAAGCACATTATGACTACCCTTGTCCGTGTGAGATACACAAGGTTTTTCCCAAAAGTCTCGCTTCCAGTGCATCTGACTTACATAAAATAGTATTGTCTACAAAATTGGTGATACAAATTTTGTTCGCACGACCAACCGTTTTCGAGATATATATTGTAATAAAGCGGGCGATCGCATTCTTAATATATAAATGCATTTTCCTAGTCTAATCTCAAAAGTAAAACTTTCATCATAAAAATTGTTAGAAATTTCGAAATATCAAATAAGTACCTATTAAAAAAATTCATTCTTTTCCACATCACTTTTGATATGTAATGTAAAGCGCTGGTGCAGAAAAGTTTACGTTAGTAAGCATTAATTTATACAGCAAAAACGACCCCAAGAAGATTCTCAGAAGTTCAATGTCGCCTCGTAAGCCGGCCTATTTAATTTTAAAACTCCCTGTACATTTTGTGGTTAAGTAGCTGATGAAGGAGTTGAGAATGAAAAGGCGCAGAAATGTAGACGACAAATTTATAAGTAAGCACAATTGAATTCTCAAACATTTCACAAGTAGCAAACAATAAATTGCTTCTTTTGGACGACTAGTTAAATCGAATGAAATTGATTTGGTAGCATCTAAATCAAAATACCATCGTGAATGTTTTGAAAAGTTTCAGCGTGATATGTCATCAACCTCTAAACAACCACTTCTTCGTCAAAATGATAACGTAACATTGGCAATGGGGACATCTTTTATTACATTGAGAATAGCGAAGATTCTCAGTTTACATAGAAAGAGTTAAAATATTTTCTCACAGATCACGTACCAGATGATAAGACAATAATTGCAAGATTACAGGAAAAATATTCAACTGATATTTTAGTCACCACTGAGCACAGCTGATTTCTTTTCGCGATACTCAAGCGGATGTTTTATTATTTTGTCCAAACGAGAATAGAAAAAACTCCAGTCGAAGAACGCTTGCGTATAGCTGAAGCTCTTCGGTGATTAGGTAAGGTAAGGGAGGTTATGCGAGGTACCGTTTTTCGTACCAATTCTTATCCGCTTCCGAGCAAACTGTTCGACAAGGTTTATGGTCACTGTCACGGATAGGCATGCTTGAATCCGACAACACAGTTCTATAACATAAAAGACTTCAGTGCCCTTGAGCCTAAAGAGGTTTTCCTAACAGACATAGAGCCAATAGATATAGAGAAAGCGTCTGACGAAGATAATATTGATCAAGGTGCTAGTGGAAACTGACAAACAGGAAGTCAAAGAAACATAAGGCGCGTAGCGCCAGGTGCAAAAATGACTCATGTAAATTCTTTTTCCTAATATCGAAAAGATGGATTAAGCTAACTGAGTACTAAGGATACCATTTAAAAAAACGCGCCTTGCGTTTTACTTCAAAAGTGGTGCAGAAAAGAGAAATTAACGGATTAGGAAAAATGCATTTGTAGGTTCAGCTGTATCCCGTGTAGAGATACGAACTTAGGATACGAACAACTTTGTACAGTACGTCTGTTGTTATAGGTTTTTAAGACGTCAGATGCACTGAAGGCGAGAGTTTTGCGAAAAACCGATTTTCATGACAAATTTTACTTCCCACACCGAATTTTCGATTTTGAGATGATACAGTTTTTGGGCGTTTTATGATGTCTATACGAACGAAAATTCGAGTCACTCATATCCGTCGGTCTGTCTGTACGCGTTCTTCTAGCCACGTAATCTCAGTAACCGCTGCATCGATTGTGATGAAATTTGGGCAGCGACATGCTGTGGGGTCGTAGTAGGTAATGTTCCTATAATTTTGAAAATCTGTGCATGGTGCATGGGCAGCGGAGAGCCAAAAACAAAAAAATTTAAGTATTCCTCAAACTTTGTTTTTAGGTGTTTCAGGGGTTGCTGATCATTTTCTACTTTTTTTAGGTGGAGGTGAAATTGGGGTGGTTGGGGCGTTGTAAAAGTGAAAATTTTGTTGTATCCATAATAGGCTGTCCACTAACCTGTGAAAAAAGACCCAATGTCGTAATATACTCTTTTAGGTCCATCCGAACATTACCTTGCCTATTACGGAAACCAAGGGACTTTCTGATGCATACATGCGAGTATTGCTTTTGATCGTTTTGTATTGTGTAACTAGACAAGTATTGGGTTTATTTTAATGAAATTTTTACACAGTATTGAGTATTTTCTGCTTTTTTGGGTGGGGGTGAAATTGGGGTAGTTTGGGGGATCATAAAAGTCAATTTATTTTTGTGTTTGTATTCTGATTCGGATTTGATTCTAAGGGGTTCTCAGACTATAACTTCGTGCTATGGAGAAAATAATATACTCGTATAACCGTAATGTGTGGGAAGTAGTGACTTAATCAACTTGACTTCATTTTTTATCTTCGATATCTCAAGACGCACAAGGGTAGGCATATTACATACATTTTTTTTGTGCTTCATTAGAACATCAAAACGAAGGCCTTTGCAAAAATTTAGCTTATTCGACTCCATTCCGCAGATGGCCCTACTTTGCACCTTATTTCCCTGGAGTATTGGCAAAACAGAGGATTATGTAACAAAGTTGGAATGAAAATTCGGTGCGACTGTGTCAAAGCGTTAATACCTGAGCGTAAGTAGCCTGAATTTTCATTCTAACCAAGTAATAAGCTCTATTTTTTCTTTTTCACTGTAACTGATAGCCTATAACTAGGCAATAGCCTATTTTCTCCACGTCGATTAGTAAATATATCCTCAAAATCACGGTTCACAGTAAATAGGCCGCCATTAATTGTACATTAGTTAATAGAGAGGTTTTGAGCCACTAAAAATTGGGACGACGCTATCCGTAAAACATTATTCTGAGCATGCGCAGTGTGTTTCGAATAACAGATAAGCGTGTGCTTTATGTACAGTTTTTGTACCCGAAATCTGTGACGTGTAGTGCGTATATCGTTGCATTATTTGACATTAACAATTATTGGACATGATTTTAACTTAACCTCACATTATGATCGATTTGGTCGGAAATGTCCAAGAAATCTTGCGTGCAACAAGTAAACACCACAAGCAGAAAATAGGTTATGCTTATGCAAGATCCCCGGAACATGACATTTCAGATTTCACTACCATGGTTCAGTCTCGTGATGACCACACGCTGTTGCCGGAGACTCCTAACTTTGTAGCTTTTATTAGGTAATACTATCAAACAAAATTGACGGAAGAAAACCTGATCCTTTTGTACAATGACAAACCACAAAATAAGTATTGTTGTTGCTATCAAAATCATCACGGTTCTTTTCTCATTGCCGCATGGTGGTTTAGACCTGGCAATACCCCACGTAATCATAGCGTACCGTAAACTTCCGTAGCTAACGTACAACTTATTCTCAGTTATTTCGGGAGAACTGCGCATGCCACAAATAGCCGATAACGTGCAATAGCGTCAGGAAACGGACGTCCAAAAACTTCCTAATGAATATAATAATTTCCAGGAATCATGGGTAGATAGAATTTTCATTCCAACCGAAAAACCCACTTTATTTCTTCCGGCTATTGATTAAAAAACACCACGCCCATCAAAATCAAAACTCAAAACAAGACGACCATTCAAGTCGTCGTTTACGAATATTTTATTACAGGTCAACGCATTGGTCGGGAATCCATCTCCTGCTTCGTACATCCCTGACTATACTCTGAACTATCCCATCCAGATGAGCTTGTTGCAGAGAACCTGGAACCTTGTGATCAAAACGGCAGCCTACGTTAACCAGCACTTGCTGTTCTATCCGAAGCAACAAAAGATCGCAGAGGAGCTGATACCTAACGGACTAGACTTTGATAGCGCCTTGTACAATGTTTCATTGGTACTTTGCAATTCACATGAAAGTGTCAACCAACCAGTACCGATGGTGCCCAATATGATCCACATTGGTGGATATCATATCAAGCCTCCTAAGAAGCTATCACAGGAGTTTCAGGTGAATATTACGATTACTCTATAGAAGGTGAATATATGGCGAGTCAAGCTCAACGCTTCAGACTCTTTTCACAAAAATAACTAGGTGGGTGTATGTATTTCGAGTTGAACTATGTTTTAAAAATAGTGACTTCTATACATGGTGTCTAATAAAAACGTAACATATCAAAGTTGTGTCATAAAAAACAAAATTACATTCTGAACAATCCAACATGACAAGATGTATGATCACGTGTGGTATTGTCATCTAAGTATGTTTTTTTAGATAAAAAAATATGCTACTTCAGTGCGCAACGACTTTGTGCCTAAACTACTATAATAAATTTAGTGATCCCTCAAAACTTGTTTTTACTATTTTCGACAACATTAATATTTTACCAATAATCGATAGTTTCCAAACTTTATTAATATGATTTATCTGATATCTTAGAATTTTCCATAACTCAAAATGGTTGAGTTTGACACATTTATACATACCATATAACTAAAATATCTAATAATATACCAGGTATTCCGTTTAAAAAAAAGCAACCAGTGCACCACATCTTTATGACCAGACCTTTATGATAATTGAAAATGTTGCTGCCACAGAGTTAACATCTATAGAGGGAGTGTAAACAACAAAATGCACAGGTCGCTGACCAGCCAACATGTAACGAAAATTTTGACAGCTTGAGGGCATTACCAGTGGCGTGCGACTTTATATTAAAATTTGATGTTCATGAATACGCTTTGGGAACAAGAGTTTTTCTGCCAGTTTTTATCAGCTTCATGTGAAAATGCAGGGAGCACACTACTGAATGATCAGTTATGTATTCTGCTTTCAGCTGTAATCCATCAAGCCACTTGTTTCTCATCACTATATTCGAAGGAAACCTACACAGATGCACATAACATACATTAAACAACCATTATTATTCCTCAAACTGGAGTGATGTTACTTTTTTCCCAGTTATCCCCATATATTACGCTACTGAAAACTAAAACAAACTCACCTATGATAAGAAGTGTTCACCGATTCGTCGCTATTATAGCAAACTATGCACTTTTTATGTTGTCTCATCATGCAATTATGACAATATTGTTCATAAATAATTTAATTCACACCACAAATAGTCACAAAGTCAGTCAAATATACACTAAAACCACAAAAATCTCGACACATGCAATAACCACAACTACAATGACAGCCACATGACAGCTTAAGGGCACGCCGATTGTAGGTTGCTAGATTTATGACATATTAGAAGTTATTTGAGACATTCCGCTATGAAATTTACCATTTTTGAGATTTCATTACATCAATACAAATTATCTTCATGTAAATCAGTTACATTGCAAGTATATTGGAATGTATAGTTAAATACCCAGTTAAATACTTTGTGTTCAAACTGCGGAAACTGCCAGATTTTGAAGAAACTCGAAGCGGACGAAGAAGAGTAGCAATAACGCTATAGATGTTGGCTGGCCAATATTCAAATTAGGCTCCCTCTAGAGATGTTAACTCTGTGGTTGCTGCTTATCATACACTTAAGAACCATGAACTTTTTTCAAACTTTTTTTCAATCCATAATTATAATTTTAGGAATTTATGGACAGTGCACAGGAAGGTGTGGTGTATTTCAGTTTAGGATCTACCATAAAACCATCAACAATGAGTGAAGATAAGAAAAGGGCAATTCTACGGGCCCTTGGAAAACTAAAGCAAAAAGTTTTATGGAAATGGGATGAAGATTGTATTCCTGATAAACCTACTAATATTAAATTGGCAAAGTGGATTCCTCAACAAGATCTACTAGGTCGGTACTATGGAGAAGAATGGGTGAAGTAGTTTGAGTTGGTATCTCCCACCTAATAAAATTCAAGAATGTTATTAACATATGCATCGAATGCAAGTACTGCGGATCACAGAAATATATTTTCAGCCCATCCCAACGTAAAACTTTTCGTGACACACGGTGGTCTTCTCAGTACCTTGGAAACCATTTACCACGGAGTACCTGTTTTGGCCCTTCCAATCTTTGCCGACCAAAAATTGAACGCCGCCAGAGCACAGGAAGCAGGCTATGGAAGATATATCTTGTTTTCAGAAGTAACCGAGACCAAAATGGATGACGCATTGAGAAATCTGCTTAATGAACCGATGTGAGTATACCCATAAAAATCAACATTAATCAATAAATAAAAAACAACAAATGATGTAGATGAATGGGGTGTTGAAAGAATGAATGGAATGTGTGTGTATTGAGACTAGGGCTATGGTGTGATTTCACAACCTGTCATTTTGTCACTGCTCCGGGACCATCACAGTCACGACCTGCTCCGCTTCGATCAAAAAAGTCGTGACAGTGACGTCTTAAGGGGTGATACACGTACGAACTTTAAGTACGCGGTTTTTAAGTTCGCGAACTTACTCGACGCGGTGACACACGTGAAGCTGAAATCACTCATTTTGATAATTTTCCTAAATAAACAAAACTTTTAACAAACGCCAAACACAACAAGCGTTGCGCATCGATGGCCTGCCAAAACAAAGTGGTGGCTCGCGGCTCGCAGTACGAGCTGAGACCAGCTACGAGCAACATTTCAAACCAGTTGGCTCGCCGGCGGTTTGCACGACGGTTTTAAAGTACGCGTACTTACGGTGACACCCAGGCGAAAAAGGTCGTCGAGCCATAAGTACGCGTACTTACTCGTACGTGTATCACCCCTTTTACGGCGGAACCCTATTCGGTTCAAAGTCGCTGTCACTTCGGGACTCAGGAGCAGGATACTGTTACTGTTTACTCCGTCCAGATTCCGTTCCGTCCCCTAATATACGTGGACCTATAAAGATACCCTTATCTACTTAAAAAATATTTAGAGCAAAATTAGTTGTTTCAACTATTTATTCTAAAAAAAAAAAAACGTTTTTGCATAACGATTAGCGAGTAGGAGGTATTTAAAAAAAATAGGAATACATAAAAAGTATTGTACAGACGTGTAAATGAAACACGAAACGCAAATCACATCAAAGATAGTCGTGACTACAGAGACGTAGGTGTGACAGGAGTCACAGGACACACTAACGAGGATTCGATTGGATCGCCGCGGCCGATTGCACCAGTGGCGACTGTGACATGTACTAAGTTTTGGTGCGACAAAATCACAGGTTTTAATCACAGTTGCTCATCTGGAACAGTCACAGGTCGGAACTGTAACAGCAAAATTACACTTTAGCACAGCCCTAATTGAGACTTGGTATGATACACATTTCAAGCCTCTATTCAACACATCTTTTTAAATCTGCCAGACGATTCCTTTAACATGTATTGAAACAAGCATCTACAAGAGGCGGTTTTGAGCGTCAGGGTGTTTTGAAAAATGCAACCGACGCGATGTGAATCATTATGTTTAACTTTCGTCCTTGATGTAACAGAATTTGGAAAAACTGATAATGTAGGTCACATTTGACATTTACGAAAACAAGTAACGAAACCTAGTTAATTATACCAAAGAAAAAAAAGCTTTTGATTAGTGGTGTTACACCTACCTTGCAACAAAAGTATACAATAAAATAAAGACATAAAAAATTAAGTTGGATCATTTATCTATAGGAATAGATATATAGGCTTAATGAAACAAAAGTGTGGTAGCTTCGATATTTTTGCATAACATAATATGGTGTATACTAGTACATTCCGAAGTTTGGAATTAGCTATGAATATGGCTAATGTAATTTGTTATATTACCCACCGTCCTCTATGATACGTATGTGAGCATCCTGTAAGCATAGTATTAGGGTTATGTTAGTTAGATATACGTAGGTATACATTGGATTCTTGCTGAATATCCGCGCCTTTTGCGGAATTAGCGTTTATTTTCTATTTTTCTTTTAATTATCATTGTTTGTAGTTTTTTTATGGATAAGCACTATATTACTATTATTATCTGGATGTAGGTACAGAGCAGGCACGTATTTAGGGGGGTCCAGGGGGTCCGGACTCCCCCCGAAACGTTATAAAATGCCGTCTGAAAAATGGAATCCACAAATTTGCACCCCCCCGCAGATTTAAAGATTTAAGGTCAACTCTAATCTGGACCCCCCCCCCCCCCCGAAAGGTCAACCAAGTAGCACCCATAATCTGGACCCTCAAAACCAAATCCTGGATACGTGCCTGGTATAGAGGCAATTGAATAAGTTGCAACATACGAATATTGAAAACATTTAAGACTAGGACTTTAATCCGACAAATAATTTTCATAATTTTCCTGAAGGAAAATTCTTTAAAAAAATAAAATAAGGAATATTCAAACATGTAAGCATGCTCCTTTTAGCTTCTAATATTAATGGTCTGTACTTTATTCAAGGTATAAAGAAAACGCCAAAAGGAGATCAGCAATTTTCCACGATCGGCCTGTTAAACCAATGGACCTGGCTACTTACTGGATTGAATACGTGATTCGTCATAAAGCTGCTGAGCACTTAAGGGTTGCGGGGATCAAGCTTCCTTGGTATCAGTATTTCAGTTTGGACTCTATCGCACTTATTATACTTCTAATGCTCGCTCCTCTCATTCTATTAAAAATATTATTTTTGCTTTTAAAGAGGAACTTTATTAAAGCTAAACAAGAATAACAAAGCCATACCCCAAATTAACAAAACTTCGTCTCAATATCCAAAATAGTGAATAATAAAAAAATAGAATTATTGAATCTAATGGCTACATGCATATTTCTTCAGTACCCATCTACAAAGATTCCATACACACAACACTAAAGTCAGCAGTATAATGGCAGAAAAGGAACTGCAGTAGACCTGGAAGAATATCACCTCTTGAGAACGTGACGACTGATGTGGCGACTATTTTCATGGAGAAAACTGTTGTGCTACTGCGAATAGGTTGAAGAAGCAACAACATTTTTATAATTTGTTATATTATTTCAAAAGGTAACCTTCTGGCAAATGTCACATTGTTTAAATAGAAAACCTGGAAAATTATTCAACTTCGGATGGAACTTGCATTCCTAGAACCCCCTAGAACATCTTAACCTGGAGATTTAAATCTCACTCTTAGTCCCAGCAAGAAAGTGTCAGCCACTATCTTAGCCAAAAGGTTGGCTGCCTCGTTGCTTAGAACCCAGGATATCCTGTCACCTAAACTAGGTGAATTTTGTTTTCATTACCTATGCTACCAAGTACGTTTTTGTCTCAATACTTCTTTGGATGTACAGTGAATAGATTAAAATGCATTAAGTGCGGAAAAATTAGATCTTTATGTTAAAAAGTTGATGCATACAGGGTGACTTTTTAGTACGGGATCGGTCGATAACTCCACTACTGCAGAAGATAGCGAAAAAAAATTGTGTATAAAAGTTTTAGCCAAGGATATGCTCCTTGCTTAAAAAATATTTTGATTTATACAAGGTAATTCATAACTACGTGGTGATACAAACATACATTTTTTAAAAGATACACCCTATATATTATTCCATATTTAGAATCTAATAATGATTCCCGTTCTTAAAATATCAGGTATTGTAACATTATACAGGGAATTTCAAAAATTATGACCATTTCTATATTCAAATTGCTGCCAAATCAACGTACTGTATATTGAAAATTAATGAATCAAAAATATGTTTTTATACGGAAAGATAAAAAATATCCTCTAATTCTAACACAGCCTGTAAAAGAAGCCGCCGACGCATATTAGTATACAGGGTGAGGTGGAATGCAAAAACTAGATTTTCTATTTTTTTAAGTGTAACCCCCTCATATTTTATTATACCAAAAAATCGCCTTCAATATGCTCTTCCATATTTGTATAGCATTTCATATGATACCTACATTCATCAGTTTCCGAGATATTTCGATTTTTCTGCCTTTGTTGTTCTTGTGCCCTTCAATCCACCTCAGGACAATACTAGAATGAATTAAGCTCGTTCAAAATATCATGCTAGGTTATCGGTGCATAAGATATAGGCTGGAGAAATGGTAATTACTTTGTTGAGTGTCACAATACTTGCTACATTTCGATAAAAAAATTAATTTGAGATATTCACACATCGAAAACTATAGTCAGTGTGACGGACAGACAGACAGACAGACGGTCGGACACACACACAAACTCAGAGAGACCTACCGGCGGTGGATTAAACTATTCGCTCGAGTACGTTCTTTGGGGAACATAAAAAATGTCTCTCCAAAGGAAGCACTCGAGCCGATAGTGTAAATCAATGCCGGTAGAATATTTTCCCTCAAAGTAGTTGTTTCTGTTGACTCACTGCTTTCATGTTAGCCTGATACCGGTATTTACCCAGGTCCACCTGATGAGATCCAAAAGATCGAAAAACCGCTGTCGTGGACTAGGGACATCGTGCCTAGTGTTGGGACGAGCGAACTTTACCGAGCGAACGTTCCCATAAATTCCGTAATTTACTGTAAAGTTCGCTATGGTTGAAGCGAAAGTTCCCATTTGGGGAATGTTGATAAGAATCTTTTCCCGATTATTTAGTGTGGCATTTGAGAAATCTCGCTTGCACGTTGCATACAATTCCTGTTGAATTTTTAGTGATAAGACAATAGGGCATACATACTTAAAATATGCCGAATTATAAAGGTTTTGTTTGAAAATACTTTAGATAACAAAGTGTTAACAATAAAATTCTGTATGCATCCGTATGTTTTGTTTCTGAATGTACAACGTTTTGTTCATGTACTTGTTCTTTTGATACTGAAATATTCTTATGATTTTTTAAAGAAGTGAAGTTCCTTTTTTATTCACACGCTTTTATTATTCACCTGTATGTTTGTGGGTAACTCTCCTTTGGATTAAGAACATTGAACGCTCCAACTTTGCCGCGAAAACGATTTTGACGGCTTCAAATCCGTCGGATCAGCGAGCGGTTATATCCGCTGACTAGAGGCGTAGTGACTGGGAGTTGGTACTCTTGCGCAATTTATTCAGGAAAGTCGACAGTTTTAATTATCGTTTATGCAGTAATGGTAATGATTATGCTATGAATATATCAATACAATTGTTCATCTTCATTATACAAATACAGTTTAAAAAAAACTAAAAAAAAAAACAAGTTTTGGTGATAAAGTTAAGTGAAAAGTTAGGAATATAGTTAAAAAACTGAGAAACACGCTAAAGAACATCGGACTAAAAAGTTGAAGACAATTTTTAAAAGAAGCTTAAAACAATAACGAACTAAAAATACCACTATAATTGCAAAAAAGCGTGGGCGCTTTGCGCCATGTTAATCGTAAATCGAGCGCCTGATTTTTTTTTCACAATCTATTAGTATTTTTAGTTCATTATTGTTTTAAGCTTATTCTAAAAATTATTTTCAAATTTTCGTCCGATGTTCTTTAAAAGCGCGTTTTTTAAGTTTAGCTGAAAAAACTGTGTTTCAGTTCCTTTCTAACGGTTGGTTTTGGTAACATTTTTAATGATATATGTAATGTTTTTTTTATATTTTAATGTTTATAATGTTGAGTAAAGTCTGTTTGAGTTTCTATAAACTTTTATGTAACCATACATTCTCCCTAAAAGTAGCAACGCAACGTCTAATTAAGCTAGTTCTTATTAATTATCCAAAATTCTCCACAATTCTCCAAAATTCCCGAAAGTTCGCGAACGTTCGCAACGAAGAATACATTACGGTAACAACAACAACACTATTCGTGCCTGATGCGATTTAGGACATGTTCCAGACAAGTATATCGATATTCGCCACGCCACTGAGTCAGTACGCCACTGAGTTTTCATTTTTAGTCATTCTTCGTTGTCAAGCAACCCAACGAAGCTTCAGCATTTCCGCGCCACAAACAGCACCGATAGCTTGCTAGAATCGTCATGATGCTATGGTTAACCACAACCGTTTTGGCGTCGTACCTTCTATGTTTTGCGCACTGCTACAATCTCCTGTTTATATTCCCCACGTGTTACCCCAGCCATCACATGCTAGGAGACGCCCTCGCTAAAGGGTTGGCGGAGGCGGGCCATGACGTCACTATGATCAGCTCATTCAAAACGAAAGATCCCCCCAAAAACGGAAAGATGAGAGAAATTTTGCTTACTGAGTCCAACGATAATAATGAAGGTAAGTATTTGAGTTAATCTTGATGTGGAACAAAAGACGGTCACATAAATATTTCACAATCCGGATGGTATATTTTCTGAATGCGTTTCCCTCAATCATATTTTAGAACAGTCCAACCAATGATCCTAAGTGTAAGTATTTGACATATTTAGTGCACATTTTTATAATTTCAGATTTTTATACGTTTTCCAATAATCAGAATCATAAATGTAATTATAAAAGTTTTATATTGCGCGTTTTTAGGTTTCTCTGGTAAGAAAACCAACAATTTCGCATTTTTACAAACCTTATTAAAAATTATAGATTTATGTAATCCTTACGGCTTATAGCTTTAAGCGATTCAGTTATAGCAGTTTTTAGTCATGTAGGTACTGTAGGCAAAAAGAGAAAAAAAGAATATTTTACCATCTTCTTTAATTTGTTTATGATCCTATTCTCTGCAAAGAGAGATCATGTAAAAATATTAATTTTGATAAAGCTTCAAAAACAACGTTACCTAGCAGTTTTAATTTAATTTTTTATGAGCAAATATGATTATTTTATATAATATTATTTCATCTGAACCTCTTCAAACTTTGCATTACTACATATGATAATAATATACATAGTCAATATGCTATACAGCCAAATATGGTGAAGATTCCAGGGGGGACGCGAGTATATCGAGAGAAAAAACAACAATAAACAAAAAAATATGGAGAATATTATTCAACTGAAAAAAATTCATTCATAAAAAATACCTTCACAGACTAATAAAATATACTTATAGATAGGAATGCATTTGATATTTAATAACTAAATGAATATAGAATGAATATTAAATTAAAAAGATTAACACTTACGAAGGTAGATGTACAAATATTGCCACCCTAAGAGCCTCATATAATTCATGTTTTTACTATACGGAAATAAAAATGTGAACATACGTTAAGGAACATAATGTCTATTACATATACTACACAAATGCATTTATTGTAAATTTTTGTTAGGAACACATGACAATATTAGGCAAGCCAATATTCTGATGGACCTAAAAGTTTAATATGCCGCTTCTTCTTACGCAAAATTTTTTCAGTTTTATAACCCCCCATCCCCAACCATCCCAATTTCACCCTCACCTAAAAAAGTAGAACACCTAAAAACGAAGTTTGAGACATATTTGACGTTATTTGTTTATATATAGCATATAGCTGCCCAAATTTCATGACAATCCATGCAGCGGTTACTGAGACTACGAGGTTAGAAAAAGTCGAACCGACAGACAGACCGACGGAAATGAGAGTCGTGGATTTTCTTTATGTAGACATCATAAAACGTCCAAAAAGCGTATTACCTCAAAATCGAAAATGTTCGCGATCACAATACTCCTCTCACCTATCGGTCGTGTGGGAAGTAAAAAATGAAACATAGAAATTATACTGTAACTAAACAAACGGTGTATTATTCCAAATAATATTAACCATTACTATTTATTTAATTATATTAACGTTATAGTATTAATCGATCAGTTTGTTATCATCGGGTTACTAGTTATTTCCGAACCGTGTTAAGATATATTAATGAAATGGTATCTGTATTTTTTTGCGTAAGTTCTAGTTTAGATATATTCAAGTCCTTAATTGCCAGTTATTTTGAAACTCGTTACTATTGCGGATATATATTATCATAGTTTAATAGATAAGGTAGAACATCAAATGCCTACAAAAAAGTATGTACAGGGTGGTCTACTAAGAATAGACGCCGACAATATCTCGGGAACCCTTAATCACAGGACTTGAAGCAAAACATGGTTAGGTGAATCGGCTAAGAGAAATCGCTGAAAATTATTTCCAAGCTCCGCAAGTGGCCGCTAGGGGGCGTAACTGGTAGGATAAATCCGAAAAACGGTTTTTTCTCAAAAAATATACCAATAAATGTATATTATAAACATGACCATCATGTAGACTGGACAATTTTCTTTTTTACTTCCCACACCGATAGGTGAGGGGAGTATTGTGATCGCGAAAATTTTCGATTTTGAGATAATACGCTTTTTGGGCGTTTTATGATGTGTACATAACGAAAATCCACGTCACTCATTTCCGTCGGTCTGTCTATCTGTCTGTCTGTCTGTCGCTTTTTTCTAGCCTCGTAATCTCAGCAACCGCTGCATGGATTGTGATGAAATTTGGGCAGCGATATGCTCTGGGGTCGTAGTAGGTAATGTTCCTATAATTTTGAAAATCGGTGCATGGGCGGCGGAGTAATTAGCAAAAAAACAAAAAAATTAAATATTGCTTAAACTTCGTTTTTAGGCGTTTTAGGGCTTCCTGATCATTTTTTACTTTTTTTGGGTGGGGGTAAAATTGGGGTGGTTGGGGGGTGGGGGGTTGTAAAATTGAAAAATTTGTTGCTTTCATAATAGACTGTCCACTGACCCATGAAGGAAGACCTAGCAACATAAATAACTTTTTTAGGTCCATCCGAACATTGCCTTGCCTATTACAGAAACCAAAGGACTTAGAATTTTTCCTGGTGTAAACATACTGGAGTATTGCTTTAGATCCTTCTATATTGTGTTACAAGGAAACTGTTGAATTGATTCTAATGAAATTTTAACACAGTATTACTGCCGTGGCGAGGATGGAAAACGCGTATGGTTTTTATAAATTGTGCAGTGGCGGCGCAGAAATAATAAAAAAAAACTAAAAATATAAAGACAGCTCAAACTTCGTTTTTAGATGTTTTAGGCTGTCCATTGACCTCTGAAGGAAAGACCTAGCGGCATAAGACAATTTCAGGAGGGGGGAGGCTGCCGATGATTTGGTTGCAAGGGGATCTCAGAGTAAAGCTGCATGCTATGGGAAAATAATAAACTGATATCACAGTAATGTGTGGGAAGTACTGAGTCAATCAACTTGACTCCATTTTTTTATTGTTAATCGCCTTTTGCTCTATTTTATAAGATGTAGAGGCGGAGGAACGTCAAAAAAGTGTTTATTTAAATGGCAATAGCTTTGGTGTAAGTTAACGGAATTAAACAAGCTCGTTTAAAAGAGCTGTTCTTATCTAAAAAACTGACTTAGAGTTAGTAGCTACAGGGAGGTATTTGGCATCATAAAAATTATTACTCATTATTACGAAAACTTAAAATGGTATGCGAGGACGAAAATCTTAAAAAGTTGGCGTAAAGTTCCACTTCCTAGCTATTATCAAGCCGAAGGTATCAATAAAAGAAGTATTATGGCAGCACTGTCCTATGGGGATATAGCCTCCGTCACAACGTTTTGTAATCATTCTTTAGAACGATGGAGGCCATCCAACATCTAAGGCAACACTGACAATAGGTATAGTATGCGCATGTTAATTAATTAAGTTTATGTATTTTTTGTTTGTTATCCTTGTTGTGATACCACCTTATTTTGCTGTTAAATGGCGTCAATTTTTAAGATCTATTCACATTGATTTTTCTTACGATCTTTTTGCTTGTTGAGTTTATATAGCACTGATCAACTCAAGTTGACGTTTAATAATAATAAAAATAATAATCAATTTTATACTGTAGTTTATCATTGTTGGTTTTCATTTAAAAATTTCTGGTGATTATTTCAGAAAGTCAAAATATAATTTCTAGTGCTTTACGTTAGCATAGTCTATAAAATCATTAATGAAATGTTGTAACGGAGGCTATATCCCTAAAGGGCATCGATTGTTTCGGAAACCCACAGCACACTTATCATAATACCTACTTATTTTTTGGATATCTCCGATTTGAAAACAGGTAGGAAGTTGAATCTTACGCTGACATTTTAAGAATTTCATCCTCTATCTATGTTAAGAGAGATATTATAGCACGTCATTTAAAATTTTCGTATCAATGAGTAATAATTGTTATGATGTCAAATCCTGCCCTGTAGCTACTAAGTCAAACTAAGCTTGGATAATTTGTATGAAACAGATTATTAGGTAAGAACAGCTCTTTTAAACGAGACCTAGCTTGTTTGATAATGTTACCTTTTACGTAAGTTATTGTCATTCAAATAAAAACTTTTTTGACGTTCCCCTACCACTGCATCTTATAAGATTAACAACCGAAAATTATCCAGTCTACATGATGGTAATATTTATAATATACATTGATTTGCATATTTTTTTGAGAAAAAGCCGTTTTTCCGATTGATCGCAACAGTTATGCCCCCTAGCCGCCGCTTGCGGAACTTGAAAATAATTTCCAGTAGTTTTTCTTAGCCAATTTGCCTGATAATATTTTTTGCTCCATGTCATATGATTAACGGTTACGGAGATATTGCCGGCATCCATCCTTAGTAGACCACCCTGTACTATGTTGGACATTTCGATTTTGGTAATTTCATGTAGGTACCTTTTTCATGCATTCTGATTCTGCTACTAAAAATAAAATCTTGCAAAAGACATTCTTGCAGGTAAGGCATCATTATACGTCTTTTAACAGGCGATGATTTAAAAAAAGGTCTTTAGTGTAACACATTTAACAGTACAAATTCATCCAAGACACAATATTTTAACAAATCAATGAGACTATTAGGTCTACTACGACCTACTGGCTAAAGTGCTACCCTACCACACCAATGCAGGTCAAACGATCTAAAATTATGAATATGATAAAATTGATAATTAATCACAATTCACTTTATGTTTACGACTATCTTGAGGACACAGGTCTCTATTAAATATCTGGAAACAAGAATGTATAGGGAGATCCTAAAGGCGGCGCCAGACATGCTACATTCGCCGAGTACCGAGCGACTGCTCGCCGAGAGGCACGTAGTATTGACGGGTTCGTGTCTGCTTGCCGATTACCAATTTCAGTGTTTATGAAATGGACAAATTGCAATGAGTTCATTGCTTATTTGTTAAGATGTAAGACAAAAATACAACATGAAATTAAAAAATGAGTGACAATTTAAAAAAAATATACCTAAATGATGGTAAATATTTGTTATAAGAACGAATATCACCGGAGTTTTTATTTCGTCTTTTTCCAGTAGTATATTTAACCAAACATGGTTATATCTAGTCACTTGATGCAAGATGTATAATGGCTTAGGAAAAAAGTGACAAATACGTGGTTATTGGTAATTCGATACAGATATTTAGGCAGGTTATAGTAGAGGCGGTAAGCTATAAAATTGACCATATACCACCATGTCAATTCCTAATAGTTTCCGAGATAAATTGAATTTTAGAGATTTCCGTTAAAATGCAGACCTCCAAACAAAAACTTTAAAACAAAATTTTATTGTCGGGTTTTGAAATCTTTGGCATTACTCCTTAGCAAATATGCTTTTCGTTATTATCGACTGAAAGAAAATGATCATGTATCAAACACTGCGCGAGATGGTGTCAAAATCAGCATGTGTTGAAAAGTGACGTGAAGAATCGTTACAAAAGAATGAATTTATCTTAAAAGGTCACCTAATAATTAACCGTGCACTTTTCGGTAAAAACATGCCCATCTTTCTAGTTTTAACATTCTTTTATCTCGGAAATTATTAGGAATTGGACAGGGTGTTATATGGTCAATTATATAGCTTACCACCTATACTATCACCACCCCAAATACCTGTATTGAAATACTAACAACCCTGTATATTAGTCATAGTCATTGCTTACAATCGTTAATGTGTTAATGTGGCCGATAATGATTACGAGGGGAGTTTAATAACTAGGTGGTAGAGTTTAAATGTTTTCCTACTTCTAGATGAATCCTTAAACTTCTTCGATGTGGAAGAGAACGTACTCGATGACATCCTTATAGACAATCTTATTGGAGAAAAACTCGTAATGAAAGTCTTGCAGCATCCCAAAATGCAAAATCTGATACGATCTAACAGAAAATTCGACGCCGTAATCATGGAACAGTTTTTCAACGAAGCACTAAAGCCCCTTGCCAAACATTTCAATGCGCACTTGATACTTTTCAGCACCGTAGGACCTAAAATGTGGGTACGTATTTCTATTTTACAATATTTCTGAACAGTTTGAAGTACAGGGTGGGCCAACAGTGAGGGGGCGGAAGATTGTGGACTTACTAAAACATATTTAAAAAATATGTTACTTGATCATGGTAGGGGTCTTAAGGCCTATGACGTTAAAATATTTTAGCTTAAATTTTGACGTTTATGCAGGGTAATTAATATCACACTTACATTTTTTGAATAGAACCCTATGTATATTATTGCATATTTGGATTCCTTGGTGAATTCTAATGTAAGTGTATGTATCACTCATAGGACTTTCAGGGGTAAATTAGGGATAAATTACAATTTTTGGTATAAGCAGATATCAGAAAAAAATTGAAAATCGCAGCGATTATAAAACTTAGAAGGCTGAGATTTTGTGGTGTGACCTAGCATGAAATGTAGCAGCTCAAGTTAGACAATCAAATTTGAATTCATTTTGTACTTCGAGAAATTAGTAAATTCATTGAGGAAATTTCAATCACAAACTTGATTTCTTTAAATGGGGATGTCTATTTTTTGATACAATCAAATGTAACATTTGGTATCTTTTCCAACAAAAAAATCTGTCTTTAATTTTTCCAACCTATGAGCAAGCTAGTAGGCCATGAAAATGAACAAAAACCTGTTTAGATGGAAGAAACCATTAACTTAGCAGAAATATGAAAACGAATGAAGAGTACAGAGGCTTACAACATTTATCAGCCCTTACAAGAAACAACAGCGGTAAGAATGCTTATTTTTCACAGCCTACTAGCTTTTGGCAAATTTCTAAAATCAGTAAAAAAATGAAGTCAAGTTGATTGACTCTGTACTTCCCACATATTACTGTAATACAGTTTATTATTTTCCAATAGCATGAGGCTTTAGTCTGAGATCCCCTTGCAACCAAATCATCGGCAGCCCCTCCCCCCCTAAAATTGTCTTATGCCTTATGTCTTTCCTTCACATGTCAATGGACTATTACCTATATTATCTATACTACAGACTTTTCAGTGTTTCACCCCAACCTCCCAACCACCCCAATTTCACCCCCACCCTAAAAACGCAGAAAATGATCAGGAACCTCTAAAAAGCTTAAAAACGAAGTTTGAGCTGTTTTTATGTTTTTAGTTTCTTTATTATTTCTGCGCTGCGCCACTGGCACGATTTTTAAAAACCATACGCATTTTCCATCCTCGCCACGGTGATAATACTGTGTCAAAATTCCACCTATCGGTGTGGAAAGTAAAAATGGAGTCAAATTGATTTGATTGATTAATTCCATAGCATGAAGCTATAGTCTGAGCCAGGGGCGCCGACTCCGTGGGTGCTCAGGTGCTCCAGAGCCCACAAGAGGTAAATAGTGGGTGCCGAGCACCCACGACTATGTATCTAAAATAATTTTCATTCCCAGCTTTAGTCTTTCGAATCTCTATTTATCATAAAATTACTGATAGAAATTCTTGGTCGTACTGAAGCTTTGAATGCTACATTCCAGAACACATCTCTGTATCTGCAAAAAGTTGTTAATAATATTAATACAGTCAAGGAAGTTATATCGTCTCAAAGAACTGACGAAAATTTTGAAAACGTCTGATCGTCTGCTATAGATTTGGCTCGTATTTTGGAATTGGATGAACCTAAAATTCCAAAAATACGGAGAATACCTAAAAGGATAGACGACTCTACAAGCGAACCGCACGAATTTTCTAATGCAGCTGACTTTTATCGAATATGTATTTTCATGTGTTAGATAAAGTCGTAGGCTGTATTGAACAGCGCTTTACTAAAGATACCATGACACACTTGAGCAACATGGAACTATTTCTTACTCAGAAAAATAATGATACAAGCAATTATGTGAGAAACTTTTATGGAGATGACTTTGATATATGGATCGTTTGACTCTTCATCATATGCTACTAATATAAATAACTAAAAATATAGGCAGCTGTCATTAAAAAAAGCGGAGCACCCACGAGAATTTTCAAAACCCGGCGCCCCTGGTCTGAGCTCCTCTTGCAACCGAATCATCACCCGCCCGCCCGCAAAAAAACATCCAACAAAAAAACTCTCGTAAATAGCCTCTTGTATCTCTCTCCCCAGGAACTAGGACGACACAGTTTTCATCCTACAATCTTAAACTGATATCTTCACGTGGCATGCCAATTTTCCGATATAAAAAACAGATTATATAACCAGTATCAATCTCTAAAGGGCAAAGTATTCCTAGGTTTCTGAACCACTCTACCAGAGACCCCATCCTACCTCCGCTCATTTTGACTACTCCAAAAAAAGCAGAAAGCAGAGTACCCAAAACAGAGTTTGAACGGCTTTTATATTACACTGTTTCTTTTTTTAATTTAGTTTTACTGCCACCAACACCATTTTCAAAAGCCATAGACTTTATCGATCTCCATCACGGCCTATGTTAAAGTTTAGAAATTTTATTTCTATCAGTTTAATGATGAGCTACATACATCACAGAATCATCTACATCAAAATAATTAAAACATTTTTTTGTCTAAGGTAAGGCAGCATTTGCATAAAGCTGAAAAGTACATTATGTCGTCCGTTTAAAGGGAAATGAACATAACAAACTTCAGATTCGCAACCCCCAAACTACCCCCAAATTAACCCCTCTAATAAATGTGGCAAACGATCAGGAACCCCCAAATTGCCTAAAAACAACGCTTCATCTGTTTTATACATATTGTTCATTTTTTTATTATTGCTGTGCCGCCACTGACACGATTTCTAAAATCCATACGCGTTTTCCATCCTCGCCACTGTAATAACAATAATAATAACAAAATTTCATTAAATCACTCCAGTTTCACCCCCACCCGAAAAAGTAGAAAATGACCAGGAACCCCTGAAATGCCTAAAAATGAGGTTTGATCTGTTTTTATATGGTTAGGTTTTTGATTATTCCTGCGCCGCCACTGACACGGTTTCTAAAAACCATAAACGTTTTGCATCCTTGCCACGGTAATAACACTGTGTAAAAATTTCATTAAAATCAATCCAATAGTTTCCACGTTACACCATACAGACCAATGAGAAGCAATACTCGCATGTATACATAAAAAATTCCTTGGTTTCTGTAATAGGCAAGACAATGTTCGGATGGACCTAAAAAAGTGTATTATGACGCTGTATCTTTTTTCACAGGTTAGTGGACAGCCTATTATGAATAGAAAAAAATTTTCAGTTTTACAACCCCCACCCCCAACCACCCCAATTTCGCCTCCACCCGAAGAAAAGTAGAAAATGATCAGGACCCCTATTAAATTTTTTTGTTTTTTGCTAACTACTCCGCCGCCCATGCACCGATTTTCTAAATTATAGAAACACTAGCTAACCCGACAGACGTTGTCCTGTCTTTGCTATGAATATTGAAATTGAACTTGAATCCGGTATAAACAATAATTATCTTTGTTATTGAAGTGCTTTTTGATATCCTACATTTTTTGTTTTGTTTTCGGGAGCGTAAATAAATAATCATGATGATTTTGTCAACACGTAACAGACCATGTGGAAAACGTGGTTAACAAGATTGATTCCACAAACGTTCAACGACTGGCCCTTGCGATTTTATTATCGTCATTGCAAATGCAAGCCGCACTGAAAATTACAACCGTTTAAAGTCGAATGGCATGTTGTTTGGAATCATATGCGTGGAATCAAGACGTCTTCGCTTATGTATTTCGCTGCATTTTTTAATCAATTTTACGTTTCCTTATTTGAGCTTTACTCAATACAAAAATTACTGATAGGCTGTAATTTCCAGTGAGCATTTCTGACCCAAATTAATGTAGAAAACTTCACTTAAACATGTGTCCTAAAGAGCCTGGTCTTCAAGATACATGTTGTCAAAGTTTGGAAAATATTGAATGTATACCACTGACTTTAAAAAAATGTAATAATAATGAAATAGATGAAACGATGTCTCCAACTACAACAAGAATTCAATTTTGTATTTGCAATGTTGTAGGTGAACGAGTTTGTTGGAAGTCCTTCTCCTTCATCCTACATTCCTGACTGGAGTCTTGATTATTCTACAGAAATGAATCTGTTTCAAAGAACATGGAATCTTGTGGTGCAAACGATATTTTATGTTAACAACCACCTGATATTCTACCCGGGACAAAAAAAGATCGCTGAAGAATTCATCCCAAAAGTATTCGACTTTGATAGTGGCTTATACAATGTATCACTGGTACTATGCAACACCCATGAGAGTATCAGTCAAGCAATACCGATGACACCAAATATGGTAAATGTCGGAGGGTATCACATCAAACCACCCAATAAACTACCTCAAGAGTTACAGGTAAGAAATTACAAATCAAAACATACTCGTAATCGTCTCGCACTCTATGGTTCCGCAAGCGCACACGGAGATATCCTGGAACGTCCTTTTCCAGAAGGGACGAATGGAAGAGGAGTGACGGTTTCATGTCACCCTCCGATCTTGCACGATGCACGGATGGCTCCAAGTCAGAACTGTGGTCAGAAGCGGGAGTAGCTGGTACCAATCCAAGAGTTTTTCTCAGTAAACCTTGGGAGGTATACCACAGTCTTCCAAGCAGAAATGACAGCCTTAAAGGAGTGATACACGTACGAACTTTAAGTACGCGGTTTTTAAGTTCGCGAACTTACTCGGCTCGACGCGGTGACACACGTGAAGCTGAAATCAAGCATTTTGATGATTTTCCTAAATAAACAAAACTTTTAACAAACTCCAAACACAAGCGTTGCGGATCGATGGCCTGCCGAAGCAGAGTGGTGGCTCACGGCTCGCAGTACGAGCCAAGACAAGCTACGAGCAAGATTTCAAACCAGTTGGCTCGCCGGCGGCTTGCGCGACGGTTTTAAAGTACGCGTACTTACGGTGACACACAGGCGAAAAAGGTCGTCGAGCCATAAGTACGCGTACTTGCTCGTACGTGTATCAGCCCTTTTAGAGTTGGAAGTCAGGGAGTTGACCAAAATACGCCTCACAAACAAATCTATAAAAACCATTTCAGATAGCCAGACTGCCCTGAAAGCACTGAGCTCCAAACGCGTTGAATCAAACCTCATATGAAGCTGCATACAACTCCTCAACGAACTTGGAACAAGGAACAAAGTAACTTTGATTTAGATTCCAGGTCATAGCGGAGTGGAAGGCAATGTATTGGCCGACAAACTCGCAAGAGGAGGAACCGAATCTGTGTTCCATTCACGGGCACCGCTAAAAAGACATCTCAGATTGGGCAGAGAGGAACTGCACTGGCGAGATTCACCAGAGCTCTAGTCAGGTCCCTCCGAGGATCATAGAATGGAACAGGAATGATCTCCGCAGTCTAGTTGGTCTGTTGACGGAACACTGTCGTCTAGGGACCACTTGCGGAATTTAAGTCTAGAAGATACAACGGACTGTCGTTTCTGCTATGTGGAGGACGAAACAGCGGAGCACATTTTTTGTTATTTGTTCAGTACTGGAAAGAGCTAGGTTTTATACCTTCGGACTCACCCAACTGGAACCTACTGACTTCAAGGAGGTTTCACTCACCCATCGGCTTTGTCAAGAGGTGTGGATTGTACGGTGAACTCTAAAAATTCCGAGTATACGCAGTGTTTTTATGACAAAATAAGTGTTTTACTAAGATAGTGAATTAATTGTTTTCAGGAGTTTATGGATACTGCGAAGGAAGGTGTAGTTTATTTTAGTATGGGATCCATCCTTGAACCATCGCTGATGGAAGATGATAAGAAACAGGCTATTCTGAATGCTTTTGGAAAGCTGAAGCAAAAGATTTTATGGAAATGGGATCAGCTCACGATTCCTGGTAAGCCATCTAATGTCAAGTTGGCAAAATGGTTTCCTCAACAGGACTTATTAGGTAAGAAATAGGTCAAAACATTAAAAAACCGTTCTAAAAAAAATGGTCACCAACCTTATCTCTAAAACTATAAAAAAATATAAAAATCGCCGTGACACATCAATTTGTATTTCGAGGGCGAACTCTTCCACTGAATACGTCATCACTGTGACATCAATCCCCTGTCTCCCAGCAACCGCTACTTCAAAATCTGAAATGAGATCACCTTACTTGTGATACATCATTTTGAAGGAAATTCATTGACAAATCCAGCAGTGGAATCTGATTGAAGATTGATTCATACAATGATGCCGTAATTCTGTGTAAGACTTCCCCCCTAGAAATATACAATATACAAATCGACGTGTCACGGAGAAGGCAAAGGAGTGGGTGTGAAGTCTTAAGACGTCCACCCTGTTATTGTATTTTTAATGCGTTTTAAATTAATATAGTGCAGTTTCAAAAAGAAATATCAGATAGTAAAATAATCGCCCTGAAAGCTCTTCAGCAGTTATAAATCTTAATAGAGATCAGGTACATTTCATAACTTGTCATCGGGTATTTGACACCACACCTTTGAATCTTCTTGCGACTCAGTTGATATGTAGATTAGGACAACGTAATAAGAGATCTGTGAAGTGTTGAAGATTTCGACTACGCGCAATGTAATGTTTTATGAACTTGACGAAGGCTTCAAATCTAACTAAAACAATGTAGGTTTGTTCTTTCAATTTTATAATTTGTTTATTAGATAGCAGTGTTTATTGCGCTACCTAACAATAGTATTGTCAAAAACTTATTTAAATAACAAGACTGAAGACCAAGTTGAAATGATTCAGTGCCTGCACTGTCACACTTGGTTTCATTGGGAATCTGTTGGTGTTGGACCAAAAAAGAAAATAATTAAGTGTTCATCTCTTGCAGTATACAATTTTCTTAAACATTTTGTTAGCAATTATTAGAAAAAAAAATTATGTTTCGGTACTTACCAACTTTAGGTGGGTAAGTACCGAAACATTAGCATTTAGCAATTATTAGAAAAAAAATGTTTCGGTGCTTACCAACTTTAGGTTAGTAAGTACCGAAACATTAGGTCAGTTTAATTTGTTTCCAGGGGAAGTAATATCCCTACTTTATAAAGATACGAGGGCAGGTTCAATTTAAGAGATCACAAGTTCAATTTAAGCACATGGTTGCCTAAAGTGAACCATTTGCAAAACCATCTTAATTTTGCTTTACTCTTGTTGTTAACAAATACAAAATACTTTATGCTACTCAATATATTCCTCAAGGTAGAGAGATTTGTTTTGTATTATCAATTCATTTTATTTTGTAATGTACACGTGTACAATTTTTCAAAATTTAGTTCAATATGGGCAACCGCACCCAATTTTTGTACATTTTAAAATGTGAATTAATATTTATTGAAAATTAATCAGCAACCATGTTTGGTTTTCTTCTTCAATGTTAGTGAGGTCCTCGATGGTTATGTCTTCAACGTCCGGCATGCGACACTGTGCGTTGTATATAATACATGTTCCTGGTCATTAAAGAAGATTAACCTTTTGAGAAATTAGGACCATACGATTACTGCCGGGTATATCTCAAACGTTTCTGCTATACTTAAATGTAGTCAGTTTTTGCATTTGATTAATTTCGTAAAAGAAACTAATATATGAACTAGTAGTTCTTAGTTCACCGCGAAAGCCTTACACAATAAATTAAGATTAGAATTCAGTTCTTTGAGGTATCTGTAGCACTTTTTCTGTGTTCCAAGCGATTTTCAAATCACATACAGGGCTTCGGGTGTGATAACTATTTAGCACTTTGAGAGAGGGAGAAGGACTAAATACAATTTCACTGAGGGCTTTGCCCAAACCTTTATTAAGTTGTGGAACGTATTTTATGAACACTAACTATAGCAAACTCTGTCCGCCAATTTGACCTATCACAAACTAGTTTATATTTATGTATATGTCACAGCACACCCAAACATGAAACTATTTGTGACTCACGGAGGCATGCTCAGTACCTTAGAAACCATCTACCATGGAGTACCTGTTTTGGCTCTCCCACTGTTTGCAGACCAGAGAAATAATGCCGCTAGAGCCGAGGAAGGGGGTTACGGAAAGTACATCCTTTTCTCAAAAATTACCGAGAAAAAACTCGATGATGCATTAAGAACGCTACTTAATGATCCCAGGTGAGTTATTCAGACTTTAAATTCTACTGGAGACACAATACACGATTAGTAGGAAATTTTGGGTATACAGGATGGTGTAGTGTTATAAAATGGTATAACATCAGGACATCATAGATAATTTTAAAATAATGACAATTTCCCACACACACACACATTTATAATATATCCGGGACAGCTTCGTTTTCGTTTTATCAGGTACTGTTAGTAATAATAATTGTTAAGAATAACAACTTCTAATCAAATAAGTTTAGATGTAATTTTCTAGAATTCAATCGATGTGAAAGTACACATGGGCCAACGAGGTTACCATTGTAGATTCCCAGCAAAAAATGCAAGATATCCCTTTTGTTTTAAAATCTATCAAACACTGTATAATATTAATCTTATACAGGGTGAGCTTTTAGTACCGGCTCGGTCGATAACTCCACTACTGTAGAAGATAGCGAAAAAAGTTGTATATAAAAGTTGTACCCACGGATATGCTCCTTACTCATAAAATATTTAGATTTATACAGGGTGATCCCTAACTACGTGGTGATGCAAACATACGTTTTTTTAAATGGGATACCCTATATATTATTCCACATTCAAATTCTACAGCAGTGGAGTTATCGACCCAGCCGGTACTAAAAACTCACCCTGTATGTAACAAAGTAATGGTGCAGGACTTAAAAAAAGGTAATTCTATACTCTATAAGACTGGCTTGACATCTATTTGATAGGTATCAGGCATCAGCTGACGAAGAAGTGCATCTGAGATTTATTTTTTTAGTAGTGGACTGAATTGGCAATCCTGCAAGTCAGGACCGTCTTACCACTAATATTTTTACTGAATATCTCATTGCCAAAAAATAATGGCTATTTCTTATGCCGGCTGCACCGTTTTTGTTGCTTTTAAAGTGCGATGCAGCACGTCAACAATTCGAGAGACGTCAAACGCGCGCTGCTATCTACATCTATGCTCCGTAGTAAACTGGGTTTTTTCGTTTTTAATCTTTGTTTCATTCTAATTGCACACGGCCGGAATTAGAAATGAGGATTTCATTGTCGGCCAATATCTTGATGTCCCCAAACATTTCAGTTATATGTTAGTGGGAAAAATCACTCCTTTTGGCGAGTACTATATGCCCTATGAAGAAAAGTCCCAACTTAGGAAATACCCTGTACAGAAATTGTCAATGTTTTATCGTTATCTATGATGTTCGGAAGATATGCCTTTATACCAGGTTATTCACGTTATTCGACACACAGAGGTACTTTTGACTTGACAGAATTGCATACTTTTTTATATCATTGAATGTGAAATTTTATTATGAAAATAATAAACTGCCTACATTCTCTAGTAGTTTTCATTTCATTTCAAAATTCTCTTCTCTCTTCTTCTCTTGATGGTTTTAGAAATTGCCAACCTCTAGTCCATTGCATTAGCTAGTAGGCCGTGAAAAAAATGCATTTCTGTCGTACTCCAGCTTCTCTTTGACTAAAGATATGTTACCGCCGTTGTTTCTGGTTAGAGTTTTTTGTTGTGAGTAATTTTTATAATATTGTCCCTTTAGTCTAGTTCGTGTGTAATTTTCTACTAAGTTGGTGGTTTTCTTCTACCTGAACAGTTTTTTATTTTATGGTTTGCTAGGTTGCTTATAGGTTGGAAAATCGAAAAACACCGATTTGGTCGAAAATTTGGAATTAAATAAAAACTGCTAGACATTGATATTCACAACCTTATATCGTTATAAAGGTTATCAAATTCTACCGAATAAAAAAAATTAGGCATTCCCATTTGAAAAAATCACCATACCGAAAATGATGATTTACACCTGAACGGTTCGCTTTAGATCCCATGTGTGATACATAAAGTCACACTAGAATTTACTAAGGAATCTGAATATGCAATATTATACGGGGTGTTCCATTTAAAAAAACACAACTTTGATACGTTTCGTGTTTTGGGGATACCCTGTATAACATGAAAATATTTTTAAAATGTAACCTTCATGGGTCCCTATCCATCCGAAATTATCATTTTCTTTTTCATTAGATAGTTTAGCCATAATGCTCCGTGTCGAATAACGTGTATAACTCGGCATAAAGTGGACCACCCTGGACATAGGGTAAATAGGAACTTTTCTAACATTTTTTGGATAATCTGCATTGTTTGAAGAAACATACCGTTTTCTATAATCATCAGGGAACTTAGTAACGACCTTACATTTAAAATAAAGCATGAACAATTTTCACTCTCTTCCAAATTGTCGGTGTAGTTCCTAGCTTAATTTCTTTAGAATATAAGTAGTAGTTCAGTAATTTATATGATATTATTTTTAGGTACCAGGAAAATGCCAAAAAAAGATCTAAAATTCTCCATGACAGACCAATGAAACCGATGGACTTAGCTATTTATTGGATAGAGTATGTAATTCGGCATAAAGGTGCTGAGCATCTGAGAGTTGCGGGAGTTAAGCTATCTTGGTATCAGTATTTTAGTTTAGACTCTATCGCACTTATAATACTTGTTATACTTTCGCCATATTTCCTCCTGAAATTTATTTTAACTTTGAGAAAAAGGACCGCTAAAGCTAAGAAAGAATGATAGAGGTCACATGTTGCATTGCTTAACATATTGCTAAGTATTACAATATCTTGCGGTAAATGATTAGTGATATAAATTTAGTGCATTCGACAAACTGTTAAATAAATTAAAATTGATAAATATAGTGCAAGTGTCACTACATGCATTGAGATTAGGGTTGCCACCCGTACTTTAAACTAAATTATTTTTTTTTTTTGTTGGAGGCATACGGCATCGACTACAAAGGCCATTAGCCGTTTTAATATGCAAATTTATTTATTAGATGAGGGGGTGTAGAATCTACCGGTCCTCATAGGCACCGAATAAATATAAAGTACTGAACTTGGAATGGACGAAGTTTAGATCGTGTCATATCTTGTGAAAGAGCTTGATTATTTTCAGGAACTTAAGTAGTGAGAGAACTGACGTGTGGCTATAAAAACAATTTTCAAGAGAGTCCGGCACATTAAGCCTCGACTTTTCTTCCCGGAATTTTGGGCAAACTAGGACATGGTCAAAATTCAGTCTGCACTGGCACTCTTCGCATATTGACGGTTCGGTACCAAATAAATGACAGGACGTTAGCCGACTATGACCAATCCTTACACGAGTCAGGCAGACTTGTTCCTTTCTAAATTATTGTACGTTATTTCAGGTAAATGTACTCTATACTTTATGACAGCAATAAAGTACACGAAAATACTTTATTTCGCATGATTTGAATTCTTTGAGGTTTTGAAAAGTTTTGTCGTAACTATTTTTTCGTTAAACGAATTTTATCGATTAGTGCTGAATCGATGTCGCCACTTGCCAGCGCTACATCGCTAAATTAACAATTCCTGAACGCAGCCTAATCTCAAATTTCAATGTCAACAATGTAGATTGAAGTGTATTTCATCAGTGGGGATGTTCTGTGGTATTTCATTTAATAATTGTCACATTTTCTTCGTGTGAGGCGGTAATATAAACTTGAAGAGCAATATAGAATTTGATAACATTGTTACCACATTTGAAAATTTAAATCTGCAAAAACTTAATGTAGACATGGATGAACTTTACGGAGAAATTGCTTTATTAAACCAACTTTATCTTCAAATATGTACTTCTAAGGGTTTTGCAGAACTCTCAACTGCACAAAAATGGCTGCAAATATTTAACAAGAGTGATCCTAATTTTTTAAACTTGTTTAAAGTTGTTTCATTTTTATTGTCTATTCCCGTCACGTCAGCATTCATAGAAAAAGTTTTTTCTGTGATGAATAGCAAATGGCCAGACGAAATAAACAAAGCATCCCTGAATTTGATAAAAAATTAATTACGTATTTACTTTAATTTGAATATAGACTGTAAAGATGCTGTGCAATTGTTTAGTAGAGATACTAATTTGATACAAGTTGTAAAAAGGAATAAAAAATATGTTTTTAAACATAATAATAAAGAACAATAAATTGTACTTTATTTTGATACTATGTACTTTTTTCATACCTATAATAACCGATGTACTTTACGATACTGCAAAAAAAAGGTGGCAACCCTAATTGAGATCTTTACGGGACTGGCTTGGGTAATACAGGGTGAGTCCTAAGTTTATACTTTTTTCATTGTGTATAGAAGTCGTTTAAGTAAATAACTTTTTCAAATAAATTTTTTCAAAAAACCGAAAAACAAGCAAGATACAGAATAAAAAAGTATGTCTGAGCTTGTATATTAAGACGTTACTAGTCTGTTTATGGACAGTTTTTTGCTCGGATTTTTGTCAGATCGATTAGGCATTGTACGTGTCAGATAGTGCATTAATCACTTTTTGTTTGTTGTTAATTTTAAGCCGGTAAATTCTAAAACTGGCACAATATTATGAAACAACTTCTAGGATTTAATAATCTAAAATTAACTATGATACATTGAAAGTGACTAGTGCATTAATTGACAGGTACAATTACTACGTTTACATGGGGATTCAATTCGAATTGAATACGATACCATAGCCGGCGTTTCATGTTTAGTTTTAGTAGATTTGAATCCGTTTTGTGAAGTAGCGAGCAAGCTGTCAAAACTATCCTAACGTATAAATCTCACATAACCTATAACCTAGCCTAGTTTTTGTTGGTTACCCGACCAAAAATAACAAAACCAACCTGCCTGAACTTTGGAAGCATTGTGTGTTCACGATTTTGTTTTCTTTGTGGTTTTCATGTTTAGAAATTATATTACAGATTCAGACCGCATACGCAGTCGCCGATTCGGTTTCAATACCGTTGCCTGTTCACATGGATTTCAGTCCGATACTGTCCACATTCACTCCCAGAAACGAGCTGTATTGACCTTGAAACTCCACATGTCGTTGATTAAGTTATGCAGCTCTAGGTATTTAATGAGCACAATTTACTGATAATTAGGGATTTATGATAACAAGTGGCATTTAAGTTAATTTAAGAAACTCCGAGGAAAATATCTGTGAATTCTATGAAGTACAGTTCGAAAAAAATTACTACAGATTTACGGAGATTTATGCTGATTTATAAAGACTTTACGATGTACCAAGGATTTACAAATGATTTAAATTAGCTGTTTACGCTCTGAGCTTGCCCATAACTTCAGTTTTCAATCTCATGGACACCACAAACCGACAGCCTGTATTTCTAGGTTACCTTTTAAGAAATGTACTTGAGGGAAAAGCACCTACAACCTGAAATAGGTTTGCCAATGATATTATATTGTTCAGCGAGCGGTAATGACGGTAATAACTCACGCAGTTGAAGTTTGCAGCACAAGCCGTAGGCGAGTGAGTCATTACCATTACCGCAAGTTGAATACCATACTTTATCTATGACCGAAGCAATTAATAATGCAATTTAAACACATGCATAATAATTACAAACTATTAACAACTTAACCTCACTTCTGTCACTTAAATAAATGCTATACACCGTTAGAATTAGCGTTTGACGTCTCATAGCCACCTTTGCAGTTATTATAGCTTGAATTTAATCATATGCATTTTCAGAAGATCAGTACTGGTATCTAGTAGGCGTTGTTTGTGACCCACAGTTTATAGGTTGCATTACATGTTCAAAAGTAATTTGGTTGTCGCTGTATAACTTAATGTGAGTAGATAAAATTGTATATTATAATGTAATCTTATCTAGCCTACGGCGTCTTACCGGTATATTATCATAATTATTTTAAAAATCAATGGATGGTAGGATAGTCATTTGAGGAGACGTCCTTATGAAAAATATTTAATTTGGGTATTTACATATTAAATAAACATGAACTCTGTAATCAAACCAATTAAAGCCTTGCGACATTGCCGCTTATAACAGAAAGTCGTAGCATCTATCCGCAAAATATCAGGTATCAGGTTGATTTTACTGACATTGATATAATTAAACTGTGCCAACAAAGTCATAGATATATCCGCTCTCACGGACAGTAAGCACTCGTCGCGGCATTTTTTCGTCTATTTGATGTTCATAAAAAATTAAGCAGATTTTAAAAAAACAGAGGAAATCTGGATTTTGCATTCTACATCACCCTGTATACGAATATGCGTCGCGGGCTTTTTTTATAGCCAATTTTAAGACTAGATGATATTTTTTATCCATCCGTGTGAAAAAATGATTTTTGATTCACCACTTTTTGATATACAGTACGTTCGTTTGACAGCGATTTGGATACAAAAATGGTCATAACTTTTGAAATACCCTGTATAATGTAACAATACCCTATATCGGAAGAACGGAAATCATTGGTAGAATTTAAATATGGAATAATATATAGGGTGTCTCATTTAAAAAAATGCATGTTTGCATCACCACGTAGTTACGGATCACCCTGTATAAATCAAAATATTTTCTGAGCAAGGAGCATATCCGTGGCTACAACTTTTATATAAAACTTTTTTCGGTATCTTCTACAGTAGTGGAGTTATCGACCGAGCCGGTACTAAAAACTCACCCTGTATAAGTTACTGGACGCATCTAAATATACAGGTAGGATGCAAAAATGGACTTTGTTACAAATTGGGGAAGGAAGGGCTCGCTATAGGCTATATAGGAAGAAGCGGGGGTGGTTTCATGCACCCCCAAATAAAACACCTCAGGGTGTGGTTCTTATCTTCTTAACTAATTTAGTGCTATTATGCCATCGTTGGAATGTAGAAGCGATATGGGCGTCTAAACATTCAGTATTTAGTGATTTCCTATGACTATGGGGTGTGAAGCTACAATTTCACACTGAAGCGATGGATCTCAATCTGATGTGAAAAGGTAAGATGTTGCTTAAGCTGTTACCACAGCACAGTAAACAACCAGCACAATAACTCAAGTTGGCGGCAATTACACGCGCATCCCCACTTTTGGATGATTTTTTGTAGGGATGGTAACGGTACTTCGATACTTGTACTTCTGCACTAATATCGACTATTTTTATCTTAGGTACTTTTTGAGCGATTCCAGGATGGTATCGATACTTTTGTAGGTGTATCGGTATATAATTATTGAGGGGTGTAATCAATTGCACAAAATTCTCTGTACGAACCAAACGCGCCTATGAGGCTAAAAAATATCGAGTTGGTACCGGTATCGATATTTTCATTTTCGCAGCTCTACCCAAACTTCACAGCCGTAAAATCATCCATAAACCCTCCCAAAGTCAAATTTTGTGGGAACCATTTTTATATAGGAAATCCTCAGAGATATTATGCTAGTTGTTTACTATGCTATGGTGTTACTATACATATAACTAAAAATTATACCTTTCTTCCAGGTGATCTCTGACTAAAGTCTTGCAGCACATAATACGAGTATCTACGAAATTTAACTAACTATCCCACCTTTATCTGTTGCGTCCTGGGCTAGATGTGTGGAAGTCCAAATGGTCTAAGGGCATAACTTAAGCAGGCATGCAAGCAGACAGGTCGTCGTGAGACCCAGTCCTGCAGCTAGTTGGTTACCAAGCAGGTAAAAAGCGATAGCAATATAGCAGCGTTATAGCAGAAGCCTGCGAACAAAGTCAAGCATGTAAGCACTAGAGCTGTTAGAAAGGGCTGTGTTGAGGTTAGGGTACGCACCTTAGATGTTAGGTGGCCTTATAGAGATTTCCCTCGTAGAAAACCCTTCAGATTCAACTAGATCCCACCAATGTGGTAATTCAAATCCATACAATGTGAGAATCCTCGGTTTTGCTACTTTTTCTTTTCCGAAAAATCCGCATAAAGCGTGGTTGTCTGACCTTATCAGGAAAAAAAGATGGAGAGGAATGATCACAAACCCATCACTTCCTCCTCCAGACAATTGACAGGTAGCCAAACTCTGTTAGCTTTCCTTCAACTGTAGATAGGAATTTAAATGTTTCATGTACCCATTACCCAACCTCGTTCTTATCTGTCAGATAGCAATAATGTAAACAATGAGAAGTTTGAATCAAATAGTTTGTAACTTTAAAAACAAAAGGCAGGATAGCTTAGACTGCTATGATGTACCAAAATCCTCTATAATTAAGGTTGTTATATGTGTTGTTTACTATTTCAGGTGATGCCACACAGTCGACAAGTGGTCGCTGACTGAGACGAGGTGGTTCAACAGGTGCAACAAAATAAATGAGAGGTATTGTACATTACAATTATTCAATATAGTGGTCTCCAGTACTTCAGTCTTACAACATTTATGTAGTTAAAAATATACGATCTACAATGAATCAGGTAAGATATACTTATTCGCTCAAAATGTAGGACATTGTCTTCAAAAACGTTCAATAGATAATTTTAAAGGGTCTGAATTTATTTAAACCGTAACAACTTCTGACAGTTGATGTAAACAATCGACTGAACCATTAAAAAGGCCTTTCAATTCAGACGTTTCAATTACCTTCACAAGAAAACTCCAAACATTGATTTCTCTGTAACAAATGCGAATTTAATTCCGTTTGATATCAAGTTTACATACCGAAACTCAAGTACACTTTCTATTTTCGGGAATCGTCCTGACATGGTGTATCTATTTGAAAAAAAATATATACTTAAAAGAGAATGCACAGATTTTTTGAAATGCCCTGTATAATTATTGAAACTACTTCTAAATTATATATCATCATATATTGATGCTACTCTGAGCAATCGTTGACTGACCCTGTACACAATAGCAGCAAAACTGTGTAAAGTGATACAGAGTTCGAGCCTATTGGATGACATAATGCAAATGATGATGGCGAGTGAAGTAGAGCAATCCGTTAGCCTGCACTACTGAATGGAACAAAGACCTTGATTAAATGAGATCCGTGTCGATAAGCACGATATTTTGGTTGTTAAGAAACATCTCTAAGCCTCGCCACGTCACTGACATCGCATCATCATTTTCTTAATTAGAGAGATTTTGAGCCACTAAAAATTGGGATTACGCTATCCGTAAAACATTATTCTGAGCCTGCGTACGGTGTATCGAATAACGGATAAGCGTGTGCCTTGTGTACAGTTTTTGTAACCGAAATCTGTGACGTGTATCGTTGCGTTATTTGACAATTGACATTAACAATTATTGGACCTATTTGATTTTAACTTCACCTCACATTAAGATCGATTTGGCCGGAAATGTCCAAGAAATGTTACGTGCAACAATCAGAAAATAGATCACATCTCAAGTAAAATAAAAAATAGGTTATGCAGGATCCCCGAAGCATGACATTTCAGATTTCACTACCAATCGACCAATACTACCATGGTTCAGTCCCGTGATGATCACACGCAATAGCGGCAATAGCCGGGGACGCCTAACATTATACCTTTCATTGGATAATACTGTCAAATAAAATTGATGGAAGATAACCTGATCCTTTTGTACAATGAAAAACCACAAAATGGGTATTGTTGCTATCAAAATCATCACGGTTCTTTTCTCATTGCCGCATAGTGGTTTAGACCTGGCAATACCGCACGTAATCATATCGTACCTCAAACTTCCGTAGCTAACGTACAACTTTATCGGTTATTCGCCGGTTCGATCATTTCGGGAGATCTTCGCATGTCACAAATAGCCGATAACGAGAAATAATGTCAGGTAGCGGCAGAGTTGCCAGACGTATGATAATTATCGTACATGTACGATAATTTCTGGCAGACCGGACCTGCTTTGTTTTTTATTGTTTTCAGGGCAATTTCATCAGTCTTAAAAAATTCTACTCAGTAGATCGCAGAATCTGACACTTAAAGACTGAAAATATGAACGTCGGAGTTTATCTGGTCTTTAACTTGTCATATAACAGCAGCCTTATTATGTAGCAGCGGTCGCTGAGCAGATGCCGAGCAACAGCAACATGACAAGCAACAGGGCCGTCAAAATTGTAGGTTATATGTTGTAGTCCGTCACGATGACGTCGTTGCATAATACGAAATTTACGTTTGACAGAAGATAATGCGCGATTTTCGGCTGTCGCTTGTCGTCTGCAAGATACGTGATAAGGCTGCAGCATAGACCGATTGTACAGAGCTTTTTTAGTGCTGGGCAGTGGCCAAAAACAACGCCTATTGCGTACGATAATTTTGGTCCCGAAACGATAAGGCGAATTCTTAGTGTTTCGGGTCGAATCATATTACTAATTTTTAATGCTATGAATGGTATAACTAAATTGGGTTTTTTACACACTTGTATGATAATTGCTGCCGAACGATCTGGCAACCCTGGGCAACGGACGTGGAAAACCTCTTTATTATCTCACTCACCAACCGAACGGTTTCATTTCATTCCGAATCCGAGCTGTGAACATCGTACAAGCGGTATGATTCGAGTACCGCTCTTAATTTTGAACCTGTTGTGTTTCGCGCAATGTTACAAAATCCTGGTCGTCTTCCCCATGGCTGCCCCCAGCCACTACATCCTTGGTGAGGCCATCGCTAGAGGGCTAGTGGAGAAGGGGCATGACGTGACCATGGTCACCTCGTTCGCAATGAAGAATCCTCCAAAGAACGGAAAATATAGGGATGTTCTGATGACTGGATTTGCCGAAGAGCATAAGAGTGAGTATAGGTATACGCTGATGCTTTAGTTTTATATACCGGGTGTCCCAGAATTCCTTTTACACGTGATATTTTCGAGACGAAACTCAACTTTTTGTTTTCAAATAGCACCCCATAGGTTTTTCTATATAAATGATATCTCTATTATATTTAAAATCTTGTGGCACCTTTGATGTTATACGCAAACTCATTTTTTCGTCAAATTATAAGCATATCATAAATAAAATATGAATCTGTTTGATATAAGAAAATGTAGTCAAGATGATTGACTCAGTACTTCCCACACATTCCGATGATACCAGTTTTATTATTTTCCTACAGCATGAAACTATAGTGTAGCTATAGAGGCCGCTGCAAACAAATCATCGCTCGCCCGACCGCAAAAAAGTGTTTTATTCTACTAGGTGCTTCTTTCGCAGGTCAATGGACAATCTATCATGAATACAACAAATTTTTGAGTTTTACAAACCCCCATCCCCGAACCACCCCAATTTCGCCCCCAACCAAAAAAAAAATTAAAATGATCAGGAACCCCTAAAGCGTCTGAAACGAAGTTTGAGATATTTTTGATATTTTTAGTTTTTTTATTATTGTCGTGCCGCCACTGAAATGATTTCTAAAAACCATACGCGCTTTCCATACTTGACGCGGTAATAAATCTGTGTCAAAATGTCATTAAAGTCAATTCAGAAGTTTCCACGTACACAATACAGAACGATCCAAAGTAATACTCGTATGTATTTTGTACGCATCAGAAAGTTCAAGTCCATTGGTTTCTGTAATCGGCAAGGCTATGTCCGGATGGACCTAAAAAAGTGTGTTATACCGCTAGGTCTTTCTCTCTCAGGTCAGTAGACAGCCTATTAAGAGTACAACAAATTTTTCAGCTTTACAACCACCACCCCCCAACCACCCCAATTTCACCACCACCCAAAAAAAGTAGAAAATGATAGGAACCCCTAAAACGCCTAAAAACGAAGTTTGAGGCATATTTGAAATTTTTCGTTTTTTGCTAATTACTCCGCCGCCCATACACCGATTTTTAAATTTGTACATTACCTACTAGGACCCTACACCATATCACTACCCAAATTTCATCAAAATCTATGTAGCGGTTACTGAGGTTAGGAGGCTAGAAAAACGCCAACAGACAGACAGAGTGACGTAGATTTTCGTTATGTAGGCATCATAAAACGCCCAAAAAGTATATTATCTCAAAATCGAAAATTTTCGCGATCACAATACTACCCTCACTTATCGGTGTGGGAAGTAAAACGGATAAAACAGAAAACTAAGTGAGTTTTTAAAGCTACTGAATGACCTATTGTACATGCCTTTCCGAAAAGGGAGCCTGAGAAACGGCTATCACATCCAAGGAAAGCAGCAGGCGCGCAAATTACCCACTCCGAGATGGGCAACAGTTTTCATCCAATCCCACCCAGTCTCTCACGTTTTTCACCCATGAGTTTTGTCTCTGCGCCCCAGTCCTTTATTGCCTTCCATTATTAGTTTCAGAAGGGCATATTAATTGTTTCTCATATGTCCAAGACAGGCGGTTTTTCTCTTCATTATTGTGGTTAAGAGATCACGCTCCTTGTTCATTCGTTCTCTATTGTTATCTGTTCTATTCGGTTGTATTTCGTCCTTTTCTATTGTTTAGCGCTGTTATCTGCTTGATTACTGTCGCTTTGAGCTCTTTTTCTGTTGTATTCGGCTGTGTTTAGTCGTTTTCTGTTGTTTCCCGCTGTTGTCTGCTTGCTTTCTGTTGTTTTGAGCTAGTTTTGATCCTATTCGGTTGTATTTAGTCGTTTTCTGTCGTTTACAGTTGTTATCTGCTTGCTTTCTGTTGTTATGCCCCGTTTTCTGTTCTATTCGGTTGTATTTCGTCCTTTTCTATTATTTAGCGCTGTTATCTGCTTGATTTCTGTGGCTTTGAGCTGTTTTCTCCTTTTTTTTCTGTTGTATTCAGCTGTGTTTAGTCGTTTTCTGTTGTTTCCCGCTGCTATCTATTCGGTTGTATTTGGTCGTTTTCTATTGCTTAGAGCTGTTATCTGCTTGCTATCCTGTTGTTATGAGCTGTTTCTGTTCTGGTCGGTTGTGTTTGGCCGTTTTCTATTGTTTAGCGCTGCTATCCACTTGCTTTCTGTTGTTTTGAGCTATTTTTGACTCTACTTGGTTGTATTTGGTCGTTTTCTATCGATTAGAGTTGCTGTCTGCTTGATTTTTGTGGTTTTGAGTAGCTTTCTGTTCTCTTCTGTTGTATTCGGCTTTGTTTAGTCATTTTATGTTGTTTCCCGCTGTTATCTGCTTGCTTTCTGTTGTTTTCAGCTATTTTCTGTTCTTTTCTGTTGTATTCGGCTGTGCTGTTGTATTTGTAGCTCAGTCTGTCCAAGGTATTCTTAACATGCGGCGGTATACCCACATTTCAAAAGCGTCCATTATATTTATTGTATTGATCTTCATCATCCTCGGTTCGATTCCATACAGAAGCACCGGGCAAACATAAACGTTTGACGAAACTATATCTTATTTGGGCATTCAATGTTCTGGCCATCTCGATTCTGGTACTTATTTCCACACCTGTAATCCAGCCACTTAAATATCTAAATTTCTGAACCCCTAAGGTTTTTGTCTTTTCTATTTGCAATCCCATATGATCACCTACTGAAGCTATTCTGACCATTAGTCACAGCCCACAAAACTAAATTAAGCTAAACTAAATAACGCAACCTAAACTTGATTATATTTAATTTTTCATTAGAGTTCCGCCAAAAACATTTTTAAGATTCCTTATGAAAGTACGACTTTAAGAGAAAAAGTTTTGTAATCGGGTTCATTTTGTATGCAGATAGCAGAGATTGTACGTATAATGATTGTGAAGTGGGATGGTCTTATAAAAGATTTGTTCGAAGGACACTTTTTATATCTGATTATGTTTTTGTTGAATTTCGGCTCGAATATGGTACTTATCTGGGCTCTCTCAAGAGACGTGAATAACGTTTTCATAAATGAAAAGAAATTTATTAGATGTATAGCTAGAGTGCCAAGTGCATAGCTGTAAGGAGTTATTTAGAATACTTGGAACACTGACACTTCCTTACCTATTCATATAATTATGAACTTGCTGTCTACGTATATGCCAACAAATAATGGATAAACATTATAAAATACGTTTCATATCCCACGATATATGGGGACCTATGGTCTCACATAACTTGCTTAAATCATATCTGCAAAGTGAATGCTTTTACCCCATTAGTGCATTTTCAAAGAAAGTTGTAGGGGGCCAATAAACTATTCCAAAGACCGCTGATTTTATTTTAAATTAAATTAATTTCCCAGCAGAGGAAGCAACAGCGTAAATTTAATGTCGCCATATTTTCAGACCAGGTAGCCATGAACTTGTTCAAAATGGAACACATGAACATGCTGACACATATGGTAGCAATGAACTTCATTGGCAATGATTACACAAAGAAAACTCTGAAACACCCCGCCATGCAGAAGTTGATCCAATCTGGTGAAAAATTCGACGCCATGGTTATAGAACAATTTGTTAATGAGGGAATGAAGCCACTTGCGGCACATTTCAATGCACACTTGATCCTTTTCAGCACAATAGGACCAAATGTGTGGGTAAGCAATTTAGCGTAGAAATGTCAGATATGCTGTAAAAAAAAGTTCATATAAACATATGTCCAAAAATGTATGGTTTCTAAGATACAGGATGTTATTTTTTTTTAAATAAGGTTTTTTTAATAATTCTATCATCTTCTAACCGATTCTGTTGAAATTCAGTAGCGTTGTTTTTAGTAGTAAGGGGGTGATTTTGCCCTAACTAGACAAAAAAATTATGTCCAGTGGCGTTAGAGGTGGCAATTTAATAATAATTATAAGCAGAAAAATGTACGCCACTGACACATTTAATGTTAATATTTATTTGAGGTAAACCAACTACAACTACAACTTTTTTGTCTCCTGAATTTTTGTCGTATCTTGCTTTGTTTGCGAAATAAAAAATAAAAACTATTCTATCTTCTTTTAAGATTCCAAGAGTACTTGCGAATTGCACGTCAGTTTAAAAATCAGTAACGTTGATGTTACTTGAATGCTTTCATTCACCTTGTCAAATTTGTTGAAGTTTCGTAACATGCACTTAATTTATGGACTTGCTGATGGCAATGCATTAGAAGCCAGGCGGTTATACATCGAATTGCTCCTGATAGGAAGATGTTCGAAAGCATTCATCGACGCCTTCAAGGAACAGGGACATTAAAACGAAATGGGGGAGCGGGAAGATCAAGGACGACAAGAACGGTAGCGCTGGAAGATAATGTTCTGAACGTGGTTGAAGAAGAACCAGGTACTTCTACTCGAAAAATTGCTGAGGTTCTAAATATTTCTAATGGTAGTGTTTGGAAAATTCTTAGAGAAAATATGTTATATCCATACCACATCCAACGCGTTCAGGCACTTCTTCCTACTGATTTTCTTCCACGTATTCAATTCTGTCAATGGCTCCTACAAAAAATGGTTGAAATCCCTCAACTACTGATGCTGATTCTGTTTACAGATGAAGAGAGTTTTTCAAGGAATGCGATAAGGAATTTCCGTAATAATCATTTATGGTGCGATGAGAATCCACACGCAATATTTGAAGACCGTTTTCAGCATCAGTTCTCGTTGAACGTTTGGATCGGAATTGTGAGTGACTGCCTCATTGGACCGGTATTTCTACCTGCAAGACTTACCGGAGAGATATATCGCCACTTTTTGGAACATACTCTCCCTGGATTCCTGGAAAACGTACCTTTGGCACTAAGACATGCAATGTGGTTTATGCACGATGGCGCACCAGCGCATTTTAGTCGGGTTGCTCGTGAGTTTTTAACTCAAACCTACGGAAACCGCTGGATTGGCCGAGGTGGTCCTCACTTATGGCTTGCACGATCCCCGGACTTAAACCCCCTGGATTTTTTCTGTGGGGCCACTTGAAGTCAATAGAGTACGCCACTCCTGCGGAAAATGTGGAGGAATAAGAAATCGAATCATTGCTGGCTGTAACTCAATTAGAAATGACCCCGGTATTTTTGAGAGAGTTCGCCAATCAATGAGGAGAAGACTGGATTCCTGCATCCGAGCTGGGGGAGGTGACTTCCAACAGTTTTTGTAACTTTTCTCATGATAAATGGATATGCAATAGAATAGTTTTTATTTTTTATTCCGCAAACAAAGCAAGATAGGAGAAAAATTCAGGAGACAAAAAAGTTGTAGTTGGTTTACCTCAAAGAAATATTAACATTAAATGTGTCAGTGGCGTACATTTTTCCGCTTATAATTGTTTTAAATTGCCACCTCTAACGCCACTGGACATAATTTTTTTGTCTAGTTAGGGCAAAATCACCCCCTTACTAGTAAAAACAACGCGACTGAATTTCAACAGAATCGGTTAGAAGATGATAGAATTATTAAAAAAAAACGTTATTTAAAAAAAATTAACATCCTGTATCTTAGAAACCATAAATTTTTGGACATATGTTTATATGAACTTTTTTTCATGGAATGACCTGAGGAGTCACCCCCTTGAATATTGCCGCATCTTTTTTTAACACATTGTATAATACCTATAATATAATATAATAATCCCTTCATTAACCCAGCTGCAATACACAGACTAAATTTTGAGAAGCTCCGCTATCTTGCGGTATTGGTTAGTAGGTTATTATAGGTACCTGACATAAGTATGTTATAGAGAAAAACTTAATTTTGTTTAACTTTCATTTGGTTTTTGTTACTAGAAATTTGCTAACGTGTAACTAAGAAAAGAAATTCAACGATAATTTCAAACATTCAATACTTTTTTGGTGAAAGATATTGCAAAGTCTATATAAAAAAGTTAGAAATCGTCATTTATAAAAACACAATGTTGCTGTATGTTGCACAAAATGGCAACGCCGCGTTCAATATTACCTCGAAATATTAGACAATGAATTTCTGAAATCCTAGAACGAAATTGCAGAATCAAGGGGGTCGCTAATTTGTTTTCTGAGGGGGGGGGGGGGGTGGAACTTATTATGTGCTTATACATTTTTAGTGGCATTACATGATCAGCAACAAGATATTTTCCGGGGGAGGGCGGTGAAGGGGGTGCATATTTCTGTATTAGGTTTTTACAGCAATATAATAAGGTTCGTAAATACGTGCCTCATGCTTCACCTGAACACGTTAAATGTTACGTTTAATTCAAAACTATTGGATTACTACTTATTTATTGTTCTGGGGCCATTACCTCCCTTGGTTCGAATGAAAATGATCAAAGGTGTTTGGCTTAGTATAAAATGAACTTGCTTCATCTCCATTATAATCATCATCGTAACAGTTCGTTTAACACGTTCGTTTATTCAATATTAGCCATTTTTGTTGCTGTTGCGTGCAAACTTGCGGATCTATTGGGTATATTTTACACTGGAAAAAATCCCATACAAAAATATCATAATCAAACGCCGAAAACTTGTCAACTGGTTATCTCTCCACTTGATATCTGAACTTAAAAAGATTCTGTAGATGACTTATCAATGTATTTAAAATCCACTTTCTTTAGTATTTTGAATAACCATACAGGGCTATCCACTGAAAATCTAAGTGCTTAATTTATCTCGAGAAAAAAGTTCTCACAAAAATTAAAAATGGGGGCTGAAGTATAATCTTGATCTTCACGCAATCACGCTCAAGGTTGTAAAATCAGTAAAACCCCTCAATCACAGTTTGTAGTCAGCGCAATATACTCTGGAGTCTGGAGTATCCGATATAAGATAAGAGAGATAAGAAAAGAAAATGTTATAGTCATGGTAATTATACTATCATTTAATGATGTAGGGAATCCCTTACCCACCTTTACGAGAAAATTGTGTTTGACCATTACATTTTATAAAATGTTATTTTACACTACGGTTCTACTTTCACATGGTGTAACTTTTGTACAGAGCTTTTCTTTTAGAAAACATGCCGTCGCGACGCACAAAATTGAGCGGCTTCATAGTTCAAATACATCTGACCCCTCGTTACTTAGTTGAAACATTTTCCAGGGTGAAAATCAACTCTACTTTTCGGCCTGGGACAAAAAGTATGGCTTTTCATTCGAGTTTATAAACCTGGTTTGGATTATTTTTTTTAGGGTTCGGACGAAATTAAAACAAAAACTTTGTATGTCTCTTTATGCGATGTTTCAACTAATATTATGTAGTCAGGTATTTAGAAACTATGTGAAAATGAAGCAATAGTGTAAAATTTCGCGTTATAAAAAAGTCAAACACAGTTTTCTCGTAAAAAGGGGGGGGGGGGGGTGGTTCCTCACAACATTAAATCATAGGATATTTCAGTTGCTAAATCATATGCTCCAGAGCAGAATATTGTGCGAGGCGAAACTTCGCATAAAGAAACATAAGAAGTTTTTGTTCTAATTCTAATTCTGAAAAAATAGCAACTCAAGTTCGTCATAGCAGGTCAAAATCGTTACGCAAATTGATCCAGAAACTCGAATGTCAAGGTGGAATATCATATTTAATTTTTTATTTTCCAAAAGGTTTGTAATTTTTTTATTGGAAACGTGATTCCTCAGTAAAATGGAACGTTGTGGAAATTTAGAGTTCTTTAATTTGCGCCTGTTTTTTTAACTTTTTTTGATCAAACTTCTTGTAATGCCGACTTCTCATTGAAGGTGGCGACCACGTTTTTAAATGCGTCTCTGTCTCTTGCAACATGAAACAGTTCTTCGACGCTGAGATTGGTCCATTCTCTTATGTTTCGAAGCCAGGATTTTTTCTTTCTGCCAATACCTTTCTTCCCCTCCACTCTGCCTTGCATAATGTTTTGTAGCAGTATACCTATATTTATCGTTGCGTAAGATGTGACCTATGTATGATGTTTTTCCCATCTTAATGATTGTCAACAGCTTTATTTTGCGACCAATACGTCTTAGAACTTCTTCGTTGGTGATTCTGTCAGTCTAGGGTATCCTCAGGATGCGTCTATAGAGCCACATCTCAAATGCCTCAAGTTTTTTGATTATATGTCCAAGTTTCCACTCCGTATAAAATACTGACCACACATAGCATTCCATAAATCTTATTCTGAGGTGGAGGTTTAGATTTCTGTTTGTAAACATTGAGGAGTATTTGATAAATGCCTTTCAAGCCATTTCTATTCTGATCTTAGTTTCTTCGTCTGGATCCATTTGAGCATTTATGACTGAACCGAGATATCTGTATTTCTGCACCCGTTCTATTTGTTTTCCATTCAAAGTGAGAGTAGGGATATTGTTTGGGCTTTTACTTATAACCATGAATTTAGTTTTTTCGATATTAATAATGAGTCCTACTTCTTTACATTCTCGGTTGACTCTTTCTAATAGGGTCTGAAGATCCTCTGTACTCTCAGCCATTATAACAGTATCATCGGCGAATCTTAGATTGTTGATTAATATCCCTCCAATGTTTACTCCTTCACGTCCCTCTTCTAGCGCTTTCTGAAATACAAACTGAGAGTATAGATTAAACAGTTGTGGTGACAGAACGCAGCCTTGGCGAACTCCCTTTTGAATTTCGATTTCATCTGTCTCTATGTCTTCAACACGTAGTACTGCTGTTTGGTTGTAATAGATGTTTTTTATTAGTCGTATATCGTTTGGGTCCAAATTGATGCTTTTTAAATTTTCTATCAGTTTTGATCAATAGAATGGGAAAAGTGTGGCATTATAAGCGCGGGTTAGTATTGATATAGAAACCTGAAAATGATCTAGAAATGCTTCTGAATAATTTTGAATGAAATTCCATCAAGTTCGATCACACTCATAGATTTTTTATAATGTTCCAGGTAGATGGCTTTGTTGGAAATCCCTCTCCGCCATCCTACATCCCTGACTGGAGTGTAAATTATCCCATCGAAATGAACCTCTTTCAAAGAACATGGAATCTTATAATAAAATCAGCGATGTATATTAATAACCAGTTCGTATTCTATCCGGGACAGAAGAAATTAGCTGAGGAATTTATACCAAAAGGATACGACTATGATAGTACCTTGTACAATGTATCATTGGTGTTATGCAACTCCCATGAAAGTACCAATCAAGCGGTGCCGATGGTACCAAATATGATACACGTCGGAGGGTTCCACATCAAACCGCCCAAGAAACTTCCACAGGAGTTTCAGGTAAACATAATAGCTGATTTCGCGGGGTTGATACCGAGCACATTCAGAACTTTAGCGCATGCGCAGTTGTAAAGTTGTTTTTAGCAGTGAAGCAAATTTTTGTTCTGGGTAAAAAATTCCGTGTTCGTGAAGCATTCTTCTTTACATTTTTGAACTTAATCGTAACGCGTTCAGCAGAGTCTGAAATCAAGGCAGGGATATATAATTCTGAAGTCCATTATTTTGTGGTATTCCCTATTTTGCAATATTCTGTTTTTAACCTCTTTCCTTATAGAACTTAAACAACCATTCGCGGAGTTGAAAAGCTCGGAACTAATTAGAAGACGCGCATGCGCATTTGATAAGTTTCTAATTTATTCTGATTATTTTCTGCTCCGCGGAAACAGCTAATAATGTCTCATATTAATTGAAAGTATTGCGATTCATAATTATGGTAGTCTGAACAAGTGAGGGTAATAAACGTTGCGTCTAAAGAAATCGTATAAAATTTGAAATCATCATTACTATCTATGAACTAGAAACACTAGAACGAAATAGTTGAATGTATCTAGAAGTGGGTATAAAGCTTTTCTGGTGCACGGTTTTGAGTAAAACATTATTGATCCTGTTTGTGCTATGTATCACCGAAAATAATACCGCAGTAAATAATTTGATCAATCTGAGATCATAGTATAGCCCCATTGAATTTAAGATTGGCTCTTTAAACCGAATGTAAATTATGAAACTAGTTTCTCAAAACTAGTGTGATGACATTAGTTTCACCAGGGTTTCACTCTTAGTTTCACGTGTAAATAGGCGTTTTCATCATGCATGCCTCAGTTTCACGAAACAGAATTGGTTTTGTGTATTTTGGATGTCACTACTTTCATGCAACTAGTTTGGTAATGTAAATTCGGCTTTAGAAATGTAATTTGATCCTTTTGAAGCTAGCACTGGAAATGGTACAGTGCCATCGTGCCAATACTGCCAATGGAAGTAAGCCGTGTCAATGACACCATACACACCGACAAAAGATGCATCTCTCTTGGCGTCTGTCGGCATCGTATACAATAATTAGTATCGGACATCTATAATCATAAAAGTATTACGGAATAATAAGGTCACAGCCATGAGCGTCGCTAATTTTTTTATTAGGGGGCGGGGTATTTTTTTCTTTAAGGGTAATTTTTTCTGGGGATGGGGAGGGTTGTAGGTTTTTTTGTTAATGTAAAATGCAATGACAAAAATCAAGTAGTACATATCTAGATATGAGCACGTAGAATATTTCTTATTCAAAAATAGTAAATTACTATTTTTATTATTCTTGGGAGGGGAAAATTACCCCTATTACCCCTGCCTCTATCTATGCCCTGGGTTACAGTATTTCATGTACCTGTAGCGCGACTCTACATGACATTGCGCAGGGTGCTTCAGTGTCTCCACATGCATGTTTTAGTGCAGGAAGGGTAGGAATTACTCATGACTGAAAAAGTGTACTTAAATTATATTGCATTAGTTTTATCGAACCCTATGTACTTTGGCATTAGAGTAATTTTTGAGAGTATTGCCTTCATTTAGTAGTAGTAGTAGATCTTTATTATTAGTATAATGCTACTTATAACTTTAGAGTTAATTAAATTAAGTACACTCAAATGCTTAAATATCAGGCCTCATCAAGACACTGTTTAAAAACAAAAAACAATTCACGTATGCAAAGAATACCGCTACTTTTACATACATATATTATATCTGGACATTAAAAAAACAACTATATACAAACACAAGATGAAACACGTTGAAGTATCCTGATTTATATTAATTACTTTTGCTCAAGTCATTCAAATAATCGCTCCTTGAATACCCTTAAACTTGGCACTGTTTTAACATAATCTCACGATTTATTATATTCATTGTCCCATGGTCAAATATAGAGTTTTTACTAGTCATTAGGTTGCTGAGATGTATGTGTACACGTCCTTTTTGCCGTGTGTTACGGCCATGTATATTATAACGATACTGTAAGTTGATGGTTAAATATTGTGGTAACATGTTGTGTAAATTTTTATAGATAAACAGCATTGTTCTATATTCGATGTACAATTTAATTTTGGTAGTTAGTCATTTGCCTTTCCAATTCTAAACTATAATTTGTAGGATACATTATTTCAATCTATTATAGTTCTTTGTGAAGATTTTTGTATTCAGATTTATACTACTTTACCACTGTTTCTCCAAATATAATTGAGGTGAGAATTGTTTGCTAGAAATAGGCAGTGTATGCCAGAAAACCGCGCCCTTCGAGAAAATACGCAAATATACACAAATAAATGCAGCATACTCAGCCAGAATGCAGGAACGAAAAAAGCAATATTTTGAAGCACATGTATAGAAAATTTAAATGGTTTCAATTCACATGCAGAAAACGGGCGATACCTATAATATGTATAATAATTTCACTTCAGTTGGTCGGCTGATTTGCATTGATCCAACTATTGTGAAATAAACATTTTCATACATAGCAATTGCCTGAGAAATTTTTTACATACCTAGTGCATAGATTCTTCCAAATTACGAATTTTCCTTTTCTGTTTGGGGCTTTGTGATTCAAGTTCTTTTTTAACTGTACAAATCACACCAATTCTACTATACAGTCGAGGAGCATACACAGGTAAAATCAGAGGATCAGGGATGAATGTACTGCAAACTATTGAACAAATATATTTACAAATGAGTAATTTATATTATCAGGTATGCAGAAATTTTCAAAATCTTCCTCGAATTCCCGCGAAAAAATTATACTTAGTTTTTGAATTGTTTGCAAGCTATAACTGCGTTGGTTTACTCCACACATTCCGGTATTCAAACGTGTATCACAAACTTTCCTTCGACTCTGTCTCTGAACGAGACTACCAGATCTACTTATATCATAAAGTAAACAAATTTTTTAAAAATGTAACTTTGATAAGTCGCAAATTTATTGCAAATCTTCAAATTCAGTAAAAGAAACAGACATTTTTTTCTCTCAAAATCTTATGTCACAGATCTGGACCAACTAACATAGACATTTCTTCTAAACATCAAGAAAGTCCACACCAAAAAATGCAGCCTCAGTATACTGGTCCGACGAAATTTGACGCCACCAGACCATATCAGCGGCCGGCATCATCAAGCTGCTACTGAATCACTACTTTTAGGATAGTATCAGACAAACAAAATCCTTGTTTACTTCTTCTAACCTATTCGAATTCGTTGGCTTCACTATCCGCATATATAAAATTATGCATTTTTTAGCATGTGTAGAGGATCACATAACGGCAACACGGCACACACACCCGTCTTCCGATTGGCTTTTCCCCTATAGGACTGTGACGTCATGGTCCTAGAGGGATTCAGATATTTTCCTCACTTTCTTGGCTTTCTCGTGTCCAAAAAATTCGCAGAAAAATGTGAGATGGTTCTTATGCCATACTCTATTATATGCAGTCATAAAAAATTCATGACTAGTCCATTGTGAAAAAAGTCTGAATTTGCGCCTTGCCTAATAAGATGCGCGTGATGCAGCGTATTTGAAGCGTGGTAATAAATTAAAAAAAAAACAATTATAGTGCGGTGAAAAATACTTTAATGATCAGTATTAAGTATTTGAAGCATAAAACATTCCAAAAAACTTTAAAAAGTAGAAAAGTTTTGTTAAAAAAAATTCCCAAACTTATAAAACAAAGAAACAGTCTAAGTACAAACTTAACATAGATTCAAAACTGCTATGTTCCAACTAAACATACATCCAAAAAAATTAAAACTGATGAACGTAGATTAAGTTGCTACTTATTTTGATTTCCTGGTATTGTCAATCAAAATTTTCCAATAACGTAAATATTTTAAAGTTATATAGTCTAGCATATCTTCAAAATTTTTAATTTTTTCAGCAGAGATTCAATTCTTGCATTCTAGGAGAGGAAGTTTTCCTAAAATATTCTGTATTCTTTTTCCCTGCTTGAAAACGTTGCACTCGATCCATGCTTCCACTTCATTGAAAGATTTTCTTATTTTGACCATTATTGGGATTTTCCTTATTAACCATAATCTAGGAAATCGGGGTATTGTTAACTTCGTTGTGTTCAGCATTTCGTCTGAGGTTTCTGAATGTCATTAAAGTCCTCGGGTTGCATCGTTAAAGCTTTAAACGGATTCTTGTGACATGCATTCACTATCATATCTTTTATATGATCAGCTGTGAAGGCTTTTGTTACTCTTTTTCGCTTTTCAATTTTGAGTGAAGTCCCGATCACAAGGAGGTATGACTGACCAGAAACGTTTTCTTTCATTTTTAACACTTTCAGTGCACTTTATTCTTCACTTTAACACAGTATTTTGCGGCAAAACTTCCGCGTGTTCGCTCATTTTAACTAGTAATGCAATTATAACCTTGAAAACCCCATTACAGCAATGTGTAATGAATTGGTACTTAGACGGTTTCTCCCTATAATTGCCTACCCAACTTGGACGTCGCGCCATCTTTTAATCGAGTATTTAACGTTAAAATAGACAAAATGGCACTTCGACTGTCTTGTACGTTATTGGCATTGCCAGATAGATTACAAAATTAAAGAAATCCCAAATTCGAGCAATCTGGCACTTAGACGCTTTTGAATTTACACGCTACAATTGTAGAATTGCTCTGATGCCTATTCTGTGCTATGCTAAGGTGTTACGTCTCCATTGTTATTATTTTGAATTCAAAGCATGTACATATGATTTCAAGGAGTTCATGGATAGTGCAAAGGAAGGAGTGGTGTATTTCAGTTTGGGGTCGAACATAAAACCATCGATGATGGGTGAAGATAAGAAAATGGCCATTCTCAAATCACTGGGGAAGCTGAAGCAGAAGGTATTGTGGAAATGGGACGAGGACACGATTGCTGGTAAGCCAGCTAATGTGAAGCTGGCAAAATGGTTTCCTCAGCAAGACTTGCTAGGTAGGTAATCACAAATTAGTTTTTAGAGTTTGTTTCTAAGATTGGATGTTATGCAGATAGCATCGATCTTAGAAGAAAACTATAAAAACTAATTTCAAAATTGGACGTAGTGACAAGCGGCTAGCCGTACCAAATGTACTTTGGCTCCCTTGTATACACAATGGTATGGCAGATTTGATCAACTCACTGCTAGTTTCTCTCTATGCACTATCTTTTATCATGAATAGAATTTTCTGAGATATCGATAATAAAAAAGATTCCCGTATGTTGACCACACTATATATCAATCTTTTATTTCTTTATAGTTGTAAAACTAATTAGTTTAATATACTTAGGTATTCGAAAAGGAATCAGTTTTAAAATTATAAATGATCAAAATAAAAAATAATAAACAACCTATTTACATTAAAATTCAATTAGTTTGATTCTGGTGGATATAAAAGGTTTAGCGCGATATTATTTTGCTTCTTCGGCGTCTGGTTTGGCAAGTATTTTAAATTTTTTGATGGCGGTTTTTTTTTTTGTTTTGTACAGACGTCTCTGTTGTGAACTTACTAGGGTGAATTTTTTTCACATGCAGCCTTACACTGCAATGATTTGAAAATAATGTATTGCATATAGTGCATCTGAAAGCTATTTTTTTAATTAATTCACATTAAATAATAGACGTTAGTTCAATTCCAATATTATTAAAAACCTCAGACTCTCAGACGAATAATATCAGCGATACATAAACCGCGAAAGCAGCGAAAATCCCAAAATAATGCGGGCCTTTTAGTTTTCGGTTATGTTCCGTGTCAACGACAACTGTCAAAGTCAGGGAACCAAAGTACACTTGGTACGGCTAGCTGCTTGTGACGTAGTGTATGTACATCATACAGGTTTCGTCCCGGCAGCATTTAAGCAAAATGTAACATTGTTAGTCAAATGTGTGATTCTCACTGCTCTCATTGGTCGAGGTTAAACGCTGATGCGTTTTGCCGAACATGACTAAAACGCATTTTGCTACGTTTGATTCTCTCAGCGTAATCGGACCAAAAGCACGTTCATCTTGCCAACCTTTACCTCTAGGGACTTAAACAAAGTATACCTTTTTCACGTGAAACATATTGAAGAAACGATTTTTTTGATACATTGATGCACCAAGCCGGTAAAAAGTTTTGATAATTTAAATGAGTTCGATGTGCCATAGGTGGCGCCGTCTATTCATGATTGTAAAGCCTTTGTTAAATTTGGATTTCTCGCCTAAAAAAAAACCCGATACGTAATTTTAGATCGTTGTGCCATTTTATTGCGGAATAATCGAGAAAAAAACGAAAATAAAGCTTAAACTTTGGCACACTGATGTATCTTAAAAATTAAGCATTTTAAGTCTTCATGTTCCAATCTCAATGTTCAGGGCCGTATATAAGGGGGGAGGGGGGGGGGGGTTGAGGGGTTCAAACTTCCCCATGAGTATTACCATGAATGAAAAAACTACTAAAATAATACAAAATAAAAATAATCAAAATGCTTTCTCCAAGCTTAGTGATTTATTCTACTACTAACCAATCGCTCGGCGCTCATGACACATTAGCAGCGATACAATCTATACAGTTTTTAAGCAAATTTAGGGTCGTATTCATAGTCGATACTTTAGGTTTTGTGTTTCGAAACCTTACTTGAGGGTCTCTTACGTAAGGCTCCCTTGAGTAATACTCAAGTAACGAAATGTCAACATGACATTTCGTCGTTTTTGTAGGTTTTTTGTAGTAGCGAATTATAATTTTGGGGGTGTAAATTAGTGCAAATATAGTATCTTTTCTTGTTATTGTTTCACCTAATGAGGTATTTGTTTTTGGTCACGTGACGGCCGATTCAAAAATTTTAATGGGACACCCTGTATATTTGTGACTTTTGTGTTCCTTCCGATAAAGCAATTCCAACAAACTAGCACACTTGGGGTTTAAAGTGATTAATTCAAGAGCTACAGGTACTTAAAGGACTGTACCACTAACATTATGAAATACTACCAAAGTAATTCAACTGTAGGGATACATGTTAGAATCAATGGTAGTGGTACTATCCTTTAAGTACCCGTAACTCTTGAATTAATAACTCTAGACCCCGGGTGTGCAAGTTTGTTAGAATTGTTTCATCGGGAGGAAAACAGAAAGGCATTAATATACAGGGTGTCCCATTAAAATTTTTGAATCGGACGTCACGTGACCAAAAACAAATGCCTCATTGGGTGACACAATAACAAGAAAAGATACTATATTTGCACTAATTTACATCCCCAAAATTATAATTCGCTACTACTGCCCAGTTCCGATATATTGCTTGTCCTAATCGTTGTATTTGCAATATGACAACGTCGTCAAATGAATCCCGTCGTCTGGTAGATGTTGTCTAGGGAACATATACACAAGGAAAGCCAAACTTGAGGGCCCCTTCTCCCTTGAGTAACCCTCAAATAACCCTCACTACTCAAGGGGTACTTGAGGAACGACTATCAATATGAACCTAAAACATTACAAAGTATTTTCTTTTATACACGAGCCCCCCCCCAAGGTCAACATGACCCCCCTCCAAGGTCAATATGAACCCCCCAAGGTCAACATGAACCTCCCCCCATGCTCAACGACTAGCTACGGTCCTGTCAATGTTAATAGAAAAGTGAGGTCTATCATCTGTCAAGCGTTGTCGGTCGAATATCCGGACATCCTGTATAAGATAGTGTTTACGTCTTCTATGAATGAAACTACCACCGGAGACGTTTACAAGATGACAATACAGTCACTGGGCGATAAAGCCCAAAAACGCGAATTTTATGCTCCCATAGCAATAGTATCTGTAATACTGATAACAGTAGCAGTAATGAGAGCGGCAGTGCTCCAGACGGTCTCCATATTCAAGCAGCTACTACAAAGGAAACTGTCGCTAGCAATATTACCCCTTATCAAACTTACTATAATTAATTGACAAGTTAAACGATTGCCTGAAGCATAGGGGAGCATGAGATAGATACTTATTTAAGTTCTTTTCTTTCTTTCAATATCGGGATAAGAAAACGATCTGGAATAGCTATACCCTTTCAAATAAGGGCGTTTGCAAGAAGGAAAGCCAAAGTGACCAAAAGCAGCAGAAGGTTGTCATTTAGCCGACCATCATCTTGTGAGAAGCGAAGCACTTGAAAAAAAGCGAATTTTGGCTTATAATGTTAGGAAAAATGTTACATGCATGTTAATACTTATATACAGTATGAGCTATTTGAATAATGACTGTATTCGAACCTAATATTTGCAGTTGAATAAATCTTAATCTATATTTTCATAAAATAGGTGCTATCTTAGTGAAAAAAGTCTCTATATTTTCATAAAATAGGTGCTATCTTAACATTTCACGATGGTCCTAAACATACGATCAAGTATAACAAATACCGTGTTTTAGCATCGTTCGGCACAACGTACATGCGTCAGACCAATGAGAAAATGTAAAATTGTACAATTGACAATATTATTCAGAGAGACATTCAGTCTCCCATTTAGAATGAAATATTTACAAATATTATTTTGTTATAAAAAGAATAATAATTATTAATGCTATTGTTGGAGTATCTATTCATCGGTTTTTATAATATATCGTCCTTGATATGTAAATATTCGTATTATTCTTCATACAACGTATCAAGTATCGTACATAAATGATGAATATGTTCCAGCACATCCCAACATGAAACTATTCGTGACGCACGGAGGTCTTCTCAGTACGCTTGAAACCATCTATCATGGAGTACCTGTACTGTCGCTACCAATTTTTGCAGACCAGAAAATGAACGCTGCCAGAGCACAAGAAGCGGGCTATGGATTATATATGCTTTTTTCTGATATTACAGAGCAAAAATTGGACGAAGCACTACAAAAGCTACTTAACAACCCCAAGTAAGATACAAAAAACACATAATCTTCCTTACCACCTCAATTTTAAGCCAAAGAATTATCGCGAAATTTTAAAACGCCGAATAACGAAGATTTGAGTGGAACTATTATTATTTTTTTCTAATTACTCTAAAAGTACATCTTCGCACGCAATGTACAAATATATTTGAAATGTATACAATATCATCAGGTCAACCTCATTCAGGGGAGTTAAACTCTTATGGAAAAAACCTATAGTGTGGCTTTTTACATCGTTACGATCAAAAAAGGGCCTGTCAAAACGACTTATCTAGACACTTAAATATGGTAATTAAATATACTTATGTGATAATTGGTAATGTCTATAGAACACAATAAACATTTTTCCGTCAGCAGCCTTGAATAAAAAAACAAATGTATGAAATTTTATAAATTTCAGTAACTAGTAACATAGAATTACTATATACAATAATATTCTCAAAAAACAAATTCGTATTTCAAACAAGTATCATCATCGGAAATATTCACATTTCTGCTGCATTTTAAGTTGGGCTGTGTAAGATTCATCAATTAATTACACTTAGGTATAACAACTATTCACATATGCGAGAAAAGTAAAAACAATCACGTAATCGAAACTGTAAAGTCAAACAATCCATTATGCAGTGTTAGCGCCTAATTTGTAGTGAACAAACCATAATATACAGGGTGTTTGGTAAACATGCGGAAAAAATGTAAAGGGTGGTTCTTGGAACTGTTTTAAGAATATTTTGTTTTTGGTGTTTTTTTAACTGCTTCATTTCTTAGATAAAGGGTGAAAAATATATGCAAGTAGTATTTACGTTACCCAGCTTACCGGATGGTATACCATAAGCAACAAGACGTTTAATGGAAGAGAAAGAGAGGCTTTACCGTGACCAGAACCACCAGTGCATAGGCCTACAAACGGGTCTTTATGCACCTCTCCTTACCCTAGCTCCCAAGTCTAGCCCTCATCGCAAATGTCAGGGCGGCTTGGGTCCTGCTCATCTTAAATCCTCAGGTTCCAGACCAGAACCCTTGAACCTAGTGGTTTGCCTGTGATACCCAACCCTTGAACCTAGTGGTCTGCCTGTGATACCAAAGAGCTTCACAGCGACATAGAATGTGTGCTAAGGACTCTCGCCACAGCGCAGCGTGTACACGTGAAAGGCAGAACCGGCCCACCTTGGCCAGAGGTCCTAAAATAAGTTATCTAGCTCGACAGAGATGTCGATGGGTTCCTCTCTATCGCATAAGATGCTGATTTTGCAACCATATTTTTGTTTTCATTCTAATGGCACCTGCTGCCAGCCTCACAGCCCGCTCAGGAGCCGGGACATTACTCCTCGACCAAACTCTATGGCTCGCCACCCACATGACACCTAATGTCTTGCTAAAATGTCATTCAAGACCTTTCCACATTGCAAAACGAGCCTTGACGTGAACTTACAAGCACTCAATGCTTTTAATGCTGCCTGGCTGTCAGAGAAGATGGTGATCCACCTCCTAGGCCCTAAAGACGACAGCAAGTCGTGCAATGTGGTTTTGCATGATGGTGCACTTTCACATTTAAGTTTGGTTGCTCGTGAATATTTAACAACAGCATACGAAGATCACTGGATTGGTCGAAGTGGACCACACGCATGATTTGCGTGATCGCCGGACTTAAACCCCTTAGATTAATTCTTGTGGGATCATCTAACCAGTTTACGCTACACGAGCGGAAATTTTAGACGATGACGACGAAATAAGATAGTTGCTGGATGTAACACCATTCAAAACGAATCTGGCGTGATCGAAACAGTTCGGCAATTTCTGATGAGAAGATTGAATGCCTAGACTAAGCAACTTTCTATGTGATTTTTATAATAAAATGTAGCTCTCGCAAATATGTTTCATCCTGTATCTTTGAAATGAAGCGGTTTTTCAAACGTTGTCAAACAACAAAATATTCTTAAAATAGTTGAAAGAATCACCATATCATCCTGTATCCATATAAATAATGAAGATTTTTCATGGTTCTGCTTGTTTTCAGATATGGCCAAAATGCTAAAAAAAGATCCAGTTTCTTCCATGACAGACCAATAAAGCCCATGGACCTGGCCACTTATTGGATAGAGTACGTGATTCGCCATAAAGGTGCTGAGCATCTAAGAGTCGCCGGAGCTAAGCTGCCTTGGTATCAGTATTATAGTTTGGACTCAATCGGGTTACTAACACTAGTCGCACTGTCTCCTTATATCATAATCAAATTTCTATTGAGTCTGCGAAGGGGGAAAGCTAAGGCTAAAAAAGAATAAATTAAAAGCACTTGCTCCTCAAAATAATAATGAAAAGTGTGATATATATTTCCAGGAAAATAAAATAATATAAAACTTCTGATTCTATGTACAATGAGCGCTAACATGCTCGCAGCCAGGATCAGAAACTTTAGTAATTCGTCACTGTCACTGTACTTATGCATTAACCTCATTCATGTATTCGGTACAAGTAAAAACAACTATTGTTTAGAAAAATACTAGTACAGAATGTAACAAAATTAGATTAAGAATTTTTTCGTATAGCAAAGGGTTTCAGGAAATTGCGATTACGTATACAATTATTCTATTGTATTTGTATTGGAATTGAAAGAACATAGAACATCCTCTAGCGACGAAATAAACGTCCATTTTATCCAGTTTGTTATTTTGTTTGTTTATTATATTGTATATTCAGTTTGGAATTTAATATATAAACTGTTTTAACATTTCATTTTTGTGCGTATTTCACATTATGAACAATTATATCGTTTTGATAATATTCTATTTTTGTTTTCATTTTGACTCGTTGCTTAGAAGAGGTCCGAGACCTTAAACAGTATTTTCCCGGTTTTAATTCATTTCATTAGTTCATATAAATCAACGTAAGTATCCAAAGGATACAGACTAGACGAAAAGCGCGTAATGTTAATTGTCTTTTAATTTGAAGTGTGTACGACGAGTGCATAGTGTTTACAGAGCTAAGTCCCAAGTACAAGTATACTTAATATGATATTATTTATGTAATGAGCTTATTAACTTCGAAAAAATATTTTTTATCTTATCTACTTATCAAGTTGATGCGTTAAAAAATCTGCTCAGTCAAAGTAAATAGGTTTTACGTGATTCCGATTCATGACGTAACATGGTGCGTCTACAAGGTGTCCACAAATTAATGCTTCTCAGAAAAATTGCAGATTCTTTGGGTAGAAATGTTTACATTCGACCAAACTTGGCTTAGTCCAAAAGTAGATAATAACAGAAATATAGGGTATCAAAAGTCTGTCTCAATAATTCATCAACAAGACGACGGAAAGACACGATACTGGGAACTCGATAGTTTTTTAAAATGGGGATTTCAAATCCATTCGTTCTTAGCTCGATTGCCACATACTAAGTGATGCTCATTTTACACTGAGCCTTTGAAACGTTGTTACGAATAACCGTATTCCAGATAATATAATTGCGAATCAATTTGTTAATTTGTATCTTTCCAAATTCACAATTTGTTTGGTAGGCTCTGATTCAAATGGGTGAAAATATTAAGATTTGATCCAACCTATCTTAGTCTCAAAGTTTGTTATAATTCAAATACAGGGTTTCAAATGTAACGTTTGACCTACATGACACAACAAATTTGGGACATTTTCAAAAAATATATATATGAAGTGGCTCCTTCTAGAATAGCAAGTTGCATCTGAACTAAAGGATTTGATGTCCATGCCTTAAAAACCCTCGAATTCCTAATTTTCTGTAAGTCGAATTCTTTATGTAGCATGTAGCAACTAACATATTATTTAATAGTATATCAGTACAAATTTTACATTTTGGAATTTGAACAATGAATTATTGAGTAATAATTGATAGGCAGATATTTAGAAAACAGTTTCTTATTGTATTGACATGACGTCTACAAAATACACGTTTTTCTGTGAGAATATAGTTGAAAAAACTAAAAACTGAAAAATGATTATTAATATAATCTGAAATTAATATTGAAGGAAAAACGCTAGTATCAGTTTGAACAAAGCGTGGGGTGCTCGATATACGATAAATATTGTACAAAGCGCTTCACTCTTTTTCCATAATAATACTAGTATTTTTCCTTCATTATTATTTTCATTTATTATTAAGAAATATTTTTCACTTTTTAGTGCTATGAAGACATGTTTCCAGTTTTGTAACTATATTTATAGCGAGACAAACTTGATTAAGGTATTGTATTGTCACTGCTCCTTGATAAGTGTACAAAATTGTTAAATTTAACCTATTCGTTACATCTTTACCTTGCCCTGACAAGGATCAAGAATAATTGGCGATAAATTGATGTACATCATTCACCATTTATTGAAAAAATGATGTAGGTTATTTAAGTGACACCTTAATCATTATATTGAATCTTCAAAGTTCAGTCTTAAATTATTCCGTTATTCGTTATTCTGGCGATCCTTATCAGGACATGTATAGTACCGGTTCCTGATAAGTGTTCAAAGTTAAAAATTAATCTGTTCGTTACGTCTTTACCCTGCTCTGGCGAGAATCAACAATATTGGCTATAAATTGATAAACAGATGTCTCATTCACCATTTCTTAACAAAAATGATGTTTAAGTGACACCTTCACCATTATCTCGAATCTACAAATAAAGTTCACCCACTATTCAGGTTTGGCGATCCTGATCAGGATAAGGAGACAAGCTTATTAAATTATTGTATTGTCACCGGTTCTTGATAACTGTAGAAAGTTTAAGTTAAACCTGTTCGTTTAAAGTGGGTCAAAATCGAGCGCACAGGGGTCGGTTGTAAGCAAACAAACATTTGCAATTTTGCTTCCTGAATTAATACGAAAAATATTACATTTGCAACTATATTTACCCGAATGCTCTGCAGTACTTTGTGTCCCGAAGAAGTGTAATATGGACCATATTTTATTAATAAAACATATGTATTTAAGTTTCTGATAACTATGACCCCGTTACGATTTCTTATACCCGTTTTACATCGACATTTTCTCCGCGAATTTATTCATTGTTCAATCCATGGTCGTCTTCAAGATCAAACTGATTGTGTATTACATCTGTGAATAAAATCATGCATGGATTTTGTGACAGCATGCAGTGCTGCCAACACTGTTGCTGTGATATGTAGCGGTTTTCGTAAGATCTATTTCATTCGTATTTGACAGCCTTTTGATAGTAAAACTCTCAATTTGATTGCGAGTTTTTATTTAGAGAATGTTTAATAATATACAGAGACGGGAATGCAACATGTATGACATGCATCATATGATCTTTAAGGTTGCCACTACAGAATTTTACGTCAAACTTGACCACAGATTAGAACAGGTTCTAAATCAGTGAAGAATTCCAAGAAGAAATCCAGTGACTTATTTGACGTCAAATTCCTATTTTACACTTGTCAATTTTGACCACAAACCAAAGAAGTGTCAATACCTACGGAATGGCCCCTTCCCATTTAAACAATGTACCACTTTTGCGGACGACATAAGAAAGAGAGGTCGGTGAGAGAGATAGAGCTAGACAGGGAAAAAGCATGCATAAGAAAGAGAGGTCAGTGAGAGAGACAGAACTAGTCAGGGAAAAAGCATAGCCTCCTCCAACCAGCTATGTGGCGCGTCGGCAAACAGTGTTGCCACAGCCGACTTTTTTTGGGAGCGAGAAAAAGCATTCGAAAAAATCGAGATTGCGGTTGAAAGAGCGAGATTTCAAAAAATGCAATGAATAACGGTTATTGTTGACATTTGTAAAATTGGAAAAGGGAATAAATGATGAGTTAATTTTGTCAAAATACCTATTCCTTTGTTCTTCCACAAAAGATAATATCGTGACATGAGTTGTAATATCGTGACATGAGTTGTAAGTTGTAATAAGTATCAAGCTGAGCCAAAACATAATTTATATTATATAGCATCATGTACTGAATACGGACAACCACGTATAGAGTATCAAGACTAGCGCCATCGTCATTCTAATCAATTAGTAAATTTACAACTTTCATTATAAATACACATTATACCTTCGGTTTACAAATTTTTAAAAATTGATAATCTATATAGAAAAAATGTCAGTCAGCTTTTTTATAATGTATCTTGGTCAAATATTTAAATGGTTGAAAAAGAGCGAGATTTGACGAAGAGGACCGAGGGAGCGGATCAGGCCAAAAAGAGCGAGCATTGGCAACGCTGTCGGCAAATCTTCTACCAGCAGCCCTGACTAGCGCTATCTCATTCTAGCCGCAAACGAGTGCACGCATGCCCCTTCCATAGGTATTGACACTTCATTGCCACGAACTGAATCCACGAATTAAAACCATGGATTTATTGTTGATGTAAAACGGGTATTTCAACTACCAACCACACACACACAGTCTTGCCACCTTTCTCTGATGACGGATTCACATTTTTCAGAAAGCTTGGAATATGTAGTCGAAAGACAACATGTTTTTTGTTAAGCTAGCCCAAGGGATAGTGACAGTTTGAAAATGAAAATGTCAAAGTTCGAAACGTACACTGTGCAAGCTGCTCAATTAGGCAAACGGATCTGAGGACCACGGCTTTATCGGTTTATCTGTTGCTATATTGCATTCCGACGGCAATACGATTGTTGTCGAGGTATTCTCATAGGTCCAATACTAAACGTGGAAGCTCGGATCCGCAAAGTTTCGCAATTTCCTCAAACTTGGCACCATTTGTAGAAGATGCGGTTTGAATATCAATCACTTCCGTAAGATTTTCCATAGCGTTTGCTACGGGATACCAACACCATGACCTGCTCTTCTAGTAGACTGTTGTGGAAAACAAACGAAAGTTTGGCCAACTGTCACAGATTCTCTATGCGAATGTTTTCTAGCGTTTCGAAATATACGCTTTGTATTACTTTATTTGGTATACAATTTTTGACCATATTACAATAATTGATTGCACTGTTTCTATTTTTCAATGTTAAGCCGTAAAAAAAGGCTTTTGATAGCAAAAGGTCAGAAAGAAATGAGATTTGAAGGGTTGGTAGACATTGGTCCCCTGAACCTACATCAAATTTTGGGACCTCGGTGGGTTGCCGCTCAAGGGGTGGGAGGGGTGGAGGGTGAAAACGGTTTCGTGACGCTTTCTGGTCTTTACATTTGTGTACGACCAATAGATTCCATTCTACAGCGCCCAAAGTTAGGGGGTGGTTTTTGATTTTTACTGAAAGCATAACTTTATTACGTGTTAAGTTGAAGAACGCCATCATAAAGTTCTGTAACACTTTTTCTCCTAAGACAATAACATTTTTCATATCTCTATTATCTGTAGCTGCCTAAATAACACATTTGGGCTTAAAGAAAATACGACATTTAGGAGAACATCGCTGGCTACTACCTATATTAGCCAATTATTAAGTCCTACAAAAGTCTTTTGAGCGCAAAAGGTTGGAAAAGAATGAAATTTGGTGGGTAGTCATTGGTCCCCTCAGTGTACACCTAAGTTTGCGACCTCGGGGGGTTGCAGCTCGAGGGGTGGGGGTTTTGGTAAGTGCTACCGAAAAGAGGTTAAAATGAGAGAATTCTATTTGCGACTTTTGGGAGTTGAAAACTCTGCTTCGCGACTATTTTCGATAAATAGTGTCGTTTTTGTAAGTGCTTTCGAAAAGAGATTACAATAAGAGAATTCTATTTGCGACCTCTCTAGGCCGCAGCTCGAGGTTGGGGGGGGGAGAGGAAGAGGTGAATTTTGTTATAATTTGAACCTTTTTTCGATAGCACTTACCACAACCAGACTATTTACCTACCACCCCTCGATCGGCAACCCCCCGAGGTCGCAAACTTAGGTGTAGGTTCAGTGGACCACCACCAAATTTCATTTCTTTCCGAGCTTTTGCTGACAAAAGACTCCCAGCGCCTGGACTACAGGTAAATTGAGATTGAAAAATAATTTTGTCCGGACTTTTAATATAAAGACCCCAAGTTGCATTTCCACCAGAGATGTGCAAGGATGTGTTAAGAGGAATGTGTTTATAACGAACCAATAGAATCGCTTGAATGACCTCACCTCGCTCAGCACAGCTCTGGTGGAAACGGCTTGGCGGAGCGAAGTTTCTGTACGTACAAAACAAGGCATGTTGCCGAGGAATGTGTGCTATTAATGTGTTTCAAGAGACTCGCGCTAGAAATGCGTTGCAAGGGATGTGGGCGAGGGACGTGTGCTGTTGATTTAGGCGAGCAAAAAGAAAACTCTGAAAAGAGCCCGTTACACATCCTCACAACGCTCATCTGCACACCGTTTCACAGCTCCACCACACATCTTCACACTGCAAATCTTCCTAGCACATCTCTGGTGGAAACATCCACACCGTTTCACAGCTCCGCTACACATCCTCGCTGCGCACATTTGCGCCACCTTAAGCTGCGTTTCCTCCAGTGATGTGCGAGGATGTGTTGAGAGGAATGTGTTTTTGACAAACCAATCGAATCGCTTGAATTACCTCGTCTCTGTGGTGGAAACGGCTTAGCGGAGCGAAGTTTCTGTACGTACAAAACAACGTATGTGGCGAGGAATGTGTGCTATTAATGTGTTTCGAAAGATGTGCGCTAGAAATGCGTTGTGAGGGATGCGGGCGAGCGACGTGTGCTGTTGATATAGGCGAGCAACAAGAAAACCCTGAAAAGAGCCCGCCACACATCTCTGGTGGAAACCGTTTCACTGCTCCGCTACACATCCTCGCTGCGCACATTTTCCTAGCACATCTCTGGTGGAAACGCAGCGCAATATATATTGACAGTAGTAAGTAGGTACTCACCGAATCATCGCTGATCCTCTTGCCGTAGATGAGGTAGTCGTGCTTGGGTTTGGCGTTGGCGGCGGCGGCGGCTGCAGCAGTGGCGGCGCCGTTGGTGTCGGCGTTGGGGGCCTGGGTGGTCGGCGGGGGCACAGGCCGCGGCCTTTTCCGCACCGACACGTTGCTAAGGCCGCCGCCGCCCAACGGCACCCAGCCGCCGCTGCTGTCGTCGCGCGACATCACCTGAGCGCGCACGCGCACCAAATAGTTGCCACTGCAAACGACACAAAACATGGCCATTAATTCGGATTTAGGTACACCGTGTCCCAGGACGAATCTCGAAAAAAGAAATCGCACTTACAGTATATTCAATCCCAAGATAGACTTCAAATAAACAGTCGCATGCAACATTCGCGTGGTTACTGTCCGCTAACGTCTGCAAACGCGCCAGCTATAGTCCAGTGCAATTATGAAATTTTATATGGCTATTTAAAAGAGTTGCTCTATAAGCCCATTGCAACTCAAAAGTAGCCAGTTGTCAGTTTGAAATGATCATTAGGCAATGAAGACTTGACATTGCATATTTGGATCTACTTTCCAGTCACCCTTGGAGATTTTGACATGCCAGATTATAACACACAATTAACACATAATGTACTGGACTATTAGGGACCCCACCGACACGAGCCGATCACGCACGCGAGCTTGTTTTCATTTGGTCTAGCTTGGCAGTGAATACAGTATAGGTTTCGAAATGTGAGGCAGATATCCAAAGAAATTATTCTTAAATTCGCATTTGTTACAAAGAAATCAACGCTTGAAGTTTTGTTGTCAAAATGATTGAAACGTGTGTGGCCCACTTTATCGCTTTCACTTTTTATAACAGTTTCGATTTTACAGCAAAAAAAAAGGGCGAAGGTCGTTTAGTACTTTTACACCAATAGGTCTTTTTAAATGTTTTTTTCGATTGTTTACCTCAGCATGAGACGTAGTGTCGTACGAATGTGGTAAGGACGGCCACGCATTAACCATTTCGCGATCTATTTAAGAAGGCATTTCAACTGTTTACCTATCTATTAAGAATAAACATATAATATAATTCAAACATGTTATAAGTCGGTACAAGAAATAAAGTTTTCGGGATTCGACGTATATAAAAAGAAATTGTCATTTTAAGAAATTTGATAATCTTCTTGTAAAGATATACTCTTGCTCGCTGAGAAAATTTACTTTATTAGGAAGTTATGGTTGATTTGAACCAAGAAAAACATATTTTTGACTTCATACTAAAGAAATATGCTCTGACCAAGATTACAATTATCTATCTTCACAATTAAAATTTCAATATTCTTCGACTAGGTTCGACCGCTATATGTATATCGGCGATATTTATTATGATAAACAGCGTCAGTTTTTAGTACTGGATCGGTCGATAACTCGAAATCTGAAAGAGCATCTTGAAAGCAATTTTTTGGTATAATAAAATATGGGGGATTACATTTAAAATACATTTTGCTTTCTGCCTCACCCTGTATATGAATATACGTCGTCGACTTTTTCTCTCATTTATAAAAAATGTATGTTTGCATCACAACGTAATTATGGATCACCCTGTATAAAACAAAATACTTTCTGAGCAAGACGCATATCCTTGGCTACAACCTTTATATATAACTTTTCTCGCTATCTTCTGCAATAGTGGAGTTATCCACCGATCTGGTATTAATATATATCGACGATTTATAAAATTTGTAAAATGTATCATGTACATCATAAATCTATTGGAACACTGCATAGAAATTTCGTAATGGCGCTGATCCCTGCGCTTGATCCCCTGGAGCTAAAAAAAATGTGTTCCATCTTACGCCCAGGTTACAACACATCTGCAAAGCAACTAGGTGATTTTGAATACTGTGCACCAAAAAATTAAAACGAATGATCGCTGAAACGAAATTTGAAATTCTACAGTATGTCTGTATGTCAATGATGATTGGAGCAATATCCAGAATAAACACCTTATTTGTTGTAGTACAGTGGCTTTAAATCGATAATCTATAATAATTGTGTAGACACAGCAGGTAATCGTCATATTGCATAAAATTCAAAAGATCGTGCTACAAAAGCTATTGAAATTGCTCAAAGATTTTCAAGTTACAGTTACTCAAATTGTGCTTGGATCTTGTCACCGGCACAGACAGACCAGATTCTTTCAGATTCAGAATCAGATGACGAACCTTTGATCAATTTATTAACTAATTAATGTTGTTTTAATTTGTATTATTTCGTTTTTTTTAAATTTCTGGTAAACTACCTTTCTATTGACTTTACTTTAAATAGGAACATCCAGTAAATACAAATATATTTTATTGATATGTTAAGAAACGAAAAATGAGTAATGTATTGCACCTCTGCGCAGACTTTGGACATTTTTTAATTCTTCGAGGCATTGTACGAATAAAATATTTTATTTTGATTTTTTATTTATTTATTAACTGAAAACTCCATATTTACAATAATTTAAGATACTCAAGTTTACACAGTGGCAAAAAATAATAACTAAAGGTATATATAAAATTTATGATTACCCAAAATCGAGAACATCAGGCAAAACATATTTGCTGACGATACTTTAATATACATATCGAATTACAAAATTAGGCATGGCATTGGAACTTCCAAATGATTATTTGAAGAAAATTATCAATTTGTTAGATTTAAATAAACTTAAACTCAATACAATAAAACAAAATTTATAATAATAAACATACATTTAAATGAAATACCAATGACTGTTTTGCTTAATAATGACAAAATTGAAGTAATTAAATTTTACACCTGTTATATTGTAGCAGTTATGCTAAATAAATCTATACGACTACTACTAAAACAAGCGTATCTATTCTATCAAATTTAGCGCCGAAATTAGACACTTAAACTTATGAAACGGAAATCTAAACGGGTGAAGGTTGGTTTTATTCAAGATTCTGCACATCATCCGTGTGAGAGGGTTGTGCATTAATAAAGATAGGTAGATATTGAAATGGAATAAAACGAGCTGTGTACGAGTTATCAAAGAATTTTCTTTCCTTGAAATGTCCATATCCTATGTCATTGGCTGCATGTGGAATCATCGTTTAAATGTCGTCCTTCTTCTTATACTGGCAGGGACCCGAATGATCTAATGCTTAATTTAATGACTTCCGCATAAATTATTTAAATCGACTTTAAGATCATCAGATTCCGGTTTATTTACATGATCCTATGACTTCATAAAATCCGAAAGAAAGAAATCTGACGCAGTCAAATCGCACGATATTATTGACCAATTGACGTCGCCTTTGCAACTTTATGGAGGCAAGTTCACTTTCTTAAAGTACCGAAAATCGTCAGGAACGCCTAAAATGATTAAAAACAAGGCCTGGATGTCGCGACCCAAATTTCATCAAAATCGGTGCTTTGGTTCCAAAGATAACGAGGGGATAAAATGGCAAAAGTTGGGCACACCCAAGCCATAAAACCCATATAAGACGTGTGGATTGACAGACCGGATGGACCGGTGGATTTTGGTGATGCAGACATCATAAAACCCCCCAAAAATTTATATCGAAAACGAAATTTTTCACTACCCTCTGACCTATGGGGTGGGAAGCAGTAGCTATATTTCACTTAGTGTCATGTTATCAAAATATGTATAAGATTAATCTATAGAAAGTTCGACACAGTATTTAAGCACCATTATGCCTAAACTACGTTTATGCATGAGTTACATACATAGTTGTAAAACGTACCACACAATCTAATCAATTAGTCCAACATATTAGAGAAACAGCCGAAACGTTGGTAATCCTTTTTAACAACGAATGTGGTTTTACTCATTACTCACTGAAGATAATATAATGTTCTACAATAAAATGTGGTACTCAGTCATGGTCAAGAATAAAATTGTACTATAGTAGAGTTCCAAACTGGAAGGAAATAAACAGACTAAAAATAGCAATCTTCCTTGCAATGTTCTTTCTAAAATTCATTCTGTGGTTAACAAAAACTATATGCAATGTTCTATTGTTAGGAGAACATCAACTTTTCCCGAAGTCAAGATATTCTAGGCACTGCAAATAAAGCTTGTCTCGCACTATAATCAAAGCCACTTACATCGGCTTACAGTGAAATCAATTTCCTGAATTCTGGTACGTGATTGAAAAATAAATATTTTCAAAACGTTACTCTATTAACATGATTCTAGGTATGGCAATATCCAAATAGCCACAGTTAGACATATATTTTTGGAGTTCACGTACCCTCCCACCCCAAGTCGTGTTCCTAGACCAATTTTCCTACAAAAATATTAACTGAAACATGATCAGGGGCCTCTAAGATATTATCACTGCTCCACCAATCAAGCGATCTGGGAAAAATCATAAGGCCGGTGCAAGAAGTGGTAAGAGATAAGATGGATTCTATGATATCACTTCCTAGTGTACAAGTGATGTAGGCGTCCTCACATAAAGCTAAGAGTATGTCGAAGAATAATATATAATGCCATTTCACAATCACGAAATCATCAAGGGTGTACCACAAATTCTCGGTACTAACAAGATATCACAATTTCGTTGCATTTAAGTGAGATGTTCATAAATTACAGTTTATATAATAATGAAAAGTAATAATCAATGTAAAAAATGTTGATGTTTTTCTAGACACTTCATTCCCACCAATACAAAAAAATTATGGCATTTCATCCCCATTCTTATCAACCAGTACCTCGTAGACATTCTCGATAGTTGAAAGAATGGCGGAGTTCCAAATTTCCCACTATACCAATTTCACCCCACACCCGCAACCCAAATATAATCAATAAAATATTATTGGACAAGTTTTCATAGATACCTTGATGAGCACAATGACACATTCGTAATTCTACTAAAATCACTGAAAATTGTTATCCAAATTTCTTATCACATCGTAAACTCCATCAGCCAGCCAAAAAACGAGACGCAGCACAGATAAGTATGCGTAAAAGAATAGGCTTAGATGCGGCACCATTTCTTTAAATTTGTACAGATCAGCAAATTAGTCAAAACTGCACACCAATTTCATCAAAATCAGTGCAGCAGTTACAGTTATCACGAAATTATAAGAACGCACTATGACAAGACTGGTCTTTGAATAGAAAAAAATAGAAATATGTGTTTTCGAAAGCAATATCCAGACCTATGAAAACTACAGAATATTACAAACATCATTTTCGCAATGGGCAGTCGTTTATGAATGGAAAAAATTACCAGGTTTATTTTTATCAGGTTTTTCGAGACCAATAATTTCCATGTATTTGTTCTCTTTCAGCCATGCACATTGCACAGTATTTCAGTTTCTTACTAATTACAGTTTATTTTACTCGTGTATATTGAATGAATGCAATAAAATTTGTTATAATTTTGAAAAAATGAAAAGAGTTTTCCGAATTTTATCTCACTAAGTTCAAGTTCCCTTAAAGACATTTACATTTTTTGGAAGAAAATTTAAGAAACTTCGTTGGTTGAATATAAAGCAAAGGTGACAACTACATAAATATGTGTTGCCTAATCCATAAAGTACTATCAATCACCCAGTCAAAAATTCTATAACCAAGTTTCCGATGAACTAAAAATGCTTAGATGTAATCAGTTCAAAAAAATGTCAAAGAACCAATTTTTGACAAAACAATAACATTTGATAACTATATTGAATCTATAAATTTGCTTCGTATTATGATCAACTATATATACTCTTATCTGCTATATGCTAAATCTAATATATACAATGACCATTGGATTGAATTTTATTTTTAATCTTCCTTTCTTTTCATTTCGTTCTTATTCACTGGAAAATTTTATGTTTCCATTTTATAATTATTTATCTATTTTTGCAATCACAATAAGGCTGAGTCGAAAAACGGGAAGTCCCGAACTCTGCTTTTTGGCGAACTGTGTACTTATTTTTTATTTTTTTTCTTGTTGTCATTATATGATTTTTGCATGTATAGATTTGCCAATAATGATCATTATATAATTTGTTGAAATCTTGAAAACTAAGAATAGAAATGTCCTCCCGTTTATTCCATTATAATTATGCAATTGAATATCATCATTATCATAATTGATCAAACGAAAGCGCCACGACGACTATGCTCACCACATCGCGTCGTTCCAATCATCTCCCAGACACATAAATTATCGGTAAACTTACAAACTGTTCGTCTGTATCTTCATGGTACCCTCCGCACTTTACTGTCTATCCGGCGCAGAGTAGGCGCTTGCCGTCTGTCAGTTCGCCCACGCACCCCCGGAAAATCGGAAACAACTGAAGGCGCAACGGCCGAACTCCAGGCCGACTCGATGTGTGACGATTCGCTTTGACGTCACGGATTTCAGCGAGCCGCGCACCCCGCCCCACCCCCAACCCCCCGCGACCTCATCCAGACGCAGCCATCCGAGGGGTGAATCCGACCGATAGCTCTCGAACCCTACAGCTCCCTAGAAACAGGAATCCGTTCGGTAACCCTCAGACGAAATTCTAATTTAAACGGGTTAACGAAATCGGTATACCACATGGCTCCGGTTGGTATAATGTAGCAATAGTAGTAATAGCGACGGGGAGCCAAAGTCAGACCTTTCACCCTTTTTGACGACCCCACGGAACCAACACTAAAAACCTTCTTGGCCTCCTGGAGAACTAATTTTTATCGCACCTACCAGACCTTCTGGGCAGGTCAGTTTGTTGAGTAAAACAAACGATAAACAGCACATCTGTCAAAGCAATCAAAAGTTTCGTCTGCTCAACCGGTAATGGCATGTGAGAACCCTCATTAAATGGTTGATCCTGTCTACATTTCTTCAAAAGCCGTAGCGTATGGCATGGTAATTAGCACTTACTACACAACAGAGCAACAATATACAATACAGAGTGTTACAGACGTGTTACTCTACCAAGATTTAAAAGCCATAAATCATTTCCCCCTGGGTCGTCTGGGTCCGCCCGCCTACTACCTGCCTCAGTCGTGGAACCTGAGTCACCGGGCGTGGTTCGCAAACCAGTAGTGGCGATAGATTCCTCGGTATTTTATAGGCGTAAAATAAAAAACTATTGATCTCATTTTGACTGCTTTGCCGATTGCAGGTGTTCAGTTTTTGTGGGTTTTTTACCTTGATCGCAAAAAATGTAAACATACTCGTATGTTTCTGACTATTAGTTTATAGCTTATAGCATAAAACTGGTAGACACGCCACTGATTTTGACCAAGGCGTGTACTACGGCACCCATACTTCTCTTTTTATTGCCCAGATATTTGCTTATTGGTAGGTAGACGGCCATCGTACCTGTCAGTTCGTGTTTTGGCTGAATCTCGGTACAATAAACGGATAATACCAACTAGCGATATTTGAAAGGTATGTAAAAAGGTTCATTACACCCCCAATTTACCCTCATAACAGAGGACCTACCGTTCCCCCTTGCAAAGACCGGCATTTTTGTTTTTTATTTAAAAAAAAACCATCTGCGAAAGAAATATTTGTGTTTTTGTATCCAGAGGACGTACAGATATAAAAAAATGTAATCAATGGGGAATAGTACTGCTTATCCTCTAATAATACAACAAAGCATACAATTTCAGACCATAAATTTAAAAAAAAATGTTAAATTTGAATTTCATTAAAAAATCTGTTTAATTTTTTTACATTTCCTAATTTTTCGCAAAAACTAGCTGCTTAATCTATAAATATTATTCATGTTTTCAAAACCCCTTTCATTTTGTCAATATTCGAAATTGTCAGTGAGAGGGATATGTAGGATTTATTATGTTACGAATGATAGAATGCGTGGGAGACTCCATAAACTAGACGTTTGGGTGCCATGATAGCCAGGCAGATGAGGGTAACACCAACGTTGAAGAGATGTAAAGCTGGAGAGCTGAAGACGTGTTTAATTATTATCAGCCAATAACCTTATACAAGGTGTTACGTTCAAGGGTGGCCTTCACTTGTATTGGTACTTGTATCAGTAAATAATAATATAAATAATAACTACCGCAATCATGACCGTAGACCAAAAACCATAAAAGTTAATTCTGACTTTGACACTATGGTAAGCAATGCTTATGATTATTGAAACAATAAATAAAATAAACCAATGAAAGTAATAATGTTTTAATTATAACAATGGCATTTTTTATATCAAAAATCGAAAATGGCAGTCATTCCAAGGGGAAAGGGGTAGGAGCAGGACCTCTCTTATTAGGGTAAATTTATATTTGAGGTATATACCAGAGTAAAAACGAGTTTTGTTTTATATTCCGAGAAAAGTTCATTTGAATACAAAAATGATATGATTTCGATTTCTTTTATTATCTTATTACCTTGTTTATAAAGAAAATGTTTCTTAAAAGAAATATACAGCAGAAATTGATCTACATTATAATTATGCCTCTTTGTTTTAGAACAAACATTCTTATTTTACAACATTTTGGAGCGCGGAATGTTCGTTGGAATATAGGTCTCTGCGAACTAAGTCGGAACAAGCATATTTACGTAGGGTACCGGTAGGAAAGCTTGACCAAGAATTTTCAGTTCACCGTCATCTTAATTCAAATTTTACATTGGTTATTGCCTCATATATACTTTACATTCTTACATACTAATCGAAACAAACAGAGTTTATAGAAAAAATTATGTATACAAGATTTCATGTGAATTTTTTTCGCGTTGAAAATACTTGGTAAAAAAAAATATAGATCCACAAATTGTCTAGTTTTTTTAATTCTTAAACTCTGCCGAAGTGCGCAAAACTCAATAATGACGTGCTATGCTTCTCTGAGAATTAAGCCGAACAAACTGAAATCGTGAAATCTCGCGTGGGTATAGGGTACCATTAGAAAAGTTTAACCCTCAATTTACGCGGTTCTCCCAACTTCAGCGCCGTCTTGATTCAAAGCTTAAATTGGTGTTCTCTCAGAACTCCCACAATATTTATACCAAAGTAAAAGTGAAACAATTGTTTCATACATTTATTGATTCGCTTATCTTATGGCATTTCGCATCATCTGTATATAACTTATAATTTTGTAAATTTATTTATTTTCTTTAACCTTGTAATAATAAACAAATTAATCAGAAAAGAATGTCCAAAGTCCGTACACAATGAAAATTATTTAAAGTTTGAAGTCAAGGTTACTCCAAGTTAAAAGGGGGCAGATTCATGGTTAACTTTCACCTAACCCAAGCAAAAAGTCATCCTGTTCAGTTTTATGCCACAATAAAAAAGTGTATAAAATATAAATATGAGTAATTTGTTGTTCTAAACTATTTATTAAGTAATATTTTCTATATTGATCAAAATATAATGATACTCTTCTATCTGTGAAATAATTTGATATAGTATACATATTATAATCCTATAAAAAAAAAGTTGGAACTTTTGTTGGAACTTTTTCCAGTGGAGGAGGAGAAATAAACGAAAAACGAAAAATTTCTAAATCGATTAAGCTTGTTTTTTATGCTTCAAAGGTCCCTGATCTTTGTCTATCTTTTTGATGAGGATGGTGTAGGGATAGAAGAACTCAAAATTTTTTGTTAGCACCAATAATGTGTGGGAAGTTCTGAGTCAAGACACTTGACGCCATTTTTTTATAAATGTAGTAGATACTATCCTTACTGTGGAATTAATAACAGGATCTTAGTATCATGATTCCGTATGCATTCAGCGCTATTAAGAAGCGACCTTCTTACTTTGACCTTTCTACACAAACTTGTAAACTCCAAAATATATTATTGTCCTGTATTACTTCAAATAAATTCCAATGTACCTAGACTAGAAAGACGGCTTTACCTCATCTTTTATTGCAAATCAGGTCAAACCAACATAAAATAAAATTCGCTTATTAACAGAATATTCAGAATATTTAATACAATATATTATGATAAATGTAATATAACCAGTGACTCTGTTCAATAGTGTCAGATTGTTATAGAGAAGAATCTCATATAATTAAGCAAACACGTTCAATGTTCACTTAACTAAATTTCCTGTAATGAGGTTATACGTGTTAGAAAATAGATAAATAAATAAGTGAGGGAAAGCGCGTTATGGACTGATAAAAATGTTCTCCTTTACAAGCCCAACAACCCAACAAAAAAAAGCGATCAGAGAGCCCTAAAAAGTATAAAAACGAAGTTTGGAGTGATTCTATAAATGTTTGCTTTTCAATAATACTGCCAGAATGCAGAAAGCAGTAATCTTTGTGTCACTTTGTCTTTTGGGCGCACGATTAGCGCATCCAGTGATTGCTCACCTCACGGTGTGAGGAGCAGTCAGGTAATGGAACCAGCAGCTTGGTTCGAGCTCCGTTACACCTGAACAGCAAACAGCTCCTAGATACTTGAGGTACATTGAAATTGAGTTGAGCCCAGGTATCATTACAATCCAACGAATTCGAATATATCATCGAGTCAATATCTCTTCCAGATTTCACTTCATTTCCTAGATCTATATATACCTTGCTCAGGATAGATACCACCTGTTTTGAAACAAGACATTTATAAAATTTCCGTTGTACTTTCTTAATATTTTGAATGTAACAGTTGTATAATGGATACCAAATGAGCATATTCAAGCTTGGATCTAACAAAGGTATTGAAGAGAGCGACGAGCGATTCTATATTGTAGAAATTCCTGCAGTTTCTGATTACAAAACTATATGATCGTACTGGAGAAGATACTATTGATCTTACATGGCCAACAAAAATGAGTTTAGCATCGAAAGAGACCCCCAAATCTTTAATAGAATCACATCGTTCAAGAGCCGTATCACCAATGGCATAACTATGTATAATTTTAGCTTTCTTCCTTGAATAAGTTACAACTTTGCATTTATTAACGTTCAAATACAATTTGCTGGATCTGCACCAATCATTTATAGTATTTCGCTTACTTTGGAGGATAAAACAATCCTCTGTTACGAATTTCTGAATAGCTATATCTTCAGATCATCGGCAAAGCACAACTTCTTGCAATCAAGGCTGACACATAAATCATTAATATACAGCGAGAATAAGAGGAGTCCCAGATTTGAGCCCTGAGGAACACCGCTCGTAACTGAGCTAGACTGAGATGTTAATAAAATTATAATAGAATTTTGGCCAATTACTTCGCCTACAGTGGGGAAAGTAAAGCGGTTCCCGCCGCGAGGCCAAAAAAATGTTTGGTGCTGGTTCTGCGGGTCGACAAAAAAGGCCAAAAGGTGGCCTGCTCGCTTGGCGTTTTCAAACCATGACAACTACTATATATAGGGTGTTCTATGATGATTGGAAGATAGTTCAATAATTGGTTCAGAGATATTTAATTTTTCTTTCATTAGTTGATCTCCAGCGACTATGGCGCATGGTTGGTAAATTTACGAACGCCCGATGTTATGTAGCGAAATAGTAAATACACAGTGTGAAAAGGCATGAAATTTGTCATCAAACGGTACTTTCATAGCACTGTAGCGTCGTCTGAGAATCGTATTACAAGAGTTTGAAGTGACGAACTGCTTCTGGTAGTTTGTATGTGTGTGCCCGTAAGCCAAAATTTCAGCAACAGAAAAAATATAACTAAGTAACGCGTATTCAGTCCTAAAAAAAGGGCAGTGCAAAATATTGTTTGTAGTTAAAGAAGCTACTTTTTAATTATATTCATCCTAAAAGTAGAAAAGAATGAATTCTGGTTTGCTGAATCATTTTCAGTAAGAATATTGGTAGTAGTTACGATTAATTTTAATGACATATAGATATGTTGTTTGCTATCTATGGTTTGCTGTGGTAAAGTTAAATAACTGTAAGTGGTATAATTTATTGAAGTAAAAGAACACTGTAACCAAACATTAATACCTAAGAAGCGCTTCTTGAAAATAAATAAATGACAAATATTTCCGAAACAGTTGAAAATCGGACTCTATATGACTTTTTTTTGTTGGAAATGAGCTGTACAGCCTTCTCCTAAAGTATCTGCCACTTGGCATATCAGTGATTTTTTGACAGCTGCACGCTACACTGGCTATTTCTCGCAACCTATTCGCCACAGTTTTTTATCTCGTCATTCTCTTCCATTCCCCTTTTTCCATAGCGTCTTTCACGCCCTTTATAGGTCTTCCTCTTTTCCTTCTTCTTTCGCTGCGTTTGTTGCTGCGTACAAATCTGAGCGCACATGGCTTGTGAACACACACATATGCGTGCGTTCTCAAGTCATGTGTTGAGGTGTGTAACGTATGTTGCAAAAGTTTTGAGAAGTTTTTCAAAAAATTAAAAAAATATCTCATAATAATATATTTTAACTGTAACAAGAACTACAAAAAAAAACAGTATTTCTTAATATAAAATGATATTAAAGTACTGCTAATGGGCCATGATCTTCCACGGCTCGCAATTTCCTCTTAATGTTCCTCATATTAGGTTTTGGACAGATTCTAAGTCAAATTCTTCTTCTAAACTGCTGTTCGTTTTGAGCTTCTCAGCCATTGTTATGAGCTTTGGCACTCAGTTGAGCCCAAAAGGTTTCGATGGGTCTTGCTTGAGGAAGATTGGGAGAATTGTCGTTTCGTGGTACAAAAGGTATTCCGTGTTGTTCTAGCCATTTTCTCGTACGCAAAGCATAATGACTTGAAGCCATATCTGGCCAAAACATTATATTGTCATTAGCATATGGTGGGTATTAATAAAATTGAGTAGTTTAGGCAAACATCTTTGAGTATAGACTTCTGCGGTAACCGCTTCGGCCCTAAACTCGTCCAACGTACAGCTGTGAAATACCGTTGTCTGGTATAGCGCATCACGCTAACACTTTGTTTTCAACCGTTTCTTTTCGTTTAAAATTTTACATTATCTGGACAGGCTTCAAAGTCTCTTGTATAACAACCATCATTACCTTTAATTTCTGAGTTCGAAAATGTGAAATACTTTTCATCGTCAAGAATAATTTTTATGTTGCCAGCAAAATGAGTACGACGTAAATTGCGACAGCATTGAGGAATTCTTTCTAACTGATTTGGGGAATACTTTGGACATTTTCTTCTTTTTCGGAATTTTAAGTTATTTCTCTACATTTCTCTACAGATTGTGCTAGCATTGACGTGAAAAATGCGTCCAAGTTTTCGTCCAACTCGATGTTCACTTCTGTTGACCATTTTTTGAACTGTAGCAGCATTCAACGCTCTTGGACGTCCACTTTTTGGTAAATTTATACAAGGCATACCTTCTTCGCATTCACGGATCGCTCGATAAATTGTGGTAACAGAAATATTTTGATCTTGATATAGGCGAACTATTTCTTTTGTTTTCAAGTCGTCCATCTAGACTGCAAATACTCTTCCGAATATCTAAATTGTACGGCATTTTGACAACTTATTACCAAGATGGTTTTATTGTTACGTTTAGATGTTGACTGGTTACCATGGTAACGATTTCTGAATTGTTTCCAACGGTGAAACTACCTCCCGGTTTTGAAAAAAATTCTCAAAACTTTTGCAACATACGTTACACATCTGAGCGCACATGGTTTGAGTACACACGAATATGCAAATGTGGACGTCCCATTCGTCGAGTCTCAGGGCATGCGGACTAACTCGCACGCGACTTTGAGCGCGCATGGGTCGAGCCAAATCTTGTGGAGCGAGTTGAAAACACACGCATGAGACTTAAAAACAAAAGCTAAGCGCGCACTGGGTCGGTCGGTACGGACGAACCGGACGGACGGAAGGTCGGACAATAGAGACAAGATGTCTCGTAATAGGTTGTGTGCTGTTATGTATTGTGAAAACCAAAATGATATGTTGAGTGAAGAAGAAATAATAGTAAGTCTAATGTTGGTAGCAGAAGAAGAAGAAATCGAGGAAAACCGAGATTTTGGATTTATAGAATAAATCGCAAGATATTAGAGCACCAGCATGCTCGCTTTGCAACCAGTATTGCTCAACTGAAAAGGTGGAACGTCTGTACCGAAGCACGTGCAGGCACGTGCCGAAGGGCTGATGAGTCATCGGTACGGCCGGTCGGGACGGTCGGGATGCCTAGAAATCTTACGGGATTTTATTGGACGGCGGAAGGTGCGGATGGTCCTGTTCCAACAGTGACGACCCAGTGCGCGCGCCCATAGGCAAATCAATGCTAAACATTTTTGAAAAATCCCGTGCGTACCGTTCGTACCGTACCGTCCGACCCAGTGCGTTCAAGGCTTATAACCGACACACACATTGAGCACCCACGAGTATATTATGTGCGTGCTTTTTAGTTGGGATCCAACTCCACGCTTTTGGGGTTCACCGATTTGCCTGCACATCACAACTACTACCTATATTAAAGAAGATAAATGCGTTATATTGCAACAAAATGGTTCGTTGACCCTCTCCTGTCCCCGCCACCCGCTTACCTACATTTTGCATCACGTACGCCACTATCAGAGCTGGCGGCGCCGCGACGCGTCGAATTGCTGGCGTCGACGGTCGGTAGCAGGTAGGGCAAGTGGGGGCGCAGGGGTCAGGTGACGCCAGTGGCGTAGTTAGCTAATAAGCTGATTTTTATGGGCATTTCACTCGCAATTTGTTGTATGGTTAAAACCTTTATCTGATGGTCGCAACAAAGAGTTAAAGTTGCTGTCTGATACAATAGGGCCCGATTTTATCAACACGGGCATTTTAACAAAGGTTTTGACCAATCAGAGCAGCCCATTCAAGAACTTGCATCTGTCAGAGTTCTCCGAAAATTATTGATTTCTTTTGAAATTTACTTCAAAAAGGTGAAAAAAGACATGCTTTATATATAATCGACCATTGTGAACTGTCTAGTATCTTTTCAATTCTGATTTTCCATCCTAAATGGGTAAAAACTTGCATTTAACAAAGAGTTTAGCAATTGCTAATCTCAACCAATTAGATTCCAAAAAACCGACACATTTGATCACTGGATCAAATGTACTGTTAATTTAATGATGATGATGACAGGAAATTCAAATTACTGCATTATTTTGATAAAACAATAGTTTACAATCGATAATAATTATAAATACCTCCAATATACATTTGTATTATAGTGAAAAAGGGTAAAAATAACATTTTATTGCATTTCACAAAGCTATTATAGACACACACGATGCAAGCGTGCATTACTGGTTGCCTATCCTGCTTAACATCAAAGCCTTGCGATCTGGCAAAAGTATAACGTATATCCTTATTTTTCCTAAACTAGAAACCTTTCGTATAGTCAGAAAGTGAATAAGGTGCTTTAAATTCTGATTTTCTGCTATGATTTTGATCCATGAATTCTAAAATATTTTTAATGAAAGTGTCATCCAGGTTTGACGTTTTGTTTCCAATATTGATAAAATACTATTGAATGATACTTATTAACCTAGCCCGCAATACCCAATAGAAAGCTTTTGCTAAACAACATCCAATAGAAAAGCTTTGTCAAAGTCTTTGTTAAATATGCATCTTGATAAAATCGGGCCTAGATGTGGTGGTGACCCTTAGGGTGGTCACACCTCACCCCTGTTATTCATTTTCAATGGTGTCGTCATTTTTTTCTTAAACAGTCAGTGTCTGCCGATGACTTAAAATTATGGAGAGTCGTGGACAACATGCAAGATCAGGTGCTTTTGCAGGCCGATTAAGATCTTATGTGTGACTGATGCACCCAAAATAAACTGCACTTAAATGCTAGAAAGTGTTGTTACATAAGCTTTTCCCGCAATGTAAGTCGAATTGAAACAACTTACACTATTGATGATACAACTCTTGAATACGTTTCATCAATGATTTAAGTGTTACTTTGGATGTAAGGTTAACAATGGTTGAACACATAAACTCTATTTCCATAAAATCCGCAAAACTGCTTGGGTTTGTGTTAAGAAACTGTAAATATCTTTCAACTATTAGGGCATTTTATTGCAGCCTACTCAGATCCACTTAAGAATACTGCTCAGTAGCCTGGTCTCCTTACTACCAAATACACAGCGACACTTTGGAGAGAGTACAACATACATTTTTGAGATGCTGCGCCTATAGGTTTAATTCAAGTATTATAAACCACCAGTACCATAATCTTGAGCAACAGTTATTATTACCACTCAGTACTAGACGTGTCTACCGACAGACAGACAGACAGACCGACGGAAATGAGTGACGCGGATTTTCGTTATGTATACATCATAAAACGCCCAAAAAATGGATTATCTCAAAATCGCAAATTTTCGCGATCACAATACTCCCCTCACCTATCGGTAAGGGAAGTAAAAATGGGTTTGTTGGGCATTGAATTTATAACCGTTTCTTCTCAATATTCCATAGCTAAATTAGCGATTGTGGAAGATATTTGGAGACCCCATTGCGATACCATAGATTTGGGAATAAAATAGGCTTTCAAAATTGAAATACGTGGCATTAATACAGGCCCTGATACCTTCTCAAAACCACTTTTAGTTAGTGTTGTATGTTTTTTAATACATTCCTATTCTTCGTCAATACATTTGAGTGCTAATTCTGTAGGGATGTTTGTATAAAGAGACACTACATCAAAAGAACCGAGTCTGTAACAGTTTATTTTTTACGAAGGATCGAAAATGCCAATCATTAACATGGTATTGCGATTTTCATGTTTTTGATAGGATATTCAATAGATACGGTGCGGGTGCCCATATTGAACTGCCTCCCAAATTGACCCTTTGTCATTTTTTTACTTCCCGTAAAACTTGGCAACGTTGCCGTCGTGCATTGGACACCACACCTCTTTGCAACTTAAACTTAGTTCATATTTAGACCAGGACAACGTAATACAATCTGTGAACCGTTGAAGATTTCGACCACGCGCAATGTAATATTTCATGAACTTGGCGAAGGCTTCAAATCTAACTAAAACAATTTAGGTTTGTTCTTTGAATTTTATAATTTACTAGATAGTAGTGTTTTATAGCTCTACCTAACAATAGCATTTTCAAAAACTTATTTAAATATGGGGTTAATTTTGATTTTGAAGCTAGGTGCTCATAGTGAACCACTTAAGAAACCTCTAATTGAACCCCCGTTCAATTAAGGCCATTCTAAATTTCTAACGCTCATGAACCTGAACTTTCGTGATTCTGTACTGAATGCAAGACTGAAGATCAAGTTGAAATAATTCAGTGCCTGCACTGTCATACTTAGTTTCATTGGAAATGTGTTTGTGTTTTACCAAAAAAGAAAATATTCATCTCCTGCAGTACAGAATTTTCTTAAACATTTTGTTAGCAATTATTGGGAAAAAATGTTTCGGTACTTACAAACTTTTCTTAAAGAGACATTAGTTCAGTTTAATTTGTTTTTCTGGAAGTATTATCCCTATACATTATTAAGATCTGAGGGCAGGGTCATTTTAAGAGACGAGTTCAATTTGAGCGCCTGGTTGCCTAAAACGAACCATCTTAATTTTGCCTTTCTTTTGTTGTTAACAAATATAAAAATAATTTATGCTACTCAAAATATTCCTCAAGGTTGAGATATATGTTTTGTATTATTAATTTGTTATATTTTTTTAATGGCACATATTATGTACGGACATTTTTTCAAAATTTGGTTCAATATGGGCAATCGCACCCTATTTTGATAAATTGTATGTGTATGTTGCTAATTATAGGTCTAAGTGGTATGCCACTTTTATGTAATTTCGGTAACCCATCGGCATCTATTACAATGGCATTAGCAATCGCAAGATGTCTAGACCGCCCAGCGCTTTTCGCCTTGCTGTATGTCGTCAGACTGAGCGGAATGGAAGGCAATATGTGGAAAATGGCGTAGCGCCGAGCCGCTTTGAGCTTCAGCCGACCGTCAAACTTGCAAGCCGGTGCCGATGTTGCCCGACAGGGTTGCTGGTTCGTAGATGCAGACATTTGAAGTGTTTTCTACATTCGAGGTGAGGACCGACGGCCCGTTCTTTCCTACATTTCAACACGTATCAAACACCGGTCTGATACATATTTGCACTACCAGGATGAGAATAAGTAATTGTTGGTCGGAAGAAAATTTCTAGATGACTGAGAAGGGAAGAAAATGTCTGGATACTAAATAATTTCTAGTTTCAGCAGAAATTTCGAGATACTAAGTGGACATCTATGGTTCGTAAGTAGAAATTTCTAGATAGACACTTAGTGGCTACTTGGTAGCTAAAAGTTTCCACATAAAAGTTAGTGTATTCGAGATTATACAGTGTTCATTCATAAACTTCCCACCCCGGATTTCTCGAAAACCGCTGATTAAAAGAAAACACGCCGACATACGTCAAAAGATTTGTCAAGGGAGGCAACCTTTTAACTAAAAACTACTTCACCAGAGTATTCTTATACCCTCTGCCCCCCAGGATCATCCCCTTAAAAATTTTAAATGACAAGAGGTATCGAGCAATATATTACTTCAAAGGTATGTCGAAGCCTATTATTTTGACGCTTGATTTTTTAAAATCAGTCGATCCGTTTTCGTGAAAATAGATTATTTATGTATCTTAACTTGTTCAAATAGGATACAAAAACGTACGGAAGTATCACTTTTTATTGCAATAAGTGTTCAAATGTTGTCCGCTATTGGCCAAGCAATGATATAGGCGATTTTCAAATTCCTTAACTACATTTACACATATAGAATATTCTGTTTCTGGAAGCTTTTATTGCCTCATAATTACCCAGGTAGAAAAAAAACTCGATCAGTTCACTTCTAGAGGAGAAGCAGTCTTGCTCCCCGGATTTCTCGAAAACCACCGACTAAAATAAAAAACGCCGAGACAGGTCAAAATATTTGTCAAAGGGGACAACTTTTTAACCAAAAACTACTTCATCCCCGTGTACCCTCTGCCCCCCAGGATCATCCCCTTAAAAATTTTAAATGACAAGAGGTATCGTGTAATACCTTGTTTTAAAGGTACATTATTATGTCGAAGTACTTTATTTTGACGTTTGATTTTTTAAAATCGGTCGATTCGTTTTCGAGAAAATTAGAATCTTTATGTATCCTAAATTGTTCAAATAGAATACAAAAACATACGAAAATATCACTTTTTATTGCAATAAGTGTTCAAATGTTGCCCGTTATTGGCCACACAATAATATAGCCGAATATCAAATTCCTGACGGGCAGTTTGGATGACCTTCGTCAATGCATTATCAAAAGCTGCCATGATATCCCATAAACATGTCATTGCACGTACGCTCAGGGATACGTTCCAGATAAAAAAATCTAGATATTCGGAATAATTGTACACCTACATTCCAACCTACGGATATGCTTTTGTTTTACTGAATTTACCTCGAATGGCAGCTCTCGCCATCAGGTCATCATCAGGCTCGATTTAGACCATTGTTTTCCTTTAATAACTGCCCATTCATCCCAATCGAGGGCTCAGAATATCCTGTTATATTTTTAAATGATGGGAACATATACAAAGCAAGACCGCTTCTCCACTAGAAGTGAACTGATCGAGTATTTTTCTCTACTCAGGTAATTATCAGACGATATTATTTGAAGGCTTCCAGAAACTGCATATTTTTTATGTGTAAATTTAGTTTCGTGAAACTGATCTTGATAAAGTAAGGATAATATTTCCAACCCGGATTACTACCTGAATATTTCCTTTTTTGGTCCAACACAAACACATTTCCAACGATACCAAGTGTGGCAGTGCAGGCACTGAATCATTTCAACTTGATCTTCAGTCTTGCGTTCAGTACAGAACCACGAAAGTTCAGGTTCAGGAGCGTTAGAAATTTAGAATGGCTTTAATTAAACCGGGGTTCAATTAGAGGTTTCTTAAGTGGTTCAATATGAACACCTAGCTCCAAAATCAAGATTAACCCCATATTTAAATAAATTTTTGACAACGCTATCGTTAGGTAGCGCTATAAACACTGCTATCTTATAATTAACATTACTTTGCACGTGGTCGAAATCTTTCACACTCTACAGATCTGTATTACGCTGTCCTAATCTAAATATCAACTGAGTTGCAAGTCGGTTCAAAGGTGTGGTGTCCAAAGATCCAGACCGTATGGTTATCAACATGAAGAGTCCAATGCAGGATGGTAGTTAAAATATCTAGCAGATAACACGTATAAGAGAACCTAAGACAAACCGACGCATGTCATTGGTTCTACTAGTATCCAAAACGATCAAGGAGTTTATATTATGCTATTCGTAAATCCTATAATTCACATAATGATAAAATGTGGTGTTATGCTACTCCTAAAATTTATTGAAATGTACATAATACTAAACTTATTTGAAATAACCAGTTGTTAATGCATAAAAATATTTTATTTTTCATTTTCAACACTCTGTATTTTCTCATGGCTCGCTCTCTTCGATCATCTGTCAAAAAATATCAATAGATAATTTTTCGATGTTAGATATTTTCTACAATTATATGCATTTATGCGCACCCTCTTTCATTAAATGGCCCAGCTACACGCAGCTGCTATGCTGCGTCCTTTGTTAATACACGGGATAGTTCGCTCGGACCTCTCTGGCGCACGTATTTGCTGGCAGCAATATTTTGGTCTTTAAAATTCGAAAACCGGAATTCCAGACTGATTTTTTGTAGACAACCCTATATCGACGTGTTTGCAATAAAATTATCTTTATTTTGATATAAGTTTCATGCATTAACCACACCGGTGCAAATTTCTATTATTGATTTACCTGTTTATACCTGCCTACCCTATAGTTGGGACGGGAAAAACGTAGCCCACCTAACGTTTGCATATTCTATGGGATTCATACTTTCGATTGGTATGTGATTTGTCTATTAACCAAACCAGTGAAATGTTTAAAAAAAATTAATTTTTCAATATTTAATTAATCATATCCTGGACTGAAATTTTTCAGCCAACCCACTCGCGATATGTTTTTTAACATATTGAATTTAATATAAAATGCTTTTCATCCATTAACCAGTTCGGTGAAGGTCGTTTTATATTCGGATCTTCTACAATACGTATAAAAAATAAGATACGCTCGGTGATTCTCGTAGAAATATTGCCTTTGTTGCTACTTTTATAGACTGGGCATACTCTAATTGTTTTCCATGTATCTGGAAAGGTTTTGGCTTGAAATGAATAAAAATGTAAGAGTAAAAATTATAGTGGATATAGTTTCTTCAATTATAAACATGAAGGTACATTATCATGTTCTGATGTCAATTTGTTTTTAAGTTTTTTAACCACATAACTTCCCATTCCTGGATGGGTTAATATGCGAGTCTCTACTGCTCGCGAATTTTTCCCGATTACACGTTCAAAGACGTCATCTATATTATATCTTATACAGGGTGGGCCAATAGTGCGTGGACGGAGGATTGTGGGCTTACTAAAAAATATTTCAAAAATCTGTCACTTGACCAAGGTAGGGACCCTTGAGAGCTATAACGTAAAAATATTTTCACTTAAATTTTGACGTTTATACAGGGTCATTCATATCAAACTTACATTTTTTTGAATGGAACGCCCTATATATTATTGCATATTTGGATTCCTTGGTCAATTCTCGTGTGACTTTATGTATCACACATGGAACTTTAAACGAACCGTTTAGGCGCAAATCACCATTTTTGGTATAAGTAGGTATCAGAAAAAAATTGAATATCGCAGCGATTATAAAAATTAGAAGGCCTTGACTTTGCGGTACGACTAAGCATGAAATGCGTCACCTTAGGTCAGACGGCTAAATTTGTATTCTTTTTGTACTTTGAGAAATCAGAAGATAAATTAAGGAAACTTCAATCACAGATAACTTGATTTTTTCAAATGGGAATGCCTATTTTGGTTTAAAGAATCAAATGTACAATTTGATTACCTTTCTAACGATATAGCACCTTGAAATCAATATCTTTTGGTTTTCATTTTATTTCAAATTTTCAGTCAAATCGGTGTTTTTCAACTTTCCTGCATGCAAGCAACCGAGCAGGCCATGAAAAATAAACAAAAGCTTGTTAATATGGAAGAAAGCAACTAACTTAGTAGAAAAATGTAAACTAACTAGAGCAGCGAGGCAAGATTACGAAAATTCCTTACAACATATTAGCTCTAACCAGAAACAATAGCGGTAACAAGAACGCTCATTTTTCACAGCCTACTAGCTGTTAGCCAATTTCCAAAGTCAGGAAAACAAATATCTAATCAAAGGAAAACTACTAGTGATTGTTGTTGGCAGTAGAATATCTATGTCTTCTGAATAAATTTGAATAAATTTTCACATTTAATGCTATAAAAAAGTAGCCATTTCCGTAAGTCAAAAGTAATGATACCTCTGACTGGAACCCTTCAAATTCTTCAGTAGGTACTTCTACTTATTAGCAAAATCGCGGAAAATGAAAATGAATTGCAATCTGTTTGAATTGTAAAACATAAGTTAGTTTGCAAAAAACTACATAAAATAATCACAATTACAACATAGCGTAATTAGAAAATTCTAGTAATTATTTCAATAGATGTTCAGAATGCTCCAGTTGGAGATATCTTTACTTTTGACTTAACTAAACGGAAATGAATATTTTTTATCCCATTAAATGTGAATTTCATTCTAAACATGTTAGACTGTAAGCAAAAATCGCTGATAGTTTTCCTTTTGTTTCAAAATTTTTAATCGTTTTGGAAAGTTGTCAAGCTCTAGTAGACCTCAATAGCTAGTAGGCTGTGAAAAACAAACGCTTCTGTCATACCCCAGCTACTCATTGACATTAGATATCTTGCCGCTGTGGTTTCCGGTTAGAGCTGATGTGTTGAAAGGAATTTTCATGTTCTTGCCTCGCTACTCGAGCTCGTTTGCATATTTCTACTAAGTTAGTTGTTTTCTTCCATATTAATGAGCTTTTGTTTATTTTTCATGGCCTACTAGGTTGCTTGCATGCAGGAAAATTGAAAAACACCGATTTGACTGAAAATTTGAAATAAAGTGAAAACCAAAAAAGATTGATATCAAGAATGCTATATCGTTAGAAAGGTAATTAAATTTTACATTTGATCCTTCAAACCAAAATAGGCATTCCCATTTGAAAAAATCAAGTAATCTGTGATTGAAGTTTCCTTAATTAATCTACTGATTTCTCCAAGTACAAAAAGAATTCAAATTTAGCCGTCTGGCTTAAGCTGACGCATTTCATGCTTAGTCGTACCGCAAAGTCACGGCCTTCTAAGTTTTATAATCGCCGCGATATTCAATTTTTTTCTGATACCTACTTATACCAAAAATGGTGATTTGTGCCTAAACGGTTCGTTTAAAGTTCCATGTATGATACATAAAGTCACATTAGAATTGAATCCAAATATGCAATAATATATAGGGGGTTCCATTCAAAAAAATGTAAGTTTGATATGAATCACCCTGTATGAACGTCAAAATTTGAGTGAAAATATTTTTACGTTATAGCCCTCAAGGGTTCCAACCATGATCAAGTGACAGATTTTTGAAATATTTTTTAGTAAGCCCACAATACTCCGTCCACGCACTATTGGCCCACCCTGTATAATACTAGTAAGTACATTACCCAGAAACCTGTTTAGATTCATAATAAATAAATAAGAAGTAGAAAGACAAAATAATACAAACGAATAAAGTTAAAAACCTGCACTTGAAATAGATAGGTTTTTTGCGTAAAAATAATAATAATAATATCGATTTATTTATAACAAGTCAGAATCTCACACCCGCTTTCTCACACATGGAAAAAGCTTATGACACAATGGGGATGCGCTCCAAAGCACTCTCTAAATCTTCTGGACACTATCCAGAAGAGAGCAATTAGACTAATCGATACGCCTAACCTCACAAAGGACCTCCACAGCCTGGAACATCGAAGAAGGGTGGCTGACCTATCCCTGTTCTACAGATTCTATCACGGAAGATGTTCGAGTGAGCTTTCCCAGATAATAACACCAAATGCTGTCCGAATGAGGAACATTAGAGAGGCTCTGCGAGCTCATCCTTACCAGGTTACTCCCCAAACCAGTCTCCCCCAGCATTCCTTCTTTTGGAGCACTTCGACGCTGAGGAATGAGCTACCGGGGAATTTGTTTCCCGACGGCTACAACCTGCAGCGTTTCAAATCCAACGTGCACCGGCACTTATCCTCTCGCAGCGCTTCTACAGCGCCATAGGCTTTTAGCCTTTGCAGGAGGCTGACCATAAAAAACCATGAATCTTAATTATATAATACATATTACAAACGTAAGTGGGTGCACTAGAAAGCCCCAAAGTGACTACTGTAGCCAACAATAGCTGGGCACATCGGAACACATCAAAGTATCACTGGAGTTCGTGTCAGGACAGATATAGCTGTTAATGATTAGGTAGATGACCTTGCAAGGAATATATCATCTGTCTTGTACATTGGCGCAGAAGCTGACTTAGGGGTACCCAAAAGCACAATTATAAACCAGATCAGGGAATGGATGAAACCTCAGGACAAGGAGTATTGGAACTTAGTACCTGGATGTAGACATAAGAAACCATCAAAGCGCCATGCGAGACAATAGCAGAAGGACTTCTCTCTTAGAACAGGAAGCTTCGAGTAACAACTGGTCTCCTTACAGGATATTGTGGCTTAAAGGAAGAACAGGGGAGAATGGGGCTATACGATGCTGACCTAGACTACAGGCTTTGTGGTAAAGGGACAGAGGCAGCCTTCCATGTGCACTGTGAGTGCAAAGCTCTGACCAAGGTGGAGCGGTTTTGTCTCTCACTGGACAGAAGCTGTCTAAGGTTAGTTGTGAGCCTGCTATCTAGCCATAACACCTTCAGACGTCACTGGTATGTGATGGGGGCGGCAAGCGACCCGACGTGTGCACGTGGCGAGGAGGAAGAGTCCTCGGCACACATTCCATGTTGCTATGAAGCTGTCGAGTATCACAGGCCGACTACACTAGGTTCAAGGGTCCTTGAACCTGAAGACATAAGATGGGCAGGACCCAAGAACATCCTCACATTTGCGATGAGGGCTGGACTTGGAAACTAAAGTAAGGAGAGGTGCAGAAGAGCCCGCTTGTAGGCCTGTACACTGGTGGCTCTTGTCACCAGAAGGCCTCTCTTCTTTTATTGATTCATTCAAACATTCATGTGCAAAGCGCTAGATCACAAAAGACAACTCTTTGGGAGGCTGAGGCTAGTACCAATATGTTTTGACCTAGTTTTCCTACCATGTCCAGTAGGAAATCTGTAAAACCTATTGCGGGGATCTAGATTGCTGGAATGTGTACTCTCAAACTTTTTTGGCCCGTGGACCAGTAGATTTGTTGAAAAAAATTGCGCACCAGTGATATTTTCTTACCACAAATTTTGACTAAGTATTTATAAAGCATATACATACATGTAATAATAAGTAGATATATAAACCTTTAACAAAAATGACAGAAAAAAATTGCAAACTCATGGATGTAAGAACACAACAAAAATATCATTCTTACGATTGCCAAAAAATTGAATCAACGGGAACAAACTCTTAAGAAAAATTAGAACAAAAAATCAGAAATTATAAAAATAATCAAAAACTCAATGCATATGACCATTTTGTTAATCAGAGGATTGCTGCTGCTCTTCTTCAATCAACTTATCAATTGTTTGTTCCAAATTCGAAAAGATAAGTCGGAGCTGTGAAATAACCAAAAGTCGATTTCTTAATTTATTTTTTATTACCGTCATAGATGCAAAATCTCGATTCACATAAATATGTAGTTGCGAAGGGGACTAACATTTTCATTGCTTTCTCGTATAGAGATGGATATTCAATTTCAATTTGATCCAAAATTTATCTATGGACATTGTTGAAAAACTAGCTTTTAACATAATATCTGCACTAACCTCAAGAAGGGACTCATATTCTTTGTCATTTAAATTTAACTTACTGTACTATCACATGTTATCGAAGGGTTTGTTATTCACACATTCCTTTCACACATGGTAAATTAAGTAAATTTTTTTTTCGTGGATAGGGGAAATGTCCGCGGACCAGTAAAATTTCTCCGCGGACCACTAATGGTCCGCCGGACCAGCGGTTGAGAACAGCTGCTCTAGAAGATAGGAGTTATAATACAATAAACCTTAAGACTGCAGTATTAACCGGGACAGTTCTGTAGGATGATAAAAAACGTAGGTAGTTACCTCGCATCATTTATTTTATATTCCTACTCTAGCCTTCCGTTATTCCTTTGTCATTTTAAATCGACGATTTTACTAAACTTATCATCTAGAAGGCCACTGTTTGCTTTTAATAACGGCCCATTCATACCAATCGGAAACACTCAATGTCCTGTTATATTTTTAAACGAGAAACAAAACAAGATTGCTTCCCCGCCAGAAGTTTGCTGATTGAGTTTTTTATGTTACATAGGCAATTATGAAACGATATTTATCTGACAGCTTGCAGAAGCTGGCTATTTTTAATGTGTGAATGGAGTTTATTTTACCTCTCACATGAATAGCAGTGGGAGTATTATATTGATGAAAAAGTTTGAATTCGAGTTGCTACGTGTTAGGGAGCGTCTAGACTTGAAACTAAGTAATAAGTCCATTTTTTTTTTTTTGGAGACTTACTGAAAGTATTATAATTAGGAAATAATAGGGAGTTTCTGAACCACCTAACATCGAACATAACGAAATTCCTCGTTAACGATATTCATGATAGTAATAACTACTGATATACAAGAACTACTTTTTGTGCCAGTAAAAAGACTCCATTTTTTGTGATTTGGCGTTTAAATTGTTATATTTGTCTCATAGTAATAACTACTGATATACAAGAACTACTTTTTGTGCCAGTAAAAAGACTCCATTTTTTGTGATTTGGCGTTTAAATTGTTATATTTGTCTCTAAAAATATTATTATACTGCATTCACTGAAGAAAAGGAGTAAAAAATTATTTCAAACCCATATTTTGGGGCTTTACTCGGATAAATCGAACTTAATTTTTCTGTTTATAACAACATCACTGCTCTCAGTATGCAGTTTTGTAGACGGTGTGCATATAACCCTTGACCATGCAGTAAAAATTTACATATATTGTGCATGGTTACTCCATTTGTTCGGTGGATAGGGTATAGTAGGGGTTATCCGTTGGTTTTTATTTTTCCAAAGTAATATTGACTACCATCACAAAATAGGTACAGTTAATTACCATACTACATTTCAGTTTAAATATGGCTGGAAGCGTGGAAGGTGGAACTCCAGAGCACTGTCTTGCGCAAAAAAATGTCTTTTGCATGTCAAAAATAACGGCAGAAAATGCTATCCTTATTCGCAGTGAATAACAGACCTTCGTTATAGTTATTGGGAATCTTTTACTTTTTTCTTATTACCGCGCATGCTCAAATTAGCGGTAGCAACGAAGTTTGTTATTTTTTGTGGTGCAAAAAGACCCCAATATGGCTTATTTCTGGTATAATCTCAAATGAATCATCTTTAACATTTGCAGTCATTAAGGCACCAGGTAGAAGCAGGGTGTTGGTTTTGTGGTAGTTTCAAGCTACAAGGTACGGTGAGTTTTCTAACAGGCTATGCTTGCTACTGCACTGCGTACAGGGTATTATTATTCACAAACACAAAAAGTGCAGCCCGGGCTCCGACACACCGAGCTGCTGTTCCATTACCCAATGACTACTCCTCACACCGTGAGGTGAGCAATCACTGGGTCCGCGAATCGTGCGCCCTAAGTAGACGAAGGGACCCAAGGATGACTGCCTTCTGCATTCTGACGGCTAAGATGTGCGCCGCCGCACGGCACACCGGTATTTTGCGCAGTGCAGAGAGCAGCGTATTCCTCATTCCACCTAGGGATCCAATGACCATAACCAGCAGACTTACAGTGTAGTCTGGCCAGAGCCTGCGAAGTTGTCCGAGCAACTCCTGATATTTGGTCCGCTTTTCCTCCTCCTTAGAGACGATGTTCACCTCGGCAGGCGCCGAAAACTCTATAACGAACATCGTCTTCTGTTGGTGGTCGAGAAGGACTATGTCGGGCTTGTTTGCCTATACAAGCTCGAGCGTGGGGAACGAGTAGTTCCAGTAAATCCGGCATCTCTCGTTCTCCACAACGGACTTATTATTATTATTTTCATTGCTATTGTTATTGCGATAATCTGATTTGAGGGATAGTTTAAAAATTATTAGTTGCTGCGTTATCAGCCTGAGGGTTCTTGGCAATGGTTTGTTGCTTCTTGTAGATACACCGTGAGCAGGTCTGGGACCATTGCTGCACGTCCCTATAGGATATTCTGTAACACGCTGTGAGAGAATCTCACGTCTTGTTCATTATACGTCGCAAGTAGTCTAGATTGGGGGGTTCGTTGTTAATTTCGGTAACGTTGCCGCTAAGGGCAACATTGTGGCTACTGCATTGAGTGGGGCTATATTCATAGCACAACTCGATACGTTTGTTCAGACATGGGAGAAAATACATACAGTATTTAATATCGGTATAAAGTTTGTGGAGCAATTGTGCTCAGTGTACTTATCATTTTTTTTTCAGGCGCGCCACTGGCTTTCCTGACATGAGAGATGCCCTATGTCCATGTTCACTTGAAACGTTTCTATAGTCTTATTTACAAATTTTTATTCTCTCAAATTTTCAATAATGTTATGGCCCCGGCGGTGGCGTAGAATATAAATAATAATTATTACTTTTCAGAACATTAAGTAGAGCAGTTTACCAAGTAAGCCATTTTTAATATGCCGCGGTTGTATTAAAAATGCCATAGTATTTTAATCACATGCATATAAACATACGTAGAAGGGTTGGAAAACAAAATATTAAACATAAGTATTTATTCACTTGCAGTTCGATATTCAATCACTACAAGGTTCATTCAAACATGGTTTCCTGTAGCAAAGTTTTGAAATATTTATTAATGGCACATTTCTGAATTCAATGTCTCCTTTTTCCCCTTTGTTGAATTTCTATCCACTTTTCTGCTGATCTTTTTATCAGTTTATTTTGTGATCGTCTTATTTTTATTCTCCATAAATCACCGTTCAAATTCAGCAACGTGCCACTGTCTTCAAGTGTTATGTTCAATTATGTTTTGAACCATAATTTTCAAAGTTACAAATTTCTTTCCTTGAACTGCGATAACGTCAAAATACCACCATCCTTTTGTTATTCCATTGACTGTTTCACAAACTTTAATAACCTTATCGTCTTACTTCATAAAGGTGACTATGACCTGCTGGAAATCTAACTTTTATGGATTTCTTAACAGACATAGCATAAAGCACCAAATGGGTTAGGGATAAAAATCAGATTAGTTTCCACTTAAATAAAATATAAAAATCTAATTTTGTGATACCTCACACTTTCTGTTCTCAGTTCAGAAATACGGCTAAATGCTTCTGAGACTATTGCAGATTTAAGTTAGTAGTTGAAATATTATTAGTTTGAAGAAATAGCTCGACGACCCAATTAGATATTACATGATAAAATTTACCATATTCATAACTCATTTATATACCAAAAGCACAGTGGCATACAATATGATAGAAGGGACAAAATGACCGAATAGGTGGTAGTGGCGGCTCGTCACTTAAGAGACCGGTGTGAAGCCAAAATATAAAAAATAACCTAAATTTATCGGTACCTTAGAAAACATAAAACAAATTAAAAACACCCAAAATGTTATCTGAATATCACCTGTGAACAAAAAATACACTTTTAAATTGCCCGGTATGTAAAATCTAATAGTCTTTCTTTATTTTTGCAAAAGCGGCAATGATTTGTTGTTTAAAATTGTCAATGTTATTTAAAAACCTTTCGGACGATAACATTCCAAGAGCACTGAGTCTATCCTCTATTCATAGACTTTCTTAGAAACGCTTTAATCCTTTTTAACATAGAAGAGGACCGTTCTGCTTCCGATGTGGACATTGGTGTTGTAACTAAAACTTCCAATAGTTTAAGCGTTTCTCCAAAAACACATCCGTATTATTATTCTTTTACTCTACCAAGATTTGAAACCCATAAATCATTTCCGGCTGGGTCGTCTGAGACCGCCTGCCGGCTACCTGCCTCAGTCGTGGAACGTCAAGCAACGGGCGTGGTTCGCACACCAGTAGCGGCGATAGATTCCTCGGTATTTTATAGGCGTAAAATAAAAAACTCTTGATCTCTTCGTTTTGACTGTTGAATATTCACTGTTCGTCATGGGCAATCTTGGGAAGAATAAAATATTGTCAAACCAGACGAAAGAAGTGGTGTATAATGTATTCCTATTTATTGTAAATTTAAGGAGTGACCGTGACACCCGTACAAACATGGGAGAAGTAAAAGCGGAGGTTTCCCGAGCTACAGGAGTCTCAGTTGCGAGTATTACTAGAATTGTGCGAGAAGCTAAAGAAGCTGAAGAACATGGAACCAATGCGTTCATGGGAGAGGTACGCAATAGTCGCAAACGAAAATGCCCAGTAACCGCAGTTCAAAATGAAAATTTTGCTATCAGCGATATAAGAAACATAATTTATAACTTCCATTTGACAAAGTGCTGCCGTGTAACGCTTGAATCTCTCAGGAAAAAATTAGAAGAAGATTTCAACTGGAAAGGATGCAGAGCCTCACTATGGAAAATCGTTAAAAAACTGGGATTCAAGTGGGGCAAATCAGTGAACGAAAGGCATTTGCTGATAGAAAAATCCAGTATACGGCAACTACGGATATCTTACCTTAAGAAGGTGAAATATTTTCGTGACCAAGGTCGACCTATCGTGTATTTAGATGAATCCTACATTCACAGTAGCCACACCTCATCAAAAGCTTGGCATGATAGTAGCAGTTCTGGTCTATTTTCTAAGGTGTCGAAAGGTAAAAGGCTAGTCATGGTACATGCAGGAAGTTCAGCAGGTTTTGTAAACAACGCTCTACTGATATTCAAATCTGGATGCAAAACTGGTGACTACCATGATGACATGAACAGCACCAATTATGAACAATGGCTGAAGGAATATCTGATCCCTAATTTGCCACCAAATTCTGTCATAGTTAGTGATAATGCTCCGTATCATAACATAAAAGTAGACCCAGCGCCAAACAGCAATTCAAAAAAAATAGACATGGTACAATGGTTAACCAGGAAAAATATACAATTTTCACCATGTATGTTGAAACCAGAATTATACGAGCTGATTAAAGAACATAAGCAGCAGTTTGTGCAATACAAATTTGACATGCTCCTGAGTAGCTATGGGCATACAGTTCTGCGGTTGCCTCCATATCACCCGGATCTAAATCCAATTGAATTGATCTGGGCTACTGTTAAACATAACGTTGCACAAAGAAACGTCACTTTCGATTTGGAGGATGTCAAGAAGATAGCAGAAGAAGAGTTTGCCAAGATAACACCTGAGGACTGGCAAAAGAGATGTAATCACGTAATGGACATAGAATGCAAATATTTAGAGAAGGAACGTGTGATTGATAATCACTCAGAAGAATTTATAATCAACTTAACGGACACGGATAGTGATTCTGACTTAGATTTTAATGAAAGTAGCGAGGATGATGAACACCAATAGTTTTATTGGTTTATTTGAAAGTACTTTTGCACACAAAATTAGAGGTGAGTCTACTTTTACTGTCTCAACATATGAATTATTATGAATACATCTCACAATCTCACAATTATGATTAAATATTTTCTGTTTAGGATTTACAAGTCAAGCTTACAAATTTCTAGCTTTTTTGTCCCCCGTGAAAACATGTAAACAAATCTTATATCTCTGTCCACAACTCTACCAACAGTGCTAATTGGTAATATGGTGTCACTTTTTCATATAGTAGTGTTTGTGTAGTGTAGTGTAGTGTAGTGTAGTGTAGTGTAGTGTAGTGTAGTGTAGTGAGTGTAGTGTAGTGTAGTGTACTAAGCCACTGATAACTGTAGAGTACGGAGACTATCCGGACAACCACCTGACAGATCGATAAGTCAATTAATCTATCGACTGCGTGGTGCGAGTCACGGCTGGATTCAACCCTACATGTAGTGATACTGATAATTTCAGGTAAAAGAATCGCCGTTCATCGTTTATCATTTGATGCCCTTTTATTGGTGACTTAACACGGTTTAGCGGTTATTCAACGAACTTAACGTGGTTCATCACGTTGTCTAGTAAGCTAAATCCGCGAGAGGGCAGCATCTGTACACAACTATTATTTATTTCGAAGCTCCTCCTCGTTTCTGCTAGAAATACAGAAAAGAGCCATGGCCGCGACAGCAACGTTGCCAAGGATGCTCAAAGAAGCACCCGACGGGATCCCCTTGTCCGATAACCTTTGTGGACACCCATCCGACACCCGTACCGGCAACAAAAAATCTGCCGGCTTGTCCCTCAAAGGCAGCAGTAACAGCACACGTGGCCGTCGGTATTCCATCATTTGGGATATGACCATATGAGTAATCTGTAAACTTTGAATTGGGGAAGGGCTAGGCTTAGGAACTGTTGTATTATTTCGCAAGTGGGCATTATACAGGAGGGTTTGTGTATCTTATTTTCGGATAATTGATATTTTGTTAATATTGATAAATTTTTTCGATGTATGCATGTATGTCTTTGCTGGAAGTTTGAAAATTTCATCAGATATAAGGTTGACGGTTATTTTGGTTATGTACGATAGCGATTTGAAAACATTTTACAGGGTGTGACATGTGGTTAAAAATGAAATTGAATATTAGTACCTAGTACTTTTAAGAATTTATAAAATGCAAATTCTGGCTGTTTGGCTGATGGGTCAAAGAAGATGAGGAATACCTAATTCGAAAATATGTACCTATGTAGCCAGGTAAAAAAGAGCTAAAATGAATTGAGATGCTTGGTGATGGGCCGTAGGAGCAAAATACATTTGCATATTAGCATAACATATTTATTGTATACCTACCTACTACTTATTACGTCCACACAATCACACAGGTGAGATGAGTAAGTATTGTAATTGCGAAACATTTTTCGTATCGAGATAATTATGTTTTTTGACGTTTTGTGGAGTCATCTCAGTAACCGCTGCGCTGCAACAATTTTCTGTCGGAAAATGAAATTACCAGAACAGCTCCTAATTTCTTTTTTTAGCGTTTTAGGGGTTTCTAATAATATTTAGTTTTTTTCGGTAAGGAGCATATTAATAATTAGGATCGCGGATCGCCGGGAGAGTTGCTTGAGGGGCGAGTTGCAACCATTTTTGTATTCATATAGAACTTATGATAAAAAAACAGGCCCACTCGACCATTGTATTTGAAGATATACCTGTGGACGTGGATGTGGACAAACATCAGCGGACTATTATAATGTATTATGATTATCGTAATTTCAGTACCTAGCTACTGGACCGATTTTGATAGCGTTTGGTACCCCCACCCTTACCGGCATGTATACTTGCAAATAATGCGAGTCTATAGAAATTTACATTATTTGGAAATTGAATGATAATATAAATATATATTGGAAAAGCGAATCAGTCATTTTACTTTAGGTATACCTACGTTTTATTCATTTATTATTTATTATTTTTTTTCTTCAGAGTTTAATCAACTATAAAGATATTTGCGATACGGTGCACAAAATTCGTTTAGCCCGTCGTTATGCTCGATCCCATTTATGATGCATGTGGCGTTTAGAAAAATGCATCGGGCACTACAACTTCTGGTGGCCCGAGCAAGAATGACATCAGATTTATTAATTTCAGCAGTACATTCATGTTCCTGAAAAAAGTAAAACCTGAAATAGTTAGCTAGAATTTAAAGACTACAACCCTTCAATTCATGATGATACCTATATCAAAATGTAACAAAAGTTAAAACAACGTTTCGTAAAGTAAGGACACATAAAGATTATCAACAACTGAGGTGCCAAAAAATTCAAGCTTTCAGCACTCGAATATGAACAAATAGAGAAACAAATGAAAAATCTGAACAGTGACCTGAGAATATTCAGGAGAACATCTAAAGTGATCAATAAATGAAGCAACAATGAAACAATGAAGGCGAACTACGGGTAATGCAGACAAACCACTAATACCAACACTCTGAAGAACAGTCTCCAGAAAACTAAACAAATATTCGGGAGAGGAATAGAAGACAATGTATATATGTCTCAGCATTTACAAATTGCAAGCAAAAAATCAAATTATCTCTGTGGTATACAGCACTACCTCTACATATAAAAAAGGGGTCCGCGGCGGCAGCTTTGTATACGGGCGGGTCGCTCTTGGCGGCGCGGCGTCACCTCAAACGCTTTGCGAAAGCCGCCGCGCCGGCCCCTACGCGCTATCACTGCTCATGCCGCTCCACGCCATACGTCTGCCGACGCCGCGCGGCGGCAATGCGAGGCGAGACATCCCTCAAACAAGAACTCGCCTGGAAGTATGCTATGATTTCTTATTATTTGACCCATGGGGCACCGCTCAACTTGCTAGGAAGCCACAATAATATTCTAAAACTAATTCATGTATCATTTTTTGAATCGATATATCATTTGCTTTACCTATTCATCTAAGATACCGTGATGGCACGCGGATAGTTGCACAGGTATAAGTGTTTTCCAGTTTTCAGATAGAATGAAAAAAAAAACAATCGTACATTGCTATGTGAATATATTATGTAGACAATAATGTACCTATATATGGTAACATCACTAACATCGCTTATCACATAATATCGGCACATAACTCATAAACACGTTTCCAGTAACTATTTCCTGGAATATCCTTCTCTTTGACAGTTTGGCAACAAGGCCGGTTATTTCTTGTTATCGGCCGGCCTAAAGTTATCTGTCTCACTCTAAGTAGGACGGATCAGTGGGAGGCGTGTCGGAACCGATTTTTTGATAGTTTTTCATCAATCTTTCCGTTATTATTAGAGATATCGAAAAAAAGTTTTTTTTATTTGATTGAATATCTAGGATTGCGTTGTACTACGCTCAGAAATTTCGTAAAAAGAAATAAATTAAAAAACTAAGCAAAGTATCTTTTTGAAAAATCAAGTTTTTCAAAAAAGCTTTGCGTCAGTCGAGACATATTGTGTCACTAATTATAAGAACAAAATTAGAAAGTTCTAGTATCGGTACATTTTGAAATATTATTGAAATAAAATTCAAGAAATCTAGTACAAAAAATACCCACAATCCTCGAAAAAACTATATACATTCAACGAAATACACCCTCTTAGAAGGCATGACAATATAACATCAATAAAAAATAGCGATTACTGGAAATATAAACCGTTTATAAAACGTGACGAAAACGTGACGAACCACCTTAAATTGATGGGATTATTAAGTTTGTCACATACCATTCTGACATTCTCACCTTACCCAGACTGAGGAAATATTTACAAATAAATATTCTGAGTCGCCCCTGCTTTGCCGTTTAAGGGTGTTCGGTTTTTGTGGCTTTTTTACGTTGCTCGCAAAAAATGTAAACATACTCGTATGTTTCTGACTTGTATAAATACCTATTAGTTTATAGCACCGCATAAAACTGGTAGACACGCCACTGATTTTGACCCGGGCGTGTACTAGGGCAGCCATACTTCTCTTTTTATTGCCCAGCTATTTGCTTATTGGTAGGCAGACGGCCATCGTACCTGTCAAACCTTTTTTTGGCTGGATCTCGGTACAGTAAACGGATAATAACCTTTTGCAATTACATACATATAATTTCAACATGTCGCATAATTTTGTGAAAAATTGTGAGCCAAAATATAAAATCTTTATTTTGCAATCTATGTTTATAAACACCTGCTTGTTCAATTGTTCAATCGTAGAATGTAATTTAATAGTCTCGTCGTTCTCTAATACTTCCATGACATATTTATGAAATGTGGAAAAACGGAACAAGGTCCAGATAACTAGGCAAAAAAATCCAAACAGATGGATTTGTTGAAGCTGTACTGCTCATTATAAGATTAACTTGATAAGCATAACAATGCACATAGTTTGCCAATGGATATTTGTCTTTTATTATTTTCTGGACCTCCGCTCATGACTGATGCTCCGTCATAACTTTGTGCGATCAGTTTATCCTCAATCGCCAACGACAACAAGATCTAGTCTTGGTGAGCCAGCAGTTGCCTGGCTCCTTTTCCTATTAAAATCGCGCTCTGCGCATAACGTTAATATGACCTCATTTAACCTTTTGGCCTCGCTGTATATAGCAGCATTGGTGCCACTGCCTGTTTGGCTCCGACACCGCAAGCCGTGCTTTCACAGCAATAGTCTGGGCGTGTTTGGCGAAAAATTTGGATAATATATTGGAATTTTGTGAATGTTTAATTTTTGCTAAATAATTAAAAAAATGGGATGTAATATAATACTTATTTAAAAGTAGCACAAAAAAGTTAGGTACTCGATTTATTGTGGTGATGCCATGGCTCCTTAAAGCCTTGAACCATTGATTAAGGTATTAAGGGGAAGATGGGTCACCAGATGCTAAGATCTCACGCCTAATTTTTGTTTCTGCTGGAGTGTCGCCACCTATATGAGCACAAATGTACCTCTACTGATACAACTTGGACAGTATAACAACCATCGACTTTGATACGAATAAAGTACCCTACTTCCAACTATCTATCAACGCTACTTACTATTATCTCCGCCAGGTGTCGCTGAAATTGGCAATTTGACATCTGTCATATTGATGTCAGTGTCATATTTCAATTGTTTTAATATTCGGATGTTATTTGGAAAATTTCGATCAACCACGATTAAAAAATATTAATTGATTATATTGATTTCGGTTTATCATCGTTTGTATTGAATTTTTCGCGATTTCGGGAAGCAAAATGGTTTACAGATGTTATTACCATAACTGTCCAAACAACAAAACTCGTAATCCAGAGATGTCGTTCTTTGCTTTCCCAAAAGCAACAGCTATACGTGATATTTGGATCAAGAATAGTGGCAATGTGAATTTGTTCCAATATGTTGGAAAGTCTGACCCACTGCCAAAACAATTAGGTGTCTGCGAACAACACTTCAAACAGAACTATATCCAGAGATCAGATACAAAGAAATTCTTGGTCAGACACGCAGTACCGTATGAGTATAATTCAGGTAAGTACCTATACCATTGAAACCAAACTATTGCCTTCTATTACTCATCTACATCACTAAAAACTTGAAGCAATACGCAAATTTACCATACTCTGCCGTTTTCTTAAGCCTATGGGGCATTCCACCACAACAATTTCAAACATAACGCTTTTGTATCTTGACTGAACTTATATACTGCCCAGCACAAATGCATCAGCAGAAAGAGTCTTTTCTTCAATGGTCTAATTTTGAATGCCTCAAAAAACCCAGTGATTCATTCTGGTTATTAGGGCGATGTTGATACCTAAAATGGATATTGAAAACACCTTCTAAAAATGTTATTCCTACTCAAAATCAGCACCAGCTGACCAACTGCATCAAAATAACTAGGTATTTTTCAATAAATAAAACAAAAACTTTGTGAACACTTTTCAATAAACCAATGCCAGTAACATTTCTCAATGCAGTAACTCCAATTTCATGTCACAATTTAAGCTTGCTAAATATTATGGCAAACTGACCAGCAAAATGAATTTCTTTTGAGAATTACTGATCTCAAGAATTTGGCAACAAACAGACAAGAGTGGTTCCAAGGCATGGCATAATCATTATAAAGATGTACGAGTGGCTGATTAATGGTCACTTTAGGTATACTATGCTCAAGCTAATGTGTGGGTTTATTAGTGTGGGTAACAGCATAAATCTGCCATACTTCTGGTATTTCTTTTTGTTTTGTTGACAATCCAAGGTATCAATGGAGCATTCCAGTGATCACTAAACTAGATGCTCACAATTACAGCTATTTAGAACATGACAAACCGTATGGTCTCACTAAATTTCAGTTTAAAAAAAGTTGGCGAGAAAAATGAAGAAAAAAATGGTTGGTGAGAAAAATGCAGAAAAAAATGCTTGTTGTATTCTTAATTTCAAGTGGCTGAATCACTAGTGAATACACCTTCCTTTTTTTTCTTGTCAGAAAAAGTAAAAAACATGTCTACTTCTTTATTTCACTCAAAGTTTTACTGGGTGATACAAATAATTGGCCTGAACATTTTTTTATAATTTTATTTCATGTAAAATTAATACAAAAGAACAAGCATGTGTCATGTAGAATATCCTTGTTACATGATATTTATGTCAAGTCAATTTTTCCATGTTGTTATGTAAAGCGAGAAGTAGTTTTGTCATGGTTCTCATATGGATATGTTATTATACAATTCGTTAATCAATGATATTACCATTGATTAAAGTATTTAATACTTACTAATAATATACTTGATTAAAGTATTTAATACTTTAATCAATGATATTACATAAAATTATAATGATATAATTATTTTTCGAATTTGATTGCCCCAAATGTGGAGTCGGAAAAGGGACGTATCAAACAATGAACTATTTTAATGTGAGGATTTTTGAAAATGAATGAATGAAACTTGGTAATCATACAGTATCATTGTCTTGGTATTAAATAATGAACATATACACTTTTTTTTAAAAGTGAACTTATGTTGCGAGTATATGAATTTTAACAATTACCTCATACAGCTTAGCTTGGTAAAGGTAGGAATTCAAAGTTGGCAAAAATGAATACAGAAACTTGAGAGGTTTGACCACCGATTAATTTTGTTTGACCACCCGCAGTTTTCAAAAAATATATACATTTGGCTTCTTTCAAATTTCGATTTTGGGAAAACAAATATACACATATAGATTTTTGTTGGATCATGTTTGACCACCAATTGATTTTGACCTCCCGTGGTTTTCAAAAAAAAATTATTTTGATGCTTCTAATTTTTAATTTAGGGAATACGAAAATATACACAGATATATATTTGACCAGGTTTGACCAGTGATTAATTTCGTTTGACCATTCGCGGTTTTCAAGAAAAAAGTTATTTTTTATTTTTTCAAAGTTTTGGGAAGACAAAAATATACACATACATTGACACATACATTTTCGTTTGACCATGTTGTTTGACCAGCAATTTTTTTAGTTCAAACATGGTCAAACAAAAATGTATATGTGTATACTGTTTTCCAAAAATTCAAACTTTGAAAAAGTCAAAATCATTTTTTCAAGCTGCGGGTGGTCAAGCAATGGTTGAATTTCTCAGATTTTTGCATTTTTACCAACTTTGCATTCCTAGCTTCACGGAGCAATACAGCTTGGTTGGCTTCACATAAAATCCTGGAATAATCAGGTGCTAACTTCACACCACTTTGATCAGTTACATTTATAATAAATATAATTATCAATTTTAGTTAATGATGACTCTGACAGTGAATCTTTGCATGTATACATTGGCCCAAATTTCAAAACATATGGGTCCAAACATTGTTTGATAAATACTGACATCTCTGGTTCAGAGGACTTGGAAATCATTAATAATCTATGCAGTCAACCAGTATTCAAAACATCCTCTGCTTCTCAAGATGCTGATAGGCCACAGACGCCAGTATCAAATATTAGATGTGGTTTGTCATCAGTGCAAACAACTCCAAGAAAAAAAAGGCTCTCTTACAGAATTGCCGATTTAAGGAAAAAGCTCAAAACAAAACGAGATGCTCAATCTAGGCTGAAGAAAAAATACAATCAAATGTCGTCAAAATTGACTAATGGACTGACACTGGAAAAATTGCTTCAAGGGAAAAGTGTAAATGTACGAACATTTGTGAAAATGCAGTTAAAACACCTCAGACAAACGAAGTGGTTGGTTAAGGAAAAGCAGTTAGCTTTATCATTATATTACAAGTCACCAGGCTGTTACAAATTTCTAAGAAATAGTTTGGGTTTTGTGCTCCCCAGTGTAACTACTATCAGAAGATGGTTGCGAGTTTACAATTTACGAACTGGGGTAAATAACCAGCTAGTGAACAAATTGAAAATAAAAGCGGGATCAATGGAGACGAAAGAAAAAGAATGTATATTAATGTTTGATGAAGTTAAATTGAAAAAGGGACTTGATCTCAACAAGCATTTTGATTTTCTTGAAGGATATGAAGATTTTGCAGAATATGGTAGAAATGCAGTACTGGCGGATACTGCGCTAGTTTTTTATATTAGAGGGATGTTATTCAGTTGGAAGTTACCATTTTGCTATTATCTTTCAAAAGGCCCTGTGAAAGGTGAGATTCTGCAGAAGATAATTGTAAATGTCGTTATGAAGCTTCATCAGATCAATCTAAGTCCCCGTGTTATAGTTGCTGATCAAGGCTCCAATAATAGAAATGCTTTTAAGAAGTTGGGAGCAACAAAGGAAAATCCTGTAGTGAATATCGATGGAAAAGAGATACTTTTGATGTACGATACGCCTCACTTGTTAAAAAGTTTGAGGAATAACTTGATGAATAAAAAAGTTGATATACTTATTGATGGTATAAAAATTAATTGGGAAGATTTTGAAAAAACGTATATCATAGATAAGAGAAGTTCTATGGGTAGGTCCATGGTAAAGATTACAGATAAGCACGTGCGTCCAAATACATTTGAAAAGATGAAAGTACGGTATGCGGTTCAAGTATTTAGTAATTCTGTATCTGCTGCAATAATGACAGCAGTTGCAACAGATGAGTTAAATAGCAGGACAGCCATTCATACTGCTCAGTGTTTCAAGAAAATAAATAATATATTTGACTGCCTCAACAGTAGGTCCCTGAAAGACTCAAATCCTTATCGGCAGGGACTTTCAATATATAACAAGTTGCCTTATACAACACTTGTGGATGCTTTGGAGTACTTTAAAAAAATGAAAATATTTGAAGGTGACAATGAGAAAAAAAATATTTATTGCATAGAAGGATTCCAGTGGACCATTAACGCTGTTTTAATTCTGTGGGATAATTTGCAGAAAGAAGGAGTTAAATATTTCCTGACATCCCGCTTGAATCAGGACCCATTAGAAAATTTATTTTCAGTAATAAGGAATCGAGGCGGTTATAATCCACAGCCAACAGCTAGAGAATTCAGGATTGCATTACAACATAACATGCATATCAGGTTGCAGAATTCTGTTAGCAGTAACTGTGAGATTGATAATGATGAGCTTTTAGATGTAACCGATTTAAATACAGACTCTGATTATGTTAACAATTTAGAAGAAACATTTCAATCCCTCCACAGTTCTCAAGAACATTTGGAGCAATGTTCACAGCTGCCTGGCGACAGTAATGATAGCTGTCCAAATGCAGATACTGATTTATTGATAACAGAGATCCAGGCAGCCCAGGAATATTTTTCGTCCGTGCTTAATGCTGATAATGAAGAAAGTTCAGTTACATTAGAGAGTTGTTCTGTAGCATATATTGCTGGTTATTTAGGCAAATTTCTTATGGATAAAGTGAATTGCCCCTGCACTGCAGATAATCTTTCCCTAGATGCAATGGATCTCAGCCATACAGATACCCTAATATTTTATAGGGATTTTGGAAGCGAGGAAGATATAAAGCATCTAAAAAAACCAACAGATATATTTTTCAGTGTGATAAAGAGTCTTTCATCTGTATTTGATACACTTTTCGAACAAGTGAAAACTGAATACGGCATGGTAAAAAAACTGAAAAGTTCTCTCTTGAATCATTTGCAGCATTCATACCCAACTTGGCTGCATTCCTGCAGAGATCATAAATTGTTGATTATAGATCAATTAATCAAAATAAAAGTATTCAGATTAACTAGGTGGATTGCTGAAAATGACAGTAATTTAAATAGGAGCACATCTTCTGGTAAGCCTCATAGGAAAATAAGAATATTGTCATCTAAGAAGTAGTGATTGTTGTGTTGAGGTTTCAATAAGAGAAATTTTTAAAAATATAACATACTATGTATGCCAGTTTCAAGTTTCAGGTATAAAAATGTCCAATTGAAACTTGCTCCAAACAAACAAGCTAAAACAAGATGACATAATTATGGTGTCATGGTGAATGGCAGTGAAGCTTCTAATGATGGCACTTCAGTGGAAATACCTGCAGCTAGTAATGTTTATTACTCAAGATGAATCAGTAACTTAGCATGTTCAGGAGAAGTGAAGCTGCATAATCATATCTGCTTTATTGTTTTTTTCTGCTTTTTTTCAGGCACAGAAAAATAAACTAGCAAAAATTGACCTAATTAGTTAATGTAGGTGGTGGGTGAAGCAAGAAAAAAAATTTGCTTCGTGGGTATGATGGCAGACAAGCCATTTTTGCTCGAACTACTTGAGCGTGTCAGCGTTTACATTTTTCAGACAGATTTCAGGTAGAAAAATGTCCGATGGAAACATGCTAAGATAATTGAGCGAAAACAAGGTGACATAATTATGGTGTCATGGTGAATGGCAGTGAAGCTTCTAATGATGGCACTTCAGTGGAAATACCTGCAGCTAGTAATGTTTATTACTCAAGATGAATCAGTAACTTAGCATGTTCAGGAGAAGTGAAGCTGCATAATCATATCTGCTTTATTGTTTTTTTCTGCTTTTTTTCAGGCACAGAAAAATAAACTAGCAAAAATTGACCTAATTAGTTAATGTAGGTGGTGGGTGAAGCAAGAAAAAAAATTTGCTTCGTGGGTATGATGGCAGACAAGCCATTTTTGCTCGAACTACTTGAGCGTGTCAGCGTTTACATTTTTCAGACAGATTTCAGGTAGAAAAATGTCCGATGGAAACATGCTAAGATAATTGAGCGAAAACAAGGTGACATAATTATGGTGTCATGGTGAATGGCAGTGAAGCTTCTAATGATGGCACTTCAGTGGAAATACCTGCAGCTAGTAATGTTTATTACTCAAGATGAATCAGTAACTTAGCATGTTCAGGAGAAGTGAAGCTGCATAATCATATCTGCTTTATTGTTTTTTTCTGCTTTTTTTCAGGCACAGAAAAATAAACTAGCAAAAATTGACCTAATTAGTTAATGTAGGTGGTGGGTGAAGCAAGAAAAAAAATTTGCTTCGTGGGTATGATGGCAGACAAGCCATTTTTGCTCGAACTACTTGAGCGTGTCAGCGTTTACATTTTTCAGACAGATTTCAGGTAGAAAAATGTCCGATGGAAACATGCTAAGATAATTGAGCGAAAACAAGGTGACATAATTATGGTGTCATGGTGAATGGCAGTGAAGCTTCTAATGATGGCACTTCAGTGGAAATACCTGCAGCTAGTAATGTTTATTACTCAAGATGAATCAGTAACTTAGCATGTTCAGGAGAAGTGAAGCTGCATAATCATATCTGCTTTATTGTTTTTTTCTGCTTTTTTTCAGGCACAGAAAAATAAACTAGCAAAAATTGACCTAATTAGTTAATGTAGGTGGTGGGTGAAGCAAGAAAAAAAATTTGCTTCGTGGGTATGATGGCAGACAAGCCATTTTTGCTCGAACTACTTGAGCGTGTCAGCGTTTACATTTTTCAGACAGATTTCAGGTAGAAAAATGTCCGATGGAAACATGCTAAGATAATTGAGCGAAAACAAGGTGACATAATTATGGTGTCATGGTGAATGGCAGTGAAGCTTCTAATGATGGCACTTCAGTGGAAATACCTGCAGCTAGTAATGTTTATTACTCAAGATGAATCAGTAACTTAGCATGTTCAGGAGAAGTGAAGCTGCATAATCATATCTGCTTTATTGTTTTTTTCTGCTTTTTTTCAGGCACAGAAAAATAAACTAGCAAAAATTGACCTAATTAGTTAATGTAGGTGGTGGGTGAAGCAAGAAAAAAAATTTGCTTCGTGGGTATGATGGCAGACAAGCCATTTTTGCTCGAACTACTTGAGCGTGTCAGCGTTTACATTTTTCAGACAGATTTCAGGTAGAAAAATGTCCGATGGAAACATGCTAAGATAATTGAGCGAAAACAAGGTGACATAATTATGGTGTCATGGTGAATGGCAGTGAAGCTTCTAATGATGGCACTTCAGTGGAAATACCTGCAGCTAGTAATGTTTATTACTCAAGATGAATCAGTAACTTAGCATGTTCAGGAGAAGTGAAGCTGCATAATCATATCTGCTTTATTGTTTTTTTCTGCTTTTTTTCAGGCACAGAAAAATAAACTAGCAAAAATTGACCTAATTAGTTAATGTAGGTGGTGGGTGAAGCAAGAAAAAAAATTTGCTTCGTGGGTATGATGGCAGACAAGCCATTTTTGCTCGAACTACTTGAGCGTGTCAGCGTTTACATTTTTCAGACAGATTTCAGGTAGAAAAATGTCCGATGGAAACATGCTAAGATAATTGAGCGAAAACAAGGTGACATAATTATGGTGTCATGTGAATGACAGTAAAGCTTTTAATAATGACACTTCAATGAAATAACTGGCAGACAGCTGATATGTTTTTGAAGGCAAATGAAGAAATCAGCATGTCAGTCCCGAGACGTATTATCTGTGGTTGTTAAAAATGACACAAACATTGTAAAGAAAGATTCAACTGTTTATTTAGAATAATAAAATTTTTGAAATGTATCCTGTTTCATTATCTCATCGATACGTTTACGGTTAATTATAATAATAACATTTAAAATTATGAAGTAATGTAATTATTAAGAACATCATTTAAAATCAAATTTATCAGTGACATCAGACATGAAATTTGTTTTGAATAAACATAATTAAAATATGTGCACAGACAAATACTCTTATCATTGATCAACTTATTAACTAAATTCGTTAATCAATGATGATACTACCTATACACATACATAAACACTCAAAATATATAAACTTTAATAGAATAAAAATTCAAGTTCAATATAATATCTCTCTGATTGTCAGCTTACAGAATGATGATTAGAAAAATTGGACAGCTTTCTTGTACATAAAAAAAATCTTCAACATGCTACTTTTTTTTTGTTTGTCTTCATATCTCTCGACACTGCCATACGAAGGGTATTTGAATAGGGACGCTCAAGCGAAACATGACATTATTGGGAGAAAGCTGCTAACTCTTAAATTAGGATCTTTTTATATTCATTCTTAAATCATTGGATATTCATAAAATAATCTTCGATTCCCATTCATATGGGATTGGCTCAGCGGGTCTGATTAGAGCACCCATATTTTGGTTAGGTAGGTTTCTGAAAAAATCCTCTCAACTCCACATAATACAACCTTCTCCTATAGCAGTGAAATATAATATATATTATATATCTCAGCATATTCAAAATCGAAATAAAAGATTATTATTATTATTGTTGTTGAACAGACAAGCAGCAAAGCCGATGAAGCTGTTCATTCTTATGCCGTTTACAAAGAAAAAAAAAATATTTAAGATGATAAAGCTTATTAAATAGAGCAGAGAATAAAACAGAATAAAATTTAAATTAAAACAGACAGACAATTAAAAATAAAATAACAGAAATGCTATCACATATTCACGATTGTGGCATTATCACAGAATTTACACATCAAGACAAAACCGATTCATAAACAAACTGACTAAGATACTCTTAAAAAAGGCATTCTACTCAGTAGATAAATACTGTTCAGCATGTGAAGATGCTATAAACTGACTGTGCTGTAAGTTTTTAAAAACTTTTGGAACCTGCCAAATCTGATAAAAAAAACCTTCTTCATTCAAATAATTTTCTACAGCATTTTAAAGTTATTATGAATTTGTTACATTACAGAATACCTATGCAGTACGTGAATCAATGACAATACACATTAATATGTTACAAGAACTAATTTTTGTTTATTTTGAATGATTATATAATATAAACTCAGTTTTATTCTATCAAAAAAATGTCCTTTATTTACATCTGTCCTTCCTTTTCGAATGTATGTCCTGTGATTTTCGAATCTCAACCTGGCAACTCTAGGCACTACAGCTGATTAGTGTAGCTACATCGGAATCGGTTTTAGCAGCTCTTGATAACTGAGACCTTTTTCAGTGACACTCTGGATGTTACAGATGGTTACAGACACTTCTGTGATACAACCATAATAAAAATGCTACAGCATGCTTTCATCCATCCGCAGAGGTGTCACAATTTTCACTAATGCATCTCTCTACATCCTCCTCTTGCTTCTGCTGCTGCTACTACTTCTATATGATGTTGGCTATGTTTTGTGCTCAGGGGTATATTGAACTTTCTCATTTGAGTTGCACCAATGGTTGCACATAGGAATCAGCATTGACATCATATGCTTCTTTTGAAAATCTTTTTGTCTTGGCATGCCTCGCCTCAGCACTCGTGAAACTGGGATTAGATGCAAAAAAAACCTTGAAACATTGCACTATACTACACAAGGCAGATTATTTGAAGACGCTTTTTCGTAGCCAGATTCAATCTGAAGCATTTTAGTCGGCAAATGGTAAGCTGAAAAAAGTTGGTCTTATTAGATGTTTCCAAAAATGGAGTTGTATTTAGCTTACCAATAAAAAATTGACGAAAATAGTTGACGTTCCCGTTAATACCTTAATCAATGGTTACAGTCAGTTGTCGGAAAACAGCAACTAAGAAGATTCTACTTGTTAATTATTGGAATGTTATTGGATTATAAATTGCAAACACACGGATTAGGTTAGGTTAGGCGGCGTAACCTAACCTAATCCGTAACTTAGGCCATATTAGGGCTGTTCCAAATTACGGTTCTATCACCGTCCGAGAACTGGTTTCATCATGCCCTACCCAGTTTAGTTCTAAAAACGGTGATTGGTTGGTCCGCCAACGTAACAACCAATCATCGATTCTAGAATCGCAAAATAGGCGGGGCACGATGAAAACAGTTCTGGGACGGTGGTAGAACCGTAATTTGGAACAGCCCTATTATAATCTGTCAGAACTCAAATATTGAGTTCTGTGTCTTGAGCTCACTCACTGACCTCTTATTAATTCCCTGCCGGTGACGTCGCGACCTGGGCGGGAAGTGTATGGATTCCAAAAATTCAATATTTAGAGCAATTTTTTTCGGTTATAAATATAATGGAAAAATTTTGTAAAATTATTTATGGCATCTACGTGGTGTCAGGGTTCGTTTAAGCCAATAAACCAAAAATGTGAATAACGTGTTAATCAACATCTGCAGCTACCGCTTCTGAAACATGAAATTTGTCATGAGCATGTGGGAGAAAAACAGAGCATTGGTTCCGAAAGATATACCTATAAGTATATGAAAACAAGAGGATTGGTTTTAAGTTTATTAATATTTACAATATATACAACAACAAAAAAATTTATTCCCCGCCTCTTCCTCCCCTTCCGCCGCCTCTGCCTCTCCTTCCGCCGCCTCTCCCTCTCCCGCGGCCTCTGTATCTTCCAGAGCCCACCAGATATCTGGTAAGCTGGTGGGCTTGGAACCTACAGAGGCCAACCAACAGTCTCTGTTGTTCATAAAACAGCTGGGCCAGCTGGTCGACATCTGAAAGTAACATTCTTTCTGCGATTCTGTTTCTTTACTCAACACGACATAGTGACAACTTTGACGTTTATCTAATGCTTTATAGGTTGTCACTATGGCGTGTCGACTGAGGAAACAGAGTCACAGCTTCTGCGACAATTATCTTAAAATTTAAAATGTTTAAAAAGATGTGGCACATACGGTCCTGCACCGCCACCGGTTCCACTTCTCGACCAGCTGACCGACGGCGACGATGGCCACCCGGCGACGACGGCCGTTGATGTCGGCCCCCGGCCGACGACGGGCGTCTTTGTGGCGGTGGGCCGCCTCCGCCTGCCGACGGCCGTTGGTGGCCGCCTCCGCCCGACGACCGGCGTTCTCGAGGGCCGCCTCCGGCCGACGACGGGCGTCTATCTCTCCTCCCGGCACCGCCTGACGACGACGGCCGTTGTTGGGGGCCGCCTCCGGCCGACGACGCCCGTCTTTCGGGATGATGATGACGGGGATCACCTGTCGATGGCATAGCTGAAGTGAAAACGTAATAAAAAATTAATAATTTCATGATGAACAACATCAGGATATACTCACATTGCTCCATTTTGAATTATATCCGGAATGCCAAAACTGTCAAAAGTCAAAAGAACGATGAATAGCTGTTCGCACAAGAAGAATTCTTCCAATGTTGCCAACAATAACATACTACGTTCCATCTATCCAGTGAGCAGATGAATTTTCGAGGATAGTCACGTGATTCCAGATGTTAGGGATGTTGGAATATTTATGAAACGGCAAAGATCTTCTTTACAATTTTGACATATTACATAACCTGTGCTGTTTTCTCAGAGTCAGAGTGTCAGAGTAGTCGTACCCGTTAGAATGTCAATGCATAAAAATAAAGCAGAATAGGTTATGTTAAGTTGTTGGCTGTCAAGTGAAAAATATCTCGTGACAGTCTTGACACAAAGGTCGCTAAAATCTCAATTTGATTTCCGAGCAAAACGATGACATCCATGTCCTCGGAAATGTAATAACGGAACACAGATTTTTGTTGAGTTTGATGTTGAGTGGATACTGAAACGCTACGACAATATAACTTTGTGATAGCAGGTGACAGAAAGGCTCTGCTTCTGCTTCAAATGTCTGGTAGACATGAAAGAACTGACGGTCTCTATTTTCTCTATTTCTTCTCGAAACTAAACATAGCCAACTACGCACATGTAGGGCGATACGTGCTCGCTATTCGGCGAGCAAGGTTGAAAAAACGGCGAACATTGATATTCGGCAAATACCCGCATATGCGGCACCGGCTTTAGGCGAATAAAGAGAGAAAATGCCATTGCTTTGTGTCACTGGGCTCTTATTAATTCCCTGCCGGTGACGTCACGACCTGGGCGGGAAGTGTATGGATTCAAAAAATTCAATATTTAGAGCAATTTTTTTCGGTTATAAATATAATAGAAAAATTTTGTAAAATTATTTATGGCATCTACGTGGTGTCAGGGTTCGTTTAAGCCAATAAACCAAGAATATGGTATAGGCCCATTACAGCTATTACAAAAAGTGATCAATTACACTTGATCTGTTTACCTATATCACTGAATAACGTGTAATCATTGATTAAGGTATTACGTTAATACCTTAATCAATGGTGTAATCAATATCTGCAGCTACCGTTTCAGAAACATGAAATTTGTCATTTAAGTTTTTTTAATATCTGCAACGGTTTAGCTGTAGAATGTAATATCGGCAAATATGGTTGCGGTGGGTCTCAAAGGGTTTTCGAGAGCTTGTGTAAAAAGTGCGGTCGACCACCGGTCCACGCTCCTTCAAAAATCGCGGCCGAGATGGTCCCGGCCGAGACCGCTGTTGCCATTTCGTACGACAAATTTTTACCTACGGCGGTATTTGGCGGGCCAGACGTCTGACTTGATCAGCTGATGATCTAGCCTCTTAAAAGAAAGATTCAACAATAAGCGATGCAAATCCTTGATTGAAATGACGTTAATCATTACTAATCATTTTAAACAATCTATCATCTCTTTTAAAGTCTGCTCAATATCCATGTATATAGTATAATGTTTATTGTACTCTATTTTCCTGTACGTATGCATACCATATCATTGATTAACGTAAATTGTCAATGACCATATTCAATTATTGAGATAATGAAAAAATCCCTCTTATTGTTAAAATCTGTTAGTCCCCAAAAAACCTGGAAATACGGCAACACAGACAATCTTCCCCAAACTACCGAAATAACTACCAATGACACCAATGTAACTATACTGAAAATTCAAGGTCGTCGTAGAGAACCAGTGGCCTAGTCAGCCAACGAAATGTTTTTTATCGTCGGTGACCTCAAACGTCTAGATCCCAAATCAGCTGATGTTAGGCAAACATTGCTTCTGGCTTGTTTGCCGTATACCGTATAGGGCCATGGAAAATTGAGGACTTATTTGTTTTTTACAGTTTTTTTGGACACTTTTACTATAATTGTTGTTGTGTTATGTTTCAAGGAACCTTTTTTGGCAGGTAAGCAGCTATGTCAATTAAAATGATGTAATTTATGAGATAATGCATGATGAAAACTTGAATGCATATTGAAAACAGCTAAGAAAAAAATGTTTATTCGCAAATTACAGTTATGTCATTCATTAGGGTGACAGGTGTTATAGCATTTTATAGTCATACTGCATCCTTGTCACTCAATCTTTACCAGATCAAGAAAATGAATCGAGCTGTGTCAGTTTTATTTTGTATTTAAAAAGGTGCATAATAGCATTGATTAACGTATAGAACACGTTAATCAATGATAATAGGTATATTATGAATAGCTGTCACAGTAGTAATCATTATTTAAAATATTAGAATGAAAGTTCTTACTTGCACTTCGTTTAATGCATTTTCATCATTTAGCTTTCTTCTATTTTTTATGTTTGTTAAAAATATGATTTATTTCAGGATGTCAGATGGAAGTGAATAACTAGTTTAAGGAACTGGGCAAAACCTGAAGCATCTTTAAGTTTATAGGCATAAACTCAATAGTATCAATAATATTGGCCCATATTGTGTGACTGAGAACTGCAGCAGGACATCACTGAATGGTGCTTCACTTATCGCCCTTCGATACACTGAATTATATACTGTTCGGAACAAGCCCTAATACATCGAAGAAATATATATATATAATAAATACATAGGAAAATATAACTAATAGTTTTTTATTCAAGTAATAATCCTTTAGCTTCTGGTGTGTGCAACTTAACAATCACCCAATGAGTGTTTTTTAGATAGTCACCCTGTTTGATAAATGATAAGATACAAATTAATCAAAGTGCCATTTGAAATACATATTTTCACATTGCTGTAGCTAGACACCATTTCATGTTACATTTGGGAAAAAGTATGAATGTGGGTATAAGCCCCTAAACAGGGCTGTATATAAGGGGAGGGGGGTTTGGGGGGTTCAAACCCCCCCTCCATGAGTATTCCCATGAACGGTATAATTACTAAAATAATACAAAATAACAATAATCAAGGATGCTTTCTCCAAGCCTAGTGATTTATTATACTACTAACCAATCCCTCAGTACTCGTAACACATTAGCAGCGATACAATCTATACAGACTTTAAGCAAATTAAGACATTACATATTCTTTTATACATGAACCCCCCTAAAATCACCATGAACCCCCTCCATGGTCATCGCCTAGCTACAGCCCTGCGCCTAAATATGTTAATCAGTGGTATAAGCATTGTATAAGCTAATGATATTTTGAAATATTTTCAATTTGATTATGTGAGAAGCATACCCTGTAATAATAAATACCTAATTCATTTTTCTTCACCATTTATTAAAAAATATATGGATAGATAACATGAGCATTTATTGGTGAGGTTAGTATACACAGTATGTGAAATATACCAGGATCTACTTTCTAGAAAGTCAGCACACTCTTCGCCTCCTGGTATCGGTCTGCCTCTTCTGTCTCGAATGCTTGGGAAGCTGAAGAATAATGACAAAAAGGAAGCATTTTGAAATAGTGTGCCTATTATTTGAATAGAGAAGTTAATAGTACCTATTTTTTTTGGTGCATATTTACATAATTAATATTCTTGTTCCAGTAACTCAACTTTCAGGTTATATCAAAAGATTAATGTTTTAATTGATCCATTCCTTGAACTTGCCTATATGTACATAGACAACTAGCAACTATTACCTACGGATGGACGTTTTTGCTACTTTAACATAATCCACCAAAGGTTGGCCACTACAACTTCACTACTTCTATATACTTCACAGTAACATTTCAAGTAAAGAAATGCATTACTTTGGAGTATCAAGTGACAAAGATGCAGTATGACTATAACAACTGTCGCTCTAGTGAATGTGATAATTGTAATTTGCGAATAATCGTTTTTTTTCTTTGCTGTTTTCAATATGCATTCAAGTTTTCATCATGCATTATCTCATGAATTACATCATTTTAATTGACAGATGTGCTTACCCGACAAAAAAGATTCCTTAAAAAACACATCACAACAACAATTATGGTGAAAATGACCAACAGATGACCAAGAAATTGTAAAAAACACAAATTCAGGTGCTCAATTTTTTTCCTGGCGTTATACGGACAACAAAAGTTAAGCTAAATTCAGAATATTCAGATGCACAAGACATCCGAACATACGACGGTACGAAACTGTTCCTATTGGTTGAAATATGTTGGTTTGACATCATTTTGAATATTTCAACCAATAGGAACAGTTTCGTGCCGTCGTATTGTCGGATGTCGTATGCATCTGAATTAAGCTTTAGATGTTATCTCTGAACAACAATGTCAACAAGCGACGTTTGATGTTTGCCACAAACCCACAAAACACAGATGTTTGCGAATATCAGCTGTCAACTTGTCCTTTTCGTTTCGGATCCGAATGTTATGTCAGTGGCAATTCAAGGTCGTATTTTTATAGCTGGATGCCCCAAGCTCCATCTATTGGTCATATTTATAAAGGATTCAGGATTTTGCGAAATTTATTTCAGAGGGCGCCAGGTGACGGTGGGCGATAAAGGATGAAAGAGTGAGTGAGATAGAACTAGAGTGAGTGAGATAGACTGCGAGCGCGCGATTTTACTGTGTGGTTGTTCATCTTCCCCTTAATACCTTAATCAATGCTTGAACGCACTGGGTCTGACGGTACGGTACGAACGGGATTTTTCAAAAATGATTTGCCTATGGGTGCGCGCACTGGGTCGTCACTGTCGGAACAGGACCATCCGCACCTTCCGCCGTCCGATGAAATCCCGAAAGAAAGATTTCTAGGCATCCCGACCGTCCCGACCGGCCGTACCGATGACTCATCAGCCCTTCGGCGGGTGCCTGCACGTGCTTCGGTACAGATGTTCCGCCGTTTCAGTTGAGCAATACAGGTTGCAAAGCGAGCATGGATGTTCCCAAATTAATTACGGTGGTGGAAAACTACTACATCTTCAATCAAGTCAGGGAAAAGCGTATGAAACTCTCCAAGCTCTAACCTCTTGCGATTTATTCTATGAGTCCAAAATCTGGGTTTTCCTCGAGTTCTTGACCATTTTTCTTCTTTTTCTTCTGCTACCAACATTAGAATTATAATTATTTCTTCTTCACTCAACATATCGTTTTGGTTTTCACAATACATAACAGCACAAAACCTATTACGAGACTGCTTGTCTCTATTGTCCGACCTTCCGTCCGTCCGTACCGACCGACCCAGTGAGCGCAGTCACCTAAAAAAGTGCCGAAGGTGCGTACCGTTCGTACCGTTCCGTCCGACCCAGTGCGCGCTTAGCTTAAGGCAAGCCGCCACTAATAAGTGGTAGACAGTCAATGTCTCCATGATGTCGATACTCGCCCCCACATAAAACCTCCAAATAACGTATAAACTTAAACATGACTTGTTCATCATAACAATACTTCCTCTACCCAATAGTTTGGTAAGTAAAATAATTTACTGCGGTTCAAATAAGCTGGCCTATACAAGAGCCGTCTTTCATCCCCATAACACCCAGAAAATCCTGCAGAGCTGACACCAGCGCATCCGATGACATTTTCCAGAATCGGCCCCGGCTCTTTATCCCCTCCACAGTGCTGCGTCTCCATCAGGCTCCGCCTGTCAGTAGTCTCGACCAATGCAATCGACTCCCCTTCCCTCCCCTGATGTCGCTTCTCTGACGTCACCCGGAAAAATGCACGTGTCCCATCCCCTCCAGGCCTGTCTGCGTTTATTGATGTTTTCCCTCGTTTGTTACCTCGTGCAGTCGCATCTGCCAAGGGGGCGTGGACCGCACTAACGCTTATCATCAGCGGAATTTTCGCAATGTACGTATTAATACAAAAAATGGAGTCACGATGATTGACTCGGTACTTCCCACACGTTACGGTCATACCATTTCATTATTTTCGCATAGCATGAAGCTATCGTCTGACACAGTTTTTACCCTGCAATATACAACTGATAGCCTAATCGTATGGCATCTCAATTTTGCGATAGTTAAAAACAGATTATATTGCCTTTGAAGGACAATGAAAAGTGTTCCGTGGTTCCTCAACCACCCGGGACCCTATACCACCCCGGCTCATTTTAATGACCCCTAAAAAAAGTAGAAAATCATCAGAGATCCGTAAAGCACCTAACAACAGAGGTTGAACGGCTTTTATATTATATTGTACTGTTTCTTTTTTAATTTAGTTTCACCATAACTAACACAATTCTCAAAAACTTTAAACTTTACCGACCTCTACCATGGCCCACGGTACGGTTTAGATATTTCAGTGCTATCGGTTTAGTGATGAGCTACACACATTACAAATTGCCTGTTTGAGCTCTTTTTATATTTTTAGTTTTTTATTATTGCTGCGCTGCCACTGACACGATATATAAAAACCATACGATTTTTACATTCCTGTCACTTTATTAATACTTATTTTAAAATCAATGTATATCAATATATTATACTTTATCTTTATTGACAGTAACTTGTCTCGTCAAAATTTAGTGCTTCAACTGGTCAAATAGTCGAATATTATTGAAAACCAACCTATTATCAGCTGCTGGAGCTTCGTTATGCATCAAGGAAGAAAAACAAGAACGAATGATGACCGGAGCCAATGCACAGTAAGAGTGGCCAAATAGCTGGATTAATAGGTTATATTGTCAAAATGTAATGTGAATGTCATAGTTATGCCAATCCCCTCATACCTGCGAGGGTGGCAATATCTGTAATACATTTTTCGAATAAATTAAAATTCAATAATTTCTAGGTTGCACAATACAGAACTGTCTAAAGCAATACTCGTATGTATACATCAGGAAATTAGAAGTCGCTTAATTTCTGTAATAAGCAAGGCAATGATCGGGTGGATCTAAAAAAGTGTATTATGCCGCTAGATCTTCCTTTCACAGGTCAATGGAAAGCCTATTATCAATACCACAACCTTTCTGTTGAATTTTTTTTTGTTTTTTGCTAATTACTACACCGATTTCCAAAGTTATAGCAACATTACCTACTACGACCCTATAAGCTAATCGCTACCCAAATTTCATCACAATCTATGCAACAGTTACTCAGACTAAGGCCCAGTTTCACAATCAGTGGTCACTCTGACGGTTTACTATAACCTCAACCTGCGAGTTAACTCGAACAATGGAACGCCTCTTGTTTCACAATCATAAAATGACGTAGCGTTAGCTGACCGCGAGTTGTATTTTATTTTTAGCGGTTGGTGGTACCTACTGTGTCCGCAATATTTAAAATTCTTCTTCTTATTTCCTTCGTTAGGTGTTTCGTGCTGGTGTTTTGTGTTTTTCTGACGAGACTGTCAAAGAATGAGTTCGTTGAGTTGTCAGATCCATGCGATTTTCAACCTCATTTTGGTTTTTTCCACTGAAGTTTTTTCATTTCATTCGCAGTTATTTGGTGTTTGGCATAGATAAAAGATTTTTAGGTTGGGTTGGTGTTCGGACTGCTTGGCGTTGTAGTTGTTTCTGCCTTTTTCAAATAATAGCCGTGCATGTACCCGTGTGTCATCAGCATGGAAAAACCAAAAAGAGCGAACAACTTTTCAAAAGATGAAGAATATCTGTTCATTTCGTTAGGAGAAAAGTACAAGCATGTAATAGAATGCAAAACAAAAGGTGCAACAACGTGGCGTGAAAAAGACAACGCCTGGGAAAAGATAGGAGAAGAATTTAATTGCAAATGTGCAAATAATAGCGGCAGATCTGTAAAGGTGCTGAAAGAAAAATACAAAAATTTTAAAAAGACCAAGGAGTCATGGTCATCATATTCCACAAAATAATTGACTATAGGTGGAAATATTCTTGTCTCATTGCTTCTTTATCACTGCTATACGCATTTACCATCCATTTCAAATAAAAAGAACCATGGAAAGCGTTAAGGTAAACGATAAAATATGAAACTTCAAGCGCCTAGCAAGTAGCAAAACCAAAGTGACATAACCTAAGGCGCATGCGTCATCGTAAACCTGGGGTTAACTCAAGAATTTCTTGGGGTCAAGTTAACTCAGAGTTAACCTCAAGTAAGATCGAAAACCACCATTTGTGAAACATGACGTCTAGGGTTAACTTCCGGTCAACACACAACCTTGAGTTAACCCATCATTGTGAAACCGGCCCTAAAAGGCTAGAAAAACGTCAATAGGAAGACAGAAAGGCAGACAGACAGACAGATAGATAGACAGGCAGACAGACCGGCGGAAACGAGTGACGTGGATTTTCGTTATGTAGAGATCATAAAACGCCACAAAATCTAAAATTTTCGTGATGACCAAACTCTCATCACCTATCGGTGTGGAAAGTGAAATGGAATCAAGTGTACTGGCTCCGTAGTTCCAACACCTTCTCGGAAATAACAAAATTTTTAGTTACTAAATTCCCCACCATACCAATTCCAGCCATACATACCTGCGCACTATGACTGCGCACACCATCCACTATCCACATTAAGCTATATGCCTACACCACACCTGGGGAAGGACAAACGACTTAGGCATATAAGAAGATTGCTAAAAATTTCTCCCTTCCTATCCACGATGGTTTGACAGAGATCAAATTTAACGGACTTCTCTTAGGAGTGCAAGACAATTAGATTTAATCTTGTCAGCTCCTGAAGACCAAAAAAGGATCACGAGAACAGTATTGCGCAATACCTTATATACTAGTAAAATCACTTGGCTCTGATCTTCCTCAACAAGATAAAAATCTAATGCAGTAAATGTACGAACTCTCTCCCCAGTGTTCATGCGTAGTCAACAACAAAATCACTTAGCACAAGAGAGTGAATCCTCAAAACCCCAAAATTGAATTGAAAAATCAATTAAAAAAGTTAGAAAAAAATCATGTACCTATCATAAGTAAAAAATACTAACTTCGTGGTATTACAATTTCCTCTTACATTTCTACCCGTTCCCTATTCCCATATAATACTGTGACAATCTTATAGACATCTCTTTTATCGATGACAAAATGGATCTTAGCTAATAATGAAATTTGGGTCATTGAGGTTCTATAATATAGTCTACTGAACTATTTTTCGAAAAAAAAAGTGAAGTTAATTCAATTATTATTACTGCATTAAATTCATCTCACAAATAATAAAATATTGTTTTGATTCTAACGCATCAGTGAAGGGTAATTAATGTATCTTCTCATTTGATGTATATTGAAAAACTATTCATCAAACTCTAATAATGGTGGATGTGCGAGTTTCCTTTATATGCGAGCGCATCCACTATTTATTCAATTCTGTAAATCATCTGTAATGATTTATTATAAATTCCAATACCTCACACAAGGCTTTGCCTTGAAGGTGGAAATATTTGTAATTCGTTAATACAAATGATTTGGATTGAATCGTATTGTAAGTTGTAAAGGTTGGCGCCCATTTGTCCGTCACGGCACGATCCGATGCTATCCGCCGCCCACTTTGAGGTGCAACTTATCCTTGTGGTTTTAGTACCATGTAGCAGTCACAGATGCACCATGTCTGACAGCATCAGTTCTGACGACAAAGAATTAATGGCTGCAGTATTGGCAGAAGAATAAAATAGCAAGAGGGGAAAGAGGAGCATGTGGGTCCATCCCATTAATCAAAAAAGAGCGAAATTTGGGGAATTCCAACATCTATTCCTGTGTCACCATCGAACAACTGCCGAAATATTGCTAAACAAATTATTCGCCCTACAAGATGCCAGTCAATGCAGGAAGCCGGCGCACACAGGGTTATTTGGTTGATCTAGGCGGACATAATTCAATTTTACAAATCTTAATCCAGAGATGAGCAAATGACGTTTTGCAAAAGTTAGATAAATTATGTATAGGGAATACGCGTAACGCCCCTCCCCTCCACAGCGTTTGCGATTTCTGCAAGTCTAAACCTGATCACTATTAGATTCTACATACATTTCTCTGTGCAGCAACTGCTCCAGAATTACGTATTTTCAAGTATTGGAGCTCATCGGGATTCGGGGTTTATTACTTTATTATGGAGTCGTGTCAGGCAGGTATGTATTTATGTATTCACTATAACTAATTTGCAGTTTTATACCTATTATTTAGGTATAATAAGTGAGGTTAGGTTACATTTACGTGATAATTTCGTAAACTCGAACCATTTAGTTGTACTTCAGGGTGAATCCGGATACCCATTTCTTGAAGGATATTTAGCTAAGGGTTTCTTGTACCAGGATAGATAAAAAACGATTCCACTTCCAACTGCTTTCAGAAACTACGATTAAATCAATCCAACAAGTACGACAAAATATTTTTGTGGGCATTTTTTGAATTTAATTACTTATATATGTTGTTACCAGCAGAACCCAACAAGAAGGTCCTGGATAATGAATTTTCAGACAGTGATTTAACTACGGAGATGTCTTCAGATGAGGAGCAGTCTTCCTAGATGTTTTTAAGGCACATTCGAATATGTATATAATGACAGGTGTATCATCTAATTTCGGAATAAACTGTGAATAAAATCAAGTCATATCATTTGGGTCTTAAGAATGTTTTGATTAGTTTAAATGTCACAACCTGAAACTGTATCACATTATAAACATATATAATAGCACAAATAATTTTGTCCGGCTAGATCGACTAAATAGCCCTTTGTGCGGCGCGGGCCGGCGATGCGATCACTTGGACGGTCCAACACGGTGCGTACCGTTGTTTGCCGGGAAGGATCAGACACCGGGAATCCTTTCCTCGCTGTGACGTGACGTGCCGTGCCGGGCTAATGGGCGTTGGCCCATTTATTTGCATTGGTTTTATCCTCTCCATATTTTGACGAGACTGGCAAATGAGCGACATCCTCAAGATTATACAGGGTGTCCATTTAGTGTGTAATTCTTCGATATCTCGCAAGGTATACCTGATAGAAGAAAATGTCAAATACAAAAGTTATTTGGTTACTTAAGACGCATATCCTAAAAATATTTTGAAATATACAGGGTGTTGCGGGAAAGTAGGATAGTGATCAACTTGATTTTTTTATATGGAACTATAACTTTTTTGTAGCAAGTGACAGAAGGTTCTGCCGGTCACTTGCTACAACATGCTTCACATGTCTGGGTGACATGAAAGAATTGATGCTCTCTATTTCCGTCAATCGACCTACGGCGCACTGATGATGGCTAATAAGCGTGAAACAGCTGTCTGCGTACTGGTGGATTGACGGAGGTACATATAGAGCAACCCTCGTATATAACTTTTTTAAATTCTAGTTTCCATCATCGATTTCTATTTAACCCTAAAATATTTTTGGGATCGGTTGCGACGTTGCCAAGTTATAACTTATTTTCTATTAATTTCCGGATTTGCAAGGTCGCAAGAAATACGTCCAAATTGATATATTCCTTCAAGTTTTCTCAATAATATTATACAGAGAGATACTTGAATATTAATATTATTTTGGATGTTACCAGCAATGTCCATCTTCAGGGTGTCTTTGGCAGAATTTTAAATTACGGCAATTTCAAGGTCATTTTACATTGTTTTTTTAAATGTAACACCAAGTATGTTTTATTTTAAATCGAAATATCTACTGATACCCTATCTTATTTTTCCAAATTTTCAAACAAATGTCCCCGATTTTTATTAATAGAACACACTGTATATTTTATTTATGATAGAAGTATACCCTAGTAATGGTGTACGGCGTGAACAAGTTTTAACTGGTGTTCCTAAAATAATAAAAGCGTTTTCCTTGCTCATACTATCTATTTCAAGAACCAGGTCAGTAAAAGGTACAGGAACGCTTAAATATCTTCAAAACTTGCACAGCTGGAACGGGAAAATCAATACCTGCAGGTTTTCGAACACTGCTGTTAGAATTTTTGAATTCTGCATACTTAGATAAAAGAGACACTATATGGGCACAAGCCCCCAGCATCCAGACTCAAATCCAGGAAGAATTTCATCATGTCCACAAACTCACTTACAGACTGCAAATCAGTAACCAAAGAGGAACTGTAGAAGCGACGGATAACAGAAAACGACATACCAACTTAGAACTCAACTGAAAGCCTTCCTACCGGATCACAACTGGAATGGAGGAACTGGGAAAGTCTTAACAGGATTAGATGCCAAATGGGCAGTTCTGGAGATAACCTAGTGAGATGGGGATACGCTCAGGCCGATTTACGCGCTTGCGGGGAGAACCAGACGATGGACCATCCGTTCTTCTCTTGGCCATCCTTGAATACCCCTTGCACTTTCCAGGACCTATGGGAAGCAAACGTCACGGCAGTGCAGTGAGCCAGAGACTGGAAAGACATAATTATGAGCAAATCTGACTTGTCACGTCTGTGAGCGTCACATACATGTTTTTTTTTCTCCAATTGCCAATTAACCAATACTAATCTATATACAAATAAGAACAAAAAAGCTAAGAAACAAAACAAAAATTAAAAGAATAACATATAACTAACCAATTAATTCAAGTGTAGCTCAGACACGATTAAAATAAAAAAAATTAAATGGTGACACGTCGCACTTCATACCTTGAGTATCACAGATTGTCTAAACCTCAAAGGCGAATCGAATATCGAAAAAATGCAGTCAAGTTGATTGATCCAGTACTTCCCACACATAATGATGACACCATTTCATTATTTCCCATTGCATGAAGCTATAGTCTAAAATCCCCTTGCAACTAAGTTATCGCCCATCCGCCCGCAAAGACAACATCCAACACAAAAACCCTCGTAAATTGCTTCTTGTCTTGCATCTCCCTCCTTAGGAACTAGGGCGCCACAGTTTTTTCTGCATGCTTGAACTGGACGATGCGAAACGATCAAGAGCCTCCAACCCGTCTAAAAACGAAGTTTAAGCTGATTTTATGTTTTGATTTTTGATTATTGCTGCGCCGCCACTGACACGGTTTTTCAAAAACACAGTCGTTTTCTATTCTCGTAGCGGTAATAAATTCTGTGTCAAAATTTTATTAACATCAATTCAATAATTTTCGCTTTACGCAATATACAACGAACGAAATAAAGCAAAACTCGTATGTGCAGATCACAAAATTGGTTTCTGTAATAGGCAAGCCAATGTTCCGATGGACCTAAAAAAGTGTAATATGCCGCTACAAATTTACAACAAATTTTTCAGTTTTACAACCCCCCACCCTCCAACCACCCCAAATCCACCCTCACCCAAAAAAACGTAGAAAATGGTCAGAAACCCCTAAAACGCCTAAAAACAAAGTTTGCTGTTTTTATATTTTTAGTTTTTTTATTATTGCCGCGCCGTAACTGACCCGATTTTTCCAAAACATACGCATTTTCCATCCTCGCCTTGGGAGTAATACTATGTCAAAATTTTATTAAAATCAATTGAACAATTTTCGCGTTACGCGATATCGAACGATCTAAAACAATACTCGTATGTATACGTCACAAATTCTAAGTCCCGTGGTTTCTATAATAAACATGCAACGCTCGGATGGACCTAAATAAGTGTATCATGCCGCTAGGTTTTCCATTCACATATCAATGGATAGCCCATTACGAATACAACAAATTTTCCAGTATTACAACCCCGCAACTACCCCAAATTCACCCCCATCCAAGAAAAAGTAGAAAATGATGAGGAACCCCTAAAACTCCTAAAAACGAAGTTTGAGGCATATTTGAAATATTTCGTTTTTTGCTAATTACTCCGCCCTCCGGATAACGATTTTCAAAATTGTAGAAACATTACCTACTACGACCCCACAGCATAACGCTGCCCAAATTTCATCACAATCCATACAGCAGTTACTGAGATTACGAAGGTAGAAAAACGCGACAGACAGACAGACAGTCCGACAGACAGACAGACCGACGGAAATGAGTGACGTGGATTTTCGTTATGTACACATCATAACACGCCCAAAAAGCGTATTATATCAAAATCGAAAATGTTCGCGATTACAATACTCCCCTCACCTATCGGTGTGGGAAGTAAAAATGCACAAGCTGCTGTAATTAAAAAAAATTGAGAGGTAGCCCAGTTGGGACGAGGGGGTAAAGTTAAAACGAGACTAGATACGGAATCGGATGTGTCATTTTTTTAAATAATTGTTTTCGGATTTCTATAAAAGTATCTTTGCATAATTATTCTGCGTGAATAGTCTTTAATGAAATGCACTGTAAAAAAAATCGTAATAACGAACCCAACCCTAAAGCATCCCACCTACTAGATCGTTGCGTACCACCTCTCACCAAACGCAGCTCCTAAGTCACACAAAGGTCAATCAATAAAACCATCAAATATCACAAGACTGTTGAGTTTCCAAGGTTGTGGCTTTGACAACTGCACCGCTCCGTCAAAGTATTCATCGGGAAGCTCATCGGTGTAACACAAAGAAGCTGGGGCCAGTTTTTGAAACTCTATATGTACATTCTTTCCCCAGAACTTGTCAGAAATTCGATAGAGACCATTAGATAGGACGAATACAGAAATATCTCTTGTTTTCGCGAACTTCTTCGTGTGTCTAAATATAGCCCAGTTATTCCTGGGAAGAGGGGGTGTGACCTATTTCCTGCCCCTGTTGGGGTTGTCGTCCTGTGGAATTTTTTTCGGCAATCGAAAGGAGCATGCACAGTAGGGTGCCCCATCAAACATAGGTTTTCAAAAATGTAGCGAGACTTCCGCCGTTTTGTTCTCCAAGGTACATGGTAACAGTATATTTCGTTCTCTTTACTCAGTTACTCTATCGAAAAAATATTCATAACACATGAGAAGAATAACACTTTCGGTTTCATTATAATAGCATCACTTGCTCCCACTTTGGATCTACCAAGAATGCATATCCAATCACGCCATACGACTAAGACATACATTTCTATGATAAGTTTCGAAATCCTTGTATCACAGCTCTATTAAGAAATTATGATTCTTCTCGCACTACTGGTTTGTGTTAAAAGAGAAACTTTTATTAACGTTTCGGCCACTTTTGCAGCCTTTAACGAAGTATTCAAAATGTTCTAGGACTCAACTTGGAAGTGAACCCCAATTGAAGGGTCCAATGCAAGCAGTGCCTAAGCCACATTTTCATCAATTATAGACAATCAGTGCCATCGATGCTGCGAACTTTTTGTAAGCTTTCTGGTAGTACATCTAAAATTGTTGTAAGATGTACCTAAGCGATTATATGAGGATATACGTTTTTTTAAATAGTTATCAGTTCGGTGCAACAAGTGCTCAAGTCCCGTCAAATATTTGATAAAATATATTGAATGGAAGATGAGCCTAAGTACACAGTCTGTTAGTCACTATGAATGGCCACTTCAACGCATACATTGCCTGTCCACTAGCTATTATTTATGCGTAAGTTTGTGGTTTACCATTCTTTTTTTCCATTCCCTAATAGAAGCGTGCTCCTAGTGATTTATTATCACACTCAAGTTGTATAATTGTTTTGTAGTTGAAGAATTGTGAAGGAATAGTACAAGAAACACAGGTAAGTGGGATTTTTTATACTGTTGATAACGTTGTGTTTGTATAGGAAAATCCTGTTTTATGCTGAGATAATCTAAACATTTTATCATATAAAGCAAAGCTGTCAATTTAACCACATTTCTCTCTTATACAGATATCACATATCTGACCTACAGATAATACAGCTGATATACGTCCTGGCTTGGAAAAAAAAAGTTCTTGATGAAGCAATAGACTCTGACACCGATATTTATGAATAACTTTTGAATTTTTGTTAAGTTACGGGTTTTTTGAAATCCAAAGAAAAAGGTGCCTAGGTCAATTTTTGAAAATATAAAATCTTGGAAAATAGATCTGAAGTCGCTCACTCTAAAAGTAATAAAATACAAGATTATAACAAATCAAATGATTATTCGAAAAGATAATATTTCCAGAGAGAAATATAAACTTTAAAAGTGTTTTTCTCAAAAACTGAAAAATGTGACTTAAGCACTTTTTACATATGATCCGTCAATTAGTCAACGCTAAAGTACCCTCGTTTTTTAGCATCCCTTGCATGTGGGTGGCCAATACTGTGTGTATATTTTATTGTAACGGAATGCTCCAGTATTGGATTCAAAAAAAAATGGTTATATTCTTTTAAATATTGAACAGTCAAAAGTGTAAAACCTTTATATAAAATATTCGTTAATAATTTGAATTTATGAGTTTTTACATTTCAAGCTATTACATTTGTGCATTATATAATTCAAATAAACAAATAATTAATGAAATATTAAATACGCCTTGGTAACATTTATACAGGGTGAGTCAAGCTCAACGCCTCGGACTCTTGTGACTAAACGATACCACTCTTCGAAAAATGAACTTTGCAGGTGTATGTAGGTCGAATTGGACTACATTTTAAAGATAGTGACTTTTATACGGGGTGTCTAATAAAAGCGTGACATATGAAAGTTATGATTTTTTAAATGGAACACCGTGTATATTATTGCATATTTAGATTCCCGGGTGCATTTTAGTGTGACCTTATGTATTACACATGGGACTTTAAGCGAACCGTTTAGGTGCAAATCACAATTTTGGGTATAGGCAGATATCAGAAAAAAATTGAATATCGCAGCTATTATCAATCTTAGAGGGCTGTGACTTTGCCGTGTTACTAAGCATGAAATCTGTCACCTTACATTAGACGGTCGAGTTCGAATTACATTTGTACTTGGAGAAATCTGTAGATCAATTTAAGGAAGCTTCAATCAAAGGTAACTTGATTTTTTCAAATAGGAATGCATAATTTTTTTTATACGATCAAATGTGCAATTTGATAGGCTTTCTAATTATATCAGGTAGTGAATATCAATCTATGGTAGTTTTTATTAAATTTCGATATTTCAATCAAATCAGTGTTTTTCAATTTCCCTACCTAGCAGGCCACGAAATATAAACAAAATCTTATTCAGATAGAAGAAAACAACTAACTTAGCAAAAAGTTCCAGCAGAACTAGAGTAAAAGAACAAGATTATAAAAATTCCCTACAACAAATCAACTCCAACTAGAAATAACGGCGGTAACATGTCTAATATTAAAGAGAAGCTGGAGTACGACAGAAATGGATAATATTCACAGCCTAATAGTGACTGCAATGTACTAGAGATTAAAAATTTCCAAAATCACTAAACACTTTGAAATGAAAGCAAATCTTTCAGCGATCGTTGCCGTCAGTCTAATATCTTCAGAACGCAATCACATTTAATGGTATAAAACGGTAGTCACTTCCGTCAAAGTCAAAAGTAATGATACCTCTCACTGTTGTCCTTCAAATTTTTCAGCATCCATTAGCAAGGTCGCAAAAAAAGGAATACTGGAGGAAAGAGGAAGGAAAATAATGTTTTAATCTTCTACCAGGTAAATTATGCTTAATAATTTGAGCAGATTTTTAATTTATTCTTCATTTTCAGCGATCTTGCTTATGAGTACTGATGAATTTGCAGGACTCCAGCCAGAGGTATCGGTTACGATTTTTCTAAATCATGAAATGTGAAATTTTATTCTGAAGCTATTAAACTGCCAGCAACATTAGTGGTAGATTTCCTTTCATTTCAAAATTCACAATGGTTTTTTGAATCTTCAATCTTTAGAATATTGTAGTAACCGGTATGCTGTGAAAAATATCCATTTCTGTCGTACTCCAGCTGCTTTTTGACCTTAGATGTGTAATGTCTATTATTTCTGGTTAGAATTGATTTGTTTTAAGTCATTTTCGTAACTTTGTCCCTTTACTCTAGTTCGTCCGTAACTATCTGCTAAGTTAGTTGTTTTGCTCCATCTGAACAGTCTTTTGTTTATATTTCATGGCCTGCTAAGTTGCTTATAGGTAGGAAAATTGAAAAACACCGGTTTTACTGAGAATTTAAAATTAAATCAAAACTACGAGAGATTGATATTCACAACTGCATATCATTAGAAAGCTTATCAAATTGCACATTTGACGGTATAAAAAAATTATGCATTCCCATTTGAAAAAATCAAGTTACCTTTGATTGAAGTTTCCTTAATTGATCTACCGGTTTCTCCAAGGACAAATGTAATTCAAACTCGACCGTCTAAAGTAAATTGACACATTTCATGCTTAGTAACACGGCAAAGTCACAGCCCTCTAAGATTTATAATAGCTGCGATATTCAATTTTTTTCTGACATCTACCTATACCCAAAATTGTGATTTGCACCTAAACGGTTCGCTTAAAGTCCCATGTGTGATACATAAAGTCACACTAAAATGCACCCGAGAATCTAAATATGCAATAATATATAGGGTATTCCATTTAAAAAAACATAACTTTGATATGTCACGCTTTTATTAGACACCCTGTATAAAAGTCATTATTTTAAAAAGGTAGTCCAATTCGACCTACATACACTCGCAAAGTCGATTTTTCGAAAAGTGATATCGTTTGGTCACAAGAGTCCGAGGCGCTGAGTTTGACTCACCCTGTATATTAAAATCCATTATAGATCATGATTTATTTTTTTATCGAATAACTATACTAAAATACTAATATATTACGGGTAAAATTAGACCAAAATAATAATATTTCGAAAAATTAACATAAATAAATGTCCGTACTCATATCTTCAACATAGGAAATTGATTTTTATTCTAGATATTGAAATACCAAATGTTCTATTAAAAATAAAAGTCATAATTCAGGTTAAGGATTACTAAGTATATTTTATTGTAAAAATAATTTATTACTAGATGTGGATACATTACCAGAAAACATGTATTTCACCAACAAATATGTTAATTTATTCTTTATTATAGTGTCAAAAAACTTGGCTATACTAGATGTTAGATATTACTGTGGTACGATTTTTATGGAAAACATTGCTGTTTACTATAGTATAATAGTGCCGAAAAATTTAGCTGTCTCAGATAAATAAAAAAGATTGTACTGAAGGTTACAATCACCAGGAACCCGTCAGGTGTCCTAAACCAATACCATTCATAATTTCCTGCACTTGGTTAACACCAGTATGGCAGCAATGCGTCACTTTTTAAATATAAAATGCACTCAATGGTCAATGGTGAAAACATGTTTTATTTCCACAGGCTCATAAAACAAGTCTACTTGACACGGTTTTAATTTTATTTCATAGTTTACCTGATCAAAAATGTATGTAAAATTATTTATACCATCTATATTGTTGCAAAGGTTCGTTTAAACAAACAATCGAAAATGGGAGGCAAGTCCATTAGATAAACTATGTTCATCTTTAACGCTGCTCCTACAATACGGAATAGTTTCTCCGGAAGATGCGGGGAGCTAAAAAGGAACCGACGATGGGCGTGATAAATAAACAGGTGCGAGCTACATTAGAAAGAAATGGAAACAGTCATGTTAGCGCGTCGCCCGAAATTTGTAAAATTGAAGAGGAAGGCGATTTGCAGATGTTTTTTATCCCAATTCCTGACGCTTCATTTTCCAATATTTTTTTATGAAATTTTCATATGATGTTTAGAACGAAATTGCCCAGAGTGATATCGAAGCACTTTTTCATTTTTGCTTCTGGGCTTTTCTTAAAAAAATTACAAAGTTGACGAAAAAAAATAGGCAACTTCAAGCGATCATATTTCATGTTCAATCAATTTTTTTCAAAAAATGCTTCGGTAGCCCCGTGTGTAATTTCCTTTTAAGCTTCATGTAAAAATTTCATGCAAAAATATTGAAAACTAGAGCGTCATGAATTGGGACTAAATCACTTGAAAATGACCGTTTATGATACTCTCCGTAGGAGCCGCCTTAATATATGTATAAATGCTTTCAACTGCATTTTGCAATGTAGATGAGAAAGTATCTAAATTAGACTGTTCGTTATTTTAGTAAACCGTTACGAAATATTAAGTAAACTTTTAGTACTTAGGCAATTAACTTATCTATTCCAGGAGATTTACAATTTTTAGGTGAACTTTTGAAAGAAATATTCTTTGTATGGGGCGACTGAGAAAGCTGGTATAATAATGTTACCAGCAACTCAATTGAACTAACATTCGTTTTTAGAAACCCTACATAATAGAAATTGAACATAATGCCGAAACAAATGTGACAAATGCAATTTGCATATTATATACAGATGACTCCAAAACAAGAGCGTATAGCGGACGGTCTAGCCAGGAAGGCTACTGACCAAATAATTGTAGGACCATGTGACCTTTCTGGAATGTCGATAACCACAATTGCTGAAATAGCCAAATGTTAAAACGATAGAAAGAACTACAAAGATGCCGATTTGCCAAGGAAACCCTTGCAGTCTTTGGCATGGCAATATCCAAGAAGTACTTGGCGATGACCAGGTCAAACCTATGTCTCATGAAGGATGCTTGATTGGCCATTGGCCATTGTCAACTCAGGAAACACCTCCACATTATGAGATTTGAGTGACACACCGATGTGACACCGATATACCGATATGTCAAAGCGAAAACGAAACTGTGGAACACGTCATGTGTGAATGCTCAGAGTTATCTTCTATTAGAGGGTGTGCGTTCGGCGAGTCTTGGCCTACACCTGCCCACATAAGGGAGATGTCTCCAAGCGACTTGTGCACCTTCCTAAAATTGGCAGGTTGAACGATGACCTGAGGAAAGAAACTCCCTGAGAGGATGCACAATGGACCAGTTGTGGCCTAAGTGCAGTAAGATTACTCAACCTCCCCACTCTACAGATACAAATCCTTTGTTCAATGACATGTAACTTCAACGCTATATAAATTCGTGGGAAACAGTAACTAATGTCATTTGTTATATATTATTAATGAATTTGAAGTTTAACGTATAACAGGCTCACCGTTATTTTGCTATGGTAATTTGTATTTTTTAGGCACGCATCATACAAACTGATCCGCAAAATACGTCATAGACTGCATAACAGAGCACGTACATAGATCATTGTTATTCTAATTATGGTCAAATCAAATATAAACTATCTGGCAGGAACTGCAATAAATATTCTATCTGGATGTATGTCAGGACGCGAGTGTGCCATTCATACCTGTGTAAGTGGGTCAAGCCCCCCTCGTGATGACGTCAACAATGCACCCTCTACCCCCCAGCAAGTCTATCGTGGCACCCCGCACCCTCACACAAAGTCGTTTACGTCAGCAGCGGTACATCTCCACGGGCGTCCGGGATTTTTTAAAGGGGGGGTGAGGGCACCGAAGTGTAATAATTAAGAACATTAAGAGTCAAATTACATGCTTTTCTACTACCTTATAACAGAATTTATTGCTATAAAATATTATTTTGGGAGTAATTCAAAAATATACAATGTGTCCGGTCATCGGTGTCGGAGCCTTTAGGGGGATAAAATACGTTAATTTTTATCGACAAGCCACCCCTCAAAAGCAGTTTTTCTCCCACCATAATAAAATGGGACCCATTTTGTTTTTTGTTTAATTGATGCACGAGTGTTGTACTAATTTAGCCATAGTTACCTATGTAGAGGTTATACAAACACAAAATAAGTTTTATTCAGTAGCGAAACATGTAGACCATGAATTAATGGAAAACATTTTCCAAATTCCATTTCATATCAGGGCAAAAAAATTGGTAAAAAAATTAATTATCTAATTTTTTGCCTTTTTTACAATTTTAGTTTTATCAAAAAATCTAAGCTACATTTTTGTATTTCTAAGCGATGTATGATTGGACGCGGAGGAACAATCCCTTGGCCACCGCGTTCACCGGACTTGACCCCACTTGATTTCTTGTTGTGGGGTACAATGAAACAGAAAATGTATGTTGACGTGTCAAATACACGCAAAGAGCTTAAGAGCAAAATTATTCATGTGGGAAATGAATTACGGAATGACAAAGCCATGATCAGTCGCTCTACGCAACATTGCGAACCATGGTTGTAACATTTGTTTCTTTTTTTCCCAAAATAAATGTCGTGACGACTAAGGATTTTATTTTATTCCCTTCTCAACTATAGAATTAGACAATAAAGGGTCATATTCAAACCACCATAGCTTCTGAACTACTTTACTTAGGGCTAAGATGTACAGCTTTTTTTAGGAAACATCATTTACTATCGCTTAGGAATAAAAAAATTGTAGATTAAGAGCTCGGATTTTTTGAAAAAGCTAAAACTGTAAAAAACGCAGAAAATTAGATAATTATTTTTTTAACAATTTTTTTTGTCCTTTACGAAATAAAATTTGGAAAATATTTACCACTATTTTATGGTCTACATGTTGTCGAGACTTATTTTGTGTTTTTGGGACCTCTACATGGGCAACTATGCCTAAATTAGTAAAACACTCATGCCTCGATTAAAAAAAAAATGGCTTCCATTTTATTATGGTCGGAGAAAATACTTATGAGGGGTGATTTGTCGATAAAAGATACTGTATTTCATCCCCCTAAAGGTTCCGACACCGATGACCGGACACATTGTATATGGTACTAAGCTACAGTCCTTGAAATGATGAGCTTCAGAACATTAATCTATTTCACAGATATCCAGTTGCCTTCCTTTTCGCAGATCGTTGGAGGCTTGGTGAAGATTTCACACTTAAATATGTAAAAACCAGATAGTTTGGGAATCGATAACCCTCACAAAAACTATAATTTTGAAAACAGACTTTACACTGAAAGACTATTTAGATGAAGTCAGAATTATATGAGTCGTTCAGATTTTTTGTGCTTCTGCCGAGACCCGACACTACAAAATATGACTTATGCCTTCACCAGACGCCCGACGAGTCTGACGACGGTAATCCCCTTTCGGCATTTTTTGCTGGGCTGGGCAAAATTGTAAATTATCTGTGTACAATCAGATGTCAATATACAATAAATAGATCAATTTATTTTATTTTTATCTGTTGCAAATTAGTATCTGCGATTATTTTGATCTCCTACCAATTTCCGAATTATTATAATATATATTTAGTATAGATAATTACATTTTTATCATTACTCAGGTCTACATAATAAGGTAACTGCACTATAGAAGTGTCAGCATTGATTGAGACCTGAAAGAAATGTAAACAGCTCATATATTTCTGACTTCATCTACAGGGTGTTTACGATCTTAATGCCGTTATGTAAAGTACGAATATTACACATCATTGTAATGCTTGTACCACAAATTTAATACGAATATCCCAAATTTGAAGTTTCAAAAAAATCGCCACATTTTCTGATAACAGAATATGCGGCAACAAGTCTAGAGATAATAGCATTTGTTTACGTGAATATCTCCAAAAACACCTGACAGAAACTAGGGCAAATACTGGGCAATGTTGTCGGATTGTGATTTTGCAGTCATACTTTTTTAATTTTTTTCTGTTTAACTATGCGTTAACTAGTGAAATGGTACTGGGGTTTCAGGTTCAAAATATCATGATCTATCGTTCCTCCAAATTAATGCACTAAGATCTTAAACACCCTGTATACACGTATAAAGAATTGATGGCAAAATAAGATGTCGGTGAGTTTGTTTGGGGATATCCTAAGCACATTCGCCATATTTCGAACGAGTAAGACAAATTGGCACCTTCACCATTTAGTCAAATTTTCCAGTTTGAAAAAAAAACTGGTTGACGGCCGCGGCGGTCGTGTATGACCGCTATCACACGTTGCTAGATTTGTATTCCCTATGTGCCAGCGGTCGAATCAGAGAGCGGTATAAGAACGGTGTTCGACCGCTGTGGCTTACAGGCCTAGGATGCTGATGCGAATTTCTGAATACCTCTTTGATTCAGCCAAAATAATGTGTCCAGATTTGTGTTGTTTTTTTAATGTAGGAACCCAAGACATACTTCAAAATATAAAGGATATAGGGTTGTATTTTGAAAAAAGGATAAAACAAGTTAGTGGCGCGTATACAGGGCACTTACAAGTGTGCTATTTTCAAATTGGCATCAGATGATTTGCAGTCAACCTGTTTTAAAAAAAGTAAAAATAATTATTAGTTCAACAAACTAAAAAGCAACTTTATAACAGAGCGAAGTAGAAAGGTAAATAATTTGAATTAAAATTTTATAAAGCGTTAAAAAATATTAAAGAGAAGGGGTGCTCTATATATTGATATAACTATTTTAGTATTAGTTAAAAGGTGAATCTAAAATTAGCATTAGTATGAAAATATAAGGATTTCTTATAATTTTTGTATTATCACTTTACGAAATATTATTCAATAAAAACATTTATTTAATTATATTAGTCTAGGCTTTTCAACTACTGTTTATTGGTAGAGACAGTTATCACATTGGGGATACTGAAAACGAATATGAAGTCGCCTCTTCTAATATTTATCTTGTTGTATCACAATAAATTGCAAAAAATAAGTCATTCGATAGCATAAAAGTCACCCTAAAATGTTGTTGACAGAATACTGAAGGTTACAATGAGTTTAGGGATTACAAACAAATACCAGCATGTATCGCGATGTACTTGATAATTTTTTTATTCATAAGATATCACTATTGCGTTTTTTTTCAAATTCATGCCACACCCCAATACTGATTTAACATATTTTTTTCATGTGCGAGAAAGAAGGAAAGTGTTTTTCTTAATTTGAGGCAGTACAATCGAATTTTTGAAAACAGCTGTTCCAGGTCTGAAGCCGCTTAAGTAAAATTAATATATAATGTTCTCCCCGCCAAGATTATGCTGAGCTTTATGGTCAAATGATATAAAAAGAAATTTGCCCCGAAATTTGAAATTTGGTATTAAATTTGCAAACAAATTTGTTATCAAACATTTTATACGAATATTTAGAAATATTACCAATTTGGTAGAAAATGTGGGCGTAAAAGTGTGTAAAAGTTGTGCTCTACTTACTCTACGATGCAATAATACTAATAATAATAATCCTCTAAGGGCCGGTTTCTCGATGTCCAGTTAAAGTGTCAGATAGGTATCTGCCAGATAGCGTTGCTATGGATACAACTGTCAGATACAATTTACGTGACTTCGTAAGTTTAGCCTTCAATTGTTTAAACAATTTACCGAACAGTTGCTGTTATTTTGCAGATAAATATTTAACTGGACATTGAGCAACCGGTCCTAAGGAGGATGAAAAGCGGACCAGGAGTTGCTCGGACAACTTCAGAGGCTCTGGCCAGACTATACTGTAAGTCTGCTGGTCATGGTCATTGGATCCCTAAGGACCGGTTTCTCAATGTCCAGTTAAATATTTATCTGCAAGATAACAGCAACTGTTAGATAAATTGTTTAAACAATTGAAGGCTAAGCTTACGAAGTCACGTAAATCTTATCTGACAGTTGTATCCATAGCAACGCTATCTGGCAGATACCTATCTGACACTTTACCTGGACATTGAGAAATCGGCCCTAAGTGGAATGTGGAATACGCTGCTCTGTGCACTGCGCAAAATGCCGGTGTGCCGTGCGGCAGCGAACATATTAGCTGCCAGAATGCAGACGGCAGTCATCCTTGGGTCTCTTTGTCTACTTAGGGCGCACGATTCGCGTACCCAGTGCTTGCTGACCTCTCGGTATGAGGAGTAGTCACTGGGTAATAGAACAGAAGCTCGAAGTATCGGAGACCGGGCTGCACCTTTTTTGTTTTTAAATGATTATTATTATTAAACATATGCAAGGCTATTATCTACAGCCTTCCTAAATGTTCCAAGATGAATTTAGTTTTTTAAGCTTGCTGTACTTCCAAGGTGTCATATGTTATTACACAACTGACACCATAGAGAAATAATCTGTTATCTATCTCTGACTATCGCATGAACATTAGACTGTTAAATTTACTTCAAAGTGCGCTTGGGAAATTAGGCAAGGTGTGAGTCATACCGGTTAAATTTGCTGCCTTTTTTATAATCAAATTTATTGCAAATTTTGTGTCAAATTTCAAACCAAATTTGATTTAATTTCATTACGGCCGGACCTCAGAAAAATTGCATTTCCCGCAAAATTATTCGAGGCCAGCCACTGTTCCACCTGCACCGACTGCCTATGTCCTTCACCCTCATCCCCCCTGACCTATTTTCGCGCCGAACGGAAAGGTTCAAAAAATAGAATTGCGTCCGGAAACCAGGATCCTTGAATTCGGCAGAAAATGCAGCCACGAGGAATGGCGGGTCTTTTCGCGGAATGCCTGAATGAAGAAAAAATAGGTCATGAGCACGCCCGGGGCTTGAAACTTGCCCCCCGGCCTCAATAAATATATGTACGGAAAATAAGGTGAGTGGAAACTTCATTCATATACAGGCAGACATGCTTATAACGAGTGACACTCATAAAACCAGCACTCGGCTTTTGCAAGTCATTTTTGGATGTCAGAGCTGCTCTTGTGTCATATACTACGTTCCAAAATCCCATCTATCCAGTGAGCAGATGAATTTTCGAGGATAGTCACGTGATTCCAGATGTTAGGGCTGTTGAAATATTTATGAAACGGCAACAATCTTTTTTTGGCAATTTTGACATATCACATAACCTGTGCTGTTTTCTCAGAGTCAGAGTATCAAAGTAGTCGTACCCATTAAACCGCGTTTTCAGAGCTTCGAACTGTCGCGGCTACACTTCCCCACTCTTTTTACATCCGTGTTGCGAAATTTGGAATGTGTCGCCAGCGACAACAGATGACAACGTGATGACACTTCTATCCTCTGACGGATAGTGAAGTTGAAAATAGCCAACTACACAAGCTGTCGCTGGCGACACAGTGGTGAAGGAATAGGGGAAGTCTATTCTCGACATACTATTGGTTACTGAAGTGTCGCTGGCGACACTACGCTGCTCTGAGAACGAGGCTTTAGAATGTCAATGCATACAAATAAAGCAGAATAGGTTATGTTAAGTTGTTAGCTGTCAAGTGAAAAATATCTCTTGACAGTATTGACGCAAAGGTCGCTAAAATCTCAATTTGATTTCCGACCAAAACGATGACATCCATGGCCTCGGAAATGCAATAACGGAACACAGATTTTTGTTGACAGTTTGATGTTGAGTGAATACTGAAACGCTACAGAGCAAATAGAGGCTTTTGATGGGATTTTGGAACGTATTATATAGTATCAGTTCGTAAGTCTGTCAGCCGTCGTGTCGGGGAATCCTGGAACCAAACATCGTGGAAGAAAGAAGAGAAGAAGGAAGTAAGGAAGAAAGGTGGAGAGTAAAGAAGAAGAAATAAAATCTTTTAGAACAGGAAGCGATTAGGCATTTTTTAAATGTATGCTTTATTTTTGACTATTCATAAACAATTGGCTAATATCTGTAGTAGGTACCGACGTGTTCCTAAATGTCTTACTTTTTTAAGCCCAAATGTGTTATTTACAGCTCCAGATAATAGAGATATGAGAAATGTTATTCTCTTAGGAGAAAAAGTGATAGCGTTCTTCGACTTAACGCGGCATAAAATTCTGATTTTAGTAAAAATAAAAACCACTCCCTAACTTTGAGGCACTGCAGAATTGAAATTATTGGTCGCACAAGAAAAATGTAAAGACCAAAATTGTGAAGAATTTGATTGTCTCCATATATTATTTGAACTTTTTTTCGTTAGCACTTACCATAACGGCGTTATTTGCCGAAAACCGTCACGAAACAGTTGTCACCCCCTCTCTCCCACCCTAGAGCGGCAACCCATAGAGGTCACAAATTGTATCTTATCTTAATTAAACAACGCCGGGGTAGTATCATTTCCACTTAAAAGTATGCACAAATAAGATATTTTTCGCAACACTACGATAGTTGGTTTTAGTGAAAGTCACTAACCAACACCTAGATTTGATGCACTATAGGATGGAAACTATTGGTCGCACACGAAAAATGTAAAGATCAAAATTATGAAGAGTTGTATTCTCTCCATAAATCATTTGAGTTTTTTTCGATATCACTTACCAAAACAGTGCTATTTTTCGAAAATCGTCGCGAAGCAGAGTTTTCGAGCGGCACCCCCCCTCCCCCCAAGGTAGCAGACTTAGGTGTAAATTCAGGGGACCAATGTCTACCATTCCACCAAATTTCATCTTCCGACTTTTTGCTGTCAAAAGCCTTTGTTCATCAAGCGCTATTGCAATATTTTTGTTTTGTTAATGCTAGTTTAATATCATTAAAACCTTATTTACATTCACAATTAGATGATTTTGTAGCACCTCAATTCTGTAAGCCAAATCTTAATTTACAATATGTCCCGTAGTTATATCAACAAACTATAAGGCACTGAAATACAATTAAAATTGTTAAGAAAAATGTTGAAAAAACATGTCAACATTTTAGTTGCTTAATTTGTTAAATTTCGACACTAAGATATGGATGTCTTTCCATTATTCTGAAATAATATAATAAACCTCTTTAACACCTAGTTATGAGGGCAGTTTTTTTTAATAATAGGTGAACGAATTTCTGGTGGTTAAACAGAAAAATATTGTTTAATTTGATATGCCCTGAGACTTACACATTAACATTAGTTCAAGTTATTCAAAACAAAGGATTTTTTCTACATATTTCACTTTGTTGGAATTTTTTTGGGCTTTTGTATAATATTAACTTCATTCAAACTTCGTGCTTATAATTTTTTTATTTATAAAATAATTCGAAAAACACAAACATCCCATGATAAATAATCAAGATATTTGTGGCATTACAACATCATGGACTCATGTCATCTTGATATACAGGGTGAGTTTTTAGTACCGGCTCGGTCGATAACTCCACTACTATAGAAGATAGCGAAAAAAGTTGTATATAAGAGTTGTAGCCACGGATGTGCTGCTTGCTCAGAAAATATTTGGATTTATACAGGGTGATCCATAACTACGTGGTGATGCAAACATGCATTTTTTTAAATGAGACACCCTATATATTATTCTATATTCAGATTCTACTAGTGATTTCCGTTCTTCCAATATAGGGTTTTGTTACATTATACAGGGTATTTCAAAAGTTATGACCATTTTTATATCCAAATCGCGGTCAATTGAACGTACTGTATATCAAAAAGTAATAAATCAAAAATTATTTTTTTTACATGAGAATATTAAAAATACCCTCTAGTTTAAAAATCGGCTATAAAAAGAGCCCGTGACGCATATTCGCATACAGGGTGATGTAGAATGCAAAATCCAAATTTTCTCTTTTTTTTTTAAATGTAACCCCCAATATTTTATTATCTCAAAGAATTTATTTTAATATGCTCTTTCATCTTTGTATAGCACTTGTTGTACCTACGTCCATTAATTTCCGAGATATTACGATTTTTCGGTAAATTTAAAATGTAGCTTCTATTTGTGTACTGAAATTTATTTTGAGAAAATACTATCTAATTTGTTTTTTGTTTAACGAACAACTAAATTATAAGGTCATGATACTATCTGATGAAGTCAAAACCCTAAATTATCGAAATAATAAAGTCAAGTATGCTGAGGAAACAATTTTGTAGGCGTCATCGTCATGCATAATTATCAAGCATATTTATCAGGTGTGCTTTGAAAAATTGACAGTTTTCATAACCTGCTCGATAATTCCGTACTGTGTGAAAAACCAGCTTTAAAAATTAATTTTTCCTTTGAGGGTATTTAGGAGAATCTTTGAGAAATTGTCTACTTGCCTCTAGAATATATCAACTATGAACAGCAATATCCAGAACGGAGGCAGTCTAAAACTAATGCGTTCGAAAGATTGAAGAATCGTTTTATTTGGACTGTGTCGTTTGATATTTCATAGCCTCCCTGATACATCTGCTTGATAATTTTGCATGACGTCTATAAAATTGTTTCCTCAGCACACTTGACTTATATTATATCGTTAATTCAGTGTTTTGACTGGATTAAGTATTATTATGGCCTTATATTTTAGTGGTTTGTTAAGCAAAAACCAAATTTGATAGGATTTTCTCAAAATAAATAAATTTTAGTAAACAAACAGAAAGTATATTTAAAATTTGTAGAAAAATCGAAATATCTCAGAAACTGATGAATGCAGCCATAACAAGTGCTATACAAAGATGAAAGAGCATATTAAAAGCGATTCTTTGGTATAATATAATATTGGGGGTTACATTTAAAAAAAGAGAGAAAATCCAGATTTTGCATTCTACATCACCCTGTATACAAATATGCGTCACGGGTTTCTTTTTTAGCAGATTTTAAAACTGGATGATATTTCTAATCTTCTCATGTAAAAAAATAATGTTTGATTCATTACTTTTTGATATACAGTAGGTTCAATTGACCGTGATTTGGATATAAAAATGGCCATAACTTTTGAAATACCCTGTATAATGTAAGAATACCCTATATTGAAATAACGGAAATTATTAGTAGAATTTGAATATGCAATAATATATAGGGTGTCTCATTTAAAAAAATGCATGTTTGCATCACCACGTAGTTATGGATCACCCTGTATAAATCTAAATATTTTCTGAGCAAGTAGCATATTCGTGGCTACAACTTTTATATACAACTTTTTTCGCTATCTTCTACAGTAGTGGAGTTATCGACCGAGCCGGTACTAAAAACTCACCCTGTATAATAGAAGTTCTAACAAAAAACAGATCAAAATGTTACAGTTAAACCCTTTTAGTCTCTAAAACATTATTTGTATTTTCATATATCAAAGTTTGTCGACATGACCTTGGGACATACATTGTAGTGTGGTGGTTCAGAACCAAGATTCCTATTCTACTGATTCTTCTCATTAATATATTGAAAAAAAATTCGGTACAAATATTCCAGATATACAGGGTTGGGATAAAGTATGGAACCAAGCAAATAACTTTGGAACGGAAAGAGTGATATTGCTGAAAATTTGCAGGCAAGTGTAGTGACGTCTAATGCATCCGAAGACATTATGTTAACTATTAATGTACTTCCGGTTTAACCGGAAGTACCGTCAACTTTTTTAATTTAAATGGGACACCCTGTATATTTTTGCAGATTTTAATTTATCTTTTTTTCCGAATACGTCCATAGTGGGTTTAGTATTTGTTTCTTAAAAAATTTGTCTCATAAATTCGTCCGTGGCGGTCTGCGGTCTTCCCGTTTGAGGTAATTTTTTTGTATTTTTTATTTTAGCCACCGTCAAACGTGTTATAGGACCCCTGTCGGGACGTAAATCATTAAAAGTTGATACACTTCTTTGTGAGTTCTCACGCGATCGCCAAAACCGACTTTGAATGACCGGCATTTTAAACACCTGAAATGATAAAGAAGCTTTATCTTTCCCGTTTTTACAAAAACTGATGCTAAACCCACTATGGACGTGTTCGGAAAAAAAGATAAATTAAAATCTGCAAACATATACAGGGTGTCCCATTTAAATTAAAAAAGTTGACGGAACTTCCGGTTAAACCGGAAGTACATTAATAGCTAACATAATGTCTTCGGATGCATTAGACGTCACTACACTTGCCTGCAAATTTTCAGCAATATCACTCTTTCCGTTCCAAAGTTATTTGCTTGGTTCCATACTTTATCCCAACCCTGTATATAACACTCTGATGAGAAGTCAATAGTTTTTTTGTAGGGTACGGTAACGGTAGTTGGTTCAGAAATATTCTATTAACGTCAACCATATTTGATACAAATTAGGTACAATTCTAAGTTTCGAATCACACGAGCGAACCAAATCAATTGATACTGTGAAATTGATAATTGTGACGAAGACGACGTTACGATCGCAGACGTTATAGGCAAAAGAAGTGAACCGCTTTATATAAAACTTCAAAGAGCCACAGTTTCACAGTCAGAGCCAGCGCAAAATAAAAGCAATTATCTGCCATACCTCACCAAGTAAAAGATATTTTTATACTCATAAATAGCAAAAATCAAGGAATTTTTCTTTAAAAAGCATACAATTTCGTTCCGACAATCCAGCCCTCCAGCATAGATGCGGAGATATTTTTTCTCTGTCGGAAGCATATGCAGAAATATTAATTTTTTTATCTAAAACGGCTCATAGTATGCATGCACAGTGAAAGCGGGTAGCCTGCTTTGTCCAGCGCCGAACCGCTCGCAGGTAGAAGCAGACAAAGCGGGGAACCTTAATAAAATTAGTACATGCAGTTATGAGCCACTTTCAGCGCCGGTCGGCGCGGGTTCCCTGCTTTCGTACACACAGGGAAAGCAGTCTGCCTGCATCGGTGTCGGAGCCTTTAGCGGGATAAAATACGTTAATTTTTATCGACAAATCACCCCTCAAATGTAGTTTTTCTCCCACCATAATAAATGGCAGCCATTTTGTTTTTTGTTTAATTGATGCACGAGTGTTGTATTAATTTAGCCATAGCCAGCTACGTAGAGGCTCTACAAACACAAAATCAGTCTCATTCGATAGCGAAACATTAACATAAACTAGTGTAGTAACAGGACAAAAAAATTGTTCAAAGAAAATAATTATCTAATTTTTTGCGTTTTTCTTAAAATTTTAGCTTCGCCTAAAAATCTGAGCTATTAACCCACAATTTTTTTATTTCTAAACGATAGTACACATGATGTTTCCTAAAAAAATAGCTATACATCTTAGCTCTAAGTAAAGTAGTTTAGAATCTGATGATTGAATATGACAATTTATTGTCTAATCCGGCAGTTGAGAAGGCAATAAAACAAAATACTTAGTGGTCACATTTATTTTGGGAAAAAAGAAGCAAATGTTACAACCATTGTTCGAAATCTCTTTGGTCTTGCAGACCCCACAAGAAAAAATCAAGTGGGGTCAAGTGCGGTGAACGCGGTGGCCAAACGATTGTTCCACCCCGTCCTATCCACGGCGAATATAATAGCTTAAATGGCAATATGAGTGGGCCAATCAAAATATCATCAAGCATTCCTGCCCACACATTTACCGAGAATTCTTTGCAAATGTATGAGGGGTGATTTGTAGATAAAAATGAACGTATTTATCCCCCTAAAGCAGTGGTTCCTAACCTGGGGGTAACTACTTCCGCAGGGGTAAATCAGCTATTTTGCGGGGGTAACGAGGAACCTAATAATTAGGATCGTAAAATAAAAAAATACAGTAAGAAGTTACACAGCACTGCGCAATCTCAGCACATTTTGGCTCAAAGTAGGTGCCGAATATCCTGTTTTAGCTTACAGAGCTTTAAAAATGCTAATACCATTTGCCACCACCTATAGATGTGTGAGTGGTTTTTCTACTTTAATAACACTCAAAACAAAGGCCAGAAATCATCTCAATGTGAAACATGACTGGAGATGCGCTTTAAGTGTAGCTGAACCTAACATTAAAAAACTTGTGAATCATCCAAACCAATACCAACCTTCACATTAAGCCAAAATTCATTAGTTTTGTATGTTAGTTTCACTACTAGTCAGTGTAACTGGGTATTATTAGTCCATTGTTTATACATACAAATTAGTTAAAATTGTAAGGCTGTTGTGCAAATGATGATAAATAAAGATGGTTGTATTTGCCTGTACTGTTTGTTTTGATAACATTTTAAAGGGGGGGGGGGTAAAATCAGTTTTGATCATATATCATAAGAGTAACAATATTGAAAAGGTTAGGAACCACTAAAGGCTCCGACACCGATGACCGGACACAATATAATAACCAACTTCTTGTAGTTCGACAAATTTTATTGTAATACAGAGTGAGGAGACAAGTCGTGCAACCCATTGCATGGTTTAAATTCGTACCAGAAAATGTTGAAAAAGTCGGCGGCCGGCGAGACTCGAACCCACGACCTCCAGACTGGTACTCCGGTGCTCTCACTAGTTGAGCTACGGTCGCCCTGTCAACTCACTTAGAAAGCGACGTCAAAAACTACGCGCCAACGGGCCCGCCCGCCGACGACTCTCTTGCGCCATCTTATAGTACCACCAGCACAAAAACAAAAATTCATATGTTTCGAATAACTTGAACTAAAAAGTCTCAATGCATATCAAATTAAACGATATTTTTCTTGTTTAACCACCAGAAATTCGTTAACCTAGTATTAAAAAAACTGGCCTCATAACTAGGTGCTAAAGGGGTTATTATATATATTATTTCAGAATAATGGAAATGGAAAGACATCCATATTTTAATTAGTGTGTTGAAATTTCACAAATTAAATAATTAAAAGGTTGACATCATTTTTTAAACATCTTTTCTGACCAATTTTAATTGTATTTTAGTGCCTTAAAGTTTGTTGACATAACTACGAAACATGTTGTAAATTAAGAAAAGATATTTGGCAGACAAAACTATTGAAGTTCTACAAAACCATCTAATTGTGAATGTAAATAAGGTTTTAACGACGCTTCATTAAACTAGCGTTAACAAAAAAATATTGTAATAGCGCTTGATGAACAAGGATTTTCAAAACAATTTTTCATGATATCTGTGGTACTAGACTTAAATGAAAAATCTTGAGTGGGTGACTAAATAAATTAATATTGAATAATACACATTTTGAGCGAAGGGCTGTTGTTATTTTTTTGTCGTCTTCGTAGTGGACATTTTCTAGTGCGACAATAAAACAGAGGATTATGAAGAATTCAATTTATTTCAATATTAATATACATATTTATCTATGTATTCTTTGGATTAACAAAAATAGCAGAGTCTCGTTAAAAATTCTTCCGTACTCTGGCATTTGGATTTTATTTCTGAAAATTTTGAGTTTTCATTTTTAAAAGCCAATTAACTGGTACTCATTGCTTTTATCCACCAGTGAAACCCTTGTAAGTTAGTTAATCAATTCCAAAATTTTCGGTACAAATCGTTTTGTCTCAGTATCGACACCACTAGCACCAAAATATATCTATTTTAATTATTTATATTTCTATAGGTTAAGCTTTTAAGAGTTATTTATTGTTATTGGCACTCAAAATGCTTGTTGGAACATTTAAGTTTGTAATAACTGTATAATAGCCTGTATACGAAAAAAAAAAACGTCGCGGTGCTCCTACTGAGGTCTCACTTGTATACCAGGGGTATCTCGGTGTCATTCTTGAGTCTGGCGGGTATCACACTGAGGCATTAAAAACCCAATTCCAAATTACGTTTCAGCAGTTGTACCTACTGTTGTGCAAATATTCAAAATTAAGTTTTATTAACAAGAATCCACAAATATCAATTCAATAATTTCCACGTTACACACAACATCTAAAGCAATACTGCTTGTTTGTGTACATCAGAAAATTCAAAGTTGCTTTTTGTATTAGGCAAGGTAATATTCGGATTGACCTAAAAAAGTGTATTATGTCGCTAGATCTTTCTTTCTCAGTCTATTATGAATACACCAAATTTTTCAGTTTTACAACCCTCCACCCCAATTTCACCTTCACCCAAAAAAAATGAAGTCAAGTTGATTGACTTAGTACTTGCCACACATACCAGTTTATTATTTTCCCATAGCATAAAGCTGTCTCATATCCCCTTGCAACCAAATCATCGCTTACCTACTCACAAAAAAGTATGTTATTCCGGTAGGACTTTCTTTCACAGGTCCATTGACAGCCTATTAAAAATACAACAAATTTTCCGCTTTTACAACCACCCACTTCCCAACCACCCCAATTTCACCCCCATGAAAAAAAGTATTAAACTGGTCATGTACCCTTAAAACGCCTAAAAACGAAGTTTTAGGTTCTTTTATATTTTTAGATTTTTTATATTGCTGTGTCGCCACTGACCCGACTTCTAAAAACCATAAGTGTTTTTCATTCTCGCCAAAGTAACAATGCTGTGTCGAAATTTTATTAAAATCAATTCAAATGTTTCCACATTAATACACAATACAGAACCATCTAAAGCAATACTCGTATGCAAACATCAGAAAATTCTCTTGATTTCTCTAATAGGCAAGGCAAGGTTTCTCTAAGGTTCCTCTAATAGGCAAGGCAATTTTCGGATGGACCTAACAAAGTATATTATGCTGCTAGGTCTTTCTTTCACAGGTCAGTGAACAGCTTATTATGAATACAACAAATTTCTTAGTTTTACAAATCCCCACCACTCAACTACCCCAATCTCACCCCCACCAAAACAAAGTAGCAAATGATCAACAACTCTTAAAACACTTAAAAACGAAGTTTGATCTGTTTTGATATTTTTAGTTTTTTTATTATTGCTGCGCCGCCACTGACACGATTTATAAAAATCATAAACGTTTTCCATCCTCGCTATGGTATTAATACTGTGTAGAAATTTCATTAAAGTCAATCTAATAGTTTCCACGTTACTCGATACAGGACGACCAGAAGCAATAAACGTATGTATACATCAGAAAATTCTAAGTCCGTTGGTTTCGTAATAGGCAGGGCAATGTTCGGATGGAACTAAAAAAGTGTATTATGAAGCTCGGTCTTTCCTTCATAGGTTGGTGGACAGCCTATTATGAATACAACAAATTTTTCACTTTTACAACCCCCACTCGTCCAACAAAAAAAAAAGTAGAAAATAAGCAGGAACCCCTGAAACACCTAAAAACGAAGTTTGAGGCACATTTGAAAATCTTTGTTTTTTTCTAATTACTCCATCCCTCATGCACCGATTTTCATTCCCAAATTTCATCACGATCCATCCAGCAGTTACTGATGAGATTACGAGGTTAGAAAAACGCCAACAGACAGACAGATCGACGGAAGTGAGTGAGGTAGATTTTCGTTATGTATACACATAAAACACCCAAAAAGCGTATCACAATACTCCTCTCACCTATCGATGTGGGAAGTAAAAGGTAGAAAATGCTCAGGAACCCCGAAAACGCCTAGAATATTTGAATTTTTTTTCTAATTACTCCGCCGCCCATGAACCGATTTTCAAAACACCTATCGGTGTTGGTAGTAAAAGAAGGCTAACATTTTTGCCAAGTATGTCCACGCTTAGAGAAATAAAATAGATATCAATTTATTCAAGGGGATGGGAAGTAAATCCCATATGACCCTTGAGTTAAGCCTGTTATACACCACGTTATTAACGAAAATATTAAAACAGTTTTTTAGACCCCTAGCACATTTCACGGTGAATTGCCGCTGTAAAGAAAACCGCACCCAACCAATTGGCAACACTGCCGAACGTCTCGTGACCCAGTTATACAGCATGAATGACTATGGTTGAGGGTATCAGTCCTCTTGATGGGGTGTATTGGGGACAGACCTTTGCAGGGTGCCCCGCGGCAAATACAATAACGAATCTCACGTCTATTTTTAGCCTTGCCAGTTCAGTTAGCTAACATGAATGATGGGGCGCGGGCGGAGGAAAACAGCAGTTTGTTGGAAACGCTTTTAGTCTGGCTAGAACGAAGTAGCAAGTCTGATGAGGATTTTTAAACGATATACGAGTACAATCAAGTAGTTCTGGCAAAATATTGTGATTACCGAAGAAGTGATACTTATTTGAAAAGCATTGTGATTTTAAATGGTTATTTTGACGACCTATGAATCCTAAGCTCAGTCAAAATTACCGTACATTAACAATAATGTACGGTGGTCAAAATATACTGATATCGATAATAAGTACAAACTAGTAAGTTTGTCTATATTTTCATTCAAAACTAAATGATGGATGAAGAATCAGGAAACAAGAAAGAAATTCAACAGAGAAAGAGTTAAAGAGGAATCTTAATAGAAACTTTTATGTCAGTTTATGTACGCTTTTCTTTGTAGAAAGACTCCAGAAGACCTATACAGGACAAAATATAATGAGTTTCCAAAACACGTGACAAAAATGTCTAATGAAAATAAATGAAGCAACTTTCTACAAAATACGGTAGAATTAAATAAAAGACAAAACAGCAGTATATCATGATTAAAGCTATGAGTACAAAAATTCAGTAATAGAAGTGTAAGCATTTGTAGCCAATAGATTGAACACCAATACTTGAATCTGACCGCATCATAAACTAATGTTTTTTTCAGCTTAATTGTTTGGTGTCCCACTGAATACTATTCAGGAACCATATTGTTGGGGTTAGGTCAAGAAAAAGAGGCTGGTCTCTTTTACTGCTTCGCCGACGTTTCGGCCTTTATTAGGCCATCTTCAGGGCAATCGGTGGTGGACTCGTTTTATTCGGACTGGGTCAGTTAATATTTCATAGCTTACCTTATAGATCTGCTTGATAATTAATTATGCATCACGTCTATAAAATTGTTTGCTCAGCATACTTGACTTATATTATCTCGATAATTCAGGGTTTTAAGTTCATCAAATACTATTATGGCCTTATATTTTAGTTGTACGTTAAATACACATAAAATCCGATAGCACTTTCTCAAAATAGATAAACTTCAGTAATTTGCAGAAAAATCGAAATATCTCAGAAACTGATGAATGTAAGTATGTATATGAAATGCTTTACAGATATGAAAGAGCATATTGAAAGCAATTTTTTGGTGTAATAAAATATGGGGGGTTACATTTAAAAAAAGAATATCTAGATTTTGCATTCTACCTCACCCTGTATATTAATATGCCTCAACGAGTTTTTTTAATGCATGTGTTAAATCTAGAAGATATTTTTTATCTGGCCATGTAGGAAAACTAATTTTTGATTCATTAATTTTCATCTGTCAGCGATTTGGGTATAAAAATGTTCCTAACTTTTGAAATACCCAGTACAATGTTACAATACCTTATATTTTAAGAACGGGCATCATTAGTAGAATCTAAAAATGGAATAATATATAGGCTGTCGCATTTAAAAAAATGTATGTTTGCATTCCTACGTAGTTATGGATCACCCTGTGTGAATCAAAATATTTTCTGAGCAAGGAGCATATCCTTGGCTACAATTTTTATATAAAACTTTTTTCGATATCTTCTGCAAAAGTGGAGTTACCGACCGATACGGTACTAAAAACTTACCCTGTAAGTAATGTAGCATCGTTCAGTAGTGGGAGGGCTCCAAGGTTGAAAAATAATTCAAAAAAACAAAAGGCAGTTCCTGGCAAAGCGGTCAAATAGTGTAATTTACTCAAAACTCATTTATTGTCAGATGCTGTTCTTTAATAAAAATCCACATCAGTAAAGTTTATCGTCTACTACTAGCCAGCTGCTTACAAATCTTATTTGTTTGTCCGTGGTCGACTGACCTGTAACTTTTTCTGATACCGGCATATCACAAAAAATAAATGTAAAATAGATCACCACTTTATTTAATAAAATAATAAAGTGGTGGGAATACATGGCATGAAGCCGCTGACCGCGCTGCCTGCCAGGCAACTTGTTAACAGTAGCCATCAATAATACCTATGTCAAAAAAGATGAACTCAAAATTCTGGTAAAACGATGCATCCATGATCTATGGCAATCACAGTGGGATACCGATAACACATTTCTCAAAAACTCAAAAAGGACCGTTCCCCATGAACACCCTCCATTATACTTCCCCGCGCAGATAAGAGTCCGATTGCATCGATTGCATATCGGACACACTACTCTCACCCACTCCCATCTTTTGCTCGGCACCAACCCTCCCGATTGTAGTTTCTGCAGTACCCGTCTCACCATTCACCACATAATCTGCGAGTGTCCATCTTTTCATCCCCTGCGTCAACTGTATGAAATACCTCATCACGTATACATAGTTGTTTTAATAGCCCTGATAATATTAAGAACATTCTGCTATACATCAAACATTTGGGACTCTACTGGAAATTGTAAAGCAAAACCCGCAATATTGTAAATAGTGATAATGACAGCCAATGACCACAGTAGTCGACGCTGCCTATAAAAAGAAGAACAATAAAGTGATCAATTTTACATTTAATTTTTGTTCATGGACCTCCATTCAACCCAGTCTAGTACAGGAATATCTCTTTCGCATAGCACCACTTCATTTTCAGATCATTCATCGGCGGAGAAGAGGCTACACCCCTCAACATCCCTACTGCCGCTCCCTTCCCACAAAAAAAAGTTTGCATTGTGTGCAGATGAGCCCTCTAGGCCTAAGCTCACCCAAGTTACGCCAATGAACTCTTACTGATGGAACTACAACAAAATGCTAAATTACTATATTCGCACTGTTCCGACGAGATTGAGAACGGAAACGGCTCCTCGTTTATTTCTTATTTTCAGCGGACTTTTAGATAATATACGTTTTCTTGGAAGAATATATACAACATTATGTATACAGAGCAGTGGCGCTTCATAGGATGTTAACATATTTATACAAAATGGAATAATATTTTTCAACGATGCGCTAATGACGATAATAACTCACGCACCTGAAGTTTGCAGCACGCGTCGTAGGCAACTGCTGTAAATCAACGTCTGAGATTACCATTCTCGCGAGTGTAGTACCAAAGTTTACGGAATACATATAAGTTGGATCACTCCGCAAAAATATCAAAACGGCCTGCCCCTTGCTCCTTCACCCCGGTACACCGGTAGCAGTGTACCGACGTCAGCCGGGAGATACGGGGCGGCGCAAAGTAGAGGTTGAACGTGTTTAACGCACAGTGTCTCAAAGATGTCGGATTTTGCTATCTCGGATTTGTTTGCAGGAAATGGATATTTTTAGAATTTTGATTTTATCAATTACATTTATTAATGGATGGAAAATGACAATCAGATCCATCCTTATTTTGTGGGAAACCTTGAAAGGTAAAGGATATAAATACAGGGTGTTTCAGGATGATTAAGACAAGCAACATGTCGGAACTGGGCAGTAGTAGGGAATTATAATTTTGGGGATGTAAGTTAGAGCAGATGTGTCTTTTTTTGTCATTGTATTACTCAATGAGGTATTTGTTTTTGGTCACACTCGTGACATTCGATTCTAAATTATTAATGGGATACCCTGTACATTTGAGCCTTTCTGTGTTCCTTCCAATAAAACAATTTCAACAAACTAGCACACTTGGGGTCTAAAGTGATTAATTCAAGACCTACAGGTACTTGAAGGATTGTATCACGTTCAAAGCGTATAGTGACACAAAATATTCATTCGGTTGTCTTACCATACCACCCACGGACATTCAAAATTATATTTTAGAGCTCGGAAATATTTTTATTGATAACTTTAACAATTTAGTTTCTAGAGTAGCAATTGGTGTGACACTGAAAAGCAAAATGTCAAAAATAATTTATTCACATCCAAGTAAAGCATTTCCACCATTTCCACATGATTATTTTTTAAAATTGTACATACGAGTTCGTATATTATACTATACCATAAATTTTATAAGCTGTGATCTCAAAAACGATCCAATTAAACAAAACATTAAGGTAAAAATACTATAGCACCTTTGAACCAATTTTTACTTATCTACGAAATAGCTACAATATGTGAAATCATTTGAGATTCATTAGTAATAGTTTTACTAGGTTTATTTTTGATATTCATTTATGTAACTTAGTGTATTAGCAAAATAAACGTTATATTTGTATTTGTATGTCTAAATCGGCTGTCAATACTAGTCTTCCAATGACCCTCGTATATACGTAAAACCCAGGCATTAGCACGTCCCCGCTAAAAGACCCTCGTACTTGGGCAAAAACCAACGCAAAAATTAACTGGCGCGTGCGGCCGCGGCATCGCTTTGATGTGAGATCTTCAAGGTGCCGACGGAGAGTGATCCAACTTATATGTATTCCGTAAACTAAGGTAATACTACCTTATCTACGACCGAAGCAATGAATACGACTCAAATACATAATAATTAAGAATTATCGACAACTTAACCTCACTTCTGTTAAATAAATTAATACTGTAACCGTCGAAATAGGGTTTGACGTCTCATGGCATGGCCACCTTTGCTGTTTGTTATAAAGAGATCGGTACTGGTATCTAGTAGGTGTTGTCCATAGCCCACAGCTGGAGCGTGAGTTATGAAAAATAATTTACGCTGTTTGTTTATAGGTAGTATTGCCTGATCAAAAGTAGTTTGGTAATCGCTGTATAATCTAACGTTCTTACCCTACTTAGTTGGTCTTACTAGTTGAAACATACTTATGCCATTGCACGGAAATATTAGAACCATATTTATTTATTTGTATTCTTGGTACAAATCCAGCTACCTCGAAGGCTATGCCTTGTATGAGGTCTAAGCAAATGAAAATACATAATACAGAAATTTTGCTAACCTATGAGCTGCGCGTCGTTGATTCATTGCCGCATTTTTCACTTCTCACTGTCTGCTCTCCTCATAGATATCCCCTTGTTCTTCTTGCATTCCTCTTCATAGATCAATACTAATACTGCAAGCTCCTTAGGTATTTTAAATACGAGACAAGGCTTCTTGAAGCAATAATTAGAAAAAGCAAAATCAAGACAAATGGAACCATATTTAATAATGAACACCAATGTATAGCATATGCAGATGACCTAACACTAGTAGCAAAAACAAAAAAAGACCTAGAGAAAATTACGGCAAGGATAGCTGCGGAAGCAAGGAGATTTGGGATGGAGATAAATCAAAGTAAAAGTAAAATATATGGTCATAGGACAAATGGAAAAAACTTCCGATGATCAATCGAACCTGACTTTTACGGCCAACAACATGAAATATACTTCTGAAAGGACTGCGGAATTTATGTACCTAGGGGTAATCATAGAGCAAAAAGGACAAGAGAAACAAGAAATACAGGCAAGGATCATCAAAGGAAACCGGAAGTATGAAGCCCTGAAAAATCTTATGAAATCCAAATATGTGTCCAGAGAGACCAAAGAGAGAATTTATACAACTGTTATAAGACCAACAGCGACATATGCTTGTGAGACGTGGACTATGAACAAAGAGGAGGAAGAAAAAATTGTAAGATGGGAAAGAAAAATGTTGAGAGCTATTTATGGAGGCGTAAGGACAAACGAGGGATGGAGGAGAAGAACAAACCAGGAGCTGGAAGACATGTATGAGAACCCCAATATTATAGCAGTCATCAAAGCGCAGAGAGTAAGGTGGCTGGGACATGTGGAGAGGCTGAATGGGACGAGAATGGCAAAACTAGTTCTCAACCGGAGACCAATAGGAAAAAAAGGAAGGGAGAGATGGCTGAAGAAGGCAGAAGATGATTTAAAGAAAAATAATGTTAAACACTGGAAAGAGAAGACGGCAGACAGAAGTAGGGGGCGTGGAATCGTCCAGGATATACTCAAAAATAGGTGGTGAAAGTATCCAAAGACAAGTTATATAAATTTTAGCGGTATAAGATCAGACTGTACTCATTTCTGCCCTAGGCCTTCATGGCCTGTTCTGCAAACTAATAATAATAAGGCTTCTTTACTTCTCGTATAATAGCTATGGATATGAGTATTTTGATGGCGAAGATTATCGATTTTGCGTTAGTGCCTATTATCGCCGCTTTATGGCGCTAAAGCTCTAATGATTTCCTTCGGTCTGTTAACTTATATATTAGCAAACGTAATCTCAGTAACTGCAGCATCGATTTCGATCAAATATAATAAGCAGCAGTAATCGTAGTTGTTAATACTACTACATTTTCGAAAATTGGTGCATTGGCAGCAGAAATACAAAAAAACTGAAAAAAGCTAAGCACCCTCCTCACACTTCCTGTTTTAACGTTCTTGTTACTCTTCAATTTGTTTACCAAGGATAGTGTTAAGTTGGTGCGGGGTGCGGGTGAGGGATGACGGAAAATTGTATGTATCGATAAAAGACTTTTGACGAATTTGACCTCATTAATCCTGTATCTTAGATCTACCCGGACATTCAGTGACTTAATATTTCACACCTCATGGCAAGAACGCTCTTAAATTTAGTTAGTAGCAAAGAATTGAACATAAAGTAAATTTGATAAAAAACAGCTATTATGCTTTGTTGACAGTCGCGTATCTCAGTTATTAATGTACCTAACAAAGAAATATGTGCGGTAGCCATTGATTCAATGTACAGGAACACAAAAATTAATGTACCTAGGACTTTCATTAACAAAATTTATGGTGACGTTTTTGAATTTCGTACTTTTACTTCCCACACCAATAGGTGTGATCGCGAACATTTTTGATTTCGAGATAATACGCTTTTTGGGCGTTTCATGATATCTCGAAAGGAAACGTAATCTCAGTAACCGCAGCATGCATTGTGGTGAAATTTGGGTAGCGATAATACAGAGGCGATATGCTGTGGGTTCGAAGTAGGCAATGCTGCTAACAATTTTGAAAACCGGTGCGGCGAAGTAATTAGCAAAAAACAAAAAATTTCAAATATTCCTCAAACTACGTTTTGGCGTTTTAGGGGTTTCTGATCGTTTTCTACTTCTTTTTGGTTCGGTTCTTCACGTATGAAGAACGACCGTCTTAGTATGAGATGCAGCAGTCGCGCAGGTGCATCTGATAGGAGCTGTGAGCGGCGGAATTATAGAGGATAGCTCAGAGGAGCAGATTCCGTTTGAATATCGGTGGAAGAGTGAGAGGTCACCAACAACACGCCGGTGAGAAAGTGGCTGGAGGTGGCGCATTAAGGCCAGGTCGCCAATTAGTCGAATTGCCCTTCTCTGAACGGCATCTAGTATGGACAGGGTAGTAGGGGCAGCAGTTCCCCAGACATGAGAGCAATACTCCAGGCCAGGTCTTATCTGGGCTTTATATAGCGTGAGGAGGTTACATGGTGAGAAGTACTTCCTGGCTCTAAATAGGTGCCCAAGCTTTTTACCAGCAGCTGTTGCAATTGACGCAAGGAGTTCGTGCCAGATCAAATTATCTGTAATGTTGACTCCTAACAGCTTGAATGAGTGACTCCTTGGCAGAGCCCGGTTGTTCATAAGAACCTGGTGTTGGCTTGGGCACTTCTTGTTTGATAGCGTACAATACTGGGTCTTGGAAGCATTAAATTTTACCATATTTTTGAGCTCCCAAGCGGTAAAGGTATCGAGATCCTTAGAAAGTGATGCTGCCACTGCCAGTCTTCTGCGTTCCAGCTCGACCTCACAGATCGGTCTATTGCTCATGATGCCTACATGCAGCGTACTGTCATCCGCAAAACAGTGGATTGGATTTGTAGTGCTAGAGAGTAGGTCATTATTGTGAAGCAGAAACAATGTCGGAGCCAATACCGATCCCTGCGGAACCCCAGCATTGATGCTATGGAAAGGAGAGGAAAAGCCGTCCACCACGACAGTTTTTTCGACCTGAGAGGAAGTCTGCGAGCCAACCGCAAAGCTCAACAGCGAGGCCGTAAGACGAGAGCTTGTTTAAGAGAGTTACATGCCACAGTTGATCGAATGCCTTTGAAATATCGACAGCAACGACGTGAGCCTCGCCAAATGACTGGATGAGTTTGCTCCACACATGTGTGACGTAAGCCAGGAGATCTCCAGTTGATCTTTGGTGTCGGAATCCACATTGTCTGTCATTGATTAAGTGATGGAGCTCTAGGTATTTCAGGAGCTCTTGGTGGACGCATTTCTCAGGTAAATATGAGAGCGAGCTGCGGTGCGCACTTCTTCACAACAATGGAGGGGATCATGTCGGGTCCATTCGCCTTATTAATAATCATAGGGATACTCTTTTATAGATGCTTTTGATTTATCTGACAACGAGATAAATGTAGTTAAATCTTTTGTAATTTGATGTGATATTAACGTTTTAACACAAATGTCAAGGACATCTGAACAATTGGTTTGTTTATAAATCCCTCATATATTATGATAGATCGCTTTGGTTTTATGACAAATATATCGTTAACCCGCTAAGATGCGGTCTATGATATCCCATTGACTACATTATGTGCCGAAATTCAACAACGCACAGTATCTGGGTAGTGGGGTGCTAGGTCCTTTCGGCAAAGTCTTGATGCTGTTTTTCAGTTAGTCAAATTGTATTGTAGCGGTCTGCTCTGCTACCTCACGTTAGCGATTGTGTACCGCAGATAAATACGGATTTTTTTTTTACATTAGCAGTTGCTATGTGCAGGTTTCCGGATCATATGCAACCTAGTGAGCCAAGGTTTGAAGAATTGGCCAAAACTCTTATGGACCAAGATAACGAAAATATGTCATTTACTGAAAGTCATGATGAGTTATAAGATTCACCTGTAATAGGAAGTAGATGAAGTAGACTCAAACGCAGACTATAATCGTGATGAAGATGAAACAGAGGATCTACAGGGCGAGACAGCAAATGAAGAGACGTTTTAAATCGGAAAAAAATAGTTTAAGTTGTATGAAAATTCAGGGTCCTATAGTTGCTACCTACAAGATGTTTGTATGGAATATTGGAGTGTGCGTCTTATAGATGTACAGAATGTGTGATAGATAGGAGTAGCTGCTAAGTTCTCAAACAATAATGTTTGTGTTATGTTACTGGTTTCAGTTTTTCAACAAAATTATATTTTTTGTAATCACTTATAAATATATATTTATAATATAAAATTTGTTTTACACATAAATATTTAAAAAAGGATAGCGGTATCTCAGACAGCACGTTAGTGGTTATGTAGCATCTTCGCACGTTAGCAGCTAAAAGTTAACATATTCTACGAAGAATACGGGTCCCAATATTGTCCCCTGAGGCACTCCGTATGTAGGTAGATTATCTCAATTCGAAATTTTTGCAATCGCATTTCCTCTGCCCATTCGCGTGGGAAGTAAAAATAAAAAAACGAATCGAATTTGCCTGTCGTGTGTAGATGAACGACATCGCGGCATGCAATGAAAAGAAAAGAAAAACAGCCGGCGATCGTGTCGTACACTTAATCAGGTACAGTTTCCTGTTTTCAATTATTTACAACTTCCTGCGCCAGACACTGGAAACGTTTATATTTATATACACAACGCGTCGATTTTATGGCCCGATATTATTATTTTCTATGACATGCGGATGACTGATATCATTTTTCATTCATAATATTCTTATCGGGTTTTACGGTTCAATTATTGTATATTGAGCCAGGGCCGTATTCAAGGTATAGCGCTCTTAAGCAATTTTGAGTTATTTATGTGCTCACTTCAGAAATAAGAACAAATACACATGGTACCACCGATAGAGGTTAGAGTTAGACCTAGTTGGGTAGACCCCTGATCTCATTCATGACGGCCCGTTTGCACCGGTTACACTTAGGTGAACCTTAACTTTAAGTAGCGCTTAAACTGTCAAATTCGTTTGCACGGTCCACAAAATCTGTGTTAAGCCTTACTTAGAGTGACATCAAACTAAGCCGAAGATTTCTTTGGCTTAAGGTGATACTTAGTAATATAACCTGAAAAACTTTCAGCTTCTTTTCGATATTCGCAAGGCAATTGGATTTATTCAGAAATAATTTAATAATACATGATGATGACAAGTGGGTGGAAGTGAATTTAATTATTTCAGGGATACCTAGGCAAATTAAAGACCGACTGAACTATTTCAATATGCTCGATGAATTAACTTTTTTTCAAAGAGTCAGAGTAACGAAGCTCACTGGCCATGCATATTTTGGAGTTGATTTCTCTTTTTTTTGTGTAATTTGATCCCCTTTTCTTATCTTTGTCCTCCATTTTTTTTGTTCAAATAATGAAATAATTTTTTGAGAAAGCAGTTAATACAGTTATTCAGCGGAGCCCTGCGATCAACGACTTTGCGTCTTGCGATTGCGAATTGCGAAAATGCAAACACAAAACATATAATGTATATTGAGGCTGCAGAGTGGACGGGATCACAAAACATAGCTGCACCTGCGACATACGTCCAATCATAAAAGTGAAATTCCAGAAGTACAAATTAAAATTCCCTAGAATTCCGGCGATGCCAAATTGTAAGCTCGCTTAGCTAAGATTACGTTAAAAGGAACCCCAGCAAACCGCTTTAATCTAAGGTTCAGATTAACTCTAAGGTACATCCTAGCTAAACCGCAGATTTAAGAGTGAGCGGTGCAAACGGCCCGACATGATTATACATTAATTTGTTTACCTTGGCACATTAAAAGGCAGGCCACAGGGTAAAGGCGGCGTAAACCAAAATGGCCGCCTCGTGGACCAAGACATTTATAACTTCATTTTTTTCTTTATCGTCCTAATAGAGTATGTGTTTCAGGCTGGCAGGTATATATATTACATACGTAACAGTAACACATCATTTCTAGCAGAAAATTCGCTCGAAACGATAAACCACACACGCAAAATGTAGTATGCGTGGGTCAACATAACTACAAAAACAGTAAATTATGAATGAAAAATGATTTTAACGTAAATTGAACTGAAATTCCATCTAGCGATGTTGCCAAGTCCAAAATACGTCCCCGACATATGTACAGGGTGAGTTTTTAGTACCGGCTCGGTCGATAACTCCACTACTGTCATAAAGTCAAGTAGGTATGCTGTTCGTAGGCGTGATGCATAATTGTCATGCAGATTTATCAGGTAGGCTTTGAAAAATTGACAGTTTTCATAACCTGCTCAATACTTCGGTCCTGTGTGAGAAACCAGATTTAAAAATTGATTTTGCCATTGACGGTATTAAGGAAAATCTTTGAGAAATTGTCTACTTGCCTCTAGAATATATCAACTATGAACAGCAATATCCAGAACGGAGGCACTCTAAAACTAATGCGTTTGGAAGATTGAAGAATCGTTTTATTTGGACTGTGTCGTTTAATATTTCATAGCCTACCTGATACATCTGCTTGATAATTATACATGACGTCTATAAAATTGTTTCCTCAGCACACTTGACCTATATTACCTCGTTAATTCAGTGTTTTGACTTGATCAAGTACTATTATGGCCTTATAATTTAGTTGTTTGTTAAGAAAAAATAAAATTTGATAGTACTTTCTCAAAATAAATAAATTTTAGTAAACAAATAGAAGGTATATTCAAAATTTGTAGAAAAATCGAAATATCTCAGAAACTAATGAATGCAGCCATAACAAGTGCTATACAAAGATGAAAGAGCATATTAACATCAATTCTTTGGTGTAATAAAATATTGGGGGTTACATTTAAAAAATGAGAGAAAATCTAGATTTTGCATTCTACATCACCCTGTATACGAATATGCGTCACGGGCTTTTTTTGTGGCCGATTTTATAACTAGAGGATATTTTTAGTCTTTTCATGTAAAAAAAATAATTTTAATTCATTACTTTTTGATATACAGTACGTTCATTTGACCGCGATTTGGATATAAAAATGGTCATAACGTTTGAAATACCCTGTATAATGTAACAATACCTTATATTGGAAGAACGGAAATCATAAGTAGAATTTGAATATGGAACAATATATAGGGTGTCTCATTTAAAAAAATGCATGTTTGTATCACCACGTAGTTATGGATCACCCTGTATAAATCTAAATATTTTCTGAGCAAGGAGCATATCCGTGGCTGCAACTTTTATATACAACTTTTTTCGCTATCTTTTACAGTAGTGGAGTTATCGACCGAACCGGTATTAAAAACTCACCCTGTATATACAAATATCACTGTCAAGAAACTGGCTAACGCAATAGACCTAATCTACATATCAAAATACTTTCCCTTAAAGAAAAGCACGATTATGTGGCAAGACTGCATAAAGTTGCATTGATTTATTTTTATTTACTTCTGCTGACGGATTTTGAGGACACATACTTCAATTATGTTTTCAAAGGTAACATTTACTTCTTCAATAAAATGTATCTCTTACAGTGTGTACAACACCACAACAGTTGTTTTGGCTATCTCCGTCAAGCAAAATTGAAAGGTGGACCCGAGGGTAGACCTATGTCTAATAATGTATAGAAAGAGTTTTTTCCTTCAACGTTTATGAACTGTTGACATCTTACGCTATTTGTATACTTTTATCAAATAATACGAGTTAAGGCGAACCTATCTTTATATAAACAGTAGGATGGTTTTCTTGTTCAGACAGGAATCTGCAGGTCTGCAGCAATTTCGCTGGGCGTTTTAAACAGGAAGTAGCTTCATTAAAATTAGAATAAACAACTAGCAGCGCAAACGATTTCTTCATCAAAATTAGCAGGACGGTGATATACAGGGTGTTCTATAACGAGTGGAAAATAGTTGAGAACAGTGTATAAGTGTATCTCATTTCCAACAAAAAGTCATATAATAGGGTACAATTTTCAACTGTTTCAGGGATTAATTGAATTTTAGAGATTTTCATTAAAATGTAGACCTCCAAACGAAAACCCTAGTAAAACAAAATTTTACTGTCGGGTTTTAGAATCTTTGGTACTAGTCCTTAGAAAATATGCTATTACGTCGTTATCGACTAACTTCGGGAGGAGCGTCAAAATCAGCATGTGTTGAAAAATGACTTCAAGAAACGGTACAAAAAAATGAAATCTTAAAAAATCACCAAATAATTAACCATGCACTTTACGGTAAAAACATGTTCAGCTTTCTAGTTATCCACTGGTACCACAAATTTGTAAATGTAGTAAATACAGTTTGCATTTAAGCTCTAAAAGCACACTGGATCTCCGAGAGTACAAAATATCAACAGACCGCTTGGCAAAAACTTGTCATCGGATTTTTAATTTTTGTTATGGGTACTTGAATAATATGCTATTACATCATGATTCGTCATAAAAAGTGATCGGTTAACTAAAACTTCGGTATAGGGTCTCATAGTTGTATGATTTTAAAACTTCAAGTTGTAATTTAAAATGGATTCGTCTTAAAAAGTATCTTGTATCCGTAAAATTTCAGTTATGTATGGACTCATCAGTCCTACTTAAAAAAGTTGCATGTTTGGAGTCCACATGAAGCATAAATCGACAAAAATCCATTCTGCTGTTAGGATCGCCTTCCTTCAAAATGTGTAATGGTATAGTAGGAATATAGACCAGTTGTTTGCGCAGTGAACCACAACCTACCACTGCAAAATACCGTATGAGGCGATTTGCAACAGCGTAGGTAGATGCTGTAGGATCTTCATAATTTCTAAAAATTTGGTCGTCATCTTCGGGGTCATATAGATAAAGTCTACCGGTATCACTGGGACGTCATCGAAAGGTTCCTGTCTTGCGTAGACGTCGAAAAGTCCCAGAAAAAACTCTTTCGTTGGGTTGATTGCGATTAGGTTTTCGCCGTCTCTACGAAGACAATGTCCGCATATTCTTCATTTGTAAACATAATGACCACGGTGTAGATCTGTGGATCGATCATGAACGTACTTACACTAAAGCTGAAACTGTAGATGATTTTCGCGCACGCCGAAACACCGATACCATTGCCCATTATAAAAGTAGAGACGCAGCTGCCACAACCCACTGGATCTCAATTTGCGCAGGCGTGCGTTCATTATTGTCGATCTACAGCACAAAATCCACAGTTTCAGCTCTAGCGTACGTACGTTCATGATCGATCGATCTATCCACTAAAGATATGCTCAATTTTAGACCTACTACATTCTGGATGATTTACGAGCTCTCATTTATACATGAATGAAAATCTACGGATACACGATACTTTATATCGTGGCTTGTATGTTCTGCTTGATTACCTAGTTACTTTTAAGAGATTACCTAGCGACTTTTCAAGACGAATCCATCTTAAATTACAACTTGACTATACAATTTTAAGACCCCCTTACCGAAGTTTTGGTTAACCGATCACTTTTGATGGTTAATCATGATATACATTGGTCAAGTACCCATGACAAGAAATAGAAATCCGATGACAAGTTTTTGTCAAACGTTCTGTTAAATTTTGTACCCTTGGAGATTCATTATGCTTTTAGAGCTTAAAATGTAATCTGTGTGCCACATTTACAAGTTTGTGGTACCAATGGATAACTCGAAAGATGGGCCTGCTTTTACCGTATGGACGGTGGTGATTTTTTAAGACAAATTCACTTTTTGTAACGTTTCTTGAAGTCACTTTTCAATAAGTATGCTAATTGTGACAATATCTCGCGAAGTGTTTGAAACAAATGATCACTTTATTCCAGTTGAGTTCAGTCGATAATGACATAATAACATATTTTCTAAGGATTAATACCTAAAATCCCGAAATCCGACAATAAACTTTTGTTTTATTAGGGTTTCCGTTCGGAGGTCTACATTTTAATGAAAATCTCTAAAATTCAATTTATCTCTGAAACAGTTGAAAATTGGACCCTGCTTTATATGACTTTTACTTCCCACACCGATAGGTGAGTGGGGTATTGTGATCGCGAAAATTTTCGAATTTGAGATAATACACTTTTTGGGCGTTTTATGATGTCGACATAACGAAAATCCACGTCACTCATTTCCGTTCGTCTGTCTGTCGCGTTTTTCTACCCTCGTAATCTCAGTAACCGCTGCATGGTTTATGATGAAATCTGGGTAGTGATATGCTGTGGGGTCGAAGTGGGTAATGCTGCTATAATTTTGAAAATTGGTCCCAGGGTTGTGAAGTAATTATCAAAAAACCAAAAATTTCAAATATTCCTCAAACTTTGTTTTTGGGCGTTTTAGGTATTCCTGATCATTTTCTACTTTTTTTAGGTGGGGGTGGAATTGGGGTGATTGAGGGGTGCGGGGTTGTAAAACTGACTTGCAACTGAACTTCTTTATAGAAAAAAAACCATAAAATGAAAACATAATTAAGTGATTTTGAGAATATCATGATTTTCACCTCTGCAAGCTAGTGAAAAACATATTTTTGGAAAATGTCTGTTCTGATTGTTTAGCATCTTACTTTGCATATTTTTCATTTAGTTTTTCATAATATGTTTCTGAAACTTGCTTCTGCAAATATCTAAAGTTGATTTTTTATGGGCCCAAGTTTTGTATAGATTTCTGCATTTCTATATTCATACAAAATATCTGGATTCACCATAGTTAGCGTAGAACAGAAACTTTCCACAATTTCACCATCCACTAACCTCCAACACTGTACATTAAGTTAATGTACAGTGCCTCCAAGCATCTTGGGTATCAGAGTTGAGCTTTTTGATGGCAAACTTTGTGACTTTCATTTTTAGAGAACTTTTATGTAATAAAGATAGCCTTAATATTATGTGCTTTACATACAAAGACATACATCATACCGAGCATCATACTTGTTGAGATTTTTTTTTAATTTCTAATGCCTGTAACTTCAATTTTAGAATAAGAAGTTGTACAACTAGCAATGTTGTCTTACAGTATCTCTAGAGTTAAATTTGAAACAAAGTCCTAAAATAGGAAAAATCACAATTCACTAAACATCTGATCAGGGTAGGCCAATAATCAGCACAATGCAATATGTGCAAAAGTATTAAAGTAAATCTTGCAATATAAAATCCTTACTAGCATTTTGGTCACCTTTATAGCCATTATCAGAGTACAAATTGTTTCACAATAAATTTGGAATAAATAAGTTACTTAAAATATTGATATCTGTCTCAGGAGGCAGCTTTTGTTTTTTGTGAACTGACTTCCTAACTAAATCAGTGATTGTGAAATCTTAAAGCAACCACACTGTTAATAAATATAAAATAAGAACAAGTAATCCACTGATCTAGCTGAATCTTATGAGGGAATAATGTGAATCATAGTCATTAAAAGCTCCTGTTCTATTAACCCTACCAAGGTATAAACCTGGGGAGGGAGACTTATGGAAAGATAAATAAACATTATTTCTGTGTTGTGTGTCCAAGTACTTACAACTTGCTTTTATTTTCATGCTTGACATTAATATAAACAATAAAAATCAACTATCACTTTTTAAGATATTCATCGCAGTATGCAATCTGTGGTATCTTATAATAATACTTTTTCACTATTGTGCATTAGCACCAACATTTTCCCATTTTTAGAATGATACAATAACATAAATGAAGAGAACAATAAAATTAGGTTAATAGTTACTTAAGAGTTGAAACAATAAAATTCCATTTCCCACGAACCATAATGGCGAACAAATTAATGTCAAGCAACTCTCCTTTTACTTTTATACTTAGCCTGATTCACTTTATAATCATCATGAGTGTTAAAAAGTTGCAGTAATATCACTAAAATAACATCTTGAATATCATTATTATTGAATGTACTAAGAAGCTAAATTCTGGCCATTCTAAAATCAAAGAGACACATATTAAATTTCCCCTTTAGCAAGCATAGAAACTATGAACACTTATTTGCCCATTTATGTTAAGAAAGCTGTTTCTTTAAAATGTGTCACATGGTCTTATAGGTGCCATCAGGTTGATAATGACACCTGAACATGAAGAGACTAAAAAATATCTCAAAAACCTTTCAACACCTATTCAGCCAGTTTTCCCTAGGGGCACCCAGTTTTTGTTGTTAAATATCACTGATGAAATTTGGCATCACTAAAAAACATTGGAAGATCTATTTTGCTCACCAGCTCACCATTATTAGGGAGGAACCATAGATAATTTTGTGCTTTATATCTGTGCATTCTCTTCGATGCTAACTATTCTACTGACTTTAGTCATCAATGTGATGATTCTTAGAACTGTAAGACTACTACAGTAAGACTCTACTTTATTACTATAAGTTAGTATTGTCTATTTAAAAGATTTTAACAATTAATTTGTTTTGGATGCACATGCCACTATAACGAACAGCATTACCTCATTAGTGACACTATTGATTCATTAATTCTGTCTTATTTTGAGACTCAGCCTCTGCAAAACAGTTAAAGATCCTGCATATAAGACTGTTTTGTCTCTGCAAGGCACTACTGTGTGAGACTGTATAACAGAAATTACCTTAAGGTTACATAAAAATATATAAAATAGATGTATATAATACAAAATAAACTAATGAGGATAGGTATAGGTAATTTCTAGCAGCTGTCACTACCTAACAAAAAATAAATGTGTACAAGTACACAAACATTTTATGGATTATGATTATATTATGGCGAAAAAATAATTATTATAGTATATTTATGTAACATAGGTACCTATATAATGTTAAAATACAACATTCTTCACATTCAAAATCACTTTCTTGTCAAAAATAGCTCAAAACTTCTCAGTCTAATGAATAATGTGCTTAACCGGTGGTACCTACTGCTAAGCTATACTGAACTGTCTCATTCAAAATTCATAAATTACTATACAGTCAATAATCAAACTGAAAGGTAGTCCTAAGGGCCCCTCAATTCTCATTGGTATAGAAAGATAAGTCCTCTTCATTCATTCACCCTCAAGAAATGGTAATGGCTATTATAAAGAGCAAATACTGAAAATACACATTTGAAAGGATTAAAATAGCTTTACTAACATCTTCCGGCCGACCAGATGTTCAACAACACAGATATTAAAAACATAAACAAGGGAAGTAGCGAAGTACCTAAATCATAACAAATGAATGTCAAAAAATAGAGCTGGACCCAACCTACTTTCACAGGTGAGCTGATCTATTCCTTCGAAAATAATACCATATAATTAAGTATTCGCAAGTACATTTTCAAAGAAATCGTGGGCGTGTGATAAACAGTCAAACACCGGTTACTCTAAATAAAACGAGAAACATTCATGAGCCAGTATTATGAATGGGAAAATAGAACCATTGATTAGTACACAATGAATGATACTGATCATGTTTATGACAGAAACGATACCACTAAGGCGAGTCTGATAGAAAGCATCTATTAAAACAGCTTCAATTAATTAATTGCACATCATTAAAGATGCAATTATACGAATTTCCTGTTGAAAACCAGCAATGGGTAAACTGTGTAAAGAAAATCATGGCCGACTACTGTCACCCCGACGGGGGTGTATCGCAGGGGTTAAAATGTACTTACTCTTCATTCGACTCGGTCATGGTTCGTCTCTTGGAATATCCTACTGCTCGAGGTCCATTTGTTGGTGGCCCACACCATTTTTGCACAACATCAAATCCAACTTATCAACACGGGAAACACCATTGAACTAAAATACTGTTACACTGACATGTGGAGAGAGCGCATGCGCGGGCACTGGCGCGCCGACTTGTTGGCTGCCATGTTTGAATTTTAGCGCCACTTTGTTTATTGATTACTTCCGAACGGGGCTAGTCTACCACTTCGCATCAGGGTGCAGTAACAGCGTGCTATTCAGGGTGCAACCCTGTAGCGCCATGGATATTTTATTATACATCTTTACAGGATGAACCAAACATGATACTTTTGTGAGGCTATGATCTCAAAGATAAAGACGTTCCAGTGGTGTAACATTGTTCAACTATCAGCGGGGTTTTAATTTGATCAATAGGTTAATCAATGTTAGTCCGCAATACACCATATGATCCATGCATTTAAATAATATAATAAGTTCGATCGCTGGTGAATTGCTGTAACTAGGCTGGTGCACCCCCAGCTGCCTCTTTTAGGCATCGCCTTCAGGCAGATTGCCTACTAGCCGCACCCCAGCTAATTACCATACCAATGTCCATTGACATTCAAAACTACACGTCTAAAAAATTTGACACGGGTGAAAATTCAGATTCAGATGTGGTTAAAAGTTTGTAGGTACTTTATTTTGACAATAAGTTCTAGATATAAAAAATAAGATCAGACAAAGTGAAAGATCTTTTGTTAATTTTTGCATCCCACGTCCTAAGTCAGAGGACATTGAGATAATGATTATTTGAATGTTTTGTGATGTCTAATACACGAAAACATATGTCGCTCATTAACACCACCGTGTAATCTCAGTAACCGCTGTACCGATTCCTATGTCATTTGGGGTGAGATATATTTGGCAATAAATAATATACGTAGTATAAGTTGTTATATACATATTGTGTTATATTCTTGAAATATGGGTGCATTAGCGGTGGAGTAATTACCTACTAAAAAACAAGAATTTTCAGAATAGTAGCTACAAACATCGTTTTTAGGTAGGTACCTATTTTGTTTTGCATTTCTTTCAAGATGAAATGAACATGGATGAATACGGAAAGGACCCTAAATAAATGAGCTTGGCAATATTCCGTAGGCACATTTCATCGGGCCTGTGGACTCAGAATTTCACTTTCCACACGCAGTCTGTCTGTCACCATTTCTTGATACTTACTTGACGTTTGGGTACTTGACAGCTCTATAATTGAGAAAATTATGTGATAGTTTACCTAGCTTTTGGCCTGATTGCAATTATTCCAAAAACATTTCCATATATTGTGATACATTATACCTATGTACTATAATGTGCAACATAAAATCTCAGCTTATAGAGCCGATCAACAACTGTCGAAAAAATTAAATTTTTCACTAGGTCTTTCAGTAGGTATACATGTTTTTAATAATTTAGCAAAGCGGGGACAGTACCGGGGTGTGATATGATAGCCCAGCATGATTGTGTGGGAAGACTGGGAAGTATACTGAGTTAATCAACTTGACTTCCTCCGTCCATTAAAAAGGAAAATAAGATAGCTCCATACGCGTAAGGGTCTAAAAAAGGTCTGTATATGCCATATAAGCGTTAGATATTTTCGGGGTTCCCGCTGTTCCCAGTTATTTTCTGTTTTTTACTTACCTCATCATAGGTGAGAGGTGAGGGGAGTAAAGGAATTATCTTTAATTTTCAGATAAGTTTTTTGGATGTTTCTGATACCTACATCAAGCAAATTTGTGCCCTCACTTCCGTCGGTTTGTTTGCTGTAAAATTACCGGCAGCAAAATATCAGTAAGCTCCGCCGATTTTGATTAAATTTGACACCACCTATAATAATATGTGGTGTCATAGTAGTATAGGTAGTGGTAGAGGTAGTATAGGTATAGTGTTGTTATATTTTTGAAAATTGGTAAAGTGACGTCGAACTAATTAGCAGAAATCGAAAAGTCTCAGAACTGCTCTAAGCTTAGTATTTTGACGTTTAGAAAATTTTGAAAAATTTTCAAACTTCTAAATTTCTGAAAATTTCGAATTATTAAAAACTTTTTAAATATTTCGACGCCTTCCAACATAGGTAACGTCCATCGTTCTCCAAAAAGACCTAGGTATGCACAGGCTTCAATATCAACTAATTTCAGGTTACCACACTTCAGAGCACTCTCTTCCCCCCCACATCCTGAAACTACATGAGGTTTTAAAGTTTTGAATAAATATTTTGGAAAGTCAAACTTTTGAAAATTTGGGAAATTATGAAAATTTTTAGTAGATGTCTCCAAAATTTTGTTAGTTTCAAAAATTATGAAATTTTTGAAATCTTGAATTGCGGGTTTTCTCTACATACAGGGTGAGTTTTTAGTACCGGCTCGGTCGATAACTCCACTACTATAGAAGATAGCGAAAAAAGTTGTATATAAAAGTTGTAGCCACGGATATGCTCCTTGCTCAGAAAATATTTTGATTTATACAGGGTGATCCATAACTACGTGGTGATGCAAACATGCATTTTTTTAAATGAGACACCCTATATATTATTCCATATTCAGATTCTACTAATGATTTCCGTTCTTCCAATATAGGGCATTGTTACATTATACAGGGTGTTTCAAAAGTTATGACCATTTTTATATCCAAATCGCGGACAAATGAACGTACTGTATATCAAAAAGTAATGAATCAAAAATTATTTTTTTTACATAAGGAGATTAAAAATATGCTGTAGTTTTAAAATCGGCTATAAAAGAAACGTGAGACGCATATTCGTATACAGGGTGATGTAGAATGCAAAATCCAATTTTTCTCTTTTTTTTCAAATGTAACCCCCAATATTTTATTATCCCAAAGAATTGCTTTAAATATGCTCTTTCATCTTTGTATAGCACTTGTTGTACCTGCGTCCATCAGTTTCCGAGATATTTCGATTTTTCGGTAAATTTAGAATATAGCCTCTATTTGTGTACTGAAATTTATTTATTTTGAGAAAGTACTATCTGATTTGTTTTTTATTTAACGAACAACTAAATTATAACGTCTTGATAGTATTTGATGAAGTCAAAACCCTAAATCATCGAGATAATAAAGTCAAGTATGCTGAGGAAACAATTTTGTAGGCGTCATGCATAATTATCAAGTAGATTTATCAGGTGGGCTTTAAAAAATTGACGGTTTTCATAACCTACTCAATAATTCCGTGCTGTGTGAAAAACCAGCTTTGAAAATAAATTTTTCCATTGAGAGTATTTAAGAGAATCTTTGAGAAATTGTCTACTTGCCTCTAGAATATATCAACTATGAATAGCAATATCCAGAACGGAGGCACTTTAAAACTAATTTGTTTGAAAGATTGAAGAATCGTTTTATTTGGACTGTGTCGTTTCACATTTCATAGCCTACCTGATACATCTGCTTGATAATTATGCATGACATCTATAAAACTGTTTCCTCAGCACACTTGACTTATATTATCTCGTTAGTTAAGTGTTTTGACTTGATCAAGTATTACTATCGCCTTATATTTTAGTTGTTTGTTAAGCAAAAACAAAATTTGGTAGTATTTTCTCAAAATAAATAAATTTTATTAAACAAATAGAAGGTATATTTAAAATTTGTAGAAAAATCGAAATATCCCAGAAACTAATGAATGCAGCCATAATAAGTGCTATACAAAGATGAAAGAGCATATTAAAAGCAATTCTTTGTTATAATAAAATATTGGGGGTTACATTTGAAAAAAGAGAGAAAATCTATATTTTGCATTCTACATCACCCTGTATACGAATATGCTTCGCGGGATTTTTTATAGCGTATTTTAAAACTAGAGGATATTTATAATCTTCTCATGTAAAAAAATAATTTTTGATTCATTACTTTTTGATATACAGTACGTTCATTTGACTGTGATTTGGATACAGAAATGGTCATAACTTCTGAAATACCCTGTATAATGTAACAATACCCTATATTGGAAGAACGGAAATCATTAGTAGAATCTGAATATGGAATAATATATAGGGTGTCTCATTTAAAAAAATGCATGTTTGCATCACCACGTAATTATGGATCACCCTGTATGAATCAAAATATTTTCTGAGCAAGGAGCATATCCGTGGCTACAATTTTTATATACACTTTTTTTCGCTATCTTCTACAGTAGTGGAGTTATCGACCGAGCCGGTACTAAAAACTCACCCTGTATATAGAAAACCCCAGTCAGATAACCTGCTTTGTACTCTTTCCTATAATGGTTCACCTACGGTAGCCGTAGAAAGAATAAGTATTCTGACACACTAGAGCTAGTTTCTTACATATTTAACTACCCGCCCGCATAGAATTCTCATTGCGACATAATTACAGTGTCTACAAATTCTGCATTTGCCATGATTCACTCGATATGTTAAACTTATGTACTATGTTTCTAACAATATAAGTACCTATGCTAAGCTTCATTATTAAATCACAGATCTGACTGTATTTTTTAGGTATCACGCTGTTACGTATGTGTATCATTGAATATAACTTGCTGAATGAATAGGGGATGAAAGTAGTATAGATATGCCGATTCTGATCCCCCCGAGGTCATTTGAAGGTCATTTAAATGGGGTGTGGATAACCTTGAGATGTGACGTGGGCTTTTCTTATAGGTGCCGATTCTGATCCTCCCTGAAGTTCATTTTGTAACGTTGTGTTTTCAAATGTGATCGTATCTGAAGGGCTTGTTTCAGTGGGGTGTTGGGTAACCTTGAGTTTTTTTTTGTGTTAGTGTATAGCTGCTTATTTTGAACGTCCTTGAATGTGACTATTGACTGGATTACCTTGAGATTTGACGTGGTGGATAACCTAGAGATTTGACGTGAGGCCAATTGCAATCCTCCCTGAAGGTCACTGATATAGGGTGTGGATAGCCTTGAGATCAGTTGTATATTTTTCTTATGAGGCTTGATAGTGATGCTCCCTTAAAGTCATTCAACTGGGGTGGGAATAGCCTTGAGCTTGACCTCACAGAAGAACGTGTTCTGCTAACGTCAGACCTTGCCACCATAAGCAAGCAACCGGAGGTGGGGGTACGATGCCCTTGAGGATCTAGCTATAAATCGAGGAGGTTCGAGCATCGATGCTACAGTTGCCTGACTCACAGTGACTAGCATATACTCTAATAAAATGCATACATGTAGTGATTGTGGTAAACTTTTTACGCGTTCGGACAATTTGCGTCGGCATAAGAGAAATATTTGCAGTGTGAATCCCACAAATGGACCACCAGCTAAAAAAATTAAATTGGATAGTACACCTCCGAATATGATATGTCCTTGCTGCAATGTTTCGCTTCCGAACAATCGAATGGCTGCTCATGCAAGGACATTACAACATAGAACAAATTCATCGATCCCGATCAGTGATGGTGTGAGACTTATTAAAAGTGCATTCAAATGTAGAATTGCCAGCTATAGATTTAGCACATCAGAATTGTACACCGACTTTAAAGAGTTTTTCGAAAATATTAAGCAAAATACGCTAGATGTAATAGAAGAGAAACTTCGAGTGCACAGAGCTCTGAAAGTGAACATGGAAGTATTCGGGAAGTACGTATTACAGACGAGTGATGTAGCAGATATCAAATCCTTCAATACGGTTAATAAAGTAATAGACGAAAGCACAGAGCTGTCTGATGTTTATCAACAATTTGCTGATGAAATTACATCCCAGCCATCTGAGTTTGAGGAGAAGGATTCTGGTATGTTAAATATTTAGAGAAGTGCATAAATTAAGATAGTAACCTTTGTTGTTTTTTTCAGGGTGGGCGATTGAATGTATCCTTTATGCTGAAGTGAACATTAACAAGTTTTCACCATTGGGTGGATCATCTTATATAAAGTTACCATACTTTATAGAGAAGAAGAAGGCAGTGATAAATGTGCGAAATCAAGACCAGTGTTGTTTCGCTTGGGCCGTCACATCAGCGCTACTACCAGCAAGCACCCGAGTAGTGGAAGTGTCGTCCTACCCGCATTTTTCAACCATTTTGAATGTCCATGGTATGAACTTTCCCGTTACTCTTAAAGATATCTCATTGTTCGAGAGAAATAATAATATCTCTATAAATGTGTATGGGATTGAAAAAATAATCAAAGATGGTAACGTCACATATGAAATAGTTGGTCCATTGAGATATGCTCAGAAGAAATTAGCTTTACATGTCAATCTGCTCTATTTAACGGATGATAAAGGGAATGGTCACTATTGTTGGATAAGAGATCTTTCGCGATTAGTTGCAAATCAGTTAAGTTCAAACGGACATAAGCGGTACTTTTGTGATGGTTGTTTGTTATATTTTTCAACTAAGGCATATCTAGATATTCACCAAAGGAACGATTGCAATCATATATTCACAATAACACCCACAGAGAAACTACGAACTGATAAGTTTGGTAATCAGGTTCCAGAAAACATACTTAAATTCGAGAATTTTGAAAAGCAAATGCCGGTCCCCTTTGTGGTGTATGCGGATTTTGAGTCATTATTAAAACCAATCGATAGTTGTGAACCCAACCCAGAATATTCGTATACAAACGAAACCCACACACATGAACCATATTCATTTTCATATTTTATTAAATCTTCATTTGATTCTGACTTATCCAAATTCGTCTTGTATCGAGGTAAAGACGCGGCGAAAGAATTCGTGACAAGGCTAGAAGCTGATCTTAAAGAACTATATTTCAAATATTTGAAAGATGTAACTCCCATGATCCCTTTAACGCCGGAAGAGCAGATTGAGTTTGACACTTCAACGAAATGTAACATCTGTGAGAAGCCATTTTCAGGATCCGATATTAAAGTTCGCGATCACTGCCACATAACTGGTAAAGTTAGATTTGGGGCTGCACATTCGAAATGTAATTTAAATTTCAAATTACCAAATTTTATACCAATTATAACGCACAATTTAAGTGGGTACGATTGTCACCTATTTATCAAACAACTATCTTCTCATGGAGATAAGATAGACGTGGTAGCCCAGAATAAGGAAAAATACATTTCATTTACAAAAAGTCTGTATATGCATGACTATGTGGACCGAACCGGTAGAATAAGGAGGAAGTTTTTACAAATGAGATTTATCGATAGTTGTCGTTTTCTACCTGGATCTTTGCAAGCATTATCAGACAGTTTGCCTAATAGGGATTTTCTGGAGAGTAAAAAGTATTTTTCAGATCCTAGAGTCTTTAATTTAATTAGACAGAAAGGTGTATTTCCTTACAATTATGTGGATGATGTAAAGAAACTGGACCAGGAATATTTACCATCAAAGGCAGAGTTTTATGATAAGTTAAATGAGAAAGATATATCTGAGGAGGAATACGCGAGGGCAATAACTGTATGGAGAACGTTTAACTGTAGGAATCTGGGTGAATATTCTGATATTTATTTACGGACCGATGTTCTTCTCTTGTGTGATGTCTTTGAAAGGTTCAGGAGGAATAGTATGAATATTTACAAATTGGATCCAGCACACTACTACACAACCCCTGGATTGTCTTGGGATGCGATGTTAAAGTATACCAAAATTAGCCTTGAGCTCCTTACGGACATAGATATGATTGGGTTCTTTAAGAATGGTATTCGCGGGGGGATAAGTCAATGCAGCGATAGAATGCACGAAGCAAATAATAAATATTTACCAAATTATGATCCATCTAAAGAGTCAACATTTATATCATATCTCGACGCCACGAATCTTTACGGGCATGCTATGTCATCACCTCTTCCAACTGGGGGTTTCGAATGGATGGGGGATTCGGAAATATCTACATTCGATTTAGAAAATGCCAAAATAGACGGTGAGAATGGCTATGTCTTGGAGGTTGATGTGCGATATCCTGAAGGGTTACACGATTCACATAGCGACCTTCCGTTTTTGGTGGAAAGTATTATCCCACCAAACGCCAAGACAAAGATTCCGAAACTAATCCCAAATCTGTACGACAAGAAAAAATATATTGTACATTATCGCGTCCGTCAACAAGCTGTAAGGTATGGTTTGCAAGTAACCAAGGTTCACAGGATCCTTAAGTTCAAACAATCGTTCTGGTTGAAGGAGTATATCGATCTCAATACGACAATGCGTAATAAAGCAAATAATAAATTTGAAAGGGACTTCTATAAGCTTCTAAACAATGCAATCTTTGGAAAAACTATGGAAAATGTAGATAATAGAAGAGATATAAAGTTGGTCACACATTGGGAAAATCATCGTAATAGCATCGGTGTGGGAGCACTAGTAGCTCGTCCAAATTTCAAGAGTTGTTCCATATTTAACGAAAATCTTGCAGCTATCCATTTAGGAAAAGTTAGGGTACATTATTTCAAGCCAATATACGTGGGATTCTGTATACTAGACATATCTAAAATAGTAATGTATGATTTTTTTATGGTTTTCTTAAAAAGCAGTTCAACGATAAAGTATCTATGCTTTACTGTGATACAGATTCGCAAATTTTGAAAACTCATACAGACGACTTCTATGAATTTATGAGAAATAATATCAGCGAGTTTGATACTTCAAATTATAAACAAAACAATGAGTTCAAAATTCCAGTCAATGACTCTATTCTGGGTAAAATGAAAGACGAATTTCCAGAAGACCCTATAATAAGTTTTTACGGAACAGGTGCGAAAGCATACTATATCAAGTCAGTTAAGGGAGAAATGAAAAAAGCAAAGGGTGTTAAAAAAGCAGTAATACAAAATCAGTTATGTGGTAATGATTATAAGCATATAATAGAGAATGGTGGTCTGATTTTAAGAAAAATGAATACATTCAAAAGTAGGCTGCATGATGTATATACAGAAGTCAAAAATAAAGTAGCTTTAGCACACAACGATGATAAAAGGTTTATAATTCCAAATACAACAAAAACTTTACCCTGGGGGCACTCTGACATTGAATTTTACCAAACAGACCCCACAACGAATGTAAAATATGCGATCGATGCTATTAATGAGATGACAACGCGCGAAGCTCCTGAAGATGGTAATTTAGATCTACTTATACAATTAATGTTAGCCGAAGTTTCTAGATATTAGATTTAAGTTACTGTACGCTTGTAAAGTAGGATAGCATTGAATAAATGCTTGAAGAATAAAGTTGGCCATTTTATTTCAACTTTTGCGCCTAAACTGACACTACTCATCACCAACATCATATTCAGTGGCAAACGACATGACTACAGTTGTTGTAGATATTCAAGGATATCATATCGAATCAAAATTTGTTCCAAAAGAGATAGCATTTAAGAAAGATGGAATATTGTACCATTACATTGTTAAACCTATGGTTCACTTCAGTAGACTGAACGTGAAAGACCAGAGAACTGTTAAGTTTGTGGAAAAGTATAATCATGGTATTAGATACAAAGCAGGAAATACAGATGGTAACCAAATAATGAAAATAATCAAGCATCACGTTAACAACGGTGATATAGTCTTTCTGAAGGGCCATCAAAAATATATCTATCTACTCAAATCTGTTGCTGAGCTGAGCTTAGAAAACGTGGAGATAGTGAATTTGGAGACCGACAATGATATCCAGCTTAACGTGAACTTGAACAGAGAATCAATATGTGATGATGTAATAAGGTGTAATTATCACTCCCAAAACAGAAACGGTAGGTGTGCCTTGAGTGTTTGCACGATGATTGATTTGTGGATAAGGAGATACCGTTCAACCATCAAAGAGCAGAAAGGAAATCTTCATTTACTACAAGACGACCAATATTTTTGAATTCCAAGTTACATTACTAATGTTATTTTGTTGAATAGGTTGTATTAGTATTCCAATATATTCATCAGAAAAATATCAGACTGTTTCATTTAATACATACCACGATACATGCCAAAGTGTATAGGGTGGCTCATATTGAAGTTTTGTTAGCAAAATTAATTCATTTCTCGAAGTATAAAAATTAACCTTATTCAAGAAATGTTGTTACAGCCAGACGTGTAAGAAACACAGGGATTACCGAAAACGTCTGGCAACATGGCAGTAGATATGGCAGGGTTTTGGGGGCTGTCCCTCATTCCCTCCACTCAAGCGATTCGACCTATTAAAGTAGTGGGCGGATATCTCTATCCCACTCTTCCTTCTAACCAATCAAAAATGGGGAGAGGGCGATCAGCAAGCGATTAGGGTAGGAGTTTAAGGCATTAAACTGCTGGTCGGAACCAGGAGAGGTCATTCTGTTTAGCTTTCGATAACAGACAAGCAGCTACAGCCACCTTCCAGCAACAAGCGACTAATTCGAGGATGTCTGCAAAGATGAATGTAAGTATAAATAATTTGGGTATAATTTGAGGGACTGCTCTGCCAACTGTTGGCAATGATATACGTTTCTAAGCATTTTTTTCTTTTATTGTTACAGATGACCACCGATGCCCTGTACCATTCCGACGATGACGACTTCCAACCTTCACCAGCTAAGCGACCAGCACCGCAACCATCCGCCTCCGTGGCGGGGCCAAGCCCGACCACTAGGAAAAGGACGGCGCCGGTGAAGGTAACGACTGGCACAAAACGCCAGAAGAAGGAAGGTAGCGCTTCCGAAAATAAATTGGTTGCGAAGCAATCAAAGCCTTTGAGGAAGACGAAGGAAAGCCGACCGTCGACTTCGATGCCGCAAAAGAAGCGAAAAGAGGGTGCTAGAATGAAGTCGTGTAAGTCAGCATACAAGACTTACGCGGCTCAATACCAGCAATATGAGCCCTTCCTTTTCACTTCAGTTGCTGCACCGGAGTCGACAGTGGATTTCTCGTTTCTTAACGAGGCCCCGATTACGACGGATCCAAGTTGTTTTCGCAAGTCACCTATCCGGGTGTTGGCTGGACTTGAGGAGCCTGGTGTGGTGTCGTCGTCGATAACTCCACCGGAACGGTGTCAAGCAAAAATTGTGGTTCATGAAAATTTGCTAGTCACCGCTTCAGTAGAATTATCAACGAAGGCACCTTCAGAGCCCGATGAAAGACCGTCAACCCCGGAGCGGTATCGTACACCCTCACCGACGCCATCCCGTAAGCTGCCAGCTACACCGAGGACACCGAAGATACTAGCGACCGAACCGTCCCAGGAGTCGCTAGCATCTTCGGCATCTAAGGAGAGCGGCAGCTCTAGCAGTAGTGGTTGTAGTGGTAGTAGTAGTAGTAGCAGCAGTAGCAGTGAGAAAGTGGCTACTACGAATGAAACCACTATGCTTGGCCCACTAGTGTCCTTCTATGCTGGCCAACTGCAAAAGGTCGAAAGGGACCTGCAGAAGGCGGAGGCGGAAAAGATGCAGTTGTCCGAAGAAGTGCAGTCGCTGCAGACGCTCGTTGACTTAAAACGAACCGTCGTCGAGGAAAGGCAGCGACTGCAGGAGCGTCTCCAGCAGTTGGACCAGCGTTTGGCAGAGATGGATGATGCGGAGCAAGCTGGTGAAAATATGAAGGAACGGGAGCGGATCGTTGGGGAAAGGGTAGCGCGACTGAAAGGAAAAAAGGAAAAACTGGTGGGACGGATGGCTACGGTCATAGCTTATGAAGATGACCCTATCTGTCTGTCCCAATCCCAGTAGTTTTTTTATGTATATATTTTTTCCTTTGTTTTTCCTTTGTTAACTTGTAGATATTTAGAGTTAGTTGTATGTATGTATATATTTTTCCATTTAGAATTAGCATTATGTATTTATTTTTATTTAGTTTGATATTTTTCATAGTTAATAAATTAAAATGTATATTTGTGGAAAAATAAAACAAAAAAAACAATTTAGATTTTAAAAAAAATTTGTAAAAAATGTTGAAATTTAGGTATTTATTTGTATATAGGGGTTAGTGATTTGTGTACATTTTTATATAATAGTAGTAATGTACAAATGTATTTTTATGTATATCTTATAATTGAGAAAATATATAAAACAAGTTTTAGTTGATGAAAAAGTATTTGTGAAAAAAAGTGTCTTTAAATTTTGTATTCATTTGTATGTAGTTGTTAGATATTTGTGTAAATTTTTCTAGAATAGTAGTAATATACAAATGTATTTTTTGATCATAATAACTTTTATGTATCTTATAATTCAAAAATAAAGAAATTGAAATAGATATATATCGATTCTGAAATCTAGTTTATTTCTGATTAATAAATGAGAAAAAAATATGCAAAAAAAAAAAAAATTGTTTATGAATTGAATGGGTCGTGCTAAGTTTCGGTAAAGGTGGAGGTTAGGTCGACTGCTGCGCCGTCGACTAACATCGACACGGGCGGTGGGTCGACGGCTCCGCCGTCGACCCACCTTATCTCGCCGCGCATACAAAGGCTCGGCGGAGGCCCATTTTGACGCATTTTGAGGGGCAAATGTGATCTTCAAGGGTCCTTCAAAACGGTAGTTTTTTCAGAAAAAAGACTGAAAAAAAAACGTTAGAAGCATGAAAAAATCGAGATAGACAAAATTGTAAGACTGATAAAAAAGTACACCACTAAATAAAATTTTTAGAAAGATCCTTCATTGGTGAAGCCGCCCACGCTCGATGAATTTTTTTCTGTCACGGTGGTAAGGTTTTTGAATAAAGTACGATTTAAAAAAAAAACAAGTTTATTGGTTGATACAAACAAAAAATCTCTTTATAATTCACAAAAATAGCGCCTCATATCTCCTCCTCGCTATCTACAGGAAAAGGTAATTCCACTCTCTGGTTTTCTGGACCATCCGGACGATCAGGATCATCATCGTCGCTGTTATCAGATGAGCTGTCAATTGTAAACAGCAGGAACCCCAGTGGCTGTCTTGTGGAGTCGCACGGTCCATCGTCCATCGGTGACCTCGCCACCGCCCAATGTGATTGGTCGGGTAACTCACCATCAGGAACCGCAGTCTCGATACTCCATATGCTGGAGTTATCATTGTCGTCATCTAACCAAGACGTTGAGTCGCAAGGTCCGTTTGACTCTGTAGTCATTTCGCTGCTAAATGTGTTAATTCGTCACTTGATTGTACAGTATGATTTTCATTGACAAGAACTCTCGTTTTTATGTTTCTAGTTCCCCACACTAAAGCCCCCTCCATACCTCCTCCCCTCTTCATCTATACATCTTTAGAAGTAAACTTAGTGTGTTATTGGATGGAACGTCGATGGCATTGGTGGGTGGGTACTTATATGCGTGCCCCAAACCAAGACACAATAATCTCACAAACGCTCAAGGCGCATTTACCGTTTCTGTTAGCACACTGGCACTCATGCTTCATACTATTTTCAAGTATCACCAATTACTAAGTTACTGAGCGCTTATTGATAGAACAAGTAATTGTATTATTATATGAGGGGATGGATATAGAAAGGAAAAAATATTGCTTCTTTTTTATTTCATTCATTATTTATTTTATTCAAGATGAACATTACTTTATACATCGAAAAAAGATAAAACAGTTTCTTTTTCTTCATTCAATTTTGTCCTTTTCTGTTCAGATTTCATACTAAGAGTATCAATCCTCTTCTGACAATCATCTAACTGTCGCTTCCTTTTATTTCTGCACTCCTTGACACGTTTTCTTTCTTCATCTAACTGCTTTATTCTTTCATCATCCGCTGCCTGGGCTGCCTGAAGCTTGTCACAATGGGCCATCTCCTCTGCCAATTTCTTTTCTGCACTTATTATTTCAGCTTTAATTCGCTGAATACTACTTCTCAACGCATCCCTCTTCTCGTCGAAGTCGTCCATTGGAGGTTGCTTCGATTTAAGTAGTGTTTCTCTTAAAATGTTGCTAACTGGTTTGGATGCTGCCTGTTTCGACTTTCTCACTGCTGGCACTGTTGACGCTGTACCCGTTGATGTTCTCGCTCCATCTCCAACTACTGGCGGCATCGATGCTGCACTTGTTGATGCTATCGCTGCATCTGTTGATGCTCTTGGTACATCCATATCTATTTCTACCACCGCATTAGCATCCTCCGCGATTCTCCGGTCTGGCTGCTCCACATGAATAAACTCGTGAAGTTCATCCTGGACTTCTACTGCCAACTGTGTAAACTGCACCCCGTCACTCTGCAGTTCCTCCAGAATGGCTTGCAAGCAATCGCCACTAATAGCGTCTTCGTTCTTTGTTGGTTGGTTGGCCATGATGATGTACGTAATATGTAGTGTTTTCTACGGAACAGTATGATTCTTTGAAGACTGTAGAACTGATAAACCATTGAAAGTAGACTTGTATTTATACAGAAAACACTCTACACGACAGTAGTAAAATCCAAGAGGGGGAACATTGAAATACTGATATGGGTGGTGTACGTGCAGCTGTTTAATGATGTACACTATAATAGACCAATGAGAGGACTGGTTGAAATGTATCACAACCAATAAGCGTTTATGGGCGGATTCACTTACAGTTCGGTCAATAACGATGTCCGTTAGAAGCCACCGATATCGATGCTACATGGCAGTAGTAAAATCTGAGAGGGGACCATTGAAATATCAATATGGGTGGTGTAAGTGCAGCTGTTTAACGATGTACACTGTAATAGACCAATGAGAGGACTGGTTGAAATGTATCACAACCAATAAGCGTTTACGGGTGGATTCACTCACAGTTCGGTCAATCACGATGCGCGTTCGAAGTGGCTGATATCAATGCGCGCATGCGTTGTCGGCGCGTATAGCGAAATGTTCTCTATTTCCACTAATAATCTTACGTACACCAGCTGGCAAGTAGGCGGATCTTCTTTTTTTTGCTTTCTTTAACGATATACACTGATGGGGGAAGACAGTAGAGGAGGGAGGCTTACCTACCTGGAACTGTATAAATATGATGGTGAAATGAGAGTTCTTCAGTGCAGTTCTGCTACCGCTACTACTACTACTACTATACTACCGCTACTACTACTATTTTGAAAATGGAGTATTCGAAGAAGTTGATCCCCTGCCCCTACGATGGTGAACATGAGGTGCGGCGTGGGACAATTGGGGACCATTTGCTGGTTTGCCGTTTCCGGGGTTGTGGTCCGGTGAATTGGCCACAATATATTGCTACCTATCTGAGTAAAGGTAAGTTTCCTCATTTCACTATATATCCCTACACGAGCAAGCTATCAAATGACAACTAGTTTATAACAGAATAATCCAAAAGTTACAGTTGTTCTACAAAATATCTCTTTATTTGCAGAGCCATCCACCCAGACAGGAAGCCATAAGGAAGCCGAGGCCAGCAACCCCACCACGCCACCGCAGGACCCATCGAAGTACGGACTAGTGCAATGTCCACGTGTTGCAGCGCATTGGGTCAAACCTACGTCGATGGGAATGCACCTCCTGCGGTGTGCCAAGAACGTGCTGCCTACCAAGAACGTGCCTACCACGCCACCACAGCATCACCTCGCAAGCCGGAGAGATGTGGAGGTTCAGCCTGAAGGTACATAATTCGTTTCTGCGACAAAAACTTTTTTTCTTTTTTCATATACCTTACACATCTTTATCCTAGAAGTCACAGAAAATTGATCTCTACTAAACATCATTGTATTAATTTTGCACTGATACAATCATATTGTATAACTCTAAATTTTAAATAAATCAAGCCACACAAAAATTCTTCAGTACATCCACATAGATTTTCAACCTTCTGAATCTTACCCACATTCACATAAATTACAAAACCATATTTTCTATTGTTTCAGAAAACTGGGATAATGATGATTATCCCACGTATAGGCCGAATCTCCAGAACAGAGAAGTAATCCGGGATCCTCCCCCTTGCCTCTCCAAGAGGGAGAGAAAGCTGTGGAGGAGAAGCGAGGTGGTGCGCTTCAACAATATAACTAAATAATTTTTACTTAGGTTAGGTGTATTTTATGTATTAGAGATTAGGGTAGAATTAAATAATAAAAGTAAATTGAAAAAACTGCTATTTTATTTCCAAAAGTATCGAAACAAATATACACATTGAAATTATTACTGCTAAACATAGTCTGCGCTCCGTCATATCAATCATCACAGTACATCTGCTGCGTCTATCCAGGAATTCTTGTTCTTTTGGAAACCTAACCATTTTACAAAGAGCTTGTTTCCTCTCCTTTTTAAGACTTTTTCAATCAAATACTCATTTGGAAACTGTGTTTTTCTTAGCTCAGCTTCATAGAAACAACCGCTTATTGGTCGCCGATCCATATCTTCTAGCATATATGTGACCGGATCTGTAATATTAACTTTGCGTATTTTGAAGAGCTCCGTGGAATAATTCGGAGTGTAACCTTTTTCAAATACACCTTTATATCTGCTTATTCTCACAACGTCTCCAAGATTAAGTTTGCTTTTGCCAGCAACCTTTGGATTGCGATACGCACTCAATCGAGTGTGAACATTAATTTCAATAGGGGCCAATCCAGTTGTTCGATGTATTCTATTGTTATATACGTTAGTGATATCATCCAAAATAGTGATCCATGTGTAACTTCCTCTTGTGGAAAATTCTTTGAACAGAAGGTGCTTTAGCGAACGGATAGCCCTTTCAGCAATTGCGGCCTTCTTTGTACTGTATGTGGAATAATGGTTAATTCCATACTTGTTCATGAGAGAAGAAAATTTTCTGTTGTAAAATTCGGTTCCATTATCTGTTTGTAGATTAATTGGATAATATCCTGCGTCCCTTATGATATCGCCCATTGCTGTCGTTACCGTTACCATATCTTTCTTCTTGATTGGTCTACACCATAGGAACTTAGAATAGCAGTCAATGACTACCAATATGTATCTATATCCATTATTTTCTTTATGGAAAGGTTGCATTTCCGCTAAATCAGCTTGCCATAAGTCAGCGAAACCTTTTATGATAGTTTTTCGACGGCGAAAGTTCTTCCGAACTGCCCTGTGTAACTCTTCTGCTATGCCACGTTTTGTTGCGCTGTTAACTGACATATCTACATGTAGAGGTCTGACTCAGGTGATTGTAGAACAGAAACTGATCATTAATCATGAAAAATCTACTGATCTATGGTCTGAGTTGATTTAAAGTGTAGCCTGCAAGCCACGCTGGTAAAACAGGGCCACCTTCAACATCGAATTCCCTTTTGACTTCACTAGCTAATTTCTGGCAAAAATTATATACAACCTCTAGTTGCTCTAAAATGGATATCAAATTGGTTGTTAATACATCAATCTTTTTCTCAAGGCCATCACTCAATTCTAGCGTTTTGCTATTCACCATACTTTCAAGCATATCAGTGGTACTTTTTAGTTTTTTTTCAACATACTTTATATGAACAGAGTCATTTTCATCTGTAGGATCACCAACATTCTTTAACTGCTTTCCATTGATATCATAATTTCCAGTTTGTGTAAGTTTAAAACCAATACCTGGAATACCACGTACAGTCGTATGCTTAGAACTGCGACGACCAAACTTATCTATCGTATTGTGCATCGCTACGAAAGCGTTATACTATTAGTGGGATCTTTCAACTTGCAAATATATACCCCAAAATTAGCGTATTACGCCCTTTTCACGCAATTCTTCTATTATAGATAAAATTTCGTTATCGTGGTTTGTGTGACCAGCCGATTTTGAGCTGTATAGCAATTTCAATCGATCAATCAGCTCGTTGATGTCGTTCCAATACACAAAGTCGCGTTTATTAGTGTTAAATATCTTATACTTAGGTATCTTCATTTGTGTATGTCCCCTACCAACTCTGGCTCTCAAATGCATGGGGGATGATGTAGATAGGATATTAAATAATTTATTGAAATACTCAGATCCGTCGACATTGTAAATATTAAGAGGTGTGTAATCTTTGCGAAGTACATTAGTTAGATTCAATATGGACCTGAATGTGTGTAGAGTTTTCGAGTCGGAGTTTCGTGTATCTCCTACAAACATCATATCTAGTAAGTGTGGGGATATTTTGAATTTACTAGTCTTATCACCCGATGATAAATGAACCGCCTTATCATCAAATTCCACTTCATGTACACCCATTAACAGCTTCTGTGATTGTGGGTCGATCCTTACATTATAAACACTTCCATAGGCCGGATGTCCTGCTCTCAAATTATCTATATGACTTTTCAACACCTCAGCAACTGCCTCTCTATCCACACTTGAATTAGCTGTAGATACATACTGAGTGACTGAATCTCTTTCCCTCTCATTAATTGATGATGGTGTATCAGGTAACTCCTTTATTGGTGTTATACCGGAAAAAGCAGCGGAAGTCAAATCTTCGAATCTCGGCCCTTTTGGTGTGCTAGTAGAGGGAAGGGTTTGATTTGGATATGTAGATGGTGGTTTTTTAGGAGTGCTCGTAGGACCAACATTTTGAATTGGCTGTTTCGGTAGCGTAGGATTGGATGCATTTGCTATTGTCTTCAACTGTTTTGTAATAGGCTCATATATCTGTTCCAATGAAGTGTTACCGATTTCGCGGGCTTTCCTTACATAGTTGAATTTTCTCCGCACTGACTCTGTTGCATCAACTAATTCTTTTTTTAGAGCTACCTCATCATTGCTCTGTTGTTGTTTCATTCTGGTATATGTAATGTTGCCACTGTGATGTATGCTGATTGCAGTCTCACATTCAATTGATGATATTATTAGTCTTGCAGTGGATTTATGAAGCTATCGAATCCCTTCCGGTACCTGCCGTTTCTTATTTCTCTATCTTTGTCGATAACTAGGAATCCATATTTATCCCTCCAACATATTGCACACATGTCTTGAAATTGCTTAAAAGTTACATCGGGAGCCACATGGTCAGAGAAAACATGTGATAAATTTGTATTATCGACCTTAAACAAAACTATCAGGTTTGCGTTGTCTCTAATCACTCTTTTCGGTACCCAACTGTAACTTTGCACACAGTAAAAGCAATCCACACCTTTGTGTCGCCCCATACTGAAGTATTCTCGTATAGCATTTTGATTCTCACATATCACATCATCAAAGATAAAAACTGAGTTTGGTTTGGCTTCTGACGGTGGTGGAACTTCGGTATTATTAGCAAATGCATAATATCCTAGTCCATCTATCGAACTCATTACTTTTTCAATGAATGCGTACTTGGGTTGGTTGAGCGATTTTGAAAAAATATATAAGTTCTCAAAAAACAGCCCATTCGGATGTAACAGGAGAGATACTAGTACATTGGTTTTTCCACAGTTTGATGGTCCAACTATAATACATCGAATTGTTGATGGTAGTAGTACCCCATGTCGACGACGAGAAGTATTATTTTCCGGATCAGTAACATTGACATCTATATTGCTAATGTCTAATTCCTGGTCCTGTTTTGTCACCTTCATCGTTCAACGACTTGACCATATATAAGCTGCAGTTGTTTATATGTGTTTTATTTAAATGCCGCTACTTCTTGAGAGAAGGTGTAGTAGCATCTCCAAAACTGGTGGTGGAATTGTTAATAAGTTGATAAATAAGCTGCCATTCGAAGCACATTTGCCTTTTTATCAGTATTGCGGCCCGGGTACTCGATTGGAAGATAGGATCGCACTAGGCCAAAAAGGAATAAATAGATTAGACGCGGCCTGCTTACAACACGACCTTGCATACCGCAAATCCGATTTAGCTACAAGACATAAAGCTGACTACCAACTTGAGCAAGAAGCTTGGAAACGAGTCAAATCAGCTGACGCGAACCTTGGAGAAAAAGCAGCTGCTTGGTTAATTACAAATATTATGAAGGTCAAACGACGCACTGGAATGGGTCTTGCAACACTACGTGGACGGAATAAGAAGAAATGCATGCGTGAAAAATCGAGGAAATTAGTAGGTGTAAAACATCGTGCAGGAATGGGTTATGCATCACGACGACGAGGGCAGAATAAAAATAATATACGTAGGAAAATGAGGAAGGCTATAAAGAAGGTGCACTTTGGTTCAGGAATACTAAACAGAGTTCGCAAAAATATGAAACATTTTTCGAACCACAAGCAAGATAACAGTGTGCTAAGAAAAGCAACATCTGCTGCATTATTAGCTACCCGGAAGTATATCAAGTCCATTGGGGGCAAACGGCATATTCGTCTTCCGCGAGTTATACCTATCCCCAAAGTAGGTGGAATTCTTCCTTTGATTCCAATTTTTGCCGGTCTCTCAGCATTAGGTAATCTCGCTGGGGGTATTGCAAATATTGTTAGGTCCTCTAAAGCAGTTAATTCAGCACGACAAAGGAATACAACTGATTCAACATCTACTTCTGGTATAAGTAAAATTGGAAACGGTATATATTTGAAACCATACCGCAAAGGATTTGGTTTGTTTGTTAAACCTAGGACTTCAAAAAACTTTTAAAAACCCTACCCCAACGACCGCTTACAGATAATGACCTTGTGTATTACGCTAAAAAGCTAGAAATACCATATTTCAGAGGGATTTTTATGCGCGATGATCTGCCTAAGCAAGGTCCACTGAGGAATGAGTCAGCCATCATTAATTTAGACAGCAAGAGTGGGGATGGGTCACACTGGGTTTCATATATAAAACGCGGAGTGGTGGTATATTATTATGACAGTTTCGGCAACCTACCGCCAACCAGCGAACTGGTGAAATATTTCCTCAAAAAATCTAAGAAGATTCAGATCCTGTATAATCACAGACGACAGCAGAACTTCAATACCTTTTGGTGCGGGCACCTGTGTCTACGATTTCTTTCTGAAGAGAAGCAAAAATCTGTGAAAAATGGATCGTGAAACACTTAAAAAGATGAGCAATTCCCTTAAAGCATTTTCAAGAGAAAGAAGCCTGTTGAACATGACACAAGAAGAACTTGCCCACATACCCAAAGAAGTACTGATGGTATGTACACCTAACGAAATAGCACTTGTATGGAACAAACTGCCATTGCATTTGAAGGAAGATGTGGATATACAACGATTCCAGTTCTGTTGGGAGCACTATAATACACACCAGAACGGAGATGAAGCAGACGGGCCGCCACCAAGAAAAATATTTTGTTGTTACTGTAATTTGCAAGATATCTCTATGACAAGCAGTAATGAGTCAAACAAGTGTTGTAATCAATAAAATTTTGAATATATAAAAGTGTTATTTTTTGTATCACCGCAGTCATGTCTTATACATTTACCTTGACGGGTTATGACAGTGTGCTGTCTGCTAGTTTTTATCCGCCAATAGAGCTGGATACCAATGCGCAGTACGGATTGGGGCTAATAGGTTTTTACTCCTACAACTCAATATTCAATGTCCATGAGGGTAATAATCTAATTGTGTTTAAACAACCTTCAGATGATTCTCAGATGAATATTACATATATTCCACCAGGCACCTACGAAATCGATGAACTCAACATATATCTACAAAAGATAATAAAGTCCATAGTTCGATACAAACATAATGTTACAACTGACGAGCTGTTTTGTCTGAAGGCCAACAACAATACAATGAAATGTGAATTATATTCAATATATGATGTTGATTTATCTTTCCCTAACTCAATTGCATCTTTGATTGGATTTGAGCCGGAGGTTTTCGAATGCAACAAAAAACATATATCAACCTTACCAGTTAATATAACGACAGTCAGACTAATAAAGGTCGACTGCGGATTGATATCTGGCGCCTACCACAATGGAAGTGAAATGCACACTCTGTATGAATTCGACATAGACGTTGAGCCTGGATTCAAATTAACAAAGGAGCCACAGAATGTAATATATATGAGCGTTATGCCTAGTGGTCGTCAGTTTATCGATAACATCACACTGAAAATTTTGGATGACGAGGGAAATCTGATTAACTTCCGTGGTGAAAAAATTATCGTTAAATTGGAATTGCGTCGGTTAGCTTGAGCAAACTCCACAATTGAATAGGATGGGTTTTCTATACAACATAGGTGCACAACAATTGAAAAAAGTCGATAAAGCCCTTACAAACAACCATAAAATACGAAGAACACATAGGAATAACCTTATTCGTCATTCGTCAGCTGCCAAAGGCACAACGTCGAAGCTATCACTACAAAATCGTAAGTTTCTGGAGTCTATAGGACTAAAGCTAACTGAAAAATATGGTTCTGCACGTATCAAGTGAGAAGCTGGATGTTTTTGAGGAACCGATTTTGGATCACTCCTTAGCAAGTTTACATGAATACACATACAAGCCGTATGGTTCACCATATTTCAAGAATTCTGACATTGTTCATATACCAATCAACTTCCAAGATCTCATTTTAAATATTGCTGACAGTTACATTTTCATCGAAGGAACGTTTACTCCAAGTGATGCCACGAAGTCCTGCTATCTATCTAACAATGCTCTGTCTTTTCTGTTTGATGAAATTTCTCTACATATGGGTGGTGAAAAAGTTGTCATTGTACGAAATCCTGGAATAACGTCAACAATGAAAACAATGATCTCTCATGGTAAAAGTGCCGCCCATTCACTATTATGTACAGGATGGGGCTTAAATGAAGACAATTCAGCGATATGGGATTCAACTAGTAAGGTCTTCAGTGGTAGAATACCTCTAAAACATATAATGGGATTTGCTGAGGACTATAAAAAAGGAATTCTAAACATAAAACAAGAGCTTGTATTAGTCATTGCAAGATCCTTTAAGAACTGCTTTGTCGGTGAATGTGACGCAGAGCTATCAATATCAAAGATTGAATGGAAAGTCCAACAGATTGTTCCTGAAGACCGCTACAAGGTCAAACTTCTACAGAGACTGAACAAAAGCAGTTTGAGTTCAAGGATTAAGGTGGCATTTCGCTCTTGGGATTTGTATGAACTACCATCACTTCGCTCAACATCAACAGACGTCTGGGCAATTCGAACAACCAACAAGCTAGAGAGGCCTTTGTTTGTTATCGTTGGATTTCAAGACTCAAAATTAGCAGAAGATCCTAAGAAGGACATCACTAAGTTCATTCATGCCAACATAAACTCGATTCGATTGAAGCTGAATAACCAGGTATACCCATATGAAAGGTGGAACCTGGATTTTGAGAAGAAGCTAAACACTGCGGCTTACTATGCATTTGAGAGCTTCCAAAGTGCGTATTACAACAAGGGAATGGCAGAACCATTATTCAATATTAAGGAGTTCAATGATAACCCACTATTTGTAATCGACTGCAGTCATCAACCTGATAACCTTCAGCTGTCAACTGTGGATATATCTTTGGAATTTGAAACCAGAAAATCTTCTTTCCCAGCTAACACTAAAGTGTATGCATTAATCATTCACGATTCTTGTATTAGTTACAACGCTTTTGATGGATCTATTCAGAATGGACTTATTCATTCATATTAAATGTATTTTGATTTTTATTATAGCTGTCATGGCAAAAATAAAACACTTTTAATACATTTGTTTTTTTATTTATGCATAAATGATACAGAAGTGAGCCGGATGCGTACAAATGTCATTCTTTATCTACGAAACTATATCTGGTAATTATATGTTGAGGTAAATATTCCTCTATTGCATACAAAAATGGTTTGAGTTCATTACTAATCATCCCATTACATAGTTGATCGATGGTACATTCTTCACGTAAATATTGTCTGCATAACTTTTCCCCTTCTTCATATTTCCTGATTAGCATCCTCTTCCGTTCGACCTCTTCATCATCCCAGCAGATACTCAAGTCATAGACCGTGGAATGTTCCTCATCGAAAATCAAATCTACCAATTGACATGCAATTCTCTGGATGGCTGTACGTAGATCTTTTGCTTCAGGCCACCCCATTGCTGAATACTGCATCCACATTGTATAATGGGAATGAAAAGTTAGTCTGCTTCTGAAACAAACAGAACGTCTAATACCAACTAGGTGCAAATAAATGTTTTTATCTCGAATTTACCTTGTACATATCGCGGGTCCAATACATGGGAGTAACCATTATATTATTTATACCCAACACAGTCTGTACTACCTCATCATCAAATATATTATTGTTGAATATAATCAAATTTCATCAAACATTTGGAGCGCACGCCTGGTGTTTTAGGTGAACTTTGACCAATATATGTTAGTGAATATTTATTTTGAGATTCATTTATTTCTTTAATCACTGCTTCAGACATATGCTCCGATACTCTTTTAGGTAACCATACTTTGAACTCATTAGCAGCATCTTCTAATAGTGTTGCTACTAGACATTCACCAAATTTTGATTTGACGGGTGACAGATTCTTAATTGTATGGGCTTTGTTTACAGTTAGTGAAGATAAAGTTCTGAAAAGTATTTTGTTATCGAGTTCACAGTTGATTTTATTGTTAATTTCATGCAATTCAGAGGTAGCGACAGACATTGTTTAAAGAAAAAACAAATAATGTTACTGTTGGATAAATAATATAAAAAGGGTGCTCACCAAGTTATATCTGTACACAATATACTTCGGGACTATACTCTGATCGTCTCTCGACTTTTACTGATCACTAGCCCGTTATTACACTATTTATACAGATACCTTCAAGGTCAAAATACGTCACCGTGCATTCTTCTCAAAACCATCAAGCCTCGTAAGAAAATCATACAACTGATCTCAAGGCTATCCACACCCTATCTGAGTGACCTTCAGGGAGGATTGCAATTGGCCCCACGTCAAATCTCGAGGTTATCCACCACGTCAAATCTCAAGGTTATCCAGTCAATAGTCACATTCAAGGACGTTCAAAATAAGCAGCTATACACTAACACAAAAAAAACTCAAGGTTACACAAACAACCAATTCAAACACTAACAACAAATATTTCAAAATCGTTATCTATAGGCACATTGTAAACCGAAAAAACTCAAGGTTACCCAACACCCCACTGAAACAAGCCCTTCAGATACGATCACATTTGAAAACACAACGTTACAAAATGAACTTCAGGGAGGATCAGATTCGGCACCTATAAGAAAAGCCCACGTCACATCTCAAGGTTATCCACACCCCATTTAAATGACCTTCAAATGACCTCGGGAGGATCAGAATCGGCATATCTATACTACTGATGAATGAGCTTATACCATGTTTCGGACGAGGTTTCAATACAATAATATGACACGAATATCAGTATAGGCAAATAACCGCACCGTATATTATAGGTTTCATCAGTGGCGTTCTTCGAGGAGTCCAAACCCTTCTTGCTAAAGCTTCAAACAATTTCCGAAGACGGACCAGAAGTAAATAGTTATTAATAGTATATATAATAGTAATTATTACTAATAATAAATAAAGTACAGTTTAACGTACAGAAAACTCAGGCAACAACACTGATAAGGGAGTCTTACGTTAGCTTAGCAACTGTGGAAATGGAGGGTCACCCAATAGTCCAGTCACCCTCCATCAAGCTTTTGGGATCAACATCAACAACATGTACTGGCACGACCACGTCGTCAGTATTGCTAAAACGCCATCCCAGAAGCCTGGAGTTTTGATCCGCTGTAAGAAGCTGTATACACACCAGTATACACCAGAGCAACAACTGCTTCTCTACAAGGCACATGAGGTTATAGTAGGTATTGCTGCAGCTTAAAACATCAACGAAATCCTGGAAATAAAATCCAGTCCAATCTACAGCTTCGCAGACGACATGCGACAATACATTGATATTGATATCACTATCATCCCAGGAGACGGCACGTCGGCGACGGCAACATGCCTCACAGATTAAAGAAGAGATCAAAACAGTTATAGAGTTTAACGTACAGAAAACTTGGGTAACAACATTGACAAAGAAGTCTCACGTTGGCTTACCAACTGCGGAAATGGAGAGTCATCCTCCGTCAAACTTTTGGGATCAACATCAACAATAACATGTCCTGGCACGACCACGTCGTCAGTATTGCTAAAACGGCATCTCAGAAGCTTGGACTTTTGTTCCTCTGCGCTGTAGGAAGCTGTAAGGCACAGATCCGACCATCGTTGGAGTGTTGCTCCCATGTGTGGGGTTGCACTCCGAAGCACTCTCTAAGGCTTCTGGACACTATCCAGAAGAAATCAATTAGACTAATTGAAACGCCTAACCTCACAAAGGACCGCCACAGCCTGGAACATCGAAGAAGGTTGGCTGACCCTGTTTTACAGATTCTATCACGGAAGATGTTCGAGTGAGCTTTTCTAGATAATAACTCCAAACGCCGTCCGAACGAGGAACACTATGAGGGTGGCCCTGTGAGCTCATCCTTACCACATCGAGGTCCCTATACTCCCCAAACCAGTCTCCTCCGACATCCCTTCGCACGGCAGGTTGTCAAGTATCGTGGTGTGTTTCATGGCAGGGTGGTAAAATCAATTGCTATGACACTGCATTATGTATACTACTAAGTTTGCTTGTTCCTCTATGTATATTCAGCAGTACCTCTAATGCTGCTGTCCGTGTATCCTTCATGACGCTCGTTATGCTTGATTGCTAGTGCTAGGTGTTTCGCTTCTATGGCAACTTCTATTTGCTCGCCGAAGAGAAATGGTACCTTGGTGATCTTTACATTCCTTTGCTTCATAAATGGTACCATGATGGTTTTCAAAGGATTTACAGATAGTTCCTCCGTAACGCGCCATCTCTCCACTAGGGATAATGGATTAGTTTCTGGCCTGTGTTTACCCTCTTATTATTAGGACAATTACATTAGCGTATCCTTGGGCATACATCCCCTTCTCGTTCAGTCGTGTTTCGAGGAGGATGTCGACTACCAAGTTCCACAGTCTCGGTGACAGCACGCCACCTTGCTGGACAAACTGTTTTCGTCTTCACGTCTCGTGTAACACTACACAAGGATGCTTTTGCCTTTCTGTTGGTTAGCATGTTTCCAGTCCGCCTTATGATTGTCATTTCAGTACCTCTGGACTCCAGCTTTGGCACTATCGAGGCAGTGCTTGTGTTATCAAATGCTCCTTCGATGTCCAGGAACACTGCCAGTGTTAAAAAGATCTTAAGCTTGGAGGGGTTCTGAGAATGGTTGATATTGCTTAAGACCTCGCCTCCAATGAGCCAATATTTAAAAAAATATATAACAGGATTAGGTACCTATACTCACCTCACCATACCTTATCCACCACACATTTAATCAAACCCTACTCACCTCATACCTTATTTCACCACACATTTCATCAAACCCCCTAAATACGTTAATCAATGATCAAACTTAGTACAGCTGTTACCCGGATTACGTTGCAACAGACATACAGACCGTCGGAAACGGGTGACATGAATTTTTACGATTCAACTCAAAAAAAAAACATACCGCGGGATGGAGTCCCATTTCGGAACCCTCCCCCTCTCAGACCCAAACTCCTAAATACGCCACTGGCCTTCATTACCGAACTGAATAGTTATATGCATATATAGCAAAAGAAAACCCGACAATGTTTGGTCGATATCAAAACAGAAGTGGTGATACGACAATCGGATTTACCGCGGTAAGAGTTATACTCCCTTCGCTTATAAAAAAGTGTAGTTTTCTCATATGGCTTATATGTAATTATGTTGTCTATCCATCAATCTAAATTGCTCCAATATATCAAATGCCATTTTCAGACGCCTCTTCGAATACATTAGCGTTGTAATATGTAATGCCTTAGTGGCTCAAGCTCAAAGTTCACTACCTTACTACCTAAAATTGCTATCATAAGAAACTAAACGGTAATCCATGTCATGAATATATCTCTACTTTACATTTTAGTTTGGAAAAGCTTTAACACTCCTCACGCTCAGTATGATCAGAATCGCTCATTAGACTTCAAACTAAATGGTGTGACAATGCTTTAAACGCCATCTTGAACTTTTTAGATAGATAGATAGATTTCCTAATCCATTGGTAAAGCAAATAAAAGAGTTGATTTGACTAAATATTTTTGGTAATTGCTGATAACGAGAAGATGATAACTCCACTTCACAGCGACACCAAATTTTCCAAAAATAATTTGTTGGTATTTTACCCCAAATCGGGTAACAAATGCGTAAAATAGCAAATGTAAACGACGCACAGTGGCGAACACAGGAGTAGGGATGAAGGGACGCTAGCCCACCTCTCCCCTCCCTTGTAAAATTGTAGCCTCTACGAGATGACGATGTACTGACAAACCTTCGAATATTAAACCTTTGTTGCCTAGCGACGGCTAAGTACCTATTTCTCCGCGCTCACGATGTCGGGAAGTTGACAGCGTGACGTACCATTTTGTCTGTGTTTTAACATACGATTATGTATATTTACGCGAAATTAATTATTTGCGCTTCTTGACAACTGATGTACCTTCTCATAGATTGTGATCCATTTGACGTTAAACTACTGTATTGAAATCATGCCGTATGAATGAATAAAATGGAACAATTATAAAAATTGACTGCTTGTAGTATGTAGAATAATGACCCTGTACTGATGAGTGATGCTAAACTTTGTCCCATTTTTATATAATAATCCTGTTAGTGCCGTAACTTTTCAAACCTCATATATTTAATTAATTTAATAAAAATGGTGCTGTAAAAAAATTATATTTCTCAAAAGTATCTCTAAAGTTATCGTCAAACTATTATATATAGAAAATCGTGTAGCTGTAAGCAAGGCTGTAGAAACATTTTGGCAGGTCTTTTTCATCACAACTTTGACTTTTTAGGCTAAGTATTGTAAAATGAAACAATCTTGAATTTGAGATAAGTATGTTTTTTGGGCATCACCATGTCACTGATTTTCTTCGTTCTGGTGATGAAATTTTCACAGCTGATGTAGTAAGCGAGTACCAAAGACGCAAAACGTTTAGTTTTCGAAAAATCATCTAGTAGCGGCGGAGCAATAATTAAAGAACGGGTATTGCTTTGCCCCTCCAAAATAAAAGAATTCATCTACTAACAATGCAATTCTTATTGTACAGCAAGGATGAAAACCTCTCAGGACTTTCGAAAATCGATCCAGTGGAGGCGGAGAAATAATTAAAATAAAAAAAAAACAAAAGAACGTAAAAGACGTACAAACTTCATTTTTAAGCGATTTAGACGTGTATATGGGTTACTTCTAAACATTATTCATGAAGGATTTTCTATTGCCCTTATGGCACCACCATAAGCTATCTTTCATTTGACTGATAGAATCATAATTATATATTTATAAGGATGAACAAAGTAGATGTTCTTTGAGAATCACTCAAATGGTCAAATGGTAGAATAAGCTGAAAAGTAAAACGGAAAAATAAAAAAATGCTTAAGCCTCGCTTTGTTTTTGTGTGGTCCTGATCATTTCTCAAGATAGAGATGGCGAGCTTCATTTTTGATCCGTCCCAGGTTCGCAATCCTTTTAAGCGTTGACCTCATCGCTGAATGCTTTTCGCAATCCATATTTTTATGAACGAAGTTGACACATTTTTTTATTGAACTTCTTGCTTACTTACGCCCATAATTATTAAGACAGGCAGCAGGTTTGCATGTTTGGTATGTAAAGAGTGAAACTGCTTGATGCAATTGGTTTATCGAATAACCTTTTTAATAATAATGCACGTTCATATGGCAAGGAGTCTAAAGGAGATGTTGTTCTCATGAATTTCAACTGCAGGAGGGGCATAAACAGTCTTTTACTTATGACATTTAATACCGTTTTAAAGGTTGTGTATGATGATAACTTTTGATAAAATTATAAATTTAAATTGTACGCGTTTTTATATACATAATATTGTATTATATAAATCTGGTTGATATTAATTAATCTTTAGTAAGTGCAAATATGGTATCACTAGCTCCTTAAAAATATCTTTTGTTGGAGCCCTAAATAATTTCCAAAAAAGAATTCCAAGCCTGCTCTTGACACTGATCCGTTTTAACAGGACATTTTAAAATTATACCAGACTATACACAAATCACACGAAACCGATTCGAAGAGGCCGCTTTCTGATTTGTCGGTGCGGGAGCGGCGCGGGCTCTGTTAGCTCGGCACCGAAACGATTCCGCACTGCCTTCAGTTACTCACCTATCTGTATACTCTCGGTAAAAAATCCTGCAGTATCGCTTTGAGCGTCCTACGAAAATGTCGTCTTCAAGCTATGAAGATATTTTAGTGTGTTATTTATATCGTCTACGTAACAAAAGAAAACGTTATTGGCGTCATCGTTACATCGAGAAGAACATTAATTGTCGATTTTTTGTTGCGGCTCAAGAACTTTCCCAAGACGACCAAAAATTTTTATCGATGTATAGAATGTCAAAAAAAAACGTACGAAGAGCTTTTGATTTTGTTATCACCAGTTTTAACAAAGCAACATACAAGATTCAGACAATCGTGATTGCTGATGAAAGATTACTTTTTGTTTTAAGGTAAGTGGTAATTATAAGGTTTCATTTTAGTTCGAAGTCAGTCACAGTTATTTATATATCACAATCATTTAAAACCAATACCATCACCATACGAAATTCTAGGATTTTATATTATGCGTATAGTGACGGCATTAAGTTTACTATGCAAAATGCCGACCGGCTCCTGGACACGCGTCCCGACTGACGGTAAAACGAAACGATCCCTCTCCGCGCCCGCACTTTCCGCGTCAATCAGAAAATGCACATTGAAATATAGGTGCTCGGCAAGCTTTCGGTACCGCGTATACCCGAGCGAACCGAATCCGCGCCGCTCCCGCACCGACAAATCAGAAAGCGGCCTAAACGTACCCATCCGCATCTTACCCACCATCTTACCCATATAACATCAATGTTTATTTGAACTACCATTAATTTTATCTACTTAGCAAATGTCAAATGGTGAAGGTTTAAAATTCAGATGAGAGATGTGACAAAATTTTGGACAAAAAATCTAACAGAAATGAGGTACAATCTACGTAGAAGCGATATTCAGTTAGATTTTTCATTACTGTTACAGGAAAATGGGATTCATCGTCGACAAAGTTTCGGAAGACTCATTCTACGAAAATCTGCTTTTGGGGCTACCAAAATTGTTGGAAAAGTCGCCGTTCGTTTCAAACCTGAACCTGACTAGATTCAATGGTGTTCGTCAATCTGATATTCGTCAGTGGGAGAACAACAACAGCACAATACTGTCCGAAGACCTTCGCTGTTTCTACTCATCAACTAACGGTTTTCTGTATACCTACGATTTCAGTTACGATTATAACTCCGACGAAACTGCTAGGGTTAAGCGGCAAGGTAGAATCGAGATAAATCCTCTTAACGATTTGATAAGAATATATGGATATGAGACGAAGAATACTGCTATGATTGAGCCAGCTGGAAATAAGTATAAATTAAGCCTATCAAGAGATAGTAAGGTATTCGACCTGCATACTGTTGATGAACACGCAAAAGTTGTGATAGTATATCTAAACAATTATTCTAATCCCACAGTATGGCTTTATAATTCATCAATGACATTCAGTTATTTAGCAGAAGACTTTACAACTTATTTCAGAATGTGCATTGCACACTTAGGGATACCATGTTGGCAGTACATTGTTACTAGAGAAGGGCTATCTGATTGGAGCAAAGAAATCTTTTTGCTTCTAGCTCCTGGAGTGCTTAATGAAGATAGAAACTTGGTTGAGATTCCTACATACAATATTGGAAATGTTAATAACACGATAGATCCCAGTATCTTTGTGACACAACCCAGCTTTGTTACTAAGGAGAAGCCTGTTATACAGCCTTCTACACAGCAGCCGAAAGAAATTAAGGACAAGAAAAGTAAAACTGTCAGTAGAAGGCACATGAGCTTTAGATCTACAAGGAGTGTAGTGGAATCAAAAAAATAAAGATAATTTTTAGAGCATTTGTTTTAAATGCTAAAACTGTGGATGAAGTTAGCAAATATTTCTTTTTGTCTTCTTCACTAATTGGACGCTGTGTGAAATTCTATATATGACCTTCATTATATTTGTTTTTCTATTGTTACATTTTCGATTTTCTTATCTGCCAGCTAGCAACTGAAAAACAATTTGCACAATATTTTAATTAAACTATCTTACAAAAATAAATTAGTTTGTTGATAATCTATTCACTACCTGCCCCTTTCAATTGATTTTTCAAAATGGCTGTTGAATATATTTACAACAAAAACTATTTGCCAGTTCCAATATCAATTTTCATTACAACATTTAATTTAAATATGTATAAATAATCACCATTATACATCTTTTTTTCCTAATAAATAATCCATTAAGAGCAACTCTCTGATATTATACAGGATGGGCCAATGGTGAGTGGACGGAACATTGTGAGCTTACTAAAACATATTTTAGAAATCTGTGACTTGATCATGGTAGGGACCCTTGAGGGCTATAGCATTAATATTTTCACTTAAATTTTGACATTTATACAGGACGATTCATATCAAACTTACATTTTCTTGAATGAAATCCCCTACATATTATTGCATATTTGGATTCCTTGGTGAATTCTACTATGACTTTATACCTTGAACTTCAAACGAACCGTTTAGGCGCAAATCACCATTATTGGTATAAGTAGGTATAAGAAAAAAGTTGAATATCGCAGCGATTATAAAACTTAGAAGGCTGTGACTTTGCGGTACGACTAGGCATGAAACGCGCCACCTTAGATCAGACGGCTAAATTTTAATTCTGTTTGTAGTTGGAGAAATCAGTATATTAATTAAGGAAACTTCAATCGCAGATTTTGGTTTATAGGATCAAATGTAAAATTCGATTGCCTTTCTCTTTTCTAACGATATAGGATTCTCAATATCAATCTTTTTTGGTTTTCATTTTATTTCAGCTTTTAAGTTACATACGTGTTTTTCAATTTTCCTGCGTGTAAGCAACCTCGCAGGCCATGAAAAGTAAACAAAAGCCCGTTAAGATGGAAGAAACAAACTAATTTAGTAGAAAGATGCAAACGAACTAGAGTATCGAGGCAAGAATATGTAAATTCCTTACAACATATCAGCTCCAACCGGATACAACCGCAGCAAGATATCTAATGTCTAATAAGACGCTGTGGTATGACAGAAGTGCCACAAGCTATTGAGGTATACTAGAGCTTGACAACTTTCCAAAATGATTAAAAATCTTGAAACAAAAGGAAAACTACCAGCGATTTTTGCTCACAGTCGAACATCTTCAGAATGAAATTTCGTATTTAATGGGATAAAAAAATTAGTCACTTCCATTCCGTTAAATCAAAAGTAAAGATATCTCTAATGAAGCATTCTGAGCATCTATTGAAATGATTGCTAGAATTTTTTGTTACTCCATGTTGTAATTGTGTTAATTTCATGTATTTTTCTACAAAACAAATTATGTTTGACTGCAGTTGAGGTTTCATTTTCTGCGACTTTGCTAATATGTAGAAGTACCTACTGAAGAATTTAAAAGGTAGGTATCATTACTTTTGACTTAGGGAAATGACTACTTTTTTATGGCATTAAATGTGAAAATTTATTCAGAAGACATAGATATTCTACTGTCAGCAACTATCGCTGGTAATATTCCTTCGATTAAATATTTTTTTACTTACTTTGGAAATTGGCTAATAGCTAGTAGGCTGTGAAAAATGAGCATTCTTGTTATCGCTATTGTTTCTGGTTAGAGCTAATATGTTGTAAGGAATTTTCATAATGTTGCCTCGTTACTCTATTTAGTTTGCATCTTTCTACTAAGTTAGTTGGTTTCTTCCATCTTAATAGGCTTTTGTTTATTTTTCATGGCCTGCTAGGTTGCCTACACGCAACAAAATTGAAAAATACCGATTTGACTGAACATTTGAAATAAAATGAAAAAAAAAGTGATATTGAGAATACTATATCGTTAGAAAGGTGACCAAATTTTACATTTGATTCTATAAAAAAATAGGCATTCCTATTTGAAAAAATCAAATTATCTGTGATTGCAGTTTCCTTAATTAATCTACTGATTTCTCCAAGTGCAAAATCAATTCTGGTGCCTACTTATACCAAAAATGGTAATTTGCGCACAAACGGTTCGTTTAAAGTTCCAGGTATGATACATAAAGTCACACTAGAATTCACCAAGGAATCCAAATATGCAATAATATAGGGGGTTCTATTCAAAAAATGTAAGTTTGATATGAATCACCCTGTATAAACGTCAAAATTTAAGCGAAACTATTTTTACGATATAGCTCTCAAGGGTCCCTACCATGATCAAGTGACAGATTTCTAAAATATCTTTTATTAAGCCCATAACCTTCCGTCCACTTACTATTGGCCACCCTGTATGTACTGCTCAAACGGTCTTGACGGGTGTATCGATGCTCCTAGAGCAGCTCAAGGACCATTAGTTCATCAGTGTGATGGTGGTGAAAACCCTGTTTCGCGACGATTTTCGAAAGATAACGCCGTTATGGTAAGTGATAATTTTGGTCTTTACATTTTTCGTGTGCGACCAACAATTTCCGTCCTACACTGCGTCAAAGTTAGCGGTTGGTTTGTAATTTTCACTAAGGCGGTTTAAGGCGAAGACCTTTATCAAAAAGTCTTGTAACATTTTTGTTTCACCAAAAGAATGATATTGTCACCACGGCCTCTTTTTCTTATATAAAGGATGTTACAATATATTCTCATTTTTTTTTATTATCTGCAGCTACCTAAACTCACGCATTTGGCTAAAAGAAAATTACGGCATTTAGGAACGCACCCCTACCTACTACCGTAATACCTGTATGTGCTGTTGCGAAAAATATCGTATTTGTGCATACTTTTGGTGGAAATGATACAGACCCGGCATTGTTTAATTGAGATAAGATTGAATTCGCGATATCTGGGGCTTGCTGCTCGAGGGTGGGGGGAGGGGGGCGGTGAAAACTATTTTGTGACGCTTTTTGCCAAATAGCGCCGTTGTGGTAAGTGCTATGATACATGAGGGCAACAAAATCCTTGACAATTTTGGACATTTTTCGTGTGCAACCAATAGTTTCCATTCTACAGTGCCCCAAAGTTAGGGGTGGTTTGTGATTGTTACTAAAATCAGAATTTTATCGCGTATTAAGTCGAGGAACGCTATCAAAACGTTCTGTAATACTTTTTCTCCTATGAAAATTTCTCATATCGCTATTATCTACAGCTTTTTAAATAACACATTTGCGCTTAAAATAAGGACGACATCGCTACCTATAATACCGATATTAGTCAACAGTCAACTGTAAAAAGGCTTTTGAGCGCAAAAGGTCGAAAAGAAATGAAATTTGGTGGGATGTTAGACCTTGGTCCCCTGAATGTTCACGTAAGGTTGCGACCTCGGGGGATTGCCGCTCTAGGGGGGGGGGGGTGAAAACTCTGCTTCACGATCGGTAGTAGGTAGGTCAGACCATTACAAAACAGTTTTCACCCCCCCCCCTCGAGGGGGGGGGGGGGTGAAAACTGCTTCACGATCGGTAGTAGGTAGGTCAGACCATTACAAAACAGTTTTCACCCCCCCCCCTCGAGGGGCAACCCCCAGATGTCACAAATTGAATTTTATCTTACTTAAAAAATGCCGGGGTAGTATCACTTCCACTAAAAGTATGTACAAATACATAGCACAATAGCGCATATCGGTTGTAGGTAGGGGGTGCAGAGGTAACGAAAAATTCTGATTTCAGTAAAAATCATAAACCAACTCTTAACCTTGACGCAGTGTAGGACGGAAACTATTGGTCGTACACGAAAAATGTACAGACCAAAATTATGCAGAATTATGTTCTCTCCATAAATAATTTGAAGCTCTTTCCGATATCACTTTCCAAAATGACGATATTTTTCGAAAATCGTCGCGAAGCAGAATTTTCACCCACCACCCCTCCAGCGGAAACCCCCGAGGTGGCAAACTTAGGAGGAGATTCAGGGGACCAACGTCTACCATCTCACCAAATTTCATTTCTTTCCGACCTTTTGCTGTCAAAAGCCTCTTTTTACGACGTAACGATTGGACTATACATATAGTGGTATAATGGCTACCCCACAGACCCGATCAATTAAAACTTATGAGTTCAAAGTTTAAAACATTTACTACATTTTTGATAACAAATTGGGTGATAATCTAAAATGTGACCGTACCAGAAGCATAAATACATTTTATAAATATGTTCAATAGCTAAGATTACATCTTGAGTCGATCATATTGCCGCCGTACATTTCTCGTAATGGTAGATAATATCACACTAATATAAAATCATAAATTTTGCAAAAATTAAGATATACAATGATAACTTGGGGTTTAACAAAATGCAATGTATTTTGGTAGTGGTATCAGTAACCATTCTGTTCCACCCACAGACTATAAAACTAGTGAGACCCCTCGTTCCATCCAAATTGTACATTTGTTTACGTCGGAACATTAAGTAGGGTAAAGTCGGTTAAATTCTACCACTTATTTGAATTCAATTAAAATATAAATTAGGATTACTTAACATGTTTCAAAAAAATGCAGAATAGGAAAGATTCATAAAGACTGACACTTTGACATAATAAATGTTTTTTTTTATGTTGCAAACTCTTTCATATCTTGCTCTGAGCATTGGCAGTATTAAAAATACTGAAGACTGGTACATTGTACAAGTATGATTTAACAAACGAGGTGGTGCTCCAAATTACCGAACCGATATCATTGACACAATTTGCTTTTTTTCTTTTTAAAAAGTGAAGTAAGGGCAAATATAAACCGTCTAAACTCTTTCGAAATGTCCAATAATTACAAAGAACGCCAACTCAACTACCATATTCATTTGGATATAAATGCTTATCTTAGATTGTATAATACTTACGGCGTAAAGGTTTTTTCCGAAAAACACAAATTTTAACTTTTACGGCCTATTGGTGAATAATGTTTTGACACCATGGGGTATAAAACAAGCGCACTAGATGACTCTAGAAGCTTACAATTTAATAAATATTGAGGTGGTACAATTTAATAACCGGTACAATATACCCGACTTTACCCTATAGGCCAGCGGACAGAGAGGAACGGCGGGGTAAGCAAAAATGGCCGCCGTGTAGGTCTCGACGACATCGACAGAGAATCCGACCGACACAGCAAATATAAATGACGTTTAGGTAAATTGTCGTAAATAGCAGTGCTATACCATCTAGCGATGTTGCTAAGTCCATAATAGAGGCCTGCCTATGTATCACATCCTTGCTTCATATGTTGCCGTTAAACATTCACGAGCAACCAAACTAAAATGTGAGGGTGCGCCATCGTACATAAACCCCATTGCACGTGGTCCCAGCTAATGGTATCATCCAGTAAACCGGGTAAGGTTTCTTCTAAGAAGTTGCGATAAACATTAATAATTTTTGAGAAATACCCTAAACAGTACTCGCAAATTTTTGTTCACTCTGTGACTTTGAAATGAAGCGGTTTTTCAAAAATCATCAAAGAACAAAATATTCTTAGGGCCGGTTGTACAATGCAAGCTTGAGCTTCGGCTTAAGGTAAGCCGACGTTAAACCAAGTCAGTTGCAAAACGTGGGTTGTACAATGCTGGCTTAGCCCCCCACTCCGAGCTTAACACGCGCTTACGTAAACCGAAGCTTAACACGAGCTTAGCTGAGGTTTGAACCTAACCTAATACAAGTGACATGATATGTCAAGGATGAACCTTCAAACTGCTTGTCACTTATTAGGTCTGTTTTTACAGCAATCGCAAACTAGTCAGCGTCAATTTGATTGGCCAGTACTAGTCAGAAATAGTTTGACAACTGCAATGGGGAATACTGATTGGCTCTGACTGGTTTGTGATTCTCTGTAAAAACAGACCTTATAAGAGGCCTTTACGGAAACTATGATCGGGTTAACCCGATCAGTTGGATCACCGATCCTGACGTTCGAAAAGTGATCTGGGATCGGTCAGAAATAGGATAGTTCACTCTTGTACAGTAAGTGATTGCGATCGGATGATTCAGATCAGTAGCTGCTTTACTTTACCATCTGTTTTTTATTGTTAAACCAACTTTTTCGTTGTTCGATGTCCGTTAAATTCATGGAATTATAAATCCCACTTGACAGCTGTTTGACATATAACTGATCTATCCGGATCCAGATCAGTTATATGTCAAAAAACGTTCTGGATGATTTATATGCATTCAAGTTTAAAACGATCAATTTAATGTAAATGATTGCTTAATAATTAGATCTAGTAATCAAGTATTTTATCTTAATATTGTATTTATTGATGCTAATTGTAAAATCTAACAGAATAGATAAAATAGAATAATGTAAAGGAAGTCCTCGAATTGCCCAAATAGCTAAATGTGAGATGTGCTACCAGTAAAATTTCTCATTACAGAACCTTAAAATATAGGTCAAAATCCCTCCTCCACTTTCCATCATATCCGTGTTTGGCTCAATTATAGCTTTTTCTTTTGCAACAAATGAACCCTCTTCAGGATATTCGAAGCAGCTTGTATTTGCTTGTTCTTCTACGATGTCAACCAGGTCTTCGGCTCCTGTTTTCTTATCTTTCGTGACAACGAGTATCCTAAATCCGCATTTGTAGTGCACTTTTTCAACTACGTCTTTTAATTGAACCCTGTAGTGGAGTCTTAACGTACACCGTTGCACTTCTAGGTCTATCATAAATGACACTATTCCTTTGATTCTTATAAGTACATGCTCTAGACTTCTCACGTTTTCTTTATCTAAGCCTTCAATCTGGAGTAAGTAAAGATATGTTCTTCCTTGTAAGAGTTTCTTTTCTCTACTCCTAGTGTTAAGGGAAGGGCCGGCAGAGGCCCTTAATGTCTCAGTTATTCTCCTAGTCCTTTTGTGTATCTTCTCGTTTGTAGTTCTGGTTCTAATAGCCAGATTCTCTAGCGCCTCATATACCCCAAACGTGGACAGCAGAAATGTATGGTTTTTCTTGTTTTTAACGAAGTTATCCAAAATATCCAAACATAGGCTAAGAACGGTTTCATCATCACTGTCTAATAATGTTGCTGCATATAATACTACTTTCTTGACCTTAGTGAGTTGCGCATGGCTCTTTATCTCGCTACTAAAGGCTTTGAATGCATATAAATCATCCAGAACGTTTTTTGACATATCCAAAACTATGCTGGTCTTTAGCTGTCACTTTTGAAGCTCGACTTGCGTCAAACTTGTGTACTGTGGTCTACCTTCGATTGCTCAATACTAGTGAATCTATTGATTATCACATCAAAATCTATTCGTATGATTTACCTTCCTATCATGCTACCAATAATAGATGAGAAATAGCACGTTGGCACTCTTTGTTAAACTAAAAGAGGGCAAATGAAAGAACAGAGACAGAAACGGTCGTTGCCGAAATTTGACACAAACTGTCATAAGTGCCTAACCAAAAAAGGTAATTTTTCAGATCATTATGTCAGTACGTATTGCTTCATTGATGCCAACTTTAGTGAATTTCATTATCAACGAGGTTTAACTAAGCCGACGATTGTACAACGGGTGTCGACTTTAAGCCTGAGCTTAGCTAAGCTTAGGCTTAACAAAGCTCGTGTTAAAACCGCATTTGTACAACCGGCCCTTAAAGTAGTTCAAGGAATTACCCTCATTATTTATTTTGACAACTTCTATTTCAACGTGAGTTTTAAAAATATTGCAATACTTCGAAGTATTGCTCCAACAGTTACTGATACAACCACCTTCTTTCTCACACTTCATGCAACATAAATGATACAAAATGCGCTATTATTTTGGTTTAACCAAATTAAAAGACTTTGTACTAAGTAAAGCATCAGTTCTTGCTGTAAGTGGACTTTCACCGGATGTGGCACCTGGAGAAACGCTCAGGTTGCTATCCAAATACAAATTCCCAGCTGGCATTGCTTCCATCCATTTTTCTAAGAACTCTTTCTGAGTGGTAGCAGTTGTTGTTTTCTCCATCCCTTGAGCAGAGTTTGACTCTAGCTGAGAATCCAAATCTGATTCAAATCGTGCCTTTACGGGACTGTTCTGGATCATGGAAGTATCCACGGACCTTGAATAAATTAAAACGATTGATAACGCTGATATTAGATTCAGTGCACCTTATATGGTCGAGTTTTGAAACTACATTCCCTTAAAGATAAACTTTACTATTCTTGGTTTAAATATCATATGGCGTAGCAAATGTTCATCCTAAGATAGTATATACTGCATTTTATTCTCACTTTCAGAGTTTAGCAATGAACAAAATAGGGGGTGACATTTAAAAAAATTATCATAATTGTGGTTTTGAATAAACATTTTTTTGGTGATGAATCGAAAGATCATATGTAAGTTTCATAACAAAACAATTTTTTCTTTTTTGCAATAATTCAAAAGTTATATCAAAATTAAAATGGATTTTTGAATCCAGCACCAAAGACACGCCGAACCCATGTGACGTCACATTGCCAATCGTGAAAACAGTTACTTGTAACTAGTGTATATTTGTTGCAACATTGACGATGAATGAAGTTTACAGCTCGAGACGAAGTCCAAGATCGAAATAAATATCTTATTGAATGTTTCCAGTGACGGCAAAAAAACAGAATGGGTTCAATTTGATAATAAAAATAAAAATTAGAAAGGTGAAATTGTTTTGGAAAGACTAATATCAGAAATAGTTTTATTCGTAAAAAGCTTTCCATTGTCCTCGTAGTACCGCTATCATCTAATGATTCTGTGAATGGTGCTAGCAAAGCGACTGCAAATTTCACTTCTCTTGAGCGCACTCCAAATAAAACATGTCGTTGGAGGAGCCAAAGTAAGATCCTATTCATTATTGAATTTCCATAACATTTCTAATACAATTATTCATAGTCAACAAATTTTTTAATTAACATTTTATATGACTGATTAACAGTACAGATTTATGGCGGCAATTCAACAAAACTCAGTATGTTATCTTCATTCATATCATTTTGGAAATGCCCTCATAAGTGCTATTTTTTCATTATACTTTCGAAAGTGTAATGTCTTGCAAAGTTTTTAAGGCTAGTTTGGAGCTCCAGAACCAGGCATACGTATTTTTAATTTTATTTTGAAAGTTTTGGTCTCCTGACTAAAGACAGTGATTTCAAACTTTTGGCCCAAAATTTTCTTAATAATTGGTCGGATGTACAGCTTTATTGTATATCAAAATAGGCTTAATACTGAGTATAATTACAGAAAAAATAAAAGCCAAGAAGCTTTTTTGTTTTTGTTTTTGACGATTTTTTGAAAACACTGGAAAATCTCTAAATTTTCCAAGAAAAAATCATAACTCGAAAACTATCAATAATCGGTACACATACATGGGGATGTTTTGGATAGGTCTCGGTACGGGCTATCTAAAAAACATTAATAACGTCACCCGATTGGCCACCTTGTATACATATTCAAAGTATAGAGAAAGTATAGCGTAAGTTTTTGAGGTACATTGCCTATAAGCTAAATATCCAGTAGTATAAATATTAAGACCTTGAATCGACCTTGAATATTAAGCGTTTAGAAACCCATCGTAAGCGTAGAGACCTATTTGTTTTCTACGCACACAAACTGCACTGGGTAGAATTGGGACTCTTGTTGCGTCCAGAAATACCTTTCTGTTGAGATCAGCCAGACAAGTCAACCAATGTTGTCATACAAATTCATTTATTTTGAAAAATTGGATCTAAATCAGTCATTCACGGAGTTCTTTAGGGATCTGTTTTGAGACCACTTATATTTTTATTATATAGCAACGACATTCCGAACAGATGGTCTTCTGTGTAATAGTAATAGTAATTTATTTACTCTTAAGATATAAAATTTGAAAAAAAGAGTAAATAAATGTTGAAATCTCCATAAAAGGACTATGCCTATAGGTGGATCAATCGAATGCTTCGTTATACTTATATTATACAGTGTGCTCCACGACGATTAAGACAAGCAATATATAGGAACTGGGCAGTAGTAGCGAATTATAATTTTGGGGGTGTAAATTACAGCAAATATAATATCTTTTCTTATTATTGTGTCACCCAATGAGGTATTTGTTTTTGATCACGTGACGTCCGATTTAAAATTATTAATGAGACATCCTGTCTATTTGTAAGTTTTTGTGTTCCTCTCGATAAAGCAATTCCAACAAATTAGCATACTTGGGGTCTAAAGTGATTAATTCAAGAGCTACAGGTACTTAAAGGATGGTACCAGTACCATTGATTATAACATGTACTCATCCAGTTAAATTATTTTGGTAGTGTTTCATAATGGTAGTGGTGCAGTCCTTTAAGTACCTGTAGCTCTTGAATTAATCACTTTGGACCCCAAGTGTGCTAGTTTGTTGGAATTGTTTTATCCGGAGGAATACAAAAAGTCGCAAATATACAGGATGTCCCATTAGAAATTTTGAATCGGACGTCAAGTGACCAAAAACAAATAACTCATTGGGTGACACAATAATAAAAAAAGATCCTATATTTGCTCTAATTTACACCCCCAAAATTATAATTCGCTACTACTGCCCAGTTCCGATATATTGCTTGTCTTAATTGTCGTGGAACACCCTGTATATATACACACAAACACTTTTTCAAAATAGATGGATTTGTCCAGAAAAAAATATTCCTGAATCAGGTAGAACTTTCGCCCAGTAGAATATTTTTATTTTCAAACTTCAGCTCTGTGTTTTTGTGAGAATGTTGTATTTAATTTAATGTGATACTTTTGATGCAAATGACAGTGGTTAGTTTAGCGTTTTTATCATTCTCATTTGTATACTTAGTATTAAGGAAATTATTGTAAAAGTTAGTGGACTTATGGCCCGTTGAAGCATAAATAAATAAATACATATATACCTGACACCTATTGTTGGAAATAGCCAAAAGTGTTATACGTAATTTCTTTAACAATTAATCAAATTACCTTACAAACTGCATATTGAAACATTTACTTACCTATTGGTCATTGATCCATCAAAGTCTGTGACCAGCTCTGAAGCACTCATTATAGGCATCATCTGAGCCTGTTTGGTTTTTTCCGCGATAGTTTCTTCGGTAGAGACCAGCTGAGACTCTACTTGCGTAATCGATTTAATCTCCATATTTTTTTGGAGACTTGGATCGTTAGCCATCATTTCCACTGCTCTTATAATCTTTGTTTGTGAGACGAAGTTCAGCCCAGGTTTCGAAATAAGGTCTGCTTCAGTATTTGTCTGTACGGAGTTATTTTGAATGTCCGACACACTTATTCTTTTCTCTGAGTCAGCAATCCTATCTAGCTGCGGTTCTGAACCCAATTCTGTTCCAATTCTCATTTGTGTCGAACAATCGTGCTCGTTGTAAGTTTCCATTGACCGACTGATTCTATTTTGTGATATAATTCGTTCATCTCTGCATAATTGACTGTCTGACTTGATTTTTATCGACTTTGATGCAACGTTTGAGAATACCGAATCTGGATTTAGAGGGTCATGGCCTCTTTCAATCTTCAAAGCTGCATGTTGGTCGTTATCACAGATAAGTTTAGACTCTTTGCCTTTTGTTATTTTTATCAGGTTGGATTTGAGGCTGCTCAAAGCTGACTGCGATTTATTGGAAGCTAAAAACAAAAATTATTATTGCAAAGAAAATCACAAATTTTCTCTAAACAGTCTGTTCTTAAAGTTAGGACTTTTCAAATAGGATTATAAAAAGTCGAACGCCAATGCACTTATTGGCATGATCTTAGTTCATGTCTCCACCAAATGCGCTAAGAACTGCAGCAATATGTACAATAGGGATACGTCGGAAGTTGCCATTTCATTTCAACTGGATGTTGGTTTTTTCGATTTGTTATTTAAATTTGTTAATGCTGTTTTAACGCACATTATCAGTGTTATTATGCATTTGTAATTAATTTGTCAATTATTACAATAATTAATAGGAAAACTAAACACAAGAATAGCAAAAGATTTTATAAAAAAATTTAGATAATGTATTGCTACGATGTGTAAAATGACACGTGACGAATAAATAAAAAGATTAGGCCCAACAAATGTTTCATGGACGTCTCTTAGACCAAGCGAGCTTTCTATTGAAAACCATGTATCTAACAAGAATATGGATGTCTGAAAGGGGACGAAACCTGCTTAATAGCACAAATATGTTCTTTCTATTGTTTTATGTTATATCTTCAAAACCCAGAACAAAAAGTTCCAGATTTCGTGAAACTGACATCGTAAATCCACAATAAACAAGTAACAATGGCTACAAAACAAGAACGGCGCCATGTATTTTTAAGGATTTTCAATTATTATTATGATTTGTCGAGATTCTGGAAAATTTTGCGCAAGGATCTTGGCCTAGACCGTACAAAGTACAGGTGACGTGAGAACTGAAGCCAGGCGACCTACCACCGCGTCGTGTTTTCGGTGAATGGGCCTTAGATAAGCTCGAAGAAGATCCGCTTTTCGATCGAAAATTATCTTCAGCGACAAAGCCCACTTTTTGGCTCAATGGCGACGTAAACAAGCAAAATTGCTAAATCTGGTCCGACGAGCAGCCGGAGGCAATTCAGGAGTTGCCATTGTGAAAAAAATCACTGTTTGGTGTAGTTTATGGCCCGGAGGTATCATTGGACCGTATTTTTTCAAAAACGACAAAGGCTGTAACGTTACCGTCAATGGAGAAAGATACCGTTCAATGTTGGAACACTTTTTTCTACCCAAATTGGAAGAATTGGGCTTGGACAATATGTTGTTCCCACAGGACAGTGCCACAAGTCACACCGCACGCGAAACCATGGACTCATTGAGACGCCAGTTCGGTGAACAATTAATCTCACATTTTGGCCCCATCAATTGGCCACCAAGGTCTTGCGACTTAAACCCACTAGATTTTTTTGTGGGGTTACCTTAAATCTCTCGTCTATAGAGACAAGCCAAACACGATTGTTGCATTGGAAGGAAACACTGAACGTGTTATTGGCGAAATACTGGACGCAATGTTGAAAAAAGTGTGCCAAAGTTGGACTTTGAGGATGGACCATTTAAAGCGCAGCCGCGGTCAACATTTGCATGAAAAAATCTTTAAAAAATAAATGGCAGGCGTTGATTTATCGATCCAAATAAAGACTTCATTCACTCTTGCAAAATGTATGTGTTTTTTGCAATTTTCAAAATCCAAGCTCTTAAAAAATCACCCATTATAAAGGAGGAGGTCACGAAAATAAAATAATCTCACATTTTTAATGAAATTATACTCACCAGTACTACTAGCAGCATCATCCAAAGCAATGGCCTTATCATTAGTAATCATAAAATTTTTAAGCACATCCACACCAATTTGTTTATTCAAATAAGCCTCGGGCATAGTTAGAACCTCGCTTAACCCCCCGCTACCAATTCTACTAATTGACTTCAGGCCAGCAGGCCTTCTTGTTGGACTGCACAATCTGATCGCCTGAGTTTCCTGTCTCATACTGTCTAAAACGGGATCGGATATATTGGAATTTGCATTTGCACTATGTAAACTAACGAGTTTCTCATTAGGTGTACCAGCTGGTCTTTTGCCTTTTTCGGTAAGAACAGCTTCTGGCTTCTGACTGGTACTAGCCTCTGACAATGACAGCATTTCTGCTCTGGACTCCCTTTGACCTTGTAGAAATGTTAGCAGGTTATGTAACGTGGCTCGCAGGTCATTGGTGTTCATGAAGTACAGCCAACGCAGCTGGGCTATGTTTTTGTTTAAAAGGTAGACAGCATACGTGAACTGAGCTTTGTCTTTGCCTTTTGTGAACAATGGAAAACTGTAAAATATACAAAGTTAAAACAGGTAAAATAATCAATCAATCTTGAGGAAAATTTGAGAAACAAAAATCATAAAATGTTCTTTATTCATAAATTTTGAGCTTTACGACTTCTGATTACTGGTGTCAAAAAATTGCTTAAATCTGCCACTATTAACCTGTGACAATATGTGCCTTGATATATTTCGCTATATTTGTCCGTAATATGTGCATTGAATTAAATTGTCATATCAAGTGCCTGCAACACTTTACAACTATTACAAAATCAATGCTGAAAAATATACATTTGGCATATAGAAATAGTAAAATGGAAATATGTGAAAGAAATGGGCGCTAGAAGACATATGTTCTGTCAAAAACATTGCTATTTTAATTAATTATCAACCGAGATTTAATGAATAATCATGATTAGACGTCTTTAAATGTAGCAAATATGTAACAATGCTGGAGTACCTAGGTGCTCCAAAAACCAATATGATTTCTTAAGAGAATTTTATCAAATCTCCTAACAAATATCAGGATTTTACTGAATTCGAATAACAAGTGAAACAATATTTGCCCTCTCAGCACATGTTGCAGATAAGGTCTTTACCACTTTCTTTTGAAGAGAAACTGATACGAATTGCTTTTCCATATGGACAACAAGATTGATGGATATAGAACACACTGAAAGTTGCACAGTCAAGTTTTTTTTATAAGTTACATTATATATGCATAACAAATACTTTGTGGAACGATCTTGACCTACTGTGACGAATTAAGTTGTTATTTTTTTTTATTATTCTTTATCCATGCGACGTTTCGACTAATATATAGTCATCATAAGGCACAAAAATGTCGAAGTTTTCATCATATTAAACAACATGTCAAGAGTGTTGCTAGATAACTTAAGACACTGCCCACAGTATTAAAATTCAACGAAAATGTTTTACAACACAGACACATACCGTCGTTAATCTCACAAACCGGCGTAACTCATTTATGCTCATTTTTCAGGAGAGCGTGTTAAAGATTTTTACATTATTCAATGCAGTATAAAAGTATTAACGATACAAATTATAATTTTTTCGTACAAACATTACTTTGGAAAAGATGTTCACTTTCAGTTGCTTGAAATTACGAAGCAATGAGAATAGCCGTTTTTGAGATTTTTTGAGAAACATCAGTTACGACCATTTGTGAGATAGGATCAGTTACCATTATAGCGGTATACGTCTTTTTTATTTGAGTGGAAATGGTGATTATGCTGCCAAAACTATACCCGTTTCCTTTAATTTTATTTTAATCAACACAACAACAAACAAAGTAACATTATACAGGGTGTCCCATGACGATTAAAATAAGCAATATATCGGTAGTAGAGAATTATAATTTTTGGGGTGTAAATTAGAGCAAATGTTGTATTATTTCTTATTATTGCGTTACCTAATGAGTTAGGTACTTGTTTTTGGTCACGTGATGCTCGATTCAAAAGTTTCAATAAGACACTCTGTAAGTTAGTGACTCTCTGTGTTCCTCCCGATAAGACAATTTCAACAAACTACCACACTTGGGGGTCTAAAGTGATTAGTTCAAGAGCTACAGGTACTTAAAGGATTGTACCACTACCATTAAGGCAAAAAATGAAACGACCACTAGCAAAACAATTTAACTGTAGATGTACATGTTATAACCAATCGTAGTGGTACAATCCTTTAAGTACCTGTATCTCTTGAATTAATCACTTTAGGCCCCAAATGTGCTAGTTGGTTGTAATTGTTTTATCGGGAGGAACACAGAAAGTCGCTAATATATAGGGTGTCTCATTACAAATTTTGAATCGGACGTAACCAAAGACAAAAATACCTCATTCGGTTACGCAATAATGAGAAATGATGCAACATTTGCTCAAATTTACACTTCCAAAATTATAGTTCTCTACTACTGCCCAGTTTCGTTATATTGCTTACTTAATCGTCGTGGGACACCCTGATGTATAAATATTGCAACCAAGTAATAAACATACAGGGTGTCCCACAACGATTAAGACAAGCAATATATCGGAACTGGGCAGTAGTAGCGAATTATAATTCTGGGGGTGTAAATTAGAGCACAAAAAGTATCTTTTACTATGATTGTGTCACCCAATGAGATATTTGTTTTTGGTCACGTGACTTCCGATTCAAAAATTTTAATGGGACATCCTGTATATTTGTGACTTTTTGTGTCCCTCTCGATAAAACAATTCCAACAAACTAGTACATTTGGGGTTTAAAGTGATTAATTCAAGAGCTATAGGTACCTAAAGGACTGTACCCCTACCATTATAAAACACTATCAAAATAATTAACTGTAGGGGTGCATGTTATAATCAATGGTGGTTATATCATCATGTAAGTACCTATAGCTCTTCAATTAATCACTTTAGACCCTAAGTGTGCTAGTTTGTTGGAATTGTTTTATCGGGAGGAACACAAAAAGTCACAAATATACAGGGTGTCCCATTAAATATTTTAAATCGGACGTCACGTGATCAAAAACAAATACTTCACTGGGTGACACAATAACAAGAAAAGATACTATATTTTCTATAATTTAAACCCCCAAAACTATAATGCGCTACTGCTGCCCAGTTCCGATATATTGCTTGTCTTCGTGGGACACCCTGTATAACTAAATTCTACCGTTTATGAGTTTTTCTAATGTGGTAACAAACGATAGAGAATCTTGTGCTCTTCAAGTGTTATTGCCGGCTCATCTCCAATAAAGAAGGCTTGTAAGTCATCGTACTTTTCTTGGGAAGGTTTAACTGGCGCAGAATGCCGTTTTTGAACGTTACACATAAAGGGCACTGGTCTTTTTTGAACGTGAAATGATAGTTTCTTGGATTTAAAAACCCTCTGGTACGTAGACAATCTGGGCTTGGGCTGACCTTCTGGTAATTTTGGTAAATACAGAAAATACATTTTTGAATAGAAAGATCACAGTGTAAATATTCCCTGCTGGTGCAGGGAATGATGCAGCACCTTCAACTGCATGCTGTTCGGGTTGCAAGTTTTTGCTTGCAGAGCTAAGTTTCCTGATCGTAGTCTCTTTATTTTTTACTCCATGATGATGTTTGTGTGATGCCGATGACGAAATTACCACAAGGCTAATAGGCTTCCATAGCCGCACACGCACTGGTGACAAAACGGTTATTTAAGCAACGAAATTTACAAGGTGACAAAAGTCACCCGTGCGCGCTAGCACTAACGATTAACTGCTGCCGAAACAAGCATTCACAATGTGTCTATAGTAGAAATATGCAGGTCCAAACAGACATAAAATGAGATACGTCGCTCATCTATTCGCGATTGTTTCGAATGTCTTCTCACAAAACGTCGTATCTCGACTTACGTCTCTTTGTGTGAACAAAATCTTACACATTATGAGATACGATGTTATGTCGTGGTCCCAGATCTAGAAAACTAGACCACTCTCAATTATGTTGCATTCTGGGATGAATGTTCATCCTATATGGAGTCTATTTTTGATCTTAACTAAAAAATCCATTTTTTGAGATACGTCACTTTGTGAGATTAACGACGATAACAAGTAAAATTTAATAAAAAAAGATGAAAAACTCAATTCTCTTCTGTGGAGTGCAGATATACCTAAGCTGTACCCAATTTATCATCTTTTTTCATTAAATTTTAAATTTATGTGTCCGTGTTGTAAAAAACATTCGTTGAATTTTATTACTGTGCATAGTGTCTTCAATTATATCTAGCGATACTCTTTCCATGTTGTTTAATACCATGGAAACTTCGACATCCTGATGCCTTATGATGAGTATAAGTCAAAACGTCGCATGTATAAAGAATAATAAGGAGTTTTTGTTTTATTTCTGACCTAATTCTAAAAAAATAACAAATACTACAATAAAATTTATTGAAGCAAACTACTCACTCTCTTTCTTTTTCAGATAACAGTGGAGATACAGTATCAGTAATGTATGATCTTGAACCAAAATGAGTCAGTTGGTACCTAAGGGGTACATGTAGGAATGCGGAACTCATAATCAAGATATGGGTGACATATCCTAAAGCTACAGAGACTCCCAGATCTGCAGTATCTGAAACACAATTATTTAAATTAAATTCGTACCAAAAAATGGCGGAAAATGTCGGCGGCCGGCGGGACTGGAACCCACGACCTCCAGACTTGTACTCTGGCACTCTCACCAGTTAAGCCAAAGTCACCGTCAACTCAACCTTAAAATCGTCTTTGGTGGTACCAGAAGATGGCGCGAGATACTTTTGTTTCTGTGAGATGGTCTTACCTAGTCAGTCCTTTAGAGGTTGAGTTGATAGGCGACTGTGGCATAACTGGTGAGAGCATCATTGTATCAATCTGGAGGTCGTGGATTTAAGTCCTGCCGACTGTCAACATTTTCTGGTACAAATTTAAAATGAGAAACCCACATGCAGATGTTAGCATGAAACTAAAAAAAAACAACAATTATTTATCTGGAACCTAGTACACAAAATTAGATTGCTGTAACAAAGCAATAATTACCACTGATTGTTACTAGTCAAACAGCAAATCTGCTGATAATAATAATTTGACAAATATAAATATAAGAGATATTATTTTCTTACCAGTAAGAACATCAGAATTAGGAAGGTGTACTCCATGTATGGTGTATTTGTTGTCAGATTTTTTCTCTATAGGATATAAGAACAACAGTCCTTGCAAAAGTTCTCTTTTTCTTTGCTGAAGCCTGGCAATGACATGAAAGTACAGCTCTCTGTGTTGAGAGACACTTTTTTTGTAGTCCTTCAATTTCTCTCCACCTCTACTCAACTTTCGGTAATTCTCCATAAGCTCAGAATCTGAGAAATGGAAAACTCTTTATCAAATAATGAATATCACAAAAAATATCAGTTTTGTTACATCTGGTTGTGTATGGGCATATCTAATTGAATAAAACACCTTTCAGTAGTTTCCATTTTATGTTACACAAATTAATATAAATGTATTTGAAATGCTTACTTTTTTCCTCATTTTCTTCGATAATGTGCAAATGCATTTGTTTTAGCTGTCTGATGCTTATAGTTTTCCTATCTTTCTCCTGAGAGAGCACTCTTGTTCTAAACCTTGCCAATTCAATATCTTTGCTTATCCTTTGCATTTCTTGCTTTTGGACTCCAGTAGGCTTTTCCTTCAAATGGAATAGATACAAATACTCTTTAAATTTATTCCATAATATGGAAATTGTTTTTCAATATTTAACAATGAATGGATTACTTTTCTCCAATATAAATGATTAACATTGCTGGTGCATAATTTAGTTTTGTATGCTTTGTTAAACATATTGGGAAAATCTAGGATACATGAAATTAAACTCTGTATACCTGCAACTACTCTCTCCAGGCAAAAAATCTGGACTTGCCTAGACATGTACAACTGTCGAAGCTTTTTATAAAGATGACTCATTACAGTTTTAAAAATCAGTATAGTCAGTGCTGACACTGCTGACAGCCTCTTATTGCAGTAACATCAACAATGACAAATTACAAAAAAATATGCTCTATGATCTTTAACAAATTAATAAATTTGTTTTCCAAACTTTGATCTTGAAAGCCAGACACTTTAGGATACCTGCTTATATGAACTTTTCTTCTTGAATATGGGCCAGAATGTGCCTTTTACAGTCTAGCATTAAGTAACATCCTTTACAATAATTTAAAATAGAAAACATTTAAATTCTCACCTGTAACATTTTATTCAGCGAATTCATGGTCAACAGTTGTGGAGCATACCTGATTGTAGAGCTAAGACTAGAAGTAGACTCGGAACTGTTAGTATCTACTCTAACATTATTTCCTACTATTGTATTTATTTTATCCCTAATGTTCTGTACATCCATACCTTTGTTCCTTATTTGCAACTGTAAGGATTGTAGCTTTCTCAGCTTTTGAATATTATAGCTATTATGAATTTCATTCTTGTTAACTTTCACAGCAACTCTTTTATACACAACTGTGTTATTTGAAGTATTTACAGTATTCATGGAACTATGGAAAGGTACAGGCTTCTGCAAGTCAGTTCTAATCATGTGGTGACTAGTAAAGTATCCTCCTAACATGTAAAATATCACAGTGTTATTCTTAAAATGATGTGGCTGAATATCAGCTATCTTATTTCCTATGTATACTAATCCTGAGAAGTTAACTCCCCAAGTAAGAACTATTTTATCAGTACCATCCTTATCACACTGCCATATTCTCAATACTATACATGAAGCTGAGGTGTTTTGAACTGCCCTCAAGTCTAGCTCAGGCCATTTTAGATGTGGATTACTAGATTTCTCACTAGTATAGAATGGAGCACTCATGGTGGTATTGTGTAGGGTGTAATAAAATCTACCTGTGACTTCTGTTAAAAGATTGAAGCACATAATTTGGTATACATGGCGTAATCGGTACTGCAAATTAAAGTCAGTTAAAAGTCTTCCTTAAATTGCATGTTATATGAATACCTGTTGTGTAATCAAAGGAACCCATTGCTGACACCTTTGTCTACTGAAGATATACTCTGGGGTAGTGAAATTCATGTCATCTGAAATTGAAACAAAATTTTAAAGGAATTTTGCTCGTTTTCAGGATCATGAATTTGGTATGCTAGTCCTACAAATATACAACGTACTTTATATAAAACAATTCGGTTTTACAGCTTTTTGATAGCAGCAAGGTATTCCAGGAAAAACGCCGGATATTCGCAAAGAAAAACATTAAAACATTTCCGATTTTCATCTACGATTTTTGATAAAAATCCTGATAATGCTCAAAACAATCACAATCTACATCTACACAGCTATTTTGTGCCGCACAGTAAGGTCTGGGCGCGACAAAAAAAGGGGAATTATAATTTAATTGAAAGTGTTTGTCTATAAACATTCCATTCGCAAACTAAGAGCTAATATGGTTTACAAAATGGAGCAGGATGATTAAGTATTTTATGAAAATAAATAACTTTTTATTCTTTGCGAAACATTTCCCGTCACCTTTAACGAATTCATTGAGTGCATCGTCGTGCATAGACCATATACAAAATATAATAGGAGACCATAGACAGATAGGTAACCCAAACAAAACTCTTTTATCTATGACCATAGGCCTTTACAGTGATTTGGATCGTTTGGATTTGGATCGATCAGTATCATCTGAATCAGCTGTTTAGTGGGATTTTTGTAGGATACCATGGATTAAACGGACATCGAACAACAAAAAAGTTGGTTTAAGAATACAAAATAGATGGTTAATAAAAACAGTACATAGTACAACAGTGAACTGGTCCATGGCCGACTTTACTCACTGGTCCTATTTCTGATTGATCCTAGAGCACTTTCCGAACGTCAGGATCAGTGATCCTCGTTTTCCTTTGTGGCTGAGTTTGCCTGTCTGCGAGAAATGTGGTCTGTTTTACAGATGTTTTTCCGTGGTTCCATGTCAACCTGACGGTTGACGTGTTGATTTTTCCGTTTGGTTTGGACTTTGGGGGTTTGACGACTGACGTTTGAACGTTTGATGGTTTGATAATAAAAGAATTTTTTTGAGGTGTGGTATATTTTGTGGTGTGGTAAATAGAACCAATGAATCACATAATTTGAATAAAAAGACCATAGAAGTATCAAAATGGATAGTCAGGGAAGAAAAGTAATCGTTTGTGATAATGGCACGGGGGTGAGATATTGGTGTATTGCTATGCTTGCAGGTTATTAAATCACCTTTTTTTTTTTAGTTTGTTAAGTGCGGCTACGCCGGCAGTAATTTTCCTGCTCACATATTTCCTTCTATGGTAGGAAGACCAATAATTAGAGCTGTAAATAAAATAGGTGATATCGAAATAAAGGTAAGATTCAGTTCATTCAGTTGGTATTTAAATCTATACCTCTGCAGGGGGTTTATAATGCAACTGTATTCACCACCCATTTATTTTTTTTAGGATTTACACGTAGATGTAAGTCTTTTTGGATGTATTCTGATTGTATTTGTGTGCACAATACTTTATTTTAACACATCCTACCAATAGACTTGAAGTATCTGAATAACTAACATAAAAATATAGCAATGTGTTTGTTTTATTGCAATTTCATACTAATGTAGTGGTTTATGTTTTACTTTATTATTTAACTGCTGCTAATTGTTTCATGCTTCAGGGAGTTACAACCAATCTTCCTGTAAGTAATAGGATAATGCTTCTTTTTAGGCATGACCTATTACATAAATTTAATCACTGCTCTTGAACCATGTCATAAAATTTATGATCGTATAAAGCATATAGTTAGTTTCAAAGTAATTTACGCACAAAACTATACACCATTTTTCCAGTTTCTGAAAATGTTTTAAATTTTCAATAATCCAGAACATTGTTGTACATGCTGTTTCATCATTGAGAACTATAGAATTATTAAGTCATCAAATTACTACCATAGCTCTGCATTTTAGGCTTTTGTAGTAGTATTTGCTCACTAGTTTATTGGTGTTTTCATCACATTAGTTTTCATAAGAAGTTGCTTGACTTACATATTCAACTCCTTGAGTCCTAGTTGATACGTTAATATATCTGTAGTAGAATATTTTCATTTTTCTATCACAAAACTGAAAACAGCAAAAATTTGTTATTTGTGAATTTTTCATTTATCCCTTGATCTATGTGCATAGGAAATGTTGTTTGTGAGTGAATATTTTAAACAATTTGCTGAATACTAATGCTTGCTGTTTGATTACTCCCAAAAGTGACTAAATAATGCTATATTTCTGTTTGGGTTATGCCTGCTTGTTAATTTGATTAAGCTGAACATTTTTAATATTGAGTTAAACATTGTCATCAAGTTACTTATACAGGGTGGTCCAATAAGTGTGTGGTGCTCTCTAGTGGCCTTATGGTTTAAATTAGAAGAAAATGACTTTGATAAAAAACTTTTCTTTTCAAATGGTCCACCTCTAGAAAATAATTTCAAAGATGACAGACATCCGGATATACCGGAAGTAGGTATCAAATTTCTTATTTTAAATGGAACACCTTGTATATTATTACATTTTTGAATTCAGCATCCAGTTTTAGGTCCGGTTTGTTAAACATTGTTTATGTCTATGAAGCCTATTTTCAAAGTTATTCAGCAGTCTTCAGAATATTTGACATTTGTAATACTTGTAAATGTTAATATCTTGGAAAGTAGGTAAGACAGAAAGATGCGGTTTTCGGTTTTAAAATGAGCACAGAACATATGTATGTTTTAGTAAGATCACTGTTCAAAAGCACATTAAATAGAACAGCAATTTCCAAATTTGAAAAGGTTGAAACCATAAAAGCTTTTTTTGGTATGGGATGGTACGAAGTTTCACATTAGTGGATGCAAAATTAAATTCTTTTTCACTTTTATCTAGGCACATGTGGTTCTATCTTTGATGATGGTTTTCAAGATATTTACGATTTTATAATTATTGTGTAATGGTGCGTAGCAATAATGGGAAAAATCGTAGGTGGTGTGGCTTGCAGATGACACAATTGGCAGGAAACCTTTCATCCAAAGTATGTTGGCCTCTAATAATAAAATATGCATTTGCTGTATCTGTAACCAAATTATTCTTAAAACCTCCAGTGATAAATTTACCAGCAGGTTTTCTAAATTTTCATTTATAAAATTTAGGAAAACATTATTTTGCAGTTTCCCATAATACCATCCCAAATGTTTAGACTACATGCTTGCCATTAAACCTCTCAAAATTTGAATTTATGTTGGTGTAAAAATGTAAATTATGCCAGTTTACATGGGTACTACTAATAATGGTGAAGCTACATTTCATAAGAAGGAAATGTGGCTTCATTCGTAAACAACACACCAAGTAACACTGTTAAAAAGGAGTGCATCTTCTTGGACTCAAGCACAACCACAATTACAAAAATCCATTCTGTTTTCAAAGTCTTGTCTTTCAAGTGCTTTATTTAGCCGCATGTGATAAGGATGCTATGTTCTTCATTAAGATCATGTTCACAGATGTTTGACCAATGCCCAAGTAGCGACTAATTTCTGCTGTAGTACTGCTATGCAGATCTTCAGCTACAATTGCGAGAACGTCAAACTCACTATCTTCATTAACTACATGTTTCCTCCTCTCATATTTCACACCGTCGGCGACGTAAATCCAAATTTTGAGAGATTTTGACAACCAGCATGGAGTCTAAACATTTTGGATGGTATTACTGGAAACCACATGATAAACTGTGGCCTTCGAGAAGATACGATAAACTAATGTTTTCCAAAATTTTCTAAATGAAAATTTGAAAAACCTGCTGGAAAATTTACCACTGGACTAAGAATAATGTGGTTACAGTTAGATGGAGCAAATGCACATTTCAGTATTAGAGGCCAAAGCACTTTGGATGAAGGGTTTCCTGCCAATTGTTTCATCTACGCGCCATTACGGAATAATCACAAAATCGTAAATATATTGAAATATGCCTGGATAAACGTGAAAGAGAATTTAATTTTGCATCCACTGATGTGAAACTTATTATGCAATCCTATTTGAAAAAAAGTTTTTAAGCTTTCAAACTCTTCAAATTTGTAAATTGGTAGTCTATTCATTTAATGTGCTTTTGAACAATGATCTTACTGAGACACAAGTATGTTTCATGCTCGTTTTAAAGCCGATAACTGCATCTTTCTGTCTTACCAACTTTCCGAGATGTTAACATTTTTTGTAAGTACTACAAACGTCAAATTTTCCAAAGATTGCTGAATAACTTCGAAAATAGCTAGACATAAACTATGGTTAACAAACTGGACCTAAAATTTGATGCCGAATTTAAAAATGTAATAATATACAGGCTGTTCCATTTAAAATAAGGAAGTTGATAGCTACTTCCGGTATATATCCGGATGTCCGCCATCTTTGAAATTATTTTCTACAAATAGACCATTTGAAAAGAAACGTTTTTATCCAAGTCACTTTCTTCTAATTCAAATGACAAGGTCGTTAGAGAGCACTGTATGCTTATTGTACCACCCTGTATTGTCAAGTGAATACTCCTAGGAAATAGAATTAGGTGTTAGTGCTTCTCAAAGTTGTCAACCAAGCTGGCAAAGTTGTAGAATGATATTGTGGACATACATATTATGAAAGCAATGTGCATGATCTGATTGTCATATGACCATCAATCAAATCACACTTGTGCTGAGTCGTGCACTAGTTGGGTAGTGAGGTAGGGGTCTGTCTTTTAAAACACTATCCACTATCCAATCTCTCACACAAAATCAAGTCTTTGTGTGAGGTTTTGGAAAAATGCAACAGAAACTCATCAAATGCTTCAAAATGCCTTATGCAATACATTTTGCGATCTCAAGGCCCCTAAGGGGGCCATGTGGAAGTCACCAATAAGCCGAGGTTTTTACCACAAGGGCCCAACTGTGAACACAAACTTTTACCTGGAGGTGCTCAGGAGACTGAAAAACCTGGTTGTGTGCGGCAAGCCTAAGATCGAACTTTGCAATGAAGCCAGAAAAGTAAATTTTTTTAACCAATTGGAAAAGACATATAAACCGTTAGTGCTATTAAAAGGTAACTGTACACTTCAAATTTTAAATTAATAGTATTTTTTTTTGAAAATTGTTGTTAACTTTTTATGCAACTTAAGCAAAGCCACTAATTCAATGAAATCACATTAGGGAACTAAGAGCTACCTAAATGCAGTATTTCTAGATTCAATGATCATTTTTGGAATCCTAGAGGAGCAAGCCCTGATGTCAATGCAGAATATATGCCAACTGGCTATTACACTGCTGGATGTGTATGGCATTACAATCATTGAATTGAGTGCAATAATTTAAGCCAAACTGGCATTATGCTCCTGAAGGAAACACTTCCAAGTCTACTTGTTTTCTCGAAATTTTATATTACAAAAGTAATGATGAATAAAAGTGTATGTTTGCAAAAAGCTTGTTTTTAAAATCTACATTCATTGTTATTAGAAATCCTCCAATTCTGGAGTAGATCTCCACCTGAAGTATAGTAAAAAAAGTTCAGTGCTTTAAAATCAGCAATTGACCCTTTTAGCATTGAATTCCCTGACATTTGAAGAAATAATCATAACGGCTTTCTGAGCTTTGTTGACATTATTTTGGTCACTATTTTTGCTTTAGCAATTATAGTATTTAAAAAATGTATAGGTTGTAATTGATCATATTGTCGCTAATTTAGTGAAGTGGTGTATATGAGAAGAATAGCAATTTCAGTTTGCAGCTGAGACACCTATGGATAGCAATTGGAATGCTGCATACTCTCTCCAAGTGGCATATTTCCTTATATTTCTTTTTCAAACTGTTCAAAAGTGACAGAATATTTTAGTTTAAATGTATGCTTCAAAATACCTAACAGCAATTCCTCTAATGGACATATATGACATATACCTGTTTGGTATCTTTATTTTAATAAGAAAATTTACATATGCTTTAAACCACAACAGATTGATATCTGCTGATCAGCATCAGCTGGTTGGCAGTTTATTAGATAGACAGATACCTAGATAGAAAGTTTATTAAACATTCTTATATACATAATTCGTAGTTACACACTTCAATACATTAGGTACTAGTGGCTATCCAATTTATTGACTTGGGTCATTCGAAGTTGTGCCCATAAAGCAACAGTGTATTAGAAAATCTGGTATTATATGGGTATATACCTGATCATATCAATGCAATGAGCATATAATGTCTTCGTAATAAATAAGCAAGCTAAAGGGAGTATTCCTAGACCTTTAAAATGCCTCTACATGAGGTGGAGCTAATTATAATTAGTACTTAGAGAACATGAATGTCTTTTCCATTAAACAAAATGCAACTAAAAATTCAAGGAGAAAGTATATCTGTTCTTGTTGTGGGAACGTCTTCAACTGGTAACGAGGACAAAAAATTATATAGATTTCTACAGAAGTCTGCCTGTTATTAAATTTATATTTGAATGAAGTTTTATATACAGGACGATTACTATAGTTCAGTCTTGTTCTGTATACAGGGTGAGTCGGGAGGACCGCACCAAACTCTAGGAGTGTATTTATTATACATGTGAAAATAACGTGAAAAAGTCATATGTTCTTATCACATTCACATCTGTTTTCAAGTTACAGCATAGTAACCAATAAGAAAATTTCATACATTATAATTTTATAGAATGCTATGTTCTTCTAATAAGTGTTCTGAATATTTTCTGCTTCGCCTATGAAGAGCTCTTGTTGCTCTCCCAATTGCTTCATTTCTTTCTTCTTTGATATGGGCTGTAGTATTCTTAATTCGACGAATCGATGGATACCGTGTGTCCACCTTTATTTTGTACACTTCATTTTTGATCTAACCCCATAAACAATAATCTAGTGGCATGGGGTCTGGAGATGTTGCTGCCCAATTAACAGGACATTCACGACCAATCCAGCGCCCTGGAAAACGTTCGTCTGAATGTTGCTTGACCTAACAAGCAACATGTGCAGGAGCTCCATGGTGCTGATAGTACATCTGCGTTCTAATATTTACAGAACATGTTCTGGCAGGCCTTGTACTTAATTTTTTGTCAGGATGCCTGTGATGTGGAAAACGTTGACGATATTGTTTAACAGCAGCTGTAGCATTTCCATTACAGAAACCATAAGCAAGTACCATATTTGCATATTTTACATTTAAATAATTATATCTAGCATTTTGTAATATTAATATTCACATAAATTCGAAAATGGACGTTCAATTACTGTCACTGTACACTGATACTTCATCCCAATTATCAAATGTCTTTAGGCCTCGAACATGGCATACTGATAAAATTTAGATTTTCACGCGTACACTAAACTCCTACAGTTTGGTACGGTCCTCCCGAGTCACCCTGTATATACCCTTATTAGAGTAATCATCAACCATCACCACATTCAGAGGGTGTACGTTAGCAAATTGGAAAGGTGTGTAGTTCGCAAAGTGTCGTATGCCGAAGGGCGTACAAATAATGGAAGATTTTTTAATTTTTTGCAAAGGGACGTATATCGCATTTTCAGAAATATCTCACGATTAATCGTGTAATCTGGCAACACTGTAGGAGCTCGTACACTAGGCACGCTCAACTTGTGATGTAATATAAAAATGATGTATTGAGAACCTTAGTCTGGAGCACATCCTAAACAGATATATAGCCAGTGTAATGATATGATGTATTTACTTACATAAAAAATATTGAGGGAAATTATCTCACTTTATTTTATACAAATTTAGAATTCAAGAAGCATGGTAGACTATTATTCATACATTGCTTAATCCCCACCTACTCTCAAAAATTACTGGACCTTTTCTAGCATCCTTGTTGATCTCAGCAGGTTTTTCATCATATCTACATTTGAAGGAGCAAACACTAGGTAGCAGAAATATCACTTACAAAGCAAAGACTTATAGTATATTTTATTTTTCGCTGCACAAAGTTTCAAAGTAGGGGTAGACTGAAACAACTGTGTAAGATCATTTTTTTCCTTTATTCATTGTACTCTTCTTCCTCTTCATAAACAGTTTTTGTATGTGTGCTGCTGAACTCACTTTTGCATTTTTTAATTTTGTTGTCTAGTGGCAGAACAAGCTGAATAACATTTTAAGCTGCTTTGTGTACATAGAACTTATTTTGTATTTGCACATTTTCAAAAAAGATGAGATGTATTATTGTTTCTGCCATAGCGTCTCATATATGTCTATTCATTACTTAAATGTGTGGGATGGTTAGTTCCATATTTTCTTAAAAAATATTAATATTTTTATTATGATCACTACCAAATATTGAGACAGTGGATAAATATTTGTATGTACAATGTGATGATCTATGCGTATAATCAGAACTTGGAAGAAACTTTCAGTATCCCAAATTCATCACATTATCTTTAATGAAAATCGATTTTACGATGATTGAACTGCAAAAATCAGAATTTTATGTTAACAGAAATAATCTCTAATCTGTATTTTTTCTTAGGATTTGATGGTAGGTGATGAAGTGTCAGCACTCCGATCTCTACTGGAGGTCAGCTACCCAATGGAAAATGGTGTTGTTAGGAATTGGGATGATATGTGCTATGTATGGGATTACACTTTTGGCCCAAAAAAGATGAACCTAGATCCCAAAGAGACTAAAGTGAGTAAACTGCCAAGTTGTAATATCCAGTTTTGAACAAATTTAGTATCAGTTATTTGATTCCATGCATCAATGTGTGAGTGTTTGTTTACACTAGGGTTGATATATCTTATTCAGAGAATTGAAAACCATTTTCCGTTTATTAACCATCAGTTAAAAACGCGATTTATAAAAAATATGTTCATCTACTTAGTTTGATTATTAACAAAAAAATACACAACTTTTATTTCAATGTTCTTTATGTTGAGACATCAGTACTATTTCTCTGCTGACTAAGGACTTTCTTATACTCCACTTTAGCAAATTGATTGAATTATTTTAGTTTTAGTGCTTGCTACTGTATCATGTAGACCTAGGGAGGTGTTGTTAGTGATAGGAAGGAGGATATAAAAAAATAACTGTCAAGCCATTTTAATCGGCCGGAGAAATAGTCGGTGTTACTTGTGTTACTTATTGTCCATTGAAAAAACGAATAACAGAGAAAGCCTACCAACCTACCATGACGAGTTTTAAACTGTGCTTCTATTTATATTGATTTGAACTTATATTCTTAATTGCTATTTACAGATCTTACTGACTGAACCACCAATGAATCCATTAAAAAATAAAGAGAAAATGATTGAAGTTGTGTTTGAGAAATATGGATTTGCAGGTGCATATGTAGCAATTCAGGCTGTGCTTACTTTGTATGCTCAGGTAAAAGTTCTTGCAAAAATACTCCCATAAACAAAGATTACCTTACTTGTTATTATTGTTGTGTATTGTTATGTATTAATGTGTCACAAGACCCTCCTTTGAATTTTTTTTGGATGGCCAGATGGCGCCATATAGTATGCATGCATGCATCAATCTATTATCTCAAGTTTCAGTTTTTTGAGTTGACCCATTCCAAAAGTTAGAGGGGGATGCCTTTAAAAAGAGCACTGTATAGTTTGATTTCATAAAGTTTTTGAGTGCTCAACAAAAATTACCACATGGGTGAATGATATGAGGAGTGGAACTTTATAGCATAATTCTAATTTTTGAATATCTTGTTTTCAGAAATTGGGTCTGTGAAAGTAATTGGTTTTTCTAATTAATGTGTTTCTCATTCCTTTAAACAAAATTATTGTTTTATCATCCATTTATTTTAGGGACTCATAACAGGAGTGGTTGTGGATTCAGGAGACGGTGTAACACATATTTGCCCAGTATTTGAACAGTATACACTGCCACATCTAACGAGAAGGTTAGATATTGCTGGAAGGGATATTACACGATACCTTATCAAATTATTATTGCTCAGAGGATATGCATTTAACCATTCAGCAGATTTTGAAACGGTATTATCTATTATTAGTTCACCTAATATCTTAGTTTCATATTGTGACTTATCCTAATGGAATTGATGATTATGCATATTCTTTACATAGGTGAGAAAAATGAAGGAAAAATTGTGTTATATTGGTTATGACATAGAAACTGAACAACGCCTAGCTTTAGAAACAACCGTACTAGTAGAGCCATATACTTTACCAGATGGCAGGGTTATCAAAGTAGGAGGAGAAAGATTTGAAGCACCCGAGGCATTGTTCCAGCCACATCTAATCAATGTGGAGGGACCTGGAATTGCCGAACTAGTTTTCAACACAATTCAGGTAAGGTTGTGCTATCATGTATCAATGGACTTGTATCACGAGGTTAAGAACAATGATTTAATTGTTATAACCGCTTAGTGCGTACAAAAATAAACGTACTGCTGCATTTCGTTACTTTCTACATCATTTTGTTTTTTAGTAATTCCATTCTAAAGTTTAAAGCAAGGAATTCAAATTCAGCCAATCAGTGCCAACCACGCGAAGCATCAGCAGTGCATTGTTGCTAAGAACAGCTCCGACTCGCAGACGGGAACAGAAGACAAGATAGATGAGTCAGCCCGCGTACTGCTCCGGCATTTCGCGCGCCATCAGAATGCGGCAACACAGCACACATATCTGTCTTTTGATTGGCTGTTCGCCTTTAGGGCAGTGACGTCACTACCCTAGGAGAATTCAAATATTTTCCTTATTTTCACGGCTTTCCTGTGCCCAAAAAAATCGGAGAAAAAAATGAGATGCTTTTCATGACGTACTCTATCATATGCCACCAAAAAAAAATCATGATACTAGTCCATTGGATCCGCTTTGCCCTCTGTGCGGTTCGAAAATTACGAGTTCGTTCCATTCCATTAAAAATAAAATGCAACTTCTGCTTCGCTACTTAATACCGACGCTGTAAAAAATGTCACAATATTCATGCTACGTTTTCAAACACCATGTAACAAACATTTACCTATTTTCTGTGAACCTGAAGTGGCTTAAAATCCCTTCTAAAGTTCAAACACAAATTTCGCACCAACGCTGTGACGATATCGGATTACGCCTGTGGTCATAACCAGTGCTGTTGGAAAAAGTTTCCTTCTGATATAATTATATAATTATATTCGTTTTTTTCAAACATCAGTTTTGGTTCAAAGTGCATAGCCTGATAGTTAGCCTTCAAACTGCAACATACCTTGAAGGTAGGCTTTTCTCTTCAGTAGATATTGAATTGAATGCATGTTGTTATATCTGAGAGCCAAACAGTTTATAAACATAAAGAATCGAAAAACGATCAGTTAAATTCCTGTTCCATAGACGTTGCATGCTAAACTAGACATCATAAAAATGAACGATGAAACGTTGAATAAGTTAATTACGACTTTAGAAGTTAACAACAAGAAAATAATAGAAGAGGCAAATGAGCGACAGACTACTGAAATAAAGGAGCTGATTAGGAAAGAGGTAGAAGCAGTGTCTGTTCGTCTACACGACGAATTTTCTAAAAAATATACCGTCATAGAGGAGCAATATAAAACTTTGAAAATTAAATACGATGGACTAGAACGAGAACTTAAAAAGAATAATATTATCATCTTTGGATTATCTGCTCCAGAAGGTGCTCAACTTATAGATTTTGTTCTTGGTCGTCTTAATGAACTGTTGGGACTTACACTGGTAGCGAACGACATTAATGACATATACACAGTTGGGAAGCAAACTAATAATAAACCCATCATCGTCAAATTAATATCGTTTCTTAAAAAACAGGAAATATTGAGAAACTGCAAGAAATTAAAAGGCACAAACATCGCTATTGGAATCGAACTAACAATTGAAGAACGTCAAGAACAAAAAATACTACGTCAACATCTTAAGGCCGCCAGGAAACAGAACCTTTCTGCGTATATTAAGAATAAGAAACTGGTGGTGAGTGGACAAGAATATACTGCTCAGCAGCTTGCTGACAACGAACAGGACTCGGACGAGGATCAGGAAGACGTGGAAAGAAAAGAAGTCACTTCCCAGGCAGGAAATACTGAACTACAAGATACGCGGAGGGTAGTTAGCCCTTCGACGAATCCGATAGGCCAAGTAGGCGGGTCATCTCACATAGCGACTAAAGAAATTATAGAGGATATCCTTCCTAATACAAATAAGAGAAAGATTACTCATAGTATTGAGTCTGCAAATAAAATCAGAACTAGATTAAATAGTAACTCCAACGCCAATAAGGTAAAAAAGTAACAAATATTTATATCGATTACTAAACCTATTGTTGTGTAGTCTTTAAGGAACGTCTGCACCGTTTGCACCTCATTTTAAACTATACTTGTTATTATTTTCTATTTTTGTAGCGTCGAAATTTTTGTGGTACAGATATCTCAGGAAAGCTTAGTTCAATCCACTATTAATTTAACAGTCGGTGATTAGTTCTATTAGTGGTTTTCATTAATTTAAACGTACTTTTCAAAAATGACTTATTTTACTGTTGCTCATCTTAATGTGCGCTCTTTGTTGGTAAAATTCAGCTCTTTTAAGGATGAACTTGCAGAAAACAAATTTAACTGCATAGCTTTGTCTGAAACATGGCTGAATAGTAGTACTGATTCCTCTGAAGTTACATTAAACGGATACAAACTATTTAGGTCAGATAGGGACGGCCGTGGTGGTGGAGTAGCTTGTTTCTTAAACCAAGATATAAAATGCTCCATTTTGAAAACTAGCAACGATGATTTCGATCAACTTTGGTTCTCTATTAATTTCAAGGGCACGAAATTCGCTCTAGGTGTGGTTTATAAGCCACCAAGGTATCCAAATCATCAATTTATATCTAAGTTAGATGAAGTGCTTAATGAGATCTGCATCCAGTTTGATCATGTGATTTGTACCGGAGACTTTAATATAGATATTAGTATACCGAATTCATCCACAACAACTCTGTATAATATTTTAGAAAGTTACAGCTTAAAGCAGCTTATCGATAAGCCTACCAGGATAGCAGCTACATCTACTACCATAATTGATCTTTTCATATGCTCTGAAAATCTAGACGCCGCGCGCCGTATGTAACGTTTCCAATGGGCCTGTGTTAGCTGATCATAATTTAATCAGCTGTAAAATCAAGTTGTCTTCTGAAAAGTTAGCCCATAAGTTTTATACATTTCGTGATTATCGTAACTTTAATTTAGATTTATTTAACTTCGATCTACAGCGTATACCGTTTAGGGCAGTTTACGAATCTGATGACGTGAATGAGAAAGTGCATCTACTAAATTCTTCTATTATCGATTTGTTTGATGTGCATGCTCCCATTAGGACAATTAGGGTAACAAAGAGGAAAGCCACTTGGCTTACAGACAACATTAAACGTCTCATGAAACTTAGAGACAGAGCTAGTGCTAAATTCACTAAGACTAGGAAACCAGGCAATTGAGAATGAAAAGAAAGCCTTCTTCCAAAGCCGAATTAGGAGGAATGGCAGCAACAGATGGAAGCTCTTCAGAGATCTTAATATTTACCAGAATAAACGAAAAACTGCTATACCCGAAAGTTCTTATACTGCTGATCAGATTAACACCTTTTTTAGAGACACATATCAGACTACGTCTAATCCAGATCAGGACGCATTGGCTTATTTTGAGAACAACACATTGCCTTATATTCAGCAGTTTGCATTCTCGTCTCCCTCTGAATACCAGGTATATAACTTGCTCCTTGCGGTTAAAAGTAAAGCAATAGGATCCGACCATATTTCTATAAATATGCTTCTAGCCTGTTGTCCCACAATTACACCGGTCGTCATACATATAATTAATTGGTGTATGATAAATTCTATTTTTCCCGATGCATGGAAGGTCGCTAATATAGTACCCATTCCTAAAGTCCCTAACTCAGCTGAACTTGGCGACATGCGCCCGATTAGTATTTTCCCTACATTATCAAAATTATTAGAACAAGCTATGTGCCGTCAGATCAAATTTCATTTAACAAAATATAATATGCTACCTGAAACTCAGTCAGGGTTTAGGCCAAACCACAGCTGCTCTACTGCACTCTTGGGCGTTATTGATGATATAGTATCTGCTACGGACAAAAACTACTTGTCAGCACTCGTCTTGCTTGACTACTCAAAGGCATTTGACAGAGTCAGTCATTCACTCTTGCTGGCAATATTGAACCATTTGGGTTTCTCTTACGGGGCATTATCCTTGTTAAGATCTTATTTGTCCGATAGGTCGCAGCAGGTAATCTTGAACAACTCAATGTCATCAAGACTTTCTATTACATCCGGCGTTCCCCAAGGATCTATTCTGAGACCCATTCTTTTCATATTATATATTTCTCAGTTCAACAAGTGTTTAAGGTTTTGTAAGGCTCATTATTATGCAGATGATGTCCAACTATATTGCTCGTTCCCACAACATGAATATCAGCTTGCTGCTGACAATATTACTCTTGACCTTACATCTATCGCCATACAGTCTCGCAAATACTGTTTAACTGTTAATGAATCCAAGACCCAACTAATTCTTTTTGGTAGACGTCCTACAACTGATAGGATAAAAGACCTACTTAGGATCTCTATTGATGAGCATTTACTCCACATCAGTGAAGTATGTAAGAATTTAGGAGTGTTTATCGACAGTAAACTCAACTTTTCCGATCACGTTAGCCATATAGTAAAGAAATCACTAACATCCTTAAAAATGATTTATGAAATTCGTAGGATCGTAAACCAGCAGAATAAGAAAATACTGTGTGAGTCACTAGTTCTTTCGCATTTGAATTACGCTGATGTTGTATATGGTCCATTTCTCACTCAATTTGAAATCATGCGATTACAACGGATCCAAAGTTCGTGCGTCAGGTTGATCTGTGGAGTTAGAAAATATGACCACATATCTAGTAGTTTTATGGAATTGAAGTGGCTAAAAGTAAAGCAGAGGATACAGTTTCATATAGCCTGTAACACACATACAATTATTCTATACAAATTACCTGTTTATCTATATAATAAAATATGCTTTAGAGGTGACCTACATGGTCTTAACATTAGACGTAAGCAGTTCTTATCTACGCCACCCCACCGCACGTCTTTATTCCAAAAATCGTTTACCTATACCACGGCTAAAATTTACAATAAAATTCCAAATAGTCTCAAGAGTCTCTCAATGATTCGCTTTAAAATGAAACTGAAAGAACTAATGCTAATTAACCAAACACTATTTGAGTGACAGACTACTAATTCAGTCAGATCTAGCACTAAGGACATGATATCAGCAATATTGAACTGTGATCCATATTTAATATGTCCATGTATTGTTTTTTATGATTTGTTGTACTACATTTAGTTTTTATTTTTAAGCAGCTTATATAACTTGTCAGGTTGAGTGGAAGAATGGGGTTTCCCAAACTCTGCCTTTTGGCAACTCAGTTGATTATTATATTTATACCAACCTTGTATTTATGTTTAGCCTTTAGCCTTTTTATTATTATTATTATTATATAAATCTTAGCGTGGCGTCATAAGTGTGACCTCCTTTTCTCTGTAAACATAACTTCCGCTTCTTATTTTGGTAAATTAGATACCGTGACACAAGGGGCAGATTATCTAAGGTCGTCCCTTGAGTAATACTTAAGGTTCCCTTAAGTAACACTCAAGGATACTTGAGAAAACCTCAAGTGTGGCTTTCCTTTTGTATCAGTTTCCTAGACAACATCTGCGATATGGCGAGAATCATTTCGCGACTTTGTGATATTTCATATATAAGTCAATTTGTTATTATGTCTATGCCTACGCAATTTGATGTTTTCTGTTATCTCTTTTTGTGTTGTGCCAGTATTTCGAGTTTTGTGACGGACATTTTTCCGGACCACACCGTACTCCAAAATTAACATACAAAATCGCCTTGACGGCAACGAACTGTCATATTCGTCAATACCACCCTTGACCTGAGAGGACAAGTTCATCGCTTCTGCTCCTAAAGAAAAAGCAGACATCTTGGGGAAGCTCTTCGCAGCCAATTCTACTGTAGACTTTCAAGGAAGTACTCCAACCGCCACCATAAGCGTGAACTCGAGAATGGCAGACGTCAGGTCCTCCAAAAACTGAACACGAATAAAGCTACTGGTCCTGACCAAATTCCAGCCATTGTCCTTAAACGCTGTGGCTGAGCTTGCACCTATTCTTTGCAAGCTTTTCAAACTTTCGTATCAACGAGGTGTGTTCCCGCTTCGTGGAAGATTGACTGCGTACAACCCATCCCTAAGAAAGGCAAAAAAACTGATCCCACCAATTACAGACCTGTGGCTCTTCTCAGCATCATTTCTAAGGTTATAGAGACTGTCATCAACACACAACTCCTGAAATACTTGGACAACAATAATATCATAAATGAGCGCCAGTACGTCTTCCGTAAGCACAGGCCTACGGGTGACCTCCTTGCCTACGTCACTCACTTGTGGAACAGAGCAATAGACAATCATGGCGAATCCCGTGTTGTTGCACTTGACATATCGAAAGCTTTCGACAGAGTGTAGCATGAGGGACTTCTGGTCAAGCTTGCTGCGTATGGACTACCACCTGTCCTGCGCCAGGGGCTGAATAGCTTTTTGAACGACCGATCTCTGTTTGTTGTAGTCGAGGGCTGTTCATCAGACGTATTTTCAATAAACGCCGGTGTTCCTCAGGGATCTGTCCTATCCCCTACACTGTTTCTGCTGTACATCAACGAGCTGCTGGAAATAACATCTAATCCAATCAACAGCTTCGCAGATGACAGTACATTAGTGTCGTGCATGGAACCAGGCAAGCCACTATCATCCCAGGAGACGGTACGTCGGCGACAGCAGCATGCCTCACATATTAACGCAGATATCAAAGCAATTGTCGAGTGGGGATTAGCAAATAAAGTACAGTTCAACGTACAAAAAACTCAGGCAACAACACTTACAAAGAAGTCTCACGATGGCTTACCAACCGTGGAAATGGAGGGTCACCCCATAGTCGAATCACCTTCCGTCAAGCTGCTGGGGATCGACATCAACAATAACATGTCCTGGCACGACCACGTCGTCAATATTGCTAAAACGAACAGAAGCTTGGAGTTTTGTTCCGCTGTAGGCAGTTGTATACACCAGAGTAACTGCTGCTACTCTACAAGGGACAGATCCGACCATAATAATAATAATATAATAATAATAATATTTATTTACTCTCAAGTTACATATAAAAACAAATCATTGAGAAAAAAAAATGAGTAAATAAATGTTTACATCCATAGAAGGTCTAGGCCTGTACATGGACGAATTAGTGTACATAAATGATATAAACATATACTTACATATATGTACAAGATAAATATGTTTATGAATAACTTAAATGATTTTTTTTTTAATAAAATTATTAGATTGCATGCGGATTTAGTTATAATACGATTTATTTATTAACTTATGTATTTCTTTCCTCTCTACTGCACTTAGCCATTCTTTGAGACATTTTTTGAAGCGTTTATTAGACTGTAATTCCTTTATATCGTTAGGTAATTTTTGATAAAGTTTTGGCGCCAAATAGATATATGATTTCTGCATAACTGATTTTCTCGTTTTGGGTATGTCTTTTGCGTGTAATTTATATCTTGTATTATGACTGTGTTTGATGTTATCTTCTTTATTCAAATTTTTGTGGTAACGAGTGATGGCATGTAAGAAATAGAGTTGCCTTACATCGTGTATCAGAGTTTCCCTAAACAAATCGTCACTAGGATACAGTTTTGGTTTTCTAAATATAGATTTTAAAATAGATTTTTGGAGGATATCTAAATCATTCATATATACTGTGCATGCAGCACCCCATGCCAATATACCATAAATGAGATGGGTTTCAACTAATGCATAGTATACTGTACGTAAATGCTTTTCTGTTAAAATGTTCGTTAGTAATTTTATCTTATATGAAACAAATCTAATTTTTTTTAATAGATTATTAATATGTACATCCCAACGCAAGTGTGAGTCTAAATATATTCCTAGATATTTTATATTGTTTAATCTGTCAATTTTTATTCTCTTATTATTTATGTTTAATGTAATATTGTCGAAAGAAGGTAAATATTTAGAATAGGAAGTAAATGGTAAAAAGTGTGTTTTAGAAAAGTTTATTGTCAATTTTTTTTGAGTAAGCCATTGAATAATTTTGATAAAGTCGTTTTCAATAATGTTTTTTAGCTTATCCCAATCTTTTTCTTTATACAGTATGGCCGTATCGTCTGCAAAGCTGACTATTTTACCAACACAATCAATTTGGAAGAGGTCATTTAAATATATATTAAATAGAAGTGGTCCCAAAACTGTCCCTTGTGGAACACCACATTTAACAAACATTTCCTTACTTAATGATTTAGCTACCCTCACGGATTGTGGCCTATCAGATAGATAATTTTCAAGCAAATTATGCATTATCCCACGAAATCCAAGTCTTTCTAATGTGCTTAGAAGTAATTTATGATTCACTGTATCAAAGGCTTTTTGTAAATCAACAAAGATGCAAATGGAGGGTGTTTTCTCATCCATATTTCTATAGATTTCATTCACTACCGTCAAAATTGCATCTGATGTAGATCTACCATTTGTAAATCCAAATTGATTTACGTGTAATAAATTATATTTAGTTAGATATTCCTGTATCCTAGTAGAGAGTAGTTTTTCAATTACTTTTGATAAGCTTGATATCACAGATATTGGTCTATAATTGCTAACCTCTGTTTTATCGCCTGCTTTGTAAACAGGAGTGATTACAGCTTTTTTAAATTGTGAAGGATATCTTCCTAACCGAAAACAGCTATTAATAATATGAGCAAAGGGTTCTGCTATTTCATGTGCTATGATTTTGAGATGTTCGGCTCTAATTCCATCAAATCCGGGACATTTTCGATTTTTTAATGACATAATTGTATTTAGTACTTCATTGGGGTCTACTTCCTTCAAGACAAATGTATTTAGTGATCTTTTTTCGTTATCTTTTCCTATGTTCGGGACTGTTTGTAGAAGGTTTGCCAAATTTTCACCAACTTCAGTAAAAAACTTTACAAATTCGTCACTTATGATTTGTTGATCTTTTATAACTTTCCCAGAGCTTGTTTTTAATTCATTAATGGTAGTATTTTTTATTTGATTTGTTTTATTTGAAATTTTGTTGATAGTTGACCAAAGTTTTTTTGGATCGTTGATATTGTTATCTATTTGTTTCAAATAATATTCTCTTTTGGTTTGTCTAATTAGTTCTATGAATTTATTTTTATATCTGTTATAATTATTTATATTTTCTTCGGTATTTGTTTGTTTCATTAATATGTCAAGTCTATTTTTTTCATTTGCAGATTTGATAAGTCCCTTGGTTATCCATATACTCCTACCTATTTCGGTGTGGTTGATTTTAACTTTATTTGTGCTTGTGCTTATCAAATTTATAATTTTATCTATGAATATATTTGTAATTTGATCTATATCGTTCGAGGAATATATTCCTTCCCATGATCCTTTTTTTGCATTCGAGATCAATTTAGAATTATCTATAAAAAATTTGTAATTTGTGTTGCTTTTATCTGTTATTAACATATTAGATATATTTTCGTATGAGCATAAAAATAGAATAGTGGAAAAGTGGTCCGTAATATCGGTTTCGAGAATAAAGGGAATATAGAAAACATTTTTTTGAAAGTTCTTGATGAAACAATGATCTATGCATGTCCCGTTAATTGCTCTAGTCGGTTCATTAATGTATGATAAATAACCGTTAGTATTTAAGATGTCTAGGTATCTTTTTGTAATTGAATTTTCTTCCAAAATATTGATATTAATATCACCTATGAGTATATGTTGGTTAAGAAGGGTGTTCTCATGATTATTGATGAAATTTTCTATATCGGTTAGGAATTGATGAGGTGCTAAGGATGGAGAGCGATATATTGATGATATTTTAATTTTTTTCTTATCAAAAGTAATGAATAAGTTTAGAATTTTGATCTCATTTTTCAATGTAAATATTTCGTGATTGTAGTTGAGTTTGTTTCTTACATATACTATCACCCCGTCATTCTGGTTATATGTGCCAAAATTGTACAAGGTGTCATATCCCTGTAACTGAAATAACGATATATCAACTAGCTTCCATGTTTCAGTTAAAACTATAATGTCGAAAGTATGATCTATTCTGGTTAATAAAATTTTCAACGAGTCAATATTATGACTAACGCTTCTAATATTCATGTGAAAAATCTTGAGACTAACATAGGAATTTATTGGAAAATTATTAAACGCATCAACGTTTTGCAAAACATTTGTCTTAATATTTTGAATTTGGAAATTGTTTATGTATTCAAACATACTTATTCCTGATATATAGATTTAAAATAAAAATAAGTAAAATTAAGTTAAATTAAGTTAATGCTTTAAAATAATATTCGTGAAGTGTATTCTTCTTGGAAAAATTTAAAAACTGGACAAGTTTTTTCCGTTGGAGAATGGTTAGTGTCATAGTTTTTATGATATTTATTATTAGAGTATGAACAATTACAGCATGTATGTTTAACTGCAATGCATGAAGTGCTGTCATGATTTTGTCCACATTTTGAACATACTTTTTGGTTATAGCATTTTTTTTCAGAATGGTTGAACCTCAAACAATTTTTGCATTGTGTAATTTCGTTGTTAGGGTATACTGGTAAATTTTGAAAAGCAGTTAAAATTTTTCCATTATTGATATCAAAAATTTGATTGAATAGTTTACCTGAAACCTCTGCATATATTATATAAATTTTTTTCTGACTTAAGTATTTAATATAGGTAATATGTAGGTCTTCTTTCGTTACGGATTGATTCTGTCGAATGATATCCTCTTCTATTTCCTTTTCAGTAATTTTATCTTCTGAGCGGTAGCCAACGATTTTAATTTTGGGTTTAAACATCTTGGGTTCTGACAGTTTGTACTGTTGTGGTAGATTTTTTTTAATTTCTTCTTTTAATTTGTCATGACAGTTATCTTCTACATTCAATTCGATTCCACCATTTTTTGAAGTTCTAACATTTTCAATTTTTATGTTGAGTTTCGATAAATTTACGCTTTTGCTGAGGTCTTTTCTGGTAAGGTAGTTGGATTGTTGCTGAGTAGGTGTGATTATTATGGTCTTCAGTGATTTTTGTTTGATTTTTACAGGAGAATTATTCTTGAGTACTTGCGAATACGATGGCATACTATTATTTCTTTTCTCGATTGATTCAATTCTTGCATTCAATTTTTCGAGTGTTGATACCACAGAGTCTTTTTCCACAATATTTGACGTAATGAGGTCGTGCTGATCTTGTAGTCTACGGTTTTCATTGCTTAATTGGTAGATTAACTGGCCCTTCTCTAATAACAGTGTACGATAGAGTTCAAGTTGTTCATTCCTTTGGAAAAGCTCTCGTATTAGCTGTTCCTTGCTTAATTTTGTATATTCACTTTCGTCTTGTAATTTCTTCATCGAATTATTGGTCATGATTTGTTCTTCGGCTATAGAGTCACCATTTATTTTCTTTTTCTTCTTGCTCATTGTAAATTTTTTATTTAAGCACTCGGTATTTTAAATTTTCAGTTCGACGTACGTTGACACAAGTGTCAAAATTTTCGATAAATATGGCCGAATGTAGCTCTTCTCTATAATACTGGTACACCTTTAAGCCGATGGATTCAGAAAATGCTTTGGAAGACTTGTAGCAATAGCAGGAAATTAATTACGTTCAGGTATATACGGTTTTTCGATTCAACTTACAGAGCTTGTGTATAGTGTAGTTCTGGAGACTATCCAGAAAAGAGCAATTAGATTAATCGATACGCCTAACCTCACAAAGGACCTCCACGGCCTGGAGCATCGAAGGAGGGTGGCTGACCTATCCCTGTTTTACAGATTCTATCATGGAAGATGTTCGAACGAATAACACCAAAGGCCTATCTATCTTGCTCTCTGACGCTACTCTTTCTTGGTAGATTTCAGTTAACGTACAGCGCGTGTGGTAGCCGAACGTTTATACAGGATTATTGGACGTTAGACCATCGGCGGCAGCATATATTGTGGTTCAAAATAACAGTTATGTTAAACTTTGTGGGCCAACTTGAACTTCATATAATAAGTGTGATGTTGTATAGATTTTTATTAATCCTCGTAAAACAGAATGCACCTGATACGTCACCCGACGCCAAGTGACCCTTGTTGTCTTGACTTTATTTGGTATTGAGAGAGATTAATTCTTGGTTCCAGGCGGCAGATATAGACATGAGATCGGAACTATACAAGCATATCGTCCTGTCGGGAGGTTCAACCATGTACCCCGGCCTTCCCTCACGGCTGGAGCGCGAGATCAAACAGCTGTACATAGAACAGGTACTCAAGAATGACGTGAAGACCCTAAATAAATTCAAGATCCGTATCGAAGATCCTCCGAGTCGAAAGAACATGGTGTTCATCGGAGGCGCTGTCCTTGCGGAGGTGATGAAGGATCGCGATGAATTCTGGTTGTCCAAGCAGGAGTACGAGGAGCAGGGATTGAAGGTGTTGAAGAAATTGGGACCCCGGGCCGCGTAGTCTTGCCAAATGTATTGTACTGTTACGTTTTATCAGGTACCGATTAATGGAAGTTCGGTTTTCCTCAGCGTTTCTTCAAAATGGGTCAGTTAATGGGCGTACAGTGTACTCTCATATCCATCAGTTTGGTTACGATAAAAATAATAGCAACGCTACAGAAACTTTTACTGTAAATTAAAATGATCAGGAATAGGCCATGTGACGTGTACTAGACCAATAATATTTGTTGCTTGCTACGATTTGTCGTAGCTAAGGACAATGTGTCACTTTTAGAGCATGAAGTCCATCTTCGGTGCCATCTCCTCAGCGGAGGTTGGCGACCACCATTTGGAACTGTCGTCTACCTTCTGCTAAACGAATGATTCAGCAGGCCTCTCTGATACTGAACCACTGGTGTAGTTCCGAAGCCAGGAGAACTTTTTCCGCCCGATCCCTTGTCGTCCTTCGATCTCTTCCTGAACGATCAGTTGTAAAAATCGTACTCACTGTTTTTAAAAATATGGCCAAAATATGCTGCTTTTTTTCGCTTTATTGTGGTTAAAAGTTCCTGTTCTTTAGCCATCAAGTTCCTGTTCTTTAGCCATCCTCTCTATTACCCTACTGTTTGTTACACTCTCGGTCCATGACATCCGTAATATGCGTCTGTATAGCAACATGTCAAAAGAGTCCAAACGTGACATGGTCCGAGCTTTTAATGCCCATCCCTCAACTCCGTTTAATAATTGAGTGCATGAAGCCCAGTTGACAGTAAACATGCGTTTTATGTTCATAGCCTGAAGTCACAGCCACACTACTCAAGAAGTTATCCAAAGTTAGTCAAGTACGCGAGTGTGAGTAGTCGCTTCGAACTACTTCGCTCCGCTTCGAACTATTCCCAGTCGTTATCGGTCTCTGCGCCGAGGAAAAGAATCGAAGTCGCGAGGAAAAGTGACCGCCCACACTGCTCAGGCTTTCGAAAATTCGAAAACGTTCTTCAAAGCTGTTTTGTGGTGAAGATGAGGCACATAATTGAAATATGAGAAAGTGCTCAACGCACGTGCACGCCTCTTGCACATCATCCATTTCGCCGTTGTCAGCTGACATCGTCATCAACTAAACGAGGTTAGGTTCTTGACTGCCGAGCAGAGTTACTTCTAATGTTAAGCGAGTATTGTGGTGACCCTCCTCGTACTTGAGGTACTTCGACGAGGAACTTCGTGAGCAGTGTTGCTGGGGCCTTACGTTACATGACAGTTGACATTTACCTGATACTGACAAGTCTGTGCTGGTGAGTCAAAGACAAAACGCAAACGCCTCAGCATCAGGATGCTATTGTTTTTATTGGTTGAGTACACCTAACGTCACGTGTTTGGCGGTGAAAATTGCTGCATTTGTTTTGCAAGTGAATTGAGATATTTCAAACTAAAGTGGGATTGTCAAATCAGTAAATATCAGTTCTATTAGGCGTTCAAAAAGTACGGCTCAGCACAGCAGCTTAGTGATGTAACGAATATTCGCATATATCACAAAATTGAATATTTTCTACAAAAAACGAAGTACTGGGCTTTGATTGAAGTAACATGAGGAATTACGGATTCACACATAATCAGTATAGTCAGTAGTGCAATTGATGAGTTCTGTGAGGATGCTACCCACACAGTTACGGGCGTATCCACTCATTCACAAATGGATTGTCGCAAAGGAGGATTCAAATTACAAGCACTCTACTGGTATGCCAGTATCCTCTCCAATACGTTTGTAGTGTCTGTCAATTATAATTCTTTTTTACGACGTGGTGAGCAGGTGCTAGCACTGGTCGATGAATGAGGCTCTTAGTTTTTTGAACAGTGTCGTTTGTTTTGGGGCGATTGTTTCTCAGTGTTGACCTTAGTCACGTTAAATTGACAGTCCTTTCGACCATATCATTTTTTTAAACTCTGGAGTAGTTTTGTGAGTTTTTAGACATTACTAGCGCATTAAAATCTATTGCAACTGAAATCAACATTACGAATGTTAAGACTAAACTGAAAGAGCATAATCGCCAGTATCGCACTTTTACGTTCTGAAACTTAATGCTCTGATTATACATGGTGTCCCACGACGATTAAGACAAGCAATATATCTGAACTGGCCAGTAGTAGAGAATTATAATTTTGGGAGTGTAAATTAGAGCAAATGTTGAATCTTTTCCTATTATTGTGTTACCCAATGATGTATTTGTTTTTTGGTCACGTGATGTCCGATTCAAAATTATTAATGCCTATTAATATATTTGTGCCTTTCTGTGTTCCTCTCGACAAGACAATTCCTACAAACTAGCACACTTGGTGTCTAAAGTGATTAATTCAAGTGCTACAGGTACTTAAAGGATTGTACCACTACGATTGATTGTAACATGTACCCCTACAGTTAAATTATTTTGCTAGTGTTTCATAATGGTAGTGGTACCATCCTTTAAGGATGGTACCACTACCATAATAATAGGAAAAGATACATTTGCTCTAATTTACACTCCCAAAATTATAATTCTCTATTACTGGCCAGTTCCGATATATTGGTTGTCTTAATCGTCGTGGGACACCCTGCATCTCAGCTTCATCGTTCTTCACTGGCCCATAATTTTAAAACTATACCTATTGAAATATGAACTCTCTACTACGTTTCGGCTCCCTCTGCATTTTGTAGAGAATAACGTAAAAACAAAAGTAGAAATTGTATGTACAACAGTTCCATATGAATAAACACATTTATAGTGTAAATACATTGGTGTTCATAAGAAACTAGGGACTAATTGAGTCTTTGAAGCTTCGTTAAAATGTACATGCAAGAGGGTTATAAAGAGACAAGGTGAAAGAACATAGGAGTATAGAATGCATAAAGCAATGTTCATATAGATTTCTGTTATATTTAGTGTTTTGCCAAGTAAAAATGTATTTTTTTTGGATATACTCTTTCATCCTGTTCTGAAAATTTATATAATTTAGGTAAAAGCCACATTCGCATTGTAAATTTTAAGGATAAGATTAGGTAGATTACTCAATTACAATTGCCCCAAACTCATGGACGAGGACCGAAATGAATGAAAGTATAATAATCCATGCGAACCTTCGTAAATGAATTCTTTTGCGTACTTCGATCATACATAACTAGATAAGTGATGACAAACGTTCAATAGTCTCTCAGTGTCTGCATTCACTATCTCGTGATGTTTTTATCCCAAATGTAACATAGGTAAGGATAACAGGGGGCCCCCTGAACAGGTTTTCAGATCCGTCTTACTGAGAAAACGTTGAAAATACTCCGGTTTTCTCATGGCTATTTAGATATGACCTTGGAATTGACTTTGGTCATTACCTTTATGGTCAAATCAGTAATTTTTCGGAGTGATGTTTTTGTTCTAGATTTGGGAAAAGCATAAAATTTTACTGCCGGATATGACGTTTATCAACATTTGATGACATGAAGTTTTTTTGGGGTAGCTGATTACATACCTGTAGGCAAATTTGCAAAACTTAACATCTCGCATCATGACTGAAGAGATGTTCGAAAATCGATTTTCAGAAAACTTGGGGTACGGGGACTTTTGGAGTAGCTGATCACGAATCTGGAGGTAGATTTGAAAGATTCAAGATAAAGTCGAATTTAGCGGCTTATTGGGTCGGATATACCAAATTTTGCTTGCCTCCATGAATCAGAAACCCATGAATAACGGACTTCGCGTGCATAAGGTCATTTTTGAAGACCGCTCCATGGCCTTAGAATTTAGAACGACCTCGAGTTTGACCTGACTCATATCGGCTATTCGCGACTAGGGTAAAATTAAAGGTCATGACCAATCATATTAAATAGGCAAGGAAAAATGTATATTATGAGTTTCCATACTTTTTCTTCATGATTCATAAATTTGGATATTTCTTGTAGATGTTTTAAATTTTACCAAAATATACGGTCAGCAACTAGGTTGGTCTGAGACATTCTGAAACAAGCGCGATTAACTCAAACTTATTTTTTTGCCAAGCCTCAGGATTCACTTGTCCTGAGCTACAAAGGCATAATCATTACGTCAATCTATGACGCTAAAACAGATTTTTAGCTATCAACCTCACTTTCAACTACTGGCAAGATCTTGTATCAGTATTGCATTGTAGTTGAGGATAAAATCGGTCTTCCCCTCTTATATTCTTACTTAGTGCTCAAATAAAGACCCAATTGTATTTACTGTCAATCTAGTTATTTGTGATTGGAGTTTACGCAAACTATAGGTCATGATTTATAATAGAACTTAAGACTTTTTTGTTGTTAACTTCTAAACAGAGGTATAATAATCTACTTAAATTTTATATTAGTCTCTTTATTATTTATGTACGTTTTTTTACGGGGGACGTAAGGTTGACTGAAACCATAATTTGAATAAGCATTCGCGTTTCTATGATTCATTCTCAAACTATTTGCATTTTTAAAATAGGCTTATATATTTTTTGTATAATAGCTATTGTTTGTATTATGTTTATATCGCTGTCATATTTTTACATTCCTTTATGGCTACAACAAATAAACCTTATTATTGGAAATTGTCTTTTCATCATTAGCTCTCATCTCACTCATTCATCAGAACGTTGACCCAGAATCTTGACACATTGGCAAAGAGAAAAGACAAAAAATTGATGTCAAATGGTTTCACTCTGTACTTCAGCCATATGTAGCTTTGAATTTCCTTCCTAGGTTTCTGGTACTATTTCGTTGTTTGCTAACTACTCCACTGTCAGTACACTGCTTTACAAAATATAACAGCATTATCCACTATGAGCCTACAGCTTGGATACCCTAATTTTAATCGAAATCGGTGCAGCGGTTTTATTGAAGTGACAAAATGGCGGCAAACAGACAGACGGACAAAAATGAGTGACAGATTTTCGTGACGTAGGCATAAAACGTATGGTTTGGGGAAAAAGTTCATAAACATGTCCTTAAAGACAAATTTAATAATGTTTGAAAACGAATAGGGTAATAGATATTCTGTTATAAATACCAAAAAAATTGCGATTCTCCATGCATTCTGACTAATACCCTCAATTCACCACCTTCGGAAAAAATTATCAAGAATAATTTTTTATGGTCAGCCTCCCAAAACGATCTATAGCACTGTAGTGCTGTAGAAGTGCTGCGAGAGGATAACTGTTACATTTGAAGCGCTGGCTTGTGTTAGTATACCAAGTGCAGTACGCACGACTCCGTTGAGCGCGCTAGAAGCACTGCTGAATCTCCCTCCACTCGACTTGGTAGTTCAAGGGGAGGCAAGGGTGTCTGCGTTCCGATTCTGGAGTCAAGGCAGTTGGTCCTTCGTGAATCCTAGCAGGGGACACTCTGCCATCCTCTCTGAACTGCAAAGGGATGACCCCATGAGGAGTGATATAATTCGCAGGGCCCAGGGGGTTTGGGGGGTTCAAACCCCCCATGAGTATTCCCATGAAGGAAATAACTACTAGAATAATACAAAATGAAAATAATCAAGGATGCTTTCACCAAGTTTAGTGATTTATTCTAGTACTAACCAATCCCTCAGCGCTCAAGACACATTAGCAGCGATACAATGTATACAGATTTTATTCAAATTCAGACATTTCATATTCTTTTATACACGAACCCCCCCTAAGGTCACAATGAACCCCCCCCCCCCCCATGGTCAACGCCTAGCTACGGCCCTGATAATTCCTCCTACATATCGCTTCGACTGCAAATTTACCGTGAGGTATCCTACAAGGAAGAGTGGGGGCCAAGTGGCAGGCGGCCTTTTGAGGGGAGAGGGCCAGTCTGGTACACCGACGGCTCACTTACCGACGAAGGCTCCGGCGCTGGGGTGTATGGGCCAAAAACAAAGCTCTCCCTCTCTCTTGGGGGATAAACCACGGTATTCCAAGCAGAGATATATGCGATTTTAGCTTGTGTCTTTCGTATTTGCAATGTAGAAAGGTCTTGGATGACAGTTTGGCAAGACATCAGGCGTCACTTATGTGGGTGCCGAGTGATGCTGGAGTTAGTGGTAATGAAATGGCGGACGCGCTCGCAAGGCGAGGGTCGAAGAATAACTTCCTGGGTCCTGAGCAGGCTTTGGTGCTGGCAGCAGGTACCATTAGAAAGAAAATAGAGGTGTGGTTGCAAAATCAGCATCTTATCAGATGGAGAGGAATCTCTGGACATCTCCATCAAGTTAGAGAACGTTTTTCAGGACCTCTGGCTAAGGTGGGGCGGTTCTGTCTCTCGCTGGACAGAAACCGATTAAGGTTACTTGTCGGCCTGTTATTCGGCCATAACACCTTCAAACGTTATTTGCATGTGATGGGGGTGGCAAATGATCCGACGTGTACACGCTAGGAGCCGAGGAGAGAGAATCCTCGGCACACATTCTCTGTCGTTGTGAAGCCCTTGACTATACTCGGTTCAAGGGTTTTTGAACCTGAGGATATAAGATGGGCAGGACCCAAGACCATCCCCACCTTTGCGATGAGGGCTGGACTTGGGAACTAGGGTAAGAAGAGGTGCAAAAGCAAACAAATTCTCCGGCAGCTCGTTCCACAGTATCGTAGTTCTTCAAAAGAAGGACTGCTGGAGGAGACTGGTTCGGGGAGTAGGGCCCTCGACTTGGTAAGAATAAGCTCGCAGAGCCTCTCTACACCTTTTACAGCTGTAGTTTCTAAAGCGTCAAGTGATAATTCAAAACGGTCAAGTTAATTTTCCAACTCGTCACTTGTAATTCCTTTCTGTCAGGTATAATTTTTACCTGTCAGTCAGGGTCCACTTGGTTCATGCCAAATTGACGAATTTGTCATTTTGTAGCAAGACCTGCCCGATCTCTGAATCTAAGTCCTCTGACTACATTATGCAAATTCGTAAGTAATTTAGTATATATAACGAGTAAATTCCTGGCATACTCAAAAGCTCCGTGAAAATTGCAGATGTTGTCAAAATCTGAGTTCTGCGGCATGGCCTGCGCGATCTCTGGATCAAAGTCCTCTTAACTATACCAGGTTATTCACGTTATTCGACACGGAGCATTATGGCTAAAGTATTCGATGAAAAAGAAAATAATAATTTCGGATGGATAGGGACCCGTTGTTATTTTATTTTTCATCGAATATTTTAGCCATAATCCTTCGTGTCGAATAACGTGAATAACCCGGTATTATGCCAATTTGTCAGTTTATTTAACTAGTAAATTTCTGTTGTCAAAATCGAAATTTTGTTTTAAAATGCCTTTAAGTAAATCTATGTAGACCTAAAGAATTCATTTTTTCTTGAGACACTGAAGACCTTCGATAATCTTTCACGCGTCTTAAACAGAAAAAACTTTCCCCAGAAAAATTTGTAGCCAGAGTGAAAAGTGAAATACGGAGAGCTATATCCAAGTTAGGGTAAACATCAGACAGACTCATTGTCCAAAAAAGTTGAGAAACTGAGTAGTGAGTTTGATATATCTAAGCATCCACTTTTTTAGAGGAAATGTAACTGTCAAAATGCGCACATCCTTAAACCAAATCGTCCTCTAAATCGCATTGGTATGAATTTCACAAGAGACTGGGTTTTTTTCTGTAAATCTTTATGTCGAAAGTTCAATCTATTTTGTTCTGTATTTCAGCCACTCTGAAATAATCTCTGGAGCCGGAAGATATTTCAGGTTCTTTATTCGATTTGTTTCATCAAACTTTTTCTTTAGGTAGTTTTGACAGGAATGAGTTTCTATAGAGACTTAACGTACAAGTATAAAAACAGTGAGAAAACGATTTAACGTTTGACTTTCATCCTCTCAAATCAAGTGAGCGTCCGCCAGGACGCTGCCGTCCCTAGACCGCGGCCTATATGGCCTACTGCCTATTGACAAATCCAGGACTGCTTTCAAGGATAATTATTGTTGAAGATTTTTAAATAAATGTTTTATTGTCATACTATAGAACTAGTTTCGTTATTTTCTGATCCATTCTCGCAACTAGGAAAAAAGGGCAAGATCTCGCGAGTTTAACGAGATTGCACTCGAGCATTAAAACGTTTGTAAAACCCGATGGTCAAGTCTGGAAGACATGATTTCTACATTTATTAGAATCAAGCTATGTGCCAGCAAAGCTTTGATCGACCTCAACCTGGAAGCGGATCTCCGAACTACTCATTGAATGCGGAAGAACATGCGGTTTTAGCGCAAGACATTTCAACCTGAACAGCTGGTTGTGGAGGTATTATGTCGTTAAGGGTTTAGGCATTGATTAACACATTTATGTTTAGGGTATAGCCCGCGAAATTGAGAATCCAAGAAAATACATATTCCTGTGTTAGCGAGGAGGCGTGGCCGCCTCTGTTCCCTTTCTTCAGTGTGTGTGTCTAAGATGAGGGGAGATGAGTCCAAAAATCCAAAGGTAAAATCAAAAGGTCCAAAGGTAGAGTCCAAAGGTCACCATAAAAATGAATTTCGCATTTCTAAGCTTCTGGCGTTACCTTTAAACTTACAGTAATGATTCAAAAAGCAAATTGAAGAAGAAAGCCTGCGCTTTGTCACTGTGGTGGCCTTTTTTGATATCATGTTTGGTTGTTAAATTACAGACATTTGAAGAATGTATGATTTTGAATTGCGTGTTTTTTGCACACTAAAAAACTTGTTTGAAAAAATTGCTCATCTTAGATGTCATTCATTAAGATCTTAGCCATCACCTCCTGAAATACTGTGTATGTAGTTTGAAAAACAAATGAGTTCTGTTTGAAATGGGAATTCGTGGCAAATACATATATAAGTATCACTGTGTGCACCCAGGCCCCTTAAGATACATACTTGGCTATCGCAGAAACAACACTTACGTTTATGATTCGCAAACTGGAAGAGCTAAAAGCTCAATTGGCAGAAAAACTAGCTGGCTTCTTGAGCGTCGGACTAATTTGACAGCACGCTTGTTGCATATTAGAGATCCAGCTAAATACCAAGCAGATAAAGAAGAGTTTGCAAAAAACGAAACATTTAAACTTTCTCCGAAAAACGTGATTCGAACTGAAATTACGATGACGATAGTGAACCGCTTTCATCTCATTCTGAGACAGCAAGAAAATTTCGTTGAAAGAATAACTTTAGGAAACATTGACTGCTGCGTTCATCTTTGAACGTAGAGACATAAAACTAACTACGAATTCTCTGGAGGCATTAATCAAAAAGGAAATGAATTTATACGAGTCCTAGGGATCAAAAGGCGAACTTTTACAGTTCATGGATACCTGTCTGAGATCTGTGGTTCCAACTAGAGTCGAATCTGAAAGGGCCTTCTCAGCGGTTGGTTATCTGGCAAACAACACTGCGTAGGTATAGTTTTATTTAATTGCTAATAATATCAAAAGAAGACTGGTTATTAATTTCATTTCTCATTTATAGATACGTACGTCAAACTTTACTACTTAGAACTTTATTAAAAAATTATAGACAGATAAATTCGTCAAACAATGTTTGATGCATAAAAGTCTACTGAAAAAAAAATCATGAAAATAAAAATGTTCATCTTAAATTACTTACGTTTTTTATTTTTCCCTAATATATTCAAATATTGTGATTATTTGCAAAAAACACACAAAACTGCCAATCTCGCTAGATTCCGAAATTGGCGAATTCTCGCAGTATTGTTATTCATAAACTCGCTTGAGCCCCAACCTCGCGAGATTTGCATTCCCTACCCGCAACTAAGGGAACATCGTTTGAGGGTCAAGACCAACGGTCAAGACAGAGTAAAATGGGAGCAAGTATCTGTACTCCACAAGGAAAATAATGGTTATAAAAGAAAAGTAAAAGGAACTGCCTATAATGTTGTTAGATAATGATAGGGCGTAATTCCAAGGGCTCATTTCTGGTCCAAATAATTCAAGTAGAAAAGTTTATATATAAACATATGTCTTGGAAGAGTCTGGTATTCAAGATAGGGTGTGAAAGTTTTGAAAAAGAATGATTTTTTATTAATTTTGAGCCAATTCTTTTTTTTTAATTTATCGGTATTGTTCGCTGAAAGGCGCTAAGTTAGCACAGACTAGAAGGTAAACCAATGGCGTCTCGGAGAGCAGTCCCATGAATAATTTCAGCAAAAAAAACCTACGCCTCTGACCTTAAAAAAATTAAAAGTAGTTTTTCAGATTAAACAGACTAAAACAACTTTTTTGTTCCTTGATGTCTCTTCGTATCACACTTTGTTTTCGAGGAAAAAATAAAAACCACTTCATAGCCCCATCATGCTCTCGAAACCAAAGTGATAAGATTTGTTGTTGATAAATGCTATTATGCTTCTTGGTAGGTACAGTTACCAAAAAATGGAATCTTTCAAATAAATTTCTTTTATCAAATTTTATCCTCTGATAAAGTATGTGGCTTTATTAATTTACTGTAAAGCGCGATGGAACCTGGAGACTTTGTATTTAGATATTACATACATCCTGAAATGAAGGTGAGATACGAATATGAAGAAGTTAGGTTTTAAAGGTGCACATCGTGGGGAAGCAATGGCCAGTGCGCATGCGAGTAGTAGTTTCCGTTCGCCTGCCTTTATGGCTCAATATTGAACTGCCTCCCCTTAGGCCCTCACTTATAAATTTATTCTTATTTCCTTGGATTGTAGGAACGGCGCGGTAGTGTGCGCTGGTCAAAGAGGTTTCTTTTGGCTGGGCCCGCTCAACTGCCTTTACAACGTGCACCTGCACACTCTATATTCGAGTACGAAGTTCCATGAACGTAGGTTAAGGTACCCCAAAGACTGCAGACTTTATATATCGTTCGATCGCTTGTCGTTGATAGTTCGTCAATCGTTTTAAGGATATCTGCATCCAATCAACAAAAAAAGTACGTCCTATTAGTACATAAATTAAAACAAACAACTTAAAAAAAGCTTTTATTTAAATGCTTTTAAAGGAAGAAAATAATTTTTTTTAAATGTCAACTATTAACTGATAGCCTCATTGACGCAATTTATATGACCATAAAAGCTTATCTCGTGACTCTAGTGTACCTATATTAAGTATTTAATTAAACTGAAATTTTAACACAATAATAAAACTTGGCAGATTAAGTTAGTAGTCAATTAAATAGGCACCAGTTCATTTAACACAAGTAAATCGCGCGACAAGCTTTAATAACATATAAATTGTGTACAATTAGGCTATAAGTTGATAGTAGGTAAGTTGACATTTTAAAGGACCATTTTATTTTCTTCCTTTTTTTAAGTAAAAGCTCTTAAAAAGTCTTTTTGTTTTAATTTATTTTTTACTGTTTAGTTCTAAAAAAAAGTTTATATTATTCTCCATACTATAGGAAAGCATAAAAAAACATCAAAACTCCGCCATATTGGATTAAGGGTGATGTCAAAATATTGCCTTACTTATTCTCGGCAAGCCCTTTTATTTGATACCCATATTGCAGAAGTGCATAAAAAATAACTATTTAACCATCTTGGATGGTCCGCCATGTTGGATTTAGAATGACGTCATATTATTTTTCGAGTTAGTCTCAATAAACCCTTTCATTGGATACTCATATTGTAGAAGCGCATTAAAAATAACTATTCCGCCATCTTGGATGGTGCGCCATATTGGATTATGATTAATGACGCTACAGTATTTTTCGAGTTACTGTCGACAAGCCCTTTCATTTGATATCCATGTTGTAGAAGTGCATAAAAAATAACTATTCCGCCATCTTATCGTGCTTGTTATCCAAACTAAACGTGTAGGTAGGTGTACAAAATTTGAGCACAATGGGTTGCTTCAAAATTAAGTAGCACTATTCCTCCTGAACAAACATACATACATACATTGCAAGTTAAATAAAAGCCTTTAAAAAGGAAAAAGAAATTCTACGCTGAGGAGAAGGTGTAAGAAAGAAAAAACCTAAACCTGAACTCCTAATCCCCATGACCACCGGGGGGACGGGACATGTAGGGCCACAGGGAGGAGATAAGAGTTATGATGGAAATTAGAAGAAAAAACAGCCTGTTGCCTTGACGATGTGTCAGTATACATTATGTTTCCAGGGTAACAAGTGGTTCGCCGGAGCCACTTGCTCTGTACATGCACAGTTCAAAGCTCCTTAAAAAAAAAAATAGTAAAAATTACATCAAATCAATCATCAATAAGTCAACCTACAGATAATAAATACCATGAAAGGTTGTACATATATTTTCGTGCTTATCAACTTACATTTGAAGGGTTCAGTGCAAGAATCGGTTATGTCCATCAAAGTAAATTTTTCAGGAGAGAAACTGCTTGAAGGAACTCTGAAGGAGTAGAGAAGGTTTTGACTGTGGCATACTGTGGGCACAGCTACACAAAGTTCATATTAGAAAATTGGTTAGTGGCACGTTTTAGATTACTGTATAATAAAAAAACGTTTGGACTTAACCTGTCCTTGCACAGTTGTTCTTTCAATATTAAGCAAAGTAAATTGTAGATTTGAAAAAGTATCTTTCATTTCATGAAATATTATAAAAGAGTCCCCTAAACAGATTGTATTTGACGATTTATTGTATGTTCTCCAATCAATTTCGCTGTATTCTGGTATTGGGCCATAATTGAGGTTAGAGTTGACATTTTCAGTCATATAATCTTCGTCAGTGTCGGTTTGAGTGCTCAAAAATATACACGCTATTTGTTACTATTATTACACTTCTGCTACATAGACTGTCTACCAGCAACAAATTCGATTTCATACCAAAAATGAAAGAGATTTGTTTGATTTGGTTCGTTTTATACTGTGCAAGAACAAGGCAAGTTCGGGACTTAGCCGATTTTTGCACAGTATAAAGAACCAGAGAACTGTTCTGCATCTTTGCCTCAAACGCAAAAGAGAATTGACGAGAACTAGTGGACAATGGAATCGGCGAGAAGTGGATTTAGTGAACATTGACCACTAGTATAAGAAAGTTGGAACGAACTAAAGAAGTTGACAGCATAGGCTAAACGAGAACAATGGAAAAATGTCTAGAGCTCGAAAATGATGCCTGGGGCTACAAGATTGGTATGCGACACTTTTCCTAACGGCTGGTTTGACAAGTCCTGCGTGCTCGTCTTCAAAAAGTTTCTGAATCACCGAACTTACTTATAGGACCCCCCCATCGGAAACAGACAGGCTGATATTGAGTCCAGGAATAGATGCAATGAAACCGTCCGACATGCAAAAAGCCAATACGATGCCAAAATTTTTATTTTCTCTGGACTCTCCTTCTGGACTCTGGCCAAACAAATAGAGGGTAGCTCCTCGAAGAGCAGCTTCGCTCTGATACACATGTGCGGGTGGAACAGTTGCAACTGCTTTCAAGTACAAAGCCGAAATGTTTGCCAAGACATTTGCAGCAAATTTCACTATAGATGTCCCATCCAGTGCCAGGTACCCCAAACTATGAGCGAAATAACGCTTAGAACAAAAATAGCTCGGATTGTGCTGGAGTCACTTCGTCATTTGACTTTAATAAGGCGAATGGGCCCGACATGATCCCCTCTATTGTTGTGAAGAAGTGCACTCCGGAGCTCGATCCCATACTTATCCGCCTCTTTCGGATGTCTGACAATTGATCCATCTTGACAAAAGACTGGATGCTTGCATCCAGCCGGTGCCAATTAAGGGATCCAAAGCTAATCCAATTAGCTACAGACCTATATAACTCTGCCATCTGTGATAAAGAAAGTCATGGAGAAATGAGTCAACCAAGAGGTCATGAAATCCCTTGAGCTCCGTCACTTAATCAACGACAGACAGTATGGATTCGACATCAAAGATCAACTGGGGATCAACTTGCTTACGTCACACACATGTGACTCATCCATTCGTTTGGCGGGGCTCTCGTCACGGCCTCCCGCTAAGCTTTGCGGTTGGCTCACAGACTTCCTCTCAGGTCGGAAAATCTCTGCAGTGGTAAACGGCTCTTCCTCTTCCTTCCATAGCAGCAATGCTGGACTTCCTCAGGGATCGGTATTGGCTTTGACATTGTTTCTGCTCCACATCAATAATCTACTCTCTAGCACTGCAAACTCAATCCACAATTTAACTCAATTCACAGTATGGCGGATGATAGTTCTTTTCATGCAGGCATCATGAGCAATAGACCGATCTCTGTGGTCGAGCCGAAACGCAGAAGACTAGCAGCGGCTGCTTCGCTTTTAAAGGATCTGGAGACCATGACCGCTTGGGGGCTCAGTATGACAGTACATTTATTCCCAGAGTATCCACGGCTTGGAATAGACTGCGAGGAGATGTACTTATTGGGCATGCGGGTTTTGGCCCATTCAAGTCCCCTAACATCACCTTTTCACAGCAGCCGCGGTAGTCTGGTCTGTCTACGCGGTTTTCTCAGATATAAAAAAGGGCATCTTTTCCCATGACTAAAGATGCCTGTTAGAGAGGGTGTGGAGTAACTCAAGGTTCAACCTCTTTCCGCAAAGAGGAATTGGTTGAAGCGGCCGATCACATAAAGACCGGAAAAGCACCTGGGTCCGACCGCATCCCTCCAGAAGCAATCACGATAACAGTAAAAATAATTCCAGATCCAATTCTAAATATCTTTAATTAACAGCTTAGAAGTCAAGAGTTGCCAAAGATATGGAAACAGGCATCAGTAACCCTCATCTGGAAAGGAAAACCGGTAGAGAACCCCTCAGCGTTCAGGCCTCTGCATGCTAAGCATGGCTGGAAAACTTCTCGAACAGATGTTAAAATCCAGAATTGAAGAAAAATTAGAGGAGAAGGGGATCATCGGATAGTCAATTTGGGTTCAGGAAGGGTCGCTCTACTCTGCATGCTGTGGAGGCTGTAACGGAGTGGGTCGAGAACACGCGAAATAGGTGGTGTGGCAAACGCTTTTAACATCGCTACGTAGAGCTTTATGATCCGAGAACTGCGTAAGTGATAGTAAGTTATTGGTTCAGTGGGGTTGGCAAAAAGGGCCAAAGGTGGTCTACCTGCCTGGCTTCGCCTCCCCATTACTGCTACTTCAGTCAGATAGCTCAGATATCTAGGAGTTATTTTATTTTAGACGGTAGGAGAATATTCGGTCCTCACATTAAACACGTGGTCGAGAAGGCGGAAAGTAGGATGGAAGCCCTAACGCGAATCCTGCCAAGCGTAGGCGGACCTAGTAGTACCAAAGGGACTATGTTTTGTGAAGTAATACACTCTATAGTTCTATATGCAGCTCCCGTATGGTTAAAAGCGATGACAACTCAACTGTTGCAAGCAAGATATCGTATGGTATCGACAGCAGCTATACAAGTTGCAACTGGTACTCCTATAAAACTACTCCTGTTAGTAGTTTCTGCATAAAGTAAAACATTAAGTTAATAATCTTAATTAGTCTTGTGATAGGTATCTATTTTCAGTTTAGTTTAGTTTAGTTTATTTTTGCTATGTACAGATATTTATGTAAAGCAAAAATATAACAGGCTATCGTCCGTAGAAGGTATGGTATCACCTTGTGCACGGCCATCAACCAAGTGACATACACGTTGGATTTGGTGTTGATACATCCCTTGATTACATTCCTTCATATTCATCTGGTAGGCTGCCTTCATTTATACTGGTAGACGCGATGTTTGCAGACTCCCAAAACTGTCAGTGTACCAACAATAATACTGATTGGTACCATGATTTGAATTTTATGAAAAAGAAGTCTATACAATATCCTCCACTTCCTAGATATGTGTACGCCAATGGATAATTTCCAAGCGCCATCGGAAAACTGAAGGGCGCTTCAGATCGTCTGTGGACCGGATTAGCTACAGGAAAAACGACAGAAAACCACCGCTGGCTACATTTGAGAAAGTTCTGCTCTAACGACAGGAAAAGAGTTACTAATTTCCGTCTAACTGTACAGGGCAACTACATCGCAAGAAGACTGCTAGCAGTTCTCCTACAGCACATTATCTGATCTTCTATCGCTTTGATTGTTTTTAGTCTTAGGGGAGAGTGAAAATGTGTCTTTAAAAATTTAGTTTAAGAGAACAAGAAACTACTCTACTAGTAATTACCCTAGTCGCATTTTGTACTCTGTAACCAAACAAACACAAAAGGGCATATTTAGGGAAAGTGCGAAACCAGGAAAGTAGGCCATATTTGACCCTTTTAGCGACCTCACAAAACCAACACCAAAGCCTTCATGGCCTCCTGAAAAACTCTTCCTTACCGAACCTACCAGATATTCTAAAGATTGTCAATTCGTCCAACCAATTAACCAATTCCAATATATAGGAACTATTATACAGGGTGTTTTCTAAGTAGGGACTTTTCTTTAAAGGGAAGAAATGCTTGGCTTTCCCGTTTCGCGGCGCGAACTTCGAACCATATCTATAAGACTCGTGCGACAGGTCCGCACTTAAAACTTCGCTGCGAACGAATAGTGAGTATTTTCTTACCATATTTTTATTCTTTTGCTGCTGTGATTTCATTTATTCGTCTGAGACCTAAATCATACGAGCTTTAATAAAAGCGAAACGACGTCGTCTGTGATTGGTTTCGGATGAATGAATGAAATTGCTACTCTTTAATAGATTCACCGTACATTAGCTTTGTCATTTCAAAGGCAGTTGTTTCTAAAAAGGAAAGTCCCAACTGCATATGTTACGGTCAGCACACTGTTATACTTCTACCGAGGTAGCTGCCATCATTATTGCGCATATTTTTGGAAGACAATCATGCAGATCCCTAGCGCAAAGCTTCTCTACGCTCTTTTACCCTTTAAGACAAAGCCTGCTTCACCAGATTCCATCTTTTTCGAGCATGATCAGTCAGTGAAATACACAAAACTGTGGAGCTGAAATTTAATCTTCTCATCTTTGTCGGGAATGATGATGCCTAGTGAGAATCTGTTGCTTAGGCTTAAGGCATATTTGGCTCTCCCTGATTGATGATCAGGCAAGCCAACTTTGCCGCTCACAGAGGCAGCAAGCCCAAAAGTACACTCCAGACAAGCAGTACGTCTTGCTCTCATTGCACCTGTTATACCTAGTACTGCTAGCCTCTGAGCCTTAGCCAGTTTGCGCATAAAATAAGTCGACCCTTAGATTGAGCAACAATATTGAATTCTGGATCTGACGATTACCGTATAGAGCCAGTTTTGGACTTGAGCCCCCAGATCTTACCGACTGCATGACACAGCTGCTACATGGTAGACTTGAACTGTTTGTAAACATGGTCAACATGCTATGTTCCTGTGTGAGTCGACCTGACATCTTAAAGTTGTGCCCTTATTTTAAAGATGAAACTACCATCAACTAAATAAATACCGTCTGTCGTTTGACGCTGCGAAGAGATTCAATATATGTTGTTTTAGGTTCGCGGAATCGGATATGTAATGGCTTCATTGCAACGAAAAACTTCACATATTAATATTTATAACCTCCACGTAACTAACATAATAACACTCGCAACAGCTAACTATCAGAGTATGACTAAATATTTCCATTCACACTATTTAAGAAGTTAATAGCATATTATTGCAGTATAACATTTGTTTAATTGTATAACATTTGATATACTATGTTTCAGTTATCTGATGCTCATACCTGGACGTGTGCCCGATAGATTGCGACCAAGCAGAAATTATGTTCACCATGGAACAGTCTTTTTATTTCTAATCGGTTGCAGAAAATATAGCCAGGGGGTACCAAAATGACCTCTGCTTTCGTTTGACACAAAACTTAAAAAAAATAGAGAAAAACAACAATACCTGTGAAAAATAATGAATGTGCAAAAAGTATTACAGCACCCTGATCAATTTCATTTACTAAGATTACGAGCCTAGAAAAACGCCAACAGACAGACAGACTGACAGAAATGGGTGACGTAGATTTTCGTTATGTAGATATCATAAAACGCCCAAAAAGCGTATGATCTCAAATTCGAAAACATTAATGATCACAATACTCCTCCTCACCTATCGGTGAAGGAAGTAAAATGTGCAATATGAATATTTTATAAGAGTTTAAATGCAACCATCACCGAAGCTTGAAAACCTGTAGGATATTCCCATCATACTCCCAGAACAAGCAGGTTTTGTGCCAGGTCGAGGAACGATAGATCAAATACTAAATGTGAGACAGATGGTCGAGAAGCTTTTTGAATACAATGTATCAGCTATGTTATGTTTTCTAGACTATAGCAAGGCTTTCGACACAGTACACTGGAATAAACTGTGGTATATCTTAAAAGAAATGGGAGTCCCCGACCATTCAACGTACCTTATTAAACAGCTATATGACAACAATCTAGCCCAAATAAAAATAGGAAATGAATACTCACGAAACTTCAGAGTAGGAAAAGGTGTAAGACAGGGATGCATTCTCTCCCCGACACTCTTCAATATTTATGGAGAATGGATAATGAGGAAGGCGCTGGAGAACTGCGTTTGTGGAGTACCTATTGGAGGGAATAGGGTTTCGAATCTTCGATATGCTGATGACATTATTGCAGTGGCTAAAAATGAACAAGAAATGCATGAACTCCTACAACGAATAGAGAAAGTCAGTCTGGAATGCGGGCTGCGTCTTAATAGATCTAAATGCCACTTGCTTATTATAGACCGGGCTGGCACGATCCCTTTGCCTTTGCGCCAAATCCAGGATATTGAAATTAAAGACGAGGTTATTTATTTGGGTACAAAGATCACAAATAAGGGTGGCTCGGAGCAAGAGATTAGAAGAAGAATTGGGATGGCAAAAGGGGCGTTGGGAAGACTTGTAAAAATCTGGAAAGATCACCGTATCCGCAAGCAAACTAAAACAAGACTAGTCAAGTCACTAGTGTTCTCAATTGCGGAGTATGGCTCGGAATCCTGGACCATAAATGCTGCATGCAGAAGAAGAATTAAGGCGTTTGAAATGATGTGCCACCGAAGAATGCTAATAATGCCCTGGACAGCGCACCGCACCAACGCGTCCATCTTAAGAGAATTAAAATACCCGACAATGAAAGATTACTACGAACAATCCAGAGACGTATGCTTAAATACTTCGGATGTAATACGGAAGGACGGCATGGAAAAACTAATGATTCAGGGGAAGGTATAGAAGGAATAAAAGATCTCACACACATGTCGGTTTCTCAAGTGATGCGCGCTGTAAAAGATAGAGAAGCATGGCGCAGGGTCACTATGCAGCCACCATGAATGAGTCATGACGTCCGAAAACGGACAACGACTGCAGAGAAGGAGAGGATATTGCATTTTATCAAACGAGGAAGATATTTTCCTGATGCAGTTTTTCGTTATTTATTTGGGGCTTTTAGTCTTATATTAATTAATGGCAAATTGGCGGTCTCAATTTAAATTTTCTGCTCAAGTATAACGCAAACACTGAGCCATTAATAATTATGTTTGCTAAATGACCATCGGTTAACGGAAAACCAGTTGACTGTGAAAAATAAACAAAAACCGTATCTTCCTCAGTCCGTGGCTGATGTAGCATGCAGCATCCTGTTGCAGAAATTCCTCATGTTTATCGAAATTAGATAAGTACGTACTATATGAGATTTAAACATTATTTTAATATTAAAATAGCGTCCTTATAGTTAACAATATAATAACAGACAATATGGACAGCAATATCGGATAATTGAATTGATGAATTTGTTCAGTAGCGGCAGGACATGAGCAAGACCACTCCTATTTTATGTCTTGGTTCAAAAAAGTAAATAAAATATCATTGGCTTACATTTGTGGACAAGTTACTTGTTTCAAAATAATTACTAGACATTTCTATTGTTATGAAGTTTTTCGCTTCGAGTAATTTTGATAGATGTGATACCATTCGTTTTTATGAGGTGAAAAAAACCTGATGTTCGAAGATGTTTCTGATCGTTTTTCGCCTTTTTTGAGGAGGCGTATACAAGGTGAGAGGGTAACAGGGATAATTACCTTCCCCCCTCCAAGATTTTTTACCAAAGCCTTTTTTCATTATTTTTACCAAGGAACGAATGGCTCAATGGTTTTATCAAATTAAAATTGATTACTATATCAATCGATGCTTTTTCATCTTCCTGAAATCGCAATCAGTTGTTGCTTACCTTCTCCTTTTTTATTATAATATTATTTACATATTCCTTTCTGCTGCCTCAACTGCCCCGAGGAATATATTACAGAAAATGGTGAAAGCATACACAAACCTGCTATCCTCGCCCCCAAGACCGACGACTGGATACGCACTTGCCTGTAACTTGGAAGCTACTAGTTTGATTGAAATTAAATTTTTATACCAAAAATTGGAATGGAAAAATACAGTTTTTGAAAATTATAATGATCAATAATCATCAAAAAACGAAGAATTGGCCCCTGGCGCGTACACAGGAAAAAAGAAACGAGATATCTGTTATAATTGCAAAATAAACAAAAAGCAACATAGCATATATTAATGGATAGTTATCCCAGTGCTAAACCGGTCAGTCGATAGGGGTCCACATCCAGCCAACAAAACAGCAACACAACAAAACTGCAAGTTTTCGAAAACAAAAACAAATTGTGAACTGCTGTCCACATATAGACAAGAATTAGTCAAATTCGTGGCCTTCGGTAGAAAACGTGGCCTGCTCAAAATTACGAATCGGGTTTTCTATTATTCGCCTAATAAATAATCGATACAAAAGCTATATTAAGGAATTATTGGAAGATTTACAAAAAAGGTGATGTCGGTATTAGTATAGAAATGGGATCTAGCTTTGAAAACTGTATAAGAACCAGTAGTACTTTATAATATCGAACCCTCGGAAGAAGCATCACAAAATATTTCTGAATCCTTTACGGCGTCTGCCCTTTTATAGCGATTTTATAATCAGATTGCATGAAAACCTAACTTCTGTGTAAAGTTCAATTAATTTGCACGTATCTTCAACGCTCTATTTTATTTTCGCACACGACATAGTCCGTAGCACACATCAACGGGGCAAACTGAACCAGGCATTATATTGATCTTCCTCTAGTTTCTAGTGAGGCCGTACACGTGGAAAGAATATCAACACTGACATTTCCGATCGGCCATATGAAAATGAAAAGTTGCTGAAAACACCAACAAAGCAAAATATTTGCCTGAATGTTTTGATTTTGATGCCAAAAGGTTGGAAAACATTGAGATGCTGCTTTGGTTTTGTGTTGTTAGTTTGATGAAGCGAAGAATTAGAGTATCAATGCATGTGTTGTCATGATTTTTCCCTCCAGTGTCTACATTATAAGTTTCTCTACGTACTGCCTAGAGACTCATGCTTAGGCACATGTGCGCGTTTTTGCGCTAGCAATGTTTAGTATTTCGCTGTGATTTGCTACTGCTTAGTTACTAATACTTAGTTAAAGATTATTTTCTTCATTGAAAGTGTGACTGCGTCTCAACCGGGGGTAACCCGATAACCCTCCCGAAGGTACGCACTTGATTGGCCCATGCAAAGGTCCCCGATATTTTTCTATATATTCAAGATAGTCAAATTGAAGTGGTGAACGATAGAGGGATCGCAAGAACGCACATACTTTTTAACAACCGAAACGACAGAACTGTTTAGACTGCTGCAAGTCAACCTAGTCGATGTCGACTAGTCATCATATCGGATAACATAAAAATAATTCCAGCTTTAATATATTTTATAGGCCCTGATTGTTTTCTGTCTTGTTTAAATATTATGTTAGGAAAAATGTATTAGGCTGAAAGTTGGTATTTACGAAACAACTAACTAGAAAACGATCTTCATCTGCATTGTTTTGTGTTAAGGGCGGTTGATACGCCACGACTTATCCTACGTCTTGTTTCATAGGACAAATCCTATTAGGAGCCTGATATAGATAATAATACTTCTTATCGCATTGAAGTGATATCCAAAAACAAAACAGAGAACTGATAAGCAGAGCATATTTTTCGCGAAAACTGATCAAACAAGAGGGAAAGTGTAAACACAATTACGTATGCAGGCAGGCAAATTCACTCTAGTAAATTACATTATTTGCTCTAACTTTTTCGTGTAGTGTGTCTATTCTCCGAAATTCTGTGAATACTGATTTCTTTTTAGAAGCCACTGTCTTGAACATCTTCGTTTTCTCCTAGTATTTTTTGTCAGTCTCTGAAGCTTTAGACGTATAAGTGAAACAAGTAAAAAACCGACACTAGTGCTTCTTTTTCCATACTGGATACCTTCAAAAATGAAGAACACACTAATTCAAAATCATACCATACTTCATGGCTAGTGCTTGCCGTAACTCCTTTGGTATCTGGTGCAGCCGCCTGTAGTTGAAATAGGTTGGACAATCGATCCAAATATGTTTCACGCTTAAGGTACAGTTGCATGTAAAACTCATTGGTGGATGACTTCTTGTGAACAGATGAACATGGGTCAGGTTTAAGTATCCGATGCGGAGTCGAGAAATAGCTATTTAATTTGATTTCTTCTGTTTTTCGGTAGTTCCAGTCTACAGATGTCCGGTTAAATTTCGTACACTCGCTGGCATTTTATATAGTATGGTGTACTCCTGAAGTGCTGCGATTTGAAAAGTATCTATTCACATTGTCTTGAGAACGTTGCAAAAGTATCGGAAAAAAGCTCCCCAACAAATTATAGCAAATCTAATGGCTTCTGTTGGCCCTCAGGGTTTGATCTCTTGCCCTAGTAACTTAGAGATTCCTCTCTGTGCTGCCAGAACTATATCAGTGGTTTAGTCGTGGTCCGGTGACCTGGTCCATAACAGGTTACACGATACGGTGAAGTGGGCGGATCGATAGCTGATTAAAATTAACCATTCAAACATGTAGGCAATCTCGGTGGATCTATCGTCTATGAGGTAATCCACTGCACTACAGGGTGAGTTTTTAGTACCGGCTCGGTCCATAACTCCTCTACTGTAAAATATACCGAAAAAAGTTGTACATAAAAGTTGTAGCCACGGATATGCTCCTTGCTCAGAAAATATTTTTGTTTATACAGAGTGATCCATAACTACGTGGTGTTGCAAACATATATTTTTTTAAATGAGATACCCCATATATATTATCCCACTTTTAGATTCTACTAATAATTTGTCTTCTCACAATATAAGATATTATAACATTATACGGGGTATTTCAAAAGTTATGACCATTTTTATATACAAATCGCTATCAAACGAACGCACTTATATCAAAAAGTAAGGAATCAAAAATTATTTTTTTTACATGAAAAGATATAAAATATCCTTTAGTTTTAAAATCGGCTATAAAAAAGCCCCCGACGCATATTCGTATACAGGGTGATGTAGAATGCAGAATCCAGATTTTCTCTTTTTTTTAAATGTAACCCCCAATATTTTATTATACCAAACAATTGCTTTTAATGTGCTCTTTCATCTTTGTATGGCACTTGTTATACCTACGTCCATCAGTTATTTTGAGAAAATACCATCGAATTTGTTTTTTATTTAACGAACAACTAAATTATAAGGTCATGATAGTATTTGATAAAGTCAAAACCCTAAATCATCAAGTATGCTGAGGAAGCAATTTTGTAGGCGTGATGCATAATTATCAAGCAGATTTATCAGGTAGGCTTTGAAAAATTGACAGTATTCATAACCTGCTCAATAATTCCGTAACGTGTGAAAAACAAGCTTTAAAAATTAATTTTTATACTCTCAATGGAGTATTTAGGAGAATCTTTGGAAATTGTCTTCTTGCCTTCAGAATATATCAACTATGAACAGCAATATCCAGAACGGAAGCACTCTAAAACTAACACGTTTGAAAAATTGAAGAATCGTTTTATTTGGACTGTGTCGTTTAATATTTCATAGCCTACCTGATAGATCTGCTTGATAATTATGCATGACGTCTATAAAATTGTTTCCTCAGTACACTTGATCTATATTATCTCGTTGATTCAGTGTTTTGACTTGACCAAGAACTATTATGGCCTTGTTTTTTGTTGAACAAACATAAAATTTGATAGTATTTCCTCAAAATTAATAAATTTTAGTAAACAAATAGAAGGTATATTTAAAATTTGTAGAAAAATCGAAATATCTCAGAAACTAATGAATGTAGCCATAACAAGTCCCATACAAAGATGAAAGAGCATATTAAAAGCAATTCTTTGGTATAATAAAATATTGGGAGTTAGATTTAAAAAAAGAGAGAAAGTCTAGATTTTGCATTCTACATCACCCTGTATATGAATATGCGTCGCAGACTTTTTTATAGCCGATTTTAAAACTAGAGGATATTTTTTATCCATCCGTGTAAAAAGATGATTTTTGATTCATCACTTTTTGATATACGGTATGTTCATTTGACAGAGATTTGGATAAAAGTATGGTCATAAGTTTTGAAATACCCTGTACAATGTAACAATACCCTATATTAGAAGAACGGAAATCATTAGTAGAATTTGAGTAAGGAATAACATATAGGGTGTCTCATTTAAAAAAATGCATGCATCACCACGTATGGATCACCCTGTATAAATCTAAATATTTTCTGAGCAAGGAGCATATCCTTGGCTACAACTTTTAAGTATCTACAAATTGTTTTCGCTATCTTCTACAGTAGTGGAGTTATCGACCGAGCCGGTACTAAAAACTCGCCCTGTATAATGTCTGCCATTCGAGGTTTCGTTTCACTGATTTCCCTTAATAATTTCAGTTTAAGGTAATGTTTTCAGTCATCAGGGCAAGTATACTTACGACTCTAGAAAGTGCTGCTTAATTTGTTTAAGGTGAACATGTGTTAAGGTTGTATAATGTATAAGATAGAAATAGAACCCTTCCCTGCGTAGGTTTTGATCAGCACCTTTAGCTGAAACTAAGCTCGATTAAAAACTTTATAAAGTGCTTATTCCATAGCTCTCACTTGCGCCAATAGTTATTTTCTCGCCTAACAAGCTGATTTAGCAGGGTCTACAAAAAAGTCATTTTATATTTCAAACAAAAAGCTTTACACATACGTCAATCATCATCATAGTCACAGTGTGTGTGTGACAGACAGAACTCGTGAAATGCATTAAGTCGGAGCTAAAGTATTGCCGACACGAATATTATCAATACTTTGAGAACTGTAGCTCGCCATCGTTCGCGATTTACTGTCAGTTCAGTGGCGCTCTTGATACTCATGTGCAGCAGTTGTTTCGTCGTATCCTCCCAGCGTGTAAGAGAACGGCCACGGCGCCGCCCACTCGGAGCATGACCCTGAACTACAAGTTTCTCCATATTAACGCTTCTGTGTCCGAAGAACATAAGCATTCGCGTCGACACAATGGAGGTCTGTCTCTTTGGATTACCGTCCTATATCTTGCTTTTACACGTTATAAAGGACTATTGTGACCAAAGATGTAGAAATGTGACTATGTGGGTGTGTGTATCGAGTTGAACTTAAAAACTCTTAAAAATATGTAATGACTTTTATACAGGGTGTCTAATAAATGAGTAAAATTATGTCAAAGTTGTTTTCTTAAATAGAACACCCTGGATATTATAGCATATTTAGCTAAATCACCATTTTTCTTATAAGTTGATATCAGAAGAAAATTGAATAACGCAGCGATTATAAAACCTAGGAGGTTGTGACTCTGTCATGTCGCCTTGTGACTAAGAGACTAAGCATAAACTGTTAAAAAGTTTGCATTATTTTTATTCTTGGGGAGAAAACTTCAATCACAGATAAGTGGATTTTTTCAAATGGGAATGCCTAATCTTTTTCATCCGATCGAATATAAAATTTGATAGCCTTTCTAATAATATAATGCTGTGAATGTTAATTTGCAGTAGTTTTCTTTAATTTCTGATTGAAGTTTCCTTAATTAATCTCCAAGTAAAAAAACAATTCAAACTTGACGGTCTGCGCTAAGACTACGCATTTCATGCTTGGTATTACGGTATTGTTAAGTCACAGCCTTTTAAGTTTCATAATCGTTGCGATATTCACTTTTTTCTAATATCTACTTATACCAAAAATGGGGGTTTGCACCTAAACTATTCGTTTTAAGTCTCATAAATACATAATTATGGTTATTCCATATATACAGGGTACTTCATTCATAAGACTCAAAGTGTTTTCCTTTTGCACCTCCAAAGGGCCTCTTCCAAATGATATTTCTTTGAGAACTGCGCTGCAGAATGCTCTGCCGGGCCGATATAATACTTATTTACAGCAGCTTATAGCGAATTTTGAATAGACACGTGTAAAAAAACAATTCAAACTTGACGGTCTGCGCTAAGACTACGCATTTCATGCTTGGTATTACGGTATTGTTAAGTCACAGCCTTTTGAGTTTCATAATCGTTGCGATATTCACTTTTTTCTAATATCTACTTATACCAAAAATGGGGTTTTGCACCTAAACTATTCGTTTTAAGTCCCATAAATACATAATTATGGTTATTCCACATATACACGGTACTTCATTCATAAGACTCAAAGTGTTTTCCTTTTGCACCTCCAAAGGGCCTCTTCCAAATAATATTTCTTTGAGAACTGCGCTGCAGAATGCTCTGCCGGGCCGATATAATACTTATTTATAGCAGCTTATAGCGAATTTTGAATAGACACGTGTTTCCTAATATTCTTTCATTTTTCCACCGTAAGCAAATGTGCAATGCATATAGTCCCTTCTGCCCCCAGGGAGGTTTACCACGCGAAGAGTTTCTTAGATAAGGAGCAGGTAGTTCAGTGGTACTTTGCTGCCCCTAAATTTGGCCGCCTTAGACCTACCGCCTGGCCTATCCTTCGAAGATTAGGTTAGTCCTATCGACTCGCAGAAGGGAAGGAGGTGATTTCAAATCACCCTCCACAATGTAGCACTAATCTTCACTCACGGGGTCAAATACATGGGAGTGTGATTGACAGTAGACTCACATGCCTACAGCATGTTGACCGTGTGGCAGCTGCGTAATCTAATTGGTAGCACTTGGGGACACCAGCGGACACAAGCTAAAATCTCAGTTTTCAGCCTGAGTCCTTGCGGCAGTCGTTATAATAATACATCCATGATCCAGTATCCACAAGCTGGCTAAGATTCAAAGACTAGCAATGCTGGGATTAACGGTTTCCACGGGAACACCATCTACTGCGGCTCTGATGAGATTAAAGTCCAGCCTCACAGTTTGATGTGTTCCATTAAGGAATCGCGCAGTAAATAGTCAGAATCTAGTGAGGCAAGGTTCTACCTGGAAGGTAAAGCAGAGAAGCTTTGTGTCTTTGTGCTCGTGACCTGCACGACTGTTTTTCAGGCGGAAGTTTTCGAAATAATGATGGTAGGTAGTTTAAAAGTACAGTAAACCTAACATATGTATATGTTAGTGAAGGAGGTGTGAAAGTGATAGCATGTTCGAGGACTAGATTAGATCTGCACACCATCCTTGTTGTGGGTCCTTGGACACATTTGTGAACAGATTAATGAGTTGGTGGCACCCAAGGACGTTAAAACAAAGGGTGGCACCGAACCTATGTTGGGTGTTAGTAGACACTAGGTCAATATTGCCCTGGATAAGTTGGCTCACGATGAATTGGCGAAAGCTTGGTTAGTGGGTGAGATGACAGCATGCGAGCAAAAAGGTTTATGGGAGGTCCGCACAAGGGCCGTACGCTATGGCTTTTGAACAAAGGTAGATAATCACTTAATTTTTTGGTGGTGACTCTTAGAGTCCATTCCCATTTAGCATTTACGATGCTGGGAAGGAGGCGAAACGTCTTTTCACTTTTTAGGTAGATGTGCTGAGTATCGTATACTTAGGGTTAAGGTATTTGGCGCGACGGAATTTGAAAACAAATCATTAAACTCAGCAAACTAGTCGAACATTTTGATCTTTACAAACATCAAAATGTTCGACAAAGAGATCTGCAATTTTCAACAAGAAGGAGTTCTCTGTGAGGTCATGAAGGTTTTTAATGCTGGTTTCGTGGGTTCGCCAAAAAGGGTTAAAGGGGGCTTACCTACCTGTCTTCTCTTTGCCTCCCTATAACCACCACTACTACAGCTTACCGCCTTTGGCCGACCTGTTGGTATATACAGGGTGAGTCAAGCTCAACGCCTCGGACTCTTGTGACCAAACGATACCACTTTTCAAAAAATCGACTTTGCGAGTGTATGTAGGTCGAGTTGGACTACATTTCAAAAATAATGACTTTTATACAGGATGTCGAATAAAAGCGTGACATATCAAAGTTATGTTTTTTTAAATGGAACACCCTGTATATTATTGCATATTTAGATTGTATGAAATGTTCGAGATATATCCAGCAGTAACTTTATGACCCTAAGTTCTCAAAAAAGTTAATCTATGAAATATCACATAGTACAATCATCACCCCGAAAGCTCAACAGCAGTTTGTTATAAATTTTATAAGAGATCAGGTTCATTTAATAACTCAAAAAAAATGGGGAAACTGCATTAAACATGTAGGTAATAAAATTTTTAAATACACAACCGAATGAAATTGTTATCAACCTGAATGATAGCGACTCATCTGATTCTTATTTTGAATTGTGTTTATTTCCTCATTTTTCCTCTGTATCCTAGAGTAATATTTTTAGAATGGTATTTGTTGTGCATTTAATAATGTCTATTAAAAATCTAATCGGCACCCACGTCTGGTATTCTCCTTTAATGCTAGTGTGGCCCTGGAGGATTTTGTCCTCAACATCCGCCACGCGACTCGCGACATTGTGCGTTGTTTCTGGCTATTAAAGCACAAAGGGTGACAGGTCTCCATATTTGTTGCACCTGCGGTTCGGCCCTATTGTGTGTTGCCTTTTTCCCCGTCGGCGTCGCTATAGTAGTTTTTACTAATTTCAATAACTTTGTTCTAATTTCTGGTGAAATTGTGATATTTTGTTTTCGAAGAAGTGCAATACTCTCAGCCTTTCTATATGAAGTGTTAGGTATTTTGTCCAATAATCTCAAATTTCTATCTCTCTATCTTTTTTAATCTTTCAATTTCTTAAATCACCGATTACTAGCGCACCTTTCCAGATGAATCATGATAATTTTCTAGATGACTCGAAAATAAAGTAGTCCACTGCCTTAATTAAGAAAATGATAGTCCGTACAACAGTACAAGTAGACATTTAAATAATTCGATATTGTGCAGAAATGATAGTCTCACAAGTTTTACTATTAATATAAAAATTATTTATGTACTTCTGTGCTCCCAATTGGTGCAAGGTACTAAAAATCAAAAGGTACAAGAGCTTGTTGGAGAGGACCAAGAGGCGTATTCTCTTGAGGGTTGCCAGTGCATATCGTACATCACCCTGCAGGTAATATCGAGACTAACTTCGACAGGTCTCCAAGTTGAAGAACGTCGCTATCTATATCAAACTGGTAGCGGGCATGAGGTAGCAACAAAACAAGTGGCTATTGGTCAATATGCACAGTTGTGGGATCCAAAATCATTTGTTTAAATAATTTATTATTCACTATTGATGATTTTACTAATCCCTGGGTTATCCAGGGTGTCCGCTTGATTTCACATTTTTTCAGACGTGCAGTTTTTGTATTTTGGTTGATGTAAAATTTAATTCTATTTTCAAATATTTTGGCTGCCTTGCCTACATCTTTTTCTCGATAAAAATCCTCCCAATGTTCATTATGTAGGTCTTGTCTTAGTTTATTTTTATCAAGAAATGTTTTCATTTGTTTGAAAAGTTTTATGTTTTACCGTTACTAAAGTATATATTTTCAAAATCAATGTATAATGATCAGTTATGTCTGATTCATATATAAATGGCTGAAAGTTGAGACCAGGATCACCGTGCTCTCTCACAAACAAATGATCAGTACATGTAGCTGAGTCTTTTTGAATTCTTGTTGGCTTGTTGACTAGAGATTGATAAGCATGCTCGCTTAAAATATTTAAATAGTCATTGGTATCTTCATCACCTTTTAAAATGTTAATATTGATATCTCCAGCTATTATATGTATATCATATTTGCTTCTATCTGTTAAGTAGGTTTTCAATTCACAATTAAAAGTTTTTATGCATGTAGAAGGAGATCTATGGATATCTGTTAAAAGCAAGGTCATTCAACTTTGTACTGATTTCTAAAACTTTTATGTTGCCTATTTGATTTATATAGTGCTCATATTGCGAATGGTTTTTTATAAATATTATAATGCCATCATTCTGGTTTAAGTCGCCCTCATTATATAATGTAGTGTATCCTGCAAGCTTGAACAATGTGATATCATTCACCCTCCATATTTCTGATAAAACTATGCAAGAAAAGTCATTGCCAATTTGTTCCAAAAGAATCAAGAATTCATTGAAAATTTTATAAACACTTCTTGTACTCTGATGCAGTACTTTAAACAGACATGTTTTTTTATCACTTCCATTTCTGACGTCTCGTAGAGACTTTATTGTATGAGTATCTACCCAACTAGTTTTGAAATTAAGTACATATTCTTCCATATTACATTTAACTATTTACGATGCATCAGTAGCAAGAAAAAGCAAACACAATATATAATATATACAATATAATTTTATATAGCAAAATATATGAACTTATGTATGTTTCAATTGTATTGTATTTTCGTTAAATAATCTTGTTGAAAGTATTGATATACTGGGCAATTTTTATCTGTGATCGAATGATTTATATTGTCTGACTTATTATATTTTAGGTTAGAATATATACAATTTCCACATGAAACATTCTCAATTTTGCACGTTCTACTGTCATGTCCTTTCCCACATTGGTAACAAATTTTTGTATTTCTACACTTAATTGTACTGATCCACTCACCTCTGCATATATGGTATAATAATTTCTCTCTGTTATATATTTTGTAAATATGATTTTGATGTCTTCTTCCTTGATGTAATAATTTTCTTTGACGATTAGCCTCTTGAGTTTTTCTGCTGAAGGCTCTTCGTGTGTTCTGTACCCCACAATTTTAATTCTTGGTTGCAACATCTTCTCCTCTATGACTTCATACTGTTTTGATAATTGATTTTCTACCTCATTTTTAAACTTATTGTAGTTTTCTTTGCGCATCTTTATGTTTATCCCTCCATCTTTGGTATTTGTTACCTCCTCAATTTTCAATTGGAGCTTTGATAAATTTATCTTATCACTAAGGTCTTTCTTTGTCGTTATACAATTTTGCTTATGTTTGGGTTTGATGGTAAGATTTTTTAATGTTTCATGTTTATGGGCCTTCGATTTGTCGGTTACTGCTTGTGAGTAGGTTTTTGTTGTCACATTGCACTCTAGATTTTCTAGTCTTTGAGTTATTTTGTCAATTGTTTCAACAATACTATCCTTCTCAACTATATTAGAAGCTATAAGGTTATACTGCGAAACTAGCCTCTCATCTTCCAACATTAGTTGCTCATTTAATTTCTCTTTCCCAATAAGTAGGATTTCTGTTGTTTCGAGTATTTGTTCCAACTCCTCGTTCTCCTTTAACACTTCTGCTTTATTTGGTGTTTGTGTTATGCAGTTCAGTATTGAGCAGTCTGAGCATTCTTCTTGTGATGCAGTAGTACACTTAGTTCTCTTCTTTTTGCTCATGTTACATCACCTTATATCATCCTGCAGTAAATACTTCAAAGATGTTTCAATGATTGACCCAATTGCCAAAATGTCAGTTGAATTATTAATATGGCCGTGCTCCTTTGCAAACCTCCACTGTAGGACCCTTGGTATACTCCTTTAGGTAGATACTTGACCAATACCCACATAGCACTGGATATTCTATGAATATTCTTTAAATCTCCTACATGTTCCATGAACATTCAGTAAAATCATAAAATTTCGTTATTTCTCTTGATTATTCTGGATTATTAAAATAATATTCTTTATAGAACATTATTATTTCATCTACTTAGGATAATCAGTGATTATTCTTTTAATGTCTGAATTATTCCAGAATATACCAGTAATATATTTCATAGAATATTATTTTAATCATCTACTAAGAACAAGATATGTAGCTATTTTCTGAAGAACATTTAGTAATAACACAACTATTTTCTGTAGGCAAATAATATTTAATATGAGGTATTATTAATTTATATTTGCACCTTTCTCAGTGAATTAAGGAAAACTTTCATTTAGTTCTATTCGTTTTGCGTTGATCCTCCTAAATATACCTAATAAGTATTATGTCCAATTTTCAAAAGTTTATTAGTGAATTAGCCATTGGCAGCAATACGGTAAAGTGAGAGCATGGTGTCGTTCATTCGTCAGTTGTCAATCTTGTCAGGTTGTCACTTCGCTTCAAGTGTTCTGTGCTTCACCTTCGAATCCTTCGATCTGGATTTGTAATAAACATATAATGTGGGCATTTTAGCGATTCACAAGTTTTATTCGTGAAAAGCGTGCATTTATACCCAATTTTGTACAATAAAGTTGCTAGTTATAAAGTGTGCGACAGTGTTCCAAATTATGGTCACCTACTATGGTGTATGATTCATTATATGATTATATAATGTGAGTAGAATTTTGAGGTTAAATGCAACAGGTTTATATGTTTACACTATATTTTAAACATCTTTAGACTGAGAGATGTCTAGCCACTTAACTTTCGTGACCATCTGCCACTAGTAGGTGCTATTATTTTTGGAACAGTATCCATAATACCATGAAAATGTTTCCTATATGAGATAATTTAGACAAAATGTTCCTAGAATATTCAAAAACATTCTACTACGATTGTTCCTGTAATATCCTTGCGGAATATTCGCCGGAATATTCTAGGAATATAGCGTGTTTTTCCCATTTCGAACGTTTAAAGAATTTCTGTAAATATTCTAATTATCCATAGAATTTTCTCAGAATATTCATAATGTCCATAGTGAATGTGAACAGAATATTCTCATATCATCCAGTGCTATATGGGTACTCCAGGTACAGTAGAAGAGTTGAATTATTGTAATATATATCTTGCACCAAAACGAAATTTATGCAGGAACCACAGTAAGACCTATACCTAGTTCGTATCATACATACATGGACTAAAAAGGACAATGGACCAAGTGCCTTATACCAGATATCAAGCCTTGGGTTAGGTGTAAGCACTGTGACATGTATATGTATAGTTATAATAGATTAAGGGTTGTGTTGTGGGTTAGTAAAATGAAGGGAACTGGTAACACCCAGTATTGCTCCACTTAGAAGGAGGTTACCAGTTCCGTACGTGAGACATTGGAAAATAATTAGGTAGGTCAATAGGATGTGGGTTAGATATAAGGTACATCTATAGTTTGTAACAAGGAAGATCAATATACATCACGTTTAGAGTATGAAGTGGTTTTACTCAGGGCTCCCGTAAGTCTACATTGTATCAATTGCTATTTATATATTACATATATTACAGCAAATATCCATTGATTTCTTCGTGTCCCAGTTCCTGGTGGGGCATGGCATATTCAGAGGGTACACTATCAGGCTTGGAATAACAGACGCATTATTGGCAACTGCCCTAGATGGTCCAACCAGAGATTAGAAACTTACAGAGTGCTTGGGTTCCAGCTATCTGTGGGAAATATACTTAGCAAAATGCTTGAAAGCAGTCGCCAATGGAAATCCGTTACCGTCCTGAAGACCAAGGATCAGGAGAAACCAAACCAATAGACCCGAACTCCTAATGCCTACTTAGACACGGGAACAGAGACTAAGGCGGCTTCAATATGCAAGAATGACACAGGAAGAACATAATAAAATAGCCTTTCATTCTGATGATATTTCATGACAGACGGTACCAGAGTAAGGGGTATTTCGAACGACCCACTCGCTCTGGGCTGCGGCCCGGTGTCGGTCCATGGAAAAAAACCTGGAATAAGAGTTGCTTAATGTATAACCATGTACCCAGAACCTATGCTGGAAATTAGCAGACGCCAGGTCAATGTGGCCCTGGACAACTGGGCCTACAAGGAACTAGCGGAAACCTGGTTAGAGAGAGACGACTGCAGGCAAACCAAAAGATTCATAGCAGGCCCTGATAAGGGCCGAACGCTATGGCTTTTGAATAAAGGCAGAGAGGCGCTCAACCTTCTGGTGGGGGTTCTTACTGGCCATTGCCGGCTGAATAGACATTTGTCACTTATTAATATGAGAGTGGTAGGGGACCCTATTTGCTCCAGATGCTGGGAGGAGGACGAGACAGCGTTCCACTTCCTGGGCAGATGTGCAGTTTATCGCAACCTTAGGGTTCAGATATTCGGCACGACGGAGTTTGGGGAGGAGCCACTATATTCAGCGAAATGGTCAGACATACTGACTTTCGTCAGGAGGTCTGACCATGACGCTGAATACTGACTTTCGTCAGGAGGTCCGATAGGTTCGACAAAGAGCTTTCCAGGGTGTAGAATTTTAGTGTTTTCAGTGATTGGTTCACTGGGGTTGGCAAAAAGGGCCAAAGGTGGCCTACTTGCCTGGCTTCGCTTCCCCATCACTACTACTACTACTATAACCATGTATAGCTGTGGTTTTGGGAGATTGACCTTTGAGACATTAGAGTGCCATAAAATTTACTGCCGGGCATATCTCGAACGTCGTTACTATACTAGTGACAATTTAATAATGCAGACAAACATTCAGCAAGCAAGGGGAATGAAAGGGTGACAGGTCCCCATAATTGTTGCACTTCCGGGTCGTAAAAATCGGCCCTATTTCCCCGTCGGCGGCGCGGCGTCGCTACGTGGCCGTCGGCATCATAGCCGTCGCGACGTCTTGGACGCCGGCGTCGGCGTCGAATCAGCTGGCAGTCAATGCGCAGGGTAGGGTGCGGCGAAGAGCCGACTTGCCGCATAGCGCAGACAGCAGACAGCGGCTGGCCCCCTCATTCGCGCTGTCACGGTCGCTACGTCTAGCCGAGACAGACAGACACACACACACATACACTTTACACTTTCATTAATTTAGAATTCGGGCTGTGAGATACAGGGTCTGAGGGGTATGGAGGGCGTGAACGGGGCATTGCCGGTGGCCCCAGGGGCCGAAGACAAAGGGGGTCCGCCGCCCCCGAGCCCCCTCACCGGGTGCTACCTGCTACTGGTCGTCGCCGAACCGTACACCCCACAGCATAAGGATATCATCCTGCAGAGAATCGCAAAGGGTAAGTGGCTCTTTTTCCAGCTACCATGCAGCTCCTTTGTTTTATGAGCAGATCTCAGAAATTGTAATGACAGTTTGACACTAGCATAGACTTGACACCGCTGCTTGTCCAAGACCGTTAATGTGAATTAGCATATTCGATCGATGTGAACATATTTAGGATCTACTAGGTCAATTGTTTCTTCACCATTTCCCTTTTACATTTAACTAAAATATGGATCTTTTCACGACATCTCCAATTTTTTATCTCTTAGGATTTAACAGTGTGTGTAGTTCATCTCAAAGTCGGATTTGTTATGTTGATTCTTGTCTGTCAGAACGATGCTGATTTTTCATGAAACGAAAACCAGGTTGGACAGCGTCTGGAGTATTGTCTGGTAGACATCCAGGCAACCAACGATTTAATCGATTTTACTATCAGGGAGAAAACTTACACGTCATGTGTCAAACTGGAAGCCGGCATTTGAAAGCAAGTCTGGACCAAAAGCTTGATTGAGCCATCGTTTCTGGGTGACATATATAATTTATTATCCCGATATATGTTTAAAAACTCAGACAGACTCAATGACCTTTTGGGTGGAAAACTTCAATTATTGAAGAGTCTTTGCTAAACGCAATTTTACGGACAAAAATTAAATTAGTTTCAGAGAAAAAGCTATTTTATCGAATAAACGGTGTATGTATGAAAAATAATATTTTCTTTTTCCATGGACCATAAATACATTGTCCTCACTATAATTAGACTAAAAAGTTTATTATATAGTTTAATATAGTTTATTTGCTGTTATATTATTATATACACAAACATTTTATTGAATACTAATGTAGCAGTAATAGGGGATTGTATTTAAAATAATCATCTTTTTCCATGGACTATATATTGACCTCACTGTACAAGAAGGCAAAATTAGGCCATCCACAGACTGCAGAGCCTCCATCGTTGAACTAATAGTTTTAAACATAATAAAAAAAGTTAGGTGAACCGGTTGCACAACTGCTTGTCAAGAAAGATCGATAACTGATGAACCCCAAACTAGGAGGCTGTAAAATTCTCTATTGGATGACATTGTCATAAAACTGACTTCAGTGTTTGATTTATTGTAAAAGAGCAATGTATCTTACTAGGTCAATAATTGTTTATTCAACATTTCCCTTTTACACTTAAATAAAATCTAGATCCTTTCAAGAAATTTCCAATTATTTAGTAAAACAATCTTGGGATACGGTCAATTATTATATTTCTAAAATATAATTTTTTTACGACGTTTCGACGCTTCTATTAGGCGTCATCTTCAGGTATTAAAACTAAAATAAAATATCAAAAATGTCAAACAGATACAAAATGACTAACATTCACAATTAATTTTTTTTTTAAACAAAATTACAATTTAAAACAAATAATTAAAATGCAACAGAAAACTTACATTATACCACAACAGTCATATGTATTATGCCGGGTGGTGTTGGCAATTTGGTCAGGATTCAAAAAGTAAAAGAAATTTCCAATTTTTTACCACTCAGGACCTAATAGGTGCAGTTCATCTCAAAGTCGGATTTGTCGTGCTGATTTTTGTTTGTCAGAACGATGCTGAATTTTCATGAAAGGAAAACCAGGATGGGTCTGGAACCCGTCTGGTAGACATCCAGGTAACCAACGCAACGGTTTAATCGATTTTACTATCAGCCGGCGTCTGAAAGCAATTTTGGACCAAAGGCTTGATTGAGCTATTTGGGTGACATCACTTATTATAAAGGTGGTTAAAAAATAGGACAGACTCAATGACATTTTGGGTCGAAAACTATACTGATTGAAGAGTGCTAAACGTGGCTTTCCAAACGAAACTGAAATACTTTTTAGAGAAAAAGTTTTAGAGTCTAAAATTTTCATATATAAAGACATTTTATCTAATAACCCGTATAGCGGTAATGCGGGACTGTAAATAATCAGTAAAGATGAGTATCTCTTCTTCCATAGACCATAAATTGACCTCACTGTACAAGAAGGGCTCTAAAATTAGGCCACCTACAAACTGCAGAGTTTCCATTGTTGAACTGTTACTCTTAAACATAATAAAAAAAGTAAGTTGAACCGGTTGCACAACCGTTTTCCAAGAAAAGATCGATACATTATCAACCCCAAAACTATCGGGCTGTAGAAATTCTGTATTGGGCGACATTGGTTAACATGCTTTATTGTCAAAGATATATAAAAAATCTTATTGACAAAGCAAATAAGTAAGTAAAAGTACATAATGAAAATACATATACATAAAAATTAAAATACAAATACATAAAAATAAATAAAATACTTAAAAGTCAGACATTCACAAATTAAAAATTTTACTGACACCCCATAGATGAAGGTTATTTTTATGTTCAACAAACACTTGGGGCAATAGTTGACTAACTCATTGAGTGAAGGAAAATTCAAAATATTAGTCCAGCGAGTAGAATGCTTGTGTTATTAGTATTTTTTTTAACGCTTTACGGAACTTCATAATATTTGGGATTGCTTTAATATCCGATGGCAAGTAGTTATATATTTTCACACTATTATATATTATGGAATTTCGCACGAGGGTAGAATGAGGTATTGGTAGCGGAATATCATGTCTTCGGCGAATTGCATAAGCTTGTTGATGGTCGGAGAATGAAGAACGATGTTTGTGTATTAGGCTCGTAGTCTCTAATATGAAAAGAGATGGCAGTGTAAGGACTTTGTGATGAATAAAAAGCGGTCTGCAAGGATCTCTACAAGAAGCACCTACAATATATCGTATTGCACGTTTTTGCAACTTAAAGACAGATTGGAAAAGGAACTGGCTACAACAGCCCCAAAATGGTAGACCGTAGGACAGATGGGATTGCACCACCGCGAAAAAAACTGTCCTAGCAATCGAGATGCCCAAGTTTGTTGCTGCAGCTCGTACGCAATAACAGCCTGATGCAAGCTTTTTGTTCAAACTGATAATATGTTTTTGAAATTTAAGGTCAACGTCAAGCTGCAATCCAAGAAACCTAGTACATTCGGAGCTTATGATGGAAAATTGTTCACAAACGATGTCATCGATATCAACACGAAATCCAAGAACTTGTGTTTTTTTAAAGTTAAATAAAAGCCCATTTGAATCACACCAGGTTTTGATAACAACGATCTCACGTGCAATTGTTTGGACCAGATCTTCTGGCTCATCTTTGTGCTATATCACAGTAGCATCATTAGCAAAGGCAGTGAACTTTCCAGATATATCAAGATGAAATAAGTCGTTGATATATAAAAGAAATAAAATTGGGCCCAGCACAGAGCCTTGAGGGACCCCATGCTTAATAAAATGATCAGAAGGGTTTCTGCCATTCGCTAAGACACGCTGGAGTCTTGAGGAAAGATGAGACTCGAACCACTCCAGTGCCACACCCCGAAAACCATAGACTTCAAGCTTCCGCAGCAGCGTTCTGTGATTAACGCAGTCATTGTCATAAAATTGGCTGCAATGTTTGGTTTATCATTGCTTGTCCAAGTCCGTCAATGTGAATCAGCACATTCGATCGATGTGAACATATATAGGACCTACTAGATCAATTATTATTTCTTCACCATTTCCCTTTTATATTTGTTTAAAGTATGGATTCATACATGATATCTCCAATGTTTTACCCCTTAGGACCTAATAGTTGCAGTTCATAGCAAAGTCGCATTTGTTATGTTAAATCTTGGTTGATTTTTCCTGATAGAAAATTCAGGTTGGATAGCGTCTGGAGTGTGTCTCGTAGACATCCAGGCAACCAACGATTTAATCGATTTTACTATCAACGAGAAAACTTACGCGTTCATGTGTTAAACTGGAAGCCGGCATTTGAAAGCAATTCTGGACGAAAGGTTTGATTGAGCCATCTTATTCGTGTGATTTATTGTACAAGTACAGGTTAAAAAAATAAGATGGACTCAGTACTCAGTGATGTTTTGGGTTGCAAACTAGAACAATGAGAATAGGTGCAGTTCATCTTAAAGTCGGATTTGTTAAGCCGGCATTTGAAAGCAATTCTGGACCAAAGGCTTGATTCAGGCATCGTCCCTGAGTGACATCATCTATTATATAGGTACAGGTTTAAAAAAGTAGGACCAGTAGACTCAATGACTTCTTTCGGTCAAAAGCTACACCGGTTGAAGAGTGTTTGCTAAACGTATTTTTCTAAAGAAAATGAAATAATTTTTATAGAAAAAGTTATCAAAGTCTTAAATTTTATTGAATAACTGCTGTAACAGTAATGCAAAATTGTATGAAAAATAATCATTAAAGATGATTGTTTTTTTTACATGGACCATAGATTGTCTCTGTTATAATACAGTGAAACATTTCCAAATGAAAACATTTTCTTGAATACTAGTAAAGACTGATATGTCTTTTTCTATGGACCACAGATTGACCTCATTGTATAAGAAGGGCCTTCAAATTAGACTAGACTAGACTAGACTAGAATAAAAAATAAAGTTAGTTGAACGAGCTGCACAACTGTTTTTAAAAAAGTTCGGTGAACTATCAACCTCAAACTATCGGGCTGTAGAAATTTTGCATTGGGCGACACTGTCATAAATTTGACTCTGCTGCTTATATTATCGATCCTTGTCCCAGACTGTCATTGTCAATCTATATTCGATCGATGTGAACACACTTAGTACTTACAGGGTCAGTTATTTCTTCAGAATTAATGAAAATATCCTTTCAAGAAGTCGTTAGTATCTATCTCTACGAATCAGAAAGAAATGGAGTCAAGTCGATTGACTCAGTACTTCCCACACATAACGGTGATATCATTTTTATATTTTCCTATTGCATGATCCCCTCGCAACCAAATCATTGCCCGTCCGCCCGCCCGCTCTCAAAAAAACATCGAATACAAAAACTCTCGTAAATAGCCTCTTGTATGAAACACTTTTTATCCTGCAAGCTACAACTGGATAAAATGTAACAATCAGGAACCCCCAAATCGCCAAAAAACGAAGTTTGAGCTATTTTAATATTTTTAGTTTGTTTTATAGCTGCGTCGCGACTGACACGGTTTCTGAAAACCACACGTATTTTCTATTCTCGTCAGGGTAATAATACTGTGTCGAAATTTCATTAAAATCAATTTCAGGTTATACAATACAAAACGATCTAAAGCAATACTCGTACAATATGTATGTATACATCAGAAAATTCTAAGTCCCTTGGTTTCTGTAATAGGCGAAGCAATGTTCTGATTGACCTAAAAAATTGTATTATGCCGCTAAGTCCTTTTTTGCAAATCAGTGGAAAGCCTATTATGGATACAAAAACTTTTTCAGTTTTACAATCCTCCACCCCCCAACCACCCCAAATTCACCCTCACCCAAAAAATAGTAGAAAATGATCAGAAACCCCTTAAGCCTAAAAACGTTTAAGCTGTTTTTGTATTGTATGTTTTTTATGGTTGGTGTGCCGCCACTGACACAATTTCTAAAAGTCATTCGCGTTTCCATCCTCGCCACGGTAATGATACTATTTCAAATTTCATTTAAATCAATTCCAGGTTACACAATACAGAACGATCTAAATCAATACTCGTATGTAGGTGTACATCAGTCCATTGGCTTCTTTAATACGCAAGGCAATGTTCCGATGGACCTAAAAAAGCGTTTTATACCACTAGGTCTCTCTTTCACAGGTGAATGGAGCCTATTATGAATATAGAAAATTTTTGAGTTTTACAACCCCGCACATCTCAACCACCCCAATTTCACCCCCACCCAAGAAAAAGTAGATAATGATCAAGAACCCCTAAAACACCTAAAAATGAAGTTTGAGACATATTTGATATTTTTTGTTTTTTGCTAATTACACCGCCGCCCCTGCACCTATTTTAAAATTATTGTAGCATTACCTAAGATCCCATAGCATACAGTATAGCTGCCCAATTTTCATCACAATCCAAGTTGCAGTTACTGAGATCACGAGGCCGACCGATAGACCGACAGACAGGCCGACGGAAATGAGTGACGTGGATTCTCTCTCTAAATCGAAAATTTTCGCGATCATAATACATAGCGGTGTGGGAAGTAAAAAATTACGTCAGGTCATTGTCCGGTTTACTTGGTACGGGTCAAAATTGTACAGTTTTTTCATAAAAGGAAAATCAAGATCGATGGCGTCTGGAATGTTTCTGGTCGACAGCCAGGAAACCAGCGATCGATTCTAATATCACTGCAAAGATACGTTTATAAGACACAAACTGGAAGCCGGTATTTGAAAACAATTGTGGTTCAAAAACGGCTTGATCGATTCATCCCTCTTGAGGACCCGGGTGGAATCATATATTATAGATGTACATTTTTAAAGCAATTAAGATATAATCAATGACCTATTAAGTGGAAAACTAGAACAGTGGGTTGAATGATCATTATCGTACTCTACTGATTGAAGAGTGTTGACTAAACGTAAGTTTATTAACGAAAATAAAATTATGATTTATGTATATTTATAGCGGTAATGCGGGACTGGTATAGAACATAATCATTAAAGTCGGGTGTCTCTTTTTCCAAGGATCGTAGATCGTCCTCACTGTAGTGTGGATTATACTAGATTAGATTTACTCGTCTGGTGTGGATTCTGGTCCTCACAAGTCAACCGAAGCTCATTGTTGTATTAAAGTACTATTACCTTAGTAAGGGAACTCAATTCCCGTGGCCTTAACCAGATCCAGAATGTTTTTCCCAATACTATATAGTCAGCTTTGTCATCTGGCTGCGTCACACAACAAAGCCATTCTCCTCGCTCCAAGTGACTCGGAATCCAAAATGTATGTCCAGCAGTCTTTTGAGATTAGTTACACACTAATTCCCTGTTGGAGATTCCAAGACGTATAAATGTCATCTGAGGTGGCCTTGTCCAGTAACAGGAGCAATAATATGCCTAACATCATTCTCCTGAGCTTCACTAGCCAACTAGTGAACAGCTTATTTGGGCCTGTAAGCAGCTTTTTGCTTTGCTTCGCTTTGCTTTTGCTCTAGAGTAGGGTTACCATCGTTGGAAATGTTCTCCGACGCGACGCGTCGGTTGATAAACTTGTGACCAGTAGCTTTGTCTATGCGGTAGGTTGGTTCTGGTCCGAAGAATACCACCACCATGTCTTCGTGTCCTGGTACCCAACTAAGCTGTACAGAGTTGCATAAAGCTAGTATGCTGAGAGTGTTGAAACAGTTCCATACCAGTTTTGATGCAATCTCCCTGGATCCCAAGGCCTTTAAAGCATCCTGGGAGTCCGAGAGACTCACAATAGTCCTACTATGGCACCGTCTATCAAGGCCCAGCTTTGCACAAGCCAAGATGCCGAATATTTCAGCCTGGAAGACTATAGAGTATTATCCGAGGCTAGTCATAGTGTGGATATTTGCAGACAGATACAAACATGTCAGTTGAACGGATTGCATGACAGTTTTAACAAAGATCGATAAACTATCAACCTCAAACTATTAGGCTGTAGAAATTCTGCATTGGCGAGAATACCATAAACTTGACTTCGCTGCTCGGTGTATTACTTCTTGTGAAAATCGTCAATGTGAATTAGCATATTCTATAGATGTAAACGCATTAAGGTCCTACCTCTTCAGAAAATCGCAACTCATCTAAAAGTCTGATTTTCCATGCTGGTAAAGGAAACTAAAGTTCAGTGGCGTATGGTAGACAGCCAGGGAACCAACTATTTTATATGGATCACAGATTATCAGAATAGGTTGGATATGGATTATACCATCAAGGCGAACACATACACGTTTATATGTCACAAACTGGATGCCGGTATTTGAAAGCTATTGTGGTCCAAAGACTTAATGAAGCCATTCCATTCCCTTTGAGGTCTCAAGTAATATCCATATATCATCGATGTACAGGTTTTAAAACGATTAGGACAGAAGCAATGATCTGTTGAGTTGAAAACTAGAATAGTAGGTTGAATGATCATGTTACAGACTGCAAAATGTCTACTTATCATTAGATTCACAACAAAAATGTATACTCGTAAGTTCGAAGAACAAAAGTTAATGTATAAAAAATATTAAATATGGGCTATTTTGGAACTGAGAGTTCATTACCAAGAAGTCTAGAAGTGTTTGCAAGTCTTTCATGCTTTCTGCAATACTGGCGCAGTTATCTGCATTCTAATATATTTTGATACGATTTCCTCTCACAATTTCAACCCTTTTACGCTACCGTAGCGTAGGTGTGAAATAATCGCACAAAATTCTGAATAGGGCACAAAATGATACCTGTTAAACAAGCGCTCAAATTGCAGTGCTCCTACTGCTAAGGTTAAACTAAGCATTGTGCAAAATAAGATGTTCAACCAGTAATTAGCAAGAATAAACAAATTATTTAGTCATTTTTAAATATTACTTTCTAGTCGATCCCATATAAGGTCGACCTTCACTAAGCAGATGTGCTTAACGAATGAAAATCATATTTTATCAATTAAAATGTTTCCAAACTCCCACCAACAGGGTTCCCTAAAATAAAATGGGCAACACTATATTTAATTTTAATTATAAAAAAATATTTAAAAAAACACTTAATCGACCTCAACTAATATGCTTACCGAATGAAACTTAAATTTTATCAATAAAAATACGTTTATAACAAAATGCTTATAACTATGAAAATTTGAATTATAAACTGGTTTTTAAATTCACTGATTTTACTTGGGATTCTCTACAATGGATTTTTAAAAATATTTCTCTTATAACTTGAATTAAATATAGCTATGAGCATCTTTTCATGCAACCCGTTTTTTTGACTTAGAAACATATGTATTTTAAATATTGAATATACTTTTCATTCGGCACTCGGATCACTGAAGGTCAATTTTACTTGGAATATTCTACAGTGAATTGAACAAAAATATTTTTTATACTTGAAGCTAAATATAGCTGTGAACAATCAACCCTGCTTCCGGGTTTTTAGAAACAAATATTTTTTATAATTTAAATTAAAGGCTAGGTATGCATTTTTTTAAGAAAACCTGTTGGTGGGTGGTTAGACACATTTTTCAAATAATAAACATAATTTTTATTCGGTAAGCAGTAGATCACTGAAAGTCGATTTCACCTGGCATCCTCTACAGTGAATGTTGGAAAGTGTTTTTTATAATTGAAATTAAATATAACTATGAACATATTTTAGGCAAACCTGTTGATGCGTGTGTGTTTAGAAACATATTTTGTTTGATAAAGTATGATTTTCATTCGCTAATGAGATCAGTGAAAGTCGATTTTATTTTTGGGATCCTCTACAGTGAATTTTTTTAAAATATTTGTTTTATAACTTAAATTGAATATAGCTATGAACATTTTTTAGATAACCCTGTTGGTGATTTTTTAAGAGCCTATTTTAATTGATAAAATATAATTTTCATGCGCTAAGCGAATTAGTTAAGGTCGATTTTACTAGGGATCCTCTACAAAGAGTCCTTTCAAAATAGTTTTTTTCATTTTCAAATTAAATATAGCCTTGGCCGTTTTATTTTAGGTAACCTTGTTGGTGGAAGTTTGGGAACATATTTTAATTGATAAGACATAATTTTCATTCGGTAAACAGATGGGTGAAGGCTGACCTTATGTGGGATCCTCTATTTAAAATATCCGAGAAAATATACATGTTGTGATCAGGGAGAAGAGATTTTTGATAGTCCCGTTAAAGTATTTTTTAACAATTCAAATTTTGTACGGTTGGCTGTTACAGTACAGCTACTATCTCAAATATTCCGGGGCATATGGTATTTCAGTTACACGTTCATATAGTCCGCTGAACCATGTATTTTGTCTGCAGTTAATAAATATTAAAATTAAATTAACGCCAGCTTTCGAATTACACTAATTGCAGTTGACACAGTCTTTCCAATTATTCTCACAGCTTTACTCTGGAGCACTGTATTTGCGTCTATTTAAGTTTAAACTTATAAGGAGCTGCTCTAAATGTGCTGTGACACCACTGTGCGACGATGAAAACTTTCAGAACTTTTAGAAAAATATATCGTCCATAGTGTTGGGAGAAGCTTTCAGCAAGAATTTATTCATCGAACAGAAAAACTAACTATGCAAAATATTTTTACATTATTGCCAAGAGTCAAGTGTATAGAAAGTATAAAACTTCATACTTGGAGCTATGGGAAATGAAAAATGGACCCAAATTGATAGCTGCTGAATGTTTATTGTTCGGTAAAATTAATCTGTATGAGTTCCCCTCGTAAATAGGTTCGTTTACAACAAACAATCATTCGTATAGGTACAGAAAATGCTATAATCAGTATGTAAACTTTAAACGAGGCATTGAATGGAATCACCCCGGGAATTACATATAGACTATAATAGAGTTATAGTATTGGACAAGATATTCCTGCTAAGGTGTCATATCAGCATGTAATATTTGTAAATTCCAACAGGAATAACTGCAAGTAGACCAGAAGCTAAGATTTTTGATCCTGTATGATACTAGTTTCGTATAAAAGGTATAAGTACCATTTATCAAGATAATCCACAGGCATGTCTGTGAAGGCAATGTTCAAAATGAAAAGTATAGGATTTAACCGGAGTTACCTTGTAATTCAGGACAGTGGATGCTCTTTTATGAATTCAAAAAGTACCCCTATGTTTCACCCTCTCACCCAATTTTGTCAACTTCAAAATAGTTAGTTTTACAATATGTCCTCAAGGCTAATATGTTCGGATAGGACTGTAAAGCATTACATTAAAAATCTTGCAGAGTACTTTTAACTATATGTTAAGGACTATTTCTTGAGTACTGTGTTGGAAAGTTACTGATTTATATACATCGATAATAGGAAACAAAATTAGCTATAGCTGGGAAGCGGCAAAAGATCTATTAAAGCGAAGTGTACTCTTTAAACTGAATTCCAGGAATTCTTTTGCCGCTTCCCAGCTATAGCTAATTTTGTTTCCTAACAAAGTCGGCAAACGACTTAGGCTTGCCTATAACATCGATAATAGTATATTAAATGTCAAATTATTATACATATACATAAACTGACTACTTTTAAATATGTACACTCCTATGTAATCACACTCCAATATGGCAATATGTCATAAATATCGCACAACTAAAATGAACGTGCTTTAGACCTACAATAATTAGTTAAAAAATCTGTTTGCAGAAATGTATAAATTTTGGTAGTATAAGGCTGTATAATTCTATATCCCTGGAATATAAAAGAATGACAATTTATGTCCAAAACAAGAATCAAGAGATATGTGTTGGGAAATCTTAACATTCTTACCTCAGTTATTGTATAGGCCCGGTTTCTTTTTTGGGATTCCCTTTTTTCCCTTATATTTTTCTCTCCACAAAATACTTTTAGTAATTCAATATACAGGGTCTACTAATGATTTCCGTTCTTCCAATGTAGGGTATTGTTACATTATACAGGGTATTTTAAAAGTTATGACCATTTTTATATCCAAATGATTTCCGTTCTTCCAATGTAGGGTATTGTTACATTATACAGGGTATTTTAAAAGTTATGACCATTTTTATATCCAAATCGCTGTCAAATGAACGTAGTGTATATCAAAAAGTGATGAATCAAAAATCATATTTTTTACACGGATGAATAAAAAATATTCTTTAGTTTTAAAATCGTCTATAAAAAAATCTAGCGACGCATACTCGTATACAGGGTGATGTAGAATGCAAAATCTAGATTTTCTCCCTTTTTTTAAATATAACACCCAATATTTTATTATACCAAAGAATTGCTTTTAATATGCTCCTTCATCTTTATATAGCAGTTATGGCTGCATTCATTAGTTTCTGAGATATTTCGATTTTTCTACAAATTTTAAATATACCGTCTATTTGTTTACTAAAATTTATTTATTTTGAGAAAATACTATCAATTTAATTTTTGCTTAACAAACAATAAAATATAAAGCCATAATAGTATTTGATCAAGTCAAAACACTGAATTAATGAGATATTATAGGTCAAGTGTGCTGAGGAAACAATTTTATAGACGTCATGCATAGTTATCAAGCAGATCTATCAGGTAGGCTATCAAATATTAAACGAAATAGTCCAAATGAAACGAATCTTCAGTCTTTCAAACGCATTAGTTTTAGAGTGCATCCGTTCTGGATATTGCTGTTCCTAGTTGATATATTCTAGAGGCAAGAAGGCAATTTCTCAAACATTCTCCGAAATACCCTCAATGGAAAAATTAATTTTTAAAGCTGCTTTTTCACACAGAACGGATTTATTGAGCAGGTTATGAAAACTGTCAATTTTTTAAAGCCTACCTGATAAATCCGCTTGATAATTATGCATCACGCCTACACAATTGTTTCCTCAGCATACTTGACTTTATTATCCCGACGATTCAGGGTTTTGACTTTATCAAATACTATCATGACCCTATAATTTAGTTGTTCGTTAAATAAAAAACAAATTCGATAGTACTTTCTCAAAATAACTAAATTTCAGTACACAAATAGAAGCTATACCTTAAATTTACCGAAAAATCGAAGTATCTCGGAAACTGATGGACGTAGGTACAAAAAATGCTATACCAAGATAAAAGAGCATATTAAAAGCAATTCTTTAGTATAATAAAATATTAGGGGTTACATTTAAAAAAAGAGAAAATCTGGATTTTTCATTCTACATCACCCTGTATGCGTCGCGGACACTTTTAATAGCTGATTTTAAAGCTAGGGGATATCTTTAATCTTTCAGTGTGGAAAAAATAATTTTTGATTCATTACTTTTTGTTATACAGTACGTTCGTTTGACAGCGATTTGGATATAAAAATGGTCATAACTTTTGAAATACCCTGTATAATGTTATAATACCTTATATCGTGAAAAGATAAATTATTGGTAGAATCTAAAAATGGGATAAAATATAGGGTGTCTCTTTTAAAAAAAATATATGTTTGCATCACCACGAAGTTAAGGACCACCCTGTATAAATAAAAATATTTTCTGAGCAAGGAGCATATCCGTGGCTATAACTTCTATGTACAACTTTTTTCGTTATCTTCTACAGTAGTGGAGTTATCGACCGAGCCGGTACTAAATTATACATTCAATCAGGTCTGTGTGAGGCACCTAGTTTAATTAAATTCATCTCTCTTACTTTATTGATGTAAATGATGTCTTAATTATTTGTATGTTGCATTCTAACTTATTAACGTTAAATGAATAAATAAAAATAAAATACAAGTAATTATTGTTTTGTTAGTATAGAGCTTCTATTAAATATTTAATCTACATGCTACGCCAAAGGGAAGGTGCATTTTTTCACACAATTTTTGAATATGGCCTTGTATTTTTACATGACCTATTTCTTGTTATTTTACCCGCCTTACAATGATTAAAAAAACTTACGCGATTTTCGTCTTTGCCAATATTAGACTCCAAAGCTTTACTTTATTGTTTAATTTACAATTCATATTTAACTTGTTCTTGATAATGCATGAACGTATGCATTCTGTTTGGGTCAAGATTTATTGCCAAAAATATACATTCCTGGGAAAATACAGAACATTTATGCTCACTAGAAACATACATAAATATATGTAATGAAATACGTGCATTTAAAATACCGTAGTAAATTTCTTTCTAGGTGTTTCAATTGTTTTCCTTCTTCAAACCGCCAACTACTTTACGACTGGGACAAAACTTCATCTACTTTGTTTGTAAGGTGTTCCAAAAATGGAATTAGAAGGAATGCGATGAGTACGAAATCAGTCTATACTTGACTTCATTTTACGGCTTTCAATTACACCACTTACATGCTTAATGTTAAATTGCAACTTCGTTCCTCAATATGGGATCCACCTCAAAAGAGATGGTTTCTACGAAGCATCATTTATTAAGCGGTTTCCTTCTTTTGCGAGATATCTTATTACACTTCGCTGGCCTGATTCAGGGAAATCGATCGAGTGCTCAGAATAAAGGAAAGCGGTAGCCAAATGGATGTTCCTCGTGGCAAGGTGGATTATTTTTCTTGTAGTCGTTCGCATTCTTATAGATGTTTGGGACACATTTATTGTCCTTGGAAGCGACAAGAAAACTGACTCGCCACTCTCCACACATGTTCAGGTTACTTGCACAAAGCGTTCTGAATGCCGTGAAAAACTTAATAAAACATGAATGCAAAAAACGGATTAAATGTATTATAAAAATATTTGATTGTGCATAAAGAAATCAAAGATTTAGAAAAGTTCCAGTAATAATCACGCCCATTTTTATCCTTCAAACAATATTCTTCTGACTACTTTCAAAATCAGAAAAAAAATATAATTTGGAGTTCCCTTAACTCCCCAATAATTCTCGGAACACCAAATTCCGTCCCTGACGTTATACCCGTTTTACATTAATAGCAAATCTATGGTCGTTGTCAAATTTGACAAGTGTAAAACAGGAATTTGACGTCAAATATTATGTTAGTATTTTAATTTTAAAATATTCGTATTTTTTTTCATACTACTGCAGATTGTGTAATATTTTCATGGGTTTGTTTTTGGATACTTTCCGTTTTTCGAACGGATTTAGAATCTTCTCTAATTTGCGTACATTATTAAACATTTTCTAAATAGAAATTCGCAATCAAATCAAGAGTTTTGCTGTTAAAAGTCCACAAAAGACGCGAATTGGAAAGATCTTGCGAAAACCGCCAACCCATAGTTATGACAGCAACAGCGTTGGCAGCACTGCATAGTCTTACAAAATCCATGGTTTTATTCACAGATGTAACACACAATCAGTTTGATATTGAAGAAGACCACGCAAAAATCCATGAATAAATTCACCAAGAAATCGTCAATGTAAAGCGGGTATTATAAAAAATTATGAGCGACCCTTAAGACATTCAAGAGTATCTACATTTTGAATTTATGGTTCTTGGGTTTTTAGGCCGGCGTCGTTTAGCGTTAAAGCTTGACGTTTCGCCACCACGAGTGGATGGTATCTTCAGAAGCTATTTCACTTCGGCGACTTCCAAAATACTTACAGCGACTTCCAAAATACTTACCTACTATTTGGAAGTCGCTGAAGTGAAAGAGCTTCTGAAGATGCCATCCACTCGTGGTGGCGAAACGTCAAGCTTTAACGCTAAACGACGCCGGCCTAAAAACCCAAGAACCACAAATTCAGTGGTCGATGGCCGCGGAAGCCTTACACAGCACACCTACATTTTTTTGATACCATAACTAGAATAGGTCTTGAACACAATATCCAATTTCTATACTCTCCATGATAGAACTGTACTAGAAACTAAACTACAGCTATAGAAAATTAGTCCATTTCTTGTTTTATTTGAAATCACGTACGTGCGGCTGTGGCTTCTCTTTAGCGCCGGTGCACACTTGCGGCTGTTTACCGTCCGGCGCCGCAACGGCACCGGAGTTGCGGCCTAAAGTACCAAGGAATAGATCAAAAGATGCACATTTGTGTCGACGCCGCTGTCAATCTATCGCTTAGTATTTCAGACCGCAATTCCGGTGCCGTTGCGGCGCCGGACGGTAAACAGCCGCAAGTGTGCACCGGCTCTTAGTATTGCTATTCTCGGGCGAAACCTCTAGTTACATAAAATGTTTCCGTTGAGCAAATTACTGCATATGGATGCAAATTTTTTTATATTCTGCGTATATGTCTATATTATAAGGTTTGATAAAATCGCAACAGACAATCGGTACTATTTTGTACCATATGAGAATATAATTATGTGTACTTACTTCGCTACTTCGCAAATGATAAGCTTAATATTTTGAAATGTATCAATGAAAATCTATTGCTTTTATAAATCAATACAGTTTTTTCTTCCACTTAGGGAATTTGAAATCGCAACCTTGTGGTTTTTCGCAGCAGTCGCCTTTCGAGATTTTTTTCTTCTTTCTGACCTTGAATGGACATCGGATTTTACCGCAGCCATCATGTTTTTTCTTCCTGCACGGACGGCCCCTTATAAGTTCAGGAACTTCATTGTCGCAGTTATTTTCATCGCTGAGGTGTCTCTTCAAAGATTCATTTTGTATTCTTGGCGATAAATTAATTAACTTCACAGTCGTGTTAGGAAAACATCTTGTAGAGTTGTTTGTTATGATTGGATGACTGCGAAAAATGCATTGACCAGCGAGTGGTGACCTTAAAATTGTTCGGACAAATGTTATGGCGAACATGGGTACTAAAATTTTGACATATATATTGACGAACCAGATTTTTATATGAGCATACATACAGGATGTTATATTAGAATATTAGAGGCATAGAGGAAACTGGAAATGTTCTGTTTTCTACCAATATGTATTTGATTGCGTTTATGGGTCGGACTTAGAATTGATTTGCATACGCATTTCAGCTATTTGCGTTTAGGGAGAAAAACTTATGCATTCTTATTAACAGGTCTTTCTTCGTTGATCATATCAGGATCAGTTCCCAGTCACTCCCTGCTTGGATTTACATTGGGAACAAAAGTTCAGTCTTTTCATCAACCTTCTAGATTATTAACCTTTTCTTTGGTCATCTATCTAGGAAAGATAATATGGGAGAAAGGACACGAGTTTTCGTCCTGATGAGAAGCCAGATAACAACTTTTGATTTTTAGGGTGGACTTGAAGATTTGAGAGTCTGAAAATGTTTGATGTTTATCACGTGAGGCTGAAACATTTCTATGTTTCGGATTTGTAATTAATTAACTATCTTAAATTATACAGGACACGAGTTTTCGTCCTAATGGTAAGCCAGATAATGATTTTAGATCTTTAGGGTGGACTTGAAGATCTGGGTCTGATAATTTTTGATGTTCGTTACTGGAGGCTGAAACACATAACAACGGTCGGATTTGTAATTAGGGCTCTCAAACTATACATGACGCGAATGTTCATCCTGATAGGAAGCCAAGTAATGATTTTAGATGTTTAGAGTGAAGTTGGCGATCTGATGGTCTGAAGATTTTTTATTCATTACCTGAGTCAACTCAAAACAACGTACGGATTTGTAATTAGCACTCTCAAACTATACAAGACACGAGTTTTCGACCTGATAGGAAGCCAGATAACGATTTTAGATATTTAGAGTGGACTTGAAGATCTGGGTCTGATAATTTTTGATGTTTGTTACTGGAGGCTGAAACCCATAACAACGGTCGGATTTGTAATTAGGGCTCTCAAACTATACATGACGCGAATGTTCATCCTGATAGGAAGCCAAGTAACGATTTTAGATGTTTAGAGTGAAGTTGGCGATCTGATGGTCTGAAGATTTTTTATTCATTACCTGAGTCAACTCAAAACAACGTACGGATTTATAATTAGCACTCTCAAACTATACAAGACACGAGTTTTCGACCTGATAGGAAGCCAGATAACGATTTTAGATATTTAGAGTGGACTTGAAGATCTGGATCTGATAATTTTTGATGTTCGTTACCTGATGCTGAAACTCAAAGTATACGTATAGGATACGAATTTCGTCCTGATGGGAAGCCAGGTAACGATTTTAGATTTTTAGGGTGGACTTGAAGATCTGAAGGTCTGATAATTTTTGATGTGCGTTACCTGAGGCTGAAACTCAAAACAACAGCCGGATTTGTAATTAGCGCCCTCAAACTATACATGACACGAGTTTTCATCCTGATAGGAATCCAAATAATGATTTTAGATGTTTAGAGACATTTTATTGACCTCAGAGCTCCCCTCACCTATGGCGATCGACAACAATTTAACAAACACAAATCAATCAGATTGATTGCTCAATAAAGGTACCAATTTGCTGAGTTTCCAACCTGCAACAGCTTTATGTGCACATTTAGTTTGGACGCTGGGACGTAAATATCATTTAAGTACGACTTGTATAACCTAACGTCCAGAGTGTTAAATGGCGTTCTATTTCTGGTATACCACTAAGGAAGCGTTTTGCTTTATTTTCACATGAGAATCCAACATTCTGCATTTTATGGTTCTCTAGCTGCGCTTAAACATGCATAAAATATGAAATATAAATGTGGCTTATACGCTTGAAAGGGCGCTTTAAAAGGCTGAAAGCCATATAATTTTATATGATTTCGATGGCAACTTAGGTCTCAATTCAGATGAAAGTGTACTTTGAGAGCAGGACTTAACATCTACCTATAATTACTAACATTTTGAGTAGCATAAATTATTTTTATATTTGTAAATAACAAGAGAAAAGTAAAATTAAGATGGGGTTGCAAATGGTTCATTATGTGCTCAAATTGCTCTGATGGTCTCTTGAATTGAACCTGCCCTTAGATGTTGGTATATTGGGTATAATACTTCCAGGAAAACAAATTAAACCGAAACAAACTAATTTCTATTTAAGAAAAGTTGGTAAAACCGAAACATAATGTTCTTTCTAATAATTGACAATAAATAATGTAAGAAAATGTGCCATAACTCTAGCTGCTGTACTTCAAGAGATGAACACTTGAATATATTATTTTGTGGCCCAACGCCAACACGCTTGCAATGAAATCAAGTATGGCAGAGCAGGCACTAAACTATTTCAACTTGGTTTTTTCAGTCTTAGGTTCAACGCAGAACCACGCAAGTTCAGGTTCAGGACCATTCGAAATTTAGAATGGTTTCAATTGAACCAGCAGGATCTTAAATTGAACCGGGGTTCAATTAGAGGTTTCTTAAGTGGTTCAATATGAGCACCTAGCTCCAATATCAAGATGAACCCCATATTTAAATAAATTTTTGGGCAACGTTATTGTTAGGTAGCGCTATAAAACACTGCTATCTATTGGACAAATTATAAAATTGAAATAACAAACCTACCTTGTTTTAGTTAGATTCAAAACGTTCGCCAAGCTCATACAATATTACTTTGCATGTGATCTAAACCTTCAACACTTCGCAGATCTGTATCACCCTGTCCTATTTCAAAAATCAATTGAGCCGCAAGTAGGTTCAAGGTGTGGTGTCGAATATTAAATGGCAACATTGCCAAGTTTTACTAGAGGCACCAAAAACATTTCAATATAGGCAACCGCATCCTATATCATGCAACATGGCACGGACAGCTGTCACCAAATGGGTGTCAAATGAGCACCAAAAGCACTGGGACACAGTGGTGGTGAATGTTCAGTCTAAGCGGATCCCAAGGGACCCTCGTGTTTGAAGTGCTAATACCGCAGGCGCTCTCAGATTGACCAGTAAGGAACTACGAAAGGCGGTTGGTTTTATACCTGGCCACTGGAGGTTCAGTGCACACCTGCAAAAGTTGGGGATCGATGTGGGAAATCCTTTATGTAGAGGAAACAGCTATGCACGTTATCTTCGACTGTCCTACTTTTAGTGAAAGCAAGGACTCCTATATGAATGTAGGCCAGGAGGGAGGATAGGACAGCACAGTCCAATGCAACTCAAAGTTTGCAAAGAACTTGTTATGGGGCTCTGCCTGATCCCTTTACCGGAGGTGTACAATAAGCCTCAAGGCTGAGCGGTATCTATTAGGGAAAATGAACCCTAACCTCACTACTAAAAAAATGAAAATGAAAGGAAGTTGATAAAGTTATCTGTAACGTGCATAATTTTTCAAACCGCGGTCTAATGTCAATCAATTCTCATGGCTTTTTTTGGACACAAAGTTTAACATAGACATAAGAAACGAATTACTCTAGAAAGTTGTCGAAAATTATAATTGATTCCTGATAAATATTTTGACTATTTGGAAATACTGAAATATTTATAAGATGAAGGAACAGGGAAAAACATTCTATGAACTTAGAATGCCTCGATTGCTATTACTTATCTTTAAAAAATCATCGGAAACTATGAATAAAGTAACAACAGCATAGTGACATCTGCATTTGTCCGGGAATGCCAGCAAGAACGAAGACACCTACGGCTGGCAGAACACAATACAGTGACATTGGAGTGGGTGCCAGGCCAGGACACAGGTATTGCCGGAAATGAAAATCATCATCATAGTCACAATCACAGCATAGTAAACAACCAGCATAATATCTCTGAGGATTTTCCATATAAAAACAGTTCCCACAGCATTTGACCTTGGGATGATTAATTTAGGGATGTGAAGTTTGGGTAGAGATGCAAAAATGAAAATATCGATACCGGTACCAACTCGATATTTTTTAGCCAAATAAGCGCGTTTGGTTCGTACAGAGCATTTTGTGCAACTGATTATAATGATGATAATTATATAATTATTTTCGATACCGATACAAAAGTATCGATACCAGCTTGGAATGCCTCAAAAAATATCGATGACAAAAATACTAGATATTACAAAAAATCATCCAAAAGGGGGGATGCGCGTGTAATTATCGCCAACCTAAGTTATTGTGGTGGTTGTTTACTATGCTGTGGTCACAATGTCTTAACAGAGATGTTATGGACTCGTAAAATGCATTAAATCGGAGCTAGAGTATTGCCGACACAAATATTATCAATAGTTTTGAGAACTGTTGCTCGCCATCGTTCGCAACTTACTGTCAGTTCAGTGGCGCTCTTGTTACTCATATCTAGCAACTGTTTCGTAATATCGACCCAGCGTGTAGGGGAACGGTCACGGCGCCGCCCACTCGGGGCGTGACCCTGAACTACAAGTTTTTCCATATTATCGCTTCTGTAAATATGTCCGAAGAATGTAAGCATTCTCGTCGACACAATGGAGGATAGTCTCTTTGGATTACCGAGCTCATCCAGTATGGAAACATTACTTCGATGGGCGGTATAAAGAATTCTCAGCATTCTCCTCCACGTCCACATTTCAAAAGCATCTATGCGAGCTCAATCTGCCTTCTTAACAGTCCAAATTTCCGAGGCATACAAAAATATGGAGAACACAAGAGACTGAACCAGCGACATTTTGATAGCTTTAGTGATGTTATGGTCCCGCCATATTTTAGTAAGCTTTGCCATGGCCACAGCTAAGAACCAAGGTACACAAAACTTTGAACTACCTCACAACGGCCTATTGACGTTATTTCTCGATGATTGTCATGCTCTCAATTTACGATCATAACCTTGGTCTTGTTGTAGTTAATACCAAGACCATATGCTGCACTGTGTTGTTTAATAGAGCTACCAGTTCTTCCTGAGAAGCAGCAATAAGGGTTGTATCGTCAGCAAATCTTAAGTTAGATATTTTGCTTCCGCCAATAGTTATACCGCCACTCCAGCTGTCCAATACCTGTCTCATCACAAATTCAGAGTAAATGTTAAATAACATCGGAGATAATACACATCCCTGACGAACTCCTTTTCTGGTTGCTGTTTTAACCAGACAGGTTACCATCAATTCTTAGATGAAAAGGAAGATGCAAAAAAAACATCACCTTGTACGTTGGCACAAAACCTTCCTTCAGGGTATCCGGAGTAATATCAACCAAAAGAAAATTTTATGGTAGCATACTGCTGAAGCATTGAAAACCATTTAGAAAATGGATCGACTGGCGATGGAACAAAAATAAAAAACGAAGCATATAAAAAGCCTGAAACTGGTCAGTGGAGGTTAAATGATATTCGCTTTCCCCGGTGGTATCCAGTATTTCCTAAAGCTAGCCGGACAACAAGCCAGAAGCTGTTTCGACGAAATGAGACCAAATTGAAATGGAAGGAGGTTGGTTAAAAATAAAAAGTTATGAGACGAGACAAACTCCCGGCCTGGTACAGTATAATTGTTTGGAAAAGTTAGTATAATTGTATGGATTTACGCTCTCGTCATATGCAGTCGTTGCAATCAAATTATAAACTATAAATGCTCAAGCCATGTTGATTGGTTGAGCGGCAACTGTTATGGCAACTGAACCCTAACTCCCGTACTAGAAAAAAAAACATCCGTCAAACCATCAGATATTAGAGGAGCCTAATATGTTTAGGACAAAAGTCACTTTTTTGGTAACATCTGTCTCATCTTTATGGTCTGCTAGGAAGATTATTTTTGAAAATTATAATTTATATATAAAAGAACATCTTATTTCATTTTTTTCCAAAGGTCAGAATCCAATATGCCAGAAATAAGCTTTCTTATCTTATTGTTTAGTTGGAGTTTACAAAAGCCTTATCGCCCATCTATAAATTCAAACCACTATCGAGGGTAGTAAAATTAAGCGTATATTCATCAATCTATCCATTAGAGCACCACCTATACCGTATTGAAAATACAACAATATGCTTTCACAATAGGTTATCAACGCAGAGCAATTTTTAAATCGATTTTTCTGATCCTTTGTTGCTCCATACAATAATCCCTAAAACAGGAGATAGGCTATCAACTATATTTTAGATAGAGCAGAAAAAATATCTTGTGACTTTGGGAGTATTTTGAAAAGCGCTCTGAAAGCTTGTTTTACTCAAGTCTAGATATGATATGCAACAACGAGACTATTTCCATACTTCGTAGACAGGGTGAGCCATAAGTTGATATTTTTTTTAAACTGTGTATAGAGGTCATTAAAATAAACAACTTTTTCAAATAACTTTTTGTCGAAAACTAAAAAATAAGCGAGATACAGATTCACAAAAAGAAAATCCGGGATTATGAATCATGACGTACCTGTTAATTACTTCACTAGTCACTTTCAGTTTATCATAGTTATTTTTACTTCCCACACCGATAGGTGAGGGGAGTATTGTGATCGCGAAAATTTTCGATTTTGAGTTAATACGCTTTTTGGGCGTTTTATGATGTCTACATAACGAAAATCCACGTCACTCATTTCCGTCGGTCTGCCTGTCTGTCGCTTTTTGCTAGCATCGTAATCTCAGCAACCGCTGCATGGATTGTGATGAAATTTGGGCAGCGATATGCTGTGGGGTTGTAGTAGGTAATGTTCCTATAATTTTGAAAATTAGTCTATGGGCGGCGGAGTAATTAGCAAAAAAGAAAAAAAATCATATATTCCTCAAACTTCGTTTTTAGGCGTTTTAGGAGTCCCTGATCATTTTCTACTTTTTTTTTGGTGGGGGTGAAATTGGGGTGGTTGGTGGGTGAGGGGTTGAAAAACTCAAAAATTTGTTGTATCTGTAATAGGTTGGCGACTGACCAGTGAATGAGAGTCCTAGCGGCATTATACCCTTTTTTCGGACTATCCAATCATTGCCTACTACGGAAACCAAGGGACTTAAAATTTTCTGATATATGTAAATACATATGAATATTACTTTAGATCGTTCTGTCGTGAGTAACATGGAAATTATGGAATTGATTTTAATGAAACTTTACCACAGTGTTATTACCGTGCCAAGGATAGAAAACGTGTATGGTTTTTAGAAATCATGTCAGTGGCGGCGCAGCAACAATAAAAAACTAAAAATATTAAAACAGCTCAAACTTCGTTTTTAGGCGTTTTCTGTTTTCTTTTGGGTGGGGATGAAATTGGGGTGGTTGTGGGCTCGAGGGTTGCAAAACTGAAAAAGTTGTTGTATGTATAATAGCTCTCCATTGGCCTACGAAAAAGGACCTAGTGACATAATCCACCTATTTAGGTCCATCGGAACATTGTTGTTTCTTCTTTGGATGGGGTTGAAATTTTGGTGATTGGGGAGTGGAGGGTTGCAAAACTGAAAAAGTTTTTGTATGCATAATAGGCTCTCCATTGACCTACGAAAAAGGGACCAAGCGAAATAATACACTTTTTTAGATCCATTGGAACATTGCGTTACCTATTACAGAAACAAGGATTTTTTCTATTGTATGTTACATAGGAGTATTGCTTTACATCGTTCTGTATTGTGTAATCTGACATTGATTTTTATGAAATTTCGACACAGTATTACTACCGTGGCGAGGATGAAACATGCGTATGGTTTTTAAAAATCGTGTCAGTGGTGGCGCAGCAAAAAAAGTATAAAAATAGCTCAAACTTCGTTTTAGGCAATTTGGGGGTTCCTGATCGTTTTGTTTCATCCAGTTCAAGCTCGCAGAATAAAAATTGTATCATTCTACGGAGAGATTTAAGAATTTATTTACTAGAGTTTTTGAGTTGGATGTTTTTTGAGGTCAGGCGGACGATGATTTGGTTGCAAGGGGATCTCAGACCACAGCTTCATGCAAAGGAAAATAATAAAAATGATATCACAGTTGTGTATGGGAAGTACTGAGTCAATCAACTTGACTCCATTTTTTTATTGGTAAATCCTAAAATTTGCTTCATGATAATGTGCCACTTTTAGGATTCACCACTTTTAAATTAACAACGGTAAACAAAAAATGACTACTGCACTATCTGACAGGTATAATGCCTAATCGGTTTGACAAAAATCCGAGCATGTAGATACGCCTTGATACACAAGCCTCAGATTTCCTTTTTTTATTCTGTATCTCGGTTACTATCATTACATCAATAGTGTAGTAGTAGTAAGTATTGGTTAAATGTTAGTGTCATAGTTACAAATAAAAAAATAATTAAATCAAATAGATACAGTAGGTACCTATATGCAAAAAAAGGAAATTAATATGATATTCAAATAACAGTTAGAGCTACCTTCAAGGTATTCCCGGATGTAAAAGTATGCTTCTCTTATACCTTGTGATCTTAGCAGTGATTTACATGTAATTTCAGTTTTGACAATAGCTTTGGACAATTTTCAATATCTGTCATAATGGTTAAGGTGTACCTATATGTTTCGTGTTGATTATAGTTGTTGAGTCTATAGGAATTGCTCAGATTCCTCCTAACATACATAATAGTTCAAGAATACAGAGTGAGTCTAAAGTATGGAGCGCCTCAATTATCTCGGAAACGGTTTGCATGAGTATAGGAGAGTATATGAAAACCGATCTTCAAAACTTATTCCAACTTTTTTTGCATCGAAGATGATGAAGAATAGAACAGAATATATCGATCAACACCATTTGGAGTAATTATTCATTGACCACAGTTTTCATTGTCAAGAAATATTCTGGACTTCTTTCGTATTCACTTGCTTGTACTTATATGAATTTGTATGCCACTTGACATCCATCGTTTATTAATCAAAATGGTCATTTTCCATTTATTTCTTTACAGCTGTAGCTGCTTACATGCGCATTTCTGCACATACTGCCCAAGCAGTTACCTTCTATAGTGGGTTCCTACCCCCTCGGTACAACTGCCCATCTAGATGATCAAACTTTTGTTATGATTCAAAAAATTGCTTAAATATCCGCAAATTAAAATATCGATATCTTTAGATAAATCCGAATACTACAAACCGAATGTGCCTCAAATATTCTACGAATTTGTCAGATATCCTATAAACCCATCTAAACACAGCCAGTTTCTGACTTAATGTGATCAAATAATAATTATTTGATGCAAATACATATAAATAACACCTTTATGAAAAATGCTTTACGTAGTCTCGGAGGAGCAATAAACAAGTTAGAGTTCGTGAAAATATGTTATTTTACAATGTAGTAACAGGCATCAAAAATGAGATACATTCGCACATTAAGCGCTTTTATAACCAAATTTTAGCTGACAGATTTGATATATGACGAAAAATTTCCCTCGCTACGTCATACACAAAATTATTAAAAGTTTTATATTGCTTCGCCCGTGTCTATGTATTTGACGTGGAGTAAGGTATTGAGCAAGCTTAGCATAAACAAAGGACAAAGGAATCAAATCATAAGATGTTCAAATACACAGTACACGAACAAACTATTTTTAACAGGGAAGTGTCTGTTAAATTGAGATTTAAAGTGTAATGGATATAACCCAATAAGTCTGGGATTTTATACTGCTAGCTAACAGTGTTGGAACTACATTTGGCGTCATTAACGCTAAAAAAGGACCAATTAAATCGTCCTTCTCGGAGTTTCTCAGAAAGTGAGTACTTAGGTAGTTACAATTTATGTTATTGGGTACCTTGTTTTTATGGTAAAAAGCAGCTATTTGAATTTTTCGTCTTAGGTTAACGTTCCCATCTTTGTCACTCCAGTTTGACCTCTGAAATGCGCAAAATCAGAGTTTTGAGAAATTCTGATACCTTTTGTTTTTTGATAAATACTGCACCCTAGATTTTGAAAAATATAGCAGCATTGCTTTTTACCTATTATAATCCCACATGTTGCTCCTCAAATTTCATCGAACTTTGTCTAGCAATAATATGCAGTTAGAAAAACGGCTACAGGCAGACACACAGACCAACAATTGTAGGGTAACTTCAGTTTTCATTATTGAGGTAGGAAGTACCCAAAGAATGTGTCATCACGTAACTTAAGATTTTCAGGATCACAACAATCTACTCTCGCGTGAAACAAACACGCTGATGAATAGAAGTGATTTGTATCATCTGCTGAAGTATCAGTAGTAGGTAAATCCTGGCTCCTATTTGTCTACAACACAAACCAGCACTAAGCTTTCATTGTCTCATAGTTAACTCTAGTTATTGTCGACCCTACTGATGACCTTCCTGATGAACGTTCATATGTCTCAGCAGTTTACTGAGTATAATGCTTTTTTGCTACAACCCCACAGTATCTAATATCAAGACCACCAGTAACATAGTTATAACAAAAAGAGTCACTCTAAGCTCCGCCATCAATGCTGCATTTCTCTCATGCTCTTGTACTGATACTATAGCGCCTCCTCGGCAAACATCGGTGAATTTGAACTTTCTATATGGGCTACACACACAACCGCAAGCTTGACAAGCATGCATGATCAATCTTTCTGTGCAAGCAAAATGTAGCGTCTATAGGAAAAATTTGCGCAAGCATTTCAATTGTACAAGCCGCTTGATGATTGATTGAATTCGAATCATGCAAGCTTGCGCAAGCCACGCTTGGGCATGCGAAACGGAACGTGTGTAGCGAGAGGTGTCGACTTGTATGAACAAGCATTAACCGCCGTACCGTAAATATCCTAACCTCTATTTTGTGGTAAATATACTCTACGTGTTCTCGGCATCAAGAAGGGAAATCGAGAATTACTAGAAGAGTTTATCCTTGCATACCGGAACCAGCCGTGTCTTTCGAATTAAATCAGCAAAATACCACGATAAGGTGAAGGAGGATGCAGCGTATAAAATCTTATTGAGTAAATATAGACTAACTGATAGCAATGCAGACAAGAATGCAGTTATTAAAAAGATTAATTCGTTCAGGACTAATTATATAAGAGAAAAGAAAAAAGTTGAAGCATCTCTTCACTCAGGCATGGGTACAGATGAGATTTACGAGCCTTCTCTGTGGTACTACCACTTATTTGACTTTCTAGCAGACCAAGAAACTCCCAGAACCTGACGGCAGAAACTGATGCTTGCTCAAGCATGCTTGTACCGTGTGGTGGCAAAGCAAAATTGTGTACGCTTGTACAAAATTATTGTACATGCATGCTTGTCAAGCTTGCAGTTGTGTGTGTAGCCCCCTTAGAAGTATTCGTACAGGCTTGTGCAGGCCGCACACGCTACGATCTACCTTCGAGATCTGACTGTGCAGGTATACATACCTGCCTTTGTGTAGACTCCAAAACCGATCCAACCAACTCTTTGCTCTGCTATCGACTCGCTTTCGAGAAAATAGGAAAAATCTTTGTTCATAATAGTTCGATCAGAAAGAAAACACATACCACTTTTTAATACAATGTTGTGTTCAAAATGTTGCCCGCTATTGGCCAAACAATCATTTAGGCGATGTTCAAAATTCGGACAGACATTTGCAAAAACAGTGGAAATGATTCCAATTTATGGTTCCGTTTAAGGTCAGACATCCGGGGAAGGTAACTCCGCATAGGTATGTTTTGGACCTTGTTACGATATCTAATCAATCTGAATCTGTTGTAAATAAAAAACAGAGCCTCTCAAATTGAAGTTTTGGGTCATCCTGGCATACATCCCAATACTTCATTACGCAAAATTGTGGATCCGATTGATATTTCGACAAAATTAGAAAAATCTTTACCTATTTTATTGCAATAGGTGTTCAGAATGTTGCGCGGTATTGCTTAACAATGATATGTGCGATGCTTAAATTCCTGACGGACAGTTGCAAAAACATGTGGGATATCATGTCTGCTTTCGATGATGCGTTTGAAGTATGTCGTCCAAACTTTTAGGTTGGGGATTATTCGCAATTGATTTTAAATGGCCTTATAGACAGGGCCGTAGCTAGTCGTTGACCATGGAGGGGGTTCATGGTGACCTTAGGGGGGGGGGGGGGGTTCATGTATAAAAGAATATGTCATGTCTTAATTTGCTTAAAGTCTGTATAGATTGTATCGCTGCTAATGTGTTATGAGCGCCGAGGGATTGGTTAGTAGTAAAATAAATCACTAAACTTGGAGAAAGCATCCTTGATTATTTTTATTTTGTATTATTTTAGTAGTTATTTCATTCTAGGGAATATTCATGGGGGGGGGGTTGAACCCCCCAAACGGCCCTGCTTATAGAAAACAGTCTAGTGGCATGAAATTAGGAGATCTAATTGGGTATTCTATAGAGCCTCTGCGCCCTATCCATATATCTGGAAACGCATCGTATAGCCATTGCCGAACCGTATGAACGTAGTGAGAAGGAGCGCTGTCTGGAAGATTTCCATCCTCTTTGATTTGGTTTTCAATCGATTTTCAGCGACAAGCGGATTGATGGTATTTCCCAACATACCCAAATAAATGTCTTCATTTAGATTTTCATGAATAAATAATCTAATCACTTTTTTTTAAATGCCTGCCCATAGCCCCATACAATAATTTTTTGGGGGTACTGGGTATGTCCTTCTACAAAAGCATGATGATTTCCATTGCTCCAATACCTGCAGTTATGCTTTAACAAATCTAGTTAGATAAAATGTGCATTCATCAGTGAGGTAGATATTTTTTACATGAATGGTTACCATTAATCGCTGTAGTAATTTGTTAATAAAACTCAGCTCGCCGATTGAAGGCGCGTTCGGTTAACTCTTGCACTATTTTTATTCTGGATGGATAAAATTTATCCAGTTTAGTAACTGTGTGTATAGAGCCAAATGAAGTATCAGTCGGATCCACAATTTTGCGTTATGAAGTATGAGATTTATGCCAAAACGACCCAAAACTTCAACTTGAGCGACTTCATCCGGAACTCTCCGTTTTCATTTGCAACGGAGTCAGTTTGAGTAAATTTCGTAACAAGGTCCAAAACATACCTATGCGAAGTTATCTTATCTTCCCCGGATGTCTGGCGTTGAACTAGTGTTCACTAAACATCGACTATCGGCTATCGATAGTCTATCGACAGTACCCGAAAACATCGGCTGGGCCGATGCGATGTGCAAACATCGATGTTTCCGGATAGGTTGGAGTTGCACAAATTGAGTTTGCTTCGGCAAGTTATATATCTTTGCAAGCATTTTGGGGTAAAATTTGAGATAAAAAGCTCCTTTATAGTAACACACAAAACATATACATTTATTGAAATAATTGTATTTATACAGAAGTTGTACATAATGCTTATAAAAAATTATATAGACACTGTTTTAACGAACGTTTGAACTGGAAAGTGAAAGAAATCTTGTTCGCAAATTTTCATTGAATTTACATATTTTTATGAAGGAAAAGTTGCATTGCCAAAATATGTCTACACACTTTCTGTTTCCTTTTCCGCAGTGCCACATGAGTACAATGAAATTACCTTTTAGTTGTTTTCGTGTACATGTTCTCGATCAAAAAATACACAGTTTGAGAGAAAAAAAGGCAAACAAATAACGGTACCGGCTGGAATGATTCATGAATCAGAGGGAACCCCGTGCAATCTTAACATCGCAGAAAACATCGATAGGCCCATCGGATAGCCTATCGGACTATCGATTGCACATCGATGTTTAGTGAACACTACGTTGAACGGAATGGCAGTTTACCGAGCACATTGATTTTGGGCACCATAAACTGTGGAATCATTGTCGCTGTTTTTTCAACTGTCCGTCAGGAATTTGAACATTGCCTATATGATTGTTTGGCGGGCAACATTTTGAATATTGTTATAAAAAGTTAAACTTTAATATTTACTCTGAATTTGTGATGGAAGAGGTATTGGACAACTGGAATGGCGGTATAACTATTGGCGGAAGCAAAATATCTAAGTTAAGATTTGCTGACGATACAACACTTATTGCTGCTTCTCAGGAGGAACTGGTAGCTCTAGTAAACATTTTAGAACAACACAGTGCAGCATATGGTCTTAGTATTAACTACAACAAGACCAAGGTTAAGATCGCAGATAGAGAGCATGACAATCATCGAGAAATAAAGTCAATAAGCCGTTGTGAGTGATTTCAAAGTTTTGTGTACCTCGGTTCTTTGACCGACAATTCGGGTAGCTGTGAGAATGAGATTCGACAGCGCATTTAACAGGCACGGGTGGCCATGACAAAGCTTACTAAAATATGGCGTAACCATAACATCACTAAAGCTACCAAAATGTCGCTGGTTCAGTCTCTTGTGTTCTTCATATTTTTGTATGCCTCGGAAACTTGGACTGTTGAAAAAGCAGATCGAGCTCGCATAGATGCTTTTGAAATGTGAATGTGGAGGACAATGCTGAGAGTTCCTTACACCGCCCATCGAACTAATGTTTTCATACTGGATGAGCTCGGTAATCCAAAGAGACTATCCTCCATTGTGTCGCCGAGAATGCTTACATTCTTCGGACATATTTACAGAAGCGATAATATATGGAGAAACTTGTAGTTCAGGGTCACGCCCCGAGTGGGCGGCGCCGTGGCCGTTCCTCTACATGCTGGGTGGATACGACGAAACAAACAGTCGCTAGATATGAGTATCAAGAGCGCCACTGAACTGACAGAAAATCGCGAACGATGGCGAGCTACAGTTCTCAAAACTATTGATAATATTCACAAGTTCACAATGTGTCTGTTAAGACATTGTGACTATGATAATGATAAAAAGTGGTATAGGTTTTCTTTCTGAACAAATTATAATAAGTAAAGATTTTTCTTAATTTCCAGAAAACGAATAGACCGATTTTAAAGAATCAAACGTCATAAAAAAGGACTTCGACATACCTTTGAAACAAGCTATTTCTCGATAGCCCTTGTCATTCAAAATTTTTAAGGGGATGACCCTGGGAGGCATACCGTACAAGTGGGGAAAGTAGCTTTTAGTTAAAAAGTTCTCCCTCTTGACAAATCTTTTGACGTGGCACTGCGTCTTTTCTTTTAACCAGTGATTTTCGGTAAATCCGTAGTGGGAAGTTTTCAAATGCCCCCCCCCCTGTATATAGATATAACCAGAAGAGTCGGTACTTTGAAGTCCAATAGAGACGATCCACTTGAATTCCTAATTAACAAACCAGCTCCTGTATACTCGGTGCCACCGCACACTCGACCAGGACGTGAAATGAGGTTCCATCCTCTTCCCTGCTGCTAATTTTGTATGTTGCGTAAAGCTTTAATTTACGACATAATTACCAAAACCATATTTTCATGAAAATAGAGCACAAATAAACAACAACTCAAGTCCTGTAGAAAACAATGCAGATAAATGGAAACATTTCCTCTTTGTCTCATAAATAGCCAAGTTTTCTGTCCAAATCTCTTGAAATACACTAGGAAACAAAACACAAAAACTAAAATCGTTCATCTATTGTGTGCTATGCCGTTTCGAAGTAAAATGTGAAGAACGAAAGCTTCATGCACCAGTGGTCATCAAAGACGAGGCAATAAACTGTACATCCGAGGTATTCATGTCTGTTGGAAATTAAAATTGATTTTAGAATCCATTCTTTCGTTCATTTCACGGATGATATGATAGATCGTCGTTGCACCATGTGCTAGTTAGCAAAATCGTTTGGTGTAGATGGAGTTAGTTTATTAGACAAAAATATGTCGGTCGTCCGGTGCAGCACTAATTGAGAAAGCATTTTTTCATACACAATTTACTTAATTTATTAAGAAAAAACAAGTCGATTAACATAAAATCCATTTAACGCCCATTTGCAGCACTAAATGATCAGTTATGGACTGGGTCATCGGGTGGGAGACAATAAAAATGCAACAAATATTTAACAGTGTATAGATATTTCATATTTAAATACATTGTCCATAACGGTGAGTTTATAAACTCAACTAAACCAAGAATGAAATTAACAACTAACTAACCTGATCATTCATATTTGCTCCTGATCAAGTAACGAGTTTTTCCTGAATTCCTGTGTGACGCAATAAGTACCTCAGTTATTTTTTGTAGGATAAGGTCATTTAAACAAAAACTCCTCATTTTCCTATCTGCGACGTTTCGACTTATATTAAGTCATCCTCAGGCAACAGAAAAACGAAGTTTCCATCGTTGGTATGGCAATAATGATCAGAGTTTAACTAGATAAAAATAATGGAATAATACGACACTACCAACGGTTTTAAAATATAACATCACACAACACGCACAATAAAAACAAATTAAAATAAACAGGAACAGAATAAAATTCGTAAAGTGCCTGCACACCAGGTGTGTGATGTTATATTTTAAAACCGTTGGTAGTGTCGTATTATTCCATTATTTTTATCTAGTTAAACTCTGATCATTATTGCCATACCAACGATGAAAACTTCGTTTTTCTGTTGCCTGAGGATGACTTAATATAAGTCGAAACGTCGCAGATAGGAAAATAAGGGGTTTTTGTTTAAATGACCTTATCCTACAAAAAATAACCGAAGTTCATCACAGTAGGTCAAAAACCTTTACAAAGCAATAAGTACCTCCTAGAGTTGTTAATGACCAGTGGACAGAGGGGTTGTGGTCGTTTTCGGCCATATTATAACCCTTAGGGCAAACTGTGTCGCAAAAGTCAAATTATCCAACGTAATTCTGCGTTTTAGACTAGCACTGATATAATTAGTGTTTGTACAGCATGAGCAGGAGGAAGGAAAGTAAAGGTGAAACCGGGAGCCAAGTACTTACGCAAAATATGCATGAAGCCTCTGCATCCACTGCAGCAGCCGGATCTGACCATCTGTCACTTATACTGTCTCAGCAGCACTCTGATATCATTTCTAGGCATGATGCTTCAACAGTCATGCGAAATCAATATCCTGCATCTCCTAAATTCACAGACAACAATATCCTCAAACATAGAGTCTATCGAAAACAAACTGCTACAGCTTCAGGAAGATAGTCAATCGACTCCAGAAGCATCTACAGCTGAGTTATTGGAACGGGTCAGACGGTCTCACAATATTGTCATTAGAGGTGTTCCTGAAAGCAGTGACCAAGATGATGTTAGTACAGTATCTACTGTCATTGGCCTTATTGATAATTCTGTAAATACACATATGACGGGCATTTCTCGACTTGTACCCATCTACCAATTGCACACGGCCTGTCAAAGTATGCTTCTCCAACCCTCAGTCGACTATGAAGGCGAAATAAAAGTGCAATATTACATAACCCATCTTATCGCAGTGTGTCGATGACTGATGACAAAACCCCAGCACAAATATCTCACTTCAATTTGCTTCGTGAAGAGCTGCCGGTGAAAGAGACATTACTATAATATATGTATGTTAGCGGTACGCCTGGAATTGTTTCGCTTCATAGAGGTAATACCGAGTCAGAAAAAACTGACCGAGAATACTGTAGAATGGCGCATCTGCTACACAAATTGATAGCATTTGCTGAAGAACACTCTCCATCACTCATCTGTTTGACAAAAACTTGGCTCTGTCATGAAATTAGTCATTCTACCATATCAATTCCTGACTACAGTATTTTCAGGATGGACTCCAACCACTCACCTGGCTATTACGGTGTATGCATCTCTATTACGAGCTTCTCTACACACCTTCATGGTATTGATAATTTGTTTTTGAAGATTGCGAATGATGTCGCTGGCTCTACCAGTGTGAACAATTTAAAAAACAATTTGGGCAAGTTAGTAGTTAGTGATACTTTAATTATTACTGCCTCAATGCCCCTTGTACTATTATTTTATGTTATGTTACTTTTCTGAGTTTATAGCCTCCAGGCCCAACTCGTGTCTGTTCCTTAATAATTATTATTATTATTATTAAGAAAGATAAATAGTACACCGCATCACCATCAGCTGTTTGTATAATTCTACCTGTCAAATAAACTAACAATAATTAACAACCAAGAAGATTTTACTGTTATATGCATGCGTTTTATATGTCTTGCGGAGACGGAAGGTTTAAACACATGCACTATCCCAAGATATATTTGATATTAGATTCTCTATGCATTCAATCATTTAGAATTTGTCAGTTCATTTTATATTCTTGTGTTGCGTGTATTCTGAAACAAAATCAGATTGGTATTATTCTTAATCCTTAGTTGAAGTTGAAAGAAATTAATAATTTTTAATTCCTAGTTGTTAATTCGTAATTCTTACACCCGTATGCACCATTTGGCGATTCTGATCATAGTTCCCTAATCACGTTTTGCTAATCTTTGGCATCTAGCCTTGCACCGTCAAGAGATTAACTAATCCAGATTGGAGACACTGCAAGGCTGTGTTCGCAAGATTGTTGTGGCAGTGACAGATAAAAATTGTCAGTTTGCGGTGCATAGTAAACAAATAATCTAATCCAGGTTTAGGTAACTAATCGCGCAACTGACGTACGGTGCATACGGGCGTTAATCCTTAGTTAGTTGAGATTATAAACCCACCATAAAGAAAAGTGAGGGACCATCGCTGCGCTGCGGAGAAATATTATTAAATTTATTGTCAAAATTAGCCGCACCTCGTATATTTTTCACGAACCTTTTGGAAAATTATAACTGAAAATACACTCCACAGTAATTCCCAATAAACTAATATTTATCATCAACATTGCCAATATTATAAAATATTAGTGAATTACCATATATTTTATCACGAGTAATATTATTATGTTGTTTATATTAATGAAGTTTAATTCAATGTAATAACAAAGAGAATTTTAGTTACTGTGTGTTTGTTTCATATCAGTAAAATATTCGTTTTTTTATTTTCCTTGTAGCCGTGGAAAAATTATAACGATGTTTATTTTCACACTACTGAATTATATTCGAAAACCTTGTCGGTATGCTTTCATCCGCTAAATTTCGCACCCGCCTCACGTTGACACAAAAATTTTAATATGGCCTACGAATACATAATTGCCACTTTAATTTACCGTTTCATTTATGACAGAGCGCAATTGCAACTTTGCTGTTACTGTTTGGCGTGAGTCATTCGCACACTCCATTGTTATTTGGGCGAGACTTCATCGAGATAGAAATGGAACAACAGAAAAAGTGTGTGTGTAATAGAGAGAGAGAGAGAGAGAGAGAGAGAGAGAGATTCTTGAGATACTTGTTGTTTAATCATCGGTCTTCACATTATTCATAAAATATTCTAAAAGGAGCTGGAGCCATAATAGGAAAAACATGTACTGCTGATAGTGGCAGAAGCTGCAAGTTACACAAAAAAAGTATTTTGATGTCATCAATTTCTTGAACGTTGTTTCTGTGAATCAGTGATTATTCCAATGATTTATAATCGTAGAATAATGAGGTAATATACTGAAACAGTGAAAAAAATCTGTATTATAATATGAACGCAAAACATGAGGAACATGCTATCTTATTCATAGTCAAGCACCGCTGATATTAATATTTTGAATAACTGTTGTTGTTCGCAGTATTAATGGTCGAGGTCATAGATTCATGGTCAACATCTATTATTTAATCGTGTTAATAATCAACAAACATCCTCCCATGTGTAGTAGTCATTATCTCAATGAACAGTAATCATAAATGGATGAATATTAATATTTATGAACTAGTAAGTAGTCAGTCAATGCGTAGACTCCACTCCAGAACACCTAATGGTGGCCCTTAAATATAGAAATATTTTCTTTGGCTATTTTGTTAATAGATAGATAGATCAATATACTTTATTGTCTAAGAAATTACAATATTCTTATTGACTAAGCTATAAAACAACAAAATGTGTTTTTTACGGAAAACTTTTAGATCTTTTCGAATTTTAAAAAAGTGAGGAAATTTGATATAAATTTTCACTTCATTGTATATCATTGAATCAAGTGATGATTGGGGGGTGATTAATTTAAAATCATTCTTTTGTCCTATATTATATTCCATATTTATGGTCCCGAATTTTGTTTAATTTTTGAATATTATTGATCTTGTTTCCAAAATAAATAGTGCAATTATGGTCATAATTTTGTATTCTAAAAATAGTGGCTTGCATAAAGTTCTGGGTCTACTCTTGGCGATGAATCTAACCGCTAGCTTCTGTAAGACTAACAATTTATTTAAGTAGGTATGAGAACAGACACCCCAAAATGGGATGCCGTAACTCAACCTACTTTTTAATAATGCGAAATAACAACTTTTTGTGGTGTTTCTTCCAAGAGTTGCTCTAAATGTTCTTAGTATGTAAGTTACTTTAGCTAAGTCATTAATTAAATTATCAATATGATTTATAAAATTCAATTTTTGATCAATAGTTAGACCTAAGATTTTCATACTATATATTTGATTACATTTAGTATCATTTTCAATTTCCTCCTTTAAATCATGTGTGTCCTTATCATGCCAGAGTATTGTAGTGTCATCTGCAGATACAGTGAATTGACCACTTATTTCTAATGTCATTAGGTTATCAATGTATACCAAAAATAAGATGGGACCTAATACAGATCTCTGTGGTACTCCATATGTTCCATTTTCCATATGTTCAATTTTTCAGAAGTTATATTTTTTGGCAATTTAACAATTTGAGAACGATTATTCAAATAAGAGGTAAACCATTTTAGTGATATTTTAGAACAACCATATTTACGTAGTTTCTTGATCAAAATATAAACTTATTTTTAGCAGTAAGGTAAATTACCAAGCAAATTTATAAACAACGAAATGAAACACAATCATTACATTAGTCTTTGTAAAAAAACACTAAATTGGAATCAAATATTTTGCTTGGTTGTTATACTTTTCCCACCAAATGCCGTATGGAGCTCCGCCCGAGATTACAGAAATTTGATGATGCTCTAAAATATATGAAAGCTGGGTTTGAAAAGTACAAAATTAAAGCTAGGTATAATTCTTGTTTTGTTCTGCTCGATCCATGGGACGAGTGTCTGTCAACCTCACACGGTTCGATTTACCCTTCACTCTTAGTCGATTCACAGGAAAGACCCTTATTGAGAATGCTATACGTGTTATTAACCTCGTCTTTATTAAAAAGCAAAAAAGCACAAAAGGGAACAAGATGAACTATGGTCCTTATTGGTGATCGACTAATTCTCGGATTTCAGTTTGCCCTGTATTTGCTCTCTTATTTAAAGATTACATGGAACGCCTGGACCCCAGAAGCTAGTAATGTCCTCATGGTAAAAAATCGGGACTGATATAACCTCAACAAATCACCTCCTTCAGACGCGAAATACCGTGGATACGACCATCAAACGACCCATTGACGGTGTAGCAGCCAGTGAATCAAAAACGTAAGAAAATGATCAGGGACCTCTAAAACGCCATAACTCCGCCACCACTGGATATACCTTCTACTTTGTATTTTTTTATTTTTCGTTGTGGTATCAACAAAACACCATGTATGACGTGTGCCTAGAAAGAACGAATGATACGTTCCAAATTTGTCGAGCTATGACTTACAAGGATCATTTTCATGATAGATTGCTCTTACTTATATACGGAACTTGAAGCAAATGTTTAGCTCTTCCTCCAACATGTTTTACAGCAGAATAAAATGAGCTAGCCACTCAGTGGTTCTCATTGTGAAGAATGTTAATTAATGAAAATGGAAGAACTCATTAAGGGAGGAAAAAGCCAGGCAAGCAGACGTTGTGCAGCATAAAAAGGCAATAAAAGTGTGAACTTCTCTTATTAGAAAACAACATGATGGTCATATAAGCGTCATAACAGCTTTAATATCAGAAAGTGTGTGTTTGCGCACTTGCAATGGCTGGACGGCTTCAACAGTAGATATGTTATCCTTTTATGCCTATTTCATAGTTTTAGTACGGATAATAACTATTAAAAATGGTGTCAAGCGTCTCTGTCCCTACACCATCCTCATCAAAATATAGACAATGTATAGACAGGTATGGACATGTATATTCATAATATATACTTACATACCAAAGTATAAACGCTGTACATACATTGAATATGTTTATTCACAAATGAAGCATGATCGTCTAATGGATGTGAAATAGACATAACCAAATTTACATTTCATGTACGTTTGTCGCGATTTTACACATTCATGGTATATCCATTAAATGTACATTCATGTACGGACGAATGCTAGAAATCAGCAATGGCGGCACTAGCTGTCCTTCGCGCAGGCGTAAGCTACTAGATGTATATATGATACATAGACCAACATCTTATGTATATTCACATATGTATATACCTACGTGAATATACATGAATATACATTACACTAGTATATATCATTTTTCGTGTGTACATTCAACGTCCTATGAATATTCAAAATATACATGTTCAAACTGGAATATCTAATGTACATTCTGTGGATGTACATATCCATATAGTGTTATGTGGGTTTGAGCTGTTTTTATATGTTTAGTTTTTTATTATTGCTGCTCCGCCACTGACATGATTTCTAAAAACCATACGTGCTTTCTATCATCTCCACGGTAATGTACTTTGTCAAAATTTAATTAAAAGCAATTCAATAATTTCCAGGTTACACAACACAGGCTGATCTAAAGCAATACTCGTAGTTATATTGCATACATCAGAAAATTCCAAATCCCTTGTAATAGACAAAATTAATTTTACAGGTCAATGGACAGCCCATCATGAATATAACATTTCCTACAACTTCTCATCTCCCAATCATCTCAATTCCACCCTCACCAAAAAAAAAAAAAGAAAAGTTTAAAAAATATTAGAATTTTTTTGTTTTTTGCTAATTACTCCACCGCCAACGCCCATGCACCGACTTTCAAAACTTCAAAACTGTAGCAGTATTTCCTACTAGGATCTCACAGCGTATCGCTACCAAAATTCACAATCTATGCAGCGATTACTGAGACGACTAGACTAGAAACACATCCGCAGGCAGACCGTCAGACATACCGACGGAAATGAATGACGTGGCTTTTCGTTATGTTGATATCATGAAGCTCCCAAAAAGTGTATTATCGCAAAATCAAAAGTTTTTGGGATCACAATGCTCCTCTCATCTATTGGTGTTTTTTTACTATAGAGGTTTTAAGAAATCGGCATGATCGCAAGGACAGAGAGTCTGCGTGCCCGACGTTGAACCAGCTTGAGGCCTCTGGTGTCCAAGTCCAACGCACGCAAACTTGTCCATCTGACATGTCACCACGGCCCGACCGGCTAGAACCCTTTCTCTCTCTTCTTACCTTTGTTCAATCTCCGTCTCTCATCTATTGGTCTGGGAAGCAAAATGGCGTCAAGTGGTCTGACATAAAAGAACTTTCCATAAATGCTCGTAAATAAAAAAATTGACATCTAGATATGATGCCTTGATGTACAATGAGACTTAGTAATTCAACGAATACCACTGAATGTTGTTTTCCGAAATTGTAAAGACATTTAGGGACTGCATTCGCCAGCAAAAAAGTCAGGCTCAGGGAAGGTATGCGGCAGTAATATTATAAATTTGTATACAGCACAATTATTTGCAAGTGAAGTCAGTTTAGTGAATGGTTAAATTGTGTTGTGTGTAATCATCATAAAATATTTTCTAGTTCTCATAAAATTTAAAAAAGTACATAATCGATTCTTCAAACAATATAATACAACCTCTTCCTCCCATTTCTGTAACCTAACCTAACCTAAAAGTTCCCAGGACAATGTGGCCAACCTAATGTCAACTGTCAAATGTAATAATCACGCAACATTCAACTATATTTGAGGTATCCAAAACTGTTGTAATGCTGTGTTATGTGCTCAGATTCAACAACGTTACGATAGCTGTACCGCAAAGAACAGTTTTGGAGAACTTGCACGCTAGGTTCTAAATTAATAGTTAACTAATGATAGCAGGCTCATCATCCGTAGTACAAGAGAAGTCACAGCATTTCCAATTCGCCATTTTAGTCGACTGGTAGTATATATTTGAATCACCAAAAGCTCTTAAATTTGAAATAGCCCTTCAACGGCCTCAATGCTATCCAACACTACTCCTAAATTTTTGACATAATCACCATTATTTTAATACCGAAACAAACTGCCATTTATTGCACAGACCATTCAGTCAAAGCACAAATGTTATCATTAACTTCACTCACAATACTATTACTGTCATTAGCTGGACCAGATTTATAGATCTGTGTTTCATCCGCATATATAGTGTGGACTTCCCATCCATTACTCAGGATACCGGGAATATCCGCCATGTAGATCTTGAATATTAAAGGTCCAAGTATATCTCCTTGAGGTACGCCTAATATTACAACCCTTTCAACTGACAGCTCGCTATTCATTTTGACAGTTTATCTTCTGTATGACAGGTAGCTAATGAACCAGTGCAATGCCTTCTATTCGACTTTAATCCTTAGTAAGACAACTTTACTGTTAAAAGGTTATGGTCGACTAGCCTCCATATCTGTCTATCATAACACATACACTCATCCCTCCAGCTTCTTCTAGGTCTTCCCCTCTTTCTTCTTTCCGACGGTGTCCATTCTAAAATTCTTCTTGGCCATCTCTATTCTCCCATTCTCTTTGTATGCCCGAACCATTTCAGTTGCTTCTTTTCAACTTTGTCTATAATATCCCTATCAGCGTCTATGTCCCTTCAAATAACGACATTCCTGACCCTCTCAGGCCTCGATCTCGTCAAGAAATCCATTTCTGTAGCCAATAACCTTCTTCTATTGTTTTTACTTAAGTGCCTACTTTCTGCTCCATATAATAATAATAACACAGATAAAACCATCAATGCAAACAGACCAGATATAGTATTTCAGATAAAGGCAGACAAAGTTACCTACTTAATAGATATTGCTATTCCCAATGATGTGAATGTTCAAAACACCTACGCTGGGAAAATATCTAAATACACTGACCTTGCCATAGAAGTGAAGCGAATTTGGAAACAAGATAAAGTTATTATTGTCCCCTTCATTATGTCGGTCTCAGGCCTCACACCGAACACATTTACACAACACCTACAGCAGTTAGGCCTGGACGAAAGTTTACATAAAATATTCCAAAAGTCTGTAATCCTTAAGACCTGTAATATAGTACGATCTTTCCTAAATTCAGATCAGTAATAGTTCAGGTGTTGACTTGGCCTAGCCCGTCAACATTTGTCGTCACCGCAGTCATGCGAGAGAAGCTTGAAAAAACACAATAATAATAACCAAGCACTAGCCACAACAAACAAGCTAATAGAAAACACAGATCCATATTACAATTACACACCGACATCAGTACTCGAAAACAATGAATACAAACTGTACTGGGACGTTGAAATACATACAGATAAGACTATCCCGGCAAATCGGCCAGATATAGTTTTCCAGTCGAAGGCAGACAAAGTTACCTATTTGATAGATATCGCTATTCCCAACGATACGAATATCCAAAACGCCTACGCTGGGAAGATATCTAAATACACTGACCTTGCGATAGAGATAAAACGACTATGGAAGCAAAACAAAGTTACTATTGTCCCCCTAATTATGTCTGTCTCAGGCCTTACACCAAACACTTTTACACCACACCTACAACAGTTAGGCCTAGACGAAAAGTTACACAAAATATTTCAAAAATCTGTAATCCTGAAGACCTGCAATATTGTACGATCCTTCCTAAATTCCGATCCGTAATAGTTCAGGTGTTGACTTGGCATAGCCCGTCAACATTTGTTGCTACCGCAGTCATGCGAGACAAACTTGAAAAATCAGAATAATAATAACGTTTATTGATAATGAACAAATTATAGGGAGAATAAAAAGCTCCTACAATAAACGTGTAGTACCCAAAAAAGTTAGGCATAACTTGTGCTTGGGCTTACAATGATAAACAGTACCTACTCTAAAACTAAAAAAAAAAAAAAAAAAAAAAAAAAAAAAAAAAAAACATTACATTCTGAAATTTTTTCTTATCATTAGTTATAGACAATATCGGGTAAGTCATTTCAGGTATGAAGTTGTGTACATCAGGGTATGTTTCCATATCAGAATATAATTCCAAATCGGGTTTATGTCTTGTCGGTGAGAAATAACATATACATAGTTCATAAATACTTCTTAAAAATAATACATGTTTCTTAGATCAATCATTTGGTGGATTTTAAGTCTAGGTTGACTCGAAATCCAAAATTTTAATTGTTTTTTCACACTATAGATATTCGTCGTCTCTTTGATTTGAGAGGGAATTACGTTATAAAATTTCGGGCCTAAAAAGGTAAAACTCCTTTGACCTATACTTTTACTCAATTTTGGTATGCATACTGAGTTTTCCTTTGATCTGGTTTGATGATGATGCGTGACAGGATTCAAGAGATGCTTATTTTGTGTAAAATACGTGAAAACTTTTTCAAAATATAGTTGTCTGCAATCATAAATGTCTGATTCATTATAAAGGATGTCGGTTGGATAACAAATTGTTTTGCGGAGCATAAGTTTTAGAATCCATTTTTGAGCTATTTCCAGTTTCTTGTAGTATTTGTTAGTCACTGCCCCCCATGCTAGGATTCCATATGATAATAATGGCTGTACTAATGTTTTATATAATGTAAATAAATATTTTGTAGGAAGAATATCTCTAAAAAATTTGAACTTTGGTATTAGGCACCGCAATCTCTTTGTCAAGCTTTCTATTTGTTTATCCCACTTTAGATGACAGTCTAAGATAATCCCTAGGTATTTTACTCTTTCAGCCGACTTCAAAATCACTTTTTCATTACTAGGAGATAGATTCAGGTTGATACTCCTGAATGCGGGAGAGTTCCTTCCGTCACAAGAAAAGGCCATATACAAAGTTTTTTCGAAATTCACAGTCAATATTTTATTACTGAAAAAGCCTATGATATGTTTGAAATCCTCTTCAATCAAAATTTTCAAACAGTTCCAAGTATTTGCAGTATAAAACACTGCTGTGTCATCTGCAAAACCAATAATTTCACCTTGTGTATGTAACTTGAATAAGTCATTTATGTAGAGATTGAATAAAATTGGTCCAAGCACTGTACCTTGCGGTATACCGTAAGTGACTTGCTGGAGATCACTTACCGTATCATTTACTTTCACACACTGATATCTGCCACTCAGATAACTTTCAAGCAACGCAAGGGTGTTTCCGCGAAAACCTAAACTTTCCAATGTTGCTAGTAATTCTTGGTGTTCAACAGTATCAAAGGCTTTTTTCAAATCTATAAAAAGACAGGCCGACGGAGTTCCTTGATCTATGCTCTTATATACATTTTTCATCAGGCTTGCGACTGCATCTTGCGTCGATTTTCCTTCTTGAAACCCATATTGTTGTTGAGATATTAGATTATGTTTTTTAATGAAGCTAGTAAATCTGAGTTTCAGAACTTTTTCGAATATTTTTGAAAAAACGCTGAGCACTATAGTATCGTATATTCTCTTTTTAATCTGTCTCCTTATGTTTCTTTCTCACGAAGCAGAGTTCAATGCCCCAGTGGTTTGTCTCCCCTTACGTACCCTTTTTTTTGTATTTCATCGTTACTTGTTTCTTGCTTGTTACCCGTAAATATTTATACCTTTCTAGCCCCTTTGTTTGTTATTTCTCCAATTGTAATGTGTCCCATATTACGTTGTTTCCCGTTACGAGATGTTCAAAATTTATTTTCAGTCCTGCTCGATCATATTCTTTCACTAACTTTCTGATCATGTAACTCAAGTCTTGTCCATCATCCGCTAACATCACCTGATCGCCTGGCAAAATATAAGGAATGCAGTCTATTTTCTCCTACATGAAGCCCCATAGTTCTACATTTCTTTGTCCATCTGCTTAAAGATCGATATAAATAAATTTTGAACAACGTAGGTGAGATGCGACAACCTTGCCTCAATCCTTTTGATGTTTGGAGTGGTTCCGTTATTTGAGGCAGATCTTAATCCATGCACTATTTTGTTTATAATACAACTGGATAGCTTTAACTATTGTTGGTCTTACTTCCAAATTTTGTAATTTTTCCCATAACTGTGATATTGGAACACATAAGCCTTTTCCAGATCTATTAATGCTATACGAGTTTCTCTGTCTTGTTGAGATCTCTTTTCCAATGCTATCTTTAAAGTCAATATGTTGTCAGATGTAGATCGTCCTGCTCTAGTAAAGTTCAAAAAGATGAGCACAGTGACTTTAGAATTAGTTATTCGTAGATGTTGTAATGTCATATTTTAGTTACATAAGTACTGTAGTAGTGCTGTGATTGTCCTTGAATCCCGATTGTATGTCTATATGCCTCAGCTATTCAGCTTCACCATCTTTTCAATTATTTTAGTCCTTGTTGGAAGCATACTTATTGCACGAATATCGTTGAGTTGGGTTTCGAAAGGTACTATGAATGAAATATCTCAAATTTGAAATCGGTTGCATCCACAATAGTTCCCGGCAATTAGAAGTGTAGTGAAAGCGTACTCTAGTCTATTTTATGCCCTGTACAGCCACTGGTTTATCTCTGCAGCCCATAAAGGATTAACGACGGTTGAATGGTCATGAAAAAGATACTTTTCAAAATTATTTGGAAGCGAAACAATATTCCGCAGAGTTAAATCCTCCCGAAATGGTCCTGCTTTATTTGTTTGTCCTTTCTGTCCCGGAGAGAACGTCTGGGAAAAGCGGGGTTGTAAATCAGTGGCGGGTTTAAATTACTTTTAAGTGCATCTCATGTCATAGCATAAACTTTCTGAAGTTTGGTGGAGTTTTGAAATGGACCGAAGAGTTTGTCAACTAAAATAGTTACATTTGAAATACTTCAAATTGTTTGTATGTTTTTACTTAGATTCCTAGTGGACAGGCAAGGAATCTATTTTAATTCTAGAATAGATAGATCATTTTGACTTGTATTATTCTGGGAATTGTACTTATTTCTCAATGGATAAAATATTTCTTCTTCTTCCATAACAGTATTTCATATGAGTACAGGGTGTCCCATTTTGGGCACTTTTACGGGGTATCTCGGTTATTTTTGAAGATAGAGAGTTACGGTTTTCGCGACAGCGCTACTTTTTTGTGAAACTAAAGATGCTGTCAACAAAATTATCCTGACCCTCTTGGTTTTTGAGATACAAGGTGAAATCGAAAACTATCGATTTTGGGACCCCCCTGGTAACTCGGTTGTCTTTTATCTTATTGAAAAGTTTAAAAAGATTCTTATAGAAATTTTTCTGTAGAATCCAGTGGTGTAGTTTGTTTTTTTCTTACTCTAACCATTTTTCAGTTATGAAGCAAACATATATTTTTTAAATGGAACACCCTGTATATTATTTTTGATGTCAATCGGAAATAATTCAAGCTTTTCAAAAATATATATTAGTATTAAGTTATTTTGAAAATTACGCTCAAAATTTGATTTTTTCATTTTTTACTTAATTTGTAGCAGTAGGCCATGACTAATCTATATAAAAAGAATATCCAAGTGAACAATTATTAACATACAAGATACTCAATACTTTTAAACGCAATTATTCAATTGTATTTCATACGCTATTAGTATTTGCGATAATGTTCAATAAATATTACTTAGTCCACTATTACATTACTTAAAACCAAACAACGTTATATCTGAAAAATACCAACACATTATTAAATTTGAATTTGAATCAAAACTAAAAACTAAAAACATTGAGGAGCTTTTAGAGATGTTGGTTCAAGTTGGAGACTATTTTCTCGAATGCAAATCTGGCATAATTTCTTATTCTTGTAATGGCATTTAAAATAATTATTGGTCTCCTTCGTGTTATGGCGACTAAATATTCCCAAACTTGGATCCTGTGCAAATGTTGAAGGATCTCAGACTTGTATGGATGGTAATTGTATTTTTTTTAGAATTCTTTCTGCAGCTGATACTACAGCTTCTTCTATATTCTTACAAGATGAAGGCGTTGCTTCTATGTAACCTAATACGTTTGTTTCCCTTTGCTCCCTATTCTCCTTTAAATAAGTTTTAGGACGTGGTTGAATAAATGATACATACCTAACTATATTTATTTTTAGACAAGCAAATATGTCTGGAAACAGTTGCTGTCTCTCTGGGTATCTCTGCTGCCCTTATTATAGAAAATTAACAATAATTAAAATGAAAGCACAGAAAAAAAAGCTATATCTAATAAAAATATAAATAAAAACTGACAGTCTCGCAAATTTTTTACAGATTTGCTTTTTTGTTTTTAATACATGAGTCATAGCCCACTATCTACTCAATATTATAATAACACAATCATGATTTTAATGAGACATTATTATTAAAAAAAGGTGTTTTGATTCTGTTTTTTCGAATTTGAGTAGGAAGTCTCTTGTAGGGTAATAATTGCTTAGAGATGCTTATTATTTATAGTTGATTAACCATGGCCTACTGCTACAAATAAAGCAAAAAATTAAAATCAAATTTTGAGCGCAATTTTCAAAATAACTCAATAATAATATATATTTTTGAAAAGCTTGAATTATTTTTGATTGACTTCAAAAATAATATACAGGATGTTCCATTTAAAAAAATATGTTTGTTTCATAACTGAAAAATGGTTAGAGCAAGAAAAAATCAAACTACACCACTGGATTCTACAGAAAAAAACTATAAGACCCTTTTTTATACTTTTCAATAAGATAAAAGACAACCGAGATACGAGGGTGGTCCCAAAATTGATAATTTTCGATTTCACCCTGTATCTCAAAAACCAAGAGGGCCATGATAATTTTGTTAACGGCGTTTTCATTTTCACAAAAAAATAACCGAGATATCCCGTAAAAGTGCCCAAAATGAGACACCCTGTACCTTCAACGCCAACATGATGACAGAAACTAGGAAACTAGGATGACCCCAAGTAGAAATCTTATGTCTATCTAGCATTTGTTTTGGATTTTTCTCATTCTGGTAAATCTCTTTTAGACATTCAGAGCATGAATGCAACCTCTGCACCAACAATAGTAAAAAAACTGAAATACGTTCTTGTACCTTGTTTTCTTTGGTAATAACTACGCCGCCACCGCCCACACATCGATTTTTAAAAATACAGCAGCATATCTCTCCGGAATTTCATCAAAATCAGCGCAGTGCTTATAGTGTGTTAGGCTGGGTGGAAAATGGTGACAGGCGAGGCAGATTGACGGGAAATAGCGGAATCGGTTTTGGTGGCGTAGACATCATAAACCACCCAGACAGTGTCAAAATATAAAATATTTACTATCATGTCAGATATGGAGTGGAAAGATACGTTCTTAGTCCATACATATGTATTCAAATGCAATGTTCGGATATGTCTATAAAGTATAGCAACTAACATCGTCGTTTTTCACTGTAATGAATATATGTTTTATGGATATAAATAGTTGTGGAGTTGTCCATAGTTCCACCATCCCAACCTGTTGAATTATTTCTCTTCTTCTAGGTCTATGTAGATATTTTTGCAAGAAAATAGACAAACAACATATTTGGGACTATACGAGTACTTAAGTTGCAAGTTATAGGTGACATGATCATCATCAACATGCAAAATGTAGCAGCAAAGTAATAAAACTAGAAGAAGCTTAAAATGGTGGAGGTTGGAGGTACCTTGGCCACGATCTTAAAAAGCGCCTGGCTATTATGGGTCTGCTTTCACATGTGCATGTAGCAACACGTTTTCCTTTTGGCTATCCTGCGCACATATGCCATCCGCTAACCACTATAGATATGCGTGTTGAGAACCACACTGGAATATCCAGAAGATGAATAGGTCTTATAGCTTGCGAAGTCAATGTCCTCAGTAAACTGAGTTTGACCATTGTATCTGTGTCAAAATTTTGATTTTGTATGCATTAGTGTATTATACGTTTAGTTGCAGAAATTCACATCACTCGGCGAATTGATCTGGGGTAGATGCGGTAGGTTATAAGGTGAACTATTCAATGTATAAAAAACGTTTAAAACAAGAGCTTTGAGTGTCATTGAAAATAAGATAATACAATTTCAATAGTCGAGTCACCTTCCGTCAAGCTTTTGGAGATCAAGGTCAACAATAACATGTCCTGACATGATTATTTTGTTAATATTGCAAAAACAGTAACCCAGAAGCTTCGAGTTTTGTTCTGATTTAGCAAGCTGTATATACCAGAGCAACTAGCTCTATAAGGCACAGATCCGACCATCGTTGGAGTATCGCACCCATGTTTGGGGAAGCGCTCCGAAGCACTCTCTAAAGCTTCTGGGCACTATCCAGAAGACAGCAATTGGACTAATCGATACGCCTAACCTCACAAAGGACCTCCATAGCCTGGGACATCGAAGAAGGGTGGCTGACTTGTCCCTGTTTTACAGATTCTGTCACGGAAGATGTTCGAGTCAGCTCTCTTAGACAATAACACGGAAGGCCATCCGAACGAGGAACACTAGTAAGGCTCTGCGAGCTCATCCTTACCAGGTCGAAGTCCCTACTCCCCGAACTCCAGAATTTCTTCTTTTGGAGAACTTTAACGCTGTGGAATGAGCTACCGGATAATTTGTTTTCCGACGGCTACAACCTGCAGCGTTTTAAATCTAATGAGCACAGACACTTATCTTCTCGCAGCGTTTCTACATCGCCATAGGGTTTCAGCCTTTGCGGGAGGCTGTCCATAAAAAAATAACAACTAGCATATTTTCTAGGTTGTCATCTTACTTTCAACAATGTGTCACTAATTAATATCAATAATATTAGAAATAACTGTTCATTATGAATCTGGTTGATTCACGATTCACTTTAGAAACCTAGTTATCGCATGTTTGCAAATTTTTCTAAAACTCCGTATAATTAACAAAGGAACAACGGTATTACCCATTTCTCCTGAAGACCGAACACCCAAAGGAAAAGGAATATTCACATAAATAATCTGTGCACATCTTGGCAGTACCCTGTTTAGTACGTATCTAACAGTTGTTGTTTATTCAGATGTTATTTCCCTTCATGGCACCTGCAAAAATCTCTGTAAGTGTAAAAACAGAGCATAGCCTTTTGTCGATCCAAATATAAGTTGCGAATGTTGCTAGAGACTAGTTGGTTGCGTAAAGATGCTCCCTAGAAGACGAGCGCCCCATCAGTTAATGCAGTTAACCCCCTTTGAGCGGGGTCGGATTGTAGGCCAACGAGAACGTTATGCTTCTTTTAGAGCAATTGCTGGGGCCTAGCGCGTAGCGCGTCTACAGCTGTAGCAAAATGGCGCGCATGGACCGAAAAAGGGCGAATGCAGCGATCTGGTCCTTCAAGACAGAATACGATCCACTTGAGTTGTTGCTGACGTAGCTAAAAGAATGCCTCTTTGAATCCGCACGGCGTACCACAGATTGCGTGAGATGGGCTTCAAATCATATTGTCCGCTTCTAGAGCTTCCACTTAATGCAAATCATTATCGCCATCGGTTAGAATGGTGCCTAGAACACCGACAATCGCATGCTGAGTTGATGGGGTGAACGACGCGATCTCCAGTTTGCTGTTGCTGTTTGATGACTTGGGATGCCATTGCATTTAACAGCACCTTTATGTAAATGAGGTGTTCCAAATGTCAAAGGCCTCGAAGATGATTCCTTCTAGTAAGATCATGCGCGTACTCATATTGCAATTATGTTGATGATCAATCAGGTTCCTACAGGAAGCTGACGTCACGGTGCTCCCCTGACCTCCAGGATCGCCCGATTCATCGCCAATTGAAAAAGTATGGAATTTGGAGGGATCGCTACATTCACAATTTAACCCATCCTCCGACCACGTTAGCCAAACTGGAACATGCTGTGAGGGCAGCTTGGAAAGATGTACCTCTATACTAGAGTTTATCAATAATCGGGTTACAAGCAAGCCGCGTAGGCTAGACGTGTGCATTCGTCAGGGTTCACCCATTGCTGGCCTGTTGTTTTTTTTATCACCTAATTATGGCAAATGAGTTCATTTATTATTGTTTTTAATTCTGTCGCATTTCATGCTCCCCAACCAGCCCCCCGCAGTAACGCGCCTTACCTAAACCATTGATTAAAGTAAAATGTGTTAATCAATGCCTAAACTAAGCTATTGATCTGATAGAGAGAAGAATGTATATAAAATATGCTCCAAAAGAATTGGTTAACTGATGAGAAAAGGAGGAACACATTTGTATGTAACTCTATTTTTGAGTGACACGACGCCACTGGAAGGGTGAATTTAATAACACTCGAAACCGCAGGCCCTGTTGTCGACTCCTAAAGGTAATCTTGGGATCAGGATATGTGAAGGGCAAGAAGCCAGATCCTCCAAATGCCGACTAGGTTTACTGATGCTTTTTCGAACTTCCGAGATGTCGATGTAACTTCGGCCGCATTAATTCATAAAAAAGTGATGCCAAGAAGATTGATTCAGTATCCATCACATATTCATGGAAGGAACCAGAGACGCGGGGCTTCGCTGACTTTCAGGAGTACTAAAAGATCCCTGAAGAACTAAAAAATATAAGTTTCCCTTCTAAAGAACTAAAAAAGATCTGTTTTTGTATATATCTCCGTTGACAGCACTGCTCCGCCTTAAATTTTGGCTTTTCTTGAAAGGTTTGGGACTGGGATAAAACACACCCATGCTTAAAAATAGGAAAACTCGAAAATTATTTCGGAGTACAATATAATATCCTCGTCATATTAAGGATTTTGAATATGCAGATAAGATGGCAAAAAAGGGAAACGTGATCTTTTACATACTGGTTGGACTAACTAAAGAAAAAATTATCAGGAATCCCTGAACGCCTAAAAATGAAATTTGAGGAATATTTGAATTTTTTTGCTCTGCCACTCATGCACCGATTTTAAAAATCATGGCGGCATTACCTACTACAATCCCACAGTATATAGCTACCCAAATTTATATAATCCATGTAGCGGTTACTGAGATTATGAGGGTAGAAAAACATCAAGAGATCGACAGACAGACCGACGTAAATAAGTTACATGGTTTCATTATGTAGATATCACAAAACGTCCTCAAAATCTGAAATTTTCGGTGTGGTATGTTAATAATGTTGAATAACCTTTTATATTCTTTAATACTGTGAATCGATAACAATGTTTTCCATTATTCGCAAACAAACGCTTTTGTTTCTGTTTCTTTGCTTGTAGATTGTGTGATTCAAATGCCTTCTCCAGATACACGTTATTACACCATTGTCAACCATTATCAGACACCTGTCCCACTAAAATACCAGACGTCTGACAAACCGTCTACTACACGCATTTAAATATTACACTTTTACTTTCGATTCCAATCAATAATATGGCGTGACCAGAAAGTACCGTACATGCTGATGTACTTAGTATCAGTAGTTTTGTCAGCAAGTTATTTTTAAACTGTGTCATGATTCACTTATACTACCCATTCATTCAATACAACCCCTTTTTAAACTACTTGTCTATATTGATTTGTGGCTTACGCTGGTGTAGTTCGTAGTTTTTTTAGGTGGTATCGTTTTATCTAAGTACAAGTAGAATCCATCCCATCTCTACCAAATATCATTAATTTTAGTTTATTGTCGCTCTAAATTAGGTATATCTAGGGACCCTAGTGGGTTTGGAAAAGATCTTATTCTCCTTCAGACAAACCTCTCTTGAATTCAGATTCTAAAGGTTTTCTGTGAGAAAACGAAATTTTACATTAACTCCACTTCTGTATGTTGTTCCAGAAATGGTGAAGTCTGTACTAATGACTTTGGCTCAGACATAGTCTGGTTTTCGATAAACGAGTGCCATGGGGAGCAATATCCGATATCCTCTATCAGAGTTGAAGGAGCCAAAAATACATTAAGCTTAGATAATAGATTCTTACCATTCGGATTTGCCAGATGGTGGTGATTACACCAGCCCTACAGTTTGGTATGGTTTACTGACAGGTCGCGTTCTAAAGAGTCAAGATCCAAAGAGGCAGGCTTCTTTCTGGTTCACAAATGCTCCGCTGCTCTCCAGAAATTGATGCGTCACAAGAATATGATCTTGTTCTGGATCCCTGAATACAGTGGCACACGACGTCATCAGCCTCATCCAACTTATGCTTTTTAGTACTCGACCAGTATCAGTTGTACTAATGTAACCATAAAGGAAATCAATAAACCCCTTTTTAACCATTGAAATTGATGGTGAAAAGAGCTCATAGTATTTATCAAGCTTTCTAGGTTTCAATAGTATTTTTGTGATTTGTGCCAAAACTCATGCTTAGCCAGCCCAGGTAAGTCGATGTTTTCCATTTTTGTGGAAATTAATCAGGTCAACTGCTTTCAATGACTGTCAAAGATGAATTAAATGCACGTGATATTAAAAAAGTTATGGCCTTATCAAACCATCCTTGTACCTCAAGTATTTGTTATGTGATAATTACAGCTATTGTGCTTCGGCGATAATTGAAATGCCACAGATAGTTTACAAAAAGGATCACGATGTTTGCACAACTTTTAAATTGCTATTCTATATTCCTGGAATACGTGAATGATGGCGGTATTCATAATAAAGCTCGTTATTATCAGACAAAAATTCCTACAGAACCATGCCATACATCATCAACCTCTAGTCTGGTCTAGTTTACTCAAGCATGTGCTAAAATTGTATTGATCTTTCATCCAATTACATGAATTAGATGTTCTAAACTAGCTGAATGTCTCACTTGCTGTGTCCATTCGTCTTTGTATACGATTGTTTTGTACGTTCCTGTACTGCAGAAGAAGTTTCTGCATAGCCGCCGAACAGCTAACACCTTCTGAGGATGCCTTCCTCTCGTGTTGGCGAAACATCAAGCAGAGAACGGGAACGCCAAGGTGGCGAAACATTTCGACGCCGGCCGAATAGCCCAAGAACCACTAGTTCATCGGACGGGGGCCTTATATTCTAAGCTCTTAATTTTGAGGGTCCATAATCAAAATGGTTAAATGGTATCGAGTAACATCGTCAGACATTGTAGTCAACTATTCTACTGAAATTGTATAAAAAATAATCTACTTTTACCTCATGGGGAAGTAAAACGTACTTATTCGTCATTTCTATTATTATCCAACTATTAAAGCTTTGGAATTTAGGCTAATGGCTTAAACAAGGGCTCAATCTACCCCACCATAAAAAATCGATTACTGCCTAAATATGTATAAGGTTACAAAAATAATACGTACACCTCGAGGGATTTGTTGACGTGTAATCGATATCGAGAATGCGTATGTGGTATGTATAATAAATAAGCACATGAAGTGTACACATCAAACAGGTAATGCCGTATTTTTTCGTACAACCTACATATCACAGTAATATACAATTTATTTGTGTCAGAAAAACGTTGTCCTAATTTATGTTACCAGTCTAGATATTTCATCTACACGAGGATGCTTCATAAAATAATCAACACGTAGTATATCGATTGAATATTTATTTAAAAAACTTCAACAACTATCCCTCTGTTCGATGTATTTATCTCATCACTATCTCATCACTTTATGCACTTGCCATAAACCTCTCAATTCTTTTTTGACTACAGGAAACAAATGGGAGGGAATTTAACGGAATTGAAGGTAGGGAATGTAGGGGGTGAATCATAATTTCCACCCTTAATTCTGAAATTGTTCGTTGGCAAATCCCTGATATATGAGCCGAATTACCGTCGTGACGTAGTGTCCATTCGAAGTTTTGATCAAGACGCCATTTTTGCTTTTAGGGGTCTTCGAAGTGTTAGCCTTCTGCATTCTTCACATTCAACCAATTATTATTTAAACGCTGTAGATTACGTTGCAGTTGCCTTTTAGACTGCTAACAAACTGTCTCTTGATTCGATTTTTGCTTTTCGATCATCACTTTTGGAATTCATCTTGCCGCGACCTACCAGTACTTTAAATCTTCTTGAATACGAGTGGAACCGTAAGACAAATTATAACATTGTCAGAAAATTTCTTCAATTTTTGTGCCACTTCGCGGTATTCTAGGTTTTGGTCGACCTCGCAAGGTTCATCTTTAACTGATTCTTAACCGTCTTTAAACTTCTTATGTCACTCAGGCAATTTTCATCATGATAAAGTATCGCTTGGGTATGCATTCTCAATGATTTCAGTTTGTGCTTTACACAAATGAATATAAAATTTTATCGCATATCTTTGCTCCGATTTAATTTATTTGATGGATATGCAAAATACTGTGATTTATATGTTTCAGTAAACGTCAAACATTAAGCTAAAGCCTACTTGATGGAGAGTATGTTGAAGATAAGGCTGTCATGTCTTATTTTGAAAGAAGTTGCAGTCTAATAGATGTATTCGATATTCACAATAAATTTGGAAAAAGTTTACCAAGAAGTATAATAGTAACTGGAGACGATTGTTAATTTTTTAGGTGTCATCATTTTCTGCGCATCCAAAAACTTCTACGTCGTTTTTGTAGTTTTCGTCCCCATCACTAGTTTTTTCAAGTATTGCAGCTATCGATTTCAGCTCCTGGTCTGTGTCGTACAATATAAAAAAATGAAATCTCAATCAAAATACATTTTATCCATGTCTATGGGGCACTTTGAAAGCACTGTGTGACTGGACATAAATCAGTTTGTCTGTCTAGGTATGATTCCCCACCTAATAGCACGTAGACTAAATGTACTTTAAGTCTGCTCCTCAAATACAAAACAAAAATAATTTACCTATAGACTGAAAATGTAATCAAGTGGATTGACTTGACGTGACCATATGAAGAATGAAAAGCGATTTTAGAATTAATCACTTATTAGATAAGCATATACGTTACAAGTCAATGAATAATATTTTCAGCGTTTTCTTAGCATTATTTAACCTTTATAACCTCCCCCGACAAAGGAGGGGTTATTAGAATCGGCCCGTTTTCGCAAATTTTATACTGTAACTGTCTAATTATATACTTATATATCCTGCTACATTATAGTTAGGTTATCAATTACAGGTAATACAGGTCGTAGGGATACTAAGGCTTAAGAACACAAAACGTGACCTCCAAAGAACATTTAACCCGACAAACGAGTACAACAAAATTGTATTAGAACATTTTTGAGTCTTCTTGTCAGATACTTCAATATTGTAGATTTCACTATTTTTATGTATCAGACAATGTCTTCTGTCGTCGTATGGTATATTTTTTGTGCAAGTACAATAAAACTGCGCAGATTGATTCTAACACATCTACTTAGATGAAGCTCTGAAAAGTTCTGATCTGTTGTTGTAATGTACCTTATGTATGGACAGAGAACATAAAGGAGATCTGGAAAACACTCTTTTTAAAAGTATATGAAATCTCATATACCTATTTGGTATCTCCTTGTATACAGATAGAAATAACCACAAAATTCCATCGAAGTTGGAATGAATGTTTGATGGACAGTTATTATTCTAGTTTATTGATCATTGACATTCAGCAAAAATAGCACCTGATGTGAGACTGTTACGCTCACTAAACATATATTATGAAGGGTATTTGAAGTTTAGACATAAATGGTACAGCCTGAAAGTAACTAACAGGTGAGAAAAGTTATACTATAATCACTGCCGATTATGGCATGCTTCGTTAATATAAAATATAGAAATTTAATTCAAAAAGGTTAACTAAATCTACGAACGTTTGGTTAATTCAACATAAATTTCTTGTCCATTATCACAAATTGAGACTGTAAAGGTCGCTACAGACTGTGCATGTATTTGTTATTCGCTATGCGCAAAATCTAGGTGATGGTATTAACCATTTTCGTTTATAATTTTTTAGATCTGAAAGGGAAAATATGAGCGATGACCTAGTAAGGTTAAATATTTCTTCCTAGTTTCTTCAGCTGTCACTCCGTATTTGTCTGCCAAACTTTTAAATGCATCATTTTTCATATTTGCATTTTCCCTCTTTTTATCGCTTGCATCCCGTAATAAAGTAAAATTTCGTAAATATTGTGTTTAAATTCTTTCTGAGAATTCTCTGCCATTTTCATTCAAACGTGGAATACAAACTCGAACACAGATGATATTTTCTTGGCTGACTATAGATGAACCTGCACGCATAAACATGAATGAGCTTGAATTGAAACGAACCAGTAATTTGTGTTAATGCGATTCTTTGGTTTTCGTCAATTTACCCCCTCCAAACCGAATCGCAACGAACACACGTGGTTTACGAATCAACTTTTAACGAATAAATTCATATAGACTATGCACAAATTGCTGACATATCGCGCATCACGAATTGCAAAAAACACGCATAGTCTATAGCGAACTTAAGATAGTGACAACTATACATTGGTACAGTGCAGCAAAAATATAAAATCTTGATTCTGATTTGAAAATATGTGAAACAGAATGTTGTTGAAAAAACGGGACAAAAAAACAGAACTACAAACAGCGTATGATTCACATATTTATTTCGAAAACACCGAAAATTTGAATCCCAGAGGGTAAACCATAAGAAAATCTGGAAAAGTATATGGCCCAGTCTTAGGTTTGAAGTAGGAAGATTTTTTGCTTGAAGCATAATCAACATTTCTTAATCACAGTCCTTTTGTAGTTTTTAACTATACTATCTCCTCACTCCTCAAACTTTTTCACTGTGACCTGATTTTGATATATCCTAGACATTTTGGCTGAAACTATAAAACAGACAAAAAAGCTTTGGTATACGAAAATTGTCACAGTTGCGACGAAATCATAATCATAATGCGAAAATCTAAAACAAAAGGATATGAAAATGCCCCTCTGTAATCTTGGCAAGTCCAGGAAGCATTGTGAAGCAAGAAAGAAATATTGTGGGGTAGAATAAATATCTTCAAGCTTTGTATTGTATTAGGCGGTGGTAAATCTAAATTTGCTCCATTTTTGTAGCTTAAGCATCCGAAAGAACTTGCATGTCCTACATTGATGTTACATGATATTCTTTGAATGGAAATGCTTCACAAACATCTCTCTCTCTCTCTTATAAATGAGCAATTAGGAGACAAAACAAGAAAAATGACAAAATCTCCGCTTTCCTCCGCTAACAACCTACGTAGGTGTTTATGTCATAACAGTTGTTTGCTGTTTGTATGTCTCAGTTTACATCATTATTCATTCCGTTACCAATTACCCAGAATGGAATCAAATATATCTACATTCTCAGCAACGCCATTTGATATGAGATTCCGAACTACTTCAAGAGAAAAATGTATCCATATAACAAACTCCTTAACGTTTATTCCCAACTTTATCCCCTTATAAATGATCTCTGTAACTAATGAAAAACATTTATTATCAGAAAATGGGCTATTCCGGCTTTCTGTAAGCAATTTATTTAGTTACACTATTGCATACTGAAACATATTGTGTTTCGGGAAGTAGTTGATTCTGCAACTGGAAAGAAGTTATTTGTAGTTATTTAGTGTAATGAAATCTGTATACGTGTACAAAAAATATCTAAGATACCTCGGAAATCTTTGGTTTGAAGACCACTGATAAGATTTTTCCCTGAAGCATATCCAGCAAAACCGGGTCACAGTTCACTCACGAATTTGAATTGTAATCACGACTTTTCTTTATACATGCAAACTCCCTTACTTTTGTCTATGAATGTTATCGGCATTGTGTAGTAGGTACATAGAAATGTTGATACTAATACAAAAAATTCAAGATTTAAATTAGACTGTACATTCATAAAAATAAATTCTTGCAAGAAAAATATGTGCTTTTATTCAAGTACATCATCTCTTCCTGTAATGCGCAAAATTGTGATAATAATAAGGAACGTGATATTTTTGATCGGATAAGGTTATTATTGAGTAAATATTTTGAATTTAGCAATGGAAAAGTCTTGGAAATAAGAATACCAGAATTTTGAATCAATCATACGATAAGTTAGGCTTCATTCTTCTTCGAGGTAGAATGTGAAAGAGTTTAAGCATTTGGTAACTTTGTAGCTTGTCTTTTGCGTCATCTAGTATGTTTTAAAATTAATGTTGGATAGTGCTAATTATCAGAGAATATAAATGATATGTACCTGTACTTTTGAACTAGAAGAACATGTTATGATATAGCCTTCGAGGAGACCTGACCGTATATGTATTGTATCAGTGTTTCAAATAAATGATAAAAAATACGAACACCTGTATGAGGCCCGCACAACCCCAACTACGCAACAGTAATTCAATAAAAATATAACACACAGGTGCATGAAAAATCATGATTCATTAGCAAATGACTTGAGGTATGGTAATCTGGCGATATGCATGAGACGGAAATGATGCAGAAATGGAAACGACTTTAAATTGAGCATCCAATTGATCATATATTTACATATATTTTGGAACCAAGACAATCATATTCTTAATAGAGACTAAAATTGCTTGTATTCTTGATCAAAGTAGAAGAGGGGCAGTTGGAAAATATGACATCCTTATTAAGACAGTAAGAAATAATTCTCTTATTTCAAATCCACCATAACTTCTTCATCAAGTAAATTTTCTCAGAAAAAGAATAGATGTTCTCGTCTCAAGTAAATTTTTACAAGATTATCAGAACTCTTGAATTAAGAAATTCTTTCCATGTGGGTATATGTGGCAAATGGTTAAAATCAAAAAATCATGAGAATAATATTAATACATGAAGAGGAAACGCTCAAATCAGCACTCAGCAACCATTTTTGTGAATCCACAATCCAGACATAGTGTAACGGGATCAAGTTTCTATAATACATAGAGAGGATACTAATTATGCAAAAAAGGCTAAATTGATCTGACCATATTAAGTTATCGTCTTTTTAACCCACCATCAAAATGTGCCTTCTTACCTTATATCAACAATGTGACCGACAAAATATCAGGAATTCTTGGGTAACATAACATCTTCGTTGGATTTTCAACCATGCTCAAATTGCTTACTATAGATCTGTTAAGGATTAAATTCTCCTAACTTCGGAAGATATGCACAACATATCATGTTCTGGTGGAAATTATATGTTGGTCAAACAGCTAGGACCGTAACGACCCATATAAAGAATCTGCTCCTGCAGAGCATCATATTGGCTCAGGCCACAAGAAAATTCTTATTTAAAGATACCATATACTTCTTAAAGGAGAGTTCTAGAAACCATATAAATTCTCAAAAATTCAAAATAAATAATCCAAATCGGGACTGTGGTACCTACCTGCATAATATGTGGAAATCGTTGTTTATTGATAATAATCCACGTCTACATCGATAGCCACGTAATGACAACTAACCATACCGATTCACTGATCATCTTCATCTCTCCCGAGGGTAGGTATATATTACACGTTAGGTAAGCGCTAAGGTTAGTCTCTACAGCGCACAGCACTGAGGATAACTCGTGCAAACGCGGACGAAAGTATGGTGTTCAATTTTCATATAATTGTTTCCCACACATTGTAAACTAGACGAAGTCGCCGAAACAGTTATTCAGGAGTCGGTGAAGAGCCAAGAATACAGAATCGAGGTTTCTGGACAAGGTTTTTGCACTGCACCACACTGGTGTGGATTCTGTAGTTCAACTCCTAAAAACGAGAGCTGTACATCCAACTTACTGAAAAACCAGTGCAGACCTGTAGGAAGCTGAAATATGCGGAAATAATAACGTATGTGTCACCAAACTTCTGCTGTGGTGTAATTTAAATCTATTGTCGCTCTAAATTATGCAGCAAACTTTTGGTTGTAGCATAAAATACTTGTTCGGAAAACAGATTGCATTTCGGAATAGGAAACCTCATAGAAAGACGAGCATACGGTCGAGCGGAAGTCGGATGATAAATGTGCCGTTTCCTCTATACCTACACTTTCTATATGTATTCTTGAAAAGATGGGCAGCTGTGCACTGTGCACGTAACTAATTTAATATGAGAATATCACTCACCTCACGTACCTATCCTTGTTCTTAGCTTAGGCATCAGCTGAATTAGGGTATTTCTGCTATGCCATTAGTAAGAGAAGAAGATCGGTGAATTAATAATTTTTTGGTATTTATACGTTATCACTTACTGTTTTGGTATCCTGTTCAGATTTTAGACACCTGTTAGAAACCACTGTCTATATTCGATAACAAATGCTCACCCTAAAGAGCACCCAAACCAATTCCAAACCATTTCACACAGACTGGTGGCGCCGCAATGTGGTCCAAGGTGTTGCTGCATTGATTGAGTACAATCATTAAATATAATAATAATATAATATAAAATATCTTTAGTAATAATTATTGTAACCACTAGCATACCCTATCAGCATCATAAGATGTTCCTGTCTAACGAAGATTGACAGCAGTACCGTCTGTCATAAATACTTCCCTTCTACCCAGCTTTTGAGAAAATTACTAGTGAATTTCGATGAAACATAATATACCTATACACATCTGGTTGCACCGTTCAATCGTGAGATGTCTCTAAAGCAGAAAAATAATTTTCAGTCTTCTGTATATAACTCAAAAACAACTTGAACCACTTGATTGAGATTTGGTGGACGTCTAACGAATCATATACAAGGTGGTCCGATAAGAGCGTGGTGTTCTCTAGAGGCCTTACCGTTTAAATTACAAGAAAATTGCTTGAATAAAAAAAGGTTTTTTTCAAATGGTGTACTTGTAGAAAATAATTTCAAAGATGACGGACATCCGAATATACGTACCAGAAGTGTTATTGTGTAGTGTAATTATTTTAAATAGAACACCCTGTACGTTATTATGTTTTTGAAGTCAGCATAGATTTTTAGGTCCAGTTTGTTAACCATAGTTTACGTCTACGAAACCTATTTTCGAAGTGATTCAGCAACCTTTAGAAAATTTGACGTTTACAGTACATTACAAGAATGTCAATATCTTGGAAATTAAGCACGACAGAAAGATGCGGTTTTCGGTCTAAAAACGAGCAAGAAACATGCTTGTATCTCATTTAGATCACTGTTTAAAAAGCACATAAATCAATAGACTAGCAATTTCAAATTTGCAAAGTTTAATACGTATAACACTTTTTTTCAAATGGGATAGTATGATAAGTTTCTTATCAGTGGATGCGAAAATAAATTCTCTTATTTACTGTGCACATATTCAATTCCGTTCAAAAAAATGAACTTGAGCAACGCAGCCGTGCTGTGAAATTATTTGTGGTTCGCAGCGTGCGTGTCATTCCTGGCAGTTAAACTAACCAACTAACCTCACTTATTTTGAATACACGAGTGAAATGTCGCCTAGAATTACGTTCATCCGGATCATCCGGATCACTTTTGACTCACCATTTTGAATGCACAAGATCGGCGGCTTCTCGCATTTCCTAGGCCTGTCCCGCTCCTGCTCCTTTTCCCGCAGTCACGCATTGGTTTGAGGAAACCTTTATTGTGGGTGCACAATATTGATTAAAGCGTCCTACCACTTAGTTGATAATATATAATATGAATTCCGACATCGAAGATCAATTGCAGATGTCCTGGCTTATGTCACGCATAATATGGAGCACCAATCCGTTCGTTTCGCGAAGCTCATGTCGTTGCTCTCCATATTTCAAAAACATTCCATTAACTGTGGTATAACAGCTCTCCTAATCAAGCGTCCATTCTACGATATTCCTGTAAAATTTTGGGATTGGTTAGCATACTTGCAATATATCTGTCGCGCTAGACGGCTTCTTCTCTTGCTTCCACAATATCAATGCTGAGATCCCGCGGGAGTCGGTATTGACACCGACACTGTTTTAGCTTCACATCAATGATCTACTCTCTAGCGGTATAAACTAAATCTATAGTTTTGCTGATGACAGTACTTTGCATGTAGGCATCATGGGTAATAGACCGATCTCTGCGGTCGAACTAGAACATAGAAGGCTGGTAGTGAATGCTTCCTGTCAAAGGATCTGGAGACCGTCACCGATTGGGGACTGGAGAATATTCTAACATTCTTCTATCTAACAAGAACTGCCCAAGCGAGCACCCGGTTTGAATGGATTTTATCAGGATGTATATCTGCCAAGAGATTACTCAGTTTTTGGGAGTCAACATTAAAGAAAATTTAGCTGCTGCTGGACAAAAGCTGTGATGCTTATTCAGAACCAGAAATTATTTCTCACCTTTCCAAACTTCTCACGCTTTATAAAGCCCAGGTAAGACCTGACCTAGAGTATTGCACACATGTCTGCCCTTACTAGCCTGTCTATATTTGATGCGATCGAGAGAAGAGAAATTCGACTAATCGGTGATCGGGCCTTAATGCGCCGCCTCCAGCCGCTTTCTCACCGGCGGGCAGTTGATGATATCTCACTTTTTACCGGTATTCAAACGAAGTCTGCTCTCTGAGTTATTCTTTATAATTCTGCAGCTCTCCGATCCTATTAGATGTAATCGCGGGACTGCTGAACTCATCCCAAGGTAGTCGTTCTTCATACATTAAAAACCGAGCGGCATGACCGCACATTTATCCCCAGAGTGCTAAGGGCATGGATCAAACTGCTAGGAGATGTTAGAGGTGGCCCATTCAAGTCACGCATCAACAAACTATCCCTAACATATCCTTTCCATAGAGGTCGCGATACTCTAGTATTTAGGTATTGCCTTCACAGCTATAAAAAAAACAGTTCCCCTGAAACTATACAATTCGTAGTTTTGCCATATTTTATTTTTACATCAAAGTATGAAGACACCATATCAAACGTAGGAAACACACGACATTTAGGAAACGACTTTTTTGAAATTTCAAACAAACTTACCGGTTTCTGTATGCTAATCGCAATCCTATGCATGAAATTTCAATTTAAATTAAAAAAATATATTCAAGCTTTTCGTATAATACATATTTATATTCATATGTGCTCAAAACTTGACCCGCAGTACAATAATTCCCGCAAAAATGTTATTTCAAACTGTAACAGCTAGCTAACAAGGTATGGGTACTAGTATGTGTATGCTGGAGTTATTATATATTCCTTTTCATGCCATGCCCGTCATTATTACATTCTTTGTGCTTGAGAGACCCCAGGATATTACATATGAATTTATAAAACTACCTCATTTCTGGGTGTCATTAGTGGCAGAGGCCGAGAGATTAATATTTTTTTTATTTCTTATTTTTGAGTAAGAAGTATAAAGAGCTTGTAAAAGGTTTTGACTTACTGTGATGAACTTCAGTTACTTTTTGTAGACTAGGGTCAGTCAAACAAAAACTCCTTATTTTTCTATTTGCGACGTTTCAACTTATATTAAGTCATCCTCAGGCAACTAAAACAATCGATGGTGTAGGCTATAAACAGATTAACTTAAACGACAGTTATATATAAAAAAAGCTAACAATGACTTCATTTTTTTTTATTGAAAAATGATGGATGTCACTTGCTAAAACGCACGAATGTTTTGATTTGTGTTAAGAAATGGTATTAAGTATACACAAATACCTCAAAAACAAGGAAAATACATCTTTTTCCCAATAATTATTGAAACTCTATATTTTCTAATCTGTTTTCACATGATATTGCCTGAAAAAGCACTAAGTTTAAGAGGAACTGAGTACACTTTAATTGTTCGGTGTAAGTTTATTAGTACTAATACTTGATTTACTTAATTTTAGTCACTAAAGATCGATGGTTCATATTTATAGAGAAATCTATTACTAAAGCTATTTTTTATGGTCAACCTCTCACAAAGGCTGAAAGCCTACGGCGCTGAAGAAGCGCTGCGAGAGGATAATTATTGGTACACGTTAGATTTTAAACGCTGCAGGTTGTAGCCGCCGGTAAACAAACTCCCCGGTAGCTCATTTTACAGCGTCGCAGTTCTCCAAAAGAAGGAATGCTGGAGGAGAGTGGTTTGGGGAGTAGAGACCTCGACTCGGTCAGGATAGGCCCGCAGAGCCTCTCTAGTGTTCCTCATTCGAACAGCCTTTATTATCTGGGAGATATTAATGTGATGTCGTCTGCAAAGCTGTAGATTGGATTGGAAGTTATTTCCAGCAGCTCGTTGATGTACAGCAGAAACCGTGTAGGAAATAGGACAGATCCCTGAGGAACACCGGCGTTTATTGGAAATACGTCCGATGAACAGCCTTCGACTACAGCAAACAGAGATCGGTCGTTCAAAAAGCTATTCAGCCAGTAACCATACACAAAATATAGCAGGAGCTCATATACAGTGTGCCCATTTTGTATGGAATATAGTATATATCTCAGTAAATAGCAAAATAATGATTTTATATAAAAAAATTATATAAAAACTGTTTAATATCGTATTTCCCATATTACGGCAGTATTCAGTTATTTTTGTTTCAGAAAACAAAGGAGTAACGAAAAATAGATTTTTTTTAAATAGCAATATACCCTTTTATTGGGCTCATTTGATAGATATTTTTTTCTCTTTTCAATGCCTACAGATCCATACCCAAACACAAGAAAGTGTTTCAAAAAAATTAAAAAGTTTGTTAAGGTAATGAAATCCATACCATTAATCTAGACGTCTCAGATCTGTTAGGAGCCAGTAAATATGACAGAAGCTTATTGTCATATGTCTATACATATATCTGACATTGTTAATAAGTTGGCATTGAAAGACAGAATTTGAACGCATAACATTTCTTATTATTGTCAGTTATGAGATATAGAAGTAGATTCATACTAGATTAACGTTATTGATGTAATAAACCTAATAGTTTTCAATTTTTCCAAACGTTCTCTTATATTTGGCTGTTAACATGTTATGTCATTGAAAAGAGAAAAAAATCTCCATCGATCAGCCTAATGAAAAGGTATATTGCTATTTAAAAATAATCAACTGTTTTTCGTTACTCATTTGTTTGATGAAACAAAACCAAATGAATACTGTCGTATTATGAAATGTTAAGTGGACATTTAGTGTTTGAACTGGTCAAATATTCGATACATATTGAAAAAACAAACCTATTGTCAGATGCTGGAGCCTTAGTATGCACAAAAGCAAGAAAAAAAGAACGACGAATTACCGGACCCAATGGCAATAATCAGCTTCAGTAAGAACGATAAAATAGTTGGAGTAACAGGTTATATTGTCAAATTGATGTAATTCATGTCAAAACTATGCCAATCCCCTCATACAAGGTACATCATTCGAAGGTGGCAATATTTTTTGTACTTATTACAAATAAAAAACAACATTTGTATGAAAAAGTTTCCTATACAATCATTATTTATTGAGATGAATTTATTTATTGAGATAAAAAGAGTAAAACATAGGTGCCTTAACAAAAAAACTAGATTTACACAAAAATATATTATTAAATTAAATTGACAACCGATTGAATTAATATTGTAGTACTCAAATGATTAAACTATATTCCATACATAATGGACACCCTGTATGTATTTGTTCATCACACGTTCATGCAAGAAAGGGTATAAATTGGTATGAATAAATGCCGAGACGTGCCAGAACCGCAGTCCACAAAATTTAGATATGCTGATGTTGCCCACACAATATAAGTTATAGGTTATAGAGGATATACAAACAACCGATCTAAATACACTTCTTGGCCACTTTAGTATCTGGGAGCTTCTAAGAAATTCTAACAAAAGTTAGAGTTCTTCGGCTACCAATCTGCGCTCTCCAGCTCTAGAACTGTATCTGAATACTGTGTTGTAAGCTTGAAGATACAGGGTGTCCTACGACGATTAAGACAAGCAATATATTGGAACTAGGCACTAGTAGAGAATTATAATTTTGGGGATGTAAATTGGAACAAATGTTGTCCCTTTTTTTGTCATTGTGTTACCAAATGAGGTATTTGCTTTTGGCCACGTGACGTCCAATTCAAAATTATTAATGGGACACCCTGTATATTAGTACCTTTTTGTGTTCCTCCCGATAAAACAATTCCAACAAACTAGCACACTTGGGGTCTAAAGTAATTCATTCAAGAGTTACAGGTACCCACTACGATTGATTATAACATTACCCCTATAGTTAAATTATTTTGCTAGTGTTTCATAATGGTAGTGGTACAATCCTACCTAAGTAGTTCTTGAATTAATGACTTTAGACCCCAAGTATGCTAGTATGTTGGAATTGTTTTATAAGGAGGAACACAGAAAGGTACAAATATACACTTATAATTTTGAATCGGTCACGTGACCAAAAACAGATACCTCATTGGGTAACACAATAATGAGAAAGGATACAACATTTGCTCTAATTTACACCCACTTACAAATTCGAATTCTCTACTACTGCCCAGTTCCAATATATTGTTTGTCTTATTCGTCGTGGGACACCCTGTATGTATGGTACTTGCGAAAAAATTGAGTCATGTGTGTGGCTTAACTCGGTATTTTCTACGTTCAGTTGGTACTAATAAGGCAACAAAGTTTCATCAAATTAGATGCTTCCAACGCACATGTCATACAGGGTCCGGCACAAAGGACGGAAGTTTTTGAAATGGTCAGTACTCCTTCATCTGAGCGAGAGAGATGAGCGTACTGATCGACTCTTGAGTTTCTAGCATTTTGTTTCCAATTGATATAATGAAGCCAACTCAACCCGCAATCATTTTTTACCACAGTTTTACTTCCTCCCAAAATTATTGGACTGACTTCAAATATCAACCGTGCGACCAATCTATCAACTGTGCTTAATATTATCTAAAATGGGATTTACTTAATTATTGTTTTCCTCAGGTAGTGATATACATTGATATTTATAGAAGATGCTATAAAAATGATATGTTTTTGAATTGCTCTAGATACTACAAGGATCAGATAGTTCCAATGTAAAGCATTTACAGCCACACACAAAAAATCTGATATTTCGCCAACCTCAGGCCCTTCCAGCCATCCCAGATTATCCTAGACCACTGTACCACTGTACCCCACTTGGGGACTCAAGAATGTGGTAAAATTCAATACTTCCAGGCGTGTTCCAGGCCCAGTACTACTACTATCAAAGTAGCAAAGAAGTGGCCAAGCGAGTACCTATTTATTAACAATCAGACTCTGCCAAGAAATCACTAATACAAGCTTTTAAGTGCCAACTTTACAGAATCTATGATCTAACACAAACATGTTTCGTTAATTGAGAACGCTCGGATACCGATTTAGAGCCAGAACGTACTCCTCACCATCCAACGTTCCCACGCTGTATAAAATTCAGATAAGACCTGACCCGGAGTATCTGGGGAGCTGCTGCCCCTAAAAACAATTAGACTAACCGGTAACATGGCCTTAACGCGCCACCTCCAGTTGATTTCTCACTCCCATGTGGTTGGTGACCCCTCACTTTTCTGCCAGTATTCCAACGAAGTCTGCCCCTCTGAGCTATCTGCATCTCATCTTAATGCGCTTGTTCTTCATTTATCCAGAACCGAGCGGTAGGACCACACCTTTGTCCTCAGGGTGTCCAGGGCTTGGAAAGGGCTGCCAGATGTATTGAACCAACAAGTTTCGGCCTATTCAAGTCACGCATCAGCCGTCTGCTCAGTTATGAATAAAAATTACCACGATCTGCTGAAATGTTCGAGAGATCCTGAGTTTTATTTGACTTTTGCTAATTACTTCATCGCCAATCCATTCCTAAAAACTACACACTTTTTCGTCTCTATTACGATAATAAGTCGGTGTTAGAACTTAATTATAATCACGTTAGTGGTTCCCAAATCACAGTTTACAGATCAAAAATGTAATACAATACATTAAAAAAATCCACTGGTCTATCCTCCAAGGCAATATTCGGATAGGTCAAAAAAGTATCACCAGGATCAATCTTATTCAGGGCAATGGAAGTTCATCTACATAGTGCACATGCACACAATTTTTTTAAGCATACACCTTCGTGATGTTACCCTTATTCCGGAAGAGAATTTAGCCCGCTTGCCATTTTTAGTATCTATATAAGAAAGTTTGAACCAAGTCCCCAAACTCATTGTAGAGTGCTGAATGATTAAGCTCCTCCGCACATGGCTGGATCGTCAGATCGACGCGTTTATAGTCGTACGAGATGCTTGTTCTGCTTGAGCCTTGGTTTGGCGCGTTTGCGATCTGCACACGGGTCAATCGGCGATGTGGTCGATGCAGTTATAGTTGCATACGGGTGGATTAATTATTCATAAATTTCAGTTTACTTTGGTCCTTTATCTCATTTAATGATTACTCGTGGAACACCTGGATGACATAAGCTTGTGATGACATCATATTGCTATGATACATATTATAAAATCAAGACGGTTTTGATAGTATAACCTCAAATATTTGCCGCCATCGGACGCGCAAGAGGCGCGAATCACTCGAACTACACTTCCATTTCGACCGCATGCGATTGAAAACACACATCTCGAGACGACCAGCAAACGATCCGTTAGTGGCGCTCCAATACTTTGCATGAACAGCCGGATAGATGTGAATCGGAAGTCACGTCAACCGCACACCCAATCGACCCGTGTGTGGAGGGGCTAAGTGGACAGACATAAAGATCAACACGTCTCAGTTTGTCAGAGTAACCTCATTCAGTAAGAATATTTCAAGCCCAAATTGCATTGTGGATTTATTTTTTCTAATTTTTTTAAGTTCATAATTTTTCGGCATTGCTGTTTAACCTGACGCTAGATAAAATAGCTAGGAACACTAAAATTACAGAACTATATACAAAGGCCAAAACCAAAAAAGAACTACAGACGACAACTAGGGGCCTGATAAAAGCAGCTAGGTATATGGGGTTGTCCGTAAACGAATTTAAGTCATAAAGGAGCCTCCAGTAAACGTTTAATTCAAATGATATCTTAAAAAGAGGGGGAGGTATTGGAATTTGAAGAACTTTCGGTGCTTTCGGAGGTGAGTCTGAGAATAGCAAAGAGTAACAGAAGGGCAAGGTCAATCAACAACATATTAAGATCTAAGAATAGTAAGAATATATCAAGAAAGGAGAAAATCAGACTATATAAGAGGACCACTCTGACTTATGGGTGTGAAACTTGGGTGATGATGAAAACTGTTCAGAATTAATTGGAAGTATGGGAACAAACAATTCTGAGAAGAATTTTTGAAGGCAGAAAAATATAAGATATTTGGGTTATTGGACAAATGAAGATATTTGCGAACTGCTTTGGTAAAAGCACGCCGCCTTCAACCGTTAGGACACTTTAAGTGTATGGAACATGAGAGATTGATTAAGGGGCCTGGGTACACATATTGATACACATGTATTTGCCATTGCCATGTAAAACACGGATTCGTGTATAGAACAGAACTCACTTGTTTTTTAAACTACATTCATAAAATTTCAGAAGGCGATAGCTAAGACCTTACTGAAGGGCAACAGAGAGCGATTTTTTCAAAAAAGTTCCTTAGTGTAAAAAAAACTTCCTATTCTTTAAATGTCTGTAATTTAACAACCGAACAAGATATCAAAACCAGGTCACTGTGTTGCCCTTTCGCAAGCTTTCTTCTTCAATTTGCTTTAGACACACATATTTGAGAAAGGGAACAGGCGGCCACGCCTCCTCGCCAACACAAGAAGACGTATTTTCTTGGATTCACAATTTCGCGCGCTATACCCTAGCCCCTTAAGATTAAGAACGTCGGTTGGAAAGCACCTAAAAGAACAAGAACACGATGCAACCTATTTTAGAAGATTTGAAAGAAAAGTGGATTGAAAATTGGGAGATAGTGGCAAGAGACAGAAAGCAATGGAAATTTATCACCAAGCTATGAGCCTAAACGGCCTGTGAATGCTAATATATACATATATATGTGTATGTCGTTTCTGTAAAATGAGTTTTACATATTTATTTCACACCTTCTGCTTAAAATAATCAGTAAATATCTCTAATTTAAAATATATTGTCACAACAATCAATTACATAATAGAATCTTTTCGAGGACAATCAGTTGCTCTAATAAAGGAAGTAATATTTCGATCATAAAATAAAAAACAGAAAGCGCAAATGGAGTCTTCAATAAAACCTACACGTCAGAACATTGTAAAAATGACTAACAGTGATTATGCAATTAGAAACACCACATTCAATAAACGAAATTACTATCTCTAAGCTCGTATAAAATACGTTGCAGCCTGAGGTAATCAGGTACCAGACTTGAGTTATTTTTAGAGCAATATTGCGAAGGACTATTTGCGAATTTTCGCCAAATTAGAATATTGCGACGTGATGTCACTAGGTTAATATAATAATTTAAATGGGTTGACGTGCCATAATTTTATTAGTGTCGGCAGTAGTGTAACCGGAAGCTTCCAAAAGGGGAACAGAAGTTGGTACACTCTTTTTTTGTTGGTACTACTACTACCTACTACTTCTATTACTGAGCGTGTATCAGGAAAAGGGCTCGAGATAACACATCTGTTCAATTAAAGAACATGACGTTACTCTCTACTGGCTTGATTGACCTAACAGCCAGGTTAGTAATAATTGTGATAATTGAACACATAAAGATAAATAGATTACACACCAAATAAATCTTTGAACACCAAATAGATCTTTAAATATACAGGGCGTTTCCTAAGTTGAGACTTTCATTCAAAAGGCACATAGTACTCGCCAAAAGTGAGTGATTTTCCCAGTAACATATAACCGAAATGTTGAGGGATATCAAGATACTGACCGATACCGTGTAGTGAGCAACTGGTCACTGTCAAAACCGATACCCAATTTAGAAATAGCCAAAGTGATCAAGAGAAATGTAAAATATCAGCATATATGAATGAATAAATATAATCAAACATATAAAGGAGTAAATAAAGGGGGTAAATGGGATAGGGTATATAAAATATAAACATAGCATCACAAGTATAGCAGCGTAGCAAGCATAACAGCATAGCAAGCATGGTATTTAAGCGCATAAATAGATCAATAAATAAATATAAACAATAAACAACATATAAAAGGGCTGGTTAGAGGAAACCGTATAGCTCGTGACACGTGATTCATCCCACTTAAAGTTTATAAGATGATTAAGCTGTCCCGGCAGTCGCCACGGTTTCCACAACCATAAAATAAATATCGCATATAAATAAAGAGGATCAGTAAGGGTTGAAATAGATACATCTAAATAAGACAGAGTTATCCCTGTTCACCACCAGCCTGCAATACCTCAGGACCTACCTAGAGTAGACGTAAATCAGAGACCCAACGCCATATAGTATCGTCTCAAAAGCAGGATGTATAGTATATACCTTGTGAAACACTCCAAAAATAGTAGCCAGACCACATTAGTTAATAATACAAACTCAAAGGACAAAATACCTGCATATATTCGTGTAAAAGACTCAAAAACCCTGTTGTTGAAATTTTGGTCTCCAGCTTGTTACGTTTTTCCAAAAACAATCCCCGCTCGTCATTATTAAACAAACTATCAACAAAACTATGGCAACGATTATCACAGCCCACTACTTTATTCCAGTGACCAAACACAACAACCAAAAGCATCACAGAACAATATCTTTTTCTGTGAACACGGATTGACAATTAACACAGAATGAAAGGAATTTTTGTTCTATGAAAAATCACTCATGAATTGACCAATAACAAAATATCTGAACAATATAGGATAATCAAATAAATTACTTAACTGAACTTCATTAAATGACTACACTCGTACACTTATATTATAACAACAAATTTTAATCTTTTCCTTCTACCATCTGTCACTGCGTCAATGTCAAACTTTTGCAGCCTGACAGCTAAAGGTGCGTTCTAACGTATGACAGCCAGGAGCGCGTTCCGGATCACCACAACCGGAATCCTCATTTCTAATTCCGTCCCTGTTCGTTAGATGAAAACACAGGGAAACAAATTAAAAACCTCCGTTTTCTATGCAGCACATACGTATATAGGTAGCAGCACGCATTATTTTGACATCTCAAGATGTTGACGTGCTATATCGGACTTTGAACCGGTATAACTACAATGAACTGGTGGACATGATTTAAGTGTACGGTGATTGTGGTCAATAACATGCATTTGCGAGTGTATGCTGATCGTTTCCCCTGACGGTATTCACTCTGCAAATACTTGCACTTTTCCAACTCGCGGCGAAAACCTCGATTCGTATAATTAAGACTCGTGTGACAGGACCGCACCTAAAAGTTCGCAGCGAACGAATCGTTAGTAGTTTATGTCCAGTTTTTGTATTCTTCTGCTATGGATGATTGATTCACCGTACATCAGCTTTGTCATTTCAAAGGCAGTTGTTTCTGAAAAGGGAAGTCCCAACTTTGAAAACACCCTGTATATTGTGTAGTCATACAAATTACACAAAACATAACTCCAACATCTCTAGGTTCATCGGTATTGAGGGTCAACTCACGAAATACCTCTCCAACAGGTATTTGAAGAAAATTTTTACATAAATCTGATATGTAAATTTTTCTTGGCTTTCTCTGCAAGTTGCAAGCACCCATTTATAATTCCATATGCGAGACATCCAAAGATATGTCGCGATTCCACACACACAAGGTTGTGAGATTCTATAATCAACTGATAAATTTTATTTTATGAACATCATCCATGCGAGAGGATCGTTTATGTGAGCGACAGCGTAGATTTGTATTTAGTTGAAGAGATATAATGTTCAGTTATTATATCAGAAGTGAATGTTTCAGTCTTGAAATATATGCTATTATTACTCCTAAACTTCTCAGGTGTCAAAACGTGGCTGTTATCCATCATGCTGGTAACTGCAACGCAGAAACATCTAAAACTATACTTAACAAAAACTGCTGTCTCGGAACTCACCGAACAGGTAACAGCTTCTGAGGATCCCAACGACTCGTGATAGAGAAACGTCAAGTAGTGATTAGCGCCCATGCCAAGGCGGCGGAGCGTGTCGACGCTGGCCGAATATCCCAAGAACCAACAGTACGCTGTTTCAATCATCGATTCGTAGTAAACAATATTTACCTTTGTAGTATTTTTTACAGGGGTAAATACCGCTTCCTATGTATAAATGCCGAATGCACAACCAAAGCACGTTATGGCAAAAGCTAAGATGAATTTGAAATATGGGAGTCATGTAGCTAGCTATTTATGCATGTAAAAATAGACATCCATTTACTCCGTTATGATGATTTTGTTTATTATTACACGGTCTTTCTCAAACTACCTACTTTTTCGTCCAATGTGTGAATGACGAACAGTAAAACTAACAAAACCGAAGTCCAACCCCTTCTACAACGAAACTCCAGTTGCGCCTATGACCTACAGCACACGCGTCTATTTGATCATGTTAAAACAGCGCAGGTTGATAGGAATCAAGTAATTAGGCATGGACATTCATAGCATCTAGGCGTTTCCATTAGAAAAACAATGAGTCGATAAATTTTTGCGGAATCGAAGACTGTCATTTAATTAGTGAACGTTTCCATCCCTCCCATTAATATACAATGAGGGAAATGGAGGAGCAAATCAATTAGGGCGGTAAAAACTAGGTTGGCTTTCAGGCAAAAACTGGAAAAGTGCTATTGGAAAGATATTAATTACTCTTCTCGGATGTCCGTCTTTCCTCTCAGATGGGTTTACATTCACTTGTGTATTGATTGCCGAAGAAAGGTTTGTTAAAAAGATCCAAAACTGACAGAAAATTTAATTAAGAAAATTGAGATACTTTGTAGTCAAGACTTTTGCCAATCCTTCATTTATTTGCAATGGCAACATAGCCACCAATGATATTATTATATGGTGCTGTTGTCTGGTGGTAGAAATGTTTGCAACGGGCAGCCAGAACCAAGATGGCGGTTGTGCAACTCATTGCCTGCTTGGCGATTACTGAAGTCGTATCTACTACACCAACACTGGTTATAGAGACCCTACTAATTTAGACCCATCTACATATTGAGGTAAAAAGAGGTGCAGGAATGGTTCGCCTATAGACTGCTATCAAATGGCAGCCAGGAGAAAAAGGAACTAAGACTGGACACGTTTATTATGAGAGAAACCATAAATCACCATAGACTCGGTATGGTCTTGAACTCTATAGTTTTCCATCCAATAATTGAAGTTCCATTAAACCTTGGGAGGTGTCACATAATCTTCCAATCAGAAAGGATAGCCATAGAGTTGGGAGTCAGGGAGCTGAAAAAGCGACCCCTGACAAACAAATCTATAAAAACCTTTTCAGATAGCCAGGCTGCCCCAAAAGCACTGTGCTCCGAACAGGTTGACTCAAGACTCGTATGGAACTATGGACATCTCGTCAATGAACTTGGAATAAGAAACTTTGGTTTGGGTCCCATGTCATAGCGAAGTGGAAGGAAGTGAATTGGCTGACACACTCGCAACAGAAGGAACTGAATCTGCGTTCATAGGACCAGAACCTCGACCAGAACCATTTGCGGGCATTGCAAAAAAACACTGCCAGAAAAACCATCTCAGAATGGGCAGAGATATACCAGGGCTACTACACTCGAAGGCGTTCATTCCATATCCTTCTAGTCAACCCCCCCCCCCTCCACTCCCAAGGATCTGTGCATTCTGTTGTCTGTCATCTGAGAAGTCATTTGCGGAAAATAGGTCTGGAACAAACATCGATCTGTCGTTTCTCCTATGTGGAGGACGAAACACCTACTGTGCTCAAGGTAATATTTCCCTCATTTTATAATAATAATACTATTATAATGTTCACTAAGAGAACTACAAGACGAAATTACTATACGTGGATAAAAAGCATACATAAAAATTATTACTGTGTGCGACAGTTTATGCCGAAGATCAAGCATACCGGCAACAGCAGAAAAAGTTTTCAGTCATCGTCATAGTCACAATGTCTCGTAAAATGCATGAAGTCGGAGCTGGAGGATTGCCGACACGAATATTATCAATAGTTTTTAACACTGTAGCTCGCCATCGTTCGCGATTTACTGTCAGTGCCAGTGGCGCTCTTGATACTCATATCCAGTAGCTGTTTCGTCGTATCCTCCCAGCGTGTAGGGGCCACGGCGCCACCCACTCTGGGCATGACCCTGAACTACAAGTTTCTCCATATTATCGCTTCTGTGAATATTTCCGAAGAATGTAAGCATTCTCGTCGACACAATGGAGGATAGTCTCTTTGGATTACCGAGCTTAACCAGTATGGAAACAACGTTCGTTCGATAGGCGGTATAAGGGACTCTCAGCATTCTCCTCCACGTCCACATTTCAAAAGCATCTATTCGAGCTCGACCTGCCTTTTTAGAAGTTCAAGCCTCCGAGGCATACAAAAATATGGAGAACACAAGAGACTGAACCAGCACATTTTGGTAGGTAGAGTTCAAATCGTCCAAAATAAGGACCATTTTCCGATTCGAAAAAGATTCAAGTGCAGACTCAATATCGATATAAAAAGATTCTATAATTTCCTCATCCGAATTTGACGTAGGTGCATAGATTTGCACAATGTTGATCGGGCTAGGGTTTGCATTGATACGTATTGTTATGATCCTATCAGTAATACATTTGTAACCAAGAATGGTCCTTGCGTGAGCTTTCGCCACCCAAAAGCCAACACCGTTAACACATTCATCTGATTTAATATAATAAAAACTCCCCTTGCTAGAAGTAAAATGGCCTGTATCTCTATAATGAGTCTCAGATAATCCAGCAATGGCTATTTTATTTGCTGTAAGTTCTTGTTCGACGATACTGAGCTTTCCTATAGCTTGAAGACCTCTAACGTTCCAAGTTGCCAGGCGATTTTGTCGGCGCGTTTTAAAATGTCATCAGTAGTCAATTTCGCACAAGAAGTCTGATGGTCGCACATCTTGTGCCCGGTCACCAACTTCACACTGAACAGCGCCGATTGCCAGTCGGACCGCGAAGCATCACATCGCTGATTCTCACGTTACTCATTTTACGAGTTTCCCTTAGGATATCTTAAAGACCTTTAATGCAGTAGTTTCCCATTTGCTAGGGGCATTTTCTCACCCCAAGGATAAGAAGGTGTCCTGACTCTTGTCAACTACCAACCCAAAGCTGTTGGTTGAGAAGTGGTTACTGCTTGTACCGACAGTAGTTTAAATCCATTAAGTCGCCTTTTACGATACGCAGGATATACTATGGGAGACATTCTAACTCGCCCCTACACAGGTAGGAAAAGTCTTCGGTAATTACAATTATTATAAATAGTATTACAAATGTCACGATATAAACATATACAAGGGTGTGTTCGCAGTTAGGACCTTTCAGAAGCAACTGTCTTTGAAATGGTAAAGCTTATGTACGGTGAATCAGCAGCAGAAGAATAAAAAAATGGTAAGAATATACTATTTTTCATTATCGGTCAATACCTTGATATCCGTAAATATTTCGCCTATATACTACTGGGAAAAGTCACTCCTTTTGGCGAGTTCTATATGCCGTATGAAGAAAAGTCCCAACTTAGGCAACACTCTGTATAGAAAATATATGCTACATGCTACAAGCACCAGAATGTTGCAGATACAATATAAAAGTAATTATTGAACCTTGAAAGAAGTGCATATCCTTTTCTATCCTTTTTTTGGTTCTTCCACTAGTAGATATTATTCATTTCATTTGTAAATATTGCTAAGGTTGGTATATGTTTAAATTATCTGACACAACATTACAAAATCAACTGAAAATGGACTTGTGTATCTATCATCTATTGTCCTAATGTCTTACCAGAAAATATCCTGCACTTTTTAGTGGTTTTGTTTCTAGTTGTACAATCATATTGTATTGAGCCCAGCATATTTGAATGGTTGAATTGGTAAACCAATATACTAGAACTTGACGAATTTCCAAAATTGCTGCTTCTGCATATACGTGATCAGACGAATAAAGTTTGTTCTTTTTTCAGAACTATAACTCTATGAGAGAATTGCAAAGCTTATTCTTGACTTCATGAGCGAGAGAGAGATGAGAGACTGTTACTGTTGATAGTTTGATTTAGACAATTATTCAAATATTTTATTTTTAACAATATGCACCTTTAGTTAGATATTTAATATGTCAAGTCTATTTTAAGTGGGAAACCATTCCCATTTATTGGTAGACTTTATTTTGCAATATTTCTATCGGTCTTAGCTATTTCAATGAATTTAAAATATGGTCGTTTTCTTTTGTCATTAGAATATGGCATAAACATCGTCTTTTGGTAATTGATGGTGCGACTTTTTGGTTTAAACACATATTCAACTATCGTTACACCTTATTCCACTTTTACTTTGTGACTTCACTAAGATTCGTGTTAAGGATGAGTGTCACCAGCAAAGTTTAACCAACTGTTTACGTATTATATTGAACAACAATGGACTCAGCGCGGTACCTGTTTGGCATCATTAAACAGAATTCTGAATCAGAAACTGATTCAAAATACAGTAATGTCCGCCTATAACCAATCCGCTTTTTGCGAACTTTCGTTCATAATGAACCAAATCTAGAGGTACGAAATTTCGGTGTTACTAAACGTATGTTAATTTTTTCGCAAATAACGAACCCTTTTATAACGAACTTTCGGATAAAATGAACCTTAAATTTTGATATTGTCGTAAGATCTGTCTTTTATAAAGAACCTAAAACGGGATTTTTTGGCTGATAGAACATTGCGACTTAAAGCCGAAAAATGTGAAGGCGGAAAGCTTTCCAAAGAAAAAATCACTGTGCTGGTGGTGGCAAATTTAACAGAAACAGAAAAAAGGAGGCTATTGGGGATTAGGAAATACAAAAATCCTAGATATTTTGAAAATGTCAAACAGTTGCCAAGAAATTACCAATTCAATAAAGAAGCATTGATGGCCTCAGAGATTTTTACGAATGAATTGCAGGAATGGGATGGCGCGTTAAGGCGTAAAAACCGAAGAATCATATTGTTAGTGGACAACTGCCCAGCTCATCCAGATGTTAGAAATTTGAACTGCATCAAGTTAGTGGTCATGCCACCAAATACCAGTTCCAAATTACAACCTATGGATCAGGGTGTCATCCAAAGCTTGAAGAGCCATTACCGTCGATTGCTGGGGGTTAAATTTTTTCTATCAACCTCTTAGATGGAATAAACTTCTTTCATATAGCATACAAGCCCGTGTGGAGGCGGGTTAGAATATCTCCCATCGTATATCCTGCGTGTCGTAAAAGGCAACTAAAAGGAACTACTGTCGGTATAAGCAGGACACCCTCTTGTCCTTGGGGTGAGAAATTGTCCCTAAAGGCGGATGAACCAATAGATACCATCTGGTCAACGGCATGAGGATGCAGGAAGCAAATGGGAAAGTACTGCATTAAAGATCTCAAAGATATCCCAAGAGAAGCACGTAAAATGAGTAAATGCATTTTACGAGTTCACAACATGTCTGTTAAGACATTGTGACTATGATGATGATGATATAGCATGGCAGAGGGTATCAAAACAAACAATTTTTAATTGTTTTCAACACGGTGGTTTCCTGAAAGTGGAAAATGATTTGGATTCAGACGATGACCTGACATTAGCCGAATGGCTGAAAAAAGTTGAACAGGAAGATGATAACAATATTCTAGACAATCTTCCTTGTTCTGAAAATGAGTTCAATGAATTTGTCCGTATTAATGATAATCTTGTAAGTGTTGAATGCTTGGATGATGATGCCATTGTCGCTTCTATGTCTTCTTCAGTTTATATTGATAACGATGAGGAGGCAGAAGATAAAGAACCTGTGAGTACAGAATTGAGACCAGTTCCAACCACATCAGAGGCACTTGAACATATTGATCGTTCGTTATTTTCTTCAGTCACAAAATACTCCGCAAAGTGTTTTTAATCAATTAGCAGAAGTAGAATTACATATTAATGATATTCATTTCACAAAAATAAAACAAACTAAAATAAAACATTTTTTTAAATTAGACTCTTAAGAACAGTTGCTAATGTATCTACTATATAACAAAATATATTTTATGTACCCTCATATCTATGTATTAATAAATGTATTAATAAAAACAGCACATCTTTTTTATTTATCGTTTATAGCGAACTTCGCTTATAACGAACTATTTTCGCCGGTCCCATGAAGTTCGTTATAACCGAACATTACTGTATTTGCATTAGCAGATATCGTAAAATGGTTCAGTCATGGCCTCGTATGTTTACAAACAACTGTGTCTCCTTGGTACTTTATCAATGTGTAGAATCTAGGGGATAATAATTATTTCATGTCTGATGGGACACCTTAGAAAATCCCTTCACACGAAGTGTGGATCCCACTCATGATTGTACTCGGCTGAGATTTATTACGAGGATATGTTGGTGTGAAAATTAGTTCGCTAATTGTCATGCAAAGAAACTTTGGGAATTAATTAGGTCTCCCCGAAGGCAGGCGCGTATCCAAGGTTTTTCTAAGGGCTCGTACCAACCCGAGCAAATTTGCATAGCAAGTGGTTCGTTCGACAAAACACTACTATAGGATCAGTCAGATTATACCACTAAACTGGTCGATAATAACATATTTAGCACAGCATTTATTTTCGTAGTGCAGACCAATTCAAGTATAAAAACTGATCCCACCAATTATAGACCTGTGGCTCTTCTCAGCATCACGTCTAAGGTTATGGAGACTGTCATTAACACACAGCTCCTGAAATACCTGGACAACAATAACATCATAAATGATCGCCAGTATGGCTCCCGTAAGCACAGGTCTACAGGTGACCTCCTTACCTACGTCACCTGTGGAACAGAGCAATAGAAAATCATGGCGAATCCCGTGTTGTTGCACTTGATATATCGAAAGCTTTCGACATAGTGTGGCATGAGGGACTTCTGGTCAAGCTTGCTGCTTATGGACTACCACCTGGCCTGCGCCAGTGGCTGAATAGCTTTTTGAACGACCGATCGATCTCTGTTTGTTGTAGTCGAGGGCTGTTCATCAGACGTATTTTCAATAAACGACGGTGTTCCTCAGGGATCTGTCCTATCCCCTACACTGTTTCTGCTGTACATCAACGAGACGTTGGAAATAACATCCAATCCAATCTACAGCTTCGCAGATGACAGTACTTTAGTGTCGTGCATGGAACCAGGCAAGCCACTATCATCCCAGGAGACGGTACATCGGCGACAGCAGCATGCATCACAGATCAACGCAGATATCAAAACAATTGTCGAGTGGGGATTAGCAAATAAAGTATAGTTCAACGTACAAAAAACTCAGGCGACAACACTTACAAAGAAGTCTCACGATGGCTTACCAACCGTGGAAATGGAGGGCCACCCCATAGTCGAATCATCTGAATAACATGTCCTGGCACGACCACGTCGTCAGTATTGCTAAAACAGCATCCCAGAAGCTTGGAGTTTTGTTTCGCTGTAGGAAGTTGTATACACCAGAGCAACTGCTGCTGCTCTACAAGGCTCAGGTCCGACCATCACTGGAGTATTGCTCCCATGTGTGGGGATGCGCTTCGAAGCACTCTCTTAAGCTTCTGGACACTATCCAGAAAAGAGCAATTAGATTAATCGATACGCCTAACCTCACAAAGAACCTACACAGCCTGAAACATCGAAGGGGGTGGCTGACCTATCCCTGTTTTACAGATTCTATCACGGAAGATGTTCGAGTGAGCTCTCTCAGATAATAACACCAAAGGCCGTCCGAACCAGGAACACTAGACAAGCTCTGCGAGCTCATCTTTACCAGGTCAAGGTCCTTACTCCCCGAACCAGTTTCCTCCAGCATTCCTTCTTTTGGAGAACTTCGGCGCTGCGGAATCAACTGCCGGGGAATTTGTTTCCCGGCGGCTACAACCTGCAGCGTTTCAAATCTAACGTGAACCGTCACTTATCCTCTCACAGCGCTTCTACAGCGCCATAGGCTTTCAGCCTTTGCGGGAGACTGACCATAAAAAAAACAAGTTAGAGACGTCATTCTCTCTTCCCCAACTGGCACAGCGCACTCTAGTTTGGAAAAAAAATACAAAAAGTTAAGCTAAAAATGAAATTAAAATCAATTTCATTCTTGCTAAACTCTTGACGCTGCATCAAATTCAAATACAAGTTGAAATATGATTATGGTATAACATTAAGTAAAAGATGGCGTCAAGTTGCTCATTACTTCCTACATATTCTCGGTAATAACAAAAATGAGGGAGTTACTAAATTTACCCACCCCCGCCCCCCTTCTTAAACCCGATTTCATACCCACGTAACCCACATAACAAAAGTATATACAATGTACATACAATGGATATCGATTCAATGGATATGTATATCCACAAATGGAGCAAGAATGTCCAATGGATGTCAAATAGACATCAAAAAAATATACATTTCCTGTACGTTTGTCGTGAACTTTCACATCCAGAGCATATCCATAGAATGTACATATGTACGTCTAATTTACGTGCATAGTATATGTAACATAGACCACGTATGAACATGTATATTCATAATATATACGATGTATATATAAATGGAGCATGAAGGTCTAATGGATGTAAAATAGACATACAAAAATACATTTCATGTACGTTTGTCGCAAATTTACACATCCATGGTATATCCGTTGAATGTACATCCATGTACTTTTGATGCACATGCATAGTGTATGAAAGTTCAATGTAGAGGCATAAAGATAAACAAACTATATATGTACTTTCATTATGTATTGTTATTAATTCAATTTCTAGTTACAACAGTAATACTTGGCAAAGTCGATTACTGTGATAGTCATCTCTTTCGTGTTGAATAGCATGTCTGAAGTCACAGAGAAATCGAGGTTATAAAATTTTGTAAGTGGTTGCCGCGCTTATGAGTACCGTCAAACGCTGAATGCGAATGTTATGAGTAGCTAGAAGATAAGTAACATTGAACAATATTTGACTCGATCACGTAATCAGGCACAGCCAGCACCAGCACACACACACGCTAACTACGACAAAGGACGCGAACGACAGAATGACTAGGAATCAGCAATGGCGGCACTAGTTGTCCTTCGCGCAGGCGTAAACTACTAGATGTATATATGATACATAGACCGAGTTCTTATTATTCACATATGGATATATTTACGTGACTATACATAGTATATTACACTAGTATTATATATCATTTTTCATATGTACATTTAACGTCCTATGAATATACAAAATATACGTGTTCAAACTGGAATATCTACTGTACATTCCTTGGATGTACATATCCATATAGTTTTATGTGGGAATAAACACCTTTAACTGTTTTCGAACATTCCAACTGGGTTTGAGTGCTGGAAGAACTGGTTTTTATGCTACACTGAATTTATAAATTTGCATTATTTGCAACATAATACGGGAAGAAACTACGCATACTAAGCAAAAAAGTTAATGGTTCCCAAGTTACTGATTATAGGATTATCAGTTGTGATATGAATCTAAAAAATACATATATCTTCAAAGGCAATATTCTGACTAGTCTGCGTAAAGTATATAATATAACCAATGTCTTTATTTTTAAGGCAATGACAGCTCAACCACCCCTCTGCTCCAAACTTATCTCTTTCAAACATTGAAAATTATCAAGGACCACTAAACGTTTAAAACGAATTTTGTAACAGATTTTGAGGATTTTTGTTTACAAAAGCAGCATTACTTATTACAATGCTTAATCATATCACAACATATTTCCTTACAATCCCTGCACCATTGTTTTTCTATTTTTGAATTCTTCAAAGCCAATATGAAATTTGAAGAGGTTTTGTTAGTTTATTTGTTACTATGTGCTTACAGAATATCCTTACTTGCCAGCGGTTTTTGCAATTAGCCAGTGACTGAAACTCGTACAGGTGGATGGAAATATTATCACAGATTTTCGTAATGTTGATATCGTAAAATCATCAAAAGTCATTTTGAATAGAAACATTTTTGCGATCATAGCGTGTTCTAGGAATTTGCGTGATGAAAGGGTTAGTGTAAGATCAAAATGAAGTCAAGTTGATTGACTTAGTACTTCCCACACATTACGGTGAGACCAGTTTATTATTTTCTCATAACAGGAAGCTATAATCTGATATCCCCTTGCAACCAAATCATCGCCCGTGCCCCGCAAAAAATGTATTATGCCGCTAGGTTTTTCCTTCATAGACAGCCTATTATATAACAACCCATTTTTACGTTTTATAACCCCCCAACCCGTCACCTCAATTTCAACCCCACCTAAAGAAATAGGAAACTCGGAACCCCTAAAGCGCCCAAAAACGAAGCTTGAGGAAATTTGAAATATTTTGCTTTTTTGATAATTACTCCGCCACCCCTACACCTATTTTCAAAATTATACCAGCATTACCTACTATGACCCCACAGCACATCGGTACCCAAATTTCGCCACAATCCATGCGGCGGTTACTGAGATTACGACGTTAGAAAAAGGCCAACAGACAGACAAAAGGCCAACAGACAGACCGACATACCGACAGACCCACATACCGACATACTGTCAGACAGACAGACCGACAGAAATTATGTAATTATGTAGATCTAAAACGCTCAAAAAGCATATTATCTCAAAAATGGAAAATTTTCACAATACTTCACTCATCTTTGGGTATGGGAAGTAGAAATTGTCAGGCGTTGCTTTTAAATAGAGCACAAAGCATTTTTCTTCGTGGAACTGATATTAACATATTTCTCTCGCAACTTTCCTCAAAAAAATCCAATACGTCACTGATCTCTGCAGCGGACCTCAGGCAGGTCAGCGGTTCTCCTCCTTCGCAGCTTCAAACTTTCAAGCCTCTTGGCCGGCTTCGACTTTCTGTTTAAATGGCCCTTTTTTGAACCGATTCCAAATAAACCTCTAAAATAGTTTAGGTGGCCGAACTCCAAACACGCGAATGGTGTTCCGGAGTCGTTAGTCGGATCGGAAATTTATGTCCGCTTTTTCGGTATTTTTAACGACATTTCCAACTCTGCCACACGGGCTAATAAACGACCAGGGCAACGTTGTTTCTGTGGGGATGATGAATGTATGAATAATAATCAGCAAGTTAATTCGGTAAAGTACGGGGTAAAGTATATTTGGTTAAGTTACAAAGTTCACGGTCTATTTTTACATTAAAAGCTTGGAAGACAACTATTCAATCAAAATCATGTATGTCGAATGAATATTATTTTCTCTTATCTTCACCACCCAGTCCCACCCAGTCTAGTATATGTAGATATAGGTTTAAAGGGAGTGTGTCAACCTTAACCTAACACGGCGACTCCTTGACTGCGGCTCACATATTTTCATCTTTCCTCCAATATGTTCACCTCCTGAAGAGACCAATTAGCTTTTTGGAAGAGCCATTTTTCAGATCATCTGGCTGAAGTCCTGTGTCACTGAACAGCTTACATCTGACCCAATCGATTGCAGGGCATCTACATAGACTATATCTTGCTGTTTCGCCTTCTTGCGAACGCGACCTGCATTCAATATCCACTACAAGCCGCGCTTGTTGATGAAGTAGCATAATCTTTAATCACCAGTGTACTGTTCCACTAAAGGATTACCTCTTACCTTCTCATTTAGGTGAATCTCTTAGCATAGGTCTGTCCTGTTAATCTTTTCCAGTTCTGGCATATATTTTGCTCCATTTCTCCGCCATATTATTTGCAATTCCAGTTGCTGGCTCTGCTCAAACGAAAGAAATGCTGGTTCCTCTTTTAGCTAACAATAAAAGATGAGCTGGTTTGTTTCGTCCGTGCCCAGCAGTCTTTTGGTCCTCCTCTGAACTAGACATTGTAGATGTAAACAGGTAAACAATTTTGAACGAAGATACGCCTCTTTGGAGCTTGAATAGTACAACAAAAAATATCTACATTTCATGTATCACCCTTTCATAGTTGCTATATGTTAACTATAAAGAAGAATAAAACAAAGCGTTGATACGAGGTAAATATGCTTTTAGATCTAGTACTCATGCACGGCACGTGTAATGCCAGTTTTTCTAAAAGATAGTGACAATCTATTTTATTACCTATTTATTAATTTGTATAAAAAACAGTAGCATAATACTTCTTGCGCTTAGCCATATTAAATCTTCTTCTTCTTCTTCCTTCTTTAGTTTAGGCGAATCGCTTGTTTCATTCCTTCGTATCTCTGCCTACGCTGCTGGGTTGTCGCTCCATCGATTTCGGGGACGTCCTGGACATCTGCGACCTAATAGAGACTTGTCGCGTGTAACTCTAACTAGTTTTCTTTCGTCCATTCTACGTATGTGCTCGTTCCATTCCTTTTACTTCCCACACCGATAGGTGAGGGGAGTATTGTGATCGCGAAAATTTTCGATTTTGAGATAATACGTTTTTTGGGCGTTTTATGATGTGTACATAACGAAAATCCACGTCACTCATTTCCGTCGGTCTGTCTGTCGGTCTGTCGGGTCTGTCTGTCTGTCTGTCTGTCTGTCGCGTTTTTCTACCCTCGTAATTTCAGTAACCGCTGCATGGATTGTGATGAAATTTGGGCAGCGGTATGCTGTGGGGTCGTAGTAGGTAATGTTCATATAATTTTGAAAATCGGTGCATAGGCGGCGGAGTAATTAGCAAAAAACAAAAAAAATTAAATATTGCTGAAACTTCGTTTTTAGGCGTTTTAGGGGTCCCTGATCATTTTCTACTTTTTTTTGGGTGGGGGTGAAATTGGGGTGGTTGGGGGGTGGGGGGTTGTAAAATTGAAAAATCTGTTGCTTTCATAATAGACTGTCCACTGACCTGTGAAGGAAGACCTGGCGACATAAGTAACTTTTTTAGGTCCATCCGAACATTGCCTTTGCCTATTACAGAAAGCAAAGGATTTTTTTTTGATGCAAACATACGAGAGTATTGCGTCAGATCGTTGTAACAAGGAAACTGTTAAATTGATTTTAATGAAATTTTGAAACGGCATTACTACCATGGCGAAGAGGGAAAACGCGTATGGTTTTGATAAATCGTGCCAGTGGCGGTGCAGAAATAAAAAAAAACTAAAAATATAAAAACAGCTAAAACTTCGTTTTTAAGCGTTTTAGAGGTTCCTGATCATTTTCTGCGTTTTTTTGGGTAGGGGTGAAATTGGGGTGGTTGGGGTTTGAAAAATTTAAAAAAGTCTTGTACTCATAATAGGCTGTCTACTAACCTGCGAAGGAAGATCTAGCGACACAAATCACCTTTTTAGGTGCATCCGAACATTGCCTAGCCTATTACAGAAACTAAGGGACTTTTTCTGGAATTTTCTGTATACTATACGAGAATTTATTGGTCTAAATCGCTTTGTATTTTGTAACGTGGACACTATTAAATTGATTCTAATGAAATTTTGATACAGTATATTGTTACCGTGGTGAGAATGGAAAACGCGTATGTTTGTTAAAAATCTTGTCAGTGGCAGCATAGCAATAATCAAAGAACGCGACAAGTATGAAAGCAACTCAAATTCGGTTTTTAGATGTTTTAGGGGTTCCTGATCATTTCCTACCAGTTTTTTGGGTGGGGGTGAAAGTGAGGTGTTTGGGGGGGGGGGTGGGGGTTGTAAAACTGAGAAGTTTGTAGTATCGATAATAGGCTGTCTGGCTGTCCATTGACCTGTGAAGGAAAGACCTAGCGGCATAAGACAATTTTAGGGGGGGGGGGGGGGTTGGCAATTATTTGGTTGCAAGGGATCTTAGACCAGAGCTTCATGCTATGGGAAAATAGTAAACTGGTATCAGCGTAATGTGTGGGAAGTACTGAGTCAATCAACTTGACTTCATTTTTTTCTACCTTGTACCCATTAATTGATGTTTTCTACCTTGAACTTTCTTCTTATGTCTTCACTTCGCTCTCGATCAAAAAAGATTTCCCAGTCATTCTACGAAGTACTCTCATTTCGGTAGTCTCTAACAGTTGTTTAGTTTTCGCTGTGTCAGGTCAAGTTTCAGCGGTGTATGTCATAGTCGGTCTTACTATTGCCTTGTAAAGTCTTGATTTGGTTTCTATTTTGATATTTTTATTGCGCCATACTGTGTCATTTAAACATCCTGCTATTCTTGTTTCCGTCGTAGTTTGTTCTCTTACCTCCCTGTCAACATCATCATAACCTGAGATTTCTATGCCTAGGTACTTAGATTTCATTTCTTGTTGGATAACTTTGCCGTCAACTTCCAATTTGCGTCATAATGGCGTTTTTGATGTTGTCATACATTTAGTTTTCTGGGGCGATATTGTCATATTGAGTGATTTAGCATTACAGTTAAATCGATGAAGTAGCCGCTGTAAATCGTTCTCACTCTCAGCTACCAGTACGGCATCATCGGCATAGCATAGTATACTGATTTCAGTGTCGCCCATTCTGTACCCTTTCAGAACACGTACATTTTTTATGACTTTATCCATGATGATGTTGAAGAGAAGAGGGCTCAGGGAATCCCCTTGTCTAATGCCACGACCCACAGCTATTGGTTCAGTCGTGACTCCATTAATTTTTACTTGGACCAAACTAAATCTGATAAGTAATATATCATCGCAAATTCCATTCTCGGGATAGAATCCATCTTCCCTAAACCATAGCTACTTAGCAAAATGACGCTGAATCTGTTCAGTATTATTCAAATGTATATCATACGCAGGATATCAAATTACACTGCTGTATTCCAGCTTAGATCTGACAAACGTATGAAATACTAGCGATAAAGTTCTTGTACTGACCAATTTTCTGCAATGCCTGAGTCTGAATCCCATAGTTTTGCATGTATCAGCTACGATTCCACATATATGCTCAATCAAATTTAACTGTGAGTCAAAAGTAATGCCTAGATCCTTTGTTCAGCATGCAGTTATGTAATACATCGCCATTGATGCTATAAGAGTATAGTATAAGGAACTAACTGTGCGTATATATGGCACTGTCTGCCATTTTTCACCATTTAAATATAACTTATGATATGTCATTCTGAAGTAAGAAACAATCGATATCTAAACGTAACAATCCTACTCATTATCTTTAAATCATCCGCTGTAGCAAGTGATTGCAATGGAATTTGGCAGAGATATTGTTAATGAAAATGGTAAACAGCAGCGGACCAAGCACACATTCTTGGGGAACGCCAGACGTACCTGAAAAAGGAGAAAAAAGAAAAAATCAAACGTAAGGACACAGTTTATAAGCTTTTGTAAAAGTATTCCTTTTTCATATGCTTTCAAAAGATTTCTTACAACTCGGCTTGACTGTAGGAAAATATGTTTATAGACTTGTGCCTCAGTTGTCCCCATGCTATGCTAGGAAACCAAAATAGGTAAAAAAATAACAGATGATCTACGGCCTTCCTGGGAAGTTCTGAAGGTGGATGGATGACTTCCTCTACAGCTGCTATTGTATGGTTTTGCCTCTCTTTCCACGATATCAACGCGGATGTATAACAATAATCGATTTTGCCATTCATTCTTTTTTTCTAGCACTAAAGACCGAGCATTCAAAGCTGTTGCCCTATTTCTTGCTGACGGGTAAAGCTTAATTCACGTACACACGATTTCCGATATAAGATCCGTATTCTTACTGATTCTGTCGTATCCATTCACTGAATCCAATTTTTTCGTGCGAAATTTGGTTACAAATTTGGGGAATTTGTATCTTCATAGTTGGTACGTATCTTAGTTGCCGAGGTGCTGTCAGGTCAAGTCAATTTAGATTTGTAGATATATGATTTGAGACTGTTTGAGATCAAACCAATCCACCAAATATGTCGATCTCTTTGCACTACTCACCACTTAAGAATACCTGTTAGATGCACGGTTAAATAGTTAACTCGCGGTGAAGTTAACCGATGCAGGATAGACTTGAATTAAAACTTGAGTTTATTCATTATATTGCATTGCTTCACATTAGTAAATAATAAAAATAAAAATATTTTCTGTTAGTTAGCTTCTTGCAACATATTATGGTATGCTCTTTGCTTCTTCCTATTTTTAAAATATGCTTTTGGGCAAATGCTGCTAAAATTTTGAAAATCGGTGCATGGGCGGCGGAGTAATTAGCAAAAGCTTAATATTCCTCAAACTTCGTTTCTGGGCATCTCAGGAGTTTGTGATCATTTTCTACTTTTTTTGGGTGAAATTTGTGTAGTTGGGAGGTGTAAACCCAAGAATTTTTTCTTTTCAAATAGGCTATCAATTGACTGTGGAAGAAAGACCTAGAGGCACAATACTTTGCATAAGGTCACAAATTTTGTGTATATGAAAAACATCTGATCTGAGTCCGTCGATCTTGAGCATCTACTATTTCGGAAATTGACTGAATTTTAAGAATGGAAGTAACGTTTAGTTGCCCAATTAAAAGCAGCACTTGTAGGTATAACTCCCGTTCTTTAAACGAGTGAATTTCCGCGAAGAGTGGAAAGAATGGTTTGTGATCTACCGATTTTTTTAACAAATTAACAATTTTTACTGCTCACACCCTATTATTATATCAGATAAGTGTTTTGACCACAAAAATTTTAGATTTGGATCATACGTGTACCTTTATTGGATGTGCATTTCGAACTTAGTCAAATATGTTCTGATATGCCTCCAAAGAAAAATATGAGACCATTTTAGACATGATGTTCTTTTGATATGGATTACATACTTTCAAGAATCCAATTACTTGGAAATTGCTGACATTTTACAATCAAATGTCTTTCCACTTCATTTGCTAGGTGAAGATACTATTATGCAAATTATAACATCTGTACTTACAGGAATGCATCTAGACTAATTACAAAACTTTTTTTTACTATTGAATATGAAAAGGAAACAGATGTTTATTTTATTAGCAATGGGTTAATATCTAAGACAATGATGTTTTATAAGCAAATGAGAGGAAAGTTCGGAGTCAACAACACTGACCCTATTTTTTCTGTCAAAACTATTTATCGACTAATAACGACAAATTCTTTATAATATATCAAATATACTACTTGGTACTTCCCACATATTACGGTGATACCAGTTTATTATTTTCCCATAGCATGAAGCTATAATCTGAGATTCCCCTGTAACCAAATTATCGCCAGCCCCTCCGCTCAAAAATTTTTATGCCGCTAGGTCTTTCCTTCACAGGCCAGTGGACACTGGACAGTCTATTATCAATACAACGAATTTTTCAATTTTACAACTCCCGTACCTCTCAACCACCCCAAATTTCACCCCCACCCAAAAAAGTAGAAAATGATCAGAAACACTTAAAAGCTTAAAAACGAAGTTTGGGGAATATTTGAATTTTTTTATTTTTTGCCATTTACTCCGTCGCGCATGCCCCGATTTTCAAAATTATAGCCGCATTACAACAGACAGACGAATAGACAGAGCGATGGAAATGAGTGATGTGGATTTTTTATGTAGGTACCATAAAACGCCTAAAAAGCGTGCTATCTCAAAATCTAAAGTTTTCGCGATCACAATATTCCCCTAACCTATCGATGTGGGATGTAAAAACGTTTGGATAATATTACTATAATAAATTATTGTAACTCGACACATAAACAGTGGTGAAATATTTTGGTAAAAATAGGTTAGGTAGTCATTTCATGCTATTTCACTTTTAAAGGTCCACCCGAATAGCGCATTGAAAAATTACAGACACCAAGAGACATTTTCTGATGTATACATACGAGTATTGCTTTAGAGGTTGCGTAACCTGAAAATTATAGAATTGAATTTAATGAAATTTTGTTACAGCAGTATTACCGCAGCGAAGATTGAAACGCGTATGGTTATGAGAAATCGTGTGAGTGGCGGCGCAGCAATAATCAAAAAAAGCTAAAAACATTTCAAACTTCGTTTTTAGGCGTTTTAGGGATGCTTAATCTGTTTTTAATTTTTTGGGTGGGGGTGCAATTGGGGTCGTTGGGAGGTGGATGGTTGTAAAACTAAAAAATTTGTTGTATTCATAAAATACTCCACATTGCTGTGTAAAATGGATTTTGGTGATATGGTGCGCTTTTTAGAACTATCCGAATGTTGCCTGAATTTTATATCTGTTAAATAATTTTATAGATAGATATTATAATCATGTCATATTATCATGTGTAACTTGGAAACTACGAACTTGTTTGTGATCAAATTGTGACACGGCATTACCACCGTGGAGCAAATGGTAACAGTGTATCGTGATTGGAACTTGTTGGGGGAGAAATCAACAAAAGACGAAAAATTTCAAAATTGCTCAAGCTTCTTTTTTAAATGGGTCAAAGGTCCCTGGTAATTGTCTACTTTTTGACGAAGATGATGAAGGGATAGAAGAATTCCAAATTTCTTGTTAGCACCGATAATATGTGGGTAGCAAGTCAAGACACTTGTCGCCGTTTTTTGTATAGTACTCCTAAACATGGTTACATCTGCTTCTTAAAAATGAAAGCAATTATATGTTCAAGCTCCTTATTATATTTTTGTTAAACACCATTATCACTGCATCTATTAGACACCGGTACCTACTTTAAGAAGAAATACATGAATTCATATAATCTTTGTATGTAACAATTTTGGAAGCTGAAAATATGACATAGCTGTACTTGTCTGAACAGCGTGGCGTGTTAAGTACGCGTTCAAAGGGCAACCTTCTTGACCTTTGCTGAGTTCCATGCTTTTCCACCCTCCCAATTTCATACACATACATATCGCTGCGGAGTTATCAGTTTAATTATGCGGTGAATGCCTAAGTTATTATGGCAGTTCATATAGTGTAGTGTATCGATTGCACTGTATAATCCCAGAGATCCAGCCAACAATCGGTACAAATTGGACATTCAACGCTTCAATTCAACCTGGACATTTGCACCCTATATCTGAACAGATGTTAACGGAACAATCAGCACTGGGAAGACTTAACCCTTAACTGGTAACGTGCCGTCTGTGAGACTGCAAGCAATCTTAAATTCGACCCTACAACAAAACCTTACCGCATTTCTGGTAAATGACCTGATCTAATCTACCACCCATTGGTATCCCTTTTATATCCCGTTTATCAATAAGTTTGCATAAACAACATTCCAGATGTGCTTAGTTGTTAGTTTGGTTCAGTCTGCGAGACGGAACGTTACGGTTTACGTTATAATTTTTCTCAACGGGTAGTCATGGCAGGTCCGTCATTTTTCACCAAAATATTTTTATATGTGTATTGGTTTACTTGTTATCAATCACAAAATATATAGATTTGAGTGTGGTCAATTTTTTTTATTATCTTGGTCCTACAAATTTGTGCTGCTAATTTGTGTTCTAGTTAATAATTATCATAATTTTTTTTTCTTTACATCACATGTTTTGCATGTGCATACAAAATTATTATTAAAGGATATATATCCAACAAAACTTCATGCATTTTTTCCAAAAAATAATTAGGAGAATTTAATTTTTTAAGCTTCAAACAGGTTACAGTCTCACAGCTATGCCCCGAACTTGCACGTTACCGAGATTCATGATGGCAATAATAGTACTCTGATTTCGTTTGTCTTGACCGATTAATAAAATCGCAATAATTATTTAAAAAGATAATACCATGCACATTAAAATTTCGATTATCTAACTACCTTTGGAAAAAACAAAATGTAATATTACTAATTAAATCAAATATCTTGAAATTACTCGTGTGTAAAACATTTGCCTAAGATTATACTCCCATTAATTACCAAAATACCTCGGAACAAGCCTATATACAAACAGCATGACTTATTTTTCATAACTCAGGGCTCAGTCTACTGGATACCAGTACTGATCTCTTGGAAATGCATAGGATTTAAATAGATGCTATAATAATTGGAATAATAACTCGAATGGTGACAGTTTTTATTTTAGTGACAGATAGTTCGTAATATTTAAATCGTATTATTAAATGCTTCGGTCGGAGATGAAGTATAGTATTCAACTCGCGGTAATGGTTATAACTCGTCGTTTGTTGATTTACAAATTGCGAATTGCAAATTTCAACTGATTGAGTGAGTTATTACCAGCATTACAGCTCGTTGAACAATATACTATTTGTATTACTTATTAGCCAAAAAGCGTCTTATTTTTAACTTTACTGCCACCTTTGATAGTCAAAACGGCACGTGATTGTAAAGTGACAGTTCGAAAGTTAACATTATGGGAGTTACTTAACATGGAGGACTACACAATAAAGCAATGCATCCTCATGGTTAAATATCATTTTAAATTTTGGCGATTGGCAAAATATTCATGATGTATATTATATAAGAAGAATACACATGAACTAGTAGAGGTCGTTCACAACAAAACATCAGTAATATCACTACAGATCGTGAGAGTGTGACTGAAAATCCAGAGTCGCATCGTGCACAATGCTTCAGTTTCACAACAGCCACTTTTTAGCATTTTATCACACAAGATTTGTGATCCAACAACTTTTGCTAAAAAGACTATACACATCGAATAGAGTTCACCAATTGGATCAGTGGAGCCAACAGAAGTAAATGCCCATTTCCCGAACAAAATCATTTCCAGAGATAAGGTCCATTTTCATCCCGACGTCGTCGTTAGTTAGCGAAACTGCTGCATTTGGGCTTTCGAAAATCCATGAAACGTTAATGAAAAAGCAATGCATCCAAAACGTGTTTCTGTGTGCATTGTGGTCTGGAGAAATAATTGAACCATATTTCTTTGGAGATTAGAAAGGTAACGGTGAATGGCAAATGTTATCGTGCTATGATAACGAAATTGGATCATATAGTTCTTGACGACACGTGGTTTAAGCGGGACGGTGTCATGTGTCATACCGCACGTAAACCATTTGTTGTCTTGCACACATTCTTCTTGTGACTAAAGACTTTTGGCTTGGGGGTTGTTGAAGTCACAGGTTTATACCAACACGTCTTGGATCACCGAAGGAGGTACTGCCACATGTGTACAATAATTAATAATGTTACTGCAAATTTTGTTTGAGATCATGAAACAAAAAGCAAATAGCAGCAATTAGACTAATCGATACGCCTAACATCTCAAAGGACCTCCACATCCTGGAACATCGAAGACGGGTGGCATACCTGTCCCTGTTTTACAGATTCTATCACGGAAGATGTTCGAGTGAGCTCTGTCATAAAATAACACCAAAGGTCGTTCGAACGAGAAACACTAGAGCTCAGCGACCTCATTTTCAGCATTCTTTCTTCTGGAGAACTTCGACGCTGTGGAATGAGCTGCCGGGGAAGTTGTTTCCCGACGGCGATAACCTGCAGCGTTTCAAATCTAACGTGCACCGGCACTTATCCTCTTGTAGCGCATCTACAGCGCCATAGGCTTTCCACCTTTGTGGGAGGCCGACCATAAAGAAAATAAAACAACGACAACAACACAAAAACAATATAAGAAAACTATAAATATCCCAGATTCAAGTTTTAAGAAATACTATTTATTAACTTACATAGGAAAATTATCAGAAAAAATTGCCGACAAACTTAAAGTATTAGATTGAAATATTTCATTCAAATGCGACATCACATTAGGTAAACTTATCAAAAACAATAAATCAAGTACCAACAAAATATCAAAATTAGGTGTAAATATATGTTACGCTCAATACCCGAATTCGGGCAATGCCCGAAAAAAATATGCAGAACTAGTTTTGAGCCAGGAACATTTCCCAAACCCGAAATATGAATTTTATACGGCTATTGAGCATTACCAAATAGGCAGAACTAGTTTTGCGCAACTTGAAATGCACAGGACTAGTTCTGTATATTTTCCGAATGATCAGCATAAATTCTGCTTCTTCCACTTAATCAGCGCCAGCGACGAATTCAAATAAATTTATATAAAGTTGGAGATGTTAAATATATTTAATATAATATATATAATAATAAATCACCCACTGAGGCTGGTTTAAATTTTTTATTTGAAATGTGTGGGTCTAAACCTCTTTTTGCGTTCTCACCATTCGTACTTATATTGCAGGAACGTCGGCAAAGAAACCTAACTTAACCTAAACGATAGGTTTTTGTTGGTTTTTGACACACAATGCATACCGATTGTTCACCTTGGTTGTCATTCCGTACCACAGAACTAGTTCTGATGTGCATTTCAAGTTGCGCAAGACTAGTTCTGTGCATTTCAAGATGCGCAAAACTAGTTCTGCCTATTTGGTAATGTTCAATAGTCGTATAACGGTAATATTTCGAGTTTGGGAAATATTCCTTGCTTTTGTGCATATTTTGTTCGGGCATTGCCCGAATTCGGCTGTTGAGTGTAACATATATAAACTCTAAGGTGTACGTCGCGGTCAAACAGGAAGAATTGTCCAGAAACGGGTTAATGAACATAAAAGATCATTTGACAAGCAGACTTTCAAAATGCGTTTTGCCCAAATTTGCCATATTTGAAATAAAGATGGTACTGGTGGTACTCTTTATGAACAATAAGACAGACAGCATGCATTTAGTGCCTACCTAATGAGGCTGCGCTTCCACCAGAGATGTGCCAAGATGTGTGGCGGAGCTGTGAAACGGTGTGCAGATGAGCGTTGCGACTATGGTAGCGGGCTGTTTTCAGATATTTCTTTTTCCTCACCTACATCCACACCACACATCCCTTGCAACACATTACTTGCACACATCCCTCAAATCATATTCCTAGCACACATTCCTCGCCAACATGCCTTGCTTTGTACGTACAAAAACCTCGCTCCGCTAAGCCGTTTCCACCAGAGCTGTGCTGAGCGAGGTGGGGTAATTAAAGTGATTCTATTGGTTTGTTAGAAACACACTTCTCGTAACACATCCTCGCACATCTCTGGTGAAAACGCAGCCTTAGGAAATTATACTTGCACAAATAAACTGACTTAGTTCAGTCATATAGTACTTTCAAAGCGCATTTTGTCCAATGAACCTGGACAAAATGCATTTTGATTGGATTTTATTTTCGTATATTGTACGACACAGACCGGAAGCTGAAATGAATAGCTGAAATACGTGAAAAAACTGTGGCAAACTAGTGATGGATTGATGAATGGAACTATAATGGAACAACATAGATGTTTTTGAATGCGCTAAGAATGATCGTAACGATTTCGTTTAAAAAAGTAATAATCGTATACAGTCACTATTATACTACTATTATATTTTGCTGTTCCATTCTAATATGCTTCAGGATAAACTTTTTTCCAAATATTTTACAAACTTCTGTTTTTTCTACTTAACAATGAAACTCAAATTATATTTTTTTTCCAGTAGTGTCAAACCAACTGCATTATGTCCACTAGAGACTAACAACCTGCATTATGTCCAAAAGTTTTTTTAATTTTTCCAAGTTATTTTTCAACTTTCTTCGATCAAATTTTGCGATTAAGTTCCATACACCCAATATCATTATATTATCCCAAATCTTTTTTCTCTATGATTTGGTTTCTCTGTAGAGCTTTCTTGCTTCTCCTGAAAATTTGTAATAATGGACAAAATGCGATTTAAAAGTCTGCTCCTGCGATATTTGTAAATAAAAATACCGATTCAACTTATGGGAACTATTTTATAAACAAAGACGAATATTCTATTTTACATATTGTACCGAAAAGCAGAAAATCAAACTTTTTAAAAGCAGAAATAACCCTAACCAACAAATCTCGGTTCCCATTTCCCAATAGCCTATTATGTTAATTACTCGGACTTCCCTTCATTTATCGTCTGTGTATATAGATATATTTTTCCTTTTCTATTATTTAAGTACTATTTATTGTTTGTTTGAAAAAGATATTGAATACCGAAACATATGTCAGAGTATTGAAAAGTAAAGTGGTGATCAATTTTATATTCAATTTTCGTCTATATTATATATAGGTATTTCAATACATACTTAGCTACAGAGAATCATGCTTTATTGAACCTTCTTTTATTGAACAATAAATGTTCAGTAAAGCACATAGCTATTCTAAACATAACAGGAACAAAAAAAAACAAAGGATATATCAAAGACCTTGTTCATCGCGGCAATAATTGACACAACATTAATTACAAGCCGAAAATGTTACATTTTCAGCGCTTATGGTCGTCCAAGTGACTGGAAAAAATAAATTTACAATTACAGATACATTAATTGTCAAATCACTTTTTTGTCTTTATTTATATATTGGCTTATCGTAAACATTACAACAGAAAATGTTGAGATAGTTTTTTGGGATTTAAGTATCATAAAATGTCCAACAAATGTATCTCAATTTCAAAATGTTTCTTAATAAAGATTCTTCTTTCGTTGGCAGTTCAAGTGAAATGGGCAAACTTCTCCAAATCTCGATGTATCGATGAAAGTTTGTATGTAACACACTAAATTAGAGCAATGAAACTTTGTCAGTTTAAAAGCTTACTTCAAGCCAAAACCTACTCGCATCCTTTCAAGCGTTTTTCTCAGTTCCTCTGTACCGAAAATCTCCAGATATGAGGTAGTCTGAGTTGGTTAATTTTTCTAATTGGAGTGTTCTTCACCTAAACTCGGGAATAATTTTGCGAGAGGCCAAGTTCAAGCAGCACTAATCATTTTTAAGAGGTAATCGAGTTTAAAGTTGTTCATATACCCGGAAAGCTTGCCAAAATCCTAGTTAACTAAAAACTTTGATCGCTAGTTAAGGCAATTATGGTGACAAATATAATTCAGTATTCATATCAACATGCGCATATGGTAATATGAAGAGAAACCATCAGTTTGAACAATATATTCAGATCGGCATAATAAGGTGTTGGTCCAACCTATAGGTACTGACCAAGGGCATCGTTTATAAGAAACAAAAAACGGCAGGTGCCCCGTCCCCTGAAAGCTATATTGTAGGTTATACATTTTTTAATCGATTACAACCATCAGCGATCCTAAAAGTATTTCTGACCTTAGACTCATAGGTATCTTATGTGGATTATCAAAACTTGCCCGTAAATTGATCAAATATTTGGACGACATGACTATAGGCTATTACCATCTACACAGTCAGGTTGCCGTTCTGGGTACAGTTGCACAACAGCTTTACTTCATATAACTGATAATATTATTTAAGCCTTGAACAGTTATTACTGCACAATATTGGTCATGGCATACCTTAGTAAAACATTTGATACTGTCAACCATTCAACGTTATTAGCTATTTTGAAGTCATGTGTCCTTACAGAAGGGCCATTATTGCTTATTAGTTCATATCTACAAGATCGTACCCAGTCTTTAAAATTAGAAGACAAAATTGTACAATCCAGAATAGTTAAATCCGGTATTCCACAGAGATCTATTTTGGGCCCGTTACCTTTTATGCTCTACGCAAGCGGATTCCATAAATGCATGCAACACTGTTTTATACATACATATGCGGATGATACACAAATTTATTTATCTTTCCCAATTACTGATAGATACTGTGGACGATAATCTAATCACCGATCTAAAGTATTTATCAGATGTAGCAGCTGATTTTCTCTTCTTTTAAATCCTTCCAAATCATAAGCGTTGATATTTGCAAAGAAAACAGCTCAAACATCTACAGTCTAAAGTTAACGTCAGTATCAATAATAACACCATAAATATTTTAGACAGGACGAAAAATCTTGGATTGATAAAATTGATCGGGATCTGCGATTTAGGGATCATATTTCTTGGAACATACAGAGGTGTTATGCATCTTTGAAGCTATGTCCCCATAGAACGTATCTGCCAATAAAGACAAAAAAAGGTGTGACGCTTTAGAAATGTTATTTGATCCTTTTGAAGATACTGCGGGGTATAGTTTAGTAACTGAAAAACTTTCTTGTAGATAATTATAGTAGGCCCTATTTTTTAGCAATTTGTAAGAGTCTTTGTATATTTCTTCAGGTAGATCACTGTATTAATTGTAATTAAAAAAAGCTATGAAAAATTACTATATAGCGCTCAAAATTGTTCAGTATTTTTAGATGCTCCACTAATTTAGGTGTATTCATGTGTCAGCTGTAAATCAAAATTAAAATTAACCGAACTGATGAAATTGTTAATTTGGAGGTAGGAGGGAAAATTGGGAGAATTTATTCAGGTTTTTAATTGCCTCGAACACCGTTGGTTATTTGAGGTGCATATATTGGGGTTTAATTTGTTAGATTTTAGACCATCTAATTTTAAATTTTGTGCTCATCCCTCCTCAAATAATCCAGTGATGATGCCCAGGTTACTGATACCCCTGATTTCCTTGAAATGAAGCTATTATATACATTATGTCCCAGCTAAAATTTTCCACCCACCTTATCTCTGAAATGATAAATAAAAATAAAAATCGCCGTGACACATCGACTTTTATTTCATAGGGAACTCTTTTACCGAATATGTCATCATTGTGCCATCAACCCTTTCACCACCAGCAACCCCTACTTCAAAGTCTTAAATGAGACTACGATACTTGCGTTTTTGAAGGGAATTAATTCATTGACAAATACAACAATGTAATCAGATTGGAGATTAATTATCATCTATTATGAAGTTAATAAAAAATATGGTGAGCATCAAAATGAAGTGTTATTTGTGTTAAGGTTCTAAAAGGGAGCCCTTTTAAGCCATACAGATGTACAGGAGATATTCAAAATGTCTTGTTGTTGAATGTTTTTATAGGGACATTTGAAATCCAAAGTTCATATTACTGAGCCCGGTTCGGTTCCGGACCCCCACAGGAACTCCAGAGATATTGAGAAATGTGCGAATATATTTTGAATATCGTCTGTACGTCTGTATGAAACAGAATGTGTTTCATTTGGAACCCTTTTTACGACAACATTTTAGGTAATGAAAATAATACTTCATTTTGATAATCACCATATCTTTAATCCGATTACACTGTTGTATTTTTCAATGAATTCCCTTCAAAGTGATGTATCACACGTATGGTGGCCTCATTTGAGATTTTGAAGTAGAGGTTGTTGGGGGTGAGGGGTTGATGGCACAGTGATGACGTATTTGGTGGAAGAGTTCCCTCTCGGAATAAAAATAGACCTGTTACGGCCATTTTCATTTTCTTTTATCATTTTAGAGATAAGGAGGGTGGCAAATTTTAGCTGGGACACACTGTATACAGGAACTTGCTTTAGTGACCAGACTATGCTGAAAAGACAACATCAAAGAAGACACATGTATATCTATCCATAAATAGGGGAAAGAATACAATTAACGCATCACCCAAAGTCGGGTCCAAAGCATTACAAATGTGACAAGGAAAGCAAAAAAAAAAATAAAAATATGATATAACTGATAGTCCAGCACGATATGTAAAAAATTTCAGTTACCTAACACAAGGTAATATAAATCGCAAAGATAATGAATACAATGAAATGAATTGATGAATGAATTTCAGTTACCTAACACAAGGTAATATAAATCGCAAAGATAATGAATACAAAACCATATACAGAGTCGGCAGCCTTTTACTCCCCATGAACGTCTACTGTGAGTAAGAGAAAGACCGTCTGAAGACCGTATACGAGACCATGTGTAAGAGAAAGACAACAAAGTCAGCTGGTGATACACGAAAATATAGAAAGAGTAAGCGAATATCTCATCCTGCTTCTAGTCGTGGCCATCGCGGCGGCAGCGGCAACGGCGGCGGCGGCGGCCGGTGGGCTTAGATACAACGTTGTCGCGCATTGAGCATTTTCTTTGAACTAGGATTTTCCGTTTTGGATCGGTATTTTAAAAAACTAAAAACAGAAAGGAATGCGTGAATGTGAACTCGTCATTGTAAAAATCATTATTGTCGTATAGAAGGTGACACTGTTCGATCGATCCTACTTCAAATACGCATTTTTTTATACCATACGTTTCATGCCACAAACTGCAATCACAAAACTTTTCAAATCTGAAAATCCAAAAAATTCCATACTGAAATTACTGAACACCTGTGTGACACAAACTAGAAATAGAGAGAGTAATGAAATTCGTTTCTGTGAAATTCACAATTGAGATTTGTGAATTTGTTGAATAAGTTTATTTTAAAATAAATTGAGGCTTGCCGCACTTGCGCATGAAAACAAAATTAAATTGACATCCTGTAAAATTACATGTAAATCCGGTTCTTCCCATTGTTTGCCATGTTTACACACGGTATTACCATAAAACCTTGATCGATTAGGTAATTAAACTCCGTTGGTTCAGAAAAATCAAGAATGATTTCTTGTTCGAATAGGTTCGGCAACAGTGCAAACCTGTTTTGTGCGTCGCTGCGTCGTCTCGATGCAGTGTTGCCAGATTACACGATTAATCATGTAATTACACGATTTTGGTCCCTATTACACGATTACACGAATAAAGGGCAAATGGACTAGTATCATGAATTTTATTTCTGGTTGCATATGATAGAGTACGTCATAAAAAGCATCTCATTTTTTTCTCCGATTTTTTTTGGGCACAGGAAAGCCGTGAAAATGAGGAAAATATTTGAATTCTCCTAGGGCAGTGACGTCACTGCCCTATAGGCGAACAGCCAATCAAACGACAGATATGTGTGCTGTGTTGCCGCATTCTGATGGCGCGCGGAGCTGTACGCGGGCTGGCTCATCTATCTTGTCTTCTGTTCCCGTCTGATATGTTTTGTGGTTTTAATGTCCCGTGATCCGAAATTCCAGGGCTGTTCCAAATTACGGTTCTATCACCGTCCTAGAACTGTTTTCATCATGCCCCACCCATTTTGTGATTCTAGAATCGATGATTGGTTGGTACGCTGGTGGACCAACCAATCATCGTTTTGAGAACTGTAAAATGGGCGGGGCATGATGAAAACAGTTCTAGGACGGTGATAGAACCATAATTTGGAACAGCCCTTCCGAAAGCTAAGTTAAGGTTCCTGATCCGTCAATCCTGTCAATCAATCGTCATTCGGTCATTGTCATTTCCAAATTCCATTGGGCTTTGGCTGTAATTTTCAACAATCTTAAAGTTATTATTATTTGTTTGCGTTTATTTGTACAGGATATCCTTTTATTCCATTTTAGTAGGTTTCAAGTTATTTTATCATAACATAACCAACAAGTATGGGTAAAATCGATAGTGGATTCACAAACGCCGATTCAGATAACCTGCCTAAAGTTGATATGGCTATGGTGAACGACTTTTATGTGGATAATATGCAGTTCTTCAATACGAAGATGAGAAATGTGAAAGCTAAGAAGGGAGTTTCAAATTATTTATAACACTTTGGATAGCAAATAACATGTTTATGTGAAATGTAAATGTTTTGCGAGTCGGAGCTGTTCTTGGCAACAATGCACTGCTGATAATTCGCGCGGTTGGCACTGATTGGCTGAATTTGAATTCCTTTCTTTAAACTTTAGAATGGAATTACTAAAAAACAAAATGATGTAGAAAGTAACGAAATGCAGCAGAACGTTTATTTGTGTATGCACTAAGCGGCCATAATAATTAAATCATTGTTCTTAACCTCGTGATACTAGTCCATTCACATGATTTTTGGCGTTCGTTAAAAAAATAGCACTGTTGCCAAACCTGGTCGAGCAGAAATTTCTTGTTGACTTTTCTGGATTTGGAAGTTTAATTGTCGATCAAGGTTTTATCGTAATAGGTAGGTATCTTAGGCACGTAGTCAGGGTCGGGTTAGAAAATATTTTAGTGATTTATATAATTCTAAACTTACTTTTATGCTAGGTACAATTACTAGACTGCGAGCTTAGGAGGAACCGACAATATATTTTGGAAATGGTCAATTATTGGGTAAAATATTCAAGGGGTTGAAACAAATTTAAACAAACATTTTATGGTTTCTAGGTATCCACTATCTAAGTTCTAAGTGTTACTCATAAAATTATTGACAAATAAACAATACTAAACATTATTTGTAATAGTACTACTAACTGTGATACATCGGGAAAAGCTAGATGTACCAATCTGCAGTTTATGCCAAATTTCCTTGTTTTGGTGTTGACGAAAATAAGAAAATTCTAACAGTTGAATTTATGTACACATTTACTAGCATTATGTTGCTTACAGTTTTTGCTCAGAGAAGAAATCACTTTTTGTTTCACCTTTACGGCTTTATACCCAGGTAGATTATAATGAATATTTTTTTAGTTTAGTTGATAATGGATTTTGATTTTCAGATTTGAAAAGTTTTGTGATTGCAGTTTGTGGCATGAAACGTATGGTATAAAAAAATGCGTATTTGAAGTAGGATCGATCGAACAGGGTCACCTCCTATACGACAATAATGATTTTTACAATGACGAGTTCACATTCACGCATTCCTTTCTGTTTTTAGTTTTTTAAAATACCGATCCAAAACGGAAAATCCTAGTTCAAAGAAAATGCTCAATGCGCGACAACGTTGTATCTAAGCCCACCGGCCGCCGCCGCCGCCGTTGCCGCTGCCGCCGCGATGGCCACGACTAGAAGCAGGATGAGATATTCGCTTACTCTTTCTATATTTTCGTGTATGGTTTAACTATTCTGAATTGAATCACATTTCCTTCAAGCTGTTATACCAGGGTGCACTGACTGTATGTGAAATCACATAATAGATAAACGCAAAACATGCTCGAAAACCTACTAAAGTCCCCCGATATTCCAGTAACAATCAACCAAACAAATTACTGCTTGACGGCGACACGCTGCAAAAGCAGACGTGAATATGTAACGAGAACAATATTTTTCTGATCTACTGCGGACGGCGTCCATAGTAGACACTTTTTTGTAGCTTTCCTTATCGGCGGGCCGGGACCACAGCCCAGACTGTCCACTTACAGTAGGAAATACATTAGCGGCGCGTGTATTGAGCTATCAGCGAATTTATTGAAAAGTATTTTGGTATTAGATATCAAGATGGCTTTTTGGAGACCCTTTGAAAGTGACCAAGAAGATGAAAACAATGGTGAAGGTGAATTTGATGATGAGTTCAAAAACAAAGACTTAAATGTGCAGTGTCAGCGTATTGTCCTGAATATATATCAGTGTTTAAAGCGGGAAAATGCGGAAACATCCAATAGAGCCCTAATTAAAAGAATCAGTGAGTTAACAAAACTTTCACATTCTACAATTTTTCGTGTCATCAAGGAAGGGGACACAATAGATCATGGAGTGAAACGCAAACGAACAAAGGGAAAACTCGCAAGAATAGATGATGGTGACAGAGACGTTATTCGACGCGTAGTTTATGGTTTCTATGAGCAGAATACTGTTCCTACATTAGAGATGATTCAGGAAAAACTAAGAGACTATTCAAATTATAACTATAAGTGTTTGGAAACTTTACGCAGTATTTTAGTGAGTTGTGGATTCAAGCATAAAAAAATAGACAACAGGATGTGTATTATGGAGTCTCAGCGGATAGTTGCATTGCGAGGAGAATTTATTCGAAGAATCAGACAATTTCGAGGCCAAGGAAGAACTTTAGTTTACCTAGATGAAACGTGGTTTGATACACACGATGTGGTTCGCAGTGGTTGGGTGGATGAGTCAAAAAAATGCTTCTTGAGTACTCCTAGCTCAAGAGGAAAAAGAATAATAATATTACATTCAGGAAGTGAAAGTGGCTTCGTACCGAATGCTCTGTTACTATCTGCTAAGAATATTGCAAAATCTTCGGCGGACTACCACGAGGACATGACAGCAGATTTGTTCGAGAAATGGTTTCAAGAACAGCTTTTGCCTAATCTTCAACCGAACTCTGTTATTGTCATGGACAATGCTTCCTATCACTCCCGCATTCTGAACAAGATACCAAACACGAATACAAAAAAAGCAGACATTTTACAGTTTATGGTAAATAAAGGCATAGCAATCCCCGAAAAAAACAATATAAAGCGGGAGTTATTGAAAATTATAAAATCTCACAACTTTAAAAATGAATATGTTATAGATGAGCTATGCAAAGCACAAGGTCATACACTTTTACGACTGCCACCTTATTATTGTATTTTTAATCCAATAGAATTGATCTGGGCTATTCTGAAAAAACGTGTGAGACAACTTAACAGGACTCCAACATCTAGTGAGACCGTATTCAATAATATACGGCAAGTAGTACGTGAAATCACTAATCATGAATGGAAGAATTGTGTTGGACATGCCATTAAAAGTGAAGACCAATACACAACTTTGCCACCTGTTCCTCCTGTAATCATACACCTCAATCATAGTTCCAGTTCCAGTGACGATTCTGAAAGCGACAGTTCTTGATAGCGAATCAGATATTTCTAAATAATAACTTCTCCGATTCTCTGGTTTTTGTTAAATGGGGGTAAGTACACATACGAAGCTACATATACTGGGTTTCTTACTGCAAATTTGCGAAATAAATGAAGTTAACGATATGGCAAGCACCTCGATCCAAAGCTAAATGATTCATATTTGTTTAGTAGTACTAACTCAGTTTTGGTTTTTGAAAATTAGTGTTGGTTAGTCACGATTTTTTATATCAGTGATTTTCAAACGTGATGCGATCACCATCATGATTGCCCCCGTTATCTTTTGAGCCGTGATCCGTGATTTCGGGCATAAGTTATACCTACTGTGTCTTCCCAATCCTCATACAACATGGTATAACCTAATTTCTTCATATTTATGGAATGTCAATGTGACAACCAATAAGGTCGCTTGTTTGAGGGAACTGGGGAAACGGGGAACTCTGTATGTATTTTTAGGTTATTTTTAACAGCCATTTGCTGCAAATATTCGAGGAAGCAAGCATATTGTTTTGCTTATGATATTAACTGTTATATTGTGGCAGTCGTGAATTGTCGTCCTAGTTGCATTACTGTGATTTGCAACAAGTAGGTACTTTACATATCCTAGAATATGAAATATTTGAAAACCCGGTGTAAATTCCTAGAATTTGTTGAAAGACTTTTAGGATCGTATTCATAGTCGATACCTAAGGGTCTCTTGATAATGTTAAGATCCAATAAATATTTTCTATGTAGTACGTATCTGCGTAATTTATTAACCTAACGAAAACAAAATTCTGTCCCGCCGCTCATGGTTTTCAAAGAAGCCGCCGACAGCCGGTCGGGGCTCAGTTTTTTAGGTGATTCAATTCACAATAGTTAAACCATATCACCAGCTGACTTTGTTGTCTTTCTCTTACACACGGTCTCGTATACGGTCTTCAGACGGTCTTTCTCTTACTCACAGTAGACGTTCATGGGGAGTAAAAGGCTGCCGACTCTGTAGATGTAGCGGTTTAATCGGGTATAGATATTCTTCCGATGACACGACAATACAGTGAGAAAATCAGAAATAATGTACGAAGAGGTACAAAAATAAGATAACACGGTACTTACAGTAGTTTGAAGTAGGAGAGACACTAAAGAAAAAAAAATGAACAAAACACCCTGCTCGCAACATTTCTCGTCAGATTAAGCTTCTTCTTCATATTGGTGTTGGTGTATAGAGGAAACCCATTGTTGAACCATCTTATGAAGTGATTCTCATTGCGAATAGTTTTATGTGGAAAACTTTTCTCAATAGCCCGCCGGAACATTTCTAATATAAACGGAGCAATATTATACGACTCAAGGTAAACTATGCAAATTCTGCTGAGATAATCCACTAAATTGTCAACAGCTGGTTTTGTCTTTATTCTAATGATAGAGCTTGAATTGTGCCCATACCTTTCCAGCGCTTCCATACCTCTGCAGGTATTTCACTAACAGTTAGTACTGTTGGAAACAAATATTTATTTTAGTTATAAATAATGTTGGATTGGAGTTAAGGTACTCCGAATTTTGAAAGTAGAGCAATGTTACCTATTATAACGACATCGCCCATCGGAAACCAAAGTTCATCGAAGTTAATGCGTTATTGAGATTACGCGATGACAAGCACTAATGGATGTGTCTGTGTTTACAAGACAATATGGATGATAATGTATATAAAATAACCTTACTGGAGATCGGTTACAAAATATAAAGGATTAGGACGGGTCGATCTTGGTAGTCTGTTGCGGTCAGTTCTTTTGGCAGCGTCTGTCAAATCTATTATTAGTCACTGATACCAAATCACCATGACATGACAAGTTATACAATTGTGTAGCGTGTACAAATGATTTAAAATATATTATCAAAATGAGTGTTCACTAGTTCAAATGCAGCGCGAATTGCGCCCATTTTACGGAAGATGCGGTGGTCCTTCAAAGTCGACTTTGCAACGTTTGGTTACGAAATTTGAGACAACTGGTTCAGTCAACAATCAACCAACACCAGTACGTCAAAGGAGTTCCTGATCAGCCAAGTGCATCATCGTTGTCCGTGAAATAGTCCAAGAGAACCCAAGACAGTCACAGTCAATTCTCGCCGTGCACAAGAACTCTGCCTTTCTCAGACTTCAACCTAGCGAATTTTGTGCCAGGATTTTGGCCTACATCCATCCAAAATCCAAATTACCCAAGAACTCAAAGATGCTGACCATAGACAACGTTGTTTGTTCGCTGACTGGCCTTCGGAGCATTTTACAAGCATTTAACAAACAAGATTGCCATAATTTATATTGGTCAACGCTAACCCTCATCAGATTCACCAGATAATAATGCATCCACAGAAAGTTGCTTTTTGATGCGGATTTTGGGGCTGGTGGCGATATTGGTTCGTACTTTTTCCAAAACGACGTTGGTGAAGCCATTACCTTTACTAGCAAGCATTATAGAGCGATGATAACCGATTTTCTTTGGCCCAAGTTGGACGATATGGAGTTAGAGGACATGTGGTTCTAGCACTCTGCTTGTGCTGAGTTTTTTTTTGAAATGGGCAGTTGGAACTTATCCCATTAGTCAGAAACTATGATTCATCAGGATCTTACAAGCCTTAGAAGCAACCACATACAATGGTTTAGTCCAGAAAAGCCTGAGAGAATGAAACGGTAAGATTCAGGAAACGAGAAGTCCTGTAGCGAAAAAGTATGTCGGAGAAGAAGAGAAAATAAACCATTTCTTAACGTAGGAAGGATATAGTATAAGGAATTACACAGCGTAACAAGTTTCTCGCCTAAGGATCCATTTAGGCGTTTTTATTTAAACACAGAGACTGGAATTAGGCCACGATAAGGGGGTTAATATTAAAGACAGGTTGTGAAGAGAGGTAGTAACTATAACAACTATATTTTAATTCCAGCGTTCTTTATAAAACCGATTCAATACAGAAAGATGACGCCTCATGTAATGTGTTCAAGGGAGCAGTAACGCCGCACCTAATAAGACTGGAGTAAACGTGATTTTAGTACGTAGTGGTTTTTGAATAGCCAAAAAATATACGATCCAGATCACCTTCACAATCACAATGTGGACATAAAGTGGATAGTGCACAGAGTTAACATCTCTAGAGGGAGCCTAATTTGAATATTGGCCAGCCAACATCTATAGCGCTATTGTCACTCTTCTTCGTCCGCTTCCAGTTTCTTCAAAATCTGGCAGTTTCCGCGGTTTGAAGTATTTAACTGAGTATTTAATTATACATAATATACTTACAATGTAACTGATTTACGTGAAAATAATTTGTATTGATTTAATGAAATCTCAAAAATGGTAAATTTCATAGCGGAATGTCGCAATAACTTCTAATATGTCGTAAATCTGGCAACCTACAAGCGGCGTGCCCTTAAGCTGTCATGCGGCTGTCATTGTAGTTGTGGTTATTGCGTGTGTCGAGATTTTCGTGATTTTAGTGTATATTTGACTGACTTTGTGACTATTTGTGGTGTGAATTAAATTATTTATGAACAATATTGTCATAATTGCATGATGAGACAATATAAAAAGTGCATAGTTTGCTGTAATAGCGACGAATGGGTGAACACTTCTTATCATAGGTGAGTATAGGTTTTGTTTTAGTTTTCAGTAGCGTGATATATGGGGATAACTGGGAACAAAAGTAACTTCACTTCAGTTTGAGGAATAATAATGGTTGTTTAGTCTATGTTTTGTGCACGCGTTACGTTCATGTCAATCAACATGAATTTTCCAAATTCCATTTTTTAAACTATTTGAGGACGTGATTTGCAAAAATGTATGCCACATTTACTTACAGAAAATCTGTCTATGAGAATTTTATAGAACTGGATATTACCTAATGCAATTATTATATTTTATTTTAAAAACACTTCATGGTAATAATAAATTATCAACTGTTACAATGAAATTATAATAAGAGTAACTCGCTAAGTATAGCTAAATACTAATACAACTTATTGGTATCAGTTTGTAACATCATAGTAATAATTGAATCTATTAATGAACATCCAATTTGCATATAAAGTCGCACGCCACTGGTAATGCCCTCAAGCTGTCAAATTTCCGTTACATGTTGGCTGGTCAGCGACCTGTGCATTTTGTTGTTTACACTCCCTCTATAGATGTTAACTCTGTGGGATGGTGTAATATGCAATATTGCTAGGAAATGAACTATGTACAATTTTCAATTTTATAATGGTAGATAATCTATCTGGGGATGCTAACTGGGAATACTAAAATCGTCGTGCCAGTATGTACGGGGTATATAGGGGTGGATGAAGGTATACCTAGCAGGATAAGTAGAGCAATATTATTTCCGCTAGGATGCTCATTTCCTTTGTAGAAGTTTCTGTGATAGTGAGCAGTATTCGTGCTTAGATTGATGTACAGTCAATTCAGTTCCTGCTGGGATACTTTCCTTTGCCAGATGATCCACTTTTTCGTTGGTGAAAATTCCACAGTGTGCACCTGCATCTGACATACCTCATCCTTTTGTTGTAGCGATTTTAGTCATTTACAAATCTAGATTCTTGCGTGCAGTAAAAACTGACAGAGAATCAGAACAGATAGTAACATCTTTAAAGTGCATATCGTACACATACTTGAGGGTTTGAAGAATTGCAACGGCTTCGGCAGAGAAGATAGACATTTGATTTGGCAGCCTATACATGACACCTGCCCCTGAGCTTGGTATTTAGAAGGCACAACCGGTTCCAAAGGACTGCTTAGAGACTTCGGTGTATATATGCGTACTGTTTATGTGTCTTTGGCAGATCTATGCTAGGGTGGTGTTATTGACAGATGGCACGCCGCTGTATGATGAAATTATAATGCCGCAGTAGGACAGCAGTTGGAAAAGCCAGAAATTTGAATTTGAATTCTTGAATTGCTTTACAGAAGAGAATTGTGCTGAATTCTGGGAATAAAAACAAGTTGCTTGAAAGCTCCGTTCACCGCAGAATAAATTTTATTATTAAATGTAAAGCCTAGTGGTCGAAAAAAATCCTCTATCTGATAACAAGACACTTTGGAAGTTATATCCAAAGGTATCGTGTACATTATCACATAGTGCGGTCGTCGCTCCAGTGGCACACTTCCCTCAAATCAACTTGGAATACTATTAGCTCTGCGCTGCTCACCTCTAAAGTCATGGGTGTTACAAATGGACGACAAAAGGGAATCTATTTGTATTTCTCCAACTACGCTCGAGAAGAACGGTTCAGTGCTAGTCCGTACACTACTTAACAGTTAACACATTAGAACCGTTTGTCTACGTTTTGGTCGTTTGACACATACATACGAGTATAAGAGAAGGCTCAACATTTCTAAGTTTATGGTATTAAGGGGCCTGGATACACACATTCATACATATTCGGTATTTGCCATGTAAAACATGGACTCACAATTTCTCGCATAACACACTCTATTTTTAAACTACATATATAATATTTGAGAAGGCGATAGTCAAGAACTTAATGGATGACAACTATTTTCGATTTTCTCAAAAAAGTTTTTTAATGTGCAACAAAACGCGCAATGCAAAATCATACATTGTATAAATGCCTGTAATTTAACAACCAAACACGGTATCAAAAAAGGCTAAATAGTTGCAGAAGCGCAAGCTTTCTTCTTCAATTTGCTCTTTGAGTCATTACTGTAAATTTAAAGGCAACTTCAGGAGCTTGGAAATGTGAAATTCATTTTTATAGTGACCTTTGGAGCTTACCTTTGGACCTGTTGACCTTACCTTTGGATTTTTGGACTTATCTGCCTTCATCTTAGACACACACACTGGAGAAAGGGAACAGGTGGCCACGCCTCCTCGCTAACACGGGAATATGTCTTTTCTTGGATTCTCAATTTCGCGCGCTATACCCTAGACCCTTAAAAATACCGTTAAAGTTTCCTTCACAATGGTTGAATGCTACCTTCTAATTTTTGTATGGTTAAGCATCCGCAAAGGCATAACCTTAATACCAGAGTGCCGCGGTTTCTACGTAGAAGTTAGGTTAGGGTGACAAGAGGGGGGGGGGGGGGGAAGAAGTGTCGTAGACTCGTGAAAGATACCCCTAGGCAAACCATTTCTAGATACTTTGCAATATATAGATACAAAAGGGCAGTCACATCACTCCATTCTCAATGTTTCAAGAATGACCGCCTTGGAATGAGATACTGCAGTCCTGCGGGTGTATGCAACAAGTTTGGTGAGAGGCGAAGTTATCTCAGGCTCCAAATAAATTCCCAAGATTTCTTCCAGCAGTTATTGCAATTAACGAAACGTGTTCATACCCGATCATATTTTCTGTAACTCCTATACAAGATTGAATGAGTGACCTCTTGACAGAGGAGCCTTGTTGTTCGTCAAAACCGGATGGGCACTTTATGTTTGACAAATTACTTACTGGGTTCTTCAGATCAACGAAATTATCATGTTTTGTGACCTCGAGAGATTATGGTCTTCAGATACCAGCTTTCTGTGCTCCAATTCGAGCACCGATCAAGTTTATAGTTCCACAAAAGAAATATGTTATCACGAGAGATACAGGAGAAGAGGAAGCTAGGAGATACGCAGTTTCGGTACGCATTTCTTTACAACAATAATAGGGATCATGTCAGAAACAGTAGAATTATTGGTGTCAAGTGACTGCAGCATCTTTCAATCTGTTTTCGTTTTGAATCTTACCTCTCTTATAGTATGATATATCCTCGGTATTGAAAAGGATATTTACTGTGTAAATTGCTGCAAGAGGCTTACTGCTAAATTATATTTAGTGTGTCCGCATCGTTTTTGGGTAGACAGAAAGATGAGGCTGACAGATCTTAAGTGCAAAACTTCTCAGCTGGCCCTTGCAATAATTTTAACAAACCTGAAGCTCGGATAACATGTAGCGTTGTTTATATTGTATGCAGCACTAGATGTACAAAATGTATGCTGCATCAATAGATTGTCTAAAAATGTTAAATGTGAAAATTAAAAAAATGGAAAAGTGAAATGGAACTATGTAGGGTAATTAGCGGTGTCAATGACACAATAGTTGTTGATTGAAATTTGCAAAATGATGGGCGCACATTTCTCAAAAATATGTTCAAAAATACGTTTGTCGAAGTCTTCATATCAGAACAACGCTTTAAGTGCAACTTGACTGAGCTCTTCTTTTGAGGAGGGAGGGGCAGTTTGGTATACAGACGGCTCATTTACCGACGAATTCCGGCAGTGAGGTCTACGGGCCAAAAACAAAGCTCTCCCTCTCTCTCTCTTGGAGGATAACTCATGGTATTCCAAGCAAAAATATACAAGATTTTAGCTTGTGCCTCTCGTATTTACCAAGTTCATGAGCCTAGGAGGCTGTTCTGACAGCCAGACTGCATTGAAAGCATTGAGTGCTTGTACCCATATAGTAGAGAACTAACGCAACTCTGTCATGCATTTATGGCAGACGCCTGATCTCAACTCAAGCCAAACACGTTGTATGAAGTATCATATCCTTCACAATTGGTGTCCAATGTTGCCATTTGACGAGCAATGCCTGAATAATATGTATTCTGTGGGGTGTTATTATTAGGATCTAGGGCAATTTTTGGTACACGTACCTTACTTATTTTAGAACCTCTGGCCAAGGTGGGGCGGTTTTGTTCATTTGTATGTGACGGTGGTGGCAGGTGAATCGACGTGTGCACGCTGTGGCGAGGAGGAAGAGCTCTCGACACACATTCTATGTCGCTGTGAAGCCCTTGGGTATCACAGGCAGACTATATTAGGTTCAAGGCTCCTTGAACTTGAAGACATAAGATGGGGAAGACCCAAAGCCCTCTTCACCTTTGGCGATCAGGGCTGGACTTGGGAATTAGAGTAAGGAAAGGTGCAGGAGGGGCAGGTTGTAGGCCCATGTACTGGTGGCTCTTGTCACCAGAAAGCCTCTCTCCTTCTTTTATTCATTCATTCAACGGCTAGCAGATAATAGAACAAGTATTAGGCAAAAAGGTGCAATTGAACACAAACATTGTTATAGGCAATAAGTTTTAGCATTTACCTTGGGTTATCTCTATTTAACAATTGATAGCTATTACAACATTTTATTTAATCATGGGATGCTCATTTACAATAACATTAGTACACTCAATTGAGGTACCAACAAGTTATGATCTTGGGGTACTATCTCTGGCTAACAGAAGGCGTAATGTTATTATATGTATGTACTAACTATCACACATACGTAAATCTCCTTTATTTTGATTATGTGCCATGACCCATACCCTGATGAACAAGGATGAAACAATTGCCTGCCTAACCGATTCGTTGCAGGTTAAGAAAACAACCCATCGAACAGGAAAACAGACATTTTAGACGTTTTGCTTTAGTCCAGTATTATTTTTTCTAGTTGCGCGAATATCAAATTTCTTTGGGCACCCATGCCACTCTCCCCTACCCCCCTCCAATGGAGCGCGACGGGTGCGTTATTGATTCCCAAGGATCCAGAGATACGCCCCTAACCAGAGAATCGGCCAATGCGCGACGGCTGTTTCGTTGCCAGGCGAAATTTTGCAAAAACAATTTTGTAGTCTGCCCCATAGGCGCCACTTCTGTGTCATTCGTATTTCTTCATACAAGAGCATCACTGACAATATGGTCTAAACATATAATAAAATATGTAGCCAAATCTTATATGATATCAGAGAGTATACTCGGTGATTCACCCACACAGTTGTTGGTTATAATTAGTAGTTTAAATTTTAGATTTGATTTTAAAATTTTATTGTCGTTTTAATTAAGGCTGATATTTCCAAGATGGCGGCACACACAAACTACTAATTTCTTCATACAAGAGCATCACTGACTATATTGTCTATATACATATAATAAAATATGTAGCCAAATCTTATATGATGTCAGAGAGTATACTCGGTGATTCACCCACACAGTTGTTGGTTATAATTAGTACTTTAAATTTTAGATTTGATTTTAAAATTTCATTGTCAGTATTTAAGGAAGGTAGTAAAAAAGATGTGAACAATTACAGACCAATATCGGTATTGAGCATTTTCTCGAAAATTGTGGAAAAACTGATGAAAAAGCGCATGTTACAGTACATTTCAGACACACACCATGTTGATGACTTCCAGTAGGGTTTCCTTAGAAACAGTAGCACATTAAGCACTACAGTAGATTTTATAAACGAAGTTTCAAAGACATTAGATAATAGAATGATAGCTGTTGTAGTGTTTATAGATTTGAAAAAGGCTTTTGATGTGGTTAGTTTTGACACCTTAGTAAATAAATTAAAGAAATTAGGATTTACGGGTAACATGCTTAATTTAATTAGAACTTTTATTGAAGGTAGAAAACAGTTTGTGTATCTTGACGATGTTACAAGTGAAATAAAACCAAACACATATGGAGTGCCGCAAGATTCAGTTCTGGGGCCACTGTTGTACTCCCTATATGTTTTAAGCTTAAAAACTGCTAAACTCAAAGCACGTTATTTTACATTTGCGGATGACACTGCACTTGTTTATACAGGTATGAACGAAAACGAGTTGTGCAGAAAGATCAACAGTGACCTCCAGAAATACGTAGATTGGTTGTACTGTAACAAACTAAAAATAAATATAAATAAAACAAAATATATGGTATTTAAGCAAAAGAACAAACAGGTACAAAATATAAATATATATATTAACAATACACCATTAGAGCAAGTTGATAAAATTAAATATCTTGGATTAGTTGTAGATGATAAATTAAGTTGGACTCAACACATAAATAAAATAAATGATAAACTTGTAGCCATGATCTCTATTATATTCAAATGTAGAAATTACCTAACTAAGAAAACAAAAGATATGATCTACAATGCTTTTTTCGAATCTCATTTTAGATATTTACTCCCTGTATGGGGCACTTGTAGCAAAACTAATTTTTATAAAGTTCAAGTATTACAAAATAAAGTACTTAAGGTACTTTATAACTATGAAAGGCTAACTAACACAAATAAATTATATAAAGAACTTCATATCTTCAACTTAAGTGCTATGATGCAGATTGAACAATGTAAACTAATATTTAAAGTCCTTAATAAGCAACAGAAGTCAAATACAGTGTTAATATTATCTAACCAGGTTCATAATTATGAAACGAGAATCATAAACAATATTTATCAGATAAATACAAGAACTAACTTAGGTGTTTACAATCCTATAGTAAATGCGTCAAAAACGTTTAATAACCTACCTAGAGACATAAAGAATATACAAAATTTTAGTTCCTTTGTTGCAAAACTGAAAAAGCACTTTTTTTGTAATTTATAATTATATAAGTGTTATACACTCTGTACATTTATATTTTAGGTTAGTTTTCTCGAGGCCGGTATTGCAAGCACAGTTTAGAGAAATTAAAAAAAAATGTAAAAAAAAATGTTTATTTTGTTAATAAAGATTTGTTTCGAAAAAAAATTAAGGCTGATATTTCCAAGATGGCGGCACATACGGTTCTACCGAAACTACTAACAACTCGATGTTTTCAAACAAAACACTATATTATTTAATTTTCAGATTTACTGCTAAATTCTACATTTACCTTAAATTTCTAATTTTTTCCGACAAATGCCACTACGTGAATCAAAGAAGCGTCGAAAACAACGTATGCTCTGAAATTTATTGGAGCTCTTAAAGATCGTTTGAAATAAAAAATAGAAAACTTCCATGTTGGTATGGGAGTGTTTTTTGGCAATCGTGGTTGTCGACAACTTCTAGAATTTTGTTGAAAGTCAGAAAATATATGTATATTCAAAAACCGTACTAGATGGGTATAAGTAAACCTATTACATTCCCCGGGGAATGGAAGTTGTAATTTAATCTTTTTTCGATACACGATACATTGAACTCACTAATGTTTCTTAATTATTTAGTAGACTTTGACTCTGAATTTAATATGCTTCAATAAAGAATCCTGCAACCAAAAAAATAGACCATCGGTTTTTCAAGCATCTTAACTAACTTTATAGCTTGTACATAGATCCCTGCGACCCCATGTTGGTTATTTAAAAGAGCAAAAGTACTCATCCTTGGATAGACTACAATTATAGTGAATGCTACTGTCATTCCATACTTTCTAATAATAATTTTTTTTGTATTAATTACTGATATTGTAGGAGTTAGCAATCAACCTGAAGATGGTTTAAGGTAAAATAGACCGAAACGTCAAAATATTAAAGAAATTCATCAAAAAAGTATTCGTTAATATTTTATCATAAATTATCTTCGGATAAATTTTTTTCCGATAGTATTTTCCCATCTGTTGCACTTTTAATCTTAATGTTTAATGGAGCCAAGCGAACCTATTAGTACTATCAAGTCAATTTATCTACCTTTAATATTCATTTACAGCTGCAATGCTTCTATCTTGATGTTTATTATACCATTCCAATTAATACGTTTAGTTACTTAGTGAACATTTATTTTGATATTTGATTAGAAGCGTTTTCGTTTTCATAATTACAGTGACCAACTCATGTCACAATGGTATTTTTTTCTTTCTAACCCCTATTTCTCACGTAAGTTTTCCTTGTGATAAAAGTTACAAAAGTCCGTCGTTATCATATGTTCCGAATCACGCGCTACACGCCCCACAGTTTACGACTTTATAAGGTGACTTGAGCGACCTTTGCTGGAGAGAGGATAAAGAAATAAGAACATCGCTGTATTGTGGCAAAAAATAGAACTCAGAATCGATGCCTTGGGTCACAGCCCCTTTCTTTTCCAGTGAGAACAAACAATGTAATGTAACTTGTCAGAGAAGTTTGAAATAACATTAAGAACTCTAAAAGGGGTGATACACGTACGAACTTTAAGTACGCGGTTTTTAAGTTCGCGAACTTACTCGGCTCGACGCGGTGACACACGTGAAGCTGAAATTACTCATTTTGATAATTTTCCTAAATAAACAAAACTTTTAACAAACGCCAAACACAACAACCGTTGCGCATCGATGGCCTGCCAAAACAAAATGGTGGCTCGCGGCTCGCAGTACGAGCTGAAACCAACTACGAGCAACATTTCAAACCAGTTGGCTCGCCAGCGGTTTGCGCGACGGTTTTAAAGTACGCGTACTTACGGTGACACACAGGCGAAAAAGGTCGTCGAGCCATAAATTCGCGTACTTGCTCGTACGTGTATCAGCCCTTTAAAGAAGCTCGTTTCACTATACAGGCTTACGGCATGGATGTAAGAAACCAGCTAAGTTTACCCGTAAAAATTGCCAAGGTACTTAACTACGCATTTTTGAGTCACATAAAAATATCTCAACATGGAATTATTTTTCCTTTTCACACAATTAATTAATTAATTTTACGAGAATAACAACGAATAAAACATAAGAAAACTGGAAATCGTTCAAGATCGAATTCAAAAGACTTTTTTATTTGACTATGCCAGATACTTGCGGGCGGTATAAAAAATATTGTAAGTATACCTTGCACGTAGCACCTACCTGCCAAATGTTTCTCCTCTCTTCATGTTTCACCTTCAATTCAAGAAACATACAGAGATCACGAAAATATCCTAAAACCAAGTTTTTGGGTTTTTTTAATTCATCGATTCATTGTTTATTGATTACACCACCAAAGATCATCCAATTTCTCAATCCTCTCTAGTAGTGAAAAATTGTCAAAATTTTGTTGCAATTAAATATACAGGGTGTTTTCGAAGTAGGGACTTTCCTTTTCAGAAACATCTGCCCTTAAAATGACAAAGCTAATGTACGGTGAATCAGCAGCAGAGGAATAAGAAAAATGATAAAAAATACTTACTATTCGTTCGCTGCGAAGTTTTAAGTGCGTTCCTGTCATATGCGTCTTATTGATATGGTTGGAAGTTTGCGCCGCGAGGCTGACAAGCCAATTATTTCTTCTTCAATATGGACCAGCGAGACAAATCGACAGGGTGTAGGGTGAATACGGACAGGAAAATGATCAACACACACTCAAGACTCAAGTCCGAAAGGCATTTTGACCACATTCACCAAACAATAAACTCATATCCATAAGTTCATTATAGTTATACCGGTTGTATCATTTTTATGTTGTTTTTAAAGTCCGACGTAGCACGTCAACAGACGACTAATGCGTTCTGCTACCTACATCTATGCTCCATAGTAAACTGGGTTTTTTCGTTTTTTACGTCTGTTTTGATCTAATCGCACAGGGATGGAATTAGAAACGAGGATTCCATTATCGGTCATTTTCTTGGTATCCCTACACATTTCGGTTATATGTTATTGAGAAAAATCTCCTTTTGGCGAGTGCTAGGTATATACCCTATGAAGAATAGTTACAACGTAGGAAACACCTTGTATGGAGTTTCCAGGTGATATAGGTACATAATAAAATATGTCACAAGGCTCTGAACAATCCCTTTATGAATAATAGTATATTTTTCAACGCGCCCTAATGACGTTAATAACTGACGCAATTGAAATTTGCTTTAAATTAACAAGTAAGTTGAATACTATACTATATACGACTGCAGCAATGATGGTATGATTTAAATACATAATAATTATAAATTATTGATAACTTAACCACACTTCGGTCACCAAAATTAATACTGTAGACCGTATACGCCTTTGCAATAAATACAACGTGTAATCATATGCATTTCCAAGGGATCAGTATTGTTATCTAGTATGCATTGTTCATAACTCCCATTATTTGTTTATACGTATATGTTCAAAATAAGTACAAAAATAAAATGCGTCTAAATTTCACAAAGCGCAACTGCGGTGTACAGTTCACACGATTAATGATGATTGGCGGAACAGTTTTCCGTTCAATTCATGACGCTCTTGGTAATTGGGTAAAAGATTAACAAATAGTTTGGACATCGTAAGATGTACATTATACGTTCATTTGAAAACTTCCCACCCCGGATTTCTCGAAACCTCTGATTAAAAGAAAAAACGCCGAGACACGTCAAAAGATATGTGGGGGGAATCACTTTTTAACCAAAAACTACTCAGCTCTTTGTACCCTCTGCACCCCAGGATCATCTCTTTAAAAGTTTTAAACAGCAAGTGGTATCGAATAATATCTTGTTTGATTTTTTAAAATCGATCGACTTGTTTTCGAGAAAATTAGAATCTTATCTTTATTTAACTTGTTCAAGTAGAATACAAATACGAAAATATCACTTTTTATTGCAATAAGTGTTCAAATGTTGCCCGTTATTGGCCAAACAATAAATAATAAATAATATAGGCAAATTTCAAATTCCTGACGGAAAGTGATCGCAATCGGGTTGTTCAGATTAACAGCTGTTCTTCTCAACTATCTGTTTTTTTACAACTTTTTAGTTGTTCGATGTTCGTCCATGAAATCATAAATCACACTAGTTGAATGCTCGTATACTAAAAAGTTAGTTTTATGAGCAATATATGTTGGGTGTGCTGTCACTTGTCAGAGATCAACTGATCCATCCATTCGAAAACAAAACAAGATCCAATTTGATAGTTTGCTAATCCTTAAACAGCTGATACTGATCGAACTGGATCAAGATCACTATTTCCGTTAAAGCATTTTGATATTTCACTTAACGTAAGCGAATGCAATAAAAAATTGGAACCTAAAACTCAGATATTGCAAACACTTTGAAGGCAAAGATAAAACATTGATGTTTCTCATATTAGAGTGATTCAAATTTATAAAACTTCAACCTTGCCAAAGAATTGAATTCAAGACATTACTTTTCCTGAGTGTAATATTTCTAATATCACTAAGCATCTAGTGTTATATGTAATTATGTCTTATATGAGAAAATACGCAATTACAGTATAACGCCAAGGTAGAAATCAGGCACGTATTTAGAGGGGGGTCTAGGGGGTCCGGAACCCCCTCGAAACGTTATATAATGCCGTCTAAAAAATGGAATCAACAAATTTTTGTACCCCCCTCGACGAGAGCAAATTTAAGGTGGCAACTCTAATCTGGACCCCCCGAAAGGGACACCCATAATCTGATTCCCCCACCAAACCAAATCCTGGATACGTGCCTGGTAGAAATATTATATAGGACATATTTGCGGTCCAAAAACAAACATAAGAAAACTTACAAAGACGTAGAATCCATTGTTTGTTATAAGATTCTCCCTGAAAGCATACCCAGCGAGGGAGGCGAGACACAGTCTACTGGGAAATTACGCAATACAGTCGTGTTTCAATTTTGTATAGGCAGGTTCCATCACATTTCTTGTTATCTGCTTTGTGCATTACTGTCATATCATTTTACGTTTGTGTCTCGAAATTATAAGTATGTTTCTTAAACCTATCCATAATTAGGTGAAATAATCAGGTTTATTTTCGGTGCATAATATATACAAGTCTGGTGATCAAAATACCTTTTAAATTCAGTATAGTACTGGGAGAAGTTGTATGTGATAGCGTGTCATTATGATAAGTTATGTTACTCAATTTGGAAGAGACAGGGAGCTATATTACTTTTAGTCCCAGAAGGTGTATTTTGTCGCCAATGTTATTCAATCTATATATGTGAAGAGAGCATTTACTGAGGCAACCTCGGATAGCCCTATCGGCATTAAACTAAACGGATATCCAATCAACAATATCCGATATGCAGATAACATTTGTCATACCTACTACGTTACGTTATTGAGGAAATCCAACAGCTGGGACTAAAGATAAATATCAACAAAACCAAGTTCCTTGTTGTTAACAGAAACCATATCCCAAACATCTGAGTACACTCGAACGGGTCAGCAAAGTAGAAATCTGGGATATATGATAAGTGAAAGATGGGACCCAGATCAGGAGATAGGATGCAGAATTAAAAAAAAAACAGGACAATTGTCCTGAAGCATCAAAAATTTCTTACCAGCAAAAACTTCAGTCTCAGATACAGGATGACAGAATTTTATGTCTAGTCTACTCTATTGTACGGCGTGGAAGCATCGTCGCTGAAGACAGTAATAATTATAACTAAGATCAAAGCGTTCGAAATGTGGATTAGGCGACGAATGCTGAGAGTGTCCTGGGTCGATCATGTGAGAAATGAGAACGTTCTCCAGAGAGCCGGTTTAGCAGAACGATAACTTCTTGAGGTTATAAGGAAAATGAAAGTAGCTTACCTAGGACATACAGGGTGTTTCCTTAGTTGAGACTTTTCTTCATAGGGCATATAGTACATGCCAAAAGGAATCATTTTTCTCTGTAACGTACAACCAAAATGTTTAGGGATATAAAGCTATTGATGGGAAATGAAATGCTCATTTCTAATCCCGTTCCTGTGTGATTAGGTCAAAACAGAGACAAAAAACGAATAAAACCCGTTTACTATGAAGCATAGATATAGGTAGTAGCGCGCGTTTGACGTTTATCGAGTTGTAAAAACACAAAAACTTTATCTCATGTGACAGGTCCGCACTTAAAACTTCGCAGCGAACGAAAAGTAAGTATTTTCTAACATTTTTTTATTCTTCTGCTGCTGATTCACCGCACATTAGCTTTGTCATTTCATAGGCAGTTGTTTCTGCAGAGAAAACTCCCAACTTTGAAAACACCCTGTATAATGCGTGGGGAACGCTATCACTCTTCAAGGAGAGATCGAAGGAGGAAGAAGAGGAATTGGGGTAAAAAAGCTACCGTGGCTAAGAAACATCCGTCACTGGGCAGGAATAAGCGACTTCCAAAAATGACAGAGGGCTGCAAATAATAGGATCATCTGATGAGAGAAAGGATAGACGCCTACACAGGAACCTGCATCTAAGATAAGAAGTACTATGATTAATTCAATATAGTACTAAGTACCATAAAAAGTGATATGCGTAATCATAGCAGCGCAAAACAGCGGTGAGCCATTTTTTTACTTATAATCCTAGTTTTCTTCTTTGTGAGGATATTGTATGCTTGGGCGGTTTTGGTGTTTGAATTTTATTATAGCTTAAGGGCCATAAAAACGCTCATGGGCTATAAAGTGACATTCATAATAGAGAAATTTGTGTATAATCGTTAATTTATGATACGTATGTGCATAAATAACTATTATTTATTTGTTTATCGTATGCCACTAGATCATAGTGGTTTTGATGTTTTTTCTAAAGTTACGTACCCTTTACATACTTTCATCTGATAGTATATATCTATATATCATGAAAACAAAAATAGATTGGAACATCTTTATCTAGTTCCATATTTATGCTAGCTAATTTATCTGTAAGCACAGTAGCCGTAGTAGCCAGTCAGACTGACAATCAGGTGATACATTTAAATATAGTGAAGGCAGCCACATAAGTATATCCTACATTTTTGTTAGTAAACGACTACAATACTTATTATTCAATGTGCTGAAAAAGTACACCTATGGGTATTTGATGAAAAAGTGGAGTAGTCTGATATTTATAAGAGAAGTACAACGAGAAGCCTCTTTTTGATACCCATGACAGGAGTTATCCGATACGGTTAATCTTATTTGACTCCCTATATTTAGATTATAGACCTGCCGATACACTATCCAAGTAAATATCGTCTGGCTTTGGTAAGCCGATACGTCTGCGAAGTGTAATTTTCAATTACCGATATAGTTACATATACATTGGTACGGTAAGAAACACCTGATTTGGGTATTAAGTTTTGAGTCTACGTAAAAGATACGCTAGATGATGCGTTAAAGCATTATAAGAAGTAACTCAGTGAGCTTCAGACATATGACGACGAATCGAGTTACTGTCTGCAAATAAGTTTTGTCTATATTTCATTTGACTTAGCTGACTGATTTATAGAACATTCATAAGGTTAAAAGCATAGAAAAAGGTTCGATAAATAATTATAAGTTTAAATTGTGGCTGATACTGACTTATTGTAATTTAAGAAGTACATACGCATAAAAGTGAAGTGAGAATTTAACTTATACACCGCAAAAAATAGAGCAAATAACATGTATGGGGAAGATATTTTATTAAAATTTACAATATCCTTCGATGACACTGATAAGACTTATAATAATAATAATAATAGGTCTTTAGTCAGTCATAGCTTGGGTCCCTTTGTCTACTTAGGGTGCACGATTCGCGGACCCAGCGATTGCTCACCTCACGGTGTGAGGAGTAGTCATTGGGTAATGGAACAGCAGCTCGGTGACTTTGACTGTTAAAAGAAAATAGTAATATTCGCCATATATACTAGAAATACATAAATATAGAGTAAAATATTAACATAATAAAATGGCGAAGGACGGAGTGTCAACCAGCGAGGTTGTTTTTTAACTCAACAAAAAAAAGCAAATAATCATACAGAATAAATAACAACTTTTGCACAGATACTTCATATCAGAACCCTAACAATATCCAAGATAGCTAGAAATATCAATGTTCTATTCACAGGAAAGCCAACTATCAGAATTCAGCAACAATTCAAACCTTTTCTTAAAACTAACTGCTGTAAAGTGTCTGAAGTGGGTGGGAAACGGCTAAAAGAACATTTTCGTGGTTCTGAGGATGCTTGCTTTTTGCTAATTGTTATTCCACGATTTTCAGAAATTTAGCAACATTACCTACAATGATTCCACATCATATGAAACCATCAAAATGTAGCACCTACTAAGATTACCCGCGTAGAAAAATGGCGATACATAGAATGACAAACAGACCGATAGAAATAAGTGACATAGATTTTCGTGATTTAGACATATTAAAACCCGCAAAAACCATATTACTTCAAAATCGGAAATTTTTCAGCACTGCCCTCATTTAGCTAGGGAGATAAAAGTGTTTTCTGTAGTTGCTTGCAATTTTCTACTGTACCAAAAAATCTAGAAATGTAGCAAATTCTGAATAACAATTGACAAGTATCTGAGAAACTATGTCAGCTGTTGGTAATTTGTATCAATTTTTTTAAATGTGATTTTAACTTTTACATAAATATACTTAACTAAATATTTTTACTGTCGCTCTAAACTACTTTTGGGAAAACTAACATTAACAGATAATATGTTTTATTTCATATTTCATAGAAAAGGAAGTAAATACTGCGATCTTGAATATTTTTATTTTCAAAATAATGCGTAACATTTTTGAAAATCACTGCATTTGCGACGAAGTAATTAATAAAACTCAAAAAGATACGAATCTACCTGACTACATAAATGGCACTGGTAAAGTTTGGAAGCTCATCGTATCTCCGGAGGTATGCCGAAAAAAAAACCGAAATTTGATGATAGCCTTTCTATTTCTTCCGACTTACTTTGGAATGGAATACCCAAATGAATTGCACACTAATTGTCACTTTTTCTTCTCTAGAAAGGCGAGATAATTAGATTTTCCGACTATTCTAGATTTGATCTCCATATTAGATTAGATATCGTAGGAATGAGGATCATTAGTAGAATCTAAATAGGGGATAATGTATAGGGTATTTCATATAAAAAAAATGTATATCTGTAACACCACGTAGTTATGGATCAAATATATTTATAAATCAAAATATTTTCTAAGCTACAACTTTTATATCGCTATCTTTTACAGTATAGTGGAGTTATCGACCGATTCGGTACTAAAAACCCACCCCGTATTTCTTGCATGTACTCTATGAAGGAATGCTTTGTATTTGATTACCTTAAAATAATTTGATATAGCTTATAGATAGAATGAGCATTTGCTCGTTTGATCTAAACTCATCTTAAGATAACAGTTCCTCTAAAACTCGACGAATCCAAGGGTGAAGATCATCAAACCGTCGCGCATGTGTTTATAAATAAGAAGTTATTTTGGAGGGCCGTACAGCATGCTGTCAACCTATCCTAACGTCGCATTAGTTAAGTTCAAGTTAAATTTATACACTCTCAAGGTTCCCATCCTCTTCGAAATGTCTTTGGATGCCGTTGAGTCTCAGCATATAACAAGAATAAATAAAATTAGAAATTTTAGTGTCTCGTTTTTTGAATGTGCATGTTGCGATGTCCGAAATACGTACAATGCATTCAAGACGTGCAGCTGTTGGAATATTCAAATAGTCTTGGGAAGGAAGGACCTTTTGACCTTGACACTAGCAGAAATCAATGGAATTAATTAACTCATTTACAATTACACACAATTACAATTTTTTTCTACAACGTACCAGCATTGATTAGTACCAGTCAACCAATTGATTGCAATATGATAAAGTAATGTTTATAGGTAACGAAATACTCTACATATCTGACCTTGCTATCTATATTAAGAAAAGTGTTTGAGCCCTTTATTGCACTTTCTACCTCAATAGACGAAGGAGCTATCTAATCACAATTTGAAATTTGAGATCATGTGCTTTTTTGGCACATTATAACAATCTACATCCCGCAAAAAACATGTTACTGTTTGCCTGGCGTCTGTTTGGTAATCCTATGACCCGCTATAACTTGAAATGCACTAAAAAATTTCGATTTTGGGATAATACGCTTTTTGGACATTTTATGATATCTACACAACGAAAATACGCATCACTCATTTCCGTCGGCTGTCTGTCTGCCGGTTTTTCTGTCGGTCTGTCTGTTGGTGTTTTCTTAGCCTGGTAATCTCAGTAACCGTTGTATGGATTGTGATGAAATTTAAGTAGCGATATGCTGTGTTGTCGTAGTAGGTACTGTTGCTGTAATTTTGAAAATCGGTGCATTTCAAACGTTTTAGGGGTTCCTGGCCATTTCCTGATTTTTTGGTATTGGTGAAATTGGGATGATTGGAGGGTGGGGCGTTTTAGCGGCAGTTTTAGCACTTTTTTAGGTCCATCCGAACATTGCCGTGCTAATTATAGCAACCAAGGTATTTTTTTGATATATACATATGAGTATTGTGTTAGATAGTTTTGTATTATGTAACCTAGAAATTATTGAATTGATTTTACAGAAATTTTGAAACACATTAGTACCGTGGCGAGATGAAGAACGCGTGTTCTTTAAAGGCGTGTTTTTTTAGTTGTTATAAACTATTTTGATGTACCGTGCTACGTCAAAGTATTTCAGTTATTTCCAGTCATAGGTATGTAAAAAGGCCGAAACTTGATTGTACAAGTAAACCGACAGAAAATATCTGCTTAAATGTTCTATATTATTCTGTCCTGTCGCATTCAACGTTTGAGGTGGTACAATTCACTTTCCTCTAAATATCTGTCGAAAATAATGTACAGTGGGGAAATAGCGACGAAAAATTCATCGTCGAAAAGTAAAAAATGCGTGACAACCCTTTTGTCCCACGAACACGCTTCTGTTGGATATTTTCGTCACATGCTTTCTTGAATAAATACCCGAATTTTCTGGGCCACCGCTAACCATAAAGGGTAAGCATTTATTATTCGAAATTGAGGCCATTCCCTTGCGCCGCACTTCCATTAATCAAGTGACCAAATTCATTAGTTCCACTGATGAGATCCAGTAAAAAGGGTTATATTTTTTTATTCTTTTCTGCAGAGAGACACCTGTGATAGCAGTGTACGAACAACGTAGACTAAAGAGTAATGGAAGCAACTTGTTTAGTATTAAACTGAGTAGCAGGATTGCCTAAGGTTACTGAAGGAGCAGCTATAACAAACAAATCTACAGCTCATATTTTGCCAACCTTCTAAAGGCACATTTAGACTATGCAACAAGTTTCATAAACCTTGATTTTGCGGTTCTTGTGTTTTTAGGCCGGTCTCGTTTACTTTTAAAGCTTGACGTTTCGCCACCACGGGTGGATGGCATCTTCAGAAGCTATTTCACTTCGGCGACCCAAAATACTGACGGCTCGTAGATCTGCATCTATATTTATACCTCTCAAGGATGACGTGGCTTGGCCAGCTATATAGCAGTGTCTTCAGGTCCTTCTGGATGGGTACCCATGTCCGGTTGACTTTCTGTATTTCTTCTTTCCTATTGAAATTATTATGATGTTTTTGTATTATGATGGCTTATCTGCGGCGTCTGGCAAGGTGTGAAGATGTTGCGGCAAGAACCTGATTTTCTTCAAACTTGATTCTGTGCCCTCCCTCCTTTATCGCATAACATGCATATGTGGGAGTGTATATGTTAGGAGCAAACACCGATTTCGGCCAATGGACGGAAAATATGGTCAAAATGCGTTTTGGCTGCTACCGTTTTGCCAATGTCCGAATTATTGCCTTCCGGCTGTTCAATGTAGCCCAGAACGCGTTTTGGGTCAACTACGATTGCCAGAACACGTTCTATATTCTACTACGAATAAATAAATCTCAATTATTTGCCGTGTTGTGTTACAATATTTCCTCTGAGCTTAGATTCCATAACTAAAATGAATAAAGATGAATAAAAAGCACTTGTAGATCTTAGGTCCGTGAAAAAAAAAACTGAAAGAAACATATCTCATAATCTCTTATGTCCAGCTCCCACATGAGCGGAATGAATAATGTCAAATAACTCGTGGGTCATGCAAAAGTAACGCAGTTCGGCTGTTTCGTCTGTCCTTCTTTCAATTAGCTTTTCGATATAGCCAATTTTTTAAATATCATACCTTTTCAATCGTTGTCTTTGTTTCGAAGATATTGTATCACCGTTACTTTTACAAGCTTTTGCCGCCTTTACCTCTGTGAGTGTTTGGTCGTACCTTTCTCTTGTACAAGTATTACTACGATCATTGCTACCACTTATGACTTTTTGCAGTTCGTCATTAAAACATAACCTTAGGTCTTCCATGGCACTCTCTAGCTACTGTCTAACCCGCACAAAGATCAAATACTAAATACACTAGCTCCAGAGGTATCGTTTACAAGTTGAGATACAGAAAATCCACCACGCGTTGTGGCAATCGCAGTAGAACAGGACGCGTTTTGGCAATCGCAGTTGAGCCAAAACACGTTCCGGGCTACATTAAACAGTCGGAAAGCGATAATTCGGACATTGGTAAAATGGTAGCAGCCAAAACGCGTTTTGGCCATATTTTTCGTCCAATGGCCGAAATCGATGTTTGCTCTTAACATATACATAGGAACAACGAAGCGATCGATAAACACAAGAATCCGTCGACTAGACCATATGGACAAATCAGCTGTTTTAAAACATGTTGCAGAACATTAAGACGATAACGAAAACATGGTTATAAAATACGAAAATTGTTTTAACCCTTAACTGGTATGGCGAAAAAAATTACACTCAACGTATGGCGGGATCTGGTTCGACTTATGGATTTTTTGTGTAAAAAATGAAAACAACGGTTATGAATGCAAAAAAAGTTGTATTATATTCTAATATTGCTGCTATAAAAACAAACAAAAAATCCATTCCGGACATCCGCATGGAAAAAATACAGGGTACATTTAAAGGACAAGCCTCTCAATGATAAAAGCTAAAAAGTGTGCTTTTGTATCAAAAATGAACAAACCTTGTTTAAATATACAAAATCAGTTGAGAAACAAAGGAAAACAAACGTTTTTCAAGAAAATAAAAATTCTGCCAAACAAGTTTGCCAACAGTTTTTATTTTTTTTCTATTATTTTTATTCGTTACATCTGCTACAAATGCTTGTTTTGTACGCTTAGGAGCTCTTCCAATACGCCTGTTTCGGTTTTCGTTCTCTTCAGGAATGTTACCAACTCGACAAATAAGAGTCTCTCACTTCAATAGTGGGGGCGTCAGAAATGTCACCTTCAGTAACAAACGAATCAACAATCTGTTGTAACTCTTGTTGAATCAGAGGTCTTTTAGCACTGTTTGGATTAGCCATTACTTCACACAGATGAGACACAGAAAAAATTACGTTTAAGGTATGACGGGGTCAATTTTGACCCAAGCGACGTGGATGACCTGACTGGGCGAAAGGTCGACAGCAACTACAATACGTAGGTGTAGGTGCTTTGATTGTCGTTTTAAGGGAATCGCTAGACGGTGGGGTTACCAGGTCGTTCTGCTTTTCTGTAATTTCATTAATTATTTCGGCTGAGGTCAATATTGACCCCGCCATACCAGTTAAGAGTTAAAACAGATCAGCTCTAAAGCATTTTTCATTAGGATGAACAACTAGTTTCAAAAGACTGTTTTGAAACAAGTTTTAAATCCAACATGACACCATTAGTAACACAAAAAACAATGTTTTCCAATTTTTCCCGTCAACAAGACTGGCATAAGCGATATTTTCATTAATATTGCGATAAAAATCTGCTTTCAATCTGTTAATACATGTAAACGGTGAGTAGAACATAATTAAGTACGTTGCAGTGGATATAACTCATTGCCTATTCATGGATTCGTACACAGTACGTTCACATTGGAATAAAAGAATAGCAGAACGTCTGTAAACGGCTGCCAACTTCAGCTCCCTCGTTTTGTAATCATTTATACGGCCGCCATTCAAATGATAAATATCTACGCTGTTTCCCTTCAGGAGTAATTGTTTGTTGTAATCTATTTATGACAACGCTCTTCCCGACGCTGCTGCTATGCAAAATCTGCTCAAATCTAGCTAGCTTCTGCTGTATCAACGACATAGGAACGCATCTAAATGCAAATATAATTTTTTTATTAAGATCGGATGGATCGTGTTTGGTAGAAGTTATTTCTCGTTGAAATTGCAGATGTAGAATCCATTTGAAAGTAGAGTTAAGTAGATTTTTTCATTTCGTTTCATTTATTTGTACTGTGTAATACAAATATTGCCACCTCAAAGGCTACGCCTTGTGAGAGATATTAGCATTGAAACACAATGTGTTCCACCATCATGTCGACAAACTTTGAGGTATGAAAATATAATTAAAGTTATCGAGAAAAAATGCGAAAGAAAAGGGGTCAACCTTTTAATTAATTTTTTATTACATTTTCAATTTCTGTATCACGACTCCATGGGTTCGCGCAGTTGTAGCGCCATAGCTTGACTATTTATCGACCGATTCACGACTTTTTGGACTCATGTTATAGGAGAATGACTGAGCATATCAACTAAAGCAAAAAAAGATAATACCTGACAATTTCTAAGGCTAAAAAATTCACCAAACTGAAAAAAAAAATTTTAAATGCACTTATTTGGGTTACTTACAAATAATTTGAAAAAAGCCGTATTAGTGCTTATTTATCAAGACGTTTTAATGTTTAGCAGGATGTTTCCTGTCTTACCACATGTAATTCGTGTAAGTAGCACTAAAATTTTCGACAGAATAGGCCTTTTTGTATTATGTTCTCTATCACAGCGCCATGTGTTCACGCAGTTGTAACGCCATATCTTGATTATCTATCGAGCGATTCGCGACTTTTTAGACTCATTTTATAGGGAAATGACTGATGAAACATCCTGCTAAACATTAAACTGTCTTAATAAATAGCACTAATACGGCTTTTTTTCAAATTATTTGCAAGTAACCAAAACAAGTGCATTACAAAAAAAAAAAAAAATTTCAGTTTGGTGAATTTTTTAAGCCTTAGAAATTATCAGATATTGTATTTTTTGCCTTAGTTGATATACCCAGTCAAAAAGTCGTGAATCGCTCGATAGATAATCAAGATATGGCGTTACAACTGCGTGAACACATGGCGCTGTGATACAGAAGTCATAATACAAAAAGGCCTATTCTGTCGAAAATTTAGTGCTACATATACGAATTACATGTGGTAAGACAGGAAACATCCTGCTAAACAGCAAAATGTCTTAATAAATAGGCACTACCACGGCTTTTTTCAAATTATTTATAATTATTTTAAGTAACCCAAATAAGTGCATTTCAAAAATTTTTTTTCAGTTTGGTGAATTTTTTAGCCTTAGAAATTGTCAGGTATTATCTTTTTTTTGCTTTAGTTGATATGCCCAGTCATTCTCCTATAAAATGAGTCCAAAATGGCGTGAATCGGTCGATAAATAATCAAACTATGGCGCTGCAACTGCGCGAACCCATGAAGTCGTGATACAGAAATTGAAAATGTAATAAAACATTGATTAAAAGGTTGACCCCTTTTTTTCGCATTTTTTTCCGATAACTTTAATTGTATTTTCATACCTCAAAGTTTGTCGACATGATGGTGGAACACATTGCATATACTAAAATTTTGCTAACCTAATTCCTCTGCTGTTCTCTTTGGGCTGTTATATTCGTTCGCCTTTTAGTGATTTGCTTCTTCTTCTGCTTGACCTTGTATGGATTAATTCTCAGCAGCAGATTGACTGGGTACTTCCGGTTGTCCATTATAGATGGATAAGTGGACGTATAATAGTATATTGTTCGACGAGCGGTAATGACGGTTATAACTCACACAGTTGAAGCTTGCAGCTCGAGCCGCAGGAAAGTGCTGTAAATCAACAAGTGAGTTATTATCATCGACGCGAGTTGAGTAGTATACTTTACGACCGCTACGTAAATAGTACGAAAACCGAACAACGTTTCCTTTACTAAAATACTGTACCCCGTTTGAATTAGCATTTGACGTTTCATAGCCACCTTTTCAGTTATTATAGCGTGCATTGAATCATATTCGTTCGTAGTAGGCGTTTATCATAATTAACGCTGTTTGTTTATAGGTAGCATTGCCTGTTCAGAAGTAGTTTGGTATACTATACTTCAGAAATATTAGAGCTGTTTACATTTTTTGTGCTCCTATCGAGTGCCGACACTACAAAGGGCCCCTTAATCCTTCACAAGACACCCGACGGGTCAAATGACCGTTTTCCCTTTCGGCATTTTTTGCTGCGCTGTTCTATACTGATTGAGGCCTGAAAAATTTAAACAACTCCTACATATCTGACTTCTACAATAATCGCGGTATAACAGCCACACATGTGGCAATGAGCTCTGTAGCTTTATCAAAATACAGAGTGAGTCTAAAGTATGGAACGCCTCAATTATCTCTGCACGATTTTCATGAATTTTGGAATAGTGGGGTCTTGCAATACGGACAATCTTGTGATGGTATTTACAATATCGTCAGGTCTACTTTTTTCCGGAAATACAATGAACTTATTTCAAATGGATTATCCTTATTTATTTTCTTGAAAAATACTGATTATGTTCAGTAAACATCTCATATACCTAACCTCATAATTCCAGAGTTACAACTGAATTTATATTGCATCTGCCCAAGTTAAGAGAAATAAATAAGATGGCTATGTTTACTGTTGAAAATTCAGACATGTTGCAAAATGTATTGCAATGCTTCAAGAATCACATGGCTTGTTATATTGAAGTAAAAGGACAACATTTTGAGCATTTGTTGTAACCGCCTTCATGTTTTTTGCAGTTAATATCTTATTTTAACTTGCAACGGATGCAATGTAAATCTAGTTGTAACTTCGAAATTGTAAGCTTTAGGTATGGGAAATATTATACAAAAAATAATGAGTATCTTTCAAGGATTTGAAAAATGCAGAAAATACAGGGTGATCCATTTGAAATTAAAAAGTTTATCATATTTCCAGAAAAACAGTAGATCTGACAATATTTTTGGTACCATCGCAAGATTGCCCGTATTGCAAAACTCCCTTATCCCAAAATTCATGAAAATCATGCAAACCGTTTCCGAGGTAATTGAGGCGTTCCGTACATGAGACTCACTGTATATGTACAAAGTGTAGTACATTTCAAGCAACTAATAAGGAGCTCGACGTAATTTGTCAGACTTGCTTACCCCTTTATTGGCTCATAGATGTCACTTTTTCTAAATTTTTTTGTCAAACCGAAAGGCTCTACATGTAGCAGAAGGTTAGTAAACTGTCTATTTCAACAACTGACGTTTATTTATAGACTGTGAGGCACAAATAATGAAGGAGCTTGATGTAGCTTGGTTTTTTCTAGTGGTATTGCGGTCAATTAAATGAAACAATTTTCCTTTCCACGACGTTTCGGTTTATTATATCTAGACCATCGTCAGGTGTCTATAAAGAATTATAAAAACAGGTAAATATGTTGTACTAGACATATCTAAACCATCATCAGGTGTCTATAAAGAATTATAAAAACAGGTAAATATGTTGTACTAGACATTATTCTTTATAGACACCTGACGATGGTTTAGATATAATAAACAGAAACGTCGTGAAAATGAAAATTGTTTCATTTAATTGACCGCAATACCACTAGAAACAACCAAGTTTGAAATCTACGGTCACGAAAATATAAAATCATTGCTTGATGTAGCTTTATTGTATCCGCTACATGCGGAACTACATAGATATGAGATATAGCATGTGTGTATGTTATGAGATGTTGTAACTTCTTCCAAAGGTGTACTTTTATGAGACAGGAAAGCCCTATTTTCAATGAACTTTCGCTCAAGTAGGCTTTGATTCAACGTTTGACGTTTGTTAGAAATTAATTATTGAAATGTCAGTGCTTTTTATACCCATCGAACACATGAACCTGGAGGAGCGATAAATGTTTGTGTTCGGTTGGGTCAAACACCAACTGAAATTTTTGAAATAAAAAGTGCATATCCGAGTCATACTCTATCATGATGTAGAGCGTTTAAATGGCATAAGAAGTTTAAAGACGGTAGTGAATATGTTGAAGATGATCCTCGTCCAGAGGTCCCGATCGACCACAAACTGGGCAAAGTGCTACAAGAATTGCATAAATCAACGAGTTGCTACAAAATTATCGGCGGATTGACATAAAACGAATTTTTGACAATGATAGTTTGTCTTACAGTTCCACGCAAAAAAAAAATTATTCAACACGATCTAGACTACCGCAAGGTCGCGGAAACATAGATTGCAAAAGTGATGACCGATGAACAAAAAGCGCATCGAGTGACAATATGTCAGCAGTGAGAAAAATGAGATCAATTTGATTGACTCGGTACTTCCCACACATTACGGTGATACCTGTTTATTATTTTCCATAGCATGAAGCTATCGTCTGAGGTCCCCTTGCCATCAAGTAATTTTCCCCCGCCCATAAAAAGCATATTATGCCGCTAGGTCTTTCTTTCACAGGTCAATGGATAGCCTATTATGAATTCAACAAATTTTTCAGTTTTATAACCCACCACATGTCAACCATCTCAAGACGATTGGAACCCCATATCGCAAATATGTGGTCTATCTTTTTAGGTGGGGTAAACAACCAAACTATCCACCACATCAAAAGAATCCTGTGTCCTGGGGGCTTATAATAGAGATCCGGGTGACTTTCTGTACGCAGAACCTACTGTGGCCATTGAATATGGACAGGAATTGGACATTGTAATTATATGTATCAAAATAATATAAATACATAAAATTAACAATATGTAATTATATGAATTCCCACAGATAAAGCTCAAACACGGGTAGGTCTGTGCTATTCAGTAATAATTCCATAAACCCTGTGTGAGAAGTACGGAATCGCGGTTAACGTAATTAAAAAACTTTTTACCTATTCATAAATTAAAACTGCAGAAATCTGTGGAGCTCCCTACCCAGTTAAGCTCGAATAAAATCCAGTACAATCCAAAGTTCATCATGCATATTAAAGCAGGCTGATGTGCTTATTCAAAAAGTGCCAGAGAACGGATTACGTCAATAAAACCAAAGTTCAGCATCTGCTTACCAAATTGAAATATTTTTCAAATTCAAAAAGCCCTAATAAGGTTCCACGAGCATACTCTATTTACAGAAATAATATAGGCATTTTTAATTTATAAATTCCGATATTTATTTATAAATACATTTTGATTTCGCATTTTTAGTTTTCGCATTTTTTTCTTCTATTTTTATGTTAGATCTTAACCAAAAACAATAAATAAACTGATTACTACATAACTCCTTACAAAATTAATTACCACTGGAGTTGCATATAGGAATATTTTGGATTCCCTTAGCACACATTCTCTTATAATGGTGTATGCTTTTATTGTTGGCCCCACATTTGAGGGAGTCCACACACCTGTATATAAATAAACAGGACTTTATTTTACCTGGCGGGTAACAGCAAAAGCTGCTATTAATACCAACGAGAGCTGTTGGATTCTGATATTGAGGTGACGGTATTTTATCCCACTTAAAGAAAAAGAGATAGAGTCTGCACACCTGCATATGTTGAACTCTGACTTTGTTCAGGCCAGGAGGTTTTTCGTATATTCACGGCACTGGGCAAGAAAGTTCTTCTACTCTATTTATCTAATGATATATACTCTAGATGCAGGTGTCTTGCGCTTCTAAGGGACGGACATCTAGAACTTAACTAGATGTTAATCTCCGTGGGCTTGAAGAACGTTGTTGTCAGCAAGTATATCCCTTCGTGATAAAGTAACTCTAAAATTTGAAAAAACAAATGGTCATACCTGTCTAAAGTAGTGAAGTTGTATTTGTTTTATTTCTCTTCCAACTCTTAATTTTTTTACTTGAGTTCCATATTATCTCCATAGATCTTAATCTCATCATTTAGAAAATTCTTCACATTCGTATAGTGCCTGAGGAAGTTCCTACACCTAGCCAATATCATCATTTCTTATTAATTGTAAAGAGTTTATTACGGTATTTTGAAATCAAGTTCTTTTGTTTCAGGACTTCTCTCGTGGAATGTGAATGAATGCCTAGTCGATTTAGAGAAAGAATTAGCTATAGTGACAGAACAGGCCCTAGAAGGAGAGGAAGCAAGATATGGTAAGTTTTTTTATATCTATTTTTTAAACTGTGGTTAAGGGCATATCCTGGCATTTTGAGATACATTTTACAAGCACGGGTCAAATCAGTAGCCAGATTGTTCTATCATAAGTGAACATATAAACGGTTTAGGATAATAATGGATAGTCAGTCCTATTGAATATTTCTGGAATAAGTATTTATATGACTACAGAGTCTTATCTTCCATATCTACGCACCACCATCAGAACCTAAAACTTCCTTATAAAAGTTCTTTACACATGGATTATTGTTTTTAACTATTTTAAATACTTTATGCAATTTCGAAAGGGGAGTTCGAAGGTCTACAATGTACATGAACTTTATAGGAATATCGTAACTTTTGTTACGTATGTCTCAGAAAATATTGAAGACATTACTAATTTGACCTAAATAACACCAAAGGCCGTCCAGACCAGGAACACTAGAGAAGCTCTGCGAGCTCATCCTTACGAGGTCCTTACTCCCCGAACCAGTCTCCTCCAGCATTCCTTCTTTTGGAGAACTTCGACTCTGTGAAATCAGCTGTCTGGGAAGTTGTTTCCGGACGGCTACAACCTGCAGCGTTTCAAATATGACGTGAACCGACACTTATCCTCTTGCAGCGCCGTAGGCTTTCAGCCTTTGCGGGAGGCTGACCATAAAAAAATCATGTTTTATAGGAAACCTGTGGTGGTCTTTGTATATTTATTAAAAAAAGCATACTCCTATGCTCTTCTCAATTTCATAATACTATAAATATAAATTAGGCAAATTTCTAGCAGATTGCTGAACAGAACGTAGTTACATGATAAAATAAACAAGACCATGAATGACCAACGAACTCACTTGAGAGGCCTGCTGAGCAATCAGAAGTATATATTGCCTTGAATTGTAGTCATCTAGTAGGGTAGTCGTCTACTAATCAATGAGAATTACAATTAAGATAAGTTGAGAGACTGTATATGAGGATATGTCTTTACCTCTTTCTTACAACTATCATGGTCTTTGTGTCATTGAATCCAAAACGTTCACAGAGTATGTATGTATATATAAAGTTGAATCAAACTTGTGATTCTAATTCTTCTATAGACTGTAACCTAGTGTAGTTAGATAATATCTATCATGTAGATGGAGTTACAGTGCTGTACGTTGCATTTGACATTAATCTCGGATGAGACAATGTTGTGCTTCTGAGGTATCAGTACGTTACTGGTTCTCATTTTGGACTGATCCTCAATACAGATGCAACTCTGTGTTGCTTCAAGAATTATAGAGACAACTAGTGAAGTTATATTAATGCATAGACATACAGAGTGATGCTGCTTGGCATCATAACTTTAATGCTTCCAGGTTCCATATTATTTTGAGACATATTAAACACATTTTTACAGACGTCAACATTCATAAGCTTTTAGCGATTTTACCGAGTATGCATTATTAATATTTTGGAAATTGATCATTTGTAATGATCTATCTAAGAAAAGCTTTATTTTTGTTTCAGGTGAACGTCTGATACAGTTCGCATCGGAAAACCTAGTAACAGAAATCTTGATCCATCCGGTAGTAAGCACACTAGCGCAATGCATGCGCAACCTTCTTAGTAGTTTTACCAAACATCGTCATATCATCCATGCTGGATACACCTTCGCCGCCAATGGATCCTGGGCTTTACAAGTAAGATATTTGATATGAATCAAACATATTCAGCTACATATAAATATAAAAAAACATGACATAATGTGTTGCTCTCTGTTAGAACCGTAAGGACGAACGTGTGTTTTGTAATTTTAAGTGTACCGGGTATCCCAGAATTTTATTGACATGTGGTATTTCCGTAACGAAAAATGGTTCAAGCAGGAACTGCGTTGTAATTTTGAAGATACTAAAGGTCTACCATACCATGTAGTCAAAATATTTTTTTGTACGTCACCCCCAAATTTTTGCCTTCAAATAGCACCCCACAGGTACATAAATGATCCCTATTTTATTTAAAACCTTGTGGTGCCTTTGTTGTACGCAAACTTATGTTTTGTAAAATCATAAGCATATTATAAATAAAATAGGAAGTTGTTTGACGCAAAACAACGAATAAAAAAGAAAACTAAGTAGGTTTTCCAGAGTGCTGGATGACGTATCATACATGGTTATCTTTTTTTATTACGAAAATTTTACACCTGAAAGAAATCTTTATTTTATTTATCCTATGCTTATGACTTAACGAAAAAAAATGCTATGTGTATGAAGTCAAAGGTACTACAAGATTTTAAATAAAATTTATTTATTCATTTATTTAGCAAAAGCTGTGCCGCTGTGGGATGCTATTTGAAAAAAAAATCGGGCGTGAGTTTTAGGTGTTGATGTACAAAGAAAGCTTTTAAAGCAATGTATGACAGATCATTCCGTACCCTTGAAAGGCCTACTCAGTTTTTTATCTGTTTTTCTTACAAAAATATGGCGCCTCAAACAAATAATTATTTTATTTATTTTATGGCTATGACTTTACCAAAAAAATTGGTTTGTCTATAATATCAAATAACTAAAAGATTTTAAAAAAATAGTGACTTAATTTGTTCAAGAAAAAATTTTGAGAGCTATTTGAAGAAAAATTGAGTTTTAAGGGTTAAAGCAAAAAAAACTTGTTTTGAAAGCATGGTAGGACGATACTTTCAAAAATTCCACTCAGTTTTCGTTTGAGCTTTTCTTTTGTTACGAGAATATCACGTGTCAAAGAAATTCTGAGACATCCATATGTCAGACCAATTCACTGAGTGATTCCTCTTCAGACTCCTTCGTTTCTTATGTGAATTTGCAGGAAACATGCACGTAGCCAGGGTAGCAACTTGAGGGGCTTCAGCCCGATCCAATTTTTTGCTCCCATCTACATGATGCTTAAAGGTTGCTGTTTAATTTATTATTTGAGCTAGTTTTAATTACCACGCTAAATCACGTACTTTAACGCGCCCCGCACCTCCCATACAAGGTAAACATTATCTTATAAAAGTGCAGTAATTTGAGATAAGATATGCACAAATATGTAAGGCAAGGTTACGATGGAGCTGCTACTATGGCCGAACATCTTACGCTAGTTTGGAAGAAATAACAAAAAAAAACCACTGCAAATCTCGTCTACTGCATACACTTTTACGGCTGTAGTCTAAAAATGTGATGTTGTAGTTGGTCTGTTTGTTTCTAAAAATACTACAGACTTAATTTACCTCCGTCAATTGTCCTCCATGAAAAAAAGTCTGAATATGACCACAGTTAAAATTCATGCTAAAGTTTTATTATAAACTTTGAATAATGATTCTGCGAAAGCATGCAACTGATAATTTGCAGGAATATACAGCTCATATAAATCGGCATGTGAGTGCGTAACTCAATAGAACTGAGCTGACAGGTTTATAACTAATGAGAAGATTTTAAGTTTCCAAATCCTCCGAGAAGGTAGATGCACAAGTCTGGATGAAATCGACCATTTAGAAAACATTATTTGAATATTTCGAGGATAATGTATCACTTCCTGTCCCTAAAAGGCAAATACACAATGTGGTGTGATCTAACGTCGACAATCAAAAAAGAAACTGAACTGCTGAAGCTACCAAAACTGTGTAATAACACATATAGTCGATCTTGTTCTTTTTACTCTGTTAGCTGAAGTACCAGTACTGCAGCTTGGAAAGGTTTTGTTCAGCGATAAAAATGGTGAAAAGTGTCTCCCAAGTTTTGATGGCACATCTAAGACTAAGCGAGCTGGCTATGATTTGTACTTATTGCGGTACAGCCATCAGACCAGATGATAACCGATAAAATGTGTGGAAAGGAGAAAGGAAGACAGGTACTGAACCAGGTGATCAGCTCTTTCATTGCCCACTTTAATGTGTCCAAGAAGCCACATCAGTGTGGACATTTCTTCACATGCGAAAATGAAGGGAGTATCGTATATTCTTGAAACTCATAATCTTAGTAACGTCCGTACCAATTTTGATCAAATTTGGAGTGCGACATGATGTGGGATCACAGTAGGTAATCTTTGAAATCGAAATTATTCTCTTTATTGCTTCATAAAATCATCATCATAGTCACAATGTCTTAACAGACATGTTGTGAACTCGTAAAATGTACTTATTTTGCGAGCTTCTCTTGGAATATCTTTAAGATCTTTAATGCAGTAGTTTCCCATTTGCTTTCTGCATCCTCATGCCGTTGACCAGATGTATCTACCGGTTCATCCACCTTTAGGGACAATTTCTCACCCCAAGGACAAGAAGCTGTCCTGACTCTTCTCAACTCGTCCACCCAAAGCTGTTGGTTGAGAAGAGGTTACTGCTTATGCCGACAGTATAGTTCGGTTCCTTTTAGTCGCTTTTTACGACACGCAAGGTATACGATGGGAGATATTCCAACCCGCCCCCACACGGAGGCTTCATAAAATAGGCTACATAATTTACAGACTTCTTATCCGCACAGTTCTACAGGGTGTCTGGATATTCGACCGACAATGCTTGACAAGTGATAGACCTCATATTTTTATGGACATTGAGATATGAACAGGAAGCCTTAAAATGCTTAATTTTCAAGATACACGGTGTCAAAGTTTTACTTTTGTTTTAGTTTTTTCCACCTATTCCGCAATAAAGTGGCACAATGATCCAAACTTACCCTTCGGGTTTTTTTTGTGGCGACGGTTTTGCTATCATAAATAGAGGGCGCCACCTACGGCACTTGAAGTAATTGAACTTATCAAAGCTTATTTTCGGTTTGGTGCATCAATGTGAATATAAAAAAAAATCGTCCCCAATATTTTTTTTACGTAAAAAAGGTGTACTTGGTTCAAGTCCCATTTTCGAGATAACCTTCATTGAAATGTCCAATGCGACTGAATTATCGGTATTTTCGACAAATGATTACTAGGCTCATACTTCTATAAGGGAAGTATTCTTAAACTTCAACGTCACCTATTTTAGAATGAAATAAATTTGAAACATGTTTTTTGATCTAATATTAATTCGTTCTTGAATACCGATAATTCTTTCGATCACATTTTACAACTAATTGGGGTGCCTTGAAAATTTCAATAAAGGTTATCTCAAAAACGGTTACGTCTAGCGACTTGAACAAAGTATACCTTTTTTACGTAAAAACATTGCAAAAACGATTTTTTTAATATTCGCATTGATACACGAAACCAGAAAAAGTTTTGTTAATTTAAAGGCGTTCAATGTGCCCTAGGTGGTGCCCTCTATTCATAATAGCAATACCGTGGCTGAATTTTTATTTCTCGCCTTAAAAATCTCTCGAATACGTAACCTTAGATCGTTGTGCCATGTTAATAAAAGTAAAACTTTAACAACTTGTATCTTGAAAATTAAGCATTTTAAGGCATCATGTTCCTATCTCAATGTTCATAAAAATGTGAGACTGTTACCTGTCAAGCGTTGTCAGTCGAATATCCGGACACCCTGTATAACCTATAAGTTGGAAACTTCTAGCTTGGTCTATACAAATTTATAAGATTACTGCTGCATAAAAATCTATACTTTGAAGCTTATTTACCTCTCCAGCGTAGCCGCTTGCATTTTTGCTGGCTGATACTGCTCTACAATTTCGGAAAGCAATGTTCGGTGGTGTTTCTTGAACTATCGTCGTACATCAACTGTCCAATAAATATTTATCAAAGATAGTTCCCACATCTATGGTAGTGAAATTGGAATGATGGACAAGGTGGATAATTTATTAACTACAAAATGTTTGTTACTTCGCACAGTGTGTGAGATGTACTGATCAAGACCACTTGTAGTCAGTTATTTGTTGTTGTAAGTTGTTATCCAATACCTTTGTGTCTCACTTCTGTCGATTATATACCTCCTTTCCGTGGCCTAATTCCTGTGTGTGTAAGAATTAAAATGCCTTAACGGGCCCTTAGACGAGAAGTGTGTCTCCCTGTCTAAATCCTCATCCTTTATCCTTCCCAATTAGGCAGTGCTGTTTATATTTTTTTATTTTATTTTTTTTATTTTTTTTTTCTTCGATTTATTCTTCTGTTGCTGAGATGATAATTGTCAACCCATCTATTTTTTCATATTCTTTTCCCCAGAACTATTCAGGTTAGACTCTTGTCATTCATGTCAGGGTGCCCTCATGAATAAATATTAGTTTCTGGCTAATGGGACAAGCTCCTACTGCCATTATACCAAAAAAAGTCAGTTGTCCTAGTATCGCTGACTAATAATACTAATATGATCCGTATTCGTGTTTATTTTTTAGTCATCTTGATCATCACTTCTTTATAACTATACCCTTGCTTGTGTTGAGAAATGCTTAAAATAAAATAAAAACGCATCCATTATTTCTCCTGATAAGATGAAATTAGGAGCAATGTAACGTGTTTAATTTAAGAAATTTTCGCTTTCGCTTGGCAGAGTTAATCTCCATTAAGGAGTATTAACGCTACTCTTGTTGTGGTTATGGCCGCTTTGCGCCAACATAAACGGAAATTGCCCAGTGGTCCATGGTATCCTTTTAAAGCATAACGGGGAACGACACGACGTGGGAGACTCTTACAGCTTTGTAGAGGGTTTCCAATCGAAGCAGTAGGTGCAAAATGTAGGTTAGTACGCAGAGTAGCACTAACCTCAAGAGAAACAGTTATTTTTTCATTCATTCATTTTCATTGGTGTTTTTTACTTTCCACACCGATAGGTGAGGGGAGTATTGTAATCGCGAAAATTTTCGATTTCGAGGTAATATGCTTTTTGGGCATTTCATGATGTCTACATAACGAAAATCCACGTCACTCATTTCCGTCGGTCTGTCTGTCTGTCTGTCTGTCTCTCTGTCGGTCGGTCTGTCTGTCTGTTGGCGTTTATCTAACGTCGTAATCTCAGTAACCGCTACATGGATTGTGATGAAATTTGGGTAGCGATATGCTGTGGGGTCATAGTAGGTAATGTTCCTATAATTTTGGAAATCTTTGTACAGGGGGCGAAGTAATTAGCAAAAACAAAAATTTTCAAATATTCCTCAAACTTCGTTTTTAGGCGTTTTAGGGGTTCCTGATCATTTCCTACTTTTTTTTGGGTGGGGGTGAATTTGGGGTGGTTGAGGGGTGGGGTTGAGGGGTGGGGTTTAGGGGTAGGGGTTGTAAAACTGAAAAATGTGTATTCATAATGGGCTGTCTGTTGACCTATGAATGAAAAATCTAGCGGCATAATACACTTTTTTAGGTCCATCCGAACACTGCCTTGCTTATTATAGAAACCAAGGGACTTAGAATTTGTGATGTACACATACGAGTATTGTTTCAGATCGTTCTATGTATATTGCGTAACGCGAAAATCATTGAATTATGTTTAATGAAATTTTGACAAAGTGTTGCTACCGCGGCGAGGATAGAAAACGTGTATGTTTTGGAAAAATCGTGTCAGTGGCGGAGCAGCAATAATAAAAAACTAAAAATATAAAAACAGCTCAAACTTTGTTTTAGGCATTTTAGGGGTTACATACTAATTTTGCTTTATTTCGTTCTATCTATATTGCGTAAAGCGAAAATTATTGAATTGATTTTAATGAAATTTTGACACAGAATTTACTGCTTACTGCTGCGGCGAGAATGGAAAACGGGTCTGTTTTTGAAAAATCGCGGCACTATAATAATAAAAAAACTAAAAATATAAAAACAGCTCAAACTGCGTTTTTAGACGGTCTGAGGGCTCCTGATCATTCCGTATCGTCCAGTTGAAGCATGCTGAATAAAAACTGTGGCGTCCCAGTTCCTAAGGAGGCGCAAGAAACTATTTACGAGAGTTTTTGTGAGTTGGATGTTTTTTGCGGGCGGGCGGGCTGAGGTTGTACTACCGTATTCAGTCTACAGTAATCTGGATGTGACGACAACATGCGTATTAACACTCAGTAGTAATTCTGGAAAGGGAGAAGTGGAAGCAAAAACGAACCTATGAGAAAGATGTCTGCATATTATAATATAGACGACTATGCGACTGAGATAGGGTTTGGAGATGGAATCATGATTCAAGGCTGAGGATTGAACAACCAATCATTTTTCAGGCAGAAGTGCATTCTATATCACAGAAAACTACAAACATATTTTCTAACTGTCAAGCCGCGCTCAAAGCTCATGAATACATCCACTATACGTGTAAAGCAGTATGCAGTTCCCTGAAAGCTCTTGATACTATAGGGATCAAGAACACAATCCACCTAGTATAGATACCAGAATAAATCCTGGACACAAAGGAAATGAAGCAGCTGATTTTTTAGCTAAAAGAGGAGCTAGCACTTCCTAACTGGGATCGCAACTGATTTGTACATAAAACACATCCAGTACATAATATCTACAGAAATGGAGCAAACAGCCCGCCAGCAGTGAGATAGATTAGCGGAATCGCTAAGAAATTCATACCGTATCTAAACGGGAAGGTAGCAGGATTCACTGTTATGGATGAGCTTTTCCATGATAGAGTATTTATGAAATCAACATGATCACCAGACAGAAGCACTCCCACTCTGGGAAGTGTGAGAGATAATCTGCCCGCCCCGACGTTGGACCAGCCTAAGTCCCCTGATGGCATGTTCAATGGATACAATTGCGTCCATCTGACATGCCACCATCCCCCAACCGGGTAAAACACGTTCCATCTATCCTTCCCTCTTCTATCTCCTTCATCTCTCGTCACCCCGGAACTGTCAAAAGCGTTGACACATCTTCAGGGCAACGGGCTGTCTTCACTTCGTACACCTGTCTTGCCCCTTGTTTTGTCGCGGAGATTAGGGTTAAATAACTTATTTTTCCATTGTCTTAATCTTACTAGCTGGACGCCACCTACCTCAACCTTTTTCTGCTCATGGTTTGACCCACGAAGGATTTTACTACTCTGGTCCATTTGTGGCTGTTGCTGACCATTTCTCTGAACAGGTTGTTTCCAAAATGATCCTGTAGTTCAGCTCTTCATGCCGCCATATGAATATAGTATGCCCTGGGGTATCTTCAGGCACAATAACCACATAAACCTATCAACGTGATCATCATTCTTTTGGAACTTACGTAACGTAACCGTGACCTGCCAAGAAGTAGTTCAGGCCCTGGTATTCACATTTGACCCATCTCCTGATATCTGGTATAAGTTTTCTTGTCCATGATGCCAAGGGGTGGATCTGGTTTTTCCAGGTGTCTTGCCACATACTCCCCCCGTGTGGGGGCGGGTTAGAATATCTCCCATCGTATATCCTGCGTAGCGTAAAAGGCGACTAAAAGGGACCGAGCTACTGTCGGTATAAGCAGTAACCTCTTCTCAACCAACAGCTTTGGGTGGACGAGTTGAGAAGAGTCAGGACACCTTCTTGTCCTTGGGGTGAGAAATTGCCCCTAAAGGCGGATGAACCAGTAGATACCATCTGATCAACGGCATGAGGATGCAGAACGCAAATGGGAAACTACTTCATTAAAGATCTTAAAGATATTCCAAGAGAAACTCTTAAAATGAGTAAATGCATTTTACGAGTTCACAACATGTCTGTTAAGACATTGTGACTATGATAATGATGATGCCACATACTCACCTTCCCCTCCATCTCCCTTACTTTTTGGATAGGTGCCCCGCTGGTTCTTCAGAGTCGGCTTCTCTAATCCGCCATTAGTTTTATAGTAGGAGTACCAGTTACAACTTGTATAGTTGCGGTGGATACCGTATGATATTCACTTGCTACTCTCAAGAGGGCCTTTTACGTTGTATTTCGCTCAACATGGCGACGAACCGATGACCGATAACCGATGAGTGCTCATCGCTCTTCAAGTATCAAGTTTCAAGATTATTCAGAAACATATGTTGTACAATAATATACACTATTACAATTCAATTTTATGTTTTAGGTCACTCGGAAATTGCATACTGCCTAGGCATAGTTGCCTGTCTTGCAATGCTCTTTCCTGGTGCCCCAAATGAAATGTACTTGCACAATAAGTTTTGGCAAATATAATCACATTCTTTAGAGTAAAGTATTAATTAAATGTTTACAAAAAAAACCATATAAGAGCTGCATATAGGAGTATTAATTCACAAAACACTGCGCTTTTGGTACTACTAGAATCACCTATGTGTGCTTGTGTTTGGCAGGATTGGAATGTGGGGACCGAATATCATCTAAAATAACTCCTAGATATCTGAGTTGCCTAAGAATGAGTAGGAAAAGCCCAAGTCCTTAGTGAGACTGAAGATCTTCACTGCAGAGTACGTCACCACATGAGCAAGATGTGTTTGTCAGAGGATGCTGAGTGTAGGCTGTGCTTGGAAGAGAAATTCTATGTAGCAGCCCTGCATTGGAATGGGTCAGAAACAAATTCGGCGACACTGCGCTCTGAGCAGGCGATTTGAAAAATGCTTCCCCCAATAAGTTCATTGACTTCCCTAGGGAGGCCGATTTCTGTTGAAAATGTAAATAGATGTGAGCGACAATAGATCTAAGGGTTGCGGTTAAGGGTCTACTGGCTAAACCTACGTCTATTTCTATACCTAAGAAAAAAGTTGAATTGCATTTTCCAATTAGAAAACTGTTTCAAAAATGTGTCACAAACACTGACCACAAATAGCACAGTTACAGTTATTTCTTTAAACAGAACTTACACAATCTAACTGGGTATTTGATCCAGGATATCCTAAATTCGTTCAACCTAGCAAACTTTGTTGATGAACCAACTAGAATATCGGTCAACAAAAATAAACAAATGACAAGCTCATCGATAGATTATATGATCACAGACATAGATCCACAACTTATCAACTGTGAAATACATGACCCACACATTTCTGATCACTCGGCTCAATTGTTGTCCATTTCATGTTCTTCTAAAACCGTTCACGTGAATAATACCAAAACATCTCAAAACGTGAGACTTTTAAACGAAATCAACCTTAGAAACTTTAAGTCTAGGTTATCCGTTGAAACGTGGAATATGATAGAGGACGATGACATTGATAAATCGTTTGAAGACTTCATGCAAACCTTCCAGTGGCATCTCGATATGACATGTCTTCAAAAAACATATTCGTGGAATAGAAAGCAACGTTCTAACCCATGGGTGACCGAAGAAATTAAAAAATCTAGTGAGTGTCTCCGAAATCTGCACAATCTATTCAAAGCCAACAAACAGGACGAAGCACTTAGACAGCGATATACAATGCAAAAGAAGACACACAGGAAACTGATAACTGCGTCCAAACAGGATTACTTAAGTAAGAAAATTGAAGCATCTGAAAATAAGCCAAAGACAATATGGGAAATAGTGAATCGTGAGTTGGGACGTGAAAAACAGCCTTTAACCATAGCACTTCTTAATGGAGAAGACAAGATAGTGGACAGCGTAACTGTATCAAATAAATTCGGTGAATATTTCTCTACAATTGCAGAGGAAAAACTAAATGAAGTCTATAACGGTCAACCGTTACCTCGTGCAGCACCCAAGAATCAGCGATCTCAGTCAATGTTCTTCACCGAGGCTACCGAGGCAGAAGTTAAAGCCATTGTAGCTGATCTCCCAAATAAGAAGTCGACTGGCAGCGATGGTGTATCTACCAGTGTTGTTAAAAGTGTCTGTGATGAAGTTGCGTCTCCACTCTGCTTACTTTTCAATAAGTCATTGTACCAGGGCGTGTTTCCTAAATTGCTCAAACTAGCTACAATTATACCTATATTTAAGAAAGGTGATCCTTCGCAGATTGACAATTATCGACCAATCTCTATTTTATCTGTCTTTTCTAAAATCTTTGAAAAGCTGATGCTCAATAGAATCGAGAGCTTCGTTGAGAATTCTAAAATAATACCCGACTCTCAGCACGGCTTTAGAAAGTCCAGATCAATAGAGACGGCAACATACGAATTCGTAAGTTATATCTATAAAGAATTAGATCAAGGTAAATGTGTTGCAGGAGTGTTTTTCGACCTGTCTAAAGCATTCGACATTATGAATGTCGAAATCTTGAATGAAAAACTGTATACTATAGGTATAAGGGGATTTATACTAGATTGGTTACTATCTTTCCTAACAGACAGGCAACTAAAAGTTAAAGCCAATGGCACTGTGTCAGCTTGTTACAATATAAACACTGGAGCTGCCCAAGGTTCGGTATTAGCACCATTGTTATTCATCTTGTACATAAATGACTTGAACCTTCCCGGTTTCATGATCAATTACGCTGACGATACTTCAGTGGTCGTTAGTGGTAGTACATCTGAGGAACTGGCATTAAATATCGGCAAAGTACAAGATGAAATGGAACAATGGTGTTGTCAGAATCGTCTGATTCTCAATAGTAACAAGACTGTCACAGTGCACTTTGCTACGAGTAGGGCAAAGCTCCAAAATATTCACAGAACATCTGACTGGACAAACATTCTAGGAGTTGCATTGGACTCCAGGCTCACTTGGCAAATGCAGGTGGACTCTATTTGTAAAAAATTAAATAAGGCGTATTTTGCAATTTTAAAACTTAAGCGCACGGTAACACAAGCGGCGCTATTAAATGTTTACTATGCGATGGTATATTCACATCTATCGAGGAACATTCTTGCATGGGGCCAGGCAGGAATGCTGAACAGAATCTTTGTTCTCCAAAAGAGAATTATTAGATTAATGTTCGGCATTCCGAACCGAGAATCATGCAGAGGAGTGTTCAAGAAATACAGACTATTGACGCTTCCTTCCATTTACATCTTGAAGTGCGCAATATTTGTATTTCAGAACAAACACAAATTGACCAGAAATAACGATCTCAATGTTCGCTATACCACCCGAGCTTGTAATGATTTGAGTATACCATCGCATATATTAGCATTATTCAAAAAATCCCCTGTATTTGCCTGCATAAAGGTGTTCAACAGCATACCTGCAGAAATGAAATGCCTGACGTCTATCATGTCTTTTAAAGCACGTCTTCGAAAACTTCTTGTGGAACAATGTTTTTATTCGATAGACGACTTTTTTGGCGCATAACTTTTAGTTTCATGTTTTAGAATGTAGCTTACGTTGCTTTTATTACTGCTTTTATTTTTGTTTCTATCTGTTTTTTTCTCTGTTCCACAGATGTGCATTTACTGTACTGTCTATTTATCTGTTCGCATTGTTTGTTTCATTTTTATCTGTTTGTGTTATTTAATTTTTTAATTTTTAATTTATTTATGACTAGTCTTATATCATACATGTATGATCACAAGATAATAAATACAATACAATACAATACAATACAGTCCTGATGCTTTTCCCATTTTCTTCATAAATTCTTGCAAATCAAAGTAAGACCTATCTGTCCAGTTTAACTTTTTTTTCTCACCGGCTGTCCGGTTTATACTCGTTTAGTATTTATATTTTTGGCTCAAAATCAGATTTTCCAATTCGATCTTTGACTCGCTTCAGATTTAATACATATACAAAAAATGATTCAAGATAAACTATTCCAATTAGGCTGCAATTCAAAACATAGCTTACATTTTAATTACAGTTGAGGTAATAAAGCTGCCTTTTAGTTTCGATGTAGAAACACTATATATTCATTCGATCTATTCTTTTCTAACAGATTTATCATCTATACCTTATCCACCGAACAAACGGAGTAACCATGCACAATATATGTAAATTTTTACTGTATGGTCAAGGGTTATATGCACATCGTCTACAGAACTGCATACTGAGAGCAGTGATGTTATTATAAACAGAAAACTTAAGTTCGATTTATCCGAGTAAAGCCCCAAAATATGGGTTTGAAATAATTTTTTACTCCTTTTCTTCAGTGGACAGACTATAGTAACATTCAAGTGCCGTTGAAATAATCTTAATATTAAACGATATCCGCATCAAACTATGCCAAAGTAATATCACTTATGTCAATTTGCTTTGACTTTCCCTTAAGAGGTATCTAGCCATTATATCGGTATTCTAAAATACATGCGTGCTGTGTAGTTTTATCTATGATTTACTCTTTTTGTTGAATTTTTACGATTTCAGACTGAGACACCCTATATTATCAAATACTCCATATAGATTCCACTTGATCTCGTTACTGAACTACAAAACTCTACGACAAGAACTTTAATTATGTTCCTCACGATCCAAAATTAGCTACATCTGATGCAACCCAAATGCACCCCATCAATTCTTCATATCCACAAAGAGAAGTTTATATTTTGAACCCTATTGTTGAACTGTCTTTGAAAATTTAATAAAGTTCGCAGCTATGGAGCGGCATACAATCTAAATTTCGCATAAAAACTTTAGGTATTAGTACAATGTCCCGAGGGTTTAATTCCCACTATCACATCAAGAATAGCGGTGAATATTTCTAGTGACTTCAGCCTCGTGAACAAATGAATGTTTTGCAAATAGAATGGATACGTATCCAGCAATAAAGTTGCCAAGTCCCTTGAGTAATGTAACATGCAGGGCACAATGTACAAGATGAACTTGAGCTGACTTGCGTCCTGTGGGACAGCATAGAAAACAAATTACGGGAAGACGAAGTTTGAGCAATTGCATTGAAACAATCTATAGCGAAAGTCAGACAGAGTGAAATAAAGAAGAATGGGAACTTCTTTATTCAAAATATACATATATCTGTACAAAAATGTACGTATGTACTGAAGTGGAATGATGTCAAACGAAGAATATGTCTACTTTTTAATCAAATAAATACTCTCTTATGGAGTATTTTTTCTAACAAAAGCTTTCGATTGCTTTCAGTTTTGAATCCTGTTCGATAAAGTATCACATTATTGTTTCCATAAGTCAAGTTCTAGTCTTATAAAATCTTACTTCAACAACATATAAAGTAGTACCTGTTCTTTAAACGTGACAATTTCTCTATGGAAGCCCACAGGGATCAGTCGTCAGACCTTCAATATACATATATACGTTAAAGATCTAATTATAACAATATAATACTGTTATAACAATATAATACTGTTGAAAACTGCTGATCAAGTTCATTATTAGCCAAAAATTTAGTATAATAGGAAAACAATAAATTGGATTGCTGCTACCAAGTTGACGCTAAGCTAGTCCAGGTCAGACCATTGTCATCAGCTTATGTAAACATGTCATTGACACTCTGGATACAGTTCTCAGGCGTCGATATTGACATCCAAATGACTTGCAGACACACGTAGATCCTTATAAAATCTTTTCAAGATGCCTCTATGTGATCCGAAATTTGAAAAATAATCTATCGTGTGTATCCTCCTTGCAAACTATTATTCAAGAGTTTTTTGGCATTCAAATATGCATCACTCAAAAAATACACTTATCCATGAAATTCAGCCTTTATTAATTAAAATAATAACATTACCTAGTCACTAAATTTTATCTTGCTCAGTTCATGTAAAAAGATACTTGATGAAGATGAATATAATGCTCATAGCATCTTTCACCAATTTCACGCCCGCAACATCAATAACCTAGTTCTACTTCAAAACAGGAAAACAAGATATGATCCTGAAGGAAATGATTTCCATTTTACCCAAAGTGAGCTCAAAAGGATATCACAATCCCTGTTTGGAACATATCCAGAATCGCATCAGACATGATATCCCTGGTCCACGACAACGATGTTTCGGATGTTTCGATCTTTCGGTTCTCATCAGGTGAACTTGGGTAAAGCCCGGTATCAGACTGATATGACTCTAACCACTATGGCATAAAGTTTTCCCTTATTTTGTAATACAATTCGACGATTAAATCATTGATACATATCCCCGGGAAAAGGTTTCTATAATTTTGACGAGCCTACAAATAATGATTCTTCAAATTGTGCTAAGGAAATTGAAAAAATATAGTGAAAAGCTCGACATGGGTATTCAAGTCGACGATCATATTTTTTAACATTTACTATGTCATAATAATGATTAATCGTTATGTAAATCATTTATAAAAAATTATAGCTGTCTGTTATACTCAGCTATCTAAAAACTAATAAGACCGCCCTGCATACTAATTCCTAATAAAAACCTTTCATTGTTATTATAAAAATGGACGAATGGAACCGATATGCAATGTGATATAAACTACAAACTTTTGGGTTTAGGTATATAGCAACGTTATCAAAAAGTTACGGAACTCTAGGTACAGGTGCAGATCATTATCAGACTCCCGGTGAAAAAATTATTCATAAAGTGGCTAAAAGAACACCCAAAGAAATATTTTCAGATGTCCAAGATGGTCACTAGGATGCGTTACCGCCATCTTAAATATTTGAAGTGATTTTTCACCAAATTCCACCTATTAAATGTTACCAAAAAGTATGTGCTTTTTAAAGCTAGGATTTACTGAAGTAATTTCTGTTTAACTTTTTTTGACGTACTTATTAAGAGAAAGTGGTGGGGTACATCAAGGCATTTTAAATAAACGGCTATATAACTGCTAAAAACTACAGAACGGATTTTAACAAAGTTGGTCTTATTGGAAGAAGTATTTATTAATCCATCAACTCCATCTTATCTATTATACAGGGTGGGCCAATAGTGCGTGGACGGAGGATTGTGGGCCTACTAAAAAATATTTCTAAAATCTGTCACTTGATCATGGTAGGGACTCTTGAGGGCTATACCGTGAAAATATTTTCACTCAAATTTTGACGTTTATACAGTGTGATTCATATCAAACTTACATTTTTTTTAATGGAACCCCCTATATATTATTGCATATTTGGATTCCTTGGTTAATTCTAGTGTGACTTTATGTATCACACATGGAACTTCAAACGAACCCTTTAGGCGAAAATCACCATTTTTGGTATAAGTAGGTATCAGAAAAAAATTGAATATCGCAGCGCTTATAAAACTTAGAAGGCCGTGACTTTGCGGTACGACTAAGCATGAAATGCGTCACCTTGGGTCAGACGGCTAAATTTGGATTCTTTTTGCATTTGGAGAAATCAGTATATTCATTAAGGAAACTTGAATCACAGATAACTTGATTTTTTCAAATGGGAATGCCTATTTTGGTTTAAAGAGTAAAATATAAAATTTGATTACCTTTCTAAAGATGTAGCATTCTCGATATCAATCTTTTTTGGTTTTCATTTTATTTCAAATTTTCAGTCAAATCGGTGTTTTTCAATTTTCCTGCGTGCAAGCCACCTAGCAGGGCATGAAAAATGAACAAAAGCTCGTTAGTATGGAAGAAACCAACTAACTTAGTAGAAAGATGCAAACTAACTAGAGCAACGAGGCAAGATTATGAAAATTCCTTACAACATATTAGCTCTAACCGGATACAACAGCCGCAAGATATCTAATGTCAATGAGTAGCTGGGCTATGACAGAAGTGTTTGTTTTTCACAGCCTACTAGCTATTGAGGTCTGCCAGAGTTTGACAACCTTCCAAAACGATTAAAAACTTTGTAACAAAAGGAAAACCTATTCAGAAGACATAGATATTATACTGCCAGCAACAATGAATAGTAGTTTTCCTTTGATTAAATATTTTTTACTGACTTTGGAAATTGGCTAATAGCTAGTAGGCTGTGGAAAATGAGCCTTCTTGTTACCGCTATTGTTTCTGGTTAGAGCTAATATGTTGTAACATTGATTAACTTATAAGTTAATCAATGGTTGTAAGGAATTTTCGTAATCTGGTCTCGTTGCTCTAGTTAGGTTGCAACTTTCTACTAAGTTAGTTGGTTTCTTCCATATTAACGAGCTTTTGTTTTTTTTTCATGGCCTGCTAGGTTGCTTGCATGCAGGAAAATTGAAAAACACCGATTTGACTAAAAATTTGAGATAAAATGAAAACTAAAAAAGATTGATATCGGGAATGCTATATCGTTAGAAAGGTAATCAAATTTTACATTTGATTCTTTAAACCAAAATAGGCATTCCCATTTGAAAAAATCAAGCTATCTGTGATCGAAGTTTCCTTAATCAATCTAATGATTTCTCCAAGTACAAAAAGAATTCAGTCTTAGTCGTCTGATCTAAGGTGATGCATTTCATGCTTAGTCGTGTCGCAAAGTCACGGCATTCTAGGTTTTATAATCGCTGCGATATTCAATTTTTTTCTGATACCTACTTATACCAAAAATGGTGATTTGCGCCCAAACGGTTCGTTTAAAGTTCCATGTGTGATACATAAAGTCACCCTAGAATTGATCGAGGAATCCAAATATGCAATAATATATAGGGTATTCCATTTAAAAAAATGTAAGTTTGATATGAATCACCCTGTATAAACGTCAAAATTTGAGTGAATATATTTTTACGTTATAGCCGTCAAGGGTCCCTACCATGATCAAGTGACAGATTTTTGAAATATTTTTTAGTAAGCCTACAATCCTCCGTCCACGCACTATTGGCCCACCCTGTATGTCTAATTCCTAGTGATATTGCTAGAGCGCGATTTTTGATTAGTAACCGAAAACTGCAACTTTTTTTAATAAAAATCTAGCCAAATGATACCTAAAACCGTATGTCGATATATTATTTGTTATATGAAATACCTATCGAATAAAGAATTAGTTATCATATAATTTAAAAAAGGCTATGACACTGGTACTTATTGTTATTTGCTAGTCTTTTTTTTCAAGATATAACGATAAAATTTCATGTTTTAATAGTAAATGTTTTTTTAAGTTTAAAAAATAGCATAAAACTAATTGGAAATCAATAAGAAAAAAGTACCAATTTGGAAATGAAACTAATGCCTCCTTAAATGCATCTGTTCTTCCTCCAAGGCCTACTCATCACATTCTGCCTACCTTGCACTTGCATATTCACTATTATGTCCCTAGTCACTTTTTTATGGTTTCTTGAACAAAGAATAATTTTAATATCAAAGCATGATTAAATTATGAAATTTTATCCTTAACAAAGACTATTAATTAATAATAAGTTCCAGTGTAATAGCGTCTTTTTTGAATTATGTGATAACTACATTATTCTCTTTTCGATATTAAACGTTAGAAATAAGATACCGACATACGGTTTTCTCTAACCTATTTAGCTATCATTCCTATGGATTCTTATGGAAAAAAGTCACACCATTGTATTCAATTTTTTAGATAATTTTGCAGTGATTGGTTATTATATCAAGAAACGCGCCCTAGGGGTGTCACCAGAAATTTTACATATCATAGGTAGGATGGGTTTGATGGAACAATAAATCATTTTTCTAATAAAACCAAGTTTGTTGAAATCCGTTCAGTCGTTTAGGAGTTATAGCTGCTTATCTAAAAAACATTGAATTACGTCCCACCACTTTATCTTAATAGATACGTCAAAGAGTATTACACAAAAATTACTCCGGTAAATCCTAGGGTTGAAAATCACATACTTTTTATTAGCATTTACTAGGTGCATTTCAGTGAAAAATCACTTTAGAGTCGACAGTTACACGCCTTGTGACCATCTTATAGCCACTTAGTGATCATTTTTTTACCGTTTTTTAAGTCTCTAGTGCTCAGCCATCCCAACCTAGTGAAAAAGGCGGGACTTGTCCAAGGAAAGCCAGCGTTCACATTACCACATCGCCTGAACAGGAGTGTGTCACCTCATATTGTAGAGGTATTTTTTTAGCTAACAGTGCCAGTAACAGCCCCAATTGAAATTCGGAGGTGTTGCCTTGGCAAGGACAAGTAGTGTACGGAACTCTATATAGACATCAAAATAAATGAAAAATTATACAATAAATTCTAGTGTATAAATTGTTGTATTCAAAAACAACAAGTCATATTCGTCATATACTTCATATATTTTTATACTGTGTACCTTAATGTCGACTACAAACTATAACTATAGAACCTTTTTAATTTTCCAAAATAATTAGGGTATCGTTGATTCATCTTGTGCATTAATTCTTAATAAAGACCTTTTACTGTTGTTATAAAAATAGACTTGCCGTGTTTCTCAGTTCATGCAATTGACAGGATGTTATCCTCTATTCCAGGACGGCACGTTTTCGTACACGGATTTCTCCGAGGCCTTCCAAGAACTGGAGGTTCAGCGTGTGATCCGAGCTTACGAAAATGGAATTACTATCGATTTGCACTGCTCGCCCGAGGGAGATTGGACCAAATTGCCGAAGGAACAGTTCACCAAGGCGTGCAAGGTATGAGATGAAGTTTTCCTTTAACTACGATTATACACCCATTCCCTTAATACCATCTCATACATACTTCATTCAATATGTAGTAGCAAATAAGATATAGTACAATGAATTATTGACTCCTTTATACAAGGCGTCCCAATTGATTTTGGCACATTTTGAAAGCAACGCTGGGTAAACAAATTAACTTTAATTTTTACTTCCCACCTCGTAGGTGAGGCGAACATTTTGAATTTTGAGATTATATCTTCCCATCAAACATTTTTTGTAATTATGACCCAGCGCTTTTATGCCGTTATGACTAGTACTACCCGACATCGGCATAGGGCGCTGATCCGATGCATATATGCACCTCCGGCCTTTATATTTTTTCATTTCATTTGTTTGTACTAAATTGTTACAAATAGTGTCACCTCGAAGGTAACCCTTGTATGAGGTATTGGCATAAAATATAAAATGTCACAGTTAAAATTTATCTAACCTATCCTGCTGCTTCAACTGATTTGTTTGCATGGTCTTGTTCGTAACAGCAACCATCGTCCACAAATGGAACTTCTGCTGCAACGCATTCGCCGGACGCTTTGAAATGGTCACTGTTGGCAAGATGTAATCAATGTTGACTTACCGGCAAAATACCTTAACATTTTAGCCGCTACTTACAGACTGCCAGCTATAGCTGTTGATCCTTAATCGAGGCGCTTTGCCGTAGATCAACCGGGTGGCAATTTGATGGCAAATGTTGTCCTTTTCAGAACTTAGGGATTGTAGTCCAAGCTTATATACCGGGCTTGCCAAAATTTCCTAGACACATGATATTTTCGTAACGCAAAACGGGTAAAGCTACAACTGAGCTATAATTCTGAAGATACTATATAGGGTCTATAATACCATGCATTCAAAACATTTTTTTGTACGTCATCCCTGAAAACGCAAATTCAAATAGCATCCCATATCCCTATTTTATTTAAAATCTTGTGGAACCTATCATGTTATGCACAAACTTATTTTCTCGTAAAATCATAAGCATACTAATAAATGTTTGACGCAAAAAACAGATAAAAAATAAATCTAAGTGGGCTTTTAAGGGTACTGAATGATACATGCTTACCGGAAACAAATATCTTTTTTATCCTTTTTTATTACGAAAATATTGCTCCTCAAGCAAATCCTTATTTTATCTATCTAACGCTTATGATTTTAGGGAAAAAAATTGGTTTGTGTATGAAATCAAAGGCACTACAAGATTGTTAATAAAATGATGACGTCATGTATGTAAGAAAAGCTGTGGAGTGCTATTTGAAAAAAATAGTTTGGACTAAATTCTAGGGATTGAAGTACTAAAAATTTTCTCGAAAGCATAGAATAATAGGTCATTCAATACCCTTGAAAGGCCCACTTAGTTTTCTTTTTTATCTGTTTCTGTTACGAAAATATTACGCCTCACACAAATCCTTATTTTATTTATCTTAAGCTTGACTACGAAAAAAATGGGTTTTTGTATAAAATCAAAGGTACAAGAAGATTTTGAATAAAATAAGGACTATATTTGTATAGGAAACGCCTTTGGGTAATGTTTGAAAAAAAGTTGGGGGTGAGTTTTAAGGGTTGAAGTACAAAAATGTTTTTTGAATACATGGTACGATAACCATATAGTACTTGCAAAAGTTTCACTCAGTTTTCGTATGTACTTTTTTTGTAAACAACTTGCAACTTGCCGTATCCGTAATGACGCTTATTTTAGAGCTTTAGATCTCATGACGTCTGCATCATGAAAATCTGTGTCACCCATTTCCGTCGGTTTGTCTGTCGGATTGTTGATTTGTCTGTCGTCACAAGTCTATGTCGCAGTTTTATATCCGCACAATTTCAGTTAACGCTGCAAAGATATTGATGAAATTCAGAGTATGATATGCTATGGGGTCTTTTAATGATATATTTCTGAAAATCGAGTAGAGTAGAGTAGAGTCTTTCATTCATTCGACTATAAATCAGCTAAGGGCTAGACAACATGCATTTTTCCTACCCTTTGGAACATAGGCCGCGCTGAAATAAACAATACGTTTGGTTATGTTGCACATAAAATATATACTCCTTTATTTATTAAGAGAAAAGCGTAAACATTTTCCGCAGGCTATGTAGATAATTAAAAAAAATGTCCCCTTAAAGAACCGGCAAATTTTCCAGTTCAGTTTTTTGAGTCGTTAATGTGGTTCTCCACTTTTTCAGGTTAGAGTAAATCCTTCTGATGTACTAACATCAGGTTCTCTGGCCATCAACAACTTCATCAACTATATAGCTCCGTTCATGATACCAACGTCGCTGGAATGTCTCCTAGAAAGTTCAGACGTAGTAGGCAACATCAGGTTTTCCAGACCGACACTTTATGTATTTCCGGGAGGTCAAGGTAAATCATTTTTTCTTCTTTTATAATTCTAAATTAATTAGACTTCATTTTATAAGTTTATAAATTGGCTCAATGGGTAGAGCCGAGGGCTTGTGACCGGAAGGTTCCGGGTTCGATTCCCGTCAGAAGCTCAAGTTTGTTTCTAATTTTTTCAATCAGAAGTAAATTTCTATAAAAAAAGCTCAGCGAGAATACTCACCTGAATATTTCACTGTTGTCTTCTAATTAATAGTGCTGTTCCTAGAGGTGCGCGGGGAAACAGTAACAAAGCCCACACTGAAAACGAGGACAATGTTCTTAGTCGTGGATGCCGTTGCACCAAAGTAAAAAAACATAACCTTTTACTTCTTTGTGTAGATTTGTTTTCGGAATTTATCGGTTTGAAATAATATTTTTGTCTTACCAAACCTTAATAAATTACATTACTGTATAAGTAATCTCATAAATAGTTTAGCAAACGCTCATTATTAATTCATCCGTAATCAATACCGTTCTGTTTGCAAACATTGGAGAAAAAAGGTTAAAAACCAAGAAATCCTATTAATGAATATGTCAATAACAGGAAATTAGTGCTATGAATTCCAAACGTGCAAAAAATTAGCATTGTTAGGAAAACAGGTAATGCAATTACTTATTACCTTCTAGTAAAAAAGATCTCCATTCATGTGATACCTAGACAAGTGGGTCAAATACACCATAGACCTTTACGTTCATTTGAATAACTGCACATGAATGAAATTCTTTTTTGTTTTGATGATGCTATACTTTCAGAAAATAAGTAGGTACGTGTGTTTATCATCCTCAATAAATATTCCGGACTGGCAATGCCATATTAATCATTTCATATGTATATAAAAGGATATGTTTAGGCTGGAAATTTTATATTATGCATGGAGATTGCTCTATTGTATTTTAAAGCACCCACTTATGTTTTACTGTAATGTCGTATCGAATTCTTTATTATACCCTCCGCAGTATCTACTCTGAAACTTGGAACTTTCAAAAAGAAAGCGCTAGAATTCAGTAATTGTTTCATTAATCTCAAAAAACTTCTCCGTTGCACTTAATTCTCAGAAACTTCGTAATTTTAGACAAATCTAGACAACCACGAAATTATTCTAGCATTGAGAATCAAACCTATGGTTATTGATTTTTTAAGATACAGGGTGATGAATTCATTAAGATTTTTACATAAAAGTGGCCAAATCTCTGAAAATACCTTGTATAACCTAAGAAAACCCTATATTTCCGGAATAGAAGAAACCAACGAAATTCAAATTCAAGAGAATATATATTGAAAAACACAGTTTTGGTATGCCGTGACTTTATGACTAGCCCTGTATATTATATAATAATTTTGAAATGTAAACCTTCGCTTTACCTATAACTTTGATCACTCTGTATATGAATATGTAATATTCATTTAAGTCGGCTGTTTATTATCGAAGTAATCAAAAATTCAAGTTTCATTTACTGCAAAAATAACCATTTGCAGGAGATGCAGCGCTGTTTGGCATCAACGGTTTCAACATGCTGCTGGATGGAGGTTACGCGCGAAAGGCTTGTTTCTGGGACTTCGTCCGTCACCTAGATAGATTAGATGCTGTGCTTATGACAAGACTGAATAATAGTAACGTAGGTGGAATTAGTTCTGTATTGAGGAGAAAGAAACAGGACGCGCTCTATCCGCAAATCGGACATTTCTTTTGCAATTTACAGGTATGTTTAACTGCATGTGCTGATATGCTGACTTCAAATAATAATGTAGTAGTTTTCCACATACAGTGCGTCCCAGCTAAAATTTGCCACCCACCTTATTTCTGAAATGCTTGAAAAAAAATCGCCATGACACGTCGATTTGTATTTCGATCTCCTCACCCCCAGCAACCCCTACCTTAAAATCTTAAATGACTCCACCATACTTGTGATACATCATTTTGACACGGCTCAACAAACAATCAGCTGTCTTACACAAGGTCTGGGGTGCTTTGCGCCGATCCCTTTGCGCATCGATATTTTGGGTTAGAGAGAGATAGATTTCAACAGCGGCGGCATGACAGGGTCATGACTATCTACATTGAATATATATAGATCACAGCGCAAATCTAGTACTTTATGGTAGATAAACATTAAGGACAACATAAACTTTATGTTATCTTTAATGTTTACCTTTTACACCGCATAGGTTGAGTATTATTTCTTAATTCTGCTCTGTTATACACTTTTCTCTCTCCGCCCCTGTCAGGGCGAATGAAACTATCCCGAGATGGAGTCGCTGACGTCAGATATTTGCAACACGTCATCACAAAGGAACTGACCGTTCATCATTTTGAAGGGAATTCATTGACAATGTGTTTGTCATTGTCAGTGTAATCGGATTGAAGATTGATTCAATATTATAGAAGTTAATAAAAAATGTGGTGATTATCAACATGAAGGGGGGTTATTTTCATTACCTGTATCACGTACAGGCGATATTCAAAATATCTTCACACATTTCTCAACACCTCCGGAGTCCGGAGTCACTGTGGAGATCGTCTATAGAACCTGGCTGCGTAATATAAATTTTGGATTTCAAATGTCCGCACAAAAAAGACATTTTCAATATCCCCTGTACATCTGTATGGAACAAAATGACTCCCATTGGACACCTTTCTTACTTAACAGGTTGACTGCCGCGGCGGTCGTATACGACCGTTATCGCACATTGTTAGATTTATTTGTATTCTCTGTGTGCCAGCGGTCGAACCAGAGAGCGGTATAAGAGCGGTGTTCGACCGCTGTGGCATACAGGCCTAGGGTGCTGATGTGAATTTCTGAGTACCTCTTTGATTTAGCCAAAATAATATGTCCAGACTTGTGCTGTTTTTTTTTTTATTGTAGGAACCCAAGACGTACTTCAAAATACAAAGGATATAGGGTGAACTTAAAATGAATTTTACTTATAAAATAAAACTAATTCCCTTTTTTACCTGGCATGAGCAATGTTGAAACAGTTCAGACAAAAATGTGGCTGATTCTCGCAGGATCCACAGTATGTTATGACTTTATTCACGCGGTTTTTGGTTGTTTCTCCCTTTACAGTACTTCCTCCCTTTGTCAAATTGGCACTCCTTCCGGAGCAATGTGTGCATCTTGGTTGGTCCCTTGGTTGCTTTTTCTATACGTACATCATTTCTATCTTCATCGCTATGATTACTGAGAAGGGACCTTATAACGTCTTCTCGAAATTCAGGTATTTTCATTGGTTTGTTCGCTAACTGATTGTAAACTATATGAGCATTCACAAGAGCTGTGCCCAGAAGGATCTCTATGGCAAATTTCCTATACCATTTCAGAGACTTTCTTAGAGGTGATAGGCCATCTGATCAGACTGGGCAATTGACAATTTTGCGTCATCATATTCCATCACGGCTACTGGCTTTTTCACTATACCAGTACGTCGCTGAACATCTACAGTTTCGGTTATGCGCTTGGTGGATAAAAGAAGAACATCCCTTCCACTTGAGCACACATTCGCCTCTTTTATTTTCTCGTCCAAAAACTTCTCCCTTTTTTAGATTTTTTGGATGACTTCTTTTGGATTTCCACGACGACTAGCCCTCAGGGTTCCAACGAAATATGTTTTATGGTCAAGAAGTATATTAGATAGCTCGAGACTGGTGTAGTAATTATCAGCAACTATAGAATTATCAGCAACTATAGTTCTACCTGTATCAAGTAAATCTTTTGACAACTTAAGCACAACATTTGTTGGCACAGACGTATCCCCCTCTTGTCTTTCTTTGTCTCCATATATTCGGATATTCCATGTATAGCCATTATCCAGACTCGCAGGTAACGACCGGTGATACGACCGCCGGCGCCGTGGCAAGAGCGCCATATATATGCCGTTCACACCCGAGCGGGCGTATACGACCGCCGAATTGTTTTTGCAAATATGCTGTTTTCTTTCAAAAAAAGGATAAAACAAGCTAGTAGCGTGTATACAGGGCACTATCAAGTGTATTATTTTCAACTTGGCACCAGATGATAGTTTTATATTTTTCACCTGGCAGTCAACCTGTTAATATTTCAGGTGATGAAAATAATACTTTATACTTCATTTTGATAATCACCGTATTTCTTATTAACTTCCATAATAGTGAATCAATCTTCAATCCGATTACGCTGTTATGTTGGTCAATGGATTCCCTTCAAAATTATGTATCGCAAGTGCGGTGGTCTCATTTAGGATTTTGAATTAGGGGTTGCTGGGGCTGAGGGGGTTGATGACACAATGATGACGTATGCGGTGAAAGAGTTCCCCCTCGAAATACAAATCAACGGGTCACGGAAATTTTTATTTTTTTCAATCATTCCAGAGATAAGGTGGATGGCAAATTTCAGCTGGACACACTGTATATTATGCAGGATAGCTTGATAAAGACTGAGATCATTTTAAGACGTTTCCGGAGACATTGTTATTATTGTCAGTGACTTGAACTGTTTGTGAGCTTCTTTACGTTTAGGTACATTTTGATATTTTCAGGGAACAGTAGATACACTCATCAGTTTTAATCTGCAGGGGCTAACGTTTTGATGGTACTTGCTACCTTATTTAATATATGTATAGATTGAATTTGAATTTCTTATGGTTTATGTCTTTGTATACCGTGTTCAGTTTTTGAGACCTCATGGAACTGTCCATTAACAATTTGCGTATACCTTTGATTTTGAAATTATTTGATGAAAAATACTTGCTTCATTTTTAAAGCATACTTTTTAATTTTATGCTTTAATCTTAATGGATATAATTTATTTATAAAATAGACATCTCCTGTACATATATAGGTAGTTTCGTCTCATGCTGAAAAGTGGTAGCTTAATTTTTTGGAGGAGAAGAAATCTATCGCCTGATTGACTCAACGCTAAGAACAGTTTCAGTGACCCAGCCATTCAAAAACGATATTGCTTTTTAAATTTCTTTCTCTAAGAATATCCAGTGAAATGTAATTTGTTTCCGAGGACACGTTTTCATCCAATTAAACAACAAATAGTGTGTTGTAGATAATTCTCAATTATTATTCTGCCGTTCAATTACGGTGAGTTGTTTGTCGCCCGTGTTTGGATCAGTTGATGAAAAACATTATTCAAAACATCCAAAATAACTGTGTCCGATTTGTATTTGGGCTAAGGAAATATGATCGTGTAAATTAGAAATATGAAGACTTAAGTGGCTTATTAGGTGGGGCAATATAGTAGAATTTAAGTATTTAATTTTAGTTCACAAAATTCAGACCTACTCCACATACCACAACTTTATTCCGTAAAAATTTTTAATCTGTTGCTTATTATTACAAATTCCTTTCAGCATATTTTAACCATATCAATAAACGTGTTTCTTTTACTTTGTTAGGAAAGCATCCTGACAAACTTTATGTCACCTTATTGATATTTGATGTATTTTTTCACATTTTGCGTATATTACATCAAACGTCTTTGTTCTAACGAACATGAGCAGTTAAGTGTAAGAGTAACCAAGACTGAACACTTCGGTGCTTGTATCCTTCTTTATTTTTTAGAAATAAAGGCGATTTTATTATTATTATCAATAACAATGTTTTACAAAAATAATGCATTTTTTTCAATAAATTAGTAGTAGTAGACTTTGAGAGCCTTAGAACCCCTATTTAAAAATGTTAGTAGTTAGATTAAACGACATTATGTATTATCACCAAATATAACATCGTTTATTGGGAATAAATAAAGAATTATTGCATGCTCCTGATCTACTATTTCATTTGATTACTGATATAACCTCAAACATAAAAAAGGCTAGTCACTCGCAAAAGCGATTTCTCAAAACTCGATCCGTACATTGAGGGAAAGATTTGTTTTAAATATTTCCCCGAAGAAGCTGACATAGCAGCAAAACGTGTCTTTAAAAACTCGGTTTGTCTAGTTGTTAGATTATGTATAGTAATCAAAGTTGGGCTAACGCTAAATGATCCACTGACGTAACAAATATCTTAATTTATGGGGAAACAGTACCAATAAAGTTAGACTTAAAATAATTGAAGAAAGTTAGACGATTATACAAATGTTTTTAAGAGAATATCAGTGTATTATAGGCATCTCCTATATTTATGATAGATCAATTTGCAAAATTAGAACCACCAATGCAAGTTTGAAAGTACCTGACAATGGCAAATTCCTTCCAATATCCAGTAAAGCCAACGTATGTACGTATATTGTACATACATTTATGTAGTCATGTTCGCAAATTTCAAACATTCCAGTAAATCGCATCACGTTCTATTTCAGGAAAGAAAAGCACTCTTGAGTCCGGATGGTGACAAAGACCGAGATCCCCTACTGATAAATTTGTTGGATGAAGGCCAAGAAATTGTATCGAACCTCCGTCACTTACATTTAACGCCTCAGGTCTGCTATAGAGATTCCGAGCCCATTAATTTATACCATAAGGTAAGGATTTTGAGAAAAATCTCAACTACTCAATTTTTTTCTACAACAAAACTGTATTTAAACTTCAAATTTGAAGTTAACAAAAATTTTAGTTTCTCAAATATTAAAACCCTTCTCTCTTGCTAAACCTATTTGTGTTATCTGACTATAGTCAGACTCATTACTACAAGGGTCTGAGGGGCGCCCTCCCCCTAGACGTCGCTACCCCCCCCCCCCTCCTCCCTGATGTCGCTACCCCCTCACAGACGTCACTAGCTCAAACTAGACTTTGCTGCCCCTATGGAGAAAACTGACTGAATATTTTGAATATTCTAAGCCTAAGCGACAGGACTTTTTCCAGGTAGGGTTATCTGTCCGGTTTTGTGATAGCGTATTCGAATCGCACCCAAAAACCACTTTTGGTCTCCAAATGGTGACGCGTTACTGCTCCTCGCACTTTCTAAGAACAGCTCTTTGATTATAATATATGTCTCCATTCTGGTGGATGAACTGCTGAACGAGCTTTCCATCAGTGATGTGTACGTGCAATGCTATGCGGACGATCTGGTCATTGTAGTTAGAAGGAAGTATGAAAGGACCATCTCTGAACTTCTTCAACAAGCGTTGAACACAATCGACAGCTGGTGCAGGAGGGAACAAATGTCGATAAACCCCATAAAACAGTTGTCGTTCCGTTCACCAAAAGACGGAAACTAGACAAGCTCTGCTTACCTAGAATAGCGGGTGAGACAATCAGAGGAGGTGAAATATATTGGTCTTATATTGGACAAAAGACTCACCTTCAACCCTCACCTGGATAACTGAATCGAAAAGGCCCGACTCGCCCTCTAGACACTCAGAAGGATTTGCGGCAAATCTTGGGGCGTTAGTCCTAAACTGATCTACTGGATATATCAGACGGTGGTCAAACCCATGGTAGTATATGGCGCTGTTGTCTGGTGGCAGAAATGCCTACAACGGACAGCCAGAGTCAGGCTGGCGGCAGTGCCACGCACCGCCTGTTTGGCCATCACTGGAGCCATGTCTACCACACCAAAGTTAGCCATGGAGACCCTTCTAAACTTAACACCTCTGCTATCAACCGGCAGATCTGACAAAACGGAATTAGGACCAGACACAGCGGGTATAATGGGTGAAATTACCCATCATCATGTACTCGGAATGGTCTCGGACTATATGGTTCCCCAAGCGCATATCGAGCGATCCTATAACGTCCATTTCCCGGTCAAGGACGAATGGAGGAGGGACGATTTCATATCACTTCTTGCGCTATTTACAGATGGCTCCAAGTCTGAACTGGAGGCTGGAGCAGGAGTAGTGGGTACCAATCCAAGAGTTGAAATTTCAGTCAACCTTGGGAGGTATACCACAGTCTTCCAAGCAGAAATGATTGCCATAGAGTTGGGAGTCAGGGAACTAATCAAAAGGCCCCTGACAAACAGATCTATAAAAATCTTTTCGGACAGCCAGGCTGCATTGAAAGCACTGTGCTCCAGTCGGGTTGATTCAAGACTGGTATGGAACTGCATGCACCTCCTTGACAAACTCGGAACGGGAAACAGGGTAACCTTGATTTGGGTTCCGGGTCACAGCGCAGTGGAAGGCAATGTATTGGCCGACGCGCTAGCAAAAGGAGGAACTGAATCTGTCTTCATAGGACCAGAACCATTTGCGGGCATTGCAAAAAGCACCGCTAAAAAGACCATCTACTGGGCAGTGAGGGAAGCACTCCTGAACTGGCGAGATACACCATGGCTACTGCATTCGAAGGCGTTTATAATATACCCCTCGAGTCAGGCGCCCCCGAGGATCATGGAATGTAACAGGTACGACCTCCGCATTCTGATCGGTCTGCTGACGGGACCCGGTCGTCTAAGGTACCATATGCGGAAGTTGGGTCTTGAACAAACTTCAGACTGTCGCTTCTGCTACGTGGAGGACGAAACAGCGGAGCATATTCTTTGCTCCTGCCCAGTACTGAATAATGCTAGGTTCCAGACATTCTGATTTGCCCAACTGGAACCTCATGGCTTCAAGGAAGTTTCACCCTTCACGTTGATCGCCTTCGTAAAGAGGTGCGGACTGTACGGTGAACTCTAAAAAGGTGTGAGCCACAATAGACACAATTGAGTCGCAGCGGAAGGAGGCAGCTCTGCCCCACTCACTTTCAACCTAACCTAACCTATAATATATGTCGCTGATTGGTGATTGCTGATAATTCTCATATCATTTAAGTCAATACGCTTCTCATCCTCACACCATCAAATAATTTATTGTGAAGATATTGGTTCACATCTAGACACTACCTCTGTATTAAAACATTTTGGGCAAATATTACTTCTCGTCCTCAATGCATTTCTGAACCCAAATTTTCTTTCATTGATATCTTCCTCAAGTAAGTATATAATAGATAAACGTTTATGGATTAGTTTAAGAAATATCTTCAGAATGTGACACATGAGACTTATAGATCGATGATCGCGGCACTCTCTTGCGTTTGGATATTGGATTTTTAGGATTGGAAGCACCAAATGCGGCATTTTTGCCTATGAATGAAGCCATTAAGGTGAAAATGAGCCTCATAGTTGGAATAATTATTCGCATTATCGGCATTCACTTCTTTTTACTCAAGGTGGACGCTGTGCCATGGTCTCTTGGTAAATTTTATGAACCAGTTAATTGGTAATTGCGGGCCTAGATACCACGGATTCATCGTTTAAATAAGACGCATATCTATATATCCATAATTTCCGCATTTCAATTAGCCTCACATATATCTTATTCTTTTCAGGTAGGCCATGGAACACTTGATATGTATATACTCAGTCCGTCAAAGGACTCGAAAGAGTTACGGGAGTTCCTGCACAAGTGGAACCAGAGCGACCCAAAGCTATTTGCCAATGCTAAGTCTAGTCGTGATTTTAGTTTTCCTCTGCAGAACTTAGTGTCCGTAGCTGCCTTGATAGTCTGGCAACCAGCTGATCCAGATGACACTATCACAAGGATTCTGTTCCCCGGCAGCTGTCCTCAGGCCAAAGTATTCGAAGGCCTGGATAGACTAAAGAGCCTGGACTTCGTCAAGTCTGCTGTTTGTACTGAGAAATCTCTAACCAGTACAACAACCAAAAAGACTGCTATCATCGAAAGGATCGCTGCCAAAGACAAAGAGAAGATCATTGCCGATAAGAAAGAGAACAAAATCATTGAAAACAATATTGCTGAAGTCAATGTTGAAGTCAAAGAGAAAACTGTCAAGAAATCCGATTCCACCGAAAGTGACCGCAGTATAAAACAGAAAAAGATCGACGATCACAAGATGGAAAATGGCGACAGGGCAAAGCCGAAACCAAGACCTGCCAAACCTAGAAGTGAATCACAGCAACGGAGAAAACCGATTGATAAGAAGGCATCCCCCAAAAAGGTAATGATTGGTACTGAGAGTACCTGGCAAAAATTGTTTGAAAATATTTTGGTCAATTCAGTGGTATTCAGAAGGTGCTGACAATATAAATCCGAATTATTCAAAAGAACATTCAAAACATGTTGGTGATTTGGCCATATATGGGTCATCTGTTGGTTTCTTAGTACATATTATTTAAGACATTTACATCATTATCGCGCTTGAGACTATCGACAGATATGTAGTGTCAAACCTCCATTGTAAGAAATGGATTGTTTTACCATCGAACAACGCTAAAAAGTAAAAAAAACTATTTCTATGCTGTGTTGCAAAATGTGCGCGAAGGCTGCGACGAGTTTTGGGCGGAAAAGAAGCCTTAACAGCCGTTCCACAAATCAAAAAATTGTATGGTACTGGTGTGCTTGTGCATAATAAAAATATCCTTGTACGCGTCCAGTACGTACAGCAAAAAAATAGCTGCTGTTGCTCAAAGTGCCTAAGGACATCAACTGGTTATGCAGCACCAGTCGCACGGCTTTGAGCAGAATATTGCATAAAGGCCTATCATTACTTGGTTACGATGACAACTCACTCAGGAGTTAGAGCGAAACGTCCATATGCTCCTTTAGGTGACCGGTTAGTCGGAGCCCATCATTGGTTCCTACTTCTTTCAGAATGAATAGGATATAACAGCGTCATGGTAAACGGGATACGCTACAGATACATGTTAACTGTTTTTTTTTTTTTGGTACTATTAGAGAAAATAACGTCGTTCGTCACTTTGTCTAGAAAGCTAAATCCGCGAGATGGCAGCATCTGTACACAACACAGTATTATAAGGAAGCCCCTCCTTTTTCTACCTAGAGACCGCCAAAACTAGTATGGCTGTCCCGGCAACGTTGCCAAGGGTTTGTAGTCCACTGATAAAAGAAATGCCCAGTTTTTTATGGCCCATAAATTACATGCGTCATTCGCTAGGCTCTGTCGGAGTGTTGGCCGCCGAAAAAACGTCGGAGAAACAGGTGTTGACCGACATACATATACTATCTTCCATTTGGCTAGGTATAACGTATAACTTATAAGGAGGGTTTGGGTAACGTCTGTTTTGGATAAATGATTTCTTGTATAGTTTTATACTATTGATAAATGCAAAATTATACGAGTTATTCCATTTATAGGGTATGGGTTCAATGTACTGTCCTTTCTGGAGGTTTGGAATTTGATATAAATACGGCTATTTATTGGTTATGTACATTAATTGTATACGATTACCATTTGAAAAATTTTACAATTTGAAAAGGACTATCAGAGTATGTGCAAATGTATAAATATAGGATGCTATGAAAAATTAGTACATAATCTCGTTGAAAAAGCGATCGTTATAATTATAGGACGTCAGCAATATATCAAACTCTCTGGTGTAACGAATGGTTTCTGTATAAGAATGGTATTATCATCAGAAAACATGCCCAAATATCTTCCTGTTCCTGTCATTTTAGAATCGAGGGGGTGGGGAAGGGGGAGGGAGCAGAAGAAGACTTTTAAAGTTTGTATATCAGTCGTCTAAATGCAAAACCCGACAAGTCCACGGTAACAAATTTTACAGAAATCAAGAAAAACAGATCAAAGTCTTATTATGAGCGAAAATAATACGAAATCGAGAGTATTATAATATACGATGTTTTAGGATGTTAAGTCCTAACGCCCAAAATCTAGGACATATGGTTTTTCTAAAATCTGACTTTCAAATTTGGACACGTCGGGTTTTGCATGTTAGAAACTGTGACATGTCGTGTTTTGACTGCTATTTTTGTGGATCGGATCAAAATAAGTGAAACACTTATCAATTTGGATTATTTTACTGAATATAAAGGAATCTAATCAAACACTGTGCTCAACGACAGGAACTATAAACATAAAGCTAGATATTAGAAATGATACATTTCAAGGTTTACAAGGTTTAAACGTCAAAATCTAAATCTTCTGACAAACAAAATTCTTCAGAACTAGCAAATGCATTTTCACAATTAGCTTCGATCCTCTGCATTAATGTGGACCTAGCTTCTGTTGAAGTAGGCTCTCCAAAATCCGCATCCAAAGCATTTTTCAAAAAACGTGGTTATTTTTATCAATAATTTATCAATACAGCATAAATTAATCTCATTCTCTCAGCAAACTGAAAAACACATGAATTCACCACAACGGGCACAACGTATTTTCAGCGACTGGATAAAACAAAAACGCACAACGGTCAAAATACCTCGTGCGATCGACATGTGACTTGCTCCCGTTGTCCGTATTGGCTCCTGTGGACATGTCGGTGTTTGAAATAAAACACCGCTTGGACTTGTCGGTGTTTGCACCTAAGTCTAGTTTTCTTAGCCAAATATCTCATGTCTCCTATCGGGTTTTGTAAGCGAAATATATAGAAAATGGTAGCGCTTCAAATAATGAACAAAATGGTATATAAAACTCTATTTTGAAAAATTTGTGACTTGTCGGGTTTTGCATTTAGACGACTGATATATGTATATTACAACATTTTTTTTAAACATTATAAATAGTATTTTCAGAAATTTACAAAATGCAAATGCTAGCTGTCCAAAATGTACGCAGCTAGGTAAAAAAATGGAGTCAAGTTGATTGCCTTAGTACTTCCCACACATAACGGTGATATTATATCTATATATCTTATCCTCCCTGCAACCAAATTATCGCCGGCCCGCCCTAAGAAAGAACATGCAACACAGCAACTCTCGTGAATAGTTTCTTGCATCTCTATACGAACTAGGACAACATAGTACATTATGCTGCTGGATCCTTCTTCCACAGGCCACTAGCCCATGGTGAATACAACAAATTTTTCAGTTTTACAACCCCACCCCCCAATCACCCCAATTTCACCCTTCATCCAAAAAAACGTGGAAAATGATCAGAAACCCCTAAAACGCCTAAAAACAAAGTTTAGGCTGTTTTCATATTTTTAGTTTTTCTATTATTGCCGCGCCGCCACTGATCCGATTTTTCCAAAACATACGCGTTTTCCATCCTCACCTTGGGAGTAATACTATGTCAAAATTTCATTGAAATCAATTGAACAATTTTCGCGTTACGCGATATCGAACGATCTAAAAGAATACTCGTATGTATACATCACAAATTCTAAGTCCCGTGGTCTTTATAATAAGCATGCAACGTTCGGATGGACCTAAAAAGTGTATCATGCCGCTAGGTTTTTCATTCACATATCAACGGACAGCCCATTACGAATACAACAAATTTTTCAGTATTACAACCCCACCCCCCAACCACCCCAAATTCACCCCCACCCAAGAAAAAGTAGAAAATGATCAGGAACCCCTAAAACGCCTAAAAACGAAGTTTGAGGCATATTTGAAATTTTTCATTTTTTGCTAATTACTCCGCCCCCTGGATAACGATTTTCAAAATTATAGGAACATTACCTACTACAACCCCACAGCATAACGCTGCCCAAATTTCATCACCATCCATGCAGCGGTTACTGAGATTACGAGGGTAGAAAAACGCGACAGACAGACAGACCGACAGACCGACAGACAGACAGACCGACAGACCGACAGACCGACAGACCGACAGACCGACAGACCGACAGACCGACAGACCGACAGACCGACAGACCGACAGACCGACAGACCGACAGACCGACAGACCGACAGACCGACAGACCGACAGACCGACAGACCGACAGACCGACAGACCGACAGACCGACAGACCGACAGACCGACAGACCGACAGACCGGCAGACCGACAGACCGACAGACCGACAGGCAGACAGGCAGACCGACGGAAATGAGTGACGTAGATTTTCGTTATGTAGACATCATGAAACGCCCAAAAAGTGGATTATCTCAAAATCGAAAATTTTCGCGAAAAAAACGTAGAAAATTATCAGGAACCTCTAAAACGCTTAGAAACAAAGTTTGAGCTGTTTTTATATTTTTTGTTTTTTTTTATTATTTCTGCGCTGCGACTGGCACGATTTATAAAAACCGTACGCATTTTCTATCCTCGCCACGGTAGTGATACTGTGTCAAGATTTCATAAAAATAAATTCCACAATTTCCTCGTTACACAATACGATCTGAAGCAATACTCGTCCATGCCTAGGTACACCAGAAAAAATTCAGAAAAGTCCTTTGGTTTCTGCAATGGGCAAAAGCACCGTACGCAAAAGGCAATGTTCGGATGGACCTACAAAAGTTATTTATGTCGCTAGGCCTTCCTTCACAGTCAGTGGGCAGTATTTTATGAATGCAACATTTTTCAAATTTGTAACCCCCCAACCACCCCAAATCTGACCCCACCAAAAAAAAAAAGTAGAAAATGATCAGGAACACCTAAAACCTCTAAAAACGAAGCTTGAGGAATATTTGATTTTTTTTTGTTTTTTGCGAATTACTCCGCCGCCCATGTACCGATTTGCAAAATTAGCAGCTTAAAACAATAACGACGAATAACAAAAGGGATAACGTAGTAACAATGGTAACAAGAACTATTATAAAAAATACTGGGATTAAGCCAAGAACATGCACTCTGAAAGACAGGCTTCAGAGAACTAAATACATATATATTTAAAAATTAAAATACAGGAACCTATCTCCTTTTGCGAACAAAAACTTCGTTTTCTTAGTCCCCTTATTGTAGCGGCATGTTACAAAGTCGCCACCGACACCGCCACGCCGCCGCCGCCGCCCGCCGCCGCCGCCCGCAGCCGCCGCACGGCTCTTTGCAATTTTTTTATGATGACCAGACAACCCGTACCTACCGCCAGTCGGTAGTACGGTTAGCAATGTCCACGGCCGTCTCTAATATTTAAGCTAAGTGAAGGCGGCTGTGCAATGTCCCTAATGATTTGGCAACACCGCGTACGAATAACCATCTAGGTGTGAGAAATGGGCAGGATCAGTGTGGGGCGTGTCAGTAGGGATTTTTCAATAGTTTTCCGGTCTTTTCTCCCTCACTGTTTTGAGTATCGCAATCAAATTTTGCGGTTGGGTAAAAGATTCATGATTACGTGATTTTACTTCAAAAAAATTGAAAAATAATGAGCAGTAATCCACCCAGCCAAATTATTTTTTGAAAAAATTGAGCTATGTAAAAAGTGTCACATTCTTGTCACAGATATAGTGCATCTGATTATAAGTGCCAAATTACAACCTTCTAGCATATATATATATATATATATATATATATATATATATATATATTTCCAGCAAACGCGGACACAATATCGGAGAAATACTACACAAAAAAGATTCAAAATTTCGAAAAAAATCAAAAATAACTGATCAAACACATCATATGGGTATGTCCGAATACATAAGAACATTATAAAGTAATTATTAAGCACAATATAGAGTGTTTCTAAAAGGTGACCAAACTTACGCCAACTTGGCTCCAACAGGATGGTACAACTAATTTGGTAAACGTATTATTATCCATTTTGAATATGTTAATTGTCTTAAGAACCAGAGTACCTTCAACAATCCATTAACATTGGATGCACTCAAGGAAAGCATACATCGCAATTATTCGTACAATAGACCATTGATAATATACTGCAAACTTGGGTGAACAGGTTGGGCTACTTTAAAGACTAGCCGAGGCAGCTATTTACCTGTTTTTTAAACATGGGTAAATAGGTAACAATTATTGAAAATATTTCAAGGCGTAGTTTTAATTGCCACTTCAAATAGAAACCAACAGTTGCTTCATATCCAATATGTTGTATGGAAGATTTCTTTGATGCACCCAAGAGCGAATCCACATTCACGAAAATAGGAAAGGTTGATTTCACAAATGTTACAGTTGCACCACGCATAAACGGAATAGCATTTTTCACTTTAGGTGTGTTTTATCTCACATCGATACATTGAACTTTTATGGAATTTCATTATTTTATTTATTATTACTTTATAAGACAATTAAACTGCACATAATGCCTTCTAGACAAGATTCAATCTTGTATAGATACCGCATATCACCATATTCAACTGAGCTTCACAAAAATCTACATTTCGTCGGCTATTTAGATCACCCTAAAGGAAGTAATCAAAGGTTGTTTGTGTCTTTTCCCCATTTTGAAAAAAATGATGTATCCATTTGCAACTTACACCAAATTTTCTAGTTTAGTTTCTTACTTTCTACAATGTGTCTCTAGTAGTTAATATAGTGACACATTGCATAACGGTTCATTGTCAACGAATTTTATTGGTCGTCTCGATTACATTTTTTTGCTTAGAGTTCGCAGAAGAAACATCTAATTATCCAATATTATACAGGGTGTCCCACTTAGCAAGAAGGGGCATTGGTGTGTCGTGACTTTGTAACGCTATGTAATTAATGTTTTGACCACTTGAAAAGCCTTTTCTACAACTTGTATATCTTAATAATCGATCATGGCCAAATTTTATTAGTATAGCTTATTTACCATACATTAGAAACACGATAATTTGGATACGATTAAGTTTAGGCACATCATGTTGCATTCAGTAATTGCTTAAAATTCGAATAAGAATTGAAATTTGTGGTAATATCCTAATATCATTAGACTTGAGACTAAGGAATTTCAATTTTTGTGTACCACGACATTATCGCCAATTCCGTTTAATTAAAATCTTCACTGCTAGTACACACTTAAATACTCTAAAACTTTTGTTCAAAACTATTTTCCACAGATTGAATATTTTACATAATAATCAACCCTTTTCAAATGTCTCCAACAGGTTATTATTATTTACATTAAAATATCATTCATTCAATAATTCTTACTTGAATACGGTTCTTTTGATAATTGAAATCTGCAAATTAACTTATTATCAAGGATATTACTTTTTTCTAGGCGCCAACTGAAAACGGAGATATAAGGAAACCTACAAAACCTTCACCTGTTGGAACGCCTGCCAAGAGCGCTAAAGACGCTAGCAACAGGAAAGTGATAGAAAGTAAAGTAAAGCAAGCCCCCGCTGCTGCTACTAAACCATCTGCTGAACCGAAACCAAAAGTCGAACGGAAACCAATCTCCCGGCGACCGAAAGCTATGAAGGCTCCTATCAGTCCAGTTAAGAAACTAGTAAATGGCGTACAGAAACCTGACAGTATTTCCAGAAAGGGACGGTTAGACAAAGAGGGTACCACAGATTCCAGTACCGTCAGTACTCCTTCTGTTGATCAAGAAAGCGTCCTTAAGAAAGACATATCAAAACTCACCCCAGAGGAGCTCCAACAACTCAAAGCACAAGAGCTGGCTGACCTGAAAGAAGAACAGGAGGCTGTGAAAGAAATTGAGGCTGTCTTCAGGAAGGGAGAAGGAGCGAAAGACATTACTGACGATGAAAATCTGAGAAAAGTAAAAGACGTTTCTATAGATGACGAGAAACTTGATGAGAAAGAAGAGTACTTAATTATCGAAAAGGAGGTAATACAACAAGATTCCATAGACGAGAAAGAACCGAAAGAAGACGAAACCCAGAAGCTAGCAAGAGACAGTGAGGAATCTGAGAAACAAAGAAAACCCAGCGTTGAAGAGCAACGAATTGAAATAGAAAGCCAGATTAACGGTATAGTAACAGAGGCTGAAGACATTATCAAAAGTAAAGACGAACATGTGGAGGTAAGCAAAGTGACAAGCCCGGAAGACAAGGGAGATTCTGCTGAGAAAAAAGGAACCGATAAAGATATCGACGAAGCAAAAGATGTGATTGAGTCACAACCTGATGAAAAGGTATCTGTGAATATCAAATCCGGAGATACCACAACAGCACCTACACTACCAGAAGATGAAAGGATTCCTCTGGACGAGATTAAAGAAGATAACGGGCAGGCGATTGAAGAAAAGCATGTGAAAGAAGACACCAAAGAAAAAGAAGTACCAGTAATTCGACTGCCACCCAAACCTGCTGAAGTTGTTGGAAAAATACCAAGCGTTGTAGGTATGTACACAAGTTTCTTTGAGGTAGTTGCAATTTTGAAGTACTCATACTTAACTATTCAGATAGAGCCAAGATTCATGATAGGTAGAGAGCCAGTAAGCCAGTTTTAAATTTTGATTGATTCGTACTGATTGAGATTAGTATCTCGCTGTCTATCATGTACTTGCCATTCTAACCTTGCTTGTTTAGTACTGTAAACCATCGGACAGAAAAAAATAAATAGGCAATGCAGACTTCAAAACTTTGAGAGCCACTCATTTTTATAGAACCAATCCATATTTCCATATTCAGAAAGTGTTTACAAAAGTCCCATAGAATCAATTCTTTTTTAGCCGTAGTTTCAAAAGCATCAATTACATTTCTAAAGTGTCAACTGTAAATTCAGACTGTCAGTTGTGAATTACACCTGACAGTTTGAAATCAAAAAGTGGACGCTTAAGGGTCGAATTCATAGTCGATACTTATATAAAGGTCCCTTAATACTTGAGGGTCCCTTAAGTAAGGTGTTGTGTTTTGATAGCTGATTGAGGGTCCTTAACGTAAGGCTCCCATTCACGACAATTTTGTAGGTTAATTTTGGTGTACGGTGTTGTCAGCTTCTGTCATATCCGGAAAAATGTTCAGCACAAAACACGAAATACTAGCACAAAACAGAAAGAGATAACAGACTTGGATTGAAATATGGCAACGTCGTCAAATGAATCCCGCCGTCTCGTAGATGTTGTCTAGGAACCAGATACACAAGGAAAGCCACACTTGAGGGTCCCTTAAGTATCCCTTGAATATTACTCAAGGAACCCTTAAGTATTACTCGAGAGACGACTATGAGTATGGCCCTTAGAAATGTAATTTGATTCTTTCAAAACTACTGCTGGAAAAGATAGGATGTTCCTGAATTTCCTTGACACGTCATATTTTCGTAACGACAAACGGTTTATGTAGAAACTGAGTTGTAATTCTGAAGGTCTATCATGCCATGCATTCATAACATTTTTTTTTTTGACGTCGACCCCGAAAACTCCCCCAACATTTTATATTCAAATAGCACTACCCCATATGTTTTCCTGCATATATGACGTTCAAAAAAATGTTCAGAAAACATGATATGATAGGTTGTACAGGTCCCCAGCTTAGTTTTATTTTTTATCTGTTCTTTTTACGAAAATATTGCGCCTCAAGCCAATTCTTATTTTATTTAACATATGCTTACGACTTCAAGGAAAAAATAAATTTGTGTATAAAATCAAAGGTATTACAAGATTTTAAGTCTAAAAAAGAAAAACTATTGGGTGCTATTTGAAAGAAAATTGGGAATGAGTTTCATGTGTAGAAATACAAAAACATTTTTTTGAAAGGATGGTATTGGACTCAATAGTACTTTCAAAAATTCCACTCTGTTTGCGTTTGAACATTTTTTTACTACCAGAATATCTCGTGCCAAGGAAATTTAGGAACACCCTTTATATTGTCCTCTTCTTAACATATTCAAGGTAAAAATAACAAACCCCAGTATTTCGAATATATTACTTCCTATGGTTTCTATGCTGAAAAATAGAATCATTAATATTTTGGATTATCTTGATTTGAATCTCCTCGACCGAGATTTGAACCCAAAACCTTTGGACTTTGGTTAATGCTATTGACCAACATTGGTGGCTGAAAATTGAGGCAAAAAAGTGTTGATTGCTAGAGTAGTATTTTTTAAAAGGGAAGCGAATTTGGAAGATAATCAAAGAATGCGTATCAGATTTCACACTAACATTACCTTCCTCATTGGTTATAAGCATAGGAGCTTTTGGTGGCTAAGCTTACAGCGAAAATAAAAGCTCTTCTTGAACAATTAAAGATATTGATATACATATACTCGGAAATGTAAAAACATGCATATGATTTGAACTAAGTGAGTTATCTATCGCTCAAACAAACAAGAAAGATAAGTGGTTAAGTATAGGAGCTTTTGTTGGCTAAGCTTACAGCGAAGACAAAAGACACCCAGCTTTTCTTGTTAGAAACTACTTTGCTACTACTCTGCGTCTAACCAAAAAATATTGATATACGCTCTAAAATGTTGAGACATGCATATGGTTTGAACTAAGTGAGTTATTTCACTCACACTATAGCATTCTGTGATATCTTTTTTGCGGATGAGTTACAGTACCAACTAACCCAGTAGAATACCCGAGCTAATTTTTTTCAGGTATTAAACTCGATAACCAGTCTCATATCCGAGACATTGTGAAAACTCCCGATGAAGTGGCGGACTTACCCGTACATGAGGAAGCAGATTTTGAGTATACTCAAGACGTCAAAGGCGAAACGGTAAAAACCAATGAAATTGTTGAAGATAAAAAATCTGACGATAAAATCAAAAGTAAGGAAGAAACCAAGATGGTAGAGTCTGAGAAAGATAGTGATGAACTTGCTCAGGAGAAACCGAAGGAGGTTGTACCTAAAATGAAAGAGGAATTAAAGCAGTTGACCGAAACGGTAATAAAAACTGAACTAAAAACTGACACCCTAGGAGACAAGGGTGCGGAAGATGAGAAAGTAGAGGATGAAATGTTGAAGAAAACAGAAATTGATTCGAAAGAGGGCGAAGATAAAATTGATGTCATAGAAAAACAAGAGGAGGAAGAACAAGAGTTCAAAAAGCTGACAACCAAAGAAAAATCCCCTGAAGTAAAGGCGGAGGATATTGCGAAAGATAAATTTTTTGATGTCGAAAAAGAAATTTCAAAACCAGATATGCAAAAAGGTGAAAAAGATGTTTTATTAGATGATCTCAAAGCCGAGTCAAAAGATAAAACTATTTCTAAAGAGGATGGTCAACAGGACGACAAAAAATATACTGAACATCATGAACCCAAAACAGAAAAACATGAAGAGACGAAATTGGAGATCGAAATTCAGGAAAAAGAAACAGAATTGCCAAAATCCGAGAAAAAGCAGACACAAGAGACTGTCGAGCATGATGCAAAATTAGATAAACAGGGACCTGCAGATGACATTAAAAACGAGCTTCAAAAGGAAGATTTGGAAACAACTAAGCTGATCGAGAAAGATAAAACACATGTAAAAGATGATCTTACCGATCAAGGTTTGAAAGATAAATCTGATGACGAGCACAAACACATACTGCAAGATAAAGACTCGGTAAAACCTGAGTCAGATCAACTCAAAGATGATCTCAAATCCAAAGATGAAAAAATCGTCAAAGTGGAGATTTCTCTTCCAGAAAAGGAAATGGAGGAATTGTCAGAAAGTAAAGAGCCTGTTACTGATCATGAAAAACCAACTACTGAGATACCTGATAAGAACGAAGCTCTTAAGAAATCTGACCAACTAGATAAATCTGAAGTAAAGCAAGGTATGAAAGATGTTGACAAAGACAAAGATATAACGCAGGACACTAAAGATCATAAAATGGACTCTGAGACAGTAACAAAAATAGAAAACTTGATTAAAGATGAAAAAGGGCAAACCAAAGAAAGAATTGATCATGAAGGAGACGGAGCAAACGAAAGGGCCAAAGAGGATGAGAAGAAAGAAAAAGATATAGCAACGCCAAAGGAAGTTAAGGAAGAAAAGGAGAAACACGAAGTCGAGAAAGATGGTGTTCTTGAGAAACTAGCAGATAAAACAACGAAAGAAATCGACCATAAGGTTGATACAGAAGATGAAAAGCATTACGACGGTAAAACTGGTGGCGATCACACTACAAAAGCGGAGCAAAAATCACATGAGCAAGGTGCCAAAGAAGACATCAAAGATGATGAGAAGAAAGAAACAGCAACACCAATCGAAATAAATGAAGAAAAGTCTGAACTACAAAAAGAGAAAGATGTCAAGCATGAGGATGAGCATCAAATAGAGAAACGGGAGGTCGATAAAGGAATAGATAGTTTTGAGAAACCAGCAGATAAAACACAAGATATTAGAGATTATCAAAAGGATTCAGAGCAAGTAACAAAAATAGAAGAGTTAACGGAAGATCAACCAATGCATACCAAACAAAAATTTGATGATATTGGAACAGATTTAGGCCACGATATAGAACCAGGTCAAAAATTAGGAGCGAAGGAAGAAATCAAGGGCGATGGAAAGGAAGGGAAGGACATACCATCCAAAAAAGAAGAAAAAGATGAAGCGCAAAAAGAGAGAGGTATCGACCATAAAGACAAGCATGAAACCGAAAAATGCGACTTTGAAAAAGCTGTTTCCAAGGAACTAGCAGAGTCTGACTTGCCAGAACCTGAACATTGGGAACACAAAAAGTCTGCTATTGTAGAAAAACAATCAGATACTGATAGTTCAAAACATGCTGATTCAGAAATAAAGACAGTAGGAGATGAGAAGGAAGATGTTGTTAAGCCTTCAGCTAAGACAGATATGGTACAAAAGGATCATATTAGCGAAGGGATGCAGAATGGTATTGACGATATGGAAGAGTTGCATTTGACTGATCTAAAATCTACTCGCAAACATGAAGACTTACATAAGAAAGATGATACATACGTAGAAACAGCAGAAGACTCTCATATAGTCGATAAAAAATCTGTAGGTGAGGAACAACAAAAACTTGCTGAGGATAAGCAAAAAGAACATAAAAAATCAATTAGCGAAATAGAGAAAATTGAATTGGGAAGAAAGTCACCAATGGACCTGGGAAGAAAATCGCCAAAAGAGCGCGAGGAGGACGTAATCAAAATCGTTGCTAGTGTTGCTGAGGTATTGAAGTCAGACGCACCACTGGAGGAATTTGAAGGAAAGCTTCCTATTGATACCTTTACCTCATTCACTTCTGAACTCCGTGAGACACACATCACAACCTTGGACTCGCCATCAGCACCTAACGGTGAAATAGGTAAGCCAGATGTGACCTCCACTTTCATTGAAGAAGAGAAAACACAAGAAACCGAAACTAACAGAAGGAGCAGTCTACTTAAAGAGTCCCAGGAGCTTATGATGGCTACCTCAAAAATGATTTCTGATATCAAAACAACAAAAACTGAAGAAAAGGAGGACGATGAAGAAGTAGGTACAGTCCATAGGATGCTAGTAACAGCATCCAGTGAAGATGGGGGAGAGGAAACTGAAATATGTCCACCAGGATCTATCACGTTTTCAAGAAGTTCCGAGAGCTCTGGAAGAAGCTCACCAGAACATTCTCAGAAATTGTCGCAGAAGTCTTCCACCATAGACACTGTTTCAGAGTCACTGACAACTGTTAGACCCTCCAGAGAACAAGAAGAAAAAGATTCAGGTGAGGAGTCCACGCAATTAGGTGCTATTAAGCTTCTCATTACATTAGATTGCATTGCTTTAATAATTAATTGATCCTAGTACTAGAGTGAGTATAACTGCCTACCTACCATAGCTGTATGCAAGTACAAACACTCAAATACTTCTAAGAACACGTGAAGAGAAAAACAAGTCAATATACATACATATGTACTTCATGAGTTTGATGACTTGTCAGTACTTGTTTCAATGGTTTTATTGCTGGACTTTTGATATGTCTAATATATCATTCTACCTTCTTTTCAACTCAAGCTCCCTAAACAAAACATTTTTGTTTATATTTCGTATTCAGCAATTTATCATTCACTATTCTAACAAGATCATGTGAAGGGATATAATATACAGGGGAAGTATCGGTCAATAACACCACTACTGCCAAAAATTGCGAAAATAGTTATAATAATTTTTTTTGCATGGCAAGACAAAAAATTTTCTCTAGTTTTAACACCGGCTCTAAAAAAAGTCGACGACGCATACTCATATACAGGGTGAGGTATAATGCCAAATCTAGACTTTCTCTTTTTTCTTTAATGTAACCCCCATATTTTATTATACCAAAAAATTTCTTTTAATATGCTTTCTCATCTTTGTCTTGCCATGTAAAAGTGATAATTTTTGATTCATTAATGTTCATTTGACACCAGTATGGATATAAAAATTTTCACAACTTTTGAAATATCTTGTATAATATTTCAATACTCCACGTTGTCGGGATCATTAGTAGAATCTAAATATGGGATAATATGTAGGGTGTCTTATTTAAAAAAATGCTTGTTTGCATTACCACGAGGTTACAAACCACCCTGTATAAATCAAAAAACTTTCCGAGCAAGGAGCATATCCTTGGCTACAGCTTTTGTACACAACTTTTTTCGCTATCCTCTGCAGTAATGGAGTTATCGACCGATCCTTCAATAAAAACTCGCCCTGTATATCTCATTCATATCGGCCTTATCGCCTTGCACATTATCAGCATGAGAGCTCGCACCTCCTGAAAATGGTTGAACAGATAGTGCACAAATAAATGATATATACAGGGTGGGCCACTAGTGAGTGGACGGGAGATTGTGGACTTATTGAAACATTTTAGAAATATGTTACTTGATCATGGTAGGGAGCCTTGAAGGCTATAACATTAAAATATTTTCACTCAAATTTTGACGTTTATACAGGGTGATTCATATTAAACGTACCTACATGTTTTTGGATGGAACCCCCCATATATTATTGCATATTTGGATTCCTTGGTGAATTCTAGTGTGATTTTGTATATCATATATGGAACTTTAAACGAACTGTTTAGGCGCAACTCACCATTTTTGGTATAAAATTGAATATCGCAGCGACTGTGAAACCTAGAAGGCTGCTGTAACTTTGCGGTACGCCTAAGCATAAAAGGCGTCATCTTAGATCAGACGGCTAAACATGAATTCTTTTTGTAGTTGAAGAAATCAGTAGATTAATTAAGGATACTTCAATCGCAGATAACTTGATTTTTTGAAATGGGAATGCCTATTTTGGTTTACGAAATCAACTGTAAAATTTGATTTCCAACGATATAGCAGTCTCAATATCAATATTTTTTAGTTTTTATTTTATTTCAAATTTTCAGTCAAATCGGTGTTTTTCAATTTTCCTACGTGTGTGCAACCTAGCAGTCCATGAAAAATAAACAAAAGCCCATATGGAATGGAAGAAACCAACTAACATAGAAAAAAGATATAAACGAACTAGTGCAACGAGGCAAGATTATGAAAATTCCTTACAACACTGAGCTCTAACCGGATACAACAGCGGCAAGATATCTAATGTCAATGAAAAGCTGGAGTTTGATAGAAGTGTTTGTTTTTCACAGCCTACTAGCTATTGAGGTCCGCTAGAGCTTGATAACTTTCCAAAACAATAAAAAATGTTGAAACAAAAGGAAAGCTACCAACGATTTTTGCTCACAGTCTAGCAATTTAGAATGAAATTATAAAATAAAATATACCAAAAATGGTTATTTGCGCCTAAACGGTCCTTTTAAAGTTCCATATATGATACATAAAGTCACACTAGAATTCACCAAGGAATCTAAATATGCAATAATATATAGGGAGTTATATTTAAAAAATGTAAGTTTGATATGAATCACCCTGTATAAGCGTCAAAATTAAAGTGGAAATATTTTAATGTTATAGGCCTCAAAAATCCCTACCATAATCAAATGACAGATTTCGGAAATATTTTTTAGTAAGCCCACAATCTTCTGTCCACTCACTGTTGGCCCACCCTGTATTATAATAATAATGTACATACATTTAATGTAGTCATGTGCTGTCTTTTAGACTCTTACTTACTATCAGAACCATACTTTTTTGTTAAAAACTATAATATTGATGTCTACTTGCTTTTCTGAAAATGTTTCTTTTTGAAGGTATCGATGAGGTTAAGTCCGATACGGAGCTTCCCGACCAGAAATCTATCACAGAAAAAGATACCGGAAGGGACTCGCCAGCGAAGAAACTCGAAGATGCGTCGATAAAAACGGTTTCTGGTAAATCAACTCCCGATAAAGATGCTTCCATCAAAAGTATCGCATCTGGAAAATCAACCCCTGATATTTCTGACTTGGAACAGTCCAAAGATACTGACGAGTTCAGAAAGACCGAGGAAGAAATAAGCATCGAAGCTGTTGACACAGTTGAGATCGAAGCAGCAGCTAAGAAAGACTTGACCGAAGTTCATCATCAAAAACAAGAGACAGGCCCAAGCAAAGTTAAAGAAGATGTAAAAACTGGTGACAGTCAGGTCAAAGAAGAAAAAGAAGAAACAAAAACTCAAAAAGAAGAACAACAGGAGAGAAAGGAATCTGAGTATATTAAGGAGTCACCTCCTAAAGATCTAGACTATGATGCAAATAAGGTAGCGAATGACAAAACTCCAGAAAAATCGCCTTCTAAAACACCTGAACACTTGAAAAAAGAGATCAATGAGGTGCAAGACAGCTTTATTGAAGCACTATCCAAAGATGAAACTCCACGAAAATCTTCTATCCCTGAAGATGTTCAAACAAAAACAGAAGTAAAATCTAAAATTGATTTAGATGACCATGCAGATAAAGAGCAGATTAGAAAAGCTTCACTTAAAGCGGAGGATCTTTTGAAAAAAGAAATAGAGGAGATGCAAGAGACTTTCATTGATTCTGTCTCAAAAGACGCAGTGTTGATGGATGGAATAGACGTCGACGAAGCGTCCCCTAAAGAGATGCAGCTACCGGAAGGTAAGCCACTTCAAGAAGAAATTCAAGAAGTCCAAGAGTGTGAAAGCAAAGTCAACACAACAGTAGGTGATAGCCTCAAAGACCTTGAAGACAATTTTATAGAAAGTACTAAAACTGACATAAAATCCAAATCTGTCTTCAAAGAGACAGACGAGTTTCTGAGGAAGGAAATTGAATCCATTCAAGACGATGTCATAGAATCTGTATCAAAAGATAAAAGACTCGAAGAGCTGAAAGATGAAGATGTTGAAGTAATAAGGAAGTTATCATTGAAAACTGGCGAGGAAGTTAAGCAACTTGGAGAAGCTATAGATGTATCAGCAGAGGATGTATTGAAGAAAGAAAAGCACAGTGAAGGTGATATTAAAATGGCTCTGAAAGATGAGGTTGTGCAAAGAGACGTAAAAGAAATCGAACATGTTCATGATAAAGTGGATGGACAAAAGAGGCCATCCCTTCCAAAAGAAGATACCGCTAAAGACATCCACGTAAAGGTTGATGAAAGCATGATCAATGATAGCATTGTCATACCACCTCAGAAGACGGAACTGCTAAAGAAGGAACTAGATGAGGTTCAAGAGGAATTTATAGAATCAGTTTCCAAAGACTTCGAACAAGGCTCAATGATGGAAAAAGACATCGAGGATGACAAAGCCACTAAAGAGAAGCAAACTGATGAGGCAGAAAATATTTCTTATCATACATTACCAAAAGTAGAATTTCCAGAAAAGATAGTAGATCCTACAAAAACCACTGGTGCAGAAGGACCTATTCAGGAAAAGTTAACTCCGCCTAGAAAATCTTCTATAAAAACAAGCGAACTACTAAAAGAAGAAATTAAGGAAGTGCAAGAAGGTTTTGTTGAGTCTATCGCAAAAGATATTGCTCATGAAACAAAATCTGTGATAGAATCAGTCGAAAAGATTAATGAATCCCTGAAATTAGACCAAACGAAGGATAATGTGAAATCTGGTCAAGATGTCCTAGAGGCGGAAGTTGAAGCAAATCAAAGTCAAGCAAAGAAAGATCATGAGGAAACAGACAAAGATATATTTGAAGCTCAAAAGCGTGGTATAGTTGACTCAGAAGCAAAAGAAGAAGACCACAAACAATCACCAAAGAAGTCTTCGAAAACTGAGGAGATGCTCAAATCGGAAATCAAAGTACTTCAAGAAACTTTTATAGATTCTGTAGCTAGTGACAAAACGAGCGAAGTCCGAATGGAATCTAATGAGCCTCACACAGCAGAACCTGCTGAAAAAGTAGATGAAATAATGCAGAAAGAAATGCCTGATACTAAAATTATGCATAGTCCTCCAGATGCGAAACACATAGAAGCAACAAGAAAGGATTCACTTAAAGCAGATGAATTGCTGAAAAAAGAGATCATAGAGGTGCAAGAAAGCTTCATTGAATCTGTGTCAAAAGATAAAGGAGCTGAAGATGGGATAACAAAGGATGATGAATCTGATACAAAATCACCATCACATATGGAAGCAAAACATGATACACTGGAGAAAGAATCACATTCAATTGTAGATCGAACCAAACAAGAGACAACCGATGGAATAAATACTGACAGAAGATCATCTTTAACTTCTAATGGTTTGATAAAAGATACAACAGCTGTGAGTGCAGAACAAGTTTCTAAAGCCGATGAAATTAAAAAAGCGATACAGGAGGTTCAAGATGAATTTATAGAGTCAGTGGCTGAAGATTTCGTGTTGATTGACAGAATTCAAAAAGATGACATCGTAGATGCTGACACAAAAGATACAAAAACATCCGAAAAACTAGACATTAAGGAGAAATCCCCTCTTGTCGAAAAAGATGTTAAAGAAACGCTTGAACAATCGGCTGCTGAATTAAAAGACATGTTCAATAAAGTAGCTGATGTGACGAAATCGGTATTTGATACACATGAAACTAGTGGCCATACCGATGTAAAGAAGGTTGAACAAGAACTAGAAGGGAGAGCTAGCGATACAGTAGCGGCATATGAAACTGTTCAAGAGCTCGCAAGGTCAATTTCCTTCGAAAAACTCACTGATAAAGATCACAAAGAGGCAGATAAATTAGGCATCACAGCTGATATGCCAAAATCTGTGGTAGCTGATGATAGTGATATATCTAAAATCGATAGCGCTACTTTACAAAAAGAAGAACAAATGTTAGAGAAACAAGCAGATGATATTGAGGACGCCTATGATACCGTATCAAAACTAGGAAAATCTATCACCTTTGCAAAAGTTGAAGATAAGATTAAAATTGATGATACCACGCTAGAGAAAGAAGAAAAATTACTAACACAAAAAGCCAGTGATATTGAAGACGCGTATGAAACTGTTTCAAATCTTGCCAAATCGATTCATTTTGAAAAAGTTGAAGACACTCACCATGTGGACAAAGAACCGGTAAAGAAAGATGAGAAACTGTTAGAACAGAGAGCAGATGCTATTGAAGATGCATACGATACTGTCACTAAACTGGCTAAGGATATTCCATTCGAAAAAGTTGAAAGTATCTCTCACATAGACAAAGCTGTGATAGAGCATGACGAAAAGCTACTAGAACAAACTGCAGGCGATGTTGAAAAGTCTTATGAAACCGTTACCAAGCTTGCAAAAAAAATATCGTTCGACAAAGTAGAAGATAAAAGTGAAAAGAGCAATGTTGCAGTTGATGCTTCCAAGAGCATTACAATTGAAGAACGTGAAATTGGCGGACAATCCAAGGAAAGCAAAGAAAGTAAGGCAGAATCGAGTATACTAGGGAGCGAAACACATTCTGAACCAACCGCTGTGAAAAGTAAGGATAGTGACAGTACGTCAATTACTGTAGAAGGTAAAGATCCTGAAAAACATATAGGCGGTGAAAAAATGGTAGAAAAAGACAGGGAGGAGAGTAAATCAACCATTGCAGAAAGTAAAGATGGTGAGAAACATGTATTAGATGAAAAAACGGTAGAAAAAGAAAGAAAAGACAGTATCTCAATCACTGTAGAAAGTAAAGATACCGAGAAACATGTCGCAGATGAAAAAACTGTAGAAAAAGACAGAAAAGAGAGTATATCAACTGCTGCAGAAAGTAAAGATGGTGAAAAACACGTCACAGATAAAAAAACGGTGGAAAAAGAAGGGAAAGACGGTATGTCAACCACTGTAGAAAGTAAAGATAGTGAGAAACATGTTGCAGATGAAAAATCTGTAGAAAAAGAGAGGAAGGAGAGTATATCAGCCGCTGCAGAAACTAAAGATGGTGAAAAACACGTCACAGATGAAAAAACGGTGGAAAAAGAAAGAAAAGACAGTATGTCAATCACTGTAGAAAGTAAAGATAGTGAGAAACATGTCGCAGATGAAAAATCTGTAGAAAAAGAGAGAAAGGAGAGTATATCAGCCTCTGCAGAAAGTAAAGATGGTGAAAAACATGCCACAGATGAAAAAATTGTGGGAAAAGAAAGAAAAGACAGTACGTCAATCACTGTAGAGAGTAAAGATAGTGAGAAACATGACGCAGATGAAACATCTGTAGAAAAAGAGAGGAAGGCGAGTATATCAACCGCTGCAGAAAGTGAAGATGGTAAAAAACTCGTCACAGATGAAAAAACGGTGGAAAAAGAAAGAAAAGACAGTACGTCAATCACTGTAGAAAGTGAAGATAGTAAGAAACATGACGCAAATGAAAAATCTGTAGAAAAAGAGAGGAAGGAGAGTATATCAACTGCTGCAGAATACAAAGATGGTGAGAAACATGTTGCAGAGGGAAAATCTGTGGAAAAAGAGGGAAAGGATGGTATTTCAATCACTGTAGAAAGCAGATATAGTGAAAAACATGTCGCAGATGAAAAAACAATAGAGAAAGATAGGAAGGAGAGTATATCAACCGCTGTTGAAAGTAAATATGAAGAAAAACATGTCGCGGATGAAGAAATGGTAGAAAAAGAAAGAAAAGGCAGTATTTCACCCAGTGTAGATAGTAAAGATAGTGATAAACAGGTCGCAGATCTTAAAACGATAGAAAAAGATAAGAAGGAGGGTATATCAACCGCTGCAGAAAGTAAAGATGGTGAAAAACATACTGCGGATAACAAAATGACAGAAAAAGAGATTAAGGACAGTATGACAACCTCTATTGAAAGTAAAAGTAGTGATAAGCATGTCGCAGATGAAAAAACAGTACAAAAAGAAAGCATCTCAAATGCCGTGGAAAGTAAAGACAACGAAAAACATGTCGCAGATGAAAAAATAGTGGAAAAAGTAGAAAGTAAAGATAGCGACAAACATGTCGTAGATGAAAAATCGGCAGAACAAGACGGGAAAGATAGTATGACAAAGCCAAGAAAAGAATCACTGCCATCATCAGATCATGGAAATATGGATATTCAAACAAAAACTACACTACAAGTGACAGAGTCTAAATCAGAAGCCAAAAAATTATCAATATCAGAAGTTGAAATATTACTTACTGGCGATAAATCAGCTGATGACGATAGACAGTTGATGGTAGAGGAGTCATATCAGCACGAAAGGCAAATTTCTGGGGCAGGTACACCTCCTACAGTTCCAGTCAGTCCCAATGTCAAAGAAGCATCAAGCCCAGATACAAAATACACTGAGTATACAGAAAGCGACATTCGTTTTACTGCCACAGGGCAAATGGATCCCATGTGTATGTCTTTTTATGGATCTCTCCCTGAAGACGAAAAAGCAGATGAGGATACCAAAGAAGGTGAAGTCACTCACCTGTTTGAAATCACTAAAGCCAAATTCTCCACGCCGTTGTCCGAACCTGCAGGCTCAGCAAAAGGACAACCTGGACAGACTGAAGATAAGCCCTCCTCTTCCAAAGATAAAGAATCCGCAAAGGATTTAGGGAAACCATTGGGACTACCACCACCACCCCATCCTACTTATTTATATGAAATTACTAAGGCCAAATATAGTGCGGGTACGGAAACTGAGGAAGAAGTCGTGGAAGAGGAAGTTCAAAGCAGTTACGTGTTCCGAGAAACAGATATGATGAATACTAGTTTTTATGGAAGTCTACCCACGGATGAGGAGGACTTTGATCCATTGAGGATGTGGGGTGAGTCATGTTTCTAATTAATTAAAATTGAACAAAGGTATTTTTGTCCAAGAAACGTTTTAGGTTAACAAACTTGTTAAGAAGAGGAGAAAACCTTGGGGTTGTGGTTATGTGTATGTTCAGAACTTTCTCCTATAATTGTTAAAATAAAATGGCATCAATAATTGTCTTGACTCAATACCGTTTATAATAAATTTAGAGTTCCTCTGTATACCTACATGATCCTCACAAAAGGATGGACAATGATCAGAGACCCTTAAACCATCTAGAAACGAAGTTTGAGCGATTTAGAAAATTTTCCTTGGTTTCTGTAATAGGCAGGGCAATGTTCGGTAGGACCTAACCACCCCAATTGATTGATTATTGCTGCGCCGCCACTGATACGATTTCAAAAAACTACGCGTTTACCATTCTTGCTACGGTAATAATACCGTGTCAAAATTTCATTGAAATCAGTTCTATAATGTCCACATTACACAATACAGAAGGATCTAACGGAATACTCGTATGTATGGATCAGAAAATTCTAAGTCACTTGGTTTCTGTAATAGATAAGGCAATGCTCGGATGGGCCTACGGCGCATTCAACAGGCACGGGTGGTCATGACAAAGCTTACTAAAATATGGCGTGACCATAACATCACTAAAGCTACCAAAATGTCACTGGTTCACTCTCTTGTGTTCTCCATATTTTTGTATGCCTCGGAAACTTGGACTGTTAAAAAGGCAGATCAAGTTCGCATAGATGCCTTTAAAATGTGGATGTGGAGAATGCTGAGAATTCCTTATACCGCCCATCGAACTAATGTTTCCATACTGGATGAGCTCGGTAATCCAAAGAGACTATCCTCCATTGTGTCGATGAGAATGCTTACATTCTTCGGACATATTCACAGAAGCGATAATATGGAGAAACTTGTAGTTCAGGGTCACGCCCCGAGTGGGCGGCGCCGTGGCCGTTCCCCTACACGCTGGGTGGATACGACGAAACAGTTGCTAGATATGAGTAGCAGGAGCGCTACTGAACTGACAGTAAATCGCCAAAGATGGCGAGCTACAGTTCTCAAAACTATTGATAATATTCGTGTCGGCAATACACTAGCTCCGACTTAATGCATTTTACGAGTTCACAACATGTCTGTTAAGACATTATGACTATGATGATGATGGATGGACCTAAAAAAGTGTATTATGTCGCTAGGTCTTTCTTTCACAGGACAATGGACAGCCTATTAGCAATCTATTAGCAGCCAGTTTGCCCCACCCCCTAACCAGCCCAATTTCATCCCCACCCAAAAAAAGTAGAAAATGATCAGGAAACCTAAAACGCCTAAGATTATTCCGTCGCTCATGCATCGATTTGCAAAATTATAGCAGCATTACTTACTATGACCCCAAAGCATATCGCTCCTCAAATTTAATCAAAATCCATGCAACATGAAGAAACGTTTTCACCTCGCCCAAAGGGTTTTCACCAAAGGAAGTCCTTGAGCTAATGGTGTAATTCAATTCCAGTAGGGGCATTTGCCTTCGGAGTAGTTGTCTCTGTTGGTTCACTGCTTTTAATTTGAACTTGTCTATTAATCGCAATGAAAACAGTAAATTGCAAATTCTCCGCGTTGGTTTCTTCTACCCGCTGAACGTTGAATTGATATTATTGCATTGTAATATAGGGGACCCCAATAAGAACGATAGGAAAAGAAAACTTAATAAAACAACAACGGTTTAAGATATCAAATTGGTTTTGGCTTTATTTTGAAGCTGCATCCATGACATTATGTATGGAATAGAACATCATTCAAATATCCGCCTCGGGCACGCTGGCAGTGCTTCAAGCGGTCGTTCCCAATTCGGATGACATTTTCGAGCATTTGCGGCATTGTGGCATTGATGGCTACTCGAATATTGTTTTCGAGAGCATCCAAAGTGGCGGGTTTGTTGGAGTAGACCAATGATTTGACTTACCTCCATAGAAAATAATCGAGAGGTGTCAAATTACACAATCGCGGTGGCCAATCAATGAACGCTCGTCTGGTGATGATCCAATCGCCAAACTTCTGTCGAATAACTTCGAGCGTTGCGTCCGCTTGTGCGGCGCGTGGCTTCATCCTGTTGGAATCAAATGTCGGTAATATCGATGTTGTCGAGCTCTGGCCACAGAAATTCTTCCAGCATCGCTCGGTATCGTGGTCCATTGGTTGTTACGGTGTCTCCTTCCTCATTTCGAAAGAAATAAGGACCGATGATGCCATCATGCCACAATCCGCACCACACAATCAATTTTTTCGGGTCCTGGACCACTTCTTCGGTCATTTGTGGATTGTTCACAGACCAGTAACGACAATTCTGCTTGTAGACACAGCCAGTGAGGGTAAAAATTGGCTTTGTCTGAGAGGATGATTTTTTGGCCAAAATGAGGATATTCGTTCCAAATCCAAACGCAAAATTCGCCGAGTTGTCTCTTGGGAGAGGCCTAATTCTGCGGCTCGGCGCTGATACGACAAATTTGGGTCGTCGTGAACACTGGCCACTACGGCAGCGATATTTTCTTCACGTCATCACGTTCGTATTCGGGTTGGTTTCCTTAGGTCCAATAGAGTGCACCCACGCCCAAACCTTTCTACGGTGCGACGAATTGCCTGCTCACTGAAGCCATGATGAGGACCGAGTTCACGACAAAATGCGCGTTGTGTATTTACAATTGAGCAGGAATTTCCGTAGTACTTTTTGATAATTTCCAAACAATCAGCAAACGTGAAACGATCCATCACGATTAATTGTCAAACCTTACTGAATATTTTGACAGCTGGATGACGTTTGTACCTTTGACCGCTGTCTTGATATCTCTATTAGAAAACTTATCACTTCTATTGGGGCACCCTATACATAATAAACTTATCAATTTTTAAGGTAAGCCGCTAGGACTGCCAAGTCCGGCTCCCCCGAACGACAACAAAGGGACTCCAAAGAAGGAGCGCAAACTTCCATCGAACGTATCAGCCAAGAACAAGCTGAACGATGACAAGAAACGGGCGGAATCTCCTTCGAAGCACAACCGGAACAGAAAGAACAATCCCATCTACGTCGATCTAACCTACGTTCCACACCACGGCAACACCTATTACGCCTATGTGGACTTCTTCAAGAGAATACGAGCGAGGTACTACGTGTTCTCTGGTATAGAGCCCAGCAGGGAGGTGTACAATGCTTTGCTGGAGGCGAAGCAAACATGGGAAGATAAAGAACTAGGTAAGGTTAGCCTTTTACTTCTCACACCGCAGGTGGAAGTACTACCACAGCATAGTAAACAACCAGCATAATATCTCTGAGGATTTCCTATATAAAAATGGTTCCCACAAAATTTGACCTTGGGAGGGTTTATGGATGATTTTACGGCTGTGAAGTTTGGGTAGAGGTGCGAAAATGAAAACATCGATACCGGTACCAACTCGATATTTTTTAGACTCATAGGCGCGTTTGGTTCGTACAGATAATTTTGTGCAATTGATTACACCCTTCAATAATTATATACCGATACACCTACAAAAGTATCGATACCAGCCTGGAATTGCTCAAAAAGTATCTAAGATAAAAATAGTCGATATTAGTGCAGAAGTACAAGTATCGAAGTACCGTTACCATCCCTACAAAAAATCATCCAAAAGTGGGGATGCGCGTGTAATTTCCGCCAACTTGAGTTATTGTGCTGGTTGTTTACTATGCTGTGGTACTACGCTGCCGTGAAAATGCTAATGGCCGTATCTGCAATAATGCTGTATTGAGATACCTAATCGAAGTTTTATATCTTGTTAGGTGTTAGGTGCCAACAGTTTTCTAAACTTATAAGTGAGAGGTAATATATAAAAAGTGAGTTTTTAGTACCAGATATTTATACAGAGTATTTCAAAAGTTATGACCATTTTTATATCCAAATCGCTGTCAAACGAACGTACTGTATATCAAAAAGTAATAAATCAAAAATGATTTTTTTTACATCGAAATTTAAAAAATATCCCCTAGCTTTGAAACCGGCTGTAAAAAAAGCCGGCTACGGATATTCATATATAGGGTGATGTAGAATGCAAAATCGAGATGTTTTCCTTTTTTTAAATGTAACCCCAATCCCAATAATTATTATACCAAAGAATTGCCTTTAATATGCTCTTTCACCTTTTTATATTACTAACTTGTTGTAACTACATACATCAGTTTCCGAGATATTTCGATTTTTGTGTAAAATTAAAATACACCTTCTATTTGTGTACTGAAATTTATTTATTTTGAGAAATTACTATCGAATTTATTTTTTATTTAACGAGCAACTAAATTATAAGGCCATAGTAGTATTTGATGAAGTCAAAACCCTGAATAATCGAGATAATAAAGTCAAGTATGCTGAGGAAACAATTTTGTGGATGTGATGCATAATTGTCAAGTAGATTTGTCAGGTAGGGTTTGAAAAATTGATAGTTTTCATAACGTGCTAAATAATTTCGTACCGTGTGAAAAACGAGCTTTAAAAATTAATTTTTCCAATGAGGGTATTTAGGAGAATCTTTGAGAAATTGCCTACGTACCTCTAGAATACATTAACTATCAAAAGCAACATCCAGAACGGAGGCACTCTTAAACTAATGCATTTGAAAAATTGGAGAATCGTTTTATTCGGACTGTGTCGTTTAGTATTTCATAGCCTACCTGATAGATCTACCTGATAATTATAATTATATATATAATTATGCATGACGTCTATAAAATTGTTTCGTCAGCATACTTGACCTATATTATCTCGTTAATTCAGAGTTTTGACTTGATTAAATACTATTATGGCCTTATATTTTAGTTGTTCGTTAAATAAAAATAAAATTTGATAGTATTTTCTCAAAATGAGTAAATTTCAGTAAACAAATAGAAGGTATATCTAAAATTTGTAGAAAAATCGAAATACCTCAGAATTTAATAAATGCAGCTATAACAAGTGCTATACAAAGATGAAAGGGCATACTAAAAGCAATTCTTTGGTATGATAAAATATTGGGAATTACATTTTTAAGAAAAGAGAAAATCTAGATTTTGTATTCTACATCACCCTGTATATGAATATGTGCCGTCGACTTTTTCTACAGCCGATTTTGAAACTAGAGGGTATTTTTTATCTTTACATGTAAAAAATAATTTGTGATTTATTACTTTTTGATATACAGTACGTTCATTTGACAGCGATTTGGATATAAAAATCGTCATAACTTTTGAAATACCCTGTTTAATGTTATAATACCTTACATTGTTGGAAGAGAAATTATAATATGGGATAATATATAGGGTGTCTCATTTAGAAAAATACATGTTTGCATCACCACGTAGTTATGGATCACCCTGTATAAACAAAAATATTTTCTGAGCAAGGACCGTATCCATAGCTACAACTTTTATATACAACTTTTCTTGCTATCTTTCACAGTAGTGGAGTTATCGACCGATCCGGCACTAAAAACTCACCCTGTATGTATATTTGTAGTGAATTTTCCTCAACATTTTAGTAGTTCCTTCAGATATTGTTTATTGTATCTAGATTTCAATTTATGGCTGATAAGCCCCTCAGCCTTATTAGTGCTGTATCAATAAAAGAAGCCGTAACTGAAAAATGCTGCACACATGCCTATAAATTTTAGCAATTTGTTAGTAGCTCTATAATATTTATGCAACAAAGATAGAATATAGATATGCCTCTATCAATAGTTACGGATTGGGGATGCTCAAATGGTAAATGGTAATTAACTTAGTGAATAGTTCTGGAGAAAGAAATCGCACACTGAAAAGGTAGCAAAACTTTTATTAGAGGTACGGTGTATAAAACTTTCATGCTTTAAAGAAAATAAGAATTTCCATAAACCTCAGCGAGAATCCCCACCTCCCCATCTGACCATTCTGAGTTCTAATGACCATTCCTGTTCCTGGAGTGGCACTGGGAAAAAGTAACAAGGCCTCGATGCTAACTAGCAGTCGATGCTATGGACACTAGAGTAAAACAAAATAATTTTACGGAAACAGCATCAAAAAATCACTCTATGTTAATCTTACAAACCGCGTACAAACTTTAGATGCACCATTTTATTTAGGTAAGGCTTGGGACTGATTTGTTTCAATTTATTCTGAGATGTATGATCTTCCCAGTTGTAAATATCATTAATTCATATTTATGACTCCTACTTTGTCACTATTGGCTTTCTGGACGCATTTTTCATAGCCGACAAGTAACAAATAAGCGATTTATACTAGCTAAAAGTTCAAACATCACTTAATTACAGTGAATCTGTAGCAACTCATAAAAATGAAAGAATGAACTCAAATATATACGAATATACACTTACGTGAATAAATTATTTGAAACAACTATAACGATGCAACGCACCTAACCTCATGCATTTTATTTAGAATGCCTTTCGTCGCATTTTTTATATCAAAAAGATATTGATACCAAAAACCAATTTTCTACTTAGCTGCCCCTACTTTTTTTTAATCAGTCAAAATACACCTTCCTTCCGTCACGTAGAAACCAAAATAATGGAGGAAAATGGTACATCAATAGTGTTAATGCGATTTTTCTCTCATAGATATCGATGCGTCGTCGGGTCAGTTAAGTATGAACTGGTGGTAAGCGCATTGCGCTATTGCGCAGCAAGAGCTAACCACCTAGGGCGTAACTGCAGATCCGTACAGTTACGACCTTCTGGCTAAGTAAATGCTTGTTACGCCTATTTGACTCTGTATTATGACTGCCCTGTGCAGATGGAAAACATTTCCTTCGCATTTTTTAATGACTTACACTACAGATATGTTTTTCAATTCTTGCATATATAGATAAAGGATATCCTTATGTATCTGATTTACCAAAAAATAGGATTCCGTGAAAATGTCATAAGTTACGCCCAATAGTGTTTTCACGGCAGTTTAGTATGACAGTGAAATATTTGTTGTTTGGAGTTTGTAAACAAGGTAGACGTTTCAAAACAAACAAATAAATAAATATTGTATCTCCTATAGACACAACATGAATGACTTCACATTTGCATCACTTCACCAGTGCTTTTAACTGTGTTAGCCTTCTGGGGTCTTGTGCTTACCTCTATTGAATTTGTGGTTCTTGGGTTGTTGTTCAGGCTTCGTTGGGCGTTCGCCACCACCAGTGGATGGCGCCTGCAGCTGCTATTACACTTCAGCGACTTACGATAGACTAGATGTTTTATCCTCTTCTGAAGTATACTAATGGTGCGTCTCCATTCTGGCATGTTCCGATGCCATGACGCGCGACATGTTGCTCCAACATGTGCGTCTTTTCACCTTACCCCGCGCTCTGTTTCCATCCCGGCAACTGTTATTGCAACATACGCCACACCATGTTTTTGGTCGTTCCATTCCTACAAGTTCCTGGCACATCGCCTCAGGTCATGTTCCGGGTCAAATTTGTGATAAATTAAACACAACTTCACTGTTCTGTATCCATCCATGTTAGTTATATAACTTTTATATCCTTTGATTCTACAGCTCTACACTGAATAATGGATTTTTTTTATGGTCAGCCTCCCGCAAAGGCTGAACGCCTATGGCGCTGTAGAAGCGCTGCGAGAGGGTAAGTGTCGCTTCACGTTAGATTTAAAACGCTGCAGGTTGTAGCCGCCGGGAAACAAATTCCCTGGCAGCTGATTTCACAGCGTCGAAGTTCTCCAAAAGAAGGAATACTGGAGGAGACTGGTTCGGGGAGTAAGGCCCTCGACCTGGTAAGGATGAGCTCGCAGAGCTTCTCTAGTGTTCCTGGTTCGGACGGTCTTTGGTGTGATTATCTGGGAGAGCTCACTTGAACATCTTCCGTGATAGAATCTGTAAAACAGGGATAGGTCAGCCACTCTCCTTCGATGTCCAGAAGCTTTAGAGTGTTTCGGAGCGCACCCCCACACATGGGAGCAATACTCCAGCGATGGTCGGATCTGTGGCTTGTAGAGCAGCAGCAGTTGCTCTGGTGTATACAACTTCCTACAGTGGAACAAAACTCCAAGCTTCTGGGATGCCGTTCTAGCAATACTGACGACGTGGTCGTGCCAGGACATGTTATTGTTGATGTTGATCCCCAAAAGCTTGACGGAAGGTGATTCGACTATGGGCTGACCCTCCATTTCCATGGTTAGTAAGGCATCGTAAGACTTCTTTGTAAGTCTTGTTGCCTGAGTTTTTTGTACGTTGAACTGTACTTTATTTGCTAATCCCCACTCGACAATTGTTTTGATATCTGCGTTGATCTGTGAGGCATGCTGCTGTCGCCGACATACCGTCTCCTGGGATGATAGTGGCTTACCTGGTTCCATGCACGACACTAATGTACTGTCATCTGCGAAGCTGTAGATTGGATTGGATGTTATTTCCAGCAGTTCGTTGATGTACAGCAGAAACAGTGTAGGGGATAGGACAGATCCCTGAGGAACACCGGTGTTTATTGAAAATACGTCTGATGAACAGCCCTCGACAACAACAAACAGAGATCGGTCGTTCAAAAAGCTATTCACCCACTGGCGCAGGCCAGGTGATAGTCCATAAGCAGCAAGCTTGACCAGAAGTCCCTCATGCCACACTCTGTCGAAAGCTTTCGATATGTCAAGTGCAACAACACGGGATTCGCCATGATTTTCTATTGCTGTGTTCCACAAGTGAGTGACGTAGGCAAGGAGGTCACCTGTAGACCTGTGCTTACGGAAGCCATACTGGCGATCATTTATGATGTTATTGTTGTCCAGGTATTTCAGGAGCTGTGTGTTAATGACCGTCTCCATAACCTTAGAGATGATGCTGAGAAGAGCACAGGTCTATAATTGGTGGGATCAGTTTTTTGCCTTTCTTAGGGATGGGTTGTACGCAGCCAATCTTCCACGAAGCGGGAAACACGCCTCGTTGATACGAAAGTTTGAAGAGCTTGCAAAGAATAGGTGCAAGCTCAGCGGCACAGCGTTCAAGGACAATGGCTGGAATTTGGTCAGGACCAGAAGCTTTATTCGTGTTGTCTAGATAAAATGCAAATATGAGATATGCACTCATACAGTCCATTTAGTGTATCGAATTGAAGAACAATCTTATAGTGTATGTGCTTTTGTGCTTTCTGTTGTTCTCCGTTTTATGTTGTCCTGTTCCTTTCTGTTGTTTTATTTTGTTTCTTGTCGTTGCTTGGTGTTTTCTATTGTTCTAGGGGGTTTTCGATTATTTTCTGTTATTTTCGGCTGTTTTCTATTATTTTCTGTTGTTTTCAGTTGTTTTCTGTCGTTCTCTGTTGTATCCTGTTGTTTTCTGTTATTTTTGTTGTCTTATATTGTTTTGATTTGTTAATGCGAGATGCAATCATCTATTGGTATTTCTTAGTTCTCATACACTGATATACCCACCATTTTCAACTTATTGTAGATATGTCCAGAAAACGAATTTAACCGTTCTTTATCCTTATTTTCCAGAAGTAACCATCATTCCTACCTACGACACCGACGTACTGGGCTACTGGGTGGCCGAAAACGAAGACCTCCTAGCAAAGTTCAAAATTGATCTATCCCCATCCGCATCCAGGTGTACTATAAACCTACAGGACCATGAAACTTCATGTAGTGCTTATAGACTAGAATTTTAAATTTCGCGCCTAGACCGCCACTCACCAGCAATAATCCGTGAGATTGCGTGGAGATTCATCAGTATCAGAAAACATTAGCACTCTCTCTTCCTCCTTCAGACAGAATTAAATGAAAAGACGTCCAAAGTATAAAGTATAAAATCAATATCTTCCTTAAGTTGTACCTCTTAGATTCCAGTCTTCACAGTCAATAACGATAGAATCGTCCCCGTAGAATGGGGTTTAGCAACGATTCAGGGTTTTCAATGAATGATGAGTCATTTGTTAATGTTGAAATATGAAAAGATACGTTATTGGCAGGCGTATAGTCAATGACAGCTTGATGCAGTAGACCATGCTGTTTTCTCTTGTATTCTTATATACATACCATACATTCAATTAAAAAGGTATCTAACAATTATGCATTGAAATACAGTTCAAATGATTTATAAAAAGTTTCATTATATTTTTCATCTTTATTTTGACGGATTTTAGTAGCACTGCAAATTTACAAGTACAATAGGAAATTGTGAAATACCAAACTCAACAGATGAGATAAGACAAAGTTCAATATTGAGAATACATTTTCCTGTACATGATTATTTTCTAATAATGGAGTTTTAAGTGCATGAGACATAAAAAGCACTACAACAACCTTTTATAGAACGTTTATATTTGACTCCTTATTCAGTGAAGATCCTGTGTATCAATGAGGGTGTGTGGGAATGTTATATGTCGCTTTTCATTCCATAACACCCCATTTATTCCAACATCTATATGTCAACATTAAATTAAATGTTGTTCTTTTAAATGTTTATTCAAAATTATTGTCCTTAACAGAGGACCAGATTGAAGTTGATTATTTTAAAGTTTATTAACTAGTAAATGACGAAATTTTTTCGTCAACTTATATGTGCAACTGATAGATTAGGTATAATCTTCTAGATGTAACACCTGGGCTGATTAAGATGAGAGAAATAATTATACAGGCGAAGCATTACATGATTCAACCATCTTAGTATATACCATATTCCCCACATTTTTTCTATGGGTTGAAGTTGAGGCATCCATTTCTGCTAATGGAACTCACCAACAAATGTGCAGAAATTTGAACAACCAACATAAAGAAACTGAAATAATCCTGGAAATGATTTCCAGAAATTACAAAGGCTACAAAAGCTTACGCACTTTGGAAGTGCTGAGAGAGGATTAGTGTTAATTCTCATAAATTTTAAAATGTTGTATATCATGACTAACAATAAATATAATAATTTATAATAGAGCACAGAAGTTCTCCAAACTAACCATATTTTTAGAAGAGGTTTGTTCGAGACGTTAGAATAGTGGCGATAAAGGTATTGGGCTTCTCGATAGTATTGATAATGTGACTGCAAGAATGGTATTATAGCTCATATGGCAGAATCAGTGAAATATGTACAGATCAGCAATACTAAAATGTATTGGATGGCTGACTCTAGATGCTTTATAGAGTGCTTCGCAGCACATCTTGGTAAATCCAAGCCGTCAATAGTTGTTGAATAAAACTCACTGGACAGTTCACCTTTTGAGAGAGCGATGCAGCGAAAAATCACTGATGGAGATATTCTGTAAAGATATTAGTATTAGAGTACAATCCGCTACAAGTTTATAGTATAAATTAGACAATGTTTTTTCAAAAAAAGTGACTCCTATCAACCAGTCACTTATCTAATTATGCAAATTTCTACACATTTGTCTTGGAGGTTATAGCTTCTAATGCGGCAGCAATTTTAACTCATAGTTAATCAATTCTTAAAGACAATCCTTATCGTATTTTAACCCAATCCAGCGTCAGTACAATACTGTAATAATATATTTAAATCTAAGACTTGCTTCAGCTGCATAATTATTTTATGTGACCCGCTTTGATATTCTACCTATTAAGATCGCATGTGATAGTTTTTCTCAATATTGACGTGACTCAATATTGAAAAGACAAATGAACGCCGTGAAGTACTTAGGCCGTATGTTTTTTTGTGATTACGTTTCATTACATATATTTATATATGCTTTCACGTTAAAATCACCAAAGATTTTTCCTCAAGTATTTATTAGAGTATTGATGTTATTCGTAGTGTATGAATATATATATATACAGTTTTTTCGCCATGCCAAGAAACACAAAGACATTTTCTAGCCAACATTTACAATCTGAGTACACAACAAAAAGTATCCAATGAGTTTGCTGTAGATGCTACATTAGAGCCAGATTAATTACTATCCTATTTGTTTTGGTTAGTAACAGCTTAAGCTATGATTTTACTCTTTGATGCCAACAATGTTATTCTATGCTTTTGATATTTTAGTGGAACTCCGCTTTCTTGGTATAGCGCAAATTTGAAGCTGATTTTGAGATTTGTTTTACCTTCTAAGTATTTTGTGTACTACTTTTTTGTAACTGGGCCTACCACTCAAAAGCTTTGGTGTGTGATGCAATGAATTAAATATTTTAGTAACATAGATTTAATTATTTTTGGGTGCAGCTTATATACTCCTTTGCAGTTTTCCTAAATTTGCTTTAACCCAGTAAATGATAAAGAAACATTAGATAAAAATCATTTTCATTTATTTACCTAGATCCACAGGAAAAAAATTCCTCTAGCAAATAGACATTCCCTCAATGATTGCATTTGGTGACTTAAATGACACAATACACACAATAATTATGTTGTTTGGTATCGTACAAAAACAAAATCGAAAATCAGGACTAGGCAGGAACCAAATCAGTAATTGTAATGGGCAAATGAAGTTAAAAACTGTTTTATTTACTTCATTTCTTTGCAATATACTGGGTTACTTGACTAATAGTATGTTTCCGTTAAAAAAATCCAAGTAGAGGGGCCAGTTATTTCAGAGTTAATATAATCTGGACTCAAAAATGACATCGAAATTCCAATGACAGATTGAGCTTAGTACTCTACAGTATCCAATAATTGTTAACTATATATGTAAGATTGGTGCTATAAAAGTAATGCCTTCGTAAAGGGTTTAGAGTTTATTACCTGGAAAATTGATCCATCTGGAAATAATCCAGGCAAATTAGAACTTTTTATTGATTATGTTACAGAATGATATCTGGTTAACCTTCTGAATATTAAATTTATCAATGAAGTTTATGTAATTGGTATACAGCATTTGTACTAACTGATTAATGTAACCAGTTGTAACCAGTAAAACAATCAATAAGAAACAAAATCTATTTTGCCTAGACTAGAAGAACTTGACCAAACGATTTTGGATGACGGAAGTAGTATGCCCAATACGAATTGAAATTTACTTATTTTTCTATAACTGGAAAATATTTTTTGCATTGCTTTTTAATGTTACATAAGGTAATTCAACGCACATTTTGGTTGAGTAAATTTATCATTCGTATTGGTTATATGTTATGACAAATGCAACTTTATGTATTAATTTGCGTTGTTAAAAAAAGTTTATGTGCAATTTCACTTAAATTATTCAAAAATATTCATAGCTTCTAGTCAAAGAAACTGATATCTTTTAGCTTATAAGGTTAAGATTATATATATTAAATGCAATTAATGTATGGGATATGTATGAGAATAAAAAATAAAATATAATATTGCTTCTTTAACAAGACCCAAGAATGTTCAGAAGTTACCGAACATAGATGACAAGTAGGTACATAGTAATGTCACTTATGGTTGGTATTTTAAAGCGGGTTCTACAGTCTTGTTTATTTACAGGGGCCTTTTGTTGAGTGTTAAAGGAGACATTCATGTTACTTTCTGTTTGGAGGGTTGATAAAAATGTTTATCTACTCCCATTTAATCATACAGCAATTACCAAGCTACTTTTCAACAGGTAATACTACATATAAACAAACAGCGTGAATAATTATACTTATAACTCACGCTCCAGCCGCGGGTTTATGAACAACGCCTACTATACATACCAGTACTGAATACTGATCTCTTAGAAACGCATGGGATTAAAGACACGCTATAATAATAATTACAAAGGTGGCCATGCCATGAGACGTCAAATGCTAATTCGACGATGTACTTTACAGAAGTGAGGTTAAGTTGTCAAAAATTCGTAGATATTTGATTCGTACTACTCATTGCTTCGGTCGTAGATAAAGCATAGTATTCAACTCGCGGTAATGGTAATAACTCACTTGTTGATTTACAGTACTCGCCTACGGCTCGTGCTGAAAACTTCAACTGGGTGAGTTATTACCGTCATAACCGCATCGTTGAACAATATACTATTATCTACTTCCGTTGAGTTATACAGCAATTACCAAATTACTTTTTACAGGTTCTATATAACCTATAAACAAACAGTGAATTATTTTTCATAACTGAAGCTCCAGCTCCAGAGATCTAGCGTGAAGAGCAGAGCTTAGAGTGGGCCAATATCTTGCTATGTCCATATTCTGTGTTATTTATTGTGCTCCTTGCTGTTATTGACAGTCCGTTTAGAGTGCCAATGAAACTACAGTAATTTTCTGTGTTTGTAATTAGCTTCACTGGAGTAAAGGCCTGAATTTGCGAAAAAAAATCGAGTTGCACAGGGTGGGTCTCTTAATAATGGCAAATCTTCAGTGCATCACAGATAATGTTAAAATAATCGCAAATTCTCAATACACTTATATCCGTGACAGCTTCATTTTCGAGATATAGGGTGCTTAAATTTAGAAAAACCTAAAATTCATGAATTTTTAATTAGGCACACAGGATAAGCTAATATAAAGATCCTCCATAGTCTAGGTTATGGGATATGATAAATTACAAAAACCAGTGGAGATATCATCCTCCTACGCCACTGACACTTGGTTGCAAATAACAATAATATTGTTCGAAAATACATGCCTTTAAAAATACTAACCACTTTTGCATGTTTTTCTTACGATGAATTGTTTTCGAGATATTTGCCGATTTCCTCGTAATAGGGTATAGCGCGCAAAATTGAGAATCCAAGAAAATGCGTATTCCCGTGTTAGCGAGGAGGCTTGGCCGCCTGTTCCCTTTCTCCAATATGTGTGTCTAAAATGAGGGGAGAAAGTCCAAAAGTCCATAGGTAAGATGAAAAGGTCCAAAGGTAGGGTCCAAAGGTCGTCATAAAAATGAATTTCGCATTTAGAAGCTCCTGACGTTACCTTCAAACTTACTGTAATGATTCAAAAAACAAATTGAAGAAGAAAGCTTGCGCTAGGTTACTTTGGTAGCCTTGTTCTGATATTGTGTTCGGTTGTTAAATTACAGGCATTTATAGAATGTATGATTTTGCATGGCGAGTTTTTTTGCACAATAAAAAACTTTTTTGAACAAATTGCTCCGTGACGTCATTCATTAAGGTCTTAACTATCATCTTCTGAAATACTGTGTATGTAGTTTGAAAAACAAGTGAGTTCTATTCAAAATGGGATTCCGTGTTTTACATGGCAAATACATATGTATAAATGTGTGTACCTAGGCCCCTTAAGATATCGAACCTCAAAATTAATCCTAAAGAGGAGGCTCTTCTCCTTCCTTCCTTTTCTATTCTTCCATTAGTTCTCCTTTACGTTATCTGGTCTCTGGACACGACCGACTAGGAGCAAAGGTTCATCGGACCACTCTGAGAAAAAATTGCTCTGCGATGTCTGATGTGTGTATAAATATAATATACATAAGTAGAGCTCTAGGGGGGGCGTACGCCACCCTCGGCCCCCTCTAAAGCCGCTACTGCGCGATATGGAGAATCCAAGAAAATAAGTATTCTCGTGTTAGCGAGGAGGCGTGGCCGCCTGTTCTATTTGTCCAGTATGTGTGTCTAAGATGAGGTAAGGTAAGTCCAAAGGTAAGGTCAAAAGGTCCAAAGGTAGGGTCCAAAGGTCGCCATAAAAATGAATTTCGCATTTCCAAGTTCCTGACGTTACCTTTAAACTTACAGTGATGATTCAAAAAGAAAATTGAAGAAAAAACCTTGCGTTATGTCACTTAGGTGGCCTTGTTCTGATATCTTGTTTGGTTGTTGAATTACAGACATTTGAAGAATGTATAATTTGGCGTTTCGATTTTTTTTTGCAGACTAAAAAACTTTTTTGAAGTTGCTCTGAGATGTCATTGATTAAGGTCTTAACTATCACCTCCTGAAATACTGTGTATGTAGTTTGAAAAACAAGTTCATTCTGTTCGAAGTGGGAGTCCGTGTGTTACATGGCAAATATATATGTATAAATGTGTGTACCCAGACCCCTTAAGAATAACAATAAGGCAAACTACTTCTAATCAGATAAGTTTTAACATAAGTTTCTAGAATACAATCGCTGTATAAGGACAAGGGTCAAAGACGTAACCATTGTAGAGTCCTAGCCAAATATTAATGCTAAATTCATGCTGAATCTTCCATGGTCTAATTTGGTGGGGATTTCATGGAACCATACATATTGGTTATGGAAATTTACAATGTCACATCGAGTAAGGCTTTGGCTACGATGCACGCGGCGCGCGGCGAGCGACTGAGCGCCAAAACTTTGCAGCAGTGAGCGTAATGGCTACGATATAAGTGGTGGTGTAAGTGTAGGGTGACCATCCATCCGGAAAATCCTGGACATGTCCGGAAATTTGGAGCTAAATTTCGTGTCCGCGCGGAATTACAAAAATCGGTAAAATGTCCGGAATTTAAGCCGCAATCGAAAATATTTGGTACAACATACAGCAAAATGAAAAAATACAGCTAATGGGCAGGTAAAAAAAAATCACAAAAATCAGTAAAATGCCCGAAATTTGAACCTCAATCGAGAATAGTTGGCACAACATACAGCAAAATAAACAAATACAGTTAACAGACAGGCAAAAAAAGGCGCTACTGTCCATTTAGAGGCGTAGCGACGAGAGCTTGAAGTCGACAGCTTTAATTGTCGTTTATACGGTAGTGGTAATACTGGTAATGATTATGGTATGAATATTGATCAAAAACAATTGTTCATCTGTATTACACAAATACAGTTTATAAAACTAAAAAAACATGTTTTAGTGATAAAGTTAACAAAAAAATTAGAAGTAAATATATTTAAAAATACTAAAAAACACGTTTGTTAGGAACATCGGACTAAAAAGTTTTTAAAACTAGCTTAAAACAAAAATTAACCAAAATTACTAGTATTATTGTGAAAAAGGCTTGGGCGATTCGTGCTATATTATTTGTAAATCGAGCGCCCGATGCTTTTGCACAATAATATTTCTGTTCATTATTATTTTATGCTTATTTTAAAAATCATATTTGTCATTTTTAAGTCCCATCTTCTTTAAAACATCGTGGTTTTAGTTTTTCTAAGCTATAGTTATTTCATTAGCGAGTTTCGCTTAAAAAACTTAGTTTCAGTCCCTTTCTAACGGTTGGTTTTGGTAACATTTTTTATGATATATGTGATGTTTTTTATATTTTAAAGTTTATAATGTTAAATAACGTCCGTTTGAGTTTCTATAAAGTTTTATGTAGCCATATATTCTCCATAAAAGCAGCAACGTAACGTCCAATTTCTTATTAATCACAGTGGCGTGCCGAAAGGGCCCGTAGGGCCCGCGGTGCTAGGGGGCCCCGGGCATCCGGGGGGTCCCCGCTCAGCCCAACGCCGGATTAAGCTTTTATTGGGCCCGGGGCTATTTTTGGTTTGGGAGATCTTTTGCTCTCTTACATTTCACAAAAGTAGGGCATCTAACTAAAATAAATAATATACTTAATTTTATGGCGATGGAATTATAATTTTCCAAAATCAAATTGAATATATTTTTTCATATTTTGCCTTTTCAGGATTTATGTTATGGCAAAATTCAACGTATTAGAACGTACAAACCAAAACGGCAAGAATAAGTGCAACGTTACACTGACGCGACACGTATATGTGCCAACGAATTCGAATAGGTTATAGAAAAATCCTCAAACAAGCATGTGCGTGTTCCCAAGACCCCGTTGTTATTATTTACTGTGTTCACAAACGCGTTGGTATTTTTCACAGAAATCCACACTATTTAAATCTTGTGGAATTGTTTAAAATAGTCTTTTAACTTTTGTACTGTTAAAACCCAAAATTTACTCAAAACTATAACAATAAACCTGAAACGACCAACCGAAACAAGGTTGCTATTTATATTATTCCACTATTCGATCATTTTGAAAAAACTAAAAAGCTTTGCAAGATCGGCAATGGATGAATCTTTGGCATTCATTTCTATAGAAAATGAACGGGCCGAAGGCATAGACTTAGACCAAATAGTTGATACGTTTGTTGCTTTACAAAAAAATTGTTTTTTCTCTACATGAAATGCAAGTCAAATCATAATAATAAAATTTTTAAAGTTAAGGTGTTTTATTTGTTTATCTTTGTTACATTCTTGTGTGTTATAAATATTTTATTTGTTTATTTTTAATTTTGTTATAGTTTTGTGTTGTGGGTTAGTAATGTTTATTAAATAAAGTAGTATCTCAAATTCTGTAGTTTTCTAAACCTAAAACTCAGAGTGGCCATATAATATAGATGGGGATATAGATGGAGTTTGTTACATTAATGTGATTAACCGATGTATGATAATTATATTGTACCCAAGGTCTATGAATTCTTATTCCTTAAAAACTCGAAAGAAAAAAATATTTTTATAAATATAAATTGAGGTCACACCAGTTTTTTTTCTATCTGTAAACCGATTTTAAATATTATTTTTTTATATAGAGAGGCCCCTTGAAAAAAAATGCGGGGGGCCCCGAAGACCTTGGCACGCTACTGATTAATCATCCAAAATTCTCCAAAATTCCCGAAGGTTCGCGAAAGTTTGTGAACGTTCGCAACGAAAAATAAATTACGGTAATTTGCCAACACTACCCAGGGGCTAAACAGCGACATAGAGAATACGTGCCCTTAAGGACTCTTCCTCCTCGCCACAGCGTAGATACATCGGTTCGCTTGCCACCCCGATCATGTATGAGTGATGCCTGAAGATGTTATGACCAGATAGCAGGCCCACAAGTAACCTTAGCCACCCTCTGTTCAGTGAAAGATAGGACCGTCCCACCATGTCCAGGTGTCCTAAAATAGCTTGACGCTTTCAGGGCACTTGAGGCAATGCCGTGTGGGGGTGGGCTAGAATATCTCCCATCGTACATCCTACATGTCGTAAAATGCGACTAAAAGGAACCGAACTACTGTCGGTATAAGTAGTAACCTCTTCTCAACCAACAGCTTTGGGTGGACCAGTTGACAAGAGTCAGGACACCTTCTTGTCCTTGGGCTGAGAAATTGTCCCTAAAGGCAGATGAACCAGTAGATACATCTGGTCAACGGCATGAGGATGCAGAAAGCAAATAGGAAACTACTGCATTAAAGATCTTTATGATATCCCAATAGAAATACTGTCCAATATGAAAATATTATGATAATTTTTAATACTGAATTTGTCACCAGCCTATACCATACCACCCTATAATATACATATAAACAAGAAACTACTAACTTGATTACAAAGGTAATTTTTGTAGAAAAAAAAACCTGAAATTCCCTAATATCTCCAATAAACCATGTATCTGCTATTTATACTTATCGGTATCTCACTATTCTTATCAATTAATGAGATAGGTAAGTACGTCGCATAATAATTATATTTGCACAAAATATTGCAACAGAAATGCTTTTCGCAAACGATATTTAATGTAGTTATCTAACTGCTCTTCCTGCAGCCAAAGTACAGGCACGCATTCTATGTACGTTTTCTAGTTCTAATGTAGGACGTAGTTAGTCTTAATAGGAACAAATTATAGAGCAAAACAATTGAAAATATTACCACGAAACACGAAAAAATTGTGCACTTTAGTACTCTCAAGTAGTGAATGGTTTATAACATGCAATGGAGCAATAAAACATACTTAGAAGTTTGTTTAGTGTATCGGTTTAGTTTTTATCGTCGATCATAAAAGGTACGTAATTTGGTATATTTACACTATTATCAAAAAACACCGGTAGAATTATAAGCCATAGCCTGTAGGTTATAGATAGTCTCCTTTGGTCTAGTGAGATAAAAGCTTTAAAAGAGCTTTGTTGCTTTTTGCGTGGCCAGAAAATTAAAAGTTCGATTATACAGGGTGTCCAGTTAGTATGTAGTTCTTCGATATCTCGCAAAGTATACCTGATAGAAGAAAATGTCAAATACAAAAGTTATTTGGTTACTTGAGACGCATATTCTAAAAATATTTTGAAATATACAGGATGTTGCGGGAAAGTAGGATAGTGATAAACTTGATTTTTTTATATGGAACTATAATTTTTTCTTAAATTCTTCAAGTTTCCATCATTGATCTCTATTCAACCCTAAAATAGTTTTGTGATCGGTTGCGACGTTGCCAAGTTATAATTTATTTTCTATTAATTTCCGGATTTGCAAGGTCGCAAGTAATACGTCCAAATTAACATATTCCTTTAACTTTTCTCAATAATATTTTACAGCGAGTTACTTGAATATTAAGTGGATATTATTTTTGATGTTACCAGCAATATGTATCTACAGGGTGTTTTTTGCAGAATTTTAAATTACGGCAATTTGAAGGTCATTTTACTTTGTTTTTTTAAATGTATGTTCTAGTTTAAATCGAAATATCTACTAATACCCTATCTCCTCTTGTAATATTTTTTTCGCGTTTGCGGTGTTGCCAAGTTATACATCATTTTTCGAAATTTTTAAACAAATATCCCCGATTTTAATTTATTTTAAATAGAGTCCTCTACTTATTTTTATTGCAATGAATTGCGCATGTCGAACTTAGTCAGATCTCACAACTTCAAAATTTTGTTTCTATTAGTTACTAAGATACGGCAACACCGCTTTTTCAGTAAACGGTACCGGAACGCTTAAAAATTTCCAAAACTGCCACAACTAACCTGAAAATTCTTCCAATGCAACCCATGTTAGAAACACTGCACTTTTTGGGTTCCATCTAGAAAAACTGTTAAACTACACTCGAATCACAGCAAGTCCGTAATGCTTCACTACACTTACCAACAAATAGAAAATTCAATTTTACTGACCAAGCATAAAAGACGCACAAACAAAACAAACGTTTGACAGTTGAGCTTCTACCGTAAATAAGTCGCACGGAAAATTATGTCGGCGTTGCCAGCTCCTCAAAATTTATGTAAGACTTCAGAATTTGGGTTTATGATGAAGAAATATGCAGTAACGCAGTAGAGGTCAACGTATCTATTGATTTTGCTGTAATCATTCCTAAACCATCAATATACCGTTTTTTTTAACGTAGACTGGAATACTTCTGAATACTATACAATTAAGACTATAGTAAACAATTATGATTGCCGTATCTGGTGGACAATATGACAACGTAAGAAAAGATGTCGACCTATTAGAATTAGTTGTTTACTACCTCTATGTTCAGTTGTTACTCTGAGGTAACGTCACATCTTTCCCCTCCCAATAACAACGTAACGTAATGCAAATCTGTGTAGCATAAACATGAGAAAGGGTAATAAAATATACTATTTCAAAATTAATCAATAGTGTATTGCACATCAAAGACATGATACAAAAATAATGATAATAGCTTTGCTAGCCTCCTATAGAAGCCTGCCTAAATCACAAAGGTCGAATGCCTCAATTTTGAAACACAAAGTATCGTTTTTAGAATTTTACCTACGTTCAGGATCCAACATGTTTTATATGTTGCGTCGGATATTATAGTCCTGATTTTATTGGAACTACATGGTTACATACATAAATAGTGCAAGCCCCATCATGCATAATCCATGTTTGCTACCTGGAACATCAACCGCAACATTGTCAAAAATAGAAAGGATGTTAAAGCAAAATTACATAGTCTTCGAAACGGATTTTCTTTACACCTTTATGATGATATCAGTAGTAGGGTGTATTTCGAGATAGGAAACTATGAGTCTTGAGCATATCCTAAGATCAAAGTTTGCGGAAATATCTCCGCGTTGTTATACTTACTGAATTTGTCTAATTTGTGCTAAATTTGTGTTGGGGAGACATCTGTAGAAGCAATTCGAAATGGACAACATGCGATAGCAAAGACTTCCCCCTCACCTTAAGAGACATTGAAGTTATGCATATGCATGTGTTTCTTTATAGTTTCTTAAGTCAATATAATCATGAGAAACACTTTTGTAACGTGCCTTTGCTATATTTTAAGACAACCGAACCTGTCGAAATTTTTCCCATGTGTGGCATTTACTTTGAACTTTGCGGACTTCAAGCACGTTAGAATATTGAATTCTCGTTTTAGAAACTACAATTGACTGCTTACAGCTTTGGATTTACTCTATTCAAAATTAATATGATGCTTTTGAATATTCATTTGATTATTTGAAATCACAACTAATGCGTTAGAATTTAAAATGGACTATTTGACGCTACATTTGACAACTGCAATTAACAGTTTGCAAGTTACAACTGACTATTTGAAACTAAAAGTGACGCTTTATAAATGTAATTTGATCCTTTGGAAACTACTGCTGGAAAAGGTGTAGTTGTCGGAAGCGTCCATCTTGTCTTCATTAGCAACATAGCCTCATTGTTGTCAAAAAATTGGGTGCAAAAAATATTGCTTCCAGGTGTAACCCTTTTAGTGTCACTATTATGGCAGTCCTTTCAATACCTACAAAAATGTTCAAATCAACTAAGGTACTTTTAGGTGTTTTTAGATTAGGTTAGGTTTATTCATTGTTCATTAATACAAAGCAATAATGCACTTAACTAGACACCTAAGTCGAAACTTTTTTTGTGCCCTAACGATATATAACTGTTACATCATTCGTCTATGTTAAAAAATCATGACATGTCAAGAGCAATTAATAAGCATGATAAATAAAAAAATAATAATTGTGACTTACCAAGAATAAAGGTGACTTACAAATGTCCATATATTAAATCTTCAAGGATAAACAAATTGAGTTCCTCTAGCCATACACCATCCTCATTAAAAAAAATAGACGAAGATGAGGGACCTTTAAAACATTAAAAGACGGAATTTGGGCAATTTTGAAATTTTTCGTTTTTTATTAATTTCTCCTCTCCACTTTCCACTTTTCTCACAATTTCATCACACTCAAGTTCGTAGTTTCCAAGTTACATGTTATATGATTATAACATCTACGTAACAAATTCGGATAGGTCCAAAAAGCTCACGATATGCAGAGATTCACGACTTGACTAGATTTTCAAGCTACTTGACTTGAATTGACTTGATATTAAGTCAAGATCAAGTCAAGTATTTGTTTTTGAAATTCAAGTCAAGTCAAATAGCTACACATCAAGTAACTTGAAAATCAAGTTTTTCAAGCTAACCACTTGATTTTTCTTGAAAAAATACTTCTTTTTTGATATTAATCTGATTAACTGCCAAAACGCAATAACAATAAAAATCTATGTATATAAAGATGTAATCTTTTATATTAAAAAAACATCCAAAAACGAAAACTCCAACAAACTTAGTTAAATAATGGATGTAATAATATGGAATGAAAATACGAAATATTCTGAATTCTGACAATAATTCATAGAAAAACAACAAACTCAAACGTGAAAACAGTGAATATCTAAAACAAATCCTTAATATCCTCATTTACCATCCATGATTTGAGAGACATAAGACTTATAACGGAATTATCATCTAATCAATTTCTTGTTTTGGTAAGAGTTAAGGCAGCTCTAGAAAACTGTCTTTCAACTGGAGCTGAAGAAGCTGGCGTTGCCAAAAAGTCTTTGGCCATTGCGGTAAGCTTTGGAAAAATACATTCGTGTCTTTTCCACCATTCTAAAATACCTTCAATACTGTCCCTTGCCGCTTGAATACTAGTTATAATCTGTTCATCAGTTTCATCTCGATCAGGTTTATTGTCAAGTTCTATAGCCCACGAATCTAGTCCATCGAGCAGCCTATTAATGCCGATTATTACTATGGATAGGGTAGCCTATGATTCACATTCAGAAATGATGGAAATGCTCCTAAAAGCATCAAGGTACTGGCAAAATCGTTCAATTAACGACCATTCTGTGTCGGTTGGCTTTAAAGTCATCGAGTGCCTGTTTGCTGTCGTAACCTCGGTGATTCCCCTATTTTAACTCTTTCATTCGCATTTTACAGACTGATATCAAGTAATATCAAGTAGTTTGATTTTACTTGATAGTAAGTCAAGTAGTTCAGATCGAAAATCAAGTCAAGTCAAATATCAAATTTTGAAAAGCTTGAGCTTTCAAGTCAAGTCAAGTATTTAAGAAAAAACTCAAGCTACTTGGCTTGATGAATCCCTAAGTCGATATGACTAAGGTTAATTTTCAATGTAGAGTATTTTATGAGTACAACACTCCATCTCCCAATCACCCCAATTCCAGCCCCACCCAAATAAAAGCAGAAAATAATCAGGAATCCTTAAAACGCCTAAAACCGAATACTCGACCTTTTTTTGTTTTTAGCTAATTACTCGGCCACGCATAGACCGATTTTCAAAACTATATTAGCATTACCTACTACGATCCCACAGCATATCGCCAAAGTTTACGGAATATGTATTCCGTAAACTTTGATATCGCTTACCAAATTTCATCACAATGCATGCTGCGGTTACTCAGATTACGAGACGAGAAACACGCCAACAGACAGACCGACAGAAATGAGTATTACTCGTATCTCTAAATCAAAAATGTTAGCGATCGCAATAATCCCCTCACTTATCGGTGTTTGAAGTAAAATGGGATATGTATATTAGCTTACACATATCAGGCTGTTAATTTTTTGAATGATGAAGTTTATTTTTGAATTTTCGTGATGGAAATAGTTTATAATCTTCATGAATTCTGTTATACATTTTAATGCTATTATGATACAATTTTTATTTGACTTCACATCAACCGAATTTAGTGCATTGGAGGTTCTAAGTAACACTTTTGGTGCATCTATGTTCTCTGTCGTAAGGGAGGTTAGATCATCAGTCGCAAACCTATTATGCCCTATGTCGACAAATAATAAACATTTGGAGTATTTGCTGGAAAAGGAATGAACATAAGGACTCTTTTCTACTGTACTATGTCATATATCGCATCTAAAGTTAGAGTAGTATTTAAGCAAGGTGTTATACTTCCTTGAAATGTAAATACCAATTCATTCTGTCAACTGCTGTACACAAACATTCCGTTTACTGAAAATGTAAATATCATTATTTTATAATGGCTTATATAGTTGTTTGTATATGAAAACTATGAACGTATGCTGGACTGAAGGTGAAAATGTTTGTTCAAGGATTAGAGTAATGAAAAAAAATTAGCAAGCGCTGTGACGTCATCACTTTTCAAATATTGGGACATTGTAAAGGGGCATAGTATATTACACGCTTCATTTGATTGCGTATAGTAGTTTAGGTAAGGAGTAATGATGATTGCTCATTTAGCTTTTTATAGTAGCTAGTTTGCACTATAAGTGTCTTGCGGTGAATATCAGCGTTTGACGGACAGTGTCTGTGTGTGGATGATTTTTGTGGAACGGAAAGGTAGAGATTGTAACAATATTAATGATAATCGTAGATTTCGATTCTTCTTGTTATATTGTTTTGTTCTTTCTTTGCCGAATAATATGTATGGTGGGCCAATAGTGCGTGGACGGAAGACTGTGGGCTTACTAAAATAAATTTTAGAAACCTGTCACTTGATCGTGGTAGAGAACCTTGAGGGCTATTACATAAAAACAATTTCCCTTAAATTTTGATGTTTATAAGGCGTGATTCATATGAAACTTACATTTTTTAGAATGGAACTCCTTATATATTCTTGCATATTTGGATTTCTTGGTCAATTCTAGTGTGACTTTATGTATCACGCATGGAACTTTAATCAAACCGTTTAGGCGCAAATCACCATTTCTGGTATGAGTAGGTATTTGAAAAAAATTGAATAGCAGCGATTATAAAATTTAGAAGACCGTGACTTTTCGGTACGACTAAGCATGAAATGTGTCACCTTAGGTCAGACAGCTAAATTTGAATTCATTTTGTACTTGGAGAAATCACTAGATTAATTAAGGAAACTGCAATTACAGATAACTAGACTTTTTCAAATGGGAATGCTTATTTTCGTTTAAATAATCAATTGTAAAATTTGATTACCTTTCTAACGATATGGCATTCTCGATATCAATCTTTTTTGGTTTTCATTTTATTTCAAATTTTCAGTCAAATCGGTGTTTTGCAATTTTCCTGCGTGCAAGCAACCCAGCAGGCTATGAAAAATAAACATAAGCCCGTTAATATGGAAGAAGCCAACTAACTTAGTAGAAAAATGCAAATTAACTAGAGTAACGAAGCAAAATTATGAAAATACCTTACAACACATTAGCTCTAACCGGATACAACAGCGATAAGATATCTAATGTCAATGAGTAGCTAGGGTATGACAGAAGTGTTTGTTTTTCACAAACTACTAGCTATTGAGGTCTACTAGAGCTTGAAAACTTTCCGAAACGATTAAAAATTTGGAAACAAAAGAAAAACTACCAGCGATTTTTGCTTACAGTCTAATAGTGTTTTCCACTGAGCAGCACTCACTGCGCTCTTGACAAGTGCAATTCTATCATCTGCTCTGACAAAGTGCATATCGGTGAGGATCAGTGCAATTCCTGAGTGGAACGTACCCAAGCAGAAAAGTGCATTTATAATGACAGCTGACTAAGGTTAATAGAGCTGTTTATTTAAGTTAGAAAGGTATAAAATGTCTGAGGATTATGAAAATTATAATGGCAAATGTGGTCTTCCGGGGGAAGAATTGAGCGTCCCTGAATTCTTCTATTAACTTGCAGCATGTAGTCCTTTCCACACGAAAGTAACTTTTAAACTAAAAATGATTTTATTAAGTTTTAAATTTTTTTGTATACCTCTTTATCGCTGAATGTGTGTACTACAGTTTCCACAAATTTTATAACTTTCGGCATTTTTAGCTTTTCCTTCAATAACATTGCAATTTCTCCTTCATCATCACTACTTTCATCGCTTTCTAGCAATTTATTTAAAATTAGAAAATCTGACATTTTTGAAACCATATTCGCCATATTTGCACTGGCACTACAGCACGAGATCCCGAGGCTCGTGCGAAAAAGTTGCCCTGAGTGCGCACTACACTCAGAGAATGCGGGTAGTGGAACATACTAAAAATCAAGCAGTGCAATAGAACTTTACCAGTGGAACATTACTATTGCACTCAGTTCAACGCAGTGCGGGTGAGTGCAGCCCAGTGGAAAACACTATTACATGTTTAGAATAAAATTTCTCATTTAATGGGATAAAAAATTAGTCATTTCCGGTATCCCTGACTGAAGCATTCTGAACATCTATTGAAATAATTGCTAGAATTTTTTAATTACTTTTAATGTTGTAATTGTGTTTATTTCATTAGTTTTCTACAAACTAAATTATGTTTCACAATTCAAACAGACTGCAATTCAAGTTTCATTTTACGCGATTTTGCTAATAAGTAGAAGTACCTACTGAAGAATTCGAAGGGTTCCAGAGGTATCATTACTTTTGACTTACGGCAATGGCTACCCTTTTATAGCTTTAAATGTGAAAATTTATTAGGAAGACATAGATATTCTACTGCCAGCAACAATCACTAGTAGTTTTCCTTTGATTCAATATTTTTTTACTGACTTTGGATTTGGAAATTGGCTAATAGCTAGTAGGCTGTCAAAATGAGCGTTCTTGTTACCGCTATTGTTTCTGGTTAGAGCTAATATGTTGTAAGGTATTTTCATAATCCTGCCTCGTTACTCTAGTTAGTTTGCATCTTTTTACTAAGTTAGTTGGTTTCTTCCATATTAACGGGCTTTTGTTTACTTTTCGTGGCCTGCTAGGTTGTTTGCACGCAGGAAAATTGAAAAACACCGATTTGACTGAGAATTTGAAATAAAATGAAAACGAAAAAAGATTGATATCGAGAATGCTATATCGTTAGAAAGGTAATCAAATTTTACATTTGATTCTTTAAACCAAAATAGGCATTTGAAAAAATCGACTTATCTGTGATTGAACTTTCCTCAATTAATCTACTGATTTCTCCAAGTACAAAAATGGTGATTTGTGCCTAAACGGTTCGTTTAAAGTTCCATGTGTGACACATAATGTCAAACTAGAATTGACCAAGGAAACCAAATATGCAATAATATATAGAGGGTTCCGTTCAAAAAAATGTAAGTTTGATATGAATCACCCCGTATAAAGGTAAAAATTTAAGTGAAAATATTTTTACGTTATAGCCCTCAAGGGTCCCTACCATGATCAAGTAACAAATTTTTGAAATATTTTTTAGTAAATACGAGGATTGCTCTATACCTCCGTCAATCCACCAGTATGCAGACAGCTGTTTCACGCTTATTTGCGATTATCAGTGCGCCATAGGTCGATTTTTTAGTAAGCCAACAATCTTCCGTCCACGCACTATTAGCCCACCCTGTATCGATACCTACAGATTTTATTAAATCGTATTTGTCGAAGCGACATTTGCAAAGTATACAGTTTTAAGGTAAATAAAGGTGGAAAATACATATTAAAAAAATAAATACGTTAGCGTCACGCCAAGGATTGTTTCTGTTACACAAAGTACTGTGGAATCGGCAAAAAACTAACAGTAAAAGCACTAGAATGGTGCATCTGTTACACTAACATCCAGTCAATTGGTTCTAAACTCCTCGAATTGGTAGCATTTGCGGAAGAAAACCACCCAACCTTTATATGCTTGACTGAATCTTGGCTGCATCAGAATATAAGCGACTCTGCAATAGCGATTCCTGGCTACAGAATATTTAGAATGGATTCAAGCCTTTCACCTGGGTACTGCGGTGTATGTATATACGTAAACGATGAAGCACTTAGCGAATTTTCTATTACCAACGTCTCAACGCAGCTATATGGTATTGATAACGTATTCTTAAAGATTTTCCATGGCAATTTCAACTTTATATTGGGCTGTGTGTACAGGCCACGCCCTTCTATATCTGACCGAGACCTGTGTGGCTATATCGAAGAGCTATCAACGCAGACCAATAATTTGTACGTAACTGGCGATTTTAATCTCCGAGACATCAACTGGCCGTTGCTGGATATACCTTATACACAGTCTACGTCTGCACCTTATCTAGACCTATTACGGAATTCAAGTCTCACTCAACTTGTTGATCGCCCCACTCGATACAGAAAGGATCAAGTACCAAGGACCCTCGACCTAATCTTTGTCAATGATGTGGATTTTGTGTCTGGTATTGAATATCTTCCACCCTTTGGAAAATCTGACCATCTTACAATAATGTCAAAGCTTCAGTTCAACTACTTAAGCCGAACCCAAAGCATTTCCAAAACCATCAAAAGAGTGAACTATACTCAACTGAATGCAGCTCTACTCAGAACTGACTGGAACACTCTATTTTATGGTCTATCTACACAAGCTATGTGGGATGTGTTTCATGACAGACTTCAAGCCCTGCTGTCAAGCTGCAGTACTTATCGTACAGTCAGACATAATCCTCTAACACCCGTATGCACCGTTTGGTGATTCTAATCCTAGTAACCTAATCGCGTTTTGCTAATCTTTCTAGCTATGCACCGTCAAGAGATTAACCAATCCAGATTGGAGATATGGCAAGGTTGTGTTCTCAAGGTTGTTTTGACAGTGACAGTGTCGAAATTGTCAGTTTGCGGTGCATAGTAAACAAGTAATCTAATCCAGGTTTACGTAACTAATCGCGCAATTAACTTACGGTGCATACGGGTGTGAGACCCTGGATTGATCCAGGAATTCTTCGAATGATTCGACATAAAAAAGGACTTTGGCAAAAATTCCTCCGGCACAAAAGACAAGCTGATTACGAAAGTCATCGAAGTTTCTCTAACACACTTTCTCGAACCCTCAAAGCTGCAAAGGATCGCTTCGAAAGGGAGCTGGTTTCGTCCAAAGACAAAAAGAAACTCTATAAGTATTTACGATCTTCGTTGAATTCTAAGGTGTCAATTCCTCAGATTCGTGATGCGCATGGTCATATCTCCAGTGACTCCGCCAAATCAGTAGAAATTTTAGCCTGTGCATTTGCTGAGGATTTTACAGAAGATTTGAATGATAATCCTTTGCCTGAAATCGAGATTCCTATGCCATCTGCCAGTCTCCGTGAGATCGACTTTTCCCCCGAACTGATTGAAGAACATCTTACTAACTTGAAAACATCTATCGCTCCGGGTGGTGATAATATTTCTGCTATTGTTCTGAAAAGTTGTGCTCGATCGCTAGCGTCACCTTTAAGTACCATATTCACCTCATCTTTTACTTCTCATACTCTGCCTCAGTGCTGGTTAAGTGCCAGAGTAACCCCTATTTTCAAGAAAGGGGACAAGTTTAGTGCAAAAAACTATCGGCCCATTAGCCTTACTCCTATAATTGCAAAATTGGCCGAAAAAATTATCCTCTCGAAGATGCTTCAGTTTGCTATCGATAATAGTATTTTGTCCTCTAACCAACATGGCTTCTTACCTGGCCGCTCCATCATTACAAACCTACTGAAATGCGTCAATGATTGGACTTTGCTGACTGATGCACACTTACCTGTGGACGTTATTTATTTGGATTTCTCCAGAGCGTTTGATCGAGTGTCACACAGATACCTGCTTCATAAGCTAGAACGCTTGGGCATTGCTGGCAGACTGCTGGAGTGGATCAAGGCTTTTCTCAGCAACAGAGAGTTTTCTGTTAGAGTCGGTGACTCAGTGTCAACCAGAAAAGCAGTAACTAGTGGTGTTCCGCAGGGATCTGTTTTAGGACCTATGCTATTTCTTTTATACACATCTGACTTGCCATTTGTCGTACAATCGACTTGCTCATCTTATGCTGACGATACCAAGATCTACAATATTCCATCGATTGAAAACAACACCCTACAACAGGATCTCCAAAAAATTCATGAATGGTCTCGGAAATGGTTGCTTCCACTCAACTATGAGAAGTGTCACGTTATTCATATGGGTAAGAATAACCCTAGAATCCAATACAATTTTGGCGACCAGGTAATCTCTCCGGTATTTAGCCGTTTGCGATCTAGGAGTTGTCATCACTGCTAATCTATCATGGTCTGAGCATATACAGCAAGCAACTTCAAAAGCCAAGAAATCTTTATACCTCATAGAAAGGTCTTTCAGAAACTGCCACCCATCTACAGCTGCTCTTTTATACCAGATCTACGTGAGGCCAATTTTAGAATTTGCGGGACCTGTTTGGCATCCAATTCTGCAAAGGGACCGTGACTTATTGGAAAATTTACAAAGACGGGCAACTCGCATCCCTTATGGCGCTATACGTCCTAGCTATGAAGATAGGCTGAAATTGTTCAAAATAACCCACTTCTCTGACCGACGTTTACGAGGGGATGTCATTATCACATACCGCTCGTTGCACGGTCTGTTTGGAACGGATCTGTCCCCCCTCTTCACACTGAATACGAACCGCTTGCGTGGCCATAACTTCAAGCTGACGAAGGAGAAGTTCCGGACCACACCTCGACAGTTCTTCCTTTCCAACAGGGTATTCGATATATGGAACAGGCTGCCGCTTAACATAGTGAATGCGCCATCAGTGAACAGTTTCAAGAACTTGTTTGACAGTTGGGTGCAACGAGACATTTTTTTAGTAGCTAGTGCTTAGTACAATTGTATATTTTTATATTATGTTTGAGTTTATAGCTTTTTAGCTCAACTCTTCTATCTTTATAATAATAATAATAATAATAATGAGGGGATCTAGCAACCCCGCGAGGGGTTGCTAGATCCCCTCAGTGGCGCCTCCCCAAGGTGGCGGATAGGGGAACGCCTCCCAGATATGGGTGGTACCGGGGAAATCAAATACCCGGGGCGGACCAAAACTAGCACGGTGGAATAGCGTCTGCATCCAGAGGATCGGCTATTCCTCAACAATTAGGACACGACGGATCTCCATGTGAGGAGCGGTACTCCGACAGCGTCTGACTCCATGTTAGGGGCGGCTGATAATACACCCGCAGGAAGCCACCCAACATCAGTAGGCTATCCGGTGCGTGGCGACACCGCAGGGTATACCGAAGCCCAAGGATGTAATCCAGCCGGCAACCTTCGCAGGTGCATCCTCAGGAGGCAATTTGGACGGCTGCCTCCGGAAATGTCGTCTGGGGGCCCTAAGGCCAACCACTTGACGGGCCCTATCTTCGGGTTCGACCACCCCGGAAGAAAAGCACCCACACCGAGCCGGTTTCGGAAGCCGGCGTTGGGCAAGGTGGCGGTGCTTCGAATTGCCCTGTTGACGACCCCCGCAGTGACATGAACCGTTTTAGGTGGACGACGGAGCTCAAGGATGACCTACTGAGCTGCTACGAGAGCAGTAGCCCGCGCCGTAGGGGATACATGTCCCGCATGTATGAGAGGTGGTGTGAAATGCACCCAGAGCATAGCACGCTTACCTCTCAGAATTTGCGAGATTATGTATCGTACCTCCGGAGGCAGGGATATGTTCGTGCTCCAGCTCAGCCTGCCCCTTCGGCGGACGGAAGGCCTGTTAACTAGGCTGAAAGTTCACCGGTAAGGCCCGCTGAGAGGGAAATCGACCAAGTCGTCTCACCTGGGGATTTCAGAGACCGAAGGGCCTTGCATAACAACGGAAGGTCCTTGAAGCTGGCAGATTTGAAGAGAGAGGATGAGGTTGTGGGTGAACGTCTATCGGAGGCCTCTGACATTTGGAGCATCAATTGCGAAATTTACGCTGCGGCTCTGAGGCTAGCTAGACAGGGGAGAGTGAGAGACTCTCCTGTTGAGAGAGCACAGAGACGGGTGCGCCAAATGGAAGCGAAAATCCAGTTGGCTCGCCAGGAAGCATCCCGTATCCAGTGTGTGATGGAATATAGAGCGGCTGGGAGGCATTTTACGCGCCGAGTGCGCCAGATAGCCTACGGGTTGAGGCGCGACGATCATACACTCAGTCAAGCGGTACTGGTTGTTGTCAAGCAACACTGTCTTGACAGGATACGGATGCTTATCGCTGCTAAGCGATCGTTGGTGGCGCGGGCGAGAGGTCTGGAGCAGAACAGAATGTTCTACGAAAGACCTTCTCGCCTTTTCCAACAGCCGCCTCCAGCCATAGAGCAGCCGCCAACTGCTGATCGCGTGGAGGCCTTTTGGAGGGACATTTACGAACAACCCAAACCTCTCTCAGCAGACACTCCGGCCTTGGCGCAGTTTGAGTCCGTTTGTAGGAGGACTCCTAACTTGAATGTACTGCGTCACCCGATAAACACGGAAGAAATTCTTGACGCCTTACGAGGCGCAAAGAATTTCGCAGCTCCTGGCCCGGATGGCATAAACACCTACTGGTGGAAAAAATTCCCCAGTTGCCACCGGCATTTAGCTAGAGTTTTTAACTCGTGGCTAAATCAGGAGCAGCCAATTCCGGCTTGGTTTGTCGAGGGTCGAACCGTGCTTCTCCCGAAGACCGGAGATTTGTCTGATCCCAAAAACTACAGGCCAATAACATGTCTGAACACGCGTTACAAGCTCTTCACCAGAATCTTGTACATGCGTATCCTTCAAGCTGTGAATCCTGTATTTCTCGACGTGTATGAACAGAGAGGGTCAAAGAAAGGAGTAGCTGGCTGCAAGGAGAACCTGTTGATTGACCGATGTGTCACGCAGGACTCTGTGCAGTACAAGCGAAACCTTTCTATGGCCTGGATTGACTATCGCAAGGCATTCGACAGCACGTCTCATGAGCTCATTGTGCGGCTGTTGGAATGTCTTTCGGTGGATAATCAGATAGTGGGGTGCATCAAACAACTGATGCCACTCTGGAATACCCGGTTCACCATAACATCAGGTGAAACTCGGGTTCAGACAGATTTGGTGTCATTGAAAAGAGGTGTCTTCCAAGGAGACTCCTTGAGTCCCTTGCTCTTTTGCATCTCACTTTTGCCTCTGTCCATAGCGCTGAGAAATACTAAAGGATACAGCTGTGGCACGCCCAATAACCGGAGGCACAAGGTCACCCATTTGTTTTATATGGATGACCTAAAACTTTATGCCTCCGGCCAACGCGAACTACAACAATCGCTGAGGGTGGTGCAGGAGTACAGTCATGCTATCGGAATGGAGTTCGCGACAGACAAATGTGCATTGGTTCATCTTACGAAAGGACGAAGCGGAGATAGTGGAGATGAGGAACAGCTCGTTGATGGGAGCATCTTGCGACAACTGCATGCCGGAGATACTTATACCTACCTTGGAGTGGCGCAGCGTCATGTCCAAGAGGCAACATTGGTTAAAGAGTGTCTCCGCCGCAAGTATTTGCACCGACTCCGGCAGATCTGGTCGTCAGAACTGTCCGGCAAGAACAAAGTCGCTGCCACAAACATGCTTGCGGTCCCATTGTTATTATACACCTTTGGTGCTATACACTGGAAAGGGAACGAGCTGAAGGAAATCGACACGAAGACCCGCAAAAGGATGAATATGGAGAGAAGCCTGCATCCTAAGTCCTCTGTCCCGCGAATATACCTCCCGCGACACCTGGGAGGGCGTGGACTATTGAGTTTGGAGCGTCTGCACAACAGAGTAGTACTGGCCACTGCCTGCTATGTAACGAACAGCACCGATCCGCTGATCCGCTTCGTGCGAGAGTACGAGAATGCGGGAAAAGGAGCCTTTCTTTTTAGCGCAGCGAAACGAGCAGCCGAGGAGCTCAGCCTCACACTCGACTTCAAGCGGAGGTGTCAGCAGTCCATTACGGAACTTGCTCCCGCAGAATTGAAAGCCCACATTAAAACTGCCGAAGTGGACTTCCTCTTAAGACTTCATAAAGATAAGCCAATGCATGGAATCTTCTACAAACATCTAGAAGAGCATGGCTTGTCTGAGCAGTTGACCTTCTCTTTCCTAAGGTCTAGTGGGTTGAAGTCGGAGACTGAGGGCTTTATAATGGCTTGCCAAGACGGTGTCTTCAACACCTTGGTATACCGTAAAAGGGTTATGGGTGTAGATGTACCCGACACCCATTGTAGAGCTTGCCGACAGGCGCCAGAGACGCTTATGCATCTCTTGTCGGCGTGTAAGACGTACGCTGGGACGGCTTACGTCCATCGGCACAACGCGGCTCTACGAGTGCTCTACTATCATTTAAGGCACTCATACGGTATCGATGAGACACCGGTGCTGCCATACGCTCCAGGGGATATAGAGTCCGTTGTGGAGAACGAGAGATGCCGGATTTACTGGAACTACTCGTTCCCCACGCTCGAGCTTGTACAGGCAAACAAGCCCGACATAGTCTTTCTCGACCACCAACAGAAGACGATGTTCGTTATTGAGTTTTCGGCGCCTGCCGAAGTGAACATCGTCTCTAAGGAGGAGGAAAAGCGGACCAAATATCAGGAGTTGCTCGGACAACTCCGCAGGCTCTGGCCAGACTACACTGTAAGTCTGCTGGTTATGGTCATTGGATTCCTAAGTGGAATGAGGAATACGCTGCTCTCTGCACTGCGCAAAATACCGGTGTGCCGTGCGGCGGCGCGCATCTTAGCCGCCAGAATGCAGAAGGCAGTCATCCTTGGGTCCCTTCGTCTACTTAGGGCGCACGATTCGCGGACCCAGTGATTGCTCACCTCACGGTGTGAGGAGTAGTCATTGGGTAATGGAACAGCAGCTCGGTGTGTCGGAGCCCGAGCTGCACTTTTTTGTTTTTAACATATAATAATAACCAGGCTGAAAGTTCGCCGGTAAGGCCCGCTGAGAGGGAAATCGACCAAGTCGTCTCACCTGGGGATTTCAGAGACCGAAGGGCCTTGCATAACAACGGAAGGTCCTTGAAGCTGGCAGATTTGAAGAGAGAGGATGAGGTTGTGGGTGAACGTCTATCGGAGGCCTCTGACATTTGGAGCATCAATTGCGAAATTTACGCTGCGGCTCTGAGGCTAGCTAGACAGGGGAGAGTGAGAGACTCTCCTGTTGAGAGAGCACAGAGACGGGTGCGCCAAATGGAAGCGAAAATCCAGTTGGCTCGCCAGGAAGCATCCCGTATCCAGTGTGTGATGGAATATAGAGCGGCTGGGAAGCCTTTTACGCGCCGAGTGCACCAGATAGCCTACGGGTTGAGGCGCGACCATCATACACTCAGTCAAGCGGTACTGGTTGTTGTCAAGCAACACTGTCTTGACAGGATACGGATGCTAATCGCTGCTAAGCGATCGTTGGTGGCGCGGGCGAGAGGTCTGGAGCAGAACAGAATGTTCTACGAAAGACCTTCTCGCCTTTTCCAACAGCCGCCTCCAGCCATAGACAGCCGCCAACTGCTGATCGCGTGGAGGCCTTTTGGAGGGACATTTACGAACAACCCAAACCTCTCTCAGCAGACACTCCGGCCTTGGCGCAGTTTGAGTCCGTTTGTAGGAGGACTCCTAAATTGAATGTACTGCGTCACCCGATAAACACGGAAGAAATTCTTGACGCCTTACGAGGCGCAAAGAATTTCGCAGCTCCTGGCCCGGATGGCATAAACACCTACTGGTGGAAAAAATTCCCCAGTTGCCACCGGCATTTAGCTAGAGTTTTTAACTCGTGGCTAAATCAGGAGCAGCCAATTCCGGCTTGGTTTGTCGAGGGTCGAACCGTGCTTCTCCCGAAGACCGGAGATTTGTCTGATACCAAAAACTACAGGCCAATAACATGTCTGAACGCGTGTTACAAGCTCTTCACCAGAATCTTGTACATGCGTATCCTTCAAGCTGTGAATCCTGTATTTCTCGACGTGTATGAACAGAGAGGGTCAAAGAAAGGAGTAGCTGGCTGCAAGGAGAACCTGTTGATTGACCGATGTGTCACGCAGGACTCTGTGCAGTACAAGCGAAACCTTTCTATGGCCTGGATTGACTATCGCAAGGCATTCGACAGCACATCTCATGAGCTCATTGTGCGGCTGTTGGAATGTCTTTCGGTGGATAATCAGATAGTGGGGTGCATCAAACAACTGATGCCACTCTGGAGGACCCGGTTCACCATAACATCAGGTGAAACTCGGGTTCAGACAGAGTTGGTGTCATTGAAAGGAGGTGTCTTCCAAGGAGACTCCTTGAGTCCCTTGCTCTTTTGCATTTCACTTTTGCCTCTGTCCATAGCGCTGAGAAATACTAAAGGATACAGCTGTGGCACGCCCAATAACCGGAGGCACAAGGTCACCCATCTGTTTTATATGGATGACCTAAAACTTTATGCCTCCGGCCAACGCGAACTACAACAATCGCTGAGGGTGGTGCAGGAGTACAGTCATGCTATCGGAATGGAGTTTGGGACAGACAAATGTGCATTGGTTCATCTCAAGAAATGACGAAGCGGAGATAGTGGAGATGAGCAACAGCTCGCTGATGGGAGCATCTTGCGACAACTGCATGCCGGAGATACTTATACCTACCTTGGAGTGGCGCAGCGTCATGTCCAAGAGGCAACATTGGTTAAAGAGTGTCTCCGCCGCAAGTATTTGCACCGACTCCGGCAGATCTGGTCGTCAGAACTGCCCGGCAAGAACAAAGTCGCTGCCACAAACATGCTTGCGGTCCCATTGTTATTATACACCTTTGGTGCTATACACTGGAAAGTGAACGAGCTGAAGGAAATCGACACGAAGACCCGCAAAAGGATGAATATGGAGCGAAGCCTGCATCCTAAGTCCTCTGCCCCGCGAATATACCTCCCGCGACACCTGGGAGGGCGTGGACTATTGAGTTTGGAGCGTCTGCACAACAGAGTAGTACTGGCCACTGCCTGCTATGTAACGAACAGCACCGATCCCCTGATCCGCTTCGTGCGAGAGCACGAGAATGCGGGAAAAGGAGCCTTTCTTTTTAGCGCAGCGAAACGAGCAGCCGAGGAGCTCAGCCTCACACTCGACTTCAAGCGAAGGTGTCAGCAGTCCATTACGGAACTTGCTCCCGCAGAATTAAAAGCCCACATTAAAACTGCCGAAGTCGACTTCCTCTTAAGCCTTCATAAAGATAAGCCAATGCATGGAACCTTCTACAAACATCTAGAAGAGCATGGCTTGTCTGAGCAGTTGACCTTCTCTTTCCTAAGGTCTAGTGGGTTGAAGTCGGAGACTGAGGGCTTTATAATGGCTTGCCAAGACGGTGTCTTCAACACCTTGGTATACCGTAAAAGGGTTATGGGTGTAGATGTACCCGACACCCATTGTAGAGCTTGCCGACAGGCGCCAGAGACGCTTATGCATCTCTTGTCGGCGTGTAAGACGTACGCTGGGACGGCTTACGTCCATCGGCACAACGCGGCTCTGCGAGTGCTCTACTATCATTTAAGGCACTCATACGGTATCGATGAGACACCGGTGCTGCCATACGCTCCAGGGGATATAGAGTCCGTTGTGGATAACGAGAGATGCCGGATTTACTGGAACTACTCGTTCCCCACGCTCGAGCTTGTACAGGCAAACAAGCCCGACATAGTCCTTCTCGACCACCAACAGAAGACGATGTTCGTTATTGAGTTTTCGGCGCCTGCCGAAGTGAACATCGTCTCTAAGGAGCAGGAAAAGCGGACCAAATATCAGGAGTTGCTCGGACAACTTCGCAGGCTCTGGCCAGACTACACTGTAAGTCTGCTGGTTATGGTCATTGGATCCCTAGGTGGAATGAGGAATACGCTGCTCTCTGCACTGCGCAAAATACCGGTGTGCCGTGCGGCGGCGCACATCTTAGCCGCCAGAATGCAGAAGGCAGTCATCCTTGGGTCCCTTCGTCTACTTAGGGCGCACGATTCGCGGACCCAGTGATTGCTCACCTCACGGTGTGAGGAGTAGTCATTGGGTAATGGTACAGCAGCCCGGTGTGTCGGAGCCCGGGCTGCACTTTTTTGTTTTAAACATAATAATAGTCCCCGCGAGGGGTTGCTAGATCCCCTCAGTGGCGCCTCCCCAAGGTGGCGGGTAGGGGAACGCCTCCCAGATATGGGTGGTACCGGGGAAATCAAATACCCGGGGCGGACCAAAACTAGCACGGTGGAATAGCGTCTGCATCCAGAGGATCGGCCATTTCTCAACAATTAGGACACGACGGATCTCCATGTGAGGAGCGGTACTCCGACAGCGTCTGACTCCATGTTAGGGGCGGCTGATAATACACCCGCAGGAAGCCACCCAACATCAGTAGGCTATCCGGTGCGTGGCGACACCGCAGGGTATACCGAAGCCCAGGGATGTAATCCAGCCGGCAACCTTCGCAGGTGCATCCTCAGGAGGCAATTTGGACGGCTGCCTCCGGAAATGTCGTCTGGGGGTCCTAAGGCCAACCACCTGACGGGCCCTATCTTCGGGTTCGACCACCCCGGAAGAAAAGCACCCACACCGAGCCGGTTTCGGAAGCCGGCGTTGGGCAAGGTGGCGGTGCTTCGAATTGCCCTGTTGACGACCCCCGCAGTGACATGGAGCGTTTTAGGTGGACGACAGAGCTCAAGGATGACCTACTGAGCTGCTACGAGAGCAGTAGCCCGCGCCGTAGGGGATACATGTCCCGCATGTATGAGAGGTGGTGTGAAATGCACCCAGAGCATAGCACGCTTACCTCTCAGAATTTGCGAGACTATGTATCGTACCTCCGGAGGCAGGGATATGTTCGTGCTCCAGCTCAGCCGGCCCCTTCGGCGGACGGAAGGCCTGTTAACCAGGCTGAAAGTTCACCGGTAAGGCCCGCTGAGAGGGAAATCGACCAAGTCGTCTCACCTGGGGATTTCAGAGACCGAAGGGCCTTGCATAACAACAGAAGGTCCTTGAAGCTGGCAGATTTGAAGAGAGAGGATGAGGTTGTGGGTGAACGTCTATCGGAGGCCTCTGACATTTGGAGCATCAATTGCGAAATTTACGCTGCGGCTCTGAGGCTAGCTAGACAGGGGAGAGTGAGAGACTCTCCTGTTGAGAGAGCACAGAGTCGGGTGCGCCAAATGGAAGCGAAAATCCAGTTGACTCGCCAGGAAGCATCCCGTATCCAGTGTGTGATGGAATATAGAGCGGCTGGGAAGCCTTTTACGCGCCGAGTGCGCCAGATAGCCTACGGGTTGAGGCGCGACCATCATACACTCAGTCAAGCGGCACTGGTTGTTGTCAAGCAACACTGTCTTGACAGGATACGGATGCTAATCGCTGCTAAGCGATCGTTGGCGGCGCGGGCGAGAGGTCTGGAGCAGAACAGAATGTTCTACGAAAGACCTTCTCGCCTTTTCCAACAGCCGCCTCCAGCCATAGAGCAGCCGCCAACTGCTGATCGCGTGGAGGCCTTTTGGAGGGACATTTACGAACAACCCAAACCTCTCTCAGCAGACACTCCGGCCTTGGCGCAGTTTGAGTCCGTTTGTAGGAGGACTCCTAACTTGAATGTACTGCGTCACCCGATAAACACGGAAGAAATTCTTGACGCCTTACGAGGCGCAAAGAATTTCGCAGCTCCTGGCCCGGATGGTATAAACACCTACTGGTGGAAAAAATTCCCCAGCTGCCACCGTCATTTAGCTAGAGCTTTTAACTCGTGGCTAAATCAGGAGCAGCCAATTCCGGCTTGGTTTGTTGAGGGTCGAACCATGCTTCTCCCGAAGACCGGAGATTTGTCTGATCCCAAAAACTACAGGCCAATAACATGTCTGAACGCGTGTTACAAGCTCTTCACCAGAATCTTGTACATGCGTATCCTTCAAGCTGTGAATCCTGTATTTCTCGACGTGTATGAACAGAGAGGGTCAAAGAAAGGAGTAGCTGGCTGCAGGGAGAACCTGTTGATTGACCAATGTGTCACGCAGGACTCTGTGCAGTACAAGCGAAACCTTTCTATGGCCTGGATTGACTATCGCAAGGCATTCGACAGCACGTCTCATGAGCTCATTGTGCGGCTGTTGGAATGTCTTTCGGTGGATAATCAGATAGTGGGGTGCATCAAACAACTGATGCCACTCTGGAAGACCCGGTTCACCATAACATCAGGTGAAACTCGGGTCCAGACAGAGTTGGTGTCATTGAAAAGAGGTGTCTTCCAAGGAGACTCCTTGAGTCCCTTGCTCTTTTGCATCTCACTTTTGCCTCTGTCCATAGCGCTGAGAAATACTAAAGGATACAGCTGTGGCACGCCCAATAACTGGAGGCACAAGGTCACCCATCTGTTTTATATGGATGACCTAAAACTTTATGCCTCCGGCCAACGCGAACTACAACAATCGCTAAGGGTGGTGCAGGAGTACAGTCATGCTATCGGAATGGAGTTCGGGACAGACAAACGTGCAGGAAGAGGTTAGAACTGTCCAAAGAGACGGAAGAGACCGAGCGGGATGTGCTAAAGGAATCTGCTGAGCTGAGAATGCTCATTTCAGGGATTGAAAATAAGGCTAAGGCATTGAAAAATTTAATAACACTTATCCCAAACACTCAAGGAGATATTAAAAAGGCTATTACAGAGTTGGGCAGGCAATCAGAGACCCTGTCTAGAAAGTGCGATAAGTGGTTTGAAAATATGATACATTGCCCAAAAGAAGATAAAAGAGAAGTCGACACCAACACCATAGGTATACAAGTGGATATGGCAAGTGAGCAAATTGAGCAGAGGAGAGCTGAGTCGGAAAAGGTAGAAAAAATACGCAGCGCTATTGGGGATAGTACTAGCTTCGCAGACGTGTCAAATATTTTGGACGAAACGTGGCCCGAGGAAATATTCAGAGTCGCTAAGATAGGAACGGGGATCATTCCTAAGGTTTACGCAGAGTCAGATCTGGCGCTCTTCATAGACCCAAAAAATCCAGAAGAGAAGGGGGGAACAAAACAAGTAATGGAACTTTATCCAGAGGTAGCAGAGCTATGTAGAGACAATGGATTGGCCGAAGAGGTGGAATACATAGCGAGTACCACCAAAGTCTCATCAAGCAAGGATATAACGCAGAAAGAGAAAACACGGTACGTATATTTGCTTCCTATGACGGTTGACAAGGGCGGTGTTAATAGCATGGCAACAGTTTACAAGCTTCTGCAGAAAACTAGAGCCCTAATGAGTGAACAGCAGAGAAAAGAATTAGGAGTTATTCTGCCTGAGGGACTAGACAAGGAGTATGTGAGAAAGCTGACAGAGATCATTTTTAAATCGGGTGAAGTGAAGGTCAGTTTATGGATGGCGCGCGATAGGATGAAAGAGAGAGAGAAACAGGCGAACAGATCTGAAGCGGTAAACCCTCAAGTTAGAAACACCTCAAGTATAATAGTAAAAGCCGATAAGGTCCCTTGCGCAGAGCTGCTGAAATCAGTAAAAAGTAAAGTAGACATAGGAGATTTGGGCGTTCAGGTCAAAAACGTTAGAAGAACCTTTAAAGGGGACTTGTTGGTAGTCGTAGAAGGAGGAATTGGACAGTCCGAAACTCTCAAGAAGGCTATAGTAGACAACGTCAAAGAAGCAACGGTACAAATGCAAAGAAGTGAGACCACATTCTTCGTGTACGACATCGACGGAGATACTACAATAGAAGGGGTACAAAGCGCTCTTAATAAGGAAATCGGCCAGCCCCCTCAAAGCACGGCGTTAGTCGCAGTGAAAACCCTGAGGCAGGGCAAATATGGCAATCAGACAGCTACAGTCACAGCATCGAAGTCCGTAGCCGCAAGTCTACTTAAGAGAGGTAGTATTAAAATAGGATGGACGAACTGCCAGTTAATGGAGAAAATCTCCCGGTGCTTTAGATGTCTTGAGTATGGCCACAAAATGCAAGAGTGTACAGGAGAAGACCGCTCTAATGTATGTCTAAAGTGTGGTCAAGCAGGACACAAAGTGGCACAATGCGCCAACGAAGAGAGTTGCATCAAATGCAAGGGTGGTAACCATCGAGCAGACTCTACGAAATGCCCTCAGTATCGAAAGATGGTTGCAGGCATAATCGCAGGGAAACACAAGCATCATTAGAATATTGCAAGCAAACTTGAACAGGTCAAGGGCTGCTCACGACTTGGCTTTCGCGACAGCCAGTGAAAAACGTGTAGAATTATTGTGGCGTGTGAACCCAATAGAAAAATTTGTGAAAAACCAAGTTGGTATTCAGACACTCGCCTAGATACCGCAGTATACTTCTGCTCAAAGCAGCTGCAGGTGGAAAAAATTCATACAGGAACAGGAGTTGTATCAGTCCAATTTAAGACCTTCTGTCTTATATGCGTATATATCTCCCCAAACATAGACCTTCAAGCTTTTCAAGATTACCTAGACGTTCTGGATATGGAAATCAAGATCAGGAAAGGCGATAAAATAGTTTTGGGGGATATGAATGCAAAATCGGTAGCTTGGGGATCCCCTGTAACTGATAACAGAGGAAGAATGTTGACAGATTGGGCGTCAAGTGTCGACTTAGTTATTCTGAACAAAGGAACAACCCCTACCTTTCAACGGGGACACAGTACGTCTTTTATAGACCTCACGATGGCCACGCCCAAGGTAGCAAAGCGAATTACACACTGGGAGGTATTAGAGAATGAATCCTTAAGTGACCATAAGCACATCCTATTCAAGATTAATACACAGGATTCAAGAGGACCAACAGTGGAGAAGCAAAGGGTGTTCCTCAATAAAAATAGCTACCTGACATCGCTGTCTAATATAATCAAGAAGCTGGATGATACTTCCCCGAGTCTGAATACGTGCGTGGCCGCTATTCAGAAAGCTGTTGCAGAAAGCGCGATACACCGAGGTCACAGACAAGGAGCTCGCGTTCCTTTCTGGTGGAACTCAGAAATAGAGGACAAGAGAAAAGAGTGTACCGCAATTAGACGAAAATTAACGAGGATGACAAGACAACGGCAAAACGAAGGGGTATGTGAAGATCTGAGGCAGGAATATAAGGAAAAAAAGAAGCAGCTGCGTAGACTAATCGAAACATCTAAAAGGAAGCTATGGAAAGAAGTCTGCGAGGAGCTTAATGAAGATATCTGGGGAAAGGGGTACCAAATAGTTACCAAGCGCATGCTCAATCAGAGAGCTCCAAACATGCCACACGAACAAAAGAAGGAAATTGCGATGCAACTGTTTCCAATGAAGCTAGACTTCATTGAATCCCGTGAAAGAGTAGAGGTTATGGATCTCTTCACGCTGGAAGAGCTGCAGAATGCGGGACAGAAATTAAAGCCGGGTAAAGCAGCTGGTATAGATGCAATCCCTCCAGAGGCGGTCAAGTATGCTATTGAAGAGCTACCCGATTTTTTGCTTCCATTATTCAATTGGCTGCTGGAAAGGCAAGAAATTCCTGATATTTGGAAGACAGCAAGGCTGGTTCTTATCCCTAAGGGCGACTGCTCCTTTAGACCCATATGTCTGCTGAACGCGATCTGTAAAATCTATGAACTGCTCATTGTGGGGCGTCTAGAGAAGGCACTGGAACTGAACAATGGTATATCGCCAAACCTGTACGGTTTCCGCAAAGGAGGTTCTACGACATAGGCAATTAAATTTGTGGTAGATACCGCTAAACATACCAGGAAAAAATGGTGTATCTTGATTACCTTAGACGTAAAGAACGCATTCAACACGGCGACATGGAGCCTGATGATTAAGGGTCTAATAAAGAGGAAGGTACCGGACTACATTGTAAATATTATCACCAATTATTTTAAGAATAGACGAATAAGAATAGGTAAAGAGAACATAGATATATATGCTGGAGTTCCTCAGGGGTCAGTGGTCGGCCCAAAACTGTGGAATGTGTTTTACGACGATGTTTTGAACATACAACTACCGGAGGGAGTGAAGTCAGTTGCATATGCAGACGACTTAGCCGTTTTAGTATGCGCTGACGATACGGATTAGGTGATCTATAAGGCAGAATGGGCACTAGAGCTAATAGATGACTGGATGAGGTGCCATAGTCTCTCACTAGCTCCACACAAGTCGGAGGCTGTCATACTTAAGGGGTCCAGGAAGGCAACATGTCTCAGATTCAGGCTGACGGGAACAATTATAGAAACATCCAAGGCAATTAAATACTTAGGTGTCATATTATCCACAGGATGTTCGTTTGGAGCGCATATTGCGAAAACGGCCCAGAAAGCGCAGGGAAGGGCTGCTGCACTTTCAAGGATCCTGCCTAACGTCGGCGGACCCACCAGCAGTAAAAGACAAGCACTTTGCAATGTGGCACATTCCATTGTCTTGTATGGTGCTCCAATTTGGCACGAAGCTGTAGCGGTGAGGAAGCACTGTGAGATACTGACAAGGGTGCAGAGACAAATGATTTTGAGGGTGGCGAGTGCGTATCGCACGGTCTCGGCTAGGGCACTGCAGGTGGTGGCAGGGATTGTACCAATTGAGTTGCTTGTGGACGAACGAAAACGCCTTTTCGATAGAGTGGACGGAGGAACGATTACGGCAAAGCAGGAGGAAAGAAAAGTGTCAATAGTAAAGTGGCAGACAATTTGGAACAACACAACGGACGTGGCACAATGGACGAAGTACCTGATCCCAAACATAGATCCGTGGCTGACATGCCCGTATAGGAGAACGGATTACTTTCTATCGCAGTTCCTCACGGGACACGGATCGTTCCGAGCCTACACAAAGAGAATAGGCAAAGACACAGACGATAACTGTATATACTGCGGACAGAACGATACAGCGGATCACACTATACTACTGTGCACGAGATGGGATGAGTACAGACGAGAGGCGGCTACAATAATTGGTGAGATTCCAGTGGCAGACAAATTGATTGGAGTCATGATTTCCAAGCACATTTATTGGAAGACAAATGCGCATTGGTTCATCTCAAGAAAGGACGAAGCGGAGATAGTGGAGATGAGGAACAGCTCGTTGATGGGAGCATCTTGCGACAACTGCATGCCGGAGATACTTATACCTACCTTGGAGTGGCGCAGCGTCATGTCCAAGAGGCAACATTGGTTAAAGAGTGTCTCCGCCGCAAGTATTTGCACCGACTCCGGCAGATCTGGTCGTCAGAACTGTCCGGCAAGAACAAAGTCGCTGCCACAAACATGCTTGTGGTCCCATTGTTATTATACACCTTTGGTGCTATATACTGGAAAGTGAACGAGCTGAAGGAAATCGACACGAAGACCCGCAAAAGGATGAATATGGAGAGAAGCCTGCATCCTAAGTCCTCTGTCACGCGAATATACCTCCCGCGACACCTGGGAGGGCGTGGACTATTGAGTTTGGAGCGTCTGCACAACAGAGTAGTACTGGCCACTGCCTGCTATGTAACGAACAGCACCGATCCCCTGATCCGCTTCGTGCGAGAGCACGAGAATGCGGGAAAAGGAGCCTTTCTTTTTAGCGCAGCGAAACGAGCAGCCGAGGAGCTCAGCCTCACACTCGACTTCAAGCGGAGGTGTCAGCAGTCCATTACGGAACTTGCTCCCGCAGAATTAAAAGCCCACATTAAAACTGCCGAAGTCGACTTCCTCTTAAGACTTCATAAAGATAAGCCAATGCATGGAATCTTCTACAAACATCTAGAAGAGCATGGCTTGTCTGAGCAGTTAACCTTCTCTTTCCTAAGGTCTAGTGGGTTGAAGTCGGAGACTGAGGGCTTTATAATGGCTTGCCAAGACGGTGTCTTCAACACCTTGGTATACCGTAAAAGGGTTATGGGTGTAGATGTACCCGACACCCATTGTAGAGCTTGCCGACAGGCGCCAGAGACGCTTATGCATCTCTTGTCGGCGTGTAAGACGTACGCTGGGACGGCTTACGTCCATCGGCACAACGCGGCTCTACGAGCGCTCTACTATCATTTAAGGCACTCATACGGTATCGATGAGACACCGGTGCTGCCATACGCTCCAGGGGATATAGAGTCCGTTGTGGAGAACGAGAGATGCCGGATTTACTGGAACTACTCCTTCCCCACGCTCGAGCTTGTACAGGCAAACAAGCCCGACATAGTCCTTCTCGACCACCAACAGAAGACGATGTTCGTTATTGAGTTTTCGGCGCCTGCCGAAGTGAACATCGTCTTTAAGGAGGAGGAAAAGCGGACCAAATATCAGGAGTTGCTCGGACAACTTCGCAGGCTCTGGCCAGACTACACTGTAAGTCTGCTGGTTATGGTCATTGGATCCCTAGGTGGAATGAGGAATACGCTGCTCTCTGCACTGCGCAAAATACCGGTGTGCCGTGCGGCGGCGCGCATCTTAGCCGCCAGAATGCAGAAGGCAGTCATCCTTGGGTCCCTTCGTCTACTTAGGGCGCACGATTCGCGGACCCAGTGATTGCTCACCTCACGGTGTGAGGAGTAGTCATTGGTTAATGGAACAGCAGCTCGGTGTGTCGGAGCCCGAGCTGCATTTTTTTGTTTTTAACATATAATAGTCCGTATTTATGAAAATGGAAGTATTTCCTTCAAAGATAAAAGTATGAGGATAAGGTAGAACTCACAAGGAAAAGAAAGAAGGCAAAAATGTTGAAGCAAAATATGTCGTATTCATAATCCTTTCCTTTTCTTTACAAGCAAATCTTCGCAGAAAAAAGGAAAAGGTAGACACTCGCTATTGGGTTTATTGCCGCCGACAGGTTTCAACTTGCTCTAAACCTGTAAACACGCAAAGCATTATTAATGTTAGGTTAAGTGCAGAATGTCTGCTGAAACTTCTAAAAGTTACTCAAAGTTTTGAGACTGTATTTGATAGCTGTGATAAGGATGGGAAGTGAGACGAGGAATTGTCAGACTACCAAGTAAAGGTACAATACAAAGCCGAGGAGCAAGTGAGTGTGTTCATTGCCGTAAGGATATAACATATACCCTGAAACATCGGAAAAATTTCAATTCCCAGCGAAAAAAACAAAGACCTAAATGTTTTTGCTGACCATTTAACTTTGGCTTCATCGCTCCATTTTCAGTCGAAGGGAACCTCGTCCAGTTAGTTGCCTTGTCTACAATATGACGGAGAGTGGTATCGACAAATGGAGACTGTAGGTTTTATACATCCCAGTTCCTCACCTATACCGCTCTGGAAACCCGGATCAGCTATGTACCGTATAAACACTTTCATTTCGTGTGCTGGCGAAAGCACTCCTCCCTTCGTTTCCAGACTTTCGCCAATGAAGTAGTTGGCTAATCACTGTACGTTCATGTTCTCAAAGCGAAAGAGGATTCGAAGATCACCCTCACGTGGATTTCGTCTCCCTTTGTACACTTTTGGTGGTGCGTGTGCATCCGCACATCCGCCATGGTAAATTAATTAAAAAATAATCACCCGCTCACTCTCCAACTAAAAACACCTTAACGCTTCAAGTGTATGCACATGGATGAAGTAAATGGTTAAATGCTGCTCCGCACCAGATGCATGCAGCCAAATCCTTCAATTTTGAAGCAAATGCTCGCGTTTATAAATACGAAGTCCAAATGCCTTCCTTCTCTTTGCTTATGAATAGAATGCGAATTAAATGCTTCGATTTCTACAAGTAAAGCAAATGCTCTTCTCTATGAATACGGCCTATTATTGAAAGTCTAAGTAAAAAGTAAAAACAGACTTGGAATATTCTCCTCAAAAAAACTCACGAGATTTAATTTACTGTCTTTCCATAACCCTGTTGCTGAATTATCAATAAACTACGAAATAACGATTACATGTTTGACACCTTGTGTTTTCGATTGGCATCAATGTTTTAACTAAGTATATTGGACTACATTTCATTTCTTTTACTTAAATGATCTGCAGTTTTGTTAGGTACCGTCCTGTTTTTTATCAAAAATATGTTTGCCAAAGGGATCTTCGATTCAGTACTAATTTGATGAAAATTGATACATGTTCAATAGTCAAGTAGTAGTAGTAGTAATGGGGAGGCGAACCCAGGCAAGTGCCACCGTTGGCCCTGTTTGCCAACCCAACGGAACCAACAGTGAAAACACTAAAAACCCTCATGTCGAGGACGACTAGGAAAAAACCTAAAAACTCCTCCTTGGCGAACCTGCCAACCTCTTGACGAAAGTCAGTGTGTCTGACCATCTCAACGCGCAGGGTCACTCCTCCCCAAACTATGTTGTGCCGAATGTCTGACCCTGAGGCTGCAATACGCAGCACATCTGCTCAGGAACTGGCGTCGTCTTCCTTCCAGCATTTGGAGCAGATGGGGTTGCCTTTCGACTCTCATAATTGACAAATTTTGAAGCCCTACAAAGTGGTCGGGCGTCTATCAAAAATGCTTCGTTTTTAAGCCGTCAGTTATGCAGAAATGTGAAATTACTTGATGAAATGTTTACCATAGTTTGGAAATCTTAGATAGTAAGGTGAATCAAAAAAATGGAGTCAAGTTGATTGACTCAGTACTCCCCACACATTACGGTGATACCAGTTTATTATTTTCTCATAGCATAAAGCTTTAGTCTGAGATCCCTTGCAACCAAATAATCGCCAGCCCCCCCCCCCTAAAATTGTCTTATGCTGCTAGGTCTTTCCTCCACAGGTCAATGAACAGCCTATTATCAATACTACAAACTTTTCAGTTTTACAACCCTACACTCCCACCCCCCAACCAACCCAATTTCACCCCCAGCCAAAAAAAAGGTAGGAAATGATCCGGAAATATCTAAAACCAAAGTTTGAGTTGTTTTCATACTTTTAGTTTTTTTATTATTGCTACGCTGACACTGACACGATTTTTAACAAACACGCGTTTTCCATCCTCACCACGGTAATAATACTGTGTCAAAATTTCATTAGAATCAATTTAATAGTATCCACGTTACACAATACAAAACGATTTGAAGCAATACATTCTCGTATGTATACAGAAAATTCTAAGTCCCTTAGTTTCCGTAATATAGGCTAGGCAATGTTCGGATGGACCTATATAAGAAGGTGATTTATGTCGCTAGGTCTTCCTTCACAGGTTAGTGGACAGCCTATTATGGATACAAGAAATGTTTCAGTTCTTCAACCCCCCCACCCCCCAACCACGCCAAAAAAAACGCGGAAAATAATCAGGAACCTCTAAAACGCTTAAAAACGAAGTTTGAGCCGTTTTCATGTTTTTAGCTTTTTTATTAATCAATTCAACTGTTTCCTCGTTACACAATATACAACGATCTAAAGCAATACTTTTTTATTATGTCTGCGCCGCCACTGGCACGATTTATAAAAACCATACGCGTTTTCCATCCACGCCACGGTATTAATACTGTGTCAGAATTTCATTAAAATCAATTCAACTGTTTCCTCGTTACACAATATACAACGGTCTAAAGCAATTATGTAGATCGCGTTTTGTTGCTACAAAAGTTATATAGATGTGGTGTACGGGGTTTGCCATTAGACCTTTTTGAATCATATTTGTCTGAGCGAAGGCAATATGTCTGCGTAAATGGCAGCTACAGTGATGCGTCAGTGTCCCAGAGAGGTGTTCCGCAGGGATCAATCTTGGGTCCCTTCCTATTCCTGCTGTACGCAAATGACTTACCTCAATTTATAACCGCCAGTAGTGAAGAATATAGTATTATATGTTATGCAGACGATACAAATATTTTAATAACAAGTCCTACTATATCAGACTTCGGTGAAAAGACTATAAATGCCTACAATAAAGTTCTTGAGTGGTCTGAGAACAACGGCCTACTGTTAAATCCGGATAAAACTGTTGTAGTAAAATTTTCAATGAAAGATGAACAAATTTCAAATAGTATTTTCAGCAACAATAACGACATAAATATTCAAAACTCAGAATCTCATATAATGTTAGGTATCTCCCTGGACCATAGACTTAATTGGGCGTCACATATCGAACTTTTATGTAATAAGCTACGAGAGAGCTGCTATGGATTAAAATTTCTATCTAACCATTGTAGTCAACATATTTTAATTTCATTGTATTATGCCACTTTTCATTGTCACATCCGATATGCCATTTTAAACTGGGGATGTAGCTCGCATATTTTGAGAGTGTTCATGCTACAGAAATATGCGATACGAATAATTAGCAAACTTCATTGGCGTACATCATGTAGTAACCATTTTAAAAACTTAAAAATCGTGACAGTAGCTAGTGTCTACCTATATGAAGTGGCACTATTTGTATATAAAAATAAGTCAGATTTTGTTAAGAATAAGCAAGAACATGAATACCCAACGAGAGCTAAGGATCTATTGATTCCACCTAGACATCGTTCCGCATTATACCAGAAATCCTATAACTATATGGGTTGCAAAGTCTTTAATAAATTGGAGGACCATATACAGAATGCACCCACAATTAGTATTTTCAAAACACGACTGAAGAACTTTTTACAAGAAAAATCATTTTACAGCTTGGATGAATTCTTTGCTTAGCACAAATTTTAATTTTTACTTATTTTATCGATGAACCCACCTAGTGTGACTATTTTTCTTGTTATGGTGTATACTGGCATCATTCAACCAAGAAATAAACGAATTATTGTTATTATTATTATTATAATAAAAATACTCTCGTATGTTTACACCATGAAAAATTCTTATGGTTTCTGTAGTAAGCAAGGCAATGTTCGGATGGACCTAAAAAAGTGATTTATGTCGCTAGGTCTTTCTTCATAGGTCAGCGGACAGTCTATTATGAAAGCAACAAAATTTTTAAATTTTACAACGCCCCACCCCCCAACCACCCCAATTTCACCCCCACCCAAAAAAAAGTAGAAAATGATCAGGAACCCTTAAAACACCTAAAAACGAAGTTTGAGCAATATTTATTTTTTTTTTCGTTTTTTGCTAATTACTCCGCCGCCCATACACCGATTTTCAAAATTATAGGAACATTACCTACTACCACCTCACAGCATATCGCTGCCCAAATTTCATCACAATCCTAAAGCGTAACTGGCAACGCCTATGTATAGTTTACGATGTCTTTTATCTACCTTTTCCATTATTATGGACATAAGCACAAAATGTTCCTTTACTCAGCATTTAATATTAGAATGTTTTGGAGAATCAATAGTTTCGGAGGTCTAGCACAAAGAAGCCCTCTTAACTACGCCAATGCGAATTTTGTAATAAATTGAATTTGTTGGCCATAAATCAATATTTTATATGGACATGTTTGACAACATTATCCTCAAATTATGGTTAGAACCATTTAGTTTCGCGTCTAGTATAGACTTTATAAACGCTAGCGAAAACTCATTAATATATGCACATATTTTACTATAATATGCGTATTACTTGTTTTCTAGGTTTTAGTTATTATCGTATTGGCACGACAAGACGTAATCGCCAGGTAATCCGGATTTGTCAACCACAATACAAAACGGTAGTCGACTGACACAGCAAAGGATTTTTTATCCAAATTCCATAAGACATAGATAAAAAGGACACGTCAGATGTTGACGATTGCATGATAAATATCTATGTAAGTCTCTAAGCACGCACCAAATCATACAGAAGATGTGTTACGAATGTTAATGAAATTATTTGTATGGGCATTTGATCCTTAGAAGATGAGGTTGACGATTGTGTATCGATGTCAATTCAGGTGAGTCTTTTTGATTTTTTTTTTATTTTGCTTCAAAAATGCATTGACCTATCTGGATTTAGGGTTACCTCTGCTTTGGAACTCAACTGATGTTTCCAACCATACTGCTAAAAACTGATAAGGGAAAATCATTCGTTAAACCCCGAACCTCCAACTCCACTAACTTATTTGTTGGCTCTAGGCCAAGCCATATTACTACCACCAATACAAGAAAAAGATATTTTCAAAATTGCTTTTGATAGTAGTATTTTTGAGAGTGTTTACCTCTACCATTCATGCTAAAAGGTTGGTTGACTCAGTACTTCCCACACGTAACGGTGATACCATTTTATTTTTTTCCATTGTATGAAGATATAGTCTGAGATCCCCTTGCAACCAAATTATCGCCCACCAGCCCGCAAAAAATAACCAGTACAAAAATTTGCAAACAGTTTCTTGCATCTGCCTTTGTATGAACTAGGACAGCCCAGTTTTAATTCCGCAATCTTCAACAGAAGAAACGAAACGATCAGGAACCTTTAAATCCCCAAAATACGAAGTTTGAGATGTTTCTATATTTTTAGATTTTTAATTATTCCTGCGCCGCCACAGACACGATTTCTAATAATCATACATGTTTTCGGTCCTCGACATGGTAATAATATTCTGTCGAAATTTTATTAAAATCAGTTTTAGGTTACAAAATACAAAACGATGTAAAGCTAAAGCAATACTCGTGTGTATACATCAGAATGCATTTTACGAGCTCACAACATGTCTGTTAAGACATTGTGACTATGATGATGACGATACATCAGAAAAAGTCCTTGCTATCTGTAATAGGGAAGGCAATGTTAGTATGGACCTAAAACAGTATCTTATGCCGCTATGTCTTTTTTTCCACAGGTCAATGTACAGCCTATTATGAATTCAAAAAAATGTTCTGTTTTACAACCCTCCACCCCCCCCCCTCTATCCCAAGTTCACCGCCACCCAAAAAAAAATATAAAATGATCAGAAACCTTTAAAACGCCAAAAAGCTGTTTTTATATTTTTAGTTTTTTATTATTGCTATTGACATGATTTCTGAAAACCATACGCCACGGTAATAATACAAATTGTCAAAATTCCGTTAAAATGAATTCAATGATTTGCACGGAACGATCTAAAGCAATACTCATATGTATACTTGAGAAAATTCCCTTCGTTTCTGTAATAGGCAAGGCAATGGTCGGAGGGTCCTAAAAAATGTATTATGTCCTTTTTTCATAGTCAATGGGCAGCCTATTATAAATATAACTAATTTTTCAATTTTACAACGCCAAAACAAAGCGCATCAGCCGGCGTGCAAGATGTCAACGGTACTGGAGAAATGGATGCGACTGTTGAAAATCCGAATTTCCCGTGTGATTTCTGGTACATTGCTGTGACATTTCTGACAGTTTTTACATGATTCATCTAGGTAATACTTATAAACTGGTTTATCTGAACTGGCAAAAATTTAGCTGGGTGTTATTTTTTATGGATCAATGGAAAATTCACTCAACTATACCGAGGCAGTTTGCCTCCATTATAACTTTATAATCATTTGATAGAAAAGTTTTATCACAACACTCCCACCCCCCCAAAAAAAAGTAGAAAATGGTCTAGAACAGCTAAATATTAATTTTCAAGGTGATACACATCATTCACAAAGCGGCATTTTTGCTGTATATAGAGAACATTGTGTCTATCGATACGATTGGTAGGTTTCGAAAAAGAAGGCATCATTAAAAACATATGCGTTTGTTTAACAACTAAATGTCCTACAGTAGATATAAGCATGGCAACTAGACTACGTGCAAATTTTTTGATGCATTGAAACCTTCACTTTAAAGAGGAAGAAAGGTCACATAGCTGCGTTTCATCTGCGAAACTTTTGATTAGAATACTTCAGATTGTTGAGTTTCAAAAATTAACAGTGTCTACAATATTCAAAATACGTGTTTATGTTATATAGAATAAATGTATGTAAATATGGCAAATTCATAAATCAAACTAGAAATACAAGTTTTTTGGTGCATTTCAACCTTTACTTTTAAGGTGAATCACGTTAGCTACAAATCTGAAGTTTTACTGGAAACTTTTATTTAAAACACTTTGTCAGTCGATAAGATAGATAAGTTTCAAAAACTGAAAGTGTCTACAATATTCAAAATTTGTTAGTCTGTTTGATATACATGCACAGAAAAAAACTGTTGCGTTTTGAAATAATTGTTAGTATTTGGATGTTTTTAAATATATTTACAGTTGTTTCGAATCCATGTCATCGAAAGAATTTAATCCTTATACTCGAAGTAATTATAGGTACGCAAATACATTCAAAATAGTTTTATATTCATCGTAATGATATGTAGGTATCATCTATCTAATAATAGTATTGACATATAATGCAATCAAAGCATTCCTTTGTTTTTAAAATTCAACCTACGTTTCATTTAAGCAAAGCATACAATAATTTATTAGATGTCCAAAATTATTCCTACAACAGCAGTTCGTGATAATTCATTTAATAAAAATTAATTTTGTTTCAAAAGGTAAAAAGAAAAGTCGGGTAGAAGAAATAACTGACAAAATCAAACATTATTATGCAGGTTTTTCGGTGCTTTTCAGCCTTCACTTCCTGTTTTTGCTTTGAAACTCTTGTTTAGACCACTTTACTATCTAATACGATTATTTCAAAGAGTTAGAACGTCTCCAGTACTCAAAATGTATTTGTTTGTTATAGAAATGTCCAGTAGAAGATACAAAATCTCAAAATCAAACAGCATATGCAGGTTTTTCGATACCTTTTAACCGTTACTTTCGCTTTTTGCTGTGAGATTTTTGTTTAGAACACTTTGCCAGCCGATATGATTATTATTTCAAGGAATTAGAGCGTCTGCAGCATTCAAAACTAATTTATTTGTTATAGAAATGTCCAACAGAAGATATAAGTATGGCAAAATCAAACCAGCGGAAAATGACGTAATTGCGGATTGTCCATCATTGGATGGTATATATTTAGACGAAGACGAGGAATCAAAATTTATGGAAGAAGAAATGGACGAAATACGAGCAATGGCTGAAAGAGAGGAAACGCCTGGAAAACAAAAGAGATCTGATGGCTTGGGAAGGAGGAATAGTATCTCATTGCCCAATCTTGACGAGATAAAAGTATTTCCACAAATACAGGTAAATTATGTTTAGTAGTATCACAAACATTGATGAATGAATAGCAGAAAGAAAGGTCGGGTAGATTTAGATTAACTCGGTACTTTTAAGTATACAATTATCAGGAGGCTCCTAAGCACCCAAAAAGTGCCTCTCTATCGTGAATATTTGTAGAAACACTTTCATTTTCATGGTATGGGAAATTTTAACGTTTTTATAACTCTCTTTTCCACCCATATCATCGTATGTCACTAGTTTTTGTAATATATCAAATTAAATATCCTCAATAATATCGCAAATAACTTATGTAGGAAATAAGTACTCGATGCTATATACTTGATTTTAAAATGACCTAGAAAGTTCAATTATTAGATAGAAGAACCTCTAAAACGGTTGAATTTAGGCACATTATATCGTATATAGTATTTGTTCAAATTCAAGAAAGACTGGAGATATCTAATATTATACAAGTTGTTCAATTTAATATAAATCAACCTTGGTGTGCCACGTATAACCAGTATAATTGAAATTACCACTACTTATAGTAGATGCTCGAAAACCCTAGTACTCTGTTTCAACACTGTTTTGCGATTCCTTGAACTTTCAACCCAATAATCGATGATTTCCAACCTCTTGTAAAACCCTATTAAACATTTCAATACATTGATTAAAGTTAATACCTTAATCAAAGGTTATGTTTGTCCTAGCATTTTGACGTTCCTAGTATAGTCCTATCGTTACGTCGGAGAAAAAGGCTTTTGACAGCAAAAGGTCGGAAAAAAATTTGGTGGGATGATAAACATTGGTTCCCTGAACCTACACCCAAGTTTGCAACCTCCGGGGGTGTTCACTCGAGGGGTGGGTGGTGAAAACTCTGCTTGGCGACGATTTTTGAAAAGTAGCGTCGTTTTGATAAGTGATATCGAAGAAAGCTTCAAATGATGATTTATGGAGATAACAAAATTCTGCATAATTTTTGTCATTACATTTTTCGTGGCGACCAATAGTTTCCATCCTACAGTGCGCCAAATTTAGTGGTTGGTTTGTTATTTTCACTAAAATCGCCCCCCCCCCTCCGAGCCGCAACCACCAAGGGTCACAAATTGAATCTGATCTTAATTAAGCAAAGTCAATGTAGTATCATTTCCACTAAAATTGTGCTCAAATAAGATATTTTTCACAACAGCACATATCGGTAGTATAATATTATTACTAATAATAAAACGTTTTTATCTAATTAATTTACAGTAGCAGGCGAAGTTTGGCTGAGAGCTATCCTTCCACTCAACCATAAATTTATTTTATAATATGGTATTCCAACATAATATTTGTAAGAATGTCTGGTCCTCCGGTGTTTGGCCAGATGAATGGTGCACATCAATTTTTGTTCCACTTCATAAAAAGCGATCTCCAACAAATCCAGACAATTATTGCCTACTTTCGTTAATCTCTGATGCAAGTTAGGTTCTACTATATATTTTACAATCTCGTTTGGAGGGTTTTATTGGCTGGCAAATTTCTTAGTCGCAGGCAGGTGTCATGAAAGGACGCGGTACGCATGAACAGATCTTAAACTTAAGACAAATTATTGAAATTGCCAGAGAGCATTATTTTCCAGTGTTTATCTGCCTTGTGCACTATTTGGCATTTGATAGCGTAAAGTGGCCTAAACCGTGGGAAATCCTCATCTCTATGGGAGCTCCTTATCACCTAGTTTTTCTCATACAGCACGCTCTACGAGTCTAATTCGGCTCATGTAAGAATTGATGGTAACCTGTCCGATCAAACTGCAACCAAAAAGAGTTCGTCAGGGATGTGTATTATCTCCGATGTGATTTAATATTCACTCTGAATTTGTGATGTGACAGGTATTGGACAACTGAAATGGCGGTATAACTATTGGTGGAAGCAAAATATCCAACTTAAGATTTGCTGACGATACAACCCTTGCTGCTTCTCAGGAAGAACTAGTAGCTCTATTAAACACACAGTGCAGCGTACGGTCTTGGAATTAACTACATCAAGACCAAGGTCATGATCGTAGATAGAGAACACGATAATCATCGAGCAATAAAGTCAGTAGGCCGTTGTCAAGTAGTTCAAAGTTTTGTGTAACTCGGTTCTTTGATCGACAATTCGGGTAGCTGTGAAAATGAGATTCAACGGCGCATTCAACAGACACGTGTGGCCATGACAAAGCTTACTAAAACATGGCGTGACCATAACATCACTAAAGCTAACAAAATGTCGCTGGTTCAGTCTCTTGTGTTCTCTATATTTTTGTATGCCTCGGAAACTTGGACTGTTAAAAAGGCAGATTGAGCTCGCATAGATGCTTTCGAAATGTAGACGTGGAGGAGAATGCTGAGAGTTCCTTATACCGCCCATCGAACTAACGTTTCCATACTGGATGAGCTCGGTAATCCAAAGAGACTATCCTCCATTGTGTCGACGAGAATGCTTACATTTTTCGGACATATACACAGAAGCGATAATATGGAGAAACTTGTAGTTCAGGGTCATGCCCCGCGTGGGCGGCGCTGTGGTAGTTCCCCTACACGCTGGGTGGATACAACGAAACAGTTGCTGGATATGAGTATCAAGAGCGCCACTGAACTGACAGTAAATCGCGAACGATGGCGAGCTACAGTTGTCAAAACTATTGATAATATTCGTGTCGGCATTACTCTAGCTCCGACTTAATCCATTCTACGAGTTCACAACATGTCTGTTAAGACATGTCTGTTAAGACATGTTGTGAACTCGTGACTATGATGATGATGATGATGATGATTCCAACCTAATATATGTCTTCAGCATAATCAAGAAAAAATATATAAATGCATTGCGCAATTGAAGCTTTTTATCTTAGTGATGGGGACTAAATACTAGAATCTAGATGATAGCAAAAGTTGTTTTACAGAACTGTTAAACTTATTCAGGGACATGTCTTTATATAAACCTCGTAGCTAGTTATATAACTTGACAGTATTGTAAGTGAAGCAACGGGTATAAAGAGCTGTTCGAGGCATTTCGAGTAGTTTATTATACCTGAACGAATGTAGTAGGTAGCGATGTGTTCATAAATCTATTTTTTTTTTAAACCAGATATTAAATAAATGAGAGTATATCATTCTTTTAGGGAAACAAAAACGTTACATGACTTTTTCTTAATCCGCGATGAAATTCTGATTTTAGTGATGAAAATCACAAACCAACCCCTGGCTAGCGCACTGTAGGACGGAAACTATTAGTCGCACACGAAAAATGTGAGGATAAAAATTATGCAGATATCTGTTCTGTCCATAAATCGTTTGAAGCTTTTTTCGATAGCACTTACCAAAACGACGCTATTTTTCAAAAATCGTCGCGAAGCAGAGTTTTCATCCCCCCACCCCTCGAGCGGCAACCCCCAAAGTCGTATACTTTGATATAGGTCCAGGGGATTAATATCTATCATCTCACCAAATTTCTTTTCTATACCTTCTGCTGTCAAAAAACCCCTATCGCCTGCACTAGTATGCGTATCTCTTCCCAAGGTTGGGTTTAGATGTTCTTCATTTTCAAAACACACATATACGGCGATGAACTAAGAGGCAACCTCTTTCAGGTTGAAGACTACGACAAAAGTAAGGAAACTATAGATAGTGAAGCTACTGAAGATGATCCGGAATTCCAAAACATATGGTAAGACTTTTTCATTCGCTACTTTAGATTCACATGATATACAGTCATATGAAATATGCACTAAACATGGTTTGGGTAAATAAGTAAAAATTACCTTACAATCAGTTTGTATTGATTGAATGGTAGGTAGTAATATTAATCTTGCTTTTCCGCATGTAGATCAATTTTCAAAATCAGCAAAGTTCCGAAGTCTCTGCCACTGAAGTATCATAATATATTATGTAAGACCTTCGCGGCCTTGGTCCGATGAACTGTTGGTTCTTGGGCTGTTCGGCCGGCGTCGATACGCTCCGTCGCCTTAGCGTCGGCGCGCTTCGCTGCTTGACGTTTCGTCAACACGAGTGGTTGGCATCCTCAGAAGCTGATGTTACCTGTTCGGCGTGTTCCGAGAAACTGAGACCGCGTTTCTATTATATACCCCGGATTAGGAGTAGGGGCGACTGCGCTGTGCACCGCCGATGCTCAAGCTCAACAGACTTGGATGCCTCTCTGTGATCCGTTGTCCACTGTCTCTCCATCTCATATCTGTGTCCTCTGTGTGAAATGCTAATGTATTTTCTCTCCTCAGCCAGCAGATGCAAGGGTGCTGTCCCTGACACTAATGACAAGGATTAACTAGATCCTGTGCGGTAGGCACTGGCTATCCTCGGCAGTGACATTCTCTGTAACCTGTCCAGCTCCTGCTGATGTTTTTTTTTCCTTTTGAGTATCCTGTGGCATACTGGCGCTCTAACTCAAATGAACGATTCCGTTCAAGAGATCTGTTTTTCTACTGCTGGGTCTCCCAATATTCGGCATCAGTCTAGAGAGCAATGCTATTCTAGTTCTGCCTCCTGAGTTGACTTATATGTGGTCTGAAAAGCACCTCTCGTTGTCTATATAGACTCCCAAGTACCTCACGGATTTACAAGGCCCAGTTTACCTTGTATGAGAGGTATACCTACCTCGTCCTCCGCTGTAACGACTAAGGCTGTCATCGGTGGGGCCTATCGTTTTAATGCGACCGGAAAGTGGTAGCTTCGATATCCCATTGTATAGGATGGAAGTAATGTACAGCACTGAGTAAACACGTTCGGTTGTACGCTCCCGATTCCACAGCAAAAATAGGTGGTTAATTTCGAAGTTATTGGAGTGAGATTTTCACAGCCTGTGTATAACTGTTGTTACTCATAGTGTACCGTATCAAAATCTCTAAAATGGTGATAACAAGGGAGATTCGTGATGAAATCAAAAATACGGTGAGTTCCTGTATCACTTCCATATTAGCAGATGACGACTTTTTAACCCGTGTCGCACAAAAAGTGTCAGACACTGTAGCAAAAACGATCGAGATAAGAATAGCCGGAATCGAGCAAAAACTACAAGAAATGAGTCTGAAAAATGATACAATCATTAAGGATTTGAAGGATGAAACAACAATTCTTCGTACGGAGAATGAACAGTTAAAGCGGAAAGTAGATGCACTCGATCAAGGAGCTAGACTGAAAAATATCAGGATTTTCAAATTAAAGGAGACCGATAACGAAGTGTTGATCGATAAAGTGACAGACCTGTTTCAAAGCAAAATGGGAATCAGGCTAAGGAATGAAGAAATCTTATCATGTATTAGAACGGGGAAAAGAGAGGGGAACAAAACGAGAGGTATCCTTCTCGAATTAGCAAGTATATCTTTGAAGAACCAGATTTACGATAAGAAGAAACTGTTGAAAGGTAGCGGTGTGGTGATTAAAGAGGACCTCACAGGTAACCGCCTAAAGTTGATGGAACTTGCAATTGAAAAAAACTCTCTTAGATACGTTTGGTCTTACAATGGAAATGTATATATTTATAAAAACAACAAAAGACATTTAATCAGCAGTGAATCTGACTTAGATAAATTTTAGCTTATTTTAATGTATTACTGGAATCATGGCGGTAATTTTTATTTTATAAGTAGTATAGTAAAGGCTCAATTCCACGGGAGCTGCACACAACCTTGTGTTCTTTTGGTGTTAGGTACTTTGTATATATATTATTATTTTAGCTAAGTTTATTTTTTGTGTTACATAGGCAACTTGTCGAGGGTTACTTATAACAACTTTTTAGCATTTCTACTGTAAGCAAGTATATTTATATTAGTTTAGAATTGATAGATAATTTCAAAGGAAATGAAGATTGCACATTTAAATATAAGGTCAGTATGCGCTCACTTTAATGATTTTAGAGAAATTATTTTAGACAACGATTACGATATTGTATTGCTATCTGAGACATGGTTAGATGCAGAGTTTGATGATGATCTGATTGCAATTCCTGGATACGATTTCTTTCGGAAAGATCGAATTGGCAGAGGTGGAGGTGTTGGAGCATATATCAGGACAACACTAAATTGCGAAACTATTCAGATTGATGATCATGCAGGTAACAGTGGCTTAGAATATATGTTATTTAAAATAAAAGTTTCACGGCACACAGATGTTGTGGGTGTATTTTACAAACCGCCTAGCATTCGTATTACTGATGTCATCACAGAAATTGATGATATTTTGTCTGTAATGTACCATACGGTTGACTGGATGGCATTTATGGGAGACTTTAACGTAAATTTATTTAATCTACATAATCCCCTCGTGGATTGTTTCAATTCCTTTGGTTTCACTCAAATCATAGATGTAGCTACTCGAACTACGAGTTCGACATCCTCTTTGCTTGATGCCATTTTTATCTCTGATACCAACATAGTCACTAACTCTGGGACCATCCCGGTACATAGTATTTCAGACCACGATTTAATATATGCTGAAATCGGGTTTTGTACCTACAACAGTAAAACTAAATTTATCGAATTCCGATCTTTCAGAAGTTTTGATAAGGATGTTTTCCTTGAGGAATTGTCTTCTCTTCCCTGGCATAAACTCTTATGGGAAAAAGATGTGAATAAAAAAGTCGATTTATTCAATGAACATATTATGACAGCCCTCGATAAGAGTGCACCTCTTATTCGTAGGAAGGTCACCAAGCGGCATGCGCCTTGGATTACAGATAACTTGCGCATTTTAAAAAAAGAAAGAGACAAGGCCCTGCAAAAATTTAGGAAATCAAGAAGAACGGAAGATTTTCAATCATACAAAGAAATTCGCAATCACACATTGTCCGTTACTAGAAGTGAAAAAAGAAGTTATCTTAATTATGTTACTCAACAAGGAAATGCCAAGGTCACCTGGAACGCACTAAAAAAATTGAATGCAACATCTACTAAAAATAATGCAATTCCAGAGAATTTGTCAGATGTAAATGCAATAAATTCATACTTTTCCACATATCTTCAAACTGTTACAAATAACTGCGATGAGAAAATTGAATTTTACAGTTCTTCGATTGTCAATAATCATTTAACATTTTCATTCCAGCTAATTACTATTGAAGAAGTGCACGCGTTCTTAAATGACATCAAATCTGACGCTTATGGTGTGGATAATATCAATAAGAAACTGCTTATGTATTGTAGCCCGTTTATAGAAAAATATATAGCTCATATAATAAATTACTGCATTGAAAATTCTCTATTTCCATCGTTATGGAAGTCAGCTATTGGGATTGCTATCCCCAAAAATAAAAAACCTAAAGATTTTTCAGACTTACGTTTAATAAGCATACTTCCAACGGTCTCTAAGATATTTGAAAAATTTTTATTCGTGCAAGTTTTTGAAGACTTTTCTAGGCATAATCTTTTGCCAGAATGTCAATCGGGATTTCGGCCTGGTAGAGGTACAGTTACTCCATTAGATATTGTTACATCCGACATATTGACTGCTTATGATCAAGGGCTATCAAGCGCCTTGGTACTTCTTGACTTTTCCAAGGCGTTTGATACCATTAGTCATGAGCTACTTTGTTCTAAGCTCAAGTATTATGGTTTTGATGAAAAATCACTTCTTCTAATATGGGACTATTTTCTTGGGAGGTATCAGAGCATTAAGATCAATGGAGATATATCGGCACCTATAGATATATTGTCGGGTGTGCCGCAAGGGTCCATCCTAGGTCCTTTATTTTTCATAATTTATTCTGCTGATATATTAAATAACATACAGCACTGCAAAATTCAGGCCTACGCCGACGATATTCAGTTGTATTATAGTTTCAATTTCAATAACGTAAACGATGCTGAATTTATTTTGAATAGGGAGTTACAGAAGATTAATGATCTGTCCAAGCAACATAACTTAAAACTGAATCCAGAAAAATCCAAAGTATTATATTTTGGGAATAAAACCAATAAAAGTCTTTTAAAAAGTAGAATGTCTTTAAAAATAGATAGTAGTGTAGTGGAAATAGTGGACTCTGCTCGTAACCTAGGATTAATAATAGATTCTGATATGCGATTTTCTCAGCATGTACAAAAATTAGTGAGTAGGGCGTATTCATCACTTAAATATATTTACAGCAATAGGCATATATATAATTACCAACTGAAGAGAACTCTATGCGAATCGCTAGTTTTGAGCCACTTCAACTACTCGGATTTCATCTATGGTCCTTGTCTAACAGTAGCAGATAAAAATCGTATACAGAAATTGCAGAATAGTTGTTGCAGGTTAATTTACATCAGAAAATTTGATCATATATCCCATAAGATTAAGGAATGTGGTTGGCTTAATATGGAAAATAGAAGAACACTTCACTTAGCTACATATACACATAAAGTTCTCCTGGAAGCCAATCCCCTAGACCTTGTCGAAAAGTTTATCCCTCGCAGAGAGGCTCGTTCTAGGAAATTACGTTATGGTAGTCGTCTGACCATGCCTCAGCATAGAACATCTTTATTCCAAAGATCTTTTATTTTTAATTCTATAAATGTATACAACTCGCTGCCAGAAGAATTTAAGATTTATAACATAAACAAATTCAAATATAAAGTAAAACGGTTGTTATTGGAGAAGCGGTAAGTCCACTGGCAGTTTTTTTTTCTATATTATATTATACATATATTATATCTTTGTTCACTGTTTGATCATGCACCCTTACTGTTCATGTAATTATGCGAAAGTGTTTGTAGTAGTAATTATTTGTAGATAGTTTAAAATTCAATAGTCCTTACAACGTAAAGATAAGTTGCCTTTATGTTTTATTCACGGTTTTCTCTCTAAGCTAAGATATCATCTATAATCACCTCGGTGTTGACATAATACCTTTAATTTGTAATCTTAGTTTAGTTTGGGCATTCGCCCGATGATGGTTAAGTGGAATAGCGGGAAGCTAGACTTCGCCATCATTCTAACGTATTAATTTTTGTACTGTAGCTAATGATTAATAAAAAGTCGGTTATTATATATGTTAAAAACAAAAAAGTGCAGCTCGGGCTCCGACACACCGAGCTGCTGTTCCATTACCCAATGACTACTCCTCACACCGTGAGGTGAGCAATCACTGGGTCCGCGAATCGTGCGCCCTAAGTAGACGAAGGGACCCAAGGATGACTGCCTTCTGCATTCTGGCGGCTAAGATGTGCGCCGCCGCACGGCACACCGGTATTTTGCGCAGTGCAGAGAGCAGCGTATTCCTCATTCCACCTAGGGATCCAATGACCATAACCAGCAGACTTACAGTGTAGTCTCGCCAGAGCCTGCGAAGTTGTCCGAGCAACTCCTGATATTTGGTCCGCTTTTCCTCCTCCTTAGAGACGATGTTCACCTCGGCAGGCGCCGAAAACTCAATAACGAACATCGTCTTCTGTTGGTGGTCGAGAAGGACTATGTCGGGCTTGTTTGCCTGTACAAGCTCGAGCGTGGGGAACGAGTAGTTCCAGTAAATCCGGCATCTCTCGTTCTCCACAACGGACTCTATATCCCCTGGAGCGTATGGCAGCACCGGTGTCTCGTCGATACCGTAAGAGTGCCTCAAATGATAGTAGAGCACTCGTAGAGCCGCGTTGTGCCGATGGACGTAAGCCGTCCCAGCGTACGTCTTACACGCCGACAAGAGATGCATAAGCGTCTCTGGCGCCTGTCGGCAAGCTCTACAAAGGGTGTCGGGTACATCTACACCCATAACCCTTTTACGGTACACCAAGGTGTTGAAGACACCGTCTTGGCAAGCCATTATAAAGCCCTCAGTCTCCGACTTCAACCCACTAGACCTTAGGAAAGAGAAGGTCAACTGCTCAGACAAGCCATGCTCTTCCAGATGTTTGTAGAAGATTCCATGCATTGGCTTATCTTTATGAAGTCTTAAAAGGAAGTCGACTTCGGCAGTTTTAAGGTGGGATTTTAATTCTGCGGGAGCAAGTTCCGTAATGGACTGCTGACACCTCCGCTTGAAGTCGAGTGTGAGGCTGAGCTCCTCGGCTGCTCGTTTCGCTGCGCTAAAAAGAAAGGCTCCTTTTCCCGCATTCTCGTGCTCTCGCACAAAGCGGATCAGGGGATCGGTGCTGTTCGTTACATAGCAGGCAGTGGCCAGTACTACTCTGTTGTGCAGACGCTCCAAACTCAATAGTCCACGCCCTCCCAGGTGTCGCGGGAGGTATATTCGCGGGACAGAGGACTTAGGATGCAGGCTTCTCTCCATATTCATCCTTTTGCGGGTCTTCGTGTCGATTTCCTTCAGCTCGTTCACTTTCCAGTGTATAGCACCAAAGGTGTATAATAACAATGGGACCGCAAGCATGTTTGTGGCAGCGACTTTGTTCTTGCCGGACAGTTCTGACGACCAGATCTGCCGGAGTCGGTGCAAATACTTGCGGCGGAGACACTCTTTAACCAATGCTGCCTCTTGGACATGACGTTGCGCCACTCCAAGGTAGGTATAAGTATCTCCGGCATGCAGCTGTCGCAAGATGCTCCCATCAACGAGCTGTTCCTCATCTCCACTATCTCCGCTTCGTCCTTTCTTGAGATGAACCAATGCACATTTGTCTGTCCCGAACTCCATTCCGATAGCATGACTGTACTCCTGCACCACCTTCAGCGATTGTTGTAGTTCGCGTTGGCCGGAGGCATAAAGTTTTAGGTCATCCATATAAAACAGATGGGTGACCTTGTGCCTCCGGTTATTGGGCGTGCCACAGCTGTATCCTTTAGTATTTCTCAGCGCTATGGACAGAGGCAAAAGTGAGATGCAAAAGAGCAAGGGACTCAAGGAGTCTCCTTGGAAGACACCTCTTTTCAATGACACCAACTCTGTCTGAACCCGAGTTTCACCTGATGTTATAGTGAACCGGGTCTTCCAGAGTGGCATCAGTTGTTTGATGCATCCCACTATCTGATTATCCACCGAAAGGCATTCCAACAGCCGCACAATGAGCTCATGAGACGTGCTGTCGAATGCCTTGCGATAGTCAATCCAGGCCATAGAAAGGTTTCGCTTGTACTGCACGGAGTCCTGCGTGACACATCGGTCAATCAACAAGTTCTCCTTGCAGCCAGCTACTCCTTTCTTTGACCCTCTCTGTTCATACACGTCGAGAAATACAGGATTCACAGCTTGAAGGAGACGCATGTACAAGATTCTGGTGAAGAGCTTGTAACATGCGTTCAGACATGTTATTGGCCTGTAGTTTTTGGGATCAGACAAATCTCCGGTCTTCGGGAGAAGCACGGTTCGACCCTCGACAAACCAAGCCGGAATTGGCTGCTCCTGATTTAGCCACGAGTTAAAAACTCTAGCTAAATGCCGGTGGCAACTGGGGAATTTTTTCCACCAGTAGGTGTTTATGCCATCCGGGCCAGGAGCTGCGAAATTCTTTGCGCCTCGTAAGGCGTCAAGAATTTCTTCCGTGTTTATCGGGTGACGCAGTTCATTCAAGTTAGGAGTCCTCCTACAAACGGACTCGAACTGCGCCAAGGCCGGAGTGTCTGCTGAGAGAGGTTTGGGCTGTTCGTAAATGTCCCTCCAAAAGGCCTCCACGCGATCAGCAGTTGGCGGCTGCTCTATGGCTGGAGGCGGCTGTTGGAAAAGGCGAGAAGGTCTTTCGTAGAACATTCTGTTCTGTTCCAGACCTCTCGCCCGCGCCACCAACGATCGCTTAGCAGCGATTAGCATCCGTATCCTGTCAAGACAGTGTTGCTTGACAACAACCAGTACCGCTTGACTGAGTGTGAGATGGTCGCGCCTCAACCCGTAGGCTATCTGGCGCACCCGGCGCGTAAATGGCTTCCCAGCCGCTCTATATTCCATCACACACTGGATACGGGATGCTTCCTGGCGAGCCAACTGGATTTTCGCTTCCATTTGGCGCACCCGTCTCTGTGCTCTCTCAACAGGAGAGTCTCTCACTCTCCCCTGTCTAGCTAGCCTCAGAGCCGCAGCGTAAATTTCGCAATTGATGCTCCAAATGTCAGAGGCCTCCGATAGACGTTCACCAACAACCTCATCCTCTCTCTTTAAATCTGCCAGCTTCAAGGACCTTCCGTTGTTATGCAAGGCCCTTCGGTCTCTGAAATCCCCAGGTGAGACGACTTGGTCGATTTCCCTCTCAGCGGGCCTTACCGGCGAACTTTCAACCTGGTTAACAGGCCTTCCGTCCGCCGAAGGGGCAGGCTGAGCTGGAGCACGAACATATCCCTGCCTCCGGAGGTACGATACATAATCTCGCAAATTCTGAGAGGTAAGCGTGCTATGCTCTGGGTGCATTTCACACCACCTCTCATACATGCGGGACATGTATCCCCTACAGCGCGGGCTACTGCTCTCGTAGCAGCTCAGTAGGTCATCCTTGAGCTCCGTCGTCCACCTAAAACGGTCCATGTCATTGCGGGGGTCGTCAACAGGGCAATTCGAAGCACCGCCACTTTGCCCAACGCCGGCTTCCGAAACCGGCTCGGTGTGGGTGCTTTTCTTCCGGGGTGGTCGAACCCGAAGATAGGGCCCGTCAGGTGGTTGGCCTTAGGGCCCCCAGACGACATTTCCGGAGGCAGCCGTCCAAATTGCCTCCTGAGGATGCACCTGCGAAGGTTGCCGGCTGGATTACATCCTTGGGCTTCGGTATACCCTGCGGTGTCGCCACGCACCGGATAGCCTACTGATGTTGGGTGGCTTCCTGCGGGTGTATTATCAGCCGCCCCTAACATGGAGTCAGACGCTGTCGGAGTACCGCTCCTCACATGGAGATCAGTCGTGTCCTAATTGTTGAGGAATAGCCGATCCTCTGGATGCAGACGCTATTCCACCGTGCTAGTTTTGGTCCGCCCCGGGTATTTGATTTCCCCGGTACCACCCATATCTGGGAGGCGTTCCCCTATCCGCCACCTTGGGGAGGCGCCACTGAGGGGATCTAGCAAACCTTCTAACGTATTAATTTTTGTACTGTAGCTAATGATTAATAAAAAGTCGGTTTATTATTATTATTATTATTATTATTATATTCCGGAGGGTGGGTCCTAGTACCCATCCTTATGGAACCTCGATAGACATTGGCAGATCTACTTTAGATATAGATATCGTCCTGTCCTCAAGATAACTGCTTATCGAGGGATATTTCGCAGTTCACTCATTATGATGTCTCAGAACACAGTATTAAAAACATTCCTGATGTCAAGGTTAACTAGTGTGCACCATTTATGCTTTAAGTTTTTCATTATTCCAATCACTGTCTCAAGAGCGTCGATGGTAGACCTGCCGGTATGAAAATCGAACTGGTACTTCGTCTATTTCTTTCTGAAGTCTCGGACGGATCATTATTTCGAATAGCTTTCGTATCCAGTAGTCATATGGGTCTGTGAGTTGGTATGAGCACAGGAGATCTTTATTCTTCTTGAGCTCTATCTTGAGCAGCCCATTTATCAGGAAAACGATGTCATAAAAGCGCAAAAAACCGAAAGTGTCAAAAACTGAATATTTATATTTCTCAAGATTAGCTTCCGATTTGCTTCAATGACCGGTACGTTTGTGGAATAAGAATCGCAAGCATGAATGAATCAAAACCAATCAAAAATAATCTAAGAATAGTAACTAAAATTTAAAATGTACCTACTGTTTTGTTCCCCCCGCTGCAGCCTAAAATGATTTATCGGTCCAATGCTAATATATACAATATATTTAAAATAGGAAGCTGTTTTTTATCACGCGAATAAAAATATTGCCATGATTTCACGAAATGTAGCGGATATCGTCGCCCTAAATATATGTACACTTTTAAGATAAGATTTGTTTACAAACAGCACAATTCAAAGGTTGTATAGGATTTCGATAAAACAGTATTTTACGCTACAATGAGCAATTATTCGGTAATAATATACTTTCCATACTAATGATGTGAGTTGAGAAGTGATCACAATACTTTTAATTATTATATAATCAGACTAATCACCGATTCCTGAGAGCATATCTTTACTGAGAGATTAGATAAAACGTGACTTCAAGTGAACAGTTTAAAAGGTGTGTGGCTTATGATGCTTGTGTGTGATTGCGGGATTTTGACAGTTTGTGATGGGTTCTTAATCTTCCAGTGAAGATATTCTATCTTCAGAATGTACAGGGACGTGCATGTTGTTGATCAGTGCAATGCGATATCGCCTGATCAGGAACAACGGATTTTAAAGTAAGTCTATTCACGCAATAATATTTGTATGTAGAAATAGGAGACCTCGATTTGATCCCACATAAGAAATTTTAGAAATTTCTAATTACCGTAGCATTTATAGTTCTACCTATCGCTTTGTAGTATCACGTACCAAAGACCAAAGTAAATATCCTCGCTTGAAGACATATGTCGGCTTTAGAGGTTGATAATTGTCTTTCCAAGTCAGCTTTTTTATAACTAAGCAACCATGAGAGTAAAGGTTAGGGGAAGTTTTAATGTGAGCTTTGAACGGGGCAATATTCACAGTACCGATAAAGACATCACCAGGGAGGTTGTCGCAAGCTCCGTATACCTTGGGAACCGCTTGGTTTTCGCTGTAGAAAAAGCCTTGGGATGAGATGCAGCAGTTCCGCGGGTGCATCATCTTACAGGCTTAGTGAGCGGTGATATGACAGAAAAAAGCTCAGCTCTGGAGGAATACCTGTAATTAAATGAAAGGTCACGAACCGCACGCAACCCTGATGAGATAGTGGATGCAGGTGGCGCGTCACGGCAGTGTTACCGATTTGTTGAACTGCTCTTCTCTAGACTTTACCAAGTATGGAGAGTTCAGTATGAGCAGTAGCCTCCTATATGTGAGAGCAATACCTGATGCCAAACTTTATCTTGGCTTCACAAACGAATTTTTTCCTAGGAGCTGTTGCAATTGACGAGACGTTTTCGTGATCGATCATATTTTCTGTAATCATAATTTCTAGAGATTTTAAAGAGTGAATTATTGACAGAGCCTGATTTTTTATTAGAACCGGATGCTTGAGGGACGTTTGTTTGATAGAGTATACAAGGTCTTGGAGGCATTGAATTCCACCATATTCTTGAGTCTCCAGAACAACTATTGCAAATAATCAAGACAGTTTAATTACAATAAAAGATCAATGCACTATTATGTCCATCCCAACTAACTTATCATTTTAAGAAGTGCTGGGATTCAAAAATTTTGAACACCTCATAAAAACTATGCGAAATCACCGAACTTATGAAATAGGGAGACTATACTATAAGTTTGATAATTTCATATCGGTATTTCAAAAATACATTGACACTGTTTACATATATCTATGTTACTTGTAATTCTTTCTTAGGATTTATGATCACTACTTTACTAGTACTACCTATGTACAAGTTTATCAAAATCTTCAATTTCTTGTTTCTTTGGTTTTTCAGTTTTGTATTCAACCCACCCTGTATATTTGCCTCAGACAAATTATTGATCAAGGTTCTCTCATTTTCCTCTTTCTCTTTTTGCCTCCTGAGTACCAAATATTCCCATGGAAGCGTCTGAATAAGAAGCCTTGAACAAAAACATTTTGAAACTTAAATGCTGGTACTTATACAGGGTATTCATTTGAAAGCTTCCCACCACGGATTGATCGAAAACCACTTATTGAAAGAAAAACCGCTGAGACATGTCAGAACATTTGTCAAGGAGGACACCTTTTTAGCCAAAAATTACCTACTTCACCGCTTTGTACCCTCTGCCCTCAGGATCATCCCCTTAAATATTTTAAATTACAAGGCGTTTCGAGTAATAGGTTGTTCCGAAGGTATGTCGAAATCCGTTATTCTGACTTTTAATATTCTAAAATCTGTCCATTCGATTTCGAGAAAATTAGAAAAATCTTTATGTATCTTAATTTGTGGTCCAAATATCAGGAGTTGGTCGGACAACTTCAAACTTTGCAAGACTATACTGTAGGTCTGCTGGTTATGGTCATTGAACCCCCAGGTGGAATGAGGAATACGCTGCTCTCTGCACTACGCGCAATGTAGGTGTGCCATGCGGCGGCACGCATCTTAGAAACCAGAATGCAGAAGGCAGTCATCCTTGGGTCCCTTCGTCTATTCAGGGCGCACGATTCGCGGACCCAGTGATTGCTCACCTCACAGTATGAGGAGTAGTAATGAAACAGCAGCTCGTTGTGTCGGAGTCCGGGCTGGAGCTTTTTGAAAACTAAATCGAAGATGATGGGAACCCTATGCTTGATTAGGCTGAAATCTGTTTCCAACCAGACAGCGCTCCTCCTCACTATGTTTTTCTGCTTCAGCAATGGCTAAATGACGCGTTTTCAGATAAATAAGGTGAAGAGCGCCTATAGAATATCCTGCTAGATCGATTGATTTGACGTTGATGCCATTAGACTTTTCTTATGGGGTTATTTGAAATCTATTCTGTTCACTCCCCAACCTGAAAATTTGACATTATCGAAAGCTGCCATGATAGCCCACAACATGTTTGTGAAACTGTCCGTCAGGAATTTGAACATCGACTATATTATTGCTTGGCCAATTTAACGGGCCAACGTTTTGAACACTTGGCAATTAAAAGTGATATAGAGCAACCCTCGTATAGTGATATTTTCGTTTGTTTTTGTTTTTTATCTATAAAACAAATTAAGATTCATATAGAAGTTTCTCGAAAACCTATCGACCAATTCTAAAAAATCAAACGTGAGAATAAAGGACTTGGACATACCTTTAAAACAAGCTGTTACTCGATACCCCTTGTTATTTAAAATTTTTAAGGTGATGACCCTGAAGGGCAGAAAATACAATGAGGTGAAGTAGTTTTTGATTGAAAAGTGGTCCCCCTGACAGATCATTTGAGGTGTCTCGGCGTTTTTCCTTTTAATCAGTGGTTTTCGATAAATCCGTGGTGGGAAGTTTGTATGAAGTATGTGGACGATACTTTCGTAATTTGGCCCAACGGTAGGTAGACAGCTTTCTACTATACTTAAACTCAATTTATTCCAAAGTAAAATTCTCAACTGAATTGAAAAAATATGGCATCATATAATTATGTAACGTTTCACAAGGTTTCCAGCCCCCCTTTACCCTCTTATAAATACGTGCCTGTATCCTTCCCTCGCCAATTGTCCACAGAATTCAAAAATATCTCACGTTTGAATTTGCACTTTGTTTCTCCTGTTTCTCCACCTACTCTTAGCGCACTTGATTAAACATACCTGTAATTTGTTTAAACCATCCAGAAAATGCTCTTCATCCTACCCAAAGTGACCCCAAGGATATCATAATCCTTGTTTGGAACATGTCCTGAATCCCATTGAGCACGATGTTTCTAGTCCATTATAGCGCTGTTTCGATCTTTTGGATCTTATCTGGTGGTCCTGGGTTAAGCCAAAAGATATAAAAGCAGTGAACTAACAGAAACAACTACTTCGAGGGCTAATGCCCCTACCAGCATTGAATTACACTATTCCCTCAAGTGCTTCCTTTGGGGAAACGTCAAGAAAACAGTCCTTACTTGGAACATGTCCTGAATTGCATCGAGCACGATGGGTCCAAGTCTTCCGGTCAATAAAAATTAAAAGGTGACAGCCCTAATCTGGAACCCCAAAACTAAAATATGGATAGGTGTCTGAAAGGCGCAGGTTAGTGTTTACAATAGCCACCCCAACATTTATATGAGTTTGAGATACTTCTGACTTCTGCTAATTTCTGATCAATGTTTAATAAGTGTAAGATCATAAAGCTTTTTCCGTATTTTCAACGACTGCCTTCCTAGAAACTTATTTCTTGGTATCGAAATAATGGCCACACAGAAAATGGATGTGATTTGTTCCGATATTTCTACATTATAGAAAAAATTATCAGATACCTTGGCAAATTGAAGTCCCCATTACAGTATTTTTTTGCTCTTATCCATAAATGAAACTGATTGCATTTCCTTTATGTACAAAAATAAAATATTCATAGTATTTTCAGAGGCCCTATCTCAACATTTCAATCAGCTACAAAACTATTTATAGTAAGCTTACTCAAATAAAGTAATGCTTCATATACATATAATGTACAATTTATATCATTACCGGTAATGCGATAATGTCGTTTGGATAAATTGTTCTCTTATTATACCAGTCGTCTCAAAAGTAACATATATACTCATGGTACAGGAAATAAAGGAAAGTTAAATCATTTTTTCATTCATCATCTATTTACTTCTTTGTAAATAAATCTACATTAAGCGAAGCTTAGGTCGAACAACTGCTCTTGCCCTTAACATATTTTCCACATTATTGTTTATCTATGTTTTCTCGTTTATCATGAAAAGACACGCAGTGCAGTGGATAACGTATAGTATACAAATACTTAAATAAATAGTACCTATAGTATTAAAAAAAACTAATAGTAGAAGATCCGAATATAAGACGACCTTCACCGAACTGGTTAATGGATGAAAAGCATTTTATATTAAATTTAATATGTTAAGAAACATATCGCGAGTGGGTTGGCTGAAAAATTTCAGTCCAAGATATGGTTAATTAAATATTGAAAAATTATTTTTTTTTAAACATTTCACTGGTTCGGTTAATAGACAAATCACATACCAATCGAAAGTATGAAGCCCATAGAATATGCAAACGTTAGGTTGGCTACGTTTTTCTCGTCCCAACTATAGGGTAGTCAGGTATAAACAGGTAAATCAATAATAGTAATTTGCACCGGTGTGGTTAATGCATGAAACTTATATCAAAATAAAGATAATTTTATTGCAAACACGTCGATATAGGATTGTCTGCAAAAAATCAGTCTGGAATTCCGGTTGTCGAATTTTAAAGATCAAAATATTGCTGCCAGTGAATACGTGCGCCAGAGGTCCGAGCGAACTATCCCGTGTATTAACTAAGGATAGCGATACACTCGTAAATGCTGTGCATCATTGTATTGGAACAGTTTGCCTCATTCTTCTGAATTGAAAAAGCGTGATACTACTACTTATACTGATTGTTGTTATTTATAAACATTAAATTGTGATAAAAAATGGCTAAAAGGTGTTTTCGATGCAATTCGGACGACGATGTTCTTGATTTCAACGATGAAACGTATGAAAACTGTTCGTTGAAATTAAATTTTCGTAAAAAGAAAAATTTTAAATACAGTTGCGTTGAGTTAACCAATGCATCACTCGATTTTGTAGGTTATCATACCACGTGCTACAAAAAAGTGACTGCTTGGGGTAAAAAATATAATGAAGAGTTTAATAGCTTTCTTGGTGAGAATACGGTAAGTGCATAATAATTTAACCTTCAAAACTATCTTAGTAAATACATCTTTTAAATTTTTTTAATTGTGAAATAATGACATGGAAGATTCATAAATTTATACATTTTTGATTATGTTTTATTCAAATAAATCATTTCAATTTCACGGACACATGACATGCGCACTCTCTTTCATTCAATGGCCGAGCTACACGCAGCTGCTATGCTGCGTCCGGGATAGTTCGCTCGGACCTCTCTGGCGCACGTATTCACTGGCATCAATATTTTGATCCTTAAAATTCGACAACCGGAATTCCAGACTGATTTTTTGCAGACAACCCTATATCGGCGTGTTTGCAATAAAATTATCTTTATTTTGGTATAAGTTTCATGCATTAACCACACCGGTGCAAATTACTATTATTGATGTACCTGTTTATACCTGCCTACCCTATAGTTGAGACGGGAGAAACGTAGCCAATCTAACGTTTGCATATTCTATGGGCTTCATACTTTCGATTGGTATATGATTTGTCTATTAACCAAACCAATGAAATGTTTGAAAAAAATAATTTTTCAATATTTAATTAATCATATCCTGGACTGAAATTTTTCAGCCAACCCACTCGCGATATGTTTTGTAACATATTAAATTTAATATAAAATGCTTTTCATCCATTAACCAGTTCGGTGAAGGTCGTTCTAAATTCGGATCATAGAGTATAAAAAGTGGAGGCTCTGTTTTTGTGAAACACAATTAAATGTATTCCAGCCTCCTTCCAGTATACAAACCCATATGAGGTCTAGCTTGGAGTACTGTTACCATTTCCAGGGACCTACTGCATCACTAAGTAATGCTCAGGGGCGGCGAATACATGAGTACAAGGGTCCATTTGCACGCACAGGAAAATGTCATGGAGTGCGTAGCACCCCATAATACAGTGAGGTGTAACCCGACTACGCCTACCCAGAAAAGTTGGTGACAACAACCGACGCAACGACCGCAGCACAACGCCAGTGTTAGCTTTTAGTCTCACTGGTAATGGGAACTTTGACCCATTTCAATGTTTCAAACCACACTGACCTACTGCTTAGATCAGGAATCACTGATCCGAGTCATTTGGTATTAAGGGCCCCACAGACATCGTTCTTTTTCATCAGGTTTGCACGACGTTCCAACCGATCACACTCATTTCGGTCCGTGTGTGCCGAAAAACCGTCGTGTTGACCGTCGTTCCAAAAAATCTATCTGAGCTTAATTTTACCCGTCGGTTTCGAACGCCATCGTGCAACTCGGTACATGTGTGGCCGTTCATGTGCTGTCAGACGTTCATGAAGGGAAATACTTTGTCTCATCCAAGTATCCTGTTTTTTTATTAGAGGTGCTACTGAATTAAGTAATTCTAAGTATGTTTCTTCATCCATCCTCAAATAATTGTACCAATCCCCTTGTTCCAGACGCAATTCTTCTAATAGATTTATATAAGAGAATTAGCCTCTTTTTAAAAGCCACTGTTTCACCCAATTAGAACGTTCTTTCTTGCTGTATTTCACTTTAATAGCTAAAGCCGCCGCCAATGCTAAAGTCTTATCCATGTTTAACGGACCAAAAATTTGCGAGAAACTGAAAGAAAACCGAACAGTGTGTGAACGTATCGTTCCATCGGTTTAACCGACATCGGTTGGCACGTCGTGCAAACCTGATGAAAAAGAACGATGTCTGTGGGGCCCTTTAGGGTTGGCATTAGATGATTCGAGATAGTAAAGTAATTCGATGATTCGAATCAATTGACTCAAATAATCTCATTACTAGACTACTCTATTAGTCACAAAGAAGATAAAATATCATTTAATTCCTCATTGCTTCTCAGAGTGTCCGGTGAACCTTTGCTCTTAGTCGGTTATGTCGGTTAATCTTTCTGGTTACCCAGAGACCCAGAAGTAAGGGAAGAAAAGGAAAAAAAGGAAGGAGAAGAGGGTTCTCTTTAGGGGAAGTTCGTCGGTTGGACGCTATAACTTGACATAGTCGATTTGAGTTTGGTCATTTTTGAATTGAACCATAAGGGTTAATTTTGAGATTGGATATCTTAAATAGCAAAATTTAGTTGTTTTTAAAATTAAACGATCTTTTTTTATCATAGTACGAGTCGCAGCCTTGTGTGCTTGCAAACTTGGTCGACTTTGCATTCCACTGACTCGCGCAACATAGTGTTGTTGTGTCATTCCTCTTGACTAAAACGTCGTTCTGCCTACTGTTCAATGTAATCCCTCAAGTAAGGGATGTCAAGGTCCATGTGAAGGTATCGTTGGACAGATACAATGGGGTGTTAGTGATCATGTATAATGTGCTCTGCAGAACCTGCAGGCTTCGCATGTGCATTTTGTGGAGAAAATACCAAGCCGCACATGCGTAGATAATTGCCGAAGAGGGATAATACCGCTGACGAATTTCTTAACAGAGTATCTGTCAAGCTTAATACATTTGCTGAATAAAAGTAATAACTCTATAAATAGTTTTTTGCGTTCAATATTAATATCATCTTAGTTCTATTTTACTAGCTTACTTTGTGCTCTTCTCAATAATTATGAACGTTTTTCTTATTTTTTTCTGCTTATATCAGCAACATTCGAATTCACCATCTGCACCTACTTGAAAAATCAAAACCCGCCGCGCCTGGTAATACTTGTCCACATCGTACAACGATATTCAGGTGGTATTGAGAATTCCAAGGGGGAAAATTCACTGTGGAGGATGCTGGAGAAGGCCATAAATGTCAGTTACGGAGAAAAACGTTACTGGTGTGACAAAAATGCTTGCTGAAGACAGACAAGTGACCTACGAGCAGACAGGGAGTATTTTAGACCTAAACGCATCAGCAATTGGTTAGATTCCACAAGATCATTTGCACGTGAAGAAACTTTGTTTACTCTGGGTGCCGCATCAACTGACTGAAGAGTAGATGATATGGCATGTGATTTGGGGACGGGAGATGCTAAATGAATGCGATATGGGAGAATACCGGTATGTGAACATCATTGTGATAGATAACGAGGCTTGGCTGTGCCGACCAAGCCTCAAAACACAGTTTGAGTTTTTGATGATGAGGATACACCCGAACCTGTCAGAAATTTCCGATCTGTAAATAATAAAATGATGTCTGTCTCGTATTTTTTGAAATCGGAGCGGAATTGTGGAACGTGTCGTTTTGGACACATAGAAGACAGTTACAGCTAAGTGGTATACGTAACAGTGCCTGCCTAATATCATTGGATATACCTAAATATCCTGTGGGCCAAGTCAATGAACACTTGGTTCTTGTATAACGATAATGCTCCAGCTCACCGCGCCAAACCTGTACCGTATGCATTGATACATTCCGTACATGTATATAGCAACTAGAAGTCCTAGCACAATCCCATTGGTCAGATTTGAATTTTAAGCCAATCAAATTTCGAGTGCCGTACGTGTGTACGAAGTGTAAATCAGTGCCATATGCACTTACGGAATGTAATATAGTTATATGCAAGTCAAACGTATGGCTATGACTGGACTCTTGTTTTAATTTTTGCAATTGCAGGGAGAGAGGGTGGTTATGTATGTTATACTCGTATATGTTTGCATGCATGCTGGGGCAGAATTACCTCCTAATTATAAATATTTTGAACTGAGAGTCCTGGAGAATATAGATCAACCCTATTGACTGAGGCCAAAGAAAAAACGTACCTTATCTATCCCAAAATATTAAAACAAATAAACCCAATGCATGGTTAATTCCACTGATTTTATATAATGTTCTTATTTGTTCTGCTATACTCTTTAATGTCTTTAATCTTGTAAGTAGTGTAAGTTTTCTTTGCCCACTGAAGACTAATACTTAGTTAACTTAATACACCAGATGTTTGCAATTATTACATTTAATATTTCGTAAAGACGGACGAAAATTATACACCCTACTGTAAATTAATTTGTAATGAAGTTTACTGCAGTTTAATACATAGTTGAAAAATGGTTTTCGCTTAAATCGCTTTCCTCTTTGTAACTTTTCAGCTGCATTAAGTACTACATTCCGTGAGTGCATATAGCACTCATTTACATTCCGTACTCGCGTATGGCACTCAGAGCTTGATTGGTTCAAAATTCAAATCTGACCAATGGGATTATGCTAGGTGCTGTATACATGTACGGAATGTATAAATGCGTACCGTATATTTGACCGCGGCAAGACTGAAACTTAAATTCGTACCAAAAAATGTCGGATAAATCACCACACCAAATCAACCTCGAAGGCGTCGACTAGATTCGCCAAATATCCCACCATCCGACAACTCGCGCCATCTTCTGGTACCACCAAGGGCCCGAATTCAAATTGAGAAATCAATATGCGGATGTAAGCATGAAAACAAAAATAAGACTGAAGCTTCTCAAGCACTCTTCTATTAAAAATGACCTGCGGGCCTGGGACTAATGGTACGCGCACATAAATCGGCATCGGATGGACGGTACGGATGGAACGGCCGGTACGGTACGGATTTTTCATTACGCTATCGCACATATCTGATCTGAATCATCGTAAGAATTGGAAATCAGTTGTAAATATGCAAATTATCTGCATGCCTGCAGGCAGTACAGGTAGAAACTTGGAAAATGCCGACGGTGCCTCGGAGCATCGGCCGGCTTTATTTCTAGTTGCTATATTTTCGCGGGATTTTGAAAATTCGATACCAACCGTCCCGACGTATGTGCGATGGTCCAGTAAATTCAGTAGAAAGTAATTTTCTCCGATCCGTAGCGTCCGCCCGATGCCAATTTATGTGCGCGTTCCTTAAGAGTGTGTGCCTTAATGTCTAGTGTCACTTCACAGAACTGGTTTAAAGAGTGGTTTCGGAAGTGAGAAAGGTATATTGAATGTAGAAGAAATGAATAAATAAAATAAATAAAGCTGTTACCTGAGCTTGACTTTCCTAGTGCCCTTCTACTAGTCCAATACGTAAGCATTACCTTATTTTATGCTACTTCAAAAAAATTTATCGATTTACCAAAAATCAAACGCAAATTTGGCTTATCGGTATGAGCCGCGAGTAATAAGTTTACAACGGTGTTATTTTAGTTTCATAAAAAATTGCATGACCCTTGTAAGTGTAATTTTCTCCGTAAACGCACTCTGATATCGTCGCGGGTAATCTGAAGTTAAACTTTAATCCAGTAGACCGTACACTATTTACAAGTAAAGTGTAACGATAAACTCTGATAACAGAATGTTTCTCGAATAATTAATTATATTTCTTGTGTGGTAAACAATTGAATGGATATCTTAACGCTGCGAATGCTTCCGTATAGGGTAAGTACTGAAAGTCATACAGTACAGTCTGACCTTTCTGTTAATTATATTGCTAGCCACAGAAGAATGTAAGTTGTAAAGTAAAAACGAGGTTTTCATAGGCATCGTACCCTACGCGAATACTTATTTCTTGAGGATTATAATTATAGTAATTATCCAGTTCAAGATTCTTGAATGACGAAATTTTTCATTAAAAATGTTTCATTTAAATACTTCTTTCATACGTTGCAGCTTCGACAAGATACGGTTTTGACTATAATTTATTTGACGAACTGTGATTCTATTCTTATTTTAAGTGTGCATAGATAGATAAATATACTATATCGTCTAAGAAATTACAAGATTCTTATTGACAAAGCTATATAACAAACAAAATTTGTGGAATATTCATTGAAACTCGTCATAGAACTCATCTAGGTTTTTGTAATTCTTTTCCAGAAGACTTTTTGAATTTAAAAGAGTGATGAACTTCGTTATAAATCTTCACTCCATTCTAAATGATTGAATTCCTAATGAATGGTGATTTGGGGGTGGTTAATTTAAAATCATTCTTTTGTCTTATATTATATTCTATATTTATAGTCTCAAATCTTGTTTTATTTTTGAATATTAGAGATGTCATTTCCGAAATAAATAATGCAATTACCGTCATAATTTTGTATTCCAAAAATAATAGCTTGCATGAAGTTCTAGGTTCACTCTTTGTGATGTATCTAACTGCTCGCTTCTCTAAGACTAACAATTTATTTAAGTAGTTATGAGAACAGACACCCCAAAGTGGTATGCCGTAACTCAACCTACTTTGGAATAATGCAAAATAACAACTTTTGGTGGCGTTCCTTCGAAAGGTTTCCCTAACTGTTCTGAGTATGTAATTCATTAATTAAAATATCAATATGATTTATAGAATTCAATTTTTGATCAATAGTTAGACCTAAGAAATTAATGCTATGTTTGTTGTAATTGTTCGTTGTCTAAGCAAATCACGTCAAGTGAGCATTTGAAAGTCAAGAATGCGGTTTTCGAGTATTTTCGAGGTATTAAAAGATACAAATTTGCTGTCACACCATTTTTTGATGAAACATATCATTTTCAATTTTTTCCTTTAAATCATATATGTCACTATCATGCCAGTGTATTGTAGTGTCATCTGCAAATATAGTCAATTGACCAATAATTTTCAATGTTATTAGGATATTAATATATACCAAAAATAAGAAGGGAGGTAATACAGATCCCTGTGGTATTCCATCCCGTATGATTAGTTTTTCAAAAGTTACATTTTTAGATAATTTAGCAATTTGAGGGCGATTATCCAAATAAGAGGTAAACCATTTTAGTGCTATTTTATCAGTATTTTTGTTTACTATCTCATGTTTCAATTGTGTAGTTGAACTCTATAACCACATAATTTTGCCTTGAATGGAATTTGTTGCAAATAATAAGCAAACTCAAATCTTCAAATAGATGTCTGAGTTAGACGTATTCGTAAAATAATAATTACTCTAAAGGCAATAATTTATTATTATAGATCGTAAGAAGAACAGTTTCTTGCTTTAATAGTCAAGGTAAGGTCAAACCATCAAAATGTGTTTTTGACATATTTCTCACATAATTTTAAAGCCGAGGCTTTCTACAATGTATATGTTATCCCGTTAAAATATATAATGATGCATGTCTTAGATAAAGCAAATCTGGTGAAAAGTATTTTGATGGATAGCGAATTTGTATATTAATCTCAGGTTTGATTCTAATGAAATTCTGTTATTTTAATGTATACCTTTAGCTTAACAAACGTCGATAAATTTCTCATCATATAGTCCAGTTTATAGTTCAAAACCTTTTTAATTATTCCTCAAGACATCGCTTTTTATCACAGTGTCAGTCTGTAAGTTTATTTTGGCTGGGAACCCAAAATACGTGTAAATTTAACAAAAAAATAAGTAAGAAAGAAATATGGGAAAGAAAATGACGAGGCAATAAGGGTTTTTGAAATGTTTCGTCAAGTGTACATATTCTCGAGAGTTCAATTTTGATTCAGTTTTTTTTTAATACAGATACTATGCGCCAATATTGACCCATTTTGCTACATATGCCCATAGATCCACATGAATAACCCTATTTTTTAAAACCCATCGACATTTCTCTTTTAAATGTCACCTTGTTATCTAGTATTTGGTCCACATGTTCACCGAGTGCACATTTTTTACTTTAGCCATACGTACTTGTCTTTCTTTGCTAAGAGGATATATAGATACAGTGAATTTTATATACGAAAATACATGTGATTTACTAATATTTCTGTTTGCTGGTATTCTTTGGCAGGACAAGTCATGTAAAACTGTTCATAGAATAGATTATCTTTAATATATGTATCTGTTGCACGATTACTATAAAAGATTCCAATTTAAGAAACCGAAAGGCTTGACACGCATGTATTGCTGGAAAAAATTATTTAGACAGAACCCGGGGAATCCGATCTTCAAAGAAACAGGAATCTGTGCCTTCAATTTCAAAAATGCAGAATTCTGGAAGCTAAAAGGACAGAACCTTAGAATGCTTCCCTACCATACCTATTATGAGCGTGGATTTTTCTGCACTAATGAAAACACGTTCGTTTTCCACAAAGTCATATCCCATGAGAACTGGGCAATCGCTGGATAGTTTAAAAATTGTAAGCGATAAATATTGGGAAAATGTAAACCGGGGTTAAGGAATTTAAAAAGAAAACATGACCTTGAAGTCTATATCAAGGTCAAATTAAACCACTGGTACGGAAGATACATAATCACTTTTCCAATTCAACCGTTAAAGACATCTGGAGAAAATAGAGCTTTTATGGACTAACTTCGAGACGGAAAAGAAAACTTAGCCTTGAAATTATCTTGAAAATAAAGATCAATGGTGGTAGTAGTAGTAGCAGTGGTCATGGTGGGGCGAAGCCATGCAACTAGACCATCTTTGGCCCTTCTGCCGACTTCAACAACCAACAATAAAACAATGTTGGAGACCTCATTTTTGCCGAACTTACTGAGAATAATGATTCCTCTTCAAACTCTGTCGTCCCAATATCTAAACCCCAAGGCTCCGTTATACGCAATATATGCCGAGGAAGTGTCTTGTTCCAAACATCTGAGGCAAATGGGAACTTTTATACTATGAAAGATTTTGCTTAACCGGATATAGTATGTGAGAACCCCTCCAAAATGTTGAGCTATCATCTACCTTTGTGCAAAAGCCTCAGCATACGGCTGTTATGAAGCTTTTTGCTTGCCTGCAGTCATCCCTCTCGAATCAGATTTTCAGTTCATGTGGTGTGCAATGACTGTAGCACAGCAGGGCATCCGTAGAGATCAGATCTAAGGTAACCAGTTCCCAGTTCATCTCCGTAGTAGAATCCTACAATTTTTATCTATGTAACTCATTCATCTCATTACTTACCACTCTTTAACTCTTTACTTGAACTTACAGGGCTTTTGCGACAACCACCTATTCAAATTAAAGAGGACATCTAACGACAGTTTTAGACACGCTTTAACAGTGTTTGGTACATGTGTTGTGCTCTAGCGTCTTGGAAATGAAGGACCAGTCTTTGCCAATACCAGACTTTTCCATATATCTCAAAACCTTTATTAGAATTGTGAATTTGCAAGGAACTTAGTCCCCCTATTGTTAATTGTTACAGTGGCTACAATCGTAGCGTCCGAAGAAAATCTGTACTCAGCCCTGTAACCCCTGTCAAGATGCAGAAAGGTCCAGGTGACGACATTGAAGCAGCGAATCACTCGCCTGCGAATTCAATCACTTCTGTCAATTCGCTAGCTAGTCTACTTAGAGAAAAAATACAGGTAAGTATTTTTAAGTCTCTAAAAGCATTTCCTTTATTCATGACAATTTTTATTTATTAGGAAGTGCATGTGGTGAGAGTCAATAATTTCCTACGACTTATAAACTGGTGTATTGGGGAAGTCGTTAAGTGCTTGATATCTGGGATGCATGAACACTGCTTCAGTTTGGCATAACCTTCGAAACTAACCAAACTTAGTCTATCTAGCAGCGTGACGAAATATTAGGCAAAAGTTTATTTAAAGAAAAACACACAGCCAAATTAATCAGAAGAAACTAGCTCTAGCTGCTAGAAAAAGTTACACATAAATTGCCAAAAAGTGTGAGCGACGCATGATATTGGTAGTAGTGTTTGAGAGGCAAAGTCAGACAAGTCAGTGTTTTCAAATAAGTTACTGAGTATAGTGATTCCGCTTTAAACTGCATCGCAGCAAATATCTGAGCCCTTACCATACCTACTTGGGAAGTGTCACAAGTTGCCTCCTTTTTCAGGGATCTGTAGCAAATAGAATGTCCTCTTTTATAAGTCATAAATGCCTTCTTACCCTGCCTATATAAACCTCACCACATGGTTGAAAAGTTGTGCAAGTCATAAGCAATTGACAGGAACTGCTATGCCTGCGGTCATCTCCTTCTAGCCAAGCTTCCATCAGTTCATTGTAGGCCATCAGCATTGACCTGGCGCCTACAAATTCTCAAAATGGTTTCAGGAGCTATTAGTCCCTGTTTAAGCCAGGCAATCTGCCCTCTACTTGCCCGGTACATCAATATGTCCAGCGACACAAGACAGGGTTATGTTCTTGTATAGCGCTCTAATTTAGCCCTAGGAGATACAACCGTTTCAGGAGCTATTAGTCCCTGCTTTAGCCTGGCAATCCGCCCTCTACTTGCCCGGTACATCAATATCTCCAGTGACACAAAACAGGGTCATGTACTTGTATAGCGCTCTAATTTAGCCCTAGGAGATACAACCGCTTCAGAACACTTGATTGTCGAGAGCATCATATAATGTGGTGTGTTCAGTGCACCGTTAAACTACTAAGCCTGTTACCACCAATGTGACAAATATTTCCCCCTGGAAATCAGTCGCGTAGGTCTCTAGTGTAGACCTAGCTGCTCTACATTCCTTTTCCACACATGCAAAAGTCTGATCGCCATACTAGAACCTAACTCCTTAGATCGCGATCCGTGATTGAGGTATAGCCACACAGTAGGCTGTATTTTAATCTCGTCCCTCACCCAATGATCTCTCTCTACCATAAAGACATTGGCGAAGACCAACAAAGTAGCATTATTTTGGGTGCCTATACTCACATAGGAGTAGGCGGGAATAAGGGGGTTGGGCCAAGGAAGGTGCAGAACAGAACAGCTGTCACCAGATGGATGTCAAATGAGCATAAGAAGCGCTGGGACAGAGTGGAGAGAATATTCAGTCTAAGAGGATGCTGAGAGGAACCTTATTTCTGATACCGCAGACGCTCTCAGATTGAGCAACACGTAACTACGAAAGGTGGTTGGATTTATAACTAACCATTGGACGTTCAGTACACACCACCAAAACTTGGGGTCGATGTGACAAGTGCGTGAGGAAACAGATAAGCACGTTGTCTTTGACTGTCCTGCCTTGAGTGAAAACAGGAACTTCTATTTGATTGTAGACCAGGAGGGAGCATAGTCCAATGTATCTCAAAGTTCGCAAAGAACGTAGTATGGGACTCTGTCTGATCCATTTGACCAGAGGTGCTCAATTAATAGGCCTGGACGACGGCAACTATCACTACTATCAGAGTAACTGAACCCTAATGCCCGCACTACTAAAAAAATTATCTCAGTCAGGGATGAGATTTTAGCTAGAATCTGTTATCAAAGCTTGGGGTACCTTTGGCTCTTTCTAACTTAACGGAAGGGTAAAAGGTGTATAGCAAATAAAAAATGCTAAAAATTTAAATTAGTAGAAATTGTCACCCCAAATTTGTTAGCTTATTGAGGGAAAACATGTTTTCTCAGTTTACTCTGTAAGTTTTGTAGTGGAGGTGAAAAATTACTTTAGATACCTCTCACAAATGTCATTATTGTATCTTCCTACCGACGAAAAAGAGAAGAAAAAGTTTTCAGTTATTAATTGCCGGATGAAACAAAACAAACGACACAATATCTATACAGAAGTTTTCTTCTGAAACTGCAGGTCGTAAAACAATTAAAAATGAGATAAAATATTTTCTATTTGCTTTTGATGATAAAATTGTTATAAATTAAGAAGCAATAGAATTTTAACGTAACATTTTAAAAAATTAAGAGATACTAACGCTATTTCTCAAAATAGCTTTATGAGAGCGGCATAGGTTTCCTTGTTACATTATACTGTTGATATACCGGGTTATCAAAAAATACCGGAACGATTAAATATCTCCAAAACTGCCAAATCTGAAACAATAAAATTCAATATCGGAGGTTTTTGAACATGCAGGTTATAATTTTGCTATTTTAAATGGAATGCGATATTTATTCTTGTTGCAATGAATTGCGTATGTCGAATTTAGTAAGACCTTATGATTTTCTTTTAATAATTAATAAATTACTGAGAAACGCTAACACTGCTTTTTCAGTAAAAACTACCGAAACGGTTAAATATCTCCAAAATTGCGACAGCTAACGATAAAGTTGGGGAGCTTTAAACATGCAGAGATAAAAATGCTGTTAGCATGGAGATATTTGGTTAACCGTGCCGGTAATTAATAGAAACAAAATTCTCATATTACGACGCTTTACTAGATACGATATGTGCAATTCATTGCAACAAAGATAAATAGGGCATTCTATTTAAAATAAAAAAATCATGGCGTGTAACGTAAGTGTTAAATCTGGCAACATTGCTGTTAGCATGTCTGAATTCTACAGGCTCAAAAACCCCCACGTATTGAGTTTTATTATTCCAGCTTTTGCAATTTTGGAGATATTTAGAAGCTCCTTCCTAACCCCGATATGGTCGTTTCCATAAAATAGATTAGATTAGATTAATAAGCTTTTCCAAATTTAAAAATCGGTTAGTAATCTATGAACTTGCCACAATTACTGGTCTAAGCGGTCTTCTAACTTAATTGATAAAATTCACAAAACGTCAATGAGTTACCTAAAGGGGCTTCTAAACGGGCAATATTTTCACTGCAATATGTGGCTATAATGCTGGCAACTATAGCCCGGCCATCACGACAACGTTTAATTGCAGCATATGGCGCGGCAAGATATATCTCGGCAATATTACCACTTTTAATCATTTTTTTCTCCTCGTTCTTTGCGTATGTTCGCAGGCTTCTAAATTTTTTGTATGCCTCCTCAATTGATATGCCAAATTTTTCAGCAATTACAGCCCATCCGTCTTTTTTGGAATTGTTATCCTTATATATGCCACTTTCCACATTCCACAACTCAGGACGTAAATGTATTTCATTAATGAAGTCTATAATCCTCTCATTGGTCCAAGTATAAGCCATTTTACCCTCTGAAATTTTCGTCAAAAACAACAACAAACAAAAACCAAAACAGCAATATTGCAGTAATTTCGTTCGCCAAGCGATCGTCCGGCCACGTGCTTGCAACACATTAAAATACATCTGCAATACCGGATATATGTGGCTATATGGCCGAGCCATACAAGAAATAATATTCGATAGTGTGGCCGCTATTGCCGACAATTTTGCCGGCCATACTATTGCAGCCACACATTGCTGTAAAAGTGTTGCCCGTTTGGAAGCCCCTTTACGGAGTGGAATGCTTAAAAATTATATACAAATATAAGTATAGTGTTCACAAGCTATCTAATGGGGCTTCTAAACGGGCAACACTTTTACTGCAATGTGTGGCTGCAATAGTGTAGCCGGCAACATTCTCGGCAACAACGGCCAGACTGAGCAATATTTCTTGTATGGCCTGGCCACATAGTCACATATGTTCGGCATTGCCGATATATTTTTATGTGTTGCCGGCACATGGCCGGACGATCGCTTGGCTACCGAAAACATCGGCAATATTGCTTTATTTTGGTGTTTGTTTATTGTTGATATTGAACATTTTGGTAGGAAAATGGCTAATATTTGGACCAACAAGAGGATTATTGATGTCATCAATGAAATACACTTACATCCTGAGTTATGGAAAGTGAAAATTCCCAGAATTTCCTTGACACTTCATATTGTAACAAAAAAAGTTAAAACAAAAACTGGGTGGTATTTTTGAAAGTAGGATGGGGACTATCATACCATGCTTTCAAAACTTTTTTGTGTACTTCAACCCTTAACAATTACCCCCAACTTCCTTTTTAAAATAGCACCCCACAGCTTTTCCTGCATAAATGAAGTCATTATTTTATTTAATATCCTGTAGTGTCCTTGATTTCATACACAAACCATTTTTTTCCTGAAGTCATAAGAATAAAGTAAATAAAATAAGAATTTGTTTGAGGCGTATAATATTTTCGTAATAAAAAAAGGATAGAAGAGACATTTTTTCGATAGCTTGGCATGATAAGTCATTCAGTACCCCTAAAATCCCACCTGGTTTTTGTTTTTTCGTTTTTTGCAACAATATTAGCTGTCAAATAGATTCTTATTTTATTTATATGATTTTACGGGGCAGAAATTCTTGTAACTCATTGATGCAAATAAATTGAATTGAATAAGTTTGCGTATAACATCAAAGGTTCCATAAGATTTTAAATCGGTGCTATATTTGAAATCAAAAAGTTAAGGGCGAGTTTTCGGGGATGACGTACAAAAAATATTTTGAATGCATGATATAGTCCCTATAGTATCTTCAGAACTACAACTCAGTTCTTGCTTGGACCGATTATACATATATACATCTCCAGTTGCTAAAAACCGCCAGTCTTGTACTAACAGGTATTGCTTTTTTCATGTTTCTATCATTTCTTTTTATTTATGGGTCAATTTCCTTTGAAATACACGCTTTGACATTGTTGAAAAGTTTTTAAATAGCATATTAAAGCTGATTTCTAAACTCAAGTTATCTAAAGTTTCATACCTTTGAGATAAAGTCGAATCCACTGTCTTCTCTCGTTTTTATGTTTTTATGTTTTGTTTAAAACAATATAAGCCGCTGCGTCAGCCATTGCTATGAGCAAATTTTTGGGCTATGCTATTGCAGAAAATATTGCCGGGATATATATTGCCGAGCCATATGCTGCAATAAAATGTTGTCGACATGGCCGGGCTATAGTTACCAGGAATGTAGCTAAATATTGCAGTAAAAGTATTGCCCGTTTAGAAGCCCCTTAAGCCCATAACTTTGCGACACACGTTTACTGCTTTCTGTGTGTTGCACCGATCTGCCAATCTATTATCAATGTTCTTTTCTTTTAAATCTTCTAAAACAGCTTCTATCCATTTGTTCCTGGGCCTACCCTTCAGCAGAAAGGGCACAAACGAAACTGGATGAAACTACAGAACAAATGATAGAGAAAAAAATTATTTAACAAATTTAAAGAACTTTCTTTACATTACATTGACAGTTTAACTTTTTTGTCCTTTTCATTTTCATTTTCATTATTTATCAAACCTCTTTTCTCTCAAATCTCCTAAAACAGCTTCTGTACATTTCTTCCTATAGGCCTACCCCTCAGAAAATAATTATATATGTTATTTATCATTAGCAAACACAAATTTATACAAGTATTGAGTCGATCAGCTTAACGCTCTGTATCCCTACTGTACAAGCCAATATTTATTTACTCTAGCCAAATGGTGAAATGATATCACAGAGGATGTTCCAATTGGATAATTAGGGTCTTGTAGACAAGCGAGCTAAATTACATGATATTCACTTTCTTTCCAGACGATTACTACCACTGTTACCACAGTTTAAATCGGTGACGAATGTTCTGTACATCTAATGTAGTTCTTAGGCCTCTTCGCGTACAGGGGACGTTGAGAAATAGTGAAACCATTATTATAGAATGGGACTATAACTTATAACGGATATACTATGCCCTTTAAATACTACAATTTTGTCTGAAATCGGTATAAACGGATGAGCACGCTCTAATAAGTGAGTTTATAAAACAAGTTTAAAATAAATGAAAAAAAACATTGGGGTCAAAACCTCCAAGCATGCGCTTGAGCTTTGCATTGCCTATTGGGGTAAATAGAAGCAAATGCACAAGTCTAAAATAATTTTTATCCATAGGATGATCCCCCTGTTCGGAGAGACTATGGCACTATACCAAAGGTACGATAATATGGAATTAAGATCAAGAAACTCTCCGTTGTTCGTGATTTCTGCGTTATATAGTTTAATATTAAATCAATATTCATCAACTTAAAACGTACAAGCAAACTTCGGGTTAGGCTTTGGAAAACTAACCCCTATTTAGGTACAATAGAAACATCACCCCATAGACAGGCAGTATAACACGTCAAACTCATCTGTTGAACACAGTTGAGTAAACTTCAAACCTTTGACATAGTATTGTGAAGAGACTATGCTATGTAGTGAATAGAAACTAACTTTTTTCCACACAACATAAAACTTATGGGCTTTTTACCGAAATACTTTCTATTACTAAGAACAGGAAGAGTACTTCAAGATTTTTTTTTTTTTTTTTTTTTTTGTTTAGCAGCATCGACTACTGTGGTCATTAGCTGTTCAAGATTTATTTAATTATAAAAATATTATAAAAGTAAGAGGATACACTACTGTAGACACAACAAACATATTCCACAGAATTTTAAAAAGAGATAACGGTCATTAAACTTAAAATCAATTACATAGGTAAATAAGTATTTGGTAGGAAGATTACGATGACAGATAAATGTTCTGTATACCGCTTTCCTCTCAAAATAAATTGTACCAGAAACGGATATAATTACAAATAAGGAAGTGATACCTTAAGTGGCTGATTCATTTTCAGTTATAAAATGAAAATTGTATGTTAAAACTTTAATACTCTGCTTGTCAGTTTTTCATAATTTCGAAAGATTGGAACTAACAATATTACAATATAAAGTACTATGCTTCGTTTTGATGAAATTTCTGGGCTCCAATTATTCCTTAAACTTAAATGGTACTCGAAAGCTTTATTAGTTTGTATATTATACTTCATGAATTTTTGCGATAGGACCTGAGTTTACATCAATCTTTATCACATGTTGAGTAGTTATGGTTTAGTATCAAATAGTAGATTCTACTTGGCAGTTTTTTCAATATTGTTGTTTCAGTTGTTTTACAATAATATAGTTTGTTAATATCATGACTTTTAAACCCCAATTTAGAAACGGTCTGTAGCAGACTATGTTACGGTGAGGAATATACATATACAGGGTTTTTAGTACCAGCTCGGTCGATAACTCCACTACTGTAGAAGATAGCGAAAAAAGTTTTATATAAAAGTTGTAGCCACGGATGTGATCCTTGCTCAGAAAATATTTAGATTTATACAGGGTGATCCATAAATACGTGGTGATGCAAACATGCATTTTTTTAAATTAAATTCCATATTCAAATTCTAATAATAAATTCCTTTCTTCCAATTCGGGTTTTGTTACATTATACAGGGTATTACAAAAGTTATGTCCATTTTTAAATCCAAATCGCGGTCAAATGAACGTACTGTATATCAAAAATTAATGAATCAAAAATTATTTTTTTCACATGAAAGGATTAAAAATATCCTCTAGTTTTAAAATCGGCTATAAAAAAGGCCCGTGGCGCATATTTGTATACAGGGTGATGTAGAATGCAAAATCTAGATTTTGTCTTTTTTTTTTTTAATGTAACCCCCAATATTTTATTATGCCAAAGAATTGCCTTTAATATGCTGTTTCATCTTTGTATAGCACTTGTTATGTCTTCATTCATTAGTTTCTGAGATATTTCGATTTTTCTACAAATTTAAAATGTACCTTCTATTTGTTTACTGAAATTTATTTATTTTGAGAAAATACTATCAAATTTTATTTTTGCTTAACAAACGACTAAAATATAAGGCAATAATAGTACTTGATCAAGTCAATCAACGAGATAATATAGGTCAAGTGTGCTGAGGAAACAATTTTATAGACGTCATGCATAATTATCAAGCAGATCTATCAGGTAGGCTATGAAATATTAAACGACACGGTCCAAATAAATCGATTCTTCAATCTTTCAAACGCATCAGTTTTAGAGTGCCTGTGTTCTGGATATTGCTGTTCATGGTTGATATATTCTAGAGGCAAGTAGACAATTTCTCAAAGATTCTCCTAAATACACTCAATGGAAAAATTAATTTTTAAAGCTGGTTTTTACACAGTATGGAATTATTGAGCTGGTTATGAAAACTGTCATTTTTTCAAAGCCTACCTGATAAATCTGTTTGATAATTACGCATCACGCCTACAAAATTGTTTCCTCAGCATACTTGACTTTATTATCTCGATCATTTAGGGTTTTGACTTAATCAAATAGCATCATGACCTTATAACTTAGTTGTTCGTTAAATAAAAAACACATTAGATAGTACCTTCTCAAAATAAATAAATTTCAATACACAAATAGAAGCTATCAAGTGTTATACAAAGTTGAAAGGGCATATTGAAAGCAATTCTTTGGTATAATAAAATACTGGGGGTTACATTTAAAAAAAGAGGGAAAAATCTAGATTTTGCATTCTACATCACCCTGTATACAAATATGCGCCATGGGCTTTTTTGCCGATTTCAAAACTAGAGGATATTTTTAATCTTTTCATGTAAAAAAATAATTTTTGATTCATTCATTTTTGATATACTTTCATTATACGTTCATTTGACCGCGATTAGGATATAAAAATGGACATAACTTTTGTAATACCCTGTATAATGTAACAAAACCCTAAATTGGAAGAACTTTGCCAACAGGCGTGGTTGGCATTCTCAAAAGCTGTTACGAGAAACTGCGACCGGGTCACCGGGATGAGTACCTATATACTTACCCACCTCGGGTCGGTCAAGTGTGGGTGTAGCTGCGCTGGGGAGCGCAGATCCCTGTAGATCTCCTACGCATCTTAGAACCTTTGAGTCTCTTAGGACGGGTATTGATATTCTGTTCAACTTGATTCTTACATATATTGTTTTTATGATTATGGATTTCGATGGTATCCCAAGTACAACCTGGCATAATAAGAGGAGGTCATAGCAAGAACCTATGTCTCCTCAAACCCTATCTTGTCACCACCGCTTTCCTGCTTACTACTGCCGATTTTTCTGTCTGACCTAATCAGCAATTTGATTTGAGTTCCGAAATTCTAGTTTGTGCCGATCTCTCTGTTATTCCGATGTACACTTCCACAAGTACATGGTATCCGATAAGTCCCTGATGCTGTCCACGGATCATTTTGTCCTCTGCCGATTTCAAACTCTGTTGTATTTTCCCACTTGGTTTGTATATCGTCTTGATACTTGCCTTCTGCAGTAAATTTCCAATTCTGTCTGTGACCCGGAGAACATAAGGTAGAAAAGCTTTTTCTACTGGTAGTGGTTGTGGTTGCTTGTCTACTCAACCAGGTCAGACAGACCTTATTATTTTATTTGTCTGTCAAAGTAGCCGTTTGCCTTCAAAACATTATGGTCGACTTTGGCTCCGTTTGGTAGGTTCACAATCTCCTCTTGCCCGTTCTGTCAATCTTTTGACGATTCCAAACTTCTGGGCATGGATGGTAGTTCGAGTTGTTGTGCAAATAATGATCGGTATGTATTGGCTTCCTATGAACTGTGTGTCTCAAGGTGGATCCTCTTCTAGTTAAGAGCGCATTGAGAAAAGCCAGTTTTTCATTTTCCTCTACTTCCGTCGTGAATTGGAGTTTTGAATAAAATTTGTTTTTGTCATAAATGGAAAGATCATATATAAGTTTTATAACAAAACTGTTTTTGTTTTAATTTTTTTCCCAATAATTCAAAAGTTCAAAATAAAAATGGGTTTTTGAATCCAGTACCGAAAACACGCCGACGGCTCCCGAACCCGTGTGACGTTACCAGGGCGGTCAGGATGCTCCTTTGACCAACGACGTCCTACTTCGATAGTAGATTTTAGATTCCCAGCCAATCGTGAAAATACTTACTTACTAAGTGTATATTTGTTGCAAAATAGACGGTGAATGAAGTTTTCAGCTCGAGACGAAGTCTACGATCGAAATAAATATGTTTTTGAATGTTTGAGATCAGATTACAGACTCCAGTAAGTAAGCACCTAATCAAATATGTTTCGTTGAAACGATCTCCTGCATCGGTGGATGACCCAGTGGTTAGAGTGTTCGATAGTGAATCTGTGGGTCTTTGGTTCGAAACCCAGGCCTTCCACTTTTTTTATTTTTTTATCAAAACATTTATTGTTGTACTTTTTGCACCTGTTACACACATTTTTTTCTACGATCAACATAAATATGTGTTTGAATCAAATTCTATTAGACATATTACTTGCACTGCATAATGCAAAAACTAAGTATCATCACAACAAAAGAAAAATATATTTTTTTAATTCAAAACCTGAATTGTATGTACACTATTTAGATGTTGAAGCTTGTCTTGTCCGTCAATCAGCGAAGCGCGCCGGCTCTAAGGCGGCTGAGCGTGTCGGCGCCGGCCGAACAGCCCAAGAACCAACAGTTCATTAGACTATGGTCGCGAAAGCCTTACACAATACAATGTACACACCGCACTGTTGCACTGTTTGGTATTTCCAGCCATTTCACTGCTAACGTAGCTTTATTCATGTGTCATCTATGAATCAAAATGGTAATTACACTAGTCAAGTTTTTGTTTATTTAGAGTTTCAAGTATTTCTTTACAAAAGCACAAAATTTTAAATCCCTCGAACACTGTTGTTTTTTTTTGACATACATAATGTGTTAAATTCCTCAGATCTTGGACCGTTTCTGGAATCCCTGATCGTACCCAGAAATTTTGTCGAGTAAAATTAGGTAGAATTAGAGTGACTGGGAGAACTCATTTTTGGTTTAATGGATAACTAAATATTTGGTGCCTGCTCTTCCTTAACAAAATGCAGCAACGAAGCGCATTTTTCATGTTATTAGTTCTGAAAAAAAATCTTCATTTCATGGCGAACTACTGATAGTAGATTCACTCAAATCTTCATGAAAGCTCATCATTGAAGGCTAACAATAAATAGGTTTTGTTTTTTCCAGGGCCTACCACAAACGCTACGGAGGAAGAAAACCCCCGAGTACAAAACGAAAATATTCGTAGCACTTTTATTCATAGCAATAGTAATTCTTATAGTTTCCGCCTATTTCCTCTATCAACAGAAAATACTAGCTAAAGCGTACTTCGAAAAAATCAAACTAAACAAGGTGAAACGGGTTATGAAGATCTATAACAACGAAGGAGTTCCCATTGTACATGCATTATTAGGTACCACTATAAATTACGACAAAGTTCTACCGTGTCTTCCTGTGGACCAGAGAAATGATGGCAGCATTTGCCTCGAATGGATGGACAGGTAACAGAAGCAATTACTTAAAATTAATTTATATTTTCTGGAATTTATCATGTGGTCATCACACTGATTCACCGCGTTTCAGTATCCCACATTTATTTATTTATTTAGCGTATGGCTACATGGATTAATTGGTAATAAGTCTTAAACAATATAACAAAATACAAATATTAAATTTAAAACAAACAAAAATAAATAGTTTCTAGATTTTAAAATTAAGACCATTTATCCAGTCAACTACAGACTTCGAGGCTTCGAAGAAATCCGACTGTTGTCCAGCATATGCGGTAATCGGGCATTCGGTGACAATATGCTGAACAGTCTGCCGGGGCTCTCCACAGTCACAGGACGGTGATTCGGATATCCCCCATTTAAAGAACGAGTCACGACAGATGCCATGCGACGTTCTGACTCGATTAAGGGTTTTCCATGTATGGCGAGGCAATTCCATTCCTGGCAGGGTTAAAGTGGAGTCCATAGTTGGTGGAGCCTGTACCGGCTTCTGGACTTCCCAATCCCTCCTCCAGTGCTCATCAACTTGGAAGCCATCCCGCAAGAGCCGTTCTGCAAATGATAATGGGGGATTTCTAGATTTCAACCTCCGAAGATCTGCATCATCTAGGTCAGTATGCAGTGGAAGTTGGGGATTGGATAGTATTTTGTTGTATTCCTTCACCAGTTTATCCTGTCTACGAATATGAGGAGGAGTGATATGGCACAGAACGGGCAGCCACGGTAGGGGGGTAGTTTTTAGACAGCCACTAATTATTCTCATTGTCTCATTCAATTTGGTGTCAATCATTTTTGCATGAGGGCTGTTTAACCATACTGGGGCGCAGTATTCAGCAGTAGAATAAACAAGACTGAGGGCAGATATTCTGAGGGTGGTTGCGTTTGCCCCCCAAGTGGTACCGCACAATTTATGAATAATATTGTTTCTGGTGCTAAGCTTTGCTGCTGTGTTTTCTAGATGTTTTCTAAATGATAATGTTCGGTCCATTGTTATCCCCAAGTATTTTGGGTGAGGATTGTAGCGCACTAAGTTGTCATTGAAGTATACCTGAGGTTCAGTTCTAGCTTGCTTGTTATTGAGGTGAAAGTATAACACTTCAGTTTTCATCATATTTGGAATCAGCCTCCAGTCTGCAAAATATCTTCCCATCACACTAAGGTCTTCCGATAAGATACTACTGCCCTCCTCTATTGTATTACTACGAGCGGCTAGAGCAATATCGTCGGCATACATGAACTTCTTTGAAATGGTGTTGGGTATATCAGAAATGTATAGGTTGAATAAGACTGGAGCAAGAACTGAGCCCTGGGGTAAACCATTATTTAGGTGCCTCATTTTACTTCTGCTGTCACCCGCTATTACTTGGAAGGGCCTATCGCAAAGCATGTTGTTTAATAGCGACGTTATTCGGCCACACGGTACTACTTTTAGGAGTTTGAAAAGAAGGCCTTCCCTCCAAACTGTGTCGTATGCTGAAGTCAAGTCGACGTACACTACTGTAGTTTTCAGCCGTTTCTGAAACCCAGCCTCAATGTGGGTTGTTAGGCTGAGTACCTGATCCGTGCAGCTACGGTGTGGCCTAAAGCCAGCCTGTTCAATGGGAATATGTTCCAGTATTGTTGGACCTATCCGATTTAGTATCATCCTTTCAAGAAGTTTATAACATGAACTCAGTAGGGATATAGGCCGATAGCTCTCAGGTAGATTCTTTGGTTTGTATGGTTTCAGCACTGCAATAACTTTTGATTTTTTAAGCTTCGTTGGTATGTTTCCTGTTTGTAAGATGTCACTGAAAAATTTGCTCAGCCACATTCTGGTATGTTTCCCAGAGTTTTTGAGAAATTCAGGGTGAATTCCATCAAATCCAGGGGCTTTGCCAGGCTTAGTGTTTTCCAAGGCGTTATTTACTTCTTCAACAGTGAATGGTGTGGAGTATACAGGGTGAGCTAATGTTGCATTGACGACGTTCTTTCAGTTGTTTCTTAACATCTTTACAGTGCTGTCTATTAGTTGGAACCTTAGAGAGCGCTACAATTAAAACGACATCTGTTGAAATAAAACATGTGTAGTACAATTTCCCCCGCTTTGATTTTTTTAACTTACTTCTAAATATCTCTCAATTGTAATTTTTATGCACAATTTTTTATCGTTATTTTTTAAGTCATTTAAGTGTTTTAATTTTGTGTATTACTAGGCGCTATAGCCTTTGCGAAGGGCTGACCATAAAAAAATGAAATAATTTATCTTCATCCATTTAAGGTCTTTCAGCTGATCTGTAATTCGACTATATATTATATTTTAATATTATATATAATACTTTACTATTGAACGCCCTAATATTGACCACATAAGACGGAGCTACGAAACGTGAAGTGGTATAGAATATTATGATTATCTTGGATACTATGGCTAGCTTTTTCGACATAATAATTTTGATATCTCCCTAGAAATATATTTTATATCTTTCTGAAACTTTGGACCTTAATCTACTTTTGTACTGAGATATTTGAATTTCCTGACTATTTCAATTTTCTTCCTATCTATTGAAAAATGCAGCTGATTTTCATCTCATAATTTATTTTTATCCAAAATTATACTTTCTGTTTTAATCGTATTAATTTTAGTTGCTTTACCCCCCGTCCAGTCTTCTTTCATTCCATTTAACAATTCATCTTTGATAGCAACGAGTCACAATCAATATCATCATCATCTAAATGAGCAAAGGATACCTACTACATAAATGGAGAACATCAGCTAATGATAAATAATATGAACAATAATGGTGCCAATACAAATATCCTGTGGGTGACCGATACCAAAACCTTGTTTATAATATATATAAAATTAACTTCAGTGGAACACTTGGGTGTGATAAAAAAGTAATCAAAAGAGTAACTATGTAGTCATGTTCTGGTACTTTCACAGTTCTCCACCAATTATAGCAACTTTCGTACTGAAAACTATCCTACAACTAGTGCTTCAAATCCGGAATCTCGAAACCCCGGGATCACGGAGATTTTCTGGTCCCGAAAATCACGGATTTACTATAACCATTGATTAAGGTATAATCAATGCTATAACGGGATCTCGGTAATCTCTTTTTTTTAATGATAAAATTTCAGTCTGCGATATTTCTTTTTTTTACACGTGTTATTTTAGCTTTGCTTCGGCACTGGCGTACCGTCAAATTCGGGACCCTCCCGCAAGAAATTTTCCGGGGCCTCCTACAGTGGCGTAAAACTTCGCGAGAAAAGATCCTTCACATCGACCTGGGCCTCCAAAACCAACGCGACCGGCCCGGGGCACGTAGCATGATCAATCAGTGAAGCTATAGCTATTCCTCATTTCAGAACACTATGAAGTAATGACGTCAATCACTTACCTTGCGGTTTGTACAGGGAATCTAAAAAAATATTTTTTGGATGAATAACTAATTCGGACAATTTTTTACAGCACAAACATAACCACGCACCATTGTAAATGTGTAGATACATTGCCAAGTGTTAAGCAAAATCAAAATTCTATTTTTGTTTTAAGTTCCTAATCCTAATTTTGTGTTTTATAACCAAAATTGAATTGGTTTGGTATTAACTTTTCAAAATACGTTTTTGTAGTTTTTTTAATAAAAAATGTACTATTGTTTACAGTATTTTTACATTATCATTATTGGCTATCACTAAAATGTTTAAAACAATTATTTGGGTTAATAACTATATGTTAATCTCGAAATCCCGGGAACCCGAGATTCCAGGATCTAGATTTTTATCCTGGGAATTCGAAACAGGATCCCGTTCTCGAAAATTGGAAACCCTACCTACAGCCATTTTACGAGCAAAAATTTAGCTAGCGTTTATATACATAAGAGTAAATTCAAAGATATGAGAATTTCCTGCGATCTGTCTAAGAAATTCCCGATTTATTTTACGGCAACTCCAAAGTATTCCCAAAGTTCTAGATTTTTTAGATATCCACCTTCTGCTGATATCACAATGTTTTGTTTGATTGAACTTTTATAAACTTCACTCTATAATGTACTTTCAGAGCTCGACTGTATCTAAATTTCATCCAACTTGACACGGATGTAAAGTGTTACACTCTTCAATGGACAGCTCTATCTGACAGCATTGCTCCTACTGACTGCTTTGATATGACCAATAACCACTGGTATGGAGGTGGCCAAACTGCAGAATCTGCGTGGCCTCTGGAGAAATCAGAACATGATTTCCAACCATTCATTACTGGAAGAACAGAGACGCACGGATGGGGTAACGTGCTGAAAAGATATTTCATCAATTCCAAAGGTACCTGCTTTTAATAGTATTTAATTATAGTGAAGGATCTATAAGGCAAATACTATACCCAAACTCTAAAAAAGACACATCAATATTGGAAACATTTTTATTTTGAGTGAGCTTTGTATTCGAAACCTTTTCACTCCAGGAAAAGTAAACTGACCATTCGGTAATAAAATGTTGTTATTGTCAAATCACATGAACATGTTTTTTTTTGTTAAATTGAAGCCGGCAGGTTTTGTTGTTATGCATTGTAGGTCTTGTGCATAACCTGGACCAGTCTGATTCCACTGGCTTTCTCATAATTCAGAAACAGAGAAATTATCATGTTTAAGTTGTTCTGCCATTTGGTAAGAAGGTGTTCTGGATCAAAGTCTGTTAGCCTCTCCAAAGCAGAAAATTGAAGAATTGGAAGAGCTGTGTTTTCCATTATCTTATTATATTCTGGGAGAAGAGCACCTTTTACTGCGTATTTGTGGTGGAGGGATTTGGTTCAGAACTGGGAGCTAGTAAGTAGGCGTGCTTTTCAGTATGGTGGATATTATTCATCTAGCGCGATGGAAAGCACACACCCAAGGGTAAATATTCGCACAATTTCTGAAGGATGTTGTTTCTGGTTATCATCTTGTCAGTAGTATCTTATAAGATGTTGCCTGTAGCTTTGAGTTAGGTCCAAAGTTAAGCACAGATACTACCCATCTACTATGCGTTAGTAGTGCGTTCAAGGTGAACTCGCAGCTGTCTGTTCGATTTCCTGTGACTTAAATGGAAACAGGTCTTGCTCGGGTTTGGTGGAAGCCTCCAAATTCGAAAATATTTTGTACGTTTACTCAGGTCTTTATCTAGTATTTTCTTTATTTTCATATTTGCATATTGTGTCGCCAATGCCCAATCATCAGCGTATCCGAAACTTGTTGATTCTGTCTTCGATATGTCCGCAATATATAGGCTAAACAGAAGCGTGGATAGTACAGATCCCTGAGGGTGTACTTAATTTAACTTCATTTGCGAGTGCTTTTCATAAGATTATCTTGAATGATCCGTGGCCGAGCAGAAAAAGCACTTAGAAATGTTTCTGTATTGGAAAAGACAAGCAGAAATAAAGCATTATAAATTTTTTCCGACCAGTACTGACTGATCTATACCTTCGAACATAACAAGAAGGATCACTAAGCCCCAGCCTCAGCGCTGCCTTTCTCGCTGACTGTCTACTGATACTTTGAACTGCCATACAGTAAACACATTCGATGAAATGTTGCATGCATCCATCCTAGGGCCTTCCTATTAAGCTTTGCGATTGGCTCTGTCGTGGTAGATGCCTTCTCCTCTTCATTCCAACAACGCTGAGGTTCTGCAGATATAAGTATTGGATCCGACATTGTTTCTGCTTCACATGAATGATCTACTCTCTAACACTACAAATTTAGGTAATCCACAATACACCGATCCCTGTGGTCGAGCTGGAACGCAGAATGCTGGCAACGGCTGCCTCGCTTTCAAAGGAACTGGACAGTATATCCGCTTGTGGCTCAAGAATATGACAAAATGTAATGCTTCTAAGGCCCTGTATTTTACGCTATCAAATATGGAGTTGCCAAGCCAGCACGCGGTTCTAATGAATCATCAGGCTTTGTTAGGAAGTGACTCATTTAAGCTCTCAATAGTCAACATTACAGAAAATCTGATCTGGCACGAACATGTTGCGTCAATTGCAACAGCGACTGGAAAAACGCTTGGGTACCTATTCAGAGCCAGAAAATACTTCTCACCATCTAACCGCCTCACGCTATACAGGGTTGGGATAAAGTATGGAACCAAGCAAATAACTTTGGAACGGAAAGAGTGGTATTGCTGAAAATTTGCAGGCAAGTGTAGTGACGTCTAATGCATCCGAAGACATTCTGTTAGCTATTAATGTACTTCCGGTTTAACCGGAAGTACCGTCAACTTTTTTAATTTAAATGGGACACCCTGTATATTTTTGCAGATTTTAATTTATCTTTTTTTTTTCGAATACGTCCATAGTGGGTTTAGCATTAGTTTCTATAAAAACGGGAAAGATAAAGCTTCTTTATTATTTCAGGTGTTTAAAATGGTCATTCAAAGTCGGTTTTGGCGATCGCGTGAGAACTCATTAAGAAGTGTGACAACTTTTAATGATTTACGTCCCGACAGGGGCCCTTTAGCGCGTTTGACGGTGACTAAAAAAAAAATACAAAAAAATTACCTCAAACGGGAAGACCGCAGACCGCCACGGACGAATTTGTGAGACAATTTTTTTAAGAAACAAATACTAAATCCACTATGGACGTATTCGGAAAAAAAAGATGAATTAAAATCTGCAAAAATATACAGGGTGTCCCATTTAAATTAAAAAAGTTGACGGTACTTCCGGTTAAACCAGAATTACATTAATAGCTAACATAATGTCTTCGGATGCATTAGACGTCACTACACTTGCCTGCAAATTTTCAGCAATATCACTCTTTCCGTTCCAAAGTTATTTGCTTGGTTCCATACTTTATCCCAACCCTGTATAAGGGCCAGATAACACCTGGCTTGGAGTATTGTTTCTCATATCTGGGGAGATGCTGCCACTACTACCCTGTTCCTGTGTATACTTGATGCCGTCCAGAAAAGGGCAATTATCTCATCCTAAAGCGGTCGTTTTTTATACCTCAAGAACCAAGCGGTACGATCGCACATTTATTTCCAGGGTGTCAAACGCTTGGAATAGACTGCCAAGAGTATTTATTTGATCTGCGGGCGTTGGCCTATTCAAATCCTGCGTTAACAAACTTTCCCTAACATAACCTTTGCAAAGCAGCTGCGGTACTCTGGTATTTAGGCTCTGCCCACGCATTCAGCTCAGTGATAAGAGAAATCAAACACTTTACGTCTATGAGAGCCACTTAAAAAGCCCGACCTCAAGTGAGCCTTCTCGTTAAGCCTATGTTCTGTATCAATGCCTTATGCGAAATTACTGGTTTCAGGTGTAGCCATCATAATTGACAACAAAACTCCTCTATACATTTCCATAAGCAACTCCAAGAAGCAGTTCTGTATCCGAGCCCAATATGACGACTTCGCCTTCGTGAACCGCTTCACCCCGACGCCCCAACTGAATTACAGCATGTGCACCAGCTACAACATGTCCGATTTGCACGAGAAGCTTAGCGAGCATACTCTGTGGGATGGTTTAAAAAAGGACGATACTCTTATTATCGATTCTCTGCTAATGGAGCCGGTGTGGGAGATTACTTCAGAGAATAAAAATTATTTAACTGAAGGTATGTAGAGCGGAGATTCAAATTGCTTCTTCGATTTTCCTAAATAACGTAGTATTAAAATGAATGAGCTCAAATAGATGTTGCGAGTATACATATGTAGTTGCCAAGACCAAATAGATATCTCAGTGAAAGTTCGCGAAATGCTAAGCTCTAAACCTTTTTTAAAGTACTTCCACTCTCAAGCACAACATCCTTCTTATTTTCTTGGGGTGCCCCAAAAAACCTTATAGCACATCAAGCTGCTTAAATGTGCCTAAATGTCTCAATATAAATTTCAAAAACTTAATATCATCAAATAATAAATAGTATTTGAGCTTGTTTCTACTGGCTATTAAACTAAATCTAAGAAGCCCGTATATTCAGTTAGCTTGATTATCCATGTAATTAATATAAATAATAACATATTACTAGCTTCAAAAAATGGAGCAGTTCTTCTTGTCTCTTGACGCTGTCTCCTTCGGAAGGTTGGCGATCCAAATACCTAACGTAGTTCTAGATACAGCAATGCAACAAATGTCAAGCTATGAGCAACTAAACCATCTTCGGATGTCCTGTAACCAAGAAGTTGGCCGTCTGTGGACAAACCTTTTACCTGAACTTACCCATCTATAATCAGTCGCAGAAGTTTGTGTTTTCTCCTTGCATGATATAACCTGTATAACTTGTTTTTCTTTCCTTGATATTAAGCAAGAGTTATTTTCGTTTCTTCATATGGTTACGGATTTGCTCATTATGCTTTGATTTAAATCCATGATATTCTCAGTATACGGCGGTAAATATACATTTTACACTAATAGAGTAGTAGTAGCGCAAAATAAACTGTAGGTATGTAAAATACTAGCTAATTTACGAAGTTCTATTTTTTAAGTTTGGTAGTTTTTTATGTTGGTGCCAATTAAGGGCAAAAATCTTGAGAGGCTGATGAGGTTATTTTTTATGCTTGGCATACTTCTATATTTAACATACTGGTTGATCCTGTGATGCTAATTACAACATATTACGTACCTACCCAAAAATATTTAGATCAATAAAAACCACAAATGCTCTAATTTTCTGCTACCAGACAAAAAAATATAATTTTTAGCAAGCAATAAGTTCCGAGTATTATTACTAAAATTACACTAGACTACCGTGAGCTTTCAAAGACTTGAATTAGGGAAATTATTGAGAAAATCATGGTTTTGATTTTCAACAGGGTGCTTCACAGTCCTGTTGATGATTCAGTCATAACAAATAGCAAAATACCATGCTAGAGATAAATTATGACGTTTGATCTGTACAGAAAGTACAATTAATACGTTTTTCAAATTGAAAAAATGCCCTAATGAACTTCAGATATATCAACTTTTCGAGAGTCATGATAAAAGTCTAACGATAGATATTTTAAATGGCGATCGCTAGGCGTTATTTTTAACATAATTTTTTTCGGAAACGGTTCAGCTTAGAAGGAAAACCCGTCAGATAGTACTGCAGTCAGTTTTTGTTTATCGTTGTTAATTTCAAATTGGCAAATCTTAAAACTGGCACATTATTATGAAAACAATAATTGTTAGGTTACGATTTTCAATTTAAAATTAACTACGATAAACTGAAAGTGACTAGTGCAGTGAACTAATTGACAGGTACAATGGCTGATCAACAAAACAAAAATCCGAACAAGAAACTAGACACAGACCGTCATAGACTACGCACGTCTTGATGCACAAGCACAGATACACCCTTTTGGATTCTGCGTCTCGCTTATTTTTCAGTTTTCGGAAAAAAGTTTCTTGAAAAAGTTGTTTGTTTTAACGGCTTCTAAACACAGTTAAAAAAAGTATCAACTTACAGATATGATACAAGCAATATCATATAATTATATGTATACGTCGTGCTTTACATGCCTATAATTAAAAATAAACTAAGCGCTTTAATCAAAGTATAAAATATTAGAGAATTTGAATGAATAAGTTTCATAAATTACATTATGAGATATTTAATACACAAACATATTTTCCAGAAACGATTTACAACTTTACTGATGACATTACAAATTCAGTACTGAAACAAGGCCATGTATTGATCAACGAATTTTGGCAAGATCAAGTTGGTGATTTCGAGTTAGACGTCAATCGATTCCCTACTCTAGAGAAAACAATGGAAATGCTTAAAAGAAGAGGATTCAGGGTAGTATTCACCATCCAACCATTCATATCGACAGAAAGCTTTAATTTTGCAGAAGCTGTTAGTAAACGGCTATTGATTTCTGAACGGTTAGTAGGACAACAGCAGGATTTATTTAGTTTAGATATGAGCTATCAAAGAATTTTTGTTTTTATTTGAAAGGTCCACTATGCCATTACGTGTGGAATATTACATCATTCAATAATTGCCCGCCGCGGCTTCTCACGAGGGCACGGATCCAAGTGGTCCAATTTTGATTAAGTCTGCCGCATAAATCTGGAGGAATTTGAATCATGGCCTGGATTATGTTAACTTAAAGGTTCCGGCTTACTGGCACTTCAGAAAACCCCACAAGAAAAAGTCTGGTGGGATTAAATCGCATGATCTTGGTGGCCAATTCACATCAACTCCTCGTGAAATAACCCGACCCTCCAATCATAGTGTTACGAGTTAGATGCAGGGAATATTATTGTAGAAGTCAGATATAGAGGGTGAGTTTTTAGTACCGGCTCGGTCGATAACTCCACTACTATAGAAGATAGCGAAAAAAGTTGTATATAAGAGTTGTAGCCACGAATATGCTCCTTGCTCAGAAAATATTTAGATTTATACAGGGTGATCCATAAGTACGTGGTGATGCAAACATGCATTTTTTTAAATGAGACACCCTATTTATTATTCCATACTCAAATCCACTAATGATTTCCGTTCTTTCAGTATAGGATTTTGTTATATTATACAGGGCATTTCAAAAGTTATGACCATTTTTATATCCAAATCGGCGTCAAATGAACGTATTGTATGTCAAAAAGTAATAAATCAAAAGTTGTTTTTTTTACATGAAAAGGTTAAAAATATCCTCTAGTTTTAAAATCGGCTATAAAAAAAGCCCGCGACGCATATTCGTGTACAGGGTGATGTAGAATGCAAAATCCAAATTTTCTCTTTTTTTTTAAATGTAACCCCCAATATTCTACTATCTCAAAGAATTGCTTTTAATATACTCTTTCATCTTTGTATAGCACTTGTTGTACCTACGTCTATCAGTTTCCGAGATATTTCGATTTTTCGGCAAATTTAAAATATAGCTCCTATTTGTGTAATGAAATTTATTTATTTTGCTAATTATTATCAAGCAGATTTATCAGGTGTGCTTTGAAAAGTTGACAGTTTTCATAGCCTGCTCAATAATTCCGTACTGTGTGGAAAACCTGCTTTGAAAATTATTTTTTTCTTTTAGGGTATTCAGGAGAATCTTTGAGAAATTGTCTACTTGCCTCTAGAATATATCAACTATGAACAGCAATATCCAGGACGGAGGCAGCCTGAAACTAATGCGTTTGAAAGATTGAAGAATCGTTTTATTTGGACTGTGTCGTTTGATATTTCATAGCCTACCTGATACATCTGCTTGATAATTATGCATGACGTCTATAAAATTGTTTCCTCAGCACACTTGACCTATATTATATCGTTAATTCAGTGTTTTGACTTGATTAAGTATTATTATGGCCTTATATTCAAGTTGTTTGTTAAGCAAAAATTAAATTTGATAGTATTTTCTCAAAATAAATCAATTTTAGTAAACAAATAGAAGGTATATTTAAAATTTGTAGAAAAATCGAAATATCTCAGAAACTAATGAATGCAGCCCTAACAAGTGCTATACAAAGATGAAAGAGCATATTAAAAGCAATTTTTTGGTATAATAAAATATTGGGGGTTACATTTAAAAAGAGAGAGAAAATATAGATTTTGCATTCTACATCACCCTGTATACGAATATGCGTCACGGGCTTTTTTCATAGCCGATTTTAAAACTAGAGGATATTTTTAATCTTTTCAGGTAAAAAAAATCACTTCTTATTTATTACTTTTTGATAGACAGTACGTTCATTTGACCCCGATTTGGATATAAAAATGGACATAACTTTTGAAATACCCTGTATAATATAACAAAACTCTATATTGGAAGTACGGAAATCATTAGTGGAATTTGAATATGGAATAATAAATAGGATGTCTCATTTAAAAAAATGCATGTTTGCATCACAACGTAGTTATGGATTATCCTGTATAAATCTAAATATTTTGTGAGCAAGTAGCATATCCGTGGCTACAACTTTTATAAACAACTTTTTTCGCTATCTTCTACAGTAGTGGAGTTATCGACCGAGCCGGTACTAAAAACTCACCCTGTATATGAGTTATTTACATTTTTTTAGGCCTCAATCAGTGTCGACACTTCTATAGTGCAGTTACGTTTTTATGTAGACCTGAGTAATGATAAAACCGAATTATCTATACAGAATAATATTTATTATCTATACAAAATAATATTTTGTATAGATAATTCGGTTTTATCATTACTCAGGTCTACATAATAACGTAACTTATATAAATATATTATAATAATTTAGAAAGTGGTAGGAGATCAAAATAATCGAAAATACCAATTTGCAATAGATAAAAACAAAATAAATTAATCTGTTTATCGTATATTAACATCTGATTATACACAGACATATACAGCAAAAAATGCCGAAAGCGAAAACGGTCATTTGACCGGCCGGGTGTCTTGTGAAGCAAGTTGTCTTTTCTCTGTTATGGACATCATATTTTCTAATCTGTACCTACTATGTTTCCTTAAACAGAAAACTTCAATGAATAGTTTCATTCTATGTGCACCTTGTTTCTTGTTGCCTATTTCTGCGTTATGGTATGTACTAGAGATAGGAGACCTTGCAGAACGTAACATGATCAGTATGGTCAGAAAAAGGCAGTTCTAAGTCAAAGTATATTCCAAGAAACTTTGCTACACATAGTCATCAGTTTTATGTAGATCGTATTGTTACAAGTCTTTAGTTCGATTGGGCAAGAAAACGCATGGTACGGATTTAACTATTTATTTCCACTAACTATATACACTACTCCTAGCTTAATACTTAACAGTCTAATTTATCTACAGTCACTAAGTCACTATACTAATTTATTTTTGTCCTTCACTTCACTAATTCATGTCACAGTACATTTGTTTCGCGCGCGCCACTGGAATATCGCGTATTCACCGACTACTGCACTCTGTTGACCGTTCTATAACCCTGGTTGCCTCCCCGCCGGCGCCGCTTATATTGATGTCTGCCGAGCGCCGAGATAAGTTCTCGGCGTCCCTGTCGTCCGCGACCCTTCTGGAAGATCGGATTCTAGATTACCTGTCTTCGTAAGAGACAGGGCCGGACTGGCCCAGTATAATTGTTTATTACTATTTAATTGTAATTCAGTATGAAACAATTGCGTGGACACTATAATTTGAATTCGATAATAGTCAAACTTACTTTATCCTGGTGTTCTCTGAGGAATCGAGAGAGTCATATTTGCGACTCAACAGTTTACTGCCTACTGCATATGTGTTGCTTGAAAGAAGCAGATTTCGAAATAATAGACTTCCATTGTTTATGAAGTGTTGCACAACGTTTCTATTGATGTGATATTATCAATCCTCAGCAAGTCCACCTTACATCAATCTAAACATCAATAAAATATAGGCGTCAAAAGTCCTTAGTGATTCTTTGTGTGTTACGTTATGCCAATGATCTTTTATATCAGTTTCAGTGACAGAAGCATTCCAGCACTCACTAGATACAAGACATTACAAAGCGCTGGAGTATTGGACATAACTAACGAAAGAACGGTACGCTGGCTTATTGACAAGCTGAAAAAAGTAATGGATAAATACAAGTTTGACGCTTTCTACTTGGATATGGGTATTGCTTACAACATGCCGCATTACTATCAATGTGAAAAAGCATTGCTCAATCCTGATCAGTACAAAACGTTGTTCACAAACAGTCTGCAAGTAAGTATTTGAATGAATGATAACGGATATAAACAAGATAACAACAACAAATTGAAATAGCATGATTAGCAACTATACAAGGTAACTTAGCCCCTTAATAGTTGGCAAGGTACTCTACTCTCAATAACTAGGTACTAAAGGTTCTCCTTCCACAAATCAGTGGGTAGATTCTGTAACTTTCACTATAGTAGCGAAAGCAGGCGAAAACGAAGCTAATCAGTTACGAAAACGATTTTTGACGGCATTCCATAACCAAAGTTTAACGCTTTGTTACGCTTTCGGCTCGATGACTCACGAGCATTCACGAGTTGGCTTAAATATCTCTGAATGAGACTGCAAAATTCAGCAATGCCGACCATTGCGAAGGATTAGTTTTTTTCTTCGATTCATTGATTGTTTAATCAAGTACACAAATAAATTTAGGCAAATTGTCAGTTTGACACACAGCAATAATAATGTCAAAACCTGACAAACGAGATTCAAAATCTTTCGCTATCGCTTTCGTCTGCGTTCGTTATGTCCGAGTCGGAACGAAGACATTTATGGAATACCGAAACGAGCCAAAGCGTTGGAAGAATGTCGCTATCGCTTCGCTTCGCTTAGGCCCAGTTTCACAATCAGTGGTCACTCTGACGGTTTACTAACCTCGACCTGCGAGTTAACTCGAACAATGGAACGCCTCTTGTTTCATAACAAGGAGGTTGTAACCTAGGGAGTCGCTGTCACGCTGGCAGAAACGGGACCAGGCCGCCATTTTGTTAGTACGCTTGTGTCATTCGTATAGCATTCGTCGATTCCGCCGTCTACTTTGTGTTTTTCAACAATTTTCTTGGTTTTTCGAGTGTTTTCTGTTAAACAACAATGGTATCTTGTGCAGAACACAGCTGTAGCATCAGAAAAGGTGTCCACTCAAATAAACTAACTGGAATAACATTTCACAGGTATTGTAAACATTTGGCAGGCCCGTAGTTAGGCATAAATGACATACATCATAGAAATTAGATTTGGATTCTGTTTTGCAGTTATAGTTTGAACCATCAGGATTGTATAGTAGATGTTGGTCATTTAAATCGGCATAAGAGTAAAGGGAATCACATTATCTGGATCTAAACTTCAATTCAATATATTCCTGTAGAGTCCGGCCCTGACAGATTGATGCACTTAGCTACACCCACTGGTCCCGTTTCTGTTTGACAGAATTACATTTAGTAGCAACTCCCTTGGTTCTAACCTCCTTGTTTCATAATCATAAAATGACGTAGGGTTAACTGACCGCGAGTTGTATTTTATTTTCAGCGGTTGGTGGTACTGTGTCCGCAATATTTAAAATTCTTCTTCTTCTTATTTCCTTCGTTAGGTGCTTCGTGCTGGTGTTTTGTGTTTTTCTGACAAGACTGTTAAAGAATGAGTTCGTTGAGTTGTCAGTTCCACGCGATTTCCAACCTCATTTTGATTTTTTCCACTGACGTTTTTTCATTTCATTCCCAGTTATTTGGTGTTTGGCATAGATAAAAGATTTTTAGGTTGGGTTGGTGTTTGGACTGTTTGGCGTTGTAGTTACTTCCGTGGCGTTTTCCAAATAATAGCCGTGCATGTACCCGTGTGTCAGCATGGAAAAACCAAAAAGAGCGAACAGCTTTTCAAAAGATGAAGAATATCTGCTCATTTCGTTAGTAGCAAAGTACAGGCATGTAATAGAATGCAAAACAAAAGGTACAACAATATAGCGCGAAAAAGACAACGCCTGGGAAAAGATAGGAGAAGAATTTAATTGCAAATATGCAAATAATGGCCGCAGATCTGTAAAGGTGCTGAAAGAAAAATACAAAAATTTAAAAAAGACGAAGGAGGCATGGTCATCATATTCCTTAAAATAATTGACTCTAGGTCGAAATATTCTTCGTCTCATTGCTTCTTCATCACTGCAATACGCATTTACATCATAACCATCCATTACAAATAAAAAGAACGATGGAAAGCGTTAAGGTAAACGATAAAATATGAAACTTCAAACGCCTAGCAAGTAGCAAAACCAAAAGTGCCTAATGCGCATGCGTCAGCGCAACCCTGGGGTTAACTCAAGAATTTCTTGGGGTCAAGTTAACTCAGAGTTAACCTCAAGTAAAATCGAAAACTACCATTTGTGAAACATGACATCTCGGGTTAACCTCCGGTCAACACATAACCTTGAGTTAACCCATGATTGTGAAACTGGCCCTTAGAGTTACAGAATTCACCCACTGCTCCCAAAAATTAACATTTAATCTTTTTCCAATAGTTATGTCATTTTGACTGTCAAGAATGGTGGAAAACTTAGTTAAAAATACTGTGTCTAAAGCACTCGCTAAACTGATAAAACCCGACACAGTTTAGCTAACTATGTTAGCAGCTTCAGAAGATTTGGATTGGGTCTAATAGCGAAACACGGGTCGGGTTTGAAGACATTGGTTTGCCGAGAAGTTTGACTGTGAAGAGTTTATTTTTGCATCGATTGAGAAAAAATGACATCAGTTGCTCATATTTGAGGATTGCATAAAGGCACAATTATATATCATAATTATATCGCGTGTTCAATTTCAGGGTTCCATACCGCTGTTTGGGGTTAACTCGGCCATTCAACGCCCTAAAGCCCCAAGTTTTGTTGTACTTCCAGAATTTGAATCATCATGGGAAGGTCTTGGAAGAGTTATCCCTACCATTCTTACTTACGGCATAATCGGGTATCCCTTTTTGATGCCAGGTGCGGTAGGTAGGTATTGCTTGGTGTTTTATTTATGCATTTTATGTGAAGTTCGGCCACCTTATCATCATATAATCTTCCCTATCTCTTCATAGATCTTCTTACAGTTCGCTCTTTCGCAAGATATTCGTTTATCGGTTTGAGCGCAAACTACTATAAATCAGTCGCGTAACTAAGGGCCCGCAGCTGCGGGGGGCCCCGTCGTTTTGGGGGCCCCGTAGTCTTGGAGGCCCAGGGAACCAGGGTACTCAAGCGCCATCGTTTGTGCAACAAGAAACTAGATACTAAATCAAAAAGTCGTTTTCCTTGTTGTCAGTATATTTTATAAAAAAATACCTATGAACCCCATGATATACAGGGTGGGCCAATAGTGCGTGGACGGAGGATTGTGGGCTTACTAAAAGATATTTCAAAAATCTGTCACTAGATCATGGTAGGGACCCTTGAGGACTATAACGTAAAAATATTTTCACTTAAATTTTGACGTTTATACAGGGTGATTCATATCAAACTTAAATTTTTTTGAATGGAACCCCCTATATATTATTGCATATTTGGATTCCTTGGTCAATTCTAGTGTGACTTTATGTATCACATATGGAACTTTAAACGAACCGTTTAGGCGCAAATCACCATTTTTGGTATAAGTAGGTATCAGAAAAAAATTGAATATCGCAGCGATTATAAAATTTAGAAGGCCGTGACTTTGCGGTACGCCTAAGCATTAAATGTGTCAGCTGAGGACAAATGGCTAAATTTGAATTCTTTTTGTACTTGGAGAAATCAGTAGGTTAATTAAGGAAACTTCGATCACAGATAGCTTGATTTTTTCAAATGGGAATGCCTATTTTGGTTTAAAGAATCAAATGTAAAATTTGATTACCTTTCTAACGATATAGCATTCCCGATATCAATCTTTTTTAGTTTTCATTTTATTTCAAATTTTTAGTCAAATCGGTGTTTTTCAACTTTCCTGCATGCAAGCAACCTAGCAGGCCATGAAAAATAAACAAAAGCTCGTTAGTATGGAAGAAACCAACTAACTTAGTAGAAAGATGCAAACTAACTAGAGCAACGAGGCAAGATTATGAAAATTCCTTAGAACATATTAGCTCTAACCGGGTATAACAGCGGCAACATATCTCATGTCAGTGAGTAGCAGGAGTATGACAGAAGTGTTTGTTTTTCACAGCCTACTAGCTATTGAGGTCTACTAGAGCTTGACGACTTTCCAAAACTATTAAAAATTTTGAAACAAAAGGAACACTACCAGTGATTTTTGCTTACAGTCTAACATGTTTAGAATGAAATTTCACATTTAATGGAATAAAAAAATTAGTCATTTCCATTTAGTTAAGTCAAAAGTGAAGATATCTCCAACTGGAGTATTCTGAACATCTATTGAAATAATTGCTAGAATTTTTTAATTACGCTATGTTGTAATTGTGATTATTTAATGTAGTTTGCGCCAAACTAAAATTTGTTTTACAATTCAAACAGACTGCAATTCAAGATTCATTTTCCGCGACTTTGCTAATAAGTAGAAGTACCTTCTGAAGAATTTGAAGGGTTCCAGTCAGAGGTATCATTACTTTTGACTTACGGAAGTGGCTACTTTTTTATAGCATGAAGTGTGAAAATTTCTTCAGAAGACATAGGTATTCCACTGCCAGCAATAATCACTAGTAGTTTTCCTTTGATTAAATGTTTTTTTACTGACTTTGAAAATTGGCTAATAGCTAGTAGGCTGTGAAAAATGAGCGTTCTTGTTACCACTGTTGTTTCTGGTTAGAGCTAATATGTTATAAGGAATTTTCATAATGTTGCCTCGTTACTCTAGTTAGTTTGCATCTTTCTACTAGGTTCTAGTTAGTTTCTTCAATATTAACGAGCTTTTGTTTTTTTTTTCATGGCCTGCTAGGTTTCTTGCACGCAAGAAAGTTGAAAACCACCGATTTAACTGAAAATTTGAAATAAAATGGAAACCAAAAAAGTTTGATATCGAGAATGCTATATCGTTAGAAAGGTAATCAAATTTTACATTTGATTCTTTAAACCAAAATAGGCATAACCATTTGAAAAAATCAAGTTATCTGTGATTGAAGTTTCCCTAATTTATCCTCTGATTTCTCCAAGTAAAAAAAGAATTCAAATTTGGCCGTCTGACCTAAGGTGGCGCATTCCATGCTTAGTCGTACCGCAAAGTCAAGGCCTTCTAGGTTTTATAGTCGCTGCGATATTCAATTTTTTTCTGGGACCTACTTAAACCAAAAATGGTAATTTGCGCCTAAACGGTTCGCTTAAAGTTCCATGTGTGATACATAAAATCACATTAGAATTGACCAAGGAATCCAAATATGCAATAATATATAGAGGATTCCATTCAAAAAAATGCAAGTTTGATATGAATCACCCTGTATAAACGTCAAAATTCAAGTGAAAATATTTTTACGTTATAGCCCTTAAGGGTCCCTACCATGATCAAGTGACAGATTTTTGAAATATTTTTTAGTAAGCCCGCAATCCTCCGTCCACCCACTATTGGCCCACCCTGTATACCTATCATTGAAAAAGTGTGACAGTATTGCATTTTAAACTAAACCCTAAAAATCGGCGCAGTATCTGCAGTAAATGGAAAAATACGGCAAGGTAGCATACGTCAAAATTTTTTTGACTAATTTCATGCGATGTCTTTCACAACGCAGGGCACATAAACCACGAATTTTGTAATTTTTCGGGTGATTTAAACATGTAAAGGTTGTTGTTTCCTTTGTATTTTACACTTATGTGTTGGTTGTTTCTGTGACCTGTGTTGTGGAAGACACCGAGTTAAATTAGCCAAAAATTGGTTGATGTTTTTCTTTTGTTTGTGAATTACATTTGAAAATCTGTGACTCAATGCTCATTTCTGTCTTTTTTGCGAGCAAATCTCGATATTAAAGCCCCGAAGATAGTAATAAACATTGCCGAAAGCTTGGCAGTTTCCTTTATGCAGTGACCCGTGTTTCTTTTCAAAATTTTGACCTCAACCCCAAGATTTTCTCTTTAATATCTACAGGGTGAGTCCTAAAATAAATAAACTAGTTTTCCATATATTTTTTTCAGAAAACTGAAAAATTAGCGAGATCCAAAATAAAAATTGTAAATCTAGGCTTGTGTATCAAGACGTACCTACCCTAGTCTGTTTATGTTTAGCTTTTTGTTCGGATTTTTGTCTTATCCGGCAGGCATTGCACCTGTCAGATGGTGCAGTATTCACTTTCTGTTTAACTTTGTTAATTCTAAATTAGTAATTCCTAAGAGCGACAAATTATTACAAACGCAAATTTTAGGATTTGCCAATTTAAAACTAACTATGATAAACTGAAAGTGACTAGTGCACTAATTGACAGGTACTATGCCTGAGGACAAAAATTCGAGCAAAAAACTAAATATATACAGACTAGGTGCGTCTTAATGTACAAGTCCGTAGCAGGGTTTAGACTTACTTTTTTATTCTGTATCTCGCTTATTTTGCAATTTTCGGATAAAAGTTATTTGAAAGAGTTGTTTATTTTTTAGCTACTTCTATGCACAGTTTAAAAAAAGAATCAACTTAGGTCTCACCCTGTATATATACATAAAATATTATGAAAAAAAGAGGCCATGGAAAATTTTCTGCAGGGGGGCCCCGCGAAGTGTCTTGCGGGGGGCCCGAATTTGAAATTACACCACTGCTATAAATGTTTACTAGTTTTATTCCATTAAAACAAGAGACGCAGCGTTACATTTCCCAGGGGATAGGACGGAGGACAATAGTGATCTATGCCAACCTATGATCAATTGTACTAGCTCTGCTCTGAGCAACAAGAAATGTCTTCAAAATTCTGAAAACTTATTTCACATAGATTTGCCAACTTAAATCGTCTCCAGATCAGAGGCTTTTTACGATTTTGATTACAAATTCTGCAAATTCTTTTAACTATTCAACAACAATTCAGTAACTTTTTTACCGAACTAAAAATAATGAGTAAAAATGATAACCTATATACTTCAATTCATAATTTCAAACTTTGACAAAAAAAGAATATGTGGATTACTCTCTATCTTTTTATGAGAGAATCTGGATCGTTATAGGATACAGTGAATCAGAACACTACATTTAATAACGTACTTCAAATTTTTGACTCCTAAGATTCCTTAAATGTAACTTTAGAAGCTTACGTAGACAAGGTACCTAACTTTCTAAACCTATAAGACCTCATAACAACTGCTTTTTTCAAGCAATATTAAAAAAAATCGCAAAACTCGAAGAAGAAATACGTTAATTCACAAAAAAGTGTTTACTAAGGTCATCATCCTATTCTCCGCACTTCATGACTCACTTTGAATAACCTTCTAGGAGGTGATTATGATAGTCCAGATACAACCGCAAACGGAAACGGAAATAAGATGCTACCTGATCCAGAACTATACACTAGATGGCTGCAATTGGCTGCTTTTCTACCAGTGGTGAGGTACCATAACTTACCTAGTGTTTATGGAGACAAGAATATATCGGATATGGCAATAAGCTTAGCAATCACCAGACAAACTAAGGTAATTTTATTATTTAATTAGTTTAGTCAAATTGTTTTCACCGAATAGATGCTTCATCTATTACAGTCTGCATTACGTCTTCTTATTGTGTCAGGTCTCACCCACTCTAAGTAACTGAGAAGCAGACTTTCAAAATGCATTTTATCCAAATTTTTATAATTGAGATAGAGGTGGCGCCGTATTCCTATGATCAAATACTTACTCTTTATGAACAATAAGACAGACAAAATGCATTTAGTCTGCGTGCTATTAGGTAGAAAATCATATCTAGACAAACAAACTGATTCATGGACAAAATGCATTTTGATTGGTATTTTATTGCCGTATTTTGTATGACAATCCGTGAAAGAACTGTGGCAATCTAGTAATGGAGATGACAAGCGGCGTAGAAGTTTTTGAATGATCTGAGACTGATGAGAAAGATAACATGTAAAAAAATTAATAATCGTCTACAATTACTAATATACTATACTATTATATTTTGTTGTTCCATTCCAATATGCTTCACGGTAAACTTTTTTCCAAATATTTTCCAAATTTTTAGAGGTATGACAGTTTTCGGGATTTACCTGTTAAGTTCACGAACTGTATTTGCCACTTCATTTATTTCCATAGCCACCCATGGTATTTTTAGCATTCGTCTCTGTAATCACGTTTTCATTTCAAATGCTTGCAGATGGTTGATTATGACAGCTTTCACTGTCCACACTCCAGCTCTGTGCAACAACACAGACCAAATATAACATTTAATCATTCTTTGTCTCAGCCTTGGATACTCTCTCAACGTTCTGTCCATTTATCTGTAGTGATGCGTTGAGATATGGCTGGCAGCTAAAGACCATAAACTTTATCTTAGCAATATTTATATTCAGTCCCATTGCAGTCCCACTGAAGTATGAGTGAATGAATGAAAAAGAAAAGAAACTTTTTGGTGACTAGAAACAGCAGTGCATAGGCCTAAAAATGAGCCGTTATACACCTCTCCTTACCCTAGTCAAATCCAGCCCTCATCGCAAAGGCAAGGATGGCCTTGGGTTCTTGGGTCCTGCCCATCTTATATCCTCAGGCCCAAGAACTCTTGAACCCAGTATGGTCTGCCTGTGGTACCCAAGGGCCCCACAGCAACATAGAATGTGTGCCGAAGACTCTTCCTCCTCACCACAGCTTGTACACGTCGGGTCGCTTGCTATCCCCGTCACATACCCCCAAATAAATCAGAAGTTTGTGGGCTCAAATTTTTTGAACCACTCCATAGACTAGAGGTGTCAAAATTGGTCATTTTTTTTAGTATGCGTTGTTTTTAATTATACATGTAACGTCCTATTCTATCGATATATTTACAAAATCAAAACTAAAATGTTTTATATCTCGATTATTACCAATTTACAGGTAACTCCGAGACTGAAGAGATTTGCAAGAGTATCTCTCAACTTAGGATTGCCTATAATAAGGCCTCTTTGGATGTTGGACTCTGAAGACCCATCATGCCACACTGTGATGGATGAATTTTCTATTGGTGACGAACTCATAGTGGCACCAATTTTGCAGGCAGGCCGACGGCAAAGAGAAGTAAGTCCATAACGGCCTTGAGAGACAGTATTACTTGTTAAACTGGCCCCATAATAATATAGAGTAAAACCCCCAATTTTTGGCACTTTAAGGTATCATTTCCTTGAAGATAACGATAACTGCTTCCATAAATGCAGGACATGTATGATTTCTATGATTATATAGCCAGAAATCACTGTAGTTTTGATTTTTGAACTAATGAGAAATAATTTATCAGCAAGCTGAAAAACCAGGCAATAAGACAAAAAATATAAACAATTGCAAATTCCGTATTATTGGCACCCTTTTCCCAATGCTTGGCACTGGCTGGTGCTAATTATTGGCACTACGCTTTTTGTATTATATGTAGTCGTTTAAAATAGATATTAAATTGATTTTAACTTTTGTATAAAGAAATAAGTGTAGTTATTACAAAAACTTTAATCAAAACAGTTCAGCACAGGTATCTACAAAAAATAAAGGATATTCTGAGTACCAAATTAAGCCACATCAGATTCACAGCGTACTACCGGTACTACACAAAATTAATCAGTACCTAATACAGTAATAATTATTGTTAGCTAATTGTTCCAGATAATGTAAACATAAGTTCAAGTTCTGTCAAGTTTTCCATTCTTCTTAGATTTTTCTTTTGCCTTGCACATATCTATTTCGTAGACTTTTTTTTCCTTTTGGGGCATTTACTTTTCCCAGTTTTGGATTGTTCTGGGAACATATTTTGTCCCCTTCTTCTTTTAATTACCCTTCGATACCCATGAACCACCCTCTGATGTCCTTCTCCGCAAGGCAAGAAGAAGCGGAGGATATTTCTTCAAAAGTGCTTCAATCAGACGGCACTTCAACCAATCCTGATCAGACATATTTTTTTGAACGGACCGTTTCTTTGATTCTATCCATAAGCTCCTTAACTGACACCTGGAGGTCGTCTCGACCCTAAGAAACCCCCTCCTGTAAATTTTCAAGATCCATTTCTCATCGGATACTAGGTAAGTAGCTCTTTTCCATTATTTTTGAAGTTGTATTCCAGTCTGAACTGTATGGTTGACCTAGGCATCCCAAATTTTTTGAAAACGGACTTGACTTTCCGGTGCGCACCTCATCCAATGCCTTTTGCAAAATATCTTCGGCGTACCAGGAAGGCAAAAATGATACTATAAATCAATTTGCTTAAGCGGTTCATAAAAGGGTCGATTTGCAATGAAAACCAATAACAAAATTCTATTTTTCACCTGATTTATCCTTGGGCCAACAAATAGATCTGGGACTGCCTAGTGTTCCAATTATTGGCACCTTGAAATGCTACGTACTAGCTGATACAATTTAGCAGTACTATCGGAAAATAACTATTTTAGATTACCAGCTATTGTTAAAAATGATCTATATATACTTATATTGGCTGTAATAGAACGATTTAACTGCCTGAATGATGTGTGTGTTTCATACCTAATTTGCAAGCAGATAGCAAGCATAAACAAATGGACAATATTAAATTTACCCTTTTCACTAGCCTTCCAGGCCATTATGATCAACACGAAGATGATTTTGCTTTAGTTTGAAGTACTTATAGTGTACTGGAAGCTACACAATTGAAAAAAAGAGCAGTGGCAAGTATTGGAACTTTATTTAGTCCGCAGTCCTAAGATCTTGGCACCCCATGACAACATTACGCGACCTCAAAAATAGGTTCCAATCGTTGGCACTACGATTTTTACTAAAATAGATGATCGAAAAAAAGTTGTACATTCTTAATATACCGGAATGGACCTTACATAATTTATTTCTGTCAAAAATTCAAGTTTATCACCAGTCATTTCGATATAGAGGGTACTTTTGTGATACCTACCGGTCAAAATTTCGCGCTCCTTCAACAGACTTTCACGTGACACCCTCACTTCTCTGCCGACAAGCAAATACTCGTGAGAGAACACCTTTATAGAAATCATATCAATACTACCATATACTGTTGCCGCATCTACTAGCAGCACAACAATTAGCTGCAGCTTTTTGAAATTCGTTAAATTCTACAAAAATTGCGTAAGATGCCAACAATTAGCGACGTGCCAACAATTGGGGGTTTTACCCTATGTGCAGTCTTTTTGCTATTTTAAGAGAATATAGTTTTCCAAATGTACTACATATAGCAGGGACTGAAAAACTATATTTCACGCTATGTGGCGCGTGTGATGACAGTGGCGGCCCGTGATATGTTCAGGGGTGTGATCTGCATTAAATATACCTCAAAAAATATTCAAACAACAGAGTTATTTGGACATGCCGATAATCATATGAACTCTGGTGCAAAGACAGTGTTTGATGAAGTATTAAAAATACTCACGTCAACTACATGGAATAACATATCTCTAGACAGGCAACCAAAAGCAAAATATACTAACTCGCAAGTGAAATCCGAACACCTAGAAAATAAGGGATATTCGCATTAAAAATTTGTTCACAGCTTGGCAGTACCCTCCCTAGTATGTACACATCTAAAGGGCCCCACAGACATCGTTCTTTTTCATCAGGTTTGCACGACGTGCCAACCGATCACACTCATTTCGGTCCGTGTGTGCCGAAAAACCGTCGTGTTGACCGTCGTTCCAAAAAATCTGTCCGAGCTTGATTTTACCCGTCGGTTTCAAACGCCATCGTGCAACTCGGTACATGTGTGGCCGTTCATCGTGCAATCACGACGGGATTTTACAGTGTCGTTCTGGTTTCAGGTATAATTTGTTACTGAATTAAGTAATTCTAAGTATGTTTCTTCATCCATCCTCAAATAGTTGTACCAATCCCCTGATTCCAGGCGCAATTTTCAGACTCAATTCTTCTAATATGGGAGAATTGGCCTCTTTTTAAAAGCCACTGTTTTACCCATTTAGAACGTTTTTTCTTGCTGTATTTAACTTTAATAGCTAAAGCCGCCGCCAATGCTAAAGTATTATCCGTGTTTAACGGACCAAAAATTTTCGAGAAACTGAAAGAAAACCGAACAGTGTGTGGAGGTATCGTTCCATCGGTTTAACCGACATCGGTTGGCACGTCGTGCAAACCTGATGAAAAAGAACGATGTCTGTGAGGCCCTTAAGACTTGTTCGCTCAGACGTTATTTACCTACCCTACATTGCACTTAAACATCTAAAAACAAATCCTGGCTTTTTGTCGATCCAAAAACGATTGTGTCTGTTGCAAATGTGGCGAGATACTAGTTGGTTGTGTAAAGATGTCCCCTATAAGACCACAACCCCAGTTTACGCAGTTAAACCCCTTTGACCGGGATCGGGTGTAGGCCAACGGAAACGTGGTGCTCCTTTCAGAGCAATTATTGCTATAACCGTGGTGCGTGGCTACAGTTGTGGGGCTGTGAAAATGAAATTGGACGGCGCAATCAACAGACACGTGTGGCCATGACAAAACTCACTAAAATATGGCGTGACCATAACATCACTAAAGCTACCAAAATGTCGCTGGTTCAGTCTCTTGTGTTCTCCATATTTTTGTATGCCTCTGAAACTTGGACTGTTAAAAATTCAAATCGAACTCGCATAGATGCTTTTGAAATGTGGGCGTGGAGCTTCGTAATTCAAAGAGACGTTTCTCCATTATGTCCACGAGACATATCGGACATGTTCACAGAAGCGATAACATGGAGAGACCTGTGGTTTCCCTTAGGGTTGCCGACCGTACCGTACTGTTAAAAACAGTATTATACTGTTTTTCGCTATATCCGCTGCCATAAAGATTTTATCAACATGAGCACTGGCAAAAAATGAAGCTATTTGCTAGGAAATGCGTTAGAAGAATTCGTTAATATAACTAAAATTATTTCATATTTAATTTCTGTTCCTTCCGCTTCGACATTCATAGTAAGGGTATTTTCTATGATGAATGCGAAGTGGCGAGATGATCGGAAAGGAGCCTCAATTAATTTAATGAAAAATGAGCTACTCATATAATTTAAATTTTGACCTAAAATGGAATGAGGCGTTCAGAAATGATAGTTTATTGATAAGCTTTGCGAAAAGGTCCAAAAAGTATGTGTTTAAACATGAAAAAAATGAAATACTGTTTTTTTCTCCAAAATACTGTTTTCTTCCTCCTTAAATCCCATTTTACTTTTTTCTTACAAAAAAAAAGTTGGCAACCCTAGTTCCCCTACACGCTAGGTGGATACGACGAAACAGTTGCTGGATATGAATATCAAGAGCGCCACTGAACTGACAGGAAATCGCGAACGATGGCGAGCTACAGTTTTCAAAACTATTGATAATATTCGTGTCGGCAATCTCTAGCTCCGACTTAAGTCACAACTAAGGTGACCATTCGTCCCGGATTTTGCGGGATTGTCCCGTTTTCAGACGAGCCGTCCCGCATTTACACCGCCCCGGAAAATGTCCTGGATTTTATATATTTCTTTTTTGTATATATTTTTTTAACTTATAAAACAATTTCATCCCCACTCCACGGCTGACACAGCGGAGGATGGAAACACCGCCGCCGATGCGTCATTTTGACGTCACATAACCCAAAGTGACATATAAATTTTGACATGTGACGTCACAATAACGCGTCGGTGGCGGTGTTTCTATCTTTAGCTGTGACGTCAGACAAGCAGTGTCCGGGTTAGATCTTTCTACGCGCCGCGCCGTCCCGCATTGGCATCAGAAAAAAATGGTCACTTTAGTCACAATATATCTATCAAGACATTGGCTGTGTTCAACGGGACTTAGCGCAAAAGCGCTAGCATGGATGCGCCTGCAGGCGCTAGGTGTGACCGTTGAACGACCTTCTCTTCGGCGTGACAGAACTGTCATGTCCATTTCCAGATTTTAATATTTATTATTTGTATTGTCAAAAACCTATGTTATAAAATCACAAACCCCGATATTAAATTGACACTATACAAAGGTAACTGCTTCCCTCAGAACTATAAACGACTTTTTTCCAGTTTTGTGCTGCTTCGCTAACCAAACAGCGCTTTTCTAAAAGCGCTAACCAAGCTGACTGGCGCTTTTTTGACAGCTTGTCGTTCATCGGTTAGTTAGCGCAAAGCGCTCACGAGCGCTTACCTATGTCCCGTTGAACACTACCATTGTGACTATGATGATGATCGTGTGTCACGTTATCAAATACCTTCTCATAATCTATGAGACATGCGAAGATATTTTCTTGCAGATCTAGGCACCTAAATAAGCAAATCAATAAAATATTATTAAACACTTCAACTTCAATCATGGTTTAGGTGTCCGAAAAAAATCGTGAGGCTGAAACCCCTAAGCCTCCCCTAACTTCGTACCTGTACCAACATTAAATATATATTATATAAATTTAGATTTATTTAGTTCATTTCAACCTAGTTATTAATGACATATTTTTTAGGTGTATCTACCAGCTGGAGTATGGAAAGATGGTATAGATGGTAGTTTGAGAAAGGGTAACAGATGGTTACATGACTACAGGGTTGAAGAAAACGAAATTGCATACTTTGAAAGAATGCCAGATGATACTAGATTTTAAAAGAATACTAATGATCGAATAGAATTAAGAATACTTGTGATATACAACCAACGAAATGTTTCATGGTTTTGAACTATTTTAACTTCATACAAAAAATAAATGAAAAACTAGTTCCAATCAAATAATTCCATGTAAAATTTTATTTTATGTTTGTCAAGTTCCTGATTATTTAGGGCTTAAAGAAAATATTTATTAAGTCAATATTTTTTATTTATTTTATGCCCGACCATATATGCACGGGATGTAGGTGTTTTTTATTTAGCTGTGGATAAGTGTGGTACAAAATTGCAATATCTGTAATAATTCTGTATTTATTAAATGGCATTCACAACTACCATAATGGCTAGAAAAGACAGGCAGGCACCAAAACACAACTGTATCCAAGGAAACGCTTTGATGTGATAGAGTATTACAATTTTGTATTATTATAGGTATATGCTGCTCCCCATCCACTACCTTCGCATTTGCATTTTATTAAATAGGCTTAGATAGGCTTTGTAAGGTTGTAAGCTAAGTTCATTTGTAATATTTATTTATTTTTATAGATCCGACACCAAAATAAAATAATAATAGTACAAACCTTTGAGTTTCATTGTAAACAAAAGTTAGTAGGTGTAGTGAGCAACAGGTCACTGTAAAAACCGATACCAAATTTAGAAATAGCCAAAGTGATCAAGATGTCTAGTGGTGGAATTTAGAACCCAATGTTGTATGTGTGCCCATGGTAACTAGATTCTTTTAGCATGCATGTGTACCGACTCATAGAGAATGAAATCAAAACACAGAAATGTTATGATATTGTTTTTTTATTATTTGTTTCTTAACATTTGTTTCGTATTTATTAATCATGCGTGCTGAGTGTTTATGGTATGGTTTTATTACTTGATTCTTGTATTTATCAAATCATAAGTGCTTTGTATTTCATATATTTTACTGGTGAATTATTTATATTGATATGTTGAAATGTACGATTCAAAAATGTCTTAATAATAGTAGTAAACTGGCTCTTGTTATTGATATTGTATAATAAAGAAATGGTTATAAACATTCAGTCTAAATGATAAATAATAATAATACATGGTGGGCTAGATCTCTGTTCAACATCAGGGAGAGAAATATGGATAGGATGTGGAAAAATGTAAAATATCAGCATATTCATATAAATAAATAAATATAACCAACCATATAAAGGAGTAAATAAAGGAGATAATTGAAATAGGTCCAACTTGGGTTAATACCAGGCTATCGACCCTCCGTAAATAAATATCATATATAAATAAAGAGAAATCAGTAAGGATTTAAATAAATACACCTAAACATCATCAAGCTGCAAGCTCCAGGACCTAATACCTAAAGTAGACGGAAATCAGAGACCCATCGCCATATAGTATCGTCTCAAAAGCAGGATGTATAGTATACATTGTGAAACACTTTAAAAATTGTAGCCAGACCACATTAGATAATAATACAAACTCAAAAGACAACATACCTGCAGATAATCGTGGAAAAGACTCAAAAACCCTTTTGTTGAAATGTTGGTCTCCAGCTTGTTACGTTTCTCAAAAACAATCCCCTCTCGTAATTAATAAACAAAACTTTGGCAACGATTACGACGACCCACTACTTTATTCAAGTGACAAAACCCAAAAGCATCACAGAACAGTATCTTTTGCTGTGAACACGGAACTGTTACGGAATTGGTTGCTCTTTGAAAAGTCACTCATGATCTGACAAATAACAAAATATCTGAACAATATATGATGTAGTAATAATCAAATACGTTACTTATCTGAACTTCATCGACCCTCAAACTCAGACCTTACAATTTTTTATAAATCATCCGTCGATGCCGTCAATGTCCATCTTCAGTCACGTGACCGCTCAAGGTGCGTTCTAACGTCTGGCAGCCAGGAGCGCGTTCCGCATCACCACATAGGTAAGTAAACCAAATATTTTCAAATGGAAGACCAGATTGCGCTTATCAGCTACAGCTTTAACCAGCGCCGTACCTTCCATTAATGTCACTATGATCTCCAATAAAAATAAAATTATCAGAAAATTTATTCTAATAATTAAATTCAATTTCAATTATTGAATGTATGTATTGGTCGAGCTTTATAGATAACGCTAAGTGCTATGCTAAACGCTAAAAATACAAATATCTCGACCAGTCCGATGATGAACTTTAGGGCCGTGATTACGTGTTCACTGTGTCTAGTCCGCTGTTTTATGTCGTTCGCGGTATAAAGTAAAATATCATTGCGCGTCGCAATGAACGATTCTGAGTGCGACTAGAATTGATCTTAATTTTGAAGTTTAAGATCTCACAGATACGTTCAAAATTTTGTTTTTTAACCTAGATTTAGTTTTATACTTCATTTTTTTAACCTGATTCAGTATATTTTAGTTGTATAACTTCAAAATGAAAGACTTTGATAAAAAATAGAAAAAATCTTAATTGTGTTGGTAAAATGTTCATTGCAGTTACTTATTACACCCCGGGTTACACCCCCTTGTATTGACGCGACGCTACGCCACTGGCTTTAACATATCGATATGTAGCTTAGAATTTTTATGATCTGATGGACTTATAGTCCAATCGTTACGTCGTAAAAAGAGGCTTTTGATAGCAAAATGTCGGAAAGACACGAAATCTAGTGGGATGGCAGACATTGGTCCCCTGAACCTACACCTAAGTTTGCGACATCTTGATATCGATAAAAAAGAACAAAATTCTGCATAATTTTGGTTTTTACATGTTTCGTGTGCGACCAATAGTTTCCGTCCTACAGTGCGTCAAAGTTAGGGGTTGGTTTGCAATTTTCACTAAAATCAGAATTTAAGGGTGGATTAAGGCGAAGGACTTTGTCGTGTAACATTTTGTTTCCCTAAAAGAATGATATCTTCTCATTTTTCAATTATGTGCAGCTGCCTAAACCCACGCATTTGGTTTAAAAAAATTTACAGCATTTAGAAACGCACCCCTATACGTAGTACCCATATGTGCTGTTGCGAAAAATACTGTATTTGTGCATACGTTTAGTGGAAAGCATACTGTTCCGGCATTGTATAATTAAGATAAGATTCAATTTGCGACATTTGGGGTTGCCGCTAGAGGGCGGGAGGGAGAGGGGTGAAAACTGTTTTGTGACGCTTTTTGACAAATAGCGCCGTTGTGGTAAGTGCTATCGAAAAAAAGTTCAAATGATATATGGAGACAACAAAACTATTCACACTTTTGGTCGTTACATTTTTCGTGTGCGACCAATAGTTTCCATTCTTCAGTGCCCCAAAGTTAGGGGGGTAGTTTGCGATTGTTACTAAAATCAGAATTTTATCGCGTATTAAGTCGAAGAACGCTATCAAAAAAGTGTTGTAACAGTTTTTTTCCTATGAGAATAATATTTCTCATATCACTATTATCTTCAATTTTTGAAATACACATTTGGGCTTAAAAAATTACGATATTTAGGAAGACATCGCTACCTACTACCGATATTTGTCAATCGTTGTCTTAAAAAAGGCTTTTGAGTGCAAAAGGTTGGAAAGAAATGAAATTTGGCGGGATGGTAGACATTGGTTCCCTGAATGTTCACCTAAGTCTGTGACCTCGGGGGGGGGGGTTACCGCTCGAGGGGTGAGAGGGTGAAAAATCTGCTTCGCGATCGCGAGGGGTGTGTTTCTAAATGCCGTAATTTTTTTAAACCAAGTGCGTGAGTTTAGGTAACTGCAGATAATTAATATAATCATATTTTACGTAAGCTTCTGATTCTTCAAAAACTCGAAAGAAAAATAATCAAAATATAAAGTTGAGGCCACCAAATTTTTTCTAACTATAAACAGATTTGAAATATCACCGTAGATGGTAGTTTCGTTTTCACCCAGTAGATGGCGGTATATTTTTTTATGAAAAGTATATAGCAGTATATTTTTTATGAAAAGGGGACCCGGTGAAAAAAAATTGCGGGGGCCCCGAAGACCTTGGCACGCCACTGATTTGACTTCTGCCATTCTTCATGTTCACGTTTATGGTGGTGGTCGGAGTACTTCCTTTGAAGTCTACGGCAGAAATGGCTGCGAAAAGCCTCCCTAAGATGTCTGCTTTTGCTTTGGGAGTAGAAGCGATGGACTTGTTGTCTCTGGTCAAGGCTGGTATTGACGAATAGGAAAAGTTGTGACAAACAGCCTGAGCTACAGGCCAGAATGTTCTGACATGAGCGGAGCTTGTTCTTAATTTTTTGGATGCTGCTATCAATCACGCATTTACAGTGATTTCTGGCGTCGATAAAACTGGTGTTCCTCTCAGCATTTGGATTTTTCCTCCATTCTATGTAATGTTGGCTTTTAGAGGTAACTGAATCTCTACAATACTGATTAAACTGTGGCTTGCTTTTGGAGGCACACTTGACGACGTGTGGAATATAGGCATCTATGCCAACCAAATATACCTCTGTTATTTCTTGGGCGCAAGCTGATGGGTCTCGTGACTTGAGCAGACGTCGTTCCAGGGAAAGGACTGGTAGTAGTCTATGCATCCTGCATAGCGTTGAAACGGTACTATGGTCAGACGATCCTAGTGGAGCGGTTACTTTCACTGTTTAGATTGTTGGAGTAGTTGTGAGATCTGGTCCAACAGACTAGCAAAATCTCCGTGGCGGCTGGGGATCCTTGTTGATTCTTTGACTATCTGCCCCAAGCCGCAGCTAATAGATCTTCAGCTTCACGTCCCTCGTCGTCCGTTCTATTTCAGTGTTTGAGCCAGTACGAGTTTTGAACGTTGAAGGCACCCAGAAAGACTATCTCTGAATTAGGATGACCTTATTACAGCATGTCCACAGTGGCTGAAAGCTTCTTGAAGAGCTCTTTGTAGTTTTTACTACTTGATGGCCTATAGATGCAGCATATGAAGGGACATTTTAAGCCATATGATGTCAAATCCTTCCAGTTCGAGCTCTTCCTCTCGCTGACAAGAAAGCCCAGATTTAAGTTACACGCGTACGCCAAGTCTACGTATAAATCGGGTGTATCCGGGATATCTAAAGCAATTATCCATTGTTGAAGAGCCGACTTGATTTTCTGTAACTGCCAGAATGTGTGGCTTCTCTGCCTGAAGATGTTGATGGACAGAGTTTATGTTAGAGGCAAGACCTTGTATGTTTGTAAAAGCGGCTCTAAAAACGTTTCTCTGGCCTTCGGGCCTGTCGTCAGTGCGAAGTTGCTGCGAAGGACGGCTTCGGTTGTTAGCCGTTAGCCTGACGAGGAGTGGGGGCACAATTCTTTAAACTAACTTCGCTTAATGATCCCCGGACCACCTGTCACCCGGAGATCCGAACAACCAGGTATTTTATCTCCGAAATATTTTCATCCTGGAAGAGCCATTGAACATTGTAATTTCAAATTAATTCAATTTGTCACTTATGAGTAACCGGGGACATCGGTCCAGCGACGGAACATGAGCCGTGATGCGTCGCTTATTTCCGGGAACCTATTTCCAGTGTCCCGGCAATATTCCGATCTTATTGTGGACCATGAAATGGCGTTTGAGCAAGTAGGCCTAATTCTCCTGCACACGATAACTGGCGATTTTTCACAGTATGTGGAAATCGACGCCAGTTAGAAATCACTCAATTCACTAAGGACGGAATCAATAGGCAACATAATGAGATCAGACTCATTTACTACCCTAAAAGACATCTATCGAAAACTTATCACTATTAATACAATAATTCATCTATCACTTATTATTAGGACATATTATTAAAACCCTGATTCAATGAATCATTTGGGTAAGGCCTCAATTTTGAAACCGGCCCTGATTGCGCCCCCCCCTCAAGGAAATGTCTGTATCGACCCCCGAATGAATAAGAACCAGAGGCTATCCAGCACGGAATGTGGCTGGTGCATAGGCCACACGATGGGCCCTTTTGCGCCTCTATCCGCGCTAGTTCCTAAGACCTGCCCTTTTGGCAAAGGCAAGTACATTCTTAGGTCCTATCCGTTTTATCTCTATTGGTTCCAAGGTTCTTGAGCCCAGCATAGTCTGCCTGTGATAACCCAGGGTTTCACAGCGACACAGGATGTGTGCCGAGGATTCTTCCTCTTCACCACACCACGTGCACGTTGGGTCGTTGACCACCCTCATCACAAACAAGTGACGCCTGAAGGTATTGTGCCCCGTTAATAAGCCTACTAACAATCTCAAGTTACTCCTATCCTGCTAATAGCTCCCGAGCCTGACGGAGATGACCAGAGATGTTGTTCCATCTCAGAGAGTGTTGATTCTGGATCCACTCTCCAGTTGTTTTCCTAACCAAATTTGCAGACAGTCCTAAGGCTGATTCCGGGCCCACAAAACTGTTTCCGGATCCCATCCTGGCTAGATGATCCGCCATTTCATTACCCTTTACCCCAGCGTGCCCAGGTACCCACATCAGTGATACCTTGTGTTTAGCTGAGATGTCGTCAAGAGCCCTCCTGCACTCCAGGACCAGTCCCGACGTTATTTTCCAAGCACTCAGTGCTTTGATGGCTGCCTGACTGTCAGAGCAGATAGTAATCCGTCTCCTAGACCCGTCAATTTCCCGAATACGATTTACACAGGCAAGTATCGCATAGACCTCAGCCTGGAATACTGTGGTGTGCCCCCCAAGAGGGAATGAAAGTCTTGTACGGGGCCCGTAGACTCCCGAGCCCGAGCCCTCTCTAGCGAGTGAACCGTCTGTGTACCAGACCTGTCCTCCTCCTTCGATGAGCTGTCTTTCCCTAGACTTCCACTCTTCCCTTGACGGAAACACCACCGTAAATTTGCGATTGAAGCGATGCGTAGGAGAAACTGTATCGCTCCTCGCCAACAAAATAGGACAATCCTCATGCAACTCTGCTAGAATCGTCGAATGTCCTTTGCCTGGATTCATAAAAGTCCAGCTACCCTGACTCCAGAGACGGAACCCAGTTTTTCTAGCTTCCCCTTGAATTACCAGATCCAAAGGAGGAAGATTCAATAGTGTTTCAATGGCACTCAAGGGTGTTGTGCGCACTGCACTGGTTATACTAAGACATGCCAAACGTTGGACCTTATTAAGTTTGGCTCTTGTTGCCTCCGTCTTTATACAGGTCCACCACACTATGGAGCCATATATTAGTGACGGTCTGACTATTGTAGTGTAGAGCCAGTGCACCACTTTTGGGCTCAGGCCCCAGCTACTACCGACAACTCCTTCTGCAGGCCCATAATGAGTTTCGAGCCTTGCTTACCTTATAATCCACGTGCTGCCTCCAAGTCAGCTTGTGATCCAGTATGACTCCTAGATACTTTACTGACTGAGACAATTCAAGTATCGTTCTGAAAAAGGTAGGCCTCACGAGGCCTTCCATCTTCCTTTTCCTAGTGAACATAACGAGCTCCGTCTTTTCAGCGTTCACTGACAGATCCACCTCATTACACCACGTTTCCACAACACGCAGCGCGCCTTGCATTACCTCGGAGACTGTATTAATGAATCTACCCCTGACCACTATGCTCAAATCATCGGCATAGGCCTGTACGTAGACCCCTGTGTTGCTTAGTCTCACGAGTAGGTCATTCACCACTAAGCACCATAATAGAGGTGAAAGAACACCGCCTTGTGGGCAGCCTCGCGCCACTGCAACGCTATAGTTTATGTCATTAAGCGTTGCAGAAGCCACTCGGCCCTCTAGAGTAGTAAGAATCCACTCCACTAGGATTGGAGCAATTCCATGTCTCTCTAGGGCTCGTCTTATCGAATTGGTAGTGGTACAGTTGAACGCACCCTCGATATCAAGAAATGCTACCATAGCCACTTCCCGTTGATCCAACGTTTTCTCCAGCCTGCTGACCAAATGATGAAGTGCCAGCTCAGCTGATTTTCCCGCCTGATATGCGAACTGATAGGCATGGATTTCAACCCTTTGTAAGGGCCCATCCCTGATATATCTATCAACCAACCTCTCCAGTGTTTTTAGTAAAAACGACGAAAGGGTAATCGGTCTAAAGTCCTTCGGACGAGTATAGCTACCTCTGCCCGGCTTAGGAATAAAAACGACCCTTGAATGCAACCAGCTCTTCGGTGTGAAGCCAGTAGCCACGCAGGCGCGAAATATCCTAACTAGGTATGGTAGTACCAGATCCTGTCCATGTTGTAGCATGGCTGGAATGACTTCATCCTTGCCTGGACTTTTGTATGGAGCAAAAGTATTTATCGCCCATCTTGTGCGGTCATAAGTGACGACTTCTCCTGCCATCTGCCATTCCTCTCTATGAGGACGGCGGAGTGGCCTATGTGCACCTGTCTGCTGAGCGGCAACCGATCCCGGAAAGTGCACACTCATCAGCAGTTCAAGCGTTTCCTCCTCGTTATTGGTTCTATGACCATTCGAGTCCGTCAAGGTCCCCAACTTGGACTTGGTGTCCTTGCTAAGGATCCTATGCATCCTTGCCGTCGCAGGAATATCATTGATGGACCTGCAGAAGTTCCTCCAAGATTCCCTGGAGGCCCTCCTGACTTCCCTCTTATATTCCTGTAGCTTTATCCTATACTCCTCCCATTCAGGAGTACCTTTCCTGTACCTAACTCTCGTGAGTAGTTTGTGCAGGGACTTTTTCCTGGTTTCTAATTTCTTAGTCCAGAAGGTGGCATTGCCCGCCACGCCCACTTTGCGTAGGGGACAGTTATCCTCAAAGGAGGCTCGGAGGTCCCTACACAGGGAATCAACTGCCGCCTCCAAGCCCTCCCCTTTACTGAGATCTTGCTCTATAGGACGGAGCCTGCTGCCTAGGTCCTCTTTAAAAGAAGCCCAATTTGCTTGCCTAGGATTTCTAACAAGGATTCCCTCTTTTTCCCCGTCAATCCTAAACGTTATATGTCTATGGTCGGACAGTGACGGTTCCAAGGATACTGTCCAGTCCTTGACCTCATTACAAATACCGACCGTGCTCAGTGTTATGTCTAGGACCTCATCCCTCACATTGTTTGAGAAGGTAGGAGTGTCGCCAACATTCAGAACCTCTAGGTTCGACGTCCCTAGAAATTCCATCAGCTCTTCACCACGTCTATTAGTGTTAGAGCTAACCCATAGGGTGTGATGGGCATTGCTATCACACCCCACGATAAGCTCGAGATTATTATCTCGACAATGAGACACAAGGTCCTCCATCTCTTTTGAGGGAGGAGGATCTCCTGAATCATACGGTAAGTACGCTGAGCATACCACTAAACTTCTTTCGATGCCTTGTTCTCTAAGGCGAATCACCACCGCAACCATCGACCCCCGCTACCGGGCAACATTTTGAATTTTTGCTTATTACAATAAAAAGTGGTATTTTCGTGTATTTTTGTTTCTTATCTGAACAAATTAAGATACATAAAGATTTTTCTAATTTTCTCGCAAAAGAATCGAAAAATTTTAAAACGTCCAGACAAAGGACTTCGACATACCTTTGAAACAAGCTATTACCCGATACCCGTTGTCATTTGAAATTTTGGCGGGAATGACCCTAGGGGCAGAGGGTATAAGGGGATAGAGTAGCTTTTGGTTAAAAAAGTTGTCCCTTATGACAAGTCTTTTGACATGTCTCGGCGTTCTTTTTTTCTTTTAATCGATGGTTTTCGATAAATCCCTGGTGGGAAGTTTCCAAATAAATGAACACACTGTATGTAAGAAATCTGTAGGTAATAAAGTTTGTCATTATTTTTTCCACTGACAGAGTGACATTGACACCAACCGTGGCTCACCAACACACGGAGTTTCGCTGCTGATCGCGACGCTGGTCTGTCGCAAGCCTTAACGCGATTCCGCTGTTCAATACTACATCCTCTGTTTCCTTCCAACGCAGGTGCTATTCCGTTCTAACTCGCTTTCTCTGAATAAGTTTCATACATAGCCGCCAAGTCGCATATAACATACATACATATCGCCCACGTATTGAATATGGATAGTTATTCCATAGTACACGGAATTTATTAGTTATTTTATTAAAATTACCCCCGTTTCCACAAATACAGAATTCAGTTTTCGAGCTTTTTCCAGAAAATTTTTATATAACGTAACAGGATAGCAGAACGATGGCAAAGCTGTTGGAACTAGGAGATATTTTATTGGAATCTAGTAGAATTTCTCCAGTAAACGTACGTTTTTATGAAAAAATCAGTTTTTTCCCTCATATGACCATTTTTTGAAGGGATCAAATCCATAGCCATCGTCTTAACTACCTAAGTAGTTCGCGCAAAATGCTAGGTCGTAATTTTATTGAAGCAATGAATTATTAAGAATACATAACGTAATTAGAATAATCATAGACTGCGTGGCCGTCAGTTTGAATTGTAGTTTCGTTAGCGTGAAAATCGGAAAACTGAGTGATTTGCAAACCGTCGGCAATCGGATATTGACGCTATATATAGCGGCAGCTTTTTATTCTTTTTTAAAAGACATATGTATTTACCGATTTTTATTCCGGAAAAAATTCAGGAGCGCTGGTTGCTGCCGCTCCCTTCCTGATTCTGCTCTCCTATTGAAAACTGGTGAACATTTGCATATTCGGGATGTAATCTGAATACCACAAATATTTTTGTAATATCACAACAATGAATGGATTAAAATAAACATTTTTTTAAACTCAAATTTCGAAATTATTTTTGTTTCTGGATGTTAGAGGAAGTTGAGTACCATATATGAAGTATGCATTTTTCAGAACGAGATTAGTCTTGCAGCCACCAAAATCGAAATTAAGGATACTTCCCCTTGAAATACATAAAAGATTGTCTTTGGAATTATTAGGTATATTTTAATCAGGAGCGCAGAGGCTGCAGAAAGTGAGCTCCGCTCTCTGAATAAGAAGGATCAAATCGGTGTATATAAGGTTGCCGACCGTTCCATTACAGCTGAATGTGCAAACCAAAGGACCAAATTTTACATGTTGGGCCTATTTACGTGCTTTCATTCAATCGTCGCGATGCTTATTTTATGGCGTTTTTACTTGTTACTAAGGTCTAATAATTATCATTCCATGAATTTCTTTTTGATCTTTTTCCCATTTTTCTCGATAACTTCCAATCGTACTAACTTAATAAAGAGCAAGCTTCAGGAAAAGGAAAGCTAAATGATACTACCGTTTTCTCTTATGATAACTTTATAACTTGCGTTACTAAGAATAAACGCTAAATTGTCGGCAAACCGGATCAATAAACTGTGTAAATTGTAATTTTGTTATAGTTTATACCTACAAATACCTACTGCCACCTCGAAAGCAAATCAAAATAAATAAGCAGAGTAAAAGTTCTGCAGGCGCGGATTGAGGATTTTCTTCTAGGGGGGGGGGGGGGCGCTCGCTCGAATGATGACCCTCATATGGACGCGCTATAGTTTTCTAAAGAGCAAAAAAAAGCTCCTCTCAAAGCAACTTTTGCTATTTATATAAATAATCCGTGTTTCCATTACACGTCTAGGGGGGCGGACCAGTGCAGCCGCGTTCTGAAGAGCAAAAAAAAAGGTTAACTTTTGGTATTTACATATATAAATATAACGTGCTTCCGTACAGCTCTAGGGGGGGCTTACGCTCCACCTCTAAATCCGCCACTGAAGTTTTGTATACGTACGGTAGTTAAAGCTTTGATTGGATAAGAAGTTACGCAGATCGATGAAGCTAAATGATATTTTACTAATTTAATATGTATAACTAAAAAGAATCTAGAAATTGATCAACAATCTCTTCTAACCTACTTCGCCTACTTTAGGCGATTGACTGACGGTCTGCTCACTGCACTTCATTATAATCCCGTATCCCGTCACTACGTCACGAGACACGAGTCAACCTTGAGCCCTTCGGACTCATATTCGTAAGAAACGTTTCACATTCACAACACAAAACAAATTGCTAATACATCTACATATAGCAATGTGTTGATTGCACTACGTTATTAGGTACCGAAATGATCAACAAAGTATTGATAACGTAGGTTAAAAATGCATTTATTTCTAGGAAAAATACAGTTTTATTAACATTTACTAAATTAATAACTAAATTAGAAATTTTTATCGATAATTTTTAAAATTTTATTGTTAGTGAATCTGCTGCCTTCTTTTGCCAAGATGATGATCTGAAAAGATATTTTTTCCTTCCATTCTCAATTCCCCCCTCGGTACCGGCGTTGACTAAATAGGGCTGTTTTTCATTTTCATCGAGCTGCTGTGACAGACGTCTCATTTTTTGAGAATGCTTTTATATTTGAATGCAGTAAACATTACACTGAGTAATGCAAGTATGACTTTATAGCAGGACAGGATGACATTGCTGGAGATCTTTGAGTTTAGAGTCGCATCATGGGAATATGACAACCAGCCTGTTCTTAATTCAGCAATTTAGTTTCCGAAGGCAAGGGATACAAATTTGTCAATCCGCCAACAAAGAGATAACAAATTTTAGGCGCTTTGCTTTTACCTGATTTATCTGATAAATCTCACTTGTGACGTCATGACTCATTTCGATGTACGTTCCTTTTGTCTTCTGAGTCTAAAGTGAGATATTTTTACCCCCACTTAAGCCCATCTGCACAAGATCGAAAAGGTAGCAGTTGTCGCAGATCATTTAGATGTCAAATAAATCAATAAATGAGGTTAGAATTTTTTGTAAGTTTGAATTTTAGCGGGTTTTGTGGTGTATGGATAGTCGATAGTATATGGTGAGCTACGAAAAACGTAAAAAAATAGGTTATGGAAAGGATCGACATAACCATAGAACCATAGCATATTACAAAATTTCGAGGATTGACATTTAACTGCACAAACACGTTCCTTTAACTCATCTGAGCATCTGAGGTTTCCAACTGAGCTGAGCCATCTGATTTTTAAGTGATCTGAGTTAGTGCAGATGTAAAAGGAAAGCACCTAATATTAAAAAAAAATAAAGTGGCAGCTGTCACGTGAAATCACCACTTTAAGAAAGTAGCGTTTTACAATTATCGAAGTAGCTTTTACAAATCAGTTGACTGTTACAGACAAATGAGACAAACTACTGTGATAAGTATAAATTTGAATATTCTTCAATTATACAGCGTAAATCAATATTCTCCATCATCCCCTCATTATTATAATAGTAATAAAATAATAAAACTTTATAATTTTAAACGTGAACTTATGAAAAAGGTGTTTTTCTAATATGTTCGTCAAATATCAAATATATTAGAAAACGAAACTGATCCCTTGGTTTTGCAGTTTAATTTAAGTTCTAAACATACGAAATGTGCTTCGGCTTTTCCCGATCGTTATGTTTTGCGTCCGCTTCATGTGCATATGCCCCCCGAACTACACCCCTGAAGACATCCCATGCACACGGAGCATATCGGACCGGTTTTGAAGGGTTGCACGCCTCCTGGAGCATTCTGTTCCCCTTGGATCGAGAACCGGTTTGTGACGTAACTTCGCTGCAAATGATAGACGGCTGACAGCTGTCCACGACTGAGTTGACCCATTTTGACGCTTATTGCTTGCTTTCCGTGGATTCGCTTGTTTCTTCTTCTCCATCTCCATCTTTGGCGTTTACGATTGTTTTGAAATTTCAAGTGAAGAGCAACTTGTCAGCAGGGGTACAAGGGTGCCTCCATGGTGACGAGAAAGTCATGGAAAGCTATTCCAGCGGCGTAGGAACAAATTCTGTAACAGTGAATAAAGAAATTGTAGCAACCGACGAAATAAATGTTCCTAAATTTTTAGCGTATTTTAATTTAGATGCTTAATTTTTTTTGTTGGTTGAGGTATAGGTATCTCTTGTTATACATGAAATTTGGTACCGTGTAATTATAAAAAATATAATACTATGCTCATAAAGGGTTAGAAAAATTGGTGATGACTTCAGCTTCAGCGATATTTAGTCCAACTTTTTTTCCCAAGTTGATTGGCTGCTCACCCACTAAAAATAATTGAATACGTTTATTCCTGGAAGTTGGTTCTATTCAAATTTTGAGACAAAAAGTAAGAATAGTAAAACGCAGGATGATTATAAATTGTTCACCTTAACTGAATAATCATCTTACATAATTAATACTAATAACAATTAAGAGATGTTTGCCACAAAAAAGAAAGGATTGAGTAACGGAGGAAACAAGGATCAAAAGTATAGTTTGGTACTTATAGGTTCCGTATTATTTAAAACAATGTCTGTTTCGTCAGAAAATTTAATCACAATGAAAAGAAAGACAACAAAACGTTAATCAAAGCAGATAACGACCTGCTTATTGAGGAAGGGGCTGTATGAATTGATTCGATGTTGAAAATCTTTAATCTGTGTCTGTGATACATTATACATGAGATATAACAATAACAGGCAGTCATTCTAAAGGACAAACAAAAAATCGAGTTGAATAGATTGACTATGCTTTGATATTAGTAGACAAAAGATCTCGTTCAATGGTAAATTACACCTTGCAGTGAGACCGACCGACAATTGTCTACTCTATTGCCGTCGAAATCCTAGCAAAGCTCGGGCGGTAAGTGGTAAAACTATCAAACGTAAAACAGGTCGTACATTACCCCACAGTATATTGCTTATAAACTTATTTACACGGATGGATCAAAAACCCAAGCAGGGATAGTTGCGGCAGTTATGACTACAAGCTACAAAAGCTTTCTAAAAACTGCAGCATCTACAACGGGAGGGGGCTTACTGCCATCAAAGCAGCATTGAGCTATGTTACAGTCGTTACAGAATTGGAAGATCGGCTAATTTTGGTTGTTTCAGACTCAATGAGTGCACTAGTCAAGTCACCTTAAAACAACTACAGCTAACGAAATTCTGAAACAAGTCAAGGAATGATGAATTGAGATGCTTGCAAGATCTTGGCAAAATAATAAAGTTGGGTCCCTTCGCATACACCCGACTATGACGTGAAGCCTGTTTTTAATAATCAAAATCACGTACTCAATCACTGGCAAAACTCATGGAACGACTGCTGTACACTGTACGAAGTTCAACCGGGCATCCGTACTAGATTGGAACCACCATAAAACAGAAGAGATCAAGTAGTTATTCTCGACTCCTCATCGGGCACTAACTTGACCCATGTTCATAATTATTCATAAGAAGCGATGCACTAATGCGTTCAACGGTTCAACATGCAACTGTACCTTAAGCGTGAAACATATTTTGACAGAATGTCCAACCTATTATTTCGACTACAGGCAGCTGCACCAGATACCACAGGAGTTAGGTACTATGAGATGAAGCACTAACCACGAACTATAAAAGTGTTATTAGTTTTTTAAGACATATCGGTCTATATTATCGAATTTAAAAAACGTACTCGTTCCACCGCAAATAACCGTTTACGGTTGACGCCACTTTATCGTCGGTGGTTGACGTAGTTTATTATCACAGACACCATAAGGTTAACTAACCTCCAGGCAACTGCCCAGAGATTCTATAAACAATCCCAACCTTGATATAATAAGGTTCTTTGAAAAATAACGCGATATTGTATATGATATGGATTTCTGCATCAAACTATCAAACAATTGTTTAGTTTATGGTGTATTACGTAATTTTGTATGAAAAAAAATCTTTTAAATGCACAGCATTTATTTTCGACATGTAAGTATATCTACTAATAAGTGACAGAAAACATAACACCACCCAGCATTAATGAAAATTACAAAAAATGTTTGCATAATGTGTCTTAGGGTTAGGTTGAGACCTCAGGTTGAGACAAATCCAACCGTTGGAAAAAAGTGGAAACTTAATAAAGAGTTGGACGTCCTCGATATGATATGCTCTCAGAAAGACGTCGGGACATACTCCTCACGATGGCCGATTTCTTCTCGAGGTACCTCATCCCAAGCAACTTGTACCTCATGCTGATCGAAGTACCGCTAGAATCTGTGGAGGATAGGTTAAGCGCAGCAAAATTCTTTCCATAATGTCCCGAACATGTTCTAAGGGTGAAAGATCAGAAGATCTAGGGGGCCAAGCCGACAAATCGCCTTGATTGTTTTCATAATGGGCCAATGCAATTCTTGCTACATGTCGTGGTGCATTATCTTGTTAGAAATTTGGGTTAGGGAACATCCCAATATAAAGCAGAACATGTGGCTCCCCTACCTCCTGGAAGTAGGTAATGCATAGAGATCATGTTGCCTCTAATGAATACCTACCAAAAGTGACCTACTTCTATAATCAACCTATATCATAATAATTGCGATAGTGTGGTACAGATGCCTACCCACAAAGAATTGAGGATCTTTCTTGTCTTTCACCTGCCTTCTCACCCTAGCACGGCCATCATACATGCCCAAACATAATCTGAATTCATCACTAGGCACAAGGGTAAAGGGCATCATGATGTAAGGAACCCAACTCTTATACCACTCAAAAAATGTAAATTACCTTCAGGATCGTAGAAGTTACGGCTAGGTTTATTTAAACCGATGTCTCGGTACAAATATTGCGAAACAAAATAGGTATATGTATAGGACATTCAAAAGAGAGCCTGTATTAGATATATATTATTGGAAGCCTAATGAAGAATGAAGATGAAGATCTGTATTGGGATGAAACGCTATGTTTTTGATACTGGAAATTGATGCAGCGGAAAATTTCGTGATCTGATATTTAAAAATCTGCCCTGAAAAGGTTATGGTCAAATAGAAGACATTTAGGATGATCCAAATTTACCAAATTAAAAAACAGAAAATGTGGCTTGACTGGCTTGTCAATAAAAACTGAAATGTGTGAGAATCTCGTTATCGCAGTGGTGTTGTTAATAGACTGGATTAGTCTGACGTCAAATTAAGGTTGGTAGCTCCGTTGACAGCTTGATTGCTTCCAAACAATAAATGTTTCCAATCAATTTTGTGTATGCGAACTTTTTGTTTAAATCTTTCGGTAAGTACGATTAATTCTAAGTGTTTGAACTCTTTTTTCCACCTCAAGAATGATGTAAACTTTACGTTGATGTATCATACTATTAGGTCATGACCACATGTTATTAATTTTGTACATTTGAAAACTTTTTATAGGTTATGTCAAACTTGTCAGTACTTAAAAATATAGTTTATATTTTAATTTTGTGGATTAATTGAGTGTTTTCAATATTTTACAGATATGGTGATGTGCTTTGTGCCAGACTGTAAGCATTACAGTGAGAGGAGGACATGCTCTTTCTTTCGCTTTCCAAAAGACCCTGTTGTTAATAGGAAGTGGATTTCTCTTATAAGGTTTGTAGTTTTTTGCCTGAATCTGAATATATTCACTCATTATTGTGTGATCATTTTGTAGACGAGGCGATAAAGATCCAACTCCATCTTCTTTGGTGTGCTCATGCCACTTTATCAATGGAGACAAGACAAGGCTTCCAACATTGTTTAAACGCAATGAAAACAAGCTGTTTTTATACCAATCACCAGAAAGGAAGAAAAGGTATGATTGATTAATTATATGGTTTTTTTCAAAGCTTCTAAAGCCCTTTTTTATAAAATTAATGCTCATATTCTGTAGGATGACAAAAAGACCTGAAGAAATCACAACTGCCACCCCCAGTATGGATCCTAGACCATCCACCAGCTATGATCCAGAACCTTCTACCAGCTTTGGTCCTAGTGATTCATTAACACCTATAGCTGAATCTGTTGATGAAGGTTCATCTATTGATTTAGGTAGTGAGGATGTTCCCAGTGTATCACAGACAACTCTTCCTACCTACTTAATGACAGCTCAAACAGAGGCAGAAATGTATTTTTTGAGGAAAGAAAATGAAGAACTGAAGGCCAAATTGAATAAAAGACTGACAAGTTTTTCATTTGAAGAAATTAAAAATGATGACAAACTTGTAAATATGTATACAGGTTTGCCAAATGCATATATTTTTGAAACAACATACAGCCTTTTTGAACATATGCCATTAAACTATATACAAGGGTGGACAGTGGGGAAAATAACAAAACGGGATCAATTTCTACTTACTTTAATGAAGTTGAGGCTTAACCTGTTGCATAATGATTTAGCCTGTAGATTCAATGTTAGTCAAGGTACAATAACAAATGTTGTCTCAACTTGGATTGATGCCATCCATGAGATACTTTTTTGTCAATTGATGAAAAATATACCATCAAGAAATAAAAACAAAGAATGCATGCCTGCTTGTTTTAGTACATTCACTAATTGTAGGATAGTTTTAGATTGTACGGAAGTGAAATGTGCTAGGCCTTCCTCATTAGAAAAGCAAAGGTTTACTTATAGCACGTATAAACATTTTAATACTGTGAAGGGGTTAGTTGGAGTAGCTCCCAATGGTGTAATAACTTTTATCAGTGAACTGTATCCTGGATCAGTGTCTGACAAAAAAATTGTACAGGATTCTGCTCTATTAAATAAAATGGCATCAGGTGACCTAATTTTAGCAGATAAAGGCTTCTTGATAACAGATATTTTACCTCAAGGGGTTAGCTTAAATGTTCCACCATTTTTGACCACAGCGCAATTCACTCCACAGCAAGTAATTCAAACCAGAACTATAGCACGTGCCAGAATTCATGTGGAGAGGGCAATACGAAGAATGAAATGTTTTTTAATTTTAAATTCAATTCCCCAGAATTTGCTTCCTCAGGCAACAAAAATTTTTCAGGTTTGTGGTGCATTAACAAACCTACAATTTCCATTAATTGCTGAAGTGGAAAATTTGTATGAGCATGATTAAATATTAAATGTATATATAGAGGGCTATAAGAAGTACAAAACACAATCACTACAAAATTTTATTTTATGAAAAAGTCTAGGTATTATGACTATATTACATTTGTAATGTCGTCTATGAAAATTTCATGTTTAGAAAAAAGAATATTGGTAAATTCTTCACATTGTCTGCAAAATAAAGGTATTTCAGCCATATTTCAGGATAAATAAATCTAAAGTGCTGGAAATTACTTTTATATGTTAGATCAAGTTTTACTTCTTCTGTATGTCAATTTTGCTATGTTTATCATTTACCTTTCTATGCTCATTCATGTACTTTTCCTTTTAAAATATAAAATATTTATATGCTCATATAAGATAAAATATTTTTTGCATTTACTTAATATAGATACACAAATCGATGAGTGAATTTAACCACCTGCCAGCACATGTCAAAAACGCTGTGACCCTGATAAGCTTTAAAAAGCATTTGAAAGAATATGTTTCAGAATGTTAAATTTGGTTTTGAGGGCAAATTCATGACATTCTAAAATTGAACTATTGAGGATACCCTTATAAACTAGTTTTTTTGTTTAATTTGTCTATTTAGATTGAATAATTTAGAGATATTTGTAGCTTAGGTCTGCGGTAAAGACAATTTTTGAGTTTGTGTTAGATTGTGAACTTGTAACTACTGTGAATATGGCTTATGTTTACACAACTGTGTCTTTTGATTTATTTAGTTGTCATAACGTGATACAATCGCATCTTATTGATGTTTTTAAGTTGTTAATTGGTTATCATTTTACTGCTGCATTAAGTTTATAAGATTATGAATATTTGTATTTAAACATTTTTATACCATTATATCATTATTTTTATGTAGGTATATTATAAAACTATTGTAGTATGTTTTTCCTATTAAAAATAAACTATCTTTATATTAAAAGTATACCTAATAAAGTATTTTCTTCCATTTTCCTTTGCACTATATATCCTTTATTGTTCACATTCAAAATGTTATTCACAAACAAATATTGCATTACATCAAATTTAATAGAAAGGAAATATTAATAGGAGATAATAGATTTGTAATAATAATAATAACCCATCTTTATTATTTCTAAAGATGCCAATATCTATATCAATGGAAACAGGTGAGCAGCACAATGGCGAAGTTTAGCTACAGCTACTCTTACACTTATCCAATGAGTGCATACAAATTTGTTTTTTAATAGGAGTAACAGCTAAATTAAACAAAACAACAAAAACTGTTAATTATGTGGTGTACCTAAAAAAATATAAAACATACCCGCAATTTATACATTTTTTTTTGTTTGCCACAAACATTCCAATTAAAGGCTTTTTATTGTTTGGAGGAGAAGGGTTTCAATATATTTTTTAAACTATAAAAAGACATGATTTTGGCAGATTGATCCATGTTGTTGTACAAATGCAATGAAGGAACTTGTAAATATGGAAGAGCTGTGAAGAGGCATTGTTTTAAGTGAGATATTGCATATGTCTAGAATGTTGCGTCTAAAAATCAACTTCTCGCATAGGTATATAGGAGTCTCGGTAATAACTAATTGATGAATAAAAGTTGTGATTATAGGATAATGACCCGATACATGGTCAAACCTCAATGTGAAAATAAAACGAATGCAGTTATTTTGTTCAACAGCTATTCTATTACAACTGACTATGTTTCAACAAGGATAGTAAACTATGGTAGAACATGGACAATACAAAAGATTCACAGTTTTTTCCACACTTTAAAATTCAGGAAACTTTTATTTGCATACAAGGATGTAGGTTTTTTTTGTAACAGGCTGCTGCAGTGTTCCCGAAACCGCAAATTTTCTTTCATATTATGATATTGTAATACGTCCAAACAGTATTGTACCTATACACACAAGAAATAATATGTTCGAAACAAAACAACCTTTTAATGCTTCTGAAATTTGTCTACCAATAATTATGTCAAACTAAATTTGTAACTGAGAAGTTTTTTATTTTTTTAGTTTTGTTAGTTCTTTACTGCAAAGGATTGGCCAGAATATTTTCCCACATTAAACCAGAGTCAATTCACTCCTCATTCAAACCAGAACTATATCATAATATTAATAACAAGAGAGATCATTACATTAAATTTTATCGCCAAACACTAACTATGTATGCAGTTTCATTTTATGTAGTATTGAACACTACACAGTATTAGTCTAGTGCCTTAACATGCTTTGAAATATATATTGAGCAACTCATAATAGGACCAAATAAAAAGGAAATGAAACACAAAAGCTAAGAAGTATGATTATATGTATTTTATAGGCAGGCTACATATGTTTTTCCCCTAATAAAAAGGGAATATAATGTTCAAAATAAAACATTTTTAGAACATTTAGGTGGTCATCAAAACACTCTGCCTCAATGTTTACAATGACTACTTCTTTAGGAGTCCATATTACAAGATATGCATTTTTTCTTTTGGTTATGGCTAGCTGTCCTTGAATTTGCAGAAAATATTCATGTTCTCGATTTACTGAAATGTTTCCATCTTCATCTGAAACAATGATATAATTTCTGGAAGATTTAATATCATCCAGAAGTGAAATATCTCTATACCTATATGGACATTTCATTTCAACTATATCATTTTCCCCTACTAAGCCATCAGGACTAGCACCTAGATAGCCACATTCGTGGAGCCATATTCCAGTAGGGACAACTTTGACATTTAGGGAATCTTCTAATGATTGGATTCCCTCTTTTTCATGCATGTTACCCCACTGAATAGCTTTTAAGTGCTCCATATTATATGTACCTGAAAAAAGAAATTAAATTGTTAAAAAATACTTTATATCAGTTTTATGAAGTTTCAAACAATTATTGCAAAATTTTCTTGGTGATGTCTTTTGGCTATTAGTAAAAGACATATTCACTAATTTATAACCATACAATCATACTACAAGTTAATAAACCACCTGTAAACTTCACCCTAATCCAAATCCTGATAAATAAAACTTACATTTTGTCAGATGTAAAATGTTCAATAAAACAATAACATTCTTGCCTTGATTTAACCATGTTAATAATAATAAAATGTTCATACCTAAAAGCCTTTTGAATAAACTGGGAGGAAAACGTTGCCTCCCACATGCAGCAATAACTGCTGAAAAGTTGCTAGCAGTCAATCTATTCTTCCTTGCAAGAAGCCATCTTGGATTTGACTGTTGTCCAACTGTTTGCTCAGCTATAAGTTTGATAGATTCATCATCTACTTTCAGCTGGTCTTCAAGGTACCTCAACTTATCATCAGCAGTCACATAATCTTCATGAAATATCAAACTTTCAATGTCCACAGTGATTGGACTTCCAGCATTTTCTTTCTGGTCACTTTCTTCCGACAATAGCCACGAAAAACCAACAGACCCATCAAAAACAGATAATTTTTGTCTAAACTGTTTTATCTCTTCTTCAGTCAAATCCCTTGCAGTGGATCTGTGATCTTTAGGTGGGTACAAGTCACTCAATTTCTTGACCTCAGGATCTCTCACTTGCTTGGGCTTGCTCCACACACATTCTTTATCGGTCACAGATATATTGTCCCTAGCAAAAAGAATCAATGCTGCCATATGGTGACATCTCAGCTGTCCTCTTGGGCAGTTGCAAGTAGCAGACTGAATGACCCAGTCAGAATCAAATTCAACCTAAAAATAAAAAGTATACTATAGTCCACTGGAACAATAAAATTACAATATATGTATTACCTCAACATTATATTGACGATCCTTCATGCTAGCATGCACCTTTCCTCTAATAAGGTGAAGGTCAGCATCTGACACCAAACTGTTGACATGTCCTGATTCAACAGCATTTTCACCTTTGCTGACAAGTTTTTCCTCATCTTTGAAAAATGCCATTATGTCGTGCAGCTTGATAACATACTTTGATGCCATAGTTTTGGGGAACCTATAAATTTTAGAAATCAAAATAAAATACCTGGAGACAATCAATAAAACATTTTTTTACATCCTAATAACTGATCAATAACTGTGTATCTAAATTTTGAAATAAAACAAGATTAATAACAATAGCATAATGCATTCTAACCTCAAACAATTAAAACTGATTATTGCTCATATATTTCATAACTACTTACTTTTTTAGGGTTTCGTAGGTCGCAATTAATGCTATGTAAGGAATAAAGTCAGTGGAGCTGAGAAAACTGCTAAAATAATATAAAAAAACAACACCGAAAATTCTCTTATGGCCGTATACTGCACAAAGATGTTTGTTTGGAAGCAGGTTGACGTATAAAGTCAGATTTGCATTGCTGCCAACCTAATTCTGACGTCACGACTAATTGAGTCTATTGGGTAAAATGGTATGATTAGAAACTTTCTGTATAAAAAAAATCCGATTTAATAACAATTCCAATCCTCATCCAATTATTTCAGCTTTTAATAGGTATTTTGAATTTGAATACACGTGTGATAATTTGAAACTGAAATACTTGTTTTCCATTCCCTTAGCATCAGCTTCTTCCAAATGGAGGTAAGTGGCTAAAAATAAATATCTTAAAACTTCGCGTTGACCACGGTGGTTCGGTTTCAGTAATCTTCCTCATTTGCATTAGGATAATAGAGACTGAAGGAGGTATGTGGATCACAGAACAGAAAGGTAGGCATGTATAGAACTAGACTGTTAGTCAAGAATGAGTTGCTCACTTTTTTTAATAACAGAGGGTACGTTTATTTACTTTTCGCTCTGTTGCTGTCTTGTCGAATGTGCTGTTTTGACTAGCAGTCTTTTTTATATGTTAGGGATATTCTTAGATAAGGGATATTGGTGACACTAGGCCTTTACGGAAACACTGATCTGGATCCGGATAGATCAGTTATACGTCAAACAGCTGATGAGGGCTGTTCCAAATTACGGTTCTATCACCGTCCCAGAACTGATTTCATCATGCCCCGCCCATTTTACAGTTCTAAAAACACACAAAATGGGCGGAGGATGGTGAAAACAGTTCTGGGACAGTGATAGTACCGTAATTTGGAACGGCCCTCAACAGCTGTTTGACGTATAACTGATCTATCCGGATCCAGATCAGTGTTTCCGTAAAGGCCTACTGTGTGTTTTATAACAAATGACATAGATGTCAATGTCGACAAAGAAAATGTCAAAATCAAAATGAACGTTATAATAACCTGTTTGAAATTTCAGAATTATCATCGGAAATTAAATGAAATATTCTAAATATCATACATGATACTTTATGACCGATTATACACTTCAAATTATAATGGATTCTTTTTACGACATGCCCAGGTGTGCCCCTGCACCCACTCCAGTCGACAAGGTATATTAATAACTTAGATAGATATAAACAATTTGAAAATATAACTTGCATCATTTCTTTTGACAGTTTTTTGCTGCTCCTGCTGTCCCAGAAGTATCTTTATTCTGTCCAGGCAATGGGCAAACGAATTACAATGCTTGGAGAGTACATCATCATCATCATACCCAAAATGGACATTATGCAGCATCTTCTCAAGTTAACATATCCAAGAACCTCAATATGCGAGGTGTGGAAAGCTCTGTTATCTTGAAAAAGCAAGTACGATTTGAGGGCCCTATCTCACATCACCACCCAATAGCTTCATCTAGCTTATCTACTATACTGAAAGAAAAAAGTGGAAAAGAAAATAAAAAGCCTAATGAATTTGTAGAACAAAAACCCCTACCATCTGCAAATACATTTGAACAGATATATATGGCTAATATTCCTAGTAGGCAACTGGATTTGAGTATAGTTGATTTACCAAGAAATGATTCAAAAAAAGTACAATGTAACAGTTTACCCCATGAAGGTGTAAAATGTAGACAAGTTCGTGTAGAAGATAAACATAGGGAAAATTTGAGCATTTGTGAGGATAAATGTGAATCTGTTACAGATGATTTTAATAAAAATGATAGATTACCTAAAACTTACCAAGAGTTTTTGGAAAAGCAAAAAAGGGTATTGGAAAATGCAAGTTTATGTGATGATAAGTGTGAATCTCAAAAAGATATTAGAAAGAATGATAAGTTGCCTAAAACTTATCAAGAGTTTTCGGAAAAGCAAAGGAAAGGGTTGGAAAATAAAAAAATACTGGGCGATAACTGTGTGACTGATCTTTATAATTATAAAAGAAGCCCTATCAAAGTACCATCTCCAATCCGTGAGAAAAATTATAATAGTAGATGTCCTAGCTTTACTCATGCTGGTAGAACAAAGCCATTTGGAAATCCTAGTCCAGATAACAATCAACAATTATTGAATGAATCACATTCAGTAAGAAACATACAAAATACACAAGCATCCAATTTTGATTTTAACCATAGAGAGTGTGAATCAGAGGTATGTATGTATTTTGATTTGAACCATAATAAAGTACATTTTGTTTGGGTTATCTAGCAAATTTGTTTATTATAGTTTTAGTTCAAACAACCAATATTAATCTTTGGTAGATGAAAGTTGAATATGTTTTCAGCATCAAATACCCTCCCAACATAAGTGCGCTTATGGTATGCAAAACATGTGCAATGAAGATCAGAATAAAGATGCCAAGGGATGCATTGCTGGTACTGCCAAAAATGTTGAGGAATCACAACAGATATCTCCAGCTTTATCAAATGAGCCAACTACCACAGATCTATTGAAAATAATTGCTCAACAAAATGAGCAACTTCTACTCTTACAGAAACAAGTTGCTGTGCTATTATCAAGAGAAAATACAACACAAAATAGGCCTCAAGTCATGGGTATGTTTTTGTAGCTACTAGTTCCTTAATCATTCAACTCTATAATCAATTGATTTTCATTCAAGACAAAAATTAGGCTCAAAAAATTATTTGATTTGTTACAGCTTGATACTAGGTAAACAACATTGGTCTTGATATCTGTTTGAAATTTAGCGAGAGGTAAACCACTGACCTAAAATTTGTACACTAATGCCCATTTTGGGCATTACTCTGTAATTTTCACGCCTAATGCCGGCAATGACCAGTAACTCTTACAAGCCTTATAGAAGAAGTGCAATTGGGCTTTTGAATACAATTTTTTTTGTGATAAATCGGAAGACTGCTTATAAGACTATAAAACTGTTTTCTTATATTTTTCGCAATAATTCGAAAGTTATATCAAAATATAAATTTATTTTTGAATTCAGTACCGAAGACACGCCGACAGCTCCCGAACACGTGTGACGTCAAAATGTTATCCTTTCAGCAACAACGTCCTACTTCAATACCTCCTACCATTAGTTTTTCAAGATTCCCAGCTAATTGTGAAAATAGTTACTTATGTAACTAGTGTATATGTTTTGCACCATAGACAACAAAGTTTGCAGCTCGAGACAAAGTCTATGATCAAAATAAATATCTTTTTGAATCTTTGAAATTAGATTACAAATTTCAGTAATAAAGTACCTAATCAAATATGTTTTGTTGAAGCAACTTTTTCGGCAGGGCCATGGAGACCCAATGATATCAGTATTCAGGCGGTGTTGGTTCGAGTCCAGGCCTTGACAACTTTTTCAATTTTCTTCTGCCAAAAAATTTATTAACATGCTTTTTGCACATGTTACTTTTATTTCTACGATCAACATAAATGTGTTTTTAAATCAAATTTTATTAGACATTTTACTTGCACTAGTGCAAAAAGTAAAAACCAGAGGCAGAGGAGAATTCAAAAAATCAGTAGAAATGAAGTTTGTCAGTATCAGTCGCCAATTGCTCTGATTGCGATATCAAAATTGAACTTGATCCAAAAAAAGTAAAATTAATAGTAATTTCTGTTGTACTTGTGATATCTCTCATAAAATAACATACTTATTTCGAATGTATAAGAAAATAATAATAAAACAACAGCATATCAATCAATTGTTTGGTAAAAAGAATAAAAAAAGTGTTGTTATGGCCTGGGCTCTAACCAACACCACTTGAATACGGACATTGTCTGGTTGGAAGCCTGAAGCTCACCTTACATAATTGACAAGTTTTTCTCCCGATTTTTCCTGACTACCTTGATCACTGTGTTTGCAATAAAGTTATGTTTATTTTGTTATAAATTTCTTTGAGTATACTTCAATCTGGTTCGTAAATTAAATCTTAGAACAGTAGAAATCGTATTTTTAACGAATGAAGTTGATTTACGGTCGAGTTTTGCGCAAATGGATCTCTGAAATGCATCAAAAAGAAGTAAGTAAACCTTGAACTAAACAGACATTACAAACGTTAAAAATTTACTCATATTGTTACAAGCGCTAAGCAGCAGAAAACGACTAAACACAGCCGAGTGCAACAGAAAATAACAGAAAACAGCTCAAAACAACAAAAAGCAAGCAGATAACAACTGCAAACCATAGAAAACGACCAAATACAACCGAATCGAACAGAAAACAGCCCACAGCAACAGAAAGCAGGCAGATAACAGCGCTAAACAACAGAAAACGACTAAACACAGCCGGATACGACAGAAAATAACAGAAAACAGCTAAAAACAACAGAAATCAAGCAGATAACAACTGTAAACGGTAGAAAACAACCAAATACAACCGAATAGAGTCAAAACTAACACAAAACGACAGAAAGCAAGCAGATAACAGCGGGAAACAATAGAAAACGACTAAACACAGCCGAATACAACAGAAAAGAGCAGAAAACAGTTAATAACAGAAAGCAGGCAGATAACAACTGTGAACGGTAGAAAACGACCCAATACAACCGAATAGAGTCAAAACTAACTCAAAACGACAGAAAGCAAGCAGATAACAGCGGGAAACAATAGAAAACCACTAAGCACAGCCGAATACAATAGAAATGAGCAGAAAACAGCTAAAAACAAGAGAAAGCGAGCAGATAACTGCAAACGATAGGAAACGTCCAAATACAACCGAATAGAACAGAAAACAGAGCATAACGACAGAAAGCAAGCAGATAACAACTGTAAACGGTAGAAAACGACCAAATACAACCGAATAGAGTCAAAACTACTTCTAAACTATTTTGGTAGTAATTGTTAGGACTTACGAGTTATGTATGCCAATCAAACGTAGGTATATTTAAAAACTTTCCCCCACGGATTTATCGAAAGCGACAGATTAAAAGAAAAAACGCCGAGACACGTCAATAGATCTGGTAAGGGGACATGTTTTTAACCATAAACTTCTTTCCGCTCTTGCACTATCTGCTATCCAAGATCATCCCATTAAAAAAATTAAATGGCTAGGGGTATCGAGTAGTACCTCGTTTCAAAGGTATGCCGAAGTCCATTATTAAATGTTGCCCGTTATTGGCTCAACAATTATACAGGGTGGGCCAATAGTGCGTGGACGGAAGATTGTGGGCTTACTAAAATATATTTTAGAAACCTGTCACTTAATTATCATATCAAACTTACATTTTTTAGAATGGAACCCCCTATATATTAGTGCATATTTGGATTTGTTGCCCAATTCTAGTATGACTTTATGTATAGTACATGGAACTTTAAATGAACCGTTTCGGCCCAAATCACCATTTTTGGTATATAAGTAGGTATCACAAAAAAATTGAATATCACAGGGATTATAAAACCTAGAAGGCGGTCACTTTGCGGTATGATCAATCATGAAATGCGTCACCTTAGATTAGACGGATAAACTTGAATTCTTTTAATAGTTGGAGATATCAGTAGATTAATTAAGGAAACCTCAATCGCAGATAAGTTGATTTTTTTAAATGGGAATGCCTATTTTGGTTTATAGAATCAAATGTAGAATTTGATTACCTTTCTAACGATATAAGATTCTCAATATCAGTCTTTTTTGGTTTTCGTTTTATTTCAAACTGTCAGTCAAATCGGTGTTTTTCAAATTTCCTGCGTGCAATCAACATAGCAGGCCATGAAAAATAAACAAAAGCCCGTTAATATGGAAGAAACCAACTATCTTAGTAGAAAGATGTAAACGAACTAGAGTAACGAGGCAAGATCATGAAAATTCCTTATAACACATCAGCTCTAACCGGATACAGCGGCGGCAAGATATCTAATTCAATGAGAAGCTGGGGTATGACAGAAATATTTGTTTTTCACAGCCTACTAGCTATTGAGGTCTACTAGAGCATGACAACTTTCCAAAACGATTAAAAATTTTGAAACAAAAGGAAAACTATCAGCGATTTTTGCTTACAGTCTAACATCTTTAGAATGAAATTTCACATTTAATGGGATAAAAAAATCATTTCCGTTTAGTTAAGTCAAAACTGAAGCTTTCTGAACATCTATTGAAATGATTGCTAGAATTTTTTAATTACGCTATGTTGTAATTGTGTTTATTTCATGTAGTTTTCTACAAACTAAATTATGTTTTACAATTCAAACAGACTGCAATTCAAGTTTTTTTTCTGCGATTTTGCTAATAAGTAGAAGTACCTACTGAAGAATTTGAAGGGTTCCAGTCAGAGGTATCATTACTTTTGACTTACGGAAATGGCTACTTTTCCATGGCATTAAATGTGAAAATTTATTCAGAAGACATAGATATTCTACTGCCAGCAACAATCACTAGTAGTCCTCCTTTGATTAAATGTTTGTTTACTGACTTTGGAAATTGGCTAATAACTAGTGGGCTGTGAAAAATGAGCGTTCTTGTTACCACTATTGTTTCTGGCTAGAGCTAATATATTGTAAGCAATTTTCATAATCTTGCCTCGTTACTCTAGTTAGTTTACGTATCTTTCTACTAAGCTATTTGGTTTCTTCCATATTAACGGGCTTTTGTTTATTTTTCATGGCCTGCTCGGTTGCTTGCACGCAGGAAAATTGAAAATACCGATTTGACTGAAAATTGGAAATAAAATGAAAACCGAAAAAGATTGATATCGAGAATGCTATATCTTTAGAAAGGTAATCAAATCTTACATTTGATTCTTTAAACCAAAATAGGCATTCCCATTTGAAAAAATCAAGTTATCTGTGATATAAGTTTCCTTAATTAATCTACTGATTTCTCCAAGTACAAAAAGAATTCAAATTTAGCCGTCTGACCTAAGGTGACGTATTTCATGCTTATGCGTACCGCAAAGTCACGGCCTTCTAAGTTTTACAATCGCTGCGATATTCAATTTTTTTCTGATACCTACTTATAACAAAAATGGTGATTTGCGCCTAAACGGTTCGTTTAAAGTTCCATGTCAAAATCACTAGAATTCACCAAGGAATCCAAATATGCAATAATATATAGGGGGTTCCATTCAAAAAAATGTAAATTTGATATGAATCACCCTGTATAAACATCAATAAAATTTAAGTGAAAATATTTTTACGTTATAGCCCTCAAGGGTCCCTACCATGATCAAGTGACAGATTTTTGAAATATTTTTTAATAAGCCCACAATCTTCCGTCCACGCAATATTGGCCCACCCTGTATAGGCGATGTTCAAATTCCTAATGATAGTTCCACAACAGCGGAAATTATTCCAATTTATGGTGCTCAAAACCACTGTGGCAAATGCTGTTCCATTTAGCGCCAGACTTTGTTACAAAATTCACTCAAACTGGATCTGTTGCAAATGGAAAACGGAGGGTTCCAGATGAAGCCGCTCAAGATGAAGATTTAGGTCATTTTGGCAAAAACCCCAATACTTCATTACGCAAAATTTTGGATCTGACTGATATTTCATTTGACACGCAGCTACTAAACTCCATAAATGGCATCCATTCAAAATGAAAATAGTGCAAGAGTTAACCGAAGACGATTACGATTGGCGAGTTGAGTTTCGTGAACAAATGACTACAGCGATTAATGGTAATATCTTCTTCTTCTTAGAGTGCCATGCAGATTCCTGCGTAGGCGTCCATCCTCTTCCTATTAAATTTCTCTATTCACAGCTGCATTTTGTATCTCTCCAAGGCTTCTCATTCCTGCCCACTGTCGAATGTTTCTGAGCCAGGATAGTTTTGTACCAGGCGTTGTAACTGATAACGTTCTCCCCGTATTACGTGTCCCAGGTAGGCTATTTTTCTTTTTTTAATTGTGTCGAAGAGCTGTCGGTCTGTTAGTTCATCTCTTCGGAGAACTTCTTCATTTGTTACATGGTCTACCCAGGGTATTTTTAGCATCCGTCTTAAGATCCACATCTCGAGAGCTTCAATATTGTTGATTGTGGTTGCTTTCAATGTCCACGCCTCCATTCCGTAGAGCAGAACTGACCAGACATAACATTTTACCATTCTGTATCTGAGGTTGAAGTTTAAGTTTTTGTCAGTGAGAAATTTTTTAAGTTTTAGAAAGGTTATTCGGTGCTTGTTCTATTCTGCAGTTTATTTCTTGGTCTGGATCCCATGTTTCATTGACCATGCATACTAGATATTTAAAGTGTGAAACTCTTTCAATGTTTTTTTCCGTTTATTTGTTTGAATGGTAATATCATTCATATGTAAAGAATAAGAATATCTGTCTCACTGATGAATGCACATTTTATCTAACTAAATTAGTTAATCAGCATAACGCCAGGTATTGGAACAATCAAAATCCTCATGCATTTATAATAATAATAATAATAAAATGTCTTTATTAGGAACATTATAAAAACTAAAATTACAATGTATCCTCTATGTAGGCGGAGTCTAGCTACAGAGCTACTCTACTCAGCCTACCCATAATAAAAATCTGAAAAGAAAAAACTAGTCTAAAAACGGATATACAGTGTAAAAAGTTAAACATGTCATAAATTCATCAGTATTATTGCACGACATTATCACAAATATGCGTGTTTTACTATTTTTCGAAATCTGTTTACTGGTAACTGCTTATACGTATCATCTAAATCATTGTAAATCTTGATGGCATTGTAGGTGTATGATCTGCGATATAGTACAGTTTTGTACATGGGTATCTCCAAGCGATATTTGTGTCTAAAATTGATGTCTAAATTACTACGTCTAAATACAAATGTTTCATAAAGGTAAGGGGGGGAGCGAGAAGAAACAATTTTTTGTGTAAATGTTGCTAAATAATATTTACATGCATTTTCTATGCCTAACCAACCAAGTTGATTTCTCTTCAAAGAGATATGATCGTATTTTTTCAAAGAAAATACAAATCTACAACACATGTTTTGCAGTTTTTGTAGTCTGTTTTTAGTGATCGAATCTAAACAAAAATAGTATACACTGCTACAATAAAATATGCTAGGAAATATGAGAGACTCGCAGAGTTTTTTTCTTATTTTAAAATTCAAAATTGAACGATTTACATATAAGGACTTCAAAGTAATATAACATTTTTTCAAAACATTTGACACATGTTCTTTGAAACGCAGAGTATTGTCAATAGTCAATCCCAAATTTTTGGCAGTATTTACCGTATTCAAAGACTCGTTGTTAATTTTGACATCAAAGTGATTGGTTATAAAATGATGTTTAGGGCCTGGGCAAAATAACATTACAGAACACTTGTCTTTATTAAGTTTCAAATTATTATTTTGAGAGTAGTTTGCAATGGCATTTAGATCATTATTAATCTGAAGGAGTGCACTATCCATCGAGTTGGTGTTGAAGCTTTTGTAAATTTGTGTATCGTCAGCATAACACATTACTGACGAGTTTTCTACGGAGTTGGACATATCAATTGTGTAAATTAAATACAAGAGTGGTCCCAGGACTGACCCTTGAGGAACACCTGAGGATATTTCAATTGGGTTGGATAAACAGCTATCAATCATTACTACCTGTCGCCGATTTGAAAGATAGGAATTAAAAAATCTCAAAACATCATCTGAAAATCCATAAAACTTCAACTTAGCAATAAGGAGACTATGGTCTATTCTGTCAAATGCTTTAGAATAATCCAAAGCTACAAGGGCTGAAGCATTTCCAACATCAAGTTCAGAGATGATATCATCTAAGACTTCGGCCAAGGCTGTAGTCGTGCTAAAACCTTTTCGAAATCCTGATTGACATGATGGAAAAATATTATTGTCAGTGAAATATGCATATATTTAATGTTTTACGATTTTTCTAATATTTTTGAAATAACAGAAATAATGGTAGTCGGTCTCAAATCCGATAAACAGTTTGGATATCTGCATTTTGGTAAAGGTTTCACGACTGACAGCTTCCAAGCAGCTGGGAAATATCCAGCTTCCAGGCAACAGTTCAGTAAATGGGTCAAAGGTAGTAGCACCCGTGGCAAACAATGTTTCAGCATTGAAAGTGTAATTCCATCGGACCCTGCAGAATTTGAGTTTAGAGACAATACTATATCAAGAATGCTTTGTGGTGTGGCGAGAGTGAATTCAAACCTGGTACTATCACTGAATTTAGAATTATTGAATATATCACAGAGATCTTTACAACTGTCCTTAGGTGTAAAAACAGAAGAAAAATAATGTTACTTCAATATTTGACTTCAAATTTAGGGAATTTAATGCTTTCCATAAATGCTTATTACTTCTAGATTTTTCGTTATAGCTAAGATATGCGGCTTTCTCGCGTCTTATAGCCGAAACAATAATGTTTCTCAACTTCTGATAATATAGAAAACTAGCAGGTGTTTTTAAGGACTGATATTCATGAAATGCTTTATCCCGCTTAGACATTAGCTGTTTTATGCACTCTGTTAGCCATGGTGCATAGGGCTTACTAATACGTGAGGAGACAATAGGAGCGTGAGTATCAAACAAGGTTAAAATTTTATCGGAGAAAAAAGAGACTTGTAGAAGACCATACCCAGTACCCCCAAAACATTATCCGCTTGTCACTGGAACCATTGCAAATCAAATTGAAATCTATTTCGAGCAAGACGGCGTGATCCTTCTTACTATGTTCTTCCGATTCGGCAATGGCTAGATGACTCATTGCCAGATAAATGGATAGGGCGAATAGGGCCTATGGCCTGCAGATCTCCTGATTTGACGCCATTAGACTTTTTCTTTATGGAGCCGTTTGAATTGTGTTTAGTCCCCAACCTAAAAGTTTGGGTGGCCTTCGTTAACGGATCATCGAAAGCAACCATGATATCCCACAACACGTCTTTGCAATTGTCTGTCAGGAATCTAAACATCGCCTATATCATTGTTTGGGCAATAATGCGCAACATTTTAAACACCGATTGCAATAAACAGTGATATTTTCGTGTATTTTTGTTTTCTATTCGAAACAAATTAAAATAAATAAAGATTTTTCTAACTTTCTCGAGAACGAATTGACCGATTATAAAAAATCAAACGTCAAAATAAAGGACTTCGACATACCCTTGAAACAAGATATTACTCGATACCCCTTGTCATTTAAAATGTTTAAGGGGGGGCAGAGGGCCAGAGAGGAGGGTAGTTTTTGGTTAAAAAGTTGTCTCCCTTGACAAATCTTTTGACGTGCTTCGGCGTTTTTTCTGTTTGTCAATGGTTTTCTATAAATCCGTGATGGGAGGTTTTCAAATGAACTTATTGTTTCCTCTAATGTCTTCGTTATGTTACCCGCAATTATGTATAAGCATCCGCATCTGACTACTTGCTGACCACAGTGAAGGCCACAGGGCAGTAGGGTACAGACAACCAAAAAACATACATAACCTATTTTTTGTTTGTATACTTTCAAGATTGAAATTCTTGCAATGCCCACATAAATGCCCGCAATTCCCGTTTAAATGTCTGTAATTTTTAGTAATGCCTCAAAATCTTACACAATCCACCGTAATGTCCCGCAATGCCCATAACAATCTCCGCATTGCCCGGTTTTTGTACACCACTTTGCCCGATATTTGTACACCACTTTGCCCAGCGGTTTACCCCTCGAAATTTAGTTAGTTATTTAATATTACTTTTCCTGACATATTCAACATGTTTACATGTACAAATAGACTAAAAATCACAAAATGCAACCACAGATAGAGCAGAATTTGGTATACAAAATAACAACCTAGATTTTATCATTTCTTTTTCTTCTCGGTGTCACTGAAATATTTGTGAAAGTAATACTATTGGGAATTTTAGATTTTGCTAGATAAAAAATATCTATGTTAGAAAAGAAAACAATATTATGTTGATAATTCTAAAAGTTATGGTTTGTTACTATGTTTAATGATACATATAAATGTTGCAGGTGAAAAAATTATGTCCAGTACTCAAACTGAGCACTTTCACCAGCAGATGTACACCCCAAAAAAGAGAGGACTTTCAAAATTTTCCATTGACATGATGACCAGCTTTGAAGTAGCCATCAGACCTTCTCAACACAACAAGAACCAGTTCCCAAAGATTCAAGAGATAACAGAAACAGAGAGTGCTTCTGAGCCCATAGAACCTTCTTTGAGACTGGAAGAGCCTGTTAATATCCCTGAAAACTGCCCTAGTCCTGAGCCAACTGTGAATATTGAGATGCAAGACTATGATAGTTCAGAGTAGGTCTATATACATATAAATTTGTTTTTCAGTAATTTAAGGTTTCAACAACTTCATTTTTTAGTGAGGACTGTGCTTCAGAGATAGGAGCCACTTTTTATAAGAATTTAATGGTAAGTTAAATAATTATGGCAGTCAATAGTCCAATTGTTGCAAGAAAGGGATGTATGCCAAAAACCTTTTCTCATTTTTATTAATATTCTTTAGTCACTTCATACAGGGTGAATTTTTAGTACCGGCTCGGTCGATAACTCCACTACTGTAGAAGATAGCGAATAAAGTTGTATATAAAAGTTGTAGCCATGGATATGCTCCTTGCTCAGAAAATATTTTTATTTATACTGGGTGATCCATAACTACATGGTTATGCAAACATGCATTTTTTTAAATGAGACACCCTATATATTATTTCTTATTCAAATTCTACTGATAATTTATGTTCTTCCAATATAGGGTATTGTTACATTATACAGGGTATTTCAAAAGTTATGACCATTTTTATATCCAAATCGCGGTTAAATGAACGTACTGTATATCAAAAAGTGATGAATCAAAAATATTTTTTTTACACGGACGAATAAAAAAAAACCTCTGGTTGTAAAATCGGTTATAAAAGAAGCCCGCGACGCATACTAGTTTACAGGGTGATGTAGAATGCAAAATCTAGATTTTCTCTCTTTTTTTAAATGTAACCCCCAATATTTTATTATACCAAAGAATTGCTTTTAATATGCTCTTTCATCTTTGTATAGCAATTCTTATGGCTACATCCATTAGTTTTTGAGATTTTTCGATTTTCCTACAAATTTTAAATATACCTTCTATTTGTTTACTAAAATTCATTTATTTTGAGAAAATACCACCAAATTTTATTTTTTATTAACAAACAACTATAATATAAGGCCATCATCGTACTTGATCAAGTCAAAACACTGAATTAATGAGATAATATAGGTCAAGTGTGCTGAGAAAACAATGTTATAGACGTCATCACGCTTAATTATCAAGCAGATCTATCAGGTAGGCTATGAAATATTAAACGACACAGTCCAAATAAAACTATTCTTCAATCTTTCAAACACATTAGTTTTAGAGTGCCTCCGGTCTGGATATTGCTGTTCATAGTTGATATATTCTAGGGGCAAGTAGACAATTTCTCAAAGATTCTCCTAAATACCCTCAATGGAAAAATTAATTTTTAAAGCTGGTTTTTCACACAGCACGGAATTATTGAGCAGGTTATGAAAACTGTCAATTTTTCAAAGCCTACTTGATAATTCTGCTTTATAATTATGCATCACGCTTACAAAATTGTTTCCTCAGAATACTTGACTTTATTATCTCGATGATTCAGGGTTTTGACTTCATCAAATACTATCATGACCTTATAATTTAGTTGTTCGTTAATTAAAAAACAAATTCGATAGTACTTTCTCAAAATAAATAAATTTCGGTACACAAATAGAAGCTATATTTTAAATTTACCGAAAAATCGAAATATCTCGGAAACTGAATGACGTAGGTACAAGAAGTGCTATACAAAGATGAAAGGGCATATTAAAAGCAATTCTTTGGGATAATAAAATATTGGGGGTTACATTTAAAAAAAAGAAAAAATGGATTTTGCATTCTACATCACCCTGTATACGAATATGCATCATGGACTTTTTTATAGCCGATTTTAAAACTAGAGGATATTTTTAATCTTTTCGAGTGAAAAAAATTAAAAAAATTATTTTTGATTAATTACTTTTTGATATACAGTTTACGTTCATTTGACCGCGATTTGGATATAAAAATGGTCATAACTTTTGAAATACCCTGTATAATGTAACAATACCCTATATTGGAAGAACGGAAATCATTAGTTGAATTTGAATATGGAATAACATATAGAGTGTCTCATTTAAAAAAATGCATGTTTGCATCACCACGTAGTTATGGATCACCCTGTATAAATCTAAATATTTTCTGAGCAAGGAGCATATCCGTGGCTACAACTTTCATATACAACTTTTTTCGCTATCTTCTACAGTACTGGAGTTATCGACCGAGCCGGTACTAAAATCTCACCCTGTATATCTGTTTCAGGGACAAGTCAATAATATTTTGAAGAAAGCTCAACACAAGACTAAAGAAAATGTAATAGATGGAAAAAAGATTAGTGGAAGGAGTGACAAGACAATGCATAGGATTAAGGAGGCTACCCTAAAGCATTTGAAAAATATTGGTATTACTGTTGATGATGATGATGGAGATTTATCCAACAATACTTCATTTAGGTGAGTCCAGTATATGGATAAATGTATATTATACCATTTGTAAAAAAAGCTTTACCAAATATCAGTGGGTCTATTCAAAAAAATGTAAATTAAAAAAATTATCATAAGGTTTTATATTTAAATTCGAAAAATTGTTTGACCATTAAAGTGAAAATCATATGTTAAAAGAAAAAGATAATTGTTTGACAGTTCCTAGGATAAAAACTAAAATAAAATGTCCAGTGTGACCATATTTGGTATTTTCAGTACTAAATTGGTATAATTAAGGGCTTGCCTATGGCATTTGGTATAATTTTAGTACATTTTTAATTCTTGGTATAATTTGGTATAATCCCCAACATGCACCCAGTCACCCACCCACAGCTTATAAAACAGAGGTTGCACCGGTTGCACGTTGCACCCTAGACCATAAAACCCCTCTAGACCGCACCGTATTGTCCGTGTTTCTGTTTCGTAAATAATGTTCTGTGTAAGCATCTGTCAGTGACATTTGCTAACCGCGTATGTTTTGTATTTTATAGTTTTGTGCTGCATACCGCTGTTTTGTGCTATGCTGAATTGGAATCGCCACCGTTTCACAACCATAACCTTCGTAACATGTGTTTTATTTCAATCTAATTAAGATGGGCACAACATGTACCTAGAGAGTTTATAGCTATTAATTGCTGTTACTGCTATCTAAAGTCGTAGGATCATGTACTGCTATCAGCTCCCAAAATAGGTCAAAGGTCATGTTCATGTGTCATGCATCATGTCATAACCTCTTAACCATAACGAATTAATTTTGAGGTTAGAATTTAAAATATATTATTGACATTAAAGGCTTACATCTAAATTTATGTTCTGTGGATATAAAAGTTAAAAAAGCCTTAAAAGGTAGAAGCTAGAGCTTTTTTAGCCATTTCTTTTGTTTTGTCAATTCCTAATTTAGGAGTAAAAACCATCTGAAGCAACAGAAAAAGTTTGGTAGAATTTTAGTACATTTCTATTACCTTCTTAGTACATTTTTAGTACTAACGAGAAACATCTTTGGTAGATTACTGAATTTTAGAGTGGTCACACTGAAAATGTCCCAAGGATATGATTTTGGAATCACTAGTAATGTGGATGTGTTATTCCTGAATTCATTACTGATTTTAAAAACAATTTTAATATAACCTAAATACTATTGGACGCTCTTTTTTTTACAGTTCAGACAGCAGTAATTGTTCACCAAGTGAAGTAAGCTTTGCTGTAAAACAGTTGTTAATGAAATACCTCCCAGATGATGAACTAGCTAAAATGGCACAAATGAAAAAACCAACTAATAAACAGGTTCAAGACAAAAATAATGTTGGTTGTAATGTGCCTCCACAATTCTCGATTGCTAGCATAGAGTACTTGAGGAAGTATAATATCATTCCAAAGTCAGGTGGGTAAGAATGACTGAGGATAAACTGAAATGATATTTTGGCATATCATTGAAAAAAGAACTGGAAAAGCAATTTGATTAAGGGGCCTCTGGGTACACACAGTTACAAATATGTATTTGCCATGTAAAACACAGAGTCCCATTTCGAACAGGACTCACTTGTTTTTCAAACTTCATGCACAGTATTTCAGAACGTGATAATTAATGAACGACATACAAGAGCAATTTTTTCAAAAAAGTTTTTTAGTGTGCAAAAAAACTCGCAATGCAAAATCATACATTCTACAAATGTCTGTAATTTAACAACCAAACACAATATAAAAAAAAGGCCAATTAAGTCACATAGCGCAAGCTTTCTTCTTCAATTTGCTCTTTGAGTCATTACTATAAGGTTAAAAAGGTAACGTCAGGAGCTTGGACATGCAAAATTAAATTTTATGGCGACCTTTGGACATAACCTTTGAACTTTTGGACTTGCCTTCCCTGATCTTAAGACACATACTGGTGAAAGCATCGCTTGCACGAGAATACGTATTTTATTGGACTCTTATTACAATGCAATTTTTATCCATTGCTATCTAGGTGGCAAGGATAAAAGAACTGTATGACCTTCCAAAGTTGCTCCAGCGGCGTTGGTGAATAAGCTGAATAGAACAAATTTAAAATGAAAGTGGTGAGGGAATGTTAGGGATGTTCGAGGACTTTCCCCAGTTTGCAGTTCTTTTGTATCTACTCAAAATTGTATTTTGAGTTCATTACTAAATGCTTTTTTCTTGATCAGAGGCGAAGACTTACCATGATATTTGGAACTTTTATGTAACTCAAAAATGCCCTATAAACCACATTGACGCATTTAAAACTATAATTAAAACTGTGATAGAATTTTGAGGACTGTTACTGTGGCAGAAACCAAAAAAACTTATTTTTGAAAAGCACCAGTCTTTAATAGCCGACTTTTGCAGTTGCTTATAAGAGTGACTGTCTCGAAAATTGCGTTTTCCTTAAGAGGTCGCAAAAAATATGTATAAAACACTAACAGATACCAGATTGTTTTGTACTGAACTGTTGACAAATCTTGACTATGACATTAAACAGCAACTACCTCTCAATGCTGACAAAAATCAAATACAGATATTTATTATGTTTGGCGATAGAGATATCAACTTTTCAGATAAAAACATTTTATTACCTACTAGTGTACATTTTTTTAAAATCTAAAGGCATGTGATATTACCAGCTTGTTTCTTCAATTATCATGCTTTGGAAGATTGACATGTTTTTGTTTTATTTTTAGATGAGACTGAAGCTGCTGAAGCTCCACCAAATGTAAGGGCACATCGAATTTTAGACTTGACTGCCTTGAAAAGGCAACCAAAACTACTTTGACTAAGCTATTTTTAGTATTTACTATTTTATATATACTATTGTATGCAATAGTGTGTAATTTGAACTGTTAACATATGACAGTAATCATATATTATAAAAGTTGCTACACGCTTATTTATCAGGAATGCAAATGTGTGATAATTGAAATTCATACAATGTTTACATTAATAATGATATAAAATTATTAGAGTAGGAATCTGAAAATTCAATTAGTATTATCATGAGCCTAATCAAACTGCTAAAAACTAATAATTGGGACTAATTTCCATCTTTCAAGAATCCTATTTGTAAAAACCATAAAATGGTTCATATTCTTCGTATTATGAAAGTTCATATGGCTACAAATAGTAAAAGTTTTATTATCACACATGATAAAGTGTAGCGTACTACTCATGTTTATTCCCTTTTCTATTTAAAGCAATATGATACTGAAGGACTAAAGTTCCAAAAGTGTGGTATTGGTATATCGTGTTATTTCAAAAGTGATAAAAGCTAAGACCGAGTTATGCACTGTTGCTATAATTATATTATATTATTGTGTTTTACACATGAAATTTGAATTTGTTTATTTCTATGATGTAGTTTCCGAAAAATATACCATGTTATATTTATATGTATTTTATATTAAACAACAAACATTAACAGCAATAAATATTTGTACAATTCTACTAAACCAGCAAGCTGAGATCTTTTTTACACACTAAATGATTCACCACATCCACAAGTCCCCTTTATATTGGGATTGTTGAACACAAATTCAGAACTAAGTTTATTCTCCACAAAATCCATTTCTGTGCCTAAAAGTGTTAGTTGTGCTTTCTTGTCTATAAACACCCTTACTCCATCTTGAACCACCTCTTCATCAAGTTTTTCTGGAAAAGAAATAACATTTTCAAGAACATTCTGCAAAATATGATTAGTAAAACATTCAAGTTGATTGTATAAAACACACATTTACATTTATTTGAATCCATGACATGACCAAAACTTGACCTTGGAAATGATGAGGTCAAGGTCAACATTTATGACCTATATATTTGATTGTGTGGAATATTTATAAGGATTTTTTTCTCAAAAATGATATATCACAGTAAATTGTTTCAATTTTTACAGATATCAAGACAACCTTATCTGATCTATGCTAAAAACTAATAATACATATGGATGGTAATTTTAGAGTAGATTTTTACTATCAGTATCAGTTTTAAAAAATTAAGCATTTCATATTCGAGCTTGACTTTCATGTGATTTGAAAAGTGGATGTTAAAACCTATGAAAAATGTGTACTTTATACTAGTACACTAACTATTTATTACATGTATATAAAGGTAGGACCACACCTCTATTACATTATGTAGCCTGAAGCTACAAAATATATTGGTATACCTAGAACAACATAGTGTGATATATTTTTGTTGATAGTTCTGGTTCCTTTATTAAAGCAATTTATTCTTGAAATTGATGAGGATGTGCTATTTGTGTGACATGTCACACATTTTTCAAAATAGAGTTTTATACCATTTTGTTCATTATCTAATGTGCTACCATTTTCTATATTATTCGCTTACTGTACCTTTATTCTTTGCATAGTCTAGGGTATATGATAATCCATTACAGCCTCTTTGTCTAACACCAATTCGGAGTCCTATCTGTAAAATATTAGGAAAGGTTTATAAGCATCTCTCAAAACAAACGACGACAGAACTCTTATCGTTGTTGCTCAAAACAAATGAATCCTATGCTGGAACAAGGTTGTAAGCGCCAAATTCACTTTTGTTGAGGAATCGAGAAAAACGTTTAATTTCGAGTTGCTTTGACCAAGCGAATATTTTGGACCCAGTATGATTGGCTGAATGCGGTAAAACATTATGGTGGGCATAAATTATTGAGAGCTATACAGTGTAGGGATTTATGGGTTGAGTTACTGTAGTTCAGTAAAACAACGTTATACATCCATGTCGGTTACAACATTATTTCGTGGAAATACGGCGGTTGTAACGTTGTTTTAGAAATGAAAATATAATTTACCGATGCTATTAAAGATCGTGTTTGTTAACAAAAAAGTACAAAAAATATCTCATTCAAGTAAATATATTCAACTCATTATTCACTTTTAAGATTTTCATAGAAACATATATTTTAGTGGGATATAATCACACATGTCTAGTAAGTTGGCAAGCTTTTCCTTCTTGATCGGTAATGGCGCGCTATATGCCTGTGAGATATCTTCTAAACCTACCTCAGTCATAGTCTTTTTATCTGTTTTTAACGGGTAAAAGGACCATGGTTGGTGGGTGTTGTGAGAATCTCGAGCATCTCTACACTGTTTCCTTACATTTTGCTCATCTTCCAATGTTCAACTTCCGTTTATTGCCTCTGTTCAGTTGTTTTAACACCATATCGGAAAAGCTGCTACTCATTTTCACTTTAAACTGTCTATAGATATAAGCACGTGTTGCAAATTTAGCGCGAAACGGCACATACAACGTTGTTGTACGGTAGGAGGCCAAAGTAATAATTTCACAATTTACATTCTAGACCCATAAATGCTCCCAATACCCCCACTACTTCGTCAGTCTGTTACTCTGAACACATAAAACATTGTTCCACGGAAAAACCATATTTGCAGCTACTGGCGGTTACAACGTTGTTCCAGCATAGCATTCAAATACTGTAATCTAGACTGTAATGAAAAAAAAGAAATTGTGGTTTCCCAAAGAACAAATTCGAATGAAAAGCTAAAATAATTACTGCTTACACATTCTTCTCTGTCTTTTAATAAGTTTTTTATCCTATTTATTGCAGAAGGTGTCTGAAATAAAATAAAAATTAAGATTTTTGTTGTTTAAGGTTATATAATGCCGAATTACCAAAGTTAGGGCTGCTCTTGTAGGTAAGAGTCGTTTTTTCACAGCTCTAACTGTTGCTGTAGCTATAGTCTTTGTTGCCATTACACTATAATTTCATTTAGTTTGTAATAAAAAAAAGAATTATTTTTAAAGTGCGTGCTTACACTGCTTATTAAAAATAGACAATGGCAAAATCATGTGTTTTATGTCATAATCTGACGTCAATTATGTCAATAAGCTGACACTTGACACTGAGACTGCAGTATAACCAACCTAGTAGTGTCGCTAAATGAAAACACTAGCATACGCGTGCTACAAGGTGCATGTGTTTAGTTCAGGGTTTAGTTATTGGTCTTGAGGGCCACGATATCGCAAATAGATAAATAACTAATGATTTGTTTCATTTCAGCTGAAAGTATAGAGTCAGTTATCTTGTTTCAGGTCTAATTAGTATTAAAATAGTTCAAAAATGAAATGTTACAGAAAATTATAGAACGCCCCTTGTACAAGTGGTGATTTAATTTTTTTAATTGTGGTATTGATTCTTTTCTTCTCTTCACCCATCTGTCATTTTTTATTTTACGGATTGTTCTTGCTGACTTGGGTTGACTAAACTTACATTTTTAAGGTCATTGACAAGATTTATTGTTGTATAACTTGGTGTTTTCACTTTACAAAAAGTGCATTGTTTGCTGTGTAGTCCGTTTTGTAACATACCTTCGCTGATATCGCGAGAAGATGAGCTTCCTGTTGTAAGTACAAATTATCTAAACGTCAGACATTGATCTATTTTTACCAGTGAAGCAGTTGTTGTTGATGATTACCAATATACCAATTCTGTTTGTAATTGCTAGTGGAAGCCGTTCGTCGAAAACATTCAAGCCAAAGAAGAACATACCAGAAGGAACACATCAATATGAGTTGATGAAACATGCTGCAGCTACATTAGGCTCAGGTAACTTACGACTTGCTGTGATGCTCCCTGAAGGAGAAGATTTAAATGAATGGGTGGCTGTCAACAGTAAGTGATTTGTTTTTTATTATCCTCCCAGAAGCATAGAGCTAGGCAAAACTGAGTCAGAGGCTGTGTAGCACTAAGCCCTTTGTCCAAAGTAGTTTTATTCTTGAGCACAAACTGCTAAGTGATTTTGCTTGGTATATATCTTAAGTCATAAGGATTCATGAGTAGTTACAGCTTTTAAACAGTATGTCTTAACCAGTTATTAAATAATCTTATTTTTTCGTGATGCTATATTTTTGTAGATTGCATAAGATAGATAATATCACTTTGTAGTAGAAAAGCTTACTTGAGAACACAAGAAATCGATTTTCTAGTATCCAAACCCTTAATAAAATACATTGTTTGAGGGTAAGAAAATAATTTAATCACAGTGAATCAATTTATCACTTTTTAAAACTGCCAAAATTGTTGAAAGTAGTTAATTTACACAATTAGATGCTAATCCTTAAAACAGCATTATATATTGTATGCCTCTAACTGTTCAGCTTCATTGCATTTAAGTTTAAATTTTGATTAAACTATTTTTATAAAAGATATATTAAAAAACAAGTATTTGTTCACTATATTGTTTTCTAAGTGTCTAAATGAGCCGTAGTCAGTGTTTCTATATCTAATACTGTCAAAATTTCAATAAATGCTATTTTTCTTCACAGATATATTATTTGTTCTATCTGATTCAGAATACTCATATTTTTGAGCTATTTGCAACTGATGCTTATCAAAATTTTATGTCCTAAATGAGCAACAATGGCCTGAGTCATTTGGTATGTAGTTTTATTATTGTAATAGTAAATAAAGTTCAACACAATGGATATAAATGCATCCATAAATGGAAGCATAAATTCCACATATTATATATCCTTCTATAGTACATATTGTTTTTGTTCAGTTATAATTGAGGTTGATTTAGCAGTGGTTGAATAACATTCAACAAGTTTTTCACATTATTATAATAACTGTTGATTAGTAGTGTTGGATAAGCAGATGCAAGTGAGATGTAGCATGTGATACATTTCCCTTCACTTAGCTAGTTCATGTAATATTTATACATGAAAAATGTTATAATCAAATGTTGAGTTATATGGTAAATAGCAAAGAGAAATGTCAAAAGATACTTTAGAATTTATAATAATGGACTAGTATCACAAAGTTAAGAACAATGATTTAATTGTTATAACCACTTAGTGCATACAAAAATAAACGTACTGCTGCATTTCATTACTTTCTACATCATTTTGTTTTTTAGTAATTCCATTCCAAAGTTTAAAGATAGGAAGTTAAATTCAGCCAATCAGTGCCGACTGCATGAATCATCAGCAGTGCATTGTTGCCAAGAACAGCTCTGACTCACAGAAGGGAACAGAAGACAAGATAGATGGGCTAGTCCGCATACAGCTCCAGCATTTCGCGCTCTACTCTATCATCATCAACCAAAAAAGAAATTCATGATACTAGTCCATTGCTTTATTGTTTGTTTACTATATGATTTTTCCAGCAGTAGTTTTAAAATGATCAAATTAGTCTAAAGCATCATTTGTAAATCAAACTTTCAGTTACATCTGACAGTTTGAATTTATAATTGATGCTTTAGAAATGTAGTTGGATCTTTTTGAAACTACTTGAAAGAGTATAGTTTAAGCAAATGTGTTTAAGTGTACTATAATAAATTGAACCTGAAAAAACGTTAAAAATTGAGTTTGTTATACTATGATGTGGCTGGTATGGTAGTCCAGTATCTAGGTGGAACTAGCAAATTTTAGATCTGGTGGGATATACGTGAGACTGTTTATTTCAGAATCCAGCGTTTTGCAAACAGTAATCACCAACTTGTAAGCATAACTACTTACCACTGTCATAGTTTTTTTTCCTTTGAAATTCAATTATGAATCACTCAAAAATATGTGGTCATTCTGATTAAGAAATTTTAGGAATATAAAAAAGTTTAAAATACTCCATATTATCCCATTTGAATTTAGCTAATATATTTTTTCTCAATACCCTTTAGCTGTTGATTTTTTCAATCAAATCAATATGCTGTATGGGACCATCACTGAGTTTTGTACTGAAGATAGTTGCCCAATAATGTCAGCAGGCCCCAAATATGAGTATCACTGGGCAGATGGGCATACAGTCAAGAAACCCATCAAATGCTCAGCACCTAAGTACATAGATTACCTTATGACTTGGGTGCAGGATCAGCTAGATGATGAAACTCTGTTTCCATCAAAAATAGGTGAGAATTATTATTAGTCTTGATATTTCAGTCTTAATTAGGTAAATTATCTAAACTATTAAATATGCTGATACATTCTCTAGTAGGCACTTGCACTGCAGTACAATAAGTGCAAACATAAAAATTCAGAATAAATATTACATAATCATAAAACTTGAATGTCCAGCTGATCTGAGAATCTTGTTATAATGTTCCAAGTGTACTAATGCACCAACCACTGAGTGAAAGCGGTTCTTTTAGCCATTTTTGAAGATGGTCACTTTATGAAATATACCCATGTTTACCTGTTATCACAGAGTTGCAGTATCGTTGTCATGCAGTATGATCTGTCTTGTTTACCTAAGGGTCGTAGTCATAGTCGATACTTCATCATCATAGTCACAATGTCTTAACAGACATGTTGTGAACTCGTAAAATGAGTAAATGCATTTTCTCTTGGGATATCTTTAAGATCTTTAATGCAGTAGTTTCCCATTTGCTTTCTGCATCCTCATGCCGTTGACCACATGGTATCTACTGGTTCATCTGCTTTTAGGGGCAATTTCTCACCCCAAGGACAAGGAGGTGTCCTGACTCTTCTCAACTTGTCCACCCAAAGCTGTTGGTTGAGAAGAGGTTAGTGTTTATACCGACAGTAGTAAGGTTCCTTTTAGTCGCTTTTTACGACATGCAGGATATACGATGGGAGATATTCTAACCCACCCCCACACGTGGAAGTCCATACTTAAGGGTCCCTTAATTCTTGAGGGTCCCTTAAGTAATCTTTTGTGTTTTGACAGCTACTTGAGGGTGCCTTATGTAAGGCGGATTACTATCTGCTCTGACAGTCAGGCAGCCATCAAAGCACTGAGTGCTTGGAAAATAATGTCGGGACTGGTCCTGGAGTGCAGGAGGGCTCTTGATGACATCTCAGCTAAACACAAGGTATCACTGATGTGGGTACCTGGGCATGCTGGGGTAAAGAGTAATGAAGTGGCGGATCATCTGGCTAGGATGGGATCCGGAAACAGTTTTGTGGGCCCGGAACCAGCCTTAGGACTGTCTGCAAACTTGATTAGGAAAACAACTGGAGAGTGGATCCAGAATCAACACTCTCTGAGATGGAACAACATCTCTGGTCATCTCCGTCAGGCTCGGGAGCTATTAGCAGGGCCTGTAGAGAGAATAGGACGATTTTGTCTCTCTCTAGATAGGAGTAACTTGAGATTGCTAGTAGGCTTATTAACGGGTCACAACACCTTCAGGCATCACTTGTTTGTGATGAGGGTGGTCAACGACCCAACGTGCACGTGGTGTGGTGAAGAGGAAGAATCCTCGGCACACATCTTGTGTCGCTGTGAAACCCTTGGGTTATCACAGGCAGACTATGCTGGGCTCAAGAACCTTGGAACCAATAGAGATAAAACGGATAGGACCTGCCTTTGCCAAAAGGGCAGGTCTTAGGAACTAGCGCGGATAGAGGCGCAAAAGGGCCCATCGTGCGGCCTATGCACCAGCCACATTCCGTGCTGGATAGCCTCTGGTCCTTATTCCTTGTTCATTGTCATGTAAGGCTCCCTTGAGTAATACTCAAGTAGCAAAATGTCAACATGACGTTTCTTTGCAGTCAAGTTTATATTATAGGTTAATTTTGGAGTACAGTGTTGTCAGTTTTTTGTCACATCTGGAAAAATCTCTGGCACAAAACACGAACTACTGGCACAAAACAAAAAGAGACAACAGAAAACATCAAAATGTGCAGGCGTAGACATACTAAATTAACTTATATTTGAAATATGACAAAACCGCCAAATGAATCTTGCTGTCTTGTAGATGTTGTCTAGGAAATAGATACATAAGGAAAGCCACACTTGAGGGTCCCTTAAGTATCCCTTGAGTATTACTTGAGAGAACCTTAAGTATTACTCAAGAGACAACTATGAATATGGCCCTTAGCTAATCTCCTTTTGCAATCTTTAAATGTTGCACTTAACTCAAAAGCTACTTTGCTTTCACATCCTATTTGCACCTTCATGGTATTCTCATTACAGAACCAATGTCTCTCTTTTAAATAATGCTTCACTGCTTATAATACCAAAACTTAAATTTGTTTTTGTCAAAACATTTTTGGAACTGTATCACATATCCCTAGATAGTTGTTTGCAAGAAATATTATAAGCTATGTTCCAAAAACATCATTTTCAGAACTTAGACAATCACAGAACTAATAACCAGATTAAAACATATCCAGCACAAAAAAAAACAGTTAGTCTGTCTAAAGCTTTATTCTGGTTAGAATGTGCTGACGATTTGCAAACTGTCCATGACTGCGCAAAACTCAGATTGGAAACTGTTTACAAACTGTTCAAGACCGATCCGAGTTGACAATAACCTGAACACAAATAAAAACCACCGATCAGCTGTCACGATACGATCGGAAATTGAACCCGAACATCCGACCGCAGCCGTTTGACCAGTCCCAAATCAGTTTCTGCAAACCCGAACACGGTCATTTCTACGGCGCACGCTCCTGACAGTTTGCAAACGGTTTTCGTCGAAACCCGAATAGATCTTAAAACATCCTTCTTCAAAATACTTCCTGTAAGCCATCTAACTGTACCTTCGCATTGTTTCTAGGTTCTTAGGATGTAGAGTCAAGAATGTTCCAACTCTGTTTAATAACATATCTTCCTAATACCATGTTTTACTGGAGTAATGCAGCAAATAAAATTGGCTCTTTTATTATTAATCTTTAGGTCAAATTTAAAACTGTATAACTATATTCGAAAATTTGTTAATTGCAAAACTGCCTAATCATGTTTTGCAATTACTGATGCAGTGATGCACTTGTTAGTTGTAGATTGCATTATACTGGAAGTATAAGACAACCATCGGCAGTGGTGTACAATTAATTTTTTCTGCTCTGTTAGTTGGTTACATAATTACATAGAACTTTCACCTTATAATCTGTGGTATTGAATTTGTTTTATAGATTTATATATAGAGGAATATTACCTTAATGAATGTGAATGAACCTTTAGGTACAGATATCAAATTAGGCGTTGATTACACTTATGCTTTTCAAGAATATTTGGGTAATATCTCAGATTAGAATAGTCATCAGGTCATATGGAAGTGCCACAAATATTCTACATACCTCACTCATGCAGATACAGATTCCTGAAGAAGGCCTTTGAGAATTGGTGTTTTCAGAATGACCTAATCAGTTTAAAATATTAAATAATTTTATACATGTTAGGATCTTATTTATCATGTACAGGTTATTTGAATTATTGTTGTTTTAAATATGCGTTTTCCAAATTGAATATGTTCTTTGGGTCCACTGAACCGTGTAAAAAATACCATTAATGAACAGTTAGACTAATGACATATGGGGTCCTTCATAGGAGTGTAGAATATATTTTAATAGGAATTTGTCATGTTATTTTAGTGCTTTAAGACCACTGTGTAAGGGTGTTTCTATGACCCCTTTTATTGATACAGTTACCTTCTGTGATTATCAGAAATACATTGGAAACTAGAATGGAGATTCGAATTAACTTGATTTCAGGTGTGCCCTTTCCAAAGAATTTTCAATCAATAGCTAAAACTATTTTGAAGAGGTTATTCAGAGTATATGCCCACATCTACCATCAACACTTTAGCGAGGTTGTTCATCTTGGAGAAGAAGCACATCTCAACACGTCTTTCAAACACTTTATATTTTTTGTTCAGGTAAGTTTCTGCTCAATAGTGTTTTGAAAGTTGAGACATTTGGATTCCACTGCTTGTGGTTCACATATGAGTCAATAGAAAAAAATAAGAATTATTGTTCCTTCCATATTATAAAGTTTTGAGTACCATCTGGTCAACTTTAGTCTTATAAATCTTGACACTGTTTTGAATTACTGTGCCCATTTCATAAAGAGTAGTATCTCTAGTTCTTTACAGCAGATAAACAAGTGACACAGGATGAGCACTTTCGGGGAAACCATCATAATGTCGCAACAGACTCACTGCATATTTTTTATTGGCCACAAGTTGATTATCTTTGTTATTCTAGACTTCTATCTGTTCTTTTTTTTTTCTTTTGATAAACGCTATACACCCTATATGAAGAGAAGTTCCAACTTTGAAAAAACTATATGTAGACATTCATACTATGTATACAAGTGGATAGATAATTGTATATATTGAAAGGACAGTTCTTTGGTGCAAGCAAATTGAATCATTTTCGGATATCGAATAATTTTTTCCAGATTTCAATTTCATCGATTATTCCAGGGTTGAGATGACTCTTCTAGATTTATTTTTTTGTGGTATTTGCCAGCAGATCACATGTGTTTGGCCCACCCTCTAGTCACCTATGTGCGTCTGTCAGATTTGACCACAATAATAATTTTAATTTTACATTTTTATTGATATTTCTGTCCGATGTCTAACCTGACATAACCACACTTAGGCTCCTATTCATAGCCGACCGTCAAGTGTGTACGTGATGGTCCCTCACACAAGGAACACTTAAGTGTTTCTTTATGAATCTCACCTTACAACAACATATGGTAAAGTTGGCCTGTTATAAATATTAGTCAACTTGTCATAAGAACATAAACATATTTATGCCTATGTGCAAAGGGTGACTGATCTGTCAGAACAACACCATACTAACCTACAATATCACCTTAGTGCAATTAAATCTCGTGATGACATTTCGAGACTTGGGCGATCAGGCTCCCTGACCTGAGGTACCCTCCAACTGCTGTCACATCTGGAAACACAAACCCTTTCTTAAGGGGCCCTTAAGAGGCAACTATGAATAAGCCCCCTAATGACTCAATGTCAACAAAGTACTGCTTGCAAGAACATATTTATGTATGATCCCTCAGACTCCCGTCTTCTCACACCTTTGAACATTAGCTTAAGTTTCTGATAGGCTCTGAAATACAATTCGCTCTACAGGCAGCCATACAGCAACGCTTACGAAACGTATGGCTCCCAGTGTTTGAATCTAATTTTTCCTAACGCTATATATCGTTAACCATTAAAATCATGAACAAAAAGCAATTTTATTAAGTGTGGGTTCAGTTTAATCCTAATAATGCATGAAACACTGATTGGTCACAGACGCAGTGTTGCGTCGGGTTGTGACCTTGGTACAAACGACCATTCCTTTTATACCCGTTTTACATCAACAAATCCATAGTTTGGAGAGCTTTACTGTCAGAAAGCCACAAAGATACGAATTGAATGGATCTGGCGGAAACCCCCCACCAAATGACAGCAACTGTGTTGGCAACGCTGCATACTCTCACAAAATCCATGGTTTTGTTCAGTTGATGTAAACACAATCACTTTGACCTTGAAGAAGACCGTGGATTAATCCATGAATAAATTCGCGAAGAAATTATCGATGTAAATCGGGTATTATACAGGGTGTCCCACGACGATTAAGACAAGCAATATATCGGAACTGGACAGTAGTAGCGAATTATAATTTTGGGGATTTAAATTAGAGCAAATACAGTATCTCTTCTTATTACTGTGTCACCCAATGAGGTATTTGTTTTTGGTCACGTGACGTCCGATTCAAAATTTTTATTAGGACACCCTGTATATTTTTGACTTTTTGTGATCTTTCCGATAAAACAATTCCAACAAACTAGCACACTTGGGGTCTAAGGTTATTTATTCAAGAGCTACAGGTACTTAAAGGATGGTACCACTACCATTGATTATAACAATATGTACCCCAGTTAAAAATTACTTTGGTAGTTTCATAATGTTAGTGGTACAGTCCTTTAAGTACCTGTAACTCTTGAATTAACCACTTTAGACCCCAAGTGTGCGAGTTTATTGCGAGGAATACAAAAAGTCACAAATATACAGGGTGTCCCATTAAAAATTTTGAATCGGACGTCACGTGACCAAAAACAAATACCTCATTGGGTGACACAATAACAAGAAAAGATACTATGTTTGCTCTAATTTACACCCCCAAAATTATAATTCGCTACTACTGCCCAGTTCCGATATACTGCTTGTCTTAATCGTCGTGGGACACCCTGTATTTTGGGTATCAGCTTCCAGTTTATATTAATTTCGAGTACCAGCCTCAGCAAACAGCTGGTCTGGTGCAATGTCACATCTTGCTATCAATAACTTGAAACTTAACTAGGAAGTTATCCCCGATTTTGTTTTCAGGAGTTCAGTCTCATAGAAAGAAGAGAACTAGCACCGCTTCAAGAACTGATAGACAAGCTAACGGCAAAAGAAGCACGATAAACAACTTCGAATATCGAAAGAAAGATCTGTTTGCCTTCACCCCGTGCATTTAATGTCAACACACGCCTTTCCACTTCTCTCTATATCTTTTTCTATTACACATCGTTGAAGCTTTTCTGAGGCGCTGATCATGTAGGAATTGTCTTCCCGACGATAGTGTAGAAAGTGCTTCGTATGCACAAGAGCATGTATATTTTTTTGCATCACAGATCGATCGTGGTTAGGTCTTTGATGATTATAACAGGGTTCCTTTTTGTATTCAACACGTTTTATTGGATGTGAAACATTATCCAACAGTTAGTTTTCTCAGTCAGCAACTGTTGTATGTTTGTAAGACAAACAAAAGCGGGTATAACCAGTAGCGTAAATTCAAATTCGGGGCCGCCTCGCAAGATACTTCCCGTGCCCCCCCCCCCCCCCCCAGCAAGAAATTTTCTGTGGCTCCTCTTTTCATAATGTATTACGTATATATACAGGGTGAGTTCTAAGTTGATTCTTTTTTTTAACTGTGTATAGAAGCCCTTGAAATACAGAACTTTTTCAAATCACTTTTTTCCCGAAAACGGAAAAATAAGCGAGATACAGAATCAAAAAAAGTAAGTCTGGACTTGTGTATTAAGACGTACCTAGTCTGTGTATGTGTAGTTTTTGCTCGAATTTTTGTCTTATCATTAGGCATTTTACCTGTCAACTAGTGCACAAGTCACTTTTCGTTCATCGTGGTTAATTATAAATTGGTAAATCCTAAAAGTTGCGTACATAATAATGTGACGCCTTTAGAATTTACCAATATAAAATTAACAAGGATAAACAGAAAATGACTGCTGTACTATCTGACAGGTGCAATGCCTAATCAATAAGACAAAAATCCGAGCAAAAAACTAAAAATAAACAGACTAGGTACGTCTTGATACACATGCCCAAATTTACATTTTTTATTTTGTATCTCGCTTATTTTTCAGTTTTCTGAAAAACGTTATTTGAAAAAGTAGTTTATTTAAACGACTTTTATACACAGTTAAAAAAGTGTCAACTTAAGTCTCACCCTGTATATATTAAAGAGAAAACCTTGGGGTAGAGGCCAAGATTTTGAAAAGAAACACGGGTCACTGCGTAAAGGAGACTATGGTGTTAACTGCCAAGCCTTCGGCAATGTTTATTGCCATCTTCGGGGATTTAACGTTGAGGTTTGCTCGCAAAAACAGCAATGTTCATTGAGTGACCAGACTTTCAAATGCAACTCTAAAACAAGAAACGTTAAAAATTTTTTGGCTTATTTAACTCGGGGCCTTACACAACACAAGTCACACAAACAACCAACACATAGGTGTAAAATACAAACTAAACAATGACTTTTACGCGTTTAAATATCCAGAAAAATTCGTGGTTTGAAGACACTCTGGAAGACTCATTTTTCGATTTAAATTTTTTTAGGTCATTGTTTAGTTTGTATTTTACACCTATGTGTTGGTTGTTGTGTGACGTGTGTTATGGAAGACACCGAGTTAAATTAGCCAAAAAATTTTTGACGCATGCTGTCTTGTCATATTTTTCCATTTACTGCGGATACTGCACCGATTTTTAGGGTTTAGTTTAGAATGAAATACTGTCCCACTTTTTCAAGGATGGTATGTCCCATGGGGTTCATAGGTTGAAGTATTATTTGTGAAACATACTAACATACTATGGAAGAGACCTTTTAATTCGGTATTTTTCTGTTGCACAAACGTTGGCGCTTGAGGACCCTGGACCTCGCAAGAGTTACGCCACTGGGTATAACTGTCAATGTGGACATTAAGCCTCGAGCATCGTCTGGTTCTATTTAAATGTGCTGCTTTTAATTTCTTCAAAGCTATGAGATACTGTTTACCACTGTACCGTACTACCACATATAAAAACATTTACAGTAATACGAAATTGTCACTCATCATAAATACATACTTAAATAATATTATATAAGTAATTAAATTTTGTTTCCTCTACGTGTTTATGTTGTTGATTGGCTGAAAACCTAACTGATGGAGTGGTTTGTTTTTAAGCTACATTTTCACGCTTGAATTGTAAGAATATTTGTGCAATGCTGTCCTTTATTGTAATTTATATGCTAGGTAGATTATCATAATTTTGTATATTTTTTCACAATTATTTTCAGTGTTGCTTGAGCTTTATCTAGTTGACAACTCTTAAATTTTACAAACGGACAATATGATGTTCATTTACTTTATATTATTTACAGATACAGAAGTAATGAAATTTGTTTATTAGCAAGGAATAAAATTAGGTAAATGTAGTTTTTTAAAATATTTTCGTACTTGCTGAATATAATGTATTTTTTTACAATGCTCACAAATATTTACTAAATCAGTTAATGTATGTACATAATTATTATTATTGTTTTAACAATTGTAAGACTTAATGTTTTCTGACTTATTTAACAATTTAAGTGTTGTAGAATGCTACAGATTGTAAATATGAGTAATAAACATTTGTAGAAACCATTTGCAGTGTTTACTTCTTGAAGGAGATTTATATCTATAATCGTCCTTAGTCGGCTCAGGTTCCTCTCACATCGTGCAGGATCAGTGGAGGCCCCTTTAGAAAAGTAGAAAAGATAAAGTTAGCTATGCCAAAACATTTTTCATTTCTACTAACGTCATTGTACCTATGTTTAGAAACGTGCATATTTTCCAATATTTTTATTTCATTATACTATGGAGTGACTGGTATGAATCAGATGAGAAAACTCTAAATGGATATCTAATATTTATTAAAAATTACAAGTATCAAGTCATGAAAATTATACATAGAGTACATATAATAAAATCTGTATTGTACACAAATACACCATTTTACCTACAAACAAAATAATCTATTTTCATAACATCAATCTTATTACATATAATTATCAAACATTTATTTTTTCAATTACCTTAACATGTGAAAGGCTACCTGAAGTAGGACAAATTAAGACATTAATAAATACATAATTTCCACCATAAACTAATGATGATAAAGGATGGATTATAAAGTTACCTAATTATCTTTTGGCTTTAACAGCCGACAAAGATATCAAAGCTTTAATTCTTTAGAAGTTCTAAACATTGAACAATGGGGAACTGAGCATGGTCTGTAAGTTTTTGTTGGTAATATAGAATACAATGACAAAATCTATTCAAACAGATATCTAAAAATCAGAAGTGCATTTCGAGAATGTAGTTATACTCTTGAATAAAATAAATTTCATATGTCATTCTTATAACATTAACGCCTCAACTAACAGACCGAGGAAGTACGTTATTCAATTTGTTTATGTATACAGAAACCGTGTGAAGAAATTTGGTAGGAAAAAAGCAAAACTTGTTTGATTCCATAAATTATTAGTCAAAAACTAAGGCGCCCAATAAATTTGTGTAAGAATACGCCAAAGCAATTAGTTATAGCCATGGCCGTTAGACCTAAACTACTGTTTCAAAACATTTTTTCACCTACTAAGGTTATATAAAATTATGTTATGTTACCAAACTGGAATGGCAAGATGACTCCGAATATAGTTTTATAAATTACATAAATACAGTTTCTGTCTGAGATCATCGCCTGTTTGATTTAGCTAATTCTTCCTCCATCGGTCTATTGGGTAAGACGTCATGGCGCATAAAATTATAGTTTTAGAATCTAATCAAAGTCAATTGAAGAACGTCATGTTTTATTTTTGTGATCGCATCCTGTTCACATTGTTTCAGTACAAGTAGCTTAATAGTCATTACGCCATACTGAGAAATTTTTAATAGTACTGATGAGTCCTGACAATGGAGGTTCTTCAATTGGCACACCACAGAAGAACCATACAGGATTGAAAGTACATTGAGTGATGGTTGGATATGAAACAAGATTCACATCAAGAGGCGTGCGGTGACAAATTAATATTAAAACTAAATAATGAGGCAAAGTAAATAATATATTCTAAGCACTTATTTTGTTTATTCTCAACATATGTGGTGGTTATGGGTAATGTATAGAATAAGGGTGACCAACATTCCTGAGCAAAATGCTTTACTTCTTACATATTATTGTAGAAATGATGTACCTTCCAAATAAGGGTAAACTAAACATGAAACCTTGTGTTTTTTTCCTAATTTTCAGAAATTGAGGAACCGACATCCTGAATATAGGCAAAGAGACCCAAGAAAAACATTACACTAGACCAATTTAGAATTTGGCGATTGATCCAATATGTTACTCTTTGACAGTACTGGACAGGATTCAGCAAGAACACTGCGAAGAAAGCAACTCCCAGGCTAGTCCACAGGCCTTCAGATGTCATAAAACGTCAGCATTTGATTAAAACGCATAATAGGAAGAAAACTGGATTTGTTGATCAAGAATTGAATAAATTCACATCAAAAAAGACTTACGAGAATATGAATGCCATAGTTTTTAAACGATGACTCGACAGCATAATCACGAAGATTTCACAAAGCTGAAGTTTGGACATGCCTGAGAGCTAAAGCATTGAAAGTGCATTAATACAAAAGGAGATACTACCCCCCCACCCGGGTGATCAACAGATAAGCAATCGAATGAAACACTCATGAAGGAAAACTTTAATGCTTTGATACCTTTGATCACCTTATCAGTGCGAAGTAGACCCTATAGACTTTACACATGGGCTAAATAACAAATAGCAAGAGAAAATAGCTCTTTCGAGGTGGACGAAGTGAAAAACCTTAGAAACTGATAACGAAATTGCACAAACTGGAGAAACCGTGTTAGGTCAAAACATGGCAGCTATGCTAGACACTACTTGTGGTAGGAACCAGCTGCATTGTTGGTCTACAAAACCAAAAGCTCTATCTTTGAATAAAATGCTTCAACTTCTTCGCACTTTTGAATAATAACCTCAGAATACAAAATACGGTGAATTCTCCATATTCCGATATCACTGCACGTCGTACAGTCCCTGGAGCTCGGATTTATCCCTGAAGTACGATTGTATCACTACTTCACTTTCACCTGTAGGCGGACTCATTACTGTTACTCGCTGTAAATTTTCTTTCCACACAGTCGGTCACTGCATTTTGTATCGCATTTGGTTGTAGCAAAGTTTACAGAATGAATATAAGGCATATACTTTGCCCAAGTACGAAGGTCTTTGAGCGATTTAGAAATACAAATATAAAATAAATAGCCACCCAAACGGTTATCACAACCATCCACTGACAAACGTTTCCACCAGACGTTCTTCTTGAAATGCAACATTTAAGGGTTTCGAGACACCTAGTTTGCGTCACTCCGGATCCCCCGGCTGACGTCGAGTAGTTCACCGGGGCAAGCGGCAGGTGTTTTTGGTATTTATTTAGGTTGTCCAACTTATATTTATTCTGTAAACTATAAGACGGCCCTACAGTACTCGCGAAGTTGATCGAAGACGAGAGAGACGAATAGTGAATCAAATATTGTTTTTGTATAATAAGATACTCCTTGATTTATCACATCTTTATACACATCTAAATGTTAAATCCGAAAATAAAACCGTTTGAATTTGCTCCCTACATTTTCTTAAGTATTTGGTTTTTCTTTCTTAAAATTTTAAAACAGTTTACTTTGAATACTAATACTGTATTTAAAGTGGTCTGAGTCTGAGTACTTCAAATACTAATAGAGTATTTGAAATAATTTTCTGAGTACTTCAATAATTACCATGGTATTTCAATTACTTTACTTGAAAAAAATCAAGTACCAAATGAAGGTACTTGAAACTTAAAGTACTTTTTAAAATGACTACTTAGTAATAGAGAAGTCTCATGATACTCATAATGAAATAAGCAGTTACGTATCCGTAAAATATAGACGAAAAATAATTAGTCAGTGAAAAGATTTTTGAAATCCGTTAATAAATGGCAGAGAAATCAATAATTAAAGTTTGCATATTTAGCGCGAAATAGTTGCCGCCTTCAATTTGGCTGTGACGTCAAGTCTCCGCAATCCGCATAGCCAGCCGTCTGGGCCGCGCGCTGCCGTAGATCTGTGTATGTACAGCTTGTGCAGAACGCATCAGACGTACGTAATTTATTTTTGATTTTTAAATAAGTGTTTTTTAGTTTTTGATCGTAATTGAAGAAGGATTTGTAAAAGGACAAAGTGAAAATATCACTTATTGATCTAGAAACATTTAAGATGATAGTTTCGTGAGAAAATAAACGTCTTCTGGTAAATAAAAACCAGCATTTGTTGACTGTTGTATTTAAAGGCGGGATCTCACGATTCAGTTTCGTTGAATCGGTTTGACTGATTCAGTGATACTGAAAGCGATGTTTGTTCTCACTGTTCAGTTTTAATGAATCAGTTTAAGCTATTTAGCATTAATAAAAGTAACGTTTGCATTCATCTTTCAATACTGATTCAGTCAAAATGAATGAACAGTAGGACTGGCTTTCAGTTTGACTGAACGCACAAACCCACTGATCAGTTTTACTGAAAAGGTGTTCTCACGTTCATTATCTGATCAGTATCACTGAATCAGTCTAACTGATTCAGCGAAACTGAATCGTATGAACCCGCTTAAAGTATTACTAACTGAACTGTAGCAACTCTTGATACTCATTCTTTTGAAGGAGAACTCTCGGGTGATTGGGGGATGGTCATCAGACACTTAACTTTGATGTCGACTTGCACTTTTTTATGTTTATAAATTTTTTTGTCGAGATTATCTGATACATTCACTGTGCAATCCTTAGATAGTGGATTTTCTAGTACATCCGGCTTTTCGCATATTGAATCACACTGAATTACTTCGAAAGGTTGCCAACTTGAGGTCGATGAAGCATCGTGCTGCAATAAATTTTCTAAACATTCTGCGCGTCGCCTTTTTTCATATGCTCAGAGTTTTCTTCTAGGATGAACAACTTATGAGGGCAGACTTCAGTTTTCAGCTTTAATCTACCACCAACTAGTTTATATTTGATTAGATTTTCAGTATCATTTTCCAGCTGTGACAACAAAAACATAAGTTACGAATCCGAAAATATAGAAATATATAACACAAAAAGTAATTCAGAATACATATTACATTATAAATGTAACTAATTTAATTTACTATTAGGTAAAGTAATCTTTAATAACCAGTGAACCTATCCATATATAGTTGATAATTAATTCTTATCAATAGAAGATAAATACAATAGTATACTCACATCAAAATGATCTTCACAAACATATTTTGTACTTTTTGGTAATATTAAATCACGTTTCGTCACCTTGCACCACTTCTTTCTACTGTTTGCATGGAAAGGTACGTGGAAAAAGCTTTATTAGGTGTTTTAATCGTTGTGCTCATACACTTTGGAACAATGTAATATTTTTTATATCTTTTTTTAATGTCACTCATCATAGCAATTTGATATGCACTAAACACTAAACTAGAAAACAAAGGAGGCGATTGGTTGTTGCCGGCTCTCGCCACCACCACGCTGTGTGCCTTTGTGCGTTGTCTCAGCGGCAGCGCCCGCACTGGTTACGGAGACATGACGTCACGCCACTCGGACAGACGCAGACGTGCCAAAAATATTTCTGCGGAGCGCGACTTTGAAACATTATAACTTTTTTGTCTTTGGAGATATATTCATATTTCTTTCACTCTTTTCTTTTATTTTTCTTATATTTTCATTAGAATCGATAAAAAAATTTCGTAAACTTCTCCATTGTACTTGCTGCATCTCAAATTATCATAATTGGTAACTGATATTTGAAATACTCCCCACTAGTACTTGTGACGGCTCTGCTTCGCGAGTAGTGTAGAGGGCGTATAATATTACAATGATCGTGAACGCACTGCGCTCAGTCAACTCCCCGTCATACCAGACACAGAACGACGCACGTCCGAGGTCTAAGAGGGAGGCGGCGGTGGCGGCACGGTTAATAACGTGTTGACGTCTATGCCGGGGGGCGGTGGGGGAGGGCAGCTAACCCAAGGAGGGGCAGCAGCAGGACCCGCGAAGGGAGGTGCCGGCGGTGGTGGCCCTGCAGTCCAAGGTAGCGGAGCGCCCGGCGGCGGAGGCTGAGTGGCGTTCCAATGGGGCGGGCTCGTCGAACCTGGAACATCGGTTAAATTCAGTTTCAATCAGTTAATATACTCAATTTGTTATATTTGTTGTACTCAATAACCGACTTCGGCCACTGCCCGAACTGTATACCCAGAACGCATTATGGATTTCGCTAATTTCTCACACCGCGTTGTGGGTAATCTTTGTATGCGCAGATCGCGTTGTGGGTAAATTACAAAGACCCACAATGCGAAACTCCGAATACCATCGAAAGCACAGGACCATTTTCGCATTATGGACAATACAAATATAGCCACAAAGGGAAATTTTATAATGAAAACATATAAAACAACGAGTTATATCAAATACCTGCTCACGATTTAGGAAAAAAATAATTTCCTCTTCATTCCTATACCTTTGAGCTATCATTTATTCATTTTGTCCAATTTTCGATAATTCGTATCGATTCAGCTTTCAATACTGTTTAGATGACAGGAATAATTTCCACAGTTCTTGTCGATCTTTAACCTTACCTGTGATTTTTTCATAGTCACCTTCTAAAAATGTAGACCATGAGATGACGCTATATAGTTTATTCAAACCATTCTCGAATTATTTTCGAAGTGTTTCTGTCGATTCACTGATCTTACTAAACACTGTTCTGAATAAATAAAAAAAAACACTTGTTGCGGTATGTTAGGTTTTCAGATTTCCGCTTTGTGGCTATTTGTAATTTACCCACAACGCGTTCTGCGCATACAAAAATTACCCGGAACGCGATGTGAGAGATTAGAGTAATCCACAACGCGTACTGAGTATAAATTTCGGTCAGTGGCCGAATTCAGTTATTGAATAAAAGATATACATAAAAAAAGGCGTTAACGACCTACGTCATATTTGTGTAGAATGGGCTGGTCCAGTCATCATCTATTGGAGGTTATTGTTAAATTTCATCCATGGTAGTGTTTAAAAAATTTAAAAAATAAAAATGCCACGTCATTTATCTGAAATAGAGAGCGCTCAAATACTGGCTAAAATTGAAGAAGGTTGGAAAATTCGTGAAGTTGCGCAGTTCTACAACAGAAATAAAAAAAAAAGACATTAAAAATTAAACAAAGCTGGGAGCAAGAGGAATCCGTAAAAAGAAAAGTTGGTTCAGGTCGCTCCAGAGTTTCAAACCCTGCACAGGATGAAGTTTTTTGGGGTACCTAAGGGCAAATCCATTTGGAACGGCGAGAGATGTGGTTATTTATACAGAATTTCCTGGTTCACATCCTACATGTAGTAGAAGGGTCAGAGAATCCGAACTGAAATACCGACCAGCAGCAAAAAAAATGTTCCTGACTGTAAACAGCGGCAGGCAAGATTAATTTTTTCATTAAATTACATATACCGCGGCTCCGAATTTTGGAACACGGTCGTTTTTACCGACAAAAAAACGTTCCAGACCACTTATAATGGCCAGACAATAGCAGATTTGAAGAACGTTACACCAACGAATTCGAATAGGTTAGAAAAAGCAACGCCCATGCTCTAACAGGCATGTGAGTGTGCCCAAGATCCCGTTGTTATTATTTATTGTGTTCACAAACACGATGTTATTTTTTACAGAAATCTGCGGGATTTAAATTTTATGGAATTGCTTAAAATAGTCTTTTAATTAACACTTATGCACTGTTAAAACCCAAAATTCATTCAAAACTATAACAATTAACCCGAAACGATCAACCAAAATAAAGTAGCTATTTATATTATGCCTCTACATGAGTGCTGTTATTTTTAGGATTCTTTACCTGCTATCTATACAAAGGGTATATGGGTTTATCAGCGATTCAGCGGTCAGTGTGCCACCTGCCACGTTAGGACTGTGGGCTCAAAACCTTGTTTACTTCTTTTAACCTATTCGAATTCGTTGCGTTACACTAGCTCCCTTGATTTAAGATCGCGACGTTTTTCTGTTAACGTATGGGGTTGGATAAGTATCCATGGACTTGGTGTTTGCTGGAGAATAGACGGCACGGTAAGGATTCACTTTAGGGTACAGCCGCTAGGTGGCGCCGCTATATGTCAATCGAAAGGGCTCAAGGTGGGGAGCAATAATGTCCTCGGGCAAAACACCCGGAAACGAAAGACAAAAAGTTATGGAGGAAACAATTTCCCATGTTAAGTGTATGGGAATTTTTCTAAAAATTAGGGTACAGCCGCTAGGTGGCGCCGCTATATGTCAACCTAGCGGCTGTACCCTAAAGTGAATCGTAGCCGACGGCAGGTTTAACGCCGAAAACTATACTAACATTTTGGAAAATATAATACCCATCCATTGAACAAGTTTATCCTGAAAATAACTATATATTTCAACAAGATAATTGTTCTGTTCATACCGCCAATTTTGTAAGGAATTGGTTTCAAGCTAATAATGTGGAAGTGCTGCCATGACCCTCTTGTAGTCCCGATATGAATCCCATCGAAAATATTTGGGGCATAACTGTTAAAAAAATGTATAAGCAAAATGTTAGACTTCAAAATTCAAATGAATCATGGGAACAGATTCAAGAATGCTGGGAGGAACTTGATACCGATGCAATATCAAATATAATCCAATCCAATGAATGCCAAATAGATTAAATTAATAAAGTTATAGAAAAACATGGTCAAATGACTAAATATTAGATAATATTTTCAAGGTATTCGTGATTGCTGTTGTTGTTTAAATTTGTTATCTATTCTGTTAATATAATAATCTCAAATATAAACTGCTCAACGAACGCTTTTTTGGATGCTTTTTTCTCCACCTATATGTTCATAATGAAATTACGGTTTAAACGTGAATATAACCCTGAGTTTTCTCTAAATGTGCTTCTGCTAAGACAAGTATTACCAGGTGTCCAAAGCAAAAGTTGCAAGATTTTTGGTGCGAGTTTGACCATCAAATTCACTAAGTTATGAGCCACTTTCATTATTTTTTTGTAATGCTCAAATGGTATGAAATCCCCTACAACTGTTCGTATCATCCTAGCGCCGTATGTGACCCACCTCTACCTCCGCAACCCTTCATTTTCGAATTTTAACCGAAAAATCTCGCTTCGTGCGTGTGTGGAACGAGACATTATCCAGTACGAAGGGATTGCAAGAGATGACACCTTACATTTCGATGTGAAAAATATTCACCACCATCGCCGAAGTGGGTGAACTTCACGCGTCACCACGACTCCCCTATGGTTACGCACCATTGGAATCCCCGTGAATTGTCTAAATAGCTGAAACTGACATATGATAAATGTTAGATGCCTAGTGCAATATCTCTGTATCAGCGTTTAACTTTCCTCTTCACTCCATTGTTACATTTAACGTCTTCTCGGTGGAAAGGTTTACAACACCTCCATGACGTCATACTACCACGCAACATATATCGTTCTAGTGCTTTATTTTGACTGAGGATAGCCATTTGACAAGCCTCGCCAGTGTTAAACTTTGAGGGGACCCATTTTAGCAATGCGCTAAAACTTCCAGCACGAAGTTTACAATACTGTAACTTTTTGCTGCAGCTCAGGCAGAGTCGAAATTCATAGTGCATAATAGCACAAGCTTTCCTCTACAAAGTGTTGAACGACAAGAACTTTGGTACATCGTAAATAGTCAAAAAAGCTCCCCTGACCCTCCCCCGTCTGGGACTCGGACGTCACAATGAGTATGCAGTGTAGACTAACGAACTTTCCGGCTGCGTCATCGCTTGTCTTGTCATGTTGATGTTTCAAGTTGGCATGACATTTCGGGTGAGCCTATTTCTAGAGGTAGCGGAATGTTATTCTCCAGCGTTTCAGTCGGATTTGGTCAGTATAGAGGAGGTAGACGTAGGACGTTTGCGGGTGATGCCTGGAAGACTGAACACCCCACAGCTGGATAAACCTTCTGCAAGACAGCCATATCTGTGTACTAAACGAGGCATCCTTTGCCTGAGAAGGGTTGTACCCAACTCCTCCACTCTTCCCTGGATTGGAGTGAACTGCAAAATTCCTGTGGAAGGCCACCTCACGCCTCAGTAAATATGAGATCGTGTCGAGTCCGGGGCTGTCTGCCACAGTTTTTATGATAGAGCAGTAACCCGTTCTATGCAGATCCTCTTGTCAAAAATTAGAAATCTATAGGCGGTAAGAACTTTGCGAGCTTAGGCTTTTATGAAAATATCCAGAGGCAGGAGCTCGGAGGCAACATCTAGAGTTCCTGAGGATCTGCTTTTGAAGTCTGCCTTACTAGTAGAGATAGAGAACAAAGCCTTTATAGGCCCCATGAGAAACCTGCAAGGCTTCTGGGTAATATTAGCGCTCATTTAGCCTTGTGCCCACAAAACATGTGGGTCAGCTGGGAGTTAAACATTAGGTATTTGTCTGTACTTGAGATTCCTAGCTATGTTTCAGTCTGAAAAAAAGAGAGCTTTTTCCTGGTGAATGGAACGACCATGGTTTTGGAGGGTTCAATGTTCAATCCCTCCCTCCATGTTTCGTTTGTGCGATGTAGGTTAACGTTGATAATGTCGGCCATTGTATTGATGAATTTATATTGTACCATTGGGACTATGTCATCAGCATAGCCCTAGATGAAGGTGTTGGTGTTGTCGAGCTTGTGGAGTAGATCATCCACCGTGAGGCCCTACAGAAGAGAAGAGAAAACGTCTCCCGGCGGGCAACCCCAAGTAGGAGCAATCACCAACGATTCATTCTGAAGATCTGTTCTGCTCCGTCTGTAGCTAAGCATGTTCTCAATCCACCTAGAAATGGCAGGCTCAAAACCACCCCTTCCAACTCCATGGATCATGGAAAGATGTGTTACTTTGTCAAATGCTTCTTCAATGTCCATGAAGGTGCATAAAGCCACAAAACTAGATTCTTTAGGTAAAAGTATCAAACATCGTTTCATTAAACGTACCTCAGTGCAAGCGTTATTGACCCATGGTTTTTTCAGACAAGAGATTCAAATCCGTTCCCGGAGGCCACCTGTCACTTCGCTTTTTTGTAAATGTCGCTCTGAGCAACCGTTTCCCTGATATTTGCTTATCAATTAGTCAGTACAAAGGCATCCGAACTAAGAACGAATTTGAACTTCTTGCCTATAGTTCGTTTATCATATGACATTTCGCACATGGTACGCATACAGAACCTATTTTTATATAATTTTTATTATTTTTGTTTCATTTTTTCTCTTGTAACAATAAACTAAGCACAAACAAATGTCTAAGGGCCGGTTTCACAATGATGGGTTAACTCAAGGTTGAGTGTTGACCGGAAGTTAACCCCAGATGTCATGTTTCACAAATGGTGGTTTTCGATTTTACTTGAGGTTAACTCTGAGTTAACTTGACATTAGGTTATGTCACTTTGGTTTTGCTACTTGCTAGGCGTTTGACGTTTGTCAGTCTTGTCAAAAAAACACAAAACACCAACACGAAACACCTAATGAAGGAAATAAGAAGAAAAATTTTAAATATTGCGGACACAGTACCACCAACCGCTAAAAATAAAATACAACTCGCGGTCAGTTAACCCTACGTCATTTTATGATTGTGAAACAGGAGGCGTTCCATTGTTCGAGTTAACTCGCAGGTCGAGGTTAGTAAACCGTCACAGTGACCACTGATTGTGAAACTGGGCCTAAACTGCATTATCAATGAAAATTGTGTATGTTATTAGCAAGAAACCAATTTGATATATGAAACAAGGTGAAGTTAAGACATCGAATTTTATTTGCCTCTATCCACAGTAGGGTAATGAATCTTACCTGGCGGTGGTGGTGGAGGCATAATGGTGGGTGGAGCTACCCATGGAACTGCTGGTGGCGGCATTTGTGCCCATGGAGGTGGCTGCATACCAGCGTTTGGAGGTGGAGGAGGGGGTGCCATCAGTGGTCGCGGTGCCATAGCTGGTTCGAACATGTTGAATGAAGGTGCTGGTTTGCGTTGTACTGGCTGTAAAGAAATAGATTCAAGATGATTATTTTAGTGCCTACTATACATTCAAGTATTGTATAACCCCCGCTGATACTGTTTTCTATTTGCTAAAATATAATTTCTGATATAACGGAAGTGCCCCATTACTGCGTTGCGTTGTGGTGCGTCGTCGGAGCGTCTGTGCTGTGCTGTCTCAATTCACGCGCCGTTTTAACGGATCGACGCACGAGAGACGAAGCGGGGAGCAAGGTAATGAGCTATTTTAATCTCATTTTTATATGACAGGCATTCCAATAAAATATAGTTTGATTTAAGGAAGAAATACTTCTAGGCCTTTTGCTGATGCCCTCAACTGTAGCAGAGTTTTGATATATCAGAGGCCGGAACGGAGTTATATATTTCCACTTACTGCTGACAAAAATAAAATATAAGCTGTTCAAGCTATTTATAGTAGAAAAACCTTTAATATTTAAAATGCAAAAGCCAAGCAGCCTAAATGCAGCTGATACGTGTCATGTACCTATGTGGGCATTAAACATTCATTTGAAATAAAAAATTACACCAAGATATTTCAAATGGTAGTATCTCTATGACATGTCCACTTATGGAATGAAAGGTGCTTGCTTACTCCGCAAGAGGGAGATGATTCCAATTATTTGGTTCACAGAAAAATCGGAAAAATGTAGGGTACCGGCTGGATTTGAACCAGCGTCTCCGGCATTCTAGGCCAGCGCGTTACCAACTATGCTACGCTGACCCGTACCACAGCCGATATACAGCGCCGACGACATGGTGTCGACTCCATCGACACCCACCACTCCCCCGTATCTCTCCGTGAACCATCTATTCACCCATGGTTGGTAACGCGCTGGCCTAGAATGCCGGAGACGTTCGAATCCAGCCGGTACCCTTCATTTTTTCGATTTTTGTGTGAACCAAATGATGTCCATTTATGTTATAGACATAGGTTTTAAAAGGTCTATTACGGACTGCCACTGTCTTCAAAATTTTTAAGTAAAACAATTTTTAGATAGATTTCCTATCTTCAATCGTCTCTGGTGAGTACTGGCTAAACATGTTCCTTTCATTATTATTTATAAAAGTATCTTGTTGACGTTTTGTTCTTCTTGACTGTCGGCGTGGTGCTCAGGTTGTGTGTGCCGATTCCTACTAGCCTATCGGGTTGTATAGGCTGGGCGGAATCTCATGAGCCGTGGAATACACACTGCGCAATCAGATAAACGGCTCACGAGGTTCCGCCAGAGCTGTAGTTTCCTATTTTTCCTTATAAGGGGGGAGCCATATCGGTTTGCTGTATAATATAATTTTGTTGCTGAGATATACACTGCTTGTTTGAAATTTCGCCGATACCAGGAGGTTATTTGCCAATGTCCTATTCCGCATTTGTCTCTGCTCACTAGGTTGTAGATATTTTGTACATCACGATACATTAACTTTATTATTGCGTGACCAACTTCGTGCAAGTTGGAGATGTTCTAATATGACACATTCTGAATGCTACTGGCAGAAATACTTTGAAAAGCGTAGGACATATCGACAGGCCTTGAAGAAGGAAGACGTGATGGTACATTAAAGAAATTGAGAATGCAGAATAGCTTTGGGCCGTTGGGGCAACGCATCATTGAACAATAAAGCATGTAATACAAATACTAGCTAAGGTGCTTCATGAACCATCATGTATTGTTCGACCAGGCGGAGAATGCGAGAGACGGATGAGGCGGAAAGGGAGGGGGGAGGGGCCCACAGTCGGGCAAGCGACTGACTCCAGCTCTTCAGCGGACGACAGCCTACAGCGTTGCCGGAAGTAGCAGATTATCTCAAATCATGGCCGACTCTACACTAGGCCGGAGCCTTAGATGTGGCAACGTGGCTTAGCTGTCAAATAGTGGCCCTATAGTTTCAGAATAATTATTACATTACATTACTAATACCACTTACATCTGATGTTTGTTTCATCACAGTCAGACACTACAAAATAAAAATAAACGCAACCTGTTTCCTGCTGCCACTTCCACTTCCACTTAAATGAACACTCAATTTACTTTGTAAATTGTCACTTGAGCTAGAAAAATTCACTATTAGGTCACTGTGGAGCCATTCTTGCTAGTCTTGATTTCCCTTTCACTATCAAATCCTTTCGTAGGTATGCCCCAGGCCATGCCCAGATGAGTTCTATTAACTGTATTTTTCTGTGATATTTGGGAGGTCCAGAAAACATTATAGGTACCACATTGTGCTTTAAAGAGGTCTTATCCTTTGAAATGTTTGTAAATTATTGTCTTTATCCTTATAAATATAACCAGCCCTTCCGAGGAATACCTTTCACCCACTTCTGTTTATGTCCCTTACTGGACGCACAATTGCTAGTGCAACCTGGTACTACACACTTTGCAGGCATCTTTTTATCTTTATAGTTTCATTTGTGCAGGTAAATAAGTAGAAACACATTAAAAATCACCTTGCAACGTTCTTTTTAATCTGGAATAAGGTTATGTTGGGCCATGGTTTGGTAGTCCTCTACTGGGCTGCAACCTGGTACTACACGCTTTGCAGGCATCTTGTTATCTTTATAGTTTCGTTTGTGCAGGTAAATAAGTAGAAACACATTAAAAATCACCTTGCAACGTTCTTTTTAATCTGGAATAAGGTTATGTTGGGCCATGGTTTGGTAGTCCTCTACTGGGCTGCAACCTGGTACTACACGCTTTGCAGGCATCTTGTTATTTTTATAGTTTCATTTGTGCAGGTAAATAATTAGAAACACATTAATAATCACCTTCCAACCATATTTTCTGCTCCTGGAAGAATACACATGACATAACAACAAATGAAAACTCGGCCCGCTGACTCAGTGTTGCCATATTTCATGCTCCGGCCTAGTGAGTAAAGTCGGCCATGCTCAAATACTTTTCAACCCTTTTCTTTTTCCGAAATATTTATACTATTGTTCTTTAATAACTATATATTTTACTTGAAAATATTGCAGTACATGTATTATAGGAAAATACTGAAAATAGCAGATCAAGCGGAACATCTGACAACAACAACAAGCCCTATTGTCTCCGCATTCCTTTGCCTCGCATCCTTTCCCTTGCCAAACAATAGAGTGCATTTTAAAAACCTGGGGAGACTCCCTTCAGCTCGTTTATATATTATAGAGATACTTATAAATATTTATCGCAATACAGATATGTTCACCAGGTATTCTCAGATCCACCCATATAATAGATTTTCTAACATTGTAGCTCTATGATCTTGACTCCGAATGACCTAAGTTGTAAACTAGATGTCAATTTATACAATTATCTTATTAATAATTTCAATGACACCTCGTTTCAGTCTATGTCTGTTTACATATCTGAAAAATATATACAAAAAGGTTCTTGTTAACTCATGTTTACATTATACAAGAGTATATTACATTTTTGACTACTGCATTACCAGATTTATGAATTGTGACTGTAAATACAAATTAGGTATAATAATGGTCAATAAACTATCTAAATACCTATCTATAGTGTTACATTATCTTCACCTACCTGAGTTTGCTGCTGGTCCGGCGGCGGAGCTTCTCCCAGTTCAGCCATCAGCGACATATATTCCTCGTCGATCTTCGCCTTGTCCCCGCCAGTCATCAGTCCGGGCACCGGAGGGCCTCCTTGACCTGGCCGCTTCGAGCGACAGTCTCTAGCTATGTGACCGGCGGCGCCGCAGCTTGAACACACGATGCTGTTCGTCACGTTCGGTTTGTCGGGACACTGAAATTAATAGATAATTATTATAACTAAATACCGAATTATATGATGAGGTTCAAATAAGATTTATTCTGTGACTTTCCTACAGCATTGCATTGCATCAACCATGATATATTAATCAAGTAATTAGATAAATATGGTTGTTCTGAAACAACAATAAAGTCGACTACATCTTACTTGAATATCCAATCACTATCAAATTATCTAAAAATGCAACCTCAAACCAATTAAACATACAAGCTAGAATACCAGAGTATACCACAGTATAAGTAATAACCTAATGGCATTCGAGATATGTGATTACTTCACTGTACTTACAAACACTGCAGTACTATGGCATAACAATGATATGAACTTATGAAGATGATATATGTATATTAAACAAATGGAATGATAGCAATCTTCTGTAACGTATACTTTCAGAAAAAAAATACATTACTTTCAAATGCTTGCTTGATATTATATACCTAAACAAGGTACCAATATATCAGAGTTAAGAAGATCGAACAACATTGATCATTCAGTTAATGAACTGGTCAAAGCAACCTAAATGCTCAGAATACTTAAGAGAAACCCTTGGAAAGAAACCACTAAATGTTGCTATTTTACATTGTTCCAAAGTAGAATGAATTTGATTTTGAAGTCTTTTCTCAAAAATGTCTAAAAACAAACATGTCTTACAAAATCGAGCCATCGGATGCTTTGCCCAGAATAGACCTAGAACTCGATGCAAGCCGCTATTTTGGAACAAAAAATCATGAGTTTAATAGCAGTATTCATCTTGGAAACACCGATTTTCAAATTAAAATAAATCTGAGTCGTTGAATATAGTTTATAAAAAATATTTTAAATTAATAACCCCTTCTCTGGTGCGAAAATTTATACTACAATTCCTCTCTTTCAATACTTTTTCCAATTTTTCTGGAAATAATTTTTTTGTCACAAAATTCTTATATTATAGCTCCTTGTCGAAATTAACAGGCCTCTTCAGAAGTGACTTCTCCTCAGAACTCCATCGTGCCGAATATCTGAACACTGAGATAGCTCTACACAGCATATCTGCCCAGGAAGTGGAATGCTATCTCGTCCTCTCAGCATCTGGAACAGATGGGGTCCCCTGCCACTCTCATGAGTGAAAAATGTCTATTCAGCCGCCGGCAATGGCCAGTGAGAACTACCACCAAAAGGTTGAGCGTCTCTGCCTTTATTCAGAAGCCATAGTAGATGAATTTAACTAAACATTCGCCTATGCATTTTGTTATTATAGACTTGTCAACGGAGACTTTGATTACTCAAAACATTGTCGGTGGAAAAAGACGTTCATGGAGGTGCCTAAGCAGTATTGCTATCTCATCTACCAAAGATTTATATTGAAAATCATATCGTCTGACAAAAAAACGTGACACTAATAGATTTGTCTAGCAATTTTCATGTGGTATGAATAACTTACCAGCCATGACTTGTGATCTGTAGCTCCACAGTTATTACATCTCATTCCATCATTCTCTCTAAGAGTACCATTCAGCTGTGCTAATTCTCTCAGCTGCATCCTGCGAAGATCATTCTGGTTTTCGGGGACTTCAACGCCCTGTCTAATCACCTCCTTAATCTGCAGTCAAAAAATATATAATCCATTATAAGCTTTCTCACCCAAAAAAAAAAAATGGCTGTATGTAGTAAAAATAATAATCATATCAAAAACCACATATGATGGAAGTTAAACTTCATTGATGTGTTGGCCACCAAAAATCAATTTAGAATAGGTTACCATGTTTAACAGCTGTGCAAGGAAACTTTATTTTTGTTGTGAACTAACTTCATAAGCCTGTGAATCTGAAGTCTTAAAAAAACTGGACTTTGCTTTTGCACTGTTGGATAGATCCAAAATGAGCCAGCAATAAATACATTAGCGCCTTAGGAGCGCGATGCTGTCTGTCTATGAGTCAATGATGTTACATACACACTGCAATCCTAAGGTGAGTGAGACATTACAGAATCTCATTCAGCATACAAAAAATCCAATGCAACACTATGTGTTACATTTGGATACAAGCATTGTATTCCTGACATTCATTTTGGATTTATCAACAATGCAAATGCAACACTGAGTCCTTTAAGTCTTCAGAATCACTGTTATTTAGTTAGAAAGGTAGTTTGCCAAAACCAAAAGCACAGCTGTCAATGTCACTTATATTCCCAATGAAAATTTTGTAGTTTGCTGAAGGCGACAAAGATGAGGACATCAGCAAGTTTTCCAGTATATGTGGTTGTTTATTGATGGGCCTATGGAAGCAGAATGGAACAGACAGACAACCACAGGGTGAGTTTCAGAAATCAGGTTATTGTTCGACCAGGTAGAGAATGCGAGAGACGGATGAGGCGGAAAGAGAGGAGGCCCACAAACGACAACAGCCTACAGCGTTGCCTGTTCTTGTTCTGAAATATTTATACTGTTGTTCTTTAATAACTATATATTTTAATTGAAAATAATACATGTATTATACAGCACTACATGTTATGAAAGTACGTGATGTAGAGTATTTTTTTCATCATTCACTAACATTATAGGAAAATATTGAAAATAGCAGATCGTGAACTATATTTCAAGCCGAACATCTGAGAACAGAGCCTGCATTCTTTTGCCTCGCATTCTTTCCTTTGCCAACAATAAAAATAATATTTCATTACTATATTTTACCTTTTCTACAGCTTTCTTAACACATTCTGGATTTGTAGCTGTGATGTATGCATGCAGAGGTTCATCTTCTCCAGGCAATGGCTGACCATCCTTCCTACCAACTTTTCCTTCTTTGACAGAACCTTTGCCTCTAATTATGATTTTTGCACCAGTTTCTTTCTCCATTGCTATAAAACATACTATTTTTAAAAACTCTGCTACTTATAAATGAATCAAATACATACTTTTGAGTGTATTTCCTCTGGGTCCAATTAACAAACCAACAAAGTTTATTTCTGGATGCTCTTCTTGAGGTATCATTACTTTGTCACTCACCCTAATCACTGGTGGTCTGAAAATTAAAAACAACTGGTTAATATCTAAAATGCTAATAATTTATCAAGTACCAAAATTAATATCGCAGATGTCTCAGCAAGTCCATCTGCTTTTATTTTTTACTTTGTCTCCATTATAAATGTGCGCGACTTTCAATGAAAACTATCCTGGCTGAATAATTTTAGACAAGACGTTTTTTACGAAAAAATCTGATAAAAAACCACTGAATGATGATTAAAGGTTACATCTGGTTCCATACCTATACTTGATGTAACATTTATCCTCTGATAAAAAACCTTAAAGTTTGTTACTACCTTGAATGTTTTTAAAAATATCACAGCTATAGAAGGGTAGGGAAGTTAAGAGTAAAAACAGAAAAGCTATTGAAGAAGTAGCAAAGGAGATGGGAAACAACAACCTAGGGAATATAGCGAAAAGAGACTACATCCAGAAGTTAAAAACTGGATATATGTATATGGTAGCTGTGCAGTTGGATCCACTACCTTTTTTTCTTCGGCCGACTTATTTGTATCAATGAACTACAAACATTGCAGTCTTGAAGGCAATGCCTTGTATATGGCCAACTGATTTTTGTTACTTTCCATCCAACAAATTATCATGTCTCACATTTAGTGTTGGAGCTGCTGCAGCTTTTAATAAGTCTTAATTTTTCTTATTAATCCATTATAACTAGGTAAAAGAATCACTACCAACAATTGATCAAATATATACATGCAGGCAGCTAGATTGACATTCAGATGTTGAGGCATATTATGCAAGCTAAAAAAACTAAGAGAAATTCGCAAGACGGCTGACAAAAGGCTTTTGCATACAGGTGTTAGTATAATACATATAGTAAGTGGAGGGAGTAAAGTAGCCTGAAAGGAGACAAACTGTACTTAGGAATTTAACATGATGCTACCCATCACAAATAAGAGCGTCAAGCATTACCACACTGTGGGATGCATGGCAAACGACCGAATATCTCTAATTTGGAGAGACTCAAACTCCAGTGGAAAAAAGCTTGTTAAACTTTTTCATATCAAAAGGGCTATAATAACTTTCCATCTTAGACATCAACTTAGATGGCTGGTGATGCATAAACAATTTTTTGTTCTATAAGGTCAAAAATATACATACTTGTAGTCCATGGGGGGTTTGAAGTCTGGATTAATACTCTGCATTTTCAGCACAAGGGCATGTCTCTCTTCTTCTAATCTCTTTCTGGTTCTGAATTCTCTTGTATTCAACCTTTTGCCATCACTACTGTAAATCGGCTCTGGTGATGGTGATCTGGCCAAAGAAAAACAGGAATTGAAATACCAAATTTCTTGTAGTTTTCACTGTTTTCTTGATAACACTTTGCTATTCTTTTAACTACCTTTTACCTTTGTAGCTGAATATGCCAAAAGCAAGATATTTTCCATGTGCACATTCAAATAGCAAAATGTTCAGATACAGCAAAAACAAGAGCCTTAAATTTACAAGCATTGTCATTGCTTTTACTCATCAAGTTATCCGTATTTATTTACAGATAATACTGAATAGTTCAATGTAAATGATTGACATACTAAAAGTGACCTAATTTTGGAATGAAACAAACTATTCATTGGTTGTCTCTACATTTTTTAGCAGCCTCAATTAGCAGATAATGTTAAGTATTCTGATAAAAAATCATGTGACTAAATGCATCAAGAGTGTGTAATCTAAATTCATTAATACTTCTGACAAATTGTTGTTATGAATATTTTTTATATTATTCAACACATTATTGTGTGTGACAATAACTGAAAATATTTTAGTGCTATTAACCATGCCATAAAGCTTCAAATAGTTGCTCATATAAAATGCATACTCAACTAGCATATACATAACTGAAAAAAAAGAATCCATAAAAGTGTCAGTGTTGCTTTTTATCTCCAACAATAAAAACGATGAATGAGGCACTACTGTTGTTTTCCATTGATATATACTAATAGATAAGGTTATGTAGCAAAGTACTACTTTTCAATGGTCACTCTAAGGCAGAATTTTTGTTTATCATGTATAATGTCAGCAAAAGTTTACTCATAATGTATTTGACAACCATATCTTGTTGCAGCCTGAAGTAGTATGTTTCACATGCTAGAGCAGATGGGGTCTAGTCTGAAGTAAATATGTATTTCATTCTAACTGGTTTGTTTTCAAAATTGAGTAAACAGTTATAAGAAATGGTTTAATTCACATTTACTCAATTTTGCAATAATATTTAAGAATAAGAACTGCAATAGATCTCCACACATTAAAAACCCTAAACAAAATTTTGTTATTAAGTGTTGATTGCTGTAATAAAAAATAGTTATTTATAGCAGCTGTTATAGTTGTATAGGCTGAAATCAAAATTTGATTAAGTTCCTTGATTGGATTACGATCTAAAAAAGAAATATTTGATTATTACTATTACTTCATATTACAGCTCCTGTATTATCATCTTCATTGCAAATGAGTCATGTGTTCTCCACTTATTATTCACTCTCTGTCTTTAAGTTTTAATTAGCTCATTAGATACATGAAATGAGAAAATGGATCACTTATCAAAATCCTTTAACCTAAATACAAAAAACACCAATCATCACTAAATTGTTTTATGACTGAGATGAAAAAGACTTAAGTTCTAGTGAACACCACATTCTGAAAATATAGGCAGATCAGTCAGGTGATGCTGACGCTTTCACACTTGTAATATGAAAAAAGTTATTTTCTTGAAAAGAGTGTTGCAATTTTGACAGAAGTTACAACACTATTTCATCTGTTATGTTTACAATCAGTAGTAGTAGTAGTAGTAGCAGTAGCAGCAGCTGTGGAAGCGGCCGCGCCTGGCAAGTAGGCCCCAGTAGGCCCTTTTTGCCATCCCTGATATTTACAATCAAGTTAGCTATAGAACATTTATTGAGTCATGTCTTATCTTTAGTGATCCAGTTTCCATAAAGTACACAAATAAGATATCAGTGCATTTGCAGAAATAAATAAAAATTTGGACTAATGCAGTCCTATTAGGTGATACCAACGAATTCGAATAGGTTAGAAGAAGTAAACAAGCTTTTTATTTGTGCCCACAATCCTAATGCGGCAGCTGGCACACTGACCGCTGAATCGCTAATAAACCCATATACCCTTTGTACAGATAGCAGGTAAAGAATCCTAAAAATAACAGCACTCATGTAGAGGCATAATAAAAATAGCTACTTTGTTTTGGTTGATCGTTTCGGGTTAACTGTTATAGTTTTAAATGAATTTTGGGTTTTAACAGTGCAGTGCATAAAATTTAAATACCGCAGATTTCTGTAAAAAATAACATCGTGTTTGTGAGCACAGTAAATAATAACAACGGAATATTGGGCACACTCACATGCCTGATAGAGCATGGGCGTTGCTTCTTCTAACCTATTCGTATTCGTTGGGTGATACCTATACTACCACTGCCACTAGTTGGATCAAAAACTACAACATTAAGAATTAATTGTTTTCTGATTATTACTCCACTGGGACTGGACTGACTTGCAAAAACTATAGAGCTTTTTTGTCATTGCTATTCTGTCATAAACTACCAAGGATTACTGGCCAGACAACAGGCAGACAGCTGACAGAATTGGGAGACATGGTTTTTCATAAAGTAGATATTATAAAACATCCAAAAGAATTATCTCAAATTCTAACTTTCTTGCAATTACAAGTACTTATTGCCATAGGAAGTGAAATGAAAATAACTACAAATACACTGATACAGAATGTCTGTAGGTTAATGCACTTAAATAATGTAGCATTAAAATAGTTCAATATTAATGCTTTCTGAAAAATATATTCCAGTAATGAAATGCATATATCTTACTTCTAAATAGTATTTAATGACATTTAATCTTGAATAGGTTTTTCTAAATAAAATAACTTGCAACCCTACAGACACTCCATGTAAACCAAATGTACTAAAAGGGAAAATAAAAAAATTATGATAGTGCCGTGTTTTTGTGTGCAGCAAGCCAAGCAGCAACATAGCAAGTGCTGCTGCATCCCCGTAAGGCCCACAAGTTTGGCACCATTGTCCCACCTTTCCTCTGGATTGGCTGGAATTCCCAGATCTCCACTTCTTAACTTTCTGCTCACTTCTTCTATCTGCAGCTGCACTGTAATAGAAACGGGTTAGAAGATGGGGCCGTGGCCCCAGTTAGATTTTTATCCAGTTTACCAGTATAGAAAAATTAAATTAACAATTACCACTTACAAGAATGCAGTAGGCTCACGCTATTCATAATAGAAAAAAAAAACAAAAATATTAAGCAACATATGTTGGCATTAATTTAATGTTAATGACGCTCAGAGCACTGTGCAAATTGGATTGTTTGAGGAGATCCAAGTTTAATACCTGCATGTGCTAGATTTTTTTCTGCAACTTTTTTCATTGATCCATTTTTTCCAATGTGGTTTCTTAAAATGGTTAAGATAAACATTTTTATTAACCATCCATAAATGCAGATGAAACAGTAAATATAAATCACAAATCATTAGAGCCCTCTGTGGGGCCTGATAGTACCAGTTTCTAAGTCTGGGGCAGGCTCGTAGCCAGGCCTTTGTTGGTACCAGGGCATTGCTGAATATTGTCAGGGTGACAGTTGCAGGAATTACAATAGGTTTCTGCCAGGATCAAAATTTTGCTTGTCAGGGCAGCACCCTGATTCACCATATGGTAGCTATGGGCCTGGTCTGAGGACTTGAAAACCAGACAATTTCAAAAAAAAAAAAGAAGAGAAGAGGCAAATAAGGAAGAAAGGTTGAGTGCAAAGACATGGAATAAAATCTTTAACAACAGGCAGCAGTTCATTTTTGAAATATTTTGAAAAGTTTTTATATGTTCTCAAGAGTTTAATTTTAATTTAGCATTGATGAGTTGGTTTGATTATGACTATGCTAAATTTACATTTTTTCATTCAGTCTTGTCTGTTAGTCCACTGATGTGCACAACAAAGGATCAGAGGTAATTCCGCCTGACTACAGTATAATATCATTATACAATGTGATAACCAAGAGACTGCACAAGGAATTCATCAAATGTTTTTTTTGCCAAACATGTCTAAATAACTGCTCATGCTATAATGGATCAGCTAGTAGTCACATTCTACTTTCTTGCACATTACTATTTATTTCCACTCCCAAAATAATTTAAAAAATTTGGGACAACTAATTTGTTAGACAGCTACTTTTTAATAATGAGTTCATCTATGATACCACCAAAGCAGAAAGTATTCAATATCCATAATATCTCAAGTAATTTAAATTTTAAAATAAGCCAAAAAAGGGGTAGTTACCATGTTTAACCAAGCCAAGACCAGACATGTTTAAGTGATCATATTTTGTTACCAGTTTTCTAAATTGCCTATATCCACACATATCTAATGTCAACAAATCTATAACCAAAAGTGTGATCTGAGGTTTGTTCCAACAAAGTTCAGTGCAATTGAGAGCCTGTACAGATTCAGTGTTAGGATGTTAAAATGGATATGTGTAGACTCAGTAAAGTCTTGAACCAAGCTGACCTTTTCATTTATACCTATAAACTATTATCAATTGATTACATTGTTACATTCCTCTATAAAATAGGTGAAAAGGACTCCTATTGACAAACAGCCTGAAAAACAATTGGTCATTATAAAACTTCCAAAAGTATCTGAATCATACTTACAATTCATGTACAGTATTAGATTCTCACTGGGTTTGTTAATACACCTATGCACCTAAGTAGCTTTTCTATTAAAAATTTTGTGGGAAAAAGGATTAAGATTCAAAATTACTTACCTACACAAACTTTAATAAATCATAGGTTTTTGGGTTAAATGAAATTTATAAATAATTAGCAGAAAAATAAATATAAAAAAATAAGCCTATCAGGAATATTGTGCCAAAAGTATATACTTACAAAGATATGCCTGTTCCTGGTCCTTGTTCAAATTAGGAGGCAAAATGGTAGGCATACCAGGGATAAAAATTTTTTCATGCTCTCCACCACCCCATCTAGATCTCCTCCTTCTTCTCCTCTCTTCTTCTTGACTATCTGTAAATATATTAGCTAAAATTATAAGTTGTTTTCATAAAACTTTATTTACATTAAGTTTAAACCAATTTAACCAAATACAGACATGACTTTGTGGATTAGTATATGAATAGAGTAGTATGAATAGGTTCTCAGTTAGGCTTCTTAGGCATTTGCCAATGCACCACTACAATCGCAACTGTATCGATGCAAACCTGTGACTGTATTGGACAACATCAGGGAAAGAACAGAGGAATGGTGGAGTGTGAGTGAAGAATCAAGCAACACTGCATCAGTGCGACACAGACAGGGACAGAGATCATCAGGTTTTTAGTATTTTAAATGTTGTTACATGATGTCTACAAAATAATATCTTATTATCTAATATTGATGCTGCCTTCAATGCCTACGCTAAAAGCAGCACCATAGACGATGTGACTAATGCTATCTCAATGGAGTCCATCTTGCAACTGTAGAGATCACAGGTATTTTGGTGCCGTTACTGAATGGTGTTTGCATTGAGACAGAAGCGCTACATTATCGTGTTTGCATTGCGACTGAATCTGAGCCTGTGGGCAAGGGCACACAGCTAGCGACAGCTTTGCCACTGTATCGATGCTGACGCCTGACAGCATTGCTACAAAATGTCGCTGTGAGGGAGGGGTCTTGATCCCCACAATCAAGTATTTCCAAAAGTTGCTCAGAAGATGCTTATTTAAGATATGTCGCTGGAGAATTATATACCACAGCCAATATTTTATTTTGTTAATACTCACAAGGTTTACATACACCAATGCTAGGAAAATATTTAATTGAAAAACTCTTTAACTATTATTACAGTTTTTGTAAATACTGAGTCATACTAATATAAAACTGATTACAATAGACACTTTTAATGAAATCACAAGCCACATGTTAAAATCTGATGTCATGCATTTGTCTAATAAATAAATAGCCCTATTAATTATATAATGCTTCACCCTTTTGGTTAAATTGTTCAGGTTGAAAAAGCTTTTCTGCACTCTATAGAAGAATTTTTAAATTATAGGTTTTAATTATTTTATGTACTTATCTGTGATTTTTTTCTTCTATTTGTTGTTGACATGTCACTTGTGATATTTTTTACTGAATGTGATAAATATACTATTCTTATCTATTCTAATAAGGGGTATTAAAATGTTTTTGTCTGAAGGAAAACTCAATGTGGAATACAAACATATCAGATGATATCTGCAGCATCTGCTCAAATGGTATGTGTATATTAAGAATTGGATTGGAAATTATGTTAAGAAAAAATTCCCTTAGACTAATATGTGTATGCTACTGTTGGAAGTCTTCATAAATAAAACTATTACTCAAGTAATACTAAAAACTGAAGAAAAATAGATACTAGCTAATGCCAATGCTTGAGAAAAAAAAGAGTTGAGTGGATAAAGGAGGTAGAGTCTGTTCTAATTTTAGTTATCTTCATGAATGAAGAGAGTAAGGTACAATATTTCATTGAGAACTGACTTCAGCATGAAAATATTCAAAGTAGGGATTAAACCAAACTTCTAAGAGAGAGACCAAGTTTTCATAAATAATAGATGAAGGAAATATATAACTGCATTTCATTCGCTTTAATATGCAGATACCTTGTTTATTCAACAGATCCTGCTACCTGCTGAGCACATAAATATCTTGTTTATCAACTTGAATTAGTTTGATATTTGGTACTGGTAGTAATTAATACTGTTAAATATGCCATAAGGAAAATAGTAAAATGAAAGTATTTTCAAAAACCTCAACCTGCTTTTCCTTCATTTGTAGTTTTTGTTACATACAGGTATATCCTTTATTCGCTTAACTCTTCCAATCAAGCTTGTAGTAACATCATATCACCCTGTATACTTAATTCTGAATCAGACTTTCAAGATTGCATATTATGCTGTTTGAGGGCTACAAATATGTGTCACTGATCGCCATTGTTTGGGGCGAAATACCCATCTACAAATAACTCACCAGTGGAGTGGTTAGAGCTTTGATCTCCTTCCTTATTGACCAAGTTGGCAAAATTCCTAGTAGCTGCAATAGATGCAATAGTGTCAGCTATCATCTTATCGCCGTCCATTTCTGAGGGAGTCTTTTCCCTTTCGCGTCTACGCTCTCGGTCTCTACTTCTGCTTCGACTTCTGCTCCTATCGCGGTGCCTGCTCTCGCGGTCACGGTCGCGGTCTCGATGTCTGTCTCGAGATCTGCTACGCCTTCGCTCCCGTCTATCCCGATCTCGGGAGCGGTCGCGACGCCTCGATGACCCCATTTAGTGTTCCCACTATATGATCTCTCTTATCAGAAATGCGCCGTGGAGCACTGGAGTGCAAAAAGAGTCTGGGAAATCGACCTCGTAACGTAAGACGAATAAAATTTGACTACAACGATAACAGATTACTGAAATCACACTGAAGTTACACGTACGTAAAATCACAAAGGTCAAAACCACAACGAAAAACGTCAATGCTCCACTTCTCCGAGTTCTCTTCTCAGACTTCTCGTGAAAAAACGTCAAAATCAAAATGGCGGCGACCACAGCGGCGACGGCATTGACGGGTGGGTGACATGTGACATGAAATTGAAATGGTGACAATTGAAAGTAGAGATGGGCTGAAACCTGTTATTTGAACAAACCTGTTGTTAAAATAACAGGTTTTACAGTGTAGAGTCGGCCATGGTTTTACCAAAATCAATAACTGGTTATGAACCAGTTATTTTTTGTGTCGGTTAGGGCCCGAACAGACGAGCAGCTCCGTTGCGCCACACGGTGACGCACTTCTAAATTTGTCATTTAAAAATAAAAAATCATTTTACTTTCAAAAACTATTCACACGAGCGAAAGTGTCGTGCGACCGTCTCTAAAAGGAGCTCTTCCCCGCGACTAATGGCAGCGACAGCGTCGGTTGGTCTGTACAGACGGGCCACTTTCGGCATTTGCATTCTGGTGTTCACAATCAATAGTTGACCGATTGTATTGTGGGTACATTACCCCTCCGCGATCCATTCCAAAACCTGAAGTAATCCACTGCTTAGTAAAAATAAAATAGTTTCGCAATTTATCTGCTTCACTCGGTGGCTCCAGAGATCGGGCCATCTGTTTGGAACCATTAAACCCAAGGATAATGAAGTTCTTATTCAATTTATTCAACGGCTTTTATTTATTTCATGCAAAACGAACATTCGCAATTTTGGAACGCCCTAAGCGCCCTACAAAAATCACTACTGTCAATCTTCAGATTATTTTACACTCATGGATAAAAATATGGAAAATTATTAATTTTTTATAATTTGTCGTTGTGTAAATAGGCTGTGCATTAGAAAAAAAGTTTAAAACAAATTTCAATGCCCAGAATCTATATTTCAACAGAATAGAATCTTTTTTAGCATCAATCCTGAGCTGTTAGCTGTTCTATTGTACTTGGGATGATGCGATGTGACATGTAATACGATAATAGAAATACAAGGATAATACGAACAAGGAGGGAAATATCGCCAGTCAGCATTTGCCACCTCGTCGTCGTACTGAGTTAAAATTCTCTTATTTCCACCCACAAAACTTTCGGCCACTAAGTTTCCGCCCATGCATGTTGCTGTTTTGTGAGAGCTGGTCGTTTCATTTCTGTGCTAAGCGTTTTGTGGTTTCTGTATTCTGTTTCTGTTCTCTGTGGTTTGTTTTGTGGCCTGCTGCCATTTTTGTGTTTTACCGTTTCTTCGCTATCGTGTTTGGTATTAAAATACAGGTAAATAAATATCTTATTTCCTTATATTTTTACATTTAGAACAATAAAAACAAAACAAATATTCCTTAATGCACTTTCATACCACCTTATGAATAGCAGCTCATTTGGCCAAAGGGCAATAGCATCGCATGTGACGTTCCGGCTCCAGCAACCCCTGATGCCACGCTAATCACCCATAAAATTGTGCTGTATATTTTAGCATAATGTCAGGGGACGGTGACTGCAGTGAGGATACCAAGGACTACATCGTCAAATTGCGTGGTTTACCATGGTCTGCGACAGAAGAGGACATAGAAAAATTCTTCAGTGATTGCAAAATACTTGGCGGTAGAGAAGAAGGCATCCATATAACAGCCTCTAGGGAAGGCCGACCTAGTGGGGAGTGCTTTGTCGAATTAGAAGATGCAGAAGATTTGGAACTGGCTTTGGCAAAAGATAGAGACCACATTGGAAATCGGTACATTGAAGGTATGAACAGCTATTAATAATTAGTTGCTACCCTGCTTACTATTCAGTTGTTTAGCATGTAAAATTAGAGCTGGCAAAATTTTTTCAATGCAGTATCACAGCATAATCAACAACCTGCAAAATAAGTCAGGTTGGCTGTAATTACTTGCGCTTCCCCCCTTTTGGATGATTTTTTATAGGGATGCTAACAGTACTTCAATACTTCTGCACTAATTTTGAGTATTTTTGTCATCACTACTTTTTGAGGCATTCCAAGCTGGTATTGATACTTTTGTATTGGGATCGAAAATAATTATATGATTATTGAGGGGTGTAATCAATTGCACAAAATACTCTGTACGAACCAAACATGCCTATTTGGTTAAAAAATATCAAGTTGGTACCAGTATCGTTATTTTCGTTTTCACATCTCTACCCAAACTTCACAACTGTAAAATCATCCCAAGGTCAAATTCTGTGGGAACCATTTTTATATGGAAAATCCTCAGAGATATTATGCTGGTTGTTTACTGTGCTGTGGTAGTATTTCGGAAATAACAAACTATAAAAAAGAAAGATGTGATATGCTCTATATCAAAATATATAGTTTGTTATGGAAAAATTAAAAAAGACAAAGTATATAGCAAAAATACATTTTGCATTATGCTCATTACCATTATTATTATTATTTCACAGTAAAGAATATCTACATGAAAGGAAAGATTAGTTTTTTAATGCATATTCCAATTTTTTTGTAATATACCATAAATACTACAAAACAAGTTGACAATTTGAGAGGATATAGAAAAAAGGTTGTTTTAGTAATAGTGGATTATTTTCAGTCTTCAAGGTGAACAGAGCTGAGATGGAATGGACTATTAAACGTTCTGGCCCACAAGGTGGCTCTGATGATGATGGTTGTGTGAGGTTGCGTGGCCTTCCTTTTGGTTGTTCAAAAGAAGAGATTGCAAATTTCTTCTCAGGTAAATTTTGTATCTAATATCACATATTTATATCAAAGAAAGTTAATTCCAAGCATTTCATAAAAATACTTAACATATTGAATATTGAGGTAAATTTTTGTATTGGAGCTGGTTGATGTATAACTAAAGTTAGAGGTATATTGACTGAAGACCTCAGTTTTCATTATATAAGGTGATAAAATATATTGAAAAACAAAGAATAATTACACTACAAACTGCAAGTACATAGAAAGAAGGTAGTCATTTTATTACTGACATAATCAATTTTTATAAAAATTATCTTTGTAAGTTTTATCCCCAAAGTAATGTATATTTTAGGTTGACAGACCCATGTTTGCTTGCATGCCATTTTTATATAAAAGGTAGCATTTTCTATCATGTAAAGCTAGTAGTAATTTTGCTATAATGCCACAATAACAAATCATTTGAATGAAAACTTGTCTTATATTCTCATATTTGTATTTTATTTAATTTTATATAATCATTTATTCTACTATTATATTTTAGCATCTTATAAAGCAATAACATGCTATAATTTTATTAAGGACATTATTTTAAACTCATTTTTTATTCAATTGTACCTTACTTAGCAATATGCAACCATTGATAATAATATGTAGCTAATTTGAATAAATAAAAAACTTGCATGATGAAATGTAAGGCACAGGCTAACATATTATATCAAATAAATTTCTGCCAGATTCCTCAAAAGAAGCATTGTATTTGAGCAGAAATTACTGGTCTATTTATTCAGAAAGATAATAAAAGATAAAAGATAGTGTCTCATTCTTAGTAATGGTGATACAGTAAGCCCATATGATGGGTAGATAAAGTGACATACTTATCTACAGCATTTGCAGCACAATATAATGTGACACAGACCAGGTTTTACATACATAACTTCCTTATTATTTAACATAATTTAATTCCTCCTAATGTAAAATATTAGTTTTGTTTCTTATGCCCCTTTGCATAGATATTTAAATATGCTGTATTTTAGTGATTTAGTTTGTTTTGATAGTAGGCAATTCCAAATATCGCACTTCTATTTGTGTAACCTTCCAGAACTGTCAAAACACTTGCTCAATAAGTGCGTAATCCTTGGGTTTTTCAAAAATGGTTATTTAGATATGATTAATTAGGAAGACTTGGTTTTAGCAGAAACAAAAATTGGGGTTGAGAGTGGTGTCAGTCTGGGAATGCACTTATTGTACTGAGGGGATCAAACCGAGTCAATTAACACTTCTTTAAACTCCATTTAACCCATTTTGACCGCAACAACTTGACCAGTCTGGTTAAGTTAGGTTAGGTACTCAAACTCTAAATTGCCATAGTTTTTCACCAGAGTGTTTCCTCTGTCTGGAAATGGTCTCGTTTGACCCAGGACATCAAACTGAGTCGATTGACCCTACTCTCAACCCCCATTTTGGTTTCCACTAAAACGAAGTCTAGCCAATTAATTAACTTAGGATCAGTTTCTCAATGTCCAGTTAAATATTTACCAGCAAGATAACAGCAACTGTTAGATAAATTGTTTAAACAATTGAAGGCCAAACTTATGAAGTCACGTAAATCTTATCTGACAGTTGTATCCATAGCAACGCTATCTGGCAGATACCTATCTGACACTTTAACTGGACATTGGGAAACCGGCACTTAGATAATAGAATCATATCGCATACTATTTGCCTATGCCAGCCCCCTCCCCATAATGTATCTTTGCCACTTATTTCAATAACAGATTTATATACTACATACAGGGTGACCAAATAAGAATGGACGCCGGCAATATCTCGGTAACCGTTAATCATATAACTTCGAGCAAAAAATATTATTAGGCAAATCAGCTACGAGAAATCGCTGGAAATTATTTTCAAATTCTGCAAGTGGCCCCTAGGGGGCGCAGCTGTTACGATCAATCAGAGAAACGGCTTTTTCTCAAAAAATATGCAAGTAAAGGTATATTATAAATTCTACCATCATGTAGACAGGACAATTTCTGATTTTTTTGTTAATAGTTTTTGGCTCTATCTTGTAAGATGTAGTGGTGGGGGAATGTCAAAAAAGTTTTTATTCTAATGGCCATAACTTTGGTATGAGTTAACAGGGTTGAACAAGCTAGATCTTGTTTGGAAGAGCTCTTCTTACCTAATAACCTGTTATATAAACATTTTTCAAATTTATCTTGACTTAGTAGCTACAATGCGGTATTTGACATCAACAATTATTATGCATTATTACAGAAATTTTAAATGGTGTGCTATACATCTTTCAACATAGATATATTGAGGACAAAATTCTGGATATATCAATAAAACAAGTATCATGGCAAGTGTGCTGTGAGATTCAGAAACAATTGCTGCCCTATAGGAATATAGCCCTTCGTCACACCGTTTTGGTAGTCATTCTATAGATCACACTCGTAAACACACAAGTAAAACTACTAGAAATCATATTTTGACTTTCTAAAATAGTAAAATAACGACCAGGTGGCATAGTAGTCGCCAATAAGTACTGTATTCAATTTTCATAATAATGGAGCTTTTAAAAGAAACAAATAAAAATAAGTTACAGTATATAATTGATTAATATTTTTATTATCATTAAACATCAATTTGAGTTGATCACAAAGTGTTATATGAACTCTACAAGTGAACATAGTAAGAAAAAATCAATGTGAATAGATTTTAAAAATTAAGGCTAACTAACAGGAAAATAAAGCAAAGTAACGTGGTATAACAACAAAGTTAACAGATAAAATACATAAACCTAACTCACACGCGTATACTAAACCTATTTTCAGTGTTGCTCTAGATGCTCAAACAGGCAGGTTATCATTGTTGTGATACCATCTTATTTTGCTGTTAATTGGTCTTAATTTTCAAGATCTATCCACATTGATTTTTTCTTACTATAATTTCTTGTGGAGTTCATGTAACACTTTGTGATCAGCTCAAAGTGACGTTTAATAATAACAAATATGATAATCAATTTTATACTGTAATTTCTTTTTGTTTGTTTCTTTTAAAAGTTCCATTATTTTGAAAATTGAATATAGCACTAATTGGCGACTACTACGCCGCCTGTAGGTTATTTCGAAAAGTTGAAATATGATTTCTAGTGGTTCTACTTGAGTATTATCTATAGAATGGTTACTAAAACGATGTGACGGAGGCTATATTCTTATAGGGCAGCAATTGTTTCTGAATTTCACAGCACACTTGTCATAATACTTGTTTTATTGATATCTCCTGTTTGAAAATAGCTAGGAAGTTAAATCTTGCACTGACTTTTTAAGAATTTCGTCCTCTATATACCTATGTTGAAAGATATGTAGCATACCATTTAAAATTTTCGTAATAATGCGTAATAATTGTTATGATGTCAAATACCGCTCTGTAGCTACTAAGTCAAGATAAATTTGGAAAATTTTTATATAACAGGTTATTAGGTAAGAAGAGCTCTTCCAAAGGAGATCTAGCTTATTCAATTCCGCTAACTCATACCAAAGCTATGGCCATTAGAATAAAAACTTTTTTGACATTCCCCCACCGCTACATCTTACAAGATAGAGCAAAAAACTGTGAACAAAAAAAATCAGAAATTGTCCTGTCTACATGATGGTAGAATTTATAATATATCTTTACTTGCATATTTTTTGAGAAAAAGCCGTTTTTCTGATTGATCGTAACAGTTGCGCCCCCTAGCGGCCACTTGCGGAATTTGCAAATAATTTCCAGCGATTGCTCTTGGCCGATTTACCGATAATATTTTTTGCTCGAAGTTATATGATTAACGGTTACCGAGATATTGCCGGCGTCCATTCTTATTAGGTCACCCTGTACATCCATGAACCAATAGAACTGTGAGCAGCATCTTTATGAATATGGCATATGAAGATAATTTTTCAGTAATAGGTAAACCTGTAGCAAATGCACAGATGCAGTAGTAGCTTGGGTATTATTTAACTTCTAGTGATGATATTTAAATGATGTTACTACTAATATAAAGGGTGAGCCAAATTTAGGGTGTGATTCTATTTTTCGAATAAAACTCAAACTATTTCGAATCTTTTGCGATCCTTTATTGTATTGCAGACATTGGCCTTTACCATTTATACGTAAAAGATCATATCGAGCAAATGGCCTCCGCGACTTTTTTTGCAGTACATAATTCTGTGACCGAAATTCGTTATAAAATTTGGCATATATGAGGTTGTGTTTCACCAATCACACGCCGCGTTTCGTCTTTCAACACCGGAATCGTTTTGGGATTGCTGGCATAGACTTTTCCTGTCACCTCACCCAAAAAAAAGAAGTCGAACGGGGTTAGATCGCAAGATCTTGGTGGCAAATCAATATCACCCTTCAACGAAATAAAGCGATTGGGAAATTTGGATTTCAAAAAATCGATGGTTTCGCCTGCAGTGTGACTCTTCACTCTTCGTACCATATTGTTGAAACCACATGTTGTCAGTGTCCATGCCATCCAATATCGGCCACAAAAAGTTTTCCAACATTGCTCGGTAATTGACGCCACTCACGGTTGCCGCTTTTCCATCCGGTTTTTCGAAGAAATACGGCAAATCACTCCTTGCGATGAGAATCCACACCAAACAGTGACCTGTTGTGGATACATGGATACCTCTGCATACGTCCTTGGATCTTCATCGTCCCAGATGCGACAGTTCTGTCTCTTGACGTAGCCATTCAAATGAAAATGAGATTCGTCACTAAAAATGATTTTTTCGTAAAAACGATTGTCACTTGACAGCTGCTTTAAGATCCAGTTAGCAAACGTTGGATGTCTTCCGTGATCCTTTGGCAATAGTTCCTGCGTCAACTGAATTTTGTATGCATGGAGACTCAAATCGTCTTTCAAAATTCGCCGCAGGGAGTCATAAGAAATGATGACTTGCTGTGAACGTCGGCGAATGGAGGTGGATGGACTGTCGGCGACACTCTCACGAATTGCTTCAATGTTTTCGTTTGAACGCACTGAACGCCGATGCGGAACATGTCGCAGGTCACAAAACGAACCTGTTGACTCGGACTTCTGCACCATTTTTCGTATAGCCTGCTCAGATGGTCGATCAAATCGACCGTATTCACTTCGGAGTTTGCGAAATGTGGTTCTCGCAGAACGCGAATCTTCTTAGTAAGTTTGAATAACTTTAATACACTGTTGCACGCTAAACGACGACATCATTACAAATGGTATTGACTGGAAATGCCAGATGTGACATCTGAAATATCAAACGATTTGACATTTAGAAAAAATACACGTTTGATTTTCTAACCCTAAAGTTGGCTCACTCCTTAGTATATAAAGAACTCATATAAGGTACCTCATGAAATCTCCTTCACCAAATCGAAAAAAATGCTTGTGAGTTTCAATAAATATTTACTAAATATACAAAATGCCATTGAATAAAGCTGGCTGGGTGGCCATTATATTAAAGCGACTTGAGGTACACATAAATTCATAGAACCTTAAAAAAATACATATCTTAAGACATCTTAAATCTACTGTGATTTATATGTATCAAACAATCTGAAAATATATTATAATAAAACAGCTTTTACTTGGTCACCTCCATTTTTTCTGATAGTAATACATGTGTAATAAATGCAGGTCTTACTACCTGTAAAAAAGGGCATACATACCAACATGTATGTAATGCAATTATTGGGTAATGATAAGGAATAAAACTAATATGATTACAGATAAACAAATCTGTTCCCCATCAATCTATTTGTCTTGCCTAGAAAAACTCAAACTCTTGCAATGAGTATGGTATCCAGAAATCTATTTCTGTAGCATTGTGCCTATGATTACTTAATGACTGAAGTTGAGGTATAATTACGATGATTGTATGTCTAAGTTTCTATTGCACAAAACATTTCCACAGTCAGGGAACCGTGAAGCTGGATTTATGTCATAAAGCTTTGATTACAGTTGCCGTCTATTAGTTACATGTCAATTTTGACACTTTAATGTGTGTCATAGAAATATTGTAATCTATAAACAATATAAAAACACATAAATAAAAGAAATGTCAAATGCTAAAAACATAAACACTGCATCTCTGAACAATGGAAAATTAACTTTTTTCCATTCAGATTGGTGAAAATCACTACTGTGCTGTGCTGCATTAGATGAATGCTAACCAATTTCCAAAGATGCACATTGAGGCTAACCTATATACAGGGTGTCCCTGAATTTCCTTGACACGTGATATTCTCGTAACAAAATGAAGTTCAACCGAAAACTGAGTGGAATTTTTGAAAGTACTACAGGATCTATCATACCATGCTTTCAAAACATTTTTTTGTACTTCAACCCTTAAAACTCGCCGCCAACTTTTCTTTCAAATAGCACAATTAAGCCCTTACTTTATTTAAAATCTTGTAGTAATTTGGTTTTATACAAAAACCAATTTTTTTCGTAAAGGCATAAGCATAAAATAAATGAAATAAGGATTTGTTTGAGGCGTAATATTTTTAATAAAAACAGATAAAAGATAAAACTAAGTGGGCCTTTCAAGGGTACTGAATGACCTACCATACCATGCTTTCGAAAGAAAAAAATTACTTCAACCCCTAAAACTCACCCCCAACTTTTTTCCAAATAGCACCCCACCTCTTTTCCTGATGAATGAGGTCATTATTTTATTTAAAAACTTGTAGTGCCTTTGACTTCATACACAAATCAATTTTTTGTAGTCATTAACATAAGATAAATAAAATGAGGATTTGTTGGAGGCGTAATATTTTCGTAATTAAATAGGATAAAAAAGACATTGTTTTTGAAAGCATATATTATAGGTCAGTACCCTCAACACCCCACTTAGTTTTATTTTTACCAGTTTTTGCGTTAAGCAAATACTTATTTTATTTATGACATGCCTCTGATTTTATGACAAAGATGAGTAAAATCAAAGGTACTACAAGATTTTAAATAAAATAAGTATCAATTTGTGTAGGAAAAACTATTTGGTGCTATTTAAACAAAAGTTGAGGGTGAGTTTTAAGGGTTGAAGTACACAAAAAATCCACCCAGTTTTCGGTTGAACTTCTTTTTGTTACGAGAATATCAGGTGTCAACGAAATTCAGGGACACCCTGTATATTCTGATATTTTTACGTTTGTTACAAACTATGCATTTGTTGGTTCAATGGAGAAAAACTATAAAACTTCACAAACGAAACACTGCAGTATGAAAGCTTGTAAGTCAGATTACAAACCACCCACAAACATAAAAAAGTTTGACAGGTGGTATGGAAACATTCTAAAACTGTTGATTCCTATGTTCTTAATGGGACCCTTGTCTGCTAATTTCTCAGTGTAGGGAAAACCTATTTATGTCTTGTACATCAGTTACACAAGATGGTTAATATAACATTATAATAGAATAATGATAGAGAAAATAGATTTCTGACGCTCAGCATTGCAAGTAATGTTTTCCTGGCACTATTGCTACTCTGAAAAATTATCAGACGGCAACGCAATTGTTCCTCCCTAGCTGTTTTTTTTCCTTGATACAACTTCAATTCAATCCTACCCTACACGCTTCTTATGAGAATCGGTGTTTTTTTGAAAATATTGCGTCCATTTTTTACTACTGATCAAAAGTCTCCAGGGACACAAAACTTTGAATAAACTTACCAGAGGCTGCAGGACACTATGATTTAAGATGCTGCATCAAAGGGATTACAAAAAATCCAGCCTCAGGAATACTCCATCAATATAAAGATTTGATCCAATTTATTTTGAAGAAATTGAAATCCATTTGCATGATGTATTAACCTATTTTATCAAAGCGAGGTGTTCATAAATAACATGTGACGTACCTGGATCAGGGTAGAAGCTCTGAAATGGTTTTTATTGAGAAACTAATGAAAACTAAAAACTTGAGTAATTTCAGGATAATACATTTTTGCTTTTGGCTTATTTACTGTCAGGATTCCACTCTTTCGTACCCCGTATTTTGAGATTCTATTATGATAAATGGATTGATTCAGGGATTTTTTTAGTGTTATTTATACAGGATAAAAAGCACTTGTGCCTTTTCCTGATTTCTTTTAGGCATAGGAAAACCGAGAAAACAACGAAAATATTTTTTTTGTCATTTATGATATTACCTCTTTAGATTCGAATATCCAATATCAAGAGGCAGATATAGTTATATCAGTGGAGCTATTGTTTCCAATTTTGAATAACTTAAGTCTATTGTGGGTTTTTATTATGTTTAATTTGAATGTAAGTGTCCTATTGAATCATCTCCAGAACGTCTACTGTTTTCAAGCTACTTATAAGTAACATCAGATTATTTGTCTTTTTTTATGATGTGGAGTTGGTATTAGGAAATGTCCGTCTATGGAGACTTTTGATCTGTTACTGAAAATGTAACTTATTTTCATAAAATTGTACGGGATGACCGTTTCTGTAACATGCTAACTATTAGATTAATTTCAGAATAGTAGTTTTATGTTTACTTCTATGATGGTGAAGTACTGGAAGTGTTATGATTAAGTAAACAAAGTGAATTTCTAATGAAGGGTTGATGATGATGGGTATTGTTTGGGTTGTTTTGGGCAGGGTTGGAGATTGTGCCGAACGGCATAACGCTACTGACGTTCTACTCGGGGCGAAGTTCAGGGGAGGCGTACGTACAATTCAAAAACAGAGAGGTGGCTGAGAAAGCTCTGTTGAAACACAGGGAAAAGATCGGACACAGGTGGGGAAAATTACATTCGAATGATGATGATGATGATGATGAGAGGGGAACCATGTAGAAAGAGAGAGAGGATGGGTGACATACACTTTTTTATATATTATACTATTATTTTGGTGGTATTTTGATATTGGTTTTGCAGAATTCTTTGTGGTCCGCTTTTAATTATTGCTCTTGCGAATGTTGTTGACATCACTGGATATTCGGAAATACTGAACATACATTTATTTCTTTCTCAGCTTATCACCACTTACCTTGTATACATACCTCACTTTAACACTACAAGATACTACAACTACAATTTCACAAATTGAGTTGGATGATTTTTTTAAACCATAAATTGTCTAGAAAGCTTCGCATTAAACATTATATAACTATAAATAGATAAAACTGCATGTATTGACATCCAAAAAGATTTACTCTGCAGCCAAAATGCGAGTAAATTATTTTGGATTCCATTCAATGTGGTTGTATTCATCGGCCTATATGGTGCGATGGATCAGAGAAACAACCAATGGTAAGTCTTAGAAGTGTCATTGATAAATCCAACACTATTTTCATACATCAAATGGCAATTTATTTCTTGGAATATTGCAGTATTCCATATATCCTCAAATTTCAATGACATCCGTAATTGTGATTGTAAGAGTGCCACTCTGTGAATGCTGTATCAGATTATTTTATAGTTTTGTATTGAGTGGAAAATTCTGTATGGGTATGGAATGAGCATTATTTTACTGAAGTCGAAGTAGCTGATAACTTAATATTGTAAGGTGTCTAATTGTCAGAAAAATTAAGCCATTTACATACATTTGAAATTTACCAAACAGTAGACTTTACGCACAAAATTATCCGTAGTGCAGACTTTCCAAATTTAACAATTAACGTTAGTTCTTCTAGTTTTTCTGCAAATATAAGTGACCTATTCACCGCGCGTAATAAGTCTATCCATAAAATTTGAATTAGGTGGTAACCCAAAATGTCATTTACTACATAAACTTAATTATAACAATACAGTGCATTTAATCAGCTAGGAGACTGTGCCTGGAAAACGAAAGATTTTATGACTTTGTTCAGTTGTGGAAATTAATTTCCAGTATTTATTTGGGGCACGAAAAAGTAGAATAGTAGTAGAATCCTTGTATATGAACAAAAAATTATATCAGGCTTTCATACCTTGCTATAAACTTCTTACACCTAATAATTTTCTTGATCAAAATACTAAGATATGATTGACCACAACAGTTTATTTAGTTTTATATGATTTGTCTGCAGTCACAATTACAAAATTATTTTTACTAATTCCTTATTTCCTAATTACTTTTAATTGTATTACATGCCCTCTTATTATATGTATTCACTCATATTTATTTCACTCTTCATAGAAAATCACTGAAGCTGTTATTGATCTTTGTTTATGTATATTTCCCTTCAAAGTATGTATATTCCTTGAGCATATTAAATTAAGGGTATACCTGACAATTATCTTTTCTAAAATACACCTGACAGACACACTGGATATATCAATAAAACCTGAATGAAATTTAAATGTCGTCAACCTAACTGGAAGGTATTCTGTTGATAAAAACATTTGCATATGGATAGGCACATTATGTATCAGTATGAAGAATGCCCAAAGCACATTTCTCAGCAGATTTGAACACAAAGCAATATATGATTATAAAATAATTTGGTAATTCTTTTCGATTTTGTTTTAAGTAAATGTTGAATAAGAATCACTATGTTGAATGTGTATGTAGGTTATAAACTAACATGTTAGGATATCTCTGTTAGGCAATATTAGAAAGTATTGTGTTTGCACAGCAAATTCATCTGTTTCAATTTCAACTCTTCTAAAAAAGAATGTTCCATAGGTATGTTTTCAATTTGATGGGTACACATTTGAGTTCTGAATATTTTGTTAGCAAAATTTCAATCCTTTACACGACGTATGAGCAACATGAAATTAGCAGCAGTTTGGGTATCTGCAAAAATAAGCTAAACCAAAAACAGCTGTCTAAACTGGCATTGTTGGAAGTAACTGGATGAAAACAGAGCTATATTTCATTATTTTATAATGAGCAAGATAGGTGTATCTAATGTATCAAACATAACTTGGGTTCTCTTTAGATTTTTAATGTGTCTTAGTAGTACAGTATCACAGTACGAAATTGAAGTCAATGGCCACTTATCGTCAAAGTATCTAAGAGTGAGATCTGAACACCTTTGGAAATGCCAACAAAAACGGAATACATTGTAAGATGAGCACAACAGTACGCATTTTATGGGTCGACGGAATGAAAGTCCATATAATTTTGATAGAGATCTCAGACTCCAGATAATCTTTAGGTTATAATCAGTAAAGTTCAGAATGGTGTTCTACCAGTGGTGTTACAATACAAATTATTGTATTGTTTCTGCGACTTTATATGATGGTGTAAACTTATAGGAGTTTGGTGTAATTATAAATAGTATTAATTAATAACTAGGTTTGGAAAAAAAAGACTGGCGGCCAACTTGAGACGTTGACGTGTGATACAACATTTTTACGAGATTTAACTTTTTGCCATACAGGATATTCTTTAATGACATTCTAATGTTTAAGCGATGCTTTTTAAGTCCATTTTAAGAAAACTATATCATATGAAGTATGTCCTTCCTAGACGTGATAACTTTTTCAAAAAGATACTTTTTCATATCTTTGTTCAAGTGGACATGCGTCTTCTTTAATACATGTACCTTTTCTGATGTACATTTTTTTAAATAATAAAAGTATGTATGTCTCTAAGAACTATTGTTAACTGCAATAAAAATTAAACTTATCAACAAAACTAACTAAACTAAATTAATCGACAGAAATAATTGCCGCCGAAAATGGTATTTTAGATAGGGATAACACCGGTGATGAATTTCTCAGCAGGGCATCTGTCAGGCGTAATACATTTTTACTGAAAAAGTAATAACTCTATAGTTTTTTATGTTCCATATTATCATGTTAATGCTATGTTACTAGCTTGTTTTGTGCTTTTCTGAATAATTGTGGACTTTTTCTTGTTTTTTTCTGCTTATAACAGTAACATTCAGATACACCATTTGCACCCCATTGAAAAATTAGAACTCGCCGCGGTTGAATGGCAGTGTGGGATGTAAAACTAGGGTTTGGATTATTTTAAAATGATGACTTGAAAATATGGCTTGATTGATAGTTACAGCACTATAAGAGCGGATTTTACCAGTAGCAATAGGCTAATGTACCAAGTACATTTTTGAGAAATAGTCTTGTTTTATATGTTATGTATAAGATCCTTTTTAATAAAAACTGATTATCAGTAAAACATTAACTCCAAAGTGTCAGTGGTTATCAGCTTACATCTATCGAACCAGACTCTGGTTTCAGTAAGAAATAGTTCAATATCGCCACAAGTCTGATCTACAACCAAACCAGACTCTTCGCGCAGTCACACTTCAACGATGCCTAACGTGTTGCTCTTTCGTCGCGCTGTTGAAACCGGTAGTAGCGCACCAGAACATCCTCTCGCCTAGCGTACCCGAACCGTCGTTCACAGCGTTTGACCGCGGCATTCTGCCGTTTTCCTTGCGTCCAGGTACATCGAGATATTCCGCAGCAGTCTTGCAGAAGTGAACAGCATGGCGGGCGGGTTCGAGTCCGGAGGCGGTCCAGCGGGCCGCGGTCGCATGGGCGGCGGTCTGGGGTACAGCACCCGCCCCAGTCCGTACGACAGAGGCGACCGCTACGGCGCAGGCATGCCTGGCAGGTTTCAACCTAGGGCAGCGCGGAGTTTCAAAGGAGCGGGATTCTCTAGTGACATTGATTCAGGTTAGTACTCTGTTAGATTCCAGTTATTTGTTTTTATGATTGGAGCATTTAGATCTTAATTTGTTTTTTGGTTTTTTTATTTCAGAAAATATTTAATAATAATAAGGACCGGTTTTACCGGTCCCTGATAAGGTTCGGATAGCCTATCTGTCAGATAACCTATATTATTATTATATGGCACTATGTGACAGATAGGCTATCCGAAACTTATCTGGGACCGGTAACACCATCCCTAAAGGTATAACCAGTACAGGAATTAGCATAAGTTACAAATGGCCAAGTCTAACCTGTGGCTATTTAACTTAACCAGACTTAACTATCATACAATATTTAGAATTATTCTAAACCTCACTTATAGCAACATTGTGGTACACATATAGACGGGAAAAAGCACCTAGGCTGAGATACCCAAATCTTAACCAATCTGTTGCTTTAGCCTAGTTTTTGAAAAATAATGTTTGAGTGGAGGGCTCATTTATCAATCTATGTCGTTGAAATACAGCTGACGCATGTTGCGACATGGTAAGATTGTTAGTGAGGAATGTTCACATGAATTAAATTCCTAAAAACTAGTTTTTCTCTTAAAGGCTGTATGTTACGATCCTATTTTTCATCCTAAATATAGGAAAAAAAATTGACAAAAGAACATCATATAAATGGGAAGGATTAGTTATTCCCCCTGTATGCAACGATCAAATAATTATTTAAAAATGTAGGAGAGGGGCATACGTATTAGTAGCACACTCATGTCAATTGTCTGTTGATGGTTATCATTTCTGTCAAAAGTCATTGTCATGCTGTCAGTAAGCCATTCCAACGCATGGTTCTGTACACAATCTCTAAACTGTCAAGTTTGTGATCTTATTATAATCTGATATTTGTGGTTTTCTTATTTTGAGGATTTGCGCTTGTTGTGGTTATTATTATTTTTTTTTTTTCGAAGAAGGTTGTTGTTCAACAATAGACAAAAACATGCAAACTAAATATATTCAATGTTCACAACCTCAGCTTTCAACTGTCACCAGCATAAGATTCTAATTCTAATTTTGAAGGAGTTGAACTAGTGGAAGATGTGACTTTTTTCTTGGGGAGTAAGTCATTGGGTGAAAACTTTTAAGTGGGTGGAAGAATAGAATGTAGCTCATGGCAGTTTTGCATTAAACCAATACATCCAAATAAAAAAGAATTCCCGCAGAGTAATCAATCCAAAAATCCCATTTTTTCTGGTAAAATAATAGGAAACATCGCAAAAAGCTGCCAATAATAAAAAAAGTTTCTACATGGAGATGGTTGCTCAGGAAAAAAAGGAAGAATATAATTTTTTAGGTACTATATAACGAAAATGGAGAATACTTGGTTTATATTACTACTATATTATCTTCTTCTTTATCTTACTTTAGAGTTGTATTCTTCTTTTGATATTTGATAATATTTTTACATATATTTTTTTGGTTGCTATACATAAAGAAATAAAAATAGGAGTTTGTTTTTATCATGTGGTAAAAAAAATCATTGTTAAAATCATCAAATTTTCATTTTTTTTTTCTAATAAAAATTGAATTTTGTCGATTGTTTACAACAAATATCATATGATGTACGGCACACAGATGCTAAAGAGGCCCACAGATTAACCAATTCGCGATCTAATTAAAGGAATCTCAACTTTTTTGCTATTATGAATAAACATATAATTTAATCATATATCATAAGTCGGTGCCAGAAATCATCCCTTAAAGTTTGCGGGATTCGTCCTGGGACATCTTAGTGATGCATCTAAAGGGAGTTTCGATTAGAGTGCAAGATATAAATTTTCTGCCACGTTTGATTTATGATGAGATGCTATTACAAAGCGACATATCGAAAATTGACCTTTTTGGTAGTTAGTAAACATGGAGCATGACTCAGTAGGACAACGCTTCCTGGTTCTTAAACTCCATTGTCCATTTGTAGCGCGCGCCAAACATTTAATCAGCGAAATGTTCTAATTAATCTAATGTGAAAAGAATAATCGAAAAATGCGAAACTACTGAGTGATTTAAAATATAAGTTCACTTCTATTTCGTCGGTTTTCGAACAAAAATATTTTCAGCGTTAGTCAACAAAACCGCCGCCTTTTTTATGGTCAGCTTCCCGCAAAGGCTGAAAGCCTATGGCGCCGTAGAAGCGCTGCGGGAGGATAAGTTTAGTGTCGGTGCACGTTAGATTTGAACGGTGCAGATTGTAACCGCCGGAAAACAAATTCCTCCATGGCTCATTCCACAGCATCGAAGTTCTCCGCAAGAAGAAATGCTGGAGGAGACTGGTTCGGGGAATAGGTACCTTTGGGGCTTAGAGGATCCACGAAAGCTTATTCAAATAGCAAAGAATCTAAACCGTGTCACTGTGAGCATTATCGTGATCCAGAGGAATAACTAGACCGCATAAACTTGAAAAGGCGAGAAATATAATGCATTAACGACACACGTTATCGCGCTATAATAAAGCAGTTTTTTGTGCCTCACATGGAACATATTGCTCTTGACATGTGGGGACCAGGTAGCGATCATCATTATCATGTCGAGTCTAAAAAAGGATAGATAAAATAAGTAAAATAAGGATATTAAATATTGTCTGCAGGGATTATCCAATCATGATGCTGCGATGCCTTTTAGTTGGGGAAGAAAATTGCATATGCCGCTTGTAGTTATAAGTTTTATGAACCAGGTAAAGACGTAAAAAAAAATAGGAATAACTAGTAGCAAAATTGAGTATATAATTGGAACATTTGAATTCGAGACAGCATAAAATTTTTAATTTTTGTTATCCAAAATAAATTGGGAGTTACGGCAACGTCACCGAATTATTGCCGCTGGTCAATTTACGATGGCCACACAGTACTATTGGTCGTGTGATTTCCAAGTTTGGGGGCCAGCATTGGCTGCTAAGGTCTCGTGATTAACACCTTTGTACTTGTGGATGTGGAGTTTTATGGCGTTAAAGCTTTACTTGCCCGCAACTATCAAATCATTGACGTGACAATGAAATATCACCCCATGACTAATGTTGTTCACATGGATCTGATGAAGTCATTGGCTCTATTTATTCTCATGAAAAAATGCAAGCATTTAGTTTTTCTGGACGATTATTGAGTCTCTTCAACTCGTACTTAGTTCTAAATTATTTTTATTTCACTATAATATGACGAGCCTTTATTGCTTTCAGATTACGGGTACGACAGAGGCGCCATTTGGAACGGAAGTGGCATGCGGAACGGAAAGGATATGGGTCGCATGGGCGGTATGAGGGGCGGAATGTACCCTGAGGACGTGTGGGTGTCTGGCCCAGGATTAGGCGGTAAAATGGGTGGCATGCATTGTGTTCACATGCGTGGGTTGCCCTTTAGAGCCAACGAGGAAGATATTGCTGACGTAAGTATATTTGATAGCTGCGTGACCAAGGGCATCGATAAGGGGGGTAGGGGGGTAATTAATGGTATTTATCCACTGTTTTTCAATCAAACGTAATACTTAACAATTAACAAGTATATGTAACTATTCGAACTGTTTGACCAAAGAAGTTTAATTTTGTAGTTTTGTTCCGAATATATGTTAAGAACATATATTACTGCGTGATTTTTTGTCATTTTTTAAATTAACCAAGAAGTTTACACATTTTGATCTTCGCGATATGTATTTCAAATGCTGGAGATCTAAATCAGTTTGATGATAATTTTTCTTCTAAATAGTCCACTGGACGTAACATTCTTTCATATTTCTTTCCAGTCAAAATGTTTGAACAATACCATAGAGAACAATAGAACCGGTGATATTAATGTACGTTTTTCATTTTTCAAATGATTCCATGCAAGCTGGAGTCAGAAGTAGAACTGTGTTCAGTTTTACTTGTTCACGGTCACAGTAGAGTCACAACCAGTACTCTCACTCTCGCCAATATTTCTCAGACGAGTGGATTTCCGCGCGCATCCTTGGCGGGACGTTCTGGGGACCCAGACGTATCAGTCGAACTTGAGCAGGCGACGCCACTACACGAGAGTGGTTCAGCGATACAGTGCCGTACTTTGATTTTTGTCGACGATGAGTAAGTGTTAAATACATCGGTAGATATTTAGTCCGAAAATGTCTAGCTAAGCATTCGTGTCAAACGTACATCAATTATGCGAATGCTTGCTGCGATGACTTGGATGGAACTTCTATATTTACGCTTTATAAGGCCTTCAGAAAAACGTAATTACACCTGTTTGGTGATTTATACATGCCACATGATGGTTTCATTCAGCAGATTGCATCAATGGAATTTATATTTCAGAAAAATTTCGAAAACATTTGTGTAATGTTGTAAATTGTTAAACCTCCATCATCCCTGTAATGATTTCAATTACGAATTTCTATACAACTTACATATATGCTAGGATAAAGATTTATTATAGTATAAAATATGCTTACAGAAACTTTAAACTGCCCAATCAAAATAGGAAACTGGTTGTTTGGCGACGTGAGTGAATTTTCGGTCATTTATAAGCTCATTAACAAAGATTTTTATAAGGATATTCCAGTAAAAGTCAGTGATATAAAGGAAGTCACTATTACAATTGCATCAAAGCTTTTCATCCCTTTTCATCCTTCACCTAATAAATCCTTGTCATAGGCTAAAAAAATCCGCAATTTATTTTTATGTGCGAATGGACTTTCAATTGTATTGTATAGCTATTTATTTTTTGTCAAACCTTTCATCAAGTCCAAAACGTAATACTCTAGGTTTTCTTGTCGTTTCTTAATTTTTTAATGTTTAACTGCAAAAATATCGTTTCTTTCTTGAATAAATAGTATTTAGTTTATTATATCCTTATGTCCAATAATTCTTCGATTATGTCCAATTTGATGGAGTAAATACTTTTCTTGTTAGCTGTTAAAGTAGTCCTCACTGCTTCTATGAATGAGAGACATTTAAGTTGAATTACCTTTACAAGCAATTTTATTGAAACTGTTGCTATGTTAATAAAAAGCCTCACAAATAAAAATACCGTATATCAATAGTTTAGTCTGATAATCCTTCTAAGTATGATGAGAAGCAGCCCGAGTTCTCGTGCATTTTTTGTATTATGATAGCACAGTTTCTGTTAGAATGATAAGAGCAATCGAGTAGGAGCATCATTTTGCAATGTACCCGATTAACAAAAATTTACCATGCTACTCAATGCGGTTCTGAACGGAAGCGGCGGCATATAAGCCTGATGATGCTCTGTGGCCGCGGCGACGGCGGTGAATTTTTTCTAACTCAGACTGTGAGCGCGATACGTAGATTGGCTGAAAAATGAATGCGTGTTTTGGCGAGAGTGAATTTACTGGTTATGACTCTACTGTATCACGGTATTGTAGGGAGTGGAGTCACATTCTTAAATATTGCCGTGCGTTAGGCTCTCTAACATTAAGGACCGGTTGTACAAACGCGGCTTTAACACGAGCTTTGTTAAACCTAAGCTTAGCTAAGCTCAGGCTTAAAGTCGACACCCGTGTACAAGCATCGGCTTATTTAAACCTGGTTGATAAAGAAAATTCGCTACAGTTGGCATCAATGAAGCAATATGTACTAACATAATCATCTAAAGTGACAAGAAATTTGACCTATATCGACGTGTTTGCAATAAAATTATCTTTATGTTGATATAAGTTTCAAGCATTAACCACACCGGTACAAATTACTATTATCGATTTACCTGCTTATACCTGCCTACCCTAATGTTTACATATTCTATGGGCTTCATACTTTCGATTGGTATGTGATTTGTCTATTAACCAAACCAGTGAAATGTTTTAAAAAAATTAATTTTTCAATATTTAATTAATCATATCCTGGACTGAAATTTTTCAGCCAGCCCACTCGCGATATGTTTCTTAACATATTAAATTTAACATAAAATGCTTTTTATCCATTAACCAGTTCGGTGAAGGTCGGCTTATATTCGGATCTTCTACTATAAGCTTCGGCTTACGAGAGCTCCGGCTTACCTAAGCTCCGGCTTACGTAAGCTCGTGTTAAGCTTGGAGTGGAGGGCTAAGCCAGCATTGTACAACGGACGTTTTGCAACTGACGTGGTTTAACGTCCTTAAACCGAAGCTTCAGCTTGCATTGTACAACCGGTCCTAAATAATGTATTTTGTAGCAAGTTTTATTTCATTTTGTAAACACATATTTAGTTTTATCAAGGGCATATATAACCATAACAGCTAAGGCCTAGAGATATAATATATAATTCGTGCTTGTTTTGTGCCACCACGCAATAAGAAGGCGATTAAATAATCTCCCAAATTGTTTGCCCCTACTTGCCATATAAGTAGCAAGTAGCTAATATAACGATAGTAGTCTTGTTTTTTTTACTTTCCCCAGATACTGTGTGCTAGCTAATCTTCTCTATTTCCAGTTTTTCAAGCCAATAATTCCCATCGATATCAGGCTATTACAGGATAGCACCGGCAGAGCATCTGGGGAAGCAGATGTAGAATTTGCGTCACACGATGACGCAATCCGTGCCATGGGCAAGGACAAAGGACATATGCAACACAGGTATGTTTATATGAAGTGCGTTTTTTTTTCAAACAAAAGTACCGTTTCGCAGTGGCTGAAAGACAAGCAGACTGTTCCATTTTTTTTAAATTAATTTTTTACCACTGCAGAACAGTTATTTTGACATCTTTATCGTAATCTTGGTGGCCCAGATGCAGCAATAAGTGGTAGTCACTGACCACTAGTCAGGGCTGTACCGAGGGTTATTAAGTTGTTCTCAGATAAATCATTCGGTCAGGTGTTGAGCTCATTATCATCCCTTTACTCAGGATGACACACGCCTTTTGTTCTGGATTGCAGAACGTAAGAATCTTAAGGTTTCGTGAGTCAACAAATCACAAGAAACCGCTGTTCCATGGAGGCTTGGATTGCTGCTTCGACTGAGATTTAACCGCAAGCCACTCACGTTTCGTTTCTAAATTTTTTTATTACATCCTAAAAGAGGGTTAAGGGTGGGTTATCGTTTGCAATCCGCCCTTTACGGTTTTGCGGTACTAATAAAGTCTATCAGTATCTCGCATGTCATTTTGCAGACTGGTATGTATGATTAGCTGTAAATTGACGTCAAAAGAAGCCATGGAAAATTATATCTAGGAACTGCTTTGTCGTTCAGTGATATTTTAGTATCGTCCTTTAACCTTTTGGTTGTATTTGAACATCAAATTTTGTTTATAGGTATATTGAGTTATTCCTGAACTCTGCTGGCGGCAGCTCAAATGGCGGCGGTTACGGAGGTAGAAAATGGTAGACTAATACTTAATACAAAATACATATAAACTTATTGTATTTTCTGATATGCACTGATGTTTTTTATATTTTTATTTCATACCTTATCGGACAATTGTTGTGAAACGTGTAATTGTATGCATAAATTAAGTTACTACTACTACTGTATTAGGTCCGTCTGCTGTCCTTATACGGAACATAGAATCTGATTGATGAGGGAATTAAATATACGTAAATTTGGAATTTGTTTTTTTTTAATGTTTACTGTATGCACACTGGCCAGAAAACCTAAAAAAAGAAGTAAGGTTAGATTTTATAAAAATTTTTATTGGCCCTTCATTTGTCACACTGTCGAGTTACAAATTGCGCTGGGAATTTGGCCAACTGACGTCACGATAATTAAACACATAAAGGACAAGTGATCCACTTAACCTTCATTATAATCCACATCTCAAAGATGACTTCTCAAGTATTTTCGTTTCCAGCAAACAATTTCATCGCTTTCCAGTAAAAGTGATTTACGGCTATGCTGTTCCCAGGCAAAACCAATATTTTTTTAACTGGTTAATAAAAGTTTTCTGATTATCAACCGTATACTATCACCCAGACCAGACTATTAAAATCTTATCTAGGGTGGGTATTTCTTTTTTGAAATAGAAAGAGTGGACTGTTCTACCAATTACATTTTGGGTGTTTTCATCAAGAATAATAACTTTTTCACTCACTGATAGTGGAGAATTATTGTAACATCTTTTTATTGGTGTGATTGTCGTTATTTTTTATTATATTCAAAATACCACGGCGTCACAGAAAACACTGATGCATTAAACTAAACAAATATACGTGTACGTGCGCTACTGTAAGTATGTTTTAATTACTTATCATTAAGGTGTCATTGATCTCCTTTAGTCGGTTAAATGCGTTGGTTAAATGAATAATGAGGGGCAATGTGTTAGGTGTAAGATGGAGAAGTTCACCTACGCCTATGACCAACGACCGACAGCGAAATTAAACCAATTAATTTCTGAAATGCACTTTAGTATAAAGATCCCGAAATCTTAAGTATACTTTCTTTAGGAACTTTCTTGTGACTAGCAATTTTCAATTTTTCGTGGACGGCACCTAAAAGCATCATTTTATTTTAGTAGTCCATTTGTTCTAAGCCAATTTCACTTCCGTTGACAATTGCATCGAATCAGGAAAAAACAAAACTTTACTTGGCTTTGAATTATTCACACTTAAACTGACTGTAATATGTGCGTATTCAGCATTTCAGCATATACAGAGTGTTTCCTAAGTTGGTACTTTTCTTTAGAGGGCACATAGTGCTCACTAAAAGGAGTGATTTTTTCCAGTAACACAACCGGAATGTTTAGGGATATCGAGGTACTGACCGATAATGAAATCCTTATTTCTAATTATGTACGTCCCAGTGCGATTATATCAAAACAGAGACAGAAAAACTATACAACCCTGTTTACAACGGAGCGGAGCATAGATGTACTAGCGGCGTGTGTTTGACTTCTCTAGAATGTTGTCGTGCTACATTGGACTTTTAACAACAAAAATGTTGCAACCGGTATAGCTAATAATGAACTGGTGAACATTTTTTTTATGGTCAGCCTCCCGCAAAGGCTGAAAGCCTATTGCGCTGTAGAAGCGCTGCGAGAGGATAAGTGTCGGTTCAAGTTAGATTTGAAACGCTGCAGTAGCCGTCGGGAAACAATTCCCCCGGCAGCTGATTCCACAGCGTCGAAGTTCTCCAAAAGAAGGAATGCTGGAGGAGACTGGTTCGGGGAATAAGGACCTCGACCTGGTAAGGATGAGCTCGCAGAGCTTCTCTAGTTTTCCTGGTTCGGGCGGCCTTTGGTGTTATTATCTGGGAGAGCTCACTCGAACATCTTCCGTAATAGAATCTGTAAAACAGGGATAGGTCAGCCACCCTCCTTCGATGTGCCAGGCATGATTTCAGCGTACGATGAATGTGGTGCAAATGCCTCTTGGACTTCGCGCGAGTGTATGCTGATCATTTCCCTGCCGATTTGTCTATCTCGTGCAAAGAGTTAGAGATACAGTATGTTTGTATCATGGACACGCTGGAAGACAGCCAAATTGAAGAAGTCCCAACTTTGAAGACATCCTGTATAACAAGGATGGTGACACCCTTGTACTCTGTGCCAAATGGAAAAAACTTTCTTGTTTTGCTAGAGGAAGCACTCAAGCCATTAGTGTACATAAAAGGGTTGATACACGTACGAGCAAGTACGCGTACTTATGGCTCGACATTTTTGGCCTGTGTGTCACCGTAAGTACGCGTACTGTAAAACCGTCGCGCAAACCGCCGGCGACCCAACTGGTTTTAAATCTGGCTCGTAGCGTGTCTCGGCTCATACTGCGAGCAGCGAGCCTCCACCTTGTTTCAGCAGGCCATCGATGCGCAATGCTTGTTGTGTTTGGCGTTTGTTAAAAGTTTTGTTTATTTAGCAAAATTATCAAAATGAGTGAGTGTCACCGCGTCGAGCCGAGAAAGTTCGCGAACTTAAAAACCGCGTACTCAAAGTTCGTACGAGTGTCACCCCTTTTAGTGGTGTGTTTGCCAAGATATTCTTAATGTGTCTAGATAGCAGTTTTGAAAGGTCTTCAGTACAAACGACATCAGACTTATTGGTCGAAGTCATTTTGCATCCCTCTGTCCAATTTTTCCAAATTTGAGTACCAAGACCACCTTTATAATCCGTCATGCTCTTGGTTTATATCCTAGCGCCAAACTGGCCCCCAAATTGGGGTCCCATGCAGTACTGGATATGTACCATCTTGTCTAGGAGACTATAGAGATGGCATAATAAAATCATTTTAATGCACATTATAACTATTGTTACAAGTCTTTAGTTTGATTGGACAGAAATACACTTGGTACAGATTCAACTATTTATTACACTAACTTTTATGCACTACGCCTTACCTATCACTTATCAGTCTAATCTATTTACAGTCACTACACTAATTTATATTTGTCCTTCACTCCACTAATTTAACTATCCATTTATTTTGCACACGTCACTGGTAGACGCTTCGCGACTGCTCTGTTAACTCTCTCTTCTGCCTGTGTTGATGCAGCTTATACTGTACGCGTCTCGCTCTCGCCAAGCTTTTCTCCGCGTTCTAGTCGACTGGCGGCCATCAATCAGCGGCGGTACTCTGTAACTTAGAAACGTGTTTCTATGCACTATGTACATGAGATCAGGTGGCCTCGTAAATATGACAGCGTAGTAGACACGTGATAGGCACCCGAAACTTCGCGATCGTCATGGTGATAGAAACATGTTGCTATCTCTTAAGTTAGAGAGTACCGACGCAGGGTTCACGAAGTCGGTTTTCTCGAACTCGCGTCTTAACGAAAGATGGCGGACAGGGCCGAACCGGCACACTATTGTCACTGTCGGAGTCGATCCTGGAGAACGGCCTTCAGCCCGCTGCTAAGGGCACCGCGTTCATCGAACTCTCTCCTTAAGGCTACGGTTACACTACGCATGCGAGTTCTGACGAAAACGTGTTCTGACGAGATCGTACGAACTCCTCGTCAGAACAAGGGTGGTTCTACTGCACGCGTTTCCAGGGTATTCTGATCATCAGTCATTTCCTTGAAAATCCTATAATAGAGATATTTCTTTAAAATAATGGAAACTCGGAGCCATTTAGTAGTAGAGATGACAAAGGTGAGTTTCATATCCAACAACTTTGAAGAATTATGGGACCAACCAGAAAAGTTTTTCGAGTACTCCAAGATGACACCAACAACACTCGAATACATACTGAAGAGGATAGAAGAAAGGATCGAAAAATCCTCCAATTTTCGCGACTCTTTTGCCAAAAACAGACTCGCTGTATAGTAATATGTTGTGGTAGCTTTTGCCCGTCATGTTCCACAAATACCTGTTCTCTTGCACACAAGCAATCAGTTTATCCACGTCCATGGTGAACCCTCCACAGTCGTCAGTTCCAAACCACGTGAAAAAAAAACACCCAACGCGTGGGAAAATAGCTACAGATTCGTACGAATTCGCTCACAAATTTCAAACGGTTTTGAACGTCCAAATCACACTGACGACGACATGCGTATTCCTAGCAGGCTTCCTCTCCCATAGTAACCATTTTCATTAAAAATGAGGCGTTTGTTTGATCAAGCGAATTCGTCAGAACTTATCAGAACACATTTTCGTCAGAACTCGCATGCATAGTAACCGTAGCCTGTCTGCAACATTAACACCCGTAAGTCAATTGCGCGATTAGTTACATAAACCTGGATTAGATTACTTGTATACTATGCACCGCAAACTGACAATTTTGACACTGCCACTCTCAAAACAATCTTGCGAACACAACCTTGCCGTATCTCCAATCTGGATTAGTTAATCTCTTGATGGTGCATGGCTAGATGCCAAAGATTAGCAAAACGCGATTAGGGAACTAGGATTAGAATCGCCAAACGGTGCATAGCATACGGGTGTCAGTTCACTGAATTTCACCATTTTGACAGTTTATTCGCTTAACTGTCCCTACCACGTTGCCCAATCTATCAGTCTACCCCACACCTGACACCACTGTTACACGTCTTTAGTTTGATTGGGCAGGAAACACTTGGAACGGATTCAACTATTTATTACAGTAACTTTATACACTACGCCTAACCTATCACTTATCAGTCTAATTTATTTACAGTCACTACACTAATTTATATTTGTCCTTCACTCCACCAATTTATTTCGCTATCCATTTATTTTGCGCACGCCACAGGTAGACGCCCCGCGACTGCTCTGTTAACTCTCTCGTCTGCAGGTGATGATGCCGCTCATATTGTTCGCGTCTCGCCTCGCGAAGCTTCTCTCCGCATTCTAGACGGCTGGCGGCCATCAAGCAGGGTTCGCGAAGTCGGTTTTCTCGAACTCGCGTCTTAACGAAAGATGGCGGTCAGGGCCGGACTGGCACACTATTGTCACTGAAACTTAGAAGACAGGATAAAGGTATTCACAAACGCGTCAGAAAAATCATGGGAAGGTGAATAAAAAAAACCTCTTATAATTCTATCACTTATAATTCTGTTTAGCTAATTCAGGATTAAATTGTGAATTATATCTTGGTTTGAATGACTTCTGCTTCGGATTTTCAGAGTCTTTCTTATTGTCTGTACCATAAACTTTGTCTAACAGTTCTTCAGTACGCCTTCTTTCCTCCTTTTCACGCTGTATTCTTTCAGCTCTCAACATTTCAAGTTTCTTTTGTTTCTCTTTTTTAAGCTCTGACTCTTCTGGTTCACTACAGCTCTCCTCTGAATCGGACTGCTTTCTCTTCTTATTTTTGTGTTTCTTTTTTTTCTTTTGTTTGCGTTTATTATCAACTTCACTATTGTAGTCCCTTTTGCGTTTTCTACTAATCATTTGACTCATTTCATGGTTTTCATATGATACACTGTATTTGGTGGGCTCTATCTGTTTGGAAGTGGTTGGTTGATTCAGAACTAAATGCTTTTTCATCACCTCCAAAGGATCCTCTCTAACTTTACTCTTTAGATTCACTTCAGCTTTAGGGTCAGATCGGTCTGGGAGAACATCATACCAGCTTTTCTTTCCCAATGCTTCATTGGTGTCTTGCCCCAAGTAAGTTAGATACCCTATTTGTTTTTCGTACTTCTCTCTTTCTTCTTTGATTCTTTTATCATGTTCTTTGTTTGTTCCTTTAGTGTCTGCAACATTGTCTTCAAGATCTTTGAAAAAATTTACATGGTCTTCAACCTTTTCATTTGTTTTTGCAGGGATGTCTGAAGCTGTGACGCCTTTGCTGAGTCTGGACTTTTCCAATAGCAATTCTCTTCTTGCTTCCCGTTCCTAAGAATGGGTAATTACTATCAATTATAAATTATTATTTAACCAGTAACTACAGATGTGCAGTTATATTCACCCCTCAATGATATTAAACAATAGAGGATAGACAACTGAGAATATCTTCAAAAAAAAAAATAGTATATTGACATGATTGACTCCTGTAGGTATGTATATAGATCTACAGATGTAGTTCAGGCTAGTTGGGTTAATTGAAGTTGTGTCCAGTTACAACGTAAATAATCTGCCCTCATCACACTTTATTGGCTGCACAAATATCCAGCTTGTGCCCAAGTCAACACATTGTTGATTGTCAAAGCGCTTTGTAGGCCCTTATCTTGCATCTTAAGTATATTATAATATAATAATTTATTTTCCAGTTGACAAAATACATTCTAATGGAATTGCATTGCAAAGTTTGGGAACCCAGGAACCAGATAGCATCATATATAGAGGAAAATAAGGTAAAATGGTGAAAAAGAACAAACATGGGGAAGGAAGGGAAATTTTAGGACAAGAGGCGGTTAGGCGTTTTTGAAAAACGTTTCACAAAGTTTTCTATATTTTCTTGAGAGGTTCATTATGATTTAGTTTTGTCATTGGTTTTGTCTATTGTGTGTTTGCCAACTTGTGTAATGCTGTAATCCACTGATTTGCCAAACAAAGGATTGCTGTGCCCTTCTTGACTATATTGGAAGTCCCCTTAATGTACAGGGTGACATATAAAAAAGTACTCTGCATAGTGCCACACAATAGAGCACTCTAAAACAAAAAAAAGTTCCTATGAACATGGGCCCTCCTGGCCTTCGGTTAAAAGATACAGGGTGTTGAATTTTGATTTTGTTTGGGTTTTTTTTTTAATATCTTTGGCCAGAGACACAAGAAATGGGTAAAATGTGGAATACACATGTTTTTTATCATGCTAAATTGGAATATGATCTTAGTTTTGTGATTAGTGATAGAGGGCGCTACATACAGTGTTCTATCTCTATTGAAACTTTTTTGCTATACAATGTATGTCATTTTCGACTGAAAAAAATCAGTTATCCCTTCTTTATATGTAAGAAGTCGCTAGAAGCAATGATTCCAGTACAAATAACATAAAGTGACCTTTGCAAAAACAATGATAAATAACAATTAAATAATGTGTCCTAATAACACTTGTCAAACTAATGTAATGATTGTTAGAGGTATTTTGTGTTTTTGACTAAGTTTTTCATTGGTTTTCGCACTGATTGTTTAAAATTGTTTTCAAAAACGGTTTACTACACTTTTGAAGAATACAGGGACATGATTATGTGTTACGGAGAAGCTAGATCAAATTTCTTACAAAGCTCAACATATCTATCGAAAAAGATATCCTTTAACATAAGTTCCTAATGTTCGAACATTTATTGATGTGCATAGACGTTTGAGAGATTATGGCTATTTTACTGTGGGGCTTCCAGAATTCGCACTGGGCTAAACGAAGAAACTGTTTTACAAATAGAACATAATCCAAGAACAAGCACCAGGAAAACAAGTTCAGCTGTGTGAAACCTCAACCGTAAAACAGTTAGACAAATTTTCAACCAACAGCTTTGCCCATATCATTTCCAAAAAATTAATTCACTATTGGAACATGACTTTGTTCCTCGTGTACGATTTTTCGAAAGGTTGCAAAACCAAGGTAACATTATTTCATCAATTTTGTTTACTGATGAAGCTGGTTTTAGTCGTGATGTTATTCTGAACCTACATAACATGCACCATTGGAGTAATGAAAATCCTCATCAAACTTTAACTTGGAGTCACCAATATGGGTTTGCTATTAATGTGTGGGCAGGTATAATCGACAATTACTTAATTGGCCCATTTCGCTTGCCCAATTGATTGACAGGTGCAATGTACCAATTTAAATATAAACACATTATTAGAGGATGAAAACCTGGCCAGCTCGTAGATCCGACCTTAATCCCCTCGATTTTTCATTTTGGAGATTTATGAAAAATTAAGTTTATTCTGTAGAAATACATAATGAAGAACAACAATAGATAAGAATTATGGAATCAGCAGATAGATTTCATTATAACCTAACCTAGGAATATTTCAAAGATGCTGCAAAGATTGCTGGAATCTTTGACTAAAGACATTAAAAAAAACCAATACAAGAAACAAAGTGTTTCTGTGGTCTTGTTTGAAACACCATACCATTAGTGACTGTCTGCTTTGCAGGATGTCAGGTATGTATTTAGAGGGGGGTCCGGACCATAGGCGTAGTCCCTGAATCTGGAGGGCTTAAGTCCCTGGATCTGAGGGGGGCTTTAAGTCCTCGCCCTAGATGCAATAAACATAACAGAACAATTTATTTTTGAATTTTTGGGGGGTAATTTCATTCTTGGCTGGTGAAAAATTGTAGGACAAAAATTAATGTAAACACTGCACCTCTGTAGTTAGGTGTTAGCTAAAAAACATACAGCTAGTTTTATCCGTTCCTGCTTCTGCTTTTCTTCCTCTGCTGCCTTTGCTTCGTCAGTTCGGACTCTTGCAATGTTATCTTTATTTCTTACATGCCACCTAAACAGAAATAGGCAATGATCAAATTTGATGCATTTAAATTTTTAGCCATACTTGCCTTTTTTTCGGAAGTATATTCATTTTTCTTGCGGGATGGCCTTTTCTAGATGTTTTATTTCAAAAACAAATGTCCTAAAATCGTTTTGATCAAATTCAAAATATAACCAAATATAAATATTATACTTTCAGTGTTGACCACAAAACATATGTGTTGACAAATGTGATTGGTTGTTGTCTGTTGTGACAGAAGGAAACACAGAACAATAAGAAGCCGTCAACGACGTCACATAGGGCTGTTCCAAATTACGGTTCTATTGCCGTCCTAAAACTGTTTTCATCTTGCCCCGCCCATTTTACAGTTCTAAAAATGGTGATTGGTCCGCTGGGATGCTTTCAAAACGTTTTTTGTTTTGTTTTCAGTCAATTTACCTTTTGTGAATTTACCCATGCGATAATGCAAAAGAGTTTGTACTTGAGCGATAACAAATCACCAATGAGAGTTGGTGCTTCCCCTAGAACATCATGTAGAAAAGCTTGTGCTGTTAATAAATGAGGCGACATCAAAAAGTATCCTTATGGGGGTATTTTCTCAAAACTAAATTTATTTTTTAGTTACTTACTTTTTGGAGGACTTTTCTATTTGCTAAATACCTTCAATTATTAGGCCTTATTAATGTTTTTATATGAACAAAATGCACACAATAATTCAAAAGTTATGATTATTTCAAATAAAACAAACACAATTCAGTCAACATAAAGAAAACACATTTTTTGCCATTCCTATCCATATTCATAGCAAAAAAATGAATTAGAAATAATTTACTAATCAAAATTTTTTTGTCTTATTCAATGATCTTGTGCTTACATAAGATACATGATTATGTGTGCACATTATTTCGTGTAGCTAGCAAATGTGTGTTGCAATATGGTGGTTAATTGTAATAACCATGAAAATTTCGTTATGTAACTGATACACATCATACTCCTAGTATTTTCATAATATATTTTATTTTATACAGCTAGCTGTAGAATTGTGATTCATGGCAAGCATTAAATTTAAATTTCCTTCATAACCAAGTTAAATAACGGCTATAGAGACATAATAATTGTGAAATTAAGTGTAACCACTAATAAAAATTACCTTTTATAGTCTTTGAGTTATTGCCAAGAGAGATTACCAAACAGTAGTTTGATATTTTAGAAAAGAAAATGTATCTCAACTCTATTTTATTCTTCAATATTTAGCTCAATACAATACTTTTTAACCAATATAATTATAGATAACAGTAGTTACAAACTTTTTAAAAACTCATTATATACTGTAATTGATGATTTTGCTAATTCAGTCGCAAAGTTAGAATCAGAATCTGCTACCAGGCTAGCTAAAGCAACATAATTTGGTTTTTTGGGATTATACTGTGCTCTTCCAAGTTTCTCAAGGAACAAATGTCTTTGCCTCAATCTGCTTTGTCTGCATGTCAATATCTCAGGTATTTCAACAATTGTTTCAATAGGTATCTTCATAGTATTATGTAAGTAATCAAATGTGTTGAGAAGTCGTTTTTGCCCTGAAATTGATTATATGAAAAAAATAGTACCAGGCACAAAATATGCAATCACAAATCATGCCTAACTATACACAAATAAAAAGTTGTTTATGAAATAATAGGCCTTGAAAAAAAAGATTACCATTCATGAAAATTTTAGGTTTCTTTAATATAACCTTTTTCATTTCTTCCTGCAATAATCCCATTTCTTCTTTCAAGACAAATATATTCAACTTGATTTTTTCTGGATTATATGTTATCAGTTTGGGACATCTTACTGTCAGAAATCTAACTTCGTCACCAGATAAGTTAAAATTATTTTGGAAAAAGCCCAGCTTATTATCTATATCTTGTGTGCTGGAAAAATATAATTGTTTAAAACATTCAACATTGCTAAGATCTTAAAATTCTGCACAATTCATTGAGATTCATTGATGAAAACAATCAGAATGACAACAATTAATTAACAGCGCTGTTCCTAGACTGGCCCTGGGAAACAGTAACAAAGCCTGCACAGAACATGAGGCTAAAGACCAAAGCAGTTGATGCTGATGACACAGAAGTAAAAAAAAATAAGCAATTGTTTAAAAAAAATTATAAAGAGTTGATTATGACTAATATTCCTTTGTACTTCACTGGCCCAGCACTCAAAATCACATATACTGAAAGATCACTTTTATTGACAAAAACAAAAGCTGTTCCTATCACAGGTGTTAATCTCATTCAGGTATTCCCACACATGGTTATTAATCAATTACTTTTTTTTTCAAATTTGGTACTTTAACAAAAAGCCACAGATAGATAGGCACATATTTAGGGGAGGGTCTGGATTCTCCTGAAACATTCTATAATGCTATCCAAAAAAATCTAATCTACAAATATTACCCCCCCCCCCCCTGATGAGAGGAAATTTAAAAGATGTCAACCCTTAAGGCTCCAGATCCCCTCTGAAACATTATATATCATGCTGTCCAAAAAATTTAATTCAATATGATGTGGCAACCACATTGATGAAAGTTTGTCTTCTAGCATAATATGCCACTCCACATATTATTTGGTTTTTATTGATGGGTCAGTAAAGTATGATAGAACATAGAGAAAACAATAGTTTGAGAAGTAACTATAACTAATATTTTACTAGATACCTACCTATAAGATAACCAGTTAGGATTTTTCTCAAGGATCCTTAGAATCATATTGTTTGTGAATTTTTTATATTGTAGGTAGTTCACTCGAACATTTAAATTTTCCAGGTCCTCCTTGAAGATAAATGGGTTTTTGGTAATAATTTGTCCTATTATATGTTTTTCTAAACCTAGTTCCCTCAGAAATATAATGTGGTCTTTGACATCTTCAAACCTTAGGCCCAATATGAAAGGAATAGTTTCGAGGTTCCTCTCCAGTTCATAAAAATTAACACCAAGTTTAAGCAGTTCCTTTAAAAAGTCTGATTCGTTTATAGATGATGCAAAGACAGATCCTTGTTTCACATAGGGGTAGACACCTGTATAATCTCTCACTGTACTTTGGTTTAAAGTTTTAACATAATCAACTGATGGTTCGATACTTGTTTCCCTTGATTCTTTAGTACTTAGTAGTTTTTCTGCAGGCCGGTCTGTAGATTCGATGTTTCCATCTTTAAGTAAGCTTAATTCATTTTTTATCATTTCTGTGACAGAAGTGCTATTTTTCTCAACCTCTTTGAAAGTCGAATAACCTCGTTTGACCGCAGTACGATTCTTAGTTAACTGTTTTAATATACAAGGAAACATTTTGTTATAAAAATATAAAACTGCATTAGTCTGTAACTTTGTTTAGCCACAATGTTTAGCTATATTTCATGGTTATTTTGGTTATGTTTTCCACATAGTTTTTGACATCTCTTTTAACCGTGTCAAAGTGAACAGCTGTTCGGCTAGTCGCTTTTAGGGCTGTTCCAAATTACGTTCTATTACCGTCCTAGAACTGTTTTCATCATGCCCCGCCCATTTTGTGATCCCAGAATCGAGGATTCGGACTATTCGGAGAAACTTCAGAGTAACAACTGAACATAGAGGTAGTAAACAACTAATTCTAATAGGCCGACATCTTTTCGTACGTTGTCATATTGACTACCATGTACGGCAATCATAATAATTTACTATCGTCTTAATTGTATAGTATCCAGAAATATTCCATTCTACGTTAAAAAAGACAGTATTTTGATGGTTCAGGAATGATTAGAGCAAAATCATTAGATATGTAAACCTCTACTGCGTTACTGCATATTTCTTCATCATAAACGCAAATTCTGAAGTCTTACATAATTTTGAGGAGCTGGCAACGCCGCATGCCCTCAACTGTCAAACGTTTGCTTTGTTTATTGTTTGTGCGTCTTTTATGCTTGGTCAGTAAAATCGAATTTGCTATTTATTGGTAACTCTAGTGAAGCTTTACAGACTTGCTGTGCTATATTCGAGTGTAGTTAACAGTTTTTCGAGATGGAATTCAAAAAGTGCAGTGTTTGTAACAAGGTTTGCATTGGAAGAATTTTCAGGTTAGTTGGTGTTACACAGCATTGTTTACAATTTGAACTGTCACAGCTGATCAATATTTGGGGGATGAAGTGTCAAAGATAATGGCTTTGACCACGCATGCTGAAGTGGTTTGTTTACTACCTCTACGTTCAGTTGTTACTCTGAGGGAGAAACGGAATCACCGTTTTTAGAACAAATGTCAACACAGATGGAGGCGGAGATGGGGCGTCCGTGTACTGGTTTGCGGCTAGAATGAGATAGCGCTAGTCAGGGCAGACGGCAGAAGATGTGCCGACAGCGTTGCCAATGCTCGCTCTTTAGAGCGATATCTCGCTCTTTTTTTGCCTGATCCGCTCCCTCGCTCCTCTTCGTCAAATCTCCCTCTTTTTCGACCATTCAAATATTTGACCAAGATACATTATAAAAAAAGCTGACTGACATTTTTTCTATATAGCAAATCAATGGTATATTTTTAAAAATTGGTAAACTGAAGGTATAATGTGCATTTATAATGATATATAAGTTGTATATTTATTTATTGATTAGAGATGGCGCCAGTCTTGGTACTCTATACGTGGTTGCCTGTATTCAGTACACAATGCTATATAACATAAATTATAATGTTATGGCTCAGCTTGATACTTACAACTTACGTCACGATATCACAGCATATATAGTAAACAACCAGCACAATAACCCAAGTTGGTGGAAATTACACGCGCATCCCCACTTTTGGATGATTTTTTGTAGGGATGGTAACGGTACTTCCGATACTTGTACTTCTGCACTAATATAGACTATTTTTATCTTAGATACTTTTTGAGCGATTCCAGGCTGGTATCGATACTTTTGTAGGTGTATTGGTATATAATTATTGAGGGGTGTAATCAATTGCACAAAATTCTCTGTACGAACCAAACGCGTCTATGAGGCTAAAAAATATCGAGTTGGTACCAGTATCGATATTTTCATTTTCGCATCTCTACCCAAACTTCACAGCCGTAAAATCATCCATAAACCCTCCCAAGGTCAAATTTTGTGGGAAAGTGGGAACCATTTTTATATAGGAAATTGTCAGAGATATCCTGCTGGTTGTTTACTATGCTGTAACGATATTATATGTGGAGGAACGAAAGAATAGGTATTCTGCCAAAATTAGCGCCTCATTTATTCCCTTTCCAATTTTACAATTATGTCGACAATAACTGTCATGGTAAGACTTCGTTTTAGCGGAAACCGTTATTGCATTTTTTGAAATTTCGCTCTTTCAACCGCAATCTCGCTCTTTTTGAATGCTTTTTCTCGTTCCCAAAAAAAGTCAGCTGTGGCAACACTTCTTGCCGACACCCACATAGCTGGTTAGGAGGAGGCTGTGCTTTTTCCCTGACTAGTTCTATCTCTCTCACTGACCTCTCTTCCTAATGCGTGGGTTTTCTCTGTCTAGCTCTATCTCTCTCACCGACCTCTCTTTCTTATGTCGTCCGCAAATTTCCATCTGTCATCTGTGGCATCTGTGTATTCTGTGTTGAACACGTTGAACCATGATACTTGAACAATTGAACTAACCGTACCTGTTTTGTGAATTGAACATTTCACTCACCTACCATAGATATCATAACCTAATATTAGGATTAGGTTAGATTAGAATGTCAATGACCTAGACCTAACGACCTAACCTCAGACCCAGAACCTCACATGTTTTCAGTGCATTTCAGTGGAAAACTTTGAAAAGAGATATGTTGAAGCTACAATTTGGGCTTTTTCGACAGTTACAAAGAAATCGCTTCAATAAATACCTAATAAAAAGATACGCTGGGCATTCAAAATGGCAAAATATAAGGCACATCAAGGGGATAAAAGATGCTCAAAAGAACTTACTGTTTACCAGAATTAGTAGAATGATAAATGTCGCTGTTCAAGGTAAATAAACTTTTTTAAGTTAAACCACCCAATATTACAATATTTCTCTTGGAAGTCTCATTTTCTTAGTAAGTAGTATTTCATTTTTTGAAAATTTTCCTTATAACAGTATTTGAATTAAATTTCTTTTTTCATCATCTTTTAAAATGTACATAACAGAACAGAAACTCACAGTTTATTTACAAACTAGGACAAATCCGGGGGAATCCGGATGGATGGCAACCCTAAATGTAATCAGGCAATTAACAAATTAAAACACATAAATGATTTCATATGTTAAACAAATACAGCAGTATCTAGATAGCACCCTTCCTTATTTTTACAGAAGGTGGATCTGCAGACCCAAACAAAAATTTGAAGTTATCCCAAATTGTAGATCAGGCAAAAAAATCTAATATGCCAGTGGCTAGCATACAAAATATTCTGAAAAGTTGCAAGATTGATAAGTCCAAAGCAATCAGAGATGTATTTGATATCAAGTGAGTCAATATTGCTTTGGGCTTACTTGGCTTTATCAAGCATAATGCTATTGGATGTTATAGGGGTCCAGGTGGCTGTTTTATTCTTTGTGAAGTGTTCACTCATCAACCACATCAGTTTAAGAATAACCTGGCAACAATTCTTAGGAAGCACAAGTATGCCAATAAAATTTAATATTGGATTGTTTTGATTTAAAAAAAATTGTTTATAGATCACAGTATGCAAATGGGGGAGGCCACCATATATTTCAAGAGAAAGGTGTGATCATAACAGAACTACAAAGTGAGATATCCAAAGAAGAAGAAATGTTGGAACTAGCAACCTCACATGCAATTGAGAGTGATGCTGAAGATGTCACCATCCTTGATAAATCCACAGCCAAGTTTTTGTGTGAGATTTCTACCATGCAGAAGGTTATTGAAGCTTTAGAAAAACAGGGGTATGGAACCAGTTCATTTATCACCCTTATAATACTCATAAATAATGCCATCAGTGTCATAACAACAATTTTTGGGCTCTAATATAAAAAAGTGGGCCTCCCACACAGTTATAAATACTATAGATAAAAACAACGTCATTTAATGGTTTTATTTATTTTACATGAAACTATGGTAACTGTCTAGTATACTGATATTTGCTATTTTGAAGAGATTTTTGATAAATGATGGTTTAGGTCCAATGTAACAATAATTCAATGGAGGAGACGCCAACATATTTTCAGTAATTTATTGCAAAGAAGGAAAAGCTTATGCGAGTGATAAGCGAAAGGCGGCTTGGACGGGAAAGTATGAAAACAATCCAACAAGGGAATAGTAAAAACCTGATACTAAACCAGGGAGCGGCAACCTTTTTCGGATGGCAGGCCATTTTCAAAATAAAATCTTTTATACAGGCGGCACATTTGGGATGCTGAGATCCTCAACAAGTTTTGTAAATTTTCATTCGTCAACCTCATTCTATATTTTGATTTTATGAAACTATGCCTTGGGAATGGTTGGATAAATAGGTGCTTGAAAAAAATATGATGATAATATGAAAATATAGTTTCAGCACACTCACGATCTAAGTTTGTTAATTTTCCTAAAAACATATTGGTGCTTTGGCAGGCCACACAAAATGTTGCAAAAGCTGCATGCAGCATGCAGCTCGCAGGTTGTCGACCACTGTACTAAACAATTAACAAACTTATCAACAAAACAAAATATATAGTCAAGGCAAACAAAAAATAGAATGTTCAGTAAAGAAAAACAACTTCTAGATTATAGAAAAACAGTATGTATTAACAGCGAATCATTGAATATGTAGAACGTTAAGCTGCATCTAAACTTAAAATGATTTTTTTCTAGTTTTACACATGGCAAATTTGTTAATCAAACCTTTTATTTCTATTTTATTCGCAACTTGAGCTTCGATTGAAATGATAAATATTTCAGTCATTGCTGGCCTTTTTGACACCTTAAATAGTTCTGTATTTGTTTTAATTTGACCTTTTGGCTGAGGCTGATATGATTGGCATGCTAAAGAATAAAAATAGCACAAAGTAAACTTGTGCCAAAATACTTTCTAAATAATTATATTTAATTAACAACAAATCGACAAAGCTTTTTACATTCATTTCCGGATTTAACTCTGTTTTTAACAATGTAAACGTGTTCATAAATTGCAAAGAAAACTTGGCTAAATGAATTGAGAATATTTTTGCCGAACATGGTCAGAGCTTTTGAGAATTTCAAATTCTGTTGAACTGAGAGACATTTAGGTTGTAAAAACGAAAAGATGTCACTCACTCTATTAAATCCTGTGAACATTGTTGTTAATTGCGAATGTATAATGTCAATGGCTGATAAAAAAATTAATATTGAAAAATTGTTCCCTGTTCTTGATTATCCACAGTATCAACACATTTTGGAGTTGATGGCTGTAAATCCGGTTCAGACTGCGACCTCGTGGAAAAAAACATGTCTAGCTAATTTTCCTCGATTTTTCTCTTAACTTTCTTTTTAGTTATCTTTTTGTTCCACCATTTCGATATTTTTTGCGATCACTCATTATTAAATCTTTAGTTAGATTGGCGTAGTAAATCAACGTAATATCTGAGAGTTTACAAACGCTCAACTGCTTGGAAATGCTTTCAATTTAGGTATATAACCTAAAACTTTCAAAAATAAGAGTAAATGAGAGTCGAGAGTGGGCCCCCCAAGCGAGATGGCCCCAACGCTTTCCGTACATTTGTCTTATGGTAGTTGCGCCACTAAATACCATTTTGATAATACATAAAAACAGCTTTGCAAATGTAGATGGGTGGAAATGCTTAAACTTCTAATAAACTAAAAAAGAATACAATACTCTCCTTCACACCTATTGTGTGGGACAAACTACTGCAGTTTCCTAAATTTCCTACTTGAATAATTTGTTAATATATTAACCAAATACTCAAACTTCATATTTGCTACACAAAAATTCACTAATATGTTGACAATAGTATTCAAGGTCTATCTTTAGCTTGTGCTAATAAGAGATAAGGAAAACAATATGATTTAGTCACATCAATCTGCAGGCTTCATAATTATGTTTTTCTTATAGGTATACAATAGTATCAGCTACTGAGGAATGGATAGCAGTACAGTTACACCAGTTGGCAGAACCTGATTTGACTGTAGTGGATGCTTTGTATAAAAAACTGGAAGCTTTGCCTGAAGTTGTACGAATAGCAGATAACATTGCATAAAAAGATTCGAATCATTCTAAAAGTGCATGTATTTAACTGATTTTTGCAAATCAGTGCTTCATAATTACAATACAATGTATATAATTATTATATTAATAGTAACAAGATGCATATGCATTTACTTAAATCTCACTCACTTGAGAGCAACCAACATAGAAAGTTTTGGAAAAGCAAATTCCTAATGAAGTTCTGCAAATAAATGCTGTCAAAACTCTATATATAGTTTAATTATAAGTAGTTAAACCAAATTTACCTTGAACAAGCACTTTATTAAAATTTTACTTATTTTCATTAATTTGTTAAAATCATGAACAAAATTAATGGCAATTGTATTAGCCATGGGTATCGCCAACACGGTTATAATCCTAGACTGGTTTTCTTGCAGGAATCTTACAATATTCCAAGTATGTACTTTGTAAAATTGAACTGTTAATTGGAGACGTTGCTGGACTGGACTGAAGTATAGACATAAAACATCTATATTATGGCAGTGACATTCAGTAGGACATTGTTGATCTATGACTGTGACTGAATATTATTAAGTAAAAGAAAAGAAATGTGTATCAAAGTGGTAAAATGAGACCCTAAATTTGTGATTATTGAAAATGTCGCAATGAAAATAAAAAGCATCAACGATAAAGCTAAGTCAGACCAAGCTTCATTATCTAAATAATAACAAAATGTGTTATAAAGTCACAAGTGATATTTTCCAAGATCGAAACCTAATACGGCCGAACTTGGCTAAGAGAGGCACATTTTATACTGCAACAAGTTTGAGGGTACATGTGAATTCATTCGGAACCTCACATAAACTTAGTAAATTAAGTTAGCCTTTTACTGCATGGATGCACGCCTGGGGCGCGCTGCCGTCGCCAATCTCTCCTCTACGTAGGGGTTATTGACCTCGAATGCGGACGTGTGATAAATTAAATCGAGCAGTCGAGCACCGTTCTTACTCCGGGCAGCGATCTTTTCGCCGCCTTCCGCGACTTCTAGTCTATCAAGACGGGTTCGCCTGCGATTTTATAGGAAATATTCTTCTTCTTTTCAGATTTTACTTAGTGTTTCGTTTCTCATGGAAGGAAAAGAAGGACAATCTGCTTCTGCTAGTGTGGACAATCATTTAGACTGTGTTTGTGTTGTATTTTATTAAAAAAGAGATTTTCTCGTCAAAACTTCCAAGAAAAAAGTAACATTATCAAGTTTTGTAGGCCACAGGTTCCTATCCATTTAGAGTCCAGAGTGGAGAAGTCCGTGAAAAAGTTCACTAGACATTGTCATGTTGGGTTTTGCGACAAGTATGAGCCGTTAACTGGTTGCAATAAATTATCCAAATTATTTTTTTGGCCCTGTTTACTTTTTAATATAAGTGAAAAGACTAACTGGAACTCAGCCGAGACTACAGATTTGAACAATTTTCACAAAAGTGTAAAACACACTTAACAAATCAGTCAAAAACATGTTTTTATGTTCAGTAACACAGCAGAGACTATCCTCCACAGTGTCGACGAGAATGCTTACATTGTTCGAACATATACACAGAAGCGATAATATGGACGTGTAGTTCAGGGTCATGCCCCGAGTGGGCGGCGCCGTGCCCATTCCCCTACACACTGGGTGGACGCGACGAAAGAGTTGCTGGATATGAGTCTCAAGAGCGTCACTGAAATGACAGTAAATCGCGAACGATGGCGAGCTACAGTTCTCAAAACTATTGATGATATTCGTGTCGGGAATACTCTAGCTCCGACTTAATACACGAGTTCACAACATGTCTGTTAAGACATTGTGACTATGATGATGAATTGCATAAGAAATATAAAAAATAAAATAAAATCCAGTAAAATTTCTTTAAATTGTTTCACGGTGCATTTCACTGATGTTCATTAAAAAGCGGGTCAATATGCGTCCCGCTTGAGCTAGCGGCGGGACGCGGGACAGTAGGTGCAGAAAACGGGACATTGATATCAGTTTATTACTAAATATTTTTTTTAGAAATTTTTCTTCACATTAACATATTTTATTCGACGTTTGACAAACAAAATCAAATGAAATAGGCTTTAGCATATTATACAAAATGATGGATTTGAAAAAACAAAAAACATCAAAAAAACGGTCGAATTTCAATACTTTAGGAATAAAACTCAAGATATGGATTCAGAACCTGAAAGGAAAAAAATTCGAATTGATAGTGCCGGTGACAGAGAGACCTATCGTAGATTATATGTTGAAATTTCTGACAATATTATGCAGCAACTGAAATACCGATTAAAAAATCACAATGAATTAAAATTTGTTGAGTTATGCAATTTTAATAACTACAATTTATCAAATTTTTCAGTTCACTTAAATCATGGAATTTTTTTTGACATTATTGCTTTGCAGTCTCACTTAAGTGAATTGTTAGAAAGCGCCTTTCATATATGCTAGATTTTATGATAACAACGAACTAAGTTTCTCAGTACTAAAACATATAAAAATGTTTATAATAAATTAAACAAGCGAAGACAGACTTAAATTTAGCCTTGTCAATAGAGAAACAGTGCATAAAACAATTATCGCAAATTCTAAAATTTGATGACCTCATAGACAAATTTGCAATGATTGATAGACAAATAGACGTCAAATACAGATAGGTGCGTATATCACGTATCCTATTATAACTGTGTGTGTATCTGTGACGATTTTCGATAGGATTTTAATGGATCTGGCCTCGGAATTTTCAAACGTAAGTTTTTTTAAATCGTAAAAGTTATGTTTCGAAATTGCTTTCCCGCTTATAAATGTCACCGCACGCCACTGTTCTGAGATCTGTGTTTGCATGGCCGTCTCTACTCACAAGGCCGGAACATTGAAATATGGCAACGTTGGAGATCAGGCCGTGTTTCATTATAGCATGGCCGACATTAAACATAAACATATAGCTTATTAATAGATCTTTTACCTATTACCTGCACTTCTACATAAACGAAATTGTGAAAAAATGCCTCCAAAGTGCGTAGTACCAGGTTGCACTAGCAATTATGCTTCTAATCAAGAAGGATATATTACGGTGTTCAGGTTTCCGCGAGACGACCATTTGAAACAGAAGTGGGTGAAAAGTATTCCTCGTGAAGACTGGTTACCATCTCAAAAATCAGTAGTGTGTATTAAACATTTCCATGACGGTGATATATCTTTCAGTGATGTGTATACGGTGTATAGTGTATAGTGAAAAGGCAGGAAGACCAACAAGAAGAATGGCTTGAGAGTGACCTGATACTAAATTTTTCAAGCTTATGTGAAAATTTCCAGGAGTGGCAGCAGGAAACAGGTTGTATTTATTTTTATTTGGTAGTGTTTGATCATGATGAACCAGATATCAGGTGTAGTATCAAAATATTAGAATCAATAAAGGTAGAGGTTCGCATTAATCATAATTTGTTGGTGAAAGATGATTTGAGTTGGATTTTACCACTGTCAATACAAATATCCTGTTGGTCACAAATAGAAAATATTTTGGCACGCTACTCAGAGGATCATAGTTTGAATGCAACACTAAACAATTTTAATTCTATTGTACAAATACTAAAAAATAAGCTTATGCAGAATGATGAGAATGAAAAAGTAGAACAAATTGACTTCTTGGCAGAACAATTCAATATACTATTTTCAAATCATAATAGGTTTTCTGCCGATTTAATGTTAAAGTCTTTTCTTTTATATGTTCACTCAAAAAAAGTTTACAGTATTGTGAGGGAGAATAAATTGGTAACTTTTCCACATCCCAAATATTTAATAAAACTTTGCGGTTCTCTAAAAATTGCACCTGACAGTACATCAGAAAACAAGCATTACATTAAAACTATTTCAGAGGGTTTATCAGACTTGGAGAAATACATTGTTTTGCAAATTGATGAAATATACATTAAAGAAACGTTGGACTACAAGAATGGTAATTTAGTTGGTTTTGCTGAGAATGATATATTATCCCAAGCTAAAACGGTACAAGCATTTTTGATATCCTCTGTATTTGGTAGTATGAAGGAAGTTGTTTCACTTCAACCTGTAAGAAATATTAGTGGGGATCAGTTACATGAAATGGTTTTATCTATTTTGAAAGTTTTGCTTGGCTATGGTTTTATTGTAGTTGCTGTAGTTACCGATAATGTTAGAGTGAATCAAAATATGTTAGTGAAACTTACAGAGGGTTCAGCTGATAAACATTACTTTCATTTAAGTCCAGACTATCCAACGTTTGTAATTTTTGATACAGTTCATCTTCTGAAGAATATTCAAAATAATTGGCTAAATTTGAGAAATATTACAAAAACCTTCATATTTCCTGATTTTGATAACAACCCAATAAACCAATGTACATCATAAAGACGTATTATGTACGTAGACTTCTGACGTAGCGTACGTCTTATGTACGTACGGTAGTTTCGTTTGGATATCTTTAAGACGTACATAGTACGTACTTTGTCCACCCTTTTTAACATCTTATGTACGTACTTTTTCGACGTATTTCTGACATAGATATGACATATATAGGACGTAATTTTACTTCATATGGTATTTGGATTAATAGAGGTATATATTTTTTAACATTTTATTTTTTCATATAAAAAACTGGTATAATATATTTAAAAAATAATAATAACTCTAGCTCAAAAAAAATAGGAACCATTCTGGTTTAAATAATAATATTTTAAATATTTAAATAATATACTATCTAAAGTTTATCTATTCTTTGCTTTTAGGCGGTCAGTGGCTCTGCGATGCCATGTGGCTATTGCTTCTTCACTTTCCTTTTTGTTTTTTGGAATTCTGGACTCCTCCGCAGCAGCTAAAATTTATTTCATTTTTAGGTACATTTCATCTAAAAGGATTTGTATGGCTTAGGTGAAATCAAATTAAAAGTTTTGACCTGTAAAATTATTCATTAATAAGTTATTTCTAAGCTTAAGACTACAATAGGTATGTCTTAATTTGGTTTACGACATACCTAGGACAAGCTTAGCAAACAAAGTATCGCAAAACTTATTTTTCTGTCTGCGACCCAGCCATCTATATGCGCTGGCAAGGGAGTCAGTCATTATTGTACGCAGACATCATGAAACTAGTAGCTTTTTTCTTTGGACTTCAAGATTACGTTCAAAACTTTCCAGGTGTCTCTTGGCAGCTCTATAATGTTCATTTAATTTTGATTTATTGGTTTTCATTATCTAAAATTATGTGCAAAAATAAAAAGCTAATAAACGCTTTATTGGTTACACTAGCTAGTTAACATACAGTAATAATGTGTTTTAGTTTTAAATTTCTTTAGTTCGTTTTTGTTTCTAGTAGTAATTTTCTTAGGTTATCAAGAATTTTACCACGCGGCCTGCGTAAATTCGTTGGCCACTGGTACTTTCTGAGATTCTATGCATTCCTACCCCTCTTATTAAAGAGTTTAAATAATGTTCAAATTATCCTACGTTTTATACTATGCATTTAATCCACTTACCTGTACATTGGTTAATAGAATCTTCTTTTTTTTATAACCAACGCCGCACCAGCACCATAAATTCGGATTTCGGAGAAAGAGAACGAAAATTGCTACTACTGTCAGTACTCAGTTGTCATCTTTCACTGCTGTCAATCCAGCGCTGCCAGATTTCAAATTTTTTACCTACTTTTGTTAGTATTCCCCAAGTGTAGGATAAAAAATTTAAAACTTTGCTACTTGTTTAACTATTACGTCAAGGCAATTACCCCAATATTCAAAAGTAAACAAAATTACCTCAATAACGATTAAAATTCATCAAAGATTAATATCTATTTCGTTTTGATTTCGTTTCCGAAGTGGACTGTTTCGGGACAGTCAACCCAACTGACAACACTGCTTAAACATTACTTTTGCAAAGCCTTCTGTTTTCTACAATGTTACTCTGAAGTCTGAGGTTTTGTGATTTGTAAAATAAGCTAAATTCTGCTGAATGGCTGAATTTTTTCTAACTATCCATAATAATCCATAATTTTTCCCACACTTTTTGGAAGCTCAACAGAAATGAATGACACAACCTATAACGTTTGAGCAGCAAACGGTTGAAAAACATTAATTTTTTGAATGACAGTTTCACGTCCAATTTAAATAGTTTTCATAGTTTTTAGAAGTACCTATGGATTAGGCTGCACGCTGCGGCTCTAAGGGGGTGTTGGCTCTTCGCTCTTACCCTCTTGGCCCTTTTTGCAGCAATGGCTAAACGTAGAAATCTACAGTATTTATAAAAGATATCCGTCAATAATTTAATATAATTGATATAAGCTTATAAATGAACATTTTTAACAGTTGAATTAACGTTCATGATCATGACAGTTACCTCAGAAAAGATATAACTATATAGTAAGTTCTTTACGTAGTAGTAACTACGTCTTATGTACTTATATTATGTACGTACCATGTACATCCCAAAATTTACGTACATAATACGTACATTTTATGTCCATGGACGTACGGACGTAAATATGACATAAAATGTACGTCTTATGTATGTACTGTGTTTACTGGGAACAAGCTGGTAAGGAAAGCAAATTTTGTAGATATCAGAAACTTCTATAAACTTGAAGCGAATTTGTTGGTTAAAGTAGCTCCTAAGTTAAATTATAAAACCGTGTACCCTTCAAGTATTGAAAGGCAGAATGTTTCCTTAGTGTGTAATATTTTTGATGAAAAGACACATGCTGCCTTATTGAATTACAGTGAAAGTACTGCTGACTTTTTAAATATCATTATAAAATTTTATATAAACTGAAGAGAAATGACTTCTTAAAACCTTTCCAGGACATAACAGATGATCGAATAGAATTTTTAGAAAATTTTTTAATTTGGCTTGATAAATGGAAAGCTTTGGGATACTCTGACTCTTCTTTATCTGCTGATACACACAATGCACTGCATCATTCAACAACTGCCATTATTATGTTAATTAAACACTGTGTATCAAAAACTCCTTGCAAATATTTGCTTACAGGAAAATTTCAAACTGACAATTTAGAATCTCGTTTTGGATGTTACAGGCAGTTATCTGGTGGCAATTATCATGTAAGCTTAAGGCAAATTTATGAATCTGAAAAAAAGATTAGAATGAAGGGTGTCTTCGACTTACATTCTGCTCAATATGGACAAGTTAAATTTAATGTCTCGAATTTAGCAAAATTACACACTTGTACAGTAGATCATGGAGAAATAGGTATTGACAGTTTTAGAGATATTTTAGGCAATAATTTAATGAATCAACCTCAACAAATTTCAGATTCAGCAATTCAATATACAGCAGGTTACGTTAGTTTTAAAGTTTCAGCCAAACTGCAATGTACAGCCTGTATAAATGTTCTTGTCAATACAGAAATAATAGAACATGAGGAACAAAATTACTTTAATATATTAAACAGAGACGGCTTAACCCTTCCATCAGAGTTTACAGTTCAAATAACAGTCCTTATGCACAATATAATTCTTAAAATGTTGATTTCAGACCAATATGAAAGCAAGTTTTTAGGATGTAAATTCCACAAATCAGTTTTAATTAAAATTGCAAAGGAATACATCAATATGTATAGAGATGAGTTTAGTTTTAGAGACACTTGTTCATGTAATCAACCCCAAACTGAAATGCTGCTTGAATTAATGTTGCCTGTTTTTGCAAATATTTTTATTAATAATTACACAAAAACAGTTCAAGATAAAATACAGACTGACAAAAATAAAAAGAGCAAGTCTAAGGAAAATGAGAAATGTCCAACAGCAAGGAAAATCTCTAAATTAAGCTCCTAGTCCCAATACATGTTACATTTTTGTACTGATACCACTGGCCTTTTTCACCATTCTTATTTTTTCAAAAAGTATTTTTCTTAATTTATCAACCGAGATGAACACATAATCCATAAATAAAATGTAATAATTATTCTGAAACTATGAAACAATTTAAATTTTCCGCGGAATGCCCGCCGTTAGGCCCACGGTAGCCGGTCCACTATTTGACAGCTAAGCGACGTTGCCACATCTAAGGCTCCGGCCTAGTGTAGAGTCGGCCATGGTGTTTGAGAACTATATAGAATCAGTCTTGCATCCCCAACAACGCGCCGTTACGCTACGCCTCTGGTTGTTTTGTCTGTTCAGACATGGCCGACTCTACACTAGGCCGGAGCCTTAGATGTGGCAACGTGGCTTAGCTGTCAAATAGTGGGCCTATAGTTTCAGAATAATTATTACATTTTATATGTATTTAGAGTTCATCTGGGTTAATAAATTAAGAAAAATACTTTCTAGAACTACTACTACTAATACCACTTACATCTGATGTCTGGTTCATCAGTCAGACACTACAAAATAAAAATAAACGCAACATCTTTCCTGCTGCCACTTCCACTTAAATGAACACTCAATTTGTAAATTTTCACTTAAGCTAGAAAAATTCACTATTATATCACTTTGAAGCCATTCTTGCTGGTCTTGATTCCCCTTCACTATCAAATATTTTCGTAGGTATTATCCTTGGAAATGTTTGTAAATTATTGTCTTTATTCTTATAAATATAACCAGCCCTTACGAGGAATACCTTTCACCCACTTCTGTTTGAAATGCGCGTCTTGAGGAAAATTGAACACCCTAATATGTCCTTTATTGGAAGCACAATTGCTAGTGCAACCTGGTACTACACACTTTGCAGGCATCTTTTTATCTTTATAGTTTCGTTTGTGCAGGTAAATAATTAGAAACACATTAAAAATCACCTCCCAATCTTATTTTTCACTCTGGAAGATTACACTAATGATTTAACAACAAACAAAAGCTCGGCCCGATATCCAGTGTTGCCATATTTCAATGCTCCCACCTAGCGAGTAAAGTCGGCCATGGTTCAGAAAACGAAGGCACAACTTTTACGATTTTTTTGAAGCTTGACATATCATAACCATGAAACAGAGCTTGTCATATCATATGTCACATCTCACATCCATTTCACGAGTCACCACCTGTTTTGTGATCAGACCATTTTCATATTACGTCACAAGTGGGCGGGGCTCGTATAAAGGAGCGCTCAGAGCCACGTAACGTAACACTTAAACATGTGAAATCATATGAGTCGGTTGAGAGGGCCGTAGACGTAAGAATAAGAAATTAATTTCTCAAGTAACGAGACATCAAATTAGGAACGATTTCGGGTGGGAAGTCGGCCAGAATCGCTAGACATCGTGAAGAAAGCACCCGGGAATTTAAGAAATACGCCATCAAATATTCCTTAAGGCTGAAATAAACTAAATCTACTTCTCAAGTTAAGTGGCGTTGAACGCTTCTTCATACAAGCTCGCCCACTTGTGACGTAATATGAAAATGATCTATATACTACCTCAAACTAAATGTTCAACTTTCGTTTAAACTGGGGCTTAATCTGTAGTTTAACACTTAGCTATACATTTGGGCCTTTTAGATAACTGTTTCCGATCTTGTTGCAACGTTGCCTAGTTTTCCAGTAGTCCTCCCGCAAGCAATCACTCTTTGATGTTTTCTTCTACTAAACTATCTAGTTTTGTGCATCACACATTATTATCCCATAGCTATTTTGTGCATTACCCTGCTATGTAATACACGTAGGGATGGCACTTCTAAGGAAACAGGTTTTTCAAAAGCGCTGTTTTGACAGTTGCTGAATCACAACTAATAACGGGCTTTTACGTTCTATTCTACTAAAAAGGATGGACATTTTTTATTTTACTGACTAATTTGAATTTAGACTCGAGAATTTCATTTAATTAAAAATAATGACTTGGAAACGGTTAGTTAATGCTTCTAGAGTTAATTACAAGTTACATTTAAAATATTTTGGACAGATTAGTGAACTAGCGACAGCCGATATCACACTATTTTGACGAATAGACAGACGTACCTGTCAAATTGTTGCCAAGTCTCTATCTTTGATATCTAAGCACAGCATAATAAACAACCAGCACAATAACTCAAGTTGGCGGAAATTACACGCGCATCCCCACGTTTGGATGGGTTTTTGGTAGGGATGGTAACGGTACTTCGATACTTCTGCACTAATATCGAGTTTCTTTGTCATCGATACTTTTTGAGGCATTCCAAGCTGGTATCGATAATTTTGTATTGGTATCGAAAATAATTATATAATTATTGTGGGGTGTAATCAGTTGCACAAAATGCTCTCTACGAACCAAACGCGCCTATTTGGATAAAAAATATCGAGTTTGTACCGGTATCGATATTTTCATTTTCGCATCTCTACTCAAACTTGACAGCCGTAAAATCATCCAAAAAGCCTCCCAAGGTCAAATTTTGTGGGAACCATTTTTATATAGGAAATCCTCAGAGATATTATGCTGGTTTTTTATTATGCTGTGATCTAAGTCTTATTATCCACAGGTTGGGTGAATACTATCGGAACTACCTAACCTTACCTATTTTGAGCTCGATACTTGTTAAAAAATCTGAACTATTGAGTAAGACCAGCTTAAAGAGAGCGATGAAACGCGATAATTAAATAAAGCAGTTTTTAACATAACTCAAAGAAATAATAGGTAATAACCGGTTTCAAAAGACGTTTGCCATCCCTAGAGTAGATCCCTACTCCACAGAGCAAATGTCAAAACTAGTGTTTTGTTGATACGCCATTGACAATATTGACATTGATAGAAGAGAATTAATTTACATTTAGAAATTTTAGAATAAGATGTTTGATTTTGGCGATACATTGGCCTTACTCATAGGTTTGATTGCCTCAATTATTATTATTTTAGCATGTCTAGGGGCATACGCTAGAAAAAAGGCATATCTAACACCCTTGTGATTTGTGAGTGTTAGGTTATAATCTCCATTAAAATATTAATAACAAAACCTTTTTCAGATTAGACCAATTGGTAGCCTTAAGAGAGAGACTGGGTTTATATTTTTTATGATGCTGTCTATTAAATATATGTATAAAACTAAAATATATAACTTAAAATGTAACATTGGTATGTTCAATACAAAATAATGGAAAACAAATCCTACATACTAAATTTATGAAGTACACTTTCAACCCAACAACTGATCTATCCTTTCCATTAGGTGAGCATTATAGTCCTTATAGTTGATAGGGTCCACCTTGATACAGACAGTTTTCAAACGAGCTTCATCCTATAAAAAAAAAAAAATAGAAAATGGTATGAATTTGATAAAATTGTCATCCTAAATTTGTGTATCTAAAAGAAGAATATTCCTGATATTACCAGCCAGTATTAGGGGCAAGTCAGATCTAAAAATTGTAAGTTCAAATTGGATATGGCTGTATTAGTCTAAAATGTAGTGGTGGCACATTTAACAGAATCTAGATACTTCTAAATACTCATTAGGTTTCTTCGTTGAACTTTACTTACATTGTAAGTCTCAACTTTGGCTCTGCATTTCATTATGAACTGTTTGAAATGTGTTTTATCAGCAATAATGCTCATTGCTTCAGGGTTCTGTTCAATCTGTCGGCCCACCTCCTCAGCTGTCATACCAACCACTTTCTCAACTTCTGAGCTGAACATGCTGATCCACTGGTTTCCACTCCAGTCCCCAACATTCATCTAAAAATATGCAGACTGTCAAAATTGTAAAACGATGACACTCCTTAATTTTAAACATATATGATATGAATTTATCCTATGAGTGTGGCAAGACAGTCTTACATTTCAACCAGTCAACTCTCTACTTGCACAATAGACTATCAGAAGGAGTAAAATGCATGCAATTTCTAGCATTTAAAATTTTCATAAAAAAATCTCATCAACGAAGCTTTCCATACAGCACCAATCAATATTTTAATTTGAAATTTAAGGGCCTGTTTCACTGGTCCCTGATAAGTGTCAGTTAGACTATTTGTTAGATAACATCATATAAAATATATGGGCCTATTTGACAGAAAGGCTATCTGGCACTTACCAGGGACCGGTGAAACCGGCATTTAATCTGTATTCTTGTATTGCATTTGTGTTGTTGGTTGTGAGTTTTTAATGGGCTTTTGACATATATTATTACTAATAAATTTGATACATTGATTGAGCTTCACAAAGCAGATAATGAATAAAAAAGTTTTACATTAGTTGTCAAACAACTTATCAAATGATATGAGTTGTGAGTTAAACTTAAAGTTATATAACACAATAAAGTAAAGACCAATAACTTGGAATCATGGATTAATAAAAATAATACTCACACTTGCCAATAGGCGATATTTGAAGTTTGGGAACTCTCTGTTGCACTTTTCACATCTGTACATTCCATTTTCTAGGTCAACAACTTTTTTATTACAAGCTTCGGTTGGGCAAGCTTTATACCAGGCATTCTCATGCCTAAACATTAGAATTGTCCCCATAACTTGGTAATAATCACCTACAAATGTGTTTAGGTTAGTAATATTGGAAAATAAGATAAATTAAATAATTTATGAGATTATGAAGGAATAGCACCCCCACTAGATCATTTTAAACATTATTATAACCAAATTTACTAAGACTGGGAGTTAATAGGTTACAGATGCCCAAAAAAATCTTCGCATTCTCTCTGCAAGCATGTACTGATTCAATTATTGTGCATAATCTTGAGCAAACAGGTTTTCTTTAAAAACGTTTGCATGGTAACATAATATCACAGGGTGGATTAAAAGTTGTTTTTAACAAATTTTGAACATACCCTTATTGTCTCTGAACCACCTTTTCTATTAACCGTTTATGAGTTATAAATTATTTGAGGTTCAGTTAACATCGAAAAAGGTTCTATTTGAAATTCAAAAATTTTCATGTCCCCGAAGATATTCTTTTCCCAACAAGCTTTAGGTTAGCCAATTATTTTATACCATTTGTAAAAATATATTGAAAGCGGCTCACATGCTTTTCATTAACATCATCAAGAACAAAAGGTTGCAACAGTACAATACCTAAAGCATCTTCTGAAGAGATGTTGACGACTCCCTGGGAATGGTAACATATTTGAATTTTTGTGGTTAATAAATTACAGTTATGGGCTTTATGAACATCAAATAATAATTTATTGTTTACTCTAAAAGCTGTACAGATTTTTTTGGGAATTTTTGTAATTTGTATAAACAATTTGCGATCTACTTTGGATCCTGCAACATGCAAATTTGTTTAAAGAGAAGTTATTGCTAGAACAGGATCGTTTTGTGAGTCCTGAGACAAAAAATGGGTCGGGAGGATGTATAAAGTCCAAATGACTCAACTTTAGGAAAATCGAAAATAAAAAAAACTCAAAAAAATTGTTTGTCTTATAGTGACGGTAGTTTTTTCCTTTTTATTAGAAATAATCATAACTTATGAAGCATCGCGTACGTTTCGTTGAAACAAAAACAGCAATACTTTCTAATAATAGATCCTGCTAGGCGAATAAAAAAATCCGCAAAAACGTAGACGAGCTCCAAAAAAAATTGTTTTTACAAATGTTAGACCTTTTTTGAACTATATTTCGATTTTTCATGCCGCGTACACATCTGAGCAAACGAACCGAATGAGCATTCGTTCGGGCAATTTTTAACTGTCCCGCACAGAACCACATGAGCATGCATTCGGAGGCGCTCCATTCGTTCGCCGAATTGTTTTATTGACCGCGATGGAAAATCTACAATAGGTACAGCTAGTGTCATGTTTATAATTATGTATGAGTGGATGAAGAAGAGGCGACAGCATACTAGATGGTCGTCACAATTATTTCTTCAAAGAAGTCGAGATTGGAGCCTTAACAGTTCTTTCATTTTGCGTGATATCCGAAGTGACAGCGATGGGACGCGATTTAACAACTTTACTAGAATGTCGAAAAGCGATTTCTGATTTATGCTTACTGCAATAGGCTCGTTCAGCATATTTTTTTATTGCATATTCTAAAAGAGCGTGTTGAGTTTAGTAGCTGTGCAAAATTTTCTGAGCTCGATTTCATATTCTAATGAATTATCAATGTGCTGCAAATTGAAAACGCGCGGAACTTGCGAGTGTGCGACGGTGCCGTCACTGTACCTCTCCGACCGGCGCCGCGCGGCATCTTGGCCACGCATCGTACGAGTATTCGGTAAATAATAATGCTGCGGCGCATGCTACTTGCTATGCAAGCTTTGTGAACTGCATACGCGTCTATTGGACAATTTATTTAATTGTTTCATCGACACTGAATACTTACCAACCTATTCGAATTCGTTGATAATGAGTATAATAATGGAAGGAGGACAGAGGAAGAAAAATTATAAATATTGTATAGTTAGCCAATGTGAAAATACGACAGTGACCACTCCTGATGAATTTTTCATTAGTTTGCCACGAAATATAAATTGTGGCAGATTGCTGTGAGGACAATTTTAATATAAGTATTTTTATAACTACGTGAATTGTATACTATCAAGAAACCTCCCGGTTAAGAAATCGGAAAGGATGTGTATTGTGGGATTACGTCTGAAATAAAAAAAAGTTTTCAAGCATTTGTGCATGCCCTTCTAAAGGTATACTGATGTCAGTTGTTAGAAATCTATTCTCATTGATATGTGAAACATGTGAAAGTCCTTTGATGACCCAAAATTCATATGTATTTTAATTATGTAGAAAAAATTGTTTTATATTATATTATATAGTTCTTGTGTCTCACTTTTCTGTATTTTAGGTATAAAATCGTGTATTTAGCTTATAAAATATACCTGAAATGTGTATCTCAGTCTTGTATATTGTGTTTAAATTAGAGGAAGATGTTGAAAATTACATGTTACAAACTATTGAAAAATGTAAAACTTAAGATGAAACCGGAAGTAGTTCCGCACATTTTTGATTGTCAAAAAGACCGACAAGCCTTACACGCTAGAGATCTTCGGAATGTCTTCCTTAAGACAACGAAAATGAGATTTAGATGAACCTAGTACTAGCACAAAAAGAACTTGATGTTCGTCACCAAGCAGCGAATCTAGCACCAATGTTTCGCAAGTAGAACTAGAATGTACTAAAGACAACGAGAGAGGGAACGTTGGAAGACAGATAAGTGTATCCAAGTCAATATAATGGCCAAAGTAATAGATCAAAATATGTTGAACGCAATATACTAAAGGCAGCCACCAAGGGAAAGCAGAAACAAATGCCATTAAAACATATCCCAAAAAAATTATTACTCCCCAACTAGTGGACTGCTTTTCATATAGAAAATAATCCGAAAATGTATATTGGGATACCCAGTCACTCATTATTTATAATTAATATGCTTGCTTGCTACAAAGTGCCAGTTAACAAAAATCGAAATATTTGTAACTTTGAAAAAAAATTAAACTTAATCTTTCATATAAAATTACAGCAAACAATTTCTGTATATCGGCTGCAATAGTTTGCTCAATAATTAAAAAAACCGTTCCAAAATTAGTCGAACGTTTAAAATTATTTACTCTATCGGAAATTAAAAAATGCTTACCGATACCTTTTCGAACAAGATTCAAAAAGGTACAGTCTATAATCGATTGTTTCGAAATGTCCATCCAAAAACCAAGAAACCCAATCCTGCAGTCATTCTCCTCGTCAGAATATAAAAAAAAGCAATACTATCAAAATATCTTATAGCTTGTACTCCTGATGAGCTCATTTCCTACATATCTAGAGGTTTTGGTGGCAGAACCGCCGATAAAATGATTGGTGGAAGAATCTGGATTTTTGAATGTGCCGATCAAACAAAAGATAGCGTCTACCAAAGCATTAAACTTATAGTTGAACGTATTACAAACGTATGCTTGCCGCTGTCGTTGTACAGCCGCCAGCCGGTCTGGGCTCGCCGACCGACGCGGTGACGTCACAACGATGAATTTTGAGTGCATGAAATATTTCAATCTTTGAAGGCGCGTAACTTTTTCAATTCTTATTCGATTTTTTTTGTATGTTATATGTAAGTAATACTTCATGAAAATGCGGATAAATATGGTTATTAGAATTTCACTGAACGACCCTATTAAGGATATTACAATATTGGTCTTCTTTCAACTTCTGTAATTAATAGCAAACACGTGTTTTTAAACCCGTCCACACTGAGCACGAATTTCCTTTGATGGACCGACAACTTTCGCATCGGTTGGCGCATCGCAGATGTGTACGCGGCATAATGAAATACCTCCATAACCATACCTTTTTGTCTTGTTCCCGTGATCCGCATCCAATATCTTGTCTAATGAAAAAAACTAAACCGTTCTATCTTCAGCAAGCTTTTCTATATGACGTTAAGTTGAAGCACCTGCGCGCGTGAGCGTAGCGTCGTTTATTGATCATTTATCATCGTACACACCTTATTTTGTGCATCATCACTGTTTTCTCAGACACCTCAATTTAACGTCTTGTAGAAAAGCGTCGCTTACATCGACGCTTCAATTCAAGGTCTTCTAGAAAAGCGTCATTTACATTTTTTTTCGAACTAAATTTGGAGTTTTAAGAAAATACCCCATACCTTTTGTGTCTGGTCTCTATCTCTAGCAGATTTTCTATATGACGTTACAATGTTACACTGAAGCGTCGGTGTAAGCGACACTTTTTTGCGAGATGTTAAATTGAAGTGTCTGTGTGAGCGACTTTTCTACAAGCCGTTAAATTGAAGTGTCTGAGCAAACAGTGATGATACAAAAAAGAGTCTGTACTTGCAAGATGCCTTGACTTAACGTTATGTAGAAAAGCTTGTGCTAAAGATAGAACGTTGTAGTTTTTTGTTAGATATATTGGATGGGGATCAAGGGGACGAGACAAAAAAGTATGATTATGGGGGTATTTCTTAGAAAATTCAACATTAATTCAAAAACAGGTCAAACATTTCTAAAAAATTATTTTTTTAAAGCCCACTTTTTTAGGGCCGGTTGTACAAATGCGGGCTTAGCACGAGCTTTGTCAAGCCTAAGCTTAGCTAAGCTAAGGCTTAAAGACGATACCCGTTGTACAATCGTCGGCTTAGTTAAACCTGGTTGATAATGAAATTCACTACAGTTGGCATCAATGAAGCAATACGTATTATGAAAAATTACCTTTTTTGGTTAGGCACTTATGACAGTTTGTGTCAAATTTCGGCAACGACCGTTTCTGCCTATGTTCTTTCATTTGCTCTTTTTGTTAAATTAGACACAATCTTTCAAAAAATTGACCTAATAAAGTGACCAGAATTTGAAGGTTCATCCTTGACATATCATGTCACTTGTATCAGGTTAGGTTTAAACCTCAGCTAAGCTCGCATTAAGCTTCGGCTTACGTAAGCTCGTGTTAAGCTTGGAGTGGGAGGCTAAGCCAGCATTGTACAACGGACGTTTTGCAACTGACGTGGTTTAACGTCGGCTTACCTTAAGCCGAAGCTTAAGCTTGCATTGTACAACCGGCCCTTAGAGGATTTTTTTATTCGCCTAGCAGCAGCTATTATTAGGCATTATTAATGTTTTTATTTCAACGCGATGTCCGCAATGCTTCAAAGTTGTGATCAGTTCAAATAAAAAGGACAAAAAGATAAACCTTCAATATAAGGCAAATACATTTTTTGAGATTTAAGATATGTTTTTTTGCTAAATTGTGGTCTAGTTTCGCCCAGTATCGTTTGTGTATATATGCCAGGACACCCTGAATAAGCTTACAATCCTGAGCTTTGATTGAAAACTCTTATTCAATACATTATGGTTAGTATGTCAACTCGATCTACTCATAGGCTCCTTACTTACTCGTATCGAATTTTGATTCTAATCCCGTTACAGAATTTGCTATTTCACTAGATCTAGCAGATTCGTCAAGGGAAAACTGTATCTCGCGCATTTTCTAGCGAATTCAGTTCATGATCTAGCGCGTTGGCTTTTCTAACTCATGGAAACACTACTACTTATTGAGAATTAAAAAAGCATTTTAATTTCTGCCCATACTAACCTTTCTCAGCATTTCCGAAATTCCGATCGTGCACTTCTTTGAAGCTGATCCATGGTGTGTTCAGACCTCCTATGCCTGAACGCGCGCTGATATTAGTAGCTTCCACCGAACAACCTCCGTTATCGTACCAGCTGCGCAGTCGATAACATTCTGGCACCTCTGGATTTATCTGTGGGAAGATGAATCAGAAAGAAGATGAATTCAGACCAAGGGCATACCCAGCGACGGAGAGAGAGAGAGGGGGGGCAGCCCCCTAGAATTCAAACAACTTAAAAATTACACGCATTAATTGGGTAAAGTACTAAAAATAAGACATGAATATACAACTAGAGTATGTCAACAAGTAGGTCTGGTGGCCAGGTATGCAGAAATCTACAGTGGCCCAAAGTCTAGGACGGATACAGAGGTTTTTTTTTATAGTGAGGGGGTGAGGATTCAGTTGCCCTAATAGTTGCCGCACATATTGTGCACTCCCAAACACGGGGATCAAACCGAGTCCCATCCTGAGTTCTTTGCGAACTTTCAGATGCATTCGACTTCAATGCGGTATTAGAACACGAGCGTCCCCTCAGCATCATCTTAGACTGAACACCCCATTATTCTGTCCCAACGCTTCTGGTGGATACAAGGGCTTGCCTGCATGGACGTCACAGGTGCAATGAGGACGACCTCAATTGCAGCACTAGAGGTCCTGCTCGGACTGCCGACAGTATCATCTTGGATTAGGATGACGGCGCCAACTGTGGCAGCGCATCTGAGAATGCGGGGCTATGGTAACTGGGCGATAAGGGAAGAAGCGGTTGGCCACGCAAAGACAGCCAAGCTGGCAGAGGGAGCATTGCCTATCTCTGCCTACAGGATTGTGTAGGCAAACCGTCTATCAAGGTTGGGCAAATCTTTCATTCTGACCGTCCTCAGTATCGAAGAATGGAAAATGGAGGAGATTCAGTTTCTCGAAGACGCATTGGTATGCTACACTGACGGCTCTCGTCTAGGTAGCGAACAGGTATCAAGAGCAGGGTTGTATGTGAAAAATCGAGCAGTACGGGGAGTCACTCTTTAGGCACGAAAACTACCATTTTCGAAGCAATGATATACAATGACTAGCTTTGACAGTCAGGCGGCACTGAAAGCTGCGGCCCCAGATCTAGAGTGCGCTAAGATACTGGAAAAGCTGGCGAGGCTGAAGGTGTAAAACCACCTTAATGAAAGTAGGAAAATGAAGTAACACTCAAAACAAAAGTAAAGGGCAATACTTGTTCGCTCATACACGAAGAAAGGAGAAAAATCAAGATACATCAATCGTCTATGGTCTATGTGTAAAAATCCTTTTGGGTTCTAAATAACCCCTCCACAATTGGATCTAGATTATTATGTTGTTGAAAAATAAATACATTTCCAATTAATTGCAACTGGCGATGAACCGAATTTTGTTGTAGAATTAGTTTACACCGCTTGTTTTTCAAGATTATTTTGATGTAGTCGGTTGGATTCGATTTGGCCAGATTTTGTCGAAGTCGTTTTTAACTCAGCAGTGGATGTAGCGTAATTTTGTTTTACAATTAGTTTAGACAATATCGGAGCATGGCACTATATCTTACCTTGATATTAGTACCGGCGACTGTACCTAAATTTTTTCCTCCGCCAAATTCGCTGATCCGTGCCCCTTTTATTACAACCACTGGATTATTTGTGCCATCAAAGTTATCTGCTTCAGATCCCCAAAGAGTTAAAGAAACCTAGGGCACAAATGTCATGACAGATTACTGTATTATAATGTTCACAAACTATTATTCATTTAGGGCCGATTTTATCAACAGGCGCATTTTAACAAAGACTTTGACCAATCAGAGCAGCCCATTCAAGAACACGCATCTGTCAAAGTAATCTATAAATTATTGATTTCTCTTGAAGTTTACCTCTAAAAGGTGAAAAGTCACATGCTTTATATACAATCGACCATCCTAAATGGGTGAAAACTTGCATTTTCTCGTTTAACAAAGATTTTAGCAATTGCTAATTTCAACCAATCAGATTCCGCAAAAACTGTACATTTGATCGCTAGTTTTTTCTTCTACCAAATGATAATGATCACAAAAAATTAGGGATTTGAATAATTTTTTTTGTGACAAATGGAGAGATCAAATATAAGTTTTACAACAAAACTGTTTTTGTTTTCCTTTTTTCCGCAATAATTCAAAAGTTATATCAAAATAAAAACGGGTTATTGAATCCAGTACCGAAAACACGCCGACGCGACGGCCTCCGAACCCGTGTGACGTACTTCGTAAAAATACTTGTAACAGCTGTAACTAAAATGTATATTCGCTACAACATAGGCGATGAATGAAGTTTGCAGCTCGAGACGAAGTCAACGATTGAAATAAATATCTTTTTGAATGTTTGAAATTAGATCACAAATCCCAGTAATAAAGTACCTAATCAAATATGTATCGCTTGGTATCGATGTATTCGTGGGTGGCGTTGGTTCGAGACCCAGCCCGTGCAACTCTTTTTTTTTATTTTTTTTATCCAAAATACTCATTGATATGCTTTTTACTCATGTTATATAATTTTTATGTAAAATCGACATAAATGTGTTTTTGAATCAAATGTTATTAGATGTTTTACTAGTACAACAAAAATTACGAATAATTTTACTTTTTTGGAATAATTTCATTTTGGTACCGCTATCAGAGCAATAAATTGGCGATTGATATTGACGGATAAACTTCACTTCCACTGACTGAATTTTCTACCGCCTCCGGTACTTAGCTTTTGCAATATATTATGTCAAGTAAAATGTCTAATAAAATTTGATTCAAAAACATTTTTATGTCGATGGTATAAAAAATGTGTGTAACATGAGTAAAAAGCACATCAATGAATATTTTGGATCTATGCCACTCGACCACCCACAATCTTGTACAAAGGATCGCCTCAACGGTATATATTTGATTAGGTACCTACATTATTACTGCAAACTTCATTCATCGCCTATGTTGCAACAAACATACACTTGTTACAACAATAGTTCTGTTATAAAACTTATATAGGATATGATGAAAAGTGTCATCCAGCTTTGACGTTTTGTTTTCAATATTGATAAAATACTATTGAATGATATTTATTAACCTAGCCCGCAATACCCAATAGAAAGCTTTTGCTAAATAACATCCAATAGAAAAGCTTTGTTAAATTCTGTGTTAAATATGCATGTCAATAAAATCGGCCCTTAGACTTGTGAAATGATAATTACCGCAGTATTCGATTGATCTACCAGAGTGACGTCTCTCTTCCTCAGTTCTTTGCCTGTTGTTCTGGACTGTAATGTTTGAACGTCACCGACATTTTTCACAACACCAACAACATCTAGTATGGGGAACACAAGAAAAATGTGATTATTCTTAATATTAATAAACGCATAATAATTTTTATTTTATTGAGATCAAACATCTAGGAGTTTTTTAGACTCCCAGCTAATTTTGGTAACCATGTAGATTACATGTGTAAGAAAATCGGGAAAAAGTAGGCTTCTTTGGGCGTATATCGCAAAGTCCTTCTTCCTGGGCTAGTCTATAATACAATAATTTTTCCCCATTTTACTTACGCATGCTCACTTCTTATTTCTTGCAATAAAGAAGATATACATAGGTTGGTTGTGAAACTGAAACTAATGGCACCATATTTAATAATGAACACTAAATAGAATGTATGTATGCAGATGAGTTACAATAGTAGCTAAAACAAAAAAGGAACTGGAAAAATCACAAGGATAGATGTGGAAGCAAGGGGATTTGGTTTTGATATGAATCAAAATGAGACAAAATATATGGTCATGGCGCAAATCTTTGTAGGCCAAACATGAAACTTTACTGCAAAAGGGACAGGAAAAAAAAGAAATACAGGCAAGGATCATCAAAGGAAATCAGAAGTATGGAGCCCAGATAGACCAAATAGAGAATCTACACAACCGTTATACGACCAACATCGACATACAGGGTGTTCATTTGGAAACTTCCCACCCCGGATTTCTCGAAAACCGCCGACTAAAAGAAAAAACGCCGAGACACTTCAAAAGATTTATCAAGGGGGACAACTTTTTGACCAAAAACTACTCCATCCCCTTGTACCCTCTCCCCCAGGATCACCCTCTTAAAAATTTTAAATGACAAGGGGTATCAAGTAATACTTTGTTTCAAAGGTACATCGAAATACTTTATTTTGACGTTTACTTTTTTAAAATCGGTCAATTCGCTTTCGAGAAAATTAGAATGTCTATGTATCTTAACTTCTTCAAATAGAATGCAAAAACACATGAAAATATCACTTTTTATTGGAATAAGTTTTTTTTTTATGGTCGGCCTCCCGCAAAGGCTTAAAGCCTATGATAGATAGATTTTATTAGTCCTCAATGATCACATAGGGATATAGGATATGTCAATATTTATGTATACTACAGTCAACAGTAACAATAACCACAAACTCTTATAATTAAATATATACACATACCCAAAAAAATTAGTAAAAAACAGGTACTTAGATAATACAGTTAATTTAAAAGATACACACAACGCAAAAAGTATATAAATAAAATATAAAATAGTATAGGTAAAATCAAATATGAGTGGCATCTGAAAGATATTCTTCTACAGAATAATAAACTTTCTGTTTTAGGAATAACTTTAATCTATTTTTGAAATGCTTCGATGGAAGAGACTTGAACATACTCAGTATCTTATTGTATAGTTTTACAGCCATAAGTTTAGGGCTGCTTTCTGTTTTAGATAATCTATGCTTAGGAATCTGGATGACGAGTGAATTTCTAGTTGCGTATGTTTTGTGATCATTTAGTTTTGGAAAGTCATGCAGGTTTTCCTTAACATAAACTAGCAATTCAAGTATATAGACACAAGGCAGCGAAAGTATACCTAATTCCCTAAACGAATCTCGACAGCTGGTCCTTCTGCTAATACCTGCTGACGTACCACACGTTTTTGCATAATAAAAACCCTATGTGCTTCTGTGTATCCTCCCCAAGTGATGATTCCATAAGTTATTAAGGAGTGTATGTAGGCAAAATAGTACGACAATAGCAAAGATCTATCAACCACAAAACGCAGTTGACTAATGCAGTGGATCTGCGAGGCAACCCTTTTGCAAATATAATCAGTGTGAGGGTGCCACCTAAGAGAGCTGTTCAAAGTGATGCCCAGGAATTTAGCAACACTGACTTGTTCAACTGAGCTTTCAAGTGATTTTACTAATAAACTGTGGTCAAAATTGTGATTTGCGTGAGAGAAACGTATGCATTTAGTTTTGTTACTATTCAGCAGGAGCCCATTATCTTGAAACCATTGCTGCACTCTTCTCAGTTCTTGAGTAGCATTTGTTGTTAGTGATGCAATATTACTATCACTAATCAACAGAGAAGTGTCGTCTGCATACATAACGTGATTTTCGCTTTCAAAGTCACTGACAAAAATAATATAGAGCAATGGTCCCACGACCGAACCCTGTGGTACTCCTACTTCACTTTCACGGATATCTGATTTGTGGTTGTTAATACCAACATAATGTTTTCGGCCACTTAGATAATTGCGAAACCAGTTAAGTGGGAGCCCTCTGACGCCATACTTCTCTAGTTTTGCCAACAGTAAATTATGATTCACAGAGTCAAATGCTTTGCTCAAGTCAATAAGAATTCCTAAGCATCTTTCTCCTGCATCCAGATAGTCATAAAGCGATTGCACATATTGTGTAACCGCTTTAGTGGTCGACAGACCCTTGCGGAAGCCAAACTGATTTTTATTGAATAGGTTGTAATTATCAAAAAAGTGTGTTATGCAATTTGCCACATATTTCTCAAGCACCTTAGCAAAAGGACTTAGCAAAGATATGGGTCTGAAGTTTTGAACACAATCTGTGTCTACGTTTTTATGAATAGGAATTAATTTAGATATCTTCAATGCACTCGGTACTATACTTTCCTGTAATGACCAATTTATTATATGTGTTAGTGGCTCAACAATCCATATGGAGCACTTTTTTAAAATATTAGAGCTGATTTCGTCATCTCCACTGGAATCAGAAGATTTCAGATTTTGAATTATATCTAATATGTCACCTTCACATGCAGGATGAAAATAAAAACTGCCCGCGTTAACTGACTTTACTTGTACATCACAATGAGATACTGGCACGATTTTATTGATATTAGCAAAATGGTTGTTAAATACATTTGAAACTGTTGTTTCATCAGTTATCATGTGATCCCCAATAGATAAGTTGTATTGCATCTTTCTGAATGTATTTGGCTTTATTAATCTCCATGCTGCTTTAGACTTATTAGTTGCTTTCTCTAATATTTCATTATTATGCATCTTTTTGGCTTGATTAAGTAGCTTTTTATATATTTTCTTGTACGCTGTATAGTAGACTTTTACGTTGACATCTATTTTGGATAAAGGATGAAGATTTTTTAGTTTTTTACCAGATACTATTATTTACGCCTCTTAATTTTTGGTGAAAGCAATTTAGTTTTAAGAGGAAACGCTATTTCAAAATAATATTTAAATATACTAAAAAAACATTCAAATTTGCTTTCAACATTACCGCTATTGTTGTATACCTCAGACCATTTTTCTCTTTTAAGTAATTCTATGAAATGTTTCAGATGTTTTGCATTATGTAATTGCCTGTATTTATATTTCACTGGTGTGTTTTTATGCTCATTATCACAATACATTTCAATCACCTGGGCTAAATGATCACTTATAATACCCTCAATCACACGACTAGAATAAGTACCGCTTTCCAGATTCACACAAATATTATCTATGCAATTATTTTCTCTAGTTGGCTCACTAATTGTTGTTATAATTCCAAAGGATGTTAAGAGATCATACAGGCTAGTTTTTGCTCTACTGTGTTGTAAAAAATTTAAGTCCCCACACATAACTATCTTAACATCCTTGAATGTATTTGATATATTAGTTAGTGTTTCTTCCAAGCTTCTCAAAAATAACTCAAAATTACCCTCCGGGCTTCTGTAAACAGATAAAACGACCAAATTAAGTTTCTTACAGTAAATTGCCGCACACTCAAAATCCCTATCAGTACATTCAACAGTCAGCTTCTTGTAGTGAATATCCTTTTTTAAAAAAATGCCAACACCGCCATGCTTATAACTAGTTCTACAATAAAAATCGCGCTTCACATATCCATCTATTTGTAGCGAGAACAACTGATCTTTATTGGCCCAGTGTTCACTTATGCAAAATATATCACAGTCACAATCATTTAATAAAAGTTCTAATTCTAGAAGTTTATTGGTCAAGCATTGAAAATTTTGATGAATTACCTTAATAAACCTCTTTTCTTTTTCTTTTTCCAGCTTACGATCGAAAAAACTTATCAGGAGACTTTTCTTCCATAACAGTAACATTTTTTAGAACTAGTTTTGATGATATAGTCGAGATGTTTGGAATATAATTACCTACTATGAAACGTGCTATATTTTTGCTAGCCATTCTTTTAACAGCTTCGATTTCTATCGAAGAATTAATATTCTCAGCTTTAAACCTCATAATTTTATCCTTAATTATGAATTTCGCCATCTCCTCTTAGATTGTATTCTACAACTAATAACAAATTACGGAGTCTACCACTAGGTAGAAGTTTTCTTAGAGCTCGTCTTAATGTATGGTAGTTCGATATATTGCCTGATTTGAATAAAACAATTATTATATCAGACCGCCCGAAGTCAGTACTATAATTGCAAACAATCTTACTAATTTCAAATATGTCCAAATTAGGCTTTACAGTACCTGTCACTATAAACTCAGATTTATTTGTAAGTGTGTTCATCCATCTTGATACATCCCTGGCTAGCTCGTCACCTATGACAAGAACTTTTCGAGCTCCTCTTGATGAATTGATGTCTTCTGTTCTCCCCTCACATTCGACTTCACCGCAAGCTGGTTCTCCATCAAGTAGTTCTTCCCTGATAATGCTTGAAGTACCCGTCTCGCACGTCAGATGCTTATTTGAGGTAGAGCGATTACTGACATTGCTGAGGTTCAGCTGTTCTAAGTTCTTCTCCAGATGTAGACTGGAATTTTCTGAGAATTTCGGTTCTTCCGCCTCTTTTTTCGCATAAGCATCGTTGGTATCTTCCAGGATATTTATGCTTGATAACATGCCTTCTTCTAACGCCCTTAGTTCATTTATTTCTCCATCCATTTCCATAATCTGCTTTTGATGTAGACTGATCTTTTCATTTAAACTCATTTGATATCTTTCTGCTTTAATAAGTTCTGTACGCATAATTAGCATCTGTTCCTTTTGGGCCTTGAGCTGTTCTTTGAATTTATTTTGCTCTTCGATATACTTTTGTTCAATGTCAACAACGTCATCTTCAAAGTCTTTGGCTGCCTTTTGTAACCTAGCAATATATTTATCTTTTTCTGATATCTCAGTTTTTAAGCTGTTTAATTCTTCAAGATTTTGTAACCTCAAGTTGTCATTATTTTTTTCTTCACAAGCTGCACTGCAGAAGATTCTATTCTCAGATATCTTCATGATGCCCTTTAGTCTATTCGCACAGCTGTGATGGTATATGCCAAGGCAAGTGATGCAAATGTAATTAAGCACATCCTTAGTCCTGCAGCATTTGAATTTTGAAGACATATTGTTTTCAAGAACAGTCTCAAATTACTGTTTTTAAACTTTTACTCCACCACAAATATTATTCGATACGCCACTGGGTGAGAAATAAAGACCCAGACAAAAACACGACTTGTGCAAAAAGTGTCCACTGGCTGGCAAACAATAGTAAATTAGACCGTATTCCTTCTATATCACCTTTATGAGATGATCAACCATACAATTTTCATATCTCACTAACTTCTCTGTAACCAGAGCTGCATTTTGATATAACTTTCAGCCATTTCTTCTCACTTTATACTAGCGAACAGGTGATGTTTAAACAGAGCACATACTACACAGCATTACCCACTACGAACTAGTGAACCACTGGCGCTGTAGAAGCGCTGCGAGAAGATAAGTATCGGTTCACGTTAGATTTGAAACGCTGAAGGTTGTAGCCGTCGGGAAACAAATTCCCCGGCAGCTGATTCCACAGCGTCGAAGTTCTCCAAACGAAGGAATGCTGGAGGAGACTAGTTCGGGGAGTAAGGACCTCGACCTGGTAAGGATGAGCTCGCAGAGCTTCTCTAGTTTTCCTGGTTCGGACGGCCTGTGGTGTTATTATCTGAGAGAGCTCAATCGAACATCTTCCGTGATAGAATCTGTAAAACAGGGATAGGTCAGCCACCCTCCTTCGATGTTCCAGGCTGTGGAGGTCCTTTGTGAGGCTTGGCGTATCGATTAGTCTAATCGCTCTTTTCTGGATAGTGTCCAGAAGCTTTAGAGAGTGCTTCGGAGCGCATCCCCACACATGGGAGCAATACTCCAGCGATGGTCGGATCTGTGCCTTGTACAGCAGCAGCAGTTGCTCTGGTGTATACAACTTCCTACAGCGGAACAAAACTCCAAGCTTCTGGGATGCCGTTTTAGCAATACTAACGACGTGGTCGTGCCAGGACATGTTATTATTGATGTTGATTCCCAAAAGCTTGACAGAAGTTGATTCGACTATGGGGTGACCCTCCATTTCCACGGTTGGTAAGCCACCGTGAGACTTCTTTGTAAGTGTTGTTGCCTGAGTTTTTTGTACGTTGAACTGTACTTTATTTGCTAATCCCCACTCGACAATTGTTTTGATATCAGCATTGATCTGTGAGGCATGCTGCTGTCGCCGATGTACCGTCTCCTGGGATGATAGTGGCTTGCCTGGTTCCATGCACGACACTAAAGTACTGTCATCTGCGAAGCTGTAGACTGGATTGGATGTTATTTCCAGCAGCTCGTTGATGTACAGCAGAAACAGTGTAGGGGATAGGACAGATCCCTGAGGAACACCGGCGTTTATTGAAAATACGTCTGATGAACAGCCCTCGACTACAACAGAGATCGGTCGTTCAAAAAGCTATTCAGCCACTGGCGCAGGCCAGGTGGTAGTCCATAAGCAGCAAGCTTGGCCAGAAGTCCGTCATGCCATACCCTGTCGAAAGCTTTCGATATATCAAGTGCAACAACACGGGATTCGCCATGATTGTCTATTGCTCTGTTCCACAAGTGAGTGACGTAGGCAAGGAGGTCACCTGTAGACCTGTGCTTACGGAAACCATACTGACGATCATTTATGATGTTATTGTTGTCCAGGTATTTCAGGAGCTGTGTGTTAATGACAGTCTCCATAAACTTAGACATGATGCTGAGAAGTGCCACAGGTCTATAATTGGTGGGATCAGTTTTTTTGCCTTTCTTAGGGATGGGTTGGTACGAAAGTTTGAAGAGCTTGCAAAGAATAGGTGCAAGCTCAGCGGCACAGCGTTTAAGGACAATGGCTGGAATTTGGTCAGGACCAGTAGCTTTATTGGTGTTCAGTTTTTGGAGGATGCTTTTAACATCTCGATGTTGAAATTTGACCTCTGCCATTCTCGAGTTCACGCTTATGGTGGTGGTCGGAGTACTTCCTTGAAAGTCTACAGTAGAATTGGCTGCGAAGAGCGTCCCCAAGATGTCTGCTTTTTCTTTAGGAGCAGAAGCGATGGATTTGTCCTCTCTGGTCAAGGGTGGTATTGACGAATAGGAAAAGTTCTGACTAACAGTCTTAGCTACAGACCAGAATGTTCTGGACGAACTAGGACATGAGAGCAGCTTGTTCTTAATTTTTTGGTTGTGTTCCTCCTTGCTGCTGTCAATCACGCGCTTACAGTGATTTCTGGCGTCGATAAAGTTGCGGTGGCTCTCAGCATTTGGATTTTTCCTCCATTCTCTGTAATGTTGGTTTTTAGAGGTAACTGCATCTCTGCAACGCTGATTGAACCATGGCTTGTTTTTGGAGGGATGCTTGACGACATGAGGAATATAGGCTTCCATGCCGGATATTAATACCTCTGTTATTTCTTGGGCGCAAGCTGATGGGTCTCGTGACTTGAAGCAGACGTCGTTCCAGGGAAAGGACTGGTAGTATTCCCTTAGGTCGTCCCACTTTGCTGATCCGTAATGCCAGATCCGACGAGGCTTTGCATGGTAGAGATCTGGAGAATGCATTCTGCATAGCGTCGAGACGGTGTTGTGGTCAGACGATCCCAGTGGGGCGGTTACCTTCACTGTGTAGACTGTTGGAGTAGTTGTGAGATATAGGTCCAACAGACTAGCAAAATCTCCGTGGCGGCTGGGAATCCTTGTTGGTTCTTTGACTATCTGCTCCAAGCCGCAGCTGATAGCGAAGGCTTCAGCTTCACGTCCCTCGTCGTCCGTTTTGTTTGAGTGTTTCAGCCAGTATGAGTTGTGAACGTTGAAGTCACCCAGAAAGACTATCTCTGAATGAGGGTGATCTGATTGCAGCGCGTCCACAGTGGCTGAAAGCTTCTCGAAGAGCTCTTTGCAGTTGTTACTGCTTGGTGGCCTATAAATGCAGCATATAAATTTGGAATGATTTTGGAAGGATATTTTGAGCCATATGATGTCATATCCTTCCGGTTCGAGCTCTTCTTCTCGATGACAAGAAAGCCCAGATTTAACGTACACGCATACGCCAAACCTATGTCTAAATCGGGTGTATAAGTCATATCCGGGATATCTAAAGCAGTTATCCATTGTTGAAGAGCCGACTTGAGTTTCCGTAAGAGCCAGAATGTGTGGCTTCTCTGCCTGAAGGTGTTGATGGACAGAGTTTATGTTGGAGGCAAGACCTCGTATATTTGTAAAGTCGGCTCTGAAAAAATTTCTCTGGCCTTCGGGCCTGTCGTCAGTGCGAAGTTGCTGCGAAGGACGGCTTCTGTTGTTAGCCTGACGAGGACTGGCAGCGCAATTTTTTAAACAAACTTCGCTTAATGTTCCCCCCGGACCACCTGGCACCCGGAGATCCGAACGGCCAGATATTTTACCTCCGGAAACTTTTGATCCTGGAAGAGCCATTGAGCATTTTTTTTTACTTTTAAAATCCAATTTGTCACTTATGAGAAACCGAGAACATCAGCCCAGCGACGGAAGATGAACCGTGAGGCCATTTGGCGCCGCCTATTTCCGGGAACCTATTTCTAGTTTCCCGGAAATATTCCGATGTGGGGGTGATTGCACCGCGGGCGGTGGCTGATTGCAGAGATAATAGTACATGATGCACCGTCGTCGGCGCAAGGTGTACCATCACCTCTGGGCGATGGGGTCGCCACATACCTACGCCTAAAGTGTTCAAATGTTGCCCGTTATTGGCCAAACTCCTGACAGGCAGTTGCAAAAACATGTTGTGCAGTTTTCAATAATGCGTTGAAGCAGGTCATCCAAACTGCCCGTCAGGAATTTGAAAATTGCCATATTTGAACACGTAACCATATGTTACAAAAAGCGCGACAACGTTTTTAACATAATAAAATAAATATAATTACGACTTAGGGCGAATTTTTTCGCTAGGCGTTGATGCCTGTGCCACGCACGCGGAACGATACCTGTGGATGAAAATCTAGCAAAAGATAGAAGAATGTCTGTGCTATGTAACCGTAGGTTGCACAAAGCGCGACAACGTATCTAACATAATAAAAAAAAATTTTAAATCCAACTTAGGCAAATTTCTCCGCGAGGCGTTAACGCCTGTGTAGCCCACGCGGAACGATGCCTGTGGATGAAAATCTGGCAAAAGAGAAGAATGTCTGTGCTATGTAACCGTTGGTTGCACAAAGCGCGACAACGTATCTAACATAATAAAAAAAATATATAAATCCAACTTAGGCAAATTTCTCCGCGAGGCGTTGACGCCTGTGTCGCCCACGCGGAACGATGTCTGTGGATGAAAATCTGGCAAAAGAGAAGAATGTCTGTGCTATGTAACCATAGGCTCTACAAAGCGCGACAACGTATCTAACATAATAAAAAAAAATAAATCCGACTTGGGTCATTTTTTCCGCGAGGCGATGACGCCTGTGCCGCCTGCTGGATAGGTACTGCGTTAGATGTGAAATCAAAACAATTGAAGGGCTTCCAGTTTAAACGGGGCTGCCAGTCGTGAACTGAACCCTTCAGCGCACCCCATTCGGTTTTTTTAGGGAAAAACGAAATTTCAAACAAAAACCCTGGCGTAATATCATCCCGTGGCTGTGGTGTCTCGCTTAGTATTATACACGTATGTCGCAAAAGTAAATTCTCTAAATATATAACATAAAACCCGACGCATATCGATGGCCTCCTCCTTCCCCTTCATAGTCATACCCTAACCTCCGGCGCAATAACATCGTTGAACGCTGTCTCGCTTGATATTGTGCACGTATGTCGTAAAAGTAAATTCTCTAAACATATAACATAAAACCCGACGCATAGCGATAGAATCCTCCTTCCCCTTCATAGCCATACCCTAACCTCCGGCGCAATCACATCGTTGGACCGTGCTGTCTCGCTTGGTATTGTAAATAGATGTCGTAAAACTAAATTCAATAAATAAATAATATAAAGCCCGACGCATAGCGATATAATCCTCCTTCCCCTTCATAGCCATACCCTAACCTCTGGCGTAATAACATCGTTGGACTGTGCTGTCTTGCTTGGTTTTGTGTATGAATATCATAACAGTAAATTCTCCAAAATACATAACATAAAACACGACGCATAGCGATGGCCCCCTTCTTTCCCTTCATAGCCATACCCTAACCTCCGCCGCAATAACATCGTTGAACTGTGTTGTCTCGCTTGATATTGTAAATAGATGTCGTAAAAGTAAATTCACTAAATAAATAATATAAAACCCGACGCATAGCGATGGCCTCCTCCTTCCCCTTAATAGCCATACCCTAACCTCCGGCGCAATAACATCGTTGGACCGTGCTGTTTCGCTTGGTATTGTAAATACATGTCGTAAAAGTAAATTCACTGAATAAATAATATAAAACCCGACGCATAGCGATGGCCTCCTCCTTCCCCTTCATAGCCATACCCTAACCTCCGGCGCAATAACATCGTTGGACCGTGCTGTTTCGCTTGGTATTGTAAATACATGTCGTAAAAGTAAATTCACTAAATAAATAATATAAAACCCGACGCATAGCGATGGCCTCCTCCTTCCCCTTCATAGCCATACCCTAACCTCCGGCGCAATAACATCGTTGGACCGTGCTGTTTCGCTTGGTATTGTAAATACATGTCGTAAAAGTAAATTCACTAAATAAATAATATAAAACCCGACGCATAGCGATGGCCTCCTCCTTCCTCTTCATAGCCATACCCTAACCTCCGGCGCAATAACATCGTTGGACCGTGCTGGTTCGCTTGGTATTGTAAATACATGTCGTAAAAGTAAATTCACTAAATAAATAATATAAAACCCGACGCATAGCGATGGTCCCCTCCTTCCCCTTCATAGCCATACCCTAACCTCCGGCGCAATAACATCGTTGAACTGTGCTGTCTCGCTTGGTATTGTAAATAGATGTCGTAAAAGTAAATTCACTAAATAAATAATATAAAGCCCGACGCATAGCGATATAATCCTCCCTCCCCTTCATAGCCATACCCTAACCTCTGGCGTAATAACATCGTTGGACTGTGCTGTCTTGCTTGGTTTTGTGTATGAATATCATAACAGTAAATTCTCCAAAATACATAACATAAAACACGACGCATAGCGATGGCCCCCTTCTTTCCCTTCATAGCCATACCCTAACCCCCGCCGCAATAACATCGTTGAACTGTGTTGTCTCGCTTGATATTGTAAATAGATGTCGTAAAAGTAAATTCACTAAATAAATAATATAAAACCCGACGCATAGCGATGGCCTCCTCCTTCCCCTTCATAGCCATACCCTAACCTCCGGCGCAATAACATCGTTGAACTGTGTTGTCTCGCTTGGTATTGTAAATACATGTCGTAAAAGTAAATTCACTAAATAAATAATATAAAACCCGACGCATAGCGATGGCCTCCTCCTTCCCCTTCATAGCCATACCCTAACCTCCGGCGCAATAACATCGTTGAACTGTGTTGTCTCGCTTGGTGTTGTAAATACATGTCGTAAAAGTAAATTCACTAAATAAATAATATAAAGCCCGACGCATAGCGATAGAATCCTTCTTTCCCTTCATAGCCATACCCTAACCTCTGGCGTAATAACATCGTTGAACTGTGTTGTCTCGCTTGATATTGTAAATAGATGTCGTAAAAGTAAATTCACTAAATAAATAATATAAAACCCGACGCATAGCGATGGCCTCCTCCTTCCCCTTCATAGCCATACCCTAACCTCCGGCGCAATAACATCGTTGGACCGTGCTGTTTCGCTTGGTATTGTAAATACATGTCGTAAAAGTAAATTCACTAAATAAATAATATAAAACCCGACGCATAGCGATGGTCCCCTCCTTCCCCTTCATAGCCATACCCTAACCTCCGGCGCAATAACATCGTTGAACTGTGCTGTCTCGCTTGGTATTGTAAATAGATGTCGTAAAAGTAAATTCACTAAATAAATAATATAAAGCCCGACGCATAGCGATATAATCCTCCTTCCCCTTCATAGCCATACCCTAACCTCTGGCGTAATAACATCGTTGGACTGTGCTGTCTTGCTTGGTTTTGTGTATGAATATCATAACAGTAAATTCTCCAAAATACATAACATAAAACACGACGCATAGCGATGGCCCCCTTCTTTCCCTTCATAGCCATACCCTAACCTCCGCCGCAATAACATCGTTGAACTGTGTTGTCTCGCTTGATATTGTAAATAGATGTCGTAAAAGTAAATTCACTAAATAAATAATATAAAACCCGACGCATAGCGATGGCCTCCTCCTTCCCCTTCATAGCCATACCCTAACCTCCGGCGCAATAACATCGTTGGACCGTGCTGTTTCGCTTGGTATTGTAAATACATGTCGTAAAAGTAAATTCACTGAATAAATAATATAAAACCCGACGCATAGCGATGGCCTCCTCCTTCCCCTTCATAGCCATACCCTAACCTCCGGCGCACTAACATCGTTGGACCGTGCTGTTTCGCTTGGTATTGTAAATACATGTCGTAAAAGTAAATTCACTAAATAAATAATATAAAACCCGACGCATAGCGATGGCCTCCTCCTTCCCCTTCATAGCCATACCCTAACCTCCGGCGCAATAACATCGTTGGACCGTGCTGTTTCGCTTGGTATTGTAAATACATGTCGTAAAAGTAAATTCACTAAATAAATAATATAAAACCCGACGCATAGCGATGGCCTCCTCCTTCCCCTTCATAGCCATACCCTAACCTCCGGCGCAATAACATCGTTGGACCGTGCTGTTTCGCTTGGTATTGTAAATACATGTCGTAAAAGTAAATTCACTAAATAAATAATATAAAACCCGACGCATAGCGATGGTCCCCTCCTTCCCCTTCATAGCCATACCCTAACCTCCGGCGCAATAACATCGTTGAACTGTGCTGTCTCGCTTGGTATTGTAAATAGATGTCGTAAAAGTAAATTCACTAAATAAATAATATAAAGCCCGACGCATAGCGATATAATCCTCCTTCCCTTTCATAGCCATACCCTAACCTCTGGCGTAATAACATCGTTGGACTGTGCTGTCTTGCTTGGTTTTGTGTATGAATATCATAACAGTAAATTCTCCAAAATACATAACATAAAACACGACGCATAGCGATGGCCCCCTTCTTTCCCTTCATAGCCATACCCTAACCTCCGCCGCAATAACATCGTTGAACTGTGTTGTCTCGCTTGATATTGTAAATAGATGTCGTAAAAGTAAATTCACTAAATAAATAATATAAAACCCGACGCATAGCGATGGCCTCCTCCTTCCCCTTCATAGCTATACCCTAACCTCCGGCGCAATAACATCGTTGGACCGTGCTGTTTCGCTTGGTATTGCAAATACATGTCGTAAAAGTAAATTCACTAAATAAATAATATAAAACCCGACGCATAGCGATGGCCTCCTCCTTCCCCTTCATAGCCATACCCTAACCTCCGGCGCAATAACATCGTTGGACCGTGCTGTTTCGCTTGGTATTGTAAATACATGTCGTAAAAGTAAATTCACTAAATAAATAATATAAAACCCGACGCATAGCGATGGCCTCCTCCTTCCCCTTCATAGCCATACCCTAACCTCCGGCGCAATAACATCGTTGGACCGTGCTGTTTCGCTTGGTATTGTAAATACATGTCGTAAAAGTAAATTCACTAAATAAATAATATAAAACCCGACGCATAGCGATGGTCCCCTCCTTCCCCTTCATAGCCATACCCTAACCTCCGGCGCAATAACATCGTTGAACTGTGCTGTCTCGCTTGGTATTGTAAATAGATGTCGTAAAAGTAAATTCACTAAATAAATAATATAAAGCCCGACGCATAGCGATAGAATCCTTCTTTCCCTTCATAGCCATACCCTAACCCCCGTCGCAATAACACCGTTGGATGCTGTCTCGCTTGGTATTGTAAATAGATGCCGTAAAAGTAAATTCTCTAAATATATAACATGAAACCCGACGCATAGCGATGGCCTCCTCCTTCCCCTTCATAGCCGTACCGTAACCTCCGCCGCAATAACATCGTTGAACTGTGTTGTCTCGCTTGGTATTGTAAATAGATGTCGTAAAAGTAAATTCACTAAATAAATAATATAAAGCCCGACGCATAGCGATAGAATCCTTCTTTCCCTTCATAGCCATACCCTAACCTCCGTCGCAATAACACCGTTGGATGCTGTCTCGCTTGGTATTGTAAATAGATGCCGTAAAAGTAAATTCTCTAAATATATAACATGAAACCCGACGCATAGCGATGGCCTCCTCCTTCCCCTTCATAGCCATACCGTAACCTCTGGCGTAATAACATCGTTGGACTGTGCTGTCTTGCTTGGTTTTGGTTATCATCCGATCCGATCGTGTGTGTTTCACCTCTCTACAACGCTGTCAGTTTTAATGTTATTTTATCGGTAAAAACCAGAGTTAAAATTTTGAAACTTTCACAGTGGGCTGTTTATAGTGTGTGCTGTATGTGTTCTAAAAACTGTGCATAAATACGTTTCCTGAATCTAGTTATGCACTTGAATGCTGACATAATTCAGCTGAAATCAGAGCAAAAAGGTCGGAAATACCTGAACGGCAAAAAACGTGAGATGGTAAACAAGAAATAGTCCAGTCAATTTCAGCTAATTTATTTGAAATAAATCAGGATGCAGTGCATTACCTGCAAAGCCGCCGATGGGAAAGAAACACCGCTTATTGAATGTGACAGATGCAGTATAAAGTTGTGCCAAACGTGCGCTAAGCTCTCATCAACTGAATATAGAGCCGCCACCCTTAAGACAAGAATATTACTATTTTTCTGTCAAAATTGTAAAACCAATGTATCACAACAGAATTATGATAATATCAAACAACTTATTAAAGACACACTAAAATCTGAGTTAGAAAATCTGATGCAAGATACTTTTGAGCAAATGAAATTTCAGAAGGACACTCTAGTTAAATGTGTTATCCAAGAAATCAAGCCCCAGCTCATTCAGCTAAGCCATGAAATAAAGCAGGTGGGATCTAAGCTGCATGCTGAAACTAATCTTCAAACCTCAAGTTTAGACAGCAATGCCTCAGTAAGGAATGGAAGCTGGGCTTCAAAAGCTAATAACTTGAAACCCAAATCACCAATTGAAAAAGCTCATTCCAGTGTTGCACAGGAACACTCTAGGATGCAACCCAAATCACCAGACAACTTGAGGGGCTCAAACAAGATCAGTCATGCTGCCAACCAAAATACAAACAGGCCAATTATTGACATAAACCCAACAACAACGCTAGAGGCACATCAACGGAACGTTATGTCAAATGTAATAAACCTGGCGAATGACGTTGCAACGTCGGCGCCGCCCAGAAACAATGATAATTTCCAGCTTGTTACTAGACGACGACCAAGAAGAACTGCTGGAAAGGCTGAAGATGGTTTTGTTGAAGGTCAAAACAATCCTAGCAAAATATGGTTATTCCTCACAAGAATTCCTGATAATGTTAATTGTGAAGTGATCAAAAGTTATATTCAGAAAAAGTTAGGTGAGGAAGATATCCAGGTTAAAATGCTCTCCACATCAAACAATAGGCCAAATAACCAGTCTTATATGATTGGTGTCAAGCCGATACATAAGGAAACTGTATACTCGTCTACTTTCTGGCCTAAGAAGACAATTTTCGAGAGATTCGACTTCAGGAGAGGGGGAAGATTTCTAAGAGAAGATGCTGTTAATAAAGGTCAGACTGAAACTTTTTTTGTTTAGGATCTGATAAGGGTTTTCTAGATAATAGAGCACCAAGGGTTGAATTAAGCAAAAGCAGTGAACACTCAGTTAGTTTAAACAGAATTGGTGCGCATCTAGGTAGTTTGACTGTATGCCATCAAAATATGCAGTGCCTGGCTAATAAAATTCTCTTAGTTGATATCACTTTTAACTGTGACTTTTTGCTCATGTCTGAACATTGGCTTGATGCGGATCAATTAAGCGCTACAAAACTGAAAAACTATACCTTATGTACATCCTTTTGTAGGAAGAAATTAATCCATGGTGGCGTTGCAATCTTCATTAGGGATAAATTAGACAATATGTATTTCAATGTTCTTGATGTATCTGAATTCGCTGTTGAAGGAATTTTTGAATGCTGTTGCATCTTTTTGGAAAGTTTAAATATTGTTCTAGCATCTATTTATCGGCCACCCAATGGTGATTTTTATACGTTTTTGAATCTGTTGAATGGTCTTCTTGACCATATTACTGTCAATGACAGATGTATCGTTTTGGGAGGTGATTTTAATATTGACTTTTTATCCAATAGCGTATATGTAAATTTTATGAATGATCTAATAGGATGTTACGGCATAAAATTTATAATCAAAGAACCGACTAGGATAACTTCCACCTCAAGTACCTGTCTGGATAACTTTCTGATAAATTTTGGAGTAAATTTCAGTGCAACTGTCCATGATTATAGTATTTCGGACCACTACTGTCAAATAATTAGCATTGATATTCATAAATACATACTAAAGGATACAACACCATCCTTTTTTAGATGTTTTTCTGAAGAGAATTTAATAAATTTTCGTCAAAAGTTATCTCAGGAAACATGGCTTGAGGTATACAATGAATATTCTGTAGATAATGCTTTTGAAACCTTCCATAATATCGTTATGTACTATTTTAACTTGTGTTTTCCTTATAAATGTGTTAAGAATTCGCGTAAACGAGGTAAAGATGTAATTACACCCGGCCTTATAAACTTGAAGAGCTATGTCACATTGTATCACACATTAGCTGAGAAGGATGATAGGTATAGGGAAATTAGTAGATATTTAACCAACACATATAGAGAAAAACTGAAAAAAGCTAGGAAAGAGAAAATTGATAGGTCAATCTCCGAAGCTAGTAATAAATCTAAGTGTATGTGGCAACTAATAAATAACATCCAAAAGAAAAATAATAAAAAACCAGTTATTATCACAGATAAGGGCGTAAAAGTTCATGATACTATTGTAGCAACAAAATTCAACGAACAGTTTGCTATTCAGAGTGTCAAAAAGAGCTGGGATTATCAGTTTGCTACACATAATATAGATATGTGTCCTAATTCACTATACTTATCACCAGTCTCAGAATGCGATGTGTTTTACCTAGTTTCTGAGTTGAAAAATTCGACTTCGAGTGGATATGATAATATCTCTAATAAAATCCTTAAAAGTTGTATTTTAGAAATCTGCGCCCCTCTGTGTTATTTAATTAACTTATCGTGTGAAAAAGGAATTTTTCCAGCCTGTTTGAAACTTGCATTAGTAATACCGATTCATAAAAGGAACGATCCCAACGATTATGCTAATTACAGAGGTATAAGCCTGTTGTCAAGTTTTTCTAAGATTTTTGAACTCAATATGAAAAAACAACTGGTAGATTTTTGTAGTAAAAATGATGTTATCTCTTGTAATCAACATGGATTTGTTAAAGGCAAAAGCACAGAAACCGCATTATACAGTTTTATAGATTACATTGTAAATGCACTTGACAAAAAACAACATATTTGTGGCCTTTTTATAGATTTTTCACGTGCATTTGATTATGTTGATCATGAGCTGCTACTGTTTAAGCTATACAGATATGGAATCCGTGGCCTGCCATTGCAACTTTTCCAGTCGTATCTTCATGAAAGAAAGCAATTCGTTAATGTGAATGGAGAAAAAAGTGAAACAACAACATTGAGTTTAGGTGTGCCACAGGGATCAATCTTGGGACCTTTCCTGTTTTTGATATATGCAAATGATTTAAATAAATTTTTGTCTAATTCCACTTTAGAGTGTAAAATTGTGTCCTATGCTGATGATACCAATATTTTGGTGACCGGTTCTAGTATCACAGATCTCTCTCTTAAAACTGAAGTAATATATAACAAGGCAATAAAATGGTCGGCAAAGAACGGCCTCATATTAAATACCGAAAAAACACAGGTAGTGAAATTCTCACTGAGAGAAGAGCTACAAAACTTTAGTATTTCGCATAATAAAGATCTGACCATTCAATCTTCTCATTCTATTAAAATGTTGGGTATAACCATTGATCGTCAACTTACTTGGGAGCCTCATATAGAATCACTCTGTAATAAATTACGTAAAAGTTGTTATGGACTAAAATTTTTGTCAAATCATTGTAGCAAACATATTTTAATAACTCTGTATCATTCTAGCTTTAGTTGTCATGTGCGATATGGTATTTTGAGCTGGGGATGTAGCTCATCTATTGATAGAGTGTTTTTACTGCAAAAATATGCTATAAGGATAATTGAAAACCTTCATTGGCGTCAGTCTTGTAGAAATTATTTCAAGGCTCTGAATATTTTAACAGTACCTAGTATTTACATATATGAGTTGGCAGTCTATGTATATAAAAACAAATCCAATTTCCTCAGTCTTAAAGATGATCACGCTTATTCCACTAGATCTAAAGAGTTGCTTGTTCCTCCGAAACATCGTACTGCTGCATACCAAAAATCTTATATTTATATGGGCTGTAAAATTTTCAACAAACTTGATGACAGCATCCAAACAGCACATACTGTTGCTACTTTCAAGCAAAAACTGAAAAATTTTCTTATAGAAAAAAGTTTTTACAGTCTGGAAGAATTCTTTAATTAATGTCTGTTTTTAGTATCTACACATTATTTTAATTTTTTATCTTGTTTACCCATTTTATTTACCCATTTTATTGACGTTAACTTTGTTATGGAATATTTGTATATGCCATTTAACAAATAATAAATGAATTATTATTATTTATTATTATTATTATGAATATCATAACAGTAAATTCTCCAAAATACATAACATAAAACACGACGCATAGCGATGGCCCCCTTCTTTCCCTTCATAGCCATACCCTAACCTCCGCCGCAATAACATCGTTGAACTGTGTTGTCTCGCTTGATATTGTAAATAGATGTCGTAAAAGTAAATTCACTAAATAAATAATATAAAACCCGACGCATAGCGATGGTCCCCTCCTTCCCCTTCATAGCCATACCCTAACCTCCGGCGCAATAACATCGTTGAACTGTGCTGTCTCGCTTGATATTGTAAATAGATGTCGTAAAAGTAAATTCACTAAATAAATAATATAAAACCCGACGCATAGCGATGGCCTCCTCCTTCCCCTTCATAGCCATACCCTAACCTCCGGCGCAATAACATCGTTGGACCGTGCTGTTTCGCTTGGTATTGTAAATACATGTCGTAAAAGTAAATTCACTAAATAAATAATATAAAACCCGACGCATAGCGATGGCCTCCTCCTTCCCCTTCATAGCCATACCCTAACCTCCGGCGCAATAACATCGTTGGACCGTGCTGTTTCGCTTGGTATTGTAAATACATGTCGTAAAAGTAAATTCACTAAATAAATAATATAAAACCCGACGCATAGCGATGGCCTCCTCCTTCCCCTTCATAGCCATACCCTAACCTCCGGCGCAATAACATCGTTGGACCGTGCTGTTTCGCTTGGTATTGTAAATACATGTCGTAAAAGTAAATTCACTAAATAAATAATATAAAACCCTACGCATAGCGATGGTCCCCTCCTTCCCCTTCATAGCCATACCCTAACCTCCGGCGCAATAACATCGTTGAACTGTGCTGTCTCGCTTGGTATTGTAAATAGATGTCGTAAAAGTAAATTCACTAAATAAATAATATAAAGCCCGACGCATAGCGATAGAATCCTTCTTTCCCTTCATAGCCATACCCTAACCTCCGTCGCAATAACACCGTTGGATGCTGTCTCGCTTGGTATTGTAAATAGATGCCGTAAAAGTAAATTCTCTAAATATATAACATGAAACCCGACGCATAGCGATGGCCTCCTCCTTCCCCTTCATAGCCATACCGTAACCTCCGCCGCAATAACATCGTTGAACTGTGTTGTCTCGCTTGGTATTGTAAATAGATGTCGTAAAAGTAAATTCACTAAATAAATAATATAAAGCCCGACGCATAGCGATAGAATCCTTCTTTCCCTTCATAGCCATACCCTAACCTCCGTCGCAATAACACCGTTGGATGCTGTCTCGCTTGGTATTGTAAATAGATGCCGTAAAAGTAAATTCTCTAAATATATAACATGAAACCCGACGCATAGCGATGGCCTCCTACTTCCCCTTCATAGCCATACCGTAACCTCCGCCGCAATAACATCGTTGAACTGTGTTGTCTCCCTTGATATTGTAAATACATGTCGTAAAAGTAAATTCACTAAATAAATAATATAAAGCCCGACGCATAGCGATATAATCCTCCTTCCCCTTCATAGCCATACCCTAACCTCTGGCGTAATAACATCGTTGGATGTGCTGTCTTGCTTGGTTTTGTGTATGAATATCATAACAGTAAATTCTCCAAAATACATAACATAAAACACGACGCATAGCGATGGCCCCCTTCTTTCCCTTCATAGCCATACCCTAACCTCCGCCGCAATAACATCGTTGAACTGTGTTGTCTCGCTTGATATTGTAAATAGATGTCGTAAAAGTAAATTCACTAAATAAATAATATAAAACCCGACGCATAGCGATGGCCTCCTCCTTCCCCTTCATAGCCATACCCTAACCTCCGGCGCAATAACATCGTTGAACTGTGTTGTCTCCCTTGATATTGTAAATACATGTCGTAAAAGTAAATTCACTAAATAAATAATATAAAACCCGACGCATAGCGATGGTCCCCTCCTTCCCCTTCATAGCCATACCCTAACCTCCGGCGCAATAACATCGTTGAACTGTGCTGTCTCGCTTGGTATTGTAAATAGATGTCGTAAAAGTAAATTCACTAAATAAATAATATAAAGCCCGACGCATAGCGATATAATCCTCCTTCCCTTTCATAGCCATACCCTAACCTCTGGCGTAATAACATCGTTGGACTGTGCTGTCTTGCCTGGTTTTGTGTATGAATATCATAACAGTAAATTCTCCAAAATACATAACATAAAACACGACGCATAGCGATGGCCCCCTTCTTTCCCTTCATAGCCATACCCTAACCTCCGCTGCAATAACATCGTTGAACTGTGTTGTCTCGCTTGATATTGTAAATAGATGTCGTAAAAGTAAATTCACTAAATAAATAATATAAAACCCGACGCATAGCGATGGCCTCCTCCTTCCCCTTCATAGCCATTCCCTAACCTCCGGCGCAATAACATCGTTGGACCGTGCTGTTTCGCTTGGTATTGTAAATACATGTCGTAAAAGTAAATTCATTAAATAAATAATATAAAACCCGACGCATAGCGATGGCCTCCTCCTTCCCCTTCATAGCCATACCCTAACCTCCGGCGCAATAACATCGTTGGACCGTGCTGTTTCGCTTGGTATTGTAAATACATGTCGTAAAAGTAAATTCACTAAATAAATAATATAAAACCCGACGCATAGCGATGGTCCCCTCCTTCCCCTTCATAGCCATACCCTAACCTCCGGCGCAATAACATCGTTGAACTGTGCTGTCTCGCTTGGTATTGTAAATAGATGTCGTAAAAGTAAATTCACTAAATAAATAATATAAAGCCCGACGCATAGCGATATAATCCTCCTTCCCTTTCATAGCCATACCCTAACCTCTGGCGTAATAACATCGTTGGACTGTGCTGTCTTGCTTGGTTTTGTGTATGAATATCATAACAGTAAATTCTCCAAAATACATAACATAAAACACGACGCATAGCGATGGCCCCCTTCTTTTCCTTCATAGCCATACCCTAACCTCCGCCGCAATAACATCGTTGAACTGTGTTGTCTCGCTTGATATTGTAAATAGATGTCGTAAAAGTAAATTCACTAAATAAATAATATAAAACCCGACGCATAGCGATGGCCTCCTCCTTCCCCTTCATAGCCATACCCTAACCTCCGGCGCAATAACATCGTTGAACTGTGTTGTCTCGCTTGGTATTGTAAATACATGTCGTAAAAGTAAATTCACTAAATAAATAATATAAAACCCGACGCATAGCGATGGCCTCCTCCTTCCCCTTCATAGCCATACCCTAACCTCCGGCGCAATAACATCGTTGAACTGTGTTGTCTCGCTTGGTGTTGTAAATACATGTCGTAAAAGTAAATTCACTAAATAAATAATATAAAGCCCGACGCATAGCGATAGAATCCTTCTTTCCCTTCATAGCCATACCCTAACCTCTGGCGTAATAACATCGTTGAACTGTGTTGTCTCGCTTGATATTGTAAATAGATGTCGTAAAAGTAAATTCACTAAATAAATAATATAAAACCCGACGCATAGCGATGGTCCCCTCCTTCCCCTTCATAGCCATACCCTAACCTCCGGCGCAATAACATCGTTGAACTGTGCTGTCTCGCTTGGTATTGTAAATATATGTCGTAAAAGTAAATTCACTAAATAAATAATATAAAGCCCGACGCATAGCGATATAATCCTCCTTCCCCTTCATAGCCATACCCTAACCTCTGGCGTAATAACATCGTTGGACTGTGCTGTCTTGCTTGGTTTTGTGTATGAATATCATAACAGTAAATTCTCCAAAATACATAACATAAAACACGACGCATAGCGATGGCCCCCTTCTTTCCCTTCATAGCCATACCCTAACCTCCGCCGCAATAACATCGTTGAACTGTGTTGTCTCGCTTGATATTGTAAATAGATGTCGTAAAAGTAAATTCACTAAATAAATAATATAAAACCCGACGCATAGCGATGGCCTCCTCCTTCCCCTTCATAGCCATACCCTAACCTCCGGCGCAATAACATCGTTGGACCGTGCTGTTTCGCTTGGTATTGTAAATACATGTCGTAAAAGTAAATTCACTGAATAAATAATATAAAACCCGACGCATAGCGATGGTCCCCTCCTTCCCCTTCATAGCCATACCCTAACCTCCGGCGCAATAACATCGTTGAACTGTGCTGTCTCGCTTGGTATTGTAAATAGATGTCGTAAAAGTAAATTCACTAAATAAATAATATAAAGCCCGACGCATAGCGATATAATCCTCCTTCCCTTTCATAGCCATACCCTAACCTCTGGCGTAATAACATCGTTGGACTGTGCTGTCTTGCTTGGTTTTGTGTATGAATATCATAACAGTAAATTCTCCAAAATACATAACATAAAACACGACGCATAGCGATGGCCCCCTTCTTTCCCTTCATAGCCATACCCTAACCTCCGCCGCAATAACATCGTTGAACTGTGTTGTCTCGCTTGATATTGTAAATAGATGTCGTAAAAGTAAATTCACTAAATAAATAATATAAAACCCGACGCATAGCGATGGCCTCCTCCTTCCCCTTCATAGCCATACCCTAACCTCCGGCGCAATAACATCGTTGGACCGTGCTGTTTCGCTTGGTATTGTAAATACATGTCGTAAAAGTAAATTCACTAAATAAATAATATAAAACCCGACGCATAGCGATGGCCTCCTCCTTCCCCTTCATAGCCATACCCTAACCTCCGGCGCAATAACATCGTTGGACCGTGCTGTTTCGCTTGGTATTGTAAATACATGTCGTAAAAGTAAATTCACTAAATAAATAATATAAAACCCGACGCATAGCGATGGCCTCCTCCTTCCCCTTCATAGCCATACCCTAACCTCCGGCGCAATAACATCGTTGGACCGTGCTGTTTCGCTTGGTATTGTAAATACATGTCGTAAAAGTAAATTCACTAAATAAATAATATAAAACCCGACGCATAGCGATGGTCCCCTCCTTCCCCTTCATAGCCATACCCTAACCTCCGGCGCAATAACATCGTTGAACTGTGCTGTCTCGCTTGGTATTGTAAATAGATGTCGTAAAAGTAAATTCACTAAATAAATAATATAAAGCCCGACGCATAGCGATAGAATCCTTCTTTCCCTTCATAGCCATACCCTAACCTCCGTCGCAATAACACCGTTGGATGCTGTCTCGCTTGGTATTGTAAATAGATGCCGTAAAAGTAAATTCTCTAAATATATAACATGAAACCCGACGCATAGCGATGGCCTCCTCCTTCCCCTTCATAGCCATACCGTAACCTCTGGCGTAATAACATCGTTGGACTGTGCTGTCTTGCTTGGTTTTGTGTATGAATATCATAACAGTAAATTCTCCAAAATACATAACATAAAACACGACGCATAGCGATGGCCCCCTTCTTTCCCTTCATAGCCATACCCTAACCTCCGCCGCAATAACATCGTTGAACTGTGTTGTCTCGCTTGATATTGTAAATAGATGTCGTAAAAGTAAATTCACTAAATAAATAATATAAAACCCGACGCATAGCGATGGTCCCCTCCTTCCCCTTCATAGCCATACCCTAACCTCCGGCGCAATAACATCGTTGAACTGTGCTGTCTCGCTTGATATTGTAAATAATGTCGTAAAAGTAAATTCACTAAATAAATAATATAAAACCCGACGCATAGCGATGGCCTCCTCCTTCCCCTTCATAGCCATACCCTAACCTCCGGCGCAATAACATCGTTGGACCGTGCTGTTTCGCTTGGTATTGTAAATACATGTCGTAAAAGTAAATTCACTAAATAAATAATATAAAACCCGACGCATAGCGATGGCCTCCTCCTTCCCCTTCATAGCCATACCCTAACCTCCGGCGCAATAACATCGTTGGACCGTGCTGTTTCGCTTGGTATTGTAAATACATGTCGTAAAAGTAAATTCACTAAATAAATAATATAAAACCCTACGCATAGCGATGGTCCCCTCCTTCCCCTTCATAGCCATACCCTAACCTCCGGCGCAATAACATCGTTGAACTGTGCTGTCTCGCTTGGTATTGTAAATAGATGTCGTAAAAGTAAATTCACTAAATAAATAATATAAAGCCCGACGCATAGCGATAGAATCCTTCTTTCCCTTCATAGCCATACCCTAACCTCCGTCGCAATAACACCGTTGGATGCTGTCTCGCTGGGTATTGTAAATAGATGCCGTAAAAGTAAATTCTCTAAATATATAACATGAAACCCGACGCATAGCGATGGCCTCCTCCTTCCCCTTCATAGCCATACCGTAACCTCCGCCGCAATAACATCGTTGAACTGTGTTGTCTCGCTTGGTATTGTAAATAGATGTCGTAAAAGTAAATTCACTAAATAAATAATATAAAGCCCGACGCATAGCGATAGAATCCTTCTTTCCCTTCATAGCCATACCCTAACCTCCGTCGCAATAACACCGTTGGATGCTGTCTCGCTTGGTATTGTAAATAGATGCCGTAAAAGTAAATTCTCTAAATATATAACATGAAACCCGACGCATAGCGATGGCCTCCTCCTTCCCCTTCATAGCCATACCGTAACCTCCGCCGCAATAACATCGTTGAACTGTGTTGTCTCCCTTGATATTGTAAATACATGTCGTAAAAGTAAATTCACTAAATAAATAATATAAAGCCCGACGCATAGCGATGGCCTCCTCCTTCCCCTTCATAGCCATACCCTAACCTCCGGCGCAATAACATCGTTGGACCGTGCTGTTTCGCTTGGTATCGTAAATAGATGTCGTAAAAGGAAATTCACTAAATAAATAATATAAAACCCTACGCATAGCGATGGTCCCCTCCTTCCCCTTCATAGCCATACCCTAACCTCCGGCGCAATAACATCGTTGAACTGTGTTGTCTCGCTTGGTGTTGTAAATACATGTCGTAAAAGTAAATTCACTAAATAAATAATATAAAGCCCGACGCATAGCGATAGAATCCTTTTTTCCCTTCATAGCCATACGCTAACCTCTGGCGTAATAACATCGTTGAACTGTGTTGTCTCGCTTGATATTGTAAATAGATGTCGTAAAAGTAAATTCACTAAATAAATAATATAAAACCCGACGCATAGCGATGGCCTCCTCCTTCCCCTTCATAGCCATACCCTAACCTCCGGCGCAATAACATCGTTGGACCGTGCTGTTTCGCTTGGTATTGTAAATACATGTCGTAAAAGTAAATTCACTAAATAAATAATATAAAACCCGACGCATAGCGATGGTCCCCTCCTTCCCCTTCATAGCCATACCCTAACCTCCGGCGCAATAACATCGTTGAACTGTGCTGTCTCGCTTGGTATTGTAAATAGATGTCGTAAAAGTAAATTCACTAAATAAATAATATAAAGCCCGACGCATAGCGATATAATCCTCCTTCCCCTTCATAGCCATACCCTAACCTCTGGCGTAATAACATCGTTGGACTGTGCTGTCTTGCTTGGTTTTGTGTATGAATATCATAACAGTAAATTCTCCAAAATACATAACATAAAACACGACGCATAGCGATGGCCCCCTTCTTTCCCTTCATAGCCATACCCTAACCTCCGCCGCAATAACATCGTTGAACTGTGTTGTCTCGCTTGATATTGTAAATAGATGTCGTAAAAGTAAATTCACTAAATAAATAATATAAAACCCGACGCATAGCGATGGCCTCCTCCTTCCCCTTCATAGCCATACCCTAACCTCCGGCGCAATAACATCGTTGGACCGTGCTGTTTCGCTTGGTATTGTAAATACATGTCGTAAAAGTAAATTCACTGAATAAATAATATAAAACCCGACGCATAGCGATGGCCTCCTCCTTCCCCTTCATAGCCATACCCTAACCTCCGGCGCACTAACATCGTTGGACCGTGCTGTTTCGCTTGGTATTGTAAATACATGTCGTAAAAGTAAATTCACTAAATAAATAATATAAAACCCGACGCATAGCGATGGCCTCCTCCTTCCCCTTCATAGCCATACCCTAACCTCCGGCGCAATAACATCGTTGGACCGTGCTGTTTCGCTTGGTATTGTAAATACATGTCGTAAAAGTAAATTCACTAAATAAATAATATAAAACCCGACGCATAGCGATGGCCTCCTCCTTCCCCTTCATAGCCATACCCTAACCTCCGGCGCAATAACATCGTTGGACCGTGCTGTTTCGCTTGGTATTGTAAATACATGTCGTAAAAGTAAATTCACTAAATAAATAATATAAAACCCGACGCATAGCGATGGTCCCCTCCTTCCCCTTCATAGCCATACCCTAACCTCCGGCGCAATAACATCGTTGAACTGTGCTGTCTCGCTTGGTATTGTAAATAGATGTCGTAAAAGTAAATTCACTAAATAAATAATATAAAGCCCGACGCATAGCGATATAATCCTCCTTCCCTTTCATAGCCATACCCTAACCTCTGGCGTAATAACATCGTTGGACTGTGCTGTCTTGCTTGGTGTTGTGTATGAATATCATAACAGTAAATTCTCCAAAATACATAACATAAAACACGACGCATAGCGATGGCCCCCTTCTTTCCCTTCATAGCCATACCCTAACCTCCGCCGCAATAACATCGTTGAACTGTGTTGTCTCGCTTGATATTGTAAATAGATGTCGTAAAAGTAAATTCACTAAATAAATAATATAAAACCCGACGCATAGCGATGGCCTCCTCCTTCCCCTTCATAGCCATACCCTAACCTCCGGCGCAATAACATCGTTGGACCGTGCTGTTTCGCTTGGTATTGCAAATACATGTCGTAAAAGTAAATTCACTAAATAAATAATATAAAACCCGACGCATAGCGATGGCCTCCTCCTTCCCCTTCATAGCCATACCCTAACCTCCGGCGCAATAACATCGTTGGACCGTGCTGTTTCGCTTGGTATTGTAAATACATGTCGTAAAAGTAAATTCACTAAATAAATAATATAAAACCCGATGCATAGCGATGGCCTCCTCCTTCCCCTTCATAGCCATACCCTAACCTCCGGCGCAATAACATCGTTGGACCGTGCTGTTTCGCTTGGTATTGTAAATACATGTCGTAAAAGTAAATTCACTAAATAAATAATATAAAACCCGACGCATAGCGATGGTCCCCTCCTTCCCCTTCATAGCCATACCCTAACCTCCGGCGCAATAACATCGTTGAACTGTGCTGTCTCGCTTGGTATTGTAAATAGATGTCGTAAAAGTAAATTCACTAAATAAATAATATAAAGCCCGACGCATAGCGATAGAATCCTTCTTTCCCTTCATAGCCATACCCTAACCCCCGTCGCAATAACACCGTTGGATGCTGTCTCGCTTGGTATTGTAAATAGATGCCGTAAAAGTAAATTCTCTAAATATATAACATGAAACCCGACGCATAGCGATGGCCTCCTCCTTCCCCTTCATAGCCGTACCGTAACCTCCGCCGCAATAACATCGTTGAACTGTGTTGTCTCGCTTGGTATTGTAAATAGATGTCGTAAAAGTAAATTCACTAAATAAATAATATAAAGCCCGACGCATAGCGATAGAATCCTTCTTTCCCTTCATAGCCATACCCTAACCTCCGTCGCAATAACACCGTTGGATGCTGTCTCGCTTGGTATTGTAAATAGATGCCGTAAAAGTAAATTCTCTAAATATATAACATGAAACCCGACGCATAGCGATGGCCTCCTCCTTCCCCTTCATAGCCATACCGTAACCTCTGGCGTAATAACATCGTTGGACTGTGCTGTCTTGCTTGGTTTTGTGTATGAATATCATAACAGTAAATTCTCCAAAATACATAACATAAAACACGACGCATAGCGATGGCCCCCTTCTTTCCCTTCATAGCCATACCCTAACCTCCGCCGCAATAACATCGTTGAACTGTGTTGTCTCGCTTGATATTGTAAATAGATGTCGTAAAAGTAAATTCACTAAATAAATAATATAAAACCCGACGCATAGCGATGGTCCCCTCCTTCCCCTTCATAGCCATACCCTAACCTCCGGCGCAATAACATCGTTGAACTGTGCTGTCTCGCTTGATATTGTAAATAGATGTCGTAAAAGTAAATTCACTAAATAAATAATATAAAACCCGACGCATAGCGATGGCCTCCTCCTTCCCCTTCATAGCCATACCCTAACCTCCGGCGCAATAACATCGTTGGACCGTGCTGTTTCGCTTGGTATTGTAAATACATGTCGTAAAAGTAAATTCACTAAATAAATAATATAAAACCCGACGCATAGCGATGGCCTCCTCCTTCCCCTTCATAGCCATACCCTAACCTCCGGCGCAATAACATCGTTGGACCGTGCTGTTTCGCTTGGTATTGTAAATACATGTCGTAAAAGTAAATTCACTAAATAAATAATATAAAACCCGACGCATAGCGATGGCCTCCTCCTTCCCCTTCATAGCCATACCCTAACCTCCGGCGCAATAACATCGTTGGACCGTGCTGTTTCGCTTGGTATTGTAAATACATGTCGTAAAAGTAAATTCACTAAATAAATAATATAAAACCCTACGCATAGCGATGGTCCCCTCCTTCCCCTTCATAGCCATACCCTAACCTCCGGCGCAATAACATCGTTGAACTGTGCTGTCTCGCTTGGTATTGTAAATAGATGTCGTAAAAGTAAATTCACTAAATAAATAATATAAAGCCCGACGCATAGCGATAGAATCCTTCTTTCCCTTCATAGCCATACCCTAACCTCCGTCGCAATAACACCGTTGGATGCTGTCTCGCTTGGTATTGTAAATAGATGCCGTAAAAGTAAATTCTCTAAATATATAACATGAAACCCGACGCATAGCGATGGCCTCCTCCTTCCCCTTCATAGCCATACCGTAACCTCCGCCGCAATAACATCGTTGAACTGTGTTGTCTCGCTTGGTATTGTAAATAGATGTCGTAAAAGTAAATTCACTAAATAAATAATATAAAGCCCGACGCATAGCGATAGAATCCTTCTTTCCCTTCATAGCCATACCCTAACCTCCGTCGCAATAACACCGTTGGATGCTGTCTCGCTTGGTATTGTAAATAGATGCCGTAAAAGTAAATTCTCTAAATATATAACATGAAACCCGACGCATAGCGATGGCCTCCTACTTCCCCTTCATAGCCATACCGTAACCTCCGCCGCAATAACATCGTTGAACTGTGTTGTCTCCCTTGATATTGTAAATACATGTCGTAAAAGTAAATTCACTAAATAAATAATATAAAGCCCGACGCATAGCGATATAATCCTCCTTCCCCTTCATAGCCATACCCTAACCTCTGGCGTAATAACATCGTTGGATGTGCTGCCTTGCTTGGTTTTGTGTATGAATATCATAACAGTAAATTCTCCAAAATACATAACATAAAACACGACGCATAGCGATGGCCCCCTTCTTTCCCTTCATAGCCATACCCTAACCTCCGCCGCAATAACATCGTTGAACTGTGTTGTCTCGCTTGATATTGTAAATAGATGTCGTAAAAGTAAATCCACTAAATAAATAATATAAAACCCGACGCATAGCGATGGCCTCCTCCTTCCCCTTCATAGCCATACCCTAACCTCCGGCGCAATAACATCGTTGAACTGTGTTGTCTCCCTTGATATTGTAAATACATGTCGTAAAAGTAAATTCACTAAATAAATAATATAAAACCCGACGCATAGCGATGGTCCCCTCCTTCCCCTTCATAGCCATACCCTAACCTCCGGCGCAATAACATCGTTGAACTGTGCTGTCTCGCTTGGTATTGTAAATAGATGTCGTAAAAGTAAATTCACTAAATAAATAATATAAAGCCCGACGCATAGCGATATAATCCTCCTTCCCTTTCATAGCCATACCCTAACCTCTGGCGTAATAACATCGTTGGACTGTGCTGTCTTGCCTGGTTTTGTGTATGAATATCATAACAGTAAATTCTCCAAAATACATAACATAAAACACGACGCATAGCGATGGCCCCCTTCTTTCCCTTCATAGCCATACCCTAACCTCCGCTGCAATAACATCGTTGAACTGTGTTGTCTCGCTTGATATTGTAAATAGATGTCGTAAAAGTAAATTCACTAAATAAATAATATAAAACCCGACGCATAGCGATGGCCTCCTCCTTCCCCTTCATAGCCATTCCCTAACCTCCGGCGCAATAACATCGTTGGACCGTGCTGTTTCGCTTGGTATTGTAAATACATGTCGTAAAAGTAAATTCATTAAATAAATAATATAAAACCCGACGCATAGCGATGGCCTCCTCCTTCCCCTTCATAGCCATACCCTAACCTCCGGCGCAATAACATCGTTGGACCGTGCTGTTTCGCTTGGTATTGTAAATACATGTCGTAAAAGTAAATTCACTAAATAAATAATATAAAACCCGACGCATAGCGATGGTCCCCTCCTTCCCCTTCATAGCCATACCCTAACCTCCGGCGCAATAACATCGTTGAACTGTGCTGTCTCGCTTGGTATTGTAAATAGATGTCGTAAAAGTAAATTCACTAAATAAATAATATAAAGCCCGACGCATAGCGATATAATCCTCCTTCCCTTTCATAGCCATACCCTAACCTCTGGCGTAATAACATCGTTGGACTGTGCTGTCTTGCTTGGTTTTGTGTATGAATATCATAACAGTAAATTCTCCAAAATACATAACATAAAACACGACGCATAGCGATGGCCCCCTTCTTTTCCTTCATAGCCATACCCTAACCTCCGCCGCAATAACATCGTTGAACTGTGTTGTCTCGCTTGATATTGTAAATAGATGTCGTAAAAGTAAATTCACTAAATAAATAATATAAAACCCGACGCATAGCGATGGCCTCCTCCTTCCCCTTCATAGCCATACCCTAACCTCCGGCGCAATAACATCGTTGAACTGTGTTGTCTCGCTTGGTATTGTAAATACATGTCGTAAAAGTAAATTCACTAAATAAATAATATAAAACCCGACGCATAGCGATGGCCTCCTCCTTCCCCTTCATAGCCATACCCTAACCTCCGGCGCAATAACATCGTTGAACTGTGTTGTCTCGCTTGGTGTTGTAAATACATGTCGTAAAAGTAAATTCACTAAATAAATAATATAAAGCCCGACGCATAGCGATAGAATCCTTCTTTCCCTTCATAGCCATACCCTAACCTCTGGCGTAATAACATCGTTGAACTGTGTTGTCTCGCTTGATATTGTAAATAGATGTCGTAAAAGTAAATTCACTAAATAAATAATATAAAACCCGACGCATAGCGATGGTCCCCTCCTTCCCCTTCATAGCCATACCCTAACCTCCGGCGCAATAACATCGTTGAACTGTGCTGTCTCGCTTGGTATTGTAAATATATGTCGTAAAAGTAAATTCACTAAATAAATAATATAAAGCCCGACGCATAGCGATATAATCCTCCTTCCCCTTCATAGCCATACCCTAACCTCTGGCGTAATAACATCGTTGGACTGTGCTGTCTTGCTTGGTTTTGTGTATGAATATCATAACAGTAAATTCTCCAAAATACATAACATAAAACACGACGCATAGCGATGGCCCCCTTCTTTCCCTTCATAGCCATACCCTAACCTCCGCCGCAATAACATCGTTGAACTGTGTTGTCTCGCTTGATATTGTAAATAGATGTCGTAAAAGTAAATTCACTAAATAAATAATATAAAACCCGACGCATAGCGATGGCCTCCTCCTTCCCCTTCATAGCCATACCCTAACCTCCGGCGCAATAACATCGTTGGACCGTGCTGTTTCGCTTGGTATTGTAAATACATGTCGTAAAAGTAAATTCACTGAATAAATAATATAAAACCCGACGCATAGCGATGGTCCCCTCCTTCCCCTTCATAGCCATACCCTAACCTCCGGCGCAATAACATCGTTGAACTGTGCTGTCTCGCTTGGTATTGTAAATAGATGTCGTAAAAGTAAATTCACTAAATAAATAATATAAAGCCCGACGCATAGCGATATAATCCTCCTTCCCTTTCATAGCCATACCCTAACCTCTGGCGTAATAACATCGTTGGACTGTGCTGTCTTGCTTGGTTTTGTGTATGAATATCATAACAGTAAATTCTCCAAAATACATAACATAAAACACGACGCATAGCGATGGCCCCCTTCTTTCCCTTCATAGCCATACCCTAACCTCCGCCGCAATAACATCGTTGAACTGTGTTGTCTCGCTTGATATTGTAAATAGATGTCGTAAAAGTAAATTCACTAAATAAATAATATAAAACCCGACGCATAGCGATGGCCTCCTCCTTCCCCTTCATAGCCATACCCTAACCTCCGGCGCAATAACATCGTTGAACTGTGTTGTCTCCCTTGATATTGTAAATACATGTCGTAAAAGTAAATTCACTAAATAAATAATATAAAACCCGACGCATAGCGATGGTCCCCTCCTTCCCCTTCATAGCCATACCCTAACCTCCGGCGCAATAACATCGTTGAACTGTGCTGTCTCGCTTGGTATTGTAAATAGATGTCGTAAAAGTAAATTCACTAAATAAATAATATAAAGCCCGACGCATAGCGATATAATCCTCCTTCCCTTTCATAGCCATACCCTAACCTCTGGCGTAATAACATCGTTGGACTGTGCTGTCTTGCCTGGTTTTGTGTATGAATATCATAACAGTAAATTCTCCAAAATACATAACATAAAACACGACGCATAGCGATGGCCCCCTTCTTTCCCTTCATAGCCATACCCTAACCTCCGCTGCAATAACATCGTTGAACTGTGTTGTCTCGCTTGATATTGTAAATAGATGTCGTAAAAGTAAATTCACTAAATAAATAATATAAAACCCGACGCATAGCGATGGCCTCCTCCTTCCCCTTCATAGCCATTCCCTAACCTCCGGCGCAATAACATCGTTGGACCGTGCTGTTTCGCTTGGTATTGTAAATACATGTCGTAAAAGTAAATTCATTAAATAAATAATATAAAACCCGACGCATAGCGATGGCCTCCTCCTTCCCCTTCATAGCCATACCCTAACCTCCGGCGCAATAACATCGTTGGACCGTGCTGTTTCGCTTGGTATTGTAAATACATGTCGTAAAAGTAAATTCACTAAATAAATAATATAAAACCCGACGCATAGCGATGGTCCCCTCCTTCCCCTTCATAGCCATACCCTAACCTCCGGCGCAATAACATCGTTGAACTGTGCTGTCTCGCTTGGTATTGTAAATAGATGTCGTAAAAGTAAATTCACTAAATAAATAATATAAAGCCCGACGCATAGCGATATAATCCTCCTTCCCTTTCATAGCCATACCCTAACCTCTGGCGTAATAACATCGTTGGACTGTGCTGTCTTGCTTGGTTTTGTGTATGAATATCATAACAGTAAATTCTCCAAAATACATAACATAAAACACGACGCATAGCGATGGCCCCCTTCTTTTCCTTCATAGCCATACCCTAACCTCCGCCGCAATAACATCGTTGAACTGTGTTGTCTCGCTTGATATTGTAAATAGATGTCGTAAAAGTAAATTCACTAAATAAATAATATAAAACCCGACGCATAGCGATGGCCTCCTCCTTCCCCTTCATAGCCATACCCTAACCTCCGGCGCAATAACATCGTTGAACTGTGTTGTCTCGCTTGGTATTGTAAATACATGTCGTAAAAGTAAATTCACTAAATAAATAATATAAAACCCGACGCATAGCGATGGCCTCCTCCTTCCCCTTCATAGCCATACCCTAACCTCCGGCGCAATAACATCGTTGAACTGTGTTGTCTCGCTTGGTGTTGTAAATACATGTCGTAAAAGTAAATTCACTAAATAAATAATATAAAGCCCGACGCATAGCGATAGAATCCTTCTTTCCCTTCATAGCCATACCCTAACCTCTGGCGTAATAACATCGTTGAACTGTGTTGTCTCGCTTGATATTGTAAATAGATGTCGTAAAAGTAAATTCACTAAATAAATAATATAAAACCCGACGCATAGCGATGGTCCCCTCCTTCCCCTTCATAGCCATACCCTAACCTCCGGCGCAATAACATCGTTGAACTGTGCTGTCTCGCTTGGTATTGTAAAAATATGTCGTAAAAGTAAATTCACTAAATAAATAATATAAAGCCCGACGCATAGCGATATAATCCTCCTTCCCCTTCATAGCCATACCCTAACCTCTGGCGTAATAACATCGTTGGACTGTGCTGTCTTGCTTGGTTTTGTGTATGAATATCATAACAGTAAATTCTCCAAAATACATAACATAAAACACGACGCATAGCGATGGCCCCCTTCTTTCCCTTCATAGCCATACCCTAACCTCCGCCGCAATAACATCGTTGAACTGTGTTGTCTCGCTTGATATTGTAAATAGATGTCGTAAAAGTAAATTCACTAAATAAATAATATAAAACCCGACGCATAGCGATGGCCTCCTCCTTCCCCTTCATAGCCATACCCTAACCTCCGGCGCAATAACATCGTTGGACCGTGCTGTTTCGCTTGGTATTGTAAATACATGTCGTAAAAGTAAATTCACTGAATAAATAATATAAAACCCGACGCATAGCGATGGTCCCCTCCTTCCCCTTCATAGCCATACCCTAACCTCCGGCGCAATAACATCGTTGAACTGTGCTGTCTCGCTTGGTATTGTAAATAGATGTCGTAAAAGTAAATTCACTAAATAAATAATATAAAGCCCGACGCATAGCGATATAATCCTCCTTCCCTTTCATAGCCATACCCTAACCTCTGGCGTAATAACATCGTTGGACTGTGCTGTCTTGCTTGGTTTTGTGTATGAATATCATAACAGTAAATTCTCCAAAATACATAACATAAAACACGACGCATAGCGATGGCCCCCTTCTTTCCCTTCATAGCCATACCCTAACCTCCGCCGCAATAACATCGTTGAACTGTGTTGTCTCGCTTGATATTGTAAATAGATGTCGTAAAAGTAAATTCACTAAATAAATAATATAAAACCCGACGCATAGCGATGGCCTCCTCCTTCCCCTTCATAGCCATACCCTAACCTCCGGCGCAATAACATCGTTGGACCGTGCTGTTTCGCTTGGTATTGTAAATACATGTCGTAAAAGTAAATTCACTAAATAAATAATATAAAACCCGACGCATAGCGATGGCCTCCTCCTTCCCCTTCATAGCCATACCCTAACCTCCGGCGCAATAACATCGTTGGACCGTGCTGTTTCGCTTGGTATTGTAAATACATGTCGTAAAAGTAAATTCACTAAATAAATAATATAAAACCCGACGCATAGCGATGGCCTCCTCCTTCCCCTTCATAGCCATACCCTAACCTCCGGCGCAATAACATCGTTGGACCGTGCTGTTTCGCTTGGTATTGTAAATACATGTCGTAAAAGTAAATTCACTAAATAAATAATATAAAACCCGACGCATAGCGATGGTCCCCTCCTTCCCCTTCATAGCCATACCCTAACCTCCGGCGCAATAACATCGTTGAACTGTGCTGTCTCGCTTGGTATTGTAAATAGATGTCGTAAAAGTAAATTCACTAAATAAATAATATAAAGCCCGACGCATAGCGATAGAATCCTTCTTTCCCTTCATAGCCATACCCTAACCTCCGTCGCAATAACACCGTTGGATGCTGTCTCGCTTGGTATTGTAAATAGATGCCGTAAAAGTAAATTCTCTAAATATATAACATGAAACCCGACGCATAGCGATGGCCTCCTCCTTCCCCTTCATAGCCATACCGTAACCTCTGGCGTAATAACATCGTTGGACTGTGCTGTCTTGCTTGGTTTTGTGTATGAATATCATAACAGTAAATTCTCCAAAATACATAACATAAAACACGACGCATAGCGATGGCCCCCTTCTTTCCCTTCATAGCCATACCCTAACCTCCGCCGCAATAACATCGTTGAACTGTGTTGTCTCGCTTGATATTGTAAATAGATGTCGTAAAAGTAAATTCACTAAATAAATAATATAAAACCCGACGCATAGCGATGGTCCCCTCCTTCCCCTTCATAGCCATACCCTAACCTCCGGCGCAATAACATCGTTGAACTGTGCTGTCTCGCTTGATATTGTAAATAATGTCGTAAAAGTAAATTCACTAAATAAATAATATAAAACCCGACGCATAGCGATGGCCTCCTCCTTCCCCTTCATAGCCATACCCTAACCTCCGGCGCAATAACATCGTTGGACCGTGCTGTTTCGCTTGGTATTGTAAATACATGTCGTAAAAGTAAATTCACTAAATAAATAATATAAAACCCGACGCATAGCGATGGCCTCCTCCTTCCCCTTCATAGCCATACCCTAACCTCCGGCGCAATAACATCGTTGGACCGTGCTGTTTCGCTTGGTATTGTAAATACATGTCGTAAAAGTAAATTCACTAAATAAATAATATAAAACCCTACGCATAGCGATGGTCCCCTCCTTCCCCTTCATAGCCATACCCTAACCTCCGGCGCAATAACATCGTTGAACTGTGCTGTCTCGCTTGGTATTGTAAATAGATGTCGTAAAAGTAAATTCACTAAATAAATAATATAAAGCCCGACGCATAGCGATAGAATCCTTCTTTCCCTTCATAGCCATACCCTAACCTCCGTCGCAATAACACCGTTGGATGCTATCTCGCTGGGTATTGTAAATAGATGCCGTAAAAGTAAATTCTCTAAATATATAACATGAAACCCGACGCATAGCGATGGCCTCCTCCTTCCCCTTCATAGCCATACCGTAACCTCCGCCGCAATAACATCGTTGAACTGTGTTGTCTCGCTTGGTATTGTAAATAGATGTCGTAAAAGTAAATTCACTAAATAAATAATATAAAGCCCGACGCATAGCGATAGAATCCTTCTTTCCCTTCATAGCCATACCCTAACCTCCGTCGCAATAACACCGTTGGATGCTGTCTCGCTTGGTATTGTAAATAGATGCCGTAAAAGTAAATTCTCTAAATATATAACATGAAACCCGACGCATAGCGATGGCCTCCTCCTTCCCCTTCATAGCCATACCGTAACCTCCGCCGCAATAACATCGTTGAACTGTGTTGTCTCCCTTGATATTGTAAATACATGTCGTAAAAGTAAATTCACTAAATAAATAATATAAAGCCCGACGCATAGCGATGGCCTCCTCCTTCCCCTTCATAGCCATACCCTAACCTCCGGCGCAATAACATCGTTGGACCGTGCTGTTTCGCTTGGTATCGTAAATAGATGTCGTAAAAGGAAATTCACTAAATAAATAATATAAAACCCTACGCATAGCGATGGTCCCCTCCTTCCCCTTCATAGCCATACCCTAACCTCCGGCGCAATAACATCGTTGAACTGTGCTGTCTCGCTTGGTATTGTAAATAGATGTCGTAAAAGTAAATTCACTAAATAAATAATATAAAGCCCGACGCATAGCGATAGAATCCTTCTTTCCCTTCATAGCCATACCCTAACCTCCGTCGCAATAACACCGTTGGATGCTGTCTCGCTTGGTATTGTAAATAGATGCCGTAAAAGTAAATTCTCTAAATATATAACATGAAACCCGACGCATAGCGATGGCCTCCTCCTTCCCCTTCATAGCCATACCGTAACCTCTGGCGTAATAACATCGTTGGACTGTGCTGTCTTGCTTGGTTTTGTGTATGAATATCATAACAGTAAATTCTCCAAAATACATAACATAAAACACGACGCATAGCGATGGCCCCCTTCTTTCCCTTCATAGCCATACCCTAACCTCCGCCGCAATAACATCGTTGAACTGTGTTGTCTCGCTTGATATTGTAAATAGATGTCGTAAAAGTAAATTCACTAAATAAATAATATAAAACCCGACGCATAGCGATGGTCCCCTCCTTCCCCTTCATAGCCATACCCTAACCTCCGGCGCAATAACATCGTTGAACTGTGCTGTCTCGCTTGATATTGTAAATAATGTCGTAAAAGTAAATTCACTAAATAAATAATATAAAACCCGACGCATAGCGATGGCCTCCTCCTTCCCCTTCATAGCCATACCCTAACCTCCGGCGCAATAACATCGTTGGACCGTGCTGTTTCGCTTGGTATTGTAAATACATGTCGTAAAAGTAAATTCACTAAATAAATAATATAAAACCCGACGCATAGCGATGGCCTCCTCCTTCCCCTTCATAGCCATACCCTAACCTCCGGCGCAATAACATCGTTGGACCGTGCTGTTTCGCTTGGTATTGTAAATACATGTCGTAAAAGTAAATTCACTAAATAAATAATATAAAACCCTACGCATAGCGATGGTCCCCTCCTTCCCCTTCATAGCCATACCCTAACCTCCGGCGCAATAACATCGTTGAACTGTGCTGTCTCGCTTGGTATTGTAAATAGATGTCGTAAAAGTAAATTCACTAAATAAATAATATAAAGCCCGACGCATAGCGATAGAATCCTTCTTTCCCTTCATAGCCATACCCTAACCTCCGTCGCAATAACACCGTTGGATGCTGTCTCGCTGGGTATTGTAAATAGATGCCGTAAAAGTAAATTCTCTAAATATATAACATGAAACCCGACGCATAGCGATGGCCTCCTCCTTCCCCTTCATAGCCATACCGTAACCTCCGCCGCAATAACATCGTTGAACTGTGTTGTCTCGCTTGGTATTGTAAATAGATGTCGTAAAAGTAAATTCACTAAATAAATAATATAAAGCCCGACGCATAGCGATAGAATCCTTCTTTCCCTTCATAGCCATACCCTAACCTCCGTCGCAATAACACCGTTGGATGCTGTCTCGCTTGGTATTGTAAATAGATGCCGTAAAAGTAAATTCTCTAAATATATAACATGAAACCCGACGCATAGCGATGGCCTCCTCCTTCCCCTTCATAGCCATACCGTAACCTCCGCCGCAATAACATCGTTGAACTGTGTTGTCTCCCTTGATATTGTAAATACATGTCGTAAAAGTAAATTCACTAAATAAATAATATAAAGCCCGACGCATAGCGATATAGTCCTCCTTCCCCTTCATAGCCATACCCTAACCTCTGGCGTAATAACATCGTTGGACTGTGCTGTCTTGCTTGGTTTTGTGTATGAATATCATAACAGTAAATTCTCCAAAATACATAACATAAAACACGACGCATAGCGATGGCCCCCTTCTTTCCCTTCATAGCCATACCCTAACCTCCGCAGCAATAACATCGTTGAACTGTGTTGTCTCGCTTGATATTGTAAATAGATGTCGTAAAAGTAAATTCACTAAATAAATAATATAAAACCCGACGCATAGCGATGGCCTCCTCCTTCCCCTTCATAGCCATACCCTAACCTCCGGCGCAATAACATCGTTGAACTGTGTTGTCTCCCTTGATATTGTAAATACAGGGTGCGCCATCTTTTATGTCGGCAAGTAAATACTGAATAACTTTGACATTTGTCAACCGATAGACATAACTAGACACGTTTTTGAAGCGTCAGTTCAGTACAATTTATTGTAGTCATGAATTACTTCACACCAAAATAACTAGCTGAAATAGTGACGCTGTACATTGAGAATAGTCGTTCAGTTGTATTAACTCAACGTCATATCGTCGAAAATATCGTGGCCAAAGACCACCGTGCGACAACACTATTCGACGTTTGGTGTCAAATTTTGTTGAGCACAGGACAGTGAGAGATCGTCAACATGCTGTTCATCAACGACCAAGACGTTCCAATGAACTGGTTGAAGCGGTCAGAGAAAACGTTGCCCAGAACCCAAAGGTGTCGTATCGTCGCCGCGCTCAGCAGTTTGGCGTTAGTGGAACCACTTTGCGGCGCATTTTGAAGAATGATTTGCACTTGTTTCCGTATAAAGGGCAGTTAACACAAAAACTATTGCCGACAGACCGTGCACGTTACTTGGAATATGCCCAAACGGTCGCTCGAACCTGATTTTTGGAAGCAAATTTTGATGACCGACGAGGCCCATTTCACACTATCTGGCAGCGTTAGTAAGCAAAATTGCCGCATTTGGGGAACGGAAAATCCTCACGAGATCCACGAAACGTCATTCCATGATCAAAAAGTGACTGTTTAGGTTGGCATTTGCGCCAAAACCATCACTGGGCCATTCTTTTTCAGAGAAAATGAAACAGTCAATGGAAATCGATATCGGTGGATGTTGGCTCATTATGTTTGCCCGCAAATGCATGATAAAGGTCTTGACGGTTACTGGTTCCAACAAGACGGAGCGCCATGCCACACTGCTCATCAAACAATTCAGTTTCTCCAACAAAAATTTCCTGGACGTCTGATATCCAAAAGAGGTGATATTGACTGACCACCCAGGTCTCCGGATCTGACTGCCCCGGACTTCTTCTTGTGGGGTTATTTGAAAAACAAAGTGTAAGCCACCAAGCCTCAGACTATTGACGGACTCAAAGCTAACATTCGTGCCGAAATCATCGCGATACCGCCCGAGATGCTCGAGAAGGTAACGGAAAACGCAGCAAAAAGGGTACATTTGGCTTTGGCCCTTCGAGGCGGCCACTGGATTGATGTTGTATTCAAAAAATAGTATAAATAAATTGCAATGGATCAAATCGAATAAAAATATCTCATAAATCGAAATCAGTTGTTTTTTTTCAAAGTTATTTAGTGCATACATACCGACATAAAACATGGCGCACCCTGTACATGTCGTAAAAGTAAATTCACTAAATAAATAATATAAAACCCGACGCATAGCGATGGTCCCCTCCTTCCCCTTCATAGCCATACCCTAACCTCCGGCGCAATAACATCGTTGAACTGTGCTGTCTCGCTTGGTATTGTAAATAGATGTCGTAAAAGTAAATTCACTAAATAAATAATATAAAGCCCGACGCATAGCGATATAATCCTCCTTCCCTTTCATAGCCATACCCTAACCTCTGGCGTAATAACATCGTTGGACTGTGCTGTCTTGCTTGGTTTTGTGTATGAATATCATAACAGTAAATTCTCCAAAATACATAACATAAAACACGACGCATAGCGATGGCCCCCTTCTTTCCCTTCATAGCCATACCCTAACCTCCGCCGCAATAACATCGTTGAACTGTGTTGTCTCGCTTGATATTGTAAATAGATGTCGTAAAAGTAAATTCACTAAATAAATAATATAAAACCCGACGCATAGCGATGGCCTCCTCCTTCCCCTTCATAGCCATACCCTAACCTCCGGCGCAATAACATCGTTGGACCGTGCTGTTTCGCTTGGTATTGTAAATACATGTCGTAAAAGTAAATTCACTAAATAAATAATATAAAACCCGACGCATAGCGATGGTCCCCTCCTTCCCCTTCATAGCCATACCCTAACCTCCGGCGCAATAACATCGTTGAACTGTGCTGTCTCGCTTGGTATTGTAAATAGATGTCGTAAAAGTAAATTCACTAAATAAATAATATAAAGCCCGACGCATAGCGATAGAATCCTTCTTTCCCTTCATAGCCATACCCTAACCTCCGTCGCAATAACACCGTTGGATGCTGTCTCGCTTGGTATTGTAAATAGATGCCGTAAAAGTAAATTCTCTAAATATATAACATGAAACCCGACGCATAGCGATGGCCTCCTCCTTCCCCTTCATAGCCATACCGTAACCTCCGCCGCAATAACATCGTTGAACTGTGTTGTCTCGCTTGGTATTGTAAATAGATGTCGTAAAAGTAAATTCACTAAATAAATAATATAAAGCCCGACGCATAGCGATAGAATCCTTCCTTCCCTTCATAGCCATACCCTAACCTCCGCCGCAATAACATCGTTGAACTGTGTTGTCACGCTTGATATTGTAAATAGATGCCGTAAAAGTAAATTCTCTAAATATATAACATGAAACCCGACGCATAGCGATGGCCTCCTCCTTCCCCTTCATAGCCATACCCTAACCTCCGCCGCAATAACATCGTTGGACCGTGCTGTCTCGCTTGGTACTGTAGATAGATGTCGTAAAAGTAAATTCACTAAATAAATAATATAAAACCCGACGCATAGCGATGGCCTCCTCCTTCCCCTTCATAGCCATACCCTAACCTCCGGCGCAATAACATCGTTGAACTGTGTTGTCTCGCTTGATATTGTAAATAGATGTCGTAAAAATAAATTCACTAAATAAATAATATAAAGCCCGACGCATAGCGATGGACTCATCCTTCCCCTTCATAGCCATACCCTAACCTCCGGCGCAATAACATCGTTGAACTGTGCTGTCTCGCTTGGTATTGTAAATAGATGTCGTAAAAGTAAATTCTCTAAATATATAACATGAAACCCGACGCATAGCGATGGCCTCCTCCTTCCCCTTCATAGCCATACCCTAACCTCCGCCGCAATAACATCGTTGAACTGTGCTGTCTCGCTTGGTATTGTAAATAGATGTCGTAAAAGTAAATTCTCTAAATATATAACATGAAACCCGACGCATAGCGATGGCCTCCTCCTTCCCCTTCATAGCCATACCCTAACCTCCGCCGCAATAACATCGTTGGACCGTGCTGTCTCGCTTGATATTGTAAATAGATGTCGTAAAAGTAAATTCACTAAATAAATAATATAAAGCCCGACGCATAGCGATGGACTCATCCTTCCCCTTCATAGCCATACCCTAACCTCCGGCGCAATAACATCGTTGAACTGTGTTGTCTCGCTTGATATTGTAAATAGATGTCGTAAAAGTAAATTCACTAAATAAATAATATAAAGCCCGACGCATAGCGATGGACTCATCCTTCCCCTTCATAGCCATACCCTAACCTCGGGCGCAATAACATCGTTGGACCGTGCTGTCTCGCTTGGTATTGTAAATAGATGCCGTAAAAGTAAATTCTCTAAATATATAACATGAAACCCGACGCATAGCGATGGCCTCCTCCTTCCCCTTCATAGCCATACCGTAACCTCCGCCGCAATAACATCGTTGAACTGTGTTGTCTCGCTTGGTATTGTAAATAGATGTCGTAAAAGTAAATTCACTAAATAAATAATATAAAGCCCGACGCATAGCGATAGAATCCTTCTTTCCCTTCATAGCCATACCCTAACCTCCGCCGCAATAACATCGTTGAACTGTGTTGTCTCGCTTGATATTGTAAATAGATGCCGTAAAAGTAAATTCTCTAAATATATAACATGAAACCCGACGCATAGCGATGGCCCCCTTCTTTCCCTTCATAGCCATACCCTAACCTCCGCCGCAATAACATCGTTGAACTGTGCTGTCTCGCTTGGTATTGTAAATAGATGTCGTAAAAGTAAATTCTCTAAATATATAACATGAAACCCGACGCATAGCGATATAATCCTCCTTCCCTTTCATAGCCATACCCTAACCTCTGGCGTAATAACATCGTTGGACTGTGCTGTCTTGCCTGGTTTTGTGTATGAATATCATAACAGTAAATTCTCCAAAATACATAACATAAAACACGACGCATAGCGATGGCCCCCTTCTTTCCCTTCATAGCCATACCCTAACCTCCGCCGCAATAACATCGTTGAACTGTGTTGTCTCGCTTGATATTGTAAATAGATGTCGTAAAAGTAAATTCACTAAATAAATAATATAAAACCCGACGCATAGCGATGGCCTCCTCCTTCCCCTTCATAGCCATACCCTAACCTCCGGCGCAATAACATCGTTGGACCGTGCTGTTTCGCTTGGTATTGTAAATACATGTCGTAAAAGTAAATTCACTAAATAAATAATATAAAACCCGACGCATAGCGATGGTCCCCTCCTTCCCCTTCATAGCCATACCCTAACCTCCGGCGCAATAACATCGTTGAACTGTGCTGTCTCGCTTGGTATTGTAAATAGATGTCGTAAAAGTAAATTCACTAAATAAATAATATAAAGCCCGACGCATAGCGATATAATCCTCCTTCCCCTTCATAGCCATACCCTAACCTCTGGCGTAATAACATCGTTGGACTGTGCTGTCTTGCTTGGTTTTGTGTATGAATATCATAACAGTAAATTCTCCAAAACACATAACATAAAACACGACGCATAGCGATGGCCCCCTTCTTTCCCTTCATAGCCATACCCTAACCTCCGCCGCAATAACATCGTTGAACTGTGTTGTCTCGCTTGATATTGTAAATAGATGTCGTAAAAGTAAATTCACTAAATAAATAATATAAAACCCGACGCATAGCGATGGCCTCCTCCTTCCCCTTCATAGCCATACCCTAACCTCCGGCGCAATAACATCGTTGAACTGTGTTGTCTCCCTTGATATTGTAAATACATGTCGTAAAAGTAAATTCACTAAATAAATAATATAAAACCCGACGCATAGCGATGGTCCCCTCCTTCCCCTTCATAGCCATACCCTAACCTCCGGCGCAATAACATCGTTGAACTGTGCTGTCTCGCTTGGTATTGTAAATAGATGTCGTAAAAGTAAATTCACTAAATAAATAATATAAAGCCCGACGCATAGCGATATAATCCTCCTTCCCTTTCATAGCCATACCCTAACCTCTGGCGTAATAACATCGTTGGACTGTGCTGTCTTGCTTGGTTTTGTGTATGAATATCATAACAGTAAATTCTCCAAAATACATAACATAAAACACGACGCATAGCGATGGCCCCCTTCTTTCCCTTCATAGCCATACCCTAACCTCCGCCGCAATAACATCGTTGAACTGTGTTGTCTCGCTTGATATTGTAAATAGATGTCGTAAAAGTAAATTCACTAAGTAAATAATATAAAACCCGACGCATAGCGATGGCCTCCTCCTTCCCCTTCATAGCCATACCCTAACCTCCGGCGCAATAACATCGTAGGGCCGTGCTGTTTCGCTTGGTATTGTAAATACATGTCGTAAAAGTAAATTCACTAAATAAATAATATAAAACCCGACGCATAGCGATGGTCCCCTCCTTCCCCTTCATAGCCATACCCTAACCTCCGGCGCAATAAGATCGTTGAACTGTGCTGTCTCGCTTGGTATTGTAAATAGATGTCGTAAAAGTAAATTCACTAAATAAATAATATAAAGCCCGACGCACAGCGATAGAATCCTTCTTTCCCTTCATAGACATACCCTAACCTCCGCCGCAATAACATCGTTGAACTGTGTTGTCTCGCTTGATATTGTAAATAGATGCCGTAAAAGTAAATTCTCTAAATATATAACATGAAACCCGACGCATAGCAATGGCCTCCTCCTTCCCCTTCATAGCCATACCCTAACCTCCGTCGCAATAACACCGTTGGATGCTGTCTCGCTTGGTATTGTAAATAGATGCCGTAAAAGTAAATTCTCTAAATATATAACATGAAACCCGACGCATAGCGATGGCCTGCTCCTTCCCCTTCATAGCCATACCGTAACCTCCGCCGCAATAACATCGTTGAACTGTGTTGTCTCGCTTGGTATTGTAAATAGATGTCGTAAAAGTAAATTCACTAAATAAATAATATAAAGCCCGACGCATAGCGATAGAATCCTTCTTTCCCTTCATAGCCATACCCTAACCTCCGCCGCAATAACATCGTTGAACTGTGTTGTCTCGCTTGATATTGTAAATAGATGCCGTAAAAGTAAATTCTCTAAATATATAACATGAAACCCGACGCATAGCGATGGCCTCCTCCTTCCCCTTCATAGCCATACCCTAACCTCCGCCGCAATAACATCGTTGGACCGTGCTGTCTCGCTTGGTACTGTAGATAGATGTCGTAAAAGTAAATTCACTAAATAAATAATATAAAACCCGACGCATAGCGATGGCCTCCTCCTTCCCCTTCATAGCCATACCCTAACCTCCGGCGCAATAACATCGTTGAACTGTGTTGTCTCGCTTGATATTGTAAATAGATGTCGTAAAAGTAAATTCACTAAATAAATAATATAAAGCCCGACGCATAGCGATGGACTCATCCTTCCCCTTCATAGCCATACCCTAACCTCCGGCGCAATAACATCGTTGAACTGTGCTGTCTCGCTTGGTATTGTAAATAGATGTCGTAAAAGTAAATTCTCTAAATATATAACATGAAACCCGACGCATAGCGATGGCCTCCTTCCCCTTCATAGCCATACCCTAACCTCCGCCGCAATAACATCGTTGAACTGTGCTGTCTCGCTTGGTATTGTAAATAGATGTCGTAAAAGTAAATTCTCTAAATATATAACATGAAACCCGACGCATAGCGATGGCCTCCTCCTTCCCCTTCATAGCCATACCCTAACCTCCGCCGCAATAACATCGTTGGACCGTGCTGTCTCGCTTGATATTGTAAATAGATGTCGTAAAAGTAAATTCACTAAATAAATAATATAAAGCCCGACGCATAGCGATGGACTCATCCTTCCCCTTCATAGCCATACCCTAACCTCCGGCGCAATAACATCGTTGAACTGTGTTGTCTCGCTTGATATTGTAAATAGATGTCGTAAAAGTAAATTCACTAAATAAATAATATAAAGCCCGACGCATAGCGATGGACTCATCCTTCCCCTTCATAGCCATACCCTAACCTCCGGCGCAATAACATCGTTGGACCGTGCTGTCTCGCTTGGTATTGTAAATAGATGCCGTAAAAGTAAATTCTCTAAATATATAACATGAAACCCGACGCATAGCGATGGCCTCCTCCTTCCCCTTCATAGCCATACCGTAACCTCCGCCGCAATAACATCGTTGAACTGTGTTGTCTCGCTTGGTATTGTAAATAGATGTCGTAAAAGTAAATTCACTAAATAAATAATATAAAGCCCGACGCATAGCGATAGAATCCTTCTTTCCCTTCATAGCCATACCCTAACCTCCGCCGCAATAACATCGTTGAACTGTGTTGTCTCGCTTGATATTGTAAATAGATGCCGTAAAAGTAAATTCTCTAAATATATAACATGAAACCCGACGCATAGCGATGGCCCCCTTCTTTCCCTTCATAGCCATACCCTAACAACCTCCGCCGCAATAACATCGTTGAACTGTGCTGTCTCGCTTGGTATTGTAAATAGATGTCGTAAAAGTAAATTCTCTAAATATATAACATGAAACCCGACGCATAGCGATGGCCTCCTCCTTCCCCTTCATAGCCATACCCTAACCTCCGCCGCAATAACATCGTTGGACCGTGCTGTCTCGCTTGGTACTGTAGATAGATGTCGTAAAAGTAAATTCACTAAATAAATAATATAAAACCCGACGCATAGCGATGGCCTCCTCCTTCCCCTTCATAGCCATACCCTAACCTCCGGCGCAATAACATCGTTGAACTGTGTTGTCTCGCTTGATATTGTAAATAGATGTCGTAAAAGTAAATTCACTAAATAAATAATATAAAGCCCGACGCATAGCGATGGACTCATCCTTCCCCTTCATAGCCATACCCTAACCTCCGGCGCAATAACATCGTTGAACTGTGCTGTCTCGCTTGGTATTGTAAATAGATGTCGTAAAAGTAAATTCTCTAAATATATAACATGAAACTCGACGCATAGCGATGGCCTCCTCCTTCCCCTTCATAGCCATACCCTAACCTCCGCCGCAATAACATCGTTGGACCGTGCTGTCTCGCTTGGTACTGTAGATAGATGTCGTAAAAGTAAATTCACTAAATAAATAATATAAAGCCCGACGCATAGCGATAGAATCCTTCTTTCCCTTCATAGCCATACCCTAACCTCCGCCGCAATAACATCGTTGAACTGTGCTGTCTCGCTTGGTATTGTAAATAGATGTCGTAAAAGTAAATTCTCTAAATATATAACATGAAACCCGACGCATAGCGATGGCCTCCTCCTTCCCCTTCATAGCCATACCCTAACCTCCGCCGCAATAACATCGTTGGACCGTGCTGTCTCGCTTGATATTGTAAATAGATGTCGTAAAAGTAAATTCACTAAATAAATAATATAAAGCCCGACGCATAGCGATGGACTCATCCTTCCCCTTCATAGCCATACCCTAACCTCCGGCGCAATAACATCGTTGAACTGTGTTGTCTCGCTTGGTATTGTAAATAGATGTCGTAAAAGTAAATTCACTAAATAAATAATATAAAGCCCGACGCATAGCGATGGACTCATCCTTCCCCTTCATAGCCATACCCTAACCTCCGGCGCAATAACATCGTTGGACCGTGCTGTCTCGCTTGGTATTGTAAATACATGTCGTAAAAGTAAATTCACTAAATAAATAATATAAAACCCGACGCATAGCGATGGCCTCCTCCTTCCCCTTCATAGCCATACCCTAACCTCCGCCGCAATAACATCGTTGGACCGTGCTGTCTCGCTTGATATTGTAAATAGATGTCGTAAAAGTAAATTCACTAAATAAATAATATAAAGCCCGACGCATAGCGATGGACTCATCCTTCCCCTTCATAGCCATACCCTAACCTCCGGCGCAATAACATCGTTGAACTGTGTTGTCTCGCTTGATATTGTAAATAGATGTCGTAAAAGTAAATTCACTAAATAAATAATATAAAGCCCGACGCATAGCGATGGACTCATCCTTCCCCTTCATAGCCATACCCTAACCTCCGGCGCAATAACATCGTTGGACCGTGCTGCCTCGCTTGGTATTGTAAATAGATGTCGTAAAAGTAAATTCACTAAATAAATATAATATAAAACCCGACGCATAGCGATGGCCTCCTCCTTCCCCTTCATAGCCATACCCTAACCTCCGGCGCAATAACATCGTTGAACTGTGTTGTCTCGCTTGATATTGTAAATAGATGTCGTAAAAGTAAATTCACTAAATAAATAATATAAAGCCCGACGCATAGCGATGGACTCATCCTTCCCCTTCATAGCCATACCCTAACCTCCGGCGCAATAACATCGTTGGACCGTGCTGTCTCGCTTGGTATTGTAAATAGATGTCGTAAAAGTAAATTCACTAAATAAATAATATAAAACCCGACGCATAGCGATGGCCTCCTCCTTCCCCTTCATAGCCATACCCTAACCTCCGGCGCAATAACATCGTTGGTCCGTGATGTCTCGCTTGGTATCGTAAATAGATGTCGTAAAAGTAAATTCACTAAATAAATAATATAAAACCCGACGTATAGCGATGGCCTCCTCCTTCCCCTTCATAGCCATACCCTAACCTCCGGCGCAATAACATCGTTGGTCCGTGATGTCTCGCTTGGTATTGTAAATAGATGTCGTAAAAGTAAATTCACTAAATAAATAATATAAAACCCGACGCATAGCGATGGCCTCCTCCTTCCCCTTCATAGCCATACCCTAACCTCCGCCGCAATAACATCGTTGGACCGTGCTGTCTCGCTTGATATTGTAAATAGATGTCGTAAAAGTAAATTCACTAAATAAATAATATAAAGCCCGACGCATAGCGATGGACTCATCCTTCCCCTTCATAGCCATACCCTAACCTCCGGCGCAATAACATCGTTGAACTGTGTTGTCTCGCTTGATATTGTAAATAGATGTCGTAAAAGTAAATTCACTAAATAAATAATATAAAGCCCGACGCATAGCGATGGACTCATCCTTCCCCTTCATAGCCATACCCTAACCTCCGGCGCAATAACATCGTTGGACCGTGCTGTCTCGCTTGGTATTGTAAATAGATGTCGTAAAAGTAAATTCACTAAATAAATAATATAAAGCCCGACGCATAGCGATGGACTCATCCTTCCCCTTCATAGCCATACCCTAACCTCCGGCGCAATAACATCGTTGGACCGTGCTGTCTCGCTTGGTATTGTAAATAGATGTCGTAAAAGTAAATTCACTAAATAAATAATATAAAGCCCGACGCATAGCGATGGACTCATCCTTCCCCTTCATAGCCATACCCTAACCTCCGGCGCAATAACATCGTTGGTCCGTGATGTCTCGCTTGGTATCGTAAATAGATGTCGTAAAAGTAAATTCACTAAATAAATATAATATAAAACCCGACGCATAGCGATGGCCTCCTCCTTCCCCTTCATAGCCATACCCTAACCTCCGGCGCAATAACATCGTTGGTCCGTGATGTCTCGCTTGGTATTGTAAATAGATGTCGTAAAAGTAAATTCACTAAATAAATAATATAAAACCCGACGCATAGCGATGGCCTCCTCCTTCCCCTTCATAGCCATACCCTAACCTCCGGCGCAATAACATCGTTGGTCCGTGATGTCTCGCTTGGTATCGTAAATAGATGCCGTAAAAGTAAATTCACTAAATAAATAATATAAAACCCGACGCATAGCGATGGCCTCCTCCTTCCCCTTCATAGCCATACCCTAACCTCCAGCGCAATAACATCGTTGGTCCGTGATGTCTCGCTTGGTATCGTAAATAGATGTCGTAAAAGTAAATTCACTAAATAAATATAATATAAAACCCGACGCATAGCGATGGACTCATCCTTCCCCTTCATCGCCATACCCTAACCTCCGGCGCAATAACATCGTTGGTCCGTGATGTCTCGCTTGGTATCGTAAATAGATGTCGTAAAAGTAAATTCACTAAATAAATAATATAAAACCCGACGCATAGCGATGGCCTCCTCCTTCCCCTTCATAGCCATACCCTAACCTCCGGCGCAATAACATCGTTGGTCCGTGATGTCTCGCTTGGTATCGTAAATAGATGTCGTAAAAGTAAATTCACTAAATAAATATAATATAAAACCCGACGCATAGCGATGGACTCATCCTTCCCCTTCATAGCCATACCCTAACCTCCGGCGCAATAACATCGTTGGTCCGTGATGTCTCGCTTGGTATCGTAAATAGATGTCGTAAAAGTAAATTCACTAAATAAATATAATATAAAACCCGACGCATAGCGATGGCCTCCTCCTTCCCCTTCATAGCCATACCCTAACCTCCGGCGCAATAACATCGTTGGTCCGTGATGTCTCGCTTGGTATTGTAAATAGATGTCGTAAAAGTAAATTCACTAAATAAATAATATAAAACCCGACGCATAGCGATGGCCTCCTCCTTCCCCTTCATAGCCATACCCTAACCTCCGCCGCAATAACATCGTTGGACCGTGCTGTCTCGCTTGATATTGTAAATAGATGTCGTAAAAGTAAATTCACTAAATAAATAATATAAAGCCCGACGCATAGCGATGGACTCATCCTTCCCCTTCATAGCCATACCCTAACCTCCGGCGCAATAACATCGTTGAACTGTGTTGTCTCGCTTGATATTGTAAATAGATGTCGTAAAAGTAAATTCACTAAATAAATAATATAAAGCCCGACGCATAGCGATGGACTCATCCTTCCCCTTCATAGCCATACCCTAACCTCCGGCGCAATAACATCGTTGGACCGTGCTGTCTCGCTTGGTATTGTAAATAGATGTCGTAAAAGTAAATTCACTAAATAAATATAATATAAAACCCGACGCATAGCGATGGCCTCCTCCTTCCCCTTCATAGCCATACCCTAACCTCCGGCGCAATAACATCGTTGGACCGTGCTGTCTCGCTTGGTATTGTAAATAGATGTCGTAAAAGTAAATTCACTAAATAAATAATATAAAACCCGACGCATAGCGATGGCCTCCTCCTTCCCCTTCATAGCCATACCCTAACCTCCGGCGCAATAACATCTTTGGACTGTGCTGTCTCGCTTGGTATTGTGCATGTATGTCGTAAAAGTAAATTCTCCAAATATATAACATAAAACTTGACGCATAAACATCATTCCGCGTGGGCAGCGCAGGCGTCAACGCATCTCGGAAAAAGTCGCCTAAGTCGGATTTATATATTTTTTTATTATGTTAGAAACGTTGTCGCGCTTTGTGCAACCTATGGTTACATAGTACAGACATTCTTCTATCTTTTGCCAGATTCTCATCCACAGACATCGTTCGGCGTCGGCGGCGCAGACGTCAACGCCTCGTGGTAAAATTCGTATAAGTCCAATTAATATATTTTTTACTATTACAATGGCTATATAGTGATACATTTAGCCAAAGTGTTCGTTTGCAGTCATATACCGCCGTGCGCGGCACGAGCGTCAACGCAAAAACAGCGTTAGCGGTTCCTTTGCCCCTATAAGTTGAGCCGATACGCCAATGACTTTCTAGCACCCGTCCGAGGGCGACGCGGTGAACTGTCAACGCGCTCCGTGCTCGGTACATTTTGTTCCTGGTATGCCGTGGAGCTCACTTGACGCACACCATAAAGATTCTAATTTTCTCGAAAACCAATCGACCGATTTGAAAAAATCAAAGGTCAAAATAAAGACTTTGACATACCTCTGAAACAAGATAATTACTCGATGCCCCTTGCCATTTAAAATGTTTGAGGGGATGATTCTGGGGGGCAAAGGGTACAAGGGGGTGAAGTAGTTTTTGGTTAAAAATTTGTCCCCCTTGACAAATCTTCTGACGTGTTTCGGCGTTTTTTCTTTTAATAAGCGGTTTTCAAGAAATCCGGGGTGGGAAGTTGTCAAATGAACACCATGTATGCATGTGAGACGTGGACTATGACTAAAGAGGAGGAAGAAAAAAATTATAAGTTGGGAAAGAAAATTGAGAGCTATTCATGGAGGAGTATGGACACACAAGGGATGGAGGATAAGAACAAACCAGGAACTTGATGACATGTATAAGAAGAAGAACCAGTATTATAGCGGTCATCAAAGCGCAAAGAATAAGGTGGCTGGGGCATATAGAGTGGTTGAATGGGATGAGAATGGTAAAATTTGTCCTAAACAGGAGGCCAATAGAGAAAGGAAGATACACCAAGAGCCAGACAGACAGACAGACAGACAGAAAAAGGTAGAAGATGACTTAAAGAAAATCAATATTAGACAATGTAAAGAGAAAGATGAAGACAGGAATAAGTAGCGTGGAATAGTACAGGATATATTCAGAAATAAGTGGTGAAACAATGCAAACAAGTATCCAAAGACAAACTTAACAAACGCTTTAGCGGTATATGTTTAAACTGTAACAAAATTAAGCCTTAGAGCAAATAAATAAATATAAAAAACCTAGGTCGCAGATTCTACAGAATAAGGTTATGCACAATCTGTTAGGCTGTGATAGATACACCTCAATCGATTTTATGCTGAGAGCCTTGGGTTGGTTTATCTAAGCAGCACATTTTAATAGTTCAGGTTTAAAAACTGCAGCCCTTCAAAAAACCTTGTATTATGATGGGAGCCGATACTTCAATGAATGGGGTATTTTCCGAACAAAATTTGATTACGGAATATCGATGTTACGTCCCCAAAAACCATATAACTAATATTTTTACATTTTACTGTGAACGCGAAGTGGCTTAAAAGCACCTGCAAAGTTCAAACATAAAATTTCGCGTCAAAGCTGTGACGTAATAAATCTAAGCGTGACGTAATAAAATAAGTCTTTCGTGGAGCTATCCTTAGAATGTGACTCTACTTTGTCATATGACCTCCTTTTCTCCATCTACAGACATAACCTTCGCTTCGTATTGATAGTGACAGATGTTTGTTTACATCATTTCATGATCTGTCTTGGTTAAATGAGATACCGTGACAGTCGTGACACCAGGGGAGGTTATGTATGCATGACACTAGTGACAGGCTGTTAAAGACGAGTGTTGCTGAATGACTAGTAAAGTTGTAAAAAGTAACTATGAAACATTCTCAGAGTAAACTGCTAATTACATAACAATGCAAAAAATGGAATAGCTGTGCAATATAACATGTATAGTGTACAAAAAGAGGGAAACTAAATAAACATAAAATAAAGTTTACATCCTTTATAGAAAAACTATGCAAAATATTAACAACGTGACAACCTTGAATCTACGCTCAATTCAAATTAAAATAGTCACATCCTATCTACATCCGGCATAAAAATCACTTTTGATTGGTTGATTTCTTAGGCGGGAGGTTTAAGAGGTTTAAATGAGCTCGTTTCAAAGGGATGATTTTCAAACAATCCATTTCAGCCATTAAACAGGCAATATTAGCAAGTTGGAAAATACCCCATTGCCTAGTAGTATTAAATAGGCGCTCAATTTAAATAAATTCAAACAAAAAGTATATTTGTACCTACGGGCTAACTTATGTACTTAATCACTTGTGTAAGTTAAAAGTTTAATTATTTATTTATCAATGGGTTACTCACCAACTAGAGAATTCACTTCAGCTGCAGCGATTTTATCAATCGTAACAAAATCGTACTTGGTCTGTGGAATGCTTGAATCGTCTGAATCGTTGCATTCTTGAACCAAGGTATCATTAGTCATTGTCATCTCGTAATCATTTTTTAATGTGCTAAATTGTTTATTGGCTGGTTTAAGAGTGGCTTTTGTAATGTAGTAGACTTTGTCCACCTGAAAAAAGAAAAATAAACAATATGAACATGAAATGTTCATAAGATATTCTATGATAGAGCCAAGAAGGCACACAAAAAGTGACTGTTTTTGTTTGGTCGAAAGCACACTCTGGTGTGTGGGGAAACGAGATAGTCGACAAAGCTGCTAAAACAGCTTGTCTACGAGATGATGTTGATTATAGCCATTCTGTATTATTGAGTGATATGAAAAATGTCTTCAAAAACAATGCGATCACTGCATGGAATCAACGTTGGACTGAGTATTGCGCTAGGTCGAAAAACCCTTATGTTGAAATAAATCCTTCCCTACCAGTCTATTCCCCCCATATTTTTGAATACCAAGTAAGCAGGGCTTACTCATCCATAATAACGAGGTTAAGACTAAACCACGGTCGTTTTAGGTCTCATTTGTACAAAATTGGTGTTGCCGACAGTAATGTATGTACCTGTGACAGCACCAAAATAGCAGACTTGAATCATATCTTCTTTGAGTGCACTAACAATGAACCCCATGTAACGAATTTCATTAGAAGATTAACTCTGGAGGATCATATACCATTACCTACCCAGTTGTCAACATTATCAACTTCCAACAGGAAATCTATCCTCGACAAAATTATTGAATTCACCAAACTAACAAAGACTGATATATAAGAAGTAAGAAAACGTATTAAACATGTATCTGTGGCTGATGGACGACGTCTGAAGCCAACCCCCCTCTTCCACACACACACACACAAGGCACACAAAAAATATACAGGGTGTCTCAGAATTTCCTTGACACGAGATATTTTCGTAACGAAAAACGGTTCAAGTAGGAAATGGGTTGTAATTCTAAGGGCCGATTTTATCAACATGCATATTTAACAAAGAATTTAACAAAGCTTTTCTATTGGATGTTATTTAGCAAAAGCTTTCTATTGGGTATTGCGGGCTAGGTTAATAAATATCGTCCAATAGTATCTTATCAATATTGAAAACAAAACAAAAAGCTGGATGACACCTTTCATCATATCGTATATAAGTTTTATAACAAAACTATTGTTGTAACAAGTGTTGTTGCAACATAGGCGATGAATGAAGTTTGCAGCTCGAGAAGAAGTCTACGATCGAAATAAATATTTTTTTGAATGTTTGAAATTAGATCACAGATCCCAGAAATAAAGTACCTAAACAATCATCTTCTGAGGCGATTTTTTCTCTAGCATGCTGGGTGGCCGAGTGGCAAAGTGGCCGACATCCTATGACTTGGTATCGCTGGTGGTGTTGGTTCGAGACCCAGTCCGTGCAACTATTTTTTTTTTATTTTTTTATCCAAAATATTCATCGATGTGTTTTACTCACGTTACACACATTTTTTTTGTATCATCGACATAAAAATGTTTTTGAATCAAATTTTATTAGACATTTTACTTGACATATTGCAAAAGCTAAGTACCGGAGGCGGTGGAGAATGCAGTCAGTGGAAGTGAAGTTTATCCGTCAATATCAATCTCCAATTGCTCTGATAGCGGTATCAAAATGAAATTATTCCAAAAAAGTACAAAAAAATGGTACAAAAAAATGATATAACATGAGTAAAAAGCATTCCAATGAATATTTTGGATAAAAAAAAGTAGTTGCACGGGCTGGGTCTCGAACCAACACCACCAGCGATACCAAGTCATACGATGTCGACTACTCTGCCACTCGGCCACCCAGCATGCTCTACAGTAAAATCGCCTCAGGAGATATTTGTTTAGGTACTTTATTACTGGGATCTGTGATCCAATTTCAAACATTCAAAAAGATATTTATTTCGATCGTCTCGAGCTGCAAACTTCATTCATCGCCTATGTTGCAACAAATATACATTTTAGTTACAACTGTTACAAGTATTTTCATGAAGTACGTCACACGGGTCAGGAGTCGTCGGCGTCTTTTCGGTTCTGGATTCAAAAACTCATTTTTATTTTGATATAACTGTTGGATTATTGCGAAAAAAAACAAAACAAAAACAGTTTTGTTGTAAAACTTATATTTGATCTCTCCATTTATCACAAAAAAATTATTCAAAACCCTAATTTTTTGCCATCATCATTTAGCAGAAGAAAAAACCAGCGATCAAATGTACAGTTTTTGCGGAATCTGATTGGTTGAGATTAGCAATTGCTAAACTTTTGATTAAACAAGAAAATGCAATTTTTCACCCATTTAGGATGGAAAATCAGACTGTAAAAGATACTAGACGGTTCATAATGGTCGATTTGTATACAAAGCATGTCATTTTTAACCTTTTTGAGGTAAACTTCAAGAGAAATCAATAGTTTTCAGAGAACTTTGACAGATGCATGTTCTTGAACGGGCTGCTCTGATTGGTCAAAGCCTTTGTTAAAATGCGCCTGTTGATAAAATCGACCCTAAAGGTACCAGAGGGTCTAAGATCTATCATAACATGTTTTTTACGTCATCTCCGAAAACTCACCTACATCTTTTTGTTTTCAAATAGCACCCCATAGGTTCTCCTACATAAATGATATCCCTATTTCATTTAAAATCTTGTGGTACCTTTGATGTTATATGCAAACTATGTTTTTTTCGTAAAATTATAAGCATAATATAAATAAAATAAAAATTATTTGAGGTAAAAAATGGATAAAAAATGAAACTGAGTTTTTCAAGGTTTTCACTCATTGGATATCATTGGATATTACACATGCTTCCGAAAACAATGTCTTTTTTATCCGTTACTAATTATAAAAATATTACGCCTCAAACAAATCCTTATTTTATTTATGTTATGCTCATGACTTTACGAACAAAAATTGGCTTGTGTATGAAATCAAAGGCACTACAAGATTTTAAATAAAATAATGACCTCGTTTATGTAGGAAAAGCTGTGGGGTGCCATTTGAAAAAAAGTTGGGGGTGAATGTTTCGAAATCAAGGTATGAAAGGCCCACTTAGTTTTCATTTTTATCTGTTTTTCTTACGGAAATATTTCGCCTCAAACAAATCCTAATTTTATTTATCCTATAGATGAATTGTATGACTTTACAAAAAAAAAAAAAAATAGGTTTGTGTATAAAATAAATGGTTCTACAAGATTTTAAATAAAATAAGGACCTACTTTCTGTAGGAAAAACTATTGGGTGCCATTTGGAAAAAAGTTGGGGTTAAGTTTTAAGGGTTGGAATAAAAAAAATGTTTTGAAAGCATGGTACAATCGACCCTATAGTACTCTCAAAAATTTCACTCGGTTTTTGTTTGAACTTTTTTTTTGTTACGAAAGTATCACGTGTCAAGGAAATTCAGGTACACCCAGTATATTTTTCAGTTAGAAGTTAATTCTGTTAAATTATAAAGGAATAGTTCCGTCCCGAAACATTGGAAATAAGATTTTTGTTTTATCGTCCAATACTAGAATGAAAAACCGTCCCAATATAATTGACTGAATAATTCGGAATCGTAAGACACCTGAAAAACAGTGAGTATGCATTGGCTTAAAAAACATTTAAGATCAACGTGAATGTAATTTAAGTATGCTTCCTGTCAACGTGCAAAATCTGTCCAAAACGAACAGCAATAATAGGGAATTTGGGCTTCAACCCAAACCGCTAAAGCATCTCTAATTTTGAGGACATCAATAATGGACACCTCAATAACATTGATCAAAATCTAACAGCAGGTTTATTAAGCCCAAATTATGTTCTTTAATCCTCCACCGGTCAAAGACAGCAGTCTAACATCACACATACATTCGTATATAGAATTATTTGGATTGGTATTTTGCTAGTAGGTATTGTATGACTAATGTTTCAATATTATTTTGCATAAACATAAAATACATTTTTAGGGTCACAATGTGCAAGGTTTGGTACATACCTGAATATAATCGTAGTATTTATCCACCATTTCCTTGAAAGCTGTGAGCCTAATTTCGCCACTTTCATCTAACAAATCAAGACTGAAGAGTTTTCCTTCACCTCTAGCATTTGACCAGGTTCGGATAGCAGATTTATTGGTAACTCTAGCTTTGATTATCCACCTGAAACAGTTAAAGCTTATCTATTTTCCTATAGATGAATTGTATGCAATCCTGAATAAGTTCTATTGTACAAAACGATTTAATATTAACGATTCCTATTTCAATATACATATTATACATAATAACTGTATTTTTTCCCAACAGACTCTACCGCAGTCCTAGAGGTGATAGGCAGACTAAAGAACAAAAAATCTTGGAGAGGATCATGGGAGTCGTTATTGACGTGATACATGCAGAGATAAAAACAAGATTATTTCTGCCAGGCAACGCGAAGATAAACTGAAATTTATGAAATATACATTTATTTCATTTGTAATATAGGTACAAAAAACAAGAGCACTGCACTGCGAGCACTGTACATGCAAATATTAAAACAAGCTAAATTATACAGCTACAAAATAAGATATTATGCACACAAAAATAATAATAAATCATATTTTTTGTGCTGGGCAGTTCAACAAGAAAAGAAACTGAAATTTATGAGATATATATCTTGTTGATGATATAGGTACAATAAACAAGAGCACACGGTACGTACAATTATTATTAATACAAGCTAAAAGATACAGGTACAAAATGAGATCAAATTAATAAAAAAATTAAAACAATATTTTTTCTGCTGGGCAGTTCAACAAGATGTACATTTCATTGATACAAAACGAGAACAAATTATGCATATAAAAATTAAAACATCTTAAAACAAGATATAATAACCATAATGTTACAAGTCTTTAGTCCGATTGGGCAAAGACACACTTGGTACGGATTTCACTATTTATTTTCACTATGTACACTACTTAACAGTCTAATTTATCTAAAGTCACTACACTAATTTATATTGGTCCTTAACTTCACTAATTTATGTCACAGTGCATTTATTTCGCGCGCGCCACTGGGCTATCGCGTATTCGACTGCTCGCGTGCACTGTATCGACTCTAACTGTCCGGCCGTTCGATGCGCCTATCTATATATCGTACGGAACCCCGGCTCTAGAAAGATCTCGGCGTCCAGACAATTCCGTCCACTTCCCGTCGCGCTCGAGCGACTTCTCCGCGTTCTCGGCCGATTTTATGAAAAAAGACAGGGCCGGACTGGCACACTAATAACAATAGGAAAATGTTACATAAAGCTTGAAATGAAAGTTAGTATTTAAATCCTAGATGTAACTATCCAGTACAGTACAATAATTAGTTGTGTTAAAAATAATAATCAACAGCCAGCAAAATATCCTTAAATATATGTTCCACTATGATTATGCCTATGCCTTCTGCCGATTTGGAGTGCTGACGCAACGCCAATGTGTCACCAAATGGGAATAAATGCGATGATTATTGTAAATAGACGTCGTTATTCGGCAATGTTCGTAAGATCTCTATACCACTCAGAGTTCCAGTCTAAGCATCAATATCCGGCTGTGTTGCCAAAGCTGCGGAAATAGTTTAGCAATTTGGGAGAACATAGTTAAAGAGAAAAGGCAACTGATTTCATGATTACAAAAAATATATTATGCAACTTGGGGCCAAGTGCCCCCTTGCCCCCCCCCCCCAAACGACACCCACGGAGAGAATGGGATACACATTATACTGTTAAACATTGTTTCTCATCTGATTGCTGCCCCATTGTCTCATATAATCAATCTAATGTTCTCTACGGGGGTTTATACGGAATTATTAAGGACTGGTCAGGTAAGGGCAATATATAAAAAGGATATAAATACCTTATTTGAAATTACAGACCAATAACATTGTTGCCCATCCCTAGCAAAGTATTTGAAAAGGTAATTCTTAACCGATTAGTTGCGTTTTCTGAAGGAAATTCACTACTATCGGAATGTCAACATGGCTTTAGGGAAAGAAAGAACACCATTAGAGTAATATACCAAGCTCTGGAAACAACCCTTTCTTTATTAAATGAAAACAAAGAAACCTTAGCTCTGTGCCTTTACCTGTTTATGGGGTAAGAGGTATACCACTGCAGATAATAAAACCTTATTTGGAAAATAGAGAGCAATGCACAGTTAGGTTAAAATCAAATAAAAAAACAGGTAAAAAGGGTGTTCCACAGGGATCTATTTTAGGCCCTCTTCTCTACATTCTCTATACATACATAGGTCCATTATGTATGCCCCATTTATTGTAATCAACGTAATTTTCATTGAAAAAACGGTAGAGAACTGTAAGGAACAGACTGTGACTACTCTTGGTATCATTGATGATTGGTTTTCCAATAATAGTCTTATATTGAACATTATCAAAACACAACTGACTGTTTTTAGCAGGAATGAAAGAACAACATTTACAGTTAATTGCAATGACACAGAAATTACAACTGAAACATCATTAGCATTTCTGGGAGTGACCAATGCCTTGATTGGAAGGTACATACAGAAAAAGTTGCTACATCATTGGCTAAGTATAGTTATGCCCTTGGGATGTTGTCCAGGAGTGACAACCCCCAAACTGTCTTAACAGCATACTATTTATTATCTATGCACTTTCCAAAATTACATATGGAATTATGTTTTGGGGAAACACAGAAGGAGCTGCAAGAGTTTTAATAACCCAAAAAAAGTGTGTCGGAAAATTTTTCTATCCATCGCCGCTCTACTATGTTTGTACCCTTACACGATGTACCATAGCTTCTTTTCTTTATTCATTTATTGTGCCCGTAGGCACAGCAGCCTTAAGAGCCGGTTTCATAAACAAACTTAATTGCCCGGTTATATTTAACCATGCTCTCAATAGAAGAATGGGTTTCATAATCCCTAATTGGTCAATTAAAATTATTCTATAAAAGGCCGTTAAACTAACTGGGCGAATTAAGTGATTTCAGTCTGTTTAGAGATTAACTGGGGAATCATGTGACATGTGAATCTTGATGATCTTTTGTGATACTGGTGCTAGTAGTGGTCATTATTATATAACTGAAAATACCAGCAGCTCTTCATCTGATGACGATATACCTGTGGCTCAAAAATCCAGAGTGTGAATTAGAAAAAAGTCATTTTGATACAGTTGATTAATTATAATTTTTTCAACCGGATGTTAAAGGTTGCTGGAAAAAAATGAGGATGAAATACATCGGGCAACAAACAGGTAAACAGTTATAGATAGGTCATTCTGGCAAAGTAATGAAAATTAGTATTTGCAGGGGAACAAGTATTCAGGATGAGATTTAGCTCTTATTAACGTTAACATTTATATGACCGGGACCATGTTAAGTTTAGTAAGTGACTTCACAGGAGTGTCAAAAGTATCAATAGACGGATTGCTCGAAAACTATCAGTAAATTAATATTTTGCTCATATGTCATGAACGTATATTAAAAAAATAGTTAACTGGACATGCGTTTTTTTTTCGGATGAAATTGTTATTTTTGTATTAATATGCTGGATGATTTTTGCCAGATACTGAAACAACGCTATTCCTTCATAAGTTCAGAAATATGTTATTAATCTTATCTGTAGCTTTACATTGTATAACGTTTTAAATTTTGCCACTATAAAAACAAGTAAGAGTTCCTTATCTTCAATGCTACTATGTGCATAGTGGGCTCTGTTTGAGTTCTTCACAAAATAAAAGAACAAACACCAATATCGTCTTCTTAGGGTGCCATGCAGATTCCTGCGAAGGGGTCCATCCTTTTTCTTATCTTATATTAATTGTAATTCTTGGAAGTCGCTTATTCCTGTCCAGTGACGGATGTTTCTCAGCCATGATAGCTTTTTCTTTCAATTTCCCATGTATCTCCTTCGGTCCGTCCTGAAGAATGAGACGCAGGAGGTGATAGCATTTCCCACGTATTATATGTCCTAGGTATGTTGAGTCCACGTTTCAAAAGCCTCGATCTTATTTATCATTGCTGCCTTCAGCGTCCATGCTCTCACGTCGTACAATAAAGCACAAGCTAGCTTCTGCATCGTATCTCATGATCTGGGTGCCATCTTTTGTTTATCATGTATCACAAAATATTTAAATTTTCTGACCCGTTCGATGTCTTCTCCATTCAAGTGTATTCGGGAGTTTGGAATACGGGTCCAGCCAAAAACCATGAACTTGGTTTTGTAGATACCTATTTATCTTTAAACGCAGCCTTTGGCTTTTCTCATTAATGCGACTTAGTAGAGCCTGAAGGTTATTCGCACTGTTTGCTAGCATTACTATTATTACCTTATTAGTACTCAGTGATACAAATAGTGCAACTCTGAAGGCTATGACTTGTGTAGACTATTGGCTGAAATATTTTATGTATAACTGTAGTTTGTGTCCCTAACCTACATGCTGCCCATATGCCATCTACTACTACTACTATGCTGGTGTTTGGCTGCTTCATTTTATATCAGACAGATTATCTGCAGAAGGGTACATAGCACGTCTCAGCATTCCATAATATCCAACATTTTCTCTTTGTAGTTCTCATGTCATCTGCATATCGGATGATGTTGATTGAAAATCCGTTTATTTGAATGCCGATAGGGCTATCCGAGGCTAGCTCAGCAAATGCTCTCTCCACATATAGGTTGAATAACATCGGCGGTTGAATAACATTGTCTAACTCCCTTTTTGTATTTCAACGTCATCTGTTGATGCTGCATTATGGACTCGAATACTTGCTTTTTGGTTCTCCAATATATCTCAAAATTACAAAACTTGAGAAAATCTGTCACATTTACTTTTGTGGATGAAACTAAATGTCATAACAGGATTCGAACAACATGAAATGTGACACGATCTTTCCTTCAGAAATAAGCTAACTATTCCAGCAGTCTTAAAGTAGAAATAAGCCTGTACAAGATTTCCTAAGGAGCTATTATCCCTTTATCTCACTTTGGAGTTGAAATCTCTACAGTATACCGCTATTTTGTTCAAAAGATCAGGGGGTGGGTTGGCCCAGTGGGTAGAGCCGAGGACTCGTGACCAGAATGTCCTGGGCTCGATTCTCGCCAGAGGTGGAAATTTTTTATTTTTGGTTTTCAAGCCGAAATAAAGTTCCATCAGCGAGAATCACCACCTCAGGCTTCATTGTTGCAACAATGCTGTTCTCAGAGTGGCGCCTGAAAACAGTAAAAAAGCTTACACAGAACACGAGGCTAATGACCAGACCAGTCAATGCCATTGACACAAAAGCAAAAAAGGGTCCATGTTAAAATTCTGATTTTTGATCGTTAATAACTTTCTGGAAATAATCAATAAGAAGTGTCCATTTTGTTAGGGTAGATACCTATATGATTAAACTAGTCGAAAATAAAAAAATGTAGTCAAGTTGATTGGCTCAGTACTTCCCACATATTAAGATGATTCCAGTTTTATTATTTTTCCATAGCATGAAGCTATCGTCTTAAGACCAAAAAAGTGTGTTATTCTGCTACGTAATTCTTTCCCAGGTCAATGGACAATTTATCATGAATACAACAAATTTTTGAGTTTTACAACCCCCCACCCCCGAACCACCCCAATTCCATCCCCACCAAAAAAAAAAAAAAATAAATAAATAAAAATGATAAGGAACCTCTAAAACGTCTAAAAATGAAGTTTAAGGTGTTTTCATATTTTTAGTTTTTTATTATTGCCGCGCCGCCACTGAAATGATTTCTAGAAACCATACGCGTTTTCCATCCTCGTCACGGTAATACATCTGTGTCAAAATGTCATTAAAGTCAATTCAAAAGCTTGCACGTTACACAATAGAGAAAGATCTAAAGTAATTCTCGTACATGTATTTTGTACACATCAGAAAAGTCCCTTGGCTTCTGTAATCGGAAAGGTAATACTCGGATGGACCTAAAAAAGTGTATTATGCCGTTAGGTACTTCTTTCACAGGTCAATGGCCTATTATGAATACAAAAAAAAAAATCAGTTTTACAATCCCCTACCCCTCAACCACCGCAATTTCACTCCCACCTATAAAAAAAGTAGTAAATGATCAGGAACCCCTAAAACGCTAAAAACGGAGTTTGAGCTGTTTTTATATTTTTACTTTTTTTAATATTGCTGCGCCGCCACTGAGACGATTTCTAAAAATCATACGCGTTTCCCATCCTCGCCAAAGTAGTAATACTGTGCCAAAATTTCATTAACGTCAATTCAGTAGTTTCCACATTATAAAATACACAACGATCTAAAGTAATACTCTTATGAACATCGGAAAATTCTTGAAGTCCCTTGGTTCCTGTATAGACAAGGCAATGTTCGGATGGACCTAAAAAAGTGTACTATACCGCTAGGTCTTTCTCTCTCAGGTTAATGGACAGCCTATTATGTGTACAACAAAATTTTCGGCTTTACCACTCCGCACCCCTCAACCGCTCCAATTTCACTCCGATCAAAAAAAAAAGTAGAAAATGATCAGTAACTCCTAAAACGTCAGAAAACGAAGTTTCAGGAAAATTTGGAATTTTTCGTTTTTTGCTCATTACTCCGCCGCCCATGCAACGATTTTCAAAATTGTAGCAACATTACCTACTACGACCCCACACCATATCGCTACCCAAATTTCATCAAAATCTATGCAGCGGTTACTGAGATTAGGAGGCTAGAAAAACGCCAAAGACAGCCAGACCGACGGAAATGAGTGACGTGGTATTTCGTTATGTAGGCATCATAAAACGCCCAAAAAGTGTATTATCTCAAAATCGAAAATTTTCGCGATCACAATACTCCCCTCACCTATCGGTGTGGGAAGTAAAAAATGAATTTCATCTACTATTAACTCTTGTGAACGAACGCCCTTAACCCGTCAAATCCTCAGTCACGAAAAAATCTGTCTAATAACCTTTGTGTTTCAAATTAAACATGTGGTATTCTTTCTCTTTCAGAATTTTTGATATCAAATTCCCTCTATACTTCTGTAATTATTTTACTGAAGTGTTTTTGCAGTATTATACAATGATAAATAAAATTCTTCATTAAAAATAATTACACCTCTAAACAAGTAAAAATACCAAGCACCTACTTGTTATGGTAGGGACTCAAACTTGATATAGGATGAGTCATCTGGGTAGACAGATCAAGAGTACTGTCACCTCCCATGCTACTGGATCCAAGAGGCCTTGGTATGGTACTAGTGTTTGGAGTACCATTTCTCTTAGAAGGCTCTTCTTTATTTGCTGCATCAGACAGAGGCACAGGATTGCCTATTTTAGTCCCAACTTCACTGCCACGATTCAGGACGTTCATATCCAAAATCAGCAATACACGACTGTAAAAGAAATTGCCAAATTTTAGTTGTATTTACAAAAAAAGTAATGTCTATCTAGTTTTGACATGAATGGATATGTTCTTGTTCAAAAGATTTTGAAATTCAAGTAAGATTTATACAATTTGAGATGTACAGATTCTTTTCTTCAACCAGTATGATCTATTCAAGGGGCATAGGGATGTAAGCGCAGTTACCCATATTTATAACAACATATGCAGTGATATTGTTACAATAACCATATATATGATTCTATTAACAACTGCTTGTCTTTGAACTATTTATTTCCTTGATTGAAGTTTCTCAATTTCTCCAAGCACAAAAGTAATTCAAATTTGACCATCTAATCTAAGCTCACTTTCATACTTAGTAATACGGCAGTCACAGCCTTCTACATTTTATAATCTCTGTGATATTCAACTTTTTTCTGACATCTGCTTATACCGAAAATGGTGATTTACACCTAAACGGTTTGCTTCAAGTCCCATGTGTGATACATAAAGTCACACTAGCATTCACCACGGAATCTGAATATGCAATAATATATAGGGTGTTCTCTTTAAAAAAATACAACTTTGAGGCATTTTGTGTTTTAGGGACACCCTGTATAACATGAAAATATTTTTAAAATGTAGCCTTAATGAGTCCCTATCCATCCGAAATTGTTTTTTTTTTCAACAGATACTTTAGCCATAATGCTCCGTGCCGAATAACGTGAATAACCCGGTATTATTTTTCTTTTTACTTTCTCATTGTTTCTAATAATTTGTGGCATATATGCATATATATTATCATTTTGTTATTAATTAATTAATGTACTCTAGATATGCGCTGCTCAGGAGGTTAGGTGGAAGTATAGATCTTGATCTAAACCTCACCTTCTGAGTAAGCAATCAATTATTGTTTTCTTTTTCCGAATAAAAGGCGATTATTATTATTATTATTAGATGCACCAGCAGGACTGCAGCATCATCCTAAGGTGGTCGTTCTTTACACATCATGAACCAAGTGGAACGACCACATCTTTATTCCCAAGGTATCCAGCTGGTATGAACAGCCACAAGATGTATTTGTTGGCCTATTCAAGTTGCACATCAACAAACTTCTTCTAGTAGTTGCAGCAAGAAATCACTATTTGTTACCAAATGCTTGTTAAAGTATTTAATACCTTCCATACACTACCTTAAGGCTATAGGATTGTTCCACAAGACTTAAAGACAATGAGCCTACAGACTGATGTTATTCCAGTACACTGCAAATAACCAGAACAGTTGATGGTGCTTAACACATTGACGGACAGTCATTATGACCCAAACGGATTAATTTTGACACCAACATATAGCAAAAATGATAAAAATTACTGGGTACTGATTTAAACAGACTGAAACTGACAAAGCACAAACACATATAGGTATGTTTCTCTGTAACAGTAACCCATCTATGCCATTGCCTTTTATAAAAGAACAGATGTGTATAGGCATTGTGTCAGTTCTATCCATTTTTTAAAAGATGCCCATAGATGTCTAAGCAATCAAGTCTATCAATGTGTTAACAGAAAGAAAAAACAACCTTTAGCAGGTGTGGTACTCTGGTATTTAGACTTTACCCACAGCATAGTAGACAACCAGAACAAGAACCCAACTTGGCAGAAATTACATGTGCATCCCCACTTTTGGATGATTTTTTGTAGGGATGGTAACGATACTTTGATACTTGTACTTCTGCACTAATATCGACTATTTTTATCTTGGATACTTTTTGAGCGATCCAAGCTGGTATTGCTACTTTTGTATCAAAAATAATTATATAATTATTGAGGGGTGTAATCAATTGCACAAAATTCTCTGTACGAACCGAACACACCTATGAGGCTAAAAAATATCGAGTTGGTACTGGTATCAATATTTTCATTTTCGCATCTCTACCCAAACTTCACAGCCATAAAATAATCCAGAAATCCTCCCAAGGTCAAATTTTGTGGGAACCATTTTTATATAGGAAATCCTCAGAGATATTATGCTGGTTGTCTACTATGCTGTGCTTTACCATCCCAGTATCCTGATGAAGAAAAAAAACAAAGGAAAATGTTCATGGCTTGCTTGAAAACTCAGTTAATACCTACAACCAGTCAAGATAAAAGCCAGTTCGACAGTGGCATACACAAGGGTGGGTCAGGGCGGGCTTTTGATATTAGCTAAAATTATATTTACACCTATTGAAACTTCCTATTTTCACTGGTTTGGCATTCTTAAATATCCATTGTGTTATTCCAGTTGCTTCAGAAGCAGGTCTAGAACAGTCTTCTAATCAATGAATGAAGAATGAATAATTATACATTACAACTATTACCTACCTAAATTCAAGTTTCTTAGACAATTTATAACACACATTGTATGGAAATATTGAATTACTAAGTGCAGTACCAGCTAAACTATGGCATCTTAGGTTAGGGAGGAGTGCAACTAACTCATTTGAAGAGTATCAGTTCCTTGCAAAAATGTGTTTTGAAAGTTATTTATTATAAAGAACCCACTTACCCCTCAAATAATCCCAGACATTTGATATCCGACAGCTATAAAGTTATAACATATTGAATTTCGTTCACAAACAAAAAATTATATCAACTTCAATAACTTTGAACATAATACATGAACCAAGAATAGGATCTTGACCTTCTATATTTAAGTCAATATGCCAAAAAAGTTTAATATATTTATGTTGCTGCATATAAGATTTACTTCCTGCTTCATTGAAATCCATAAAATCTCATATCTTATACAAAAAAAGCCAGAGATATTTTTTCAAATGTTTTTAACAGCTTTTAGAACTGACACATTTATAAATCTTTGATATAGTTAGTATTAGTTTTAATATATGTATGTATGTGTAAAATCTATGTATGTATATATTTGCAATGTAAGTAGGATATACAAAGCCCACACACAAGGTCAGCACCTTCTGTGGGTCAAGCAATTTATTTACCCACCCTTGTATTGTTGGTAAACAAATTATTATCAATATAGCATTATTACATTGTGCATTACTGTAACCCCTCCTACAGAATCAGCTGTGTATGCCACTGACAGTGGCAATCTAAGATAGGAGATACAACGTAGATTAAACTTTTATCTCATTTAGTGAAATAAAGTGCCACATCCTACTGCAGAAACAAAATCAAGACACATACAACTTCATATTATATTTTCTAAGCTTCCATACTTACGTGTCACCTTTTCCACTGTTGTTGATTAGGCTGGTGATATACTTTTCAATTCTAATAACAGAGAAGTTTTCTAGTTCTCCACCACTAATCTGGGTAGTCAGCATAGCAAAGGATATAGAGTATTTACCATCAGACAGCAAGATCCGGTAACGTTCTTTATCAGCATTACCAGAATTGATTTTCTTACTGCCCAATACCTGCATTATAGGTGTTGGAAACTCTCCACCCTTCATTATGACCTTAAAAAAGAAAGCAGAACCAGGGTGGTAAAACGTGGATACAACAAAAATATTCGAACCACGACTGAAGTACAAACCTGCAAAGCTCCTTCAGACAAGTTGTAGTCCGGCATGATTTTTTTTGCTTACTATTGGCTCCAGTCAACAGACGATATAGATTACAATTTCCAACGTTTCCCTTCACTTCTCCTTTTTGAATAGGGTAATAAAATTTCCGCTATAGGTGTTGTACTTGGCGGCTAAGAATGTTAGGGATGTTAGGACAGTTTTGGCGGTATATTTGACATTCGGTTTTGACTTTGACAGTGTATTACCACAAAACCACTACTAAGCACAGAACAGGTAATAATGACGTCACTGCTAAGATAACCAATGACATGGTCGACTTTACTCACTAGGCCGGAGCATTGAAATATGCAACACTGGATATCAGGCCGAGGTTTTGTTTGTTGTTAAGCACAAAACAGGTACGGTTAAGAAGGCACAATTCCGTGTTATTTCACTGGAAACACGAATGACTTATGTCAATGTCAGCGGCCATTATTTTGGGTTGCAACATGGCCGCCGCAGGGTTGCCAGATGTATCAAGAATTCGAGGCGATGTTGCCACATCGTTGCGCAAATCTGTAGATGCTCTACCTTTTTATGTCAAAATTATCATAATTTTTGATGTTAGCCAATCATTGACTGATTGATGTTTGATTTCAATCAATCAATCATTGGCTTAAAAATTTAAAAATTGGAGCAAAACAATGAAAATACCTATTCATTCATTCATTTATTTGCAAGAAAATATTAAATATGATTAATATGATTATTATATGTGTAATTTATAAATAACGTAATACAAATTGTCTTAAAATACATTCAAGTATAACAACAATAATAATAATCTTCTTTATTGAAGTTCCATCAAGCATGGTTTATGTTTTCATTCCTCACCTTGTCTCAGTTTGACCTACAGTGAATAAAGTAACCACATGAAACAGGGTAAAAAATATTAGCAAGAAATGCAATATGCTACTAAACTAGAGTATTCAAGGTCCACGCTTTTTAATCTTGCACCTGATTACCCTAGTATAAAAAATTTCCACACCACCTTGGAGGTATTGTTCTGGCACATCAGCCTTTATTTTAAGTGGTGGTATGCCAAGTAAAAAAAATCAATATGAAACGAACAATCAATAAATAAACGAAAATCTCAGCTATCTCTTCCACATTATAAAAAAACATCTGTATTTATGAATACCGACCAAGATAAGTCAAAATAAATACTTTTTGTTGATCATGAAAACTATAGTAGGTATATACCTAATAGTTGTCACAGATTTGATAGAAGATTAGAATTAATTGAAATGTAATCAATATCCACAATTTCACAGCCTAGCAAACCTCCAGCATAACCTATTGAACCATACGAGTTTATTGGCGAAACTGGAACGCATTGGAGTTCGCGGTGGAGTTCTAAATTTGTTTAAAAATTATTTGTCTGACAGATTTCAACAAGTTAAAGTAGGTTCATATCTGAGTTTTGAGGAAAAAATTAAAATTGGAGTACCTCAAGGTACAGTTTTGGGGCCTACTCTATTTCTTATTTATATAAATGAGCTACTACGATGTAATTTTAACTGTCAAATGATTTCTTATGCTGATGATACGGTATTGATATGTAGTGGAGACTCCTGGAATGCTGCGTTTAAAAATGCGAACACATCTCTAAATAAAGTTAAAAACTGGTTAGATATCAATCGTCTTAAGCTTAATATCTCTAAAACTAAGTATGTAACTTTTTCACCAACTAAAGCAGGTATGCCTCTAAATCGCCAACATCTAAATTTAGCCGATAGCGAAGACAGTGTTGAGAGAGTGGATGTATTTACCAATATAAAAATAAATCAAACTTGACAAAACACGAACATAAATATGACATAAGATATGCATGTAATGTTGTACCAAAAGCAAGAAAAAATACTTTATTATGATGTCATACATTTCTTGCTCCAAGACTATACAATGGGATACCAGAAAGCATAAAATGTCTAGTGCCTTTAAATTCATTCAAGTATGGTTTAAAACAATGGATAGTAAATAATAAGTGTATTAAAATTCACCAACTTGTAGACATATGCAACACCTATTAACTGATATATATGGCATACATAATATTTAAATATAAATATTCCTGAATTAGCCCTTATTTGTTGTTTCCATTTTATAATAATTACTTATACCCAAGCACAAGTTTTTAACTTTTTTTGGGTCACTTGTTGTTTATTGTATTTTATTTATTTTATATTTACAATAAACGCTATACTACTACTACTATACTACTCCTATACTACTACTACTTGGGAGTTATGGTTGACTGCTATTTAAAATGGCAAAGTCATGCCGAGCTCATAGGATGTACTTACTTAGCTTTGCTGTAGAATACTTCAAGCGCCCTAGCCTCTACAAGTATTATTTTCTATTTTCATCTGTGTTGAGCATCTTATTGCCAATCTGTCAAATCCATAACTGAGAAGGCACTGCTTAACATTGGTTTCTCCATCTTTGTTGGTCACTTGTATGTATAAGCTCATCCACTGAATAGCTCGTCTCTCATTGCAATAATATTCATCAAAATTATTAACATGAAGGTAGACACTGCGGACAACGCAGCATCCTACAACCTATACCTCAGATGTGGTTGTGTATGATCTAAAATAGAAGAATAGAAAATTAAAGTAGTGAGAGTGTATGAATGACTAATAAATAGTATTGCACAGAAATTTAGTAATAAATATACTTACGCTTTGTACTCGCTCATTTAACTAAAGTTGCACTTCATCAGGAGCTTATAGTGTTTGAGCCCCATTTATTTCTTGCTTCTTGTCTGTACTTCATACCTGCTTTGTGGTTGTAAAGTTTGAAGCCTTCAAACAGTTCAAACTCCCTAACAAATTCAGTCACATATGAAATGGTTTCGAGTATAAAAAATAATGTTTAAACAAATTTTCCATCAACAGTTTTCCATTAACAGTTTCACAAATAAAATAAAGCAATGTGTGGACCAAACCAAAACAACACTCTAAGAAAAACGAGGTTATGGTTAATGTCGGCGGCGCTTCGAGGGAAATTCGAATGTTCTTCTTCTTCTGGCTATACGGTATTTGCCACAAAATATGTTCGTATTTGATCTATGAGGGCAACTGGTTGACGCGTTTGGTGTGGCTGCAAAATCTTTGGCATTATGCATTATTACACTCACTTTTTAATTGCTTAAAGCGGCTTAAAGTTAATGTGTCGCTTTTAAAATTTGAAGACATCATGAAGAACAGCTAGAGAAGGCCATTGAATTTCGCGCCGTTGTCAACCACGGATCACTGAAATGCGGGCTGATCCAGTGTTTCTGTGGTCTGGGCCGCCATTATTTTGGGTTGCAATATGTCCTCCTCATTGGCCCCGCCCTGTTTCCCATTCTGTAATGCTAGTTGCCCCCACGTGTTGTTAAGTCATTAGTGTAATCTTCCAGAGTGAAAAATAAGATTGGAAGGCGATTTTTAATGTTTCTAATTATTTACCTGCACAAGCGAAACTATAAAGATAAAAAGATGCCTGCAAAGTGTGTAGTACCAGGTTGCAATAGCAATTGTGCCTCCAATCAAGGACATACCAACATAACCTTCCAGAGTAACAACGAAGAGTGGAAGGTGATTTTTAATGTGTTTCTAATTATTTACCTGCACAAACGAAACTATAAAGATAAAAAGATGCCTGCAAAGTGTGTAGTACCAGGTTGCAATAGCAATTGTGCCTCCAATCAAGGACATACCAACATAACCTTCCAGAGTAACAACGAAGAGTGGAAGGTGATTTTTAATGTGTTTCTAATTATTTACCTGCACAAACGAAACTATAAAGATAAAAAGATGCCTGCAAAGTGTGTAGTACCAGGTTGCAATAGCAATTGCGCCTCCAATCAAGGACATACCAACATAACCTTCCAGAGTAACAACGAAGAGTGGAAGGTGATTTTTAATGTGTTTCTAATTATTTACCTGCACAAACGAACAAATAAAGATAAAAAGATGCCTGCAAAGTGTGTAGTACCAGGTTGCATAAAGGACATAAACAGAAGTGGGTGAACGCATGGCCGACTTTACTCACTAGGCATTGAAATATGGCAACACTGGTATCGGGCCGAGCTTTTGTTTGTTGTGAAGTCATTAGTGTAATCTTCCAGAGTGAAAAATAAGATTGGAAGGTGATTTTTAATGTGTTTATAATTATTTACCTGCACAAGCGAAACTATAAAGATAAAAAGCTGCCTGCAAAGTGTGTAGTACCAGGTTGCAATAGCAATTGGGGCTTCCAAACAAGGATATACCAACATAACCTTCCAGAGTAACAACGAAGAGTGGAAGGTGATTTTTAATGTGTTTCTAATTATTTACCTGCACAAACGAAACTATAAAGATAAAAAGATGCCTGCAAAGTGTGTAGTACCAGGTTGCACTAGCAATTAGTGCTTCCAATGAAGGACATAAACAGAAGTGGGTGAAAGGTATTCCTCATAAGGGCTGGTTATATTTATAAGAATAAAGACAATAATTTACAAACATTTCAAAGGATAAGACCTATTTTAAACTACAATGTGGTACCTACAATGTTTTCTGGACCTCCCAAATATCACAGAAAAAGACAGTTAATAGAACTCATCTGGGCATGCATCTGGGCATACCTACGAAAAGATTTGATAGTGAAAGGGAATCAAGACCAGCAAGAATGGCTTCACAGTAACCTAATAGTGAATTTTTCTAGCTCAAGTGACAATTTACAAAGTAAATTGAATGTTCATTTAAGTGGAAGTGGCAGCAGGAAACAGGTTGCGTTTATTTTTATTTTGCAGTGTCTGACTACGATGAACCAGACATCAGATGTAAGTGGTATTAGTAGTAGTAGTTCTAAAAAGTATTTTTCTTAATTTATTAACCGAGATGAACTCTAATACATATAAAATGTAATAATTGTTCTGAAACTATAAGCCCGTTATTTGAAAGCTAAGCCACGTTGCCACATCTAAGGCTCCGGCCTAGTGTAGAGTCGGCCATGCCAATGATCATTAACGTTAATCATAGAACAATGAGTTGTGCGTTTTTACAGGGCTGTTCCAAATTACGGTTCTATTACCGTCCCAGAACTGTTTTCATCATGCCCCGCCAATTTTGTGATACTAGAATAGATTATTCGTTGGTACCCTGGCAGACCAACCAATCACCGTTTTTACAACTGTAAAATGGGCGGGGCATTATCAAAACGGTTCTAGGACGGTAATAGAACCGTAATTTGGAACAGCCCTAATACCATATTGCACGTTTCCAAATATTTGTGCATGGCCGACTCTACTCACTAGGCCGGAGCATTGAAATATGGCAACACAGAATAGTCGGCCGAGCTTTTGTCATTAGTGTAATTCTTCCAGAGTAAAAAATAAGATTGGAAGGTGATTTTTAATGTTTTTCGAATTATTTACCTGCACAAACAAAACTATAAAGATAAAAAGATGCCTGCAAAGTGTGTAGTACCAGGCTGCACTAGCAATTGTGCTTCCAATAAAGGACATGCCAAACATAATCTTCCAGAGTAAAAAGGAAGAGTTAAAGGTGATTTTTAATGTGTTTCTAATTATTTACCTGTACAAACGAAACTATAAAGATAAAAAGATGCCTGCAAAGTGTGTAGTACCAGGCTGCACTAGCAATTGTGCTTCGAATAAAGGACATACCAAACAAAACCTTCCAGAGTAAAAAAGAAGAGTGAAAGGTGATTTTTAATGTGTTTCTAATTATTTACCTTCACAAACGAAACTATAAAGATAAAAAGATGCCTGCAAAGTGTGTAGTACCAGGTTGCACTAGCAATTGTGCTTCCAATAAAGGACATAAACAGAAGTGGGTGAGGTATTCCTCGTAAGGGCTTGTTATATTTATAAGAATAAAGACAATAATTTACAAACATTCCAAAGGATAAGACCTACTTTAAAGCACAATGTGGTACCAACAATGTTTTCTGGACCTCCCTATCACAGAAAAATACAGTTAATAGAACTCATCTGGGTATGCATCTGGGCATGGCCGACTCTACTCACTAGGCCGGAGCGTTGAAATATGGCAACACTGAATCGGGGGCCGAGCTTTTATTTGTTGTTAAGCAGGGCCGACTACACACTAGGCCCGAGCCTTAGATGTGGCAACGTCGCTTAGCTGTCAAATAGTGGGCCGGTTACCGTGGGCCGAACGGCGGGCATTCCGCGGAAAATTTAAATTGTTTTATAGTTTCAGAATAATTATTACATTTTATATGTATTAGAGTTCATCTCGGTTGATAAATTAAGAAAAATGCTTTTTGAAAAGATAAGAATGGTGGAAAATGCCATTAGTAACAGTACAAAAATGTACATGTATTTAGATTTAGAGATTTTCCCTTCTGTTAGACATTTCTTATTTCCATTAGATTTCCTCTTTTTAGTTTTGTCAGTCTGTATTTTGTGTTGAACTGTTTCAGTGTAATTATTAATAAAAATATTTGCTACATTAACAACATTAATTCAAGCAGAATTTCATCAATTTGGGGTTGATTACATGAACAAATGTGTCTAAAACAAACTCATCTATATGTATATTCATGTATTCTTTTGCAATTTCCATTAAAACTGCTTTGTACAATTGCCCAAAAACTTACTTTTATACCTATTGGCCTGAAATTAAAATTTTAACAATGCCTATTGTGAATAAGGTCTGTAATTTGAGCAGTATACTCTGATGGAAGGGCTACCAACTATAAGCTGTATGTATTTAATATACCTATCAAATAATTTTGTCCTTCATGTTCTACCTATAATTTTTGTAATGACAAGAACATTTATACGGGCTGATATTTCATCAATTTGTAAAACAATGTACTTCTCCGAGAATAATAAACCCTCTGCAACAGTTTTAACTGTGGTTTTAATGTAAGGCATATTTTCTGTCAGGTGCAATTTTTGAAGAACTGCAAAGTTTTGAGGAATATTTAGGATGGCGGTAAAATTGGCAACTTATTCTCTCTCACAAAATTGTAAACTTTCTTTGGATAGACATAGAAAAGGTTTTAACTATAAATCAACAGAAAACCTATTTGAAAATAGTGTGCCAAAATATTTTCTATGTGAGACCAACAGGACATTCTTAATGACAGTGGTAAAATCTAACTCAAATCACCAACAAATTATGATTTATTGATTTAAAGGAATGTCTATATTCATTGATACTAATACCACCTACATCTGATGTCTGGTTCATCGTAGTCAAACACTACAAAACAAAAATAAACGCAACCTGTTTCCTGCTGCCACTTCCACTTAAATGAACACTCAATTTGCTTTGTAAATTTTCACTTAAGCTAGAAAAATTCACTATTAGGTCACTTTGGAGCCATTCTTGCTGGTCTTGATTCCCCTTCGCTATCAAATCTTTTCGTAGGTGTGCCCAGATGTGTTCTTTTATAACTGTATTTTTCTGTGATATGTCGGAGGTCCAGAAAACATTGTAGGTACCACATTGTGCTTTAAAATAGGTCTTATCCTTGGAAATGTTTGTAAATTATTGTCTTTATTCTTATAAAAATAAACCTTCCATCAGAGTATACACTATACAGCTGAAATTACAGTCCTTATACGCAATAGGTATTGTTAAAATTTTGATTTCAGGCCAATAGGTATAAAAGTAAGTTTTTGGGCAATTGCACAAAGCAGTTTTAATGAAAATGGCAAAATAATACATCAATATACATATAGATGAGTTTGTTTTAGACACATTTGTTCATGTAATCAACCCCAAACTGATGAAACTCTGCTTGAATTAATGTTGTTAATGTAGCAAATATTTTTATTAATAATTACACTGAAACAGTTCAAGACAAAATACACACTGACAAAACTAAAAAGAGGAAATCTAATAGAAATAAGAAATGTCCAACAGAAGGGAAAATCTCTAAATTTAAAAACATGTACATTTTTGTACTGATACTACTGGCATATGTCACCATTCTTATTTTTTCAAAAAGTATTTTTCTTAATTTATCAACCGAGATGAACTCTAATACATATAAAATGTAATAATTATTATTCTGAAACTATAAAACAATTTAAATTTTCCGCGGAATATCCGCCGTTCGGCCCACGGTAACCGGCCCACTATTTGACAGCTAAGCGACGTTGCCACATCTACGGCTCCGGCCTAGTGTAGTGTCGGCCATGGTTCAAGCCACGGCCATGTTCAAGCCGATTCAGCGATTCCAAGCGATCAACCGGTATTTACCGGTAACGAATGGTTATAACCATTGTCATCCATATTGTCATCCAAGAGAGTAAAATTATTCCTGCTTATCACTTGATGACGTCACGAACTGGCCCTTTGTACGTCATCATTTAGACATATACGAATTTACGTAACCGGTATTTACCGTGGTTTTAAGCTGTTTTCAAAACATCATAATTGAGAAAATGTCATACTGTGATACTGTGTTTACTTATTGTTATACTATTTATGCAGTTTCGGTATTATCTCTGGTTTAAAATTGTGCTCTTGTAAACTATTATTGAAGACAAAATGAGTGAAAAATGCAGATTCCATTCAGGAAAGCAACTGTAATATTGGACCGAATGCTGCAGAAAAATGTAGGCAGAAGTTTGCTAATCTGACAAAAGCATAGGTATTTGAATTTCATCAAACATAAAAAAATTACAGGGTCAGAAGCTGAAGATAATTATGCCGCCCTTTTATAATGAAATTCATAAAATCTTAGGTAATCAAGGTAAACAGGGTAGTAAAATTAATATTTAATAAAAGTTTTGGGCTTTTTTAGGTGCAAAACATAATATATCAACAACATGTGAAGATACCTTCGAGTTGAGTTCAGTTGAGTCAATATGGATACCCACAATAAAAAAACGAGAATGAAACCTCATCAAACCATATTGATGAGAATATAGTAGATTTGGAGGCCCCATCAACATTTAATGCGGATGTATCAAATAGGTTTAAATTGAAAAAAGAAAGGTACAACCTTTATCAAAGAGTGACATTATATTGAATGAAGTAAAAGAAGATAGGGAGGCTAGAGAAGAACAGTTTTCGTTTTTCACCCAGCATTTGGAAAAAGCAGAGGAGCAGAGGGAAAGGTTTCTGGACATTTTAAATAAATTAGTTGAGAAAAAAAGGAAACGAGAAGACTCAGACTCAGATTAAACGTGACACTCTTTTTTATTCTTACTTTCTTGATACAAATTCGTCTAGAATAGTTTTTCAGTTATTTTTAGAAACACTTTTATTTTCCTTTAATAATATGAATGTGATATTTTATTTTTTATGACTAACTGTTTAAATGTTTTTGTACCTGTCTATGTAAATATTTTTTTCCTATTTAAATATTTTTGTACCTGTTTATGTAAATGTTTTTTTTGTGTTTAATTATTTTTGTACCTGTTTATGAATTAGGAGTTCTATTAATTTATTGTTTTTGTGTGAGGGGAATAAATACACAAATGTAAACAGCATATTTTATTTCACTCATAAATGTGGTTACAGGGCGAGTCAAGCTCAACGCCTCGGACTCTTGTGACCAAACGATACCACTTTTCGAAAAATCGACTTTGCGAGTGTATGTAGGTCGAGTTGCACTACATTTTAAACATAATGACTTTTATACAGGGTGTCTAATAAAAGTGTGACATATCAAAGTTATGTTTTTTAAATTGAATACCCTGTATATTATTGCGTATTTAGATTCCCAGGTGCATTTTAGTGTGACTTTATGTATCACACATGGGACTTTAAGCGAACCGTTTAGGTGCAAATCACAATTTTGGGTATTGGTAGATGTCAGAAAAAAATTGAATATCGCAGCTATTATAAATCTTAGAGGGCTGTGACTTTGCCGTGTTACTAAGCATGAAATGTGTAGGCTTGCGTTAGGCGGTCGGGTTCAAATTATACTTGTACTTGGAGAAATCGGTAGATCAATTAAGGAAACTTCAATCAAAGGTAACTTGATTTTTTCAAATGGGAATGCATAACTTTTTTTATACGATCGAATGTGCAATTTGATAAGCTTTCTAATGATATGCGGTTGTAAATATCAATCTCTGGTAGTTTTGATTTAATTTCAAATTTTCAGTAAAACCGGTGTTTTTCAATTTTCCTACCTATAAGCAACTTAGCAGGCCATGAAATATAAACAAAAACCTGTTCAGATGGAACAAAACAACTAACTTAGCAGATAGTTACGGAAGAACTAGAGTAAAGGGACGAAGTTATAAAAATGACTCACAACAAATCAATTCTAACCAGAAATAGCAGACATAACACATCTAAGGTCAAAAAGCAGCTGAAGTACGACAGAGATGGGTATTTTTCACAGCATATCGGCTACTACAATATTCTAAAGGTTGACGATTCATAAAACCATTGTGAATTTTGAAATGAAAGGTAATCTACCACGTAATGCTGCTGGCAGTTTAATAGCTTCACAATAAAATTTCACATTTCATGGTTTAAAACAGATTTAGAAACAGTAACGAAGCCTACACAGAACACGAGGCTAATACCAGAGCAGTCGATGCCGATGACACAGAAGAAAAAAGTGAAGTCAAGTTGATTGACTCAGTACTTCCCACACATTACGCTGATACCAGTTTATTATTTTCCCATAGCATGAAGCTTTAGTCTAAGATCCCTTGCAACCAAATAATTGCCACCCCCCCCCCTAAAATTGTCTTATGCCGCTAGGTCTTTCCTTCACAGATCAATGGACGCCTATTATCGATACTACAAACTTTTCAGTTTTACAACCCTCACCCCCCCCCAACCACCTCACTTCCACCCCCACCCAAAAAACTGGTAGAAAATGATCAGGAACCCCTAAAACATCTAAAAACCGAATTTGAGTTGCTTTCATACTTGTCGCGTTCTTTGATTATTGCTACGCTGCCACTGACAAGATTTTTAACAAACATACGAGTTTTCCATTCTCACCACGGTAACAATATACTGGGTCAAAATTTTATTAGAATCAATTTAATAGTGTCCACGTTACAAAATACAAAACGATTTAGACCAATAAATTCTCGTACAGAAAATTCCCTTAGTTTCTGTAATAGGCTAGGCAATGTTCGGATGCACCTAAAAAGGTGATTTGTGTCGCTAGATCTTCCTTCACAGGTTAATGGACAGCCTATTATGAGTACAAGAATTTTTTTAATTTTTCAACCCCCAACCCCCCAACCACCCCAATTTCACCCTCACCCAAAAAAAAAACGCATTAAATGATCAGGAACTTCTAAAACGCTTAAAAACGCAGTTTGAGCTGTTTTTATATTTTTAGTTTTATTATTATTTCTGCGCCGCCACTGGCATGATTTATCAAAACCATACGCGTTTTCCATCTTCGCCATGGTAGTAATGCCGTTTCAAAATTTCATTAAAATCAATTCAACAGTTTCCTCGTTACAACGATCTCACGCAATACTCTCGTATGTTTACATCAAAAAAAAATTCTAAGTTTGCTTTCTGTAATAGGCAAAGGCAATGTTCGGATGGACCTAAAAAAGTTATTTATGTCGTCAGGTCTTCCTTCACAGGTCAGTGGACAGTCTATTATGAAAGCAACACATTCTTCAATTTTACAACCCCCAACCCCAACCACCCCAATTTCACCCCCACCCAAAAAAAGTAGAAAATGATCAGAGACCCCTAAAACGCCTAAAAACGAAGTTTCAGCAATATTTAATTTTTTTTGTTTTTTGCTAATTACTCCGCCGCCTATGCACCGATTTTCAAAATTATAGGAACATTACCTACTACGACCCCACAGCATACCGCTGCCCAAATTTCATCACAATCCATGCAGTGGTTACTGAGATTACGAGGGTAGAAAAACGCGACAGACAGACAGACAGACAGACCGACAGACCGACAGACCGACAGACCGACAGACCGACAGACCGACAGACCGACAGACCGACAGACCGACAGACCGACAGACCGACAGACCGACAGACCGACAGACCGACAGACCGACAGACCGACAGACCGACAGACCGACAGACCGACAGACCGACAGACCGACAGACCGACAGACCGACAGACCGACAGACCGACAGACCGACAGACCGACAGACCGACAGACCGACAGACCGACAGACCGACAGACCGACAGACCGACAGACCGACACACCGACAGACCGACAGACCGACAGACCGACACACCGACACACCGACACACCGACAGACCGACAGACCGACAGACCGACAGACCGACAGACCGACAGACCGACAGACCGACAGACCGACAGACCGACAGACCGACAGACCGACAGACCGACAGACCGACAGACCGACAGACCGACAGACCGACAGACCGACAGACCGACAGACCGACAGACCGACAGACCGACAGACCGACAGACCGACAGACCGACAGACCGACAGACCGACAGACCGACAGACCGACAGACCGACAGACCGACAGACCGACAGACCGACAGACCGACAGACCGACAGACCGACAGACCGACAGACCGACAGACCGACAGACCGACAGACCGACAGACCGACAGACCGACAGACCGACAGACCGACAGACCGACAGACCGACAGACCGACAGACCGACAGACCGACAGACCGACAGACCGACAGACCGACAGACCGACAGACCGACAGACCGACAGACCGACAGACCGACAGACCGACAGACCGACAGACCGACAGACCGACAGACCGACAGACCGACAGACCGACAGACCGACAGACCGACAGACCGACAGACCGACAGACCGACAGACCGACAGACCGACAGACCGACAGACCGACAGACCGACAGACCGACAGACCGACAGACCGACAGACCGACAGACCGACAGACCGACAGACCGACAGACCGACAGACCGACAGACCGACAGACCGACAGACCGACAGACCGACAGACCGACAGACCGACAGACCGACAGACCGACAGACCGACAGACCGACAGACCGACAGACCGACAGACCGACAGACCGACAGACCGACAGACCGACAGACCGACAGACCGACAGACCGACAGACCGACAGACCGACAGACCGACAGACCGACAGACCGACAGACCGACAGACCGACAGACCGACAGACCGACAGACCGACAGACCGACAGACCGACAGACCGACAGACCGACAGACCGACAGACCGACAGACCGACAGACCGACAGACCGACAGACCGACAGACCGACAGACCGACAGACCGACAGACCGACAGACCGACAGACCGACAGACCGACAGACCGACAGACCGACAGACCGACAGACCGACAGACCGACAGACCGACAGACCGACAGACCGACAGACCGACAGACCGACAGACCGACAGACCGACAGACCGACAGACCGACAGACCGACAGACCGACAGACCGACAGACCGACAGACCGACAGACCGACAGACCGACAGACCGACAGACCGACAGACCGACAGACCGACAGACCGACAGACCGACAGACCGACAGACCGACAGACCGACAGACCGACAGACCGACAGACCGACAGACCGACAGACCGACAGACCGACAGACCGACAGACCGACAGACCGACAGACCGACAGACCGACAGACCGACAGACCGACAGACCGACAGACCGACAGACCGACAGACCGACAGACCGACAGACCGACAGACCGACAGACCGACAGACCGACAGACCGACAGACCGACAGACCGACAGACCGACAGACCGACAGACCGACAGACCGACAGACCGACAGACCGACAGACCGACAGACCGACAGACCGACAGACCGACAGACCGACAGACCGACAGACCGACAGACCGACAGACCGACAGACCGACAGACCGACAGACCGACAGACCGACAGACCGACAGACCGACAGACCGACAGACCGACAGACCGACAGACCGACAGACCGACAGACCGACAGACCGACAGACCGACAGACCGACAGACCGACAGACCGACAGACCGACAGACCGACAGACCGACAGACCGACAGACCGACAGACCGACAGACCGACAGCAAACCGACAGACCGACAGCAAACCGACAGACCGACAGCAAACCGACAGACCGACAGCAAACCGACAGACCGACAGCAAACCGACAGACCGACAGCAAACCGACAGACCGACAGCAAACCGACAGACCGACAGCAAACCGACAGACCGACAGCAAACCGACAGACCGACAGCAAACCGACAGACCGACAGCAAACCGACAGACCGACAGCAAACCGACAGACCGACAGCAAACCGACAGACCGACAGCAAACCGACAGACCGACAGCAAACCGACAGACCGACAGACCGACAGCAAACCGACAGACCGACAGACCGACAGCAAACCGACAGACCGACAGACCGACAGCAAACCGACAGACCGACAGACCGACAGCAAACCGACAGACCGACAGACCGACAGCAAACCGACAGACCGACAGCAAACCGACAGACCGACAGACCGACAGCAAACCGACAGACCGACAGACCGACAGCAAACCGACAGACCGACAGACCGACAGACCGACAGACCGACAGACCGACAGACCGACAGACCGACAGACCGACAGACCGACAGACCGACAGACCGACAGACCGACAGACCGACAGACCGACAGACCGACAGACCGACAGACCGACAGACCGACAGCAAACCGACAGACCGACAGACCGACAGACCGACAGCAAACCGACAGACCGACAGACCGACAGACCGACAGTACGACAGCAAACCGACAGACCGACAGACCGACAGACCGACAGACCGACAGACCGACAGACCGACAGACCGACAGACCGACAGACCGACAGACCGACAGACCGACAGACCGACAGACCGACAGACCGACAGACCGACAGACCGACAGACCGACAGACCGACAGACCGACAGACTGACAGACAGACCGACGGAAATGAGTGACGTGGATTTTCGTTATGTACTCATCATAAAACGCCCAAAAAACGTATTATCTCAAAATCGAAAATATTCGCGATCACAATAGTCCCCTCACCTATCGGTTTGGGAAGTAATACAACGTCGTAGCCTTCTTAAGATTTCAGAATCCATCGACTTAGTTATAAGAATACGCAAAAAAACAAAAGCGGCATCCTGGCGCATCTGTGTTACCTATTTCATATTAATTTTTTGTCAAACATCTTGTACCTACATATTTGGATAAAGTCTATAATACGTCTGCAAAAAGTTCAACACAAAAAATATGTCTTTATAATGATGGGCCGGTAACCAGTAAAGTGTGGTGAATCAGAGGAACTACTTCTATTAGGACATTTATTTAGAAGCAACTGCCAGTTAAAGAATTCTAACCGCCAATTTTCACTATCGTAAGCTCACAATAAGGGATTATATAAACTGATCGCTTGAAAGGTGATTTAGTTTTGCCAGTTACAGGTTTTTATAAGAACATGAAATGTCTCATCGACGTAAATAATTACGATTAGGAGCGGATACACAGTAGCTAAGCATTTTCACGAGGTTAACAAGAAACAAAGGCAATGAAGAGAGCAGAACTTATTTTCACATTGAGAGATTTTTTAAACCGTAGATCCTATGGAAAAGCAGCGGTAGAGGTGGTACAGTGCCTTTGGTAGAGTTGTCTCAATGATTTACATATAAACCAAGAACCAATGCGTTAGATTAGAAAACTAAATGTTTTCATTAAGACTAAGGGCAGTAAATGATAAATCTTAAGAAGAATATCCAGTGAAGTTGACTGAATCAGTACTTATATACTGTCTAATATTTTTGCGTCTATAGTCCAATAAACTAGCCCCGGCGTCGAAAGGCTGATATACCAGTATTCATATGTGTACATAGGTATATAATATACTTATATACCTACCAGTACACGTGTTGACGCCGCTGCCCCAGTTTCAGTTTTTTGAAACTGGCGGAACAGGGAACAATTATTGATAGATAGAATGCTCAAAAACATATTATTTCAAATCGGACATTTTTTGTAATTACAATACTTCTTTCTTTCTGGCACGAAAGTAATAAAATAAAAAAACGGTTTTTCCTATTTAAATGTCTATAGTACATTAATACAAGACAGCTACCGAAAAAGTTCTGTCAAAAAAATTGTAGTAATGGGAGAGCCATGAGGTCATGTGGTAAAATCTTTTTATGAACTTTTTCGCAGGCAATATAAAATACTGCTAACAAGCCTTTTATTTTATAAAAGAAAAAAAAATGGCTCTATGTATTAAGTGTACACGCAATTTTCGACTATCTGCAAGGTATTATGATTACTCGTTTTCCCACTTGCGTGGGGGATTAGAGGGACTTACCCCCTTTTGAACTTGTAGCACCCTCTCTCCTGGATTCACCCACTAACTTCAGATCAATGACGAGTATATCACCCCCGTCTACGCCACTGCGTTCTCCATTCCGCCTCGTAATAGGTGTTTATAAATTTTACGATTCCGGTGCAAAATAAACAAAACAAGCAACTTATTCCTGAAAATCTTAAAACTATTTCACTTTGCTATTTTGATCATTATTGTAGGAAACACCAATTGAGCATGCTCCTCAGTCCCTCAGACTTATTGAACTGGGGTCATAAAAGGACATTCTAATTGCTTTAATTTGAAAGCACTTCTGTACTAGGGTATACAGGGTTACTGGTAACTCGACCACTTTCCTGCAGAAATTGATAGAGGGACTCAAATGCAATAGATTTAGCCCCCCATACGTAATTCTGAAAACCGATAGTTTTTGAGATAATTAACATTTAAAGTTTTTCAACGATATGTCCAAATTTCCACACTACATCCCAAATTTAGAAAAAAACCTGCTGTTGATTTTTTAGAAAAAAACCTGCTGTTGATTTTAGTAATTTCCAATTTAGTTTTTTACTGGCACATACGCAAATCTAATTTAGTATTTAAATGTGTAAAAATACTAAACAGTTTCAAACTACATACAATTATTTAAAAAATAAAGAACAAAATTTTTACATTCACCGTGAAAGAAAATTATCTAGCTCAAAAAAAGATACACAACCAGTCAAACAAATTATTTTAAAAACTTCCTTATCTGATGGCCTATTCCAAGGACAAGAATGACAGTATAACCACAAGTAACTATTTAACAAAATTTATCAACATAATACATAATCACCAACAACATGATAATCCATCCATCCAACCACGATGGTTGTCCAGCACATTACCGTATCACAATTCGACAGTTGTTGGACAGCACATACCCGAACAAATGGATAGGGAGGGGTGAACCCATCCCATGGCCTGCGCGGAGCCCAGATCTGACACCTCTTGATTTTTACGTCTGGGGTTACATGAAGGCGTTGGTTTACGAGACTCCAGTTAATACTGCTGACGAACTAAGGCAAAAAATTATCAATGCGGCGGAGGAGATGAAACGAACTTTTTCAACACGAGTTACAAAAACCGAAGTGAGGAAGCGGATCCCTACTTGTATCCGAAATCAAGGGCAACACATTGAGCAAGATCTCTAGAAACTTTGAGTGGATTTAATTTGTTTTACTTGGATAAAATCATCGACCGCATTTGCAAACATTCTAGTATGTAACTGAGTTATCAATAATGATTGTACTGTCATTCGTTCTTTTTGAATAGGTTTGTATAATTTTTTTGAGGTAGATAATTTTCTTTCACGGTGAACGTAAAAATTTTGTTGATTATTTTTATATTTGTATTTAGTTTGCAACTGTTTAGTATTTTAAAACATTTTAATACTAAGTTAGCTTTGTGTATGTGTTAGTTAAATACTAAAATAAAAATTATCAGAATCAACAACAGGTTTTTTTCTTAGTTTAGGATCTAGTGTGAAAATTTGAACATTTGCTTGAAAAACATTAAATGTTAATTACCTCGAAATTTATCGGTTTTCATAATTACGTATGGGGGCTAAATTTATTACATTTGAGTCCCTCTATCACCTCTTGCAGGAAAGTGGTCGAGTTACCAGTATAATGGTTTATTTACCCTTTTAGAATATTATTTAAAGGCATAGCTAGAGTACCGCGACTGCTTTGAAAATTAGATTAGAGGACGTTTGTAATTGTATTAATTTTAATTGTAATACAAATAAAAAAATCATCCGTTGGAGCCTTGTTTACCTAGATGTTTTTATTTTTAAGGAGGACGTATGCTTCCATACCAAAACTAATAAACTTTAGGATTTCTAAACAGACAGATGATATATCAGACCAGTCAAGTAGACCTCACTCCATTGAAAAATGGTCTCTGAGGCAGTCCCAGTCATTATAATGTCAGATTGTGCAGCTTGGACGAATTTCCTCTATCAAATCTGCCGCAAAAGAGAGCGTGACTTCGACTAAGCCTAAAGTGCTTATATGCACAAGAAGCAAGTTTGAGGAGATATTCACAGTGCTGTTTGCTTTTGAAATTTGTTTATATGTTCTACATCTTTATAGTAAAATTCATATTTTTCATCCTAGGATTTCTGACTGTATTTTATTCAGTACGGAACCTTTATGCTGAAAGTCTTATTGGGATGTCAGTCAACTTACTTTACCCCATCACTGTTCAATCAATCAGCTTGGTTTGGTTTTATTATTAGCTACGACATCAATGCTCCAGAGTGGTTATATACTATTGGCAATAACTGTTTTTTCTACCAACGCAGATGTTCGACAAAAACTACAGTTATTCGATAATATAAAAGAATTCTATATCTACGGTATACACCGCTCAAAAGTAGGTACCCACATTGTCGTGGTTTGTATCGAAGTTTTTGGTATCTTATCTTTCGAAGGTGCCATACTGGGGTGACACCCTCATAATAAACTACGCAATAAACACAACAGATGTTTCAGAACAAATGCATCATTTACGTGAAGTTGCTTTCTGCTTCTTTAGAACTGTAAAATGTTATTTCTTCTTGATGGTCTTCAATTGCATGCAAAAACAGAAATAGGCATGTCATCAATTTAAACTCAGGTAATGTTTGAACTAAATAGTGTATTAGCTTTGGTCAGCTGTGTTTTTAAGAGACAAATTAAAGGAAATACATTTTGACAGTCACTAGTATGTACTTATATGAACTAGTTAGCTTCGTTAACATTTATCAATCCACATTTGATATTAATAAGCAGAACCTCAATTATTAAGACATCCAAGAATCTTTTAATACAGAGAATATAAAAAGTACAATAGATGGAAGAAAATATACAGAAAACAGCCACATTTGAAACTTTCAACTTCTTAGTTGAAAAATCATTTTACAACTTGGATGAACCTTTTGCATAACATGGCAACATTCATTTATTTCTATTCACAATAATTTATTCACACGGCAGATTGGATTACAATTAATTTAACAAAGCAATAATTATTATTGTACTGATAGTAGTACCCTTAGATATTGAAGCAAGTGCAAGGTGATCGGGTAACGCACCGAAACCAGAATGCGTGTCGACAAACGAAAAAGTCTTCATCTAGTGCGATGGAGTCGTGGTGAGGAAAGAAGAGAAGAAGAAGAAGCATGGCATGGCGATGTCGGGGCAATTTTCTTGTTTAATGAGGTCGGCACCGGAGACACGCTCCGCTGCCTACGCCGCTGTAAACCATCACTACAAGGAGCAATGCCTCCTAACACTTGTTCTCTCTATAGGGATGGCCACAAATTAAAACGTTTCGATTCACTATTTTCCGGGGAATCGATTCGGTATAACAACCATCCGGGTTAGTTTGATGTCATTCATTCGATTTAAATTATACCAAACCATTTTAATTTTAGATTAATAGAATTGTATATATCTATAAAGGACTAACGGAAAAACTTAAATTAGATAAGTTTGCAGTAGTAGTACCTACTAGTGATGGGGAGGCAAAGTCAGGTTAGTAGGCCACCTTAACCCTTTTTGCCAACCCCACTGAACCAACCCTGAAAATACCAGACCTCTTGACGAAAGTCGGTATGCCCGACCATCTCGCTGAATATAGTGACTCCTCCCCCATCTCGTCGTACCGAATATCTGAACCTTGAGGCTGCGAAACACATCAGTTTGCTCAGGAAGTGGAACGCTGTCTCGTACTCTTCCAAGCATCTGGAGCAGATGGAGTCCCTTACCACTCCCATGAGTCACAAATGTCTATTCAGCCCACCAAAATGTTGAGTGTCTCTCTGCCTTTATTTAGAAGCCATTGCGTACGACGATTGTCAGTTCCCGCTATGAATCTTTTAGCTTGCCTGCAGTCATCTGTTTCTAACCAGGCTTTCGCCAGTTCCTTTTAAGTTCAGTCGTCCAGGGCAACATTGACCTGGCGTCTGCTAATTCCAAGCATGGGTTCTGGCTGATGCAGGGGCTGCCCGCACCAATCCTCTTTCGTTTACTGGTACACGAATGTGTCCAGGATGTCTCCAGTATTCTGAACACTATTCGACTTCCGTTGAGGGTGTCACCATCAATATGGGTACACCTCCGCCCAGGAAACAGCCGTTCAGGTCTCCCGCGCAAAGCTTCTCTGCGCTCCTTTTCCTCCAGGCAGATGCCTGCTTTACTGGATTCAGACTTTTTTAAGCGTGATCCATCAGTGAAGCACATTAGACTATGGGGCTAAAATTTCACATTGCCACTCACCCAATCCGGGATAACTTGAGAAGAGCGATAAATTTAGAAGTTAGATACTTTGCGGGATATGTTTTAAAAATGTAAAACAAATTATAGCATGAAGTGGTGAAGAACACAAATAAACTCGCTTTAATAGTTATCCACCCTTTCGAAACTCGTACAATCCAGCGTCTTCCCAAAAGGCTAGAAGTCTGCTGGTCCGAAAAACGGATCCAATTAACTACAGCTGATTTTTGCTTTCTGTAATCAGTAAAGTTTTGTAGAAATAAATCAATTTGAGAGCTTCTAAATACTTCGTCACTTAATCAACGATAAGCAACATACAGATCTCCAGGATTACGTCACACATGTGCGAAGCAAACTTATTCATTGCTTTGGAGAGGGTTACGACTGTGCTCTCGATATTTCGATCAGATCAGATGCGGCATGCAGCTTTTAAAAACAACCTTCAGTCCCGAGGTTCTTCAACGCAACTCGCAAAGAATTAAAATCAGTTTGAAAGGTTGCCTGTTCATTTACTTTAGTGTAGGTTTAAATTAGTCGTGCTGTCTTGTATAAGTTTGTCTTTATTTACCATTACATGTGATTACCTTTGGTGTTTGTAATGTGTACCATAAATAAACGAACATACTCAGGCGTGCTGCACGTTGTATCTGAGGAGTTAGCAGCATTTTTGTTGCAACTTGTTAACATTTTTTAGTCAACCAAGCCATGGCTGCGTAGGCGACGATTGGTTTGATTATAGCAGTGTATATCTACATGGCAGCTTGGAACTTCATGCTCTATATTCTACCGATGATTCGACGATACTGGTCATAGGATATCTGCAAGTTCTAGATGAAGATTTTCATTAAGTCTGGCATCTTAAGGGACTCCTAGATATTTAATATCCAAAGCTAGCGCTAGACCAGCGTGCGGTTCGTGTCCTTTCGATTTTCGGTATTCTTACATTGATCGGTATATAATAATAATAATAATAATAATAATATTTATTTACTCAAAGTACAAAAGACAAATAATTGAAAAAAATGAGTAAATAAATATGTTAACATCCATAGAAGGACTAGGCCTGTGCATGGACGAATTCAGTGTTACAATGTATACGTACATAAATATTACAATCACATACTTACGTATGTATAAGATAAATATGGTAGAGATTAGATAACATGGCTATGAGTAATTTGAATGAAATTTGTTTATAAAATTATAAGATTACTTATGGATTTAGTTATAATATGATTTATTTATTAATTCATGTATTTCTTTCCTATCTAGTGTATTCAACCATTCTTTAAGATATTTTTTAAATCGTTTAGTGGACTGTAGTTCCTTTATATCATTAGGTACTCTCTGATATAATTTTGGCGCTAAATAAATGTATGATTTCTGCATAATCGATTTTCTTGTTTTAGGTATGCCTTTTGCATGTAATTTATATCTTGTGTTATGATCGTGTTTGATGCTGTCTTGCTCATTTGAATTTTTGTGATAACGAGAGATAGTATGTAAGAAATAAAGTTGCCTGACATCGTATATTAGAGCTTCCCTGAACAAATCGTCACTAGGATACAGTTTTGGTTTTTTAAACATAGATTTTAGAATTGCTTTTTGGAGAATATCTAAATCATTTATGTATGTTGTGCATGCAGCACCCCATGCCAATATACCGTAAATGAGATGGGTTTCAATTAATGCATAGTATACTGTACGTAGATGCTTTTCTGTTAAAATGTTTGTTAGTAATTTTACCTTGTATGAAATGAATCTAATTTTTTTTAATAGATTATTAATATGTACATCCCAACGTAAGTGTGTGTCTAAATAGATTCCTAGATACTTTATACTGTTTAATCTGTCAATTTTGATTATTTTATTATTTATGTTTAACGTAATATTGCTGAAAGAAGGTAAATATCTAGAATAGGAAGTAAACGGTAAAAAGTGTGTTTTAGAAAAGTTTATTGTCAATTTTTTTTGAGTAAGCCATTGAATAATTTTGACAAAATCGTGTTCAATAATGTTTTTTAGCTTATCCCATTCTTTTTCTTTATACAGTATGGCTGTATCGTCTGCAAAACTGATTATTTTACCAACACAATCAATTTCGAAAAGATCATTTAAATATATATTAAATAAAAGTGGTCCCAAAACTGTTCCTTGTGGAACACCACACTTAACAAACATTTCCTTACTTATTGATTTTGCTATCTTCACGGATTGTGGTCTGTTAGATAAATAATTTTCAAGCAATTTATACATCGTGCCACGAAATCCAAGTCGTTCTAAGGTGTTCAGAAGTAATTTATGATTCACTGTATCAAACGCTTTTTGCAAATCAACAAAGATACAAATGGAGGGTGTTTTTTCATCTATATTTTTATAAATTTCATTCACGACCGTCAAAATTGCATCTGATGTAGATCTATCATTTGTAAATCCAAATTGATTTGTATGTAATAAATTATATTTAGTCAGATATTCCTGTATCCTAGTAGAGAGTAGTTTTTCAATTACTTTTGATAAGCTTGATATCACAGATATAGGTCTATAATTGCTAACCTCTGTTTTATCGCCTGCTTTGTAGACGGGAGTTATTATAGCTTTCTTAAATTGTGAAGGATATGTTCCTAACCGAAAACAGCTATTAATAATATGGGTAAATGGTTCTGTTATTTCATGTGCTATGATTTTGAGATGTTCAGCTCTAATTCCATCAAGTCCGGGAGATTTTCGATTCTTTAATGACACAATTATATTTAATACTTCATTGGAATCTACTTCCCTCAAAACAAATGTGTTTAGTGATCTTTTTTCGTTACTTTTTCCTATGTTCGGGACTGTTTGTAGAAGGTTTGCCAAATTTTCACCAATTTCAGTGAAAAACTTCACAAATTCGTCACTAATGATTTGTTGATCTTTTGTAACTTTCCCAGACCTCGTTTTTAATTCATTAATGGTAGTATCTTTGACTTGATTTGTTTTATTTGAAATTTCATGAATAGTTGACCAAAGTCTTTTCGGATCATTGATATTGTTATCTATTTTTTTTAAATAATATTCTCTTTTGGTTTGTCTAATTAGTTCTATGAATTTATTTTTATATCTATTATAATTATTTATATTTTCTTCAGTATTTGTTTGTTTCATTAATATGTAAAGTCGATTTTTTTCATTTGCAGATTTGATAAGTCCCTTAGTTATCCACATACTCCTACCTATTTCATTGTGGCTGATTTTAACTTTATTTGTGCTTGTGCTTATTAAATTTATAATTTTATCTACAAATATATTTGTAATTTGATCAATATCGTTCGAGGAATATATTCCTTCCCATGATTCTTTTTTAGCATTGGAGATCAATTTAGAATTATCTATAAAAAATTTGTAATTTTTGTTGCCTGTATCCGTTATTAGCTTGTTAGATATATTTTTGTATGAGCATATGAATAGTATAGTGGAAAAGTGGTCCGTGATATCGGTTTCAAGAATAAATGGAATATAGGAAAAATTTTTTGCAAAGTTTTTAATAAAACAGTGATCTATGCATGTCCCGTTGATTGCTCTAGTCGGTTCATTAATGTATGATAAATAACCGTTAGCATTTAAGATGTCTAGGTATCTTTTTGTAATTGAATTTTCTTCCAAAATGTTGATATTAATATCACCTATAAGTATATGTTGGTTTAGAAGGTTATTATCATGATTATTGATGAAATTTTCTATATCGGTTAGGAACTCATGAGGTGCTAAGGACGGAGAACGATATATTGATGATATTTTAATTTTTTTCTTATCAAAAGTAATGAATAAATTTAGAATTTTGATCCCATTGTTCAACGAAAATATTTCGTGATTGTAGTTGAGATTGTTTCTTACATATACTATCACCCCGTCATTCTGGTTATATGTGCCAAAATTGTATAAGGTGTCATATCCCTGTAACTGAAATAACGATATATCAATCAGCTTCCATGTTTCAGTTAAAACAATAATGTCGAAAGTATGATCTATTCTAGTTAATAAAACTTTGAATGAATCAATATTATGACTAATACTTCTTATATTCATGTGAAAAATCTTGAGACTAACATAGGAATTTATTGAAAAGTTATTAAATGCATCAACGTCTTGTAAAACATTTGTCTTGATATTTTGAATTTGGAAATTGTTTATGTATTCAAACATACTTAATACTTGCTAAGTAGTTACTGTAGGATGACCTAAAACTTAGAATTTAGAAGAGTATTTTTGTATTGTAGAGGTACTGATAATACCTGTAGGATGGACAATCTGTATTTGTTGGGCAATGGTTGACATTGTGATTTTTGTTGAATTTCTTATTCATATATATACAATTGCAACACTGAATTTGTGCATGCTTACAATTGTCGTTGTTTTCGTGTTCGATGCCGCAATCTCTACAGATCCTCTTGTTCCTGCATTTCTTTTCTGAGTGGTTGAATCGAAAACATCTTCTGCATTGTGTTACCTTATTATTTTCATAAACATGTAGACACTGCCAGCCAAGAAGAATTTTGCCATTGTTGTATTCAAAAATATGTTTGAATAATTTTCCTGAGGTCTCTGCATGGATGGTGTACGAGTTCTTTATTGGTATGTACATCACGTATGTAATTTTGATATCCCCATCTTCAATAAAGTGATTTTCTCGTATTAGGTCCTCTTCGATTTCCTTTTCGTTGGGTTTTTCTTTGGATTTATAATTGACAATTTTGATTTTTGGAAGAAACATCTTTGGTTCTGAGATTTTGTAGTCGGTATCCAATTTTTCGTTCAGTATTTTTTTTAGTTCACTGTGATTATTTTCATTGATTTTAATTTCGAGACCACCACTTTTTGAGTTCTGAATACTGGCAACGTGGATTTTTAATTTTGAAAGTGAAACTTTTTTTGATAGATCTTTTCTCGTCTCATCACATGATTGAGTATGAGTAGGTGTTATAATTATACTTTTATTTGAATTTTGTTTAATTTGTACAGATTCTTGTTTCAATACCTGGGCATATGATTTTTCTCTTGCTGTTTGATTTTTTTCTACTTCATTTAGTCTCATACTAATTTTATCTAACGTGGTAACTATCGAGTCTTTTTCTACTATATTCGATGCTATTAAATCATATTGTTGTTGGAGTCTGAGGTTTTCATTTGTGAGTTGGTATATTAATTTTTCTTTTTCTTCAAGTATTTCTCTTAATTGTTTGTTTTCTTCTATCAGTTTCTCAGCTTCGGATTTTTGTGTTGACTGTGTTGTAGATTCAGTTTCACTACATGATCCTACTGAATCGAGTTTTTTCAATTTTTTCTTTTTGTTCATTTGACTTTCAGTTTAACATCCAGTATAATATGTGTATAATCTTTTGACCTATTGATCTACTTGTCAATTTAGTTGTCAAATGGAATCAAAATGGTCGAAATGATATTCAAGCTGAATTGCGGGACTCACCAATATTAACTGGAATTGCTTTTTGGTAGGTTTGACCGTTCCCACTCAGCCGAAGATATTTTTTAACTGTAGATAGTTGAATTTCTGGGATTTTATGAGGTGAGATTTGTGACCTTTGCTTTAGTCTACTACTATCTATCCAATGCATCCCATACGTCATGCTCCTATAGGGTTGGCATCAGGAGAATAAGAATAAGTGCATTTTGTTGATTCACGTTTCATCTAACCAATTTTCAACAATATTCACTCGATGTGGGCGTCAAATCGTCCATATACCTGATGAAAACAATTAACGGATAATTGAGTAAAACGTAAATAAAATTTTACCCATTCTAGCGATAGCTGTTGGTGTGGTTAATTTGTGAATACGAGCCAATTAGACATTTTATCGAAAAACTGTTAGAAAAACTAATTTATCGTGAATATGCTCTCCCCAGATAATGGCTTGATATAATGCAGCATTGTCTGGAATAAAATGTAAACTAATGCTTGCAGAATCGCACCATTTCTCTCGTAGACTAGTGTCTAAGTCTGTAAGTAAGTCTGGAATTGTACGTGGCGGCATATAACATGCAGCAAGTCATCTATCCAATGCATCCCATACGTCATGCTCCTATAGGGTTGGCATCAGGAGAATAAGAATAAGTGCATTTTGTTGATTCACGTTTCATCTAACCAATTTTCAACAATATTCACTCGATGTGGGCGTCAAATCGTCCATAAATATGAGTATGGTTCTCCATTGCTGCTTCATAAGGAAGCACAGTAAGTCGTAGAATGACATCTAGATACCTTTGGACCATCAAATAACCATTGTGAATAAAATGTAGATTCGCTTGACCGCCGAGACCTATCCCAGCGCACACACCATTAAACTAGCGCCTTCATCTGGTTTTTATCACCTCAATGCCCATGCTCCTGTGCCCACAATATCTGAGCTCCATTGCGATTTACAGTATGTGGAATACCAGAATACCAAGTAATGGTCGTTTAGCAAATGAGCCCATCATATGAAGACGTGACGTTATCGTTTGTGTGGATACCAACCTTCCAGTAGCAGCAGGAAGCTGGGTAGCATGGACAACGATCACCTCTTGGGGTTGTTAATGATAGAACGTACAGCGTTCTTCCGGCAGGCCAGAAGCTACTAATTTTAGTACGTTAGAAAATTGTATGTCTAGGACATTTGCGTACCTCCTGCAGGCTTAAGAATACTACCGAAATATTCTACAAATTACAAGCTCTCAGCGCATGTTTTTAGCAGGGCAGTATGTTGCTTCGTTCTGAAGTTATAACCTGTTGAATCCTGTGCAAAAGGCGCAGCGCGTGTCGGTGCTAGCTACCGTCTTCGACTCATTCCTGGAGTGTTTCTATGTTTGGAGACCAGTGGCAGTCGGCAAGATGCTATGGGGTCGTAAAAAAAATTATAAAATCAATTAAATGTGCCACACTCTTATGGGATATTGACAACAGCGTTGCCAAAATATCCCTGAACGAGCTGAACTTGAAAACGAGGATTTAAATGATGTACCAGGTATTTATCTGATTGTAGTTACAACCATTTTAAATCCTGATATAAATATAAATACTGAAAATGTGTATTATTACATGATTAAGACTGCATGAGTTCTTCAGGTATCATTGCAAATTGTTATATAGTCAACTATATTACAGGATGCTCCAGAGAACCGAGCACTTACTTATAAATGTATATCAAGGGAAAAAGGTATGAGTTTTTAAATATACTGTTATGTACCCCCATCGTTTTATTGCATCACTGTTGATACGCCACTGTATTTCTTCTCGAAATACACCAAACCTGTCTGTTATACTGTTACAAAGAAATATGCATTGCTCAAAATTTCATAATACTTGCTACGTACTGCTGGCAGGACGCTCGTGATCCTTCTGGAAGGACAGCCATATGAGCCGAAGCATGTCCTTCCAGCAGGGCATGTTTCGTGTACTTCCAGTAGCATTTCCAGCAGGACAATGGCTTGTACGTTCTATCATTAATGCTGACTAACCTTGATCTTGTCTCCGGCGAACATGCCCTGTTTCCCAAAAGCGATTCCGAAGCCTAGAAATCGCACTTTGACCCACTCCTAGCACATCAGCAACGGCTTGCTATCTTCGGCCAGCCTGTAACTGATCTCCAAGCTCTCCAAGCCTCTGATTCGGCCAGATCATTGTGTTGTTCCATTCTAAATCAAGCTGACGCGCGTTGATATACACTCCAGTGACGATCGCATTAGAACTTGTACAAACAAGTTCAAACACGGCATACCATTGGGTATATTGTTTAAAAAATATTGCATTTGCAATACAAGATATATTTTGAATTGTGATTATAACTCTATTTCTTTTTATTTACGTTTTACTCAATTATGCGTTAACTGCTTTGAACTTACCTTACTTGACCTTATTTTGACCTTACTATGGTACTAGGATTTGCCTTCGCGTCTCTTTAGCTGTGATGAAAATGGGTTTAGTTAGTTTAGCTGTCTCTCATAGATGCTGTAGGATTTTATATTCTAAAGAATGTTAGTTTGTACATACCTTTTTTATAATCTGCAGCTCTTATAATTATTCTCTTCGAATGAAGGTTCAAATAAAAATACTTGGAGCTCTACATAATACGAAAATAATTATCAGATTCTGCTATTACACTGATATTAATAATCAAATAGACTAGAATAAATTGATTTGCAGAATCGGAATATGCTCAAAGAATTGATTCGCCGTTGAATCGTTTCCCAGCCATCCCTACGTTTCTATACGCTAACTCTGCTCTGCTTTGTACTTTGAATTATTTTGTCGAATAGGAATCTTAATTGCAATCGACTCAAACACTACAGATACTTCTATGGCTGCCGTTTACTATGATATTTTACTCACCGTACAGTAAACGTTTTAAGTGATACTTTTGCAGCGATTTGTATATAGATACATAAGAAGCTGCAAAAGATATGGCTACATGCAGCATTTTCAAAAAATGACTTACACTTTTCAATATCTCTTTGATAGATAACAATCGATTAGATAATGATAGGTGCATTCCGTGCATTGAATAAAAAGTTATTGTCTATCAAATTGTATCCTATCATTAAAAATAGTTTACCAATATACTATATGAAGAGCTAGGTTTGAAGACTTCCACAGGCATTGTCACTAGAAAATTCTTCAATCTCGGATGGAACCTGTGTCTTATTTGCGTTAAACATGTGTTTTTTTGTGCACGATTGCACGGGACATCTGCCAGGGTACTACGATGACTGACATTCACCGTAGTATTACCCAAATCCGGGATAGACGAAGAGGATTACGGATCGGTATATGGTTAATTGCCATTAAGTGGGTATCGATGTAGATTAATACTGATGAATATGGATTTTCAAGTATTATGCAAGTAGATTTACAACTACAATACTAGAAGCAGTCCAGTTAGAAGACCAGAAATTAATCTATTTACAATGTATGCTCATGGTTTCATTATTAATTATACAAATATAATGTACCGTAGTGAACGATATATATGGATGAGAGAAAAAAAAGGGGAAGGACGAATTCGGTGTTACTAATTTTCGGACAAAAATCTGAAGCAGAGTGGGGGAATGTAAAAGGATGCATAAGCCAAGTGGATGGGGTTGGACTAGGAACATCCCGTACGATATGACCACAAAAGGTGATTATCAATGATTGGACCACTATCACTGAAAGTAGTGTAGGTATATCCCGATTTTTTACATTACAATATATAGGGTGTTGCGGGAAAGTACGGTAGTGATCAACTTGATTTTTTTATATGGAACTATAACTTTTTCTTAAATTCTTCTAGTTTCCATCATTGATCTCTATTTAACCCTAAAATATTTTTGGGATCGGTTGCAACGTTGCCAAGTTATAATTTATTTTCTATTAATTTCCGGATTTGCAAGGTCACAAGTAATACGTCCGAATTGATATACAGGGTGGGCCAATAGTGCGTGGACGGAGGATTGTAGGCTTACTAAAAAATATTTCAAAAATCTGTCACTTGATCATGGTAGGGACCCTTGAGGGCTGTAACGTAAAAATATTTTCACTCAAATTTTGACGTTTATACAGGGTGATTCATATCAAACTTTTACAAAACATTTTTTTAAATGGAACCCCCTATATATTATTGCATATTTGGATTCCTTGATCAATTCTAGGGTGACTTTATGTATCACACATGGAAGTTTAAACGAACCGTTTAGGCGCAAATCACCATTTTTGGTATAAGTAGGTATCAGAAAAAAATTGAATATCTCAGCGATTATAAAACCTAGAAGGCCGTGACTTTGCGACACGACTAAGCATGAAATGCATCACCTTAGGTCAGACGGCTAAGATTGAATTCTTTTTGTACTTGGAGAAATCAGTAGATTGATTAAGGAAACTTCGATCACAGATAGCTTGATTTTTTCAAATGGGAATGCCTATTTTGGATTAAAGAATCAAATGTAGAATTTGATTACCTTTTTAACGATATAGCATTCCCGATATCAATCTTTTTTAGTTTTCATTTTATTTCAAATTTTTAGTTAAATCGGTATTTTTCAATTTTCCTGCATGCAAGCAATCTAGCAGGCCATGAAAAATTAACAAAAGCTCGTTAATATGGAAGAAACCAACTAACTTAGTAGAAAGATGCAAACTAACTAGAGCAACGAGACCAGATTACGAAAATTCCTTACAACATATTAGCTCTAACAAGAAACAATAGCGGTAACAAGAACGCTCATTTTCCACAGCCTACTAGCTATTAGCCAATTTCCAAAGTCAGTAAAAAAATATTTAATCAAAGGAAAACTACTAGTCATTGTTGCTGGCAGTATAATATCTATGTCTTCTGAACAAATTGTGACATTTAATGCTATCAAAAAGTAGCCGTTTACGTAAGTCAAAAGTAATGATACCTCTGACTGCAACCCTTCAAATTCTTCACTAGGTACTTCTACTTATTAGCAAAACCGCGAAAAATGAAACTTGAATTGCAGTGTGTTTGAATTGTAAAACATAATTTAGTTTGTATAAAACTACATGAAATAAAAACAATTACAACATAGCGTATTTAAAAAATTCTAGCAATTATTTCGATAGATGTTCAGAATGCTCTAGTTGGAGATATCTTCACTTTTGACTTAACTAAATGGAAATGACTATTTTTTTTATCCCATTAAATGTGAAATTTTGTTCTAAACATGTTAGACTGTAAGCAAAAAGCGCTGGTAGTTTTCCTTTTGTTTCAAAGTTTTTAATCGTTTTGGAAGGTTGTCAAACTCTGGCAGACCTCAATAGCTAGTAGGCTGTGAAAAACAAACACTTCTGTCATAGCCCAACTACTCATTGACATTAGATATCTTGTTAGAGCTAATATGATGTAAGGAATTTTCATAATCTTGCCTCGTTGCTCTAGTTAGTTTGCATCTTTCTAGTAAGTTAGTTGGTTTCTTCCATACTAACGAGCTTTTGTTCATTTTTCATGGCCTGCTAGGTGGCTTGCACGTAGGAAAATTGAAAAACACCGATTTGACTGAAAATTTGAAATAAAATGAAAACCAAAAAAGATTGATATCGAGAATGCTATATCTTCATAAAGGTAATCAAATTTTATATTCTAGTCTTTAAACCAAAATAAGCATTCTCATTTGAAAAAATCAAGTTATCTGCGATTCAAGTTTCCTTAATTAATATACTGATTTCTCCAAATGCAAAAAGAATTCAGATTTAGCCGTCTGACCCAAGGTGACGCATTTCATGCTTAGTCGTATCGCAAAGTCACGGCCTTCTAAGTTTTATAAGCGCTGCGATATTCAATTTTTTTCTGATACCTACTTATACCAAAAATGGTGATTTTCGCCTAAAGGGTTCGTTTAAAGTTCCATGTGTGATACATAAGGTCACACTAGAATTAACCAAGGAATCCAAATATGCAATAATATATAGGGGGTTCCATTAAAAAAAATGTAAGCTTGATATGAATCACCCTGTATAAACGTCAAAATTTGAGTGAAAATATTTTTACGTTATAGCCCTCAAGGGTCCCTATCATGATCAAGTGACAGATTTTTGAAATATTTTTTTGTTAGCCCACAATCCTCCGTCCACGCACTATTGGCCCACCCTGTATTCCTTAAGCTTTTCTCAATAATATTATACAGCGAGTTATCTGAATATTAAGTGAGTGTTATTTTGAATGTTACCAGTAATTTGTATCTACAGGATGTTTTTGGCAAAATTTTAAATTACGGCAATTTGAAGGTCATTTTACCTTGTTTTTTTTAAATGTAACACCCTGTATGTTTTATTTTAAATCGAAATATCTACTAATACCCTATCCCGTAATATTTTTTTTTCGCGTTTGCGGCGTTGCCAAGTTATAAATTATTTTTCCAAATTTTTAAACAAATATCCCCGATTTTAATTTATTTTAAATAGAATCCTCTACTTATTTTTATTGCAATGAATTGCACATGTCGAACTTAGTAAGATCTCACAATTTCAAAATTTTGTTTCTGTTAATTATTGAGATTCGGCAACACCGCTTTTTCAGTAAACAGTACCGGAACGTTAAAATATTTCCAAAACTGCCACAGCTGGAACGGCGAAATTCAATACTTGGGGGTTTTTGAACATACCGGATTCAAAAACGCTAACATCAGTGTTGTCAGATTTACCACTTTTATGTTAGACTTCATAAATAGGGCATTCCATTCAAAATTATGACGTAAAATTGGTAAATCTGACAACACTGATGTTAGCGTTTTTGAATTCTGTATGTTCAAAAACCGCCAAGTATTGAATTTCACCTCTCCAGCTGTCGCAGTTTTGGAAATATTCAAGCGTTCCGGTACCGTTTACTGAAAAAGCAGTGTTGCCGTATCTCAGTAATAAATAGAAACAATTTTGATATTGTGAGATCTTACTAAGTTCGACATGTGCAGTTCATTGCAATAAAAATAAGTAGAGGATTCTATTTAAAATAAATTAAAATCGGGAATATTTGTCTAAAAATTTGGAAGAATAATTTATTACTTGGCAACGCCGCAAACGCGAACAAAATATTACAAGGCGAGATAGGGTATTAGTAAGTATTTCGATTTAAAGTAAAACATACATGGTGTTATATTTAAAAAAACAAAGTAAAATGACCTTCAAATTACCGTAATTTAAAATTCTGCCAAAAACACCCTGTAGACACAAATTGCTGTTTACATCCAAAATAATATCCAGTTAATATTCATGTAACTCGCTGTATAATATTATTGAGAAAAGTTTAAGGAATATATCAATTTGGACGTATTGCTTGCGACCTTGCAAATCCGGACATTAATAGAAAATAAATTATAACTTGGCAACGTTGCAACCGATCCCAAAAATATTTTAGGGTCTAATAGAGATCAATGATGGAAACTAAAAGAATTTAAGGAAAAGTTAGAGTTCCATATAAAAAAATCAAGTTGATCACTATTCTACTTTCCGCAAAACCCTGTATATTTAAAAATATTTTTATAGTATGCATCTTAAGTAACCAAATAACTTTTGTATTTGACATTTTCTTCTATCAGGTACACCTTGCGAGATATCGAAGAATTACACACTAACTGGACACCCTGTACTGTAGACTTTCAAGAAAATGCTCCGACCACCACCATAAGCGTGAACTCGAGAATGGCAGAGGTCAAATTTCAACATCGAGATGTTAAAAGCATCCTCCAAAAACTGAGCTGAGCTGAACTGACCACATTCCGGCCATTGTCCTTAAAAACGCTGTGCCGCTGACCTTGCACCTATTCTTTGCAAACTCTTCAAACTTTCGTATCAACGAGGCGTGTTTCCGGCTTTATGGAAGATTGGCTGCGTACAACCCATCCCTAAGAAAGGCAAAAAAACTGATCCCACCATTTATAACCTGTGGCTCTTCTCAGCATCATGTCTATGGTCATTGTTTTTCTCTGAAAAACAATGCTATGGTTATGGAGACTGTCATTAACACACAGCTCCTGAAATACCTGGACAACAATAACATCATAAATGATCGCCAGTATGGCTTTCGTAAGCAAAGATCTACAGGTAACCTCCTTGCCTACGTCACTCACTTGTGGAACAGAGCAATAGACAATCATGGCGAATCCCGTGTTCTTGCACTTGACATATCGAAACCCTTCGACAGAGTGTGGCATGAGGGGCTTCTGGTCAAGCTCGCTGCTTATGGACTATCACCTGGCCTGCGCCAGTGGCTGAATAGCTTTTTGAACGACCGATCTCTGTTTGTTGTAGTCGAGGGCTATTCATCAGACGTATTTTTAATAAACGCCGGTGTTCCTCAGGGATCTGTCCTATCCCCTACACTGTTTCTGATGTACATCAACGAGCTGCTGGAGATAACATCCAATCCAATCTACAGCTTCGCAGATGACAGTACATTAGTGTTGTCCATGGAACCAGGCAAGCCACTATCATCCTAGGAGACGGTACGTCGGCGATAGCAGCATGCTTCACAGATCAACGCAGATATCAAAATAATTTTCGAGTGGGGATTAGCAAATAAAGTACAGTCCAACGTACAAAAAACTCAGGCAACAACACTTACAAAGAAGTCTCACAATGGCTTACCAACCGTGGAAATGGAGGGTCACCCCATAGTCGAATCACCTTCCGTCAAGCTTTTGGGAATCAACATCAACAATAATATGTCCTGGCACGACCACGTCGTCAGTATTGCTAAAACGGCATCCCAGAAGCTTGGAGTTTTGTTCCGCTGTAGAAGGTTGTATACACCAGAGCAACTGCTGCTGCTCTACAAAGCACAGATCCGACCATCGAGGAGTATTGTTCCCATGTGTGAGGATGCGCTCCGAAGCACTCTCTAAAGCTTCTGGACACTATACAGAAAAGAGCAATTAGATTGGTCGATACGCCTAACCTCACAAAGGATCTCCACAGCCTGGAACATCGAAGGAGGGTGGCTGACCTATCCCTGTTTTACAAATTCTATCACGGAAGATGTTCGAGTGAGCTCCCCTAGATAATAACACCAAAGGCCGTCCGAACCAGAAACACTAGAGAAGCTCTGCGAGCTCATCCTTACCAGGTCGAGGTCCTTACTCCCCGAACCAGTCTTCTCCAGCGTTCCTTCTTTTGGAGAACTTCGACGCTGTGGAGTCAGCTGCCGGGGAATTTGTTTCCCGACTGCTACAACTTGCAGCGTTTCAAATCTAACGTGAACCGACACTTATCCTCCCGCAGCGCTTCTACAGCGCCAAAGGCTTTCAGCCTTTGCGGGAGGCAGACCATAAAAAAATGTCAAAAACGAATTTTTTAAACGGGGAACCGCTACAAAATATGTTTCGTCATATGCAACAGCTGAGCTGCAGAAAATAAATATACATTAAAGAAACTAAAAATCACGCTTTTAAAGAACATCGAACTAAAGAGTTATAATAACTTTCAAAATAAGCTCAAAGCAATCATGAATAGAAAATACTAGTATGATTGTGAAAAAAGCGTCGGGGGCTCGATTTACGAATATTTCCGAATAATATAGCACAGTCATGCACTCCAAAGAAGAGATATTCGACGAATCTGTAACTATGCAAAGACGCGACACTTCCAGCTGCTTTTTTAGCACCGTGCGATAGGCGACCTTTTTACTCCTTTATCGGTATAGTAATGCAGCCTGCTTTTCTGAGTTTTCTCCTATAATAACTCTGCTGCTCGCCGCGATGCACCCGCAGGGCTACTGCGACTCATCTCACGGTTATTTTTCATACACTTAGAACCAAGCAGTACGATACCACCTTTTTAAACAGGTTGCCCAAGACTTGGAACAGTTCAGGTCAGGTGACGCCTTTATCGATCCCGGGAACGTTGTCTTGTTCAAAGCCTGCATCAACTAACCTAACCGGGGGTGGGTTGGCTCAGTGGAAAGGCCCGGGTTCGATTTCCGTCAGATACTAATATTTATTTCTGTTTTTACTGCCCACATCGATAGGTGAGGGGAGTATTGTGATCGCGAAAATTTTCGATTTCGGGATAATTCGCTTTTTGGGCGTTTTATGATGTCTACATAACGAAAATCCACGTCACTCATTTCCGTCGGTCTGTCTGTCTGTCGCTTTCTTCTAGCCTCGTAATCTCAGCAACCGCTGCATGCGATTGTGATGAAATTTGGGCAGCGATATGCTGTGGGGTCGTAGTAGGTAATGCTGCTATAATTCTGAAAATCGGTGCATGGGCGGGGAGTAATTAGCAAAAAACAAAAAAAAAATATTACTTAAACTTCGTTTTTAGGCGTTTTAGGGGTTCCTGATCATTTTCTACTTTTTTTGGTGGGGGTGAAATTGGGGTGGTTGGGGGGTGGGGGTGAAATTGGGGTGGTTGAAGGTGGGGGGTTGTAAAATTGAAAAATTTCTTGCTTTCATAATAGACCGTCCACTGACATATGAAGGAAGACCTAGCGAGATAAATAACTTTTTTAAGTCCATACGAACATTGCCTTGCCCTTTACAGAAACCAAAGGACTTTTTCTGGTGTAAACATACGAAAGTATTGCTTTAGATCGTTCTATTTCTGTAACGAGGAAACTGTTGAATTGATTTTAATGAAACTTTGACAGACTATTACTGCCGGAGCGAGGATGCAAAACGCGTATGGTTTTTATAAATCGTGCCAGTGGCGGCGCAGAATTAATAAAAAAACTAAAAATATAAAAACAGCTCAAACTTCGTTTTCAAGCGTTTTAGAGGTTCCTGATCATTTTCTGCGTTTTTTGGGTGAGGGTGAAATTGGGGTGGTTGGGGGTGGGGGGGTTGAAAAACTGAAAAATTTCTTGTATTCATAATAGGCTGTCCACTCACCTGTGAAGGCAGATCTAGCGACATAAATTACCTTTTTAGGTCCATCCGAACATTACCTAGCCTATTACGGAAACTAAGGGACTAAGGCGAGTATTTATTGCTTTAAATCGTTTTGTATTTTGTACACAATTAAATTGATTCTAATGAAATTCTGACACAGTGTTATTACTGTGATGAGGATAGAAAACGCGTATGTTTGTTAAAAATAGCGGCAGTGGCAGCGTAGCAATAATCAAATAACTGAAAGTATGAAAACAACTCAAACTTGGTTTTGGACGTTTTAGGGTTTTCTGATCATTTCCTATCTTTTTTTTTGGGTGGGGGTTAAATTGGGATGGTTGGGGGGGGGGGGTGTAAAACTGAAAAGTTTGTAGTATTGATAATAGACTGTCCATTGACCTGTGAAGGAAAGACCTAGCGGCATAAGACAATTTTTTTGGGGGGGGGGGGGGCTGGCGATTATTTGGTTGCAAGGGATCTCAGACTGAAGCTTCATGGTATGGGAACATAATAAAATGGTATCATCACCGTAATGTGTGGGAAGTACTGAGTCAATCAACTTGACTTCATTCTTTTCATTCAGAATTAAATGTCTATAAAGACAGCTCAGCGAGAATCCTCATCTGAGCCTTCACTGTTTGCTTCTTATTAACAGTGCTGTTCTCAGAGTGGCACCGGGAAACAGTAACAAAACCTACAGAGAACACGAGGCTAATGACCAGAGCAGTCGATGCCGTTGATACAGACGTAAAAAAAGTAAACCTAGCCTCTTTATAGCAGTAGAGCTACTTGTCTTTGCAGTGAAAAAGTAGTAGTTTCGATTAAAGAATATGTTGGGACTACAAATGACTCTTACGAGCGATATTGGCAAGCAGAATATTCTTCCCAATTCCCATCAAGCTGAGCAGTTTTTCGTTACACGGTGCATGATGTTTACGTTCCACATGGCGGGCAGGAGTGCAGGCAGAAAAAATAAGGCACACGCGATTATATCTTTTGAATCTGTTGAGTCCCTCGCGTATGCACGATATACTGCACGCATGAAGGCGTCGCGCAACAAATCCATCATGGCGGACGACGACGCATTGCAGAAAAAGAAGAAGAAGAGTTTGATGTACAGGTGATGGAATGGAGGGTTTACACGCTCTGAATGGCAGCTCGGTACACCGTAGAACATTAAACTTTGTTATGTTTATGATAGTGTACGGGGTAGTTACAAAACTTAACAGATCCAGATAACGAAACTTGCTAAGAATATTGTATGGACATAGATAGAAGGCTCTACTAATATGACGTCTATGCAATTACGAGTTTTGCCGATTTTACTTCCCACACCTATAGGTGAGGAGAGTATTGTGGTCGTGAAAATCTTCGATTTCAAGAAAATACGCTTTTTGGGTGTTTTATGATGTCTACATAATCCACGTCACTCATTTCCATCGGTCCGTCTGTCTGTCTGTCTGTCTGTCGGTCTGTCTGTCTGTTGGCGTTCTTCTAGCCTCGTAATCTCAGTAACTGTTGCTTGGATTGTGATGAAATTTGCGCAGCGACATGCTGTGGTGTCGTAGTGGGTAATGTTCCTATAATTTTGGAAATCGTTGTACGGGGGGCGGAAAAATGAGCAAAAAACGAAAATTTCCAAATATTCCTCAAACTTCGTTTTTAGGCGTTTTAGGGGTTCCTGATCATTTTCTACTTTTTCTGGGTGGGGGTGAATTTGGGGTGGTTGGGGGATGGGGGTTGTAAAACTGAAAAAAATTGTTGTATTCATAATGGACTATCCATTGACCTGTGAATGGGAAACCTAGCGGCATAATACACTTTTTTAGGCCCATCCGAACATTGCCTTTCTTACTATAGAAACCAAGGGATTTATAATTTGTGATGTACCTATACATACGAGTATTGCTTTAGATCGTCCTATATTGCGCAACGCGAACAGTATTGAATTGATATTAATGAAATTTTGACACAGTATTACTACCGCAGCGAGGAGCGAAGATGGAAAACACGGAGGTTTTGGAAAAATCATGTCCGTGGCGGCGCAGCAATAATAAAAACACCAAAAATATAAAAAATGCTCAAACCTTGTTTTTAGGCGTGTCAGGAGTTCCTGATCATTTTCTACTTTTTTTTGGGTGGCGGTGAATTTGGGGTAGTTGGGGGTGGGGGGGTTGTAAAACTGAAAAATTTGTTGTATTTATAGTAGGCTATCCATTGACCTGTGAATGAAAGACCTAGCGGCATAATACACTTTTTTAGATCGTTATATTATTATATTGCCTAACGCAAAAATTATTGAATTGATTTTAGTGAAATTTTGACATAGTATTTACTACCGCGGCGAGGATGGAAAACGCGTATGTTTTGGAAAAATCATATCAGTGGCGGCGCAGCAATAATAAAAAGACTAACAATATAAAAACAACTCAAACTTCGTTTTTAGAGGGTTTGGGGGCTCCTGATCATTTCGCATCGTCTAGCAGGAGCATGCAGAGAAACACAGTGGCATCCTAGCTTCTAAGGAGGGAGACGCAAGAGACTACATTTACGAGAGTTTTTGTGTTGGATGTTTTTTGCGGGCGTTTGGGCGATGATTTGGTTGCAAGGGGATTTCAAACTATAGTTTCATGCAATGGGAAGATAATAAAATGGTATCATCATTATGTGTGGGAAGTACTGAGTCAATCAACTTGACTCAATTTTTTCATAACTGAGCAGACGCGTAGGCAGAGCGTAAATACCAGGGTACCGAGGTTGCTGTCAAAGGTTATGTTAGGGGGAATTTGTTACGGAGGAATTTGAATAGGCCAAAACCCGCATGCCCAACAAATACATACATCTGCAGGCAGTCCATTCCAAGCCCTAGATACCATGAGAATAAGTGTGCAATCGTACAGCTCGGTTCTTGATGTATATATGAGCTTTATACTGCGTGAAGAGGTTAGATGCTGAGAAGTACTGTCTGGCAATGAATAGTTTTTCAAGCAGCTGTTGCAATTGGCGCAACGTGTTCGTGGCAGATCAGATTTTCTGTAATGTTGACCCCTAAGAGCTTGAATGAGTGACCTCTTGGCAGAGCCTGATTATTCATTAGAAGCGGGTGCTGGCTTACTAACATCCGCAAAATAGTGGATTGGGTTTGTAGTGCTATAGAGGAGATTCTTGATGTGAAGCAGATACAGCAGGACGGAAGCTTGTTTACGAGAGCTGTATGCCGCAGTTGCCTTTGACATATCAACAGCAATGACGTGAGCCTCGCCAAACGAATGGATAAGTTTGATCCACACGTTTTGGACGTGAGCCAACGTTTCAGCAAGTTCTGTAGTCTTTATCAAATTTAACAATTTTTTTTTAAAAACCAATTCGGAAAAAGTGGCATTGATTGACAGCTATGCCAGCAAGCAGTATTTGTTTTTCGAAAACTAATTTCATAATTATGGGACATGAACTCGTATAGTTTAGAACTTTACTACATTTAGTTTGATTTGATAATGACTTTGAACATTTTTTGAGCTGACCACCGAACGCCCCGTTAGTGGCGCTCCAATACTTTGCATGAGAAGCCGAGTAGGCGTAGCCAATCGACCCGTGTGCGGAGGCGCTAAATGCCTTTTGTGTTATGGTTTTTGTGATATACAGGGTGTTTGGCAGAGGGTTAGCCAAAATTAGTGGGTTTATAGATAAGCCCATTTCGAAGATATTTTATTTATTAGACTTGTGCCCTAAACGTCCCTGTATTTTATATCATTGCTTTAGTGATATCTTAAGGAATTTATATATAAAAAATGGACATCTCGCTTCTGTAATTTTACTTAAAAAGTTTCATAAACTTATTTTTTGTGTGTTTTTGATCTTCAACGAAATTATTAATACGTAATAGGTACGCCAATCAAATTAAGCTTTTTTTGGAATTAATTCCCAGAGCAAGCTGAAATTCCCTCTAATACCTCTGTTTGGTCCTAAATGCGTGTAATCTGAGTTTGCACCTTTCAGGTGGTGAGCTTAACTTAAGACAGCCCAAAAACTGTCAAATATTTGCACTTTTCTTTTAGTTTTGGTTATAGCAGGAAAATGATCCGTTGGATTGAAAACGTCAATCTGTGCAATATTAGAAAGGACTCAATTTTGCGTCGGATGACATCTAAAACCTATAAGTCGTTTTAGCGGCAGAGCCTAGAGCAATACTTATAGACGGTGAATTTTTTCCATTTCGGTGCAAACTAACATTTTGCGACTATTTGAGGTTATATCTTTAAAGCTGATACTCCTACTAAAAAAACCCGTGAAATAAAAGATGTAGTAAATAGAATTTTACGCTATATACAGATTCTTCAGTTTTTAAATTCGATCATTTTGACATACAAAATTTTGAACCAATTTAAAATCAATTGTGTAAGGCTTTAGCGGCCATCGTCCAATGAATTTGTGGTTCTTGAGTCTTTAGGCCGGCATCGTTTAGCATTAAGGCTTGACATGTGGCCACCACGAGTGGATGGCATCTTCAGAAGCTATTTCACTTCAACGACTTCTAAATTTAATATCAGTTTGCTTTTACTTTACACTTTTGGCTAGACTTTACTTTATTTTACCCCTGGTATCTATTTTATTTTCGTCTGGGAGCCGTCAGCAATCAAGCCTTTAAGGCCTATTGTACTATGACCTCCCAGAGGGGGGACGGTGCACGGCCAGCACCGTTGGAATGATTACACCATCATCCCGGACGGTCCGATGGGGGTCCCCCTTCCGGGCCTTCCGGTTGATCATCCAAAGTGCCGGCCGCGTAAGATGCTCCGCTCAGCGCTCGTGTGGGCGACACCAATACGGTCGAAACTGAATGCCCTGTGTATATTAAGACACCCACCAAAGCGCTAACCGCGCACAAGGCAGCTTTTGATATATGGTCAAACTATATATAATTCAAAAGCATTTCATGAGTATAGTACAATGACATCAGTCACACATCTGCAAATGAAAAATTAAAAACTTATGCTACTTTGAATTTCTAAGTATTTACCGCACCACTCGTACATATCTACGGAACTGAAAGATTAAAAAATATTATACTTCCAATTTTTTATGTTAAATCTATCTGGAAAATATAGTTAACTACCATCAGGTTAGTTTAAGTTGAATTTGGCTTATGCAGGTGTCCGTAGAAAAAAAGCTCACTTTGATATTTTAATATTCTAAACCAACCGAAATAAGGTTATCACCTGTTCGGTCCTTTCATAGCGTGTGCACGCAGGGGTCAGAAGACTCTTATTTCCATGATGTGTGAGAAATTGCTACAGCACGGGTTTAAAGTAACGCAAAGTCTAAGCGAGGATGCTGATACCCTTATTGTCAATACTGCCATTGAATTGACTGGTAATAATTTTGCAACGATTATTATAATCGGGGAGAACACCAATTTATGGATCTTATTTACCGCCAAAGCACCAAATCCACCCAACATTTTCGTCATGAAACCTGGAAACGGAACCTCTCAGAATACATTCTACTCTCCCCAAGTACTCCAACTTCTCATCTGTTGTCAAACAAAATATTCTGTTCTTACATGTGATCAGTGGAGTGATAGAACCTCTTTATTCTATCGCATCAGAGAGAAGTTGAAGTTTGTCAAGCTTCCTGAAAAGGGCACGACCTTACAAGAGACTGCCAAGGTCTTTCATCATGAGGATGCAGATCCTGAGATTCTGATTTTAGCAGGTCATATGTTCTTGGCAGCCCTCTATTGGTCTGAGGAAAATGCGATCCCCTTGAACCAAATTCGATACGACATATTTTCACAATTTCTAACAAAGCCAACTTTCGAACTGGCCTCCCTACCTTCAACAAATGGAGGATCCTCTAAGTTATTGGGATTGGAGGAGGATTGACCTTGGCCTTCTTTCCATCATAAACACCAAGGAGCCAGCTCCAGCTGAAACTCTTGATGCTGTCCTGCAAACGTTCAAAAAAGTGTACACAGAAGTGCAGAAGTCGAAAGGTAGGCATGAAATGCTCAACAATATGCCTCAACTGTAACGACCAGTCATGCTCTAATTCACCACCATTCGAAGATGAGAAAGGAATTTACATTGCGGTAGAAGCAGAAAAAGTTGAAAATAGTTCTTTTGAAGATGATGCCGATAAAGAGGACCCCAATATGCAACCGCGACTTCCGTCTCAGAATGAATTTAATCAGACACTATGGTTATGATTTCTTACCCGTTTTAACTGCTTTCCTGAGAGACATCACCTTGTGGATATCTTTTTCACTTTTCTCTGCATGCTCTTTTTTCTTCACAGTCATTTTGCTTTTCGCCTTCCCTTTTTGTTCTATATGTTCATCTTCTAGATCGCTGCCTGCCGGGCTGACCAGCGACACCATGGTCACAACTTCATTTCCACTGACAGCTGCAGACCTGTTCAACTCCTTTTGACTCTTCGGTGCCTCTTTCTCCAGCGGAGTTTCTTTCTGCACAGGGAACTTTCTTGCTGGCCGAATCTTCCTTTTGGTGAATACGAACTTTCTTGTTTCGGTCTTATTGGGGCTGAGGAAGACCTCACCAAGACCGCTCTAGAGCTGCTGGGTTCCTTGATTGTTTGGTGGAAGGCAGAGTTTGTGCGTTTTTGGAAGCATTCTCTTCTACCAGCGGCAGTTGTCGGTATAATTGTTACATCTATGGGTTGAGGTGGTTCCTCTAAGTCTTTAATTTCTAGGTTCAATTCGGGATGGCTAGCCATTGGGTTGGTCCTAGGTGATTCACCGCTTGTCTTCGTTCTGTGGTTCTTCTTTATATTGAAGCTACCAGTGTGAGTGAATAGGGGCGGCATTATTTTTGGCTCTGAAGATTCCTCTCTAGTTTCTAGTTGTTTGATATTGTGCGCTAGGAATGTCTTCAGGCTCGGTTTGTCTTCTTGAAGCTTATCAGGTACTTCTATCGCATTTTTCTGCATCAGTCTATCAACTATTTCCTGTCTAGAGTGCAATATGGATTCTTTATCTACAGAAGACTGCCTGGACAGCTTACCCGATCTTCTGTTCTCTTGGCATTTCGTCTCTCAGATGAAGGACCATCAACATCTAAGAAAATGCGAACGTGAATGCTGCCACATTTTGTGTTGCTTGACTCACAGAAAAATTTGACGTGTCACCAAATACCCACTCTTTGATTCAATGAGATCCGGATATTGTTCATTTACACATAAGCTTCGATTCTGTCACATCAGATGAAACAAATAACCTTACTGTGAATCCGTTATTTGAGGTTAACATTAAGAATTGTCCAAAATTGGCAATGCGTAGATTACGCCGACTACGTGATGCTTACAATGACCCCCTCCTTTTTTGACACTCAATCTTGATTTCAAACCAGCCGAGTATAGAGGAGCTGAGCCAACGACAAGGATCATTGGATTAAATATAGGATACCTTTGGTCCAAATACTGCTTACCAATATTTCAAATAGCGTAGACAATGTGCTAAAGGCATAAGTTGTTGTATCTGTTATAGTTTTAGACAAGATGAATTTTTAGTAAAGTAATTATCAAGAAATGCCATCGTAAGAATAATATTGTATATCAGTTAAATTATACGCTATGCGCTGAGCTTAAACAAAACCTAAGGCGTATATTAAAAGCAAAAGAATGTTTTATTGCATTATACGCTAATATTAGTATCGGAATAATAGTAGGTAGTAGGTATCATTAGAACGAATATAATTTATTTTGAAATTATTAGCTTATCTGCAATTGTTTCAAACCTGAGAAGTTCGAATGACATGGTTTTGAAACAACTATAAATATATTTGAAGTAACAGAAAAGCATCCACAAAGCATCCAAATACTAAGAATGAATTAAAAACTCAACAACATGTTTTTCTGTGTGCATGTTTATAGATTTATGGCCCCGGTAACATTAAACTTGCTGCTACTCGCCAGGTAGAATAAAGTATTGATTATTTAATTCTTTATTAATTATACCGTCGTTACATTTATATTTCACCAATAAACTTTAAGTGATATTGTTAATTCATTGCACTATTAAGATCTATGATCAGTTTACTTATAAATAATACTTATTAAAGATTTAATGGTGATACGACACTTTGATAAACTTAATAATTTCTAGTCAGGTTGTGTTGTTTTGGTAAAAAGTTTTGATATGATTTTACCTTATATGACCTCAAATGACTCCAAACGTCGGAAAAACCGATTTTGAATTGAAATGTCAAATTTCAAATTATAAGTCACTAAATTTAAAAACTAAAGTATCATTTTAACGTGAAATTTTATTCTCAACAACTTTAGTTGCATGTATTTTCAAATGGGATCTCTTTCCAAGATATATGGTCTTGAAAAGCCGCAACATGTAATGTTTGCACTGAAATACGATTTTTTTCATCTTTAGCATTAGATTTCGGCTATGCCACTAAACCAAATTTGATGTTTTATATACCACTTGACGCAGAATATAGTCATCTTTATTACTGAATGGAAACAAGTTCTCCGTCTGACGCAACATTTTCAGCCACAACCAAAAGAAGTTAAAAAAGTGCAAAAATTTGATAGTTTTTGGGCTCAAAAAGCTCACCACCTGCGATGGTGCAAACTCAGATTATACATATTGAGGACCAAATAAAGGTATTAGGATGATTTCCAGCGTGCTAGGAATTAATTCCAGACTACGGTTTTTTCGGTTTAATTTTATTGGCCTACAGCTTGATGTAAAAAAATAAATAAATGCGATAAAGTTGGTAAAATGTTTTTAAAAATGTTTCCACTTATTACTGTTTAAAATGATATGCTACGTGTATCACTAGGCTCAAGTAACTTGTCAAAATCAATAACGTTGCAGTCAAGATAAAAATTAATTATTTTACTTTTGTAGGTAGTTACAAAGTTATAAATAATGTTCAAAATGCGCCTCTCTGCTTCTAATGCTCGTACATGACCGCACATGGTCGTTGCATTTAGAATGTGCACAGGAAGGGGAGGCGGCAACAGGTGTAATTACCTCCCCCCAAGATTGTTGACCAAAGATGTGTTTCATGGTTTTTCCAAAGAAAGAATGGTTCATATCTAAATTTGTTTTACGTAATATTTATTAAAATAATGTCCCGAAACTATTGGCAGCTGTGCCTATAATTAAAGGCGATAGACAACACCTTCCCTCACTAGTGGACCGGAAAAAATCAGGTCCCATCATATGGCCCCACAATCTTCTCAGCTGAGCTCAACGAATTTACCATATATAGGCAAAAAGTGCAAAAGACCTTGCTCAGCAAGTAAGAAGAAAATAACGACCCGGTTCAAAGAGTCGATGCAGTTTTTGTGACAATGGGAGAAGAGATGCGGCTCTGCACCATCCCGATCGAAATCCAACGACGATGTAGGGCATGTATTAGAAGCAGAGGAACACATAAAATAATAAATTTTTGTCTTGACTGCATTTATCCTTAATTAATTAATTATATATAATAATTATTATCATCTATCATCAAACTTATTTATGAGCTTGGTGATACACGTAGTCTATCATTGTAAACAGTTTAATAGACAGAGAAGGTTTCAAAAGGACTAGAACAACTATCGCACCAGGTAATTTTTTACATCAAGTTGAAAATAACCTCCATCTGCAACATACTTCATAGGAATTCAGCGACCAAAATAGGTTTAAAAAATATGAAAAAAAAAATAAATACAGAAGACGTCAATTTGTAAATTCTTTAAAATATTAAAATACCAATGATATAACAGGACCAGAAATGTTTAGGGCACAGGTCTATTAATTATTAGAATATCTTTCAAATGGGCTAATCTATACGCCCACGAAGCTTGTCTAATCCTCTGCCAAGCAGCCTGTATTTATACTGACAAGAAGACTGTCCATTACTACTTACTACAGTGGCGTATATAGAAATCGATTTCGGGGGGGGGGGGGGCATCGGAAAAATTAGTTTATTATTTCATACGTTATAATATTGGCGTATTATAATCCTATAACCTAAATATAAAATAACTAGTATTAATGAAAATAATTATATATAACCCATATGCATATTAGAAATGTAAATTTCTATTTTTATAGATAATAATTCTAAATTGAAGTAAAGAAACTAAGGTATACTTCTTAATCAGACATCTATGATCGTTAAAGTTGCCCTATTTGCTTTATTATTAGATTACATTTTTAAGTCGCTGCTAATTTTATTCAGTACTATATTTTTTGACATTACTTCAGCCTCTTCCCAGACGTCAAAACTGAATGCGCGGCTGGTTTCGGGGGGGGGGGGGAGGCTGCCTTATATACGCCACTGACTTACTACGACCCAACCTGACATAGATTTCTATAAATCACATGATTCGGTCTCTGGGAGAGCGTATTCTGATTGTTTTATATTATGTGTCTCAAGTATCTTGCCCTCTTGCTTATTTGATAAGACAGAACCGTCCTTCGTACGTCCATGCGAAGTATGCGGCCGCTTCACAGGTGGCACGTGTTCCATACCGTCTTTTCTCTCTTCCTGAAGAAAATAAGACACCAGAAGCGAGGACTGCGAGGAGTACGGCATGGCATATGTTTTTTCCCTTCTACTCTCGTTCCTCAGCAGCAGCATGTCGATGAGACCGCTCGGTCATTATCCTTATCCTGATGCAACTTCTTCTTCAGCTAGTCTTGTTAAGATTAGCTACTAGGAATCATCTGTTATTTGTCGTACGGTAGCATTAAGCCGGGTGAAATTTAAAGGCGGGAGGTAACTAAGGTCAGATTTGAACATCTTCGCCAAATTAAAAAAAATGGCATCAGGTTGATTGACTCAGTACTTTCTATACATTTTCGGTATTGATAGCTACGGTGACACCGTTTATAACTTACTAATATGTCATTTCCCTGTCAATAAAGCTCTATAAATAACGAAATCCCTTGGTATTCTTTTCGATTTTTTATGCATTCGTCATAATAGGGATTGCTAAAATTTTTGTTTTTCATCCTGATTCTTACATATATTATACAAAATTCCTTAAAACTAAGTTTCAGTTTCTAGAGGTCCTGGTAGGAATTTTTTAAGTGGATAAGTACCCTGCCTCTAGACATTCATTTTTTCCGTCTCTGCGTTGGTAGCGAGACGGGGTCAAAATGACATTAAAATCTAGTTAGTAGTTTACAAGTTACAGGACATAGAATTATTATGTTCAATATGTATCAAAAAAATTGCCGCCGATGCACCAGTTTCAAAAAAAAACAGCAGCGCTACTTATCAATATGATCCCCCAAAATATCGCACCCTAAATTTCTGCAAACTATGTGCAAAGAACCCTGATATGGTGACAGGTGATAATAATGAAAAAGGACTGATAGACCGACAGACATACCTACCAAATAAGACGATAGACATAGACTTTTGTGATCTTTAAAACACAATTTTTGGGATCACAAATATTCGATTACTTATGGTGTGTGTACTAAAAGAAACCGTCAGAAATTCCATATCAATGTTACATCTTTTTGATATGTTTTGGACTGTGCGACATTTTGAATTATCTGTGTGCATTAATGCACTAATAAACTGTAAAATGACATAATCAAATTGAAAACGCCAAAATTTCCATTCACCAAATATGTCTGGAGCTTACAAAACAGTGTGAGATGCGATTTAAGCTCTACCTATACTACAGAGGATAATAGCTATAAAAGAAATATATCGGAATCTGTCTCTACAATCTATATAAAGTTGAATTACGATTGTATTTCCCATTTTTGTCAGGGGACTGAGACCCAGTATGGCGCATATCCAAGATCTGCTTCAGGGAAATATCTCATCAATATTCTTTAAACCAAAAGCTGAGACCTGAATATTTCCAGCCTTTTTTACGTTTTGGTGCTGGATCGCCAACGAAATGCGGGTTTGAATGGCCTTAGAGTTGTGATCTGTATGCGATATTGTTCCCTTATTTTCCAATTACTGACTTGATTAGATCTCAAAAAAATTCCAAAGCTACCAACTGAACTAGCTACCAACTAAAGACGCTTATTTCAAATTATTTTTTGTCAAACATTATTGTTTGATACAGGCTACAGGGGTGGCCGAAACTTTAGTAAAGAGTTCGTATTTTAATAGATCCCGTTTAAATTATCGACCAGTAAAGCGCGATGGAGCTTCAGAGTGCCTCAGAAAATGTAGAAATGTTTAATATCTATATTTATAGTCGTGCTTTTTAAGAGTTTACTGTGGAAACCCTTGGTGATACCAACGGGCGATAAGACGCGAAACCTCTAATCTTCACTGGACCGACAAATAATATGCAATATGAAATGATGTTAGCAAGGGCGTCACCAAAGGGGGGAGCAGGTAGGGGCAGGTGCCCCCTAGATGAAAACTTGAGCATTTTATCATAAGTTTTGTTGATGTTATTTATTGTCCAATTCGTATTCGCCGCTTTTTTTTAAGTACACCACCGCGCATTACCGCATTTAGTTAGAATTCGTTCTTCTAATAAACTGTACAAATTTTCCAGTCAATGGACTAAAATTAATAAATTGTACCGGGGTTTCATATTCTTTACCTACCACCTTGCCCCCCCCCCTAGGTCCTAGGTTGGCGACGCCCTTGGATGTTAGAACTGTATTTAAATAATGATTTGAGGAAATTGAAACGTAGATTGGAACGATATTTCAGAATCCTCAAAAATGTCTCTAAATTTGTTGATACCTACAGGGGTTGATCGCTGTCGCTTTTAGAATCACATTAGCTCATTTAAGAGAGGCTAAACCTTATTCTAAAGTGCTCTAAGACGTACATCATGAGGGTAAACAATCCTGCCTATTTTGCTGACTCCCTGATGGTACTCTTCTCAGCATCCAGACAACATCTAGTACTTAGCTAGCATGTTTTATCTAAATGTATAGTCGAAACATAGGCGGAACAAAGAAGATTCTTAAATTGTCAATTTTCGGAAAATCTATTCCCTTCTTCAGGGCAGTCAAGCTGAGGTTCACGAACATTTTAAGTTTAATTCATTTTTTAAAAACTGCACAGTTCAAAAATATTATTACATAATTTTTCAAATCAACAAATAACTAAATAAAAAAATATATTCCTGGTGCACCTGATGGAAATCACACATTGTAAATAATAACCGCATAACCCAATTTTTTTTAGTAGTAACGGTGGTTTCAGTTACTCTAATGGTTGCCGCTCAGTCTTAAGGCCTATTGTGCACCCCCGGTCAAAGGGATCAGACAAAGTTTAGACCTAAGTTTGTTGAGATGTATCGGACTCTGTTCTCTTGTATTCCTTTCTGGCCTACATTCAGATAGGAGTTCCTGCTTTCACTCGAAGCAGGACAGTCGAGGATAACGTGTCTAGCTGTTTCCTCTGCCTCACCGTACTTCCTGCATAAATAATAATTTTTCACATCGATTCCAACTTTTGCAGGTGCGCATTGGAAGTCCAATTGGTAGTTATAAATCCAACCATCTTTCCTAGTTTCTTCCTGCTCAATCTGAGAGTGTCTGCGGCACGGCCGGATTAACCATGGGGCTGGAGCCCCGGGCCCCACGGTTTAGTGGTGCCCCGCGAGGGCTATATTATGTTGTTATTACTATTTATTATTATGTTATGTTATTCATAAAGGGCCCCTAAACTATAATAGCCCCGGGCCCCATGAAACCTCAATCCAGCGCTGGTCTGCTGTGTTAGAACATAAGAGTCCCCTCAGAATCCTCTTAGACTGAACACTCCCCACCACTCTGTCCCAGCGCTTCTGGTGCTCATTTGACTCCCATCTGGTGACAGTTTTGCTTGAAATGATCTTACCATATCTGAAAAGCTGTCCCAATTTAACTTTTCTAAGTAAAATTTCAACTTATTTGTAGGATCAGAATCTATCACCTAACAACAACTAGAAAAAGTGTCTTTGGTCTCAGTTTGCATGTCATCTCTGAATTTGTCAACAGACACAATTTCCACTATTACTTGGACCACCGAACTCGGACCAAAACCATCACTATTTTCGAGTCCATAGCCAAGAGAAGTGCTCGGTTAATGTTTGGGTAGGCATACTTGGCACCTTAATTATTGGCCCATTTTATGCAGACGGTGTATCAAATATATATGTATATTTATGTATATGTGAACTTTATGAAGAATGAATCATTTGAACTTTTTGAAAATGTACCGCTCGCCAAAATCAGGGATGTATTTCCAACAATATGGCGCCCACGCACAGAAAAATCTGTCGTTCTGTCAAAGACTTACGCTTGGATTCAATGGGACGTTACACTCAGCATTCCTCAAATACAGCGATGTTTTATCCAATGGGAAGTATATAGTTGGTAACGAATTATATCGTATTGCCGATTCAACTACAAGATATCATTGGATTCCAATTAATATTCAATCGCAGCCTGTCGTTGAATCGAATCTGTGTTTGGTAATTGACTCTAAACTACTTTCTTTTCCTTGGACCAACTGATTTTATTGCGAGGACAGCAGATTGATTTGTTTGGATGTTTAATTGTGTGATTTTGTATGAAGTTATAAGGAGCATGATATACGAATTAGACATACGCCTGCACCAGTTGTTGCATTTTTACCTGAAATATAACTGTCTGACTAATCTAAATACCTACATTCAAATATGGGCGTTAGCTCTTCTAAGTTCCAATTCCTCAGTAGGTCCTCCATTTAATATATAACTGGACACATTTAAATCACACAATTGCTGATGCAATACGCAAAACCACGAGATGACACAACACGGCTAACACCGAAACAACACAAGGACACAACCTCGTCCATGATGGCGGATTCGCAGCAATAGTAACACTTAGATGATCCCCCTGTTCTTTATTTTTACGTAAATTGAATCGGGACATCAGTCCCGCCGAATACTGATTATAGTTCAGCGAACGACAAGAATCGTTGAAACAAAATTAATTTTTATCAGATGAATTATCACGAACTGCTGTTGCAGTAACAATTTTTGTACATTGAATAGATTGTATGCTTTGCTTAAATAAAACATAGGGTAAATTTCGAAAACAAAAGGATATTTTGATTGCATTTTGTGTCAATACTGGTATTAGAACGATTATACATATCGTTATAACGAATATAAAATTATTTTGAATTTATTGGCGTACCTGCGATTACTTCGAATATATGGATTGAATTCTTTCAATGACATGGATTTGAAACAACTGTAAATATATTTAAAGTGATGGAAGAACATCCAAATACTAGCAATTAATTGGAAACGCAACAGTATTTTTTTCTGTGTATGTACGTTATACTAAGGGGACAGAACAAACATATATCGTTGTTGCAATGTGAACACTGCCCACCATGAAAAAATTAAACATGAACTGCTATGGTGGGATGCACAGCAAGTATCTGGTAGACTTTAGTAAGGATACTGAATTAGGAGGGTCTCACACTTTAGACAAAAAGGTCCGATGGATCTCAGTCGGCCAAGCTTTCTCTCATGGAAACGCCTAGAAGTAGCAGTGTTGGGGAGGGGAAACCAAGCAAGTAATACTACTTAATAGCACTTCTGACCTACTTTTCCGACGTCACAGAACCAACATATAGCCTCCTAGAGAACTCCTTTTTGTCGAACCTACCAGACCTCTTTGTTGGAGTATTGCTCCCATGTGTAGGGATGCGCTTCGAAGCACTCTCTAGAGCTTCTGGACACTATCCAGATGAAACCAATCAGACTAATCGATACGCCTACCCTCACAAAGGACCTCCACGGCCTGGAACATCGGAGAAGGGTGGCTGACGTGTCCCTGTTTTACAGATTCTATCACGGAAGATGTTCGTGTGAGCTCTCCCAGATAATAACAGCGAAGGCCGTCCGAACCAGGAACACTGGAGAGGCTCTGCGAGATCATTCTTACCTGGTCGAGGTCTCTACTCCCTGAACCAGTCTCCTCCATTCCTTCTTTTGGAGAACTTCGACGCTGTGGAATGAGCTGCCGAGGAATTTGTTTCCCGACGCCGACGGCTACAACCTGCAGGGTTTCAAATCCAATGTGCACCGATACTTATCCTCTCGCAGTGCTTCTACAGCGCTATAGGCTTCCAGCCTTTGCGGGAGGCACCTATGGATTGCTTTGACAAGCATTGATGGTTGAAAAAGTGAATAAAAAATGCAACTTAGTCGAAAATACGCCACTATGATTCCAACTTCTGATAAAATTAGACTACCATATTCTCGGCTAGCCCTCGTATATCCAGGGTGACCTAATAAGAATGGACGCCGGCAATATCTCGGTAACCGTTAATCGTATAACTTCGAGCAAAAAATATTATTAGGTAAATCGGCCAAGAGAAATCACTGGAAATTATTTTCAAGTTCCGCAAGTAGCCGCTAGGGGGCGTAACTGTTACGGTCAATCAGAAAAACGGCCGTTTCTCAAAAAATATCCAAATAAAGGTATATTACAAATTCTACCGTCATGTAGACTGACTAATTCTCGATTTTTTTTGTTAAACGTTTTTTGCTCTATCTTGTGAGATGTAGTGGTGGGAGAATGTAATAAAGCTTTTTATTTAAATGGCCGTAACTTTGGTATAAGTTAACTGAATTAAACAAGCTAGGTCTCGTTTGAAAGAGCTGTTCTAACCTAATAATCTGCTACATAGAAATTGTCCAAGCTTATCTTGACTTAGTAGCTACAGGGCGATATTTGAGATAATAACAATTATTACGCATTATTACGAAAATTTTAAATGGTATGCTATATGTCTTTTAACATAGGTATATAGAGGACAAAATTCCTAAAAAGTCAGCAAAAGATTCAACCTCCTAGCTATTTTCAAACCGGAGATATCAGTGAAACAAGTGTTCTGACAAGTGTGCTGTGAGTTTCAGAAACAATTGCCGCCCTATAGGGATATAGCCTCCGTATAATCGTTTTAGTAATCATTTTATAGATAATATACTCAAGTAAAAAAACACTACAAATCATATTTTGACTTTCTGAAACAACCACTAGGTGGCGTAGTAGGCGCCAATAGCTGCTGTATTCAATTTTCATAATAATGGAACTTTTTAAAGAAGCAATCAAAAACAAATTACAATATAAAATTTATTATTGTTTTTATCATTATTAACCGTCAATTTGAGCTGATCACAAGGTATTATATGAATTCGATAGCAAAGATAGTAAGAAAAAATCAATGTGAATAGATTCTAAAAATTAAGGGCAATTAACAGCAAAATAAAGCAAAATAACCTGGTACAACTACAATTTTAATAGATAAAATACATAAACCTAAATCATATGCGTATACCATACCCATTTTCAGTGTTGCTCTAGATGCCTAAAACTCGCAGGTTTATCTACGCTAGAATGGATGCATAAGTGCATATCTAACGCGATAAACGCCATCGAACACTGGCAACACTGACAATAGGTATGGTATGCGCATGAATTACGTTTACACAAACGTAATTCAATCATTTGTTTGTTATCCTTGTTATTATGCCACCTTGCCACCTTATTTTCCTTTATTTTGCTGTTAATTGGTCTTAATTTTTAAGATCTATTCACATGGATTTTTCTCAGTATCCTTGCTTGGTGAGTTCATATAATACTTTGTGATCAGCTCAAATTGACTTTTAATAATGATTAAACTAATAATCAATTTTATACTGTAATTAATTTTTGTTTGTTCTTTTTAGAAGTTCCATTATCATGAAAATTGTATTATACAGCACTTATTGGCGCCTACTACGCCACCTGGTGGTTGTTTCAGAAAGTCAAAGTATGATATTTAGTGTTTTTACTTGAGTATTATCTATAAAATGTTTACTAAAACGATTAGACGGAGGCTATATCCCTATAGGGCGGCAATTGTTTCTGAAACTCACAGCACACTTGTCAGAATACTTGTTTTACTGATATCTCCGGTTTGAAAATAGCTAGGAGGTTGAATCTTTCGCTGACTTTTTAGAAATTTTGTCCTCTATATACCTATGTTAAAAGATATATAGCATACCATTTAAAATTTTCGTAATAATGCGTGATACTTGTTATTATGTCAAATATCGCCCTGTAGCTACTAAGTCAAGACAAACTTGGGCAATTTTCATATAACAGATTATTAGGTAAGAACAGCTCTTTCAAACGAGACCTAGCTTATTTAATTCCGTTAACTTATACCAAAGTTATGGCCATTTAAATAATAAGCTTTATCACATTCCCCCACCACTACATTTTACAAGATAGAGCAAAAAACGATCAACAAAAAAATCGAGAATTACTCAGTCTACATGACGGTAGAATTTATAATATACCTTTACTTGCATATTTTTTGAGAAAAAGCCGTTTTTCTGATTGACCGTAACAGTTACGCCCCCTAGCGCCTACTTGCGGAACTTGAAAATAATTTCCAGCGATTTCCCTTAGCCGATTTACCTAATAATATTTTTTGCTGGAAGTTATACGATTAACGGTTACCGAGATATTGCCGGCGTCCATTCTTATTAGGTCACCCTGTACATTGAATAGATTGTATGCTTTGTTTAAATGAAACATAGGGTAGATTTCGAAAACAAAAGGATGTTCTGATTGCACTATATGTCAATACTGGTATTAGAAGGATTATACATATCCTTAGAACGAATATAAAATTATTTTGAATTTATTGGCGTATACCTGTGATTACTTCGAATATAAGGATTGAATTATTTCAATGACATGGATTTGAAACAACTGTAAATATATTTAAAGCGATGGAAAAACATCCAAATACTAACAATTAATTGGAAACGCTACAGTATTTTTTCTGTGCATCCACACAAGCACGGCTCTGAATATTTGCAATACAAATGGAAATATTATAAGAAAGTAGGGAAAAATTGTCAGAAGTGTATAGGCGAAAGATAAAGAGCCGTTAGGGGGTGCTTAAGTTGCGAAAATTTTTGCAAAAATTATGCCACGCGGTACACTTCTGACAATTTACATGCTCATTTTTTGAGTCAAAATGAATCTAATTACAAATCATCAGAAGTACAGGTGGAAGAATATTGGGGATGGAGCTGATATGTTGTAAGATATTTTTATAATCTCGTATGCTGTTACTCTAGTTTGTTTGCATTTTTCTGCTAAGTTAGTTGGTTTCTTCCGTCTCTACACGTTTTCGTTTATTTTGTATCCTACTAGGTCGCTTAATATGTAGTAGCATTGAAAAACACCGATTTGACTGAAAGTTTCAAGAGGTTGATATCAACAATCATATATCGTAGGAAGGGCTATAAAAATTTACATTTGATGGTACAAAAATTGGGCATCTCTATATGAAAAAATAGATAGAACAGAAGAATAGAAAAAAGTAAGATATGATTGAAGTTTCCTTAGGCTCCTCGCTCACGGCGACTTTTCGTAGCGATCCTGTCGCGCGTTTAGTAAACGCGCAACAGCATCGTTACTAACGCGTGTTAGTCGCATTTGCAACGCGCTACAATAGAACAATTTTAGGTTAGAGCCTTCCAGACTGTGGATTATGACCAAATGGCAAATTTCTGGAATATATATGTTACGCTCAAAATACCCGAATTCGGGCAATGCCCGAAAACAATACGCAGAACTAGTTTTGAGCAAGGAATATTTCCCAAACCCGAAATATGAATTTTATACGGCTATTGAGCATTACCAAATAGGCAGAACTAGTTTTGCGCATCTTGAAATACACAGATCTAGTTTTGCGCGTCTTGAAATGCACAGGGCTAGTTCTGATGTATACTTTCTGAATGACCAGCACAAATTCTGCTTCTTCCATTTAATCAGCGCCAGCGACGGACTCAAATAAATATAATGTTGGAGAAGTTAAATATATTTTAATGAATACCAACAAATAATAAATCGCCAACGGAGGCTGGTTTAAATTTTTTATTTGATTGTGTGAGCATCAAACTGGCTTGTGCTTCCCAACCTCTTTTTGCGTTTTCACGATTCGTACTGATATTGCAGGAACGTTGACAAAGAAACCTAACCTACTCTAACCTAAACGATAGGTTTTTGATGGTTTTTGACACACAATGCATAACGAATGTTCACTTTGGTTGTCATTTCGTACCACAGAACTATTTCTGTGCATTTCAAGTTGCGCAAAACTAGTTCTGTGCATTTCAAGTTGCGCAAAACTAGTTCTGTGCATTTCAAGATGCGCAAAACTAGTTCTGCCTATTTGGTAGTGCTTAATAGCCATATAAAATTAATATTTTGGGAAATATTCCTTGCTCAAAACTAGTTCTGCGTATTTTTTTTGGGCATTACCCGAATTCGGCTATTGAGGGTAACATATACACATTATCCTCCGTCCACCCACTATTGGCCCACCCTATATAACTCCTAAATTTCATTATGAATATCTTAATACTTTGCTGCAAAAACCTATGTTATATTGAACCTCGCAGCCTTGCATTCTCATTTAAACGCTCTTCCGTTGTACTGCGTTTTCGTTCCACGGTTGTTCTCCCATTGCCTGCATGTAACCGATAGATTTGATTCTAAGCCGGACGCCTCTATTTCACCGACGCTCAGAGTGCTTCACACAAAAACTCCATCCGATTTTTATTTTTCTGGCCTTTAATCGATTTCCAACTGGTATACTGTGTTCTCAAGAATGCTGTATTACATCAGTGACGGCAGCACAAAATTCCTAGTACAGTACAGATAGATGTGGCAAACATAGTGGAGTATATCACAGATAGCTTAAGAGAAGGGTGAACTTTTATTTACACTGGCGAGCAAAAAAATTAGGTCACTTAAAAAATTACAAATATTTTTGGAAAAAGTTATTTAAAGTATTTTTTCGAATTTTTCTGAAATAACGTGGATTTGGAAATTCAACTTATTTAATTAAGGACTGGTTTCGCAATGTCCAGTTAAATATTTATCTGCCAGATAATAGCAACTGTTAGATAAATTGTCTAAACAACTGAAGGCTAAACTTACGAAGTCACGTAAATCTTATCTGACAGTTGTATCCATAGCAACGCTATCTGGCAGATACCTATCTGACACTTTAACTGGACATTGAGAAACCGGCCCTCAGTGAACGAGTATTAATTAAAAATAATGACAATATTCAATTCAATTCAACTTTATTTCTCCAACCAATTACATTAAATATTACATATTTTCTGACGTTCAAGGCATCCTGAAGGAGTCCAGACCTGGGCACGTGTGTCTCTTTTGTTCACTTTTCTCCTTCAGAAACCTTGTACCTACAATCGTCAAATACCAAGAACAAATACAAATAGTGGGAGAGGGTGGAAGTAAAACAGTCAAGAGAATGGCTCAGATAGATAAATAAATCAAAAGTTGTAACCCGCTAATAAAATTATTATTAATTTGAAGATTTTTTCAGCATATGATCATTTTGTAAATACACTTTTTCATTTGTATTGACCGAGGTATTCACATTACTGTTTTGTGTATAACCTCTTGCAATTTGCAAATAAATTTTATAATAACAAATAGAGATTATTATTACTACTACTATCATTATTATTATATACATACATACACACCCATATACCTTTATATACATACATACATGAGAAAACCTGCTAATTAATAGTAAGCTTTAATGATTGCTTGTTGCTTGTAGTGATTTGAATTAAATTTAGGATTATGGTCAATGTTATTCCATTCCTCCATTAGCAACCCTCTCAGATCTTGGGTACTTTTTGAAGCTGATGTGTGCCTTCGAATACGTCATCCCACACATGATCGATGAGATTCATACCTTGACTGGTGCTAGTCAATCAAACCGCTGAATTTCCACATGGTACAAATATTAAGGGACAATTCTGGCTTTGTGGGGTCTAGTATTATCGTGAATAAAAATACGCTTCTCGCCCATGGTGATCATGAAAGGCATAACATGATCATGCGGGACCTCTAAGCTGAGCTGTGAGGGAGCCATATAGTATGAAGACCAATCCTATGCATGACTCTGACTTGATTCCCGCTCAAACCATAATCAACCCACCACCATGGGGGTCTTTTATCAATGTTAGACTCAATAGCCGAATTTGGGCAATGCCCAAAAAAAATACGCGAACTAGTTTTGAGCAAGGAATATTTCCCAAACCCGAAATATTAGTTTTATACGGCTTATCCGCATTACCAAATAGGCAGAACTAGTTTTGTGCAACTTGAAATGCACAGAATTAGTTCTGTGGTACGAAATGACAACCAAAGTGAACATTCGTTATGCATTGTGTGTCAAAAACCAGCAAAAACCTATCGTTTAGGTTAGGTTAGGTTTCTTTGCCAACTTTCCTGCAATATAAGTACGAATCGTGAAAACGCAAAAAGAGGTTTGGAAGCACAAGCCAATTTGATGCTCACATCATCAAATAAACATTTAAACCAGCCTCAGTTCGCGATTTATTATTTATTGGTATTCTTTAAATTATATCCAACTTCTCCAACTTTATATTTATTCGAGTTCGTCGCTGGCGCTGATTAAATGGAAGAAGCAGAATTTGTGCTTGTCATTCAGAAAATATACAGAACTAGTCCTGTGCATTTCAAGTTGCGCAAAACTAGTTCTGTGTATTTCAAGATGCACAAAACTAGTTCTGCCTATTTGGTAATGCTCAATAGCCGTATAAAATTCATATTTCGGGTTTGGGAAATATTCCTTGCTCAAAACTAGTTCTGCGTATTTTTTTCGAGGATTGCCCGAACTCGGGTATTGGGCGTAACAGCAATACAAACTAATGGGACATATTATTATCTCTCTTTGGGTCTCCTATTCCTCAATCATTCCATTCCAGTCGCCATGGTCGGCGGAAATGGCAGCCCTATATCCATTCTTTGAAAAGATAATTTATTCGCTACCATTACCATCTCTAACTTCTTCAACTTGATTTCGCAGTGAAACCACAGTCCTATTCAGCAGACTTCGCGTTATATCATTAGAAGTCAAAAATACGCTGACAACCGCTGACGGATAACAAATATGGCCGTACAGTGTACACAAGCTGAAACTGAAAAATGCGATTTTACAAACATCTAAGCATATTTAGACCGTTTAAAATTAGTCTAGTTAATAAAATGATTGAATGAGCGAACATGTAATACAGTGAAGAATAAGAGAAAGTAACATTTTAAACAGGTGAGACATCTTTGTCAGTGTTCTACTGTTGTTGTCTGAGTTTTCTATACGTTAAACTGTACTTTATCTAATCTCTCGTCGACAATTTTTTTGATATCTACGTTGATCTGTCAGGCATGTTGCTGTCGCCGACGTACGCGTTCCTGGGATATTAATGACTTGCCTGATTTCATGCTTGATATTAATGTACTGTCGTCTGATGAACAGCCTTCGACTACAACAAACACAGATCGGTCGTTCAAAAAGCTATTCAGCTACTGGCGGAGTCAAGTGGTAGTCCATAAGCAACAAACTTGACCGAAGTTGAAGGCTTTCGATATGTCAAGTGCAAGAACACGGAATTCGCCACGATCTTCAACTGCTCTTGTTCCACAAGTGGGTGGTGTAGGCCAGGAGGTCACCCGTAGACCTATGCTTATGGAAGCTATACTGGCGATCATTTATGATGTTATTGTTGTCCAGGGATTGCAGGAGCTGTGTATTAATGACATTCTCCATAACCTTAGGCATGATGCTCAAAAGAGCCACAGGGATAAAATTGATGGGATCGTTTTTTGCATTTCTTAGGAATGTTTTGTACGCAGTCAATGTTCCATGCAGCGGGCAACACGGCTCGCCGATACGAGCTTGCAAATAATAGGTGCAAGCTCAGGGGCACAACTTTTAAGCACAATGGCTGGATTCGTGTTTAGTTTTTGGAGGATGCTTTTTACATCACGATGTTGAAATTTGACCTCTTTCGTTCTCGAGTTCACTTTTATGGTGGTGGTCGAAGTACTGCCTTTGAAGTACAGTAGAATCGACTGAGAAGAGTCTCCCTAGGATGTCTGCTTTTCATTAGGAGTAGAAGCGATTGACCTGTCCTCTTTGGTCAAGGGTAGTATTACGAATAGGAAAAGTTCTGACTAACAGCCTTAGCTACAGACCAGAATACTCTGGATGAACTAGGACATGAGAGGAGCTTGTTCTTAACTTTTTGGTTGTGTTCCTCCTTGCTGCTGTCAATCACGCGTTTACTGTGATTTCTGGCGTCGATGAAACTGCAGAGGTTCTCGAAATTTGGATTTTTCCTGATGACATGTGAAACATAGGCTTCTATGCCGGATATTAATACCTTGGTTATTTCTTTGGTGCAAGCTGATGGGTCTCGTGACTTGAAGCAGACGTCGTTCAAGGGAAAAGACTGATAGCAGTCTCTCAGTTCATTCCACTTTGCTGATCCCTAATGCCAATAACGGATCCAATCATTTGGTTCACAAAAAAATCGGAGAAATGAAGGGTACCGGCTGGATTCGAACCAGCGCCTCCGGCATTCTAGGCCGACGCGTTATCAACTATACTACGGTTCCCCGTGATATAGCCGATACACAGCGCCGACGACATGGTACCGACTCCGTCGAATCCAGCCGGACCCTCCATTTTTCCGATTTTTCTGTGAACCAAATGATTGGAATTATCTCCCTCTTGCTGAGTAAGCAAGCACCTTTCATACCAATAACGGTGCTATGGTCAGACAATCCTAGAAGAGCGGTTAATTTCACTGTTGTTGGGGTGGTTGCAAGATATAGTCCAGCAGACTAGCAACATCTCCGTGACGGCTGGGGATCCTTGTTGGTTCTTTGATTATCTGCTCCAAGCCACAGCTAATAGTGAAGGCTTCAGCCTCCCGTTTCCCGTCGTCCGTTTTATTTGAGTACTGAGCCAGTATGAGTTGTGAACGTTGAAGTCACCCAGACAGACCATCTCTGAGTTAGGATGCCCTGATTACAGCGCATCCACAGTGGCTGTAAAGTAAGGTGAAAATCATTTTCTTCACGTTTCTCTAAAGGAAGCACTAGAGCCAATAGTGTAATTCAATGCTGGCAGGGATATTGACTCTCGGAGGAGTTGTTTCTGTTGCTTCACTGTTTTCAAAATTTGACCAATTGCATGATTTCGGTTAGCTAGTGTGACTGTTCCATAAGACGACGAAAGGAGGTGTTTTCGGTTGAGTTGATAGCTTGGCGGGAAGGTGATGGCTGATGGATACGGCTGATGGACAAAAAAAGCGGATCATTAGATTGGTGCTGTGTCGGCGATAGCTACTGTTGCGTAATTGTTCTTGCGGCCAATAGCGCAGCAAATAGATTTTTTGGGACAGCCACGCGGTACTACTTAGAACAACAATAGGTAGCCGGGGTCAAAAACCGACAGGATATCTCTTTCAGAGGTCAGCAGTACTGATAGCGTCGAATGGAACTAAATGATCTGGACTTTTAAATTCGTGCATAGCGTTGATTCTTTGTGTTTAATGAAAGTGAAATATTATTAAGCCCTTACTCCCTTCTTAATCTTACTGTTCATTTTAGAAAATGTTTACTGACCTAGAGGCTGCGGATCAATTTTTCTTCTTTGAAAAAGTTTACTGACTTACTGGCTGTGAGCTTTGTCAGAATGAAATAAAAATATATTTTAGTTTCCCAAAAATGCCCCAACATTGCATATATTAAGTGGAGTATCCTTTGCAATCAGTCTATTTGCATTAATTGTGCTTACAGATTCCTTTTAAATAAACTGAAAGCAACAATAGAGAAAATATTTTGAAAATTATTAGAAAAAATGAGTATCGAATCAAACCTTGAGCACCACCCCAAGGGCATTTGAAACGGCACTTTTTACGTTCATCAAAATTTCTATATAGCCCCTCTAGTTATGTTGAAAATGTAGCAATTTTATGTGAAAGCTGCTAAAATGAAATTGAACAAAGTGAACGAGATTTGAGAGATAAGTTAACTAATCTCTGAAAGCTGATACTAATTTTTGATATAACTTTTGAAATATCTGAAGTATAGCATTCGTGAATATGAGTATTCATAAATTGTTTTGAAATAGATGCTTGTAGTGCAGATAGATAACTTAGTTACGTGGAAATCCCAAACTACATAGAGCTTCAATTATGGGAAAAGGATAACAAATGAAATAAAAAGGAAATGCTGAGTCAATCAACTTCACTTCTTTATTGCTTTTACTGCAGTAGCAAGCCATTGACATATTTTAACTATTATCAGAGTAGTAGACAAGGGTTGTGTTGTAATGGATATGCAGACTCAGTGACTAATAGACAGATCGGCGAAAATCAGAATCATGGGGTTTCGTGAGCTTCGGTAGAATCTGAGCATACTCTTTGTTTCAATGCAAAATTGATCAGCTTACATACAAATAATAAAAGCTTTCCGAACCATAGATGTGTCATCATGATATATTTTTGCTCGTTTATCAAGAATTTGTGGTTAGAATTGCTTTGTCATGCTTCACAGTATTCCGCAAAATAGCCTATTAGCGAAAACTAATTATTTTTTCGAATTCTTCAGTTGTTTTGTGAAGATAGAAACGTAATGGGATAATTTTAATCGCAGACCCATAATCAAGGAACAAAAATACTTTGGATAGATATATGCTGCAAGTTTTATACAGACAATTTTTAAGAACTTAAAGACACAAATGGCGTCCGTTCAATAATCTTAACACATAATGTATTTCTTTCTACTGTAACTACTCTGTGTTATTAAAAGCTTTTTCGGTGTTTCTCTTGGTTGCCAGTTAAGTAATAGGATATTCCTCACATTTGGTTTGATTTGTACAATAAGCAAGCTTCATGTACGATTATTATTTGATAACATTTAGTTCTTCATGTTACTTGCTTTGATAGATTTAAGTAGATGTACGTAAATATATTTAAGTACCTTTGATGTGCCGTATGGCTTTTTGGGGCACTCCAAGTTCGTTTGATGGTTTTCATGTACTTTAAAAACCACTTGTAGAGTAGAGCTTTCTTGTTGGAAAACAGGAAACTGTGTCTAGAAAATGAGTTAGATAATTAAATGTATTTCGTGCTTGAAAATTAAAGCACTTTGAGGAAAATATTAGAGCTTCTTGCTACAAGCGTTTTTCGACAAAAGACACACCGAATTGATAAGGCCAGACTTACCCTCTTGACACCCAGAAGGATAGGCGATAAATCTTGAAGCGTTAGCCCTAAAATGATTTACTGGATATATCAGACGGTGGTAAAACCAATGGTAGTACATGGTGCGGTTGTCTGGTGACAGAAAGGTTTACAACGCACAGCCAGTACCAAGCTGGCGGCTGTGCAACGCATCATCTGCTTGCTATACCAACACTGGCCATGGAGACCATCCTAAACTTAACCACTCTACACATTGAGGTAGAGGTGCCAGAATGGCCGTCTACAGACTGCTATCGACTGGTAGATAGGACAAAAAGGAACTTCATTAGTGAAATTACAAATCACCACATACTCGGAATTGTCTCGGACTTTATGGCTCCCCAAGCGCACACGGAGAGATCCTACAACATCCTTTTCCCAGGAAGAACGAATCGAATAGGAGTGACGGTTCCATATCACCCTCTGATCTTGTGCTATTCACGGATGGCTCCAAGTCAGAACTGGAGACAGGAGCGGGACTAGCTGGTACCAATCCAAGGGATAAGATCTCAGTAAATCTGGAGAGGTATACTACAATCTTACAACTGATCAAAAGATACCTGACAAACAAATCTATAAAAATATTTTCAGATAGCCTGGCTACCCTGAAACTGAGCTCCAAGCGGGTTGACTTAAGACTCATATGGAACTGCATACATCTCTTTAGCGAACTTGGAACAAGGAACAAAGTAACTTTGGTTTGGGTCCCAGGTCATAGTGGAGTGGGAGGTAATGTATTGGCCGACACAGTCACAAGAGGAGGAACCAAATCTTTGTCCATAGGACCAGGTCCATTCAACCCAGCCTAACCTACAAGGGTTTTTACTGAGAGCACCGCTCTGGTTTATGCAAATCTGTTCAGTATTTTTAATCATAAGAATCCATAAATTCTCTAACAGATAGAATATTTTGCTCCGTTGGTTTTTTCTGGTTCATTGTAATCGGTGGTAAATAAAATTAATCATTAATTAATTAAAGGCGGCGCGGACAGGCAAAGCTATTTCTTCATAACCTATAAACTCCCAGGTGGGAATAAACTTGTCGTAACATTTTTAAATTGACAATTATAGTCGAGACGGATGAGTATGGATAATCGGATGTTCGGATAATCGGGATTCTACTGTACTTGTCTTTGTTTCTATGTATTTCATTTACAGAAGACATAATATACATGTACGGTATGCATTTATACATTCCGTACATGTATACGGCACCTAGCACAATCCCATTGGTCAGATTTGAATTTTGAACCAATCAAACGGCGAGTGCCGTACGTGTGTACGGAATGTAAATCAGTGCCATACGCACTTACGGAATGTAATATAGTTATGCTCATGTCAAATGTATGGCTATGGCTAGAGGCTAGTCTCTTGTTTTAATTTTTGTGATTGCCACGCGACAGGGTAGTTATAATATGTTTGAACTCGCCATGCATGCTGAGGCAAAGTTACCTCCTAATTATAAATATTTTGAACTGAGTCCTGGAAAATATAGATCAAACCTATTGACTGAAAAAGATGCTAGACGATGGGTGGAAGAATTTGAGTCTTTGACAAATTCTAATTGGAGAGTGTCGGGTGTCAAAACGAACACGCCAAGGCTCATATGTAGGTAGGTATTTTAGACATAGGTACTAGTAAACGCAACTTATAGAGTCGGAGCATAGAGCAATGAACAAATGCACAAAGCTCGTGGTAATCACGCGTTCGGGGTTGTTTTTTTTATAATTAAACAAACAATTATACATTACAGTTATAAAAAAAATGAATATTAAAAATCTCAATAAACAATAACAAATTAATTTTATAATAATATAATAATTTTTATTTTGTTATTGTTTATTGACATGTTATATATTCAATTTTTTTTATACCTGTAATGTATAATTGTTTGTTTAATTATAGAAAAAAAAATGTTTCTAGTGCCCTGAAGATGGCCCAATAAAGGGCGAAACGTCGGCAAAACAGTAAAAGAGACTCCCTCTTTTTCTTGACCTAAACCCAACCATCTGTTTCCTGGATAACGTTTTTTTGTTTTGTTATATTCTTTAATGTCTTTAGTCTTGTAAGTAATGTATGTTTCCTTTGCTCATTGAAACTCAATGCTTAATGCCAGATTTTTGCAATTATTCACATTTAACATTTCTTAAAAATACTCTAACTTAATTTGTAATAAAGTTTACTGCAGTTTAATATATAGTTGAAAAATTATTTTCGCTTGAATCGCCTTCCTCTTTGTAAATTTTCAGCTGCATTAAGTACTACATTCCGTAAGTGTATATAGCACTCATTTACATTCCGTACACACGTACGGCACTGGCCGTTTGATTGGTTCAAAACTTAAATGTGACCAATGGGATTGTGCTAGGTGCCGTATACATGTACGGAATGTATAAATGCGTACGGTATATGATACCTAGGCAAAATTGTAATAGCATTTTTCTGTAATCTGCAAACTTTGATAGCAGTGGGAGAATGACTCCAAAACAACACTACATAGTTTATATGAGATAAAATCAAAGAATAGTGTGTGTTCTGTGAAATACTGCAACTAATCATATTTTTAAGTTTTCTGAGAAGATGTATATTATTTGAGAGCTTGCGAAATAATGAATTATATGACTTTGCCAATTTAGATTATCATCAATTTTTACACCTAACAGCGAAACCGAAGCACTATTTGATAGTCTGGAATTACTTTATACTATGCCTCTTTTAGTTTTGTTAGGGTCCATCACCAAGTCGTTTGCGTTAAGCCACTTTTTAGAATTTGCTTCAAGTAAAAGCATTTCGGTGTTAAGTACATTGAGGTCTGTACTCCGTTCAAGTAGTGTCATCTGCCTGTCAAAGGCACGCTTCTGGAAGCCCCAGTATGGAGCCCCGAGGCACATCGTAAATTACATGTCTTAAAGCGGAGGTTTCATTATTAATTTTTACATATTATTTTCCGACTTGCAGGTAGGATTTAAAAAACTTAAAAGTATTTCCCCTAATGCTATAATTCTTGTTATGATCAGTCTCAGAGGCCTCGACTATATCACCAATTAAGAATATTAAAGCCCATAGACTATATCACCAATTAAGGATATTAAAGCCATAATACTTGAGAGATTTATTATTTTCCAGAAAGAGTGATAAAGAATATTTTAAAATAACTTCAAAACTTATTCCAAAGACATACTTAATAGATATGGGTCTGTAGCTGTTGAAATCAGAATTGTCCCCCTTTTTAAAATTCGTACATTTTTTCCACTGATCCTCGTGCTGAGCTAAAATCTATTGGTTCTAGCCCAGGCCTCCCAAGTTCCATTCTCTTCAGTCTCGCTTCAGATCAAAATGTCCGGTAAGAAGAATAGTTGTTACTCGAAGCTAATTCCTGTTCAAAGAAAGCAGTCCATCAGCTATTTTCTGGCGTGGGGCTTTCATGGACGCATTCCCATGCCTACATCCAGGCAATAAGACCCAATATTCCTTGTCCTGGAGTTTCACTGATTATCTAACCTAGTGTCTAATTATGCTTTTGGGTACCCCCAAGGCAGGCGAGTGTACGAAGAACATGACCTTTTCTTGCAAATTCATCTGCCTTTTCATTACCAAGTATATCTGAGCCTCCTGGCACCCACTCCAGTGTTACGTGCTCTATCAAACTACCCAGCTCTTTTTTTACTTGAACCCACAGTGGCGTCCGCTACAGAAGCTATTAGCCGCTACCCTGCACCCATAAACGTCTATCTAGAATGATTTGGGATATAAACAAGGGATACATTGGACGTGGATCCATCGTTGGCATTTCCAGACTAGTTCATCATACATCACCTTGGAGACTTCTGGCCCCGAGAGTGGCTTGGCTGTCTGTAAGTATTGCGAACTTTTTGTTTTCTACGCTGGCTCATTGTTTATCCTTGCACAATGCAGGATACCATACATCCCGACTGCAGCAGATGTCTTTGTACCAGACGATCTCCCAATGCAAATTCTGTTAGGGATAGAGCTACAAGCCCTTTCACTGAGATCTTTGTTTAGCTCTGTGCAAAAATAATTCAGTATTATTAACCATCCGAATCTAATCTATCAGTTCTCTAATAGATAGAATAATTTGTTACGTTGTTTTTTTATAATTCTCGATAACCGGTCGTATGACATTTCTTGTATCTACAATCAATCAGCTCAGGCTTCATAGGAAACTCCAATAAAATTAATCTGGTTTCTTTCCCTCCGTTACACGCTTTTTTGTCGGCTTTATTCCCTCGATGTGCCGTGATGGCGATGTCATTCGATTATTTCAGTGACGGGCGTTATTTTAATTAACAGCACCACGTTTAAAAACCATGAAGTTGGAATTAGTAGAATAGATTACAACCTAACTGTACACTTAATGCTCACTGGTGTTGAACTCCTAGATTTTATTGTTCGGTGGATACCGTTTTACAAGGTGGCCCAGCCAAAATAATAGTTTTATTAGCGTTTTCAGGCTAAGTTTTAGGAACTACCGAAACATTAGTAGCCTTTGTAAATTTCAAGCGGCTTTGAGAATGCGCTTACTTACGGTCTATTTCAGCTATAAGCTAGTGACGTCATAGTTACGTATAGGTAAACAGTGTACGCATAATCAACTGGTCAGCTGACATGCAAAGTCTTGTCAGTCTACGAGAGTTAGAACTCAGAAGGTAATCGTTTGCGAGTGAGTTATCTTGTGAGGTTTGTTTTTGATTTTATGTGGTATTACGATTTAAGTCCAATGTCTCCGAAGTCATACACTATCGGACGAAAGTGAAGCAACTTTCGTGATAAAATCAAATATCTGTACATCATAGATATAATTTAGAAAACTACCAAGTGTCGAATGAGTTAGTCTGTAATACAGTATACTTCTTTGGTGCGACAAAAGTAAAGCAACCCTTTGGTTTAGTATAAAAGAATAGGCTTTACCAGAAAGGTGAGCTCAAAAATCATTTTACAGACAAATTAAGCTTAATACGTTCTGCTTTCAGGAATAAATGTGCCAAAAGCGAAAAGGATCTGTAGTGAGGTACAAGAATGGGCATAAACACCTTTTTGAACGGAACTTGTCAAAATACGATTTCCAGAGTATAACTTGCCCAAATATAGTGTATCAAAAATTATTTCGCGTTATAATGAGAAAGGACATGTAGAAAAAATGTAGAAGTCGTGAAGACCAAGAAAAACTACATTTTGGATGGATAGGAGAATCAAAGGAACTTCTCAAAGAGATGCGTGGATAATTGCTGAAATTTCAGTGGAAATCAGTGCAAGATATGTTCAGCAACGATAAATTGAGGCAAGGCTTCTTAGCAGACGTCCAGCCATTGGTATCCGAAAGGAATCGCCTTAACAGGATCGAATTTGCTCAACGTTATTTGAATTGGACAGTGCAAGAGTGCGAAAAGTATTATTTAGCGACGAAACTCGTTACAAAATTTCCAACTCTGATGGAATGAGACGTATTAGGCATCCTGTTATTACAAGCTTTGACCTAGAGTACTTACGCTAAATATAAGGCATGGTAATGGCAGCGTATTTTTATGGGATTGTTTTTCGTAGAGTAGAGTAGGTCCAGTACATTTTATAGACGGTAATATGGATTGCTTCGCATACAGGGATATATTGCAAAATGCTATGCTTCCGTATGCTGAGCGAGAGATGTCTCTGGGATTTGTATTCCAACAGGACAACGACCTGAAACATTCGTCTCGCTTTGTTCAGGAGTGGTTTCAGGAGAACGGTATACAGGTTATCCAGTGGCCAGCATAATCACCAGACCTCAACCCTATTAAGCATCTTTGGGAAAAGGTTGGACGTCGTATGCGGACTACATTATTTCCAAATAAGCAATGCTTAATTGATAAGATTGATGAGGTATGGCCGAATACGCCGAGTGTTACTATCCAAAATTTAGTTGCCCCAATGCCAAAGTTGTTGAATAAAATAAAGAATCATTTTACTGCAAGTTGCTTTACTTTTGTCGTGTATTGTCGGAATAAATTGTTGCATACTCATTTATTGAACGTTTGGTGGTAATCTTATTTCATCTGCGACGGGAGGCCACTATGATCCCTTAAACTAATTGAACTTTGATTTACAAAATTGTTCAACATATTTTAAATATTTGAACATACTTTATCATAATGAGATGAACAGACTCAGAAATCTAGCCAGCAATACCTAAAAAGCGAGAATCAAAGCGAACAGACCTTTTCAGTAAAAGTTTTTATTTAAATGCTCTAAAAAGAAGAAAATATATACAATTTATATGATCATAAAGGCTTGTCGTGAAGTTTGAATAAGTACCTATAAGAATTTAATTAAGCAAAGTGAAAAAATATTAAATTTAGCAGATTAAGTTACTCAGTTACTCAGTATAATAGTTATTTACACAAGTAAAGCGCTCGACAAGTTTCGTGTAAATGCGGCTATAGGTCGATAGTTACAATTTTAAAAGAACACTTTATTCTTATTATTTGAACATTCAAATAATTGCTTTTTTAAAAAAAGAGTTTTGTTTGCCTTTAATTTATTCATTTCCCACATCGTAGGTGCGAGGAGTCTTGTGATTGCAAACATTTTCGATTTAGAATATGTATTTTGGAAATTAGCATTTCTAGAACTGTCCAAAACTTCATTTTCAGGTGTTACTCCAACACTTTTTGGGTTCGTAAAGGACTCCTTATTATTTTGAAAAATTACCTTGGTGGTATTCTGTACTTTACAGACCTATCCAAACACTGCCTCCGAGAACACATCTGTTGATTTGACTTGATTGAAGTGAAATACCGTGTATTCTTGCAATCTCGTGATCTCTGTAACCGATTTTGATCAAATGTGGGGTTTGGAATTTTTGGGGCTCCTGATCAATTTCGACTTTTTTCCTCAAGGGAGCGAATTGGGGTGGTGTGGAGGGTGATGGATGTAGGAAATGCATGATTTTTTGAATTAATTAAGGAATTTTCATTCTTTTAAAAATATTACTATGTATACTTTTTACAGACTTATTGAAACATATGTTTTGAATATACTATATGTGTGAACTTAAAATGTTTAAATACAGATTATACTTTGTAAGCATACGTATAACTTGAAACTGGAAACTACTAGCTGGCAATATGTCTTTATCATCTTCTTAATCCTCCTACTGCAGCTAACATTGTTCCTTTTTGCGTGCCTAGTCTAATATCCTGTATTAATTATCTTTCTGCACTATTTTTTTTCTACAATAACATTCGATTATCTACTAAAGAATTTTTGGGTATGGGACGAAATTTGGTAACTCTGAAATTATTGTTATTACAAAAAAAGGTGTGGGAACTAGTGCATTAAGCGAGTGCGATTTTTTATACCTTAAAATCTTTTGGTTTTACTAATGAATGCGTTCCTTTTCGCATTCCATATTTATCTACAGATGTTCAACAAACTGCTTAGTTTAATTTTTTTGGAATGAGCAAAAGCTTCTCACAGTCTGAGAAGTGCCGAGTCAGATTGCTTCATGCTAGTTATTCGGAGTCCCACCTAACTAGGTGTTTCCCCTACATTAAATATATACTACCCTCATACTATCTATGTGTCCAAGATTCGATGAAAAACCATTAAGATATGTGACAACAGCTGATACAAAACTTTCCACGAGCACCCAGATTACAGGCAATAGCGTTAGAAAGCTTTGGAGTCATTATCTCGCTCTATAATTTCCCATTTAATTGCTGTTTTTATTCCTAAATACAAAATATTTGGACTCTCAGCTCAGCGACGGCATGAGAAGCCAAACATTCGCTGTCCGGCTCACTACCTACAATCTGGTTCATGGAAACACTAAAATTATATTAAAATAATTTCTTATAATGACTAGCCGAAACAAACTAGTTTTGTACACGAAGGTATTTGACTGTGTGGACGCGGTAGGCTGTGTTGAGCGATGGTTTGGTCGCATCCAATGCAATGGTCGCTGCTACGGTCTAACATTCAGGTACAACCGGATTGCAACTTGGGCTCTCCCAGAGGATTTATATTTTGACTTCCCGTGCTAATACATGAGATTGATATACAGATAATATATACAATAGTTCTACTGTTCAACGGTTACCCATTAGCAGGACATTATTAGGTATACATAACTCATACGAAATTAAGTACCCAGACTGACCAAGAGATGGTTATTGTTTGTAGAAGATATGTATTAGAAAGGACGAAATCTACAGGGTGGGCCAATAGTTCGTGTATGGAAGATAGTGGGCTTACAAAAAAATTCAGAAATCTGTCACATGATCACGGTAGAAAGTCTTGAGAATGAAGGAATGAAGAAAGGGGAGACACTCTCTAGCAGCCAGAACTATCAGTGCATAGGTCCACAAGCGGGCCCTTATACACTTCTTCTTACCCAAGTTTCCAAGTCCAGCCCTCATCGCCAAAGTGAGAATGGTCTCAGGTCCTGCCCATCTTATCTGCATTTGCATCAGATTCAAGCACTGTTGAACCTAGTATTGTCTGCCTGTGACACCCAAGGGCTTCAAAGCGGCATAGAATGTTTGCCGAGGATTCTTCCTCCTCGCCACAACGTGCACACGTCAGGTTGCTTACCACTCCCATCACATCCAAGTGACGTTTGAACGTGTTATGGCTAGAGAGCAGGCCCACAAGTAACCTTAACCGGCCTCTGTCTAGTGAGACCAGAACCGCCCCACCTTGGACCGAGGCCCTAAAATAAATTCATTAGCTTGTTGGAGCATGATGTCCAGAGATTCCTATTCATCTCATAAGCTTTGCTTTTCAGCAGCAGTTCTGTTTTCCTTCTAACGGTACCATCGCCTTGCGGGCGCGTCCGCCGTTTCACTACCACAAACTCCAGCATGATTTGGCACCCACATAAGTGACACTTGGTGTCTCGCCGAAATGTCATCCATACATTGAAGAACGAGCCTTGATGTAAACCTACAAGCACTCAGCACTTTTAATGCTGCCTGGCTGTCAGAGCAGGCCCCTTAATTTCGTCAGTACGAGAAGCCTTGAGAGCTACAACGTTAAATATTTATTTTTACTTGAATTTTGACGTTAAACAGGGTGATACATATCAAACTTGCATTTTTTTTCTAGTGTGACTTTATGCAACACACTTCAAAAGAACCGTTTAGGCGGTTTAAGTGGATATCAGAAAAAAATTGAATATCGAAGCCATTTTAAAAATTAGAATCCTGTGACTTTGCGGTGTCACTAAGCAATAAATGCGTCACCTTAAGGTAGACGTTCTGATTTCAATTCTTTTTGTAATTGAAGGAATTAGTAGATTAATAATGAGAACTTCAGTCACTGGTGACTTGATTTATTCGAATATGAACGCCCAATTTTTTTATACGATAAACTGTAAAATTCGGTAGCCTTTCTAACGATATGGAATTGTCAATATCAACATTTTTTACTTTTCATTTCATTCCACAGTTTCAGTCAAATCTGAGTTTTTCAATTTCCCTACCTATTAGTAGCCTAGCAAGCCATGAAAAATAAACAAAAACCTGTTCCTATGGAAGAATCTTTAAGCAGAAACAACAGCGGCAACAGAAATGGTTGATTTTAACAGCATACTTGCTGCTGAGATGTCATCACAATGTCTTAACAAACATGTTGTGAACTAGTAAAATGCATTAAGTCGGAGCTAGAGTATTGCCGACACGAATATTATCAATAGTTTTGAGAACTGTAGCTCGCCATCGTTCGCGATTTACTGTCAGTTCAGTGGCGCTCGTGATACTCATATCTAGCAACTGTTTCGTCGTATCCACCCAGCGTACAGGGGAACGGCCACGGCGCCGCCCACTCGGGGCGTGACCCTGAACTACAGGTTTCTCCATATTATCGCTTTTGTGAATATGTCCGAAGAATGTAAGCATTCTCATCGACACAATGGAGGATAGTCTCTTTGGATTAACGAGCTCATCCAATATGGAAACATAACATTAGTAAAAAGTTTGGAATGAAAGGAAAACTACCTGCGATTATTGCTGGCAGTCTAATATCTTCAGAATCAAAGTTCACATTTAATGGTACCACAAAGTAGACATTTCCGTCAAGCCAAAAGTAACGATACTTCTGGCAGGAGCCCTCCAAACTCTTCAGTACTTATTACCGTGATCGTAGCAAATGAGTCCATGTCAGGCTGATATGAAAGTAGTGAACTAACAGAAGCAACTACTGTGATATCCTTGAGCTCAATTTGGGTAAGGTGCAAATCATGTTCTGGATTAACATGTACCTTTTACCTAAACAGACCAAACAACCTCATTCTCTAGTAGACTGAAATTAAACAACTGAACATCCTTATCATACGAGAGATAACCTGCCTTACTTTTTATCTGATTAAGGTTATAATATTAAGGCTTCTATGAACATTTATTATTAGCAAATACTTCTAGTTTTTAAGAGCAGAAAAACGTTGACGTTGCCAAACATTTCTAGTACATAGAAGCGGATAACTTAAGACTTTCACAGTGCAAACTGTCTTTGCCATAAGGTTCACCATACGATAAGGCTCCCCTTAACTTCTTTCTTTAGCAAATTAAACGTTTTCTTATAAAGACTCACTCACACGGGTTTAACTGCGCACTTTTACATTGAGTAAACCTGTTGAGTGTCTCTCTCCACACACACAACGGGTAAGATCGTCGGTTTTGTGTAAAATGGCGTCACAAAAACACCTTATGTTGATGATAGTGGCGTGCTAAGTACTAAAAAACAAAGATGATGATGAGTGAAGGAATGGGTACTGAAGACATATAAATATTCTCACTTGAATTTATTAACAGAATTACAGCTGCTGGCATTTTTTTCCAGGAGCCGTCCGACCTTACTGTCCCCGTCAATACTTAAGTCTTAAGGCCTATTCTATTATTGCTCCTCTCATTTACAGTATCCACCCCAGCAATCTGGATCCCTGCATACGTTTATGCAGTTTACCTACTAGTTCTGGTGCTGTACTCCATTGGTTCTAGCTTGGTCTTTCCAAAGAGCTGTTGTCTCTTGTGATCTAGCGCTTCGCACTCACAGAGCACATGTAGGGCTGACTCAGTTCCTCTTCCACACAATCTGCAGTTGAGGTCTCCATTGTAGAGTCCCATTTTATTCAGGTGTTCCTTCAGGCCACAATGTCCTGTGAGGAGACCCGTCGTTATTCGGAGCTGATTCCTACTCAAGGAGAGCAGTGTTTCAGCTGTTTTCTTGCATGGAGCTTTAATTTCCATGAACACATCCTGGCAACAAGTTCCACTGCTTCTTGTGCTGATGTTTCATCCATTCTCCGACCTGGTGTCTGATTGTGCTTTTAGGAACCCCCAGAGCAGGTTCTGCCCCAATGTATAGAGCAGACGAGCCTAGTATTGCTAGCTCGTCCGCCCTTTCATTGCCTCTCTAAAGTTACTTTGTTCTGTTCTGCCAGTCTTCCCAGTTCTTGTAAACATTCCCAGACTAGAGCAGACGTAACTTTGGGCGCTTCTAGTGCCCTAAGTGTAGCCTGAATGTCTGTAAGTATTGCGATCCTCTTGTTTCTGTAGGATCTTTCATTATTGATCCTTGCACATTGCAGGATGGCGTACACCTCTGACTGAAATACCGAGGCGTATTTTCCTAGCGGAATGCTCTGTCTAGTTCCTCTTCCAAAGATTCCCGCTCCTGTGCCTTGCTCGGTCTTTCATCCATCTGTGTACCAGACTATTTCCCGATGCAAGTTGTTTACTTCACAGAGTTCTCGATCTCTTATTATAGTTTCGAATTTCTTGTTAAAGATATATTTCGGAGTTATTTGGTCCTTTCTAACATCCATTATGGTGTGCTCCACATATTTTGCGATTTGGTTGTGTCCAAGATCCTTGTAAATTCCTCTTGGTAGGATTTGTAGTCTAGAGTAGCCCATTCTCGCCTCGCCCATTATTACAATTTGCAACGGAGGGAGGTCCAGGATGGTCTCTAAGACTGCAGTGGGTGTTGTTATGGATAGACAAGCAAGTCTTTGCACCTTGCTTAGTTCTGATATAGCAGCTCGCTGTTTCATCTTTGGCCACCAGACCAAAGATGCATATGTAATCATGGGTCTTACCACCATTGTGTATGTCCAATGCACCATGGCTGATCTTAGACCTCATGTCTTACCATGCGAGGGCCTCGATAGCACTAATGCCATCTCGGCTCTTCTTTTAACTCTTTTGAGCCGAGGGTTCCAGGTTAGCTTAGAGTCTAGTACTACTCCTAAGTATTTAACCTCTCCTGATAGCTGTATTTGGCTACCCGGAAGTTGTAGAGGTCCTAGTCCCTCAACTTTTTTCCTTCTGGTGAAGGCAATTATGGACGTTTTGGAGGGGCTGACGTTCAGTCCCTCCTTAAGTGTCCAGCTTGTAACAACGTTTAGAGCCCTTTGCATTTTGTCTCTAACCGTGCTGTTGAATTTTCCTTGCTTCAGAATTACCAGATTGTACGCATATCCTAGAGTCCTGTGTCCAACCTTGTCTAGAAGTCTCCCTTTTAGCATGCAGTCAATCCACCTGCATATAGTGTCTTCGAGGCCTATTCTCCTCGAGGCTCTGGAGATGGAGTTTAGGGCCGTATTGTAAAAGGCTCCTTGTATCTCTAAGAAGGTGCAGAGTAGCACCTCTTTGTTTTCCAGTGCATATTCAGCCGCCTGTACTAGCTGATGTAGCGCTGCTTCTGTTGATTTTCTTGCTATGTATGCATACTGGTCTGAATGTAGTGGTCTGTCAACCAGAACATTATCCCTAATATGTCTGCCTAGCAGTTTTTCTAAGCTCTTCAGTACCAAGGACAGTATAATTACATAATAATGGACGAATCCCTTTATTTGGAGTTGTTGACTGTTCTGAGTCCCCTGACAAAAAAGTCTGAGACTCATATGAGGCCACTTATAACAGCTCATGAGAAATTAACAGCTACTCTACGGTTATTGGCAACGGGCTGAACGTATGAGGATCTAAAGTTTCCAATTACAATATCGCCTCAAGTACTGCTGATAAATGTCACTACTCCAACCCGAAACTTGTACGGACTTTTTTATCACACACGGACACTCTTCCCCGTGCAACTGTAACTGCACACGCCAAAAATCAAGCATTGTTTGATTCCCAACGACTTAACTGTGCACGCCACACGCTTCCTCATACACAGTGGGTTTTAAATGTTACTCTATGGCTTGCACATTCAAGTCTTGAGTTATCCCTCTGTATGGGTGGGGGCCTTTGGATACTTACGTTGTTTGAGTTTCTGGGCTGAAGATGCAAGATGATTAAAAAACAAACCCGTAATGTCAGCTCAAAAGTTACATTTTCTTTGAGCACTTTACAAGCAACGTAGAATAGTGCGCACGACAGTGAACCTATAAAAGCACGCATTTTTTAACGACAAATTAACAGAAAACCGCCGTATCATCCTGTGACTTGAGCATTCTTCACCTTAATAATAATCAAGCTACTGGCAAAAAAGAGAACCAAAGTTTTCTGAGTAAATACGGTACGCAGCATGCACTATGCGCATAATAGTAACAAAAGAAGAGCAAAAAGAATGGATGAAGTCATTGCGTTTGGCCTCCGCGCGACCAGTCGCTATAGATAATCATGGTGTTGCTGCTGCTACTTATAACAAAAACCATGCTGTGACTTGGTAGATTATTTGCTTGAAGTCCATTACTTGAGCCACCCGTGAAGTGGGGTGTTTTTCTTCACTATATTAAAACAGCTTGTTCGGCTCATATTTCTAATCTGCTACGAGGGAGCTCTGTTTAATACCGCAGTAGGTATCACTTAGAGTGATTTAATTTCTACTTTCCATGCCAGTAGGAGAAGGACGAGGGGGAAAGAAAGCAGATAATATTGTATCTTCGAAAACCTTCTAATTCTAGTTTATACGCTTATAAATGTTTTGCGATATCTGTATATGTGAAAATATTTGTCGTCGTTAGGGGGGAGGGGGTACGCATATACTAAGACCTTAGCTTGGTCAGGGGGAGGGAATGGTGGTGTATCCAGGCTTTCTTCGTGTGAGGGGGGGGGGGGAGGGGGAGGTAGCAGTGAATCATTCAACCTTTTACTATTTTTCATAACCCCGTAAAAAAGCAAACAAGTTCTCCTCAAATAACGCAAAATTGGATGAAAATTCTAAAAGTGTTGCAAGAATCGCACTTTAGAAAAGAAAATTTCTGTTTTTATGTAATAAACTTTTTTTACATTTCGAATAGTAAAGCTTTTCCCTGGAAGATCAGATTTCTCATGATTTCGGCAGCAAAATTCGTATCAACCTATTTTTACTTCCCACACCGCATGTAAGAAGGGGGCGTTGTAAAAGTGAATACTTTTGATTTTGAAATAATAATTTTTTGGACGTTTTATGGTGTCTTTTATACGTCACAATGATCTATGTGACTCGTTTCTGTCCTACCTGTCTGCTTGTCGGGAAATGTGTTGGTCTGTCATATTCCATACTTTACAGACCTATCGCATCATTGCCCTTAAAGGTATTATGCCTGGACTTTTGTTTTTGATATACGGGTGTCCCAGACATTCTAGGACACGTGATACTCTTATAAGAAAAAAAACTGGGTGGGATTTCTGAAAGTACAAAGTCTATCATATCATGCTTTAAAAACATTTTTTTTTGTACATCAACCTTTAAAACTCACCCCAACTTTTTTTTCTCAAATAGCGCCCAATAGTTTTTTCTACACAGATTAAGTACGTTTTTTATTCAAAATCTTGTATTGTCTCTGATTTTATGCACAAGCTATTTTTTGTTGTAAAGTCATAAGCATAAGATAAATAAAATAAGGATTTGTTTGAGAGGTGATATTGACGTAACAAACACAGATAGAAAAGAAAACTAACTGGGTCTTTCAAGGATACTGAATGACCTATCATAACATGCTTTCAAACATTTTTTTTGTACCTGATTGAAGTACTTTCCACACATTACGGCGATACCAGTTTATTATTTTCCCATCGCCTGAGACTATAGTCTGATATCCACTTGCAACTAAATTATCGCCCGCCCGCCCACAAAAAAGTGTATTATGCTGCTAGGTCTTTCTTTGGTAAGTCAGTGGACAGCCAATAATTAAGAATACAACAAACTTTTCAGGTTTACAACACCCTGGTATTACGCAAGTATCTGAAATTACGAATGGCGGTATTGTCATAAAATGTAAAACAAAGCAGGATCAAGAGACAATCAAGAAGGCTGCAGAATCTCAATTAAATCACTATCAAGTGACAACTCCACAACTGAAAGATCCATGTTTCAAAATTTTAGATATGGAAGAATGCTATACTACTGACGTGCTAATAGATTATATCAAACGACAAAACTCCTCCATACTTCATGAATCATCATCTATGACGGTTAAAGTAGTCGAAAAAATGAAGAAAACCTTCATGGCCATCGTTGAGTGTGATCCTAAGACTTTCAAGAGCATTATTGCAGAGAAGTACTTGTACATCAACTGGTCAAGGTGCCGCATCTTCGAGTATGTTGGCGTATATCGCTGTTTCAAATGTGGAGGATTTGGTCATCATGCCAGCAAGTGTTCATCGGAAGGAAAGTGTTTAAAGTGTTCTAGTGCTACTCATAAAAGCGATTCTTGTGTCAGTGAGCAATATGTGAAATTAAGCCTAGATGTAAGCCATTCCATTTTTGATTCTAATTGTCCTGTCTATTTAAAAAATGTTGAACGTGAAAAAAGGAAGGTTAAATCAATTGAATAGCAATTAAAGCTCAGATATACTGATAAACCAAGAAACTCAATCGACTTGAATGTTAAGTCGAATCCATCGAAACGGAAGAATTTAAAAGTATTACATTTGAATGTGCAAAATTTAAGCAGTAAAACTTTAGAATTAGAAATATTTCTGAAAGAGAATGACATATCCATTGTGTGTTTAAATGAACACTGGCTCAAAAGTGACGAGATCTTTCCAATAAATGGATACAAATTCATCAGTACTTTTTGCAGAGAGGTGAACTTGCATGGTGGTGTAGGTATATTGGTGAGGGAAAACCTTGTGAGTTCTGATGTTAAAGCTATAACCAATATGTCTATTGAGAAAGACTGTGAGCTATCATCAATTCACTTTCATAATACGCAGATTATTACTGTCTACAGATCTCCATCTAGTTGTTTTAGTAATTTTATAAAACGTTTAGAATTAGTTTTAAATAAGTTATAGCGTAACAGAACAATAATTATCACAGGTGATTTCAACGTCAAGTTCAACACTGAAGATGATAATACAATGACTCTAATAAACTTGATGGAATCGTTTGGTTTGCATTATACTGTTTATGCAAACACAAGAGGGAATGCCTGCATCGACAACATTTTTACGAATCTTCCAAATGGCAAGTACTGCACCACAACTGTTGATCTAGGAATTTCTGATCACTTAGGAATAGTTTTCTGCTACAGCAGCTCTAGTAATATTACGTTATATAACCACAGAATCAATATTAGACCTATAACTGAGGAAGGTTTATACATGCTATACAATACTTTACAAAATGTTGATTGGTTTTTTATTAACGACTCCTCAATGGAATTAGAACTAAAATGTGAAAAATTTGTAAATGTTATTTCTGCTGCCATTGAAAGTAGTTTTCCGTTAAAGTCAAAGCATGCTAGTACTTTCACTAAAGATAATCTCCAGTGGTTCACTCCGGAGCTGAATAATATAAGGAATACACTGAACCTCTTGAGAGAAATTAACAAGACATATCCAGAACTAATTACAAAATCTTCTATCACTAAATATCACCGATATTATAAAAACCAACTCAACATTGCTAAAAGAAGGTATCATGATAACTACATAAAACAATCAAATAATAAACAAAAAGCTAGGTGGGAAATAATCAATAAAAGTAAACAGTCACGTCAATGTGAATCATGTACCCTCAATCCTAGTGAACTCAATAACTATTTCATAAATATTCCAGGTAACTTAATAAAAGATTTAGGAAAAACAAGTAATGACCCTTTGAATTATGTTAGGCGCAACACTTCATCAATATTTACTTTGAAGGAAACAACATTCAATGAAGTAAGATCCATCATTGATGGTTTAAAAAATACAACCAGTAAGGATCCATATGACATGAATGTCAAAATCATCAAACATATAAAGAACATAATTATTATACCATTCACAAAATTAATTAACCAATGTTTAAAAGCTACATTGTTCCCAAAGGTTTTTAAAGTAGCTAAAGTTATTCCACTTCATAAAAATGGGTCACAGAATATGTCCAACTATCGACCAATTGCCTTATTACCTATTTTATCCAAAATTTTTGAAACTATTATCAATAAACAAATTGTTGAATTCTTTCAAGTGAACAATCTTTTCTCATCATGTCAACATGGATTTCTTGCAAATAAAAGTACCTCTTCTGCAATAATGGATCTAACAGCTTATGTTATTGAGGGCTTTGAAGAAGGCAGATTGTCACATGCTGTTTTCTATGATTTAACAAAAGCGTTTGATTGCTTATCACATGATATCCTTTTACAAAAAATGGTTACTTATGGCTTTGATGAACATTGTGTAGCATTTATGCAAACTCATTTGACTGACCGTTGTCAATATGTGTCAGTCAATGGATTCAGTTCCACCAGGGACTATATAACGTATGGGGTGCCTCCGGGGTCTGTCCTCGGCCCAACACTATTTCTGATTTATATTAACGACTTACAGAACTGTGATACAAATTCTAAGTTTATACTGTTTGCGGATGACTCTACAAAATTAAATCAATTTAAGACTATTGACGAACTAAGCCAGAATACCAACGCACAACACTCAGAATTAGAAGTTTGGTGCCTGGCGAACTCACTAAAAATAAATCATCTGAAGACGCAACAATTGAATTTCAATGTGAAACATCTGAAAGAGGACACTACCCTGTCAAATATCTGGGAGTTCATTTAGACTGTACCTTGACTTGGGAGCAGCATATCAAGGAAGTATCAAAAACACTGTCAAAGAGTGTTTATCTGATCAGAAATCTTTCTTTCATCACTAGTCAACCAACAGTAAAAGCGGCATATTATGGGCATTTCTATTCTCACGTAAAATACTGCATCATAAACTGGGGTCACTCTTGCCATGTCAAAACACTATTTTCACGGCAGAGACGTTGTATTAGAATAATATCTCATCTTCCTTAAGATGCCTGTTGCAGAAATGCATTTATAGATCTCAGTATACTTACACTACCCTGCATTTATATTTTAGAATGCCTCTGCTATGTTAGGGGTAACATGCATAAGTTCACCAAACATTCTGATGAGCATATGTACAATACAAGGCACAAAAATAATTTTCATGGCAACTACCTAAGACTCGAAAGATCTAAAAATGGAATTAATTACTATGGTATCAAGTTTTATAATGTTCTGCCAAACAGTGTTTAAGCTCTAAATGATGCACAATTCAGGTGTAGTATCAAAAATTACCTTCTGTCAAAGGCATTTTATTCTTTTGATGAATACCTTTCAGATAACTTCAAAGATATCTCTTTTTAAATGTTTTTGTTTCTGGCTGTTGTTTGTGATTACCTGTTATTGTTCGTTATATTTATATTTGTATATCAGCTTTTTATGTAAAAACTATTATTTAATTTATTTAGTATGTATCTACATTTTTGACGTGTGTAAGCATACTCATGCAAAAACACAAATAAACTACTACTACTACTACTACTACTACTACTACCCCCCCAACCACCCGAATTCCACCACCACTCAAAAAAAGCAGAAAATTATCAGGAGCCCCTAAAACGCCTAAAACAAAGTTTGAGGAATATTTGAAGTTCTTTGTTAATTACTCGCTGCAGCTCATGCACCGAGCTTCAAAATTATAGCAGCATTACCTATTACGACACCACATCATATCGCTGCCAAATTTTCATCACAATCCATGCAGCGGTTACTAAGATTACAAGGCTAAGTGCATTATCTCAAAATCGAAAATTTTCGTGATCACAATACTCCCCTCACCTATTTTTGGAAACATATTAGGCGTCAAACAAATCCTTATTTTATCTACATTTTGCGTATGATTTTACGAAAAAATAAGTTTACGTATAACATCAAAGGTTCCACAAGATGTTAAATAAAATAGGGATATCATTTACGTAGGAAAACCTATGGGGTGCTATTTGAAACCAAAAGTTGGGGTTGAGGATGACGTACAAAAAAAATGTTTTGAATGCATAATATGATAGACACTATAGTACCTTCAGAATAATAACTCAGTTCTTGCTAACGAACTAACGAAATTGAGTTAAAAAGTATCATTAGTCTGTTTAGTACTCTTTAAGTTTTATTACAACTAATACAAAATCAAGGTAAATCATGTTAATAGTTTATAAATTATAAGGCTACCAATAAATAAAAAATAAGTAGTACATGCCAAAAAATCCTATGTTCACACGTATTTACATTATCCCAATACTTGTTTGAGTTTTCTGGCTTATCTTTGTTAACTCAGGATTTTGTTTAATGGGTTGCCGATGCTGTACTTATGACATTCTATGCTTATCTATGTATCGGGTCTGGCAAACAGAATCGCTAAGGAAGGACGTAAGCTTTTGTTAAGGGCATGTATAATATTGCGGAATTACCCTGCGAGCCCGTTGAAATGAATATGAAGGTTTTCCTCATTCTGTACATAATAGATTTAGAATTTTAATATATGACAGCCCGTTAAACCGCAAGCTTTTTGCATTGTCTGGTGCATCGGAAACAAAGTCTGAATATTCTCAGTACGATGGTATCCTCTACATAATTGTTGGTGAGCAAAGGAAGTTCACAATTCTTTCCCAGGAGAATAATGGGCTTTCATCTGCACATAATATGATGTCATAAAAAACCAGTTCGCTCTTATAGTGCAGTTCAACTGACATACCTTACCCGAAATAAGAGTAGGGCTTTTATGTGAATTCTACAGGAAAAATCACGGATTTCATTCAAGGTACTGCAAATTTCTACAATCGGTGCACATGTCTTTTCCAGGCCTTTATTTAAAAAATATTGATATGTAACATTTGAAAATAATATCTCGTGATGTGTATAATGTCCATTGTTCGGAATTTGTTTGTATCAGAAATGAAACTTCACGGTTTTCACTGAATCTGGTAGTATATGTGCAGTAACATAAATATGTTAAGCTTTTTGGCCTATCGACTTATACAAGAGATCTTAAAGTCTTATTCTTGGTTCTTGCACCACGTTCATGGCTATTGAAGTTGATATAATTCTTATGTTTGCGGTCAAAATTCATTATGTTATAGCAATATAATTGTCGGATATCCCAACCTAAGATGCCATAATTTAGTTGTAATTGAACAGGAGAGTAACACGTTTGTAAATAGTGTGTGGGTGTGTTATTAGAAATTCTTTTAGGAATTTAAATTTAGGTAAGAGTTGTCCGATTTTTGCGAAACAAATTTTATTTGTAAATCACATTTGTGATACAGTCGGCCTCATAAATTTGTTTTTTGTTTATGTCGATAGGTTCAAAATTTGGTAATTTATATATTAAAAAGATAGATAGTAGGACGTATCAAAATTTATCGTGAGAAGATTGCTGTTAAACCAACTTTTTTAAATTTGTATATCACATCTGATTACTTGTTGGAGTTGTCTCCAGCTCGATGTCTGATAAGTTACTACTGTATCACTAGCAAAGCAGTGTATCATTGCTTTCGTGGCAATATTAAATGAGGTCGTTGATGTAGATAATGAATAACAGTGGTCCTAAGACGGTTCTCTGTGGTACACCGTATTCAAATATTCTGATATCATTCAAAATATTATACAGGTTGAGTTTTTAGTACCGGCTCGGTCGATAACTCCACTACTGTAGAAGATAGCGAAAAAAAGTTATATATAAAAGTTGTAGCCACGGATATGCTCCTTGCTCAGAAAATATTTTGATTTATACAGGGTGATCCGTAACTACGTGGTGATGCAACCATGCATTTTTTTTAAATGAGACACCCTATATATTATTCCTTATTCAAATTCTACTAATGATTTCCGTTCTTCCAATGTCGGGTATTGTTACATGATACAAGGTATTCAGAAGTTATCACCATTGTTATGGATTCACTGTACTAAAAGACAGACCCAATAAAACGTATGCTTGTGGATTCTATTGAGCAGTTCGATTTACTACGGTTTCAGCCTAGCCGGAAAACAGTTAAGATTCAATCAAAAGAAAGCCCGCCTTATTAAAAAGCAAAATTGAAGTATGCATTGATTGATAGGGTGTCACGATCGGTTTGTTCTGGGAATCCTGTGACCCCTCTTGAGTGAGACTCGTATATATAATCCTGATAAAAACACTATGTGAATCTATTCAGTCCTTCATCGATTTACCGCTATTCAGGGACTAATAGCGTTATGGATGGTTAATTTTGGACAACACGAGCTATATGATATCTATATACAGGGTGTCCCAAAACTCAACGTCAAGCCGAAACGGAGTGACAGGATTGATTGTAACTGTAACCATTTTTTGGTTATTGTGGTTGATTTGTATTATTTTTAAATAACATTTCTAGAACCACAGTCAAAAATAATGACACAACTACCACAACTCTTCTAGAACTAAGAGCATTTGTTAAACTATAAATTAAAAATTTTCAAACTTTCTTGACTTTGAAAGGCCCTTCTTTAATAAAATGTACTAAAGTGCCTTGGCAAGTGCTACTAATTGTTTGCGCATTTAATTAGGACTGTAAAAGTGCAATACTTGTTAGTTTCATACTAAAAAAATGAACAAAAAAATAAAAACCTCAAGTAACCCGATCTTTGCTAACCCATTTTACTCAGCTCAAACGTCTCTTATTCGCACAAGCTGTTGCAAAAGCGCGAAAATGTTTTTATTCGTACAAGCTCTTGCATTTAATAACATTCAATACAGTCCATCTTTGAAAATAAAAATAAAAACCACAATATGTAAATGCATTGGTCAAGTGGTCATTGGGTAGAGGCCTAGTTTTGAGTTTTATCATTATATTATTTCAAATAAAACAGGTAGAGGTAAGTGATAAATCCAGTTCTATAGATTTTTTTTGAATGATTAATCCCAATGCATTTTCCTCAGCTCGTTTGCTATTTTATTGTACAGCTTTGGTAGCGTCGTTTGAAAATCTTTGACTTGGTTTTATGCCAGAATCGAAATGAGCGATAGATTATATATCTTAATGATGTCCAAAAGGAGGCACTGTCTGATAATCAAATTACTTTCAGTTTGACCTCAAGATTAAGGTGAAGAAGAAAAAAAAGAAGAGCTGATTTGTTGTTGGTAATTTTTAAAACCTTGTCTCTTTACTCTAGTTCTTTTATATCTTTCTACAATACTAGTTGTTCTTTTTTATAAGAAAAAGATTTTGTTTAGACTCCATGGCCTACTGTTTATAGATAGCAAAATTGAGAAACAACGATTTTTTTTAAATTTGAAATTAAATGAAAACTACCAGAGACCGGTATTCACAACTTTGTATTATTAGAAAAGCTACCAAATTTTACGATCGTACTCAAAAAATTGGGCAATCCCATTTCAAAAAATCAGCTCTTCTGCGATTAAGCCTTCATTAATCAATCAACAGACTTCTCAACGTACAAAAATAACATAAATCTTACTGTCCAACCGCTGTCGGGTAAGTTTTATAACCGCTGCATATTAATTTTTCTCTGATATCTGCTAATACTAACAATGGTGATTTGCACCTAAACGGTTCATTTTAAGTCCTATGTGTGATGCTTAAAGTCGTACTAGAATTGACCCAGGAGTCTAAATATGCAATAGTATAGAGGGTGTTCTATTACAAAACAACTTTGATATGTCATGCTTTTATTAAACACCATGTATAAAAGGCATTATGTTTAAATGTACTCCAACTCGACATACATACTCTCACATAGTCATTTTCTGAAAACAGATATGGTTTGCTCATGATAGTCCGAGGCGTAGAGCTTGAATCACCCTTTATATTATGGAATATGGAATATTAATAAATAAGCTATACAGGGTTATTCACGTTATTCGACACGGAGCATTATGGCTAAAGTATTTGATAAAAAAGAAAATAATAACTTCGGATGGATAGAAACCCATAAAGGCTATATTTTAAAAATATTTTCATGTTATACAGGGGGTCCCAAAAACACGAAATGTATCAAAGTTATGTTTTTTTAAATGGAGACCCCATATATTATTGCATATTCGAATTCCTTGATGAATTCTAGTGTGACCTTATGTATCATACATGTGACTTAAAGCAAACCGTTTAGGTGTAAATCACCATTTTTGGTATAAGTAAATATCAGGAAAAAATTGAATATCGCAGAGATTATAAAATATGGAAGGCTGTGACTTTGCCGTATTACTAAGCATAAAATGCGTCGGCTTTGATGAGACTTTCAAATTTAAATTACGTTTATGCTTGGAGAAATCGGTCGATCAATTAAGGAAACTTCGATCAGCGATAACTTGATGTTTTCAAATTTTTTTTATTCGGTTAAACGTAGAATTTGATAGCCTTTCTAATGATCTAAGGTTGTGAATATCAATCTCTGGTAGTTTTTATTTAATTTTAAATTTTCAAACAAATCGGCGATTTTCAGTTTTCCTACCTATAAGCAACGTAGCAGGCCATGAAATATAAACAAAAACCTGCTCAAGTAGAAGAGAACAACTAACTTAGCTGAAAAATACACACTAACTAGACTAAAGGGACAAGATTATAAAAATTCCTAACAACAAATCAACTCTCCCAGAAACAAATGCGATAACATGTCTAAGATCAAAGAGAAGCTGGAGTATGGCAGTAATAGATATTTTTTACAGTCTACTGGCTACCGCAATTTACTAGAGGTTATAAATTTCCAAAAAAATTGAAAACACTGATATGAAACAAAAACAACCAGCGACTGTTGCTCCAGCACGCAACTACCAATCATTATGTAATGGTGTAAAAAAGTACTAATTTGCGTTGAAGTCGATACCTCTGACTGGAGTCCTTCTATTTTTCAATATTTCTTAGCTATATTGCAAAAACGGAATACTGATAAATCAGATTTAAATTTTCTGCCATTTAAGTTTTGCTTTATAATTTGAACAAATTTTAGTTCATTCTTCATTTTCTGTACTGAAGAATTTTCAGAACTCCAGTCAGAGGTACTTTGGCTTGAGTTTTGATAAAATTGCATACTTTTTTATATCATTAAATGTGAAATTTTATTATTAAAATAATAAGCTGCTTACAACAATCTCTAGTAGTTCTATTTTATTTCAAAATTATTAATGGTTTTGGAAATTGCCAATCTCTAGTACATTGCAGTAGCTAGTAGGCCGTGAAAAAATCCATTTCTGTCATACTCCAGCTTCTCTTTGACCAAAGATATGTTACCGCCGTTGTTTCTGGTTAGACTTTGTTTGTTGTGGGTAATTTTTATAATCTTGTCCCTTTAGTCTAGTTCGTGTGTATTTTTCAGCTAAGTTCGTTGTTTTCTTCTACCTGAACATGTTTTTGTTTATATTTCATGGCCTGCTACGTTGTTTATAGGTAGGAAAATTGAAAAACGGCGATTTATTTGAAAATTTAAAATTAAATGAAAACTACCAGAGATTGATATTCACAACCTTATATCATTAGAAAGGTTATCAAATTCTACCGTGTAAAAAAATTAGCCATATCCATTTGAAAAAATCAAGTTATCGCTGATCGAAGTTTCCTTAATTAATCGACCGATTTCTCCAAGCATAAACGTAATTTAAATTTGACAGTCTCATCAAAGCTGACAAATTTTATGCTTAGTAATAAAGCAAAGTCACAGCCTTCCAAATTTTATAATCTCTGCGATATTCAATTTTTTTCTGATATCTACTTATACCGAAAATGGTGATTTACACCTAAACGGTTCGCTTTGAGTCCCATTTATGATACATAAAGTCACACTGGAATTCACCAACGAATCTGAATATGCAATAATATACGGGGTATGGCATTTAAAAAAAACATAACTTTGATACATTTCGTGCTTTTGGGACACCCTGTATAACCTGAACATATTTTTAAAATGTAGCCTTTATGGGTCTCTATCCATCCAAAATTATTATTTTCTTTTTTATCAAATACTTTAGCCATAATGCTCCGTGTCGAATAACGAGAATAACCCTGTATACAGAAATAAACCTAACTCATAAAGCATTACGTACATACACTATTTAGGAAAGATCACGTGGTAGCGTTCCGGCTGGTTTCGAGACGTTTCACTAACCACAAAATCTTGTACAGTCTTTATCAATCATATGCTTTTATTACTGCACAAATTGAAGCTCAAGCAGATTGATTCCGCAATTTTTCATAATTATTATGATTATACACATCTAGAGAATATATCGTATATACCATATTTGGTAAAGTCTTTTTGAGATAGAATGTATACTTTCAAACATCCAACATGTCATAGTCACAATTATTGCCCATTCAAGTCTTAACGTAGTTCACTTCACTTTCAGTCGCAGTCAAAGAATCAGTCATTTCATCTGTGGAGGAACCTAGTGGGCGTTCTTCCACGATATGTCCCATAGTTTGTTTGTCGGCGCCACAGTCTCACTGTGGCTTTTTACCCGGTCTAAAGAGAGAGTCTCTGCAATTTTTCATACTGCATGAATTGTCCGGATTGAATTTGATAAGCTCCAGGTTTTCCGTGACAGTTCAAGGTTATACCACTGGGTTATACGTCGTAGCTAAAGGTAAGCGACCGGGGTGTTATTGTTCTAATTTTCCTTCCAAGCTCCGGAAGACTGCAGCGTGTTCATGTTCAGATGGTTTGAGCCTATATAAATGAGAAGTTAAGGATTGTGGATTATTTTCCTATATTCCCTTAGGAGCGTTTTCTGCCTTTTTTATGGCCAGTTTCCCACAAAGTGCTACAAGAGGATAAGTGTTGGTGCACGTTAGATTTGAAAGGCTGCAGATTGTAGCCGTCGGAAAACAAATTCTCCAACAGCCCATTCCACAGCGTCGAAGTGGTCCAAAAGAAGGAATGCTGGAGGATCGGGAAGTAGGGACCTCGACCTGGTAAGGATGAGCTCGCAGAGCCTCTCTAGTGTTCCTTGTTCGGGCGGCTTTTCGTGTTATTAGCTGGGAGAGCTCAGTCGAACATCTTCCGTGATAGAATCTGTAAAATAGGAACAAGACAGCGACCCTCCTTCGATGCACCAGGCTGTGAAGGTCCTTTGTGAGGTTAGGTGTATCGATTAGTCTACCTGCTCTTTTCTGGATAGTGCCTATATGCTTCAGAGAGTTTTCGGAGCGTATCCCCATTGATGGAAGCAATACTCTGACGATGGTCGGATCTGCACCTTGTAGAGCAGCAGTAGTTGCTTTAGTCTATACAGTTTCCTACAGCGGAACAAAACTCCAAGCTTCTGGGGTACCCTTTTAGCAATACTGACGACGTGGTCGTGCCAGGACATGTTATTGTTGGCGTTGATCCCCAAAAACTTGGTGGAAGCTTGACTATTGGGTGACTCTCCATTTCCACAGTTGGTAAGCCAACGTGAGACTTGTTTGTCAGTGTTGTTGTCTGAGTTTTCTGAACGTTAAACTGTAATTCATTTACTAATCCCCACTCGACGATTGTTTTGATATCTACATTAATCTGTGAGGCATGTTGCCGCCGCCGACGTACCGTCACCTGAGAGATAGTGGATTGCCTGGTTCCATGCACGATATTAATGTACTGTCGTCTGTGAAGCTGTAAATTGGATTGGATGTTATTTCCAGCAGCCCGTTGATGTACAGCAGAAACAGTGTAGGAAATAGGGCAGATCCCACCGGTGTTCATTGAGAATACGTCTGATGAACAGCCTTCGACTACAACAAACAGAGATCGGTCATTCAAAAAGCTACTTAGCCACTGGCGCAGGTCAGGTCCCTATGCAACACTGTCCGTCTGTCGAAGGCTTTCGATATGTCAAGGGCAAAAACGCAGGATTTGCCATGATTTTCAATTGCTCTGTTTCATAAGTGAGTGATGTAGGCCAGGAGGTCACCCGTAGGCCTATGCTTACCAACGAAATGTGAACACAGATGGAAGGGGCATGCATGCGACTTTCCCTAACGAGCTCTATCTCTCTCACTGACCTCTTCCCCTATCTCTCTTACTGACCTCTCTTTCTTATGTCGCAAAGGCGGTACATTGTTTAAATGGGAAGGGGCGATTCCATCTGTGTTGACATTTCGTTGATGCTTACGGAAGCCATAGTGGCGATCATTTTTATGATGTTATTGTTGCCCAGGTATTTCAGGAGCTATGTGTATTATTTTTTATTTTACATAACAAAAACCCCGGGTAATCCGTCGCCAGGCATGTATTTAGGGGGTGGGGTCTAGGGGCTCTGGATCCCCTCTTTCCCCACGAATATTTTGTTGTTGATCCTGTCTCCTGATCAAGCAAAAATAGAAGGTGCCAACCCTAATTTAGACTCCCTAAAAATCAATCCTGGATACGTGCCTGCCCACCGCATTTCACTGACAGAACTCAAACATGTGTTTTAGGAACCCAGCACATTCTATTATCCATGTTCCACTGGCGCACCCTGCATAATCGGTAGCGCTTATTACATTCAGGTCCATACACTGATATAACACCTTTCAGTTTCAGCGTTTTGGTGCGATTTGTATTTATAAAACACGGTACTGCAACTCGATTCAGCGTTTTAGCAGGAACAAGCAACCGCAAGATATAGAACTGCAAAACATGGTTATATTTATGCTAGTCCATATGACACAATGTTGATATTTTAGTAAACGCATTTGCAGATAATGCACTTTTTCTCCAAGATCTCGGATTCGTTGTTTTGTAACGTTTTGCAATATTATGATTACTGCTTTTCTGTTTCAATTTCACTCATAAGTAACTAATTATCTTCGATTGATGGCACGGTAAAGTTTGACAGTCTGGGTTTTTTAATGCAGAGGAAGAAACAACTTGTTCTGTGGTTGTCTTCCAAGTTCCACAGTATTCCACTGGCCCTCTAATGTAGAATCAAAAAACATAAAAATGAGATAAGGAGGATAACAGTTATAAAGGAAAAATGAACGTATCTGTCTATACAAAGTTGAATCATGATTGCATTTTTAATTCATCAGTTGACTGTGGCTCAGTATAGTTGGACAAGCTTCTATACATCAAAGGGCGAGTGGGACGTAAGTTTTCTAGGTTTCATTATGGCTTGTTTTCGTATGGAACTGCATACATGTTCTGAACTTGGAACAAGGAACAAGGAACGAAGTAACCTTGGTTTAGTTCCAGATCATAGCGGAGTGGAAGGCAATGTATTGGCTGACCCACCCGCGAACGAGGAGGAGGAGCTAAATCTGTGTTAATAGAACCAGAACCATTTGCGGGCATTGCGAAAAGCACTGCCAAGAAAACCATTTCAGATGAGGAAAGCACTCCTGCAGTCGCGGATGCACCAGGGCTGCTACCTATTGACTTCAAAGAAGTTTTACCCTACACGACCATGGCCTTTATCAAGAGCTGTGGATTGCATAGTCAACCCTAAGTAGGTGTGAGTCACAATAGGGTCGCAGTGGAAGGAGGCAGCATCGCCTCGCTCGCATACAAGAGTCCCCATTATTCACCCATGAGCATATTCACTAATGACAGCAATGTGATCCTAAGATACAGATGTATTACTATCTCTTATTTCTTATTTCGAATTTATCAACAATTCATGTGCCACATTCTGTGTCCTTCAAGACTCGAGAATCACTGACTGAATTCAGAAATCAGTTCACAAAAAACAAAAGCTGTTTTCTGGAACAGCTGTCAAACAACGACACTTGACAATGACTCCAGAATAATTTTTTGTAAAATTTTGTGCTTTCATAGAGCCCACAGAGGTGGCCGAAACGCCTGTAATGTTAATTTTCTTATACAAGTATGCAGTTCCTGTTAGAGGGCCGGTGGAACAGGACGGTCTTAATGTTATAAAGTAACAATTATATTTATGTTATAATCATTTGTTCACATATATATGTTGTACTCAGTAACCGAATTCGGCCACTGCCCGAACTGTACACCCAGAACGCGTTGTGGATTTCGCAAATTTCTCACACCGCGTTGCGGGTAATCTTTGTATGCGCAGAACGCGTTGTGGGTAAATTACAAAGACTCACAATGCGAAACACCGAATCCATTGGAAGCACACGACCATTTTCTCATTATGGACAATACAAATATAGCCACAAGGTAAAATTTTATAATCAAAAAATGTAAAACAATGTGTTATATCAAATATCTGCTCATAATTTAGGAAAAAAATAATTTCCTATTTATTCCTATACCTTTAAGCTATCAATTATTCATTTTGTCCCATTTTCGATAATTCGTATCGATTCAGCTTTCAATACTGTTTAGATGACAGGCGTAGTTTCCACAGTTCTTGTCCTTCTTTAACCTTACCTCTGATTTTATCATAGTCACCTTCTAAAAGTGTAGACCATGAGATGACGCTATATAGAGTTTATTCAAACCATTCTCAAATTATTTTCGAAGTGTTTCTGTCGATCCACTGATCTTACTAAACATTGTTCTGAACAAATAGAAAAAAACACTTGTTGCGGTATGTTAGGTTATTAGATTTCCGCTTTGTGGTTATTTGTATTACCCACAACGCGAAATGGTCGTGCGTTTCCGACGTCATTCGTAGTTTCGCATTGTGGGTATTTGTAATTTGTCCACAACGCGTTCTGCGCATACAAAAATTACCCGGAACGCGATGTGAGAGACTAGAGTAATCCACAACGCATTCTGAGTATAAATTTCGGTCAGTGGCCGAATTCGGTTATTGAGTACAACATTTACACCCGCACCATAGATGCATTTCCCTGGAAACCTTTTCATATATTTTCCAAACTCAAGGTGCATTTGATCAATTTGATTTAGCACCATAGGTACTCTGTAACAATAAACGTCAAAATAGTTTAAATACATTTTGGCCACAATTTTTGTTAACTGCTGCCCATAGTTGGTGTTCTTAGGATAGCCGCGCCGGGCGAACTGCAAGATGTGCAATACGTTACCCTTATTATTTAGAAAAGTGCACGGAAAATAGTGTTTTGGAGGTCGTCTGTTACAGAACCACATACAGAAACTTTAGAACCACCATACTCTTATTTGAAACTTTTACCAAAATAATTATTATAATTATACATTAGAAAAATATTTCTAATATTCAACCTTATGTGTAGAAAGTGCGATGCTAATGGTAAATTTTCCTGTGAAGTGAGGGTCGTATGTGGTTTTATCCAGTTTCAATTGAGATCATAAATACTATGCCAAAATCCCCCTTCCCACCACATTAAGTTCTACCACATACCTGCAAACACTATCTATCATAAATAATCTACATCCTAAATGTTGGTGTACGATGGGGTTGCTCACGTTTCACTCAAAAAACATCACTGAACATTATTTTTTTAAAGTTGTAAATACTTTCGCGAGCGAATTATGTAGCGGAAAAGAGAGACGCCGGAAAGGTAGATAATTGTAAAAATATAGGTTTTTATGTGATACCGATTTATATATTTACCTAGAGCATAACTCGCCAGACTGATCCTTTATAACCGTCAAGTGTTTCGCTATGTTAGTATTTTGAGTCTAAGTATTCCCCTGAAGATTTAGTGAGCGAAACACGTGTTGGGTTTGAGAAAATCGGTTTGGAGAGTACGAGTATTTAGACTTTATAGTGTTTGTTACCTAAAACATAGTTTAGGCGGTTTCGATATTCTTGGTTCTGCGATCATTAGCTCGCGGGTAATAACACAATTTTCAAAATCTATTCAGTTGTTTCATCTCCATCGCAGAAGTACAGTAAACAAAATACTATAACAAACAATAGTAGTTTCTAGGTAAGATAGGGGATTATCAAGTGTAATAATAATAATGCCATCAAAAGCAATTGTCTGATATGCCCTTTAAGTATTGAATATCACCTGTGGTATGGGCATTGGGGCAATATTTTGAGCTAGATATAATTCTGTTGAAATGAAAACGAAAATGAGAATTATTTTATTTTCTCCAATATCTATTTTTTCTAAAGTATCGTACCGTTAAGATAGGAAATGAACTCAGTTCTACTTCAAAAGTTAGAATGGGTATTCCTCAAGAACAGTCCTTGGCACTTTGCTATTCCTAGTGCATATGACTGATATTGTGGATATAGGCTCTTTTACCGGGTACAAAATATGTTGCTGACGATACGGCTTTTATATTTATTGAAAAAAATTGGAACGAAGTAAAAGGTACTGCTCAGATTAACCTACAATTTATTCATATATGGCTGGATCTAAATTTGCTTAGTTTAAATATGAAGAAAACCAAATACTTGACCTTCACCCCAACATGCGTAAACCAACCTACTAATCTAGCTTTGAGATTGCATTCCTCAAACTGTCATATGAATTCATGTACATTTTTTTAATAATAATAAGAGAATACTATTTCACAAATTCTATACGCTGAGAGATATTACCTCCCGAAAAAAATTATACATGGTATATTCTGCACTTACTGAATCTATTTTAAGATATTGTATAGTTTTGTGGGGAGGTGCCTTTGCTACAACTATCAGCCTAGTACAGTTTTAAAAAATATAAGTATAATCAATAGCCACTTCTGTATACCATACACGATCTCCTTTTGTGAATAAAATGTATCTATTATTTTATTAATTTATCGAATGATCGTTTTTCTTTCCTGCTTATGTTGATATTATTATATTATTATTAATTTTGTCGGTACAAGCCATATTAAATAATCGGTATGTATAATATTACCAAGATGGCAGAATGAGATCACAGCAAGACAGGCAACATTTGCCTAGGCAGAGCTTCTTCTGACCATCTTCTTCTAGTGATAAGATAGATTAATATACTAAGCTGTACCTGATGGAAGTAAATTGAATTGAAGTGCATTGAATTTTCAGCTATTTATGATCAAAAATCTCAAAAACTATAGATCTTTGTCCATTCATAAATTAAGCAAAATTTGTTGCATTTTAGGTCTTCTATCATGCCCCGACAGGGATATGTCGAATTACAATATTAAACCCTGCATACTTCGAAAAATTGCTTCAGTGTTAATCAAGTTTTCACTACTGTATAAAACATATTCGAACGAAGCATAATAAATGCCAGAAATTAATTTACCACAATTTTATGTGTAATGTGACTCGTGTGTTTTTAGGGCTGTTGAATTCTCGATGAGGCGAGTAACCTTAACGCTTCGGTTCTCAGCGCTAGCTCGCTAGCTGGTATAATTAATGCTCACTTCTTTTAAAAAACTCACTGAAGCGATTTAAACCCGGTTTCTATCATTGTTATTTTTGTTACAAATGAACATCGGGATTCATTCATCTGCCGTGAAATTTTCAAGAGAATATAAACAGGAACAAACAACTATACATAGATTCAGACCTAGCTCGGCGTGCTTGAAAATGTTAACAGTCTTTTCAGAGATACATACATACATTTTACCTCCCACACCGATAGGGGGGGGGGGAGTATTGTGAGCGTGAAATTTTTCGATTTTGAGATAACACGCTTTTTGGGCGGAAATCCACGTCAGTCATTTCCGCTGGTCTGTCTGTCGGTCTATCTGTCTGTTAGCGCTTTTCTAGCGTCGTAATCTCAGTAATGGCTGTATGGATTGTGTAAAATTTGGGTAGCGATATACTGTGGGGTCGTCGTAGGTAACAAATACTGCTATAATCTTTAAAATCGGTGCATGGCGGCGGAGCCATTAGAAAAATACAAAAGTACAAACAAAATTAATATTCCTCAAAACTCATTTTTAGGCGTTTTTGAGGTTCCTGATCATTTTCTTCTCTACTTTTTTTGGATGGGGGTGAAAATTGAGGGTGGGGGGGGGGGTGATGAGGTTGTAAAACCAAAATATTTTTTGTATTCATAATAGGCTATCCATTGACCTGTGAAAGAAAGACCTAGCGGCATAGCACACCTTTTTAGGTCCATCTGCAGATTGCCTTGATTACTACAAAAACCAAGAGACTTATAATTTTCTGGTGTATACATACGAGTGTTGCTTTAGATTGTTTTGTATTGTCTAACGTGGAAGCTATTGAATTGATTGTAATGGAATTTCGACACACTATTATTAGCTTGGCGGAGATGGAAAAAGCTTATGGTTTTTAGAAATCGTGCCAGTGGCGGCGCAGCAACAATCAAAGAACAAAAAGTTAGTTTTTAGGCATTGTAGGGGTATCTGATCATCTTCTACCTTTTTTTTGAGAAGGGGGTGAAATTGGAGTGGTTGAGGGGAATAAAGCCACTTCTATTGGCAAGCTCATATGCTCAGGCGTACCAGAGGGCTCAGTTTCAGGGCCCCATCCGTTTTTGATATATTATTTCGCCAAATGTGATAAAACACTGTTTTGTTCAATTAGTCTATGTAGATGATACGCAAATTTATCTTAGTCTAGGTAGATAATCATGAAATTTCTACTACCACAATAAATACATATTTTCAGCATATAACAACTTATGCTAATAGAAACAATCTTCGTTTGAATGCTGCCAAATCTACATCGCTGTATTTCGTTCAAAGAAAAATAGAGTTCTTAAAGTCTGCCATAAAAATCAAGGTCAATGGTCAATAGATACAATAGACTAGTATCATGGGTTTGAAAATAATGATTATGTCACTATAACCTGTTAGTCTATACAATAGTAGGTGCACCGATGAATTTCGTTATTCATTGCATCATTTTGTTCACTAGTATTTCCATTTTAAAGTTAAAGTTAAAAAAAGGAATTCAAATTTAGTCCATCAGTGCGAAGCGCGCCCTATACCAGCAGTGCATTGTTGCCTCATTCATCTCCCAAATCGCAGTGTTGACCCAATTTTCATGAAATAAACTATTGTATTGTGATTTGCCCTCCGTCAAGGGGATGCTCTGTGGGTTTCATTTCTTGGCTATGTCACATGAGGAAAGGTTTTGTTAGGGAAAGCTTTGTTTTGTGAACTGTGCAGTTGGTTGTCAAGTGAAGTTAAGCTTATAATTCTATAAATTACTGTCTATGTCTGTATTTTATGTTTGTACCATGTAAGCCATACGCTAAATAAATAAATAAATAACTGTCTCGAATCGAAGCCTTTTTTCTTTAGTTATTGTGCGGTCAACGATTGATTTCGAGAATTTGAAAAGTTGACTCATTTTCGCTTTAAAGAATGCACACGTTGCCCTTACTGCTATATTATTTTTACGTGGGAAACACTTCACTGGCCGAATATATAAAATTATGTAGTTCTTTGAATGTGCAGATCACATAAAGGTATGCAGAGCATATTGGAAGCTCGAGTTTATTTATATTTTCAGATGATAAAATATAAAAAGTATGCTTTGTGGCTTCACGTAGGAAGAACTTAACCGACATGTCATGTGCTATTTCAAGAAATAATGATCAGCGTAAATTGTCGTGATCTGCAATTGAAAAAGGAGATATACCAAAAAGACTGTTAAATGAATGAATGAATGAATGAATGAATGAATGAATGAATGAATGAATGAATGGAAGAGGGAGAGAGGTTTTCTAACCAAAAACACCAGTGATGGAGACTATAGCTTAGAACCTCCAGAGTCTGTAGCAGATATTCTGATTAGTCAGGACACACATGTGAAACTCATGAAGCTCCTAAGAAAACAATTGATTCCCTTTTAATAAATCTTTAAACACTGGTAAGAAAAGACAAACTAAATGTAGAAAGGGCCTCATTCGTTATCGCTTCAATTTGACTTAAGAAAATGTCAGAAGCTAAAGAAAAACTCAGGTCAAAGCAACAGAAAATCAAGAAAAGGCAACAAAGACAACAACGGCTGCAAGAAAAATAAAATTTGGTTCATCAATGTTAGGTACATTTTTTCTGCACCTGCACCCCATCTTGCATCTGTTGAAACCCTTACTTCTACAGTAAACATCAGTAAACATAACTGTTGATGAAGGATGTTCTACATGTGTTACTAAAATTAACTTCCAAAGTAAAGGTATTAAGTGCCACAGCTGTACAAGAACATATCATGTTAATTGTTTGAAAAGAAAGCACATTTTCAAACCTTTCTTTAACTGTGCTTCATGTATCGTACTATTTTTTTTAAATTAGTTTTATTGTATTGAAACCTACTTAGTTCATAGCTCAAGCTAGTACCTGCATTTCAGTTCACGTTCCCCATTATTGTGATGTAGATATTTAGGTTTATTATTGATTTTGTAAGCAAGAGAGTCTAGTTTGTTAATATATGTTCAATCCATTTACGATTTCTGCGTCTTATTTGATTTTTGTTATTGAAACAAATATTACATAAATTTTATCACGAATCTCTCCCGTTGAATTGTGGCCCAATAACTGGTAAAAATGTACGGCATTAGGTGCCAATTACAAGCAAAACTCCAATATTTCCAAAAAAGTGCTGTAAGACTTTTGCTTTTCACGAAAATCATAAAATGTATACATCGTCTCAAAGACGAGGTACATCATCAGTAATAGAGAAGTGAAGTTTTTTAGATGCAAAACAACATTGAACTGTACTTCGCTAAGCAGTTTCTACCAGAGCTGTGTTGAGCGAGGCGAGGTAATTCAAGCGATTCTATTGATTCGTTAAAAATACATTCCTCGTAACATACTACATAATACTCGCACATCTCTGGTGGAAACGCAGCCTTAGCGCAGGAACGACAGAGCCAGTCTACTCGTCGGGACTATCTTGTCTTTAACCATAAGCACAACATCAAAATCCGTACTTAACAGAAATGAATACTCGTGTACCATTTAAATACAAACAACTTGTTCCCGCTATAGGTAATTTATCGTTTGAAAGCTCTTTTAATCGTGGCTTTTAATTCTTCTTATTTATCTGTGTCCATCCATTGGTAAAACGACACCTCTATTACTGGTCACTGTAAGCTATCTACATAACGAGTTCTTCAGGAAGCAAACGTGTAAAGATAAGCCTATTAACATAAATAAGGTGATGCTTTATTTCTGATACACTGGATGTTACATGGTAATGACTGCGAGTTTTGGTAGCTACCATTTATACTTACACAAAAGGTAATGGGTGATTGGCCAAATCTCAACCCAGGTGCAGTAAGATCAATAACAGCTGTCGAAAATCACCTATACCAGGTGTCTAAGGATTTCAACTAATCCTCAATAGGACTAGATGCCAAATGGGAAGATCTAGGGATCTAAGGATAACTTAGTGAGACTAAGGACGATTAATGTGCCTGCGGGGAGAGCATCTCCTATCTTGCCCATCCTTGGAAACCCGTTGCACACTCCAGGACTTATGCTGCCGTGCAAATGCTAATGATCGTATCTGCAAAATGAGTTTTTGACAAAATCGAAGTTTTATATTTTGTTAGATACCAATGGCTTCCGAAACATATAAGTGGAAGGAAATATATACATTTGTTGTAAGTTTTCCAAGTGTTCAGATTTTGTTTACTGTATCCAGATTTTGATTTATTACAGAAATTAATACTGAGATGCTTATCAATGAAATAATGCGCAACTGCAAATGCTGCACACATACCTATGTGTATATGTTTTATAGCAATTTGTTAGTAGCTCTGTAGTATTCATGCAGCCAAGACTATAGATTACTATAGATCTACCGCGATCAATAATTATGCATGCTGAAATTGTAATCGACTTAGTGAATGGTTCTGGAGAAAATAATGCGCATTGAAAAGGTAGCAAAAGTTATCCTTAACACTCCTCCTCTCTCTGGATTGTCAGAAAACGTAGCTTCCCAAAAGTGTAACCTGTAAGCTATTTCTAGGCATGACTGGTCAGCACTGCTAAGATGCATTTGTCTGCCCTTTAAGGCAAAAAATTAAGGAAATCCGTTTTTTAGAGCTTTAGCACTAAGAAAACTTAATTTTATAAAGAAAGTGTCAATAAAGCTTTCTTTATAAAGCATACTGTAATCTCCGTGTACAAACTCTAAATGCATCATTTTTTATTTAGATAAGGCCTACGACTGATTTTTTCAAATCTGTACTGAGAGGTATGATCTTCCCAGTTGTAAAAATCACTGTTTGTTCATTGTTATGTTTCTGGACGCATTCTTCATAGTCAGTAAGTAATAAATTAGCGATTTAAACTAGCAACGAGTTGAAACATTATTAATTAAAGGGGGTGTATCTGTAGCAACTCATAAAAATGGACGTTAACAACTTCAAATTATGGTGTTCGTAAGCATATTATGAGAGGTATTCGTTTTGCTGGATTCATACACTTACGTGAAATAACTATAACGATGCAATGCATCTAATCTCACTTTATTTGGAATGCCTATCGCCGCATTTTTTTATATCAAATAGACACTAGTAACAAATACTAATTTTCTACTCAGCTATCAGTCAAAATAGATCAGCTACCAGCACGTAGATATCAAAATAATTGAAGTACATCTAACACCGATACCGGTAAAGCGGGTTTTCTCTCACAGATATCAACGTGTCTTGTCAGTTACGTAATATGTACTACTATGAGCAGGCGATCTGTGCATTGCGCTGTTGCGCAGCAATAACTAACCTCCTAGGGCGTACAGAGTTACGGCCTTCTCGCTAAGTAAATGCTTGTTACGCTAGTTTGTTGTAGTCGAGGGTTGTTCATCAGACGTATTTTCAATAAACGCCGATGTTCCTCAGAGGTCTGTCCTATCCCCTACACTGTTTCTGCTGTACATCAACGAGCTGCTGGAAATAACATCCAATACAATGTACAGCTTCGTAGATGACAGTTGTCGTGCATGGAACCAGGCAAGCCACTATCATCCCAGAAGACCGTACGTCAGCGACAGCAGCATGCCTCACAGATCAACGCAGATATCAAAACAATTGTCGAGTGAACGTACAAAAAACTCAGCAACAGCAACAACACTTACAAAGAAGTCTCACGATGGCTTACCAACTGTGGAAATGGAGGGTCACCCCATAGTCCAATCACCTTCCGTCAAGCTTTTGGGGATCAACATCAACAATAACATGCCCTGGCACGACCACGTCGTCAGTATTGCTAAAACGGCATCCCAGAAGCTTGGAGTTTGTTCCGCTGTAGGAAGTTGTATACACCAGAACAACTGCTGCTGCTCTACAAGGCACAGACCGACCATCGCTGGAGTATTGCCCCCATGTGTGGGGATGCGCTCCGAGGCACTCTCTAAAGCTTCTGGACACTATCCAGAAAAGAGCAATTAGATTAATCGATACGCCTTACCTCACAAAGTACCTCCACAGCCTGGAACATCAAAGGAGGGTGGCTGACCTATCCCTGTTTTACAGATTCTATCACGGAAGATGCTTGAGTGAGCTCTCCCAGATAATAACATCAATGGCCGTCCGTCCGAACCAGGATAACTAGAGAAGCTCTGCGAGCTCGTCCTTACCAGGTCGAGTTCTTTACTCCCCGAACCAGTCTCCTCCAGCATTCCTTCTTTTGGAGAACTTCGACGCTGTGGAATCAGCTGCCGTGGAATTTGTTTCCCGACGGCTACAACCTGCAGCGTTTCAAATCTAACGTGAACCGATACTTATCCTCTCGCAGCGCTTCTACTGCGCCATAGGCTCTCAGCCTTTACGGGAGGCTGACCATAAAAAAAAAACTGCTGCGATATTCAACGTTTTTCTGATATGATTTGTAGCAAAAATGGTGATTTGCACCCAAACGGTCCGTTTTAAGTTCTATGTGTAATACATATAGTCACACAGAATTGACCAGGGAATCTAAATATGCAATAATATACATACAGAGTGTTCAATTTAAAAAACACAACTTTGGTATGTCGGGCTTTTATTAAACACCCTGTATAAAAGTCATTATTTTTAAAATGTAGTTCAACTCGACATACAACGGTATAGTTATTTTTCTGAAAAGAGATATCGTTTGGTCATAATAGTCCGGGAGGTTGAGCTTGACCCACCTTGTATACCGTTCCCCCCGTCTAACAGCATGATCACTACCGCTAGGATCTATTAACATTCATCTATTGTTTAAAACTTTCACATAAACAACAGATTATTCAAAAGGTCCATTTCGGGCTTCCATTGTCTATACAGCTTTTGAGTATTGAAGACGATTGAAGGTCCATCGAAACGTAGTGTTACTCTGAAATTGTTTGGACAATGGTCCGAAATAGACATTTTTGATTCATCATTTTTCCTATAGTTTGGTACACAGCAAGGCATACACCAACTTAGTGAGAAATGGAAGTAAGCCGCACCATATGTGTATGACACAGTCCGAGAAATGGTGTACTGATATTCTATGGTTCTTTCAGTTCGAGATTCTTCAGAGACCTTGACTCGGAGTTCAGTATTTTAACCTAAACTATAAAAAATAGGATCATTGCGCCTTTCTACCTGGTTTTCTACCTTTACATGAGTAAACGCGGGAAGAAATGCAAAGTCACTGCACCGTCAAGACAGGCGAAACGAAAGCAAGCTTCCAGCGTTTTTCTTGCAGTGTGCTTTTTCAATTTAACACTTTCTAATTTCTTTTCTGTGCGGTGAAGATAATGTATTTATAATTATTTGATTAATTCTCTGCACCGGGTACTGATACTTCATTTTTTATACGTCGAATATGAAATTCTGTAGAAAATTATTAAGTAGGTTAACGGTATATTCCACATTGATACAACCATTGATTAACGAATTAACTAATAATTATAACTGTATGTTCAGAATATGCACATATTAAGATTCTGAACAACATTATATTCAAAATAAATTCACCGCGTAAAATTTCGCTATCAAAGACAGCACTAGCAGGTATTTTAGATTAAGATAGTCTGACTCGTTGGATCATAGAAACTTATTGACACCATAAAATCTCCGAAGTAACCCTATCGTTTCGAATTTGAGAATGCCATCATGTTTCAGTATGAAGTGTATGAGCAAGTTTCTAGGTTATAGGTTATTAAGATTATCAAGTGTGATATGAACAATAAACTTCATATAGATATGTTTTCAAAGGCAATGTTTATCCAGTGTAATAGATAGTCCTTTAGGAATACAAACATTTTTGGAGTTCCTCCTTTCTGCATTCTCTCCAACACCTATACTTCACCTCCTTGCTAGAAAAATGCAGGAATATCAGGAACCCCAGAAACGCCTCAAAATTAATGCCACTGCACAAATTTTTAGGAATATAACAACATGACCTACTATAACTCGTAAACGTTCGATTTATTATTATATTTATTTCAGTTATGATCATCAAGCCAAACATACAGTGTGCCCATTATATAAGTATATATCTCAGTAAATAATGATTTTATAAAAACATATATAACAGCGGTTTTATGTCATATTTCCCATAATACTGAAGTATTCAGGCGTTTTTGTTTCAAAAAACAAACAATTAACGAAATATATATAGATATTTTTAAATAGCAGTATACATTTGGTGTTTTCTTCTCCTTCCAATAACATGACATGTGCACAATCAAATACAAGAAAATGTTTAACTATTTTTTTCCATTTCTTTTCACCCAGTAAGTAGTTAGCAAGACATTTAAATGGTTTAGGGACACAGGATTTACCGAAAATGGGTATATAGATACCAAATTAATGTTATTGGTGTAATACACTTAATAGAGCTCTGACTTTTTTTAATCATATATTTTCTTGTATTTGGTTACCTACTAACATGTCATCTCATTGAAAAGAGAAAGAGAACTCTATCAAATAAGCCTAAAGAAAGGGTATATTGCTATTAAAAAAAATATCGCTCTTCGTTACTCATCACTTTTCTTACATAAAAACATTTGATTACTGTCGTATTTTATCGAAAATACAATATTAAACAACATTTATATCAAAACAGTGTTTTATACATCATGGTTTACTGAGAAACATACTATACTCCGTACATAATGGGCACCCTGAAGATGGTTTTAGTTGAATCGTAGAATCCACCAGTACAAAAATGAAAATAGCAGCGCTATTCACATTCCTCAATACTTAGAAAGGAGTCCATTCTAAAATTTATGCATTACCATTTAAAATAAATTACCTTAGTCAATAGGCAATGTTCGGATTTATATAGAAAGTATATGAAAATTGTCTCTAGCTGTCATGAAGATTATAAGTTATTCTTATACAATGGTGCCAAATTTCACAGGAATCCGTCTACCTTGAAAAACCTAGGGCCGGTTGTAGATACAAATGCCGGTTCAACGTAACCTTGGCTAAGCTTAGGCTTAACGTTGACATCCGTTATACAATCGTCGCTTAGTTAAACCTAGTTGATAATGAAATTCACTACGGTTAGCACCATCGTTAACACTTATGAAACAATGGTTACTGTCATACTTATCTAAAAAATAACCGCTTCTGGTTTGACAGTGTGATGGTTTGTGTCAAATTCGGACAACGGCCGTTTCTCTCTGTGACGTTGACGAAAACTGTTATTTTTAGGTTATAAGCTGATCAACTGTGCTCTAGTAATGTAAAGAATGTCACATTTTGGACATTCGCGGATGCGACTTCCAATATCTGCTGCCAACATTGGCAAATGCGATTATTCAGTTTTATGTTTATGAAGATTTATTAAAAGATTTAATTTGATTTTTGTTTGCTTGAGTTGCTAACTTTTATATAAAATAATTATTTTTAGTTTATTTATTGTAGAAGTATTCGTTAATTATTATTTTTAGTTTTGTTGAAGAAGATAGTTATAACATTAAAACTTCGGTAAAAAGTCATAGAATTATTTTTGGCTACATTGCATTCATTTTTGTTTGTTAAATTTTGATGAAAATTTAATTATTAAGATTCATTGCCCAAAGTTGAATAAATGACACCAAGAAATGATACCAAGGGACAAACAGAAGATGTGATTACGAGTTTAAGTTACTTTTTTACATTAAAAAACAGAAAGGAATGAATTTTGTTTTATTGACCAACCATTAAAAAATAAATTATGCGTAAACCATTCGCAGTAATTCCGCTAATGCGAATGCTTAAAAATATACGAACTTCCCCGAATGCGAATATTCGTTACATCACTACTGTGCTCAGCTGTTCTACTCGGTTGTATTTGTTGTTTAGCGCCGTTACCTGCTAGATTTCTCTTGTTTTGGGCTGTTTTCTGTTATTTTCTGTTGTATTTGGTTGTTTCCCGCTGTTAGCAGCTTGTTTTCTGTTGTTTTGAGCTGTTTTCTGTTCTATTCGGTTGGATTTGACTGTTTTCTGTTGCTTAGCGCTGTTATCTGCTTGCTTTTTGTTGTTTTGAGCTATTTTCTGTTCTATTTTGTCCTATTCGGTTGTATTTGATCGTTTTCTATTGTTTAGCGCAGTTATCTGCTTGCTTTCTGTTGTTATGAGCTGTTTTTCTGTTCTATTCGGTTGTATTTGGTCGTTCTCTATTGTTTAGCACTGTTATCTGCTTGCTTTCTGTTGTTATGAGCTGGTTTCTGTTGTATTCGGTTGTATTTGGTCGTTCTCTATTGTTTAGCACTGTTATCTGCTTGCTTTCTGTTGTTATGAGCCTTTTTCTGAACTTGTATTTAAGCCACAGCTAAACTCGCCTTAATCTTCGGCTTACGTAAGCTCGTGTTAAGCTTGGAGAGGGGGGCTAGGCCAGCATTGTACAACGGACGTTTTACAACTGTCGTGGTTTAACGTCGGATTACCTTAAACCAAAGCTTAAGGGTCTAGGGTATAGCGCGTGAAATTGATAATCCAAGATAAGACGTTAGCGAGGAGGCGTAAAGCTTGCGATTTGTTACCTATTTTGCCTTTTTTCATATCATGTTTAATTGTTAAATTACAGACATTTGAGGAGTGTATGATTTTGCATTGCGAGTTTTTTTTCACACTAAAAAACTTTCTTGAGGAAATCGCAGATAGTCGTCATTCACTAAGGTCTTAACTATTACCTTCTGAAATACTGTTATGTGGTTTGAAAAACAAGTGACTTCTGTTGGAATTGGGAATCCGTGTTTTAACATGGCAAATACATATGTATAACTGTATATACCCAGGCCCCTTAAGCTTGCATTGTACAACTGGCCCTAAGGGGAGGGCGGATTTTATGTAGTCGCCGTATGGAACAATCGAAGCACACCTGTATACAAAAAACATGATATAGCAGTACCGTCTTGTACGATCCATCCAATTAGACAAGTCGTCGTACCTTATGCACACGGCATATAAATTCAAGTAGCGGCAGTAGAAATAATAAGTGCATTTGAAGGGGCCCCGTTTCCATATAGTTACCATAATCACGATGGGGAGAAGGCGGGCAGATTTGAAACCGTCCACTGCTCACCATGCCACTCGGACCGTATAGGTCTACCTGCTTAATGTTAAGAACATTATACGCGCACGGAAGCGAAAAGAAACGGTCGAGTTCAGATCAGGGAGCTTCTATAATGTCAATGAGGTTATAATCTATAAGAGCAGAGCAGGGAGGACTGAAGCTAAAAATTAATCGTTTACTGATTACTTCTTGAGAATGTTATCGGTTACCGAATAAATATTATAAAGATTAATCTTTGAAATTCATAATGCTGGCTTCTAATTAACAGTGATATCCATAGAGTGGTGCCAGGAAACAGCAATAGAGCCTGCACAGATCACGAGGCTATTGACCATAAAAAATAATGGTCTATCGTCATTTATTTGTACTACTGGGATATATATTTTTTTATGGTCAGACTCCCGAAAAGGCTGCAAGCCTATGGCGCTGTAGAGGCGTTGCGAGAGGACAAGTGTCGGTGCAGTGGTGCACGTTAGATTTAAACGCTACAGGTTGTAGTCGTTGGGAAACAAATTGTCCGGCAGGTATTCCATAACGTCTAAGTTCTCCAAAAGAAGGAATACTGGAGGAGACTGGTTCAGAAAGTAGGGACCTTGACCTGGTAACGATAAAGGCCTGGTCAGAGGGCGTTCTAGAACGCGGCGTTCCGGCGTTCTCTAACAATTCAATGGAACGCTGTAACGCGGTGTTCTGGAGCGACGTAACGCCGCGTTCTAGAAGGCCCTCTGTTTGACTGGGCCTTGAGTTCATCTATGTTTGAATCACTAGACATCTTGACAAAAATTGGCGTCATGCTTTTACTCAACCCGTCAAACAGGCCTGTTTGATACAAACAACGCAATGCTGTAACGCTGCATTAGAGAACGCCGTAACGCCGCGTTCTAGAACGCCCTCTGTTTGACCGGGCCTTGAGTTCATCTATGTTTGAATCACTAGACATCTTGACAAAAATTGGCGTCATGCTTTTACTCAACCCGTCAAACAGGCCTGTTTGATACAAACAACGCAATGCTGTAACGCTGCATTAGAGAACGCCGTAACGCCGCGTTCTAGAACGCCCTCTGTTTGACCGGGCCTTGAGTTCATCTATGTTTGAATCACTAGACATCTTGACAAAAATTGGCGTCATGCTTTTACTCAACCCGTCAAACAGGCCTGTTTGATACAAACAACGCAATGCTGTAACGCTGCATTAGAGAACGCCGTAACGCCGCATTCTAGAACGCCCTCTGTTTGACCAGGCCTTGAGTTCATCTATGTTTGAATCATTAGACATCTTGACAAAAATTGGCGTCATGCTTTTACTCAACCCGTCAAACAGGCCTGTTTGATACAAACAACGCAATGCTGTAACGCTGCATTAGAGAACGCCGTAACGCCGCGTTCTAGAACGCCCTCTGTTTGACCGGGCCTTGAGTTCATCTATATTTGAATCTTGACAAAATTGGCGTCATGCTTTTACTCAACCCGTCAAACAGGCCTGTTTGATACAAACAACGCAATGCTGTAACGCTGCATTAGAGAACGCCGTAACGCCGCGTTCTAGAACGCCCTCTGTTTAACCGGGCCTTAAGCTCGCAGAGCCTCTCTATTGTTCGTCGTTCGGACGGCCTTCGATGTTATTACCTGGGAGAGCTCACTCGAACATCTTCCGTGATAGAACCTATAAAAATTGACAGGTCCTAATCTTCTTCGACGTTCCAGGCTGTTGAGGTCCTTTGTGGGGTTAGGCGTATCAATTAGCCTAATTGCTCTCTTCTGGATAGTATTCAGAAGTTTCAGAGAGTGCTTCGGAGCGTATCCCCACAAATGGGAGCAATACTCCGACGATGGTCAGATTTGTGCCTTGCAGAGCAGCAGTAGTTGCACTGGTGTATGCAGATCCCTACAGCGGAACAAAACTGCAAGCTTCTGTGATGCCGTTCTAGCAATACTGACAACCTCGTCGAGTCAGAACATGTTATTGTTGATATTGAACCCCAAAACCTTGACGGAAGGTGACTCGACTATTGGGTGACCCCACTTCTCCACAGTTGGTAGCCAATCTGAGTCTTCTTTGTCTACTGGGATATAACATAAATACTACCACCTCGAAGGCTACGCCTTACACGAGGTTTGGAATTTAAAATGTGAAAATGTATATCATTTTACTTCCCACACCGATAGGTGGGGGGAATATTGTGATCGCGAAAATTTTCGATTTTGAGATAATATAATATAATAATAATTCCGTCGGTCTGTCTGTCTGTCTGTCGGTCTGACTGTCTGTCGCTTTTTTCTAGCCTCGTAATCTCAGCAGCCGCTGCATGGATTGTGATGAAATTTGGACAGCGGTATGCTGTGGGGTCGTAGTATAGGTAATGTTCCTATAATTTTGGAAATCGTTATACGAGGGGCGGAGTAATTATCAAAAAACAAAAAATTTTAAATATGCCTCAAACTTCGTTTTTAGGCGTTTTAGGGGATCCTGATCATTTTCTACTTTTTCTTGGGTGGGGGTGAATTTGGGGTGGTTGGGGGGTGGGGGGTTGTAAGACTGAAAAATTTGTTGTATTCGTAAAGGGCTGTCCACTGATATGTGAATGAAAAACCTAGCGGCATAATACACTTTTTTAGGTCCATCCGAACGTTGCATGCTTATTATAGAAACCACGGGAATTTGTGATGTATACATACGAGTATTGTTTTAGATCGTTTGATATCGCGTAACGCGAAAATTGTTCAACTGATTTTAATGAAATTTTGACACAGTGTTACTACCGCGGCGAGGATGGAAAACGCGTATTTTTTGAAAAAAATGGGTCAGTGGCGGCGCGGTAACAATAAAAAAACAAAAAATATAAGAACAGGTCAAACTCTGTTTTTAGGCGTTTTACGGGTTCCTGATCATTTACAATTCTTTTTGGGTGGTGTGAAATCGGGGCGGTTGTGGGTGGGAGGTTGTAAAACTGAAAAATTTGTTGTATTCATGATAGTCTGTCCATTGACCTGTAGAAGAAATACTTAGCGGCATATTACACTTTTTTAGGTCCATCCGAACATTGACTTTCCTATTACAGAAACCAATTTTGTGATCTGTACTTACGAGTTTATTCTATGTATATTGCGTAAAGCGAAAATTATTGAATTGATTTTAATAAAATTTTGACACAGAATTTATTACCGCGGCGAGACTGGAAAACGACTGTGTTTTTGAAAAACCGTGTCAGTGGCGGCGCAGCAATAATAAAAAAACCAAAAATATAAAATCAGCTCAAACTTCGTTTTTAGATGGGTTGCTCCTAAGAGAAACTATTTACGAGAGCTTTTGTGTTGGATATTATTGTTCTTGCGGGCGGGTGGGCGATAATTTAGTTGCAAGGTTATTTCAAACTGTAGCTTCATGCAATTGGATAATAATAAAATGGTATCATCAGTATGTGTGGGAAGTACTGAGTCAATCAAATTGACTCAATTTTTTATGGGCACTTTCCAAATTGAAATCTATTTGATAGACAATAGGAAGGATATGGAAGGCGTTCAATAATGTAACCCACTATAGAGGTTGAAAAATGCAGTTAAACATAATAAAAACGGATGACATTGATACATGTCATAGTTGGATCTTCCAAGAACATGTATAGAAAACGTCACCCGTTTTAAACAACATGAACGATTTTTTAACCATTACTAACGAAAATGACGTAGCAAATTGAATTTTAAGTTCAAGTTTCTCAGAAACTGCCCAGCAGAAACGGATGACAGTACTTTTTGTGTTATTTAAAAAAAAAACAAAAAAATTTCCATCAAGTTTTGACCGGTTTCGTCGCGATTTTTTTATTTTTATTTAAAAAAATTGGGTACGCACAAACAGCCCGTAGATTTCGGATGACGAATTTTTGAAACATTAGCTGGAAGGTGTACCAAAATGCTACCACATTTTCATTCGGTTACTTAACGATTTTTTTTCACGTTTCAGCACCCTCCATTTCCGATCTCTTCCACTTTAATGACAAAAAAATTTCCAAACTGCCTCTAAAACTCACTTTTCGCACAAATATATACATTGCTGTAAGAAATTCCACCTGAGGTAATTGAGACTCTCAGAGTAATAATTCTTCTCTCAGAATTATTACTCTGAGAACTCAATATAAACGGATATAGTAGTAGGTGATTATATTTTAATAATTTTCGACATTCCCATTATGCAATCTCAAGCTCCCTTCGTACATGCCTTTATTTTTTATGGGTGACTCTTTTACAAAGTGGAAATGTGCTGGGCGCGTAGTATTAATATATGCTTTTTATCACGCGGATCTAAATCTAAGTACCAAAGCATGCCTTCTTGAGACTGTCGATATTATCGATTAACATTTTATCCATCGCAACTATCTGAAAGCAATAACACCGCAAGGAGTGCCGAAAAAACATTGAACCGTACCTTCGACACAGCGCCTATTTTTGCATAAGTAAAAGTACAGTCAGAAGAGTTGTAACGGTAAATCTTTCACTTCTAGTTTGAAACATAAAGCATACGGGCTACAAGACTGATGTGCGACGGCTTTTAGCTTCGATTTCCATCAACACATCGTTTTAAATAGTAGATACCTAGGGAATGCCACAAAAGCAAGGTCTATCTTATGCCACCCTGGGGGCAGATACAACTTCAACTGGTGGTTTTGATTTTGATATTGATCTGAGAAATCGTAATCGTTCATTTAATTTTATAATAATAATATCGTTTTAAATGTCACTCATAGACTACATTTTTTACATACACGTTTGTTAAAAAGCATGCTGTTCATCGGTTTATTGCAAGTAAATCAAAAACTTCATATTGCACCAGATACTATGACAAGCGGAAATGCCTCTAAAAAAAATGAAGAGAACAAGATTCCTTTTTTGGAATACTTTTTTCCTCTCTGCCACGGTACGAAGGCATAAATTTCTTCTTTTCCTTGAACCCTCGAGACTGCAAGTAGAAAGGACGTTTGAAAGAAGGACGAAAGTTCCAAGGGATATCAGCAAAATTTGGCTACAAAAAAATATATTTCAAGTAAAAAAAATCTAGATTCACCAGAAGGCCCCATTTAAAAAGTAAGGGGCTCCATTAAAAAAGTTGTTGTGGCTTTATTCAAAAGGCAAATATGACACTATTCAAAAAAAGGGACTCTACGAGGAAGAAATGTGGCTTCAGTTAAAAAAAAGTGAATCTTCTTTAGGTAGTCAGACTGCATCATGTGAGGGTTAAGAACAAAGTGTAACGATGACTGTACGACGAACTCAGACATAGGTGCGTGGAGCAGAGGCAACTGCTGTTTAAGATATCGGAAACAAAGATGCGCAGCCAAAGATCTTAGAAACATGAATTCTAGAAAGTTGTTGTAAAATATGGAACAATATGTCGAAATATTTTCAAATAAAAATATGATCTTAAATTGGGTGACTCATAAAACTAAGACACTAATGCAAATGCAACACCCTGCATTCCTCATGGCCTCATGGTCATCGATGCATCTGAGAAGTTATTTCTCCAAACAAAATCTGATATCAGGAGGGAGAAATCGATGCCACTTAATATAACTGCTGTTCAAACGCTTTTTAGTTGGAGAAAGGCTAGATAATTTGTGGACATAAGCCCCAGGATCGAGACTTAAATCCAGGAAGAATTTCATTATGTCCACCTACTGATAGACTACAAATCAGTAGCCAGAGAGGTATTGTGGAAGGGACGGCTAACAAGATTTATGTGCCTACGGGCTGTCTGTCTGTTGGCGTTCTTCTAGCCTCCTAATCTCAGTAAGCGCTGCATAGATTTTGATGAAATTTGGGTAGCGATGTGGTGTGGGGTCGTAGTACGTAATGTTGCTACAATTTTGAAAATCGGTGCATGGGCGGCAGAGTGATTAACAAAAAAACAAAAAATTTAAAATATTGCTCAAAATTCGTTTTTATGCATTTCAGGGGTTACTGATCATTTTCCACTTTTTTGGGTGGCGGTGAAATTGGGTTGGTGTGGGGGTGGGGGGTTGTAAAGCTGAAAAATTTGTTGCATTCATATTAGGCTGTCCACTGGCTGACCTGAGAGAGCGAACCTAGCGGTGTATAATATATAATACACTTTTTCAGGTCTATCCGTATATTGCCTTTTCCTATTACAGAAACCAAGGGTTAGAGAATTTTCTGATGTATACAAAATACATACGAGTATTACTTTAGATCGTTCTGTATTTTATAATGTCGAAACTACTGAATTGATGTTAATGAAGTTTCGGCACAGTATTACTACTTTGGCGAGGATGGAAAACGCGTATAATTTTTAGAAATCGTCTCAGTGATGGCGCAGCAATATTAAAAAAACTAAAAATATGAAAACAGCTCAAACTTCGTTTTTAGGCATTTTAGGGGTTCCTGATCATTTTCTACTTTTCTTCTACTTTTTTGGTGGGGGTGAAATTGGGGTGGTTGGGGGGTAAGGGGTTGTAAAACTGAATTTTATTTGTATTCATAATAGGCTGCCCATTGACTTGTGGAGTAAAGACCCAGCGGCATAATACACATTTCTACGTCCATCCGAACATTGCCTTGCTGATACAGAAACGATGGGTTAGAGAATTTTCCGATGTATACCTACAAAATACATACGAGTATTACTTCAGATCGTTCTGTATTGTGTAACGTGGAAACTTTTGAATTGACTTTAATTGCAATTTGACAAAGATTTATTACCATGGCGAGGATGGAAAACGCGTATGGTTTTTAGAAATCGTTTCAGTGGCGGCGCGGCAATAATAAAAATACTAAAAATATAAAACACCTCAAACTTGGTTTTTAGCCATTTTAGGCGTTCCTGAAACCGGTGGGTGGCTCAGTGGGTAGAGCCTAGGACTCGTGACCGCAAGCTCCCGGGTTCGAATCTCGCCAGAGGCAGACATTTATTTTCTGATTTTTCAATCAGAAGTAAATTTCCATAAACCTCGGCGAGATTCCCCAACTGACCATTCACTGTTGGGTTCTAATTAACAGTGCTGTTCCTAAAGTGGCGCTGGGAAACAGTAACAAAGCCTACGCAGGACATAAATACACCAGGCTATTGATGGCCAAGAGAGAGAAATAAGTATGTGTGTGTGTGTGTTATGTAGGGTCGGCAAAAAGGGTCATAGGTGGCCTACTTGCCTGGCTTCGCCTCCCCACCACCACCACCACCACTACTACTACTACTAGGGGTTCCTGATCATTTTCAATTTTTTTTTCGGTGGGGGTGAAATTGGGATGGTTCGGGGGTAAGGGGTTGTAAAACTCAAAAATTTGTTGTATTCATGATAGATCGTCCATTGACCTGTGAAAGAAGTACCTAGTAGAACAACACACTTTTTTTGCGGTCGGGTGAGCGCGAGATTCCCTTGCAAGGGAACCTAGACTCTATAGCTTCATGCTATGGGAAAATAATACTGGTATCATCGGAATGTGTGGGAAGTACTGAGTCAATCAACTTGACTACATTTGCTAATTACTCCGCCGCACCTATTTTCAAAACTATAGGCATTTGAAAATCGCCTATATCATTGTTTGGCCAATAACGAGTAACATTTGAACACTTATTGCAACAAAAAAGTGATATTTTCGTGTGTTTTTGTTTTCTATTTGAACAAGTTAAGATACAAAGGATTCTAATTCTTTCGAACTTGAATCAACCGATTTAAAAAAATCAAACGTTAAAATAAAGTACTTCAACATACCTTTAAAACAAGGTATTACTCGATGCCCCTTGTCGTTTAAAATTCTTAAAGGTATGATCCTGGGAGGAGAGAGTACAAGGGAATAAAATAGTTTTTGGTTAAAGGTTCTTCCCTTTGACAAATATTTTGAAAACTTTCTACTAAAGCCTGGGAGCTCCTCGAATATGATTATGTATGGTGATACTTGCAGAGAGTATTGCGGGTGATCTCATTGAACGTAAAAAAGCGGCGAAAAACTAAAGCAATTTTTCTTTTCTTTTCTGTTTACACCTATCTGTTTACAAGAGCAACACCATGTCATTACAATTTTTCTGCAGTTATATCAGATCTGTATCATAGAACTTCAGACCTTAATAGTTCTTTAATAGCATCTCTTCTATTTTCAGTTTGAATCGCTATTCTTTTTATATTACCACGATTATCTTCAACGGAAAATCTTAATGTTCTATTAGCAGCAATTCAGAATTCATTCATCATGATCCTTTTGCTCCGAGGAAGCTTAGTTAATCACGATGTTATTACGGTATTTGCTAAGGGAAAAGATTCGAAAAATAAGCCCCGCTTTGCAACAGAAAATTGATTAGTCCCGATATCAGGTTTAATTTATCAACAGGAGGACTTTTATTGCGCATAGAGACATACTTCTCTTATATAACATTATATGAGAGCCATACGAGATACACTATCATCGCTTGGGGTGCTGCGAATGCAGTCCATATAAACAGTTTAGAAGTACACCAAAAAATTGTTCTTAAAGCGACCTTCTAGAAGCCGATGCTTAATCCGACCTCCCAACTTTACAAAGATATCAATATGTTAGATGTACGTCAGTTATATTTACACAATATTTTGTTAACCCAGCACCGACATAAAGCATCTTCAATCCCGATCCGACACAACTATAAAACACGAAATAAAAATTTCGCACATGTCCCCAAACCTGAAGAAAATATCCTCCAGAGGTCGTTCTTATTCTTTGGCCCACGAAGTTATAATACTATACCAGAACATCTGAAAACTATAAATTCCATAATTACAGTTATTCAAAAAACAGTGCAAATAATAGATTATGAATTTACCAAGACTGTTGATACATGTACTGGTGAGTACTAAACAAGTTCTTTGAGAGAATTTTTTTATGATTCTGATCTGAGGAAATTATGATTGCATTGCATGCATATATATGTACCCATATATAGAGTTGTTTTTACCGTGAGCTTTTTTTTAATATTAAATGTTTAATTTAGGGTATATTATGAGTTTTCTTCCACGCACAAGGTTTTCACCTTCAGTGGGCTCTATTCACCGACTATGCTCTATTATTTATTTACCTTATTGTGCAATGTATGTTTTTTATACAGATTCGGTAAATAAATTGTTATTAATTATTATTCATGCTTCATTTTGGCTGGTTCGCCCTTCGGGAGCACCGCTTGAGGCGGCACCCCGACTGGCGCACCAGCCGTCGCCGTGTCCTCTGGTTTGACCTGAAAAGAAAAGAAAATTAGTAGTATAGGAAAGAGGGCGGGGAAAATTTGGGGTCTTCGCCGTCCTCCTTCTCCTTCTGTTCTAGCTGGTCTTCTTTCTACGTTGAGTGTTGATGTTGGTCTTCTTTCTACGTTGGGTTATCCTTCGTCGGAGCGTCATATTCCCGCCACCAGGGACTTGGGTCTCTTGTATCGGTTCACGAACCTGGAATCGTAGTCCAGGGCTTCTCTCACTAGATGGTTTTCGTGGTCCTCCCATTTCGCGAACAGCTTCACGGCTCGTTGTTTCATCTTCTCCATCAGGGGCGTGATACGTAGGTCCTCAAAGATCCGGTGGTTGGGTACGTACCAGGGAGCGTCGACCGCTTGTCTCACCGCTACGTTGTGCTGGGATTGTAGTCCTCTCTTGTAGCTTTCTGCTAGGTATCTCCAGGCTGTTGAAGCGTACATGATGATCGGCAGCAGCACCATGTCGATGATCAGTAGCTTATTCCTCCGGGTCAGTTTGCTCCTGCGCCCTATCATGGGGTAAAGTTGGCCTTTCACCTCTTTGGTCCTCTGGATGATCTTCTCCACTTGGGGTCTCCAGGTCAAAGCTTGGTTGAGTGTCACTCCTAGGTACTTCGTTCTATCCGTCCAGCGGATTTCCTGGTCGTCAAGTTCTAGTCTTTCTAGTTGGTCGACGTTGGTCCTTTTCAGGCCCTTGAAAAGGACGGCTTCGGTCTTCTCTGCGTTTACTCGGATCTTCCATTTGATGCACCATTCTTCCAGGGCGTTGACTGCTCTCTGAAGGTACCTGGTCGCTTGTCTGGGTTGACTTGAACGTGCCATGATTGCCGTGTCGTCGGCGTACATAGCCAGTTCGGTGTTCTGCGTTGCCCTGGGTATGTCTGCTGTGTAGATCAGGTACAGCAGTGGTGACATCACTGCCCCCTGTGGTACTCCTGCTTCGATCTCTCGGTAGCTGGACATCATCTCTCCGGATCTGACGCGGAATGTTCTTCCTCTCAGGTATGAGTCTATCATCTGAGCCATGCTCCCGGGGAATCCAAGTTGCGTCATCTTGAATACCAACCCGTCGTGCCAGACGCGGTCGAATGCCTTGGAGACGTCTAGTGCCACCACACTAGCGACTTTTCTCTCGTCCAGGGAGCGTGCGATGAATTCTACGACGCGTAGCACCTGTTATTCTGTGTTGTGGCCCTTCCTGAATCCGAACTGCTCGTTCGGGATGGCGGAGAGCTGATCTGCCTTCTCCCAGATTCTTCTGATGAAGACTCGTTCGGCGATCTTGCTCATGGAGGTGAGCAGGCTGATGGGTCTGTAGTTCTGCGGGAATAGCGGGTCTTTGCCTGGCTTCAGGATGACGATGACGTCTGCCTTCTTCCAATGGTCCGGGAATCGTCTCAGTCTGAGCATCGCGTTTATGATGTTAGTCAAAGCTACGATGCCTTTTCTGGGGCATCTTCTGAGGACCCTATTACCTATTCCATCGCAGCCAGCAGCCTTCTTCAGATCCTGGGTTCTGATCCGACGAACCTGGCGATGTACCAGGTCTATCCAATCTTCGTCCTCGTCCGGGTGGTGGTTGTCCCTGCACTGGAGCTCTAAGCTGTCCGCGAAGGCCTCAGCTTTCTCGTTGTTTGAATACACCAGTCCTCTTTCGCCGTGGATCGCCATGGGTGGTTTTCTTCTTCGCCGGAGGATTTTCTGCAGCTTGCACATACCACATTCTCCTTGGTCGAGCTCTTCTAGTCTCCTTTCCCATTGCCTCAGATGATGGGTCTGTAGCGCTTCTCCTACTTCGTTGTTCTTCCGACGTAACTCTGCTTTGTCGGTTGGAGCCGGGGTCCGCTGGGCGAGTCCTCTTGTCCTGTTTCTGTCTGCGATGATCCTGCTGACATCCTCAGGGATGTCACGGAAGCGGTTTGGGGTGTTGATGTTCTCCAACGAAGTGGCTTCGGAGAGTGCGGCGTTGATGCACTCCTCTAGGTGCTTGGTGGCTCTCTCGATGTCCATGGCTGTCCTTACTTCGGGTAGTGGGCCCAGGTTCCCATGTACAAGGTTCCTGAGTCGGTCGAAGTTCACTCGTCTCACCATGCGGGGCTCGTTTGGTATGTGGTCGCTGTCTGCCAGTTCCAGGTCCAGAATGATGGGATTGTGGTCCGAACTTCCCTCCGTTGTTGTCCAGATCTCAGCGGCATACTGTCCTCCTCGAAGGATAGCTATGTCGATGACATCCGGTAGGCCTCGGGCTGGAAGGATTGTGGGACCTTCCGGTCCTAGGATTGTCGTATTAGGAATCCTGTCCAGAATGTCTTCAAGTGCACGTCCTCGTGCGTTGGTATTTCTGCTGTTCCAGGCTGTGGATTTGGCGTTCAGGTCTCCTATGACCACGGTGTCTTCTTCAAATACATTCTGGATATCTTCCTCTGATACTGGGTTGGACGGAGGGATGTAGGCTGAGATGACTTTCAGCGGTCTTCTTGTGGTGGTGATAGCAATTCCGACCGCGTCCATCGAGCGAAGTTCAGGGATGCCAATCTAGTGGTGAGGCACGAGATTTTTCACTGCTATTAGGACCCCGCCGGCTCTGGTGGTCCGATCCTTCCGGTATGTGCTGTACCCTGGGATGGTCCAGTGCGGAACCCGGTCCTCAGTGATCTTGGTCTCCTGGAGCGCCATTATGTCGTAGTCACCTCGGGTGAGGACTTCTCCAATCTCGTGCTTCTTGTTCTTTGCCCCGTTGACATTCCAACTTAGGATCCTCAGTCTCGTGTTTTGTCTCTCAGTAGGTGAACGGTTTGGTGTGTCGTTAATTTCTGGGCCTGGATCTGGTTGAAGAGCCTAGCGATTAGCGCGTTGGTTTGCTCTTGTTGCTGCTGTTGCTGCCTCAGGATCGTCTTGATGACGTCCGCGATGTCCTCTGTCGGTTGTGGTGCCTTGGTGGCTGGTACACTGGCGGTTGGTGCCCTGGTGGTTGGTGCCCTGGTGGCTGGCTGCGGGCTGGATGCCTTGGCGTATGAGTTTCCTGGCTGGGTCCTGGCTGTTGGGAGGACCCTGGGTGCAGGTGCTGATTTTGGTGCTGGTTTCGGGCATCTGGGACAGCCTCTGTAGTTTGCAGGGTGTTGACCTCTGCAGTTAGCACATCTTGCTGGCTTCTCCTTGGGCAGCTTGCAGTCGGCGGCTCTGTGTTCGCCCCCACATTTCACGCACCTTGGTGTCGCCGTGCAGTTACTCTGGCAGTGCCCATAGATTTGGCATCTATGACACTGGTTCGGGCCTCTTCTCTTTCTCATTGGCTCCATGCTGATCACGACTAGGCAGCACTCCTTCAGGTCGTATATACTTTTCTGTGTCCTCGGTACCTCGATCTTAACCATCGGGATGTGTCTTTTTGTGTGCCGGCTGGTCATCCGGCGCACCGCCGTGGGTCTGAAACCTTTTTCTTCCAGGTTTCTGGTGATCTGGCTCTCTGTTATGATGGTCGGGATGCCTCTCATCACCACGTGGAGGTTTTTCTCCTCCTCTAGCGTGTAGGAGTGGATCTCTACTTGTTCTTTTTCCAGGATCTGCCTTGCCTTTCTGTAGTCCTCTACGCAGGAGACCTGTAGGCGCATGCCGGTGCTGATCAGCTTGGTGATGGCGGTGGGCAGTTGCTGTCGCACTGCCATCCACTGTTCCTCCTTATGAATGAAGATGGGAGGAGGCCTCTTGTTCCTCGCGACATCTTAGGTGGTCCTGCTAGTTCCTGGTGCAGGATCAGGTCTCTCGGTTGTTGGCCTCTTGCTTGGGTTCCTTGGCTCGTTTTCGTCTTCCGAGGAAGAGCTGGTGGCGGCTCTTTTCTTCTTTCTGGACTGCACCTCAGTCCAGGGTTCTTCCGTGGCTTTGGCTGTGTCCATGGCCTGAGCGGTCTCGTTCTGGGAGGCGGGCTGGTCCCGCGGGGAAGCGGTGGGCTGGTCCCGTGAAGGAGCGGTGGGCTGGTCCTGCGGGGAAGCGGCGGGCTGGTCCTGCGGAGAAACGGCGGGCTGGTCCTGCGGGGAAGCGGCGGGTTGGTCCTGCGGGGAAGCGGAGGACTGGTCAGCGGAGATGGCGGCGGGCTGCTGGTCCTGCGGAGCTGCGCTGGGTTGTTCTCTGTGATTGATCCGTTCGTACATGATGATCAGCTGCTACCTTAGGGTGGCGTTTTCTTGTTGGAGGACCGCTTGGTTGGCTCTCATGACGGTGAGGTCGTCGTGTAGTCCCTCGATGGTCTCCCTCAGGAGCCTGACATTCTTGACTAGGTCGGGGTCTTTCACGTATCGGATGGGTGTTCTCTCTCGTCTTCTCGTTGGGGGTTCTTGATCGTCACTATCGCTATGGCGGCTCCGGCTGCGATAGCTCCTCTCGCTTTGAGGAGATGATGCCATCTCTGAAATCAAAATAACAAAATAGCAAATGGAAGAAAGCGTCCTTTCGCACAATCACTAATACACTATACAGTCCTTTATGCGCATGCAAATACGCATAAGTCGCTGTGCACGTGGCACCGTGCACGGTGCCCCGTCCGTGGGTCGCGCTGCTTCCAGCAACGTCTTCTTATTCGTTGCGCAGCTCATCCGAACTTGCAAGCCGATACGGTCTCAATCCTCCTACTCCGTATCGATCTGCTTACAAGCGAGAATGAGTTGCGAGTCGCTTCTAAGCCGCTACGTATCGTTGCTACTCTGTCGAAGTCGAACTCTGGGAACAGACTTGAACAGGCAGACAGACAATGTGAAGAGATTACAGAGTAAAGTCTTTTCTTTTATACATGAACCCCCCCCCAAGATCAACATGAACCTCCCCATGGTCAACGCCTAGCTACGGCCCTGGGTGGCCCCGTTGTAATATTGGTATGAAGGTGAAAGGTCACCAACCGGACGTCAATGAAAATAGGACTGGATATGGTATGTCGAGGATGGGTCATTGATTAGGCATATTGTTTCGTTCTGGACTGCATCTGATATTGGTAGGGCAGTAGGGGCAGCAGCTCACCAGATATGTGAAAAGTACTCGACTCGGCTAGGTACTATAAGGGCTTTATCCAGAGAGATTCTAAGGTATGGAACGCCTCAATTATCTCAGAAACGTTTTACAAGACTTCCATGAATTTTGGGATAGGGGGGTTTTGTAATACGACCAATCTTGCTATGGTATTTACAATGTTGTCAGATCTACCATTTTTCCGGAAATATAATAAACTTTGTTATTTCAAATAGATCACCAGTACATTTCTAGGTATATTTTTCAATTCCTTGAAAAATACTGGATTATTTTTTATATAATACTTTCTATATCTAAACGTCATAATTACGGAGTTACAACTAAGTTAGCATTGCATCCGCATCCGCAAGTTAAAAAGCAGATGCTTAAAATGATGTCCATTTATTTCAAAACAATAAGCCGTGTGAGGTTCTTGAAACTTCGCATTACCTACATTTTGCAACATGTCTGAATTTTCAACAGTAAACATAATCCATCTTATTTAGTTAACTTGGGGTGATGCAATCTAAATTCAGTTGTAACTCCGAAATGAGTTGTAGGTATAGGAAATGTTATAAAAAAATATTCAGTATTTTTCAAGGATTTCAAAAAGGTAGAAATATACAGGCTGATCCATTTGAAATAAGAAGGTTTACTATATTTCCGGAAAAATGGTAGATACGACAATATTGTAAATACCATCGTAAGATCGGCCTTATTGCAAAACTCCCATACCCCAAAACTCATGGAAATGGTACAAGCCGTTTCCGAGATAATTAAGGCACTCCGTACTTGAGAGTCACTCTGTACAATGATATAACATAGTGAGATATGATGGTGCAGAATGCCTTCTGGCTGAAGTTTATAATTAAAGGCTACTTGTTTTGATCATCCAACTAACATAGTCCACAAGGTGCCTTCAGAAAGTAGGTTCGGTTTTGTATTGAAATGGGTATTAATAATTATAGGTAGAGATATTAACAGTGTTAGAATTAAAATCCCATATATAGGTGAATATGGCAAATGCAATCCTGAGAGATCATGACTGGAGCCATTTACCAGTTCCAATATGATATTCTATCTTTGTATGTAAGTGATCCATTAATAGGAATAGGTAATAGTCTAATCTAATCTTAGTTTTTTTTTCGTTGTCGCTCCTCTACTTCTGATTTTGTAGTAATTCCCTCGTTCTATTTTCTGACTGGCCGGCTAATGGAGACAGCTTTTTTCTGAAACTGTTAACTTTCTCTAGAGCCACATTGTCATTTAAAATGGTACAACAATTTTTTTATAAGGAGCTTCCGCCACCCCTAATTTCCTCCTCTTCGGGAACATTGTATATAAGGCCTCGATGATAAGTTTTGTTTTGTAACGCAACATTACATAATGGAGAAATATCATTTTCTATGTAAATTACTCCTCTAGCACTAAAGATCAAAATAAAGAAAAAGAAAGAACGAAAAACGTTCCCTTGATATGTACACAACTGCAAAGTTGGATCTGAGATGCGAAGTTTCCAATGCAGAGAAGATCCATATGAGCAAAGCCATCTACTAAAAACAGACACATTGTCCTTCATTCATTCTATATATCCCCAATCATTTTACATCCCTCAGGCCAGTAAGACGGTGAAACGCATTCACGCATCGACGTCTTACTCTAAGCAAGTATCACATGTCGCTAGGTTATAATGTTTGTAGCCAGCGTTTGGCATGCATAAGTGAAAAATATAAAACTTTGGCTAAGGTCAGAATGCATCGGTCTTCAACCGATTTTTTACACTGGCGTAAATGGGCGATCCAACTCTGATGAATTTGTGGTCACACTGCAGGTGTTTCGGGTATCCTTTACCGCCGATAGTGTCAATTTGCAATCAAAAATGGACAAGGACGAAGTACTGCGGTGCTGGAAACACCATTGTTGTATACAGTATTTATTGGAAAAAAGAGTGCATTGGTCAATTTTATTTTTGAAGAGGGAGAATGGAACATGGCCAAAGCTCCAGGATTAAGAAAACATTTTTTTTTTGATATTTCAGAAAGCAAACTGATACGTTCTGGTACGTATTCAATAGAATTAGGCCATACATAGAAAAGCAGCAATTTTGTAAATTCATAGAATGCCACTATATTTAGCACTGGCGCACACGGCCAAAAAAAAAACAAAATGATTTCTTTTCTAGCGACAGTCGGTCGAACAAGTCTGTGTACGTCAGTGCTGGACGGCGCAACTGTGACCATCTTCGTTAGATCTGCCGGATTTGTTTATTCCACCGTTATCGGCCGTTTACGCCAGTGTGAAAAATCGGTCGAAGACGGATGCACTTTGACCGTAGCCTTACCAATTAATTCAGGTGTAGTGTGTAGCTCAGACATCATTAAATATATAAAACGAAACTCTCCCGAAATGGTGACTTTGCTGACTGAAATTATCCTATGATTATCCTGTGGTCAAGAGGTCGTGTTTATTGTAGAAACTAAAGGCTATTCTGATCTTCTCGGACTCTCAGGCCGATTAAAAGGCCTTGGACTCCTGGAGGAGATTACATCAGAACTGGTATTGTATTGATTCAACACTCTCTGCTCACTAGCTTCACGCAAGGATGTACGTCTCAGTTGGGTACCAGGCCACGAAAATATTGATGGCAACATGCAGTAACGCAGTAGAGGTCAACATATCTATTGATTTTACTGTAGTCGTCCCTGAAGCATCAAAATCCCGTCTTTTCTAACGTAGAATGGATTATTTCTGGACACTATACAATTAGGACGATAGTAAACATTATGATTGCCGTATCTGGTGGTCAATATGACAACGTAAGAAAAGATGTTGGCCTATTAGAATTAGTTGTTTACTACCTCTATGTTCAGTTGTTACTCTCAGATCAGTATTAACTCTCTGTCTATCAGATTGGAATTAAAACAACTTCTCAGTGAGATAAATTTATTTTAAAACCACTAAGGGTCATTTGCTAATTACGAATCAACTCCAGCTTTTCAAATAATGTTTATTTTCATACATTGAGACGTTTTTGGACCACCATAAATAACGAATTTCGTGGCTATCGTTATTTTGAGCATGCTCGATAACTAAGGTCACACTATGGTCAAAGTGTGAACTGTAAAACAACGGGCAATATTGCCGCATCCTGCGGCTAGCCCTAAGGGGAAAACCAATGGAATGGAAGGTGAAATACCCAAAAGTCGCCTGCTTACTGTGTGCTTTGGTCCACCAAAGGTCGCCAATCACCAATTTTGGTCGCTAACTCAGTTTTGAAATCGCCACTTTGGCGGAAAATCGCCACATCTGGCAGCTCTGCGGGAAGCGTATTCTAAAGAATGGAAGTGGCTTAGTGGCAGGTAGGGCATTTCTATCGGCATTCTATGTTCCAGCTTGACAATCGTGTATATAAATCTCAATTTTACTCCAAAGCTGGCATTTTTCACCACATCACTCAATCAATAAGGTTTCCAGATTCTATGAAATTCAACCAGAAGAGTAAAATAAATCATTAGTGGTTGTTTGCGTATCCTGTTATCCCTACATCCACTAATAACTCAAGCCAGATTTTTTACGTACGTCCGGCGCCAAAAACTCATTTAAACTGTTCCACATTAAATATTCAGTTATTTGCCCATCGGCACTGCCGACTTTTACTTTTATTGAATATCCGAGTAACACCGCTCAAATCTTTAAAAGGTGCAACGCATGTTTGCCCTCGTTTCGCGGGCTTGCCGTTTATAGGAACTATCTTTGTTCATGTCAAGTTCACATTGATATAGCTAGCGTAAACAATGACTCATCTTAGTTTCCTGTGATCTAAATTATATCCGGAAGGTAGATAAAAAAATTAGATTTATTGACAAACGTGGCACCAGACGTTGATCTCTAGACTGCGATTATTACCTCATTTACATCGTAAATTTCAATCCGCTCGAGGCTAGAGTCGATGTAGTTCGATCCGCTTGAAAACCGTTCATTTATACGAGACTTAAACTGGAGTCAACTGTATAAGCTGATTCTCCATTTTAGTAAGGTTGAAAAACTCAGGAGGATCGTAATTTACTCACACCGATAGGTGAGGAGAGTAGTGATCTGTCTCTCGGTCTCTCTGTCTATTGGCGTTTATCTAGCCGCGTAATCTCAGTAACTGCTGAAAGAACAAAGAAAAAGGTTCATAGTTATTGAGAGAATCACAAAGTAAGCTAGTAATATAGCACTAACATGATATTAATTTGGAACATAAAAAACTATAGAGTTATTACTTCTTTTCGGTAGATGTATTACGCCTGAAAGATGCCCTGTTAAAAACTCATCAGCGGTGTCATCCCCGTTTAAAAATATTTTTCTTTTCGGCTATTGCCTACTCATGTGCTGCTTCGTATTTCCTCCACAAAATGCACATGCAGGTTCTGCAGAGTTTGGTTAAACCCAAAAATTACCGAACTCAAATCGTCTATGTTAAGTTATAGCCTCCAACCGTCAAACTTCTTCCTAAAGAGGAGGCTCTTCTCCTTCCTTCTTTTCCTTTTCTTCTCTTATTTACCCTGACTTTATACTTTATCTTTATCAGAGTGATCCGATTATTATCTTTTTTCATTGACCTCTGAAGGTGCTAACCACATGTGCCAACAGAGGACGGCCTAAAAACCCGAGAAGACATGTGAGCTCTTCGACTGAGGTCGGCCGCGAAAGCCTCAACACCTTCATTAGGATAGGGCGCAATTTACTATATACACAGTTTCAATACTATAGGCTCAATGACATAACCATTACTTCTTCTGTACATATTTATCAAATCGTTTAGAAAAGGTTCACATAGACAACATCATGTAGTAGATTAATTTTATCGAGTACTCTACAAGGGTCCATTTTGGGGCCACTGTTGTTCATAATATACAGTATATACTGCTGACATGCAAAGTGCACTTTCAAATTGCTCCATATCGACCTACTATGATGATACACAATTTGTATGCCTTCTCTAATAGGCAAAGCCAGTGACGATTTGAGCATGATCATAAACCATCTCTGAATGTATCAAAATGCAACGATTTTCAGTTACAGCACTAATCGTGACCATTTGAAAATGAATCTGAACCTGGTATTGATGAAATCTTCGATTTCATATACATGTAAAAGCATTGTTCAAAGATCATTCAACCCATCTAAAATATGTGGCTTGTTCCCACGCTGAGAAAATATGATCACATCTACGAAGGTATAAAACACGTGGGGGTGGCTAAATACAAGGAAGCTGGTTATGCTAAATTATGTTACTATTACCCAAACCATATGATCTTCTACTCCTGCTTACCTTGATGGAAACACTCTTATCCAGAGGAAGAGGTGATACTTATTCGCTTATCCTGAGACATGGAAGTTTGTTAACAATTCCATACGACCAGTCTGCAACGTTCCAAAGATGTTCCACCTATAATGCTGCAAAACAGTATAATGCGATAGATAACACCTTGTCTTTAAAAATTGATAGATTTAAAAGCAACATAAAACACATTTTACTGCTAGCATAATGTTTAGGTTTGAGTACTATTTTTTCAGTGTTGTTGTTGATGTGTTTCTATAGGTACATAATATATGTATACGCGTTCACTGCTCATGCTTAGGCTTAGGTATTAGTTTAACTGAACTTATTTTTTAGACATGGATTAAACATCCTCAGGCATCCAAATAAAGTCGAACAAATAAATAAGGGGATCGAGTCACTATTATCTAAAAATGTCATCTAGATACCTAGACAATTAGTAACTAGTAATATAAATACAACAGAGGTGCCAGTGCGGATTTCAAACATGGAAATTGTTCCTTCTTGACGTATTGTACTTGAGGCTGCCTTTTCCGTACTTTGATCGCTGGTTAATTAACGCCATGTACTCCTTTCTGTAGAAAAGCTTTGATCCGTTAAAGTTAGAAGTAGATTTCATGATACGTTGCTGATCAAAACGCCCATAATGAAGCCATTACTCGTAAAATTTTTACGATACGATATCATAACAAAGTGCTGTAATTTATCTCATTAAACTAATGAGTGAACGTTCCTCAAACCATGAGAATATAGGTGGCGACCCTTTGTAGAGCTTGAGGTCGTTCACACATGATGCAACGTAAAAGATCTAAGTTTCTGAAATTGTTTCATGCTAGGATACAAGGAATTTAACGACAAAGAAAATATAACAAAATTTTGCGCACAGAAAATGCCAGAATTAGTTCTATTTTCAAAACTTGACGACGATAAGATTGTGCAGTCTCTGAGATAATAATCAAAAAGTGATTAAGTACATAATGCGAGGATCATCCTTTGTTATTAATATCTGAAACAAACCTTTTTGAAGAGAAATATATTCGATGAGATCTATCTTCAACAGAGGAATGTTTTGTATGGGAGTTGAGGTTTGTCAAAAAAGACACTATTAGTCATAATAACTCATTTCACTTCACGCAGCGGGGGGAGGGAGAGTATCATAGTTGCAAAATTTTTCGATGTTAAGATACGCATTTGGGCGTCTGTTGATGCTGAAAAGCATGTTACTCATTTCCATTAGTGTCTGCTTGTTTGATGCTTTTTTCTCCCACGTAATCTCGGTAATCATTGTGGTGTCATAATAGGTAATACTGTTGGTACAATAGGTAGTAAGGATTATTTTCTGTCCCGATTAAGCCATATTTGGAGCATACTATGCAAAGAGCGCCTCATCCGTATTATTACGTGTTTACCAAGATATACTGAGCCAATTCTATGATTTTTAAAATATGTTTTTATGTAAGGTGCTCTATAGAAACTTTGTAATCTTTTCAAATAAAATACTTTCTTTATTACCCTGATACACCTGCAGCGCCTCATTGCAAATAATTCTTCTGTATTAATTTATAAAACCTGCGCTATATAAAAGAGTATACCTGTACCCTTATCTACTTCATTAGCATCTCTCTTTTTGTTACCTAATTCGATTAACATGATAAGATAATAACGTTGATTATTTGGTATAGATATTAGTGACCGCATGCATGGAGGTGGAATTGTGGAGACGGGGAGGATGGGAGATATTTCAATAATAAATTTTCCATAATTTTAATGATAAGGCTTGCATGTCTCATCCTGAATTCAATAAAATTCTACCTTTCAAAGAGGTTATCTACTGATATATTATATCCTTGTATTAATAAAGACGAAACCCAAAAAGTCTAATGAATGTGTGAATTTCGATAAAAAGTGAAATTATAAGATACATTGTACAATGATCAAAAAATCATCAATCCACTAGTTACTAGTGCAGTTGAAAATAAAGTTGATAATGATTTCGGTCAGCGATATGTGTTTCTTGGTAATCGAATAGAGCCAAAAGGTACAAATAGTCACTCCATATACTACAAAAGTACTTGCACGAGGCACTGGTAAACATTCTATTGTTTCTATATACGGTAAGAGGAATTAGGACACAGACCAACGTTGACTCCTAAGCAGGCCAGAGTTATTTAACAAAAGTAAAAGCAACACCTGGAGGGCATATAACAGTACCGAGAAAGACTGTGTCGTTTCTGGTATACAGAGGCACGCGTACAAATACTACCTATTGACAGTTGATTATTGAGCAGAGTAAAAGACAGTGAATTGAAAACAAAACTAGAGAATGGCGTTTGTTAAAACAGTACCCAATTATGATTTGATCCATCGTACGGTTCAACAATTAAATTAAATAGATTGAATCCATTTATGAATTTTATTAAACGTGATGCCTCCTCTAGACTCCATCAGTTGGTTTGGAGAATATAGAAGGTATATGAAAAAAAGAATCGAAATTCGCTTTTAGATGATACTGTCACTTTATTTTTCAAAAAACTCATTTGGAAATCCCGTATTTTGTGATTGTTTTAGGAGAGCCTTTGGATGCAAAAATAGTCCTTAATAATTTGCACCTTACGATACGGTCTACTGGAGAGGTTTGCTTGTGCAGGCAGTTTAACCTACGCTACGATCAGAGCAAAATAGAAAATCAATGTTTTTCATAGATAACTTACGCCGCCGTCCTAAGCCTAAAAGGCGTATCTCAAGAAACTGTAATTTTTATTATGACCACTTTAGTAAATTTACATACCGCACCAAGTAGATACAGTTGGATTACGCAGTTTTCAGTTCCTATCCATAAAGCGTCGATGACACGGGGCTAGTTTACGAGGTGCTAGTCGGCGAGTTAAAAGCTAGCGAGTGAGCGAGTGTCGATGACACAAAGAACTTTCCACTAGCTCAGCCGATGACACGAGGGCTAGTTTACAAGCTGCTAGCAAACTAGCTGGCTTGCAGCTCGTAAACTAGCCCCGTGTCATCGACGCTTAAGTTAGTAACTGTATTCTATTCTTAACAAATATTCAAATAAAAATCCTGCCAGTAAAAAGGTGTTATCTCAAGGATAATGTATGTCCTTTGAGCATTAGAATTTTAAAACACTTTGAGAACGGTTTTTATTTAAATGCATTTACAATAAGTTCTTCCTTTGAACATAGCCAAGAAAAATAGCTCATATACAGGGTGGATTAATAGTGAGTGGTTGGAAGACCGTGGACTTACTAGAAAATATTTCAAAAATCTGTCACTTGACCGTGGTAGGGACATAAAAGTATTTTCACTTAAATTTTGACGGGTGATTCATATCAAAATTATATTTTTTTTAATGGAACTCCTATACATTATTGATGATTATTATTTATATTCCTTGGTGAATTCTAGGGTGACTTCATGTATCATACATGGAACGAACCGTTTAGGTGCAAATCACCATTTTTGGTATAATTAGGTATCAGAAAAAAATTGAATATCGCAGCGATTATAAAACTTAGAAGGCTATTACTTTGCGAAACGACTAAGCAAGAAATGCATCACCTTGGTTAGATGGCTAAGTTTGAATTCTTTTTGTACTTGGAGAAATCAGTAGATTAATTAAGAAAACCTCAATCACTTGATTTTTTTTGAATAGGAATGCTTATTTTTGTTCATGGTATCAAATGTAAGATTTGATTACCTTTCTAACCATAAAGCATTCTTAATATCAATCTCTTTGTTTTCATTTTATTTCAATTTTTAAGTCAAATCGGTGTTTTCCTATTTTCCTACGTGTAAGCAACCCAGCAGGCCATGAAAAATAAACAAATGCCCGTTAAGACGGAAGAAACGAACTAACGTAGTAGAAAGATGCAAACTAACTAGAGTAACGAGGAAAGATTATGAAAATGCCTTTCAACACATTAACTCTAACCAGAAACAAAAGCGGTAACAGGAAAGCTCATTTTTTCACAGCCTACTGGCTATTAGCCAATTTCCAAAGGCAGTAAAAAATATTTAATCAAAGGCAAACTACAGCGATTGTTGCTGGTAGTAGCATAGGTATCTATGTCTTCTAAATAAATAATCGCTTTTACCATAAGAAGTAGTCATTTCCGTAAGCCAAAAGTAATAATACCTCCGACTGGAGCCCCTCAAATTCTTCAGTAGGTATTTCTACTTATTAGCAAGTCACGAAAAATGAAACCTGAATTGCAGTCTGTTTGAATTATGAAACACAATTTAGTTTGTAGAATAATACATGAAATAAACACAATTATAGCATGTAATACAAAAACTCGTTTGAAAGGTAATGACATTTTACATTTGACTCTGTAAACCAAAATAGGCATTCCCATTTGAAAAAATCAAGTTATCTGTGGTTGAAGTTTCCTTAATTAATCTACTGATTTCTCCAAGTACAAAAAGAATTCAAATTTAGCCGTCTGACCCAAGGTGACGCATTTCATGCTTAGTCGTACCGTAAAGTCACGGCCTTCTAAGTTTTATTAGCACTGCGATGTTCAATTTTTTTCTGATACCTACTTATACCAAAAATGGTGATTTGCGCCTAAACGCTTCATTTAAAGTTCCATGTATGATACATAAAGTCACACTATGAATGATATGAATCACCCTGTATAAACGTGAAAATTTAAATGAAAATATTTTTACGTTATAGCCCTCAAGGGTCCCTACCGTAATCAAGTGACAGATTTCTAAAATATTTTTTAGTAATCCCACAATTTTCCGTCCACTCACTATTGGCCCACCCTGTATATAACACATGTCAATACATTTATAATACATTTCTGAAAACTTTAGCACTCAGGAAGTTGTTCGGGGATTGTAACCGAAATGCTCCATGCTTGGCAAAAAAGGCGTAAAACAGAGTTCCGACACTTCAGCTAATGAAACTAAGATACTGCTGATTTCCTTAGGATTTCAACAAACAATCAAGTGACAGATTTCTAAAATATTTTTTAGTAATCCCACAATTTTCCGTCCACTCACTATTGGCCCACCCTGTATATAACATATGTCAATACAGTTATAATACATTTCTGAAAACTTTAGCACTCAGGAAGTTGTTCGGGGATTGTAACCGAAATGCTCCATGCTTGGCAAAAAAGGCGTAAAACAGAGTTCCGACACTTCAGCTAATGAAACTAAGATACTGCTGATTTCCTTAGGATTTCAACAACTTTTAGAGATATGTCTTTTAAAATAAGCGCTTAGTTACGAACTCTGAACGATTTACGACTTTTTTGCTTAGGAATAATGTGAAGCGGCCCAAAAAGATTACAAACCAGTAAAAAAGTCAAATTATGAAAAAATTGAGATACGCCTTTTTAGCTTGGGAAACCGGGATGGTTCCACACACGCCACTGACCTATGCAGGTATACCTGCGCACGTAGATCTGTCCGATAGACCGTAGCGTATGTGGCCGGCATAACAGTATTAAACAAGTTACAGAACCTAGCATTTTGAAAACGCACGTTTAACCAAGTAACGTAACGTCAAACACAAATTGTGACAATGCATGACCCTGCCTGAAGAGTTTTGCAATGCTTCGAAAAGTGTAAGTGTGTTAGAAATATTAAGTGCAAAGTAAATTATTAGCTATTTAACCGTACCAAGGAGTGCAACTTTCTTTGAACATATCTGTTTCGTTTTAAAAATGGTGCACGAATTTCGTGACACAAAATTGGATAAAGTATGACAGTGTTTGAAGAGTTTCGCAATGCTTTCGGAATTGCTTGCGTGTTTGAAGATTTTCGTAACTCCTTGAGAGGCGCAAGTTCATGTAAACCATTTTGTGATACGTAAAGAAGAAGTAAGTATCGAACTATGAGAATAATGTACGATGGTATCCTGCAACAACTTTAAAAGCTCTAATTTGTTTGAGCCACTCGGTGAATAGTAAAATATTGCACAATACTTTGCACACACTTTAGTGCAATGTATGGTGTATGTAGATGTAAATATTTGAGGACGTTTGCAACACTGTGAGAAGGGCCAGTTTGTTTGAACTACTTTGTGTAATGTAAAATATTCCACAATGCATTGGACACAAAACAGGGCAATATAGGATAGGACTTGAAGATTTTCGTAACTCCTTGAGAGGCGCAAGTTCATGTAAACCATTTTGTGATACGTAAAGAAGAAGTAAGTATCGAACTATGAGAATAACGTACGATGCTATCCTGCAACAACTTTAAAAGCTCTAATTTGTTTGAGCCATTCGGTGAATAGTAAAATATTGAACAATACTTTGCACACACTTTAGTGCAATGTATGGTGTATGTAGATGTAAATATTTGAGGACGTTTGCAACACTGTGAGAAGGGCCAGTTTGTTTGAACTACTTTGTGTAATGTAAAATATTCCACGATGCATTGGACACAAAACAGGGCAATATATGATAGGACTTGAAGAGTTCTACAGTCCTTTGAGAAGTGAAAATTCTTTTAATGTCTTTTACTCATATAATATATCTCCAAACTCGCTGCACATAAAATATGACAATATTTGAGTGTTTAAAGAGTTTCGAATTGCTTTGAAAATTACAAGAACCCTTTTGTACAATGTAAAATATCGCGCAAAAACTAGGATGATGTATGATAGGTAGGTGTCCGAAGAGTTTCGCAAAACTTTGAGAAGCGCAAGTACGTTTGAACTGTTTTGTGCAATTTAAAATATTGCGCAATGTATCGCATTTGTATAATATATGTTTTTGAAGAGACACGCAAGTTTATTTGCATTTGTGGTGGTAGGGGGGTGGGGGGTTGTAAAACTGAAAATTTGTGGTGTTCATATTGGGCTCTTGATTGACCTGCGCAAGAAAGACCTAGCTGGCATAATACTCTTTCTTAGGTTCATCCGAACATTGCCTTGTTTATTATAGAAACCAAGGGACTTAGAATTTGTGATGTATACAAATACATACGAGTATTGTTTTAGATCGTTCTATATTGCGTAAAGCGAAAATTATTGAATTGATTTTATAGAAATTTTGACACAGTATTACTACCGCAGCGAGAATGGGAAAAGCGTATGTTTTGAAAAAATCGTGTCAGTGGCGGCGCAGTAATAATAGGTTAGGTTTATCCGAACATTGCTTTGCCTATTACAGAAACCAAGCGACTTTCAAATTTCTGATGTATACATACTAGTACTGCTTTATATCGTTCTGTAATGTGTAACCTGGCAATTATTGGCTTCATTTTAATGAAATTTTGACACAGTATTACCATAATGGTGGGGATGGAAAACGCGTCAAGTTTTTAGAAATCGTGTCAGTGGCGGCGCAGCAACAGTAAAAAACTGAAGATATAAAAACAGCTCAAACTTAGTTTTTAAGCGATGAGGATTCTTGATCGTTTTTCACATTTTTTTAGAGGGATGGAATTGGGATGGTTTGGTGGTAGGAGTTGTGAAACTGGAAATTTTTGGTACTCGTAGTGGGCTCTCCATTGCTCTGTGAATGAACAAAATAATATACTTTTCAGATTTATCCGAATACTGCTCCGCATTAGAAAAGAAATAATTTTTGAAATTATAGTGTTGTAGATAATTCTGTAATCTGTGTAACTCATCACTAAACTGATAGCAATGAAATCTCTAAACCGTACCATAGGCCGTGGTAAAGATCGATTAAGTCTATGGCTTTTGGAAATTGTGTCAGTGGCGGTGAAGTTGAATTAAAAAAGGAATAGTACAATATGTCTCTCTGTTTTTGGATACTCTAGGGATCACTGATCATTTTGTACCTTTGTTTGGAATGATGTAAATGAACCGAAATAGGATGGGATCTCGTCTAGGGTAGTTGGGAAACCCCGGACCACTTTTCATGGTTCCTTAAAGATTGATACTGATAATATAATCTGTCTTCAAAATATCGGAAAATCGGCATGCCATAATATAATTAAGACATCAGTTGAGGATTTTGCAGAATAAAAACTGAGTTGACCTAGTTCCTACAGAGAGAGATGCAGGAATTTACGGGACTTTTTGTGTAGGATGTTTTTGCGGGAGGGTGAACCATGACTTGGTTGTAAGGGATCTCAGACCATAGCTTCGTGCAATGGAGAAATGATAAAATGGTATCACCGTAATGTATGGTAAGTACTGAGTCGATCAACTTGACTCCAGTTTTTTATGTTAATGAAGAACAAAAAACTAGTACCTTCAATAAATAATATTTATCGAGGCAAAGCCTGGAGGGCAATATCCTCCCTATATGCACCCATGAAATAATACTAGTCTGTCCTTAACTGGATGGAAGTATCATTAACGTAGATGATAACATCTGCACTTCAATTCTTGCCGGCTAATTAGTGAGCATAGTTACATCTCAAACTCTAATGAACTGGAGGTACTACTGACCGTCTGTGCATTATGTAATCTAGCGGAAATGCCTGTGCTTCAGCGGAAAAACCTTGTCAGGCCGGAGCTTCTAAGCAAGATGTCTCCCCCGGAAAGATAAAAATGTATGACTTGCGCTTACATTCTGAGCTACCTATTTGTCCGGATATTTGACCGACAACATTTGACAGATGATGATGATTATTATTATTATTATTATTTATTTTGTGATGTAATACAAAATAGCGCCACCTCGAAGGCCATGCCTTGTGTGAGGTATAGGCGAATAGCTATATATTATACTACAATTTGCTAGGTATATACACTCAATACTCAATTTGTCCAATATATCACCTTATCTGCAGCTAGGTAGTTTGGTTAACCTTACTTTCTGTTTTCTGTTACTTCATTCGCCCTTCTTCGTAAACCATAGACATGGACCACACCTGAAGCTGCAGCAGTATAGGAGGGTATAATTTTCCATATTTACCAATATGTGACCATTTTGTACTTAAAATTTTGACGTGACCTCATTTTTCTATAAACATTGGGATAGGAACATGAAGTCTTAAAATGTTTAATACATGGTGTCAATGTTTTACTTTTATTTTCGTTTTTTCTCAATTATTTCACAATAAAATGGCACAACGATCTAAAATTACGTGTCGGAGGGTTTTTTAAGGCGAAACATCCAAATTCAACAACAGTTTTGCTATCATGAATAGAGGGTGCCACCTACGACACATTGAACTCATTTAAATTATTAAAACTCTTTTCCGGTTTGGTGCATCAATGTTAGTATCAAAAAAACATTTTCCTTAATATGTGTCACGTGAAGAAAGTATGATTGTTTAAGTCCCTAAAGGTAACCGTTTTCGAGATAACTTTCATTGAAATTTACAAGGCGACTGAATTATCGGTATTTCTGCACAAATGAATATTAGGCTCATACTTCTAGATACCATTAACGGAGTCTTCTTAACCTTCAACACCACCTATTTTAAAATAGGATCTGTTTGAAACATGTCTTTTGATCTAGTATTAATTCGTTCGAAAATACCGATAGTTCCTTCGACCACATTTTACAACTAATTGGGGTGCCCTGGAAATTCCAATAAAACGGTAACCTCTACATACCTCATATACTTAAACAAGGTATACCTTGAAAATTAAGCATTTTAAGGCTTCATGTTCGAATCTCAAATTCTCAATGTTCATAAAAATGTGAGGTCTATCACCTGTCAAGCGTTGTCGGTCGAATGTTCGGACATTCTGTAATTTGTACAGGGTGTCCGGATTAGAATTACAGTATTTATTTGACACATTCAAATGATACATGCCATAGGATTAACATTTGTTCTGGTCACAATCGGCTTGAAAAAATCGGCAATGAAGACGTTTTTTTAGTTTAATCCTTCAATTTCATTTTTTCGGCTCCAAGTCAGAACTGGGGACAGAAGCGGGAGTAGTTTGTACTAATCCAAGAGTTGAAATCTGAGTAAACCTCCAAGCAGAAATGATCGCCATGCTCAGGGAGCTGAACAAAAGATCCCTGGCAAACAAATCTATAAAAATCTTTACAGATAGCCAGGCTGCCCTAAAAGCACTGAGCTAGAAACGGGTTCACTCAAGCCTCGTGTGGAACTGCATATTTTTTCGCAATGAACTTGGAACAAGGAACAAAGTAACTTTGGCCGACATACTCGCAAGAGGAGGAATCGAATCTGTGTTCACAGGACCAGAACCGTTTGGGGGCATTGCGCGGAGAAAGCCATCTTAGATTGGGCAGAGAGGAAAGCACTCCTGCATTTCTGCGAGATACACCAGGGCTACTACACTCGAAGGCGTTTATACTATGCCCCTCTAGTTAGAACCTCCCGAGGATAATAGAATACCCTAATACTGTTGAGAAGCGGAGTGGACGAGCGTGAGGAATCACATCGACCACATCGGTAATCGACCCGTCTACGGAGGTGCTTACACGTTTTGAATGTAGTTTTATCCGAACACTCGCAAGAATAAATATACTAAGTGCAGAAGAAAATACAACACAATTAGTTTGTTGAATTTTTTACCAAATTGTGCAGTAAAGTAGATAACCACCCTGTTTCTGTGTTATATTATAATTTTTTTACCAAAGGTGTTCCCATACAGTGTAGTTAGTCATTTGGGCTTCTATACGTGCTTCAATTCTTGGTTAAACATAACACGAGTACCATGACGTCCACAATATACGCAATTTAGTGAATTTAAAAGGGGTAGAACCGTTGGAAATGAAGCCATGTTATTCAGATGTTGGTGAGCATGAAATGAGGAACAAAGAACAGGCAGGGATACTGGATGTCACAGATTTACCACCGATTGTCAGAACGCGGCCTCAGACTTCTAGCTTTACGAAATCATTTCTCAGCAGCCAGAATAAATTCAAGTCAGTGGTTAAATAAAGTAATACATGTGATAAAGATGAAGAAGGGATAGGAGAATTTATTCTTAGTATTGGTATAGACAATAGTTGAAACAAAGGCGACAGGATGACTCAATGGTTAAAATGATAGCTATACTCCCCAAAGGGCTCGCTAGGTAGTTATCATGATTCAAACGGCAGGTAGTCAATGCAGACCATAGTAAACGGAATAGTAAGAAATAGTACTGTCATGAGAATGAAAAATAAGATAAAAATGAAGCTAAGGAAAATATAGTTTGGATCATAGTATTCTAGCATCAAAAATATATTAAATAAAATATATAGGAGAACTTCAGTGTCAATAGGAGGGCTATCCTCAGAGCGGTATCTAGGGGTATCGAGGTAAGAGTCACCAACATTCAAAGAACACGCAGGCTTGTAATCGTTGACGAATAGAAGCAGAACCAAAAGAAAAAGTACACGTAACAAAAGGTACCATAATGAGAGTAGTAACAAATGAGAAGACAAGGACGAAGACAAGGAAGAGGTGGTTTTGAGTGTGCTGGCACGAAAAATAGATTACGAATCACGAACAAACTCTGAAGGTACGGTTGAGAGAGACTAAACAAAGGATACAGGAGAACTTCACTGTCAATTGGAGGGTTATCTTCTCAAAGGGGTCTCTAGGTAAGAGTCACCAGTATTCAAAGAACATGCAGGTAGGCATTATAAACATTGACGAGTAAAACTAGAACCAAAAGAAAAAGTACATGCAACAATGAGTATCATAATCAGAGTAGTAACAAATGAGAGACAAAGACGAAGACAAGGAAAAAGTGGTTCTGAGTGTGCTGGTACCAAAAATATATTACGAATCAGAACAAACTCTAAAGGTACAGTTGAGAGAGACTAAACAAAGGATACAGGAGAACTTCACTGTCAATTGGAGGGCTATCTCCTCAAAGAGGTCTCTAGGCAGGAGTCACCAATATTCAAATGAACATGTGGGTAGGCATTATAATCATTGACGAGTGAAACTAGAACCAAAAGAAAAAGTACATGCAACAATGAGTATTATAATCAGAGTAGTAACAAATGGGAGACAAAGACGAAGACAAGGATGAAGTGGTTCTGAGTGTGTTGGCACCAAAAATAGATTACGAATCACGAACAAACTCTAAAGGTACAGTTGAGATAGACTAAATAAAGGATACAGGAGAACTTCACTGTCAATTGGAGGGCTATCTCCTCAAAGAGGTCTCTAGGTAGGAGTCACCAATATTCAAAGAACATGTGGTTAGGCATTATAATCATCCACGAGTGAAACTAGAACCAAAAGAAAAAGTACATGCAACAATGAGTATCATAATCAGAGTAGTAACAAATGGAAGACAAAGACGAAGACAAGGAAGAGGTGGTTCTGAGTGTGCTGGTATCAAAAATATATAACGAATCACGAACAAACTCTAAAGGTACAGTTGAGAGAGACTAAACAAAGGATACAGGAGAATTTCACTGTCAATTGGAGGGCTATCTCCTCAAAGACGTTTCTAGGTAGGAGTCACCAATATTCAAAGAATATGTAGGTAGGCATTATAATCATTGACGAGTAAAACTAGAACCAAAAGAAAAAGTACATGCAACAATGAGTATCATAATCAGAGTATTAACAAATGAGAGACAAAGAGGAAGACAAGGAAGAGGTGGTTCTGAGTGTGCTGGCACCAAAAATAGATTACGAAACACGAATAAACTCTGATGGTACGGTTCCGAGAGACTTGTCAGGGTGACTAATAACCCATCAACTGGCAGCAGCAGTTGAGCGGCAGCGCGGTGTTGCGGCTGGATGGTACCGGCTGCGCGTTGCGGCACGGCGGTTCCGCAGGTGCAATGTCCTCGTGGTGCTCGTCCGTCGTACCGCGACGGTACCACCGAGGCGGGCGGGGAAACGCCGGCCGGCCGGGGCAACAAGTTACCTGTCGGCCGATCGCTTGCCTTCGCGGCAGTATGAGTCAGGCCGCGCTCGAGAACGGCGGCGACGGTTCCGCCGACATCGCCTACCGAGTACCCTTCAGTACCACCGGCCTGCGAATGGCACTAGAAGAATTCACGGGGTTCACCTGCCTTCCCGTGGTCTCCCAGTGCCATCCCCAGAGCCAGGTGCCTATCTGCAATGCCGACCGCGCGAGTACTACGACGTGCCGCCTGTGACGTCATCGCGCGACGTGAGTAGTACCAGTGAGCGTCAGGTGCAAAGGATAGGACGATCCTTCTTCGTTGCTTCGTCCTGACAACGACGACTACGGACTCTCTCGGTAACGGGAATCGCTAGATTCAGCCGGTTTCGTCGTTAGCTAGCCGTAATGGCACTATGCAATCGAAGGCGACGCTAAGGTAAATTGGACTGGTTGGTAACGCTTCTTTTTCTGCACGTATTACTCTAACCACATGCTAATTTCCTGATTGCTTCATGTCAAGTACTGTTATTGATGGATTTAATACTTTTAGTCGTCAGACACTTCCTGTTACACCAAAATCGTCTAATGTAAGTCTATCATCTATATCTATTTGTAATACATAAACTACCACCTAATGCAGTGTCTAGTTTAATTGAATATATTGCATATCCCATAATGCCGTATTTTGATGTTTATCCAAATTTAACTTCAGTGAAAGCTCACCATTTTGAAAAGCCCAAATTCTTTGAAAAGTACAAATTCATTAATACTATAGGAATACAAGTACAAATTTGTAAATACTGTAGGATTACTTGGTGCAAGTAACCTACACCAATTCATGTTTAAACCATATAAGAGATTGGAACACTTTCTATTCTATTGTCTGGAAACTCATGACTACAAAACGTTTTTTCTCGAGTACATTTCTGTACATCCAGTTAATTAACTTTGATATGAAAAATGGATGCCCTCAACGTAGTTAAAGTCCAGTCTGTCAAATTATGTCCCTATATGTCTGTAAATATAAATTATCTATCATTGTTTGAGGTGCCAAATTTATACTAAATTAAAATTTGGAGTGCAGAGGTGAGGAAAAAACAGGGCCGGTTATACAAATGCCGGTTTCCCTCAAGCTTTATTAAACGTAAGATTAGCTAAGCTCAGGATTAAAGTTGACATCCGTTGTACAATCGCCGGTTTAGTTAAACCTGGTTGATAATAAAACCCACTACAGTTGGCACTAATGAATCATTACGTACTGTCAGTATCTAAAAAAATAGCCCTTTCTGGTTTGTCATTGCCGACGTTTTGTTTCAAATTCGAGCAACGGCCGTTTCTGTCTGTGTTCTTCTATTTGCTATTTTTGTTAAATTAGATACAAATCTTTCCAAAACTATAACCTAATAAAGTGTTAAGCAATTTGAAGGTTATTGCTTGACACAACACGTCATTTGCATTTAAACCACAGTTAAGCTCCGGTTAAGCTACATGATTAGTGGATTTACGCTAAGCTCTTGTTAAGCTTGGTGTGGGGTGCTAGGCCAGCATTGTACGAGTATAACGGACGTTTTGTAAACTGCCGTGGTTTGAAGGCGGCTTACCTTTACCTTGTACCGAAGCTTAAGCTTGTATTGTACAACCGGCCCTTAGTTTAACACCAGATTTGATAAAATAAGCTCATTTTGCTTTAGTAAGCTAAATAACGTAAACGCATCTTGAGCTAGACCTAGGTTAACTTAATCAAGTACCTGTTATTGGATAGGCCTATGAAAAGGGTTTCATGAAAGTTTGTAAAGCTGCTAATGAGACTTTTATTAATTAAGTAATTTAGTTATCAACAAATCATTCATCATCGAAATCATTTCGCAAGTTTGCTATTCACGAATGTCTGTGTCACACTTACTAATGCTTTCAGTGCTGTGCTTAACTCGATACCTCTATTTGCCCAAATCTCGAAGAAGATTGATTTGACCGTTTTGTTTCTATTTTTTCGTGTTGTCTATGAGTTATCAATAGTTTGTATGGAATACGAAATGAACTACATCAAGACCTGAAACGCTGCCTTCAAGGAGCAGTAAGATCAATGACCTTTCAAATATATGTATCGTGTTAAACCAGCCTATTCGAATTCGTTGGGTTAAACAGTCTTAGGATATTAACTTCAATAAGCTTTGGTGGCACGGGCATAGTGAGGAGGGTGAGAAACCTAAAACTATACAAACTAATAGATCGGGATCGGTATTTTTGGTGTTTTCATAGTAGATATTAAGCTATGCACTGATAATATTAATTCGTTCAGTAGTGAAAATATAATAATCAATCGATGGGTGACCTTGTCATCTTGCTCTTTAGAAAATTTGATCGTCAGATAATTTGTATTGCAAGCCTGAACTTTTAACTAATTCACTCTCTCTCTCTCTCTCTCTAGCTCAATAAATGAAAGGTTTGCATCACCTTTGATTGAAATTATACATAAAGGTACAAATATCTATTCGCTGTTAAAAGTAAAGGTAATATGAATGCCTCATTGTCCCCAGGCCAGGTTGGAAACGACGTCCAAAGTATGTTTTTAGTAATATTTGACTATTGACAACTCATTACTATTGAATTGTTACTTATAGCTTTTTTTCTTGTTTGTACCTAGTACCTACTTAACAAAACGAACATTTTTAACTGCATGTGCTTTATTTCAACTAATCAACAGTATTTTGAACTGTTTTCCTAAAGAAATGTTATCATTCTTATTAAATAACGCTGTTTGTTTTTTGGATGACCGATACTCTTTTGTTTTAGACAAATTCCTTCAAAATTTTAATTCTGATACCCGAAATTGACGGTAGTATCACACTTCCTTACCAAAACTGACAAACTGAATCGCATCTGAAGTCAAGTAGTCCTGAATAACTACATAGATGCAGCTAAGATGTATTCACTTTTGTTTCCGTTCAGGAGGCTAGAAACGCTAGGCACAAAAGCGTTTTGTACATTATTCCATTAAATTATTACCAATACTCTATACCTACCAAGCTAAAAGATATTGTACTTTAGGCGTTGAACTTGTTACCAAGTCAATACAATCTACTTATAGACTAAGGAAATGATTGGATATAATAAATATTGACTTAACTCGCTAATATGGGCAACAAATAGACAATTAACGGACAACAATCGTACGTTTGTAATCAAAAAACGATGTAAGTGCTTGTGTAAAGCTGTACACATTATGTTTAGGTTGATAACCATTATAGGTATAACCCAAATTAGCAATAAAATTGGAAATATTTTCATTTCTGTATCAGAGAGAATTGTTTTTGTCACTGATAAGTAGGTATTCGATATGAGCACCATTGATAAAATCGTTTCCTAAAAAGTATAGTTTGACATAACAATAGATGCAAATACGAGGTGTTCTCAAAGTTTTCTCAAAACTTTCCTTTCCAGAAGTCCTTACCCATGAAGCCATAAAGACAAAATATTTCATCAGAATATTCAGAATGTACATATTATGAAATGTACTTGTACATATTATGAAATGTACTTGTTGCGCCGAATTAAAATTACTTGTTGATACCTGCATCATCTTTGAAACTAAAAATATAATACAGGGAGAACGAAGTGGACATTTTCTTTTATAACTGAGTAGACAGCGAAGGCAAATCCTAAATACCGGAGTGAAGGTATTGATTGGATTAATTTGTACCTTATTAGGAAAGACAATTTTAATTGTTGTATCATACGCTCGATTATACTTCAATATGACCGCCAAACGGTATTTCTTTGCCTGAGCTGTTTGCAAAGCATTCGTTAGGTTGATTATTTTGGGTGGCACAAGATAAAGTTGCCCCACAGTTTTCTTCTACAGCTTCAAAGCTATCTATTTGATCTATTAATATAGTGAAAACTGCTTAAAAGCCATTTTTATATAGTTATTTAAATAAAGTTACTTCCGTCATAACCGGAAATGATATCAACAGGAATGTCAACCCAAGAATTTCAAATTCGCCCCCCTTTTTGGATATTCGAAATCTACTTCAAATTCTTGCCAAATTACATATCAGAATTCCTTTTCAGTTTTCATGATGGCCTCCAAATGTATTTTCGTTGCCAAACTTGGGCCCTGAATTCGCTAGGCTGACTAATCCTAAAAAGAAGAAACCCGGCGGTAGTTGCTCCCCTACTTTTTTTGTGGCTTTATAATATAGCTTTACAAACTGAACAAAACTTATTTTAAATTTGTTTTATTGATGATACTTTCGGCTTAACCCGAACTTATACCAACCTTATAATTTAAAATTTTCTCGATATTCGAAATCTACGTGAAATTCCCGCTAAAATGTCATTTGTTTTTAAGGTTGACACCAAATGTCATTTCATTCCCAAAGCTAAGTTGCTCATGCAATCAAACACACACACATGGCAAACCCTAGTTCATTTTTGTATTATTTAATAAATGACGGGCCATTTTGGTCTGTCGATTTTTGTTTATAACCGATTTAGCGCAACCCAGCGTCGCATTGCATCATGAACAAATACAAAATATAAAGTCCCTATAGAAATAATAATGATCCATCGTGAAATAAATGTTTTACATTACTAAAAAGGTAATTTGATGCATAATCGAGATATTTGATGAAACGCAGGGGTTACCATACGCCACAACTACAAAAAAATATTGTAATTTGGTTTTGAATATTCAGAAAAATACTATGATCCATCAGTTTTTAAATAAATAACAGCAAAATACACACATTTTGTTATAATTGTAGTCAATAAAAATTAGAGGAATTCGAATATAAAAAATTGAAGATTTCTATTGAAAATTACAAGTGGATGTTATTTTCAGTTAAACCAGAGGTACATGTACATATTTTTGTCAAAAATTGGTAAAAAATGTCTACATTTCTTAAGTTGTTGGCCATTTCAGGCCACAACTGGTGTCAAATATATTCAGTGGTATAGGGTGAAAAATATTGAAAAACCTGTCTTCGCAAAACCATTCCTGAAGCATTCTTAATTAGCTAATTACACTCTAACGATATAATTATTGCAATAATTACTATTACATTTGGTTATGGATATTTAAGTATTAATTTGTAATGCCTTATTAGTGATCGGTATTAATCAGGTTGTACTTGGACTACTATGTATGGATCATTTACGTGATTTGAAATGTTGAAAATAATTTACCTTCGGGAAATTTCTAGCAATAGGAAGGGTGTCTGAACTAGCACCCATATTTTATTTTAATATTACAGATTTGGCATGAGAGGTGACTAAATAATTGAAGAGAGAACCATTCATTGGAAGCACTCGTTTACGACACCATTTTTGGATCAAACAATTTGCCGACCTATAAATAAAATAAAGTGTTTTGCTTATTCAAACGGCAATATTATACACTTATACAGGATACCACAAAGGTTTTGAAACTGTCAATTATTAGGTAGTAAGCAATGAACACTTTAATTACCTATATAAGGTTGGACAAGTTGCAATTTAAAAATTGAACACCCTGCATATTATTAGATATTTCCTAACTCAACAACTCAAACAAACTCAATAAAAATTACAAAAAAGCCGTAATAATATAGCTTGAAAGACATCGGTTTTTAAGTCTCTACTAAGTATCATACATAAAGTACTATAGATGCATTTTTCAAATGGTACACCCTGTATGTTATAAATTAGCGGAACTCTTATTTCAATGATAAGCAAAAACTGTTCTAACATGATATACCTGAAAATAAGCCCCGGTGCACACTTGCGGCTGTTTACCGTCCGGCGTTGCGGCACCGCGAGTTTGTCTGCACACTACCTGCGGCTTTGTAACGGCACCGCATGAATTCGTGTCGCTTGAGACGTCAACATGGAAGTACATAGAAGGAAGCGTGCGATTTTTGCTTACTAGTGTACAAAAATTTTATTTTGAAAAGTAACTGAAGATATTGGGTACACCCGTTTATGGAGTCGAGGCTTACTAGAGGTAGATTTGTTACATCCTTTTCGGATTTAAGCACATCCGGATACATTTTTTAATTACTTTCGAATGAGCATTTCTCATTTGATGGATTTTTAGTGAAAATTTCGTGTAAGATATGATCCCAGGATTCCTTTCGTCAAAGGCCTCCGAGAAAGTTTCGCAAATCTTGATCCATGCACTCCCCTTTTTTAAACGGTCGTGGTACATTTCGGTGGCAATATTCGACATTTCTGGATAATTCTTAATACTGTCGATAAACAGTTCTACATCCAGATTGCCTTCACAGGTCATCGTGTAGTACTGTAGACCCGGAGATGCGGTTGCGGTTCCAAAGATATCGACGGCTCGAAACAGCCGCACCGCGATCGTACGGCACCGCAGCGGCGCCGGACACCAATGTGCATCTTTCAATCTATCGTATCGCTTAGAACTTCAGACCGCAATTCCGGTGCCGTTGCGGCGCCGGACGGTAAACAGCCGCAAGTGTGCACCTGCGCTAAATCTGATATATTGGGTCTCTAAAATGGCAATTGAACCATACTGAAAATAATGATTATTACTAATAGTGCTACCAGCTAGTGATAGATCGTTGAAAATAAGATAAAAACTAGAAAATTTGTTAGTTGTTTCGACTATGTGTCAATAGTCGGTAGCACCACTACTACTATTAGAAATAACTGTTCATTATTAATATAATAATATACTAATAATATACATATAATAGCTTGTAAACTACTAATCAACTATTTTCAAACTCTTATAAAACCCTCTATGTTATTGCCTGCACGCTTATTTTAAACTGAAGCTTTTTCGTTTTCGTAAGCTACAGAAATAATTTAATTGATTTCAGATTAGCTGCATCTTTCGAGAGGAAGCAATGGATAAAACGGTTCTTTGATGAAATCCCTGCCGCCACCAGATCGACTTGCAAAAAGGATAAAGAATTTTAATCATTGCACGAGCACCAATCTGCCGTAAATATTTATTGCGACTGGACCGTTGCTTTCACTTTCCTTGTCAATAGGCGGTGGAAGTACTGTAATCGCAAAAAATTGGAATTTTTGATAATGTATGTTTTGAGCGTTTCATGACATCTTGATCACAAGAAACATGTCACTCTTTACCATCGGTTTGCATATCTACCTCTCGTCTATTCGGTAATCCTTGGCCTCTCTTTAACTTAGAAAATAACTATACACTTTTGATAAAACTTAAACAAGACCAGCGTAAGAGTTACATGGTTTTAGAAAACTCATCCAGTGGCCCTGGAATAAGAATAAAAAAAAAACAGGTATTTCTTGGAGCCGCTATAACTAGAAGGGATCGATCTGGTATCAATTGAATCTTTGTGGTAGACTCCTATTATAGTAGTTTTAAAAAAACTTTACTGCTTCTGAAAATGAATAGAGTTTTGGCGAAAAAAAAATACTCGAACTTCGTTTGTTCCAGATACACCTGATGATATTTCTAATGATTTTAGAAGCGATAAATTTGAGGTTTGGGTTGCCCTTAATAATTTTAGTCACAAAGGACTGTTTATTCTGTTTTAGGATACCTCACTTTTCAAAGCTAGTCGGACATTTGACTTAAAAAAAAAGAGAATCATTGGAAAAGGTTCGATTTGATTGTAATGAAAATTTCGCTACGTTTTTACTACCATGGCAAGGAATGAAATATAGTATGATATTTGAGAATCTCTCTAGTAGTGGCAGATTGTTTTCGTGACTTCCGATGATTTTAACTTAAGAGGGCGGTGTGGAAATTAGAAGGCAAGCTTCATAATTTATTCCTTCAGAGTAATTTATTCCTTCAGAGTTGGTAATTCTTTTGGGGGCAGCCAAAAAATATTTTGACTTCATTGAACGCTTTCCACATTTCAAATTAGCTTATGTGTAGAAAACAAACCTTCTTAGTTCTTCTTCAGCGAAAAGGTGGACAATCTAGCTAAGTGAGGCGTTATTAATGGCGTTGAATTGAGAGAGGACCTTAGTATGCAAGATCACTATTCTCTGCTTGAGGCAGAGGTATGGAAATAGTGGTGTAGTCTATGGGATGTATATTATTCAACTAACCCGACACGTTAACGTTATACGTTAACTCAGCCCTTTATACCTGAATATTACTGGCACACGGTATCATACGTGCAAAAATTAGACACGGCATATTCCCGTCCTATCTGGCAAGACTCAAAATTATTGACTCCAGTTTATATCAACGTTGTGAAACTGAAGGTAACTTATATAGGTACAGAATACATAAATTATTGCAATGTATACTCTAATTTCGAAATAGTTAGGGCTGTCTGCCTATTTTAACATTTCGTACATACTGTCTTAACATGCATGGCATTTTGTCCTAGGATTTAGTTAAGTACTTTTCTCTGTTTTGACCCCCTGTTGTGATTTCCTTCCTATCCGTGGCTTAGGCTTTGTTATGTTAATTTTAAAAAAGCCCTGAGCGAGAAGCGTGCGGCATTGCTTATAAACTCGTTACCATTTCGTTTTAGGTTTAGGTTTTTAATACCGTGATTATTTATTATTTGGTTCTAGCTGATAGGATAACATCTTAGTGCCAAATAAAAAAAGTCATTTTTTGTAATTGGTTTTAGAACAAACTAACCCATTCTGTACATATAATGATAGACTAGCTTAGCCTAGGAAAAACTAGTTTATCGTTGATCCCGAAATCGGAATTGGCCTGTAAATCTACTATAAAATGGTGTAGAATGGAGTAGGTGAAACAAGCTGTTTTCTAGAAACACAAGAATGCACTTTACAGTTTTCAAAAATCGTGACAAAAATAAATAATTCACCAGACATATAATAGTATATTGTTCAAAGATGCGGTAATGACGGTAGTAACTCACGCGTTGAAGTTTGCAGCACAAGTTGGATGCGAGTGCTGTAAATCAACATGTGAGTTATTATCATTACTACGAGTTGAATACCATACTTTATCTACGACGGAATATATGAATAGGACCATATAAATACATAATAATTATACAATACTGACAACATAACCTCACTTTTCGGTCACTTAAATACTGTCACCGTTCGATTTAGCGGTTGACGTTTCATATCGACATTTGCAGTTGTTACAGGGTCAAGGATTGGATAATCCTAAGGGCCGGTTGTACAAATGCGGGTTTAGCACGAGCTTTGTTAAGCCTAAGCTTAGCTAAGCTCAGGCTTAAGGTCGATGCTCGTTGTACAATGGTCGGCTTAGTTAAACCTGGTTGATAATGAAATTCACTACAGTTGGCATCAATGAAGCAATACGTACTGACATAACCATCTGAAAAATTACCTTTTTTGGTTAGGCACTTACGACAGTTTGTGTCAAATTTCGGAAACGACCGTTTCTGTCTCTGTTCTTTCATTTGCTCTCTTTGTTAAATTAGACACAAATCTTTCAAAAAATATTACCTAATAAAGTCACAAGCAATTTGAAGGTTTCTTCTTGACATATCATGGCACTTGCATGCACTTGTATCAGGTTAGGTTTAAACCTCAGCTAAGCTCGCGCTAAGCTTCGGCTTACGTAAGCTCGTGCTAAGCTTGGAGTGGGGGGCTAAGCTAGCATTGTACAACCGGCCCTAAGAATTTCTAAGAGATAAGAGATCATTCTTGGTATGCAGTAGGTGGTGTTCATAACCCACGGCTGGACCATGAGTTATGAAATATAACACACGCTGTTTGTTTATAGGTAGTATAACCTGTTTAGTAGTAGTTTGATAATCGCTGATTCACGTAATGGGAGTAGATAAATAAATTTACTTGACGGAGCGACGCTTCATTGTTATAGCCCGTCCAATTAGCTGACGGTCAAAGCAAAAGCGATGGTAAATATGTATTTCTCGAACGGACTATTTCGGATAGTTAATTTAGCAGGAAATATAAAAAATAGAAGGTATGATACATATATAGATAACATTAATGAGCCAAGGAAACGTATTTTAGACTAATGACATGGCTCAGTCAGCACAAAAAGAAGTACTACCAGTACAATTACCTATGGAAATGATACCTTTGCAGCGTTAATACGATTACATACAGATCAGCTCCATGAGAAATGGAACGACTTGTTTCTCTGTAACTGTTTAGGCTGATGGAACATTTAAGATAACGTGCTTACTGCTAATTGATTTCTACATTGTATAAGATCGTAAAACATATTATATAAATTGGACAGGAAGAGGTGGTGGCAGTTATCGTGAATACACTGAGCGTCATGGCGTCATATCAAGTCTGTTGATTCAGCACTTCCTATTGGCATGCTCCCCAAAGATACACTGACAGTGACATAGAATTTTATTGCTTTAATATTATCTGATTTCCTGCACTATTTCGCAAACGGCTAAATATGACGCTTTTCCATAGCATAATCATGTGACAACAGCGCAACTCTATACAACTGTATATGTATATGTATGTATGTATATGTATGGAGGGTCGCACATCGCATCACACACGTCACAGAGCATGTTGGATAGGATGGTATGATCATGCCACAACATGTACAGGGTGACCTAATAAGAATGGACGCCGGCAATACCTCGGTAACCATTCATCGTATAACTTCGAGCAAAGAATATTACTAGGTAAAACAGCTAAAAGAAATAGCTGGAAATTATTTTCAAGTTCCGCAAGTAGCCGCTAGGGGGCGCAACTGTTACGGTCAATCAGATCAAGATATATTATAAATCCTACCATCATGTAGACTGAACAATTCTCGATTTTTTTTGTTCATCGTTTTTTGCTCTATCTTGTAAGATGTAGTGGTCGGGGAATGTCATAAAGCTTTTTATTTAAATGGCCATAACTTTGGTACAAGTTAGCGGAATTAAACAGACTAGGGCTTGTTTGAAAGAGCTTTTCTTGCATAGTAATTTGGTGTATAAAAATTGTCCGAGCTTATCTTGATTCAGTAGCTACAGGGCGACATTTGATATAATAACAATTATTATGCATTATTACGAAATTTTAAATGGTATGCTATATCTCCTTTGACATAGATATATAGAAGACAAAATTCTTAAAAAGTCAGCGAAAGAGTAATGGTACTCGTATTATTAGAATATGTCTTGCAGACCGAGAAACTATAAATATTGCATTGTACTCAGGTGTACTAACACCACCATAAAAACATCAAACAAATATTTCAATGGATAGCCTATTATGAATACAAAAAGATGAGTTTTATGACCCCTCCAAACCCCTCACTATCCCAATTTCACCCCCACCCAAAAAAGTAGAAAATGATCACGAAACCTAAAACGCCTAAAAACGAAGTTTGAGCTGTTTCTATATTTTTAGTTTTTTTATTACTCCTGCGCGGCCGCTGACACGATTACTAAAAATCATAAAGATTTTACATCCTCGCAGCAGTAGTAATGCTGTGTGAAAACTTAATTGAAATCAATCCTATAGTTTCCTAGTTACACCATACAGAATGATCAGAAGCAATACTCTCGCATGTATACATCAGAAAATTCTAAGTCGACGATCCGTAATAGCCAAGGTAATGTTCGGATGCACCTAAAAAAGTGTATTATGACGCTAGGCCTTTCTTTCACAGGTTAGTGGATGGCCTGTTATGAATACAATAATTTTTGAGTTTTACAACCCCCACCCCCCAACCACCCCAACATCACTCCCATCAAAAAAAAAAAAATAGAAAACGATCAGGAACCTCTAAAACGCCTAAAACAAAGTTTGAGGAATATTTAAATTTTTTGTTTTTTTACTAATTACTCCCCCGCCCATGCACCGATTTTCAAACTTATAGGAACATTACCTACTACTACCCTCCCGGCATATCGCTGCCAAATTTCATAACAATCCATGCAGCGGTTACTGAGATTACATGGATAGAAAAACGCGTACAGACAGACCGACAGACAGACAGACCAACGGAAATGAGTTGTGTGGATTTTCGTTATGCAGACACATAAAACACCCAAAAAGCGTATTATCTCAAAATCGAAAATTTTCACGATCACAATACTCCCCTCACCTATCGGTGTGGGAAGTAAAAGTCCATAATCATGCCATCCACTTTACTTCAAAAATATACTGGCGTCTGCCCGTTACAACAAACACCTTCGCCGTTCCACTCAAGTCTAAATGTCGCATACTGTACAGCGCAGCGTATGTATAGCGGAATCCCGACCAGATTGTGGCTGCCGCGAACAATTAATAACATGTGACGTCATACAGCTTTTCACCTCCGCGGTCGCTTTACGCAAATATAAAATTGAATAACTCCGCCGTTTTTTGGAATATTCAGATGATTTTTTTCGACGTTATTCAAGCGAAGAAATATACTATCACATAATAATAAATTTTCCAAATTTTATTTTTTTGGAAACTTCTCCATTGTCGTCAGTACAAAGCACAGTGTTATATGATCCAACAACCAAAACTCATCTTCACTGTCATTTTGGCAACTGAATATGACTAATAATAAATAGTTATATGCACTAAAACGTCAAATGCTTCGTTCAAACACCTCCTTCACCCAGTCATGGTCTAGCAACCTAGTCCATGACAGGCTACAGACAGCGGTGGATGAAGTGCTAGAGTGGGCGGATCGGTGGCTTATCAAAATCAGCCATTCTAAAATGCAGGCTATCTACTGTACCAAAAAGCGTCGCGGCGCCCCGCCAGAGGTCTCTATTAACGGTAGTCTTCCGTCAAGTACCTTGGTGTCACCCTAGACAAGGGTATGACATAGCGAAACCATACTGAGATATTAAAAACAAAATTCCAAATTACATTTCGACAGCTTTATCCTTTGCTATGTAGAACTTCAAAATTAAGTCTGGTTAACAAAATTCGGCTGTACAAAATCATTATTAGACCTGCAATTACTTGCGACTTGGTGTTTTATAGCTAAGACGCACATGCGAGCTTTGCAGGTACTCCAAAGTAGGATCCTGAGAACTATTACAAATGCCCCTTGGTATGCTTCAAACGAGACCCTGCCTTACTTAAAGGACTATATCAAAACACAAGCGCAGCGGCGCTATGAACAAGCGGAATCGCACAGCAACCCTTTGCTGCGTGACTCAGTGGACTACACGGTCGAGCAAGTCCGCAAACATTCCAGGCCGCGGCTCGCACTGTAACCAAAATTATGTCGTGGTATTTTAGATCATATAAATTCCCTTTTTAGCAACATCCGATCCCAACAAAATTGGGTTTAGAGCATCAAAATTAATTATCCTAGTTATTTTAACGATGCCTATTTTAACAGTTGCACTTCTCTCTTTGCTCTTCTTCTTTCTTCTTCCCTTTCTTCCTCCCTTTCTTTTTTTTCTCTATAACATTGTCTAGTTTCTGGCTGACCAGGCCGACAGGATGACAAACTGACTGACGAACTATGACATAAAGGCAAAGGTCCTCCGGACCGCCTTGACAGTTAACGACGAGTAGTAGTACACCTCCTTCACTCCCTCTTTCTTTCTTTTCACTATATACTCTCAACGCTTGCCCCTTACCTCGCCGCTAGCCTCTTAGCTTGTCACTCTACTGTGTGGCCATCTTAAATTGACCAGCGCGACATGAGGTAAGAAAAGCGTATTGCAGGGATCGTCATTAGCACGTCGGGCCTAAAAAGATATCGAGAAAATAAGTAAAACAAGGACAGTGTCTGGCAGTGTCTGCAGTGATTACCCAATCAGGATGCTGCGCCGTCTTTAAGGTGGGGGGGTATCTGCTGTTGCCTGTTGTAGTTATAAGTTTTAACCATGTAGGATATTGAATGACAAATCATTTGCCTATTTCCTTATAAGTAAAATAAAATAAGGCATATAGGAAGGAAATGGTATTAATTAGTAGTAAAATCGAGTATATATTTGGAACATTTCAATTCGAGACAGCAAATTATTTTTTATTTTTGATATCTAAAATAAAGTAGGAGTTATGGAAACGTCCTTATTGCTTTCACTGAATTCCTTTCGACGGTCAATTTACGATGCCTAGCTGGTACTATGTTTGTACCCTATGATGCAGAGCATCACGACCGCTTTAGTCTCGTTCAGACTTTGACTGAGAATTTTGGAAGAGAGAAATACTGTGATACAATGTTTTTTTATGGTCAGCCTCCCGCAAAGGCTGAAAGCCTATGGCACTGTAAAAGCGCTGCGAGAGGATACGTGTCGGTTCACGTTAGATTTGAAACACTGCAGGTTGTAGCCGTCGGGAAACAAATTCCCGGCAGCTGATTCCACAGCGTCGAAGTTCTCCAAAAGAAGGAATGCTGGAGGAGACTGGTTCGGGGAGTAAGGACCTTGACCTGGTAAGGATGAGCTCGCAGAGCTTCTCTAGTGTTCATGGCTCTAAAAGTGTTATTCTCTGGGAGAGCTCGCTCGAACACCTTTCGTGATAGAATCTGTAAAACAGGGATATGTCAGCCACCCTCCTCCACTGTTTTAGGCTGTGGAGGTCCTTTGTGAGGTTAGGCGTATGGATAAATCTAATTGCACTTTTCTGGATAGTGTCCAGAAGCTCTAGAGAGTACTTCGGAGCGCATCCCCACACATGGGAGCAATACTCCAGAGATGGTCGGATTTGTGCCTTGTAGAGCAGCAGCAGTTGCTCTGGTGTATACAACTTCCTACAGCGGAACAAAACTCCAAGCTTCTGGGATGCCGTTTTAGCAATACTGACGACGTGGTCATGTTAGGACATGTTAATTGTTGATGTTCATCCCCAAAAACTTAACGGAAGGTGATTCGACTATAGGGTGACCCTCCATTTCGACGGTTGGTAAGCCATCGTGAGACTTCTTTGTAAGTGTTGTTGCCTGAGTTTTTTGTACGTTGAACTGTACTTTATTTGCTAATCCCCACTCAACAACTGTTTTGATATCTGCGTTGATCTGTGAGGCATGCTGCTGTCGCCGACGTACCGTCTCCTGGGATGATAGTGGCTTGCCTGGTTCCATGCATGACACTAATGTACTGTCATCTGCGAAGCTGTAGATTGGATTGCATGTTATTTCCAGCAGCTCGTTGATGTACAGCAGAAAAAGTGTAGGGGATAGGACATACCGCTGAGGAACACCGGCCTTTATAGGAAATACGTCTGATGAACAGCCCTCGATTACAACAAACAGAGGTCGGTCGTTCAAAAAGCTATTCAGCCACTGGCGCAGGCCAGGTGGTAGTCCATAAGTTGCAAGCTTGACCAGAAGTCCCTTGTGCCACAATCTGTCGAAAGCTTTCGATATGTCAAGTGCAACAATACGGGGTTCGCCATGATTGCCTATTGCTCTGTTCCACAAGTGAGTGACCTAGGCAATGAGGTCACCTGTAGACCTGTGCTTACGGAAGCCATACTGGCGATCATTTATGATGTTATTGTTGTCCAGGTATTTCAGGAGCTGTGTGTTAATGACAGTCTTCATAACCTTAGACATGATGCTGAGAAGAGCCACAGGTCTACAATTGGTGGGATCAGTTTTTTTTGCCTTTCTTAGGGATTAGTTGTACGCAGCCAATCTTCCACGAAGCGGGAAACACGCCTCGTTGATACGAATGTTTGAAGAGCTTGCAAAGAATAGGTGGAAACTCAGTGGCACAGCGTTTAAGGAGAATGGCTGGAATTTGGTCAGGACCAGTAGCTTTATTCGTGTTAATTTTATGGAGGATGCTTTTTACATCTCGATATTGAAATTTGACCTTTGCCGTTCTCGAGTTCACGTTTATGGTGGTGGTCGGAGTACTTCCTTGAAATTCTACAGTAGAATTGGCTGCGAAAAGCTTCCCCAAAATGTCTGCTTTTGCTTTAGGAGCAGAAGCGGTGGACTTGTCCTCTCTGGTTAAGGGTGGTATTGACGAATAGGAAAAGTTCTGACTAACAGCCTTAGCTACAGACCAGAATGTTCTGGACGAACTAGGATATGAGAGGAGCCTGTTCTTAATTTTTTGGTTGTGTTCCTCCTTGCCGCTGTCAGTCGTGCGGTTACTTTCACCATTGTGTAGATTGTTGGAGTAGTTGTGAGATATAGGTCCAACACACTAGCAAAATCTCCGTGGCGGCTGGGGATCCTTGTTGGTTCTTTGACTATCTGCTCCAAGCCGCAGTTAATAGCGAAGGCTTCAGCTTCACGTCGCTCGTCGTCCGTTTTGTTTGAGTGTTTGAGCCAGTATGAGTTGTGAACGTTGAAGTCACCCAGAAAGACTATCTCTGAATGAGGGTGATCTGATTGCAGCGCGTCCACAGTGACTGAAAGCTTATCGAAGAGCTCTTTGCAGTTGTTACTGCGTGGTGGCCTATAAATGCAGCACATAAATTTGGAATGATTTTGGAAGGATATTTTAAGCCATATTATGTCAAATCCTCCCAGTTCGAGCTCTTCCTCTCGATGACAAGAAATCCCAGATTTAACGTACACGCATACGCCAAACCTATGTCTAAATCGGGTGTATAAGTCATATCCGGGATATCTGAAGCAGTTATCCATTGTTGAAGAGCCGACTTGAGTTTCCGTAAGAGCCAGAATGTGTGGCTCCTCTACGTGAAGGTGTTGATGGACAGAGTTTATGTTGGAGGCAAGACCTCGTATATTTGTAAAGTCGGCTCTGAACAAGTTTCTCTGGCCTTCGGGCCTGTCGTCAGTGCGAAGTTGCTGCGAAGGACGGCTTCTGTTGTTAGCCTGACGAGGAGTGGCAGAACAATTCTTTAAACAAACTTCGCTTAATGTTCCCCCCGGACCACCTGGCACCCGGAGATCCAAACGGTCAGGTATTTTACCTCCGAAATCATTTGGTCCTGGAAAAGCCATTGCATTTTTTACTTTTAAATAATCCAATTTTTGAGAAACCGGGAACATCAGCCCAGCGACGGAATATGAGCCGTGAGGCCATTTGGCGCCGCCTATTTCCTGGAACCTATTTCTAGTTTCCCGGAAATATTCCGATGTGGGGTGATTGCACCGCGGGTGAAGCTAAGTGACTGCACTTCTCCCTCTTGTGGCTGATTGCAGAGCTAATAGTACATGATGCACCGTCGTCGGTGGGGTGCAGACTAGCTCGCGTCCGTAGCAGGAAGCTACACGTGCACCCTGGGTAACGCTAAATGAGCTAGAGCGAACCTGGCAACCAGACTCTTTTTTTTTGAGATTTCCTGGTTAAAACATGACGAACATAAGTGCCAAAAACTTACAGACTAGAAATATCGGTAGTTTTATTCGTATTTGTCAGCTCAATGTGGAGAGCATAAGCAGAGCTAAAAGCGAATGCATCTCCAAACTACTTTTGGACAATAAGGTTGATGTCATAGCGATCCAAGAAACTCACGCCGACAGTGAGAAATCACTCACCAGACGGGGACACATTTCTGGTTATACATTACTGGGAGCCACTTATCACCATACTTACGGCGTAGCCTCTTATATTCGCAATATTGACAATGCCCAACTCGTTTCCAATGACACAAATAACAACATACATAGTGTAATAGTAAAAGTGGGAGAAGTCACAATTGTAAACGTATATAAGCCACCGGCAGCGGAGTGGCCTGAACAACCACTTCCAGTACAACAGCATCCGACTATATATATTGGAGACTTTAACAGCCACCACCAACGGTGGAGATACCCCGACTGTGACGAAAATGGCACAAGGTTGGCTGACTGGGCTGATGATAATGATATCTTTCTTGTATTTGATGCCAAAGATAAAGGCACTTTCAAATCAGCAGCCTGGAACTCAGAAAGTAACCCTGATTTGTGCTTTGTGAGCTGCAACCGGAAAGGGATCTCTATACCAGCTAACAGAAAAGTCGCAGAGGCCTTCCCACAAAGCCAACACAGGCCAGTTTTCTTAGAGGTGGGAATCCAAATACCCCTAATACGATCCATCCCTCGGCCTCGATGGAATCTTGCAAAGGCGGACTGGTGTAACTACTCACGGGAGCTGGACCGGCTGGTACAGTGGATACCGCCAACATCGAACAATTAGAAACGTTTCGTTGGAGCAATGATGAGCGCTGCAAAAAGGACCATTCCTAGGGGATACAGGAAGGAATATATCCCTGGGTGGGATGAACGGTGCGAACTCCTATACGGCGACTTTCAGGAAACCAACAATCCAGATATTGCCGACGAACTCATCTCTGCCCTGGACAGCTCACGAAGGCGTAAGTGGGAGGAGACTACGTCGGAAATGAACTTCCAACACTCAAGTCGAAAGGCCTGGAGCCTTCTTAGAAAACTAGGCTCAAGCACGCCATCCACACGGGCACCGTCGGGAGTAACTCCAGACAAGATTGCTGCGCATATTGCAGAAACGTCAAGAGCACCTTCTGATAGAGAGCATAAAAAACGCGTGAAGAAGGAATTGACTTTACTGAGGAGGAACGCTCCTACCCAAACAACGTTTTCCCGACCCTTTTCGATCGAAGACATTAATAATGCCATATCAGATGTTAGGCCTGGAAGGGCTCCTGGTTTCGACGGCGTCCTGCCGGAATTTCTCATTCACGCAGGTCGGCAAACAAGAGTGTGGCTATCTCTCTTCTTCACGAACCTCCTTAATACGGGAAACCTCCCACGGGAATTCAAAAGAACGAAGGTCATATCAATATTAAAACCCGGTAAACCGAACGATCAACCCGCCAGCTACAGACCTATAGCCTTGCTCAGTTGCTCCTATAAATTACTAGAAAGAGCCGTCTACAACCGACTGAGCGCGACTATCTTAGACCGGGTCCCGATAACCCAGGCTGGTTTCAGACCGGGTCGCAGTTGTTGTGATCAAGTGCTGTCCCTCACAACGCATATAGAGGCGGGCTACCAGCAAAACATGAAGACGGGAGTGGCGTTTGTTGCCCTCACTGCCGCATACGATACGGTCTGGAGGGAGGGTCTCCTATATAAGTTGCTGCAGGTGATTCCCTGTCAGACCACTGCAAGACTCATAAACAACATGTTATGCGACAGAAAGTTCCAAGTAATCCTAAACGAGAAAGCAAGCAGGCAACGCAAATTGAACAACGGACTTCCACAAGGCTCAGTACTGGCCCCCTTACTTTTCAATCTATATATATCTGACATGCCAGAAACAGTCAGTTACAAGTTTTGCTATGCGGACGATATAGCCATAGATTTTTCCAATAAGAGCTTCAAGAGCGTTGAGCATGCTCTTTCTAACGACTTGTTAGCTCTAAACAACTACTTCAAGAAATGGAGACTAGTACCGAGCCCCAACAAAACTGAAGTTTCCTGCTTCCACCTGAATAACAGGCTGGCTAAATATGAGCTGCAGGTGCTTTTTGCAGGCAAGCCCCTGAAACATAACCATTTCCCAAAATATCTTGGAGTAACGTTAGATCGCACCCTCTGCTATAAGAAACATCTCGCAAACACTGCAGGAAAACTCAGAACACGCAACAACATTATCCAAAAGCTGTGTGGAACGACGTGGGGTGCCACTGCTCCAACTCTACGAACCAGTGCACTAGCTCTTGTCTATTCGTGTGCTGAGTACTGTGCGCCTGTCTGGATTAACAGCCATCATACCAGACTAATTGACGTCCAACTAAATCACACTATGAGACTTATTACAGGCGCAGTAAAGACAACCCCAACTCAATGGCTGCCTGTACTTTCTGGAATAGCCCCACCGCAGCTGCGAAGGACTGACGCCCTTCTAAGGGAGTATAACAAGATTGCGGCCAACAACAAACTGCCCATCCACCGAGCAATACCCCCGTTGCAGATAAACAGACTTAAATCCCGACAACCACCAATAAGGGATGTGGAAGGGCTTAAAACCAGTAACTTCGACTCCTTAAACCAATGGCGCTCCCAGTGGGAAGGTTTTGCGGAACACCACTCGCGATGCGCATTTATGGGGGCAGCCTTACTTCCAGGATCAGAACTACCCCGGAAAGAGTGGGTAAAACTTAATAGAGTCCGAACAGGCCACGGCAGATGTGCCGACTCCCTTTACAAGTGGGGCTATGTGCAATCTCCCTTATGTGACTGTGGCGCGCCCCGCCAAACTATAAACCATATTACGAGCGAATGTGAACTGCGTGCGTTTCAGGGATCGCGAGAAGAGTTCTTCACAGCCACACCGCTGGCGCTGAAGTGGTTGAAAGAACTGGATATCAACCTGTAAATACCAAAGACTATGTATCTTAGTTTGTAGCTGTATCTGTTTTATTTTAGTATAGGTTATAATAGTTTTTTATCTATATTTACTATTGTCATGTTTTTGAGCCATACGATAAATAAATAAATAAAAACCGTCGTCGGTGCAAGGTGTACCATCACCTCTGGACGATGGGGTCGCCACATCCCTACGTCAAAATGCCATGTGCCACTATGAATTCCTTGGTCAAATCTTCCGTACGAGTATGCTGCTCTTCTGTACATAAATATACAGTAAAAATAACATACTTCAAAACCCCAAAAAGAAATTGAAAATTAGTACTTTGGAAGAATGATGAATTACTAGCCAGCTAATGAACCGCTCATTGGAGCCTATAAGCAGCTTTTTGCCTAGTGCTTGTCCAGAGTGAGTTAGAGCATCGCTGGCCATCTACCTCGTTTGACTATTGGTTATTAACCTTGTGGGCGGTAGCTGCATATGTCACATCTTGGTTCTGGATCGAGAAATGGCAAACAGTCCATCTTTGCTTCATATTTAGCCACTTACCGCTTCTAATATGAGGAACCTTTACCCGCTGAGTTCTGCCATGCAGATCATGTATTGTGAAAACCTTAAAACTGATCGCTCAGAAAATTCTAGAAAAACAAGTTCAGCTAAGAGAAGTGTATAGTGTATACAATCAAATGCTTTAAAACATCACTGCTGTAGTAATTCCAAGAATAAAATCATCGCATGGTTCTCAAACCTTTGCTCTTCGCGCCGCCCTGTTGGACCTATTGGATCAGCACTACAAAAAGAAGAACAACTGATAGACAAAATTTGGAAGAAATCTATTGCATCTTTATCTTTTTACGAGTATTTTCATCCCTTGTGTGCTCCACCAATCATGTAAACATGCTCCCCTTAGGTGGCGCGCCCCACAGTTCAAGAAGCGCCGACAGACAAGGTGCTAACTGTACTATCAACTCTGACAGATGCATTCACTTTGGGTATCTCAAATGTCTTCAGATCCCATCACAGCTTAAACGTTAGAGAATGTGTTCTTAATAATGTAAACCAAAGTACCATTTAATTCGAATACTGTTGAAATAACTAGACTTGTTCAGGGAAAGGGGTCTCCCTAGGTGCTTCAATGTGAGGTTCAAGCAACGGTGGTGTGCACGGCATGGCGCCATATGGTAACTCTGCTCCATTGGATTCGGATCCTATACTATGAGGATTTCAATAGGCCGCTGCAAATCAGCTGTTTCGTGGCAACTAGATTCATATATTGGTTGGCGATCATAGGTAAACATGTTGGATTTTGAGATAGGAAGTGTTTTGGACTGCTGCAACAATTCCGATGCAACTCGGATCGGAATCGTAGGAAGTGATGGTACATTTTTGAGATGAAATGAAACGTGTATTGATGTTAATTAATTAGCAATAAACGCAAATTTTCAGAATCTCTTCAAACTTATTTTATATTTTTACTTCCCACACCGATAGGTGAGAGAAATATTGTGATCGCGAAAATTTTATGATGTCTATATAACGAAAATCCACGTCACTCATTTCCATCGATCTGTCGGTCTGTCGGTCTGTCGGTCTGTCGGTCTGTCGGTCTGTCGGTCTGTCGGTCTGTCGGTCTGTCGGTCTGTCGGTCTGTCGGTCTGTCGGTCTGTCGGTCTGTCGGCCTGTCGGCCTGTCGGCCTGTCGGCCTGTCGGCCTGTCGGCCTGTCTGCCTGTCGGCCTCTCGGCCTGTCGGGCTGTCGGCCTATCGGTCTGTCGGTCCGTCGGTCTGTCGAACTGTCGGTCTGTCTGTCTGTTGGTGTTTTTCTAGCCTCGTAATCTCAGTAACCGCTGCATGGATTGTGATGAAATTTGGGCAGCGATATGCTGTGGGGTCGTAGTAGGTAATGTTCCTATAATTTTGAAAATCGGTGCATGGGTGGCAGAGTAATTAGCAACAAAAGATTTCAAATATTCCTCAAATTTCGCTTTTAGGCGTTTTAGGGGTTTTTTTCTTGGGAGGGTGGGTGGTGAAATTGGGGTGGTTAGGGGTGGAGGGGTTGTAAATCTGAAAAATGTGTCGTATTCATAATAGGTTGTCCATTGACCTGCGAAATAAAGACCTAGCAGCATAACACACTTTTTTAGGTCCATCTGAACATTGCCTCGCCTATTGCAGAAATCAAGACACTTAGAATTTTCTGACATTTTTTAAATTTGGGGTATCAACAAAGAGTGCCGAGTGTCTTGAGTAAGATAGACCCTGGTGAATCCTATATATTTCGTTCTCTTCGACTACCTAACTGAGAACTATTCAGATACATATTACACTTAATAATTCTATAATCTCTAACATGATTGTAATGAAGTTTTGACCCCATCTCGTTACCGACGGAGAAAGTGTGCAATTTTTGGGGATCTGTGCATTGTGCTTCGGATAAGTATCAGGGCACCCAAAACCTTGTTTTAAGTGTTTGTGTGTAGGGGATATTTCAATTAAATTAGGTTAAGTGTAGGAATCAAGGGTGTAGCTGCCCCCGTATCTGCCGTATCAACTATACAGGGCCCTCGGACCAGGGGAGGCCCCAACGTAATTTTTTTCTTTTGTAAGAAATATTCACCCCTCCGAAGGGCCCACAAACACATTTTTATACGGGGCGCCGCCAAGACACGCTACGTTTCTGGTAAGATTAACAGTTTGCTAAACTTCGCCACTGATGCCCTTCCTGATGTAAGCTCTTTCTTATATAATTTTTTTAATAAAGACAAATTATTATTATTATGTATTAACCGCAATCTAATAGTAACGCGCTTCACTGGTTCATAATTAAAACTACGTCTATTGAAATATAAAACTAATACTCCGACAACCTCTGGAGCCGTTATTAAAGTTCAAGATATTTGACAAAAATTAATATGGAATGATTGGCTGCTTTCTCAGGTAACAGCTTTTTTTGGAATAACTTTCAATTCGGTAATTTAGTAGTAGTAGTAGTGATGGAGAGGCGAAGCCAGGCAAGTAGCCCAACTTTGGCCTTTTTTGCCAACCCAGGAACCAACACTGAAAACTCTAAAAACCGTACGTCCTAAAAAGATCCACCCTGTCGAACCTACCAGATCTTTTGATGGAAGGCAGTGTGTCTGACCATCTCACTGAGTGTAGTGACTCCTCCTCGAAATCCATTGTGCTGACTATCTGTACCCTGAAGTTGCGATACACAGCAAATCTACCCAGGAAGTGAGACGCTGTTACGTCCTCCTCCCAGCATCAAGAGCAGAGGTTCCCTACCGCTCTCATGAGTGACGAATGTCTGTTCAGCAAGCAATGGCATGTAGGTTAGGTTTTAAGTAGTAGGGCGATTATGCATCCTTCCATCCTTCCACTGCAACCTATTGTGGCTCATGCCTATTTAGAGTTCACCGTACAATCCACAATTCTTGACGAAGGCGATGGTCGCGATGGGTGAAACTTCCTTGAAGCCAAAGGGTTCCAGTTGGACAAGTAAAAAAGTCTGGAACTTAGCTCTTTCCAGTACTGGACAGGAGCACAGAATATGCTCCGCTGTTTCGTACTCCACATAACCGAAGCGACAGTCCGCTGTTTCTTCAAGACCCAACTTCCGCATGCGAACAGTGTCCCCCCTTCAACAGACCAACCAGAATGCGGAGATTATTTCTGTTCCATTCTATGATCTTGGGGGGATGGGGGGTGGCTGTAAGAGTGCAGGAGTGCCTTCCTCTCGACCCAATCTGAGATGGTTTTTTAGCGGTGCTTTTCGCAATGCCCGCAAATGGTTCTGGTGCTAAGAACACAAATTCGGTTCTCCCTCTTGCGGGCGCGTCGGCCAATACATTGCCTTCCACTTCGCTGACTTGGAACCCAAACCAAAGTTACTTTGTTCCTTGTTTCAAGTTCGTTGAGGGGGTGTTTACAGTTCCATATGAGTCTTGATTCAACCCGTTTGAAGCCCAGTGCTTTTAGGGCAGCCTGGCAATCTGAAAAAGTTTTTATATATTTGTTTGTCAGGGGTCTTTTGATAAGTTCCCTGACTCCCAGCTCTATGGCTATCATTTCTGCTTGGAAGTCTGTATTATACCTACCAAGGTTTACTGAAATCTTAACTCTTTGATCGGTACAAACTACTCTCGCTCCTGTCTTCAGTTCCGACTTTGAGCCATCAGTGAATAGCGCAAGATCTCCACTCGCCCTTCCTGGGAAAAGGACATTGTGGGACCTCTCTGCGTGCGCTTGGGGAACTATAGAGTCCGAGACCATTCAGAGTATGTGATGTTTTATAATTTCACCCATGATACCCGTTGTGTCTGATCCTAGTTCCTTTTTATCCTGTCTGCCAGTTGATAACAGTCTGTAGGCAGCCATTCTGGCACCTCCCTCTACCTCAATGTGTACAGGGGTTAAGCTTAGGATAGTCTCCATGACCAGTGTTAGTGATGGCTTGTAGGAACCCCCATCAAAGTTTGAGCATCTCTCTGCCTGTATTCAGAAGCCATAGCGAACGGCTTTTGTCGGGACCCGATATAAATCTTTTAGTATGCCTGCAGTTATCCCTCTCTAACCAGGCTCTCACCAGTTTCTTGTAAGCTCAGCCGTCCAAGACAAAAGACACATGTTGCCTGCTATTTTCAAGCATCGGTTTGGGACCGATGCAGGAGCTGCCGGCCCCTATCTTAGCTAGACGGTCTGCTTTCTCGTTCCATGGTACACCAATGTGTCCGAAGACCTACAACAGGGTCACATTCTTGTGGCATGCTAGTTTCTGAAGGACGTCCGAGAATTCTTGAGCCAGAGCTGATCGCTCCATTCGGTAATTTACTTTAATTGTTTTTCCACTGTATTTCGTTCTTGCAATAAATGACCGTAGACATGTACATATAGTGGGCTCTCCTACTATTACAAAAGAATGTGTCTTCGGACGTAGTAGTTGTAAGCTAAATATTATAACATGTGTACAAAAATGGTTACATTAAATACCATACATACACAATTAGTGCTCTAGGAATAAATTTAAATTCGAATTTGTGAGATAATGGGAAAATAATTTCAGATGGCTAATTAACTTTGTCTTTTCTCGGTTCCTCCAGTTTCCTGTTCCAATTAACTCTTAATTGGCGGTCATTTAGACTGAATCTCACCGCTTTTTACCTTTGAATCACCTCTAGCAGTTTGAGTCAGGCTGGTATACAGCCTTCCGGTCACATAATAAAATTTTATTACCCCGGAACAATGTTTTGTAGTGCCTTTTTAACGTCTGCCCAGGTGGAGTGGAGAAGGTCTCATACGCTATTATCCTGAGGAGGCTACGAGTTGAGTTCCAGGCTGTTATCATGAGTTTATTACTATGTATGTGGTTTAAATTTTATATTACAAGATTATTGCAACTTGAATTGAATGTTAGATATTTATTCTTCAACAAACTTAATCGGAGTAGAAGAATAACAAAAAATCTAGTAAATGCAGGGTTAGAAGATGCATCTCTTGTTTATAGCAGAGGATCTGCAATACTAGAGGCATAGCGGCTGCTATGAAAAGGCTATAGGTTAGGCGAAGATTGGTTTGGTGATTTCGGCTTTAACAGCTAGTTGCACCAGTAACACTTAAGATCAGCTTTCTACTTAGGTGGATCTAGGATGACAGTGTTTCTTTGCACTGCTGTCTAAGGAGCAGTTAAGGGTAAGCCAAACCATTGTCAGGATAAGCGTTAGATTTTTCTGACTTAATTGTGAATGCTTTTAACCTCCTTGTTGTCCATATAATGAGTGGTTGAGATAATATGTAAAAAAATCCCAGAAAAAGAAAAATGGACCGCAGAATTGAAAATACCACGCTTGACTACCAGCGGCATTCAAACCCGCGCTCCGGAATTCTAGTCCGAAAAATGATATTACATGCTTGAAGAAGATGATGAAGTGGACAAATTAAACTTAATTTTGCATGAATTTTCTGGACAAGTGTTTGAGAGGGTGGATTACTTCGATAAGTTTAATGAACTCACTTTTTTCCGTCGATTCAGGATGATAAAACCTACAGCTGTGTATATTCTATGCCTGATTGAGGATGAAATCGAATATCCCTATGGCATCTAATATCATGTTGCTAACTGTATATAGATATTTTTAGAATACATTTGCAGCAATAATAGTGTGGTTCCTATGCATCAGCTTCTGATAATTCTTCGTGTGCAACAGGCTCGTATCTTTCCTGTATAGCGGACTTCTCTGGAGTCCATCGGTTGACCATAAAAATGACACGTGAATGACATTCCAATCTGGGATATAGGACACTGATCACAAAACTATAATGTTTGCGATGTTGCCAAGTATTTGCAATACTTAATAAGCTTTAGTTACGACTGCCATGGGCACCTTAAGGGGCGCAAATAAGCCTCCTCATACCTATTGAAAGGGATCGGTGCAACTAGCAGTAAGTGAGCTAACATTCACAGGGTTGATCAAGGTATCCCCTGTGACCCTAGTCTTGAACTTGAGGGAGTAGATTTGACAAGAGAAATGGGCGTGGTATCCTTATAAGTGACTCTACTGCATTCTTGAAACGATTTCTATCAAAAACGAGGAAGCTGAATGCTCCCTAAGGGAATTGTTAATTCTTTTGGTGTCGAGTAGGGAAAAATCAAACGGTGATGAAAAATAACCTAGAAAGTGCATTTTTAAAAGAAATTAACATTCCAGTTTCTTGCAGCCTTACCGATTAATCTTTAACCTTTACGTCCTCCCCAATTCTTCTCCTTTCCACAAATTCGTTTATGCTCCTCTATATTCAAAAATACTGTTTTTTACTATCAATAGAATAGCAAGGGAGTGAACATGAGGCAGCAGTCTCTGGGCGTGCTCCTTTCCATTGGTTTCAAGAATAGGGCTCTGGCAAAGCCAGCAGACCCTTCAAAGCTGTGGATACCCTTGGCACGAAGGTGCAGTCTACCACTTGCTTCTCGATGCAGCAGTCCCGTGAATACATCTAACGCTCGCGTTAGTGGAGGAATTATGGAGGATAGTGCAGTGAAGTAGGTTTCGTTAGAATACCGGTAAAAACGTGAAAAGTCCCACACGGCAAGTAGGTGAGAAATTGGCTGTAGGCTGCTCGTAAAGTTGCTGCCCAGGTCTGATCTGCGTGAAACTGTGGATCAGGTTTTTTAGTTTTAGAAAGAAAGTCATTAATGATCTGAGGCAGAAATAATGTCGGAGCCAACACAGATCCCTGCGAAACTCTGTTAAGTCGTAGTTTGGTTCCCATTTGCACTAAGATGACAGGAAAACATTTGATTTTCGGTATCCGGTGAAAGATTCAGCGCACCAGACAAAAATATCGTCCATCATCTTCTACTAGACGATGCTTCTAGCAGTGATAAAGTTTGGGTTGTTAAATTTTATTTTTAAGTCACTAAATACAAAATAATATAAATAATACTTAGACCACTACTTATCATTTATGTTTATAGTTATGATTTTATGTTTTAGTTTTGAAGGCATGAGTGTGTGCTTTCAGTCACTGAATACAAAATAATATAAATGATACTTAGACCACTACTTATCATTTGTATCTATAATTATGATTTTATGTTTCAGTTTTGTGTTGATATATGAAATCAAAGGAATTTCAGTAGAAGCCAAGCCATTGTTGATACATTGATTCTGTTTGATACGTTACGGTGAATATATTTGTTTACCACATAGTAGATTATGTATTAGATTATGAACAGTGGCAGATTCTGCACTCGAGCGAAAGCGTGCGTATAAGGAACCCATGAGTATATCGGATTTTCATTCTAACTGAGTAACAGGCAGTATTTCCTCAACCATCATCAATTTCCATTATGAACAACTACGAAATTAATGAAAAGGCACTTCTTTCAACGTCTTTTAGTGAATATAACCTCAAATTCGCTGATGAAAATAAGGAAGCCACCAGATTTACGATTGAAACAGATGGTTTTGGAATCCACGACATTAAAAATAGTTACGAGATATCCGTTCTTGCAAGTGTTAGAGTGAAACTACATGCAAAACGTGTAAGAGGCAGGTTTCAGGGTACTCGTTCTTAAGCTGCGAAAACATCTGAGTGCACATGACTTGAGAACACATACATATCCGTGCATCATGTGTTGGTTCTAGTTTTTACGTCGCATGCGTGTATTCTCAACTCGCTCCACAAGATTTGGCTCGACCCGTGCGCGCCCAAACTCGCGTGCGGGTCAGTCCGCATGCCCTGAGACACGACGAATGGGACGTCCGCATTTGCACAGTCGTGTGTACTCAAACCATGTGCGCTCAGATGTGTACGCAGCTTTAGACAATTGTATGAATGTTTGTGTTCTATTACTGATAACGGTTTTTTGAAATTTGTAGATATAGAACATGTTCCGCAGTTTTTAACCAGAAGACGATTGAAAAAGTAAGTTATCGCAACTTACTCAAATACTATACAGGGTGAGTCAAGCTCAACGCCTTTGATTCTTGTGACCAAAAGATCTTCAGAAAAATAGGTATGTGATTGTATGTAAGTCGATTTAGACAACATTTTGAGAATATTGACTTTTACACGGGGTAACTAATGAAAGCGTGACATATCAAAGTTGTTCTATTAAATGGAACACCCTGTATGTTATTGCATATTTAGATGCCTTGGTCAATTTTAGTGTGACTTGCGTTACACATGGTACTTAAAACGAACCATTTAGATGCAAATCAGCATTTTTGGTATTAAGTATCAAAAAAAAATTGAATATTGCAGCGACTATCAAATTCAGAAGGTTTTCACTTCGTCATACGACTAAACCATGAAATGCGTCAGCTTAGGTTAGATGCTAAAATTTGTATTATTTTTGTAGTTGGAGAAATCGGTTGATGAATTAAGGAAAATTCAGTCACAGATAAGTAGATTGCCTACCTTTTTAGACAATGAATTTAAAATTTGACAGCTTTTCTAATGATTTTTCAATTTCCCTACCAATAGGCAACCCAGGAGACTATAAAACATAAATAAAAACCCGTTCAGATGGAAGAAAACGACTAACTTAGCATAAGAATACAGATGAACTATAGAAAAGAGAAAAGACTATAAAAATGCATTACAACAAATGAAATGAAACAGCGGCGGTAACATATCTGAGGTCAAAGAGTAGCTGAGGCCAAAAATGGATATTTTTTCACAGCCTCCTAGCTACTGCAAAAACAATTAATTTTTTTTAAATAAATGGAAAACTACCAGCGATTGGTGCTGATCGTTAGAACGCAGACTCAAATTAAAAAGATTAGGTATTCCCATTTAAAAAAATCAACTCATCTGTGATTGAACTTTCCTTAATTAGTCAACCGATTTCTCTGATTTAGAACAATAAAAATTTTACCGTCTAACCTAAGCTGACGCATTTCATGCTTAGTCACATGAAAAAATCACAGCCTTGTAATCGCTGCGATATTCAATTTTCTTCTGATATCTAATGATATCAGGAATCTAAATAATATGCAATAATCTACAGGGTATTCAAATATAGTCCAACTCGACGTACACACACTCCCATAGTCGTTTTTTTGAAAAGAGATATCGTTTGGTCACAATAGTCCTAGGCGTCGAGCTTGACTCACCCTGTATATAGACTTATGAAAACCTCGAATTGAAGCGAGCACCATTTTTCTGATATAATTAGATCATAAAATAATTATATTATAATATATTGCAGTTCGCTGAAACATGACTTTTCGGTTCACGTACAGGCACGAGATAGGTATATGAAATATTAGACCTTATTTTTAGTGTATTTTCTGAAATTTATGTGGTGGCTCTCTGCATCATCGCATTTTAATGACCCATTATTACGTACACATACATATGTTAAATATTACACTTGTGCAAAAGATTAAAGATTAATTTCAGTCAAACATGTTCTACTTTGACACGGGCTAGAGAGGTGGCCGAAAATTTAATAAATAGTTTATCTTTTAGCAGATTTGGTTGCGAGGATGGGCCTGTAAGGCGCAATGGGTAAATTAATACATGACGAAACGAATGTTACTTATTTCTCGGTAACCACTGCATCAATTTTAATGAAATTTGGGCTGCGAATACTATCGGGTCAAAGTAACTAATTCTGTTGCTATATTTTTGATCAGTGTAATTTTTAAGCGCTTTAGAGGTTCTAGATGATATCTCTTTCGTTTTCTTGGAGCTGAAAGATCCCCTTGATCTTTGAAACTCACATAATAGCGATTATAGTATTTTTAATACTACACAGAACGCAAAAAGCATTCCTAAAATTACAAAAATGTATTAAGTTGTTTACTTGTTTGCAACAGCTTCGTAAAAGTGAAAATATATTACGCATGCATAGGCACATAATTATAGCACACCGTTAAAAATTGGCAGTCGCGTAAAAATTAAAATATATGTTTACGTATATTGTGATAAGGAAATAAATAATTAAAAGTTCACTGCTTCGTTAGCATGTACCCTCAAAAAGCTGATATGTAAATGAATGAGCGTAGTCGAATAATTTCTGGGAATCTGGATAAGTCGTAATGTCGCTCTAGAGCATGTAAATTGATAATTTGGACATTTGGTCACGCAAGGTGTTGCTTACTTTTAGTGTGGTATCTGAATTTGCCCACCGAGGTTGCTGAATTTATTAATTGTATTTATAATTCTATTTTATTTGTAGTATCTTTTATACGGACTTGTAGTAATATACAGGGTGGGCCAATAGTGCGTGGACGGAAGAGTGTGGTCTTACTAAAATATATTTTAGAAACTTGTCACCTGATCATGGTAGGGAACCTTGAGGGCTATAACAGAAAAATAATTTCACTTGAATTTTGACGTTTATACAGGGTGATTCATATCAAACTTACATTTTTTTAGAATGGAACCCCCTATATATTGTTGCGTATTTGGATTCCTTGGCAATTCTAGTGTGACTTATCATACTTGGAACTTTAAGCGATTTTTGGTATAAGTAGGTATCTGAAAAAAATTGAATATCGCAGGGATTATAAAACCTAGAAGGCCGTGACTTTGTGGTATGATCAACCATGAAACGCAACATCTTAGATTAGACGGACAAACTTTAATTTTTTTTATAGTTGGAGAAATTAGTAGATTAATTAAGGAAACTTCAATCGCAGATAACTTGATTTTTCAAATGGGAATACCTATTTTGGTTTATAGAATCAAATGTAAAATTTGATTACCTTTCTAACGATATAGGACTCTCGATATCAATCTTTTTTAGTTCTCATTTTATTTCAAATTTTCAGTCGAATTGGTGATTTTCAATTTTCCTGCGTGCACGCAACCTAGCGGGCCATGAAAAGTAAACAAAGGCCCATTAATATGAAAGAAACCAACTAACTTAGAAAGGTGCGAACGAACTAGAGTAGCGAGGCAAGATCATAACAATTCCTTACAACACATCAGCTCTAACCGGATACAAGAGCGGCAAGATATCTAATGTCAATGAGAAGCTGGGGTATGACAAAAGTGTTTGTTTTTCACAGCCTACTAGCTATTGAGGTCTATTAGAGCTTGACAACTTTCCATTTCGATTGAAAAATTTTGAAACAAAAGAAATACTACCAGCGATTTCTGCTTACAGTCTAACATCTTTAGAATGAAATTTCACATTTAATAGGATAAACAAATTAGTCATTTCCGTTTAGTTAAGTCAAAAGTGAAGATATCTCTAACTGAAGCATTCTGAACATCTATTGAAATGATGCTAGAATTTTTTAATTACGCTATGTTGTAATTGTGTTTATTTCATGTAGTTTTCTACAAACTTAATAATGTTTTACAATTTAAACAGACCCCAAATCAAGTTTCATTTTCCGTGATTTTGCTAATAAGTAGAAGTATTTACTGAAGAATTTGAAGGGTTCCAGTCAGAGGTATCATTACTTTTGACTTACTGGAACGGCTACTTTTTTATGGCATTAAGTGTGAAAATTTACTCAGAAGACATAGATATTCTTTTTTTGCTGACTTTGGAAATTAGCTAATAGCTAGTAGGCTGTGAGAAATGAGCGTTCTTGTTACCGCTATTGTTTCTGGTTAGAGCTAATATGTTGTAAGGAAATTTCATAATCTTGCCTCGTTATTCTAGTTAGTTTGTATCTTTCTGCTAAGTTACTTGGTTTCTTCCATATTTGCGGGCTTTTGTCTATTTTTCATGGCCTGCCAGGTTGCTTGCATGCAGGAAAATTGAAAAACACCGATTTGACAGAAAATTAGAAATAAAATGAAAACCAAAAAGGATTGATATCGGGAATGCTATATCGTTAGAAACGTAATCAAATTTTACATTTGATTCTATAAACCAAAATAGGCACTCCCATTTGAAAAAATCAAGGTGCTTGTGATTGAAGTTTGCTTAATTAGTCTACTGATTTCTACAAGTACAAAAAGAATTCAAATGAACATTCCAATACAAAATATAGATTCCAGAAGTTTGATTCATTTTGCCAAATATTTTAGTTTTGGACGAATGGTGTTCTTCCGAACAACACCTTAATTATTCCTTCTGTCTGTCATACTTCTAATGACTCTGCTGAGTATACACTGGAACATCGGCGTAGCTAGCCTCAGTTTTCAGGGAGGGGTCATGGCCCCAGGTGTAACTTAAGCTAATACGAATTTTCTTGTTATGCAGTTTTTTTGCTAGAACTTTCCAGGGGGGGGGGCAGCAGAACTTCAGTGACGGGCTGGCGCCCCCTGGCCCCCCTCTAGCTACGCCAATGCACTGGAAGTTTATCCACTTACCACCATATTATAATTCACATTGATGTGTAATGTTTGTATTGCTTTCAGCGGTTCGGATTCCCGATAATGTTATCAATGAAGAGCGTTCCTTCTTAATTAACGAAAAAAAAGCCCGTGATATAAAATAGAAAAAGTACATCAGATCGACGAAGGTTAACATTAATTGTGTGTCGATGATATCATACCATGTCATATATCAATTTTCGCATTCATAAAGCTAAGATTGCTGTACAGTGAGTCAATAACTTTCGCGCATGAATTCATGTTTGCTGGTTATTAACGAGAGTAATCAAAATCTTACCGCTGAGTATTGCCGACAAAAGAATTCAAACATTCCAATACAAAATATAGATTCCAGAAGTTTGATTCATTTTGCCAAATATTTTAGTTTTGGACGAATGGTGTTCTTCCGAACAACACCTTAATTATTCCTTCTGTCTGTCATACTTCTAATGACTCTGCTGAGTATACACTGGAACATCGGCGTAGCTAGCCTCAGTTTTCAGGGAGGGGTCATGGCCCCAGGTGTAACTTAAGCTAATACGAATTTTCTTGTTATGCAGTTTTTTTGCTAGAACTTTCCAGGGGGGGGGCAGCAGAACTTCAGTGGCAGGCTGGCGCCCCCTGGCCCCCCTCTAGCTACGTCAATGCACTGGAAGTTTATCCACTTACCACCATATTATAACTCACATTGATGCGTAATGTTTGTATTGCTTTCAGCTGTTGTCCGGATTTCCGTTAATGTTATCAATGAAGAGCGTTCCTTCCTAATCAACGAAAAAGCACGTGATATAAAATAAAAGAAGTACATCAGATCGACGAAGGTTAACATTAATTTTGTGTCGATATCATTCCATGTCGTATATCAATTTTCGCATTCATAAAGCTAAGATTGCTGTACAGTGAGTCAATGACTTTCGCGCATGAATTCATGTTTGCTGGTTATTAACGAGAGTAATCAAAATCTTACCGCTGAGTATTGCCGACACGAATAATATGATCAATAGTTTTGAAAACTGTAGCTGGCCATTGTTCGGGATTTACTGTCAGTGCAGTGGCGCTCTTGATTCTTATATCCAGCAACTGTTTCGTCGTATCGTATAGGGGAACGGCCACGGCGCCCACTCGGGGCATGACCCTGAACTACAAGTTTCTCCATAACATCGCTTCTGTGAATATGCATCCTCATCGACACAATGGAGGATAGTCTCTTTAGATTATTGAGCTCACCCAGAGCAGTATGGAAACGTTAGTTCGATGGGCGGTATAAGGGACTCTCAGTATTCTCTTCTACGTTCACATTTCAAAAGCATCTATGATAGTAGGTCATTTATATTACAAATTTCAAAGGCGTAACACGAATATCAGTCACCACCACCTCAGCTCGTCTTCTGATGTTAATGCTGATAAATTGTTCGTAAAATCAATGGCGTAGTACTGATTAAAACCACAATTTTTAAGTTTAGGCTTGGCGTTAATTCAACGAATGTTTATATTATTTTGATGTAGAAGGTAGTAATCTCTTAACGTTTCGCATACTCAGTAGATATATTTTAATAGCTTGGGGTATTCAACCCACTAGGCCACAAATAGATTTATTAACATGTAGATAGATACATTCGTTGGATTCATTTTTACAATTTATCAGTTCTATACACTAAATATTTTTGTGCAGTCACATTCTGTTGTTTATCTATCTACTACATGCTACAGCTAATCAGAACTGTATACGTAACATGAGGTGTCGGTTTTTCCTATTCTATTTATGTAGATTTTTAATTACATATATGATGCATATTTCCTTGATCCTATCCCATGAATAATGGCCACCAATACTTTCTCATAAGTGTTTTTTATAATAACTAGCCATGCAGGAGAGTCTAAACATTAAAGCACTCTGACCGACATAAAATGGATAACGGCTGCTGATTGAAGTTCACATAATCGGAAGGAGCTTCTAATATATGTACATATGAGTAGATAATACCCAAGGAGGCTTATTGCCAAGAAACTAGTAAAGATGGGAAAATTTTGGGGTTGTGTCCAAAATCTTGAGAAGAAATCACGGGTCATTGCATAAAGAAGATTCTGGTGTTAACTGCCAATAATGTCCATTGCCAAAAATTGCGCTTAAACTAATATTATAATTACCTTTATCAATATACTCACAAGGTTGAGGTTTCCTAGTAAACACAGCACTTTTTGTTGGGTCGCAGACTTATAATGCAAATTCTTAAACAAAAGCGTCAAAAATGTTTTCGATTTTCTCGGTGTCGGTATCTCGCCACTCTAATTCTGGGCCCGCAGATGGCTTTCAGTGCCTCTTGGCTGTCAGAGCAGATGTAAACCTGATTCGTGCCCTTTCTCACCTCAATATTGCATGCAGTAGATATTATTGCATATACTTTTCTTCGAAATTCGTGTGTTCGTGCATAAAGAGTGACTCTCCCGTACTCTTCGATTTTCCATATAAAATCCTGCTAATGAGGCCTGTCCACTAGCTAGACAGGAGCCGTCCGTATAGCATACCAATGCCTTTTCGGGAAACTGATTTTCTCCTCTTTTCCATTTCTCGATACTGGGAATGGTCAGAGTGAAAGTTTATCCAACCTTCATATACGGTTTGCCTCGACAACCCTGTAGGGAGAGATAGGTAACACTTTGCCAGGTATATTGATGAAATACTGCAAGATTTTGTTGTTCCTTATGTTGATTTCATTGGAAATAGTTTTATCATGATGCATGATAATGCCAGACCCCACACCGCGAGAATTACTGAACAATACTTAAACAGTGTAGACATTGATGTCTTGGAGTGGCCAACTTCACCTTCAGATGCGAATCCAATTGAACATGTCTGGGACATACTTGGGCGAAGAATACGACGTCGTGTTCCTAGTCCTTTAACCTTAAATGATTTGCAGCACGCTCTTTTAGAGCAATGAGACTGTATTTCTCAAGAAGGCATTCGTCATTTGATTTTAGGTATATCAAGAAGAATGCAAGCAATCATTCGAGCACGCGGAGGCAACACTAGTTATTAAAAATGCCCCTGCCCGGTTTTTGCTAGCAATGCGTTTCATTTTTCAATAATTTAAGGCCGTTTAAGCAAACTACCAATTTTTGTTTTTTTGTAGTATTGTAACAAGAGTTTTTTTTCAAATAAATGGCTGATTCATGCTAGGAATTACTTAAAAGATCTTGCTTTATTTGGGTATAAGCTATTAAAAGAATAAAACATCACCAAACAATTAAAAAAAAGGATCTTTTTACTTCTGTATCATTAGCATCGACTGTGGTCATTACACACATTAGCCTCGTGTTATGTGTAGGTTTTGTTAGTGTTTCCCGGCGCCACTCTAGAAACAGCACTGTTAATTAGAAGCCAACAGTGACAGCTCAGGTGGGGATTCTTCGCTGAGCTTTTTTTATGAATATTTATCTTTGATTGAAAACCAGAAATAAATTTCCGCCTTTAACGAGAATCGAATCCGGGAGCTTTCGGTCGTGGCCAAGCGCCTCTCTCCTTATCTGCCAGTTACCATAGTCTCACATTCTCAGATGTGCTACCATTGCTGTCAGCCTAATCTAAGATGGCGCCGTCGGTAGTCCGAGCAGGGCCTCCAGTGCTGCAGTTGGGGTCGTCCTCGGTGCTCCTGTGACGGCCAGCTCTAATGACGCAATCAAAATTCGGTACTAAAGTACCTGAGCGGATCTACTTGACACTATACTCTTGCAAGCTTTCAGTGATGTAACATCGTCTAAGGACGGAATCACAGAATAAGTAAAATAAAAAACGACAACTCACCTACTCTATCTATTTTTATGCACATTTCCTTTTATCCGGACTACTGCCTGTCACAGCCGAGTACCTTTTCTCATTTAAGTCGAAGCATAATTTCCCTTTTCCCACGTCGAGAATTCGCTACACTTGTCGTTTCCTTTCGTTTTCTCAAGTCGTTGTTTCCAAGTACTTCCTGTACTACCGGAAGTGTTGGGATCGACACAATTTTCAACGGAAAGGTTGTTAGGAGACGTGTTGTTCGTTTACTTTAAAGGTCAGCACGATTCAGACACCATGATGCACGTTACGACAAGATCAAGAATGGTGATGGAGTATTTCAAAAATTCGAATACTATAGAGTCCATGAATTTCTGAAAGTTACTCTATGATTCATCGCGATTCACTGACCCATAATTGTAACAAAAATTGTCGAAATACAAATTAATTCTTCCATATCTATGGCATCTACCACAGAACAGTATATTTTGCGATAATTAAGTAAGTAGTGGAGAGTGGAGTATGTAATAGTAGAGTGGAGTAGAGCAGTTATTGGCTATTAATTATAGAATGTACATTATAGCAAGCCAGTTACAAGAAAAATAATAAAACAATGAATTAAGGTTCATATATATGACCTACATTAAACAACAACAAACAAAAATATAATAGCAGGTAGTGATCATTGCTAGTTTAATTTATTTATGATAAATTTCTAGCAGAGTATAGTATCTATACAGGGCGAGTCAAGGTCAGCGACTCGGACGTTTGTGACCAAACGGTACCACTTTTCGAAAAACCAACTTTGCGAGTGTATACAGGTCGAGTTTGACTACATTTTAAAAATAATTACTTTTATACAGGGTGTCTAATAAAAGCGTTACATATCAAAGTTATGTTTTTTTAAATGCAATACCCTGTATATTGTTGCATATTTAGATTTTTGGGTGAATTTTAGTGTGACCTATATAGGACTTAGGACATATAGGACTTAAATCAAACCGTTTAGGTGCAAATCACAATTTTTGGTATAAGTAGATATCAGAAAAAATTTAACATCACAGCTATTATAAAACATAGAGGGTTGTGACTTTGCCGTGTCACTAAACATGACATGCGTGAGCTTATGTTAGACGGTCGAGTTTAAAGTACATTTGTACTGTACTACGGTAGATAAATTAAGGAAACTTCAATCAGAGATAACTTGATTGTTTCAAATGGGAATGTCTATTTTTTATACAGTCAAATGTAAAATTTGACGGCCTTTCTAATGATATGCAGTTGTAAATATCAATCTCTGATTATTTTGATTTAATTTCAAATTTTCAATCAAACCGGTGTTTTTCAATTTTCCTACCTATAAGCAACTTAGCAGGCATTGAAATATAAACAAAAAAAGCAAACAAGCTTATATTGATTTGTTTATTATTTTGACAGTCTATTGTAACTGTTATTGCGGTACTCGTGAATTGTCGTTCTAGTTGCATTACTGTGACTTGCAACAAGTAGGTACCACTTTACATATCGTAGAGCATGAAATATTTGAAAACTCCTTGTAAATAAGTGGCATGTGGCATGTATACTAATCGTATCTACTGATCGTACCTAGTATTTGTTAAGCGATGAGAAGACAAACGTATTAGAAGCCTTCTAGAGCGTATTGGAAAGAGTAAATGTGAAATTTCAATAAATATTTTCCTTGTACTATGCATCTATAGAAATTATTAATCTCCTAACGAAAACAAAATATTTGTCCCGTTGCCCATGCTCCTCAAAGAAAGCGCTGATTGCCGGTCAGGACTTAGTTTTTTAGGTGATTCAATTCACAATAGTTAAACCATACTTCCTTAGATTTCTTTTAAAATCACTCCATATTCATTTATTTGTATTGTACTATACAAATATTGCCACCTCGAAGGCTATGCCTTGTTTGAGGTACTGGCGTTGAATATACACTAAAATTTTGCCTAACCTAATTTCACTGCTGTCTCTCTTTGGACTGTTATATTTGTACACTTCTCAATGACTTGCTTCTTCTTCTTCTCCTAGACATTCTATCGATCCATTCACAGCATCTCAGCAGCAGCAGAACATTCTCTTCTATAATTTTTTTCAAAGTTGTAACTTTTCACTAATACCAATAACTGAGCTTTTGTTTTAATTTCCGGTGAATTTGTGATATTTTTTTTCTTAAAAAATTCAATAATCTCAGCTTTTCTAAACCAAGTGTATTATTTTTCAATAATCTCGGATTTCAATTTCTATTCTTTCTGTTTTTTAAAGCACCAATTACTAGCCCACGTTTCTGGATTAATTATGATAATTTTTACCGGAATCGAAGATCAGGTGGTTCATTGTTCTATAAAAATGATATCTCGTACAGTCCGACAAGAGTACAAGTAAACGTGTAAATCTTTAGATAATTCGACATTGTACGGAAACGATAGTCTCACTGCTCTCACTACTATTAATATCAAAAATTATTTCAGTACTACCCTGGTCTGCAACAAGGGTTGTTTAATGTATAACCACACCTCGAAGATAAGAATGGAAGTTTTTGCCACTAAAGCTGTTACGCTCACCTATTTGTATGAAGTAAAATGACGTCGTTATATTTGGAAAATAATACGAACTGCCAAATGTGCAATAACTTGCACAAAATGCGATAATACTATTAGACGTTTGCTAAATATCTACGGTTTCCTTCAAATAACATCCAATATCAGTTGCACATTGATGCGTCATCATGCACAAATGTTACAGATTTTTTGCATATCAAACACAAAAGGCTATTAATCAGATAAAGGGTATCCGATTTCGTCCATCACTATTTGCAATGTCGATGACTAATATTCTCTGTGTCTGTGGTACTTTGTTTTAATCGATGCAGTCGTATTTTTCAAGTATACTGAACGGTATTTTATCGATAGAAAATACCGACACGGCGTGTTTGAATAAACGGCCAGAATTAAAATGTTATAAACAAATAACGGTGTGATGATAAACAGTTTGTTTAGACAATGCGACTTTCGCGATTGCATATATAAAGTACTGTGGGTGTACACTCCACGGTGAACTGTTTGAAGGTTGATACTATGAGCACGGGTGCCAAGCTCTATGTGATAAATTATGGGATTTATTTGTATATCGTATCGTTTTTTGTCTTGATGGTACGGAGGAAATACTGAAAGCTTCGTAAGAATAGTATAAGAGCCAGTAAACTACATTTCTAAATTTGATTTAAAGCTTCACCGCTTTCGCTCAATATTCACTCCAAAAGCTCATCAGCAGTTATACATTTACTTAGAGATCAGGTACATCTAATAAGTCAAAGAAATGGCGGAACTGCATTAAACGTGAAATAAAAGTAGAGTCTCATTTTTACATATATGACCGAATGAAATTCTTATCAATCTGAGTGATAACGACGCATCTCAACCTAATTTTGACGTGTTTTAATTTTTTTTATTTCCTCATTTTTCATTTGTAATATTGTAATATTAAATAATATTATTAGAATGTAAGTTTGAATGGTATTTATGATTTTGTAACGTTAATTTCTATTAAGAATGTAATAAGCAACCATGTTCGTTTTTCTCCTTTAATGTCAGTAAGGCCCTGGATCATTCTGTCCTCAACATTCGGCACGCGACGTTGTGCCTTGTATAATATATATTTCTGGCCATAAGGGAGATTAACTTTTCGAGAAATTAGGGTCAGACGATTACTGCTGGGTACAACTCGAACGTTTTTACTATACATATAACATTTCCTGGTTACGCTCACATGAATAAAATGAGTACCTTGAACGTTTTGACGAGTATTTCCCTAAAAGACGAATGGAACGATAAATTCGATTTTGCAAAGCATTTTGTTACTGGAATAATATACGTTTTGCTTGACACCTCAAAGTGGAGCTATACGGCTATTTACCTGGTAGGATAGTAAATTATGCAGCACAGCAAATAGGTAAATAAGCATTTACATTGTGCTGAATTCACTAAACGATTTTTAGCATATTCGTATTGGAAAGATATGGCGATAAATTAAATTCCATCGCTGCAGTCTAAATTTTGATTATAAATTTAGCAAAGTGTAAACCTTTTGCTACTTCAAGGGTAGATTCCAGGGCCGTCCCTTGAGTAATGCTTAAGGTTCCCTTAAGTAACACACAAGGGATACTTGAGGGATCCTCAAGTGTGGCTTTCCTTGTGTATTTGTTTCCTAGACAACATCTACGATATGGCGGGATTTATTTGGCGACGTTGTCATATTTCAAATCTAAGTCAACTTGTTATGTCTATGCCTACGCATTTTGATGTTATCTGCTTTCTCTTTTCGTTTTGTGCCAGTATTTCGTGTTTTGTGCCGGACATTTTTCCGGATGTGATAGAAACTGACAACACTGTACTCCAAAATTACCCTACAAAATCGCCTTGACTGCAGCGATTTGTCATGTTGACATTTATTTACTTGAGTATCACTCAATGGAGCCTTACGTAAGGAACCCTCATATAAGGTTTCGAAACACAAAACCTTACTTAAGGGGCCCTTAAGTATCGACTATGAATACGACAGGTATCAGCAATGGCAATCGACCTTTACCCACAAATAAAGGACTATAAATTCATAATAAGGTAAAAGGACTATGAAGAGTGATAGAATAGCTTAAGAATATATTTATATATGTACAATTCGTATTCGACCTATACTTGCAACTTAACATGATTCCATTAAAGTGAGAGTGTTGGTTTACCTTGAACCTCAGAAATATATTTACGGATGAGATAACCTCTTATAAAGGATGTGTGTTGGTCTACTAGAATAAAAGATTATTTCTATTCATGCATTTGAATATTCATGTTTCAGGTTAACAGCGATACAGCAGATGGTAGGTCAAGACATAACATGAGAGGAGAAAAACCAGAAAGGCGAAACTATGGAGAAACTTATTACACTTATGACATTGTTTATATGACAAGTTAATCATTATTCCTTACACTATTCAATAATTACTCGTCAATTACGATTACGTACGTTTGCACAACTTGATACATATTGATAACGGTTGAAATACTTTTGTATCGGTCCATCGCAAACTATTAAAGTATGTGACGGAGGGTTATTTAAAAAGCTTCTAATCGTGCTACACAATTCTGAAGCAGATATCTTTAACCGACTGAGCTAAAACTTTGTATATGCGTTTAGCTTGGATGGCAATACACGATAAGCTGATAATAGCGGACCATCCAGATGGCGGAACAGTTATGTTTAATGCATTTTTAAAATAAGAGTATCAAATGAGAGGGCTTGTTGAGAGTCACTCGAAAAATAATGTGACGTCATTCTAACTCCAATACGGCAGAACATCCGAGATGGCGGAGTTGTTATTTTTTATGCACTTCTAAAATATAGGCGCCAAATGAAAGGGCTTGCCAAGAATGATTCGAAAAATATTCTGATATCATTCTTAATTCAATATGGTAAATTTTTGAATTTTATATGCTTTCCTATAGTATGGGTATTAAATGGAAGTGTTTCCGCTGATAAAGTGATAAATCCCGGTGAAATATCAAATTATCTTTGGAAACATGCCGCTAATTGTGGACTGTATAAGAAGCTTAACTTACCATAGGTGGTTTCCTGGATGTGTGCAAATATTGGTTTTCGTCCTCCTACAGATTAAGTAATGGAGGAATTAAGGTTAGAAATTAAAGGGAATAAAAAGACATATATTCACCTGAAACAGCGACAATCCTCCAGTCTCCAACAAAAATGGTAGCACCACCGAAGTAGCACCGATGTCCACCCCGTTGGAGACAATTTTTCGTAACTTATCAAATGCGACGTTAACCCTACCGAGGTCAAATAGTCTCTGTTTTTCTTGATTATTACAAAAATGAATGCTGCGGGGAATGACGACGTTGCCACACCCATTCACTAAAAATATCCTCAAAATTAAATTATACAAATGACCAAATCAGAAAGGGTCCGCTAAGAATAAGAATGCAGGTTTAAAAGAAGATGATGATGCTCTAATTCACCTAAAATTTGTCTGTTCGAAATTAACCGGCAAACGACCTTGCAACAATGATGTGCTGAACAGACTCAGAAACTCAGCCAGCGATAGCTAAGAAGTAAAAAATAAATCAAAAGCAAAACATCTTTCTTAAAAAAAGCTTTTATTGGAGTGCTCTAAAAAGAAAAAAATAAATTTTCCTGCATAATTTTAACTATCAACTAATAGACTCATTATACAGAATTTATGTGATCATAAAAGCTTGTCGCGAGGGCTGGATAACTACCTATAAGTATTTAATTAAACTGAAATAAACAAAAATAGGAAAAAAAGATTAAGTTACCTACTGAATTAAATAGGTACTAGTTTAGTTACACAAATAAATCGCGCGTCAAGCTAATGTGATCGTATCAATTGTTTATAAGGAGGCTATAAGTTGAAAGTTAAAATGTTAAAGGCAAATTGTATTTTCTTCTTTTTAGAGCATTTAAGTAAAAGCTTTTTTTGGAAGGTTTTTTGCTTTTAATTTAAGTTAATAATCCGACTGGTAAGGATAATTCTAAGGAAAAAAATCATTTCAACCCAGCGTTAATATATCTGTGCTGCCGAATGATTAATCTCTTACTCCATATCAGTATACCTATAAATCGAAGTTCCGCAAGTACAGACTTCGCCGTAAGCTTTTTTTGTTTTTTCTTTTTTATTTTTATCCATTTTATTATTCTTTATTTTTCTTCGCGTTAAATTTTTAAGATGTACCTTAAAAATAAACAATCAAAAACGGATTTTCAAATAGTGTATCTGAGTAGACAAGTAGACCTCTCATTTTCTTGTAGAATTGATGGTAGCTGATCACCACGCACTCACATTGAGATTGTATTTCATTTTATTTATAACTATTTGCATCTTATAGACTGCAGTCAGCCAAAACTTAGATCTCCGTAAGCCTTTGTTTGTTATAGCTGAAGTCAATTATAAATACGATGAAAGAACAACTTTAGGTTTCAAATGTCTCTTCAGCTTCATAATACTACAGAAGCAATACATTCTGCTATTAAAATCCCAATGGTATTCAACAGCGACTGTCAGTTCACATCTAGTCTAGCTTCAAACTAACTTGATTTTATTATGCTTATAGTGAAAATACTATTATCGTTACTACAGTCAATTGTACAACGATTTTTATCTTAGACTTCTAACAACATGCATCGATTTGGTTTTTCCTTATTTGCTATAGTCGCAATATTAACCACTTTATGACTTGTTGAAGGTAGGATTTTGCTTGCAAAATTCATAATCCAATAACAAATGAACGGTCAGGTCAGAAGGGGAACTTATACGGTACTCCCCTTTTAGTTTCCCTGATTTCATTATATTTTACATTTTGACATTTTTCCTCATAGGCAATGTTTTTTAAGGGATGAATATTTGCAAAATATTTACAGTTTGAACACGATAAATAGAAATCAATTCAACATACACGATATTGAAATAAATTATTTTTTCTCAATAAGACATTATTTTCAAATGATGTTAATTAGGAATGAATATTTATTTGAGTGAAACACGATAAACTGATACCAATTTAATATAAATTAAGTAAAACAAAGCGCTACTGATTGCCTTTTCCGATTTTATCGTAAGAGGGGCTGTCTTAAAAGCGCTAAATTACATCAAATAAAAGTTAGCAAACAGAAAAATAATAACTTTATAAATTCTTCCATTTTATTGAGTTTTGGGGATGTATCGCGGTTTTTATATCTAAGAATACTTAGCATATATTGGCATAGGGTACTTATATTTTGAAATTAAGGCCCGGTTGTACAATGCAAGCTTAAGCTTCGGTTTAAGGTAAGCCGACGTTAAACCACGTCAGTTGCAAAACGTCCGTTGTACAGTGCTGGCTTAGCCCCCCACTCCAAGCTTAACACGAGCTTACGTAAGCCGAGGCTTAACGCGAACTTAGCTGAGGTTAAACCTAACCTGATACAAGTGACATGATATGTCAAGGATGAACCTTCAAACTGCTTGCAGGTCATATTTTTTAAAACATTTGTGTCTGATTTAACAAAGAGAGCAAATGAAAGAACAGAGACAGAAACGGTCGTTGCCGAAATTTGACACAAACTGTCATAAGTGCCTAAACAAAAAAGGTATTTTTTCAGACGATTATGTCAGTAGATATTGCTTCCTTGCTGCCAACTGTAGTGAATTTCGTTATCTACCAGGTTTAACTAAGCCGACGGTTGTATAATGGATGTCGACTTTAAGCCTGAGCTTAGCTAAGCTTATGCTTAACAAATCTTGTGTTAAACCTGCATTTGTACGACCGGCCCTAAGAGAGCCTAATTTCAGACTTTCATAGAAATCAATGTGTTCTGATGGAATTCTATGGAACTGTTAGGTAATGCCATTTTTTTACCGCGGTATAGTGGGCCTAGCAAGCAGCATGACTGATATATTTTCCTGAACCACAGTCAGGATGAGAGTACGTAATACCCAACTACTGGTAACAATCTCCTACAGCTTCACATAAAAATATCTAATCGTGATGTTGGTCATTTCCTCCTCTATTATTTGTCGAAATAACCAGTATGTGTATCCATTGTAATTCCAGTTCGCAAATGTTCCAAGGCCAAATATGGTATAAAATTTTATTTACGAGGAGTATAGCGAATGAGGTATTATTGGGATCAAAGGTGACACATGGGTTCATAAAAAAACTATAGTGAGGTTTTTCACAATTGAATGGATAAAAGCTGGCTGGTAGTATACAGCGGTTAGCTTAAGAGACATCCAATGAAGGTGCTTTCAGATAGGATGCGTTTTAATTACATCTACATTTCATTTTCATTACATTGCGATTCAGCCGGCTTTTGTGTAAGATACGTTAATTATAACACATATCTACACGTAATGGGGCTGTGGTCGATCCTGGGCATTTGTGGGTGGCTTCTTAAGTACGAGTAACTTGCTATCTACACCTTTTCCAGCTGTAGCTTCTAATGCGTCAGGTGATAATTCAAAACGGCCAAGTTAATTTTCTAACACGTAACTTGTAATTTCAAACTGTCAGGTACAATTTATACCTGTCAGTTTGAATTTCCAATTGACGAGTAGTAAAATTAAACTTGACTGTTTTGAATTATCACTTGACGCTCTAGAAACTACAGCTAGAAAAGGTGTAGAAACTGAATTCGAGAGCAGAATTGGCCTATCCATTACGAACTTTAAAATATTTTAAGTCATTAGCATTAATATATTAATAGACGTAAAGCCTAGATGAGCTGATTGGCCATGCCTCTATAGTTATTAAAAAATATTACACGAAATCAAACTGTAGCGAACCTAAAATTATAAGAATACCTTACACAATCGATAGATAATATCTACACCCTCTGATGGTCTTTTAACTGCTGCTGCTTTAAATCGGTACTTGTTGTCCATTTCATTAATCCTGAATGCTTGTGTAAACTATTAATTAACATTCATAGCTATCTGCTCCAGTTTGGTAAACAGTTACTTTTTGCACAATCAAGAACCAAGAATGAACACTTTGCCCAGTTTCAAATTACTGTACTGGAAAAAATTCTACTATGCGTCAAGCAGTCCTAAAAGTTAGAGCTCTTAAAAATGATTCCAAAATGGTATCGTAATTGCAGGACTACCTTTTTAATTATACAAACATTTTCTTCCTAAGATGATATGAGTGCAACCTGCTCACCACAAGATTATCAATCTAGAGTTGCGTTTTGTCAAACGATGGTAGTCGAAAACAATTTATGGTCGGTCGGGTGGACATTTATAAAATGGTCAATTTATATGAGTAACACATATTATAGAAAACCCATATTTATAACGACAGAGTGGTTTTAAAATAAATATGTGGAGCCGAATTTTAAATGGAAAAGTCATTGGATTTTTTCTACTTGACCTTTACAATCTGTTACAGTTTTGTGGCCTTTAAAGCCCTCCAGTTAGATCTTGGATATACTACATGTTAATATTCCCCCTTCAAAATAAAACATCATTTAGCACAGAACGATGCTTCATTCGAAAGTTTAGACCATTTTAAGATGAGGGTTCGCTAATCCCGAGGAAAATTACAGACCTATTAGTATCTTGAACAGTTTTTCGAAATTACTAGAACATGCTTTTTGTTTGCAGTTAATAGAATTTTTTAACAACCTGAAGCTTTTTAGTGATATGCAAGGTGGATACCTGGAAAGTCGATCAGCTATTTCAGCATTACACCAATTAACACAACATATCATAGGTAATATAGATATGGTATAATACTGTTTGGTGCGTCTGGAGAAATGAAAAGGCTATTTGTGACTCAAAAACGTGCATTACGAGCAATAAATAAGATGCAATATAATCAACCTTGCAGAGGTGGATTCAAAAATTAGGTATCATGACAGTATATGCATTGTACATTTTTGAATGTATTGTATTTACATTCAAAAACAAAGAAAAATCTTGAACACACATAGCTATAATACAAGAACATTAGATCTGCTAGTCCCTAATCACAGCATTACACCAATTAACACAACATATCATAGGTAATATAGAAGATAAACATTTGGCAATGGGTATTTTTTTAGACTTATCAAAAGCTTATGACTGTTTAGATCATGAAATTCCTTTGGACAAAATCGTAAGATATGGTATCAGGGATAATGCATTGCAATGGATTACATCGTATATCATGAATAGAACAGCAGCGTGTTATTATACAAAAGAATGACAGTAAATTCAAATCCAGAATTTCAGTTATTAACACAAGAATACCACAATGTCTACCGTCCTATAGTTGTACTACAGCTTTACTATCGGTGGTTGACGATATTTACGCTGCTTTGCATCAAAAACTTAATATAGCTTTGGTTCTTTTAGACTTTAGTAAGGCATTCAATACAGTTGATCCGAAAATTCTGTGTAGAAAATTATGTTATTACGGTTTTAATGATGTGGCTATTGAGCTCATTAAAGATTATCTGGAAAATAGAACACAATATGTTTGTGTGAATGGCAACTGTTCTGAGAAACTTGCCGTACCAGTTGGCGTGCCCCAAGGCTCCATACTGGGACCGTTGCTATTCGCTTTATACATAGCTGACTTTCCAGATGTCATTGAAAAGTGTCAGATGCATGTTTATGCTGACGATACACAAGTATATATGGGTTTTAAAAGTGAATTGACAGCTGAAGCATCCAGAACAATTAGCACTGACTTAGATAATTTGTATAACATAGCTACTGCACATAATTTAAAATTAAATGCACTTAAATCTAAAGTACTCTTATTAGGCTCAAAACAAAAAAAGGTTCAGGTTTCCGGTGATTGCGTCATCTCAATGAACAATGAAGTGCTTCCTATTGTTGATCAATGTAAAAATTTGGGCATTTGGATGGACAGCACTATGAGATTCACGAAACATGTAGACGAAGTTTGCAAAGGTTCGTATGCAATTCTTAAGCAGCTATTTCCTTATAGAAAATTCTTGTCCAGTAGTACGAAGCTCATGCTGTGTGAATCTCTCATTATTTCAAAAATTTCATTTGGAGATAGTGTTTATGGGCCAGCAATAACAAAAAAAGATGAGATGAGGTTACAGCGAATACAAAATTCTTGTTTCAGGTATTCTTTTGGTATTAGAAAATTTGAGCATATTAGCCACGTCATTAAAGCAAATTCTAGATTGAACTTGGCACAGCTGCGAAATCTACATCTACTAACTTTAGTTCATAAGACACTAAAAACTAAGATACTCTCATACCTATCTAAAAAGCTGAAAATGTTCAAGGACGTCAATGTTCTCCGAACCAGAAACAGAAATAAATTTGTCATCCCTAAGCATAATTCTGTCATGTATACTTACAGTTTTTCTTATAATGCAAGCAAGTTATATGATGACCTTCCTCCAGAATATTTGGATTTCTCGGTTTTAAACTTCAAGAAAAAATTAAAAAGTTTTTTGTTATCGAAATAACTGAAGGTTGATCAATTTAATGGCTCTGTTCTGGACTATCCTTTTCTCTATTCTTGTCTCATATAATGACCTGCTATGGACTCATGTATACCTTTATGCAATGCGCAATGTATACGAACTTGATGTGGCTATGAAATATTGTAAATGTTTTGCGTTGTTATTGTATTATTATTGAGATTAAATCCAGTATTCACAGTTATTTTTAAGATGAATTAGTGATTAACTTTTATCGTGACATATATCATTTTGTTTTATCACGCAATGGAATTTAATAATTTAATTTTTTTTTGCTCAAGCATTATTGTTTACTTTTTACTCATGTTCTCCGGATACTCCACCACATGTGTCTAGGTCTACTAAGAGTATGTATGAACTCTGTTTGTGTTTATTTTTCAAATCTTTTTACTAGTTTTCTTTGTTTTGGTTGAGTTGAAAACCACCCCTGAGGTGACACTCCGCCTTTTCGCTTTGTCCTATCTTTTTCTATTGGTAAATTTGTTGTTTATTTTGTTGATTATTTTGTGACAGCGAATAAAGACGTATTATTATTATTATTATTATTATTATTATTACAATGTAGTATATTGGGGCCAATATTATTTGTGGTATATATGAATGACTTAGACTGCAGCATGAAGCATCTCAAATGCTCTATCGCAAATTATGCTGATGATACTACCATATTGGTTAGTGCTGAAAATATTGCTGACCTCGAAATTAAAGCAAATATTGCTTTTAAAGCTATTGTTTACTGGTTCACCATGAATAAACTGGTTTTAAATGAAAGGAACACTGATATAATTGTCTTCAGATCTAAACGTTCACTTGAATTGATACCAGGGAACACCATACTTTAAGATAAACAAATAAATGTAAGTAGTGATACCAAAGCATTAAGTATATATTTGGATCAATATCTCGATTGGAATGTCCACATAGACCGTTTAAGTATAAAACTGGGTAGTATATCATATGGAATGAGGACGCTATCAAAGTATGTGAAAATAAATGCGCTAAAAGTGCTATATTGGACTAATTTTGAGGCAGTTCTCCGATATGGTATAATACTGTTTGGTGCGTCTGGAGAAATGAAAGGGCTATTTGTGACTCAAAAACGTGCATTACGAGCAATAAATAAGATGCAATATAATCAACCTTGCAGAGGTGGATTCAAAAATTAGGTATCATGACAGTATATGCATTGTACATTTTTGAATGTATTGTATTTACATTCAAAAACAAAGAAAAATCTTGAACACACATAGCTATAATACAAGAACATTAGATCTGCTGGTCCCTAATCACAAACAAAAATTAACTGAAAAAAACACAGTGTATATGTGTAAAATTATATAATAGATTACCAAATGAACTAAAGGCAATCACAAGTATATATTTTCTAAAAAGAAAACTAAAAACATGCTTATAGAGATGGAGCCCTATAGTACATCTGATTATCTAAATCTTCAGGGGGTGGACCGACTCCTGAAGCCGTAGAGAAGGCAACCGGTCTAGGGACGCGGACCCGAAGAAGGAAGCAAGGGGCCGGACTGGGCTCTGGAGCTGTAGTGGAAGCAGCCAGTCTAGGGAAGGATACCCGAACAAACCATAGATGGTAGACGGTTAGACGGTATCCCCGTTGATCGTCGCACTGGTAAGTACCACACTGCACTACTGGTGAGGTGAAATGTCCGCATGTTTCCTCACCTTAGTTGCGGGGCAGACACCCCTTTACCCTTTACCCCACCGCTTTTCTTTAGATTTATAACAATGATGACTGCAAAAATTTTGACCGGATGTAAAACCCCTTCTCATTCGGAAAGTCCGCGAGGAGGGTGTTCTCGGGGGAACGTTATCGATAACATCGATATGAAACTATCATTTACGAACATCTGCGGGATCAACAGCAATATCAATGCTGTCCACCACTACCTGCAGTCTAATAGACCCGCAATACTATATCTGGTGGAAACGAAAATTTCCGGCTCAGCGTCAACGAACAACCTGAAATTTCCTAACTATGAGTGTCACCCCTGTCTGAGGAAACATGGAGGAGTACTTGTCATTGCGCGAAGCAACTTATTCTGCTCGAGAGCTCCTGCACTAGAATCTGGTAGAAAGGATATCTTGTGGCTCAAGCTTAACCTGAAACCATTCCCCAAGTTCATTTGCTGCCTCTACCGCTCACCCTCGGACAACAATTGTGCTGAACTTCTTGATTACCTGTCCGAAAAGATCAACTTTCTGAACACTAATTATCCGTCTTCAGAGGTAGTTCTCTTGAGGGATTTCAATGTTCACAATGAAGCCTGGTTGGGCTCCAACAAAACTGACGCAGCGCGGCGCGCCGTCGAAGCATTCGCCATAAGCCAAGGTCTGACATAGCTAGTGAAAGAACACACTTTTTTCCTTGTGTGTCCTCTCACTCTACTGGATCTTTTTCTGACTACTCACCCTGTCCCCTACAAGATCGATATTCAGTCTCCTTTAGGCAACTCCGATTATGGCTTAGTTGAAGTTACGTTCCCCTCTGCGACAGAGGTGTCCTCGGAAATCCGCCCAAGCCGCAAAATCTGGCACTACGGCCATGCTGACTGGGATGGTCTGAGAGAATTTTTTTCCATTTTTCCCTGGAGCGAGGTTTGCTTTGCAAAACATGATGTATCAACTGTCTGCTCGGAAATCACAGAGGTTATTCATGTCGGCATGGAAGCATACATCCCGCATACAACCAAATCATACAAACCAGATACCAACGGCTGGTTCAACAAGTCCTATGAGACAGCTCGTCTGCAAAAAGTTCTGGCCCACCGAACTTACTTACAGAATCCCACCGTCGAAAACAGACAGGCTGATATTGAGTCCAGGAACAGATACAATGAAACCATCCGACATGCAAAAAGCCAATACGATGCCAAAACAAAAAAGAACGTAATGTTATACCCCAATGGCAGCCGCTCCTTCTGGACTCTGGTCAAACAAATAGAGGGTAACTTCTCGAGGACTAGCTTCCCACCGATCACATGTGCGGATGGAATAGTAGCAACTGCTTCCAAGGATAAGGCCGAAATATTTGCCAAGACATTCGCAGCAAAATCCACTGTAAAAGTCCCATCCAGTGCCCAGTTACCATCCATACCGAGAGTACCCCAAGCCATGAGCGAAATAACGTTCAGAACAAAAATAGTTCGGAAGGTGCTGCAGTCACTTGACATTAATAAGGCGAATGGGCCCGACATGATCCCCTGCATTGTTGTCAAGAAATGCGCACCGGAGCTCGCTCCCATATTTACCCGCCTCTTTCGGTTCTCTTACGATTCCGGCATTTTCCCAAAAGACTGGAAAACAGCTTGCATCCAGCCGGTGCCAAAAAAAGGGATCCAAAACTGATCCGACCAACTACAGACCTATAGCTCTGCTTTCTGTAATCAGTAAAGTGATGGAGAGATGCGCCAACCAAGAGCTCATTAAATACCTAGAGCTCCATCACTTAATCAACGACAGACAATATGGATTCCGACACCAAAGATCAACTGGAGATCTCCTGGCTCACATCATGCAGGCATCATGAGCAATAGACCGATCTCTGTGGTCGAGCTGGAACGCAGAAGCTTGGCAGTGACAGCTTCACTTTCAAAGGATCTCGATACCAGTACCGCTTGGGGGCTTAAGAATATGGTTAAATTTAATGCGTCCTCACGCTATATAAAGCCCAGATAAGACCTTGCCTGGAGTATTGCTCTCATGTCTGGGGAGCTGCTGCCCCTACTACCCTGTCTATACTATAGATGCCGTCCAGATAAGGGCAATTCGACTAACTGGCGATCCGGCCTTAACGCGCCACCTTCAGTCACTTTCTCACCGGCGTGTTGTTGGTGACCTCTCACTCTTCTACCGATATTCCAACGGAATCTGCTCCTCTGAGCTATCCTCTATCATTCCGCCGCTCACTGCTCCTATCAGATGTACTCGTGCGACCGCTGCATCTCATCCTAAGACGGCCGTTCTTCATACATCAAGAACTGAGCGGTACAACCGCACATTCATTCCCAGGGTGTCCAAGGCTTGGAATGGACTGCCAGAAGATGTATTTATTGGGCCTGCGGGTATGAGCCCATTCAAATCTCGCGTTAACAAACTTCCTCTAACATAACCCTTTCACAGCAGCCGCGGAACTCTGGTATTTTGACCCTGCCTACGCGGTCTGCTCAGTTATAAAAAAAATTTTTTTCAATTGTAATATATAACTTTAGTGTATAATGTGACGTCACTTCATTACAGTAGCATATGAAACATTTGTTTATACATAAATGTTGTATGTTCTGTAATAAAGAAGTTGTTATGTTATGTTATGTTAGGCGCATCCCTAAGTCGTTAATAAGTGAACGCCTCCATACTAGGAGAGCACTGAGAATTGTATTACTCGGGGTCACTCAACACTAATTCATGATTAGCTGCGAAAACCTCCGGTATACCTACTTATCATTACGATATCAGATCCATCTATCGTATTGCCTTTTACAATCTGTTCAAAGATAGGTATGTGGCCTCCAAGGCCCTCAAGTTAGATGTTTGACATACTACGTACCAATATTCCCCTTACATCAACTAATGCCGTATAAAGATTCATTCGAATGTTATGATCATTTTGACTAGTCCCTGATTGGGCGCCTCCACAGATAGTGAAGAATAGGTCAATGCCTCCCTTAGCCAAGCCAAGTTTGTAGTCCTACGAAAAGCTCCTACTGCTCGATCAATGGGACTGACGCGTCAACTGGTCGATCGGCGATGTGGTCGATGCATTTATTGTCGCAGATGGATCCATTCGTTTCCATTAAATAAATTGTGCTGTTGCGACATTATTATATTCTATAGGGTGAGTTTTTAGTACCGGCTCGGTCGATAACTCCACTACTGTAGAAGATAGCAAAAAAGGTTGTACATAAAAGTTGTAGCCACGGATACGCTCCTTGCTCAGAAAATATTTTGATTTATACAGGGTGATTCATAACTACGTTGTGATGCAAACATGCATTTTTAAATGAGATACCCTATATATTATTCCATATTCAAATTCTACTAATGATTTCCGTTCTTCCAATATAGGATATGGCTACATTATACATGGTATTGCAAAAGTTATAACCATTTTTATATCCAAGTCGCTGTCAAATGAACGTACTGTATATCAAAAAGTCATGAATCAAAGATCATTTGTTTACACGGGTGGATAAAAGGTATCATCTAGTTTTAGTGGAGTTAATGAGCGAGCTGGTACTATAAACTCACCCTGTATATTGCTGATATTGAAGTCGAACCGATCGATATTAGATTTTACAATTAATTCCTCATATATAAGCTCTGCGGTTGGCTCGCAGACAAGGAAAATTTCTGTCGTGGTAGACGGCTTTTCCTCTTCTTTCCATAGCATCAATGCTGGGGTTCCCCAGGGATCGGTATTGGCTCCGACATTGTTTCTGCTTCACATTAACGATCTACTCTCTAGCACTACGAATCCAATCCATACTTTTTCGGATGAAAGTACGCTGCATGCAGGCATCATGAGCAATAGACCAATCTCTGTGGTCGAGCTGGAATGCAGAAGACTGGCAGTGACAGTTTCACTTTCAAAGGATCTCGATACCATTACCGCTTGGGGGCTCAAGAATATGGTAAAATTTAATGCTTCCAAGACTCAATATTGTACGCTATCAAACAAGAAGTACCCAATACCAGGTTCTAATGAACAACCGGGCCCTGCCAAGGAGTCACTCATTCAAGCTGTTAGGAGCTAACACTACAGAAAATCTGATCTGGCACGAACAAGTTGCGTCAATTGCAACAGCTGCTGGTAAAAAGCTTGGGTACCTATTTAGAGCCAGAAAGTACTTCTCACCATGTATCCTCCTCACGCTATATAAAGCCCAGATAAGACCTAGCCTACTACCCTGTGACCTCTCGCTCTTCTACTGATATTCAAATGGAATCTGCTCCTATGAGCTATCCTCTATCGTACCGCCGCTCACCGCTCTATTAGATGCACCTGCGCGACCGCTGATTCTCATCCTAAGGCGGTCGTTCTTTATACATCAAGAACCGAGCGGTACAACCGCACATTCATTCTCAGGGTATCAAAGGCTTGGAATGGGCTGCCAGGAGATGTATTTATTGGGCCTGCGGGTATTGGCCCATTCAAATCCCGCGTTAACAAACTTCCCCTAACATAACCCTTTCACAGCAGCCGCGGTACTCTGGTATTTAGGCTCTGCCTACGCGGTCTGCTCAATTATAAAAAAATACTCGTATGTTTTATCACTGGCACCTGCACTAAACTGTCAAATCATGGCCGAAATAAAGAGTGTTTGGGTGCAGAATGGAAAAACCCAATTTTCGATCTGGGGCGAAGCTTGTAAATAAACGTAATAAATATGTCCGTTACTACTGCTTTATTAATAATTTCCCTCGGATTTGTACTTATACTTTAATTTTGGATGTAATTAATCAAATCACACCACATTCGATATATGATCGGATATATCATGGAGTCTATATAAACCGCACAAGAAACGTTTCCCTGTTTTTCCTGTCCTTGGGAGGGTCTGTATCATGCACTTGATGGGGTGATGTTAAATCACACTCGAACAGCAGGTGGAAATTGAAATTGATAATAAACTAAGGTTCAAGAATTACATAGCTAATTTGATTAAGAAGACATATTACCACATTAGAGCTCTCTATTCTGATCGCTGTTTATAAAACTTTAAAGTGGTGTATGGAGAAGGGGCTTAGGTGACCACTAAGGATGCTATCTGTTGTGCTGCCGGCATTTTAAATATTTGAACACAGAAAAAATTCTCTATTGCATCAACAAACTAGTCCTGCCCCCCTCCAAAAGTTTTGACACGCCCACAGATACTTCACATTTCGAGTCCACGCCAACAAGCCTCGCTTATGTCCTTTATGTTATATGATCCGCGTGGTAATTACAATTTCAATCTTTTATAATGAATGCGTGTAATCGAAACTAGTTTTGCATGAAATCCCTAAAGTTAGTTAACTCGGCACTATTACTAACTGCATCAAGTTATTACAGCTTGTAATACCACCTCTAAAATAAGAAATTTGTTTTCTTGTTTCATGACGTGGTGATTATGTAGGATTGTAAGCAAATTGCTTTCCAAAGAGACTGATGAGATAATCTGCCAATTTGTGTCCCGCATTTTGCCAAGTTCAATTAGTACGTGTTAATGGCCACCAGACTCATTTCCTGGCTCAGCGATAGGATTTTTGATTTTTTGCAACTCTGATGATGAATTTTAAAGTAAGAATCAAAGGGCACCCCGAATTTCGGACATTACACTGGCGAGCAGACTTTAGGTCACTTAAGAAATTACAAATAATTTGCGGAAAAAGTTAATTATTAAATCATCGGTGTAGTAGGCGTTGAATCATTTATTTTCCAATATATTCTAGCGGACATATTATTTGTTATCTGTCAGTTGAAGTCGGTCAGTCATTGTTTTTTCGAATTTCTATCAAATAACGTGATTTTAGAAATTATACTTATTCAACTAAATAATAATAATAATAATAATAATAATAATAGGTCTTTATTCGCCATACATAAAAAAAAAATACAGAAAACGAGATAATTTAGCAATATAAAGAATGGCGAAAGGCGGAGTGTCAACCAGCGTGGTTGTTTTTCAACTCAACCGAAAAATAAATAACTATTAATAAAAATATTACAAGGCAAATAAAAACTTTCATACGAATACATTACATCAAAACCATTAGACCATAGGTACACAATATACAAGCCAGAAATTGCAAGGTCCGTTACACAGCAAGCCGGTTCCACATACAACAATCAGATTCTAGCAATAATGTCTTCAACCTTTTTTTAAAATTAACTAAAGAAAAATGCCTAAAGTCATTAGGTAAATTGTTATACATTTTCACAGCATTATACATAAAGCTACGTTTGAACAAGGTTGTAGAGTGTCTTGGTATTACAAACAGAAGATTATTTCGCGTAGCTCTAGTTCTGTTTGAACTAAAAGTTGTGAACTTTTGATAAAGGTACGAAGGCGTTTTATTTATCAAGACATTATGTGTTAAAACTAAATGACGGTACTTTGTAATCTTGTTAAGCTGAAGCCAACCAGCATCATGATATGATTTGGTTACATGATCATATTTCCTTATTCCGTATGCAAATCGAATGCACGAGTTTTGTATTTTTTGTAGCCTAAGTACGTCAGATTGTAGAAGTGCGGGAAAATATATACAGTCACAATAAGCAATCTTCGATAATACAAGAGATTCACATATGCTTAGCTTTAATCTGGTACTCATTATATGCCGACTTGGATACAATTGCTTCAGTGTGTTATATGAAGTTTGGCATAAGTGATTGACATGTTTAGTGAATCTGAGGTCAGAATCTATCCACAACCCTAAGTTCCTGACACAGTCTGTTATTGGGAGTACTTTGTTGTCGATGATAATAGATGAAGAGGTGGCAACCTGTTGTCTCGTCGATTTAGGGCCGAAGAAACTCACCTGTGATTTTTCAGAGTTGATATTTAGGTTGTGAGCGATTGATACATTATAAAGAGTTTCCAAATCTGCATTAATTTTACCGACCGCACTATCATTTTGACCAATAGGGAAGCTCAGGTATAATTGCGTGTCATCTGCGTAATGATGTATGTCACAGTTATTTATAAATTCGTGGAAGTCCGCTATATATAATGCAAATAGTAATGGTCCCAATACTGAACCTTGTGGTACCCCGTAGGTTTTTATTAAAGGTTCTGATAGTTTATCTCCGATCTGAACACATTGCACGCGATGACAAAGATAATTCCTGATGAGTGATACTGAACTATCCGAAAATCCAAAGTATTTCAATTTGTTACACAATATCGCGTGATCTAATGTATCAAACGCTTTACTGTAGTCCAGTAAAACCAGACATACACACAACTTCTTGTCTACCGATTTAATTATGTCATCTGTGATATGTGCCAGTGCAGTCACAGTACTATGGTGAGCACGAAATCCAGATTGCACAGAGGTGATGATGTTGCTTTTTTGTACGAATACCTTGATCTGGTCTTGAAGTACCATTTCGAAAACTTTAGACAATGTCGTTAATATACTTATTGGGCGTAGGTCAGAGTAATCACAGGGATTGTTGTTTTTTGGTAAAGGTATGACTTTGGCTTGTTTCCAGTCATTCGGAAAGAGAGAAGAAGATATGCAGGTATTAAATATAAAGGTGATATACTTTAACAAATGGGATTCAACAAGGTGGATCATCTGCAGAGAAATACAGTCTAATCCCATAGCATGGCTTTTTATACGGTTAATATATTTTTGAACAACATCCGGTGTAACTGTTGAAAAAGTGAAGATTTCCGTGTTTGGTGTCCCATATTTATTCAGAATTGCGAGCTGCGAGGAGGATTTACTTAGTTTAGGTGCATTACAAAAAAACTGATTAATTGAATCTCCATCAAGGTTAGAAGGTATTTCAGTCAATGGCTTATTTCTCAAGATTTCCAATGATCTTAAAGCATTCCACGTTTCTTTTGAGTTTTTTTGTTTGAGGATGTAAGACATATGCGCCGATTTCTCACGCTTGACGGCCCCATTGACATAGTCGCGCAACTCTTTGTAATAATTCCAGGAAGCAGTTGTCTTTAAACGTTTGAATCTTCTATATGCTTTATCCCTATCCCTAATCATTAGTCGTATGGTGGGTGTTAACCAAGGTGCCGGAGGTTTTGTTAGTCTAACCGTACGTAAAGGAGCATGTCTATTAAAAACGGCAACTATGTTCTGAGTAAAAAATGATAGCATATCGTTACAGTTGTCAAAGGAAAATATAATATCCCAATTTACCTCGCGCAAATCTTCTATAAATAGTGCGTTGTCAAAATATCGGTAATCTCTGTACATCTTAAATCTAATATTGGTTTTAAATATTTTCGGAACACATATTTTGAAGAGGACAGCTAAATGATCCGATATACCATTTAAGTCAAGCGTGCTAGGTATAGTTATACCTTCATTGGTTGTTGCCATTACTAGATCAATTAATGTTTGGCTTGTTTTAGTAATCCTAGTCGGCGTATCCACAAGTTGCACCAGATCAAAGGACTCCATGAAACTACCAAGAAATTGCGTTTTTCTATCTGGCACAAGGATATCTATGTTTAAGTCCCCTGTAATTATCAGAATGTCACTAGTTGGCAACAGCTTAACTACAGCATCTTCTAACTCCGTTAAGCAGTTAGATACGTTAGCTGAGGGAGGGCGGTACACTACACCAATAACGTACGATTTGTCATATAGTTTTACATTAATCCATAGCTGTTCTAAACAATCGCTAATATTAGAAAATATTATTCTGCAATTAATTATTTTCTTTATATACACTGCTACTCCTCCTCCCCGGCTATCCCTGTCTGCACGCAACAAATTGTACATATTTATCGAAACAGTATCAGAACTAGTTTGGTTATTAAGCCATGTCTCTGTAAGAGTAATTATGTCTATATCTGAGGTATCTATATATGTTTTGAGGTCGTTAAATCCTGTAAAAATTGATCTTATATTTAAACTGAGAAAACTAATATGATCCTTCCGCATTTTTGTTAATGGCTATACATTTATAAGAAAACAATAAAAAGCAAAAGATAAACAGGTACCTAGTAGAGTTTCAACTTACTTATATTATGGGTAAATGCAAATTCCCCCAAATAATTACACAAATTGTTACATTGAACACGCACACACACTCGCACTACTTCTTGAGAGCAATCCTCTGGCTTCTAAGTTTTGGACTATACTGTAGTTTAGCCCTTTTCCTCTTCTGATGCTTATCCACTTGTTTATGCTGACTGTCTGGAGTACCCACGTCGTCCGCAGCCTCGTCGTCTGCTGAATCCTCGAAGTTACCTTCCTCGATGGAGTTTAGCTCATCAAGGGTGTATAGACGGTTTGAGATTTCCAAGCGTGTTCCTTTTATCCGGGCTGGTAAATTTTGTTGCTTTGCTTGCTTTAAATGACGTACAAGTTCTTTTTGCGTTTTCCGGCCTTCATAAGATAGGTCATTAGCAATAGACACACCAGTGTTTTTTAGTTTATGAATTTGCTTAAATAGGAGCTGCTTTTTTAACAGAGATATAAACTCCAAGATGACTGGAGACTTTTCTTTGTGTTTGTCCACAAGGTAAATGTTATTTATATCGCTTGAAGTTAACTCAACATTCAGTAGCTTCTTGAGCTCAGCCAAAGTTTCTTGTAATAGGTTATCTTGATTTTTAATCTGTAAACCAAAGATCACGATATTATTCCGTCGCAATCTTTGATCAAGCAATTTTACACAATTTTCAATTTTGGATATTTTTTCTCTTGATTCAGCAACTGTAGCCGTAATTGCCTGAATACTGGACGAGAGCTCTTCTTTCAACTCCTTCGTTTGTACAGTATTTGCTTGTTGAATAAGAGTCAGCAACTCGGTAGTAGTGAGCTGGTTAATCGACTTTTCTGTATTCATGATTGTATACTGGCGGAAACAGCGAGTGTCCGCTCTGCTCGAGAATACACAGTACACGTCTAATATATTTTTGAGACAAAAAAGACGTTCTGTTTAGACGATTTTGGTACTTACGGCAATGGTGTTTAGTGCCAGCAGTAGATCTTTATCAAAATTCTTAATGGAAGTGCAGAGCGACATGCATCTTTGGAAAACCCCTTAGTGCGATGAACTTCTGCCTGGATGAGAAGTTTGAAAATTGTTGGCTCACTTTTTACCACGTTTTATTCCACTTTTACAATTCACCAGAATAAACACGTCTTCTCTCTATGAGAAGTATACACGATTGTGTAATGAATGAGTAACAATTAACAATAATTAGAAAACCTGCGTTGGTACTCTCTAACTTACCGACCATGACGGTCGGGCAGTTTCGGGTACCTATCACGTGTCTACTCCGCTGTCACGGCACGCTGTCATATTTACGAGGCCACCCGATCCCATAATACATAGTTGCATAGAAACACGTTTCTAAGTTACAGAGTAGTGGCGCTGTCAACTTATAGCGTGTACTCCCTTCCCTTGCTTTAACGGTTTGTTGTCGACGAGGCATGCTTTGCATAATAATTATCAAATTCAGGATTACATTTTGGAGGATGTTATTCCATTCATCCGTTAGCAACTCTCTCAGCTTTTGGACACCTATTGGAGCGGGTGTATGCCTTCGAATACGTCGACCCATCTGATCCCACACAATATGTTCGATGGAATTCATGTCTGGACTGAGAGCTGGCCAATCAAACCGCCTAATTCCCATCTCGTCCAGGTATTTAGCGACAATTCTGGCTGTGTGGGGTCTAGCAGTATCGTGCATAAGAATGCCGACCTCAACCATAGTGACCATAAAAGGCATAACCTAATTATTCAGGATTTCCATGATTTTCAATGATTTAGACGTGAGCTGTCAGGCATCTATTTTGTATTAAGACCACCCTATGCGTTATTCTGAATGCTGCCCAAACCATAATAGACCCAACACCATGTGGAAATCTTCCGTCAATACAAACTGGGGCATATTTTTCGCCAGGTCTCCTCCATACTCTTCGACGTCCATCTGACCTAGTTAGGTAAAAACGGGATTCATCCACAAACAGTACCTTGCAGGCACGTATCCAGGATTTGGTTTTGGGGGGGTCCAGATTATGGGTGTCACTTGGTTGCCTTTTCGGGGGGGGGGGGGGGGTTCAGATGAGAGTTGCCACCTTAAATTCTTAAATTTGCGGGGGAGGGGGGAGGGTGCAAATTTGTGGATTCCATTTTTTAGGGCATTTCATAACGTTTCGGGGGGGGGGTCAGGACCCCCTTGAACCCCCCCCTAAATACGTGCCTGGTACCTTGCTCCATTCATAATCATTCCATTCCAAGTGATTTCGGGCAAAAGCCACAATTCGATGCCATCGCCGTCGGTTCAATGGCGGTCCTGTTGCCATTCTTCGATAAGACAATCTATCTGCATGGAGTCTTCTTCTAACGGTCTGTTGTTAATACTAACATCTCTAATCTCTTGAACTAGTTATCAGCCACACCGCAGAACTCGGCATTTAACGCATACCAAACGCAGGTTCCATCCGGAATCAAAGAATTTTCTAGTGACAAGTGACAATGCCTGTCGAAAGTTCCAAACCAAGATGATTACCGTTTACTTGCGTCATGCTTTTCAATACATCGAATACAATAAATTGTCAACTAGCATACATATAAAACCGTAAGGTATTCATACTTTAAAAGTCAGTAGTGTACAGATGTACCAAATTTCAACTCTGTTAAATTTCTTATATTGGGCAAGGATAATTACAGTAAAATCTTAGAGGTTCCCAATCCCATTGGCGTACTCCTACCCTAATTTAATCCTATCCCAAAAAGAAGTAATCAGGAACCATTAAACTTCTTGCATCTTGATTTGAAAGGGTGTCGGTAATTTTTTTAGTGTTTGCTAATTTTTTGTCGGCTATACACAGATCTTCAGAAATGTTTTTTCTTCGCCGAGTTTCCCAGGAATATGTTTTGGTTCCGACATTGTTTCTGCTTCACATCAGTGATCTGCTATCCAGCACTACAAGCTTAATCCACAGTTTTGGCTATTCCAAAAATTCAGTCATTCAAGCTCTTAGTTAGCTTTACAGAAAATTTTATCTGGCAGGACCACATTGCGTTAATCGCAACAGCTGCTGGCAAAAAGCCTGGGTACCTATTCAGAGCTAGAAAGTACTTCTCACCATCTAACCTCCTTACGCTATACAAAGTATCGATAAGACCTGGCCTAGAGTATTGCTCTCATACCTGGAGAGCTGTTACCCCTACCACCCTGTCTATATTTGATGCCGTCCAGAGAAGGGCAATTCGCCCTTAACGTGTCACCTCTAGTCACCTCTTCTACCGATATTCAAACGGAGTCTGCTCCTTTGAGCTGTTCTCGTTGGTTCCGCCGCTTACCGATCTTATCAGATGCACCCGCACGATTTCTGCATCTCATCCTAAGGCGGTCGTTCTTCATCCCTCAAGAACCGAGCAATACGACTGCACATGCATTCCCAGGATGTCCGAGGCTTGGAATGGACTCCCAGGAGATGTATTTATTGGGCTTATGGGCGTTTGGCTATTCACATCCCGCGTAAGTAAACCTCCCTTAACAACCTTATCACAGCAACTGAGATACTCTGGTATTTAGGCTCTGTCTACGCGCTCTGCTCAGTTATAATAAAAGTTGCTGGGGCAGGGTCATATATACGTCCAATCTTGCGCAGTATGGGTGGAAATGTTAGCAGAAATACGTCATTCCTTCAGGTTATAGAATTATGCAGGGTACTAGTTTTCACTACAATCCAATTTCACGGTATGAAAGGGTAGAAAATGACCAGGGGCCGAGGTTTTGGAGGCTTTAATAACCTCGCTTTTACTTCTGTCTGTCTGTCTGTGGGTCTGTCTGTCTGTCTGTCGCGTTTTTATACCCTCGAAATATCGGTAATCGCTGCATGGATTGTGATGAAATTTGGGCAGCGTTATGCTGTGGGATCGTAGTAGGCTATGTTCCAATAATTTTGAAAATCGTTGTACGGGAGGCGGAGTAATTAGTAAAAAACGAAGGATTTCAAATATGGCTCAAACTTCGTTTTTAGGCGTTTTAGGGGTTCATTTTCTACTTTTTCTTGGGTCGGAGTGAATTTGGGGTGGTTGGGGGTGGGAGGTTGTAATACTGAAAAATTTGTTGTATTCGTAATGGGCCGTCCATTGATATGTGAATGAAAAACTTAGCGGCATTGTACACTTTTTTAGGTCCATCCGAACGTTGTATGCTTATTATAGAAACCACGGGACTTTGTGATGTATCCATACGAGTATTGTGTTCGATCGTTCGATATCCCAAGGCGAGGTTGGAAGACGCGTATGTTTTGGAAAAATCGAGTCAGTGGCGGCGCGACAATAATAAAAAAACTAAAAGTATAAAAACAGCCCCAACTTTGCTTTTAGGCATTTTAGGGGTTTCTGATCATTTTTTACGTTTTTTTTTTGGGTGAGGGTGAATTTGGGGTGGTTGGAGGGTGGGGGTTGTAAAATTAAAAAATTTGTTGTACTCATAATGGGTTGTCCATTGATCTTTGAATGAAAAACCTAGCACCATAATACACTTTTCACCGAACATTGCCTTGCTTATTATAAAAACCGAGGGACTTTGAATTTGTGATGCGTATATAAGAGTATTGTTTTAGATCGTTCTATATTGCGTAACGCGAAAATTATTGAATTGATTTTAATGAAAGTTTGACACAGTATTACTACCGCAGCGAGGATGGAAAACTCGTATATTTTGGAAAAATAGTGTCAGTGGCGGCGCAGCAATAATAAAAAAATTAAAAATATGAAAACAGCTCAAACTTTGTTTTTAGGCGTTTTACGGGTTCCTGATCATTTTCATTTTTTTTTTGGGGGGGTGAAATCGGGGCGGTTGGGGGGGTGGGCGGTAGTAAAACTGAAAAATTTGTTGTAATCATAATAGTCCGTCCATTGACCTGTAGAAGAAATACCTAGCGGTATATTTCACTTTTTCAGGTCCATCCGAACATTGGCTTGGCTATTACAGTAACCAATTTTGTAATCTGTACATAGGTACGAGTTTTGCTTTATTTAGTTCTATGTATATTGCGTAAAGCGAAAATTATTGAATTGATTTTAATAAAATTCTGACACAGAATTTATTACCGTGGCGAGAATGGAAAACAACTGTTTTTGAAAAACCGTGTCAGTGGCGGTGCAGCAATAGTCAAAAAACCAAAAACAAAATCAGCTCAAACTTCGTTTTTAGACGGGTTGGAGGCTCTTGATCGTTTCGCATCGTCCAGTTCAAGCATGCAGAAAAAAACTGTGGCGCTCCAGTTCCTAAGGAGGGAGACGCAAGAAACTATTTACGATTTTTGTGCTGGATTTTGTTTTTGCGGGCGGATGGGCGTTGGGCGATAATTTAGTTGCAAGGGGATTTTAGACTATAGCTTCATGCAATGGGAAATAATAAAATGGTATCATTGTTATGTGTGGGAAGTACTGAGTCAATCAACTTGACTCCATTTTTTAATTTTTAATGACTGGTCTGGTGGTGCTGCGGAAGGATGCAAATATTTTCATGAAAACAAGAAATTTTGGAGTCCCTCTGCTAACCATGTAGTGACTTTCAAAAATACTAGCATTATGTCCAAGAAACCCATAGCATATCGTATCTAAAGTATTATAAAACATACTGTAGCTGTTACTGAAGTTACGTCGTACGAATATAGCAATATAAAGGCAAACCGATAGATACTCAAGCAGACCAGTGGAAGTGAATGACATCATAAAACCTCAAAAGCGAACCTGCTCGCGAACACTAACACACCGCTCACTTATTTGCTAAATGTATGCATAACAAAAGAATTACTATGTGAAAATGATTACGGTTTCGAGAAGCCAGACCAAACCAGATAGTACTTTGTCTCTTCACTTATCGATCTTATATAAAGCACCTTCAACGTAATAACGATATGATGGAAGACCTCGCATATGAATGCCTATGTTTATGCATAGAATGTTGAATGCAGGAGTCGCTAGACTAGAACTAGATATGTAGATGCGTATCTGGCAAACGGAAGACACGCAATATTTACAGACATGATGCTCCATCTAGAAAAGTAAGGAGCGCAAAAAATAACTGTAAAATGCAATTAGCAGGATGAAGCCAAGTGTTGGAAACCCGATTTAGTGGTAGATTAACACATACATAAGTATATGAGGGGAAACATGTCAGTTTCAGCCATTCTGTAACACACAATATACTCATTAACGGTTCGCATAGGTTATCAGTTCATGTAACCTTGAAAATTATCCTTTAGTAAAATATCTTAGCCAACTGTAGGAATATCTTTATGGCCGGTTTTGCAAATGCCGGTTCAACACAAGCTTTATAAAGATTAAGTTTCATCATCATAGTTACAATGTCTTAACAGACATGTTGTGGACTCGTAAAATGCATTTACTCATTTTACGAGTTTCTCTTGGGATATCTTTAAGATCTTTAATGCAGTAGTTTTCCATTTGCTTTCTGCATCCTCATGCCGTTGATCAGATGGTATCTACTGGTTCATCCGCCTTTAGGGGCAATTTCTCACCCCAAGGACAAGAAGGTGTCCTAACTCTTCTCAACTCGTCCACCCAAGGCTGTTGGTTGAAAAGAGGTTACTCCGAGGGTTACTCTTTATACCGACAGTAGTTCGGTTCCTTTTAGTCGCTTTTTACGACACGCAGGATATACGATGGGAGATATTCTAAGCCGCCCCACACGAACTAAGCTTAAGTTTAGCCTAGACTTCAAGTTGATGACTGCTGTACAAGCGGAAATAATCACCGGTTTAATTAAAACTAGTTGGGGTGGGCTGGCTCAGTGGTTAGGGTCGAGGGCTCGTGACCGAAAGGTCAGGGTTCGATTCTCGTTAGAGGCGGAAATTTATTTCTGGTTTTTTTAACCAAAAATAACTATCCATAAAAAAAGCTCAGCGAGAATTCCCACCTGAGCATTCACTGTTGGCTTCTAATTAACAGTGCTGTTCCTAAGTGGCGCCGGGAAACAGTAACAAAGCCTACACAGAACACGAGGCTAATGACCAAAGTAGTCGATGCCGATGACACAGAAGTAAAAAAAAAATAAAACTAGTCTATAACGAAATTCACTACAGTTAGCACTTATAAATCGTGCGCACTGACATAATTAAATCAAAAAATAACCCTTTCTGGTCTCGTGGTGGCCAGCCGAGTCGATTTTCGGTTAAGGCCGTTATAACACGTGCACTTCAGTATTTTCAACTTCTAATCTTTGTTAATCGCGAGATTGACCAGAGAGGACTAATTTATCGCTTCTACCTCTAATGAAGAAGCAGACACCCTAGGGAGGCTTTACGCAGCCAAATGAGAATTCGAGAATGGCAAAGGTGAAATTTCAACATCGAGATGTAAAAACCATCCTACAAAAACTAAACACGAAGAAAGATACTGGTCCCGTGTAGTTGCACTTGATGTCTCGAAAGCCATCGACAGAGCGTGGCATGAGGGACTCCTGGTCAAGCTTCCTGCTTATGAAATACCACCTGTCCTGCGCCAGTGGCTGAATACTCATACCAAGCCATAGTTTATTAACGTTTACGCATGATTAGGCATGCTTACAGCCAGAATAGATAGAAGAAAAGAAGCCTTACATCTATAAGGGGATACACATTATAAATATTAATAATATAAACTAAACTAGTAATGTAAAGTTGAAGATTGATGTAGAACAGAAAAAGACATGTGAAGTAACATAGTATGTAATAAATAAAGTAAGGGAAGATTGAAAAATACAGCTGAGATTGATAAACAAACAAAAAGATAAACTAAAGGAGCGACATTGATGTCTTTTTTGTAGGTGCCTAGACTAACATACTTAAAGGTCCAAATATTCACCAATGGTGTAAAGAATAGCTTTTATCTCTGTTTGTTGAAGTCTAGGGCTGTTCATCATATGTATTTTCAATAAACGCCGGTGTTCCTCAGGGATCTGTCCTATACACTACTCTCGCCCCAGGAGGCGGTAGGTAGTAAATAAAGTACAGTTTAACGTACAGAAAACAAACTCAGGCAACAACACTGACGAAGTCTCACGTTGGCTTACCAACTGTGGAAATGTAAGGTCACCCAATAGTCGAGTCACCTTCCGAGAAGCTTTTGGGGATCAACATCAACAATAACATGTCCTGGGATGACCGCGTCGTCAGTAGTGCTAAAACGGAATCCCAGAAGCTTGGAGTTTTGTTCCGCTGTAGGAAGCTGTATACACATGTGCGGAGATGCGCTCCAAAGTACTCTGCAAAGCTTCTGGAGACTATTCAGAAGAGACCAACTACACTAATCGATACGCCTAACCTCACAAAGGACCTCCATAGCCTGGAACATCGAAGAAGGGTGGCTGAGCTATCCATGTTTTACAGATTCTATCGCGAACGATATTCGAGTGAGCTCTCCCAGATAATAAAACCGAAGGCCTTTCGAACGAGGATCACTGGAGTGGCTCTGTGAGCTTATTCTTACGAGGTCAAGGTCCCTACACCCAGAACCAGTCTTCTTCGGCATTCTTTCTTTTGGAGAACTTCGACGCTGTGGAATGAGCTGCCGGAAAATTTGCTTTCCGATGGCTACAACCTGCAGCGTTTCAAATCTAACATGCACCGACGCTTGTCCTCTGGCAGCGCTTCTACAGCGCCATAGGCTTTCGGCCTTTGCGGGAGGCTGACCATTAAAATAATAGTGTAATACGCGGTATTATTCGACTTGCTTGATCTACATCATCAACCTGTTCAACAGTCCTGATTTTTTCATGCCTTTTTGCTTTCAGGGATTATTCCAAGAAGTTTATTTAGTTTTTAAAATCTTGACGTATACCTTCAACCTGATTTCTCTATTCCGTCACTAATTCTTGCACAAGCGAGAATTTACGTACTGTGTAAGGCTATGACCAGCAATTTGAGCTCTGGTTAAGCTACATGATTTGTGGGTTTAAGGTAAACTCGTGTTAAGCTTGGGTTGGGGTGATAAGCCAGTTATTGTTCAATGGACATTTTGCAACTTCGGTGTCCTAATGGGCAGCTTACGAAAGACCCCAGCTTAAGCTTGCACTGTACAACCGGTCTATAGTGACATTACAAGTATTACATCCAGATGAAAAAACACTTCAACATTTTTTTTGGCAATAGTTCCATTATATTTGAGGCATACTATATAATATGAAATTATATCAACTTTTTCAGCTTGCCTGGAGAGTTCTTGCAACCGTTAAGTTTTATTTCTTAGTTCTTGTGATGACGCACCTGTTTACAGAAGCCGACTAGTCGGAATATTAATTATCGCGTTTTGGTCTACTTGTGTTAAGTGAGATAAACAAAATAGTTCGAATACATCAAAATCATCACCGAATTAAAAATTGAAGTCAAGTCGATTGACTCAGTACTTCCCACACATTACTGTGATACCAGTTTATTATTTTCCCATATAGCATGAAGCTTTAGTCTGAGCAGGCACGTATTTAGGGAGGGTTCAGGGGGGTCCGGACCCCCCCGAAACGTTATAAAATGCCGTCTAAAAAATGAAATCCACAAATTTGCACCCCCCCCCCCCGCGGCAAATTTAAGGATTTAAGGTGGCAAATCTAATCTGGACCCCCCCCCCCCCGAAAGGTCAACCAAGTGACGCCCATAATCTGGACTCCCCCCAAAACCCAATCCTGGATACGTGCCTGAGTCTGAGACCCCTTGCCACCAAATCATCGGCAGCCCTCCCCCCAAATTGACGTATGCCGCTAGGCCTTTCCGTCACAGGTCAATGGACAGCCTATTATCAATAGTACAAAATTTTCAGTTTTACAACCGATTTACACACGATTTCTAACAACCATACGCGTTTTGCATTCTCACCACGGTAGTAACACTGTGTCAAAATTTCATTAGAATTAATTTAATAGCTTTCACGTTACAAAATACAAAACCATCTAAAGCAATAAATACTCGTATGTATACAGAAAATTCTCAGTTCCTTAGCTTCAGTAATAGGCTAGGCAATGTTCGGATGGACCTAAAAAGGTGATTTATGTCGCGAGGTCTTCCTTCACAAGTTACTGGATAGCCTATTATGAATACAACAAATTTTTCAGTTTTTCAGCCCCCACCCTCCAACCACCCCATTTTCACCCCCACCAAAAAAACGCAGAAAATTATCAGGAACCTCTAAAAGGCTTAAAAACGAAGTTTGAGCTGTTTTTAAATTTTTAGTTTTATTATTGTTATTCCTGCGCCGCCACTGGCACGGTTTATAAAAACCATACGCAGTTTCCATCCTCGCCACGGTGGTAATACTGTGTCAAAATTCCATTAAAATCAATTCAACCGGTTCCTCGTTACACAATATAGAACGATCTAAAGAAATATTCGTATGTTTACACCAGAAAAAATCTAAGTTCTTTGGTTTCTGTAATAGGTAAGGCAATGTTCGGATGGACCTAAAAAAGTTATTTATGTCACTAGGTCTTCCTTCATAGGTCAATGGACAGTCTATTATGAAAGCTACAAACAGCAACTAAAGAAAAGTAGAAAACGATCAGGAACCCCTAAAACGCCTAAAAACGAAGTTTGAGCAATATTTATTTTTTTTGGGTTGTTGCTAATTACGTCGCCGTCCATGCACCGATTTTCAAAATTATACGAACATTACCTACTACGACCTCACAGCATATCGCTGCCCAAATTCCGCCACATTCCATGCAGCGGTTGCTGAGATTACGTGGATAGGAAGACGCGTACAGGCAGGCCGACAGACAGACAAACCGACAGATAGACAGACAGACCGACAGGCAGACCGACGGAAATGAGTGACGTGGATTTTCGTTATGTAGACATTATAAAGCGCCCAAAAAGTGTATTATCTCAAAATCGAAAATTTTCGCGGCCACAATACTCCCCTCACCTATCGGTGTGGGAAGTCAAAGGGGTTCGATCGAGACCCATTGACTGGACTTCATGACCTAAGATAGGTACATTGACGCCCTGTTACTGTTAGCTACGTGACTGGGAATGACGAATATTATTCTTCTAGTACACATCACGCAATAAATTATGCCAGAATCCTGAATTTCCAGCACTATTTTTTTTTATAATATTACTCTTACATAGTAAATTGTTTTTTCATTATATTTATAGGAAGGGTTGCTTTTTCGATAAAACTAAGACCATAGCAAACCAGCTGATGAGTATGATATAGGTCCACTTTCATCATCTGTATTAGGCGTAAAAGAAATGTCGGGGATACTTGGCAATAGAGCAAGTTTTGTCTTTTGCACCTACAAGTTTTCTTTATCTCATATACGAAAGAGCTATCTATCTAATTATACGGATACAAGTGTTATTCAGCGCGCTGTTGTCTGTATGAGACCGTGTTTACCTTGTTTGGAATTGAATTTATACGAATAAAGTGGATACCGAAGTCACTTACTTTGATCGAGATTGCGTTGAAATGCAGTGGCACTAATTTATCACCGACATTACACTCTTCCCACCTGTGGAGTTTTAGATTAATTTTAACCAATTGTCATTCACGTCAATTCGATGATGAAATAGGGATGTGTTTTCTGACACGTATTGAGGATATGAGAATGAAATTAATTGATTTCTGTAACAAACCCTTATACAGCATCCAAAAAGCTATCAAAATAGGTGGGTTTATCGAATGTTATCCGTACATAGGTTACTTTTCTCTTTTATTTTTGTCTCATTTTCAATTTTGTTAATTATTCATTTTTTTTAATCGCGTAACAGTAAGCAACGAAACTACAAACGAATATTCCGTATTTTTTTGAGAGCAGTGACATCTAGATAATTCACAGCACAACGTCAATTTTTTGTTTAACTTCTTCAACCTTACCGAAGTCACCCAAAGACCATCACCTACAGTATTACAGAGATTCGCTGATATCTCTTCCTATGTCTTCAGTTTTGTCTAAAGGCTCCAAATTTGTTTTAAAAATCCCAAATTATTGTAAGCGCCATTGCGCGCTGTATATCTTTCTTATCACCAACAAAACTAGATCAAGGTAGGCTCGAACAGCAAAAGTGATTAAACGTGCCGCATCACCCCAACAGATTAGCCCGAAGGTAGAAATTTGAGCCTTAAAAGCTGTGAAACTTAATTCCGATTTTCTCATTTTACGAACTGGCAAAAGAAACTCTACACTTGTCATGGATTAGTTCGATTATCGGCCATAAGTTAGCAGTACTCTTAACACAGACAACTATGAACTATAAGCCAGAAATCTAACGGCCTCGATAAAAAATCTGTTAATGATCTTATCAAGTCTTTTTCTGCCAATGATTTTACTAAACAACTCTCTTCTTGTCCACGATTTCCGTATTTCGAAATTCATACACCCATCATTACATCGCGTCCTATAGTAAGTACTGCCGGTCTTCGACATATGTTACGCAGCTATCTTGCCTCCCTCTCACTGGTATATCAGGCGCTCTTATCAGGAACTTGGCCTATTTTGTGGAAAAATCACGCCAATCACTGTTGAGATGGAGGATATTTTTGTTAGTTTTGTTGCATCGAATATAACGAATGTATCCGTTCCATATATCCCATCAATGGGCCTATACCACATTTTTGGTTTATTGGCTTATACGAACCCTGACACCACGTAGATGCCATAAATAGTTTTACAAAATTTTTCTATCGTATTTATAACCGAAAAAAATTACTCTAAATATTGAATTTTTTGAATCCATACACTTCCCGCCCAGGTCGTGACGTCACCTGTAGGGAACCAATAAGAGCTCACTGGTACAAAACAATAAGCATCCGCTCGTAGACATCGGACCAGGAAAGGACGCTTCTCATTGGTTCCCTACAGAAAGGACGCGTCTCATTGGTTCCCTACAGGTGACGTCACCATCGGCTATTTCAAATTACAATACGATTTTCTTTTTAGTGTTATTCTCATTTGGATCAAGTTTTCTGCTGACTTTTTACAGTAAACGGTCCTATGTATCATCAAAAATAATACCGCAGTAAATAAATTGATAAATTTGAGATCAAGGTATAGGCCCATTCTTGCCATCTTTGAGAAACACATAACATGGATCTAAACTTGATTGAATTAACCTAGCTTTGTTCTCAGACTTCCTTCTTTCTCTACGAAGGACACGTTTTTGAGCAAACTTCTGGAGTTGCAGCGGGTCTAGATAAAACTAAGGTATATATTATTATTTTGTTCATACTAGTTGAGGATATTTTTTATGTATTGTTTGTTAACATAGGTAAATCTGGTAAGTTTTTGGAAATTCTACTTGTTATATCTGTCAACAGATACTTAAACACCCATGCTATGTATTGCTCTTATTTCTTTATTCTTTAATACATAACTTAAAATTATATACCCACTACATACAGTATTTAACAATATGTCATCAATTCAATCAATAATTATAAGAAGCAAGCGATAAGAGAATACTGACCAAATTTGCTAGACAAATGCTTACATACTATTTCAGTTAGGAAAATTATGCTTTCTGTTCTACTTTGTCGCATGTAGTTTATTTTCAATGAATCATTTGAATGAGAAGCATTAGCAAACAGCATTTTAAAACATAAATGTTGATTCCGTTGTATATGTTAATTTTTTATAATCTGACCTCGTAGAACAGATTCTTCAAACACCTTTTCTTTAGTTTTTCAAACTCAGTTCAAATCAAGGTAAAATTTCCAAATGAATGTTTGGGAAAAGATGGATGTATTTTTTTGGATGTCTTGCTTTCTCGTCAATAAAATGGGCATTTAGGACATTAAGTTTATAGGACTCCCCAACATATGGATAGATACCTCAGCGGTTTATCCACACCATCATACAGTATAGAAACAATTTGTAATCAACTAACCTATGTCACCGTACATTAACATTGTTAATGTTAACATTGTTAATGTACGGTGCCTATGTATTACTTACTTGGAACTTTATCCTTGGAAGTAGTTGCGACTGTTCTACCTGCACTTGGCATAGGAGGGAAGCTAGTTCTCGAAAAGGTCCCTTCTATTTTTTTGGCCTGAAGGAACGGCTGCCACATAACCTTCTGTTCTATCAATTACATTTAATTTCGATTTCTTCTTTGATGTAAATGAAGCACTTATTATATTTTTTTAACGAAATGAACATGTTTGAGTCATTTAATTAATTTCAATCATGAATAGGTATCGATTCCTCGAAGAGGACTCTATACAACCGTTTTTGCCCAGAAAGTCCCTCTATATATGTGGTTATTTTCAATTTCAGTTGGGGTGGTAGGTACTCAGACCCAGGATAAAAGCACATGTCTGCATGAAACAGGATTGATTTTCTGAGATATTTACGTTTTACGGTTAGGATTTTAAGCAAATCGATGCGTGCTGATGCAAACCTGAGCTAGCTGAAAACCGTCGTAAAGAGGGTCGCACTAACATCGAGAGGCGCTAGGTGCATTCCCATACAGCAAAAAACGCTAACTCACTAGCTTGTATGTCTTATGATGGACTCAATTTCGGTTACGCGTCACCTGAAGGCAGGTGAAGAAAAAACAGTGTTAGGCAACGTCCCATACGCACGAAATGCAGTAACCAGCCTCAGTCCGGCTGTTGGTTTGGATCTGTCCGTGGTACACATAATAGGAAAATTTCACGGAACAGTTATTTATTACTGTTTTTAGTAGGTCGTTGTACCTCCTTGCACTAACAAAAAGTTTTTGTGCGCTGCCGTTCGGTTCGCTAGCCAGCGTAACATTTGGAAGCCTTGCGAGATTGATACGGTTCTGCGTTTGGGAAATTGTACAATTTTTTCGGTTAACCGACAGTATCAACAGTTATATTTTGTCGAACAGTTAATTTTTATATCGACTTCGACTTGCGGTACTTCTTTCCACCATGGTAGTTATATTTTAATTGTTGGGCGCACTTTCATTAGATGGCGTATCACAAAAGACAGCCTGCACTTTTCCATTATTTATTTGGTATACGAGGTTTGATGTAATGCGACTTATTCCTGTCGGAGCATGATAGAAGAGCTAAGATGCAACAAATTTTGCTTAATATGTGTATGGACAAAAATCAACAATTTTTGGGATTTTTCAGTTTTAACGGAATTCTAATAATTACACAAAATCTGGCATTTTTGTCGAAACAGTGAAAAATTACGTTAAAAATCAGTTACATGTTCACTCATTTTAGTTCAATACGCTTACACTAATTCAGTAACATCATAAATATGTGAAAAGGTTTGATAGCTTTAGAAAAAAACATATTATGAGAGAAATATAATAATTCTCATTTTCTTTTCACTCATTTTCTTTCAATATGCTTACACTAATTCAATAAAATCATAAGTAGGTGAAAATGTTAAGGATACTTTAGAAAAAACCAGATATTGAGAAAAATAAAATAATTCTCATTTTTGTTTTCGTTTCAACAGAATATTATCTAGCTCAAAATATTACCAAGACACTGCGCGTACAAACCACTGTAAAAACTTGTCCATAATCTCAGTTTCTCAAAAAATTTAAATGTCGAATTGAAAACCTAAATTCAGGAGCATAGCCAGGATTTAAATTCGGGGACTGAGACTAGTGGTTTGGTCATCGACCACCTGTTATCCTGATGATGATGAATATTTCTCTCTAGGATGTGTAATACGTCATAAAGATAGTGAAAATAATTTGAGGGGCTAAAGCACCTCAGGCACTCTGGTTATACAGGGTGTCAAGCCCCTCTGGTTATACAGGGTGTTTCGTAAACATGCGGCGAGAATTTAAAGAGTGATCCTTTGAACCATTTTGAGATTACTTTGCTCTTTGATGAGTTTTGAAAAAAGACTCTATTTCAAAGACGCAGGATGAAAAAAATTGAGACAGCTATATTTGCTTATCAAAAATCACATGGTAAATTGCTCAATCTACAATAAATGTCAAAATGACTTCCATCAGCTTGGCCACAAGCAGGAAATCTCATCAGTGATTGCCGAACTCTTTCAAACTCACTAGGTCCAGATGATAAGTGGACATGGATGTTTCCAACAATATCGGAAATGATTCACCCACACCGAAAAAGAGGAGTGCATTTACTGCCATCAGGTTGACTCGGTAGAGCATACCTTTTTTGAGTGTAAGCAATGGAAACCTGAGAGAGACATTGTAGATCTTAGTCTAGAAAAAGTGACACCTGAAAATATGATAACAAAAATGTTAGATTCAAAGGAGAACTGGGAGATTATTGCACATTTTACCAGGCAGGTCATTGGGCGAAAGGAGAAAGACGTAATGGCGATGGAGAGGAAAAAGAAAATAGAAGAAAACTAATGGAGCACTAAAAACATCAAAAAGCCGCAACCTTCTTGAAGCAATGCTACATGTAATTCCAGGAAGTTCCACCTAGCGAAGACAAGGGGTTTTAGTCGGAGTAGCGCCCGACACTGTTGGAAGCACTGGAAGCCACCGTGCCAGCTTCCTTCGCCAAGCGGTTTCCCCTTAGTAAAAAAAAAACTAGGTCCAGGAAAGAGTTCGGCAGGAAGGAGTTCGGCAGTCACTAACGAGAAGATTGCCTGCTTGTATCCAAGCTGGTGGAAGTCATTTTGAACGTTTATTGTGGATTGAGAAACTTACCACATGATTTTCGGATCACCTTTCAAGTGCTTGCCGCACTTTCATCAAACACCCTGTATAACCAGAGGTGTTTCAGCCCCTCGAATTGTTTTCGCTATCTTCATAGCGTATAACACCCCCTCCTGAAAAATATTTATTGCCATAAAGATAATAGGTGGTCGATGACCCGACCACTAGACGCAATCCCCCGGATCCTGGATATGCTTCTGAATGTAGGTTTTCGAGAAGCTGGGATTGTGGGCAAGTTTTTCCATTGGTTTGTCTGCGCAGGTCTTGGCAAAATATTGAGCTAGATACGATTCTGTCGAAATGACAACGAAAATGAAAATTATTTTATTTTTCTTAATATCTTTTTTTTTCTAAAGTATCCTACCTTTTCACCTACTTATGATTTTATTGAATTAGTGTAAGCGTATTGAGCTAAAACAAGTGACCATGTTACTGATTCTTAAGGTAGATTTTTCATTATTTATACAAAAATGTCAGATTTTGGGTGACCATTAGAATTTCGTTAATATTAAGTTTCAAAAACTATTGATTTTTGTCCATGAATATATTTAGCAACATTTATTGCATTTTAGCTCTTCTGTCATGCTCCGCCTGTAATATTGTTGTAGTAACAACGTTCGGGGTATATCTCCCCAAAACCACAGCGATACGTGGTTATATATTAAACAACCCCTATTGCAGACCATTCTCTGTCCAAGGTAGTACTGAAGTTATTTTTATATTAATAGTAAAACTCATAGGTGAGACTATCATTTCCGTAGAATGTCGAATTATACAAATGTTTACAGTTACCTACATAGTACTGTTGTCGGACTACACGGAATGTAGTCCTTCATTTAGGCAGAAAATTTTCATGATTAATCCGGAAACGTGCGCTAGTAATTTTGATCCAAGAAATAGAAAGAACAGAAAAAGTAGAGAAAAAGGAATTCGAGATTATTGGTAAAAATACCTAATACTTCGTTTAGAAAAGCTGAAATTATTGAATTTCTCATAAAACAAAATATCACAATTTTACCAGAAATCAAAACAAAAAGCCGGTTATTGGAGCTATTAAAAAGTTACAACTTTGATAAAAGGTATATCGTTGATTAAATGGCGCGGAGTAGTGGGTGTGAAGTTTTTAGACTCCACCCTATTTTTGAATTTTTAGTGCGATTGAATTAATATGGAGCGATTTAAAAAGAATTGTCGGATAGCACAGTAATCACCCCGAAAGCTCATCAGCAGTTATAAACCTTATTAGAAATCAGGTAAATTTATAACTCAAGTAAAATGGCATTCATTGCATGCATTAAACATGTAATAAAAGTAGAGCCATCATTTTTAAATACACGACCGAATTAAATTATTGTCAACCTGAGTGCGACAGCGACTCATCTGGATCTGATTTGGACTTGTGTTAAATTCTATTTTTCTTCATTTTGCATTTCTAGTCTAAATTAATATTGTTAGAATGTAAGTTTGAACGGTTTTTATTGTACATATTAATTAATATCTATTAAAAATCTAATAGGCAACCACGTTAATGTTAGTGTGGTCCTGAATGGTTCTGTTCTCAGCATCCGTTTCTGGTCGTTAAAGGAGATTGGCTTTTTGAGAAACTAGGGTCATAAAATTACTGCTACTGCCGGGTTCATCTCGAACGTTTCTGCTATAATTTGTCGTCACTAAATACCGGCATACGCCCGAGGAGAAAAGTTTAAATTTCTACTCCACTGTTTTTTTTTTGTGTTATATGATATACTAGGGATTCTCATATTAAGTAATTGCTGATTATGGTGCTCTATGTATGGGCCACCGGCATGTAGACAAGTCTTATTGAAAAATCCGTCCACTCCACAAGCAATGTCTAGAATGTAGATATGAAGATTGTGGCTTTTAGCGATTTTTTTATACTCCCCTATTCAGGAGCTTGTAAATTCTAGACATTTATTAAGTTCAAGTAAAAAAAAAGAAGGTACAAAAACTACAAAAATTAGAGCTATATCTTCCACAAAACACAAAGATAAATAATTTTAGTAGCAGGGATAAATAACTATCTTATTATAATTAATTTCAAATCTATTAATTGTGCAAAAGCAATTTGAGATTGAAAGGGTAAAAATATTATTTTCTTAGATTTTGTGAATATTTTTTTGTTGATGAATTGTGGTCTAACTTCACACAGTTTCGTTTGTACAAATTACCCAAGTACACGCTGTTTAATAATCTCTACATTTTGCAATAGAGTGAAGCATGATGCCTAAACTAGGAAGTCTCCTTACCCAAAATTTCTGTATTCAGAAAAGCTATTGCATGATATTAAACGATTATACAGTTATATAGAAAAATCTTTTTGTTGAAATTCGCTTCCAAATGCAATAACATTAAGAAACAACACACCAGCACTATTTCAAATCATTATGAATCACATCTATTTACAGAAAAATAAAATGAGCGTTCAGCAAAAAGTCCATATTCGACGAAATCCAATTTTAGTTAGTAGAGCAGATCGCAGTACTGTATGCGCGTGTTGTGGTGCTTTACAACAATTTTACATAACGGTACATCTAGCCGACTTGGCTTCAGCGTTATTATACGATTTTTTCCATTAGAAAAAAGATGAGCATCACGGAAAACAATCACGATGCTCCGCGAAACGTATCTTCTCTACTATGCGATCCACTTACAAAAAAACTATATCGGAGATCCGTTAAATCGAACAGTAAATGTAAATTTGTTTGTTTTCTTGTATATCATACTGCCGTGCAGATCAACACCTTGCTGTAGCTAGTTTAGGTTATACGAGAGTTATAAATTGGTATAAAATTCCGAACAGGCATAAAAATATTTTTACGTGAATTCCTCAAATTTTCGTTGTCAATTTTTGGAACATTAATTCTACAAAGAGCTGATTGTTGCAAAGATTTCTTATAGTAGATTAATGACGCAATACATTGCCAAATTAAGAGAACCAACAATGACTTTGGTACACTGATTCATGAACAGCAAATAACAATAGTATAGACGATATATACTGTTTCAAAACCGCTTTGGCTGTAACGATTCACAAAAATTACAATAACATAAAAATAATCAGGCAAAATCTTTAATTATTTTGAGGGTACTTGATCATCAATTATTTGAGAGGTCGTGGAATGGAGAGGGGAAGAGTATGCAGCTTTAACGTAATAATAATCTGGTTCGCTACGTTCAAGAAAAAGATGAGGTAACTGAGAATAACTACAAAAAGGTAATTGACTATAAATCGAAGCGTCATCATCATTTGAAATCGTGCACAACTAGTGTGCTAATATAATAGACCCAATATAGTAGTGAGTTTAGAGAGAATCAATGCTTTGCATTGCTGTTTTGCCAGCGTTGTTTTAAGGATTTATAATTCTGTTAGTCCAGGCGGTAGGGGTTTGGTAGACATTAGTCCTATGAACATACACCAAGTTTTTGACCTTGGGGGGTTACCGCTCTAGGGGGGGAGGGGGTGAAAACTCAACTTCGCGACGATTTTCGAAAAATAACGCCGTTGTGGCAAGAGATAATATATGGAGACAATAAAATTCACCACAATTTTGGTTTTTACATTTTTCTTGTGCGACCAATAGTTTCCATTCTACAGGCCTCAAGGTTAGGGGGTGGCTTTTGATTTTTACTAAAATCAGAATTTTGTCGCGTATTGAGTCGAACAACGCTATCAAAAAGTTCTGCATCACTTTTTCTGCTAAGAGAATAACATTTCTCATGTATCTATTATCTGCAGCTGCCTAAATAACACATTTGGGCTTAAAAAAATACGACATTTAGGAACACATCGCTACCTGCTACCGATATTAGCCAATCTAAGTCTACTCTAAGTCTTTTGAGCGCAAAAGGTCGAAAAACAGAAAAAAAGTTTGGGGGCTGCCGCTCGGGGGGTGGGAGATTCTCGAAGATTCTCGAAGATTTTCGAAATATAGAGATAGGGAGCACTTTTCGGAAATGAATCCAAAAACAATATTATGATGGTGTTCGGTAGAGGAAGATCGATAATACAAGTAATTATTTATGTTATAAGGATCATAAGGACAACCATTAGGGTACAAGTCGATATCAGTATGGCTCTACACTCTGTGCTTTGTAAACAATTTAGGAAATAAAAACGACTTCAATTTAATATGGGACTTAGAGCGTAGTGGCTTAAGCCTACCACTAAGACATTTGCTGATTTCTTATCCTTAGCAACTTAACGTTTGGGTCATGGAGCTGGATGGTAAAGTAAAGTTGAAGTACTCAGATATAGATGCCCTCATTATAACCATGCAACACTTTGTAGACATTTTACAAATTTCTGTAGAGATTCTAAAATGTATCAAAGGTATTCCTTTGAGGCAGGTTGTCTGTTACTAGTCAGAACCACCTTAAGACGTCTTGTGTTGGTCAACTATTGTTGTTTCTGGAATTGCAGTGTATTTGTACATCTTCAAAGCATCTTTTGCGTCCTGTTCTTCACACTATTTGACTTTCTTCTTTTGGTCTCTTCTTCACGTCTTTAAAGGATTATTTTTTAGGGCACTGTATATTAGATGTACGTGAGTCTGCAAATATGTCTTATGGTATGCGTTCTAGAGGTCGCTTGTTACCAATTAAATTATCAAAATTAATATCAATATGCTTACTTATTGACTATACAATATACAAATAAATATTAGTCCTAACAGTTCGCAGAGAGCTATAGGCTTAGAGCGCGAATACTGACTAGTACTGACTAAAATACTTCATAACCTTCCTCAGCTCTGAAGCCGACCATCTCCTCCTGCATCATACTGCTGTTAATTCCTACTATCTTCAATAGCTTAACTGCTTCTTCTTCTTCAGCTGCCTATCCACTCTTACTGGATTTTGGCGATCACATTTTCAAACGCTTCCCTGTTTGTTGCCGTGTGTACAAGGTACCCAATTGTTCTTAGGCCTGTCCAATCCCTCAAGTTTCTGAGCCAGGACATCTGTTTTCTTCCGACACCAAGTCTATCTTCTATTTTTCCTTCAACGATCAACTGTAAAAGTCGGTACATTGGGTTTCTCATTATGTGCCCAAAATAACCCACTTTTCTCTTTTTTATGTTTTGGAGGATTTCTCTCTCCTTTCCCATTCTTCTCAAACATCCTCATTCGTGACCCTATCAGTCCACGGAACTCTCAACATGCGACGGTACGTCCATATTTCAAACGCCACTAATCTGTTTATTGATGTAACCTTAAGCGTCCATGTTTCCATGCCATAAAATAGAACCGACCATACGCTTAACTGCATGACTTTGTAATTATACTATAATACTTCTACTACTTCTTAAATTGCGTTCAACAGAATTGTCTTCAATTTTGACCTAAATCATTCGGTTTTGATCTATTGTCGGCATAAAATAGAGGCAAAAGACATTGCAATGGAGGTATTTTGTTCATCTCCCTTGGGTTTTATGTGCTCCTTAGATATACTTATCTATATGGGACACATCCTCAAGCCATCTAATAGAGCCCTTGTCTGAATTTTAGAGATAGACAATTCTTAATTGGTGCGCTCCAACTCAGGCACTGTATTTTATCACGCAACCAGCCTAGCTTAATTGCGTGATATCATTTGAGAGATAGTGGAAGTAGAAAGTGGATGGTATTGCACCGAACACCCAAATTCTGAATATCATTACTCAAAAAATCCTGGTAATACAATTATCTTCACTCGTAGCGTAGAAGTTTATGGACATTTCAAAGGTTGCTTAAGCTTTGAAGCTCTGTGCGACCCTGGACTGGGAAGTGGAAAATAGATTGCCCCGCAAGCGTAAAAATATTTGTTTACTTATTGTTGTATACTTAACGTGCATATGCTGTAGACTTCTTCTGCTTAAAGCAAATCATTAACAGGATTTTTTCTCAACCAGTCCGCCTCATATAATTGCTAGCATTCGCAGCTTAGAACTTGTGGCCATTTTAGACTTGGCTGACCGCGGATCAAGAAGTGGTACTCTGGATGACACTGCATCGAAAGCCCAAAGACATATATCACTAAGAATTTGTGGCTATTTTAAAGGTTTTCCTATAACTGAGCAGACCGCGTAGGCAGAGCCCAAATACCAGAGTACCGCGGTTGCTGTGAAAAGGTTATACAGGGTGTTCAAAAAGTCCCGGACCGGATGAATAACTTGGGAAGTAGGGGTCACACAAAAAAATAGTAGGGTAAAGTCGTAGGAAATTTTCCGAGCTATCCGATGGTGACCTTGACGGTGACCTTGAACTTGACCTTCAAAGTCATTTCAAGGTCAAGTTGATTTTTTAAATGGAAACTCCTATTTTTGACACCGGAAATGAAAAGTACGGCAAATTCTAAGACCATATTATGCCCCTGACCTCTTGAAAAATTTGACCTTGAACGGTTAGGTCAAGGTCAAGGTGAAACTGTGTTGCGCAGGGTATCCTGAGAAGTAGGGATCACACAAAAAAATGGTCAAGGGTAATGTCGTAGGAGATTTTCCGGGCTATCCGATGATGACCTTGATGGTGACCTTGACTTTGACCTTCAAGATCATTTCAAGGTCAAGTTGATTTTCTTAAATGGAAACATTTGACCTTGGACATTTAGGTCAAGGTCAAATTGTGATGTGCAGTGTATCTGGAGAAGTTGGGGAAACACAAAAAAATGGTCAAGGGTAAAATCGTAGGAGATTTTCCGGGCTATTCGACGATGACCTTGATAGTGACCTTGACTTTGACCTTCAAGGTCATTTCAAGGTCAAGTCGATTTTCTTTAATGAACAGGCCCATTTTTCCCAGCCAGTTAAGGCAAGTAATTGTTCCAGCCAATTAAGGCAAGACAAGCGGTGTTCTCGGCCAGTTAAGGCAAGGAAAGCGTTTATCCCGGCCAATTAAGGCAAGGCAAGACTTGTTCCGGCAAGTTAAGGCAAGGTAAGTCTTGTCCCGGCCAATTAAGGCAAGGCAAGCGTTCTTCCCGGCCAGTAAATAATAAGATGAAAATTTGAGTTAAGGTGAAACTCATAAACGTAGAGACATCTAACTCGGAATATTTGTACTACTTGTATCTTGACAATTTTTTAGAATGACCCCTTTTCTCAAAATATCCCGCACGTCACATGTGGACCTTGACCTAACCGTACTTTTCATTTCCGGTGTCAAAGTAGTGGTTTCCATTTGAGAAAATCGACCAGACCTTGAAATGACCTTGAAGGTCAAAGTCAAGGTCACCGTCAATGTCACTATCAGGTAGCCAAGAAAATCTCCTACCACTTTTTTGGGTTATGCTACGTCCCAAAATACCCTGCGCGTCACAATTTGAACTTGACCTAACCGTCCAAGGTCAAATTTTTCAAGAGGTCAAAGTCATAATCTGGTCGTAAAATTTTCGGTACTTTTCATTTCCGGTGTCAAAAATAGAAGTTTCCATTTGAGAAAATCAACTTGACCTTGAAATGACCTTGAAGGTCATGCTCAAGGACACCATTATGGCCACCATCGGATGACCCGAAAAATTTCCTACGACTTTACCCTTGACCATTTTTTTGTATGACCCCTACTTCCCAAGATACCCTGCACGTCACAATTTGACCTTGACCTAACCGTCCAAGGTCAATTTTTTCAAGTGGTCAAAATAATAATCTGGTCGTAAAATTTTCCGTACTTTTCATTTCCGGTGTCAAAAATAGGGGTTTCTATTTGTGAAAATCATATTGACCTTGGGATGACCTTGAAGCTAAAGTTCAAGGTCACCATCAAGGTCCCCAGCTGATAGCCCGGAAAATTTCCTACGACTTTACCCTTGACCATTTTTTTGTGTGACCCCTACTTCCCAAGTTATTCGTCCGGTCCGGGACTTTTTGAACACCCTGTATAGGTAAGTATGTTAAAGCGCGACTTGAATAGACCAACACCAGCAGGTCCTATAAATACATCTTCTGGAGGTCCATTCTAAGCCTTGGACACCCTGGGAAAAAATGTCCGGTCGTACTGCTTGTGTCTTGATGTATGCAGAACGACCACCTTGATGGAGCACTCACGCGGGTGCATCTGATTGGATCGGTGTGCGGCGAAACTACAGAGGATACTCAGAAAAACAAACTCTTTTTGAGTATCGGTAAAAGAGTGAGAGGTCACCAACCTCACGCTGCTGAGAAAGCGGCTGGAGAGAGCGCGTTAAGGCAGGGTCCTTCTCTGGCCGACATCAGGCATAGACATGGTAGTAAGGGCAGCAGCTTCTCAGCAATACGAGTATACTCCAGGCCAGGTCTTATTATCTGGACTTTATACAGGGTGTCCAGTTAGTGTGTAATTCTTCGATGTCTCGCAAGGTATACCTGATAGAAGAAAATCTCAAATACAAAAGTTATTTGGTTACTCAAGACGCATATTCTGGAAATATTTTGAAATATAGAGGGCGTTGCGGGAAAGTAGGATAGTGATCAACTTGATTTTTTTATATGTAACTATAACTTTTTCTTAAATTCTTCTAGTTTCCATCATTGATCTTTATTCAACTCTGAAATATTTTTGGAATCGGTTGCGACGTTGCCAAGTTATAATTTATTTTCTATTAATTTCCGGATTTGCAAGGTCGCAAGTAATACGTCCAAATTGATATAGTCCTTTAACTTTTCTCAATATTATTATACAGCGAGTTACCTGAATATTAAGTGGATATTATTTTGGATGTTACCAGCAATTTTTATCTACGGTGTGTTTTTGGCAGAATTTTAAATTACGGCAACTTGAATATCATTTTACTTTGATTTTTTAAATGTAACACCCTGTATGTTTTATTTTAAATCGAAACACCTACTAATACCCTATCTCGACTTGTGATATTTTTTTTCGCGTTTGCGGCGTTGCCAAGTTATAAATTATTTCTCGAATTTTTTAAACAAATATCCCCGATTTTAATTTATTTTAAATAAAATCCTCTACATATTTTTATTGCAGTGAATTGCGCATGTCGAATTTAGTAAGATCTCACAATTTCAAAATTTTGTTTCTATTAATCACTGAGATACGGCAACACCGCTTTTTCAGTAAACGGTACCGGAACGCTTAAATATGTCCAAAACTGCTACAGCTGAAAAGGTGAAATTCAATACTCGGGGTTTTTGAACATACAGAATTCAAAGACGCTCACATCAGTGTTGTCAGATTTACTAATTTTATGTCATAACCAAAACGGGAAAAAGTTTTAATAATTTAAATGAATAGGTGGCCCCCTCTATTCGTGATAGACAAACCGTTGTTGAATTTTGATTTGTCTGCTTATGAAACCCCCCGATATGTAATTTTAGATAGTTGTGCCATTTTATTGCGAATGAATTGAGAAAAAACGAAAATAAAAGTAAAACTCTGTCACTCTGTATCTTAAAAATCAAGCACTTAATGGCTTCATGTTCCTATCTCAGCATTCATAGAAATATGAGGTCTATCATCTGAGAAGCGTTGTCGGTCAAATATCCGGACGCCCTGTATGTATAGCGTAAGGAGGTTAGATGGCGAGAAGTACTTTCTGGCTCTAAATAGGTACCCAGGCTTTTGTCCAGTAGCTTTTGCCATTGACGCAACGTGTTCGTCCCACGTGCCAGATCAGCTGATTCTCTGTAAGGTTGACTCCTAAGAGCTTGAATGATTGAGTTCTTGACAGAGCCTGATTGTTTATTAGAACCGGGTGCCGGCGTGCAATACTGAGTCTTGGATGCATTAAATTTTATCATATTCTTGAGCCCCCAAGCGGTAATTGTCTCTGGATCCTTTGAAAGCGAAGCAGCCATTGCCAGTCTCCAGCAATCCAGCTCGACCACCTTGATTGGTCAATTGCAGTTTTGAATTAAGAAAAAAAATATTTTTTTTTGTGATAAATCGAAAGATCATATATAAGTTTTATTACAAAACTGTTTTTGCTTTCTTTTTTTCGCAATAATTCAAAGGTTATATCAAAATAAAAATGGATTTTTGAATCGAGTACCGAAAACACGCCGACGGCTCCCGAACCCGTGTGACGTAACGATAGCGGTTAAGATGCTTCTTTGACCAACGACGTCCTACATCGATACTAGATTCTAGATTCCCAGCCAATCGTGAAAATGCTTGCTAGTAACTAGTGTATATTTGTTGCAATATAGCCGACGAATGAAGTTTGCAGCTCGAGACGACCTCTACGATCGAAATAAATATCTTTTTGAATGTTTGAAATCAGATTACAGATTCCAGTAAGTAAATACCTAATCAAACATGTTTCGTTGAAAAGATCTCCTCAATCGAAGGATGGCCTCGTGGTTAGAGAGTCTGCTAGTGGATCTCAGGGTCTTTGGATCGAAACCCAATATAACTTTTGAATTATTGCGAAAAAAAAAAAAGAAAACAAAAACAGTTTTATTATAAAACTCATATATGATCTTTCGATTTATGACAAAAAAGAATCGATTCAAAACTTCAATTCCGCAAAACTGTGGATTGGGTTTGTAGTGGCAGAGAGTAGAGACACTGAGGTTACCTAAGCTTTGAGGCCCTGGGCTGGGGATTAGGAGGTGAAAAATGAATGGCATTGAACCGAAGGCCCAAAGCAGTATATCAATAAGATTTTTTGTTCAATAATCCAGCTCATATCCATCGCGAATCGTCTGAGGCTGCAGTTATCCTAAGAGCATGGCGGATACCATAAATATTTATGATCTAGTGTGCCGGACCGGAGCCGGGCGTTAAACAACGCAGCACCGGATGACGATAGGCCGATTGACATAATTAATTGCCCAGATGCCATCACATATTACTCCCCAGCAGGAATTTTTATTGTTGCACGTTTGATTCCACATGAATCTCGCTACTAACTTATTCAGGCTTAAACTTGTTTTCGACGGAAAGTTGAAACAACGCTTTAATGTTATGTAGTGTTTGTATGGTCATGGTTGCTAACACTGTTACGAGGGCCATACGTAAGGTATGGAAGAACATGCACTTAACGTGGTTCATCACGTTGTCTAGTAAGCTAAATCCGCGAGAGGGCAGCATCTGTACACAACTATTATTTATTTCGAAGCTCCTCCTAGTTTCTGCTAGAAATACAGAAAAGAGCCATGGCCGCGACAGCAACGTTGCCAAGGATGCTGAAAGAAGCACCCGACGGGATCCCCTTGTCCGATAACCTTTGTGGACACCCATCCGACACCCGTACCGGCAACAAAAAATCTGCCGGCTTGTCCCTCAAAGGCAGCAGTAACAGCACACGTGGCCGTCCGTATTCCATCATTTGGGATATGACCATATGAGTAATCTGTAAACTTTGAATTGGGGAAGGGCTAGGCTTAGGAACTGTTGTATTATTTCGCAAGTGGGCATTATACAGGAGGGTTTGTGTATCTTATTTTCGGATAATTGGTATTTTGTTAATATTGATAAATTTTTTCGATGTATGCATGTATGTCTTTGCTGGAAGTTTGAAAATTTCATCAGATATAAGGTTGACGGTTATTTTGGTTATGTACGATAGCGATTTGAAAACATTTTACAGGGTGTGACATGTGGTTAAAAATGAAATTGAATATTAGTACCTAGTATTTTTAAGAATTTATAAAATGCAAATTCTGGCTGTTTGGCTGATGGGTCAAAGAAGATGAGGAATACCTAATTCGAAAATATGTACCTATGTAGCCAGGTAAAAAAGAGCTAAAATGAATTGAGATGCTTGGTGATGGGCCGTAGGAGCAAAATACATTTGCATATTAGCATAACATATTTATTGTATACCTACCTACTACTTATTACTTCCACACAATCACACAGGTGAGATGAGTAAGTATTGTAATTGCGAAACATTTTTCGTATCGAGATAATTATGTTTTTTGACGTTTTGTGGAGTCATCTCAGTAACCGCTGCGCTGCTACAATTTTCTGTCGGAAAATGAAATTACAGAGCAGCTCCTAATTTCTTTTTTTAGCGTTTTAGGGGTTTCTAATAATATTTAGTTTTTTTCGGTAAGGAGCATATTAATAATTAGGATCGCGGATCGCCGGGAGAGTTGCTTGAGGGGCGAGTTGCAACCATTTTTGTATTCATATAGAACTTATGATAAAAAAACAGGCCCACTCGACCATTGTATTTGAAGATATACCTGTGGACGTGGATGTGGACAAACATCAGCGGACTATTATAATGTATTATGATTATCGTAATTTCAGTACCTAGCTACTGGACCGATTTTGATAGCGTTTAGTACCCCCACCTTTACCGGCATGTATACTTGCAAATAATGCGAGTCTATAGAAATTTACATTATTTGGAAATTGAATGATAATATAAATATACAGGGTGAGTTTTTAGTACCGGCTCGGTCGATAACTCCACTACTGTAGAAAATTGCGAAAAAAGTTGTATGTAAGAGTTGTAGCCACGGATATGTTCCTCATTCAGAAAATATTTGGATTTATACAGGGTGATCCATAACTACGTGGTGATACAAACATGCATTTTTTTAAATGAGACACCCTATATATTATTCCACATTCAAATTCTACTAATGATTTCCGTTCTTCCAATATAGGGTTTTGTTACATTATACAGGGTATTTCAAAAGTTATGACCATTTTTATATCCAAATCGCGGTCAAATGAACGTACTGTATATCAGAAAGTAATAAATCAAAAATTATTTTTTTTACACGAAAAAATTAAAAATATCCTCTAGTTTTAAAATCGGCTATAAAAAAAGCCCGTGACGCATATTCGTATACAGGGTGATGTAGAATGCAAAATCCAAATTTTCTCTTTTTTTTTAAATGTAACCCCCAATATTTTATTATCCCAAAGAATTTCTTTTAATATGCTCTTTCATCTTTGTATAACACTTGTTGTACCTACGTCCATCAGTTTCCAAGATATTTCGATTTTTCGGTAAATTTAAAATGTAGCTTCTATTTGTGTACTGAAATTTATTTATTTTAAGAAAATACTATCTAGTTTGGCTTTTGTTTAACGAACAACTAAATTGTAAGGTCATGATACTATATGATGGAGTCAAAACCCTAAATCATCGAAATGATAGAGTCAAGTATGCTGAGGAAACAATTTTGTAGGCGTCATGCATAATTATCAAGCAGATTTATCAGGTGTGCTTTGAAAAATTGACAGTTTTCATAACCTGCTCGATAATTCCGTACTGTGTGAAAAACCAGCTTTGAAAATTAATTTTTGCTTTGAGAGTATTTAGGAGAATATTTGAGAAATTGTCTACTTGCCTGTAGAATGTATCAACTATGAACAGCAATATCCAGAACGGAGGCAGTCTAAAACTGATGCGTTTGAAAGATTGAAGAATCGTTTTATTTGGACTGTGCCGATTGATATTTCATAGCCTCCCTGATACATCTGCTTGATAATTATGCATGACGTCTATAAAATTGTTTCCTCAGCACACTTGACTTATATTATATCGTTTATTCAGTGTTTTGACTTGATTAAGTATTAGTATGGCCTTATATTTTAGTTGTTTGTTAAGCAAAAACAAAATTTGATGGTATTTTCTCAAAATAAATAAATTTTAGTAAACAAATAGAAAGTATATTTAAAATTTGTAGAAAAATCGAAATATCTCAGAAACTGTTGCATGCAGCCATAACAAGTGCTATACAAAGATGAAAGAGCATATTAAAAGCAATACTTTGGTATAATAAAATATAGGGGGTCACATTTAAAAAAAGAGAGAAAATCTAGACTTTGCATTCTACATCACCCTGTATGCAAATATGGTCATGGGTTTCTTTTATAGCGGGTGTTAAAACCGGAGGATATTTCTAAACTTCTTATGTAAAAAAAATAATGTTTGATTCATTACTTTTTGATATACAGTACGTTCATTTGACCGTGATTTGGATATAAAGATGGCCATAACTTTTGAAATACCCTATATAATGTGACAATACCCTATATTGGAATAACGGAAATTATTAGTAGAATTTGAATTTAGAATAATATATAGGGTGTCTCATATAAAAAAATGCATGTTTGCATCACCACGTACTTATGGATCACCCTGTATAAATCTGAATATTTTCTGAGCAAGTAGCATATCCGTGGCTACAACTCTTATATACAACTTTTTTCGCTATCTTCTATAGTAATGGAGTTATCGACCGAGCCGGTACTAAAAACTCACCCTGTATATTGGAAAAGCGAATCAGTCATTTTACTTTAGGTATACCTACGTTTTATTCATTTATTATTTATTATTTTTTTTTCTTCAGAGTTTAATCAACTATAAAGATATTTGCGATACGGTGCGCAAAATTCGTTTAGCCCGTCGTTATGCTCGATCCCATTTATGATGCATGTGGCGTTTAGAAAAATGCATCGGGCACTACAACTTCTGGTGGCCCGAGCAAGAATGACATCAGATTTATTAATTTCAGCAGTACATTTATGTTCCTGAAAAAAGTAAAACCTGAAATAGTTAGCTAGAATTTAAAGATTACAACCCTTCAATTCATGATGATACCTATATCAAAATGTAACAAAAGTTAAAACAACGTTTCGTAAAGTAAGGACACATAAAGATTATCAACAACTGAGGTGCCAAAAAATTCAAGCTTTCAGCACTCGAATATGAACAAATAGAGAGAAACAAATGAAAAATCTGAACAGTGACCTGAGAATATTCAGGAGAACATCTAAAGTGATCAATAAATGAAGCAACAATGAAACAATGAAGGCGAACTACGGGTAATGCAGACAAACCACTAATACCAACACTCTGAAGAACAGTCTCCAGAAAACTAAATAAATATTCGGGAGAGGAATAGAAGACAATGTATATATGTCTCAGCATTTACAAATTGCAAGCAAAAAATCAAATTATCTCTGTGGTATACATATACAGCACTACCTCTACATATAAAAAAGGGGTCCGCGGCGGCAGCTTTGTAACCACCACGGTTACGTACGGGCGGGTCGCTCTTGGCGGCGCGGCGTCACCTCAAACGCTTTGCGAAAGCCGCCGCGCCGGCCGCTACGCGCTATCACTGCTCATGCCGCTCCACGCCATACGTCTGCCGACGCCGTGCGGCGGCAATGCGACGCGAGACATCCCTCAAACAAGAACTCGCCTGGAAGTATGCTATGATTTCTTATTATTTGACCCATGGGGCACCGCTCAACTTGCTAGGAAGCCACAATAATATTCTAAAACTAATTCATGTATCATTTTTTGAATCGATATATCATTTGCTTTACCTATTCATCTAAGATACCGTGATGGCACGCGGATAGTTGCACAGGTATAAGTGTTTTCCAGTTGTCAGATAGAATGAAAAAAAAAATCGTACATTGCTATGTGAATACATTATGTAGACAATAATGTACCTATATATGGTAACATCATAACATAACATCGCTTATCACATAATATCGGCACATAACTCATAAACACGTTTCCAGTAACTATTTCCTGGAATATCCTTCTCTTTGACAGTTTGGCAACAAGGCCGGTTATTTCTTGTTATCGGCCGGCCTAAAGTTATCTGTCTCACTCTAAGTAGGACGGATCAGTGGGAGGCGTGTCGGAACCGATTTTTTGATAGTTTTTCATCAATCTTTCCGTTATTATTAGAGATATCGAAAAAAAGTTTTTTTTATTTGATTGAATATCTAGGATTGCGTTGTACTACGCTCAGAAATTTCGTAAAAAGAAATAAATTAAAAAACTAAGCAAAGTATCTTTTTGAAAAATCAAGTTTTTCAAAAAAGCTTTGCGTCAGTCGAGACATATTGTGTCACTAATTATAAGAACAAAATTAGAAAGCTCTAGTATCGGTACATTTTGAAATATTATTGAAATAAAATTCAAGAAATCTAGTACAAAAAATACCCACAATCCTCGAAAAAACTATATACATTCAACGAAATACACCCTCTTAGAAGGCATGACAATATAACATCAATAAAAAATAGCTATTACTGGAAATATAAACCGTTTATAAAACGTGACGAAAACGTGACGAACCACCTTAAGGGCCTAGGGTATAGCGCACGAAATTGAAAGAAAATACGTATTCCCGTGTTAGCGAGGAGGCGTGGCCACCTGTTCCCTTTCTCCAGTGTGTGTATCTAAGATGAGGGGAGGTAAGTCCAAAAATCCAAAGATAAGGTCAAAAGGTCCAAAGGTAAGGTCCAAAGGTCACTATAAAGATGAATTTCGCATTTCCAAGCTCCTGACGTTACCTTTAAACTTTAAACTATTTGGCCTTTTTTTGATGTCGTGCTTGGTTGTTAAATTACAGACATTTGAAGAATGTGTAATTTTGCATTGCGAGCTTTTTGCACACTAAAAAACTTTTTTGAGAAAATCGGAAATAGCTGTCATTTATTAAGGTCTTAACTATCACCTTCTATAATACTGTGTATGTAGCTTGAAAAACAAGTGAGTTTTGTTGGAAATGGGAATCCGTGTTTTAACATGGCAAATACATATGTATAACTGTGTATATCCAGGCACCTTAAGGGTATGAGGAGGATAGCGGCTAAACCGTTAAAGGTACAAAAAACCTTTTATCACAAGAATTGTTCAAAATCGGATGCTCGACCGCGTAATATTATGTTCGCTTATTTCGTTAAGGCGATGACTAACATTTCAAATGGCACACTCTGTATATTATTAAATTTTCAAATTCTACGCTTCATTTAAAGACAAGTTTATTAAATAGAAAAAAGCACCGGATGACGATAGGCCGATTGACAGGTAATGTAGTTTCTAAAATTAACAGTTTTTGAGTTTTCAACTTGTTTTATGTATTTCTCTTATTTCGGCACTTTTCAGAAATTCAAAAATTTCCGAAAATAGAGAATTTTCAATAGTTCGAGTTATATATGAAGGGTCCAATGCAAGAAGTGCCTAGGTCACATTTTCATCAATTATAGAATATCAGTGCCATCGATGTGAACTTTTTGTAAGCTTTCTTGTAGTATATCTAAAATTGTTGTAAGATGGACATGAGTGATTATATTATGAGCGTATGAGTTTTTTAGAGTAGTTCTCAGTTCAGTGTAACATGTACTCAAGTCCAGCCAAATATTAGATAAAATATATTCAATGGAAGACGAGCCTAAGTACACAGTTTGTTAGTCACTATGAATGACCACTTCAACGCAAAAATTGTCTTAGATCACTAGCATATTATTTATGCGTAGCCTGTGGTTTAACATTAATTCTTCCATTTGCTGATAGAAGCGTGTTATGCTACTAGTGGTTTATTATTACACTCAATTTGTCCGATCGTTTATAGTTGGAAAATGCTGGAGGTACAACAAGCACAGGTAAGTGGGTTTTTTTAATATTCTCAATAGTATTGTGCTTGTATAGGAACATTCTGTTTTATGCTGAGATAATCTAAAAATGTTATCATATAGAGCAAAACTGTCAATTTTATCGCATTTTTCTCTTATAGATATCATATATCTGACCCTCAGATAAATAATACGTGTGATATGCGTTCTGGCTTGGAAAATGAAGTTCTTAATAAAGCAATAGACTCTGATGTCAATATTTATGAATGAATTTCGTTTTTGTAATGTATTTTTTATTCTTATAGATTATAAAATAAAAATACTTTAAAATATGTTAAAGGTTTTTATTACCCTTTTGAAATTAAAAAAAAAAGTGCCAAGTCCATTTTTGAAAGATACAAAATCCTGAAAGGTAGACCACTAAACTAGCTTTTGCTTAAAGTCGCTCACACTAAAAGTAATAAGATACAAGATTATAATAAATCAAATGATTATTCGAAAAGGTAATACTTCCAGAGAGAAATATAAACTTTAAAAGCGCTTTTCTCAAAAACTAAAAGATGTGACTTGGCACTTTTTACGTTGGACACTTCATGTATTTTTATGCAACTTATTACTAGTTAAATGTACCAGTTTTTCCTATTTTGATTGTCTTACCTAGTTGCATTTGGTAAAAAAAAATAATTTTTTAAATATGAATTGTGAACTTTAAGTGCAAAATGTTTGTAATTTTTGTGTAAGACTGATTTGTCCAAGTTAGTACTAAAACTTTTCAATTTATATGTTTACTTATATATTTTTTGGTCTTCATATAAATTTTAGAGCTGAAGAAGGCGTAAAATAAACGGCGAAACGTCGGCTCTTTGAGTAAAAAAACCTCTTGCAGTACTCTATCCCAAAACCCGAAGAACCTCTTCTACTGTCTCAAAAAAGCATTAGTGTAACGTATTTTGTTTGTAAGAAATAAAAATATTTTCAGATAAATGCAATACTAATTCATAAATAAAATATAAAAAAGTAGCTTTCTATTTTCTTCTTTAAAATAATAATAATGATAACGTTAACCTGAAAATTTAATGCCCTTATGTAATAGTTCAATGGATAATGTTCTTTTACAGATTAGTGCTCATTTCGTGGCAGTATTTCTGGAAATCAGCACGTATTTGAAACCAAACATACTGTAAAATTTTCGTGTCAATTTCAAAACTGCGCCGCCGCAAAACGAATATGGAAACGTAAATACGCCTCCTGACATTCCCTTCCAAGCCCTGGACAGCCTGGGAACAAAGGTGCGATCGTACCGCTCGGTTCTTGATCTTGATGTATGAAGAACGACTACCCTGTGATGTGATGCAGACGTCCCGCGGGCGCATCTAATAGGCTTTCTGAGCGGCGGAATCATAGAGCATAGCTCAGAGGAGCAGATTCCGTTTGAATACGTGTGAAAAAGTGAGAGGTAACTAACAGCATGCCGGTGCGAAACAGATTGGAGGTGGCGCGTTAAGATTGGGTCACCGATTAGTTGAATTGTTCTTCTCTGGACTGCATCAAGTATAGCCAAGGTGCTAGGGGCCAGTAGCTCCCCAAATATGAGAGCACTACTCCAGGCCAATTATTATCTGAGCTTTATACAGCGTGAGAAGGTCGGATGGTGGGAACTACGTCCCGAATAGGTGTTCAATTTTTTCCCATCAGCTGTTGCAGCTGACGAAGCGTGTTCGTGCCAAATCATGTTCCCTGTAATTTTGACTCCTAAAAACTTGAATGTGTGACTTCTTATCAGCGCCTGACTGTTCAGTACAATCGGGAGCTCGCTTGGGCACGTTTTGTTTTAAAAGTGTTTCTGGCTCTTAGAAGTATGGAATTTTACCCTATTCTTGACTCACCGGTAATGGTCTTAGGTCTTTTGACAGCGAAGCAGCCACTGCCAGCCTTTTGCGTTCCAGCTCGACCACAGAGATCGGTCTGTTGCTTATGATGCCAGTATGCCTGCTCGTAGATACGACTGAAAAGTGTATAATATCAAGGACAATTTTCTCCAGGAAATGGAAAAAGAGAACACACTCTCATCCACTCTACAAAAAGTGGAAAATGTCCAGGGAAGGCACCTAAAATCGAAGTTTATAGGGATAATTAATCCGCCGCCAAATTTCAGAAAATATGATTACCTACTATGACCCCACTGAGATTGAAAATGGCAACAGAGAAGCAGATAGACCGACAGACACAGAGATATAGTCAGAGACATAAGTTTCCGTTAAGCAGATACCATAAATCGTCGAAAAAACGTAAACGTCGCTCTTAAGAAATCTATGTCAGTAGCCTTTCGACAGAGCTTGGTTGTTCATCAGAACCCAATGAATTCGAATTCAGAACCTGATACCCACTCTGGAAATAATTATTTTTTATTTATTATAAGACATGACAAAAACGGTTCCTCTAAACTCCGCCGTCAGTGCCGCCATAAATTATTAATTGAAAATAATTTTGGAATAAAATTTTCTTACACGAGGAGTTCTTTAAATAAGCGATTCAATCAGTACTGAATGAGGAATAAATTCTGTTTGGCCACTGAAAACAAAACCCAGGTAACCGACAACACGGCTCGATAACTACGAGAACGACTGTCATAATTACCCCGCTACCTGCTATGAGGGGTAGTCTGCCTAATAAAGGAACGAATATTCATATCATTCACCCTCATGGATACTACAGGTGCTTGGGGGAGAAGTTACATCCGTTAAAAACAGGTACTATTGTTACCCCGTGTCCACACCGCTGGGAATTCTTTCCTATAACACTGTGAACTAACGTTGTTCGCTATTAGCGCTAATAGTGATCATCATTAGATCGTAAAACAGTTTATTGACTGGTAAGGTTCACTTGCAAAAATAAATCGATTGTAAGCAATAAAGCAAGATTTGAATGAAGGTACAATAAACCTCTAGCACCCAAAACAAGTTTTACAACGTGTGGTTTCTAATAATTAATAATAAAATGTGCCACTATTAAAACGACAATTATATGGATTCTGACGTCAAAGATCAACTGAAAACTTCCTGGCTTACGTCACTTTTGTGTGGAGCAAACCCGCCCATTCAATTGGAAAGGCTTATATTGTTACTCCTGATATTTCAAACGCATTCAATTAGCTATGGGATGTAGGTCTCCTAAACAAGCTTCCAACCTACGGCTCCCAAATAAACTTTGTTGTTTGGTTTGCAGATGTTTCTCTACGGTCTTAAGATATCTGTTTGTCGGTATCGATTCTAGTTACGACACTGTTGCGGCTTCACATAAGTGATATATTTTAGTACCGATTCACGTATTGAGTGGCAGCTAAATCTCTTCTGTCAAACGATCATAACCACATGGGGTCTTAACAACAAGGTAAAACTCAAAGCTTACAAGACAAATTGCTGCATTAGATTAAGCAAGAAATGCCCAAACCAGCATCTGGTTCAGACGAACAATCACGCTTTGTTAGGCAAATAATTTATTCAAGCTTAGTTAAGACAACAGAAAACATCATGTGATACCAATACGCTTAGCAGCTGTTGGATAAAGGTTTGGGTAATTATTTACAGTCAGAAATCACTTCTCATCATTTAATTTTCTTACGTTGCTTACACGTCTAGGGAGCTGCTTCTCCTACTATCACGTCCATATTCGATGAAAAGAAGAGCGATAGGCTACCAATGTGAGCTTCGACTAAACGCACCTCCTCTAGGGGCTTTTTCGTAGCGCAGCTTTTGAAAACATAGTCCATGTGGTTATTCCATTTGATGCGACAATCAAGATAGGCTCCCAAGTACTTGCCAGCGTTAACCATTGAAATATGACATTTTAGACTCATATAACTTGTAACTTACTGTTAGCTAACATACCTTTTTACTTAATTTCAATGGAATACCGGGTTATTAACGTTATTCGTCACAGAGTATTATGGCTAAAGTATCTGATGAAAAAGAAAATAATAATTTCGGATGGATAGGGACCCATTGCGGCTACATTTTAAAAATATTTTTATGTTATACAGGGTGTCCCCAAAACATGAAACGTATCAAAGTTATATTTTTTTTAAAGATAACACCCTGTATATTACTGCTTATTCAGATTCCTCGGTGAATTCTAGTTTGACTGTATGTATCACACAAGCAAACCGTTTAGGTGTAAATCACCATTTACGGTATAAGTAGATGTCAGGAAAACAATTGAATATTGCAGAGATTTAAAGATTTAGAAAGCTGTGACTGCCATATTACTAAGAATGAAATTCGTCAGCTTAGGTTAGACGGTCAAATTTGAATTACGTTTGTACTTGGTGAAATCGGTCGATTAATTAAGAAAACCTCAATCAGATATAACTTGATTTTTGCAAATGGGAATGCTTAATTTTTTTACATGGTTAAAAAATTTGATAGCTTGTATAATGATGCGTAGGATTGTGAATGTCAATATCTGGTAGTATTCTTTTAATTTCAAGTTTCCAATCAAACAGTGTTTTCCAATCTTCCTATCTGTAAGGAACGCCTAGCAGTCCGTGCAGTATTATAAACGAAAACCTGTTCAAATAAAAGAAAACAACTAACTTAGCAGAAAAATACAGACGAACCAGACTAAAGAGACAAGATTATAAGGTTACTTACAACAAATCAACTCTAACCAGAAACAATGGCGGTATAGCATAGGTATATAAGGTCAAACAGAAGCTGAAGTATGACAGAAATAAATATTTTTTCGCAACCTATTGTCTACTGCAATGTACTAAAGATCAAGAATTTCCAAAAGTATTTTCTTTTCGAAATATTTTAACGTTATGGAAACTATTTAGCTGCGTCTTGACCTGGAGGCCAATGCCCATTACATGTATTCTATATTTCTGCTTTATTTACTACCATTGAAATTCTTCAAGTGCAGGTATACTGGGACGCAGAAAGAAACACATTTTTTTGTATATGAATAGTAATAAAATGGAGAAACGCAGACAGACCTGGACTACATAGAGATCAAGGGGTAGGTATGTTTGATCTCCTACAGGCTTCACACTTAAAGAGGAGAAGGACTGATTGATTAGATTTTTTGTGAAGACAACTGAATTGAAATTCACCATGGGACATATAATGTAAGAAATGAAATAGACAAAAAAAGAGTCAACATGTCAAATGAATTTATAAAAAGATAACAAAAGTGTAACCAAATCGTGATAGAGAATGGCGGAAAAATTTGGCACTTGCGGAATTCAAGCCAGCATGTCCTTGAGTCAGTAGGTTGACAGAGCTTCTAGCAAGTAAAGCCATTCACATTCACATTGTGGTCTCCGTTCGCTAGATAGATGGCGGTACAATTTCTGTATTCTGATCGTCTTTCATTGGTGACAAAGACCTGTTGGAGCCACCATGTATATGCTGCTCCTTGCAAGCCATTTCTTATTCAAACCCTTTTTTGGGATTTATTGAAATTTCGCTCCAAAAAGTTTGGAAAAAAATCTTCTATTAACACTTTTACACCTCGTATTATATTTTAAGTAATACAAATGTGTGCTTCGAATTACTCACTAAGCTCAACCTTTTAAAGGTTACTCTTAAGCTAGTTACTTAGACAAGTTGCTGGAACCATGGTAATGTAGGTACTCTTAAGAACAATTGCATTTAGTAATTCATTATAGCGACATAAACAAGTTACTGGCAAAATGTAAATCCGCCTTTAGCTTAATTCACAGGTACATGACTTTAGATATACGATTCGTATTCGTACTGGATATATCGTATAATTTAAATATATTCATTCACATGAATCCTATTTGGTTTCGTACGAAATTTGGTTACAAATTTGGGGAATTTGTATCTGTAGTTGTTAGCTATACCAGTTGCCGAGGTGCTGCTAACTCAAGTCAGTTTAAAGGTTGAGGTTGTTTGGAATCAAATCCAATCTACCAAATACCTCGATTTCTTTTCAGTATGGCCCATTGTTAGGTTCGCGGTTGAACAATTAACTGCTGGCGGATATCTTTGATGATCCATGATGATTTGGTAATCCAAGTATATTTCAATTGTATGTATGTATAACATAACTGTATTTAAATATTTCAAAGTTAAAGCAAGTTTTTCCCCAGAAGGAATAAATTCGTAGTACTTGGCATTCGTAAAAAATTAAAATATTTTTCTTTGTCAGTTTCATCTCCTGCAACATATTGTGGTAGGTTCGTTGCTTCTTCCTGTTTTTAAAAATGTCTCGAACCCAAAATCTTCGCTTTCTTTCGATTTTCTTCATTTTTATCCCTAAAAGTAAGACACTTATTGCGGCAGGCGGCTTTTTGAGTGGAGAGGGCCAGTCCTGTACACAGACGGCTCACTTACAGACGAAGGCTCTGGCGCTGAGGTCTATGGGCCTAAAACCAAGCTCTCCCTCTCTCTTGAGGGATACGAGATATATCCGATTTCAGCGTATGCCTTCCGTATTCAGGGGCCTAGTAGGCGGATCACCATCTGCTCTGACAGTCAGGCAGCATTAAAAGCATTGAGCAGTGTTTGTAGGTTTACATCAAGGCTCGTTCTGCAATGTAGAAAGGTCTTGGATGGCATTTCAGCAAGACATCAGGTGTCAATTATGTGGGTGCCGAGTCATGTTTGAGTTGATGGTAGTGAAATGGCGGACGCGCTCGCAAGGCGAGGGTCGAGGAAAAGTTTCCTGAGCCGGCTGTGGGGCTGGCATCCCCTTAGAAACAAAACAGAGATGTGGTTGCAAAATCAGCATCTTATGAGTTGGAGAGAAATTTCTGGACATCTCCGTCAAGCTAGAGAACTTATTCAAGGACTACTGGCCAAGGTGGGGCGGTTCTATCTCTCACTGGACAGAAGTGGCTAAGGTTACTTGTCGGCCTGCTATCCGGTCATAATACCTTCAAACGTCACTTGTATGAGATGGGGGTGTCAAGTGATCCGACGTATACACGCTGTGGCGATAAGGAAGAATCCTCGACACACAATTTTATGTCGCTGTGAAGCCCTTGGGTATCACAAGCAGACCACACTAGGTTCAAAGATTCTTGAATATGAGGATCTTAAAATGGGCAGGACCCAAGGCCACCCTCAGCTGTGCGATGAGGGCTGAAATTGGGAACTGGGGTAAGGAGAGGTGCATAAGGGCCTGTTTGTAGGTCGATGCACTGGTGGCTCTGGTCACCAGAAAACTTATGTCTCTCTCTCTTTCATTCATCATTCAAAATATTTATTGAATTCACGTATTGCGCTTGCTGAATTCTCATTTTCGAATGCAAATCAGGAAATCGTCAGCTGAAAAATTAAATACGATAACCGATAAAAAGTTAAAATATTTTCAACTCGTCCAATCGTCGTTTAAAAGTTGAAATTATCGAATAAGTAAGTTTGGCGCCAATTCATTTTGATTATTTCAACCGATAGGAACAACTTTGTACCACCGTGTCATCGGAAACCGTGTGCAAATCGAGCTTTTCAGCTAAGAGAGTTGTTGCCACCGATAATTATTACGAGCAATTGGTCAAAGTAGTTTACACGTACATCAACTGCTGCATGCTGAGATGCTCACAAATGTAACGAATCGAATACGCTTCACGTACGCATTTCAATATTTCTACATTAAAATAATGGTAGGAATGAATTGAATACAAATAGATCTAGCAGGCTGCATACCATAGCTAGCATTATTAGACCAGTTGCCGACCCCCCAGCTAGTTAAAGCTAGGCGTAAAGCCAGACGAATCTGAAATCGGAATAGCATGGGAAAGCCGACAGGTAGCAGCAGTTCTAGTGGAACTGCCCGCTACCAGTACCAGTACCATCTCACCGCCGCGCCGCACCGCGTACAAAAATAAGTTGTTTAATACAATTTTAAAATATTATCAGTTACTTGCGCGAGGTTACGATGGTCTTGACAATGGCCGTGAAAAGCAAAACCAGTGGCGTCGCTATGGCGCTATTTTGCTGATCATCATTATAGTCACTATGTATTAACAGACATGTTGTGAACTCGTAAAATGCATTAAGTCGAAGCTAGAGTATTGCCGACACGAATATTATCAATAGTTTTGAGAACTGTAGCTCGCCATTGTTCGCGATTTACTGTCAGTTCAGTGGCGCTCTTGATACTCATATCTAGCAACTGTTACGTCGTATCCACCCAGCGTGTAGGGGAACAACCACGGCGCGGCCTTGACATACAAGTTTCTCCATATTATCGCTTCTGTGAATATGTCCGAAGAATGTAAGTATTCTCATCGACACAATGGAGGATAGTCTCTTTAGATTACCGAGCTCATCCAGTATGGAAACATTAGTTCGATGGGCAGTATAAGGAATTCTCAGCATTCTCCTCCACGTCCACATTTCAAAAGCATCTATGCGAGCTCGATCTGCCTTTTTAACAGTCCAAGTTTCCGAGGCATACAAAAATATGGAGAACACGAGAGACTGAACCAGTGACATTTTGGTAGCTTTAGTGATGTTATGGTCACGCCATATTTTAGTAAGCTTTGTCATGGCCACCTGTGCCTGTTGAATGCGTCGTCGAATCTCATTCTCACATCTACCTGAATTGTCGATCAAAGAACCGAGGTGCACAAAACTTTGAACTACCTCACAACGGCCTATTAACTTTATTTCTCGATGATTGTCATGCTCTCTATCTAGGATGATAACCTTGGTCTTGTTGTAGTTAATACCAAGACCATAAGCTGGACTGATGTGTTGTTCCAAAACATTCAATAGAACTACTAGTTCTTCCTGAGAAGCAGCAATAAGGGTTGTATCGTCAGCAAATCTTAAGTTAGATATTTTGCTTCCGTCAATAGTTTTGCTGATAGGAGCACTATATACCAGAGTTTAGTGCAATTTATGAAACTAATGATTGCATTCAGGCGGGACCTTCGAGAGCTATAGGGTTCAATCGGGACTGATGGTGTATCCCCACCCCACCACAGCGTCTACGTCACACAAGGCGCCGGGCGACCGTCCAGTCGCGTTTGTAATCGTCGAATACCCAGAGGCATTTTTTTAGGTTTTTTGATTTTACGTGTATCTAGCCAAGAATATCGTCTATAGTTGCTGTGCACCCTTCTGCAATAGTAATTATATAGATACAGAGCGCATAACTGTGTTCTAAATTCTAAAAGATGTAATGAAACGGAATCTGTGGTTACGCGCTATACATCGAGATAACTTCACGATAAAGGTTCTTTAATATGCATCAAACACTTCGAGGGAAGATTTGTAATTCGTACTGATACTGCTATAAGGCCCGATGATACGACTTTAATAGTTCTTCGAGCTAAAATTAAATTGTGTATCCACAGATTTTGTAAAACACTGCTTAACGATAATTATTGTAGAGTAATGCATTCAAAATATTTCTTTTGTACATCGCCTCCGAAAACTCGCCCCCAACTGTTTGTTTTCAAATAGCACTCCATAAATTTTCCTACATAAATGATATTCCTATTTTATTTAAAATCTTGTGGTACCTCGATTTTATACGCAAACCTATTTTTTTCGTAAAATTATAAGCATAATGTAAATAAAATAAGAATTTGTTTGGCACAAAAAACTGATGAAAAGGGAAACTAAGCGGGTTTTTGAGGGTACTGAGTGACCTATCATACATGCTTTTCAAAACAAATGTCTTTTTATCATTTGTTATCACGAAAATAATACGCCACAAAAAACCCTTATTTCATTTATCTTATGCTTTGACTTCACGAAAAAAAAACTGTTTTGTATATTAAATCGAAGTCACTACAACACTTTGAATAAAATAATGACCTCATTTACGTAGGAAAAACTGTGGAAAGCTATTTGGAAACAAAAATGTTGGGGGTGAGTTTTAGGGGTTCAAGTACACAAATTTGTTTTCATATGTCCTTCAGTACCCTTGAAAAGCCCACTTAGTCTTCAATTTTATCTGTTTTTCTTACGAAAATATTACGCTTCAAACAAGTCCTTATTTTATTTACCTATATAATGCGTTGTGGTGAGTCTTAAGGGTTGAAGTACAAAGAAAATGTTTTGAAACCATGATATAGACCCTATAGTACTTTCAAAAATTGCTCCTGAACTTTTTCTGTTACGAGAATGTCATGACTCAAGGAAAATTCAGGGACACCCTGTATACTACAGCTCCTATATCCTCTTTGGCTGCTACTGTTACTGCAATCATGACTGCTATAATATGACTGTGTACATCCATCATTTTGTGAATAATAGATAATTTTATATCATTTAAGTGCGTTTAAGTCCAACTTTTATCTTTCTCACGTCCAAATGATTCTGGCTAAATAGATACCAACTGGCTCCAGTTATCACAAATTCAATTTTCTATAAATAAATTCGTATGCATTATTTTTGTATTATTGACTGTTTCCTCAGTATTTTAAGAAAATGCTCGTGGCGCCCGAATTTCTCTATTAACCCCTGCAAATACGTCCGGCGAATTGTGTGACGTCACACACAGCAGCACCAGGCCCGATAGCTCTCGACGGTCCCGGTTCAGGGAACCTGAGCGCTCTCGAGCGGTCAGGAGCGCTCAGATAGCAGAGTCACTAAACGCCCCGCTCAGGGAGCGGACGCTATTTTATGTAGAAGAATTATTTTGCGCTCGATTTAGGTAGCAGCAATTCAATGGAGAGTCATAACCTAAACCTATGTGCTTTCTGACCTGTACGTCACAGTCACTGTCTTCAGAAAAATGGAAATCCAAGACTTTACTTTGGGTTACAAGGGTAAAAACATACATTGCAAACGTGCTGAGGAAGTTATCAAAAGCTGGAAAGTGGTAAGCCTCATTCCTACCCCTTCGTTTTACTGATCAACCAATTCAGCAAGGGCTCATCTTTTAGATCTTTGGGGCGAAAGTGATGCTTTATTTATAGGTACATATTTTTGTTAAAAACTCCGAATATTCTTTGAAGATCCAGGTTTCTTTCAAAGAATATGTGGAACTGCAGATATGTAAAGGCATGTCACTAGTAGATTCAAATAATGATGCGCAAGATACAGACAACTTTACCTGGACCAGAGAAGCAATTTAAGTTGCTAATACAGCTTTAGAAAAAGCAAAAGGATAAATTCAGGGACCCGAACTGTAAAAGAAGTTGCAGTGGTCATATATCAAACGAGAATTTAACTTGAAAGGGTACCAAGTCACTGAAGATGTACTGGACAGAAAATTCAGAAATTTGAAAAACCTACCATAAAGTCCATAAAAGATAACAATAAAAAATAAACGACAGGGCGAGGCCGAATTAATTGGGAATATTACGAGGAACCTGAAGAGACTTTTTGCGATGACAGAACAGTAAATTTTGGTCCAGTACTTTCAAGTATGACCAGCACCAGTGCAGTTGAACCTCAATGTCACATAGAGAATGGAGAAGATAGAGAATTTTCTTATAACTGAGCAGACCGCGTAGGCAGAGCCTAAATACAGAAGTACCGCCGTTGCTGTGTTAGGGGAAGTTTGTTAATGCGGGACTTGAATAGGCCGACACCTGCAGGCCCAATAAATACATCTCCTGGTAGTTCATTAATTCATTTCAAACCTTGGACACCGTGAGAAGATACAGGATCGGTGAGCGGCCGAACTATAGAGGATAGCTCAGAGGAGAAGACTCCGTTTGAATATCGGTAGTAGGGTGAGATACCACCAACCGCACGCCTGTGAGAAAGTGGCTGGAGGCGGCGCGTTAAGGCCGGGTCACCAATTAGTCGAATTGTCCTTCTCTAGATAGCACCTAATATCGACAGGTAGTAGCAGCGGCAGCAGCTCCCCTGTCATGATGACGGCAATACTCCAGGTAGTGGGAGAATACTGTAACTCTAAGCGAAGCGATAGCGACATTCTTCCAACGCTTTCGCTCGTTTCGGTATTCCATAAATATCTACGTTCCGATTCGGACGCAGACAAACGGTATAAGCGATAGCGAAAGATTTTGAATCTCGTTTGTCAAGTTTTGACATTATTATTGCTGTGTGTCAAGTTTTGACATTATTATTGCTGTGTGTCAATTTGCTTAAATTTATCTTCCTACTTAATTAACAATCAATGAATCGAAGAGAAAAAACTAATTCTTCGCAATTATCGGCATTGCTAGATTTTACAGAGTCTCATTTTGAGATATTTAAGCCAACTCGTGAATGCTCGTGAGTCACTGAGCTCCATGCCGATGGTAAGAAGTATTTTCTGGCCCACTGTACCCAAGTTTTTCACCAGCAACTGTTGCAATTGACGCAGCGTGTTTGTGCCAGATCAGATTTTCTGTAATGTTGACTCATAAGAGCTTGAATGAGAGACCCCTTTTAGAGCCTGATTTGTTCATTAGAACCAGGTGCTGGCTTGGGCACTTCCTATTTGATAGCGTGCAATACTGGCTCTTGGAAGCATTACATTTTATCATATTCTTGAGCCTCCAAGCGGTAATGCTTTCCAGATTCTTTGAAGCGAAGCAGCCGCTGCCAGCCTTCTGGGTTCCAGCTCAATCACAGAATCTAAACCTGCTCATGGTGTCTGCAGGCAAAGTACTGTCATCCGCAGAACTGTGCATTGGGCTTGTAGTGCTAGATTGATTGATGTGAAGCAAAAACAAGCAAGAAATCATGAAATATTTAGAGCTCAAGATCATCAAAGACCCATTGTAGGTCTGGCTGAGGTGACACATGCGTGGAGCAATCTCCATCCGTGGTTTGGCGAGGCTCACATCATTGGTCTCGATATCGCAAAGGCATTCGGTCAACTGTGACATGCGGCTCTCCTAAACAAGTTCCCACCCTACGCAACACAGTTACATTTCAATAATTAATTTCTAACAAACATCAAATGGTAACGCACCTGTCTCGTTATACAATGTGTCCCGTCATCGGTGTCGGAGCCTTTTGGTGGATAAAATACGTTAATTTTTATCAACAAGTCACCCCTCAAAAGTAGTCTTTCTCCCACGATAACCAAATAGCAGCGCCATTTTGCTTTTTGTTTAATTGATGCACGAGTGTTGTACTAATTTAGCTATAGCTACCTATATAGAGGTTTTACAAACACAAAATAAGTCTCATTCGATAGCGAAACGTGTAGACCATAAGGTAAGGGTAAGGTAAATATTTTCCAAATTTCATTTCATATCAGGGCAAACAAATTGTTAGAGAAAAATAATTATATAATTCTTGCGTTTTTCTACAATTTTAGTTTTTTCAAAAAATCTAAGCTGTTGACCTACATTTTTTTATTTCTAAGCGATAGTACATGATGTTTCCTATAAATAATAGCTATACATCTTAGCCCCAAGTAAAGTAGTTTAGAAGCTACGATGATTTGAATATTATGACCTTATATTGTCTAATCCGGCAGTTGAGAAGGCAACCAAACAAAATACTCATGTGTCACGACATTTATTTTGGGAAAAATAGAAGCGGATGTTACATCCATTGTTCGAGCTGTCCTCCTTGGTGTTGCAGACATGCTGTTGCTCTTACTGGCACATGTTGCATAGAGTGAATAATCATCGCTCGGCCATTCTGTAATTCATTTTCGACTTGAATCATTTTGCTACCAAGCTCCCTGCGTGTGTTTGGCACGTCGATATAAACTTCTGTTCCATTGTACCCAACAAGAAAAAATCAAGTGGGGTCAACTCCGGCCGGACGCGGTGGCCAAGCGATTGTTTCACTGCGCCCAATCCACGGCGAATATCGTTCATCGTACATTTGCAGCAAATTCTTGGTAAATGTGTGGGCAGGAATCTACGCAACATGTGTCAGTAAGCGCAACGGCATGTCTGCAAACCAAGAAGGACATTTCGGACAATGGTTGTAACATTAGCTTCTTTTTTTCCCAAAATAAATGTCGTTAATTTGCAGTGTATGGACGCTTGTTCGGGTGAAATCTTGCAACTCAATTTTGAAGCAGATATCTTCAACCGAAATTTTGTATACGCGTTTAGTTTGGATGACAATGCACGATAAGTTATATGACGTCGTTCTAAATCCTATAGTGGAATAGTTATTTAATGCATTTCTACAATATGGGTATCCCAATGTATCTATATTGGTATGAGAACGCCCAGTAGATGTTAAGGGGAATGACAATCTAATGAGAGGAATGTCATCACTGACAATAGACCCACTGATGTCATTTTTAGTCAAACGATGAATTTTGTTCTGAGAGTTTGGGGAAAATATACTACTCAAAGCCGGCAAGTTGTTTTATCACTGCATGAACCTGACGACATGAGTGAAGAGAGTTTCTGCATTTGACGCTCAACTAGAGGCTTGCGGTGTGAGCAAGAATCTGGCAGCAGTCATAGGAGATTCTGGTTCGAATGGTACGAGCTCCTTTATACAACCTACACAGTGGTCATCACCAGGTTGTATCGACGACGGCGACGGTGACGATATCGACATGAGGTTAGGGGGTAGCTAACGAACCGCTGGTGGACCGAGCAACCCCGAAGGGTAGACCGGACAGCCGGTGTGTATGCCTGTGACGCGACGTAAGTGGTAAAGAAGATCCGCGGTAAGGATTTTCCAATATTAAGCTGTAAAGGAACATTAATTTGGGGTGCTAGACTGACTTTGGAAAAGTAATAGGGATAAACTCGTGTCGCTAGTGGACTCTTATCACCAACACAGTTTTAAGGTTATGTTTAGAGTAGGTCTATATTTTTAGTTTAGTTTCAGTTTTTCATGATGTCTAATAAAAGGAAATCTACGAAAATGTATGGATATCAGGATAGCGCAAATTCTATGTTAGAAACTGTTATTCAAATGATGGCAAATAATATGTATTTTTAGATATAATACGATGATGTGTTTTGTTGTAAGAGTTTGGGGAAAATATACTATTCAAAGTCGGTGAGTTGTTTTATCACTGCATGAACCTTGTTTACGACCTGAGAGAAGAGAGTCTTTGCACAGTGAAAGGGCTTGTTGAGAGTGTCTCGAAAAATAATATGACGTCATTCTAAATCAACTATTGTGGACCATCCAAGATGGCGAAATAGTTCTTTTTAATGCACTTCTGCATTATGGATATCAAATAAAAGGGCTTGCCGAGAATAAATAAAAATTTTGTTTGATATAAATGCAAGTTAATAACTAAAAGGTAAAAAATAAATTAAAACAAAAAAACTTAAAAAAAAGCTTTTACTTAAAGGTTCTAAAAAAAGAAAATAAAATGTTCCTTTAGAGAGATAAAAGCTTGTCGCGCGATATACTTGTATGTATAATGAGGTTATAAGTTGATAGTTAACAATCTAAAGGAACATTTTATTTTCTTTTTTTAGAACCTTTAAATAAAAGCTTTTTTTTTTTAAGTTTTTTTGTTTTAATTTATTGTTTTATTGCCTTCTCAACTGCCGGATTGGACAATGAAGGGTTATATTTAAACCATCATACCTTCTAAATTACTTTACTTAGGGCTAAGGTGTACAGCTATTTTTTTAGGAAACATCAAGTACTATCGCTTAGAAATGTAAATTTGTGGGTAAACGCAAAAAATTACATAATTTATTTCTTTTAACAATTTTTTTGCCCTTTTATAACATAAAATTTGGAAAATGCTGCTATTTTATGGTCTACAGGTTTCGCCATCGAATGAGACTTATTTTCTGTTTCTAGGACCTCTACATGGGTAACTATAGCTAAATTGGTACAACACTTATGCTTCGATTGAAAAGAAAAACAAAATGGCTGCCATTTTATTATGGTGGGAGAAAAACTACTTACGGGGACTGATTTGTCGATAAATAATACTAGATTTCATCCCCGTAAAGGCTCCGATACCGATGACCGGACATTGTATACTGATGCATCATCGAATAGTTTGCTGCGTGCCCCAGGTTCTCCGGCACTGTTTGCCAGGCGTCGTGTTCCGCTGAGTGTGTCCGCCGCGTCCGGGAAGCGCTGCTGGCTGCCGGAGCCGGCCGACCGGAACGACAACCGACGACGGCGACGACGACGGCTGCCTCGTAGTCTCACTCTATGCCTCCACGTCTGCACCGGATTCCATCCAGAATCTAGCCGCACATACTACTACTAGGCTAGGCCTAAAAGAACATAGCCTTTTGGAAGGGGTATTGAAAAAACTTCAATATACAAATAGAATTTAAAATTTGCAGAAAAATCGAAATATCAATGCTGCTGAAAATAACATCCAGTCCAATCTACAGCTTCGCAGATGACAGTACATGAGTGTCGTGCTTGGAACCAGGCAAGCCACTATCATCCCAGGAGACGGTACGTCAGCGACATCAGCATGCCTCACAGATCAACGCTGATATAAAAACAATTGTCGAATGGGGATTAGCAAATAAAGTACAGTTCAATGTACAAAAAACTCAGGCAACAACACTTACAAAGAAGTCTCACGATGGCTTACCAACCGTGGAAATGGAGGGTCACCGCATAGTCGAATCACCTTCCGTCAAGCTCTTGGGAATCAACATCAACAATAACATGTCCTGGCACGACCACGTCGTCAGTATTGCTAAAACGGCATCCCAGAAGCTTGGAGTTTTGTTCCGCTGTAGGAAGTTGTATGCACCAGAGTAACTGCTGCTGCTCTACAAGGCACAGATCCGACCATCGCTGGAGTATTGCTCCCATGTGTGGGGATGCGCTCCGAAGCACTCTCTAAAGCTTCTGGACACTATCCAGAAAAGAGCGATTAGACTAATCGATACCCCAAACCTCACAAAGGACCTCCACAGCCTGGAACATCGAAGGAGGGTGGCTGACCTATCCCTGTTTTACAGGTTCTATCACGGAAGATGTTCGAGTGAGCTCTCTCAGATAATAACACCACAGGCCGTCCGAACCAGGAAAACTAGAGAAGCTCTGCGAGCTCATCCTTACTAGGTCGAGGTCCTTACTCCCCGAACTAGTCTCCTCCAGCATTCCTTCTTTTGGAGAACTTCTACGCTGTGGAATCAGCTGCCAGGGAATTTGTTTCCCGACGACTACAACCTGCAGCGTTTCAAATCTAACGTGAACCGATATTTATCCTCTCGCAGCGCTTCTACAGCGCCATAGGCTTTCAGCCTTTGCGGGAGGCCGACCATAAAAAAAAACTGATGAATGCTGGTATATGAAATGCTATGCAAATATAAAAGAACATATTGAAAGCAATTTTTTGGTATAACAAAGTGTGGAGGGTTACAATTGCCACAGATGGTTCATACACTGTTAATACTAATGTGCTTTCAGGGGTGCCTCAAGGCTCGATCTTGGGCCCCCTGTTATTTATTATCTGTACTACTGACATACTAAATTCTGTAAATAATTGCAAAGTACAAGCTTATGCAGACGATATACATTTATACTTATTGCCTCGATCTAAGGCCCCCTGTTTACTATGTATCATCTATAGTATAGAAACATCTTAGAGATGATACATATAAAAAGAAGTTCTAACAGCATGAATTTCAGGACAGATACAAGCAATCTTTTATGCATATATGCAAATTTAATAAATGGAACATAGCCTATACTTTCTTCCATCTTATCAATATTTACCTTCCTCGATATTTAATTATTTTCTTATATTTTGTACTTGTATATATTTTTTAACGGATATTTTATCAGCTGGATATTTTTGTTCCACCACGCCAGTCTCTCACTGAAAACCAAATTGCCAACACCACCCGGCATAATACATATGACTGTTGCGGTATACTTACTTTTTTTTTACTTCTGTGTCATCGGCATCGACTACTTTGGTCATTAGCCTTGTTGCGGTATAATGTAAGTTTTCTGTTGCATTTTAATTATTTGTTTTAAATTGTAATTTTGTTTAAAAGAAAAAAAAATAATTGTGAATGTTAATCATTTTGTATCTGTTTGACATTTTTGATATTTTATTTTAGTTTTAATACCTGAAGATGACGCCTAATAGAAGCGTCGAAACGTCGTAAAAAAATTATATTTTAGAAATATAACAATTGACCGTATCCCAAGATTGTTTTACTAAAAAAAAAAATTTAAATACAAGCTTATGCAGACGATATACTTATTGCCTCGATAGTGAATAATGACCTAAGAGCCTAAAATAAACTGCTTGTCTGCTGGGAATAACCTGAAACTGAACCCCAATAAATCAAACATAATGCACTTTGGTAGCAAGCGCAGTAAAGAAATTGTTAAGAATTTCTCTATAAAAATTAATGATACAAAGCTAGACTACACTGACGTAGCCAAAAATTTAGGTTTAATTATTGACACGAATTTACGTTTTTCAGATCATCTACGGTAGTTACTGGGCAGAGATTTTGCATCAATAAAGCTAATTTATAACAGCCACCACATTCTAAATTCTAAGCACAGCAATGGAAAGAACCTTATATGAGTCGTTAGTACTGTGCCACTTTAATCATGGGAATTTTATTTATGGGCCCTGCGCATAACTCAGATTGACAAAAAGCGTATTCAAAGAGTTCAAACCAGATGCTGTCGATTAATCTATGGGATAAAGAAATGTGAACAGATTACTCATAAGATAAGTGAGTGTCGTTGGCTAAACATAGAAAATCGAAGCCATAGATTTTGGAGCGCTTCTAAGAAACTTAGTATCTGCCAGTCAGCACCAATGCAATAGACCGATTTCTAAAAGTATAAGCCCCATTATTCTAGTTTGCTACCACATATATTGTGCCAAATTTCATGAAGATCGGTGCTGCGGTCACTGAGATTGCGAGGTGACAGGTGTGATATATCATGCAGCCACAAGCCGATATACAGATAGAAAGACAGAAACCGACACACAGATCGATAGAGCGACGGAAATGAGTGACATATATCATAAAACTTGAAAGAAACTTATTTCAGAGTTGACAATCTTCCCGGGAAGCACATAAAATGTTCACTGCGATTGGAAAGTTATACATTTTAGTGAGTTTCTTTTATTTGGTACTGAAACATTAATTTAAGACTCAGATGAAAAATCACTTTCACGTCAAGTTGTGTTAAGATGTTTTCTAAAATAGTGTATATAAGATACAAAATAACCTAATATCCGATAATTTAGGCCAGCTAAGCGTCTTCGGGTAACTTGCTTCAAAAACAATCACCTTATCGATGACCGACTATTTTTTCATAATAACATAATAGCCTGTTGAGATGCCACAGATAGAGGGAGCATCCCTCCATTGTGGTGCTTAACTGAGTCACTTAGTCACGTGACTTAAGACGAAAGACGTAACGTACGACTTAGTAAAACCATATGAGAGGGTTTAAAGTGCGCACTCTGAACCCTCTCATATGATTTCACGTTTATTTTTCTCTCAAGTCTTACGTTACGTCTTACGTTACGTGACTCTGAGGGTCCCTTAAGAATACGTTAACTATTGATTTACACAGTGCCATCTTTGAGGCGTGCGATCAAACAAGAAGCTATTAACTGTGAATTCTATTATAGTAATAGCCTATCCCTATAACATATCTATTTTGAAATACTCACTACAGATGGAAGCACAAATAGCAGACACGTGGTGCCATCTGTCGACTAAAAGCTAACTTGCAAGTGAACTCCAACCGGTGCGGTGGTCCAACCATAGTACAGAATACGACTGTACACTCGTAGTGAGTGTTTATAGTCGTAACTTAAGAGGTAACGCAACACTCTCATCTGATTCCACAGGTTTATTTTCTTACGTCTTACGTTACCTCTTAGGGTGCATTTATAGTGCTGTAACGTAAGAGGTAAGGTAAGAGGTATGAAAATAAACCTGTGGAATCAGATGAGAGTGGTTATAGTCGTAACGTAAGAAGTAACGCAAGACGTAAGAAATTCATTTCTAAAATGACGGGACATGAAATGAGAAGCGATTTCGTGCGGAAATAGGCCAGAATCGCTAGGCATCGTGCATAAAACACGCGGGAATTTAGAAATATGCTCGTGAAATACTGCTTACCTCAGAAATAAACCAAATTCATTTTTCTTACGGCATCGGGTGAATTCCGGTGAATTCGGCCATGGTCGCCAAAATGAATGCAATCGCCATAGGCTGGAGTTGGACATGTGATCAAAGATTTGAATCACCGACGGGTGATTTGAACCGACTTTTTGCAAAAAACGTTTGCACACCAAGGCGTGCAGGCCCGGACCAAGTCGTGCAGGACCGGCCTATACATTATTACATGAACAACGAAAGGAATGATTACACGTTACACCAGGCAGACTGCACTAAAGAGGCTGTTTCACAGCTATAACATGATTTGCAGTATTAGAAAATATTACCTTTAAAAAATACATGGAACCAACGTATAGGTAGTCCCACAATTTTCTAGTCATGATTTTGCTGAGGTTTTTTATATTCTGTGTATACATGAAGAGGATTTTGAGGAGTTCCTCCTTCCCTAATGATGTAGAGTTAAGTACTCCATTGATATGAGTATATATATGTAGATATAAAAGCTCATTCCGCCTAACAAAACGCAGAGCCCTTAGTACAGTTTTAGTATGATGCTAGGTATACTTTAACTGATTGTATAATGGAATCATATACAATTTTTTAAACTGCGAAAATATTGCAGTCAGACCAACTTAATAGTTAACTAATAAGTTAGTTGTTGCTGAATAGCAGGTATTATCAAAAGTATAAGTATTATGTATCAGAAATCGATTTTTTGTCAATACCTCACCTGCACTGCATGCTTGTTCACATTCAATTTTGCCAGAGCAACCTATATTTGAATCAACCCAACAACTACACAGTTTGCTTTTGTTTCCAATTCAGCTGTTCAAGAATAACTTGCCAGCTGGCCAGCTGCACCTCACACTTTAAAATCTTGACATACTTTATAAAAGTTGTATGCTCTGTTACAATTAATAATGTAATGTGTATGCTGTTATGAATATGGAATATGTGTTCATTTGAGAGCATTATGTGGTTCTAAAGCTGACAAACAGGGATATGTATTTTATTGAATCTCTTCAGAGATAATCCAGGGTGTATCAATAAATAATCAGCTACATTGTACACTTGTTCAGATTCAATATTGCCACAACAAAATACTTAAACCAACTCAACAACTACACAATTTTGTTTTGAGTGTTAGTTATCCCACATAGCACTGGATGATATGAGAATATTCTGTTCACATTCACTACGGACATTATGAACATTCTGAGAAAATTCTATGGATAATTAGAATATTTACAGAATATTCTTTAAAAGTTCGAAATGGGAAAAACACGCTATATTCCTAGAATATTCCGGCGAATATTCCGCAAGGATATTACATGAACAATCGTAGTAGAATGGTTTTGAATATTCTAGGAACATCTTGTCTAAATTATCTCATATAGGAAACATTTTCGTGGTATTGTGGATACTGTTCCAAAAATAATAGCACCTACTAGTGGCAGATGGTCACGAAAGTTAAGTGGTTAGACATCTCTTAGTCTAAAGATGTTTAAAATATAGTGTAAACACAGTGTAAACCTGTTGCATTTAACCTCAAAATTCTACTCACATTTTATAATCTTATAATGAACCATACACCATAGTAGGTGACCATAATTTGGAACACTGTCGCACACTTTATAACAAGTAGCAACTTTATTGTACAAAATTGGGTATAAATGCACGCCTTTCACGAATAAAACTCGTGAATCGCTAAAATGCCCGCCAATGCCCGCATCACATGTTGATTACAAATCCAAGGTGAAGCACAGAACACTTGAAGCGAAGAATAGAGTGACAACCTGACAAGATTGACAACTGACGAATGAACGACACCATAGTCACCATAAGATGCTCTCACTTTACCGTATTGCTGCCAATGGCTAAATCACTAATAAGCTTTTGAAAATTGGACATAATACTTATTAGGTATATTTAGAAGGATGAACGCAAAACGAATAGAACTAAATGAAAGTTTTTTTTAATTTCACTGAGAAAAGGTGCAAATATAAATTAATAATGCCTCATATTGAATATTGAATATTATTTGCCTACATACAGAAAATAGTTCTGTTACGAATATTACTAAATGTTCTTCAGAAAATAGCTACATATCTTGTTCTTAGTAGATGATTCAAATAATATTCTATGAAGAATATTACTGGTATATTCTGGAATAATTCAGACATTAAACGAATAATCACTGATTATCCTAAGTGGATAAAATAATAATATTCTATAAAGAATATTATTTTAATAATCCAGAATAATCAAGAGAAATAACGAATATTCTATGATTCTACTGAATATTCATGGAACATGTAGGAGATTTAAAGAATATTCATAGAATATCCGGTGCTATGTGGGATCATCTTTGTAATTTGAAAACTATCATATAGCTAAGCAAGATGCTTACTTCATAGGTATGACTTCAAAGCGAGTGTTCTGAATGGGTTGAAAACCTTACTCAGGCCACGGCAAAACTTTTATGGACACAAACATTTTAGGATTCTCCCATATGTTACTTTCACTTGTTTCTGATTCAGTTTTTCAAGAATAGCTTTACAAAATTGTCAGCTGCATCTCACAGTTCAAAATTTTGACATACCCTTTGTATCTGTAAAAGCTGTGTGCTATTACAGTTAAATGAGTATTTGTTCATTTAAAAGTTGTATGGTGTTATGTATACGGAATATTTGATCATTTGAGAGCAGTATGTGGTTCTAAATTTGACAAACAGGGATATGTATGTTATTGCATCTGTTCAAAGATAAATGAATCTCAAAGTTGGCTCTGTAGCGACAGCAACCAACTAGTTATTTTATTGTAAATGTTAAGAAATAGATAAGTAAATTTTAGGCTCTGTAGCAACAGCAACCAAGTGTTTTTGGTCAACATTCACTCATTCACTAGCACATCACAGCCTTGTGAAGGAATTCCAAGCTGCCCCAGGCCAACCTATAACAATACCCAAGTTTGACTAGAATATTTTCAATAGTTTTCTATTGCCTCTGTTCTGAGTCACAATATTTTAATATTTTCATGACATGGCAAAAACAATAGTTTTAGAAATGGTAGTTTTGACCTGTTTATTATAAAACTAAAAAGTTTGTCATACAGAGAAGGATACATACTTGGTTTACAAACAAATACATTTGGGCCAAATACTCTTAAAAAAATCACATCACAATGTGTACAAAGTCCTTTATAAGCAGTCACAACTCGAATTGTATATTTTATTTCTATTTGTGTCACTGTCCTCACATTTTACACTGATGGACAGCAATAGATATGTAGACTTTCTACTTGAGAAGAAATATATCCACAATTGCCTATTTTGTAATTTTATTGGAAAACTGCCCCACTAATTTCACATATATCTTCATCACACAACCACAACCTGCTTTAACATTCCAGGTATGTGTATGCGTCAATTTCTTCTATGGAGTACACTTGATTAGACAAAGTACATCACTACATCCTATAAACAGCTGCACTGTCCACTAAATATACAGGGCACGCCTCACGAGGGACAGTCATTCAAAATTGTTGGACTAGATATTGCAGCCCTATGACTCCTATGAGACATGTATAGCTCTTCGAAATATACACTAGTCAGCACCCATTGCCACCTGTAAAAAGCGGTTTTCTTTAGAATCCAGAAATTCATTGTATTTCAGACTATAGCGCCTTACCTCTATCCAAAACCCCTATGCACTGGTACCGTATTGATCGTCAGGCCTTCAACAAAGTTCCAGTAGTAAACAAGTTACAATAAACAATCAGAGATAACTTTAAACAATTAACAATATTGCCCTAGGGAGTGCTGTAGATCAACAAGCGAGTTATTAACATAACATAACCGCGAGTTGAATGCTATACTTCATCTACAACCGAATCTATCAATAAGTACGATTTAAATACATAATAATTACAAAATATTGACAACTTAGTCTCACTTCTCTGTCACTTACAGCGTTTTCGACTTATTGCACCGATTTTAACGACAATCGCACTACAGTGCACAATGAAAACTCGTCAGGTGCCCTGAAGTGCAATAAATCTGAACTGGTAAGTAGAACATACACTAAGTTTCAGTGCAATAGAAGTAATTGTTCTATCAGCCAACTCATGGCAGTTTAATGCCATTTTGCATCCTGAGAGCTCAATTTCGTTCTGTGGTGGTTTTGGAATTTGAATAGTTTGAATACGCCTTGTTCAATCATTTATTAATTTATTAACATAAAACCTGACAGCCCTTTGTGCGATACGACTTTTGCACCAGTCTAGCGTTTGCCCATTAAAAATGAATATCATATTAATATTTCTGTATCAGTAAATACCTACATATATCTTGTTACACCTCAGTTTATGAACAATATCTTCAACAAAAATTCGTATTTTTGGGACACACGAAACCATCTTTTGCAATTAAACTAGATATGCTTCAATTTTCTCATCATCCGAAGATGACTATGTTCGCAGTTCTTTCAACTATGTACATTTCCTGTACCTTCCGTAACCTATCCTATCATCCATGCTACTATTTATACTAACCCACTGTCCAGTTCTTGATTCAAAATATTATTTTCTTTGACAAATAAAATAGGTTATAATTAATATTTTATAGACGTCAAAAATGCACTGAAGTCGCCACGATCTCAGAGAGTCCGTGACGATAATTTGCACTTAAGTGCAATTAAGCGGATAAGTCGAAAACAAAAAACTAGGCCAGTTTTGCACTCAAATGTAAGACGCACATAATTCTGACACTCAGTTCCTATTGGTGCAGTAATAGGCCAATGAGTCGAAAACGCTATGATAAATATTGTCACCGTTCGACTTAGCATTTGACGTTTCATAGTTAGTTAGTTCAGTTATGAAAAATAACACACACTGTTTGTCTATAGGCAGTATCTATAATCTGTTGAGAAGTAGTCTGGTAATGGCTGATTAACGTAATGGAAGTAGATAAAAGCTTTTTTTAGAATACGTGCTCTCAGCTCAAAGAAATGCTTGCCCTTAGAATGGGGAGGGGGAGCAATCAGTCAATGAATTTATCACAGAAACTAATATATTATTACAATCACTCCCATATAATTTACTGCCCACACCGATAGGTGAGAAGCATTGTGATAGCAAAGGTGGTTTTGATGGTTTTGAGATAATTCGCTTTTTGTGCATTCTACATAACAGAAATATACATATCTAACCCATTTTTGTCGGTCAGTCTGTCTGTCTGCCTGATGGCATTTTTCTGTCCATGGTGGCAAAGCACGGGAAGAAAGAGTTTTTACAATTTCTTGGAGATCATTGTACAGATTTTTTTACAATTTGTTGTTGACTGTAGTAAGACGCTGTGTAAGCACTGACTAGAAGATTACCATTTTTAGTGGCATCTCGGAGGGCTGTCTCACAATTAATAATAGCAAAAAATCTAAGCCACTGACCTTAAAAAATTGAATGTTGTTTTTCAGATTAAACATATAAAATCGCAACCTTTTTGTCTCTTGATATCCCTTAGTGCCACAAAAAATCAAAACCGCTTGATAGCCTGCTGAAAAAAAATTAAAGGCAAACAAATTATATTCTTAATTCGCATGATATTTACTTAATATTTTTTTTATCTAACAAATGATATATAATAACAGTTTAACAGAATAGTGCGTAGACAATTTTGGAACTTCCTCCTCCCGCTAGAAACGGGTATTTTTGGAGATATTGAGCCACTTCTTGGCATAATTTTCTGATTATTTACCGTCTGCAATGCAATATCTTGAAAAAAATGTTCACACCTCTGTATGCAGAATAAAGTAGGCCTCCGAATGACGTCAATTTTAATTAGCAGTGCGTTTAAAAGAAATCAAGTTGGCGCTGTATTATGAAAAACTTTTGTGACTGATAGACACTACTTGCAGCTCAATTATCATTCCAAATTTCATGTTGACGTTTCAACTACTTTTGAGCTGGTCCATGAAATGTGGCGTAAAATCAAGAACAATATGGAATGTTGCTATGGTTTCGTTTTAGTTGTCATCTGTTTGAGTTTTTTTTGTCAGTTGCAAAGTAGATATTAGGGAAATTCGTTATGAACTGATATACGCTTCGAGAACGTGCCGACATCGTGAAAATGTTTTATCAAAGTAATTCTTCGATTATTCTAGATCAACGAAAGTACCGTAGAAAATATGTAAGACGCGGTGCTCCAACTGCAAAGACATTTCGGCGATTAGCAACAAATTTTCTTCTTCTTCAGACCGGATCTAAATCTGGTAAAAACCGTTCAGTTAGTTCAAGAGGTAATATAGACCGCGTACGTAGTGATGTTATAGAAAGGCCTAGCACATCAACAATAAAACGATCGTCACAATTAAACATTACACGGCGTATGATTTACACTTGTTTCCCGACAAAATACACTCATAAAATTCTGCTTTTAGACGAATTCAGTATTGTAATGCTATCGTAAGCCTTGAAAACGAAATTGAGCATTTTTGGAACAAGATCATTATGGGCGACGAAGCTCATTTTTGTTTAAATAGAGCTGTGAAAAAGCAGAACCATCGCTTATGGGGTAGTCAGATCCACAAATTATTTACAATCAACCGTGTGGGGGCTGGTTAGAATATCTCCCATCGTATATCCTGCATGTAGTGCATGTCGTAAAAGGCGACTAAAAGGAACCAAACTACTGTCGATATAAGCAGTAACCTCTTCTCCAACCAACAGCTTTGTGTGGACGAGTTGACAATAGTCAGAATACCTTCTTGTCCTTGGGGTGACAAATTGTCCTTAAAGGCGGATGAACCAGTAGATTATCCGGACAACGGCATGAGGATGCAGAAAGCAAATGCGAAACTACTGCATTAAAGATCTTCAAGATATCCCAAGAGAAACTCGTAAAATGAGTAACCTGAGAATCAGCGAGGCCTCGGATGTGATGCCTCGTGGTCCGACTGGCAATCGGCGCTGTTCCTCGTCCGGGGAGGCTAGTGTGAAGTTGGTGACCGGGCACAAGAAGTGCGACCATCAGGCTTCTTGTGCGAAATTAACTACTGATGACACTTTTAAAACGCGCCGAAGACATCGCCTGGCAACTTGGAACGTTAGAGGTCTTCAAGCTATAGGAAAGCTCAGCATCGCGGAACAAGAGCTTACAGCAAATAAAATAGCCATTGCTGGATTATCTGAGACTCAATATAATGATACAGGTCATTTTACTTCTAGCAAGGGGAACTTTATTTGCTTTTCAGGTAAATCAGATGAAAGTGTTAACGGTGTTGGCTTTTGGGTGGCGAAAGCTCACGCAAGGACCATTCTTGGTTACTAGTGTATTAGTGACAGAATCATAACAATACGTATCAATGCGAATCCTACACCGATCAACATTGTGCAAATCTATACACCTACATCAAATTCGGATGAGGAAACGATCGTATTTTTTTATAACGATCTTGAGTCTGCACTTGATTCTTTTTCAAATCGGGAAATGGTCTTTATTTTGGGCGATTTTAACTCAAAGTTTGGTCAAACCATAGATGATGAACATCTTAGGGCACATATTGGTAAATTCGGTCTTGGTGTCAAAAATGAAAGGGGTCAACGTCTGCTTCAATTCTGTATTGACCATAATTTCTGAATTGCCATTTGTTGTTTTCAAAATAATCAAGGCGCTTGTATACTTGGACCTCTCCCAACGGACGATTTCGTAATCAAATTTATCACATTTTAGGTCGTACACGGTGGAAGTCATCTATTAGCCTTTGGGCCTACCAGGCTCTGATTGCGACTCAGACCATCAATTGCTTCTGTCCGAACTTCAGTTAAAACTGTAGGTATGTCCACGTTCTAAGCGGATAGTACGGATGAAGATCGCTGACCTGCTTCTTTTTGGTCAAAATGTTCAGAGCTTTTTCGGGATGCCTCTATAACAGATATGTCAAATTCAAACGATATATGGCTGTCATTCAAAAATGTGCTTTTACATGTTGCCCAGATAAGTCAACCAAAGAGTAGCACTTCTCAGGCGCAGACAGGTTTCGTAGAAGGAGGCGGTACGCGTGAACAGATTTTAAACTTAAAACAAATTATTCAAAAAGCCAGAGAGCATTATTTTCCAGTTTTTATCTGCTTTGTGGACTAATCCAAGGCGCTTGTTAACGTAGAGTGGCCAAAACTGCGGGGAATCCTTATCTCTATGGGAGTTCCTTACCACTTAGTATTTCTCATACACCAACTCTATGAGTCTAGCTTGGCTCGTGTAAGAAATAATGGTAATCTGTCTGGTCAAACAGCAACCAGAAAAGGAGTTCGTCAGGGATGTGTATTATCTCCGATGTTATTTAACATTTACTCTGAATTTGTGATGAGACAGGCATCGGACAAGTGGAATGGCGGCATAACTATTGGCGGAAGCAAAAAAGCCAACTAAAAATTTGCTAACGTTACAACCCTTACTGCTGATTCTCAGGAAGAACTAGTAGCTCTATTAAATATTTTAGAACAACACAGTGCACCATACGGTCTTGATATTACCTACAACAAGGCCAAGGTTATGATCGTAGATAGAGACCACGATCATCATCGAGAAATAAAGTCAGTAGGCCGTTGTGAAGTAGTTCAAAGTTTTGTGTACCTCGGTTCTTTGATCGACAATTCGGGTAGCTGTGAAAATGAGATTCGACGGTGCATTCAACAGGCACGTGTGGTCATGAGAAAGCTTATTAAAATATGGCGTGACCATAACATCACTAAAGCTACCAAAATGTTGCTGGTTCAGTCTCTTGTGTTCTCCATATTTTTGTATGCCTCGGAAACTTGGACTGTTGAAAAGGTAGCTCGAGTTCGCATAGATGCTTTTGAAATGTGGACGTGGAGGAGCATGCTGAGAATTCCTTATACCGCCCTTCGAACTAGCGTTTCCTTACTGGATGAACTTGGTAATCCAAAGAGACTATCCTTCATTATGTCGACGAGAATGCTTACATTCTTCGGACATATTCACAGAAGCGACAACATGGAGAAACCTGTAGTTTAGGGTCATGCTCAGAGTGGTCGGTGCCGTGGTTGTTCCCCTACACGCTGGGTGGATACGACGAAACAGTTGCTGGATATGAGTATCAAGAGCGCTACTGAACTGACAGGAAATCGCGAACGATGGCGAGCTACAGTTCTCAAAGCTATTGATAATGTTCGTGTCGGCAGTACTCTAGCTCCGACTTAATGCATTTTACGAGTTCACAACATGTCTGTTAAGACGTTGTGACTATGATGAACCGCTATATGAGACAAAGATGACCGTGTGGTGTGGCGTTGGGGCCTTATTTTTTTGAGGACGATCGGGGAAGAACCACTGCAGTAAATCGAGATCCCTAAAGAAGCATGGTGTTGGATTTTCCAGTTCCGGAAGTGGAAGAGATTAATCAGGAAGATATTTGGTATCAACAAGATGGTGCCGCATCGCTTACGACCCGTGAGATCAATAGCCATTTTGACCAGAATTTTTCTTGGACGAAAAACGCCGATATTGCATATCCGTCAAACTCTCCCGATTTTTTAACTGTTCCAGACTTTTGGTTATGGGATTATCTCGAAGATAGGGTATTTGTAAATAATCCTCGAATACTAGAAGCATTAACATTCAGGAAGAAATTAACATTGACAGAATACCACCTGAAATGTTGAAGGAAGTTATGAAAAAGGCTTTAAAAAGAGCTCATTCTGGGGGGTGGCCATTAATTCTCGAGGTGGCAATTTGGTCGATATTGTTTTTAGTGCATAACAAAACAAATTTTTACCGCTTAAATAAATATGTTTCATTTGTAATATGGCTTTAGTTATACTTTATATAAAAAAGAAGTAGGGACTTTATTTTGCGCCACCTTGTATAATAAGTATGGTGGATATAGAACTGAACTTAGCTACTGGGTCATTAAGCACATTATTTTTTTCCAGGTTGATATAATTTTTCATTTCGCTTTTTCTACATTGTCATATTTCCTAACAACCTAGTTCAAGCAATTATTCTTTTTGGGTGTGACCTCTAAAGCTGCTGGGTATAATTTTCAATGCTAAAAACAATCCCGACGTCGGAATATACAATTTTTGTCCAATAACAACTACAGACTAACTTTAAGCTCACTATTTATTGGAATTGCTACCCAGCTTAAACCTGTGGATAATTTAGAATATTCGCATACTGGCCCATATGGCCCATTCAAATCTCGCGCTAACATAGCCCATTCACAGCAGCCGCGGTACTCTGGTATTTAGGCTCCGCCTGCGCGGTCTGCTTAGTTATAAAAAAATACATTTCCAAACACAAAGTATGTCGTATAACCCCACCACCCTAGCACCCCGATGTTAAAAAAGGGATCCAAAATAAGTCCAAACAACTACAGACCAGTAGCACTGCTGTCCATAATTAGCAAGGGATGGAGAAATACATGAATCCAGAGCTTTTGAAATACCTTGAGTACATCAAAGGCGAACTACAGATTTTCTCCGCACATATGTGGAGCGAACTCATCCATTCATTAGGGACGGCCCATGTTGCTTCGATATTTCAAAGGTTTTCGATCAGTTATGGCTTGCAGCTCTCATAAATAAGCTTCAATGTTAAATTTTGCGGTTGATTAGCGGACTCCTTTTCGGGTCGTAAAATCTATGGCGTGGTATATGGCTTTCTGCTTGCTTTCGATAGACCAACGTAGCCCGCAGGGCCCGCAGCTGCGGGGGGGCGCCGTCGTTTTGGGGGCCCCGTAGCCTTGGAGGCCCAGGGCCATCCTTTGTGCAACAAAAAAGTAGATACTAAATTAAAAGATCGCTTTCCCTGTTTGTTAGTATTTTTTATAAAAAATACGTATGAACCTCATGATACATACCTAACATTGAAAAAGTGGGACAGTATTGCATTTTAAACTAAACCCTGAAAATCGGCGCAGTATCTGCAGTAGATAGAAAAATACGGTAAGACATAGGTACGTCGAAATGTTTTTGCCTAATTTAACGCGGTGTCTTTCACAACACAGGTCACGCAAACATCCAACACATAGGTGTAAAATACAAACTAAACAACGACCTTCCCAAAAAAATTTTAATCGAGAAACGTGTTTTCAAACCACGAATTTTGTAATTATTCGGGTGATTTAAACATGTAAAGCCAAAATTTGTTTGACGGTTTTTTTGTTTGAGAATTGCATTTGAAAATCTGTGACTCAATGCACATTTCTGTTTTTTGCGAGCAAACATCAACGTTAAAGCCACGAAGATGGAAATAAACATTGTGGAAAGCTTTGCAGTAGCCCGTGCTTCTTTTCAAAATTTAGGCCACAGCCCCAAGATTTTTTCTTTAATATTATACAGGGTGAGTCCTAAGATGATACTTTTTTTAACTGACTGTAGAACTCGTTGAAATAAACTAGTTTTTCATATAATTTGTTTCAGAAAAGTGAAAAGCAAGCGAGATCCAAAATAAAAAATGTAAATCTAGGCTTGTGTAGGCTTCTAAAAGCGACAAATTATTATAAACGCAAATTTTAGAATTTACCAGCTTAAACCGAAAGTGACTAAATGACAGGTACAATGCCTGATGAACAAAATTTCGAGACCAGGGCTTAGACTTACCTTTTTTGATTCTGTATCACACTTATTTTGCAGCTTTGGGATAAAAGCTGTTTGAAAAAGTTATTTATTTCAACGACTTCTATACACAGTGTAAAAAAATAATCAACTTAGTACATATACATAAAACATTATGAAAATAGAGGCCACGGAAAATTTCTTGCAGGGGGGCCCCGGGAAGTATCCTGCGGGGGGGAGGGTGCGAATTTAAATTTACGCTACTGAACGTAGCCATAATATAAGGGCAACAGCAAGTGGTAATCTAAACCTTAATGTGAAGACTCGAGCCGAGAATAATAAAACAAAATATATTTGGTACGTTACCACCTTTCTTCCTAAGCTGATGCAGCCTTTTTAGGCTAGAGATCCATTACATAGTATTTTATATTATTATGATGCTTTGAGTTGTACTCAACTGCGTTGGCGCAAGTGGCTTTTATTCCAAAATAATTACCAGCAATTTAATGCAAAACAACTTAATATATTTCATTAATTTTTGTTGTACAGTTGATAGTTTGTACAAGAAACTGTGTTCCTAAAAAATCATATGTAGATACTAACCATACTTATAGGGGGTTAAGGGAGAGCGGAGGCTCGAGATCACCAGATGTTTATAGGTCCTCCAGCCTCTTCACTCTCAGGGGGGTCGTAAGGCCCGCAAGACCGTCCAGGAGTGGGTAGGAGAACCTGCCCCGTGCAGAAATGCACCTTTCTCGTAGTGGCCCCTGTCTTCGTCAGATATGACGAAGCCAATCCTGGCGGATCTAGGCTGGAGCCCCGAAAGGCTCCCTGGCAATGGGCAACAGCATTCCCAGTATCGGTGCCAGCTCCTGGGTGAGGGTGTACTCACGATAAAAGTGAGTGCACCCATGCCTAGGAGATCGCACCGAACGTCCTCTAGGATAACTGAAGAACCCAACCCAATGTGTCATGCGATCCGTGCTAAAGGGTGCGTGGCGGTGGGGGTGCACCGTCTCTAACGGAGCCTCTGGGATACCAGGCGACCTCCCAGAGTAACAAGCCTTACACTCGTGCAGGGGGCGCCGCGGGTGTGGACCATGAAGTTCCCCCTTACTCGTGGGATTTATTATGAGCCAAAAAAACAATAATAATAAACCCAAATCCGGGGGCCCCCCATCAGGGGACCCCGAACAGCAACCGGGTGGCCTCTCACCAGGGGACCCCGATAGAACCCTCACTGGCGAAGAGCAAGTGAGAGACATTTCAAGGGAACTCGCCAAGAGGGTGGGGACCTTGAATCTGAAGAAAAAGGGTAGGACGGGAGCGCAGAAGAAGCGGGCCCGGAGGCTAAGGCTGGCGCAGGAGGGGCAGGGCTCCGGAAGTCGAGATGCCTCTTCGGGGGCATCTGCTTCGGGAGGCGCTGCAGCTTCTGTGCAGGCTAGGGCGCCTTCGGGTGTTGCAGCTGCGGCTTCGGCGGGGCCTAGCATTGCTGGGAAACGTCCGAGGTCGGCGGGTGTGACACCGGAGGGTGCCTCATCGCGGAAGAGAGCTCGCACTTCCGCTCACGTTAGCTACGCTAGAGTGGCGCAAACCGGGCACAGGGTAGTATTCGTTCCCGAGGACTACCCTAGTGCTCAGTTGGTGGAGACGCAAGTCTTCAGCATCCAGGAGTCAGTGAGCGGACTGGTGGACGGGCTCCCACTTGAAGGGGCCCTTCCAAGGTTTGCTGACTGCTACTTCTTGAGGGGGGCGGCCATCTTTGTTTGCGAGAACGAGTTCTCGCAGACGTCGCTGGAGGCTCAGGTTGGCAGCCTGAGGCCCTGGGAAGGAGCACGACTCAGGGCGATGCGATTTGAGGACCTGCCCGTCTTCAGGAGGGTGATGGCTTGGTTCCCGGGCCCTCACGTGAAAGAGGACATTCTCCTGAGGAGGTTAGGCAGGCAAAATCCTGGGATACACCCCAGCTCGTGGAGGGTGATGTAGGTCAAGATGGAGCCGAAAGGCGTACGTCTGGTCCTCAGCGTTGACTCCATTAGCTGGGGCGTAATCGAAGGCAGGGGGCTGCGGCTCTACTGCGGAGCGAGCTCAGCAGTGTTTACTCTGCTGAGCAAGAGTAAAGAGCAACGCGGGACTGCTGCTGCCGACGGTGATTAGGGCCCAGGCGAGAGCCAGGAGCCTAGGAACCAAGGGCAGCTGGCACCTGGGGAGGCTGTTGTTGCTGCTCGGGCTCCTCCAAGGGGGACCGAGCGGCATGAACAGACTCCTCAGGAGTCTCCGGAGTTGGGCAGGGATGTGCCCACACCAGGAACTAGTGGGCCACAGAGCAGCACACCAGTGACTGAGGGGCAGCTACTCGATAGTGACTCCGACTCAGCACTGGAGGGAGCCAGAATGCTGTGGCAGACAGATCAACGCCACAGTCACAGCGAGGGTAGCGGCAACGAACGGGGCCCCACCGTGGGGAACTAGACGTTGGTTCGCTACAAACATACGAGGGTGGACTGCCAAAAAAAAATGGTGAGTTTATTTCTTTTATTCAAATCAATTTGCAGCATTGCATAGCGGCTTCTAGGGTTCTTACTCAGACGATCACTAGGGGTCGCTATGACATAGCTCTTATTCAGGAACCCTGGATAAGGAATGGCATTATTAGCGGGCTTAACATTCCAGGGTATACCATTTTTAGTAGCGCTCCGGAGACAAAGCCTAGAGTGTGCATATTATGTAATAATATGAATGCATGGCAACTAATGGACTTTACAACTAGGGACATGGTTGCGGTGGTGATTCGCCTTAGAGAACAAGGCATCGAAAGAAGTTTAGTGGTATGCTCAGTGTACTTACCGTATGATTCAGGAGATCCTCCTCCCTCAAAAGAGATGGAGGACCTTGTGTCTCACTGTCGAGATAATAATCTCGAGCTTATCGTGGGTTGTGATAGCAATGCCCATCACACCCTATGGGGTAGCTCTAACACTAATAGACGTGGTGAAGATCTGATGGAATTTCTAGGGACGTCGAACCTAGAGGTTCTGAATGTTGGCGACACTCCTACCTTCTCAAACAATGTGAGGGATGAGGTCCTAGACATAACACTGAGCACAGTCGGTATTTGTAATGAGGTCAAGGACTGGACAGTCACTGTCCGACCATAGACATATAACGTTTAGGATTGACGGGGAAAAAGAGGGAATCTTTGTTAGAAATCCTAGGCAAGCAAATTGGGCTTCTTTTAAAGAGGACCTAGGCAGCAGGCTCCGTCCTATAGAGCAGGATCTCAGTAAAGGGGAGGGCTTGGAGGCGGCAGTTGATTCCCTGTGTAGGGACTTCCGAGCCTCCTTCGAGGATAACTGTTCCCTACGCAAAGTGGGCGTGGCGGGCAATGCCACCTTCTGGACTAAGAAATTAGAAACCAGGAAAAAGTCCTGAACAAACTACTCACAAGAGTTAGGTACAGGAAAGGTACTCCTGAATGTGAGGAGTATAGGATAAAGCTACAGGAATATAAGATGGAAGTCAGGAGGGCCTCCAGGGAATCCTGGAGGAACTTCTGCAGGTCCATCAATGATATTCCTGCGACGGCAAGGATGCATAGGATCATTAGCAAGGACACCAAGTCCAAGTTGGGGACCTTGACGGACTCGAATGGTCATAGAACCAATAACGAGGAGGAAACGCTTGAACTGCTGATGAGTGTGCACTTTCCGGGATAGGTTGCCGCTCAGCAGACAGGTGCACATAGGCCACTCCGCCGTCCTCATAGAGAGGAATGGCAGATGGCAGGAGAAGTCGTCACTTATGACTGCACAAGATGAGCGATAAATACTTTTGCTCCATACAAAAGTCCAGGCAAGGATGGAGTCATTCCAGCCATGCTACAACATGGACAGGATCTGGTACTACCATACCTAGTTAGGATATTTCGCGCCTGCGTGGCTACTGGCTTCACACCGAAGAGCTGGTTGCATTCAAGGGTCGTTTTTATTCCTAAGCCGGGCAGAGGTAGCTATACTCGTCCGAAGGACTTTAGACCGATTACCCTTTCGTCGTGTTTACTAAAAACACTGGAGAGGTTGGTTGATAGATATATCAGGGATGGGCCTTTACAAAGGCTTGAAATCCATGCCTATCAGTTCGCATATCAGGCGGGAAAATCAGCTGAGCTGGCACTTCATCATTTGGTCAGCAGGCTGGAGAAAACGTTAGATCAACGGGAAGTGGCTATGGTAGCATTTCTTGATATCGAGGGTGCGTTCAACTGTACCACTACCAATTCGATAAGACGCGCCCTAGAGAGACATGGAATTGCTCCCGTCCTAGTGGAGTGGATTCTTACTACTCTAGAGGGCCGAGTGGCTTCTGCAACGCTTAATGACATAAACTATAGTGTTGCAGTGGCGCGAGGCTGCCCACAAGGCGGTGTTCTTTCACCTCCATTATGGTGATTAGTGGTGAATGACCTACTCGTGAGACTAAGCAACACAGGGGTCTACGTATAGGCCTATGCCGATGATTTGAGCATAGTGGTCAGGGGTAGATTCATTAATACAGTCTCCGAGGTAATGCAAGGCGCGCTGCGTGTTGTGGAAACGTGGTCTAATGAGGTGGATCTGTCAGTGAACGCTGAAAAGACGGAGCTCGTTATCTTCACAAGGAAAAGGAAGATGGAAGGCCTCGTGAGGCCTACCTTTTTCAGAACGACACTTGAATTGTCTCAGTCAGTAAAGTATCTAGGAGTCATACTGGATCACAAGCTGACTTGGAGGCAGCACGTGGATTATAAGGTAAGCAAGGCTCGAAACTCATTATGGGCCTGCAGAAGAGTTGTCGGTAGTAGCTGGGGCCTGAGCCCAAAAGTGGTGCACTGGCTCTACACTACAATAGTCAGACCGTCACTAATATATGGCTCCATAGTGTGGTGGACCTGTATAAAGACGGAGGCAACAAGAGCCAAACTTAATAAGGTCCAACGTTTGGCATGTCTTAGTATAACCAGTGCAGTGCGCACAACACCCTTGAGTGCCATTGAAACACTATTGAATCTTCCTCCTTTGGATCTGGTAATCCAAGGGGAAGCTAGAAAAACTGGGTTCCGTCTCTGGAGTCAGGGTAGCTGGACTTTTATGAATCCAGGCAAAGGACATTCGACGATTCTAGCAGAGTTGCATGAGAATTGTCCTATTTTGTTGGCGAGGAGCGATACAGTTTCTCCTACGCATCGCTTCAATCGCAAATTTACGGTGGTGTTTCCGTCAAGGGAAGAGTGGAAGTCTAGGTAAAGACACCTCATCGAAGGAGGAGGACAGGTCTGGTACACAGACGGTTCACTCGCTAGAGAGGGGTCGGGCTCGGGAGTCTACGGGCCCCGTACAAGACTTTCATTCCCTCTTGGGGGGCACACCACAGTGTTCCAGGCTGAGGTCTATGCGATACTTGCCTGTGTAAATCGTATTCGGGAAATTGACGGGTCTAGGAGGCGGATTACTATCTGCTCTGACAGTCAGGCAGCCATCAAAGCACTGAGTGCTTGGAAAATAACGTCGGGACTGGTCCTGGAGTGCAGGAGGGCTCTTGACGACATCTCAGCTAAACACAAGGTATCACTGATGTGGGTACCTGGGCACGCTGGGGTAAAGGGTAATGAAATGGCGGATCATCTAGCCAGGATGGGATCCGGAAACAGTTTTGTGGGCCCGGAACCAGCCTTAGGACTGTCTGCAAACTTGGTTAGGAAAACAACTGGAGAGTGGATCCAGAATCAACACTCTCTGAGATGGAACAACATCTCTGGTCATCTCCGTCAGGCTCGGGAGGTATTAGCAGGGCCTGCAGAGAGAATAGGACGATTTTGTCTCTCTCTGGATAGGAGTAACTTGAGATTGTTAGTAGGCTTATTAACGGGTCACAATACCTTCAGGCGTCACTTGTTTGTGATGAGGGTGGTCAACGACCCAACGTGCACGTGGTGTGGTGAAGAGGAAGAATCCTCGGCACACATAGATAGATAGATTCTCTTTATTTTCAACGTTTAGGTTTACAATACATTGTTATTTATGACATCAATGTTCGGGACTGGCCCAGGAATAACGGGTATTCATATATTTAAAATTTATGCTAGGTATATAATCACTTATTAATGGGATGAGATGAGAAAGGTGGGAATGATGAGAATGTGTGAAGGTGGTTATATAAATGTTAGTATAGGTGAGAAGTTCTTAACATCTAAAGGTATGACGGTCTTGGTTGTTGTTGTCTCTTAGATGGGGCCATTTTTCTGTCTCTCTTTGTAAGTCCTGGAATAGCTCGTCCACCTAACCTGGTCGTAGGAAGAAGAACGCGATATTGTCCATATCGTTGATAAGGGTTCACTTCTGGCTGTACTTCAAGACCTTCCATTGGTCTAAGACGGAGCTTATCCAGAGCTGCTCTATGCATGTCCGAGACTCTTAAGTGGTAGGGGTCTCGATCCATCATTTCCCAAAGTGCAGCCGTGGGAAACGATCTTGGTAGGTTTGCTGCCATCTTGTATATTCTCTTAAGGTGTACTTCAAGTTTCTTTAGATTCGTCCTGCTGATCCGAGGCAAAAGTGGTATAGTGCCATAATCGATGATGGGTTGGATGCATGCGTCAATCACTCGGAGTTTTGTTTCTATGCTAGTCTTAGCGTGCCAACCAATGATTGGTTTCAACTGCATGGTGGCTACTTGAGCTTTTCTCAGTGTCTCTTTGATATGCATATTGGCACTAAGACGTTTGTCTAAATGGATTCCTAAATACTTGATGGATTTGGAGACTGGAATACTAGCATCATTTAGACGTAATGTCAAAGAATGTTTCCTAGAAAATCCAAAAATGGCACACTCCATTTTGTCGTTGTTACATTTAAGTCCCCACTTTTGGTAATAAGCGAGTAACTCTTGAGCAGCCCATCCGGTACGAGTTATCGCTGTATTCGCGTTGTTAGACCTGCTCAAAATGCAAAGATCATCTGCATATTGACTGAGGAATACACCAGCAATATTTTGGGCTGGAATATCGGCAATGTAAAGGTTCCACAGTAGTGGTCCTAGTATGGACCCCTGTGGCACTCCAAAGGGAACTGGATTCCATGGTCCTTTGTCGTTGTTAAGCTTTCCTCTTATTTCACGATCTGTGAGGTAATTCTCAATTATCTTGGTTAAGTTAGCTGGAAAGTTCATTCTGTCAAGTTTGTTAATGAGCCCCTTATGGTGGATGCTATCAAAAGCTTTAGAGAGATCTGTAGTCAGCAACGCAACATTTTCTCGATGTTCGAGAGCATCTGCAATGTAGTTTGTGGTCCTCATAAGTTGTGTAGTAGTGCCCTTACCTGGCATAAATCCATGCTGAAACGACGGAATTAGCTTAGCTGCCTCAGGTTGAAGTCGACTATACATGATTCTCTCTAGGATTTTGCCCATGATGTTGAGTAGAGTTATAGGTCTGAAGGCTGTTGGGAGTGCAGGGTCTTTTCCATGCTTATGAATGAACATGCATTCACCTTTTTTCCATCGTAATGGAAAATATCCCGTAGATAGACAGTAGTTAATGATATGCAGCAGTTGTAGCTTCGACGTGGCTCCCATTAGTTTGATTGGTATCACCTGTATCTGGTCTGGTCCAGGGGCTTTATTCTTTCTGAAAGATTTAATAGCTCTCATTAATTCATCTGGAGTGCTGAGCGGTAATGCTTGAAATGGAGTTTCGGTCAGTGTTGTTTGAAGTGTGGGGTCGATATCTGTATCTCTGACTATAGCGGCCTCGGTGAGTCGACGGATATCATCCTGAATGCCTCTTGAGTCAGGAAAATTTGGTTGCTGACTGTTATTCTTTCTTATTGCTTTTTGAATTCCCCACATTCTTCGGCGATAATCTGAATTATCATCGAGTGCTTTCAACCATTTCGTTTCATTGTGTTCACGAATCTTTTCATTAACTAGATCTCTCAAACGACGATGCTCCAAAGTCAGTCCTGGAAGATGGTACCTATATTGCAGCCTCCGTAGTCGGTTTCGTGAGGTGATTAATCTTTGGATGTCTTCAGGCAACTCACTTCTGCAGTTGGATTCAATCAAATGTGCATGTTGATTAAGAGCTTCCGTAATTGTATGTTCGAGCCTTTGTATTTGTTGTTCACAATGATCCTCACTACAAATCTCCTGTGCTTCTCCAAGTAGATAGTCGGTCGTTTCTGCATATAAATCAGGATTAAAGTTTTTGTAGCAGCGTCTAAGTTGTTTGGTACGTTGAGTTCTCCTCAATAGCAGATTCAGTTCCCAGGGTAGGTGATCGGACTGTATATCAGGAAGAGTGCTAGTCGTGTAACGATGAACTTGCGTTGATTTAATAACTCCTAAGTCTAACGTTCCTTCTCCTGCATGATAAGGTCGCGATCTATCTTGATGTGTGGCTAGGTATGCAGCACTATTTAACTGGTTATATATTATTCTTCCCCTGGCGTTTGCTGTCCTGTGTCCCAGTACCGGATGCTTTGCGTTGAAGTCACCAACAGTGACGGTATTCTCTTCATCTAAAATTTGTTGTAGTTGACGATTCGCTATCCTAGTCTGACGTGACACTACATAAATTCCAGTTATATATATATAGTTTCGCCTTGTATCAGATCTAGACGGATCCTGCACCCTTCGATGTGCCTTTCGTTATCATCGTCCTCAGGTAATAGCGGTTGCTTGGCCCAATGAAGGTCTTTCTTAATATATAATCTAGTTCCTAGCCTAGGTTGTATAACGTCCTGTATAAAACGATAATTTTGAATATTGCCTTAGTAACCTAAAGGTGCGTTTATCTCGTTTACTACTATTATATCTGGTTTTCTGGTGGCAGCTAGGTGCCTAACTTCACTTATTTTATGGCGAAGTCCGTTGATGTTAATATGGATGATTTTGAGCTTATCCATTATACCTACAATCCATGATATATGTCACAATATCTGTGGCCATCTTTCTGATTTCACTCATTAGCACGTCTTGTCTGCCAACGCGTGCCAGGAAATGAAACACCTTCGCGTCGAGCTCTGGATCTTCTAGCGTGCTCGCCTCTTGCTGGACATACAGTAAGAATTCCTTACGTTCTTTTATCGAATGTGCAAGTGCTAACGATGCTGACTTGATTTTGGATGTAGGTGATGTAACAGCGGTTGCGTACGAGCCTGCGTTTGGGGCCTGTGACTGCTGAGTTAGTGCAGGGGCTCTCGTATGAATACCTCCATGTTGCATAGATGGCCAGTTGTGTTGCTCCATAGTGAAATCTGGCTTTTTACTGACTTGGCGTTGTACTTGAGATCTATATCTATTTTCCCTACGCTCTGCTGCTTTTCCAATCTCCCACTGGAAGAGCTCACACTGAGCATTTCTTGCTGTATGTCCCGCTTCTCCACAATTTGTGCATACATCTTGTTTCTTGCCATTTACGATTTTCTCTGTCGTTTCATTGACTGTTGGCATACCACAATGAGCCCTGACATGACCAAATGCCCAACAGTTTTTACACTGGGTAACTGTGTTCTTTGATATTTTATATTTTTCATTTTTAACTTTTTGCGACAAAATTTTATTTATCGAACGAATTACCTCCCATTCGCAATCGTTGTTGAAAATCAGTAGGATCGAATTTTCACTGTTGTAGATAATGGCTCGCTCTGGTTTTACTTTGTAAGTATTTTCGATGTCTGATATGATCTCTTGTTCTGAAGAACCCGCAGTATGTAAGTTTTTCAACAATATCCTTTTCTTCGGTTGTATCTGATCTTTGCGAGCATACGTATAATGTGAAATGCCCTCTTTCTTCAAAAATTCTAGCATAATGCCATGTGCTTGGTTTGTCGGTGCTGTAAAATAAGCCTTTTTGGCGTCCTTATTAATTTTTATAGTAGATTTGCATTCCTTGGCTAAGTTTATTAAGTACCTTTGCCCTTCTTGTGTTGTGGCAAGGTTCTCACTGGTTATGACTATCGGTGGTGGACGTTGTTGTTTTGGTATTACCGTATTGGTTATAGTGGTATCCTGCTCCATAGAATTCTCTAGAAGTTTCTTAGCACTTACAGGTATACTGCCTATTTTTTGTTTTATTCTAGTTAAATCTAACATATCAAAACGATTTGCTAGTGAAATATTATCATCTTCATCACTATCAGATAGGTGTACCTGTTTTCGTTTTCTAGTAGCTTCCCTGCGGCGCTTCCTTGGCTCCAGAAATACCCCGTCATCGGCATTTTCTTGATTTTCATCATCTGGCTGATTTGCCGCCACGGCGGCTATACTCCGTTGATTATAATATCCTCTGTGTACTGATGGAAGCCACAGTTACACAAATTATATAGTTTCAAGCACAAAAATGAACTTTCTTCACGTAAAATCGATAAATGATATGCTGACGCGACAGACGTCAACGTGACTTCTTATGAAAAATCCTCGGCACACATCCTGTGTCGCTGTGAAACCCTGGGTTATCACAGGCAGACTATGCTGGGCTCAAGAACCTTGGAACCAATAGAGATAAAACGGATAGGACCTAAGAATGTACTTGCCTTTGCCAAAAGGACAGGTCTTGGGAACTAGCGCGGATAGAGGCGCAAAAGGGCCCATCGTGTGGCCTATGCACCAGCCACATTCCGTGCTGGATAGCCTCTGGTCCTTATTCATTCATTCAACCATACTTATAAGTAGGCACAAATTACTGCATTTCAAAAGACAAATGTTCGATTTCATAGCGGGAGTAACTGTTCCGTTAGTTTTTCCTGTCTATGCCCAAGTTCGAATACTTTCAGCCTGCGCTTGCCTCAGAATGTAGAACAGATTCAAATTGTAAAAAATGGTGAATGCTGTGCTACGCCCCGTAACGATACATTTAAAAAAAGGTGAAAGTGCACCTAATTCTAGATTTAAAAAAGGGACATTCCCATTGCACATGTGTGGAGTGCTTGGCAGTACCCTCTCTAGTACACATCTAACTCTTTTTTATTCAGCCGCTATCTACCTACATGGTAACTCCAAAAAGTGCTATACGCGTAAAAACAAGGCATGGTTATAGTTGTAGCAGCTTGGCGCGCATGGATCGAAGAACGGCGAATGCAGCGAGCTGGAGGTTTTGGAGCACGTAGTGGAATTATAGACCGGCAAGATCGTAATCGACGGCTTCTGGCCCTTCAAGACATACTGCGATCCAGTTGAGCTATTACTGACGTTTAGTAGGGAGGCCTCTTTGTTACCTACTAAACGTCAGCAATAGCTCCTTTGAATATGCATGGTAGACCACAGATTGCGCGATCGGCAAGCATCAAACGGCCTTCTTTGACCAGTCCAGTTTCTGTCTGGGGCACACCGGGCACCAATGCGTTAGATAACAATGGGGTGAACGATGCGATCTCCAGGTTGTTGTTGAGCACCGTGTACACCGTCCTATTGGTATGATGGTTTGGAGTACAGCATTTATTTAACAGCATCTTTCTTTTACTTGTGATTCGTGACACATTGAAAGCCTACCGCTATGTGAGTGAGATGTCAGAATTAGTTACTGGTCTATACCTTTGAGGCCTCGGAGAAGGTTTCTTCCAGTCACATAATGCGCGTCCTCATAATGCAAGGGTGTCGATGATGTTTCTACAGGAAGCTGAGGTCAGGCTGTTCCCCTGGCTTCCACAATCACCCGATTTACAGCCAACTGAAAAAGTATGGGATTGGAAAGTTCGCTACATTCACGATATACTCAATTCTTCAACCAGGCTGCTGGACGAACTGGAACGCCTGTGACGGCAGTTTGATAGGATGTACCTCTAGAGTTTATTAACAACCAGACTACTAGCATGCTACGAAGGCTAGAGAAGTACATTCGTCTACATAGAAGGCTCATCCAGTAATAAAATTTTTCCACAGAATGTTCAGAAGTTAAGCGTAAGTATAATTTCTTGTACTACCCTGTATACCAACAATACCAACATATCAATTCAGAAGGGAGTATCAAAAATGATCGAAGTTGGTAAACATTTTAAAACATATTTAAGATTGAATTCAATTTCTGAAATTCCTTTCTAAAGAATGGCAGTTTTAGCGGTAGCACCTTCTTCTATTAGGATACTTCTTCCTTCACAAGAAACCGTACCAAAATGTTGAATTTTTTTTTTCTGGTTAGAAAAATGAAAACTCTGCTCATTCCGTTCATACCATCTTTTCAGTTATCGCTTCTTTTTTTGTACTGAGTGGTTTTAAATTGTATGTATAATAGATGTTAGCAACTCTATTAAAATCTGCTCAGATGTCACGCCTTTCATTTTATTGTATACAACTGTTAGGTACGTATTTGTTGAACTCTCACGGAGGGACGAAATAGCAAATGAAATTCAAGGAAAGCGGCAAACTTTCTCCGAACACTTACATTGACTTGATGAAGACCGTTAAATTTAAGCTCGTTAAGGCTTTGTCAAAGAGTCGTAGAAACTACACCCTTGGGAACGCGGTAGACAAGAGACACGCTGGGTTACTCTGAGGCTCTTTCATTCGAAAGGCTCATTTAAGTGGTAGGAGTGGGTAATTAGAGACCAGGGACGTACCAAACAAGAGTATGATCTATCTATAATGGCAACTTTTCTAAGGCAGTACTTCGAAATATCCTCAAACATTTTTCATTAACAACGTATGATCAAATCAACTCAAACATTTGGTCGATAAACGGTCTTTCCAGAGGAATACTGAAAGCAGCGGTCGAAAAATTACACGTTTAATGTTTATCTGACTATTATTTCAGGTATTCATTTTCCGGATACAATTTAGTGTAGTAGTACGAAACTATTGTGTTTGATCCTACAAAACCATTAACCCTAATTATGAAAGATGTGAATTCCATTCTCGAAGTCTGCACTGTTGTACGATTTTTTGGAGTGTCGACAGGGAGATTAAATCTAGAATAGAAGTGGCCCGTAGCTACTTCTCCAAATTTAAACGTATGCTTACAAACAAAGATATAAGCCTAAGACTAAGAGTGAGATACGCCAAATGCTACGTATGGTCGGTTCTATTTTATCGCATGGAAACATGGACGCTTAAGGCTACATCAATAAACAGATTAGAGGCGTTTGAAATGTGGACGTACCGTCGCATGTTCCGTGGACTGATAGGGTCACGAATGAGAATATCTTGAGAAGAATGGGAAAGGAGAGAGAAATCCTCCTAAGCATAAAAGAAAGAAAAGTGACTTATTTTGGCCACATAATGAGAAACCCAAAGTACCGACTTTTACAGTTGATCGCTGAAGGAAAAATAGAAGGTAGACGTGGTGTCGGAAGAAAGCAGATGTCCTGGCTCAGAAACTGGACACTGATGAATTGGACAGGCCCAAGAACAATTGGGGACCTCGTACACACGGCAACAAACAGGGAAGCGTTTGAAAATGTGATCGCCAACATCCAGTAAGAGTGGATAGGCAGCTGAAGAAGAAGATACCTACGTATGGAGTCATTGCATTCTTTTGCGGACTACGATACCAAAAATCAACTGGGCCTCCTGAGTTATATGGCGCAGGTGTGCGGAACCTACTCATCCATTAGCTTGGAGAGGCTCACATCGTTGTGATCACTGTTTGAAAGGCGTTTTATCAACTGTGGCATGTGGCTCTCCTAATCAAGACACGGTCCTACAACCTTCCCGCTTAGTTTGCGATTAGTTACCAGACAACAGATTGTTGAATTTCTGTCATGCTAGATGGCTTCTCCAGTTACCATCAATTGTAACAACGTGGAAATTCCGCAACAATCCGTCTTGAGTTTCCATATTATTTCTGGTTACAATCAATGATATCCTTTCAAATTTGATCAACATTTTTGTGGATAATAGTACTTTGCAAGGATAGGCATGCAGAACTACATATTGGTCTTCATAGTCGAGTTGAAATACAGAAGGCTGGCAGCAGCTGCGCCCCTGTCAAGTAGGTTGAAGGTCAAAACCGCTTGGAAATTAAAGAAATTCTTAGTAAAATTTAAACCTTTTAAATCCCAATGCAAAAACAAGATATATCCAATTGAACATCCGATCTACACCTTCGGCTCTACCGAAATAATTCATTCAAGGTTGTGGAGCCAACATTATAAAAAACATTACCTAGCATGAACAAGTTTGTGAACTGCAGCATTTTATGGGAAAAAGCTAGTGCACCCACCCAGAGCCAGAAAGTACTTTTCACAATCTAACCTCCTTGATTTGTAAGCGACGCTGCTGTCAGTACTACCTTGCCTATGCTCGATACTGTCCAGTGAGGACCAATTCGACTAATCGCTGACACTGCCTTGACCCACCATCTCCAGCTGCTTTCTCAACTGCGTGCGGTTGGTGATCTTCCGATTTTTTAACAGCACTCCAACCTGCTTCTCTGAAGTTGTCTTGCATAATTATGCCACTCACTCACTGGGCTTATTTGATGCACACGTAGGGCGGAATTTTACATCATGCATTTTGGAACGACGTACTAAGTGATGTCTATAACGTTTGATTGCCTTTTGCTTCAACCTTAAGCGCACAACGAAATGGTAAATGGTTATACAGACACAGGAAATCGACATGGTGGTGTAGCAAGACGAACAATCAATGTAAATCTGAAGCGCTTTCTGAATAATAAATATGGATGAGTCTTCTGTACGCGTATCTGCCAATATTACCAGAAAAAATCTCCAGCGTTCCCACCATTACAGTTACCCCAGCATAGCTCGAGGCCACCACAGAAATGGAACTCGGTTTCGACTTTCAGCAAGGATATGCCAGTAAAAGATACAGGGTGAGTTTTGGAAAGTTTATAAATATAACAATTTCAATCAATATGGATTCTAGAACATGAGATAAGGTATTTATGAACTGATACATCTCATACTATCCAAAAGTATGTCTTTGCTATGGTGGAACAACATAAAACATACTTGTTAAGTTGATAAATAACAACTCATAACGCATAAACATTTTGCTTTGTCTTTTTAAATTTATAAAGCTCCTACCAAACGTTTTTCAATGATACTTGTAACAACCAAAGCTAAGCAAGACAAAGTAGATTGATCCAGTATATTCATTAATATTTTTTTGTAGACTGATAATCGGGAACCACAGATCAGCAAGCATAATTTAGCTATGTGTATTCTTACAATATTTTATTTATACATAAGCAGTGCTGTGTGTGGCATACGTTTTCGTATCAACAACATAATATGTAAAAAAATATTGATCATTTTTGAAAAAACATATAAAAGTATTTTTATACATAGAAAACTTCTGTTATATAAGAATGACATTACAATAGGAGTATGTGATACTATGGTTCATCTGAAGTATCACATAATCTAAAAGCATTGTTTTTTCTATTTTTATATTAGAGCTGATAAATATGTTTGCCTTTTTTCCGCGATTATTTCATTCCGAATCACTGGAACTAACCCATAATGTTCCTTTTTGCAGGTTGGCGTCATTAAGTTTACCGTGTTTTAAATCACTGCCTGCCCCTACCCTGCGAGTAGTTTGGGTTAAATTACTGGAGTCATTTTTGGCTACATTCGTTCACACAAAGAACTAATAATATTCTTTTGACACTATGATACCATTGTATATAACCTACAACGACGTCATACTGATAGACTACGCTTTGTATACCGAATGTTTGTAAGCGTTTCTGGCGGTGCGACGGAAGGGGGGAACATCAGCTGTATTGACATAGACACACCCGACGTTGCCAGTTGTGCATTAGGGCATGCTTGGTGCATGCAGCAATGTTTGTAAAATATAAAAATGGCGTTAATTCTTGACAGAATTGCAAAATTAAACGTGTTTTACAAAAGAGTATCTTTAGAGTACTTTTTCTATTACAGATAAGCAAGCCACAATCATATTTTTACTTTTTTACAACATACGGTCCATACATTTTTCTGAAAATTCATTCCAAATGATTGTCAACTTGGCATGCTGCGATGTAACTTGTAAACAATGACGTCGTTGCTTGTAAATATTCCGTTGACATTCCCAATGTTTGGAATGCCGACAAACAATTTGCCTTCGATGCGTAGTCTATTAGTATGACGTCGTTGATAACCTATAATACGGTAGAGTCGCGATGAGTATACTCTAGATATATATATTTGTATGAAGTGTGTATTAAGTATATAAGCATCATTGTGAGTAAAGTGGTTGTCAAGGTGAAACTGCAGAGCTTTATTGCAAGTATAAAGGATTTAGTTAAATTGATATCATTGATGCATCTAAGAAACGATAAAGCTACGCTCAAATAGATAATTTTGTGATCGGTTTTATCTTGCCCGTTTTGAATGTATTATAAAAATATCATTACGACCATCACCATTCTCTGAAATAACTATTTAATATGGTTCTGCCAGAACTGAAGCTCAGTCGTAGTCTCCAGTCCACAAAAAGTCCTTGTCACTAGAAAACCGCATTCGTTTTAGCTTCATTTTCACATGCAGGTTGCAGATACTATGCAAAATCACAGGAACCGGGACTGGATTGTAGGGAGGGTATGCTAGAAATTTCACTTCTGTCGTCAAATATTCAGTACAGGATTTCACGCGGTATCCAGAGCATTATCAGGATGGAGAAATCGGGTGTCCATGCTTGACTTTGGCTGCAGGTTCTTCATATATATAGATTCAATTACTTCAGCAAGGTACCTACTGCTCTGTATACCACTTTCCTGAAACTATCTTCTGCGTATACAAAACGACACGTTCCACATTTCGCACATCGTAATACTACATCCAAGTAACTTCAACTGCAATGGTGTTGTTAACCTACTGAGATTATCAAGAATCGAATCGCCGCACCGTATGTTGGGGAGTGTATACTCATATATGACTAAATTGAAAACTTATTATAAAGTTAATACTAGGTTCTTTATATCCGACATATCATACAGACGACACGTTATACTCAAAGTTATGATAGGAAGATTAAATCAACGCTAAGTGGAGTATTTTGTAATATCCTATATTTGAACCTAAAATATTCTTAAATTAGTCTTGTATCTGATTATTCAATTATATTGCAGTGTTAAGATCTAGCCCACCAATTGAAGTATCATGTGGTTGATTTAAACCTAAGGCTGTTCTTGAGATAAAATTTGAGTTAATGCTATCATTATAAATTAAAGTATTTTCAAGTGAAGTAGAAGTAGTTGCAATTAAAGTATATCGTGAGCTCAATTCTTACATTACTTGCTTATAATATACTGTGTAAGGCTTTCGCGACCATCGTCCAATGAATTTGTGGTTCTTGGGTTTTTTGGCCGGCGTCGTTTAGCGTTAAAGCTTGACGTTTCGCCAACACGAGTGGATGGCATCTTCAGAAGCTATTTCACTTCGGCGACTTCCAAAATGTGAAATAGCTTCTGAAGATGCCATCCACTCGTTGTGGTGAAACGTCAAGCCTTAATGCTAAGCGAAGCCGGCCAAAAAACCCAAGAACCACAAATTCATTGCTTATAATAACTTGTCATCAAATTTGATGCTTCCTTGTTCTGCGCGTTCCAACCTTTCAGTAGCTCAAACTTTGTAAACTTCTAGGATACACTCCCCCGTGCCCTCGTTGGCGATGCTCATGGGTTGAGTAGTTATTTAGGGGCGACATAGTATAATCGCACAAAGTTTAGTATGACCAATTTCATAGCGGCCTAAATAATGTTGATCTGGACATGTTAAAATAATTTGAAGGTTAAGTTTAAAATATTAAATCGAAACCCCTAATTTCGTCTCCAAGGTCGTGACGAGATCGCTGAAATATAGGAGCCCTATTTGTAAGATTAAGTATCACGGCAGTTTTCGAAACTCGTCTGATTTACTCAAAAACTGGTATACGGCAAACCTCAAGATGGCCACGATATATGGTATTTTTCGTAAGTCCTGTTGTTTTGGCTTTCTGAGAACCGCCAGATACTTTTTAATGAACTCGGATGATCTTTGTCCTTACCAGATAGCAATATTTTCCATTTCTATCATTTCTGATTCACCGCATTTAAAAATTCTAAACTTGTCTTTTAAATGACTGTCTTTATAGACTCACTAAGCTGTAAGTGACATCCGAACCAATGTACTCAGCTGCTAGCTAGTAAATTCATGAAGTATTTCATGAAAAAAATCACATCAGTTACCTGCAAGTTTATTTCAAGTATAAATACATTACAAGCATCAAAAATGTTGCTAAAAAAGCTACCAGTAGAATATTAAGAAGGCTATAGAGATTTTACTTCCCACACCGATAGGTGAGGGGAGTATTGTGATCGCGAAAATGTTCGATTTTGAGATAATACGTTTTTTGGGCGTTTTATGATGTGTACATAACGAAAATCCACGTCACTCATTTCCATCGGTATGTCAGTCGGTCTGTCTGTCGGTCTGTCTGTCGGTCTGTCTGTCGGTCTGTCTGTCGGTCTGTCTGTCGGTCTGTCTGTCGGTCTGTCTGTCGGTCTGTCTGTCGGTCTGTCTGTCGGTCTGTCTGTCGGTCTGTCTGTCGGTCTGTCTGTCGGTCTGTCTGTCGGTCTGTCTGTCGGTCTGTCTGTCGGTCTGTCTGTCGGTCTGTCTGTCGGTCTGTCTGTCGGTCTGTCTGTCGGTCTGTCTGTCGGTCTGTCTGTCGGTCTGTCTGTCGGTCTGTCTGTCGGTCTGTCTGTCGGTCTGTCTGTCGGTCTGTCTGTCGGTCTGTCTGTCGGTCTGTCTGTCGGTCTGTCTGTCGGTCTGTCTGTCGGTCTGTCTGTCGGTCTGTCTGTCGGTCTGTCTGTCGGTCTGTCTGTCGGTCTGTCTGTCGGTCTGTCTGTCGGTCTGTCTGTCGGTCTGTCTGTCGGTCTGTCGGTCTGTCGGTCTGTCGGTCTGTCTGTCTGTCTGTCTGTCTGTCTGTCTGTCTGTCTGTCGGTCTGTCGGTCTGTCGGTCTGTCGGTCTGTCGGTCTGTCGGTCTGTCGGTCTGTCGGTCTGTCGGTCTGTCGGTCTGTCGGTCTGTCGGTCTGTCGGTCTGTCGGTCTGTCGGTCTGTCGGTCTGTCGGTCTGTCTGTCTGTCGGTCTGTCGGTCTGTCGGTCTGTCGGTCTGTCTGTCGGTCTGTCTGTCGGTCTGTCTGTCGGTCGGTCTGTCGGTCTGTCTGTCGGTCTGTCTGTCGGTCTGTCTGTCGGTCTGTCGGTCTGTCGGTCTGTCGGTCTGTCGGTCTGTCTGTCGGTCTGTCTGTCGGTCTGTCTGTCGGTCTGTCTGTCGGTCTGTCTGTCGGTCTGTCTGTCGGTCTGTCGGTCTGTCGGTCTGTCGGTCTGTCGGTCTGTCTGTCGGTCTGTCTGTCGGTCTGTCTGTCGGTCTGTCTGTCGGTCTGTCTGTCGGTCTGTCTGTCGGTCTGTCTGTCGGTCTGTCTGTCGGTCTGTCTGTCGGTCTGTCTGTCGGTCTGTCTGTCGGTCTGTCTGTCGGTCTGTCTGTCGGTCTGTCTGTCGGTCTGTCTGTCGGTCTGTCTGTCGGTCTGTCTGTCGGTCTGTCTGTCGGTCTGTCTGTCGGTCTGTCTGTCGGTCTGTCTGTCGGTCTGTCTGTCGGTCTGTCTGTCGGTCTGTCTGTCGGTCTGTCTGTCGGTCTGTCTGTCGGTCTGTCTGTCGGTCTGTCTGTCGGTCTGTCTGTCGGTCTGTCTGTCGGTCTGTCTGTCGGTCTGTCTGTCGGTCTGTCTGTCGGTCTGTCTGTCGGTCTGTCTGTCGGTCTGTCTGTCGGTCTGTCTGTCGGTCTGTCTGTCGGTCTGTCTGTCGGTCTGTCTGTCGGTCTGTCTGTCGGTCTGTCTGTCGGTCTGTCTGTCGGTCTGTCTGTCGGTCTGTCTGTCGGTCTGTCTGTCGGTCTGTCTGTCGGTCTGTCTGTCGGTCTGTCTGTCGGTCTGTCTGTCGGTCTGTCTGTCGGTCTGTCTGTCGGTCTGTCTGTCGGTCTGTCTGTCGGTCTGTCTGTCGGTCTGTCTGTCGGTCTGTCTGTCGGTCTGTCTGTCGGTCTGTCTGTCGGTCTGTCTGTCGGTCTGTCTGTCGGTCTGTCTGTCGGTCTGTCTGTCGGTCTGTCTGTCGGTCTGTCTGTCGGTCTGTCTGTCGGTCTGTCTGTCGGTCTGTCTGTCGGTCTGTCTGTCGGTCTGTCTGTCGGTCTGTCTGTCGGTCTGTCTGTCGGTCTGTCTGTCGGTCTGTCTGTCGGTCTGTCTGTCGGTCTGTCTGTCGGTCTGTCTGTCGGTCTGTCTGTCGGTCTGTCTGTCGGTCTGTCTGTCGGTCTGTCTGTCGGTCTGTCTGTCGGTCTGTCTGTCGGTCTGTCTGTCGGTCTGTCTGTCGGTCTGTCTGTCGGTCTGTCTGTCGGTCTGTCTGTCGGTCTGTCTGTCGGTCTGTCTGTCGGTCTGTCTGTCGGTCTGTCTGTCGGTCTGTCTGTCGGTCTGTCTGTCGGTCTGTCTGTCGGTCTGTCTGTCGGTCTGTCTGTCGGTCTGTCTGTCGGTCTGTCTGTCGGTCTGTCTGTCGGTCTGTCTGTCGGTCTGTCTGTCGGTCTGTCTGTCGGTCTGTCTGTCGGTCTGTCTGTCGGTCTGTCTGTCGGTCTGTCTGTCGGTCTGTCTGTCGGTCTGTCTGTCGGTCTGTCTGTCGGTCTGTCTGTCGGTCTGTCTGTCGGTCTGTCTGTCGGTCTGTCTGTCGGTCTGTCTGTCGGTCTGTCTGTCGGTCTGTCTGTCGGTCTGTCTGTCGGTCTGTCTGTCGGTCTGTCTGTCGGTCTGTCTGTCGGTCTGTCTGTCGGTCTGTCTGTCGGTCTGTCTGTCGGTCTGTCTGTCGGTCTGTCTGTCGGTCTGTCTGTCGGTCTGTCTGTCGGTCTGTCTGTCGGTCTGTCTGTCGGTCTGTCTGTCGGTCTGTCTGTCGGTCTGTCTGTCGGTCTGTCTGTCGGTCTGTCTGTCGGTCTGTCTGTCGGTCTGTCTGTCGGTCTGTCTGTCGGTCTGTCTGTCGGTCTGTCTGTCGGTCTGTCTGTCGGTCTGTCTGTCGGTCTGTCTGTCGGTCTGTCTGTCGGTCTGTCTGTCGGTCTGTCTGTCGGTCTGTCTGTCGGTCTGTCTGTCGGTCTGTCTGTCGGTCTGTCTGTCGGTCTGTCTGTCGGTCTGTCTGTCGGTCTGTCTGTCGGTCTGTCTGTCGGTCTGTCTGTCGGTCTGTCTGTCGGTCTGTCTGTCGGTCTGTCTGTCGGTCTGTCTGTCGGTCTGTCTGTCGGTCTGTCTGTCGGTCTGTCTGTCGGTCTGTCTGTCGGTCTGTCTGTCGGTCTGTCTGTCGGTCTGTCTGTCGGTCTGTCTGTCGGTCTGTCTGTCGGTCTGTCTGTCGGTCTGTCTGTCGCGTTTTTCTACCCTCGTAATCTCAGTAACCGCTGCATGGATTGTGATGAAATTTGGGCAGCGGTATGCTGTGGGGTCGTAGTAGGTAATGTTCCTATAATTTTGAATTTATTATTATTTACTTGGCTACCATATACAAATAGTTTACAACTTCCATTGTTAGCAACTGCTTCCTCATTATACTAGTACACTTTTATAACTATTTTGCTTCTCACCTCTACCTTTTTCCCATCTCTACTTCAGTTGGAAATATTATTAATTATACACACTGCGCAAGTGCGCACAAATTTTGGCAAAGATCTGATGAGTGGGGAATATGCCCTCTCTCTCTCACTACCGACATTAACCTCTATAAAAATGGGTGGCGATAGATCACTCATCCTTTTCTAAAATAAACAGTTAACAGCTAATGTAATTATGTCTCTCTAAGACAATCTTTTGTGTCTGTGCCATCATGTCTTAATCAAGGAGAACCACCCTTTTTGTCCGGGTGCCACCATGAAGAACATTTTTTTGTCGGTGTGCCACCATGAAGACCACCTTTTGTCGGGGTGCTACCACCAAAGCCACCTCCTTTTTCTCGGGTTTCCAAAATGAAGACAACTTTTCTTTGGGGACACCACACCTTTGGGGCACCACCTGACGTTTCCAAAATGAAGACAACTTTTCTTTGGGGACACCACACCTTTGGGGCACCACCTGAACTCCTGAAAAAGCCAGCCTTCTCTGGAGCACCACCTTCCTTTCGGAAGGGCACTACCATGAGGACTTCCTTCTGAAGCTAAGTGTTCTTTAAAAAAAAAAATAATAAAATGTACTGCATTCGTATATATACTAAAATAAATCTTTATTAAACCATTGTTGTCCTAGTTTTCATTTCTTGGCGGCTAACGAGACTCACACATTCACGCACACACGCACGCACCTACATACCCTAGTCTCATGCAAACCGATCGAGCTGCTGGTTGCTATGAGTAATGAAAGTGTTGGCTGGTCGTTCATGACCAAACAACATTTTTATTGTTACAAATTGGCGCTGCCAACGTGTGGCCAGACATGGGTATGTCTGGGGGTGTGCGTTGTGAGTCTTGGAGCTGTCTTGAAGTGAAAATTGGACAACTTTTTCAAAATTCCATTTCGGCTCATTGACTCAAAATTCCATTTAATTTTTTTTTGATGCAGTACTTTCATTTGGCATATATATTTTATTATTTAATTTTCTTTAACTATTATATTATATTTTTTTGTAGTTTTCAGGGTGATTGTTGGTCCAAATTTTCTATTTTCAAATTTTTTTTATTGAGGTACATTTGAAGTTTTTTAAATTTTCTATTGATTTTTGTCTAGTAGTATATTTCATTTATGACTGAGATTTTATTTCCTAATGCGTTATTTTTTGTACTGTCTTGAGACATTTCGCGTATGCGTTAATTTATAAATCTGAGCGTATGTTGTAAATGCTTCTCTAAGATATCTGGCGTTTGGATATTATTCACAGGTCATAAACACATACCTTTTTGTATGGTTTGCTATTTTTTTGTAGCTATATATTTTGTGTGGTATTTGGACAACCATTCACTAAATTTTTTTTTGGTAATTTTCTATTTAGGTATATTCATTTAGTAACCCATTTATACGTTGAAATTTTGATAAGCTGACTTTAGTTTTTTGTTATTTATAGAAGGGTGGTTATATATGTGCAATTATATACTTGCATATATATTTAATTTTCTTGGTTAACACATGAATTGAGGCACACACACATGAAATATATTGATACTTCAAAAAAATGTTTATCTTTCATTAAGCAAATTCTAGTCTTTGTTTTTTTTATGATTGTTTTCATTCTGGAGTTTTATTGATGTGTAGTTGTTTTATCTGGCAAATATTTTTGATGTTATTTAGAGCATTTGAGTCTCTGTTTTGTTTTGTTTAAATGACTGACAAGGACAGTCATATTTGTTGAGGCCAGATAAATAATTTTAAAAGTTTTGAGTATTGCTCCAGAATACTAGTTTCTAATGTTTTCAAATACATACATGCTCGAGTGTTTTTTTTTATCTTTTGATGAAGTTTTTAATATTTTTAGTATTGCACTTCTTGTTAGATTTTGTCTCTCCATTTTCTAGTTGAGGTTTTTTTTTAAAAGGTAACTATGCCTGAGCGAGTTCAGATTCAGATAGTGATCAATACTTTTGTTCGTTTATAAGTCTCAGCTTCCAAAATTCATACGCCCTGCTGTACTGGGCGAGGATACTTAATATTTGAAGCGAAAATTTAATTCTCTCCTCAAGCATTAGTGTCCAAAAAGAATTAGCCAGCGCCCCTTAAAGATTCTAGGCGGCAGTAAGAGTCTGCCAATAGATCCACTTGGGACATTTGAGACCGTTGCTAGTCAACCCTGTGAAAAACCATAGTCCAAAATTTTCATCGATAGGGAAATTTTTTTTTCATAACATTCAACTGTGACAACACTATAATTCAATATCCATTTTCCAATTTGTTTGATCAATTCTAAATTTCACCTCACTGAACATTTGTGAGCACACTTTTCAGTTTTCATTGATACTTTGGATAGTATTTAAAACTTTGATTAATCGATTTAATTTGTAGTATAAATTTATTGCGTTTCGTAGTATACTGTAACATGTTTTCAGAAATATTATTTGTTATGGCATTTTTTTCCAAATTTTGTGTTATAGAGACTGATATAAGTCCTATGACGTTTCTTGAATTGAAAGCGTTTTCCTTATATGCACTTTCTGTTCATGAGTCTGCTGTAATATGCATACTTATAAATTTGGCGTATTTCGGGCAGATCTTGAAGCCTCTGGCTTTTGATATGGTACATTGTAATGTACATTGTTTGTTGGTACATTTCTGAAATCCTATGTTCATTTATGCCATGTCATGTCATTTCATCTTTATGTGACTTTATAAAACACTTCTTCGATTTTTGAATTTTTACTTATGAATAAAATCATCCCTGATTGTTGCTATCCTCTTGACTGTGTCGTGGTATGCGTTCCTATAAATCTGCAGCGTATCTGGTGCAGCTTTTGTAGGTTTGCGATTTTCATGTTTGATTTGTTTTCATGGTACTTGTTCAATGTTCATTATAGTAGATTTCTTATGACTTTAAAATCACTTTAAAATTTACGACTTTAAAAAAAAAGTTCACTTTGCTCTCATGAATTGAATTATCCCTGATTGTCTCTATCCTCTTGAGTGCATACTGGTATGCGATCCTATAAATTTGCAGCGTGCTTGGAGCAGCTTTTGTAGGTGTGAGATTTTCATGTTGATTTTTTTTTCATGTGGTCTGCTTATCACAGTTTTTTTTTACATCACTTTGAACTTATAACTTTACGATTTTCGCTTTGCACTCATAACTTGATGTGAGTTTGTTACAGTTTTAGTAATCTGATATTTGATGGATTAAAATCTTGGTAACATTTCTTGAAATTTTGTATTTAATCTTCGTTTTTTTTTTATTTGAACTTGATAATTTTAGACGATTAAGGTCCTTGTGCTTACATGCTCACAAATAGTTCAAATAGTTCAAGCTTTTGATTTCTGTTGTATTTGCTTATGCAATCTCTAGTAGTTTTTCCTGATTAGAACTTAAACTTACACTGATGTTTGAATTTTTTTTTGGAATCAATTTATTAATGAACATTAGATTTGTGGTAGTTATTTCACTTAAATAATTTTGCCTACTTTAAATTGTCACATGATGTATAATTTTCCCTAAATTTATTTTTGAATTCAATACGAGGAACAAATTTTCCTTGAATTTTCTTTTCAAGTTCAATATGTTGTGTAAACTTTCCCTGAATTTATTTTGGAATGTAATGTTGTTGAGCCTTTGTGAATTCATTCTTTTGAATCTATTATGACACAGAACTTCTTTGAATTCACTTCGTTGTTTATTATTTGAAAAATTTCATGTAGGTATTTGACTTTGAAATGATATCACTCAAGCACGTACGCTGTTTGAATACCTTTTTTCTTTGTAGTCTTATTTTAGACTGCTGGCGCCCAACATTTTTTTTTGGCTGATCACTGAATTATAATGCTCTTTATTGAATCAGAACATTACTGGATTATAGCAAGATCTTTATCGAATCAGAACATCACTGGATTGCAATTTTTTTTATTGAGTCAGAAAATTACTGAATTATAGTTAGTACTTAGAAAATATTTTGATCAAAATTTAATTTTTTTTGGGTTTTCATAGAAGCACTTATGGTGTTACAATTTTTTTTTCATTTAATATTTCATAAATGGAAATAGTTTGGTCTTATGCTTATGCTTTAGAGATCTGAATTTTCTCTTAAGTCTGTTCAGTGGAATATTTTACAATCTTTTGTTGAGAATATTAAGGGTATCCCAGTTTCTTTTGAGTAGTACTTACGGTTGCATAGGGTATTTAGATTTTTTATAGGCAACAACCTTGTACTTATTTTAGAGGCCGTTTCAATGGTACGTGTTGGCGAGTGTCAATACGACAATCTTTATTGATCCTGGACCTGGAAGGAGAGTTGTGGGGGGTGACAAAGGGTAGTCAAAATTCTTTGAGGAGACTTGACACATACCTGACATCACTACTGCAATGCATCTGAGCTCCTTCTTCAGGTCATATGCGGCAGAGCGCCAACAGCATTATTGAAATGCTAACCTATTCACTGAGTCGCCTGGAGGCAAGCTTCACTTGTCCTCTTTTCAGTCTAGTGACTACTATAAGTTCACTCTTGCTGTTGCAGGCTGCAAGTAAAACTGTGTTTTTTTTCTTTTTTTTCCTGCCCTAGAGTCTTCATGATTTGGTTCACTTGTTGTGGGGGCGTGGTAGCTTCTGCAGTCCTCAGCTGACAGTCGACTGGTGGATGTAGGAAGATTCTACGGCGCAGTTTTAAGATCTATCAGCGAAACGAATCTTCCTAGCCAGTTGGGTACTCTGGATGCTGCTGCATCCTTTACACCTCGTGTAAACTCTTTGTCTTTTGTCAAAGTTTTGAAGAGTTTTTTTTTCTTTAGGTCTTAAGTATATTAGGGTTGCGTACATTTGTCTTTGTTACTTCACAATTTATTATCTTCATTGTGTAGTACATATTCAGTGCAGCTTTACTGTACTTTTAAGCGAGTTGGTGCTATAACCATCCCTCTTGTTTGGTAGACTTGAGGCTATCTCTTTTTCTTCCCATTTCTATTCCAACATTTTGGTTTCTACCTGCGTCTTCTTGCTCTTTCATGCACCTTGATAGACTTTGTAGGTTGTAGATTACTACAATTTCTTGAGATTTGCATGGGGAAGCACGAAAACATAATCTGACTTTGTTATCAGAACAAATGATTGATTTTGATCCCTCAGTGATAACTTTAACATTATTTTAAAAAAAATTCTCTAATGCTTCTCAAATTTTTTTTCGTTAAGTGGGGCCGAGTGTAACGGTTCACCCGTTTTCAAAATTATTTTTATATTATTTACTTGGCTACCATATACAAATAGTTTACAACTTCCATTTTTAGCAACTGCTTCCTCATTATACTAGTACACCTTTATAACTATTTTGCTTCTCACATCTACCTTTTTCCCATCTCTACTTCAGTTGGAAATATTATTAATTATACACACTGCGCAAGTGCGCACAAATTTTGGCAAAGATCTGATGAGTGGGGAATATGCCGTCTCTCTCTCACTACCGACATTAACCTCTATCAAAAATGGGTGGCGATAGATCACTCATCCTTTTTTAAAATAAACAGTTAACAGCTAATGTAATTATGTCTCTCTAAGACAATCTTTTGTGTCTGTGCCATCATGTCTTAATCAAGGAGAACCACCCTTTTTGTCGGGGTGCCACCATGAAGAACACTTTTTTTGTCGGGGTGCCACCATGAAAACCACCTTTTTGTCGGGGTGCCACCAAGAACACCTTTTGGTCGGGGTGCCACCATGAAGACCTAACCTTTTTTTTTGTCGGGGTGCCACCATGAAGACCTAACTTTTTTTCGGGGTGCCAACATCGAAACCACCTTTTGTCGGGGTGCCACCATGAAGACCACCTTTTGTCGGGGTGCCACCACCAAAGCCACCTCCTTTTTCTCAGGTTGCCAAAATGAAGACAACTTTTCTTGGGGACACCACACCTTTGGGGCACCACCTGAACTCCTGAAAAAGCCAGCCTTCTCTGGAGCACCACCTTCCTTTCGTAAGGGCACTACCATGAGGACTTCCTTCTGAAGCTAAGTGTTCTTTTAAAAAAAAATAATAAAATGTACTGCATTCGTATATATACTAAAATAAATCTTTATTAAACCATTGTTGTCCTAGTTTTCATTTCTTGGCGGCTAACGAGACTCACACATTCACGCACACACGCACGCACCTACATACCCTAGTCTCATGCAAACCGATCGAGCTGCTGGTTACTATGAGTAATGAAAGTGTTGGCTGGTCGTTCATGACCAAACAACATTTTTATTGTTACAATAGGCGGCGTAGTAATTAGCAAAAAACAAAAAAATTAAATATTGCTGAAACTTCGTTTTTAGGCGTTTTAGGGGTCCCTGATCATTTTCTACTTTTTTTTGGGTGGGGGTGAAATTGGGGTGGTTGGGGGGTGGGGGGTTGTAAAATTGAAAAATTTGTTGCTTTCATAATAGATTGTCCACTGACCTGTGAAGGAAGACCTGGCGACATAAATAACTTTTTTAGGTCCATCCGAACATTGCCTTTGCCTATTACAGAAAGCAAAGGACTTAGAATTTTTTTTTGATGTAAACATACGAGAGTATTGCGTCAGATCGTTGTAACGAGGAAACTGTTGAATTGATTTTAATGAAATTTTGAAATGGCGAAGATGGAAAACGCGTATGGTTTTGATAAATCGTGCCAGTGGCGGCGCAGAAATAATAAAAAAAAAATAAAAATATAAAAACAGCTCCACCTTCGTTTTTAAGCGTTTTAGAGGTTCCTGATCATTTTCTGCGTTTTTTTGGGTGGGGGTGAAATTGGGATGGTTGGGGGGTTGGGGGTTGAAAAATTAAAAAAGTTCTTGTCATAATAGGCTGTCAACTAACCTGTGAAGGAAGATCTAGCGACACAAATCACCTTTTTGCCTAGCCTATTACAGAAACTAAGGGACTTAGAATTTTCTGTATACTATACGAGAATTTATTGGTCTAAATCGTTTTGTATTTTGTAACGTGGACACTATTAAATTGACTCTAATGAAATTTTGACGCAGTATATTGTTACCGTAGTGAGAATGGAAAACGCGTATGTTTGTTAAAAATCTTGTCAGTGGCAGCGTAGCAATAAGCGTAGCAATAATCAAAAACTGAGAAGTTTGTAGTATCGATAATAAGCTGTCCATTGACCTGTGAAGGAAAGACCTAGCGGCATAAGACAATTTTAGGGGGGAGGAGGTTGGCAATTATTTGGTTGCAAGGGATCTTAGACTAAAGCTTCATGCTATGGGAAAATAATAAACTGATGTCAGCGTAATGTGTGGGAAGTACTGAGTCAATCAACTTGACTTCATTTTTTTAAGCATGCCAGAATTTATGCACTTTTGTAAAAAGTTCAGGATTGCACAGAAAATACTCAGTGATACGATAGACAATCTTACCAAAGTAACTAAATATTTGAGAGTTGATTTTCAACGAATGATTTTATACATACAGACTACGTAGAGACCGAGGTAGAGACGCTGTTTCAATTTTTTGACGGCCATATATGATGCTCTACAAAATTTGCTTAAATTATCAAACCACCTAATATATTTCTTAGAATTATACAGGGTGTCCCACGACGACTGACAAGCAATATATCAGAACTGGACACTAGTAGCGAATTATAATTTTGGGGGTGTAAATTAGAGCAAATATAGTATCTTTTATTATTATTGTTTTACCCAACGAGGTATTTGTTTTTGATCACGTGACGTCCGATTAAAATTTTTTAATGCGACACCCTGTATATTTGTGACTTTTTGTGTTCCCTTCGATAAAACAATTCCAACAAACTAGCACACTGGAGATCTAGAGTGATTAATTCAAGAGCTACTGGTACTTAGAGGATGGTACCACTACCATTGATTATAACATGTACCCCTACAGTTAAATTGTTTTGGAACTGTTTCATAAAGATAGTGGTACAGTCCTTTAAGTACCTGTAGCTCTCGAATTAATCACTTAGACCCGAGGTGTTCTAATTTGTTGGAATTCCTTTGTCGGAAGAAACACAAAAAGTCACAAATATACAGGGTGTCCCACTAAAATTTTTGAATCGGACATCACGTGACCAAAAACAAATACCTCATTGGGTAGCATAATAAGAAAAGATACTATATTTGCTCTAATTTACACCCCCAAAATTATAATTCGCTACTACTGCCCAGTTCCGATATATTGCTTGTCTTAATCGTCGTGGGACACTCTGTATAACTAATCTTGCAGATTATTTTCTTCCTGCTTATTGTATGACTGATTTGAAATGAAAACAACCTGTACATTTCATTTAGACAGTTTACGAACTTCGACTGTCTAGTTCACACGTTTCAAGACAAGCTTCAATTTGAAGGTGATTGGTCTCACTCAACTCCAGTTGATCAACTATACTCTATTGACTGGCAGTAGTTGATCAACTATAGTCGGTTGACAGGCAGTAGTTGACACAACTTGTCTCTTCGATGGAAGTGTTAACGTTACGATATCATGAGTTGAAATTGACAATAATATTTTGAATAGACAACTGCTTGGGAGTGAAGGAAAGCTTACATTCTAAGTCCAGTGATAATGCTAACTTTAACAGAGGGACAGTTAGAATGCTAAGAGGTATGGTGCATTATTGTTGTGAAAATCCCTACAATTCACGGACAGCTCAAGAGCTGATATATTTATTTACTGCAAAACTTGAATTTGCTCTTGCTCTAATCCTATAAAACTTGATGTGAGCACCTTTTTAAATACCATTTTTAAATACCGTTACGCTTACTAATCCATTTTGGATTTTTTTTAACAGGCGGCATCGACAGCTATAGTCACTAGTCGGAGATTTGTTGTTATTGCACTATAGAAAGTCTACATTTGTTTTCATAATATCTTTCCTACAAAAGGAATAAAAACAGGTCCTCGGTAATCAGGGACCTAAAAGCTCTCTTGTGGCTGGCCATTTGTATCTTTTGTCTGTCTGCCAAAAAACAACAACCCATCTGAAAGAAAACATGGAAGGGCATAAACGTCTACTACTTCGCCCCTCGTCATCTATTACATTCGTGTGCGCTCCAGCTTTGATATCGTGTTATCAAAAGCCATTCTCTGTGTTTTCCTAGTTTCCTCCTCAAAAACGGCAAACAATACAATACGCCGCTCTTGCCAAGTGAGCGAGCCCATCAACAACGTTCGGGGTAAATACACTTTTTACTGTCATTAACCCTGAATTACCCAATTGGTCTCCTTTTTGCTCAAGCAACTTCGCTCATCGATAGAATTGTTGACGCTATATACATTTATACGGTGTGTCCCGGCTAAATTTTGCCACCCACCTTATCTCTGATCTCTGACAATAAAATTAAAATCGCCGTGACACGTCGATTTGTATTTCGAGGGGAAACTCTTTCACCACATACGTCACCATTGTGCCATCAGCCCTCTCACTTTGAGCAACCCCTACTTCAAAATTTAAAATGAGATACTTGTGATACGTCATTTTGAAGGGAATTCTTTCACAAATACAACCTTATAATCGGATTGAAGATTGATTCACGATAACGGAAGTTAAAAAAATATGGTGATTATAAAAATTAAGTATTATTTTCATCACCTAAAATATTATTTTAAATTCCTACTAGAAAATATTTTAAAAGGTCGGCGGCCGGTAGGTCTTGAACCCACGACCTCCAGATTGGTACTCAGGCGCTCCCACCAGTTGAGCTACGGTCGCTCTCTCACCTCAGCTTCGAAAGCGCCGACTAGAACTACACGCCGTCCTCTGGTACAACCAGCGGCCGCATGAGATCATTGTGATCTGATGGGTTGGGATTGATCTCCGACTGCTTTCGATCTAGATGTCACTCTAGCTGGCACAGATACCTCTGTGCGGGGGGTGTTGATTTTTTATTATTTTCATGCTTACAGATGTCTCGAGATAGTCGTCGGCGGGCGGCCCGTTCTCGCGTAGTTCCAGTCGGCGCTTTCGAAGTTGAGTTGATAAGGCAAGTGTGAGCGCCAGGATACCAATCTGGAGGTCGCGGGTTCGAGTCCGACCGCATCCCGACTTTTTCTCACATTTTTTGGTACGAATTTAAATTGAGAAATTCACATGCGGATGTTACTACGTTTAGGAAAACTGCAAGGCAAAGAACTAGAGTCCCTCGGCCCATTAGATCACCTACTACATAACACGTATCGTGTAAAATAATATCAATGAGGAAGTTTCCATTATTACAAATTTTAGTTAATCAGATAGTCCTAAAGAGTTAGAGAACAAAGGCGAAAAAAATTTGTAATTATTTCCATTATTAGAAAAGCTATAGTCCTTCAAAGTTTGAATTGCCGTATGCTCCGCGCGTCACACGACGCAACGCAAGCCTGTGTATGACCTGTCGAGGATGCTGCTCCCGTAAGCCACCGCGCTGCCGCCGACCTCCTTGGTGATGTTGTTATTCCTGGTTTTCAGTAGGGTAGGAGATGCCCACGGTGACAAAATGCAGTTTATTGGTACTCGCATTATTAGAATATGTCTAGCAGACCGAGAAACTATAAATATTGCATTGTACTCAGGTGTACTAACAACACCATAAAAACACCAAACAAATATTTCAATATATAGCCTATTATGAATACAAAAAAAAAATGAGTTTTATGACCCTCACCCCCCAACTACCCCAATTTCACCCCCACCCAAAAAAGTAGAAAATGATCTATATTTTTAGTTTTTTTATTATTGCTGCGCCGCCGTTGACACGATTTTTAAAAACCATAAAGATTTTAAATCCTTGCAGCGGTAGTAATACTGCGTGGAAATTTAATTGAAATCAATCCTATACTTTTCTAGTTACACCATACAGAATGATCAGACGCTGTACTGTGGCATGTATACATCATAAAATTCTAAGTCGACGATCCGTAATAGCCAAGGTAATGTTCGGATGCACCTAAAAAAGTGTATTATGACGCTAGGCCTATCTTCCACTGGTTAGTGGACGGCCTGTTATGAATAAAATAATTTTTTAGTTCTACAACCCCCCACCCCCCAATCGCCCTAATATCACCCCCATCCAAAAAAAGTAGAAAATGATCAGGAACCTCTAAAACGCCTAAAAACAAAGTTTGAGGAATATTTTTATTTGGTCGTTTTCTATCGTTAACAGTTGTTATCTGCTTACTTTCTGTTGTAATTAGCTGTTTACCGTTCTTTTCTGTTGTATTCGACTGTGTTTAGTCGCTTTATATTGTTTAATGCTGTTATCTGACTGCTTTCTGTTGTTATGGGATGCTCTATTCGGTTTTATCTGGTCGTTTACAGCTGTTATCTGCTTGCTTTCTGTTGTTTTCAGCTGTTTTCTCTTCTTTTCTGTCCTATTCGGTTGTATTTCGTCCTTTTTTACTGTTTATCGCTGATATCTGCTTGCTTTCTATTGTTTTTAGCTGTTTTTTGTTCTTTTCTGTTGTACTCGGCTGCGTTTAGTCGTTTTCTATTTTTTAGCTCTGTTATCTGCTTGCTTTCTGTTGTTATGGGCTGTTTACTGTTCTATTCGGTTGTATTTGGTCGTTTTCTATAGTTTACAGTTGGTTTTGTTGTCGCATTATTGACGTACCCACAACATTCACACAAGCACTATACAGGAAGAGCTGTCATGTAGTGATAATGTAAAGATTCTTTAGCAATTGCAAAAACGTTTATACAACTGTTGCTTAACATTTGCTAGCAATATTTATAGAACATCTTAAACGATTGAACTGCTCTATAAGGTTGTGCCCATTTTGCTTGTATAACTATTGTGAGAACGTTTTTGCAGCTAATAGTGCTCTGAAAAAATGCTCTGTAAATGTCTACTGTAATATGTCATAAAACGTCAACACCATGTGTCAAAATTTCGAGTATAACATTTTTAAATAATCAAAGAATATGAGAAGAAATCGGCGATGATGTGCAGCAGAAGTTTCATTTAAGGAGGATGGTTGCTGTTAACAATAAGAAGGAAGGAACCTGGCCTAGAGGCGCATTTAGACTATGCAACATGTTTAATAAACATTTGTTTTAAAACAAGCTTCAAAACATGGTGTTTTACAACATGTTGTAAAACAATAATCATTTTGGCACAAAAATCGCATTTAGACTATGCAACATGTTGTAAAACAAGGGGTTTCAAAACATTGTTGTACAACAAGTTGTAAATCCTAATGAAAATGTTTTACAACTTATCTGTTTTAAAACAAATTTCGTGTTTTACAACAAGTTGTCGCGTTCCCGCCTCCAGTCGGAAACATCCAACATGTTTTAAAACATGTTGTAAAACGCGTTCATATTTCATTTTCTGAAACTGCAACTTGTTGCAAAATACAGAGCGGTGCCAATTATGGTACAGGATCATGTGCTCTAGTGCTTTTAGTGAGGTTATGGTCGCTATGAGCCATTTAATTGATATCTATACAGGGTGAGTCAAGCTCAAAGCCTCGGACTCTTGTGATCAAACGATATATCTTTTCAGAAAAATAACTATGCCTAGTCTATGTAGGTTGAGGTGGACTTCATTTTAAAAATAATGACTTATACAGGGTGTATGATACAAGCCTGACATATCGCAGTTTTGTTTTTACTTCCAACACCGATAGGTGAGGGGAGTATTACGATCATGAACATCTTCGATTTTGAGATATTATACTTTTTGGGCGTTTTATGACGTCTACATAACGAAAATCCACGTCACTCATTTCCGTCGGTCTGACTGTCTGTTAGCGTTCTTCTACCCTCGCAATCTCAGTAACCGCTGCATGGACTGTGATAAAATTTGCGTAGCGACATGCTCTGGTGTTGTAGTAGGTAATGCTGCTATATAATTTTGATCGGTGTATGGGAGGCAGAGCAATTAGCAATAAACAAAAAAAATATTCCTGAAATTTCGTTTTTACGGATTTTAGGGGTGATAAATTTGATGTATTCATAAAACGTCGTTGACCTGTGAAAAAGAGACCCAGTAACATAACACATTTTTAATTTTACTTCCCACACCGATAGGTGAGGGGAGTATTGTGATCGCGAAAATTTTCGATTTTGAGATAATATGCTTTTTGGGCGTTTTGTGATGTCTACATAACGAAAATCCACGTCACTCATTTCCGTCGGTCTGTAATGTATGATGTAACTAGGTAAGGCAGTATATATTTGTGCGTGTGCTTCGTGAGTGTTGAGCAGTGTATAAGTAAGTAGTTAAGTAAGCATTAATTGCAATAAACAATAAACATTGGAATTAGGATAGGTAGTGATGTAAAAATAGGAAATAAACGGGGGATTCACGATGAGAACATCGATAAGATTGTTTGATTAAAATGAACCTTCAATCCCAAGAGCTGAGTTTACCACATGGCGACCCTGCCAAAAAAGCTCAAGGTCTTCTGTGCAGAATGAACGTGTTATTGTGAGGTACGATAAAAATCATGGGTAAAGGCCAATCAAAGGAAGAAGTGATCGTCAATAATGCCGGCAATGCAGCAGCATCCTCACGTGGCTTCCTAGACAGAACAGCCCACGAGTCCCTCACGATTGTCGTAGTCGTCCTGCTAGCTATATCTGTAGCAACTTATTTATATAGACGGTTAAAGAGCAGACTAGAGAAAATAATAAGGACTGAACTAAGGAGGAGCCAGGAACAAGTCTAGCGTAATACCAATATGATCACACAGGTACCAGTGTTGTCAGAACAAGGGTTATGGAATGGACTGGAAGGAATTTAGGCATATCCTGGAGGAGCTAAGGGTGTTCCATAGAAATCTACAGAAAGACGGAGAGCCCAGGCGAAGAAATGAGAAAGTAGTGCATAGGAAACTTAAAAGGTTGGACAAAGTGAAGAATGGGTTTATGGACTTAAGAAAGGTATTTAATGAATCTAATGTTGAACTTGCAATTAAAGATGAGGTTAGGCCGATTGTTGAAGCTATTTGTAAATATATAGATAATATAGAATTAATCCTAAACAATAGGTTGAGAGATATAGGTAACACCAGTGCTGAATCAGTAACATTAACAGATTCACATTCAGACTCTTCAGAATCAGAGCATACAATTGTCAGGATGGGGGAAAAATTTGATTTGAGAACCGCTGCAGGTTTACTTCCCGTTATGGATGGAACTGAATCAGTTACTAAACAGTTAATCGATGGCATTGAGTTTTATGATGAATTGTTGGATGCTCAAGGTAAGAAATTGCTTACTAGCTATGTTTTGAAAACACGTCTGTCACCAGGTGCTAAAGTCAGGCTCAAATCGGGTTACACTACTAATGATGCCTTGATTTTCGATATGAAGAATCATTTTATTAGCAAGAAATCTATTCCATCTTTATCCTCTCAGTTGCATAATGCCAAACAGAACAACGAGTCTATTGATAAATTCGGGAAATCAATAGAGGAATTGCTTGTAAGTTTAACCTATGTCCCAGGCAGAGGGTGATAATAATGTTGTCCCTGCCCTACAAAAAATTAATGAAAAAATTGCAGTAGGTACTTTTGCTAGTGGGTTGAGAGATCAAGAATTAAGAACTATAGTAAAAGCAAGAAATTATGAAAAACTGAGCGATGCAATACAAGGGGCTAAAGATGAAGAGATCAAATCAGGAGCCACATTTTTCAGTATGCGTGGCTCAAGAGACATTGTTAGAGGTCGCGGATCACCTAGGAATCATTCAGTCAATAGAACTTTCAATCAGTCCAGTCGTCAGTTCAATCAACGTAGAGGCCAAAAATATAGGTTCCACCAAAATTCATACAGAGGCAACATTCGTAGCAATAGCTCTCGCGGTAGATTCAACACCTATAACCCTCCCAGGAATTATCTTGCGACCAATCCAGAGGCTGGAACTGGATCGGTGCGTGATCAAGGTCTACCGGAATCATCTCAGTCTATACATGGCAATCAGTTTTTTCGTTCCTCAGTATAGCGAAACATTACTTTTTAGCAATAATTCGTTGAACTCTGTAACATTTGGATATAATGGTAAAAATTTATCATTTTTAATTGACACAGGAAGTACCGTCAGGATTTTATTTCGGAAATACTTAAAGGAAGGTGAAAATGTTGATTTTTCAAAACACGTAAAAATAAAAGGTATATCTGGGTCAACGATTTCAGACGGTGAAGCAAATATTATATTACAGGTGAATGGATTAAAATTGTGTCATTCATTTTTGCTGATGCCAGAATTCGACGACTCGGTACATGGTGTGTTGGGCTCGGATTTCTTTACTAAGTTTCATGCAAATATAGACTATGAACGTTTCGTATTTTCCTTTTGGTTGAGTAACGCACAAAAGATTTGTTTAAACATGCATTCTCAGCAAAACACGTACACCATTGTACCTGCTAGATGTGAAACGATAAAGTATATTAGAACAAATATTAATGATGATTGTGTAATTTTACCTAAGCAGCTATGTGAAGGCGTCTTCGTCTCCGGTTCCATAGCAACGCCTCGGAATAAAATGATTCCCGTAAAAATTTTAAACGTACGTGACGTAGATGTAACTATAAAAAACTTCGATCCACTAGTTGAAAGATTAACTGACTATCAATCATTTGAGTTTGAACAAAATCTTAATATCACAGTTGATCGCATAGATACACTGTTGAATTCTATACAAACGAAACATCTCAGTCAAGAAGAGAAGCTTTCTATTGACAAGATCTGCGCGAAATATTCAGATGTCTTTTATCTAGAAAATGATCGATTGACTTTCACAAATATTTACAAAGAAAATATTGTTCTGAAAAAAGATGCAAAGCCGGTGTATGTTAGACCTTATCGCCAGCCACATGCCTTAAAAGGTGAAATAAACAAACTTGTCAATGAAATGTTGAATAATGATATTATAGAGCCAATCAGATCTGCGTGGTCTTCTCCTGTTCTCATAGTACCTAAGAAACCAGATTGTAATGGCAATAAGCGGTACCGATTAGTAATAGATTATAGACAACTAAATAAACAAATAGAAGATCACAAATTCCCTCTTCCCAATATCAATGAAATACTAGACTCTTTGTCTGGGGCTATGTACTTTAGCCATCTCGATTTGGCACAGGGTTACCATCAAATAGAACTGGAGCCTTCCAGTAGACCTTATACTGCATTCACCACCGACCAAGGCCAGATGTGTATGAAGCGCCTTCCACAAGGCCTTCGGACTAGCTGCAGTAGCTTTTCACAAGCAATGACGGTAGCTATGTCTGGATTAAACTACGTAAGTTGTCTCACTTACCTTGACGATCTGATCGTTTTTGGGGAAACCCTAATGATTCATAACAAAAACCTAGTCAAGGTATTCCAGAGACTAAGGGAAGTAAACCTAAAGCTTAACCCTCATAAATGCCAATTCTTGAAAAAGGAAGTCTTGTTTCTTGGTCATATAGTAACATCAGAAGGAATTTCTCCCGATCCATCAAAGATTGAAGTCGTCAAGAACTTCCCTGTACCGAAAGATTCATCCGAAACAAAAAGATTTGTTGCATTTGCCAATTATTATAGGAAATTCATAAAAAATTTTGCAGAAATAGCATCACCCTTAAATAACTTGACTAAAAAAGGTACAGTATTTAATTGGACTCCACAGTGTCAGCATGCTTTTGAAACATTAAAGGAACGGTTAGTGAGCCCACCCTTGATACAATATCCAAATTTTTCACCCGACAATACATTCATTCTGACAGTTGACGCATCTAAAAAGTCATTAGGTGCCGTACTTGCAAATTCAGATAATAGACCCGTAGCTTTTGCAAGCAGAGCTTTGAACAAGGCGGAACAAAATTATCCCTCTGTTCATCGAGAGATGCTCGCAATCGTGTGGGGAGTTAAACATTTCAGACCGTACCTTCACTCAAAAAAATTCATTATTAACACAGACTGCAGACCATTAATGTATCTCTTCGGAATGTCAAATCCCTCTAGCAGACTTTTGAAATTCAAACTCGTATTGGATGAATACGACTTTGACGTAAAATATATAAAAGGGAAGGAAAACGCAGTAGGAGACGCATTATCAAGGATCGAAATTTCTTCTGAGGAGCTCAAGCAAATGGAAAATACGGTAACTAACACTATGTATATTATGACAAGAAGTCGTTCCAAACAACAGGAGAACGCAGTTCCTTCCACAGGTAGTTTCCCTAATTCAGACGAAAGGACTGATCACCCTGGAGTCGTAGAATTATTGAAACGGTCCAAACAAGGCTATCAGCTTTGTCCTGTAACGGGAGAACAATTTCAAAAGTTATTTGAAAGTGAGAATTGCGATTATACGACAGATAATTTACTGTGCCTTAGTGAAGCACAGATTGTTTATATACGTCAAGATTCCTTATCATCGTTCAACTTAGGTAAAACGTTGAAGGACTTGAAAAGAATATGTAATCGTTATAATATTCCGGAACTAACAATATTTAAAAATAAAACTGGTGCACCAGTCATAAACGCAATTCTCAGCAATATAGGTAGAGTAAGAAAGTTAGGAATTGAATTGTCAGTAATAAAAGACGTGACCGAAATTACCGATCCCGAAATTAGGCATCTTATTCTAAATGACTATCACATATTACCAACAGGAGGTCATGCAGTTATAAATCGTATGTACAATAACATTAGAAAGAATTATTCCTGGCCTGGTTTAAGGAAACATATTGAACGCTTTGTTAAACATTGTGGCGACTGTCAGAGGTATAAGCACAGCAAAACAAACTTCGAACCCATGACTATAACTACTACTGCTTCTGCAGCATTCGAAAAAATATTTTTAGACATTGTTGGACCACTAGAAGCAGAAATAGACGAAAACCGTTACATTTTAACCCTTCAATGTGAACTAACGAAATACGTTGAAGCTTATCCTCTTAAAAATAAAGAAGCACCTACAATTGCTAGATCATTTGTTGACAATTTCATCTTGAGATATGGAGTACCTAGTACAGTAGTTACAGATAAAGGCGCCGAATTTCTTTCTAAAGTATTCAAGGAGACATGTAATCTTCTTGATATCAAACAACTAAACTCAACGGCGTATCATCATCAAACACTGGGCTCCCTAGAAAGTACCCACAAATGTTTAGGTGATTATTTGCGAATCCAAGTGTCACATTTCCCAAACTCTTGGAGCTCCTGGGTGAGCTACTGGTGCTTTGCTTATAACACTACAGTCCACACAGAAACAAAGTATTCACCATTTGAACTCATATTTGGGAGGCAAGCAAGACTCCCTAATAACCTTGCTACTCAACTGGAGCCTATATACAATTTTGACCAATATCCCTTGGAATTGAAGTATCGATTACAAAGGGCATGTAACGATGCAAGAAACAATTTACTAGAATCAAAAGAAGTTCACAAACGCATATACGATGCTAGAGTACATTCTCAAAGCTATAACAAAAACGACTTAGTTTTGATTAAGTCAGAAGTAGGCAATAAGTTAGAACCAATTTATAAGGGCCCATATAGAGTAGAAAGCGAAATATCGCCAAACATATTAGTAGATTTAGGTAATGAATGTTTAAGTGAAATTCATAAGAATAGAGTTAAGCCATATAACAAATAGAAAAAAATATTTATGAGCTCAAATATTTTTTTCTCACATCCCCCTGGGAAGTGTAATGTATGATGTAACTAGGTAAGGCAGTATATATTTGTGCGTGTGCTTCGTGAGTGTTGAGCAGTGTATAAGTAAGTAGTTAAGTAAGCATTAATTGCAATAAACAATAAACATTGGAATTAGGATAGGTAGTGATGTAAAAATAGGAAATAAACGGGGGATTCACGATGAGAACATCGATAAGATTGTTTGATTAAAATGAACCTTCAATCCCAAGAGCTGAGTTTACCACAGGTCTGTCTGTCTGTCGGTCTGTCTGTCTGTCGGTCTGTCTGTCTGTCGGTCTGTCTGTCTGTCTGTCTATCTGTCTGTTGGCGTTCTTCTAGCCTCCTAATCTCAGTAACCGCTGCATAGATTTTGATGAAATTTGGGTAGTGAAATGGTGTAGGGTCGTAGTAGGTAATGTTGCTACAATTTTGAAAATCGGTGCATGGGCGGCGGAGTAATTAGCAAAAAACGAAAAATATCAAACATGCCTCAAACTTCCTTTTTTAGGTGTTTTAGGGGTTTCTGATCATTTTCTACTTTTTTTTGGGTGGGGGTGAAATTGGGGTAGTTGGGGGGTGGGGGGTTGTAAAGCTGAAAAATTTGTTGTACTCATAATAGGCTGTCTACTGACCTGAGAGAGAAAGACCTAGCGGTATAATACACTTTTTTAGGTCCATCCGAACATTGCCTTGTGTATTAAAGGAACCAAGGGACTTAAGAATTTTCCGATGTATACATACGAATAGTGCTTTAGATCATTGTGTATTTTATAATGTTGAAATTACTGAATTGATGTTAATGAAATTTCGGCACAGTATTACTACTTTGGCGAGGATGGAAAACGCGTCTGATTTTTAGAAATCGTCTCAGTGTCGGCGCAGCAATATTAAAAAGACTAAAAATATGAAGAAAACAGCTCAAACTTCGTTTTTAGGTGTTTTATGGGTTCCTGATCATTTTCTACTTTTTTTTGGGGTGGGGGTGAAATTAGGGTGGGGGGTTGTAAATCTGAAAATTTTGTTGTACTCATAATCGGCTGCCTACTGACCTGAGAGAGAAAGACCTAGCGGCATAGTACACTTTTTTAGGGCCATCCAAACATTGCCTTGTCGATTACAGAAACTAAGGGAGTCGAACTTTCTGATGCATACAAAATGCATACTAGTATTGCTTTGGATCGTTTTGTATTATGTTACGTGGAAACTTCTGAATTGACTTTAATGACATTTTGACACAGATTTATTACCGCAACGAGTATGGAAAGCGCGTATGGTTTTTAGAAATAATTTCAGAGGCGGCGCGGCAATAATAAAAAAACTAAAAACATAAAAAACACCTCAAACTTCGTTTTAGACGTTTTAGGGGTTCCTGATGATTTTACAATTTTTTTTTGGATGGGGGTGAAATTGGGGTGGTTCGGGGGTGGGGTTTGTAAAACTCAAAAATTTGTTGTATTCATGATATATGTGGTGCTGGTCCATTGAGCCGTGAAAGAAGCACCTAGTAGAATAAAACAATTTTTTTGCGGTCGGGCGAGCGATGATTGGGTTGCAGGGGCATCTAGAGTTTCGTGCTGTGGGAAAATAATAAAACTGGTATCATCGGAATGTGTGGGAAGTATTGAGTCAATCAACTTGACTACATTTTTTTTTGCGGGCGGGTGGGCGATGAATGGTTGCAGGGGCATCTCAGACTACAGCTTCATGCTATAGGAAAACAATAAATTGTTGTCACCATAATGTGTGAGAAATACTAAGTCAATCAACTTGACCTCATTTTTGTGTAATGAAATGTGAAATTTTATTTCGGAGAATAAAGTGCCAGCAACGGTCGGTGGGAGTTTTTCTCTCATTTGATAGTTTTTAATGATTTTGGAAACTTTTAATCTCTAGTACATTGCAGTAGCTAATAGACTGGAATAAGTATCAATTTCTGATGTTTACCTGGTTTACCATAATACCTCACTAAATGCACCAGAGCACTGTACCGCCCTGTGGCACCGCCCCGTATTTTGAAAGAAGTTGTAGTTTCAGAAAATGAAATATCAATATGTTTTAAAACATGTTGGACATTTTCCGGCTCAAGACGGAAAGGCGACAACTTGTTGTAAAACACAAAAGTTGTTTTAAAACAGATAAGTTGTAAAACATTTTTCGTTAGTATTTGCAACTTGTTGTACAACAGTGTTTTAAAACATGATGTTTTACAACATGTTGCATAGTCTAAATGCGCCGTAGGAGCCGAGGACCGCACAGGCGCACAAATAGATCAGTGTTGAAGGTGCAGAATAGGTTAAAGGTTAGATAAATTTCAATGTGACTTTTTTTATTCATTTCCAATACTTTACACAACGGTTACCTTCGAGGTGGCACTATTTGTATCAATCCGTACAAATAAATGAATGAATATTAGTTGGGAAGTTATGTTGCCGCACTCTGTATGACTTTACAAAATACTAACTTGTGAAAACATACTTGTCCAGTTTGCAGTTAAGCATGTATCCGCCTCAGAGCGTACGCTACAATTGACATTGCTCCAATGTCTTCAGGGTCAAATCAATGGTGGTTCCCTTTCACTCTTGATGTCCGTCGCGACGCTTCGCGTGCGTGGCGGGTGGCGGGCTTGTAAACGCCGCACTGTAGCGCGTCTGACGCGACGCCCGGAGCTCTACAGGTCTCCGCCGCCGCCGCAGCAGCCACCGCAGGCGTCGCCGCCGCCGTCACGACGCTCGCCGCCTTTCGGTCCTCGTAGTTGTAGTGGTCCGCGAGCGGTCGACCGTGACGTCACGCATACGTCTCACTTGCCCCCGTCCACGAACGGGACGCCCGCCACCGCTACTCGTCAACAAGGGCAAGTGCAACCCCAGAAACAGAGACTCAGGAGAAGGTGAGTGATCAGCATGCAGATTATTCATATTGTGGCAGCAGCCTTCCCAAATCGCTAAATGCTTGTACCAGTAGCGTGCCAAGGTCTTCGGGGGCCCCCCGCAATTTTTTTTTATGAGGCCCCCCTCTATATACAAAAAATAATATTTAAAATCGGTTTATAGATAGAAAATATTTGGTGTAATTGCAACTTTATATTTTTCTTTTCTTCTTTCGAGTTTCTGAAGAACAATAATTCATAGAGCTTAGGTACAATAAAATTGTACATCGATTAATCACATTAATGTAACAAAATCCATCTATATTATATGGCCACTATGAGTTTTAGGTTTAGAAAACTACAGAGTTTGAGATATAACTATATTTAATAAACGTTACTAACACACAATGCAAAACCAGAACAAAATACAAGAATATAACAAAAATAAACAGATAAAACACATTAACTCTAAAAACGTTACTAGATGTATTATGATTTGACTTGCATTTCATGTAAAGAAAGAAACTATTCTTTTGTATGTAAGGCAACAAATGTATCAAGTATTTGGTCTAAGTCTATGCCTCCTACCCATTCATTTTCTATAGAAATTAATGCCAAAGAACTTTAGGCGCGATTCTCCCATTGTAGATCTTGCAAAACTTTTTAATAATTTTAGTTTTGAAAATGAAGTATATGTATTATAGTTATTACTATGTATGTACAAAGCTTGTTCGAGGTAGTCGAGATCGAGGCTGAGCGGGGCCCATTGGAGGCCCTGGATGCCCGGGCCCCCCCGCACCGCGGACCCTGCGAGCTCTTTCGGCACGCCACTGGCTTGTACCAATGCTCTTGCATTCTTTGTTCAAGAAAATAATGCTCGATATTTCAGCATGCAGCTTCTTGGTAGCGGTATCGTAAGTAGTGTTTAATGAACACTTTATATTCTGCGTTACATTGAAATAATTATAACGCCCAGTAAATACCAATATTTCATTAATATTTGGCGGAAAAAATTGTGATAAGTAGGAGTAAGTAACGATCAGCTATTGACACAAATTTACTGGTAGGCTTCTTGGTAGCAGTACGATGAGTATTCAAGGAACATTTTGTATTCTGCGTAACCTTGAAATCGCAATTGCAACACCCACTAATAGCAGTAGTACCTTCAGAAGCAGCCCATTCTAATCACTAAAAATGCTTATACAAATGCGCTTAAATTCTGCCTTCAAGAAGATAGTGCTTGATAGTTTAGCATGCAGCTTCGGGGTAGCAGTACTACGAGCAGTGTTTAATGAACATTTTATATTCTGTGTGACATTGAAATTGCACTGACATTGCTACACAATATATTTCATTATTATTTTGCGAAAAAAATCTCATAAATCCAAAAACCAAAAACGAAAAAAGTTGGTTACCGAGTATTAGAAAAAAAAACAAACTAAAAGCTAACTATCATTGAGAGTGATTGGTGGAGTGTTTAGTGTCCGATATAGAGATACAGTGAGGAATATTCAAGGTGTTCATTTTAAGACTTCCCACCACGGAATTATCGAAAACCAGTGATTAAAACAAAAAACGCCGAGACATGTCAAAAGATTGTTCAAGGAGGAGAACGTTTTATTCAAAAGCTACTTCATCCCCTTGTACTCACCCCTGTCATCCCCTAAAAAATTTTAAATGACAAGGTGTATCGAGTAATATCTCGTGTCAAAGGTATGTCAATGTCCTTTATGTTGACGTTGGTTTTTTAAAATCGGTCGATTCATCATCGAAAAAAATTAAAAAAAAACTGTATGTATCTTAATTTGTTCTCCTGGAAATTGTGGTCTTGCAGTTGCAGAAAATAGGGTGAGGTAACAATCTGTAAGGCGATCATAATATAGGTCTTAGCGTTAACATTTTTTTACTACCAGATACAGGAAAATAAATTCTTGGGCGAAGAATATACCTATATACGAAGGTTGCTCTATATCTCCGTCAATCCACCAGTACGCAGACAGCTATTTCACGCTCATTAGCGATCATCAGTGCTCCATAGGTCGATTGACGGAAATAGAGAGCATAAGATTTTTCATGTCTACCAGACATGTGAAGCATGTGAGAGCAGGCGACAGAAAGGTTCTGCCGGTGCGCCATCTGGTAACCGAAGGTAACGGCAAACCAAAGAAAATCGCTGCTAAACAGCAGCAGACTTCTTGGTGGAACGCCACGGTGCTTCCGCTTGGACACCAGATCAATCGACCTATGGCGCACTGATGATCGCTGATGAGTGTGAGACAGCTGTCTGCGTACTGGTGGATTGACGGAGATATAGAGCAACCCTCGTATATCGGCTTTCATATGCAGCAGCATATAAAAACCGCGCTCTCTGGTATATATTTTTATTTCATAATCTTGGCGCAAAAAGCCTAAAATGTTGGTTTTCTTGGAACAAGCGTCTACGGGCATAGATATAAGTATTCGCCTTCCAAATTCGTGCTGGAAAAAGTCGATTACCACCGAATATAAAGTATATGTACCTGTACTTTTGAACTCGAAGGATGTGTTAGGCCCGCCGCGTTGGCCCGCCGTTGTTTATACCCCATTCACAACTACTTACAAAAATATAATAATAATATGCCAGTTTATGAACCAATTACACGGTGAACCAGAGTATGAAGCTTATTGCGATGAAGTTTAGCTAATCAGCTACTCTTCCAATTAACCACAAAGGTTACAAGTATAATCGATGTTTACAAAATATCCCATATAACATCCTTGATACTTATTACATACGATTTCTGGACGACATTTTCACAACACCACTGCGCAACAATCCTTTCATGAGAGTATAACAAAATGATACGCAGACACAGGTAAAATTATGAATTTTTAACAAATGACTATAAGGACTCTGGCGATCTGTCGATGTGCATGAACCAAGATTATTATATTCGCAATAGTACTCTATATTTCTCAAGCTGTTTCTGTACTTGATCGAAGTAATATGAGCCCAGTTGGAAAACATGATTGTATGATATATCCTTACTCAAACTTTATGAGATTCTTGGCAAAGGGGTATTGAAAATTTAGTTGTAAAAAAACTGTATTCTTGGTCAGAGCATATTTTTTCAGAATGTATATTGAAATAAAAAATATTCAAACTAAACATAATTTCCTTATCAATTAAATTTTCTTAGAGGCAGAACTGTTGTTCTTGTCGCAAGTATATCTTTATAAGATTATCAGGATTCTTGGAGCGAGAATTTCTTTTTACGTTTGCAATTGCTATGGCACTCCCCTCCAGGTCATCTTTAGTAAGTATACTTTCGCGATTAATACACAAAATTTTGTCATTGGCCACGTCTTCTGATTACTCTTTTAGGATCACCGTAATAGTAGTAATAGTAGTAATAGTAGCTGTGGGGTGGCCGCGCCTGGCAAGTAGGCCTCAGTAGGCTCTTTTTACTATCCCCAAAAATAACCCCTCAGCCACCAATACATGCCTCCCCCTCCCAGCCAAACCTTTCCGACCTTTTAACAAAGGCCAGTATGTCGGCCTATAGCTTAGGAAGGGTAATTCCTCTGGCTGAAGTCTATCAGATCCAAAGATCTCATATCTCAGCCCACCTAGCAACTCACATTCCACAAGGAATTGGTAGGCCGTTTCATCGGTCTCTCCACAGCCCACACAAAGGGAGTCGTTTTTAATTTATAATAGTGATAGATGCCGCCTGAGCCTACAGTGCTCCGTCAGAACACCCACGAGGTTTCTGATGGTCCATCGACCTTTGTTCCGAAGCCATGCTGATGTTTTTAGCCCGACTATCCTGAATCAGGGGTGCCCTAGTTCTGGGACCGCAGATGGCTTTCAGAGCTGCCTGACTGTCAGAGCAGATGTAAACCTCCTGCTCTGTTCCCTTTCTCACCTCGTCATTGCATATAGCAGAGAGTATTGCATATACTTCTGCTTCTGAAATCGTGGTGTACGTACCTAAAGAGTAACTCTCTCGTACTCCTCGACCTTCCACATACAACCCTGCTGCTGAGGCCTGTCGGCCATCTAGACGAGAGCCGTTCGTGCAGCATGCCAATGCCTCTTCGGGAAATCGAATCTCCCCTCTTTTCCACTCCTCAATATTGGGGGTAAGAGTGATTTATCCAACCTTGGTAAACGGTTTGCCTCGACAATCCTGTAGACAGACATAGGCAATGCTTCCTTTGTCAGCTTGGCTAGATTTGCGTGGCCAACCGCCTCTCCCTTTATCTGCCAGTTCCCAGAGTCTCGCATTCTCAGATGTGCCGCCACCGCTGCCCAGTGGTCCCAGATGTTGTGAGACTGCTCGGAGAAAATCGTGAGAAATCGTGAGATCGTGGATTTGACGCTACCATTGTTGCTAGCCTTAATTTACCACTGCCTAAATACTGGCAACGCTGTAAGGAGCTTATATGGCTTACGACAACTTGTCAAGATTATCTTTTTTCACGTAAATGAATTAAAAAATCACAGTTCATTTGAGTAAACGGTAGTTAACCCATTGATACGTCTAGATAAAAAAAATAATGGAATTTTTATTGAAATAAACGAAAAATAAAACAACATTATAATATACCAAAACATTAATAATGGACAACATGAACAGAAAAATAATAATTATAATGATAACATAACAAAAAATTTAATCTGAATCTGAATCTGCTTCAGAATTACTTTCGGTTTCTTTTGAATATAACGTTTCACTTTTCATTTTTTGAACCATCTTTCTTGGGATTTTCGAAGTCATTATCTTCGGAAGACAATGAAGACGCCATTTTTATGTTTTTTATTTTAAACAGAAGATCGTACGAGATACTCATGCCATGAGCACATGCACAAACACAACCTTGAGCTTGCGCCTTAACGCAGGCAACCCATACAACACCAATTCCGGCAATTGCGTAAGCATAATACAATCCAACACAACACAGTCGACCAGCACCAGCATAAGTTTGATTTTTACTCCCTCTATTTTACCTTTTAGGCTTCTGACGTGAAGTCTTACGCTTCCGAGTCTTCGCAAGATTTTGTGTTCTTATCATAAACATAAAAATATCATGAGATTCAGATCATTTATCATGAGATCGTGAGATTGGGATTGAAATCGTGAGATCTTGGACTACTGCCGCTGTCACCGTTCACCCATAAATAACCAAACAGTTGTGGATCCTCAACGAGCCAAGAAAGGGAATTCGAAGACGTGGCAAAGGACAATGTTTGTAGTAAAGAAAAGTGAACGGTCAGGTCTCCATTACGAACACCTTAGACGTTGAAAGATGCTTGCTTACTCCGCAAGAGGGAGATAATTCCAATCATTTGGTTCACAGAAGAATCGGAAAAATGAAGGATACAGGCTGGCTTAGAACTAGCGCCTCCGGCATTCTAGGCCGACGCGATACCAACTACACCACGGTGCCCCGTGGTGCAGCCGATATACAGCGCCGAAGACAAGGTATCGACTCTGTCGATACCCATCACTTCCCCGTGTCTCTCTGCGAACCATGTGTTTCAGTAATCCAGAGAGATTTAGTCGGCTGTTGGGTGGGTGTGAATCTCTCAGCGCTACTTGCACGACATCTCTCTTTCTCACTGAAGTACGACTTGCTAGTCGGCCAGGATTTCATGGAATGGAAAGTGCTTGCTTACTCCGCAAACGGGACATAATTCCAATCATTTGATTCAGAGAAAAATCGGAAAAATGAAGGGTACCGCATTCTAGGCCGACTCGGTACCAACTGCACCATGGTGCCCTCGTGGTGCAGCCGATATACAGCGCCGACGACAAGGTATCGACTCCGCCGAATTATCTCTAAGGCTGAGTCGATTTAAGCATTATCCTGGTGGAACTTACCAAAAGTAAGCATCAACCATCTTATCGGTACCCGGCCTCAAAGAGTTGAAAAGTGTAAAAGTGTGCATAGAGGTTCACTCACAGGTGTATTAAGTTTTCTGATAATACAAATTTGTTTTAACAGGTGATAGCTTCTTGCACATACATTTTATAATTTATTTTCAAAATATTAATGAAATGAAGTCACATTTACGGGATGTTGCAATTTCAATGGAACGAAGATTTTAAAGGCGTTTCTCAATCCTTACTAGTGCTACTGCTATGAAGTATCAATCACCATCCGCTAAGGCTATGATTTATATTAGTAGCGTTTTACACACCTTACCTTTCACTACTATAAAAACCTATTTAAGACAAAGATAATCCTTGGCCTCATATAATAACTGTTACCATAATTCCCACAGTGTTAACATCTATAGAGGAAGTGCAAACAACAAAATGCTTAGGTCGCTGACCAGCCAACATGTAACGGAAATTTTGGCAGCTTGAGGGCATTACCAGTGGCATGCGACTTTATATTAAAATTGGATGTTCATTAATAGATTCAATTATTACTGTGATGTTACAAACTGATACCAATAAGTTGTATTTAGTATTTAGCTATACTTAGAGAGTTACTCTTATTATAATTTCATTGTAGCAGTTGATAATTTGTTATTACCATGAAGTGTTTTTCAAAACATATCTAACAGTGTTCTGAAAGGTAGGCTGTTGGAATGGCTGTATCGTGTTTTTACTTCAGCAATAAAATATAATAATTGCACTAGGTAATATCCAGTTCTATAGAATTCTCATAGATAGATTTTCTGTAAGTAAATGTGGCATACATTTTTGCATTTCAGGTCCTCAAATAGTTTAAAAAACGGAATTTGGAAAATTCATGTTGATTGACATGAATGTAATGCGTGCATAAAACATACATTAAACAACCATTATTATTCCTCAAGCTGGAGTGAAGTTACTCTTGTTCCCAGTTATCCCCATATATTACGCTATTGAAAACTAAAACAAAACCTATACTCACCTATGATAAGAAGTCTTCACCGATTCGTCGCTATTACAGCAAACTATACACTTTTTATGTTATCTCGTCATGCAATTATGACAATATTGTTCATAAATGATTTAATTCACACCACAAATAGTCACAAAGTCAGTCAAATATTAGTGTATACACTAAAATCACAAAAATCTCGACACACGCAATAACCACAACTACAATGACAGCCACATGACAGCTTAAGGGCACGCCGATTGTAGGTTGCCAGATTTACGACATATTAGAAGTTATAGCGGCATTCCGCTATGAAATTTACGATTTTTGAGATTTCATTAAATCAATACAAATTATCTTCCCGTAAATCAGTTACATTGTAAGTATATTGGAATGTATAGTTAAATACCCAGTTCAATGCTTTGTGTTCAAACTGCGGAAACTGCCAGATTTTGAAGAAACTGGAAGCGGACGAAGAAGAGTGACAATAGCGCTATAGATGTTGGCTGGCCAATATTCAAATTAGGCTCCCTCTAGAGATGTTAACTCTGTGATAGTTCCACACAAAAGTTAATGTGTGGCCAGCAAGGTCACCTAATCTGTTACCTATGGAACATGTACATAAGATTTTATAGCACGTTATGTTGATTGACGACAGTGCCATACATTTAGATTATCCCGTGGCACCTGTCAGGTGCACTTATTACCTATTCACCATCTTATTAGCAGGATAACGCGAAAAGTTGGCTAGGGTATAGGTTGGATGACTTTGCTGGTAATGCATTAAGACTAGCAATAGCGTCTCAGAGGGAGTGTAAAAGATATATTGGGTGTGGCAGAAACAGTTCCCCTATTTGAAATACTTATAAAAACTAAACTAATCAAGATGTGAAAAAAACACTTTATTCGTTAATAAGAATACACACTGCCATTTTGAATCAATAGGTTTTAAAAATTACATCACGCAAGTGTTCGTCTCCATTGTTGGTGATGAATGGTAACAATTTTCTGGATTATTGTCCTCTTAAGAGCTTCCAGAGTTTGGGGACGGCGTTGATATAGTTTTTGCTTTAAGGAAACCCCGAAGAAAAAATCACACGGAGTCAAATTTGGCAAGTAGGGAGGCCACCCGATGTCACCATGCAAAGGCTCAACATTCCCAGGACTCATTTCTCTCAGGATTGTTATTGAACGACGAGATGTGTGGGCTGTGGCCTCATCCTGTTGAAACCACACATGTTGTTGTCCATATTCACCGACAATAGCATCCAATCTGGGGCGGTACATTCTCTTTTCAATGCTGATCCAGTTGCTCGGAAGTTCGATATCCAGTTACGTATTGTTTTTTATCGGGAACTGGCTCATGCATGTCATCCGAGCTCAAAGTGAACGCGAAAGGCACGCTGAGTAATTACCGTCGAACCTCCATTTCGAATAAACTCTTCCACGACGGAAGCACGGTGCAGTCCCGACCAAGCCATGTTTCATAGTAAAAATGGCATGAACGCACCTGTCGAAAGATTTATCCCCCACTCCGCTACCATCACCATAGCCGTAGCTAGACGTTTTTAATATTGGGGGTTCTTTCTGCCCCACATTGTATGAGGTCGAGCACCAGCTTGCTAGAAAATGGGATCTTATAGTCGTAGGAGGTTTGGTTGTATGACAGGTTTAAGACGTTACTAATAGTATGTTCTTCAAAAAAACTAGACGTGACCAGCTACCTGCTATGGTATAATATATAGGTAACTTTGGAACTACGAGCTTCATTGTAACAAACCTTTGGCGCCGGAAGCAAATGAAACCATTCTACATAGAAAAAAATACTGTTGCGTTTCCAATTAATTGTTAGTATTTGGATGTTTTTCCATCCTTTAAATATATTTACAGTTGTTTCAAATCCATGTCATTGAAAGAATTCAATCCTTATATTCGAAGTAATCTCAGGTACGCGAATAAATTCAAAATAATTTTATATTCATTCTAACGATATGTATAATTCTTCTAATACCAGTACTGACATGTAATGCAATCAAAACATCCTTTTGTTTTCGAAATTTACTATATGTTTCATTGAAGCAAAGCATAGAATCTATTCAATGTACAAAAATTATTAGTGCAACAGCAGTTCGTGATAATTCATCTGATAAAAAATAATTTTGTTTCAATGGCCCTTGTCGTTCGCTAAACTATAATCAGTATTCGGCGGGACTGGTGTCCTAATTCAATTTACGTGAAAACAAAGAACTGGGGATCATCTCAGTGTTACTATCACCGTGAACCCGCCAACATGGACGAGGTTGTGTCGTTGTGTTGTGTCGGTGTTAGCCGTGCTGTGTCATCTCGTGGTTTTGCGTATTGCATCAGCAATTGTGTGATTTGAATGTGTCCAGTTATATATTAAATGGAGGACCTACTGAGAAATTGGGACAGAAGAGCTAACACCCACATTTAAATATAGGTATTTAGATTAGTCAGACAGTTATATTTCAGGTAAAAAAGCAACAACTGGTGCAGGCTTATGTCTAATTCTTATATCATGCTCCTTATAACTTCATACAGAATCACACAATTAAACATCCAAACGAATCAATCAGCTGTCCTCGCAATAAAATCTGTGGTCCAAGGAAAAGAAAGTAGTTTAGAATCAATTACCAAACACAGATTCGATTCAACGACAGGCTGCGATTGAATTTTCCATTGGAATCCAATGACATCTTGTAGTTGAATCGACGATACGATGTAATTCGTTACCAACTACACACTTCCCATTGGATAAAACATCGCTGTATTTGAGGAATGCTGAGTGTAACGTCCCATTAAATCCAAACGTAAGTCTTTGACAGAACGACAGAATTTTCTGTGTTTACATTGAACATCATACCATCACCATCATCAAAAAATGATGAAACTAAAGCTGCTCGTATCCTGTTTTTAGGCACTTAAGGGGCACCTTATCCCTTCCCTACTTTATTCTAGGAAAATGAGAATATGCTAGAAGTATCAAACTCATCAACCTCGCTTATTCTTTATTCATTGCACGCGAGAATGGCGACCAATAATAAGTCGTGCGAAAATCAGCTCTCGACAAAAGTGTGTAAAAGATGCAAATGTACAGCGCAAAGCGGCATGAAATGCATCAAATGTGATACAGTGATACATACGGGATGTGTAAAGTACTTAAAGAATGTTAAAGTACTGGATAATGAACAGATTATATGCTGCAATGGTATAACCTCTGAGAAACCAGATCCTGACAGCGATTCGGAACTCTTCGATGCGCTAGAAGAACAGGCAGTAGATTCCGAATCTTCAATTATATCATAAAACAGAAAGACCAGTTAATCCGAGAATTATATGATAAGATTGATATATTAAAAACCCATATTAAATTGCTAGAAGATAAGGAATCCAAAATACCATCCACAAAACATAATATAGAAAATTCCAAGAATGTACAGACAAAAAATTCTACGAAAATCACGAAGAATATACCTACCGTTACTTATGCTGAAAAGGAGATCCCACCAACAGATTTACAGGGTGTCTCAAACAAAATTGTAGCATCGGCAATATTAAACGAGCAAACAAAATTGAAATTCAGTGAAATAATTAACTTAACCAAGGACCAAAGAGATGGAAAAATAGCCTCAGAACCTGGATCCTCGTCGATGGTGCAGACTGTTCCTGCAGGAGTAGAAGACGATGCAGATGGAAATTGGAAGAAGGTGGAAAGGAAACCAAGAAGATGAAACGTGGTTATTGGTAACAGAGATGATACTAACATTAAGGGTGTTCCAAAATATACTTATTTGCATGTTTATAGAATAAACAAAGAAACAACTGTAGAGTCACTGACTGAGCTACTTGCTAGTCAATTCCCTGAAGTAGTTTGTGAAAGTATAACTGCAAAACATCCAGACATGTATTCCTCATTCCGAATAGGTATCTATGATCGTAATTTCCGGAAGGCAATGGATCCTGATATTTGGCCGTCTGGGGCTTGCGTAAGCCGGTTTTTATTCCTAAAGAGGAAGAGCAACGAAAACACCTAAGCTTTAATCCTACATTTCTTCTTATTAATATACAGTGCGCTAATGAATATAAATTAAATAATTTACTTACTGACCTTTGGTATGCTAACATTAATGTAATATGTATAACAGAAGTATGGTGTACGCCTGATATGATCTCTTTGCTCCATATTACTAATTTTACACTAGCAAGTAGCTATTCTAGAAGTAATTCTAAAGGTGGCGGCACTGCAATTTATATTAAATCGGGCCTACCGTTTGAGGAATTAGATTTATATGATATCTGCTTAGAAAAAGAATTCGAAATTTGTGGAATCTCATCAGAAATTGACGGCACAGGAAAAGCAATTATTTTGTGTTGTTATAGATCACCAAACTCAAACTGTAATGTGTTCATTGATTGTCTTACTGACTTACTTTATGACGTATATAAGACTAATCATACTATATTCTTGTTAGGGGACTTCAATATTGATCCGACTAGAAATAAGCGTGAATACGCAAAACTATGTAATGCGTTAAACGTTTTCGGCCTTACGCCAAGAGTTAAGTGGCCTACACGGGTGACTCATAGTACAGCATCAACAATTGATAACATATTCAGCAATTGCTCAACGGATTCAGCTTCTCTTGCAATTGATAATAATATTTCAGATCATCGCACTGTACTGTTTGATTGCGGGGACAGCGCGCAGATGGCTCCCTCTCATACTATGAATTTTGTCAGGTCTTTCACTGATCAGGCCATTGCAAATTTCATATCCGACATATCAACGGAAGATTGGCTCCAGGTATACGATTCAAACGATATAAACACAGCCTACAGTCAGTTTCATAGAATATTCTCTTATTACTTCGAAAAAAACTTCCCCAAACGCAAAAAAAATTGTCGTCCTGCGAATAGAAATCCCTGGATCAACGAAAAAATTATTGAATCAGGTGAAAAATTAAAAGATCTACATTATATAAAATTAGATAATCCAGATTTGTACGACTACTATAAAAGAGAAAAATTAAAACACAAAAAACTAATAAATTTTACAAGAAAACAATTTTATCAGGAAAAAATCACCCAGTCAGATAATCCGACAAAAACTGCCTGGCACACCATTCACCACCTCTTGAATAAAAATAAAAATAAACAAAGAAAGACCATATCCATCGTACAGAATGGCAACCTTATCAGCAACGATGAAGAAATAGCTGAATTATTCAATGAACATTTTTTTCTGGCACCAATAAATATCTCAAATCAAATAAACTCAAATATAAATCATAATGGCATTAGTAAGGGAACGATTCCAGCCACAAATTCAGTATGTAATTCTATCTTTCTCCATACTTATAACAATGCTGAACTATATTCACTCCTTTACAATAAAATAAAAAACAAATACTCTAGTGGTTACGATGACGTTCCAATGTTTTTGATAAGGAAAGTTCTCCACATCGTTATAGATCCTCTTGTATATTTAGTGAATCTATCTTTCCTGACTGGAGCCTTCCCTGAGCGCTTGAAACTTGGAAAATTAGTACCGATACATAAAAAAGGAAATGTTAAATCCATAGAAAACTACCGACCAATTATAATACCTTCTGTTTTTTCCAAAGTATTTGAATATGGATTTTTACATCGACTTTTAGGGTACCTAGAGAAGCACGCCGTTTTCTCAAATAATCAGCATGGCTTTATAAATAATCGATCCACTAGTACAGCATTATACTCGTATTATGAGCGCATAGTCAGCTTTATAGAGGATGGAGAATGTCCAGTAGGTATATTTTGCGATTTGAGCAAAGCCTTCGACTGCGTGAATCATTCAATACTTTTAGATAAGCTAGTTAGATACGGCATTCGAGGAAATGCTTCCTGCTGGTTAAGTTCTTTCCTAACTGATAGACAACAATATGTATACATTAATGACTCTGCGGTATCAAAAAGCATAACAATCAACATTGGTGTTGCCCAAGGTTCAATTCTAGGGCCATTTTTATTTTTGCTATACATTAACGACCTGGACAATCTACAAGTACCAGCAGCCTTAACTATGTATGCCGACGATACGTCGATCATTGTCTTGGATAAATCGGACCTGTCTTTGAATATAAAATGTAATACAGTAACCAATACGGTAAATCAATGGTTTTGTGAAAACGGTTTATTTCTGAATGCCGAAAAGACGGCCGTACTTCGCTTCCATAATCCGCAGAAACAGTGTGATAATATTTGCATTACTATTAACAACCATACCGTAACCACTGATGATTCAAACTTCACAACATTTTTAGGACTACGTATTGACTGTTGTTTTACATGGAAATATCACTGCGAGTTCTTGACATCAAAACTAAATTCCTCAGCTTTCATGTTTATTAACCTTAGGAATATCTTAGAAGTAGACCAATTATTGATGTTGTACTATGCTCAGGTAGAAAGCAGACTGAGGTACGGCATCTGCATATGGGGTATGAGTGCATCCATACATGATGTCTTCATTGCACAAAAAAGAGTAGTACGATGTATAGCCGGTCTTTCCAGGAGGGACTCCTGTAGGGATACATTTCGTAATCTTAATATTCTAACTGTCACCAGTTTATTTATAATTGAAATGTGCACATTTGTATATAAAAACAAACAAAATTACAGTCGTGTCTGTGATATACATAAAAAAAGTACCAGACAACAATCTGATATACAGGGTGGGCCAATAGTGCGTGGACGGAGGATTGTGGGCTTACCGAAAAATATTCCAAAAATCTGTCACTTGATCAGGGTAGGGACCCTTGAGGGCTATTACGTAAAAATATTTTCACTTAAATTCTGACGTTTATACAGGGTGATTCATATCAAACTTACATTTGTTTGAATGGAACCCCCTATATATTATTGCATATTTGGATTCCTTGGTCAATTCTAGTGTGACTTTATGTATCACACATCGAACTTCAAACAAACCGTTTAGGCGCAAATCACCATTTTTAGTATAAGTAGGTATCAGAAAAAAATTAACTGTCGCAGCGATTATAAAACTTAGAGGGCCTTGACTTTGCAGTACGACTAAGCATGAAATGCGTCACCTTAAGTCAGACGGCTAAATTTGAATTCTTTTTGTACTTGAAGAAATCAAAGGATAAATTAAGGAAACTTCAATCACAGATAACTTGATTTTTTCAAATGGGAATGCCTATTTTGGTTTAAAGAATCAAATGTTAAATTTGATTACCTTTCTAACGATATAGCATTATTGGTATAAATCTTTGTTGGTTTTCATTTTATTTCAAATTTTCAGTCAAATCGGCGTTTTTCAATTTTCCTGCATGCAAGCAACCTAGTAGGCCATGAAAAATAAAAAAAGCTCGTTAATATGGAAGAAAGGAACTAACTTAGTAGAAAGATGCAAACTAACCTGAGCAACGAGGCAAGATTATCAAAATTCCTTACAACATATTAGCTCTAACCAGAAACAATAGTGGTAACAAGAACGCTCATTTTTCACAGCCTACTAGCTATTAACCAATTTCCAAAGTCAATAAAAAAATATTTAATCAAAGGAAAACTACTAGTGATTGTTGCTGGCAGTAGAATATCTTTGTCTTCTGAATAAATTTTCACATTTAATGCTATGAAAAAGTAGCCATTTCCATAAGTCAAAAGCAATGATACCTCTGACTGGAACCCTTCAAATTCTTCTTCTGCTTATTAGCAAAGTCGTGGAAAATGAAACTTGATTTGCAGTCTGTTTGAATTGCAAAACATAATTTAGTTTGTAGAAAACTACATGAAATAATCGCAATTACAACATAGCGTAATTAAAAAATTCTAGCAATTATTTCAATAGATGTTCAGAATGCTCCAGCTGGAGATATCTTCACTTTTGACTTAACTAAACGGAAATGACTAATTTTTTTATCCCATTAAATGTGAAATTTCATTCTAAACATGTTAGACTGTAAGCAAAAATCGCTGGTAGTTGTCCTTTTGTTTCAAAATTTTTAATCGTTTTAGAAAGTTGTCAAGCTCTAGTAGATCTCAATAGCTAGTAGGCTGTGAAAAACAAACACTTCTGTCATACCCCAGCTACTCATTGACATTAGATATCTTGCCGCTGCTGTATCCGGTTAGAGCTAATATGTTGTAAGAAATTTTCATAATCTTGCCTCGTTGCTCTAGTTAGTTTGCATCTTTCTACTAAGTTAGTTGGTTTCTTCCATATTAACGAGCTTTTGTTTATTTTTCATGGCCTGCTAGGTTGCTTGCACGCAGGAAAACACCGATTTGACTAAAAATTTGAAATAAAATGAAAACCAAGAAAGATTGATATCAAGAACGCTATATCGTTAAAAAGGTAATCAAATTTTACGTTTGATTCTTTAAACCAAAATAGGCATTCCCATTTGAAAAAATCAAGTTATCTGTGATTGAAGTTTCCTTAATTAATCTAGTGATTTCTCCAAGTACAAAAAGAATTCAAATTTAGCCGTCTGACCTTAGGTGACGCATTTCATGCTTAGTCGTACCGCAAAGTCACGGCCTTCTAAGTTTTATAATCGCTGCGATATTCAATTTTTTTCTGATACCTTCTTATACCAAAAATGGTGATTTGCGCCTAAACGGTTCGTTTAAAGTTCCATATGTGATACATAAAGTCACACTAAAATTGGCCAAGGAATCCAAATATGCAATAATATATAGGGGGTTCCATTCAAAAAAATGTAAGTTTGATATGAATCACCCTGTATAAACGTCAGAATTTAAGTGAAAATATTTTTACGTTATAGCCCTCAAGGGTCCCTACCATGGTCAAGTGACAGATTTTTGAAATATTTTTCAGTAAGCCCACAATCCTCCGTCCACGCACTATTGGCCCACCCTGTATATGTCCCCTTCAGAAAGTACCTACTCGGTTTTAATGCACCCAGCTGTCTAGGCCTTAAACTTTTTAACAAGTTACCAGATGACATAAAAAATCAGCGAGGTTTGCATAGTTTTAGAGCGAAAATTAAGAACTTCTTAGTGAACAAATGTATATACAATCTAAATGAATTTTTGTAACATTTCATAGTCCAAGTTTTATGCTCGCACTATAATAGTTCCTTAGTATTGTATATATATGTGTATATATATATATATATGTATATGTGTGTATATATAGGAGTCTATATAGGTGTATATATGTATGTTTCCTTAATTATTATTGTACTACTCTTAATTTTTCAATCTCTGTATTTATTATTCTCAATTATTGTATTTCCAGTTTTTTTTTTCTCTTGCTGTTTTCTTATGACGATTCCAACACGATCTTGTATTGTCTTCTGGAAAATAAATATTGTATTGTATTGTATTGTATTGTATTGTATTGTTTCAAGCTAGGTGAGTATCAGCAATACGTGTATCTGGAGATGCGAGTAAGGGCTACACTACCATGAAGTCTGGAGTAATGCTGTTCGAAGGGAGACAGTCTTATTACTTTTTGACAGAATACAAAGGCGAATTTCCGTTCCGCATAGAAGATCGATGCATTATCCTGAAAAGAAATAATTCTTGTCATATCCCAAACTTTTTATCAAATATCAGTCCGCGACGTTAAGGCCCAAGAAAAAAATTACCTTTTATTATCTTCCCTCCATTTAATGACTCGCTTTGATATCGTGGTAAGCCGAACGAAAAAACATGCATCATTTGACTGAGGGTCTATCTAACTCCCGGGAGCCAATCAGACAGATGTATCTTTTATCAATCAAGTGGGATTACCTTGAACCCTTGTCTGGAGTTTGGAAGGCAAAGGCTCATGTGTTGTATGGATTTTGTGTGGTGGAACAAAGAATAATGGTCGTTTATTTTTGTTTGATGACATTTGTTGCATTTGTTGACTAATGGGGACATAATATAATGCGGTAAAGCTACGTCAATCACCACCAATCACTTTTAAAAGCCTAGAAGAGCATAGCTTCATGAAGACAGTTATTAGGTCAGGGCGGTGGCATTAAATTTCACCGGATCATTACACTGAGGCTAGACTTTTCAGTGTAGGCATTCTTGATGATGATGAGAAAAAATGTCTATGTTAGCTGGACTAGATCCGTGACCTAAGACTTTGAGAGCCTGCGTAAGTCGCAAAAACAATTTTTTTTCGGGGTATTATATTGAAGTTGAAAACTTTGCAGATAGTTTTTGGAGATGACGAAAACATATGTTAGCTGCATAATTTCTGTGAACACATTAGATGCGCGCATCATCATGAAGATTGTAGAGGGTGTATCAACGATGTGTAGGTGGATGATAGCTACTTGCCTATTTGAGATAGGAAAAAATGTCTCAAATAAAAAATGTAGGAAGCCCTCAAAACTCTGTTACAGAAATATTTACCATTATACAAGGTGTTAAATAAATGTGTGACATCAATTATTCCTTTTAATTGAGTCCCCTGTATATTATTGCATATTTGGATTCCCTTGGTCGATTATAGCATGAGTTTATCACACATGGGAGCCGTTTAGCGCAAATTGCCATTTTTGTTATAAACAGATGTTAAAAAAAATTGAGTATCTCATCGTGTATATAACCTAGAAGACTGTAACTTTGCGGTCTGACTAACCATGAAGTATGTCAACTTTTATAATTGTAAAATCGGTAGATTAATTAAGGAAACTTCAATATTATTACAGGTTCATTGCTTCAAATCATGTTCAAATGGGAATGCCTACTTTTGTTTAATGATGTAGGACTATCGATATCAATATTTTGCCGTTTCCATCATATTTATAAATATGCAATAATAAACAGGTGATTTTATTTAAAAAAATAACCTTGATAGGTCACACATTTGTATAATGGTAGATATTTTTGTAACAAAGATTTTATTGCCCTCTCCATTTTTTCCTAACTCAAATAGGCTATCGTCTATCTGCAAATCTTCGACATCACTTAATTTTTTTCTGAGACTTATGCAGGCTTTCAAAATCATAGGCCACGGAGTCGCGCCAGCTAGCTTACATTTTCTTAACCTTTATATGTAATAATAATCGAAAAAGAGCTGTAAATGTCCAATACAGTCACCGTGAAACTTTGTCACTAACTTCCTGACCATAAGTGTCAGCTGCTGGATACGGCATAGTGAATAGTAATTCAATTATATGTTAGTTTGGAATCATAACAATTTTTATACTTGTAAAGAACTTTCTTACCTTTAAAAAATGACTTGGCTATAGTGTCCTTCAAAACATATTTGTGCACCTTTTCTCCCGCTCAATAGGAGAGGAGATTAATGTGTATTCTTCATATCGCGTACTATCAGTAACTGCTGCACCGATTTTGATGAAATTTGGTGTGTCAAAGCCATGTCAATTACTATTCTTTGAAAATCGTTGCAAGAGATATTGACAAAAAATGAAATTGCACCATATTTCGCATTTTGGTGCTTAGGAGTAATTTACATTTTTTGTTTTTGAAGAAGGAACTAAATTTAGGTGCTTGGGGAGGGTGTGAAAGAGGAATCTGCAATACTATTAAAAACATTATATTAGTGATGTTTCTACACTTCACGGACCTAAGCCTCCCTTCAAAAGGACTCAGCTGTTTGAACTGGCTTTCCCGCCAACTATTGATGAGTGAAACGGCGCAGCCTACAACTCGAATAGCATATCTTCCTGGCTCCATCTTGATTTCCATGGCAATGCGCTGAGAAATACTAAAGAATACAGCTGTGGCACGCCCAATAACCGGAGGTACAAGGTCACCCATTTGTTTTATATGGATGACCTGAAACTTTATGCCTTCGGCCAACGCGAACTACGATACAACAATCGCTGAGGGTGGTACAGGATTACAGTCATGCTATTGGAATGGAGTTCGTAACAGATAAATTTGCATTAGTTCATCTCAAGAAAGGACGAAGCGGATTTAATGGAGATGAGGAACAGCTCGTTGATGGGGGCATCCTGCGACAAGTGCATGCCGGAGATACTTATACCTACCTTGGAGTGGTGCAGCGTCATGTCCGAGAGGCAGAATTTCTCAAAGAGGAGTGTCTCAGCCGCAAGTATTTGCACCGACTCCGGCAGATCTGGTCATCAGAATTGTCCGGCAAGAACAAAGCCGCTGCCCTATGGTTATTATACACCTTTAGTGCTATACACTGGTAAGTAAACGAGCTGAAGGAAATCGACACAAAGAATCGCAAAAGGATGAATATGGACAGAAGTCTGCATCCTACGTCCTCTGTCTCGCGAATATACCTCCCGCGACACTTGGGAGAGCATAAACTATTGAGTTTGGAGCGTCTGCACAACAGAGTAGTATTGGCCACTGCCTGCTATTTAATGAACAGCACCAATCCCCTGATCCGCTTTGTGCGAGAGCACGATAATGCAGATAAAGGAGACTTTTTTTTAGCGCAGCGAAACGAGCAGCCGAGGAGCTCAGTCTATTACGGAACTTGCTACCGCACAACTAAAATCCCACTTAAAAACTGAAGTCGACTTCCTTTTAAGACTTCATAAAGATAAGCCAATGCACGGAGCCTTCTACAAACATCTAGAAGAGCATGGCTTGTCTGAGCAGTTGACCTTCTCTTTCTAGTGAATCTATTCTCTAAGGAGGAGGAAAAATAGACTAAATATCAGGAGTTGCTCGGACAACCTCGCAGTCTCTGGCCGGACTACACTGTTAGTCTGCTGGTTATGGTCATTGGATCCCTAGGTGGAACGAGGAATACGCTGCTCTCTACACTGTGCAAAATACCGGTGTGCCGTGCGGCCCCGCACATCTTAGCCGCCAGAATGCAGAAGGCAGTCATCCTTGGGTCCCTTCATCTACTTAGGGCGTACGATTCGCGGACCCAGTGATTGCTCACTTCACGGTGTGAGGAGTAGTCACTGAGTAGTGGAACAGCAGGTCGGTGTCTCGGAGTTCGGGCCGCGCTTTTTTGTTTTTTATATAATAATAATTTTATTCATCCATCAGATCCTGCCGCACACTATAGCCTGCCACTAGAAGTATCTTTCACAGGTCAATGGATAGCCTATTATGAATGCAACGAATTTTTGAGTTTCAAAACCCCCCATCCCCAACTAACCCAATTTCACCCCCACCCAAAAAAAGGCAGAAAGTGATCAGGAACCCCTAACACGCCTAAAAACGAACTATGGTTTTTATAATTTCAGTATTTTTATTATTACTGCGGTGCCACTGACACGATTTTTAAAAATCATAAACGTTTTCCATCATCGGCATAGTAGAAATACTGTGTGAAAGTTCCATTGAAATCAATATAACGATTTTCATGTTACATGATACAGAACGATCAGGAGAAATACACATATCAGAAAACTCCAAGTCCCTTGGTTTCTGTAATAGGCAAGTCAGTGTTCGGATGGATCTAAAAAAGTGTATTATGATGCTAGGTTTTTCTTTTACAGGGCGGTGGACAGCCTATTATGAATACAACAAATTTTTCAGTTTAACCCCCACCCCCAACCACCCCAATTTTAATCCGACAAAAAAAGTAGAAAACGATCAGGAACCCCTAAAACGCCTCAAAACGAAGTTTGAGGAATATTTGAAATTTTTTGTTTTCTGTTAATTACTCCACCGCCAATGCACCAATTTTCAAAATTATAGCAACGTTACCTAATAGAACCCCGTAGCATACCGGTACCCAAATTTTATCAAAATCCATGCAGCGGTTGCTGAGATTACGAGACTGGAAGAACGCCAACAAACCGGCAGACAGGCCGACAGACAGACACACCAAGTGACGTGGATTTTCGTTATGTAGGTATCATAAAACGCCCAAAAAATTGTGTTATCACAGAATCGAAAATTTTCGCGATCACAATACTCCGCTCACCTATAGGTGGGGGAAATAAATTGATGCAGTATGTAACGAAATTCATTAGTACACATATTTTTGTATACACTTAGAAGTTATGGTGATTTAATCATTGTTTCTAACCCATGATACTAGTCCATCGTTGCACTGTAGTTCAAGGTCCAATGGGCGCAAAAGGGGACAATTATTAAAATAGGAAGCAGCTGCCATAAAAAATATAAAATAGAAGCTCCAGTGGTCTGCTAGCCTCATTATTAATGCGCCAGAGGCAGTCTGCTTTCCTTTTGCCAAGTGCTTTCAACCGTTTCTCTTCTTCTAAGCGGTAATACACCTTGGAATTTATTCTTTTCTAACTACACTATGGTCATAATTGCGAAAGCACAAGAAATTAAAAGCTTGAGTAAAAAATAGCGCCGCAGTTTGTGAATTTCAACTTTCGTTGACATTCCATTTGCTAATCAAATATATTTTACGCTAGGATAGGGTGCTGTTTAATATTTCCTCTCATCAGCATAAGGTATATTTACGTTTCAGGCGCCTGGGTGAAATATATACCAAATATGCAGTGTACTGTAATTAATGTTGTCCATCCTAATTAAAGAAGATACTTTTATAAAAAGACGTAGAAATAGGTCAGAAATTATTTAAAGGGTTCCATATCTACCTGCGTTTTTCTTTCAGACAGATTATCCTATATATTTTTTTAAAATTGGAATTGACTTTGATTCTAGTCTTCAACAATGTCAAATGAATTGTTTCGTTGTTAATCCAAACAAAAAAAAGCACTCTATTTTGAGCTACTTTTAAAACGAAGATCCAAACCAATGTGCTGACCTTTCAGTAGTAGCATATAGCATCTTGAGCATAAAAATAGTGTGTAGTATAGAAGAATGAATCAGAATTGTAGGCTATGAATGGAATGGCTACCATAAAAACATTTGGATTAAAATTATTCAGTTTGATTACACTTTTCTTCTAGAGAATCAGAATTAGCAAATATTTTGCCTTTTTGGCTACCTCCGCTGTGTGTTGTAGAATATAAGTTGTTGACAAAAATTAGACACTAACTAATAAATGGTATCAGTATGACAGCACTGACCTTAGAAAACTTTTAAGCTCCGCCATAGCTCTCGCTTTCGCTCATCGTCCGTAAAGTGATGGCTATATTGTGTTGTTAATAAATTTCCAGAATTGACGGCAATGGCTTCTGATCTGTCAAAGTTTCCAACTACTTCTTTTATGCCTTCGAAATTCCCAAACAATACAGCTTCCAACAAAGTTCCCCATCGTGTTAAATATCGGTTCTGGAGGTAGTGTTACGTTTGGTAGTTGCTCTTTGTATGACTGTATTCGTGATGGTGCTTTTAAAAAGAAGAAATCAATTTACTGACAATCTCGAACTCTTTTCTGATCTCCTCCGCAACTCGATGCAATCAGAAGGCTAGACAGGTAATGTAAAAATTTTTTGGGTAGAATACCTTCAGAGCTTGATCAGTTTCACCGTCAGGAACAAAAACATGTATCTTTTCAGAAGAATCAACAAATAGTGATCTGATGGAATTATTTATGAACCGTGCAATAGTTGAATTTGTTGAATAGTTGAAAAATAGTTGAACAGTAGGCAGTACTCACAGGTTCATCAATTTGATGTTTTTTTGATATTCATTTTTCACAAACCTTGCTGAAAATCATAGTGCCATCAGTCGTACATTCGCGTGGTTAATTTTTTGTGCAAGACTCCGTCTGGGTATCATTTTCTCACTGCGGCATTATTTCAACAAAAATAGTGTTTTCTCTAGATAGATAAACGAATACAGCGAGACAAAAAAGGCCGGCTTATTTCCTAAAAATCCCATCCGCGATCGTTGAGCCAAATGGACTGGTCGACAACTGATCCGTATTCGCCTAACTCGAGCACATTGGAGTTGGTACCGGATATGAGACTGATTCGGTCAGTCACAATGCCGCAGAGCTGCACTCCTACGGATTTATCCGTAGATTATCGGATTTCTGAACGTGTCTACGGATTTTCCGACTTCACTCCACTGATTCTTCTGCATCTCTTGACTGTCAGGCAGTGGTTCATACATCGATGTCCTCTTGCAATCGCGTATTTGACAGTTTAGAAAGAAATTTGAAAATTTTTGAAATCATCGAGAATTTGCGGGAAGTATGACAAATAGTATGTAAATTGTAAATGATGATAGCATACGCACTACAGAATTTCCAGCCGTAGTTTCTAAAGAATCAAATTACATTTCTAAGGCGTCAATTGTAAATTCAAAATAGTCAGGTGAATTTTCTAAAGCATCAAATGAAGTTTCAAAAAATCAATTGTAAATTCTAACTCATCAATAATTGTAGTTTTCCAAAGAGTCAAATTAAAGTTCTAAGTCATCAGTTGTAGTTTCTAAAGTCAATTCGATATTCTAAAGTGCCTGAGGCTGCATAGGTAGACCAAAATAAATACGGTATGGTAAAACGTAGCAAAATTATTTCGCATTCCTATATTGATTTTTCAAAATTTATTGTGCAAGTGATTCATATCCACACACATGCATAATCACAATGGCCCGTAAAGACAAGGGAAATTATTTGCGATCCCATTTACTCCATCCCGAATCTCGAATTGCTTCTGTAGGTAGATGTCTCCTATATATAAAATTGTACGCAAATCAGACACACACAGTAATCTCAGTATTGCGCTAGACATTACCATAAAGTCCGGACAAAACGCGTTTTGAAGCCTTTGTAATTTTACTTATTTACGCCAATTTTTTTGGTACCCATACTTTGAAATTACAATTAGCATTACAAAAGATGGAAATGAGTAGGTAGGTATTATACCAATAATGTAAAATGGTTATATTCGCAACGCGACATATAAAATGGCATCACGGATAGTAATATGACAGTTTTAAATAAACTAAAAGTCAAAGGCTCGTTGGTCCAGTGGGTAACGCAACGTCTTCGTAATCGATAAGTCCGTGACCAAAATTTGACATTTCTTTTATGTCATTCGTCATCTATTGGTTCCTGGGAAATTATATTTGTTTTAGTATTTACAACTCACTATTGAAAATTACATTTGACGCTTTTGAAAACCCAATTGACGATTTTATACTACAAATTATTGACGTATTTGAATTTACAACTGTCTGTTTGAATTTACATTTGATGCTTTGAAATATTCATCTGACTATTAGAGATTAAAATTGACGAGTGGGAAAATTAACGTGACCGTTTTCAACCATCACTTATTTGACGCTTCAGAAGTTACAGCTAGAAAAGATGTAGTTTATGTTGTGTGAGATAATTGTCCTAATATGATATATCCTAAGGCTTACACAACCTCCTTCTTTTTTTGACATAAGTTCTGAAGCGAGGAGAAACTTTTACGCCCGATTTCTCGTCGTTCCTCGATCTTTCCCTCAACAGCCAGCTGTAAAAAGTCGTACTTGTTGTTTATAAAAATATGGCCAAAATAAGCAGCTCCTCTTTGCTTTTATTGCGGCTAAAAGTTTCTGTTCTTTACTCGTCCTTCTTATACTTTTCTAGCAGTAGTTTGAAAAGCATCGAACTACACTTCTAAGTCGCCAATTGAGGTTTTGAATTAAGAAAAAAAAATATATTTTTTTTGTGATAAATGGAAAGATCATATATAAGTCTCATAACAAAACTGTTTTTGTCTTCTTTTTTTCGCAATAATTCAAAACTTATGTCAAAATAAAAATGGGTCTTTGAATCGAGTACCGAAAACACGCCGACGGCTCCCGAGTCCGTGTGACGTCACCATGGCGGTCAAGATGATCCTTAGGTCAACGACGTCCTACTCCGATACTAGATTCTAGATTCCCAACCAATCGCGAAAATACGTACTGGTAGACTGGTAACTAGTGGATATTTGTTGCAATACAGTCGATAAATGAAGCTTGCAGCTCGAGACGAAGTCTAAAAGGGGGGATACACGTACGAACTTTAAGTACGCGGTTTTTAAGTACGCGAACTTACTCGGCTCGACGTCGGTGACACACGTAAAGCTGAAATCACGCATTTTGATGATTTTCCTAAATAAACAAAACTTTTAACAAACGCCAAACACAACAAGCGTTGCGTATCGATGGCCTGCCGAATCAAAGTGGTGGCTCGGGGCTCGCAGTACGAGCCGAGACAAGCTACGAGCAAGATTTCAAACCACTTGGATCGCCGGCGGTTTGCGCGATGGTTTTAAAGTACGCGTACTTACGGTGACACACAGGCGAAAAAGGTCGTCGAGCCATAAGTACGCGTACTTGCTCGTACGTGTATCACCCCTTTAAGATCGAAATAAATATGTTTTTGAATGTTTGAAGTTGAAGTCAGATTACAGATTCCAGTAAGTAAGTACCTAATCAAATATGTTTCGTTGAAAAGATCTCCGCAATCGAAGGATGGCCCAGTGGTTAGAGAGTCCGATAGTGGATCTTAGGGTCTTTGGATCGAAACCCAGGCCTTCCAACTTTTTTTTTTATTTTAGTTATCAAAAAATTTATTGATGTGCTTTTTGCACTTGTTACGCACATTTTTCTACGATCAACATAAATATGTGTTTGAATCAAATTTTGTTAGACATATAACTTGCACCGCACATTGCAAACACTAAGTACAGGAGGCGGCGGACAATTCAAAAAATCAGTGGAAATGAGGTTTGTCCGTCAATATCAATCGCCATTAATTTTTTTTTAAATGTAATAGTTGGTTAATAAAACAAAATCTCTTCATCCATTCAATTCATTCATTTTTCAAGTTTTTTAATGTAAAAAAGTAACTCAAACTCGTAGTCACATTCTGTTTATCACTTGGTATTATTATTTATTTAACTTTGGGCAATGAAGCTTAACAATTAAATTTTCATAAAAATTTAACAAGAACTGTGCAGTGCAAGTAATATGTCTAACAAAATTTTATTCAAACACATATTTATTTTGATCGTAGAAAAAATGTGCGTAACAAGTGCAAACAGCACAATACATCAATAAATTTTTTGATAAAAAAAGATAAAAAAAAGTTGGGAGGCCTGGGTTTCGGTCTAAAGACCCTGAGATCCACTACTGGACTCTCTAACCACCCTTTAATTGAGGAGATCTTTTCAGCGAAACATATTTGATTAGGTACATTCAAAAATATATTTATTTCGATCGTAGACTTAGTCTCGAGCTGCAAACTTCATTCATCGTCTAAGCTACAACAAATACGAGTATACACTAGTTACCAGCAAGTATTTTCGCGATTGGTTGGGAATCTGGAATCTAGTATCGGAGAAGGACGTCGTTGGTCAAAGGAGCATCTTGACCGCCATGGTGACGTCACACGGGTTCGGGAGCCGTCGGCGTGTTTTAGGTACTCGATTCAAAAACTCATTTTTATTTTGATATAACTTTTGAATTGTTGCGAAAAGAAAAGAAAACAAGAATAGTTTTGTTATAAAACTTATAATTATGATCTTTCCATTTATGACAAAAAATTTTTTATTTAAAACCTCAATTGTAAATTCAAACTGGAAATTATAATACTACATCTGAAAGTTTGAATTTACAATTGACGCTCTATAAATTTAATTTTTGAAACTGCTGCTGGAAATAGTACCCTACTGTTTTTTACTCGCTATTACTCGTCTGTTTGATACACAACCTCCGAAGGAACAAAAAGACGTAAAAGCTGTAAGACCAAAATTAGGTAACACATTGTACATAAGGCGCGCACTATCATAACCAATAATATGACTTCTGGAATTATGGAGTTATGGAATTCGAATACTAGTTAAAAGCGTAAGGTTCATTAATGTTTTATGATTGTAGAATAACCTGTTGCTAAGAATATGTCTACCATACGGTCGAAACAAATCAATTTCCAAACCTATTATGTACAATATATTAAACTGATAACGAGAGACATGTTCCTATTTTGTACATAGGATGTTTCTCATAGGTTTCAGAGATTACAAACGCTATTGAGCTATCCCATTTCAGTGCATGCAATCCCATCTTGTCAACACAAATTCTAAAACAGAAATCGATACTGTAATATCCGGCTTTGTCCCGCGCCATTACTATAATTTAAGTAAACCAGAAAATAATTATGAAATGTCATGTTGCCAACAATTATTTCACAATTCTCCCCATCCAAGCAATTGAATTTAAATGTACCGTGTCACTCTAATTCAACTCTACAAGCTTCCCAAATTAATTCCATTACGCTAATTCGACAGAGTTGTCGGTGCAGGAACTAGAATGGTAAGCTTCTTCCTTTCTTCCTAGAAGTGTGCACACCTTTAATTTACATCTTGAAGACGTTCGTAGGCGTAAGCTCCCAAAGGATGCCACAATCCGCTTATTCTGATGATTACATTAATTGTGGGAATCAAACAAATATGTCATTTCTAAAACTTAGTAATTCAGTAGAAAGAAAATGTTATCCAGTTTTACTTCCCACACCGATAGGTGAAGAGTGCATTGTGATCGCGAAAATTTTCGATTTTGAGATAATATACTTTTTGGGCGTTTTATGATGCCTACATAACGAAAATCCACGTCACTCGTTTTCGTCGGTCTGTCTGTCGGTCTGTCTGTCTGTCGGTCTGTCTGTCTGTCGGTCTGTCTGTCTGTCTATCGGTCTGTCTGTCTGTCTGTCGGTCTGTCTGTCTATCTGTTGGCGTTCTTCTAGCCTCCTAATCTCAGTAACCGCTGCATGGATTTTGATGAAATTTATGTAGTGATATTGTGTAGGGTCATAGTAGGTAATGTTGCTACAATTGTGAAAATCGGTGCATGGGTGGCGGAGTAATTAGCAAAAAACGAAAAATTTCAAGTATGCCTCAAACTTCGTTTTTAGGCGTTTTAGGGGTTCCTGATCATTTTCTACTTTTTTTTGGGTGGGGGTGAAGTTGGGGAGGTTGGGGGTGGGGGGTTATAAAGCCGAAAAATTTGTTGTCCTCATAATAGGCTGTCTACTGACCTGAGAGAGAAAGACCTAGCGGTGTAATACATTTTTTTAGGTCTATCCGAACATTGCCTTGCCGATTACAGAAACCAAGGGACTTGAACTTTCTGATGCATACAAAATACATACGAGTATTACTTTGGATCGTTCTGTATTGTGTACGTGGAAACTTCTGAATTGACTTTAATGACATTTTGACACAGATTTATTACCGCGACGGGTATGAAAAGCGCGTATTGTTTTTAGAAATCATTTCAGTGGCGCCGCGGCAATAATAAAAAACTGAAAATATAAAAAACAGCTCAAACTTCGTTTTAGACGGTGTAGGGGTTCCTGATAATTTAAATGTCTTTTTTGTTGGGGGCGAAATTGGGGTGGTTCGGGGGTGGGGGTTTGTAAAACTCAAAAATCTGTTGTATTTATAATACATTGTCCATTGACCTGTGAAAGAAGCACCTAGTAAAATAAAACATTTCTTTTGCGGTCGGGTGAGCGATGATTTGGCTGCAGGGGCATCTAGACTAGACTATAGTTTCATGTTATGGGAAAGTAATAAAACTGGTATCATCGGAATGTGTGGGAAGTACTGAGTCAATCAACTACATTTTTTTAATATTTAGTAGGAAAGGTTCTTCCAATTTTGGAATAAAGTGCTACAGATGTTTTTTACTCAAAGAGCTGAAGGGCTGAAATTCATATGAACGCGAAAAACTATATAAGTAAAAATCTAAATTGCAAAACGTTGAGTCTTACAAACAAATTTGAAAAAAAAATTCACATAACATTCACAATTACCATTTGAAAGATTTTAACAATTTTCTCAAAATGTAACTGGGTCAAAAAATAAAAATTGGAAACCAGTACATTGAACTATGGACCAGTAACAATAAAATGCAAAGCATACATGGATCATAAAAAGCAAAAAACATTAAACAAATCTCAGGAGATGGTTAAAAAGAGTAACAAATGCCGTTTGTCAACCCACCCGATTTTTGATATCTGCTGCTGTTTATTGAAGGCAGTATGAGGAAAGTATGAATATTCATACTTACATATTATTTAATAGATATACCCGGTTTAATCAAGAAGGCAGACAAATATTTGATTAAGTTGTTTTATTGTGGTTTAAGTTTAATGTAATTAGTAATCAATAAATTATAAATCTGACACATATAGACAGTGTCACTTTTTCTCATTGACAGCCTTATTATGCTTGGAAATGTAAATCGTTTCACTGATCAGTCGTTCCTCGTAATTAATTATACCACGTTATTTTGCTTTATTTTGCTGCTTGTTAGCCTTAATTTTTAAGATCTATACTCATTAATTTTTTTTACTATCTTTGCTTGTTGAGTTCATATAACACTTTGTAATCAGCTCATTTTGACGTTTAATAATAATAATTTATTTTTGTTTCTTTTAAAAGTTCCATTATTGTAAAAATTGGATACAGCACTCATTGGAGACTACTACGCCACCTGTTGGTTATTACAGAAAGCCAAAAAATGAATTCTATTGGTTTTTCTTGAGTATTACCTATAGAATGATTACTAAGACGTTGTGACGGAGGCTATATCCTATGTCCTGCCCTATAGGGCAGCAATTTTTCCTGAAACTCACAGCCCATTTGTCATAGTACTTATCTTATCGGTATCTCCGGTTCAAAAATAGCTAGGAATTTCAGTCTTATACTGACTTTTTAAGAATATTGTCCTCTATATATCTATCTATCTATATAGCCGTGCGTTGTTCGCATCAAAGGTATAGTCGCGTGCGTGAAATTATACCCTTGTGCAATTTTTAGGACAACTATTATTTTTACGACAGTGCGATTCTGCTACTTACTCGTACTCACCCTCACGTCTTTCTCTGATGTCAAAGCAGATCATCTGGCGATCTGCCCCAACAATAAAGCTAAATCCACAGTGCGATGTCCTACCGCGTGATTTTTTTCCAGCAGTTCACAGCCTGTGTACTGATTCTTAACCTAAACGCAGGTCGAATAAAATTTCTCCTGAACTTTGCCAGTTTGTACCCGGTTTCCCTCCGAGGCTCATAAATGGAAAAGAGGGATATCTTGATATGCCTTTTATTGCGGTCCAAAAAAGACATATCAAGAGATGTCACCACTACTAGATTTACTCCTATATAGCATTAAGGCCTATGAAAGAATATTTCTATATAGAATATCAAGAGTTGAAGAAATTTGACAAAAAGTTTTTTCGGTATTTTGGAATGACTAAAGAAAGTTTCGTACCTTGTTTATTTCAACTTGAAATGTTATGGAACCATAATTATAACTTACAACTAATTTTTCAACTTCTATGTCATAACTATTGAGTCAATGGCTATGACATATCCACTGAACTGGAGTTCACCTGAAGAAGATTGAAGATAGTAGATCAATCGAAACATTTCGGCGTAGGGATGTGGCGACCCCATCGCCCAGAGGTGATGGTACACCTTGCACCGACGACGGTGCATCATGTACTATTATCTCTGCAATCAGCCACAGGGGGGAGAAGTGCAGTCACTTAGCTTCGCCCGCGGTGCAATCACCCCCACATCGGAATATTTCCGGGAAACTAGAAATAGGTTCCCGGAAATAGGCGGCAACAAATGGCCTCACGGTTCATGTTCCGTCGCTAGGCTGATGTTCTCGGTTTCTCATAAGTGACAAATTAAATAAATTAAAAGTAAAAAAATGCTCAATGGCTCTTCCAGGATCAAAAGATGCCGGAGGTAAAATACCTGGCCGCTCGGATCTCCAGGTGCCAGGTGGTCCGGGGGAACATTAAGCGAAGTTTGTTTAAAAAATTGAACTGCCACTCCTCGTCAGGCTAACAACAGAAGCCGTCCTTCGCAGCAACCTCGCATTGACGACAGGCCCGAAGGCCAGAGAAACTTTTTCAGAGCCGACTTTACAAATATACGAGGTCTTGCCTCCAACATAAACTCTGTCCATCAACACCTTCAGGCGGGGAAGCCACTCATTCTGGCTCTTACGGAAACTCAAGTCGGCTCTTAAACAATGGATAACTGCTTTAGATGTCCCGGATATGACTTATACACCCGATTTAGACGTAGGTTTGGCGTATGCGTGTACGTTAAATCTGGGCTTTCTTGTCATCGAGAAGAAGAGCTCGAACTGGAAGGATTTGACATCATATGGCTCAAAATATCCTTCCAAAATCATTCCAAATATATATGCTGCATTTATAGGCCACCAAGCAGTAACAACTGCAAAGAGCTTTTCGAGAAGCTTTCAGCCACTGTGGACGCGCTGCAATCAGATCACCCTCATTCAGAGATAGTCTTTCTGGGTGACTTCAACGTTCACAACTCATACTGGCTGAAACACTCAAACAAAACGGACGACGAGGGACGTGAAGCTGAAGCCTTCGCTATCAGCTGCGGCTTGGAACAAATAGTCAAAGAACCAACAAGGATTCCCAGCTGCCACGGAGATTTTGCTAGTATGTTGGACCTATGTCTCACAACTACTCTAACGGTCTACACAGTGGAGGTAACCGCCCCACTGGGATCGTATCGTCTGACCACAACACCGTCTCGACGCTATGCAAAATGCATTCTCCAGACCTCTACCATGCAAAGCCTCATCGGATCTGGCATTACGGATCAGCAAAGTGGGACGACCTAAGGGAATACTACCAGTCCTTTCCCTGGATCGACGTTTGCTTCAAGTCACGGGACCCATCAGCTTGCGCCCAAGAAATAACAGAGGTATTAATATCCGGCATGGAAGCCTATATTCCTCATGTCGTCAAGCATCCCTCCAAAAACAAGCCATGGTTCAATCAGCGTTGCAGAGATGCAGTTACCTCTAAAAACCAACATTACAGAGAATGGAGGAAAAATCCAAATGCTGAGAGCCACCGCAGTTTTGTCGACGCCAGAAATCACTGTAAGCGCGTGATTGACAGCAGCAAGGAGGAACACAACCAAAAAATTAAGAACAAGCTCCTCTCATGTCCTAGTTCGTCCAGAATATTCTGGTCTGTAGCTAAGGCTGTTAGAACTTTTCCTATTCGTCAATACCACCCTTGACCAGAAAGGACAAATCCATCGCTTCTGCTCCTAAAGAAAAAGCAGACATCTTGGGGAAGCTCTTCGCAGCCAATTCTACTGTAGACATTCAAGGAAGCACTCCGACCACCACCATAAGCGTGAACTCGAGAATGGCAGAGGTCAAATTTCAACATCGAGATGTAAAAAGCATCCTCCAAAAACTGTACACCAATAAAGCTACTGGCCCTGATCAAATTCCAGCCATTGTCCTTAAACGCTGTGCCGCTGAGCTTGCACCTATTCTTTGCAAGCTTTTCAAACTTTCGTACCAACGAGGCGTGTTTCCCGCTTCGTGGAAGATTGGCTGCGTACAACCCATCCCTAAGAAAGGCAAGAAAACTGATCCCACCAATTATAGAGCTGTGGCTCTTCTCAGCATCATGTCTAAGGTTATGGAGACTGTCATTAACACACAGCTCCTGAAATACCTGGACAACAATAACATCATAAATGATCGCCAGTATGGCTTCCGTAAGCACAGGTCTACAGGTGACCTCCTTGCCTACGTCACTCACTTGTGGAGCAGAGCAATAGACAATCATGGCGAATCCCGTGTTGTTGCACTTGATATATCGAAAGCTTCCGACAGAGTATGACATGACGGACTTCTGGCCAAGCCTGCTGCTTATGGACTACCACCTGGCCTGCGCCAGTGGCTGAATAGTTTTTTGACCGACCGATCTCTGTTTGTTGTAGTCGAGGGCTGTTCATCAGACGTATTTTTAATAAACGCCGGTATTCCTCAGGGATCTGTCCTATCCCCTACACTGTTTCTGCTGTATATTAACGAGCTGCTGGAAATAACATCCAATCCAATCTACAGCTTCGCAGATGACAGTACATTAGTGTCGTGCATGGAACCAGGCAAGCCACTATCATCCCAGGAGACAGCGACAGCAACATGCCTCACAGATCAACGCTGATATCAAAACAATTGTCGAGTGGGGATTCGCAAATAAAGTACAGTTCAACGTACAAAAAACTCAGGCAACAACACTTACAAAGAAGTTTCACGATGGCTTACCAACCGTGGAAATGGAGGGTCACCCCATAGTCGAATCACCTTCTGTCAAGCTTTTGGAAATCAACATCAACAATAACATATCCTGGCACGACCACGTCATCAGTATTGCTGAACCGGCATCCCAGAAGCTTGGAGTTTTGTTCCGCTGTAGGAAGTTGTATACACCAGAGCAACTGCTGCTGCTGTACAAGGAACAGATCCGACCATCGCTGGAGTATTGCTCCCATGTGTGGGGATGCGCTCCGAAGCACTCTCTAAAGCTTTCAGAAAAGAGCGATTAGACTAATCGATACGACAAACCTCACAAAGGACCTCCACAGCCTGGAACATCGAAGGAGGGTGGCTGACCTATCCCTGTTTTACAGATTCTATCACGGAAGATGTTCGATTGAGCTTTCTCAGATAATAACACCATAGGCCGTCCGAACCAGGAAAACTAGAGAAGCTCTGCGAGCTCATCTTTACCAGGTCGAGGTCCTTACTACCCGAACTAGTCTTCTCCAGCATTCCTCCTTTTGGAGAACTTCGACGCTGTGGAACCAGCTGCCGGGGAATTTGTTTCCCGACGGCTACAACCTGCAGCGTTTCAAATCTAACGTGAACCGAAACTTATCCCCTCGCAGCGCTTCTACAGCGCCATAGGCTTTAATCCTTTGCAGGAGGCCGACCATAAAAAAAAATTGTACTCAAAAATAGTATAGACGATAAATGTCCGGAACAGACCTCTTGAAACATCTACGTTGTCTACAAGCTTCAAACAAAAGTCTTTACAAGTTATAGAAGGGGTGAATAATACTCTTTTTTATTATTTTGCCGCCACTGGAATGTATTTTCAAACCTATGAAGCTTTTTCGTCTTGCCGATTTAATAATTAAAGGTTTATAAAAAATTGATTTTTTTAAAGTATGGTGAATGTACTTAAATACGTTGTGGTTGCATTTCCACCATTTTATTAAAATTAGGTGATTATTCAAAGCTCCGATGATCATGACTCTGTTGAGTTTCAGTGAAATTTCAGGGTGAAGTCCTACATGCAGATCTGAAACTAAAACTTTTATACATAATACGTACCTTTCACCTCTGATGGAGAAACATTATAATTGCAAAAAAGATAGAATTCGTGATACTTGTGCTATGTTTTACGATGTTCTATGGAATGTATTGCATTAAGGTCCACTTGATAAGTAGATGAATTATGCTTATAGCACGGCTCAACAAACAATCAGCTGTCTTACTCAAGGTCTGGGGATGCTTTGCGCCGATCCCTTTGCGCATCGATATTTTGGGTTAGAGAGAGATAGATTTCAACAGCGGCGGCACGGCCGGGTCATGGCTATCTACATAGAATATAAGAATAGAGATAGAAAATATATCTAGATCACAGCGCAAATCTAGTATTTTATGGGAGGTAAAGATTAAGGACAACATAAACTTTATATTATCTTTAATGTTTACCTTCCTTTTACACCGCATAGGTTGAGTATTATATCTTAATTCTGCCCTGTTGTACACTTCTTTCTACTCCGCCCCTGTCAGATATTTGCAACACGTCATCACAAAGAAACCGACCGTGAGCAAAGGCGGGTTCATGAAACTTTTCCTTTGCCGCAATTTAGCCGTAAATTAGCGTTTGTGTTAATTCTAAAGTTGAACCTACCGTCGGTAATGAAATTGTTAATGAAACCGCTTTGAATTTAACTTAAGAATTGAGCGTAAGGTGACCTCGAAAAGATAATTAACTTTCTACTTTAGCTTACCGCAAAAGATAAATCTAAATCTGAGGAATGTCTGAACACGCGCGAAACGCACAGAACCTAAAATTATGATCTGGCATGAGGCAACCACTCCTGACATCAACTTACCCTTTTTATTAATCTTCATTTTTGGTCGCAGTTTTGAAAACAAATTTCACCTCTCGCAAACAGTATAACCACCAACGCGCCAAATCTTAAAAATATAACCTTAAAATCAAAACAAACCGTTGAAAACAGACTTTGTGAAACGTCACATCTGTCATCCTTAATGCTAAATTCAACTTTCATGAACGTCGATACGGCAAAGGAAAAGTTTCATGAACCCGCCTTAAGATAGCTGATTGTTTGTTGAGTCGTGCTTATAGTATAGGTACAGCTTAGAAAACAACCAGCACAATAACTCAAGATGACGGAAATTACACGCGCATTCCCACTTTTGGAGGGGTTTTTTGTAAGGATGGTAACGGTACTTCGATACTTCTCTACTAATATCCAGTATTTTTGCCATCGATACTTCTTGAGGCATTCCAAGCTGGTATCGATACGTTTGTATCGGTATCGAAAATAATTATATAATTATTGAGGGATGTAATCAGTTGCACAAAATGCTTTGTACGAACCAAACGCGCCTATTTGGCTAGAAAATATCGAGTTGGTACCGGTATCGATATTTTCATTTTCGCATCTCTACCCAAACTTGACAGCGGTAAAATCATTGAAAAACCCTCCCAAGGTCAAATTTTGTGGGAACCACTTTTATATAGGAAATCGTCAGAGATATTATGCTGGTTGTTTTCTATGCTGTGGTATAGATGTCTTCTGTTGATGTCAATATTGACAAATGAATAATTAAATGAATGAAGGAAGGAGGTAGAGACACCAGTGCATAGGCCTACAAGCGGGCCTTTCCCCCCCTCTACTTACTTTAGCTGCCAAGCCCAGTCCTCATCGCAAAGGTGAACACCGATATCAGACAGTAACTTCCGCCAGTCTAGAAGCATCTTCAGGTATACAACTCAACAGGGCACAAAACGTTTGCGCGAAGCTAAATCACGTCTTGGCGTAGTGAGTTCTGGGGTAAAACAGACATTGTTTGCGGAAATATGTTTAGGTAGTTTTATTTTCGCACCTGCGTTTAGAATCGCAAAATTTCAATACGTCACGGAATATTATTGATACAAAAGCGCGGTGAAATTTCACACTGCAGCTTTACTTCTGGTGTAGTATTGAAAACTAAAAAAATGTTTGCTATAGCCAGGCAACGAGCTTGTTGAGTCTTAGTAGATGACATCAGTTGCTACAAGTTCCCGGATCTTCAAACCTGTATTAAAAAAATGTATTTGTCAACAAGCAGATGCTGCTGCTGCCCTTTTTTAAATTTTAGTCGTGTTTTTTAAGAAAGGTGCGAGGTCTGCGGCAGGATAAGAACAGCACAAAAACAGTCTGTGTCATAAAATCTTAACAAACGACGCAAACTCCTAAGTCGGTATTCGAACTCTAGTCCAGAGTGACTATAAAGACATAAAAATAGATTATTATCAGCTCTGGAATAGTGATAATTAGGCATCGGATTATTATGCACTACCAAAATGTCACAACATGCATGCAAATATGCACAAAAAAAGGGTGAAATATGCACAATCATAAACCAGTTCATCATAAACTAACTTATAACTGCTGTGACAATAGACAACAACATATTTTCACAGGTTCTTTGCAGCAAACTTGTGACGTTTGTCACTTAATACTTATAGGCTGAAAATGATTTTTCGACGTCAACTGATGTTATCGGACAGAACGTGAAATTTGGCGTCATGTCTGCAAAGACCTCTTCAGTGTAGAGTTTGTCCGGTACCATTGATAAATGCGAGATAAATATCTCAAAATTTGAGAGAGTTACCGAGAAAAACTGATAAAGTATTGAAACTACAACACCCTGTAAGTCGGTATCAAAGCGTGTGCGGGCCTATGCTTATTTGAAATTTTAGTTCTTAAAAACGCTTCGTTCCCTTCGTTTGTACATGATATTTAGGAACACCCTGTATTATACGAGTGCTATTATTAGCGATGTGTACCTACTAGGTAAAAAGTGATTGACTATGATAGCTGGAAGCCCAATTATCAACTCCATTTTTTCTGGTTTCTCTAGGGTAACATATAAAGCCCTTCTTCGGTACATCGACATTATCTCCTTAAAAATCTTCATCACCATATACTCAGACTAAAAGGATTTACCGTGAGAAAGAAACGCAATCCTTTTCGAGCAAAGCCAGAGGCAGACTTTCATTGTTTGATGCTTTTAGGGATGTAAGCAAACCAAACCATTTCAATTTTTTTGCCTTTGTTTTTTCTCTCAATGCTCTCAGGCTTATATGTACGAACCTCTTTTACCTTCACTTAAAAGTATTTTTCTCTGGTTCTCTTTTGAGGTCCCTGTAAGTAGACAGAGTGCGTTGAATCAAATTTGTTGGTTCTATTATTGTAGATACATTATGGAGTTAGTGAGTAAATGAGATTTGCCCTCCTTTTACTTCCAATACCGACATAATACGCTTTTTGGGCGCTTTAAAATATTTACATAACGAAAATCCATGTCACTTATTTCCGTCGGTCTGTCTGTCTGACTGTCTGTCTGTCTATGGGTCTGTATGGCTATCTGTCTGTCTGTTGACGTCTTTCTAGCTTCGTAATCTCAGTAGGCGCAGCAAGGATTGGGATGACATTTGGGTAGCGATATGTTGTGGAGTCGTAATAGGTAATGCTGCTATAATTTTGAAACTCGGTTTATGTCGGCAAAAAACAAAAAATTGGTTAGGCAGTGGGGTTGTTAAGCTGAAACATTTGGTGTATATGTTACGCTCAATACCCGAATTCGGGCAATGCCCGAAAAAAATATGCAGAACTAGTTTTGAGCAAGGAATATTTCCCAAACCCGAAATATGAATCTTATACGGCTATTGAGCATTACCAAATAGGCAGAACCAGTTTTGCGCATCTTGAAATACACAGAACTAGTTTTGCGCAATTTGAAATGCACAGGACTAGTTCTGTATGTTTTTTGAGTGACCAGCACAAATTCTGCTTCCCCTGTTTTATCAGTGCCAGCGACGGACTCAAATAGATATAAAGTTGGAGAAGTTAATATATCTTAATGGATACTAACAAAAAATAAATCGGCAACTGAGGCTGGTTTAAATTTTTTATTTGATTGTGTGAGCATCAAATTGGCTTGTGCATCCAAATTTCTTTTTGCGTTTTCACGATTCGTACTTATTATATTGCAGGAACGTTGGCAAAGAAACCTAACTTAATCTAACCTAACCTAACCTAAACGATGGGTTTTTGCTGGTTTTTGACACACAATGCATCACGAATGTTCAATTTGGTTGTCATTCCGTACCACAGAACTAGTTCTGTGCATTTCAAGTTGCGCAAAACTAGTTCTGTGCATTCCAAGATGCGCAAAACTAGTTCTGCCTATTTGGTAATGCTCAATAGCCGTATAAAATTATTATTTCGGGTTTGGGCAATATTCCTTGCGCAAAACTAGTTCTGCGTATTTTTTTCGGGCATTGCCCGAATTCGGCTATTGAGTGTAACATATACATGTATATTGACCTACGTGAAAGATATAGCCAGCGGCATAATACGCTTTTTCAAGTTCATCCAAACATTACCTTGCCAAATGACTTATAATTTTCTGATGTATGCATACGAGTATTGCTTTAGATCGTTCTCTATTGTGTAATCTGGACATTATTGAATTGATTTTGGTGAAATTACTATGTTGATAATATCCTTCAACATGAGGCATGCATTATTCTGTCGTATACTGCTTCATCCTTAGCTACTGCCATAGGTTACAACAATTTTCCATTAGGATTACCAAACATGGCGGGCAATTAAAATATTGCACTCTTATTGCAGTGGCTTGCAGATGAAAATTAAAGCAGCTGCACCAAACAGTAAATCTACCTTCAAATATTTTTATATATCTTACATAAATTTTGAGGAGCTGGCAACGCCGATATAATTTTCATGCGACTTATTTACGGTAGAACCTCGACTGCCAAACCTTTATTTTGTTTGTGCGTCTGTTATGCTTGGTCAGTAAAATCGAATTCGCTGTTTGTTGGTAACTGTAGTCAAGCTTTACGGATTTACTCTGCTATATTCGAGGGTAGTTTACCAGTTTTTCGAGATGGGACTCAAAAAGTGCAGTGTTTGTAACATGGGTTGTATTGGAAGAATTTTCAGGTTAGTTGACAAATTTGGAGGCTGAAGTGTCAAAAATCTGTTTATTTACTTAAGATGATGGCTTTGAGTATGCCATGCTGAAGCGGTTTGTTTACTACCCCTATGTTCAGTTGTTACTCTGAGCGTTTGACCCATAAGTTGCAAGCATATTGTTACCAGTTGACACTGGAACCATGCAGTGCAAATATAGAAATCGATTTCGGGGGGAGCCCCATCGGAAAAATTAAAGTTTATCTTATATGTTATAATATTAACGAAAATAATTATACAGGGTGAGTTTTTAGTACCGGCTTGGTCGATAATTCCACTACTGTAGAAGATAGCGAAAAAAGTTATACATAAAAGTTGTAGCCAGAGACATGCTCCTTGCCCAGAGAATATTTTGATTTATACAGGGTGATCCATAACTACGTAGTGATGCAAACATGTATTTTTTTAAAAGAAACGCCTTATATATTATCCCACTTTTAGATTCTACTAAGAATTTCTGTTCTCACGATATAAGGTGTTATAACATTATACAGGGTATTTCAAAAGTTATAAACATTTTTATATTCAAATCGTTGTCAAACGGACGTACTGGATATCAAAAAGTAATGAATCAAAAATTATTTTTTTACATGGAAAGATTAAAAATATCCTCTAGTTTTAAAATCGGCTATAAAAATAGTCCGTGACGCAGAGTCGTATACAGGGTGATGTAGAACGCAAAATCCAGATTTTCTCCTTTTTTTTTAAATGTAACCCCCAATATTTTATTATACCAAAGAACTGTTTTTAATATGCTCTTTCATCTTTGTGTAGCACTTGTTGTACCTACGTCCATCAGTTTCCGAGGTATTTCGATTTTTCGGTAAATTTAAAATATAGCTTCTAAATGTGTACTGAAATTTATTTATTTTGAGAAAGTACTATCGAATTTGTTTTTTATTTAACGAACAACTAAATTATAAGGTCATGATAGTATTTGATGAAGTCAAAATCCTGAATCGTCGAGATCATAAAGTCAGGTATGCTGATGAGGAAACAATTTTGTAGGCGCGATGCACAATTATCAAGCAGATTTGTCAGGTACACTTTTGAAAAATTGACAGTTTTTATAACCTACTCAATAATTCCGTACTGTGTGAAAAACGAGCATTAAAAATTAATTTTTCCATTAAGGGTATTTAGGAGAATCTTTGAGAAATTGCCTACTTGACTCTGGAATATATTAACTATGAACAGCAATATCCAGAGCGGAGGCACTCTAAAACTAATGCGTTTGAAAGATTGAAGAATCGTTTTATTTCGGATGTGTCGATTAATATTTCATAGCCTACCTGATAGATCTGCTTGATAATTATGCATGACGTTTATAAAATTGTTTCATCAGCACACTTGACCAATAATATCTCGTTAAATCAATGTTTTGACTTGATCAAGTACTATTATGGCCTTATATTTTAGTTGTTTGTTAAGCAAAAATAAAATTTGATTGTATTTTCTCAGAATTTTCTCAAAAAGATTCAGTAAACAAATAGAAGGTATATTTAAAATTTGTAGAAAAATCGAAATATATAAGAAACTAATGAATACAGCCATAACAAGTGCTATGCTAAGATGAAAGAGCATATTAAAAGCAATTCTTTGGGATAATAAAATATTGGGGGTTATATTTAAAAGAAGAGAGAGGATATTTTTTATAGCATATTTTAAAACTAGAGAACATTTTTTATTCATACGTGTAAAAAATATGATTTAAAAAATATGATGATTTTTGATATACTGTACGTTAATGTGACAGCGATTTGGATATAAAAATGGTCAACTTTTTAAATACCCTATATTGGAAGAACGGAAATCATTAGTAGAATATGGAATAATATATAGGGTATCTCATCTAAAAAAATGCATGTTTGCATCACCACGCAGTTATGGATCACCCTGTATAAATCTAAATATTTTCTGAGCAAGGAGTATACCCGTGGCTACAAGTTTTACATATAACTTTTTTTCGCTATCTTCTACAGCAGTGGAGTTATCGACCGAGCCGGTACTAAAAACTCACCCTGTATATAACAAATATGCATATTAGAAGAACAAACTTCTATTTTTATAGATAATAATTCTAAATTGAAGCAAAGAAACCAAGGTGTACTTCCTAATCGGACATCTATGATCGTTAAAGTTGCCCTATTTGCTTTATTATTAGATTACATGTCGCTGCTGATTTTATTCAGTACTATATGTTTTGACAACTACGTCAGCCTCTTCCCAGACGTCAAAACAGAATGCGTGGCTGGTTTCGGGGGGGGGGGCTTATGTACGCCACTGGAACCATGCAAGGTCATCCGAACGCTCACTGGGGCGAAATTATGGTATGCGCACATAAATCGGCATCGGACGGACAGTACGGATCGGAGAAAATTACTTTCCGTTAAATTTAATACGTCGGGATGCATTTATACATTCCGTACCTGTATACGGCACCTAGCACAATCCCATTGGTCAGATTTGAATTTTGAACCAATCAAACTTCGAGTGCCGTACGTGTGTACGGAATGTAAATCAGTGCCATATGCACTGATGGAATGTAGTACTTGATGCAGCTGAAAATTTACAAAGAGAAAAGCGATTCAAGCGAAAATTATTTATTAACTATATATTAATCTGCAGTAAACTTCATTACAAATTAAGTTAGAGTATTTTTAAGAAATATTAAATGTAATAATTGCAAAAATCTGGTATTAAGTATTGAGTTTCAATAGGCAAAGGAAACATACATTACTTACAAGACTAAAGACATTAAAGAATATAACAAAACAAAAAAACGTTATACAAAATCAGTGGGATGAACCGTCTTCAATTACATTCGGTTTATTTGTTGTAATATTTTGGGTAAGATAATGTTTTTTCTTTGGCCTTTTCTTGGCTGGTTCCCCAGTTGCTCAGTTGCTGGACGGTCGACGGACCTTTTTTTGCTTCCTCTTGTTACTCCAAGTTTTCTTCTATTTAAAGCTGTAGGCTGAACTTTAATGGTGGACTTTTGCCTATAGCGCTGAGCACACGAACTTCCTGCAGTACATAAAAAACTTTCCCAAGCAGTGCTTGTCCTCACCTGCTCTAATCGATTGAAAAACGTTTGAATTGTTGAAGTACAAGTGCCAAATTCGCCATTTTTTGAAATCATTAAATCAAGAACATTCTGAAAGTTAATGGAATCCTCAGCTTTTGTGACCATCTCAGTTGTATCTGACAGTTTTTCCACTCCTGCATTATCAATAACGTTTGTGGACACTAAATTATTTTGTGGAGTTATGAATACCTCGTTTTCAGCTGCAATCCCACAAATCGTTGATGGTTCTGAGACCAAAGGTTCATAAAATGTTAACGGCTGGACGTTATCACCAAAGGCCAGCTTGTCCATAGAAAGACGTGCTTCGGAAGAAGCAGCAGGAGTGTTGGTAGAAGACATTCCGTAAACATTTAAAACAGCCATTTGATGTTTCCAGAATCTTCCTAGTCTGCCCTCTTCGTAACTACAAAAGCCTGCTTGGATGTCTACGTCATAAGTTCCATCACTTTTGCTGCTTGTAACGGCATAAAGAAATGACGAAATTTTTGTTTTTCTGTAGATAACTAATTTTTTTAGTTGTTTATTTATAATTAAAGGATTAGAACTATCTCGGTTATTAATAAAATTCCTCAGGCGGCGCTGGTAATATTCTTCCATTACTGTACAGGAAAAATCTATTAACGCTATTGCATTATATTCCTTGTTCTCATTTAAAACAACATCCTTAAATAAGTCTAGCGTTTAGCCATAGCCATACATTTGAGATGAACATAACTATATTACATTCCGTAAGTGCGTATGGCACTGATTTACATTCCGTAAACACGTACGGCACTCGAAGTTTGATTGGTTCAAAATTGAAATCTGACCAATGGGATTGTGCTAGGTGCCGTAAACATGTACGGAATGTATAAATGCCGTCGGGATGGTACGCATCGAATTTTTAAAATCCGGCGAAAATATAGCAACTAGAAATAAAGTCGGTCGATGCGTGCCGCGCGTGCCGATACCGACGTATGTGCGATGCTGATCGGCGATTGCCGAGGCACCGTCGGCATTTCCCAAGCCTCTACCTATACTGCCTGCAGACAATGTTGCCATTCATAGCAGCTTGTCGCGAAAATAGCGACATTTTGATTACGTTGCGACGTAGCGGCGATTTAACAAAATAAACCGATTTGTAGCGTCTTTTTGAAAAATTCTGTTACTATCTTTTTTTCGCCACTGATTACTGATTGTCCATTCTCCTTTTTGGTTTTGCCCAGACTGTCTTGTATTGGTGTCGAGACCACATCATAGGAAACAATCAGTACAATATCTCAGGTTGGCGGCAGTCACACGCGCATCCCCCCTTTTGGATGAGTATTTGTAGGGATGCTAACGATACTTCGATACTTGAATTATATCAATACTTCTGCACTAATATCGAGTATTTTTGTCTTAGATACTTTTTGAGCGATTCCAAGCTAGTATCGCTACTTTGGTAGCAGTATCGGTATTGGAAATAATTACGAACCAAACGAGCCTCCATTGGCGTGTACTCTACTTGGCTAAAAAGTATCGAATTGGTACCGGTATCGATATTTTTATTTTCGCATCTCTACCCAGATTTCACACCCGTAAAAACATCCGAAGGTCAAATTCTGTGGGAACCATTTTTACATAGGAAATCCTCAGAGATATTCTGCTGGCTGTTTACTATGCTGTATCGAGACTATGTATCGGGTAAGCCACTATTTTTGAATGAAATTTTATATTATATTATAAATATACTTAACATCTATTGCACCCCGCCCTCCATGAATAAAGTTATACACAGGCTGAAATATACGTTATTTTTGTGGGGCGACAACGTAGCAAATTTCAATCTAATCTGCCTGGCAACACTGCAGGCAGATCATTTGCATATCTGCAACTGATTTCCAATTCTTCCGACGAATCTGATCAGATATGTGCGATACCCTAATGAAAAATCCGTACCGTACCGGCCGTTCCATCCGTACCGTCTGGGCTGGCTTTGCTTTCCGGAGCATTAAAGGTACGGTTTCCTAGGACTGTCGGCGGCGGACGACGGAACTGATAGCGGAGCGGAACCGAATGTCGGTCGACGGTATTCGGTCGCGGAGATGGAGCCTTATAGAGCGTGCAGTTTCAAAAATTTGCGGTACAGTTTAGTCGAAGTTTGTTGGCCATGGAGGATACGTTAAAAAGAAACATATGTGTCTTACTGCTGCTCGAAGAAGAAGCAGAAGAAAATTATGTCCTGTTGCCCTATATTATGCGAAATGTATTTGAAGAGAAGACAAGAAGGCACATTCAAATTGTTGATTGAGCCGCGGTTGTCTGACGATGATAACAAATTTGGATCTTTGGATTTGGAGCACTCATCTTTATTTACATACGATTCTCCGTTCCGCTGTCGGTTGAAATCAACCATCGACTGAATGGAACCGACGACCGAAACCGACAAACGGGCGCCGAAATTATCCGCGGAGGGCGACCGACTCTAGGAATCCACTGTCATTTAAAAACACACAACTAATTCCAGCGAACTTCGGTCGCGGTCGGTTTCGGCCGGCCGACACCTCTAGGAAACCGTACCTTAAAGGTACCTTAAAGAGGTGTCGGCCGGCCGAAACCGACCGCGACCGAAGTTCGCTGGAATTAGTTGTGTGTTTTTAAATGACAGTGGATTCCTAGAGTCGGTCGCCCTCCGCGGATAATTTCGGCACCCGTTTGTCGGTTCCGGTCGTCGGTTCCATTCAGTCGATGGTTGATTTCAACCGACAGCGGAACGGAGAATCGTATGTAAATAAAGATGAGTGCTCCAAATCCAAAGATCCAAATTTGTTATCATCGTCAGACAACCGCGGCTCAATCAACAATTTGAATGTGCCTCCTTGTCTTCTCTTCAAATACATTTCGCATAATATAGGGCAATAGGACATAATTTTCTTCTGCTACTTCTTCGAGCAGCAGTAAGACACATATGTTTCTTTTTAACGTATCCTTCATGGCCAACAAACTTCGACTAAACTGTACCGCAAATTTTTGAAACTGCACGCTCTTGGCTCCATCTCCGCGACCGAATACCGTCGACCGACATTCGGTTCCGCTCCGCTATCAGTTCCGTCGTCCGCCGCCGACAGTCCTAGGAAACCGTACCTTAACTCCGATGCCGATTTATGTGCGCGTACCATTATTCAGCAGCATGTTACCGAGCAGATTGAGCTGGACTGCGACGAAGGGCTTGTCGAATCTGTTAGATATCGATACCTCCAGAAAAAACAGTGTAACTGTAAATGTAGTTTTTAGGGCAGCAATTAGGACCCAACTTTGAAATCATGTGCTGCTCTCAAATGGTGGGGTGCAGACTAGCTCGCGTCCGTAGCAGGAAGCTACACGTGCACCCTGGGTAACGCTAAATGAGCTAGAGCGAACCTGGCAACCAGACTCTTTTTTTTTGAGATTTCCTGGAATGCATCTCCAAACTACTTTTGGACAATAAGGTTGATGTCATAGCGATCCAAGAAACTCACGCCGACAGTGAGGAATCACTCACCAGACGGGGACACATTTCTGGTTATACATTACTGGGAGCGACTTACCACCATACTTGCGGCGTAGCCTCTTATATTCGCAACAATATTGACAATGCCCAACTCATTTCCAATGACACAAATAACAACATACACAGCGTAATAGTGAAAGTGGGAGAAGTCACAATTGTAAACGTATATAAGCCACCGGCAGCGGAGTGGCCTCAACAACCACTTCCAGTACAACAGCATCCGGCTATATATATTGGAGACTTTAACAGCCACCACCAACGGTGGAGATACCCCGACTGTGACGAAAATGGCACAAGGTTGGCTGACTGGGCTGATGATAATGATATCTTTCTTGTATTTGATGCCAAAGATAAAGGCACTTTCAAATCAGCAGCCTGGAACTCAGAAAGTAACCCTGATTTGTGCTTTGTGAGCTGCAACCGGAAAGGGATCCCTATACCAGCTAACAGAAAAGTCGCAGAGGCCTTCCCACACAGCCAACACAGCCCAGTTTTCTTAGAGGTGGGAATCCAAATACCCCTAATACGATCCATCCCTCGGCCTCGATGGAATCTTGCAAAGGCGGACTGGTGTAATTACTCACGGGAGCTGGACCGGCTGGTACAGTGGATACCGCCAACATCAAACAATTACAAACGTTTCGTTGGAGCAGCGATGAGCGCTGCAAAAAGGACCATTCCTAGGGGATTCAGGAAGGAATATATCCCTGGGTGGGATGAGCGGTGCGAACTCCTATACGGCGACTTTCAGGAAACCAACAATCCAGATATTGCCGACGAACTCATCTCTGCCCTGGACAGCTCACGAAGACGGAAGTGGGAGGAGACTACGTCGGAAATGAACTTCCAACACTCAAGTCGAAAGGCCTGGAGCCTTCTTAGAAAACTAGGCTCAAGCACGCCATCCACACGGCCACCGTCTGGAGTAACTCCAGACAAGATTGCTGCGCATATTGTAGAAACGTCAAGAGCACCTTCTGATAGAGAGCATACAAAACGCGTGAAGAAGGGATTGACTTTACTGAGGAGGAACGCTCCTACCCAAACAACGTTTTCCCGACCCTTCTCGATCGACGACATTAATAATGCCATATCAGATGTTAGGCCTGGAAGGGCTCCTGGTTTCGACGGCGTCCTGCCGGAATTTCTCATTCACGCAGGTCAGCAAACAAGAGTGTGGCTATCTCTATTCTTCACGAACCTCCTTAATACGGGAAACCTCCCACGGGAATTCAAAAGAACGAAGGTCATATCAATATTAAAACCCGGTAAACCGAACGATCAACCCGCCAGCTACAGACCTATAGCCTTGCTCAGTTGCTCCTATAAATTGCTAGAAAGAGCCGTCTACAACCGATTAAGCGCGACTATCTTAGCCCGGGTCCCGATAACCCAAGCTGGTTTCAGACCGGGTCGCAGTTGTTGTGATCAAGTACTGTCCCTCACAACGCATATAGAGGCAGGCTACCAGCAAAACATGAAGACGGGAGTGGCGTTTGTTGACCTCACTGCCGCATACGATACGGTCTGGAGGGAGGGTCTCCTATATAAGTTGCTGCAGGTGATTCCCTGTCAGACCACTACAAGACTCATAAACAACATGTTATGCGACAGAAAGTTCCAAGTAATCCTAAACGAGAAAGCAAGCAGGCAGCGCAAATTGAACAACGGACTTCCACAAGGCTCAGTACTGGCCCCCTTACTTTTCAATCTATATATATCTGACATGCCAGAAACAGTCAGTTACAAGTTTTGCTATGCGGACGATATCGCCATAGCTTTTTCCGATAAGAGCTTCAAGAACGTTGAGCATACTCTTTCTAACGACTTGTTAGCTCTAAACAACTACTTCAAGAAATGGAGACTAGTACCGAGCCCCAACAAAACCGAAGTTTCCTGCTTCCACCTGAATAACAAACTAGCTAAATATGAACTGCAGGTACTTTTTGCAGGCGAACCCCTGAAGCATAACCATTTCCCAAAATATCTTGGAGTAACGTTAGATCGCACCCTCTGCTATAAGAAACATCTCGCAAACACTGCAGGAAAACTCAGAACACGCAACAACATTATCCAAAAGCTGTGTGGAACGACGTGGGGTGCCACTGCTCCAACTCTACGAACCAGTGCACTAGCTCTTGTCTATTCGTGTGCTGAGTACTGTGCGCCTGTCTGGATTAACAGCCATCATACCAGACTAATTGACGTCCAACTAAATCACACTATGAGACTTATTACAGGCGCAGTTAAGACAACCCCAACTCAATGGCTGCCTGTACTCTCTGGAATAGCCCCACCGCAGCTGCGAAGGACTGACGCCCTTCTAAGGGAGTATAACAAGATTACGGCCAACAACAAACTGCCCATCCACCAAGCAATACCCCCGTTGCAAATAAACAGACTTAAATCCCGACAACCACCAATAAGGGATGCAGAAGGGCTTAAAACCAACAACTTCGACTCCTTGCACCAATGGCGCTCCCAGTGGGAAGGTTTTGCGGAACACCACTCGCGATGCGCGTTTATGGGGGCAGCCTTACTTCCAGGATCAGAACTACCCCGGAAAGAGTGGGTAAAACTTAATAGAGTCCGAACAGGCCACGGCAGATGTGCCGACTCCCTTTACAAGTGGGGCTATGTGCAATCTCCCTTGTGTGACTGTGGCGCGCCCCGCCAAACTATAAACCATATTACGAGCGAATGTGAACTGCGTGCGTTTCAAGGATCGCGAGAAGAGTTCTTCACAGCCACACCGTTGGCGTTGAAGTGGTTGAAAGAACTTGACATCAACCTGTAAATACCAAAGACTATGTATCTTAGTTTGTAGCTGTATATATTTTATTTTAGTATAGGTTATAATAGTTTTTCTTTTAATCTATATTTACACATGTCATGTTTTTGAGCCATACGATAAATAAAAAAAATCTCAAATGGTGCGATAATTAGCAAACAGTATTTATATGAAATTGTATAATGAAAAGCGCCAAGTAATTAGACTTTCTATGACATAAGGCGCCCGTGATATGATTAATATTTTTGTGTTACAATTATAAAAATGTCATCATTTAACGGTAAAACTATTGTATTGACAGTTACAATTCTTACGGTAAACTATTTGAAACACGCATTGCATCGTACCTTACAAATTTTTGGATTCCTATGATCTGGGGACTGAAAAAGCGTACTTTATAATGCATGTTCTTGAATTGAAGATATTGACAAAGTGAAGATAATTAAATAAAATTTTAATTTACTTGAACAACAAAATTAAATAAACTTATCAGGACGTAATAGGATGAAAGGTTGGTTATAATAATAGTAATAATATTTCAATGCTGATCACACCGTATTTAAGGCCTGTATCCACTTTGATTAGTGATTATGCGTGCAGATGATTAGTGATTAGGAGAAAACAAAAGTGAACATTGACTGCCTAGTGCAAGAGCTTATTTGGCTGCGTAGTAAGAAGGTGACTAGCAGCGTGTTCTATTTCTTTGCGAGTCGATTGCTAGTGCGCTTGCTGCGTACACACAGAAAAATCTATCGTTTTGTCAAATACTTGCGCTTGGATTCAATGAGACGTTACATACTCAGCATTCCTCAAATACAGCGATGTTTTATCCAATGGGAAGTGTATAGTTGGTAACGAATTATATCGTATTGCCGATTCAACTACAAGATATCATTGGACTCCAACGATTGATTCAATCGCAGCCTGTCGTTGAATCGAATCTGTGTTTTGTAATTGATTCTAAACTACTTTGTTTTCCTTGGACCAACAGATTTTATTGCAAGGACAGCTGATTGATTCGGTTGGATATTTAGTTGTGTGATTTTGTGTTAAGTTATAAGGAACATTATATAAGAATTAGACATAAGCCTGCACCAGTAGTTGCATTTTTACCTGTAATGTTACTGTCTGACCAATCTAAATACCTACATTCAAATGTGGGTGTTAGCTCTTCTCACTGTTGGCTTCTAATTAACAGTGCTGTTCCTAAGTGGCGCCGGGAAACAGTAACAAAGCCTACACAGAACACGAGGCTAATGACCAAAGTAGTCGATGCCGATGACACAGAAGTAAAAAAAGCTCTTCTAAACCCCAATTTCTCAGTAGGTCCTCCATTTAATATATAACTGGACACATTTAAATCACACAATTGCTGATGCAAAAAGCAAAAACACGAGATGACACAACACGGCTAACATCGAAACAGCACAACGAAATACAGCGAAACAATCTCGTCCATATTGGCGGGTTGGCGCCGATAATAATACTAAGGTGATCCCCCTGTTCTTTCTTTTTACGTTCATTGAATCGGGACATCAGTCCCGCGGAATACTGATTATAGTTCAGCAAACAACAAGGGCCATTGAATTCGATATATGATATTGTTGTTACGAATACTACTTACCAATTTCTTTAACAGCATAGACAATGTTTTGAGAGCATGGGTTATTGTTCGCGTAATCATCATCATAGTCACAATGTCTTAACAGACATGTTGTGAACTCGTAAAACGCATTTGCTCATTTTACGAGTTTCTCTTGGCATATATTTAAGATCTTTAATGCAGTAGTGTCCCATTTGCTTTCTGCATCCTCATGCCGTTGACCAGATGGTATCTACTGATTCATCCGCCTTTAAGGGCAATTTCTCACCCCAAGGACAAGAAGGTGTCCGGACTCTTCTTAACTCGTCCATCCAAAGCTGTTGACTGAGAAGAGGTTACTGCTTATACCGACAGCAGTTCGGTTCCTTTTGGTCGCCTTTTACGACACGCAGGATATACGATGGGAGATATTCTAACCCGCTCCCACACGGGAAGTTCGCGTAATTGTTACCTTTTGAAACAAAATTAATTTTTATCAGATGAGTTATCACGAACTGCTATGGCAGTAATAATTTTTGTACATCGAATAGGTTGTATGCTTTGCTTAAATTAAACATAGGGTAAATTTCGAAAACAAAAGGATGTTTTGATTGCATTATATGTCAATACTGGTATTAGAAGGATTATACATATCGTTTGAACCAATATAAAATTATTTTGAATTTATTGGCGTACCTGTGATTACTTCGAATATAAGGATTGAATTATTTTAATGACATGGAATTGAAACAACTGTAAATATATTTAAAGCGATGGAAAAACATCCAAATACTAACAATTAATTGGAAACGCAACAGTATTTTTTTCTGTGTTTCTGCCACTAAACACGTCTGGACAGGCATTGTTTCATACATGTATCGCATATCTGATGACGGGTACAACGACGTTTAGTAGTATATTAAATTCCTTAAATAGTTGCTAGCTAGCCAGGTAGCTAGGACCACGAATGGGTCTTCCATTAGTTCGCTTTCGGACCTATACCTATCTTGGCATTGGCTTCCAAAAGTTCTTCGGTTTCAGATACTACCGAGTTTAATATTTCTTTCAGTATGTTTTCCACCTGCAAGCTCGCTTCTCGATGGACCTCCTTACTTGCCAATCGACGGCTAGTAAATGCATTTACTGAGCAGTCATTCCCTTCGTTAGTCGCGTGGGCTACACTGGTAGACCACGCGCATTTATATATGCACCAACCCTCTATCCCACAGATGACTCTTGAGTCCGTTTCAGTATCTTTCGACAATGTTCCCAACTAAACATTCAGTTGATCTGCTGTATTAATAGTGAGCTTATCGCAAGACTATTAGCGCCGAAATACGACTGGCCTACAATCGCAGACCGCGCGACTAAACGCGCTACAGTTCAGCGTGGATGCAGTGTTTCCTGTTTGTGAATTATTTTCCCAAAAGGATAGGCTTTAAAAGTTGTTTAGACACATTTTCATCATGGTAAGTGTTACTGTAACTACAAGGTGGCTTAGGTGGGGCTTCCCCCCAGAAATCAGAAATATATTATGCGACATCCAAAACTTCTTCTGTGGTTATATTCAAGACACATTTCTTTCGTTTAGCCGGTAAATTAAACCACAGTCGCTTGAAATAATACTGTTTATTGACATTTCGGCTGCTTCCACAGCATTACTCAAGGTACAAGATTTGGCAAAGAACGTTTCTGAAATTTGCATCATCATTTATGACCTGATGAGTAATCAATATCAGTGAGAAAAATGCACGTTCCGTTTATGAGACTAATCATTCTGGGAGAACAAATAAATAGATGTAACTTTTTAGAACACATAGCATGGAAGCTCATTAATTCGCAAATTGGATATAGATCTATAATTACCGGTTCAACTAAGAAGGCGAGCACAGGCTCTTCTGGCAACCGAGAAAAGGTATCCTAGACCTCCTCAAAATCGACCGAGAAATCTCGAGGGACGTTGCTCATATTGTCCTCGAGCCAGAGGCAAATCAGCAAGCAAGTTTTGGGCAAACTGCGGTAAATACGCGTGCATAGATCACATCCGAGATCTCTGTTGCATGTGTAGAAAAATAAAAATCGATGTATTTGCACCACTTTTTTGAAAGAGTACTGACCAGGGTTGTGCTTTTCTCATTTTTTATCTGCGTTTATATATTTTTAATGTAAGAAATGTGAAAATTATCGCTTGTACCTATAAGCACAAATAATAAGCTGCAACTAAATAACTACATGTAAATAACGGTATAAAAACTACGTTCATGTGCGTTTCTATTATAATCTCCTAAGTTTTATCATTTGGAATAAATATTTTAACTGTTTGTATAACAAACACCATAAACTGAATCAACGTGCAGAAATTGTTTTTCACAGAACTACTACCGAGTAGGATAACAAAACTAAAAGATAGGCTACATATGTAGACTACGCGACTAAACTCGTCACTCGAGTACACTAATGGAGGGTTAAAAGAGAATTGGACACAACTTCACTACTCAGCCTCAATTATTAATCAACTGCACTCGCTCTAGTCGAATTGAATACAGGCCTTTACGCTTGTCTTCGCAAAAAGTAGTGAGCGATTCATAGAAATATGGGTACGTTTCAGCTACCTTTGTTTTAACGTACATAATGATCGTCTTTCTTTCTCGATAGCTCTATTTTTTATCCGCAGCATTTTTCAAGCGTTAAGTCAGACTTTTGTCCGGAGAAACGGGTGTTCTTCAGATGAAGGGCTACGGGTTCTGAGTTAGTCATACTGCTTCCTGGATTTTGTTTTTTTTTATCACAGATTTTTTGATCTCAATCCATTTTATATTTTTATTTGTTTGATCCTTCGTGAAATCATTGAAACTTCAACAGAAATTTAAATCTAGAAAATCATCGTAGTCTTTTTCAGTTACCCTGTAGAGCTATATCCTTGATCATTTTTACAAGTTGTATGAATTGATCTCGTGTATGGTATATTATTTAGTTATTTTACTGCCAAAAGGCATCACGCTTTTTAAAACCTTGGCTGGTGAATTTTTTTTTGCAAAATTCATCTACAGCAGTGTATTATAACGTCTCAAAAATGCAAAAAAGTGAAAAACAGCAAATTGTTAATTATACAGTCTTTTTTGCGGAGGTATCGATATTTTCAGGTTTCGAACCATTCGTGGAGCGTGATGTGGTATTCTGTAGATCAGCATACCACGGGTGCAAAGTTCTTGAGCAGGAGAGACTGAAGCATCCTGAAGTGGCGCTCTTGACAGGCAATCAATATTGTGATTGTCTTTTACATTCTTGCGTTTGAGTACATAATTGAATCCTGCTAAAAATATGCATATCTGAGCAACCGCACCGATGTCATCTGCGGCAATGCCTTACTATGATAGCAAATTCTGGATAGTGGCTCATTGTCTGTAACGTTGTAATGAAACTCATGCTGTACAGCTGTGATAGACTCATTATTTCCACCACCGTTCACGACTCAATAAGGTTAGCTCGTAACAGAATGCTAGGGGGGAAGAGTACTAGCCATTTCAAAAACGTCCATTCTTTGTGCCAGACTCTGTATATCTGACGAACCTTAAGTGCATTTTCAACTGAACTGACAACGATGTACTTTACTGCTTTTAATTTGAATTTCCATCTGCAGTAGCGCTAATATTAATTTATTTATTCTGTTACTAACAATTTTCAGCATACATGACAGTTAATTTATACACTGTACATTCAAATACTTGGATTGCTGATTAAATAATTTACATAATAAATTCCAAAATTCTCGACTGCATCGGCACACTAATATCCTAGTATGTTACGTTTTGTTCTGGTTGCCTTCAGAATAATCTCCCATTACTAGATAGACCTTTTGGCACGGCATGTATAATAAATTAATGAAATTTTTGGTTCTAGACCGCCAACTCTCATCCATAATTTTGGGATGTTACCCCACATCTCATCTGAAATAGTCCTTAGGCCATAGAAGCCCCTTCAGGTACTACATATATAAATAACTATTAACCACAAGCGGGCCTGCTTGTCGCTTTTTATTGATCTCTTCTTTGAAAAAAAAATTCGAATTTTACCTTAGTACAAGTAGCTCTTGCATCGGTCCCATTCTTATTCATGAAATTGGTAGGTGCCAGATCATTGTGGCGCTGGATGACTGAGCTTACAAGGAACTGGCAAAACTTGGTTAGAGAGGGATGACTGCAGGCAAGCAAAAAGGCTTTTCAACAAAGTCAGAGAGATGCTCAACCTTTTTGTGGGGCCTCTCACAGACCATTGTTGGCTGAACAAGAAGGAGTCTTTCAGGGCCTATGAGTGCTCTTAGTGCTGAATCTGTTGGATGGTCGAAAAGGAGCAAAGGTGCAAAACTTGCCTGGCTTCTTCCTCTCTATCACTACTACTACTACTACTAGTAGTTTCCAGTAAATCCGTGAAGTACTTGAGAGTCTATATAGACGAGATGTCTTCTCAGCCTACATTAAGAAGTGAACGCAGAACGCAGAAGGCAGAAGCTAGTACCAGCTAGTGCCAGTATGGCACAGAGCAGTCATAAAGAAAAAAAACATCAGCAGGAGCTGAATAGTCAGCAAAGGAAGTGACAACTAAAGGTAGCCAGTACCTACCGCACAGTATCTAGGAAAGCCATGCAAGTGATGGCAGAGACACCTTCCTTGGTTGGTCTCATAACGACACGCAGGTGCAAGGTATCAGCATAATGTATAAGGTTATGGAGACTGTTCTTAACACACAGCTCCTCAAATACCTGGACAACAATAACAACCTAAATGATCGCCAGTATGGCTTCCGTAAGCATAGGTCTACGGGTGATCTCCTGGCCTACGTCAACCATTTGTGGAACAGAAGAATTAAAAATCATGGCAAATCCCGGGCTGTTGTACTTGACATATCCAAAGCTTCCGATAGGGCGTGGCATGCGGGACTTCTGGTCAAGGCTGATGCTTATGGACTATAACCGGGGCTACGCCATTGGCTGAATAGCCTTTTGAACTACCGATTTCTGTTTGTTGTAGTCGAAGGCTGTTTACGAGATGTATTTTAAATAAACGCCGGTATTTCCTCACGGATCTGTGTTATCCCCTACACTGTTTCTGCTGTACATCGACAAGCTGCTGGATATAACATCCAATCCAATCCAATCCACAGTTTCGCAGTTTCGCAAACCACAGGACATTAATATCATGCTTGGAACCAGGCAAGCTACTATCTGTGCTACTATCATACCCAGGAGGCGGTACGTTGGCGACAGCCACTTGCCTCGCGGATCAACGTAGACATCAAAACAATTGTCGAGTGGGGATTAGTAAATAAAGTAAAGTTTGACGTATATAAAACAGGGGCAACGACAGTGACAAAGAAGTCACACGTTGGCTTACCAACTGTAGAAATGGAGGGTCACCCAATAGTCCAGTCACCTTCCGTCAAGCCTCTAGAGTTCAACATCAACAGTAGGTAACAAGTCCTGGCACAATCAAGCCGCGTCGTCAGTAGAAACAGCGTCCCAGAAGCTTAAAGTCTTATTGCGCTGCGCTGTAGGAAGCTGTACACACCAGAGCAGCTACAGCTGCTCCACAAGGCACAGATCCGACCATCGTTGGAGTATTGCTCCCATGTGTGAGTATGCGCTACGAAGCACCCTCTGAAGCTTCTGGATGGTATTCAGAAGAGAGCAATAAGACTAATCGATACGCCTAACCTCACAAAGGACCTCCATAGCCTGGAGCACTGAAGAAGAGTGGCTGACATGTCCCTGTTTTATAGATTCTATCACGGAACATGTTCGAGCGAGCTCTCCCAGATTATAATACCGAAGGCTGTCCGAACGAGGAACACTAGAGAGGCACAGAGCTCATCATTATGCGATCGAGGTCCCTACTCCCCGAACCAGTCTCCTCCAGCATTCCTTTTTTTGGAGAACACCTCGACATTGTGGAATGAGCTTCCGGGGAATTTGTTTCCCTACGGCTACAACCTGTAGCGTTTCAAATCTAACGTGCACAGACACGTATCTTCTTGTAGCGCTTCTACAGTGCCATAGGCTTTCAGCCTTTGTGTTAGGTCGACCACCAAAAAAGGGGTACCGATCACCAGTGCCGCCATTGCGAAAAAGCTACTCAGCTCGGAACGTACGCTCTTCGAGTGTGAGAGATGGCTCAAACCTACTGGAAGATCAGAATGCAGGTAGCATGGTGAGAATGACGATCTCCCATATAATTTATCGGAAGACCACTCACTGCATGGTGAGGAAAATCCTGAGCACCAAAGAAGACGCGGGATGCAGAAGCGGTAATTAAACCACAAGATTAACGAGTTGGAGTTAGCTATATACTCATGTTGCTATGTCGTTAAAGGAAAGTTTCGTGAGTAGTAGAAAGTCTTGGAGGTGAGAAAAGAGGGTTTTAACATGTCGGACCGTGGTGGCATGTCGGATGGAGGTCATTGCTTCCGTTGGACATGACATCAGAGAACTCAAGCTGGTATAACGTTTGGTGGGCAGACCCTCTCTGACACTTCCAGGTGTGCGAATATCCTTGCAAGTCGGCCGATTTTCCTTAACCCTCTACAGAACAGAGAAATACTAATAGTACCAGCTGAAAGGGCAGTGCTAAGCATGTATTTAGAAAAATGATGTTTTTACTGTAAGTTCACACAAATGTACAAACACAGTGAAGCAGGTTTCCCGCTTTAGCCAGCGTCAACCTGCAAGCAGGCAAAATCATATAAAAGCGCGTAACCAGCGCCGACTCGCGTGTATGCTCAAAAAATAGTACTTGTATTCATATCTACTAGTCATTTCAGCGCCGATCGGTGCCGGAAACCCACCTTTACTTGCTTTTGACAAGTGTAAAACAGGAATATGACGTCAAATAAGTCAATGGATTTCTTCTTAGATTTCTTCGCTAGTGTCAACCTTAAAAAACCGTATGATGCATGTCATGCATGTTGCATACCCGCCTCTGTATATTATTAAACATTTTCTAAATAAAAACTCGCAATCAATTTGAGAGTTTTACTGTGAAAAGGCCACAAACAAATAGGAAGTAAATAGATCTTGCGAAAATCGCTAATTATATCACAGTAACAGTGTTGGCAGCACTGCATGCTGTCACAAAATCCATGGTTTTTTTCACAGATGTAAAACACAATCAGTTTGACCTTGAAGACGACCATGGATAGATCAGTGAATAAATTCGCGGAGAAAATGTCGATGTAAAACGGGTGTTAGACAATTTTCTAATGGCTTTTCCATAAAATGTTTACTATATCTGATAAAACTGACCACCCCGTGGCAGTCCCTGTAATCTGGGAACGTCCTGGTTTAGTAACTAAAATTGGCAGGTTGAAAACACATAAATTGTGCTTTTACTTCCCACACCGATAGGTGAGGGGAGTATTGTAATCGCGAAAATTTTCGATTTTGAGATAATACACTTTTTAGGCGTTTCATGATGTCTACATAACGAAAATCCACGTCACTCATTTCGGTCGGTCTGTCTGTCTGTCTGTCTGTCGGTCTGTCTGTCTGTCGGTCTGTCTGTCTGTCGGTCTGTCTGTCTGTCGGTCTGTCTGTCTGTCGGTCTGTCTGTCTGTCTGTCGGTCTGTCTGTACGCGTTTTTCTGTCCTCGTGATCTCAGTAACCGCTGCATGGATTGTGATGAAATTTGGGCAGCGATATGCTGTGGGGTCGTAGTAGGTAATGCTGCTATAATTTTGAAAATCGGTGCATTGGCGGCGGCGTAATTAGCCATAAACGAAAAATTTCAAATATTCCCCAAACTTCGTTTTTAGGCGTTTTACGTTTTCCTGATCATTTTCTACTTTTTTTGGGTGGGGGTGGAAATTGGGGTGGTTGGGGGTTGGGGGGTTGTAAAATTGAAAAATTTGTTTTATTCATAATAGACTACCCACTGACTTGTGAAAGAAGACCTAGCGACATAAATCACTTTTTTAGGTCTATCCGAACATTGCGTTATGCCTATTACAGAAACTAAAGGGCTTAGAATTTTTTCCGATGTATTGAGTATTATTGCTTTAGATCGTTCTATATTATGTAACGAAGAAACTGTTCAATTGATTTTAATGAAATTTTGACACATTATTACTACCGTGTCGATGATGGAAAATGCGCATGGTTTTTATAAATCGTGCCAGTAGCGGTGCAGAAATAATAAAAAAACTAAAAATATAAAAACAGCTCAAACTTCGTTTCTAAGTGTTTTAGAGGTTCCTGATCATCTACTGAGTTTTTTTTGGGTGGGGGTGAAATTCGGGTGGTTGGGGGGTGGGGGGTTGAAAAACTGAAAAATTTGCTGTATTAATAATAGGCTGTCCGCTGACCTGTGAAGGAAGACCTAGCGACATAAATCACCTTTTTAGGTCCATCTGAACATTGCCTTGCCTATTACCGAAACTAAGGGACTTTCTGTATACATACGAGTATTTATTGCTACAGATCGTTTTGTATTTTGTAACGTGGAAACCATTAAATTGATTCTAATGAAATTTTGACACATTATTATTACCGTGGTGAGGATGGAAAACGCGTATGCTTGTTCGAAATCGTGTCAGTGGCAGCGTAGCAATAATCAGAAAACTAAAAATATGAAAACAGCTCACACTTCGTTTTTAGATGTTTTAGGGGTTCCTGACCGTTTTGTAACTTTTTTGGGTGGGGGTGAAAATGGGGTGGTTGGGGGGTTGTAAAACTGAAAAGTTTGTATTGTTGATAACCGGCTGTTCATTGACCTGTGCAGGAAAGACCTAGCGGCATATGACAATTTGGGGGGGGGGGGGGTACTGGCGATGATTTTGTTGCAGGGGGATCTCAGACTAAATCTTTATGCTATGGGAAAATAATAAACTGGTATCACCGTAATGTGTGGGAAGTACTGAGTCAATCAACTTGACTCCATTTTTTAGAATAAGATTATTCAGTTGAGAGGAAAGTAAAATGATACAACGATGTTGTTGTAGCCTGAATTATACAGTAACATCTGCATCCGTTACGTTTCATTATTATTCTTTACTACATGGTTTCTATATCCTTTCATCATGTGAAATAAATTATGGGTAATGTTGGCGGATAAAAGTTGTATGAGATATGGATGGCGGCTTTATTGTATACGAACAAGCAGGGTTCAGTATACGCACGTGTGGAAGGTATTACGTCCATCGTGATGTGAATCGGAAATGTTTAAAACAGATAAATGGAATTATCTGACAAATAAATCAAATAACAGGGGTTTAACATTTCACATGGTTGAGTGCTGTTCTACCGTTTTAAGCGGCATTGCTTAACACCTGACTTTCACCAGAAGCTTTGCCGCCTCTTTAGCTCTCAGTGCAGAGAGCTTGTGCAGAGCCTCTCTTTGTCCGTCTGTCCGTATACAAGATAGCCAAAACTACAGGTACTAGAAAAACTAAATAGAGATGCCGAATCAGGACGAAAAAACTACTCAGGGAAAAATCCGGTTTTGTCGATATCGCTTCTGGTTCCACAGTGAAAGCGTCGTTGAATTTACCCAAGTAAATTCTTTTCTACTTTCATCTATGGAAAAGAGCGAATATTTAGATAATGAAAAAGAAATCATAAATAACACACGTTAGGAACAATATTACAAAAAAGATTTTTTCCGGACAAACACCTCGTATCGTTACCCATCACACAACCATAAATGTCAGTTACAAATAAATACAAGCAAGGCCGTAGCTAGGATTTCATTTGAATCCAATCTACAGGTTCACAGACGACAGTACATAAATATCGTGCAGGCAAACCGCTATCCTCCCAGGATACGTTACGTCGCGTCGGCGACAGCAACAGGCCTCACATATCAACGTAGATATTAAAACGATTACCGAGTGGGGATTAGTAAATAAAGTACAGTTTAACGTACAGAAAAGTCAGACAACAATACTGACAAAGAAGTCTCACGTTGGCTTACCAACTGTGGAAATGGAGGGTAACCCAATAGTCGAGTCTCCTTTCGTCAAGTTTTTGGGGATTAACATCAATAATATGTCCCGGCGCGACTACGTCTTCAGTATTGCTAAAACGACATCCCAGAAGCTTGGAGTTTTGTTCCGCTGTAGGAAGGTGTATACACCAAAGCTCTACAAGGCACAGATCCGACCATCGTTGGAGCAGATAGGGGTCTTCCACATAAGGAACTTTTTTGACATTTTTTTAAATAAATATGTAAATTAATGTCAGTAAAACTTGGTGCTGATGAAGGCCAGAAGGAGATGTTATTTGTATTTGAAAGACCGTTTCTTTTATTTGTTCTTCAAAGTATTGACAGTTCAGACCAAATGTTGCACGGTACAAAAACTTTATTATAGAAAACAGTAATTTTCTACAGGTTTTTTGCAAAAACGTTTCGACTTTCGCGACTTACACGGAAAAGGGGAAAAGGATATGTCTGCTTCCATTAAGGTCTAGTTCCCTACGGCTTTCTCTTGTCACATCTTTGTTCCGCCACACGTTATACCATAGTTCGGCTTCATTATTGAAAGCTTCCAAATGGTGGTATTAGCAAACAGTTTGAGATTTCTATTTAATATTAACAAGTGACGTGTTCACCATTACACTCTGTGGTAGTGACATCAAACCAAAAGCAGGCAAACTTTTATCAGCAGAACGCTGCTGTATTGTGGAAATAAGGTATAAGAGAATCTAAACAAAGAAAAAACATCCATGGCCTCTAAAAATCTCCTCAAGACTCAGACTGGTAGTTGGAGCAATGTTGCTGAACTTGAAAATGAGTTCTAATGGCAGTTGCAGTTCTGGCTGAATCGAATTACGATGATCCTTCATGATAGACGTTATTCTTTTGACATGATTTATGCATATGTCCATGTCGATTGTCTTTGAGTGTAACTCATTAACAACAGGTTCCAATATGCTTGAAACTTAGGCTATCAAGGTATCAAACCAACGCATATAATGAACTCAAACAAGTTTAATCTACTAGATTCTCTCAACTGTTTACTAGAGAACTCCTAGCTACATTTTTCGGTTCGATCGGACTGGAATGTGGTTAGCTTGATTGGTGGGGAGGGGGGGGGGGGGGTGGTGGGCGTAGAAATTCTATGGCAAGCATCTGGCTGCCAGAAATAAATAAGTATGAACCAAAAACGTATGTTCTTTAAAAACAGCCGATACTAGTCAAACAGTGCAACCTTGTGGTACTAAATAGCACCCCAACTATGTTGCTTGTACGTCACAAGCATCGGGATAGGATACTAAGGAGGCGCTATTAGCATCGTACCGGCAGATAATAGTTTCTGGGCTTGAATACCGTACAATGTATCGTCACGGACATGCGCAGAACGTGAAATGCGTTTCAACACTTTTTGCGACCGTTCATAAAACGGTCCATAAAGCATTCCAACAGATTTCGTTACCGTTCGTGGGACGGTTTCTGTACGGTCAAATCGGTATTTGGTCCAGAGTAAGGACTGTGTGTCATTTCTATGCGCCTTCTGTTTTCTTGCCTCCTTGAGTCTTGAGTGTTGAGATTGAGTGTGATTTGATTTCGCTTCTTTTGTTTTTGCTGTTGCTTGTTGTTTGGCTGGCTCGTTTGTTGGCAGAAACTTCACCAAAGCCAAAAATGGAAATGGAATCAAATCAATAATGTTATACATGGTATGTTATGATAAATTCGGTCATTTTTATGGAAAACATAACGCAGTTACTTTGTTTATAGAGCTACAGGAATACCTGGTTGTGAGTGGCAACCATAGTTCATAGCTAAAATTACCCAAATAATCCTCATTTTTCGGTAGACTAACGCCAAGTCATCGTCAGAAAACTCAGGCCACGATAAATTTTAATGAAGCTCTTGGCGCCTTGGCTTTTGACGTGGCTTTTGAAATGAAATCGAGGTTAGTTTTTTCTGATAGCTGTCAGAACTGACACGAGTCTAGTGCAGTCTAGTGAGATTAGAGGAAGAACCGTTCCAACAGATTTTCCTGTTTGTACGGTCACGAAACCATCCAAAATCAACGCATGCGCACCACAAACGATCCGAACAGTTTCGTGACGGTTCAATGGACGCGACGGTACAAAATATGCAGTTGGAAAGAACTGTAATCGGAGGGGGGGGGGGGGCGGTGGGAGCACGAGAATACACTAAAGTGGCCTCAAATGGACGACTTGACAGAGTTGGATTATGTAACATGTATAAAACTGTAATACACATGTTGCAGTTATTTTGTAACACATGACCAATTATTGATATTGGAATTAAACAGTAAATATGATCATTGTGTCTAAATATATTTGATTAGAAATGAGACATGTTTTTCGTAAAAAACTTCAACTGCTAGAGGAATTCAAGAGTCAGCACATTATTTGCTGCCTGTACCTTTTATATGATCCTCATATAAAGGGTAGCAAGAGAAAACACGAATAAGTAACCTTAACCAAGCGAATATTTCTAGATGAATGTAAATAAACTGGTGAGCGATACAAATGAAACCTATGGTAATAGTAATACATTCAGTAGAGATCTGATTCAATAAGATTATTTTAATAAAGTTCATACTATTCTTTTATGGCTCAGTAGGCTTGTATTCATGTTAATGGTACAAACGGTACACTATACTATGTTAAAAACAATTTAATGAGTTGTATTCTACAAAATGTTTACAACAAACTTAGAAAAAGGCACTGTGAGACTGATTTTCATTAACTAAGAATTAACTAACTCAATTTTAAACGATATCTAATTGAAAAATAATCACACTTAAATACATGTTGTACGGCAATTCATAATTCAGTTTAATAAAATATATACTACTCGCAGGTGAAATCCGAACACCTAGAAAAAAGGAATATTTGCATTGTATACAGCTTGGTAGTACCATTTCTGGTACACATGTAACACTTTTTGTTCAAACAAATCGATAAATCTTCATTAATTTCAAAGTTGGCTAGTGAAATACTGCAGACCATGTGCTGTTTGGTGCAAATACAATCCAATCATGAGTAACCTTCGACGGATCTGCAAACAATGACCTATTTTGGGAACAGTAATTTTATTGATTCATCTCTACTACTAATGATAGTATTGCGAAACTGACATAATCTGACAGAGTTTTCAGCTACACTGTACCATTTCCAGCAGTAGTTTCAAAAGGATCAAATGAGATTTCTAAAGCGTGAATTGCAAATCCAAACTGACAGGTATAAATTATACCTCACAGTTTGAATTTACAATTGACGCTTTAGAAATCCTTTTGAAACTACGGCTGGAAAAGGTATAGTGAGGAGATACAAGTGCTACTCGATCGCGCTTAGGCACCACCTTCACTTTGTGAGCAGTGCTGTGATTGGGCAATGCTATATAAGGAAATACATTTATTATAAAGTTAAGCAATACACACTATGGAACTGCTGTAAACAAGAAAATGCCCAGTGGTCATCACAATGCAAGAATCCTTTGTATGGTAGCTCCGGCCTTCAATGGCGAGGTTGAGGGAAGTTGCACTGAGTTGTACCACAAACATTCCCCACAAGGTCGAACACTGTTCTGTTGTGAGAATTTCTGGAGGGATATATACATATTGGTGAATTCCCTCTCTCTAATCCAGACTGCAGAATGAACTGCAGAATCTCTTAACACTTTATCTGCTACGTCAATTTAGAGAAAAAAAATCACTGGGTCAGGTGGACCAAAACACCTTTTTAGCCTTAATCACTTTATTTGTATTTGTTTCATTTAAAACACTTAAAGCAAAATGTGTTTTTTGTTTTTTTTTTGTAAAAAATGCTGTGTCCACATGTGGTACGTACGCACGGCTTAGCATTCCGAGTAACTCACCCTTTCCCGTCCAAGCTCAACAAAAACATGAGCTTACTCAAAGTGGTGTAAACAAAGGAGGCACATACATGAATTGCTATAAAAGAAACTTGGAAATACTTGGAGGAAATTATGCTGTTAAGGATACAAAACGAATTAAATATGTATGTTATGGATCTGAAGAAAATCAATTTATATGTTGAGATTGCTTCTCCGTCAACCATTTCTTCATGAAAAAAAAAAAAATATCAATAACAACAGACGCTGTTACTTTTCTTCCAAGGAATTACTTTATTTTTGTTTATGTACTCCGTATTTTCAAAAAAATAAATAGATTTTCATTTTAAGTTTGTTGTGTTATTCGTCATTCCTCTAAAAATCAAAATAAATCCAGGACAACTGACTATAGCATAGTGCTAGGCCAGAACCATCGATACTCTCATTTAAATACACAATAGATGTGTACCAGCTACAGACACATGGCCGAGAAGCTTTTAATAACTTTGTCCAATATACAGGGTGGCCAATCGGGTGACGATAATAATTTTTTTTTAGATTGCCCGTACCGAGACCTACCCAAAACACCCCCATGTATATGTACCGATTATTGATAGTTTTCGAGTTATGATTTTGTTTTTGAAAACTTAGAGATTATCCAGTTTTTCCAAGAAATCGTCAAAACAGAAACAAGAGTGCTTCTTGTATTTTATTTTTTTCTGCAATTATACTCAGTATTGAGCCTATTTTAATATCCAATAAAGAGAACCTGTACATCCGAACAATAATTAAGTACATTTTGGGCCCAAAGTTTGAAATCTCTATTTTTAGTCAGGAGACCAAAACCTTCAAAATAAAATTAAAAATACTTATGCCTGGTTCTGGAGCTTCACACTAATTTTACAAACTTTGCAAGATATTGCACTTTCGAAATAATAATGAAAGGTAGCACTTATGGGGACATTTTGCGCCGCACGTGAGTGTTAAAGGTAAAAAGGTGATAATTCACGAATTTCCAAAATGATTTAAAAAAACTATTATTTTGCTTTATTTTGACGAATTAAAGAAAAAAAAACTCGTAACAACTATTAAACCCGATAATCATTGATGTTTTGATGATTTTTAATAAAAAAACGAGTATCCAAATTGTGATTTTTGAAGTGTTTTTGCTATGTACTATTGAACTTCTGCTAAAGTTGTATGGAAAGTTAACAAAGGAAAGGAATAATAAAACAATAATCTGACTTCCAATTTCATGGCAGAATTACCTGGGAAGCGATGTCATAGCACACGCCATCCCTTTCTTTCAGAGTTACTTTTTGCGAGCTCATGTCGGCGAAGCATAACGAAAAGCCGTGTCACTCATTTCTGTCGTTCTGTCTGTCGGTCTGCCTGTCGGTCTCTCTGTCTGTACGCGTTTTTCTAGCCTCGTAATTTCAGTAACCGTTGCACGAACTGTGATGAAATTTGGGCAGCAATATGCTGTAGGGTCTTAATAGGTAATGCTGCTGTAATTTTGGAAATCGGTACATGGGCGGCGAAGTAGTTAAAACAAAAATTTCAAATATTCCTCAAACTTCGTTTCTGCGTTTTTAGGGTGGGGGTGGAATTTGGGTGTTTGGGGGGGTGGCGGGTTGAAAAACTGAAAAACTTGTTGTATTCATGATAGGCTATCTACTGACCTGCCAAGGAAGACCTAGCGATATAAATCACCTTTTTAGGTCCATCCGAACATTGCCTTGCCTATTACCGAAAATTAATTAACACAATTGCGCTTCGCCGACATGAGCTCGCAAAAAGCTACTCTGAAAGAAAGGGATAGCGTATGCTATGACATCGCTTCCCAGGTAATTCTGCCATGAAATTGGAAGTCAGATTATTGTTTTATTATTCCTTTCCTTTGTTAGCTTTCCATACAACTTAATTTAGCAGAAGTTCAATAGTATATAGCAAAAACACTTCAAAAATCACAATTTGGGTATTCGTTTTTTTATTAAAAGTCATCAAAACATCAATCATTATCAAGTTTATTAGTTGTTACGAGTTTTTTTTCTTTAATTTGTCAAAATAAAGCAAAATAATAGTTTTTTAAATAATTTTGGAAATCCGTGAATTATCACCTTTTTACCTTTAACACTCACGTACGGCGCAAAATGTCCACATAGGTGCTACATTTTCATTATTATTTCGAAAGTGCAATGTCTTGCAAAGTTTTTAAAATCAGTTTGAAGCTCCAGAACCAGGCATAAGTATTTTTAATTTTATTTTGAAGATTTTGGTCTCCTGACTAAAAACAGAGATTTCAAACTTTGGGCCCAAAAAGTACTTAATTATTGTTCGGATGTACAGGTTCTCTTTATTGGATATTAAAATAGGCTCAATACTGAGTATAATTGCAGAAAAAAATAAAACCCAGAATGCATTCTTTTTTTTGTTTTTGACGATTTCTTGGAAAAACTGGAAAATCACTAAGTTTGTACACATGGCAGAAAACTAAAATTGTCTGTGTCCATATATGGTACACATGGCAGTTAAAGTGTCAAGGCGGGTATCCATATTCTGTTGAGCTTGTATGCTCCTCCTTTCTTGTTGAAACTATTTTTATATTTATAAATCACAATAGACTCTGTACAATCTGGCGTAGTAAGAGGAGGTCGTAGCGAGAACTTGTGTCTCATCAAACTTTAGCTTGTGGTTACAGGTTTCTTGGAATGCATGCTTAGGTACTGCAGATTTTTCTGTCTCACCTAATCGGCAATTTGCTTTGTGTTCCGAGATTCCAGTATCTACCGATCTCTTTGTTGTTCCGATCTATACACTTCCACAAGTGCATGGTATCCGATAAATCCCTGATGCTATCCACGGATCCCTTTTGTCCTTTGCCGATCTTACATGCTGTTGTGTTTTCCCAGTTGGTTTGTATATCGTCCTAATATTTGCCTTTTACAGTACCTATCCTAGTCAGATTTAAGGCTTATCTCATACCTTCATCAACAACAAAAAGCTAAAATCAGAATAAAAAGCGAATTATCTGAAAAGATTGATATCGAGAAAGGAGTAAGGCTGGGATGTATCCTCTCACCCCTACTGTTTAACGTCTACTCGGAGAAATATTGCAGGAGAGCTTTAAAAGACACTACGGATGGTATAATTATAAATGGGTAATAAATTAACAACCTGCGTTACGCTGACGACACGGTTATTCTAGCAAATAGTGCTGAAGCACTGCAGCGACTGATGAACGGAGTAATAATAGCATGTGAAGAGTTTGGGATGGAACTAAACACAAAGAAAACAAAAACGATGGTTATCAGCAAGGATCAGAACAAGAAAGTAAATATTTACATTAACGGAATAGAGCTGGAAAGAGTAAGAAGAATAAATTACCTTGGAAGTAATCTTGATGAAGCTTGGGACCATTCACTAGAGATGAGAACACGCATAGAAAAAGCACGTAACGTATTTTATAGAATGCAAAAGGTAGTATGCAGCCGCCAACTTAATATCCCACTAAGAGCTCGGATTCTGAAATGCTATGTTTTCTCCACTGTGCTGTACGATGTTGAGGCTTGGACAATGACAGAAGCAACACAAAAAAGAATACAATCATTTGAACTCTGGTGTTACCGTAAGATGCTTAGAATATCTTACGTGAGTCATAGGACAAATGAGGAAGTCCTGCGAAGAATGAACAAGACAACAGAGTTTAAGAACCTCATAAAAGAAAGAAAAACACAATATTTTGGCCACATTATGAGAAACGAAAAATACGAAATGCTCCGTCTGATCATCGAAGGCAAAATCAATAGAAAGAGGGGACCAGGAAGAAGACGTAACTCCTGGCTCAAAAACCTGCCACAGTGGTCAAATATGACCTCCATAGAATTATTTAGAGCTGCCACAAATAAGATTGAATAGGCAAATGTAATAGCCAACGTCCTCAAGGATAAGGCACCTTAAGAAAAAGAAGAAGAAGACAGTAACCCACCAATTCTGTCTTTGACTCGGGGAACATAAGGTAAGGAGTACAACTCGTGTTGCCGAAACGTCAAGCAGCGAAGAGCGCCGACGCCAAGGCGGCGGTGCTTGTCGACGCCGGCCGAAGAGCCCAAGAGTCAGCAGTTCATCGAACCATGATCGCGAAAGTCTCACGCAATAGATTAGCCGCCTGTATATGGAGGAGATCACTTTTATATACCGACAATTGGAACATCTGCGAAAGAAGAAAGCTCGTTCTTTAGCTTCTCTAGCTTTTCTGTCAAGATGTTGGGATGAAGGTGTTATGCCTGAGTTCTTACACGTGGGGTCCACCATAAAATCTGACCAAGCCAGACGAATCTCGAATCTTCGCACGCACAGAAAAAGCACTACCCAGGGAAAGGATTCATAACACCAGATCGCTTTTGGACATGATTGATAAGAAGTTGTTGAAGATTTGAACTAAGCGCAAGGCTACACAACACCAACGGGGCAAAGTAGACTCCATCATATTCAGAGTCAGTTTCTCGGAACACGGCAAACGGCGGCCGAACAGCTCAAGGACCAGAAAGTCGAAAACTGGTTCAATGCCAACAAACTGAAGCTCAACAATAACAAAACTCATAAGATGCTGTTACCGCTAAGAGATATGAGCGAAGTACCCAACCCTGTGAGCGTCAAATTTTTGGGGCTACATATGGATCCCAAACTGAAATGGGGCATTCATGTTGATGCCGTGTCAAGTGGACTCAGAAGCTGTGTCTTCTTGTTACGGAATCTACAGGGTTACTGTTAACTCGACCACTTTCCTGCAGGAAGTGATAGAGGGACTCAAATGCAATAGATTTAGTCCCCCATATGTAATTCCGAAAACCGATAGTTTTCGAGATAATTAACATTTTATGTTTTTCAACGATATGTCCAAATTTCCACACTACATCCCAAATTTAGAAAAAACCCTGCTGCCGATTTTAGTAATTTCCAATTTAGTTTTTTACTGACACATACGCAAATCCAATTTAGTATCTAAATGTGTAAAAATACTAAACAGTTTCAAACTACATACAATTATTTAAAAAATAAAGAACAAAATTTTTACATTCACCGTGAAAGAAAATTGTCTAGCTCAGAAAAAAATACACAACCAGTCAAACAAATTATTTTAAAAACTTCCCTATCTGATGGCCTATTCCAAGGATGAGAATGACAGTACAACCACACGTAACTATTTAACAAAATTTATCAACATAATACAGAATCATTAACAACAGGATATTCCAGCATGATGGTTGTCCAACACATTACTGTATCACAATTCGGCAGTTGTTGGACAACACATACCCGAGCAAATGGTTAGGGAGGGGTGAATCCATCCCTTGGCCTGCGCGGAGCCCAGATCTGACACCTCTTGATTTTTACGTCTGGAGTCACATGAAGGCATTGGTTTACGAGACTCCAGTTAATACTGCTGACGAACTAAGGCAAAAAATTATCAATGCGGCGGAGGAAATGAAATGAACTTTTTCAACACGAGTTACAAAAACCGAAGTGAGGAAGCGGATCCGTACTTGTATCCGAAATCAAGGGCAATACATTGAGCAAGATCTCTAGAAACTTTGAGTGGATTTAATTTGTTCGTCTTGGATAAAATCATCGACCGCATTTGCAAACATTCTAGTATGTAACTGAGTTATCAATAATCATTGTACTGTCATTCGTTCTTTTTGAATAGGTGATTTTTATTCATTGCTGTTTATAGTCTTTCTGAAAAGGTTATTAGGTAGGAAAGTTTTTTTAGCGATTTGTTCAACCGTCTGTATAATTTATTTTGAGCTAGATAATTTTCTTTCACGCTGAATGTAAAAATTTTGTTGATTATTTTTTAAATATTTGTATTTAGTTTGGAACTGTTTAGTATTTTGAAACATTTCAATACTAAGTTAGCTTTGTCTATGTGTTAGTTAAATACTAAAATAAAAATTGTCAGAATCAACAACAGGTTTTTTTCTTAGTTTAGGATCTAGTGTGGAAATTTGGACATTTGGTTGAAAAACATTAAATGTTAATTATCTCGAAAACTATCGGTTTTCGTAATTACATATGTGGGGTTAAATCTATTGCATTTGAGTCCCTCTATCACCTCCTGCAGGAAAGTGGTCGAGTTACCAGTAACCCTGTATATGACTGTGTCTCTATAGAGACTATACTTTCTTCCTACTACGCACCTTTCCACTCGGTTATGTCATACGGGATAATGTTGTGGGGCAGTGCGGCGTTGGCGGATAGAATATTTGTACTCCAAAGGAAGGCAATCAGGGTAATAACGGGTCTCAAATATAGAGATGACAGTAGATCATCATTTAGACAAACAGGCATATTGACTTTTCCATCGGTTTTTATTCTTGAGAGTGTCACATACGTCAAAAGGTGAAGGATTAAGCAGGGGTGTGAAACTCAAATGAGGACCCTGTGTAGCGGGGTTAGCGCTAGCCACCTAGCGGGTTTGGGTGAATTATTGATCAGCCAACTCTGTTTCAAACAGATTCCTAGATGCATCAATAGAAGTGGCCCAATTGTGACGCCTAACGTCATTTTGACAGCCATTGTCGTAACTGACATTGTCGTTGCTCGCTTTTGTCGATTGGCGTCTTTTTGCAATTTTGCACTACTTTTGAGATCTTTGTCTGCCTATTGTTGTCTATATGTATTTAGGAATGGGTTCTAAGTATTTACGCCGTTGTCCTGCGCCAAATTGCAAGAATGCGGATTCGCGAAGGTAAGTGATTTGCCTGATTTATACCGCTCACCTCATTTTTGTATTGTGAATTTTGATGCAAAATTAATACAAGATTGATCATTTCTACATGAAATATACATATATCATTTGAATGCATTACTAAACACTACTACTCATACTCATATAACTTGTATTACTATTCACAATCACATATGCTGCCATAAAGGTGTGCAGCATTCCCTCTCTTTGGCAAACCGTTGCACTGAAGGTGAGGTCCCATGGTCTAAAAATACATTTTTTTTATTTCAGATATTAAATCCCATCTGATCAGCGTATACAGAGACGCTAGTTAGAACGGATTGGCAACCCAAACCTACAAGTATACAAACATCTTGCCTGCATCAATATGAATAGTTAAGGAATAATACCTCTTTACTCTTCAAATTATATGCCATCAAAGGATTGTAATTATCATGAAATAGTGATTCTAGTGAAACATCATGCTTTACTTTTACATGAATTGCTTTTGTACCTTGTGTAGCTGACTTTATTTAAGCAATTGTCGTATTGAAATAAATTACAAAAGGGTTTGTTTTGTTTTATTACAGTAATCCATATCTAATATATTCCTATTCTTACATAATCAGTTGAATGTCCTGTATAACGTGGTAGCTTGTCACAAAAATTTTCCTAACTCATTGAATACCTATTTTCAAAACTGAACTGATTAAAAAGGTTAAAACACTAATTTAAAGAAAATGGAGTATGTGCTGTGGACAATGCCATAGTTTTATTTATTATTATGCCACTTGACAATTCCATTTTGTTTAATTAACGCCTTAACTTTATTAATCAGGTCAATTTTCAAAACAGGTAATGAATGCGTAAGGTAAATTGTTATGACAAGTTACCACGTTGTCTGGAGGCTGAATAGGCTTATATGGTATTTCAAAAAGCCCGCTCTTTTCGTAACCTACCCCACCTATCGTCGGTCACCTACACCAAACTTTTTAGATTGACCTAGGTCGTGAATATTTACAGTTTCCTCTAATCGATTCGTGAATGCATTGTAGTGACACACGCAATCCGAATAGATGGCGCGGATGTCAGTCAAAAATGCCATGCCAAATTTTCATACACAGAGTGTCCAGTCTTTCAGTGGATATATAGTCAGTGGGATTAAGAAGGTTCGCAGTGACACAAAAGCCGCTGCACCTTCCCAAACCTTCGCGGAGGCAGCCTTAAAGCATTTTAAGGTTGCCATAATAGATAAGGATAACCCCTACGGCAAGGTCTCTGTAGACCGGCAAGCCTTATCAAAAGACGGCTAATGGAGGAGCTGGACAAGTTAATCTTGACGCCCACCAGCAGCCAAAACAAAGTGCCGACATTCAAGTCGTGGACTCACTCTGGTGAGATCATCAGGATCGTCTGTGACGACGATGGGGCACTACATTGGCTTTCTGGGGCTGTTAAAAACCTTAGGCCATGGGAGGAAGCATCACTGGCGGTCGTCAGTTTGGACAAGCTCCCAAAGCTCACCAAAGCCTCTCTTTGGGTCCCGGAGGATGACGCTACCGCCACCTCTGAAGACCCGGAGAGGGTGCTGCGGCGGCTGACGGTGCAAAATCCGGAACTGTCGGTAGCCAAGTGGTGCACCTTCCACCATGAGGTCAAGAAAAGCCCTCCAGGACACCTGTTCGTCTTCGGTGTTGGAGACGAGGATATGGCTGTCCTAAAGAAGAGGTCGATGAGGATGAGCTATGCGTTCACCTCATTGACCATCAGAGCCTCCAGTAATAGGACGGGAGCTTCTGCAGAACCAAGGACCTTGGATGAGGGTACATCCAACACCGAGGCCCCCTTGGAGAACGCAGAAAGCCCCGAACATATGGACGCCATCCCTCCTCGGACGGAGGAGGAGATGGAGTCCTAAAGAGGTAAATCTATGACATCTGAGCCATGGGCAAGGACGTCATAAAAAAGGTGAAAATCCTTCAATGCAACCTCCAACACGGTAGGTCGGCGACAGCAACTTTATGCCGCCGACTTGATGTGCTGGAGGATGCAATAGCACTAATCCAAGAACCTTGGATCATAAAGACCAGAATAACAGGTCTAAGCTCACTAACTGGTCAAATTTTCAGCTTACCAAGCAACTTACAACCCAGGACTGCAATATATGTACCTAGGAAGATTAAAGCCACCCCAATGGCACAATTTTGTACCTCCGATTTAACTGCGGTTAGATTGGAATGTCCATGGGAAAGAGGCAACAGCAGGGCGTTGGTCCTAGCATCGGTCTACCTTCCTTCAGATGCAGCCACCCTACCACCAACAAAAGAATTGGAAGAGCTAGTAGACCACTGCCTCAACCAGAAATTGGAGCTTGTCATTGGCTGTGACTCGAACTCCCACCATCTGGCATGGGGCAGTAAGGACATTAACTCTCGAGGTAAGTCTCTTTATGACTATATTGTTAAGAAGGATTTACGAATCTTAAATAGAGGCACGGAACCGACTTTTATTAACGCCCGCAGCCAAACTGTCATAGACATTACGCTGGCAACAGCCAAAATCTCCAATAAAATTCTGGACTGGCAGGTGTCAGAGGACATTTCGATGTCTGACCACCGCTGGCTGAATTATACTTTAAGTCTGGAACTCAAAACTCTCGTAAAGTCTCGCGACCCGAAGAGGACTGATGTAAATCTCTACAATCGACTCTTAGAAGGTGCTCTGCGTAACGAACAGGTTTTGACTCCGTGCACTAACGAAGAATTGGAAAGATATACAATATCTATCCAAGATAAAATAAGTTATGCTTATAAAAAATCCTGCCCCATAAGGATGGTCCAGGAAGGCGGCAAAACCAATAGTTGGTGGTGCAGCGAACTGGAACACCTCAGGAGAGCAGCAAGAAGAACTTACAACAAAGCAAAACGTACCAAACTCAAAAAGGATTGGGACTTGTACCAATCCAACATCAAAGAGTTTAAGAAAGTCTGTAGACAAAAACAGAGGGCTGCCTGGAGAACCTACTGTGAAGAAATAGAGGATTTCCCACAAGCATCCAGACTGCAAAAAATGCTCTCTAAAGATCCACATCGGTGCATCGGCATTCTAAAAAGGGAGGATGGAAGTAAAACCTCCAACCTCCGGGAAAGTGCCGAGCTCCTGATCGACACACACTTCCCTGGTTCGATTCTCACTGCGACGTCGAACTGGATGGAAGACATTAACACACCCTCACCGATTGACTGGCAATTCACCAGAGAAATAATCAGTGAGGAAAAGATAAACTGGGCCATATCCTACTTCTCCCCCTTCAAATCACCAGGGCCAGACGGCATATGTCCAGCCCTACTTCAATGGGGTCTGAATCATCTTATGCCGCACTTGGTGGGAATATTCAGAGCCTCCTTGGCTCTAAAATATATTCCCAAAAGGTGGAGAGAGGTGAGAGTGGTCTTCATACCTAAACCAGGTAGGATGGACTACACCCTACCAAAGGCATTCCGACCAATAAGCTTAACATCGTTCTTCCTCAAGACGATGGAACGGCTATGCGAGAGGTATATAAGAGATGAGGTACTAATTCATTTCCCACTTCATCCAAATCAACATGCATACACTCCAGGCAGATCCACCGACTCAGCACTACATCAAGTAGTTGGCAGAATTGAGAGATCACTGGACAACAAAGAATCCACCCTTGGTGTATTCATAGACATTGAGGGAGCGTTTGACAAAACAACATTCCCAAAAATTAGCCAGCAACTCCAGGCTAGGAACGTGCCTAGCACTGTAAGCGAATGGATACTTAGCATGCTCTCCAACAGAGCAATAACAATCAACGTAGAGGACATTTCTGTTAAAGGTGTTGTTACCAAGGGTTGTCCGCAGGGAGGTGTTCTGTCACCACTGCTTTGGAACGTGGCTCTGGATACCCTCATCAATCACCTCAACAGCAATGGACACTACACAATAGCATATGCGGATGACATAGTCATCCTGCAAACAGGTAGATTTGAGAACACGTTGGGTGAACGCACCCAAGTAGCACTCAAATCAATAGAAAAGTGGTGTCTAGAACACTCATTGGCCATTAATCCCAAGAAGACTGAGATGGTTCTGTACACCAGAAAAAGGAAGATCAGGGGCCTAAACCCCCCTGAGCTTCTCAGTGTCAAGCTACATTTCTCTGAAGAGGTGAAATATCTTGGTATTACCCTCGACAGAAAGCTGACGTGGAACTCTCACTTAGATAGTAGAGCCAAAAGAGCATATGTCGCTTATGAACAATGTCGGCGAACAGTGGGACGCACTTGGGGCCTGTCGCCAAGAGTTACCCACTGGATCTATACCACAATCGTTAGGCCTATGCTAACGTATGGAGCCATTGCCTGGGTACCTAAAGTTCTGCAGGCGACGGCGATTAATAAATTATATAAAATACAACGTATGGCCTGCATTAATATAACAGGAGCCATGAGCACAACACCGACTGCTGCTATGGAGGTAATAATTGGCATTACCCCTCTAGATATTTACATCAAAGAGGTTGCGTTACTGTCAATGTTACGACTTCGCACGGTTGGTATTAATCCAGATGTAGGTATGGGACGACTGAGGCAGCTGGTATGGTGGGAAGCGCTAAAGGCACTACCCATGCTACAAGCAACCAGCGACTCAATTAAACCAACATTCGTTTTTAAGAAACCCTACAAAATAGAGATTAAACAGAATGTTGAGCCAAATGTGACAAATGCAATTTGCATATACACAGATGGCTCCAAAAGAAGGGAAGGCACTGGATGTGGTGTATACTCCAGGTCTTTAAACCTAAGAACAAAGTGGGCTATGGGCAAACACGCCAGTATCGTTCAAACGGAACTGGCTGGCATATCGATAGCCGCAAATGAACTAGCCAGGAGAGATGTATCTGGCAGAACTGTAGCAATCTGCACTGACAGCAGACAAGCACTTCTAACCCTGAAAAGACCTTGTATCACCTCAGGGCTAGCAATGGAATGCCACCAATCTTTAGCCCATGCTTCGGACAAAAACAATATTGTCCTGAGGTGGGTTAAAGGGCACAACAACAACAAAGGCAACCGTATAGCGGATGGTCTAGCCAGGAAGGCCGCTGACCAAAGAATTTTAGGACCATGTGACCTTTCTGGAATGTCGACAACCACAATTTCGGAAATAGCCAAAAAACACTCCCATGCCCAAATGGTAAAACGATGGGAAGAACTACAAGGATGTCAATTTGCCAAGGAAACCCTTGCAGGTTTTGACATGGCAATATCCAAAAAGTATTTGGCGATGACCAGACCAAACCTACGTCTCTTAGTAGGATTCCTGACTGGCCATTGTCAACTCAGGAAACACCTCCACACTATGGGGTTAAGTGACACACCGATATGTAGAATGTGTGAAAGTGAAGACGAAACTGTGGAACACGTCATATGTGAATGCCCAGAGTTATCTTCTATTAGAGAGTGTGCGTTCGGCGAGTCTTGGCCTACACGTGCCCACATAAGGGAGATGTCCCCTAGCGACTTGTTCGCCTTCCTACAATTGGCAGGATGGACGATGACCTGAGGAAACAACTCCCTGGGAGGATGCACAATGGGCCAGTTGTGGCCTAAGTGCAGTGGGACCACTCACCCTCCCCACTCTACAGATACAGATACGTCAAAAGGTTTGAAAACGCCTTTGAAAAGCATGGCGAACTGAGCAATTACAATACCAGACAGCGAGGTAAGCTAGTGCCATCACATTGTAGACTTTCTAGGTGCCAAAATCGGCCAGAGTGTTTAGCCGTAAAATTATTCAATAAGCTTCCAGTCGAGATTCGATTGCTACATATGGAAGAATTTAGAAAAAAAGTTAAACAAATTTTAACTAGCAAGGTCTTTTATAGTGTAGCTGAATTTCTAGCAGACTGAGATTATTGTACCTGTGATCTTTGACTTTTAATTGCATGTATTTTTACATTTTTATGTGTGTTTGTTTTAACTATATGTTTGTGTGTAATATTTAATATTCCATTTTGGATTTTACAATTCTGCACTGCTTGCTCAGCAGTGCTTACATGTTTTTTCGTTGACTTGTGTAAACACATGTGTATTGTGTGAAAACATGAATAAAGTATGAGTATGATTATGAGTATGAGTATTTCATCGGATCATGGCCGCGAAAGTCTTACACAATACAGACTATAGATCACATGTGGCACACCCTTTTGGGGGGATAACGTCTCAATTTTCCCTCTCCACTCCATACACTGAGGTAATGTTAATATTTTCCATTCAACTCAAACATATAATTCATTTCACAAGATTGCTAATACTTGAAGCAGTTAGCTTCGGATGTTATTGTTGATCAACTTTCCAATTCACCCATTGAAACTTGACATATTTGGGAAACCATACATATTCATGGGAGAATTTATATGCCTCTAAATTCCGAACAGATTCGAATTATACCTTCGGATAATTATAGTTGATTTTCCATACAATCCCAGAGACCTGTTTCATTATTAATGGATTTATAGAGAAAAGATAAATGTTTGAGTTCGGTTTAGAATGCTAATGAGTTATCATATGGGGGTGAGTATACAGGGTGAGTTTTTAGTACCGGCTCGGTTGATAACACCACTACTGTAGAAGATAGCGAAAAAAGTTATACATAAAAGTTGTAGCCACGGATATGCTCCTTGCTCAGAAAATATTTTGATTAGTACAGGGTGATCCAGAACTGCGTGGTGATGCAAACAATCATTTTTTTAAATGAGACACCCTATATATTATTCTATATTCAAATTCTACTAATGATTTCTGTTGTTCCAATATAGGATATTGTTACACTATACAGGGTATTTCAAAAGTTGTGACCTTTTACTTCCCACACCGATAGGTGAGGGGAGTATTGTAATCGCGAAAATTTTCGATTTTGAGATAACATGCTTTTTGGGCGTTTTGTGATGTCTACATAACGAAAATCCACGTCACTCATTTCCGTCGGTCGGTCTGTCTGTCTGTCTGTCTGTCGGTCTGTCTGTCTGTGCGCGTTTTTCTAGCCTCGTAATCTCAGTAACCGCTGCATGGATTTTGATGAAATTTGGGCAGCAATATGCAATGAGGTCGTGGTAGGTAGTGCTGCTACAATTTTGAAAATCGGTGCATTGGCGGCGGAGCAATTACAAAAAACGAAAAATTTCAAATATTCCCCAAACTTCGTTTTTAGGCGTTTTAGGTGTTCCTGATCATTTTTTTTTTTTTTTGTGTGGGGGTGAAAATTGGGGTGGCTGGGGGTTGGGGGGTTGTAAAATTGAAAAATTTGTTGTATTCATAATAGACTGCCCACTGATCTGTGAAGGAAGACCTAGCGACATAAATAACTTTTTTAGGTCTATCTGAACATTGCCTTATACAAATTACAGAAAACAAAGAACTTGGAATTTTTTCCGATGTATGACATACGAGTATTGCTTTAGATCGTTCTGTATTTTATAATGTGGAAACTACTGAATTGGTGTTAATGAAATTTCGGTACAGTATTACTACTTTGGCAAGGATGGAAAACGCGTATGATTTTTAGAAATCGTCTCAGTGGGGGCGCAGCAATATTGAAAAAACTAAAAATATGAAAACAACTCAAACTTCGTTTTTAGACGTTTTAGGGGTTCCTGATCGTTTTATACTTTTTTCGTAATGGGCTGTCCATTGATATGCGAATGGAAAACCTAGCGGCATGATACACTTTTTAGGTCCATCCGAACGTTGCATGCTTATTATAGAAACCACGGGACTTAGTATTTGTGATGTATACATACAAGTATTGTTTTAGATCGTTCTAGATTGCGTAGCGTGAAAATTGTTCAATTGATTTTTAATGCATATTTCCTGAAGAAGGAGACGCAAGAAACTATTTACGAGGGTTGTTGTGTTGGATGTTTTTTTTGTGGGCGGGTGGGCGATGATTTAGTTGCAAGGGGATTTCAGGCCATAGCTTCATGCCATGGGAAATAATAAAATGGTATCATCGTTATGTGTGGGAAGTACTGAGTCAATCAACTTGACTCCATTTTTTTATATCCAAATCGCTGTCAAATGAACGTACTGTATATCAAAAAGTAATAAATCAAAAATATTTTTTTTACACGGATGGATAAGAAATATCATCTAGTTTTAAAATCGGCTATAAAAAAGGCCCGCGACGCATATTCGTATACAGGGTGATGTAGAATGCAAAATCTAGATTTACTCTTTTTTTTTCAAATGTAACCCCCAATATTTTATTATACCAAAAAATTGCCTTTAAATATGCTCTTTCATCTTTCTATAGCACTTGTTATGGCTGTGTTCATTAGTTTCTGAGATATTCCGATTTTTCTACAAATTTTAAATATACCTCCTATTTGTTTACTAAAATTTATTTATTTTGAGAAAATACTATCAAATTTCATTTTTGCTTAACCAATAACTAAAACATAAGGCCATAATAGTACTTGATCAAGTCAAAACACTGAATTAACGAGATATGATAGGTCAAGTGTGCTGAGGAAACAATTTTATAGACGTCATGTACAATTATCAAGCAGATCTATCAGGTAGGCTTTGAAATATTAAACGACATAGTCCAAATAAAACGATTCTTCAACCTTTCAAACGCATCAGTTTTAGAGTGCCTCCGTTCTGGATATTTGTGTTCATAGTTGATATATTCTAGAGGCAAGTAGGCAATTTCTCAAAGATTCTCCTAAACACCCTCAATGGAAAAATTAATTTTTAAAGCTCGTTTTTCACACAGTACGAAATTATTGAGCAGGTTATGAAAACTGTCAATTTTTCAAAGCCTACCTGATAAATCTGCTTGATAATTATGGATCACGCCTACAAAATTGTTTCCTCGGCATACTTGACTTTATTATGTCGATGATTTCAGGATTTTGACTTCATCAAATACTATTATGACCTTATAATTTAGTTGTTCGTTAAATAAAAAACAAATTCGATAGTAATTCCTGAAAATAAATAAATTTCAGTACAGAAATAGAAGATATATTGCAAATATACCGAAAAATCTAAATATCTCGGAAACTGATGGACGTAGGTACAACATGAGGAATACAAAGATGAAAGAGCATATCAAAAGTAGTTCTCTGGTGTGATAAAAGTTTGGGCGTTACATTTGAAAAAAAGAGAAAATCTGGATTTTGCATTCGACATCACCCTGTATACGAATATGCGTCGTGGGCTTTTTTTGTAGCCGATTTTAGAACTAGATGATATTTTTTATCCATCCGTGTCAAAAAAAATGATTTTTTATTCATTAATTTTTTGATGTACAATACGTCCATTTGACAGCGATTTGGAGATAAAAATGACCATTACTTGAAATACCCTGTATAATGTAACAATACCCTACATTGGAAGAACGTAAAGCATTAGTAGAATACGGAATAATATATATAGGGTTTCTCATTTAAAAAATGCATGTTTGCATCACCACGTAGTTATGGATCACCCTGTATAAATCTGAATATTTTCTGAGCAAGGAGCATATCCGTGGCTACAACTTTTATATACAACTTTTTTCGCTATCTTCTACAGTAGTGGAGTTATCGACCAAGCCGGTACTACAAACTCACCCTGTATATTGTTTGTGGGGAATACGTCGTACCTAACTTAGAAACACTGTGGGTACAGTTGGAAGGCATCACTTTATATTTATACCTGAAGTCAGAAATATATGAGTCGTTTACAATTCCTGCAGGTCTCAATCAGTGCCGACACTTCTATAGTGCAGTTACGTCACTATACCTGAGTAACGATAAAAACGTAATTATATAATATTATATACAAAATATATATTATAATAATGCAGAAAGTGGTAGGAGATCAAAATAATCGCAAATACTAATTTGCAATAGATGAAAACAAAATTAATTGATCGATTTATTGTATATTGACATCTGATTATACAGAGGACAGTATACAATTTTTACTACACTTATGACCGCGCCAGTCCCCTGGCCAGCGCAGCAATAAATGCCGAAAGGTATTACGGTCATCGGACTCGTCAGGCATCTTGTGAAGGCATAAGACATACTTTGTAGTATCGGCACTCAGTAGGAGCACAAAAAATGTAAACAACTCATATATTTTTGACTTCATCTATACCATGTCAAATTTTGCGGAATACATATAAGTTGGATCACTCCGCAAAAATATAAAAACGGCCTGCCCCTTGCTTCGTCTCCCCGGTACACTGGTAGCAGTGTACCGACGTCAGCCGGGAGATACGGGGCGGCGCAAAGTAGAGGTTGAACGCGTTTAACGCGAAGTCTATACAGTGCCTCAAATATATCGGATTTTGTTGTCTCGGATTTGTTTGTAGGAAATGGAGAATCTAATCAATTTAAATTTATTAACGGATGGAGAATGATAATATTCAGATCCATCCTTAGTTTGTGGTAAACCTTGAAGTGTAAGGGATATAAATACAGGGTATCCCACGACGACTAAGACAAGAAATATGTCGAAACTGGGCAGTAGTAGAGAACTATAATTTTGGGCATGTAAATTAGAGCAGATGTTATGTCTTTTTTGTCATTGTACTACCCAATGAGGTATTTGTTTTTGGTCATGTGACATTCGATTCAAAAATATTAATGGGACACCCTGTGTATTTGTGCATGTGTTCCTCCCGATAAAACAATTCCAACAAACTAGCACACTTGGGGTCTAAAGTGATTAGTTCAAGAGCTACAGGTACTAAAAGGATTGTATCACGCTAAAAGCGTATAGTGAGACAAAATATTCATTCGGTGATCTTACCATACCACCCAGAGACATTGTAAATTATATTTTAGGGCTCAAAAATATTTTTATTGATAAATTTAACAATTTAGTTTCTACAGTAGCAATTAGAATGACAGTGGAAAGCAAAATGTCAAAAATCATCTATTCATACCCATGTAAAGCATTTCCACATGAGTATCTTTTGAAATTGTACATGCGAGTTCGTATATACTACACCATAAAATTTATAAACTGTGATCTCAAAAATAAGCCAAATAAACAAAGTATTAAGGTAAAAATACTACAGCACCTTTGAACCATCAGTTTTTACTTATCTACGAAATAGCTACAATATGTGAGATCATTTGAGATTCATTAGTAATAGTTTTACTAGGCTTTATTTCTGATATCCATTTATGTAACTCAGGGCCGGTTTCTCAATATCCAGTTGAAAGTGGCAGATAGATAGCTGCCAGTTAGCGTTTCTATGGATACAACTGTCAGCTAAGATTTACACGAATTCGTAAGTTTAACCTTCAATTGTTCAAACAATTTATCTGACAGATAAGCGTTAACTTTCAGGTAAATATTCAACTGGACATTGAGAAACCGGCGCTTAGAGCATTAGCAAAATAAACGTTATATTTGTATTTGTATGTCTAAATCTGCCGTCAATACATAGTTTATCAATGACCCTCGAATGTACGTACTACCCAGGCGTTAGCAAGTCTCCGCTAAAAGACCCTCGTACTTGACCAAAAACCAACGCAAAAACTAACTGGCGCGTGCGGCGGCGGCATCGCTTTCATGTCAGTTCTTCAAAGTGCCGACGGAGAGTGATCCAACTTATATGTATTCCGTAAACTTTGACCATGTACTCTGCCCCTGGAGTACTAATGGCGCACTAAGTAAAAATATTGTTTTCCCACCGTCCGGCCTCCCCGCTCCCCGGTACCACCAAATCATTTGCTTTTTGGTGCTAGAATCGTGCGGTCACGCGGCCTATTTATTTACGTATGCGGAAACGCGTGTGTTTCGCAGTGTTTACCTTTTTTCCGGGGAAGCTGAACCATAAAAACTCTCAGGTAAGCGAATTAAAGGAGCTTTTACTCATAACAACCGATAGGATTGCAAATCTTGTAGTCCCCATAAGTTCAAGATATTCGTAATCTATTTACGAAACTTAAACGACAGTGACTGTTGATTTTGCCGTTGAGGAGGCCCATACACGTCAATGTTAGTGGTGTGTTGTAGTAGTTATTGCCTAATATCAAACATGTCGTCGTTAGTCTCTCAAAAATACTTCAGATTTGTTTTCAAGTACTATGATTTTCTCTAAAATACATCCCACTTTGCAAAAGTGCAATCGATTATGAAAACAACTGCAAGTTGTGAATTACAGAAAAATACATCTTTGATATATGTTTTCAGACATTATACAGGGTGAGTCAAGCTCAACGCCTCAGACTCTTGAGGCCAAACGATACCATGTTTCAGAAAATTAACTCTGCTATTGTATGTAAGTCGAGTTGGACCACATAACTAATGACTTTCATACAGGATGTCTAATAAAAGCGAGACATGTCAAAGTTCTGTTTTTTTTAAATGGAACATCCTGTATATCATTGCATATTTAGCTTTCCGGGTCAATTCTAGTGCGACTTTATGTATGATTAGATGCAATTCACAATTTTTTGTATAAGTGGATATCAGAAAAAAATTGAATGTCGCAGCGACTATAAAACCTAGAAGGCTGTGTCTTCGCCGTGTCACTAAGCATGACAATCACCTGCTTAGGCTAGACGGTCAGATTCCAATTACATTTGTACATGGAGAAATCGGTAGATTAAATAAAAGAAACTTCAATCAGCGGTAACTTGATCTTTTCAAATGGGAATGCTTAATTTTTTTATACGATCAAATTGTGCAAGTTGATAGGCTTTCTTTTTTCTCTGGTAGTATTTATTTAGTTTCGAGATTTAAATCAAAACGGTGTTTTTTATTTTCCCTACTTATAAGCATACTAGCAGGCCATGAAATATAGACGAAAACGTGTTCAGATAGAAGAAATCAGCTAAATTAGCAGAAACGACGGCGGGTGGACGGCGGTAAGATGTCTAAGGTCAAAGAGAAGCTGGAATACGACAGAAATGGATAACTTTTACAGCTTACTAGCTACTGCAATGTGTTAGAGATCAAAAATTTCCAAAACAACTAAAACCTTTGAAATTAAATCAGATTTTAATTTTTTGCCAGGTAAATTATGTTTTATAATTTAAACAGATTTTTAATTCATTCTCCATTTTCGGCGATCTTGCTTATGGAGCCGTCGTTAGCTTTGACTTGACCAACATTGCTAGTTTTTTACTAATTAAATGTGAAATTTTATTCTGAAGCTATTGCGAGCAGACAGAAATAATTCTGCCGGTGCGCCATCTAGTACCCGAAGGTAACGGCAAACCAAGGAAATCTCTACTTAACAGTAGTAGACTTCTTGGTGGGACGCCAAGGTGCATCCGCTTGGCCGCTAGAGAGCGCGGGTTCTATACGCCGCTGCGTATGAAAGCCGATATACGAGGGCTGCTCTATACCTCCGTCAATCCACCAGTACGCAGACAGCTGTTTCACGCTTATTAGCGATCATCAGTGCGCCATAGGTCGATTGACGGAAATAGAGAGCATCAATTTTTCCATGTTTAATAAACATATGAAACATGTGGGAGCAGACAGAAAGAATTCTGCCGGTGCGCCATCTAGTACCCGAAGGTAACGGCAAACCAAGGAAATCTCTACTTAACAGTAGTAGACTTCTTGGTGGGATTCCAAGGTGCATCCGCTTGGCCACTAGAGAGCGCGGGTTCTATACGCCGCTGCGTATGAAAGCCGATATACGAGGGCTGCTCTATACCTCCGTCAATCCACCAGCACGCAGACAGCTATTTCACGCTTATTAGCGATCATCAGTGCGCCATAGGTCGATTGACGGAAATAGAGAGCATCAATTTTTCCATGTTTAATAAACATGTGAAACATGTGCGAGCAGACAGAAAGAATTCTGCCGGTGCGCCACCTAGTACCCGAAGGTAACGGCAAACCAAAGAAATCCCTACTTAACAGTAGTAGACTTCGTGGTGGGATGCCAAGGTGCATCCGCTTGGCCACTAGAGAGCGTGGGTTCTATACGCCGCTGCGTATGAAAGAAGATATACGAGGAAATGCTGAAAATTGTGATTTGCACCTAAACGGTTCCCCGTGTGATACACGAAGTTACACTAGAATTGACCCGGGAATCTAAATATTCAATAATGTACAGAGTGTTCCATTTGAAAAACATGACTTTGATTTGACACGCTTATATTAGACATCCTCTATGAAAGTCATTATTTTTAAAATCTAGTCCAACTTGACCTACATACATCCGCAAAGTAAATTTTCTAAAAAAGTGTTATGATTTAGTCACAAGAGTCCGAGGCGTTGAGCTTGACTCGCCCCGCATACACGCACAATTGGAGGATAAAAAATATAAATTTGCGATTTTAAATCATTTAAAAACATACTTCAGATATTTAAAAAAAATGGAGTCAAGTTGATTGACTCAGTACTTCCCATACATTACGGCGATACCAGCTTATTACATTTCCATACCATGAGCCTATAGTCTCACATCCCCTTGTAACCAAATTATCGCCCGACCGACCAAAAAAATGTCATGCCGCTACGTCTTTCTTTTACGAGTCAGTGGATAGCCTATTATAAATATAACAATTTTTTGAGTTTTACAACTCCCCATCTCCCAACCACCCCTACCCAAGAAAGTAGAAAATGATCAGGTAGTCCGGACTGTTTTTATATTTACAATATTTTTATTATTGCTGCGATACCACTGACACGATTTCTAAAAATCATAAACGTTTTTCACCCCCGCCATGGTAGTAATACCTACTACGACTCCACAGTATATCGCTTTCCGAATTTCGTCACAATGCATGCAGCGGTTACTGAGATTACGAGGCTAGAAAAACGCGTACAGACAGACAGACAGACCGGTACACAGACCGATGAAAATTAGTAACGCTGATTTTCATTATGTAGATATCATGAAACGCCCAAAAAGCGTATTATCTCGAAATCGAACATTTTCGCGATCACAATACTTCCCTCACCTATCCGTGTGGGAAGTAAAACAGCAATATTGTTTCCAATATTCCAATATGCGAAGGAAAAAACCTGGGCATCCTTTATGAATAGTTTAATAGAAGTTAAAAGTTAAATTTTGTAAAATGAAAAATGTACTTTTCTACTCAATCATGATGTATTTGTGCGTTGATATATAAATTGATGGAACATGGATACATTTCTAGAATGCAGAAGCAAAGGAACACCCAAGACAGAGAATTTCTGAGAACGCGAAGACGTTGAAATCTTCTAGCAAGGTTAAGTCCATGGCCACTCTACATTGACCAATTGGTTACTTAATTACTTGAAATTATTATCATGCGTCATTATAGGACCCTCCAAGTGAAGAAATCGAGGAAAAACGTCATCACCTGGGAAAGAAAAAGCCATCCATTGTCAAGACAATACAAGGGTGCGTTCTTGCAAGGTTTCGATGGCCAAAATTATGAAGTTTAGGTCAAGTTTCAGTTATTACAGGATCTACCGCAAGCACCAGATATATTCTCCAGCAGATTTTTACTCTATCCCAAATAGATTTTCATAACCTATAATTAGAATTTTGACATGCAGTATAAATAGTACTTCAAAATTTAATTTCATTCGAGCTAGTAGTTTCCGTAGGATTCTGCAACGCAGTATGTATTGAAAACTCCACACATCATGTCTTCAAAGTCCATGTTTATAACGTATAAAGTATTAGCAAGGCTAGTTGTCTAAGAAAATAGGGAAAATTTTATGAATACATAAATTTTAAAATTTTTCTATATGCCTTCCACGCGACCCCAATTTGACGCCCCTCCGCACAAAATAAATGAGCAGGAACCTCTAAAATGCCTAAAAAGCCGATGAACCGGTTTTTAAAAATACTGTAGCATTACCTATTACAATCCGATAAAACACCTCAAATTCAATCTAAAACAGCGTAGCATCAGTTTCTCAGATTGCTTGATTGCAAACATGCATAATAATGTGTGAAAGAAGCTTGACGTTTAATATATGTAGGTTATAACCCAAGAGCTTTGCACTGCAGCTCCTATAGTTCCCATAAATTCAAGATCATATATCCTGAACCTGTTTTCAAAACTTAAACGATTGTGACTGGTGATTTTCCTATAGAGGTGGCCTATACACGTTTACCTTGGTTGTCCCTTTGAGGCTAGCAGCTTTAATTCTCCTTTTGTAAATATTTGTAGTAACATGTCCGAGGGTAGAACAACACTTCTTGTGTTTTCCCCCTTGAGGTTTTCTCTTTGTTGGCTGTCTTTCATGCGTTAATGGTTTTAGCGCTCTTTCTATAATGTGTTAAAAATGAGAAAATAAAGCAGTATTATTATAATTACTAATTCCCTTACCTTTGGTATGGGTCCAGAGAGATGTCTTCAAAAGCAGTATGACAATGTTCGAATAGGGTATGCAAAGTTCAGAATATCACCAACGTAATTTTTGAGAGTAGTGAATCTGCCTTTACTTCCCACAACGATAGGCGAGGGGAGTATATGTACCGCCGAAGCGAGTACAGGTGAGGGGAGTATTGTGATCGCAAAAATTTTCGATTTTGAGATAACACGCTTTTTGGGCGTTTTATGATGCCTGCATAACGAAAATCCACGTCACTCATTTCCGTCGGTCTGTCTGTCGGTCTGTCTGTCGGTCTGTCTGTCGGTCTGTCTGTCGGTCTGTCTGTCGGTCTGTCTGTCGGTCTGTCTGTCGGTCTGTCTGTCGGTCTGTCTGTCGGTCTGTCTGTCGGTCTGTCTGTCGGTCTGTCTGTCGGTCTGTCTGTCGGTCTGTCTGTCGGTCTGTCTGTCGGTCTGTCTGTCGGTCTGTCTGTCGGTCTGTCTGTCGGTCTGTCTGTCGGTCTGTCTGTCGGTCTGTCTGTCGGTCTGTCTGTCGGTCTGTCTGTCGGTCTGTCTGTCGGTCTGTCTGTCGGTCTGTCTGTCGGTCTGTCTGTCGGTCTGTCTGTCGGTCTGTCTGTCGGTCTGTCTGTCGGTCTGTCTGTCGGTCTGTCTGTCGGTCTGTCTGTCGGTCTGTCTGTCGGTCTGTCTGTCGGTCTGTCTGTCGGTCTGTCTGTCGGTCTGTCTGTCGGTCTGTCTGTCGGTCTGTCTGTCGGTCTGTCTGTCGGTCTGTCTGTCGGTCTGTCTGTCGGTCTGTCTGTCGGTCTGTCTGTCGGTCTGTCTGTCGGTCTGTCTGTCGGTCTGTCTGTCGGTCTGTCTGTCGGTCTGTCTGTCGGTCTGTCTGTCGGTCTGTCTGTCGGTCTGTCTGTCGGTCTGTCTGTCGGTCTGTCTGTCGGTCTGTCTGTCGGTCTGTCTGTCGGTCTGTCTGTCGGTCTGTCTGTCGGTCTGTCTGTCGGTCTGTCTGTCGGTCTGTCTGTCGGTCTGTCTGTCGGTCTGTCTGTCGGTCTGTCTGTCGGTCTGTCTGTCGGTCTGTCTGTCGGTCTGTCTGTCGGTCTGTCTGTCGGTCTGTCTGTCGGTCTGTCTGTCGGTCTGTCTGTCGGTCTGTCTGTCGGTCTGTCTGTCGGTCTGTCTGTCGGTCTGTCTGTCGGTCTGTCTGTCGGTCTGTCTGTCGGTCTGTCTGTCGGTCTGTCTGTCGGTCTGTCTGTCGGTCTGTCTGTCGGTCTGTCTGTCGGTCTGTCTGTCGGTCTGTCTGTCGGTCTGTCTGTCGGTCTGTCTGTCGGTCTGTCTGTCGGTCTGTCTGTCGGTCTGTCTGTCGGTCTGTCTGTCGGTCTGTCTGTCGGTCTGTCTGTCGGTCTGTCTGTCGGTCTGTCTGTCGGTCTGTCTGTCGGTCTGTCTGTCGGTCTGTCTGTCGGTCTGTCTGTCGGTCTGTCTGTCGGTCTGTCTGTCGGTCTGTCTGTCGGTCTGTCTGTCGGTCTGTCTGTCGGTCTGTCTGTCGGTCTGTCTGTCGGTCTGTCTGTCGGTCTGTCTGTCGGTCTGTCTGTCGGTCTGTCTGTCGGTCTGTCTGTCGGTCTGTCTGTCGGTCTGTCTGTCGGTCTGTCTGTCGGTCTGTCTGTCGGTCTGTCTGTCGGTCTGTCTGTCGGTCTGTCTGTCGGTCTGTCTGTCGGTCTGTCTGTCGGTCTGTCTGTCGGTCTGTCTGTCGGTCTGTCTGTCGGTCTGTCTGTCGGTCTGTCTGTCGGTCTGTCTGTCGGTCTGTCTGTCGGTCTGTCTGTCGGTCTGTCTGTCGGTCTGTCTGTCGGTCTGTCTGTCGGTCTGTCTGTCGGTCTGTCTGTCGGTCTGTCTGTCGGTCTGTCTGTCGGTCTGTCTGTCGGTCTGTCTGTCGGTCTGTCTGTCGGTCTGTCTGTCGGTCTGTCTGTCGGTCTGTCTGTCGGTCTGTCTGTCGGTCTGTCTGTCGGTCTGTCTGTCGGTCTGTCTGTCGGTCTGTCTGTCGGTCTGTCTGTCGGTCTGTCTGTCGGTCTGTCTGTCGGTCTGTCTGTCGGTCTGTCTGTCGGTCTGTCTGTCGGTCTGTCTGTCGGTCTGTCTGTCGGTCTGTCTGTCGGTCTGTCTGTCGGTCTGTCTGTCGGTCTGTCTGTCGGTCTGTCTGTCGGTCTGTCTGTCGGTCTGTCTGTCGGTCTGTCTGTCGGTCTGTCTGTCGGTCTGTCTGTCGGTCTGTCTGTCGGTCTGTCTGTCGGTCTGTCTGTCGGTCTGTCTGTCGGTCTGTCTGTCGGTCTGTCTGTCGGTCTGTCTGTCGGTCTGTCTGTCGGTCTGTCTGTCGGTCTGTCTGTCGGTCTGTCTGTCGGTCTGTCTGTCGGTCTGTCTGTCGGTCTGTCTGTCGGTCTGTCTGTCGGTCTGTCTGTCGGTCTGTCTGTCGGTCTGTCTGTCGGTCTGTCTGTCGGTCTGTCTGTCGGTCTGTCTGTCGGTCTGTCTGTCGGTCTGTCTGTCGGTCTGTCTGTCGGTCTGTCTGTCGGTCTGTCTGTCGGTCTGTCTGTCGGTCTGTCTGTCGGTCTGTCTGTCGGTCTGTCTGTCGGTCTGTCTGTCGGTCTGTCTGTCGGTCTGTCTGTCGGTCTGTCTGTCGGTCTGTCTGTCGGTCTGTCTGTCGGTCTGTCTGTCGGTCTGTCTGTCGGTCTGTCTGTCGGTCTGTCTGTCGGTCTGTCTGTCGGTCTGTCTGTCGGTCTGTCTGTCGGTCTGTCTGTCGGTCTGTCTGTCGGTCTGTCTGTCGGTCTGTCTGTCGGTCTGTCTGTCGGTCTGTCTGTCGGTCTGTCTGTCGGTCTGTCTGTCGGTCTGTCTGTCGGTCTGTCTGTCGGTCTGTCTGTCGGTCTGTCTGTCGGTCTGTCTGTCGGTCTGTCTGTCGGTCTGTCTGTCGGTCTGTCTGTCGGTCTGTCTGTCGGTCTGTCTGTCGGTCTGTCTGTCGGTCTGTCTGTCGGTCTGTCTGTCGGTCTGTCTGTCGGTCTGTCTGTCGGTCTGTCTGTCGGTCTGTCTGTCGGTCTGTCTGTCGGTCTGTCTGTCGGTCTGTCTGTCGGTCTGTCTGTCGGTCTGTCTGTCGGTCTGTCTGTCGGTCTGTCTGTCGGTCTGTCGGTCTGTCGGTCTGTCTGTCGGTCTGTCTGTCGGTCTGTCTGTCGGTCTGTCTGTCGGTCTGTCTGTCTGTCGGTCTGTCGGTCTGTCGGTCTGTCGGTCTGTCGGTCTGTCGGTCTGTCGGTCTGTCGGTCTGTCGGTCTGTCGGTCTGTCGGTCTGTCGGTCTGTCGGTCTGTCGGTCTGTCGGTCTGTCGGTCTGTCGGTCTGTCGGTCTGTCGGTCTGTCGGTCTGTCGGTCTGTCGGTCTGTCGGTCTGTCGGTCTGTCGGTCTGTCGGTCTGTCGGTCTGTCGGTCTGTCGGTCTGTCGGTCTGTCGGTCTGTCGGTCTGTCGGTCTGTCGGTCTGTCGGTCTGTCGGTCTGGCGGTCTGTCGGTCTGTCTGTCTGCTGGCATTTTTCTAACATCGTAATCTCAGTAACCGCTGCATGGATTGTGATGAAATTTGGGCAGCTATATGTGGGGTCATAGTAGGTAATATTCTTATAATTTTGAAAATAGGTGCAGAGGCGGCGGAGTAATTAGCAAAAAACAACAAAAATTTAATATTCCTCAAACTTCGTTTTTAGGTGTTTTAGGAGTTCGTGGTCATTTTCTAATTTTTTTTTGGGTGGGGGTGAAATTGGGGTGGTTGGGGGGTGAGGGGTTGTAGCTCTCAAAAATATGTTGTACTCATAATAGGCTACCCATTGACCTGTAAAAGATAGATTTAGTGGCATAATTCCCTTTTTTAGGCCCATCCGAACATTGCCTTGTCTATTGCAGAAGCCAAGGGACTTAGAATTTTCTGATAAATACATAGGAATATTGCTTTAAATCGTTCTGTATTGAGTAACGTAAAAGTTATGGAATGGGTTTCAATAAAACTTTATCACAGTATTACTACCGCGGCGAGGATGGAAAACGCGTATGTATTGGAAAAATCGTGTCAGTGGCGGCGCAGCAATAATAAAAAAATAAAAAAAAATAAACTTTGTTTTTAGGCCTTTTACCTAATCTTGGAAACAATATTTATATTCAGTAGACAAATACTTCTTCCTGTTAGAAAAGCAGGACAGCAACCATCCTTCTTTTAATAGTATATAGCAGAATCATATATACCTTGATCTCGAAGTTGAGAGATTTCCATTACACGTCTTCTGTTTTCCAGTCACACATTTTGCAGATTGTTATCTGTATTCATTAGCAAAAGCTAATCCCTTTCTTCGCAGGTTCGTGAATAATTTTGTTTGGTAAGACGACATCGGACTAATTTAACTTCTTGTTGATTCGGATAATTTGGGGCAATGTTTGCAAAGGGGAGAATATCCAGAACCAGATTAATTTTCGGCCGGCCCTCTGCTTGATTACTGCGGGTCAAACGTTCGCAAACCAATTGAAACAGCGCCGATAAAATGTTTAGCTTAATGAAATTCCAATTTTTGCATGTTTGGAGGGCGTTGATTGTAGCGCTGGCTGAAGCTTTGCGGTGACCAAAAAAAATGTGCGAAATAAGCATTCGTATGAAAATTGACCTGTACGGTGAGGGCATAAGGCAGACGCATTATCTAATCGTTTTCACTAAGTACTTGCAGACATTTAGACAATCAAAATTTATTATTTTGAAACCTTTCATTTTTGAGATCACAGTATTTTTTCACTTATGTTATAAGAAAGATAAAGGTAGAAAAACTATTGATATTTTTTTCAGATTACGGCTGGTATAGAATAGAATGTTCCAATATACAGGGTGAGCCCTAAGTTGTTACTTCTTTAACTCTGTATTGAAGTCATTAAAACAAACAACTTTTCCAAATAACTTTCTTCACGAAACCGAAAAATAAGCGAGATGCAGAATATAAAAGCTAAATTTGGGCTTGTGTATCAAGACGTACTTAGCCTGTTTATGATTAGTCTTTTGCTCTAATGTTTGTCTTATCGATTAGGCGTTGTACCTATCAGATGGCAAGTAGTCGCCTTCTGTTCATCGTTCATAAAGTTGCTACATGCTAAAAGTGGCACATTATTTTGAAACAGCTTTTAGAATTTACGAATTTAAATAAATAAATTGAAAGTGACTAGTGCACTAATTGACAGGTTCAATAACTGATCAATAGAACAAACATCCGAGCAAAAAATTTTACGTAAACAGATATACCAGCCCGGATTTACTTTCTCTATTTTGTATCTCGCTTATTTATAACTTTTCCGAAAAAAGCTATTTAAAAATATAATTTTCTTCTACACACAGTTTAAAAAATTATCAATTTAGGAATCGCCCTGTATAGTTCTATAATAATTACAATTTCAACATGTTTATATACATTTGAGTATCACAATGTTTAGACTCAAACAAAACCAGAAATTAAGTTCAAGAGAGAATGTGCCATGCACATGCAGCACTTATACGTTGGAAGAACGAATATGGTCATTGTTAAGGAACCTCACTGGTATCACATAAAATTCGAAGAACGTACAGAAATAGAAAAAAAAGAAATATGTTCGTCAGTCCGTATCTGGAGACGGGTGAAGATAAAAAATCAATCGAAACATTGGTGTTCTCAAAAGGTGTAAAGAAATTGGGAATAGACAATTTTAAATACAATAATTATCATCCAATATACCTCTCTAGAATGTAGGTCTGGTCAAATTAGACAAAACAAGGACTCAAACTTACGTATTTATGAGTAATTTAAGTACTAGATATTAAAATAATTAATTATCTAAAACGAGAAAATACTAGAATATACACAAATAGGCAAAAATTGTGGAAAAAGAAATATTTGATGGCAAAAAAATAATTTTCCTTCAATAATCCTATGATACTACACTAGCATTTCTTAATTAGCAACCCTTATTGGTTTTGATTTCTGCCGACTAACATATAATTTTTTCTAAAGTATGTAAGTAAAACACTTCATTCTCTGAATAGCCGATGATTGTGGTGCCTGCGGTAAACAATCCACAAAAATATTAAAAAACTCACGTTAGAGTAACGATACTAAACGAACTTCGCCCTTTTCTGCTATAAAATCGAAAGTACTTTTACCGAAAGTGAAATTGAAATGAGGTGGCTACGCACGTGTCAATCATCTTTACAACAAAACTTCAAATGGTGATTTCTCTGTAACAAATGCGAATTTAAGAAAGAATAATTCCTTTCGATATTGGCTTCACATTCCAAAACCTAAGTGCGATTTCATTTTTCGGGATTCGTCCTGGGGCACGGTGTATACTATGCTCATTTTTTAAATAAGTTACATTTAATCAATGAGGATAAAACATGCTTTTATCTGTTGTTCATGTGATCATGCTAAGCTCTGCTTATATGCTTTGTTAGGTTAAGCACTACTTTCAGTTTCTCAATTTATCATAATCAAATTTAATATTAGGTCATCAACAATCCTTGCAGCAGAGTTCATTAGTTTGGTTTCAGTAATATTTAAGATCATGGAAGATAACCGGCTTGCTTGATGAATTCTATCTGAATTTAGGCTATTCAAACAGGTGACTAGGAGTCAGATAATAATCTGCACTGACAGTCAGCCGAAACTGATATGCTAAGAGCCTGAACGCTAACGTCAACGCCTGGCCTACAATGTAGGCAACAAAACACCAGGTCATGTATTTCGGTACCTGCACACGCTGGTGTGATCAGACTGTGATCAAAACAACCCGCGGTTTTAAAAAATAGATTTAATTATCCTGAATCAAAATAAATTTATAGTTTTCCTCTAGAACGTATGCTCTTCACATGTTTGCTCTTAATTTATTTTTTCTTTCTTTTTCCCCTTCCCTTCAACAACAATATCTGGTTTCTGGTTTTCCAGACCTTACAAGTGCAATGCTGTATCTACAGTCAGATATCGTATTGTCTCTTTTGATGAGTTAGATGGACCAAATACATCTGGCAGAAGCGTGATTGAAGGATATATTCAAGTTTCTTATCTGACACCTGTTTTGAAATTTATTTTCAAATGTAACATCAAATTCCTGAAAATTTTTGTTTATTATGTTATATGTAAACATAGAAATAATAATAGTAATATTTATTCGTACTGAACAAGCAATACAAGTCAAAGAAATCAGAGGATTAACACGTGAATATCAACGTCTATTCAATACACACAGCATCATTCAAAAATTCTTCAATACTATAGCAAGCCTCCTTGAAAAGGAACATATTGACAGTTTGTTTAAATTTATAAAAAGAATGGCTAGGTAATTTGTTATAAAAAGTTTGTCAAATATATAATGGGCTTGTTTCATATTTTTTAGTCATATGCTGATTTTTCTTTAAAAGTGAACCATATCTAGTGTGATAGTTATGAGTGCCTGATGTGGTTGACATCTTGTTAATATCTTGTTTCACATACAACAAAGATTTGAAGATATAGATGCAGGGTAAAGTTAATATACCATGTTCAATAAAAAGTGGCTTACATGACGTATCAACACGTACATTAAAAAGTCGTATAGCCCTTTTCTGGTAAATGAAAACACGTTCAGAATTCATAGCACTTCCCCAAAGGATGACATTATATTGTGTATGTGAATATATAAGAGAAAGGTACACAGAAAGCAGATATTCTTTAGGATGACTACTTCTTAGAGAAGATATGGCAAATATGACACTGTTTATCTTTGAACATATTCGACTTATGTGCACATCCCAGTTTAGTCTACAATCCAACCAAACACCTAAAAATCTAAATTCATTAGAAAACTTAATATCATCACCATTATTTAATGTTATAGTCTGATCGTTCAGCGTATCTTTTCTAATAAAAAAAATCATGAAATCAGTTTTTTTGAGATTAAGTATTAACCTATTTTTATGACAATAGTTGAAAAAAGAGGAGACTGTGTCACTTACTTTACGACTAATACCTGCAGAGTTCGGTGCTGAAACCACAGCCGAAGTATCATCCGCAAAAAGTGTTAGCGTCAGGTAAATAAGATGGTACATCATTAATATACAGCAAAAAAATTAGTGGTCCCAGTACATAGTACATACAGTGTATATGTAAGCCTATTAGTTCAGTTAATATTCAAACTAAATGCTACAAAAAGTTTGTTTCAAAACTATGTACCATATAATTTCTTCACTTATTTCCGCTCTTTCATCTCTAGAAGAAGCTTCTGCCAATGTATACAGGGTGTTCATTTGAAAACTTCCCACCACGGATTTATCCAAAATTCCAAAACGACCCAAAATCTTCAACTTGAGCGGTTTCATCTAGAACTTTACGACTTTTGTTTGCAACAGATCTAGTTTGAGTAAATTTCGTAAGACCCAACCATATTGAGTTTGGGCACCATAAATTTGAATCATTTCCACTGTCCGTCAGAAATTATATCATTGTTTGACCAATGACAATTTTGTGGTCTTATTGCAACAAAAAGTGGTATTTTCGTGTGTTTTTGTTTTCTATCTGAATAAATTGAAATACATGAAGATTTTTCTGATTTTTTTCTAAAACGAGTCAACCGTTTAAAAAAAATAAAATGTCAAAATAAAGGACTCTGGTACTCGATGCCCACGTCATTTAAAATTTGGAAGGGGATAATCCTGGGTGGTAGTGGGTATGAGGAAAGAAAGTAGTTTTTAGTTAAAAAGTTATTCCCCTTGACAGATCTTTTGATGTGTCTCGGCGTTTTTTTTTTCAATCACTGGTTTTTGATAAATCCGTGGAGGCAAATTTCCAAATGAACACCCTGTATATTGTTATTTTGGGCAAGAATTGCACTACTGACGTTTATTTGCGATACTCAAACTAAAAAAATTGAATATTGGATTAGTTAGTGGGTTTAGGTATTAACTTTAATATTAATATTAATGAAAATAATATAATTTTTGGTAAACTGAAACCATTTTAAAGATTAAGATATTCTATCAGAAAAAACATGTTATATACGAATATAAAAACTCTGACGACAGAATTTATGGACTCACACTGAACAGTGATGAGAGAGTGAACCTCTGTAGTGATTACAATTGAAAAAAGAGGGTTTAACAAGTAGTAAAGACTTCAAACTATTCCATATTATAGGAATACGAGCTCTACCTCTGATCTACTTCTGAAAAGCCAGTCAACATTTCGTGGTTGCTTGAATTCTATAGATCAATCCCTGAAGCTACGCTCTCTAACAAGCTCAAACATTCCAAATAATCTCATCACAATACTGATACCTGCCTTGAATCTAATAAAGGTGCATGTTTCAGTATTAAATGCTTCCTGCTCCTCTATGGAGCGTTATGCTCTAACAAAAGACTCCAGAGAGATTACCAATTATCCTCTATTTAATTACACCCCATCGCAGCAGGGCTCGTTTCCGGAATTCTTCCTCCGTTGAACTTAATTTAAATTTAAATTTTATCCAAGCCAAACAAATAAAAAAGTCGTTTCTACAGCTATGCCCGACTAACGCCCGCAAGGCACATAGTTTGTTCTCATAATATTTTCCTTGGGCGGTGAGCAGATCGAGAGTAGCGGCCCGCAAATCTAAATTGCCATGGCCGACAAACACCATCATCCGTTGGCTTTTCTGTTTAAATCGTTGAGATCGGTAGCGACGCATCAAGGAAAAATATTTTGATTGTAAGATGACTAATCGTTTTGTCGTCTACTTGCTCAAAATTATTTCTAGAAATCGATGACTGTCACAGTAAATTCTGTTTGAAACAGTAAGGCTCAGTTTCATAATCGTTGGTTAACTAGTGGTTAAGAGGAAACTAGTGGTTAGCGAAAATAATCCATTGCATAATCGGCGGTTTACGTTAAAAGCTCTGGTAAACAGGCAGTTAAGTTAAGCTAAAGATAAATTGTGAGTTAATGCGGGTTCATGAAACTTTTCCTTTGCCGTAAATTGAGTTAAGGATGACAGATGTGACGTTTCACAAAGTCTTTTTTAAAGGTCTTAGGAAAAACAAATTATTCGCAAGTAAATATGACTAACTCACAGAAAGCAAAGAGCTTGTGCGTGAGTTTACATCTAAACTAATTGTAACTTTACACATGTGCTCACATATACTCAAATACACACAACACACACACTCATATATATATATATATATATATATATATATATGTAATAATTAAAAAAATGTTTACATTAACGGACGCAATGTCTATACACATACACATACAATTGACCACAGTCCATGCATTAATATGCATTGAAAATTAATTCTGACGCTGGGTCACTAGCTTATATAATCTATAAAATATCTATAAAATACATATATAAGAGCTAAGTAATACTTAGTATTTTCACAAAATAGATGTTATCAAATTATCCACAGTTAATTTTGATGCTGTAATACTTATTTTGGTTATGACACTTTCACAAAATAGATTTTCATCAAGTTGAATACTACTAGTAATAAAAGTCCTAGAGATCTCGAAGGTTACGCAATTTCGTTATTATAATAAATGTTTTTTATGTCAACATATTGGTGAATCGTCTGCCTTGGTAAGTTGCCTATCCAATTCTTAAGCCTTTTTTTAAATAGAGTTATTGAGTGGAGTTTTTTGAGTTCTTCTGGTATCAAGTTATAAGATCTAGGTCCAAGAAATACGAGTGATCTCTGCATCACGTTTTTCTCTGGCTTTGGTACCTTCATTATACTTTTATTACGTGTGCTGTAATTGTGTTGAACATAGTTTTCATTGTTTTTATTTTTATATTGAGAAACTATTATCTTATAAAAGTACTGTTGCCTTATGTCAAAGAATTTTACTTCATTGAAAAGATCTATCGATGGGTAGCGTGAGGAATTATTATACATTGTTTTTAAAATAATTTTTTGAGTAGTCTCTAATAATTTCATATGTGTAGGATTAGCGCCTCCCCACGCAGTAATACCATAGTTAATATGACTCTCTATCAGCAGGATGTATATAATTTCTAAAGATTTAATGCTCAAAAATGATTTAAGGTATCTGATCTTAGGAAGAATTGATCTTAGCTTCTTTACTGAGTGTTGTATGTGTACGTCCCATCTCAAGTGACGATCTACGTACAGTCCCAGGAATTTAAGGTTTTCTGTGGAATTCACCACTAATTATTCATCGTTTTGGGATTTTATCAAAAGTGTGTTATAATGTGGTAAAGAGTTTATACTGCTAGAATATGGGATGAAGAAAATATTATTGAAATTTATTGTTAATGACCTATGGTCAAACCATAATTTGATGTATTTGAGGTATGTATTATGACAGTGTCATCAGCAAAACTAGTTATAATTCCCTTTGTATTTTGTCTATAAAGGCCTGCTAGATAGATATTGAATAGTATTGGGCCCAGAACGGTACCCTGAGGAATCCCGTATTTAATTGTTTTATAGCTGGTTGCACTGTCATCAATATTTACATGCTGAAATCTGTGAGTGAGGTAACTGGACATTAGATTAAATTCGTTACCTCTGAATCCAATATTACGTAGCACATCCAGCAGCAGTTTATGGTCTACGGTGTCAAACGCCTTTGCTAAATCAATGAAAGTACATATATATGGAGAGCTTTCATCCGTATACTTGGTTATTTTGCTCAATACGTGTTCTATCGCATCCTGAGTTGATCTTCCTGTTATGAATCCAAACTGTGTTTCAGATAAAATTTTATTGGATTCTAGGTAGCAAATTATTCTTTTTTTTAGTACCTTCTCGAATATTTTTGACAACGACGAAACAAGGGATATGGGTCTGTAATTGGATAGATGTAGTTTGCCCCCCTTTTTATATTGGTGAAAGGGAAAGTTGGAAGTTAAATATCTTTTCAAAGTCAATCCTTGCGCCTAATTCTTAAGTTAAATTCAAAGCTGTTTCATGAACAATTTCTTATCCTGACGTTTGCTGTAGTCAATCGATGTCAGGTAAACTTAATTTGGAGGTTATAAAAACATAGATTTTGATTAAAGTCTCCGGTGACGTAAATAAGCAATTTTAAAACAAAGGCTGTGTTCATGGAACATAATTTCGACAGTGCCTCGAGAACCATATAATTATGTACAAACAGTTTGGTGCTTGAAAATAAATAGGCTCAAGCGTTGGTTTTCTTTGTGAAGCACTGTTCCACGATAATTACTGGTTAAGTCCTTCCACCTGTTGGTTAAGGAGTACCTACCAGGGGTTACCCGTAATGGCGAAACTGGTCCCAAGGTGCTAAGAGAACACGAAACATCATCGAATTAATCATCAACATAATTTAAACATTCATTGAATCAAAATCAAAAATTTGGTGATTATAGGCTCTCTACAGGGTGAGTCAAGCTCAACGCCTCGGACACTTGTGACTAAACGATACCACTTTTCGAAAAATCGACTTTGCAAGTGTATGTAGGTCGAATTTGACTACATTTTAAAAATAATGATTTTTATACAGGGTGTCTAATAAAAGCGTGACATATCAAAGTTATGATTTTTTAAATGGAATACCCTGTATATTATTGCATATTTAGATTCACTGATTTGATTGAAATCTCGAAATTTGATAAAAACTACCATAGATTGATATTCACTACCTGATATAATTAAAAAGCCTATCAAATTGCACATTTGATCGTATAAAAAGAATTATACATTCCCATTTGAAAAGATCAAGTTACCTTTGATTGAAGTTCCCTTAATTGATCTACCGATTTCTCCAAGTATAAATGTAATTCAAACTCGATCGTCCAACGTAAATTGTCGCATTTCATGCTTAGTAACACGGCAAAGTCACAGCCCTCTAAGCTTTATAATAGCTGCGATATTCAATTTTTTTCTGACATCTACCTATACCCAAAATTGTGATTTGCACCTAAACGGTTCGCTTAAAGTCCCATGTGTAATACATAAAGTCATACTAAAATGCACCCGGGAATCTAAATATGCAATAATATATAGGGTATTCCGTTTAAAAAACATAACTTTGATATGTCACGCTTTTATTGGACACCCAGTATAAAAGTCATTATTTTTAAAATGTAGTCCAATTCGACCTACATACACTCGCAAAGTCGATTTTTCGAAAAGTGGTATCGTTTGGTCACAAGAGTCCGAGGCGTTGAGCTTAACTCACCCTGTATGTTGACGTCAATCGTCGTGTTGTCATTTATATAGGAACAGCAACCATGAAAAATTGTGAATTCTGTGCAGTTTTTCAAACACTTAGGCAAAGTTGATGGTGATAAGCCACAGATCAAATTATCACTAACAATAACGTTATAAATACATATTCTTGTCCGTAACACTAATGATCGGTGATCGTAGTTCTCTGGTCATTGTTTCTTTTATGGCAAAGGCTTAGAGCCAATGGCGCTGTAGAAGCGCTACAAGAGGATAAGTGTTTGCGTAGGTTAGATTTGAAACGTTGCAGGTTGTAGCCGTTGGGAAACAAATTCCCCGATAGTTCATTCCACAGCGTCAGAGTTCTCCAAAAGAAGAAATGCATTCAATAATGTCGCCCCCTATAGGGGTTGAAAAATGGCAGTAAACATAATAAAAATGAATAACATTGATGCATTTCATAGTTGAACCTCCCAAAAACATGTATAAAAGACGTCATCCATTTTAAACAATATGAACAATTATTTTTTAATGATATTTAACGGAAATGACGTGAAAAATCGAAGTCTAAGCTCATATTTCTCTGCCCAGCAGAAACGAATGACAGAATTTTTTGTGTTATCTACAAAACACACAAACAATATTCCATCAAGTCCCGATCGGTTTCGTCGCAATTCTTTTTTTTTAAATCGGTACGCGCAAACTGTAGATTTCGGATGACGATTTTTTTGGAACACTAGCTGGTTGGTGAACTAAAATTCTACCGCATCTTCATTCGGCTACTTAACGTTTTTTTTTACGTTTTAACACCCTCTTTCCTCTATCTCCGATCCCTCCCATTTTGTTATGTTATGTGAGTTATGGTACAATGACAAAAAAGCTTCCAAACTACTTCTACAGCTCAATGCCAAGCGATATCCGGTTCCTTCCTGGACACGAAAATTACGCGTCATTGCTCTGAGTATTGAAGCGCACTTCAAACAGGCTAACCCTCAGACACTCAAAAAAGGCATGACCTAGCAGACAGTTTCAAATCTAGGACACACTGAGAATAAAAGTGCATTAGTACCGTATGGTTCTCGATGAGTCGCGGAATTATAAAACATAGCTCAGCGGGACAGGTTCTGTCAAAATACTGGTGAAAAAGTGTAAAGATACCAACCGCACGCCGATAAGAAAGCGGCTGGCAGTGGTGAGTCAAAGCTGTGTTACCTAATAGTCAAATTGGCTGCGACTTGCCTAGGACTAGCACAGTTGAAGAAACTAATTTATAAGCATTAGACAAAACAAAAGTAAAATAATAGTAGTGTTTAAGACAAGTATCCAGAATCACATGAGTCAATTTATGGATCACAGAACAAGGTTTACAATCGATTATATGAGAATGAAAAGGGCCTAATAGTCCTAAGTCCAACAGGAAGAATTCTGCAAAATTAAAAAAATCAGTTTTTGGCTTCCATATTTTTTTTTGTTATTTATCATATATTTTCCAACTTTCCTAACATCAAACATATGATATTTTAGATACTAAACTGGAAGGATACGCCATTAAATGTTCACAAAATACTACAAAAAGTATAACAAAAATAAGGACTTGGGCCAGTTTTATTTTCAAACTACAAAAAACATTTTTTTCTGATATTAACACTCCAACTTTCAAGTTTTCGCTTTCTTTTAGGCATTATATCGTTATCAGAATCCATTTCGAGGGAAACCAGGGTGACAGTGAAACGATAACATACCTTAACTAAAACTCGTGCTGCCACTGTTAAAAATAAAACGGTCCCAAGTCCAGGACTTGGGCCCGATTTCACTTTCATACGCATTTTTCATGAGGCACAAATCAGGTTTCAATCGTCGACTTGGGCCTGTTTTCACGGTCAGTGATGGAATGAAGTGTGAACTTTGATTGTGATTGATTAAGTCAATTTTAAAAAATATGGATTTGGGCCCATTTTATTCTCATATAATCAATCATACACGTGATTGCTACCGCATCTACTTGTGAGTTCGAAGCAAGTTCTTTCTCGGCAAACTGCCAAACCTCTAAGGCCTTTCAAAAATGATATACTCCGCATTGTCCCCTGTAGGACAACGCTTCCAACGGTTCATTAAGCGTTAAGCGCTAAAGGCTGTTTGCCTTACCTCCTCTGTAACAGATCAATGGTGTGATCAAGCGGAAACCAAAAACAGAAAACAACTTCCGTTGATTGGTTCCAGGCATTAACGGAGTAAGCGGGAGAACTTGAGGATAATCGTAATAATAGTAATAATCATAGAACCTAGGTAATGGAATAGTAACCCGATATATTGAGTCTGGGTTACAACATATTTTTTTTTTCATCATTACATCGAATGTTATGTTCTTATTCAAGATGAAAATAAAAAAATGCACTAGTTTTCGGATAAAATGATCTAGTTCTATTTGGACATTGTCACTTCTCCACTCTTTGAGTTAACTCTCAACAGTGTGACTAGTGAGGAACATTATAGAAGGGAGAATGAAGCCAAATGCCATACTGTAGTGAGTCATTTTGCTTGGGATTTGTAGTGAATTTACATGGTCTCTATGCTGCTGAATGTGTCGGTGAGATACAAATTTATTTTCGATCTGCTCCATGAAATACATTCACTACCTGAGACCTGCAACGTTTGAGTGAATGAAATAAGCTCATATAAGAAGATCTGTAATCCTATTTATAATAACTGTATTGTGTCAAACTATGTCCACCATCACTAGTCGAACGACTGGTTTTGGAACTGTTCGGCAGGCATAGATACACTCCGTAAGCATATTATAATATAATTGTGTTCATATCCCAAATAAAGCATTTGCGCATTTATAAAGATATGTCAAACTTAAACTGTGATGTGTCATATTGTTCACTTGTAAGATATAAAACAGGGTGTTACCGACATAAGGCATTATTGGTTTTCATTTTATTATGAATTTCAGAAATGTATAGAGCAATTAAGTGGGAAATTCCTACCTACTTGGTTCAATTTCGGTGTCGGTCATAGGCGTCGTAGGTAAACTTTAACATCTTACCTGATATATTGCCTCTCATTATTCATTTATAATGGAGTAAAGGAAATGAACGTCACTTTGATGATGAAGTAATTGAAACTTACGTATGGTAGCGCCTGCATAAGTATATTATTTATCTAGTTCAAAAATCCCTATTTTCTGCTAAGTCGTAGTGTTTACAGTGTCATACGAAATGGCTACATATATTCAATAAAAATATGTTGCAACAATTCTCTACTCTCAGTAGGTGAAAAAGTTATTATTTTAAATGTACGAATTTTACTGTACAAGAAACTGTCAACAGATTGTTACACTCTCGAAGGTTCACATTTACAATACATCGAGAATAATATCATTAGATAAGTAAGATTAAGTTACTGACCTTATGATTCCAGGAACTATAGTACTGAATGAATTTGAGGGTCTTCCTCGTTCACAAGGACAATATGATTGAGTAGTCTGTAAATCTGTAACTCATATGTAATTTGTTACCAATCTAATAAATAGTTCTTAGGCATAAGTTATAAGTATGTTTTGGTGACACCTGTAGAACATCTTCACAGTAGTCGCATAGTCCTTCCTGCATTCCCTGAAACAGAAAAGTTCATTAGAAGTTGTTTTGGTCTTAACGATGGTAGATTTACATCATATTTTACATGGCATCCCTTTATTTATATCATCCCTTGAATGATATGTTTTGTTTACATTTTCAACCTGGTTGAAAGTAAGGTTGGATTTACCTTGGCACTCTTGGCAGACACCTGTCGATCTGTCTTGTTCGACAGTGTTGACAGCAGTCAATTATGACTGATAGATTTTCCGCCAAATTGAAAAAAAAGGCTTTTTTCTTCTCCTTGTTGGAATTTTTCTGGAAGCTGGTTCAGCGCATTTTCTGGATTTATTTCTAGAAAAATTAACCAATTGTGTAAGAACCTGTAGGTTATTAGCCTGTTGGCAACCAAATTTTGGGATTCTGAGATCTGCCGAGTTTTTTACACAAAGGAAATTCTTTAAGGCCATCTTACATCCAAGGCCTTTTTTTGTATTCATACGCTCAAGCTCAATCTACCTCTGCTTGATACGCTGCATGGCTTCTTACCTCATCGCAGAGCTTGCCATCTAGAGGCTACACCAGCATCGTACCCTGCTTGCTACCATATTGCATGCCAGTCATCCCCCAGCTTGCATGAAACCCCTCACACCCTAGTTCATGCTTCGCACCCTAGTTCATGCTTCGCACCAACCATCACTCACCGTTCTAAGCCTGATGGACTCCAAGGAGTACTAGTGGAATCCATGTGACATTACTCCTTAAGTTCTATTGATCAGACTACTCGCCCTCAGGACTATCTGCAACATACATGTAGTTAAGATTTAAGGTTGTCCGCAGTGCGGTAATTCAAAATTACTGATTGCGTGACACGATGTTCCGAATGACTGGAGTTGGAAAATCCATTGTTTTTAAATTACTATGGGAGTAGAGACTACTTACAGGTGTAGTAAAACCTCTCAAGAAAAATTCCAGGCAGATCAGTAAAAGCCCTTGATGAAAACACCAAAAGTGTAATTTCGAAACAGAAATTCTCACCCCAGAAAAGATTTTAATGAAGCTTGGCCAGGATGACAGTATTCCGACGACAACCAGAGAACTTTTATGGACCAGTTCAAAAAATATGGGTTTTACCTGGGAAAAACATAACCGTAAAGCACTTTTACTGGAGAGCGATGAAATTATTTGTCAGAGACGAAAATACTTTAGAAGTATAAAGCTGTACTAAAGAGAGCAGAAGAAAGTGTTTTATCTTTATGAGACGTGCTTTAATGAACGTTATATAGTACCAAAAATGTCGCAGACAGTGCTCACCGAGCTTTTATAGAAGGCTTCTCAAAGGGTATTAAGGTACCTTCAGGAAAGGGAAAGAAACTAATAATAATTATTTGACAATTATTGTCCATATTAGAAGCGAAAAAGGATTTCTTAAAAAAGATTTGTTAGCCTTTCAGTCATCCCAAATGTGAGACTACCAAGAGGACATTAATGTTTTTGAAGACTATTTGGGTGAAGTGATAAAATATAGTATATTCCGGTTGATGCAGTGGTAGTTATGGATAATGCAAGCTCTCATCACGACGCATAGAGGTGACTCCAACTTTATCTTGGAGAAAATAAGAAATTATCGACTTTTCCAGATATATTGAGCTTGAAGATAACTTGATAAAGAATGAATTATTATACATACAGGGTGGGTTTTTAGTACCGGATCGGTCTATAACTCCACCACTGCAGAAGATAGCGAAAAAAGTTGCATACAAAAGTTATAGCCAAGGATATGGCCCTTGCTCGGAAAATATTCTGATTTATACAGGGTGGTCCATAACCACGTGGTGATGCAAACATACATTCCGTTAAATGGGACATCCTATATGTTATTACATATTTAGATTCTACTAATGATTCTACTTCCTAAATATAAGGCACTGTAACATTGTATAGAATATTTCAGGAGTTATGACCATTTTTGTACCTAACTCGCTGTCAAATGAATGCACTGTATATTGGAAATTAATGAATCCAAAATTATTTTTTTACATTACAAGATAAAAAATATCCTCTAGTTTTAAAACAGGCTCTAAAGAAAGTCGACGATGCATATTCATATACAGGGTGAGGAAGAATGCAATATCTAGATCTTCCCTTTTTTTTTAAATGTAACCCCCCATATTTTGTTATACCAAAAAATGTATTTTAATAAACTCTTTCATCCTTGTATATCATTCCATATGCCTACATCCATCAGTTTCCGAGATATTTAGATTTCTCTGCATATTTTAAGTATACTTTCTATTTGTGCACTGAAATTTATTTATTTTGAGAAAGTACTGCCAAATTTTATTTGTACTTAACGAACAAGGAGTCAATCGAGTTAATATAAGTCAAGTATGCTGAGAAAAAAATTTTATAGACGTGATGCATAATTATCAAGCAGATTTATGAGGTAGGCTTTGGAATATTGGCAGTTTTCATAAGTTGCTCAATAATTTCGTACTGTGTGGAAACCGATCTTTAAAAATTAATTATTCCATGGTCTCTAGAATATGTCAACTATCAACATTGATAGTCAGAACGGGGGCACTCCAAAACTGATGCATTTGAAAGATTGAGGAATCGTTTTATTCGGAATGGGTCAATTAATATTTCATAGCCTACCTAATAGATTTGCTTGATAATTATGCATCACGTCTATAAAATTGTTTCCTCAGCATATTTGACTTAACATCATCTAGATAATGCAGTGTTTTGACTTTATGAAATGTTGCCTTATGTGCCAGTTGTTCGTTAAATACAACAAAATTCGATAGCACTTACTCAAAATAAATTAATTTCAGTACACAAATAGAACGTATATTTTAAATTTTCAGAAACATCAAAATATCTCAGAAAGTATTGAATATACGAATATGAAATGCTATACAGACATGGTAGAGCATATCAAAATCAATTTTATGGTATAATAAAATATGAGGAGTTACATTTAAGCAACAAAAGAAAATCCGTAATTTGCATTCTACCTCACCCTGTATATGAATATGCTTCGGCAACTTTTTTTACAGCCTGTATTAAAACTAGAGGATATTTTTTATCTTATCTTAAAAAATAATTTTTGATTCATTCATTTTTAATATAGAACGATTGGGATATAAAAATGATCATAACTTTTAAAATACCCTCTATAATGTTACAATATCTTATATTTTAGGAACGAGAATTACTAGTGGAATCTAAATATGGAATAATGTATAGGGTGTCTCATTTGAAAAAATGTATGTTTGCATCACCACGTAGTTATGAATCACGCTCTATAAATCAAAATATTTTCTGAGCAAGAAGCATATCCTTGGCTACAACTTTGATATACAATTTTTTTCATTATCTTCTGCAATAATAGTTATCGACCGATCCGGTACTAAAAACTCACCCTGTATATAGCAAATTTACACAAACACCATTTTATTCATCATTGCGAACTGAATCCTGTAGATCTTGAATGGGCGCAGGTGAAAGCATTTATAGCACGACATAACATGGCGTTCAAAATCAAAGAGCTTAAGCTACTATTTCATGAAGCCATCAAGGAAGTATCAAGAGAACTGGCTGAAAGCAGTCCAGCATGTCTTTAAACAAGAGGAGAAAATGTGGAATTTTGACTACTGGATCGATCAGACCGTCGACTCGTTAATTACAACATCAAATGGAGATGACAGTTTCTCAGATGACGAAGAATATTATGACTTTTCATAATTTTATTTCTGAATAATGTACTTTTTATATAAATAAATGTACCTAATACTATGAAAGCAAAATTTTTTCCTTTTTACAAGTATTCTACCTACAGTGGTACACAATTTTGCGAGTTGTTTAATAGATAACCATAGGCAAAATCCGTTAATTGCCCTAAATAATTGATAAAAAGCCAGAATTTTGCAATGACATCAATGGGAATCTATGAAAAATATGGCTTAGATCACTCTGTAGTCCCTTTGCGTAACTAATGAGTTTTTATTGCTTTCTACATTTCTGAAGCAGACAAAACAACATACATAGCTACTTTGTGATAAAGGCGTTCATAGTCATCAAGCAGTTAGCCTTCAAAGCAAAATTATGTTATACTGGGACAGCTATTGTTCAATATGACGATTGCTTCAACTTAAATATTTTGTACTTTGTAAATTGGAGCCAGAATTCTATTAAACCCTTTATAAATTCGACAAATACAGTTTAGTTTGTTGGTCTGTAAAACTCCTATTTGAGTTTTGAAGAACAGAGCTATTTATTGTAACGTTGACCGCTCTGTGACAGTAATTCCATGTAAAATGAAAATTCACTTTTTCCCACAGCCATACCGCTCCACCATGTTGTTTTAGTTGAATTTTTAAGCGAAACATAATAAATTGCAGTTGTAATCTGTAAGCCGGCTAATGAGAAAATATTTTATTTAGTTGAGCCCCATCTGTAAATCTCGACGAAGTATAACATACACAAACAAGTAACAAAAATGGGCTAAGCTGGACATATATTGTGCACCAATGCAATTTTATTAAGTAGAATACCCTTTGTGCTATTAGGTCTCATTGCTGCTAGCGCTATTTGGGTTCAAGACAATAACATTATAATTGTCTGGATGCGCCGAGCTATAGTGTACGACGTAACTGTTACCTAATTAAACTAATAGTTATTTTAGTGAAATTGGTTCCATTAAATGAAACAATAGACGCTTTACTTCTAACGAAATTTGGACACTTAAATTTTGGTTTATTGGTATCATAATATTTGGTGATTCCATTTATTGCCTTTATTCCCCATCTATGAGCAGAAGAGATATATATTAGGACTAAATTTTCGAATCGGAGAAGTAGTAATACAGGGTTTGTCCGCAAAGTAATAGAACTGATTCTTTCTGCCACCCCTATGCCTCGGAGTGCGCATTATAATTGTCTGGATGCGCCGATCTATTCTGTACGACGCAACTGTTACCTAATTAAATTAATAGTTATTTTAGTGAAATTGGTTCCATTAAATGAAACAATAGACGCTTTACTTCTAACGAAATTTGGACACTTAAATTTTGGTTTATTGGTATCATAATATTTGGTGATTCCATTTATTGCCTTTATTCCCCATCTATGAGCAGAAGAGGTATATATTAGGACTAAATTTTCAAATCGGAGAAGTAGTAATACAAGGTTTGTCCGTAAAGTAATAGAACTGATTCTTTCTGCCGCCCCTATGCCTCGGAGTTCGCGCATCCCGACTGCATTCGGTGGAGGTAGAGGGGGTATTCAGCTAACAAGTGAGAGGTCGCTCAGTTGCCTGTCATCACTCGGATCATAAGGACAGGCTTTCTCGCGTGACGTATTTTTTACACTGGTGCAAACCGAAAATGCATGTTCGTTAGAACAGGGGCCAGGGATTAAATTCTGTGTTAAACCCGGAAGGTCCGCGAGGCAAACGCGATGATTGAGCAAGCTCAACCAGAGGATACTTTAGCAGCAATTGGTGTCTTTCGGCCTCGGTTTCGGCGGTCTTTTGCTTTTTGAATCGCCGGGAAGATGTCGCTTATGGAGACCGTGGTGAAGGACTCTCGATGTGGAAGCAACTTTTGGAAGGAAAGCATTTTGAGGCGACAGAGGGGATCCAGATAGCATACACCGCGACTCTAAAGGATATTCCGATCACAAAAAAAGCTTATTCTGAATGTTTCTGAAGTATTATAACAATCGACTCAATATATATTTTTTTAATGCACTTAGTCCTATTATTTTCCGAACAAACCCTGTAGTAGCGATGGGGAAGCGAAGCCAGACAAATATTTCTAGTTCCCACACCGATAGGTGAGAGGAGTATTGTGATCGCGAATATTTTCGATTTTGAGATAATACGCTTCTTGGGCGTTTTATGATGTCTAAATGACGAAAACTCACGTTACTCATTTCCGTCGTCCTGTCTGTCTGTCCGCACCTGTTCAGCCTCGTAATCTCAGTAACCGCTGCATGGATTGGATTAAGTTTGTGTAGCGATATACTGTGGGGTCGTAGTAGGTAATGCTGGTATAATTTGGAAATCGGTGTAAAAACTTAGTTTTTAGGCGTTTTAGGGGTTCCCGATCATTTTCTACATTTTTGTGCTCGGTACACCACTATGTCGGGGGACATACAGCAGGGGCTCACATCGTTGGGGCGGGATAGTTGCCGCTGTATCTGCCATTATACAAACTTGCTAGTAGCTTTTAGCACCGAAACCTGTTAACGTATCCTCCAATTATAAGAAGGGTTTCGCTTAAATGCATTACACCGGCGGATTAGTGTCTGTAGTAGTTAAAATTTTCACTGCTTAGTAGATACCTAGATACCCAAAACTCATCGCTGCTCAGCTGGCATTTGAGTAACCTAAAGCTGTAGGCACCGAGGTATTACAGTATAGCTGCATAGATTTAAAAAAATGGGTTATAATAATGTGTGCAGCTCCAAATAGTTATCAAAGCATAACGAGTATACTGGCAAAGTTTGGCAAAATATATTGAATCCCTGATTCCTTCATGTCATAGAAAAACAGTTTTTTTTTCACCTATCTGTGTGGGAAGTAAAAAATTTTGATATGAATCACTCTGTATAAATTTCAAAATTTAAGAGAAAATACTTTAAGTTCATAGACCTCAAGGCCCCCTATCATGAACAGGTAACAGATTTTTTAAATTTATTTTAGTAAGCCCACAATCCTCCGTCCATCCACTCTTGGCACACTAAGGTATGAAGAAGGTGACGATTTTTTATATTGATCATATCTTTCGATACTAAAGATAAGCATAAGACATCTTTTATGCAGCATCTGAATTTTAAATGCATCTAAGAGTGTTAAACAATAGTCGTAGTAAGGCGAGACAATACCAGAGCATGGCAAAGGACTTCTCCCATATTCATATTGTCTGCTCTAATAGATAGCTTTTAGATAGTGGTAAGGATATTGGAGTTTACGTTTAATATGTTCGCTGAACTTGTTTGTCTTCTAAATTAGCTCCATGTTTTTAATGATAATTTTGTTATTCTAACAACGGGTAAGTAAGAAAATATATTCTAACGAAGATTCTAGATGGTCCAATCTAAGGCTGTGTCGCAATGAAGAAATACATAACACTTTAAAGTCTAGGTTTATTGCACAAATAGCTTGAGGAGCTTCATCAGGGCAAAAGATACTTAGTTGGGTACATTTTTCAGATAACTAACTTGTTAGAAGGGTGGTTTTTTATGGGAACTTTTGATAACGTCAGTTCACGAATCTAATTAGCAATATTGTAATCGATAGGTGGCTAGCATTCGAACTCTTGTTCCATTGCTACAAATATCTGTAAAGCTTTGATTACTTGATTCGGGGAAATTGAAGAAACACAATACGAGTTCAGAACAACCAGTAAACAAAAAACTTTATGCCGGCAGATTCTAGAATTTATAAGCTTGTTGGAGCATGCAGCATAGCGAACGATTTTTATTCCATCCATGCAGAATGAAAACACACCTATGAATGTATGGACGTCTATAGAGAGGATTTTGTATTTCCAGAATTTCGCAGTTGAAATGCTGAATATACGCGCGGTCGATAGCCAACGGCTACGTGTTGAAAGCTTTTTCCTATATTCCACGAAATTATGCGAGCAAATACTGTCTTTATCTATAGCTGGATCAGCATTGTTAACCGCACTTTGAACTGTAATTATATCACATTCTGACTCGCTAAGTATATATATATATACATGCGAGTTTTTCTACGGCTGTCGCCGTTTCTCGCTTCCCTTTTTCCACCGTTGTCGATTGTTCCAGTCTCCTTCCTGAAGACCTCTCGCGGCCATAGCTTCATCGACATTATTTTTCCAACTTCTTGGTGGCCTGCCGCGTTTTCTCCGTTCAGGGGGTGTCCATTGCCATACTCTTTTAGGCCATCTGTGGTCATCCATTCTTTCCAAGTGCCCATACCACAGCAATTGCTTCATTTCTATCGTGTCTATTATAGTGCTCTCAACATTCATTCTCTCTCGTACTTCTTGGTTGCGCACATGCTCGAGTCTGGAGATACCACTACTTCTTCTCCAGAAGTCCATTTCTACAGCAAGTAGCCTTTCTTTATCTCTCTTAGTAAGCTCCCAAGTTTCCGATCCATAGGTACATATACTTTCTACAATGGTTTTGTATATAGTGTGCTTTGTCGATTTGGTAACACTATCATCCCAAAGTACAGAATTTAGCTGACGAATGACACGTTTACCCTGATTCACCTTGTTCGTGATTTCCTCCTTACTTCTACCATTTTTCGCTAGAGTTATTCCTAGGTATTTGAAGGATTGACAATGTTTTATTATGTGTTCGCCGATATCAAGGTCCTGCTTACTGTTATCTCCTACGACCAGATATTCGGTCTTGTCTATATTTATAGTGAGTCCCCATTCTTTATACTCTTTCTGGAGAGTCTTCAACATGTAAGCAGAGTCTTCTTCGTCAGCCGCAATTATGACTTGGTCGTCTGCAAATAGGAGGGTGAATAGAGTCTCTTCTCCTATAGGAATACCCATTCCACTACATTTACGCTTCCAGAATGTCAAGGCTTGTTCTAAATAAATTTTGAAAAGGAGCGGAGCTAAAGTACATCCTTGTCTGAGGCCCTTGTTAACTTGGAAGCTTTCTGACAGCTTTTTTCCTACCTTGACCATGCTACTACAACCAGTATATAAGCACTTAATGGCGTTTATGTAAGTCATACTGACACCTTGTTCATGCAAACTGGGCCACAGCTTACGTAATGGCACTGTGTCGTATGCCTTTTGGAGATCAACAAAAGTTAGGTGAACAGATCTTCCTCGGTGAGTACGTTTCTCCACTAGGTTTTTTATTGTGAAGACTCCATCAATGCATGATCTTCCTGCACTGAACCCGTTTTGTTCTTCTGATATGGTAACCTGACCCTCTATTCTTATTTTTAGGACTCTTCCATACAGCCTAGCTAAAGAACTGATTACACTTATCCCTCGGTAGTTTTTACAATCCTGCCGATTTCCTTTTTTATATATAGATGTTATCAGTGACATCTTCCACTCGGCTGGTATAACCTCACCCTTAAGACATTTATTGAAAAGTTCACATATTAGTTCAATCAGAAAGTGAGGAGCTGCCTTAATCAGTTCGATGTTTATGTTCCCTAGTCCTGGAGCCTTACCGTTCTTCATGTTTTTCAATGCCATCTTAATCTCTTCGACTCGTATATCGGGTATATCGTTCTCTTCTTCAATGATGGGTTCATTTTCGGGTCCATCGTTATACTCCATAAAATCAGGTCTATCCTCTGTTAAAAGTTGGCTATAATAAGTTTTCCATGTATTTATGTCAATCAGGTGGATTCCTGCGTTATCTTTGTTATCACTCCTCAAGTTCTTCAATGTTTTCCACGCAGCACTAGCCCTTGTATTTCCTCTACATTTATTCACTTCTTTACAGGCCTTTCGCCAAGTTTCATTCTTTGATTTATTAATAAGTCTTTGCGCTTCTTTACTCCTAGTTCTATAGGCTTCCCTATCTTTAGGAAGCCGTGTGGTGAGCCATTTATAGTAGGCAGCTTTCTTAGCTTCCACTGCCTTCTGTACGGTTTCATTCCACCATGGCTCTTTCTTTCTATTTGGTGTAACATGAGACTTTTCTCCCAGCGCTTCAAATGCTGCTTCATGGATACATCGTTTCATTTCTTCATAGAGGTCTTCTGACGAACCGATTTTCACATCTGCCAGTTTTTTAGCTAGCCTGAGTTGGTATAGAAATTTGATGGAATCATCCTGTAGCTTATCCAAATTGTATCTCTTGTCTTCTAAAACGTTTTCGCATTCAGCTGAAGGATCTAATTGACCTGCGTCTCTCTGTTTAACTGTCAGATAGACTTTTGAAAGCAAAAAATAGTGGTCAGATCCACACTCCAAACCTCTCATTACCCTCACATCTTGCACAAATAGCTTGGATTGCTGCCTTACAATCACGTAATCTATGATAGATTTTAAATTACGTGTTGTTTGAGTCCACGTATAGCGATGAATGTCTTTGTGCTGAAACCATCCATTCATTACTCTTAGAGAGTTCTGTTGGCATAATGAGATTAACCTTTCACCATTATCATTCACATTATTTTCTCCATACCGCCCAACAACCTGGTCATCCATTTGTCTTCCTATTCTGCCATTTAGATCGCCTAATAGGATAATCTCTTTGCGATGACCAATATTCTCTAAAACTTGTGCCAACTGGTTATAGAATGACTCCTTCTTATCTATGGTAGCATCTTCAGTAGGTGCATATGCTGCCAGTATAACAATATTATGGTAATCCATATCTATTTCTAATAGCAGTATTCTGTCACTATGTTGATGCCAAGATTTGATACATTTTTTGTATCTTTTCTTTATTGCGATTGAGACTCCACTCTGCCCTCTTTCTTCCTTAGCCACTCCACTATATATATGTATGTATTCTCCTTTTTCCTCTGTACCCTTTCCTTTCTTCTTTGTTTCCGTGAGAGCCACTATGTCGATATTATGTGCTTTCAGCTCTTCGAATACTTCATGTTTCTTAGTTGAAATTCCCTGAACGTTCCAAGTACCAATTCTCAATATCCGTTTTCGCGCCAATTTTCGTTTTACCTTTGACCGATCCACATCCGAGGCAGATTTGGGAAATTTTGCAAATTAATCTTTTTTACCAGTGCCGAACTGCAAATCCGACGCCCGAACCCCCAACCTGGAGGACCAGGTAATTTGCTATCAGGGTTTTCTTCCCCTATACTGATTGTCTTGCCAGACTATAGAGATCAGTCTTCCCTTAACGATTCTTCCGCCTTCTGGACCATTGGGTACTTTACCTCATCTGCTCCATCCGCCGTTGATCTTCGTCTGTAACTCTAGACTAGGGACCCTTACAGGATGTGTTATCAGCCGGGCCAGCTGACCCTGGTTTTTTAACGAGGTTGTTACTCCTCCCCCTCCTCCTTTCTCATCGCGAAGAGTCCTGCGCGATGAGACCCCAGGCTTGGGACTGGTATAGCGGAGTTTGACTCGCTAAGTAGAGTGGTAATAAATCTTGTCGATTATGGGTATTCATATCAGAACCACCTCTCCTGTAGACTATCCCAGTTGATGACCTGCTGAACCAGCTCTCTATGCAGGGGGCGGAAGTTCATTATTACGCGGAAGATCTAGTTATACAAGTCAGAGAAAAGTATGAAGTTACTACCTCGGACATAGTTCAACAAGCTTTGAACATAATCGGTAGCTGGTGCAGGAGAAAGAAAATGTCTACGAACCCCCGCTTAAAAACGACGGAAACTAGATAAGTTTCGTTCACCTAAAATAATGGGAGAAACAATTCAGTCTGTGGAGGAGATAAAGTATCTGGGCTTTATGCTTGACAAAAGACTCACCTTCAAGTCCCGTCGATTACAAAACTGACACACCCGATTATCCCTCTGGACCCTTGGGAGGATATGCGACAAATCTTGGGCCGTTAGTCCTAAACTGATATACTGGATATATCACATGGTGGTAAAACCAATGGTAGTATGTGGTGCTCTTGTCTGGTGTTTGCAACCATACGTGGCTATTACTCAAGCCATATCTACTACAGTAACATAGGCCATGGAGACCTACACTTAACCCCTCTACATACTGAGGTAGAGAGAGGTGCTAGAATGGTCGCCTACAGACTGCTATTAACTAGCAGTCACGACAAAAAGAAAAAAGGCCTGAATACAACGGGTATTATGAGTGAGACACGGAATGGTCTCGGAATCCATGGTCCCTCAAGCGCATGAGGAAATATCATTCAACAATCCTTGTCCCAGCAAGTGACGAATGTAAGATACGAGTGACAGTTTCAGACCACCTCCGATCTTATGCTTCCCACGGACGGCTCCAAATCAGAACTAAGCACAGGGGGCGGGGCTAGTTGGTCAAATTCAAGAGTTACAATTTCAATAAACCCCCGGAGGCATACCGTAATCTTCCAAGCAGAAATGATATCCATACATTTTTGGGAATGAGGGAGCTGAACAAACGATCCCTGACAAACAAATCTACAAAAATCTTCTCAGATAGCCGCCTGGCTCTGAGAGCACTGAGCTCCAAACGGGTTGACTCAAGACTCGTATAGTACTACATACATCTCCTCAAAAAACTTGGAACAAGGAACAAAGTAACTTTGACTTCGGTTTCACACCATGGTCGAGTGGAAGGCAATGAATTGGCCGACATACCCGCAAGAGGAGGAACCGATTCTGCGTTTATAGAACCAGAACTGTATATTTGCGAGCATTGTGAAAAACACTGATTGGGCAGAGAAGAAAGCACTCTTGCACTGGCGAGATACACCAGGGCTACTATAGTCGAGGGCGTTTATATCACATCCCTCTAGTCAGGGTCTTCCGAGGATCCAAGAGTGTTGATAGGAGATTGTCCTCTGAGAAACCACTTGCGGAAAATAGGCCAGGAACAAACTTTGGGCTACGATTTATTTTAGGATACAGCCGCTAGGTGGCGCCCCTATATGTCAATCGAAAGAGCTCGAGGTGGGGAGCAATAATGTCCCCGGGCACAATACCCGGAAACGAAAGACAAAAAAGTTATGGAGAAAACAATTTCCCATGTTAAGTGTATGGAAACTTTTCGAAAATTTAGGGTACAGCCGCTAGGTGGCGCCCCTATATGTCAATCGAAAGGGCTTGGGCTCGAGGTGGGGAGCAATAATCTCTCCAAGCACAACACCCGGAAACGAAAGACAAAAAAGTTATGGAGGAAACAATTTCCCATGTTAAGTTTATGGGAATTTTTCTTTCTCGTTAAAAGTGAATGAAATCTTCCACGTAGGTTAGGTTAGGTTAGGTAAGGTTAGGTTAGGTTAAGTTAGGTTAGGCTCACTAGATTCCAATGACTTTTAATGAGAAAAAATTTTTTCGAAAAATTCCCAAATTGTTTCCTGCATAACTTTTTTGTCTTTCGTTTCAAGTGTTGTGCCCATGGACATTATTGCTCCCCACCTCGAGCCCTTTCGATTGACATATAGGGGCGCTGCCTAGCGGCTGTAATTTTCGAAAAATTCCCATACACTTAACATGGGAAATTGTTTTCTCCATAACTTCTTTGTCTTTCGTTTCCGGGTGTTGTGCCCCGGGAAATTATTGCTCCCCACCTCGAGCACCTTCGATTGACATACAGGGGCACCACCTAGCGGCTGTACCATAAAGTAAATCCTTACCAAACTTTGGACTATTGCTTCTGTTATACGGAGGACAAAGCAGCGGAGCACAAATTGTGCTCCTGTTCAGTTCTGGAAGGAGCTAGGCTTCAGACCCTTTGATTCACCCATATGAAACCCCCTGGCTTCAAGGAAGTTTGACCGAACACCGGCCATCACTTTCGTCAAAAGATGTGGATTATACGGTTAACTATAAATCGGTGTGAGCCACAACAGGCACAATAGGACCGCAGAGGGAGGATGATTAATTGCATCACTCTCTATCATCCTAACATAACCTATCAAAGCCATGAGATCGGAGTTTTTGACGTGGAAAGATAAAGGATTATTACTTTTTGAGGTATCTGGATAACCACACCTAGCAGACTGATGGATCGAGAAGACCACAGCCAAGAGGAAAGGTTCTACAGATCGCTGTATTTAATATTGACGAATTATTGATGTCAAGGAATCATCGCTATCTATAAAAACGCCTCTCGTGGGTATAAAAATAAAATTACACTATGTAAAAAAATTTGACTTGTTTCTTGTTTACTGATTTTTTTTGTTATATTTAAATTTCGTTAAGGGCTGTTATCAAAAGCAAAAATATTGGAATTCAACAATTATTATTTTCAAAGAACATACAGGCTAAAAATATTTTCCTTACATATATATATTGAACCTTGGTTCAAAAATTAATATTAAAACAACTCTTTCTTTTATAGCATGAATTTTTGTTCTCGAAGCAGATTCCAAATATAGTTACCAACTATTGTCGTATCCTACCTCCCTTAGTATCGCCTTTCCCATTGCTGTAATATCTTGATGGAACCCTAATCCATCCATCCAAGATGTGTATGCTAATAGTGTACTTTCAACACCATGCGCCAACTCATTTCGTCAAAACTTTCTAATAAATGTTTGGGAAGCTCAGTATAACTTTCATTTTTGGAAGGAAACTTTTTGCGACATTGCGAAATGGAATAGGAAGTAGCTGATTACGTAAAACTGGTACATTGGTAGACGGTAAATCAGGCTAAGCAATATTCTTGCGATTAGATTTCTTTTGTAAGTTCTTAGGTCGATAATACAGAAATAGCAATGCAAAATGGAATTTATAGGCTCCATCCATATTCTCGGAATATCCGACGGCAATTGTCTTGTTTCACCTCTACATGCCTCTAAAGTGGATCTGCAGCTGTCACAAAATAACATTCGGTGTCCAATTTTTGTCTTGGTTGGAAATAGGCATGTCGAAATAAGACTTATAGGTGCTCCATAACTTCTTAATTTGGACAATTTCAAATTTGACTTGCTAGAATGCTTACAATTTACTTTTACTGACTTTTTTAGTAGCGTATTTATCTCTGACCAGTCACCTTCGCTAATTTCCCCTGCCGCCTTAGAGGCACCTTCCTTTGATATAAACCACATCTCTAGAGCGCAAATTAGTGAGGCTATTGATAAACTTAATATTAAGAAAGGTTCAGGTCCAGATGGGATTCCTGCAATTTCTATTAAAAAATGTAAACAGGGTCTTTTAGAACCTTTGTTTATATTATACAACAAAATCTTAGTTTGTGGTCAATATCCTAACATTTGGAAGGTTGCTCAGGTTATACCTATATTCAAGTCGGGTGCCAAAACTAATGTCACAAATTATAGGGCTATTTCTCTACTGGACCAGTTAGGTAAGCTACTTGAGTCAATTCTGACACAGGAACTATTCTTTCAAACAAAAAATTATATCACAGTACATCAGCATGGTTTTTTTAAGAACAGATCAGTTGTTAGTAACCTGCTTCCTTTTGTGCAATATATATTAGCTTCAATGGAGGAACATACGTCCGTGTGTGCAGTTTACACTGATTTCGCTTTCGATAAAGTGCGTTATCCCACTTTAATCGCGAAGTTGGATTTGTTTGGTGTGCAAGGCAAGCTGTTGAAGCTTCTTAAGTCGTATGTTTCCAATAGGCAACAATTTGTGGTAACTTCTGGTGTTCCTCAGGGCTCACATTTGGGCCCCTTATTGTTCAGCATCTTCATATCAGATATTGGAAATTGTTTTTCAAATTCAAATTTTCTGCTGTACGCTGATGACTTAAAGATATACTGTAGAATCTCTCATCTAAATGATTACATCAGCTTCCAACGATATTTGGACAGGTTGTACAATTACTGTACTATGAATAGGCTTATAATAAATGTAACAAAATGTCACCGGATTCTTTTCTCCCACCTTAAGGAACCTCCATTTGAGCAATTGCAAATTAACAATGATATAATTTTTGCATGTCAACAAGTAAAAGATTTAGGCGTCATTTTGGATAGTCAACTAACCTTTGAACCACACATAGAGCATATCACAAGGAAAGCGTTAAAATCACTGGGATTTGTATTGAGGAATACTAAGGACTTTAAACAACATACGTCAATCATCAAACTATACGCGACATTTGTGAGACCAACACTAGAATATTGTAGTACGATTTGGAATCCATACTACGATAAATATGTAAATAAAATTGAATCTGTACACCGTAAACTAGTAAGGACATTATACCATCGTTTCTTCAGATCTCGTTATTGTTACAGCTATGACAAGAATCTATCATTTTATAAGCTGAATGAGTTGCACATCAGAAGGTAATTTAGTGACATTTTATTCGTGTATAAGGTCTTCAACAACTTAATTGATTCCGAATATTGTACTAGTCAGTTTTTGCTAAACTGCAGCTGTCCATACACTAGATCAAGGCTGCTCTTTTATGTTCCTGTTTATTCTACCAACTATTATGGTAATTCCCCCATGATCCGGTGTATGAATCTGTCGCTCTGATGTTGACATTTTTTCCTCCAGGTTAACCGTGTTCGAAAGAAATTTATTAAAAACATTAACGAGTTCATATAGATAAGAGTAATTTGCCTTTTCATTGCTACTAGCATAATTAGTGATTTTTATGTTTTGGTTTTAGTTAAGTGTAGCTGCTTAAAAATTTGCTGAGCAATTTCTACTTGTTCAAGTTTTTCTTTCTCTTAGGTTTTAAGACTTTGTAGGTTATTGTTTGAATTCTTTAAATATTAAGAAACTTTGTGTCATCTTGTTATTGGACCTGCAGTTTATGTAGGTTTGTTAGGTGACCATATTTACAAAATAAATAAATAAATAAATAAATTATAAAATCTACGTAATGACATTCAAAGCTAGCACCACATCTGAGGCTGACATTGAAAATTTGACAGCTTGAACAAACAAATATATGTTACGTAATTAGGGGCATGGCCTTCTACGGTACATAGTATTATAGGTATGAATACATAGAGTGATTCACTTGTTGTTGTAGCTAAATGTTTATATATATATATATATAAGCATTCACAGGCCGTTTAGGCCCATAGCTTTGTGACAAATTTCCATTGTTTTCTGTCTCTTGCCATAAGCTCCCAATTTTCAATCCTCTTTTCTTTCAAATCTTCTAAAACAGCATCCATCCATTTCTTCCTGGGTCTACCCCGTTTTCTTTTTCCATCAGGTGCTTTCCTACCGATATTCTTGATTAATCTCTCATCTTCCATTCGCTGTAAGTGACCTAACCATTGAATGCGGCGTGCTTTAACCACCTGACCTACCGGTGCCTCATCAAACAGTTTGTAAATGTCTTCATTTGTCCGACGGACCCAAATATCATCTACTTTTCTGCCTCCAAAAATTCTTCTTAGAATTTTTCGTTCCCATACTTCCAATTTATCTTGAACAGTTTTTGTCATCACCCAAGTTTCACACCCATAAATCAGAGTGGTTCTCAACACTGTCTTATATAGCCTTATTTTCGCCTTTCTTGATATATTCTTAGATCTTAACATCTTGTTCATTGACCCTGCCCTTCTGTTACTCTTTGCTATTCTGAGACTCACCTCCGAAAGCTCATTACAGTTATGATCTATCAAACAGCCCAAATACATATAGTTCTCAGCTGCTTCAAATTCCAGTACCTCCCCCTCTTCAATTTGAATTTTTAGGGTGTCATTTGGATTAAACGTTTTCTGGAGGTTCATATATTTGGACTTAGATTCGTTGACGGACAGTCCCATATATCTGGCTGCTTTTATCAGGCGCCGGGTTGTAGCCTGTAGTTCTTTCTTACTTTGGGCCAGGATGACTATATCGTCTGCATAGGCCAGACATTGGTGCCCCTTGGTATATAGAGTCCCAGTTCTGTTAATTTTACTGTCCCTTATTATTTTCTCTAGCGCCAGGTTGAACAGCACTGTCGAGAGTGGGTCACCCTGCCTCAAACCACTATTGACGTTGAAATAATCTGATACTATCCCATTAACCTTCACCGCGCATTTTGTGTTGGACAGAGTCATACTAACCAGCCGTATCAGTTTACCAGGTATTTCAAATGCTTTCAAAGCGTTTACAAGTGCGTCTCTATTTACTGTATCGTAAGCAGCTCTAAAGTCAATAAACACCATATGTACAGGTATGTTATATTCATGACACCCTGTAAGAATTTGCTTGACTAAATATATATTATCTGTCGTGGCTCTGTTCCTCCGAAATCCAGATTGGTACTCCCCTAGTACGGCCTCCGCATATTTTTCTAACCTTAACTTAACTAACGTTGCAAATATTTTGTACGCTACCTCTAACAGAGCTATTCCCCTGTAGTTACTGCATATAGTTGGATCACCTTTCTTAAATATTGGTATAATTAGTGAGTTACACCAATCGGTTGGCAGTCTCTCAGTTTTCCATATATCCAGAATTATGTTATAAATTTCTGCATGCACAAGCTCCCCTGCATATTTTAAGTTTTCAGCCATAATTCCATCAGGTCCCGGACTTTTATTATTTTTCATAGCCTGTAAAATCTCTAGTACCTCATGTTGTGATGGGTTATCCTCTATTTCTCCTTCTGTTATTTCTACAGTATTTTGAGCTACCTGGGCCGTTTCTTTATTTAGCAGATCTTCAAAATGTTCCTTCCATCTCTCTAAAATTTCATGTTCACTTCCCAGTAGCTTCCCCTCTTTATCTCTGAAGAAGACCGCCTGCGGCTGGAATCCTTTCCCAATAGCCTTAACATCTTTATAAAAATTACGCATTTCTTTTTTCATTTTTTCATAAATGTTTAGTTAAGCGAATTTTTGTTCATTCCTGAATTAAAAGGGTGAGAAGGCAGTTGGGATAATATAATTCAATTTTTGCAGTACGTTACTGGAAGAGGAATATCAAGTACTGCCGCCGCTTGCGAATACGTTAAAAAGTTAGATTTCAGATAGATCAGATATTACCTTGTAGGTGATAGGTGATAAGGTTTTCAGTACAGCATTTGTAGTGGACAATCTTTGATCACGAGGAGATTTCATATAATAGCCACAGCTCAACAAACAATCAGCAGTCTTACTCAAGGTCTGGGGATGCTTTGCGCCGATCCCTCTGCGCATCGATATTTTGGGTTAGAGAGAAATATATTTCAACAAAGGCGGCACGGCAGGGCTATCTACATAGAATATGAGTATAGAGATAAATAATATAGATCACAGCGCAAATCTGGTACTTTATGGAAGATAAATATTAAGGACAACATAAACTATATGTTATCTTTGATGTTAACCTTTCTTTTACACCGCATAGGTTGAGTATTATTTCTTAATTCTGCCCTGTTGTACAGTTTTTTCTACTCCGCCCCTGTCAGGGCGAATAAAACGTCAGATATTTGCAAACGTCATCACAAAGGAACTGACCGTGATTAAGACAGCTGAATGTTTGTTGAGCCGTGTCATAGCTCAGAGCAATAGGACTATGATATTTGAGCAAAGCGAAATCAGTATCGCCGTACGGTATAAAAATGTATGAGAAGTACTGAGTCAATCAGCACGACTTCATTTTATTTACCACCCCCTAATTGGGGAGAATATTTTAGTCCCAAAGAATTTGAGTTTAATATTTTGGACATCTTTTAAAACGCCTACATCAAGAAAATATATGACACCCTTTTCCTTCTGCCCAGATTCTGTCTATCCGCCTGTCTGTCTCGCTATGTGCTGCCATTCTTTTAACACTGTATTCTCAGTAATATTTGGGATGTGATATGATGTAGTGTGCAGCAAGTAAGGCTGCTTTATCTTTGACAATCAGTGCAGTTGCATCGGAGTAATTAACAAAAATAAAAAATTATAATCATAACTGCTCCAAACTTGGTTTTTAGGCTTTTCGGGGGTTATGATATTTTTTCCATGAGAGAGTATAATTGAGATGCTGTGTTTTTCTATTGATTAAGGACTATACACTACCCTAAAAAAATATTCTGTCCTTTACAGACTTAACCTTTGAGAAATATCTATCGACTTTTATTCAGCTTTATCTTAAAATGTGCAAAGTACTCATATTCCTAGTCCTATAAACGGCGTCCCTTTTTGCCTCAGTGGCAGCATTCAGATTTGACTTAGACATTGTTAGAAAATGTTAAAAAGCTTTTTATGATCAGATTGTAGCCTTTTAAATACTTCACTTCACTCCATCTGCGACCCTTTCCCTCCTCAAGTGAAATAATATCAAAAAAAGTACAAGTCCTCTTTCCATCATTAATCGCTCGCAAGGCTACACTAGCTAACGGCATTGATGATGTGGCATCTTTAGAATCGTGTACTGCTGCTATTCATGTGAACAAGGTAAAAATCCGCTCGATGAGAACGCTTAAACGCAATATCGTGCCAAAAATCTGCTCGTGGCATATCGTGTCGCTTCCGCATACAGTAAAGCGGTTTTACTTATCTTTCCGGCCTGTTGCTCTTTTGATGTCTAAAGCCGTCCACACACGCTCAGTCACAGCTTTGAACTGCACATTTCTGTACAGTTCAACCTGTACGTATGTAGGTAATTCAGTATCTGTTCAACTTAGGTTAAGTTAGGTTGACAGTGAGTGGGGCGATTATGCCTATATTCACTGCGACTCAATTGTGTGTATTGTAGCTCACACCTGCATAGAGTTCTCCGTACAACCCACACCTCTTAACGAAGGCGATGACCGTGATGTGTGAAACTTCCTTGAAGTCATAGAGTTCCATTTAGGTAAGTCCAAAAGTCTGGAACCTAGCTCTCTCCAATACGGGACAGGAGCACAGTATATGCTCCGCTGTTTCGTCCTTCTCATAGCAGAAGTAACAGTACCTGTTGTTTGTTCAAGACCCAATTTCCGCATGTGGTTCATAAAACGACAATGTTCCGTCAACAGACCAATCAGAATGCGGGGATTATTCCTGTTCCATTCTATGACCTTCAAGGGAGCCTGACTAGAGGGGTATTTTATGAACGCCCTCGAGTGCAGTAGCCCTGGTGTATCTCGCCAATGCAAGAGCGCTTTCCTCTCTGCCCAATCTGAGATGTTTTTAGCCGTACCTTTTGCAATGCCCGCAAATGGTTCTGATTATATGACAGGCACGTATCCAGGATTTGGTTTTGGGGGGGGGGTCCAGATTATCGGTGTCACTTGCTTAACCTTTCGGGGGGTCCAAATTAGATTTGCCACCTTAAACTTGCTGTCGTCCGGGGGGGGGGATGCAAATATTTCTGGATACCATTTCTAAGATGGCATTCTATAACGTTTCGGGGGGGGGGGGTCCGGACGCCCTGGACCCCCCTCTAAATACGTGCCTGTCCTATGAATACAGATTCAGTTCCTCCTCTTGCGAGCTCATCGTCCAATGTATTGTGTTCCACTCTGCTGTGACCAGTAACCCAAACCTAGGTTACCTTGTTCCCTGATCCTTGTTCGTTGAGAAGGTGTATGCAGTTCCATACGGAGTCTTGATTCAACCCGTTTGGAGCTCAGTGCTTCCAGGGCAGCCTGGTTTTCTGAAAAGGTTTTTATACATTTGTTTGTCAGTGGTCTTTTGATTAGTTCTCTGACTACCAGTTCTATGGCTACGATTTCTGCTTGGAAGATCGCGGTATACCTGCAAGTTCAGACTTTGAGCCATCATTGAATAGCGCAAGATCGGAGGGTGTTAGCAAGAAGTATGTGATACGTGAAAATCGTCGTCCGCCTCTTTAGAGTCCATTATAAAATCTGAAAGATTGAACTGAGCACGTGTGTATGCTTCTCAGTGTACTATTCTAACTATACACTTTTAACTGTGCGGTTTAAACTGTCAGTTGAAACAGAGGTCCTGTGGCCGGCCAAATGCGCTCTTGAATTTAAAAGCTTGGCAAAATAAATTCTCTATCATGTCCCATCGTACATTAAGGCATTGTATGTAGATTAATCTCATAGAATTTCATTCTTTAATATCTACAGAAAATGTTCGCCGACAAGGAGTGAAATTGGATCAGTATCGAGAATGTGCGAGAAGACTCAAGCCACTTGATGCTAATTTCTCCTTTATACCCCAGAAATAAGTACCCGTGAATAGTTTTATACTTTAAAACACACGTTTTCCAACAAGTGACGGACAGAAATTCATTTTTATCCCAGTTTACTAACAACGTGTGGTATCTAGAGCGTGCCCCTCACCAGGCGTGTAATATCCATCACTGAGGGCAAAAACTGGCAAATTGCGTCATTACTCTCACATGCTGTTGCCGTTCTCCTACGACAAATTTGTTCCGTCTACTAAAACATGTTTTTACAGCCACTTACAGTAATCTAACGCGACACACCCGTAGTTGGCGTACTATCAACTAGTTGATAATCGTGCAGTAAATTTAGGCATTGCTATGTGAAGATTTATATCAAATAGAAGCTTTTGAGGTTTTGAATAAATTTTTTTTTGTCATAAATGGAAAGATCATACATAAGTTTTTTAACAAAACTGTTTTTGTTTTCTTTTTTTTCGCAATAATTCAAAAGTTATATCAAAATAAAAAATGGGTTTTTGAATCGAATACAGAAAACACGCCGACGGCTCCCGAACCCGTGTGACGTCACCATGGCGGTAAGGATGCTCCTTTGACCAACGACGTCCTAGTCCGATACTAGATTCTAGATTCCCAGCCAATCGCGAAAATACGTACTACTAGATTGGTAACTAGTGTATGTTCGTTGCAACACAGTCGATCAATGAAGTTTGCAGCTCGAGACGAAGTCTACGGTCGAAACAAATATGTTTTTGAATGTTTAAAGTTGAAGTCAGATTCCAGTAAGTAAGTACCTAATCAAATATGTTTCGCTGAAAAGATCTCCTCAATCGAAGGATGGCCCAGTGTTTAGAGAGTCCACTAGTGGGTCTTAGGGTCTTTGGATCGAAACCCAGGCCTTCCAACTTTTATTTTTTATCAAACATTTTATTGATGTGCTTTTTGCCCTTGTTACGCACATTTTTTTCTACGATCAACATAAAAATGCGTTTGGATCAGTTTTGATCACAGAGTCTTTGGATCGAAACCCAGGCCTTCCAACTTTTTTCTTTCATTTTTTCATGAAACATTTTATTGATGTGCTATTCGCACTTGTTACGCACATTTTTTCTACGATCAACATAAATATGTGTTTGAATCAGTTTGGATCTCAGGGTCTTTGGATCGAAACCAAGGCCTTCCTACTTTTTTTTATCAAAAAAAATTATTGATGTGCTTTTTGCACTTGTTACGAACATTTTTCCTACGATCAACATAAATATGTGTTTTAATCAAATTTTGTTAGACATATTACAGTGCTTGTAAAATTTTTATGAAAATTTAATATTGTTAAGCTTCAGTGCCCAAAGTTAAATAAATAATAATACCAAGTGATAAACAGTATGTGATTACGAGTTTGAGTTACTTTTTTTACATTAAAACACTTAACAATGAATGAATTGAATGGATGAAGGGATTTTTTTTCTTAACCAACTATTACATTTAAAAAAAATTAATGGCGATTGATATTCAGGGACAAACCTCATTTCCACTGATTTTTTAAATTGTCCACCGCCTCCTGTACTTAGTTTCTGCACTGTGCAGTGCAAGTAATATATGGTTCTTGATATGTGTGCGAAATTTAAATTAAATCTGTTCGTTTAGACCGGTTCAAAATCGAGTCCAAAAAAGTCGGTTACTGACATACAAAGAAACAAACATAGAATAGAATATTTATTAAGCTAGAGAACGTCAATACATTTTTAGCGTGTCAAATCGTCAGTTCCATTACATAGATACAGTAAACATGCAGACGTAAAACACGTATAACAGATTGATACATACACTCGTACATACACGTAACGAACAGATAACAAATTAAACACTAATAATGAATAATTAAAACTAATTAATTAATTAAAAGTAAATTGAAATATGACTATTAGCAGCTGCTGCTTAAGTCATCAAAACTGTATGGGGCCATATCAATATAAGAGATGTCTGAGTTATCGTTCGGAGCTGCTCATTGGAAAAGACGTAATGCTTGGAGGTAATAAGTTAAAAAAGTCTATTCCCATAACTCTGGCCTTGGATATTCGTGTACGAGGCTGGATTAATTTATATTTCCCTCGTGTATTGTGGCTATGTATGCTCTCTAATGGTTGATATTTGTTACTTTTATTTTTAATATATACTAAATTTTCATAAATAATTTGCCCATAGACTATCATGATTTTGAATTTCTTGAATATTGGTTTACAATGTTCTGTGTTTTTGGCTTTTAGTATACTGCGTACTGCAGCCTTCTTGTACCAGAAATATTTTTTGAAGCTGTGTTGCAGATAAATTTCTCCAAACGAGAATACCGTAGCTTGAAACAGAATGGAAAAGTCCGTAGTAAGCGACTAATGCAGCTTCACTGTCAACCATAGATGCTGTTGTTCTTATGGCAAACGCTGGCTTCGAGAGTCTACTGCACAAATTGTCGATTTGTGCTTTCCACGATAGATGAGAGTCAAGATCAATGCCCAGAAATCTTGCTTCGGTTCTTTCTTCTCTATTGCTTAATCAGAACGCAAATATCTCAGTTCTTCGTTGTTTAAAAATAATTCATTTGAATTGAACCATAGGCTGGCATGCTCGATTACTTTTGCTATATAAAAATCTTTACTGATTATTTCCTCTCTATCTATACTAAGGCTGAAGGTCGTGTCGTCTGCATACATTATTGTTTCCACCGCGACATTATTAAGAGTTAGCATATTTTGTCTGGATATGTCGTTAATATATATGACAGAAAGGAATGGACCAAGTATAGAACCTTGCGGAACTCCCCTCTTAGATGTTAACGTTTCATTAGTTTTGCCATTTGCCCAAACCTGCTGTTTTCTGTTACTCAGGTACGACTGTATTACTTTATTGGCTTGACCCCCTATGGCATAGCGTTCAAGTTTCATTAGCAAAATATTATGGTTATACACTCAGATCGGTAAAGATATATATCATATCATATTATTTAAGACAAGCTAGGTGTAATGTGTATTTGTCTGTAATTTTCTGGAAGAGTTGTATCTCCCTTCTTATGAATTGAAATAACCTTTACTGCTTTACAAAAACTCGGAAAGTATCCCTCGGAAGAACAGGCTTTTATCATATTGGCTAGTGGATCAAATATGTATTTGGAGAATTCAATGAGTAGAGATGTACTAACGCCATATACGTGAATTGTTTTTTTATTTTTCAATTTCTTTATATGCGATAAAACGTCTTGAGATGTTACCACGCGTAAGAACATAGAATTAGGTTCACATCTTATGTATTTAATAGTAAGGTCTTCAGTTTTTGTACACATTTTCGTTATTTCTTCGGCATGACTCACAAAATATTGAATCAGATCATTCACGTCCATTCCATCTAAAGATGTTTTTGATTTTGATTTTTGCCTCCCACACTCTTGATTGATCACTTTCCAGATAGCCTTAGTTTTATTATCAGATTGTGAAATGAAGTTTTTGTTTTGGTTAACCTTAACTCCTTTAAATTTATTCTTACATTGAGTTTTACATTCAGTGTAAAGATTCTTGTTCTCCGGACATGGTTTACTTTTATAGTTTTCATGATAAAAGGGCATGAGTTGTTGCAATTGATCTAATTCAGGTTCTGATTGTTTTCTATACTTTTTATTTTTTTGAGCAATCACTAGAAAACAGTTGTTAAAATGGTATGGGAAAGCTTTACAGAAAGCATTAGCTTTCATTTCTGCCGTTGGCGCACTGTAGACTTCTGACCGATTCTTTCAGCAGACAATTACGAAAAGTTTCTTTGTTCTATCGAGTGAAATGCCTAATATTAACAGGTGATGCTAATAAAAGCGTGTTTACAGAAGAATTACAAAGTGTCGCGTTTAATCGTCTCATGGTCGCTACTCTTTATAGGACTTCAACATTTTTGCTTTACACTGCCTGATATCACTCTTATACATATATCACTTGATGTTGAAAAATGTACAATGTATCTGCCAATGTATTAGTTACAAGTTATCATGCCTACTTCCATTCCAAAATTATCTATGCAATTCTGGTGTCTGAGGGCACTCTCCACACATTCAAAATGTCTTTGCCATTCAAAGGTATTGCATTCGGTACATGTCTGGGTTGGAATATAGAGACTGATACGTATTTGTTGCACATTAAGAAAAACTTCAACACTTGCCTGAAACAGAGGTTTTCTTTCATATAAAACTCGTAATAAAAACATAAATTGCCCTGGTCATCACCGTCTTCTAAGAACCAGGCGTGGTACACATTTTTATGAAGTAAAATTTTTCAACTTAATACGTAGCACTATCAAGTCCCTCAATTTTAAGACTTTCTATAGAATCTTTAAATTTCATTTAACAAAGAAAGCGTTCTTCACCGTTGACAAGTATTTGACTAACAAATTCTGTGAAATGGCTTGAGTTCTCTGTTTCTCCTATACTACGAGTAGAATTCATTCTATTTTTTTGACTCGTGTTGGTCTCATTATGCTGTCTCTTAATAATTGTTATTTGTTTGTGGTTGTTATATACCATATTTTGAACAATTCTTTGCATTTAAGGGATACTATTAGAGTAACATTATTTTTCAATATAATATTTATAAAGTTTAGAATGACGATTTGTAATTGTAATGTTCTCTGATACCATTTTTTACTGTGATAGTATCAGTAGTAGTATTTTTGTGTAACAATTATAAATTACTGTGTCTACTACTACTGTAATGTAGCACGATGCGAATGACATAACATCCTGCAAAAATTATGTGGAACCTCTTGGGGCGCTTCCGCTTTCGCGCTACGTACTTCGACCATGAGTCTCTGTTTCTCTGCGGCTGAATTTTGCTCGCCTGTGTGGACTAACAGCTCAAATACTAGACTGATAGACGCCTAGTTAAACACTTCTATGAGAACTATTATAGAATACATCGAATCAATCCCAACTTACTGCCTACCAACACTCAGCAAAATAGCTCCACCACCCATCCGTCGAGAAAATGTCCTTCTGAAAGAATATAAGAAAATCAAAATAACTTCTTCACTGCCAATCCACGGAGATATACCTGATCTCTCACTGCGCAGATTAAGGTTCATAAAACCACGATTAGTGCGCAAACACAGTGGGGCATTTTAGTGTGCGTGCAACTGCGTGCGAAGGCGTGCAGTTACCGCATGCAGGCTAACCTGCTCAACTGAGTTTTCGACCGCTTACTAGAGTCGGAAGCCGGCTTGAATGCCTTTATAGTAACAGAAATTTAGTTTCCTACCTGGTTTCGTCTGTGCCGGTCGAAGATGAGTATCGATAAAGAGTTACTTATAGCTCCAGAGTTTGCGAAAACCCCTATTTGGGATAAAAGATACAAGCTGCACTATAACTATACTTTAGACTCACTCTATATGTTCAACACTCAATTGATCCATGTACAGCCTCTCTGACAATTTCCCTATTTATTTACTTTTTCAGTAATTTTGTACGTCATGAGTAAATAAATTATTATAATTGTTATATAACATATACTTCATACATAATACAAATTAGTAATTCCAAAAAAATAGGATAACAGAACTGCTTACCTCAAAGTTATAACAAGCCTACCTTTTGGGAAAATAGGCTGTTTGTGTAGATTGCACCATTTTCTTGTTAAGCGATATGCCACATTGTCGAAAATATATTTAAACGTATCCAGGGTCATTCTGGTATATTGAAAAAATCTTTGATTATCATTCTTTAAACTTTGGAATAAATGACGATATTTTCTATATTTTGTTCTTTCGCGATTAAGCGTATGTATATCAACTTTTTTCCTTTTCAATTTAGTAAACACCGATTCTAACGCAATAAGGTCGTCATCTGAAGAAGACGACATGCTTTCTAAAGCGTGTCTAGATACGAATGGCAAATCTATACAAAATATGAGGTAACAAAATGAGCATTTAATGATGTCATAATTGTCTTATACCTGGCGGGCCAGCCCAAAGGATCTGTCCGACACGGGAATTCCCACTGCACCCAGGTCGTTCCTGATGCTTTGCCAAGTGCAGGAGCCTCCTTATGTAGCGCGTTCAATGTCAATGTTGTTCCCAATGCCCACAAAGCATATTATCTTAAAATCGATAATTTTCGCGATCACAATACTCCCCTCACCTATCGGTGTGTATCGGAAGCAAAAGCTATTCTAATAATAATGTTTAACAAAATAACAATGAACCCGACCAATGATATTACGAGACCAAAATGTATACGAGTATACACAACCACAACATTAGATATAGGCTAGGTGCCACAATAATTCCCAAACCAAACAAATCAGTCATGCGGCGGTCATATCTCAATTTAGCGCCAAAATGATACCACACTTCTACCTTCTGATACCAAAAACTTGTTTACAAAGTGATTCAAACAGTCTCTACCAGAGTGAATAGCTTCCTTAATAAGACGCGCACAAGATAATTCGTCGGGCATGTACAGTATCAGTTATATATTCATCTGATTGACAAATTTCAAATAAATGGTCCTAATGTATATGATGTGAATCTACATGTGTATGTACTAATAGTTCATTTGACAACTTCCCACCACGGATTTATCACAAACCGATGATTAAACGAAAAAACGCCAAGACACGTCAAAATATTTGTCTAAAGAGACAACTTTTTAACCAAACACTATTTCACCCCCTATCGTTCCCTCTAGCACATCAGGGGAATCATGTCCAGTGTTCTTGCAACTGTCCCTCATCGTTTTGCCAATAATAGGCAACATTTTGAACCCTTTTTGCATGTTTCCTATACCGTATCTAGATGCGACTGGCCAATCTTTGTACTCTTTTTCTTGTCTGTTTTCACTGTACCATGCACTGGTGTGCTTGATTGCGTGGGGAACCGGCACCGGCCTGCTTCTACCTGCCGAGGGGACGCGGCGCTGGCCAACGCTCTCCAACGCACTCCAACGCTCCTAGTTGCCGCTACTGTGCATGCCTACTTACAATAGCTATTCAACTAGAGTCTGAGAGTTTTTTGACCCTACAGTTAAATTCGCAGAAGTTTGGGCGACCCAAACACCAGAAGAAGTGATCCAACTGTTGGTGAGGAAACTCACTTAGGCATATAATGCAAGAACCTGGCCTTAAATCATATCCAGGCAACAACAAGGACTTCCTCCAAGCCAAGCCACCAGCCATAGAATGGATTTCTAACATCAATATTAACGTATAGCGTAGTTACTACTTAGATCGCAAAAAAAAACAAAAAGAATAAAAAAAAAGAAAGAGTTTTACCTTTTTAGGACCTTTTTTCATGTTTACTATAACCATACGCTAAGTAAATAACTATAATGTAGCTTCTGAAACTTATGTCGTTGTTTATCTACTTTATCGAGCTTCACTAACCCAGTAATACAAAGCAACTTATGGTGGAAGGTAAACCTTAATCACGTATTATCCACTTCAGTGGTCATTACAAATGTACAAAGTTAGACAAAAAACTGTCTTCCGTAAAAGTTTTGCTTTGATTATGGCATAGCGGCGGTCAAAACGTCGGAAAAGAACTGCTTTGTATATTAATATATCAGCAACCAATGAAATTAATAATAGCTTCACTTCTGCAAATGATGAAATCAAGTTTCCAATGAAGATTCACCTATGTCAAATAGTCTCTATTAGCAATTGTATAACTATGTTAAAAAGTGACATGTCTGCAGAAAAGCCAGCCAATTTTTAATCTAAATTTGACAAATTTACTGCACTAACAGCCGACTCCTATGCACTCACACAGTACATGCTTCGGTATAAAAAACTTCATGTCTTCCCTGTAATGGCTTAGTACTTTATATTATTATGCAATTTAACTCTGCATGCTCATGAGCCAAAACAACCATATAAACAAAGCACGTTTCTTTCTGTTTCCAGTTTTATATTGTGCATGGAGGCTTGTATGTGCATCCACCATTTTTGCTATATATAAATAACGACTATAAAAGTTGGTGCATGTACTCGTAAACCGTTCATTTGGAAACTTCCCGCCCCGGATTTCTGAAAAACCGCTGATTAAAAGAAGAAACGCCAAGCATGTCAAACAAATTGTCAAGGCGGACAACTTCTTAACCAAAAACTACTTCATCCCCTTGTACCCTCTGCCCACAGGCAAGGGGCATCGAGTGATATCTCAAAGGAATGTCGAAGTCCTTTATTTTGACGTTCGATTTTTTAAAATCGGTCGATTCGTTTTCTAGAAAATATCACATTTTATTGCAACAAGTATTCAAATGTTGCCCATTATTGGCCAAACAATGATATAGGTAATTTTCGAATTCCTAACGGGCAGTTTGGATGACGGTGCTCAACGCATTATTGGAAGCTGGCATTATATCCAACACCTTTGCAACTGCCCGTCAGGAATTTGAAAATCGCCTATGTCATTGTTTGGCCAATAACGGGTGATATTTGAACACTCATTGCAATAAAAGGTGATATTTTCATGTGTCTTTGTATTCTATTTGAACAAATTAAGATACACAAAGATTCTAAAGTTCTTCGATATACCTTCAAAACAAGGTATTACTTGATACCATTTGCAATTTAAAATCTTTAAGTGGATGATTCTGGGGCGGGGTTATGAGGTTACAAGGGGATGAAGCAATTTTTGGTTAAAAAGTTGTCCTCCTTGACAAATTGCTTAACGTGTCTCGGCGTTTTTTCCTTTAATCTGCGGTTTCAGCGATATGACGTGGAGTCTACAATTTTGGAAATCGTTGCACGGGCGGCGGAATAATTATCGAAAATAAGAAAAAAATCAAATATTCGTCAAACTTTGCTTTTAGCCGTTTTAGGGGTTTCTGATCATTTTCTACCTTTTTTTGGGTGGGGGGTGAATTTGGAGTGGTTTGGGGGTGGGAGGTTTACAACTGAAAAATTGGTTGCATTCATAACGGGCTATCCACGGACTTGTGAATTAAAGACCTAGCGGCATAATATACTTTTTTAGGTCCATCCGAACATTGCCTTGCTTGCTCTACAATATAGAAACTAAGGGTCTTGGAACTTGTGATGTATACATATGAGTATTCCTTTAGATCGTTCGATATTGAATAACGCGAAAATTATTAAATTGATTTTAATGAAATTTTCACACAGTATTACTGCCGCAACGACGACCGAAAGCGCGTATATTTCTGAAAAATCGTGTCAGTGGCGGCGCAGCAATAATAAAAAACAAAAAATAAAGAAACTACTCAAACTTTGTTTTTAGGTGTTCCATCATGTCAATGGACATCAATAGGATATCCATTGACATATGAAAAAGAGACCTAGCGGCATATTACACTTTTTTAGGTCCATCCGAACATTGCCTTACCTATTACAGAAACTAAACGAATTAGAATTTTGTGATGAATACGTACGAATACTCCTTTAGCTCATTCTATGATGCGTACGCGAAAATTAGGGAATTGTTTGTAATGAAATTGTGTCACAGTATTACTACCGCGGAGAGAATGGTCAGTGGCGGCACAGCAATAACCAAAAAATTAAAAATATAAAAACAGCTCATAGTTTGTTTTTTTCTACTTTTTTGGGTGTAGGTGAAATTGGGGTGGTTGTGGGTGGGGGGTTGCAAAACCGAAAAATTTATTGTATTCGTAATTGACTGTTCATTGACCTGTGAAGGAGAGACCTAGCGGCGTAATACACTTGCTTAGGTCCATCCGAACATTGTCTTGCCTATTACAGAAACCAGGGGACTGTATACATTTATTTACCCACAACCCCAAGATTTTCTCATCTAAATTAAGTTTTTTGGACACAAGCTTCCTCCGTATTTTATTTATATATGTATATTGCGTAAAGCGAAAACTATTAGATAAATTTTAATGCAGCTTTGTCACAGAATTTACTACCGTGGCGAGAAAGGAAAGCGCGCCTGTTTTTTAAAAATCGTGTCTGTGCGGCGTAGCAATAATAGAAAACTGAAAGCATAAAAACAGCTCAAACCTCTTTTTTAGACGGTTCGGAGGCTCCTGATAGTTTTGCATCGTCCAGTTGAAGCTTGCAGAATAAAAACTGGCGCCTTAGTTCCTATAGAGTGAAACGCAAGAAACTATTTACTAGAGTTTTTGGGTTGCATGTTTTTTGCAATGGGTGTGCGATGATTGGGTTACAAGAGGATCTCAGACTATTTACATGGATTGGGAAAATAATAAAATGGTATTATCATTATGTGTGAGAAGTATTCAGTCAATCGACTTAACTCCATTTCTTTCTAATATATCATTATTTGGAAGAAAGCAAAACATTACAATGATGACTGTCACTACCACCTATCGACGCACCGGTTTTGCCCTCTAAGGAGGAGACTTTCACCATTCATGTCTCCTGTCTAATTTACTGAGACTAATTCTCACTCGATTTGCTCTATCCACCAGCAGCCATTTCAGTGAATGTGGCCCATTTTTTCTTGCCTTACAAACTTCGGACATCTTTTGTGAGTTATTGTAGATTCTTTTTCCTATATTTTTTCATACGAAGGGTCGGTGAATTGGATTGCGGTGTCAACAAAGGCGTGATAAATCAGGCCTTAAGGGGCATGACCCGTTCTTTTGTCGATTTGTGTGTTGTATGGGAATATGTCAAAGCATCAATAATAGAATTCTTTGGATCTTGTCTGCTGGGACGAGTCACTTAAAACCGATATGAGCCTCAGCGCAAAGGAAGTAACGAAGTATAATGAAAAAAATAGTTTATTTATTGATTTTAGAGCGGAAGTGCTCAACAGAAATTCGAATTAAAGAGTAACAAATGAAATAAGAAGTTACTCGAAATTTTAGAAAATATGAACCGTACATAAAACTTACAATAACTATTAATACCTGAGTTATCAGTGGCAGGTATTATCTGTATGTTTAGAAAATAAATTACAATACATTTTTAATATTAAACAAACAAAGATCTTATTTGTACGAGAAACCTCGAGAGAAGCCTATAAAAATAGGAAAAATAAACCACTATCCACTACACCAGAAATTTCAGACAATACAGATATTAACATATTCTAACAGTATATAATATTAAAAATGCATGACATGCACAAGTGAGTTTAGTAACAAATTAGTGGTAGAATAATTGCACAAACATAATTAGGGCGTTATACCAGAAAGGTACATGCACCAAAAATTAAAGGCTGTACTTAAACTGCCGTCAAACGGTGGCCCACTGAGATTCTGCTAATATAGCATATTCGATTTCTTGTAAAAATTGGAGTAACTTGGAGTCAGTGATATCACACTGGCGACAATGAAGATGCCTGTTCCAATAAATAAACGAGATCGTCCAAAAGGACAAGCCTTAATCGTCGTTGGATTATCAGAGAGAAAGGAAAGAAGTACTGTAGCATCTGTGAAAAGATCCCATAATGTTGCATGATGTATTTCTCTGGGCATAGCTTTCAATAAAAGTCCGGAACCGAACACCAAATTTTAGATTTCATCGACAATTAGAGGAGTAGATTTTCAATTAGCATTTTCTCCATTACTGAAAGTTTTTAGGAGAAGCAAAAGAATAGTACAGAGAAACCAAATCATAGAGAAAAAAGATTTGGGATAATATAATTATAATAATTATGAAAGAAGGTTGAAAAACAACTTGTAAAACTTAAAAACTATAGGACATGATGCAATTTGTCTAATTTGAGTTTCATTAAAAGTAGCAACAACAACAATTTTATGTATTATTATATTAATTTTTTTATAAAATCATTTTGATTATTCTCACCGTATTCAAAAACATCTAGTTCCATTTCAGTTCCATACATCACTAGTTTGGCACAGTGGTCTCACGCTTTCTGTATTGATATTATTTCAGTATGATTTCCTACAGAGACTAAATGGATTTTGTCTGTCCTATATAGCAGAACCTTTAACGGGCAACATACTGATCTATCTGGAACGTCACTCCAGTGGGCTACCGTCTGACGGAAGTTTAAGTACAGCAAGTACAAAGCCGTCAAATACGTCTCTTCTATGACGTCATATCTGTTAACATCATTTTAGTAGGCTGCCGTTGAACGGCAGTTTAGGTACAGCGAAAATTAAAATCTACAAGAGACGTAAGGAATGCTTCAGATATTGCTGTTACAACAGGATGCGTACACGTTTTTCGCCTTTTGGAGAAAAGATCATCTTGGCGTTAATAATTTTATTATGAGTTTTGATTTAGGGCCAGTAAAAACATAATTGTACGAATTTTAAATTTGTGGTTGGATTTTGATCACAACGAGAGTCCTGGTCTGGAGTATTGCTCGACTCTGTAAACCAGGAACATACATATTACGAGGCCATTTCGTCTAACCAAAATGTTGCTGCACCAGTTATTTGACGTAGGCCCACGAATAATTGATATCAGGCGTTGATGATTCTACCCACGGTTATATTTTTCCAAACCTGCAAATTCTGCACAAGCATCTTGGAGTCACAAATAGTAAAAGCTAATTCTTTTTGTAAAGGCAAGGTCCATTAAAATATTGACTTTGAACCACTATTGGTTATGTTGATAGGGCACAGCAGTCATTTAAGGGTTTAAGGTTGGTAGAATCCAAGAAAGTACGTATTCCCCTGTTAGTGAGGAGGCGTGGCCCTTTCTTCAGTGTGTGTGCCTAAGATAAGGGGAGATAAGTCCAAAAAACAAAAGGTAAGGTCAAAAGGTACAAAGGTACGGTGTAAAGGTCACTATAAAAATGAATTTCGCATTTACAAGCTCCTGACGTTACTTTTTAACCTACAGTAATGATTCAGAAAGCAGATTGAAGAAGAAAGCTCGCGCTTTGTCACTGTGGTGGCCTTTTCTTGATATCTTGTTTGGTTGTTAAACTACAGAAATTTAAAGAACGTATGATACTGCGTTGCGTATGTTTTGCACATTAAAAAAACTTTCTTGAAAAAAAATGCTCGGTGTCATTTACTAAGGCCTTAGTTATCACCTTGTGAAATACTGTGTATGTAGTTTGAAAGACAAGTAAGTTCTGTTCGAAATGGGATTCCGTGTTTCACATGGCAAATACATATGTACTGTGTGTACCCAGGCCCCTTAAGAGCAACTAAAACTCACACATTTTCAGTACTCTGCAATTTTACTGGGAACTTGCGTCCGTTGAGATTTTGTGCTCAATAACGCTTTTTACAAAAAACGTGAATAATTATGTCCAGTTACAAATATCTAAACAAAAAATTTTCAAACTCCATTTTGTAACTGACATTCAAAATTTAGTATTCTAATTCTAGCGGAACTAGCGCATCTGATAATAAAACGGAGGCTACAACCTGTCATTAATAATTACAGCACTCCTTTTCTTGTTCTAAAAAAGGGTCTATATTTCCACGCATTTCGAGTGAAGTTTCATTAATATACAGCTAGATTTGATATTAAATTTTTAATCAGATTTTGCTGTAAATTGCTTTCAGCAGAAGAGAAAATATGAAATAGCGTAATTAGGCTTGAAACAGCTCGTATAGAGTGTCCACTTTGTGATATACATTTTTGCATCTACTCTGTAAAGTAATTATTATCCTGAGTGACGAGATACGTAATCCAATGCTGGCTAAAATCTCGTAGCGGCTTTTTCATGCAAATTATGTAAAAAATATTTCGAATGGATAAAGATCTCCTAGTACCAAGGAAAATTGATGTTGTGATAGTAATAAATTAGCTAACTTTATAGGGCAAAGTGCGAGTGTCTATTATCCGTGTTACCTTCTGGTTATTACAAGCAATCAACAAAACTTAAGGAAACTGAAATAGTGCGGGCTCAATATATACAGAAACTTTTTGATGACGACAAAAAGCTAGGTGAAGATATTAATCATCATCATCATCATAGTCACAATGTCTTAACAGACATGTTGTGAACTAGTAAAATGCATTTTACGAGTTTCTCTTGGGATATCTTTAAGATCTTTAATGCAGTAGTTTCCCATTTGCTTTCTGCATCCTCATGCCGTTGACCAGATGGTATCTACTGGTTCATCCGCCTTTAGGGGCAATTTCTCACCCCAAGGACAAGAAGGTGTCCTGACTCTTCTCAACTCGTCCACTCAAAGCTGTTGGTTGAAAAGAGGTAACTGCTTATACCGACAGTAGTTCGGTTCCTTTTAGTCGCCTTTTACGACACGCAGGATATACGATGGGAGATATTCTAACCCGCCCCCACACGGATAGATAGATATTAATATCTATACTTAAATTCTTGCACTATTTGTTCATCTTAATTTGGCTAATAGGTAGAAAATGAAGAATTTTCAAGGTTACAGTAGTAACCGCTGTTATTTTTGTTTTCATTTCAAAATTTGTCAATGATTTTGAAAATCGATTAATCTCTAGTAGGTACATTAAAGTAGCTAGTAGACTGTGAAAAATAATCATTTCTGTCATACTGCAGTTCTTCTTTGTTACCGCTGTTATTTCTGGTAAGAGCTGATATGTTATATTTTTTTGATAATCCTGTCTCGCTACCCTAGTTCGTTTAAGTATTTTTGCTAAGGTAGTTGTTTTCTTCCATGTGAATAGATTTCTGTTTATTTTTCATGGATTGGTATGTAAGAGAGCTGATTTAATTGTAAATTTGTAAAAAAATCAACACTACAAGAAATATAAGATTGACAATTTTACGTTACTGAAAATGCTATCAAGTTTTTCATTATATTAGATTGTATAAAACCTTTCACGTGAAAAATTAACCTGTGTCTGAATGTTTTCTTAGTTAGTCTACCGATTTATTCATGTACAAAAATAAATCAAATCTGACCGTCTACCTAAGCTGACTCTTTCATGTTTAGTCACACCGCAAAGTCACAGTCATCTAAGTTCTGTAGGTGCTCCGATTTCATATTTCTTTTCTGGTAACTGCGTATACCTAACATGCTGATATGGGGCTGTAAACGGTTCGTTTAGAGTTCCTTGCGTTACATATAAAGTCACACTAGAATTGACGAATGAATCCAAATATGAAATAATATACAGGGAGTTCTATTTAAAAACTGTAACTTTGATATGACCCACCCTGCATGAAGACCAAAATGTGCGGTCACACCAGTACAACAACTTATGCAGTCCAAACGGAGCTGTTAGTCTAGAAATCATTGGTCAATCCATGGACGATTGGAGACTGAAAGTGCGTGAGTTGCCTGAGGCTCTATACTACGAACTGCTACCACAGCATACTAAACAACCAGCAGAACATCTCTGAAGATTTCCTATATAAAAATGTTTGCTACAGAATTTGGCCTTGACGGCGCCATTATGGGTGAGAAACCTGGGTAGGGATGTAAAAATAAAAAGTATCGATACCGATATCAATTTTTTTGGCCAATGAAGGCGCGTTGGTTCGTACAGAAATTTTGTGCTATTAATTACACCCGTCAATTATTTATCATTTTCGATATCCCTATAAAGGTATTGATACCAGCTTAGACTCGCTCAAAAAGTATTGAAGCTGAAAATACTCGATAGAGTGATGTAAATTTTTGATTAATATTTTGTTTGCTATTCTTTATGTCGTTATTAAAATGAAACAGAAAATATATATACTTTGCAAAAAAGATTAAAAACCTTTTTTAATTGTGATTAAGAGACTTTATTCATAAAAATATAGGAAAGAATAACAGTAGGTACGTTTTTGTATATGCACAGCGCTATCGTGTTTTGAAATGTACTGAATATGTTCCAAAAGGTATACCGAATTCCATAAAAACGTTCTAAAAGGCCTTGAAATGGCATAAAATATCATCACGGTATACCTTAGGCTAAGAGGATATCAAATCCGTTTTCTGGATTTTGACAGTTTCGTATTTGTTGTATCTGAGTACTCAATGAATACATTTGTACCGAATTAGTAGCGCTGTACATGCATAGGTGTACACATTCAAGTGAACGATTGCACGTTTTAGTGAGCTCCCAATCTTTGTTCAGTAATTACTGAAAAAACAGCCTTGCATGAATTTAGCTCAAAAGTCAGTTATGTCGTCTTAACGATCCGTAAAAGTAGTGTCCGTACATTTTTGAGTACATATTTCATTTGTAGGTTATATGCACTTACCTTAAGGGATTATTCGGAAATCTAAAAAAGCTTTTTCAGCAATTATAGTACTTATTTCTACAATATTTAGCAGCACAGATATTTCCAGCACATTGTTTATCCATTTTAAAGATCGATCACTATCAGCACCGAGTATACAAAACCTTGCAGCGTACGCCTATGCATTTTGTCTCAGCAATGAGCAAATATGAGCATCGACTTGCGTCAATGGTGTCCAGCGACGTACATACATTATATGATATGCCTCTTTTGGCGGATACTCATACAAAATGGCGGGATTGCCGCCAACCGGAGATATTGTGCTGATTGTTGGGCATGCTGTGATGCTACCTCCTCTCCAGATCTAGCCGCTGCGGCTGTTTGCGGTTCCAAACAGAAGATATAGTTAGGTCGTAGGACATTCGGGTCGAATGAAGAGGTCATCGTTGAAAGAAATCCTTATTTTGAGTGCCTTAAATAATATTATAATTAAGAAAAAACAGAAACGCGTTGGACTAAATGCATTAAGATAAAAGACGACTGTCTAGAAAAAAGTAGGAAATAATTTACTTGAGTAAATTCAAACGGCGCTTTCACTATGAAACCGGAAGCGATATTGACAAAACCGGATTTTTCCCGGACTAATGTTTTCATGCTGATTCCGAATATGTGTTTTAGTTTTTCTCTAGCACCTGTAGCTTTGGCTGTCTTTTGTATATGGACAGATGGACGGACGGGCAGGCAGAGGCTCTGAATAAGCTCTCTTCAGTGAGAGCTAAAATAAGATATTTTTCTGCCAAAATAAGATTCTCACTTATAAGTTACGCCCTTCATGCTCAAATCACCCTCATACCTCTCCTATGAAGACCGGTACATGCATAGTCAATCTCTCGCGCATCCTCGGGATGTTAAATCGCCTGTGATTCTCCGATCCCACGTTGCCGGCTGGTAAAGCATCTCCGAGGACTCGCTCAATGTATGGTACAGAAATTTGTAAATATTTATGGTTTAAAGATTCAAAATTATTTTATTTAGTGGCAAAACGGAAACTGCATTGTGCCCTATCTGTACTTGCTACTGTAACAGTGACCACCTGATTAGAGTACTTCTGTCGTGGCACATATTGTTTTGCGATATGCCACATCGGCAACACGGGTCAGCCATTTTTTTGGTTTTGCTAAGTGATAATTCTCGGGTAACAATTCTGAATTTTGATATTAATTTACATCCTTAACGTAACTTATATTTACGTGTATAAAGGCGGGTTCATGAAACTTTTCCTTTGCCGCAATTTAGCCGTAAATTAGCGTTTGTGTTAATTCTAAAGTTGAACCTACCGACAGTAATGAAATTGTTCATGAAACAACTTTGAATTTAATTTAAGAAATAGGCGTAAGGACTGACCTTGAAAAGATAATTAACTTCCAACTTTACCTTACCGCAAAAGATAAATCTAAATCTTAGGAGTGTCTGAGCATGCCCGAAATGCACAGAACATAAAATTATGATCTGGCTTGAGGCAACCACTCCTGAGATCTCCTTACCCATGGCCGTCTCTACTCACTAGGCCGGAGCATTGAAATATGGCAACGTTGGAGATCAGGCCGTGTTTTCATTTGTTGTTATGTCATGTGTATTCTTCCAGGTGCAGAAAATATGGTTGGAAGGTGACTATTAATTTGTTTCTAATTATTTACCTGCACAAATGAAACTGTAGAGGTAACAAGATGCCTGCAAAGCGTGTAGTACCAGGTTGCAGCCCAGTAGAGGACTACCAAACCATGGCCCAACATCACCTTATTCCAGATTAAAAAGAACGTTGCAAGGTGATTTTGAATAGGTTTCTACTTATTTACCTGCACAAATGAAACTATAAAGATAAAAAGATGCTGCAAAGTGTGCAGTACCAGGTTGCACTAGCAATTATGTGTCCGATAAGGGACATAAACAGAAGTGGGTGAAAGGTATTCCTCGGAAGGGCTGGTTATATTTATAAGGATAAAGACAACAATTGACAAACATTTCAAAGGATAAGACCTATTTTAAAGCACAATGTGGTACCTATTATGTTTTCTGGACCTCCCAGATACAGAAAAATACAGTTAATAGAACTCATCTGGGCATGGCCTGGGGCATACCTACGAAAGCATTTGATAGTGAAAGGGAAATCAAGACCAGCAAGAATGGCTTCACAGTGACCTAATAGTGAATTTTTCTAGCTCAAGTGACAATTTACAAAGTAAATTGAGTATTCATTTAAGTGGAAATGGAAGTGGCGGCAGGAAACAGGTTGCGTTTATTTTTATTTTGTAGTGTCTGACTGTGATGAAACAGACATCAGATGTAAGTGGTATTAGTAGTAGTAGTTCTAAAAAGTATTTTTCTTACTTTATTGACCGAGATGAACTCTAATACATATAAAATGTAATAATTATTCTGAAACTATAGGGCCACTATTTGACAGCTAAGCCACGTTGCCACATCTAAGGCTCCGGCCTAGTGTAGAGTCGGCCATGCCTTACCCTTTTTATTAATCTTCATTTTTGGTCGTAGTTTTAAAAACAAGTTTCGTCTTTCGCAAATGGTATAGCCGCCAACTCGCCAAATCTTAAAAATATAACCTTAAAATCAAAACAGACCGTTGAAAACAGACTTTGTGAAACGTCACATCTGTCATCCTTAACGCCAATTTCAAGTTTCTTGAACGTCGATTCTCTTACGGCTAAAGTTAAGGATAAAGTTAATACCAACGATCAATTTACGGCTAAGTTACGGCAAAGGAAAAGTTTCATGAACCCGCCTTTACTTGTCACAACATAAGCACATTTCTAAGTTAGTCTGGCGACTGGTCGGAGATTGGCGGGAGGTGCTAGACGTCATCTGCGACCAGTCGCCAGACTAATCTAGAAATTTATTTATGTTATGACAATTGATGCAGATAAATAGGTGACGTTAAGGCTGTAGATAAATACAGGGTGAGTCAGGGTCAACGTGTTGGACTCTTGTAATCAAACGATACCACTTTTCGAAAAATCAAATTTCCGAGTGTATGTAGGTCGATTTGGACTATATTTTAAAAATAATGACTTTCATACAGGGTGTCCAATAATAGCGTGGCATATCAAAGTTATGTTTTTTCAAATGGAACAACCTGTATATTATTGCTCACAATTTGAGCAGATTTTTAATTCATCCCTTATTTTCGGCGATCTTGCTTATGGGTACTGAAGAATTTGCAGAACTCCAGTCAAAGGTGTCGCTTACTACTTTTTTGAATCATTAAATGTGAAATTTTATTCTGAGGCTATTAAACTGCCTGCAACATTCGGTGGTAGGTTTCCTTTCATTTCAAAATTGATAATGGTTTAGTGAATTGTCATTCTTTAGAATATTGTAGCAGCTAGTATGGTTTGAAAAATATCCATTCCTGTCGTACTCTAGCTGCTTTTTGACCTAAGGTGTGTTACCCCTGTTATTCCTGGTTAGAGTTGATGTGTTATTAGTCATTTTTACAGTTTTGTATCTTTACTCTAGTTCGTCCGTATCTATCTGTTAAGTTAGTTGTTTTTTTCAATCTGAATAGTTTTTTGTTTATATTTCATGGCCTGCTAAGTTGCTTATAGGTAGGAAAATAGAAGAGCACTGGTTTGATTGAAAATTTGAAATCAAATCAAATCAAAACTACCAGAGTCTGATATTTACAACAACATATCATTAGAAAGGCTGTCAAATCATACATTTAATTCTATAAAAAAATTAGGCATTCCCATTTGAAAAAATCAAGTTATCTCTGATTGAAGTTTTTGAAGCCACATCCCTCTAAGTTTTATAATAGCTGTGATATTCAATATTCTATAACATCTGCTTAATACCAAAAATTGTGATTTACACCTAAACGATTTGATTTAAGTCCCATGTGTGATACATAAAGTCACACTCAAATTGATTCGGGAATCTAAATATGCAATAACATACAGAGTATTCTATTTAAAAAAAAACATAACTTTGATATGTCACGCTTTTATCAGACACCCTGTATAAAAGTCATTATTTTTAAAATGTAGTCCAGCTCGACCTACATACACTCGCAAAGTTAATTTATCAAAAACGGGTACCGTTTGGTCACATACGTCCGAGGCGTTGAGCTTGACTCACCTTGTATAATGTAATAACGTTTAAGTCGCAAAATAATATGTGCAACCACACCAGTACTCTAACCAGATCGTCACTGTTAGGCCGCTTTCTGATTTGTCGATTCTGGAGCGGCGCGGGATCTGTTAGCCCGGCACCGAAACGATGCCGCGCTGCCCTCAGCTACTCATCTTATCTGTATATTCTCGGTAAAAAGTCCTGCAGTATCGCTTTGAGCGTCCTACGAAAATGTCGCTTTCAAGCCATGAAGATATTTTAGAGTGCTATTTATATCATGTACATAAAAAAACGAAACGTTATTGGCGTCATCCTTACATCGCACATTAATTGTGGACTTTTTGTTGCGGCTCAAGAACTTTCCCAAGACGACCAAAAATTTTTATCGATGTGTAGAATTAAAAAAAAAACGTACGAAGAGCTTTTGAATTTGTTATCACCAGTATTAACAAAGCAACATACAAGATTTAGAGAATGAGTGACTGCTGATGAAAGAATGCGTGCAGCAAAATGCCGACCGACTCCTGGACACGCGTGCCGACTGACGGTAAAACGAAACGATCCCCCTCCGCGCCCGCACTTTCCGCGTCAATCAGAAAACGCGCATTGAAATATAGGTGATCGGCAAGCTTGCGGTACCGCGTATACTGAGCGAACCAAATCCGAAAGTATGGTACGGTAGTAAGTACAGATACGGCACACCTTTCACACACATTTCGATGCAGTTAACGTATCTTCCAGAAAACAAAATAATTTTGATACATTCGATCATAAATATTCACAAATTTCTCCACCATACATTGAGCGAACTCCCGCAGCTACTTTAATAGCCGGCAACGTTGAATCGGATATATCGCTGCCGATTCAACGGCGCGAAGTTGGCGAAGTTGTGTAAGGCCATGTACAGATTTGTATCTGAACAGCGTATCGTAACATGTCGGCGTATCACACTTCATTCGGGATTATGATATGATACGAAGCGAAAATGATACTCCGTCTGCCGTTCAGAACAACGTACCGCATCATATCAGCGTTCAATTTTCGATTTCGTCATTGTCAATTTAGTCAGAGACGTGAACGTATTTGATTTTTGCTCTCCCTCTCTCTTCTTCAGCCAATACGTATAGAGGGTTCATTCTTTTCTTGCACTCTTCAGCACCAATATTGCGTTGCTTTGCAAATATTCACACGCATCATTTCTTTTTTAATTTTATTATAATGTTTGGGGTATCTTGCATCCCACAATATTGCCGCGTTTCTTAACAGATGGATGAACTGCAAGGTATTTTCTTGATAACAATTCAAAGCCATTGTAGAAGATTGTACTTGCTCTGTACGGAACGGACGAAAAACAACTGAGAGAACTGCTTAGTAGTGGTGGTACGCATACTCGTCCAAACTTGCAAACTTGTTCCCGTAACGAGAACACATGATGATGTTTCGTCGAAAAACATCTGCAACATCTTTGATACGCGAGAGTGTTCGCATCGCTGTTCTTCTAGTCCAAAGTGACACGCGATCATGTTACGATACGCTGTTCGGATACAAATCTGTACATGGCTTAAGAGACTGCTATGCATCCTGACCTAAAACTGTAATCCATCGCTTTGAATCGAGTAATTCTGCAGCATGGCCGATATTTGGTCTGCCCTATCCTCATTCAGCAAATTGTCCCGAGCTGTTTCATCCTCACACACACACTCCCGTACACCTGATTGCCCGTGGTGGCGTTGAAATTCAACACCCTTCAGATCCATTTGTCCTAATTGCCGCTGCATTATCGTTACCAAGCGAGTGTACAGGAGATAATGGCGAACGCTAGAAGGCGATTACAGACTCTCGGGAATCACGTAACTTCTGAAAACGCTGATGCTGCTCTCCCATGTAGCCAGCGATAAAGTCGCGCAGTTTTATGGAGAAGCCTGATAATTTGTTTACGAAGTTTATTTCCAATTTCGTGTACCAGAGAAAAAATGTCGTATGGTGCTAAGTTTAAAGTTTTTATAAAGTCTGTAATAAATTGATGGAACATCGTCCTCCTAAATGATTGTTCTTTGGATGGTAATTCTGTTGCCATAAAGAATGTGGTTGGTAATAGTCTGTACTTTAGAAAATTAATCAACGTTGCCTTTGAAGACATATTTGTGAAATCACCCTTTCCGTGAGACATGAGGGCAGTATTATCATCTCGAAAGTTTTCTAGTTTGGGATGAGTTTCTTAAGCTTCTTGTGTGAAAATATATGTTTCAGTGGTCTATCTGTCGATCTTTTTGCCTATTTGTATGCCTATTCATCTACCTATTTATAAGTTTATTACCGCGTAATGCCAGTAATCACTGTAATAATTGTAAATAGATTTGGGACGCAATATTCCTTATGGTCAAGTCAATTCAATTTTTAATTATCCTTTAGGGCCGGCTGTACAATGCAAGCTTAAGCTTCGGCTTAAGGTAAGCCGACGTTAAACCACGTCAGTGGCAAAATGTCCGCTGTACAACGTTGGCTTAACCTCCCACTCCAAGCTTAACGCGAACTTACGTAAGCTGATGCTCAACGCGAGGTTAGCTGAGGTTTAAACCTAACCTGATGTAAAAATGACATCATTTGTCAAGGATGAACCTTCAAATTGCTTGTCACTTTATTAGGTCAAATTTTTTGGAAGATTTGTGTGTAATTTAACAAAGAGAGTGAATGAAAGAACAGAGACAAAAACGGTCATTGCCAAAATTTGACACAAAACGTCATAAGTGCCTAACCAAGAAAGGTAATTTTTCAGATCATTATGTCAGTATGTATTGCTTCATTGATGCCAACTGTAATGAATCTCATTATCAACCAGGTTTAACTAAGCCGACGATTGTACAACGGGTGTCGACTTTAAGCCTGAGCTTAGCTAAACTTAGGCTTAACAAAGCTCGTGCTAAACCCGCATTTGTACAACCGGCAATCACAAGAAATAATGGCAGACAGAGGCACCGAAAGCAGCAGAACACTGTAAGAGAAATCTTTATATACATTTTTTTATATCTACAATATATTTATCTAAATTGTAATAAGCGTCTGCATTTTAATGTATTTTTAAAGTACTGTAGCTGTAGAATTTTATATTACTATTTAAAAGAGTTGCCCATTGCAACTTAAAAAGGAGCCAGTTGCCAGTTCGAAATGATCATTTAGGCAATGAACACTTGACATCGCATATTTGGATCTGATTTTCAGTCAGTCTTGAGGGTTTTTACTTGCCAGATTATAACATACAATTCACAGATAGTGTACTGGACTATTAGGGACCCTACCGACATGAGCCGGTCACGCACGCGGGGTTGTTTTCATTTGGTCTAGCTTGGATGTGAATACAGCATAAGCATGACGGTAAGTACGCTGTTGTCCACAAACAAGGCTGTTTGGGTGTCTAACATGTCGCCTGATTACGAACGATGAGCAGTGAAGACGAGTTAATTTTGATGTCAGTGGCGTACGCGTGCATTGTCAAAAAAAGAGAAACAAAATCAAACAACGGCAGACCCGCACAAAGTGGGTGAAGAAATGGCTTTCAAAACAACAGCTTCTTACACATATAAATTTACTGGAAGGATTACGCTTACAATTGGATGATTGGAGAAACTATTTAAGGATGGATGAAGCCAGTTATCGTATGTTGCTTGATTTAGTAACTTACTAATTGAGTAGGAGGACATAATACTGAGGTTTGCTATATCATCTCATGGACGATTATCAGCCACGTTTCGCTATTTAGCGACTGGGAGGAATTACGAATCTCCCGTGGTTTATTCAATCATCATCATACGCTGCATCCTTTTAAATTCTGCTCATGTAATTTTTGCATTTCGTTTTTCCACAGACAGTCAAAACTTTCATAAAGTTCAATGAATTCTGTCACGAAATCTATTGAGAAACTTTCTCAAACGAGGCATTTTCAAAATAGTACGTTATATATAATCTACGCGACACTGAACAGAATAATCACGTTAAAATAGAGTGACCGACATACATGTATGTTCAGTCATGTATGGGCGTGCATGAATTCAAGTTGAAACAGAAAATTTGTATGTCGCACAAGCATGTCACTTTTTGCCCACACACTAGCGAATATCATGTATGACATAGGATGAAAGGTACTTGCTTTACTCCGCAAGATGGAGATGGTTCCAATAATTTGGTTCACAGAAAAATCGGAAGAATGAAGGGTACCGGCTGGATTCGAACCAGCGTCTCCGGCAGTCTAGTCCAGCGCGTTTACCAACTGCGCTACGGTACTCCGCACCACAGCCGATACACAGTGTCTACGACTCCAGCGACACCCGCCACTCCCCCGTATCCTCCTGCGAACACTGTATTTCAGTCATCCAGAGACATCTACTCGGCAGTTGGGTGAGCGTGAATCTCTCACCGCTGTTTGCACGACAGCCCTCTCTATGTTACTGAAAAGACTACGACTGCTCAGTCGGCCAGGATTTTTCTGTGAACCAAATGATTGGAACCATCTCCATCTTGCGGAGTAAAGCAAGTACCTTGCATCCCTCGAAATCCTGGCCGACTGAGCAGTCGTAGTTTTTTCACACATTTTTCACATTTTTGTGAACTATGAGATAGGAACATGAAACCCTAAAATGCTTAATTTTCAAGTTACAGGGTGTCAAAGTTTTACTTTTGTTTTCGTTTTTTTTTTTTCATTTATTTAGCAACAAAATGGCACAACTATTTAAAGTTATGTACAGGGAGTTTTTCTAAGGCGAGAAATACACATTCTATTACGGTTTTGTTATCACGAATAGAGGGCGCCACCTAAGGTACATCGAACTCTTTTAAACTAACAAAACTTTCTTTAGCTTTGGTGCATCGATGTCAATATTATAAAAATCTTTTCCTTAATTATGTTTTACGTAAAAAAGGTATACTTTGTTTAAGCCCCCTTAGAGGTAACCATTTTAGAGAGATACCAGTTCGGCAATTTGGACCACCACCTCATTTATTAAATCGTAAAGGTACAATTTACCAAACTCCACTATTTTTAATACCTACTGCTAATGATCAGAGCAAGATATGAAAGTAGAAGTAAGAAACTATAAAACTGGAAAATTTTTGGACTGAACGAGATGTGCAAACGATACAAAATACCGAAGCCGACTTTCAAGAGACTCTTATTGGGTACAAATACGAAAGCAAAAGCAGGAACTAAATCGTTGAGGCGATTTTATCTATCTATGAATATTTTGGTTTACTAACGGGCTCTTAATTTGTGGTTACTATATTTAAGTTTTACAAGTTAAAGGTTTAATTCATTACAATATCTTGTATTACAAATCTGTAAGGAACAACTAATGCGTTTTGCTATAGTAAAATTTACAAAACTGGGTGGTACAATTTAGTGGACCAGTTGGGTAGATTTGCAACATTTTGAAAAAACATTTCTTGTGTCAAACTATCAGTCTTTACGAATCTTTCCATTTTCGCATTTTGACAGAAATATGTCAAATAATCCCATTTTATATTTTATATATTTTAATTGAATTTAAATAACTCAATAAGCAAGTTATTTGATGAAATATGAAATGTGGTACAATTTAACCGACTTTACCCTCTCTATCTATCTGTCTATCTATCCTTTATTCATTTAGAGCTTGATGTATACCTTTGACTGCAGAGTTGTCTGGCTGCGCATTTGGTACCAGCGAGGTTTTTGCGCGTGCTTGTTATCTTTTCTAGTGTTTCGTTCGGTTAGTGACACTCTCTGCAATTATCGTCGGTTATGGATGGATCTGTAATGAAATATTTCTTGTAGTTTTGTGTTGCAATCACTAGGTCCTGGATAGTAAGCATATGCTTCTGGAAAGAGCTGGCCGTCCTGCAGCCAGGAGTATGTCCGTTTATTATGATTGTTATTATTCTATGTGCGCGCAATATTGCTATAATTCCAATATTCGATATTTCGTTGGAGGTTCGTCGGCGTGACCGTGACCCGATAACCCTGGAAGCGGCGCGGCACCGGCGCCAGCGAGCGCACTTGTTGGCCAGGATCCGGTGACCCGACCTCCTGCGGATCGCCAAAACTGGGCCACAACCGTGTGCAACAGTATACGCTTTGTGCACGTGTACCACGTCCCGCATGAATGTGGTGCGTCGAAGTGAAGCTTTACACTCTAACAATGATTGATAGTATATTGTTCAAAGATGCGGTAATGACGGTACAACTCACGCAGGTGACGTCTACAGCACGAGCCTAGGCGATAGCTGGGAATCTAGAAAAAAGATATGGTAGAACGTCGTTGGTTAAACCTAATATTTATTTATTTATTTATTGATACTTCCTACATACACACAAAGGTATTTACATGTAAGAGTGCCTTAAAATACATACAAAGATAAAATATGAAAAAAACAATAACAGTAACCTATAATATCACAGAGACAAAAACAATGTCGAGCACCATATAGAGGAGGAGGAGGCTAATTATGATTTGTATTCATTTTATAATTAAGTATTTGTTTTGTTTTGTTTTAGAATACAACACATACACCGTAGTTACATGTGAGGAGGAGGAGAAATATAGAAATATTCAGAAATACAATAGTACAATATAAAATATACATTAATAAAATATAACATTAATGTCTTACATTACAATTTGTGACACTAGTCACACAGAGATAATGTGTGCTTACAAAGAGATATACCAATATTTTGACCCTACCCTCAAATCTGTAGACTTTTAGTTTCTGGGACGGACGAGTTGAAAATGTCCACATTCCTCCCTGACAATGCTTTATTACATTCGCGCATCATCCTATTGATAGGAGAGCAACTTCTATAATCCACACCAAATATGATTAGTTCTTGTACTCTTAGATACAACTTTGGCACGTGAAATTTTATACAATTTATTAAAAGGCAGTCCTTGTATTTAATGTTGTTTAAAATTAGGTATATAAACAGCACTGATTGGACCACTCTTCTGAAATGTAAATGTTGTATTTGAAATATATTGAGCATGCTCCAATAAGAAATTAATGATGGAAAAACTGGATAAACACGAAACCTTTTAAAGTAAATGTATCGCAAACATTTCTTCGTGACCCTGGACCCTGGGATAGTGTGACGTCACACGTGACTGGTTTTGTTCTGAAGATGTCGGCATGTATTCGGTACTAGATTCAAAAATCAATTTCTATTTTGATTATTATGGATAACAAATCTGTACGCAGCGTTTAAACTAAGAGTACAATACAAAGCAAAGTATGTTTGACTTTATTGTGGGTTAAAAAGTCTATAGAAAGAAAGAACACATGACATGTCATGTGCCCACCCGGTGGAAGGAAGCTTTATTATATCCATGCCCGTGATGAAGCGAACTCATGAATTCATTCCTCGACGGTTGAAATTCTAACGGTTGCACCGGAAATATTTCCGGTACTGGGAAGTTTCTCCCCGGATTTTGACATATTTCCGGTACAACGAACAATGTTTTCTTGATACTATTACTGGGTAGACGGTTTGCGCTTACAATCCGTGCAGTGGTAGTGACTAGAAAAATGTTGGCGATACTTCGCCCACATAGAAGTATAGTACTTCTCAGAGAGATATTTAGTTAGTATTTAGGTTCAAGTGAAGAGAGGTATGGGGTATCTCGGTTATTTTAGAAGATAGTGAGTTGCGGTTTTCGCGACAGTGCGCAATTATTTTGTGAAACTAAAGATGCCGTCAACAAAATTATCATGGCCCTCTTGGTTTTTGAGATACAGGGTGAAATCGAAAATCATATCAATTTTGGGACTACCCTTGTATCTCGGTTGTCTTTTACCTTATTGAAAAGTTTAAAAAATATTCTAATAGAATTTTTCCTGTAGAATCCAGTGGTGTAGTTGGATTTTTTCTTACTCTAACCATTTTCAGTTATGAAGCAAACATAGTTTTTTAAATGGAACACCCTGTATATTATTTTTGAAGTCAATAGGAAATAATTCAAGCTTTTCAAAAATATATATTAGTATTGGGTTTTTTTGAGAATTACACTCAAAATTTGATTTTCCCAATTTTTACTTTATTTGTAGCAGTAGGCCATGGCTAATCAACTATAAATAATAATGATCTAAGCAGTTATTACTCTACAAGAGACTCTACTCAAATTCGAAAAAAGAGAAACAAAATACATTTTTTTAAATAATAATTTCTCATTAAAATGATGAATATTGTGTTACTATAATATTGAGTAGATAGTGGGTTATGACTCATCTATTAAAAACAAAAAAGCAAATCTGTAAGAAACTTGCGAGCTTGTCAGCTTTTAATTATATTTTTGTTAAATATAGCTCTGTTACTTCTGCGCTTTCATTTTAATTATTGTCGATTTTCTATAATAATGGCAGCTTAGATACCCAGAGAAACAGCAACCATTTTCAGATATAATTGCTCATCTAAAAATATATATAGTTAGGTACGAATCCTTTATTCAACTACGTCCTAAAACTTATTTCAAGGAGAATAGGGAACAAAGGGAAACAAACGTATTAGGTTACATAGAAGCAACGCATTCATCATCTTGTAAGCACAAAGAAGAAGCTGTGGGGTACAAAAATCAACTGCAAAAATAATTCTAACAAATTAACAATTACCATCCATACAAGTATGAGATACTTCAACATTTGCACAGGACCAAAGCTTGGGAATTTTAATCGCTATAACACGAAATGCCATTAAAAGAATAAGAAATTGTGCCAGATTTGCATTCGAAAGAATAGTCTCCAACTTGAACCAACATCTCTAAAAGCTTCTCGATGTTTTTATTTTTTATTTTGATTCAAATTCAAATTTAATAATGTGTTGATATTCCTCAGATATAATGTTTAGTTTTAAGTAATATTTACTGAACATTATCACAAACAGTAGTTAATAGCGTACAAAATACAGTTAAATAATTGAGTTTAAAAGTATTGAGTATCTTGTATCTTAATAATTGTTTACCTGAATATTGTTTTTAATAGATTAGTCATGGCCTGCTGCTACAAATAAAGTAAGAAATGAAATTTTTGAGCTTAGTCCTCAGAAAAAATTCATATCAATATATATTTTTGATAAGCTTGAATTATTTCCGATTGACTTCAAGAATAATGTATATATTATTGTGTTCCATTTAAAAAAATATATGTTTGCTTCATAACTGAAAAATGGTTAGAGTAAGAAAAAATAAAACAACCGAGATACGAGGGTAGCCCCAAAATCAATAATTTTCCATTTCACCCTGTATCTCAAAAACCAAGAGGGCCAAGATAATTTTGTTGACGGCATCTTTAGTTTCACAAAAAAGTAGCGTCGCAGAAAACCGCAACTCTCTATCTTCAAAAATAACCGAGATACCCCGTAAAAGTGCTCAAAATGGGACACCCTGTATATTTGCATTATTATGAAGGCTAATTTGATTGCTATCTACAGAAGAAGTATCTACTATACTACTGTTATATTACTTACTGTCACTGCCATTAGGTAATTAAGTAGATCTGACGGTACCTTGGGGCATTATTTGTTTTAAATGTGAGTTCTATTAATGTATTGCAAGTTGTGTTTGTGTCCATCCAGAGATCGAGCCAAGTTGAGCAGACAGCTTTTGTGGAAGATGAACTCTGGAAATGCTATCGCAGCTTAGTTTACTTCTACATAACTCAGCCAAACACAAACCCAATTTTGTAGCATTCACTAATAAATATTTTTCAAAGTGATTTACTGGTTCCAAGAACTTAGGTCGCGTAATTTATGACAAACAAAAACTTATAGACGTGCCAGTCTTAAAGCTCGGCCCAAACGATCTTCATTTATTCATAATTTGTAGTATTCTAGCACATCCTTGGGCTTCACCTGATATAAAAATAGATAGGCTTGCGGCGCGACTTGTAATTTTTTTGTTCCGGTTTACTATATTGTAAAGAGGAAGATCTGACATTATCGCAGCGCTTAGGCCCCATTAAGCCCCCGTTTAGAAATGTGGTGGTGCAGCTGGATAATCGCAGTGCAGGAGCTCAACTGTCTCATCTTTCTATAAGTGATACACCCCTGTGCAGGGGTTCTAGAAGTATCAAAAGCCGACAGTGTCCAGCAATAGCACCATTCGCAATGCAGAGATGTTGGCTGGACATGGACAGATAGTATTTAGCTACCTCATCACTGTGGTAGCTAAGGAGTTCTTTTATAGTTGAGCAGCTACAGGTATCATCTTACGCGACCTTAAAAGCTCTCTTAACAGTGTTGTCATAGCTTCGGCAAGAGGCTCGCGTCGCAGGACTTTGACCTCGGCAGCCCTTTTTTGCATAGATCATTTGATGTTTATATGGAGACTCCTCAGTCTGTTCCATTAATATTTTTGGATCCGTCTCTGTAGATTTTAATGACACCCTTGGCGATTTCGGTGGTTGTAAGAACCGTATAGGGCCTGAAAGTAGGTACAAGTTATTGGGAAAGAGTACCATTGGTGCTGCCTGCAGGAGAGGCATACCTATAACAGGTATAGGGTTTGGTTATTTAGACATTTAAAAAATGTATGATTTTCCATTGCTAGTTTTTTGCACACTAAAGAACTCTTCTGAAAATATCGCTCTGTATTGCCCTTGACTGAGGTCTTGACTATCACCTTCTAAAATTTTATTCATGATGTATGAAAAACAAGTGAGTAATATTCTACATATGAATCCGTGTTTTACATGGAAAATACATATGCATAATGTGTGTACCCAGGCTCTTTAGGCTTTTTGTATGTAGAAGGCTTTTATGGTCAGCCATGTCAAACGATTTTCTCAGATCTCCGGAAACGCAGAGATGGTTTCCATACTATGCAAATGCTTCTCTAAATATATAACAACAAATTTCCTACCACAGATAAAATACATCAATTTTGTGACACAGACGCAGGGCTTTTTCTAATATTTAAAAAATATATTTAAAACCAGACTACTAATAGAAAAATGAATTTTTTTAAAAGAAATGACACTCACTTATAGATTTGCAAAATGGGTTGCGAACGGGTTATCCCACTACCATGCGATGTTATATCACACTAATTTTGTATAACACGTTGTCTGATTTCGGCACGACAACATCGTTGTCACCCTAAAAGTCGACATACAGGTTACCCATGCCTTACGCTATGTTAGCGAACATGTGTGAGATAATGTTGCATAGCATCTAGCGTATAATGACGGTTTACATGAATGGTCCTGGAAAAAAGGTTTTGTAAATACCGGACAGAAAAGTACTCACAATGACGCATGTTGCCACCTGTGAATAAAGCTCCACTCGAGATCTGATTCTGGTAAATCTGGCGTAGAGTATCCTACAAAAAGTAGCACGGGATTTTTAATTAAAACGGTTTCTGTTACAGTGTTCGTTTAACTAAAATAGGGGCGAGCGTTGTCTAAAATAACAACGGAATGGAACTGCAGAGCGTATTAAATATTCATTTAAGTAAATGGTTGGAAGGAAATGAATGAAGCGAGCACTCTGGTTACGGTACTTAGCCATGTTAGAGTTGTATCGCTGAAAACAAGTTTTTATAACATGCTGTTACCTCAGTTATTGTATTTTTGAAACATTGATCTTGGAAAATACTTTATATCCCTCTTATTCCATTTATTCAAAGCGTTTGACACTGTGGATAAAAAATACCTTTCAAGATTCAATAGGAATAAAGGGTGCTGTATATCCAGTACTTCCTTGTAAAGTGCAGGTGTAACTGTGTGAACTGATGTCGTCCACGCAGAAAATAGAAATTGGCATTCCTCAGGGCTCAGTCCTAGAACCCATACTTTTTTGCTTTACGTTAATGATCTCCCGAATTATATTACGTGTGGCCATGTTGCTGTATTTTCTGATGACATCGCTATAACAGTGCTAAGTAAAGACTTTATGATCTTGAGTTTAAGGCCAACTGTGTGACGGGTGGGGTGAATGCATGGTGCCAATAAAATTAACTCATTTTAAATGAGAATAAAACAGTTGTTGTCAACTATGCTGCGCGGTGACAAATTCCCGCTAGTTTCACTAGTAGGCATTTATATTTTCATATAGTGGTCAATTATTAGGTACCATTTATGACAGCAGGTCAATTTTCACTGATCATATTCACCAAGTACGTATTAAATTAAATAAGGCATTCTGTGCCATATTACAGCTAAAAAACCTCCTTAACCGAAAAGGCTTACTCAATGTGTAGTATGGTTTAGCACATACGCACCTATTATATAACATCATGTTATGGGGGGCCTATAATTATAGAGATAGAGCTTTCATATACCAAAAAACAAATACTGAAGCTTATTGTCAAATCGTAGTAGTTGCAGGAAGATTTCTAAGGAAAGCAATATTTTAACCTTACCTCTTATTTATATTTTAAAGTGTGTTTTATTTGTAAAAAGAATCTTATTGTTTTTTCAACCTTTAGGCTATACCACGATTATAACACAAGAAATGGTGAATTAGTATTAACTCAAAACCACTCCACTGATTTACACAAACAAGTAGAAGCAACATATAGATATTGGGTAGCCGTACCTTGAAAAATTAAAAAAGTAGTTTCCCCAACTATCCACCAAAGCCGGTATCTGAGCTGACTTGAGTGATCTGAGCACTGTATTTAGGTGACTCTTTTTTGTTGATACTTATTAAATGCTCGTGACATTCGGTTTATGTTAAAAAGCAACGTAACATATAAAAAGATTAGCAACTTCACTCATTCATACGAAGCCAATCACAGACGACGTCGTTTTGCTTTTATTAAAGCTCGTCAGTGTGATTTAGGTCTCAGACAAATAGATAAAGTTGTATACTAGTGTATAGTTGGCAAAAATTCATACCAGTAGAAGAAACATATAGATATTAGCACTTTGAAATAGTATTCGTTTGCAACCTATATACGAAAGAACTAGAATCGCTTATAAAAATCATGGCAACCACTGTTTGCGGCCATTTTCCAACTGACAAACATGGATGTTTGTAATTAATATGGACGAAACTTCAATTATATATTAAAATAAAAAAACAGGTGAGTGCAGATATACAACAGTAATATACCTGTTCAAACCAGGCAAAACTAACGCTGTGACTGGCTGAGAGCTGGCAACCGCTTTGTTCAATCATTCTCATCATTTTCTTTTAATTGGCGTAAAATTGACAAAAATATATGTACATATATATAGTTGCAAGCTACATTAGCGAAATAATTACAATAAAATTAATTACAAGTAATTGCAGCTGATTTGACAAGACAACATTTCGTTATTCCATTCTATACTTTCTCGAGATTCATTTAAAATGAATTTTATTAAAAAAAAATACCTGCAAGATCGAGCAGTGGGATTTTACACTATAAATGCAACTTTCTGTGTTCTTTTAAATTTCAGTCACCAAGTTAGTTAGGAAGTAAGTATGTAAAAACACAAAAGTTGCTTTCTGGAACAGTTGTCAACCAATGTCGTACTTCAAATTAATGTTTTGTCAAATATTCTTTACATACTTTGATAACATCTCGAAATGTCAGTGAAGTTATCCAGTACAAGGTAGACTCTAGGCGATCTTTCTCATACATCTTTGGGTTGAACCGAAAATAAAGGTATCTGATTAGATACAAGTTTGTATATCATTCATGATGAATCTATAGATGTTGAGCTACTTGTATAAATATTTTCTACAATAACATTGCTATTATACTTCGATTGGTCACATCCAAATAGAACCACCATGTAGTATACCTCTTAGCACCGCTGAGTACGCCAGTGTTTAGATAAAACGTAATCTCCCTCCCTAGTCCCCCGGTCCTCACGCCTGCCCCTGTATGGTCATTATACTTCTGGCGCTGTAAGAGTACTCTACGTGTTTGTTTTGGTGCGGGTTTTTTCGCGCGTGAGAAAGTAGTGAAAAAACAATGGGTCGCAAACGAAAAATTCAAAAGGAAGAGTTCGACAAATTAAAAAAGAAGATGAGGAAACTGGAACGTAAAATGAAGTGGAATAATTCAAGTAAGTGCATTAGGTTTAGTTATTCTAGGGACTCCCACTATGATAGAGACAAATTTCAATCTCCGATTGATATTTTTCAGCAGGGATTTGCCCACTTCGTGGGCCACACGTAGATTCATTGAATTTACTTATATTCATATAGAACCGTAGTAAATATAATCCTGCATAGTCTTCGACTCATGCAAGCTGAGTGTCTCTTAGTGGAAAGAAAACATAAAGGTTCTGACTACGTTCATATTGTGTACGTTTTTACATATCAGCAGGGATTTGCCCACTTCGTGGGCCATATTTACTTACTTTTATCAGTTTTTATGCACAACAGTAGTAATATAATCCCGCTCAGTCTTCGACTCGTGCAAACTGAATGTATCGTGGTGCAAAGGCTCTGATTACGCTCACATCGTGAACTATTACATAGTTGAGTTATACGCATATTGTTCTCTCGCAGGCTCGGACTCCGATACAGAGACTAGCGATTCAGACGCCACGTCTTCGTCTTCACAACCCTCATCAGATGCAGAGGAATCTAAGAAGGATACCAATATTGCTGGTATATTGGGGGATGATCCAACCTTACAAAAAAATACGGGTCCAGACATCTCCGAAGAGCTAGCTGTGCGTTGGAGCAGCTACTTGTCTCAAGGCGTAGACAAGGAAACGTGGAAGAAGCTGCTGGAATCATCCCCTATTCCTGGCAATTGCACAATGCTGCAGGGTCCCATGCTCAATTGTGAGGTCCAAGCAATGCTTTCTCCTGTTGAGCTGAAGAAAGATTCATTTCTTCATGATCTCCAAGGTAACCTGGGGAAAGGTATTGGAATTCTCGGTACCATAATAACCGATATGATGGCCAAAAAGTCGAAAGACGAAACCCCCCTCACTTAACAAAGTTAGTTGAGGCGGGCCAGTTGCTTTGCTCAGTCCATTACGAGGTTTCCAGACATGGAAGACTGAATTCAAACCGCCATTTTAACAGCAAAGTTCAAAAAATCGCATCCAGCCAAAAAATTGATACATTACTGTTCGGGGAAGATTTTGGTGAAAACAGCAAGATGGTTAAAGCACTGGAAAATACCATCAAAGATATACGTGCAGCCCAACCTTCCACTTCAAAAAACTGGAGGGGCGGTACAACCAAGAAACGGTGGAAGACGACTTGGTCAAGCAAGCAAGGGGGGCGAAACATCCTCGGACCAACGAGTATCGCTCGAGAAAAGGCACCAGGGACTACAGGAGAGAGAACAAAACACGGAGTCTCCGCTAGAGGTAAAATATGCAGGTCGTATAGCCCACTTTACTCCAACATGGTCTCAACTAACAAAAAATAAAAACACCTTACAGTGGGTTCGCGGAGTCAAAATACCTTTTTGCAAATCACCCTACCAGTATAGCAAGCCAAATGTAAAAATCAAATCCAAACAGAAAATATATTTATATTCCAAATGCATAGGGGAGCTGCAAAAAAATTGGAGCCGTAAAGGAGGTCAGGAAGTCAAAAAATCAATTTCTGTCCTCTTATTTTTTAAGGGAAAAAACTAGTGGTGGATACAGATTCATACTTAATTTAAAACAATTAAACAGGTTTATTATTGCGCCACACTTTAAGCTAGAAGATTCCAGACCTGCGAGAAATTTAATTTCAGAAAGTAATTTTCTTGCTACCATAGACCTCAAAGATGCTTATTTCCTGATACCTATTCATAAAAATCACAGAAAATACTTAAGATTTGAATTTCTAGGACAGACGTACGAATTTCAATGCTTACCTTTCGGCCTTTCAGTGGCTCCTCATATTTTTACAAAAATTCTTAAACCAGTTCTCACGATTTTACGTAGCAACGGACTGACGTCGGTTGCATACCTGGATGACATACTATTAATAAGTAAGACCAAACAGCAATGCCTCACTAACATCCAAAAAACCTGCGAATTACTGGAAAGCCTAGGTCTGATCATAAATTACAAAAAAAGCTGCCTTCAGCCAACACAAAATATAGAATTCCTTGGGTTTACATTCAACACAAGAACAATGGAAATGGGCATTCCAAACCGGAAAAAATTGAAAGTCAAACAGCTTATGTTACACATTAGCAGAAAAACAGCAATAAAAGTTAGACAGTTTTCGAGAATCATAGGTTACTTAATATCGATTTGCCCGGCGATGACGTACGGCTGGCTATATACAAAAAATATGGAACGCGAAAAATACCTAGCTCTGAGGCACACTAATGATAATTACAACAGCACCATGAAATTATCTCATCATCTGAAAGAAGATTTTTCATGGTGGCTGAATAATATCGACAGGGCCGGAAAATCCTTCAGATCAGTGACATTTCACATGCATATATTTACAGATGCCTCAAAGCTAGGGTGGGGCGCTTACTGCAATAATCAAGCTACTAATGGATTCTGGCAAGCTGCAGAATGTGAAGAACATATAAATGTCCTAGAGCTGAAGGCAGCCTTTTTTGGTCTACAGTCATTTGCGAAAGGGCAAACTAATTGCCATATCCTACTAAGGATTGATAACAAGACTGCTGTTTCATATATAAATCGCATGGGCGGAGTAAAACATAAGAAGCTAAACGAATTGTCCACAATAATATGGAAATGGTGCGAAGGGAGAAATATATTCGTCTTTGCTAGCTATATTAACTCCAAAGACAACCATGCAGCAGGCAGTTGGTCAAGGATAAAAAACATTGACACTGAATATAGCTTAGATAGGAATGGCTACCAAAAAATTACAAACTGCCTTGGGCTTCCAGAAATAGATTTATTCGCCTCACATATCAACAATAAGTGCGAAAAATTTGTGTCTTGGCATCCTGATCCACAAAGCATAGAAGTGGATGCATTTTCTCTTTGCTGGTCACAGCTAAGACCATATATTTTCCCTCCCTTCTCACTTATTCCGAAAGTGTTAAAAAAAATCGAGGACGATGAAGCAACAGGAATAGTGGTATTTCCAATATGGAAATCACAACCCTGGTTCCCTAAGTTAGAATCAATGTTAATTTCCAACACAGTAATTCTCGAACCTCGACCTAATTTATTATTATCCCCATCTAGGAAACCACACCCGCTATGGCAGCAAATTACCCTGGGTGCAGCAGTTTTGTCAGGCAGATTTACACAAGAAAGGGCATAACAGGAGACACTATAGATGTACTGCTGGCTTCTTTGAGCCCGAGCACTTGGAAGCAGTATAACTGTACATTTAGTAAGTGGTGGAGTTTTTGCAGCGGAAATAGGGAGCACATATTCTCACCAGATACATCCCAGGTTTTGGCCTTTTTAGAAAAAGAATTTAAGAGAGGAGCTAACTACAATACACTAAATACTCACCGATCGGCATTAAACTTCATATGTGATGTAGGGAAATGCGAACTAGTAGAGAGGTTCATGAAAGGGGTGTTTAAAATCAAACCAACCTTTCTAAGGTATGATAAAATATGGGACCCTCTTCCTGTACTAACATTCGCAGAAAACCTGTCTCCACTGCAAAAACTCACCTTGAAAAAACTTACACTCAAATTGGTTATACTGCTAGCCATGAGCTCTGCTCAAAGGGCCCAAACATTGGCTAAAATAAAGATAAGTAATATAAGTACACAGGAAAACGGACTAGTGATCCACATAACTGACATTATCAAAACTTCTGCGCCCCAGAGGTGTCAACACAAACTAGTTTTCCCAGCTTTTAAGGAAAAGCCAAATCTTTGTACGGCAACCACATTGCAACACTATATAAATGTCACTCGTGAGCTGAGGGGTAACTACGATCAGCTGATTCTGACACATAAGAAACCTTACCACCCCGCTACACCACAGACCATAAGCCGATGGATCAAGAACGCTCTCAAGTTAAGTGGCATTGACACAAAAAAATTCAAAAGTCATAGCACACGGCACGCAGCATCTACAGCAGTATTACAATCTGGGATACATACATACATACAAGTATAATGACCATACAGGGGCAGGCGTGAGGACCGGGGGACTAGGGAGGGAGATTACGTTTTATCTAAACACTGGCGTACTCAGCGGTGCTAAGAGGTATACTACATGGTGGTTCTATTTGGATGTGACCAATCTCGTATAATTCGGATTGAACTTCCTTACAGGTAAGTCGCTTAATCCTTAATTAAAGTGGAAAATAGAAATAGTTCCTTATTTACTACTGTATATGTTACCACGTGTATTATGAAAACATATCGGATTACTGTTTATACAACATACCGGTATGTTTACTATTAATACACTTGAAACAATTCTATTATATTTAAATAACCTATCAAAACATAAAACAAAACTATGTCACAGAATTTGCCAGAAGTGAGTGAGCACTTTGAATAATACAGAAATGTTTATCGATCTTTTAGTCCAACCGTTACGTCGTAAAAAAGGCTTTTGACAGCAAAAAGTCGGAAAGAAATGAAGTTTGGTGGGATGGCAGACATTGGTCCTCTAAACCTACACCTACGTTTGCGATCTCGGGGGTTGCCGCGCCAGGGTGTAGGGAGGGGTGTTAAAACTGTTTCGTAACGTTTTTCTACAAATAGCGCCGTTGTGGTAAGTTCTATCGAAAAAAAAAGTTAAAATTTTATATGGTGACAACAAATTTCTTCACAATTTTGGTCTTCACATTTTTTGTGTGCAACCATTGGTTTCCATTCTTCAGTGGTTGAGTGACTTAGGGGGTGGTTTGTGATTTTTATTAAATTCAGAATTTTATCGAGTATTAAGTCGAAGAACGCCATCAAAAAGTTCTGCAACACATTTTCTCCTAAGAAAGTAACATTTCTCGTACCTGTATTATCTGCATCTGCCTAAATATGACAATTGGGATTAAAAAATTACAACATTTAGGAATAAATCCTTACCCCCTACCGATATTAGCCAATCGTTAAGTCCAAAAGGCAAAAGGTCGGGAAAAAATGAAATTTGGTGAGATGGTAGAAATTGGTCCCCTGAATGTACATCTGAGTATGTGACCTCGGGGGAGGGGGGGTTGCCGTTCGGAGGGGGGGGGGGTGAAAAGTCTGCTTCGCGACGATTTTCGAGAAATAGCTTCGTTTTGGTAAGTGCTGTCAAAAAAAGTTCAAAGGATATATGAATAGAACAAAATTCGCACCTCTTCCCCCCACACCCTCAAGCGACAACCCAAAGGTCCACAGGTGTCGCAAATTGAATTCTCCCATTTGAACCTTTTTTCGTAGTGAAAATCAAAAACTACCTCCTAACTTTGGGGCACTGTAAACTGCTCGTCACACAAGAAAAATGTAGAAACCAAAATTGTGGAGAATTTTGTTGTCTCCATATGTTATTTGGAACTTTCTTTACAGCATTTGTATAGCGTTTTAATTTCCACAAATTGAATCCTATCTTAAGGTAGTATCATTTCCAATAGAAGTATGCACAAATGAGATATTTTTCGCGACAGCATAATTATATCGGTAGGTAGCGATGTGCTCCTAAATCTCGTAATTTTCTTAAAACCAAATGCGCAAGTTTAGGTAGCTGCAGATAATAATGAAAAAGATATCATCCTTTCAGGGAAACAAAAATGTTACACGACTTTTTGATAAAGTTCTCCGCCTTAATCCGCAATGAAATGCTGATTTTACTGAAACTCACAAACCAGTCCCTAACCTTGGCGCACTGTAAGAAGGAAACTCTTGATCGCACACGAAATATACAGGGTGAGTTTTTAGTACCGGCTCGGTCGATAGCTCCACTACTGTAGAAGACAGCGAATAAAATTGTATATAAAAGTTGTAGCCACGGATATGCTCCTTGCTCAAAAAATATTTTGATTTATACAGGGTGATCCATAACTACGTGGTGATGCAAACATGCATTTTTTTTAAACGAGACACCCTATATATTATTCCATACTGAAATTCTACTAATAATTTCCGCTCTTTCTATATAGGGTATTGTTACATTATACAGGGTATTTCAAAAGTTATGACCATTTTTATATCCATATCGCGGTCAGATGAACGTACTGTATATCAAAAATTAATGAATCAAAAATTATTTCTTTTACATGAAAAGATTAAAAATATCCTCTAGTTTTAAAATCAGCTGTAAAAAAAGCTCGTAACGCATATTCGTATACAGGGTGATGTAGAATGCAAAATCCAGATTTTCTCTTTTTTTTAAATGTAACCCCCAATATATTATTATCACAAAGAATTGCCTCTAATATGCTCTTTCATCTTTGTATAGCATTTGTTGCACCTACGTCCATTAGTTTCCGAGATATTTCGATTTTTCGGTAAATTTCAAATATAGCTTCTATTTGTGTACTGAAATTTATTTATTTTGACAAAGTACTATCGAATTTGTTTTTTATTTAACGAACAACTAAATTATAAGGTCATGATACTATTTGATGAAGTCAAAACCCTAAATCATCGAGATAATAAAATCAAGTATACTGAGGAAACAATTTTGTAGGCGTGATGCTTAATTATCAAGCAGATTTATCAGGTAGGCGTTGGAAAATTGACGGTTTCCATAACCTGCTCAATAATTTCGTAATGTGTGAAAAACCAGCTTTATAAATTAATTTTTCCATTAGGGTATCTAGGAGAATCTTTGAGAAATTGTCTACTTGTCTCTAGAATATATCAACTATGAATAGCAATTATCCAGAACGGAGGCACTCTAAAACTAATGCGTTTCAAATATTGAAGAATTGTTTTATTTGGACTGCGTCGTTTAACATTTCATAGCCTACCTGATAGATCTGCTTGATAATTATGCATGACGTCTATAAAATTGTTTCTTCGGCACACTTGACCTATATTATCTCGCTAATTCATTGTTTTGACTTGATCAAGTACTATTATGGACTTATGTTTTAGTTGTTTGTTAAGCAAAAAATAAAATTTGATAGTATTCTCTCAAAATAAATAAATTTTAGTAAACAAATAGAAGGTATATTTAAAATTTGTAGAAAAATCGAAATATCTCAGAAACTAATGAATGTAGCAAGTGCTATACAAGGATGAAAGAGCATATTAAAAGTAATTCTTTGGTAGAATAAAATATTACATTTAAAAAAAGAGAGAAAATCTAGATTTTGCATTCTACATCAGCCTGTATACAAATATGCGTCGAGGATTGCTTTGATAACCGATTTTAAAACTAGAGGATATTTTTAATTTTTTCATGTAAAAAAATGATTTTTGCATAATTACTTTTTGATATACAGTACGTTCATTTGACCGCGATTTTGATATAAAAATTGTCACAACTTTTGAAATACCCTGTATAATGTAACAATACCCTATATTGGAAGAACGGAAATAATTAGTAGAATTTGAATAAAGAATAATATATAGGGTGCCTCATTTAAAAAATGCAAGTTTGCATCACCACATAGTTATGGATCACCCTGTATAAATCTAAATATTTTCTGAGCAAAGACTATATCCGTGGCGACAACTTTTATATACAACTTTTTTCGCTATCTTCTACAGTAGTGGAGTTATCGACCGAGCCGGTACTAAAAACTCACCCTGTATGTAAAGACCAAAATTATGCAGACTCTTGTTCTCTCCATAAATTATGTGAAGCTTTTGTCGGTATCACTTACCAAAACGACGCTATTTTTCAAAAATCGTCGCGAATTAGAGTTTTCACCCCCCACCCCTCGAGCGCCAACAACCCGAGGTCGCAAACTCAGGTGTAGGTTCAGGAGACCAATGTACAGGGTTATTCACGTTATTCGACACGGAGCATTATGGCTAAAGTATTTGATAAAAAAGAAAATAGTAATTTGGGATGGATAGAGACCCATAAAGGCTACATTTCAAAAATATTTTCATGTTATACAGGGTGTCCCAAAAACACGAAATGTATCAAAGTTATGTTTTTTTGAATGGAACACCCCATATATTATTGCATATTCAGATTCCTTGGTGAATTTTAGTGTGACTTTATGTATCATACATGGTACCTAAAGCAAACCGTTAATGTGTAAATCACCATTTTCGGTATAAGTAGATATCGGGAAAAAATTGAATATCGCAGAGATTACAGAATATGGAAGGCTGTGACTTTGCCTTATTACTAAGCATAAAAAATGCGTCAGCTTTGATGAGACTGTCAAATTTAAATTACGTTTATGCTTGGAGAAATCGGTCGATGAATTAAGGAAACTTCGATCAGCGATAACTTGATTTTTTCAAATGAGAATGCCTAATTTTTTTTATACGGTTAAACGTGGAATTTGATAAGCTTTCTAATGATATAAGGTTGTGGATATCAATCTCTCGTAGTTTTCATTTAATTTTAAATTTTCAAACAAATCGGCGATTTTCAATTTTCCTACGTATAAGCAACGTAGCAGGCCATGAAATATAAACAAAAGTCTGTTCAGGTAGAAGAAAACAACCAACTTAGCAGAAAAATACACACTAACTAGACTAAAGGGACAAGATTATAAAAATTCCTTACAACAAATCAACTCTCCCAGAAACAACTGCGATAACATCTGTAAGGTCAAAGAGAAGCTGGAGTATGGCAGTAATAGATATTTTTACTGTCTACTGGCTACCGCAATTTACTAGAGGTTAAAAATTTCCAATGCAATCAAAAACCGTCATATGAAACAGCAACAACCAGCGACTGTTGCTCCAGCACGCAACTATCAATTATATGTAATGGTGTAAAAAAGTACTAATTTGCATCGAAGTCGATATCTCTGACTGGAGCCCTTCTATTTTTCAATACCTATTAGCAATATTGCAAAAAAGGAATACTAACAAATCAGATTTAAATATTCTGCCATTTAAGTTATGTTTTATAATTTGAACAAATTTTAATTCATTCTTCATTTTCTGCGACCTTGCTAAATAGGTACTGAAGAATTTTCAGAACTTCAGTCAGAGGTACTTTTGACTTGAGTTTTGACAGAATTGCATACTTTTTTTATATCATTAAATGTGAAATTTTATTATGAAAATAATAAACTGCTTACAACATTCTCTAGTAGTTTTTACTTTATTGCAAAATTTTTAATGGCTTTGGAAATTGCCAATATCTAGCACATTGCAGTAGCTAGTAGGCCGTGAAAAAATCCATTTCTGCCAAACTCCAGCTTCTCTTTGCCCAAAGATATGTTACCGCCGTTTTTTCTGGTTAGACTTTGTTTGTTGTGAGTAATTTTTATAATCTTGTCCCTTTAGTCTAGTTCGCGTGTATTTTTCAGCTAAGATAGTTGTTTTGTTCTACCTGAACAGGTTTTTGTTTATACTTCAAGGCCTGCTACGTTGGTTATAGGTAGGCAAATTGAAAAACGCCGATTTGTTTGAAAATTTAAAATTAAAGAAAACTACCAGAGATTGATATGCACAACCATATATCATTAGAAGGGTTATCAAATTCTACTTTTAACTGTATAAAAAAAATTAGGCATTCCCATTTGAAAAAATCAAGTTATCGCTGATCGAAGTTTCCTTAATTCATCGACCGATTTCTCCAAGCATAAACGTAATTTAAATTTGACAGTCTCATCAAAGCTGATGCATTTTATGCTTAGTAATACGGCAAAGTCACAGCCTTCCATATTTTGTAATCTCTGCCATATTCAATTTTTTCCTGATATCTACTTATACCGAAAATGGTGATTTACACATTAACGGTTTGCTTTAGGTACCATGTATGATACATAAAGTCAGACTAGAATTCACCAAGAAATCTGAATATGCAATAATATATGGGGTGTTCCATTTAAAAAAACATAACTTTGATACATTTCATGTTTTTGGGACACCCTGTATAATATGAAAATATTTTTAGAATGTAGCCTTTATGGGTCCCTATCCATAGGAATTTATTATTTTCTTTTTTATCAAATACTTTAGCCATAATGCTCCGTGTCGAATAACGTGAATAACCCTGTATATATGTTACGGCCACTGTTGTAAATTGGGCATTGATGACATTGGCCGGGCACTAACGTTAGAAACCAAATATGCAGGCCAATATCGTTATTGCCCAGGCTATAACGAGAATGCCCGTCTGTCGTGGACAAGGTTGAAAGTATTTTAGTTTTTGCATCTTTGTCCGGCCATTCACGGCATCGACCATCAATGCATGGCCAAAGTTGATATTACAGATTAGGCCAGCTGTTTAATAAAATATGAGGAACATTTTAAAATATATATATATATATATATATATATTTATTTACAGCGGATCACCCAGCGTCCGGACCAAAAGCGTTTTACCCAGCGTCTGGCGTATATAACTGTATATAAGTAAGTTTCAGAAACAGGTCGCTTGGCGTCATAGTTCACCGTTAGCTCCACTGGGCGTCCATATTTTTTATGCCTGTCTATTAATAGAATTTATATACAGACTTTTTGTAAATTCAGCGTTGATGTTACTAGGCGTCCACCCTTGAATGGCTTATTGCAACGAGGCAAGGGTTCTGAGAGCCGTTAGAATGAGTGGAACTTTGAGCGTGTTGATTAGAAGCGTAATGGCTAATGAGAGAAGAGTCACTGCCCAAGAACTATGATACAGCTATGCAGTTATAGTGGTACAATACTACAGGGTGTCTCAAAACGACCCGACTGTTTGAGGTAGGGAAAAACCAAAACCGGCTTATTGTAAATACCATTGATTAGTGCCAATGGAGAGATGAAGGAAGAAATTTTACTTTTTCAAAATAACATTCTTTAAATGACGCCCATTTTGTTGAAGGCGTTTTTCAAACCGTTTGTGCACATTTTATCAAAAACTGTTCCAAGGAGTTGCTGAGTTGCTATCGATCTGATGCTTTCTTCAATATTGTGGCAACTAAACATGCATCCTGGCAACTAAAAGTGCAATAACTAACCAGTGTTCTTACCGAGCGAGCGGTGCGGGCTTACTCCCTCCACCACGCTTTATTTGCGTCTCGTGCACTCTAAGTAGTTGGACCGTTTTGATAATGTGCATAAACGCTTTGAAGAATACCGTCAACAAAATGGGCGTCATTTTAAGAATGTTATTTTGAAAAAGTAAAAAAAGTAAAATTTCTTCCTTTATCTCTCCATTTGGTTTTTCCCTACCTCAAATAGTCGGGTCCTTTTGAGACACCCTGTATATGGTTACGGAGATTTGAGCACAGAATATGTATAGAACTTTTCATCGCGTACTGCAACTTAAAATACAGTCACTATAGCCCAAAAATTGCCTTTGAGTGTATTATATTGTTGGTACACTACGCTTACACGGAAATCGAATATACTGAAGAATTGCATTAGCATATGAGCAAATGTGTTCATAGGCTTTTCGGTATAGCCTAAACGCTCAACTCCTAAGTTCTTAGCATGCTATTAAGTACTGTACCCATGCAAGAAACACAAATCTGCAAGTACGTCGTGAGCAGAGAATATTTGATAGCTCGGAAAGACGCTATTATCTCAAGGAATTTCGGTACTTTGCACATTTCAAGGGCAAGATTCAGCGACAGACGCTGGGTAAACCGCTGCAAAACACAAAGAATATGATGATACTAAAAATAGATTTACTTTACAATAGGGGAGCATAGTAAACCTGTACACTGGATTTTTTATGAAATAAACAATGACCTTTAACATTTTATATGGATTTCCCTTCTGGACACCCCCCATTTATCTCACAAATTATTTTATGTCCAAAAAAGGCTTATGAGAGTTGAATGATTATTTATATGGATGTCGAGGGTGAACAAAACAAAATTACAGCATGTACAGGAAAGTGGGGCGCAACTAAAACAGATTCTTTAGGTGCTCTGCCCTGGATAATTTCATACCATTATATTATTTTATATTTACAGTATAATCTTAATATGTGGCGTTATCAAATTTTTCAGAGGTGGTCGATAGTTGGGTAAACTAGAAAGGTATCGAAAAAAGTTTAACAAGGGTTTGTAGGAGCAGTCATCAGCAGTCTCATTTTTAATTATACACAGTGACTCCATAAATTCGGCAAACCAAAGTTGTATTTGTTACATGAATCAAGCTGCATATTACTGATTTTCACGTAAAACATGAAGACTGGATTTTGCCTATTTCGCTCCCAGATCATATGAAAATCTCTAAGAAAAATTCAAACTTTTAAAATAGTTTCTTTTTGACAAAAACTGAGAACTTCTGAAAAAAACGTAAAGTTTAGAAACTTTGTGAAATAATTATGAAATTTTCGAAAAAAATTTGACTTCCTAAAGAACTATAAAATTTTCAAAAAAAAATATAAAAATTTTGAGATATCCGACTTCAAGATAATCACGTGAAATTTGAGTTTTTTGGAAAGAGTTGGATATTCAAAACAGAAACCTTAAGAAAATTATGATCTTAATAAACGAGATGATTCCAAAACAAGTGAAATTTTCGACCAATTTTGCAACTTTTCGAAATTTTGAAAAACAAACATTTTAAATTACTAGGGTACTTGCAGAAAAAAATATTATGTCATTTACGCGTTCCTTAGAGCCTAGTAAACATGACAAAATCACTTGTTTGGTTTTTTGGTGTCGGCTGTGAGAGATATTCCAAAAATGATTTCAAATGCCGGAAAATGCCGCGCAAACAACCTCTGACGTCAGTGATATCCTATAGTGATGGGATGTAAAGTATTGATATTCGATATCGATAGCCAATGCTAACCTAACATTTTGACATTGATCATTATAATCACAAAACAGGCACACACAAAAGTACAAAAGTCAAAAGAATAAAAGTTAGGCTAGATTACTAATTCACCTTGTAGGGATGGGCTTGAATTAGATTCTATCTTTGAATTCATTCATAATGGGATGCGCCGAAATAAGACGATGGCTTCGATTAGTTGCGAATCTCGGTCACAAACAGGATGAACTGTGATACGTATCAGATATAAAAATGTATTGCAACAAAAATGCTAGTGGGTTAATTGCCTGTTTCAAATATGTTTAAGTATCAATAAATTGAGTCGCATTGTTTCATCTCTAGTCGAATGCGCAGTTGGCAAGCCACAAAGAAAATATGGTTGCGTTCGAACAGCTGATATGATTTCGTTTTGCATTTTGCATCTCGCAGTATTACTCAATGAGGAACTACGGCTGTAGTAGGATAAAAGAGAAGTCTTATTTCATTTGAAGATATGTATACCCATATAACAAAACTCGCTCGTAAATTAAATTATTGATATATGGCCAACGTAAATATTTAAAAAGAAATTTGGCAACATCAGAAATAGTTTGCAGTTGAATCTCACTGACCTGCGCTGTAGCAGTATCGATTGTCGATATCGATAAGATACCTGTGACGTCAGCCCTTGTTTTAAGTCACGTGGAAAAATTTGAATATATCCTTATTTTATTTTGCAAATATCTTTTTTTGGCCGTCCGTAAAATCATGTTTTTTGTTTCCTACTGCTTCTTGATATGGTTTTCTTTACGCTATGTATACTCCCGAGGCGATTTCACGACCTCTGCAAGTACCCTAACGATATTGTCAAAAATTACTCACATTTTGATTATTTTTTGTATTTTAAAAATGTTTACTTTTTCAAACCAATGACCCTTTCGATAAAATTCAAAACTTTTTGGAAAATTCCGAGATATTTATAACAAAAACAAACAAAGAAGCAGGATTTATTCGAAAAATGAGGTTTTTAGAATGAATTAATTTTTAGACCAATTTTGGAAATTTGAGAAACTTCAAGATGCAATAAATATTTTGAAATTTTACTAGTCTGCAGCTTTTTACTAAGTTAGTTGCTTTCTTCCATATTAACGAGCTTTTGTTTATTTTTCATGGCCTGCAAGGTTGCTTGCACGCAGGAAAATTGAAAAACGCCGATTTGACTGAAAATTTGAAATAAAGTGAAAACGAAAAAAGATTGATGTCAAGAATGCTATATCATTAGAAAGGTAATCAAATTTTAGATTTGATTATTTAAACCAAAATAGGCATTCCCATTTGAAAAAATCAAGTTATCTGTGATTGAAGTTTCCTTAATTTATCCTCTGATTTCTCAAAGTACAAAAAGAATTCAAATTTAGCCGTCTAACCTAAGGTGACGCATTTCATGCTTAATCGTACCGCGAGGTCAGGGCCTTCTAGGTATTATAATCGCTGCGATATTCATTTTTTTTCTGATACCTACTTATACCAAAAATGGTGATTTGCGCCTAAACGGTTTAAAGTTCCATGTGTGATACATAAAGTCACATTAGAATTGACTAAGGAATCCAAATATGCAATAATATATAGGGGGTTCCGTTCAAAAAAATGCAGGTTTGATATGAATCACCCTGTATAAACGTCAAAATTCAAGTGAAAATATTTTTACGTTATAGCCCTTAAGGATCCCTACCATGATCAAGTGACAGATTTTTGAAATATTTTTTAGTAAGCCCGCAATTCTCCGTCCACGCACTATTGGCCCACCCTGTATGTATCATCTAAATCATTGTAAATCTTGATGGCATTGTAGGTGTATGATCTGCGATATAGTACAGTTTTATACATGGGATCTCTAAAATTGATGTCTAAATTACTACGTCTAAATACAAATTTTTCGTAAAGGGGGGGGGAGCGAGAAGAAACAATTTTATGTGTAAATGTTGCTAAGTAATATTTACACGCATTTTATATGCCTAACCAGAGATATGATCATATTTTTTCAAAGAAAATACAACACATGTTTTGCAGTTTTTGTAATATGTTCTTAGTAACCGAATCTGAACAAAAATAGTATACACTGCTACAATAAAATATGCTAGGAAATATGAGAGACTCACATAGTTTTTTCTTATTTTAAAATTCAAAATTGAACGATTCACATATAAAGACTTCAAATTAATATAACATTTTTCCAAAACATTTGACACATGTTCTTTGAAACGCAGAGTATCAGTATCAATGGTCAATCCCAAATTTTTGGCAGTATTTACCATATTCAAAGAGTCGTTGTTAATTTTGACATCGAAGTGATTGGTTATAAAATGATGTATAGGGCCTGGGCAAAATAACATTACAGAACACTTGTCTTTATTAAGTTTCAAACTATTATTTTGAGAGTAGTTTGCAATGGCATTTAGATCATTATTAATCTGAAAGAGTGCACTATGGAGTTGGTGCTGAAGCTTTTGTAAATTTGTGTATCGTCAGCATAACACATTACTGACGAGTTTTCTACGGAGTTGGACATATCAATTGTGTAAATTAAATACAAGAGTGGTCCCAGGACTGACCCTTGAGGAACACCTGAGGATATTTCAATTGGGTTGGATAAACAGCTATCGATCATTACTGATTTCCACGTAAAACATGAAAACTGGAGTTTGGTCTATTTCGCTCCCATATCATATGGAAGTCTCTAAGAAAAATTCAAACTTTTAAAATAGTTTCCTTTTGATAAAAACTGAGAACTTCTGAAAAAACGTAAAGTTTTGAAACTTTGTGGAATAATTATGAAATTTTCGAAAAAGATTTGCCTTCCTAAAAAACTATAAAATTTTCAAAAAAATATAAAAATTTTGAGATATCCGACTTCAAGATAATCACGTGAAATTTTAGTTTCCTGGAAAGATTTGGATCTTCAACAGAAACCTTAAGAAAATTATGATTTTGGTAAACGAGATGATTCCAAAACAAGTGAAATTTTCGACCAATTTTGCAACTTTTCGAAATTTTGAAAAACAAACATTTTAAATTACACCAAATTATGATATTGTCGAAAATTACTCACATATTGATTATTTTTTGTATTTTAAAAATTTTTACTTTTTCAAAGCAATGACCCTTGCGACAAAATTCAAAGCTTTTTGGAAAATTTCGAGATATTTATAACGAAAACAACCAAAGAAGCAGGATTTATTCGAAAAATGAGGTTTGAATGAATGAACTTTTCGACCAATTTTGGAAATTTGAGAAACTTCAAGATGCAATAAACATTTTTAAATTTTGCTAGTCTGTGATACTCTCGAAAATAACCGATGTTAAGAAACATTTTGTGTAAACAATGGGACGTTTTTTGAAAAATTATGAAATTTTTGAAAAATTCAGACTTCAAAACATTAGATTTTGGAATAAAATTTTTGGAAGATTGCATCTCGCCCTTAGAGAATTATTTCGACTAGATGAAATATTTGAAAGCTACTGATAATCGTAGTAACCAATTTTCAAAAATCTCATATCCGAGCACAAGAATAGCAATATTAGTTGCAGGCACTGTAGTTGCATAAATCAATGAATCGAACTACATTTCTCTTTTAAACTTCATAGAAGTAAAACATAAAACTGTTATCTATGCACATTTGTTCGTTATTATTCCGACTTTAGAGTAAACCTAGAGTTTAGCTCCAACGGTAGCTACTGAATTAAATCCAAAACAATCCTCCAATGTATTAGAAGAGACAATATTCAATGACAACAAACGACGGCAGTCGCCGAGTAGACCGCTGGAGTGTACGTAGTATAGTTATTCTAAAAATAGATTAATATAAAAAATTGGCGCCGGGTAAACCCGTGCACTGGATTCTGTATACGGCGCCGGGTAAACCCCTGCACTGGATTCTGTATACGATAAGTATATAAATGAGGACCCCCAGCGCAGCAGGTGGTAGAAGCTTGAACTTCGATTTTGTACGCAAATCAGTATTAGGTGCCAGTGGGCGTCCAGCCGATTTTAACGGTTTTGGAATCTACACATGTTATAAGTATCGAAAACAAGGTTTTAAGGGGGTGGTTACTGGGCGTCCGTATATCCGTACGCCCAGTGACCTCGGACGCCGAGTGAACCTAAGATTTTGCATTGGAGACGCACAGTTGTACCGTGTAGATATATATATATATATATATATATATATATATATATAAGACAAAACAAAACAAAAAGGGTGCAACCCGGGCTCCGACACACCGGGCTGCTGTTCCATTCCCCAGCGACTACTCCTCACACCGTGAGGTGAGCAATCACTGGGTCCGCGTATCGTGCGTCCTAAGCAGACGAAGGGACCCATGGATGACTGCCTTCTGCATTCTGGCGGCTAAGATGTGCGCCGCCGCACGGCACACCGGCATTTTGCGCAGTGCAGAGAGCAGCGTATCCCTCATACCACCTAGGGATCCAATGACCATTACTAGCAGACTCACAGTGTAGTCCGGCCAGAGCCTGCGAAGTTGTCCGAGGAGCTCCTGATACTTGGTCCGCTTTTCCTCCTCCTTAGAGACGATGTTCCCCTCGGCAGGTGCCGAGAACTCGATAACGAACATCGTCTTTTGTTGGTAGTCGAGGAGGACTATGTCGGGCTTATTTGCATGTATAAGCTCGAGCGTGGAGAATGAGTAGTTCCAGTAAATTCGGCACCTCTCGTTCTCCACAACGGACTCAATGTCCCCTGGAGCGTATGGCAGCACCGGTGTCTCATCTATACCGTATGAGTGCCTTAAATGGTAGTATATATATATATATATATATATATATATATATATATATATATATATAGGATGGTAGTCGTGCGGATCACAAAATGTAAAGAAAGAAAATCTTGGGGATGTCCGCAAACAGGAAGAGGTTGAGGAGCAGAAAAACTGAAGGATGGTAACCCGAGCGATACGTATTTCTGCTAATTGGCTTCATCAGGCCCAAATGGATGTCACATGCCCACACCTAGATGAGGTCACATAACATAACATTTGGTTTCGGGTGTAACCTGAGGAGTCAAGGATGGAAAAAAAACACACACACACAGCCAGAAGCCACCGACAAGAGCCAGCCAGCACATTTGTGGCTTCGGCCAACAGATCTCTTTTTTGGAGACGACAGTTGACGTCGCCACGGAGGCCAGCTATAGCTACCTGCCGAAGGACATCTGAAGCCCCCAAAGGAAAAGTATACAGGATGGTAGTCGTGCGGATCACAAAATGTAAAGAAAGAAAATCTTGGGGATGTCCGCAAACAGGAAGAGGTTGAGGAGCAGAAAAACTGAAGGATGGTAACCCGAGCGATACGTATTTCTGCTAATTGGCTTCATCAGGCCCAAATGGATGTCACATGCCCACACCTAGATGAGGTCACATAACATAACATTTGGTTTCGGGTGTAACCTGAGGAGTCAAGGATGGAAAAAAAACACACACACACAGCCAGAAGCCACCGACAAGAGCCAGCCAGCACATTTGTGGCTTCGGCCAACAGATCTCTTTTTTGGAGACGACAGTTGACGTCGCCACGGAGGCCAGCTATAGCTACCTGCCGAAGGACATCTGAAGCCCCCAAAGGAAAAGTATACAGGATGGTAGTCGTGCGGATCACAAAATGTAAAGAAAGAAAATCTTGGGGATGTCCGCAAACAGGAAGAGGTTGAGGAGCAGAAAAACTGAAGGATGGTAACCCGAGCGATACGTATTTCTGCTAATTGGCTTCATCAGGCCCAAATGGATGTCACATGCCCACACCTAGATGAGGTCACATAACATAACATTTGGTTTCGGGTGTAACCTGAGGAGTCAAGGATGGAAAAAAAACACACACACACAGCCAGAAGCCACCGACAAGAGCCAGCCAGCACATTTGTGGCTTCGGCCAACAGATCTCTTTTTTGGAGACGACAGTTGACGTCGCCACGGAGGCCAGCTATAGCTACCTGCCGAAGGACATCTGAAGCCCCCAAAGGAAAAGTATACAGGATGGTAGTCGTGCGGATCACAAAATGTAAAGAAAGAAAATCTTGGGGATGTCCGCAAACAGGAAGAGGTTGAGGAGCAGAAAAACTGAAGGATGGTAACCCGAGCGATACGTATTTCTGCTAATTGGCTTCATCAGGCCCAAATGGATGTCACATGCCCACACCTAGATGAGGTCACATAACATAACATTTGGTTTCGGGTGTAACCTGAGGAGTCAAGGATGGAAAAAAAACACACACACTGTGCTGGCTGGCTGGCTCTTGTCGGTGGCTTCTGGCTGTGTGTGTGTGTTTTTTTTCCATCCTTGACTCCTCAGGTTACACCCGAAACCAAATGTTATGTTATGTGACCTCATCTAGGTGTGGGCATGTGACATCCATTTGGGCCTGATGAAGCCAATTAGCAGAAATACGTATCGCTCGGGTTACCATCCTTCAGTTTTTCTGCTCCTCAACCTCTTCCTGTTTGCGGACATCCCCAAGATTTTCTTTCTTTACATTTTGTGATCCGCACGACTACCATCCTGTATACTTTTCCTTTGGGGGCTTCAGATGTCCTTCGGCAGGTAGCTATAGCTGGCCTCCGTGGCGACGTCAACTGTCGTCTCCAAAAAAGAGATCTGTTGGCCGAAGCCACAAATGTGCTGGCTGGCTCTTGTCGGTGGCTTCTGGCTGTGTGTGTGTGTTTTTTTTTCCATCCTTGACTCCTCAGGTTACACCCGAAACCAAATGTTATGTTATGTGACCTCATCTAGGTGTGGGCATGTGACATCCATTTGGGCCTGATGAAGCCAATTAGCAGAAATACGTATCGCTCGGGTTACCATCCTTCAGTTTTTCTGCTCCTCAACCTCTTCCTGTTTGCGGACATCCCCAAGATTTTCTTTCTTTACATTTTGTGATCCGCACGACTACCATCCTGTATACTTTTCCTTTGGGGGCTTCAGATGTCCTTCGGCAGGTAGCTATAGCTGGCCTCCGTGGCGACGTCAACTGTCGTCTCCAAAAAAGAGATCTGTTGGCCGAAGCCACAAATGTGCTGGCTGGCTCTTGTCGGTGGCTTCTGGCTGTGTGTGTGTGTTTTTTTTCCATCCTTGACTCCTCAGGTTACACCCGAAACCAAATGTTATGTTATGTGACCTCATCTAGGTGTGGGCATGTGACATCCATTTGGGCCTGATGAAGCCAATTAGCAGAAATACGTATCGCTCGGGTTACCATCCTTCAGTTTTTCTGCTCCTCAACCTCTTCCTGTTTGCGGACATCCCCAAGATTTTCTTTCTTTACATTTTGTGATCCGCACGACTACCATCCTGTATACTTTTCCTTTGGGGGCTTCAGATGTCCTTCGGCAGGTAGCTATAGCTGGCCTCCGTGGCGACGTCAACTGTCGTCTCCAAAAAAGAGATCTGTTGGCCGAAGCCACAAATGTGCTGGCTGGCTCTTGTCGGTGGCTTCTGGCTGTGTGTGTGTGTGTTTTTTTTCCATCCTTGACTCCTCAGGTTACACCCGAAACCAAATGTTATGTTATGTGACCTCATCTAGGTGTGGGCATGTGACATCCATTTGGGCCTGATGAAGCCAATTAGCAGAAATACGTATCGCTCGGGTTACCATCCTTCAGTTTTTCTGCTCCTCAACCTCTTCCTGTTTGCGGACATCCCCAAGATTTTCTTTCTTTACATTTTGTGATCCGCACGACTACCATCCTGTATACTTTTCCTTTGGGGGCTTCAGATGTCCTTCGGCAGGTAGCTATAGCTGGCCTCCGTGGCGACGTCAACTGTCGTCTCCAAAAAAGAGATCTGTTGGCCGAAGCCACAAATGTGCTGGCTGGCTCTTGTCGGTGGCTTCTGGCTGTGTGTGTGTGTTTTTTTTCCATCCTTGACTCCTCAGGTTACACCCGAAACCAAATGTTATGTTATGTGACCTCATCTAGGTGTGGGCATGTGACATCCATTTGGGCCTGATGAAGCCAATTAGCAGAAATACGTATCGCTCGGGTTACCATCCTTCAGTTTTTCTGCTCCTCAACCTCTTCCTGTTTGCGGACATCCCCAAGATTTTCTTTCTTTATATATATATATATATATATATATATATATATATATATATATATATATATATATATTTTCCTCTTTGATACTAACCTGATCCACTAATCGGAACTTGAGCGTATTAACCTGAGCCACTTTGACGGATGTGAGCCATATAGACGGCTCAGGTCCGTTTGCCTTTGTTTCTCGGTACATTTGGCCTACTACAGTCAATTTCAGACAAAGCTTTAGTAGATCAAATGTCACAGATTGTAAATAACGAAAACATGTTCCGTGCTCTAATGTCAGAAAGGTAATAAACGTCATAATGTGGTGGCTCAGGTTAATACCATTGCTAGGAAATATAGTTCACAGAATTTCCACAAATGGCGCTGCGATTTCATAATTTATATACAAGTATATACCGGAAATTGTTATAAACATGAGCCAGAGGATTTGGCAACACCGATCATCAGGTCCATGCTATTTTATCAGGGCTAGATGCTCCGCTGTCCGGTTTTTCGCCTGCTGTGCGCATGACGTCACCTCCGAGTGATTCTCATTAAGGATATATGGGTATTATAGTTATTTTCTTTTTACCGCGCTTATTTTCACATTTAGCTTTCTATTGGGTATCGAGAGATAAGTTAATAAATATCATCCAATAGCATTTTATTAATATTGGGAACAAACGTCAAAGCTGGATGTCACTTTTGATCATATCATATATAAGTTTTGTATCAAAACTATTTTCGTTTTCTTTTTTTCGCAATAATTAAAAAGTTGTAACAAAACAAAAATGGGCTTTTCAGTCCAGTACCGAAAACACTCCGATGGCTCCCGAACCCATGTGAAGTCAATATGTTTCGTTGAAGCGATCCGCTCAGCAGTGGTGGGTCGGGTGGCGTAGTGGTATAGTGTTATGCAGCAAATTGCTGTGTTCAAGCGGGTGTTGGCTCGAAACACACGCTTGCAACTTTTTTTTATTTTTTTTTAACCAAAAAATATATTGATATGCTTTTCACTCATGTTACACACATTTTGTTTTGTACCATCGACATGAATATGTTTTTGAATCAAATTTTACCACTACGTCATGTGACCCTCTGCAGAACGGATCGCTTCAACGAACCATACTTGACGACACGTGGGTTCGGGAGCTTTGGGCGTGTTTTCGGTACTGGATACAAAAGCCCATTTTTATTTTGAAATAACTTATGAATTATTGTGAAAAAGACAAAAATAGTTTTGTTATAAAACTTAAATGTTATTTCCATGTATCACTAAAAAATGTATTCAATTCAAAACCCTAATTTCTTGTCATCATTATATCATTATCAAATAATCCAGTCATCAAATGTTCCGCTTCTGTGGAATCTGATTGGTTGAGATTAGCAATTGTTAAACTCTTTGTTAAACAAAAAAAATGGAGTCAAGTTGATTGACTCAGTACTTCCCACACATAACAGTTGCAACCAAATCATCGCCCACCTGTCGTCAAAAAACATCCAACACAAAAACTAGGAAATAGTTTCCTAAATCTCTCCGTAGGCGACACAATTCAGCCCCAACTGGACGAAACGAAACAATCAGGAACCCCCAAATTGCTTAAAAACGAAGTTTGAGATATTTTTATATTTTTAGTTTTTTTATTATTGCTGCGCCGCCACTGACACGATTTTTGAAAACCATACGCATTTTTCATCCTTGTCGCGGTAATAATACTGTGTCTAAATTTCATTAAAATTAATTCCATAATTTCCATGTTACTAAATTCAGAACGACCTAAATCAATACCTACCCCTACCAATATCAAATCCCTTGATTTCTGTAATAGCCAAGGCAATGTTCGGATGGACCTAACAAACGCCTATTATGCCGCTAGGTATTTCTTTCACAGGTCAATGGACACTGTTATAAATGGAATAAATTTTTGAGTTTTACAACCCCCCACCCACTAACCACCCCAATTTCACCCCCACCCAAAAAAAGTAAAAAATGATCAGAAACCCCTAAAACGCCGAAAAACAAAGTTTGAGCTATTTTTACATTTTTAGTTTTTTTATTGTTGCTGCGCCGCCACTGACACGATTTTTCCAAAACATGCGCGTTTTCCATCCTCGCCGTGGCAGTAATACTGTGTCAAAATTTAATTAAAATCCATTCGATAATTTTGGCGTTATGCAATAAAGAACGATCTAAAACTAAAACAACACTCGGATATACAGGGTGGCCAATCGGGTGACGATAATAATTTTTTTTTAGATAGCCCGTACCGAGACCTATCCAAAACACCCCCATGTATGTGTACCGATTATTGATAGTTTTCGAGTTACGATTTTTTTTTTGAAAACTTAGAGATTTTCCAGTTTTTCCAAGAAATTGTCAAAAACAAAAACAAGAATGCTTTTTGGCTTTTATTTTTTTCTGCAATTATACTCAGTATTAAGCCTATTTTAATATTCAATAAAGAGAACCTGTACATCCGAACAATAATTAAGTACATTTTGGGGCCAAAGTTTGAAATCTCTGTTTTTAGTCAGGAGACCAAAACCTTCAAAATAAGATTAAAAATACTCATGTCCGGTTCTGGAGCTTCAAACGAATCTTAAAAACTTTGCAAAACATTGCACTTTCGAAATAATAATGAAAAAGTAGCACTTATGGGGACATTTTGCGGCGTACGTGAGTGTTAAAGGTAAAAAGGTGATAATTCACGAATTTCCAAAATGATTTAAAAAACTATTATTTTGCTTTGTTATGACAAGTTAACGAAAAAAAACTCGTAACAACTAATAAACCCGATAATCATTGATGTTTTGATGAGTTTTAATAAAAAACTAATACCCAAATTGTGATTTTTGAAGTGTTTTTACTATGTAGGTACTATTAAACTTCTGCTAAATTAAGTTGTATGGAAAGTTAACAAAGGAAAGGAATAATAAACAATAATCTGACTTCCAGTTTCATGGCAGAATTACCTGGGAAGCGATGTCGTAGCATACGCCATCCCTTTCTTTCAGAGTAGCTTTTTGCGAAGCGCAGTTGTTTTAATTAATTTTCGGTAATAGGCAAGGCAATGTTCGGATGAACCTAAAAAGGTGATTTATATCGCTAGGTCTTCCTTGACAGGTCAGTAGACAGCCTATCATGAATATAACAAGTTTTTCAGTTTTTCAACCCCCCATCCCCCGAACATCCAAATTCCACCCCCACCCAAAAATACGCAGAAAATGATCAAGAACCTGTAAGACGCCTAAAAACGAAGTTTGAGGGATATTTGAAATTACCTACTAAGACCCCACAGCATATTGCTGCCCAAATTTCATCACAGTCCATGCAGCGATTACTGAGATTACGAGGCTAGAAAAACGCGTACAGACAGACAGACCGACAGGCAGACCGACAGACAGAACGACAAAGATGAGTGACGCGGATTTTCGTTATGTAGACATTATAAAACGCCCAAAAAACGTATTATCTCAAAATCGAAAATTTTCACGATTGGTGAGGGAAGTATGCTACGATAACGCTTCCCAGGTAATTCCGCCATGGAATTAAAAGTGAGATTGTTGTTTTATTATTCTTTTCCTTTGCTAACTTTCCATACAACTTAATTTAGCAGAATTTCAATAGCACACAGCAAAAAGCACAGTATTAATTTTTTTTATTAAAAGTGATTAAAACATCAATGATTATCATGTTTATTAGTTGTTATGAGTTTTTTTTCTTTAATTTGTCATAATAAAGTAAAATAATAGTTTTTTAAATTATTTTGGAAATTCGTGAATTATCACATTTTCACCTTTAATAGTCACGTACGGCGCAAAATGCCCCCATAAGTGCTATTTTTTCATTATTATTTCGAAAGTACAATGTCTTGCAGAGTTTCTAAGATTAAATTGGAGCTCCAGAACCAGGCATAAGTATTTTTAATTTTATTTTGAAGGTTTTGGTCTCCTGACTAAAAACAGAGATTTCAAACTTTGGGCCCAAAATGTACTTAATTACTGTTCGAATGTACAGGTTCTCTTTATTGGATATTAAAATAGGCTTAATACTGAGTATAATTGCAGAAAAAAATAAAAGCCAAAAAGCATTTTTGTTTTTGTTTTTGATAATCTCTTAGAAAAACTAGAAAATCTCCAAGTTTTAAAAAAAAAATATAACTCGAAAACTATCAATAATCGGTACACATACATGGGGGTGTTTTGGATAGGCCTCGGTACGGGCTATCTAAGAAAAAATTATTATCGTCACCCGATTGGCCACCCTGTATACATCACAAATTCCATCCCTTGGTTTCTATTATAAGGAAGGCAATGTTTGGATGGACCTAAAAAATTGTATTATGGCGCTAGGTCTTTCATTTACAGGTCATTAGAGAGCCCATTGTGAATACAACAAATTTTTCAGTATTACAACCCCCCACCCCCCAATCACCCCAAATTCACCCCCACCCAAAAAAAAGTAGAAAATGATCAGGAACCCCTAAAACGCCTAAAAACGAAGTTTGAGGCGTATTTGAAATTTTTCGTTTTTGCTAATTACTCCGCCCCCCGTATAACGATTTTCAAAATTATAGAAACATTACCTACTACGACCCCACAGCATAACGCTGCCCAAATTTCATCACAATCCATATAGCGGTTACTGAGATTGGGAGGCTAGAAAAACGCCAACAGACAGACATTTCAGAGATTTCTAGGTAAAAATGGTTTTTTGGTACATCTCGATAGGGCTAACCATTTTCGAGAAAAATGCAAAGCATTGAATCGATGCAGGCTATTGTAAATAAATAAATGTTCATTTATTTAATAAGTGTGCTGTGAAAAACAATTGGAATAATTGATAAACAACTTAAGAACTGTCAGTTTATTCAGTTTAGAGTTATTACAAAACATTTAGGTATTATTTTTAAAGTAACATTATTTAATAAGAGTTTGAACAAATAAGAAATAAAATACTAAGACAAATAGAGAATGTTTTCTTAAAGTGGAAGTGACCGCCACCAGCTGAATATCAGTACACTTCTACTTGACAACAAACTCTGAAACACCAAATTCTAAAATCAAAATGTCAAAAAATTACCATTTAGAAAATTGGGTTATTTTTACCCCTAACTTCTCCCGTATGATACGCCTCTGATTAAAATTATGAAATTCTGAATTCAGAATCAGATTCAGAGTCAAAAGTTTACCCATCGTACCTAATTTCGTAATTTTGTTATGAATGGTTTCGAGAATATCGAGGGAAAACCGTCTTCAGGGTGCCCCATGCAAAGGAGCGTAGCTCCCTTAGGAAGCATTTCCGGACCCATGTTCATATGACATTTTCTTTCTATTTTTCAGAGTACTATTCGTGGTTAAAGTTTGTTAACATACTTAATTAATACCCTGAATAAAAATGAATCCCTTTTCCCTTGGTCACGGCATCACGTGAGAATGACTTGACCATATTGACCAATACAAATTACAGTATCCAAAATCCAAATTACAGTATTTTGGAAGTCGCCAAAGTGAAATAGATTCTGAATATGCCATCCACTCGTGGTGGCGAAACGTCAAGCCTTAACGCTAAACGACGCCGGCTTAACAACCCAAGAACCACAAATTCACTCGACGGTGGCCGGGAAAGCCTCACACAGTACATCAGGAGTAATAATTCCACCCAGTCAAGGTCAAGTGGGCGTGTTATTTGTATATATTTGATTGCTAACTATTCTGAGCCTAAACCCAGCTGTAATCTTGGCAACATTGCTTGGCTCAGGAAGATTCGATAATTTACATAAACTTGTATATCAAAGGCTCACAATGGTATTAAATGTATGCATGGCTCATGTATGTACTATAAATATGAATATATAAGCATTTTCAAAAATATTTATTTTAAATAATTTCTTATGTATATTACGGTTTTTAGATACAACACAATATATCTGGAGATGAAAATAAAACTATTATTTATCTAGCACATCTCTAAGTAGGTGGCTCAGTATATGGTCAATTTCCAATTGGCTCAGGTTTGTTATAATGATGTATATATATATATATGTATATATATATATATATATATATATGTATATATATATATATATATATGTATATATATATATATATATATATATATATATCTTCATCGCTTCACAAAAAAATTGGAAGGAAACTTAAAATACCTAATCGTTAAATATGACAAATTAAAATATTAAAACATGTCTATAAAAACAAGATCAAAGCATCCATTAAGCATTGCACTCATATTTATCACCTACTATATGCTTAAGGCTGTTAAACTCACACTCTACTTACACAAACAGACACAAAAATGGCAAAATGAGAATAACATAACCTATATTTTAATCAAACCTTGACAGCCCACTCTTGAGCGGACATTAACGAGATTGCCCGGGCAAAGTCGTAAAAACGTAAATCCATTCCCAGTTTATCAACAGTGCCCAGTTTACATGGATATTCACGCTATTGGCCGGTCATTATCAGGACGTCCCGCTGTAATAGGACACTCACGACAATGACCGGCCAATATCGTTAAAGACCGAAATATCATCTTTGGCCGTAACATATATACCACCCAGTTTCATTTCTTTCGGACGATTTGCTGTCAAAAAACCCCTAACGCCTGGATTATTTACATTTTGTGGGTTTTTGACAAGGATATTAAGTACTAGAATTGATAGATAAAGCAAATTATAGGAAATAAAGTATAAGAGAACTCATAACCAAATAGTGGTGGATACTACAAGAATCATACTTGTTCGAACGGATTGGTTGGTTATATAGGCATATGGGAAATCAAACCAACATTCAATAAATGATCATAAAATTATGCCTATCGGGTTCATAGCAAATGAGAGTTGAGATTCAGAATTAGTAATAATTTGTCATGCTCCACTGGCCCACGGATAAAATCATATCTTTCGTAGCAAAAAACGTTTACTAAAGTTTCAGCTACCTCTTAGCCTTGCTCAAAGTACAAAATTACAAAAATGAAGGACCAAGGACTAAGCTTTCATTTTACGAGTTGACTTCCTAGACAAAATCTTGTGGGTAGTATTAGTTTGCTGCATGTAAATATACAAAGTTTACGTTAGAAAGTCGATGATGTCGCACAATTAGGATTGGAAAATAATTATGATTTTATCTGTTTAAATGAACACTGGTTTCTAAATGAGGAGATCAAATCTGTAAATATGAGTGGTTATAAAGCCATTTCTGGATTCAGCAGAGTGGGTAGAATTCATGGTGGTGTAGTTATCTACGCAAAATCTGACCTGCAAGCCTCTCCGTTAGCCACTGCAATACTTAAAGAGGCTGAAGAAATCACATTTGAGGTAGCAGGCATATGTTATGATAGAGTGCAAATTCTCACAATTTACAGGTCACCAACTGGTGACTTTTGCAGCTTCCTTAACAAGTTATGGTATTACTTTAGACCATTTAGATTCTAGGAAACACATCATTGTAACAGGAGATTTTAATGTTAAATTTGGTAGCAGCGACATTCAAGCTAATCAGATTATCGCAGCTTTTCACTGCTATGGCATGCAACACGTAGTTAGAGGCAATACTAGGGGATCTAATTGTTTAGACAACATATTTACGACAATTCCTGAGAAGGACTTCCTTAGGACTGAGATTATTGATACCACGTATTTATCTGATCACAACGGAATTGAATTCGCGTTTAAACATCAAAACAAGCAGAGTAGCTTTAGAAGAGTAGTTTACCGACCAATAACTGATGAGGGTCTTTTTATGCTCTACACCGAGCTCTACACCAACTTAGAAGGTCTAGACTGGTAATATGTAGGTGACGAAAATCTAGATGTCGAATTTAAATTTGAGAAGTTTATATGTACTGTCACTGATGTAATCGATCGATCTCTACCGCAAAAAACTCGTATTTTTCAAGGTAAGCACAATTGTAATAAAGTTAAATGGTATAACAATGACTTACGAGATATGAGGGAAAAAATAAAATTTCTGTCCGATCTGCACAGAACGAATCCCAACGTTATAAAAAAATCGGAAATAAATAGACTGAAAACTAAATATAGAGAAGCAATCGTTAAACGGAAGCAAGAAGCAAATAACAGCTATATCAATTCAGCCACTAACAAGCAACAAGCAATGTGGAACGTCATAAATGAAAACACCGTAACTGTTGATTCTAACGTGACCACAACTTCTTTAAATGCTAACCAGTTCAACTCGTTCTTCACAAATATTGCTGAAGAGCTTTTGGATAAATTACCCTCGCATACTACATCTCCGTTAACTTTTATGCCCAGAGTGAACAATTCTTGGACTTTTACTTTCCACGAAGTCAGCTATATTGAAGTTAGGGACGCGATCAACTCATTAAGAAACTCTAAGAGCAGCGATGTATATAAGGTTAATAGCAAAATAGTAAAAACTATAATGAACTTAATAATTTATCCCCTTACCAAGCTCATTAACATCTGTTTAAAATTAAGTACATTCCCTTCAGTGCTGAAATATAGTAAAATAGTCCCAATTTTCAAACATGGATCCACCAACGACATTTCAAACTATCGCCCAATTTCAATTATTCCTTACTTTGCAAAAATCTTCGAGATTCTCTTAAAAAACCAACTAAGCAGCTACCTCGAGTGTAACAAAATATTAAATCCTTGTCAGAAGTAACTTATCAACTGTCGCAGCCATAAGCGATTTTATTAATATCGTTAATGATTGTTTTGAAAACAAGCTATATATGCAGGCAAACTTCTTTGATTTGAGCAAAGCCTTTGACTGTGTTCAGCATGAAATTCTTATTTCAAAGCTATCATTTTACTCAATCGTTCCCTCAAGTATACAGCTGTTAAAATCTTATTTAACCGGAAGGCAGCAGATCGTTGAATATCAAGGCTGCTCATCGGCAGTCACTACAAATTTGCATGGTGTTCCTCAAGGGTCAATTCTTGGTCCACTTTTGTTTCTTTTATATATAAATGACCTACCAAATTGCGTTTCTAATAGCTTAAACTCAAAACTAATTCGATATGCTGATGATACCACTCTGGTGTCAAGTCACAATTCCGTAACAGATGTATATAATGAGGCATCAGCCCTAAAATGTGATCTTCAGCGTTGGTTCGAAATCAAGAAGTTAACTGTAAATCCAAACAAATCTCAGTCAATGACAATCACTTTACGCAATAATGAATCCAGTAACGACCATAATATCAAATCTGTGAAGTTTCTTGGCGTCTACATCGACAGCTCTCTGAACTGGGATGCACACATCAACTATGTCTCCACAACCTTAGGAAAAGTTATTTATCTGCTACGCAATTTAAAAAACTGTGTATCTCAGAAGATCTTATTAACATGCTATCATTCGTATTTCCATACCAGAATGACATACGCTATTCTAGCTTGGGGACATTCACCACACATGTATAAGATATTCGCTATACAGAGAAGATGTATAAGATACATAACAAGTTTGAAGTATAGAGATCCCTGCAAAGAAGAATTTGTCAAAATAGGTATCATGACATTGCCTTGCGCATAGATTTTTAGCTGCCTCGTGCACGTGAAAAATAATACTCAGGCCTATACGACCCACCAAGAAATCCACTCACATAATACCCGGCATAAAGGGAACATGTGCACAAAACAACACCGACTTGCTAAAACCAGGAATGGCGTCAATTACCATGGCATAAAACTCTTCAATGCAATTCCAGATAAAATAAGGTCTCTTGGTGTTCAAGAATTTAGAGACACCGTAAAGTCTCTCCTACTAGGAAACGCCTTCTATAGCATAGATGAGTTCCTAGGCTACAATTTTCAATCCAGTCATAATCGACTTTCTTGATGTCACTGCCACCTTTTTTTAATTGGTAAAACTTTGTCTTGTGTATTTTATTTATTTATAGTGTGTTGATTGATGTCCTTACTACATCATTTTAATCTGTCGAGCCCCGTCTCATTTTATTGTCTATGTTATTTTTTTTTCTTAGAAGTGTATGTTGACCTTTGTGTGTTTGTATATTCTTCTATATTACTAGTGATTGTTGCCATTGTCATACTTTTTTTTTGTCAAACCTTGTCTTTTGTATTTTTATTTATAGTGTATGTTGACCTTTTACATATGTATTTGCATATTTTTCAATATTACTTGTCAACAATAATTTCTCTATTGACCTGTGTAAACACATTTATGTGTACGAGCACCAATAAATCATTATTATTATTATTATAAAACGTTATGACTATCAGATCACAAAGAACACAGATTATGGCATCTGCCTTTTCGATGAATACAAATTAATTAGCCTTAGAATCACGAGTCAGTCTGTTTTATGAGCAAGCAATGTTACGCATAGTATAAGGGCAAGGTGAGTCAAAACACATCTCACTCGGGATTTAAGAACCAAGTATAAGAAAATCTGGAAAAAGCTCTGGTCTACAATTTGGCTTGGAGGACATTGACTAACATATCCAGCAAGAATGGGTCACAGTCTGATGAATTAGTTATAATTACCATTCGACTTTATGTAGACATATTTTTACGAATTTTCTTATGCGACGTTGTTAGATTTCGATATACATGTAGCTCTTGTTTCAAATGGTGTTATATCATTTGCAAATAACGTTGAAAATCTACTACACCTAACCTATTAAAATGTAACAGTCACCCAACATATACAGGGTGTCCCACGACGATTAAGGCAAGCAATATTTTGGAATTGGGCAGTAGTAGAAAATTATAATTTTTGGTGGCGAACAAATCTTGTATCTTTTCTTGTTATTGTGTTACCCAACGAGGTATTTTGGTCACGTGACGTCCGATTTAAAATCATTGATGGGACATCCTGTATATTTGTTACACAGTTGGGGTTTAAAGTGATTAATTCAGGAGCTACAAGTACTTGAAGGACACTAACAAACTAATTTAACTGTAGGGGTACATGTTATAATCAATCGTAGTGGTACAATCCTTTAAGTATCTGTAGCTCTTGAATGAATCACTTTAGGCCCCAAGTGTGCAAGTTTGTTGAATTTGTTTTATCGGAAGGAACACAGAAAGGCACAAATATACAGGGTGACCCATTAATAATTTGGAATCGGACGTCACGTGACGAAAAACAAATACCTCATTGGGTAACACAATAACAGGTAAAGACACATCATTTGCTCAAATTTACATCACCAAAATTATAATTATCTGCCCAGTTCCGATATATTGCTTGTCTTAATCGTCGTGGGACACCCCGTATTACATATAACATAGATGACGTGTACAACTGTACATGTACTTATAGTATATTATAAAGGTTTGGCCAAAAAAATCAATAAATGAATAAGGAACGTAACATAATGAAAGCTAAAATATTATGAATATTCAGTTCGCGACGTTGGGTCAGCAAAAACTCGTTTGGCTCCTCTTTAAAAGTCTAAACTGACGACTTTGTTTGCTTCATCTGGATGGATGACTTATAATACTGATTGACTGCATTGTACAAAATGGGCTTTTGGAATTAAGCAGTATTTATCAGCAGTCCAGGTGCAACATTCTCTACCCCTGATTGTATGGTTTAACTGTGACCATGAAGATATTACCAAACAATAAAAGGATCCCACTGTGCATGGTGTGGGTATTTTTTTACTAACGGTTCTTCGAAGCATCTCCCCTGAATAAGGGCGTTGATCTAGGGTATTAGGGCTGTGGACCTACTTGTTTGTTTGTTTATTTTGCTATTTGGATACATCAAATCAACGTTAGCACGTCAAAATTATGTAAAAGCAATACGTATAGAATAAAGACACAAAAGCAAGGAATAAACTCCTGGAACAGCCACAAGGACAAACATTGCACAAAAAAGACCATGAGGGAAATTCTAGAGAACAATCTGGATAGTAAAACTAATGATATTGTTTTAGCAGCTATCCTTGGCTATCTACGTCTACTTAGGATAAATTTATGATTCGAGGAGAGGTAGGTACCTCTCCGATACACTCTATATACCGGGCTAAGGTTAGCAGCTCGGTATATCGGAGCCCAGGTGGAATCTTCCTTATTTTCGCTTTGAACTTGATTTAAATCTTTATTGGATTCAGTTACCCGACAGTGCTATGATTAGTGATTTCCACTCATCTCGTGATATTCAACTGCACCATATATATGATACAAAGTATACGAATTTCTTTAAAATATAACCAAATCCACTGATATCCTGAATTCCTAAAATTAACAAATTTGATTTTGTTCCAGATTGAACTTTAACGGGAGGCCATCGTCGTGCTGCTGATGAAGCATCTAAACCGCAATCCTGTTTACCGCGGCATGTCCGGGCGTTGACAGGCCTACCACTGCTGTCAAATCGGTAGTGCGACAATGTTGCGAAATTATACGTTGACAACGGTCGCCGGTACATGGATGTGCAATTTATAATGGTATGTCAATCTTTTCCATCACACAGGGTTATAGGGTAAAATACATAAATTAAATTATTTACTTTTCACAACGCAGGCGAGAGAAATACTGTGATAGCGAGAATTTTTGATCTGTGGTAGATAACATGTTTTCGATTTTTCATAATATATCATTGCAATTAAGCCACTTGTAACTACATACAACTTACATACGTCCTAATCCAGAATTTGCGCATACCACTTAGAATCACTGTTTCATTAAAGACATTGAAATTCTTGAAAGCGTTCAGCGACCATAAGTGTAAACTAGAGAATGGCAGAGGTGATATTTCAACATCGAGATGTAAAAAGCATCCTCCAAAAACTAAATACGAAGAAAGCTACTGGCGCTGACCAAATTCCAGCCATCGTCCTTAAATGCTGTGTCGCTGAGCTTGCACCTATTCTTTGCAAACTCTTCAAACTTTCGTATCAACGAGGCGTGTTTCCCGCTTCATGGAAGATTGGCTGCGTACAGCCCATCCATAAGAAAGGCAAAAAAACTGATCCCACCAATTATAAACCTGTGGCTCTTCTCAGCATCAGGTTTAAGGTTATGGAGACTGTCATTAACACACAGCTTCTGAAATACCTGGACAACAATAACATCATAAATGATCGCCAGTATGGCTTCCGTAAGCACAGGTCTACAGGTGACCTCCTTGCCTATATCACTCACTTGTGGAATGGAGCAATAGACAATCATGTCGAATCCTGTGTTATTGCACTTGACATAACGAAAGCCTTCGACAGAGTGTGGCATGAGGGACTTCTGGTCAAGCTTGCTGCTTATGGACTACCACCTGGCCTGCGCCAGTGGCTGAGCAGCTTTTTGAACGACCGATCTCTGTTTGTTGTAGTCAAGGGCTGTTCATCAGACGTATTTCCAATAAACGCCGGTGTTCATCAGGGATTTGTACTATCCCCTACACTGTTTCTGCTGGAAATAACATTCAGTCCAATCTACAGCTTCGCAGATGACAGTACATTAGTATCGTGCATGGAGCCACTATCATCCCAGGAGACGGTATGTCGACGACAGTAGCATGCCTCACAGATCAACGTAGATATTAAGGCGGTTGTCGAGTGGGGATTAGTAAATAAAGTACAGTTCAACATACAGAAAACTCAGGTAACAACACTTACAAAGAAGTCTTACGTTCGCTTACCAACCGTGTAAATGGAGGGTCACCCCATAGTCGAATAACCTTCCGTCAAGCTTTTGGGGCTCATTAACAATAACATGGCCTGGCATAACCATGTCGTTAGTATTGCTAAAACGGCATCCCAGAACCTTGGAGTTTTATTCTGCTGTAGGAAGTTGTATACACCAGAGCAACTACTGTTGCTCTACAAGGCACAGGTCCGACCATCGCTGGAGTATTGCTTCCATGTGTGGTGATGCGCTCCGAAGCATTGTCTAAAGCTTCTGAGCACTATTCAGAAAAGAGCAATTAGATTAGTCGGTACGCCTAACCTCACAAAGGACCTCCACAGCCTGGAATATGGAAGAAGGGTGGCTGACCTAGCTCTGTTTTACAGATTCTATCACGGAAGAGCTTCGAGTCAGCTCTCCTAGATAATAACATCAAAGGTCGTCCGAACCAGGAACACTAGAGAAGATCTGCGAGCTCATCCTTACCAGGTCGAGGTCCTTACTCCTCGAACAAGTCTCCTCCAGCATTCCTTCTTTTGGAGAACTTCGACGTTGTGGAATCAGCTGACGGAGAATTTGTTTCACTATGGCTACAACCTGTAGCGTTTCAAATATAACGTGAACCGACACTTATCGCCTTGCAGCGCTTCTACAGTGCCATTGGCTTTCGGCATTTGCGGGAGACTGACCATAAAAAAGGGGGCTCACAAAAATCCCTCCCTCTTCAAATAACTAGAGTATACTGAAGGACTTCAAAGGCTTCAACTTACTCCAGAAGAGGAGAGTTTGTGTGGTTGCTATTCTTGTGAGAACGTTTTTGGGATAAGTGCAGCTCAACAGCTCAGGGGCCACTCTAAGAAGTTAGAGGAGGAAAAAAAGCAGTATCCTATCCAGAAAACTATTTATCACTAACAGAGTGGAACAGACTTCAGGAGTCAACTGCAAATATGAATAGTATCAAGTGGTTCAAGTCAAGAATAGACAAAGAGCTCGAACAAGCAAAAACGAATTTTATCCATTACACTTTCTATTCAAATCGCGCCAAGCCTGTGATAGTGCCACTTCATAAACTGTGAAAACGCTGTGATAGCACTACTGATATTTCTAATCTGATTTTAAGTTAAATATTATTATTTTATATGCTATTTTTATAAGATTGATCATGTTTAATTACTCTCCTTTGAAATCAACATAAGAATGAATTGCTTTATCGGCTGTGGCGGAGCAATTAGCAAAAGACATAATATTTTTTTCTGCAAGTACCCTATTAGCAAAAGACTAAAGTTCTCAGAATTGCAACGAACCTCGTTTTTAGTCGTTTTCCTGACTATTTGACATTATTTTCGAGAAGTGATAAGGATGAGGTCGTATAATATACTCCAAAGTTTTGAAAGGCAATATTCGGGTAGGTCTGTGAAGTACAGAATATCATCTAGGTCATATTTATTTCAATAATATTAAAAAAAATGGAGTAACTTTCTCTGCAGCCTTCCTATCACCATATTTTGAGCCCGCCAAAAAAAAAAATAAAAATCAAAAAGTAGAATGGTCACGAGCCCCTAAAACGAATAAAAACGAAGTGCGTAGTGGTTCTGAGGAATTTGTTTTTTGTCAAATATTCTGCCAACAACCTTCAAAAAACTACATCGTTACCTACTATACTCCCACCTCATATCACACTCAACAAATCCCTAGAGTCGGTACAGCAGTTCAGTTACAGAAGTTTCGTGATTGCAAAAATACACTACTACCCTCATATTTGGCATGGGAAGCACAAACAGTTCTATAGATATACAGGGCGAGTTTTAAGTCGGCCGGATCGGCCACTAACTCCACTACTACAGAAGAGAGTTAAAAAAGTTTTATATAAAGGTTATAGCGAAGAATATGCTCCATGCTCAGAAAATGTTTTTATTTATACAGGGTGATTCATAACTACGTGGTGATGCAAACAAGCATTTTTTTAAATGAGACTCCCTATATATTATTCCCTATTTAGATTCTACTAATAATTTTCGTTCCTAAAATATAAGATATTGTAACATTATGCATGGTGTTTCAAAAGTTATGACCATTTTTATACCCAAATCGCTGTCAAATGAACGTGCTGTATATTAATAATTAATGAATCAAAAATAATTTTTTTACATTGCAAGATAAAAAATATCCTCTAGTTTTAAAATAGGTTGTAAGAAAAGTCGACGACGCATATTCATATACAGGATGAGGTAGAATGCAGAATCTAGATTTTCTCTTATTTTTTAAATGTAACCCCCATATCTTATTAAACCAAAAAATTGCTTTTAATATGCTCTTTCTTATTTGTTTAGCATTTTATACGCCTATATTCATTATTTTATGAGATATTTCGATGTTTCTGCAAACTTAAAGAATATACTTTCTATTTGTGTACTGAAATTAATTTATTTTGAAAAAGTTCTATCGGATTTAATTTGTATTTAACGAACAACTAAAACACAATAGTATTTGATAAACTGAATTATCGAGATAATGTAAGTCAAGTATGCTGAGGAAACAATTTTATAGACATGATGCATAATTATCAAGCAGATCTATCAGGATGGCTATGAAACATTAACTGATCCATCCCAAATAGAACGATTCCTCAATCTTTCACATGCATCAGTTTTAGAGCGCCTCCGTTCTGACTATCGCTGTTGATAGTTGGCATATTCTATAGGCAATTTCTCAAAGACCCTCTTAAGTATTAGCTCTTTCATGGAAAATTTCATTTTTAAAGCTGAGTTCCAACAGTACGAAATTATTGAGGAGGTTATGAAAACTGTAAATATTTCAAAACCTACCCTGTAAAAAGGAGGTTCGGATGGGCCTAAGAGTAGGGATTACTATCACGGTAATTTTTTTGACAGTTCCTTATGGCAGTTCTTTATGTATACAAAAATCTTTGAAATTAGCCCCCCTTCCTACCGCCTCCAAAGTCCCATTTTTTTAACTCCCGAAATAAATGGAATGTAATCAAGAATCCTCAAAAACACCTACTTTTGCCAGTTACTTCGACGACACTGGACCAATTTTAGAATATATGGCAGCATTACCTACTATAATCACACATAATGTCACATCACAAATTACAACAAAAACGTTGAAGCAGTTACTGAGGAATGACAACAGTCAAAATACCGACTTAAAGACCGACCGACAGACAGCGACGGAAATGAGCGACACAGATTTTCGTGATTTAGACATCGTAAAACTTCTAAAAGACGTATTATCTCAAAATCAAATGTGACGATAATGCTCTTTAGAAAACTTTTCGAATATTGGATTTGAAATATAGAAAATTTTTGAATGTTTAACACACGTTAGCTACATGCATTAAGCAAGCCAATATGTTACCCAAAGGATTGGAGAGTGCTTCGGAGCACACATACTCACACAGTATACAAATTAGAGTACGATTGGAGTCTTGCTGGGTACATCAAGTCAATAAGTCATTGTTGATTATCAGGAGCAGTCCGTGGGACCTTAGCTCTAGTGTAATAGTACCAGTCAACTGTCAATTTCAAGAATGCAAATCTAGTCATACTGGTCTCAAAGGCGTAGAGGAACACGTTATTGGCAGTGTTAGATGTCAGATCTTGGACGATGATTGCGATTATTGGGTAGAAGTAGCGCAATATAAGCGGTTCGGATCTCACTAACCTTGCTTAAGAAAAGTCGTTAAAATGCGTAAAGCGTAAATTATTGCAAATTCGTAGTGTCAGATGTGATATTACATCTGACACTAAATTTACAATTGACGATTTAGAAATGTAACTCGATCCTTTTGAAACTACTTCTGGAAATAGTACCTATGTACGTGACATTGCATAGAAACAGCGTAGAACAAGAAATAAATCCATGTGCGTTTTACACGCAAGTCCAAGCAAAATGAATTCTTTTGCGTATGGCATATATAACAATCAATGGAAATAAGGGACAAGGTTTCATTCCTTTCGTGTTTCCACTACCCTATTTGTATCGCTAATCAATTGCTCGTTGCTATTGTTATTCAACTTATGCGCGGCAGGTGGTATTTCTCTATTATTTCGTTTGAATTAGATTGTCGTAGTTATCGATTATTCATTGTTAAGCAATTTCACTGTCCGTACTTTTGCGCTTCGTGAATATTTTGCTAAAGGGACATTTTTACCCATTATTTGGAAAAGCTGACACGCATGCCCCAATGGAGAAGTTTCCTAAAAAATAAAATTTGCAAAATGCATTATTATCTGATAGTCTATTTCTTCACTTGAAGAATGTCGAAAAATTCATCCGAGTATTCAAAAAAATGGCAGAGTTATTCAATTTTATATTTGCGTAAAGCGACCGCGGTGGTGAAATGCCTTATGACGTCACATGTCATGAATTGTTCGCGGCAGCTACAGTCTGATCAGGATTCCGCTATGCATACGCTATCAAAATACATTTGATAGTCGTTGGTCGTAACGGGCAGACGCCAGTATATTTTTGAAGTATGAAGGAAGGTTACGTTCGTGGTGATTCTGGTAATCTTCCTAAAGTGGATCTCGACATGATTATGGACTTCTACTTCCCATACCGATAGCTGAGGCGAGTATTGTGATCGTGAAAATTTTCGATTTTGAGGTAATACGCTTTTTGGGTGTTTTATGATGTCTACGTAATGAAAATCCACACAACTAATTTCCGTCGGTCTGTCTGGATTGTAATGAGCAGCAATATGCTGTGGTGTAGTACCTAGTAGGTAATGTTCCTATATTTTTGAAAATCGGTGTATGGGGGTCGGAGTAATTAGCAAAAAACCAAAAATTTTAAATATTCCTCATAATTTGTTTTTAGGCGTTTTAGAGGTTCCTGATCATTTTCTACTTTTTTGGGTGGGGGTGATACTGGGGTGGCTGAGGGTGGGGGGTTGTAAAACTGAAAAATTATTGTATTCATAATAGGCTGTCCACTAACCTGTGAAAGAAAGGCCTAGCGTCATTATACACTCTTTTAGGTGCACCCGAACGTTACCTTGGCTCTTACGGAAACCAAGGGAGTTAGAATTTTCTGTTGTATACATGCGAGAGTATTGCTTCTGGTCATTCTGTGTGGTGTAACTAGGAAACTATTGGATTGATTTCAATTAAATTTTCACAAAGTATTACTACCGCTGCGAGGATGGAAAACTATGATTTTTAGAAATCGTCTCAGCGGTGGCGCAGGAATAATAAAAAAACTAAAAATATAGAAACAGCTCAAACTTCGTTTTTAGGCGTTCTAGGGGTTTCGTGATCATTTTCTACTTTTTTGGGTGGGGGTGAAATTGGGGTAGTTGGGGGGTGGGGGGTCGTAAAACTCATTTTTTTTGTATTCATAATAGGCTATCCATTGAAATATTTGTTTGGTATTTTTACATTGCAATATTTATAGTTTCTCGGTTTGATTGGCAGATTTTAATAATACGAGTACCAATATACTGCAGTGTATCGTTTTGTCATCGTCGGCATCGCCTACCTTACTGAAAACAAGGACTAACAACATGAACAAGGAGGCCAGCTGCGCTGGCAGCGCGGTGGCTTGAGGGAGCAGCATCCTCAACAGGGCGCATACAGGCTTGCGTGGTGTCGCGTGACGTCACAGCGGCTTCCGCGGAGGATACGGCTATTCAAACTTTGAAGGATTATAACTTTTCTATTAATGGAGATAATGGAAAAAATGTTTCGCCGTAGTCCTCTAACTCTTTAAGACTATCTGATTAACTAAAATTTGGAAAAATGGAAACTTCACCATTCTGCCATGTGGTGTCGATCTCTGGTATCACTGAATTGTTTGCACATCTTATGACCTGTCTTATCTGCTGATGAACTAGCTTGATCTACAAACATGTACCATATGACTTAGTACTCGGCCTTACTGTCCCCATGTAACCTTAGCGTGGTTCTTACTTTTTTATCCTGATCATTGTTATCCAATATTTAATAATAAATCCTGGGATGGGTGGGATGCGGCCAATATTAAGTGTAAGAAGATAGTGCTAGACATTTAAAAGCAATATTTGCATCTTCTATTTTGAGAATATATGGCAACAAAACCTTGTATCACCAATCAGAGTTGCCCATTGCTTCCCAGATATCACAGGCCATCTTATTGCCTCTGTTAAATACGATAAAATTGATAATAGAGCCTCTTCCCAAGCCTTTTCCCTGACCATACTGCACAGTTTCGTTACTGAGGTAACCTGAAAGACTAGTATAAGTACAATAATATAAATAGGTTTGCGAGAAGGATATAGAAGAAGTGGTGCAGTATAAGCGTAGACTACCCTTCCATAATAAATATATAACTATAGGTCTGCTACTATCTCCAATCGGTTTCAGGAGGTGAACGTTGAAGGATTGGTCATAAATAGTTAGTAATGATTTTACGACCCTTCTTATAGATTTATTACTGTCTTTTTAATTGGGTGATAGGGTCCAAATTAAACACAACTTTAGCTCAAATTTGCTAACATTTATAATTTTCGAAACGTTGGTATATTTGAGCTAAAGTTGTGTTTAATTTGGATCCTATCACTCAATTAAAAAGACAGTAATAAATTGGTCATAAAGTCGTGATGCACCAAAGTAACAATTTTTTAAGTGGTACGACATCATATAAATGGATAATTCTTCGTTGACTTCTAAGCAAAAACTGTATGCAGCATAACCTACCTAAATTTACTCGTTACTGAGTTATGTATAAGCTGATCCGTATTAACAACCAAAAGTTATATTTAACACTACTACTAACTAGTGATAAATCGTTGAAAAGAAAACAAAAAGATGTGGACGTTGAACGAGGTTTACCTCGTTCTAGGAACGTGCCTCATTTTGAGGTTATGAAGGGTAAGTGGTAAATATTACCACAACAGTCATATATCTTTTTGCCGGATGGTGTTGGCAGTTTGAATGAATTCTAGTATCTCATTTCCTACCACTTGCTTCCCTGATCGTAGCACTGCACTAAATTCTGGAAGTTTTTTCATCTGTTAATGCTGATCGGGAGGTAGATTATGTTTTAGCTGGTATTTTTTGCAAATTTTGATATACGAGCTTAAGGTCGTCATTCGTTAAAAAGGTGTGCTTTGTTAGTTGAGGTACCTGTAACTACTAATAAACGCTTTTAGTCTACGCAACCCGAATTGAAATCATTTCACAAAGTTGACTGTTTAGATTAGTCTTACCACAGTAGTAATATCTATTCCATTATAATAATTTTAGAGGAGATATGTATGCACTTGTGATTTAATTAGTGACCTGTTTTTAGTATTTAATTGAACTAGTTAAATAGTTTTTCATGATAATGAGGAATTGTTTTTACATTTCCTGTGCCCTTTTTTTGTCTACAATTAAGCTGTCTACATAAAGTACAGTGTATTTACTTTTGCTCACTCCATCAAACATTCAAGCAGACGTTAAGCTTATCGGTTAACAGTACAACTAATAAGATCGCGCTATAATAATTATACCGGCTAGTTGAATACAAAGAGTCAAGAAATATATACGTAGTGTAGCAATGATCTTGCTTTAAATTAAACTCCATCGATAGTAGCGCCCGAATCAAACATATCAGCAGCACCTCACTAGCGTATGGCAAAAGGAAGGGAACAACAGCGCTAGAAAATTAGATGAAATTGTTCCGGATGTTATAACAAAGTTAACCATACCTTCGAATCAAAAAGAGTAGATGATTATGTCACGGCTACGGAAAGGCCACTCTCTGCGACACATACGTACACCTTCGAAAATAGAGAAGATCTTATGTGTCCAGTATGAACGCGTTACAGTATAGCACACATCCTCAAGGAATGTATGAAGATCCAACAACCTATTCAGCGACAAAAAAGAAGTATTCCTATAGTATACTGATAAAGTGTTGAAATGTATTATGTTTGAAATTGTAATCAACATCAAATACAAATGTTTTATGTTATGCCATCTACACCCTACGTGGTTGATGCATTTTAACTGTTGAATGAAAAAAATCTGCATTAATCGTTGTTTCAATCGTTATCACGGATCATTTGTTTGAAGCTAAAAATCCATTAGAATATTAGTCTTGTCATACGCTGTAAGACTCCCAAATGTATAGGAGTTAGATTGGATTGAACACTGCCCTTCAAACAACACTTAGCAAAGACTGCCGCGAACTTAAAACAAGAAACAACATAATTGAGAAGTTTTGCTCCGGCTACCACTCTGTTATCTTCAGCTCTGTGACTGGTATATTCTGCTGCTAAATAGTGTACCACAGTCTAAATGAAGAATCCATATACAAAATTGGTTAATAGACCATCAAGTGTATTCCTACCTGCTACCTCCATTTCTAAGCCATATAATTCCATCACGACTGCACACGTCAGAGGTTTCAACTAATTAAGGAAAAGTTTTGCCAAGAACTATGCACTTCATAGTCACGAAGTTCTTTAGGGGATTAAAACCAACAAGCTCCATTTCAGACACTCATCTATTAGAAGCACATTATATCTACATCTTAGTGGCTTTGATCTAGTATGCCCTGGAAACAAGAATAGATAGAGAATATCCAAGAACTGTATCCCAACCAATGCGGTGTATTCTTGTAAGCCGCGTTGTTACAAGTTTTGAAGAACTGATGATTTGACTGTGTTGTCGCTTGACTTAAAGTGTTTATCAATAATGTACTTTTGCACGTAATTTCATATTGTAATTGAAGTATATGTGATATCTTGCCTAGATTGTAAACTAGTTCAGGTTACTTAGCATCAAAACAACTTGGAGTTTTCAAATTCTTTTATTTAAAATGGATTGTACAATGTTAATCCTGTATGTATTGTACGAAGTATTCTTGGATTGCACCTTTTCGTCATCTGCACAGTGCTGCATCACCTGAAAAAAAAATTAGCATTAATGTTCTGTTAGGATATTTCGTTACATCTATTGTTTACATCTTCACAACAGGTAAAAATAATGTTGGATTTCCCTTTCGTCTGTCATGTGTCTATCTGTCTCTGGAGACAATTGAAGTTTGTCTGACAGAAGTTGGTTTAGCGCCAGTTTTCCGGAAAAAGGCAGACATCTTTACTTTTCATTCTGAGTCCCTTGAAACACCAAGTGGTCACACTTTCGTGGATTTAAGAGGGCAAAAACTCAGTTTCATTTGACTTTTCGGCTTTCCGAGCACCACATCTGTGGGATCTGTGTGAAGTCAAATAAGGAAAGACACTTCTAAAGGCCACACAACATCAACGGCCTTTTACTCTTTATTTTAAGTCTACTTCAACTTTTTTGCTGCTTTATGTTGTGATCGTATATTCTGTTTCGCCGTCCACACCAACTGCCTCTTCTGCACAAATTGCTCTACCTGATGCCAGAGATTAAGATCAACTGAGCTAACATTGTTGGTTTGGCATTGCTTCATACCACACATCTCCAATACTACGTTGGATGAGACGCAGTACCCCGCTTACACTATGCTGGTTACGATTGATGGGAACACCATCCTCACCCCGCATATAGATGTTTAGTTACGGAAGTTAAGAAGGACCTGGTGATTAGTAAGCACACTTCGTAATACAGGTGGGAGATAACATTTATTTATAGTTGCTATAATTCTTCAGGAGCCAGATTTAAGTTATAATTATAGTTTATAAGACTTATTACGGTGTACTCACCATCTATTAGTTAACAGATAGTAGACGACAGATCATTTCATGCATGTTATCGGACTTCCATCATAGTTAAGACCATGTACCAAAGAAAGTGACAACACATTTTCACTATCGAGAAAAGATCCTTTAAGGACAAACTCCCCATATTTTAGTTTAATAAACCCATCCATTGATTTAATATAACTCGCTCTTTTACTTCTATTATTATCTATTTTATAAACAAAGTTATCATAGAATCTCAAAACATATTTTTCAGCTCATCCCACTCTCAATGTCAATCCGTTCCTAACCTCATTGTCGGAAAATTGAATCCACGCAATTTTGACATTTGGATGTCCCCTGATTCTAATTCGCACATCACGAACCTCTATTTTAAAATTGGCCTACAACGTGCGGTATGAGTGTTCCAAAAATGGCACCCTATGTGTCATGCTTCAAATTTCAGGCAGAACGTTTCAGCGTGGTGTTAGTCTTCCTCAGAAAACATGGGCAGAACTTGACAGTATCAGAGCCAACATGGCATATGAATTCCGTCTCCTGATTATAATGCGGTACTTGTGGTAATTGGTTAGGTACGGGTTTTGGGCATTTAGGTTAATTTCGCTATTATTTAGGATGTAAAACTAAAATCAAGCAAACGTAATAGTAAACAGAATAAAGAAGTAATAATAAAAACAACACGGTAATTAAATATACAACGAAAACGGTACGTCAAAACACCAAAAACAAGGAATAGAAAGGAATAGTTTAAATATGATGTACAAAATGCCATATGATAAATATACCTATTTTTAACTAAAAAGCGGTGAAATATATCAGACGCCCCCTAGGCAGCAGAAAAGTAGCGTCTCAGCCTTCTCACTTAATACTGATTGAGGCCACCACATGGTTCAGAATTTCGAAAATGATCAAAGTGATATTAAGGAAGAATAAGAGCAGTTATTATTTATTATTTTGAAACTTACCCACAAACTTCAAATAACAAGAAAAATCAAGAGGCATTTGAAAAGAAGAAAGCTTTTTTACCAACAAAACTTTAACTAGAAAGCGAAACATTGAAGCCTAACTATGGAGTATCAGTAGTTTATTACTTATGTTGTTGTAAAGCTTTGACAATGAAAGGCAATACAAGAGAAAGACTGAAGGTGATGATGTGGCTGTAGAAGAAAATGACGAAGATGTGCTGAATAGGAAGCAAAAGTAATGTATGAGTTTAGAAAGATATTGGGTAAGACAGACATCTAAGGAAAACGTGTTGAAGAGGAAAATCAAGGTTATTGGGTACCTGTTGAAGTATAACTACTTCATTGTCAATATCTAGTAAAAACATCCATAGGAAATCCAAAACAAGAATAGCAGGAAAATATCCAGATACCAAAAAGCGATATACAATGTATTTTCAAAGCTTCTTATAAATCGTCACTTTATCACATATAACAGGATAGCTTTATAGCTTTTTGGTCAAACTTCCTTCTGTTAAAGCGCTGCATCATTGCCATTAGGAAACAGGTAAAATCTGATAAACGTTTGGTGGCTTAATTTTGCAAAAGGAATAATTTGAAGGAATATTCGAAAGGAGGAAATTGTGACCTACATATATATCTCCTAGCACTTCCTTATTCATGTCATCTATCACTTTCGCTGACAATTGCAGTCTGAATAATAAGAACGCGGATATCGTTCAGCGGTAGAAATATTCCAATATAAACGGTCCTGAGCGCGGAGAAATATTTTCGAAATAAAATTGATGGGGTCTCATAAATGGGGCGTTGAGAGCTTATCATATACATTGATGTTCAATATAAACGCAATACGCAAAATTCAGATTAGATCGCTGAGATTAGATTCAAAAAGATTACTTCTGGATAGATTTTTATAGTTTTATTTTGTGGAAGCGACAGGCTTAGTTATCAGTTTTAACTTGCAAGTCTGATATTTTGATGATAGTTACTGATTTATTATAGAGGACGCCTTGTTAACGAAATCTCAAAACTTCATCATATCACCTCTGTGTTTTTATGTTTTGTGTCTTTATATATATACCCTGATTCATATTTGAGTCATAATTAGTATTTTACTGGGCGAGAGGGATATTGTAATAGCGAAAAGTTTCAATTTGGGGTCAACCTCCTTTTGCTTCTTATGGTGTATCAAGAAAATCTATCTCACTATTTCCGCCAGTCTATCAATGTTGATGAAATTTGGAGTGCACTATGCTTTGGGGTAATGTAGTAATGTTTTTTTGGAAGTCAGTGTAGTGGTGTTAGAGCAAGTAGCAAGCAACAAAAGTCTTAAAAACTGCTTCAAATTTACTCTTAAGAGGCGTGGTTTCTCACCATATTCTGTTCTTTTTGAATTTGAGTAAAATTGTGGTGGTAAGGAAGGTGCCAAAATTGGCAACGCCACCTCTTTTGTATCCACAAAAGTACTGTCCATTGACCTAAAAATGACGTCGGTATCATCTAACCTACCTATCTAACCTATCATCCTCACGTTGCCTTCGAAGACATGTCTGTAGACATACCAAAGATGGAGATACTGTAATGCAGTCTTGCAGTTCGGTACTAACGTGGATTTATCGTGGAATAACTAACCAAAAACCAAAATCCGTCTTCTGATTTTCTTCATCTTCTCAGAAAGGTGGTCTGATTGGGCTGGAGGCGAGGGTAGGCGAAGAGAATGGGGAAAATATTTTTTTTTGTAATTTCTAAATTTCACAAAGGACCATACCTATTCGAACATTGTCTTTGAACATACATGTTTGCAATTTTCTTGTACCTACATATTATGTATAATTGTAAGTAAGAAACTATTTACTGACTTGATTGCTAAATAACCTCCCCATGTACCATTGCAAGTAATTACTAAGAGCTAAAAATTGTTAAGTAACCGAATAGAAATGCAGCAGCGTTTTAGTTCACCTACCTGATATACTGATGTTCAAAAAAATCGCCATCTGAAATCTACCGGCGGTTTGCGCGTACCGATTTTTTTAAAATGAAAGAATCGCAAGACTTGATGGAAAATGCCTTGTTACTTCCCACACCGATAGGTGAGGGGAGCATTGTGATCGTGAAAATTATCGATTTTGAGATAATACGCCTTTTGGGCGTTTTATGACGTCTACATAACGAAAATGCATGTCACTCATTTCCGTCGATCTGTCGGTCTGTCTGTTGGCGTATTTTTAGCCTAGTAATCTCAGTAACCGCTGCATGGATTGTGATGAAATTTGGGTAGCTATATGCTGTGGGGTCGTAGTAGGTAATGCTGCTATAATTTTCAAAATCGGTGCATTGGCGGCGGAGTTATTATCGAAAGTAAAAAATTTCAAATATTCCTCAAACATCGTTTTAGAAGGTTCTGATGATTTTCTACTTTTTTTTTTGAGTGGGGGAGAAATTGGGGTGGTTGGGCGGTGTGGGGTAGTAAAAGTGAAAAATTTGTTATATTTATAATAGGCTATATATTGAGCTGTGAAAAAAGTGGCATATTATACGTTTTTAGATATATCTGAACATTACTTAAATATTACAGAACGCAATAGACTTTTGACGTATGGATATGCGAGTATTGCTTTTTAGATCGTTCTGTATTATGCGTAACGGGGAAATTGTTGAATAGATAGATCATAATGAAAATTCAACATAGCGTAGCGAGGATGGAAAACGCGTATGGTTTTTATAAATCGTGTCAGTGGCGGCGCAGCAATAATAAAAAAATGAAGTCAACTTGATTGACTCAGTACTTCCCACGCATTACGGTGATACCATTTATTATTTTCCCATACTATGAAGCTATAGTCTGAGTTCCCCTTGTAACCAAATCATCGCCCGCCCTACCAAACAAAGTGTGGTATTCCGCTAGGTCTTCCTTTCACAGGTCAATGTATAAATTGTATAGCCTATTATGAATAAAAAAATGAGTTTTATGACCCCCCCATCCCTAAAAACATAAAACGTCTAAAAACGAAGTTTGAGCTGTTGCTATATTTTTTGTTTTTTATTATTACTGCGCCGCCACTGACACGACTTCTGAGATCCATAAACGTTTTCCATCCTCGCCACGGTAATAGTAGCACAATATTGATTTGATTTCATTAAAATTAATATATAACAGTTTCCAAGTTGCACAATTCAGAACGAGCTAACGCAATATTCGCATGTATACGTCAGAAAAATTTAGGTCCCTTGGCAAGACAATGTTCGGATGGACCTAAAAAAGTCTATTACGATACTAGGTCTTCCTTTCACAGGTCAATGGATAGCCTATTATGAGTACAACAAATTTTTGAGTTCTACGACCTCCACCTCCCAACCACCCTAATTTCACCCCCACCCAAAAAGCAGAAAACCCCTAAAACGCCTAAAAAACGAAGCCTGAGCTGTTTTTATATTTTTAGTTTTTTCATTTTTGCTACTTTTTGTAATTGATTGTAATAAAATTTTTACACAGTATTATTACGGTGACGGGAATGGAAAACGCGTATGGTTTTTAGAAATCGTGTCAGTGGCGGCGCAGCAATAATCGAAGAACTAAAAGTATCAAAGCAGCTCAAACTTCGTTTTTGGGCCATTTGGAAATTCCTGATCACTTTAGTTCGTCCAAATAAAGCTTGCAGAATAAAAACTGTGTCATCTTACTGCCTATGGAGAGGGATGAAAGAAACTATTTACGAGAGTTTTTGTGTTGAATATTTTTTTGCAGCAGAGCGGGTGATGATTGCAAGGGGATCTCAGACTATAGCTTCATGCAATGGGAAAATAATAAAATGGTATCACCAATATGCGTGGAAGGTAGTGAGTCAATTAATTTGACTCCATTTTTGTTTTGTAGATAACACAAAAAATGCTGTCATCCGTTTCTGCTGGGCAGCTTATGAGAAATATTAGTATAAGTTGGATTTTTCACGTCATTTTTGTCGTTAAAAAATTGTTTATGTTATTTAAAACGTTTTGACGTTTTTTATATATGTTCTTGGGAGGTCCAACTATGACATGCATTAATGTCATCAGTTTTGATTATTTTTAACACCATTTTCAAAATTCAATGGAAAATTATTGAACGCCTCCTGAAAGGATACGGAAGCCATTGTTGAAATATAAACTACCTAATGAGGTTTTGGTGATATCATCTCTTACTCTCTTCGGCTTAAAATTTAGCCATTTTCATGTAACAGCGGTGATGGAGTCTACCCGTCCGGAAGAGGCCGTTTCTGAATATTTTAGAACGATTCTGAAGTATTCAAAAGCTTCTTGCATATTTAATGTTGAAACTTTTGTGCAAAACCACATCAGTGGCCAAGGGTGAATCCTAATACCTATTTATATACTTGGAATACAACTTTATCCAACTATATTTCTCTGGGGTAGTCCATTAGGAAAAGGCACAGGTAGCACATTCAGTTTCCGCTTCCGTAGCTTGCATAGTAGCAGTTGAAAAACAATTTTAGGGAGGTATCGGTTCTGAACTAACGGATAATAGTATTGAAAGAAGCCGTTGGCTGTTTTTTAACTACTACAAACACTTAAATCCACTGGTATATGAGGACTGGCCAATTAGTAAAATTCATTTAATTTTAATTAAACAAGATTAATCAACCTTTAGCTGCCTATTTTAAAGAACAACTACTGTACCACTGTCGGACTCAATATTGACAAAAAATGCTATTCTATACTCAGACCTGAAATTTATTGTAATATACTTAGTTATGGAAATTTTATATACGGTGATAAATAAGTGAGTCCCTTGTCATATCCCAATTCAGCTACCGTTAGTTAACCTTATATCATAATATTAGAACTGTCACCCAGAGTTTTGATCAGAAGAGACAGTTCGAATTATTTTTTGCTTTTTAGTTCATTTTTATTGGTATATACTATTTGTATACCAATGATCATGACTTACAGATCATCCTCGTCATTTCTCGCTATCGAAATGATGCTTTTTAGTGTAATAGCGAAGAACATCGTACAACTTTGCTATAAATTTGAAAAACATCTGAGATAATACTTCAAGTATTATTACTCAGTTTTTAAAATATTCATGTAAAGCTAATAGGTACTTTGAGCTTCTTTAATCGTTTTGGGTTAATAATAACTAAAAATGTGGATGAAATTAATATAACTCCTGTTTACCCATCTAGCATGTTCAGAAACAAAATATCTCAAATGTTTTAACTTAAACTTACACTCTTAACACTTAAAAAAGATGTATGACGATAAGGTAACACCGCATTGCAATTACACGCTTAAAAGTGTTGGTGAAAACATTATGCAAGAGTTTTTAGCTGTATTTACAGCTGTTTAAAGTTCATTTTATTAACTGAAATAGCAAGCATGTTTTGGGTTATAAGCAAAAAACAGAGCAGGTTGTTTCAATTTTGAGAAAGCCTTCTCTCCTAATACACATATTTTGAAACAGAAGTTACTATATTAATCACACTACTACAAAATTTATCCAGGTATTATTGCAAAATACATGTAGCAGGAGTTTTTCACAGATTCTCTTTTTACAGATCATATGAAACATCTACAAAGACTACACTAACAGTCGATCAAGATGCTACGTGCAAATTTTGAAAAAATCCTTTCATTGGCTCCAAGCTGTATACTTGGGCTTCTATTATAATATTGTGACTATTGAACATTTTAAATCGCCGAAAGTTGGAGACGTAAAGGAAGCTGAAATTGATGAGTATATGGTATTTTTATGTATTAGCGACAAAACAAAATATTAGATCTAACTAAACATCAATCTTAACAAATATATGTGAAAGGAAGTTTGTGTTAACATTATTTATTTAGACAAATTTAGATTTAGAAATCAAACATTGTTTAAATTCTGGCTAACGATTCTTTTTAAGGAAGCATGCTTAGTTTTTAAAAACGTATGAGTTCTATGCAAAGTACGCTAGCTATTAGAAAAATGAAAGCATTATTTGAAAATATATGTTATTATGGTTATATGGTATTGGATGAAAATTGTAAATATTTTTGTGTACATGGAATATCTTGGGGAAAAATTTGCAACGACTATTGCTGGTATGCATTTCATTGACATGTTTATGGAATTTTAAATTTATCTATAATCAAATTTTGTACAGTGAAATTATTAAGAATCAATGTTGTGTCTTAAAATGCCCGAAAATTACATACTGCCTAGGCTTAGTTCACAAAGGTTTTGTAAATAGGTAGGCTTTTGAGTTTGAGTATTTTGTGTAAAAATACGTTACATATTTGTTAATTTGTACTGTACATCTTTAGTGAATATAAAAACTATTATTACATTAAAACTATAGTAATTTAGTGCTGTTCAGTTGAGATAATTCAATACAAAACTTACTTTGAAATAACTGTTGATTTAACCTTTTTATTGAATAGGTATTGTGAACTTACAACTATTTTTTTCAGCGTAGTTTGTATAACAACAAATAGAGTCTGGTCTGGAAGTTCACATAGTCTAGCGAGGTGTTTGTGCCTAGAATCTTGTTCAAAAGTCACATAAGCAAAATATCACTTGTCTAACGTTTTTAAACAGTAATGTGCGGAGTGCATAATCATGCAAAATGAGTTATATTGAATGAGTTATACTCAAGCAATACTGTAAAAGCCTAAAGATGAGTTCAGTCGCTGCTATCATGGATGCGAATTTTCCGATACTCTTTATCATTCTGTAAAAGAGACCAAGCATGAATGCCTGGACTCCTGACTGACGAGCTTATTGTTTTTGCTAAATGGATGGTAAGAAGGTCAAAAAGCTGCCTTGTTAGCTATTTAGCTTGCCTGTTATGATATCCCAGAACTTCTTTGCTCTGTACGTCCATGGAGGATTGCAATAATTTATCCGTTAAGTAACGAGTTTCCGCATGTAGCTCACCGCAACAGGACTACGGAAGCAGATAGCCACAGGTGTGCAATTCCTAACGAATTAATTGAAGTTCCTTATTGCACCAGACGGGAACTTGTACAGGGTGGTTCCAAATGGTTTGGATGATAGCATTAAGGACAGCAAAGTAACGAAAAATGCACCAATAAGGAGTCCTTAAAATGCATTGAGCCTTTTACATTACATCATTATCATAGTCACAATGTCTTAACAGACATGTTGTGAACTCGTAGAATGCATTTACACATTTTACGAGTTTCCCTTGGGATATCTTTAAGATCTTTAATGCAGTAGTTTCCCATTTACTTTTTGCATCCTCATGCCATTGAGCAGATGGTATCTACTGGTTCATTCGCCTTTAGGGGCAATTTCTCACCCCAAGGACAAGAAGGCGTCCTGACTCTTCTCAACTCGTCCACCCGAAGCTGCTGGTTGAGAAGAGGTTACTGCTTATACCGACAGTAGTTCGGTGTTCCTTTTAGTCGCCTTTTACGACACGCAGGATATACGATGGGAGATATTCTAACCCGCCCCCACACGGGCATTTACATTACAAATCAACTGCAAATCATTTGGATGAAGTCATTCATGTATGGGACACTCACATTATTTCTGTTTCACATGAAAAATGTACTTTCTACCACTTCGAACTTGAACTGCAGTTATTGTGCAAGTGCAAGTTAACCACGATGGCCGTATAAGTGATTGTTTCCCAAATCGCGGGTTTTGATTCCAATGCTAAAAATAACTGGGTCTCCATATCTATAATATTTTACACTACAGTATCACAGATCTGTGACAGTAATATTCTTTATTACTCAAGACTGATGATAGAATCAGGAGCTTTAGAAAACCTGGAACATATATCAAAGGCATATACCTTTTGCGTTAGTTTGCTGTACCACGGTGAGCTGTGTTGGATACTTAATGAATCGCACACCCAATATACTTAATATAAAATTTTCCGTGGTTCATGTAGAGCTTAGCTCAAGTAGGATGTAACAGCTTATTAGACACCACTATGAAATTTGTGATGTTTCTAATTCAACAGTCTTTTAAATTTATATCTGCTTAAAATAGAGTCGATAACGACGACGATGGATGAAAGTAATCCAGTACTTCTTGGAATACCTAGAAGAACATAACAAAGTAGAGATGTTCCGAACTCATTCAGTGACGTGAACTTCGCGAAATGGTTCAGAATGTCAAAAAAATTAGCATTATGTTTTCCTGAAAATAATAAAATACAGTTGTTATTCTTTCTTGACTAGTGGGACCAGAACCATCTCAAGATAATCTACAAACATTACTGTACGTCTGGCTTATCGTACTTTTCCAGAAATAATTCAGTTGCTCCTATCAGCTAACTCTTGATTTTGCTGGGCTATGCACGTCTTCATACTTGAGCATTCTTTCAAGATGCAAAAACATTTCTGTGTAGCATGCATTTGGTACCCATCTTTTCTGATCAGCTAAAATTGACAATGGAACGATTTACGGAAGTTGAGGATTGTTGAGCTTCTAAATTCTTCACGGAAGTGCAAGCAGCAAACGACGTCAGATAGTTACACGCGGCAGTTATGCGTTGTTAAGGGCAGATAAGCATAACTGCTGACACAAATGGTTGTGAAAAATATATCTTGGTTAAAGCGAAATTCTAAGCCTAGCCTTAAAGTTGAGTTTTCTTTAGATAAGCAACGGATTTAAGCGAGTCGACTAGTGGTTCATCATAGGGGCTTGCTTCGACCAAGCTTATAGCGAAAAAACATGAGTAGCTTTCCTTAAAGGCTAACACCATGATTAACTGTATACTTGCAACTTTATCCAAATGTTATTATTCAGGCATTTAAGAATAGACTACAAATAGACACTATTTATACAGGTTTTACAAAGACCTTTGGCAGGGTGAATCACAAATTATTAATTGCAAAATTGCGGGCATTAGTAGCTATTTTGTAGGTCGCATTCAATATGTTAAAATGTGGCAATGCCTCCTGTCGTAGTCACGTCGGGTGTTCCGCAGGGCAGTCATCTGGGTCCCCTTCTATTTCGTCGCCAGAAAAGCTTTAGTGTGATTTGGATAATTTTGTTCGATGATGTGATATAAATTTATCATGTCTTGATTTGGATAAGTGGTAAATTAAATTTTTCAGAATCTGTTAGCCTACAGAATTTCATTACACAATAAAAAAAAATAAAAGAGATCGGATTAAGGATCTAGGGTTTATATTCGATACGAAAATGACGTTGCTGTAAAGTACTCAAAATTCTAGGATTTGTTCAAATAAATTTTAAAGACGTTTCTCTTTAAATCATTGTATTGTTCTCTGGTTAGATCTGTCCTAGAATTCAAATCTGTAATCTGGTCACCTAATGAATGTTGGTGCTGTTAATTCTTAGGAAAAGGTTCAAAGAAGTACTCTTTGTGATTGACGCATGGAGTTCGACTTGATGTATCTATATAAAATTATCAATCATGTTAGGCTAACCTCACCTGTTGGGTTTTATTAGAATTTGATATGAGTATTTGCAGTTCCTTTGTACCAATTGTACCATACAAATTATACCCAAAATGAATCATTCAAGGTTTTTGAAGACGGCCAATAGTACAATACTGAGTTACTTGACTCATCAACTTCAACAGTCAGGAAATTTATAAGATATCTGTAAATTGTGTAGTGTGTACTGTACATTCTGATATTGTATTTTCTTTTCATTTTTTGTTAAAATGACAAGTCCGTAAACTAGTAGATAAATAAACTTATAAGCTAAATAAAATCCACCTGGAATGGATACCATTATACGCAGGACATGACGAGCTGGCAACTAGGGTTGCATATAATGTAGCGAAACTCATAACCTCTTCGTAAATGAAATAACGTAAAAAGTACCCAACACTACCATAAAAGTGATTGACGGGAACAATATACATAATATGTTAAAGCAATCATGCCGGATCTAAATAGATTCACTATTACGGAAAGACACTGGATCCTTACTCGGGTGATAATTTAATTTTTATTTTTAATTGCCAATTTTCTTATTTCTCGGTTTTGGTTGCAATTTATTAATTATCATTATTAAAAACATTAAAATTTATAAATCTTTTCAGTATATAACTCAAACCTAGTCCATACAACTTATTATAGAAAAACATATATTTTGTAGATGGCTTAACAGTAAAATAAACCGAAACGTTGTAAAACAAACAAGCAATGTTTTATTTGACCGCAAACATATTTGACATACCACTTTAAAATATAGAATTCAAAATTTGGTGCTGGGGCTTGTAGTTATGTTTTTTTTATGGTCGGCCTCCCGCAAAGGCTGAAGGCCTATGGCGCTGTAGAAGCACTGCGAGAGGATACGTATCGGTTCACGTTAGATTTGAAACGCTACAGGTTGTAGCCGGCGGGAAACAAATTCCCCGGCAGCTGATTCCACAGCGTCGAAGTTCTCCAGAAGAAGGAATGCTGGAGGAGACTGGTTCGGGGAGTAAGGACCTCGACCTGGTAAGGATGAGCTCGCAGAGCTTCTCTAGTGTTTCTGGTTCGGACGGCCTGTGGTGTTATTATCTGAGAGAGCTCACTCGAACATCTTCCGTGATAGAATCTGTGAAACAGGGATAGGTCAGCCACCCTCCTTCGATGTTCCAGGCTGTGGAGGTCCTTTGTTAGGTTAGGCGTATCGATTAGTCTAATCGCTCTTTTCTGGATAGTGTCCAGAAGCTTTAGAGAGTGCTTCGGAGCGCATCCCCACACATGGGAGCAATACTCCAGCGATGGTCGGATCTGTGCCTTGTAAAGCAGCAGCAGTTGCTCTGGTGTATACAACTTCCTACAGCGGAACAAAACTCCAAGCTTCTGGGATGCCGTTTTAGCAATACTGACGACGTGGTCGTGCCAGGACATGTTATTGTTGATGTTGATTCCCAAAAGCTTGACGGAAGGTGATTCGACTATGGGGTGACCCTCCATTTCCACGGTTGGTAAGCCATCGTGAGACTTCCTTGTAAGTGTTGTTGTTTGAGTTTTTTGTACGTTGAACTGTACTTTATTTGCTAATCCCCACTCGACAACTGTTTTGATATCTGCGTTGATCTGTGAGGCATGCTGCTGTCGCCGACGTACCGTCTCCTGGGATGATAGCGGCTTGCTTGGTTCCATGCACGACACTAATGTACTGTCATCTGCGAAGCTGTAGATTGGATTGGATGTTATTTCCAGCAGCTCGTTGATGTACAGTAGAAACAGTGTAGGGGATGGGACAGATCCCTGAGGAACACCGGCGTTTATTGAAAATACGTCTGATGAACAGCCCTCGACTACAACAAACAGAGATCGGTCGTTCAAAAAGCTATTCAGCCACTGGCGCAGGCCAGGAGGTAGTCCATAAGCAGCAAGCTTGACAAGTAGTCCGTCATGCCACACTCTGTCGAAAGCTTTCGATATGTTAAGTGCAACAACACGGGATTCGCCATGATTGTCTATTGCTCTGTTCCACAAGTGAGTGACGTAGGCAAGGAGGTCACCTGTGTAGACCTGTGCTTGCGGAAGCCATACTGGCGATCATTTATGATGTTATTGTTGTCCAGGTATTTATGTACAGAATGAGTTCCTATCGGATAGTTCTCAATTTAATTTATACACATTATGCATGTCATATCATTCATGTTGGTCAGTGTTTAAAATCCAGTGCAAACAAAACGAATATCCAACTAGCTTAAAATGACAATTTCGTACTTGAAATAAACTTTCAGTATTTTTCGGTATCAGAAAACTGGATGCGTTCAACATATTCCGATACATTCCATCAAAGAGACGAAATGCGGATGCGTAATTCAAAACGGTTGTTTAATCTTGCAGATTAGAATCAAGAGAGGCTGCTACGTGGACCTCAATTAATCTCCCTAGTACAAAGTGCCCTCCCAAATAGGCCATCAGGGTCGTGTTGACCGGAAGGAAGCAGGTCAGTGACGGTGATTTGCGGTCGTTGATCCTCCATTGTTCCGGACGTGGAACTTGTGCTTAATGTTGCCTGCTTACGGTCTAAGGTCCAAGCTAAACGAGCGCCAATGCGCCACGCTTTCAGCACGAAAAACAATGCTTAATGGAGAAGTCTCATGATACTCATAATAAAATAAGCAGTTACGTATCCGTAAAATATAGACGAAAAGTAATTAGTCAGTGAAAAAATTTTTGAAATCCGTCAATAAGTGGCAGAAAAATCAGTCATTAAAGTTTGCATATTTTGCGCGAAATAGTTGCCGCCTTCAATTTGGCTGTGACGTCACGATTCCGCAATCCGCATAGCCAGCCGTCTGTGCCGCGCGCTGCCGTAGATCTGTGCATCGTGGTATCGTGGAAGCTGTAGAGTGTTTTGTATGTACATAATTTGATTTTTAAATAAGTGTTTTTTAGTTTTTTACCATAACGGAAGAAGGGCTTGTAAAAGGACAAAGTCATTAAAATATCTCTTATTGATCTAGAAACGCTTTAAGATAATAGTTTCGTGAGAAAGTAAACGCAAATAAAAACTAGCATTTGTTGATATTTTTGTTATTGTCTCTTTGCAATACTGAGGGATGACTGTTGTGTTTAAAGTATAACTAACTGAACTGTAGCAACTCTTAGAAGATACTGATTCTTTTGAAGGAGAACTCTCGGGTGATTGGGGGATGGTCATCAGACACTTATATTCTGTATCGTTCGTTTTTTTCCTTCTCATGATTGTTTGCACTTTTTGATCTTTTTGTTTAACTTTGCTGTCAACTTGCACTTTGTTTAAATATTGTTGTCGGGATTATATCTGATACATTCACTGTGCAATCCTTAGTGGATTTTCTAGTACATCCGGCTCTTTGTATATTGAATGACACTGAATTACTTCGAAAGATTGCCAACTTGAGGTCGATGAAGCATCGTTCTGCAATAAATTTTCTAAACATTCTGCGCGTCGCCTTTTTTCATATGCTCAGAGTTTTCTTCCAGGATGAACAAATTTTTGACAGTCAAACTTATGAGGGCAGCCTTCAGTTTTCAGCTTTAATGTACCACCAACTAGTTTATATTTGATTAGATTTTCAGTATCATTTTTAAGCTTTATCAACAAAAACATAAGTTACGAATCCGAAAATATAGAAATATATAACACAGTAAAGTAATTCAGCATATGTAACGTCAAAATTTTATGTATCAGATATCCTATTAATGTATTTATTCAAGAAACGAAGACATGTGGAAGGCTGCAGAAGGGTCGTTTCAGTCCCGGCGAAAGACAGGATGGATTTCACTTCAAAACTGAATAGAAGCCATGATGATCATTCAACAGATAGGATAAATGCAATAGGTTAGCTAAATTATCGTATGTGTATATGCCTATACCTCATACAAGCATTGCTTTCGAGGTGGCAATGTTTGTAACTCATTAATAGGTACAAATAAATTGAAAAAAAATGAACTAACTAATTTACTATTGGGTAAAGTAATCTTTAACAACCAGTGAAGCTATCCATATATAGTTGATAATAATTAATACTCATCAATAGAAGATAAATACAATGGTATACTCGCATCAAAATGATCCTCACAAACATATTTTATACTTTTTGGTATTATTAAATCCCGTTTCACCACTTTGCACCACTTCTTTTGCATGCAAAGGTACGTGGGAAAAAACTTTATTAAGTGTTTTAATCGTTGTGCTCACACACTTAGGAACAATGCAATATTTTTTTATAACATCCTTTTTTAATGTCACTCATCATAGCAATATTATTTGAAATGCACTAAACTACAAAACAAATGAGACGATTGGTTGCTCAGCTCACGACGCCACCACCACGCTGTGCCTGTGTGCGTTGTCTGATACGTGCGTCGCGTCGTGTGGCTCAGCGGCAGCGGCCGCCCGCACTGGCTACGGAGCTATGACGTCACACCACTCGGTCAGTCGTGCCAAAAATATTTCTGCGGAGCGCGACTTTGAAACATTGTAACTTTTTTGTCTTTAGAGATATATTCATATTTCTTCCACGCTTTTCTTTTATTTTTCTTATATTTTCTTTTCAATCGAAAAAAAAATTTTAGTAAACTTCTCCATTGTTCAAATTATGCGTGAAGAAAACAGGCCACATTGACGACGCACAGTGGTTGATTTGACTCATTTAGGCTGCGTTTCCACTAGAGATGTGCGAGGATGTGTTACGAGGAATGCGCCTTTAACGAAGCTATAGAATCGCTTGAGTGACCTCGCTTCGCCCAGCACAGCTCCGGTGGAAACAGCTTAGCTGAGCGAGGTTTTTGTACGTACAAAACAAGGCATGTTGGCGAGAAATGTGTGCTAGGAATGTGTTTCGAGGGATGTGTGCTAGAAATGTGTTGCGAGGGATGTGTGCTAGGGATGTGGGCGAGGGATGTGTGCTGTGGATGTGCTGTGGGTCATAGTATGTAATGCTGCTACAGTTTTAAAAGTCGGAGCATGGGTGTCGGAGTCACTAGCAAAAAAACGTAGGGGTTGTAAAACTGAAAAATTTGTTGTATTCATAATACGCTGTCTATTGACCTGTGAAAGAAAGACCTAGCGGCATAACGCATTGTTTTGGTCCATCCATTAGGGAATTTTCTGATGTACACGTACACATACGAGTGTTGCTTTAGATCGGTCTGTATGATGTAACCTGCAAACTGTAGAACCGATGTTAATGAAATGTAGATACAGTATTAGTTCCGGGAATGAACATATAAAAATAGGTCAATAACTGCTTAATTGGTGGTTTAATAAGTGTTAATCGATTCTGCTTGATGTACTGAGTCGAATAAGACCTCTCCCAGACTAAGGAAAGACTCCGATGAAAATCTGCGCTACTTTAAAATTTCAAACCTAACCTCAAAATGACTTTGATATTTCGATTATTTTTCATGAAATATGTGATGTGGTCAAGCTATATATCGTGCAAAAGTACTAGATGAGTATAACACAACGACACCAGTCGCAACATCCTATAATGAAAAATAAAAACGTTATGATACTTTACAGTGATACAATAGCTTGAATATTGAGGAAATATGAGTAACTGAAAACCAGGTTAGTTTACATTGAATTAGGTTTGTATAGAAGCATAACGGGGAGGGGGCCTGCGGGAGCCCGGCCTCCCCAGACGTCACTGACTTCGAATGTTTTGAATAGTCTAAACAACAGGTTCCCCAGGCACGGTTCTTACCTGTTCGGTTTTTTCATAGCGTCCGGGAATAGGCCCCAGAAGACCTTTTTTTAATTCATTTTCAACTGAGAATCAAAATAAACGGTTGTACAGTCTAGATTTGATACAACTCGAGTCAAGACATCAAGCCGAGTCGCTTGACACATCTTCTTACCTCGACCGATTTGCTTAGTTTATGTTAGGTATGGAATTTGCGAATTTTTCAAAGTAGCATAGATTTTCACCAAAATGTTTTCTAATGCTGGTAATGGTCTAGCTCGACTCGCGACTTCAAGCCGAGTCAATTAGGACCCATTTCAGCTTCAATAATTCAACTAGTTTGGTTGAGTTAGGTTAGGTTCGGAATCTTCAAAATGCTGTAGTTTTTCACCGTAGCGTTTCCTCAGTCTTGGATTGGTATCGTTCGACTCAGGACGTCAATTCACGTCGATTGACATCAACCCCAATCCCTGTTTCGAGTTTCGCTAAAACGAACCCTTACCGTTTTTTTAGGAGGGGGTGAAATTGGGGTGGTTAGGGGTGGGGGAGGGATGCACAACCGAAAAAATACTAGTATTAATAATAGGCAGTCCATTGACCTGTGAAAGAAAGACTTGGCGGGATGATATACTTTTTTTAGGTCGATCGTAATATGGCCTTGCTTATAACAGGACAGCAAACCTGATCATAGTAATAGAGAACTACCTCACTTCAAGGTACGTACGAGGACGATTTTTCAACAATATTACACCTCCAGTACTAGTACCTAATGGAGTCCCCCAGGGATCTGTACTAGGACCTGCTCTATGGAATTTGTATCTAAGTGATTTACCGGTCAATAACATCTCGGGAACATTACTATCTCAATATGCAGACGACCTTTGTGTGCTCAACCGCTCAAAGAACCCAACCACTGCTGTAAGACGCACTGAATGGGCAGCTAGGGATATAATAGATTACTACAAACGCTGGGGACTGAAGTGCAACCCACAAAAAACTGACTGTATTTTATTTGGTTTCGCTAGAAACTTTCCAAGGACTATACGCGTCGAAAATGAACAGGTTCTCTTGAAAAATTCAGTTAAATACCTTGGCGTTCAACTCAACAGGCGACTCAGCACCAAAGCACTTATTGAAGACAGAATTAAACAAGCGAAAAGAGCAATTGCATCAGTGGACCCTATCATAGGATGGAGATCGAAAGCTGACGTAGACCTGAAAGTCAAAGCTATCAATTCCTGTATCTTACCAATACTGGATTATGGCACCGTTGAGCTGCTCCACGCCTCTGCAAAACGGGATTGCAAAAACTTGAACGCCTTGTCAAAGCGACGTATAAGAGGGCAGGAGGTTTTCCAAAGTCCCTACCCGACTCTGTTTTATGGGAAATGCTAGACTGTGATCCTTATCACGTCAGGATCGCAGACTTACAAAGGTCACAGCTACAGCGCATTCTTGGTAGCAACCTTGAAGGACTTCCATCTATAGAACAATTACACCATACTGCATACACCAGACACGGTCAACACTCTGTGCTCCTACCAACAACCAGACTTGGAGGTACTGCCATCCCCGGGCTTCCAAACAAGAAGACTAGACGACTTCCACCATCCAAGAGACCAGGACCACCTGTGCAGCGGGGACGTCTATAGTTTGGATTTAATGTAACACTCTATACGAAGCATAATTAATATGTATAACATTAAAACACAGCACGCTCACACTCGGAAGTATCCGAAATACCCATAACAAAAACACAACACAAACAACAACCTTCACCCCGACGGGAGTGACTAAGTACTGTAACACTCGAACATTTACCTGTATCTCAAGCATATAAAATAAAAACCTACTTACTTACTTACTTATAACAGGAACCAAGGTACTTAGAATTTTCTGATGTATACATACGAATATTGCTTTAGATCGTTATGTACTGTGTAATCTGAATTTGATTTGAATTACATTTCGACATAGTATTAGTACCGTATGGAGGATGGAAAACGCGTATGGTTTCTAAAAATCGTGTCCGTGGCGGCGCAGAAATAATAGAAAAACTAAAACTATAAAAACAGCTCAAACTTCTTTTGTAGACGATTTTGGAGTTCCTGACCCAGTTAAAATTTGTAGAATAAAAACCGTGTCATCCTTGTTTCTACGGAAAGGGATGGAAGGGACTATTTACGAGAGTTTTTGTGTTGCTTGTCTTTTTGCGGTTAGTGGGCGATGATTTGGTTGCAAGGGGATCTCAGGCTGTAGCTTCATGCAATGGGAAAGTAACAAATGGTATCATCATTATGTGTGGGAAGTACTGAGGCAATCAACTTGACTCCATTTTTAACTTGAAAAAAATCACAATTAACTGTTGCGTAATGATAACAGATTTCCATCCGTGCACTGTATATTATATGATAGTGACAGTTTACATTCAAAATAATGGTGTAATGGAATATTCGTCAAAAGCACATTGACGTCACGCCATGCTCACAGCTTGGTTTAATCTAGACAGGTAAAGGCATAGGACGTTGTTTGGCCTGTGTTATTTCAAGGTTTAATTAAACTTTGTACTCCAAAAATGCATTTACGCTTGCCAGTTAATTACGAAAAAGCAAAATGGCGGTTCGCCGGAAAGAGGTATTCAACAATGGACTCCGTTATCATTCCTTCATAGAACGCAGAAACCGTACACTTCTCGCTTTGCATTCCAATCAGAGATAATGTGCATTTACTTTGGTGGGGACTTTTGTATTTTGTGTTCATGCAGCCGACCCTGCTTTATGCAAAGTGAATATAGTTTAACATTCATATATTTATCTGCAGCATCTCTACGTTCTATAAAGGCGGAATTACACGTGCAGAAATTCAGTGGTGCCTGTAGGAACTGGCGCATCTGTAAATTAAACTAACAGGTGTGAAAACATCGACTTACATACAAGTTGAATTTTTGCATGCATACCTAAACCTAGAAAGTCTGTATCTTTCTGAAATCACTGGCGCCATTGGTGACACAAACCCACGGAAACACATAATGATCCTTCAATTTGCGTGTCTAGTACATGCCGGTTGATCAGGTTCTAGTTTGTTTTTCTTTTCGAAGGAGCTACTAACTTTCTTTGGTATACGGCACATTGCAATGGAGCGAAATAGTCTCCATTTACAAGACATTTTAATTTCACTCCCAAGTTCAAATGGTGTGTTGAAGCGTCTCTCGTGTGGGTATTAGATAGTGTCACACAATCTAAAAGAATATGAAAATGTTGTTGTGTATGCTAAGAGGGTTCTTGTAGCATGCAGGATCTTCTGCTGAGAGTTCTTGTAGAATCTGTGCAGTTGTACTGTAGGTTACGACTAATTCGTGGTTTTACCCACATACCGTCTTTTCGCTTGGTTGCAATTTTGTTACGCATTTTTTTGGCCGAGTATTGAGCGACTACTTCACAGGCTTCGCAAATTTCTGTCGACATATTGCGGGCCTTAACAAAATGAAATTGGCGGGCCAAATATTCCTATTTTTGGACATACAGCATAAACCGAGATGTAAACCTTTACTGGCACGTAAATACAACTGGGATGACTGAATGTGCATAATATGTTCAACTTACAGTTCAAAAATTTTCTTTAACCGAGATATAAAATAAAACAAAAGGAATCATCATGTAGTGTTGTACCAAAACCAGATAAAATACTATTGTAACGCTCATGTGTTTTACTTTGCCCTAAATTATATAATGAAATTCCCTGTGATCACAAAATAATAATTTCGTTTGCACTATACAAAAAGAGAATAAATACAAAACTGGATGACAAATGTGTCTCGACGAACCCCTTAAAAGCGTGTGAGTGGATTGCAATTTTTATCTTTAGCATTATGATGAGTATTGTTTCTCACAATTTGGGAACTGAATAAGATTTATTCCTGTCAACCATGAATACTGTCTGTAAAGGCATTATGTATATATAGGTTGCTTCCCAAGTTAGGACTTTTCAGGGCATATAGTACTCGCCCAAGGGAGTGATTTTTCCCAGTAACATATAACCGGAAGCTTTAGGAATATCCAGATATTGACCAATAATGAAATCCTCATTTCTGATTCCATCCCAGAGCGATTAGATGAAAACAGGAAAAAACAACAAAAACCCAATTTACAACGGAGGGGAGCATAGATGTTCGGGCGTGCGTTTGACTTCTCTACAATGTTTTCGTGCTACATCGGACTTTAGCAACAACATAAATGGTGCAACCGCGCAACGAATTGGTGGATATGATTTTAGTGTAAGGGAATGTGACCATTTCCATTTCGCGGCGCTAACATCGAATCATATCTATAGCACTCATGTCACAGGACCGCACTTAAAACTTCGCAGCGAACGAATAGTGAGTATTTTCTGACCTTTTTTTTAATTCTTCTGCTGCTGATTCATCATACATCAGATTCTTCATTTCAATGGCAGTTGTTTCTGGAAAGGAAGGTCCCAACTTTGGAAACACCCTGTATGTATATATTTATGTAACTTTATATTTGTATATATAAGTATATGGAAGTACTAGCCTTATGTCGTTTGCATTGATATTACTTGCTATGCATATTTAGCAAATAACTTGTTTTTGCTTATATATAATTTGAATTATCGTATAACTATTATAGTATAACAACATTTTTTGTGGGCTGTAGTCTGTAGTAGAATACGGCAAGTAAAATTTTATAGAAGCCACGCACAAGTTTTCTTTACTTTGCTCAACTCCTTTTATTTTCCTAAATCATGCATATTTTATACGTTCATTATTTTATATTATGTAGTCAACACCTGAACTATTATTGATCCGAATTTAGGAAGGATCATACAATATTACAGGTCTGCAGGATTACAGACTTTTGCAATACTTTGTTTAATTTTTCATCTAGGCCTAACTGTTAGTTAGGTGTAAATGTGTTTGATATAAGGAGGCCTGAGACAGATATAAGTGGGACAATGAGAACTATAATAAGTGGGTTTTATTTCCACAGATGTTCCCAGTGTAGGTATTTCGAACATTGTTGTAGGTAATGCATGCGCTTATTATATGATCTATTGTTTCTTTTTGTTGGTGACATTTCTCGCAATTATCGTCTGTTATGAATGGATATTTTATTAGTTTATCACTGTTATTTATTCTAACCGAGTGACCAACTTTTTGCCACGACCTCAAATTTTCGTTCTAATCGGGAAGTTTACGGTGCTTCCTCCAAGATCACTACCGAACATAAATAATAATTCTTTAGAGTCAGAAAGAATAAGTGATATAGGACGTCGCATTGACTTCTGAGAATAACTGTTTTGAAATCCATAACCATAATTTCTGTTGAACACAGTTTATTGAGTTTAAATGAAGATACAAAAATCTTCAATCACTTTTTCAGACTACTGATTTCTTCTGAGAAGTAATTGTACTTTACCTGATATTTTTCAGCGCCACCAATTGGGCACTCTATTATTACGTAATCAAAGTTAACTAGAGCCTCTAGAAATAACACTTCTACTAAAAGTGCAAAAATGTAACATTCAGAGCTAGAAGTGATTATGCAACATAGGAAAGAATTTACCTGAGTAAATTCGAACAGCGCACTCCCTGTGGAATTTGTTGGTATAAAAATTTAAAGTTCTTTGTTTTAGCCGAAAGCGATATTGACAAAACCGGATTTTTCTCGAACTAGTTTTTTCATGCTGATTCCAAATCTGTATTTAGTTTCTCTCTAGCACCTGTAGTTTTGACTATCTTTTGTATACGGACAAACGGACGGATAGACAGGGTCTTTGCATAAGCTGTCTTCATCATAATAGTCACAATGTCTTAACAGACATGTTGTGGACTCGTAAAATGCGTTAAGTCGGAGCTAGAGTATTGCCGACACGAATATTGTCAATAGTTTTGAGAACTGTAGTTCGTCATCGTTCGCGATTTTTACTGTCAGTTCAGTGGCGCTCTGGACACTCATATCCAGCAACTGTTTAGTCGTGTCCATCCAGCGTGTAGGGGAACGGCTCTCTTCGGTGAGAGCTAAAATGCAGAAAGTAGCAGTAAATGGAGAGTATAGAATTTTGACGTTTAGGGACGCTGCGGAACTAGCCACTATGTCGGGAAGAATTGGCCAACGACCTTCCTATGACACGAAAATATCGTGTGAGTGCCTTGGTGAGTGGCCACCTGACCACTAATCAAGATTTAGCTTTTGCGATTGCTTCTTCTAGATAAATAGATCTGCACTATTCATTAACGAGGATGTCCATATTTAATCTAATGTGAGTATGCAAATATTATCCTGCATTTCTAGTGGAGCCTCAAATCCGTAATATCATTTACACGACTGCTACTTTATAATGTAGCTTTTATTACTCTGAATCACAGTCTCCTCTCAATAACTAGTTTCTCTTTTATGGATTCTCGCTGCTGCTGTGAAGAAAAGTGTACCGGAGCTCGCTGCCATGCTTACCCGCCTCTTTCGGATATCTACCCCGGGTGAAGACTGGAAGCCAGCTTGTATCCAAAAAGGGATCCAAAGGTGATCCAACTAACTACAGACATATAACACTGCTTTCTGTGATCAGCAAAGTGATGATGGAGAAATGCATCACCAAGAGGTCATGAAATACCTTGAGCTCTATCAGTCAACGACAGATAATATTATAGATTGCGACATCAAAGATCGATCGGAGATCTCCTAGCTTACATCGCATATGTTTGTAGCAAACTCATCCATTCGTTTAGTGACGCTGACGTCGTTGCTCTCGATATTTCAAAGGCATTAGACCACCTGTGGCATGCGGATCTCCTAAACAAGCTTCCATCCTGTGGTCCTCCTTAAACTGTGCGGTTGGTAAGTAGACTCCCTCTCTGGTCGCATAATTTCTGTCGCTGTGTACATTTCTTCTTCCTTCCAAAACATCAATGCTGGAGCTCCAAAGGATCGGTATTGGCTTCGACATTGTTTCTGCTCCATGATAATGATTTCCTCAAAAAATATTTGGTGGAATTAAGACGGAAGTGCAAAACAGAAATGCGACAAAGGGTCAGGTCACTAAAATATGGAAAATTACTTTTACATGTAACTACTTTGATAGGAAACAAATTTCACTTTATATTTCTGGAACTGAACTTTGAGCTTAAGTAATACCATTGATTAACGTACCTAACAACACGTTAATCAATGGTAATACTACGGAAAGAATAGCGTGTTATATAAAATACACCAACTCGAGTATGGACCAGTATTATATTTCAAACACCACCAGTCACCAGATAATGACCATAAATTAACTGAATCACGATGTTGCATAAAGTCATTAAGTGAATAAAATACAAAACCACTTCTTTTGTTAGGGCCAATATAACGCACTATATGAAAGCTATTACTTCAATACAACATAACGCCACAATTTTGTTATTTATATATTATAATAAATGACTAAATTGGATTGCTAATTATAACAGCGGTTTACATGGTGATGATATCGATAAAATTTCCATGCAAAATTTTAATTTAAATATATTAACACAATATCGCCATCACATCCTCATATCTTTCTTATATTGCCAAAACTTCTATAGAATCTTGGAAGAGATACTTCCGAAAGTAGAACGTTACAATAACAAACTATTGATAAAGCATTGTTTCAGCTTTTACCGTATTTCCAACTTCATATTAAGGCTAAACTTATACATTGCCTTAGTTTCGACGAAACTTTTCTTGGCGCACTTTTATTATCTGCTTACGAAGTTTAAAAGATTGATTTTACCTTAGAAAGTTCTAGATATGAGGCAACTACTTATGACAAGAGGAATACATTGATAAAGTATTGATCTTGGAGATAAAAATTATCTTTAGTAAGAAACAATGTCTTTTTGCAAAAACAAAAAATGTTCTGAGGTTTAATTTTCAAAAATTATTATGATGATGGAGGCATAGTTCTCCAAAAGCTTGAAATTCAGTTTAAAGAGTACACTTCGCTTTAATATATTTTTGCCGCTTCCCAGCTATAGCTAATTTTGTTTCCTAACAAAGTCGGCAAACGACTTAGGCTTGCCTATAAAGAAACTGGTATTGTAACCTTCAAAGGTAGATAGAATTATACTGTGTAAGGCTTTCGCGGCCATCGTCCAATAAATTTGTGGTTCTTGGGTTTTTAGGCCGGCGTCGTTTAGCGTTAAAGCTTGACGTTTCGCCACCACGAGTGGATGGCATCTTCAGAAGCTATTTCACTTCGGCGACTTCCAAAATACTGACGGCTGGTGAATCTGCACCTGTATTTATACCTGCTAATGGTGACGTGGCCCAACCAGGTAGCGTTGATAGCCCCGCCCCTTCGCGATATGGTAGTGTCTTCAGGTCCTTTAGGATGGGTATCCATGTCCGGTTGACTTTCTGTGTTTCTTCTTTCCTGTTGAAATTATTATGATGTTTCTGTATTTCGATGGCTTCTCTTTGAAGTCTGGCATGGTATGAAGACGTTGCGGCAAGAACCTGTGTTTCTTCAAACTTGATCCTGTGACTTCCCTCCTTAATCGCATGTTCAGCTACCGCTGATTTGTCCGTATGGCCTAGTCGACAGCTAGCCTTATGTTCTGCAATTCTTGTGTTTATAGATCGCTTCGTTGTTCCTATGTATACACTCCCACATATGCATGGTATGCGATATACCCCCGGTGTTGTGAGTGGGTCTCTTTTATCTTTCACCGTTCTCAAACATTCCTGTATCTTTCTTGTGGGCTTGTAGATGGTCTTGACGTTTTCCTTTCGTAACGTTTTTCCTATTCTGTCTGTTATTCCAGGCACATAGGGTAGAAAGGCTTTTGCTATCTGTTTAGGTTCTGGTTTTGCCCTATTTCTTCTCATTGTCCTTGTTGTTTCCTTTTCTGTGTAACCATTTGCCTTAAGAGCATTCTTTAGATGTTCCAGTTCGGTGTCGAGTTCTTCTGGTTCGCACACTTTTCTAGCCCGTTCTGTCAAAGTTCTAATAATTCCGTACTTCTGAGATGACAAGAAAGATACAGGAATATTTGAGAACGGTGAAAGATAAAAGAGACCCACTCACAACACCGGGGGTATATCGCATACCATGCATATGTGGGAGTGTATACATAGGAACAACGAAGCGATCTATAAACACAAGAATTGCAGAACATAAGGCTAGCTGTCGACTAGGCCATACGGACAAATCAGCGGTAGCTGAACATGCGATTAAGGAGGGAAGTCACAGGATCAAGTTTGAAGAAACACAGGTTCTTGCCGCAACGTCTTCATACCATGCCAGACTTCAAAGAGAAGCCATCGAAATACAGAAGCATCATAATAATTTCAATAGGAAAGAAGAAACACAGAAAGTCAACCGGACATGGATACCCATCCTAAAGGACCTGAAGACACTACCATATCGCGAAGGGGCGGGGCTATCAACGCTACCTGGTTGGGCCACGTCACCATTAGCAGGTATAAATACAGGTGCAGATTCACCAGCCGTCAGTATTTTGGAAGTCGCCGAAGTGAAATAGCTTCTGAAGATGCCATCCACTCGTGGTGGCGAAACGTCAAGCTAAACGACGCCGGCCTAAAAACCCAAGAACCACAAATTTATTAGTAGATAGAATTTTATAACAAACAAAAAGAAGCCTTGTCTTTAATAGATTTTCATTCAAGTAGGCTTTGGTCCGGACTTTTTAACTTTTTTTGAAATTAATTACCTGAATATCAGTGAGATAAAAATGGATAAAGGATATGTTTTGTATTCGGTTGGGTCAAACACCAACTGAAACTTTTGAAATAATTACAAGTGCATATCCAGATAATAGTTTATTACGATGTAAAGTGTTTGATAGGCATAAGACCTTCAAATCAGGTGCCTTACTACGGTGGACTACAAAGTATGCGAACTGCCACAAAAATTGCAGAAATAAACGACTTCGTACAAAATGACCGCCAGATTTATGACAATGTTAAAATGGCTGATGGTTCCCCTAAAAAAATGATTAATGAAGACTTAGAGTCAATTTTAGAGTACCAGAAGGTCGCGAAAGGATTAGTTCCAAAAGTGATGACCACTCTCGAAAATAATTTATTCATTTATTATTTAATTATTACATTTGGACCTCACAGATAAAATCCAAGTTTCATTCACTACTCACTTATACAAATTTTTGCACACATAGTAACCGAAAGGGAGTAATAGGTAATAAAAAATAAAGGTAATAACAGTAAAAAGAGGTATGTAATTTAGATTAAATTATAGCGCAATATGTTAGTAGAAGTTAGAGTTTCACATTATTGCAGTCCATGGTACCAAAATTGATGTTTCATAGTAGTCTTAAGTGACAGACTAATAATAAAAAAATGTAGACCACAAAATTCATTGTGATATTTTTGGGCTCTAAACAGTGGCATATTAGCTTCGGCATTCGTACGCCGGACCCTCGGATCTAAAAGTTCAGCCTAAAAATCTAAAATCATTATCTCGCTTCCTATCAAGGTGAAATCTCGTGGCATGTATAGTTTGAGGGTACTAATTACAAATCAGGAGGTTGTTTTGAGTTTCAGCCTCAGGTAATGAAAATCAAAATTTTTCGGACCCTCGGATCTAAAAGTTCAGCCTAAAAACCTAAAATCGATATCTCGCTTCCTATCAAGACGACGAATCTCGTGGCATGTATAGTTTGAGGTACTAATTACAAATCAGGAGGTTGTTTTGAGTTTCAGCCTCAGGTAATGAAAATCAAAATTTTTCGGGCCCTCGGTATATAGAATTTTAGATAGTATGTCACTACAATCAATATAATTATCTGAAATTTTATGTAAAAATATATATCTGATATAATTTTATTCTTGTTTGCTTTAAATGTAAAACTTGAAAGTCTTTTATGACTGGTAAATCACTTCGTTCCAAATATTTATGTTGAACTCTGTCAATGCAAACTGTATGCACGGTATAGTAGGTATTCCCTATTATGTAGAGAAATATTAATTTACTACGTACATAGGCGCCTAGCAGGCACGTATCCAGGATTTGGTTTGGGGGGGGGGGTGGTCCATATTATGGGTGTCGTCACTTGCTTGACCTTTCGGGGTGGGGGGGAGTCCAAATTAGAGTTTCCACCTTAAATTTGCTCTTGTCCGGGGGAGGGGGGGGGGCAAAATGTTTGTGGATTCCATTTTTTAGACGACATTATATAACGTTTCGGGGGGGGGGGGGGTCTGGATCCCCTAGACGCCACTCTAAATACGTGCCTGGCGTATAGGTATATAGCGCTTTACGTTACTTGGTATTTATATGATGGATATTCATTGAATAGAATTTAATTGTGTGAGACATTACCGGAAGATACGTGGAAACTGGAAATGGTGAGATCTGTACCTTAGCTCAGAACCATTGAAAACAAATATGTCAAAGGTCTTATAAGTCATAGAATTGTAAGGTAAATAACTTTATACACTAAAAAGCCTATTGATTTTCTCCTAACAACATAAGTAATTGAAGAAGGCAGAAAGGAGTACTTCGGTAACATACTCACCGGTTTATTGGCCATATAGTGGGCCTTTTTGTACCTGTAGCTACACTAGTTCCCAAGAACCGCCCTTTTAACAAAGTCTAGTAAAACTTGTGGTCTTACCCCTCTTCTAGTTTCCTAAGCACCAGGATGGTCTATGAGTGGTAGCCCTAAACCCGACAATGACATAGAATATGGTCCCGTATACTTTTTCTTTATACACTATCGTCACTAGCAACCTACATTTGTTGGCTTGTTGCCGATCTTATAAAGGGGTGATACACGTACGAGCAAGTACGCGTACTTATGGCTCGACGACCTTTTTCGCCTGTGTGTCACCGTAAGTACGCGTACTTTAAAACCGTCGCGCAAACCGCCGGCGAGCCAACTGGTTTGAAACGTTGCTCGTAGCTGGTCTCAGCTCGTACTGCGAGCCGCGAGCCACCACTTTGTTTTGCCAGGCCATCGATGCGCAACGCTTGTTGTGTTTGGCGTTTGTTAAAAGTTTTGTTTATTTAGGAAAATTATCAAAATGAGTGATTTCAGCTTCACGTGCGTCACCGCGTCGAGCCGAGTAAGTTCGCGAACTTAAAAACCGCGTACTTAAAGTTCGTACGTGTAACACCCCTTTAAAGATATTATGACCTGTCAACAGTGCTTTTTATCTAGAGTGGGACTGAAACGCCACACTGTAGCTGCATGCCCCAATATGAGTTTCCTGGTCTGTCGGAGGTACACTCACATACCTCAGTTCACAGTTTTGTATCCACCACTTTATTTATATAGCGCTGTAGCGCAAAACTTGTAAAATACATTATACAGCACTACCGGGGCAGTGTGAAACAGTAAACATATAGATTAAAATGGAATATTATAGTCTAAGGTCAAGTCAGCTAGCCATTCAAGGGTTTGGGCAACATCATCTCAAATCAGATGGGGCGTGGGGCTGAAGAAATCAATTGGGCTTCCATACCCATCATTATGCTGTCAGCGTACAGTCCTCGACGATATGTGGAATAGTCTGATTAGTGGCACCGCACTCACAACTCGGGATAGGATACTTTTTCTATTTTGTGGATCCTATGTGCACACGCTCCGTGTCCCGTTTGGATTATATCAAGGCTCTTCCATAGACAGTTCATTTCAAGACTTCCCACGACGGACTTGAAAATCACCGATTAAAAGAAAAAACGCCAGACACGTCAAAAATTTGTCAAAGGGGACAACTTTCCAACCAAAAAATACTTCACCATGGTCTTCCCCTTAAAAGTTTTAACTGACAAGGGTGTCGAGTAATTTATCGTTTCCTAGTATATTTTTTTGAATGGATCGATATGTTTTCGAGAAAGTTGTAAAAACCTTTATGTATCTTAATTTGTTCAAATAGAAAATAAAAACGCACGGAAAAATCACTTTCTATTGCAATAAGTGTTCAACATGTTGCGGGTGATTCCCGAAACAATGATATAGACGATGTGTCCTGACGGACAGTTGCAAAAACATTTTGTGGGATTTCATGGCTGCTTTCGATGATGCGTTTACGAACGTCATCCAAACTTTCAAGTTGGGGACTAATCACAATATATTTTAAAGAGCCCCATGAAAAAAGTCTAAAGGCGCCAAACACGAGACCTAGCAGGCCCTTTTCGCCCTCTCTATTTATCTGGAAGCGCGTCGTCTAGATGTTGCTGACCCGGAAGAACATAGTGAGAAGCAGCGCCGTCCTGCTGGATATAGGTTTCAGCTTCATCGAGCATAGGGTTTCAGTGATAAGCGAATTGATGGTATTTCTCAACATACCCAAATAAATATCTCCATTAAAATTTCCATTTACAAACAATGACCCAATCACTAGGAGTATATTTCTTAACATGCCTATCTATACATTCATTTCTGGAGGTTCTGGATATACCCTTCCACAAAAGCATAAGGATTTTCATTCTTCCAATACCTGCAGTTACGCCTGTTAAAAAATCGAACCGAACTGGTTAATGGATGAAAACCATTTTATATTAAATTTAATGTTAAAAAACATATCGCGAGTGGGTTGGCTGAAAAATTTCAGTCCAGGATATGATTAACTAAATATTGAAGAATTATTGTTTTTTAATTATTTCACTGGTTTGGTTAATAGACAGATGACATACGGACATACCAATCGAAAGTACGAAGCCCATAGCATATGCAAACGTTAGGTTGGTTCCTTTTTCCCGTCGCAACTGTAGGGTAGGCAGGTATAAACAGGTACATCAATAATAGTAATTTGCACCAGTGTGGTTGATGCATGAAACCTATATCAAAATAAAGATAATTTTATTGCAAACACGTCGATATAGGGTTGTCTGCAAAAAATCAGTCTGGAATTCCGGTTGTCGAATTTTAAAGATCAAAATGTTACTGCAGTGAATACGTGCGCCAGAGAGGTCCGAGTGAACTATCCCGTGTATTAACAAAGGACGCAGCATAGCAGCTGCGTGTAGCTTGGCCCTTGCATGAAAGAGAGTGCGCATGTCATGTGTCCGTGAAATTGAAAAGGATAGCGATACACTCGTAAAACCTGTGCAATATTTTGGAGCACTAAATAATTTATGAATATTTTTGAAGGTGAAATTAATAAATCATTATGCACTCACCGTATTCTCACCAAGAAAGTTATTAAACTCTTCATTATATTTTTTACCCAAGGCCCATTGGTTAACTAAACTCCACTGTATTTAAAATTTCTCTTTTTACGAAAATTTAATTTCAACGAATAGTTTTTTATACGTTTCATCGTTAAAAATCAAGAACATCGTCGTCCGAATTGCATAGAAAATACTTTTTGGCCATTTTTCATCACAATTTAATGTTTATAAATAACAACAATCAGTATAGTAGTAGTAGCACGCTTTTTCAATTCAGAAGAATGAGGCAAACTGTTCCAATACAATGATGCACAGCATTTACGAGTATATCGCTATCCTTTTCAATTTCACGGACACATGACATGCGCACTCTCTTTCATTCAATGGCCGAGCTACACGCAGCTGCTATGCTGCGTCCCTTGTAAATACACGGTTGGTTCGCTAGGACCTCTCTGGCGCACGTATTCACTGGCAGCAATATTTTGATCTTTAAAATCCGACAACCGGAATTCTAGACTGATTTTTTGCAGACAACCCTATATCGACGTGTTTGCAATAAAATTATCTTTTTTTTAATATAAGTTTCATGCATTAACCACACTGGTGCAAATTACTATTATTGATGTACCTGTTTATACCTGCCTACCCTATAGTTGGGACGGGAAAAACGTAGCCAACCTAACGTTTGCATATTCTTGGGCTTCATACTTTTGATTGGTGTGTGACTTGCCTATTAACCATGAAATGTTAAAAAAAATTAATTTTTCAATATTTAATTAATCATATCCTGGACCAAAACTTTTCAGCCAACCCACTCGCGATATGTTTTTTAACATATTAAATTTAATATAACATGGTTTTCATCCATTAATCAGTTCGGTGAAGGTTGTCTTGTATTCGGATCTTAGACTATAAGATAAAATGTGCATTCATCACTGAGGCAGATATTCTTTACATGAATGGTGTTACCATTAATCGCTGGCGCTGTAGCCAATTGTTCACAAAACTCAACTTGCCGATCAAAATGGTCTTCGGCTAACTTTTTCACTAATACCATTCTTCTTTTTCTTTCAGTACCATCTCCTCAGCGGAGGTTGGCGACCATCATTTGGAACTCTTCTCTGTCTTGGGCTAAACGAATGATTGTGCAGGCCTAACTGATATTAAACCACTGGCGTAAGTTCCGAAGTCAGGAGAACTTTTTTCGCCCGATCCCTCGTCGTTTTTCGATCTTTCTCTCAACGATCAATTGTAACAACTCGTACTCACTATTTCTAAAAAGACGGCCAAAATATGCTGCTTTTCTTCGTTCTATTGTGGTTAAAAAAATCCATTCTAAACGGATGGAATTTATGGAGCAACTGTGTGTATAGAGCCAAATGAAATCTCAGTCGGATCCACAATTTTACGTAATGAAGTATTAGGATTTATGACAAAGTGACCCAAAACTTCAACTTGAGACGCTTCATCCAGAACTCTCCTTTTCTTGTTTGCGACAGATCCACTTTCAGTAAATTTCGTAACAAGGTCCAGAACCTATACCCATGCAAAGTTATTTTCCATAGAAGGCGTTAAATGGAACGGCAGTTTGCCTAGCAAATTGATTTCAGGCACCGTCATTTCCACTGTTTTTGCAATTCTACGTGGCCTAATTATTATTAAGGAAATAATGGGCGACATTTTGACATTTATTGCAATACAAAATGATATTTGCGTGTGTTTTGATTTCCTATCTGAACAAATTAAAATATTCAAATATTTTTCTAATTTTCTCGAAAACGATTCGACCGATTTTAAAAAGTCGAACGTCAAAATAAAGGACTCCAACATGCTTTTAAAACAAGCTATACTACTTGTGATTTAAAATTTTTAAGGTGATTCTGGGGGCAAAGGGTGCAACGGCGGAAAGTAGGTTTTGGTTAAAAAGTTGCCTCCTTTGACGGAGCTAAATCCGTGGTGGGAGGTTTTGAAATAAATGCCCTATTCTTGGGAGACCAAAGCCTTGGGATTTTTGAACAGGGCCCATAAGGTACCTTATGTTTGGGGAAGCACTCGTACCACATCTCATTTTGCATCAATGTTAAAATCACTGACTGGTTATTCTCAGACCTGGCTTAGGGCCTAGTGAATTCTACCTAAAACCCCTTCTCGCAAGACATCTGCTGTTTCGTTACCATGTATCCCAATCTATCATGGTAGAGGCTCTCCTATACAAAAAGACAAGGATTGACGTTAGCTTCTGAACTGAAATTACGACACTTATAAGAAATTAGTACCAATCCACACAATCTGTTGAACTCTCTAAATTTTGAGCCGTACCCTGACGAATTCTCTTTACGTCAATAGTTATATGTTTAAAACAAAAAAGTGCAGCCCGGGCTCCGACACACCGGGCTGCTGTTCCATTACCCAATGACTACTCCTCACACCGTGAGGTGAGCAATCACTGGGTCCGCGAATCGTGCGCCCTAAGTAGACGAAGGGACCCAAGGATGACTGCCTTCTGCATTCTGGCGGCTAAGATGTGCGCCGCCGCATGGCACACCGGTATTTTGCGCAGTGCAGAGAGCAGCGTATTCCTCATTCCACCTAGGGATCCAATGACCATAACCAGCAGACTTACAGTGTAGTCTGGCCAGAGCCTGCGAAGTTGTCCGAGCAACTCCTGATATTTGGTCCTCTTTTCCTCCTCCTTAGAGACGATGTTCACTTCGGCAGGCGCCGAAAACTCAATAACGAACATCGTCTTCTGTTGGTGGTCGAGAAGGACTATGTCGGGCTTGTTTGCCTGTACAAGCTCGAGCGTGGGGAACGAGTAGTTCCAGTAAATCCGGCATCTCTCGTTCTCCACAACGGACTCTATATCCCCTGGAGCGTATGGCAGCACCGGTGTCTCATCGATACCGTATGAGTGCCTTAAATGATAGTAGAGCACTCGTAGAGCCGCGTTGTGCCGATGGACGTAAGCCGTCCCAGCGTACGTCTTACACGCCGACAAGAGATGCATAAGCGTCTCTGGCGCCTGTCGGCAAGCTCTACAATGGGTGTCGGGTACATCTACACCCATAACCCTTTTACGGTATACCAAGGTGTTGAAGACACCGTCTTGGCAAGCCATTATAAAGCCCTCAGTCTCCGACTTCAACCCACTAGACCTTAGCAAAGAGAAGGTCAACTGCTCAGACAAGCTATGCTCTTCTAGATGTTTGTAGAAGATTCCATGCACTGGCTTATCTTTATGAAGTCTTAAGAGGAAGTCGACTTCGGCAGTTTTAATGTGGGCTTTTAATTCTGCGGGAGCAAGTTCCGTAATGGACTGCTGACACCTCCGCTTGAAGTCGAGTGTGAGGCTGAGCTCCTCGGCAGCTCGTTTCGCTGCGCTAAAAAGAAAGGCTCCTTTTCCCGCATTCTCGTGCTCTCGCACGAAGCGGATCAGGGGATCGGTGCTGTTCGTTACATAGCAGGCAGTGGCCAGTACTACTCTGTTGTGCAGACGCTCCAAACTCAATAGTCCACGCCCTCCCAGGTGTCGCGGGAGGTATATTCGCGGGACAGAGGACTTAGGATGCAGGCTTCTCTCCATATTCATCCTTTTGCGGGTCTTCGTGTCGATTTCCTTCAGCTCGTTCACTTTCCAGTGTATAGCACCAAAGGTGTATAATAACAATGGGACCGCAAGCATGTTTGTGGCAGCGACTTTGTTATTGCCGGACAGTTCTGACGACCAGGTCTGCCGGAGTCGGTGCAAATACTTGCGGCGGAGACACTCTTTAACCAATGTTGCCTCTTGGACATGACGCTGCGCCACTCCAAGGTAGGTATAAGTATCTCCGGCATGCAGTTGTCGCAAGATGCTCCCATCAACGAGCTGTTCCTCATCTCCACTGTCTCCGCTTCGTCCTTTCTTGAGATGAACCAATGCACATTTGTCTGTCCCGAACTCCATTCCGATAGCATGACTGTACTCCTGCACCACCCTCAGCGATTGTTGTAGTTCGCGTTGGCCGGAGGCATAAAGTTTTAGGTCATCCATATGAAACAGATGGGTGACCTTGTGCCTCCGGTTATTGGGCGTGCCACAGCTGTATCCTTTAGTATTTCTCAGCGCTATGGACAGAGGCAAAAGTGAGATGCAAAAGAGCAAGGGACTCAAGGAGTCTCCTTGGAAGACAATGACAATGACAATGACACCAACTCTGTCTGAACCCGAGTTTCACCTGATGTTATGGTGAACCGGGTCTTCCAGAGTGGCATCAGTTGTTTGATGCACCCCACTATCTGATTATCCACCGAAAGACATTCCAACAGCCGCACAATGAGCTCATGAGACGTGCTGTCGAATGCCTTGCGATAGTCAATCCAGGCCATAGAAAGGTTTCGCTTGTACTGCACAGAGTCCTGCGTGACACATCGGTCAATCAACAGGTTCTCCTTGCAGCCAGCTACTCCTTTCTTTGACCCTCTCTGTTCATACACGTCGAGAAATACAGGATTCACAGCTTGAAGGAGACGCATGTACAAGATTCTGGTGAAGAGCTTGTAACATGCGTTCAGACATGTTATTGGCCTGTAGTTTTTGGGATCAGACAAATCTCCGGTCTTCAGGAGAAGTACGGTTCGACCCTCGGCAAACCAAGCCGGAATTGGCTGCTCCTGATTTAGCCACGAGTTAAAAACTCTAGCTAAATGCCGGTGGCAACTGGGGAATTTTTTCCACCAGTAGGTGTTTATGCCATCCGGGCCAGGAGCTGCGAAATTCTTTGCGCCTCGTAAGGCGTCAAGAATTTCTTCCGTGTTTATCGGGTGACGCAGTACATTCAAGTTAGGAGTCCTCCTACAAACGGACTCAAACTGCGCCAAGGCCGGAGTGTCTGCGGAGAGAGGTTTGGGTTGTTCGTAAATGTCCCTCCAAAAGGCCTCCACGCGATCAGCAGTTGGCGGCTGCTCTATGGCTGGAGGCGGCTGTTGGAAAAGGCGAGAAGGTCTTTCGTAGACCATTCTGTTCTGCTCCAGACCTCTCACCCGCGCCACCAACGATCGCTTAGCAGCGATTAGCATCCGTATCCTGTCAAGACAGTGTTGCTTGACAACAACCAGTACCGCTTGACTGAGTGTATGATGGTCGCGCCTCAACCCGTAGGCTATCTGGCGCACTCGGCGCGTAAAATGCTTCCCAGCCGCTCTATGTTCCATCACACACTGGATACGGGATGCTTCCTGGCGAGCCAACTGGATTTTCGCTTCCATTTGGCGCACCCGTCTCTGTGCTCTCTCAACAGGAGAGTCTCTCACTCTCCCCTGTCTAGCTAGCCTCAGAGCCGCAGCGTAAATTTCGCAATTGATGCTCCAAATGTCAGAGGCCTCCGATAGACGTTCACCCACAACCTCATCCTCTCTCTTCAAATCTGCCAGCTTCAAGGACCTTCCGTTGTTATGCAAGGCCCTTCGGTCTCTGAAATCCCCAGGTGAGACGACTTGGTCGATTTCCCTCTCAGCGGGCCTTACCGGTGAACTTTCAGCCTGGTTAACAGGCCTTCCGTCCGCCGAAGGGGCAGGCTGAGCTGGAGCACGAACATATCCCTGCCTCCGGAGGTACGATACATAATCTCGCAAATTCTGAGAGGTAAGCGTGCTATGCTCTGGGTGCATTTCACACCACCTCTCATACATGCGGGACATGTATCCCCTACGGCGCGGGCTACTGCTCTCGTAGCAGCTCAGTAGGTCATCCTTGAGCTCCGTCGTCCACCTAAAACGGTCCATGTCATTGCGGGGGTCGTCATCAGGGCAATTCGAAGCACCGCCACCTTGCCCAACGCCGGCTTCCGAAACCGGCTCGGTGTGGGTGCTTTTCTTCCGGGGTGGTCGAACCCGAAGATAGGGCCCGTCAGGTGGTTGGCCTTAGGGCCCCCAGACGACATTTCCGGAGGCAGCCGTCCAAATTGCCTCCTGAGGATGCACCTGCGAAGGTTGCCGGCTGGATTACATCCTTGGGCTTCGGTATACCCTGCGGTGTCGCCACGCACCGGATAGCCTACTGATGTTGGGTGGCTTCCTGCGGGTGTATTATCAGCCGCCCCTAACATGGAGTCAGACGCTGTCGGAGTACCGCTCCTCACGTGGAGATCCGTCGTGTCCTAATTGCTGAGGAATAGCCGATCCTTTGGATGCAGACGCTATTCCACCGTGCTAGTTTTGGTCCGCCCCGGGTATTTGATTTCCCCGGTACCACCCATATCTGGGAGGCGTTCCCCTATCCGCCACCTTGGGGAGGCGCCACTGAGGGGATCTAGCAACCCCTCGCGGGGTTATTTTATTTGTTAAAAACAAAAAGGTGCAGCTCGGGCTCCGACACACCGAGCTGCTGTTCCATTACCCAATGACTACTCCTCACACCGTGAGGTGAGCAATCCCTGGGTCCGCGAATCGTGCGCCCTAAGTAGACGAAGGGACCCAAGGATGACTGCCTTCTGCATTCTGGCGGCTAAGATGTGCGCCGCCGCACGGCACACAGGTATTTTGAGCAGTGCAGAGAGCAGCGTATTCCTCATTCCACCTAGGGATCCAATGACCATAACCAGCAGACTTACAGTGTAGTCTGGCCAGAGCCTGCGAAGTTGTCCGAGCAACTCCTGATATTTGGTCCGCTTTTCCTCCTCCTTAGAGACGATGTTCGCTTCGGCAGGCGCCGAAAACTCAATAACGAACATCGTCTTCTGTTGGTGGTCGAGAAGGGCTTGTTTGCCTGTACAAGCTCGAGCGTGGGGAACGAGTAGTTCCAGTAAATCCGGCATCTCTCGTTCTCCACAACGGACTCTATATCCCCTGGAGCGTATGGCAGCACCGGTGTCTCATCGATACCATATGAGTGCCTTAAATGATAGTAGAGCACTCGTAGAGCCGCGTTGTGCCGATGGACGTAAGCCGTCCCAGCGTACGTCTTACACGCCGACAAGAGATGCATAAGCGTCTCTGGCGCCTGTCGGTAAGCTCTACAATGGGTGTCGGGTACATCTACACCCATAACCCTTTTACGGTATACCAAGGTGTTGAAGACACCGTCTTGGCAAGCCATTATAAAGCCCTCAGTCTCCGACTTCAACCCACTAGACCTTAGGAAAGAGAAGGTCAACTGCTCAGACAAGCCATGCTCTTCTAGATGTTTGTAGAAGATTCCATGCATTGGCTTATCTTTATGAAGTCTTAAGAGGAAGTCGACTTCGGCAGTTTTAATGTGGGCTTTTAATTCTGCGGGAGCAAGTTCCGTAATGGACTGCTGACACCTCCGCTTGAAGTCGAGTGTGAGGCTGAGCTCCTCGGCTGCTCGTTTCGCTGCGCTAAAAAGAAAGGCTCCTTTTCCCGCATTCTCGTGCTCTCGCACGAAGCGGATCAGGGGATCGGTGCTGTTCGTTACATAGCAGGCAGTGGCCAGTACTACTCTGTTGTGCAGACGCTCCAAACTCAATAGTCCACGCCCTCCCAGGTGTCGCGGGAGGTATATTCGCGGGACAGAGGACTTAGGATGCAGGCTTCTCTCCATATTCATCCTTTTGCGGGTCTTCGTGTCGATTTCCTTCAGCTCGTTCACTTTCCAGTGCATAGCACCAAAGGTGTATAATAACAATGGGACCGCAAGCATGTTTGTGGCAGCGACTTTGTTCTTGCCGGACAGTTCTGACGACCAGATCTGCCGGAGTCGGCGCAAATACTTGCGGCGGAGACACTCTTTAACCAATGTTGCCTCTTGGACATGACGCTGCGCCACTCCAAGGTAGGTATAAGTATCTCCGGCATGCAGTTGTCGCAAGATGCTCCCATCAACGAGCTGTTCCTCATCTCCACTGTCTCCGCTTCGTCCTTTCTTGAGATGAACCAATGCACATTTGTCTGTCCCGAACTCCATTCCGATAGCATGACTGTACTCCTGCACCACCCTCAGCGATTGTTGTAGTTCGCGTTGGCCGGAGGCATAAAGTTTTAGGTCATCCATATAAAACAGATGGGTGACCTTGTGCCTCCGGTTATTGGGCGTGCCACAGCTGTATCCTTTAGTATTTCTCAGCGCTATGGACAGAGGCAAAAGTGAGATGCAAAAGAGCAAGGGACTCAAGGAGTCTCCTTGGAAGACACCTCTTTTCAATGACACCAACTCTGTCTGAACCCGAGTTTCACCTGATGTTATGGTGAACCGGGTCTTCCAGAGTGGCATCAGTTGTTTGATGCACCCCACTATCTGATTATCCACCGAAAGACATTCCAACAGCCGCACAATGAGCTCATGAGACGTGCTGTCGAATGCCTTGCGATAGTCAATCCAGGCCATAGAAAGGTTTCGCTTGTACTGCACAGAGTCCTGCGTGACACATCGGTCAATCAACAGGTTCTCCTTGCAGCCAGCTACTCCTTTCTTTGACCCTCTCTGTTCATACACGTCGAGAAATACAGGATTCACAGCTTGAAGGAGACGCATGTACAAGATTCTGGTGAAGAGCTTGTAACATGCGTTCAGACATGTTATTGGCCTGTAGTTTTTGGGATCAGACAAATCTCCGGTCTTCAGGAGAAGTACGGTTCGACCCTCGGCAAACCAAGCCGGAATTGGCTGCTCCTGATTTAGCCACGAGTTAAAAACTCTAGCTAAATGCCGGTGGCAACTGGGGAATTTTTTCCACCAGTAGGTGTTTATGCCATCCGGGCCAGGAGCTGCGAAATTCTTTGCGCCTCGTAAGGCGTCAAGAATTTCTTCCGTGTTTATCGGCTGACGCAGTACATTCAAGTTAGGAGTCCTCCTACAAACGGACTCAAACTGCGCCAAGGCCGGAGTGTCTGCGGAGAGAGGTTTGGGTTGTTCGTAAATGTCCCTCCAAAAGGCCTCCACGCGATCAGCAGTTGGCGGCTGCTCTATGGCTGGAGGCGGCTGTTGGAAAAGGCGAGAAGGTCTTTCGTAGAACATTCTGTTCTGCTCCAGACCTCTCACCCGCGCCACCAACGATCGCTTAGCAGCGATTAGCATCCGTATCCTGTCAAGACAGTGTTGCTTGACAACAACCAGTACCGCTTGACTGAGTGTATGATGGTCGCGCCTCAACCCGTAGGCTATCTGGCGCACTCGTCGCGTAAAAGGCTTCCCAGCCGCTCTATGTTCCATCACACACTGGATACGGGATGCTTCCTGGAGAGCCAACTGGATTTTCGCTTCCATTTGGCGCACCCGTCTCTGTGCTCTCTCAACAGGAGAGTCTCTCACTCTCCGCTGTCTAGCTAGCCTCAGAGCCGCAGCGTAAATTTCGCAATTGATGCTCCAAATGTCAGAGGCCTCCGATAGACGTTCACCCACAACCTCATCCTCTCTCTTCAAATCTGCCAGCTTCAAGGACCTTCCGTTGTTATGCAAGGCCCTTCGGTCTCTGAAATCCCCAGGTGAGACGACTTGGTCGATTTCCCTCTCAGCGGGCCTTACCGGTGAACTTTCAGCCTGGTTAACAGGCCTTCCGTCCGCCGAAGGGGCAGGCTGAGCTGGAGCACGAACATATCCCTGCCTCCGGAGGTACGATACATAATCTCGCAAATTCTGAGAGGTAAGCGTGCTATGCTCTGGGTGCATTTCACACCACCTCTCATACATGCGGGACATGTATCCCCTACGGCGCGGGCTACTGCTCTCGTAGCAGCTCAGTAGGTCATCCTTGAGCTCCGTCGTCCACCTAAAACGGTCCATGTCATTGCGGGGGTCGTCATCAGGGCAATTCGAAGCACCGCCACCTTGCCCAACGCCGGCTTCCGAAACCGGCTCGGTGTGGGTGCTTTTCTTCCGGGGTGGTCGAACCCGAAGATAGGGCCCGTCAGGTGGTTGGCCTTAGGGCCCCCAGACGACATTTCCGGAGGCAGCCGTCCAAATTGCCTCCTGAGGATGCACCTGCGAAGGTTGCCGGCTGGATTACATCCTTGGGCTTCGGTATACCCTGCGGTGTCGCCACGCACCGGATAGCCTACTGATGTTGGGTGGCTTCCTGCGGGTGTATTATCAGCCGCCCCTAACATGGAGTCAGACGCTGTCGGAGTACCGCTCCTCACGTGGAGATCCGTCGTGTCCTAATTGCTGAGGAATAGCCGATCCTTTGGATGCAGACGCTATTCCACCGTGCTAGTTTTGGTCCGCCCCGGGTATTTGATTTCCCCGGTACCACCCATATCTGGGAGGCGTTCCCCTATCCGCCACCTTGGGGAGGCGCCACTGAGGGGATCTAGCAACCCCTCGCGGGGTTATTTTATTTGTTAAAAACAAAAAGGTGCAGCTCGGGCTCCGACACACCGAGCTGCTGTTCCATTACCCAATGACTACTCCTCACACCGTGAGGTGAGCAATCACTGGGTCCGCGAATCGTGCGCCCTAAGTAGACGAAGGGACCCAAGGATGACTGCCTGCTGCATTCTGGCGGCTAAGATGTGCGCCGCCGCACGGCACACAGGTATTTTGCGCAGTGCAGAGAGCAGCGTATTCCTCATTCCACCTAGGGATCCAATGACCATAACCAGCAGACTTACAGTGTAGTCTGGCCAGAGCCTGCGAAGTTGTCCGAGCAACTCCTGATATTTGGTCCGCTTTTCCTCCTCCTTAGAGACGATGTTCACTTCGGCAGGCGCCGAAAACTCAATAACGAACATCGTCTTCTGTTGGTGGTCGAGAAGGACTATGTCGGGCTTGTTTGCCTGTACAAGCTCGAGCGTGGGGAACGAGTAGTTCCAGTAAATCCGGCATCTCTCGTTCTCCACAACGGACTCTATATCCCCTGGAGCGTATGGCAGCACCGGTGTCTCATCGATACCGTATGAGTGCCTTAAATGATAGTAGAGCACTCGTAGAGCCGCGTTGTGCCGATGGACGTAAGCCGTCCCAGCGTACGTCTTACACGCCGACAAGAGATGCATAAGCGTCTCTGGCGCCTGTCGGCAAGCTCTACAATGGGTGTCGGGTACATCTACACCCATAACCCTTTTACGGTATACCAAGGTGTTGAAGACACCGTCTTGGCAAGCCATTATAAAGCCCTCAGTCTCCGACTTCAACCCACTAGACCTTAGGAAAGAGAAGGTCAACTGCTCAGACAAGCCATGCTCTTCTAGATGTTTGTAGAAGATTCCATGCATTGGCTTATCTTTATGAAGTCTTAAGAGGAAGTCGACTTCGGCAGTTTTAATGTGGGCTTTTAATTCTGCGGGAGCAAGTTCCGTAATGGACTGCTGACACCTCCGCTTGAAGTCGAGTGTGAGGCTGAGCTCCTCGGCTGCTTGTTTCGCTGCGCTAAAAAGAAAGGCTCCTTTTCCCGCATTCTCGTGCTCTCGCACGAAGCGGATCAGGGGATCGGTGCTGTTCGTTACATAGCAGGCAGTGGCCAGTACTACTCTGTTGTGCAGACGCTCCAAACTCAATAGTCCACGCCCTCCCAGGTGTCGCGGGAGGTATATTCGCGGGACAGAGGACTTAGGATGCAGGCTTCTCTCCATATTCATCCTTTTGCGGGTCTTCGTGTCGATTTCCTTCAGCTCGTTCACTTTCCAGTGTATAGCACCAAAGGTGTATAATAACAATGGGACCGCAAGCATGTTTGTGGCAGCGACTTTGTTCTTGCCGGACAGTTCTGACGACCAGATCTGCCGGAGTCGGTGCAAATACTTGCGGCGGAGACACTCTTTAACCAATGTTGCCTCTTGGACATGACGCTGCGCCACTCCAAGGTAGGTATAAGTATCTCCGGCATGCAGTTGTCGCAAGATGCTCCCATCGACGAGCTGTTCCTCATCTCCACTATCTCCGCTTCGTCCTTTCTTGAGATGAACCAATGCACATTTGTCTGTCCCGAACTCCATTCCGATAGCATGACTGTACTCCTGCACCACCCTCAGCGATTGTTGTAGTTCGCGTTGGCCGGAGGCATAAAGTTTTAGGTCATCCATATAAAACAGATGGGTGACCTTGTGCCTCCGGTTATTGGGCGTGTATTACTATTATTATTATTATATTAAAGTATTGAGTAGAGTACAAGTACTATAAACTCAAATATACAAGAATAAGGGTGTATGGACAAGACAAACAGAATGAAAGACTGGATTACAAAGAAAATAGAAAATAGTCACAAGGCGCTGCACCACCAGTCATAATTGTTTTTAAAATTATTGATTGAAGCTGAGTCCACCACGTAGGAAGGCAGGTTGTTGCATGCGTCGAAAATGCGGTTGGACAGAAAACACTGACGAACTGAAGTGCGGAAAGCTTCTTTCTTCAACTTAAAGTTGTGGCCTCTGAGGGTGCTTTGCGACAGGCGGTATAGATGAGATAGGTCTACAGGGAACATCTTATTTATGACTTTATATGTTATAATGAGGTCGCCCCGCAGTCTTCTGGCAGCAAACGTTGATAGGCCAAATAAAACACGACGTTCGTCATGGATACCAAAGGGAATCCGCGTCGCACGTCGTTGTACATCTTCTTGTGTTCTTGTCGCACATGAGCACTGGATCCCATATTAGGACCGCAAAACGTCACATCCATGGAAAGATCTCTCCAACATGTAAAGCAGCCTCTTGGCTTTGGACGTAACGCTATGAATGTGTTCAGACCAAGATAACCTATGACTATTATTCCTAGATCGGTGTGACTGGAAACTGTGTCGATGGTCTGGTTGCCGATTTTATATGGCATTTTTGGATTGTTCTTACCCAGATCGAGAATACAGCACTTGACGAGATTGAGAGGGAGAAGCCAATGCTCTGACCAAAGACTAACTATATTCAGATCCTCTTGAAGTACAGTGGAGTTCGCAACTATATTGTAAATTTTAGTGCCATCTGCATAAGCAGAACATGGAGATGAGGTTAGTTTAGGAAGATCACTCGTGTACAAAACAAAAAGAACTGGACCTAGCACAGACCTCTGCGGTACTCCGCTGGTTACGTTGTGGGTAGATGCGTAGGTGTCTCCAACGCGTACACAAAAAGTTCTTCCAGTTAGGAATGCCTCGAGCCACAACAGCAGGTTGCCTCTGATACGGAGATGCTCAAGTTTGTAAAGAAGCCTTTCGTGAGGAACGCGGTCGAAGGCCCTGGAGAAATCAAGATATACGATGTCCACAGGAGTGTTTGCGTCTAAGGAGCGAGTCCATTGATCGATACAGTGCAACAGGTTAGTGATTATCGATCGTCCAGGTATAAAGCCATGCTAATTATTTGGAATGAGGCTATTTGCTGATGCAAAAGATAAAATCTCTTCCAAAATGATATTCTCGGCAATTTTTGCGGCAGTGGGAGCAAGGCTAATGGGACGATAATTTTTGGCTGATGTTTTGTCGCCTTTCTTGAAAATAGGTGTAACAGAAGCTTTAAGCCAACAAGAGGGCAGAGCATGGTTTGTAGAAGAGGAATTAAAAATATTTAGTTGTCACAAATTTGAGTGATAAGTCGTTTCTTTTGATCTCTACAGGTGGCACCTTAAGTCTCTGTGGCCTTTGACCATAATTTATATTGTCAAAAACAAAACGTGACTTATAAACGAGTTTCAGAGTCTGGCTTTGTTCTATTGTTTGTAAGTGAAACTACACTGTGCGTAAGTTCGGTATCTGAGCACATATGTTATGCCCACCTGGCAGTGTTGATCAAAAAGCAGATTTAAAATATTGGAATAGTCTCTGACAAATGTATGTGCGCAAAAGGTACCCATACGTATGTGGATCAGTAGCCCTTGAAAAATTGATGGCGACACGCGGCAACGTCGAATGTCGTGACCGTAAAATTCGTATGTACACTGAACGTTATTACCAGCGTGAAATTAAACTGGAAAATTGCGCGAATTGCTGCCACAGTCCAGGGAGACCACAAGGAATGCAGTACGTGAATCTCCGAAGCTCTACTTAGAAATCCTCGGCTCGATTTCATGGAAATATGCCGCACTGCTCTTACTTAGGGTTATTTTTTATTTTTATTTTATTTAAAAACAAGCCGCTAACAGATAAACCAAATATTATTGGTAAGACTATAGAAGTTTATATAATTTAAACAATATTATAATAGAGAATATAATTACAACTCAAGTATAACACAATGACATAAGTATCCTTTGATACTGTTATTTCTGTTGCTAATTCAAAAACTGCATTCCAAAATAATAATGTGGAAAACATACATCATTTTCATCCTTGCTAAAATAACGCAAATTTAAAACAAATTCAACATTTGAAATTATATAAGACACATTAGAAACCGGTGTAAATACCTGTTATTGAGTTTTTGAATAACAAAAGGCTTGTACTTCAATATATTAAAACGGCAGACTTCCTAACATCTTGTTTTACAAACCAACTCTGACGCTGTTTAATTAGCAGACAGAAAGACATTATAGTGTTTGCCAGTATGTTGGAACCCGCCTTGGTGTCTGCCATTCAAAAACTACATTTATAATAATAATGTGAATAACATAATATATCATTTTTATCCTTGCTAAAATAACGTAAATTTTCATAAATATTTTTAACTTGAAATTTTGTAAAACAAATTTGGTACCAGAGTAAGGGTCTGCCATTGAGTTTTTTTGATACAAAAAGGTTTAACTTCAGTGTACTAAAACGTCAGAATTGCTAAGATCAAATTTTAGAAAAGCCTCTTTTGACGCTGCGTAATAGGGCCCTTGCGCCCGAAAAAAATATTGCTTTAAAGCATTCATTAGAGCGTATTAAACATCATAAAATAGAAGTTTTTGATTTTTTAAGTTGCTTGTGAGACTTATTTCAAATATTAACTTGAACTAGTGAAAGAGGCGCGAAAACGACCTATGACGTCACAAGACATTATAGTGATGGGATTTGAGGTATCATAAATACTTTTTGGTCGATATTTTAGGTTACGACACTTGGCGTCAACAAGCAATGAGTCCAAATCACAAATCAAAATGGAAGATTGACACAAGATTGGCGTAAACAAAACTTACTCCATGTTTCTGTGTCACAGAAGAACATGTTGTTTTATGCTTTTTGGGGTTGCCATTTATAGTTAGAGATGGGCTTAATAATATCGATTATTGTACTGTCTTGTGACGTCAGCACCCGTTTTCAGTCACGTGGAAAAATTTGAAAAATCCTTAAATTATAATAACAAATTTCTTCATCTGAAAAGCATCAAGAGTGGACGTTTTGTTATAGACAGCCTTTGAATACGTTTTTCTTTAGTCTAAACGTATCCTTAATCCAAAATTACGACTACTGCCAGTACCCTATTAGCACGACAGAGAGACATTATTGCGTCTGCCAGTATGCTGGAATCCGCCTAGGTGTCTGTCGGTCAAAAACTACATTTATAATGATAATGTGAATAACATTATATTATTTTCATCCTTGCTGAAGCAACGTAAGTTTTCATGAAATTTTCAACTTTTGAAATTTTATAAACACATTAGGAACTTGGTGTGTGCCATTGGGTTTTTGTATAAGAAGAGTTATATACTACAATATATTGTCACGACGGCCTCTTTTTCTTCACCAAAGAATGAAACTGGACGTAACTTTCACCGTTTTACTTCTCAACTCAATACAATATCTCTTAACCTTATGTCAACTAGAACTCAACTCAACTCAACTGCCACGCTACCCGTGGTGCCTTATATACTTCATCGAACCATCTAGAAGATTCGAGACACTCAGATGACATTCGAGAATGCCGATCTGACAGTCCAGAAAATTCCAGATGATTCGATGACGTTTACACATCAAAAAAAATCTAACCTAACATTTTGAAAGAAACATCAACATCAATACAAATAAGCAATGCTATCTATATACAGGATGTTACACTCTTCCCCCCTTAACGTTCGGCGCCCTCGACGAACAGTTCGCTTCGATCCTTGTATGGCCACAGACGATCGCTATGGACGACCTTCGGTTCTGCACTACCCATACGTATCCTGTAGACTACGTCGTTGAGGCGCTTCATCACCACGTAGGGTCCCTCCCAATGGCGTTGTAGCTTCGGACATCTACTCCTTCTCCGTCGTGGATTGTAGAACCATACCAGATCACCTTCGACGAACTTTGGGCTATTTGCTTTCAGATCGTATCTGGCTTTCATTCTGTCGCTGGCAGACTGGATGTTCCCTCTAGCAGACTCATGGATATCCCAGAGCGTTTCCTGAAGCTCGCTCACCCATTCGCATGGAAGACGGCGTTCCGTTTCTGGGGGTGGACCAAGAGCTAAGTCCAGAGGCAGCCGCAGTTCTCGACCAAAAATTATCTTCGCTGGGCTCAACCGAGTTGACTCGTTCACCGCTGATCTGTAGGCCAACATTCCCAGAAGAATCTTCGTATCCCAATCAGACTGATGTTCGTTAACGAATTTTGACAGGTGATCCAGGATTGTCTTGTTGAAGCGTTCTACCGTACCGTCGGACTGGGGATGAAGAGCAGTTGTTCTAGTCTTCCGAATTCCAAGTTTTCTCATCAGCTGTATGAAGACTTCCGATTCAAAGCTGCGTCCCTGGTCTGAATGTAGTTCTTAGGAACTCCGAATCTGGAAACGACGTGTTCTAAAAGAGCCTGTGCAACTGTGCCTGCTTCTTGATTGCGCACAGGAATTGCTTCTGGCCATTTAGAAAAATAATCAATCACAACCAGCAAATACCTATTTACAAGGCTGGTTTCCGGCAAAGGGCCCAAAATGTCTATGGCGATTCTCTCAAACGGTGAGCCAACATTGTACTGCTGCATGTGTGATCGTTGACGAATACTTGGACCTTTCCTTGAGTTCCAGACATCGCACGTGGAACAGTAATTTTCAACATCTTCGCGACAGCCAACTCAGTAAAATCTCTCCTTGATTCTTTCCAGGGTCTTCCTGATGCCAAAGCGACCCCCACTGCTACTATCATGTAGTTGTTCCATAATTGCTTTCCGTAATTTCCTTGGTACTACAAGTTTCTCTTTAGCATGTCTGCCATCAGTGTCCTCCCAGATTCGATATAAGAGGTTACCCCTCACCTTTAGTGAGTCTCATTGTGCTAGGTAGGCTTTAGTGATGGGACTCATAGCACTTATTTCCTGTTGATTAGGCTTGTTTCCATTTAATAGTGAATGAATAACTAACCCCAACTCAGCGTCTTGTGACTGAGCTTGCTTGAAGGTTTCTAGTGAAATCTTGGTTCCTTCCAATTCAAATTCTTCTATTCTTAATGTGTTTATGTCGAATTCTCGTTGTTTTTCTTCTTTCGAGCAGTGTTTACAGTCTTCATCACAGGGCCTGCGTGACATAGAATCGGCATTTCCGTGTTGCTTTCCTGGACGATGACGAATTTCAAAGTCATAGCTTTGGAGGTATTCAATCCATCGAGCAAGCTGGCCTTCTGGATTCTTGAACTTCATTAACCACTGCAAAGCTGAATGATCGGTTTTCACGACAAATCTTCTTCCGTACAATAAGTGGTGGAAATTTCCGATCCCTTTCACCACACTGTACAACTCTTTTCGTGTCACACACCAGTTTTTCTGCGCTTTGTGCAAAGTTTTACTGTAGTATCCAATTACCTTTTCGATGCCATCTTGTTCTTGAGATAAGACAGCTCCAACAGCATAATGGCTAGCATCTGTGTCCAAGTAGAAAGTTCCTTCCCTTGTAGGATGAGCTAGTATCGGTGAGGAGGTCAAAGCTGTTTTCAATGCGTCGAAGGCTTCTTGGCAGATGGAGTCCCAATAGAACTTATTACCATTTTTAGTTAAGGCAAATAGTGGTTTGGCGATGGTAGAGAAATCTTTTACAAATCTGCAATAATAACTGCACAGTCCCAAAAAGCTTCGTACCTCATGAGTGTTGGACGGTACTTTCCATTCCTTCACGGCCTGCACCTTCTCTGGATCCGTCCGGATTCCGTCTTTGGTTAACAGATGTCCAAGGTATTTTACTTCCCTTTTGAAAAGATGGCATTTCTTAGGGTTTAGCTTCAAGTTCGCTTCTTTAAGCCGCTGGAAAACTTGTCTTAGTCGGAGTAGCTCTTCTTCAAAATCCTTTTCAAACACAATGACGTCATCGAGATATATCAGTGCTGTCTTCCAAGATAAACCTTGTAGTACAACATCCATTAGTCTTTCGAAGGTACTGGGTGCATTGCATAGACCGAAAGACATTACTGTAAACTGCCATAGCCCAGCACACGATGTAAATGCCGTTTTCTCTTTATCTTTTTCGTCCATTTCAACTTGCCAGTATCCACTTTGCAGGTCCAAGGTGGAGCACCATGAAGAATTTCCAACTGCATCCAAAGTATCATCAATTCTTGGTAAGGGGTACGAATCCCTTTTGGTCAAATCGTTGAGCCGCCTGTAATCCACACAAAATCTCGTTGATCCGTCCTTCTTCCTAACAAGGACTATCGGGGAGGCTCAAGGGCTAGATGATGGCTCGATCACTCCTCGTTTCTGCATATCTTTTACCATATTCTGTACTTCATCAATCCTAGATAATGGAGTTCTTCTTGGGGGCTGCTTGACTGGCTGGGCATCTCCTACATTAATTTTATGACGTACCAGATCGGTTCGCCCTAGGTCATCATTATTTTTAGCGAAAATCGAGTTAAATTCTCTTAGTAGCTTCAGGACCTTCCGCCGCTACTTGGGCCGCAAATTCTCACAGCTTCTATCGTACAAATCTTGAAGATTATCTGAGACCTCAGTGAAGTCATCGTCATCCTCTTCTTCCGTGCCATCTAGCCTTCGTATCCATGCTACTGGTTCTAGTCTACCCAGTGGCGTACCTTTCTTGATTTGTATTGAATTCCTGGATACATTCACGGCCCTTATTAACATATTTGAAGAATCCGTTATTGTTCTGGCTAATAAAATAGGTTTATTCCAACCTAGCGTAGGCTCTTGTTCAAAAATGTATGGAGTAAGGTTATGTTCAAGGGGCTTATGTGCGTATATAAGTATAACAATCTCTTTTTGCGGTGGTATTGTAAAATTCCTTGGTGACACAACGTTCATTTCCTCTAGCTGAACAGTTCGGCAGCTAAATGAAATCTCTTCTGAATCCCCAATGCGTAAGGTATTACCGGTGAAGTTTATTACGCAGCCAGAACTCTGCAGAAACTCAGCACCAAGGATGCAATCATTTGTGACTGAAGCGACTAAAATGGGATGCTTCTTACCGAAACCGCCGATGCGAATTTCTAATTCTTCAACACCCAGTACTGGTATGCGGTCTCCATTAGCGGTCTTCAGCAACATTCCATCTGTTTGTTTGGTTCTGCTTGGCGACTTCCTTCGAATTTCTTGGTATATGTTAGGCTTATTATAGTCACATTTGCTCCGGTATCGACTAACATCTTGCATGGTATATTTTCTATGTAACCTTCAACTGCTGGACTGTTCTCAATTTTATTAACCTCTATTTCGATGACCACGGGGCTTTCGTCATGATGGCCAGACAGTTTTTGCCCCCTAAAACTGGCTGGCTTTAGTTTTCCGACTCATTGTCAGTATTAGTACTAGCCTCTCTTGACTTCTCTGTCACCTGCATGCGACAGCCTACTCTAAGGTGCCCCTTCTGCCCACATCTCCAGCATGTAAACTTCTCAGGTCCTTCAAGATTTCTGCCAACTGGGTTTCTTTGGAAGGTGCCACCTCTTTTTCTTGGAACGAACGAAGTGGCCCTGACTTCTACTTCATCATCTTGGTCTACAGAGCGCACCCTCCGTGTCATTTGCGTGGCTTTTGTGGCAGCTTCAATTTCTAGAGCTTTGACCAAAGCGTCTTGTAAGGTTCTGGGACTGGATAGTCTTACGATTCTCTAAACGTCCAGGTCGGCAATTCCTTCGACAAACTGACGAGCAGCGACGTATTCCTGTGTCTCGATGGGACTGCTGACGAATGCTCGTTTAGCGAGGCTTTGGACTTCGTATGCAAATGTGGTTAGATCTTCCTTAGCTTGTTGTGTCCGGTTATGCAACTGGCCATGCAACCGCTCCGTTAAGTGTGCATCTCCAAAGCGTAACTTTAGTGCAGATGTTATCTTATCATAGTCACGTAGATCTGATGTGCAGAGATTTTCCAAAATAGCTGCGACAGAGTCTCTAATCATAGATGTCAGCACACAAGCTTTTTCTTCACTTGACCAGTTATTCATACGTGCGATATTTTCAAATTGCATATAATAAATGTCCTAGGATGTTTTGCCATTGTACGGATAGGGCTTTGCTACTACGCTGCTGTGTCTATCAGGAAAAGCGGATGGTACAGCTGTTAAACAACGCTCACCTGCACCAAGCTCTAGCAGCTCCTCTCTCACGATTTCCTTGACTTGATCTTTCACTTGCTGCAGCTGTTGCTTAACGTTCTTTTGTGATGTCACTAGCTGTTCCTCGATGTGCTTTTGTGATGTCTCTATAGCACTAATAGGCTGATCTTGATTTTCTAATGCCTGACTTACGGCCTGTCTCTGCTCCTAGAATCTAGTCATTACCAGCTCCTGTCTACTTTTCAAGTCATTCTTCACACCTGCGACTGTCTCATCTTGATGGTACTTTAGCTTCTCTTCTAGGTACACGACTGCCTCGTCCTGGTGTTGCTTTAGCTTCTCTTCTAGGTTCACGACTGCCTCGATCTGGTGTTGCTTTAGCTTCTCTTCTAGGTTCACGACTGCCTCGTCCTGGTGGTTCTTTAGCTTTTCTTCCAGGTTCACGGCTGTTTGTTCTACGCTGTTTCTCATATCGGCCTTCATTTCTTGTATCATAGCCATCAATGCACTCATTTCGGACGCCATAGCTCTGGTTACAGGCATTGACTGATGCTGTACTCACTTCTTGTCTCCTTTTCCTGGTTTGATTCGATGGATAATCCCACACTTCCGACACCAATTGTCATGACGGCCTCTTTTTCTTCACCAAAGAATCAAACTGGACGTAACTTTCACCGTTTTACTTCTCAACTCAATACAATATCTCTTAACCTTATCTCAACTAGAACTCAACTCAACTCAACTGCCACGCTACTCGTGGTGCCTTATATACTTCATCGAACCATCTAGAAGATTCGAGACATTCAGATGACATTCGAGAATGCCGATCTGACAATCCAGAAAATTCCAGATGATTCGATGACGTTTACACATAAAAAAAATCTAACCTAACATTTTGAAAGAAACATCAACATCAATACAAATAAGCAATGCTATCTATATACAGGATGTTACAATATTAAAACGGCAGACTTGCTAACATGACGTAATACAACCCACTTTTTTGCGCTTTTGGACTCCCTCCCACGCCTAAAGGAATCGAATAAAACCGCTGCCTGAGCCATTTGTCTTTCCTGTACCTCCCCCCCTCTGTCACCAGCCCTGCTAATTATATCCATTTTTAATATACCCGTGTATCCGCATGAGCTAGTATACATAAAACGTATGTAGAAAAGCGATAAAGTAACTACATAATAAAAAATGCACCACTTTCCTTTTTGCTCCTTCGACGTGACGTTCTCAAAACCGCGAGACGAACGTCTGGAGGTCGAGTTAATCCGCTTGGCTGCTCCCTTTTACGAGGGATCTTTTCTTCCTTGCCGCAACGAATAAAGTATGCCTCCCTAGGGATGAACTGCCGACGCCGACGACGTTGGAGTTGCTGGTTTTTATCGTACCTGCAGCGATAATATAGCCTATCTGTCATTATTAACTGCGTAATACTCCTATTTCAAGATGGTTTCTTGAGATTCGAACTTTGGTTATGGAAAGTAACACAATGCGGTTATAAATGTACGGTTTCGGTGGCGCGGCTGGCGACTGCGACTGCCGCACAAAACAGGCAAGAAGGCACAATTCCCTGCTATTTGACTGGAAACACGAATGACTGATGTCAATGTCAGCGGCCATTATTTTGGATTGCAACATGGCCGCCGCAGGGTTACTAGATGTGTCAAGAATTCTAGGCGATATTGCCACATCGTTGCGCAAATCTGTAGATGCTCTACCTTATGTCAAAATTATCATAATTTTTGATGATAGCCAATCATTGACTGATTGATTGATTTTTGATTTCAATCAATCAATTAGTGATTGGCTCCAAAATTTAAAAATTGGAACAAAAAATGAAAATACCTATTCATTCATTCATTCATTCATTCATTTACATGCAAGAAAATATTAAATATGGCTATTGTATGTGTAATTTATAAATAATATAATACAAGTTGTCACAAAATACATTCAGGTATAACAATAATAATAATAATCTTCTTTATTGAAGTTCCATCAAGCATATGGTTTATGTTTTCATTCCTCACCTCGTCCCAGTTTGACTTACAATGAATAAAGTAACCACATGAAACAGAGTAAAAAATATTAGCAAGAAATGCGATACGCTACTAAACTAGAGTATTCAAGGTCCATGCTTTTTAATCTTGCACCTGATTATCCTAGTATATAAAAATTTCCACACCACCTCGGAGGCATTGTTCTGGCACATTACCCTTTATTTTAAGTGGTGGTATGCCAAGTAAAAAAAAATAATATGAAACTAACAATCAATAAATAAACGAAAATCTCAGCTATATCTTCCACTTTATAAAAATGAACATCTGTATATATGAATACCAACCAAAATAAGTCAAAATAAATACTTTTTATTGATAATAAAAACAATAGATAGATAGAAGATTGGAATTAATTGAAATGTAATCAATATCCACAATTTCACAGCCTAGCAAACCTGCAGCGTAACCTATTGAACCACATGGAGCATTAGTATTTAACTTTGTCAAAACTATGGGATTAAAACAGGAACACATGATATAATGTTGTGTTATTTATTATTTCAAATTGTACAGTCAATAAATAAATGAAAACCCCACCCATATCTTCAACTTTATAAAAAAGAACATCTGTATTTATGAATACCTACCAAAATAAATCAAAATAAATACTTTTTATTGATCTTAAGAACAATAGTACCTTCGTCTCAAGCTCGAAACTTCATTCATCGCCCATGTTGCAACAAATATACATTTTAGTTACAACTGTTACAAGTATTTTCATGAAGTACGTCACACGGGTCGGGAGCCGTCGGCATGTTTTCGGTTCTGGATTCAAAAACTAATTTTTATTTTCATATAACTTTTGGATTATTGCGAAAAGAAACAAAACAAAAACAGTTTTGTTGTAAAACTTATATTTGATCTCTCCATTTATCACAAAAAAATTATTCAAAACCCTAATTTTTTGTCATCATTATCATTTAGCAGAAGAAAAAACCAGCAATCAAATGTACAGTTATGGCGGAATCTGATCTGTAAAATCAGACTGGAAAAGATACTAGATGGTTCATAATGGTCGATTTGTATATAAAACATGTCATTTTTAACCTTTTTGAGGTAAACTTCAAGAGAAATCAATAGTTTCCAGAGAACTTTGACAGATGCATGTTCTTGAACGGGCTGCTCTGATTGGTCAAAGGCTTTGTTAAAATGCGCCTGTTGATAAAATCGGCCCTTAGTCTTTAGGCTGATCAACTGTATAACATCACTGTTTTTTTCTTGAAGTAAACAGGATGTACTTACTTAGCCTTGCTGTAGAATACTTCAAGCGCCCTAGCCTCTCTGCAAGTATTATTTCCATCTGTGTTGAGCAGCCTATGTTGCCAATCTGTCGAATCCATAACTGAGAAGGCACTGCTTAACATTGGTTTCTCCATCTTTGTTGGTCACTTGTATGTATAAGCTCGTCCACTGAATAGCTCATCTCTCATTGCAATAATATTCATCAAAATTATTAACATGAAGGTAGACACTGCAGACAACGCAGCATCCTACAACCATTGATTGTGTTAATCAACGCTACAACATACAACTCAGATGTGGTTGTGTATGATCCGAAATAGAAGAACAGAAAACTAAAGTAGTGAGACTGTATGAATGACTAATAAATAGTGTAAGGTATTGCACAGAAATTCAGTTATAAATATACTTGCGCTTTGTACTCGCTCTTTAACTAAAGTTGCACTTCATCAAGAGTGTTTGAGCCCCATTTATTTCTTGCTTGCCGGCTGCAATTCAAACCTACCTGTTTGAAACCTTCAAACAGTTCAAACTCCCTAACAAATTCATTCACACATTCGAGTATAAAAAATATTGTTTAAACAAATTTTCCATCAACAGTTTTCCATTAACCGTTTAACAAATAAAGCAATGCGTGGAGCAAGCCAAAACAACACTCAAAGAAAAACGAGATTAATGTCGGCGGCGCTTGGAGGGAAATTCGAATGTTCTTCTTCTTCTGAGTTGTACGGTATTTGCCACAAAATATGTTCGTATTTAATCTATGAGGGCAACTGGTCGACGCGTTTGGTGTGGCTGCTAAATTTTTGTCATTATGCATTATTACAGTCACTTTTTAATTGATTAAAGTTAATGTGTCGGTTTTTAAAACTGAAAACATCATGAAGAACAGGTAGAGAAGGTCATTGAATATTGCGCCGTTGTCAACCACGGATCACAGAAATGCGGGCTGATTAGTGTTTCTGTCGCCATTATTTTGGGTTGCAATATGACCGCCACATTGACACCGCCCTGTTTCCCATTCTGTAATGCTAGTTGCCCCCACGTGGGCTGCCGACCGACTGATACTCTAATAGATGTTGTATTCGAGAGGTTTCCATGCGTGTCTCAGCGGCCGCGGATGGCGATCCAGACGCAATGGCTGCTGGACTGCTTAACCTACCAGTCGAGCCGTACCTTAGGGCACATACACACAATGCGGTCAGCCGCTCTACGGCTGGCCGTGCGGTTTAACCGCAAGTTGCGATTGAATTTGCGGCTAGCCGGATAGCGTGCAGCCCAACCGCAGCATACGGTTGAGAAACCGCTGCGAATTGTGGTCAGATAAATTCATCTCAAAGAGGGACGTGGTAGAAGTCGCAGCTGTTTATCACGTTTACGATCGCTATACAGGGTGTCCCAAAAAATAGTGTCAAGTGGAAGTCCAGAGATAGAGCACACCTAGAAGTATCTGAATCACCCCCATATATGTTATGCAATTTTTTGTAGTTTCCGAGTTATGCATTTTTTCTGAATTTTAGAGAATTCTCTACCTCGACAACTTAAAACTATTCTAAAAGAAAAATTAAAAGACTTTTCCAAATTCTCTTTTTTGCTAATTAATCTTTCAGAGTTTACTGTCCATTACATAAAGGAATCGGCTTAGTACATCCGATAAAAGTCATGAAAATTATAGTGTAAAGTGGAAAATTTACGTTCTGTAAATTATCACTTAGATTTTCGACCTGCAATTAAAAGTCTAAAGAGGTGATTTCATGATTTCTATGCAGGTTTGAAAACTTCTTCAGACTCTCAGCTATCATAATCATTAAAAAAATGAGTACTTAATGGGGCTACTTTTTCTCCAATCAACCTTCAACGACAAGAGGTGGAGATTTCTTGAAATTAGCGATGGGATTTTGAACGAAACAATAACTAAGTTTAGGGCGCTAATTACCGAATGATTGTCAGTGACGCAATAAAATTATCAAATTTCTTCACTAAGTTTATTAAATTTCACAAGAAATTTTCAAAATGCCTACCTTCTTGTTCGATGCATAATCTACATCATCTAAAAAAATTGTTTTTTAAATTAACAAAAACTCTGATTGTTTTTTATTGTTTCTTCAGCCTGTGTTAATTTGTGGCGTAATTCGCTGATGTTTCGACACTCTTTAGCATAAACTAGTTTTTTGTAGAAGTCCCAAACAAAAAACTCTATCGGATTTAAGTCAGATGACCGTGGCGGCAATTCAGTGGGTCCACCACGACCTATGCATTTGTTGCATAGTCTCTTGCAGAAAACAGCATCGTTAAATTCAGTTGTCGTGCACTCAAGGTCCGTAGGAATAGCCAAGTAGTCAGAGAACAAGAAACAACACCAATCCAAACAAAAGCGTATCGTTTTAAAGCCGCAAAGACAGACCGACGACTGAATAAAGACAGCGAAAACAACTTATGCAATGACACATTTTGAAAAGACGTCACAACAATATCATAGCTATCTCTTTCTAACATCGCCATCGTTTACTGCGTTAGCGTTAGCCCCTTTTGTTGGCGCTCAGGTAAAAACCGGTTTTGAAGAATGCGCTCCTTGTGGTTTTTTCGCAAGAAATAGGATCTTTTTTAATAAATGTTTAATTTATGCAACGTTTTTAACGTTTATTATTGCGGTACTGACAAACAATCTGCTATTAACGCTTTAACATAAGTTATTGATGCATTGAAAAACACATCGCTAATTTCAAGAAATCTTCGCCTCTTGTCTTTGAAGGTCAATTGGAGCGAAAGTAGCCCCATTAAGTACTAGTTTGTTTCAATGATTGTGATAGCTGGGAGTGTGAAGAAGTTTTTAGACCTGCTTAGAAATTATGAGATCACCTTTTTGGATTTTTAATTGCGAGTCTAGTATTTAAGTCATAATTGAGGTTTTGAATCAATTTTTCTTTTGTCATAAATCGAGAGATCATATATAAGTTTTATAACAAAACCGTTTTTGTTTTCTTTTTTTCGCAATAATTCAAAAGTTATATCAAAATAAAAATGGGTTTTTGAATCGAGTACCGAAAACGCGCCGACGGCTCCCGAACCCGTGTGACGTAATGATGGCGGTTAAGATGCTCCTTTGACCAACGACATCCTACATCGATACTAGATTCTAGATTCCCAGCCAAACGTGAAAATACTTGCTAGTAACTAGTGTATATTTGTTGCAATATAGCCGATGAATGAAGTTTGCAGCTCAGGACGACCTCTACGATCGAAATAAATATCTTTTTGAATGTTTGAAATCAGATTACAGATCCCAGTAAGTAAGTACCTAATCAAATATGTCTTATTGAAACTATCTGGTGCATGTTCGGCTGGCCTAGTGGTTAGAGTGTTGGCTAATGGATCCGTTGGTCTGGGTTCAAAGCTCAGCCTGTCCAATTTTTTTATTTTCTTTTATCAAATAATTCATTCATGTGCTTTTTGCACTTGTTATGTACATTTTTTTCTACGATCAACATAAATATGTTTTTGAAACAAATTCTATCAGACATATTACTTGCACTGCATAGTGCAAAAACTAAGTACAGGACGCGGTGGACAATTCAAAAAATCAGTTCAAATGGTGTTTGTCCGTCAATATCAACCGCCAATATTTTTGTTAAATATAATAGTTGGTTAATAAAGAAAAATCCATTCATTTTTTAAGTTTTTAATATAAACATAAAGTAAGTCAAACTCGTAATCACAACAGTCTTCTGTTTATCACTTGGTATCTTTATTTATTTAACTTTGAGCAATGAAGCTTAATAATTAAATTTTCATAAAAATTTAACAAATAAAAATATAAAAATGCAATGCAAACAAACAAAACTTATTTTTCTATGAGTTTCAATGTTATAATTATGTTCTTGACCAAAACTTAAAATAATTATTTTATTATTTAATATTATTATTGATAATAAATACTTATACGATAAATAAACTATAAGTATAATTATTTTACATAAGAGCTAGCACTTCAAGTAAACAAAAATAAAACTATATTTTTTAATCTCGAACATAGAAAAAAGTATAAAGTATCTAGGAATATATTTAGACTCACACTTACGTTGGGATGTACATATTAATAATTTATTAAAAAAAATTGGATTCATTTCATATAAGATGAAATTACTAACAAATATTTTAACAGAAAAGCATCTACGTACAGTAAAGATAATTATAACATTGAAACTCATAGAAGAATAAGTTTTGTTTGTTTGCATTGCGTTTATATATTTTTGTTTGTTAAATTTTTATGAAAATTTAATTATTAAGCTTCGTTGCTCAAAGTTAAATAAATAAAAATACCAAGTGATAAACAGAAGACTGTTGTGATTACGAGTTTTATTTTATGTTTATATTAAAAACTTAAAAAATGAATGGATTTTGTTTTATTAACCAACTACTACATTAAAAAAAATATTGGCGGTTGATATTGACGGACAAACACCATTTGAACTGATTTTTTGAATTGTCCACCGCGTCCTGTACTTAGTTTTTGCACTATGCAGTGCAAGTAATATGTCTGATAGAATTTGTTTCAAAAACATATTTATGTTGATCGTAGAAAAAAATGTACATAACAAGTGCAAAAAGCACATGAATGAATTATTTGATAAAAGAAAATAAAAAAAAATTGGACAGGCTGAGCTTTGAACCCAGACCAACGGATCCATCAGCCAACACTCTAACCACTAGGCCAGCCGAACATGCACCAGATAGTTTCAATAAGACGTATTTGATTAGGTACTTACTTACTTACTGGAATCTGTAATCTGATTTCAAACATTCAAAAAGATATTTATTTCGATCGTAGAGGTCGTCCTGAGCTGCAAACTTCATTCATCGGCTATATTGCAACAAATATACACTAGTTACTAGCAAGTATTTTCACGTTTGGCTGGGAATCTAGAATCTAGTATCGATGTAGGATGTCGTTGGTCAAAGGAGCATCTTAACCGCCATCATTACGTCACACGGGTTCGGGAGCCGTCGGCGTGTTTTCGGTACTCGATTCAAAAACCCATTTTTATTTTGATATAACTTTTGAATTATTGCGAAAAAAAAAGAAAATAAAAACGGTTTTGTTATAAAACTTATATATGATCTTTCGATTTATCACAAAAAAATATATTTTTTTCTTTATTCAAAACCTCAATTATCAGATCGTAAATTTTTCACTTTACACTAAAATTTTTATAACTTTCATCAAAGTTACGAAGCCGATTATTTTATTTATGAACAGTAAACACTTGGACATTAATTACCAGAAAAGATAAGTTGTAAAAGTCTTTTAATTTTTCTTTTGGAAGAGTTTTAAGTTGTCGAGGTAGAGGATTCTCTGAAATTCCGAAAAAGATTCATAACTCGGAAACTACAAAAAACTGCATAACATATATGGGGGTGATTCAGATACTTCTAGGTGTGCTCTATCTCTGACTTCCGCTTGACACTATTTTTTGGGACACCCTGTATAAGAAAAATATGAACTGGGTGCATCCCTTCTTGGAAACGCGAGATGAAAGCAAGACATTTTAAATGTTTTTCGAAGAACTCAAAAAATATAAAGATAAATTTTTTTGGATACACTAGAATGAGCTTACACACTTTCGAAGAAATACTGGACATTTTGAAAATGTTTATATCGAAAACGTTTTTATCGAGAGACACAATATTTCGCAATAGTATTCACGACTGACCGCAAACTAAACGCAAAGTGCAAATAGCAGCCTTGCAGCTGACCGTGAGTGGGGCCGAAGCTCTTCAAGTGACCGCGGCGGTTTGTGGCCAGTCACATCACAGTGCGAATAGGGCTCATGTTTTGCGTAAATTTTTCGCATGCGGTGTACTGCACGGCCAGCCGCAGAGCGGCTGACTGCATAGTGTGTATGTGCCCTTAGTGATGGAGCTATAAAAGCCGAAGATGTCTACAGGAGTTGCACAGGGATCGGTGTTGGGTCCTCTTTTCTGGAATATCCCGCATGATGGGGCTTTAAGGATAGCTCTTCCTCGAAACACAAAGACTGTGGCGTTGATGGATGACCTTTGTCTGGTATCCTCCACTAAAGACAAGACAACTTTCGTGCAAATGACAAACGAGGCGCTGAGAAAGATAGATGAATGGATGTCTAAGCACCAACTTTAGCTGACACCAAACGAAACTGAGGCGGTCATTCTACTGGGTTCTAAGTTCACTAGGAATCAAGTGGGCTTCCGTCTTAGAGCAACTCGATGATGTGCTTGGGAATTCCCGTAGACAACGAGCGATGTTTCAACGAACATATAAAGAGAACTGCGGTGAAAGCAGAAAGAAAGGTGGCATTACTGCCAAGTACAATGCCAAACGTAGGCGTAAGTTGGTAGCCCTAATCACGAACCTTAAACTAGATTGGTACACATATGCGGCTTGCGATTGGCCTTTCCCCTCTACGACGTCAAGGACCTAGAAAGACTCATATATTTTCCTCATTTTCTAGGCTTTACTGTGCATAAAAAAATCGCCGAAAAATATGAAAAGGTTCTATCATATAGAATCATAAAGACAATCATGATACTAGTCCATTGAGGAAACTTAAAGTTTTTCAACTATTACGAATAAAAGTATGACTTAAACATAATATAGTGATGTTAGCAGCAATATCTTAAAGTTTTAGAAACACGCCCTAAGACATCATACACAGGGTTGGGATAAAGTATGGAACCAAGCAAATAACTTTGGAACGGAAAGAATGATATTGCTGAAAATTTGCACGCAAGTGTAGCGACGTATAGTGCATCCGAAGACATTATGTTAGCTATTAATGTACTTCCGGTTTAACCAGAAGTACCATCAACTTTTTTAATTTAAATGGGACACCCTGTATATTTTTGCAGATTTTAATGCATCTTTTTTTCCGAATACGTCCATAGTGGTTTGGGTATTAGTTTCTATAAAAACGGGAAAGATAAAGCTTCTTCATGTGTTTAAAATGCCGGCCATTTACCTCCTGACGTCCTGATCTTGACGTGAATTCATTCGACAAGGTAACTCAGCAATTTGTCAACAGACTTGCATATTGTCAGGAAGTAAACGGCGGGCATTTTCAACGTCTGAGATAATTCCTTGATAATTCATTTTAAATTTTCTTATTGTAACACATCAAATAAAATGAACGTTTCAGTAAATAAAAAAGCTTTATCTTTCCCATTTTTACAGAAACAGATACTAAACCTACTATGGACGTATTCGGAAAAAAAAAGATGTATTAAAATCTGCAAAAATATACAGGGTGTCCCATTTGAATTAAAAACGTTGACGGTACTTCCGGTTAGACCGGAAGTACGTTAATAGCTAAAATAATGTTTTCAGATGCATTATGCGTCACTACATTTACCTGCAAATTTTCAGCAATAACACCCTTTCCGTTTCAAAGATATTTGCTTGGTTCCATACTTCATCCCAACCCTGTATAGCGTAACCTTCACAGAAGCCTACGCAATTGGAGCCAATTGGAGGTTTTGGGATAAACGCCAATTCTGTCTTATTGATAACTTTCGAAAGGAAGCGAACGTCGATTAGCAATATTTTTCACAAGGCATGCCATCTATCCACTTTGGAAACTTAAGGGTCTAGGGTATAGCGCGCGACATTAAGAATCAAAGAAAAGACGTATTCCCGTGTTAGCGAGTAGGCGTTGTCGCCTGTTCCCGTTCTCCAATGTGTGTATCCAAGATGAGGGAGGATACGTCCGAAAATCCAAAGGTAAGGTCAAAAGGTCCAAAGGTAAGATCCAAAGGTCACCATAAAGATGAATTTCGTGTTTCCAAGCTCCTGACGTTACCATTAAACTTACAGTAATTATTCAAAATGCAAATTGAAGAATAAAGCTTGCGCTTTGCCACCCATTAGGCCATTTTTTTGATATCGTGTTTGGTTGTTAAATTACAGACATTTGAAAAATGTATGATTCTGCATTGCGACTTTTTTGCACACTAAAAAACTTTTTTGAGAAAATCGCAAATAGTTGTCATTCACTAAGGTCTTAGCTATCAGCTTCTGAAATACTGTGTATGTAGTTTGAAAAACAAATGAGTTCTGTTCGAAATGGGAATCCTTGTTTTACATGGCAAATACATATGTATAACTGTGTATACCCAGGCTCCTTAATACAAATATTTTCAGCACAAAATACCCAATTTGTAAAAAAAACACTGAAATTTTGTAGGTCTCCTTACACTTAGTCGCTAAACTATCATAGTCTGAAAGTCGGGATACATAGAGCCACTGTTTCTTGGAATATGCCAACATATCCAGCTTAACTGCTCATCCGGCATCCTTTGAATAATACACCACGCTATGACGTCAGACTTCATAATGGAATCAGGAATGCCTCTGAGTTTAATTCCCTTCAAGCTGATTTCTAATCCGCCATCACTTTATGGTATTAACAAGCAAACCGCGTGCCTATAAGCGTCCTTAGCCTTGAATTTAACAAGCAAGGTATATTCGAACGTAACCAGGGCAATCAGTGAACGCATCTTGCCTTTAAGGAGACAACCTATTTATGTCTAGGACGTACGACATCTATTTAGAGCAATTCACAAGGCTATAAAATATCCCCCTTAAGTACTTAAATCTAAATGAACTGTAATGCTTTCTTCTACTAAAAATTCAGGCGAGCTTAACCCGCGGTATAACAAGTGGAAAAAAAGGGTTTAAATATGGAGGAAAAATATACAAAGATAAGGATTCTATCAGCTATTGTGCCGCCATTATAAGCTATAATGATAACTGGGTGAATAAATATGACCATCAGCGATTTGTAACTACTAAAGACATTTTTGCTACCAAGCAATCGAGAGTAGTCGAGTCGGGCTTCGGTTCAACATATTAAGAGAACTGCGGTGAAAGCAGCAAGAAAGGTGGCATTACTGCCAAGTACAATGCCAAACGTAGGCGCTAGTTGGTAGCCCCAATCACGAACCTTGAACTATATATATAAACTAAAATACTATATTCCTAACGAATCGTTTAACTCTATGAATTGCAAAAAACGGCGCCAAGTGTCTTAAATCAGTGCTTCCTACACCTTGTTGGTGCTAACAAAAAAAATCCTCTATCCCCACATCTTCCTGATAAAAAAAGTGGACAATGTTCAGGAACCTATAAAGTTTCTAAAAACGGAATTGGAAATGCTTAATGTTTCGTTGATTTCTCCTTCGCCACTGACAATAGTTCCAATGACGGTACATTGTTACCAGTGAATCACGGTAGAAATGCAGTGTCACAATTTCATCACAATTAAGTTCGTAGTTTCAAAGTTACACGTAATAGGATTACAATAAATGTATGCATAAAATTATTCCACAGATACGAAATTGAAAAGCAATCTAAAAAATAAAATCAAGTTTATTGACTCAGTACTTCCCATACATTACGGTGATACCGGTTTATTGTTTTCCCATAGCATGAAACTATAATGTCAGATTCCCTTGCAACCAAATCTTCGCCAGCCAGTCTTTCAACCGTCTACCCACTAACCACCCCAATTTCACCCCCATCCAAAAAAGTAGGAAATGATCAGGAGCCTCTAAAACGTTTAAAAACGAAGTTTGAGTTTTTATATTTTTAATTTTATTATTATCTCTGCGCCGCCACTGACACGACTTATGAAAACCATACGTGTCTTCCATCCCCTCCACGGTAGTAATACTGTGTCAAAATTTCATTAAAATCAATTCAATAGTTTCCTTGTTACACAATACAGAACGATCTAAAGCAATACTCCGTATGTTTACATCAGAAAAAATTCTTTGGTTTCTGTAATAGGCAATGTTTGAATAGACCTAAAAAAGTTATTTATGTTTCTAGGTCTTCCTTCACAGGTCAGTGGACAGTCTATTATGAATACAGTAATCTTTTCAATTTTACTACCCTCCTCCCCCAACCACCCCAAATTTCACCCCCACCCAATAACAGTAGAAAATGGTCAGAAACACCCAAAACGCCTAGAAACGAAGTTTGAGCTGTTTTTATATTTTTTGGTTTTTTATTATTGCTGTGCCGCCTGTGACACGATTTCTAAGAATCATATGCTTTTTCCATCGTTGCGACGGTAGTAATACTGTGTCAACATTTCACTAAAATCAATACAGTAATTACTGTTACACAATACAGAATAGTGTAAAGCAATATACATATACTCCTATGTACATACATCAGAAAATGCTAAGTCCCTTGGTTTCTGTAATATGCAAAGCAATGTTCAGCTTAAAAATATTAATTATGCCGCTATGTCTTTCTTTCAGAGGTCAACGGATAGGCTATTATGAATACAATAAATTTTTCAGTTTTACAACCCCCCATCCCAACAACCCCAATTTTACCCCCACCCAAAAAAAAGTAGAAAATGATCAGGAACCCTTAAAATGCCTAAAAACGAAATTTGAGGAATATTTAAATTTTTTTGTTTGTTGCTAATTACTCCGCCGCCCCTGCATCAATTTTTAGAATTATAGCAGCATTACCTACTACAATGCCATAGCATATCACTGCATAAATTTCATCGAAATCCATGCAGCAGTTACTGAGATTACGAGGGTAGAAAAACGCGAACAGACAGACAGACAGACCGACAGACCGACAGACCGAAAGGCCGACAGACCGACAGACCGACAGACCGACAGACCGACAGACCGACAGACCGACAGACCGACAGACCGACAGACCGACAGACCGACAGACCGACAGACCGACAGACCGACAGACCGACAGACCGACAGACCGACAGACCGACAGACCGACAGACCGACAGACCGACAGACCGACAGACCGACAGACCGACAGACCGACAGACCGACAGACCGACAGACCGACAGACCGACAGACCGACAGACCGACAGACCGACAGACCGACAGACCGACAGACCGACAGACCGACAGACCGACAGACCGACAGACCGACAGACCGACAGACCGACAGACCGACAGACCGACAGACCGACAGACCGACAGACCGACAGACCGACAGACCGACAGACCGACAGACCGACAGACCGACAGACCGACAGACCGACAGACCGACAGACCGACAGACCGACAGACCGACAGACCGACAGACCGACAGACCGACAGACCGACAGACCGACAGACCGACAGACCGACAGACCGACAGACCGACAGACCGACAGACCGACAGACCGACAGACCGACAGACCGACAGACCGACAGACCGACAGACCGACAGACCGACAGACCGACAGACCGACAGACCGACAGACCGACAGACCGACAGACCGACAGACCGACAGACCGACAGACCGACAGACCGACAGACCGACAGACCGACAGACCGACAGACCGACAGACCGACAGACCGACAGACCGACAGACCGACAGACCGACAGACCGACAGACCGACAGACCGACAGACCGACAGACCGACAGACCGACAGACCGACAGACCGACAGACCGACAGACCGACAGACCGACAGACCGACAGACCGACAGACCGACAGACCGACAGACCGACAGACCGACAGACCGACAGACCGACAGACCGACAGACCGACAGACCGACAGACCGACAGACCGACAGACCGACAGACCGACAGACCGACAGACCGACAGACCGACAGACCGACAGACCGACAGACCGACAGACCGACAGACCGACAGACCGACAGACCGACAGACCGACAGACCGACAGACCGACAGACCGACAGACCGACAGACCGACAGACCGACAGACCGACAGACCGACAGACCGACAGACCGACAGACCGACAGACCGACAGACGGACAGACCGACAGACCGACAGACCGACAGACCGACACACCGACAGACCGACAGACCGACAGACCGACAGACCGACAGACCGACAGACCGACAGACCGACAGACCGACAGACCGACAGACCGACAGACCGACAGACCGACAGACCGACAGACCGACAGACCGACAGACCGACAGACCGACAGACCGACAGACCGACAGACCGACAGACCGACAGACCGACAGACCGACAGACCGACAGACCGACAGACCGACAGACCGACAGACCGACAGACCGACAGACCGACAGACCGACAGACCGACAGACCGACAGACCGACAGACCGACAGACCGACAGACCGACAGACCGACAGACCGACAGACCGACAGACCGACAGACCGACAGACCGACAGACCGACAGACCGACAGACCGACAGACCGACAGACCGACAGACCGACAGACCGACAGACCGACAGACCGACAGACCGACAGACCGACAGACCGACAGACCGACAGACCGACAGACCGACAGACCGACAGACCGACAGACCGACAGACCGACAGACCGACAGACCGACAGACCGACAGACCGACAGACCGACAGACCGACAGACCGACAGACCGACAGACCGACAGACCGACAGACCGACAGACCGACAGACCGACAGACCGACAGACCGACAGACCGACAGACCGACAGACCGACAGACCGACAGACCGACAGACCGACAGACCGACAGACCGACAGACCGACAGACCGACAGACCGACAGACCGACAGACCGACAGACCGACAGACCGACAGACCGACAGACCGACAGACCGACAGACCGACAGACCGACAGACCGACAGACCGTCAGACCGACAGACCGACAGACCGACAGACCGACAGACCGACAGACCGACAGACCGACAGACCGTCAGACCGTCAGACCGACAGACCGACAGACCGACAGACCGACAGACCGACAGACCGACAGACCGACAGACCGACAGACCGACAGACCGACAGACCGACAGACCGACAGACCGACAGACCGACAGACCGACAGACCGACCGACCGACGGACCGACAGACTGACCGACCGACGGACCGACGGACCGACGGACCGACGGACCTATCGGTGTGGGAAGTAAAAGCGTCACCAAAGTCATTTTTATTAGCGCAATATGGAGTATTTTATGAATACAACAAATTTTTGAGTTTTAAACCCCCCATTCAGCCCACCACCCCAGTTTTACCCCTACAAAAGCAAAAATTGAAAAGGGTCAGGAACCTCTGAAACACCTGACAACGAAGTTTGTAGGGGTTCTAATAATTTTTTGTTCCTCACCAATTTTTACATCTCCAATGCACTGATTTTCATAATTATAGCAGCAAAACTTTTTGCGGCCCCACAACACCAGTTCCTTATAAAAAGTAAATATTAAACCAAATCAACTTTGTTTGTAAACATAAAATTAGAAACAGCAACTGAAAACAAAAACACAATGGAACGTTTCATTTAAATGTGCAATTAAAATAATTTCTAAATATCTGAGATTTGCTTAGTAATAATAAAATACGACCTTAGAAAGAACAAAGATTTTAGAGTAGAGTCTCTTTTAAGCAAGAAGTTTGTCCGCAAATGAAACCGCTGAAGAAAAAGCTCTTCCAGCTTTTATACGTAGATGGATGTGCAGGAGCTTTTTTTTTCTCGCGAAATTTTGAACCACTGTAGGGAGCCCCGAGAAGTTTCTTGCCTGGGGTGGGCCCTAATTTAAAGTCACGCCACTGCCACAGCCAGTGCTACTTGTAACAATAAAAATGTTGCTTAGTCATGAACCACCAGGCAACACTTTCATTACTCATAGCAACCAGCAGCTCAGTAGGTTTGCATGAGACTAGGGTATGTAGGTGCGTGCGTGTGTGCGTGAATGCGTGAGTCTAGTTAGCCGCCAAGAAATGAAAAATAGGACAACAATGGTTTAATAAAGATTTATTTTAGTATATATATGAAGACAGTACATTCTATTTTTTTTTAAAAGACAACTTAGCTTCAGAAGGAAGTCCAGGTAGTGCCCTTCCGAAAAGAAGGTGGTGCTCCAGAGAAGGTTGGCTTCTTTGGAAGGAGTTCAGGTGGTGCTCCAAAGGTGTCTTAATGTTGGCACCCCGAGAAAAAAGGTGGTCTTGCCGGTGGCACCCCGAAATAAGGAAGGTGGCTTTGGTGGTGGCACCCCGCAAAAAGTTGTCTTCATGTTGGCACCCCGAAAAAAAGAAGGTGGCTTTGGTGGTGGCACCCCGACAAAAGGTGTTCATGGTGGCACCCCGACAAAAAGGTGTTCTTCATTGTGGCACCCCGACAAAAAGGTGGTTTCGATGTTGACACCCCGAAAAAAAGGTGGTCTTCATTGTGGCACCCCGACAAAAAGTGGTTTCGATGTTGGCACCCCGAAAAAAAGTTAGGTCTTCATGGTGGCACCCCGACAAAAGGTGTTCTTCATGGTGGCACCCCGACAAAAAGGGTGGTTCTCCTGTGAAAGAGTTATGGCTGGTATTAGCACCTTGTGGAGAACTTCACAGGACTTCACGATCTGTTCCTGAAGTATGGATCTTCATGCGTTCTTACATTTTGATAAATTGAATTCATATACTTCAGAAACAAATCTATGAAGTAGCATGGGGGAATAAAAAAGCCAAAAAGCAGATAACTTTCAAATGTTCACATGGTAAAGATTAAAAAAAATATAGATATATACAAGAGCGAATAGATAGAACAATAGTTAAAAAAAAGATTCTTAAATGCTTTGTATTTTCAGTCCTACCGGATCTTTTCAGATATATAGTGATAAATAAAATAAATGTACAAAGTATGTTCAAAAATTTACAAACTTTTTCCTCACGCCTTGTAAAACAAAATTACAAAAATGTCCAAAAGATCTTTTCATTGCGTTCTCAATTAGCAAATCTGAGTGCTAGGTATTTTTACGTAAGGAATGTCATAAAAAAATGTGAAACATTAAATACACACAAGATAAGGCATCTTAACACAAAAATATATGGCTAGAAACAAAGAATAATGTTCAGCGACTCTTTTGTTAGATAATTGATAAAAGTACAGTGTATGGTTGACTTGATATTTAAAGATGAAAATGTTCGCCATTACATGTTCATGGAAAAAAAGGTATAAATCGAAAAAATCACATGCACTAAAAATATGCGAAACTATAGCAATCAAATCGTTATCGTTACCTTGATTAAGACATAATGGCACAGACACAAAAGATTGTCTTAGAGAGACATAATTACATTAGCTGTTAACTGTGTGAGTTCAGAAAGCAAAAGGAATGAATCATTACATTTTATCTAGAAGCTAACTTCGGTAGACGAGCATACCCCCCCCCCCCCACTCATTAGATTTTCCCAAAATTTGGCGCACTTGCGCATAGATTTTCCCAAAATTTGGCGCACTTGCGCAGTGTTTATAATTAACAATATTTGCAGCTCAAGGAAGTAGAGATGGGAAAAAGGTAGAGGTGAGAAGCAAAATAGTTATAAAAATGCACTAGTATAATGAGGAAGTAGTTGCTAAAAATGGAAGTTATAAACTATTTGTATATGGTAGCCAAGTAAATAATGTAAAAATAATTTTGAAAACGGATGAACCGTTACATAGTATTTAAGAAAGTTCAGATCATCGGATTCCCGTTATACTATAATTCCGTTATTTTCGGGGCCAAAAAATCTTCCGGATTCCAGGATCCTGAAATTGGAGAAGCTATACATGATCAATTGATCAATCATATTTAAAACTAGAAGTCTGATTTTGATTCATAACAGTTTGGTTCCAGGGGATCGCTTCTCTTATTCCTATCTACATTGAGCACTTATACCAGCTACGATAATCAAAATGGTCACTTTTAAGTGATATGTCTCTTACAATATTACAAATGACCAAGTCACGTTGATCACTTTTACCTGCTACTTGATTAGCTCTATTGACTTGGTCAGAACGAGTTCTTAACTAAGCAGGCAAAAATATTTGGCCACTGACTTGGGCAATTTTTTTTGAAATAGTCGCCTGATACCAAAAATGACAAATCATCGATTTTTGACTTCACTTTTTGCAGTATACCGACGTACAGCACTCTGTGTTTTTTAAGATTTCTGATTCACTGAATGGAAAAAAAACTTGAGCCGGAACAGCTGTAAAACAATGTTAGGTATTGCAAGTTAGTTTTTTGACAAATTTCGGCTGAAGCGATCCAAAAGTTCATCTTCCAGCATACTTGCATTGCGCCTGTTAAGTGCCACGAATTGATATTACATGTTGTCAACAGGTATTTGGCTAAAAATGCGCATAACTTTGAATTGAAGATCCAAAGCGGCTGATACAGTTATGTCTTGTCTTGCAATTCTTGCAGAGAACTAACCTGTTCGGTAATATTATCATTCAGATGTAGTGGTCTCAAATATTTTTATATGTTTGACTGAATAAATAGTAGCATACACTGACCCTGATAGTAATCGCTAAGGCTAAAAAAGTAAACCTCCATAACAACGTGGTTTTCTTCAACGACTTTTTTTCTCAAGTGTAGGATTTAACTGGGGATTTAACAAATTTTTAATAATCTATGAAGTAGTATTCGACATCAAAATGTATAATTGTGGAGTGAAAATGAGATTTCCATAGTTGCTTTTCGGAAATAATGGTTTTTATTCTTTATTATTTTTCAATTCCTTCTGGGGAAAAAATTAGGATGAAAAGTATAGACTAAATAGCCGAAAATTGTCTTACCATTTGTTATGTTCCGGATAGTAAAATAATAAGATATGTGACTCAGAATTTTTGATTGCCACATATTTATTGACCAAATTCCTGAATCAATGATGTGCCTGATATATTCATAAAAAATAGGTTCCTGCTGCAATCTGTCAACACAACAACGATTAGTAGTTAAAGATAACATGAAATTGTGTGTTTGTGTCTCTACCTATCCTGTGGACACCAAGCCCTTATAGCGTTTTTTCCCTGGGGCGCCTCCAATTATTGGATGTTTCTAAGACATGATTATATATTTCGTTGTCATACATTTTTTGAATTTCAGACAACTTAGAGACAGTGTGTAAAATGGAGAACAAACCTCGTTCCCCGAGACCTCGGTTGCAGAGGTCTGAAAGGGTGTTTAGTGAATCACATCTGACCTCTTGGGAGCTGTTCGTCAGAGACTCTCTGCTGACCCTCGCCTGGCCAGACTTGCTCAACAGTGTATCTAGGTGAGTTAGTTTTCTGTGATTCTTCTAAAATTGACCTAAATTGTTATATCTTGGAGAGAAACGTGCAGATGGTGAGCTGGAATTCAACACATATATTGGAAGACTGAGCTGTTGCAAAGATTCAGTTCGACAAAAAATCATAGTGGATTAAGATTGGAAATGACTTTCTGTAGCCTGTCATTTCTTACGCTACATAGTGACAATCGATATACTAACATAATAAACCAGCCTCAACAGACCTTAATCATGCTTTTTTTATTTTTCCTTTTCGAACATGGTTAGATGGATTGAGTCTTGGAGGAAGCTTTTGTATTTATTTTCTATACCATGACCATAGACAAATTTGACACCGCAACATTTTGTGCGCCTCAAACATATGCAGATACACGGCCATCTTCTTTCAACGAAAAAAAGGGACAATCATACAACATACTAAAATTTTATTCTTATATATTTGAGAGGGCTTTACATATTTTTTGGTTCTACTTCTTTATATTGATGTTAATGCAGCATGAGATGAAACATCCATAAAAGTCTTACAAGTTCCAAGTACCAACTAAATTTTAACAAAATGTCGTCACCGTGTACCAAAGACTGAGAAGTCTTATTGTTTTTGAAAATATCCCTAGTGGCACCAGAATTACGTAAAAATATAGAAAGAAGGAAATAGTCGATGTTTCAGAAAATTGGGAACTACTCTGTGAAATATTTTCAATGACAAAATTTCTGACCTAAGGATAACCTTGCACAACTAGATATTTTTTTAAAATGTCACTTTGTTAATCTCACAATAAACTTGAATGCGTTCATGGCTTGACTGGTAGTCCAAGTAGACGTTCACTTTACAAGTGTGTTCCAACAAGTTCTGACCGATTCAGAGTTTTACTGAGGTTTGCGCTGTCGCAGTAAGCTTCCCAACTTTTATTGCAACAAACCTTAAACTCACAGCTGTCTAGCCAAACTTTGCGAAGTAACGGCTTGTTCTATGAATGTAAGTATGATATGTATAGTACGTGCGAGTTTCGTGCGTATGCTCGTATCCTAATAGTCGCAGGTTATATATCAATGAGAGCACAAGATGTTAAAATTTAGTAAAACATGGTTTTCTGCATAGAAATATTGATTGATTTATAGTGTGCATAGAGTGGCCTACTAAGAATGGATGTCGGCAATATCCTGGACAAGCAAAAAATATGATAAAGTAAATCGGCTCAAAGGAATCTGCAAGTAGCCGCTAGGGGGCGTAACTGTTAGGATCAATCAGAAAAAGGCCTTCTCTCATTCAACCTTCATGTGGAGAGGACAACTTTAGTTTTTTTTGTTAAGCGTTTTTGCAAGTTGTAGTAGGTGGGGGAACGTAAAATTAGTTTCTATTTGAACGGCAATAACTTTGGTATACATTGACGGAATTAAACAGCTAGGTCTCGTTTGAAAGCGCCGTTACATAAAAAGTATGCAAATTGATCTTGATTTAGTAGCTAGAGGGCGGTATTTGACATGGTAATAATTATTACGCATTATATTGTCATATCTCTTTTGAAATAATTAGATAGAGTATGACATTCCTGAAATTTCAACGCAAAACTCAACTTCCTAGCTTTTTTTTTAAATAGGAGATATCAATAAAAAAGTATTATGACAATTGTGCTGAGTTTCAGTAACAGTTGGCGCCCTATAGGAATTGCTCTCATGTCTAGTGAGCTGCTGCCCCTACTACCCTGTCTATACTAGGTTCCATCCAGAGAAGGGCAATTCGACTAATGGCGACCCGGTCTTAACGCGCCACCGCCAGCCACTTTCTCACCGGCGTGTTGTTGGTGACCTCTCACTCTTCTATCGATATTCCAACGGAATCTGCTCCTCTGAGCTATCCTCTATCGTTCCGCCGCTCACCGCTCCTATCAGATGTACCTACTCGTGCGACCGCTGCATCTCATCCTAAGACGGTCGTTCTTCATACATCAAGAACTGAGCGGTACAACCGCACATTTATTCCCAAGGTGTCCAAGGCTTGGAATGGACTGCCAGAAGGTGCATGTATTGGGCCTGCGGGTATTGGCCCATTCAAATCCCGCGTTATAACAAACTTCCCCTAGCATGGCCCTTTCACAGCAGCCGCGGTACTCTGGTATTTAGGCTCTACCTGCGCGGACTGCTCAGTTATAAAAAAGTAGCCTCCATCACAACGCTTTGGTATCATCCTATCGATAGATACTCAAGTAGAACCACTAGAAATCATATTTCGACTAACCACCAGGTGGTAGGCAGTAGAGGTCAATAAGTGTTGCATTCAATTTTCATAATAATGGACCTTTCAAGCCTAAGCTGATCACAAATTGCTATATAAACTCAACAAGTAAAGACACTAAGAAAGGATCAATGTGAATAAATCTTAAAAATTAAAGCGAATTAACAGAAAAATAAAGCAAAGCAAGGATAACAAACAAAATACATAAACCTAGTTCATACGCGTATATTATACCTATATTCAGAGCTGCTCTAGATGTTCAAACTGGCAGGCTTATCTACGCGTGAAAGGAGGCGTAAGTGCATCGAAAACGATAGACGCCATCGAATATCTAACAAAACTGACAATACATTTTAGTCTGACTACCACTTTAATTTGCTGCTGTCTATAATGTGAAAACTAATATACAGGGTGGTCCAATAAGCGCGCGGTGCTCTCTAGAGGCCTTATCGTTTAGATTAGAAGAAAATGACTTAAATAAAGAACGTTTATTTTCAAATGGTCTACTTGGAGAAAATAATTTCAAAGATGGCGAACATCCGGATATACCGGAAGTAGGTATCAACTTCCTTATTTTAAATGGAATGGAACACCCTGTATATTTTTACATTTTTGAATTCAGCATCGACTAGTCTAGTTTGTTAACAGTCGTTTAGGTCTACGAAGCCTATTTTCGAAGTTATTCAGCAATCTCTAGAAAAATTGACGATTGTAGTACTTACAAAAACTCAGAAACTAAATAAGATAGAAAGATGCAGTTTTCGGTTTTAAAACGAGCACGAAACATACTTGTATTTCAGTAAGATAATTGTTCAAAAGCACGTTAAATGAATAGACTAGCAACCTTCAAATTTGAAAAGTTTTACATCAGTGGATGCAAAATTAAATTCTGTTTCACTTGTATCTACGTATGTGGTTCTATCTTTGATGGTTTTCAAGACATTCACGATTTTGTAGTTATTCTGTAATGGTGCGTAGGAATTGGAAAAATCGTAGGTGGCGTGGCTCGCAGACGAAACAATTGGCAGGAAATCATTCATCCAAAGTGTGTCGGCCTCTAATACTGAAAAGTGCATTTGCTCCATCTAGCTGCAACCACAATATTCTTAAAAAAGTTCAGTGGTAAATTTTCCGGCAGGTTTTTCAGATTTTCATTTAGAAACTTTTTGAAAACATTAGTCTGTTATGCGGTTATAATAATACCACCCCAAATGTTTTGACTTCATGCTGGTTGTCAACAAACCTCTCAAAATTTGAATTTGCCTCGCGTCGGTGTGAAAATGTAAATTATGCCAGTTTACATGACCGTTAATAATGACGGTGAAGCTACATTTCATCAAGTCGGGAATGTAGCTTCATTCGTAAACATCACACTGTTAAAAAGGAGTGTAGCATCTTGGACTCGAGCACGACCCCAATTACAGAAATTCATTCTGTTTTCAAAGTCTTGACTTTCAAGTGCTTGATTCAGCTGCACGTGATAAGGATTTATGTTCTTCGTTAAGATCATGTTCACAGATGTTTGGCTAATGCCCAAATAGCGACTAATTTCTGCTGTAGTACTGCTATGCGGATCTTCAACTACAATTGCGAGAACGTCAAACTCACTATCTTCATTAACACTACATGTTTTCTCCTTCTCATATTTTACGCCGACGTAAATCCAAATTTTGAGAGGTTTGTTGACAACCAGCATGGAGTCTAAGCATTTGGGGTGGTATTACTGGAAATCACATGGTAATCTAATGTTTTAAAAAATTTTCTAAATGAAAATTTGAAAAACCTGCTGGAAAATTTACCAGTGGACTTTTTTAAGAATAATGTGGTTACAGTTAGATGAAGCGACTGCACATTTCAGTATTAGAGGCCGAAATACTTTGGATGAAAGGTTTCTTGCCAACTGTTTCATCTGCGAGCCACGCCACCTACGATTTTTCCAATAATTCCTACCTATGTGCCATTACGGAATAATCACAAAATCGTAAATATCTTGAAAACCATCAAAGATAGAACCACATATGTGTAGATAAACGTGAAAGAGAATTCAATTTCGCATTCACTGATGTAAAACTTATCATACGATCCTATTTAAAAAAAAAGAGTTTAACGTTTCAAACTATACAAATTTGAAAATTCCTAGTCTATTTATTTAATGTGCTTAAAAATCGATGCTGAATTCAAAAATGTAATAATAAACAGGGTGTTCCATTTAAGATAAGAAAGTTGATACCTACTTCCGGTATATCCGGATGTCCGCCATCTTTGAAACGATTTGAAAAGAAACATTTTGTATGCAAGTCATTTTCTTCTAATTTAAACGATAAGGCCGCTCGATAGCACCGCGCGCTTATTGGACCACCCTGTATAATAATGAACGCGAAGTGCCAAGTCAATACACTTCTAGTTCCTTCTTTTAATTCTAATTTTGGTAATACTGTTGAAAAATTCATGCCTTGTGAATATTTGAATATTTCTAGTCAGTGTAGATGAGGAATCTAGGTTGGAAATTCGGCAGACTAATCAAGCATTCAGAAATGTGAAAAATATCGCGTAATACATCATTCCAGAGCGGTAAAATCAATAAGCTGGCCCGCGGTGATAATAGTGAAGCACTGTTTGTTGTCTCGATGTATCAACACGTAAATGCATAGTGCCTACATTGCAAATATGTACTGATTTTAATTAAATTTTACGTTATGCGTTACAAAGAGGATCATTAATTTGTTATAAAATGAGTCACAGGTGGACACAATTTTAATCAGTTTAATTTTTCCGTGAGTAGATGCGTCCTTCATATGCATTGGTCAGACAAAAACAATTTGTAGGAGTGAGCAACTTTTACTTAACAAAAATTCATCAAGCGACGCCACTATAAGGATTAAGAAGAAGGGAAAGGTGTTCATCTTTGACCTTCGAAGCAGTTTCAATAATTTTTATACATATAATGAAAAAGCTTTAATGTTTGAAGCTTGTCTAAATCTTGAATAAACAGAAGCATAGTCTTTTAAAGGATTTTTTCCATGATCGTGAGACTTTGACCATTTTTTCGCGCTCATTTTGAAATAGGAGGTGTTGCATTCCTACATTCAACTGGCACTTTAGCGCGTTGATGTCAGAGTGAGCCATATACACGTATAACCGAAAGTTAAAATCACAAAAGGCTATCTTCGTCTTTATTTTGAGAGCGAGCCTAACAAATTTTTTTGCTTATTCATGCATTTTAGAAATTCTGCGTATTTTGTCTTCAGTGCTCCAAAGGACAGTTTCTGTGCTCGTTGGCAGCACTTTTCGTAGTTTTTGATGAAAAAATAACCAAATAGGTTCGATGTTCAGAAGAAAGGTGCACATTTTCTTTGTCATGGCAAAAGAAATTTGATCATAACTCAAGCATAAAGTGTCTCTTCCGTATTTGACTGCTCGCAGGAAAATACAACTGGTTAACTGTCTATTGAATTATGCCTGAGAAACCAGATGTTAGTTATCGTTTCATAGACCTAGGATAACATCTTCCATATGGCTTCAGAGGTGAAGTGGGGATTATTTTCAAAAGATGCGAACAAATTTTAGCATTGACAATCCAAGAAGTCGTAAACTTATTTATTTATTTAGCGTATGGCACACAACACATCATTAAAATGAGAAAGAAAGAAAAATTAAATTTGACTTCAAACATTCACTTTGACAATAACATTGTCAATGTGAAACGAAAGGACATAGAAAATTACAAACAAACATTTAATGTTTTAATGTAGTCGATGGAGTTTTCCGTTGCGTTCAGGAACTCATTGAATCTTGAAGCATCTTAGAGGGCATTCCTCAGTGATGTGGCGGATGGTCTGCCGTGGATCTCCACAATCACATTGTGGATTGGGAACTTTACCCCATTTATGAAGAGTATCAGCACATACCCCATGGCCCGTTCTGATTCTATTCAACGTTGTCCATATATTCCTCGGTAATTCCATTCCATAATAAAACGTGATACATCATTACCGTAGCATGACTAGTAGTATAATTTATGAAAATGGAGCTAAAACACAAAATCGTTTTCAATAGCTGTGAATTTACTGATTATTTTCAATGAAAGTATAACCTAGGGATGGACGATGGCAAGCACTTCAATGGTGGCCAACTTTATCACAAAATATTGAACGGCCTTGAACAGCACCCAGTACAAGCCAAAAATATTGCTCAGATACCTGGACGGCATAATTGTTGTATGGAACTAGGAACAAAACAAGCTATAGAAATTCCTAAAACATCTAAAAAGTGTACATCCAAACATTCCATTTACGTTAAAGTAGAGGAAAATAAAAGCTGGCTTTTCATGATGTGCCATTAACTAGAAGATATCAACCTTGATGCGCGCACTGTATAGGAAGCCAACACCCACTGATCTCTATTTGCACAACAACTCGAACCACCATTCATGCCAGAAGTTCGGTATCGTGTACTTACAGAACTGGCAAGAAGAGTGTTTGAACCTATCTACCTCAGCGCCGAGCTAGAATCTTTAAAATTATGTGAAGGCAAACGGCTAATCGGAAAATGACAGGATGTATGCGAGCTGGTAAAGTAGAAAAGCAACCATAACCACCAACACCAACCTTATCTGCCTCGGGTCACGGATATAATTAGGAAGTTGCTGCAGAAAGAAAATATCAAGAGTATATGTATACAGACCCACTGGAAGAATACAATAGCATCTAAGATCGACAAACGACAAAAGAGATCCTTCAACAGCATCAGAGGTTTGTCGAATGCCATGTACTTGTGGAAATGTATACACCGGAGGAATAATAAGATCGGTACAAACTAGAATTTTGGAACACAAAACAAATTGCCGATTAGGTCAGATGGCAAAATCTCCAACACCTAAACCCTACACTCTTGAAATGCGGCGGCTACAAGATAAAATTTGAGGAAACACATGTTCTTGTTACGATCTCCTCAAATTACACTAGAAGGCACAGAGAGGCTATCGAGATTCATAAGCATAACAACATCTTCAACAACAAAGAAGAAGCATACAAGCTCAACAAAACATGGAACATCATCATAGTCACAATGTCTTAACAGACATGTAGTGAACTCGTAAAATGCATTAAGTCGGAGCTAGAGTATTGCTGTCATGAATATTATCAATAGTGTCACGACGGCCTCTTTTTCTTCACCCAAGGAATCAAACTCGACGTAACTTTCACCGTTTTACTTCAGAACTTAATACAATATCTCTTAACCTTATCTCAACTAGATCTCAACTCAACTGACCCCTGCCACGCTACTCGTGGTGCCTTATATACTTCATCGAACCATCTAGAAGATTCCAGACACCCAGATGACATTCGAGAATGCCGATCTGTCAGTCTAGAAAATTCCAGATGATTCGATGACGTTTACACATCAAAAAAATCTAACCTAGTCATTGTGAAAGAAACATTAACAAATCCAAATAAGCAATGTAATATACAGGATGTTACACTCTTCCCCCCTTAGCGTTCGGCGTCCTCGACGAACAGTTCGCTTCGATCCTTGTATGGCCACAGGCGATCGCTATGGACGACCTTCGGTTTTCCACTACCCATACGTATCCTGTAGACTACGTCGTTGAGGCGCTTCATCACCACGTAGGGTCCCTCCCAATGGCGTTGTAGCTTCGGACATCTACCCCTTCTCCGTCGTGGATTGTAGAACCATACCAGATCACCTTCGACGAACTTTGGGCTATTTGCTTTCAGATCGTATCTGGCTTTCATTCTGTCGCTGGCAGACTGGATGTTTCCTCTAGCAGACTCATGGATATCCCAGAGCGTTTCCTGAAGCTCGCTCACCCATTCGCATGGAAGACGGCGTTCCGTTTCTGGGGGTGGACCAAGAGCTAAGTCCAGAGGCAGCCGCAGTTCTCGACCAAAAATTATCTTCGCTGGGCTCAACCGAGTTGACTCGTTCACCGCTGATCTGTAGGCCAACATTCCCAGAGGAATCTTCGTATCCCATTCAGAGTGATGTTCGTTAACGAATTTTGATAGGTAATCTAGGATTGTCTTGTTGAAGCGTTCCACCATACCGTCGGACTGCGGATGAAGAGCAGTTGTTCTAGTCTTCCGAATTCCGAGTTTTCTCATCAGCTGTATGAAGACTTCCGATTCAAAGCTTCGTCCCTGGTCTGAATGTAGTTCATTAGGAACTCCGAATCTGGACACCACGTGTTCTAAAAGAGCCTGTGCCACTGTGCCTGCTTCTTGATTGGGCACAGGAATTGCTTCTGGCCATTTAGAGAAATAATCCATTACAACAAGCAGATACTTGTTCCCCAGGCTGGTTTCCGGCAAAGGACCCAAAATATCTATAGCGATTCTCTCAAATGGCGATCCAACGTTGTACTGCTGCATGTGTGATCGTTGACGAATACTTGGACCTTTTCTTGAGTTGCAGACATCGCACGTGGAACAGTAATTTTCAACATCTTCGCGACAGCCAACCCAGTAAAATCTCTCCTTGATTCTTTCCAGGGTCTTCCTGATGCCAAAGTGACCCCCACTGCTACTATCATGTAATTGTTCCATGATTGCTTTCCGTAATTTCCTTGGTACTACAAGTTTTTCTTTAGCATGTCTGCCATCAGTATCCTCCCAGATTCGATACAGGAGGTTACCCCTTACCTTTAGTGAGTCCCATTGTGCTAGATAGGCTTTAGTGATGGGACTCATAGCACTTATTTCCTGTTGATTAGGCTTGTTTCCATTTAATAGCGAATGAATAACTAACCCTAGCTCAGCGTCTTGTGACTGAGCTTGCTTGAAGGTTTCTAGTGAAATCTTGGTTCCTTCCAATTCAAATGCTTCTATTCTTAATGTGTTTATGTCGAATTCTCGTTGTTTCTCTTCTTTCGAGCAGTGCTTACAGTCTTCATCACAGGGCCTGCGTGACATAGAATCGGCATTTCCGTGTTGCTTTCCTGGACGATGACGAATTTCAAAGTCATAGCTTTGGAGGTATTCAATCCATCGAGCAAGCTGGCCTTCTGGATTCTTGAACTTCATTAACCACTGCAAAGCTGAATGATCGGTTCTCACGACAAATCTTCTTCCGTACAATAAGGGGTGGAAATTTCCGATCCCTGTGGACGACGGAGAAGTATGCATATTAAAAGCAAGTTTGAAACGAATAGAAAGAATCTGCTGAAGAAGGACGAACAACACGAAATAGCCTTGAGGAAGCTCAATAAAGAAGTCTCTGCTTTGAAGGGCGAAATCAAGAGATTGAAAGCTTTGAATCAGTTGAAGAAATCAGAGAGGGAATACGACCAAATTAAAGATGAAAATGCAATGCTCAAACAGAAGATAAATCAGATGGAGGCTGAGTATGCATTCTGTAAAAAGAACTTGAACAAAGCGAATGACAAAGCCAAAAGGGTCGGTATCAAGAAGAATGAGTTGAGAGAAAGGTTGGCGCAGCTTGAAGCAGAAAACAAGAAGCTGAGAACAGATTTGAGCGCCGAGGTCGATGATGCGAAAAAGTGAAAGGAAGATTTGTCTAAAGCAAGAGAAGTTGATAGTAAAACTAAACAGCGACTGATGAATTTGGAAAATGAGAATGCTCGACTAAAAAAAGAGCTGGAAAACGCATTGACTGAAGTAGAGTATGGTAGCTCCAAGATGAAGCATATGAAGGATGAAAACAGTAACGTGGAGCAGAAGACTACACAGCTGGAAATTGAGATCGATAAGAAGAAGAGAGAACTGAGTAAGGTTACTGGGGATACAAAGAAGGGTGTGTCCGCAATATTAGCGAAGCCATTTTACGATGTAAAGTTAGAACAGAGATTGGCACAACTGAGGAAAGAAAACCCGAGGATAGGAGCAGAGTTTGGCGCTGCACTCAAGGACGCATCATGGGGTTTGGACCAGACCACGCAACTCAAAAGCGAGAATGTTAAGCAAAAGAACAGGATTGTGCAGGTGGAAGACGAACTCAGCAGGCTCATAGAGGAAGTGGAGAATATCCTGAGTGATGGGAAGAAGGAAGTGTCGAGAGGTGGCAGTCGTCAAGGCGAAAAGGTGCAACTGAAGAAAATGATAACAGAGCTAGGAAAAGAGAATCCTGCTGGAGCTGAAAATGAGAATCGCAAGTTGGGCACAGAATATCGCAGTTACGAGATGATCTGGTATGGTCTTGCAACAGACGACGGAAGGAAGGGTAGATGTCCGAAGCTACAACGCCATGAGGAGGAACCCTACGTGGTGATGAAGCGCCTCAACGACGTAGTCTACAGGTTATGTACGGAAAGTGGAAAACCGAAGGTCGACTATGCTGATGTCTGTGGTGATACAAGAATCGAAGTTGTTCGTCGAGGACGCCGAACGCTAAGGGGGGAAGAATGTAACATACTGTATATTATGGTATTCGTGTATTTGTATTACTTGTCATTGGTTGTCAAACATGATGTAAAGTCAAAGTGCTAGGTTAGATCTTTTGAAGTGTAAACGTCATCGAATCGTCTAGAGTTTTCGAGAATGACGGATGGATTCTAGAAATGTCATCGAATCCTCTAGATGGTTCGATGAAGTATATATAAGGCTCCGGGTAGCGTAGTTCAGTCAGTTGAGTTGAGATCTAGTTGAGGTAAGGTTAAGAGTTATTGTATTAAGTTCTGAAGTAAAACGGTGAAAGTTACGTCGAGTTTGATTCCCTGGGTGAAGAAAAAGAGGCCGTCGTGACAATTGGTGTCGGAAGTGTGGGATTAGCCATCGAATCAAGCCAGGAAAAGGAAAGAAGAAGTGAGTACAGCGTCAATTAATGCCAGTTACTAGAGCTACGGCCTCCGAAATGAGTGCATTGATGGCTACGATACAAGAAATGAAGGCAGATATGAGAAACAGCTTCGAAAAGAGTGAAGAAAAGTTGAAGCAGCACCAGGACGAGCAAGCAGCTGTTATGCAAGCGACCGCCATGAACCTGGAAGAAAAGTTAAAGCACCACCAAGAGGGTCAGGCAGCCGTTATGCAAGCAACTGTCGTGAACCTGGAAGAAAAGCTAAAGAACCACCAGGATGAGGCAGTCGTGAACCTAGAAGAAAAACTCAAGCAACATCAAGATGAGGTAGTCGCAGGTTTGAAGAGTGACTTGAAAAGTGGACAGGAGCTGGTAATGACCAGATTGGAGGAGCAGAGGCAAGCCGTAAGTCAGGCGTTAGAAAATCAAGATCAGCGTATTAGTGCTATAGAGACATCGCAAAAGATCGTTGAGGAACAGCTGCAGCAAGTGAAGGATCAAGTGAAGAAAATCGTGAGAGACGAAGTGCGAGAACTTAGTGGAGGTGAGCGTGAACAACTACAGCAGGTGAAAGGTCAGGTCAAGGAAATGATCAGAGAGGAGCTGCGAGAACTAAGTGCAGGTGAGCGTAGTTTAACAGCTGCAGCACCCGCTTTTCCTGATAGACACAGTGGCGTAGTAGCAAAGCCCTATCCGTACAACGGCAAAACGTCCTGGGACATTTACTATATGCAATTTGAAAATATCGCTCGTATGAATAACTGGTCAAATGAAGAAAAAGCTTGTGTGCTTACATCCATGCTAAGAGACTCTGCCGCAGCTATTTTGGAAAATCTCTGCGCATCAGACCTACGTGACTATGACAAGATAACATCTGCACTAAAGTTACGCTTTGGAGATGCACACTTAACAGAGCTGTTGCATGGCCAGTTGCATAACCGGACACAACAAGCGAAGGAAGATTTAACCACATTTGCATACGAAGTCCAAAGCTTAGCTAAACGAGCATTCGTCGGCAGTCCCATCGAGACACAGGAATACGTCGCTGCTCGCCAGTTTGTCGAAGGCATTGCAGACGCGGAAGTTCAACGAATGGTAAAACTATCCAGTCCCATAAATTTACAAGATGCTGTGATCAAGGCTTTGCAAATTGAAGTTGACATAAAAGCCATGCGAATGACAAGGAGGGTGCGCGCTGTCGAGCAGGATACAGAAGCAGAAGTCAGGGCCACACCGTTTATTTCAGGAAGAAGAGGTGCTAGCTTCCAAAGAAACCCAGTTCGCACAAGCCTAGAAGGAGCTGAAAAGTTTACATGCTGGAAATGTGGACAGAAGGGGCATCTTAGGGTAGGCTGCCGCACCCAGGCTGATAAGATACAAGCGGATGTAGAAAAAGCGGATGAATATGCGAACAAAATGAAATCTGTGCAAGAGACGATAAACTCAATGAAGGAGCAGTTTGACAGAGACATAAAGAATTTAGTAAAGAAGAATGAAGAAAGTATTGCCAAACTTCAACAACAACACGGAGTAGCCATGAGGGACCTTAGAGCAGACAGGGATAGGATGAAGCAGTTGCTTGCCTCTCAGGAAAGGAGAAGTATGCATATTAAAAGCAAGTTTGAAACGAATAGAAAGAATCTGCTGAAGAAGGACGAACAACACGAAATAGCCTTGAGGAAGCTCAATAAAGAAGTCTCTGCTTTGAAGGGCGAAATCAAGAGATTGAAAGCTTTGAATCAGTTGAAGAAATCAGAGAGGGAGTACGACCAAATTAAAGATGAAAATGCAATGCTCAAACAGAAGATAAATCAGATGGAGGCTGAGTATGCATTCTGTAAAAAGAACTTGAACAAAGCGAGTGACAAAGCCAAAAGGGTCGGTATCAAGAAGAATGAGTTGAGAGAAAGGTTGGCGCAGCTAGGTTTATTCCAACCTAGCGTAGGCTCTGGTTCAAAAATGCATGGGGTAACGTTGTGTTCAAGTGTCTTATGTGCATATATAGGTATAATAATCTCTTTTTGCGGTGGTATTGTAAAATTCCTTGGTGAAACAACGTTCATTTCCTCTAGCTGAACTGTTCGGCAGCTAAATGAAATCTCTTCTGAATCTCCAATGCTTAAGGTATTACCGGTGAAATTTATTACGCAGCCAGAACTCTGCAGAAACTCAGCACCAAGGATGCAATCATTTGTGACTGAAGCGACTAAAATAGGATGCTTCTTACCAAAACTGCCGATGCGAATCTCTAATTCTTCAACACCCAGTATTGGTATACGGTCTCCATTAGCGGTCTTCAGCAACATTCTATCTGTTTGTTTGGTTCTGCTTGGCGACTTCCTTCGAATTTCTTGGTATATGTTAGGGCTTATTATAGTCACATTTGCTCCGGTATCGACTAACATCTTGCATGGTATATTCTCTATGTAACCTTCAACTACTGGACTCTTCTCAATTTTATTAACTTCAATTTCGATGACCATGGGGCTTTCGTCATGATGGCCAGCCAGTTTTTGCCCCCTAAAACTGGCCGGCTCTAGTTTTCCGACTCATTATCAGTATTAGTACTAGCCTCCCTTGACTTCTCTGCCACCTGCATGCGACAGCCTACTCGAAGGTGCCCCTTCTGCCCACATTTCCAGCACGTAAACTTCTCAGGTCCTTCTAGATTTGTGCGAACTGGGTTTCTTCGGAAGGTACCACCTCTTCTTCTTGGAGTGAACGCTGTTGCCCTGACTTCTATTTCATCATCTTGTTCTAAAGAGCGCACCCTCCGTGTCATTCTCGTAGCTTTTGTGGCAGCTTCAATTTCTAGAGCCTTGACCAAAGCGTCTTGTAAGGTTCTGGGACTGGATAGTCTTACGATTCTCTGGACGTCAAGGTCTGCAATTCCTTCGACAAACTGACGAGCAGCGACGTATTCCTGTGTCTCGATGGGACTGCTGACGAATGCTCGTTTAGCTAAGCTTTGGACTTCGTATGCAAATGTGGTTAAATCTTCCTTCGCTTGTTGTGTCCGGTTATGCAACTGGCCATGCAACAGCTCTGTTAAGTGTGCATCTCCAAAGCGTAACTTTAGTGCAGATGTTATCTTATCATAGTCACGTAGGTCTGATGCGCAGAGATTTTCCAAAATAGCTGCGGCAGAGTCTCTTAGCATGGATGTAAGCACACAAGCTTTTTCTTCATTTGACCAGTTATTCATACGAGCGACATTTTCAAATTGCATATAGTAAATGTCCCAGGACGTTTTGCCGTTGTACGGATAGGGCTTTGCTACTACGCCACTGTGTCTATCAGAAAAAGCGGGTGCTGCAGCTGTTAAACTACGCTCACCTGCACTAAGTTCTCGCAGCTCCTCTCTGATCATTTCCTTGACCTGATCTTTCACCTGCTGCAGCTGTTCACGCTCACCTCCACTAAGTTCTCGCACTTCGTCTCTCACGATTTCCTTCACTTGATCCTTCACTTGCTGCAGCTGTTCCTCAACGATCTTTTGCGATGCCTCTATAGCACTAATACGCTGATCTTGATTTTCTAACGCCTGACTTACGGCTTGCCTCTGCTCCTCCAATCTGGTCATTACCAGCTCCTGTCCACTTTTCAAGTCACTCTTCAAACCTGCGACTACCTCATCTTGATGTTGCTTGAGTTTTTCTTTTAGGTTCACGACTGCCTCGTCCTGGTGTTGCTTGAGTTTTTCTTCTAGGTTCACGACTGCCTCGTCCTGGTGTTGCTTTAGCTCCACGACGGTTGCTTGCATAAAGGCGCATTTAGACTATGCAACATGTTTAATAAACATTTGTTTTAAAACAAGTTTAACAAAACATGGTGTTTTACAACATGTTGTAAAACAATAATCATTTTGGCACAAAAATCGCATTTAGACTATGCAACATGTTGTAAAACAGGGGGTTTCAAAACATTGTTGTACAACAAGTTGTAAATCCCAATGAAAATGTTTTACAACTTATCTGTTTTAAAACAAATTTCGTGTTTTACAACAAGTTGTCGCGTTCCCGCCTTGAGTCGGAAACATCCAACATGTTTTAAAACATGTTGTAAAACGCGTTCATATTTCATTTTCTGAAACTGCAACTTGTTGCAAAATACAGAGCGGTGCCAATTATGGTACAGGATCATGTGCTCTAGTGCTACTAGTGAGGTTATGGTCGCTATATATGAGCCATTTAATTGATATCTATACAGGGTGAGTCAAGCTCAAAGCCTCGGACCCTTGTGATCAAACGATATATCTTTTCAGAAAAATAACTATGCCTAGTCTATGTAGGTTGAGGTGGACTACATTTTAAAAATAATGACTTATACAGGGTGTATGATACAAGCCTGACATATCGCAGTTTTGTTTTTACTTCCAACACCGATAGGTGAGGGGAGTTTTACGATCATGAACATCTTCGATTTTGAGATAATATACTTTTTGGGCGTTTTATGACGTCTACATAACGAAAATCCACGTCACTCATTTCCGTCGGTCTGACTGTCTGTTAGCGTTCTTCTACCCTCGTAATCTCAGTAACCGCTGCATGGACTGTGATAAAATTTCCGTAGCGATATGCTGTGGTGTTGTAGTACGTAATGCTGCTATATAATTTTGATCGGTGCACGGAAGGCAGAGCAATTAGCAAAAAACAAAAAAAAAATATTCCTGAAATTTCGTTTTTACGCATTTTAGGGGTTAGTGATAGTTTTCTACTTTTTTGGGTGGGGATGAAATTTGTGGTGGTTAGGGGGTCGGGTTGTAAAACTGACCTCTGAAACAAAGGCCCAGAGGCTCAATACACGTTTTTGTAACATTTATGAATCGCACGAGTCGCGGCCCAGAGATAATAAAAAAAAATGTAGTCAAGTTGATTGACGATTAATGGAAAAATAAAGTTTAAAATTAAAAGTTAATGGAAAATTTTTATTCCTTTTTTATATTTTCAAAATATATACTTGTACAAGTTCATTAACTTTAAAAAATTAAATTATCTCATATTTTATGAATTAGTAGTACTTCCCACACATTCCGATGAAACCAGTTTTATCATTTTCCTATAGCATGAGGCTATAGTCCAGACCCCTTACAATCAAATCATCGCTCGCCCGACCGCAAAAAGTGTGTTACTCTACTGTGTACTTCTTTGACAGGTCAATGGACAATCTATCATGATTACAACAATCAAACTTTTGTTGTACAACCTCCCACCCCCTAATCACCCCAATTTCACCCCTACCCAAAAAAAATGAAAATGATCAGGAACCCCTAAAACGTCTAAAAACGAAGTTTGAGGTGTTTTTATATTTTTATTTCTTCCCACACCGATAGGTGAGGGTAGTATTGTGATCGCAAAATTTTTTGATTTTGAGATATTATGCTTTTTGGGCGTGTTGTGATGTCAACATAACGAAAATCCACGTCACTCATTTCCGTCGGTCTGTCTGTTGGCGTTTTTCCAGCCTCCTAATCTCAGTAACCGGCGCATAGATTTTGATGAAATTTGGGTAGCGATATGTTGTGGTGTCTTATTAGGTAATGTTCCGATAATTTTGGAAATCGTTGTACGGGGAGTGGAGGAATTAGCAAAAAACGAAAAATTCCAAATGTTCCTCAAACTTCGTTTTTAGGCGTTTTAGGGGTTCCTGATCATTTTCTACTTTTTTTTGGGTGGGGGTGAAAGTAGGGTGGTTAGTGGGTGGGGGGTTGTAAAACTCAAAAATTTGTTCTATTCATAATAGGCTGTCCATTGACTGTGAAAGAAAGACCTAGTGGCATAATACCCTTTTTTAGGTCCATCCGAACATTGCTTTGGCTATTACAGAAATAAAGAGACTTATCTGATGTATACATACGACTATTGCTTTAGATCGTTCTGAATTTAGTAACAAGGAAATTATGAAATCCATTTTAATGAAATTTAGACACAATATTATTACCGAGGATGAAAAATGCGTATGGTCTTCAAAAATCGAGTTATTGGCGGCGCAGCAATAATAGAAAAACTAAAAATTTAAAAATAGCTCAAACTTCGTTTTTAAGCAATTTGGGGGTTCCTGATTGTTTTGCTCGTCCAGCTGAAGCTGCGAATGATTATTTGGTTGCTAGGGGTCTCGGACTATAGCTCCATGCAAAGGGAATATAATAAAATGGTATCATTATTATGTGTGGGAAGTACTGAGTCAATCAACTTGACTCCACTTTTTTTATTAATGCCGCTCGGCCACTGAAACGATTTCCAAAAACAATACGCGTCTTCCATCCTCGTCACGGTAATAAATCTGTGTCAAAATGTCAGTCCCTTATAGTTTCTGTAATCGGCAAGGCAATGTTTGAGTGGACCTAAAATTGTATTATACCGCTAGGTCTTTCCTTCACGGGTCAACGGATAGCCTATTATGAATACAAAAAAATTAATTTTTACGACCCTCCTACCCCTCAACCACCCCAATTTCACCCCCACCCAAAAAAAAAGTAGAAAAAGATCAGGAACGCCTAAAAACGAAGTTTGAGGTGATTTCATATGTTTAGTTTATTTAATATTGCTGCGCCGCCACTGAGACGATTTCTAAAAATCACACGCGTTTTCCATCCTCGGCAAAGTAGTAATACTGAGCCGAAATTTCATTAACATCAATTCAGTAATTTCAACATTATAAAATACAGAACGATCTAAAGCAATACTCGTATGTATACATCGGAAAATTTAAGTCCCTTGGTTCTTGTAATAGACAAGGCAATGTTCGGGTGAACCTAAAAAAGTGTATTATACCGCTAGGTCTTTTTCTCTCAGGTCAATGGACAGCCTATTATGAATACAACAAATTTTTCAGGTTTATAACCCCCCACCCCCCAACCACCCCAATTTCACCCTCACCCAAAAAAAAAAGTAGAAAATGATCAGGAACCCCCAAAATGCCTGGAAACGAAGTTTAAAGAATATTTGAAATTTTTCGTTTTTTGCTAATTACTCCGCCGCCCATGCACCGATTTCCAAAATTGTAGCGACATTACCTACCACGACCACACACCATATCGCTACCCAAATTTCATCAAAATCTATGCACCGGTTACTGAGATTAGGAGGCTAGAAAAACGCCAACAGACAGACAGACCGACGGAAATAAGTGACGTGGATTTTCGTTATGTAGACATCATAAAACGCCCAAAAAGTATATTATCTCAAAATCGAAAATTTTCGCGAACACCATACTCCCCTCACCTATGGGTGTGGGAAGTAAAACTAAAAATATAAAAACAGCTCAAGCCCTCAAGCATCGTTTTTATACATTTTAGGGGTTCCAGATTATTTTCATTATTTTTTTTGGGGGGGAGTGAAATTGAGGTGGCTGTAGAGTGGGGGTTGTAAGACTGATAAATTTGATGTATTCATAAAACGTCGTTGACCTGTGAAAAAGAGACCCAGTAACATAACACATTTTTAATTTTTTTTGCGGGCGGGTGGGCGATGAATGGTTGCAGGGGCATCTAAGACTACAGCTTCATGCTATAGGAAAACAATAAATAGTTGTCACCATAATGTGTGAGAAATACTGATTCAATCAACTTGACCTCATTTTTGTGTAATGAAATGTGAAATTTTATTTCGGAGAATAAACTGCTAGCAACGTTCGGTGGGAGCTTTTCTCTCATTTGATGGTTTTTAATGATTTTGGAAACGTTTAATCTCTAGTACATTGCAGTAGCTAATAGACTGGAATAAGTATCAATTTCTGATGTCTACCTGGTTTACCATAATACCTCACTAAATGCACCAGAGCACTGTACCGCCCCGTGGCACCGCCCCGTGTTTTGAAAGAAGTTGTAGTTTCAGAAAATGAAATACCTATCAATATGTTTTAAAACATGTTGGACATTTTCCGGCTCACGACGGAAAGGCGACAACTTGTTGTAAAACACAAAAGTTGTTTTAAAACAGATAAGTTGTAAAACATTTTTCGTTAGTATTTGCAACTTGTTGTACAACAGTGTTTTAAAACACGATGTTTTACAACATGTTGCATAGTCTAAATGCGCCGTAACGGCTGCCTGGTTATCTAAGCTGGTTCTCATTTCGGCTGTTTGTTCGATGCTGTTTCTCATATCTGCCTTCATTTCTTGTATCATAGCCACCAATGCACTCATGTCGGACGCCATAGCTCTGGTTACAGGCATTGACTGACGCTGTACTCACTTCTTAACTCCTTTTCCTGATTTGATTCGATGGATAATCCCACTTCTGACACCAATTGTCACGACGGCCTCTTTTTCTTCACCCAAGGAATCAAACTCGACGTAACTTTCACCGTTTTACTTCAGAACTTAATACAATATCTCTTAACCTTATCTCAACTAGATCTCAACTCAACTGACCCCTGCCACGCTACTCGTGGTGCCTTATATACTTCATCGAACCATCTAGAAGATTCCAGACACCCAGATGACATTCGAGAATGCCGATCTGTCAGTCTAGGAAATTCCAGATGATTCGATGACGTTTACACATCAAAAAAATCTAACCTAGTCATTGTGAAAGAAACATTAACAAATCCAAATAAGCAATGTAATATACAGGATGTTACAATAGCTTTGAAAACTGTAGCTGGATGGACATGGATACCCGCCCTAAAATACACAGATAAGATACGTGGGAGATGTAGAGGCCGGGCACAATCTCATGAGCCATGAAATACACACTGCGCAATCAGGGAGATGGCTCACGAGGTTCCGCCAGAGCCCTACAGGGAGTGGTGCTGCCTAGCGCAATCGCCCCTCACATCTGATTCGGCATGTATAAGTGCTAACCCTGGTGACCCGGTCTCAGTTCCTCGGAACTCGCCAAACAGGTAACAGCTCCTGAGGATGCCAACCAGTCGTGTTGCCGAAACGTCAAGCAGCGAAATGTGCCGACACGGCGATAGGTTGGAGCATGCACAGCTGGGCGGATGACCACGCGCGGAACTCACCAGTATCAGTGCAGTTCAATATTGATTTATGTTGCGAGGACTTGTTCTTGCCGTGGCAGATTCCGACACCTTGTTATTAATTAGCAGTGTCGAAAAAAGGCACTATTTGTGGGATGCTGCCCACAAGCACTACAAGGATCGGGACATCCAGAAGTAGTTAAACATTTTTTTATCATTTTCACGAAGTGTTGATTACAGTGTAACAAATCTCCGGTTTAAAGTTCATTGCTCGTTAATATGATGTACCTAGTCATCGCGATTGCGTCGAAGCTTCCGCTTTTTCATAGCGCAACAGTTTTCAATAATTGGAAATTCATCTTCTCTCTTTCACTTCTCGCCTCATAGCTGTGCATTCAAATCCATTGCTGTGTAACGGCGCTAAAAATTATCTCAGACTTCTATCAAAAACCAAGAGCAAAAATCAGAATCAACAGCGAATTATCTGAAAAAATTAATATCGAGAAAGGAATAAGGCAGGGATGTGACCTTTCACCCCTATTGTTTAACGTCTACTCGGAAGAGAAATTCGGGAGAGCTTTAGAAAATACACCGGATTGTATAATAATTATAAATGGGCATTGCATTAACAACCTGCGCTACGCTCACGACACGGTTATTCTGGCAGACAGTGCTGAATCACTGCAACGACTAATGTAACGAGTAAGAACAGCATATGAAGATATGAAGAGTTTGGAATGGAATTAAATACAAAGAAAACAAAAACGATGGTTATCAGTGAACATCAGAACAAGAAAGTCAAAGTTAACGTCAACTGAACAGAGGTGGAAGGGGTAAGATGAATAAATTACCTTGAAAGTAATCTGGTTGAAGCTTGGGACCATTCACTAGCGATAAGGACACGCATAGAAAAAGCACGTAACGTATTTTATAAAATGCAAAAGGTACTATGCAGCCGCCAACTTAATATGTCATTAAAAGTTCGAATATTGAAATGATATGTTTTCTCCAATGTATTGTACGTTGTTGAGGCTTGGACAATGACAGAAGCAACACAAAAAGGAATACAATCTTTCAAACTCTGGTGTTACCATAAAATGCTTAGAATGTTTACGTGAGTCATATGACAAATGAGGAAGTCCTGCGGAGAACGAACAAGACCACAGAGCTTATGTAACTCATAAAACAAAAACACAATACTTTGGCCACATTTATGAGAAACGAAAAGTACGAACTGCTCCGTCTTATCGTCGAAGGCAAAATCAATAGTAAGAGGGGACCAGGAATAAGACGCATCTCCGGGCTCAAAAGCCTGCGGCAATGGTCAAATATGACCCCCATAGAATTACTTAGAGCCGCCACAAACAAGATTAAATGGGCAAATTTAATATCCAATGTCCAGAAGCACCTTAAGAAGAAGATAATTATATACCAAAATATAGTCGGTTTAGTTAAAACTTTTTCTGGGGTAGAATTGTTAGCAATTTATATTCCTATCTGCTGGATTTCGTCCTTGAGCAACCGTTTGCTTATCATTCAGAATTTTTTGCGTATACAAATGAATTTTCGCGACAACTAAATATTCAGCAATTATTTTTACAGAACAACTCTACGTACAAAATGCTTGGGTACAAAAATCATCAAATATAAGTGATTATTGAAAAAAAAGGTGAACTACTGCGGGACCCAGTACGGTCCCGCACGAACAAACAAAATTATAGGGCAATACTTTCTCCGTAAATTCATGGTTTTATTTACAGAATTGTCAGCGGGAAGTGGTAACAGAAACTCAGTAATAATGAACAGTATCGATCTTTTGTGGTAGACAACAGATACAAGCAATGCGAATTTAAAAATTAAAAAGCCCCTAATACTCGGTAATATTATTACACACCACATAATTAACATCATCCGATTCTAAATGTGATCTAAATCTCTATGTTCGTGGAATGGGCCATTTGCAACAAGTCCAATAGCATATCTGCTTCCCCTATCTTCGTCACAACCGATTTAAATATTTATGTGATGTTATAGCAATCTTCAGAGAACTTTCATGAACCTCCTTCATCTCATCCAAGTATCTGTCTTATACTTACCTCTAAATTAGGAAACTGACGCTTATAAAGGAATTATTAAAATCCTTCTGTTCCTAATGGAACACTTTGTGCGCGACGCACGTTGGGTTATCGTTAACACAAACTTTCTACACTTGCCTTGTATCTACCAAAGTTTATTCCACGAGAAAATCAGTAGCGTTGCTATACGCAGTAGAAAGAGGATCACCCAAACATTTTGATCTTATTTCGACTTCAAATGGGCTGCATACTATGATACGACTGCTGATAACTAACTCTGAACAAAACTGCTCCTATTCACGCCTGGTACAATGTTCAGGGTGGGGCACGTAAGACAACCAACTACTTTATCTCTGAAACTGTAAAAGATAGAACAAGAAAAATATGTTTGACGTGAGTTAGACTTTAATTTTATCATAGTGTCCCACGACGATTAAGACAGGCAATATATCGGAACTGGGCAGTAGTAGCGAATTATAATTTTGGGGTTGTAAATTAGAGCAAATATAGTATATTTTCTTATTACTGTGTCACCCCATGAGGTATTTGTTTTTGGTCACGTGACGTTCAATTCAAAATTTTTAATGGGCCACCCTGTATAATTGTGACTTTTTGTGTTCCTCCCGATAAAACAATTCCAACAACACTTGGGGTCTAAAGTCATTAAATCAAGAGCTACAGGTACTTAAAGGATGGTGCCGCTACCATTTATTATAACATGTACCCCTACAGTTAAATTACTTTGGTAGTGTTTCATAATGGCAGTGGTACAGTCCTTTAAGTACCTGTAGCTCTTGAATTAATCACTTTAGACCCCAAGTGTGCTAGTTTGTTGGAATTGCTTGATCGGGAGGAACACAAAAAGTCACAGCCATTAAAAATTTTGAGTCGGACGTCACGTGACCAAAAACAAATACATCACTGGATGATGCAATAATAAGAAAAGATACTATGTTTGCTCAAATTTACACCCCCAAAATTATAATTCACTACTACTACCCAGCTCCGATATATTGCTTGTCTTAGTCGTCGTGGGACACCCTGTATATAAGGTTACTTGTTGTGCCTGAATCACTGTCAACTTTTTATTTCAAACAGAACACCCTGTATATGTTTCGGATTACACTCTTAAATCCAAATATTTTTGCTGTTAAGTTTCGTTTCAAATCCTATCTAGTTTTTGTGTGTATCGAAGTACACATTTTTTCGAAAAATCAATATTTCTAAAAATCACACTTTAACCGCTCTGTAAGATACACGTCGCTACAGCTGTGATCTGATAGATCTACTAGCAAATGGGATTTAACAATTTTTGTATACTTATTGAGAAATACTGTACAGTGTGTTTGCTACGGTCATTGGAAAAAGCAATGTTTTAAACACTGATATCTTAACTATTTCAAATGGAACTCCCTGTATATTTTGGTTTGGTCGAATTCATTGCTTGATTCTCTGCGTTTTCATATGAGTACATCCTATACATAAAGTTGATTCCAAATGATTTAAACTTTTTTAATTCAACGCCATATTTTTCTTGTTTACATTTGAAATACTGTAAATGGAGCGGACCTCGTGTATATTTTAGTATTGTCGAATTACTTGTCTGTATTTTCATATGAACATGTCATATACGTAAAGTTGATAGATTCCAAATAGTTTGTATTCTTTTAACTCAACCCGATATTCCTATTACGGGAATTCGAAATACTTATATAGGGTGTCCAGTTAGTGTGTAATTCATCGATATCTTGCAAGATATACCTGATAGAAGAAAATGTCAAATACAAAAGTTATTTGGTTACTTTAGACGCATATTCTGAAAATATTTTGGAATATATAGGGTATTGCAGGAAAGTAAGATAGTGACCAACTTGATTTTTTTATATGGAACTATAACTTTTTCCTGAATTTTCCTAGTTTCCATCATTGATCCCTATTTAACCCTAAAATATTTTTGGGATTGGTGGCGACGTTGCCAAGTTATAATTTATTTTCTATTAATTTCCGGATTTGCAAGGTCGCAAGTAATACATCCAAATTGATATATTCCTTTAACTTCTCTCAATAATATTATGCAGCAAGTTACTTGAATATTAAGTAGATATTACTTTGGATGTTACCAGCAATTTGTGTCTACAAGGTATTTTTGGCGGAGTTTTAAATTACGGCAAATTTAAGGTCACTTTACTTTGTCTTTTTAAATGTAACACCCTGTATTTTTAATTTTAAATCGAAATATCTACTAATACCATATCTTGGCTTGTAAAAATATTTTTTTTTCGTGTTTGCAACGTTGCCAAGTTATAAATTGTTTTTCCAAATTTTTAAACAAATATCCCGATTTTAATTTATTTTAAATAGAATCCTCCACTTATTTTTATTGCAATGAATTGCGCATGTCGAATTTAGTCAGTTCTCACAAGTTCAAAATTTTGGTTCAATTGATTACTGGGATACGGCAACACCGCTTTTTCGGTAAACGGTACCGGAACGCTTAAATATTTCCAAAACTGCCACAGCTGGAACGGTGAAATTCAATACTTGGGGGTTTTTGAACATACAGAATTCACACACCACCCTGTATATTTCAAAATATTTTTAAAATATGCGTCTTAAGTAACCAAATAACTTTTGTATTTGATATTTTCTTCTATCAGGTATACCTTGCGAGATCAAAGAATTACACATTAACTGGACACCCTGTATACTAAGGTCAGACATGTTAAATTTCGAAGTAACATTGCGCCTGAAGCCTTTTAAAGCGCGATATGTGATTGCATGCGGATGAACGGTTAAAACTTTATCAATGCTGCATCGGAAATAATCGAAATTCGCTAGTTGAGTTACGGGAATATCGAACATTAAATCTCAATAATAGAGTGGCGACTAAACAAACGTTTCCAAGGATTTTGCGAGATATCGGAAACGGACGACTAGCCAATAAAAGTAGAAACCGATCGAAAAATATCCTAACTGAAGAGAAACAGCTGGAGATTCTTTTCCACTTTGAAGAAACTAATGAAACATCTCAAAGAAGCGCTGCACTGGATCTATACGCTTTTCAATAGTAGTTCCAAAAGGATCAAATTACATTTCTAAAGCAACAATCGTAAATTCAATCTGTTAGTTATAATATTACATTTTGCAGGTTCCGCAAAATCCGTGGAAACATTTGTTTAGTCGGCACTCTACCATCGAGATTTAATGTTCGATATTCTCGTAACGCAACTAGCGAATTTCGATTATTTCTGATGCAACGTTCGCAAAGTTTTAAACATTTATCCCCATACAATGACAACTCGCGCTTTAAATGTCTTCAGGCGCAATATTGCTCTTACATTTATTAAGTCTGACGTCAGTCAAACCCTCCGACTATTTGTATAAGTATTTCGAATTTTCGTAGGAGGAATATCAGGTAGAGTTGAAAGAATGTAAACCATTTAAAATCTGTCAAATTTACGTATAGAACATGTTTATATGAAAATACGCGTTGAACTGAAACATTCAAATTATCTGGAATCTGTCAACTTTAGGCATAGGACATACCTATATGAAAACACACAGAATTAAGCAATGAATTCGGCAATGAATTCGGCCAAACTAAAATATACAGGAGGTTCCGTTTGAAATAGTTAAGATATCGGTGTTTGAAAAACTGATTCTTCCAATGACTGTAGCTCAATTATACTACTTCTCAATTTCCGTTTCCTAGTAGATCTCTGAGGTCACAGTGGTAGCGACGTGTGTCTTACAGAGCGGTTACAATATGATTTTTTGAAACACTGATATTTCGAAAAAAAAGTTTAATTTTTACCCAAAAACTAGACAAATTTGGAAAAACTTTACAGCAGAAATATTTGGATTTAAGAGCGTAATGTTCTATCTCATACAGTTTCTGAGAGCTTCTGTGATAACGTAGCGGGTTAGCTTATGTGCCCCACCCTGCACAAATATAATATAATATATATAAATAAATTTTAAGTTTTGTTAATCAGCTACATACATATAATATTGTAATTATCAGCTCTATGAGATTCAGTTCGTCTGTGGAGATGCAGCCAAGAAAAATATATCGTTTAAATAGGAATTATATAGCAGCAGGTTATTAAAATGGTATACAAAGAAGATTTTACTGCGCTAATAAACTCTTCTACTCCATGTTATACAATCATAGAAAAAATATTTATTTTTCGCGCCTTCATATCTGCCAGTATAATTAATATAATTAAAAGAATGAAAAAACAGACTTTTATATTACCAAGAGGTAAAATATAACTGCTAATATAAGCTGAAAATAATGAAAAACGATAAATACATGTATTGTTGTGGAATAAGCGTGGGGCGCTTTGTACCTTATTATTTTTTGTATACCGAGCAACCCACAATTTTTTCACAATAACTAGTACCCTTCGTTCATTATTAGTGCCACGAAAGCGTCGTCGTTAGTTTTTTAGACCATTTTCATTTTTCACTTATTAGTTCAGGATCATTAAGTTATTGTATTGTCACCAGTTCTTTATATGTGTACAAAGTTTAAATTGATTCTGTTAATTTAAAGTGGGTGAAAATCGAGACAAACGAGGTCGGTTACAAACATACATACAAACATAAAAGCCTGTTGGAGGAGAGTCGTCTTCAAGACTTAAAAGAGCTAAGAAGTAAAATTTTTTGGGTTTTGGGCTCCAGATTCACGAAAATCAAATCTATGGAGACAGATCTATTTTTACAGAAAATCTGAATACAGTGTCAGTATTTTTTCATTATTTATCTTCAGTTAAACTATTGGTTTTTGGGCTGTCGTTGTCGTGTCGGCGCACTGTTCATATCTTTCAGCGTGTTCGAAAAACTCGGACAGCTTCCGAGGATGCCAACCACTCGTGTTGACGAAACATCAAAGAGTGGAGTCCGCCGACGCCTAGGTAGCTTAGCGTGCCGCTGCCGGCCGAACAGCCCAATAATAAAAAATTCATCGGACCATGGCGCTTTATACAATACATTATCTGTAGATATTCACTCAAGGAGTAAGGAGTTAAAGCTAATAATGCACAACAGTTCATACTTTATACAGCTGTTGTTGTTTGAGTATATTTATGCATAGTTCCTATAATTCAAGTTGTACATTACAGTATGTACACTAATGGGTGAATAGCTTTTTGAACGACCAATCTCTGTTTGTCGTTGTCGAAGGCTGTTCGTCAGACATATTTTCAAGAAACGCCGATCTGTCCTATTTCCTTCACTGTTTCTGCTGTACATTAACGAGCTGCTGGAAATAACATCTTATCCAATCTACAGCGTTCGTAAACGACATTACTTTAATATCGTGCATGGAACCAGGCAAGCCACTTTTATCCCAGGACCCGTGTACATCGGCGTCAGCAGCGTGCCTCACAAATTAACGCAGATATCAAAACAATGATTGTCCAGTGAGGACTAGTAAATAAAGTACAGTTCAACGAAGAGAAAACTCAGGCACCAACACCTACAAAGAAGTCCCACGTTGGCTTACTGTTCACCTTCTGTCAAGCTTTTGGAGATCGACATGAGCAATAACATGTCCTGGCACAACCACGTCGTCAGTATTGCTAAAACGGCACCCCAGAAGCTTGGAGTTCGGTTGCGATGTAGGAAGCTGTATACACCAGAGCAATTACTGCTACTCTACAAGACACAGATCCGACCATCGCTGGAATATTGCTCCCATGTGTGGGAATGCACTCCGAAGCACTGTCTAAAGCTTCTAGACACTATCCAGAAGAGAGCAATTAGATTAATCGATACGCCTAACCTCACAGAGGCTAGCTGACATGTCCCGATTTTACAGATCCTATCACGGAAGATGTTCGAGTGAGCTCTTGTAGATAGTAACGCCAAAGGCCGTCCGAATGAGGAACACAAGAGAGGCTTTGCGAGCTCATCCTTACCAGGTCGAAATCCCTACTCCCGCACCTGTCTCCTCCAGCATTCTTTCTTTTGGAGCACTTAGACGCTGTGGAATGAGCTGCCGGGGAATTTGTTTCCCGACGGCTACAATGTGCAGCGTTTTAAATCTAATGTGCGCCGACACTTATCCTCTCGCAGCGCTTCTACAGCGCCATAGCCTTTCAGCCTTTGCGGGATGTTAACCATAAAAAAGTACATTCTGAGTACGAAAAAAGCTATTTTATAATCCTTATAATACGATGGTCCACTTTTTAGTAGCAGGACTTCAACACCCGATAGGAAACTAATTTTATGGTGGAAATTTAATGTAAATACGGTTGCCCAAAAATTTGAATGAAAAATTGATTTCTTGTTCATATTTTAAGCATCATCTCGAGTATCATGGAAACGATTATTTTGTAATTTGGCGTTGCTGTTCACTGCAGTCGTCTCAGATGGCTAACCCACAATAACTAATATTAGCAAAAAAATGTACACCAGTAACCTCAAAAAAATTTAACATTGTTTTCCAAATTGAACAGTTAAAAAAACTGTTTTGTGTCGTGATGTCTCTTCGTATTATTTCGAGGAAATAAACAAAAACCACTTTATACCCTGTCGAGAAAAATCTTAAAACAAAACAAGTTAACTTTACTCTTTTCATTGCCAGGCCATAATTTCAAGATACAGTGTGTCAAAAAAGTTTTTCCAAACTTTGAGCCTGCCTCTTCTTTAGGAAATATGTTTATATGAACTTTTCTACTTGAATTTACGAATAGAAATACGCCGTTGGAACTACGACCTGTCAGAGCAAAGTTAACTTGCTTTGTTTTAAATTTTTTTTCGACAGGCTATGAAGTGGTTTCTATTTTTTCTTTAAAATCAAAGTGACATACAAAAAGACAGCAATACATGAAACGTTCTGTTTTTTCTGTCCAATCAGAAAAACAATATTTAATTTTTCTTTGAATTAGTGGCGTACATTTTTTTGCTAATATTAGTTGTGGGCTAGACCCGAGACATTACTGAAGATGGTAATTATCTTCTTGTCAATGCTGACTTTGCATCTTATTGCAGTGAACAATACTGTCAATTATAGAAAAAAAATCCGCTCAATAATATTTAAGAAATTAATAAAAAATAATTTTTTTTACAAACTTTGACACCCTGTATCTTGAAAACAAAGCTTTTGCGCAACCATGTTTATACAGTTCGATGTCACGCCTTTTAAGCTTCCGCCGCTACACCTCTGTGTAATATTAATAGACGTGAAGGTGGCTGCGCCATCTCTTATGCAGCGGATACCACCGCTCGCGCTGGCGCTGGTCGGATGGATTTGAAGCCGTCAAAATCATTTTTGCGACAAAGTTGTAGCAAAGTTCAAACAAATAAACAAACAAACGTACATATAAAGCTCATAGAAGCGTGTTCAAAAATGGATTTGATTATTGACTGGATTGTGGGGTGTTTGTTGTTACTGTGGAAAGGAATCCAGTCAGGCACGTACGTAGGGGGGGGTCCAGGGGGTCCGGACCCCCCCCCCCCCGAAACGGTATAAAATGCCGTCTGTAAATTGGAATCCATAAATCACCCCCCCCCCCCACGCAACCCACGCAAATTTAAGGTGGCAACTCTAATCTGGACCCCCCCCCCCCCGAAAGGTCAACTAAGTGATACCCATAATCTGGACCCCCCCAAAACCAAATCCTGCATACGTGCCTGAATCCAGTGTCTCTCCTCTGAAAGTAAACGCGTTCAGTCCCATAGCTGTTACGCTACTGGATGTAAGTTGATATCTGAACATCTTGGAAAGTCTGTTGAGAATATTTCTAATGAGCATATACCGCAACTCAGCATTACCGAAAACATCATCGAGGTCCCAGGGGTTCAATTTCCCGATGCTATTACTACGGTAGTTGAACGATAACGGCCCGCAGAATACCTCGGGAGTTCTTGAACTCGTATCTACCATATAGTAATATATTTCATCTCAACAACTGAACTGAACTGAATAATAGAGGTGTTGTGTGCAAAGTTTCTCCTCGCACTGTTCGCAGGGAACTTGTGGATCACATATCGTAACTCAGTACCTTCTAGACGCCGTTCCATTTTTAATACGCTTTTATTATCTTTACCTGTATGTTCTTTTGTTTGTGAGCTTGTAACTCTGTTTTGGATTAAGAGCACGTGGCTAACTACTGTTACTAACACGTTTTTATTATATAAGATGCGTCTATTATAGAATTTTCTGGCTGTTGATTTAAAAACGCAAACAAAGCAATTTTCACTTAGGTGGATCTCAGAGTCGTCTTGCTCACATTCACGTATCAGTGATTAAGCACTAGGTCAACAACATGAGGTGCGGATGTAAACAAAGTTGACTCATTCATTGGGATTTTGTGCATTTATAGACAGCTAGTGTGACTACTGACTAAGACCAGTACAATAAATACGGTTTATAGAACTAAAAACACGTTTTTAAAGAACATCGAATTAAAAAGTTAACATTAATTTTAAAAATAAGCTAAGCAATAATGACCGAAAAATACTAGTATTATAGTTTTAGGCTTATTTTAAAAATTATTTTCAAATCCAACATGGCGGATCATCCAAGGTGGCAGAATAGTTATTTTTTAGGGACTGCTGCAATATGGGTATCAAATAAAAGGGCTTGCCGAGAATAATTAAAAAACTATTTTGACATCACTCCTAATCCAATAAGGCGTAGTTTTGAAGTTTTTTATACTTTTATGAGAATACAAATGCAACTAAAAAGTCAAAAACAAAATAAAACAAAGAAAAACTTTTTTTATTTAATTGCTCTAAAAATTAGAACACAAAATTTTCTTTTAAAATGTTAACTATCAACTTATATTATACACAATTTATATGACAAAAGCTTGTCGCACGTTTTTTTATCTATTCATCTGAACATTGCCCGCGATGGTTTTTAATTTAGTTAGCCAAAACAGAGAAAACTTTAGTTATGCGGGATTGATCATTAAGCCGTGATGCACCAAAGCTGCTATGTTAAATGGGACACTCTGCATACTAGCTGTTCCATTAAATCCTTAAATTTCAAGCACAACTTGTATGTGCCATAATCTGACTAAATTGAACCGTTTCCGAGTCTTGGAGCTACTAAGATGACAAATAATTAATAATGTTAGAACTGGCCGACCATTGAATGAATATGCAAGCTATCAAAAAAGTGTTAAATTAAAAGTAGTGCCTAAGCATTTAAAAAGTTAATTATATGGATGGGGTCATAAAGTCGTGGCGCAACAAAGCTGCATTTTTTAAAAGGGAACAGCCTATATGTGATCTGGCGTCTAAATCGAGAAGCAATAAGGCGAATGCTTTATTCAAGACTATACTTCTAGCCTGGCCCTGACTGATACAACGGTTTTCCAGATTTAGTTCATCAGATATGTGAAATATACAGGGTGTTTCAAAAGTTGGGACTTTTTTCATACAGCGGATAGTACTCGACAAAATGAGTGTTTTTTCCCAGTAACATATAAACGAAGTATTTAGAGAAAACGAGATACTGACCTTAAAGGCCATTAAAGACATCCTCAATTCTAAGTCCATCCCTGGGCAATGGCTCACCATGTCATAATATCACAACAAATAAGGCAGCGCTAGTGGCTTCGATGCCGGTAAGACACAAAGACACAAAGACACAAAAACTTGCTGTGGCATAGTGTAGGAGAGTGCTTGACTCTTTACATCTGACGATCGGACTTTAAAAACAACAACAATGGCGCCCGCTTATAACAATAATGAACTGGTGGACATGGTTTTAATGTAAGGTGAGTTTGGTCAAAATACCGCTGCGGCTTCGCGAGTGTATGCCGATCGTTTCCCTAACCGTACTCACCCTGCACCTCGTCGATTTGTCTCGCTCGTGCAAAGAGCTAGAGACACAGGATGCCTGAATCCACATCGTGGTGGACACGCTGGAAGGCCCAGACAACCTCGTATGGTCCAAATTGAAGAACACATCGTAAATCGTACTTTTACCTGTAAGACGCCTGCGACAGGACCACACTTACCACTTCGTAGCAACCAAATAGTGCATTAGCTTTGTCGTTTCAAGGGCCGCTGCTTCTAAAGAGGAAAGTCCCAACTTTTAGAACACCCTGTAATGTATTTGCTGTCGGTACTAACTTTTATGAAATAATATATCCGTCTGCACTACACTTGCACATCGATTGATCCAGTGTCTCCAGATCGCTGAAACAGTCATCTATGATCCTCTTTCGTGCTCGGTTGCATATAACGGCCACTATCGGCTACAAGCCTGCGACAAAAGATAATCACGTAGGCAGAAAATGCATGGGATGCTTGATATCTCTGTATGCGCAGCCCGACCCATCAAATATTTGCGAAATCTAGAAAGTTCGTTGCTAAACCCACTGCAAGGGTACAGAAGAGTTTCCTTTTCAGTGCATCAAAAAGATTTTATATTGTCAGTTCACTAAGTTATCAGTTACTATGAAATGTTGCTTTGTGTATTGGAATGTCAATAGATATTTACAATTCCGTCAATTGTAGGCGTTTTTTCGAAAATCGAATTGACCGACTTAGCACTTTCGAGATACATGTTTCATCATAGGTCACAGCTACGTTGTTTTATATCGACTAAGGGCTCTCATAGAGCGTCGCGGGTGGGATGACGAAAATCTGCCACACCTGTACTATGTATGGCTTTTACAAGAATTATTGACTGTACAGAAGTCCTAATACGATAGATCCTGATAGATCAATGGTTGCGTTTAGCGAATCTCAGCACTCCTTTGGAGCGCTTTGTTAGAGCGGAATACTGAGCGGTCCACGCCTAAATTGTCACAATCGACATTATTACATATTGACATGACAATCATGACATACATTGATTCGCAACCGCCAGATTAACAGTTCGTTTTGATTGAAGGCCCAAAACTGTAAATACTGGTGAACAGTTGAAAATGAATCAAGAACTAATAGCAAGGGCTGTTGATACCGGTATTAATATCAATGCTGTTTTATCAATTGTGGAAGAGCTTGCGCAACCACTCCGTGATTGCCTGGATAATAGGATTGAGGTGACCAGAACCGTGAATCATTTTGAGAGCGCTCAGCGCCGGTACTCTGTAACTTAGAGACGCGCTCCTATGAACTATGTGCTATATGATCGGGTAGCTTCGTAAATATGTCAGCTTAGTAGGCACTGTGTGGTAGGCACCCGAAACTGCCCGATCGTCATGGTCGTCATGGTGATGCAACCATGTTTCTATCTCTTATGTTACAGAGTACCGGCACAGCGCCCGTACTCTGTAACTTAGAAACGTGTTTCTATGCACTATGTGCTATGGAATCGAGTGGCCTCGTAAATATGATAGCGTGCCGTGACAGCGTAGTAGACACGTGATAGGCACCCGAAACTGCCCGATCGTCATGGTCGTCATGGTGATAGAAACATGTTTCTATCCCTTAAGTTAGAGAGTACCGACGCAGGTTCCCTGAACGCAACGTAAAACAGCCATACGTCAAAGAATGTGACAGTAGAGTAAAAGGTAAGAGTTATTGTAAAAATATTATTTATTACGAAATTTCCTGACGTCATTGTCGGAACTTCAAAACTAACAATGCATTAATAATTTTAGCTTTTCCGTTTACTGTTACTGTCGCCTTTTTTCATGTATGATTGTTCTTCACATTGACGCGTCACCACATTTTTTGGGGGTCAAAAGCTGGGAAATGGAATTCTAAAGGTGACCTCGCTGTTTATTTGCCGCTACCCAGTTATTAGTGATAGTTTTGTTTCCTAACAAATCGGAAAGGATCACCCGATCCTATACACGGGTTGCCCCAAAAAAAAAAGCGGAAGTAGCGCACACCCAGAGGTATCGGAATCACCCCCATATATCGTTATGCATCTTTTCTACAAAATAATTTTCGAGTTATGAATTTTTCCGTATGTTTTTCTCAATCCTTGACTGACACGAAACAGAGGTAGACATTATTGAGATACCTACTTGACGCACAAACATTTACCGTTAAATTTGGTACTATTGCGTCATGCAAAATTACGTAATGTTCAAAGGTGGTTCCAAAACCGAACATTTAAATGTCTTTACGCGTGAACTAGAAAAAAGAAATACACCAAATTCCAGCTAAGCCTTCTTTAAAAACTTGCTAATGTTATCAGCAGCCTATTCTGTAAATTGAGCTATCTTTATGATATCAATGTAAAATTTAGCCCAATTCATGACAAGATGTTAAAAAAACCGACGCTGATTTGGACGAAATCCCGTAGAGTCGAAAAATGTGTTTTATGCCTGTTGTACTAAGCTGCACGGAGCTAAGTCTGATGACTATTCAAGATGTGTAGCGATTTGCCAGGAAATGCTACGACATCAAGCCGAAACTCAACCTTCATTTGACATAGTTTTTAACCCGTAACCGGTGACGTCCCATTATTGTTACATTCATGGTGATGTTGAACCTGACGCAAAAATACTTACATACTCTTCGCTGCCAAGCATCACTATAAAGGAAACTAGTAAAAGGACAGGTTGAATAATAAAAATATATTAAAAACCTCTAATCCTGTTGAACGGTACACTCCCTACATATCTTCTGAGAACAGGATAAACAAATAGGGTCTCTGCAACACGCACATAGATAAGCTGTCGTTCTATGTAACTTTGAGCGGCATAGATATAACAATATTTCCTAAGTTCGAGCCGGTCTTGTTGATCAGAAGGTGAGGAATCTAAGTGCAAAATGGTTTATTGAGCTTGGTTCCTCATCACGGAAGGCTGGAAGTTTTTAGTTTTCTGGCATATAATTTTTTCCGTCTGGGCTAGATTCACCCTCGGACTGCTCGGATATTGAATTATGATCCATTTCTTTTGCAGAGTCAGGGTCGATATCATCAATGTTGCTATTATCCGAATCCCAGCTGTAATACCACTCTAAAAAGGTCTCTTCAAAATTAGGATCTGTTGCACGAATACTCCGTGACGTACTTGGACGATTAGCCATTACAGTATTCCAAAGGACACAAGCAAGATCCTGAACACACTATATATATATAACAGTCGCACTAATGGTGACGTGGAGTCTACTAGACTCCGACGCGTGATTTACACGTGGTTTACATTACAACGGCTTCCTGTTAACTGACCTCACAACCTATGCTGCCTCGGACGGTGGCTGTAGAAAGCTACCTGACGTTGCGTTTCTAAAGGTCATCTGGTTTCGAAATTATAGCTGTATTTAACTTCGAAGGAGTCTACCAGACTCCATGTCTCCGGTTACGGGTTAAACGATGTGGAGTATTCAATCTTCTATCCCATCCTGGAGTATCGATCTCCAAGAACAGTTCAAAGTAAAGTTGTGGTCTGATATATTAAACGGAAAATTGATAGGTCTGTTTGAAGTACCGGCCCGATTGGATGCTGCTTTTGAGTTTTTAGAAACGTATTTTAAATGATTAAATATAATTTTCATTCGGATTAGTGAAGGTCAATGTTACTTGGGATCTTCTACAGTGGATTCTAGAAATATTTTTTTTTTATAATTTGAATTAAATGTAGCTATGATTTTTTTTACGTAAACCAGTTGGTGTGTGCTTAAAAAACATATTTTATTTAATAAAACATAATTTTTATTCAGTAATCTGGGTCGATTTTACTTGGTCTCTTCTACAGTGAATTTTTGAAAATATTTTTGATAAGTGAAACTAAATATACTCATGAACATATTTTTGGGCAACCCTTTTGATGTGTGGTTAGAATCATATTTTGCTTGATAAAATCTTCGGTAATCAGATCAGTGAAGGTCGATTTTATTTGGGATGATCTAAAGTGAATTTTTTAAAGATATGTGTTTTATATTTTAAATTAAATATAGCTATGAACATTTTATTTTAGGTAACCCTATTGGTGGAAGTTTGGAAATATATTCTAATTGATAAAATATAATTTTCATTCGGTAAACAGATCGATGAAAGTCGACCTTATATAGGAACCTCTACTAGTCCGTTGTACAATGCTGGTTTAGGACCCCACTCCAAGCTTGATACGAGCTTAGCTGTAGTTTAAATACAAATTACAAGATGTGCCAAATAGTAACCTTCAAATTGCTTGTATATTTTATTAGGCAATCCAACGTCCTATCAAACTAGTTCAATGTGACTACCATTGGGTAAACTGTTACCAGTTGAGACTGTAGTGGTTTATGCTTATTTTGAAAATTTATTCAAATAGAGTGGTTTATTAGAATAGTTTTGGTTAAAAAAAAGATGCTATATACGTGCCTTGTGGTTAGTCGTGAATCTTGAACTAATCGAGAAAACTTTGACTGCATTGAGTACCTGCCGATACATTTCATCGGTTTATGACTAACAAAAATGAATGATCTCGAAGATCTGACTAGGATCTCCCTCTAGAGACAGATTGGCTTTTTGTTTTCAATTTTGTTTTTTCTTTTTAAATTAGTGTGTGACTTTCTGCTAGCTGAATATTATAAACTTCTGTAAATATAATCTGTTAGCCCTAATATGCACATATTTTTTTTTGTTACTAAGTGATATGAATACTCATGTAAATTATGCTATGATTTGACATATTTTTTGGGCTCTGCCCACTAATGGTTTAGTAGAGTAGCTCCAGCTAGACTTCGTCATTAGTCTACAAATTGTTGTTACACACTTTTATATTTTTATGTGAATAAATTCCGCTTATTGCTATTATTAAATGCAGGAGCTTGTGGATAGTTGCATTTAAACGTGATAATCTCAGACTCAAAACTTAAGCATAAAAAAGCTTCCAACTCATACGAAAAAAGTACTATATAACAATATAATTTTCACAAACCTTAGAAAAACGTCAGGGATTAGGAGTGGGGGCGGGGTACTTAAGTGTCAACCCTATGACGCGGTCTCAGTGTTTCAGAACACGGCGAACAGGTAACATCAGCTTCTGAGGATGTCGACCGCTTGTGTTGGCGAACCGGCAAGCAGCGAAGCAAGCCGATGCCAAGGCGGCGGAGCGTGTAGATACCGGCCGAACATCCCAAGAACCAACAGTTCATTGTATCATGACCGCAAAAATATTCCGCAATACAAACCAAAAAAGGTTATTTTTTGGATAGTTATGATGGAATTATGATAGTGCGCATATTTCGTTAGTGCCAACCCTAGCGACTTTTATTACTAACCAGTTTTAACTATACAGGTTAGTGTACAACTGGTATCAACTTTAAGCCTAGGCTTAGCTAAGCTCAGGATTAATAAAGCTTGTGATAAACTGGCAATTGTACAACCGGTTCTAGGTTTTTAAAAAGATAAACTTCATAAATAGCTGAAATTTCTTTTTGCTTTCCTAAATAGCTAACGGAACGAATAAGCAAGAATTGGGATAGAGCTTATCCCGCCGCCGCCGTTGGCATTTATCACGAATTTTATTAGACAAGTCGGCGTATATCAAGACCAATATGCAAATTTGATGCCCACATTCCATTTTCATTTAAAGTTTTAATACTCATGCCGGGTGCAAAATTTGTAAATATAACTACCAAATGGATACATAAATGTATATACCTACGGTGGTGAAGCGCAGAGAGCGCAAATGTAGGTAATTTACCTGTTAGTAACAGAAGATTAATTGAAAAACATTTAAAACAATTCCGTTTAAACTACATAACGAATCGAAAAATGTAGCTAGGAGTTCTATAGTCAACAGATGAAAGGACGTAGCTGATTAAGCTTGTGTCAGTTCATTATATGCGTAGGTTTGATGGCCAAAGAAACAGGCACATTGGAATCTGTTGTTATATAGCAAAAGAATAACGTCTATCATACAGGATCATCGTAATTTTGGTTCAGCCAGAACTGCAGCTATCATTAGAACTCATTTAAGTTCTGCAACATCGCTCCAACTATCGGTCTGAGTCTCCAGGAGATTTTTGGAAGCAACCGATTTTTCACCTTTGTTCAGAATCCACTACATCTTATATCCACACTGAAGATGAAAGAGCATATTAAAAGCAATTCTTTGGTATAATACATTTAAAAAAAGAGAGAAAATCTGGATTTTGCACTCTACATCTCCCTGTATACGAATATGCGTCGCGGGCTTTTTTTATAGCTGATTTTAAAACTAGATGATATTTTTTATCCATCCGTGTAAAAAATTATTTTTGATTCATCAGTTTTAGATAACAGTACCTTCATTTGACAGCGATTTGGGGATAAGAATGGTCACAACTTTTGAAATACCCTGTACAATGCAACAATGCCCTATATTGGAAGAACGAAAATCATTAGTAGAATTTGAATGTGGAATAATATATAGGGTGTTTCATTTAAAAAAATGCATCACCACGTAGTTGTGGATCACCCTGTATAAATCAAAATATTTTCTGAGCAAGGAGCATATCTGTAGCTACTTTATACACATCTTTTTTCGCTACCTTCTACAGTAGTGGAGTTATCGACCGAGCCGGTACTAAAAACTCACCCTGTATATTAAGGAACATTTTATTTACCACACATGTTTCAGGTATGCATTTATTGTAATTTATTCAGAGATTCACATGACAACTTCAGGTAACCAGAGTCCTTATTATTGCCATATTACATGACTGATAAAGACTGTTATGAAGAAAAACGGCATAATAAAAAACAAACAAACAAAGACGTGTGAAACTCACAATCTCACTTAGGGGATACATGTATTGAAAAAATGTTCAACTTCTTCTAGTATTACCTCCAGTACTCCTAATACTTCAAGTGGATATAATATAAGCAGCACCATTGCATGATAATAATAGGAAAAAGTACAACGGTGGAATATTTTTCTTTTTTGGTTAAGAAAACCTAGAGTACCAAATACTCAATCTATGCTATGCGATGCCTATACTATAGGTCCAACAGGCATGGCTATATTGATTATCTGTCAGCATTAAGGTAAGGATCCAAAGCATAGTCAGATATAATTGCATTCACGCCAGATGAAAAAATCGATCTTCTTATAGAGAACTAACAAAGCTGTTATGACAGACAACTAATCTCAACTGAAGCCAAACATGTGGAATGAAGTATAATAATATCCTTTAAAATAGCGTCCATTGTCGCCATTTAGTAAGCGGCGCCAGAATAGTGTACTTTCTTAGAGGTGGCAGTATTATGATCTATTTTTAGCACACTCTCTCTTCTTTTGTATTACCTCAATGTACTTTGTTATAGTTCTTCAAATACGTCCTTAGTAGAATTTTGTACCAAATTTCCACATTCCATGATTATTCGACATATTTGTTCCAATTTTCAAGCGTTACGTTTGGTCCAATTAATATTTAGTCTGCCAACAGGAGCAGGTGTGTGTACAATAACGGTGACATTATCCAAACTGAAAATGTTTACAAAATGCAAAACGTATATTCCACTAATTTATTACATAGGTATACTGATAATTTTATTAATGGAATAGCCTTTATCAACTCCATGGTTCGGTTGTCAAATATAATAACGCATTAAATTGTTGTTGAACAGCAAAGTTGTTTATGAGGTGGACAATTATGGCTTTCAATAGGATAACTTAATAACAAAACATACAGTTATCACAATTTAATATGGTAACGTGTTTGTTTCAACTGACTGATCAGCAATACTTCGGTGCCAATTGAGTACCTGTAGAGTATTTAAACATTGATCACATGTCCAATGGATGTAACCACGTCCATCCGACATGTCATCACGGCCCGACCGGCTAAAACCCGTTCCCTCTTCCTTACCTCTGATGTTATATCTCCATCTGCACCGGGCATCATCGTGAACGATATCCTTCGCAGTACAGGATGAGGCAATCATTAAAACACATTTATGAATAACTTCCAAACCTCATTCATCCTTGAAGCCGCTCCTCTTTCTCCTTTACAGAGAGTATTTTGTTGACCATCTCACGTATGATATTTCATGCCTCTACGGTGGACAACATCATCGGGACCATAGTCTCTGGGGTCAGCTCCCCATCCAGTTTTTGACTTGCCTCCTGTCTGTACGCCCCCCATCGATCGCACAGAAACAAGGCATGCTCGGCCGTATCTTCCACCTCGCAGTGCAAGCATCTTTCGTCCATCACCCGTCCTATCCGTTTCCTATACACTCGCAAAGGCCCGTGCCCAGACAGTGCTTGCGTTAGGAAATAGGACGTCTGCCGATGACTGCATTCCGCCCATTCTTTTATCGACGGTATTAGTCGTTTCGTCCACTGCCCGACATCAGTGGTCTCATTCCATATGCTTTGCCACTTGCTGTCAGCCTTTTAGCCTCAGCGCGGCTTATCGCATTGCCTGCTTGACCATGGCGGATCAGTGTCCTCTCTTCGGCCAGCAAGTATAATGGTGGTATCGCCGTTATAACTTGCAAGGCTCTTGTAGATACAGTGCGATAAGCGCTGGCCACCCTCAGCAGAGACTTTCTTTGCAAGCTGTCTAAGACCTTCTGATACCTTTTCCTTTTCGTGGCTTTACACCACACAGGAGCTCCGTATAGGACGACCGACTGTACAACCTGGCACAGTAGTGCCCTTTTGTGGCTACTGGGCCCTCCTACATTTGGCATCAGTCACGAAAGTATTGCCGCCTTCTTCTCAGCCTTTGTCACTACTCGTTTAAGGTGTTCTCCATAACACCTCTCGTTATCCAGTGTGACTCCGAGGTACACTATGGACTTGGTGTGACCTGAACCCCCTTTAGTTGGAAGACCACGTTAGCTCTCTTGCTCCTTGGGCCGCGCATTATAACTGCCTCTGTTTTCTCAGGAGCCAACTTAAACTTGTGATCGCACATCCATCTGTCAATCTTGCACAGCGATGCATTGGATTTATGAACCAGCTCTGCCTGTTCATTTGCCACGATAACAAGTGCCAGATCGTCGGCATATGCTACCGTCTTCACGCCACTGGGCAGCGAAAGCTTCAGCACCCCATCATACAGGATATTCCAGAGTAACGGCCCTAAAGCAGATCCTTGAGGCACCCCTGTTGTCACAGAGATTTCGGTTCCGGCAATGCAAATTGATCTGGAGTCTAGGTAGCTGCTTATAAGATGCCTCAGGTATTTTGAAATCTTCAGCTTTCCTAGTTCCTCCATGATTATGCTCCACGAGGCTGTATTAAAAGCATTGCGGACATCCAGCGTCACCAACGCACACCATTTCTTCTTGGTATCTTCCGCAATCCTGGTTACCGTTTCCAGGGCATCGATGGTGGACCTCCCCGATCGGAAACCGAATTGGCATGGCGAGAGTCCTCCTGCCTTTTCGATCTCTTTCTCGAGCCTCTGCCTTATCAGAATTCCGAACAGCTTTCCGATGGTATCTAGCAGGCAAATTGGCCTGTATAAAGAGGAAAGCTCTGGCGGTTTTCCGATCTTGCTAAGCAATATCACGTCGGCCCTTTTCCACGCCTTTGCTACGGTTTGCGTACTCGCCTAGCTGACGTGTCGTGTGTCCGTGAGGTGTTCCGATTGGTCGGCGCCGCGTTTTGCTGAGTGCGTCAGTTCTTGATGACGTGTCGTTCTTCGCGATTTATTCTAACCGATCGTGGTGCTGTTTTAGTTCAGTGGTTTTTTTCTTACTGATGTGGCAATTTGACGGTCACTGCCTGTCACGTTTGTGTCCAATTTTGTTTCCTCCAGTTTTAGTTTTTCTATATTTCTTATGAGGAGCTGCCATATTGGATTATATTCCACACTAGGCTTGCTGTATACATTCTTGTTGCTGGCGATATAAGCTGCTTCTTCGAATTTCCGCCGATACCAGAGAGGTTCTTTGTCAATATCCATAACGTTTTCGCAAATAATTTTGTGCATGCTATTCCGGACTTTCCTATCTCTGCGCCTCAATTCTTGGTCGTACGGGTCTTTTCATTTCCCCAATGTATATTTTGCCGCATTCACACGGCACTTTGTAGATGCAGTTTCTTAGTTTCTTGATGTTCATTTTTGGATTTTGTCTTCGTTAGAAGAGGGCGGTGCTTCCTAAGAATCTCGTTTGAATTTTATATTCTCAGCCTATGGACTAGAACACCACAACGACCGGTCACAACAAGCCGTGAAGAACGACACGTCATCAAAAACTGACGTACTTAGCAGAATAAGGCGCCAACCATTCTGAACAACCCATGGAAAAGCGATACGTCATTCTCAGCTAGACGAGAATAAATAGTAACGAAAGGAAAATGTTCGACAGTCCAACTGAAGACGATTGAAGATAATAGATCGATCGAAACGTTGTGATCAAAAATTGTATGGACAGTGGAAGTCCAAAACAGATCTTTTGAAACATCTTCCTTGCCTACGAACTCGAAACAACACAATACTCTGAACTGGCAGCCGAGGCTTTGACGTATTTGATTCGATTTTCTACTTATTATAGTACCTGTGCAAGTTGGTATTATGAGCAATGACCCAAATAAAAGTAAATTAAGAAATCTCTTGGATTTGGAAAACGATCTATTAATGTTGCAAAAACGAATCCACGATGGGACAAATTGATTGAACAAACTCAGGCGCAACCTTCACATTAAGATGAACGAGTACTAGAAGATATTTTTCTTGTTAATATGTTTGTATAAATAATATAACGACTGTCTTTATTTAACTTTTTCTTAATACATCTATGCTTTTGAAATATATTATTTTTTTCAACCTCTCGCGACCTCCCTAAAGCAGCTTTGCGACTCCCCAAGGGGTTGAAAAACAGTGACCTAGACTAAAGTAAATGGCTAATAGTGATAGCAATAAGGTAGAATATAAAAATTTCACAACTTCTGGCACCAGCTGGAGTTATCAACAGTTAGGAGAGTCATTCTCTTGAAGGGTATTTAAGACCTGCCAAAAATCTATTGAATTTAGCAATAATTTTGCATAAACCCTTCACTTTACAACAATAATAATTTAAACTGCTCCATGCAACAGTTTTCATACACTCAAGTTATGCTTACAAGAGGCATGCTATATTTTTACGAGACGTGGTTTTTGTTCGCACTACAACCTCCTATATGGCCTCTAATAGTAATGCCACCCTACCGTTAAATAAATAAGGTCCGTTAAAGTTGTGTCACGTATAACGTGGTTTACGTATACCGAATGGCTCATAAAATTGTAAACTACCAGCCGTCTAGCCCTAGGGTTATACCTCGTTGTTTAGATTTCATGCGGAAAATATGGTAAGCAGTTAATAAAAAACCATTGGTCTCCCTTAACAGGCTAAGGTCGTCAAACACTTAATGGCGTATGGCGAATGCACTCAAATTTTGTGATTATCGGTGCCATACATTCTACGGTTATGCTTTACCATATAAGCGTTTACTTTGTATACACATGAATATAAAAAAACCCTAGGATTCTATTTTTTATTCCTATATCGTCTGATGGAGGCAGGATTCTGGAAAACATTGTGAAGGTAGTAATCAACGAATTTGAATAGGTTAGAAGAAGTGAACAATGGTTTTGTTTGGACCTACTATCTGAAGCATATTACAAATATTGTGTTTATCGTTGTGTTTATCAAGCAGCTTGATGCTGGTAGCAGGCAATTAGGCAGGTAGACGATCGGAGGCAAATAGCAAAGGATTATTTGACCATGTTGCCAGAACGTCTCTGGGTAAAGCTATTGTATTTTCGTTGGCTGTGACAACTGGCAATATATATTTTGCAGTCATTGCAGTAATAGTAAAGTTGAAAAAAGCATGTGAGGAAGATCACAATATAGACTATTGCTCCAAAGGAAGATACTGATCAATGTGTTTGTTATTATATAGGGTGATACTACTTTTTCAACTGTACATAGAAGTCATTAAAATAAACAACTTTTTCAAATAACTTTTTTCCGAAAACTGAAAAATAAGCGAGATGCAAAATCAGAAAAAGTAAGTAAGTTGCTCGGATTTTTGTCAAATCGATTACGCATTGTACCTGTCAGACAGTGCAGTCATTCTTTGTTTATAGTTGTTAATTTTGAATTGGTAAATCCTAAAAGAAGCACATAATCATGAAACAACTTTTAGGGTTTACCAATTTGAAATGAACTACGATAAACTGGAAGTGATTAGTGCAATAATTGCCAGGTAGAATACCTGATCGATAAGACAAACATCCGAGCAAAACACTAAACATAAACAGACTAGGTGCGTCTGCTAGCAGGTAAATAAACCTCAAAATACGGCCATGAATAATGGAGTAACATAAATAGCAACTTTGTTTTGGTACTTTTGGTTGATCGTTTCGGATTTATTGTTATAGTTTAGAGTGAATTTTGGGTTCTAGCAGTGCACAAATATTAAAAGACTATTTAAACAATTCCACAAAATTTAAATCCTGCGGATTTCTGTAAAAAATAACATCGTGTTTGAGTCTACAGTAAATAATAACAACTGGGCCAATATACACGTGCCTGTTAGAGCATGGGCGTTCCTTTTTCCACCGTTGTCGTTGAGCTGAGCTAAACAATACTTCACTAAACCCCAATTAACCCATTTTAACCTCAAAATTCAACCAGTCAGGTTAAGTTGGGTTATATACTGAAACATAAAAATACCGTATTTTTCACCGGAGCGTTTCGTCGGTCTGGGAGTGGGATCAATTCCACCAAATCTCACCCCCATTTCGGTTTCCCCTAAAATTAAGTCAAGCCAATATTTCTGAAAAAACGTGACAACGTCGCATCAACGGACATCCCAGGCCACGACCCAACCACCACCCTTTTTTATAACACCTCATGTAAAGGACTGGCCGAGTTGCGGCTTGTTTTGAGTGATCGTTTCGAGCGTATTGTTTAGCATTTGTCTGCATAATAGAAGCTCGTTAAATGCAGCAGATTTTTGTCAATTTCTGTAAACAATAACATCGTATTTGTAAACAATAGGTAAACAATAACACTAGCAGTCATGGGAATACTCACATGCCTGTTAGCATATGGGCTTTGCTTCTTCTAGCCTATTCGAATTCGCTGGCAGTAGTAGGTAACTTTTGGAAGTTTTATTAAAGTTTGTTAGCAGTGGCGTAACAAGGGCGTGGCAAAGAAGGCGCTCGCCACGGGCGCAACTGAGCTTAGGGTGCAAAACAAAGGTATCACGCAAGGCGATAGTCTAACAACGATGTTGCGCTGTCGAGAAATTGCCCAAAAATGTTAACCACAAGCCATCATGGTCTTAAGTTCTTCTATTCTCTCTTCCATTTTGTATGTATGCTTCTGTTTCATAAAAGTTCTGCTGCTGTTTAATCACAATTTACTTTATAGATTTTTTCCTTTGTGTAATTAGAATGAGAATTTTTAACAAAGGTAGCTTTCAGGTAAAATGCCCAAAAAAAGTTATCTGATGCACAATTTAAAAATGTTAGGGAACAGAAAATTGAAAGTATGATACTGATTGATACCTTTTTGAAAAATGCATCAATACCTATAGCTATAGTCGATTACTCAAGCTCAACAACTGAACAGCCTTCTACTTCTTGAAAATTTAGAGGATCTAAATCTGGACACCGCATTAAGGATTTTTATAACAATGCCAGTAACAACAGCTATATCATGGTATATTAACGAATTTGAATAGGTTAGGTTAGGGTATTCGAATTCGTTGTGGTATATTCAACCCATTTTTTTTTGTTAGGGTTCCACAATTTTTAGTTTCTAAAAGTACTAATATTATAATAGGGTCCTCTATTTGGTTAACTCAAGTGAAACACATTGGAGAATGTCCAATAAGCATAGGGAGATACAAAAAAACATAAGCCAAAGAAGAAACTGTAAGCAGTTCTGATATGACATGTTAGTGCTGATAGGAATTATCATTTGATTTAGAAAGTGAAACTATAAAAATTTCTTTGAAACATTATAATTACCTAATGTATGCCTATACCCTACCACAAGGCTTAGCGTTCTAGGGATGGCATTATTTGTAATTTTCTTGCAAACAAATGAATTTTATTCAGTGAAATTTTACCAGGTGCCTTGAAATTTTCATTTATTATTTTCTACTCTTAGTTAACGCGATAATCAGGAGGCGCCAACTAAACGCTCGCCACGGGCGTTTCGTACTCTCGTTACGGCACTGTTTGTTAGTTACCAAGAAAGTCCACTCAGCTTGACACCCATTTAATGACTATCGACGTCAGCAATAACAGTTAGAAAGATCATCCACACCATCAAATGCACCCAAATTGTATGATAGCAATTGCCACATATTCTAAGATTATATTTTTACTTTATATGTGCGTAAATATAATAAGAAAATCTCTAAGGGATAAATTTATTCTCCATGTAATTGGACAGACAAATATGTGCCGAGGATATACAGAGAAACCATAAATTTGTAATAATGCAACTTTTAGACCTTTTATTAGAATTTGCAGATAGAAACTACCAAACTATGAACTGTAACATTAACCTGGTTTTAAACTACCACTCGAACATTTGGAAACTACAGTTGTAAGGCAAGGCGTAAATTAAGACATCTGTAGCGCGTGTGAGGTGATGCAGCACAGCACGTTCTTTTGTAACTACTGGATTCAAATAGATCAGCGCAAATTGGCCACAAGAGAAGTTGATGGATGCAGTAATGGTACGAAAAGATAACTTGATTTTGTCGAATGAGAATGCCTAATTTTCTTACAATCAAATGTAAAATTCGACAGCCTTTTTATTGATATGCGGTTGTAAATATCAACCTCTAGTAGTTTTAATTTAATTTCAAATTTTCAATCAAACCGGTGTTTTTCAATTTTCCTACCTATAAGCAACTTAGCAGGCCATGAAATATAAACAAAAGGCTGTTCACATGGAAGAAAACAACTAACTAAGTATATAGATACGGACGAAATCGAGACTACTGATGAAAGAGACAACATTATAAAGATGACTTAGAACAAATCAACTCCAACTAGAAATAACAGAGGCAACAGTGCTTCTAAGGCCAAAACGCAGCTCCAGTACGACAGAAATGTATATTTTTCACAGCATAGCAGCTACTACAATATTCTAAAGATTGACAAATCACAAAACCATTACGAATTTTGAAATGAAAGAAAATCTACCACCGAATGTTGCTGGCAGTTTTATAGCATCAGAATAAAACTTCACATTCTATGATTTAAAAAAGTAGTAACGGACACCCCTGACTGGAGTTCTTCAAATCCGTATAATCAGTACCCATAAGCAAGATCACCGAAAATGAAGAATGAATTGAAAATATGCTCAGATTATTATATAGACATAATTTTCCTGACAGAAAATTAAAATATGATTTTTCAGTATTCCTTTTTTTTGCGATCTTGCTAATAGATACTGAAAAAATTCAATACGTTCACGGAAATGATTACTGTTTCAAACCATTAAATGTGAAATTGCGTTCTGAAGATATTAGACTGAAGGCAACAATCGCTGAAAGTTTTGCTTTCATTTTAAAGTTTTTAGTGATTTTGGAAATTTTCAATCTCTAGTGCATTGCAGTAGGCTGTAGAAATTATCTATTTCTGTCACACTCCAGGTTTTTTTTGACCTTAGACATGTTACCGTCGTTGTTTTTGGTTAGAATTGATTTGTTGTAGGGAATTTTTATAATTTTGCAACTGACCTTTTGAAATTTACAAGTGACTATTGGGAATTGAATTTGATGCTTTTGAGTATTCAATTGAAACTACAATTATTGGCGTATTTGAATTTACAACTGACTGTTGACGAGTTGGAAAACTAAGCTGACCGTTTTGAATTATCGCTTTAGGAACAACAGCTGGAAAAGGTGTAGAATGCACTCACTAGTCGGAAATGGGGAGGTAGTAATGCTTAATAGAGAAGTCCAGAGGATATCTGCTCTTTAATATAGTAATGTCGATCGTTCATAGCTAGAGATCTGAAAATGCCAAGGAGAAAGTTATGCTCAAAAAGAGTTTCAATAGCAGATCAGACTATGAAGGTTATGCATGCCATATGTTTGACATCGAAAAACGAATGAATGGAGGTCAACAAATCCCACCGGTTGGTACAGAGGCACGTCACACCGGTCATTCAAAAATGAATCGCTTAAATTCCCTGATATGATACACAGCGGGAAAATACCCCCGTTTATCCGAGCACGCAGTTATGAGGCCCTAATGGTGAATTTGTTGGCATGCGAGAATATATGAGAAGCCATTACCTTTGCACTGGATGCTTTTCGAATCGTTCGAACATTTTGAATGCTGGATTCAAAACTCTGGCGCTGCTAACAAAACCCTTTAATGCTGATTGTACCTGCAGGAGCATAAGTTCGATATATTCGTAATTTTTTTAATCCATAAGTCACAGGGAGGTAATAGCGAAGGTACTGCAGTGTGGTTGGTTAGGCTTCTAGGAAAAATGTAATCAAAGTGCTTCAAACCAAAGAATGTGCTTTGAGGTTATGTTTCATCTTAGGATTGCCCGTATGAGAGACGTAATCATAACTCCAAGATTATTTGGGACTTTAGACTTACTTACTTACGTAACGTTTGTAGACCATACACTGAAGTACATTTGCAGTCAGAACAATCGTATCCTAAGTACAGGTTACAACAATTTACAAAAGAAATGACAAGCAATAAACAACACTATAGCTATATGGGCAAAACCTCATCTACAGAACAGGAGCTATGATCAAGTAAAAACCGCTCCGCGTATGTATACAATTGTCTTTCTGAAAATTTTGATATGTCAAGGGGAGGGGACAGTGCAAAAAACTTATTATAGGTATATGTATAGATCGATTTTGTTTATCTCGGTAATTCGTGTCCACTTATCTAGAAAATTAGTTCTCGATGAAGAAAGAGAGCTAGCCGGTGTAACGAATAGGTGGTGTTTGGGCTGTTCCGCCGGCGCCGTGATGCGCCGTTTTTGGCATAGGCGTGCTTTGCTTCCTACAAATGTTGGTCTTATTGTCAGTGGCCCGATTTTCAAAATCCCTGTACCTTTCCTGCACATGTAAAATTTTTGCGTCTCTCAAAGCTAAATTCAGATGCACACGACATCCGACATACGACACACGACGAACTGATTCTGTAGTATAATCTAAAATGTATCCATTCACCTGAGTCCGAAATTTTCGTACGAAATGTTACAAATTTGGGGAATTTCTATCTTCATAGTTAGTTACCAACTGTTGCCTCTAAGGGTATGCAACCTATTAACTATATGTATGTATGTATATAGGTTGCCTGCCTAAGAGCAAGTTTTATGAAAAATATGAATAGTAAAGGTCAGTGCTGAACCTTGGTTGAACCAAACCTATACCTTGTTACCAAAATTGATGGCACGAAATGAGTACAAACTGAGCAAAAGTATTATTGTCAGGCGCTCCTCTCAACAAACCCACTACAGGTTCACAAATTGTACTAAGATCAGGGTATGCCTAAGCTGCGAATGAAAGTCTCTAATCAGTGCTCTAATCCTCCATCTAGTGCCCAAACCACTTAGATATCCGCATGGTGTTGGTGCCATCAATTGTGGTAACGAGGTATAGCGTGACAAATTACGTCCCGACAAGTACCTTTTAAAATACAAGCAAAACCCAAGCATAACAGTAGCTATCTATGTCACTTGCTGAGGTTCTGTCAAAACCATTTAAATTTCAAAATATGTGATTTAAGGTTGTTAGAAATCAAATCCAATCCACCACATACCTCGATTCTTTACCAATATTTCACCACTGTTAGGTTCAAGGTTGAATACAGTTAACCGATGGAGGATATCTTTGATGGTTAATATGATTTGATGATCCAAGTATGTTTAATGTTAAAGCACGTCTTTACCCATAAGCAATAGCCTCGCGAATACATTAAGTTTTACTCAGCTGTGGACCAATAATTTCAAGCAACGATTCAAAGGCACTACTTGTGTTAGCTTTATTACCGTTTATCCAGATGTTCGGTCATTCAGTCGTCTATTCCTCACGTCTAACGTCTTTGCGCGAGCCACCTTTGTTGGGTACAGCTATTGTTTTTGTACCGATGCGCATACGTTCTGTTTTCCCACTGAACCGGTGAAACAACTGACAAGAGCTAGCGCCGGGCAGATGGTTTTGAGACGTCGTATAGGACGTGCCGTTTGCAGAGTTGTTCTGGATGTTTATGTTTACGCGTGTGGGGAGAAGGTATTTTGGGGGTGTGAAATTATCGTATATTGTTGGCTGTAACCCAGAATAGCAGTAAGTGCACACTGATTTATTGATTGGAATCGGATACTGTTAAAATATACACTGTAAAAGTAATGTTGAAGTAAAGGTGTGGCCATTAATCAGCTTTCTATTATTTAAAACTTCCTTAACCTGAACTGGTGCTTACAGTTCAGAAGTGGGATGGCTACATTTACCATATTCACATGGGACTTGGCACCACTGTTCATGGAGCCACGCGAAAAAGTCCATCGGAATTATTATTTAGTCACGCGCAGGTCTGATGGTATTTTGATCCCAATTATTTCTGACACTGTTGAAGTTGCTAACCCTGAAAATTGGAGCCTGCGAGAGGTGAGGCTTTCTAACATGTAAAGGAGCAGCAGTTAAGGGATATGGCGAGAGTTAGTAAGCAGAGTGGATCGGCAGCCAAGTGTGGACTAGATGATCTTGTCATCTTGTTCGCTGTGAAGCGGTCGTGGCAATGGACAAAATACAACCATGGGCGTCGTGTGATGGAGGTTTGGATTTTTCAGAGGAAGGTAGTGCTGAGAGTGACAATGAAGGTTGGTAATTTGGTATGTTAGAACATGGTCTTGGTATGGCGCTTGTGTGTCGCTTGGAGGTAAAAGATGTCGTCCTGATTGTAATTAGATTTTGGCACCACATAGTTAGTTGGAAGATCGTTGGTTGAAGGATACTCCATATATGAAGAGAATTTTGGATGTGACGCTGCCTTGTATTTATGTGGCCAGAATATACCATTGTTTTTTTTTTGTTGGAGAATGTTGCGAATTTGTTACATATGGATATAATAGGTGGCTATACCTTGTAAGATGGTATTATCAGCTATAATTAGTGTAGCCATGGAGCGTGGGGACACGCTGTGAGCAGGATGGCCGAGCTGTTAGCTTTATTACCGTTTATCCAGATTTTTGGTCATTCAGTCGTCTATTCCTGACGTCTAGTGTCTTTGCGCGAGCCACCTTTGTTGGGTACAGCTATTATTTTTGAACCGATGCGCATACGTTCGGTTTTCCCACTAAACCGGTCAAACAACTGACAAGCGCTAGCGCCGGGCAGATGGTTTGGAGACGTCGTATAGGACGTGCCGTTTGCAGAGTTGTTCTGGATGTTTATGTTTACGCGTGTGGGGTGAAGGTATTTTGGGGGTGTGCAATTATCGTATATTGTTGGCTATAACCCAGAATAGCAGTAAGTACACACTGATTTATTAATTGGAACCGGATACTGTTAAAATATACACTGTAAAAGTAATGTTGAAGTAAAGGTGTGGTCATTAATTAGCTTTCTATTATTTAAAACTCCATTAACCTGAACTGATGCTTACACTTGATATTTGTAAATGATTAAAATATTTTTCTATGCCAGTTAGCTTCATCTCCTGCAACTTATTATGGTACGCTCCTTGCTTCTTCCTGTTTCTAAGTATGTCTCGAACGCAAAATCTTCGCTTTCTTCCTCTTTCCTTCATTTTCATCCATAAGAGGGACAAAAGTGAAATATTTATTAAATGCACGAGTTGCGCTCGCTGAATTACCATTTTAAAATACATGGAGATTGCCAGCTGTCAAGTTACATACGACGTCGGATAAAAAGTTAAAATATTTTCAACTTATCCGACCGTCGTATAAAAGTTAAAATCATCGGACATTTAGTTTGGCGCCAATCCATTTTGAATATTTCAACCAATAGGAACAGTTTCGTACCGTCGTATCGTCGGATGTCGTGTGCATCTGAATTTAGCTTTAGACCGGTATCCATATCCTGTTGAGCTTCTTCTTTCTTCTTGAAGTTGTTTTGTGTTTACGAATCTCAATGGCCCCTCTATACAGTCGAGTGAAATACAGGAAGTTGTAGCAAGAACCCAGTCTTCTCAAATTATATCTTGTGGTCACCGCTTTCCTAGAGCGCATGCTTAGCCAACGTAGATTTTTCGATCTGACCTAACCGCCAATTTGATTTGTGTTCCGAATTTCTAGTTTGTCCCGATCTCTTCTTTGTTCCTATGTCATACTTCCACAGCTGCCGTAAATGCCCGATGCTGCTCACGGATTCCTTTTGTCCTTTGCCGATCTTAAATGCTGTTGTATTTTCCGGTTGGTTTGTATACTGTTTTTTGCAGTAACTTCCCAATTATGTCTTTTACCTGCGGCAAATAAAGTAGGACAGCTTTTGTTATTGCTATTTCGTAGAAGAGCTTCTTCGGATTTTGGGATAAAAATACTGCAGAGGTTTTTACTCAAAAAAGCCGAAGTTTCGGCGTTTACTTTATGCCTTCTTCGGGGCTAAAATTTATATGAAGAATAAAGATATAAATTGAAAAACGTTGAGTATTAGCTTTAAGAATTCAATATCACAAACAAATTTGCAAAAGTTCACATAAAATTCAAACTACCCTTAATGAAAATATTTCAGCAGTTCGAAGAAATAAACAATTTAATCTGTATATTACTTGTTTTCTTTATTATCAAATGAATCAATCAATTCGCTGGATTAGAAGCATCTAAGTTTTATTTAAATACATTGAGTTTAAGTAAATTTTCAAGGTTTCAAGGAATATAGGTTTAAATCAACTTTTCACTTAATTGTAAATGAATATTACCAGTATTCGACAAGTTAGAAAAGAATAAAAATATAAAAATTAGAATACAAAACAGTTTTTCATTCAATCTCGCTAAAACATTAAAATAGCATTAAAATAGCAATAAAAATAAAGTGTAAAGCGTACATCCTTACCCATCGAGCACACCCCACTAGCACCAAAGGATAAAATATCCCTTTGGGTCCAAAAATAAAAAACATTCTAGAAGATGGTTAAAAACAATAAAAAATGCTGTTTGTCAACACCTGATCTTTCGTATTTGCTGCTGTAGACTGAAGCGAGTGTGAGAAAAATATGAATATTTATACTTACAGATTATTTAATTGATATACCGGGTTCAGTCGTAAAAACATGTAAATATTTGATTATGTTGTTTTATTATGGTTTAAGTTTAACATAATTAGCAATCAACAAATTATAAATCTGACTCAGATCGAGAGTGTCAGTTTTCTTACTGACAGCCTTGTCATGTTTGGAAATGTAAATCATTTCAGTATAGTGACAGAATCAAATTTAAAATGATGATTACACTGAAAATGGTGAGATGCTAAGGCTGTACAGCGTACAGCTGTAAGGCTTCTTGCCCGTTATGTCAGTGTTTTGATGTTTCCGAACTTCTGGCATGGATTGTAGTTTGAGCTCTTGTATAGATAGCGGTCGGTGTGTGTTGGTTTCCTATATACTATGTGTACCAAGATCCAATTCTAGAGCGATAACAGCCAGTTTCTTATTTGCCTCTACTTCCATCGTGAACTGGATGTTCGCATTTACACTTTTAGATGTATAAAGTTCACTACCTACCTCCTCTCTTATCTTATCCGTGGCTACTTACAACAGTGTTTCATCGACGTATCTGAACTATAATTTAGGCTTATACTGGGTGCTGTTCAAGGCCGTCTGTTCAATCTTCTCGATGATCAAGATGGTCACTACTGGACATCATTATGGCTTCAAAATTCTTTAAAACCTCATAATCGCCACCTGCTTATAAAAGTAATTCTCGATAAACAATCCTGCTATACAAAGAAAGCTACCTGGGATAATTAACTGCTGGTTCTTAGGATGTTACTGATATGCTCTGCCGCCTTGACGAGGACGTACTTCTCTGCTTGACGTTTCGCCAACGGGAATGGATGCCATGCTCAGAAGCTGTTACCTGTTCAGCAAGTTCCGACGAAAACTGAGACCGGGTCAGCAGCGTGTAAACGACAAAGGTAGAGTGGGTGACATAATTTCTCCTGTTGCGGATGTTTGAAGAGCATCAAAAAAACGTATTCCTTAATTTATTAAATTTTCGCTGCCATTCCTGTTGACGTCGGATGCAAAATGTGATTCCTTTAGCTAAATCCTCTCAACTCATGAGATGAATAGACACTTGTGGTATTATCCTAAAAATCCTTCCTTGGCGTGATGCGCGAGCTTGAACTTTGCGGCAGTCTCGCAGTTTGTTTTAGTTTTAGATTTAGCAGACGACTCCTCGAGCTACTCCGAAGTTTTGAACGAGACTTTTCGGTTTATATCAGATTCTCTTGTCATAGCGGCTTTGCTTCGAGCTGCAGTAATTAGCTTCCTGAATTCCTAAATCGATTTTTTGTTTGCTTTAACTATGCACCACATATTCTGTAGAACGTGATTATGAAACGCAAAAGTCGGAAGATATAATATACAGGGTGATTAATTTATAATCCAGAGTTTGTTACCCCCGCTATTGTATTGCAAATACAGAAAAAAACTTTCAAATAGAAGTTATAGTTATAGCTGAGGTGTACATTATCAAACTATTTTATAATATACAGGGTATTTGATAAACCCTCAGCCTACCAAAATTGTGTTCTTTCAAATGGAACACCCCATATATTATCCCCAATTTGAATTGTGCTCATTTTCTCTATTCCGTAAATATAGGGTGTTATCAGGTTATGCAGGGTATTTCCAGAAATATGGCCACTTCTATATGAAAATCTTAATGAATTCGTCACCCTGTATCTCAAAAAGTCAATAACTGGAAGCTTTATTTTCAATTCTAGAATAATTTCGTAGTTGTCTAGCTTTGTCCAAAAATTATCAAGTTTCTGCTGTCCTCCATTTTGTATACAGGGTGAACCAAAACCCGCCACCATAATTTTCTTTGCTATTTTAAATGGAACCCTGTATTTAATAGCAGCGTCAGAAAGTTCTTACAAAATACTTCCACTTTTATTGAGCATTCTCCATATCTAAATAGAACAGTTATGGAGCTATCTCGATTTGAAGTAGTAAAACTATTCCTACTACATTTTTGCCAAATACTGGAAGTTTCCCAGAAATGGCTATGGCTACCGTGTTTGTTATACTGCTGGCCTTTCTTAGAACAGAACTAAGTCAGGGATGGAAGGACTCACAATTTAAACATTTGCAGCTTCCGCTAGAAAAATCTTATTAAGATTATGTGGTTTTATTTTCAGATAGGTATTTTTTTGATTGACATGTGCTTTTCAATTTGCTAATTGCCAGCTATAATAGCCGATTGTAACTGAATCAAAACCAAAATATTAATTTCAATTGTTTTAAACATAACATAATCACAGCATCCATGGCCAACTCTAACAAAAACCAGAATTTGGCAAAAATATTGTTTTACTACTTCAAATCGAAATAACTCCATAACTGCTACATTTAGGTATAGGAAATGCTTAAAAAAAGTGGAAGTATTTTGTAAGGACTCTCTGATAGTGCTATAAAATACAGGATGTTCTATTTAAAATAACAAAGAAAATTATGGTCGTGAGTTTTGGCTCACCCTGTATACAAACTCAAAGATAACAGAAACTTGATAAATTTAGACATAACTAGACAACCACGAAATTATTCTAGAATTGAGAATCAAAGTTAACGTTATTGACTTTTAAAGACACACGATGCTTAAAAAAAGTGGAAGTATTTTGTAAGGACTCTCTGATAGTGCTATGAAATACAGGATGTTCTATTTAAAATAACAAAGAAAATTATGATCGTGAGTTTTGGTTCACCCTATATACAAACTCAAAGATAACAGAGACTTGATAATTTTAGACAAAACTAGACAACTACGAAATTATTCTAGAATTGAGAATCAAGCTTAATGTTATTGACTTTTAAAGACACAGGATGCTTAAAAAAAGTGGAAGTATTTTGTAAGGACTCTCTGATAGTGCTATAAAATAAAGGATGTTCTCTTTAAAATAACAAAGAAAATTATGGTCATGACTTTTGGTTCACCCTGTATACAAACTCAAAGATAACAGAAACTTGATAAATTTAGACAAAACTAGACAACCACGAAATTATTCTAGAATTGAGAATCAATCTTAATGTTATTGACTTTTAAAGACACAGGATGATGAATTCATTAATATCTTCACATAAAACTTGCCATATCTCTGAAAGTACCCTGTATAACCTAATAAAACCCTACATTTTCGCAATATGGAGCATGAGCACAATTTAAATTCTGGATAATATATAGGGTGGTAGATTTGAAATAACACAGCTTTGGTATGCTGTGGCTTTATCGATAACCCTGCATATTACAAAATAATTAAAAAATGTAGAACTTAGCTTTCCCTACAACTTTCGGTTTGAAGTTTTTTTGTATCTCTCATAATAATAGGGGTATCAAGCCTCTAAGCATAAGTTGATCGCCCTATATACATACTACCGAACTAAGCCTGAAAATTATAGATTAAATAAATTTAATGTGAACTTGGGGAGTATGCTCAGATTTATTGACAGTGAAGTGATGCTTAACTTAGAATTTCAGGAAATTGCAGTTCGGGTCGGTGGTTGTAAGATTGTAAAAACCAGTACAAAATTTAGAATTTATACCTTCTGACTTGTTTGCTTGATATGTCTTAGATATGACAAGCCAAAATCAAAATGTAGTGAGAATAAATTTTGGTCAAACCATTCTCAAGCTGTATAAGCCGGGGATATTCTGGGGGATAACAATGACTAAGCCCTTAGAAATAAGTCTTTACCTGGATTGATGTAAATATATTAAATTGCACATAAATATATAAAGGGTGGAATAAAGGAGCATTGTTCTTTATAGGCCCAGAGGAGCAAAGCAATGTGAGGTTGAAGGAGTAGAAGCAGTATAGGCATTTCATATTAAGGCAAGTGAGGGAGTGGCGTGCACGGTTTGTTCCTATAGAATAGCTCCGAAGGAGGTACTGTTGGTGATGGGCTAAATGTGAAAGGCGAAGCTTATTCCGCATGTGGAAATTTCTGGAGAGAAAAAAGTGCCAGCTTACTATTACGTCAGACAGCTTACCGATAAATAATGTTACAGCGAGGTAGAATAAATATCTCACTACACTGCCTATACTGTTGTGATGACGAGAACTTCTACTTGAGTATAATAAGACAAACCCAAAGGTATCTGAAGCTGAGTAAATGGCTCAAACCGACAAATTATAAATATATATAATATAAATCAATTTTGAAGGACATGATATTACATAAATTGTATAAAGGAGCAGATAAACAGGTCAACACTGTGCTTCTGCACAGATGCTTATACACAAATGAATGATGATATATGAAAAGGCAATGTAAATGACCTTCAAACTCTAATAAGTCGTGTTATTGAGGAAAGCCAAAGGCTGGGTTCAAAGATAAATATCAACAAAACAAAGTTCATGGTTGTTAGCAGAAACCATATCCCAAACACCTGAGTACACTTGAATGGAGAGGACACCGAATGGGTCAGAAAATTTGAATATTTGGAATACATGATAAACAAAAGTTGAGACTCACATCAGGAGATAAGATGCAGAACTGAACAAGCTAAGGCAATTTTCCTGAAACTTCAGCCTCAGACACGGGATGATGAAATGCTATGTCTGGTCGACTCAACTGAACAGCGTGGAATTATGGACGCTGAAGGCAGCAATTATAAATAAGATCGAAGCCTTCGAAATCTGGATTCTGTAACGAATGCTGAGAGCGTTCTGGGTCGATCATATGGGAAATGTGAACATTCTCTAGAAAGCCAGTTTAGCAGAAAGAAAAGTTTTTGAGGTTATAAGGGAGATAAAAATAGCTTACCTAGTATAGGATATAATGCGTGGGAACGCTATAACCTTTTGCGTCTCATTCTTCAAGGAAAAATCGAAGGAGGGAGAAGAGGAATTGGAAGAAAAAAGCTATCATGGCTGAGAAACATTCATCAGTGGACAGGAATAAGGGACCTCTAAGAGTTACAGAGGGCTACAATTAATAGGATCATCTGATGAAAGAAAGGATGGACGCCTACGCAGGAATCTCCATGGTGCCCAGGGTACCCTAAGAAGAAGATATACAAAGGCAGTCTGATAAGCATGATACCATATTATAAGAAATTCAGACTACACCATCGCGTAAAGATATATACCATATAACCGGGGAGTTTCAACAAGCATTTCAATTTTTAGTAGGCACAGTTCTGGAGAAAAATGCCGATGGAAAACAAATATACAACTTTATTGACCGATAATGGTTATATTACAAGCTGCGTTCCTCCATCTGAAAAATGAAACGTTTCATAGTACTGGCCATTTTTAGATGAGTCAGCGTAGGTGCATAGAAGCTTTCCAGATGTGAGAGAACTTCAGAACAGGTGTTATTTGAGCTCCATCAAATGTAAGGAAGTTGAGTGGATTTTTTGCAGTATCTAGTTTAATCAATGTACTTGTTCAAACGAGAGCAAATTGTGCGCTGAACAATCTTGACTCATACAATCTTGACTGCATGACTTCATATTATGAAAGCGTTATTGCTTTTTTAAAACCGGATCTTCGCTTGGTCTTCTTTTTAAGAGCTTTTATTTAACTTGCAATGTATGTACGCTTGTTCGGGTGGAATCGTGCAACTCAATTTTGAAGCAGATATCTTCAACCGATTGAGCTGAAATTTTGTATACACGTTTAGCTTGGATGGCAATGTACGATAAGCTGTATGAAGTCGTTCTAAATCTAATAGTGGAATAGTTATTAATTGCATTTCTACAATATGGGTATGGGATTAATATTAGAACGCCCAGTAGATGGTAAGGGGAATGACAATCAATGAGAGGGCTATAATCACTGACAATAGAGCCACTGATGTCATTTTTAGTTAAACGATTAATTTTGTTGTGAGACTTTGGGGAAAATATACTATTCAAAGTCGGTGACTGTTTTATCACAACATGAACCTGAGAGAAGGTAGTCTTTGCATTTGGAGCCCAACTCAAGGCTTGCGGTGTGAGCAATAATCTGGCAGCAGTGACGGGATTCTGAATCGAATTGTACGAGTTCCTTCATACAACCTACGTAGTGATCATCGCCAGGTTGTATCGACGACGGCGACGACATTGACGTGAGATTAGGGGGTAGCTCACGAACCGCTGCGGACCGGACAGCCGCAGCCGGTGTGTCTCAGTGCAAGGGGTACATGAATGACTGTACCAAATACTGGTAAAGAAGTGGTAGACTGTGACGCAGGGTAAGTGGTAAAGAAGATCCGCGGTAAGGATTTTCCAATAAGAAGTTTTAAAGGGACATTTGGGGTACTGGACTGACTTTGGGAAGGTAATAGGGATAAATGCGTGTTATTAGTGAACTCCTAATACAGTTAAGGTTATGTCTAGAGTAGGTCTATATTTTTAGTTTAGTTTGAGGTTTTTGTGATGTCTCTAAATGGAAATCACATCATTTTGCTGTTTTAATGGATCGGCTAAATAAAAAACCAACTGGCGAATTTGCGATTGAAAAAGCCCTGCGAATTTACCCTACTAATCAACAAGTACACAATCCCAACAAAACTGTTCTCGAACATTTCGGGCCGCGTAGTGTAACTATTAACAAAATCATAGCACAGGATACTCAAAAAACTGACAACTTAGATCTAAACAATATTATACCATCAGATATAATCAAGACAGGAGGGCAACCTAAGGAGCTAGAAATATTTGTTGAGGCCAAGGTGATGTTGCGATACAACGTAGATGTCTCCAAAGGTCTGGTAAATGGTGCCATTGGACATATTACAGAAATTATATGGCCCTGCTCCCAAAGAGCACAAATGTATGACAAAGATTTACCATCTGTCCGTATAGACTTCGGTAAAGATGGTGTTCATCTCATTCAGCCGAAGTCTATGCAATGTCCAGCTAAATATAGTCACGGAACTGCAGAACGAGGAATGCTGCCAGTTGTATTATGCTGGGCTTGCACAGTACACAAAATGCAGGGTAGTACTGTCGACCACACCATTATTTACTTAGGCTCGAAGCTCTTTGCTGCTGGTGAAGCATGCGTGGCCTCATTGAGGTGCTAGACTGTTTGAAATTAACCGGCAACAATTTATTATACATTGAATGAGATGAACAGACTCAGAAACCTAACCAGCGATAACCAAAAAGTAAAAAATAAATGGAATAAAAAAACTTCTTTCAGAAAACCTTTATTTAAATGTTCTAAAAAGAGGAAAATAAAATTTTCCTTTAAAATATGTTATCAACTTATAGCCTCATTATATACAATTTGTATGATTATAAAAGCTTCTCGCAATGTTTACGTAAGTACCTATAAGTATTTCATTAAACTGCAATTTTAACACAATTAAACTTAGCAGACCAATAGTCAGTTAAATAGGTGCTAGTTCATTTACACAAGTAAATCGAGCGACAAGCTTTTATGATAATACAAAATGTGTATAATGAGGCTATAAGTTGATAGTTAACATATTGTCCCGACGGCCCTTTTCTTCACACCAGGAATCAAACAGGACGTAACTTTCACCGTTTAACTTTACAACTCAATACAGTATCTCTTAACCTTATCTCAATTACAACTCAACTCAACTGAACTGAACTACTACGCTACCCGCGGCGCCTTATATATACTTCATCGAACCATCTAGAGATTTCGATGACATTCGAGATGCCAATCCGTCATTCTAGAAAACTCTAGACGATTCGATGACGTTTACACTTCAAAGATCCAACCTAACACTTTGACTTTACATCATGCATGACAACTAATACACAATACACGAATACCATCATATACAGTATGTTACATTCTTCCCCCCTTAGCGTTCGGCGTCCTCGACGAACAACTTCGATTCTTGTATCACCACAGACATCAGTATTGTCGACCGTCGGTTTTCCACTTCCCGTACATAACCTGTAGACCAAGTCATTGAGGCAGTTCGTCTCCAAGTAGGGTCCCTCCAAATGATGTTGAAGCTTCGGACATCTATCCTTCCTTCTGTCGTGTGTTGTAAGACCATACAAGATCACCTTATAACTGCGATACCCTTTGCTCAACTTGTGATTCTCATTTTCAGCTCCAGCAGCGTTCTCTTTTCCTGACTCTGCTATCATCCTCTTCAGTTGGGCCTTTTCGTCTTTCTTCTTTTTAGAACATTTAAATAAAAACTTTCTTAAAAAAGTTTATTACGATTATTTATCATTTAAAATATAAGAATATAATAGAATACAAACTACATCCTGCTTGTTATAGCTCTGCAACCACCTTAGCATTACGGTGCTAATGCCTAATATCCGTTTGTCTTACGTCAACAAAAATATATGGTTTTACTCGTGGATTCAGTTCGTGGTCAAATTTGAAAACTGTAAAATAGGAACTAGATGCCAAATAAGTCCATGGATTTCTTGGTGGATTTCTTCACGGATTTAAAACATGCTCTAATTTGTGGTCAAGTTTGACGTAAAGTTCGATAGTACCAACCATAAAATCATGTATATATTATATGTATATTATCAAACGTTTTCGAAATAAAAATACGCAAACAAATTAAGTGTCTAACTGTCAAAAGGCTACAAAGAATGCGAATTGGAAATATATTGCGAAAACCATCAAACCATATGACAGCAACAGCGTTGGCAGCACTGTATACTCTCACAAAATCCATGGTTTTATTGATAAATATAAAACACAATTAGTTTGACCCTGAAGAACACCATGGATTAATTCATGAAAAAATTCGCGAAGACATCGTTGATGCAAAACTGGTATAACGATTTGCGCTTGGAAATTAAAAGGACTATTTCAACACAATCGAAGGTCTTCGAAAATATACTGTGTAAGGCTTTCGCGGCCATCGTCCAATGAATTTGTGGTTCTTGGGTTTTTAGGCCGGCGTCGTTTAGCGTTAAAGCTTGACGTTTCGCCACCACGAGTGGATGGCATCTTCAGAAGCTATTTCACTTCGGCAACTTCCAAAATACAGTATTTTGGAAGCAACTTCCAAAATACAGTATTTTGGAAGTTGCCGAAGTGAAATAGCTTCTGAAGATGCCATCCACTCGTGGTGGCGAAACGTCAAGCTTTAACGCTAAACGACGCCGGCCTAAAAACCCAAGAACCACAAATTCATTGGTCTTCGAAAAGTCTTTAAAACCTCAAAAAGTTTTCGCTAGATGTATGTGAAGGTAAATAAAAGTGACTATATGTACTAAAAGGCACCGGCATCAGATATGAACACAATCGATAATGATTTTCGGCAACAGAAATGCGCGTGCTTCACAAATAGGTTTCCGGTATATCGCATCTCGGATTACCGTAGTTGATATTCCTGCCATCACATCCGGCGTGTATGCTGTGCACGAGCCTGCTGACACATCAATCATCGATCATGGTAATTTTACAGAATGTGCACATACATTTCCCAGGGAAGAGAGCATTTCAGTGCAGTTGTAAGCACGTGGAGCGGAAATGCCGAGATATATTTACTGAAGGTGCTTAAAATCATACCTCAATACTGTTGTTGTCGAAGTCAAAGCTCTTTATTTATTTATCATCCTGACACATGTCACATCCAAATTCTAAGTTCAAAACGATATCGTCAATATTTTTAAAGAAGAATGCATGCTGCAAACCGAGATAGATGTATTCAAGGCCTTGAATAGTAATAGGAAGAACTGGATAAATGTAGCAGTTTAAAGAAGGGCGGCAAGATAGGTTAGCTAAATTTCATGTATATTTTCAAAGTATCAATGCCAGTACCTCATACAAGGCCTATTACCTTCGAGGTGGCAGTATTTGTATTGTCTTGTAATGGTACAAATGTATGATAGATAAAAAATGAACTATTTTGTTTATTCAAAACTTTATTTCTTTATTTTATTATATTATATTTTTACTGTTCCTGCATTATCCCAAACTACCTAAAAATAGATATTCAAACCCTGTACAGGGTGACCTATTAGGGATGGATGCTGGCAATATCTCGGTAACCGTTAATCATATAACTTCGAACAAAACATATTGTTAGGTAAATTGGCTAAGAGAAATCGCTAGAAATTCTTTTCAAGTTCAGCAAGTGGCTGCTTAGGGGCGTTACCGTTACGATCAATCAGAAGAACGGCTTTTTCTCAAAAACATGCAAATAAAGGTATGTTTCAAATTCTACCATCAGGTAGACTGTTACATAAAAATTACCAAGTGTATGCTGACTTAGTAGCTACAGGGCCGTATTTGACGTCATAACAGCTATTACGCATCATTACGAAAATTTTAAATGGTATGCTATATCTCTTTCAATATAGATGGATAGAGGACGCCATTATTTAAAAGTCAACGCAAGATTCAACTTCCTTGTTGTTTTTAAAGCGCAGTTATTACTAGATAAATCATTTTGGCAAGCGCGCTGTGAGTTTAAGAGACAAAAGATGCCCTTTAGGGATATAGCCTCCGTCACAACGTTTTAGTAACAATTCTACAGACAACACAATAGTAAAAGCAGTAAGCGCCACTGAGTGCTGTACTCAATTTTAATAATAATAATAATAATAGGATTTTCAAAAGAAATAAACAATGATAATCTACAGTATAAAATTGACCATTATTTTTATTATTATCAAACATCAGTTTGAGTTGATCACAAAGCGCTATATAAACTCAACAAACAAAGATAGTACGAAAAAATCGATATGAATAGATCTTAAAAATTTAGGCTAATTAACAGCAAAATGACGGTAGAATAGTAGTATACTTATTGTTAGTGTTGCCTTAGATGTTCGATGGCGCTTATCGCTTTAAATGCATTTATGCTCAAATAGACGTTTAATAATGATAAAAACAATAATCCATTATTATGAAAATTGATTACAGCAGCGTCTACTGCGCCACCTGGTGGTTATTTCAGAAAGTTAAAATACGATTTATAGTGGCTTTACTTGCGTATTACCTCTAAAATGTTGTGACTATAGATTATATCCACCAATTTTTTCTGAAACTCAAAATACACTTGTCATGATACTTGTTTCATTGAAAAAAATGGAGTCAAGTTGACTGACTCAGTACTTCCGACACATAATAATGATACCATTTTATTCTTTTCCCATTGCATGAAGCTATAGTCTAAAATCTCCTTGCAACCAAATCATCGCCCACCTGCCCACAAAAAGACATTCAACACAAAAACTCTCGTAAATAGTTTTTTTGCGTCTCCCTCCTTAGAAACTAGGACGCCACAGTTTTCATTCTGCATGCTTCATATGAACGATGCGAAACGATCAGGAGCCTCTAAACCATCTAAAAGCGAAGTATGAGCTATTTTTATATTTTTAGTTTTTTAATTAATGTTGCGCCGCCACAACGATTTTTCAGACACTGGCGCGTTTTCCACTCTCGCCGCGATAGTCAAATCTGTGTCGAAATTTCATTAAAATCAATTTAATAACTCTTGCTTTACACAATATACATCAGTTTTACAACCCCCCACCCCCCAACCACCCCAATTTCACCCCCACCCAAGAAAACGTAGAAAATGATCAGGAAACCCTAAAACGCCTAAAAACAAGGTTTGGGCTGTTTTTATATTTCTAGTTTTTTATTATTGCTGCGCCGCCACTGACACGATTTTTCCAAAACATACCCGCTTTTTATCCTCGCCGCGGTAGTAATACTGTGTCAAAATTTCGTTAAAATCAATTGAATAATTTTCGCGTTACGCGATCTAAAACAATACTGGTATGTATACATCAGACAATAATTCTAAGTCCCTTGGTTTCTATAATGAGCAAGGCAATGTTCGAATGGACCTAAAAAAGTGGATTATGCCGCCAGGTTTTTTATTCACAGGTCATTATGAATACAACCATTATGAATACAACAAATTTTTCAGTTTTCCAACCCCCCACCCCTCAACCACCCCAAATTATTGTCATTCAAATGAAAACTTGTTTGACGTTCCCTCACTACTACATCTTACAAGATAGAATAAAAAACGATTAACAAAAATAAGCGAAAATTATCTAGTCTACATGATGGTAGAATTTATAATATACCTTCATTTGCGTACCTTTTTTATGAAAAAAGGTGTTTTTCTGATTGATCGTAACAGTTATGCCCCCTAGCGGCCACTTGCGGAGCTTGAGAATAATTTCCAGTGATTTTTCTTAGCCGACGTATTGTACCTAATAATATCTTCTGCTTGAAGTTATATGATAAACGGTTACAGAGGTATTGCCGGCGTCCATTCTTATTGGGTCACCCATTACATAATTGTGCGCAGGAGTTGCCTCTAGATGGTTGGCCTGGGCTCTAAGACAGGTTCAACTCTTTTGATTTGTGAAATGGCTTCGTAGTTGGTTCTGTATTTACACTGATTAGACAATATTTTACCCCATTTAAAAAAAGAGTGCACATGTCTGCTATGTTGAGTTGCTACTTTATTGAGGCTAGCCATTGAGCTAAAATACTTAGGAGGCACCATTACTGTCTGATGAAATTGAGGCCAGAGGGAGGAGCCTAAGGATATACCAGTATAGCTGACTGTGCTATGATTAATTAGTATATTTCATTCATTAGAAATTGAACTTGCTACGTGAACACAGATTAAATAAGTAATAAAAAAATAAAATATTTTTCGCTCTCAGTGAATTGAAATCACACCTGCTGAGTTCAAAGCCAAAGCTTATAATCTGCGCTACAGCCCCGTCAGCGGCGGTAATTAATTAAAAAAAAACAACGGATCATTAGTAATTTAACCATTTGATGGTAAATACATTTCACTACCACCGCTTATAACACTTATTCATGTGGACCTAAAACAGTTTTTTGGTTACGTGATAGTAAAAAAAACAACGGATCATTAGTAATTTGACCATTTGATGGTAAATACATTTCGCTACCACCGCTTATAACACTTATTCATGTGGACCTAAAACAGTTTTTTGGTTACGTGATAGTAAATTTCTTGAAAATATAACAAATAAAATTCCAACTTAGATTACAAAACCAGCAAAAAAACTAAGACATATTATGTAACCTTATGTGATTATAAAATTAAAATATGAGTTTTCAATTATGTTGTTTACTTAGGTATTGCAAAAGTATACGAACAGGGTGTCCCCAAATTTCGTTGACACGTGATATTCTCGTAAAATAAAAGTTCAAGCGAGAACTGAGTGAAATTTTCGAAAGTACTAAAGGGTCGGTTATACTTTTTTTGTACTTCAACCCTTACAACTCACCCCCACCTTTTTTTCCAAATAGCACCCCACAGTTTTTCCTAGATTAATGAGGTCATTATTTTATTTAAGATATTGTAGTGCTCTTAACTTCATACACAAACCAATTTTTTTCGTAGAGTAATTAACATAAGGTACATAAAATGATGACTTGTTTTGAGGTGTAGTATTTTCGTAATAAAAGGAGACAAAAAAGACATTTGTTTCAGAAAGCATGTATCACAGGTTACTCAGAAGCCTACTTAGTTTTATTTTTATCCGTCTTTTGCGTCAAGCAAATTCTTATTTTATTTGTGTTATGCCTATGATTTTACGGAAAAAGTAAGTTTGCATATAAAAACAAAGGTACTACGAGCTTTTAAATAAAATAGAAATTTAATTTATGTAGAATAAGCTATTCGGTGCTATTTGAAAAACAAAAGTTGAGTTTTAAGGGTTGAAGTACAAAAGAAAATATTTTAAAAGCATGGTGTTATAGTCCATATAGTACTTTCAAAAATTCCACTAAGTTTTCGTTTGAACTTTTCTTTCTTGCGAGAATATCACGTGTCAAGGAACCCTGTGCATGCATAATAGTACACATGTTACTCTATATAGCTTAGCTGACCAGCGACATCATTTTTTTTACTCGTTACGACAAAAAGAAACCATCACATCTGCTACTACATCTGTTGAACCCAATGCTAGCATTGATTAAAGTATTAAACGTTTAATACTTTAATCAATGATGCTAGTCTCCTTGCTCTCTGAAGCTACTTTCAGATAAAGATTCTGAACCCTTCTCTCCAGACCATTCCGAATGTGTTCCAAGTTCTTCAGGGATTGTTTCTGATGATGAGGCTATAGTCATTTCGAGCTCCACAATAAACGTTACCCAGTCAAATAGTATGGAAGAAAATCCTGCAAAGACAGATAAGCCGCGAAAAAAATAGCTGGATAAGGAGCAATGGGAGAGGAATATCGCAAAGATCAGTCAACAGCATGACAGAAGTTGTTTCTGTCAGGGGAAAATTTGTACCCCGGGGTAGCGATAAAAGATCCTTGTCCAGTTAGTTGTAGGCAGAGATGTAGTGAAAAGATCCCCCATAGAGAGAGGGCGGCACACAGCGAATGACTCCAAACGCAAAATCACATTAATACCTTGACTACTAATATATCTATCATAATAAAATAGTTTTACTGCATTAACAAGACAAAAATATGTAAATTTACATGTACCTTGTATTTCATTTCCCAACCAAAGATAATAATAAATATTTTATCTTTTCATAACATATATGTCTGGTGCTAAAACTAGATAACCTTAATTTAAGCACTTTTTGTAAATTATTGTGTATTAGTCATTATGCTTTCACACACCAACTTGTTATTGTTATCATCTTGAGTCAAAATCCTGAAGAAATAGCAATTATCATGATGGCTTTGAAAACTTCAGATTTTATGGCTTAATGTTAATTTTAAGTTACCTAGTTGTAGTATTAAGGGGACATACTATATAAAATACGTAACTAACGTACCGTTTAGTTTATGGGTTTTAAACATAATGCCGGCCATACACGCAGGTATACCTGCACAGGTCAGCTACGGGTGTGGTGTGAGGCGATCCGGTGTGCCGGAGAGGTTTTCAGTTCGTTTCGGATGGCAACCCTTGAAGACGAGGATGCGCAAAGGTCTTGAGCTAGTTTTGAAAGATAAGTATAAAAAACAGTTAGAAGAAAACGGAGGAGGTGGTGTAAAGAGTGGTATATTATATGTATATTATGAAATCTAATAATTCATAGCACCACAATTTAATATGATATACATCATCCACAGATGCCCCAGACTTCAAGGATTCTGTTTATATTTCTTCTTCTCCTTCCTGAGATTGCTTCTTAAATTTAATTTTTTTCACAGTCGCTGCCTTATCAGCATTCGGTTCGATTTCCTTTAATTTTTTATGAGTAACTCATAGGCAGCTCCTTTTTTAGCTCGATCGTGATATTCTTTACTTTTTACTTTCCAAAGGCATGGATGATTTCTCTATATTTCAATAAAATCTTCAAGTATTCTCTTATGATTTGGCTTTGGTGGGGTCGTATTTAATTGCGATGCCGCCGGACCTCGATTCGAACAACAACCATCCTCAACAGACTCTAGAATACAACTGGCCAAACCTGCGCAGGCGACCGGAGAGCTGCCACACACGCATAGGGTCACCGTATGGTGCGACTCGAAATGATTGATTTTTGATTTTGCACCGGTCGCCTGTGCAGGTTCAAAATACTGTACAGGTCTAGCCGCATACACGCTCCGGCCTGCCTGCGCAGGTACACCTGTACGGTAGACCGGAGCGTGTATGGCCGGCATAAGGAAATTTGACTCTTATTTCTCGACGACTATAGTAGATCTGCTTTGTCTTCACCGGCTGGTCACAACTGGGTTTCGGTATAAGACTATATTAACAAATAGATTTTGTGTAAAGAATTCGATGCAAAATTTGATTACAGATTTAAGAGCGTTCCATTTAGAAACATATGTTAAATTTATCTCTATGAGCCACCCTCTATACTCAAAAATATCTTTAAATTATATACCGTAACATTCACCTTAAGCTATTGTATATTTTTATGCTGTTGTCCAAGTGTAGGTGTAAGAAGATAGTGAAAATTAATCTGTCGTTGACTAACCTTGCTGCTAGAAGTACAAGCATGTGAACATGCTGGCCCATTCTAGATTTGCACTATCGCTCTTGCACCGGAAAGTGTCACGTTATTTTAGGAGATAAGTACCGTTCCCAGTCGAGTGCACTCACACTCGAGTGCTATGGCCTGTTGCATTAGTGCCAGCGCAACGGGAATGGTATACTCTGAATTTATTCGGATGGAATTTACTCCATGCATCATGCATATTGTTTCAATGTATATATGAATACAAAATAGCTGTTCTTGTGAAATTATAGATACAAAACGTTTGTTTCTTTGCGATGAGAAAGAAATCATTCTAGGAAATACCCTTGTAGGATGTGTTAGACTTTATCCAGTTTGATTGAACGATGGATCTGGCTACTTGAGCAATTTGAGTGGTAATTGATTGCAGCTATAGCCATATATAAGGGGAAATCAAATCCCTCAATGACAAAAAAGCAATCATTCATCGTTTTACTGTCGCCGCGATTAAGAAAACGATTGTTATTTGATAAATCACCCAAAATGCGGATTACTAAGACATAAATTACTTTATGCACGAATGTATCATAAATTAACGATTATACATAAATGTACCTCTCGTAAACGTACCTTTATAGCCCATGATCCTTTTTATAAGCCTTAACCTATAACGAAATTCCAAAACACGCTTAAAGTATTTGTTATATTCTTTGGTACAACTCGACAAACATAGGAAGAGACTTGAGAATTTCGCCGATTGCGCACACGAAAGAGTGAGAACGCATTCGGCGGAAATGAAACAGAAACACAGTGTTCGCGTACACTCTAGGTAAACAGTTAAACTTAGGAAAATATTTGCTTTGTTAAGAAAGGCCCTCAATGTTGATGACAAATTTTAAATAATTATTAGGTAGGTGGCATTAAAATGTCTACAGTTCTGAAAGTTCACTTTCACTCTGAATCACTTTCCGAATCCGAACTTAGATTTTCTATAAATTCTGCATCATCCCTGTCACTGTCTTCTTGCAAGTTTATTATGATATCCTCCACAATACAATAACATCAAGAAATGCTTCTTTTTTGGTAAAATAGCGCTCGTACGAAATTGCATGTTCACACCTTTTTTCCACGCTTATTGCGATAATGTGGGGAAAAAATCATCACGATATTTTTTTGTAAGTGTTTAGAATTGGCATCCACGTTTTTTCTACCACATTTTGCTTTAGGGATGCCCATACTAATTCGACTGGATTTAAGTCGGAGTGATACGGTGGAAGTCGTAAAACAGAATAAGCTGCTTCAGTCATAATTTTATTTATTTCATGGGTTTTGTATCTGGGTTATGCATTTTTATTAAATCGTATAATTCGGCTTTTAACGTGTCCTCTAAAAATAGAATATTGCGCTATCTTAACCACTCTTTCATATTGTTTTTCCTGGTTGCTATAGTAGGACAATTTGTTCACTTCAACATAATGATGTAATAATGAAGTGCGTTATCTATAACCAATAGGTACACTGTTTGCTGGTATATTTGAAATAAGTTTCTCTCGAAGGCATTTTTTAGAATTGTTATAAATCATTTCGCTGTGATAGTCTCCCGGCTTAGTGCCAGACTTAAATTTTAAACATGCATTTTCTATAAAACCCATATCACCTATTCACTATACGTGATTTTGCTCAGAGTGTAGCGTTTGGTACGCTACGAAATATCTATCCACTGCGCATCGAGGGGCGTTCCTTATTCCATACTTCTCACGTCTCTAGCTATTCTTGTGGGTTGTACACATCTTTCGATTTTTCGGAAATTTTCGGAAATTAAACTGTCGCGTCTTACATTTTCTGCAGCTTCTTCAACTTCATCATCTTCTAGCTTCTTAAAACCGCACAATAGCCACACGAATTCCGCACAGAGAATAAAACTTGGAAGTCAAGTAAAATGGCTACGGCTGTTTATTCGCTGCTATAGCTACGCTGACCACTTGTTAACTTTGATCCATGCGAATGTAAGAACGATGCTAGATAATGTACTTACTTATAAAATAAAAAATTTTGAAAAATTACTCGTGTATAAAAGGGCGTATATATGGCGGGCGTAATTTGCTTTTATAGCCCAACAGCCTTTCCTAGACCTCGGCTAACACTTCGGGTTTAAAATAAGCCTCTTTACACCCTTAATACATAAGTAACTATTAGGCCATAATATCTATAAAAAACTGGTCATCAAGAAAATATTCTACGCCACCTAGTTAAAATTGAACCTCCTCAAATATTATATTAGTATTACATAGGTATAATTTTCAAACCTAAAACAGTACCTAATCTATTATTACTTACAGGAGGCCTTATGAGTTCCAAAAACTCCTGAAATCTTGAAGGCATAGTATAAACCCTAAAACAGTTTTTGGGTTTGCTTCCCTTATTCATGTAGGTGTTGGTGTCAACTTTACCAGATGTGGTTTACGGTAACAACGGTACACTGACAGAGAATGTATTCTGCCGTTATATTTGCTTCTTTGCAGAGTCGGCAGGTTTTCTCCTCCGACACCCCAATTTTGTGAAGAAACAGTAATATAGCACTAGCGTCCTTTCAAGGCTTCCAATAAAGTGGGTAGACAAAGTACTTTACAAATAATTGCTTTCGAAAGTCTAGCAGACAATTTACTTAAATGAATTAAATTTTAAAAATATTATTTGAGATTATAAAATATGCTTTAATGAAGTTCTGCAAATTTTGCTCCTTTTTTATATTATAATAACTTGTCATGCCTCAATAAATTCGAATGGAATTTTAAATGGTAATAATTAAAAATGCTGATCTGATACTGTGCAGAATTGTGTACATCGACCCAGGCTAATTTTACTAAGAATAGACTTCTTTTCATCTTAATTTATGTTCTTTTGTTTTCAGGCTTACATTCCCATGTATGGGGGGATGGACATAATTATGGCATTCACATTACATTATAACCTATTGATCCTGAAATGCATAACGAGGCTCCAACTGTTGACAATAGCTTTGTCTTTTCAATATTATTTGAATATATGACCGATTGAAACTCTAAATTTTGACGTGGCAAACTACTGTCATTTTGCCAAAGCACAACTAGGAAGGCACACTTACCATGACAAATGAAAGCTACGGATCTGCTATAATGCATTATCACTTTAACTGTGGTGAAATCTAATTGTTTTTACGATATTGCATTTCACCTTGTTGGTAACAAGAAGTTCTTCAGTGCAAGCTTTTAGCTTAGCTAGATTAAAGATATAAAAAGTAGAATCTACAGAGGCATGTTATTATACAGTGCTCTTATTTTTTAAACGTCTCAACTCAAAAAACTGAAACTTGTCTGGTGATCCGGAATGCGCTCCTGGCTGCCATACGTTAGAACGCACCTTTGGCTGTCACGTGATTGAAGATGGACATTGACGGCATCGGCGGATGATTTATAAAAATTGTAAGATCTGAGTATGAGTGTAATTATTCGATGAAGTTCAGATAAGTAATGTATTTGATTATTAGTACATCATATATTGTTCAGATATTTTGTCATTTGTCAAATCATGAGTGACTTTTCATAGAGCAAACACTTTCTTAACAGTTCCGTGACTCTAAGTAAAAGATACTGTTCTGTGATGCCTGTGTGTCTTGTCACTTGGATAAAGCCGTAGTAGTCGTTGTCTTGGTTTTGTTTATGAATTACGAGAGGAGATTGTTTTTGGAAAAAGTAAGGAGCCAGGAACCAAAATTTAAATATCTGCAAAATATCTGCAGGTTTGTTGTCTTTTGACTTTGTATTATTAACTAGTGTGGTCTGGCTACAATATTTAAAGTGTTTCACAACGTATACTATACATCCGGCTTTTAAGATGACATTATATGGCGTTGGGTCTCTGATTTACGTCTACTCTAGGTATTAGGTTCTGAGGGATTGCAGGCTGGTGGTGAGCAGAGACACCTTTGTGGTATTTCGGTGTATCTATTTCAACCTTTACTGATCCTCTTTATTTATATACGATATTAATTTTATGGTTGTGGAACCCGTGGCGAGTTAGCCGGGATAGCCTAACCATCTTACAAGAATATAAGTGGGATGAATCACGTGCGCGGTTTCCTCTAACCAGCCATATGTTGTTTATTGTTTATATTTATTTTTTGATCTATTTATGTGCTTATATACCATGCTTGCTATGCTATGCTTACATTTTCGATATCCTATTCCACTTACATCCTTTATTTACCCCTTTATGTGTTGGTTATATTTATTTATTATTATTAATCAAACAGGCCACACGGCAAATTTCCAAGATGCGAGAATTTTGGAGAAAGAGCCTAAACTATCAAAACGTCTCTATTTAGAAATGACACATATATATCAAGGTGACAACCATATGAACAAGAGAAGTGACATCAACCAACTTTGTTCAATATATTCATACTTACTTTATTGTGAGAAACTCCATATTAGCAATAACTCAATTACCGACTCGCCCCCATCTTCATTTGAATTCTAATTATTTCAAAGATTTATAAATAACAATATATTAATAAATACTCACACTCTTATCCCCTCTACATTGGTGCCCCCAAAATTAAGATTTTCTCCGTCTCTCTAATTTCATCCACCCCCAATAATTCTTGACCAGTTATAAGGTTTTAATAAATTATTTCTCCATAAATCATTAATCGGTTACAAATAATATAATCTAATGAATTTATAAGGTTTTAATAAATTATTTCTCCGTAAATCATTAATCGATTACAAATGAACATAATCTAATGAATTTTATGACTACACATCCCCAAAATCAAATTAAAATCCACTTTACTACTCCCTTAATCAATTTTGCAACATACATATAAATAACGACAACTCACACCCCCATAATTGATAATTATCGTCCATAGAGTAAATTAGCAATTCTCTAATTCTTTCCATACCATTCTTTCCCATAATGGTTGTTTTTTCTTTAACAATTAGGGATTCCTCCCCAAAACTGACATATTTTTATGTCCGATCAATGAGCCTTTAATGTATCCCCCCCCTTATTTTCTATAATAATTGTAATTATTCCAATTAAAAAACTTTTTATACGGTTTTTGAGTTTTTGACTAACTCATTTATAAACATTACTGGTTATTCCTATCAATTCATAAAACCAATAAAGGATATTCACTGTAATAATTACTGTAAATAATAATAATGTATTTAATATTCCTCTTCCCCAATTGCCTATCCTACAAAGACTTTGAACTAGTCCATTTCATAAATACCTTTTCTCTTTTGTTTAACATCAAATAATATAATTACACCTGCTTTTTGGGTGTTATACTTGAACATTCTAGCTTTTTTCCTTGGTTTTCCAATAATAGAATAATCCAACATGGCGAGAATAAATTTTTCGACCTCAGGATCATCGATCTTTTATCGATCATTAACATTCCGTCCTTCATTTTGATCCGTGTCAGTTGTCAAGAGTGATAGACAAGTGACAAGTGTCATTGTTTCTGAATGTCATTCACTTTAAAACGACATTTCCACGTGGTTTATCCATAAAGAAATTAACCGATTTTACTACAGATATCTGATTTTAATGTGTTTTTAATTGTTTATAGTCTTTTGTATTACTCTTCCAATGTTTTGTGACAACGATTTTGTGTTTTACACAAATTGTGCAAATTTTGTGAAGACTCTTCCATTCAACATCATTACGCTTCAATCTCAATAACTTTTGCAAGTATTTAACGTCCTTTTTTGAGATTGTTACTCATGCTCAAAATATTTTTATTGTAGCCCTGAAGATGGAATCATAAGTTTCCGAAAGCTTGGAATAAAGTTAAAAGAGTCCACCATTGCGTTTATTTGCCGCATTCCCAATTATTAACCGTTTATTACCTAACTGGCTTTTGTTTCGGCAATGACTACCCCCCTTTTATTATTTATATATGCTGATATTTTACATTTGTCCACATCCTTTCCATATTTCTCTCCCTGACGTTGAACAGAGACCTAGTCCGCCATGTATTATTATTATTATTATTATTTATCATTTAGACTATGAATTTTTATAACCATTACTTTATTATACAAATATCAATAATAAGAGCCAATTTACCACTATTATTAATCGTATATTATTCAACATATCGATATATAAATATTTCATATGTATATATCATAGTATGAAGTACAAAGCACTCATGATTGACAGATACAAGAATCAAGTAATAAAACAATATCATAAACACTCATCACTCATGATTAATAGATACAAAACAAATGTTAAGAAAAAAATAATAAAAAAACATATAACATTTCTGTGTTTTGGGTTCTAATTTCCACCACTAGACATCTTGATCACTTTGGCTATTTCCAAATTTGGTATCGGTTTTGACAGTCACCTGTTGCTCACTACACTTGGGATAATAAAACTGATGTATGAATACCATATTTTGGAGCAAATCTGACAAATGACAAGATGGTGACCTGGCGCTATCTGGGAAAAATATTAAATTGAAAGATGGGTCTCGTGATACATCCTTTTTAGGCTCCTGACAAATACTTAGCAACCCTAGAATATAGAGTCAATATCTTCACTCACTACAAAATCGCGAAATATTTAATTGCCTGAATACATTCTTACAGAAACACTATTGTATGATAAACGTGTTCTTCTATCTCAATTAAAATAAGATTGAATCAATAACATAAACTTTACATTCTTCTTTAAATCTCTAGGTTGAACTTTAAACTTCAAACAAATATTTGTAGATTTATCGATATTAATATTTGTACCAGGTTATTATTAAATGTTTTACCATTTTGTAGTATGTGAAGATATTGACTTCATATTCTAGGGTTCTGAAGTATTCTTCTGGAGCATCAAAAAGATGTCATAAGATCCCCATTTCAATCCAATTTTTAATTTTTTATCAATTTTTTGCTCCAAATTTTAAGCCGCATTCGTTTTACACAAAATCTCAGATATTCTCAGCTCACTTAAACTTCACTCAGCTCAATACGTGTTCTTTTTATCCACCCAATTCAAATGATTTTAACGAAAACTGTCAACTTTAGGTTATAAACTGATGTTTACCGATCTGACCATCTCACATTAATATTAAATATCTCACCTCGCTTGCAAAAAGGAATGCGCCTATAATATTCGTGTATCAATCTAATTATCCCAAGTTTCAGTTTTTTGTGTGCACCCATTTAAAAAATAAAAGTGAGGAGACACTAAATAAGAGCGCTGTACATATACTTTATTTTCCTGTTTGTATCTCATACTTATGGACTCCAAATTACCAATGCTGTACTATAACCAAACTAGCTGTCGCTTTCCTCTGCCTTGTAGCACAGCCTCGCGGGTATGTACAGTCACAAAGGTAAACGGTCCGACCACGCTCCAAACTTAGCACAATTGCCACTTTGATGGTACAATCAACAAATTAGCGATGTAATTAACTGCGGTTGGTTGTATGCGGCACTTTCGTGCAAACATACAGCTCCCCGATTCAATTAAACGCATACACATATGGGCTTACATGCATTTAAATAATTCTTACGGGGTTTCTCGCAGGGATCAGTCGGTCTTATGGTTAAGCTGCGCGGAACAAAAATGAGTTGGTAGTTTTGACTCAGGCAATTCGATTCAGGTTTTTGCTCTAGGAAGCTTTGTTCATTAATGATGAATAATTTTGGGTCTCCGTTTCCTCTTACTGAGCAATAGGGTACTCGCAGTGGTCATGTATTTGGACTACGAGTATGTTTAGTTAGAGGAAAGGAAAAACTTCTTCAAAGGCTGTCTAGAACAAAACTTGCTGCTACGCTTGCTGGTGTTCAGATTAACATTTGTAATCATGATTTAATCGACAATCGTAGCCTGATCATTTAATTACCACATTTAGCTATAACTTTTTTATAGTCATATCATTCTATTGAGGAACATAGGACCTCTACAAGCTGACGCAAGTCTCATCTATAATAGATCGAAGAATAATTCTTCGCAAGCGCTTTCATCTCTCTCAACCCTTCTATTCCTTCTTGCCTCGTCTGTAACTGTTCTTCGCCAGGTTACTTCTTATGCGTATGTTACGTTGGGGGTTCCAGTCTAGCTATAATTGAGAACCCCAAAAAAACACAAAACAACGTGTTGTTCTGTGACTTGGGAACAAAGGTAAGGAGAGGTGCATGAGGACCCGCTTGCAGGCCTATGCACTGGTGGTTCTGGTCACTAGAAACCCTCTCTCCTTATTTCGTCTATTCATTAGCCACATAAATTTGAGACTAGGTTATCTTAACCTCAATCTTCCTTTTTGATTTAGACTTTTTGCTTGTTGACGTGAAATAAGATGCCTAATCTCAATGAAAGTATGACGTATAACAACCAAAATTATCGACCAAAAGGTGTTTGTGATACCTCAAATCCCATCCCATTCAATATCTAGTGACGTCAGAGGTCATTAATCCAAATTTATATTTGAAGCAGGTCTCATAAGCTATCAAAAAATTCTGTTTTATCATGTTGGGTCCAATGATCCTATTGTGACGACGTTACCGAATATACCCTGTGACACCCTATATGTTAGCACATACACTTTCATTAAATCGTTGGGCACACAATGGGCCTATACCACATTTTTGGTTTATTGGCTTAAACGAACCCTTACACCACGTAGATGCCATAAATAGTTTTACAAAATTTTTCTATCGTATTCATAACCGAAAAAAATAGCTCTAAATATTGTATTTTTTGAATCCATACACTTCCCGCCCAGGTCGTGACGTCATATGTAGGGAACCAATAAGAGCTCACTGGTACAAAACAATAGCATCCGCTCGTAGTCATCGGACCACGAAAGGACACTTATTATTGGTTCCGTACAGGTGACGTCATCATCGGCTATTTTAAATTACAGTACAATTTTCTTTTTAGTGTTATTCTCATTTGGATCAAGTTTTCTGTTGACTTTTTACAGTAAACGGTCCTATGTATCATCAAAAATAATACCGCAGTAAATAAATTGATCAATTTGAGATCACGGTATAGGCCCATTGTTATTGAAAGGTGACGAAAAAGTGGGGCCGGATCAACAGAAAACGGTGGATAATGAGTGAAAGCAAGGGTCATATTCGAATTTAGGATTCATATCAATCCAATTGACATGAACACAAAGGGAATACATGAAAAAATGCATTTTTTTAGCGAAATATTGTTTTTAATATGAAGTTATGCCCAACGGGTACCTATCTCGAAGAAGGAGAGGCAATTTAAAATAAAGATAAAGAAATAGTTTTTTCTAATTACTTTAGGAAATTAAAAGATAATGTAATGAAATTTGAACCACAACTTTGAGAAACCTTAGCAGAGGGTTGTCTTTGCCAGCTGTTCGATGGCGTATGGATTGTACACATACTGTATCTTACATAAAATTACATTACATTGTCCTGAAGCGTGTAAAAGAAAATAAGTAAAATACCATGCCATATAGACATCTGCTTAGTGATACCCCGTATACTGTGCTTACGCTTAGCTTTAGGTTATTATAAACAAGTACAGAATACTCATAGACCACTATGAACTAATATATATTAATCCAGTGCAAACTACTTAGAGAGTAGCGAGTTTTACTGGATACCGCCTACCAAGAAAAACAAATAAATCTATCTAGCGAAAGCCGGCTTCTGTGCTAAAGCACATTGGAAAACAGGGAGTTAATTGCATTTTCCAATTGCTCCCTATTAGTTTCGATTGGTTACGTCCGAAACTCGTAAATTCGCAGAAGTGCTGCTAAGCTTTCTGCATCGGCGAAATGTGAAATTCCTGGTAATAATCGTTGGACCTTAGACAATTATTGCTGCGCCACATTGACACGATTTATAAAAACAATGCGCGTTTTCTATCCTCGCCCCGGTAGTAATACTGTGCCAAAATGTCATTAATATCAATCTAATAGTTGCCACGTTACACAATACAGAACGATCTGAAGCAATACTCGCATGTATATACTTCAGAAATTTCTAAGTCTCTTTGTTGCTGTAATAGGCAATCTTCGGATATAAAAAAGTGTATTATGCGGCTAGGTGTTTCTTTCACTGGTCAATGAATACAACAGATTTTTCAGTTTTACTACCCTCATCCCCGACCACCAAAATTGCACCCCCACCCCAAAAAATGGTAGATGATCGGGAATCTCTAAAACACCTAAAAACGAAGTTTGAGGAATATTATAACCTTTTTTTGCTAATTGTTCCGCAGCCCATGAGCCGATTTTCAAAATTATAGTAGCATTACCTACTACTACCTTACAACATAATGGCTACCCAAACTGCATCATAATCTATGCGCCAGTTACTGGGATTAACAGGTTAGAAGAACGCCAACAGACAGACAGATCGACCGACAGACAGACAGACCAACAGAGCGACAGAAATGAGTGGCCTGGATATTTGTTATATACATGGTGTTCCCTAAGTTGGGCATTTTCTTCAAAGGTCATAAATAGTATGTACGGTCAGAAATCACGCGATGCAAATATTCAAATTATTATGCCCTAGCGAATATTAAAATTGGATTAGTGATCGGCAGAGCTCGGATGCTCTCGTCGTGGAATATAGCTATAAATAAGGCAACGCCTATCGATAGTATCGTTGATAGTATCGATGTCTCCCCTTTTTGGTTGCAGCTTCGCATTCTGATCTTCGAGTAGCTTCGGCAGCACGTTGTACTGGAGTAAAAGGCGTACACCACCTTTAAGAATAGATTACCCAACAAGTACTCGCCAAAAGGAGTGTTTTTACTTCCCACACCTATAGGTGAGGGGAGTATTGTGATCGCGAAAATTTTCGATTTTGAGATAATATGCTTTTTGGGCGTTTTGTGACGTCTACATAACGAAAATCCACGTCACTCATTTCCGTCGGTCTGTCTGTCGGTCTGTCTGTCGGTCTGTCTGTACGCGCTTTTCTAGCCTCGTAATCTCAGTAACGGCTGGATGGATTGTTATGAAATTTGGTCGTGTCGTAGTAGGTAATGTTCCTATAATTTTGAAAATCGGTGCATGGGCGGCGGAGTAATTAGCAAAAAACGAAAAATTTTAAATATGCCTCAAACTTCGTTTTTAGGCGTTTTAGGGGTTCCTGATCATTTTCCCCTTTTTTTGGTAAGGGCGAAATTGGGGTGGTTGGGGGATGGGGGTTGTTGAAAATTTGTTGCTTTCATAATAGACTGTCCACCGACCTGTGAAGGAAGACCTAGCGACATAAATAACTTTTTTAGGTCCATCTGAACATTGCCTTGCCTATTACAGACACCAAAGGACTTAGAAATTTTCTGGTGTAAACATACGGGTATTGCTTTAGATCGTTCTATATTATGTAACGAAGAAACTGTTGAATTGATTTTAATGAAATTTTGACACAGTATTACTACCGTATCGAGGATGGAAAATGCGTATGGATTTTATAAATCGTGACAGTAGCGGCGCAGAAATAATAAAAAAACTAAAAATATAAAGCCAGCTCAAACTTCGTTTTTAAGTGTTTTAGAGGTCCCTGATCATTTTCTGAATTTTTTTGGGTGGGGATGAAATTGGGGTGGTTGGGGGGTGGGGGGTTAAAAAACTGAAAAATTTGCTGTATTCATAATAGGCTGTCCACTAACCTGTGAAGGAAGACCTAGCGACACAAATCACCTTTTTAGATCCATCTGAACTTTGTCTTGGCTATTATACCGAAACTAAGGGATTTTCTGTATACATACGAGTATCTATTGCTTTAGATCGTTTTGTATTTTGTAACCTGGAAACTACTAAATTGATCCTAATGAAATTTTGACACGTTATTATTACTGTGGTGAGGATGGAAAACGCGTATGCTTGTTAGAAATCGTGTCAGTGGCAGCGTAGCAATAATCAAAAAACTAAAAATACGAAAACAGCTCAAACTTCGTTTTTAGATGTTTTAGGGATTCCTGGCAGTTTTCTACCTTTTTTGGGTGGGTTGTAAAACTGAAAAGTTTGTATTATTGATAATAGGCTGTTCATTGACCTGTGAAGGACCTAGCTGCATATTGGGGGGGGGGGGTACTGGTACTGATTTGGTTGCAAGGGGATCTCAGACTAAAGCAAGTAGACTAAAGCTCCATTAATAAACTGGTATCACCATAATGTGTGGGAAGTACCGAGTCAATCAACTTGACTTCATGTTTACCTCCCACACCGATAGGTGAAGGGAGTATTGTGATCGCGAAAATTTTTGATTTTGAGATAGTACACTTTTTGGGCGTTTTATGATGCCTGCATCACGAAAATCCACGTTACTCATTTCCGTCGGTCTGTATGTCTGTCGGTCTGTCTGTCGGTCTGTTGGCGTTTTTCTAGCCTCCTAATCTTAGTAACCGCTACATAGATTTTGATGAAATTTGGGTGGTGATATGGTGTAAGGTCGTAGTAGGTAATGTTGCTACAATTTTGTAAATCGGTGCATGGGCGGCGGAGTAATTAGCAAAAAACGAAGAATTTCAAATATGCGTCAAACTTCGTTTTTAGGCGTTTTAGGGGTTCCTGATCATTTTCTACTTTTTTGGGGTGGGGGTGAAATTAGGGTGGTTGGGGGTGAGGGGTTGTAAATCTGAAAAATTTGTTGTACTCATAATAGGCTGTCTACTGACCTACGAGAGAAAGACCTAGCGGCATAATACACTTTTTTAGGTCTATCCGAACATTGCCTTGCCGATTACAGAAACCAAGGGACTTGAACTTCCTGATGCATACAAAATACATACGAGTATTACTTTGGATCGTTCTGTATTGTGTACGTGGAAACTTCTGAATTAACTTTAATGACATTTTGACACAGATTTATTACCGCGACGAGTATGAAAACCACGTATTGTTTTTAGAAATCATTTCAGTGGCGGCGCGGCAATAATAAAAAACTAAAAATATAAAAAACAGCTCAAACTTCGTTTTAGATGGTGTAGGGGCTCCTGATCATTTAAATTTTCTTTTGTTGGGGGTGAAATTGGGGTGGTTCGGGGGTGGGGGTTTGTAAAACTCAAAAATTTGTTGTATTCATGATAGATTGTCCATTGACCTGTGAAAGAAGCACCTAGTAGTATCTAGACTATAGTTTCATGCTGTGGGAAAATAATAAAACTTGTGTCATCGGAATGTGTGGGAAGTACTGAGTCAATCAACTTGACTACATTTTTTTATAGTAACATGTAACTAAAATATTCAGGAATATCAATATATTGACTAATAAAGAAGTCCTCGTAGTTCCGTCCCTGTGCGATTAGATGAAAACAGGTGCAAAACACAAAAAAACCCAGTTTACAATGGAGCGGAGCATAGATGAACGTAGCAGCAAAAACAAAAGCCAGTTTACGATTAAGTGGGGCATAGATGTGACGTGCTACATCGGACTTTAACAACAACAAGAATGGTGCACCCGGCGTAACTAATAATGAACTGGTGGCTATGATTCAAGTGTATGTGAATGTGGTCAAAATGCCCCTTGGACTTTGCGAGTGTATACTGATCGTTTCCCTGACCGTATTCACCTTGCCCCCGTCAATGTGTCCATCTTGTGCAGAGGCACGGTATATTTGTATGCGTATCATAGTGGACATGCTGTATGACCCCTAAACAAACTTGATTGGTCCGAATTGAAGACAAAATATTGACTTTTCGTCTCGCGTCGCGAAATTCAAACCATATTTATGAGACTCATGTGACTGCGCTTAAAACTCCGCAGCGAACGGATAGTAACTATTTTTTAAGATATTTTTTAATCTTCTGCTGCTGATTCGCCGTACATTAGCTTTTTCTTCTAAAGGCAGCTGCTTCTGAAAAGGAGAGTACCATTCATTCATTCATTTATTTGTACTAGTCAAAATACAAATATTACCACCTCGAAGGTTACTCCTTGTAGATATCATAAAACGCCCAAAAAGCGTATTATCCCAAAATTATTGAATACTTACAGATCGGTGTGGGAAGTAAAAGGAATAGAAATTGACTAGGAATACATCTTGAACGAGTTGTCCGTCCTACGTTTTGACAGTAATACGGTGCCAATGTTCCACGATTACCAAGGTATTAGATTTCAAGTCATAGTTATTATCAAAAATTATTTATTGTTTATAGCTATTTTGTTCCATACACATGTACAGGCGATATTTAGAATGCCTTTGATTGTTTTCATAGGGCATTTGAAATCCAAAGTTTATATTACACAGCCCGGTCCTATAGACGATTTTCACAGTGACTCCGGAGATGTTGAGAAATGCACGAAGGTATTTTGAATATCGCCTATATGTCTGGAACGAAATGGCTCACATTTGGTACTTCAGGTAATGAAAATAATACTTAATATTGATAATCACCATATATTTTCATATGTATATTTCATTAACTCCTATAATAGCAAATCAGTCTTCAATCCGATTGCACTGCTGTATTTGTTAATAACACCACAGGCCGTCCGAACTAGGAACACTAGAGAAGCTCTGCGGGCTCATCCTTACCAGGTCGGGGTCCTTACTCCCCGAACTAGTCTCCTCCAGCATTCCTTCTTTTGGAGAACTTCGACGCTGTGGAATCAGCTGCCGGGGAATTTGTTTCCCGGCGGCTACAACTTGCAGCGTTTCAAATCTAACGTGAACCGATACTTATCCTCTCGCAGTGCTTCTACAGCGCCATAGGCTTTCAGCCTTTGCGGGAGGCCGACCATAAAAAAAAATAATCAATTCCCTCCAAAATAATGCACCACAAGTGTAGTGGTCTCATTTAAGATTATGCAGTAGGGGTTGGTGGAGGTGAGGGGGTTGATCGCATAATAATGACGTATTCGATTGAAGAGTTCCCCCTCGAAATAAAAATTGACGTGTCACGGCAGGTGTTGGACCATTCAATTCTCGCGTTAACAAACTTCCCCTCACATAATCTTTGCACAGCAACCACGGTACTCTGGTACTTAGGCTCTGCCTATGCGATCTGCCCAGTTATAACAAAACGGGTAATTCTTTAATAATAAAAGACAGACATTTGAATTTTCTTCTGATTCGAATTACATCAATTTTTCGTTTTTTGCTGATCTTTCCGCCACCACTGGACCATTTCCTTCACGGTAGTAGTACGGTGTCACCGTCACAATTAGTTAGTAGTTTCCAAGGTATGAGTTAAGATTATCATATGTATGTATCCATCAAATTATTCCACCCATATGATATTGAAAGTATTGAAATGCACCAATCGGACAGGTCTAAAGTAATTATATCAATACAAATATTTGAGCCTTCAAACGCCCCACCCACTCCACCACCCTGATTTCACTCTCTCCAAAAAAAATGGAAAAGGATCAGGAATGCATCACTTTTCAAGGTATAGCAGCATTACCTGCACATCACAGCTTATCCCTACCTTAATTTAATCACCTGTTGCTGAGATTACGCGACTAGAAAAACGTCATTAGACAAACAGACACATCGGCGTAAATGGGAGACGTGGATTTTCGTTATCTAGGTATCATAAAACGTCTAAAAAGCTTATTATCCCAACATTAAAAATTTCCAAGATCAATATACTCCCCTATCATCTATCGGTGTGGAAAGTAAAATGTGGAAAACGATCAGGCCGCCTCTGACATAATTTCAAAAAACAGTACGCGTTTTCCATTCTCGCTATACGGTGATAATACTGTGTAAACATTTCGTTAAAATTAATTCAATAACTAAACTAACTAAAGTTACATAATAAGGAACGACCAAAAGCAATACTTGTAAGTCTCTTGATTCCTACAACAGGCAAGACACTGTTCGGTCTTTCTTTGGCAAACAACCACTCCCACCTAAAGAAAAGTTGAAAATGATCAGGAGCCCTTAAAACGCCTAAAAAACGTTTAAAGTTTGAGGAATATACTGATTTCACGAGCCCGGAAGAACGCCAACAGATAGACAAGCCGACAGATCAACCGACAGAAATGGTGGATTTCTGTTATGTATCATAGAACGCCCAAGAAACGAAAATCGAAAATTTTCGCGATCACAATACACCCTTCACATATCGGTGTGGGAAGCAAAAGCGTTATATTTAAGTTAGGTTCCCATACAAAACAGACACATTTGAATAATGCTCTCATACCTTCGACAAAGGAGAATTTATAGTCGACATTAACAGCTCAAACTTGTATCGCTGGCAAGCTTTTTGTGTATACGCAGACTATGGAGTTTAAACCGCTAAGCGACAAAGTTACTTTGTAAAAAGGTTTTCTTGCTCCCGCACCTCTCTTGCTTGCCGTTGATACGGAAGAATAATGGACAGTTTTTCTAAAGACTTCCAGCCATTAGTATTCCAAAAGGCCATCCAACTTGGGAACAATGCTGTTCGGGTGGATGACCTCGAGATGATACTACTTTTTAAAGAGCGATTCCGTTTTTCAGTTGGTTAATGGATTTAAAGATATGAAGCACAAGACAGTGATTTTTGTAGCTTGTGGGAATAAAATACTCTCAATAGACGTTTTATTGGTAGTTGCAGGCTGGCCGCCAATCATGCACGCGTTCAGTTTATAATAATTCGAGGATGGTGTATGGAGACAGGATTCTAGGAAAGTCTAACCAAAACGGAATTAGTAATGTTCTGTAGACGGAGGACACAGCATAGTAAACAACCAGCACAATAACTCAGGTTGGCGATAATTACACGCGCATCCCCCCTTTTGGATGATTTTTTGTAGGAATGCTAACGATACTTCGATACTTCTGCACTAATATCGAGTATTTTTGTCACCGATACTTTTTGAGGCATTCCAAGCTGGTATACTTACTTTACTTTTGTATCGGTATTGAAAATAATTATATAATTATTGAGGGGTGTAATCAGTTGCACAAAATGCTCTGTACGAACCAAACACGCCTATTTGGCTAAAAAATATCGTGTTGGTACCGGTATCGATATTTTCATTTGCGCATCTCTACCCAAACTTCACATCCATAAAATCATCCCAAGGTCAAATTCTGTGGGAACCATTTCATATGGGAAATCCTCAGATATATTATGCTGGTTGTTTACTATGCTGTGCGGAGGAAGTTAGAAGGATTTGGAGCACCTACAATGTATGGAAGAACTTTAGCGGGAGGTCACACTCTTGACTCGAAGTTGACGTGGAGGTCGTATATTAACAGACTCATGTCAAGATCGATAGTGACCTGGCAGCTGCGGCGGGCAGTAGGAAGGACATGGGGATTCAACCCCAACATTCTGCAGCGGATATACACTGCCATCATAAGACCCCGAACACAATAGTGCTCGGTGGTATGGTGGCCTTGTGTGCAGAAGTCCACAGTGGCTTGAAGTCTAGGACGGATACTAAGGCTTACCTGCGTGGGGGTCATAGGTGCAACGAAGACGACATCTACTGCAGCACTGGTGGTCCTACTCTAGCTACCGAGGGTGCTATCTTGGATTAGGATGAAAGCGGTGGTAGCGCATGTGAGAATGCGGGACTGCCTACAGGGTTGTCGACGCAAACCTTCTATCAAGGCTGGATAAAACTTTCACTCTTACGATTCTCAGTATCAAGGAGTGGAAAAGAGGGGAGATTTAGTTTCACGAAGAGTCATTGGTATACTACATGAACAGTTCTTCTGTAGGTAGCGGACAGGCCTCAGGAGCAGGTTTGTATGTGGTAAATCGCGGAGTACGAGGGAGTTACTCTTTAGCTTCGTGCACCACAATTTTCGAAAGTATCTGCAATACTTTCTGCTGCATGCAACGACGAGGTGAGAAAGGGCACAGAGCAAAAGGTTTACATTTGATCTGACAGTCAGATGGTTCTGGAAGCCATCCGCGGGCCCAGAACTGGGACACCCCTAGTGCAAGGAATGCGCGGAGACACTGGAAGAGTTTCCGAGACTGAAGTAAGTTACCTTGATTATTGGTCCCGGGTGGTACGGGCATTTTTGATTATGATAAAGCTGATAGGCTGACCAGACTTGGCACTCTGAGGCCGTTGGTCGGCCCGGAGCTCGCTATAGGATTGAGTAGGCAGCAGATAACTGCAGCCCGCAAAAAGTGGGTAAACGATACCATACATGAACAGTGGGAGCAAAGTGAGGGATGCAAACAAGCCAAGGACTTTATAGCCGGGTCGAACACATTTAGATCAGCACGGCTGCGGAACCAATGCCGATAGGCAATCAGAAACCTCGTGGGTGTTCTGACGGGGCACTGTAGGCTCAGGCGGTGCCTATCACTATTAGGAATTGAAGATAACTCCCTATGTATGGGCTGTGGAGATACCAACGAAACGGCCTACCACCTCCTTGTGGAATGTAAGTTGCTAGGCGGGCTGAGTACGAGATCTTTGGATCTGATAGACTCCAGCCAGAGGAATTACCTGCCCTAAGCTGGGCCGTCATACTGATCCTTGTCATATTCGGATATGACAAGAGGGTCTACTGGGGCCTATTTGTCAAGCGCGGCCACCCCACAGTTATGCATTTCCTATGGAGAATACCATCTATTAAGCGCTGTGTTTGCTTAGCGACTGGCTACTGAAGACGGTCTATGCAGTTCCTGATTCCTCGCTAAAGTTCCTATGTCAACTATGTCAATTGCAGTAGTTTCGTCCCGGATTGATGTCATATAATTCACAATCAATAACAATCATACATTGTGGTGCCAAAAAGGGAACTCCTTTTAAGAATAATAAGGTGTGGAAGTCATGTTGATTCCTAGTCTCATACAGAGTATCCCACGACAATTAAGACAAGCAATATATCGGAACTGGGCAATAGTAGCGAATTATAATTTTGGGTGTTTGAATTGGAGCAAATATAGTATATTTTCTTATAACTGTGTCACCCAATGAGGTGTTTGTTTTTAATCACGTGACTTCCGATTCAAAATTACAAGCTACACTTGGGGTCTAAAGTGATTAATTCAAGAGCTATAGGTACTTACAGAATGGTACCACTACCACTGATTATAGCATGTACCCCTACAGTTAAATTACTTTGGTAGTGTTTCATAATGGTAGTTGTACAGTCCTTTAAGTACGTGTAGCCCTTGAATTAATCACTTTAGACCCCAAGTGTGCTATGGTTTGTTGGAATTGCTTTATCGGGAGGAACACAAAAAGTCACAAATATACAGGGTGTCCCATTAAATTTTTTGAATCGGACGTCACGTGACCCAAAAAAAGATACCTCATTGGGTGACACAGTAATAAGAAAAGATACTATATTTGCTCTAATTTACACCCCCAAAATTACAATTTGCTACTACTGCCTAGTTCGGATATATTGCTTATCTTAGTCGTCGTGGGACACCCTGTATATAGTCATGGTTTCGACAGGATATACGACAAGTTCTATTGCCTAGGTAAAACGTGGCATCATCTTACTTAAATAGGCTTTGAACATTTACACAAAATATTATTACTCGACCTATCAATATATGCGGTCTATACAGCAGACAAAGCTGCAGATTCAAGTGAAAAGGATTTTTCACTAATTTAGCGTTAGAGTGTGTATTGTGTAGACTTTTACGGCAATCAATGGTCCGATGAAATGCTGATTCTTGGGCTGTTTGTTCGTCTTCCACTTTTTCTAACAAAAATTGTGATCATAAAAAAATGAGATGTTAATGAAAAAGTAATTGAGAAGTTTGCTAATGAAGAACAAAATAGTATGGAGTTATGTACGAAAATATGTTAGATATACTTTTAGACGTTGCTTTACCATTGCTTTTATTTTTATTTATTTTTATAATATAGTTTATACAGGTATGCTATTGCATGCTGGTGATGTTAGTGTTGTTGACGAATATTATCAAGAGGAATTCATGTTCATGGCTTGTAAAGCTTGGTGAGGTAGTGAGTGAACTATTGACTAATTCATATGGAGGACCGCAGGGATCGGTTCTAGGTCCATTGTTGTACTCACTTTACGTGCTGAATTTGAAAATAGCAAACTTGAAAGCCAGGTACTTTACATTTGCTGACGATACAGTACTAGTATACACAGCAAGAAATGAACTTGAACTCCAGGCTTTAGTGAATCAAGACTTGGACAAATACCTGAAATGGTTATTTTATAATAATTTGAAAATCAATATTGATAAGACCAAATATATTTTATTTAAAAGGAAAAATACCATAGTTAATGAACTTCAGATTGCAATTGATAATATCATGTTGGAAAAGGTCTCATCAATAAAATATTTGGGGTTGATAGTGGATGAAAGTTTAAATTAGCAACCACATCTAAATCATATTACTAAAAAAGTTACTCCGAGGCGAAAAGATCATCCCAGATCGTATACACAAGCATATGGTCAGTTTCAATCTTTGTAAGTAGTCTAAGTAAGCGACCGGCATAACCAAGCTATACTAAGATGTTAGGCATTCAGGTTTGTAACATACACTGTGCTGAAAAAATCGTTTGGCAAGAGTTCAACAGTTAATGAAGGAAAACAGGTTGTCCATGCTGCTTTTGTGCCCACGGAGGTGTCGGCTTAACACACAATGCATTTTGGAAAAAATCATTACGCCTTATATGTTTCAGTTCCATGTGCCATCCATCAGAAGCCACTCACTACAGCATTAAGCTTTTCTACTAAGCTAACTTTCTCACAATTCGTCCACAAATTCACTGCACCTCTTAGATAAGATTGAAGCATTGCTTCTTATTACACCTCAAGTGCTGACTGACACTATTATCTGTTTGTTTCTGGTATAGACTACTGGTTTATAGTAACTTATTTTCCGAGTCTGTTTAACGTTTGTATCCATAGACTGTCTCTAAGTTTTTTATGGTCCCTACGATATGGGTAATTACTTGTAAAGTAAATACATTGAGTTTGCATCAACTCATGTTTTTACTTTATGGCAGAGTCACCTTGTATGCATTCAAATTTGACAGTATTACAAACGGCGAAATTTTGCTATAGTTCATTATCAGGCTCTATTACATTCGTACTCATTCAATCCTTCTGCTTTTAAAATGAAATGGTAGGTTTACAAACCAACAGCAAATAAAATATGGCATGAAGTAAAAAACTAAAACGATTCACGGTATGTCGGCGCTTACCGCTCAGGGAGATTTCACAACTTTCTTTCCAAGAAAGAATATGTGCGAAGTGGCTTTATTCACGGTATAGCGCCATTTCCTTTTCTGGAGAAAGAGAATGTCGTAACAACTGAAAACTATTCTAACAGTTTATGCAAACAGAGCAAGGCTGACCTGTTTGGGATAGTGGATATCCAATAGAAAACCTCCAAGTGAGAAAACAGTTTGAGACGGCAACTCCATACAATAGTTTGAAGCTGGAATCATCTCAGAGGTCTTACATGATATGATCATTTTATTGACAATCCAGTCTTCCATATGCTGAGCAACTTTTCCTTTGGGATTGATAGTGGCTATTTATGAAGTCTACCTGAATAGTGCTTCTTCCATTTGCTTTTCCAAAGTTATAATTAGAAAATATATCAAAGAAGGTGGCATAGTGAATTGATTCACTGCGGTAATTATTTCTACTCTTATGAAAAAAATTCTTCTAGTTTTTTAAATTATGAATCTTCAATAACCAAAAATACGAGTTATGTCACTGACAGCAAGATACTCTACATACTAAAACCAATTTGTACATATGGCATCTATGGAGCACTTCAAGTGCCACCTACATAGCCATATTTCAAAGATTCTAGGACAAGGTTCAGACAATGACGTTGGACGCGCCACACTACGGTCCCAATAACGTGGTCCATTGAGACATCACACCACCCACTATCTATTGAGACTAAACCACGAATTCAGTATTATTTATAGTGAAATGGTTGAAAAACTCCCCAGTGTACTAGCAAATAAGTTATAATTTTAGTTAATTAGTGTAATATCTCTGTGAGCTGATGATGGTCATATTTTCATTGTAGCTCTCTTTTTTTTCTTTGTAATTATTTTTTTACTCCAGGAGTCTGGAAAGTTGGCACGTAGTTTATTTTCTTTGCCATTGATTTGTTTGCGTATGGTACAATTTTTATAATACTTCGTATAGTTTTTAGTTTTTGTCTTTTCCTGGGAACACAGGTGTTTATAAGTATTGTATTATTTGAATAGTATGAAAATTGCTCATTTGAATATACGTTCAATATTTACAGGTTTCAATGATTTTAAAGATGTAGTTTTAGTCAATGATTTTGATATTGTGCTACTGTCTGAGACATGGTTAAATCAGGACAGTGACTTTAATTATTTCAGTATACCCGGATATGCTTTCTTTCATAGAGAAAGGGATGGAAGAGGAGGTGGAGTAGGAGGTTTTGTCAAAAAGTCACTTACATGTGAGGTTTTGCTTATTGACCAACATGTACATGGCGACCTGGAGTATTTATTATTGAAAATAAAATGTAACCGCCGTACTGGTATTGTCAGCGTTTTCTATAGACCGCCAAATACACGTATCGCTGATACTGTGGATGAGATAGATTACATTTTATCACTGATATATCATACTGTTGATTATATTGCTTTTTTAGGAGATTTCAATATAAACTTTTTTAACAATAATAATGCCTTGATGCAGTGTTTTGAGGGCTATAGTTTTTCGCAGGTTTTGAATACCCCTACTAGAATTACGAGTACATCGAGTACGTTACTTGATCCTATATTTATTTCAGACGTCGACTGGGTTAATACTTGTGGAACTTTACCCGTACATGATATATCGGACCATGAGCTGACATTTATCGATATACAAATAACTGTTTCAGCTTGTAAACCTAGGTTTGTTGAGTTTCGTTGTTTCCGTTTTTTTGATTACGGCCAGTTTTTAGTAGATCTCATGTCGCAACCTTGGCATATTATTATCTCTGAAATGAATATTGACAAAAATATTGACCTGTTTAATAAAATTATTTTATCTGCTTTCGACAGAAATGCTCCTATTGTAAGAAAAAAGGTTTCGAAGCGGTATGCACCTTGGCTATCAGACAATCTTAGGCTATTGAAAAGGGAAAGGGATAAAGCCCTTCGGAAATTCAAAAGAATACGTAATAATGAGGATTTTATTAGATACAAGGAGCTCATAAATTTTACACTTACTGCAACCAGGAACGAGAAAAAGGGCTACTTAGATCATGTACTTAAGCAGAGTGATTCTAAAATTACTTGGAAGACTCTGAAAGATTTCAGTGTTACCCCGAATCGGAATTCGCAACTCCCAGATAATTTATCTGATGCCAATGCCTTAAATAATTATTGCGCTAGATATTTGCAAACTGTTACTGGCATGTGTGATGACAAAATCAAATTTTATAATGATTCCACTTATAATGAAACTTTGAAATTTTCATTTCATCTTATTACAGTGGATGAAGTGGCGAACATTTTGAACTCCATTCAAACCAACGCAGTTGGAACTGACTATATAAGTAGTAGAATGTTGAAATACTGTAGCCCTTTCATTGACAAGTATGTGGCTCACATAATTAATGTTTGCATTGAAAGTTCTTATTTTCCGGCATCTTGGAAGGTTGCAGTTGGTATTCCTATCCCTAAATGTAATACTCCCAAAGAATTTTCCGATTTAAGAATCATCAGTATTCTACCTGCGATTTCGAAAGTATTTGAAAGATTTTTATATTTCCAAATTTATGAACATTTTGTTAATAATAATTTATTACCAGATTGTCAATGTGGTTTCAGATCAGGTAGAAGTACAGAAACAGCTCTAGTTACTGTCACTACTGATTTAATTTCTGCTTATGATGAGGGGCTATCATCTGTTTTAGTATTGCTTGATTATTCGAAGGCATTTGACACGATTAACCACGAGCTGCTATGTGCCAAACTCAGATATTTTGGATTCGATGAAACATCCCTCCTCCTGGTATGGAACTATTTAATAAGGCGTTCTCAAAGAATTCGAATTGGAGAATCGTACTCGAATAATCTTGAAATACTATCAGGTGTACCACAAGGCTCAATATTAGGGCCTTTGCTTTTTATAATATATACAGCTGACATACTAAGTAATATTCAAAACTTAAAAAAGCAAGCCTATGCTGACGATATTCAGGTATACTGTAGCTTTAAAACTGACGAGGCACACATTACAGCCGAGGCAGTCAACGAAGGACTCGATAAAATTAAAAATTTGTCTCAACAACATAATTTGTTCCTAAATTCTGCTAAGACCAAAGTGTTATTTTTTGGTAGTAAAAATAATGTAAACATCATAAGAAATAGTATGCAACTTAAAATTAACGATGTCGCTCTTCAAGTTATTGACTCGGCCCGTAATTTAGGCCTCATCATAGACAGTGATTTGCGTTTTAATCAGCATGTGCAGTACATAATAGGTAAAGCTTATGCATCCTTAAAGGTTATATATAGTAATCGACATATTTTCAACATGAAGACTAAAATAATGTTATGTGACGCTCTTGTATTAAGTCATTTCAACAACTGCGATTTCATTTATGGAAACTGTCTGACACAAGCTAACAAGACACGAATACAAAGAGTCCAAAACAGTTGCTGTAGGTTAGTCCATGGTATACGGAAGTACGACCACATTTCGCACAAAATTAAAGAAACCAATTGGCTCAATATGAATAACAGAAGGCTGCATCACCTGGGTACATTTACTCATAAGATTTTGAATAATTCTGATCCTCCTCTTTTGGTAAAAAAACTGATTCCTCGATTCAAGATAAATCCTAGGGATATACGAGCAAAAAACAAATTAACCATGCCTCAGCACAGGACAGCTATGTATCAGAGAAGCTTCCTTTATAACTCCATTCGTTTAATAAACTCCCTTCCCGAAGAATTTAGAGCCTACAATATAAATAAGTTTAAAGCCTACTTGATGTCTAAACAGAGTTAATTAATGTAAGATTAGATGTAAGGTTACAAATGTACGTGCATGTGTGTATGCATATGTGTAAATATGCTGTTTTTTGTTTTTGGGAAAAAGTGGTGGGAGGGAAAGTGGAAATTGCAGGCTTTGAATTATTTTTGCTGTGTTTGTAATTGCATTTATCTTCATACGCATGTGTTCCTATGTTAACAGTCTTGTATTTTTTTTATATTTATTTTAGATTTTGTACTATACATTTACCAATATAAGCGTCTGATGGTTAAGTTGAATAGCTTAGCTAGACTTCGCCATCAGTTTATGGTGAATTTTGTAATGGTTATTGTTTGGGATGAATAAAAGACGATTTATTATGTGTTTAAAACAAAAAAGTGCAGCCCGGGCTCCGACACACCGGGCTGCTGTTCCATTACCCAATGACTACTCCTCACACCGTGAGGTGAGCAATCACTGGGTCCGCGAATCGTGCGCCCTAAGTAGACGAAGGGACCCAAGGATGACTGCCTTCTGCATTCTGGCGGCTAAGATGTGCGCCGCCGCACGGCACACCGGTATTCTGCGCAGTGCAGAGAGCAGCGTATTCCTCATTCCCCCTAGGGATCCAATGACCATAACCAGCAGACTTACAGTGTAGTCTGGCCAGAGCCTGCGAAGTTGTCCGAGCAACTCCTGATATTTGGTCCGCTTTTCCTCCTCCTTAGAGACGATGTTCACCTCGGCAGGCGCCGAAAACTCAATAACGAACATCGTCTTCTGTTGGTGGTCGAGAAGGACTATGTCGGGCTTGTTTGCCTGTACAAGCTCGAGCGTGGGGAACGAGTAGTTCCAGTAAATCCGGCATCTCTCGTTCTCCACAACGGACTCTATATCCCCTGGAGCGTATGGCAGCACCGGTGTCTCATCGATACCGTATGAGTGCCTCAAATGATAGTAGAGCACTCGTAGAGCCGCGTTGTGCCGATGGACGTAAGCCGTCCCAGCGTACGTCTTACACGCCGACAAGAGATGCATAAGCGTCTCTGGCGCCTGTCGGCAAGCTCTACAAAGGGTGTCGGGTACATCTAGACCCATAACCCTTTTACGGTACACCAAGGTGTTGAAGACACCGTCTTGGCAAGCCATTATAAAGCCCTCAGTCTCCGACTTCAACCCACTAGACCTTAGGAAAGAGAAGGTCAACTGCTCAGACAAGCCATGCTCTTCCAGATGTTTGTAGAAGATTCCATGCATTGGCTTATCTTTATGAAGTCTTAAAAGGAAGTCGACTTCGGCAGTTTTAAGGTGGGACTTTAATTCTGCGGGAGCAAGTTCCATAATGGACTGCTGACACCTCCGCTTGAAGTCGAGTGTGAGGCTGAGCTCCTCGGCTGCTCGTTTCGCTGCGCTAAAAAGAAAGGCTCCTTTTCCCGCATTCTCGTGCTCTCGCACAAAGCGGATCAGGGGATCGATGCTGTTCGTTACATAGCAGGCAGTGGCCAGTACTACTCTGTTGTGCAGACGCTCCAAACTCAATAGTCCACGCCCTCCCAGGTGTCGCGGGAGGTATATTCGCGGGACAGAGGACTTAGGATGCAGGCTTCTCTCCATATTCATCCTTTTGCGGGTCTTCGTGTCGATTTCCTTCAGCTCGTTCACTTTCCAGTGTATAGCACCAAAGGTGTATAATAACAATGGGACCGCAAGCATGTTTGTGGCAGCGACTTTGTTCTTGCCGGACAGTTCTGACGACCAGATCTGCCGGAGTCGGTGCAAATACTTGCGGCGGAGACACTCTTTAACCAATGCTGCCTCTTGGACATGACGCTGCGCCACTCCAAGGTAGGTATAAGTATCTCCGGCATGCAGTTGTCGCAAGATGCTCCCATCAACGAGCTGTTCCTCATCTCCACTATCTCCGCTTCGTCCTTTCTTGAGATGAACCAATGCACATTTGTCTGTCCCGAACTCCATTCCGATAGCATGACTGTACTCCTGCACCACCCTCAGCGATTGTTGTAGTTCGCGTTGGCCGGAGGCATAAAGTTTTAGGTCATCCATATAAAACAGATGGGTGACCTTGTGCCTCCGGTTATTGGGCGTGCCACAGCTGTATCCTTTAGTATTTCTCAGCGCTATGGACAGAGGCAAAAGTTATTATTATTATTATTATAATATATAGCAAATTATCGGATACTGAGTAGATCGAAACGTTATCAGCAATCCGATTGACTGACACAAGGGTAAGCGTTAAAGATGGACTGTAGATAATTTAATTATAATTGTCATGTAAGCTATTAGATACTGATCGCTCAATGGAGTTATTTTCTGTACGTCATTAATTTAGTAAAAAAGCATATTTATTGCCTGACGATGAAGATTGCTGTATATGAGAGTAGTTAATAAAGAAATAGACAATGCAATACCACTGGATAAAATATTAAACATATTTGTTGCCTGATAATAAAAATTGCTGTATATCAGAGGAGTTAATAAAAAATTATACTGCAATATCACTGGATAAAATTGGATTTGTCTGTTGGGCAATAAAACAGTAAACAAAATCGACATATCAATATTTCCGTTGTGTGTTTACTCTGCAATGTAGAAAGGTCTTGGATGGCACTTATGTTGCTACTCAGTAATGCTGCAGCTAACGGAAATAAAGCGGCGAACGCGCTCGCAAGGCGAGGGTCAACAAATGATTTCCAGGGCCCTGTGTCAGCGGGTACCACCAGAAAGAAAACAAAGGTGTCGTTGCAAAATCAGTATCCTGCGAAATGGAGAGGAATCTCTAAACTCGTTGTAGGACCTGACCAAGGTGGGGCAGTTCTGTCTCCCGTTGGACAGAAGCCGGCTAAGGTTACTTGTGGGCTTGCTATCTGGCCATAACACAATAGATGTTTTCGCGCGGAGCTAATCCCGAACATATTCAGAGCGTTAGCGCATGCGCAGTTATAAAGCTGTTATGCGCGTTGAAATAAATTCTGGTTCTGGATGAAGAATTCTGTGTTCGTGGAGGACGCTTTTTGACATTTGAACACGGTTGTAACACGTCCGTAACGCGTTTAAGATTCTGGAATCAAGACAGGGATATTTAATTTTCCTAGATAACCACCACTGACCTGGTATGAAGTACTTATTTTATGGTAATGCGTATTTGGTAGGGTTTGTGGTTTATGTTTTAGGGCTATGCCTTAGAATATTCTCGTTACAACCTCTTTTCTCATAGAACATCAAAACTGGTGTAGGACTGTTTCAATGATGTCAACTTACTAGCTACGCGCAACGTTGTACATATCGTTTGAGTATCACACCACCAAAGAATTGATGGCAGTGAGTGTACAGTTAAAACCATATAAGCATTAGTAAGTACTTTTTTTTACTCCATCGAAAAAGTATTTCAGCATTAACTGGCTGTCTAGATTATTGCAATTAAAACAACCGCCTAGCACTTTAAAGCTTCTAAAAGTCATTTGCTAATTGAGAATCTACTCTAGCTAACCAAATAAATTTTATTTTGATACACTGGGCATCTCTGGACCACCTGAAACAACGAATTTTGTGACTGTCGTTGTTTTGAGCATGCGCAGTAGTAAGAAATTGGTAAATGATGCTAAATATCTAACGAAGGTCTACCAATTTTACTTGTCTGATCCCTCTTTTTGAAGAGACTATGGTCAAAATTCCAATTGTAAGACAACCGGTAATATTGCTGTTTCATGCGGCCAGCCCTTATTTATGAGAGGAGAACCATGACATTGAAGTTATAGATTACCAAGAATCGTCATCTCACTGTGTCTTATATCATCAAATCGCACTAATCGTCCAGCTATGATTTTTAGTCATCAAATCGGTTTTGCAGTCACCAGCGCGTGCTCTAGATAATGTCAGGTGGGAGAGGACGATATTTTGTTCTCTGTTTAACCTGCTAAAATCTGCGTTATCTTCTGGTATATCTACGTCCGATGCGTTTATGTCGGCATTCCAGGTCTCCGCTTTTTGTTCAGTGAAACCTCCATAGACGGACACCAACTGCTCCAATTTTTTTGTCTGTTTGTCCACTTATGGGAAAAGCTGGCTGAAAATAGTATAACGAAGTAAAGATATTCATTTATTTTTACATGTGTGTATTTCCAAGTGAAGCGTTTAAAAATACATCAGTCTACATAATAACCTTGTTAATGTATGTATAATAATATGTATGTGCCATACAAAGAAACAAAAACAGCAAATATAGTACAAGGAAAACGGTTACTATTTGAAAAAATCTGAAATTCTGAACTGTTCAAGTCTGAGTTTCTTGTTTTAACACTCAGTTTTGGTGATGGATTTCTAAATTTTTCATTTGATGAAAGACTGAATCATATGTTGCAAATATTTTTGATTTTCTTAGTACATCCAAAGCGTCATTACCGTCATTGTATGATTTTATTCCGGGTTCGACTTCCAAAATAATTTCGTCATCTTTATTTTCACCTTCTTGCATCTGAGTTTCGGGATCATTATCATCAGTCACTTCATCGTCATCGGTCATGTCTTCGGTCTAAATGAGGTTATCTGTGGTAGCAGAGTCCACCAAATTCACCTATTCAATCTACAAATTTGAGACGCATCGTCTTCCGGGCCTCAGTCTTGAATGAGCTCTTAATGGTTATTTTTCTTGAAATCAGCTTTTTTGAATCATTTTAAAATTCTCACAGATGTGACGTTACTCCATGCTATTTTTATAAAATAGGTTGCTGCCAAAATATTAATTTGTTTGGAGAGTTCATACGCATCTATATTAGACAATGTGCTATTCAGGATCAAACTTCTGTAGTAAAACTTAAAATTTCGGATAGTTTTCCTATTTTGAATCTAGAGCAGACATCTCATTTAAAAACTGAAATGTGTACGTTCCTTTAGTACTTTTCTTAGCCTGATAATGAATACATTCCGGTATTAAATGAAAATTAAACTCAGCCTGCTAGCTTTCGTATGGACAAATTTACTTTTTCCAGAGAATTGACCACGTCCATTTTCTCCATAAATGTCAGTATGTTTCGCAATATTTCGAAAAGGTGCCATTTTTGACTCTAAATTTGATCAAAACACTCTATTGACTTGCACTTGAACTTAAGACCACGACTAAAACGTGGCCGTAAAAAGGGAATCACCGAAACGGTAAAAAGAGATCCCCGATACAAAACTGTGATAGAATAACAGTAATATAAATTCATTCGTTTTAGTATCGCATCCGCATATGAGAGACTTTAATATAATTTGGGAAAAATTATACTGTCCGCCTCCGCCCAATAACGGATCCGCTCGAGAGAGAACTCCGTTATGTGTAAAACTATACCTCAATATTTGGTTGTAGATAAAATGTCCACTCAAGAGATATGTCCGTTCATGGGTGTTGTCCGATAAGAGAGGTTTCACTGTTTGTGGTAAAGTGTTTGTCTCTACCCTCATATGGATACGCCTGTGGTCGGCATCCAATCAGTGTCGTCACATTGTCAAAGAGAAAGCGTATAGTCAAAGGAGGTGGTAGCATCTGTGCCTATACGGAGCATTAGAGGAATGTGTATCCGCTTCAGTTGGCAAGCGGCACGTACTTGATGACTGGCCTGCAAGGCACGTGCTCGAAAAGAAAGGAAATTCGCTGACAACTTCAGCGGCGACGCCGGAGAAGTTCGAAGTAAGTACAATAGGAACACGCTTTTCCTTAATGAAGAAACGTGCAGTGGAATTGTAGGCCGCTCTATTCGATTTTCTCCACACTTTAAAGAATAATAAGCAACTTCACACATACCCATACTCCATGACGCAGTACACACATAAAAAGGTATTGTCAATTCCAGAACCCTGATAACCTTGTGAAAATATACTTGCTACAAGAACCTCTCTTATCGCTCTTAGAACATTTTCTTGATGAGGTTATGTTTAATTAGAACCAATAAGAATACTTTTTTGATTGATTTCAATACTCATTCAAAAGGAACATGTTCTTAGGGAGAATATAGTCTTGTTTACAACTAAAATTTCAGTACACTTTGACCAAGTATTTTATAAAGTCTTAATAATATTACCATAATTTCCCACTGAGTTCCTTTTACTTCAATCAAGAATACAAACAGCTTGAGAATATGATAATCTTGGCTCATGTACATTGACAGATCGCAATAGACCTCGTCAGCCGTTTTGTTTATCTGTGTCTGTCTGTTATATTGTTACACTCTCCTGAAAGGGTTGTTGCGGGGTTGGGGTTGTGGGGACTCATATAATATGTTTGTGTGTAAGTACCAAGTATGTGATATGTAATATATTTATATAAGTAGTTGCGAATAGAATATAAAGCATGACGGAGCAGCGCGGTGAGAACATAATCTTCTAGTTCAAAGTACATATCTTCCATAACCTGTGGTAATCGGTATTTTTGAACACGAATTTGGAGAAATACTATATAAATTGTAGAACTCAGACGCCCTTGGACCAAAATCTAGAGCTGTTTGCGGCAAGATTGTGAAATGCTCCCGTCAATATACATATAATATTCCTATGGGTGACATATTCATGGTTTTCTTTTCAAGATTAGCATATGTTTGAATTAAGATTTCGGTATTCTTACCTTGAAGACTTTCCCAGTTTTGAATTTCCTATAATTAATCGCAAATCAACTGATTTCATAACGTATCAAAATACCTTCTTTTTTCTCCCTTTAACTGACAATCCTTGAATACTGGTCTTTTGGGTATGATACGTTTGATAAATACATAAAGGCGTATCCCGGCAGCTAAGGGACTTTTGACCAACCCCATGAAATCTCCATGTACCTGGAGTCCCTTTTGTCGAAGCCATAAGATTCAATATTAAAGGAGGTTAATGACCCTGTCCCTGTCATGGCCCTGTCTCCTTGGTATAGTGTCTTTTTGAGATCCATTTTGCGAAACAGCTGAACTCTACGCAGTACAGATATGATCAGATACTCAGGAAGAAAAAGAAGTTTCGTCCTTCTCGTTGTCTGAAGCAGATAGTCTTCGTAAGTAATAGACATCTGCCCAGTCCACAGTGACCAGTGTTGTGCTGTGCGTTTAATGACATAGTGACAAATATTTGATAGTGCGAGGTACTGAACGTCTTTGTCGTAAGCTTCTTGACACATACTTCACTGCCCACACCAATAGGTGAGGGGAGTATTGTGATCGTGAATATTTTCGATTTTGGGATAATACGCTTTTTGGGCGTTTTATGATGCCTACATAACGACAGTCCACGTGACTCATTTCCGTCGGTCTGTCTGTCTGTCTGTCTGTCAGTCTGTCAGTTGGCGTTCTTCTAACCTTGAAATCTCAATAACCGCGGCATGGTTTGTGATAAAATTGGGGTAGCGTTATGCCGTGAGGTAGGTAATGCTTCTATAATTTTGAAAATCGGTGCATGGGCGGCGGAGTAATTGAGAAAAAACACAAACGTTCAAATATTCCTCAAACTTCGTTCTTAGGCGTTTTAGGAGTTCCTCATCTTTTATCTACTTCTTTGGGTGGGGATAAAATTTGGTGTGGGTGAGGGGTGCAGGTGAGATTTGGTGTTGTTGAGGGGATGAGGGGTGTGAAATATTTATTATATTCATAGTAGGCTGTCCACTGACGTGTGAAAGAAAGACCTAGCGGTATAATACGCTATCTTAGGTTCATCCGATCATGGCCTTGCATATTACGGAAACCAAGGAACTTAGAATTTTCTGACGTATGACGTCATACATGAGTACCTATTGCTTTTGATCGTTCTTTACCCTATAACCTGAATTTGATTTTAATGAAATTGTGACACAGTATTATTACCATGGCAAGGATGGAAAACGCGTATGGTTCATATCGTGTCAGTGGCGGCGCAGCGATAATCAAAAAGCTAAAAGTACAAAAATAGCTCAAACTTTGCTTTTAGGCAATTTGAGAGCTCCTGATCGTTTAGCTTCGTCCAGTTGAAGCTTGCAGAATAAAAACTATGTCGTCGTACTTCCTACGGAGAGAGATGAAAGAATCTATTTGCGAGAGTTTTAGGTGTTTTCTACTGGCGAGCGGGCGACGATTTAGTTGCAAGGGGATCTGAGACTATAGCTTCATGCAATGGGAAAAATAGTTGTATTACCGTTGTGTGGCAGTACTGAGTCAGAAGCCAACTTGACTCAGTTGTTTGCGATTAATAAACTTTTAGTTTAATTAACTAATTAATATTTATTGATTTTCTTATGGTGGCTTTATGGACAAACGTTACACCGATGAAAAAGCTGTTGAGCTCGATTCTACACAATTGATTCGTATAAGTTGTATATATGTCTACAGATATCAAACACAAATGGGCAGTAGACGCTTTGATCTCCCTGTAGCTTTGATTCTGTTAGGAAGTCAGGTACAGATAATACAGAATGAACGAGTATAGTAGCTTTATAATTGGAAATTGCAGGATGTATTGAATTTGCTTTGGATTGAAAAAAATTCGGTTGGCTGGAGTTTATCTTGCCTGCATGCATTTGGATATATCGGAATAGGTTATATCGATGACTTTCGAATTGGTGTGTATTTGTAATTTGTAATGCAATAATTTTCTGTCGGTTTGCTTCCTGTAGCTGATGCTTGGTATATTACGTTCCAACTAAGCTTTACGTGCGTTTCTAATATACTCTTCTTTTCTTCCCTTTTTCGTCACTTTTCTTGCAGTTGTTGTCATAAATTGACCTGTTATTATATTTCTTTTGTAGCTTTATGTCTCAATTCTATTATATTGAGTTGGCCATTCTGCAGCCAGGTGAGCACCGCTCATAGTTAACATCACTTAACTAACCAGTGATAAATTTTAATTAAGGCTTAAAGTTCTGTATCGTATCACCGGTCATCTTTAATCATGCGTCGGTAAGTTACCAGCTAACTTTTTTTCAAGGATTTTGACAACAATGGGTACTGGGAATACTAACGAATTTTCTGTGTAAGGTTGGTCATAACCGCTTTTCTCGCAGTGCTAATTCCGAACATGTACGGAACATAACCAGAATAAATTAGGAATTTATCAAATGCGCATGCGCGTCTTCAGATTAGTTACGACTTTTCCAGCTCCGCGAACACTTGCATAAGTTCTATGACAAAAGAGGTTGTAAAGAGAATAATTTAGGCGTAGACGTGAAACTTAAAATACAAATCCTGCAAAATAATATAAGTACTTCAGAACAGGTATCGAGTTCAAAATCATATATCCCTGCCTTGATCCCAGAATCTGCTGCACGCGTTATGAACAGGTTCAAATGTCAAGAGGCGTGCTCCACGAACGCGGAATGTTTTACACAGAACAAGAATTTGCTTCACCACGAACAACAACCTTACAACTCTGCTTGCGATAACGTTCTGAACGTGTTTGGGGTTTGCTCCACGAAAAGAGCTAATGTCATATTGGCTGGAAACGTATGTCACTGTTGTTTGTGCCAGTCAAGCGTATTCTCTTAGCTGTGGCCGTTAGTTTTGATCAGAAGACTTCATATTATTGTTACCGTTCATTTTCACTAATTGATATTAATCAATTATTCGTGTACCGAATTCAAAAATCCTTACGACTTCCAAATCATCCTCATTTCATGTCATGTCGTTGGTATTTACTTTAGATAATATATCTATTAGTATTTCACTTCATGCTTGCTGATATAAATAATTTTGTAACATTTATTTATGAAACGCTCATCCACAACAATAACCATAAACAAAGCTATTTTTTTACTTCCAGACAAGTAGGTGACGGAACAATAAAAACAGAACATCGCGTTATGTTTTCCTTGTTTTACTCCCAAATTCAACTATGGCTTGAAGTTAACTAAAGATTAGTCGTTAAGCTGTAGGTAACGTTGGCAGTGCAAAGTAATTTGTGGAATATCTCGTAATTAACTTTAATTGCTGGTTTAACCATTTTAACTACAAGCGGTGCAAACCACTGATCGAGGTTGTTTGTGCCTGCTGCTCGGCTTGGACGAAAGAGGGAAGCTGTTTTTAGAATCTGTCTGCTTTCACTTTTATTCCATGTAACTTGGTTTGTTTGCTTCTGGAGAAACATTTGGATATTTGTGTTTGTTTTGTGTGATGTGTGAAGTAAGTCTATATTTATATCTCATCTACCTCATTGTTTGTCTATGGTAAGGCATTGGATGTGGTATGACATAGATGTTATATACAGTTTATATATAGGTTATATATTATGTATGGAGTATAGCATGAACCTATAATGATTTTATATGAAAAAATGTAAAAGTGGTTTAGGGTCGTATTTATAGTCGTCACTTGAGCAATACCTAAGGTTCCCCTGACTAATTTCAAGGAATACTTAAGGGAATCTCAAGTGTGTCCTTTCTTGTCTATCTCTTTCCTGAACAACATCTATACGAGACGGCGGGCAAACAATTGGCGACGTTGTCATATTTCAAATAAAAGTCAATTTCCTATGCCTATGCCATATTGCTGTTTTCTGTTATCTATTTTTGTTTTGTGCATTTCGTGTTTTGTGCCGGACATTTTTGCGGATGTGACAGAAACTGACATCACCTTACTCCAAAATCAACCTACAAAATCGCCCTGACTGCAACGAAATATCATGTCGACATTACCATGAAGTGTTTTTCAAAACATATCTAAGAGTGTTCTGAAAGGTATCCCGTTGGAATGACTGCATCGTGTTTTTACTTCAGCAATAAAATATAATAATTGCATTAGGTAATATCCAGTTCTATAAAATTCTCATAGATAGATTTTCTGTAAGTAAATGTGGCATACATTTTTGCATCCTCAAATAGTTTAAAAAATAGAATTTGGAAAATTCATGTTGATTGACATGAATGTAATGCGTGCACAAAACATACATTAAACAACCATTATTATTCCTCAAACTGAAGTTACTTTTGTTCCCAGTTATCCCCATTTATTACGCTACTGACAACTAAAACAAAACCTATACTCACCTATGATAAGAATTTTTCACCGATTCGTCGCTATTACAGCAAACTATGCACTTTTATGTTGTCTCGTCATGCAATTATGACAAATAAATTCATAAATAAATAAATTCACACCACAAATAGTCACATAGTCAGTCAGATATACACTAAAATCACAAAAATCTCGACACACGCAATAACCACAACTACAATGACAGCCACATGACAGCTTAAGGGCACGCCGATTGTAGGTTGCCAGATTTACGACATATTAGAAGTTATTGCGACATTCGCTATGAAATTTACCATTTCTGAAATTTCATTAAATCAATACAAATTATCTTCACGTAAATCAGTTACATTGCAAGTATATTGGAATGTATAGTTAAATACCCAGTTAAATACTTCGTGTTCAAACTGCGGAAACTGCCAGATTTTGAAGAAACTGGAAGCGGACAAAGAAGAGTGGCAATAGCGCTATAGATGTTGGCTGGCTAATATTCAAATTAGGCTCCCTCTAGAGATGTTAACTCTGTGGTAGATACTAAATTAATGTTATTGATGTAATAAACTTAACTAAGTTTTTCATTTTCTTTAAACATTTTCTTGTATGAAAGAAACATCTTCATCAAATGAGCCTAATGAAAAGGTATAAAGTTACTTCAAAAATCAGTTTTTACTTCCCACACCGATAGGTGAGGGGAGTATTGTGATCGCGAAAATTTTCGATTTTGAGATAATACACTTTTTGGGCGTCTCATGATGTCTACATAACGAAAATCCACGTCACTCATCTCCGTCGGTCTGTCTGTCGGTCTGTCTGTCTGTCTGTCTGTCTGTCTGTCTGTCGGTCTGTCGGTCTGTCGGTCTGTCGGTCTGTCGGTCTGTCGGTCTGTCGGTCTGTCGGTCTGTCGGTCTGTCGGTCTGTCGGTCTGTCGGTCTGTCGGTCTGTCGGTCTGTCGATCTGTCGGTCTGTCGGTCTGTCGGTCTGTCGGTCTGTCGGTCTGTCGGTCTGTCGGTCTGTCGGTCTGTCGGTCTGTCGGTCTGTCGGTCTGTCGGTCTGTCGGTCTGTCGGTCTGTCGGTCTGTCGGTCTGTCGGTCTGTCGGTCTGTCGGTCTGTCGGTCTGTCGGTCTGTCGGTCTGTCGGTCTGTCGGTCTGTCGGTCTGTCGGTCTGTCGGTCTGTCGGTCTGTCGGTCTGTCGGTCTGTCGGTCTGTCGGTCTGTCGGTCTGTCGGTCTGTCGGTCTGTCGGTCTGTCGGTCTGTCGGTCTGTCGGTCTGTCGGTCTGTCGGTCTGTCGGTCTGTCGGTCTGTCGGTCTGTCGGTCTGTCGGTCTGTCGGTCTGTCGGTCTGTCGGTCTGTCGGTCTGTCGGTCTGTCGGTCTGTCGGTCTGTCGGTCTGTCGGTCTGTCGGTCTGTCGGTCTGTCGGTCTGTCGGTCTGTCGGTCTGTCGGTCTGTCGGTCTGTCGGTCTGTCGGTCTGTCGGTCTGTCGGTCTGTCGGTCTGTCGGTCTGTCGGTCTGTCGGTCTGTCGGTCTGTCGGTCTGTCGGTCTGTCGGTCTGTCGGTCTGTCGGTCTGTCGGTCTGTCGGTCTGTCGGTCTGTCGGTCTGTCGGTCTGTCGGTCTGTCGGTCTGTCGGTCTGTCGGTCTGTCGGTCTGTCGGTCTGTCGGTCTGTCGGTCTGTCGGTCTGTCGGTCTGTCGGTCTGTCGGTCTGTCGGTCTGTCGGTCTGTCGGTCTGTCGGTCTGTCGGTCTGTCGGTCTGTCGGTCTGTCGGTCTGTCGGTCTGTCGGTCTGTCGGTCTGTCGGTCTGTCGGTCTGTCGGTCTGTCGGTCTGTCGGTCTGTCGGTCTGTCGGTCTGTCGGTCTGTCGGTCTGTCGGTCTGTCGGTCTGTCGGTCTGTCGGTCTGTCGGTCTGTCGGTCTGTCGGTCTGTCGGTCTGTCGGTCTGTCGGTCTGTCGGTCTGTCGGTCTGTCGGTCTGTCGGTCTGTCGGTCTGTCGGTCTGTCGGTCTGTCGGTCTGTCGGTCTGTCGGTCTGTCGGTCTGTCGGTCTGTCGGTCTGTCGGTCTGTCGGTCTGGCGGTCTGTCTGTCTGTCGGTCTGTCGGTCTGTCGGTCTGTCTGTACGCGTTTTTCTGTCCTCGTAATCTCAGTAACCGCTGCATGGATTGTGATGAAATTTGGGCAGCGATATGCTGGGGGGTCGTAGTGGGTAATGTTCTTATAGCTTTGAAAATCGGTGCAGGGGCGGCGGAGTAATTATCAAACAACAAAAAAAAATTAAATATTCCTCAAACTTCGTTTTTAGGCGTTTTAGGGGTTCCTGATCATTTTTCACTTTTTTTTGGGTAGGGGTGAAATTGGGGTGGTTGAGGGGTGGGGGTTGTAAAATTTAAAAATTTGTTGCTTTCATAATAGACTGTCCACTGACCCATGAAGGAAGAATAGCAACATAAATAACTTTTTTAGGTCCATCCGAACATTGCCTTGCCTATTACAGAAACCAAAGGACTGGTGTAAACATACGAGAGTATTGCCTTAGATCCTTCTATATTGTGTTACAAGGAAACTGTTGAATTGATGTAATGAAATTTTGACACAGTATTACTACCGTGGCGAGGATGGAAAACGCGTATGGTTTTTATAAGTCATGCCAGTGGCGGTGCAGAAATAATAAAAAAAAGTAAAAATATAAAAACAGCTCAAACTTCGTTTTTAAGCGTTTTGGAGGTTCCTGATCAATTTCTGCGTTTCTTTTGGATGGGGTGCAATTGGGGTGGTTAGGGGGTGGGGGGTTGAAAAACTGAGAAATTTCTTGTATTCATAATAGGCTGTCCACTAACCTGTGAAGGAAGACCTAGCGACATAAATCAACTTTGAAGGTCCATCCGAACATTGTCTAGCATATTTCGGAAACTAAGGGACTCAGAATTTTCTGTATACATACATACGAGTATTTATTGCTTTAGATCTTTTTGTATTTTGTAACGTGGACACTATTAATATGATTCTAATTAAATTTTGACACAGTATTATTACCGTGGTGAGGATGGAAAACGCGTATGTTTGTTAAATATCGTGTCAGTGGCAGCGTATATAGCAATAATAAAAAAACTAAAAGTATGAAAACAACTCAAACTTCGTTTTTGGATGTTTTAGGCTGTCCATTGACCTCTGAAGGAAAGACTTAGCGGCATAAGACAATTTTAGGGGAGGGAAGGCTGCCGATGATGTGGTTGCAAGGGGATCTCAGACTAAAGCTTCATGCTATGGGAAAATAATAAACTGATATCACAGTAATGTGTGGGAAATATTGAGTCAATCAACTTGACTCCATTTTTTTTTATTAATCATCTGTTTTCTGAAAAAAACAAATGGCGCGTGCGTTGGTATTTCTTTTGGTGTAATTGCAAAGTTGCCTCCTTTCGCCAAAACAGAGATTTCATCTTCAGACAGGTTACGTTTGCTTATGTTGACTACTGTTCGTTTGGTGTCCAGTCCGGGTGTAGAGCGGTAGCCGAACATGCGATTAAGGAGGGAAGTCACAGGATTAAGTTTGAAGAAACTCAGGTTCTTGCCGCAACGCCTTCATACCATGCCAGACTTCAAAGGGAAGCCATCGAAATACAAAAACATCATAATAATTTCAATAGGAAAGAAGAAATGCAGAAAGTCAACCGGACATGGATACCCATCCTGAAGGACCTGAAGACACTACCATATCGCGAAGGGGCGGGGTTACCAACGCTACCTGGTTGGGCCACGTCACCATTAGCAGGTATAAATACAGGTGCAGATCCACCAGCCGTCAGTATTTTGGAAGTCGCCTAAGTGAAATAGCTTCTGAAGATGCCATCCATTCGTGGTGGCGAAACGTCAAGCTTTAACTCTAAATGACGCCGGCCTAAAAACCCAAGAACCACAAATTCATTGGACGATGGCCGCGAAAGCCTTAAACAATATGTATATATTTTTTTTTAATAACTGAGCAGATCGCGTAAGTAGAGACTAAATACCAGAGTCATCAGATGGCAGTCCATTCCAAGCCCGGGACACCCTGGGAATAAATAATTATGCTGTTGTACTGCTTGGTTGCTGACGTAGAAAAACGGCCGCCTTAGGATGAGATGCAGCAATCGCGCGTGTGTATCTGATGGAATCGGTGATCGGATAGCGGAGAGAATAGGATAGCTCAGAGGAGCAAACTCTGTTTAAATATCGGGTGAAGGGTGAAAGGTCACCAACTGTACCACGGTGAGAAAGCGGCTGGAGTTGGCATATTAAGGCTGAGTCGAATTGCCCTTTTCTGGATAGCATCAAGTATAGACATAGTGGTAGGGGCAGCAGCTCCCCAGATATGAGAGCAATACTCCAGAGGCCAGGTCTTATCCGGGCTTTATACAGCATGAGGAACATAGATGGTGAAAAATAGTTTCTGACTCTGAATAGGTACCCAAGCTTTTTACCAGCAGCCGTTATAATTGATGCAATGTGTTTCTGCCAAGATAAGATTTTCTGTAACTGACTGAATGAGTGATTTCTTGGATGAGCCTGATTGTTCAATAGAACCGGGTGCTAGCTTGGGCACGTTTTATTTGATAGCGCACAATACTGGATATTTGAAGCATTTAATTCTACCAGCATATTATTGAGCCACCAAGTGGTAATGTCCTTCAGATCTTTTGAAAGTGAAGCAGCCTCTGCCAGCCTTCTGCTTTCCAGCTCAACCGCAAAGATCGGTCTATTGCTCACGATGCCTGCATGCAAAGTACTGTCATCCGCGAAACTGTGGATTGGGTTTGTAGTGCTAGAGATCATTAATTTGAAGCAAAAATAATGTCGCAGCCAATACCGATCCTCTCGGAACTCATGCTATGACGAGAAGGAAGACGAGAAAGTCTGCGAGCCAACCGCTTAGCTTAACAGGGGGACCGTAAGGGGAATGCTTGTTCAGGAGAGCTGCATACCACAGTTGATCGAATGCCTTTAAAATATCGAGAGCATCGCCAAATGATTGGATGAGTTTGCTAACCACATGTGTGACATATAAGCCAGAGAATCTCCAGTTAATCTTTAAAGTCTGGATCCATATGGTCTGACATTGATTAAGTAATTATTCTCAAGGTATTTTTGTCCTTTTAATCCAATCTCTTACCCAGTACCTGTGGGACATTCTAATTGTATTACTGCAGGGTTTAATGATAAGCCTTCTGGACTTTTTTTGTTGACAGTTTGTTACAAGATAGGTACAGAACTTTTCTTATCTACTATGCACTTGATACAGTACTGTGAAGGATGGAGGAGAAAAGGAGGAGGAGAAGGATAGGAGGGGAACGAAACATATGCAGATCACAAGTTGTTAAACTATACACAGGTATACACATTTAGATGTAAGGTAGGTAACTAAAACATCAAAACTGATTTTAATTTCCTGGCCATTTAACTTGACAAAAAAAAAATGGAGTCAAGCTGATTGACTCAGTACTTCCCACACATAATGATGATACCATTTTATTATTTCCCATTGCATGAAGCTATAGTCTGAAATAACATTGCAACTAAGTTATCGCCCACTCGCCCGCAAAAACAACATCCAACATAAAAACCCTCGTAAATAGTTTCTTGCGTCTCCCTCCTTAGGAACTAGAACTCCACAGTTTTTTTCTGCAAGCTTCAACTGGACGATGCAAAACGATCAAGAGCCTCCAACCAGTCTAAAAGCGAAGTTTGAGCTGATTTTATATTTTTGGTTTTTTGGTTATTGCTGCGCCGCCACTGACACGTTTTTCCAAAAACACAGTCGTTTTCCATTCTCGCCGCGGTAATAAATTCTGTGTCAAAATTTTATTAAAATCAATTCAATAATTTTCGCTTTACACAATATACATAGAACGAAATAAAGCAAAACTCGTACGTACAGATCACAAGATTAGGTTCTGTAATAGGCAAGCCAATGTTCGGATATGGACCTAAAAAAGTGTAATATGCCGCTAGGTATTTCTTCTACAGGTCACTGAACAGACTATTATGAATACAACAAATTTTTCAGTTTTACAACCTCTCACCCCTAAACCGCTCCAATTTCACCACACCCAAAAAAAATTGAAAATGATCAGGAACCCGTAAAACGCCTAAAAACAAAGTTTGAGCTATTTCTATGATTTTAGTTTTTTTATTATTGTTGCGCCGCCACTGACACTATTTTGCCAAAACATACGCGTCTTCCATCCTCGCTGCGGTAGCAATACTGTGTCAAAATTTCATTAAAATCAATTGAACAATTTTCGCGTTACGCGATATCGGACGATCTAAAACAGTACTCGTATGTATACATCACAAATTCTAAGTCCCGTGGTTTCTATAATAAGCATGCAACGTTCGGATGGACCTAAAAAAGTGTATCATGCCGCTAGATTTTTCATTCACATATCAATGGACAGCCCTGTACGAATACAACAAATTTTTCAGTTTTACAACCCCCCACCCCCCAACCATCCCAAATTCACCCCCACCCAAGAAAAAGTAGAAAATAGTCAGGAACCCCTAAAACGCCTAAAAACGAAGTTTGAGGCATACTTGAAATTTTTTGTTTTTTGCTAATTCCTCCGCCCCTCCGTATAACGATTTTCAAAATTATAGGATATATTACCTACTACGACCCCCCCAGCATATCGCTGACCAAATTTCATCACAATCTATTCAGCGGTTACTGAGATCACGAGGCTAGAAAAACGCGCACAGACAGACAGACCGACAGACAAACCGACAGACAGACCGACAGACAGACCGACAGACAGACCGACAGACAGACCGACAGACAGACCGACAGACAGACCGACAGACAGACCGACGGACAGACCGACAGACAGACCGACAGACAGACCGACAGACAGACCGACAGACAGACCGACAGACAGACCGACAGACAGACCGACAGACAGACCGACAGACAGACCGACAGACAGACCGACAGACAGACCGACAGACAGACCGACAGACAGACCGACAGACAGACCGACAGACGGACCGACAGACAGACCGACAGACAGACCGACAGACAGACCGACAGACAGACCGACAGACAGACCGACAGACAGACCGACAGACAGACCGACAGACAGACCGACAGACAGACCGACAGACAGACCGACAGACAGACCGACAGACAGACCGACAGACAGACCGACAGACAGACCGACAGACAGACCGACAGACAGACCGACAGACAGACCGACAGACAGACCGACAGACAGACCGACAGACAGACCGACAGACAGACCGACAGACAGACCGACAGACAGACCGACAGACAGACCGACAGACAGACCGACAGACAGACCGACAGACAGACCGACAGACAGACCGACAGACAGACCGACAGACAGACCGACAGACAGACCGACAGACAGACCGACAGACAGACCGACAGACAGACCGACAGACAGACCGACAGACAGACCGACAGACAGACCGACAGACAGACCGACAGACAGACCGACAGACAGACCGACAGACAGACCGACAGACAGACCGACAGACAGACCGACAGACAGACCGACAGACAGACCGACAGACAGACCGACAGACAGACCGACAGACAGACCGACAGACAGACCGACAGACAGACCGACAGACAGACCGACAGACAGACCGACAGACAGACCGACAGACAGACCGACAGACAGACCGACAGACAGACCGACAGACAGACCGACAGACAGACCGACAGACAGACCGACAGACAGACCGACAGACAGACCGACAGACAGACCGACAGACAGACCGACAGACAGACCGACAGACAGACCGACAGACAGACCGACAGACAGACCGACAGACAGACCGACAGACAGACCGACAGACAGACCGACAGACAGACCGACAGACAGACCGACAGACAGACCGACAGACAGACCGATAGACAGACCGACAGACAGACCGACAGACGGACCGACAGACGGACCGACAGACGGACCGACAGACGGACCGACAGACGGACCGACAGACGGACCGACAGACGGACCGACAGACGGACCGACAGACGGACCGACAGACGGACCGACAGACGGACCGACAGACGGACCGACCGACAGACAGACCGATAGACGGACCGACCGACAGACAGACCGACAGACAGACCGACAGACAGACCGACAGACAGACCGACAGACAGACCGACAGACAGACCGACAGACAGACAGACCGACGGAAATGAGTGACATGGATTTTCGTTATGTAGACATCATAAAACGCCCAAAAAGCGTGTTACCTCAAAATCGAAAATATTCGCGATCACAATACTCCCCTCACCTATCGGTGTGGGAAGTAAAATATGGTAGCGTGGACACAGCTCATTCGGAGATACCTTGTCTCATGAGATGAAAATGTCATAATGTTTTACAGAAATATATCATGTTCTGTGGAAACAAATCTATCGTGGACACCCACCTTTATACTACAAATTGTTTTTTGCAATCCATTGTCCGTCCACCCATGCAGAATCTGTCGGCCGGAGTTCGTCTGCGGAGCGGAGGGCTGGCGCCCCACGGCGAGACGCGGCTGCTCTGCCATGCGCGCCATTTTTAATTTTAACCGCTGCCGTGGACTCCGCATCACCACCGCCGCTGCCACCGCGCTCCACGCAAACTTTAGTTTTAGTTTGATCACTCTGCATAATAGACATTATGTCTCCTCCTCCTCTACTATCTTGTCGCCGAGATATTCGCGAGTGAGTACCACCGGGAGTGCTGCGCACGGTATGTACTGGATAGTGTGTTTCTAAAAACAATTTATTTAAATTCTTGTCAGTGCTATAAAGCCGCTGCTAAGCTTGAAACACTGTTATTGCCATTTATGGCTACTATATTAGCGACATAGTTCAATCATTATGACACAGCAGTGTCTCTAAAAATATGTAAAACTCTAATTTGTTTCATTAACTTTTAACCGCTAACGTGCGACAATTGTAAATAACCACTAACGTGCGGTCTGAAATAGCCATATCCTTTTACTTTCCACACCGATAGGTGAGGTGAGTATTGGGATCGCGAAAATTTTCGATTTTAAGGTAATACGCTTTTTTGACATTTTACGATGTCTACATAACGAAAATCCACCACACTCATTTCCGTCAGTCTGTCTGTCTGTCTGTCTGTCGGCATTTTTCTACCCTCGTAATCTCAGTAACCGCTGCATAGATTGTGAAATTTGGTTAGCGATATGCTGTGGAGTCGTAGTAGGTGATGTTCCTATAATTTTGGAAATCGGTGCAATGGCGGCGGAGCAATAGCAAACAAAAAAAAGTCAAATATTCCTCAAACCTTGTTTTTAGGCGATTCAGGTGTTCCTGATCATTCTCTACTTTTTTTTGGGTGGGTGTGAAATTTATGATGGTGGGGGGTGGGAGGGGTTGTAAAATTCAAAATTTGTTTCATTCATAATAGACTGTCTACTGACTTGTGATGGAAGACCTAGCGTCACAAATAACCTTTTTAGGTCCATCCGAACATTGTCTTGCCTATTTTTTCTGATGTAAGCATACGAGTATTGCTTTAGATCGTACCGAAGAAACAGAGTATTACTACCGTGGGGAGGATGGAAAATGTGTATGGTTTTTATAAATCGTGCTAGTGGCGGCGTAGAAATAATAAAAAAGCTAAAAATTTAAAAACAGCCCAAACTTCGTTTTTAAACGTTTTAGAGGTTGCTGAACATTTTCTACGTTTTTTTGGGTGGGGTTGAAATTCGGCTGGTTGTTGGGTGGGGGGCTTTTAGAACTGAAATTTTTGTTGTATTGATAGGCTGTCCATTGACCTGTGACGGAAAGACTTAGCGGCATAACACAATTTTAGAGGGGGGATGCGGTGATTTGATGATTTGGTTGCAAGGGGATCTCAGACTGTAACTTCATACTATGGGAAAATAATAAACTGGATGTGCGGGAAGTACTGAGTCAATCAACTTGACTTCATTTTTTTTAAATATTTATGAGTTTAAGCAACTTTTCTGATATAAATATGTATTTATAAATGCTTAGACAAAATTTAATATTATCATTCCATTAGATTAACTGATACATAAAATGAGCAGTAACATAACAAAGACATTATTTTTTGAAAATCTAACAGTTATCCCTATCTATAACACATTCTATACAGACGTTTGCCCAGGTAAAGTGACTATCGTATCGAGCTTTCTGGTTCTAACATTTATTGATGGCCAGTCCTTACGTCTGAAAAAATAAGCTGCGTTAAAACATACACTCCAATATTCCGAACACAGATCTTGTAGTAGCTATAGACATTGAACTTACTTAAGTTCATTTTTTCCGATTTAAAACTTTTCTCCTTTGAGTGGCAAATATTCTGCCTTAGCATTAATCATTAAACGCGCATGTCTAATCAAAACCGGTGCCACTGTATTAGAACGCCACACCGTGCAATAGAAAGAAGTCATGAAGAACGATTCGTCAGAAAGACTTGAAGACGAAACTTAATGGTGCTCAAAATATTTTCTAGGCAGTTGAAGTGGGAAATAGGGCTTAGAAACAATTGGACAAAAATTAAAGAAAATCGTGCACCCTTAAGGATGATGGAGGATGATCCATATTACCAAATGTAATATCTTTAGGGTTTTAAGCGACTGTAGTATAAATAAGAACGTGAAGTATAATTATGCCGATCTATGTTTTCAGCGTTTTGGTAAAAATGCTTACATTTCATGAATCAAGATGTGATCAGCAATTCATAGTAAATAATTCTCAAAGGCAAGTATATGTCCCTTTGTTAACAATAAATCTCCAAAGTTTTGAACACGGGAGCAATATTTTCTCTCAACAAGCGATTGTCGGGCCTCCCTACTACAAACCACTAAGGTCTAAATACTTTTCTACTATTATAATTTTTGTAGGAAGAATAACGAATGCATATCTTATTTCCTCTACGATTAAATGGTCCTTCTGGTACTGCTGCCAATGTTGTCTGCTCTTTTGTAGTCATAAATTGCAGTAAAAGTATTGTCCATTCAGAAGAAACCCTGAGCAGAACACAATTCAATTTATCGTCCATAGTAAGAACAACATCGATTATCAGAAACTCGGAAACGTATAACCAAATACCCATACCAAGGAAGACCTTACAATAAATATCTGCTTGTCGAATTTTGCTTTACAAATCGCTTGTTGTTTTATTCTTCGCACTTTTCACGTGTTTTATTATGAAATAGTTTGTTTTCGAAAGCTCTACCAGAGTGCTCGGTCGATATTGAAAGTTGTAGTTGCTTCAGAAATTATTTTTGATGTATTCTTGTTCATGGGTGATTTCAAATTTCTTCCTAAATTTTTACAAAATTAACGGAACTGATGCTGATACCAACAGACACATTTATCAAGAAAATCGATTTTTGTAACATGGATAGATACCAGGCAGCATCGCAAATAATGGCTCAAAAGATTTATTACTTCAATCATGCCTTATTTGTCGTTAGCAAGTGAATGCAGGCGAGATCTGTGCACAATAATGAGGATTTCAACATGTGATAGAATAAAATTGTTAGTAATGCGATACCTCTGAGATTAGATTGATACTTTTTTGCTTCAATATACAATTTATACAGACCAGACCAGATGTCACAGAGAAGAAAAAAATAACAACATATATGATATCACGGCTCAATACCTATCGTATTCACGTATTCAATTTTATTTTGTGTCTCTGGTATTTCCTTCCATAGATTTCACGGAAAAATGATGCCGATAAAGCGCCGACCTGTCAGACAACTTGTGGTAGCATGTTCATGAGGTTTACTGAATGCTCGATACTAATACTTTGCTAGATAATATTTCTGTATTTAAACAAATAATTGTGCAGTACTTAGGACAAGCTCAATTGGATTTTTTGGATGCAGACATCATATCGTGCTACAAAATATATTTTTTTCTCAATGATCGCACTTTTTTTGTACGTGGTTCGCAACTGAAACAGATCAAATGAGTATAAACTTTATCTAAAATTTTAAGAAACAGCGCCTCGCCCTTTAAAGATTACAAAGTCAATCCACTTCAAGTGTAAGCATGCCATGAGACTCACAGGTTCGGACTAGGAAACATTTTACGTCAGTGGTGACCTTTTTCGCTTTTTGGTGTATTATTTTATCGTATGAGTTGGCATGAATTCTTTCAGCTGTAGCGGATCGACTGACTTTTGTTTTTGTGAGAATGTTTGTTGACATGTTTGATGCAGGCTTTTATGCCGGATGTAAAACCTGCCTTTTTGGCATAAGTGTCACCGAACGAGACATTGTGATGATCTCTCGGGATTAACTATATTCATCTTTCGACAATTTGGAACCAGCTGGATAGTATTCAATTATATTATTGCTATTTTGAATCATACGCGGTATATAATATTATGCTATGGAATGGGAACAAAAATATCTAATTTGAACACACATTCGAAGATAATAGATCACCATATTACTTGTGTTAAAAAACGTTTACCACCGACTAGTTTACAGCTTCACCCTCCTCTTCTTCAATTTATAAAATAGAATTTTATAATTTCGGAAATGTGCTTTCTGGATCCATATGTCAACTTTTCAACCATACCTGACTCACTTCCGGTTTAATGGGTAGCTGCTCATCTGGCGCCAAGTATGGTTTTTGGGTCAACCTCTCGGACAAACCAGTACCTACCAGCTAAATTATATCTGCGATATGAAATTTGTTTTAATTACTATCACTGTTAATGGTGATGATCGCAGGTTCGACAGTTGTCCATGCTTGTCTATATCTATATGTTTTACACATTTTGGCAAGTGCTTATTTATACATGCTCTCGTGTATAAGTATTATTACTAAAACGCTGAACATATTCTTTTGATTACGCCTACCTTCTTATGTTGGTTCTCTTCGAATAACTTCCCAAACATATTTATTATAATCTGCTGTGTTTCGACAGGCAAATGATAGCGCAAACCACGGGTTTTCGTTGCTGCTTTCCGCTGAGTTCGTCTTTTTTCGGGAGATTCATAATCATTTCGACTCTGGTTATGTAGTGCATCAATGGTCTCCATATAATTGCATTTTCATCCACAGGAACATCGAATGTACGATGAATGGAAAACTCAGTGCGGTCCTGGTCTCGTCGCCTTGGCATTTCCGTCCTTTTTCTATTGGATGTTAACCGCTGTATCTGCCTTTGCCAAACAGTAAGCAGTTAAGTGGGTATTAAAAGATTACGATAAAGATAAGCGAATGTCGAACTGTCCCATAGAGTTTTGAATAAACTTTACTTAAACACTGAGACTTCTTAGAAGGTACTTTTATTGATTATTGATAAGGTGTTATTAGCACGAAAGCTAGCATAGTAGCAAAGTACGTGTCAAGTTTGAAAAAATCGGTTCGTGCTCCACCAAGTCATCCTGTGTAACTTTGTTTGAAAGGCTGTAGCGAGTTTCAGATCTCACTTCCCTAACCAAAATTGATTACTATCTTCTTTTGACAATCTCTGTAACATTTCACCTCGGAATAGTACATCTCACTTGTTCAATTTTACTTTTTATTTAATTGCAGAGCAACACGTAAACAAGAACGATATATGTAGTGCTCAAAACTAGTTTTACTTACAGCATAGGATATCCAGTAGCTGCCATATTTTTTCAATGGAGAACCAAAGCGCTCTAAATGTGCACGACTTTCAAAAAGTTTGACATGATCAAATGAACTTTTTAAAACATAATCTTCACATATAAGTATAGCACTAGACAAATCAGAGAGGGAAAACCTCAAACTATATTTCGAAAAATGTAAAATAAAACGGAATAAAATAAAATGTTTACATCCATCACGTCCACAGTGAGGTATAAAACGGTTTCATATATATGATTTACTACTGAATCCCAAGTATTGCTTTACAAAAATTGTCATCAAGAAAACTTTATTCGTTTTTTCAGAATATATATTAGATACTTCCTCTTTTGTAGGCAGGAAGGAATTGTGAAGTTGAGTACCGAACAAGGAGGGTGGTGTAGTGTTCATTACTACGAAGTAAATTACCACCACGGGTTGGATAATGATGGCTATTTTTCTTTGTCAGTAGTAGATTATATTTTATATAAATGATATGTTTATAGATGTAAATTCAAGGAAAGGGAAATATTCTATAGCAATGGAATGTGTAGCGGCATAACTCACAGGTATGGTAAACTATGAATACGAGTCTGAGAGCCATTTTTGAGCAACTAATACCTTATGAGTATTTATTAAATAGTATAATATATGACATGCGTTTATTGGTTACTGTTTAGCTGAATACTGTAGGAAGGCGTGATAGCTGCAATTGGTTATTCGTCGGTGTGATTTAAGGAGTGTAGAGTGACAGTTAATTATACTAAATGCGCTCTTATGTTCGTTTGTTCATGAGACCAACTAACAAACGAAATGATCGCGGAAAGCAGCAGAAGCTAACGAGAGGCATAGTATTGCCCTACAGTTATAAGGATGGTATCGAAAGGCTCGTTAAGGTCTAATTGGTTATGGCACTCAGAGAAAATTGTATATTTCTTAATAAGATAGGAGGTTGAATATCACCATGGCAATCCTAACCTTGTTTGCTGCTGTTCTAAGTAGTTGATTTAAGGTTATCCCAAACCAATTCCTCAAGTTTTTACAGCCAATAGGTTCTTCGTCTTCCTCGGCTTCTCTTGCCCTTGATCTTCCCTTCCATAATACTTTGTAATAGAATATATATAGGTTCCCTTATAACATGACCAAAACACTCTAGTTTTTTTGTTTTGAGGGTGTTAATTATTTCTTTCTCTTTTTGTATTCTTTGCCATAGTTGCACATTTGAGACCCTATCAGCCCTAGAGATCCTCAGAATTCTTCTATAGCACCATGTTTCAGACGCTTCCAGTCCGTCCACTTTCTTTAATTTCACAAATGTAGTTCTTGCACCCTCTATTCGAGCTCTTATTTCCTGATATTGCTCGACGGTTTCGCTTAACCAGGTTTCTAAGTATCTATATCTTCTTACTCGCTCTATTGACGCGTTGTCTATTGCAATATTTCCAATTAAGTTGTTGGTTTTTGTAAAAACCATGACTTCGGTTTTCTTGAGATTCGTGTTCAGATCATAACTCTTGCAACTGTTGTATAGATTTTGTACGACCGTTTGGAGATCTTCCAGTCTATTGGTCACTACAACAGTGGCACCGGCATACCGCATATTATTTATGATCTCTCCACTTATGGTAATTTCCTCTTGGCATTCGTTTAGACATTCACTGGAACTGCACACACGTTAAACAAACGCGAGGAAAGTATACAACCCTGGCGAACACTGCGAAAATCTCCACTTCATCCGAAAACTGGTCTTCAATTCTGACTCTCGCTCTTTGATTCCAGTACAGATTTGCTATAATTGTGATATCGCGGCCATCATGTTTTTTGATTTTGAAATTTGATTAAGTTTGTGATGCTGGACTCTAACAAAGACTTTTTCAAAATCAATAAAGTACGCATTTGCATCTTGGTTCATGTCTAGACACCTCTGCGTCAACACATTTATTCCAAACAGAGCCTCTCTGGTACCCATTCCTTTTCTGACTCCTACTCGGCTGTATCTATAACGTATTATAAAGAGTAATTCTAAACATTTTGTATTATGCCATTGGCACTACGCTACTAACTCTAATAGAAAACCGCCACCATCTAACTACTGGTATTGCCTTTCCTACATTTACGGCCATTTGAGCAAATGCCGATTTAGCACAAGCTTTAGTAAACTTAAGCTAAACTTAGCTGAGCTTAAGTAGTTCAACAAATGCCGGGTTAACACAAGCTTTATTTAACCTAAGCTTAGCTAAGCTTAGCTTGCCTTCTCAAAGTAAAAGTTTTATCTGTGAAACTTGTTGTACAGCCGTTATGTGTTTCACTACTCACTCTTTGTTCATTATCGACAGGGAATATTTTGGATGATGCATCTACAGTAATCATCTATAATAGTTTCCATAATAGTTTTGGTTTCATCAGGTTTAGTCCACCAGTGGAATGCGGCGCTAAAAACGTATCGCTTGCGAGAGCTAAAACCTAAACTGAAAATACCTAATAATATGTGGGAAATCAATCAAGCTTTTTCAATTATACATAACAAATGGCATGCATTGTGTGCAATGGAACAGTATAAACGGTGAGAGGTTCGTAGTGTATCCTGCATAATTTATGTCAATTATCTCTCTAAAACCGTAAAAAATGGAACAGTTCTCGTATTTGCTGGTGACGCTACTAATGGCTGTCCATATATGCTAAAGAATGAATGCAGTAGATACATAGTCTTCCTAAAACTAAAAAAAGGAGATTTGTACTGCTTCCGGGTAATGTATCTGAGTTTATGATAACAGTCCCTTATTTTATTCACGTCTCTTCATTTTATATACCATTATGCTGAGAATAATATTTGAGGTACATGACCTGCATAAATATTGTGATATATTTCGTGCTAGATAGTCCAGTCTTATACTTAATTATTCATTGAAGAAAATCCCTTCATACATGGTCTCCGACCGTTTGTGCATATTAACAGTTACCAGGTTACAACTATCAGACCTATCTTAAAAACAGATAGTACTAATCCTAATGGGTATCTATGCAAGCCTAAAAGTATTCCATGCTTACATATGTGTTAACAATTATCTTAACAGTTACAGTTAATTACAGTTTTTAATTGACGAAAATTCCGATTTGGCTATTCTCTTCATAAACAAACTTGTTATTTCCGAGAAAAGATCATCCGGAAAATGTAGCAACAACAATGATTTTTTCGGACAAATAATTCAGTCAGTGATACTATTTGAAAAACCATTACTTTATTACTTCTAAGTTTTGAATGAATTACCAAATGTAGGTGGGTATATAAATTCAGTCACCTTAACATTATTTCATTGAAAGCGAGGCACAATAAAAGACTCCTTATATAAGGACGTAACCGAAAATAATAAGATTGAAGCTATAGCATAATAAAAATTATATAGTATGACAATAATTGAAAATCTTCACTAAATCTCCTTCAAAATACGCTCCATCCTGTTCAATACACTCATCACACCGCCTTTTGCCACTTGTCATGACCATATTTTTTTTTATATTTTATAGCCTGTTTAGTATAAGCACTGCAGCGTTGTTGACCTCTAAATCCAACTCAAATCTTCGACCCCCCAATTATTCTTTTTACTTCAAAAAATAAAATGAACTCACATTGAGCAAGGTTGGTAGAGTTAACTAGGGGGGGAACCATAACTCTCACTCCCAATTCTTCAACTGCTCGCTGCTAACGCAACATTTACCAAAGAACGATGTGTATCACTTTCCTACGCTTTCAACTGTTTTGGCCGTCTGCTGACAAATTGTTACTCGATTTGCTTTTTGTTCACCAGTCATCATTTTTGTAATTCATAATCTGGTACTCTAAGGCCCGATTTTATCAACATGCATATTTAACAAAGAATTTGACAAAGCTTTTCTATTGGATGTTATTTAGCAAAAGCTTTCTGTTAGGTGATGCGAGTAAGTATCATCCAATAGTATTTTATCAATATTGGAAACAAAATGTCAAAGCTGGATGACACTTTACATCATATCGTATATAAGTTTTATAACAAAGCTATTGTTGTAACAAGTGTATATTTGTTGCAACATAGGCGATAAATGAGGTTTGCAGCTCGAGACGAAGTCAACGATCGAAATAACTATCTTTTGGAATGGTAAACACATTTATGTCGATGGTACAAAAAAATGTGTGTAACATGGGTAAAAAGCATAATGAATATTTTGGTTAAAAAAAAATAAAAAAAGTAGTTGCACAGGCTGGGTCTCGAACCAACACTCACCAACACCACCCACGGACACAGGAAATCGTTGTCGAACACTATACCGCTCGGTTACCCAGCATCTTGTAGAGCGGACCGCCTTAACGGAACATATCTGGCTAGGTACTTTATTACTGGGATTTGTGATCTAATTTCAACCATTCAAAAAGATATTTATTTCGATCATTGACTTCATCTCCAGCTGCAAGCTTCATTCATCGCCTATGTTGCAATAAATGTACATTTTAGTTACAGCTGTTACAGGTATTTTCACGAAGTACGTCACACGGGTTCGGGAGCCGTCGGCGTGTTTTCGGTTCTGGATTCAAAAACCCATTTTTATTTTGATATAACTTTTGAATTATTGCGAAAAAAAGAAAACAAAAACAGTTTTGTTGTAAGACTTATTATATTTGTTCTCTCCATTTATCACAAGAAAATTATTCAAAACCCTAATTTTTTGTCATCATTATTATTTAGCAGAAGAAAAAACCAGCGATCAAATGTACAGTTTTTGCGGAATTTGATTGGTTGGAATTAGCAATTGCTAAACTGTTTGATAAACAAGAAAATGCAATTTTTCACCCATTTAGGATGGAAAATCAGACTGGAAAAGATACTAGATGGTTCATAATGGTCCACTTTATATAAAGCATGTCATTTTTAATCTTTTTGAGGTAAACTTCAAGAGAAATCAATAGTTTTTAGAGTACTTTGACAGATACATGTTCTTGAACGGGTTGCTCTGATTGGTGAAATCTTTATGTATAGTTTGCTCAGTCAAACCGTAAGACAAACTCATATATGATCAAAAATTTTCACACAGTCGGGCAAGCGACTATCTCCAGTCATTCAGATTGCGACAGCCTAGGGCGTTGCCGGAAGTAGCAGACTTTTTCAAATACTTTTTAACCCTTTTCTTGTTCCGCAATATTTATACTGTTGTTCTTTAATAACTACATATTTCAATTGAAAATATTGCAATATTATACATGTTATGAAAGTACGTGGTGTAGAGAATTTTTATCATCGTTCAGTAACATTATAGGAAAATGCTGAAAATAGCAGAATTTGAACTATATTTCAAGAGAAACATCTGGCAACAGCCCTATTTGTCTCCGCATTTCTTTGCCTCGCATTATTTCCCTTGCCAAACAATAATACTAATTACTAAAAGATAAAGCATTGTTTAAAATACCGGAAAATTCATAAATCTCCATTATTTTTAGATAAAAATACTGCTGGAGTTTGGGTGGTAGAAACCTCAGCCAAAGAGTTCATGCAGCTTTTCAAAAAATATATGATTTACTACTGCAACAGTAAAATTCCGTCCAAAATAACCAAAACTCCACAATACATGTTCACACTAATATTCTTAGATTCTGATTCAGAGGCGTCTCTGTGTGTAAATTTTGCTTAGAATAATACCACTACTTGTTGTATAGTGTGCTTTTAGTAATAATTTCAGATCACATCCACATTCCAATATCAGCTAAATATTTTTTTAAAGGCAATATCATCGATTCAACTTTAATTAGTGTGCACCTTCACCACAATTCTAAATTCTTCTTAGAAAATAATAGCACATGCACCATTTTCACGCATCAAATGTTCGGGACTTTTCTTGACATGCATAGTTCGCCACAAAGCAGTTATCATTGAATTCCAAATATTTGTGATTTGAAACGAAAATCAATTATTATACTGTAGCAGTGTAGCAAGCACGATGTGAAATAGATATAGAAGGCCTTTATGAAAGTTCTGAGTCATGTTCCAAGGTCTTTGTAATTTATTCCCGTAGAAAGCCATGCCAGAACTAGTTTACAAAAACAAAAGTCAGTGCTTTTCGAATGAAAAACGTATTTAGAAATAAAGCTTATAAGCCTTTTTTTGTTGTTTTCGGCTAACAAGCGGAGTTTTGGTTGGGGGAGGTGTGGGGTTGCAAAAGTGAAGAATTTGTTGTACGCAGAAAAGACTGTCCATTTCCTGTGAATGAAAGACCATACGGCATAACACACTTTTTCAGGTCCTTCCTAACGTTTCCTTGCCTATTACAGAAACCAAGGTAATTTTCTGATGTACAAACATACGAATATTGCTTTAGGTCGTTCCGTGTTGTGTAACCTAGAAATAACCGAATTGATTTTAATGAAAATTTGACACAGTATTATACCTTGGCGAGGATGGAAAACATGTATGGTTTTTAAAAGGCGTGTCAATGGTGGCGCTGTCTTAATCAAAAAACTAATAATATGAGGGTAGGGGGGTTGTAAAACTGAAAAGTTTGTAGTATTGATAATAGGCTGTCCATTGACCTGTGAAGAAACGACCTAGCGGCATAAAACATTTTTTTTGGGGGGGGGGGCTGGCGATGGTCTGGTTGCAAGGGGATGCCAGACTATAGCTTCATGATATGGGAAAATAATAAAATGGTATCACCGTAATGTATGGGAAGTACTGAGTCAATCATCAACTTGACTTTATTTTTTGTATTCACATTCCCATTGGGAGTTCTCTATAAAATGTAATAAAGTACACATATAGTATGTAATATAAGACAAAAGGATGCTTTGAAATTAATCACCCCTAAATCATCACTAATTAAAGACTCAATTATATACAATGGAGTGAAGATTTATAACAAACTTCCTCACTCTTCTAAAATCCAAAAAGATTTAAAAGTTTTCCGTAAAACACTTAGAAATTTTCTGTTACAAAGACCCTATTACACACTAGGTGAGTTCTATGACGAGTTCTAGTGAATATTCCACATTTTGTTATTACGTAGCTTTGTGAATAAGAATATTGTAATTTCTTAGTCAATAAAGTATATTTATCTATCTATAGTACTCAGTAAAGTAGAGTACGTAATTTATTTGAACACAATTTTGACGATTTTTGGAGCCTTAATATGCTTACAGATTGTATTTTGTATAATGTGATGTATCAGAGAAGTACCTTATGAAGAGGATTTATAATTTCTCGCTCATAGTGCTACCTGAAAATTTTTCAAACCTGCTGTTTATTAATACAAATCCTAGAAACGTAAAATTTGTGTTAGTTTGCCAATATATAGCCGAGTTATGAACATATTGGTATTTTATCTCTATGGACTAGCTTATGTGTTCTAACCCAGATTTATCTGTCTCTAAAAATGTTCGGGTTATTATATTTTTAATATTATTCTTAGTTAAATATTACTAAGACAACAAATCATATGCGATTAACTACAAAAGCAAATGCGTTGGACGCTAGCCTGATTGAAATTTCTGCTGCTTTTGTAACATTTATGAAGATATAAAGTATGGGAAGAGTAAAATTCAATATCTTAATTAATTAATCAGGTGAGCTGCAAAAGTTATAATGAAATTAATTATGATTATTAACATTAAGTAAACAAGAAACGTTTACACAAAAGAACAGTAAAAAGGAGGCCGGAAGTTTGCAAAAACCGGGTGACTAGCAATTCGATGTGTTTCATTGACCCCCCATCGACTGAAATAAAGTGTTTACAGTTTACGTTTTGAATATTATTACCAGTGAAGCAGAGACGCAACTACAGCGAACTAGTATGAACGGGTTGTTTAATGTTAAACTTAATTGAAATGACACAAGACGTGAAAAATTACAGTTCAGTTCGATTCAGATTAAATTTTTTTTTTAAATAAATAAACGTTTTAGAGAATACGTATTCTTAGAGTGATTAAAAAAAACCTTTAGCCGGATATGGTTTTTATTATTCATACAGTAATTACATTTTGATAATAGCGCATTTACTTTATTCTGTAAGAGATTGTCGCTTTCGAAATTAATTTCACAATATTTACAATAAAAATAAATTTGAAACGTTAAAAATATCAATCTTCACGTACTAGGGTGAGTCAAGTTCAATGCCTCGGACTCTTGTGGCCAAACCATATCACTTTTTAGAAAATTAACTTTGAGAGTGTATGTCGAGGCGGAATATATTCTAAAAATAATGAGTTTTGTACAGGGTGTCTAATAAAAGCGTGCCATATCAAAGTTTTCTTTTAACGGAACACCCTGCATATTTAGATTTGCGGGTCAATTCTAGTGTGAATTCATATTATCACACGTGGGACCTAAAGCGAACCACTTAGGTGCAAATCACAACTTTTGGTATAAGTAGGTATCAGAAAAAATTGAGTATCGCAGCGATTATAAAACTTAGAGAGCTGTGACTTTGCCTTGTCACTAAGCATGACATTTGTCAGTTTAGGTTAGACGGTCAAGTTTATAATAGGAGAAATCGGTAGACCAATTAAGGAAACTTCAATCAGAGATAACTTGATTTTTTCAAATGTGATTCCCTAATTATTTGTATACAATCGAATGTAAAATTTGATAGCCGATGATGCACGGTAAAAAATATCAATCTCTGGTAGTTTTCACCTAATTTCAAATTTTCAATCAAACCGGTGTTTTCCAATTTTCCTACCTATAAGCAGGCCATGAAATACAAACAAAAAAACTGTTCAGATGTAAGAAAACAACCAACTTAGCAGAAATATATAGACGAACTAGAGTAAATAGATAAAATTATATAAACGACTTATAACAAGTCAGGTCTAATCAGAAATAACAGAGGTAACACATCTAAGGTCAAAAAGCAGCTGAAGTACGACAGAAATGGACATTTTTGACAGCATACCAGCTACCACTATATTCCAAAGATTGACAGTTCACAAAACCATTAAAATTATTGAATTCAAAGGAAGTCTGCCGCCGAGCGTTGCTGGCAATTTAATAGCTTCAAAATGAAGTTTCACATTGAATCATTTAAAAAAGTAGTAATTCCCGTCAGGCCAAAAATAATTATACCTCTGACTGGAGTTCTGCAAATTATTCGGCAACCATAAGCAAGATTGTCTAAAATGAAGAATGAGTTAAAAACCTGTTCTAATTATAAAACATAATTTACCTGGTACAAAATTAAAGCATCATTTGCCAGTATTCCTTTTTTTCCTATCTTGCTGATAGTTACTAAAAAATTTTAAGGGCTACAGTAAGACTGTCAGAGGTATCGTTACTTTTGACTTTGGAGGAAATGACTACTGTTTTATACTATTGAATGTGAAATTGTGTGCTAAAGACTGGTGGCAGCAATCGCTGAAAGTTTTCCTTTTATTTTGAAGATTTCAGCGGTTTTGTAGATTTTCAATCTATAATACATTGCAGTAACTAACAAGCTCTGAAAATTATTATCCATCTCTGTCTAATTCCAGCTTCTCTTTGATCTTAGAAATGTTACCGTCGTTGTTTCTAGTTAGGTTGATTGGTGGCAGAGATTTTTTGTAATCTTGTTCCTTCACTCTATTTCGCCTGTATGTTTCTGCGAAGTTAGTTGTTTTCTTCCACCTGAACACTTTTTGTTTATATTTCATAGACTACTGTAGTCTGCTTATAGGAAAGGAAATTGAAAAGCACCGATTTGATTGAAATCTCAAAATTAAATCAAAACTACCAGACATTGATTTTCTCAACCTTATATCATTAGAAAGCTATCAGTTTGCACATTTGATGGTATAAAAAAATTGAGCATTCGCATTTGAAAAAGCCAAGTTACCACTGACTGAAGTTTCTTTATTTAATCTACCGATTTCTCCAAGCACAAATGTGTTTCAGGCTTGACTGTCTAGCCTAAGCTGACACATGTCATGCTTAATGACACAGCAAAGTCACAGCCCTCTAAGTTTTATAATCGCTGCGGTATTCAATTTTTTCTAATATCTACTCATACCAAAAATTGTGATTTGCACCAAAACGGTTCGCTTTAAGTCCCATGTGTGATATATGAAGTGATACTAGAATTGACCTGGAAATCTAAATATGCAGTAATGCACAGGGTGTTCCATTTATAAAAAACAACCTTGATATGTCACGCTTTTATTAGACACCCTGTATAAAGTTCGTTATTTTTAAAAGGTAGTCCAACTTGACCTACATACACTCGCTAAGTTAATTTTCCGAAAAGTGACGGTATCGTTTGGTCACAAGAGTCCGAAGCGTGGAGGTTGACTCACTTTCGTTGTAAATGTCTTAAAGTTGAATTTTAAAGCTGTGTCAAAAGTCCAATGAAAGCATCTTTAGGTAATAGCTGAGAAGCATTTTTGGTCTACCAGATTCTGTTCAACAGTTCATCCGATTTTGACAAGGAAACATAATAACTATTTGTGTTAGCGGCGGTTGTTCGTAAGTTCTCGCATATACATATAACGCCGCACAGAATACCAAATGGAGCACAACAATAAAAGACGTTTTCTCCCAATCTAGCGCTCCGAGAAATAACAAGTGCTGGCGGCATTGTGTCGGGCCGGCTGCAGAATAACAAGTGACGGTGCCATCACAGTCTCCGGTATTTCCGGCTTGCTCAGACTACCGATCGTAGACGGCCAAGACAGCTTTGGGGTAGATACGGTACAATGTCATTCAGGGAGATCCAAGCTTGGAGCCTTACAACAGACATTCAAGAAAAGTAACATGTCGAAATTCCGGTTCCTCTTAGGACATCCGGATTAATTCAATTTTTGGTTATTACTCTTTGAATTAGTATTCTTAATTTTTGCTATACAGGGCATTCCTAAATATCTTGCACACACAAGAGGAGTCGATTCTTTGACTTTCTTATAACTGAAATTTCAAATAATCATAGGTCCGCAGATGCTCCATTACCGATCTACAGGGTGTTGAAGTTTCAATATTTTTTAGTTTTTTCTTAATAACGCTCTCAATTTTGAAGAATTTACCTCATATTTTAAATATAAGAACTACAATACGAGTTACATAATAACACATGTCAAACAGTTGACAGAATGGACAGGGTGATACTTTTAGGAGTCATGCCCCCTTTCTTACCCTGAACTGCTTTTTGGTGCATTTAGCAACTCTAAAGTTGACGACATAACTCACTGTTTGAAATAATAGATATTAAATTTAATGAAACAAAACAGTTATCAAAATAAAGCGATGGCCTTCTAGACCATATTTCGAATACATCATTCTCATCTGCGATAAGTATTGGAGATATAAAGAAATTACAAGAGTATAGCAAGTTTTTAAGTAAGATGAAAAAATTGTTTTTTTTTTCGAATCTACCTTGTAACTCCTATTGCGTATTTTATATTGTTAATTTAAAATAAATATCTCAAAAATTGAGACAGCTATTGAGAAAAAACTGATAAAATATTGAAACTTCAACACCCTGTAGATCGGTAACGAAGCGTTTGCGGACCTATGTTTATTTGAATTTTCTGCCCTTAAAACCACCTCCTCCCTTCATTTGTATATGATATTTAGGAACACCCTATATACTAGGAGCCAATGAGATCCTACACGGAGGTTTTAGTTTGCGTTTCGGTAGTATACAGGGTGGCCAATCGGGCGACGTTATTAATTTTTTTAGATAGCCCGTGCCGAGGCCTATCCTAAACACCCCCATATATGTGTAACGATTATTGGTAGTTTTCGAGTTATGATTTATTTTTGGAAAATTTAGAGATTTTCCAGTGTTTTCAAGAAATCGTCGAAAACAAAAACACAATTGCTTTTTGCCTTTTATTTTTTCGGTAATTATACTCAGTATTGAACTTGTTTTGATATGCAATAAATAAAACCTGTACATACGACCAATAATTAAGTACATTTTGGGTCCAAAATTAATTTGAAATCGCTGTTTTTAGGAGAACAAATTTCAAAATAAAATAAAAAATACGTGTGCCTGGTTCTGGAGCTCCAAACTAATCTTAAAAACTTTGCAAGGCATTACGCTTTCGAAATAATGATGGAAAAGTGGCACTTATGGGAGAATTTTGCGCCGTACGTGACTGTTAACTTTCCATACAACTTAATTTAGCAGAAGTTCATCAGTACATAGCAAAAACACGTCAAAAATCACAATTCGGTATTAGTTTTTTTCATTAAAAGTCATTAAAACATCAATGTTTATCGAGTTTATTAGTTGTTACGAGTTTTTTTCTTTAATATATCGTGATAAAATAAAATAATACTGTTTTAAATAATTTTGGAAATTCCTGAATTATCACCTTTTTACCTTTAACAGCTACGTACGGTGTAAACTGCCCCCACAAGTGCTATTTTTTCATAATTATTTCGGTAGTGTAATGTCTTGCAAGGTTTTTAAGATTAGTTTGGAGCTCCAGAACAAGGAATACGTATTTTTAATTTTATCTTGAATGTTTTGGTCTCCTGACTAAAAACAGTGATTTGAAACATTGGGCCCAAAATGCACTTAATTATTGGTCGGATGTTCAGGTTTTCTTTATTGGATATCAAAATAGGCTTAACACTGAGTATAACTAAAGAAAAAACGAAAGCCAAAAAGCAGTTTTGTTTTTGTTTTTGACGATTTATTGAAAACACTGGAAAATCTCTAAATTTTCTAAAAATAAATCATAACTTGAAAACTATCAATGACCGCTAGACACATACGGGGGTATTTTGGATAGGTCTCGGTACGGGCTATCTAAAAAAAAATTGTTATCTCTCTATCTGACTGGAAATGAAACAACTTTTCAGGAAGATCAATTTATCTTCAAAACTTCTAAGGGTCATTTGCTAATTGGAAATTAAGTCCAGCTTTCCAGATAGTGCTTACTCTGAGACAATGGGGCGTTTCTGGACCACCAGAATTGAGAATTTCGTGAATACTTTTTGAGCACGCCCAGTAATAAAACATAGGTAAATGATTTCAAATAATAATAACGAAGGTCGATCTGTTACTTGCCTACTCTCTCTCTGCCAAGACTCACCATGGTCAAAGTGTAAATTGTAAAAAAACTGAAAATATTGCCGCTTCTTGTAGCTAGCCCTTATTTTTGAGAGGAAAACCAATGAAATGGAAGTTAGAAATAGCTAAAAAATCGCCATCTTACTGTGTGTTTTGCGCAACCAAAAATCGCCAATCTCCCAGCTACGAATTTTGTTCGCTTACTCGCTTTTGAAATCGTCACTTTGGCAGAAAATCGCCACATCTGGCAAGCCCAGCTTTCCTATCATGTATTATCGCTGTCTGGCACATTATCTTCTCATATGAGCGTCTGCATACGCTGATGTTTTAGCTTTCAACCTTCAATTTAATTCACGTGGCTACCTGTAACTTCTTGTGTGACCTTATACTACTAAAAGTAATAACCCCGGTAGTAACGCTTCTACAGCCCTTTCCTTCCAACCTGTCGTGCGTAAACTTACCTACTACGGTACGTTTTACCACATTAACAAATACAAGTAGGGTCACTCGCCGTGCCGCTTTTGACGTGATGAGTCTCACAAATGCGAGCCGCCTCGAATTCAGAGGGGTTGCCTTCGTGCGATCTCGATTACCTACAGGGAATCCGAGTCGACGACAACGGTCGACGTTCACTTTACTTATACGGGGGTCAATAGAAATGTATTCTATATAGATAGAATATAATTTATTATTCAATAAACCACTCAACACAATAACTGCAGATGCAGCTACTGGGGTGGCAAATAGCTCAAGGAGTATTATATATCATGTTTTGTCAGATAGATGTAGTAATTTGAAATGTACGATTCAAGTAGTAAGTAACAGTCTGATCATTCATAATTTTGTTGTCAATAACCTTAGGTGTAAACATAAAAGTACTTGCGACGAAATATAGAAAAGAAGTAAACAGAACAGATCATAAGAAATTCATCTCAAAATTTGAAAAGAAAATTCAAGCTACAGAAGTTCAATCATTCCAGGAACTAATTGACTTTAATGACTTCTTGTAAAAAAGATTCGGAATTCAAAAAGACGTACAAGATACGTGAAAATAACGACTGGATAAATCAGGAAATTCTTGAAATGATTAAAAACCGAGTCAAAATTATAAACAAAAAGTTATAGAACTGGGAAACACGAATTTGGAAAATAAATTTAAAGAGCTCAAGAACCAAGTCAGTAATAAAAGTAATAAAATCAAAGTATTAAAAACAGATATTTTAAAAATCAATGGGAATACGTAGGCTCAAATATAAAAAAACAATGGGGCCATATACAGAGCATGTCGTCGGCATTTTTTTGTGAAATACGCGCAAAACGCTCAATAACACTACTTATTTAGGCACCGCGGTAGATCCGACCAATTGTATCCCGTGTACCATGTCGCGTGTTAGGTGGACTGACCCTGTAAACCACAGCTGTTAGCGTTCGGCTACTGCTCAAGATCGCCGGGCGCCAGAATCCGCCAGCTTGCGTAGTATCCGAGAGCATAGCTGGAAAGACCACATTGGGGGCGGAGCTTAGAGTGACCCTACTTGTCTTTTAATGTACGGTGCTTTTACCCACTTTCGTATGTCCATCCTTCCTCAAAAAAAATAGCGCTACAAATCTAACGGTTTGCCATCTAACGCAAAAAACGCCCTGGTGTATCACTAAAGCACAAGACGATGTACAATATAACAAAGCTCCGAGGAAGTAGACGATTAATCTTTTTATCGCGCCGAGGTTTACCGTAGGGCGAAATAGCATGTGATAGAATTTGATTTGTGGATGGATTTGAAGGTCATCATCACCACGCCATTTATCATGAGCAAATTGCTCCTTGCGTATGACAAGCCAACCATATTTCACGTGTTGGCAGATAATAGAAAATAAGGTCTAAGTGAAGCTCAGCAACTAGCAGAATAATTAATTTCGTTAGTTATTATCTTGGAGAAGTGAACTTGTTGGACACGCTTCCTGCTTTGATATTATTGAAACCGTATGGTTGATTTTATCGTGTTTCAGTGGACGTTTAACAAAAACTTATTATGCTTGAGAAAGGTTTAACTCACGTTCCATCCACCGATGTGGCATTTAAAATTTGACAAAAAGTCATGAGTGAATAATAAACGAGAGACTTGATAGATCATATAATAATATTTTGTTTTCCATATAGACACAAAATATATAGGACTCGCCACAGTAAACATTTAGCCACTAACAGTAACACTTATACATTGACAAAGTCAGAGACGGCATAATAATATTCATAAAAGAAAAGCTTAAATTTAAACAATTGCAGTATTATATTACAACATTTAAGAGTGCTATGTGCAAGTCACTAAAGGTTTTCGCGGACGCGTTTTAAACTGGGTCGGGACTAGTCGGATGAAAAGGGCATCCTTGGTATGATTAAGGGGCCTGGATACACACATTTATACATACGTATTTGCCATGTAAAACACGGACTCACAATTTCTCGCATAACTCACTCTATCTTCAAACTACATATATAATATTTCAGAAGGCGGTATTTAAATAGTTGCACAAGCGCAAGCTTTGTTCTTCAATTTGCTCTATGAGTCATTACTGTAAGTTTAAGGGTAACGTCAGGAGCTTGAAAATGCGAAAGTCATTTTTATGGTGACCTTTGGACTTTACCTTTGGACTTTTTGACCTTACCTTTGGATTTTTGGATTTATCTCCCCTCATCTTAGACACACACACTGGAGAAAGGGAACAGGCGGCCACGCCTCCTCGCTAACACGGGAATACGTCCTTTCTTGGATTCTCAATTTCGCGCGCTACACCCTAGACCCTTAAGGGTGTTCGCGGTATGTAAATCTGGTATGTAAGCGAATATGTTTACATCTTAGAATCAGTTTACGTGAGCAGTTTCATACTTAGTACGTGCGTTGTCATACTGTGCATGCGCTTTTTATCCAAACTAGTCTCGAACCAGTCCGGGATATGATCCGCGAAAACAACTTCTATCTTGCCTCTTGCAGCGGTTTTGAATGTCTTTGTTGAGCGAAAACTGATTCTGACTTTGATAGATCTAAACCGGTAGCTCATAAATTAAAAAAGCTGACAAGTTAAGTATTTTAAACTTCCTAAATAATTCCCTTACAGGTGCGTGTACTGGAAACCTCTGCCATATATTTGTTTTGGGTTAAAAAATTTTTATGGGCGTAGATGAAACAGTTCCCAAAGCAGATGCTGTACCTTAATCTTGATTCGACTTGCGCTTGATACAATGTAACTAGTTGGTGTTCAGTAAGTACGGTTTTTAAATTCTTGAAAGCATTTATTTATTTTAGTTTATTTTTTGCTATGTACAGATATTTATGTAAAGCAAAAATATAACAGGCTATCGTCCGTAGAAGGTATGATACCTTGTGCACTGCCATCAACCAAGTGACATACACGTTGGATTTGGTGTTTAATACATCCCTTGATTACTATTCTTCATATTCGACTGCTAGGCTGCCTTCATTCATACTGGTAAACGCGATGTTTGCAGACTCCCAAAACTGGTCGTAACGAATTTTTCCCTGCAGATCTCCACATTTTTTCTGCTACTTTATCAGAACTGAAATTTTGACAGGTTATTTGACATAAGTTATATAATATTAATTTAGTAATGCTAAGTATAGTTACGTAACCATCCAACCAGATAACCATCAGTGTGCAGTCTCACTCACATTTTTGATGGAAACGGATATACCTACTTGTAATCATATTGTTATGCATTATGCCATAAAACATAGCTTGGATACAAGATGTTCACAATGAATTCTAAAAGCAAGATGTTCGTCTAAGCCCTAAAAATTCTGTATTTGATTTTACTTTTTGTACCGACTTATCGGCAATTACATTTAATGGATGCAAGCTTCTCTGGACATTATGGAAACCTATTAATTGTATTTTTGGGAGCTTAATGATTACTTTTCTCTGAACCGTTTTTTTAGTTTCGCCAGTAAGCTATTTGCAAATGCTTTGTAGGACACTATCTTGGCTATCAGACAATATAATCAATGTACCGTCGGCCTATACAATAAAATGTGCTTCACTGGGAAAAAACGTAAACAAAACTGGACGAAGAATACTACACCTATACTAACATTGAGAGAACTAGAAATAGCGAATATTAAATCCATCTTTAATATTTGAATGTCATATCTTTTTTTTTTAATTTCTGTAAGCAGAAATTTGAGTTTTCACTAAAAATTGAATTAGCCTTAAAGTGACTCATATTTCAAAGTTGCCTAAGGTGACCACAAAAACTCTTGTTTAAACACGCTACTCGGAACTGCGCTACTTATGAGGTATTTCGTCTCCCTAAAGCACAACGGATACCCTTGAAATATTGTATAAAGCATATTTTAGTCACAAACAGTCATTTAGCGCATAACTTGCACTGAAAATCACGGGCTCATAAATTGGAATTTTTTGCAGTTATCGATATTTCGCCTCTACCAGCAGGACAGATGCCTGCCATAAGAATTTGTATCGATAGGCATTGCCGTTGTAATAAATTTAATACCATCCGACACACAGATTGTTCTGAAAATATGAGTCTCCGAAGACAGGTATGATCAGAATTAATTGTGAGGCTTAAAACGTGTACAATCGACAATTATTTATTGAATAGAAAGGCCATGTAAGTGACTAATTGCTGTACTCATTAAAGTAATAAGCTTTGGCGCTTAACTACATCGACACCTACTGCTTTTAAAGAAGGCAGTAAATAATCGTAGATGATATCTCGATAATAAAACGGCTTTGCAGATAAAGCAAGAACATATGCTTAAGCATGAAACAGGCGAATCAAGCAAGTAATTTGGTTATCAAAGCTAAGCGTAGTATGATAGAAGAATGCATGATGAACAACTATTAGTATATAACTGCCACTCAGCCGTATATGTATACGCAGACTTGCCTTCAAAGGAAAAATTAAATCAGTTCGGTTAACTAATAGTGCCTTTGCCTTAAGATTTTTTGGTGGTTTTGGTGATTTGTTCATATCTCTGTCAATCAAAAAATACTAGCTTATAAACCGCCGATGTTATACATTTTACATTTTAACATACTCGTTGAGGCTCCATGGTAATGTTTCATGTAGAATGGTAGGTAATCAAAAAAATATGTATTAGCAAACTTCAGCACGTTCTATTCTTACACCTTAGTCACCATTAAAGGCTGTATGCAACGGTCCTATTTTCCATTCTAAATATTTGACATACAATTGGACAAAAAAATGGGATGGCTGCGCATCCGCTACCGCGCACTCTTACATCCAGTTTGTTCGAATATTTAATACGTGTTCTAAATATTTGGGAAAATGGATCTAACACTGCGTGCTGATACACTTCCTATTTTAATATTTAGCTGTTGGGGGGGGGGTGAAAGTGATGTTAGGTATATGCGTGAATATAACGTTTCATTCAAAAATGGTGGATTACCCGATACATTTACATAGTCTCGACAGCAGTACAAGACAGTCTGGTCAAAACCGAAAAGAAGAATAGACAAGCAAAGCAGTAGCCAGTGCGAAAAAAAGATAGTAACAGAATTTTTTTCAAAAAGTCGCTACAAATCGGTGTATTTTGTTAAATCGCAGCTACGTCTCAACGTAATCAAAATGTCGCTATTTTCGCGACAAGTCGCTACGAATGGCAACACTGCCCGGACACTGCCTGTGCGACGTCACAGCTAAAGATAGAAACATCGCCACCGACGCGTTATTGTGAGGTCACATGTCAAAATTTATATGTCACTTTGGGTTATGTTGTCGGGTTATGTGACGTCAAAGTCGCGTCGGCGGTGGTGTTTCCACTTTTCATCTTCCGCCGTGTGGGCCGTAGAGTGGGGATGAAATTGTTTTATAAATTAAAAAATTATATACAAAAAAGAAATATACAAAATCCGGGACATTTTCCGGGACGGTGTAAATGCGGGACGGCTCGTCTGAAAACGGGACAAAACCGCAAAATCCGGGACGAATGGTCACCTTAGCTTCCATCCATACTTTTTGTCGAACAATGGACGTGCGGCATCGGGAAATTTGTCCACTTGGTAACACAATATGAATTTCAGGGACAGGAAAGACTTTTGGAGAACCCCATTAAAATATTGTGAAAAAAGCAACCAAAAGTATAATACTGTAGCCCTAGACCTAATGGGTTATAATAAGATTACCAACTTGACAGTTTACATATTATGTACAGAGGACCATGGGTTGGAATGCGACTAATGCGCATGCCCTTGTCCTATATTTGTAACAAAATACTTGATCGTTGCATACCGGAGAATAACTAATCCTTCCAATTTGTATAATATTTCTTTGTCAAATTTTTTGTCCAATATTTAGGATAGTGACGTACAGCCTTACTATCTCTATACTTCCCACCCCAGAATTTTGACCAAAAATTTATTTCGTTTATTTGATAATTAAAAATACGTCATGTAATCACAGCCCTATACAAGGGAGGGCGAGAGGTCTAATTACCCGCCCCTAATGGTTTTTACCAAGGAACGAATTGTTCATATCTAAATTTGAGGTACGTAATTTATACAAACGGGTATTGTTGCAAATTAGGTATGTTTTCATATACATTGTGATTCAAATAAAAATAATATCAATGCATAATGTATTTCTAGTTTAGCATATTTTTTGCACTAATTTTATTTTTCTCGTATTTATAGATATTTCTGATATTCCAAATAAATAATATGAGTCAGGTACCATTGAATTCAAAATGAAATTTTGCAAAACTTGTGATACTTCAAAATCAACTGCATGTTTCTTGAACAATTTCCTAAATCGCATAACGTGACTGGAACTGAAAACATTGATTAACGTACTATCTACTTTTTTACATATGTAAATATTGTTATTTATTAATGCTTAAGTTTATAATCATTTAGTTTTTTGTGCTGTGCTAATGAAGCTGCAAGCCTGGCAGGCTCTTATCGCTAATGAAAGAGGGAAAATACTACATTTGCTTAAAATACTTGGGAAAGGATAACTACTATTTATTTCCTGAGCAATTGCGCTAATTATTACAACTTTGGGTTCAAATATTAGAACAGCGGCTCTCTCTTCAGCAGGTTCTAGTAGATCTGTAAAAAAAGTCCACTAGGAAGCCACAAATTTTGAGTGTTGGTGTGTTTAGTAGGCAAAATTGGTTCATATATCACTTTCCTGCACATTTTCTTCCCCTAATAATCTACTACTTACTGACTTTATAAAGAGATAGCTATGATGTTCCTATTTGAGCAGCAAAAAAATCGATCTTTATCCAAGTATCCTGTATATCTTCTTGTATGCTGCGTTACGTTTTTAAGTTTTTCATCATCTCACAGAGTACTCAAGAACAACTGGGCTCACAATTTTGTGAAATTGCATCTTAAGTCTTGCTGTAATTACATCTCTTCATAATACTTTAGCAGCGTCTAATTCTATGATAGCTTCCATTTTCTCTCAAATCGGCACCAATTATATAAGGCACTGTCAAGGGATTCCTCTAAATTTAATAAAACAGAATCTGTATTGATGCGTGAAAGCTTCATGTCACTTTAACCCTTAATTACGGACACCTGTTTTTGTTACATAACTACGGACCAGGAGTCTCCGAGACTCCATCGCAAAAAGGCCTCTGTTCCTGTTTGGTATATTTTTTTCTGTTTGTGTCCATGGATAATAATTCGTGAACATACTTTTGAACAGTTTATTGCAAAAAAGTTATACAGTCATGAAAATAACAGGTACAAAAAGCGATAAATAAAAGAAGTCCAATTTTCACAAATATTTGACCTTGTATTAAGTGAACATTTTTTATTCTTATAATACTCAACAAAAACGGATTATTTGTGATAAACTGAATCAACAAAGGTTGGACGTATAAGAAAATAAACGAAAAAGATTCTTAATTCTAAAAGTAAAAAAATCTGCAAGCCATGTTCTGGAGGCTCATTTTGACTACTAGTCTCCTTTATCGCAGCACCGTATGCAACATTTTCGTGAGCACTGGAGGCAAATGGGTTTTTTGCACTCTATGCACGTGAATGCGGTCTTTCTTTTCAAGTTGGAAGGACATATGTAACAATATTTGCGAATCTGAAGACGGTTTTCATTGTTTACTTCCGATGGCGGTGTGGGTATCTGTAAAATCCGAGAAATTAGAGATCTCAGTTCCCTATTTGTCTGAGGCTTCTGCAGTCTATTACGTAAGTGGGTTTCTGTTAACTGGCTTGCCAATCTCTTAACAAAATGAAAACGTTTGGTGTCATTTCCCGGAAACGATGAATACATGATATAAGAGTTTGCACTACATATGTCCAACAGTTTGAAAAATATTGCCATAGGCCATCTCCTGGTGCGTCGACTACAGCTATATTTGGCGCATTTCTCATCCATTGCATCCACTCCACCCTTCGTGGAATTGTAAAATGTGATTATTTCAGGTTTTCCAGTTTCTTGGTCAGTTGATTTGGAGTGATGCATGGACGATAAAAGTATTACCGCTTTATTTTTCTTTGTTGTATATGAAACAATGGTCATATCTTTTTTAAATCCATATTCGGTGCTACCAACTTCACGGCCTTTTGTGGGTAGTAATTCCGGGGGAATTTCCCTTTTATTTTTTTTTCAATGTGCCAACAAAGGTAAGCTGATTTTTTCGCAGATGTTCTACGAGCTCAAAAGAAGAAAACCAGTTATCAGCTGTGACATTTCGATTAGACCCATATAAAGGCCTAGCGAGTCTGACAACTGCTTGGGAGGGTTTACTCAAATGCTTATCTTCATCTGTCAGTCCACGCCCATCGCTGTCTTTCCCTGTGTACATATATGCATTATATAGATAATGAGTTCTTGCGTCAGTTAGCGCCAAAATTTTTAGTCCATATTTTTCAGGCTTAGAGGGGATGTACATTTTAAATTTGCACCTCCCTCTAAATCCCACCAACATTTCATCGACGCATGCTGTCGCTCCTACCACATACGATTTCTTGATATTTTCAACGAACATATCAAAAAGTTCAGAAATTGCAGCTGCTGGATCATCCTTCATTCTTTCTTCTCGAGTGTCCGAATCATCAAATCGTAGAGCCACTAATAAAATTGTGAAACGTTCCATGGACATAACCGCTCGAAATATCTCTCGACCTGAACCATCTGTCGCAAAAATACTTCTACAGTCTTCACGGTTCGATTTAAAGATAGTAGTATACAGCAGTAGTCCTACAAAGGCATCCATTTCGCTACGTGTCAGGTCTTCGAGTTCAGGTTTGTTGATCCGTTTGTATTTTTGTCTCATGCTAGCTAACTTTTTATTTGTCCACAAAAATATCTGGTGGCACATTTCCACAGAAAACAGTTTTCTGAAAAGTTGTAATGGATTTGTCTTATCTTCAATGTCTAAACGTGCTACAGGTACTCGTACAATGTTGTGGGCTTGTGTTCGGATATTTCTTTGAGGTTCTATGGTACTCCATTTACATCGATTTTTTCCATATATGTATATTTTCTCTTGCCTTAGCTTTTTCATTTTAGGTTCATGTTCACTTAGCATGTCTTCATCGGAGACTTCACTATTTTCAGTGTCCGGTAAATACTCAGTATCATCATCACTAGCCTGCTCACCAACGTCCTGTTCGCTTTCCGAATCATGATCACTTTCGATACATACTTCTTCGTTTTCAATGTCACTGCAGTCACTATCTATCTCGTTATACCATTTCAACACCTGTTCTTCGAAATCCGCATCCAAAACATTGACGCGTTTTGAAGTACTGGGCATAGAACCTGCCATTGTTTTTCAGATATATATCACGTTACTACGGACATGGAGTCTCATAGACTCCCGACGTGTGAGAACTCGAACACTGCAAATACGACGTAACTGCCACTTTGAGGCGTAACAGAGCACTGAAGGTCAGAAAGGTACACCAAGCGCTAGTGACGAAAAATAAATGTGGTGGGAGTAGCAGACCAATATGCGTAGCGTGGAGTCTGGCTGACTCCCTGTCCGTAGTTAAGGGTTAAAAATCATGAAAGGTGTCGGTATTCTGCTACGAATCGGTTTTATTGTAACCAGAGGGGCATATAAAAAAAAAGGTTTGTCGCAGAATAGGGAGCACAGCAACCGACTTCTGGTGAAACAAATATGTGCAGGCGGAATGAAAAAGAAAAATTGAGGATTGGGCCGAGATGAATTTTGTATCTAGACCGCTTCGGGCCGAGATAGGGGTATCGCTGTTATGAATAGACCATTTTCCTTTGGGAAATTATATAGAGAAAATTGAGTCCAGTGGAGATAAATTTTAGAGCGTGTAGATATGTCAAATGGCATATGCCTTTTAAGAATGCCAGAGCCTAATCAGAAAACAATAAAAGTTTATTTGTAAGGTAAACTTTGCTATGGTGAACTGTGATTAACTTTACAACGGCAATGTTTTGTAGCATTAGATGAAGCTTAGTCAATGGGTGAAATGCAAGTAACTATATGAGAATAGTCCAATCACCTTTAGAAAAAGGCCAGGAGTAATAATTTTGGGTAGATTTGATCAACGTAAGTTTCGCTAAGTGCCACACCCCTGGAATTTTCTAAACTTGTTGGGTGGTGATTGACTCTTCTGGTGTGATTTCTTATCTAGCCTAGTTATGTTTTAGTTATGGAGTAGAAAATAGAGCCTTATAGGTTGCGTTGATATTTTTTACACAATTTGATAAATTTTTCTAATGCAACTGATACATTCGACAATTTAGCAATGCTAAGTATAGTTACGTAACCATCAGTGTGCAGTCTCACTCAGATTTTTGATGGGAACGGATATACTTATAATCATATTGTTATAATAGCACAACCACTACGAGTCTAGACAAGGCAAGGATAGACACGTTGTAGATAAATCACATTTTGTGTTGAAAACCTTATCTCTCTCCAGTTTTGCCTCAAATGTCTACCCTTTTAAAACAGAGACTGTAAACTGCGCTTTACTGCTCCGCCACCATGGAGAAAGGTCTCGACTTTGCTGTAGTAGCAACCTATAATGAAATCAATTAGTTAGGGAGAGACGCAATACTTAGGCAATTATTATGATTAAAAGGCAAAAAAGGACCACTTCGGGGTGCGACACATTGGACTGTTCTGTCCTACTTAACCAACGCGCCGTATCTATGAGGAAGTCGAAATTAAGTAAAATGGGTTTTTCTTAAAAGGTTTCGCCGTTCCAGATTGATTCAAAGATTATTTTCTTTTATACGTTCTCTATATACCTAGAGACACAAAATTAGTTATCGCAAATAATTTTGTCAAAACAAATTGATACTTTCTCAAAAGCAACGTACTTATTGAGCAAATTATAATAATATAATTTCTGTTACTTAGAAGGGATACAATACTGAATATTTGCTAAGCGTTCTATTAATTTTTCATTCACAATAAAGGTTTATCTAATATGAATCAGAACAAGTATGCATACATTACTTTATTATAAAAAAATACAGTATAAGATGCGAGCTAACAAAACCAAACCAAAAAGCCAAACAAAACTTCGATATTTCACTTAAACGGAACAAGGGCAACTAACGTTACGCTTCGTTACGTACGTTGTATATTACCAGTTCAAACTACTGATCATGCTTAGCCAAGGCGCCGTAACCGAGACACTCTTAGAAAGACGGCAGCAAGTAAAGATCTACCGTTGCATTTTTCTTAACACCAGATTGTAGCCAATATCTGGCCACACGTTGTCAGCGCCAATTTGTAACAATAAATGCGCTGATTGGCGATGAACCACCAACCAACATTTTGCCCATAGCAACCAGCAGCTCAATCGGATTGTATGAGACAAGGGCCTGCGGCTGCGTGCGTGTGTGCATGAGTCTAGCTAGCTGCCAAGAAATGAAAAAAGGATAACAATGGTTTAATAAAGATTTATTTCATATATATGAATGGAGTGCATATGTACATATATTTTATCTAATTCTTTCAAAAACAAGAACTTAGCTTCGGGGGGAAGTCCATGAAGTAGTTCTGGTGGTGCCCTTCCGAAGAGAAGGTGCTGCTCCAAAGAAGGTGTTACATCCGCACCCCAAAGAAGAATGGTTATCCGGAGAAATGCTAGTGGCACCCCAAAGAAGGGTGATGCCCCCAAGAAGTGGTAGTGTTCACATGGTGGCACCCCAAAGAAGGCTGGCTTTCTTCAAAAGGAGTTTTGGTTGTGCCCCTCCAGAGAAGTGTGATGCCCCTTCAAAGGAGTGTTCATGGAACCCCAAAAAAGTGTGGAACCCCTCCAAAGAAGTGTTCATGGAACCCCAAAGAAGGGTGGTTTCCTCGGTTACAGCATAACTTGCACACACACAAAAATTGTCTTAAAGAGGCGTAGCTATTTTATGTGTTCACTATTCGAGTTCAGAAATGCAAAGGGGAGAGGTATGTGTTTCGATACAAAAGGAAACCTTGGTAGAGAGAGAGCATACCCCCCACTCATTCGAGTTTCCCAAAATTTGTGTGCAGATTGTACAATATATAATAATATTTCCAGCTGAAAGAAATAGAGATGGGAAAAGGAAAAAGTAAAAAGCAAACAGTTGTGAAAGCATTACTAGTATACATGCTAAAAATGGAAGTTACAAACTATTTGTATGTGGTAGCTAAGTAAATAACATAAAAATAATTTTGAAAACGGGTGAACCGTTACATATTTGTAAAATACGCATTTATGTTAAGTGTAATGACGTATTTTTTCGAATACTGCATGAATTGTCACGTATTTTAACGGATTCGGCTAAACTTGCGGCGTTTTTATTAAGTATCTATATAGATATAGACATCAAGATTAGAATGGCAAAAGACCTTGATTTTCAACTTTTTGGAAGATACTGCGTTTTCGCTAAAGGCGAGGGAGTCTACCGGAGTATGGGATCAGTTTTACGATCGATTGCCTTTCGATCTTTTGATAGACAATTCGAGCCATAGAAATGTTACACCTGTTTTGCGTGGAGTTCTGTCTGACACATCGATCAATTAACAGCTTCTCCTTGTATCCGGTTACTCCTTTCTTTGACTCTCTTTGCTCACACACTTTGAGAAATACGGCTTGAAAGATACAAGTACATATAAGTCCTTCTTCAAATGGACTACTTGAACTACGTTAAGACAGAGGTGTCTGCTTGAAGAGGATTCGACTGTTCGTAAAGGCCTCCACGCTATCAGCAGTCGGCGGCTACCTTTTGACTGGTAGGTACAAGGAAGGAGAAGGTTACAGGATAAGCTGAAACTTTAGTAATGGATTTATATTTCAACAAATACAGGGTGTTTCCTAAGTTTGGACGATTATTCATAGGGTACTCTCCAAAAGGAGTGATTTTTCCCAGTAAAGATAATGAAATCCTCATTTCGAATTCCGTCCCTGTGCGATTAGGTTAAAACAGACACAAAAACGCAGTTGACAACGGAGCTCAAATGTAGGTAGCAGCGCGCGTTTGAGTCTATTGAATTGTTGACGTGCTACATCGGACTTTCAAAATAACAAAAGTGGTGCAACTGTTATACTACTTATAACGAACAGATAGACAGGATTTTGTGTACAGTGAATGTGGTCAAAATGCCTCTCAGATTTTGCGAGTGTATACTGATCGTTTCCCTGACCGTACTCACACTGCACGCCGTCGATTTGTCTATCTCGTGTAAAGAGTTACAAACACATGTTAGTACCCACATTACGGTGAACAACTTGGAAGACCGAGATAACCTCTAATGGTTCAAATTGAAGAAGAAATAGTTGCGCTTTTTAAGTCTCTCGGCGTAAACCTCGAATCGTATCGATAAGACTCATGTGACAGGACTGCACTCAAAACTTAGCAGCGAATGAATAGTAGGTATTTTCTTACTATTTTGTTTATTCTTCTGCTGCTAATTTACCGTACCTTAGCTTTTCCACTCCAAAGGCAGTTGCTTCTGAACAGGAAAGTCCCAACTTTGATAACACTCGGTATAGTTTTTAACTATGGGCCAGTGGAACGCGATGAATCAGAAAATATACCACAAGATAAGCTTCTGAAACAAACTTTGGGTGTTGTAATTGCATCTACGAGTATCATTATTAAATCATTAACTCAATCATAAACTTGTAAGGTACATTATAGTTCCAATGAATAGCAATTAATTTTCACTAGTGTCCAGACGAATTTTGCTGTATAGTATAACAGCTGATTTTGGAATAGTTTGTACAGCGTTAGCGGCGTATCGGTTTATTAAAATATGCATATTTGCGAACCGCGACCGACTCTGTTTGCTCACACATAGTCTAAACGGGACTTAGGCCCAGTTTCACAATTGGCAGTTAACTAGGGGTCGTATTAATAGTCGATACTCAAAGGTACCTTAATACTTGAGGGTCCCTTACGTGAGGCTCCCTTGAGTAATACACAAGTAACGAAATGTCAACATGACATGTCAATATGCCATTTTGTTGCAGTCAAGGTGATTTTGTAGGTTAATTTTGGAGTACGGTGTTGTCAGTTTCTGTCACATCCGAAAAAATGTCCGCCACAAAACACGAAATACTGGCACAAAACAAAAAGGGACAACAGAAAGCATCAAAATGCGCAGGCATAGACATAACAAATTAACAATTAACTAATTAACATATTTGAATATGACAACGTCGCCAACTGAATCCCGCCATCTAGTAGATGTTGTCTGGGAAACAGGTACACAAGGTAAGCCACACCTGAGGGTCCCTTGAGTAACCCTCAAGTATCCCTCAAGTAATACTGTTGTTGACGTCTAAAAGGGGTGATACACGTACGAGCAAGTACGCGTACTTATGGCTCGATGACCTTTTTCGCCTATATGTCACCGTAAGTACGCGTACTTTAAAACCGTCACGCAAACCGCCGGCGATCCAACTGGTTTGAAATCTTGCTCGTAGCTTGTCTCGGCTCGTACTGCGAGCCGCGAGCCACCACTTTGTTTCGGCAGGCCATCGATGCGCAACGCTTGTTGTGTTTGGCGTTTGTTAAAAGTTTTGTTTATTTAGGAAAATTATCAAAATGAGTGATTTCAGCTTCACGTGTGTCACCGACGTCGAGCCGAGTAAGTTCGCGAACTTAGAAACCGAGTACTTAAAGTTTGTACGTGTGTCACCCACTTAAGACGTCGATGGATTCTGATTATAGTTGGTTGTGACACAGGTCAAAAATATGAATACAAAGTTTATGTTTATTTGTCAAAATCTTAGTTTGTATTCATAGAATACAGTTATGGCAGTGCTCTGAGATCCATCCGTGCTGTCACTTGAAGTTAAATAAGCTTAACCACTAGTTTCTTTCTGAAACGGAGCGATCCGATAACTACTGGTTAGCTTCCATCTTTCGGTTAAGTGACTACCAGGGGTTACCAATGATTGCGAAACTAGGCCTAAAATGATCGCGATTCTCTGCAACAAAATAAAGGTGCGCATGATACAATGCCCGAAACCTCATAATTGTTGACAGTTACATTGCTGGTACATATACGTATACTCGTATGCTGTGGTATGACCATACAATATCCATATAATACACAGTAGCGCAACTCTCCAGAATCATGGAGGTTGGCGCATCAAAGCCCTCGCATCGCTCGTGAGATGTGGCGCACGGCGATCGCCTCAGTCGCGTACAGGCTATGAGAGTGAAGGTAGTGCCTTTGACAGAACCGAATTAAGGAAATTTTGTAATACGAAGATACGGATACCGGGACATGTGCAGTAAAATGTTGCGCCGCTTTTACATTATAATAATATAATACCAAAGCTAAATAAATTACAATGACTTTTTATAACCTCATACGAATACAATACTTGAGTTTTTTTTACACAAAATTATTATCACATCCCTTTCTTACCTCAAAGATAAATTAAATTTTAAGCTTGACATACAGATATTTATGATTAGCTTTCCTAATAATTTCTCAATGTTTCCTCACAGCGCCAAAACGCTTAAAAGGTCTTTCACGACATATAACAAAATTAATGTGATTATGCATTCCAATATTATGAAATTTTAAGCAGAAAGTGAAGTCCATTTTAATGAATGCTCAAATAGAAAGTTCACAGGAAAAAGAATTAACGTGCTAGTTTCAAAAATATATCATTTTTCTCTATAAAAATAGATACTTTTCTTCAATATGCCTATACATATGTAGTATACAAATACATAAGGAAGGGTAGTCTTGGTATTAAGGTAAAAAAAGGTTTTCCACTTTTTTTATGAATAATAACCAGTTTAGTATATTTCAGCTTTGTTATAAATATATTGATAATTTTTTTATGAATACCTAACAAGTTTTCATCGGTTTTGCTGTTTGCCACGTTTTCGTACCTTAAACGTTTTCCTATGATGATTGGTCAATGTAAATTTGAAGGTTGTGGGATAACTACACATAAATGTTATTTTCGACGTTATTTGAATCGTATAAGATATTATAAAGTTTTTATACTTAATTTAAATGTTTGAGGTTATGTAAGGTAAGATAAAATAAAGTTGGACAAATCTGGCAATTTTGTAATTTATTTACAAATAATAAAGCCACCTATTTTCTCAGAGGTAACAATTTTCTTTCATATACCGACTATTTCTTGATTTTCTTCTAAAAAACTGTTTACGCCCCAATTATATGCATAGAATCCGTGATGCATTAGAAAAATCAGTACAAAACATTTTCACGTACAATATAATCGAATGAATAGATATATCTTACGAATTGTAATTCAGAATTCCAAAGACAACTGCCTAACCTCGATGAAGAATGTCACAACATCCATACAGTGCTCTCAAAATTTACTCTACGAGGTATTTCGCATCCATTAGTTCCATTATTACAACACAATTACGCTTCTTCTTCATTCGATTACTCATGAGTATTGCTAAGCCGACCCTGTGCTTAAAATGAACGGCAATAGCGCCCCATACACAAGCAGATAATCCGTCATATCCAATGCGTGGCGAGTAAAATTCGTACGGATCTCCGCCCGTCAATGGTTAACCACGAGCCAGGTACGGCGCGATAAGAATTTCGCACATATTTTTTGCCGGTCTTGACTTGAGGTCCAAATCATGCCCTTAGTGTGCTCGCGGGATCGCGCGAACGTTAGTATAAAAATGCTGTTTGTTTGTTTACATCATGGCTGACTGGACAAGGGAAATTTTAAGCAACTTCATCGAATTATATAGGAGTCATACTTGTTTGTGGTAAGTTAAAGCTAAAGAATATACGAACAAAAACTTGAAGGATCGGGCGTACGATGAGGTGGTAGTATTTAGCAAGCTCCACTTCCCGAATGCTGATCATGCTTTTGTAACAAAAAAAATATACAAAAGATTCAAGCTGAATTCCGGAGAGAATTTCAGGTCTTCATACGACATGCCGGTAGCCAGAAATCGAAGAACGGCAATCAATCTTTTTCCAGCAGGAATTGCTTCTCGCACTACTGTATTTTGTTTCCTTAAATGCTCCCCAACAAGGTTCAAAAGATGGTTAAAGGTATCCTCATCCATTCGTAAATAATTCCGAAAATCATTTGGATCAGTTACACGTAGCTCTCTCAAAAGGGACATGTGACTAAACTCTCGTTTCGTCGCCATAACCAATTTTTGACCCACCTTCTTCTCACTCTATTTTTTATATAAATGTTCTGAAATTGCAACAGTACCAGCGCAAGCAATCACCTTTAGTTTGTTTTTGGCAAAACATTCTAATTTGAAGGCACTGAATATTTGGGCAGTCCGCACTCAGATCTCTTGGCTGGCCTAAAATATTGCGAGCCAGAACATATCTGTCTAAAATGTAATATTGAAGTGCACTAACGAACGAATTTGATACGTCGAATTGTTCACGAAGACCTGACTCGCGTGCTTGGTATTTTGGTTAGTGTACTATGAAAGGTTTGATTCGTCCGATCTGGATCTGGCGAATCAAATCTTCATATCTGATGTATACAAGTAATCGGCTCGTCTATGGGGCGCTAATATTAGCTGCTAGTGCTAAAAATCTGATTGACATGGATATAGCACAGCATAGTAAACAACCAGCACAATAACTCAAGTTGGCGGAAATTACACGCGCATCCCCACTTTTGGATTATTTTTTCTAGGGATGGTAACGATACTTCGATACTTGTACTTTTGCACTAATATCGACTATTTTTATCTTGGATACTTTTTGAGCGATCCCAAGCTGATATCGCTACTTTCGTATCGAAAATGATTATATAATTATTGAGGGATGTAATCAATTGCACAAGATTCTCTGTACAAACCAAACGCGCCTATGAGGCTAAAAAATATCCAGTTGGTACCGGTATCGATATTTTCATTTTCGCATCTCTACCCAAACTTCACAGCCTTAAAATCATATATAAATCCTACCAAGGTCAAATTTTGTGGCAACCATTTTTATATAGGAAATCCTCAGAGATATTATGCTGGTTGTTTACTATGCTGCGGATATACTGTGACCATGTTATACTACCCAACAATCAACTGGATCAACTTGTTGACGCCGCAAACAGAGGAGAAGTTCCAACGAGCATCGAAGCGCAGCATTTGCCTCGTTTGCCAAAGGCTTTCCACAGGTCAGGTGGGTGAGAGCGTCCTTGACCTCGATGCACGGGCAACTCTCCCGCTACAGCTGCTTCTGCTTTCTCCGATCGAACTTTGCTGTCGGGCAGATGCTGCGATGCTTATCTCGTCGATTAGGAGAGGTAATTACTGGACCAAGAAATGGTGTCAAGTTCTTTCCACACATTCGCGGCAATGACAAAAATTTTGAAAATGCTAAATCCCCATCAACGCAAATTGACCCTTGTACTACACATATTAAAGCAAATGTTACTGGATAAACGATGAGACGGCTCAATCCAATGAACACAACGGATAATTTTATTCCAAATACAGGGTGAGTTTTTAGTACCGTCTCGGTCGATAACTCCACTACTGTAGATAATAGCGAAAAAAGTTGTATATAAAAGTTGTCCACCGATTTGCTCCTTGCTCAGAAAATATACAGATTCATACAGGGTGATCCATAACTACGTGGTGATGCAAACATGCATTTTTTTAAATGAGACACTCTATATATTATTCCATATTCAAATTCCACTAATGATTTCTGTTCTTCCAATATAGGGTATTGTTACATTATACAAGGTATTTCAAAAGTTATGACCATTTTTATATCCAAATCGCGGTCAAATGAACGTACGTATCAAAAAGTAATGAATCAAAAATTAGTTTTTTACACGGAAAGATTAGAAATATCCTCTAGTTTTAAAATCGCCTATAAAAAAAGCCCGTGACGCATATTCGTATCTAGTAGTGGAGTTATCGACCGAGCCGGTACTAAGAACTCACCCTGTATATTCAGGTGTATCGTTATAGTCTAAGAGCCAGTGGTCGGCAGACTTACGATACTTTAGCGAACTTCATATTGATGCTAGGTACACTATTACACATGCCATAGGCAAAATAAGGATTCATTTCATCCTTGCTAAAATACCGTAACTTTTCATAAAATTTTCAACATTTGAATTTTTTTAAAATACAAGGAACTGGAACAGGTATCTGCCATTGGGTTTTTGTATAAGAAAAGGTATACTTTTACATACTAAAAAGGTACACTTACTAAAATGACGGAACTAAAATTACATTTTGGCGCTTTTGGACTCACGCTCACGCAAAGGAACCGTCGCCGGAGATAGTGAATCCCCATTTTGCCTATGGCATGTGTAATAGTATACTAAGTATCAATATGAAGTTTGTTAAAATACCCCAAGTTTGCCAATCACTGTTTCTCAGTCTATTGGAAAGAGAGGCCTCACTAGTCCGTTGCGTTACATCGTAGGAACGGAGCAAGTGCACTCTGTTCAGCGATGTCAAATGTAACATAATTATCGAATTGTAACATACATTTTTTCTGAAAAACATATTAGGATCATATACTGTACCATGATTAATAATTGTTCTACTTGTACTTACAGGTCTTACATGATTTTTTTTGACATAAATGTAGATATGTCATCAGCGGCAGTGGCAATCGGAGCTATAGTGCCCAGTGTGGCATATTTTCTAGGACGGTAAAATTTAAAAACCGGAAAAAATTTCTAGCGTTATCAAAATTGTACAACGTAATTAATCATTTTTATTTAATGGATAATTCAAAAAATCAATTCATACACTATCTTTAAAATCAAAATATAATATTAGCACTTTAAGTTAAAACTAAGAGTCAAAATAATTTATTTGTTTTGTCGAAGATTTGAAATTATGATATTTGATATTATTATTTTGAGGAATTAATAAAATTGAGTAGCAGTATTTTCGAAAAAAAAAGATTTATAATTTTTGTATTTTGAAAAAAAAAACTTTGACAAAATGCAGTATGCAATTCAAGTCGGGTGTTTTTGCCTGTTTAAAAATGCATGCAAGTAGAAGTCGTCCTGAGTGCAAAATGTACGGCAAACATATACATACGTACAAGCCAAGGAACAAACATTGCAAAGCATTTACTTTTCTATAAAATGGTGATTCGCACCTAAACGATTCAGGTATCATTCATAAAGTTACACTAGAACTGACCCAGTAATCTAAATATGTTTTATTATTGTGTTTATTAAATCCCCTGTATACAAAGCATTATTTTTAAAATGTAGTCCAAACTTGACATACATACACCCCCGAAGAGAAAATATTACAACTGTCAAATAGTAATAGCTTTTCCACTAAATCTGAAGAGTCGTAACAACATTATCTTTTTTTTTGTAATAAATCTGTTGTACTGAATAGCCGAATTCGGCCACTGACCGAAATACCTAGAACGCGTTGTGGATTACTCTAACCTCTCACATCGCGTTCCGGGTAATTTTTGTACGCGCAGAACGCGCTGTGGGTAAATTACAAATACCCACAATGCGACACACCGTATGAGGTCGGAAACGCACGACCATTTCGAGTTGTGGGTAATACAAACAGCCACAAAGCGGAAATCTAATAACCTAACATACCGCAACAAGTGTTTTTTTTATTTATTCGGAACAATGTTTAGTAAGATCAGTAAATCGGAAGAAACGCTTCAACAATAATTCGAGAATGGCTTGAATAAACTCTATATGTATAGCGTCGTCTCACAGGTTTACACTTTTAGAAGGTGACTATGAAAAAATTACATGAGATTAAAGAAGAACAAGAACTGTGGAAATTATGCCTGTCATCTAAACAGTAGGTATTGAAAGCTGAATCGATACGAAGTATTGAAAATTGGACAAAATGAATAATTAATATCTCAAAGGTATAGGAATGAAGAGAAAATTAATGTTTTCCTAAATCGTGAGCAGGTATTTGATATAACACATTGTTTTACATTTTTTGATTATAAAATTTCGCTTTGTGGCTATATTTGTATTTATTGTCCATAATGTGAAAATGGTCGTGTGCTTCCGATGGTATTCGGAGTTTTGAACTGTGGATCTTTGTAATTTACCCTCAACGCGTTCTGCGCATACAAAGATTACCCGCAACGCGGTGTGAGAAATTAGCGAAATCTACAACGCGTTCTGTATACTATTCGGGCAGTGGCCGAATTCGGTTATTAGGTACAGCAGATCTATTACAAGTGTCATAGGCAAACCTGCCGACACCGAAGCACATCACCTTGCACCCCGCTTCGACTCTCACGCGTTGATCCGATAAAACGTCGCATCCGACGACGGAGAGCACAATGAGGCATGTCACTTTTGTGCATGTGGAAAATATATGGACAGCGACGCTCCGGTGACACGGCGCGGCGACGACCGAACTCAACGCAACGAACTAGCGAGGCCTCTATCTTAGGCTACGGTTACTATGCATGCGAGCTCTGACGAAAATGTGTTCTGATGAATTCTGACGAATTCGCTTGAACAATCAAACGCCTGATTTCCAACGAAAGTGGTTACTATGGGAGGGGAGCCTCTTCGGAATACGCACGTCGTCGTCAGTACGACTGGAACGTTCAAAGACGTTTGAAATTTGTGGGAGAATTCGTCCGAATCTGAAACTATTTTGCTACGTGTTGGGTGGTTTTTTTCACGTGCTTTGGAACTGACGACTGTGGTGGGTCCACCATGGACGTTGATAAACTGATTTCTTGTGTGCAAGAGAACAGGTGTTTATATGGGATATGATGGACAAAAGCTACCACAACAGAGAAATTGAAGAACTTTTCGATCGTTTCTTCTATCCCCTTCAGTATGCAGTCGAACGTCTTTGGCTTCATCCGAAAGTACTCGAAAAACTTTACTGGTTGGTCCCATAATTCTTCAAACAACATATATGAAACTCGCCTTTGTCGTCCCTAATACTAAACAACTGGCTCACGTGCTTCGATTTTCCACTATTTAAAAGTAATAGCTTTGAATTTGTGGTTCTTGGGTTTTCAGGCCGGCGTCGTTTAGCGTTAAAGCTTGACGTTTCGCCACCACGAGTGGATGGCATCTTGAGAAGCTATTTCACTTCGGCGACTTCCAAAATACTACTAAATATTACAGTATTTTGGAAGTCGCCGAAGTGATATAGCTTCTGAAGATGCCATCCACTCATGGTGGCGAAACGGCAAGCTTTGACGCTAAACGACGCCGGCCTAAAAACCCAAGAACCACAAATTCATTGGACGATGGCCGCGAAAGCCTTACACAGTATAGTAATAGCTTTATTATAGGATTTTCAAGAAACTATAGCTCATCAAGTTCGTCCATCTTCCGCTGGGTGACAGAAACGCACTGACAATCAGAATACCATGAAAACGCGTGCAGTAGAACCACCCTTGTTCTGGCGAGGAGTTCGTACGGTCTCGTCAGAACACATTTTCGTCAGAACTTTCATGCATAGTAACCATAGCGGAATGTTAATATAAGACTTCTTTGCGGAGCAAGTTTTTCGTAAGCTGTTGCTATGTATCTTTTAATACGTTTATTATTATAACTAAATAAAAATAACGAGTTCCTATGATTTCAAACTCTACTGGCATCTACGAAAATAAACTTTATGGGGCGTTGCCGCATAATAGTATGTTGCTCAACGATGCGGTATTGACGGTAATATAACTCACGCAGTTGAGGTCGGCAGCACGAGATGTGGGCGAGTGCTGTAAATCAACAGGTGAGTTATTACCATTACCGCGAGTTCAATACTATAGTTTCTCTACGACCAAAGCAAATAACAGTACGACTTAAACACAAAATAATTACGAATTGTTAACAACTTAATCTCATTTTAGTAAGATAAATACTGTACAACCTCGAACTAGCCTCTGATGTCTCGTGGCGTGGCTACCTTTGCAGTTATTATATTTAATAGTATTTAATCGTATGCGTTTCCAAGGGTCAGTACTGGAATTTAGTAGGCTTTGTTTATAATCCATGGCTGGGGCGTGAGATATGAAAAATTAGTTCAATCTGTTTGTTTATAGGTGGTATTATTACCTGTCCAAAAGTAATTTGGTAATCGCTGTATAACTTAATGGGGGTAGATAAATATTACATAACTTTATATCATAAGTGTACAGCTGCACGTCAAAAAAGTTAATTTAAACTCATATTCCTTGAAACGTAGGAAATTCACTTACACTCAACGTATTTAAATAAATCATAGATGTTTTAAATCCAGCGAATTGATTGATTCATTTTATAATAAAAAAATAAGTATTATACAAATTAAGGATTTTATTTATTATAATAATTATAGCTTACACTTTTAGCAAAATCAAATCGAGCAACAACTCCATTTTTATACATTTCAATCAAATTGGCAACGTATTTCATGCGCTCAGATGACTCTCAATTGGTAATTTTACGTTGAATATGCGCGGTTGATCTTGATATGTGTTCGCAATTGCATATCCTTTAAGATAGAAATAAATTTGTGTATACAAGGATGAGAATGGTAGAAACTCCATTTGAAATGGCTATGAAAATGCTCACAATCGTTAATTTGCTCCACCGTAAACGTAAAAAATGTCCACAAATGTGATGGAAATAATGCATTCTCTTGTATATAATTTTCCACTATATAAACCGCGTATTTAATAGCATCGTTGTCATCGGGAGTAAAAATCTTCCACAAGCCATTCTGTAACCTAGTCACGATCTAGAAATAATAAACCGAAACTCTATCTCAACCAACGCCCAATTTCAGAATTAGCGTCCTCATATGCTACAGGTAAACTTAAATTCTGTATTTTTAAGAACCGGGCTTGCGTTAGATGAAATTTACAGCCTACTGATGTGCAGTTAGGCCAAACATGCTTTGTTCCTGAATGGATGGCGATTTCAAAATCACAAACTATTTGTGAAGGTTTTTCTTTTCTCCACAATAATCACTAACAATTTAAAACCTAAAAAATATGTAGAACTTAATTTGTTAGCTGGTAACATAAACACCACAGGTATGTAATGACCATCCTTAAAAGCGTGAATTGTAAATGCATAGTTGACAAAGCAATTTTGTACAATAATCAAAAGTGCCATCTACGTATACGTTATCTCAGGCGCAAAGAAAATTTAAATTAGTTTCACAAGGAAGTACAACAAGGTTATGGTCGTGATTATTAATCATTAAGTAGTGTTAGTTGACATAATGGTAAGTTTCCGACAGTGGTAAAACGACAATGGATAGATAAGTGTTTGCAAGAATAAAAAGGATGTTGTTATTAGGAACATCCAAGTTTAACTTTCTTCCGACGAGCAAGTGACCGGTGCCGACTAAGGGACCCTTTTACTTCCCACACCGATAGGTGAGGGGAGTATTGTGATCGCGAAAATTTTCGATTTTGAGATAGCACGCTTTTTGGGCATTTTATGATGTCTACATAACGAAAATCCACGTCACTCATTTCAGTCGGTCTGTCTGTCTGTCTGTGCGTCTGTCTGTTGGCGTTTTTCTAATGTCGTAATCTCAGTAACCGCTGCATGGATTGTGATGAAATTTGGGCAGCGATATGTTGTGGGGTCATAGTAGGTAATGTTCTTATAATTTTGAAAATCGGTGCAGGGGCGGCGGAGTAACTAGCAAAAAACAAGAAAAATAAAATATTCCTCGAACTTCGTTTTTAGGTGTTTTACGGGTTCCTGATCATTTTCTACTTTTTTTTTGGGTGGGGGTGAAATTGGGGTGGTTGGGGGGTGGGGGGTTGTAAATCTCAAAAATGTGTTGTATTCATAATAGGATCTGTAAAAGAAAGACCTAGCGACATAATAAATACCCTTTTTTAGACCCATCCGAACATTGCCCTGCCTATTCCAGAAACCAAGGGACTTTTTCTGAGAAATACATAGGAATATTGCTTTAGATCGTTCTGTATTGAGTAACGTAAAAGTTATGGAATGGATTTTAATGAAACTTTGTCACAGCATTACTACCGCGTCGAGGATGGAAAACGCGTATGTATTGGAAAAATCGTATCAGTGGCGGCGCAGCCATAATAAAAAAAATAAAAAAGCCTAGGGGTGAATTTGGGGTGGTTAGGGAGTGGGGGGTTGGAAAACTGCAAAATTTGTTGTATTCATAATGGGCTGTCCATTGACCCACGAATGAAAAACCTAGCGGCATAATACACTTTTTAGGTCCATTTGAACATTGCCTTGCTCATTATAGAAACCGAGGAACCTAGAATATGTGATGTATACAGACGTGATACAGAAATACGAGTATTGTTTTAGATTGTTCTATATTGCGTAACGCGAAAATTATTCAATTGATTTGAACGATATTTTGACACAGTATTACTACCGCGGCGAGGATGGGAAACGTGTATGTTTTGGAAAAAATCGTGTCAGTGGCGGCGCAGCAATAATAAAAAACTAAAGACGCCTCAAACTTTGTTTTTAGGCGTTTTAGGGATTCCTAATCATTTTCTACTTTTTTTTGGGTAGGGATGAGTTTGGGACGGTTGGCGGTGGGGGGTTGGAAAACTGAAAAATTTGTTGTTTTCATAATGGGCTGCCCATTGACCTGTGAATGAAAGACCTAGCGGTGTAATAGCCTTTTTAGGCCCATCCGAACATATTCTTGCCTATTACAGAAATCAAGGCACTTACAGTTTTGTGATGTATACATATACGAGTATTGCTTAATTTCGTTCTATGTATATTGCGTAAAGCAAAAATTATTAAATTGATTTTAATGAAATTTCGACAAAGAATTGACTATCGTGGCGAGAGTGGGTGGAAAACGCGCCAGTGTCTGAAAAATCGGGTCACTGGCGGCGCAACAATAATAAAAAAAACTAAAAATATGAAAACAGCTCATACTTCGCTTTTAGACGGTTTAGAGGCTCCTGATCGTTTGGCATTGTTCAGTTGAAGCATGGAGAATGAAAACTGTGGCGTCCTGGTTTTTAAGAAGGGAGACGCAAGAAACTATTTACGAAAGCTTTGTGTTGTACAATACGTTTTTTGAGGGTGGCTGGGCGATGATTTGGTTGTAAGGGGATTTCAGACTATAGCTTCATGTAATGCTAAAACAATAAAATGAAAACATTATGTGTGGGAAGTACTGAGTCAATCAACTTGACTCCATTTTTTGCAAACAGATAAAAATCAAACCGCGCACGCTTGTGACCGATCACCGCCCGTTGAGGGTATTTGTGGAGCGCGGAGGATACCGGAAAATATTATCTGAAGAAGTTCGAAACCATCTGGGGGTGAGCGGCAAAAAAGTTGGAGCGTTCAGATATAATCTAGCAATTCATTCCTTTCAAACTTACACAAATTGCGGATTAAGTCTAGGTCTTTTTTTATAGGGGGCTTAAATTCTCGTAACTCTTCAGAACGGAGTTGTTTATAAATTGGATAACAGAAGGTAGAATTAAACAGGCTGAACCTGAAAGATGCACAATGTGAGCCTCTTTGTAAGGCTATAATCTGGTTAAAAAGCCAAAACACAATTAAGACTATACATAAAAGCCCGGTCTTGTATTATTATGTTATTGTAATTCAGATCACTGACCAAATAAAATGATTTGCAAATAAAGTTGTGTGTTAATTTGAGAGACCCCGCATATCCAACGCCATTTCTTTTTTTGTCATAGCATCGAAAGACTTTTTACTTCTCCTTTGTTAGAAAGTTGACGCCAGGTACACATACTTTATGTTGGAGTAGTTATTTTTATACATCTTCAAGCCGTTTTCAAATAAATCAGTTTTGTTCAGGTTTCCTCAAAATAGTGATTTTGGAACATGTGGGGTTTCTGAAATGAGCGGTTCAATTATGCTCAATAGAAGAAAGTGCCTGGTTCATAATAAAAAGTAAAAATGGATGAGGTCGATACCGTAACAGGTAATGCAGATGTCTGTACATAGTATTGTTTGTCAACATTAACAGCGTATACAATGAAAAAAAGGCAGAACAGGAGAAAGGCTGAATTCAAGCATTTATAGGTTTAAACGAATTCAAAGGCCAGTTAACAAAGTAGGCAGTATAATGATTAAAGTAAAAAAGAATAGTATAGGGCAAAAATTTCCGCAATAATGCAACCTCCCTGTTACATGTTGAATGTTTATTAACAAGTATAAAACTTGTTACAACCGAAACTAATAAAAATCGTCGGCTTGCTTATATAGCAGACATTATTTTGGCTAGCGATATCTATGATGAATATCTTTGGTGATCATCTGTGGACGGTCGCTTAAACTAAGAGAAGCCATCTAGTTTTAGATTAGTATAATGTATACGAGAAATTGCAAAATTACAAGCATGGCTTATTTTTACCAGCACAGCTTCCACATACTCTATTTAACTGGATCTATGCAGCACCGAATGGACATTTATCCTTTTCAGGTAATGTAACGTTCAAAAACTTCCACGTCCTAAATATCTAGAAATCAAGATTCATATCACTTGGAGCAACTTTCCTAACCATTTATTCAACTCGGCACTCCACAAACTAGGTTGTCTGCCAACAAGTTTCTGGTGTAACAGGAGGCAACTGACTGCATTGTTTACTGTGATAAATTTTACTCATATTTCGCCTCTGTGTCTAAAAACGCATGATATTTATTATCTCAAAGAAGTTCTGTTGTTCTGCTGTTGGACACAGGATTGAAGCATTTTGTTTCTAGTGAAAATTTATTTACTTCTCTCTGTACCTATTTGATCTAATTGGATATGAGAGAGGTCTGTCGGTCTGTCGGTCTGTCGGTCTGTCGGTCTGTCGGTCTGTCGGTCTGTCGGTCTGTCGGTCTGTCGGTCTGTCGGTCTGTCGGTCTGTCGGTCTGTCGGTCTGTCGGTCTGTCGGTCTGTCGGTCTGTCGGTCTGTCGGTCTGTCGGTCTGTCGGTCTGTCGGTCTGTCGGTCTGTCGGTCTGTCGGTCTGTCGGTCTGTCGGTCTGTCGGTCTGTCGGTCTGTCGGTCTGTCGGTCTGTCGGTCTGTCGGTCTGTCGGTCTGTCGGTCTGTCGGTCTGTCGGTCTGTCGGTCTGTCGGTCTGTCGATTTGTCGGTCTGTCGGCCTGTCGGTCTGTCGGTCTGTCGGTCTGTCGGTCTGTCGGTCTGTCGGTCTGTCGGTCTGTCGGTCTGTCGGTCTGTCGGTCTGTCGGTCTGTCGGTCTGTCGGTCTGTCGGTCTGTCGGTCTGTCGGTCTGTCGGTCTGTCGGTCTGTCGGTCTGTCGGTCTGTCGGTCTGTCGGTCTGTCGGTCTGTCGGTCTGTCGGTCTGTCGGTCTGTCGGTCTGTCGGTCTGTCGGTCTGTCGGTCTGTCGGTCTGTCGGTCTGTCGGTCTGTCGGTCTGTCGGTCTGTCGGTCTGTCGGTCTGTCGGTCTGTCGGTCTGTCGGTCTGTCGGTCTGTCGGTCTGTCGGTCTGTCGGTCTGTCGGTCTGTCGGTCTGTCGGTCTGTCGGTCTGTCGGTCTGTCGGTCTGTCGGTCTGTCGGTCTGTCGGTCTGTCGGTCTGTCGGTCTGTCGGTCTGTCGGTCTGTCGGTCTGTCGGTCTGTCGGTCTGTCGGTCTGTCGGTCTGTCGGTCTGTCGGTCTGTCGGTCTGTCGGTCTGTCGGTCTGTCGGTCTGTCGGCCTGTCGGCCTGTCGGCCTGTCGGTCTGTCGGTCTGTCGGTCTGTCGGTCTGTCGGTCTGTCGGTCTGTCGGTCTGTCGGTCTGTCGGTCTGTCGGTCTGTCGGTCTGTCGGTCTGTCGGTCTGTCGGTCTGTCGGTCTGTCGGTCTGTCGGTCTGTCGGTCTGTCGGTCTGTCGGTCTGTCGGTCTGTCGGTCTGTCGGTCTGTCGGTCTGTCGGTCTGTCGGTCTGTCGGTCTGTCGGTCTGTCGGTCTGTCGGTCTGTCGGTCTGTCGGTCTGTCGGTCTGTCGGTCTGTCGGTCTGTCGGTCTGTCGGTCTGTCGGTCTGTCGGTCTGTCGGTCTGTCGGTCTGTCGGTCTGTCGGTCTGTCGGTCTGTCGGTCTGTCGGTCTGTCGGTCTGTCGGTCTGTCGGTCTGTCGGTCTGTCGGTCTGTCGGTCTGTCGGTCTGTCGGTCTGTCGGTCTGTCGGTCTGTCGGTCTGTCGGTCTGTCGGTCTGTCGGTCTGTCGGTCTGTCGGTCTGTCGGTCTGTCGGTCTGTCGGTCTGTCGGTCTGTCGGTCTGTCGGTCTGTCGGTCTGTCGGTCTGTCGGTCTGTCGGTCTGTCGGTCTGTCGGTCTGTCCGTCTGTCGGTCTGTCGGTCTGTCGGTCTGTCGGTCTGTCGGTCTGTCGGTCTGTCGGTCTGTCGGTCTGTCGGTCTGTCGGTCTGTCGGTCTGTCGGTCTGTCGGTCTGTCGGTCTGTCGGTCTGTCGGTCTGTCGGTCTGTCGGTCTGTCGGTCTGTCGGTCTGTCGGTCTGTCGGTCTGTCGGTCTGTCGGTCTGTCGGTCTGTCGGTCTGTCGGTCTGTCGGTCTGTCGGTCTGTCGGTCTGCCGGTTTGTCGGTATGTCGGTATGTCGATCTGTCGGTCTGTCGGTATATTGTGTAACGTAGAAATTATTGAATTAATTTTAAAGGAATTTTGACCCTGTATTATTACCGCGGATGGAAAACAAGAGTTGTTTTTAGAAATCGTGTCAGTGGCGGCGCAACAATTATCAAGAGTCTGAAAATATAGAAACACCTCACGCTAAACACTTTTGGGGGTTGCTGATCGTTTTCCACATTTTTAGGGGGAATGAATGTGGGGTAGTTTGGGAGTGGGGAGTTGTGATACTGAAAAATTAGTTAATTATATCCCTAGGGGCTTTTCGTTGCCCTATGAAGGAATTACATAGTATAATTTTCAGCTTTATCCGAATGCTGCCCCACCTTGAACAAAAAATTGTCGGTTGAAACAAAAATAATTTTTGGTATAGTTGTAGATACTTGTGGATGCTCTAGGGATCTCTAATCATTTTTGTTTTGGAGTGTTTAAAATGAGCCGAGGTAGGATGGGGTCTCAGATAGAGTAGTTGAGAAACCTTTTAAAGGTTGATACTGGTAATGTACTCAGGTTTAAAATATCGGAAAATCGGCATGTCCCATGTGATATATGTATTTTGTGGGGGATGTCAGACTATTGTATCATGCAATGAGAAAATAATAAAAGGCATTACTGTAATATGTGGGAAGTGCTTAGTCAATAAACTTGACTACATGTTTTTGTCGATACATTGTGGTCTAGTTTCACCTAGTTTTGTTCGTACACTTTATAGAGGGACATCCTCTATAACAATAATAACTTAATTTCTGATACACAGGCTGCCAAATTAAAATTACCAGCATGTTGCGTGCTTATCAAAACGAATACCGCCCTAACCAGCATGCTACACTGTGTATAGAGGCGATATTAGGTGAACCTCAACAAACTGTTGACCGTAGCTGCCGTACACATGGTTCAGCGCCAACGTTGACTACAAACAAAGGAGTACAAAGCCCTTGTTGCGAATACACATACCGGCAACTATGGATACATCCGACGACATAGATGGGTGAGCTTGCTGTCCCTTGCTCCATTTACCTCGCGACATAGGTAAAGGATAGCTGATTGCTGTGATTATATTATATACAATGGGGAAATGAAAAGGCCAAACGACGATGTTGCTTAGGGCTGATGATGTTGTATCTTATTGATTACTCTATTATATATTTGTCTATTTTGGCCCATTCGATGGCCAAGTAACAAAATCATAATTCTCCTTCTTTCAGTACCATCTCCTCAGCGGAGGTTGGCGACCATCATTTGGAATTCTTCTCTGTCTTGGGCTATCATAAAGCTAAAGCCAAATCATAATATGCATTTCAAATTGCTTACCAGCCACCATTTTCAGAATGAACCTTGCTAACAAAAATCACATTTATTATACCTGTATCACTGGCCAGATGTCGGCTATCTCACGATAGGATCATTCCTTAAGGTTCTTTTTCTGATATTTTTGATATATAAAAGCTGAGTATATTATCAGTATCAATCTTTAAAGGGCAATGAAATGGTCCGAGCTCTCCTAACCACCCTATCCGAGACCCCATGCTCCACCAATTCCTAGACACCTATCCTCGCCACGGTGATAGTAGTTTCAGAATAATCTGAAGCACTACTCGTACGTATCTCGATCAAAGTCGCTGGTTTCGATGCACCTGAAAAAGTGCATTATGCCGCTAGATCTTTCACTTACAGGCCTATTATGAACACAAATTTTTTTTTAGTTTTACAACCTCCAACCCCCAATCCCCCCCCCCCCAATTTCACTCTCACCCAAAAAAGTAAAAAACGGTCAGAAACCCTTAGAACGCATAAAAACTTGTTTTTTGCTAGTTACTCAGCAGCCCCTGCACCAAAATAATAGCACCACGACCTAACATGACCCCACAACATATCAATATCAAAATGTCATCACAATTCTTGCAGCGGTTACTGGATTACAAGGCTAGGAGGCCGCCACCAGAAAGGCAGGCCGACTGACGGACAGACCGACAGACAGACCGACAGACAGACCGAGAGACAGACCGACAGACAGACCGACAGACAGACCGACAGACAGACCGACAGACAGACCGACAGACAGACCGACAGACAGACCGACAGACAGACCGACAGACAGACCGACAGACAGACCGACAGACAGACCGACAGACAGACCGACAGACAGACCGACAGACAGACCGACAGACAGACCGACAGACAGACCGACAGACAGACCGACAGACAGACCGACAGACAGACCGACAGACAGACCGACAGACAGACCGACAGACAGACCGACAGACAGACCGACAGACAGACCGACAGACAGACCGACAGACAGACCCACAGACAGACCGACCGACAGACAGACCGACAGACAGACCGACAGACAGACCGACAGACAGACCGACAGACAGACCGACAGACAGACCGACAGACAGACCGACAGACAGACCGACAGACAGACCGACAGACAGACCGACCGACAGACCGACAGACAGACTGACAGACAGACCGACCGACAGACAGACCGACAGACAGACCGACAGACAGACCGACAGACAGACCGACAGACAGACCGACAGACAGACCGACAGACAGACCGACAGACAGACCGACAGACAGACCGACAGACAGACCGACAGACAGACCGACAGACAGACCGACAGACAGACCGGCAGACAGACCGACAGACAGACCGACAGACAGACCGACAGACAGACCGACAGACAGACCGACAGACAGACCGACAGACAGACCGACAGACAGACCGACAGACAGACCGACAGACAGACCGACAGACCCACAGACAGACCGACAGACAGACCGACCGACAGACAGACCGACAGACAGACCGACAGACAGACCCACAGACAGACCGACCGACAGACAGACCGACAGACAGACCGACAGACAGACCGACCGACAGACAGACCGACAGACAGACCGACAGACAGACCGACAGACAGACCGACAGACAGACCGACAGACAGACCGACAGACAGACCGACAGACAGACCGACAGACAGACCGACCGACAGACAGACCGACAGACAGACCGACAGACAGACCGACAGACAGACCGACAGACAGACCGACAGACAGACCGACAGACAGACCGACAGACAGACCGACAGACAGACCGACAGACAGACCGACAGACAGACCGACAGACAGACCGACAGACAGACCGACAGACAGACCGACAGACAGACCGACAGACAGACCGACAGACAGACCGACAGACAGACCGACAGACAGACCGACAGACAGACCGACAGACAGACCGACAGACAGACCGACAGACAGACCGACAGACAGACCGACAGACAGACCGACAGACAGACCGACAGACAGACCGACAGACAGACCGACAGACAGACCGACAGACAGACCGACAGACAGACCGACAGACAGATCGACAGACAGACCGACAGACAGACCGACAGACAGACCGACAGACAGACCGACAGACAGATCGACAGACAGACCGACAGACAGACCGACAGACAGACCGACAGACAGACCGACAGACAGACCGACAGACAGACCGACAGACAGACCGACAGACAGACCGACAGACAGACCGACAGACAGACCGACAGACAGACCGACAGACAGACCGACAGGCAGACCGACAGACAGACCGACAGGCAGACCGACAGACAGACCGACAGGCAGACCGACAGACAGACCGACAGACAGACCGACAGACAGACCGACAGACAGACCGACAGACAGACCGACAGACAGACCGACAGACAGACCGACAGACAGACCGACAGACAGACCGACAGACAGACCGACAGACAGACCGACAGACAGACCGACAGACAGACCGACAGACAGACCGACCGACAGACAGACCGACAGACAGACCGACCGACAGACAGACCGACAGACAGACCGACAGACAGACAGACCGACAGACAGACCGACAGACAGACCGACAGACAGACCGACAGACAGACCGACAGACAGACAGACCGACAGACAGACCGACCGACAGACAGACCGACAGACAGACCGACCGACAGACAGACCGACAGACAGACAGACCGACAGACAGACCGACAGACAGACCGACAGACAGACAGACCGACAGACAGACCGACAGACAGACAGACCGACAGACAGACCGACAGACAGACAGACCGACAGACAGACCGACAGACAGACAGACCGACAGACAGACCGACAGACAGACCGACAGACAGACCGACAGACAGACCGACAGACAGACCGACAGACAGACCGACAGACAGACCGACAGACAGACCGACAGACAGACCGACAGACAGACCGACAGACAGACCGACAGACAGACCGACAGACAGACCGACAGACAGACCGACAGACAGACCGACAGACAGACCGACAGACAGACCGACAGTCAGACCGACAGACAAACCGACAGACAGACCGACAGACAGACCGACAGACAGACCGACAGACAGACCGACAGACAGACCGACAGACAGACCGACAGACAGACCGACAGACAGACCGACAGACAGACCGACAGACAGACCGACAGACAGACCGACAGACAGACCAAAGGCATAGTTTTTCAAAATCGTAGATTTTCGCAATCACAGTACTCTCCTTATCTATTAGCGTGGGAAGCAAAACGATATATCTTCCAAAATAATTCTCGTTGTCCGAGAGCTCGAAAACATATAATGTGCTTTTCCTTCAGCTTACCATACGCCCTGCAGACCACACAAAGGATTTTGAGGAAACTTCAAAAACGTGATATTACCAAAACCGTATTAAGATACTCAGACTTTTTTATGGTCACTCTATGATGTACGTTCATATCAAGGCTATAACTTTTCCCATAGTTTATACCAAGAGCAGGTTTGATAAGTTATAAAGACGTCGAACTATTTTAAAATAGCTGTATCGTTTTGCATTAAGATTTTGTTGGCACGTATTCGGTGTCAGTGGAAAATACTATGGGTGGATTAGAGAACCGCCTAAGAATGCCAACATGTATTTTGTAGTCCGTGGTTTAATGCGCATCCAAGTTGCTTTCTCAAAGACACTTAAATATAAATGGTCCTATTTCTAGAGATATAGGGCCGAAAACCTCTAAATGCAACATGCATTGGCAACTCGGCTGCAAATAATCCTTAATATTGGACGACGAAGAGGATTTCGCCGATCCCTTTCTAGCTTGGCTATCCGCCACCTCATTTTCCGTAATACCTGTGTCTACGAGGCGTGACAATATTTTATAACTAGGATTACGGTTTACGCCACGAACGTCCTTCTCATCGCTAAATCTCCCTTCGCCGTCAAAATCAGCTTCCTAAATGAGCCAGATTTTTTGTTAAATGTGGTATTTCATTTCAGAGGTAGGATGTTATTAGGGTGGGCCGAAACACCTTTTAATTTTTTTTTCGAAACGCTATACCATGAAAAACTTGCCTCTAGGCCAGGTATTTCCTTATACTTCGCCACCCGTCTTATCTTTTTTATTTGAAGAGACAGAAAAAAGTTTTTGTATAAAAGTTTTATAGCTTGTTGTTAACATTCAGAATTTGACCAGAAAAGAAAAACGAAGAAATAGCAATACAGCATTTTTTCTGATAAAATTTTATTTCTTTTTTAACTGGGACACCCTGTATATTATATCACAGATGGAAATCAAGGCTTCAAAAATATGTAGCCTCATAGCCTCAAAGTTCCCAAAATGTGGAAGTAAACCTCAGTCCATTATAGCCATGGCGACCGAAAAACAGTTGATTGCCGTGATGTTTTGTATCTCGACATTTTGTCGAGGTAAAAAACATCGCTTTGTTGAGAGCTGCTAGTAACTTCCAAATTTATTGTAAAAAATGCCCTTTCTCTTTCAACTTGCCTTTCAATATTCAATTCAACATTCAATCCAACATGCGTTAACGCATACCTAATAGCATGCGCTTTGGTGCATGCCTCTAACCTGTCCATACTTCCGCCTCACTTCGGTGTGTGTTTGAAGATGGATGAAACTGACGCAATTTTGCTCGATGGGATAAGTGCAGCGTACTTACCGCTGAAGCAAGTGAATAAACGTATAAAATTGAAGCGACAAATTTGGGTGAAGGATTGCTTTAAAACTCACAATATTTTTTTATAAACTTCATACCAGCAGAAGTGATTATCATCTCATGTAGAGTCCTTCGTTTGCCTAGGTGTGACAGTGTGACAGAATCAGCTATAAATAACAACTTTCGATAAGTAAGCCAAGTTGAATCGTATTTGCTGTCACTCCCTCAACCACTTCTCATCTCAGTTACTTTTTGATGTTCTTTGGAAAAACAAGACTTCAAACTATTTATCTTATTCCCATTTGACGGTAGGAGTCATTAAGTTTATTTTTATTTGTGTGCGATTTGCTATGAATATCCCGTAACCATTGATAAGACCTGTAGTCTTCAATAAAATTCAAGGTCTGCTCGTTATTCATTTTAATACTTCTCAAATTATAGTAATCATACTATTATTTAAGCCAAAACCTTACAAAATTGAACGTTGAAGCGCATGGAAATCCAAGAGCGGTGGAACTGCCTGTGCTATGAAAAATGGCTACTTTCGGCACGAACAAGGCATGCGCTGCCGCATGCGCACTTGCGTCATGGTGTGCGTAGAGATATGCGTAGCGGCATGCGCTAAGCCATGGCCGACTCTACACTAGGCCGGAGCCTTAGATGTGGCAACGTGGCTTAGCTGTCAAATAGTAGGCCTATAGTTTCAGAATAATTATTACATTTTATATGTATCAGAGTTCATCTGGGTTAATAAATTAAGAAAAAAGTGCTTTTTAGAACTACTACTACTAATACCACTTACATCTTATGTCTGGTTCATCATAGTCAGATACTACAAAATAAAAATAAAGCAACCTGTTTCCTGCTGCCACTTCCACTTCCACTTAAATGAACACTCAATTTACTTTGTAAATTGTCACTTGAGCTAGAAAAATTCACTATTAGGTCACTGTGAAGCCATTCTTGCTGGTCTTGATTCCCTTTCACTATCAAATCTTTTCATAGGTATGCCGAGATGCATGCCCTCGTTGGCTTGCCCAGATGAGTTCTATTAACTGTATTTTTCTGTGATATTTGGGAGGTCCAGAAAACATTGTAGGTACCACATTGTGCTCTAAAATAGGTCTTATCCTTTGAAATGTTTGTAAAGTATTGTCTTTATTCTTATAAATATAACCAGCCCATACGAGGAATACCGTTCACCCACTTCTGTTTATGTCCCCTATTGGAAGCACAATTGCTAATGAACACTCAATTTACTTTGTAAATTTTAACTTGAGCTAGAAAAATACACTATTAGCTCACTTTGAAGCCATTCTTACTGGTCTTGATTCCCTTTTCAATATCAAATCTTTTCGTAGATATGCCCAGATGCATGCCCAGATGAGTTCTATTAACTGTCTTTTTCTGTGATATTTGAGAGGTCCAGAAAACATTGTAGGTACCACATTGTGCTTTAAAATAGGTCTTATCCTTTGGAATGTTTGTAAAGTATTGTCTTTATTCTTATAAATATAACCAGCCCATACGCGAATATTGTTCACCCACTTCTGTTTATGTCCCTTATTGGAAGCACAATTGCTAATGAACACTCAATTTACTACAAATCTTTTCATAGGTATGCCCAGATGCATGCCCTCGTTGGCTTGCCCAGATGAGTTCTATTAACTGTATTTTTCTGTGATATTTGGGAGGTCCAGAAAACATTGTAGGTTCCACATTGTGCTCTAAAATAGGTCTTATCCTTTGAAATGTTTGCGAAGTATTGTCTTTATTCTTATAAATATAACCAGCCCATACGAGGAATACCGTTCACCCACTTCTGTTTATGTCCCTTATTGGAAGCACAATTGCTAATGAACACTCAATTTACTTTGTAAATTTTAACTTGAGCTAGAAAAGTTCACTATTAGGTCACCTTGAAGCCATTCTTGCCGGTCTTGATTCCCTTTTCAATATCAAATCTTTTCGTAGGTATGCCCAGATGCATGCCCAGATGAGTTCTATTAACTGTATTTTTCTGTGATATTTGGGAGTCCAGAAAACATTGTAGGTACCACATTGTGCTTTAAAATAGGTCTTATCCTTTGAAATGTTTGTAAAGTATTGTCTTTATTCTTATAAATATAACCAGCCCATACGAGGAATACTGTTCACTTGTGCTGTTCACCCACTTCTGTTTATGTCCTTTACTGGAAGCACAATTGCTAGTACAACCTGGTACTACACACTTTGCAGGCATCTGTTTATCCTTATAGTTTCGTTTGTGCAGGTAAATGATTAGAAACACATTAAAAATCACCTTCCAATCTTATTTTTCACTCTCGAGGATTACACTAATGCCATGACTAATGACTTAACAACAAACAAAATGACGGCCCGCAGATTTAGTGTTGCCATATTTCATGCTCCGGCCTAGTGAGTACCGTCGGCCATGGCTAAGCGCAAGCAAAAAGGTACGAGTGTAGACATACCTTTTAAAGCGCACCAAAAGCATGCAAGGAGACGCAGCACTTTCTCGAGGCTGTTTTCGGTGCGTTACCTTTTGCCTCTTCCCATTTTAGAATGGAATGGGATAATGACAAAACTTTTATTTGTGTATTTTACTTCTTGTGGCGATGTGGGAGTTCTAAGGACCGAGTTGTACATAATGAGGCTACTCGGAACTTATGTGCAAAATGCAGTATAACCCCAAAATAAGTCTGGAACAAAATTAGGAGCTTGAGGTAATACTTTCATAAAGGCCATAAAAAAGTTACGATGAAGAAAAGTGGAAGCGCAACCTCTGAAACATACAAAAGCAGTTAGTCTTCCGATGCTTCCATTTTATTTATTTCGGATGGCGGCATATTCTTTATAGAGGAATAGCAATATTTCTTTTTCAGAACTTGCCGTATCCAATTTTCATGCAATCAAGTTTGTATATCTTTAGTATAACGCTGTAAGGATAAGTAATCTACATAAGGAGCATCCATCGCTCGTGTCCATACCGCTCCCAATTCCAGACACGGCACATAAATATGAAATATTTAAAAATCTCTCAGAATTTATATTCCAAACCCCATCTAATCTCTAATCGTTTCGAGTAGAGAACTGTCAACAGGTTATTTTCATTATTATTTATTATTGTCTTGCCAACGTGTCGTTATTAGTAGCTTCTTCTGGTTGTTCGATGTGCTGTTCTGATTCTTGCTGACGTGGCCGTTCAATGATCAAGGCTTGGCACTTTTGTAATCACGTTTTGCCTATCGTGTTATAGTTCACGATTTTTATACGAGGGATACCAAATCGGTTTGATTTCTACGCTAGGCTTGCTGTATACGTTTTGTTGCTGGCGATGACCTCTGCTTCTTTGAATTTTTGGCGACACATGTGAGGTTCTTTGTCAATAACCTTAGCTTTGTCTTGATAGATAAGCGCATTGCACAAACTTGCTAATATCAAAACAGCCTTGAAACGTACAAGGCGCACGCAATATCAATTTTAAGTATGGTGCACGATGTACAAAGGCAACGGTGTTGTGTTATTCGACAGGGTGCATTATGGCTAAGATATTTTATGAACCGTTTAAGTCCAAACCACCATTTTTGGTATAAGTTGGTATCAGAAAAAAATTGAATATCGCAGAGGTTTTAAAAAGTTTGCCGTTTTACTTAGCATGACTCAGATTAGGTTACACGGTCAAATTTGAGTTACGTTTTTGCTTGGAAAAATCGGTCGAATAATCAAGGAAATTTCAATTAGATACGACTTGATTTTTTCAAATGGGAGTGTCTAATCTTTTATACGATTAAATGTAAAATTTGATAGCCTTTCTAATGATATAGGATTGTGGATATACATCTCTGGTTGTTTTTATTTAACTTTAAACTTTCGTTAAAATCGGTATTTTTCAATTTTACTACCTATAGGCAATCTAGCAGACATTGAAATATTTACAAAAACCTTTTCAGATATCAGAAAACAAATAACTTAGCAAAAAAATACAGATGAACTAGACTAAAGAGACAAGATTATAAAAATTGCTTACAACAAATCAACTGTAACCAGACACCACGGCGGTAAGATATCTAAGGTCAAAGAAAAGCTGGAGTACGACAGAAATGGATATTTTTGACGGCCCACTAGCTACTGTAATGTACTAGAGATTGCCAATTCTCAAAACCATTAAAACTTTTGAAGTGAAAGTAAAACAACTAGCGAATTTTGTAGGCAGAATAAGATTTCACATTTAATGATATGAAAGAGTATTCAATTCTGTCAAGTCAAAAGTAACGATGGCCCTGACTGGAGTTCTGAAAATTCTTCAGTACCTCTTAGCAAGATCACAGAAAACGAAGAATGAGTTAAAATTTTATCAAACTATAAAACATAATTTACTTGGCAGAAAATTCAAATCTGATTTGTCAGTATTCCCTTTTTGCGATTTTGCTAATAGATACCCAAATATTAGAAGGGCTTCAGTCAGACGTATTGTTACTTTGACACAAATTACTACGCTTTTACACCATTATATTACATGTTATTCATAATTGCGTGTTGGACCAGCAATCGCAGTTTTTCTTTCGTTTCAGGGTGTTCAAATGTTTTGGAAATCTTTAACTTTTGGTACATTGCAGTAGCCAGTAAGGTGAGAAAAATATCAGATATTCAATAGATTCTATTTCTGTCATATTACACATTCTCTTTGAGCTTAGTTATGTTACGCTGTTTCTGTTAAAGGTGATTTGTTATAAGACATTTTTATAATCTTGTCTCTTTAGTCTAGTTTGTCTGCATTTTTCTGCTAAGTTGGTTATTTTCTTCTATCTGAAAAGGTTTTTGTTTATATTTCAACGCCCGCTAGATTGCTTGTAGGTAAGAACATCGAAAAACACCGATTTGAATGAAAATTTGAAACTAAATAAAAACTATCAGAGATTGATATTCACAATCTTATATCATTAGAAAGGCTATCAAATTTTACACTCAATCGTATAAGAAATTAGGCATTCCCATTTGAAAAAGTTATGTTACATCTGATTGAAATTTCCTCTATTAACCGACCGCGATGCTGCATGTGCTAAAGTATGATAAAAGGCGTGGTTTAAAGGTAGTATTATGGTCCTGGTATGTGTGGTAGTGGGCAAAGACGTATAGGATTTACTTTCGCGACTGTCAAGTTGCATCGTCATGTACTCTTCAATGGTTTGGGTACTGACGGACAGGATGCGATTCAATGACCAGATAATTCGAGAGGAATCTAGGATTCGATAATCTGGCATTCTGAATCTCTGTCTGAAAATAACGTAATACTAAACTAACTGAATAGCCTATTTCTGAGTGATGGACCTATGACTCGTATGTAGAGTTTGCGTAGCAAAAGCCAGTAGCTCATAATAGTAGTTCAGGTGGATTCTGAAAACATTCTAAACTACCAGTAATGAAAGTCGTATTTATATCTACAACATTTTTCTTCATCTAGACTGTCAACCATTCGCGTCGCACAGAATCTGTTAAACATATTGTTCTTTGAATGGCCTGATAAAATTCAACAGAAAGAATTCGCTATAAAAGGAAATCGCCTGCAATAAAATCCAAACAAGATACGAGTCTATAAAAGTGTCAGCAACAATTTGAAATGCCCTCATAAACCTGACTTTTCCAAATGTTCGCTGAAAACCACTTTTCCCTGGCTTGGTCTTTATAAGCGAACCTCTTTCTGGTGCCGTTGCGGCTTCTAAATATATCTCTTGTACAAAAAACGTAGGGGCTCAATCGGGTTTTAACAATCTTGATCGCCCTTTGGGATAATTTTTCTGAAATGCTTTGACAGAGGGCCTGATTCAGCATCAGCGCAATTTGTTAGTGTCTGATACGAAAGACGAAAGTACAGTGATCATAGGTGAATGTAGAAGTCATAATAACAGTAACCCTTTCTGTCAAGAGTGGGGCTGAAGGAAGAGGTTTTTAGTTGGAATTTCCTGTAAAAAATTGAGTTGTGTTGCTTGACTCAGTATTTCCCACACATTTTCTCATTGCATGAAGAATGAGATCCCGTTGTAACCAAATAATCGCCCGCCCGCAAAAAAATCCAATACACAGTTTTTATTCTGAAGTCTTCAACAAACTCATATCTCAATCGCACGCCATGTCAATTTTCTCATATTCAAAAACAGATTATTTACCGGTATCAGTCCTTAAAGGGCAATGAAAAGTGTTCTATAGCTACAAGGAATGCGGAGGTTTCCCAACCACCTTATTCGAGACCTCATCTCTATATGATCAGAGATTCCTAGGGTACCCAAAGACAGAGTTTGAACGATTTTTGTATTCTGCTGTTTCTTTTCATTTGCACTGCCACTAATATAATTTTCAAAAATAATAGGCTTTATCGACCTCTACCGCGGCCCACGGCATGGTTTAAATATTTCAGTGCTAGTGCACCAGACGATACAAATTTATCTACACTATAACCTTAAAAGCTATTTGCGAAGGTAGGGCAGTGAGTCTACTACGAATACAACAAATTTTTGAGTTTCATAACCCCGTATTCTCAAACTGCCCCAGTTGCACTCCCTCTAATAAGTATAGAAAACGATTACAAACCCCTAAAGTACCAAAGAATGAAGTTTGAGCCGTTTTAATATTTCTAATTTTTTTTATTATTACTGCGCTGCCACTAACACGATTTTCTAAATACTATACGCATATTCCATGCTCGGTACGGTAATAATACTGTGTCAAAATAGCATTCGTATCAATTCAATATGAATACCCAAAAATTTTGAATTTTATAACACCCCACCTCCCAACCACCTGAATTTCACCCTCACCCAAAGAAATGTAGAAAATGGTCAGGAACCCCTAAAATGCTCAAAAATGGATGTTTTGTTGTTTTCATGGACTCCGCCGTCCATGCGCCCTACACCATATCGCTACCCAAGTGCCATCACAATCTATGCAGCGGTTACTGAGATTACGATGCTAGTAAAACGCCAACAGGCAGACAGATCGACAGACAGACGGTAAAGGGTGACTTAGATTTTGGTTATGCAGAAACATGAGACATCCTATTATCTCAAAAACGAAAATTTTCCCGACCACAATACTACTCTCATCTAGTATCATCGGTGTGGGAAGTCAAATCGTTTGGGAAGGAAGGTTGTGATATACCTGTTCAACGTTGACACAGTTGAAGCAAGAACGTCAGTTTTATTTCCTCAATTTTATTTTTTTGCTGATTTCTTTTAGGCACGAAAAATATTTGTACACCCAATTTTTGAGAAGAATTAATTTTGACGAAGTTTCTGACAAAAGTTTTGGTCAATCAATGGTCACAATAAAACCATTATACATTTTCTAAGAATTCCACTTACTACAGGATTGGTTGATTATCATAACATATACAGGGTAGGCCAATAGTGCGTAAAGATTGTGGGCTTACTAAAATATATTTCAAAAATCTGTCACTTGATTATAGTAGGGACTCTTGAGGGCTATAATGTAAAAATATCTTGACTCGAATTTTGACGTGTATACAGGGTGATTCATATTAAACTTACATTTTTTTGAATGGAACCCTCTATATATTATTACATATATGGATTCCTTGGTCAATTCTAGTGTGACTTTATGCAACATACATGGAACTTTGAATGAACCGTTTAGGCGAAAATCACCATTTTTGGTATAAGTAGGTATCAGAAAAAAATTGAATATCTCAGCGACTATAAAACTTAGAAAGCCGTGACTTTGAGGTGCGACTAAGCATGAAATGCGTCACATTAGGTCAGACGGCTAAATTTGAATTGTGTTTGTACTTGGAGAAATCAGTAGATTAATTAAGGAAACTTCAATCACAGATAACTTGATTTTGTTCAAATAGAAATGCCTATTTTGGTTTCAAGAATCAAATGTAAAATTTGATTATCTTTCTAACGATATAGCATCCTCAATATCAATCTTTTTTGGTTTTCAGTTTATTTCAAATTAATGTTCAGTCAAATCGGCGTTTTTCGATTTTCCTGCGTGCAGGCGACCTAGCAGGCCATGAAAAATAAACAAAAGCCCGTTAATATGGAAGAAAACAACTAACTTAGTAGAAAGATGCAACCTAACTGGAGTAATAAGGCAAGATTATGAAAATTCCTTACAAGACATCAGCTCTAACCGGATACAACAGCGGCAAAAGATATCTAATGTCAATGAGTAGCTGGGTATGACAGAAGTGTTTGTTTTTCACAGCCTACTAGCTATTGAGATTTACTAGAGCTTGACAACCTTCCTAAACGATTAAAAATTTTGAAACAAAAGGAAAACTACCAGCGATTTTTGCTTACAGTCTAACATGTTTAGAATGACATTTCACATTTAATGGGATAAAAAAATAGTCATTATCGTTTAGTTAAGTCAAAAGTGAAGATATCTCTAACTGGAGAATTCTGAACATCTACTGAAATATATGATAGAATTTTTTAATTACGCTATGTTGTAAATGTGATTATTTCATGTAGTTTTCTGCAAACTAAATTATGTTTTACAATTCAAACAGACTGTAATTCAAGTTTCATTTTCCGCGATTTTGCTAATAAGTAGAAGTACCTACTGAAGAATTTGAAGGGTTCCAGTCAGAGGTATCCTTACTTTTGACTTACGGAAATGGCTACTTTTTTAAAGCATTAAAATGTGAAAATTTATTAAGAAGACGTAGATATTCTACTGCCAGCAACAATCACTAGTAGTTTTCCCTTGATTAGATATTTTCTTACTGACTTTGGAAATTGGCTAATAGCTAGAAGGCTTGAAAAATGAGCGTTCTTGTTATCGCTGTTGTTTCTGGTTAGAACTAATATGCTGTAAGGAATTTTCATAATCTTGCCTTGTTACTCTAGTTAGTTTGCATCTTTCTACTAAGTTAGTTGGTTTCTTCCATATTAATAGGCTTTTGTTTATTTGTCATGGCCTGCTAGGTCGCTTGCACGCAGGAAAATCGAAAAACACCGATTTGCCTGAAAATTTGAAATAAAACGAAAATCAAAAAAGATTGATATTGAAAATGCTATATCGTTAGAGAGGTAATCAAATTTTACATTTGATTCTTTAAACCAAAATAGGCATTTCCATTTGGAAAAATCAAGTTATCTGTGATTGAAGTTTCCTTAATTAATCTACTGATTTCTCCAAGTACAAAAAGAATCCATATTTAGCCGTCTGACCTAAAGTGACACATTTCATGGTTAGTCGTACCGCAAAGTCATGGCCTTCCAAGTTTTATAACCGGTGCGATATTCAATTTTCTTCTGATACCTACTTATACCAAAAATGGTGATTTCCGCCTAAACGGTTCGTTTAAAGTTCCATGTATGATACATAAAGTCACACTAGAATTGACCAAGGAATCCAAATGTGCAATAATATATAGAGGGTTCCATTCAAAAACATGTAAGTTTAATATGAATCACCCTGTATACACGTCAAAATTCGAGTCAAAATAATTTTACATCATAGCCCTTAAGATTCCCTACCATAATCAAGTGACAGATTTTTGAAATATATTTTAGTAAACCCACAATCTTCCGTCCACGCACTATTGGCCCGCCCTGTATATCTTTCTTCACAACTGCAAAGTCGGGCTGTACAGTAACTACGTTTCCATGGGGATTCAATTCGAATTGAATACGATACCATATCTGGCAATTCACGTTTTTACATGTTTAGTTTTCAGATCGATTTGAATCCGTTTCGTGTAGTGGCGAGCAAGCTGTCAAAACTATCCTCACCTATAAATCTTACATAACCTACAACCTAGCCTAGTTTTCGTTGAGTACCCGACCAGGAATAACAAAACCGACGTACCCGAACTTTGGAAGCATATTGTGTGTTCACCGTTTTGTTTTATTTGTGTCTTTCGTGATATTACAGATTCAGAAAGGCCGTATGCGCAGTCGCCGATTCGGTTTTAATACGGCTGCCTGTTTGCATGGATTTCTGTCCGATACGATCCACATTCGATCCTAGAAAAGAGCGGTATCGACCTTGAAACTCAGTTCACTTTTGATCCAAATTTTTCAGTGTTTACATGCAGTATTCAATACCGAAACCGAATTCAGTTTGAACTGAATTCCACATGTAAACGTAGTGATTATTTTTTGGTTAGAGCACGTAAGGTAAGTTTGTGAGTTGCCAGTTTTCTCCAATAAATCCACATTTATCACCTTGGACTAACCAATGTAGAAATGCTTTACATCAAGCCTAGTTATGCGTATGTATGTAGTAACATCGAAATACCCTTCGTCCCTCAAGCACGGTGCATAAAGAGACGGACAGACAAACGCAGTCATGAGAATAATTATTGTATGGGATTTAGGACTTAATCTTATATAAGATTATACGCTGCAGTGTTTATAGATATAAGCCATGCCTGTTTGGGTCACTGCGTGCTGACCTATCCTACTGGAAGTAATTAAAATCGTCTGAAAAGTAGGCGTCTATCTACCCTTTGACATATTGCAGCATAATATACTTTTTGCTACGCTGATTAGCCATATGGCCTTAACCTTAGATGAAATATATAATCACTACTACTGACTGCACTTTCACTTATTTGCGCATTATAATGTTAATTCTACCTAGAAGTTCATACTTCCATGTTACTGTTGGAATTAGTTTTTGTTGCTTATAGTTGAAAATTGTTGATATATCGTCCATTTGGATTAATGCATTTATTGCGCATCTATGTAAAGTTGAATAAATTACCTTTTTTGATACTGAGATACAAGTTTTACGAAATGCTATTCCAAAAATTGCTATTTCAAGTATTTCAAAAGCTCTTTATACAAAACAATTTATTTTTATGTCAATCACTCTTAGACAGCTGTTCGCTCTTATATTGCTATTGGACTGTATCACTTCAAAAGCAAGTGCTGTACTCGTAAAATCGATTGTAATACTCTCACCTAAAGTACGAAAAATACATTTATTTATCAATTTCGTGAAATAGGATTAAAAGCATAAAACCTTTTTCAAAAAAGCATTTATTTTAATGTTGTCAAAAGAAGAGAATAAAATTTTCCATTAAAATTTTAACTATCAGCTTATATCCTCATTATACACCATTTATATGACCACAAAATCTTCTCGCGAGGTTTGCGTAAGTACCCATAAGCATCTGACTAATTTGATATCTAAAAACTTAGAAGATTAAGTTACTCATGAAATAGGTACTAGTTTACTTACACAAGCTTTTATGACCATACAAATTGTGTATAACGAGGGTATGAACCGATAGCTAAATTTTAAATAAAATTTTATTTTCTCTATTTTAGAGCACTTAAATAACAGCTTTTTTAACTTTTTTTGCTTTCAATTTATTTTTTACTTTTTAGAGCATTTAAGTAGCAGCGTTTTTTAACTTTTTTTGCTTTCAATTTGTTTTTTACTTTTTAGTTATCGCTGGCTAGGGTTTTGAGTCTGTTCATCTCATTCAACGCATCGTTGTTGCAAGGTCGTTTCCGGTTAGTTTCTAACAGTCTAGCTCTTCAACAAGGACACCTTCTAATTATTTTACCTTACTTTAATCGAGGCCTCTACACCAAATTTCAGGTGGATTAGAACAGCAGTGCTTATAATCACCAACTTTTCTTTAACCTGCATTTTTATTCTCAGCGAATCCTTTCAATGAATATCCATACAGCAGAAAAGAATAAAAAACTTGCAAAAGTCCGCCATCTTGGATTAAGGGTGATGTTAAAATATTTTTTCATTATTCCCGGCAAGCTGTTTCACTTGATACCCATATTGCAGAAGTGTATAAAAATAACTATTTCGTCGTCTTGGATGGTCCGCCATATTGGCTTTAGAATGACGTCACATTACTTTTTGCGTTACTCTCAACAAGCCTTTTCATTTGTCCATATTGTAGAAATGCATTAAAAAGCCATTCCGTCATTTTGAATGGTCCGCCATATTGGATTCTAAATCCAAAGTCCAAAAGCCTCTAAGGCTTATCCAGTATCATCACCGTAGCAAACTAAACGTGTATACAAAATTTGAGCTTAATCGGATGAAGATATCTGCTTCAAAATTGGGTAGCAATATTACACCCGAACAAACCTGCATTGCAAGTTAAATGAAAGCTTTTATACTTAACTTATACAAACTTACACAAAACATTCTCAAACAGGCCGTGATATTTGGAGGATCCTACATGACTCCAGGAAGAAAGTCGCGGTTTTTCTGTTAGAGAAGTTTTCCCGAAAAACTTATTTTTCGCTTGACTCATTTTGAAGATTCTTGTATTACTGTACTGCATAGCTATGGCATACACTATTTTTCTTCATTTTTCTTCATAACTAAACCCATTAAATCAACTTCAATGTGCAGGTACTCCTCACCTTGTCATGCTGCATACAGAAAACTACTTGGCAAACCATTTACAGTTTTTTACAAACGTTCGACTAAACAGTCAGTTGTTTAAGCTCATTCGAATCATTTACCTACTTTAAAATTGTTGGATCCCAATAAAATATGCAGAACATAGATTAGTAGGCTATTGGAATAAAGCGTCTTTGGATGCTCTGCCTAGTCTGGAAACACAAGCAGAATTATCGTCGTTAACCAGATATGGTTTATTTGACATTGAACGCCAAAGGCCCGGTCAAAAACAGAGAGCGTTCTAGAACTCGGCGTTACGGCGTTCTCTAACAATACAACGGAACGCTGTAACGCGGCGTTCTAGAACGTCGGAACGCTGTACCGGCCATATGTTTGACCAAGCCTTGATTTCATCTATGTTTGAATCATTAGACATCTTATATAACATAATTAAACAGAAAATAGATGTAACAGGGCAAATCCATTGCACAAGCGCATTCTCTCTTAGTTATGTAAGCACGTGCGACTGGGGCGCATTCAAATTGTACTAGGAAAAGACCCTTAAAAAAAGCTAAAGGCAATCTGAATCCGAAACAGTAACACTCTATTCTCCGTATTCATTAATATGCTGTACACGATTCAGAGCCTTGACTACTGTCCCAGTTACATCCACAATGGCAATCAAGGAAGTGTTCCAAGAAGTTATGGATTATTGCAATGGTAATGAGCAATTGTGTTTGTTATACATTGGAATCAAAGAGAGGTATTAAGATGTTTTTAGACTGGCAAGAAAATTCGCGGAAGTTACTTTCTAGCACTGGTGTTGCTAGTGTAAACGGCGGTGCAAGTGGACTTGCTGAGTTCTGTAAAATATCTCGCGTGACACTATTATAGTTCGATTGTCACAACATGTATAGAGAAAAAAGTTGGGACAAATGAAATAAAAATACTAATTTCTGTTTATTAAGGCGGCGCCAGACATGCGGCATTTGGCGAATACTAAGCGACTGTTCGCCGATTGACAGGTAGTGGTTGAGTTACCCGTTAGTTGTGCGAGGATCGACCATGTGGCAAGCATCTATATTAGATATTCGCGGTTCGTAATGGACGGGAGTCTCTATGGGAATAGCGAATATATTCAATACTGGTATGGTTTAAACTGATAGTTATTGGACTGTTCGGTCGGAGTCGACACGCTCCGCCGCCTTGGCTCTTAGACGCGGCTCGCTACGACGGCGGGTATCCATATTCTGTTGGGCTTGTATGCTTCTTCCATGTTGTTGGAGCTGTTCTTATGTTTATAAATCCCAATGGACGCCCTGTACAATCTCGCATAATAAGAGGAGGTCGTAGCCAGAACCTGTGTCTCGTTAAACTGTATCTTGTGTTTACCGCTTCCTTGGAGTGCATGCTTAGATACTGCAGATTCTTCTGTCTGACCTAATCGGCAATGCGATGTGTGTTCCGAAATTCTAGTTTGTACCTATTTCTTTGTTGCCCCACAAGTACATGTCATGCGATAAATCCTTGATGCTGTCCACGCATCCATTTTGTCCTTTGCCGATCTTAAATGTTGTTGCATTTTCCCAGTTGCTTTGCATATCGTTTTAATATTTGCCTTCTGTAGTGGTTACTACAGGGGAGGTTCCCCAATTCCGTCTGTAACCCGGGTAACATAAGGTAGGAAAGCTTTTGCTAGTGGTGATGGTTGTGGTTGCTTTTCTGCTCTACCAGCTCGCATAGATCTTGTTATTTGCCGTTTACCTTCAACGCACTCTTTAGATGTTCGAACTCGGCACCGAGTTCGGTTGGGTCGCACAATCTTTTCGCCTGTTTTGTCGGCGTTTTGATGATCCCAAATAGTGATCGGTGTGAATCGGTATCCTGTACGCTGTGTGTTCCATGTTTGATCCTTTTGTGGTTGATAGCTCATCGAAAAAAGCCAGTTTTTTGTTTTCCTCCACTTCCATCGTGAACTGGATGTTCGGATATACACTATTTAGGTGTTGTAAGAATTTCACTAGCCTGTCTTGTCCGTGGCTCCATATAACAAATGTGTTATCCACGTATCTGAGACATATTTTGGGCTTATACTCAGCGCTGTTTAAGGCCCGTCTGCTCTGTCTTCTCATTTTGTAAGCCCATGCGTTGTACGTTGTAGTTAGTACATGCTTGAATAAGTTGGTTATATCTTCTGGAAATATGTATTTAATGTGTTGTATAGCATCGTTCAGTGGTACTTTTGTCAGGGGCTACGTCAGAACTAGCCAGAACGTTCGACTGCTCGAGTTGTATGTTCTGGATTCTGGAGATACAGTGCGCCGAGTCCTTGATAAACGTATCAGTTTTCCTAAGATACAGATTTAGAAGTGAGAGATATGAATAAGGATAAAAGCATCCTAGTTCTGACTGCAGACAAGGGAAATGCCACAGTAGTGATGGATACAGAACGGATTGACTTGCACTGTGATCAAAATCGAACTGCTGATTTAAAACAACCAAAATTATATTTTGACTAATCCTCAATCAAAATTAATTTCAAAATACGCCAAAAGGATCCGAAATTATAAACTCACGATGTCAAGGCTAATTCTCAACCTTTTTCTTTTTACCTTCATCCCTTCGTCTCCTTTTTTCCACTCACAATGTTGGTTTCTGGTTTTACAGACCTCAGAGAATATGACCAAATGACGTAGGGTCATAGGTCGCATAGACCGCCCTGGCAACAAACGACAAAATATAGAAGTTAACAGAAATAGCTCCGCTCCTTAGTGCTCTATATAGAATAAAAAAGATTAATAAAAATTGCTTGTCAACTGTCGCACCCAATAATCCATAAAGGGTAGCTTTAATCCCAACAAAACGTGTTTTTGGGTGTTTTGTTAAAACACTACGCCTTTTGATAAATGCATCGTTTCCCCAGAGACGTTACAGTGAGACACGCAAGTCCAATTATGCATCAAACACGCGTTGGAAAAATGTGTCTCTGGGCCTCACCCATCCACTCCTGTTTATGCAATTTGCTAGTATCTGAGTCATCTTATAATGTTGATAGGTCGTGATGCCGCAGACAAAAATAAATTCTTGGACAAAGAATATGTAAATACTTTTGAAGACTCTGGGCCCAGAGCCGTTCCTGGAGTCATACGCGCCCTGGTGCAAGCTAAGAATTGCCGCCCTTTGCATAGCGGGAGATAAAACGGGGTGTGGATGAATTAGATCTAAAATCGGTAAAATCGATAATACTTGTAACCTTTATTCACGTTATTCGACACGGAGCTCTATGGTTAAAGTATCTGATGAAAAAGAAAATAATTTCGCATGGATAGGGGCCCATTAAGGCTACATTTTAAAAATATTTACATGTTATACAGGGTGTCCCCAAAACACGAAACGTATCTCAGTTACATTTTTTAAAAAAAATCCCTTGTATATTATTACATATTCAAATTTCTTGGTGAATTCTAGTGTGACTTTAAGTATTACACCTGGGACTCAAAGCGAACCCTTTAGGTGTAAATCACAATTTTCGGTACAAGTAGATGTCTGAAAAAAATTAAACGTTGCAGAAATTATAAAATTTAGAAGGTTGTAACTTGGTCGGATTACTAAGCATGAAATGCATTAGCTTAGGCTAGACGGTCAAATCTGTATTTTGTTTGTGGTTGGACAAATCGGTTGATTAGTTAAGGAGACTTCAATCAGAGATAACTTGATTTTTTCAAACAAAAATGCCTAATTTTTTATATGATTGAATGTAAAATTTGATAACCTTTCTAATGATATAAGGAAGTAAATATCAGTCTCTGGCAGTATTCATTTATTTTCAAATTTTCAATCAAATGGTGTTTTTCATTATTTCTACCTATAATCGACCTAGCAAACCATGAAATATGAACAAAAACATATTCATATGAGAGAAAATAATTAACTTAGAAGAAATATACAGACTAATTAGCGTGAAGAGACAACATTATAAAAATTCTTTACAACTAATCACCTTTACAGAAACCACGGCGGTAACATACTTATTTAAGGTCAAAGAGAATCTGGAGTATGACAGGAATAGATATTTCTCACGCCCACTGGCTACGGTAATGTACTAGAGGATAAAAATTTTCAAAACAATTAAAAATCTTGACATGAAAGAAAAACTGCCAGCGATTGTTGCTCCAGCATACAATTATCAATAACATGTAATGGTGTAAAAAAGTAGTAATTTGCGTTAAAGCCCTCTGACTGCAAAACTCAGCAAGATCGCAAAAAAGGAATACTGACAAATCGGATTTAAATTTTCTCCGTTCTAAAAAATTTTGCGCCCCATAACGTCTAGCGCCTTGGTGCCTTGCACCACTTGGCAAGGCCCTGTCTGGGCCCCTAAGTGAACTACTACCACACACATAAAGAGATATTCTCAATTCAAGAATTCTGATAATCTTGTAATGATATACTAGCGATAAGAACATCTGTTCTCGATCTGAGAAAATTTTCTTGATGAAAAAATTATGGTTAATTTGAACCAAGAAAAATATATATTTTACCATAATACTCATTTTAAACGCACCGACCAAGAATATAATTTTCTTCACAACTGAAAGTATTTCAATACTCTTCGATGTACTTCAAAAAGTTTTCCAAATGAGCTCATATTGCTTCACTCAAGAATACAAATAACTTAATAATTGTGGAGCATCTCCATTGAGAATACACTGAGAAAACCAGCCCTGTTAAAGTGTTTAACTGGTACATTTTTAATAGTCTATATTAAAGTTGCATGCTGTTTCTGAAATGTAGCTTCAGTCAGTCATAAAAACTGATTTCTAGTACTTCGATTTTGTCACAAAAAACGCATATTATTGTAACAATGAAAATGGTTTAAGTACTACTACTTTCAATTAAATATTTTAATAGTAATGATTAACGAGAGTTACTATAAAAATAAATGAGTAACTGTCGCTATGAGCATTCTTATCGTAGACACTTCAGGTTTCAATGACAATTAAACTGGTCGAAGTACTGCAATTTCCAATTTAAAATTTTAATTACAAGAGTTAAAGGATATTACAGCTGTGATAAGTCACGAAATACGCACAACGGTCGTTTTCCGAGGTGGGGGATGTTTACCATGCTCCATCTCTTTTATTCTAGAGGGCAAGCGAGTGCGATAGAGATAGATGCTCTTCACTGTTGTTTTACATTTTTGTTAGTCGTTAGTGGTCACAGCATGGTTACAGGAGTGAGGTGCATTCGCTGTTCGGTTTCACTATCACATAATTGTTTGTGTTCCTATAAGTTTTATGCGTGCTTGTGTCCTTGTGTGTGGAGCAGAATATACATGGTAAAATATGGCTTTGGAGTACACGAGTCGCACATTTCTGGTAACTTTGCTGTAAGATCAAAATATGTAGCAATTTTCCAATGACATTATGTATTCGTAGGTGTAGTGTTTTGTCATAAATCGAAAGATCATATATAAGTTTTATAATAAAACTGTTTTTGTTTTCTTTTTTTTCGCAATAATTCAAAAGTTATATCAAAATAAAAATGGGTTTTTGAATCGAGTACAGAAACCACGCCGACGGCTCCCGAACCCGTGTGACGTAACGATGGCGGTTAAGATGCTCCTTTGACCAACGACATCTCACATCGATACTAGATTCTAGATTCCCAGCCAATCGTGAAAATACTTGCTAGTAACTAGTGTATATTTCTTGCAATATAGTCGATGAATGAAGTTGGCAGCTCGAGACGACCTCTACGATCGAATTAATATCTTTTTGAATGTTTGAAGTCAGATTACAGATTCCAGTAAGTAAGTAAGTACCTAATCAAATATGTCTTGTTGAAACTATCTGGTGCATGTTCGGCTGGCCTAGTGGTTAGAGTGTTGGGCAAAGGATCCGTTGGTCTATGGTTCAAAGCTCAGCCTGTCCGATTTTTTTTTTATTTTTTATTTAAAGTCGCTTTATAACAGCAAGGTTTTTAGCGACGACATTATACAGATATTAAATGAATGTACAAGAACATTATAAGGAAGACAACAAAAAACAAACAAAGGTACATTATATAAACTGAGTAGCGTTGATGGCTTTACTGAATTTAAGAGTTCTTAGACAATCGGCCGTTGATTCTAGGTTACTGGTCACGGATTCTGGGATGTTGAACTGCTCTCTTGCTGGCGTGAGGTGTGTACATTCCACTAGAATGTGTAGCACTGATAAATTTTGTCCACAGCGTGGACATTTTTTTGGTTCTTCTTTTGAGATGATATGAATATGTGAAGCATTTATATGCCCAGTTCTCAGCTTGGTGATTGTACATTGGTCTCTTCTATTTGAAGGGATGAATGGTCTTGGCGAGTGGATGTTTTGCCTTATTGAATGGAGATGAGGTCTGGAGGATTTCCATTTGTCGTTCCAGTAATTTTTTATAACCTCAGTGTAGTATTTTTTAACTTCTTGGAAAGTGACTGGAATGTTGCTATTGAGGGTCGATGTTGTCGTGGCCTTTTTGGCTAGTGAGTCTGCCTTTTCATTACCCACTATTCCTTGATGAGCTGGAATCCAGATAAGTCCTATGTTTGTACCTCGATCTTGGAGTTCCTTGATTAACACTTGAATTTTTTGAACTAATGGGTTTTGCGTGAGGAAGCTTTCCAGCGCTGTCAAACTAGAATATGAGTCAAAGCATATGACTACTTTGGGGTTGGCCGAAGTACGTTTAATTAGTTCTAAGGTCTGATATATTGCATAGAGTTTTAATAAAGTAATAATTCATTCATGTGCTTTTTGCACTTGTTACGTACATCTTTTTTATGATCAACATAAATATGTTTTTGAAACAAATTCTATCAGACATATTACTTGCACTGCATAGTGCAAAAACTAAGTACAGGACGCGGTGGACAATTGAAAAAATCAGTGCAAATGGTGTTTGTCCGTCAATATCAATAGCCAATATTTTTTTTAAATGTAATTGTTGGTTAATATAACAAAATCCATTCATTTTTTAAGTTTTTACTTCCCACACCGATAGGTGAGGGGAGTATTGTGATCGCGAAAATTTTCGATTTTGAGATAATACGTTTTTTGGGCATTTTATGATGTGTACATAACGAAAATCCACGTCACTCATTTCCGTCGGTCTGTCTGTCGGTCTGTCTGTCTGTCGGTCTGTCTGTCGGTCTGTCTGTCTGTCTGTCTGTCTGTCTGTCTGTCTGTCTGTCTGTCTGTCGCGTTCTTCTACCCTCGTAATCTCAGTAACCGCTGCATGGATTGTGATGAAATTTGGGCAGCGGTATGCTGTGGGGTCGTAGTAGGTAACGTTCCTATAATTTTGAAAATCGGTGCATAGGCGGCGGAGTAATTAGCAAAAAACAAAAAGGGGTTTTAGGGGTCCCTGATCATTTTCTACTTTTTTTTGGGTGGGGGTGAAATTGGGGTGGTTGGGGGGTGGGGGGTTGTAAAATTGAAAAATTTGTTGCTTTCATAATAGACTGTCCACTGACCTGTGGAGGAAGACCTGGCGACATAAATAACTTTTTTAGGTCCATCCCAACATTGCCTTTGCCTATTACAGAAAGCAAAGGACAGAATTTTTTTTTTGATGTAAACATACGAGAGTATTGCGTCAGATCGTTATAACGAGGAACCGTTGAATTGATTTTAATGAAATTTTGAAACGGCATGACTACCATGGCGAAGATGGAAAACGCGTATGGTTTTGATAAATCGTGCCAGTGGCGGCGCAGAAATAATAAAAAAGCTAAAAATATAAAAACAGCTCAAACTTCGTTTTTAAGCGTTTTCAAGGTTCCTGATCATTTTCTGCGTTTTTTCTTTGGGTGGGGGTGAAATTGGGGTGGTTGGGGGTTGGGGGTTGAAGAATTAAAAAAATTCTTGTACTCATAATAGGCTGTCCACTAACCTGTGAAGGAAGATCTAGCGACACAAATCACCTTTTTAGGTGCATCCGAACATTGCCTAGTCTATTACAGAAACTAAGGGAATTTTCTGTATACTATACGAGAATTGATTGGTCTAAATCGTTTTGTATTTTGTAACGTGGACACTATTAAATTGATTCCAATGAAATTTTGACACAGTATATTGTTACCGTGGTGAGAATGGAAGACGCGTATGTTTGTTAAAAATCTTGTCAGTGGCAGCGTAGCAATAATCAAAGAATGCGACAGGTATGAAAGCAACTCAAATTCGGTTTTTAGATGTTTTAGGGGTTCCTGATCATTTCCTACCAGTTTTTTGGGTGGGGGTGAAAGTGAGGTGGTTGAGGGAGTGGGGGTTGTAAAACTGAGAAGTTTGTGGTATCGATAATAGGCTGTCCATTGACCTGTGAAGGAAAGACCTAGCGGCATAAGACAATTTTAGGGGGGGGGGGGGGTGGCAATTATTTGGTTGCAAGGGATCTTAGACTAAAGCTTCATGCTATGGGAAAATAATAAACTGGTATCAGCGTAATGTGTGGGAAGTACTGAGTCAATCAACTTGACTTCATTTTTTATATAAACATAAAGTAACTCAAACTCGTAATCACAACAGTCTTCTGTTTATCACTTGGTATCTTTATCTATTTAACTTTGAGCAATGAGGCTTAATAATTAAATTTTCATAAAAATTTAACAAACCAAAATATTATTTCATCTTATATGAAATGAATCCAATTTTTTTAATAATTATTAATATGTACATCCCAACGTAAGTCTGAGTCTAAATATATTCCTAGATACCTACTTTATACTTTTTTCTATGTTCGGGACTAAAAAATATAGTTTTATTTTTATTTACTTGAAGTGTTAACTCTTATGTGAAATAATTATGCTTATAGTTTATTTATCGTATAAGTATCTATTATCAATAATAATATTAAATAATAAAATAATTATTTTAGTTTTTGCCAAGAAGATAATTATAGCATTGAAACTCATAGAAGAATAAGTTTTGGTTGTTTGCATTGCATTTATATATTTTTGTCTGTTAATTTTTTATGAGCAATGAAGCTTAATAATTAAATGTTCATAGAAATTTAACAAACAAAAATATATAAATGCAATGGAAACAAACAAAACTTATTCTTCTATGAGTTTCAATGTTATAATTATCTTCTTGACCAAAACTAAAATAATTATTTTATTATTTAATATTATTATTGATCATAAATACTTATACGATAAACAAACTATAAGTATCATTATTTCACATAAGAGTTAACACTTCAAGTAAATAAAAATAAAACTATATTTTTTAGTCCCGAACATAGAAAAAAGTATAAAGTAGGTATCTAGGAATATATTTAGACTCACACTTACGTTGGGATGTACATATTAATAATCTATTAAAAAAAATTGGATTCATTTCACATAAGATGAAATAATATTTTGGTTTGTTAAATTTTTATGAAAATTTAATTATTAAGCTTCATTGCTCAAAGTTAAATAGATAAAGATACCAAGTGATAAACAGAAGACTGTTGTGATTACGAGTTTGAGTTACTTTATGTTTATATTAAAAACTTAAAAAATGAATGGATTTTGTTTTATTAACCAACTATTACATTAAAAAAAATATTGGATATTGATATTGACGGACAAACACCATTTGCACTGATTTTTTGAATTGTCCACCGCGTCCTGTACTTAGTTTTTGCACCATGCAGTGCAAGTAATATGTCTGACAGAATTTGTTTCAAAAACATATTTATGTTGATCGTCGAAAAAAATGTACGTAACAAGTGCAAAAAGCACATGAATGAATTATTATTTGATAAAAAAAAATAAGAAAAAAAATTGGACAGGCTGAGCTTTGAACCATAGACCAACGGATCCATTGCCCAATACTCTAACCACTAGGCCAGCCGAACATGCACCAGATAATTTCAACAAGACATATTTGATTAGGTACCTACTTACTTGCTTACTGGAATCTGTAATCTGATTTCAAACATTCAAAAAGATATTTATTTCGATCGTAGATGTCGTCTCGAGCTGCAAACTTCATTCATCGGCTGCATTGCAAGGAATATACAGTAGTTACTAGCAAGTATTTTCACGATTGGCTGGGAATCTAGTATCGATGTAGGATGTCGTTGGTCAAAGGAGCATCTTAACCGCCATCGTTACGTCACACGGGTTCGGGAGCCGTCGGCGTGTTTTCGGTACTCGATTCAAAAACCCATTTTTATTTTGATATAACTTTTGAATTATTGCGAAAAAAAAAGAAAACAAAAACAGTTTTGTTATAAAACTTATATATGATCTTTCGATTTATCACCAAAAAAATATATTTTTTTTCTTAATTCGAAACCTCAATTGTAACTATTAAACTGAGCTACAGTAACAGTGACATTTTTCTGACAACCACTGATGTGATATTGCTCGCTACCACAATCAACTCTAGACAGTATTCACTATTCAATTGCAGCAATTGAACAGTTTAATTTTCACGTATTTTGATGCAAACTTTAATTGCGGTGATTAAAATTTTAATCGTAGCGATTAAAGTTTTCTCTCAGTGTATCATGATCTTGGTTCAGGGGCACTGATACCTGTGTCTGGGTCTTACGTTGTTGTGATGAAAGGACTGTTGCGCAGTTATGGTTGTGGGGAACACATGCTGATGCTCATATGTAAGTACCAAGTATCCGATAAATGCCATATACAATATTTATGTAAGAATAGTTGTGAACGCAACATAAGCAATGGACGCCCGATGGGCATAATATAATATTCTTCTAGTTGAAAAGTTCAGCTACATATTCTTTATATTCTGTGGTGATGGGCGCCTTATAACGTGAATTTGGAAAAATACTTACAATGATTTGTTTTCAAGATTATCAGATCAAGACATCGCTATTATTTAATCAAATACTTTCACAGGTTTGAGTTGGAACTATTTACTTAATAAATCTCTATATGATCAAAAATATCATATTTTTGGTTTGAGATAATTACCGCCTTGGGCATATATAGGAAGATGGTATACTTGAACGAAAGTTATGTTCTTCGTCCAAAAGTGTGCATGTGATGTATTTCGGAAATAATAAAAAATCGTAACAGTTTGAATAAATAATATGCTACGTGCCAACCGGGAAAATTGTATAATACACCACTAAATTAGAGGAGATTCAAAAAAAGCAATGTCGTTCAATCGGACTGTCTACCATAATGAATAAAGCATCACGTGGCATAACACATGTTTCTCCGAATCTAACAATGACTGTCCTTTCCCTGTTAAATTGGACGGTTTACAGAACTGACGTTGATTTGTCCACGGTAGATCCTGCGAACGGCTACCGACAATTATCGAAATTGGGAATAAATGATAAAGCACTTCTCGTGAAGTGTATCGATTGGAAACAGATAAAAGGGAACGCCGTTTATTCCATGTTGCATTGTTGGGAGCTGAGCTACCTTTAAATCCCTGTCAACGCCAATTCATGCTTTGCTGAAAAACTGGTGCATAGGTCTTTACGAACAAAAGGCTAACAGTGCAGCACCCACATGTACAGGACATTCAGCAAAATGCCAACCCTCTTTTGTAGAAAATTAGATGGCTAGATTCCACCGATGTTAAAAAATGGCGTCAATTGACGTGACACAGAAGTTCCTACACATTATTGCTAATTCAAATTTCGGTTTCAAAGGGTCAGTTTCGGATTTTCGTAGTCTATGCAATTTTAAGCACAACGCTGCGATTGATCTACTATCTTCAGTCGTGTTGAGGTGAACTGTCGAACAGGTTTCATTCGTTGCTATTTATTCTCATCTACGTAGCCGATGTGAATTTATTTTATGGCTTGTTCTGATAGGTCGATGCAGAATTCTGCTTGTTCTAACCAGTTGTCATTGTGTTCTGGTACAGTGGTGTCGGTTCTTACTGCCGCGGCCGTTCTATGGTCACTGTGTTCTAAGTTTGTGTCCAAGTTTGTTTTATCTTATTTCAGTTTTCCTATATTTCTTGTGAAGGCTTGCTGTACAGGGTGTCCGATTTTGGGCACTTTTACGGGGTATCTCGGTTATTTTTGAAGATAGAGAGTTGCGGTTTTCGCAACGGTGTGCTACTTTTTTATGAAACTAAAGATGTCGTTAACAAAGTCATCGTGGCCCTCTTGGTTTTTGAGATACAGGGTGAAATCAAAAACTATCAATTTTGGGACCACCCTCGTATTTCTGTTGCCTTTCATCTTATTGGAAAGTTTAAAAAAGGGTCTTATAGAACTTTTTCTGTAGAATCCAGTGCTGTAGTTTGATTTTTTTTGCTCTAACCATTTTTCAGTTATGAGGCAAACATATATTTTTTAAATGGAACACCCTGTATATTATTTTTGAAGTCAATCGGAAATAATTCAAGCCTTTCAAAAATATATATTAATATTACATTATTTTGAAAATTGAGCTCAAAATTTGATTTTTTCATATTTTACTTTATTTGTAGCAGTAGGCCATGGTTAGTCAGCTATAAATAATAAGCATCTAAGCATTTATTACTCTAAAAGGGAGTTCCTACTCAAATTCGAAGAAACAGAATCTAAATACTTTATTTATGTCTCATTAAAATGATGATTGTGTTATTATAGTATTGAGTAGATATAGTGGGCTATGACTCATCTATTAAGAACAGAAGAGCAAATCTATAAAAAATTTGCGAGACTGCCTATTTTTATTTATATTTTTATTAAATATAGCTTTGTTTTTTCTGCATTTTTATTTTAATTATTGTTAAATTTCTATAATAACGGCAGCTTAGATACCCAGAGAGGCAGCACCGTTTCCAGACATATTTGCTCGTCTAAAAATAAATATAGTTAGGTACGGATCCTTTATTCAACTACGTCCTAAAACTTATTTCAAGGAGAATAGGGGGCAAAATGAAACAGACGCATCAGGTTACATAGAAGCAACGCCTTCATAGTCTTGTAGGCACATAGAAGAAGCTGTAAGGGTACCAAAATCAACTGCAGAAAGAATTCTAAAAAAATACAATTACCATCCGTACAAGTTTAAGATCCTTCAACATTTGCACAGGATCCAAGTTCGGGAATATTTAATCGACATAACACGAAGGAGACCAATAATTCTTTTAAGTGCCATTAAAAGAATAAGAAATTGTGCCAGATTTGCATCCTAGAAAATAGTCTCCAACTTGAACCGACATCTCTAAAAGCTCCTAGCTGTTTGTTGTTTTTATTTTGATTCAAATTCAAATTTAATAGTGTGTTGATATTCTTCAGAAATAATGTTGTTTGGTTTTAAGTAATTTAATAATGGACTAAGTAATATTTATTGAACATTATCACTAACAGTAGCTATTAGCGTATAAAATACAATTAAATAATTGAGTTTAAAAGTATTGAGTATTTTGTATTTTAATAATTGTTTACTTGGGTATTGTTTTTAATAGATTAGTCATGGCCTACAGCTACAGATAAAGTAAAAAATGAAAAAATCTAATTTTGAGCGTAATTTTCAAAATAACTTAATACTAATAGATATATTTTTGAAAAGCTTGAATTATTTCCGATTGACTTTAAAAATAATATATAGGGTGTTCCACTTAAAAAAATATGTTTGCTTCATAACTGACAAATGGTTAGAGTAAGAAAAAATCAAACTACACCACTGGATTCTACAGAAAAAATTCTATTAGACTCTTGCTAAACTTTTCAATAAGACAAAAGACAACCGAGTTACGAGGGTGGTCCCAAAATTGATAGTTTTCGATTTCACTCTGTATCCAAAAACCAAGAGTGCCATGATAATTTTGTTGATGGCATTTTAGTTTCACGAGAAAGTAGCACACTATCGCGAAAACCGCAACTCTCTATCTTCAAAAATAACCGAGATATCCGTAAAAGTGCCCAAAATGGGACACCCTGTACATGTTCTTGTTGCTGGCGATATAAGCTTCATAGTCAATTTTAGCACCCACCTCAGAAAGTTTTAATATTTGTTTTTAGCGATGGATCAATAGAGAGTAATCATATAAAAAATGGAAAAATGTATGAGTTGTATACTACTCAAAACTGAATCAAGTTGACAATGTTTTTACTTTTTCTTTATTTTAGTTGAGCATCATCGTTATTCAAGTTGATTAAGTAAATTTAGTGCGAGGTTTAATCACATTTGCAGCTTCCCTTTTTGTGCTCTTCAAGTAACTAGTTTTTTAAGCCTTCTCTTGTTCTGCTACTGGAATCAAGCTACTGTGGAAATAACGCTTAAGCTCCGTCCTTTCTGATGCCGGAGTCCTATTTATCACTACAATGGAATCTAGAATGAGAAAGGAGCAATCTTTTATTTATTTCCAGGTTCAAAAGGCAGTTATTTGTTTCATATTCTATAGGAAATCTATAGTAGCACCGGTTGGAATTTTTATTTCGTTGAAGGTATCTCTTTATGTTGCAGCTGAGTAGAACGTAGCCTTTGCTATATAAAAATAGGGTACTTTATGGACGGTGGTTTCTTCCAGGCCAGTTAGCATAGTACAGAATTGCATACGAATGCACTGCAGATTCTCCAGTTATGTAGGCTACCGGCTTATAGTCAGAGTAGACCTAGGATAACTAACCAGCATAAGCTGAGATCAGATGAAAAAAATTATAAATATGTGTTTTACTTTAAATCGTACCTCAAAGAGTTCAAAAGTACCGGACCAAATGAGTAACTAGGGAAATAGGGGTCACACAAAAAAATAGCCAAGACAGAAATCATAGGAAATTTTCCTGACGATACGACGGTGACCTTTATGGACCTTGACATCAAGCTCCCACCAAGGTCATATCGATTTTCTTTTGACGCCGGAAATGAAAAGCACGGAAAATTCTGCGTCCAGATATGAACTTGACCTCTTGATACATTTGACTTTGAATGATTAAGTCAAGGTCAAAATGTGACCAGCAGCAGTAGGGGTTGCACAAAAAGATAGTCAAGGCAAATGTCGTAGGAACATTTCATGTCTATGCGGTGGTGGCGTTTATGGCGACCTTGACCTTGAAATCAAGGTCACATCAAGGTCAAATTGATTTTCTTTAATGCAAACCCCTACTTCTGGCGATGAAAATGAGAAGCATGGAAAATGTTACGTCCAGATATGGAATATAATCCGGGGTATGTAAGTGCTCAACCTGGTGGCGCCGTTTCAGTTTCTCACGCCGAACAGGTAACAGCCTCTGAGGATGCTAACCACTAGTCTTGGCGAAACGTCAAGCAGCGAAGCGTGACGAACCCAAGGCGGCGGAGCGTGTTGACGCCGGCTGAATTGCCCAAGAACCAACAGTTCATCAATACAGATACAGACAGAAGAAAAATGGGAAAAAACGTTTATTTTATTTCAACCATAAATCAAACAATTATTATAATAATAATATAGTAGAAGATATAGTCGAGGGAAGCAGCACTTCTTCAGAAACTAATTGCCATCAGAAACCTTTACATGATATCGCATAGAATGGAACTTCGACCTTAACCCTTAAGTACTACTAGCCAATTTTTGATCCATAACTACTACTATTGGGTCCCATGTACCCGCTTTATTTTCTACATAAATAATGAAACTAAAAAAAACTAACCTTTATTTCCTTTAGATAAGTCAAAGTACTGTAATTGTTCACAAAAGTAGAGAAAGATCACTAGATGTGCATTTAATACATATTATTTTTGAGCACTGAAGACAAACAGGTATTTTACAGGCCGAACATACATTGCTAATGATATGAATCAGAGTCAGTATATTATAATACTCTAACTTTGTAGAAATATGAGACATTCCTACTATTATCGGGTCCAACGGGCGTCACTTACATCACTATACAGAAAGACCAAATCAGACAGATATACACACTATCCCGCGTGACCAAACACTGACGCTAGATAACATAGCTAATCGAGCGGTACCCTACCTCCTCAATTTTTGCCAAGTACAGACCAACTTAATACCTAATGGGTCCCGGGGATCCGATGGCAGTTCCTAAGGGTTAAAGAATCATCCAGGAGACTAAAAACACATATTTTTTACCCACACTCTAACGACCGTATAAAACGGTCCAAATACCTACATCTTTCAATAAAGCAAGCAAAGCTAGTTCGAAAAAGAAGGAAGTTGAAGCTACTAAAGAAAGCCTACAAAATGGTCTTCAATAATCTAACACGTTTCCAGATTTTTTAAAATGGAAAAATTCATCAAAGAGAAATACTTTTAGAAACTGCAATGACATAATAATATAGTTGTCTCAACCTTTCCAACCCTTAAAAATGTAGCCGTTCTTATATCCCACAAGAGAAATAAAACCTGGATGGCCGCATAGTAGGCATGGCTTTTTCCACTTGCGACCTCTGCTATAATCGACCTTTTGGTTTATGTTTACTGAAAAAGCGTGAACGTGTTTATGCTACTTTCGGCGGACCCTATTTTGTTGATATAAGGCATTTTTATTTGCTCTCCACGGACTGTTAATGCTTGTGGTTCACTCTATCAAAGACCCCCGTAAACATTTGCCAATTAATTCTAATGCCAATTAATTCTTGGAACCAATCCTTTGAGCCTTAGATTTTCTGGTACAGTTGGGTTTCAACGCTGCTAAGTGCATTAACTTATCCTAGCATATTGTGGTGGATTCATGTGTACCAAAGATGCTTATTTATCATACACCAACCAAGTTTTATCTCTGGAAACGGATGGTAACTTCTGAAGTAATATTTTGCATTGCTTGAATTTGTGACATTTGAGGAAAAATTTGTTATTCCGGTCTTTGAGGTTAGATACTCTGTATTAATTTTTTTCTAACAATCCTTAGGTACTACCTACTTTCCTTTAGAGCCGCACCTGAAACGCTTCCGTGCAATGCTTCTTCTGGCTTTCCGGCAGTCATTTTAAGTTAACTTGAACTGACACTAGCCGGTTTTGGTTAACCCTAATTACTACATTTCCCAATACCCCAAACAAAAGCAATGGGTGGCTCCCCATGCGATACCGGTAAACCCTCAGTACGTTCTACCAAAGAGGTCGTAACTTTCAAAATAATTTCATACTCTACTATTCGAGTGGATAGGTAATACCAAATTATCTGAATGTTAGAAAAATATAGAAATACTGTGCAGCTCCATAGCCGATATTTAACTTTAAATAATAGAGCACAGATAGTCAGTTTTCTACACATAACTCCAAATAACTATCCTCAAATGGTAAAATGCTTCTGTACTTGACCATGATGAGTCTGCCGCTTCAATTCTGGTTATCATACAATTTAGGTCTATATAATTGAAGTTATTGCGCTAAGGGCTAAAATGAAATTTGGGTAGCGATATGGTGTGGAGTCGGAATGGGTAATATACCTATAAGTTTGACAATCGGTGCATGAGCGTCGGAGTAATTAGCAAAAAACAAAACAAAAAATTAAATATCCCTCAAACCTCGTTTTTAGGCGTTTTAGGGATTCCTGATCTTTTTTTGATGTATACGTGCGAGTATTGCTTCTGGTCGTTCTGAATTGTGTATCCCGTAGAATGTTAGATTGATTTTGATGAAACTTTTACACAATATTATTACCGTGGCGAGGATGGAGTACGTTTCTGATTTTTAGAAATCGTTGTCATCATTTTATACGCTTTTGTGTGGGGGTGAAACTGAGGTAGTTGGGAGTGGGGATCGTAAACTTAGTAATTTGTTGTATTCGTAATAGGCTATCTATTGACTTATGAAAGAAAGACCTAGGGTCATAATACACTCTTTTAGGTCCATCCAAACATTGCCTCATTTCTCGGAAACGATTCAACCCATTTCAAGAAATCGAAGTCAAAATAAAGTTCTTCGACATAGTTTTAAAAGCAAGATATTACTCGATACCCCTTGTCATTTGAAATCTTTAAGGGGATGATCCTGGGAGGGGAAGCGTACAAGGGAATGAAGTAGGTTTTGGTTAAAGACAAATCTTTTAACGTGTCTCGGCGTTGTTTCTTTTAGTCGGCGGTTTTCGAGAAATTCGGGGTGGTAAGAGATTTCAAATGAACACCCTGTGTACACTTTTTTTGTTGTCCTTTTAGCTGGGGAGACGTCAATATTATTGTAACTTGAGTAATTACTTTGTAACGTTCCCATCTATTTGAAAACGTACAAAGGGTATTCAGTTCGATTGTTTGATTTTGTACAACAAATACGCACCCTAAGATGGAGCGACCTCAGAAAACAATTTCTTGGGTATCTCTCTCGAACAGAGTCCCGAAGCAAGGTAAACAGGGTTAGGTGACTTTACCTCCATCAATTTTCAACTGCTCCCCAAGGAATGCTTTGATCGTCTGAGGGTTCAGCCCGTACAGATAACTTTCTGAATGTCTGGTATATAGGATTATAATTCGGTCCTTTGACAACACCTCAATATGCTGCTTCTGAGAAATTCGTGATATAAAAACATTCTTACCTTTTCCACGATGCTTCGTTAGCTCATCAATAAAAGCACAAATACTTGTAGGTAAACTTTACTGCCATTTCCGCCACCTCTGTGGCCTTTACCAAGGTACAAACTTAAAAAGAAAAATTAATTTGACTTAAGCGACATTGTTTGACAGCTGTGACAGGAACCGAATTTTGCTTTTATAAGCTATCCTTGGTTTCAAATCAGCAAAGTATATTCAGTAGTTCACAACGTGGTTATCGGAAAGGCAGATCTACAACGACAGCAATATTATCGTATGTTAATCACCTGTATGATTGTTTAAACAACTCAAAGAAACGAATTTGCGTGATTTTGTTTGAGTAATTGTACAAATACGAACTAGAGATAATATTTATGAGTGAGTAAAATCTTATTTAGTAAATGGAGTCAAGTTGATTGACTCAGTACTGCCCACACATTACTGTGATATCAGTTTATTATTTTCCCATAGCATGAAGCTTTTGTCTGAGGTCCCCCTGCAACCAAATCATCGGCAGCCTTCCCTCCCCAAAAATTGTCTTATGCCGCTAAGTCCTTCCTTCAGAGGTCAATGGACAGCCTAAAACATATAAAAACGAAGTTTGAGTTGTTTCCATACTTTTAGTTTTTTGATTATTGCTATATACGCTGCCACTGACACGATATTTAACAAACGTACGCGTTTTCCATCCTCACCACGGTAATAATACTATGTCAAAATTTAATTAGAATCAATTTAATAGTGTCCACGTTACAAAATACAAAAAGATCTAAAGCAATAAATACTCGTATCTATGTATACAGAAAATTCTGAGTCCCTTAGTTTCCGTAATACGCTAGGCAATGTTCGGATGGTCCTAAAAAGTTGATTTATGTCTCTAGGTCTTCCTTCACAGGTTAGTGGAAAGCCTATTATGAATACAAGAAATTTCTCAGTTTTTCAACCCCCCACCCCCTAACCACCCCAATTTCACCCCACTCAAAAAAAACGCAGAAAATGATCAGGAACCTCTAAAACGCTTAAAAACGAAGTTTGAGCTGTTTTTATATTTTTACATTTTTTTTATTATTTCTGCGCCGCCACTGGCATGATTTATAAAAACCATACGCGTTTTCCATACTCGCCGCGGTAGTAATACTGTGTCAAAATTTCATTAACATCAATTCAACAGTTTCCTTGTAACACAATATAGAAGGATCTAAAGCAATACTCTCGTATGTTTACACCAAAAAAAGTCCTTTGGTTTCTGTAATAGGCAAGGCAATGTTCGGATGGACCTAAAAAAGTTATTTATGTTGCTAGGTCTTCCTTCATGGGTCAGTGGATAGTCTATTATGAAAGCAACAAATTTTTCAATTTTACAACCCCCCACTCCCCAACCACCCCAATTTCACCCCCACCCAAAGAAAAGTAAAAACTTATCAGGAACCTCTAAAACGCCTAAAAACGAAGTTTGAGGAATATTTTTTTTTGTTTTTTGCTAATTACTCCGCCGCCCCTGCACCGATTTTCAAAATTATAAGGACATGACCTACTACGACCCCCCAGCATATCGCTGCCCAAATTTCATCACAATCCATGCAGCGGTCACTGAGATTACGAGGACAGAAAAACGCGTACAGACAGACCGACAGACAGACAGACCGACAGACAGACAGACAGACAGACCGACAGACAGACAGACAGACCGACAGACAGACCGACAGACAGACCGACAGACAGACCGGCAGACAGACCGACAGACAGACCGACAGACAGACCGACAGACAGACCGACAGACAGACCGACAGACAGACCGACAGACAGACCGACAGACAGACCGACAGACAGACCGACAGACAGACCGACAGACAGACCGACAGACAGACCGACAGACAGACCGACAGACAGACCGACAGACAGACCGACAGACAGACCGACAGACAGACCGACACACAGACCGACAGACAGACCGACAGACAGACCGACAGACAGACCGACAGACAGACCGACAGACAGACCGACAGACAGACCGACAGACAGACCGACAGACAGACCGACAGACAGACCGACGGAAATGAGTGACGTGGATTTTCGTTATGTAGACATCATGAAACGCCCAAAAAGCGTATTATCTCAAAATCAAAAATTTTCGCGATCACAATACTCGCCTCACCTATCGGTGTGGGAAGTAAAAATAGACGACAGTTAGTTGAAATAGATAGTTCTCGTTCGGGCAAAGTTTACGGAATACATATAAGTTGGATCACTCTCCGTCGGCACTTTGAAGATCTCACATCAAAGCTACGCCGCGGCCGCACGCGCCAATTAGTTTTTGCGTTGGTTTTTGCCCAAGTACGAGGGTTGTACGTATATACGAGGGTCATTGAAAGACTATGTATTGAGAGCCGATTTAGACATAATACAAATACAAACATAACGTTTATTCTGCTAATACACTAAGTTACATAAATAGTTATCAAAAATAAAACATAGTAGAACTATTGCTAATGAATCTCAAATGATTTCGCGTATTGTAGCTATTTCGTAGATAAGTCAAAACTGGTTCAAAGGTGCTGTAGTATTTTTACCTTAATGTTTTGTTTATTTGGCTTATTTTTGAGACCACAGCTTATAAAATTTATGGCATAGTATATATAAACTCGTATGTACAATTTAAAAGATAATTATGTGGAAATGCTTTACTTGGATGTGATAAAATTATTTTTGACATTTTGCTTTTCAGTGTCATTCCAATTGCTACTGTAGAAACTAAATTGTTAAAGTTATCAATAAAAATATTTCCGAGCTCTAACATATAATTTAGAATGTCCCTGGGTGGTATGGTAAGACCACCGAATGAATATTTTGTCTCACTATACGCTTTTGCGTGAAACAATCCTTTAAGTACCTGTAGGTATTGAATTAATCACTTTATACTCCAAGTGTGCTAGTTTATTGGAATTGTTTTATCGGGAGGAACACAGAAAGGCACAAATGTACAGGGTGTCCCATTAATAACTTTGAATCGAGTGTCACGTGACCAAAAACAAATACCGCATTGGGTAGTACAATGAAAAAAAGACACATCTGCTCTAATTTACATATCCAGAATTATAATTCTCTACTACTGCCTAGTTCCGACATATTGCTTGTCTTAATCGTCGTGAAGCACCCTGTATTTATATCCTTTATATTTCAAGGTTTACTCCAAATAAGGATGGATCTGGTTGTCATTTTCTATCCGTTAATAAATTTAATTGATTACTCTCAAACTTCTAAAAAGATTATCCATTTCCTGCAAACAAATCCGAGATAACAAAATCTGATAGTTTTGAGACACTGTATAGACTTCGCGTTAAACACGTTCAACCTCTACCTTGCGCCGCCCCGTATCTCCCGGCTGACGTCGGTACACTGCTACCGGTGTACCGAGGAGACGGAACAAGGGGCAGGCTGTTTTGATATTTTTGCGGAGTGATCCAACTTATCTGTATTCTGTAAACTTTGGTCGCGGTCGGACACCATGCCTATTACCAATGGAGGGATCGGTATTAGGACCTCTCTTATTTTTATTTTTTATTAATGAAGCATCGTCAATAAGTGAAAATTCCACAGTTATGTATGCGGATGACATGTCTCTCTTTTGTTTTGAAAATAATATGTCAAGCCTACTTTGCAATGCAGCTAAGAGCCTGGACACGTGTAACGAATATTTGACAGCTAACAAGTTGTTTTTCAATAAGTCAAAAACAGTCTTTGTTAACTTTATTCCTAGAATTACGACATACAGTAAAAGTTATTTACAAAAAATTTAAAATAAGGGTATTGCTCAAGTAGCGCAAGTGAAGTTCCTTGGCATCTTCATAGATAATGCACACATATAGGGCTCACATCGACTCTTTAACAATTAAACGTTCCTCTGCTTGTTATGCACTGAACAGATTATCCAAGATAGCCAATTAAGAAACATTAGTGTCTTTTTACTGTGCAATCTTTTTCTCTCTGTTAAGCTATGGGTTGGTTGTTTGACGTTCATTCTACCACCTGGAATAAGTACTCATACTCCCTTGAAAGGCTGTAAGATATATAGCATCTCTAAAATACTGAGATTCAGCAAAATAACTTCAAACATTCATATGATACAAGAGGCTGCAATAATTAATTTTTGTCTTTACACAGCCTTTCCAATTTTGAAAAGCAGAAAAAAATAGTTAAGACAAAATTTTGCATTGGATGACTGAGCTAAGTTTAAAACTTCTTATGATGTTGGTCTAGACCATTTTCGTTTTGTGCAAATCTACTTCCCAAGATATCCTGCTAGTCATATTTTGACCTTGACTTAATCAATCAATGTCAAATTTTTCAAAAGGTCGAGGTCATACCTGGTGGTAGAATTTTCCGGGCATTTAATTTCCGGCATCAAAAGTTGGCATTTCCATTCAAGAAATTCGATTTGACCTTTTTTTGACCCTTAACGTCAGGTCGAGGTTACCATCAAGGTCACGATCGGGTAATTTTATAGGTATAAATCACCACATGATACTTCAAACATTTGACTAGATCTGACACCACAATACATTAAAAATACTCAGATACAGGACCATTTTAAGAATATTTTAGGTTTGAATAGAGGATATTATAAAATAGTTCAATCAGCATTGATCTAATCTTCCTATCATAAGTTTGAGTACAACCTTTTAGTATGATATCTTGGAAATAAACAACTTAGCATTGATTTCAACTTCCTAGTTCCTATCATAACTTTGGGTGTAACGTGTTTGTATGAAATCTTGAATATACCCACGGCTGGAGTGTGAGTTATGAAAAATAATTCATGCTGTTTGTTTATAGGTAGTATAGGCTGTTCAAAAAAAGTTTGCTGTATAACGTAATGGAAGTAGACAAATGTTTTTACCTTTCACCTTGTTATTACGTATAATATCAGATCTATACCATAAAGCACATTTTCGACTATAGATTTTTTCTTTGGGTACATATAAACCGAGCAAAGAGTATAGTTTCTCATAAAGTAGATCACAAATACTGTTAATGTCATTAACTTTGTCCAAAACGACCCACCGCATTATACGGTGTGCCCCAAATTGGGATCTTGGAAGCTATAAAAGATAGAAAGATGGATGAAAGGAAAAAGTTATAGAGTATTTGTGTGGCTTGGTTCTAAAATGGCCGATGTCTAAATTTCTACAATGTGGGAAATGTCGATTTAAAAATATTCAATTATTTTGATTGCTATTATGTCAAGTTTAGATTACTCAATAACGTTGTTTGTTACTGCCACAGTTTTTAAAGTGATAGTCCTTATAGTCGCGCTAATAAGGTATTCTTCCATCGAGTGGTTTTCGAAAAAAATGTGACATTGACCTTTTTTGATACACCAAAAAGATAACATAACTTACATTGGCCGTTTAAGTCTAAAAATAATACACCAATTTTTTGATATATTTTTTTATTATTGCAACCGAAAACATGCTCCTCCTCTTGACATATTATTTCATCTCCAGATTCCGATAGGTACGTATCCATTTTTGATGTAGATATAATAATACTTTTCAAACTTAGAAGTATGGGCTTTAGTGATGCTTATATATCATTGATAAAGTCATACTTATACCAGAGAAAACAATTTGTGTATTACAACGGTTACCAATCTTTCAATTACACTGCCACCAGTGGCGTTCCGCAGGGATCAAACCTAGGGCCACTACTGTTTATCTTATTCGTCAACGATTTGTGTAAGGAATTGAAATGTAACAAATTGATGTTTGCAGATGATTTGAAACTGTACACGTCAATCTCTAACCAAGACGACTGCATAAATCTGCAAAATCAGTTATATACTTTACAAAGTTGGTGCAGTAGTAACTCCTTGCCTCTCAATATCTCAAAGTGTAAGGTTATGACTTTCTGTCGTAGGAAGGTTTTTATAATATATCCCTATGAGATTGGTAACACTATATTGGAAAGGACCGAAGAAGTGAAAGATCTTGGAATATACTTCGATTATCAACTGACGTTTAACAGTCATGTAAGGCACATTACTACTTCTGCATATCAAGTATATGGATTTATTATCAGAAACTGTAAAACTTTTAACCATTCTACATTGTTGGCATTATATTTATCCCTAATCAGGTCTAAGTTGGAATATGGCTCCATCATTTGGAATCCTATACATAACGCATACAACATTGCTGTGGAAAATGTACAAAGAAAGTTTTTAAAATATCTGTGCTACAAAATTGATGGTATTTATCCCCCCAGAGGCTTTGATCATTCTGAGTTACTGGGTAGGTTCGGTCTACGTTCACCAAGCAGTCTTAGGAGTCAGGCAGCAGTCATATTTGTCTATAAACTTTTGAATGGTGCTATTGACTGTTCTGTCCTTCTATCACAACTAAATCTGCAGATACCCAGAATTAATTCAAGAAATAACGTAACATTTCTATGCAATAGAGCCCAGACTAATTTAATGTCAAAAGCACCTATAAATTTTATGTGTGTCAATGCTAACAAATTGTCGTCAGTATGCGATATATTTTCATGTAGCATCACCAAATTAAAAGATATGGCAAATGCTTACCTTTAAGATACTGGGTTTTGTATGTTGGTCGGCAAATATTTATTTATTAGAATATGTTTTGTTGTATGAATCGGTTATTGCGCACTGCATTGCAAATTTGTTCTTTTTATTATTGGCATGATTAATTAATTTCTTTTTTATTTAAAATTAATGTAAATAGTTTAAACGGTTTATAGTTAAGATTATGTGAACTTTATGTAGTTTGGCAAATCTTTTATTACGATATGTCAATTTATAGCACTATAATGTAACTTAAATTTTGTTCGTCTTTAATGTCTTAGCATTAAATATTAACTTTTTTATTCAAAACTGTGAGTGATTTGCACTGTTTACCAATAAAATTTTGTAAATTTTATGAATTTAAGCAAATTACTGATCTCAATATAGATGAATCAATTATTTAGCACAATATTGCAACTCGAATTTTGTTTGGTTTTGTTTTTAGGCGTTATTAATTTCTTTTTAATCTAAATTGCTCTGTAAATGGTTTATACTGTTGGGCAATAAAGCTTATTATTATTCATCTTTCTAAGTTCCTCTCGCATAATTGCGGTAGCAACAAGTGTTGACGGGCTGAGCCAAGTCAACACCTGGACTATTATTGATCGGAATTTAGGAAGGATCGTACGATGTTACAGGTCTTCAGAATTACAGACTTTTGGAATGTTTTGTGTAACTTTTCGTCCAGGCCTAACTGTTGTAGGTGTGGTGTAAATGTGTTTGGTGTAAGGCCTGAGACTGACATAATGAGGGGAACAATAGTAACTTTGTCCTGCTTCCAAAGGCGTTTTATTTCCATGGCAAGGTCCGTGTACTTAGATATTTTCCCAGCGTAGGTGTTTTGTATATTCACATCATTGGGAATAGCAATGTCTATCAGGTATGTAACTTTGTCGAGCTTTGACTGGAAAACTATATCTGGTCTATTGGCTGGGATAGTCTTGTCTGTATGTATTTGAACGTCCCAGTATAGTTTGTATTGATCGTTTTCGAGTACTGATGTCGGAGTGTAATTGTAATACGGATCTGTGTTTTCTATTAGTTTGTTTTTTGTGGCTAATGCTTGGTGGATGACTTTGGCCGCAGAGTTATGTCTGGCTGTGTATTCGGTACCGGCAAGAGTTTTGCACCCGCTTGTTATGTGATCCATTGTTTCTTTTTGTTGTTGGCATTTTCTGCAATTATCGTCAGTTATGGATGGATCTTTAATTATATATTTTTTGTAGTTTCGTGTTGCAATCACTTGGTCCTGGATAGCAAGCATGAAACCCTCCGTTTCTGGGAACAGCTGGCCATCCTGCAACCAGGTGTATGACTGTTTTCTGTTAATGTGGTCTTGGGTGACACGGTATCTATGTTTGCCATGGAGTGGTTTCTGCGACCAGGTGCTTATTTTTTCTTGTTGTGATTGGGTGGGATTGTGTGTGTCTGCGACGTGGTCTGGACATGATAGGTTGAGTGGTGTATAGTTTTTGTCTGCTTTTACTATTGCTCGATGTAAATTTGTTTGTTTGTTTTGGAATAAATGTCTGAGTGTCTTTATCTGTCTTGTGCGGAGCGACTGTATATCTGTAATCCCTCGGCCTCCTTGTGTCCTGTCTATGGTGAGCCTTTCTTTGCATGCGTTTGGATGTGACATTCGGTGTTTCGTGAGTTCTGTCCGTATGAGGATGTGGATGTTTTCTATATCAGTGTGTGACCACTTGATGATGCCAAATGAATACGTGAGGATTGGTATTGCAAATGTATTAATAGCTTTTGTAAGGTTTCTAGAATTCAGTTTTGTTTTCAGAAGCTTAATATGAGGCGGTCTCTAAACACTTGTCTAAGTTCTGCTTTGATTTGTGTGTGGTCGATCTTAACACTCTGATTGAAACCCAGGTACTTGTACGTTTCTTCCTTGTCCATGTTATCCAACGTCTGGCCTGTTACTATTTCCTGTTCGGGATGGTTCTTCCATTGGCCTTTGTTTATGTGTAGCACCTTGCATTTGTTCATCCCGAACTCCATCCTGACATCTGACGTATAAACCTCTGTTATTCTGAGTAATTCTCTCAGTTGCACGTCAGTGGCAGCATATAGTTTTATATCGTCCATGTAGAGGAGATGATTGATTCTGTGTTGATTTACTTTCTGATGTCTGATGTTGAAACCATAGTTTGTGTTGTTCAGTGCGTTGGAGAGTGGATTTAGACAGAGGCAGAACCAAAGTGAACTGAGGGAATCACCCTGGAAGATACCACGTCGTATGTGTAGTTCCTCGGTTTGGATATGGCCGTCCTGAGTTGTAAGATGTATGTTGGTTCGCCATGTCTTCATGGTTTTTGCAAGAAACTGACGAAGTCCTGGGTTCATTTTATATATTTGCAGAATTTTCGTTAGCCAGCTATGTGGTACAGAATCGAATGCCTTTTTATAATCTATGAAACAGGTATGAAGGTTTCTATGTTCTTTTCTAGTTTGCTCCATGATCACACTATCAATTATAAGTTGTTCCTTGCAACCTTGGCTTTGTTTCCGACATCCTTTCTGTTCTTCAGTGAGGATGTTGTTTTGCGTGAGGTGTTGTTCAATCCTCCTGCATAATGTTGCGGTGATGATCTTATGCAAGGTAGGAAGGCAAGTGATTGGGCGGTAATTCGCAGGGTTCTTGGTATCTGCATTTTTGGGTTTTATATACGTTATTCCTTGAGTGAGGAATTTGGGAAGCCTATCAGGTTGACGTATGGCTTTATTGATTTGGTTTGTGAGCACTTCCAGTCGTGGGTATGTTTTATTGTTTCGACTATTTCCTCTTTTGAAAGAATAACGTCTCCCTGTTCTGCTATATGTTGATGTTTTTCCTCTTCCTCTCTGATCCATGGAGCGTCTTCATTATGTGTTTTGGGTTCAGACCACAGGCTTCCTCAAAACTCGGTTAACTCTTGTTTACTGGGAGGTTCTATTGTTGTGATCTGGTTGTCGGCTGTTATCTTTTGATAGAACTGTTTTTCACTTTTCTGAAAAAGGCTGTTAGCATCCTTTCTGGCATTGGACTCGTTGTATCTGCGGAGTCTAGCTGCATAAACTGCAAGTTTCTGTTTAAGTGTATCAGTAATTTCTGGTATTGTTTGTTGTGGTGACTTGGATTTCAGTATATTTATTGTTCTCTGTATGTGCCTTGAAGGATGGTTGTTATTGATGGTGTATTGTGCGAGATGTGCCAGATCCTTTCTGATTGTGCTAATTTTGTTTTCGATTCTTATTTGCCATTTAGGCTTAGTCCTATTGCTTGTCTGGTGTTTAGACCGCTTTGAGAGTTTTTGGCCATTAACTATGAGAGTGGTTGCTGCGGCAGCATATATAACTGTGTGGATGTCCTCCAGGTTACTGTCGTCCCTTATGAATTGTGGTATTACGTTAGCATTTACTGTATGTAATATTTGTTGAGTGTTATTTTTAAAAATTAGTCTGGGCAGGGGATCTCGTAGTGCAGGATTGGTGCCGCACCATTTGTTATACTGCGTACTCATCACTTGCTCGACAGATTGTGTCACGGCAAATGGTCGAGTGATGTTTTGGATTTGTATGATTGTGGAAGGTGGGTTAGTGATTGTTGTGTCTGGTGTATCTAGTGCCTGGTCATGTTCTGGACCTAGTTCTGAGTGTATGCTGGTGTTGTTAGTTTTTGCTGTGTTTGAAGTCTGGCTAGTTTGGGTATCACTGTTTTGGGTTTCCACAATCTGTTCAGTGGTTAGGGAGTCATTTGGTTGGACGATATTCATTTCGTTGGATACAAGATTTTTTATATCTTGCAGTTCTTGGGGTGTAAGACGGTTGTTCTTTGTGATGACGCATTTTTGGTCGATAAGTCTTTGTAAAGCTTATTATTATTATTATATTATTATGTTTTTTCAAGCTTCTCTCGCATGACTGCGGTGACGACAAATGTTGACGGGCTAGGCCAAGTCAACACCTGAACTATTACTGATCGGAATTTAGGAAAGATCGTACTATATTACAGGTCTTAAGGATTACAGACTTTTGGAATATTTTATGTAAACTTTCGTCCAGGCCTAACTGTTGTAGGTGTTGTGTAAATGTGTTCGGTGTGAGGCCTGAGACCGACATAATGAGGGGGACAATAATAACTTTATGTTGTTTCCAAATTCGCTTCACTTCTATGGCAAGGTCAGTGTATTTAGATATTTTCCCAGCGTAGGTGTTTTGAACATTCACATCATTGGGAATAGCAATATCTATTAAGTAGGTGACTTTGTCTGCCTTTATCTGAAATACTATATCTGGTCTGTTTGCATTGATGGTCTTATCTGTGTGTATTTCAACATCCCAGTATAGTTTGTAGTGATCGTTTTCGAGTACTGATGTTGGTGTATACTTGTAATATGGATCGGAGTTTTCGATTAGTTTGTTTTTTGTGGCTAATGCTTGATGTATGATTTTGGCTGCTGAGTTATGTCTAGCCGTGTACTCAGTTCCAGCGAGAGTTTTGCATGCGCTTGTTATGTGGTCTATTGTTTCCTTTTGTTGTTGACATTTTCTGCAGTTATCGTTTGTTATGGATGGATCTTTAATTATGTATTTCTTGTAGTTTCTCGTCGCAATAACTTGGTCCTGGATAGCAAGCATAAACCCCTCAGTTTCTGGAAAGAGCTGGCCATCCTGCAGCCAGGTGTATGACTGTTTTTCATTTATGTGGTCTTGCGTAATACGGTATCTATGTTTGCCATGGAGTGGTTTCTGCGACCAGGTGCTTATTTTTTCTTGTTGTGATAGTGTGGGATTGTGTGTGTCTGCGACGTGGTCTGGACATGATAGGTTAAGTGGTGTATAGTTTTTGTCTGCTTTTACTATTGCTCGATGTAAATTTGTTTGTTTGTTTTGGAAGAAATGTCTGAGTGTCTTTATCTGTCTTGTGCGAAGCGACTGTATATCTGTGATCCCTCTGCCTCCTTGTTTCCTGTCTATGGTGAGCCTTTCTTTGCATGCGTTTGGATGTGACATTCGGTGTTTCGTGAGTTCTGTCCGTATGAGGATGTGGATGTTTTCTATATCAGTGTGTGACCACTTGATGATGCCAAAGGAGTATGTGAGGACTGGTATCGCAAATGTGTTAATGGCTTTTGTAAGGTTTCTGGAATTCAATTTGGTTTTTAGTAGCTTACTAAGGCGATCTCTGAACTCTTGGGTTAGTTGTGACTTGACTTGTGTGTGGTCTGTTTTAACGTTCTGATTGAAGCCCAGGTACTTGTAAGTTTCGTCCTTGTTCATGTTGTCTAGTGTTTGGCCAGCTACTGTTTCCTGCTGGGGGTGGTCCTTCCATTGCCCTTTGTTGATGTGGAGAACCTTGCATTTACTCATTCCGAATTCCATCCTGACGTCTGACGAGCAAGCCTCTGTTGTTCTGATTAACTCCTTCAGTTGTACTTCATTGGCGGCATACAGTTTTATATCATCCATGTAGAGGAGATGATTGATTTTGTGTTGGTTTAATCTGTTGTGTCTAATGTTGAAACCGCAGTTTGTGTTGTTAAGTGCGTTGGAGAGCGGATTCAGACAGAGACAGAAGCACAGTGAACTGAGAGAGTCGCCCTGAAAGATGCCGCGTCTTATGTGAAGCTCATCCGTCTTGATAAGGCCGTCCTGGGTTTTGAGATGTATGCTGGTTTGCCATGTCTCCATGGTTCTTGTAAGAAACTCACGTAGCCCCGGGTTGATTTTATATATTTGAAGAGTTTTCGCTAGCCAGCTATGGGGTACAGAGTCGAAAGCTTTTTTATAGTCGATGAAACAGGTATGAAAGTTCCTATGTTCTTTTCTGGTTTGCTCCATGATGACATTATCAATTATAAGTTGTTCCTTGCAACCTTGGCTTTGCTTTCGACATCCTTTCTGTTCTTCAGTCAGGATGTTGTTTCGGGTGAGGTGTTGTTCAATTCTTCTGCCTATTGTTGCGGTTATGATCTTGTACAAGGTGGGAAGACAAGTGATTGGGCGATAGTTGGCAGGGTTCTTGGTGTCTGCGTTTTTGGGTTTTATATACGTTATTCCTTGCGTGAGGAATTTGGGAAGCCTATTCGGTTGGAGTATGGCTCTATTGATTTGGTCCGTAAGCATTTCGTATGTTGCACTGAATTGCTTGTACCAGAAATTTTGTACATTATCCACGCCTGGGCACTTCCAATTATGGGTATGCTTTATGGTTTCAGCTATTTCCTCTGGTGTAAGGATAACGTCTCCCTGCTCCACTATATGTTGATGTTTTTCCTCTTCTTGTCTGATCCATGGAGCGTTTTCATTATGTGTTTTGGGTTCTGACCATAGGCTTCCCCAAAACTCAGTTAACTCTTGTTTACTAGGAGGTTCTATTGCTGTTATCTGGTTGTCGGCTGTTATCTTTTGGTAAAACTGTTTTTCACTTTTCTGAAAAAGATTATTAGCATCCTTTCTGGCATTGGACTCGTTGTATCTGCGGAGTCTAGCTGCATAGACTGCAAGCTTCTGTTTAAGGGTATCAGCTATTTCTGGTATTGTCTGTTGTGGTGACTTGGATTTGAGTATATTAATTGTTGTCTGTACGCGCTTTGAGCTGTTGTTATTGTTGGTGTATTGCGCGAGGTGTGCCAGATCCTTTCTGATTGTGCTAATTTTATTTTCAATTCGTATTTGCCATTTAGGTTTAGATATTTCAGTTGTGCGGGCTATAGATCGTTTTGGGAGTTATTATTATTATTATTATTATTATAATGATTCAACTTAAAAATTGCATGCAATATAGGGTCGGCTACCTGCTGACGTAGGGGATCAAATCTCTAACGGTTTGCTAGAAATAGGCACTATGTTTGTTGAACCAGAATTCCTTGTCCTTTCTCTTAAGAGGTCTATTGTTTTAAACTCTCCTTGAAACGAAAATGTGTAGTGGATTTCACGAAATGAATCAGGACAATATACATTATTTCTCTAATAGCAGACCATCCTACCTTTTCACCCAATGTGTTAGTCTTAATAAGTTGGAGCTTACCCGACAACTGAACTTTAAAATTAAAAAAAAAACCCTCTGAGACACATCTCGTACACAACATTTTTTTCTATTTTCCGGTGTATTGATCGAATATTTTCCCAGTCTCTACACCTGTTCCAGCTGTAGTTTCTAAAGCGTCAAGTGATAATTCAAAACGGTCAAGTTTATTTTCCAACTCGCCAGTTGTGAATTCAGACTAACAGGTATAAATTACACCAATTCTAAATTCAAACTGACAGGCATAAATTACAACTGGCAGTTAGGAATTACAAGTGACGAGTTGAACAATCAACTTGACCGTTTTGAATTATCACTTGACGCTTTAGAAACTACAGCTTGAAAAGGTGTAGATATGTCTATATTAAATGGCGTATTTCTTATAACCTTTTCAATTGCTGCGTGTGTGATATCAGCTTCCATATAAGTATGCCCTAGGACTCTAAAAATTTACGGGAGTTCTTTTATCATCACCAAATTTATAACTGATATCAATATGTTTTTATCTTATCCCGGACAGCAGAACTCGCACTAAACAATAATTAATTCATACTATTTGAATAAGGCCCAATGTACAGATTGGCTTTTTTAGCTAAAATATATTTGTCCTCAAAAATTATGTTTGGCCCTATTCACTTTGCTATCTTTTAAACGGAAGAACATAGGACATTGGCCGTTTTACACAAAGAAAGCTGGAAAGTATTTTAAATTACCAGTGTGGATAAGCCCAAGTCGAAAAAACATGACATTGACCCTTTTAGAACCAAGCCACAGATCAATTGCCAACTCATCGCCACTTCAAAAACGTAACATTTAAAAAAAAGTTCTGCATTTTTTTTTTTCATTAAAAGTATTTAAAAAATCGGTAAAAACATTTTCATGACAACTTTATACTAGCGACGCATCCATGCATTCAGTTCTTAGTTTTGACGTTTTGTTCTGAGGTATCTTCAACAACTTCGTTTTTTCATGGCGGCCGTTTTGTTTTTTAGCAGGTTGAGAAGGAACTTTTTTCCCTTTAAAATGATGTATAACACTATGACCTTATTTTTGTACTTTACTTTACACTTCGATCGACAGTAATTTTGAGTGTATACTGGGTATTCTTGTACTCCAGGAGTTCTTCCCTGCCTCAAGTGGTCCCAAATCGTATAGTCACAATCAACACGTCGAACAGTGTAGTCGGGGATCGGGGGGGAGGGGAGAAGGTCACTGCAACGAACATCACTTAGATGCAATAGAGTTCACAATTAGAGTTCGGAATCACCGACCTATTCAGGAACTACATATTACAAAAGAAGCAGCTTTCGTAGAGAGATTCATCCGTCCAAGTTGCTAGTGCTTCTATAAATATTATTGTGTGTAATGGAAATATTTATAAACATTCGACCAAATGATTATTTATATTAATTTTTTTGCTGACCTATGATAACAATAACCAGGATATATAATTTGAATGAATGAACCTTTGGATATAAAAATATATGAAGATCGATTACGCGGAATAAAACTATACGGCGTATCTCCGTTCGAACGTAAATTTCTTATGTGTGTTGATTTTCGCAATGTTGACACTTCAAATACTCACAAGCAAAAAGGCTCTTAAGTCGTCTCTAGATCTGAAATGATGTTTATCCAGAGAAACAAGTTACAGTTAAACATTTTATTATATAATATGGAAAATACCAATACAGGCTGGTTCACTCTGTAATGGCATACCTCCAGCACATCATAGATAATATTAAAATAACGACAATTTCCCAATACACTTATACCGGGATTCGCTTCGTTTTCAAGATTCAGTGTCCAAAAATCTATATTATTTTGAATATTTCCTAAACCGTTTTTTAGAAAAATTTGATGTTCGGTACACACGATAAACTAAATATCCTCCATTCCATATCCATATCCTCCAAATTACTACAATACAATTATTACTCTTTTTCTTTAACTCCTACGCCACTGACTTGGTTGCAAATAATCACGTTCGATGATACATAGCTTTTAAAATAAAAAAGTATCCTTACTTTTTCTTACGATGGACCGTTTTAGAGATATTTGCCGATTTTCTCAAGAACCTTTAGTAATAAATGTTAAGGATAACAAAGCATACAACTGAAACTTTCGTGGTCTAATTTGATGGGTACATTCGTGGGCCCATACGTACATGTTGTTTATGGAAATTGACAATGCGACTTCCAGTAAAACGTGATTCGTCGGTCCACACATTTTTTAAGAAACTGATCATTGCCCAGTAGCAATCTATAAAGTACTTCTGTTCTTCGTCTTAGGTTGGATGCTATGTAAATGAAGGAGACATCGGTAAATGCCATTTAAATACTCTTAAAATAGTGGTTTTAGAAGTTCCGGTGGTTCGACTTACTTTTCTTTGACCTGTCCTTGGCTCTCCATCAAATTCGCGCGCTATGCGATTGTTTTTTCTTGCTCTATTAATATTGTAACGATTACGAGTTATCATAATGGCGCTCAACCTCTGATTGTGCACATTTGAGAAAACATTACGATGTAACCCGTCTGTTAGGACATCGTCTGTGGTATTCTTAAACTCCTACCGATTTTCCACCACAAAATCTATGAATAATATGTACATCCGCATATTCCTGATTAGAAGAGCAGAAAGGCGTGCCAAGTTGAAAAATATCAGACCTACCTAGTGATAGGCAAATTTCTCTTTTTTGAAAGGGGTAATTGTATACCCATATCTCCACCATTAGTTTTTGTAATTAGTCGCTGTATTGTCTAAATCATGGAGAATCCTTGGCTTATCCTGTGTGCCAAATTTTTCTTAGCAGCCGTTTAGGAAATATTTAAAGTAATATACCTAGATTTCAACTGAAACTTGAACACACTGTAGGTACCTGGAAAGCGAAACTTTGCTAGATACACCTAAGTATATGCAGAAATAATCATTACTACAACGTAATATATGATGTCCTGAAGTTATACTATTATAAAGTGGACTACTTTGTATAATTTCATACTTTATCAGTTGAAACTGAGGCTAGTTTCGTCATGCAGTAAAATCTGAGACACCTAGTCATAGCAATACTGTCAATACAAAGCCTAGAGAAACATTTATGAAAGTTCGTTACCTAAAGGTTTGCGTTCAAATTCAATTCAAATTCGAAATTAGCTCCAACAAGTTCATTCTGAAACAACTGCCGGACTGGCACTGACCTGTTAACACGGAAAGCACGTAGATAGCAGTTTTTCTAGTGAAATAGCCATGTGACAGCTGCTGAGTAATTGCAATATTTGACGCATCACCTGAGTGCCATTGTTTGCGAAACATGCAGTTCCATACATCATATGTGTCCGGCTTACTCTGTCGGGAACGCTATCACTTGACTTGTCATGTAATACCGTTTATGAAGAGTAAGGGCTAAAAATTGAGAATTTTATTCTAGAAACTGCAATGATTAGTATCTTCTTGATTGAAGATAGCAGAGCCTAAAAAGGGTAAAGTAGCGAACGGTTTACTTCCCACGCTGCAGGTATGCGCAAAATTTAAAATTCTGCTTAACCCATTTCTTAAAGTCACTGCATTGGCGGCGGAGTGTTTTGTAAAGGACAAAAGTTGCCAGTGCCGCTACAAACTCCAACTTTCGGCGTTTCATGTTTCATGTGTTTGTTCTATTCTTTCCGGAAGAGGGTGAATTTGGGAACAAGTCACAATAGAGTTGACAGTTCTTAAAAAAATGCTTTGGTATATCACACCTTACAGACCTGAGTATTGCCTTCAAAAACACATCCTGAATTACTTAATACATATCACACTAGATAATTCTATAACAATTTGTAGAAAAGTAGTTACGGGGAGGCAAATCCAGGTAAGTAGGTCATGTTCAGAAAATACCTTCTGTTTTTGAGCGTGATCCATCAGCGAAATACACCAGACTGTGGGACTGAGGTTTAACCGTGCCCCTCATTCAATCATGCAATGATTAGCAAGTATATGTCGTCTAGGCTTAAGGCACCTTTGGCCTTTGCCTCACATTTGGTACCCTTCTGCTTACGATATTAACTTCCATAATAGTGAATCAACCTCCAATTTGATTACACTGTTGTATTTGCCAATAAATTTCCTTCAAAATGATATATCACAAGTATGGTGGTCTCCTTTAAGATTTTGAAGTAGGAGTTGCTGGGGGTGAGGGGGTTGATGACACAATAATGACCTACTCGTTAAAAGACTTTCCCCTTGAAATAAAAATCGATGTGCCAATGGGATTTGTATTTTTTTATTCCTTTCAGCGGGGTGGGTGGCAAATTTTAGCTGAAACACACTGTATGTATGTATTTACCATCTAAAACACGGATTCGCAAATAGACGCACAACTCACTTGTTTTTCAAACTACGTACATACAATCTTGAATGGTGATAGCTGAGGTCTTAATAAAGGACAATTCGTAGCAATTTTTGCCAAAAAGTTTTTTAGTGTGCAAAAAACTCGCAATGCAAAACATACATTCTTCAAATGTCTGTAAGTTAAGAACCAAATACGATATCAAAACAAGGCCGCCGAATTGACCTACACCGAGAGAAATCTTTAATCGCTACGATTAAAATTTTAATCACAGCAATTAAATTTTGTATCAAAATACGTGACAATTAAACTGATTAATTGCTGCAATTGAATAGTGAATTCTGTTTAGAATTAATTGTGGTAGCGAGGAATATCACATCAGTGGCTGTCAGAAAAATGTCTCTGTGACTGTAGCTTGGCTTAATAGTTACAATTAAACCACGTCTCCAAGGTTACTAACTTGTTTAGTAGCCTCAATTAAACAGTATTATTTATTACGGTTAACTTATTTATTTGTGACGTTCTTTTTGTCATTGTATTACAGATAATGAACTAAAATGCTTTAACGAAAGACTTTAATACCAATACTGATTTTTGTCTTGGTTGAATGATTCAAAATAATGTTTATTCCCGGCAAAATAATTAATAATCATTGCAACAAACATTATAATCTTGAGTTTATCATAACAAAAAAGTTATTATTGCACATAAAACGTCTATAACACATACGAACGCATAAATGTAATTGGGAAGTAGTTACATATTTTGAACTTACCGCAAAGTTACCGGAAATGCACGACACGTGTACTCCAAAGCCATATTTTACCATGTAGGTACCTATTCTGTTCCACGCACAAGGACACAAGCACGCATAAAACTTATAGGAACACAAAATAGTATGTAATAGTAAAACCGAACAGCGAATGCACCTCACACCTGTAATCGTGCTGTTACCACTAACGACTAACTGAAATGTAAAACAACAGTGAAGAGCATCTATCTCTATCGCACTCGCTTGCACTCTAGAAGAAAAAGAGATGGAGCATGGTAAACAGCCCCCACTTCGGAAAACGACCGTTATGCGTATTTCGTGACTTATCACAGCTGTAATATCCTTAAACTCTTACAATTATGTTTAATTGGAAATTGCAGTACTTCAACCAGTTCACCTGTCATTGTAACCTTAAGCGTCTACGATAGGAATGCTCATAACGACAGTTACTGATTCATTATTATAGTAACTCTCGTTGATCATGACTATTAAAATGTTTAATTGAAAGTAGTAGTACTTAAACCAGTTTAATTGTTACCCTAATATGCGTTTTCTGTGACAAATTCGAAGTATTACAATTCAGTTTTTATGACTGACTATGAAACTACATTTCAGAGACAGCATGCAACTTTAATATAGGCTATTAAAAATTTACCAGCTAAACACTTTAACAGGGCTGGTTCTCTCAGTGTAGCGCAAGCTTTCTTCTCCAATCTGCTTTTTGAGTTCGGAGTTAACTTCAAAGGTGACGTTACACTATCAGTAGGCCACCAGTCGGTCCCTCCTAAGGTCCCTCCCCTCATTTTATTATAGACGCACATACCTGGAAAACCGATAACACGAGAATATACGTACTTTCTTGGATTCTCAAATACGCGCAATATACCCTATCCCATTAAACTCGACAGATATGGGGTTAGTAGGCAGGATGGCTAATTTGGCAAAGCAAAAAAAAATCTATTACCGGGATGTGTACGTGAAATACTGGGTAAAGCCATTTGACGTCATTCTTATATTTCGTAGAAGACTTGTTAATTTCTTTTACGTCACTTGCATTGATGAGAAGGGTACTGTGAAAAAGATTACGTATACTCGTGTTAGCGTCATGAAAATTTGTGTCACTTATTTACACTGGATAGCAAAAAAATAGATCACTTAAGTAATTACAAATAGTTTTGGAAAAAGATAGTTATTGAATCATCTGTCTAGTTAGATGGCGAATCAATCATTTTCCGATAAAAGCTAATGGGCATATTTGTCCTCTGTTAGTTGTTATCAGCGTATTTTTGGCTTTTGGTGGAGTAACGTGAACTTAGCCTAATTAGAAGTTCACACTGTGACTGTTCCGCACTCTTATTCTTGATTATCTGCATTAAACTTACGACTATTATGGTCTATTTTAGTTCTAGTGTGTTTTTAACTGGTTACTGTTCCTGTGGCAGAAACTGTAGCATTACTGCAATATGGTCGAGGACAACAAGAAACTGCAAGAATTGCTGGTAAGAGCTTATGCTATACGAAATGTGTAGCAGCGCTGTCAAGAGACTGTCCTGATAACTAGAAGACCAGAATTTAGTTGGAGAGGATCACCATCCAAAGATATGATCAATTTTTGGTCTCCCTATATTTGCGGAATATGACTGCTGCTGTAATTTGATTGCGAAGTCAACTTTGAGAGGCTAGAGATGATAATGTTAGCGAATGGACCGTTAGAAAAAGACTTCATGCCAATGGATTATCTTATCGCAGGGCTTCTACTGCATCGACGGCATCGAATGGAAAGACTGACTTTGCCCGAAATCACTTGGAATGAAATGATTGTAAATGAAGCAAGGTACTGTTTTCCGGACGAATCCCGTTCTTGCCTCAATGGGTCGAAGAGTCGAAGAGTACGGAAGGGGCATGAAGAAGGATATGGCCTAGTTTGTATTGATGAAAGGCCTTCACATGGTCGTGGGTCAATTATATGGTTTAGGCGGGAATCAGTTCGGAATCACATTACGGAAATCCCCGATGATCGTCTTGCCTTTCATGGCTACTATAGGCGAGGACAGCTTTTTATGCATGATAATGCTAGACTCCACACTGAATATCTGGATGAGGTGCGTAATGGACGGTTTGATTGGCCAGTACTCAGTTCATACATTAGTCCCATCGAACATGTGTGAGTTCAGATGGGACGACGTATTTAAAGCCATACACCAACTTAAGTAATGCTCAAGAACTGAGAGTTGCTAACGGAGGAATGGAATAACATTGACCAGAATGCAATTCTGAATTTAATTCAAAGCATGCTTTGTCGGCTACAAGTAGTCATTAACGCAATAGGAGGCAATAGACACTACTAACTGACAGCTTTTCTCATTATTGTCATAATTGTTCATCATCATAGTCACAATGTCTTAACAGACATGTTGTTAACTCGTAAAATGCATTAAGTCGGTACTGGAGTATTGCCGACACAAATATTATCAATAGGTTTGAGAACTGTAACTCGCCATCATTCGCGATATACTGTCGGATCAGTGGCGCTCTTGATACTCATATCCAGCAACTGTTTCGTCGTATCCACCCAGCGCGTAGGGGAACGGCCACAGCGCCGCCCACTCGGGGCGTGACCCTGAAGTACAAGTTTCTCCATATTATCGCTTCTGTGTATAAGTCCGAAGAATGTAAGCATTCTCGTCGAGACAATGGAGGATAGTCTCTTTGGATTACCGGGCTCATCCAGTATGGAAACGTTAGTTCGATGGGCGGTGTGGGGGAATGACTTAGAGCAGGACAGGGAAAATCAAACCACCCATATTTCAGGCGTAATTGAATGTATTTGGAATATTTGTAGGTTTTCTGTATAAGAATCAATAAGAATGACAGCGAATCGCAGCAGCTTGCCAAGTTCACTGCCGAGTTTTAGCTTCCTGGAGACGCGTACAAAGAGAAAATGAAATTTGAATTGTGAACTAATCTGAATAACAGAGAAAATATTACTTCGAGTGACGGAATTAATTAATTGAGAATAGGAATGTCTATTTTGGACTAGGACAGAACTGATAATGACGCGCAGTTTTACGGACTTTTTTTCAAGCCTGTTATTTACTGTCATGATGACAGACGCATGGCCTGCTATGTGGCCTGCTACCCGCTTCTACTGGCGTATACCGTGTGATCCTTTTTGAGAGTGCATAGCGTAAATTTTGTATTTTTTGACTATAGAAATATGTGTTTGGTTGTTCACCAACAGGCGGTATAAGGAACTCTTAGCATTCTCCTCCACGTCCACATTTCAAAAGCATCTATGCGAGCTCGATCTGTCTTTTTAACAGTCCAAGTTTCCGAGGCATACAAAAATATGGAGAACACAAGAGAGTGAACCAGCGACATTTTGGTAGCTTCAGTGATGTTATGGTCACGCCATATTTTAGTAAGCTTTGTCATGGCCACACGTGCCTGTTGAATGGGCCGTCGAATATCATTTTCATAGCTACCCGAATTGTCAATCAAAGAACCGATGTACTTGTAATTATTACTTGTTCACTAAATAAATTGATTTTTCAGATTCACGTTATTTTATAATAATTCGAAAAAAATAACATTGAGAAACTTCAACTGACTCATAACAAATATGCCCACCAGCATTAATCAGAAACTGAATGATTAACCGCCTGCTAGGTTCTTAGATTTTTTGCTCGCCAGTGTATGTTAGCAACTACGCTTCCAATGAAACCTGATGTAATATGCATGGTAGCAGTAGGTATTGATCATTTTTGTGTAATCCGCCTGTGGATGAGGTAGTTATTACATAAGGGGTACAAACATTAATCTTGATTTAAAGAAAATCTGGAATGTACGGATTTTTCCTGTTTGCGTAATAAAAAATATGTTTTCAAAAGCACATAGAATTTAGCTAAATGACAGAATTGGCCTGGTAGACAGTAGGGATATTATTAACTGTCGATGAGGAGTATAGTATGCTGTCATTTGTGTAGATTATAAAAAAATGTTTCTACTTTATCTGGCTTACAGTGATATTTCTCTTATGTATAGACACAGTTGGTTCATCAAATAAAAATGTATGAGGTCCTTCAGCAATGCTCATTTTCTCAAACGAAGCGTGAAAATTCAAAAGCGTCTAAGTGCCATAGATTGGTCAAATTTGAGATTTCATTAATTTTGTAATCTATGTGCCAACACCAATAACATACAAAACAGTCTAAGTGCCATTTTGTCTATTTTGACGTTAAATACTGGGTTAAAAGATGGCGCGACGTTGGGTAGGCAGTTATAGGGAAAAAGCGTCTAAGTACCATTTCGTTACACATTGCTGTAATGGAGTTTTCAAGATTATAAAGGATTAATAGTTAAAATGAGCCGGCAACCGGCAACACTGCAGCAACACTAAAATGAAAGTGTCCGGAAGAAACAACATCCTCCGAAAAATCACTAGTTCTACTTGGGGGGCAAACCCACGGGTTCTAAAAACCACATCTTTATCTCTGTGCTACTCCGCAGCAGAGTACGCCTGTCCCGTGTGGTGCAACTCGGTTCATTCTCGGCAAGTAGATGTTGCCCTTAATGAAACCTGTAGACTGGTGACCGGCTGTCTCAAACCAACATCTATTGAAAAGGTCTACCATTTAGCTGGAATTGCCCCACCAGCAGTACGTAGGAAGGCTGAATCATACAGGGAGAGATGCAAAGCTTCGACATCGGATCGACACCCCCTTCACGGTATTTTACCCGCTCATCGAAGGCTAAAATCCAGAAAAAGCTTTCTTAAACCTACGGAGGATTTTGAAGTGGCCCCAGCGACTAACCTTGATCAGTGGAGAGCTGCCAAAGAACGCCCCTGGATGATACCATAGGAAGAGATGGCGCCAGGATATGATGAGTGCTGGAGCGTATGGAGGTCCCTTAATAGACTCCGAACCGAAACGGCCAGGTCTAAAGAAACTTTAAAAAGATAGGGCTATCTGCCAACCGACACTCTCTGCGATTGTGGTGAACCCCAAACAACAAAACATCTGCTCAATTGCCCGTCATGCCCTGCCCAATGCAGCCCTGAAGACCTGATGTTGGCCCACCCGAACGCCATTGACGTAGCCCGCTACTGGGCAAAAATTGTGTGACCGTTATACAGGGTTATTCACGTTATTCGACACGGAGCATTATGGCTAAAGCATTTCATAGAAAATAAAACAATACTTTGGGATGGATAGATAACCATAAAGGCTACATTTTAAAAATATCTTCATGTTATACAAGGTGTCCCAAAAGCACGAAATGTATCAAAGTTATGTTTTTTTAAATGGAACACTCCATATATTATTGCATATTCAGATTCCCTGATGAATTCTATTGTGACTTTATGTATCATACATGGTACCTAAAGCAAACCGTTAAGGTGTAAATCACCATTTTCGGTATAAATAGATATCAGGAAAAAATTGAATATCGCAAAGATTATAAAATTTGGAAGGCTGTGACTTTGCCGTATTACTAAGCATAAAATGCATCAGCTTTGATGAGACTATCACATTTAAATTACGTTTATGCTTGGAGAAATCGATCGATGAATTAAGGAAACTTCGATCAGCGATAACTTGATTTTTTCGAATGGGAATGCCTAATTTTTTTTATACGGTTAAACTTAGAATTTGATAAGCTTTCTAATGATATAAGGTTGTGTATATCAATCTCTCGTAGTTTTCATTTAATTTTTAATTTTCAAACATACCTTCGATTTTCAATTTTCCTGCCCATAGGCAACGTAGCAGGCCATGAAATATAAACAAAAATCTGTTCAGCTAGAAGAAAACAACTAACTTAGCTGAAAAATACACACGAACTAGACTAAAGGGACAAGATTATAAAAATTCCTTACAACAAATCAACTCTCCCAGAAACAACTGCGATAACATCTCTAAGGTCAGAGAGAAGATGGAGTATGGCAGCAATAAATATTTTTACTGTCTACTGGCTACCGCAATTTACTAGAGGTTAAAAATTTCCAAGGCAATCAAAAACCCTTATATGAAACAGAAACAACCAGCGACTGTTGCTCCAGCACGCAACTATCAATCATATGTAATGGTGTAAAAAAGTACTAATTTGCGTCGAAGTCGATACCTCTGACTGGAGCCCTTCTATTTTTCAATATCTATGAGCAACATTGCAAAAAAGGAATACAGACAAATCAGATTTAAATTTTCTGCCATTTAAGTTATGTTTTATAATTTGAACAAATTTTAATTCATTCTTCATTTTCTGCAACCTTGCTACTAGGTACTGAAGAATTTTCAGAACTCCAGTCAGAGGTACTTTTGACTTGAGTTTTGACAGAATTGCATACTTTTTTATATCATTAAATGTGAAATTTTATTATGACAATAATAAACTGCTTACAAGGTTCTCTAGTAGTTTTTACTTCATTTCAAAATTTTTAATGGTTTTGGAAATTGCCAAACTCTAGTACATTGCAGTAGCTAGTAGGCCGTGAAAAAATCCATTTCTGCCATACTCCAGCTTCTCTTTGACCAAAGATATGTTACCGCCGTTGTTTCTGGTTAGACTTTGTTTGTTGTGAGTAATTTTTATAATCTTGTCCCTTTAGTCTAGTTCGTGTGTATTTTTCAGCTAAGTTAGTCGTTTTCTTCTACCTGAACAGGTTTTTGTTTATATTTCATGGCCTGCTACGTTGGTTATAGGTAGGCAAATTGAAAAACGCCGGTTTGTTTGGAAATTTAAATTTAAATGAAAACTAACAGAGATTGATATACACACCCTTATATCGTTAGAAAGGTTATCAAATTCTACTTTTAACCGTATAAACAAAATTAGGCATTCCCATTTGAAAAAATCAAGTTATCGATGATCGAAGTTTCGTTAATTCATCGACCGATTTCTCCAAGCATAAACGTAATTTAAATTTGACAGTCTCGTCAAAGCTGACGCATTTTATGCTTAGTAATACGGCAAAGTCACAGCCTTCCAAATTTTATAATCTCTGCGATATTCAACTTTCTCCTGATATCTACTTATACCGAAAATGGTGATTTACACCTAAACGGTTCGCTTTAAGTCCCATGTATGATACATAAAGTCACAATAGAATTCATCAAGGAATCTGAATATGCAATAATACATAGGGTGTTCCATAAAAAAAACATAACTTTGATACATTTCGTGCTTTTGGGACACCCTGTATAACATGAAAATATTTTTAAAATGTAGCCTTCATGGGTCTCTATCCATCCCAAATTATTATTTTCCTTTTTATCAAATACTTTAGCCATAATGCTCCGTGTCGAATAACGTGAATAACCCTGTAAACATAGGTGTAAAGTACTTGTCCCATATACATTATTCTTTTATTTTATGTAATGTGCGTAGGATGCTTCTGACTCGATAAAAAAAAAGTTAAAATGAGCGAACACGCGGAAGTTGTATCGCAAAATACTGTGTTATAGTGAAGAATGAAGGGCACTGAAAGTGTTAAAAATGAATGAAAACGTTTAACGCTTCTGGTCGATCATACCTCCTTGTGATCGGGACTTCGCTCAAAATCGAAAAGCGAAAAAAAGTAGCAAAAGCTTTTACAGCTGATAATATAAAAGATGTGATAGTGAATGCATGTCACAAGAATCTGTTTAAAGCTTTAACGATGCAACTCGAGGACTTTAATGACATTCAGAAACCTCCGACGAAGTGTTGAACACAGCGAAGTTAAAAATATCCCGATTTCCTGGATTATGGTTAATAAGGAAAATCCAAAGATGGTCAAAATAAGAAAAGTCTTTCAATGAACTGGAAGCATGGACCGAGTGCAATGTTTCCAAGCAGGGAAGAAGAATACAGGATATTTTAGGAAAACTCCCTCTCCTAGAATGCAAGAATTGAATGTCTGCTGAAAAAATTAAACATTTTGAAGATATGCTAGACAATATAACTTTAAAATATTTACGTTATTGGGAAACTTTGATTGATAATACCAAGAAATCAAATAAGTAGCAACTTAATCTACGTTCATCATCAGTTTTATTTTTTTGGATGTATGTTTAGTTGGAACATAGACAGTTTTGATTCTATTTTAATTTTGTGCTTAGACTGTTTCCTTATTTTATAAGTTTGGGAATTTTTTTAACAAAACTCTTCTACTTTTTAAAGTTTTTTGGAATGTTTTATGCTTCAAACACTCAATACTGATCATTAAAGTACTTTTCACCACACTATAATTGTTTACAAACGAAAACCTTAATAACTCATAAATAATTTTTTGGTACTTACACGCTTTTGAAATACCACGCTTCACACATTGTATATAATAGTATCATGAACATATCCCCATAAAGCAAAGTTTTATTCTATTCATTTTCAGCAATCGCAATATAAAAAACCAATATTGTGTTTTATTAATTTCTTTCTCAAGAAATAAAATCAAAATACCGACTAGTTGTGTTGCTCAATAAATTGTATGTATAAATAGCGTAGAGTGTATACAAGAGGTTGCTAGAAGGAATAATGACCCAACATAATACTATAAAATTTATCAAGTAGTTTTTTATAGGATTTCTACTTGATGTCACTAGGGAGATTTACACAGATTTAAGAGGTGTACTATTTTTCAAATACTGGACTGCTTTACCAACTAATTTTGACTCTATCTTGAATGGGATAGAGGCTATTTAAAGATTCACAGTAATAAAATAATAACTTAATAAATCAATAATCAAACTTTACTTTAATCAAGTCTTCGTGCTTCCTGATCATTGCCAAATATTGAGAGGACACTTAAAAAGAATGGAGTCGATATAAATGTAAATGTAGGCGTCCTGTCCCTTCTACTGTGCTACAGTTGCTACACAACTGCAATAGTTTTGTTCGACTGAACAATAAAAGACAATAAATACTATAGCAATATAATATATGTCTGTGATCTCACAGTCAACAAAAATGATATTCATAAGTAACATTATGAATAAATAAAAAATGTATCTGTATGTACAAAAATAAATATAATCAGATGAATGCGAAGAATCCGCCTTTGCGCTCAGCTGTATCGTCACAATCGGGGCATCTTTCAGTACCTGCAGGATGAGCAACTTCCGCAGCCTCCGCAAGTTGGATGAGCTGGAGAACTAGCGAGCAGGAGCGGCAACAATTTTTTTAGCAGCACAGTATTTTCACAACTGTTACAGGGGGTTGGAGGTGGTGGTGCATGGCAGTGGACGGCAGTACCACAAGGTGCGTCACCACAAGCAGTGGCTGAACAGGAGGGGGGTCCATCACAGTCCTAGTTGAAAAATCAGATAGTTAGTGTATGATGGAATATTAGAAATGAATGCTACGGTACATAGTAAAAAATGAATAGGAAAATATCGTATCAAAATGTATGTTTTACAATATGCATGACGAAATTCAAATTTTAGTTTTGTTTTAAATTCGTATTTTTTATTTCAGCTCGATGTTACCACTATGGCTGAATTACTGAATTAAATAGTTCACATTACAGGTTGTTCCATGCAAATCAAGAATTACATCGTTTATTTATAAAATCTGAAAAACTAGTTGGCTTAGTTGCTCCTTGACTGTTCTCAGATAAATGCGTTAGGTTAATCTAGCTATTTTTCTATAATAAAGGCTCTTTTTTATTGTTTTTCATTTTTGAGCAAATTATTCATAACGTCTGTGGTCATAACTAGTGCTGTTGGAAAAAGTTTCCTTCTGATATAATTATATAATTATATTCGTTTTTTTGAACATCAGTTTTGGATCAAAGTGCATAGCCTGATAGTTAGCCTTCAAACTGCAACATACCTTGAAGGTAGGCTTTTCTCTTCAGTAGATATTGAATTAAATGCATGTTGTTATATCTGAGAGCCAAACAGTTTATAAACATAAGGAATCAAAAACCGATCAGTTAAATTCCTGTTCCATAGACGTTGCATGCTAAACTAGACATCATAAAAATGAACGATGAAATGTTGAATAAGTTAATTACGACTTTAGAAGTTAACAACAAGAAAATAATAGAAGAGGCAAATGAGAGACAGACTACTGAAATAAAGGAGCTGATCAGGAAAGAGGTGGAAGCAGTGTCTGATCGTCTGCACGACGAATTTTCTAAAAAATATAGTGCCATAGAGGAGCAATATAAAACTTTAAAAACTAAATACGAAGGACTAGAACGAGAACTTAAAAAGAATAATATTATCATCTTTGGATTATCTGCGCCAGAAGGTGTTCTACTTATAGATTTTGTTCTTGGCCGTCTTAATGAACTGCTGGGACTTACACTGGTAGCGAACGACATTAATGACATATACACAGTTGGGAAGCAAACTAATAATAAACCCATCATCGTCAAATTAATATCGTTTCTTAAAAAACAGGAAATATTGAGAAACTGCAAGAAATTGAAAGGCACAAACATCGCTATTGGAATAGAACTAACAATTGAAGAACGCCAAGAACAAAAAATACTACGTCAACATCTTAAGGCCGCCAGGAAACAGAACCTTTCTGCGTATATTAAGAATAAGAAACTGGTGGTGAGTGGACAAGAATATACTGCTCAGCAGCTTGCTGACAACGAACAGGACTCGGACGAGGAGCAGGAAGACGTGGAAAGAAAAGAAGTTACTTCCCAGGCAGGAAATACTGAACTACAAGATACGCGGGGGGTAGTTAACCCTTCGACTAATCCGATAGGCCAAGTAGGCGGGTCATCTCACATAGCGGCTAAAGAAATTATAGAGGATATCCTTTCTAATACAAATAAGAGAAAGATTACTCATAGTATTGAGTCTGCAAATAAAATCAGAACTAGATTAAATAGTAACTCGAACGCCAATAAGGTAAAAAAGTAACAAATATTTATATCGATTACTAAAACTATTCTTGTGTAGTATTTAAGGAACGTCTGTACCGTCTGCACCTCATTTTAAACTATACTTGTTTTTATTTTCTATTTCTGTAGCGTTGAAATTTTTGTGGTTCAGATATCTCAGGAAAGCTTAGTTCAATCCACTATTAATTTAACAGTCGGTGATTAGTTCTATTGGTGGTTTTAATTAATTTAAACGTACTTTTTAAAAATGACTTATTTTACTGTTGCTCATCCTAATGTACGCTCTTTGTTGGTAAAATTCAGCTCTCTCAAGGATGAACTTGCAGAAAACAAATTTAACTGCATAGCTTTGTCTGAAACATGGCTGAATAGTAGTACTGATTCCTCTGAAGTTACATTGAACGGATACAAACTATTTAGGTCAGATAGGGACGGCCGTGGTGGTGGAGTAGCTTGTTTTTTAGAGCAAGATATAAAATGCTCCATTTTGAAAACTAGCAACGATGATTTCGATCAACTTTGGCTCTCTATTAATTTCAAGGGCACGAAATTCGCTCTAGGTGTGGTTTATAAGCCACCAAGGTATCCAAATCATCAATTTATATCTAAGCTAGATGAAGTGCTTAATGAGATCTGCATTCAGTTTGATCATGTGATTTGTACCGGAGACTTTAATATAGATATTAGTATACCGAATTCATCCACAACAACTCTGCATAATATTTTAGAAAGTTACAGCTTAAAGCAGCTTATCGATAAGCCTACCAGGATAGCAGCTGCATCTGCTACCATAATTGATCTTTTCATATGCTCTGAAAATCTAGACGCCGTATGTAACGTTTCCAATGGGCCTGTGTTAGCTGATCATAATTTAATCAGCTGTAAAATCAAGTTGTCTTCTGAAAAGTTAGCCCCTAAGTTTTATACATTTCGTGATTATCGTAACTTTAATTTAGATTTATTTAACTTCGATCTACAGCGTATACCGTTTAGGGCAGTTTACGAATCTGATGACGTGAATGAGAAAGTGCATCTACTAAATTCTTCTATTATCGATTTGTTTGATGTGCATGCTCCCATTAGGACAATTAGGGTAACAAAGAGGAAAGCCCCCTGGCTTACAGACAACATTAAACGTCTCATGAAACTAAGAGACAGAGCTAGTGCTAAATTCACTAAGACTAGGAAACCAGCGCATTGGGAATACTTTAAAGAAGTCAGGAACACTCTAAAGACGGCAATTGAGAATGAAAAGAAAGCCTTCTTCCAAAGCCGAATTAGGAGGAATGGCAGCAACAGATGGAAGCTCTTCAGAGATCTTAATATTTACCAGAATAAACGAAAAACTGCTATACCCGAAAGTTCTTATACTGCTGATCAGATTAACACCTTTTTTAGAGACACATATCAGACTACGTCTAATCCAGATCAGGACACATTGGCTTATTTTGAGAACAACACATTGCCTTATATTCAGCAGTTTGCATTCTCGTCTCTCTCTGAATACGAGGTACATAACTTGCTCCTTGCAGTTAAAAGTAAAGCAATAGGATCCGACCATATTTCTATAAATATGCTTCTAGCCTGTTGTCCCACAATTACACCGGTCGTCACACATATAATTAATTGGTGTATGATCAATTCTATTTTTCCCGATGCATGGAAGGTCGCTAATATAGTCCCCATTCCTAAAGTTCCTAACTCAGCTGAACCTGGCGATATGCGCCCGATTAGTATTCTCCCTACATTGTCAAAATTATTAGAACAAGCTATGTGCCGTCAGATCAAATTTCATTTAACAAAATATAATATGCTACCTGAAACTCAGTCAGGGTTTAGGCCAAACCACAGCTGCTCCACTGCACTCATGGGCGTTGTTGATGATATAGTGTCTGCTACGGACAAAAACTACTTGTCAGCACTCGTCTTGCTTGACTACTCAAAGGCATTTGACAGAGTCAGTCATTCACTCTTGCTGGCAATATTGAACCATTTGGGTTTCTCTTACGGGGCGATATCCTTGTTAAGATCTTATTTGTCCGATAGGTCGCAGCAGGTAATCTTGAACAACTCAACGTCATCAAGACTTTCTATTACATCTGGCGTTCCCCAAGGATCTATTCTGGGACCCATTCTTTTCATATTATATATTTCTCAATTCAACAAGTGTTTAAAGTTTTGTAAGGCTCACTATTATGTAGATGATATCCAACTATATTGCTCGTTCCCACAACATGAATATCAACTTGCTGCTGACAATATTACTCTTGACCTTACATCCATCGCCATACAGTCTCGCAAATACTGTTTAACTGTTAATGAATCCAAGACCCAACTAATTCTCTTTGGTAGACGTCCTACAACCGATAGGATAAAAGACCTACTTAGGATCTCTATTGATGGGCATTTACTCCACGTCAGTGAAGTATGTAAGAATTTAGGAGTGTTTATTGACAGTAAACTCAACTTTTCCGATCACGTTAGCCATATAGTTAAGAAATCACTAACATCCTTAAAAATGATTTATGAAATTCGTAGGATCTTAAACCAGCAAAACAAGAAAATACTGTGTGAGTCACTAGTTCTTTCGCATTTGAATTACGCTGATGTTGTATATGGTCCATTTCTCACTCAATTTGAAATCATGCGATTACAACGGATCCAAAGTTCGTGCGTCAGGTTGATCTGTGGAATTAGAAAATATGACCACATATCTAGTAGTTTTATGGAATTGAAGTGGCTAAAAGTAAAGCAGAGGATACAGTTTCATATAGCCTGTAACACCCATAAAATTATTCTATACAAAGTACCTGTTTATCTATATAATAAAATATCCTTTAGAGGTGACCTACATGGTCTTAATATTAGACGTAAGCATTTCTTATCTACGCCACCCCACCGCACGTCTATATTCCAAAAATCGTTTACCTATACCGCGGCTAAAATTTACAATAAAATTCCAAATAGTCTCAAGAGTCTCTCAATGATTTGCTTTAAGATGAAACTGAAAGAACTAATGCTAATTAACCAAACACTATTTGAGTAACAGTCTACTAATTCAGTCAGATCTAGCACTAAGGACATGATATCAGCAATATTGAACTGTGATCCATATTTAATATGTCCATGTATTGCTTTTTGTGATTTGTTGTACTATATTTAGTTTTTATTTTTAAGCAGCTTATATAACTTGTCAGGTTGAGTGGAAGAATGGGGTTTCCCAAACTCTGCCTTTTGGCAACTCAGTTGATTATTATATTTATACCAAACTTGTATTTATGTTGCCAATAAAAGCCTTTATTATTATTATTATTATTATTTACCTGTGAAATTACATAAATAGATTTGTAACAGTGTGGAATCACAAATCATGTGTATTTTTACGTGTAACCAATATATTTGATTATCAATTTTAAGCCAAATATGACGTGTTTTTACTGGTGCCCATTAACATTACATATTCGATGAAGTAATTTGTATCACTTGATTGTGTAATTTCCCGTAATGACAATTTAGTATTTATAACTACTTTTTCGGCATGTTCAATGCAGTTTTACGGACGTTATAGTGGTAATATGGAAATATTTCCCAATGTCGCAACGAATTTCTGCAGAATGTACCATAAACGCATTGCACATCTAATACTAGAAACGTTGTAGATTATTTTTCATGTAGCAAAATTACATTAGATATCATGACAAAAAAACGACTCAGTGTTGGATTTTTACATTTGAATTTTTTTACTGCGTACTGTATACGAGGTTGTATTGATATTTAGTTAGCCTAGGCCGGTTGCATAGGTAAACAGAGTGTTACAGTACCATTCCAACAAATTATAATTTGGGACTGCCAGCGTAAACTGACTTCACACAATAGAATTTGTATCTAAAAACTGGTGAATCGAGCCGTCACTATAAGTAGCTGCCTTTGAAGAATTTAAGAGATACGCATATTTATGATTTACTCTTTGGCGGGAAGCTTTGAAAGCACTTTCATCAGACTATCATAAATAATGAGCTGAATCGAATATTATTTAACTTTATATACGCAAAAAGGACTGCAATATAACCGCATTCTGATCAAAAGAATGAAAGGATAGACATCGCGTTTCGAGGCTCCGTGTTGAACGATATGGGGGGTTTTAGATCTTTGGTATTGCTGCTAAGTAGTTTTGATTGATTATCTGCTTAAGGGTAAAATAATAACTATGAATTACTGTGCAAAAATACTGATTATTCTACTGAAAAAAGAACAGAAGACGCGGAAAGTTGTGTAAAGCTAGACAAATATTACAGGTCTCTGATTATAAAACAACCAGTGATTTGGGGATATTTGAATTACCCAAATGGCTACATCTGACTATGGTTTCTTGAGGTCCGAAATCTTCTTTCAATAAAGAGACTGCATAAGCTTTGAGGCCTTGATTTGCAGACCAACACATTCTTCCTGAAATGTCTATTAAATGTCCAAAATGTTAAACAAATGAGTTTTTTCCTTTGGCTTTTCGACCTTGCCTTCTATTTTCTTATAAATACTTTAGGAGCCAGTGAAACATCAGAGTTTTTATGTTTGCAATAGGTACTGTTTCAGCATCCCAGTGATTGTTTGAAATTATATTATTATGCAATTAAAAATCATTTCCACAGGATGAAAAATTGCTTAAAGAGTTTTGTTCTTACTTACAGAAAACGATAAATTAATTCAAAAAACCGAGTGAGATTTTCTTGCTAGTTGTCCATTAATATGAAAGACAATAATACTAAGAATTCATGTGTTGTAAGTAGTGCCTTGCGACACCTCAGGAAAGTTTATCGAATAATTTATTTCTGTTTTGGCTTTCTATTAATTGGGAACATATTTAACCCTAAGCTCCTAATTTTGGTAATGAATTGGACCCCCTCCATGTTATTGATTCTTGTGAATTTCTAGCCCTAAATAGTATGCAAAGCCTCTGTCCTTACTAACTTTTAGCCAAATAGATGCTTTACATACTACTTGTCTTTCATTTACAGTAGAAACTTATCAAACAACTGCTTATTACGGCACAAATGGGGAGTACAAAGTTTCAACTATAACACTTATAGTTAGTGGTTACACTACGTCTACGAGTTTATATGTCTAATTCCTTAACGTGTATGGTAGATTAGGTGTTAGTTATACATATACATGTGAAGGGTACTCGTGCTATTGTATCTATATATCCAAGGCAAATGAGGCATTCAGTGCAACACATTTCAGCACTGACTAACTACTATGTATAATGATGATGCAAATAATTTTCACCCTGTCCATTATTGTGTTAGTAATAAAAGGTAAACATTGTTCCGCTTGTGCGAAAAGAATGGCTACCATAACACAGATGCTTCTTATGCGCTCTATATCTATTTGCACCCGATAACGAACGAATATTAAGTATAACTGTTACCGTCTTCAGCAGTACGTTGCCGTTGCCGCGCATTCAGAACTGCAGCGTCAGCGGCTTGTTGCTTTGAACTGTGGTTTTGAGGCTACACTTACTAATAAATTTGAAGTGAATAGTTTTCTCTTCGGGCTACTTGCTTGCTTATAAAAATTATTGACCGTGAAAAAAAAACACTTTGTTGGTTATAATGGAGATACGATCTTCTTGTGGATTTTCTACGTTTCCGAACACTGACGTGCGAAATAGCCTACTTCTATTGCAACTTCATTCGTATTTTGTTCTACCATTTTAATCTAACAGTACCTGTATAACATCATCTTAGTCTTAGAATTTCCCTCAAACTGGTCAGCATTACTGATGTTTTGTTAGTAAAATATGTTAGTTCATCTAACCCAAATTATACTTTAAATAAGTTACCATCACTGACCAAGTACCATAGAATCGACGTTGTAAAACTAACTTATTAGCATCTCTTGTACAAAGTACTATAATTAGAACTTAAACAGCAGATCAAATACTAGTAAGCAGAGGTAGAAAGGTTTCTTTCTTTAGTAATTTGCTACTTTGCTGTTTCAAACATTTGCAAACATATTACGTGAATGTAAGAGCGAATTTGGTATATAAATTGCGCCTTTTTATTGAAAATGTTTGTGCTGTAAAATATTTATGAAAAAGCCTAATAGGATGCGACAGAGAATATAGAAGTTAAGTATTTAGTATGTGCAGAGAAGATTATGGATCAATTATCAATAGCTAAAACCTAAACCTCTTTGTGCAGTCAAAGCCCACAAAATATGTATGCCCTATAATTATGTATCGCAAGATAGACGTTTTTCGAAAACAATACAACATAATGAATACTCGTTATGAGCAGTATAGTCTGTTGAGATATAGAAACAGAATAATATTTTTTCTATTGAACTGAAAAAGTGTATGGAATGTTAATACTATAAAAAGGTACATCACACAAAACTGCTTGTTTGCCTAGATCCGCCATTCAAAAGCCTCTACGATATGATATACTAAATGAAAAAGTATAATATACGTATAAAACGTATAATAACGATAATAGTAAATACTTCTAGACATGCTTGCTAACATCATTGTACTTGTTAAATGCACACAAAGCAAATCTGTCAGTTTGCGGTACTACAAATAAAAAAATCAATGGATATAAGACTATATATCTCAAGTAATTATGACTACATATAATAGAACATTTGAATTTGTTGTGAAGCTTTATACGGAGTATGACAAAATTTGTTTTAGATTGGAATGCTCATAGATTGATCGCTCTCTGTGTTAAAATCGAACGTATCCAGCTTTAATACCAGCTCCAGTATGTTCCTGAATTCAGCAATATTACCTAGTTAATTCTCTCCGACGTATTTCGATGTATTTGAATTTGTTTGAACTTTAATCCTACAGTTCGAGCGTTTGAGCTTTCGGTAACACGGGACAGACGAATTTTTAGAAGTTCAGTGTGATACCACTTGTTGGCTTGGAATTTTTATTGGAAAACATACTTGAATGTAGGACAAATGAGCTTGAGCATACCAGCTGTTCATTTTCTTCCTTTAACAAAATGGATACTATGTTATATGGACAAGAGTAACTGTTTGCAGCACAATAATTTGAGTTCGTGAAATTATAGATTCTAATACCTACTTTTAACACCAATCTCGTTATTCCAAATACAATATTATGGAACGTACTTGACATGCCCATGCAAAAGAGGGATGCAAATAGTGATGGTAACTTACTAGATCTAGCAGGGGTTTTATGACCAGTGGAAGCTTAACAGGTGCAGGAATAGGTACCGGTAGTGCACCTCCACAAGTTCCAACCCCACATCCACCATATGTGCCACCCAAAGGATTTAATATGCAGCATGCGCTTGCCATCATCTGAAACAAAAGAAAATATATATAACCATATTGTGATGTTCAAAAAACTGTGAAAACAATGAAAGTTCGATATAGATCTTTTGAAAGTAAACATAGTTGGTTGAATACTACATTATTTTCAAAAATGGCGTATATCCTATACATATATTTCGTGAAAGAATTGCAAGATCACTATTATCTTCAGTAGATACATTGCAGATATTGTCAGGAAATCAGCTTATTTGTTGCTTCAGAAAATGAAAGATTCTACCCTTTTCATTTTATAGCTGGACACAGATTCAGTTAACCTCAACTTAACTTGAACTCTTACCATCCCACGTCGTCAATTACGTCACCTTTACTGAGTTTTAGAAAATAACAATCAATAATTGGATAAAATATCCAATGTATCGCTTTAAGGCTTTTAAGCATCTACCTATCAGTGACAGTTTTAATTATTCATAGTTTTGATAAAATTGTGGCTCACCAAAGCTGCTTTTCTCACGTAGAATACCTATAATAGTATATACTGTTAGACATCACCATTCTTCCTTGAATTGTAGGCAAAATCTATCTGCAGCATTTGACAGGTTTCGAGTTATCGAGTTTTGAAAATAAGACTCCAATATTTAGTGTATGTTGAGAAATTCTGGTTAACCGTTTCATAACGATTCAGTTTATCGACGTTTTTCATCATGGAGTTATCTATTACCAAGCCTTCATTCAGTTCGCTTCACTAATTTATCAATGCAAGGAATTTACGTGAAAGGAAGTGTACTACTCTCGTTATGATGGGTGCGGAGCTGTGAGCAAGTGGCCATTTTTCTGTGGCAATATAAGTTTCCAGAGAAGCGAAATACTTAGGGATCAAGTTAGACGATAAACTAACTTGGAACATCCACGAGCCGATCTCAGATTACCTTAACGAGCGATCGGATGTACCTGCGGTTTAGCCCGATCGATGGTAAACTGGCTATGCACTAGGATAATTAGACCTACTATGGTGTACAGTGCTATTGTATGGTGGCCAAAGGATCACGAAAGTGCAGTGGGCTGCATCTGTGAACATAGTGGGCGCCATGAACATCCCACCTCTTGATATTTACATAGAGGCAGAGGCAAAAATGCATACAGAATGCAGTGCTGTGGCAATTCGCTTTACCACCCTGCCATGCAACTCACCACGATACTTGACAACCTGCGGTGCGACATACTTAAGATGCCATCCGACAGAATGCCGATGGACCAATGGACAGGGGGAAAGGAAGGTAGTGCGAGCAAACTGAACTCGAGTAACCGATCGCTGTAAGAGAACCTCTGCATAATGATGTCTAATGGCATCATCTGGTAACCGATGGCTCCAAAAACTCATGAGTTATAGGAGGAGGCACATACGGTGATGAGCCTGGGTGAAACATAGGTATCCGCCTAGATAAATTGACTACCGTTTTCCAAGCAGAAATAGCTTCAATTATGGAATATCAGAATATGCATAGATAAGGATTATAGTGTGGGACTGCCATAATACCCTTAAGACACTGGTGAAAACCAACAAAGTAACATTGTGCCAAGTCACACAGAAAGTGACTAGAGGGCCAACAAGTATGTCCAAGAAGTTGTATAACTCCCTCCCTTTCACCAGTTGGGTGTCAGATGAGCATTAGAAGCGCTGGAACAGTGCGGTAGGGAATGTGCAGTCCAGTTGGACGTATAGGGCACACCTGCAAAAGTTGGGGATCGTGCGGGGGTGCACAATGAACCTTAAGGCTGAACGGCGAACATTATGGTAACTGAACCCTAACCCCCTCACTACTAAAAAAACTCGCTCTCTGGAGTCTGGAATCACTGGATGAAGCTAATTTGAGGGAACAAATAATGACTTAGTTTTTAGCTAAAGAAACTCAAATCCGTGAAAATTATCAAGTCAGTCAACATGAGCCATTTTCTAACCTGTTTTGTCTATCCATTGTAATTATGCTCATTATAAATTAATTTGAGCCATTTCATGCATTTCTGTTAGAATCTCAATCATCTAAAACAAGGAATACGCAAAAAGATGTTTGGCTAATCTGAAAATTTGGATGCTATATTAGATTTACAGCGTTAAAACAATAACTTACCTGGTTGACAGCAACAACAGCTAAAAATGCAACTGCAATTCTAGAAGCCATGATGGGGCGGTTACGACTCAGATGAGACAGAGTAAGTTAACGATGTGATAGGTAAATCTTTTCAATATATATACCAACGCCATATCAAGATTCCATACTTATCATCTGGATAATATGGGAAAAACCACAATATTTATTTTAAATTCGGGTCGTTGACTATGCGAAATATGAGTGCACCGTGTTTTTCATTTCCGTACACAAAACGAAAATTATCGGTCAAGTTTATTACGTGCCATCAACAAATTTCATTATGAAATATGATAATGACTCACTTGCAAGGAACTCAGTATTTGCGTAAGCGTAAATGCTTGACCTTCATTGGCCATGCCTGTGATCAGGTGCAGTACTATTGATTTGCCAATGATCGCAGCTATTCAAGCTTCTGTATCCTAGAAATGACTAAAAACCATAGTCTAGCTTTTGGTTTTTGGATTATCGTTCATCTTAAATAATTTCATGCTGTTTTATCAGGTTTTCACGAAACTCAAACATTATCAGGTATGATTATAAGCTTAATGATACTTACCTAAAGCTGACTACTATAGTGAAGGACCTGGGAGTCTTCTTAGATGAGAAACTATCTTTCCAATATCATATTAACACCATTGCATGCCAGTCGAATAAGATGCTGGAATTTATAAGCAGAACCTGTAGGGAATTCAAAAATCATAAAGCTTTGGTCACTCTATATCATGCCTTCGGTATAAGTAAATTATCTTTTGTCTCTGTGATCTGAAATCCCCAATGTGTTACTTATGTAAAGAGAATTGAAGGTGTACAAAATAAATTTTTAAGCTACAAAATTGGAACACCGGTAGTAAATAGTGACTATGGGTCTATCCGAAAAAAATTCAATGTAATCACGTTAGGGTCCAGCGCCGGTACTCTGTAACTTAGAAACCCGCTTCTAAGCACTATGTACTATGGGATCGGGTGGCTTCGTAAATATGTGAGCATAGTAGGCACGCTGTGGTAGGCGGATAGGCACCCGAAACTGCCCGTTCGTCATGGTCGTCGGTGATAGAAACACGTTTCTATCTTTTAAGTTACCGAGTACCGGCTCAGGAGACTTATGACTTATGTGCTGCTCATAAAATTATAAATAAATTCGATTGTCCTTACTTATTATGGAAAATTGGATTTAATGTCCCTGATAGGAACTTTAGGCATAAGTCATTCTTTAAGGTTCCCTACTGAAGGACGACAATGTAGGTCTAAACTCTCCACTTGTGCGTATCCGCGGCTGATTTAGATTTGCTCAACACCTCGGGACTGGCTTTTTAAAAGTATTTGAAACAGCTTTTAATATAAAGACTATATCGATTAATTTGCTTAGAATGTAATTACTTTATATTATTTTAATAATAATAGTAAGGATAATTAACTTAAACTGTTTATGCAATACTCCTTTCAATTCTTCACTTTACTTCTTAACTATAAATCTCCTACTACGTCTCTACAAAGTACCGCAGGTCCTGCAACCTACCATATTATTGAAGTTCTGATCATTTGCAATTTTGTTTTTTTGTATCGATGTATATTTGTGTACCCTCTCTAGCCTTAGGGTTGTACTATCCGTAAATTTTGTTTTTGTAAATAGCGGGTGCTACTATGGAATTTATTTCTGTTGTACCATTAATGTAGCAAAACAAACAAAAAAAATATAACAAAGTAAAAACAAAAATCTTGTTTTTCCCTCAAGATAGGTAAACTTAATGTTATTATCGTGAAAATTTTCGTTTTCAGTTTTATGGTAGTCTAATGATGTCTATATTACAAAAATCTGTCACCCATTTCTACGAGTTCTTCCGGAAAACATTAAAATTGATAAGGAAAGTAAGAGATACGTAATCTCCCAATTTATGCTTCCCACACCGATAGATGAGGGAAGTATTGTGATCCCGAAAATTTCGAGACAATGCGCTTTTTGTGCGTTTGCTGATATCTACATAACGAAAATCCACGTCACTCATTTGCGTCGGTCTGTCCAACAGTCTGTTGGTGTCCTTCCACCTCGTAGTCTCAGTAACCGTTGCATGGATTGTCATGAAATTTGAGTACCGATATGCTGTGGGGTCATAGCAGTAAATACTGCTATAATTTTTGAAATCTGTGCATGGACGGCGGAGTAATTAACAAAAAACGAAAAATTCAAATATTCCTCAAACTCCGTTTTTAGGCGTTTTGGGGATTCCTGACCATTTTCTACTTTTTTGGGTGTGAGTGAAATTTGGTGTAGTTGAGGGGCTGGGGGTTGTAAAACTGAAAAATTTTGTTGTATTCTTAATAGGATGTCCACTGATTTGTGAAAGACAGACCTGGCGGTATAATACGCTTTTTTGGGTCCATTCTCCTATTACAGAAACCAAAAAGGACATATAATTTTCTGATGTATGCATTGCTTTAGAGAATTAGATCGTTCTGTATTGTGTAATGTGGACACTGTTAAGTGGATTTGACACAGTATTATAACCGTGGCGAGGATCGAAAACGCATATAGCGTGCATAAATTGTGTCAGTGGCCACTCAGCAGTAATAAAAGAACTAAAATATAAAAACAGCTTAAGCTTCGTTTTTAGGCGTTTTAGGGGTTCTGAATATTGTTCTACTTTATTTTTGGGTGGCGTGACGTTATGGCGGTTAGAAGGTAGGTGGTTTGAAAATTCAACCATTTGTTGAATCCATAAAATGCTTTGCATTGCGCTGAAATAACGGACTTTGGTGATATCGTGTTCTTAGATATATACGAATATGGCCTTGGAATTTTAATATCTGGATATATGGAATAATTTTAATATTATAATTCTATATCGTGTAACTCGGATCTATGAACTTCATTGTGATGAAATTCTGAGACCATATTACTACCGTAGAGAAAATGGTAACAGTGCATCGTAGATAGAACTCCTGATCAAGAAACTAAGAAATTCAAAATCGCGTTTTTAGATGCTTCGAAGGTCACTGATCATAGTCTATCCTTTTTTTTTTTATGAGAACAGGGTTGTGGTGAGGTCCAAATTTTTGTTAGGACAAATAACGTATGGGAAGTACTGAGTCAAGACTCTTGCCGCATCTTTTATTTTGTAATATAATGCACTTTTTTACGAAAAACGAAATGAGCCCTGGAGAAATATACAGGGTGATATCAGACCCAAACATCGATCGAAACATTGTAATTGGTCGGCTCCCTCCATATCATGAAGCATTTTTATTATTTCGCCTCCATCTAGTGGATCTGAAGGCGCGGTAGGTAACATTTGTTGTTCAATTTTTGTCTTGGTTGAAAATATGCATGGCGAAATAAGACTTATGGGCATTCCATAACCTCGTATCTGGGGTGATTTCAAATTTTACTTGCTTTTCTGCTATATAATATCAACAAACATAGCAAGCATACAATTTCGTTTTGTCATTTTAAAATGTACGGAATGACACTAAAAGCCAGCAACACAATCTGATGGCTGTCGTTGAAAATTTGACAATTTGAAAAAACAAATGTATATTGTGCAATCGGGACATGACCTACTATGATTACTCTAATCCAAATAAAAAATAGCACAGCATACTAAACAGTCAGCAGAATAACTCTGAGGATTTCCTATATAGAAATGGTTCCTACATAAATGGCCCTTGGCGGCGCCATTATGGACTAGAAGTCTGGGTAGGACTGCGAAAATAACAAGAAGTATCGATACCGATACCAATTCTATATTTTTTGGCCAGGTATCGATACTCCCCGATACTTGAAGACAAAGTGTCTCTTAATTATCGCCATCGACAACATGGATTATCGAAAACTTGCATATTAAAAAAATTAAACTGCTTAAAATGCTTTTTAATGTTGGATGTATTTGCACTAGTTTGTATACTCTAAAGCTTAGGTAGCTGTAGTGAAACTTGGCTTTTTAAAACAGAACCAGTAATTATTACTTTCTATTAGTGAGCAGTGCCGGAGCCCAGAAAGATGTCTAATTCCATTAGACACCGATCCACGGCTTGAAGTACCCAAACAAATAAAACAAAGAAAGAATGAGCTCAAGAGCTTAGGTTTGCCGTCTTTATAAATAGAAAATGGGAATACAGCTTTTACCCTTTACCGTCGATGGCGGTAGAGTATAAAGAAATTCAAAGGAAGAGTGTGTATTCGCTTGACTGAGTTGATTTGATAGATGGTAGCGTCAAATGCGGATAATTGGTCAGTAACAATTGAGGTTTTGAATTAAGAAAAAATGTACTTTTTTTGTGATAAATGGAAAGATCATATAGAAGTTTTATAACAAAACTGTTTTTGTTTTCTTTTGTTTTCGCAATAATTCAAAAGTTATATCAAAATAAAAATGGGTTTCTGAATCGAGTACCGAAATCACGCCGACGGCTCCCGAACCCGTGTGACGTCACCATGGCGGTAAGGATGCTTCTTTGACCAACGACGTCCTACTCCGATACTAGATTCTAGATTCCCAGCCAATCGCGAAAATACGTACTGCTAAACTGGGAACTAGTGTACATTTGTTGCAACACAGTCGGTGAATGAAGTTTGCAGCTCGAAACGAAGTCTACAATCGAAATAAATGTTTTTGAATGTTTGAAGTTGAAGTCGGATAACAGATTCCAGTAAGTAAGTACCTAATCAGATATGTTTCGTTGAAAATATCTCCTCAATCGAAGGATGGCCCAGTGGTTAGAGAGTCCGATAGTGGATCTCAGGGCCTTTGGGGTCTTTGGATCGAAACCCAGGCCTTCCAACTTTTTTTTTACTTTTTCTATAAAAAATTTTATTGATGTGCTTTTTGCACTTGTTACGCACATTTTTTCTACGATCAACATAAATATGTGTTTGAATCAAATTTTGTTAGATATATTACTTGCACTGCACAGTGCAAAAACTAAGTACAGGAGGCGGTGGACAATTCAAAAAATCAGTGGAAATGAGGTTTGTTCGTCAATATCAATCGCCATTAATTTTTTTTTAAATGTAATAGTTGGCTAATAAAACAAAATCCATTCATCCATTCAATTCATCCATTTTTAAGTTTTTTAATGTAAAAAAAGTAACTCAAACTCGTAGTCACACTCTGTTTATCACTTGGTATTGTTATTTATTTAACTTTCGGCAATGAAGCTTAACAATATTAAATGTTCATAAAAATTTAACAAGCACCGTGCAGTGCAAGCAATATGTCTAACAAAATTTGATTCAAACACATATTTATATTGATCGTGGAAAAAGTGTGCGTAACAAGTGCAAAAAGCACATCAATTAATTTTTTGATAAAAAAATTAAAAAAAAGTTGGAACGCTTGGGTTTCGATCCAAAGACCGCAAAGACCCTGAGATCCACTATCGGAATCTCTAACCACTGGGCCATCCTTCGATTGAGGAGATCTTTTCAACGAAACATATTAGATTAGGTACTTACTGGAATCTGTAATCTGACTTCAGCTTCAAACATTCAAAAACATATTTATTTCGATCGTAGACTTCGTCTCGAGCTGCTAACTTCATTCATCGACTGTGTTGCAACAAATATACACTAGTTACCAGTTTAGCAGTACGTATTTTCGCGATTGGCTGGGAATCTAGAATCTAGTATCGGAGTAGGACGTCGTTGCTCAAAGGAGCATCCTCACCGCCATAGTGACGTCACACGGGTTCGGGAGCCGTCGGCGTGTTTTCGGTACTCGATATTGCGAAAAAAAAAAGAAAACAAAAACAGCTTTGTTATAAGACTTATGTATGATCTTTCCATTTATGGCAAAAGAAAATTATTCAAAACCTCAATTCTGAGTTAATTTTAACTAAAAATACTACTTACAATGACAAACATTCAAGTGAACGGTTACACCATTTTGGAAAGCTACCAATCTTTGTCCAGTAATTACTAAAGAATGCTATGTCTATACATTTTATCTCAACAAAAAATGGAGTCAAGTTGATTGAATCATTACTTCCCACACATAATAATGATACCACTTTATTGTTTTCCCATTGCATGAAGCTATAGCCTGAAATCTCCTTGCAACCAAATCATCGCCCACCTGCCCGCAAAAAGACATCCAACACAAACACTCTCGTAAATAGTTTCTTGCGTCTCCCTCCTTAGAAACTAGGACGCCGCAGTTTTCATTCTGCGTGCTTCCACTGAACGATGCGAAACGATGACTTTAAAAGCGAAGTATGAGCTGTTTTTATATTTTTAGTTTTTTAATTGTTGTTGCGCCGCCACTGAAACGATTTTTCAGACACTGGCGCGTTTTCCACTCTCACCGCGATAGTAAATTCTGTGCCGAAATTTCATTAAAATCAATTTAATAAATATTGCTTTACTTAATATTATGTAGATAGAACGAAATTAAGCAATACTCGTATATATGTATACATCACAAAATTCTAAGTCGCTTGGTTTCTGTAATAGGCAAGGCAATGTTCACATGGACTTAAGAAAAATACCCCGCTACGTACTTCTTCCATAGGTCAATAGATAAACTATTTTGAATACAACAAATCTTTCAGCTTTACAACCCCCCACCACCCAATCACCCCAATTTCACCCCCACCCAAGAAGACGTAGAGAATGCTAAAACGCCTAAAAACAAGGTTTGAGCTGTTTTTATATTTTTAGTTTTTTTATTATTGCTGCGTCGCCACTGACACGATTTTTCCAAAACATGCCAGTTTTCCACCCTCGCCGCGGTAGTAACACTATGTCAAAATTTCCTTGAAATCAGTTGAATAATTTTCGCGTCACGCAATATAGAACGATCTAAAACAATACTCGTATGTATACATCACATACTCCCTTGGTTTCTATAATGAGCAAGGCAAGATTAAAATGGACCTAAAAAAGTGTAAAAGTGTATTATGCCGCTAGGTTTTTCATTCACAGGTCAATGGACGGCCCATTACGAATACAACAAATTTTTCAGCTTTACAACCCCCCACCCCCCAACCACCCCAAATTCTCCCCTACCCAAAAAAAGTAGAAAATGATCAGAAACCCCTAAAACGCCTAAAAACGAAGTTTGAGGCGTTTCTATTTTTTTTGTATTTTTTTATTATTGCTGCGCCGCCACTGACACGATTTTTCCAAAACATACGCGTTTTTCATCCTCGCCGCGGTAGCAATATTGTGACAAAGTCTGATTAAAATCCATTCCATAACTTTTACGTTACTCCATACTGAACGAGCTAAAGCAACATTCCTATGTATTTATCAGAAAAGTCCCTTGGTTTCTGGAATAGGCAAGGTAATGTTCGGATGGGCCTATAAAAGGCTATTATGCCGCTAGGTCTTTATTTTACAGGTCATTGGATAGCCTATTATGAATAACACGTTTTTGAGATTTAGAACCCCCCACCCCCCAACCACCCCAATTTCACTCCCACCAAAAAAAAAAAGTAGAAAACGACAGGAACACCTAAAACACCTAAAGACGAAGTTTGAGGAATATTTAATTTTTTCCGTTTTTTGCTAATTAGTCCGCCGCCCATGCACCGATTTTCAAAATTATAAGAACATTACCTACTACGACCCCACAGCGTATCGCTGCCTAAATTTCATCACAATCGATGCAGCGGTTACTGAGATTACGAGGCTAGAAAAATTGCGCACAGACAGACAGACAGACCGACGGAAATGAGTGACATGGATTTTCGTTCATAAAACACCCAAAAAGCGTGTTATCTCAAAATGGAAAATTTTCGCGATCACAATACTCCCCTCACCTATCGATGTGGGAAGTAATACGAGCGTCGACCTTGCGTCAATGGTGTCCGCCAACGTTATATGCTTCTTCTCACAGATTCTAATCTAAAATGGCGTGGTGCTCATAATGGTGGCCGCCTACCTGAGATATTCCGTTTAATGTTTGGTATGCTGTGCAAATACCATGTTACATAGTGTTATTATAGTAGATAACTTTAAATTTCAAATTACGTAATTGCGCCTTCGTGGAAAATTTGGTAACGACGCTCGTGTTTGGTACCCATTGTAAATTTTAACCAAATAGAAGACTCCGAACTTTCTCGCGGCACGTGGCCGTATTTTCTGCTGCCAGTCGTAGCAAGGAGTTTCTGCTTCCGATAAGTAAGCTATAATCATCATTACCCGCGGTCGCTGTTGCTATTTTGAAACACGCGCTGGATGCTGTGTACACATGCCGCGACTATTTGTCATCCTGCGCGAGAATCGACATTGTTCTCCTGGTATATGAATGCTTTGTCACAAGGATAATTGTAATTTACTATACACAATCCAAGCACACTGTTATGTGTATTACAAAGGCATTTATCATCGTTGTGCGGGCTCAATTTTATTTTGTGCTGGTGGGTTCAAATTAATCAATAGAACTAGTTTAGTTAGTGCCCTACCTGGGTATCTGAATTTAGCAGTATGTTTTGAAAACTTTAATATCTCTGCACCTAATTCAATCTCAGGGTTTTTCGATTTTGAGGAAACTCTTAAGTTTTATGCTTTGTGCTTTATTTTACCATCCATCATCCATCAAGTAAATCGATACAAAAACTAAAAAACATTATACATGGGAACTTCCCAAGGAAGAGTTCACATAAAGTGTTCTCCCCCAACATTTGTTATTTTAAGTTGACTACATTAAATTAGATTACATTCCGCTACAAAATGCTCTACATTTATTTACACTACGTAGATAAAAAAATAACTGCCTAATACTAACTCTAAGGGGTCACCAGCTTAAACTAGGTCATAGACATATAATTCTTGACTGCTAATTCAAATTTTCTGATGTTAAGCGATTTCATTTCCGCTGGTAAAGAATTATATAAGTTATAAATACTAAACGAAAATGAGAAAAAATATAATTCCGAGAGTATTTTCATTGTCTGGCTGGTATCTGTATCTGTAGACTGGGGAAGATGAGTGGTACCACTGCACTTAGGCCGCAGCTGGTCCATTGTGCACCCTCCCAGGGAGTTGTTTCTTCAGGTCATCGTCCATCCTGCCAATTGTAGGAAGGTGGACAAGTCAGAACATCTCCCTTATGTGGGCAGGTGTAGGCCAGGACTCGCCGAATGCACACTCTCTAATAGAAGATAACTCTATGCACTCACATATGACATGTTCTACAGTTTTGTTTCCGCTTTCACACATTCTACATATCGGTGTGTCACTAAACTCCATAATGTGGAGGTGTTTTCTAAGTTGACAATGGGCATTCAGGAATCCTGTGAGTCATAGAGTTGGCCAGGTCATCGCCGAGTACTTCTTAGGTATTGCCATGTGAAAACCTGCAAGGATTTCCTTGGCAAATTGGCATCCTTGTAGAGTTCTTTCCATCGTCCTGCCACTTGGATATGGGAATATTTTTAGGCGATATTCGCAATAGGGTACCTGCAGAAAAAAATATGTTGTTTACGCGTTCCTTAGAGCCTAGTAAACATGACAAAATCACTTGTTTGGTTCTTTGGAATCGGCTGTGAGAGATGTTCATTCATAATCATTACATTTCTAAAGCGTCAATTGTAAAATAAAACTGTTACTTGTAAACTACAACTTACAGTTTGAATCCTCTGATCCTTTTGAAACAACTGCTTGAAAAGCTATCGGGACTAGATTCAAAAAACATCTAGTTTTTTTTTAAGAAGTAACTCTAATCACACATTATTTATAGAGCAGTGTTTTAGTTTCTTATGACTGTCTGGACGTGGATTAGTTCATCGGTAACTACGGTCATAGTGAGTGTAGTGTGAGCTGGTACTATGTCCCATAAATATGACCTCTAACGAAACCTGTTGTGCATATCTGTGACAATGAGTGTAAAATATCCGCCTAAAGGTACTTTGGAGAGGGGACGATACTCCTCGAAGAAAGGTCCTCCATTGCTGAGCTCTCACAAAAAGTTGGATACTAGGAGTACCAGTCTACAAGCATGGAGCACCCCGACAACGGCCAACAGGTGAGCAGCTTAAGTAATAGTAATAATAGTAATAATTTACTTCATCCATGCATCTTTCAAAAAGGATGATCTTATCATCATAAAATATTGTCATGTAACAGGAAACATGTAAAACAAAAATCTCCATCATTGCATAGCATCAAAACGATTCACAAATTCGTTTACAGAGTAAGATGCCTCGTCGAGCAAGAGTCGCTTAATTTTAACTGTGGTGAAATATCTGAATACTATTTTATTTTTGTTTCTTGTTTCATAATCGTGTATATCATTGTGTTTTACAAGGTTTTGCCTATTCATGAAAATATAGCAAAGAATGCTAAGTAAATTAAGAGACGGGACAATCAGAATAACCTTTTTCTTGAATAATTCACTACACGATGAATTATAAGGTAATTTAGATATGAGTCTTAGTATGCGCTTTTGTAGTACCTCACTACTTTGATTCCATGTTATTATACAATACGAAGTTGTCGAATATACAAGCGCATGATAAACTTAGAGCAGGCCATGCTAAACGTGAGTCAATTACTACGCCAAGAGACGTCGAAGTAGTTGATGGCTCGATTAGGTTGCTGCAGCAACTTAGGGTAGGACCCGCAGGTATTTTTGGTGGTAAGTAGAATTCTTGTAGAACCGTTTTACTGCTATTTATCATAAGAGTATTGTTTTGGCATCAAGTTTTAAACTGATTAGTTACAATACTAATTTTATCCATTAACTGCGATTTCGAACAATCTGATCTAACAATGACTTTATCATCAGCGTAAAGAAATATGCGGCCACGAGATAAATATTGGGGTAGATCAATATATTAATTTTACCCTGTAAGCATTTCTGTAACAAGGCGTTTTGCTGGACGCTCTAAGATGGTTACTGGTGAGGCTTGCTGCAGGCAAGATATAAAGATGTAACCAACGTTGGCTTACCGGCAAAATACCGTAACATTTTATCCACTATTTAACGGCTGTCAGCCACAGCTGTTTAGCTTTGATCGAGACACTTTGCCGTACACTAGCCGGGGCGGCAATTTAATGACTAAATTATTTACCAGCTACTCATCGTGGAGTGCCGCAAAATAAAATTTTACAATCGTGATTTTAAATTCGAGATTATTTTAAAAGAAATGAGAAATATTGTCTTTAAAAGCATATATCTATGGAACGAACAAAACTGCTGCAATTCTTTAGTTATTCTCCATTCTCCTATAATTGGCATCAATTATATTGGATAATATTATGCAGATAGAATTTATGTTCGTCCTCATTTTTTTAACATTAATCGGTGACATGATTAATGATCCAATACATTGATATATCAAAAGAGTGAACATTTTTATTTATTCATTTCTTTATTTGCACTAGTCAAAATACAAATATTATCACCTCGAAGGTTATACCTTATGTAACTTATAATACATAAAGTTGACATTACAATAGCAATTTAGTTACAACCTATTGCACTAACCATTCGTTTCTTCTTTTCGGACTTGATTGTGGCCATTGGGTCTTCATTCGTTCTTACTTTAATTGTTTTCTTGTTTAAAAAAAACTCAGCAGATTTCAACAGGTTAGTTGCTTCAATTGTGCCGATTATGTGCCTTACAAAAACTCCAAATTTTGACGTGACGTTTCATGCCAATAAGCTGCACATGCAAGGCATAAAAAACATACGTCCTCGTTCACTAATATAATGTAAAAAATATTCATTGCATTACTCGTGGAACATATTATCATGACTATTGAAAACCCTAAAAATCTGTTTTGTTACACACTAAATATAATATCGACCAAACAAGTGGCCACTCCAGCATTAATACAATAATGCAATGATCTTTAAGCCATTTTTACTTCCCACACCGATAGGTGAGGGGAGTATTGTGATCGCGAAAATTTTCGATTTTGAGACAATAACTTTTTGGGTTTATGATGTGAACATAACGAAAATACACGTCACTCATTTCCGTCGGTCTGTCTGCTGTCGGTCTGACTGTCGGTCTGACTGTCGGTCTGTCGGTCTGACTGTCGGTCTGACTGTCGGTCTGACTGTCGGTCTGTCAGTCTGCCTGTTGATCTGTCTGTCTGTTTGTCGATCTGTCTGCTTGTCGCGTCTTTCTACTCTCGTAATCTCGGTAACCGCTGCATGGATTGTGATGAAATTGAGGCAGTGTTATGCCGTGGGATCGTAGTAGGTAATGTTCCTATAATTGTGGACATCGGTATACGGGGGGCGGAGTAATTAGCAAAAAACGAAAAATTTCAAATATGCCTCAAACTTCGTTTTAAGGCGCTTTAGGGGCTCCCGATCATTTTCTACTTTTTCTTGGGTGGGGGTGAATTTGGGGTGGTTGAAGGGTGGGGGGTTGTAATACTGAAAAATTTGTTGTTTTCGTAATGGGCTGTCCATTGATATGTAAATGAAAAACTTAGCGGCATGATACACCTTTTAGGTCCATCCGAACGTTGCATGCTTATTTTATAAACTACGGGACTGTTTTAGATCGTTTGATATCCCGTAACGCGGCAATAATAAAAAAACTACAAATATGAAAACAGCTCAAACTTTGTTTTAAGGCATTTTACGGGTTCCTGATCAATTTCAATTTTTTTTTTGAGTGGGGTGAAATCTGGGGCGGTTGAGGAGTAGGGGATTGTAAAACTGAAAAATTTGTTGTATTCAAAATAGTCTGTCTATTGACCTCTAGAAGAAATACCTAGCGGCATATCACATTTTTTAGGTCCGTCTGAACATTGGCTTGTCTATTACAGAAACCAATTTTGTGATCTGTACATACGAGTTTTGCTTTATTCCGTTCTATGTATATTGCGTGAAGCGAAAATTATTGAGTTGATTTTAATAAAATTTTGACACAGAATTTATTACCGCTGCGAGAATGGAAAACAGCTCTGTTTTTGAAAAACCGTGTTAGTGGCGGCGCAGCAATAATCAAAAAACCAAAAACATAAAATCAGCTCAAGCTTCGTTTTTAGACGGGTTGAAGGCTCTTAGTCGTTTCTCATCGTCCAGTTCAAGCATGCAGAAAAAACTGTGGCGCCCTGGTTCCTAAGGAGGGAGACGCAAGAAACTATTTACGAGGGTTTTTGTGTTAGATGTTGTTTTTGCGGGCGGATGGGCGATAATTCAGTTGCAAGGGGATTTTAGACTATAGCTCCATACAGTGGGAAATGATAAAATGCAATCATCATTATGTGTGGGAAGTACTGAGTCAATCAACTTGACTCCATTTTTTATAACTTTCACCAACATTTCAGGCGGTATTCTGGCAATTTCTTTTTGGATTTAATGCTTCTAGTGTTCAAGGATTATTAATAAATACCATATCTTTGAGATAGCCCCATGTCCAAAAATCTGGAACAGTTAAATCGAGAGACCTTGGCGGATATGCAATATCAGCGCCTTTCGAGATAAAGCGACCAAGAAAAATTCTGTCTAAAAGTCTATTGTCCCACAGGCCGTGTGTTGATACCAAATATCTTCCCGATTAGGCTCCTCCATTTCCGGAATAAAAAATCCAACACCATGCTTCTGTAGCGATCTCCATTTCTTGTAGTGCTTATTTCCCGATCGTCCTCAGAAAATAAGGCCCTAAAATTCTTCTACCACTAACCCCACACCACGTGGTCACTTTTAGCTCGTGTAACAGGTTGCTGATGAATAATTTGTGGATTCTCACTACCCCATGATATTCCAAAGATCCTCAATTTCATTTTCAATGGTTACGATAGTATCACAATATCGAAGTCATTTTTCAAAGCCTTAAGGCAGCATTTTATGGGTTACCTGTAATGTTGTAGGCGAACAAGTGCAAATCTTTTACCAAAATTCGCTGGAAGGAACGTCGGGTTACGTTTAATTGTTTAATAAATGTGAATATCGTTTTATTGTTGATCTGCTAGGCTTTTCCGTCACGTCACTACGTACGCGATTTGAACTTGAACGAGCTGAACGAGGTATGTCAATATGCGGTTTATCAGATGTAGATCCAGTTTGTTGGAAATTTGTTGCTAATCGCCGAAGGGTACCAACATAGTGGATCGACGAGGCTCGTGACTAGCGGCGTGGCTCGCGACGAGATCAAAAACGCGAAAAACACGTATTCTATAGTAGAGCGATACGTTTTGCGATTTTAAGTACACAAAAGTGATTTATTGCTCGACTTTCCGTACTCAAATCAGTATCTACACTGCTTTCCGCTATTTAGGGTGAAATTTTATTCGATAACTGAGCACTTCGCGGCTTATCGCAGAAGGGGGATTGGACAGAAATTACTGTGCAAACGATTTGGGCAGTATCATACCGTATGTTTTCACCCCAGACATCTATGCCGATTTTTTGAGTATTTGAGAACAGATATTGCCACTTTTAACTATATTTTGGAAAAAGTGTCTCCATATCTACGAAAGAACTGGACAAACTACAATAAACAGCCAATTGGGCCGGAAGAAAGATTGGTGATTACTCGTGCCCTACACCACTGTCAAAACTAAACTGAATCATCGTTAACGCGACAATTACTACGTTTACACGTTCGGCTTAAAACGGTTTACCGTAAAACCAAGCCGTAAAACGCTTTAGATAAAACCCATGTATAAACGCTGGTTAAAATGATTTAAGGCGCTAAAACGGTTTAACTTAAAGCGTTTTAAGAATGAGGCTTAACTTCACTTAAACCGGTTTTACATACCGTATAAACAGAGAAAACGGTATACCATCATGATACTACGACACTGACAGATATGATCACTTGGCGGACAGATTTCGAACCGGTCTGCGCATGACGTCACCGTGTGACAAAAGTGCTCGAGCACATGGCGCTAAAGCATTGATTTTTGAAAGTTTTATTTCGTTTCCTGTTATATCTGTCTTAGATATTTAATATTCATACAAAATGAAAATAGCTCATGCACAGTATAATATAAACGATACATATTGCTCTGTATCTGAATAAAAAATTGGTGAAATAGTTATACAGAGAATTGATATTAATTGACGCCTGACCCGTTTGCAGTAGTTCAGAGCGTTCTGAATTTCAGATACAAAAATTTGAATCTATGTACTCAAAAAAATTTACATTGTGGAAAAAGAACAGAGCCAGAGCGGTCTGGACGTATTTTTCTGAAATCTCATATAAGAGGTTGATTGGAGTGCCTAGTGAAACCATCTTTTTGTGGGAAAATTTCTCTATATATATTTTTATATACTCCATTCAGGAGCCTTTGATTACCGTTCTTAATTTTTATATATAGATTATCTTTTTGTGGGAAAATTGCTCTGATAGGGGGTGGAATTTTTATATACTCCATTCAGGAGCCTTTGATTACCGTTCTTAATTTTTATATATAGATTATGATGTTGCGTCACCAGACCTTCAAGCCAATTTGCATATGTATTTACTGTATAATTCTCTTAATAAAAGGTAGACAAGGAATAAATAACATGATTTTGTCATTAGAAGTTTTTAAAAATCATAAACAAGCATAATGGCATTATGTTTATGGCGAATGAATATTGACTTTTTTCTGCTAATGATTGGTGGAAAAATACATTACCAAATTTTCTTATTTTTTATTTATTCAAATATATGTCACAACCGCGTATACGTTAAACATAACAGGTTTTTCCTCAATTTTTTTCAAAATGTTTTCACACGATGTATGTGTTTAATAATATGTTTGAATTAAAAAGTTTGATTCACTTGTAGTGATGGTTTCTGATGGCCTGGGTATAGGGCACATTATTTGTTGCTCTCTTGTGTTGTAGTTAGGTATTGATTCTGTATATATGAATCGATGGGAAAATATATTTTGGACAGACAATAAGAACTGAAAAAGGGGTGAATAAGAGCATATAGAACTAGCCTTTCTCGATATGAACTGAAAATGAAATATCAAAATACGTTCTGCAACCTGTAAATCTCCAACCATCTTTTAGCGCATTTTTATTTTATGTAGCTTTTTTTTATTCCAAATAGGAAAGGCGCTAGGAAATCTGGATACACCGTCGCAGGATCCTGTATACTTATTACTTTATACTATTTTACAATGTTAGTGAATTTCAGTTTTCTAATATTCGAGGTCTCTCAATTCCCCTATCAAGAATTCGTATTCTGAAATACATTTTGCATCTAGAAAACAAGCTCATCTTTGCTTCATCAGTCACATATACATTCTCTGATAATTTGTTTAAATTCGCAAGATAGTTTTTTTTAATTTTCAAAGCGTTTTCATTATAGTTGGAAAATATATGGCCGAGCTCATTACATTTTGCCAAGAACTCATCTGTATGTTTTTGAAGTCCACCTTCTGTTAAATGGTTGACCCAACTGAGAGAAGTATCTGTGCAATCTGGGATATTACCCAGTTTCTCCTTATTTTTCAACTTAAATGCAATGAAACCTGCCAAATTTTCCAAACCATCCCAAGTAGCGGTAGTGTGACGAATAGTTTTTATTTTTTTATTATTACATCCCACAACCACACAATAAACCATTGTTCAAATATGTGTTAAACTCCAGAATCGCAAATAATTAATGTTTTATCAAACTTTACTACGGTAAACGAGTAAACTCAAGAAAATAAACTGAAAATGTTCGGCTATAACCTGTAACTAAACGAGTAAACAAACCCCGTTTGTCACACGCTGACGTCACAGGTGGAAGCGAGACGGAAGACATCATGCGCGTGAGCATACCTTCTAAAGTCGTAGTATCATGGTATACCATTATAACTTGTTTTAGATGCAGTGGTGCCAATGATCAGTTACAAATCCAAATTCCCTTTTGCAACATTCAAGGTTGATAGTTGTGACAGCTAACCTTATTTTTAACGTCGAAAAGTGAGGTTATTTTGTGTTAAGGTTGATGAATTTTCACTTTGGCATTGTTGACAAAAGGCCTTTACGGAAACTACGATCGGGTTAACCCGATCAGTAGGACTGATCCTGACGTTCGGAAAGTGATCTTTGATCGGTCAGAAATAGGGTTCTTTACTCTTGTTCAGTAAGTGATTGCGATCGGATGATTCAGATCACTAGCTGCTTTACTTTACCATCTGTTTTTTATTGTTAAACCAACTTTTTCGTTGTTCGATGTCCGTTAAATTCATGGAATCATAAATGCCACTTGACAGCTACTTGACATATAACTGATCTATCCGGATCCTGATCAGTGTTTCCGTAAGGGCCTCCAATAAGTGATAGCAGCACTAAGACTATTTTCAATCAGGTGATTTAAATCGGTTTAGAAAAAATGACGTTTAAACCCTTAAGTAACGCGGGTTTAGTTGAACCGTTAAAATAAAGGGTTTAAGGAGACGTTTAAACGTAGTAAGTAATTCCCATTTTTATCTCACCGCTTATCTCGTCGGCGCGGGAACATCTCTACTATGTTTAACTCAATTCCAGTGCACTATACTAAATACTACTTTAAGTCCTCGTCGCTGTGCCTCTAGCCTCGTCGCTCCACTATGTTTTTACCCGAAATGTCTTTGGATTTGGGATATCGCATCTCCCATATTTTCCACGGTATTCTCGTTCAGCTAGGATAAACGACGACTTATTTTGTTGAACGTTTCTCACAATTTCGGCACGGTCTCGAAGCGTATATCCATTCATAATAAATTTCCCAAGTATCTGCTTTGCAACTGACAGAAAAACTCGAACAGATGTTAACTTAGAACAAAACCGACATCCTCGATAACAGCATTCTGGGTTCTTGATTTCGCGCCACCCTATATATGGTTCACTCCATTATGAAACACAAAAGGTAAAAAGCAATAATATTTAGGTTTGATTTTTGTATACAATATCAACCTTTACTACATACAAAATTTATCTCTTTGAGGCTTTTGAGGTACAAACAGCTGCCATACAAAATTTCATCCAAGCATATTACATTAGCTGGAAAAATCGGGATACAGAGAATAATAAATCAAAATGTAATTTTCGTTTGCCACCTATAGCGTGATAATTTCCTTTGCGTGTACCTAAGTGCATTATGTAGGTTTACATTTCAAATATTGGTTGTGGCATAAATCGTTCCGCTATGTTTAAATATAAAACAGACTGCCATGTCTATAATCCTCCTCTGTCCTTTTTGATTATAATTTAATGATCGTCGTTGCTATTTCTAGACAAGGTGCTGCTCAAGCTTCACGGTAGTAACGAAATGACCTTGAAAATTAGATCATGGGTATACAGCGGGAGCCAAATATATCGTAGATAGTGCGTAGAGCAAAATTTTGAAACACGACATAATGATTCATTAACGCTTCACTAGTCCACCACTAAAACCACGTGATGTGAATTTTCAAAAACCAATGATCAAAAGAAAAAACTCCGAGACACGTCAAAGGATTTGCAAGGGGGACCACTTTTTCACCAAAAACCACTTCCCACGCTTGTGCCATCTGCCCTCCAAGGTCAACCCCTTGAAAATCTTAAATGGCAAAGCTTGTTTCAGGTATGTCAAAGTCCGTTATTTTGACGTTCGATTTCTTTAAATCGAACGATTCGTTTTCGAGAATATTAGCAGTTTGCCGAGCACCTTGATGTTGGGCACCATAAACATTTCAACTATGTTTGTAACTGTCCGTCAGGAATTTGAACATCGCCTTTATCATTGTTTGGTTGATAACGGGAAACATTTTGAACACTTATTGCACTAAATAGTGATCTTTTCGTTTTGTTTTGTTTTGTATCTGAACAAATGAAGATACATACAGATTTTTCTTATCTTTTCGAAAACAAATCGACTGATTTAAAAAAACAAAACGTCAAAATAAAGGACTTAGACACACCTTTGAATCAAGCTTGATACCCCTTGTCATTTAATATTTTTGAGGTGATGACCCTGGGGGGCGGAGGGTAGAAGCGGGGGAAGTAGTTTTTGGTGACAAAGTTGTCCCCCTTGCAACTTTTGACGTGTCTCGGCGTATTTTTCTTTGATCATTAGTTTTCGATAATTCATTGTGGGAGGTTTTCATTGTATGAACAAAACATCTGACAAAAAATAATTTGAAATAAGTAACTTTGATTGACAGCGGAGGCGCGAAGCAGGTTTTGTTTGCTTTGCGTACTAATTTCCCAAGTCAGTGATTCTCAAATTTTCAAGAATACAAAATTCTAAATTTGATTACTTATAATCCAAAATTTGTGCTAGTATAACAGTCAAATACATATTTCTTTCAACAACTATTTTTCAAATTACTCTCCATTTCGTTTAATAAACCATACCATCGCTTTATCCACTTGTCATAAACCCCTGAAAACCCATTTTTTTGTCTGTGCAGTATACCCATCACAGCGTTGTTGAGCTCTAAATGTGACTCAAATCTTCGACATCCTAACTCTTTTTTGACCTCGAGCAGCACAACATGGAAGTCACATAGAGCAAGGTTGAGAGAGTGAGGGGTGAACCATAATTTCCACCCCGAAGTCCATTTGCCTTAATTTTGCCTTCAAAGTTCCTCAAAGCCCATTAAAATAGCGCAGCTACTGTATGCCCACAATTATAAAAGAATATCAGGTGCATCGCTTAACTAGCGCTTACTCCTCGTCGTTAACATATTAAAATAACATAGTGCAGCATATGGTCTTGGTATTAACTACAATAAGACCACGGTTATGATCGTAGATAGAGAGCACGATAATCATCGAGAAATAAAGTCAGTAGGCCGTTGTGAAGTAGTTCAAAGTTTTCTGTACCTCGATTCCTTGATCGACAATTCGGGCAGCTGTGAAAATGAGATTCGACGGCGCATTCAACAGGCACGTGTGTGTGATTAATCTTACTAAAATATGTCGTGACCATAACCGCACTAAAGCTACCAAAATGTCGCTGGTTCAGTCTCTTATGTTGTCCATATTTTTGTATGCCTCGGAAACTTGGACAGTTAAAAAGGCAGATCGAGCTCGCATAGATGCTTTTGAAATGTGGACGTGGAGGATGGATACGTTGCTGCTCGTCAGTTTGTCGAAGGCATTACGGACCTGGACGTTCAGCGAATCGTAAGACTAGCCAGTCCCAAGACCTTACAAGATGCTTTGGTCAAGGCTCTAGAAATTGAAGCTGCCACAAAAGCCACGCGGATGACACGAAGGGTGCGCTCTGTAGAACAAGATGATGAAGCGGAAGTCAGGGCCACATCGTTCGTTCCAAAAAGAAGAGGTGGTACCAACTAACGCTTCCATACTGGATGAACTAGGTAGTCCAAAGAGACTATCCTTCATTGCGTCGACGAGAATGCTTACATTCTTCGGACATATGCACAAAAGCGATAATATGGAGAAAATTGTAGTTCAGGGTCATGCCCCGAGTGGGCGGCGCCGTAGCCGTTCCCCTACAGGCTGGGTAGATACGACGAAACAATTGCTGAATATGAGTATCAAGAGCGCCAGTGAACTGACAGTAAATCGCGAACGATGGCGAGCTACAGTTCTAAAAACTATTAATAATATTCATGTCGCAATACTCTAGCTCCGACTTAATGCATTTTACGAGTTCACAACAGACATTGTGACTATGATGATGATGACTCCTCGTCGTTAGCTGTCAATGCGGTACGGAGGATATTTGCCTTTGTGTCATAGTTCGTTGGTCGGTTTATCATTCTCTCTTTTGGTCGACCAGAAACCATGCAGTGTTATAGAGAAAAAGAAAGGAAGAGTAGGAGAAGAAGTAAGAACAAGAGCAAACAGGTGCACCGGTTAAAGTATGCATAGTTAAAATAACTAGGGTAATTTTTATGCTCTAAGCGCAATTCTATTGAGATGATCAGATGTTGCTAAAAAGTGAATTAATATGATCTAAAATTCCAAGACATTTTGGGTACACTGCGCGCGAGTCGCGACCTGGAATATTTGACTTGTCCGACCTTGTAGTCAATAGAGTCGCGCAGCAAAGGGTTGCTACTCGATTCCAAGGGGCATGTGTAATATTTCTCAGGATCCTGCTTTGGAGTACCTACAAAGCTCGCATGTGCATCTTAGCTAGAAAACACCAAGCCGCACATTCATAAGTAATTGCAGGTGTAATAATAAGTTTGGACAGCCGAACCTTGTTAACCAGACCTAATTTTGAAGTTCTAGATAGCAAAGGATAAAGCTGTCGGAGGAATTTTGTTTTCAACATCTCGGTATGATTTCGCCATGTCAGACCCATGCCTAAGGTGACACCAAGGCACCTGACGGAAGAGCTCCATCGTGATATAGTACTGTTAACATAAATCTCGGCGGGGTGCCACGATGTTTTTGGGTACAATAGATAGCCTGCATTTTAGACTGGTTGATTTTGCTGAGCCACCGGTCCACCCACTCTAGTACTTCATCCACCACTGTTTGTAGCCTGTCATAGACTAGCTAGATCATGACTGGGTACTAGAGCGGTGTCGTCAGCATAAAGATAGACTTCACAGTTGTGGGGGTGCTAGGGACGTCATGAATGAAAAAAAAAAATAAAGTATTGGCCCAAGCACCGACCCCTGAGGAACACCATCCTTGATAGGCTGTATTGTCGGCAATACGTTGTCTATTTCGATCCGAAATTTCTTTCGTTCTAGAAAGGATTTCAAAGGTTTTAGGAGTCAAAAAGGAAAGCCCTTTTGGATTAATTTACAGAGAAGGCCCTCATAGAAGCCTCATACCAGTGCTCTTGTCTTCGACAGATTCCCCGGTTATAATTATGCTCCACCAGCCTCAGGCTCAGCGCTATGTTCAGACCCAAATCCGAATTGGACATCATGAATCACGTTATGATCCGACGAAAAATTCTCAACCAAACAGAGAATCTTTTTATCGGCAAGTTTTGAAGGTGCTGACAGCAAACTAATAGGACTATGATCCTGCAGAAATAGCGAACCCGCTATCCTTGGGATCATAATGACTTCGACAACTTACAAATCTCGGAGAAGTATTGAGTCCTGAGCGTAGCGTTAAATCATTGCCACCAGATATGTCACGGCTTTTGACCGAAGTAGCTTCAACGTTAGTGATTTTGGATGCCCTCCAAGAGCTTTACCCACATTGAAGTCTTTAATATGGCCAAAAAGCTCTGCTGGTGAGCAGTAACGAATCACTGTTTACCAGCACTTTGAACAATTTTAACCATCTGCGGTCTTGCATGGGTTCCCTTTACGCTTCCTCACTTTGAGAGTTTCACTCAGGGTCGTGATGTCATATGTAGACGCATTATTCAAAAACTGCGATTATTTCTTAGTTGAGACGTTCAGTCTCACATAATTAATGACTGAAGAATTCCGATTCACCGGTGAAAAGCTACATGGTGGGCTTGTCTGCATGTCTAATTGCAGTGGCACTGAAGAACCGCAGTGCTATCAAAAGCTAGAACGACATACTGTCCTATCCGTGTTCCTGATGATCCAGGGTTGTAGAACGCAAAATGCGCTCTCTCTCTCTCTCTGACTCTGTCTCTGTCTCTGTCTCTGTCTCTCTCTCTCTCTGTCTCTGTCTCTGTCTCTGTCTCTCTCTCTCTCTCTCTCTCTCTGTCTCTGTCTCTCTCTCTCTCTCACTCTCTCTCTCTCTCTCTCTCTCTCTCTCTCTCTCTCTCTCTGTCTCTCTCTCTCTCTCTCTCTCTCTCTCTCTGTCTCTCTCTCTCTCTCTCTCTCTCTGTCTCTCTCTCTCTCTCTCTCTGTCTCTCTCTCTGTCTCTCTCTCTCTCTCCCTCTCTCTCTCTCTCTCTCTCTCTCTGCACTAGTAGTGTGAAAATCTGCGGAGGGGCCATATGTATCTTAGCCGATCTTTCACAGTCTTTTGACTGTAATAACCATAATACATTATTGCCGTTCAAACGTTCAAACTCAGGGTCGATACTCCGTCCATTCTTTTATTTCTTTTACTATTATGTATATTAACGACATCTCCAGCAATACTCTAACACTCAATAATATCGCGTTCTAAACTATAATATATGCAGATGGTACGACCTTCAGCTTTAGTTTGACAGATAAGTAACAATTATTAATGATGTCTATATAGAAAACAGAATTGAGTATACCATATTATGGTTAAATTCAAATTAATTATTTTTAAACGGTGAAAAAATTGATGTAGGTATGTGTATTCTGCTCAAGCAATACAGAGAAAAAAAATTAAGCAAGGTCTCTGGGCATCAATAATGACTCTCATTTATTGTGGACATCAGAAATAGACCAAATATCAACCACGCTAGAGAGCATACATAGCTTCAATACCCGAGGGAAACAAATTAGTCCAGCCTCGTACACGAATAACCAAGTTCAGAGTTATCGGAATAGACTTTCTTAACTTATTACCTCCAGATATTATGTCCCTTCCGGTGGTTAGCTTCAAAACAAAACTCAAACAACTCACATAGCTCCATAGAATACTGATGATTTTAAGCATCAGCTATTTGTACTCATAATTTAATTGACTTCGTAATGAATTAGTTGTAGTTATTTAATATTTAAATTTTAGTTTGCTGTGTGGTATCTGTATCTATTATGTTTATGTCGAGACTATCAAACTGGCACGCTTAAAATGTATTGACGTTCTCTATCAACAGACTTATCAGCAGTCTTAGTAGCCTTCAGTCGACATAAACTCTGCTTACTATAGTGCACAATAAAGCACTCTTCTAGATTATAACAAACTTTCATCAACGAGTTCTAAGTGAGCCACAGTGGCCGTTGGCAATAAAGCTACACTTTCGTTTCATTTAAAAATACATTTTTAGTCTACAGAATCACCTCAACTTAAGCATATCCAGTATATATACGCATTTATGTATTATCCATAAAAGCAAAGCATCGCACATTTTATTCAGCGAAGCTGCAAAAGTTTAAATGCAATTACATTACTTTTACTTTGAGCGCAAAGTTAAATGTGTGCCTGCTGCAGAAGCTCTAACAGTAGGTAACATTAAACAGAATTAATATAGGAGATCCGCTCTGCATGTAGTGCATGATGGAAAATCTTAATAAACGTACTTATGCTTCTAATGGCATATCTTTGTCTAGACTTTATATATACAACTGGGTCATGTCGCGTTAAATGAGATACCACGTGCTGAAGTTTAAAGGAAATGGAAATAACTCCAGACCCACGAAACTTTGGTATACCAGACATTTCTGATTTTTGAATGGAAATCGAAATTACCAGATAATGAATAGTGAAGTACATTATAAGCGTTTCATTAAGTACTGTAAAATCTTAGACAGCTCAAAATAAAAAAGAAATAAAACATTATGGACACTTTACAAGCAGTGTAATGAAGAGTAGCCTATTTTTGACTTACCTACGACATAAAAATGCAATAGAATACAAGGCATTCTTTAGATTCAAGAATAATATACAGGGTGTTCATTTGAAAACTACCCACAACAGATGTATCAAAAACCACTGATTAAAAGAAACGCAGAGACACGTCAAAAGATTTGTCGAGGAGCCAACTTTTTAATCAAAAACTACTTCAACCCCCTGTACCCTCTGGGTATCCCAGGGACATCCCCTTAAAAATCTCAAATGACAAGCAATGTCGAGTAATAACTTGTTGCAAAGGTATGTCAAAGTTATTTATTTTTACGTTTGATTTTTTTAAATCGATTATTTCGTTTTCGAACAAATTAGAAACATCTTTATGCATCTTAATTTGGGGACCAAAATATCAGGCGTTGATCAGATAACTTTGTAGAGTCTGGCCGTAATACGCTGTAAGTCTACTGGTTATGGTCATTGGATCCCTAGGTGGAGAAATACGCTGCTCTCTGCATTGCGCGCAATGCCAGTATGCCGTGCGGCGGCGCACATCTTAGCCACCTTGTATATCTACGAACGTTGTAAAAATGAGTGGTATTGTCGGTCTGGTGACCTAACGTGCGTTAGAAATAACGCATGTTAGTATTAGCGCACGTCAAGAAAACGCTCGTGTGTCCCGAGACTTAGGGATCACGATTCGCGGACCCAGTTATTGTTCACCTCACGGTGTGAGGAGTAGTCACTGGGTGATAGAACAGCAGCTCGGTGTGTCGGTGCCTAGGCTGCACCTTTTTGTTAAAAAGGAATAATAATAATAAACCACTGTGCTGGCCAGTCACGATCTGTAAGTATCGACACGAAGGACAAGAATGTCCGCTTCACTGATATATGCGCATATTTTATCTACCTGTATTTGTACATAGGTGTAACTGCAGGAATTGGAGCAATGACAATCCTCATCCTTTTGTAGAAAGTCAAACCCAGTACCCCTAAAACATTATTGTATGGGCAGGCATATTGAGAAATAAAGTGATTGGCCTATTCTTTATTAATGGAAATTTAGATGGAAACATTCATTTGGATATGTCGGAAAATACCACTAGTTCGCTTATCACTCAAACCTTTGGACACCAAATCGAAGAGGATGGAAACCCTGTACAGGGTGTCCCATTTTGGGCACTTTTACGGGGTATCACGGTTATTTTTGAAGATAGAGGGTTGCGGTTTTCGCAACGATATGCTACTTTTTTGTGAAACTAAAGACGCCATCAACAAAATAATGATGGCCCTCTTGGTTTTTGAGATACAGGGTGAAATCGAAAACTATCGATTTTGGGACCACCCTCGTAACTCGGTTGTCTTTTATCTTATTGAAAAGTTTGAAAACGGTATTATAGATTTTTTTCTGTAGAATCCAGTGGTCGGTGGTGGTAGTTCGATTTTTTCTAACTCTAACCATTTTTCAGTTATGAAGCAAACATATATTTTTTGAATGTATATTATTTTTTCATTTTACTTTATTTGTAGCAGTAGGCCATGACTGATCTATTAAAAACAATATCCAAGTAAACAATTATTAGATACAAGATACTCAATACTTTTAACTATTAACTATTAACTATTAACTATTAACTACTATTTGTCATAATTTTCAATAAATATTACTTAGTCCATTATTACATCACCTAAAACCAAACAACATTATATCTGAAGAATATCAACACATTATTAAATTTGAATCAAAATAACAACGAAAAACATCGAGGAGCTTTTAGAGATGCTGGTTCAAGTTGGAGACTATTTTCTCGAATGTAAATCTGACCCAATTTCTTATTCTTTTAATGGCATTTAAAAGAATTATTGGTCTCGTTCGTGTTATGGCGATTAAATACTCCCAAACTTGCATCCTGAGGAAATGTTGAAGTATCCTAAACTTGTATGGATGGTAATTGTATCTTTTTTAAAATTCGTGTTGTTTTAAGAGTGAGTCCACATTGTCACTGTGTTGGGTTGAATGTGGTCCTTCATCTCCAGGCAGATCAAAAAAGGATGCTTTATAAACAAGAATGCATGATGATGTTCTTGCGAGGAAATTATATATGCTTTCAAGGTTAAAACGTAATCCAAGATATATTTTAAAGGATTGGTCTGCTTTGAACAATTTCTTCATTAAATCGTTGGCTTGTAGATATGCACGCGCATTGTAACTATATCGATTAGCACTGATACAAGTAGATGTAAGCAGACTTGAAGGTTCCTGCCATGAACCTACGTTTCTTCATTGTCTTTGAAAAACTAGTAAACCAGAAGTGTTGTCCATTCAGCGGTAGTACGAGTATGTTAATTTGTAGTTTGGTTTCGTTGAGTATTTATGTTTTATCTGCTTATAACATATACACAAAAATGTTGTTGTTATGAAAATAATTGACACGTGATACTTGTCTTCTCGCAGAGTTTGTATCAACTGAATCAAATAAACAAATAATATACCTACGTTAATGCAGGTGTTTATACAAAAGGTAGTGGGATCGTTCTAACTAGAAATAACAACTCGGCGATAATATCAACAAAGGAAATCCATCCAAATTATGTGCTCACGTGACCCAGGTCTTAAAGTACATCAACTTTAGTTAATAAATAGTTTTCAAACTACGGTAAGGCTATGCACACATTTAAAAAATATAGGAATAAGACTACAAGAATAATTTTGCTTCGGACTTCGGATCTACTATCTTCGCTCGTCTTCGGGCGAAATGTCGAACATGATCATTCAGACCCAATAATGAACACAATAAAGGAACTGAAACCTGCATCTACAAAGTGTCATGTCAATATGGCAGAGAAATGGAAAGAAGTCTACGAGCGAGGATTAAGGAGCACCGACTCAACACCTTGCAAGCACAGACGGGAAAGTCCGAAATAGCGGATCACGCATGGACAGAGCACCACAAAATTATTTGAGAAGGCACTAAGGTTATTGACAAAGAACGGCCAGAAATTCATAGACACAGTATATCGCCAGCAAAAAGATCGTCTTCAGCAAGCCTACTTTAGATATGGCAGCCCCTCATAAGTGATATACAGGGTGAGTTTTTAGTACAGGATCGGTGGACAACTCCGCTATTTCAAAAGATGGCGAAAAATCTGTATATAAAAGTTGTAGCCAAGGATATGCTACTTGCTTAAAAAGTATTTTGATTTATACAAGGTAATCCATAACTACGTGGTGATGCAATCATATTTTTTCAAATGAGATTCCCTATATATGAATCTATACTTAGATTCTACTGATTCTACTGATTGTCGTTCTCAAAATATGAGTTATTGTAACATTATACAGGGTATTTCAAAAGTTTTTCATTTTCATACCCAAATCGCTGTCAAATATACAGTGGTATATTCAGAATTAATGAATCAAGAATTAGTTTTTCTTGGCAAGAAAGAATAGCCTCTGGTTTTAACACAAGCTATAAAAAAAGTTGACGACGCATATCCATATACAGGGTGATGGGAAATCTAGAGTTTCTTTTTTTTAAATGCAACACCCCCTATTTTATTATACCAAAAAATTGCTTTCAATATGCTCTTTCATATTTGTATAGTATTTCATATGTACCTACATTTATCAGTTTCCGAGATATTTCTATTTCTCTGCAAATTTTAAATATACTTTCTAATTGTGTACTGAAATTTATTTATTTCGAGAAGGTGCTATCGAATTCTATTTATGTTTAACGAATAACTAAAATATAAGCTCATAATTGTATTTGGTGAAGTCAAAACCTCAAATCGTGGAGATATTATGTCAAGTGTGCTGAGGCAACAATTCTATAGACGTGACGCATAATTATCAAGCAGATTTATCAGGTAGGCTTTGAAATACTGGCGGTTTTCATAACCTGCTCAATAATTTCGAATTGTGTGAAAACCGAGTTTTAAAATGAATTTTTCAATGGAAGAACAAATAAAGGGTATTTATAGGAGAATCTTTGAGAAATTGCCTACTTGCCTCTAGAATGTATCAACTATCAAAATCGATATCCAAGACGGAGGTATTCTTTAACTGATGCATTTGAAAGACTGAAAAATTGTTTTATTCAGACTGGGTCAGTTAATGTTTCATAACCTACCTTAGAGCTGCAGCTGCAGTTGCTTAATAATTGTGCGTCACGTCTATAAAATTGTTTCTTCAGCATACTTGACTTATACTATCTAGATGATCCTAGCTAATTCAAATACTATTATGACCTTATATTCTAGTTGTTCGTTGAATACAAATTCGATAGTTCTTTCTCCAAGTAAATAAATTTCGATACACAAATGGAAGGTGAACCAAATGATTTGAACAAATAGAAGGTATATTCAAGAAATCTAAATGTCTCGAAAATAATAAATGTAAGTATATAAAATGCCATACAAATACGAAAGAGCATATTGAAATCAATTTTTTATATAATAAAATATGGGGGTTACATTAAAAAAAAAGAGGAAATCTAGATTTCGGATTCTACCTCACCCTGTATATGAATATGAGTCGGCGACTTTTTTTTACAGCATGTGTTAAAACTAGAGGATATTTTTATCTTGCCGTGTTTTTAAGTGCCGTTTTTGATTCATTAATTTTCAATATAACGTACGTCATAATAATGGTATATAGACCAGTGCCGAAGCCTTCAAAAATAATACAAAGTGAAACAAAATTACAGTAGGATGAAACCCATTAGAAAAAGAGGGGAATACGATAAGAATGAAAGGAAAAATAAATTACGGTCGATTCGAGATCGGGAAGTGGGAGGGGGTGAGTTTTTAAGGGTAGAAAATGGTTTATCTTGATTTCTGGCAAAACTACACGTCCTATGGAAAAAAGTTAAACGGCAAAGTTGTAGGTAATAAAAAGGTCTACAACTTTTGTATTTTCAATTTTTTCACATAACCTCAAAATTTTGGTGAAAAATTCAAAAAACCAAGTTTTTGGCCTTTTATTTTTATCTTTTTCAAAAAAAATAATTTTTTTACGAAATTTGGTGAAAACTTACCTTATTATGTCCCAAACACAGTGTAATTTATTTGATTCAGAATATTTATTTTTTCGCCTTATTTGACCTTAAGATCAAAAATGCACCCCAATTTTCAATCGAAAATTCTCGCGTCAAAATATCAACTTTTTTCAAAAAGTTTGGGAGCATTTCGTTCGCTGAAATCTCTATTTTCTGATGGTGTAAAAAAATATACATTACTATAGAAAATCTTCTCAGAAAATGCAAAAAACTGAAAAAAACTCAAATTCGAAAATTTTTTTTACTCACTATGTACAATTTTGAGCTGTTTATTAAAATTTACACTTATTTACTTAAAAAACGTGAGATCTCATGTTACATTGATAAACGAAAAAATTGCAGACTGGAATATCCTACTATAATTAACAAACAAATAAGTTAATATTTAATCAGACATCTACAATATGCTGAAAAAATTGTAGAATCTTCTTTAAATAATATTTGTAGATGCCTATTTATTGCTGTTGTAAGATAATTTATATACCTGAGTGACATACGGGAAATGTTAGCCCATTGTAAGGTATTTCATGGAGAAGTGGGGACGGACTTAGCAGGGTCTGGGCCTTACTACATACCTGCTATTTCGTAGCAGCTGTAAAACCGCTAGTCAGTGGTCATGGGTAACGCAGACAAATTAAATACGCTGATACTATAGCGCTGGCGCATTTCCTTGTATCAACGCAATGCGTTTACTCAAATGCGCTATGATACACGATACAGTTGAGAGCCAGACTGGAAATAATATTGGAGACGAAGATGATTGTCTTGAAGATTTCGACGATCAACTAGAGATAGAAAGGTTTATAGAATCTAACGATGAAGAAATGCCTTCAAAGAGACAAAAACTAATGAATAACTAATGGGAATTTCAGATAAGATATTTATAAATGACAAGATTAACGTTTTCGAAAAAAAATATAATGAATAACGTAATCAGAATTAAGTATCTAAATTCAATAGTGCGATTTACATGTATATTTATATTTTTTGAAATTTTCTATGAGATGAATGTAGTTCGAATTTAATTAATAAACCTTTCAACTAACAAAAATTGCAGCAATCACATCTTTTGATGAAATTGTACATAGTGAGTAAAAAAAATTACGAATTAGAGTTTTTTTTCAGTTTTTGCATTTTCTGAGAAGATTTTCCATAGTAATGTATATTTTTTTTACACCATCAGAAAATAGAGATTCCAACGAATAAAAAGCTCCCAAACTTTTTGAAAAAAGCTGATGTTTTGACGCGAGAATTTTCGATTGAAAATTAGGGTGCATTTTTGATATTAAGATAAAATAAGGCGAAAAAATGAATATTTTAAAACAAATAAATTACAGTGTATCTGGGACATAGTAAGGTAAGTTTTCACTAAATTTCGTAGAAATTTTTTTTTGTTTGAAAAAGATAAAAATAAAAAACCAAAAACTTGGTTTTTTGAATTTTTTACCAAAATTTTGAGGTTATGTGAAAAAATTGAAAATACAAAAGTTGTAGACCTTTTTATTACCTACAACTTTGCTATTTAACTTTTTTCCATAGGACGTGTAGTTTTGCCAAAAATTAAGATAAACCATTTTCTACCCTTAAAAACTCACCCCTTCCCACTTCCCGATCTCGAATCGACCGTAATTTATTTTTCCTTTCATTCTTATCATATTCCCCTCTTTTTCTAATGGGTTTCATCCTACTGTAATTTTTTTGGATTTCAAAAATTATCGACCCTGGTCTAATAATCTCACAGTGCCTTATATTTTGATTTGACGTAGTTATGGATGACCCTGTATAAATCAAAATATTTTGTAAGCAAGGAGCTACAACTATTATGTACAACTTTTTTCGCTGTCTTCTGCAGTAGTGGAGTTATTGACTGATACGGTACTAAAAGCTCACCCTGTAGAAAAACTAAAGTTTGATAGAATGGCCACGTTACAAAGATCTGGCGCCACTGAACCAGAACACCACGGCGACCCGTCAGAAGTTCTTTAGAACAAGCCGCGCAGAACAACACAGTGTCCAACAGTTCGCCTGAACACGACTGAAGACACTATCTTAATCGAAACGTTGTACTCAAAAACTGTACCGACAACGGAAGTCCAAAACAAACCTTTAAAACATCTACATTGTATGCAAGCTTCTAATAACAATTATTCTGTTGTTATAGATATAAAATAGAAATTATATGTAAATAAGAATCTCTGAAATCATAGTACACAAATGAGCAACGAAAGGTTCGTCATATTAAAAAAGCAAACGGAAGTCAACACTAATATCAGGAGCTGTCAGTGAGAGTCGTCAGCATAATGAAAGATCGCACATAGATGTTTGTGCTCAACAGGTTACGTTTGCTGTACATTGGGACAACGAGCGACTGTCATGCATCCATGTTATTTACACTATTAACGAAACGACATTTGCTAATGCGACCTACGTTATAACAATAAACATCAATAGACTGTGATCACGGTGTTATGATTGCCAATTGTCAATCCTAAGAGTGACAGCAGCAATTTGTAATACTAATATCTGCAGTTTTCTCAAATTTGTACGCTTAGTTCGAAAAATTCCATATTGTTCATGAAAACAAAGGACATATTGATCTTTATGTTTCCTGTTTACAGATTTATGAAAGTAAAATCATTATGATAACCATAAGGGACATTAATAAACACTATCCATAAGCATACATTACATTGATGGAGAAGACATACGTTTTTCATATTTTGCGTCTAGGGTGTCACTTTTACATTTTGAATACTCTGCTTCATTATTTCAAAGACAAAAAGTATTGTGGCCAATACCGATTCGTCGAGTTAAACCTTATACCCAGATTTTTTAATTTTTCTAAAACATTTAAACTATAACTTATGTAATTTTGTTTTATAATTTTCTACCATCTACAGTTGTTATGAGACAGACTTCAGAGCCTAATGTAACAGCTGTATCAGTTCAATCTCCATTTCTACACTCATTTTGTTTTTATATAGTTCTTTATGTATTCTATGGAATATTTGTATGAGCAATAATTACTAATTGTGTGGATTGTGAAAAGAAATCATATGGACAACAAAGATTCCTCAGCTTATGTCTTTTCTTAGTTAACAGGACAGTAGAAAACATAAATACTGTCCTTAAACCTATGGAGTTAGATAGCTTATATGAAAAAAGTGAATCAACATCCCTTTGTGTTGTAAGTCTGTAAAAGAAGCAGAAGCAGAATATTCTGCTAAAAAACTCATAGGCTATCATTTTTAGAGGTGGAAATTCTTAATGCGAAAGCTGGAGCGGTTGTCAAATGTTAGGAAGGAATTCCAACAGATAGACGACGGCGACGGCTTGAAAGCCCAAAAACACATTTATTAGCTATCTGGATCTACGTGTATGTATGTGAAGTATTGAAACACTCAAAATATGTTTTATGCAAGGAGCATATCGTTGCCTACAACTCTCTTATACAACTTTCTTGGCTATATGATCACAGTAGTAGAGTTATGACCGATGCGGTATTAAAAACTCACCCCGTATATGTATATGCAGATGACTATACGATACTGGACAAGTCAAAAACGCATTAATTCTACATTTGCCATACCTAGAAATAGGTACATAAATCATTCAGACAGACACTAAACGCGTTACTTCATGGAAAAAGAGAACCCTCCAGTTCAACTTAAAATTCTGACAGTGTTCAGCGAGGAGCCCCTTTGACAGAGGCCAGTTTATAAATAGCTTCGTTGTGCAATTAGTGGAAACAAAAGGGCTGTCATGTACGAGGAAGCCTTAAAAAATTTAATATCCGCTCGGAGGTGTAATTAGGGTATTAGAGATGTTAACAAAGATACGCGACCGCGATTATACTGCGGTATATTACGAGTAATTGCAACATGTGTACAGATCATTTGTACCGTTATATGGTTGTTATAGATGAGTCATCTATTTTCAAACAGATAATGCTATCCATACAGGGTGTAACTTTTAAGGATTTCCACACCTATATTACCGTGTAGATCTTGCTAAGCTGATCATTTTTCAATAAGCAACATGGGTCCGGAAGCGAACCGTTTCGGAGATAGCGCTACCGGAAGTAGTCGTTTCTGACGCCTGAAGTTAGGCAATTAATTCGACGCCTTGCGGCCAGTAGCGTGGCCGGCGCGGTCTTCGGATCTCTGCTAAGACAGATTCGCTTGTCAACATTTAATCGTCATGGCCAAAATGTCAAAAGTAAACCAAACAAACAAAACGAAAGAACAACAACAATAAAAAACACCGAGATCAGTCATAAATCAGTGAAGGTAGAGGCTCCACGTGGCCATCGCCTTGTGGCATCGAACCAGATTGTGCGAGCAACAAGGCGATGGCCACGTGGAGCCTCTCCTTCACTGATTTATGACTGATCTCGGTGTTTTTTATTGTTGTTGTTCTTTCGTTTTGTTTGTTTGGTTTACTTTTGACATTTTGGCCATGACGATTAAATGTTGACAAGCCGAATCTGTCTTAGCAGCTGATCCGTAACCCCCTCTCTCCTCTGCCAATTACCAGGCGTTGAATGAATTGCCTAACTTCAAGCGTCAGCAAAGATAACTTTCAGTAGCGTTATCTCCGTAACGGTTCGTTTTTGGACCCATGTTGCTTATCGAAAAATGATCAGCTCAGCGAGATCTACATGGTGGTTTAGGTATGGACATCCTTAAAAGTTACACCCTGTATAATTATAATCTAGTTAAACTGTAGGTTCTCCAAGCTGTCCTGGGAATGAAAACTCATAACCTATAGGACATTTTTTTTGCACGCCTATGGTCGGCACCGAGTAGACGTGGTTTTGTGAGCTCCGCTTCAATCGTGTAAATTAGTGGTTAAATCTCGAGTTAAATTAGTCAAAGTTTCAGTGCACCTACATTTCATCCCAATACACCCAGTGAGTAAGTAAAATATCAACAATGGTACTCACACGAGAGATAAGAGATGAAATTAAAATCTCTATTAGCAATGGCATCAAATCCTTGCTTAAAGAGGAAGAATTTATCAAACACTTAGTAGAAAAAGTGGCAGACAGCATAACTAAAAACCTGAGCACAAAAATCGCAGAGCTGGAACAAAAACTCGAGAAATTTGAGGCCGATAATAGTACAGTGATAGCTGATATCAAGGAAGAAATGGCTATTATGAAAACCGAAAACGATTACCTCATGAAAAAATTTGACCAGCTGGATCAACAATCTAGCAATGTAAGAATATTTTTGTTGAAAGAACAGGCCGGAGAAGATTTAGAGGCTGAAATTATTAGATTATTTGATTCCAAACTGGGAATACAGATTAAAATGGAAGATATAGTATTTTGTAAAAGAATTGGCAAAATGAGAGAGGGCAAAACAAGAGGAATACTGTTGAAACTTGCTAGTACCAAATTGAAACAGAGGGTCTATAACAGTAAAAAACGATTGAAAGGTACGGGAGTCGTCATGAAGGAAGATTTAACAGAGAATAAGATGAAACTGATGGAGGCTGCAATAGAGAAGACGTCTTTGCGAGATGTGTGGTCGTCTATGGGGAATGTGTTTGCTATGAAAAATAACGTTAGACATCTTATTGATTCTAAGGCTGCCTTGGACAACTTGTAATTATTGTGTTTCGCTGAATAGAAAATGTATGTATATAATTCATGTACAAACTTGTATACAGGTAATGAACTCTTTTATATGTGGTAGTACGCTGGGAAATTATAATTTCATTTGTAATTTATAAGTTATGTGTATATATTAGGTGTATTGTGGAGAACCTCCATATCTGTGGAGATTTATATTATGTGGTTGTTGATTAAAACATCACTTCTATACGATGGAAGTCTGTTATTTCGAAATAATTTGATAAAATATGATTGTAAATAGTGGTAGCTCACCTAAAAATATTGTTATTTTTTTTCTTTCAACTTTGCAATTTGTGCAGTGGTCACCTGAAGTGACTGCACACTAGAGTTTTATTTTGTTTTTTCTTTCTCATTGAATTCGGAAATTTCGACTGTAGGTGTTGAATTTTGATTTCTCTTCTTTTGTAAAAAGAATACGTAAAGTAACTTACTACAATACCTGAACTATAATAGAATCACCTATACACCTGATCAACCGTGATTAAGATGAAAATTGCTCACTTGAATATACGATCCATATTTACTAATTTCAGTGACTTTAAAGATATTGTTTTAGCTAACGACTTTGATGTCATTCTTCTGTCTGAGACATGGTTGGACAAGCATATGGATTCCGATATGGTAGCCATACGAGGTTATAATTTATTCCGGAAAGATCGAACTGGCAGAGGCGGCGGTGTAGGGGCTTATGTTAAGGTATCATTGGCATGTGAGATTGTGGGCATAGATGTGGATACTGTGAGTAACCTGGAATACTTGTTGCTCAAATTTAAAGCTAAACATGTCAGCTTTTTCAACTTAAGCAATCCCCTCTTACATTGTTTCGAAGCTTTCGGATTTTCACAGATTTTGAATACTCCAACTCGAATCACTAATACATCTAGTACTTTAATCGATCCTATCCTAATTTCTAATACAGACTTAGTGGCCAAAAGTGGAACGATTTCTGTTCATACTATTACAGACCATGAAATGACATTCGTCTATATAGATCAACCTGTGGCTGACAACTCCCCTAAATTCGTGCAATATCGATCGTTTCGTAACTTTGACACAATGGCTTTTTTGGAGCACTTTTCTGGTTTACCGTGGCATAACATTATTGTAGAAGACAACATTGATAATAAAGTAGCTCTGCTAAACCGATATGTTTTGGATGCATTCGAGAAATTTGCTCCTGTTGTTTCCAAGAAGGTTACCAAAAATCGCTCGCCTTGGTTAACTCCTAATCTAGAGCTCTTGAAAAAAGAGAGAAATAAGGCTTTGAGTAAATTCAAAAGGACTCGAAATCAGTGTGACTTCCAAAGGTATAAGGAATTAAGAAACCTTACTTTGTCAGTTACGAGGAATGAAAAGAAAGCTTACCTGAACCAGATGCTTCAAAGTAAAGATGTAAAAAAGTACTGGAAAACTCTGAAAGACTTAGGGGCTCAAACTAATCGTAATAATGTTTTGCCAAAAGGCTTATCAGATCCCAATGAGATAAATCAATATTTTGCCTCTTTTTTCCAGTATGTAACAAATAACTGTAATGAAAAAATCGATTTTTATAGTAAATCTACATATGGCACACATGGAACGTTTTCCTTTCATTTAATCACTGTTGAGGAAGTCAATGAAATAATTCGTAGTATCAGAACTGATGCATTTGGAGTGGACAACATCAATCGGGTTATGATTATGTATTGCAGTCCTTTTATTGACAAATACATAGCCCACATCATTAACTGTTGTATCTTAAGCTCATATTTTCCTAGATTATGGAAAGAAGCGATTGGTATCCCTATCCCCAAAAAAAGTAATCCAGTTGAATATTCAGACTTACGTATTATTAGTATTTTACCTATGATATCTAAAATTTTTGAAAAATTTATGTTCAAACAAATTTACCAATACTTTTTAAGCCATAACCTCTTACCTGACTGTCAAAATGGATTTCGTCCTGGAAGATCTACTATTGACCCGCTAGTTACTGTCACGAACGATATTTTAATGTCATATGACAAAGGATTTTCCTCCGTTCTAGTACTTCTAGATTTCTCGAAGGCCTTTGACACTATTTGTCATGAACTAATGTGTCAGAAGTTGGAATATTATGGCTTCGAAAATTCAGCAGTATTCTTAATATGGAACTATTTATTGGGACGAACTATGACTGTATCTGTCGATGGCACGTTCTCCACCCCCACGGATATTTTGTCTGGAATTCCACAAGGTTCTATCCTCGGTCCCTTACTCTTGATTATATACACCTCTGACATATTGAAAGGTATAACTAATTGCCAGATACAGGCATATGCGGATGATACACAATTGTATCTAAGTTTCTCTTGTAACGACATTGACATGGCCGAGATCAAGATGAACAGTGACCTTCAAAAAATTAAATTAATGTCTGAGCAGCATAATTTGAAGTTGAACGCAGACAAATGTAAAGTACTGTATTTTGGGAACAAAAATAATATAAACATTTTAAAGGAACATTTAACATTAAGCTTAGACACCACAGTTATCCAAGTTTGCGATGATGCTCGAAATCTGGGACTGATATTTGACTCTACCATGCGTTTCTCTTTGCATGTAAAAAGTTTAATAAGTAAAGCATTTGCCTCATTAAAGTTAATTTATGCTAACAGGAAAATTCTTGATTTTAAAACTAAACGTTCATTGTGTGACTCCCTAGTGCTCAGTCATTTCAACTATTGTGATTTCATTTATGGAAATTGCCTCACAAAACTAGATAAATTCAGAATACAAAAAGTTCAAAATAGTTGCTGCAGGTTGATCTATGGCGTAAAAAGATCAGAACACATTTCCCATAAGATTAATGAGTGTAAATGGTTGACCATGGACAATCGCAGGCTTCTACATCTGGGCGCATATATACACAAGCTTTTGAACAACGTTGATAAGTCAACTCTTACACAGAGGCTCATTCCTCGATTCAAAATTCACTCTAGAAATGTTCGGTTGAAATTTACCCTGACCATGCCTCAATACAGAACAGCTATTTTTCAAAGATCGCTTATTTTTAACGCTGTTCGTTTATACAACTCGCTTCCGGCTGAGTTCAGGGCTTATAATATAAATAAATTCAAATACAAACTCAAGATGTATTTGCTTGCTAGGCAGTTATAGTTTATCATATGTATTTTGCCGGAAAGATATTATAAGGTACTAGTTTTAAGTTGTTATAGCTGTACTTTTTGTTCATAAACGGATAGTTCAACAATTTCAATGTTTTCTGCCCTACGTTCCTCCACACCATGTTCTTCTTCTTTATCAAGAAATTTTTGTAAATAGTTATGTAATTTAAGATATCAATGTCAATAGGTGATAGTCTTGGTATTCTTTTTACTTGAAGTTCATTGTTTTTTTTATCGGGCTTAGTCCCATTGAAGGTTAAGTAAAATAGCCAGGAGCTAGACTTCGCCTTCAATATAACACAAATTGTATACCATACATTCTTTCATTGAATAAAAGACGGTTTATTATTATTATTATTCTGATTTTCCAAGTTTCTCTCGCATGACTGCGGTAGCAACAAATGTTGACGGGCTATGCCAAGTCAACACCTGAACTATTACGGATCGGAATTTAGGAAGGATCGTACAATATTGCAGGTCTTCAGGATTACAGATTTTTGAAATATTTTGTGTAACTTTTCGTCTAGGCCTAACTGTTGTAGGTGTGGTGTAAAAGTGTTTGGTGTAAGGCCTGAGACAGACATAATTAGGGGGACAATAGTAACTTTGTTTTGCTTCCATAGTCGTTTTATCTCTATCGCAAGGTCAGTGTATTTAGATATCTTCCCAGCGTAGGCGTTTTGGATATTCGTATCGTTGGGAATAGCGATATCTATCAAATAGGTGACTTTGTCTGCCTTCGACTGGAAAACTATATCTGGTCGATTTGCCGGGATAGTCTTATCTGTATGTATTTCAACGTCCCAGTACAGTTTGTATTCATTGTTTTCGAGTACTGATGTCGGTGTGTAATTGTAATATGGATCTGTGTTTTCTATTAGCTTGTTTGTTGTGGCTAGTGCTTGTTGAATGACCTTGGCTGCAGAGTTATGTCTAGCTGTGTACTCGGTTCCAGCGAGAGTTTTGCATCCGCTTGTTATGTTGTCTATTGTTTCCTTTTGTTGGTGGCACTTTCTGCAATTGTCGTCGGTTATGGATGTATCTTTAATTATGTATTTCATGTAGTTCCTTGTCGCAATCACTTGGTCCTGTATATCAAGCATAAAACCCTCAGTTTCTGGAAAGAGTTGGCCATCCTGCAGCCAGGTGTATGATTGTCTTTCATTAATGTGATCTTGTGTGACGCGGTATCTGTGCTTGCCATGGAGTGCTTTTTGTGACCAGGTATTTATTTTTTCTTGTTGTAATTCTATGTGATTGTGTCCGTCTGCTGAGTGATCAGAGCGGGATAGGTTTAGTGGAGTATAGTTTTTGTCTGCCTTTACTATCGACCTATGCAAGTTTGTCTGTTTGCTTTGGAAAAAGTCTCTGAGCGTTTTTATTTGTCTTGTGCGAAGTGACTGTATATCTATAATCCTCCTGCCTCCTTGTTTTCTGTCAATGGTGAGCCTTTCTTTGCACGCGTTTGGATGTGACATTCGATGTTTCGTAAGTTCTGTCCGTATGAGGATGTGGATGTTTTCTATATCAGTGTGTGACCACTTGATGATGCCGAAGGAGTATGTGAGGACCAGTATAGCAAATGTGTTTATTGCTTTTGTAAGATTTTTGGAATTCAATTTTGATTTTAGAAGTTTAAGGAGGCGGTTTCTGAACTCTTGTGTTAGTTGAGCCTTGACTTGTGTGTGGTCGATCTTAATGTTCTGATTGAAGCCCAGATACTTGTACGTTTCGTCCTTGTCCATGTTATCCAGCGTTTCGCCAGTTAATATTTCCTGTTCGGATTGGTTCTTCCATTGGCCTTTATTGATGTGGAGCACCTTGCATTTGCTCGTACCGAATTCCATCCGAACGTTTGACGTACACACTTCTGTTATTCTGAGTAATTCTTTTAGTTGCACTTCAGTGGCTGCATATAGTTTTATATCATCCATGTAGAGAAGATGATTTATTCTGTGCTGATTGACTTTCTGGTGTCTGATGTTGAAACCATAATTTGTGTGTGTGAACTAAGCGCATCACCCTGGAAGATACCGCGGCGTATGAGTAGCTCCTCTGTTTGGATATGGCCGTCCTGAATTTTGAGATGTATGTTGGTTCGCCATGTCTCCATGGTTCTTGTAAGGAACTGGCGAAGGACTGGGTTAATTTTGTATATTTGAAGAGTTTTCGTTAGCCAGCTATGGGGTACAGAGTCAAAAGCTTTTTTATAATCGATGAAGCAGGTATGAAGATTTCTGTGTTCTTTTCTGGTTTGCTCCATGATCACACTATCAATTATGAGTTGTTCTTTGCAGCCCTGGCTTTGTTTTCTACATCCTTTTTGCTCTTCAGTCAATATGTTGTTTTGGGTGAGGTGTTGTTCAATCCTTTTGCCTATTGTTGCGGTGATGATCTTGTACAAGGTTGGGAGACAAGTTATCGGGCGGTAATTGGCAGGGTTTCTGGTATCTCCGTTTTTTGGTTTTATATAAGTTATTCCTTGTGTGAGGAATTTGGGAAGCCTATTAGGTTGTGAACGAATGAATGAATAAGAACCAGAGGCTATCCAGCACGGAATGTGGCTGGTGCATAGGCCACACGATGGGCCCTTTTGCGCCTCTATCCGCGCTAGTTCCTAAGACCTGCCCTTTTGGCAAAGGCAAGTACATTCTTAGGTCCTATCCGTTTTATCTCTATTGGTTCCAAGGTTCTTGAGCCCAGCATAGTCTGCCTGTGATAACCCAGGGTTTCACAGCGACACAGGATGTGTGCCGAGGATTCTTCCTCTTCACCACACCACGTGCACGTTGGGTCGTTGACCACCCTCATCACAAACAAGTGACGCCTGAAGGTATTGTGACCCGTTAATAAGCCTGCTAACAATCTCAAGTTACTCCTATCCAGAGAGAGACAGAATCGTCCTATTCTCTCTTCAGGCCCTGCTAATAGCTCCCGAGCCTGACGGAGATGACCAGAGATGTTGTTCCATCTCAGAGAGTGTTGATTCTGGATCCACTCTCCAGTTGTTTTCCTAACCAAATTTGCAGACAGTCCTAAGGCTGGTTCCGGGCCCACAAAACTGTTTCCGGATCCCATCCTGGCTAGATGATCCGCCATTTCATTACCCTTTACCCCAGCATGCCCAGGTACCCACATCAGTGATACCTTGTGTTTAGCTGAGATGTCGTCGAGAGCCCTCCTGCACTCCAGGACCAGTCCCGACGTTATTTTCCAAGCACTCAGTGCTTTGATGGCTGCCTGACTGTCAGAGCAGATAGTAATCCGCCTCCTAGACCCGTCAATTTCCCGAATACGATTTACGCAGGCAAGTATCGCATAGACCTCAGCCTGGAATACTGTGGTGTGCCCCCCAAGAGGGAATGAAAGTCTTGTACGGGGCCCGTAGACTCCCGAGCCCGAGCCCTCTCTAGCGAGTGAACCGTCCGTGTACCAGACCTGTCCTCCTCCTTCGATGAGCTGTCTTTCCCTAGACTTCCATTCTTCCCTTGACGGAAACACCACCGTAAATTTGCGATTGAAGCGATGCGTAGGAGAAACTGTATCGCTCCTCGCCAACAAAATAGGACAATCCTCATGCAACTCTGCTAGAATCGTCGAATGTCCTTTGCCTGGATTCATAAAGGTCCAGCTACCCTGACTCCAGAGACGGAACCCAGTTTTTCTAGCTTCCCCTTGGATTACCAGATCCAAAGGAGGAAGATTCAATAGTGTTTCAATGGCACTCAAGGGTGTTGTGCGCACTGCACTGGTTATACTAAGACATGCCAAACGTTGGACCTTATTATATATTAGTGACGGTCTGACTATTGTAGTGTAGAGCCAGTGCACCACTTTTGGGCTCAGGCCCCAGCTACTACCGACAACTCTTCTGCAGGCCCATAATGAGTTTCGAGCCTTGCTTACCTTATAATCCACGTGCAGCCTCCAAGTCAGCTTGTGATCCAGTATGACTCCTAGATACTTTACTGACTGAGACAATTCAAGTGTCGTTCTGAAAAAGGTAGGCCTCACGAGGCCTTCCATCTTCCTTTTCCTAGTGAACATAACGAGCTCCGTCTTTTCAGCGTTCACTGACAGATCCACCTCATTACACCACGTTTCCACAACACGCAGCGCGCCTTGCATTACCTCGGAGACTGTATTAATGAATCTACCCCTGACCACTATGCTCAAATCATCGGCATAGGCCTGTACGTAGACCCCTGTGTTGCTTAGTCTCACGAGTAGGTCATTCACCACTAAGCACCATAATAGAGGTGAAAGAACACCGCCTTGTGGGCAGCCTCGCGCCACTGCAACGCTATAGTTTATGTCATTAAGCGTTGCAGAAGCCACTCGGCCCTCTAGAGTAGTAAGAATCCACTCCACTAGGATTGGAGCAATTCCATGTCTCTCTAGGGCGCGTCTTATCGAATTGGTAGTGGTACAGTTGAACGCACCCTCGATATCAAGAAATGCTACCATAGCCACTTCCCGTTGATTCAACGTTTTCTCCAGCCTGCTGACCAAATGATGAAGTGCCAGCTCAGCTGATTTTCCCGCCTGATATGCGAACTGATAGGCATGGATTTCAACCCTTTGTAAGGGCCCATCCCTGATATATCTATCAACCAACCTCTCCAGTGTTTTTAGTAAAAACGACGAAAGGGTAATCGGTCTAAAGTCCTTCGGACGAGTATAGCTACCTCTGCCCGGCTTAGGAATAAAAACGACCCTTGAATGCAACCAGCTCTTCGGTGTGGAGCCAGTAGCCACGCAGGCGCGAAATATCCTAACTAGGTATGGTAGTACCAGATCCTGTCCATGTTGTAGCATGGCTGGAATGACTCCATCCTTGCCTGGACTTTTGTATGGAGCAAAAGTATTTATCGCCCATCTTGTGCGGTCATAAGTGACGACTTCTCCTGCCATCTGCCATTCCTCTTTATGAGGACGGCGGAGTGGCCTATGTGCACCTGTCTGCTGAGCGGCAACCGATCCCGGAAAGTGCACACTCATCAGCAGTTCAAGCGTTTCCTCCTCGTTATTGGTTCTATGACCGTTCGAGTCCGTCAAGGTCCCCAACTTGGACTTGGTGTCCTTGCTAAGGATCCTATGCATCCTTGCCGTCGCAGGAATATCATTGATGGACCTGCAGAAGTTCCTCCAAGATTCCCTGGAGGCCCTCCTGACTTCCCTCTTATATTCCTGTAGCTTTATCCTATACTCCTCCCAATCAGGAGTACCTTTCCTGTACCTAACTCTCGTGAGTAGTTTGTGCAGGGACTTTTTCCTGGTTTCTAATTTCTTAGTCCAGAAGGTGGCATTGCCCGCCACGCCCACTTTGCGTAGGGGACAGTTATCCTCAAAGGAGGCTCCGAGGTCCCTACACAGGGAATCAACTGCCGCCTCCAAGCCCTCCCCTTTACTGAGATCCTGCTCTATAGGACGGAGCCTGCTGCCTAGGTCCTCTTTAAAAGAAGCCCAATTTGCTTGCCTAGGATTTCTAACAAGGATTCCCTCTTTTTCCCCGTCAATCCTAAACGTTATATGTCTATGGTCGGACAGTGACGGTTCCAAGGATACTGTCCAGTCCTTGACCTCATTACAAATACCGACCGTGCTCAGTGTTATGTCTAGGACCTCATCCCTCACATTGTTTGAGAAGGTAGGAGTGTCGCCAACATTCAGAACCTCTAGGTTCGACGTCCCTAGAAATTCCATCAGCTCTTCACCACGTCTATTAGTGTTAGAGCTACCCCATAGGGTGTGATGGGCATTGCTATCACACCCCACGATAAGCTCGAGATTATTATCCCGACAATGAGACACAAGGTCCTCCATCTCTTTTGAGGGAGGAGGATCTCCTGAATCATACGGTAAGTACGCTGAGCATACCACTAAACTTCTTTCGATGCCTTGTTCTCTAAGGCGAATCACCACCGCAACCATGTCCCTAGTTGTAAAGTCCATTAGTTGCCATGCATTCATATTATTACATAATATGCACACTCTAGGCTTTGTCTCCGGAGCGCTACTAAAAATGGTATACCCTGGAATGTTAAGCCCGCTAATAATGCCATTCCTTATCCAGGGTTCCTGAATAAGAGCTATGTCATAGCGACCCCTAGTGATCGTCTGAGTAAGAACCCTAGAAGCCGCTATGCAATGCTGCAAATTAATTTGAATGAAAGAAATGTAACTCACCATTTTTTTTTTTTTGGCAGTCCACCCTCGTGTGTTTGTAGCGAACCAACGTCTAGTTCCCCACGGTGGGGCCCCGTTCGTTGCCGCTACCCTCGCTGTGACTGTGGCGTTGATCCGTCTGCCACAGCATCCTGGCTCCCTCCAGTGCTGAGTCGGAGTCACTATCGAGTAGCTGCCCCTCACTCACTGGTGTGCTGCTCTGTGGCCCACTAGTTCCTGGTGTGGGCACATCCCTATCCAACTCCGGAGACTCCTGAGGAGTCTGTTCCTGCCGCTCGGTCCCCCTTGGAGGAGCCCGAGCAGCAACAACAGCCTCCCCAGGTGCCAGCTGCCCTTGGTCCCTAGGCTCCTGGCTCTCGCCTGGGCCCTGATCACCGCCGGCAGCAGCAGTCCCGCGTTGCTCTTTGTTCTTGCCCAGCAGAGTAAACACTGCTGAGCTCGCTCCGCAGTAGAGCCGCAGCCCCCTGCCTTCGATTACGCCCCAGCTAATGGAGTCAACGCTGAGGACCAGACGTACGCCTTTCGGCTCCATCTTGACCTCCATCACCCTCCACGAGCTGGGGTGTATCCCAGGATTTTGCCTGTCTAACCTCCTCAGGAGGATGTCCTCTTTCACGTGAGGGCCCGGGAACCAAGCCATCACCCTCCTGAAGACGGGCAGGTCCTCAAATCGCATCGCCCTGAGTCGTGCTCCTTCCCAGGGCCTCAGGTTGCCAACCTGAGCCTGCAGCCACGTCTGCGAGAACTCGTTCTCGCAAACAAAGATGGCCGCCCCCCTCGAGAAGTAGCAGTCAGCGAACCTTGGAAGGGCCCCTTCAAGTGGGAGCCCGTCCATCAGTCCGCTCACTGACTCCTGGATGCTGAAGACTTGCGTCTCCACCAACTGAGCACTAGGGTAGTCCTCGGGAACGAATACTACCCTGTGCCCGGTTTGCGCCACTCTAGCGTAGCTAACGTGAGCGGAAGTGCGAGCTCTCTTCCGCGATGAGGCACCCTCCGGTGTCACACCCGCCGACCTCGGACGTTTCCCAGCAATGCTAGGCCCCGCCGAAGCCGCAGCTGCAACACCCGAAGGCGCCCTAGCCCGCACAGAAGCCGCAGCGCCCCCCGAAGCAGATGCCCCCGAAGAGGCATCTCGACTTCCGGAGCCCTGCCCCTCCTGCGCCAGCCTTAGCCTCCGGGCCCGCTTCTTCTGCGCTCCCATCCTACCCTTTTTCTTCAGATTCAAGGTACCCACCCTCTTGGCGAGTTCCCTTGAAATATGTCTCACTTGCTCTTCGCCAGTGAGGGTTCTATCGGGGTCCCCTGGTGAGAGGCCACCCGGTTGCTGTTCGGGGTCCCCTGATGGGGGGCCCCCGGATTTGGGTTTATTATTATTGGGTTTTTTACTCATAATAAATCCCACGAGTAAGGGGGAACTATATGGTCCACACTCGCGGCGCCCCCTGCACGAGTGTAAGGCTTGTTACTCTGGGAGGTCGCCTGGTATCCCAGAGGCTCCGTTAGCGACGGTGCACCCCCACCGCCACGCACCCTTTAGCACGGATCGCATGACACATTGGGTTGGGTTCTTCAGTTATCCTAGAGGACGTTCGGTGCGATCTCCTAGGCAAGGGTGCACTCACTTTTATCGTGAGTACACCCTCCCCCAGGAGCTGGCACCGATACTGGCAATGCTGTTGCCCATTGCCAGGGAGCCTTTCGGGGCTCCAGCCTAGATCCGCCAGGATTAGCTTCGTCAAATTTGACGAAGACAGGGGCCACTACGAGAAAGGTGCATTTCTGCACGGGGTAGGTGACACATTTGTCTCCTATCCACTCCTGGACGGTCTTGGGGGGCCTTGCGACCCCCCCTGAGAGTGAAGAGGCTCGAGTACCTGTAAAAGTCTGGTGATCTCGAGCCTCCGCACTTCCTTGACCCCCCTATTAGGTTGTAGTATGGCTTTATTGATTTGCTCTGTTAGCATTTCATACGTTGCACTGAACTGCTTGTACCAGAAATTTTGCACGTTATCTACGCCTGGGCACTTCCAGTTGTGAGTGTGTTTTATCGTCTCGGCTATTTCATCTGGTGTAAAAACAACGTCTGCCTGCTCCACTATATGTTGATGTTTTTCCTCTTCTTGTCTGATCCATGGAGCGTTTTCGTTATGTGTTTTTGGTTCTGACCATAGGCTTCCCCAGAACTCGGTTAACTCTTGTCTACTTATTATTATTATTATTATATCATTAAAAGGGTTGAACCTTAAATGTACTCCCTCATCATCAATGTTTCTTTGACGAATTCTAAGCTTTATTAAATTTATTTTGCTTAATATATCCCTCAGAACATAGAACCTAGCAGATAGTGCGCGTAAGCGTCTGTTTACCTATAACAGGGACCTTTGCAGGACGCTTTCCAAAGTGTCATTAGTAAAACGTTAACGGTTATTGACGTCATCAAAGGATTCTAACGTTACGTTATGTATACAATTTTGACCTTTGTTTAACGTAGCGTAGAATAAGTGAGGTTCGTGCTCTAGGCTTTCTGTATTTTTTAATTATTTTCATAGACTTTGTATTGCAAACGCTCAGAATGGAGCAAGCTTGAGATACCGTTTTGAGGTGTCGTCGCCATATTGACGTGATCATAAACAAATAAACACCTAACAATATAGGTTTGCAGGATTCTCATGGTTCAGTTCTGTGATGCTAACGCGATTTTGCCGGAAACGGCGGAAACATCTAATTTTGTAGCTTTTATTGGAAAATACTGTCAAATAATAACTGATGGAAGAAAACCTGATCCTTGTCCTACAGTGATAAACCGCAAAGTAAGTACTATTGCTATCAAAATCATCACGGTTCTGTTCTCATTGCCGCATATTGGTTTTTACTTTTTACACCTGGCAACACCGAACGTAATAATATTGTACCGTAATCTTTCGTAGAGAGCGTACAACTTTATCGGTTATTCGCCGATTCGGTCATTTCGGGAGAACTGCGCATGTCACAAATAGCCGATAACTTGAAACAACGTCAGGCAACAGACGTGCAAAAGGTCCCTAATATATGCTCCGATGAATGTAGGTACAGCCTGACAAGTGCAACAAGAACCGTGAGAAATATGAAATAGACAACGATAGCAAGAGACGAGAAGATATGTTGTACTGGTCTACAAAAATGCTTAGATATTATTTGACGAATCAATGAACTTTATCAATGATAGGACACATACCGTCGCGATCGAGAGTACAATAAAAATATTTTGGGATATGCAGTTTTATTACAAAATCTGGCTTGATATGGAACCATAGTCGAAGATGTAACAGTTTTTGTTTTTATGATGTTCAAGGTCAAAGCATCTTGATCGAGCCGTATAGCTATTTTCTGCGGGTCTGACCCTGGAATTCATTTGTGATGATCCTAGTTATCGTTTGTGGAGTTATAACCGTATCGTCAGTATCACATAAAGGTGGGTACAAATCTGCGCGCCCCGAATCCACGCCGTGTGTGCGCCGTGCGTTCGTTGCGCGTCAGGTGTTCGCTGAAATCTTCCAGTTTGATATAGCAAATGACCAAAGGACCCAGGACCACAGTTCCTTCCTTATGCCAGTTCTTAGAATTTTTCCACTGCTCACTTCTTTTCCTATATTTACTACTATGCCCCATTAGTTAGTCAAACAAGAGGTCGAGTGCCAAACAGCGAATAGCTGAATCCCACAATTGTTTATTGAGCAAAATACAATGCGACGCTGTCTGCGTCAAAGCCCTTGACCAGATTGACCAGACCAAGTGCTAAGCGTTTTCTTGACTAGTGCAAAGCCTGTATAGTACTTTTTAAGCAATCATTAAGTGCGGCCTCGGTAATCTATTTCATGTTTTTCGTCTAAAACAATAGTCAAAGCAAAAATCTTCAAAACGTTCCTTTTTAACGCTTTTCCAATAATCTTTGCTAATTTGGCTACCACAGAAATCGGCCTCCAATTTTCCACTATGCATTTATCTCAAATTTACTTCAGTTATATTCGAGTTACTCCATTGTTCTGGAACATTTCCCGTGCAGTTTTTGCCTGCATTTTATGTATTATTGCCTTTTAATTTATAGAAGACTCTTCACCTCCGGCTGGAATCTGCTTCCGATTTGCGTTAAACGCTGAGCTTTCGTCCACGGTTGCACGGAACATCATCAGGATACCATTACCACTAAGAGTATCAGCATTTGGATATCTTATATCTTCAGTGTGGCAGACAAAATATCAAGAACTCTTAGAAAACATAACATCTCCATTATATTTTCAACCATGCTCAAATTGCTGCAATACTACAGATCAGTTATGGATCAGTTCTCTCTAGCTTTAGAAGATATGTACAAAATACTGTGGTCTTGTGGAAAAGTATATACTGGCGAGTCAACAACCCGTCTAAAGTATCATGAACGGCATACTAGACTTAGAAACTTGACAGAATCTGCTCTTGCAGAGCATCACATTTACACAAGCCATAAGATCGTATTTCGTATTCGAAGTTGATTATCAATTGGTGCATTACCTGTAAGGCTAGATATACATATAATATATTAATATACAGGCTAGATGGGCGTAATGTTAATAACTGCTACACTAATTTTCATGAAATTTAGAATGCAATATAATGTGGAGTCACCTAGCTTCGCATTCAGGTATTTTAGGGGTGCCCTATCATTTTCTACTTTTGCCGAGAGTAGGTGGAATTGGGGTGGTGAGAATGATGAGTATAGGCCACTCCATAATTCTTTCAATTTATTAAGCATTCCTCATTACTTTAACAAGGACCTTGGTAATATTCTGTAGCTTATGGATCTACTCGAACGTAATTTGGTAACTAGTACCTAGATTGTAATGAAATTGATACCGCCTTACTACCAGCAGAGACGGAAAACGATATACTTAGAAGAAAACAAATAAGTATCAATCGTTTTAGAGGCTACCGATTTTTTTTGTGAAATTGGGGTGGTCAGGTTGGAAAGAATTGATACAATATCGACATTGTTTTGTATAAATTGCTTTTGACCTGAAAATATTTGACCCTCGTATTATACAGAGCAATCCGAATAAGCCATCATTGTTTTCAGAGACAGGTGTGGGTTACGATTTTTTAATGCTCTCTTAACCATCCTATTTCGACATACATTTATAATCTTAATAACACTATCAATATTAGTTACGCGCGGTTAACTTTTGGTCATTTGCAATTCATCAATACATCAGAATAAAATTTAGATATAATTATTACACACCAAAATGTAACATAACATATTTGTTTATTTATTTTATTTATTTATTTAATTGTACATTGTTCATTACAAACATTTAAAATTTAAACAATATTCTATACTTAATAATGACATGTAACAATATGTGTAAATCAATGTTATATAAATATGTAGATCAAGTGGGGATTGAACTAATACAGCTATCACATTAGGCTTGGAAGTCTGTTTCGTAATAGTGAATTGCTTAATCCCACATATCATGTACAAAAGATTAATATTAAGCATGTAACTTACATTAAAATACAGAAACAAAATTACTAATATATATTAACTACACCTACTAACATTTAAGGCATTAGTGAACGAAACGGCCAAGGAGTAGTGTTTCAGAAAAATATACAGAAATCGGTGAAAATTTAAATGTTAAATTTTTCTTGATTGTTTTGTATAAATGTTTTAATTTCTTTTTTAAACAAGCGAAATTTTGATATCAATTTTAATTTTTTCGGAAGCTTATTGAATAACTTGGGTCCGTAATATGTGAAGGAGTGTTGTGTAAAAGTTTTATGAGTGAATTCTGTTTTAAAATCAAGGTTAATTTCCGACCGGGTATCTCTCATATAACTGATGGTAAATTTATTTTGATCATGAAACATTCTATTTAAATAGCTGTAAACATATAGCAAATATACATTTAGTAATTTAATTGAATAGTTCTTTAGTTGGGTAAAGTTTGTTTTTATTCAGGATTATCTTCAGTATTATTTTAGTATTTAATAATCTTAATCTCTAATTATATTGTTTTCTGTACCTATGTATGCACAACATACTTAAAAAATGTATACATTCGATTGAGGTATTTTACAAGCACCTAATTTTTTTATAACTGACCAGGCCGCTTAGGGGAGGCCTAAATACCAGAGTACCGGGGCTGCTGTGAAAAGGTCAGGTTAGAGGAAGTTTGTTAACGCGGGACTTGATTAAATCAACACCCGCAGGTCCTATAATATGTTATAACAACGTGCAACAAACATTGGCTAGTTTGTTTCCAAGTCTCTTTTTACGAAATATAAAGGCGATTCGCTGACTGACTATGGTGAAACCACCAAAGCCACCAAAACTAAACTCACGAAAAACCCCAGCTGTTTATTCGGTCCAATTTTGTAGAGAGTTCGAGCTACTCCCTCGCTTACATATATATCATTCATATCTCATTGAGCATTGCAACATATCTGCTGTATATTGGCCGTTTTATTATACAGCTTTCATGGGTTGGACGTTGCATCACACATCTGAAAATTCATAAGGCAATTCGGTCTTCCGGACTTTTACGGCTATGCCACAGCCATGTTATTATCAGCAATATACCAGAGAAAACTGATAAAGTATGAGGCATAAGCACATATATGAAACTTTGTACTGCAGATATGTACCGTTTTTACATTTTTTAAATGTTGTATGATGTTTTTTTAGCACAGTAAAACCTAGACTAACTATAGGCAGAAAGAGGCATAGATAATTATATCGTTGGATTCTTCATGGAAATGAAAATTAAGAAGATATTGTGAGACACCAATTTTGGCTGCCACCTCACCACAATGGCAATGGTAACACAAATGGCAAATCTACTAGGCAACAAAGTAAAACTCACCTCAGAGTTGTACCAAATGTGCTGATTTGAAATTCAGATTTTTAATCCCTAAGTCACTAAGGATTAGGTCACTGAGCCACCAGACAACATATCGTTCATAGCAACCGGCAGTTCAGAAGGATGCATGAAACTAGGGCATGCAGGTGCGTGTGCCCAGTAGTTTAGCTGTCAAGAAATGTAAACGCAAGATAACAACGACTTGGGGGGGAGGGTTGGCCCAGTGGTAGAGGCGGAAATCTATTTCTAGTTTTTTCAGTCAAAAATAAATATCCATAAAAAATGCGCAGCAAGAATCCCCACCTGAGCCTTCGCTGTTGGCTTCTAATTAACAGTCCTCTTCCTAGAGTGGCGCCAGGAAACAGTAACAAAGCCTGCACAGAACACGAGGCTAATGACCATATCAGCCGATACCGATAACACAGAAGGAAAAAAACAACAACTTAAAAAAGATTTATTTCTGTATGTGAATGTAGTACGTTATATTTTTAACAAGAACTTACTTCCGTTGTCACTCATGGAAATATGGCCCCGGAAGAGCCCCCATACTGTGGATTATAAAGTGGGAGTTCAAGAAGTAGTCTCTTCATACTAGGAGGCAGAATGGTGCCCTAAGCCAAGCTGAACCGTGGTACTCTCACCAGGAAGGAGTTGCCTGCATACCCAAGAATGACATTGTCAAGAAGAATGCTGTTACCCTAACCAGGAAGGAGTTATCTGCAGGAAGACGTTGCCTGCCCTTACCCAGAATGGTGGTCTCCTACGTTAGGACTAATCGCACACACAAATTTGTTCAGCTTACAGCTCAAAACCTCAAAATGAAAGAGCACCACCTCATGTTGTTACCTTACAAGTAATGTTCGCCTAGAGAGGTAGCACGCCCTCACTTTTGAGGAAGGCACAAGACAAGAACTGTTTATTTTGTGTTCATAAATTATATCAAGTACAAGTATGCGAACATTACTAGTTTAGTCACATCGTAGTCACAATTTCTTAACAGATATGTTGTGAACTCGTAAAATGCATTAAGTCGGAGCTAGAGTGTTGCCGTCGCGAATATTATCAATAGTTTTGAGAACTCTAGATCGCCATCATTCGCGATTTACTGTCAGTTCAGCGGCGCTCTTGATACTCATATCCAGCAACTGTTTCGTCGTATCCACCCAGCGTGTAGGAGAACGGCTACGGCCCCGCCCACTCGGGGCATGACTGTGAACTACAAGTTTCTCCATATTATCGCTTCTGTATATATGTCCGAAGAATGTAAGCATTCTCGTCGACACAATGGAAGATGGTCTCTTTGGATTACTGAGCTCATCCAGTATGGCATCCTTAGTTCGATGGGCGGTATAAGAAACTCTCAGCATTCTCCTCCACGTCCATATTTCAAAAACATCTATGCGAGCTCGATCTGCCCTTTTAACAGTCCAAGTTTCCGAGGCATATAAAAATATGGAGAATACCATAGACTGAACCAGCGACATTTTGGTAGCTTTAGTGATGTAACAGTCACGTTATATTTTAGTAAGCTTAGTCGTGGCCACACGTGCCTTTGAATGCGCCGTCGAATCTCATTTAGAACTTTGAACTCCTTCACAACGGCCTACTGACTTTATTTCTCGATGATTATCGTGCTCTCTATCTACGATCATAACCTTGGTCTTGCTGTAATTGATACCAAGACCTTATGCTGCACTGTGTTATTTTAAGATGTTTAATAGAGCTACTAGTTCTTCCTGAGAAGCAGCAATAAGAGTATAGTATCGTCAGCAAATCTTAAGTTGGGTATTTTGCTTCCGCAAATAGTCATACCGCCACTCCAGTTATCCAATACCTGTCTCATTATAAATTCAGAGTAAATGTTAAATAACATCGGAGATAATATGCATCGTTGACGAACTCATTTTCTGATTGCAGTTTGACTAGACAGGTTACCATCAATTCTTACACGAGCCGAATTAGACTCATAGAGTTGCTGTATGACAGACACTAGATGACAAGGTACTCCCATATAGATAAGGATTTCCCACAGTTTAGGCCACTTTACATTATCAAATGCCTCAGAATAGTCCACAAAGCAGATAAAAACTGGAAAATGATGCTCTCTGGCTTTCTCAACAATTTGTCTTAAGTTTAAGATCAGTTCACGCGTACCGCGTCCTTTTATGGAGCCTGCCTGCACCTGATAAATTTGCCGGCCAATAAAACCCTCCAAACGAGATTGTAAAATATATAGTAGAACCTTGCTTGCATGATATATTAACGAAAGTAGGCGATAATTGTCTGGATTTGTTAGAGATCCCTTTTCACGAAGTGGAACAAAAACTGAGGTGGACCATTCATCTGGCCAAACACCGGAGGACCAGACCCTCTCACAAATATTGCATAAAAGAGAGATGCCGTCATCACCCAAGTATTTTAACGTTCCGGCAGAAATAGCATCAATCCCTGTAGCTTTATTAGTTTTTAACATGTTCCACTTCAGATAAAAGAATATCTGATCAGCTTCAAAATCCAATGAGAGGGCCCGATTTTCGCAATAATTTCGCCATACCTCAATAACGTCATGCAAGTTGGTGACTGAAGCGTTTGACCTTAAAAAACATGCCTTTCGGATGGCTAGTAGTTATCAGACGCCAAATACCTGTGGGTAGTGGACTTACATAGATACAGCACATTGGCAGTGTGTATAAAAAGTCAATAGCTGTCATTTAGAAGTTGCTTTATGTGATTGGTAGGACTTGGTATCTCAGGCTAAGGTCCAAAGCTGGTCGGCAGTAGACAGAACCAGGAGCGTGGAGAAGGCCTCGGTTATGCGCAAGCTTGCTTATGTTCAGATGATAGAAGTATTGAGCATAACGGGTGCTCTGAAAACAACACCTGACGGTATTCTTGGGCCTGTCACCCCTGACTTCTCAGTAAAAACAGAGGAGGTGTCGGCTTACCTGAAAATGTGAGACGGGTGAATATCGGTGGCACGTGACTCGGTAGTTGGCCACACGAGAGTAGAGGGATACGTGGAGAGTAATAAACCGATATCAGGGTGGAAAGTGTCAAACAAACCTTAAGTCTAGACAATAGATTATCACTACTATCATCGCCGACAGAGACGACTTGATGAGGGTATGAGAGGAGAGGTTACATTTCAAGACCATACTTAGGAGTACTTCATTGATGGATCATGCTTGGGAACCGGAGGCTTGGGTCTTCTAGATAAAGGAGTGCAGCGAAGCTTTGCTGCTTTTGCATCCTGTATGGCTATCTTTCAGGCAGAAAGATGTACCATATTGATGACTCTATCGAAACGACGGCGGCTTCGAAGGCTAGATCAGCCCAGGAATAATCTTCTGCCTTCAGAACCTATGCTTGGAATTAGTACACGTCAGGTCAATGTCAATGTTGTCTTGGACGACTCGGCGCTTGCGTCTAGCCGGACCGTGCAACTTTCCAACCCGCTGTCCCGAAGACTGCCGAAGGTTTCCGATTATTATCCGATGATGCCGCAACGGCGCCAAATTTAAATATCTAACGTAACTTCATTGCTTGCCTTCTACATTAATTGATTCAAGACTTTATTTCATGAAGGGGCTGACGTTAGTTATTATAATGGATATTCACTATTCTAAAAAAACGCTTCAAAGAGGGGGAAAACGATAAAGGTTGCCTTTATTGATAGTTCAAAATGTAAAAAATCGAAGTAGGATACTTTAATAAATAATGCAAAAGTTGTCTGTCTTTGTGCAACATTGAGGATAAATGTGGAAGATTATTTGTAGCTAAAAAATAATATACTTCGTGAACAAATTTCAAAAGAAAAGTGTAAGTCATCTAATAAATAGTAAAATTTATCATGTTTAAAAAATTATAGAAAACTTCAAAAAAATAATTCGTCCTTAACGCTAAAAGTAAAAAAAATCTTTGGTCCTTTTGAATTAATGTATAAAGGGCAAATGCGGTACATATTATACCTATCACTGTGTTTTAGATTAGTTGTAAAGGATTATTAGTGAAGTAACAAACTGTCTCTAATAATACTAACCGATGATATAATAAATATAATATGAAAGGTGGACCCAGTTCTTAAAAAACAACTCTCCTCGATATCTTTTGCACCAACTTTCCCTTATATTAGATATGCTAATGTAAAAAAATGAAATACCTCAAAAAAATCCTAATTTTAATTAAACATATGCGACAGAAATTATGATACCCAAAATGAATTTCAACTCTCACTAGCTAAAATTTCTGGGTTTAATACTGATCAGGTAATACCAATAAGAAGAAAATTTTGGATAAATGGCTTTTACGACTTTTCTACACATAGCGTAAAAGTAGAGAACATTTTTCAGGACACTTTATTATACATTGAGGAATCTGGATGGTGGATACAAGAAATGAAAACACCACGAAAACAGAGAAATTCTTCCAAAACAATACACATTTTTGGATTCTGCAAACGGCACACAGACTGTCACTGTCAATGTTCATCACAAAAGGTTTGGTATGTCCATCTCGGTAGTCATGACAAATGTGCATGCTGAACTGCGGGTTGAAAAGTTGCACGGTTCAGCTAGACGCAAGTCGACTCGGCTCACAAGGTACTGGAAAAACATGATTAGGGAGAGGGATGACAGCACACAAGCAAAAAGCAGACCCTAGCTCTATGGCTTTTGAACAAAGGCAGAGAGACGCACAACTTTTGATGGGGGTTCTCACAGATCATTGACGGCTGAGCAGACATTTGTTACGCAAGCGACTAGTAAATGACCCCACCTGCCAGATGTTAGAAAGAACACGAAACATCGTCTTACTTCCTGGGCAGATGTGCTGTGTATCGCAACCTCTAGTTTACATACACGATTGGTGAGTCTTTGCATTTTCAATGAAACTTTATTTGAATATAATTTTACGCATTCCAAAAGCATACGAGAACATTTAATAACTTCTGAACGACACGGCAGATGAAGAGTCGTTTTACATTCAGCTGATTTGAAATGGAGTCACGGAGCAGCTGCTCGTGTAAAGCCCCCTAGGATTTGAAACCTACACGTGTAACAAAATCACAATGCTCCCTATGCTCGGTGAGGAAGGAATCAAATATGCTCCATAATGATTCCGCTTTCAGAGATAAACTACAATAACTCATGATGACAGGTCGCAAAATATAGTTCGAATGCTAATAAGCTACTCAGTACTTCTCGTGCCATAGACGGAGAAGCTGAGGAATTATAATTTCACCGGTTTTGGATTATTCGATTTACTTGTCATCATATTCTCGATATTTTTATTTGTTTTTATGTTTTTGTGCATCCAAAATGCGTATTAAAAGACAGGAACGTTTAAGAATGTTTTATAGGTATCTCTATCGGATCCATTTCAAAACCGTTTGCGGATGGCCTCATAAATAGTTGCACAATGTATGTATATGACACCACTGCAAGATTTACCTAGCACTCAGTGGCGTAACTTCAAATTAGGCCCCCCCGCAGGATACTTCCCCCTCCCAAGAAATTTTCCTTGGCTTCCCTTTTTATTATATTTTTATGTATTTATTATGCATATACAGGGTGGGCCAATAGTGCGTGGACGGAAGATTGTGAGCTTACTAAAAAATATTTCAAAAATCTGTCACTTGATCATGGTAGGGACCCTTGAGGGCTATAACGTAAAAATATGAAATTATTTTTATGTTATAGTCCTCAAGGTTCCCTACCATGATCAAGCGACAGGTTTCTAAAAGTTATTTTAGTAAGCCCACAATCTTCCGTCCACGCACTATTGGCCCACCCTGTATAGATACAGGGTGAGTTCTAAGTTGGTGGATTGTATTTGTCAATTAGTGCACTATTCACTTTCAGTTTACCGTAGTTAATTTAAAATTCGTAAATCCTAAAAGTTGCGTTCATAATAATGTGCCGCTTTTAGGATCTACAAATTAAAATTAACAAAGATGATCAGAAAGTGACTACTGCACTATCTGACAGGTGCAATGCCCAATCTATAAGACAAAAATCAGAGCAAAAAACTAAACATAAACAGACTAGATAAATCTTGATACACAAGCCCAGATTTACATTTTTTATTTTGTATCTCGCTGATTTTTCAGTTTTCTAAAAAAATAAATGTTTGAAACAATATATGATTTCAACGACTTCTATATACTTTAAAAAAGTATCAGGTTAGGACTCATCCTGTATATATTACACAGAAAATCTTGGGATTATGGCCAAAATTTTGAAAAGAAACACGGGTTACTGCATAAAGGAGACTATGGTGTTAACTGTCAAGTTTTCGGCAATGTTTATGCCATCTTCAGGGCTTTAGCTTTGAGGTTTGCTAGCAAAAAACAGCAATATGCATTGAGTCTCAGACTTTCAAATGCATTTCTTAAATAAAGACGTCAACAAATGTTTAGTCACAACACAGGTCACACAAACAACCAACATAGAGGTGTAAAACGCAAACTAAACAACGACCTTTACATGTTCAAATTACCAAAAAAATTACAAAATTCGTGGTTTGAAAACACACATTTTTCGATTTAAGGAAGATCGTTGTTTAGTTTGAATTTTACACCCATGCGTTTGTTGTTTGTGTGACCTGTGGAAGACACCGGGTTAGATTTTGTTGACGTACCTATGCTGTCTTGTATTTTTCTATTTACTGCGGATACTGTGCCGATGTTTAGGGTTTAGTTCTAAATGCAATACTTTTTCAGTGATACTATTAAGGAAGGTGAATTTAGTACTTTTTTGTTGCACAAATGATGGCCAGGTGCTTGAGAACCCTGGGCCTCCAAGACTACAGGGCCCCCAAAACCACGGGGCCTCTCCGCAGCTGCGAGCCCTGTGAGCCCTTAGTTACGCCACTGCTAGCACTAGGTTTCATGAACCTCTTTTAACCTTATGTTAGTGAAACGCTACATCCCAGTAGGAGAGTACGCTGTATAGTGCCAACGATCGAAGTACACCCGGCAGTAAAGTTTATGTCACTAATCTCTCAAGAAGTTGATCAAAACCACAGTTCTACGTGGTATATATAAAATAACCCTTATTGCAAACCCTTCTCTGTCCAGGGTAGTAATGTGATAATTTTCATATTAATAGTAGACTTATAAGTGAGACTAGCACTATCGTACAATGTCGAATTGTCTAAATGTTTACTTGTACTGTTGTCGGTCTGTACAGAATGTAATTTTCGTGCGCTAGTAATCGGTGCTTTAAGAAATAGGTAGTATATGTACTTTTATGTTAGTGAGCTTTCTTCCAACAAGACCTTCTGAACCTAAAATTAATAACAGTCTCATAACGTATTTGTATCTGGTTGTGGGTGGTAATTATTTATCATTTTTACATACTCCGAATCAAATTATTATCAACCTTAATGATAGCAACTCATCTGCATATGATTCTGACATGTGTTAATTTCCTTTAATATTTTCGTTTTTCATTTGTATTCATAAATAATATTGTTAGAATGTAAGTTTGTATGGAATTTTTGAATATTTTATAATGCTAGTGTCTATTAAAAATCTAATAAGCAACTAGGTTTAGTTTTCTTCTTTAATGTCAGGGGATGGTTCTGCTCTCAATATTCGGCACGCGACACTGTGCGTTGTATACTATATGTTTCTGATCATCAGATAAAAATATCTCTGTGAGAGATTAGTGCCATACTCATTGCCTCCCTTCTCCCAAACACGGAAGTGATTTCTAGTTGTTACTAGAGATTCCATTTGTAAGAGCTATGACTGTCACAAGAGAAAGTGTAAAATAATGTTTTTACCTTTTTCCTATACCGTCCTGTAATATTTAAGTCATACATTAGAACTTTTATGGCTTATTTGAATACAAAGGTGGTATGAACTAGGGCAAAATTTATTTGGACAGGTAAAACCAAGATATATTTTTAATGCCTTCAAAGCAGAACGATACCGGCAAAATCATTTAACAAAATCTTTTAATATCCGAGCGACTTTAATCCTTCTACTTCATCCTTTTTGAGTTTAGTTCACTTCAGATTACGAATTACTGGGACAAAGCTATCAGTAACAAATTTTCCCATCTAACTTCTTAATAATGAAGTACTTTCTACTTCTTTATTACATTTCAGCTGCTATTAAGCTAAACTTAGCGAGTGGTGAAATTCGAGTCCTTTGTTGTGAAAAAAGATAAACAGGGATGTTCACCCATCCTTGCAATTTTAAATAACTATGTGCATTGAGATATGCTACGTTAGTTAAGGATGTCCAGATGGTCATTGTTGGAGGAAGTGATACGTCTCCTTTGTCCATATTTCCTCATTACAGGATCATTTTCTTCCCCCAATGAGGGTAGGTCGTTAATATCTTAGGGTTAAAATGTAGTCACTTTCAATTTTATACAATGCTATTATCAGTAGTGATATCCCTAGGACTTTGGAAATAGAAGAGATACTTTTATGAAAATCGAAAGCTCGAAGCGGCAGACCGGGGACTGAAAACGGGGACAGAAAATTATGAGGCATTTGTCAATGTCCGAGGAATATTCGACGGAAAATTTCTTGAGAACAAACTCAACATAGTGAAACATTTATTTATTTATTCAAATCCATAAATTTTTTATGACTGAGTTGTGCTTATGGGATTTTTTTCTTTGATGAGGGCATCTATGTTTCGAAGATTATCTTTACCGAGACGTGAAATTTTAAGATGTATTTTGAAAAACACGATAATATCATACAAAATGAGGAAATTTTGGTGGCTGTTAGAAGTGTCAAAAAAATGTCCATTAAAATTGGTTGCAGGCCGATGCAAATATTCTAAGGTACAAATCTGGAGGGTGGGGAGTTGGATGACTTCTGAACAATTATAGACCTGTTATCGTAAACCCATTACGAGTTGTAAATAAATCGGGGAAGAGGATCTTTTTAGAACAAGTCACATTTATTTTACAGAAATCTGCGGGATCTAAATTTTATGGAATTGTTTAAAATAGTCTTTTAACACTTATGCACTGTTAAAACCCAAAATTCATTCAAAACTATAACAATTAACCCGAAACGATCAACCAAAATAAAGTAGCTATTTATATTATGCCTCTACATGAGTGCTGTTATTTTTAGGATTCTTTACCTGCTATCTATACAAAGGGTATATGGGTTTATCAGCGATTCAGCGATCAGTGTGACAGCTGCCGCGTAAGGATTATGGGCACAAACAAAACTACTGCAACGCACAAGAATATTTTTGATGTGGACGTGGAAGCGCGCAAGAACGCGCAGAAACGAGCACCGCAGCGTGTGTTCGCTGTGTTTCCAGCAGCTGTCGGTATACCAAAGGGAACTCTAGACGTGCTCGCCTACTTAGACGTAGCGTCGCGAACGGAAGCGGCGCGAAGAAAATTATGGATTTGACGCCAGAGAAGTTTACATTAGGTTATATGGCAGCCCGCCCACTCAGGCGGCGCGAAGCGAAGAGGCGCGTCGTTTGATGCGCGAATTCTCTTCGGACCAACCAGGCGTCGTTTCTCTTGACGCTTCGCTTCGCTTCGCCTATGGACGGTACCAGGCGGCGCCGGCGAGATGATACAAATATTTTTTGATGCCTCTCGCACATTTTCAGTGTTTAGCAGTATTATGTAGGGTGTGGTGCTAAATTGTACTTTCTGGTCGTGATACAAAGACATTCATTACAAAGATAATTTAATTAACCAGCATTTTATTTTGTCTTTTTTTCTTTTCTTCTTCGTCCATAGTGGCAATTAAACTCAATACAAAGAGTTCCTCTTCTGACGAACTGCTCAACGTATCTCGTTCAACTGCTTAAAAACAAATAAAATTCGCGTCGCGCCCTAAAAGCCGCGCTTCGCTTCGCGCCGCTTCGCCTCAGTGCTCGCCCACTTAGACGAAGCGTCGCGAACGGAAACGGCGCGAAGCGAAGCGTCATTTAACCGACGTCCGCCCACTGGGGCGAAGCGAAGAGGCGCGTCGTTTGATGCGCGAATTCTCTTCGGACCAACCAGGCGTCGTTTCTCTTGACGCTTCGCTTCGCTTCGCCTATGGACGGTACCAGGCGGCGCCGGCGAGATGATACAAATATTTTTTGATGCCTCTCGCACATTTTCAGTGTTTAGCAGTATTATGTAGGGTGTGGTGCTAAATTGTACTTTCTGGTCGTGATACAAAGACATTCATTACAAAGATAATTTAATTAACCAGCATTTTATTTTGTCTTTTTTTCTTTTCTTCTTCGTCCATAGTGGCAATTAAACTCAATACAAAGAGTTCCTCTTCTGACGAACTGCTCAACGTATCTCGTTCAACTGCTTAAAAACAAATAAAATTCGCGTCGCGCCCTAAAAGCCGCGCTTCGCTTCGCGCCGCTTCGCCTCAGTGCTCGCCCACTTAGACGAAGCGTCGCGAACGGAAACGGCGCGAAGCGAAGCGTCATTTAACCGACGTCCGCCCACTGGGGCGAAGCGTCGCGTCGCGTCTTTTATGGCGCGACGCGAATTTTATTTGTTTTTAAGCAGTTGAACGAGGTACGTTGTCTAGTGAGGTACGATGAGCAGTTCGTCAGAAGAGGAACTCTTTGTATTGAGTTTAATTGCCACTATGGAAGAAGAAAAGAAACAAAAACAAAAGAAAATTCTGGGTAATTAAATTACCTTCGTGATAGAGGTCTTTGTATCACGACCAGAGACTGCAATTTAGCACCACTTCCTACAAAATACTGCTAGATACTGAAAATATGCGAGAGGAATCAAGAAAAATGTTGATCTTCTCGCCGCCTGGTACTGTCCATTCAGGCAAATCGGAGCGAAGCGTCAAGAGAAACGACGCCTAGTTGGTCCGAGGAGTATTCGCGCGTCAAACGACGCGCCTCTTCGCTTCGCGCCGCCTGAGTGGGCGAGATGCCATATAACCTAATGTAAACTACTCTGGCGTCAAATCCACAATTTTCTTCGCGACGCTTCGCCTAAGTGGGCGAGCACGTTAAATTTGTACGCGTTCTGGCGCGCCCGTTTTGGACGTAGCAGAAGCAGACATTGCTTTTGAAACGGCTGACGGCACATTCGTCACCTACTGTGATCGGAATTTCTTTTATTTTGCGTAACTTGGACAGTATTTAAATAACCGCTAAAGGGACAGGCTACTGGAGTCGTGAGAAAATGATTAGGTTAATAAATTAATATTAATCGAAGCATGATTTATGGGATTCTACTAATCATACGTGTCATTCAGAAAACAAAAAAATCGACGGATTTCAAGGAATTGCAAATATTGTCGGTGTGTCGGTGTGCCTTTGAAAATCGTAAAGGCAAAAATACCGTCCTCACTTTTGTCTTTTAGAAGAGAAAAGGTAAAAATGTAGCAGTAACAAGGAACTGGTTTCCGAAGTGTATTTTATTACTAATGTCACTTGCGGTTTATAGCTCAGTCAACACGTAAGAATTTAGGCATATGATCACCTTCACTTAAAAAGGTGCAGCTACCTCGAGTGTCGCATTTTTGAAAAAGCATAAAGCGTTTGGGTTTGATTTTTCTAAAAGCAATACTTCCCAGAGGAAGAATTTGTTGCGGAATTGACGTAATTCCTTTACCAATGTATAGGTAAGGATAAATCATCTGCCACCACAGTTTTTCAACGCCTTACTAGTCTTGTAGTTCATCAGCCGAATCTTTCCTGTTTCTTCTGTTTCTTTACTGCATCACTTACTAAAATAAATACATTGGCGGCAAATAGCAATATCTATATCGCCCATATTGACAATGATAACTCTCGCGCTACGCGCGTACTGGAACGGTGAAGTCAAATGCTTGTTGCAGCGCGGAGCAGCCTATTCGAACTTTTCACGCATAGTGGTCAAACAATGCGCCCAGGAGCAACAAACACACTGCGCTGCACGGCGTGTTGCAGCGGGGCGTGGCGCGTTTGGTCCGGGCGCACCTTAGCATTGCATAAGTAGCTAAACCGTTAATAAAATTTCATCAGTCAGAAATCATCCAAGGCATAAGTTAATGAAGAAGTTCCATACCTTCAGTGATCAGCAAAATAGCGTAAGCTATTGAGAGAAACACAAGACCTCAAATTTAACATGACGAATTTCATGATTTAGAAAACACTTTAAGTATCCGTAGCACAGTCGTTAGTAGAAAGATGTGACCTTCGACTATTTGAAGAACATCTATCACACATTCCGGGGCTTTAGTCCTATAGCGTTTTCCAATTATCACTATAACGTTCACGTAATAATGGCATACTTGACCAGTGTGAAGTTCTAAGCCTTTCTATAATTGCTATCTGGAAGTACACGGAACAGCAATTTTAAATTAATAGACTGTGCAATCAATCCTTTTTGCTTCATTTGCAGAGTTCTGAAAAACTGCTTTTAATCGACTTTTTCATAGAAATAATGAAGCTCTATTGCCTTGTACCTCACAACTTAATTGACATCGTCTTAATAGAGAAAGTTCGTTAAGAAAGACGAATCGGAATGAGGGTACATTCTTTCGTTTGGAACGCGAAGACTTTGAGAAAAATATAGGATAAAGTTGGGTCTACTGCCTTTTTATGCCAGTTTCCCTTGTAGACAAGCTAATATGAAAATCAGGTGATAATTGTCAATACGCCTTGACCACTGACAGTTCTCAAAAGTGCCTTGTATACGCGTACTCAACTGCTCTTCTGCATTTTGTCATCTGAAGTACCACCATACCTCAATGAAAAATTTGCCACTATGCTGAGTTTCCACATAATAATAATTAAATTATTTATATTCAACGCAGTTACAAATGATAGTAGTATTTCCCTGGAGTTAAAAAATATGAAATCAATAAACAAAGAAACATAGATGGCGCCTATTTCGTAAACACGAGAATTCAACATTAATTCTTCTATTGTCATTTATATTTTGTTTGTTATTCATTCAGAAGTCATAATGCACACTTTAATACAGAGTAAGTCCTAAGTATGGAACGCCTCAATCATCTTGAAAACGACTTTCATGAATTTTGGGGTATCGAGGTTTTACATTAAGACTGATCTCACTATGATATTATAATGTTGTTAAATCTACCGTTTTTCCGAAAGTATAAACTTTGTTATTCCAAAATGATGACCCTATATATTTATACATTTTTAAATGCTTAGAAAATACTGATTACTTTTTGTATAATACTTCCTGAGCCTCATAATTTCGGAGTTACAACACTAAATTTACTTTGCATTCGCCCAAGTTAAAATTATTAACTAAGATAGCTATGTTTACTGTCGAAAATTCAGACATATTGCAAAATGTACTGCGATGTTTCAAGAATCACATGGCTTATTCTATTGAAGTAAATGGACAACACTTTGAGCATCTGCAGCAACCGCCTTCATGTTTTTTCAAGTTAATGTCTTATTTTAAGTTGGGCGGGTGCAATGTAAATTTAGGTATAACTCCGAAATTATGACGTTTAGGTATAGAAAATATCATATTAAAAATAATAATCAATATATTCCAAGGATTTAAAAAAATGTATAAATATACAGGGTGGGCCAATAGTGCGTGGACGGAGGATTGTGGGCTTACTAAAAAATATTTCAAAAATCTGTCACTTGATCATGGCAGGGACCCTTGAGGACTATAACGTAAAAATATTTTCACTTAAATTTTGACGTTTATACAGGGTGATTCATATCAAACTTACATTTTTTTGAATGGAACCCCCTATATATTATTGCATATTTGGCTTCCTTGGTCAATTCTAGTGTGACTTCATGTATCACACATGAAACTTTAAACGAACCATTTAGGCGCAAATCACCTTTTTTGGTATAAGTAGGTATCAGAAAAAAATTGAATATCGCAGCGAATATAAAACTTAGAAGGCCGTGACTTTGCGGTACGACTAAGCATGAAATGCGTCACTATAGGTCAGATGGCTAAATTTGAATTCTTTTTGTACTTATATTAGAGGATAAATTAAGGAAACTTCAATCACAGATAACTCGATTTTTTCAAATGGGAATGCCTTAGTTGGCTTAAAGAATCAAATGTGAAATCTGATTACCTTTCTAGCAATATAGCATTCTCGATATCAATCTTTTTTTGTTTTCATTTTATTTTAAATTTTCAGCCAAATCGGTGTTTTTCAATTTTCCTGTATGCAAGCAACCTAGCAGGCCATGAAAAATAAACAAAAGCTCGCTAGTATGGAAGAAACCAACTAACTTAGTAGAAAGATGCAAACTAACTAGAGCAACGAGGCAAGATTATGAAAATTCCTTACAACATATCAGCTCTAACCAGAAACAATAGCGGTAACAAGAACGCTCATTATTCACAGCCTACTAGCTATTAGCCAATTTCCAAAGTCAGTAAAAAAATATTTAATCAAAGGAAAACTACTAGTGATTGTTGCTGGCAGTAGAATATCTATGTCTTCTGAATAAATTTTTACATTTAATGCTATAAAAAAGTAGCCATTTCCGTAAGTCAAAAGCAATAATACCTCTGACTGCAACCCTTCAAATTATTCAGTAGGTACTTCTACTTATTAGCCAAATCTTGGAAAATGAAACTTGAATCGCAGTTTGTAAACATAATTTAGTTTGCAGAAAACTACATAAAATAAATACAATTAAAACATAGCGTAATTAAAAAATTCTAGCAATTACTTCAATAGATGTTCAGAATGCTCCAATTGGAGATATCTTCACTTTTGACTTAACTAAACGGAAACGACTAATTTTTTTATTCCATTAAATGTGTAATTTCATTTTGTTTATTTTTCATGGCCCGCTGGGTTGCTTGCACGCAGGAAAATTGAAAAACACCGATTTGACTGAAAATTTGAAATAAAATGAAAACCAAAAAAGATTGATATCGAGAATGCTACATCGTTAGAAAGGTAATAAAATTTTATATTTGATTCTTTAAACCAAAATAGGTATTCCCATTTGAAAAAATCAAGTTATCTGTGATTGAAGTTTCCTTAATTAATCTACTGATTTCTCCAAGTACAAAAATAACTCAAATTTAGCCGTCTGAACTAAGGTGACGCATTTCATGCTTAGTCGTACCGCAAAGTCACGGCCTTCTAAGTTTTATAATCGCTGCGATATTCAATTTTTTTCTGATACCTACTTATATCAAAAAAGTTGATTTGCGCCTAAACGGTTCGTTTAAAGTTCCATGTGTGATAGATAAAGTCACACTAGGATTGACCAAAGAATCCACGTATGCAATAATATATAGGGGGTTCTATTCAAAAAAATATAAGTTTGATATGAATCACCCTGTATAAACGTCAAAATTTAAGTGAAAATATTTTTACGTTATAGTCCTTAAGGGTCCCTACCATGATCCAGTGACAGATTTTTAAAATATTTTTTAGTTAGCCCACAATCCTCCGTCCACGCACTATTGGCCCACCCTGTATAAGGTGATCCATTTGAAATAACAAAGTTTACTATAGCTCCAGAGAAACGGTATATCTGACAACATTGTAAATATCATCGAAAGATTGGCCCTATTACAAAACCTTCCTACACCAAAACTCGTGAAAGTCATGCAAACCGTTTCCGAGATAATTGAGGCGTTCCATACTTTAGACTCACTCTGTATAAAGTAATAACGAAAGTCAAATAGTTTAGACTACGAAAAGTATTATACAAAGTGGAAAATGGAAATGACTAATTTTGTTATCCCTTAAATATGAAATTTGGTTCTGAAGATGTTAGACTGTGAGCAAAAATTGCTGGTAGTTTTCTTTTTGTTTCAAAATTTTTAAACGTTTTGGAAAGTTGTCAAGGTCTAGTAGACCTCAGTAGCTAGTAAGCTGTGAAAAAAACTCTTCTGTCATACTCCAGCTTCTCAGTGACATTAGATATCTTACCGCTGTTGTTCCGGTTAGAGCTAATATGTTGTAAGACATTTTCATAACCTTGCCTCGTTACTCTAGTTCGCTTACATATTTCTACTAAATTAGTTGGTTTCTTCTATCTTAACGGGCTTTCTTTATTTTTCATGACATGTTAGGTAACTTACACGCAAAAAAATTAAAAAACTCCAATTTTACTAAAAATTTTAAATAAAAAGAAAACAAAAAAAGATTGGTGTTGAGAATCCCATATCACTAGAAAGGTACATTTAATTCTATAAACCAACATAGGCATTCCCATTTGAAAAAATCATGTCATCTGTGATTGAAGCTTCCTTGACTAATCAACTGATTTCTGCAACCACATAAAGAATTTAAGTTTAACCGTCTGACCTAGGGTGACGAGTTTCATGCTTAGTCACGGCTTTCTAGATTTTATAATCGCTGCGATATTCAATATTTTCTGATACCTACTTATGAAAAAATGGTGATTTATCGGAACTAGCGAATTATAATTTTTGGGGGATAAATTAGAGCAAATATAGTATCTTTTCTTATTACTGTGTCACCCAATGAGGAATTGTTTTTGATCACGTGACGTCCGATACAAAATTTTTAATGGGACACCCTGTATATTCGTGACCTTTTGTGTTCCTCCCGATAAAAAAAATCCAACAAACTAGCACACCTGAGGTCTAAGGTGATTCGTTCAAGAGCTACAGCTACTTAAAGGATGGTATCACTACCATTGATTATAACATGTACCCGTACAGTTAAATTACTTTGGTAGTGTTTCATAATGGTAGTGGTACAGTCCTTTAAGTACCTGTAGTTCTTGAATTAATCACTTTAGACCCCAAGTGTGCAGTTTGTTGGAATTGTTTTATCGGGAGGAACACAAAAATTTACAAATAGACAGGGTGTCCCATTTGAAATTTTGAAAGATACTATATTTGCTCTAATTTACACCCCCAAAATTATAATTCGCTACTACTGCCCAGTTCCGATATATTGCTTGTCTTAATCGTCGTGGGACCCTGTATAAAGTCACACTAGAATTAGCCAAGTAATCCAAATATGTAATAATACGTAATGAAAAATATGTAAGTTTGATATGAATCACCCCGTACAAACGTCAAAATTTAAGTAAAAATATTTTAACGTAAGGGTCCCTACCATGATCAAATGGCAGTCTTTTAAAACGTGTTTTAGTAAGTCCACAATCTTGCGTCCACTCACTATTGGTCCACTCTGTACATTTTTTACATATAATATTGGACAAGTTCCCCCTCAGAGCGCCAATAGAATTGGTAATTTTCATCTTTTTATGACTAAATAAACATTTTCAAATACACTTTCATTTTGAAGACTAAGCGACTTGGGAAAGAAATATATGCCACATTTTCGTCGAGTGTAAGTGTATCAACCTTTACATATCAAGGCCCAGTTCGACAGTCATTGGCAATCTATGGTGGTCACTTAAGGCGGGTTCTGACTGTTCAGTTTCATTGAATCAGTTTGACTGAATCAGCATTAAGGCGGGTTCTCACGATTCAGTTTCGCTGAATCAGTTTGACTGATTCAGTGATACTGAACAGATAATGAACGTGAGAACTTTTCGCTAAAACTAATCAGTGGGTTTGTACTTCCAGTCAAAATGAATCCCAGTCCTACTTTTCATTCATTTTGACTGAATCAATATTAAAAAAATTAGTACAAACGGACGTGCGAGAATGATCTCTGTCATCATGAGTGTCATCAGTTTTAGCACTTCAAAGTTACGGCGGGTTCTAACTGTTCATTTTCACTGAATCAGTTTGATTGATTCAACATTCATGAAAACGACGTTTTCATAACCTTGAAGTGCTAAAACTGATGACTCTCATGATGACTGAAAGTACAAACCCACTGATCAGTTTTAATGAAAACAGGTGTTCTCACGTTCATTATCTGTTCAATATCACTGAATCAGTCAAACTGATTCAGCGAAACTGAATCGTGAGAACCCGCCTTTGGCTGACAAAAGGTTAATCAATTGTTATTGTGAAGCTCTACTTCACTAAGAAAACCGATGTTTAAACTTATTTATCTGCTCTCACTAAGTTATACAGCGATTACCAAACTACTTTTTGAAAGGTAATGCTACCTATAAACAAACAGCTTGAACTATTTTTCATAACTCACGCTCCATCCGTGGGTTTTGAACAACGCCTACTAGATACCAGTAGCGATCCCTTGGGAATACATATGATTAAGCACACGCTATAATAACTGCAAAGGTGGCCATGGTATGAGGCGTCAAACAATAGTTCGATGTTGTAGAGTACCTATTTATTTTACAGAAGTAAGGTTAAGTTGTCAATAATTAGTAATAAATTATCGAGTAAATTATTATGTATTTAAGTCCTACTATTAATTGCTTCGGTCGTACATAAAGTATAGTATTCAACTTGCAGTAAAGGTAATAACTCACTTGTTGATTTATAGCACTCGCATACGGCTCGTGCAAACTTCAACTGCATGAGTTACTGTCATTACCGCATCGTAACTATTATCTTCAAGATGTCATCAACTTTTTGACGGATAGGTCTTGGAACACTGCCATACCCATAAACCCAACCTAACCCTCGAATGCAGTGCAATTGATTATTCTTCTCAATAATAATTAATTATATATATTTCGATACCGATACCCCTATAAAATTGTCGATACCAGCTTGGAATCGGTCATTCACATAATATAAAATAGAAAATATATATACTTGATACCTTGCAACAAAAACTGAAGAACCTCTTTTAATTATGATTAAGAAACTCTATTCATAAAAATATAGGGAAGAATATTAAAAGATACGTTTTTGTACGTGCACAGCACTATCGTGTTTTGAAATGTACTGAAATTGATCCAAGATGTACTGAATACCAGAAAAACGTTCTTGAAAGCAGGTTAATCAGAGCTTTTAACACTTGAACCTCCGATTATGAAATGGATGGTTGCCGCTTACCATCAGTTTTCTTTTAACCACTAATAATTAACTGACGGTTGCGAAGATGATTCTTCATTTTATTTCCAAAAAAGTCTGGCACTAGTTACAAAGTATCTGTTGTCGTTCGGTTATAGACTGATCTAAGTGTCAGCTTGCATTTAGAGAAATCAGTTTAGCCTGTGAAAAAATAAACATTCATATCGCGTACACGTGTTGAAAACTGATTACAAAAATGTCAGACTCAGATATTCCCCGAATATATTCGCATTTGTTTTCAGAACCATTAGCGACATCACACAGATTGCCTCAGGGTTTTTCCCCGAGGAATGACTTTTATCCAGGATAATATAAGCATCAATGCTCTCACACGCATATCAAACAAATCGCACGTGGATGTGTAAATGCGAATGACATTTTCTGATTTGCAACTTTAGATGGTCAGATAAAAGTTTTTCATACTTGTTTAGATTCGGAAATGTATAACAAGCTTTGTATATACGAAACATTTCTAATTTCCGTTGGAATACTTGCACCTGGTACCTTTACAGTATAAATTTATTTCATAAACGAAGTACATACTTTAGCAGCAACAATTGCAAATATACAGGGTGAGTTTTTAGTACGGGCTCGGTCGATAACTCCACTACTGTAGAAGATAGCGAAAAAAGTTGTAAATAAAAGTTGTAGCCACGGATATGCTCCTTGCTCAGAAAATATTTTGATTTATACAGGGTGATCCATAACTACGTGGTAATGCAAACATGCATTTTTTTAAATGAGACACCCTATATATTATTCCATATTCAAATTCTAATAATGATTTCCGTTCCTACAATATAGGATATTGTTACATTATACAGGGTATTTCAAAAGTTATGACCATTTTTATCTCCAAATCGCAGTCAAATGAACGTACTGTATATCAAAAAGTGATGAATCAAAAATAATGTTTTTTACACTAATGGATAAAAAATATCATTTAGTTTTAAAATCAGCTATAAATAAAGCTCGTGACGCATATTCGTATACAGGGTGATGTAGAATGCAAAATACAGGTTTTCTCTTTTTTTTCAAATGTAACCCCCAATATTTTATTATACCAAAGAAATGCTTTTAATATGCCCTTTCATCTTTGTATAGCACTTATTGTACCTACGTCCATCAGTTTCCGAGATATTTCGATTTCTCGGTAAATTTAAAATATAGCATCTATTTTTGTACTGAAATTTATTTATTTTGAGCAAGTTCTATCGAATTTGTTTTTTGTTTAACGAACAACTAAATTATAAGGTCATGATAGTATTTGATGAATCCAAAACCCGGAATCATCGATATAATAAAGTCAAGTATGCCGAGGAAACGATTTTGTAGGCGTGACGCATAATTATCAAGCAGATTTATCAGGTATGCTTTGAAAAATTGACGGTTTTCATAACCTGCTCAATAATTCCGTACTGTGTGAAAAACGAGCTTTAAAAATAATTTTTCCATTGAGAGTATTTAGGAGAATATTTGAGAAATTGCCTACTTGCCTCTAGAATGTATCAACTATGAATAGCAATATCCAGAACGGAGGCACTCTAAAACCAATGCGTTTGAAAGATTGAAGAATCGTTTTATTTGGACCGTGTCGTTTAATATTTCATAGCCTACCTGATAGATCTGCTTGATAATTATGCATGACGTCTATAAAATTGTTTCCTCAGCACACTTGACCTACATTATCTCGTTAATCCAGTGTTCTGACTGGATCAAGTACTATTATGGCCTTCTATTTTAGTTGTTTGTTAAGCAAAAATAAAATTTGATAGTATTTTCTCAAAATAAATAAATTTTAGTAAACAAATAGAAGGTATATTTAAAATTTGTAGAAAAATCGAAATATCTCAGAAACTAATGAATTTAGCCATAACAAGTGCTATACAAAGATGAAAGAGCATATTAAAGGCAATTCTTTGGTATAATAAAATATTGGGGTTTAGATTTAAAAAAAGAGAGAAAATCGAGATTTTGCATTCTACATCACCCTGTATACCAATATGCGCAGCGGGCTTTTTTTATAGGCGATCTTAAAACTAGATGATATTTTTTATCCATCCGTGTAAAAAAATTGATTTTTGATTAATTACTTTTTGATATACAGTACGTTCAATTGACAGCGATTTGGATATACAAATGGCCATAACTTTTGAAATACCCTGTATAATGTAACAACACCCTATATTGGAAGAACGGAAATCATTGGTAGAATTTGAATATAGAATAATATATAGGGTGTCTCATTTAAAAAAATGCATGTTTGCATCACCACGTAGTTATGGATCACCCTGTATAAATAAAAATATTTTCTGAGCAAGGAGCATATCCGTGGCTACAGCTTTTATATACAACTTTTTTCGATATCTTCTATAGTAGTGGAGTTATCGACCGAGCCGGTACTAAAAACTCACCCTGTATATATTGCATATTGAATTAGATTTTGGTAAAATCGCTCATACATAGCTAGGAAACTTTTTGTGATAAACTACACTTTTGGTCAATCACGTGTGAGCAAAGATGCATTGATGGCGCTCTGCATATGTAGCAGAAACCATCTCCACTGAGGAGCGCATTGAAATTTGGTGTTTGACAGCTCTCGGTAAGAGAAATCACTCTAAACAGTGTGACGGTAAATGAAGCTTACACGTCAAAACTAAAATATATATGGAGATCTAAAGCACTAAAAACGTTACTGTTGAGCAAAGCTTACTATAAGCTTGAGGAATACTTAAACCATCAAACAATCAGACAGTAATTTTTTTAATTGGTCTAATGTCTTTTGGCTGTAAGGTATTTCTAAGTGAATCATTTTTTGCTTGCTGTTTTGTCATCAACTTTTGCTGTAGTTTTTTTATGTAATAAGGTATTACTTCGCCTATTATTTGGTGTATCTGTATAATATACATAAGCTATATGAATGCAAAATAATTAAAGCTTAATGTGATTAGATAAAAGTCAGACTATTAAAAATGTTTTATCTTACGTTTTTTACATAAATTTGCAGTTCTTTTAAAATCATGTCAAACTTGGATATATGAGTGCTATGTGTGGATATATTATGGTTGTTTTTCATGGATTTCGGTAAACGATTGAAACTATAACTTTCCTTCACTACGTTTCGGTTTATCTCAATCTAAAAGAAGAAAAGAAAAGAAATATAAAGTATATAATATTAAGAGTCACCCAAATTCAATAAATTTCAGAGCAGATATAAATCAATTAGGCGATTTATATATACATCTGTGTATTTTAAAATATCCTAAAAACGCCGTACTGGTCATTCAGCTCTCTCAACCCGTAGAGGCTGTTTCACAAACAAAACCTTTTTACAGAAATGTAACCGACATCTGAAATTAACGTAAGTAGGTCTGTTAGTGTTATTTTCTGTGTTTGAGTAAATTCAATTCTTTTATATTCATTTTCAATAAACGAAAATGAAATCACTAAGTTTATGTTTAAAAGTCTATACATTTATAGTTAGTTATATTTCTACTTCACACATACAACTTATAATTATTGTTTTATTTAATTGTTTTTTTATGTTTTTTTTATTTTTATTCTTATTTTTATTATATACAGATCATTTCCTATTCATTTATAGACACCTGAGGATGGTTTAGATCAAAATAAACCGAAAGGTAGTGAAGGAAAGTTATAGTTTCAATCGTTGACCGAAACCCATGAAAAACAACCATAATCTATAGTCTAGAAAAATAAGCATAAATGTGTGGATATAGTGCTGTTTATTACTATTGTGATTCAGTGTACTAGAAATGTTCGCACGTAATTTGACACACTCAGTGTTGTCGTATCGATGACCTCCTAAGTAAATATTTTTTGATTATTGCGTATTTTTCTTAATAATTTATCTATAGAAGTTGACAATACACGTAAATACCTGATCACACAGACTGAGCAAAATAATGTCTCCTGGCCCAAGTACGCCATCCATTTATGATAGCTGACCAGATCAAGTGCGACTGTTATACATTGTGCTGAGATTATATTCTGCCCATTACCTTAGTAGACAGCATAGATATACGGGCAAACCAACAAAAAGCGTGTTTCGTATCTTTGCTTTTAGATATAAATTGAATTTCATCACAGTCGGGTGACTTCGTATACATGGGTGATATGAGTGTATACAGCTTATACATCGGAAAAGGGCTGAATTCGATATTGCGACATTTTCAGTTAGATAGGAAGGTTACTGGACCAGCTAAATCGATTTTGGCGTGTTTGGGTTATTTTTTACCAGAATATCAATCAGGCGAGACTGAAATAAACCCTCTCGAACTTTTGACAGCACTGATTTACGTGTAAATGACTGACCATCATCCTTATATACCTGTTACCTTGGAATTAATTTATGTTCACTTTTCCTTGAAACTCAACTAGCTTGGGTGCGTAAATTTGTGACTTAGTATATATGCTACCTTCTTTTTTTGGGCGATAGGGTCCAAATCAAACACAACTTTAGTTTAAACTTGCCACCATTTCGAAAATTATATTTCCATCTTAATCTTCTTCATAATTATTACCTCCTAAAAGCTTCAGGTCCCTAACGCTACTTCTTGAGGTGCCAAAACTTTCCGGAATTTTTTCAAATCTGAAGTATTATTTTAGTTTAGCCTGTCAAGAGCCTGAGTTAATTATCTATTATTTTATATCAATAATCGTCATCACCAATGACTACTGCATGATCTAATATTGTGAAATATGTCAAGCTACAAACGGGTGCCAATAATTTCGAAACTCCTTGATTATATATGGACAAACTCTTAAGCTGACCAGTACTACATACAATGAAATGATACATCATGCTAATTGTTCAAACAGTGAGTCTCCCACTGATCAAGGTAATCTTGATACAAACGAGTATATACCCATCCCGTCCCATGACGATTAAGACAAGCAATATATCGGAACTGGGCAGTAGTAGAGAATAATAATTTTGGGGGTGTAAATTAGAACAAATGTTCATCACGCATCTTCTCTTATCATTGGGTTCCTTAATGAGATATTTGTTTTTGGTCACATGACGTCCGATTTAAAAACTTTAATGAGACACCCTGTATATTAGCGCCTTTCTGTGTTCCTCCCGACAAAATAATTCCAACAAACTAGCACACTTGGTGTCTACAGTGACTAATTCAAGAGCTACAGGTAGTTGAAAGATTGTACCATTACCATTAAGACAAACAATGAAACGAACCTATCATAGGGGTACATGTTATAATTAATGGTATAGTGATACAATCCTTTAAGTACCTGTAGCTCTTGAACAAGTCACTTTAGACCCCAAGTGTGCGGTTTGTTGGAATTGTTTTATCGGAAGGAACACACCTTGTTGTTCATATACAGGGTGTCCCATTAATAATTTTGAATCCGACGTTACGTGACCAAAAACAAATACCTCATTGGTCAACACAATAACAAAAAAAAGACAACATTTGCTCTAATTTACATCCCCAAAATTATAATTGTTTACTACTGCCCAGTTCCGATATATTGCTTGTCTCAATCATCGTGGGACACCCTGTGTATACTGGCATTCCCAAATTACTGCTGTTACAAAGAGTTTGTCGAGCAATGTGTTGATTTGGTCACAGAAGCAACAGCCATAGTATCAAGACTGAAGTCCAGATCTTTGATTCCAGCATGGCGTGCTCAAAGCCATCATCTTTTGACATTTCAGCCTCCAAACATTGCCAACTAACCTGAAAATTCTTCCCAATAAAACAATCCTGATTACGAATTAGACCAAGAATGTATTTTTTCTAATAGTTTCCTCAACTGTTCGAACTATCCTGTGACAATAAATTGCTTTGAAAACTGACATTTTTGTTATTTTCACTTGTCTGTCTCCTTTCGTTGTATAGTGGCAGCTCAAAGTATTCAATGTGTACCTTCATTTTCCGTGAGTTCAGGTTCATATGTAAAGGAACCATTGTGCAACCAACTGATAAGCAAACTAATGTTACCAATTTAATAAAAAAATACAGTATTCCATTTTTACCGTCTTTTAGCAAATTTAGAATCTTGGTGGTGATGTCGTATATTTTCAATAATTTTAATTGCAAACCGATCTCATACCACACTAACTTTTATATACCCAAGCTTTCTGATATTTGCAAAAAAGAAATTTCACTCCACCCTAATGCCACCCAATGCTGATGTTATAATAACTTACATATGCCTGACCTTTTCTGGCTTCTGGGTGAGAGCCCAGACCAAACCGACGGAATGTCACACTGACACACTGACTGTCTAACTGTGACATAAAGACAAAAGTTCTCTCTGCATATCGTCTCGACAGCTATCGTCGAGTAGTAGCTTGTAGATAAAATCGCAAGGTGTACCTAGTCGTACAGGTTGATTGAAAAATGTCTCCTGGCCACAGTATGCCAATCCCTTAGTAACAAAATATATCTATGGGAAAAGCAAAAAAAAACAAAATCACAATATGCAGCAGAAAATTCTAATAAAAACTTGAAAGGCTTAAATAAGAGGTATCGCTACTTTTGACTGAAATCACTACCCGCTTTGCCATTAAATGTGAAATTGTATTTTGAAGCTAGACTGCCTGAAATAATAGCTGGTAGTTTCCTCTTCATTTCAAAATATTTAATCATTCTAGAAATTTGTCAACCAATCGCTACTACAAAAGTATGACAACGTCCTCTTAATCACTGAGACTGCTCATTCTTATCTATGTGAAATCGTTCTTTGCTGTTTAAATCAACTGAGAGTCAATGAACCCGTGTGCGACTACTGCAACTATAAATGCATCGACCTCGTCACCGATCGGCCCATGTGCGAATGGCAGAAGCACCAATTCCATGGATCGAGCATCTCGTACGACTATAAATGCGTCGATTAGCGCGACATGTGCGGAGCCGCTTCCAAATCACAGCACACATTAGTCATAAGCACCTCCTTAATTCACTAAAACCTAGGAAGGCTCCTGGTCCAGATGTCAACGAATTCCTATATCACCTAGGACTACTGGCGTAGTTCTGGCTCCTCCAACTGTATAACTCCTGCTGGAGTGACAAACTAATACCAAAACTACGGATAAAAGCCAGGGTAGTCGCTGTCCCTGTGTCCCTAAACCGGGGAAACCTCGCGAAGACGCTAAGGGCTAACAACTAGTATCCCTCCTTTGTTCTACCTCCAAACTGTATGAGCGGCTCATCCTGAATAAAATATACTCACACGTAGAAAACCAGGTAGTTCCCCAATTATCTGGATTCAGATCCGTTGTATCCTGCACTGGCCAGGAACTAATTCTCACACAACATATAAAAGATGGTTTAGAAGGGAGAGAAAAAATGGGGGCGGTGTTTGTTGACCTTTCGGTGGCATAAGATACCATTAACCCTAGCAAGAATGGTCTAATACTACAAGTTAAATCAGCTATGCCGAAACTTAGCTAAAACCCAAACCTACCTATTCTATCTTGATAACCAGCAGGCGAATAAGGAACAGCAAATGAATGGAATTCGACCACGCTACAGCACTGCCCAAATCTAGTTCACTTGGGTGTTACCTCATATAGGACTCTGTCCTCTAAAAAACACATTAGAGAAGACTAGATCAAAAGCGAGTACAAGGAACGATTTTATACGCAAGCTGGTTGACTTCCAATGGAGGGCCTACCCTTTCGTCTTGAGGACGACATCCCTTGCCATGTGCTTTGGTACAGCCGAATACGCACGCCATGTATGACAATTTGACCATACCCTGACCAACACCTGTAGGATAATCACGGGCTGGCGAAAACCTACCAACCTGGACCACCTATACATGTCAACCCCCTCAAATTGGGGGAGAAGTCTCATGTTTGGTTGATTGAAGTAGACAGCCATTAGATATAGGACAAACCCCATATGGGCTCAAGCCTCCAACATCTAGAATTAAATCCAGGAAAAATTTCATTATGTCCACAAGCCCCCTGACAGACTCGAAATCAGTACCCAGAAGGTATTGTGGAAGCGACAGCTAACACAACTGAAAGGCTCCCTGCCGGATCACAACTGGAAAGTAAGACCTGAAAAACTCAACAGGATAAGATGCCAAATAGGCAGGTCTGGGGATGACTTAGTGAGAGGGGGGTACGCTGGGGGCGATTTATGCGCCTGCGGGAAGAACCAGACGATGGAGCATCTCCTATCATTCACATCCTTAAGAACCCCTTGCACATTCCAGGACCTATGCGAAGCGAACGACACGTCGGTGCAGTGTGCCAGACACTGGAAGGAGATCTGAGCAAATACAAACGCATTTTGACTTGTAAGGTCTGTGGTCGTCACACATATTTGTTTTTCTTTTCTTCCTCTAATAATTACTTATTAACTAAATATATATAAAAATAAAAACAAAAATCTCCAATTAATTCTAGTGTAGCTCAGACATGACTAAATAAATAAGCAGACGATGTATAATCTAACAAAGACAGATGAACCTATCTTCAGGATAATATAAATGTGAATAAAGTGCTGTCGAGTTAGATCGGGTCAGCGATAATGGAAGAAATTAACCACAGCAGATTTTGACCTTTATCTACAAAAATTTTCATCTCCATCATTTTTATAGCTCTTTTATAGCCTCTTTTTACAAATATTTCAAATAATACCTACTTTGTGCAAGCTTGAAGGAAATGAATTAAATTGCACTACTCTTATACGCGCAAGCAATAATTTCATTATTTCTACGCATCATTTGCAGCTCGCCTGTAGGTTGCAAGGATGATCGAATGGTTATTATTTGAATAGGTATTATCCACGTAGTGTGTTTTTATTATTCTATTGGCTCTGATCTGAGATCAACTGGCCAGTTGTATGAGGCATTTATTTTTTCTTAATAACTATGAACGTAATCATATTGCTCTACATTAGCTATAGCTGAAAGTTACAGTGCTTTTTAACTTGCACACAAAATTTATATAATATTTTCTATGCACAGTTATCTTCACTAGCTGGTATAGTGATCATATTAGCAAGTAACGGAAGATAGCTTGACAATCTGTAACACAGGTCTGTTACTGATCAATTGGCATTCTAATATACAGTGTTCAGCAGTACCAATCTCTTCACGTCTGCAGTGAGGATCATCGTCTAAACCTATTCTGGTTTTTTGTTGAGGGCTTAAGCAATGCCCACACCTCAATCTGAGAAGGGTTCTCACAAGTGGTATATTCGTTTCTTTCTTAAACCAAGGCTCTGTTTTTATGTTTGTATGTCGCTCCGGATGGATCTCTATGATAGCGTTCGCTCCATTTTTCCTTCAGGTGCTTGTTTAACATACTGCTCAAGTCAAGTTAAGAGACGTTTCAGCCCCGATGAAGGAGGGACATATTTTCTGAAACCTTGGAATTATAGAGTTATAGGAACACATATTGCCTGTATCCCAGGATCAGAGTTGGTTATTAGTCTCGCATACGTTCTCCTTTATGACGCTTGCCACAGCCAATTTCGAAGTATACACAAGCTTTGCAGCATGTGTGACTGCTCGTTTTGTGCCCTGTCAAAACACGTTCCATACCCTATCATCAACTTCCGCTGGAAACTCTAACAACTTTAAAGTGTGACACGCTGTTTGCAGCCTCTGATATGTTCGGAAAATGAAGGCAGCAGAGCAGACTGAAATATGAACGTGAAGCAGAGCGCGAATGGTTGATCAGTTGTGACGTCATAAATCGGGATCGGCTTTTGATCTGAGCACAACATAGAGCTTCGAATGTAATTAAGTTGATGAAACGAATAACTAATGGACTGATTTAAAGTACCAATAGATTGGATAGGTTACTTCCAGATATCTAGAAAGTGTAGACTGGTAATACGAAACAGAATAGGTTATTATTTATTGGTCAAGCTTTATATGAATCTAAGAATTCTTCTACATGCCATGAGTCACAACTAAAGGTGTTTTTCTTAGAATATTTCAGTGTCCTCGAAGTTCAGTACCTCACTTATAACCTCAGCGGCTTGCCTATATTTATGATGATGACGGATGGCATAGTCTCATTCCAATATACAGGGTGTCCCACGACGACTAAGACAAGCAATATTTCAGAACTAGCGAATTATAATTTTGGGGGTGTAAATTAGAGCAAATACGTCCGATTCAAAAATTTTAATGGGACACTCTGTATATTTGTGACTTTTTGTGTCTCTCCCGATAAAACAATCCCAACAAACTAGCACACTTGGGGTCTAAAGTGAGTACTATCATTATGAAACACTACCAAAATAATAACTATAGAGGTACATGTCATAATCGAAGGTAGTGGTGCCATCCTGTAAGTACCTGTAGCTCTTGAATTAATGCTTTATCGGGAGGAAAACAAAAAGTCACAAATATACAGGGTGTCCCATTAGAATTTTTGTATTGTAGAGGTCAAATTGGTGGCTGTCAAAATGAGCTGTAAGAAAATGCAGGCTTCTACTGGCAAGTTCTATGTTTTAATTTATTATAAGCAATCAATGAGACCACCATAGCTTTTTAAAAAAATATACAGTTAATCCTTGCATGACGTCTATGTGCTTACTTTGTGCTCTATTAGAATACATCCCAATTCAATCGACGCCTGCTGGAAAGATTAACAACATTAAAGTTTTTCTATACGAGTTTTGACAGGTTTATTCGTTTATACTTTTCCAAAGAACTGCTTCCCAACATATCTACTACTAGTACGAATTTTGCCAACTAGGCACTAGCGTGCAATTTCATTTATTCGTCTGAGAGCTAAACAGCACTGACGAGCCTTAACAAAAGCGAAATGACGTCATCCGTGATTGGTTTCGGATGCATGAGTAATACTGCTGCTCTTTAAATAGCTAATTTATACAAGCCAAAGTACTGAAGTGGTCAGACTGGTTACCAACCAAAACCAACTGTATGAAAATGCAGGCGACATATTGCAAATTCTATGTAGTAATGTGTTGGATACATTTTAGTGATCCGGTAATTACATTTTAATTTTACAAGGGCCTGCTGCTATACATACAAACTAAATATCTATATTGTTATTATCGGATATATATAGTATTGCTTCCTAGATACGTGCTACCTTATGACGTTTTCTAGAACTAGCTTAGAAGTTTACGGAAGCTCTGCTACATGTGTAGCTGTTCGCAATGTGCTCCGCTAGAAAATGTTCTATATCCTGTCATCACCCTCCGCTGGAAACTTTAACAATTTTAAAGTGGAACACGCCGTTTATAGCTTCTGATACGCCTGGAAAACGATGGTAGTGGTGGGTTAAAAGGATCGTTGGGATTAAAGTATGCACATGAAGCTGAAAACCAATGCCTGACTAGTTGTTGAGGTATAAGCCGGGATCGTCTTTTGATGAGAGCACAATATGGGATTTCAGACATAATTAAGATGACGGAACATATATACTACATATATATTTTTCAAAAGACAATACGAAATCGTGTTGGAATCATCGTAATGAGGACGGACAAAAAACTTGTTAAAAAGTTTAAGGCCTATGCAGCTGGGAGCATTAAAATCAAGCAAGTACGACTTTATGTAGTGAACATATACATATATTCGAATGGTTTCTGGTACTTCTGTGATATAAATCTCGGGCGCGGTTGTATTTTTTTGTTTTTGTATATCCATGAGCACATTTCAATTATTAATGAACAGATTAAGTTATAATTCCGCAATACTATGCCTTATGGTACTCCGACTTTGATCGAAATCTGGTTTTTTAGAATGCTTTCATTAAGGGCTTGCGTTCGTCTACCCACTTTTACAGCAAATATACTCATAAGTTGAACAGAGCAAAATAATCGTACGACTGAAAATCAAACTTAAAGAGTTTTCAAATCCAATTTTCTCTAATTTTCATCATCATCATAGTCACAATGTGTTAACAGACATGTTGTGAACTCGTAAAATGCATTAAATCAGTGCTAGAGTATTGCCGACACGAATACTATCAATAGTTTTGAGAACTATAGCTCGCCGTCGTTCGCGATTTACTGTCAGTTCAGTGGCGCTCTTGATACTCATACCTAGCAACTGTTTCGTCGTATCTACCCAGCTGGTAGGGGAACGGCCACGGCGCCACCCACTCGGGGCGTGACCATGAACTACAAGTTTTTCCATATTGTCGCTTCTGTGAATATGTCCGAAGAATGTAAGCATTCTCGTCGACACAATGGAGGATAGTCCCTTTGGAATACCGAGCTCATCCAGTATGGAAGTTCGATGGGTGGTATACGGAATTTTTCTCCACGTCCACATTTCAAAAGCATCTATGCGAGCTCGATCTGCCTTCTTAACAGTCCAAGTTTCCGAAGAATATGTAGAACACTGAGAAGAGAAGATTGAGCCAGCGACATTTTGGTAGCTTTAGTGATGTTATGGTCCCGCGATATTTTAGTAAGCTTTGTCATGGCCACCCGTGCCTGTTGAATGCGCCGTCGTATCTCATTCTCACAGCTACCCGAATTGTCGATCAAAGAACCGAGGTACACAAAACTTTGAACTACCTCACAACGGCCTATTGACTTTATTTCTCTATGATTGTCATGCTCTGTATCTACGATCATAACCTTGGTCTTGTTGTAGTTAATACCAAGACCATATGCTGCACTGTGTTGTCCTAAAATGTTTAATAGAGCTACTGGTCCTCCCTGAGAAGCAGCAATAAGGGTTGTATCGTCAAGAAATCTTAAGTTAGATATTTTACTTCCGCCAATAGTTATACCGCCATTCCAGTTGTCCAATACCTGCCTCATCACAAATTCAGAGTAGATGTTAAATAACATCGGAGATAATACGCATCCCTGACGAACTCCTTTTCTGGTTGCTGTTTGACAAGACAGGTTACTATCAGTTCTTAAAACTAAGTGGTAAGGAACACCCGTAGAGATAAGGATGTCCCACAGTTTAGTACATCTGATTTTCTCTAATTTTAACTCTCTGTCTAAATTGTTGGAGATGGATATGTATGTGTCATGTCTATAAATTGACGAGAGCAAAACAATCGCACTATTGAAAATCAAACTTAGAGAGTTGTCACATCCGTTTTCCTCTGATTTTAAGCTTCTGACTAAATTATAGGAGTGAGTCCAATTCCCATGCGACACCTAAAAGACAAGCCAAGCTTTACGTTTTTTGTATAGCTCCAAATTCACTAGATTGAATTTCAAGATCAGTGATTGACGGTCAACAGTCCAACGGAAATGCAGAAATTGGTATCGATAACAAAATAACAATGAACCAATGCCACAACTGGGGAACCCCCACAGGATACTCCTCCAAAAGCAGAAACAACACAAGCAAAAACTTGGAATTTCATCAAAAAAAAATTTTTCATTACTCATCAGCTATTTATGAGCAATACCTGACAGTTATACATATATTTTTTTCTCAAGCGAAGATATTCCCTAAAAGTCTACATTGGTTATACACATAGCGGGTCAGTCCTGATTACAGATTGTTGTCAAACTGTGCAGTAGTGGATTAATTGAGTGATTAGTGGAAGTACTGACCCGACCAGCCTACGAAGGACGGATTAATGAGTGAGGAAAAAAGTACTTCAGTACCATAGCCAGCTGCATATTGAGCCCTTTGCACCTCTAAGCCCTCTGATGCGCCCGACCCGCCACCAAAGCTACTTCAGCTTTAAGTGCTACTCTTCCCATATTTTGCGGTTTCAGAATCCATCACAAGGGCATAGAATATATACCAAGAACTCTTTCTCTGCACCATATAGTGCAGGTGTTTGGTCACCAGCAATCTCCATTACTTGGAGGTGTAATATGAAGCTACAAGGACTGTAAACAGACTCATCATTAGTTTTATTTGCTTTCTGTAGAGATACAGGGACAGAAACAACCATCACTCTCAGTCTGCAGAGTGACATAAGTTAGTAGCCGTCTTTAACTGGAGGCCCCGCTATGAGTACCAGAGCCTGAAATAATGCGCCTACAGAGAGAACGTTAATTATACAAGCACTACACATTTTCCAGCTGTAGTTTCTAAAGCGTCAAGTGATATTTCGAAACGGTCAAGTTAATTTTCCAACTCGTCACTTGCAATTTCAAACTGTCAGGTGTAATTTACAAGTATACCTATCAGTTTGAATTTATAATTTACTGACAAGTTGAAAAATTAACTTGACGCTTTAGAGGCTACAGCTGGAAAAGGTGTAGTATTACCAGAAATTTCTAGAAATGCTTTAGAGCCTAAAAATAGTTCCACGGAATAGTGCCTAGCCTAAACCTAAATGTCAGTATACCATTATTATTTACAAGGTGGGGCGCGTAGAACAACCTACTATCTTATCTCAGAAACTATATGAGATAGAACAAAAATGTAAATACAAAGCTGATGTGAGCTAGACTTCAATTTTATTATATTTTGTATATACTGAGTCGCCCGTCTTGTGCCTGAATCAATGTCAACCTTTTTATTTCCACACCCTATATATTTCTCGATTCTCAGATTAAGTTCTTAAATCTAAACTCACAAACGGACGACTTGTTGATAAAGGTAGAACCCGTCCAAAAATGTCCTAACTGAAGAAAGACAGCTGGAGATTCTTTTCTACTTTGAAGAAATTAGTGAAACATCTGAAAGACATGCGAACTGGATCTATACTTCTTCCAGTAGTATAGATTCAAAAGGATCAAATTACATTTCTATAGCGTCAATTATAAATTAAGACCGAGACTAGACTGTTGGTTATTATATTACATCTTGTAGGTCCCGCAAAATACATACTTGCAAATATTTGTTTAGTGAGCACTCTATATTATCAGGATAATATAATGCTCGAGACTCAGTCGAAGGCTGCTGTAAGTATTTCAAATTTCCGTAAGAGGAATATCGGGTTGATAAAAGAATGCAAACTGTTTAGAGTCCATCAACTTTACGTATAGTACGTGTTTATAGGAAATACAGAGAATAAATCAGACAATCCGAGAACACTAAGTTATACACGGAGTCCGCTCCATCTACAGTATTTCAAATGTAACCAAGAAAAATATGGTATTGAATTAAAAAACTTCAAATTATTTGGAATCATTCAACTTCAGGTATAAAACAAACTCATATGAAAACAGAGAATTAAGCGATGAATTTGACCAAGCTAAAACATACAGGGTGAGTTTTTAGTACCGGCTCGGTCGATAACTCCACTACTGTGGAAGATAGCAAAAAAAGTTGTATATAAAAGTTGTAGCCACGGATATGCTCCTTGCTCAGAAAATATTTTGATTTATACAGGGTGATCCATAACTACGTGGTGATGCAAACATGCATTTTTTTAAATGAGACACCCTATATATTATTCCATATTCAAATTCTATTAATCATTTCCGTTCTTCCAATATAGGATATTGTTACAATATTCAGGGTATTTCAAAAGTTATGACCATTTTTATATCCAAATCGCCGTCAAATGAACGTACTGTATATCAAAAAGTAGTGAATCAAAAATTATTTTTTTTACATGAAAAGATTAAAAATATCCTCTAGTTTAAAAATCGGCTATAAAAAATGCCCGTGACGCATATTCGTATACAAGGTGATGTAGAATGCAAAATCTAGATTTTTCTCTTTTTTTTAAATGTGACCCCCAATATTTTATTATGTTATGTATTATGTAATATGCTATTTCATCTTTGTATAGCACTTGTTATGTCTGCATTCATTAGTTTTTGAGATATTTCAAATTTTCTACAAATTTAAAATATGCCTTCTATTTGTTTACTGAAATTTATTTATTTTGTGAAAATACTATCAAATTTTATTCCTGCTTAACAAATAACTAAAATATAAGGCAACGATAGTACTTGATCAAGTCAAAACACTGATTTAACGAGATAATATAGGTCAAGTGTGCTGAGGAAACAATTTTATAGACGTCATGCATAATTATCAAGCAGATATACCAGGTAGGCTATGAAATATTGAACGACACGGTCCAAATAAAACGATTCTTCAATCTTTCAAACGCATTAGTTTTAGAGTGCCTCCGTTCTGGATACTGCTGTTCATAGTTGATATATTCTAGAGGCAAGTAGACAATTTCTTAAAGATTCTCCTAAATACACTCAATGGAAAAATTAGTTTTTAAAGCTGGTTTTTCACACAGTACGGAATTATTGAGCTGGTTATGAAAACTATCAATTTTTCAAAGCCTACCTGATAAGTCTGCTTGATAATTATGCATCACGCCTACAAAATTGTTTCCTCAGCATACTTGACTTTATTATCTCGATGATTTAGGGTTTTGACTTCATCAAATAGCATCATGACCTTATAACTTAGTTGTTCGTTAAATAAAAAACAAATTAGATGGTACCTTCTCAAAATAAATAAATTTCAATACACAAATAGAAGCTATATTTTAAATTTACCGAAAAATCGAACTATCTCGGAAACTGATGGACGTAGGTACAACAAGTGTTATGCAAAGATGAAAGAGCATATTAAAAGCAATTCTTTGGTATAATAAAATATTGGGGGTTACATTTAAAAAAAGAGAGAAAATCTAGATTTTGCATTCTACATCACCCTGTATACAAATATGCGCCATGGGCTTTTCTCATAGCCGATTTTAAAACTAGAGGACATTTTTAATATTTTCATGTAAAAAAGATAATTTTTGATTCATTACTTTTTGATATACAGTACGTTCATTTGACCGCGATTTGGATATAAAAATGGACATAACTTTTGAATTACCCTGTATAATATAACAAAACCCTATATTGGAAAAACGGAATTTATTAGTAGAATTTGAATATGGAATAAAATATAGAGTGTCTCATTTAAAAAAATGCATGTTTGCATCACCACGTAGTTATGAATCACCCTGTATAAATCTAAATATTTTCTGGGCAAGGAGCATATCCGTGGCTACAACTTTTATATACAACTTTTTTTGCTATCTTCTACAGTAGTGGAGTTATCGACCGAGCCGGTACTAAAAACTCACCCTGTATATGGTGTCCTATTTGAAATAGTTGAGATATCGATGTTAAAAATATTGATTCTTCCAATGACTGTAGCAAACATCCAGTATATTATTTCTCAATGAATATACAGAAATCGTTAAATTCCGTTCCCTAGTAGAATTTTTAGATCATTGCAGTAGTGACGTCTGTCATGCAGAGCGGCTAAAATGTGATTCCCAGAAACATGGATTTAAAAAAAAGTATAATTTCAATTTACAAAACAAAATGGTTAGAATTTGGAAAAAACTTAACAGCAGAAATATTTGGATGTAAGAGCATAATCTGAAAATCGCAAAATATATATATGGTGTTCCATTTGAAATAAGAAAGTTGACATTGATTCAGGCACAACAAGCTACCCTGTATATAGAAAATTATAATAAAATTAAATTCTAGCTTATATAAAACAACTTTTGTATCTAACCTTTTGCTCTGTATCTCACTCTGTATCAAGTAGTTTCTGGGATATGGAGGTGGATTATCTTACGTTCCCCACCCTGTACACCTGCGTGTTCAAGTGCCAGTGAGTACAATAGTTGTTTAGCTGAGATACAAACGCAAGTCTCTATGTTATACTCCAAACACTTAAGTGCCTTAATTACCGCCTGGATGTCAATGAAGGTGGTTTTTTTCTCCCCTCTTAACTTTTCTGTCACCGATAGTAAAAGGTCTTGTGCTGGGTCCAAAAATCGTGGCACCAGAACCCATCTTAGTGAGTAAACTGACGTGTACCAGACCTTTTCTCCTAAATTGGCGGGCTATGAAAGGCTCACTTCTTTATAAGTCATCTTACGATATAGAAATGGTTCCTATCACCATAGCTCGAGTTTGGATCACCTACAGGTTGGTTTTTTGTCTTTCCTCATGGTAGGACGAAAAACTAAAATATCTGGAAGTTCGCTCTCATCCACACTAATTTGAGTTTGTCGTTTGTCTTGGGGCGAACCATGCTGGTTGGCATAATGTGGGCACAACAGTGCAAACTTTAAGTTATATTACATTTATCTGATACTGTTTATAGAAGAAGTAACAAAAAGGAACACCCTGTGGGATGCAGTCAAGAAATAAAAAATAAAATCAAATATCGCTACTTTAGTCTTAAACTGCCAGGATATGAACGAACAATAAACGTAATCCATAAAATCGTGCAAAAATCTGTAGAAATCCATTATGTATCGGTAGACGCTTGACGTCCCGTGTCTGCGCGTCAGGTTAAGTCCGAATATCTACCTTCATTTTACCTATGCATGACTCATCCTTATTCACGTCGGAGATATATGTTCCAGCTTGGAAATTCCCTAGACAGCGATCCTTTTCGCCAAACGCCCATTCGTCTCTACAGAAATATCCAAATCAGGTATTGACAACACCGAGAGGCGACTTCAAATAGATTCAAGTGGGGGTGATAAATTCGCAGAACATGCCAAAAGGAATTATGCACATGTCTTCCACGTCAATAGGCGGACAAGTTTTGGTGTCGCAGAAATGCCCTTATTACTTTTACGAGGTCACGAAAATAAATTTCATCGAACAATAGCAAAAAGTATATACATCATACAGGGTGTTGAATGGATGAATGAAAGAGGGAGAGAGGCTTTCTGGTGGCCAGAACTATCAGTGCATCGGCCTACAAACAGGCCGTTTTGCACCTCTTCTTACCTACCCTAGTTCCCAAGTCCAGCCCTCATCGCAAACGTGAGGATGCCTTCGGGTCCTGCCCATCTTATATCCTCAGGTTCAAGAATCCTTGAACCAAGGGCTCCTCAGTGACATAGAATGTATGCCGAGGATTCTTGCCCCTCGCCACAGCTCGTAAACGTCGGATCGCTTGCCACCCCCATCTCATACAAGTGACGTTTAAAGGTGTTATGGTCGGATAGGTCATTGGTTTTCTTTTAATTGGCGGTGTTACTCATTGCAGCAAGAAGCTAAGTTAGCACTGACTGATTATCATTCCCAGTGGCATCTCGAGGGGCAGTCCCACGATCAATATTAGTAGAACTGACCTTTAAAGAATTAAATATTGTTTTTCAGATTATAAAGATAAACGTTTTGTATCTTGATGTCTCTTCATATCTCACTTTACTTTCGAGCAGAAAACTAAAAGCCGCTTCAAGCCTGTCCAAATAAGGTTAAAATAAAACACCTTAGCTGTACGTCCAATTGAGGTTTTGAATAAAAAAATTTTTTGTCATAAATTGAAAGATCATACATAAGTTTTATAACAAAACTGTTTTTGTTTTCTTCTTTTTCGCAATAATTCAAAAGTTATATCAAAATAAAAATGGGTTTTTGAATTAAGTACCGAAAACACGTCGACGTCTCCCGAACCCGTGTGACGTCACCATGGCGGTAAGGATGCTCCTTTGACCAACGACGTCCTACTCCGATACTAGATTCTAGATTCCCAGCCAATCGTGAAAATACGTACTGCTTAACTGGTAACTAGTGTATATTTGTTGCAACACAGTCGATAAATGAAGTTTGCAGCTCGAGACGAAGTTGAAGTCAGATTACAGATTCCAGTAAGTACCTAATCAAATATGTTTCGTTGAAGAGATCTCCTCAATCGAAGGATGGCTCAGTGGTTAGAGAGTCCGCTAGTGGATCTCAGGGTCTTTGGATCGAAACCCAGGCCTTCCAACATTTTTTTTATTTTTTTTATCAAAAAAATTATTGATGTGCTTTTTGCACTTGTTTCGCACATTTTTTCTACGATCAACATAAATATGTGTTTGAATCAAATTCTGTTAGACATATTACTTGCACTGCACAGTTCTTGTTAAAGTTTTATGAAAATTTAATATTGTTAAGCTTCATTGCCCAAAGTTAAATAAATACCAAGTGATAAACAGAATGTGATTACGAGTTTGAGTTACTTTTTTACATTAAAAAACTTAAAAACGAATGAATTGGATGGATGGAGGGATTTTGTTTTATTAACCAACTATTACATTTAAAAAAAATTAATGGCGATTGGTATTGACGGGCAAACCTCATTTCCACTGATTTGTTGAATTGTCCACCTCCTCCTGAATTTAGTTTTTGTACTTTGCAGTGCAAGTAATATGTCTAACAAAATTTGATTCAAACACATATTTATTGATTCAAACACATATTTATGTTGATCGTAGAAAAGATGTGCGTAACAAGTGCAAAAAGCACATCAATAATTTTTTTGATAAAAAAATAAAAAAAAGTTGGAAGGCCAGGGTTTCGATCCAAAGACCCTGAGATCCACCAGTGGACTCTCTAACCACTGGGACATCCTTCGATTGAGGAGATCTTTTCAACGAAACATATTTGATTAGGTACTTACTTACTGGAATCTGACTTCAACTTCAAACATTCAAAAACATATTTATTTCGATCGTAGACTTCGTCTCGAGCTGCAAACTTCATTCGTCGACTGTGTTGCAACAAGTATACAGTATTTACCAGTTTAGCAGTACGTATTTTCGCGATTGGCTGGGAATCTAGAATCTAGTATCGGAGTAGGACGTCGTTGGTCAAAGGAGCATCCTCACCGCCATGGTGACGTCACACGGGTTCGGGAGCCATCGGCGTGTTTTCGGTACTCGATTCAAAAACCCATTTTTATTTTCGTATAACTTGAATTATTCCGAAAAAAAAAAGAAAACAAAAACAGTTTTGTTATAAAACTTATATATGATCTTTCCATTTATCACAAAAAAGTACTTTTTTTCTTAATTCAAAACCTCAATTATTAGCCCAATAGGCACGCCTATCTATGAAGTAGCGAAACACCTGTCCACACTACTGAATCCGTATGTTAGGAAAACTGATAAATGTATATCAAAAACTCGGCACACTTTATATCCAAGATCCAGAATATACAATTCGAAGGATCCGATATTCTGGTTAGCTTTGATGTATCACGCTTCACAAAAGTACCACCTAACGATGGTATACAACATATCAAACACATATTCCCAGAAGATATGAATAACTTATTTGAGCATATGTTAACTACAATATACAGTTGATGATAAAAGTAGAGGACAATAAAAAACCGGCTTTACTCGATGTGCTATTTACTAGGAAAGGATCAACTTTGTGACGTACAGTGTATAAGAAAACGACCCACGTCGGTCGCTGTTTGCACAGCAACTCGAACCACCATCCATGTCAGAGGTTCGGAATCATCAAAACACGGACAGAACGGGCAAGAATAGTGTGTGAACCTACCAAACTCGGTACCGAGCTCGAACATCTGAAGAATGCTTTGAAGGCAAATGGCTACTTCGAAAAGCAAATATATCTGTGCAAGCTTGGTAGAGTAGAAAACCAACCATAACCACCACTCGTTGTAAAAACCTTCCTACTTTATGTTCTCCGGGTCACAGATAGAAGTGGGAAATTACTGCAGAAAGAAAATGTCAAGACGACATACAAACCAGCTGGAAAAATATGATCGGTAAAAGACAATGGGATCCGCGGACAGCATCAGCTGTCAGCTGGCTAGGCATGCACTCTAGGAAATTGGAGGCCCCACGATAAAATTTGACGAGGCACAGGTTCTGGCTACAACCTCCGCTTATTGCGCCAGATTGTAGAGGGAGTCCATTGAGACTTATCAACATAAAAACAACTTCAACAACATAAAAAAGCACGAAAGCTCAACAGAAAAGGAATACCCGCCCTAAGAAATGCATATATTCTAAGATGCGCAGGAGATCCACAGGGTGTGGCATTTCTAACCCGGAGTATATAAGCGCTCAACCTGGTGACGCAGTCTCAGTTTCTTGGAACACGCCAAACAGGTAATAGCCAGTTCATCGGACAAATGTACTAGTACTCTGTCTCGCCTTGTAATATTTTTTTTCGAGTACGGCATTGCTAAATTATAAGTCATTTTTTCAAAATATCAAACAATCATATCCTCGGTTTTTATTAATAGAACGCATTGTATATTTTTATTTAACCTACTCTTAGTAATAGTTTATGGCATGGACATGAACAAGCTTTAACTGATGTTCCTAAAATAATAAAACTATTGTCATTGCTCATTTGCTATCTGAAAGAGCTGTGTTGCCGTATCTCAGTAATTAATAGAAACGAAAGTTTGAAATAGTGAGACCTTACATAATTTGACATGAGGAGTTAATTACAACAAATATAAGTGGAGCATTCCATTAAAAATAACAAAATTATGACGTGTAACGTAAAAGTGGCGAATCTGGCAACATTGCTGTTAGAATTTTGGAGTTCTGCATGTTCAATAACCTCTAGGTATTGAATTTCATCGTTCCAGCTGTGCGAGTTTTTGAGATATTTAAGCGCTCTTGTACATTTTACTAACCAGGTATTCGAAATAAAATATGAGCAGGGAAAACGGTTTTATTATTTTGAGGATTCCAACTAAAACTTGTTTACCCCAAGGGCGTCGTCGGCCTAGGACCTAGAGGGGGGGGGGCAAGGTGGTAGTTAAAGAATATGAAACCCCAGTACAAATAAACCAGAAAATTTTTGTAGTTTATTAGAAGAAGTAGTTATTAGTTAAATGAAGTAATGTAGCTGTGTACTGAAAAAGGCGGCTAATTCGAATTGGGCAATAAGCAACAAAGCTTATGATAAAATGCTCAGGCTTTCTTCTAGGGCGGGCATCTGCCCCTCCCTGCTCCCCCTTGGCGACGCCCTTGGTTCACAGTGTAAGTAGCAGTAGTAGGTAGTACTTTCACGTTAGATAAAATATACAGTGCATTTTATTAATGAAAATCGGGGATATGACTTTTGAAAAATAATGCATAACTTGGCAATGCCGCAAACTCGGAAAAAATATTAGAAGGTGAGATATGGTATCAGTAGACACTTCGATTTTAAATAAAAAATACAGGATGTTAAATATAAGAAAATAAAACAAGATTACTTTCAAATTACCATAATTTAAATTTCGACCTAAAACAACCTGGAGATGAAGATAGTAACATGCAAAATAATATTTACTTAACATTCAGGTAACTAGCTGTACAATATTATTGATGAATGTTAATGGAACATATCAATTTGGACGTATAACTTGCGACCTTGCAAATCCACAAATTAATTGAAAATAAATTATAACTTGGCAACGTCACAACCGATCCCAGAAATATCAAACTAAACGAGTTTAAAAAAAGGTTATGGTTCCATATACAAAAATCAAGTTGATCACTATTCTGCTTTCCCACAACCTGTATATTTCAAAACGTTTTTAGGATATGCGTCCTAAACAATCAAATAACTTTTGCATTTGACATTTTCTTCTATTAGGTATACCTTGAGATATATCAAAGAATTACACACTAAATGGACACCCTTTATAAGCTAGGATGCTGTTCAATAGCACGGTAGGTAGGTAATCTTATTAGATTACCTACCGAACCTGCCATTACAAAAAGAAAGCATTCATGAGTCTCGAGCAATAACATGCTACTACTTAGGGTGTATGACGATTGCTTGCTACTAGATTATATAGTGCCGTTCCGTGGACGGAGCTGCCTATGTTCATACGCAAGCTTCAAACACGGGTACATAACGACAAAGTTGGAAGATATTTTTTTCGTCCCCCTAATGTTTTCGCCAATGCCATAACCGTGGAGATACCATTACTTCTCGCTGATTTTTATAGGACATCCGTTGGGTGAAATACGCCTTCCAAAATAATGTTATCTACAGGAAAGTCTACGAAATTAATGATCCTTTTTGCCGCTACTGTATGTCGAAGGCTTTCAGAATAAATTCAAATAAAATCGGTTATCCGCCTTTACGGAGTTCCACTTTCTTTATAACTTAAATATAAAGGCAAGTAAGATACAAGAGGCGTCCACAATAGTTTAAGTGCTTTAAAAATATGTCTTTAAAAAGTCTCTCAATTCACGGCTATGATAGTGATAACTAAACAAGGCTGACCTACGCACGATTTCTTAACATTTATTGATTCATTAGGCCTTATACCGGGTGTTTCATATTGATGTACAAATATTTCATGTACCGAAAGATACTTTTTGATGGAGAAAGTGTTTCTCATTTCTAACGGTGACTCTCGTGCGGGACATGATTTCAACATTTTTACCAAAAAAAATTGGTACGCCGCTGTTTGATTTTGAATTAAAAGCTTGCTTTGAATTCGCCTTTCAGTTTTCAGCAACTTCCGTCCCTTGATGTTCTTTCGTCCGAAGCTCGCTTTTGTTAAAAAATTACTCATCTTCTTGCAGGCCGATATAGCTCATTTCTGATATGATGCATCAAACAGACTATTTTTGCTAAAAACTAAATTTGTTTTAATAGATATTTGATACTAAACTAATACTAAGCTTTTAAACTACGGCAACAAGGAACTAGACACTAAAAGATTGAATAATGCTAGGAATGACGTTTCTTAGTAACAAAGTTGTACACTGGTATTCAACATTGCTCATTCATGAGAACCTAATAACAACCTAACGTATGCTATGTGCATAACAAAAACTATAGCTACAAAAATTGTTGGAGTGGCCCCCTTCACTCGTCATACAAAATTCTATCCGTCTTCTCATCGAACCCTCTCAAAAATCCATGGGGCATTTCGAATTGTCTTAAAAAGTGCTATTCGATTCGCTCACTTAACTCTTCCACGGTGTGAATGGGAGCTTTATACTCAAGAGTCTTAACATGGCCTCACAAATATAAATCTAAACTATTCAGATCGGGAGACTTTGTCGGCCATTCTTGGAGCCCCCTCGGCCAATCCAATGGTTATGCATGTACCACATGTCACTCCTTAAAGCAATCGGTACATCTTTGTGCAATAGAGGTAATTCTTCTTGGAGGAAATGATGGTAAGACCGACCATCTAAATGCCCTGGAAAGAAAAAAGGTCCTTTAAAGTTATCACCAATAATATCGGCCCAAACATCAACAGAAAATTGATACTGACAGTTCGTCTCTGTAATGGTATGGGGGTTTTCTTCCGCCACAGATGGTCGTTGTGAAAATTTTGTATGGCATTTCGAGAAAGTTTGCTTCGTTCATGAAAAGAACGTTTGTATCAAACCAAGTTTTCGCGTATACCAATTGCAGAACTTTAAACGACTTGGATAATATCTTGGTAAAGCTTGCATGCTTAAAATGTGGTTCGTATAAAGCAGAAAGGCTATTAAAATTCTCCAAAGCACGCGCTCTGTAACTCATATTAAGTAATCTTGCAATCTTTCTAGTGCTAGTTTCCGGATCGTCATCGATCTCTTGTATAGACTGATTTCTCAGTTTCAGAGGTTTTTGTGGTACGAAGTCTTCGTTCAGAAGTGCCTTTCTGAAACTTACTGGTCTCGCGGGGATGACGATGTATGTTCGAAAAAGTTCGGCTGTTAGGTAGAACACGATTAGGGTATGTTTTCTGATAAATTCCTCTCGCTTTTGATTGTACCATTAGCAAAACCATATACAAAATGCACAGACGCCATTTTGGCATTTGTGTAATTTACCATAATTAAAGCAAACTTACAAAAAGGTAACATTGGATCAATAAACTTTCAACACATTAAAAATACAGTTACATTCTTTCAGTGACATTTGAATGAAATTAGATTTTATTAAAACGTCACTCATTTGAAACACCAGCCTACTACGCTAATTTGAAAATTAATCTGTTTCACTTGAAACCGATTCGTTTTCGATTCATATATGAAGCTATGAATGCAAGGACTCTTTCATGTTCATGCTCTCGCGCGCTTAAACAAAAATAAGAAGACAATATTCCTGATAAAACAGAAAGAAATTAGCAGTATCGGCCTGCAAGAAAATGATCTTTACTTTTTTTAACAAAAACCGTGCCTTGGACGAAAAAGATTGGCGTACAACTTTTTTAAATTAAAAATATTGAAATCATGTCCCGCACGAACGCCACTGGCAGAAATAAAAAAAAGTTTCTTCACAAAAAATGCTTTTGGTACATGGACACAGTACACCAAGTTTCATTAAGAAAACTAAAGAGTTACCAAAGTTATTATTACAAAAATAATTTTTTTATTAGAACTTTAACACTCTGTTGCTCGAAAGTTATGAGAGTTAGGACATACGTTCATATAAAGTGTTTTACTCAAACCCATCCAGGGAATCACCTCCTGAAATATTTGTATATCAATATGAAACACCCTGTATAAATGTCACCAAGTTAATCAGCACAGTCAAAAGTGGTGTTTGTTATATGTACCTAATTTATATAATTATTCAGACCAGGCAAAAGGTTGCATGGTTCCTCTCACAGATGATATTTTCATGGCAAATGCTTTAGAAAGTTTATAGTTGGAAAAATACTTCTAGTAAAACATGACAAAGGCCGGCGTAAACATAGCAGCATTGTTTTCAATTTTCCAAGCACTACGGGCAAAAATATCAGAATCTTCACAGAAAGCAGATAAGTGCTACAAGCTTTCAAGTGCTTTAAGCAGATCAGTAGCTCAGCATTGGATTGCCATCAGACACTTGTGAATGCATCTATTGGCAACAGTAGAATAGTCGAAAGACAAAATTTTAGCGGACCGGTTGTGTTTTGCCTTCCAGACCTATGACAAGACCGTTGAGAGAGCATTCAGAAAGCTTTCAGAGCCGTTTGAGATGACACTTTTGACTGCCCAATTGATAAGGAGCTTCTTAGCCACCCTAGTTATGAGTTAGCTGTCCATGCTCAGGTTACACCTCCGAATCACGGCTGGTGTTGTTGCTGGACTCTGTTAGCTGAGGCAATATCTCTGCAGTATGAGGTTAACTGCCAGAGGATGTGAGCAGAGATATGATGGGCACCTGATGCTGTGCGATTGCGTAGTGCACAACTGTATGGTCAATACGATAATCCATTTTCTCGGGGGAACAATGGCCTTCCATGGCCAGGTTAAAGATAACCGCACTGAGCTACATCACCACCTATCCCACTCAGTTCTGAGCAGTCCTTCCTCTACAAGTGGTCCAACCCACATAACACTATATGGATATGTACATCCACAGGATGTACATCCTGTGATATTCCAGTTTGAACATGTATATTTTGAATATTCATAGGACGTTAAATGTACATATGAAAAATGATACGAAGGTATATTCATATATGAATATACATAAGATGTTGGTCTATGTATCATATATACATCTAGTAGTTAACGCCTGCGCGAAGGACAGCATTGCTAGTGCCGCCATTGCTGATTTATAGCCATACCGTCGTTTGCGTACTTCGTCGTAGTTAGCGTGTGTGTGTGCTGGTGCTGGTTGTGCCTGATTACCTAATCGAGTGAAATATTGTGCAATGTTATTATTATTATTATTATTATTACATAGCAACAAGAGTTGAGCACACAGTGCTATAAACTCTAATAGCATCAACAGATACAGATAACAAACTAAAAACTAAAAAAAAAACTAATTCAACAGCTAACAATGATACAGAGAAAAGAAAAATAAGATATATGCAAAGTCAAGTATGCACAGAGCACCAATTGTCATATCTGATTTTGAAACTGTTCACAGAAGGACTGTTCACTACATCCGCAGGCAGCTGGTTCCATTGATCAAATACCCTGTTACTTAAAAAGTGTTGTCTGGTGGAAGTTTTAAATGGTTCTTTCTTCAGCTTGAAGTTGTGACCTCTCAAGTTGTTTATATTGAGGCGAAATAAACTAGATAGGTCTACACCAAAAAGACCATGCAGAGCTCGGTAGGTAATCATTAAATCACCGCGGGTGCGCCTCTCACCAAAGGGCTGAAGGTTGAATATGTGTAACCGGTCTTCGTATGCTGGACGTCTTGCGCCATACGGAACTCTGGTGCAACGACGCTGAAGAGACTCGAGAAGGTCACGATCCCTATGGAGGACTGGATACCAAACAGGACCGGCAAATTCAATGATTGGACGAACATACGTTTTGTAAAGGAAAGAAGCCACAGTGGGGTCACAACCATGAAAAGATTTCTCAAGTAAGTATACAAGTCTCTTCGCTTTGGAACAGATATGATGTATGTGCTCGGACCAGGATAAAGAATTAGACATTGTTACACCTAAATCACAATGGTCAGTTGAACTGGGAAGAGTTTGACCATCGATAACATAATCATGCATAGGATTGTTTCGGCCCATATGCAACACACAACATTTCGACGAATTTAAAGGAATAGACCAATCCTTAGACCAAACAACTAGTCTATCAATGTCGGCTTGGATAATGTGAGCATTATTGAGCGGGGTATTATATATTTTCGTATCATCGGCATATGATGAACATGTAGATTGTAAAGAACAGGGTAGATCGCTGCTATATAAGAGAAACAAAATAGGACCCAAAACGGATCCCTGAGGTACGCCACTTAGAACTTGTCTAGGAGACGACAAGGAATCGGAAACCCTCACTACGAATTCTCTGTTGTGAAGAAAAGCCCTTATCCATGATAGAAGGTTGCCTCTAATGCCCAGGTGGTCTAATTTAAAAAGGAGTTTCTCGTGGGGAACCTTGTCAAAAGCTCTCGAAAAGTCAATATAAACAACGTCAGTTGGTATTCCATCATCAGAGAGCTTGGTCCAATCGTTGACGCAGTTAAGCAGGTTCGTAATGTTAGAGCGCCCAGAAAGGAAACCATGTTGATTGCTGTTGAATAAATTATTTGATAAAGAAAAGTGAAGCAACTTACTAGTAATAATCTTTTCAGCTAACTTGGCAACTAAGGGTGTCAGGCTAATGGGACGGTAGTTTTTGGCGTCGTGTTTGTCCCCCTTTTTGAAGACAGGAGTAACCACTGCTTGCTTCCAGCATGAAGGGAGATAATGACTTTGAAAAGATGATGTCAATAAAAGACTTAGAGGAGTCGCTAATGACTGACAGCATTTGATTAGGATGGCTGCCGTGATGCCGTCTCCTCCAGGAGAAGTGGAAATATTTAGATCAGCAATACATTGTAGGACATCATTCGTGGTAAAGGTTATCTCTGTTATCGACACGTTCGAACGAGGAGAATTAATTAGAGGTAGAGTACCAGTGGCCACATTACTAACGTCAGAAAAGAAAGTGTCGGCTAGGACTTCTGCTGAAGAAGAATGATCTGCACAAAGTGTTCCATCAGTCTTACGTACTGTAGGAGTCGATACTTTGGAGTTTAATGAAGATCTGAGGTAACTGAAGAGTTTCTTCGTATTTTTTGAGTTTACCAATTGTTTTTCGAAAGATGCCTTTGCTGCTGCCAGTATTTTGGTAAGAGAGTTTGAGAATTCACGGTGTCTTGTGTAGTCGGACTGTAATTTGCTTCTGGAATATTTCTGCCATAACGATTTTTTGTGACGTATCAATTTAGAAATACCTTCGTCTATCCAAGGCTTGGAACGGTTGCATTTGATGTTTATATAAAAGCTGCATTCGACCACGGCTTGGTTTAATTTATCTGTGAAGATATCCCACATCCTCTGCGTGCACTGGGATTCAAAAAGAGCAAGCCAATTTGTATCAGACAGAGTCAGGTTAAGCTGAGAATAGTTGATATATCTTACCGTTTTGGTGACAATGGACTGCAGTTTGGGTAAGCTGAATTGGAGTTTTGAGAAAAGCGTGCAATGGTCAGATTTACCAAAAGGTGGGAGGTACTCAATGTCGCTGACGAAGTCAGCATCGTTAACAAAAATGAGATCCAGAGGGCGAGGAGTTTGGTCAGTGCGAAACCTGGTGGGACGATCAACCAGCTGTGAGATAGAAGTGTCACGTAGGAGGTCCAAAAAAGGTGCAGAACGAGAGTTGCAAATGGGTATAGTTGTGATGGGCCAGTTTATATCGCGAAGGTTAAAGTCTCCGGTCACATACAAATTATTTGATTGGATAGAGAGGCCCTCGATGATTTTGCATAAGTCCTTGTCGGAATCTGCGGGGCGTGGTCTGTAAATGCAGCCGAGGCTGAGCTTAAAGTCCTGACCAGCAATTGATAGGAATACGTTGTCAATACCGGGAAGCTGTTCAGAAACAGAAGATACTGAAAAATGCTGAAAGACAATGTTGTTCACAAATATACAGACCCCACCGTGACCTGGTGTGGTACGAGAATCGTTGCGGAAAATAGAGTAGCCAGGTACATTAATAGCAGCGTCAGTTAAACCGGAGTGCAGCCAGGTCTCGGATAAGCAGATAAATGTTGGAGAATAGGTGTTAGCAAAAGCTAGTAGTTCAAGGTACTTAGAAGTCAGAGACTGGACGTTACTGTAACAAATAGACCAATCAAGAGAAATCAGTTTTTTGAGTTGAGGTGACTAGCTAGTATGGGAACTATTTGAGGAATACCGCGAACGAACTTTATAGTTAAGTTTTTATCACCTGCTAAGTGCCGCTGGCGTAGCTGATCTCGGAGCTGGTTAAGTTCAGACATCTGCTGTAATGTTTTATCATCATGAACAACAATAGTTCTGAAACGCGGGTGAGTGAGCAGAGCCCCTTTGCGACGAAGAATGTTTTTTGCAGTAAGAGGGTTTGAAAATGACACCCTTATGGGTCTCGGCCTGTTTGCTTGAGGTGCACCTAGTCGAGAAATACACAAACGTTGGGCATTGCTGGAGGAGTCGATGACACTAAGAATTTCTGTTATGATGCCATCATCAGAAGCATTAATGTTCTCATCAACATTTCTTATTATAATGTTATGGGATCGGCGAAATCGTTCGATCATCTCGCTGTTAGAGGTAGGTTGGATACTGTTGACAGAAGACGTTGGGGCAGTGGTACTAGCAGTATTCATATTATTCTGAAGAATGCTAAGCTTCTGATCCAGTGTGGCTAGGCTGGATGAAATATCAGTCTGAGTGCTGCGGAGTGACTGGATATCATCAACACAACCCTGAATAGAGATATCATGTTGTTGTAGTTTTGATCCATGTAACTCTAGCAGAGATTTACAGTCGGCCACATCATTAGCTAAACTAGATTGGGCTTTTTTGATGTCTTTAACGTCATTTGCAATGGACACAAGCTGAGTCATAATAGCAGACAGTTGATCAGGCCCTAGCTGTGATACAGGTGCAGTAGTAGTCGCAGATGATGTGGAAGCGCTGCGGGTGGTGCGGCCTTGTTTGCTGCATACAGGACACAGCCACTTCTCGTTATTTTCAGACAGGAATATGACATCATTAGCAGTTAAGTTAGCACAAATAGCATGAAACGATTTACGACAAGACGAACAAGCAATTAGTTGGGAAGCAGTAATAGACTTAGAGCAAGAACAGCAAACTGGAGCCATGGTAGTAAGCGAGACTAATTGAGTGGGTGTGAAAGATTGGCAAAGGGATAGGTAAAGGAAGGACACGCTTCACTCTCTTGGGTCGTTAAGAGAGACTCTCGACACAGACAGGTAGACCACGGAAAGGAAAAGGGTAAAAGAACAGAGGTAATGCCAAAAAAAAATATAAATAATATTATACACACACACACTCAGCCAGAGCTGTTAAGACACCGAACCAACACCTTACAGGATTATGTAAAATTAACAATCTCAAACGGAAACTATCAAAGCTAAAAAGTATAGCGTCTAGTTAGATAACTACAAGGTCTATGGCAATTTTTAAGTGAAGGATCTGTGTTTACGTTTGACTGCTGTATGTTTGCAATGAAAAATGGCTATTTCTACTTGCCTTTCCGGGTAGCCTTATATCATGAAGTGTACTACGAGTACTGCAATATCTAATGAGAGCACTATCACACATGCAAAATCAAAAATACCGACTAAAACAACAATTTAGGATGAGCGATACCACATGCGGTGATAACCGATTAGCTGACCACAGACCTATATGGTTATGTTACTTATCTTCTGGCTACTGGCAACACTAGCATCCAGCGTTTGACGGTAAGACGTAAGCGGAACAAACCACCTACAAAATTGCATAATCTTGATTTCTTTGTGATTATAGACATGCCATTCAACAGAAAAGAGATGACAATCACAGTAATCGATTTTGCTATGTATTATTATTGTAACTAGAAATTGAATTAATAACAATACATAATGAAAGTATAAGGTTTGTTGATCTTTCTGCCTCTACATTGAACTTCCATACACCATGCATTAAAAGTACACGAATATACATTCAATGGATATACTATAGATGTGTACATGAAATGTAATTTTTTATGTCTACTTTACATCCATTAGACGTTCATGCCCCTTTTTTGGATATACATATCCATTGTATGTACACTGTATATATACTTTGGTATGTAAGTATATACATGGTATATGTTATGAATATACATGTTCATACCTGGTCTATGTTACATACACTATGCATGTACATTAGACGTACATATGTACATTATATGGATATGCCATGGATGTGAAAGTTCGCGACGAATGTACATATAATGTATATTCTTTTGATGTCTATTTGGCATCCATTGGACATTCCTGCTCCATTTGTGGATATACATATCCACTGATTCGATATCCATTGTATGTACATTGTATATGCTTTTGTTATGTGGGAATTGAGCCTAAGCGCTGATATCTTGGCAGATCACCGTCCTAAAAATACAGAGTACAGAAATCATGTTAAATAGAGTCATACAATAACATGTTTGCTAATTAGCGTACTTAGAAGAAATGGTCATCCTACTAAACCAATAAAGAGCTTCTCAAGTTTCCATGATGTTAGATCTGAATGAATAACCTTAAAAATTATAACTTGGAAACTTCTAACTTGATTCACATGAAATTTGATACTTTTTACTACGGATAATATGAAAGTGCCGGTAACAGGATTGCCCAGCCTCTGGGCAACTAGGGGTTCGGTCCCCTTGACGCTATTACTTGACCTTGAGTACACCCGACCACCTCTAATTTAAAATCGTATAAATGCAGGTTATTTTTTCAACCGCCTTACCTACTGGTCAGTTTTGACTGCAGAATAAATATGCCTAGTCATGTAAAAATGAACTGTACTCATATTTTTTAAGTAAATAAATATGTTTGCATTGTATTGTCATTGTATATAAACGTAATTAACTTGGACATTTTATAAAAAGCCATAATAAAACGCTATGTCATATATTTTTCTTTTATGAAAATACAATTCTTCTGGCCATCTTCATTGCAAAGTTAACAATGCTATAATCATCATCATCGGCAGTAGCACAACAATCTATGCTTACAATGACGCTTTTTGCTCATTGATATGCGTTTCATTGAATAAGAAACGTACATTTTTAGGTATTGAAAACCATTTAAACAACCGGATAACAAAAGAATAGATCGTTTGTTTTTGTACGCAGTTAGTTGACTATTGTGAGCCCCATATTGGATTTTGGAAAATTGATTTGATGTAATACATCGGTTAACAATGGTACAATGAAGGTAATAGGATTTTACATTTTACAGTTATATGAAAATATACTGATAAGCAACAGTCAGAAAGACACGATTTTTATTGGATCCTTCGCTATACTTGTTTGTAATAGGCAGTGAATCAGTTATCAGAGAATCTCACAATAGAGCCGCATGCTATGAAGTGTTAGATTCATAAACAGGGTTTAATTAACTATGGTTCAATATTAAAAAAAACAGAATTGAAGAATAATACGTACCTATCCCAAGTGCGCGGATTTTTTTAAATATTTTATGAACAGAAATATTGCAGTAGTGCTGTGTATTTCAGTTCAGCACGATCTAAGATATTTCTAGCCGCAGCCTTAAACTCAAACGTAGAATGGTCCCCCAGTAAAATAAAGTCGCTGAAGTTTAAAAGTCCAGTCCAGTCAGCAACTGGAAGAGCCATCTATTTCTCACTTCCAGCAATACCAAGTACAGGTGTAATCTCAACGCTTTCGTAGTAGCACAGGCAAACTCAAAGCTTTCGCAGTATTGATTTAATCTTTAATACAGCTCTAGACGTACAGAGGGCGCTCGCGAGCGTATTGATTTTCACAATTTTCCCATTTCACTGTCGGTCCATCTGTGAGGGAAGCTAGTAAGCTTATGCTACCAGAGTACCAGATCTCTATAACCTGTAGAAAGAATTGTTTTGGAAAGGTGTATAGATGGTAGTTTGGATGTTATATAAAAAAGACCATATATACAAAATAGCTGGCCATAGATACAGAGTTAGATCTGTCAGGTGGAACCGCGACGGATAGATCCGCCAGTTTGATCTGCCGTCCATTAAAAATGCTGTAGTCCACTAATGGTCCGCGCACATAAATCGGCATCGGACGGACGGTAAGGATGGAACGGCCGGTACGGTACGGATTTCTCACTAGGGTATCGCACGTATCTGATCGGAATCGTCGGAAGAATTGGAAATTAGTTGCAAATATGCAAATCCTCTGCATGACTGCAGGCAGTACAGGTAGAAACTTGGAAAATGCCGACGGTGCCTCGGCAATCGCCGATCAGCATCGCACATACTTCGGTATCGGCACGCACGGCACGCATCGGCCGGCTTTATTTCTAGTTGCTATATTTTTGCAGGATTTTAAAAATTCGATGCCTACCGTCCCGACGTATGTGCGATGGTCCATTAAATTTAATAGAAAGTAATTTTCTCCGCTCCGTACCGTCCGTCCGATGCCGATTTATGTGCGCGTACCATATGCAGCATGAAAATCTACGGTTAAATCTTACAGTTTGATCCGCCACAGTTATTATCGTGTGTTGGTGGACGAAAACTGCAGACTAACCCGAAGATCTAACTGTATCTGTGGAATTTCAGCCGGACGAAAGTTTTGCGCATAGTAAACCCTCGACTTTCTTTTCTTTTTCATTTCCTTCAAAAAGGCTCTCCTCATATTTTGTATTTTTTTTTGACAACAAAGCTTTTGTCTGCATCTGGGTAAAATGATTTTGTATTTTATAAGGGCATTGTAGCCCCTATTCTTCAAATTTGTGTTTGTATATTCTTTACTTTTTATTTTCCATAAATCCGAATGCTCTCTATATACAGGGTGGGCCAATAGTGCGTGGACGGAGGATTGTGAGCTTACTGAAAAATATTTCAAACTTGACACTTGACCATGGTAGGGACCCTTGAAGGCTATAACGTAAAAATATTTTCACTTAAATTTTGACGTTTATACAGGGTGATTCATATCAAACTTACATTTTTTTGAATGAAGCCCCCTATATATTATTGCATATTTGGATTCCTTAGTCAATTCTAGTATGACTTTATGTATCACACATGGAACTTTAAACGAACCATTTAGGCGCAAATCACCATTTTTGGTATAAGCAGGTATCAGAAAGAAATTGAATATCGCAGCGATTATAAAACTTAGAAGACTTTGACTTTGCGGTACGACTAAGCATGAAATGCGTCATCTTAGGTCAGACGGCTAAATTTGAACTCTTTCTGTGTTTGGAGAAATCAGAGGATAAATTAAGGAAACTGCAATCACAGATAACTTGATTTTTTCAAATGGGAATGCCTATTTTGGTTTAAAGAATCAAATGTAAAATTTGATTGCCTTTCTAACGATATAGCATTCTTGATATCAATCGTTTTTGGTTTTCATTTTATTTCAAACTTTCAGTCAAATCGGCGTTTTTCAATTTTCCTGCATGCAAGCAACCTAGCAGGCCATGAAAAATAAACAAAAGCTCGTTAATATGGAAGAAAGCAACTATCTCAGTAGAAAAACGCAAACTAACTAGAGCAACGAGGCAAGATTATGAAAATTCCTTACAACATGTTAGCTCTAATCAGAAACAATAGCGGTAACAAGAACGCTCATTTTTCACAGCCTACTAGCTATTATCCAATTGCCAAAGTCAGTAAAAAAATATCTAATCAAAGGAAAACTGCTAGTAATTGTTGCTGGCAGTAGAAGACCTATGTCTTCTGAATAAATTTTCGCATTTAATGCTATAAAAAAGTAGCCATTTCCGTAAGTCAAAAGTAATGATACCTCTGACTGAAACCCTTCAAATTCTTCAGTAGGTACTTCTACTTATTAGCAAAATCGCGGAAAATGAAACTTGAATTGCAGCTGTTTGCATTGTAGCACATAATTTAGTTTGCAGAAAACTACATGAAATAATCACAATTACAACATAGCGTAATTAAAAAATTTTCGCAATTATTTTAATAGATGTTCAAAATGCTCCAGTTGGAAACGTTAACTAAACGGAAATGACTATTTTTTGTATCCCATTAAATATGAAATTTCATTCTAAACATGTTAGACTGTAAGCAAAATCGCTGGCAGTTTTCCTTTTTTTGTTTCAACGTTTTTAGTCGTTTTGGAAAGTTGTCTCTAGTAGACCTCAATAGCTAGTAGGCTGTGAAAAACAAACACTTCTGTCATACCCCAGCTACTCATTGACATTAGATATCTTCCCGCTGTTGTATCCGGTTAGAGTTAATATGTTGTAAGGAATTTTCATAATCTTGCCTCGTTGCTCTAGTCAGTTTGCATCTTTCTACTAAGTTAGTTGGTTTCTTCCATATTAACGGGCTTTTGTTTATTTTTCATGGCCTGCTAGGTTGCTTGCACGCAGGAAAATCGAAAAACACCGATTTGACTGAAAATTTAAAATAAAATGAAAACCAAAAAAGATTGATATGGAGAATGCTATATCATTAGAAAGGTAATCAAATTTTTCATTTGATTCTTTAAACCAAAATAGGCATTCCCATTTGAAAAAATCAAGTTAGCTGTGATTGAAGTTTCCTTAATTAGTCTACTGATTTCTCCAAGTACAAGAAGAATTAAAATTTAGCCGTCTGATCTAAGGTGACGCATTTCATGCTTAGTCGTACCGCAAAGTCACGACCTCCTAAGTTTTATAATCGCTGCAATATTCATTTTTTTTCTGATACCTACTTATACCAAAAATGGTGATTTGCGCCTAAACGGTTCGTTTAAGGTTCGATGTGTGATATATAAAGTCACACTAGAATTGACCAAAGAATCCACGTATGCAATAATATATAGGGGGTTCTATTCAAAAAAATGCATGTTTGATATGAATCACCCTGTATAAACGTCAAAATTTAAGTGAGCATATTTTTACGTTATAGCCCTTAAGGGTCGCTACCATGACCAAGTAACAGATTTTTGAAATATTTTTTAGTAAGCCCACAATCCTCCGTCCACGCACTATTGGCCCACCCTGTATTTCTATGAACTTTGTTAGAAATTTTTTCGGTACAACGACACTTTCCCCAGACGCCATCATATACCATATAAAAACAAAGTGCTATCACAAACCTGGCCAGGTATTGCGCTGAATCGGATCCGCGTGTTAAGCTTAATTCAGATGCACACGACATCCGAAAATACGACGGTACGAAACTGTTCCTATTGGTTGAAATAGGAACAATTTCGTACCGTCGTATCGTCGGATGTCATGTGCATCTGAATTAGGCTTTAGTAGACGGCATCGGTTTTTTCCGATGGTTTGGACTGACAGGCCGGGCTGTTCCGGTTAGATCTGGCGCGTGGAAAAATCCACTGACATAAAGATAGATCCGCCAGTTTGAACCGCGCCGTTCCAAACCGACGGATCAATCTCTGTGTCTATGGCCAGCTATTAAGAGATGTTTATGTGTGGAAATGGATCTTGTTTCTGTATAGGCACTAGTAACCTGAGTCATACTAAGAAGGTAGCTAATATTATCTGATAACTTCTCCAACTCTCTAGATGACCCTCACTACCTGTATTGTTATGCGATGTTATGTTCTCTGAGCTCTATTGTTTTGTTAGGTGTTGAATAAATGCCTTTAATTTAGTTATTTATCCTCTGCAAATAAAATGTTTATGCTAATTCGTACTATATCTCTATATTGTCAAATAATGCCATTGACTCCACTGTTTCAGTCGCTGCTTATACTCTCATTATTTATTATAATACTATTCACATACTCCTTTCAGCTGCTTCAAGTCTCTCAACAAAGATATTACAGGAAATGGTAAAAGCACACACAAACCTCATTCCCTGCCACCACCCCCTCTAAGACTAGTTTCTGGATACGCCATTGCATGCAATTTGGTACGGGGAGATAGATACGTGTACCTGAGATGGAAAGAGCGCACCGTGAAGAATGTTTAGCAGATCGTCGAACAAATATTTATTGAACATTAAGCAATTCAAGAATGTGTTGGGGAAGTTGGGCAACATTTTTATTAAATAGAAAAATGTGTAACTAAGGACAATGAAAAAAAGCTCGAACTTTCTACTCAATAGTAGGATAAAAAGTATAAAGGAAGACATAGACAATATGGATGGACACTGATGAAATATGGACAAATATCAGAGACAGTACAAAAGATACTGCGTTAGAGATCCTGGGGACAGCAAGTAAACATGCAAGAAAAGATTGGATGACACAAGAAATATTACAAATAATATTACAACTAATGGAAGAGAGAAGATTAGTGAAAAACAACAACAAAAATTATAATACAATTAACAGAATCATCAAGCGGGAAATTAAAGAAGCTAAGGAAAAATGGGTTAATGAACAGTGTAGTGACATGGAAGCATTGGAACAAAAACACGACAGTTTTTATCTTCATGAAAAGATCAAAGAGATGACACACACTTATAAACGTAAAACACAGATAAAACTTATTGATAGTAGTAAAAAATTAGTAATAGATAAACAGCAAGAACTATAGATATGGAGAGCTTACGTTACAGAATGTTTTACTGAATACCGAGAATCAACAGATCAATTGAACAATGACTTAGAAGCACCGGACGTAATTAAAGAAAAACTCGTTAAACCTCTGAAAGATACTAAAAATGGAAAAGCTCCAGGACCCGATGATTTAAACCTTGAAATCATAGAACTGCTAGATGATGAAAACCCTGATCTTCTGCTCAAATTATGCAATAGAATTTACAACACTGGTGAGATACCCAGGCAATGGCTGCAATCCACATTTGTCACACTCCCCAAAAAACCCAACTCCAAAAGATGCAACGAGTACCGCCTTATGTGCCATTCCTTAAACGATTTTTTACATATTCTGTACTCCAGACTATGGAAAAAGATTGCGAAAAGTATCGGTGAAACCCAGTTCGGATTTAAAAATAGTTTGGGAACTAGAGACGCATTGTTCTCGATGCAGGTCCTAATCCAGAAATGCCTAAATCAGCAAAGAAATATCTTCGCATGTTTTATAGATTATGAGAAGGCATTTGATAACGTGAGAGACGATAAATTGATATATTTGCTCAAACGACTCGGGTTAGGGGGCAAGGACATAAGGGTTATCAAAAACCTATATTGGAATCAATCAGCTCATATAAAAATAGGAAACATGCCAACATCGGATATACAAATTCTCAAAGGCGTCAGACAGGGATGCATATTGTCGCCATTCCTATTCAACTTATACTCTGAGTTCATATTCCAAGAATCTTTGGAGGATGTGGAAATGGGAAAGAAGTGAATGGCAAATACATTAACAACATCCGGTATGTTGACGATACAGTACTCTTAGCTAGCGATGAGAAGGAATTACAGTACATAGTGAACAGAGTCAACAATGTTAGTCAATCTTATGGTGTCAAAATAAACATAAAGAAAACAAAATTTATGGTCATCACTGGTTAAATATTAATAATGTAAGAATAGAACTAGACAATCAGGACGTAGAGAGTAAACAGATTCAAATATGTGGGATGCTGGATAAATAATAAATACGATTCTGATGAAGAGATTAGAAGCAGAATCGAAATAGCCAGAAATACTTTTTTCAAAATGAAAACGATACTCTGCAACCGAGATTTAAATTTGACTACTCGATGGCGAGCAGCAAAATGCTATGTACTGTCCACAGTATTGTACGGAGTTGAAGGATGGACATTAAAAGCTTGGACCATGTCACGTTTGGACTCTTTTGAGATGTGGCTATACAGACGCATATTAAGGATATCATGGACCGAGCAGGTAACAAACACTAGGGTACTACAGAGAACGAACAAAGAACAGGAACTTTTAACCACAATAAAACGAAGAAACGCAGCATATTTCGGCCGTATTTTGAGAAATAATAAATACGAGTTATTACAATTGATCGTCGAGAACGCATTAGTGGTAAAATCAAATAAATGAAGTGGGAAAAGATATGTCGCTGAATTAACTGATTCAATACTATGAAATAATGACAAATAGGTACAATATTTGAATTCCACGGTATTCAGCTCAATGATAAGGCAAACATAGGCTATCCAACCACATAACCTTTCAGTATGAAAGCTCCTTCTTAATATTGTATCTGTAAATCCTAAACATAGAAAACTGACAACCGTGATGCTCACGCAAATGTTGCGATGCATGTAGATAGGACACGTATATCTGGTAAATTCAGAATCGATTACTTTCGTCGCCCACAGACTACTTGATTTGCGTCGCATTCAGACATTTAAGCCATGGGCATTATTGCTGCTTCGTTTCACTTTGGATCAGCGGTTTTAACGCCGATTCTCACCTAAGCGGCATCGAGCGAAGCGGCGCGGCGCGACGGCGACGCGACGCTTCAAAATGACACATGCAATAAAATTGTTTACGTGTTATTAAATGATATAGCCCTCACCTGAGCAGAGCTAATAATTAGAAAAAAAAACTTAAAGTTACTGACAGTTAAAAATAGCAGTTAACATTCTTATCTGTTAGCTACAGTGGAGACATAGCACATATCAGTCGTAACAAACAGCAGACCAAAAAGAACACGTGACCAGATTTTCAGCAAATCACTGACGTTGTCTTACGAAGCACTGTTACCAACCTTCACTAAACTGATAGTTTCAAAACTAAAAGAGATGAGGTAAGGAGAGAGGGAACGGGTTTTAACAGGTCGGGCCGTGATGGCATGTCGGGTGGACGCAACAGGTCCACAGGGCATGGTATCAGAGGAATCAAGCTGGTACAACGTCATCCCGGGTGCGTGAGTGCTTCTGCCTGGCAATCAAGCCGATTTTCTAAACCCTCTTTAATAAAAAACTAGCAGTTAGATATGTAATTGATAAACACAATTTGTCTTAAGAACAAATTTAGCTGATAGTTATTTCTAGCCGCCAGTCAGTTAGCTACCAGATTTAACCTAGCATTGATAAACCGGCTCTCAAACACTACATCGTGATGATCTATTACCTGGATATGCATCATTTTAGAAGACTCCAAAAGACGCAACAAGTACCGACTGATAAGCCTTATGTGTCATTCCTTAAACGCATTGTTACGTATCCTGCACTCCAGACTATGGAGAAAGATTGAGGAAAGTATCGGTGAAACCCAGTTCGGATTTAGAAATGGTTTGGGAACTAGAGACGCATTGTTCTCGATGCAGGTCCCAATCCAGAAATGCCTAGATCAGGAAAGAAATGTCTTCGCATAATAATAATAATAATAATAATATTTATTTACTCTCAAGTTACATATAAAAACAAATCATTGAGAAAAAAAAAATGAGTAAATAAATGTTTACATCCATAGAAGGTCTAGGCCTGTACATGGACGAATTAGTGTACATAAATGATATAAACATATACTTACATATATGTACAAGATAAATATGTTTATGAATAACTTAAATGATTTTTTTTTTAATAAAATTATTAGATTACATGCGGATTTAGTTATAATACGATTTATTTATTAACTTATGTATTTCTTTCCTCTCTACTGCACTTAACCATTCTTTGAGACATTTTTTGAAGCGTTTATTAGACTGTAATTCCTTTATATCGTTAGGTAATTTTTGATAAAGTTTTGGCGCCAAATAGATATATGATTTCTGCATAACTGATTTTCTCGTTTTGGGTATGTCTTTTGCGTGTAATTTATATCTTGTATTATGACTGTGTTTGATGTTATCTTCTTTATTCAAATTTTTGTGGTAACGAGTGATGGCATGTAAGAAATAGAGTTGCCTTACATCGTGTATCAGAGTTTCCCTAAACAAATCGTCACTAGGATACAGTTTTGGTTTTCTAAATATAGATTTTAAAATAGATTTTTGGAGGATATCTAAATCATTCATATATACTGTGCATGCTTTATAGATTATGAGAAGGCATTTGATAACGTGAGACACGATAAATTGATATCGCTCAAACGACTCGGGTTAGATGGCAAGGACATAAGCATTGTCAAAAACTTATATTGGAATCAGTCAGCTCATATAAAAAACGGGAATATTTCAACATCGAATATACAAATTCTCAAAGGCGTCAGACAGGGATGCATATTGTCGCCATTGCTATTCAACTCATACTCTGAATCCATATTCCAAGAATGTTTGGAAAATGTGGAAATGGGAATAAGAGTGAATGGCAAATACATTAACAACATCCGGTATGCTGACGATACGGTACTCCTGCCTAGCGATGAGAAGGAATTACAGTACATAGTGAACAGAGTCAACAATGTTAGTCAATCTTATGGTCTCAAAATAAACATAAATAAACATGAAGTTCATGGTCATCACTAGATTAAATATTAATAGTGTAAGAATAGAAATAAACAATCAGGATGTAGAAAGAGTAAACCGATTCAAATATTTGGGATGCTGGCTAAATGACAAATGGGATCCTGATGAAGAGATTAGAAGCAGAATCGAAATAGCCAGAAATACTTTTTTCAAAATGAAAACGATATTCTGCAATCGAGATTTAAGTTTAACTACTCGATGGCAAGCAACAAAATGCTAAGTACTGTCCACATTATTATACGGAGTTGAAGGATGGACATTAGAAGCTCGGACCATGTCACGTTTGGACTCTTTTGGGATGTGGCTATACAGACGCATATTAAGGATATCATGGACCGAGCGGGTAACAAACACTGGGGTACTAGAGAGAATAAATAAAGAACAGGAACTTTTAACCACAATAAAACGCAGAAAAGCAGCATATTTTGGCCATATTTTTAGAAATAATAAGTACGAGTTGTTACAACTGATCCTTGAGGGAAAGATCGAAGGACGACGAGGGATCGGACGAAAAAAGTTCTCCTGGCTTCGGAACTTCCGCCAGTGGTTTAATATAAGAGAGGCCTGCACAATCATTCGTTTAGCCCAAGACAGAGAAGAGTTCCAAATGGTCGCCAACCTCCGCTGAGGAGATGGTACTGAAAGAAGAAGAAGTTGGTGTTGGTGCTTATCTTTGCTACACTTTCATCTTTTCGCTAGCTACGCAAAATACTGGCATCTCAATAATTATTTCTAACAAACTTCAAACTTTGAATCAAAGCTTACTTGAGAGAAAGGAAGTACATTAGAGACAAGGCTTTCATTTTGTATGTTATAAAATTCTACACCTGCAAGAAGTTACACCACCAATCGCGTTATATCCTCGTAGTATGTATTATAGTCAGGGTGGGTTATGGTGACTACCACATTTATCAGCGACATATGCTCAACTCGTTCCACAAAAGTACATCATTTCTGTTTCCTTCTGATGTTTCGTACCATTAAAATGTAGTTTTCTATGTAACGATATCGACCACCCACATCCTCGTACAGGGAGCGACAGGCATTTGCATGCAGAAGAGATAAGCTATACTCGTAATCCTATACTACTTGTCGTTGAACCAAATTCTAAGTACCGACTACTTATGCGCTTAGAATATTGTAGTGAGTATGGTGTCTACTATGCAGAGGGGCAGGGGAGGAGGACATTAACGTGAGCATACAGGAATTAAGAAACTCAGCTCTGAGATTTGTTGCTGAAAAGCCTAAAACTGGCATAACTGGAACATACTTTCAGAGGTTAGATTTTTGTTCAAGGGTAATGGAGAAAGTTAGTGAAAAATATTATTTTCTATAACGTATGGTTTATGGACGAATCTATTTTTCATAATAATAGATTAGCCTACCGCTATAATTGAGGTTTTGAATCAATTTTTTTTGTCATAGATCGGAAGATTATATATAAGTTTTATAAGTTTATAAAACTGTTTTTGTTCTCCTTTTTTTTCGCAATAATTCAAAAGTTATATCAAAATAAAAATGGGTTTCTGAATCGAGTAGGTACCGAAAACACGCCGACGGCTCCCGAACCCGTGTGACGTAACGATGGTGGTTAAGATGCTCCTTTGACCAACGACGTCCTACATCGATACTAGATTCTAGATTCCCAGCCAATACTGAAAATACTTGCTAGTAACTAGTGTACATTTGTTGCAATGTAGCCGATGAATGAAGTTTGCAGCTCAAGACGACCTCTACGATCGAAATAAATATCTTTTTGAATGTTTGAAATCAGATTACAGATTCCAGTAAGTAAGTAAGTAAGTACCTAATCAAATATGTCTTGTTGAAACTATTTGGTGCATGTTCGGCTGGCCTAGTGGTTAGAGTATTGGGTAATGGATCCGTTGGTCTATGGTTCAAAGCTCAGCCTGTCCAATTTTTTTTTTTATTTTTTTTTATCAAATAATTCATTCATGTGTTTTTTGCACTTGTTACGTACATTTATTTCTACGATCCACATGAATATGTTCTTGAAACAAATTCTATCAGACATATTATTTGCACTGCATAGTGCAAAAACTAAGTACATGACGCGGTGGACAATTCAAAAATCAGTGCAGATGGTGTTTGTCCGTCAAAATCAATCGCCAATATATTTTTTTTTGAATGTAATAGTTGGTTAATAAAACAAAATCCATTCATTTTTTAAGTTTTTAGTATAAACATAAAGTAACTCGTAATCACAACAGTCTTCTGTTTATCAGCTGGTATCTTTATTTATTTAACTTTGAGCAATGCAGCTTAATAATTAAATTTTCATAAAAATGTAACCTTTATACTTTTTTTTATGTTCGGGACTAAAAAATATAGTTTTATTTTTGTTTGAGGTGTTAACTCTTATGTAAAATAATTATACTTATAGTTTATTTATCGTATAATATTTATTATCAATAATAATATTAAATAATAAAATAATTATTTTAAGTTTTGGTCAAGAAGATAATTATAACATTGAAACTCATAGAAGAATAAGTTTTGTTTGTTTGCATTGCATTTATATATATTTTTGTTTGTTAAATTTTTATGAAAATTTAATTACTAAGCTTCATTGCTCAACGTTAAATAAATAAAGATACCAAGTGATAAACAGAAGACTGTTGTGATTACGAGTTTGAGTTACCTTATGTTTATATTAAAAATTCAAAAAATTAATGGAGTTTGTTTTATTAACCAACTATTACGTTTAAAAAAAATATTGGTAATTGATTTTGACGGACAAACACCATTTGCACTGATTTTTTGAATTGTCCACCGCGTCCTGTACTTAGCTTTTGCACTATGCAGTGCAAGTGATGTGTCTGATAGAATTTGTTTCAAAAACATATTTATGTTGATCGTAGAAAAAAATGTACGTAACAAGCGCAAAAAGCACATGAATGAATTATTTGATAAAAAAAAATAAAAAAAAATTGGACAGGCTGAGCTTTGAACCATAGACCAACGGATCCATTACCCAACACTCTAACCACTAGGCCAGCCGAACATGCACGAGATAGTTTCAACAAGACATATTTGATTAGGTACTTACTTACTTACTTACTTACTGGAATCTGTAATCTGATTTCAAACATTCAAAAAGATATTTATTTCGATCATAGAGGTCGTCTCGAGCTGCAAACTTATTCATCGGCTATATTGCAACAAATATACACTAGTTACTAGCAAGTATTTTCACGACTGGCTGGGAATCTAGAATCTAGTATCGATGTAGGACGTCGTTGGTCAAAGGAGCATCTTAACCGCCATCGTTGCGTCACACGGGTTCGCGAGCCGTCGGCGTGTTTTCGGTACTCGATTCAAAAACCCATTTTTATTTTGATATAACTTTTGAATTATTGCGAAAAAAAAAAGAAAACAAAAACAGTTTTGTTATAAAACTTATATATGATCTTTCGATTTATCACGAAAAAAATATATTTTTTCTTAATTCAAAACCTCAACTCTCTTCACTACCAAACAGAAAACCACTACGTTCCATATATAACAAATCGTCAGAGTCGTCGGAGCATCAATATTTATAAAGTGTATAACACATATTCTGCTACTGTGAAAGATTATTCGAAAGAACTAGATTAATTTTTACCTCAATCACCTGATCCAGCACTTAGATTTTTATGTAAGGCTATGTTAAAAATAATGCCCATAGTACGCCTCCTACATAGGAGGACGTGAAACTGTGAATTAAGGAAGCATTCGAGTATTGTAAGAAAATCTTTTGAAAAAGATGATCGGCATCACTTCGAGCATAAACTGTAGTTTGAGTTTTCAAGTAATTCTTCGTGAAGTTTTATACCTAGTTGGCTTTGGCAAGTTACTTTTAAATTTCTCACGAGCACTATCCTGTGTAGAAAAATAACATTAAATTTGAAGGAGTGGAAAATAATCTCATAATTACGAAATATGTGGATAGCGGATATGTACAATATTTGTAGGGGAATCAAATCTACATGATCCTCATAGAATCCTAGAGAACTCTGAAAACATTTATAGAATTTTCGATTGCTTATTTTCAATTTATTTATTTTCCAATTCAAGAAAACGCATCACATTATTTAGATATCCGAAGTGTACAAGAAAGGTTATTCCATTTTCGTCGTGCTACATAGAATTACAGCAAAACACAGAGCATGCGTTAAGAAAAACACATACGTTTGGTACGCTACAGCTTTTTGTGCTATATACAGGGTGATCCAATACGCGCGGTGCTTTCTAGCGGCCATACCGTTTAAATTAGACGAAAATGTTTTAAATAAAAAACGTTTCTTTTCAAATGCTCTGCATTTGAAAAATAATTTCAAAGATGGCGGGCTCCTGGGTATACCGGAAGTAGGCATCAACTTCCTTATTGTAAATAGAATACTGTATATATTATTACGTTTTTGAATTCAGCATCGATTATTAGGTCCAGTTTGTTAACCATTGTTTATATCTACGAAACCTATTTTCGGACTTATTCAGCAATTTTTACAAAATTTGACGTTTGTACGACTAATTTCTGTTGTAGCACCACTATGCGGATCTTCAACTACAATTGCGAGAATGTCAAACTCACTATCTTCATGTACTACTACTACTACATGTTTCCTTCTCTCATATTTTACGCCGACGTAAATCCAAATTTTGGAAGGTTTGTTGACAACAGTAGCATACACAGCTAAATCTGTAGGGGGGGGGTTACAAAGGGGGTTACAGTAATAAACAATGTAATAATGTTATAAATGCGTATGCATTCTTCGTTCATTGATTAGAAGACTGTTCTAAAACTGCTTCTGGAGCAACTGGAATAGCACAATGGATATTTAAGAACGCCAAATCATTGAGAACAGGAAGTTTCGATAGGTATAAATATAGTTTTAGCTAATATTCCAAGCTCATGGGGGGTTCGAACCCTGACACCCCCCGTGTGTACGCCACTGGATGACAACCAGCATGGAGTTTAAGCATTTGGGGTGGTATTGCTGAAAACCGCATATTAAAACTAATGCTTTCCAAAATTTTCTAAACGACAATGTGGAAAACCTCTTGGAAAATTCACCACTGGAGTTTTTAAGAATAATGTGGTTACAGTTAGATGGAGCGAAAGCACATTTTAATATCAGAGGTCGGAACACTTTGGATGAAATGTTTATGTTAATTATTTCGTCTGCGAGGCTCGCCACCTACGATTCTTCCAATTCCTACGCAATAATTACAAAACCGTAAATATCTTGAAATCCATCAAAGATAGAACCACATGTACTTAGATAAAAGTGAAGGAGAATTTAATTGTGCATCCGCCGATGTGAAACTTATCATACCATCCTATTTGAAAAAAGAAGTTTTTAACGTTTTTAGCTTTTCAAATTTGAAAATTGCTAGTCTATTTATTTAATAATCTTTTGAAAGAAAGATCTTACTGAAACACAAGTACGTTTCTTGCTAGTTTTAGAACCGAAAACTGCATCTTTCTATCGCGTTCATTTTCCGAGATATTAACTTTTCTTGTAAAGTACTACAAACGTCAAATTTTGTAAAAAATGCTGAATAACTCCGAAAATAGGCTTCGTAGACATAAACTATGGTTAACAAACTGGACCTAAAAATCGATTCTGAATTTAAAAACGTAATAACTTACAGGGTGTTCCATTTAAAATAAGGAATTTGATGCCTTCATCCGGTATATCCGGAAGTCCGCCATCTTTGAAATTATTTTCTAAATGTAGAACATTCGAAAAGAAAGGCTTTTTTTATTTAAAACATTTTCGTCTTATTTAAACCGTATGGCCTCTAGAGAGCACCGCGCGGTTATTGGACCACCCTGTCTATACAAAAATAACTTCAAGGTACACTCTTCATCAGCTCACATACTGCTGTCCACAAAAAATTGTTTTCGACCGCTAAATCAACATATGAAATTATTTACTGGAAATGTTCTAAAAGTCAAGAGTACCTCGACGACACCGACACGGAAGTTTTCTTGCTCCTGCCGCTACGACCTGCACATTTCCACAAAGCCACCTTTACAGGAAAATGATTACTAGGACGGATTTAAAAATCCCCGATCAATCGTTCACCTAAAATCCGACGCGACGTGTAAATTTCATCTCATCACAACCCTCATAGGTTCGAATGCTTCCTAATCGGGGACTACATAACAGGACATAAAGCTTGCGTGAAGTTGAAATACGCATTGTGGGCGAGTATATCAAATATAGGAAGATAAAACGATAGTACCGTTGAGCCAAAACCGTATTTTGTCTGCCTTTAGAGTGCGTCAGTAGCACGACGCGAGTAATCCTAATCCCTGCCTTTACATGTGCCAAGTTATATGTGACAAGCTGGCCACGGACAGTGATTGACAATATTATCTGTACACCTTTAATTCAAAAACTTCCCACAATGAATTTATCTAAAATTACTGATTAGAAGAAAAAACGCCGAGACACGTCTGAACATTTGTCATTTGTCAAGGGGGACAACTTTTTAACCAAAAGCTACTTCAAGTCCCTTAAACCTGCCAAGGCCAAGGCTATCCTCACCTTTGCGATGAGGGCCGGACTGGGGGGACTAGGGTGAGGGAAGGTGCATAAGGGCCCACTTTTAGGCACATGCAATGGTGGCTCTGGTCACAAGCCTGTGTCTTTCATTTATTTATAAATAAATAACAGTTTATTAAGAAGGCAAGTATCGAACTACTGTTGATATAAATATGAACATCGTGGACGTCTAACATCTAATTATTTGGGGTCATAGAGAATAATATACAACTTAGGTTCAAGAGTAATAGAAAAAATGTTCATGACACGCACGGTTATACAGGGTGGTCCAATAAGCGCGCGGTGCTCTCTAGCGGCCTTATAGTTTAAATTAGAAGAAAATGACTTGAATAAAAGATGTTTCTTTTCAAATGGTCTACTTGCGGAAAATAATTTCAAAGATGGCGGACATCCGGTTATACACCCTATATATTATTACATTTTGAATTCAGTATCAATTTTTCGGTCCAGCTTGTTAACCACAGTTTATGTCTACGAAGCCTATTTTCGAAGTTATTCAGCAATCTTTATTAAATTTGACGTTTGTGGTACTTACAAAAAATGTTAATATCTCGGAAACTAGGTATGACAGAAAGATGCCGTTCTCGTTTTTTAAACGAGCACGAAACATACTTGTGTCTCAGTGAGTTCAATGATCAAAATCACATTGAACAAATACACTAGCAATTTCCAAATTTGAAAAATTTGGAACGTTAAAAACTTTTTTTTAAATGGGATGGTATGATAAGTTTCACATCAGTGGATGCGAAATTAAATTCTCTTTCACTTTTATCTAGGCATGCGTGGTTCTATTTTTGACAGTCTTCACGATATTTACGATTTTTTAATTATTCCGTAATGGCGCCTAGGAATTGGAAAAGTCGTAGGTGGCGTGACTTGTAGATGAAACAATAGGCAAGAAACCTTTCATCCAAAGAGTTTCGGCCTCTATGTAAAACTGAAATGTGCATTCGCTACATCTAACTGTAACCACATTACTTTCGCTACATCTAACTGTAACCACATTATTCTTAAAAACTCCAGTGGTAAATTTTCCAGCAGGTTTTGCAAATTTTCATTTAGAAAATTTTAGAAAACAGTTCAATATGCGGTTTCCAATAATACCAACCCAAATGTTTAGGCTCCATGCTGGTTGTCAACAAACATCTCAAAATTTGAATTTACGTCGATGTAAAAATGTAAATTATGCCAGTTTACATAGCCATTAGTATGATGAACTAATGTTTTCCAAAATTTTCTAAGTGAAAACTAAAAAACTTGCTGGAAAATTTACCTCTGGTTTTTTTTAAGAATAATGTGGTTACAGTTAGATGAAGCGAAAGCATATTTCAGTATTAGAGGCCGAAATACCTCAGATGAAAGGTTTGCTGCCAATTGTTTCATCTGCGAGCCAAGCCGCCTACAATTTTTCCAATTCCTACGCGCCATTACGGAATAATCACAAAATTGTAAATATCTTGAAAACCGTTATAGATAGAACCACCTATACCTTGACAAGAGTGAAAGAGAGTTTAATTTCGCATCCATGTGAAACTTATCATACCATCCCATTCGAAAAAAAAAGTTTTTAACGATTATTTGTTTAATACGCTTTCTAACAACCGTCCTACTGAAACACAAGTATGTTTCGAGCTCGTTTAAAAACCGGAAACCGCATCTTTCTGTCTCATCTAGTTTCCGAGATATTAACATTTTTTGTAAGTACTACAAACGTCAAATTTTATAAAGATTGCTAAATAACTTCGAAAATAGGTTTCGTAGATATAAACTATGGTTAGCAATCTGGACCTGGAAATTGTTGCTGAATCCAAAAATGTAATAATGTACAGGGTGTTCCATTTGAAATAAGGAAGTTGATGCCTACTTTCGGTATAATCGGATTTCCGCCATTTTTGAAATTATTTTCTGCAAGTAACATTTTTTAGTCCAATCATTTTCTTCTAGTTTAAACACTAAGGCCGCTAGAGAGCACCGCGCGCTTATAGGACCACCCTGTATAGTTATCGAAATTTTAACTGGATTATAATAAAATATCTGACGCTCGCAATTTTTCAGTCTCCTAATGCCACTGTAGGGTTCTTTCTATGTAGTAGCATATTGATGAAGCTATGGCAATAAAGGTGTAAAAGGTTTTTTATGTTTTCCGCTTGCACGGGTATGCGGGTGTTCGAAGAAAAAGTTTTGGGCGGAAAAATAGAAAGCGATTCATTATTTCCCTGTCAGGACTAAGGACATTGAGGTAAATCCATATAATGGGCAAAAATAAGCCGACAGCAGGGCTTTTCTAAGCCCATAATGTATCGAACGAAGGAGCTATACGAATTACAGCGAAATTTTTCTTGCATCATTATAAAGGAATTTGTTGACAGTTTTTATATAACTGAGCAAACTGTGTAAACCAAAGTACCGTGGCTACTGTAAAAAGGTATGTTAGGAGAGTTTTTTTTATCGAGGGACTTAAATATGCCAACAGCTGCAGGCCCAAAAAATACATCAAGTGGCAGTCCATTCCAATTCCTTGACACCCTGGGAATCAATGTGCGGTCGTACACCTTGGTTCTTGATATATGAAGAATGGCCGCCTTAGGATGATATGCAGCACCTTTTTTGGAATCTCGCTTTGTTCAGAAGACACAGCGCAAACAAAATTTTAGATAAAACAATCTTTGATTTGATCTAAGTTTTTTCAGGGTATAAGTATTATTTTGCCCAAATTCTCAAATCGTCGATGCTTGTCAGAGCTTTTTGAAAGACATTTGCTCTTGGTTGAGGTCATGGCAATCCATCAGTCACTTAGGTCTGGTTATCTTGTGGCCATACAAATCCATACAATTATTATGGTGGTCAATTAGGTCTGGTTACCTTGTGGCCATAAAAATCCATACAATTATTATGGTGGACTAAGTTTACCTTTTATAATTGCTTTATATTTTAACGTGATTATAATTACTACAGAACACATATTTCATCCAAAAACAGTAAGCAAATGCAGTTATTATTAAATCGAAGAGAAGCAGATAGTTTAGACGTGGATTTCGTTTCAACCCTTGTGAGAAACGTGATCGCCGATATGTGGTGTGGGTCGAATTTGTTGAGGCTAGGTAAAATTTGACTAATTGACGTGTACCTTCTATCTTCAATTTATAATATGTTATAATAATATATAGATTAGGGTGCTCCTTAAGAAGCCAAAAAATTTTTTTTTTGTTTTTTTATGCATGTCACCCTCTTATTCTGTTCTAAGTTGTAAAAAACTAATGTGTAATTTTTATTTAATTTTTAAAGTAATATTTAGGGGTCGCTACCAGCGAATCAAAAATAAAAAAAGCAATTCAGAAAAATGTTTAATGACGTTCTGAAAAAAAAACAAGCATAAACAAATCATATGACTGTTAGGATAAACAAGGTGTAACTTATGCTAATAACGTAGATTTTTTCGTATCAGGGTACTTTTCCCTAAATTTTTTCACAACCAAAAGAAAGAATTGTTTTTGTTCTTCGTCTGAAGTAATTATTTTATTAAATTCCTCAATCAATGCGACACCACGTTCCGCAATATCGTTCTCCACTCTCATAGAATGCACTATTTCTCTAGAAGCCTTGTAGTCTTCATCTTCTCCCCAAAGACGAGGTTCTTTTTGTATAAATGAAGACGAAATTCCCAGGACTCTAAAAAATCTTAAGGTGTTGCTGGTTACTAAATTCTCAATACTTTTTTCTTCGATGTGGCTAAGATCCAAGGTGATTCGCTTTGGGCTATATTCTGAGCCTTCCTCATTTAGTGCATCTACCATTTTCTGTTTGCATTCAAGAAAAACTTCGTCATCAAAAAAAGCAAGTGCAACAAGTTCTTCAGACAGATACCACAAATGCCCCAGAAATTTTGTTAAACCTGTTTTGGACTTTGGGCTTCGTTTATATTTCCAAATTTTTTGAGAGAGAGGTGCTGAAGCTACCGCGAGAACTTGGAACCAGCATCTTATATAAATCATAACGACAAAAACACAAATTTCAGTAATGGCTTTGAGTTCTCTTTTTGTCATTTTAAACTGGTCTCTGAACATAAAAAGCTTAAGGCAATAAATTGCTTTTGCCATCCATCGTGCGCGATGAAGACCTGCTGGAGCTCTGAATGATATCCCTTTATTAGGAACACCTCCCAAAAATATTATTGTCAGTGCCAACAGCTCCTTGTAATCGTCACGTGGTTGATAATCATTTAGCTGCTTCTCCGCAAATGAAATTGTGCTGCCTGCTATATTTTCTACGTATCTTAAAGCGTCGGGATCTGAAAAAACTATGCTGAACTTTCTCTGGTCAATGCTAGGCCAAACAGATCTAAAACGTTTGAAGATCAATATTTCTGGTCCACTTGGAGGACCTAGTGCTTGAAGTACAATTGCTTCTAGCACTATTTCCATTATATGGTGACGAGAGGCCAACCAAAGAGCATCGTTTTCCATCTTCTGCTCTAATAAAATGCAAGCACCTGCTTTTAAACCTGTATTGACCGCAGTGGTGTCAAAGCAAAAACATTTTATTTTGTCGCACAAGTTCCAAGAAAGAATAGTGTCATAAACAGCTGAAGCACACGCCTCCCCAGTTCCATAACTGAGTTTTGCGACAGCCAAAGGTTGACCTACACCCTGTCCTAACACCAAAGTGGGAAGACGATCCACTGTTTTGTGTCCTGTTATGTCTTCGATCAGTTTGCCGTCCCAATGAACAGTAAGAGGCGTATTTGGCTTAAATTCTTCCTTTAAGGATTCCGCTACGATTTTCCTTTGCTTTATACACTAGCGACGAACTGATGACGAATTTATATTGTACTCGGCACCTGCACTTTTGAGCATAGATGTCAAAACAACAGTTGCTTTTCTGTCACAAGTTTAGCAATGTCGAGGCTTGCGGATAAGCGTTCATCAAAGATGATCTTTCTGCCGCGTCTTCTTTTAGATGGGACTTCTAAATCTGCCGTGGAAGGTCCCGCCCTCACTGAAATTCCTGACGTTGAACTTTCACATTCACTATCACTACTGCTGGTCGAAGAAGATAGTATGCAGTTTAATGAAAATAATTATGTATAACACATAAACGTATGTATATTAGAAACGTAAATTTCTATTCTTCAGCCTCCTCCCAGACTTCAAAACTGAATGGGTGGCTGGTTTCGGGGGGGGGGGGAGGGCCGGGACCACCCCTTATATACGCCACTGGATACGAGTGCCCTTATACGGAATAATGTTTTATCATTGTAAACGTTGAATATAACTGTTATACGCACAATGAGCAGCAAGCTATCATTTTTACAATTTTTTCAAACTTTGACACGAGGTAGCGACCCCTAAAAACCAGTATAAAAAGTAAATAAAAAATGTAGGGTCGTTTTTTAGGTGATAGAAGCGAATGGCGAGGTGACGCAGTAATTTTTCAAAAGTCAAAAAATAAGAAGCACCCTAATATAGATAATATGTTATAAATGAAGTCCTCTAACATTGTACTAACACCGAGATGGCTGCTATGCCTTTCACCGCTGGTATCTGATGACAATTCATCAAATACGCCTGGCAATTATTGTACATTGAAAGATTGTCTAATAAAAATGCTTCAAATGGAGCACGGAGCAGTTACGTTGAAATAAGGAAAATCCGGCCGCAGTAAGAGCGGTAGAAATGAAGCAGACTGAGCTGGACATGATAGAGAAGGAGTTGCTTATAGTTCAACTCGCTATTTTGCAAATATATTGAAAGTAAACATTCGGAAAATTCTTGGGTACTACTAATAATACCCATGTCACATGCAGAACATGAGGATATCTGTTACCGCTGCCTCCACGTATTGCAATCTACAATGTATTGCAATAAGGAACTTCCACAATAACCAAGGTACTGACTAGACCGTGTTTAGTATCAGGTTAAGGATTGGGTATTGGAGTTGTCATTAGCTGGGTAACTAGATCGGTATTTCTGCCAAGAAGGCCTATGGGCAAAATGTACCGCAATTTTTCAGAGCGTAGGCTAGCTCAGTTTCTAGATGATGTACTACTTGCAAAGAGGACAACAATGCGGTTTATTCTCGATGGTGCACTGGCAAATTCCATTTACGCAGCGTCAAAATACAGCTGAGTGCTGGACAACAGACCAGTGGTCAAATCGTCGCGCTCCCATTGGTCTACAGGTTATTAACGATCTTGTTCATATAGCTGCGAGTAACTAATGACTCATAGACCAATAGGAGATTGTTTTATTTTATGGGTTTAGAAAACCGACTTGATCACAGGTCAGAAGCTCTTCCATACCCGAAAGTTTTTTTTATGTTTATATCTATTTGTTGTCCTAGGCCTTCATGGCCTGTTGTGCAAACTAATAATAATAATATATCTATTTGTACACGTTTTGTATGCCGATGCAGCCACTACGAAGGCAATGCCTTGTATGTAGTATTGGTTAAATACAGCACACATACTATACTAAAATTTAGTTAAAACAAGTCGCCATGGGTTCATTTAGTCTGGTACTCGCATCACTCTGGTATAATCTGCACTAAATGGTTTACCAATCTGCCGCTAATTTTTGTCTGTCCTACATTGCACTAGTTTGGGTCTTTTGATGCGATGCCCAACAGATGCAATTGTGGCATGCCACCACGGCCCCACCGGCTAAAACCTGTTTCCTCTTTTCTTACCTCCAAGCCCTTCTACCACTCATGGAACCTTTGTCAAACAAAATAACAGCATGATTGTAGAGTAGGTCCAAGTTTATTGGTCCTATGGTTTAATTACCACTTCTGGGTTCTTCGATTTGTTTGGCGCTCAGAATTTTCCTCACCACACAGTGGATGAGACCAATAGGAGTGCGGTGATTAGGCCAGTGGACTGTTGCTCAACTTCACTTCATTTACAATGCAGTGTAAATTATAAGTTTGTGAATCGATTATAGTAATTTTGCCAGTAGCATCTCTGGCTTGGCGAAGTCCAACCTCACTTATACCCTCCTAGATGCTTACTCCCAATTCCTTCGGGTTATTTATTATAGGTTCACATAAACCCATTGGTTTATCGCTGTTCTAGTTTGAAATTTGGAAGGCTTGAAAATAAAGAAATAACTCTGAGAAACTACTCTGCCGAATCCGGTCTAACTATCCCTGTCGAATGACAATCAAAGCCTAGTTAATAACAGACACAATTATATCCTCAATATGCTTACTGACCACTTTTAGTCAAAGTGACATGGAAAGCACTTCCATCACTTGAGTCTATTTATTTGTTGACTCTGTACTTTCCATACGTTCTTGGTTTTTTATAGCGTGCGGCAATACTGTTTCGGCTCTATGTCACGGTATCTCCTAATAACATAGCCAACATTAAATAATCACACGCATTCATGGTTTGAAAAATGCGATAAGATTTATTATGTAAGATATAACTGATATATAAATATATAAATAGGGGAATTAAAAATAAGCAGAGAGTGCCTTAAAATTAGATTTCGGGCTGCCCTACAACTTGTTTGTTTCTTTTTAATTATCTAAACCTTTCGGCCTCTACCACTATAGACAGTGTGAGAATTTCGTCACAATCAAGTTATTATTTTCCAAGTTACACGCTATAGGGTGTGTAGGCATGTATTAAGGGCTTCGGAGAGATCTGAAATTTATACAGCATCATCAGGATCACTCTCATTTCGAGTAATGGAAACTCAGTGTATCAACTACCGAGATTACGCGATCACATAGGCTTGTGACATAGATATCACAAAACGTCCAAGAATCTTACCTACAAATTAAATATCTTCACAACCAATACCCCTGTGCTTTAAAACCAAGAAAACTAACACAATATCTAACTAGTTTTTCTTGTTGCAGGTAAGCTTCAATCGTAAGATGGTCAACGAAGAATCAGTGAAGGTAGGATATATCTACCATATCAAATTCTGGTAGGTAAAGTAATGAAACAGTAAATTTTCACCATTAGATCTAAAGTTTATGCACTAATTCTACGACGCTTGGTCAATCTGTTGGGACAGCTCTCATATTAGTCCAGCAATAGTCGACTAACATGTCACGATTCCATTTTTATTGAGACCTCTTTACCTTGTGCGGAATATTGTGATGTAACGTTTCTTGTCACTCACAGAACCACAATATCCCGGATCGTAATTTATATAGGAATCTTCAGGTAATGCATTTTTTAACGATATACAGGGTTATTCACGTTATCCGACACGGAGTATTTGATAATAAAGAAAATAATAATTTCGGATGGATAAAGACCCATAAAGGCTACATTTTAAAAATATTTTCATGTCATACAGGGTGTCCAAAAACATGAAATGTACCAAAGTTATGTTTTTTTAAAAGGAACACCCCGTATATTATTGCATATTCAGATTCCTCGGTGAATTCTTTTGTGACCTTATGTATCATACATGGGACCTAAAGCAAACCGTTTAGGTCTAAATCACCATTTTCGGTATAAGTAGATATCAGGAAAAAATTGAATATCGCAGAGATTATAAAATATGGAGGGCTATGACTTTGCCGTATCACTAAGCATAAAATGCGTCAGCTTTGATGAGACTGTCAAATTTAAATTAAAATTACGTTTATGCTTGGCGAAATCGGTCGATTAATTAAGGAAACTTCGATCAGCGATAACTTGATTTTTTCAAATGGGAATGCCTAATTTTTTTTATACGGTGAAACGTAGAATTTGATAACCTTTCTAATGATATAAGGTTGTGAGTATCAATCTCTGGTAGTTTTCATTTAATTTTATATTTTGAAACAAATCGGCGATTTTCAATTTTCCTACCTATAAGTAACGTAGAAGGCCATGAAATATAAACAAAAACCTGTTCAGGTAGAAGAAAATAACTACATTAGCTAAAAAATACACACTAACTAGTCTAGTAAAAGTTTATCTGCAGTACACAATGCGTAACAACGTAATCAAGATAATCAGAAGGCTAAGGATCCGATCGAAGAAGGATCATCAGCCAAAAAGAAGGTCGATGTTTGGTTTTCGCAAGTTCACAGTAATAGGACAGCTTTTGCGGTTTAGCAGCGAAATCAACATCAAGAGGTTAGAGATGCTAATATTAGCGAATACACTTTTAGAGGAAGACTTCGTGCGATTGTAAGATTGGCTTTGCCCGAAATTAGTTGCAATTAGAATGATTGTGCAGCAAAGGAATGTTTTCGGATGAGTCCCATTTTTTCTTAACTGGACCAGACGAACCTCGAAGGGTATGGAGAAGACACGAAGAAAGATATGCCCCAATCTGTATTGATGAAAGACTGGTATCCGTTCAAAATCACGCACAGAGTTGGTTTTCATACAAAAAAAGTTAATTATCGAATGATACGTCCAGTAGGCGATGCCGCTGAATCATTCATTCTAAAACAAATTCTAGCGGGCATATTTGTTATCTGTCTGTAAAACTTCTTTAGTGTTTTTCGAATTGTTATGAAATAACGTGAACTTGGAAATTAAATTTATTTAAATAAATGGACAAGCAGCAATCCCGTTAATTAATAGTGTGTATTCCCTCCTCTTGATAATGACTACTTCTGGCCGACGAGGCATGCTTCGAATTAAACTCAAGAATACATTCTGTTCTATGTTATTCTATCCGTCCACCAGCAACTCTCTTAGTATTCGGGCAATTCTTGGAGCTGATTTATGCCTTCGAATACGTCGTACCATTTCATCCCCACATGTTCGATGGGATTCATCCAGATATTCAGTGACAGTTCTAGCTATGTGGGGTGTAGCTTTATGCATAAAAATGCTATGAAGGACATAATATGATCATCTAGGATCTCCGTAACTGTGAGCTGTCAGGGAGCCATTATTCTTGAAGATCAACTGTGCTGGATTTTGAACTAATAGCTGCCCAAACCATAATCGAATCAACAGCATTTGGAAGTGTTTTAGGAATACTAACTGACGCATATCGTCGCCTTCTTCACAGTAGGGCGTATCTCATTTTTAGTCATTTTTCAGGAGTTTTCTTGCAAGTGGCCTATATTGAGATGGGATGGGAGATTCTTTACGGGACAAGTCATAAGTTCGAGACTATCCATTTTTAATACACGCTGTGAAGAGGTTACTGCTACCCAATGGTATAACTTATTTTATCATTTTTTTGAGATATCCTATTTTGAAAGGAAGGCGACGATATATTTCTACGGGTCCTTCATATCCTTCGACGTCCATCTAATCTAGTTAGGCATACACGAGAGTCAGCCGAAAACATTACTTTGCTCCATCCATTATAGTCATTCTATTGCAACTGATTTCGAGCAAAATCCAATCCTGAAATCCGGTATGGCCATCCCGACAAGTCAATCCATGAGCAAGAAGCCTTCTTCTAACGCTCCATTCGCTAACATTACAACCTCTAACATTTTGTTTAATCCAGCGCCACATATGCGGGTATTTGCCGAATATCAATATTCGCCGTTTTTTCAATCTTGCTCGCCGAATAACGAGCACGTATCGCCCTTTAGCCGAATAGCATATAATCAGGGTTCAAAAGTTGATAATTTTATGTAGTTTTTGAATCGCAGACACCTAGGCTCTGTCATGCTGATTAAACAGCGTCAAAAGTGGCTTTTGAAACATTAGAAACCGCAATAAGTGTCTGCCGTTGAGTTTTTGAATAAAAAAAGGTATATGATTCATTATGTTAAAACGGCAGTCTTGCTAATAACATGTTTTAGTAGTCACTTTTGATGCTGTTTAATTAGCATGACAAAGAGACATTATAGCGTATGCCAGTAGATAGCGAAAAAACATGTATACGACGACTAAGTCAAGCAATATATCGGAACTGGTCAGCAGTAGCGAGTTATAGCTTTGGTGGTGTAAATTAGACGTAATACAGTTTACTTTCTTGTTATTGTATTACTTAATGAAGTATTTGTTTTTGGGCACGTGACGTCGGATTCAAAATTTTTAATGAGGCACCCTGTATATTTGTGACTTCTTGTGTTCCACCCGATAAAACAATTCCAACAAACTAGCACACTTGGGGTCTAAAGTGAGTTATTCAAGAGCTAGGGGTACTTAAATGACAGTACCAATAGCATTATGAAGCACTATCAAAGTAATTTAACTGTAGGGGTACATGTTCATGTTATAGTCAATGGTAGTGGTACCATCCTGTAGCTCTTGAATTAATCACTTTACACCTCAAGTGTGCAGATTTGTTGAAATTGTTTTATCGGGAGGAACAGTCACAAATGTACAGGGTGTCCCATTGAAAATTTTGAGTCGGACGTCACGTGACCAAAAACAAGTATCTCATTAGCTAACACAATAATAAGAAAATATACTATATTTGCTCTAATTTACACCACCAAAACTATAATTTGCTACTGCTGCCCAGTTCCGATATATTGCTTGTTTTAGTCGCCGTGGGTCTCCCTGTATAAAAGTTGTAGTCAAGGAATATTATGCTCCTTGCTCAGAAGATATTTTGATTTATACAGGGTGATCCATAGCTACGTGGTGATGCAAACATAAAATTTTTTAAATGAGGCACCCATATATTATTCCATATTTGGATTCTACTAGTGGTTTCCGTTATCAAAATTTACCTAAGGTATTGATGTAACATTATACAGGCTATTTCAAAAATTATGGCCATTTTTATATCCAATTGTTGTCAACTGTATATTGAAAATTAACAAATCAAAAATTATTTTTTTATACGAGAAGATAAAAAATATCCTCTAGTTTTAACATAGGCTGTAAAAAAGTCGCTGACGCATATTCATATACAGGGTCTTTGTATTCTACCTCACCCATACATGTTCGAACTGGAACATCTAATGTACATTCTGTGGATGTACATATCCATATAGTGTTATGTCGGTAATAACATACCTACCGTGGATCAAGGGAAGGTTCATCAAAAGCCACCCGGATCGATGCCCGCTAAACTTCTAACCTCCCTCTGGGGCATTCTTGGTCATAATTACCTTCTACTGATGTATACAATCAACACGAATGGCATAGCTTAGAGGCTTTCAGGCAGCGTAATCCTCCTAGGGTGTTGCTTTCACGAGCTCCATATCAGAGATATATATCTTAATACGCTTTAATGCTCTAGATTACGTAAGCCCCTCCAGCAGTGTACAAAGAACGGTCGGCTGCTGGTTTTCGGTATTTTGATCCTCAGCCCAGTTGGCATGTCAGTGCAGGATACATTATACAGATGCTCAGTCATATTGAATACACAGGGTGTTCATTTGAAAACTTCCTCTCATTAAAAGGAAAAACGCAGAGGCACGTCAAAAGATTTGTCAAGGGGCACATATTTTAACCAACAACTACTTTACCCCCTGGTGACCTCTGTCCTCCAGGGCCATTCAAGTGATCGCTTGTTTCAAAGCTATCCCGAAAGTCCTTTATTTTGACGTTTGACTTCTTGAAATCGGTCGAATTGTTCTCCAAAAAAATAGACAAATCTTTGTGTATCTTATACCCGTATGCACCGTTTGGCGATTCTAATCCTAGTTCCCTAATCGCGTTTTGCTAATCTTTGGCATCTAGCGATGCACCGTCTAGAGATTAACTAATCGAGATTGGAGATACGGCAAGGTTGTGTTCGCAAGATTGTTTTGACAGTGACAGTGTCAAAATGTCAGTTTGCGGTGCATAGTAAACAAGTAATCTAATCCAGGTTTACGTAACTGATCGCACAATTGGCTTACGGTGCATACGGGTGTTAGTACGTTCAGATAGAAAACAGAAACACAAAATATCAGTTTTTATTGCAATAAGTATTCAAAATGTTGCCTGTTATACCGGGTTATTCACGTTATCCGACGCGGAGCATTATGACTAGAGTATTTAATGAAAAAGAAAATAGTAATTTCGGGTGGACAGAGACCCACTAAGACTAGATTTTAAAAATATTTTCATGTTATACAGGGTGTTCCCACGAAACGTCTCAAAGTTATTTTTTTTTAAATAGAACACCCTATACATTATTGCATATTCACATTCCTTGCTGAATTCTAGTGTGACTTTATGTATCACAGATGGGACTTAAAGCGAACTGTTTAGGTGTAAATCACCATTTTCAAGTCGATATTAGAAAAAAATTGAATATCGCAGAGATTATAAAATTTAGAAGGCTGCGACTTTGCCGGATTACTAAGCATCAAATGCGTCAGCCTAGATTAGACGATCAAATTTGAATCACGTATGTTCTTGAAGAAATCGGTCGACCAATTGAGGAAACTTCAATCAGAGATAACTCGATTTTGTCAAATGGGAATGCTTAATTTTTTTATAAGATTAAATGTAAAATTTGATAGCCTTTCTAATTATATATGGTTGTGAATATCAATCTCTGGTAGTTTTCATTCATTTTCAATTTTTTAATCGAATCGGTGTTTTTAAATGTTGCTACATATAAGCAACATAGCAGACCAAGAAACATAAAAAAACATGTTCAGATGGGAGAAACGAGTAACTTAAAAGAAATATACAGACGAATTAGAGTAAACCTTTAACAGAAACAACACCAAACACAAATCTAATTAAAATTTGACCGTCTAAGTTACGTTGACGCATTTTATGCTTTGTAATAAGGTAAAGCCGCAGCCTTCTAAATTTATAATCTCTGCGATATTCAGTTTTTTTCTGATATCCACTTATACCGAAAATGGTGACTTACACCTAGATGTTTCGGATACATATGCCTAGTTGCACCAACTTTCACTTAAAGAACGATTAACAAAGGAAACCTCAACATTTAAGATGACCTTAAAGTTCCAATCGTTTGCATGGACGTCAATCCTACCTTACTTAGTTAAGTACTGGTTATATGTGGCAACGCTGGTTCTGTCACGCCTATTTTGTGTTTTGTCACTCCTATTTTGTGTATTCTGTTCGTGTTCAGCATTACTTCTTGTTAAATTCTGTGGTTTCTTGGGTTGGATTGGAGGTTGAAGTTTAAAGTATTGGAGTTAACCTTAAACCTTACCGTTTTTGTACATTGGAATATATGTTTCAAAAAAAGAAAAATGAGTGAATGCAAACAAGATATAGATACCACAGTATTTTTGCCTAAACCTTTTGAAAAAGCTTAATTGATCTAGCTTCTTAAAGTAATTTGGCCTGTGGTAAATACGCCTAGGAATTCCATACTCCACACTCCACCATATCGACAACTTCATATCATCATCCAAAAAATCGAAATCTTTCATAATCACGATAAAAAGACAGCACCAGATCACAATGATGCGATAATTAAATGCAAAAAGCAGTTAAGTCATGTTTAAGTCGCTAAAATCGAGCACTTTACAAAGGACGGTTTAAGGAGACTTTGAGTATTCCTTAAATGTTGGTGCAATGAAATATTCTACATAAGCATGATTTAAGATTTAAGGATGCTTAACATTTAAGGCTTCCTTAGAAGAGTTGGTGCAAATGGGCAATAAAGTCACACTAGAATTCACCAAGGAATCTGAATATGCAATAACATATAGGATGTTCTATTTTAAAAGATATAACTTTAATACTTATTGTGTTTTGGGGACACTCTGTATAACATGGAAATATTTTTAAAATGTAGCCGAAATGGGTCCCTATCCATTCGATACTATTATTTTCTTCTTCACAATACTTTAGCCATAATACTTTGTGTCGAATAACGTGAGTAACCCGGTTTGTTCAAATTCCTGACAGACAGTTTCAGAAACATGTTGTGAGATATCATGGCAGCTGTCGAAGATGCGTTGACGAGGGTCATCCAAACCTTTAGGTTGGGGAGTAAGCACATTACTTATTAAATGACCCCATAGAAAAGAGGCTAATAGCGCCAAATCGAGAGATTTAGCTAGCCATTCCATAGGCCTTCTTCACCCTATTCATTCATCTGGAAACGCGTCGTCTGCTGAACAGGAAAAACATAGTGAGGAGAAGTGCCATCGTGCTGCAAATAGATTTGAGCCTCATCAAGTACAGGGTTACCATCCTCTTCGATTCCCCAAGATACCCATTTGAATTTTCATTCATAAACTATGGCCCAATCACTTTGTTTCCCAAAAAGGCCTGCCGATACATTAAGTTTTTTGGGAATGGGGCCCTTGCAGGAAGGCATGAGGCTTTTCATTGCTGCAGTGTCTGCAATTACGCTTATTAACAAATCCAGTTAGATACAATGTGCATACATCATTGAATTCTTCTCCTTCATGTCGACTTGTTATAGCTCGTACGCTGTCCAGTGGACTATTATTATTATTATTATTTTTTAACAAAAAGGTGCAGCCCGGATTCCGTCACACCAAACTGCTGTTCCATTACCCAGTGACTTCTCCTCACACCGTGAGGTGAGCAATCACTGGGTCTGCGAAGCGAGTGCTCTAAGTAGACGAAAGGACCCAAGTACGACTACCACCTGCATTCTATTGGCTAAGACGTGCACCGCCACACGGCAATACAGAGAGCAGCGTATTTCTCATTTCACCTAGAGATCCAGTGACCATAACCAGCACACTTACAATGTAGCTCGGCCTTAGCCGCCGAAGTTGTCCGAGCAACGCCTGATATTTGGTCCACAAATTAAGATACAAGAAGATCTTTCTGCTTTTTTCGAAAACGAATTGACCCATGCTTTTGGCTGTTTTATGATATCTACATAAGAAAATCCATCGTCACTCGTTTCCATCTGTCTGTCTGTCGGCTTACTCCAATTTTGGTCACCACGCAATCTCGGTAACCGATATAAAATATTTATGATAATTAGGCTCCCATGTTGGCCGATAGTAGGTAACCCTAATGTTTTTGAGCATTGGCGCACTGGCAGCAGAGTACCTCTTCTTCTTCAGGTGACATCCTCATTTAATGAAGGTTGTCGACAATTTCGGCGTACTTATTCGGTCTTGAGTGGTACGAATTGAAGATGATTTGTTCATACCAGTCCAATCGTGTATGTTTTTTAACCATGAATGTTGTCTGCGACCAGCACCACGTTTACCTTCAATTTTTCCTTCTATTATTAGTTTTAGTATATCATACTTGTTGTTCCGGTATATGTGGCCCAGATAAGCAGTCTTTCTTCATTTTATTGTAATAAGTAACTCTCTTTCCCTTCTCATACGTCTAAGCACTTCATCGTTAGATATGTGTTGAGTCCATGATAGTGTTAATAACCTACGGAAGGTCCACATTTCAAAAGCTTCAAGTCTGTTCATGGTATCCACTTTTAATGTCCATGTTTCTGCTCCATATAAGAGAACTGAGTGCACGTATGCCTTTACAAAACGGTATCTTAGGTTTAAGTTCAAGGTTGGGTTACATAACAGGTTGTTCATCTTTAGGAATGTGGCTCTGGCTTGTTCTATGCGTGATCTTACTTCAACGTCAGGGTCTACATTTGTCGTTATGCAGCTGCCAAGATATTTGAATTTCTCAACTTTTTCTATTGCGGTGTCATATATGTTTATGTCCAGTTGTGGGTTTGGAGATCTTGTTATCGTCATTACTTCAGTTTTTGTGACATTAATTCTCATGCCTAGTTGATCTCCTACCTCTACAACTTTGTTAATTAGGCGTTGTAGTGCCTCTGGACTGTCCGCAATGATAACCTTGTCGTCTGTATAACATATGTTGTTCAATATCCTGCCGTTAATTTTTATGCCATCTTCATCATCGCCTATTGCTTGATTGAATATGTGCTCAGAGTACATATTAAATAGTATTGGCGACAAAACACAACCCTGTCGTACCCCCTTTTCTATACACACCGGTTCTGATGTTGCTTGTCCAGATCTCACCGTTGCTTCTTGGTTCCAATAAAGCTTTCCAATAAACTCGATGTCTTGTTTGCAGCAGAGTACCAACCAGCAGAGTACCAAAAAACAAAAAAGTACCATACCATACTCCTTCAGAGAACGAGCGGTAATCATAAGGAAAACCGCGCCAAATCCTGCGATTATTTGAATGGTGTTGAATCTAGACACCCTTTCCATGTATCTTTGCAAATAGTAATGCTGCTACCGATTTATAAAATGATCACTACATAAAAACATATATTTTGTGTTTTGTTTTTTTTATTAATCAGAAATGATCTAACAATGGTTTTCTCAGGTTTCTGTCATAAAACACTTTTAATCTTTTCACAAAATAATATTATATTAACGAACTTGTTGATGATTAATGTATCTTTCTTCTAGAACTGGACTCAGAGGAAGATAATCCATTTATTATGTCGTCGAAGTTAATTTTTTTTATATCAGACCCTTATGTTCAAAAAAGCCACTTCTTTCAAACCTGTTTGCATCGTAGTTGATCTTATGTAGCTTATTATGGGTACAGATACACATGCTCATAAATGGGATGTTTACTAAGCATACTCAAAATTAGCATGCTTATTTCAAGCAAGGCGCGTATACACATGCTACCTAGTATCACTGCTCATTAATAGCATGCTTTCTAAGCACGTGTATCTGTACCTTAATGTTTTTCAGTAGGTACCGTAAATGCCGTCAAGTTTAATGCGGGAGTTGTTGAAAAAGTCATAGCCAAGTAAATATATGGATAGGACCTCAAGCAATAATTCGTATAAAGAAAAAATATTTTTTAGGCGTTTTTCTTCGATTCCTCCAGGAAGCCAAAAAGTCAGGACATTGTGTACTATTCTTGAGGACAAAAACCTGTTGTATAATGTACATAGCCTATTGCATTCATCCGTAAGGGGCCTTAGTGTTTTTTCCACTAAAAATAAAAACTCAAAATATTGAGTTCAGCTCATTATAAACATATTTCCGTTTTCCATTTCGCTGGCTAATGTTCCTAGTATTACATAATACAGGTTAATTCTAAAATTCGCCCATCTCGTCAGTTTTATTTAATTTTTTCCTGTCTAGATTTATCAGTACAAAGTTTTCTTATCTACCTCCTTTTTGCTTCGTCTCCGTAATTATACACTTGCGATTTTGCAAAGGCTCCATTTTCGTAACTTGGTAAATGATTTCGATTTTTTTATTGAACTAATTGGATATCTAACGTGGCTTCGTGTCAAATCAAAGAACAAACACTTCTTGACAATAGCTTTTAATGATAAAAGCTGAAGCACTACGGTTGTGATGTGCTAAGATTGAAAGTTTTGGATATAAAAAAGCAAGCAAGGAGGTTTAGCACCAACCTCAAAGGTTCCCAATGGTACTTCAAAATGAACGGCCATCGTTTTCAGTCAATATTTTGTGAAAAATAATTTTGCTGGTTCTATTTTGCTTGATTTTAGATAATAAAAGTCTAATGTCTTCTGCGCGACACCACCTTCTACCTAATGAAACTTCGAGAGTGTTCAAATACTGATTCGTATGTATTAACGTATTGCAAGTTCATATTCATTTAATTTCAGTATTGTTCAAAAGCACATAAATTCGTTGATTGTATTACTTTGTTACAACAGAACGTTGGGATCTTTGTTAACATACCTCAAAAACCAAATTCGCGATTCCAAGCACCAATCCAAATGCAGATGTCATTAATTATAGAGGATATTTATTAATAGTCGTGACGTCGCCTCTCCCGTCCGTCTATTGAGAGGTAGAAAACATACCTTGAAACGTTTTGACGTAATTTTTATACAAGCTCAAATTAAAAGATGCACGTACCCACTGATAATAATGAGATTTATTATACAATAAATTTCGTTGAAATAATGTTTTGGCATTGACCACAAAAGTCAGAGCGTCTGGTTGGTTCCAATTGAAGGGTTTTTCTCATAAACAATCAATGTCAAAAAACAAGAATTTACAGGAGGCACAAAAACGTTTATAAACTCCATATCAATCGACTATTCCCATTTTCAAATATATTATATGTGAATATATATCCCTCTGACTGGTTTATGGGATAATATATTTCTGGATTATATTTCGTTCGTCAGAAAATAAAAAAAAATCCTGTGACATTGGTTGTTTTTGCACATAATTGCAATTAATGTAGAGGTATTGGGTATTGGTAAATGATTTATTATCAAATTTATTAACAATGATTAAATACAATGCAATTTACTTCAATCGCATCCATCACTGTTATCATCTTCAGTTCCAAATATCAGAACAACGTACTACTAACAACAGCAACAGAAGCGAAACTGACCAGAGTTTACTGGCATAAACTACCAATGTCTAATGACATTGGATGTTCTTGATATAACCGCCAATGACATCGGCTGTTTTTGCTAAAACCCTGTAACTTTGGGTTCGATTTATTCACTGACGGTGGTAGTCTATGCCTAAGTAATATTTTCGGCTGATACATATAACGTTTCTGGTAACAGTGGTGCCAATATCTAAAATTTGGAAAAAAATGACATTGGTTGTTTTTGATAAAAACCCTTCAATTTTGGTAGTTTAATTGCCGCCCTCTGAAATTTGCCGCCTTCTAACGCTTGCCGCCCTGGCCTATAGCCCCCCTCTAAATCCCTCGCTGGGCTTTCTTACTGACTGCCCACTGCGGGGAAGTCAATGTTCTTTCCCTTTACCATAGTGAAGTGCTTCCAATTTACAAGCACTCCATTTCCTAACAGGCTAGAAGACCTCCTTCCTTTCAACTACTGGCAGGAGGTCTGACAGAAGTACATTAAGGGCATTAGGACCTCCCGCAGGTGGAGTCCATTCAACCGAGGGTATTGAGAGCTATCATCGCAGTATGACATCCTAGTATATCGTCATGACGTCATGACCTATCCTAACATTCCTAACAGCCAAGCTGACCGACCAGCTACGCTACATCTTGTGGCGTAACTCCCTCGCTCATAGCGGCGTCCGCACTATTGCCAGATTGGGTGTAGTGACACCAAACTACCGAATTTTCAAGTGTTGCTGAGGACATATAAGCATATAGCGAGACTGTATTTTCTTTCAAAGGTAGACTTCTATAACATTTATTTATCTATTTATCCGTTATAGCTATAGAACCAAAAAATAGGTATAAGTATCGTCATAAATCCAAATAGGTATAAAATTAATATGTAGCAAGACGAATGGATTCTAAAAGTGATGAGTGACTAATCAAGTGACAATTTGTCAGCAGTGGAAAAGGCAACTGCAACAGTTATTTCATTATGTGGTTACACGTGACGATAGTTGGTTCTATCATTACGACCCTGATTTGAAGTCTCAAAGTGTGCAAGCTATTTAAATTTGATTTATGATTCCATATATTTATATAGATACCATACAGTAATTTAAGAGTACTACTCTAATGTACAAAAATTGGCCTGCTTCATACGATCTCCTACGACTTAAGGTTGCAGCTCATTTGTCCATCACGGCAAGATCAAAAGTTAGAGCCTGGCCACATATCTACGTCACGACGTCGTCAACGTGGAACGTCACGTCGAACGTCGTTGTCAACGTGGAACGCCACGTCGAACGTCGTTGTCAACGTGGAACGCCACGTCGAACGTCGTCGCCGACGTGTGGCTAGTAAGCCCGATTTTATCAACAGACGCATTTTAACAAAGGCTTTGACCAATCAGAGCAGTCCATTCAAGAACATGCATCTGCTCTGATTGGTCAAAGCTTTTGTTAAAATGCGTCTGTTGATAAAATCGGGTCGACTAGCCACACGTCGGCAACGACGTTCGACGTGGCGTTCCACGTTGACGATGACGTTCGACGTGACGTTCCACGTTGACGACGTCGTGACGCGGAGATGTGGCCAGGCCCTTATCCGTCGCCCACTTTCCGGTAGACGAAATCAACGTACCGTTGTGTTTTTAGTACGTTGTAGGAGTCACAGATGTACCGTGTTTAAGAACAGCAGTTCTGACGAAGAACTAGTAGTAGTAGCTGCAGTATTTGCAGAAAAAGAAAATAGCAAGAGAGCAAGAGCAAGAATTTTGAGAACTCCAACATCTACTCAGACCTGAAAGTTTAGTGTCCTGTTTAATGCAACGAACGTTTTTTTTTCTTTTCTGTTTTTTCCATTGTTTTTGTTTCACAGCAGCGCATTTATTGAACTGTGTATTTATTTGTTTGCATTGTTTGTTTCTTTTAGGTTTTTAATTGTTAGTCTGTAGTATTTCAATTATCACTTTTATTTTTTACTAGTCCTATATCGTACGTGCAAGATCACAAGGCAATAAAGAAAAGCAATGTAATACAATACAATATAACGATTTGAGTAGGATTTAGAGCTCAATAACTTTTTGAGTTTGTGACACCAAACATATGGTTTCTCCAAAAATCAGTCCTTACAAAACACATGTGGAAGTCAGAATGGAGTTAAAATAGGAATAAATTGTCAATATTATACAGGCAAACTAGTTATACGATTGTAATACCTACTCATCAGTAGAATTTGACCTATGGATGGCCGGATATACTTGAGGGAAAAATCTAGCTAATGTTCCCCGAACTAAAGTGTGGGCTAGTAGTTTTTTCGGGTATCCTTGTGGTTTGTTGTAGAATTCCGAATGAGGTACGGTTCTGTCTCTAATCTTTAGATCGCTGTGCTATGTGTGGCTTGTGATGTGCTTGTAAACCACACCGTGATTCTAAGATGGTGACATATTGCTTTTTCCATGTTGCAAAAAAGCTACTGTCTAGCCCAAATTATTTTGCCAAACATTTTCTGCTTTCATGCAGAGGTAGCGAAATGTTAGTATGAACACAGAAAAAAACTATCATTCAAAATGTATTTAGATTTGCATCAGTAAAACGCGACGAATCAGAGAGACAGCCATTCATGATACCTTTGTTAGATTGCTAAATCCAATTTTCCAAATATTTCTCAAAGGTTGCGGCACATATCAATGTCACGTTTATGCATGCTTTTCGTAGCATTGAAATACAAATAATCCATTTATAACTTAGGAAGGTTGTACTCTTATAGATCAATGAGTTGCAGGCTGAAGTTTACTCAGTCTTTTACTTCCCACACCGGTAGGTGAGGGGAGTATTGTGATCGCGAAAATTTTCGATTTTGAGATAATACGCTTTTTGGGCGTTTTATCATGTCTACATAACGAAAATCCACGTCACCCATTACCGTCGGTGTGTCTGTCTGTCTGTCTGTCTGTCTGTCTGTCTATCTGTCGCTTCTTTCTAGCCTCGTAATCTCAGCAACCGCTGCATGGATTGTAATGAAATTTGGGCAGCGATGTACTGTGGGCTCGTATAGTAGGTAATGTTCATATAATTTCGAAAATAGGTGCATGGGCGGCGGAGTAATTAGCAAAAAAAATGAAATATTGCTCAAACTCCGTTTTTAGGCGTTTTAGGGGTTCCTGATCATTTTCTACTTTTTTTGGCTGGGGGCGGAATTGGGCTGGTTGGGGGGTGGGGGGTTGTAAAATTGAAAAACTTGTTGCTGTCATAATAGGCTGTCCACTGACCTACGAAGGAAGACCTAGCGACATAAATAACTTTTTTAGGTCCATCCGAACATTGCCTTGCCTATTACAGAAACCAAACGAATTTTTTGTGGTGTAAACAGTATTACTACCGTGGCGAGGATGGAAAACGCGTATGGTTTTTATAAATCGTGCCAGTGGCGGTGCAGAAATGATAAAAAAACTAAAAATATAAAAACTTCCTTTTTAAGCGTTTTAGAGATTCCTGGTCATATTCTGCGTTTTTTTGGGTGGGGGTGAAATTGGCGTAGTTGGGGAGCGGGGGGTAGAAAAACTGAAAAATTTCTTGAATTCATAACAGGTAGTCCACTAACCTGTGCGAACATTGCCTAGCCTATTACGGAAACTAAGGGACTTTTTTGTATACATACGAGTATTTGTTGGTTTAGATCGTTTTGTACTTTGTAACGTTGACACTATTAAATTGATTTTAATGAAATTTTGACAGAGTGTTGTTATAGTGGTGAGGATGGCAAACGCATATGTTTGTTAAAAATCGTGTCAGTGGCAGCGTAGCAACCATCGAAAAACTAAAAATATGAAAACAACTCAAACTTTGTTTTTATATGTTTTAGGGGTTCCTGATTTTATTTACTACCTTTTTTTGGGTGCGGGTGAAATTGGGGTAGTTGGGGGGTGGGGCGTTGTAAAACTGAAAGGTTTGTGGTATTGATAATAGGCTCTCGATTGACCTGTGAAGGAAAGACCTAGCGGCATAAGACAATTTTAGGGGGGGGTGGGGGGGGGGGGGGTGCTGGCGATTATTTGGTTGCAAGGGATCTCTGACTAAAGCTTCATGCTATGGGAAAATAATAAACTGGTATCACCGTAATGTGTGGGAAGTACTGAGTCAATCAACTTGACTCCATTTTTTTAATTATCATTCATATTCCTTACCTGTTATACTGTATACTCTCTGAGTTTGTGGATGAACGATTTGGCAACACCGGGTGTTAGTAGGGCGCGGGAATATGAAACGGAGCGCGTCGCGTAGGGCAGACAGTTGCCGCACATCCTCGACGGTAACTCGATCCACGCGCGTTGAGGAAATTTGCGGAGAATGGCGCGCGAACGCGAATAAAGTTTTCCGGGAAAACCTGAAAGCTCAGAAACTTTTCAATTCTATTTGGTGGTAAGCAAATATTTACACATAATGACAAAGAGGCACCTCAAATTGAAGCGGCTTCTTGTAAAAGCCATTACATGACCCTTTACGCTTTTTATCTTTTTTGTTTGGTTGCGCGGTAAACACATACTTATTTGAATAACTGGTTTCAGAAAAATCGAACTAGTATTTCCTATAATTTAGAACAATGCTGAGTCTGTTGCTTTGTGCACTAGTTTGAAAGCTACACAACTAAATTTTCTGAGGAATGAAGTAATTATTTGTCCACATAATCAGCACCACATGAATACTGCTGCTGTGACTTCAATTTACATACTTTTTTACAAAGAGTCTGTTGGCTATGGAAACTTGTTTTCCCAAAATGTTACACGTCACTGAACATCCTTCCATAAAAGGTTATGAAGAATGTAAAGTAAATGAAAAGATGAACATCATAACTGAGAAACTTCCTTAATATTCACAACTAAGCTATCAAAGGAATAAATAAGTACTCGAATCAATCATAAATACAGGGTGAGTCCTAAGTTGATACTTTTTTTACTGTGTATTCAAAGTCGTTAAAATAAGTAACTTTTTCAATTTTTTTTATAAAACTGAAAAATAAGCGGGATACAGAATCACAAAGGTATATCTGGGATTGTGTATGTATGTTTAGTTTTTCGCTCGAATTTTTGTCTAATCGGTTAGGCATCGTACCTGTCAGATTTTTTGTTTATCGTTGTTACTTTTAAATTAATAAATCCTCAAAATGTCACATTATTATGAAACAACCTTTAGGATATACCAATTGAAAATTAACTATGATAAGCAGAAAGTGACTATTGAAAGATACAACGCCTGACCGATAAAACAAAAAACCGAGCGAAAATCTAAACATAAATAGACTAAACACGACTTGATACACAAGCCCAGATTTACTTTCTTTTATTCTGTATCTCGCTTATTTTTCAGTTTCCGGAAAAGGTTATTTAAGAAAGTTGTTTATTTTTGACGACTTCCATACTTCACCCTTGATAGAGAACATGTCTTATATAGCTTTGACCGATATTTTTTGTAATCAGATGCTAAAGTGGAGAGAATAAGGAAAACAATGCATTTTACGGGGAATTCACTCAAATTATATTTAGCTCATTTTATCTTATGTTCATCGAAAACATTCACACAGAATGAGTCATTTTACATTTCGATGCATTCATAGTGTTGTTACCTAAAAGCTACGAAAAAAAACCTACACAAGAATGCTGCACTAAAAGTGAAACATTGAATAAACGTTTATTAAAAATTGCTTAATAAAAGAAGCAAACGAAATTGATTAAAGTGAGCAATTTAGATATCCTTATGTAGGCCAAAGTTTGGGCAAGTTATGAGGTTGCAGTAACTGGAACTATATCAAGCTGACAGGCTGCTATAGTCTGTTATTTCCTAGCGTCAAACCTTCCATTTTTATTGATCTATTACACAAAACGAGTTATTTTGTAAATGGTTACGTAAGTTGCAAGAGATTGCTGGAAATATAATTTTCGCAATTGCATTAGATACAACTATGTCTGAATTTTAGTTACATTGACATTTTTAGTGAACGGATATGAAAAACTTATAGCCAAAATACTGAACATGCTTCATAACAAAACCTTCTAAAGCATGTCTTTCTAGTAGTCTATTTCTAGATTTGTGGCCCTTAAAATAATTTTCTCAACAATTATCTGACCTTAAATAAAAGTGTGGAAAATATTTGTACCAGATAGATCAATCTAAGTAAAAAAAAGTAGTTAATGGTCATTAAGAAGTCGCCGCAATTTGGGGGGCGTCTTTCCTGACAATTCTAAAATACCGTAATTACTCAACTCTTATCCTTGAGGGCACATCACCTCAAAATATTGAGGTTTTTTACTTGTCTTAGAGTTGTTAGTAGTGATTACGGTATTTTCAGACAGATATGTTAATTGTATAAGTGTTGATTTTGGTACTGTTGGGATATATGATCATGAGCAGGTTATTGGAAAGTATCTAAATAGACAAGGTATCGGTAGAAATACAATCATTATCTTCATAGCTACGTTTGGCTATGATTATTTGATCTTATGAACGTGCGAAACATAGCAAACCTGTCAGTCACGAGTAGTACTGATGGGTTGTGCAATACAAAAGCCAGAAATCATGGTAAGTTTTTCGCGTTCCAGATTTAAAGCTGCCACGTAAAACTCTTCGTAGTTTTACTTGTATAGCTTGCTAACCTTTTACAGATTTTTGTGGATAACTAGGGCTTGAATACGTAGAGCGTTCTAATAACAGACAGGTAGTTGAAATATGGAAGCAATGCGCAATAAAACATCATTATGAAAAAGGTAGGAGTTTGATGGCCAGAATTCGTGAGGTATGCCTAAAAAACAAATTGTCCTCAATTTGTCCACTTAAAAATTATAATAAAAAAGAAATAAAACTCACTACACTCAAGAATTGGACATTACAATAGCCATTCTTCAGCGTATTTTTGATTTGCCACTAATGCTGATAAAGTTCAACTGGCACCAAATATGAACTGATATTTACTGACTTGAGAATCTCACGTTAGTTTAAACTATCTCACTTCCTTTGCAAAACGAATACAGCTATCAACTCAGGTGAATTATAAAAGTTTAATAATAGAATGCTCCTTAAAAAAAATTAGACTAAGGATAGTTAAAATTAGGCCTTTAGACTTTAATGAAATTATTTGACTCGGAACTTTACTGAGATGCTAAAGGTCTGGCAACAACGCTATTTATTATTTTGCTGGGGATGAAGATCGATTTAACGTTGGCCCAATATTGGCCGATTTTGATGGTCATAATGGTCATTTCTGAAACAGTGAATTTTCTCCAAAAAAATAGCAATAAATCCGTTGAATAAATACGTATTACAACATTAAATGTTTTGTTGGGTACAGTGCCTTATATCATTATGAATCAATAGATTGATATTTTTAAGCTTTTTTTATTTAACTTTTTGATTTTACGCACTAATTCAAACACCCTTTGAAAAGGGTGGCAAGTCATGCAGAAGAAAACAGGAAATTGATATTGTGAGGAAGTGAAACATACGTGCAGGTGCAAAGCTAATAACCTTTATATACTAGCTTAGGAAGCTAGTTTAAAACCATGTATACGCCAACAAGAAATCAATACAAAATAATATAGAAAGATAGCGTTGCAACCGGATAACGCGACATTTACCGAGACATGAAGTCAACAAACTAAATATAGTAATAAATCAAAAGTACGGATGGAGGCCGAAAAAAAACTATTACAGTAGTAGTGGGTAGAAGGCATAAAGTAAATAGCGTTGGAAGGTAAATAGCGACTACAACGATAACCTGGACTACTTAAAATGCTCGTCGGTACGGTAGAAATGCGATCCTGCAAGGAGATAATGAGTATTTTTAAAAACGTTGGAGCTCTATATTACAACAGTCTACTTTATTATAGATTCGTATGTATAGGGTTGTCTTGTCGTAGGACAAGAAAAAAAAATTGGTAATGAATATCCCACATCGTTCGGAATAGGACTCTTCTGTTCAAGAAAACTGTGTCAACGAAAAGTCATGTTAAGCTTGATGCTGCAGCATTTCCTGGCAGAACACTGGTGATCGAAAAACGGGTACCATGCGGGTCAAACCTGCTTCTATTTCTCAATCATTGTTAAAATTGCATTTTTTGACTTGTCATGGCTTGGAATAAGTTTTAGGTTAAAACCATGAAAATATACCTTAATTGAATTTACAAAATAAACCGTTCGTAGCATTAGCAAGTTTCTAAAAGAGGTTTGGAGGAGGACAAAGAAAGTTTGTGCGTTTGCAAGACATACTATTAATCTGATTGAGCAAAAAATCAAGCAGGTATCTCAATAATGTCTATCTCAGAGGACCATAATTCATATGCGATTTTAGCTTGTACCTTTCGTGTTCACGAAACTCAGGGGCCTAGCAGGCGGATCACCATCTACTCTGACAGCCAGGCAGCATTAAAAGCATTAAATGCTTGTAGGTTTACATCAAGGCTTGTTCTGAAATTTAGAAAGGTCTTGGATGACGTTGTCACTTATGTGGGTGCCGAGTCATGCTGGAGTTGGTGGCAACGAAATTACTCACGCGCTCGCAAGGTGAGTGTTGAAGAATAACTTCCTGGGTCTTGAGCCAGCTTTGGGGCTGGCAGTAGGTGCCATTAGAAGGAAAACGGGAAAACATCTCTGTCAAGCTAGAGGACTTATTTTAGGACCACTTTTTCTTTAGGCGGAAATAAAATGTTTTTTACGCACCCTGTGCTGGGCTCGGCCGAACTGGCCCCTACCAACTAAAAAAACCACCTCCCTACACTATCTCTACCGGAACCACGCATGCTCATCATCATCAACAAGAAACCCCTCTTATCCCTTATAGGATACCTTGGACGCATTCGTTCTTCCTTTTCCTTTAGGGTCATTGTCTAGCTGATAAATTTTTGTGCCGACCTCCACACCTTTATCTTTCGATCATCCTCTGTATCAGAACGCTAGGGTTTATGTGTTCCAGGTTTACACCTAAATCTACAGAGGTCGTGCTTCTTAGTGCTGTCCATCTAGGGCACACAAAAAGTGTGTGCTGTGCGTCGTCTATGCTTCCTCAATAAATGCACCTGTCATCGGTTGTCTTTCCAATACGTTTAATGAATGCTTTGAAGGAGCCATGGCCACTTAAGAACTGGGTCATGTGATATTCCACTTCTCTGTACTTGCAACTTATCCAAGCTTGTATATTTGCTACTAGCTTCTTTGTCCATTGTGCCGTGCTCACAGTTGCGTCTCACTCCTCTTGCCAGGCTCTAAAGGACTCTCTTCTTTCTTCGTCCATGGCCGCATTAGTGTTGCCGTCTGTCCTTTGGCACAGCCTGACTCTCTCATCAATAATGAGATGGACTGATAGGTCGACGATAACTTGCAGCGCCTTTGCGAAGATGGTTCGATAATTATCGATTATAATCCGCTGGTTACTCTCAGAAGCATCTTTCCCTGGATACGCACTAGCAGATTTCGCAACTTCTACCGCTTTATGCCATCCGGTGCTCCATAGGTCAGTGTTGACTGTAAGACGTTGTACAAGAGTAGCCTTTTATTGACTGTCATGCAATGCCCGGGAACCTCTCATAACGACTTCCTCTATCTTTTCTGGTGCTAGTTCAAGACCGTGTTCTTGCATCCAATGGTCGACCAGGTAGAGAGATCCCTCGGCTTTGTTAACCAGCTCCTCTCTGGTTCTTGCGGCAGCAACAAGTGCAAAATCATCTGCGAAACCAGCTGTAGTAACACCGTCCGGTAGCTCCAGTTTCAGAACTCCGTCATATAGGACGTTCCATAGAGTTGTGCCAAGGACAGAACCCTGTGGAACCCCCATCGGTATGGCCATAGATGTGTGCTTTTCTAGCACGATAGTTCTTCCCCAGAAATAGTCGGTCACAACGTTAATGAGGTATCTAGGTATTGCCCTTCTCTCAAGCTCTGCTAAAATCAATCCCATTTAGCCGTGTTGAAGGCGTTGAGGTGACTACAACAGTGTCCATGTGTTCTGGTTGCTGCCAGAGCTTAACTACATCGCTTTGCTGACTGCTTGAACTGTCGAGCGTCCTCGTCTAAAGCCGAACTGAGTGTCAGCTAGTCCTTCAGATTTATCGAGTTCTTTCTCCAGTCTGACCTTGAGTAGGGACTCAAACAGCTTGCATATGGTATCAACGACACAAATAGGCCTTAGCTTGACTTCATCTCCTAGTCCCGGCTTTTTGGAGATCAGAATAAGTTTAGATGCCTTCCAGTTATCAGGCAGTTCTTGCTTTGCCAACAGCTCATTCAGCATGCCTAGCATCCTGGCGATACTTTTGCAGCTTCAGTGACAGCTTCAGCAGGAATATTATCGGGGCCTGGTGATTTTCCTCTTTTGAGCTTCTGCACCACCGCCTCAAGCTCCTCCAGAGTAAATGGCGTCAGACTTGCTTCTGCGGGGTGCTTTGTGAGGGAATATTGCGCCTCTGGAAATAATACTCTGGCGATTTCTTTTCTACGCTCAATGTCAAATTCAAGAGAGCGTAGCATACCTAGCCTTTTCACGGTGATTTCATAACGTTGTCCCCATACGTCTTGATCGAGGACACTACATAATGAACTCCAGTGTGCCTTCTTGCTGTCACAAATCTTATTTTGTAGGTTCTTTTTGACAATACAGGGGATACACCCCTTCTCGCTGCAGTTCTCGTGAGCTGCTGTCTCTTTTGCAGACAGTCTTGCCGCTCCCTGTGAATATCTTCGCACCACCAATATGGCATATTTTGTGGATTATGGCCCTTTCTAGTTGACTGGCTATCAGAGAGGCATTCTTTCATGATTCTCTTGAAATTCGAGAAACTGTTTCCACAGTTGGTGGCAATCTCCATCTTCCACTCAATCATCATCATAGCCACAATGTCTTAACAGACATGGTGGGAACTCGTAAAATGCATTTCCTCATTTTACGAGTTTCTCTTGGGATATCCTTAAGATCTTTAAAGCAGTAGTTTCCCATTTGCTTTCTGCATCCTAATGCCGTTGACCAAATAGTACCTACTGGTTCATCCGCCTTTAGGGGCAATTTCTCACCCCAAGGACAAGAAGGTATCCTAACTCTTCTCAACTCGTCCACCCAAAGCTTTTGGTTGAGAAGAGGTTACTGTTTATACCGACAGTAGTTCGGTTCCTTTTAGTTGCCTTTTACGACACGCCGGATATACGATGGGAGATATTCTAACCCGTCCCCGCACGCCCCCACTCAACCGACAGCTTAAATTCCTCCCAGTTGTATTGTGGATATTTCTGGGGATTCTGGAACCTTTTTTTGCCATTAATTTTCATTTCAAAATATATGAAAGCATGGTCGCTAAATGACTCTTCTTCTAAGGCTTCCCACTTCAGTACACTTCTGTCGAGTCAGTACACTGGACAGAAGGTTACTTGCCGGCCTGCTATCCGGCCATAACACCTTCAAACATCACTTGCATGTGAGGGGGGAGGGTGGCAAGTGATCCAACGTGTACACGCTATGGCGAGGAGGAAGAATCCTCGACAAACATTCTATGTCGCTGTGAAGCCCTTGGGTATCACAAGCAGGCTATACTCGGTTCAAGGGTTCTTAAACCTGAGGATATAAGATGGGCAGGACCCAGGAGGAGCCGTCCTCAGTCGTGCTATGAGGGCTGGCCTTGGGAAATGGGGTAAGGAGAGGTGTAAAAGGGCCCGTTTGTAGGCACTGGTGTTTCTGGCCACCAGAAGGCCTCTCTCTCTCTCTTTCATTCATTTCATTTTTCATTTCGACCCATAATTTCTTGTAAGTCAAGGAAAGAGGGGATATCACGAAAAAAATCATAATTCTAAAGCTACAGAAAATTGAATAACATATATCGGGAATCATCGAGAAGTAAAGTCAATCGGCCGTTGTGAGGTAGTTCAAAGTTTTATGTACCTCGGTTCTTTGATCGACAATTCAGCTAGCTGCGAGAATGAGATTGGACGGCGCATTCAACAGGCACGGGTGGCCATGACAAAGCTTATTAAAATATGGCGTGACCATAACATCACTAAAGCTACCAAAATGTCACTGGTTCAGTCTCTTGTGTTCTCCATATTTTTGTGCCTCGGAAACCTGGACTGTTAAAAAGGCAGATCGAGCTCGCATAGATGGTTTTGAAATGTGGACGTAGAGGAGAATGCTGAGAATTCCTTATACCGCCCATCGAACTAATGTTTCCATATTGGATGAGCTCGGTAATCTAAAGAGACTATACTCCATTGTGTGAGAATGCTTACATTCTTCGGACATATTTACAGAAGCGATAATATGGAGAAACTTGTAGTTCAGGGTCACGCCCCGAGTGGGCGGCGCTGTGGCCGTTCTCCTACATGCTGCTGGGTGGATACGATGAAACAGTTGCTAGATATGAGTATCAAGAGCGCCACTAAACTGACAGTAAATCGCGAACGATGGCGAACTACAGTTCTCAAAACTATTGATAATATTCGTGTCGGCAATACTCTAGCTCCGACTTAATGCATTCCACGAGTTCACAACATGTCTGTTAAGACACGACTATGATGATGATATCAGGATGATTTGGATATTTCTAGGTATGTTCTATCTCTGGACTTTCGCTTTCGCTAGTAACTATTTTTTGGAATACCCAACGTATATATAACGTCTACTTAGTAGTTATTGCATGCAGCAACATATTTTGTTTAATTATTATTCCAATTTTTGTTGAAGATCAATACAAGCTACTACATGTCTGGCGAACCGCTGAACCAATTTATTATATTCGCTTTACTTAATTCGGAACGCGCACGTGGTTCAATTTGCTGAAAACTCAAGTGAATTTTGCACAAGCGAGGATTAGCGAAATATAGGTATGCATATTCGCGAATCCCAAACGAACTGTTGCAATTACGTTGAATTATTATATCGCTCTCCATCCTATTCGCTTTGCTGTATGGTGCAAGTATAAATGTTTCAAAGGATTCGCAATAGTATTTGCATCAATGTTTTTGTTCAATGACGTGTTTTGCATAGGCATCTGCTTACCCGCATATCTGTTGATAATCGTGGCTGGAATTCAAAATTCTATTGTGACGAAATTATACTCTTATCAGTACAGCATATAAAGTGGCCCACCTATTTGTTATTCAGGGACCTAGTTTGCATTTCACGTATCGGAACACTTTGATAATAATTGAAATTGTAACACTAGTGCTTCACTAGTCATTTTGAGATAACAGAGGCATGCTAGTAACTAGTAATAATTTAAATGGTATTTAGATCGTGATGCACTGTGATATCAGCTGTTTATTCGGTAATTTCACGGTGAGCTAATTATTATAATAGTTGTGCTCTAGCATCAGATTTCCGAAGGTTTGATTCGTTTGAGTGTGCGCAATGGCGAAATCATGTCCAAGTAAAAAAAATTCCATCCATACTGCGTTCGAGCAACAGTATCCTATCTGACGATTTACCACATAAATACTTCAATCTACCTGCTATTACTATCACGACTATTACAGAGGATGATGTTATTAATTCGTCTAAAAAATTGAAAAATAAACTTATTATAGGGCCAGATTAGATTTCAAGTTTTTTAATTAAAGACTGCATATTTCCGCTGGATATGCAAAAGGCTTTTGACAGAATCGATTTAGGGATTTTATTGAAAAAAACTGGGCTTCTTTGGATTCACAGACGATCTTTTATACTTATTTAAATCATATCTTTTTAACAGGAATCAGTATGTGGAATTTGAAGGATATCTCTCGTCTCTTATAACACCTACCTCAGGAATTCCTCAACTTTCAAATTTGGGACCCTTACTCTTCTTGCTATATATAAAGGATCTTACCCCAGATGTAAAACATTCAAAACTATTATACGCAGATGATCCAAAAATTTATTGCAGCGTTTTTACTAATGATGACTGCCTTGCTTTGCAACAAGATATCGATGCAATATCTTAATGGTCTCTCTCAAATCATCTTGAATTGAGTACTGATAAATGTTCTGTTGTATCTTACAAAAAGAAAGAAAACCCATAACTTTTCATTATCGTATGAGCCATACTATTTTATCTCGTCAAGAACAAATGCGTAATCTAGGAATTCTTTTTGATCAGAAAATGTCTTTTGCCCCTCATATTGAAAGCACTGTTACCTCGGCCAACAGAATGTTGGGATTTGTCATCAGAAATGGTAGGCAATTCTCCATCTCAGTGCTTAAACTACTATATACATCTTATGTACGTAGCAAGCTGGAATACGGTGTGTTGATTTGGTACCCTTACTGTGTAACTCATATCAGTCAGGTAGAGCGTGTACAGAGAAAATTTTTGAAATATCTATATTTTAAGAGATTTGGTGTATTCCCTGAACGAGGATTTGATTATTCTATACTACTTAGTAAAGCCAAACTTATTTCTCTGAACACAAGACGAATTTACCTTTTGGCCTTTTTGCATAAATTGTTACACGGCAATATAATATGTGAGTTTTTGCTGGCAAAAATTTCCTTTACTGTACCGCGATTATACAACAAAAATTCGAGAACATTGTATTGTGAGTGTACCAGAACTAACATTCTGAATAGGGCACCTATATTAATAATCTGTAATAATTTTAACTTGATATGTAGTAGTTGCGATATCAATCTTTCCTTATTGTCGGATATATACAAATGTATATTACAACTTAGCTTCCATATATGATGATCCTATTTTGAACAAGACAGTTTCATATAAAAAAAGACATTTGCTCTCGCATTTAGCGTTGTATTGTATTTCTTTCTACTAGCCCAAGTACTAATATGTATATATTTGCGTACGAGTATATTTGTGTATCCGTATATTTTTTTCACTATTCATTTATATATAACAAAATGTTTACTTTTTGCATTTCCTGTTATTGGGTGCATGGACCTGTTGGAAAATAAAGTCTATCTACCTATCTAGTAGTTAGTAGTTCGAAGACTGGATTTTGGACAGTCAAAACGGTACATACGCTTTCGGTGGGACTTCGAGGTAGAGACACGAGTTGACTGTAGATTTTTCTTTTGTACTTCAAAGTGTTCTATGTCAAAGTTATCGTTATCCGTTTGAATAATAAGGCTCGATGATATATTTCTAAATCTTATTACAAACATGACATCAGAAATTTCCAGTTCTAGCTCAGATTCATATTGGACAAACGACTTTGATTCCACAGACGATGAACTGATTATACATAGATATACTGCACAGTTGTCATGAACGCTCATATTTTTGATTTTTCTTTCTATACCAGTTCCTTTTCCGGTCACCAAAATCCAAAAGTAGGTTAGGTTCAGGTGATAGTAACATCGCAAAACGTAATTAGCCGTGTAAATTGCGCATGCCTAACAGATCTATGACGTATCAATTATATGCCACTGGACAGGCCCCGCCTCGTGCCGGTAGCGTGGTATCAGTTTTCCGATGGTGTCAAAGTGCCCATGATAAAGAGCGCAGTGGACAACCGTTCGGCATCAATGACTATCTTGTTGTTTTGGCGAAGTTTGGTTGGGAGTTATTTGATCATCCACTTTACAGCCCTAAGCTTGTTCCTAGCCATGATCACGTTTTTTTTGCATCTAGAAAAAGCCCTTTCCTCCGGTGAGCGTTTTAGCAGCGACAGAGAACTGATAAATGCTGGTCCATTCACATGCTGCAGAGTTCTACGACAGAGGGATACAAAAGTTGATCCCACGATATGGCAAGTACCCCAATTTTGATGGTGGCTATGTTGGAAAACACCTAATACATTGCCATACTTTTTTCCATTAAACATGTACCTGCAAGTGTAGGTTCTTCATTTTTTTTAATAGTGAAACTTACCTTCTGGGTGCGCCTCGTACCTCAATCACCTCGACAAAGTGAATGTCAAAAAAATTCCACTACATGCTACTACTATGATACTACACTCATATCTGTGGATACCCCCTTCGATGTGCTTAAAACAATAGCTTCACTTTGTTTAGAAAAATAATGAATGGTTCTCAGCCAATAATTTAAAGTTGAACCAAAACAAAACAGAAACTATTATATTATCCACCAATAGTTCTATATCAACGGATAAGGCAGCTAAGTTATTTGGAAAAATTTTAGATGACCCATTAAGTTGGTCTCAGTACATTGATTTCCTTGCTGGTAAACTTAGTAAATCCCTTTATCTGCTACGAAAAATTAAACCTAAAGTTAACATACAGGTATTGAAAATTTGTTACTTCGGATTGTTTCATTCACATTTAAACTACGGAGTAACTCTATGGGAAAACTCAAACATCGGCAAACTACTGAAACTATTAGCTATCCAGAAGAAAGCTATCAGAGTGCTATCTGGCTTAGGATAATACGACTCACGTAGACCACATTTCCAAAGCTTTAGAGTAATGCCACTAACTGCTATGTTTATCTATGCCACCTTGGTAGATATCAACAACAAACCAAAATAATTTTCCTGTTAACTCTGATTTTCACAGTTATCCTACTAGGTCGTCTACCCACATAACACTATATGGATATGTACATCCATAGAATGTACATTAGATATTCCAGTTTGAACATGTATATTTTGAATATTCATAGGACGTTAAATGTACATATGAAAAATGGTATACGCTAGTATAATATACTATGTATGTTCACGTAGGTATATCCATATGTGAATATACATAAGATGTTCGTCTATGTATCATATATACATCTAGTAGTTTACGCCTGCGCGAAGTACAAGTAGTGCCGCCATTGCTGATTTCTAGTCATTCCGTCGTACGACTCGTTCGCGTCCTTCGCGTGTGTGCTGGTGCTGGTTGTGCCTGATTACCTGATCGAGTGAAATATTATGCAATGTTACTTATCTTCTTACTACTGATAACACTCACATCCAGCGTTTGACGATAAGTCATAAGCGGAACGAACGACCTACAAGATTTTATAACCTTGATTTCTTTGTGATTTTAGACATGCCATTCAACAGAAAAGAGATAACAATCACAGTAATCGATTTTGCCAAGTATTATTATTGTAATCAGAAATTGAATTAATAACAATACATAATGAAAGCATAAAGTTTGTTTATCTTACTGCCTCTACATTGAACTTTCATACACTATGCATGTGCATTAAAAGTACATGAATGTACATTTAATGGATATACCATGGATGTGTATATATCCATTGCATGTACCATGTATATAATATGCATGTACATTAGATGTCCATATGTACATTCTATGGATATGCCTTGGATGTGAAAGTTCGCGACAAACGTACATGCAATGTATATTTTTTTTATGTCTATTTGACATACATTGGACATTCTTGCTCCATTTGTGGATATACATATCCATTGATTTGATATCCATTGTATGTACATTGTATATACTTTTGTTATGTGGGTAACGGTTTGAGAGCTCCGAGATTTTTTCTAATGAAGGCAAAGAAAAGCTTTCCACCTTTGTTCAAAAGAACTGCGAAAAAACACGTGCTTGATAACTGCTTTTACTACAAGTGAATGCTTTGGTACAGACTTTTTATAAAATAGATGAAGCTTACACATATTGACTGAATGTTACTAACTGTATCAATTTTAACTATTTATTCAATTTTTACCTATTAGTATGACTGAATGTATGCTTTTGGCATGTCTATTTTGTACATTGTACTTGTTTACAGACGAAATATATATCTATTTATCTATATCTATCGTTAACATCGATAGGTTCCATTCCAGATATTCATCATTAGAAGCGTAAAGCATTTGACCTAGTAAACAACTGAAAACAGAAATGAGTGAACAGTGCTCCAGAACACTATAACCCAATCCCGTACACCGAAATAGGCAACTTTTGACTTTCCCTAGAAAATATGGGCTAGGCTCGCATAATTACAACCAATATGTCAGTCGTCTAAATGCAAAACCCGACATGTCACATGTTTTTCGAACTAGAGATTTATACAGGGTTATTCACGTTATTCGACACGGAGCATTATGGCTAAAGTATTTGATAAAAAAGAAATAATAATTTCGGACGTATAGAGGTCCATAAAGGCTACATTTTAAAAATATTTTCATGTTATACAGGGTGTCCCAAAAACACAAAATGTATCAAAGTTGTGTTTTTTTAATGGAACACCCCGTATATTATCACATATTCAGATTTCTTGGTAAATTCTAGTGTGAATTTATGTATCATACATGGGACTTAAAGTGAACCATTTAGGTGTAAATCACCTTTTTCGGTATAAGTAGATATGAGGAAAAAAAATGAATATCGCAGAGATTATAAAATTTGGAAAGCTGTGACTTTGCCGTATTACTAAGCATAAAATACGCCAGTTTTGGTGTAGCTGTCAAATTTAAATTACGTTTATGTTTGGAGAAATCGGTCGACTAATTTAGAAAACTTCGATCAGCGATAACTTGATTTTTTCAAATGGGAATGCCTTAGAATTTGATAACCTTTCTAATGATATACGGTCGTGGTTATCAATCTCTGGTAGTTTTCATTTAATTTTAAATTTTCAAACAAATTGGCGTTTTTCAATTTTCCTACCTATAAGCAACGTCTAACCAGAAACAACGGGGGTAACATATCTTTGGTCAAAGAGAAGCTGAAGTATGGCGGAAATGTATTTTTTCACGACCTACTAGCTACTGCAATATACTAGAGATTGGCAATTTCCAAAAAAATTAAAAATTTTTAAATGAAACGAAAACTACTAGACAATGTTGCAGGTAGTTTATTATTTTCATAATACAATTTCACTTAATGATATAAAAGAGTATGCAATTCTGTCAAAATTCAAGTCAAAAGTACCTCTGGCTGGAGCTCTCAAAATTCTTCAGTACCTAGCAAGATCGCAGAAAATGAAGAATGAATTAAAATTTGTTCAAATTGTAAAACATAACTTAAATGGCAGAAAATTTAAATCTGATTTGTCAGTATTCCTTTTTTGCAATATTGCTGATAGATATTGAAAAATAGAAGGGCTCCAGTCAGAGACATTGACCACGACGCAAATTACTACTTTTTTACACCATTACATATGATTGATAATTACGTGCTGGAGCAACAGTAGCTGGTTGTTTTTGTTTCACGTCAGGGTTTCTAATTGTCTTGGAAATTTTTAAGCTCTAGTGAATTGCGGTAGCCAGTAGACCGTAAAAAAATATCCATTGCTGCCATACCCCAGCTTCTCTTTGACCTTAGCGATGATATCGCAGTTGTTTCTGGGAGAGTTGATTTGTTGTAAGGAATTTTGATAATCTTGTCCCTTTAATCTAGTTCGTGTGTATTTTTCTGCTAAGTTAGTTGTTTTCTTCTACCTGATTTGTTCAAAAATTTAAAATTAAATGAAAACTACCACAGATTGATATACACAACCATATATCATTAGAAAGTTTATCAAATTTTACATTTAACCGTATAAAAAAATTAGGCATTCCCATTTGAAAAAATCAAGTTATTGCTGATCGAAGTTTCCTTAATCAATCGACCGATTTCTCCAAACATAACCGTAATTTAGGTTTGATTGTCTCATCAAAGCTGACGCATTTTATGCTTAGTAATGCGGCAAAGTCACAGCTTTCAAAATTTTATAATCTCTGCGATATTCAATTGTTTCCTGATATCTATTTATACCGAAAATGGTGATTTATACCTAAACGGTTCGCTTTAAGTCCCATGTATTATACATAAAGACACTTTAATTAACCAAGAAATCTGAATATGTAATAACATACGGGGTGTTCCATTTAAAAAAACATAACTTTGATACATTTCGTGTTTTTGGGACACCCTGTATAACATGAAAATATCTTTAAAATGTAGCCTTTCTGGGTCTCTATCCATCCGAGATTACTATTTTCTCTTTTATCAAATACTTTAGCCATGATGCGTGTCGAATAACGTGAATAACCCTGTATATACCATTCGGTTTATTATCTGAAGCGCTACCATTTCCTATATAATTCGGTTACAAAACTCAACATTAAACATCTGGTATTTGGTCAAAACAATTAGGCTTAGATGCAGACACCGACTACATAGACCAAGCGGCCGGCGTTTAATTTCAAACACCGACATGTCCACAGGTGGCCAATACGAACAACGGGAGCAAGTCACGTGTCGATCACAGGACGTTATTCTGGTCGTTGCATGTTTTATCCTTTCGTTAAGAATATCGTGCGGTAAATTCACTTTTTCCAGTTAGGATTGATTTATACTGTATTGATAAATTGTTTTTCAATTTACGAACCATGGGTGCATGATCAAAATGTTGTTCTGTCACAACGTAATACAGTTCGAAAGAAAATTAGGACGCCGTTCAACCAAATCATGAAAACACTGTTGCTAGTTCTGAATAATTTTCTTTGTCAGAGGAAAAGGATTTTGAGATTTAAACCTTGTAGACATTGAAATGTACCCTCTTCAATATCTAGCATTATGTTTATGCTTTCAGTCATTGAGTTCAGTGTTTTTCTAGTTTTCTTTGTATTCAGTACAAAAGTCCAAAGTGATAGGCGTTTAGTTTATTTTGATCCAATTCCACAAAAACAGCAGTCAAAACACGTCATGTTCCTAACATACAAAACGCGACGTGTCTAGACTTAAAATCTAGACTTCAGAAAAACTATCTGTCCTAGATTTTGGGGCGCTGGCGCTGAGACCTAATATCCTAAAACATAGATAATGATAGGTACTCTGATTTTAGTATCATTTTCACTCATAATAAGGCTGAATTCGGTTTCTCTTGATTTCTGTAAAATTTGTTTCCGTTGACTTGTCGGGTTTTCCATTTAGACTACTGATGTGAGGAATTCATCCTCGGCCTGTTTTAAGAAAATGGTGGATGCGCCAATTTTTGGAGAATTTCTACTTCGCTTGTTTTATGCGTGGTCACTCTACATACTTCTACCTAACATGTTATTCCTCTTACTTATTCTCTTCAGGTGGCAATGATGCACGCAATTTACGTCTTGTTCTTACAAGGGCGATAAAATCTCCATTGCCTTAAAACTTGCCTGTTAAAAAAATAGATTCGGTCACTTTTGGAGAATTTCTATTTCGTAAAATTTGTGCCAGGTTTCTCTTTATACTTTCACATCACATTTTATTCATCTTTCATATTTTTCTTAGCCACCTAAAGCAACCTACTTATCTGAAGGTAGTAGATACAACCAGAGAAACCTCAAATAAACTTTAGGTGAGGCACTCATTTTGTTCATCTTCTAAATAGTGATAAATACGCGAAAATTCGAAGTCTAAAGCATAAAATGGAAGAAACAGATAAAGAACTTAACAACAGGCTAGTGAAAATTGAGACTTGTAAATTATCAAAAATGGCAAGTGTTGAGGTATCATCTCACGCATCAGGACTAAACTATAGAAGTTTCAGAGGCTAGAAAAAGCCTTGAGTGAGAATCTGGCTTATAAGAACGGTGTACCTCTGCTAATACCTGGGCTGAGGAATAATTTAAAATCGTACTTTTCTCCAGATATATGACATTTTGTAACATTTCTAAGTGTGCAGCTAAGTACTGTATGGCCACCGTGAATTGGCCAGCGCGGCATGCGGTTAAGGGAAGCGGAAGGATTTCTCGGGTAGTGATTGTCATTATAATAGGATAGAGAGAATAAGTAAAAACAATAGCATTAAATATTGTCGAGCGATTATCCAATCACAATGCTGTACACAGAAAAGAACCTGCTGTTGCCGGTTGTAGTCATAATTTTTATGAACTAGATATTAAGTGTGATAAATTATTTGCCATTTTCTCTATAGATAAAATAAAACAAGACGTATACGGAGAAAATAGGATTAAAGAGTATTAAAAATGAGTATGCCGTTGAAATATTTTAATTCAGGACAAATATAATTTCTCTTTTTTGAAATCTGAAATGAACTAAGGGTTATAGCTACTTCCTTACTTCTTTTGCCGATTTATTTTAGATGGTCAATTTACGATGGCCTCACGCATCGGAAGTTTTTCTATTTACTCCAAGGATGTACAGGTATAATTAAGGTGCGATCGCTTGGCACAATAAATGTTCATCTTTCTCAGAGTACTATAACCCGGATACGATGTTTTTCCTAAGAATTAAACAATTATATTTGGCTCGAAGCTTCATAATCCAAATTCCGTGTTGGCTAAACACCTCATTCCACGGTTAATCCCACGGCCTTCCATGCAGCAGGAATTGATAATAGGAATTATTAACGCCGAGTTGTGCGCTAAGATGGTAGAAACCACATTTAATCTGATATATGCATCTGGTCAACGGCATGAGGATGCAGAAAGCAAATGGGAAACGACTGCATTAAAGATCTTTAAGATATCCCAAGAGAAACTCGTAAAATGAGTAACGTGAGAAACTATTGATATTAGTGTCGGCAATACTCTAGCTCCGACTTAATGCATTTTACGAGTTCACAACATGTCTGTTATGATATTATGACTATGATGATGATGATCCAAGCTATACAGAAGAGCTAAGAAATATAGCACATATCGACAAATGGACAGACCAAAGAAAATGGGTATCATCCACCGCAGCTGTACTGGACCTTAAATAAAACCACATACATTCACTTGCAAACTTCTCAATGACAAACATAATGAATGCATCGGAAACCACTGATTAAAAGAAAAAACGCCGAGACACATCAAAGGTTTTAGCAAGAGGGACAACTTTTTAACCAAAAACTATTCCACCCCTTGTATCTTCTGCTTCACAGGGCATCACCTTAAAGGTTTCAAAAGGCAAAGGTTTATCGAGTAACAGCTTGTTTCAAAGCTATGTCGAGGTTCTTTATTTTGTTGTTCGATTCTGAGAAAAATAGCAAAAAATTGATGTATGTCTTAATTTGTTCAGATAGAAAAGGAAGAACCACAAAAGGATTACTTTTTATTGCAACAAGTCTTGAAAATACTGCCTTCTATTGGCCAAATAATAATATAGGCGATGTTCAAATTCCTAACGGATCGTTATAACAACATGTTGTGGGATATCATGACAACATTCCTTGATGCGTTGACGAGGGTCATGCAAACTTCTAGGTTAGTAAACAGAGTAATAGATTTAAAATGGCCATATAGAAAATATTCTAATGATGTCAAATCAGGAGATCTATTTAGCAGGCTCTCTTCCCCCTGTCTATATATCTGGAAACGCGTTGTCAATCGATTGCCGAGCCGGAAGAACATAGTGCTGGAATCAGATTTCAGCCTCACCAAGAAGTATAGGATTTACTCGTCTTAGGTTTGGTGTTCAATGGTTCCAGTGACAACAGGATTGATGGTATTTTCCGGGGTAAAACTCAAAAATTTTTTCTAATCATAATGGGCTGTCCATTGGCCTGTGAAAGAAAGACCTAGTCGCATAATAGACGTTTTTTAGGTCCATTCGAACATTGCCTTGGCTATTACAGAAATCAAGGGACTTAAATTGTCTGATGTATACAATATACATACGAGTATTGCTTTAGATCATTCTCAATTTAGTAACATGGAAAAGATGGAATTGATTTTAATTAAATTTAGACACAGTATTATTACCGTGGCGAGGATGAAGAAATAAAGTCAAGTTGATTGACTTAGCAAAGTGCATGTGCTCAACAAATTTGATACAACTCCTAGAGAAAATACCATACACTGAAGGTACTGTTGTTTATCTTAAACTAATGTATGCTATTATAACAGCTTTTATTGAAGAGGACATCTCACTATATGTATGAAAGGTTACGTAGTATTTGGTATTGTGCCTTCTTTATGCGTCTGTGGCCTGCTAACATTTTGAAAAAGGCAGGATCTACTTTAAAAGATAATTTTATATTCAGTTCATTTTTTCTGGGCGGAAAAGAAAGGTATAGATGAGGCAAGTTTTATTTATATTACTATATATCCAGGATCCACTTTCCAACAGCAAGGGAAAAACAGAGCATATTGTGAACCAAATTTAAGAAGTAAATTATGTAAATTTGTGCTGAAATAAGGGTTTTACTCTAGAATGCAGTTTAACTAGTTTGTGTAAGTATATACAGCTATCTAATAATGGCTGTCCTCGTGGCTGTCCGTGGCTGTCCATTTGGCTGGCCGTGGCTGTCCTTAGCTGTCCGTGGCTATCTATTTGGCTGTCAGTGACTGTCCGTGGCTGTCCATGGTTGTTTTTGGCTGTCGGTGGCCAATTTGGCTGTATTTTTGGCTGTCCCGCAACATTTTGGCTGTCCGGTGTACAACATGAGGCAACCGGTTTACCCCCCGGTATTTTCCAACATATCTCTAATTAAATTTCCATTTGCAGATACCTCTATCAACAGATCCAGTTAGATAAAATGTGCATCAGTGAATCAGATATTTTTCTCCTTCATGTCGATTCCTTGCAGCTCGTATACTATCCAATGGATTATTGTTATTATTTTTAAACAAAAAGGTAGAGACCAGGCTTCGAAATACGAGCTGTTGTTCCATTACCCCGTGACCACTGCTCACACCATGAGGTGAGCAATTACTGGGTTCACAAAGAATGACTGCCTTCTGCTTTCTGGCCGCGAAGATGTGCGTCACCGCACGGCACACCGGCGCGCAGTGCAGAAAGCAGCGTATTCTGCATTCCACCTGGGGATCTAATGACCATAACCAGCAGACGTACAGTGTAGTCTGACCAGAGAATGCGAAGTTATCCGAGAAACGCCTGATATTTGGTCCAGATGCATAAAGGCCTTTCTCAAGGTTTTTCTATTTTTTTAGAAAACAAATCCGATTTTAAAAAATCAAACGTCAAAATAAAGGACTCTACACACCTTTAAAACAAGCCAGCACTCGATATACCACTTGTTATTAAAAATGTTGAAAGCGATGGCCATGTGGGCAGAAGGTGATTTAGCATTTTGTTAAAAGGTTTTCCCCTTTGACAAACCTTTTGCCGTGTCTCGGTTTCTTCTTTTAATCAGTGCTTTTCGATAAATATGTAACAAAACATTTTCAAATGTATACCTACTGAAAGACAAACGTTTTACTTAACGCTGTGCCTATATAGCCTCTACAGGCTTTACTAAGTTTGAAATTTAATTTGTATAAGTGTATACATATATGTAGTATAAAACAGGTCAGGCAAAAGTCGATAAAAATTGGTTAATAAACCTTAAATGGGAAGTCTCAGTTTTTACGGTGAAAGAGAAATCAACGCTGAGGTATATGATACAGAAGCAGAGTACAATTATTCTCAACCAAAATTTCCGATATCAACGTATTAGGGTGACCATTGTTAGTAGTAGTCTCTTCATTACACAATCCTATGATACATAAGCGACAACCATCAATGTCTTGCATCGTATATGGAGTCAATAAATACTGAAAACCAGCGCATTGATGGTAGCTAAGTGCATGGCAGAGCCCAAAACCTATCAAAACTACCTTTAAGGCTAAGAGGCAGAGACTGACCTATTACTCTAAAATAGTAACAATGATGATATCCTGTACTTTTCGTCTCTGATACAGACTTCGAGAACTTACCTGTAGATTTTTCAATGCATGTCCGTGGTCAGTACCAGTGGCGCATCGAAAAGCCTCACACCTTTCGTAATTATGACTCTAAAGCTCTTCTTGAGTTGTAGAGGAGAGTCAAGCTTAATCAGTTCAAACTTTCAAGTACTCGATCAATTCTATTTCTTAGTTATTCCTTTACAGAATCTTGTTGTGACTTGGAGTGCCGGTAGTTATAATATCGATGCGAATAGGCACTTTCCGTCTAGCAACATCTCTAAATCTTTGCAAATAACTTTGAATTTTTTAAATCTACGGTAATATCGAAACCTATGGGTATTTTTGGGTATTTAAAAATGGTTTTATCTATTCTGACTGCATTCTCAATAGGATATGCATCGATGGTTATTGTATTTATATTATTGTTTTACACGTAAATTGTCTGAGCACCTTTATCAACCAGAGCAGCACATGAGAGTAAATATCCATTCTATAGGTTCTTCTACATTGTGTTGATATCGAGACATAAATGCGCTGAAAAAATTAATTTGATATCAGCTCAAATCCCACATGCCAATAGAGATGAAAATCAAACATTTTGTATTGAATAACAAATAGGTGCCAAAAGCCCCAACTGAATACCATATTAGTTTTTTGTGGCTTTTGAATTTATTTGTGATAATTGTTTGACGCTGAAGGTTGATCGAGCGTGCCAGTTAATCCTAGCTACAGGTTACTCTAGAGGTTGATTTTCTATGAACTGGATCCACATGCTTCAAGGAGTGCATAAGCTCAAATGCGGCATTGCTTTTATTCTGCAATACACATTCACTGAGAGTAACTACAACTCTAGAAACTGTTTGGTTTGCTTTGCAGGTCAATCGCAACTAACACGAATTTTACATTATACATAGATTTCATTTTACCACTTCCGTTGATAGAGTGAATTGGAAATTGGCATACCTTATACACCGCTCGATATTCTGTGCATATGTTGCATCGGTATCCATATGTAAGCAGTATCCATATCGGAGATTTTACCATATCAGGATAAACAGGCTATGGTTATCAATTAATATTGAACATCTACTAGAGCAATTAGGTTGCAAAGGGGATTTGAGGATATAACGAGAAAAACGCAATTTATAATAATTGTATCATTTACCGTACGCCAAATTTAATCAATGTGAGATTAATAGTGCTCACATGATTGGTTAATTCGCGTCCCATACACTAGACCTTTTCCACTGCTGCAACCAATTTTGGTCTTTCTCTAAGCAATCCCTCATGATAGTAGCTTACGTATCAAGTTTTCTATGTGATTTGTGTAACATGAAGGTGAAAACAGGATCAAAACATATTTATCATGGAAAATGTCGGAAAAAGTTGGCGGCAGAACTCGAACCCACGGCCTGCAGATCGATACTCTCGCCAGTTCAGCTGTAGCTGCCGCACCAACTCAGTGTCTAAAGCGAGGTAGCAAGATGAAGGTTTCAGCGGGATTTTAAACGGTTAATGCATTTGTACAATGATACTAGACGTTTAGGAATGTAATCGGTAACAATAAATAATAATTGTAATATTTGAAAAAATAATCTTGAGAAAGAACAGCCGCACCGAGGCCAAAAAAAATTGGTGGTCGATGATTACCAAATTACAGGAAAAATAGAAGACACAAGTTCTTCTCATAGTATGCTCGTCAGTGGTTTGAAGGAAGAAATAGCAATGTTGAGATCATAAGATGACCACCAGCAGAAAAATGTGTCTGCTTCCTAGATCTGGCGCCCAGGGTGAATACATTATGAATATATAGCTTTATAGTTTTTATTAGCAGAGGTAACCCGTTTAGTTTTATTTTGCTAGGAAGACGATGTTTAGACTTGTTCTGTAATGTAGGAAACACTTCTGTAAGGTACCACGTCCTATGCATCCAATAGGAAATGGCGCAGAGGTTTTTAGAGATAAGTTGTAGGAACAATTTAGGCCGTGAAACAGCTTTAAGAATAACGGTAAGCCAAATTCGAAGCCTATGAATGAATAAAAGCAAGAGGAAGCCTCCTTACCCTAGTTTCCAAGTCCAACCCTCATCGCAATGATGAGAATGGCCTTCAGGTTCAAGAACCCTTGAACCTAGTATGGCGGCCTGTAATTCCCAAGGGCTTCAGAGCGACATAGAATGTGTGCCGAGGACACCTCCTCCTCGCGACAGCGTGTACACTTTGGATCACTTGCCACCCCCTTTACATACAAGTGACGTTTGAAGGTTTTATGGCCGAATGGTAGGCCGACAAGTAACTTTAGCCGACTTCTGTCCAGTGAGAGACGGAACCGCCACAATATGGCCAGGTGTCCTAAAATAGGTTCTCTCGCTTGACGAATATCTCCAGAGATTCCTCTCCATCGCTTTGAAGCTTATCTAAAGAATATACAAACAACGCTTTCTGTGGTATCGTAGTATTTTAGGGTACCTCCACCAGGTCATAGCGGAGCCTTCAGGCAGTATAATAATCTATGCCGGTGCTACCGCATTTTAAGGCGTAGTAGCCTGAAACCAGAAGGTATAAGAAAAGAAGGACCCAAGACGGCCATAAGAGCTTGTACTAGAAAGGCGGGTCTTGATGGGAACTAACGTGGTTAGAACTGCAAAGGACCACCGTGTTGTCCATCTGCGGTGACTGTGCTACCTTAGTATCTGCTTCTGGCTCATTCTGTCGTTAACATCTTACTTGGGAATACGTATAAGATGGAAAGAGTTTCTCCATTGCCAGAACGGTGAGAAAAACGTATTACACTAAAGTAATTGGTGCAAAATACGTGTTCTTTGTCTACGCCGGTTTTAAACTCACTCCGAAGTTCCAATATGTCCTATACAGTGCACTCATTATAGAGCCGAGTCTATTAGTGTTTTCGACTTACTGCACTGATTTTAACCACGATTACACTACAGTGCACATTGAAAACTCGTCTGGTGCCCAGAAGTGCAATAAATCTGAACTGGTAAGTCGAACATACACCAAATTTCAGCGGAATTCAAGTAACTGTTCTGTCAGCCAACTGATGACAGTTTGATGACATTTTGCATCGCGAGAGCTCAGTTTCATTCTGTGGTGGTTTTGGAATTTGAATAGTTTGAATCCGTCTTATTCAATAATTTATTCTATTTATCGACATAAAAACTAATAACAGCATTTTGTGGAATATGGCTTTTGCACTAAAAATGAATATCTATCTATATCGGTAAATACGTACGTATATCTTGTTGTATCTCTTCTTCCGTCAGTATATGAACAACATCTTCAACATATATTCGTATTTTTGGGACACCGCAGCCGTTGTTTGCAATTTAACTAGATATGCTTCAATTTCCTCATCATACGAAGATCACCATATTCGCAGTTCTTCCAACTACACTTTCCGCACTTTTCATGCTACTATGTATACTACCTCACTACCCAGTTCTTAATTCAAACAATTATTTTCTCTGAAAGATAAAATAGGTTATAATTAATATTTTATAGACGTCAAAAATGCACTGAAATCTCCACGAGCTCAGAGAGTCTGTGGCGATAATTTGCAATCAAGTGCAATTAAGCGGATAAGTTGAAAACAAAAAACCACACTTGGTTTGTACTCAAATCTAAGACGAACATAATTTTGACTCTCAATTCCTATGAGTGCAGTGATCCAGCAATAAGTCGAAAACGCTATTAGTCTCATTCCCAAGCTTCTATCTTTTAAACATTTTTCTGTTAGGGCAAAGCACAATTTTATTTGCAAGCACTGTAAGAAAATAACTGTATTGCTGGCCATAAAGTACATCAACAGTGAAACGTGCGCAACGAGAACCATAGCTTTGGCCGGCAAATCAACACACCGTAGAAAATGTATCATAAGAGAGATAATAGTTACTTACGATAAATCACATCGCCTACTTGAACGGTCTTCGGTAAGCATGTAATATATGTAGCTCAATGAGTAAGGGAAATGTAGGAAGCCCGAAAACGCTTGTATGCAAAACAAATGAGATCGTTAAGATTCTGTAGTGTATAACCTGAAAATTGTTGAATTGATTTAAATACAATTTTGATACCGTATTTATACCGTATAAAACTAGAAATATAAAAGACAGCTCAAACTCTCCTTTTAGGTACTTCAAAGGTCCCTAGTTGAATCGGTGAGTCCAAGAATATAGTTTTCAGATAAATAAAGAGAACATATTAACTCCAAAACGAGTAAAGTTCCTGTGTTCCATCATATAAGAGTTGTTGTAGATCCTTAGACCAATGAGAATCCAACATGATAGATCCACAAGTCTCACCCTCCTCCAAACTGTTAAAAAAAAAGTTGATTCCCTTGTACTGTTCTTGGACTCAGTCTTCTTTTTACAGGATTTTTTGTATTTTTTTTAGTTTTAGCGTATGACATGATTATGACGTCAATAGAGGTTGCTAAGTATGTAAAAATTGTTTCATTATTATTAACGATATCGCGAACCGTGGCGCTGACAGCCTACAATGAGTTGACCAATGACGTTGAAATCAGCACGTCCTGGGACTTGTAATGTTTTTCATCGCAACGCCGTAAGCAGGTGGTGCTTATAATGGGTTATTCTTATACTTTGTAATCTTTTTAAGCGGAACCGATAGATTTTTGTATTTTAAACGTTTTGGCCATCTTAAATCAAAACAACATTTTTAGGACTTGTACTGTTCTTGGACCCACCGATTCAATTATTGTCTACGTTTTTGGTAAGGATGGTGTAGGTATAGAGGAACTCCAAATTATTTGTTAGCACCTAATGAGAGAAGTACTGAGTCAAGACACTTGGCGCCATTTTTTGTTTTCAATTTATGAGCCCTACGGCTCACATATCTAGGAAATATTGAAAATACAAAAACGTATTTCTGATGAATGATCACCACTTTTATTTAAAAACTTGTGACAACTGTTTCGACACACAGTATCTTTATCAAACAATAATTTTAAGCTTAAAGTACTGCGCTATTTATACAGGTATACACATTAGTGCGGTAACTATTATGGCTAATCGTTTGTTCTCCGAAAACCATCGGACAGATTTAGTAATGGTGAATGATTTAAGTCTGTCTGGTCATTAAGGGGGTTACCTGAGAATTTGAGCTTGTTAACTTCTAATGCTTCTAACAAATTTAATTTGCGTCCTTTCTGGTCTATGTGTAATATTTTACAATGTTCGTTGAAATGATGGTTTTCGGAGATCAAATGATTGGCGTAATTAGAATTATTGAGTTCGTTTATAAATGACTCTTTATGTTCGTTCAACCACCCATACTCACATAAAATTGAAGCATATAATAGTTATGTCAATAGACTAATTAACGTGCCCATGAATAACGAAAATTATAATAAAGAACTAAATATAATAAAACAAATTGCCTCAAACAATTGCTATAGCCCTACTCTAATCGATTCTATAATAAAAAAGAAGCAATACAAAAAATCAGCTAACTTAGTATACCCTCAGATTACCGATAATCGATCGAATAACACATACAACTCAATTACAGACATAGGACAATTATTATCAGAAAACGTTGCACTTAAACTCAAGAAATTAGACCGCAATATATCCTTCAGATGCAAAGAGACACTAGGCAATTTAATTAAAAACAATAAAATGGAATCAACTAAGAACGAAAAGTCTGGTGTCTACAAATTAGAATGTGTGGATTGCCCTAAAGTTGTATACCTGTATAAATAGCGTAGTACTTTAAGTTTAAAATCATTGTTTGATAAAGACACTGTGTGTCGAAACAATTGTCACAAGTTTTTAAATAACAGTAGTGATCGTTCATCAGAAATACGTTTTTGTACAGTATGGATCTCCATCAAGTAGCGACCAACTCCATCGACTAATATTGAAAATATTTCCAAACATCTCCAATATATTAACTAACCCGTTAATTAACTGCAGCATTATTTTCTTTCTTTTCTTCCCTTTAAGTTTTAAGTACTTTAATAGGCGACCATTAGGGTACTATCAGCCTTCCAGAGAATGGCACCTTTCAGAATTTTTAACTGCTTAGTCAGCCTTAAGTGAAGGGTCTACATAAACATGAACGTTACCTTCCTGCAAAGTATTCCAAACTGCTACAAATTAGGAAAGTTATGAAGAGACGGTAACTTCAGAGCAGCGTTATTGACGTTCAAATTGATACGTGGGTGTTCTTTCAGAATCCGTTTAGCGCCAGCGATTATAGTATATAAGTTTTTGTTTAAAAAATTGAGTTAGTATGACAAAGTTAACTTTGAAACGCATATATTTTCATGGCTGTTGACTTTACTTTAGTTTTTATGTTATGACAATCTGTATTCTTCATTTTCGTAGGTTGATCAGTCATCGTTGTTTTTGTCATTGAATAGGTAATAGTGCTGCATTTTCGAAAGTTTGTACATCGGGGGTGAAGAAAATTACGAAAGAAGTACGAGAACTCCTTCATATTGGGATTATAAGGGTTTTAGAAGTTTCTTATCATTTTCGTATTTCTTGGGGTTGACAGACTCGAAAACGGCTACACTGTATCCTACAGAAATTTGACTTGCGAAATCCTGCACTTCATATAACTAGACGAGCGAGCACTAATTTGCTTTCAAAGAAAACGCTCAAAATCTTTTTGGACAGCTATGCTCTATATGCACTATTGGTTGGACTTGTTCAACTTTCAAACTCACCGCTTCATTGAACTGAGAACTATTAAACTTTCTGCACTCACATACTTCATTCCTATGCGAATGCATATCGGTATATACACAGACCACAGTGTAACTTTATTTCTGAGACATTCAATTTAGCTCCATGTTTTACCATGCTGAGGACACCTAAGCGTATAAACATGAAGTCCGTTCGAAGTGCCCATAAAAAATATTTTTTTCTGAAGCCAGTAGCATAAAAAGTTATGTGATCGTTCGAAAATAATTGTCCAATCTGAACCACCCTCTTTTTTTGTCAAACCCTGGCAGGCCTTCAACAGTTTTAATGCTTCTTTTCATTACACTTCGATATTCGTGCTTAACTCTCTATTTTCTTTAAGCGAGAATAATAAAATGCTTTACTTGCGTACTTCACATCAGAGGAAATGAACGAGACGAAAAAATTATAAAGGAATATCACGAATAACGACATTTATACCTTTGACATTTGATGTTTGTAGGATTTAATAACGGGATTATATTTTTCTCTGACTGGACTGGCATGTTGTTTACATCAGAGGTCCATTTTTCTTTCTTTAGCCACATATTGGTAGGAAAATTTCTCTATGGTGTTCTTTGAAGTGGAACAAGCTACGTTAAGCTTTGTACGCATAACATCAAACTGTTATAGTATACATATTCTAAAGGCCCGGTTAAACAAAGCGCATTCTAGAGTGCAACGTTACGGCGTTCTGTAACGCCGCGTTACAGCGTTCTGTTGTTCGCACCAAACACCTCTATTTGACGGGTTGACTGAGGAAAAATACAATGCAATGGAAAGCTGCAACATGGCGCTACAAAACACCGAACGGCGCCTTTTTGAACGCCTTTTGTTTGACCAGGCCTTAAAGGCATGCTTGATGTAATATATAATTATAACTTTCGAAGCAATTACAACCCGCGCTCGTTAATTTGAAAGACTGCTATGCTATTTTTTGATGTTCTGGAGGTTTCTGGTAATTTTTAATTTTCCTTAAATAGGTACCATATTGGAACATACTTTATATTATGGTATTCGTCTATTGTGTACTCAGAGTAACAACTGAACATAGAGGGAGTAAACAACTAATTCTAATAGGCCAATATCTTTTCTTACATTGTCATATCGACCACCAGATACGGCAATCATAATCGTTTACTATCATCTTAATTGTATAGTATCCAGAAATATTCCATTCTATGTTAAAAAAGACGATATTTTGATGGTTCAGAAATGATTACAGCAAAATCAATGGATATGTTGACCTCTACTGCGTTGCTGCATGTTTCTTCATCATAAACGCAAATTCTGTCTTACATAAATTTTGAGGAGTTGGCAACGCCTATGTAATTTTCCTGCGATTTGTTTACGGTAAACTCCGACTGTCAAACGTTTGTTTTGTTTGTGCGTCTTTTATGCTTGGTCAGTAAAATCGAATTCGCTATTTGTTGGTAACTGTATTGAAGCTTTACGGACTTGCTGTGCTATATTCGAGTGTAGTTTAACAGTTTTTCGAGATCGGACAGTGCAGAGCAGTGTTTTTAAAATGGGTTGCATTGGAAGAATTTTCAGGTTAGTTGGCAATGTTTGGGTCTGAAGTGTCAAAAGATGATGGCTTTGAGTACGCCATGCTGAAGTTTGTTTGTTTACTACCTCTATGTTCAGTTGTTACTCTGAGATTGTGTGTTAGTTGTCATGCATGATGTAAGGTCAAAGTGTTAGGTTAGATCTTTGACGTTTGATGGATGGGCGTTCTGGAATTTCATCTGGATGTCTCGGATTCTCTAGATGGTTTGATGAAGTGTATAAATAACGGTAGCGTGGCGGGAGTAGTTGAGTTGAGTTGTAGCTGAGATAAGGTTGAGGGATATTGTATTGAGTTGTGAAGTAAAACGGTGAAAGTTACCTCCAGTTTGATTCCTTGGTGTGAAGAAAAAGAAGCCGTCGTGACAATATTTTTAGAATAAAGACTAATTTTGATACAGGACATGATAATAATATGTCAGCCAGAAATCCAAAATTCAATCTCACCTCTCACAGCGCTTTATGCTCCCTAATGCTCGCGAATTCTGTGAAATCACAGAATTTTTGTCTTTAACCTTGTTGCTAGCTAAGCTCAGGCTTAATAAAGCTAGAGTTAAACCGACGTTTGTACAACCGGCTCTTAGCAGTACCTCTAATGCTGCTGTTGGTGTGCCCTTCATCGCGCCCGCTATACGCACACGCGCAGCATGCTGCACCTTTATTAGCGCTTTATTCCTAGACGTTATGCTGGTGAACCTTTGGCCACCATACAACAGGACTGCATACCATCGTAGGTTTGATTACCCTGGTGTATAGCCAGCCAAACCCCTGATACAACCGATCACTCGTCTCATCAGCATCAAGGTAATCTGAGATCGGCTCGTGATGTTCTCTATGTGGCTGTTCCAAGGTAGTTTATCATCCAGCTTGAGTCGCAGATATTTCACTTCTCTGGCACTTGCCTTGGTGATCACCAAGATGTTGAGCTTATAATTGTTTGCCAATCGTTCCACCAAAATGTTGCGGCTGTCAAAAACAGTACATAATACGCGCATTCGTTTCGAAAGTGAAGTGAGATATCCCAAACTAAAGTGAGGTTCCCAAATTAGTAAAAATCAGCTCGATTAGGCTTTCGAAAAGAATAGCTGAGCACAGTAGTGACGATGACGTGACGAATATTCACATTTTGGATATTCACACACTTTTACATATTCGCATTCGCGAAATTGCTGCAAATGTTTTGCGAATATTTTTTCAAATGTAATAGTTGATTAATAAATCAAAATCTATTCATTTCTTGGGTTTTTTAATGAAGAAAGTAACTTAATCTCGCAATCACATCAAGCTTCTGTATATCACTTGCTATCATTTATTTATTTAATGTTTGGCAATGAAGCTAAATAATAAAATGTTCATAAAAATTTAACAGAAAAAAATATATGCTAAATAATGCGACGCAAACAAACAAAAATAATTCTATGAGTTTTTACCAAAGTTTTAATATTATAATTATCTTCATTGCAAAACTAAAGATAGTAATTAATAGATACTTTTACAATAAATAATCTATAAAACGAATTATTTTGCATAAGAGTGAACACTTTAAGCAAACCAAAATAAAATTATATCTTTTGTTTTAATAGACATAAAACTGAATAATCGAATTCGCCAATGTTGGCAGCAGATATTCGCAATCGCATCTGTGAATGTCCAAAATGTGACATTCGCTACATCACTATATAGAGCACATTTGATCAGATTATAACCTGAAATAAACAGTTTTCATGAATGTCATTTGAATTGATTATATAAATAGAACACGTATTGAACTGAGTAAAGTTAAGTGGCTGAAATTATCTGAGATTGTGTAAAACGAACGCGGCTATTATAACCGTTTAGTAAACATATCATTAAATCATTGAAATAAGAACAACATGGGATGTCGTTGGCAATAAGTTTTACGTACAAAAGTTAAAAAGGTATAGGTACTTCTTTTAAGTCTCTATAGATAACCGTTTTCGAGATAAACCTTTATTGAAATTTCCAAGGCAGCAAGGCACTCTGGTTAGCTGTAAAGTTCAAGAACGAGTTAATATTAATTTTTCAGAATTTGATTCAAAAACATCAAAAACATATTTATGTCGATCCTAGAAGAAAATGTGCGTAACGTGTGCCAAAAGCACATCAATAATCGTTTTTGTTGAAAAAAAAATTAAAAAAAGTTGGAACGCCTGGGTTTTGATCCAAAGACCCTAAGATTAACTATCGGACACTCTAACCACTAGGCCATCCTTCGATTGAGGAGATCTTTTCAACGAAACATGTTTGATTAGGTACTTACTTACTGGAATCTGTAATCTGACTTCCACTTCAAACGTTCAAAAACATATTTATTTCGATCGTAGACTTCGTTTCGAGCTGCAAACTTCATTCACAGACTGTATTGCGACAAATATACCCTAGTTACTAGTTTACCAGTACGTATTTTCGCGTTTGGCTGGGAATCTAGAATCTAGTATGGAAGTAGGACATCGTTGGTCAAAGGAGCATTCTGACCGCCATAGTGACGTCACACGGGTTCGAGAGCTATCGACGTGTTTTTGGTACTGGACAAAAAAATTATTCAAAACCTCAATTCTAGTGGTTTCCCAGAATTTCAAATATTGACTAAATTTTCAAAATGTATGCACTATTTTCGTTAATCTCCAGATCTAGAAGATTCCAAAATTATTCAAAGTTTATGCGATTTTTCTGAATTTCGAATCTTTTAGGATGGTATTTCAAAATTCTCCCAAGTTTCTCGCAATTTTTGATATCCTTAAAAAATTAAGTAATGCCTACTCTGTCTTTTTGTATTTTTCTGTGCTGTGGTTTTTTGTGATACCGTAATTTTCTGAGGTACTGCTTTTTTCTGTGATTTTGTGCCGATGGAAATAAAATATATCTAAGAAGTTTTTTCGGATCATTTTACTTGCTTTGTACCTTCTAATTACTATTTGGGATGTATTGCATCTCTTGCAGCAAATAATGCGCGTGGCAACTACATTACTGGATTAGCCAAACACATTGGTTAGCTACGTAGTCGAGTCCAGTCGAGTGTTTTGAACTCCCGTATATAGAAGCCCATATAGATTACCAAGAACGCCGGTGAAGATGCAATTCAACTAACTTCGACACGCGTGTTCCGATCTGTTAGCGGAGCTCTTTAAAATTGCCCCTGCAGCCTCAAAGCTCGATCGAAAAATGAATGGGAAGCTGTTCAGCTTCGAGTGGCAATACGCGAGGGAGTAAAGAGAAATATTCTCGATCTTTGTCCCTAGAGGTCGTGAATCACACGTGGCTTTCCCGTTAACGTTTCATGTGTAAAGCTAACCCTAAATTGGTCGATATTCTCATCTAACTCTCTAATGATGTAGGCGAGAATTGCGAGGCACATTCACAAGGTGGTGGTATAATTTTATTATTAATACGTGACGTCTACTTAATATAATAAATGACATCATACAGGGTATCTGGATATTCGACCGACAACGCTTGATAGGTGATAGGTTATTTTTATGAACATTGAGATAGGAACATGATTCCTTAAAATTCTAATTTTTCAAGATACAGGGTGTAAAATTTTCACTGTGGTTTTAGTTTTTTCTCAATTATTCTACAATAAAATGGTACAACAATCTAAAATTGCGTACTGGAGGCTTTTCAGGGCGAAAAATCCAAATTGAGCTACGGTTATGCTATCATGAACAGAGGGCGTCACCAGCGGCACAAAGAGCTCTTTAAATTAAACATTTTCCGATTTAGTGCATCCATGTGTGTATTAAAAAAATATTTTCCGCAATAAGTTTCACGTAAAAAGTTCAAAAGATATACTTCGTTTAAGTCTCTAGAAGTAACCGTTTTCGAGATAAACCTTCATTGAAATTTCCAAGGCACTCCGGTTAGTTGCAAAGTGTGATCGAACGAATTACCGGTAGGTATTCAAGAACGAATTAGTATTAATATTATATCAAAAAACGTAGTCCAAACATATGTGATTTTATAATAGGTGGTATGGAGGTTTAAGAATACTTCGTTTATAGTACCTATGTAAAATTGTGATAATTCTGTCGCATTGGAAATTTCAATGGAGGTAATATCAGAAACGGTTACCTCTAGAAACTTGAACAATGTACGTTTTCACGTAAAACATATTGAGGAAACAATTTTTTGATACTCATATTGCTGCACCAAACCAGAGAAAGGCTTAAATAATTTAAATGAAATTAGTGTGCCATAGGTGGCGCCCTCTATTCATGATAGCAAAACCTCTATTAAATTTGGATGTCTCGCTAAGAAAAACCGACCAATACGTAATCTTAGAGCATTGTGCCATTGTATTGCGCAGTAATTGAGAAAAAACGAAAGTAAAAGTAAAACATTAAGAATTTTGAGGGTTCATGTTCCTATATCAATGTTCATAAAAACGTGAGGTCTATGAACCGTCAAGCATTGTCGTCGGTCGAATTTTCAGACACCCTATATATAGGATTACAGAATAGTATGTTAAATACAGTACACAGTATTTGCAAGTTTGGAGTGAGTGCTATCGCCTAAGGCCTAAGTAAGGTGAATCACTTTTGTTTGAATCTGGTATCAAAAATAGAAATACTGTGTCTCACAACAGAATTATCAAGAGGTGTAAATTCTAATTTATTACACTGCTGTCATACTCGGATTTATTTTAATTTCCCAGTTTTATTAAAATTTTCCAAACATCCATATAATTTCATGTTTAGAAATTTTCAGTTCTTACAGTTTAACGAAATTCAAATTTTTTTACAATTTTGGAAATATTATAGAATCATACAGAATTGTAGTGGTTACCCAGAATTTTAAATATTGACAAAATTTTCAAAACGTATGCACTGTTTTCGTTATTCTCCAGATCCAGAAGATTCCAGAATTAGTCAAAGTTTATACGATTTTTCTGAATCTCGACTTTTTTAGTCAGTATTTCAAATTTTTACAAGTTTCTCGCAATTTTTGATATCCTTAAAAAATTAAGTAATGCGTACTCTGTATTTTTGTGTTTTTCTGTGCTGTGATGATTTTTGTGACAGCACACCCAAAATATATCACTCATAAAACTCATGTTTCTATACATGTATTTAACACTAACGTAAAATCAGTTTCAAATAGTGTAATTTATGATTCCATGGCTTAAACGAACATTGAACATTGGAAAAGTTGGTTTAAGAACACAAAACAGATGGTAAAGAAAAGCAAATGACTGGTAATCGGCTATTTACCCAACAGTATTTGAATAGCCCGATAGCTTTCCATATACAGCACTAACCTGATCCTAGCTTCCTTTCCGAACGTCAAGATCAGTAACACTTGTGATTCGTTCTGAGAGTGTTCTACGTGGGTTTATGTGAGTCTGTGACTTCTTGATTCTTGATTTTCTGTGATTCTGTGACTTTCTGTCTTGGTCACGGTAGTAAGAGTAGTAAGACTGTGCGAAAACTACCTACCCTGAAACACATCGCGACCTGACTACAATCGAAATCACCGGAGTTGCTGAGATTAAGTGATTATAGTAAAGGCGACAAATATACCGACAGACAAATAGATTAAAAGATAGACGCTCTTCTCACGTATGGTGTGAGATGTAAGACCATTAGTTTTTAATATCATTGTCGTATATATTATAACTATCATACAATACTTATGCAAAGCATCACCAAGAAAAGGCTATGTCATACCAAACGTGACGTCCAACTATCCATAGGATGTATTTCTTAAAAGCCAAAAACTCATTTGATCAAATGAGACCAGTCAGACCACACAGTCCGTGACGGACACAAACCATGTCTGCAGCGCTGGCTACATGAAATATGGCTAGAGTTTGTCTCAGAGCCGATATACTTTTTAAAGTGGGGGTTAAGTTACCCTAATGGTTGCCGCTCAGCCTTGAGGCTTATTGTAAACCCCCGGTCAATGGAATCAAACATCCTAAATTATTTGTGACCCTTGAGATGTATTCGACTATGCTCTCGTGTCTCCCTCCTGGCCTACATTCAGACATTAGTTCAGGAGCAGGACAGTCGACGAAAACGTGCTTGGCTGTTTTCTCTGCCTCACCGCATTTCCTACATAAAGGATTTGCCAAACTGATCCCCAACTTGGGCAGATGTTCACTGATCGTCCAATGGCCAGTTATAAATCCAACCACTTTTCGTAATTCCTTCCTGTTCAATCTGAGAACGTCTGCGGTATTAGATTACAAGGGCCCACTCAACTTGTGACAGCTCCGACAGGTCCGTACCATGTTGCACGGTATACCACATCCTGGTTCTGGACTGACGAGAAGGAGTTCTGCACCTTCCTTGGCACACCTGCCAGCCCTCTCATTCCTACCTACTCCTAGGTGGCTAGGCACCCAAGATAATGTTACCTTATTGGTCTTGGGTGATATTATGGCAGTCCACACTATTTTTGAAGTATAGTCGTTACTTGCCAAGGTCATCAGGGCCTTAGCCAGGATACTTATCTTCCTCCCAGGCCTACCACCGTATACGCCCCCTCCTATGCCTGATTAATTTTTGAAGACATTAGTGCACCAAGTGATACTATTCGACATATGTCGGGGTTCTCCTATAGCCCATTCCAATCTATCACTCAAGCTGACTTTGTACGGAATCTCAGTGAGCACAACTCTTTACGATATTTTTGATTATAAGGTGTTAGATTTAAAAAAAATACCGGGTTACTCATGTTATTTGATACGAAGCATTATGGTTAAAGTATTTGACGAAAAAATAAAATATTATTTCGGATGAATACAAACTTATTAAGGCTCCATTTTAAAAATATTTTAATATTATACAGGGTGTCCCTAAAACACGAAACGTAATAAAGTTGTATTTTTTTCAATTAGAATACCATATATTGGTTACATATTAAAATTTCTTAGTCAATTCTAGTGTGACTTCATCTATCACATATGGGACTTACAACAAACCATTTAAGCGCAAAACGCCACTGCTGGTATAAATTTAATAGAGAAAACAACTTTTACACGTTCGTGTTTTGGGGACACCGTGTATCACATGAAAATATTTGAAAAATATAGCCTATCCTTCCGAAATTATTATGATTTTTTTCATCAGATGCTTTAGTCATAAAATTGCGTGTCGAATAACGTGAACAACATTGTAAATCCAGTGGATGTACAGACACTACGAGCTGAAGAACTATACATATGTACGTTGCGAGAAAATATTCGTGAAAATCGATTATTCCAGGCAACGTGGCGTGGGTACCTCGCTAACGTAATTTGCACTTAGAACGGCATTACCAGGGACATAAATAAGGATTTATTTCCTGATAAAATTAACCTTTTTCGTTTCCATTTAAGCTCTACTCCGGATTGAGGTTTCTGGTTTATGTTCTGCTAGAGGGAATGCGCGAAGTGAACGAGATAAGGTATTGCTATTACTGCAACTTTAGATTTATGTGAGGAGGAACATCAAAAGAAAGGCGGCCGTAGCTCTTTCTGGTAAATTTATTGGGGTGTTAACTAGAAGCAAACGTATTGGCCTTAACAGATGCAACTTTAATATGGCGACTTCGAGATTGGTTCTGGATTAAAACTATATGGAATAATTGTTTATTTATTTTTTTGTTTTATACCCAGATAGATATGTAACTTGGAGAAGCCTAAGTTCAATTATGTGGTTGCTGTCAAGAAATTCATATTATAGATGAGCTGTCATACCGCTTGTGATCAATATTTAAAACTCATGTTTGACCTGAATTTTCTAAGGCGTTAGATACAACTAATCAGGAACTGTTGTGCACTAAGTTGGAGTATTGCGATTCTAGCAAATCCTACCCCTTCTTATGCTTGAATTATCTATTGAGGCGATTACAGAAAATTTTAAAAGACGGATGTCACTCTCCCAGTACTCATATATGTTCTGGATTCGCACAGAGATCATTGCCCTTTTTACAGCTGATGTCAAAGGTGAGCCTAAGATCGGGCGAACTGAGTATCAGGAAAACTAGCCGGCCTAGTCGATCTGTTTTCAAAACATATTTGTTGGCTCCACAGGAAAAGCGGATGAGTTAGAGATAACGAAATAAGCAAGCCATTTATCAAGTGCAAGCAGACTTGATATATAACAGTCGATATACATGGTGTCCTACGACGACTAAGACAAGCAATATATCAGAACTGGGCAGTAGTAGCGAATTATAATTTTGGGTGTTTAAATTAGAGAAAACATAGTATCTTTTCATATTATTGTGTCACTCAATGAGGTATTTGTTTTTGGTCACGTGACGTCCAATTCAAAATTTTCAATGGGACACCCTGTATATTTCTGACCTTTTGTGCTCCTCTCGATAGAACAATTTCAACAAAATGGCACACTTGGGGTCTAAAGTGATTAATTCAAGAGCTACAGGTACTCAAAGGACTGTATCACTACCATTATGAAACACTACCAAAGTAATTTAACTGTAAGGGCACATGTTATAATGAATGGTAGTGGTACCATCCTTCAACTATAGCTCTTGGATTAATCACTTTAAACCCCAAGTGTGCTAGTTTGTTGGAATTGTTTTACCGGGAGGAACATAAAAAGTCACAAATATACAGGGTGTCCTATTAACATTTTTGAATCGGACGTCACGTGACCAAAAACAAATACCTCATTGGATGACACAATAATAAGAAAATATACCATATTTGTTCATATTGAAACCCCAACGTTATAACTCGCTACAACTGCTCCGATATATTGCTTGTCTTAATCGTCGTGGGACAACCTGATGTATAAGACGTGAACCAAAGCATGACTCCAGCCAAACAGACATACAGGCATATGTATAAAAAATAATAATAATAATAAATCCTGTGGGTGCGTCACTATACTGTAATACTCTTTAGCATGGAAGCACTGAAGCCTGCCGAAAAAGAATATGGACGGGTAATCGCCTAAGCAGCTTATGTAACTATCGCAAAGACGATACTCCACACTGTCATATATGAGTATAATAGTACATGGTTACTAGAGAAAACTACAATGGACTTCAGAATACTACTCACAGTTTTGCAAGTTATTTCGCTCTTCACCTGAAACTGGAATTTTCCACAAACAAATCTCTACTGAAAATACAAAAAGCATCCATTTCTAAAACGAAACTAATTGGAAAATTTTAAGGTAACAGATAATTCAAAACGGCTATTTGTTAACCTGGAGGAAATTACAACCACTACCTATCGTTAGCTGTCTCGGCGGTCATTGTAACCTTTGTCTTCAGCTCATAACTATGTAGTCAGATAGTTTGTTATTCTATAGGTCTGGTTACTCAGAAACCAGACGTAGTTAGAAAGAAATGAGAGAAGTTAGGCAAAGAATGCTCTTTGCCCAAGCCACGCTTGCGCAAGTCGATGCCAAATTTTGTCAAGCAGACTTAATTTTGAACTACGACATAACAAGGCAACGTAACTTGGAATTTTGTTTTTAACGTGCTTTCGCCATGACATACCTTTACCTAGGGTGAAACTATGAACCAGTTTATAGGGACTTCTGGCGTGGTGCCGCGACGCTTATTGATAAAGTAAATTAGCTTGCGTTTTATAGTAGTTACGTGGTTAGTTTTGATCAGCTATCCTTCTACTCTCATACTTCCGACTAGGTTGCTAGATCATGGACGGGCCACTACACCTTTCCTAGCAGTAGTTTCCAAATAATCAAATTACATTTCTAACACGCCAACTGCAGTTTCAAATAGTCGTAATTTTCAAAGCGTCATGATCAGATAAACTTTGAAAAGCGTTATATTAATTTTTAATATACGATATGGGTACTGTGCACATGAAAGTGCTTATATTGATATGAGAAAGGAAACCGTAAAGAAAAGGGAAAATATTTGCGGTTCCAAGTTCTCTATCTCGAATTGGTTCTGTAGGTATCCCATACACAACAACAACAACAAATCAGAAACACACAGTTTAACAACCCTATGACGTCAGCAGAAACTGATTTTTTTACAGCCGTTAGGAGAAGGCTGAGAGCTGAGACGCATATTTCACTATCTAGAAAAATTTATTTCTCGCAAAGTTTGAACAAAAGCTGTTTTACAGCCCATGTAATTTAACTCTAAAATCTCCTCGACTTTTGACAATATAACGGTTCCCATGAAATCAGGACTATTATATTCGACGCAACATAAAAAAATTTATTTTTACTTAGATAAAATTATAAAACCGCGACTTTTTAATTTTAAATTGACGCTTTTGAATATCCAAATATACTTCAGAAATTTCAATAGACACTTTGGAATTTAGAATTGAATTGATTATTGGAAATTACATTTGACGCTTCGGACCACTTGACCATTTCGAATCTACTGCTGGTGTCGAGAGCATAGAGGGTCCCTTAAGTAAGGTTTTGTGTTTCGAAGCCTTTCTTGAGGGTACCTTGTAAGGCTCCCTTGAGTAATACTTAAGAAACGAAATGTCAACGTGACGTGTCAACATGACATTTGGTTGCAGTGAAGGCGATTTTTAGGTTAATTTTGGAGCACGGTGTTTTCACTTTCTTACACATCCGGAAAAATGTCCGGCACGAAATACTGGCACAAAACAGAAAGCGAACAGAAGACACCAAATGCGTAGGCATAGACATAACAAATTGACTTATAGGTATTTTAAATATGACAACGTGGCGTCACCAAGTGAATCCCGGCATATCGTAGATATAAGGTCTGTTTTTACAGCAATCACAAACTAGTCAGCGTCAATTTGATTGGTCAGCACTAGTCAGAAATAGTTTGACAACTGCAATGGGGAATACTGATTGGCTCTGACTGGTTTGTAAAAACAGACCTATTGTCTAGGAAACAAATACACAAGGAAAGCCACACTTGAGGATCCCTCAAGTACCCCTTGAGTGTTGCTTAAGGGAACATTAAGTATTACTCAAGGGACGACTATGAATATGGCCCATAGACCGTATAGGCTGGAACTAGGGACGCTTTGAATGAAGGCGCAAAGGAACAAATTACGCGTACGTTTATTCAAAACAAGCCACTCTCTCCGGTTTGGTAGTTACTGACTTTGATCTGCGAAAATAAGCAAGCTAATGGATTCGTCTGTGAATAGTGGTTGGACTGTTGCAAAGTGCACCCTCGCGGAAACAATTATAAATTAGAACGGGAATGGCTTCCAGGCAATCGAAGGTAGGGAGCTATTTAGGTACGCTAATTTTCGCCATTATCATACAAATTCGATCACTTAAGGAACAGGATAAATGCTCCACATTGATCATTTAACTAAAATAAAGGTGTCATACGTATCAAGTTGTGGCAGTGTACTACGAACTTTTCGCCCGACAGACAGACGGAAATGAGTGACGTTGATTTCTCTTCATCTGTGTATCCTAAGATGCTCAAAAAGCGTATTATATCAAAATCGAAAATGTTCACGATCGAAGTAAAAAATGAAGTCAAGTTGATTGACTCAGTACTTCCCACACATTACTGTGATTCCAGTTTATTATTTTCTCATAGCATGAAGGTTTACTTGCAACCAAATCATCGGCAGCCCTCCCCCTAAAATTGTCTTATGCCTTACGTCTTTCGTTCACAGGTCACTGGACAGCCTATTGTCAATACTACAGACTTTTCATTTTTAAAACCCCCAACCCTCCAACCACCCCAATTTCACTCTTACCCAAAAAAACGCAGAAAATGATCAGGAACCTCTGAAACGCTTAAAAACAAAGTTTGAGCTGTTTTTATATTTTTAGTTTTTTTATTATTTCTCTGCCGCCACTGGCACGATTTATTAAAACCATACGCATTTACCATCCACGCCACGGTGGTAATACTGTGTCAAAATTCCGTCAAAAGCAATTCAACCGTTTCCTCGTTACACAATATAGAACGATCTAAAGCAATACTCTTGTATGTTTACACCTGAACAAATTCTATACTGCATTCACTGAAGAAAAGGAGTAAAAAATTATTTCAAACCCATATTTTGGGGCTTTACTCTGATAAATCGAACTTAATTTTTATGTTTATAATAACATCACTGCTCTCAGTATGCAGTTTTGTAGACGGTGTGCATATAACCCTTGACCATACAGTAAAAATTTACATATATTTTGCATGGTTACTCCGTTTGTTCGGTGGATAAGGTATAATTCCTTTGGTTTCTGTAATAGGTAAGGCAATGTTCGGATGGACCTAAAAAAGTTATTTATGTCACTAGGTTTTCCTTCACAGGTCAGTGGACAGTCTACGTAACACATTTTTCAATTTTATAGCCCCCCACCCCCCAACCACCCCAATTTCACCCCCACCCAAAAAAAAGTAGAAAATGATCGGGAACCCCTAAAATGCCTAAAAACTTCGTTGGAGCAATATTTAACTGTTCTTTTTTTGCTAATTACCCCGCCGCTCATGCACCGATTTTAAAAATTATAGGAACATTACCTTCTACGACCCCACAGCATATCGCTGCCCAAATTTTATCACAATCCATGCAGCGGTTGCTGAGATTACGTGGCTATAAAAATGCGTACAGACAGACCGACAGACAGACTGACAGACAGGCAGACCGACAGACAGACAGACCGACGGAAATGAGTGACGTGGATTTTCGTTATGTAGACTTTATAAAACGCCCAAAAAGTGTATTATCTCAAAATCTAAAATTTTTGCGATCACAATACTCCCCTCACCTATCGGTGTGGGAAGTAGAAATAGAAAACTCGAAATTAGCTTTTATCAAATGTTGCCCTTTGATAAAGGCCACAGAGGTAACCAGGACGTCAGTATAATTTTTCTTCAAGTATATGTGGTTTTATTGATAGGCCAATGAGGACGACTAAATTTAAGACACTCTTCTCATATATTCACGTAAATGCGGCGATAGATAGTTTAACATTATTCTATAGGTAGGTATATTATTTATCATTAATTGTAGGCATTATAGGTCAAGCTAAATTAGCAAATTCAAATAGTGTATGTAGAAAGCTGCATGGAAAACGTGCATGACGATTAAATATCGCGTCACATCCTAATAAATCCGCTTCGCACGAAATTTTGATAATGTAACCTCCTAATTAATATGTGCCCTTATTTACAGTTTATTACATTGTAAACATAATAACAGCTTTTGGAAATCTGTCTATGCTGTGTACGTGTTATTTAAACTGTCCGGAAATTCAGTACAGCGATAATCAACTCACTTGCAGCATATAAGGTCAACTTTCTCTCACCTGTCTAACGAATGAACATTCTATTTTATCAATTAAAATATGTTTCTGAACTACTACCGAAAGGGTTGTCTGAAATAAAATGGTCAAGGCTATATTTAATTTTAAATGATGGAATTTTTTTTTTAAAACTCTGTGTATTCTCTGAGTATTCCTAGTAAAACTGTTCTGCTTACCGAACGAAAATTATATTTTATGAACTAATATATGTTTCTAAACACCCACCACTCACCTAAAAGAATGTCCATAGTTATAGGTATTTAATTCGAGTTATAAAAGAAATATTTAAAAAAATTCAATATCAGGTAACTCAAAAAACAATTTATGATTAGAATTGAATATAGTTATGAACTTTTTTTTACAAACGCATTTTAATTGACAAAATAAATTTTCTTCCGGTAGTCAAATCAGTGAAGGTCGATTTTACTATTTTACTTGGAATTTTCTACGGTGAATTTTAGAAAAATATTATTGATTTGAAATTAAATATAACTACGAATATTTTTCTTGATTAACCCTGCTGGTGTGTTTTTAGAAACATGCCTATTTTTACCGATAAAATATAATTTTTCTTCGGTAAGCAGATCAGTGATGGTCGGTTTTACTTGGGATTCTCTAGAGTGAATATTTCTGATAGTTGAAATTGAATACAACTATGAACATATTCTTAGTCAACCCTGTTAATGTGTGTGTTAAGAAATACATTTTATCTGACAAAATGTGATTTTCGTTCGGTAATCAGATCAGTGAAGGTCGACTTTATTTGGGACCCTCTACAGCGAATTAAAAAGAAAATGTTCTATTATTTTAATTTAAATATAATAATAATAATAATAATAATAATAATACCAAAAACGCGTCATCACAAAGAACAACCGTCTTACACCCCAAGAACTGCAAGATATAAAAAATCTTGTATCCAACGAAATGAATATCGTCCAACCAAATGACTCCCTAACCACTGAACAGATTGTGGAAACCCAAAACAGTGATACCCAAACTAGCCAGACTTCAAACAGCAAAAACTAACAACACCAGCATACACTCAGAACTAGGTCCAGAACATGACCAGGCACTAGATACACCAGATACAACAATCACTAACCTACCTTCCACAATCATACAAATCCAAAACATCACTCGACCATTTGCCGTGACACAATCTGTCGAGCAAGTGATGAGTACGCAGTATAACAAATGGTGCGGCACCAATCCTGCACTACGAGATCCCCTGCCCAGACTAATTTTTAAAAATAACACTCAACAAATATTACATACAGTAAATGCTAACGTAATACCACAATTCATAAGGGACGACACTAACCTGGAGGACATCCACACAGTTATATATGCTGCCGCAGCAACCACTCTCATAGTTAATGGCCAAAAACTCTCAAAGCGGTCTAAACACCAGACAAGCAATAGGACTAAGCCTAAATGGCAAATAAGAATCGAAAACAAAATTAGCACAATCAGAAAGGATCTGGCACATCTCGCACAATACACCATCAATAACAACCATAGTAGTATAGATATGCCGATTCTGATCCTCCCGAGGTCATTTGAAGGTCATTTAAATGGGGTGTGGATAACCTTGAGATGTGACGTGGGCTTTCCTTATAGGTGCCGATTCTGATCCTCCCTGAAGTTCATTTTGTAACGTTGTGTTTTCAAATGTGATCGTATCTGAAGGGCTTGTTTCAGTGGGGTGTTGGGTAACCTTGAGTTTTTTCGGTTTACAATGTGCCTATAGATAACGATTTTGAAATATTTGTTGTTAGTGTTTGAATTGGTTGTTTGTGTAACCTTGAGTTTTTTTTTGTGTTAGTGTATAGCTGCTTATTTTGAACGTCCTTGAATGTGACTATTGACTGGATAACCTTGAGATTTGACGTGGTGGATAACCTCGAGATTTGACGTGGGGCCAATTGCAATCCTCCCTGAAGGTCACTCAGATAGGGTGTGGATAGCCTTGAGATCAGTTGTATGATTTTCTTACGAGGCTTGATGGTTTTGAGAAGAATGCACGGTGACGTATTTTGACCTTGAAGGTATCTGTATAAATAGTGTAATAACGGGCTAGTGATCAGTAAAAGTCGAGAGACGATCAGAGTATAGTCCCGAAGTATATTGTGTACAGATATAACTTGGTGAGAACCCTTTTTATATTATTTATCCAACAGTAACATTATTTGTTTTTTCTTTAAACAATGTCTGTCGCTACCTCTGAATTGCATGAAATTAACAATAAAATCAACTGTGAACTCGATAACAAAATACTTTTCAGAACTTTATCTTCACTAACTGTAAACAAAGCCCATACAATTAAGAATCTGTCACCCGTCAAATCAAAATTTGGTGAATGTCTAGTAGCAACACTATTAGAAGATGCTGCTAATGAGTTCAAAGTATGGTTACCTAAAAGAGTATCGGAGCATATGTCTGAAGCAGTGATTAAAGAGATAAATGAATCTCAAAATAAATATTCACTAACATATATTGGTCAAAGTTCACCTAAAACACCAGGCGCGCGCTCCAAATGTTTGATGAAATTTGATTATATTCAACAATAATATATTTGATGATGAGGTAGTACAGATTGTGTTGGGTATAAATAATATAATGGTTACTCCCATGTATTGGACCCGCGATATGTAGAAGGTAAATTCGAGATAAAAACATTTATTTGCACCTAGTTGGTATTAGACGTTCTGTTTGTTTCAGAAGCAGACTAACTTTTCATTCCCATTATACAATGTGGATACAGTATTCAGCAATGGGGTGGCGTGAAGCAAAAGATCTACGTACAGCCATCCAGAGAATTGCATGTCAATTGGTAGATTTGATTTTCGATGAGGAACATTCCACGGTCTATGACTTGTGTATCTGCTGGGATGATGAAGAGGTCGAACGGAAGAGGATGCTAATCAGGAAATATGAAGAAGGGGAAAAGTTATGCAGACAATATTTACGTGAAGAATGTACCATCGATCAACCATGTGATGGGATGATTAGTAATGAACTCAAACCATTTTTGTATGCAATAGAGGAATATTTACCTCAACATATAATTACCAAATATAGTTTCGTAGATAAAGAATGACATTTGTACGCATCCGGCTCACTTCTGTATCATTTATGCATAAATAAAAAAACAAATGTATTAAAAGTGTTTTATTTTTGCCATGACAGCTATAATAAAAATCAAAATACATTTAATATGAATGAATAAGTCCATTCTGAATAGATCCATCAAAAGCGTTGTAACTAATACAAGAATCGTGAATGATTAATGTATACACTTTAGTGTTAGCTGGGAAAGAAGATTTTCTGGTTTCAAATTCCAACGATATATCCACAGTTGACAGCTGAAGGTTATCAGGTTGATGACTGCAGTCGATTACAAATAGTGGGTTATCATTGAACTCCTTAATATTGAATAATGGTTCTGCCATTCCCTTGTTGTAATACGCACTTTGGAAGCTCTCAAATGCATAGTAAGCCGCAGTGTTTAGCTTCTTCTCAAAATCCAGGTTCCACCTTTCATATGGGTATACCTGGTTATTCAGCTTCAATCGAATCGAGTTTATGTTGGCATGAATGAACTTAGTGATGTCCTTCTTAGGATCTTCTGCTAATTTTGAGTCTTGAAATCCAACGATAACAAACAAAGGCCTCTCTAGCTTGTTGGTTGTTCGAATTGCCCAGACGTCTGTTGATGTTGAGCGAAGTGATGGTAGTTCATACAAATCCCAAGAGCGAAATGCCACCTTAATCCTTGAACTCAAACTGCTTTTGTTCAGTCTCTGTAGAAGTTTGACCTTGTAGCGGTCTTCAGGAACAATCTGTTGGACTTTCCATTCAATCTTTGATATTGATAGCTCTGCGTCACATTCACCGACAAAGCAGTTCTTAAAGGATCTTGCAATGACTAATACAAGCTCTTGTTTTATGTTTAGAATTCCTTTTTTATAGTCCTCAGCAAATCCCATTATATGTTTTAGAGGTATTCTACCACTGAAGACCTTACTAGTTGAATCCCATATCGCTGAATTGTCTTCATTTAAGCCCCATCCTGTACATAATAGTGAATGGGCGGCACTTTTACCATGAGAGATCATTGTTTCCATTGTTGACGTTATTCCAGGATTTCGTACAATGACAACTTTTTCACCACCCATATGTAGAGAAATTTCATCAAACAGAAAAGACAGAGCATTGTTAGATAGATAGCAGGACTTCGTGGCATCACTTGGAGTAAACGTTCCTTCGATGAAAATGTAACTGTCAGCAATATTTAAAATGAGATCTTGGAAGTTGATTGGTATATGAACAATGTCAGAATTCTTGAAATACGGTGAACCATACGGCTTGTATGTGTATTCATGTAAACTTGCTAAGGAGTGATCCAAAATCGGTTCCTCAAAAACATCCAGCTTCTCACTTGATACGTGCAGAACCATATTTTTCAGTTAGCTTTAGTCCTATAGACTCCAGAAACTTACGATTTTGTAGTGATAGCTTCGACGTTGTGCCTTTGGCAGCTGACGAATGACGAATAAGGTTATTCCTATGTGTTCTTCGTATTTTATGGTTGTTTGTAAGGGCTTTATCGACTTTTTTCAATTGTTGTGCACCTATGTTGTATAGAAAACCCATCCTATTCAATTGTGGAGTTTGCTCAAGCTAACCGACGCAATTCCAATTTAACGATAATTTTTTCTCCACGGAAGTTAATCAGATTTCCCTCGTCATCCAAAATTTTCAGTGTGATGTTATCGATAAACTGACGACCACTAGGCATAACGCTCATATATATTACATTCTGTGGCTCCTTTGTTAATTTGAATCCAGGCTCAACGTCTATGTCGAATTCATACAGAGTGTGCATTTCGCTTCCATTGTGGTAGGCGCCAGATATCAATCCGCAGTCGACCTTTATTAGTCTGACTGTCGTTATATTAACTGGTAAGGTTGATATATGTTTTTTGTTGCATTCGAAAACCTCCGGCTCAAATCCAATCAAAGATGCAATTGAGTTAGGGAAAGATAAATCAACATCATATATTGAATATAATTCACATTTCATTGTATTGTTGTTGGCCTTCAGACAAAACAGCTCGTCAGTTGTAACATTATGTTTGTATCGAACTATGGACTTTATTATCTTTTGTAGATATATGTTGAGTTCATCGATTTCGTAGGTGCCTGGTGGAATATATGTAATATTCATCTGAGAATCATCTGAAGGTTGTTTAAACACAATTAGATTATTACCCTCATGAACATTGAATATTGAGTTGTAGGAGTAAAAACCTATTAGCCCCAATCCGTACTGCGCATTGGTATCCAGCTCTATTGGCGGATAAAAACTAGCAGACAGCACACTGTCATAACCCGTCAAGGTAAATGTATAAGACATGACTGCGGTGATACAAAAAAATAACACTTTTATATATTCAAAATTTTATTGATTACAACACTTGTTTGACTCATTACTGCTTGTCATAGAGATATCTTGCAAATTACAGTAACAACAAAATATTTTTCTTGGTGGCGGCCCGTCTGCTTCATCTCCGTTCTGGTGTGTATTATAGTGCTCCCAACAGAACTGGAATCGTTGTATATCCACATCTTCCTTCAAATGCAATGGCAGTTTGTTCCATACAAGTGCTATTTCGTTAGGTGTACATACCATCAGTACTTCTTTGGGTATGTGGGCAAGTTCTTCTTGTGTCATGTTCAACAGGCTTCTTTCTCTTGAAAATGCTTTAAGGGAATTGCTCATCTTTTTAAGTGTTTCACGATCCATTTTTCACAGATTTTTGCTTCTCTTCAGAAAGAAATCGTAGACACAGGTGCCCGCACCAAAAGGTATTGAAGTTCTGCTGTCGTCTGTGATTATACAGGATCTGAATCTTCTTAGATTTTTTGAGGAAATATTTCACCAGTTCGCTGGTTGGCGGTAGGTTGCCGAAACTGTCATAATAATATACCACCACTCCGCGTTTTATATATGAAACCCAGTGTGACCCATCCCCACTCTTGCTGTCTAAATTAATGATGGCTGACTCATTCCTCAGTGGACCTTGCTTAGGCAGATCATCGCGCATAAAAATCCCTCTGAAATATGGTATTTCTAGCTTTTTAGCGTAATACACAAGGTCATTATCTGTAAGCGGTCGTTGGGGTAGGGTTTTTAAAAGTTTTTTGAAGTCCTAGGTTTAACAAACAAACCAAATCCTTTGCGGTATGGTTTCAAATATATACCGTTTCCAATTTTACTTATACCAGAAGTAGATGTTGAATCAGTTGTATTCCTTTGTCGTGCTGAATTAACTGCTTTAGAGGACCTAACAATATTTGCAATACCCCCAGCGAGATTACCTAATGCTGAGAGACCGGCAAAAATTGGAATCAAAGGAAGAATTCCACCTACTTTGGGGATAGGTATAACTCGCGGAAGACGAATATGCCGTTTGCCCCCAATGGACTTGATATACTTCCGGGTAGCTAATAATGCAGCAGATGTTGCTTTTCTTAGCACACTGTTATCTTGCTTGTGGTTCGAAAAATGTTTCATATTTTTGCGAACTCTGTTTAGTATTCCTGAACCAAAGTGCACCTTCTTTATAGCCTTCCTCATTTTCCTACGTATATTATTTTTATTCTGCCCTCGTCGTCGTGATGCATAACCCATTCCTGCACGATGTTTTACACCTACTAATTTCCTCGATTTTTCACGCATGCATTTCTTCTTATTCCGTCCACGTAGTGTTGCAAGACCCATTCCAGTGCGTCGTTTGACCTTCATAATATTTGTAATTAACCAAGCAGCTGCTTTTTCTCCAAGGTTCGCGTCAGCTGATTTGACTCGTTTCCAAGCTTCTTGCTCAAGTTGGTAGTCAGCTTTATGTCTTGTAGCTAAATCGGATTTGCGGTATGCAAGGTCGTGTTGTAAGCAGGCCGCGTCTAATCTATTTATTCCTTTTTGGCCTAGTGCGATCCTTTCTTCCAATCGAGTACCCGGGCCGCAATACTGATAAAAAGGCAAATGTGCTTCGAATGGCAGCTTATTTATCAACTTATTAACAATTCCACCACCAGTTTTGGAGATGCTACTACACCTTCTCTCAAGAAGTAGCGGCATTTAAATAAAACACATATAAACAACTGCAGCTTATATATGGTCAAGTCGTTGAACGATGAAGGTGACAAAACAGGACCAGGAATTAGACATTAGCAATATAGATGTCAATGTTACTGATCCGGAAAATAATACTTCTCGTCGTCGACATGGGGTACTACTACCATCAACAATTCGATGTATTATAGTTGGACCATCAAACTGTGGAAAAACCAATGTACTAGTATCTCTCCTGTTACATCCGAATGGGCTGTTTTTTGAGAACTTATATATTTTTTCAAAATCGCTCAACCAACCCAAGTACGCATTCATTGAAAAAGTAATGAGTTCGATAGATGGACTAGGATATTATGCATTTGCTAATAATTCCGAAGTTCCACCACCGTCAGAAGCCAAACCAAACTCAGTTTTTATCTTTGATGATGTGATATGTGAGAATCAAAATGCTATACGAGAATACTTCAGTATGGGGCGACACAAAGGTGTGGATTGCTTTTACTGTGTGCAAAGTTACAGTTGGGTACCGAAAAGAGTGATTAGAGACAACGCAAACCTGATAGTTTTGTTTAAGGTCGATAATACAAATTTATCACATGTTTTTTCTGACCATGTGGCTCCCGATGTAACTTTTAAGCAATTTCAAGATATGTGTGCAATATGTTGGAGGGATAAATATGGATTCCTAGTTATCGACAAAGATAGAGAAATAAGAAACGGCAGGTACCGGAAGGGATTCGATAGCTTCATAAATCCACTGCAAGACTAATAATATCATCAATTGAATGTGAGACTGCAATCAGCATACATCACAGTGGCAACATTACATATACCAGAATGAAACAACAACAGAGCAATGATGAGGTAGCTCTAAAAAAAGAATTAGTTAATGCAACAGAGTCAGTGCGGAGAAAATTCAACTATGTAAGGAAAGCCCGCGAAATCGGTAACACTTCATTGGAACAGATATATGAGCCTATTACAAAACAGTTGAAGACAATAGCAAATGCATCCAATCCTACGCTACCGAAACAGCCAATTCAAAATGTTGGTCCTACGAGCACTCCTAAAAAACCACCATCTACATATCCAAATCAAACCCTTCCCTCTACTAGCACACCAAAAGGGCCGAGATTCGAAGATTTGACTTCCGCTGCTTTTTCCGGTATAACACCAATAAAGGAGTTACCTGATACACCATCATCAATTAATGAGAGGGAAAGAGATTCAGTCACTCAGTATGTATCTACAGCTAATTCAAGTGTGGATAGAGAGGCAGTTGCTGAGGTGTTGAAAAGTCATATAGATAATTTGAGAGCAGGACATCCGGCCTATGGAAGTGTTTATAATGTAAGGATCGACCCACAATCACAGAAGCTGTTAATGGGTGTACATGAAGTGGAATTTGATGATAAGGCGGTTCATTTATCATCGGGTGATAAGACTAGTAAATTCAAAATATCCCCACACTTACTAGATATGATGTTTGTAGGAGATACACGAAACTCCGACTCGAAAACTCTACACACATTCAGGTCCATATTGAATCTAACTAATGTACTTCGCAAAGATTACACACCTCTTAATATTTACAATGTCGACGGATCTGAGTATTTCAATAAATTATTTAATATCCTATCTACATCATCCCCCATGCATTTGAGAGCCAGAGTTGGTAGGGGACATACACAAATGAAGATACCTAAGTATAAGATATTTAACACTAATAAACGCGACTTTGTGTATTGGAACGACATCAACGAGCTGATTGATCGATTGAAATTGCTATACAGCTCAAAATCGGCTGGTCACACAAACCACGATAACGAAATTTTATCTATAATAGAAGAATTGCGTGAAGAGGGCGTAATACGCTAATTTTGGGGTATATATTTGCAAGTTGAAAGATCCCACTAATAGTGTAACGCTTTCGTAGCGATGCACAATACGATAGATAAGTTTGGTCGTCGCAGTTCTAAGCATACGACTGTACGTGGTATTCCAGGTATTGGTTTTAAACTTACACAAACTGGAAATTATGATATCAATGGAAAGCAGTTAAAGAATGTTGGTGATCCTACAGATGAAAATGACTCTGTTCATATAAAGTATGTTGAAAAAAAACTAAAAAGTACCACCGATATGCTTGAAAGTATGGTGAATAGCAAAACGCTAGAATTGAGTGATGGCCTTGAGAAAAAGATTGATGTATTAACAACCAATTTGATATCCATTTTAGAGCAACTAGAGGTTGTATATAATTTTTGCCAGAAATTAGCTAGTGAAGTCAAAAGGGAATTCGATGTTGAAGGTGGCCCTGTTTTACCAGCGTGGCTTGCAGGCTACACTTTAAATCAACTCAGACCATAGATCAGTAGATTTTTCATGATTAATGATCAGTTTCTGTTCTACAATCACCTGAGTCAGACCTCTACATGTAGATATGTCAGTTAACAGCGCAACAAAACGTGGCATAGCAGAAGAGTTACATAGGGCAGTTCGGAAGAACTTTCGCCGTCGAAAAACTATCATAAAAGGTTTCGCTGACTTATGGCAAGCTGATTTAGCGGAAATGCAACCTTTCCATAAAGAAAATAATGGATATAGATACATATTGGTAGTCATTGACTGCTATTCTAAGTTCCTATGGTGTAGACCAATCAAGAAGAAAGATATGGTAACGGTAACGACAGCAATGGGCGATATCATAAGGGACGCAGGATATTATCCAATTAATCTACAAACAGATAATGGAACCGAATTTTACAACAGAAAATTTTCTTCTCTCATGAACAAGTATGGAATTAACCATTATTCCACATACAGTACAAAGAAGGCCGCAATTGCTGAAAGGGCTATCCGTTCGCTAAAGTACCTTCTGTTCAAAGAATTTTCCGCAAGAGGAAGTTACACATGGATCACTATTTTGGATGATATCACTAACGTATATAACAATAGAATACATCGAACAACTGGATTGGCCCCTATTGAAATTAATGTTCACACTCGATTGAGTGCGTATCGCAATCCAAAGGTTGCTGGCAAAAGCAAACTTAATCTTGGAGACGTTGTGAGAATAAGCAGATATAAAGGTGTATTTGAAAAAGGTTACACTCCGAATTATTCCACGGAGCTCTTCAAAATACGCAAAGTTAATATTACAGATCCGGTCACATATATGCTAGAAGATATGGATCGGCGACCAATAAGCGGTTGTTTCTATGAAGCTGAGCTAAGAAAAACACAGTTTCCAAATGAGTATTTGATTGAAAAAGTCTTAAAAAGGAGAGGAAACAAGCTCTTTGTAAAATGGTTAGGTTTCCAAAAGAACAAGAATTCCTGGATAGACGCAGCAGATGTACTGTGATGATTGATATGACGGAGCGCAGACTATGTTTAGCAGTAATAATTTCAATGTGTATATTTGTTTCGATACTTTTGGAAATAAAATAGCAGTTTTTTCAATTTACTTTTATTATTTAATTCTACCCTAATCTCTAATACATAAAATACACCTAACCTAAGTAAAAATTATTTAGTTATATTGTTGAAGCGCACCACCTCGCTTCTCCTCCACAGCTTTCTCTCCCTCTTGGAGAGGCAAGGGGGAGGATCCCGGATTACTTCTCTGTTCTGGAGATTCGGCCTATACGTGGGATAATCATCATTATCCCAGTTTTCTGAAACAATAGAAAATATGGTTTTGTAATTTATGTGAATGTGGGTAAGATTCAGAAGGTTGAAAATCTATGTGGATGTACTGAAGAATTTTTGTGTGGCTTGATTTATTTAAAATTTAGAGTTATACAATATGATTGTATCAGTGCAAAATTAATACAATGATGTTTAGTAGAGATCAATTTTCTGTGACTTCTAGGATAAAGATGTGGAAGGTATATGAAAAAAGAAAAAAGTTTTTGTCGCAGAAACGAATTATGTACCTTCAGGCTGAACCTCCACATCTCTCCGGCTTGCGAGGTGATGCTGTGGTGGCGTGGTAGGCACGTTCTTGGTAGGCAGCACGTTCTTGGCACACCGCAGGAGGTGCATTCCCATCGACGTAGGTTTGACCCAATGCGCTGCAACACGTGGACATTGCACTAGTCCGTACTTCGATGGGTCCTGCGGTGGCGTGGTGGGGTTGCTGGCCTCGGCTTCCTTATGGCTTCCTGTCTGGGTGGATGGCTCTGCAAATAAAGAGATATTTTGTAGAACAACTGTAACTTTTGGATTATTCTGTTATAAACTAGTTGTCATTTGATAGCTTGCTCGTGTAGGGATATATAGTGAAATGAGGAAACTTACCTTTACTCAGATAGGTAGCAATATATTGTGGCCAATTCACCGGACCACAACCCCGGAAACGGCAAACCAGCAAATGGTCCCCAATTGTCCCACGCCGCACCTCATGTTCACCATCGTAGGGGCAGGGGATCAACTTCTTCGAATACTCCATTTTCAAAATAGTAGTAGTAGCGGTAGTATAGTAGTAGTAGTAGCGGTAGCAGAACTGCACTGAAAAACTCTCACCATCATATTTATACAGTTCCAGGTAGGTAAGCCTCCCTCCTCTACTGTCTTCCCCCATCAGTGTATATCGTTAAAGAAAGCAAAAAAAAGAAGATCCGCCTACTTGCCAGCTGGTGTACGTAAGATTATTAGTGGAAATAGAGAACATTTCGCTATACGCGCCGACAACGCATGCGCGCATTGATATCAGCCACTTCGAACGCGCATCGTGATTGACCGAACTGTGAGTGAATCCACCCGTAAACGCTTATTGGTTGTGATACATTTCAACCAGTCCTCTCATTGGTCTATTACAGTGTACATCGTTAAACAGCTGCACTTACACCACCCATATTGATATTTCAATGGTCCCCTCTCAGATTTTACTACTGCCATGTAGCATCGATATCGGTGGCTTCTAACGGACATCGTTATTGACCGAACTGTAAGTGAATCCACCCATAAACGCTTATTGGTTGTGATACATTTCAACCAGTCCTCTCATTGGTCTATTATAGTGTACATCGTTAAACAGCTGCACGTACACCACCCATATCAGTATTTCAATGTTCCCCCTCTTAGATTTTACTAATGTCGTGTAGAGTGTTTTCTGTATAAATACAAGTCTACTTTCAATGGTTTATCAGTTCTACAGTCTTCAAAGAATCATACTGTTCCGTAGAAAACACTACATATTACGTACATCATCATGGCCAACCAACCAACAAAGAACGAAGACGCTATTAGTGGCGATTGCTTGCAAGCCATTCTGGAGGAACTGCAGAGTGACGGGGTGCAGTTTACACAGTTGGCAGTAGAAGTCCAGGATGAACTTCACGAGTTTATTCATGTGGAGCAGCCAGACCGGAGAATCGCGGAGGATGCTAATGCGGTGGTAGAAATAGATATGGATGTACCAAGAGCATCAACAGATGCAGCGATAGCATCAACAAGTGCAGCATCGATGCCGCCAGTAGTTGGAGATGGAGCGAGAACATCAACGGGTACAGCGTCAACAGTGCCAGCAGTGAGAAAGTCGAAACAGGCAGCATCCAAACCAGTTAGCAACATTTTAAGAGAAACACTACTTAAATCGAAGCAACCTCCAATGGACGACTTCGACGAGAAGAGGGATGCGTTGAGAAGTAGTATTCAGCGAATTAAAGCTGAAATAATAAGTGCAGAAAAGAAATTGGCAGAGGAGATGGCCCATTGTGACAAGCTTCAGGCAGCCCAGGCAGCGGATGATGAAAGAATAAAGCAGTTAGATGAAGAAAGAAAACGTGTCAAGGAGTGCAGAAATAAAAGGAAGCGACAGTTAGATGATTGTCAGAAGAGGATTGATACTCTTAGTATGAAATCTGAACAGAAAAGGACAAAATTGAATGAAGAAAAAGAAACTGTTTTATCTTTTTTCGATGTATAAAGTAATGTTCATCTTGAATAAAATAAATAATGAATGAAATAAAAAAGAAGCAATATTTTTTCCTTTCTATATCCATCCCCTCATATAATAATACAATTACTTGTTCTATCAATAAGCGCTCAGTAACTTAGTAATTGGTGATACTTGAAAATAGTATGAAGCATGAGTGCCAGTGTGCTAACAGAAACGGTAAATGCGCCTTGAGCGTTTGTGAGATTATTGTGTCTTGGTTTGGGGCACGCATATAAGTACCCACCCACCAATGCCATCGACGTTCCATCCAATAACACACTAAGTTTACTTCTAAAGATGTATAGATGAAGAGGGGAGGAGGTATGGAGGGGGCTTTAGTGTGGGGAACTAGAAACATAAAAACGAGAAGTCTTTTCAATGAAAATCATACTGTACAATCAAGTGACGAATTAACACATTTAGCAGCGAAATGACTACAGAGTCAAACGGACCTTGCGACTCAACGTCTTGGTTAGATGACGACAATGATAACTCCAGCATATGGAGTATCGAGACTGCGGTTCCCGATGGTGAGTTACCCGACCAATCACATTGGGCGGTGGCGAGGTCACCGATGGACGATGGACCGTGCGACTCCACAAGACAGCCACTGGGGTTCCTGCTGTTTACAATTGACAGCTCATCTGATAACAGCGACGATGATGATCCTGATCGTCCGGATGGTCCAGAAAACCAGAGAGTGGAATTACCTTTTCCTGTAGATAGCGAGGAGGAGATATGAGGCGCTATTTTTGTGAATTATAAAGAGATTTTTTGTTTGTATCAACCAATAAACTTGTTTTTTTTTTAAATCGTACTTTATTCAAAAACCTTACCACCGTGACAGAAAAAAATTCATCGAGCGTGGGCGGCTTCACCAATGAAGGATCTTTCTAAAAATTTTATTTAGTGGTGTACTTTTTTATCAGTCTTACAATTTTGTCTATCTCGATTTTTTCATGCTTCTAACGTTTTTTTTTCAGTCTTTTTTCTGAAAAAACTACCGTTTTGAAGGACCCTTGAAGATCACATTTGCCCCTCAAAATGCGTCAAAATGGGCCTCCGCCGAGCCTTTGTATGCGCGGCGAGATAAGGTGGGTCGACGGCTCCGCCGTGTCGATGTTAGTCGACGGCGCAGCAGTCGACCTAACTTCCACCTTTACCGAAACTTAGCACGACCCAGTAAGCACTATGTGTAATTGGAGACTACGCACTAACCTGTTGTCTTAGAAACCAACCTATAATTTTTTTCACAAATATTTTTCATAAACTAACCTATTTGTTTTTGTCAAATACTTACGAACTTTTTTTCACAAATATTTTTTTTTTGCATATTTTTTTCTCATTTATTAATCAGAAATAAACTAGATTTCAGAATCGATAAATATCTATTTCAATTTCTTTATTTTTGAATTATAAGATACATAAAAGTTATTATGATCAAAAAATACATTTGTATATTACTACTATTCTAGAAAAATTTACACAAATATCTAACAACTACATACAAATGAATACAAAATTTAAAGACACTTTTTTTCACAAATACTTTTTCATCAACTAAAACTTGTTTTATATATTTTCTCAATTATAAGATATACATAAAAATACATTTGTACATTATTACTATTATATAAAAATGTACACAAATCACTAACCCCTATATACAAATAAATACCTAAATTTCAACATTTTTTACAAATTTTTTTTAAAATCTAAATTGTTTTTTTTTTGTTTTATTTTTCCACAAATATACATTTTAATTTATTAACTATGAAAAATATCAAACTAAATAAAAATAAATACATAATGCTAATTCTAAATGGAAAAATATATACATTTTTTTTTTTTTTTTTTTCCTCTGGGAGCCGTCAGCACTTAAGCCTTTAAGGCCTATTGTGCTATGACTTCCCAGAGGGGGGACGGTGGACGGCCAGCACCGTTGGAATCATCCCGGATGGTCCAGGCCCCGGACGGTCCGACGGGGGTCCCCCGTCCGGGCCATCCAGTCGATCATCCAAAGTGCCGGCCGCGTAGGATGCTCCGATCAGCGCTCGTGTGGGCGACACCGACAGCCAGTCCCAACTGTTCAGTCGCCCTGGTGCAATTCAGTCACCCAACCAAGCGCTAATCGCGCACAAGGCTGCTGCTGCCCCACTATCGAAGGCAGACGCTGTTCACCGCGCAGCCACGTGGGTCCCCATATATACATACATACAACTAACTCTAAATATCTACAAGTTAACAAAGGAAAAACAAAGGAAAAAATATATACATAAAAAAACTACTGGGATTGGGACAGACAGATAGGGTCATCTTCATAAGCTATGACCGTAGCCATCCGTCCCACCAGTTTTTCCTTTTTTCCTTTCAGCCGCGCTACCCTTTCCCCAACGATCCGCTCCCGTTCCTTCATATTTTCACCAGCTTGCTCCGCACCATCCATCTCTGCCAAACGCTGGTCCAACTGCTGGAGACGCTCCTGCAGTCGCTGCCTTTCCTCGACGACGGTTCGTTTTAAGTCAAGGAGCGTCTGCAGCGACTGCACTTCTTCGGACAACTGCATCTTTTCCGCCTCCGCCTTCTGCAGGTCCCTTTCGACCTTTTGCAGTTGGCCAGCATAGAAGGACACTAGTGGGCCAAGCATAGTGGTTTCATTCGTAGTTGCCACTTTCTCACTGCTACTGCTGCTACTACTACTACTACCACTACAACCACTACTGCTAGAGCTGCCGCTCTCCTTAGATGCCGAAGATGCTAGCGACTCCTGGGACGGTTCGGTCGCTAGTATCTTCGGTGTCCTCGGTGTAGCTGGCAGCTTACGGGATGGCGTCGGTGAGGGTGTACGATACCGCTCCGGGGTTGACGGTCTTTCATCGGGCTCTGAAGGTGCCTTCGTTGATAATTCTACTGGAGCGGTGCCTAGCAAATTTTCATGAACCACAATTTTTGCTTGACACCGTTCCGGTGGAGTTATCGACGACGACACCACACCAGGCTCCTCAAGTCCAGCCAACACCCGGATAGGTGACTTGCGAAAACAACTTGGATCCGTCGTAATCGGGGCCTCGTTAAGAAACGAGAAATCCACTGTCGACTCCGGTGCAGCAACTGAAGTGAAAAGGAAGGGCTCATATTGCTGGTATTGAGCCGCGTAAGTCTTGTATGCTGACTTACACGACTTCATTCTAGCACCCTCTTTTCGCTTCTTTTGCGGCATCGAAGTCGACGGTCGGCTTTCCTTCGTCTTCCTCAAAGGCTTTGATTGCTTCGCAACCAATTTATTTTCGGAAGCGCTACCTTCCTTCTTCTGGCGTTTTGTGCCAGTCGTTACCTTCACCGGCGCCGTCCTTTTCCTAGTGGTCGGGCTTGGCCCCGCCACGGAGGCGGATGGTTGCGGTGCTGGTCGCTTAGCTGGTGAAGGTTGGAAGTCGTCATCGTCGGAATGGTACAGGGCATCGGTGGTCATCTGTAACAATAAAAGAAAAAAATGCTTAGAAACGTATATCATTGCCAACAGTTGGCAGAGCAGTCCCTCAAATTATACCCAAATTATTTATACTTACATTCATCTTTGCAGACATCCTCGAATTAGTCGCTTGTTGCTGGAAGGTGGCTGTAGCTGCTTGTCTGTTATCGAAAGCTAAACAGAATGACCTCTCCTGGTTCCGACCAGCAGTTTTATGCCTTAAACTCCTACCCTAATCGCTTGCTGATCGCCCTCTCCCCATTTTTGATTGGTTAGAAGGAAGAGTGGGATAGAGGTATCCACCTACTACTTTAATAGGTCGAATCGCTTGAGTGGAGGGAATGAGGGACAGCCCCCAAAACCCTGCCATATCTACTGCCATGTTGCCAGACGTTTTCGGTAATCCCTGTGTTTCTTACACGTCTGGCTGTAACAACATTTCTTGAATAAGGTTAATTTTTATACTTCGAGAAATGAATTAATTTTGCTAACAAAACTTCAATATGAGCCACCCTATACACTTTGGCATGTATCGTGGTATGTATTAAATGAAACAGTCTGATATTTTTCTGATGAATATATTGGAATACTAATACAACCTATTCAACAAAATAACATTAGTAATGTAACTTGGAATTCAAAAATATTGGTCGTCTTGTAGTAAATGAAGATTTCCTTTCTGCTCTTTGATGGTTGAACGGTATCTCCTTATCCACAAATCAATCATCGTGCAAACACTCAAGGCACACCTACCGTTTCTGTTTTGGGAGTGATAATTACACCTTATTACATCATCACATATTGATTCTCTGTTCAAGTTCACGTTAAGCTGGATATCATTGTCGGTCTCCAAATTCACTATCTCCACGTTTTCTAAGCTCAGCTCAGTAACAGATTTGAGTAGATAGATATATTTTTGATGGCCCTTCAGAAAGACTATATCACCGTTGTTAACGTGATGCTTGATTATTTTCATTATTTGGTTACCATCTGTATTTCCTGCTTTGTATCTAATACCATGATTATACTTTTCCACAAACTTAACAGTTCTCTGGTCTTTCACGTTCAGTCTACTGAAGTGAACCATAGGTTTAACAATGTAATGGTACAATATTCCATCTTTCTTAAATGCTATCTCTTTTGGAACAAATTTTGATTCGATATGATATCCTTGAATATCTACAACAACTTTATTCTTCAAGCATTTATTCAATACTATCCTACTTTACAAGCGTACAGTAACTTAAATCTAATATCTAGAAACTTCGGCTAACATTAGTTGTATAAGTAGATCTAAATTACCATCTTCAGGAGCTTCGCGCGTTGTCATCTCATTAATAGCATCGATAGCATATTTTACATTCGTTGTGGGGTCTGTTTGGTAAAATTCAATGTCAGAGTGCCCCCAGGGTAAAGTTTTTGTTGTATTTGGAATTATAAACCTTTTATCATCGTTGTGTGCTAAAGCTACTTTATTTTTGACTTCTGTATATACATCATGCAGCCTACTTTTGAATGTATTCATTTTTCTTAAAATCAGACCACCATTCTCTATTATATGCTTATAATCATTACCACATAACTGATTTTGTATTACTGCTTTTTTAACACCCTTTGCTTTTTTCATTTCTCCCTTAACTGACTTGATATAGTATGCTTTCGCACCTGTTCCGTAAAAACTTATTATAGGGTCTTCTGGAAATTCGTCTTTCATTTTACCCAGAATAGAGTCATTGACTGGAATTTTGAACTCATTGTTTTGTTTATAATTTGAAGTATCAAACTCGCTGATATTATTTCTCATAAATTCATAGAAGTCGTCTGTATGAGTTTTCAAAATTTGCGAATCTGTATCACAGTAAAGCATAGATACTTTATCGTTGAACTGCTTTTTAAGAAAACCATAAAAAAAATCATACATTACTATTTTAGATATGTCTAGTATACAGAATCCCACGTATATTGGCTTGAAATAATGTACCCTAACTTTTCCTAAATGGATAGCTGCAAGATTTTCGTTAAATATGGAACAACTCTTGAAATTTGGACGAGCTACTAGTGCTCCCACACCGATGCTATTACGATGATTTTCCCAATGTGTGACCAACTTTATATCTCTTCTATTATCTACATTTTCCATAGTTTTTCCAAAGATTGCATTGTTTAGAAGCTTATAGAAGTCCCTTTCAAATTTATTATTTGCTTTATTACGCATTGTCGTATTGAGATCGATATACTCCTTCAACCAGAACGATTGTTTGAACTTAAGGATCCTGTGAACCTTGGTTACTTGCAAACCATACCTTACAGCTTGTTGAAGGACGCGATAATGTACAATATATTTTTTCTTGTCGTACAGATTTGGGATTAGTTTCGGAATCTTTGTCTTGGCGTTTGGTGGGATAATACTTTCCACCAAAAACGGAAGGTCGCTATGTGAATCGTGTAACCCTTCAGGATATCGCACATCAACCTCCAAGACATAGCCATTCTCACCGTCTATTTTGGCATTTTCTAAATCGAATGTAGATATTTCCGAATCCCCCATCCATTCGAAACCCCCAGTTGGAAGAGGTGATGACATAGCATGCCCGTAAAGATTCGTGGCGTCGAGATATGATATAAATGTTGACTCTTTAGATGGATCATAATTTGGTAAATATTTATTATTTGCTTCGTGCATTCTATCGCTGCATTGACTTATCCCCCCGCGAATACCATTCTTAAAGAACCCAATCATATCTATGTCCGTAAGGAGCTCAAGGCTAATTTTGGTATACTTTAACATCGCATCCCAAGACAATCCAGGGGTTGTGTAGTAGTGTGCTGGATCCAATTTGTAAATATTCATACTATTCCTCCTGAACCTTTCAAAGACATCACACAAGAGAAGAACATCGGTCCGTAAATAAATATCAGAATATTCACCCAGATTCCTACAGTTAAACGTTCTCCATACAGTTATTGCCCTCGCGTATTCCTCCTCAGATATATCTTTCTCATTTAACTTATCATAAAACTCTGCCTTTGATGGTAAATATTCCTGGTCCAGTTTCTTTACATCATCCACATAATTGTAAGGAAATACACCTTTCTGTCTAATTAAATTAGAGACTCTAGGATCTGAAAAATACTTTTTACTCTCCAGAAAATCCCTATTAGTCAAACTGTCTGATAATGCTTGCAAAGATCCAGGTACAAAACGACAACTATCGATAAATCTCATTTGTAAAAACTTCCTCCTTATTCTACCGGTTCGGTCCACATAGTCATGCATATACAGACTTTTTGTAAATGAAATGTATTTTTCCTTATTCTGGGCTACCACGTCTATCTTATCTCCATGAGAAGATAGTTGTTTGATAAATAGGTGACAATCGTACCCACTTAAATTGTGCGTTATAATTGGTATAAAATTTGGTAATTTGAAATTTAAATTACATTTCGAATGTGCAGCCCCAAATCTAACTTTACCAGTTATGTGGCAGTGATCGCGAACTTTAATATCGGATCCTGAAAATGGCTTCTCACAGATGTTACATTTCGTTGAAGTGTCAAACTCAATCTGCTCTTCCGGCGTTAAAGGGATCATGGGAGTTACATCTTTCAAATATTTGAAATATAGTTCTTTAAGATCAGCTTCTAGCCTTGTCACGAATTCTTTCGCCGCGTCTTTACCTCGATACAAGACGAATTTGGATAAGTCGGAATCAAATGAAGATTTAATAAAATATGAAAATGAATATGGTTCATGTGTGTGGGTTTCGTTTGTATACGAATATTCTGGGTTGGGTTCACAACTATCGATTGGTTTTAATAATGACTCAAAATCCGCATACACCACAAAGGGGACCGGCATTTGCTTTTCAAAATTCTCGAATTTAAGTATGTTTTCTGGAACCTGATTACCAAACTTATCAGTTCGTAGTTTCTCTGTGGGTGTTATTGTGAATATATGATTGCAATCGTTCCTTTGGTGAATATCTAGATATGCCTTAGTTGAAAAATATAACAAACAACCATCACAAAAGTACCGCTTATGTCCGTTTGAACTTAACTGATTTGCAACTAATCGCGAAAGATCTCTTATCCAACAATAGTGACCATTCCCTTTATCATCCGTTAAATAGAGCAGATTGACATGTAAAGCTAACTTCTTCTGAGCATATCTCAAAGGACCAACTATTTCATATGTGACGTTACCATCTTTGATTATTTTTTCAATCCCATACACATTTATAGAGATATTATTATTTCTCTCGAACAATGAGATATCTTTAAGAGTAACGGGAAAGTTCATACCATGGACATTCAAAATGGTTGAAAAATGCGGGTAGGACGACACTTCCACTACTCGGGTGCTTGCTGGTAGTAGCGCTGATGTGACGGCCCAAGCGAAACAACACTGGTCTTGATTTCGCACATTTATCACTGCCTTCTTCTTCTCTATAAAGTATGGTAACTTTATATAAGATGATCCACCCAATGGTGAAAACTTGTTAATGTTCACTTCAGCATAAAGGATACATTCAATCGCCCACCCTGAAAAAAACAACAAAGGTTACTATCTTAATTTATGCACTTCTCTAAATATTTAACATACCAGAATCCTTCTCCTCAAACTCAGATGACTGGGATGTAATTTCATCAGCAAATTGTTGATAAACATCAGACAGCTCTGTGCTTTCGTCTATTACTTTATTAACCGTATTGAAGGATTTGATATCTGCTACATCACTCGTCTGTAATACGTACTTCCCGAATACTTCCATGTTCACTTTCAGAGCTCTGTGCACTCGAAGTTTCTCTTCTATTACATCTAGCGTATTTTGCTTAATATTTTCGAAAAACTTTTTAAAGTCGGTGTACAATTCTGATGTGCTAAATCTATAGCTGGCAATTCTACATTTGAATGCACTTTTAATAAGTCTCACACCATCACTGATCGGGATCGATGAATTTGTTCTATGTTGTAATGTCCTTGCATGAGCAGCCATTCGATTGTTCGGAAGCGAAACATTGCAGCAAGGACATATCATATTCGGAGGTGTACTATCCAATTTAATTTTTTTAGCTGGTGGTCCATTTGTGGGATTCACACTGCAAATATTTCTCTTATGCCGACGCAAATTGTCCGAACGCGTAAAAAGTTTACCACAATCACTACATGTATGCATTTTATTAGAGTATATGTTAGTCACTGTGAGTCAGGCAACTGTAGCATCGATGCTCGAACCTCCTCGATTTATAGCTAGATCCTCAAGGGCATCGTACCCCCACCTCCGGTTGCTTGCTTATGGTGGCAAGGTCTGACGTTAGCAGAACACGTTCTTCTGTGAGGTCAAGCTGAAGGCTATTCCCACCCCAGTTGAATGACTTTAAGGGAGCATCACTATCAAGCCTCATAAGAAAAATATACAACTGATCTCAAGGCTATCCACACCCTATATCAGTGACCTTCAGGGAGGATTGCAATTGGCCTCACGTCAAATCTCTAGGTTATCCACCACGTCAAATCTCAAGGTAATCCAGTCAATAGTCACATTCAAGGACGTTCAAAATAAGCAGCTATACACTAACACAAAAAAAACTCAAGGTTACCCAACACCCCACTGAAACAAGCCCTTCAGATACGATCACATTTGAAAACACAACGTTACAAAATGACCTTCAGGGAGGATCAGAATCGGCACCTATTAGAAAAGCCCACGTCACATCTCAAGGTTATCCACACCCCATTTAAATGACCTTCAAATGACCTCGGGAGGATCAGAATCGGCATATCTATACTACTAACCATCTTTCAAGGCACATACAGAGAACAATAAATATACTGAAATCCAAGTCACCACAACAAACATTACCAGAAGTTACTGATACACTTAAACAGAAACTTGCAGTTTATGCAGCTAGACTCCGCAGATACCACGAGTCCAATGCCAGAAAGGATGCTAACAGCCTTTTTCAGAAAAGTGAAAAACAGTTCTATCAAAAGATAACAGCCGACAACCAGATCACAACAATAGAACCTCCCAGTAAACAAGAGTTAACCGAGTTTTGGGGAAGCCTGTGGTCTGAGCCCAAAACACATAATGAAGACGCTCCATGGATCAGAGAGGAAGAGGAAAAACATCAACATATAGCAGAACAGGGAGACGTTATTCTTTCAAAAGAGGAAATAGTCGAAACAATAAAACATACCCACGACTGGAAGTGCCCAGGCGTGGACAACGTGCAAAATTTTTGGTACAAACATTTCAGCTCAACATACGAAGTGCTCACAAACCAAATCAATAAAGCCATACGTCAACCTGATAGGCTTCCCAAATTCCTCACTCAAGGAATAACGTATATAAAACCCAAAAATGCAGATACCAAGAACCCTGCGAATTACCGCCCAATCACTTGCCTTCCTACCTTGTATAAGATCATCACCGCAACATTATGCAGGAGGATTGAACAACACCTCACGCAAAACAACATCCTCACTGAAGAACAGAAAGGATGTAGAAAACAAAGCCAAGGTTGCAAGGAACAACTTATAATTGATAGTGTGATCATGGAGCAAACTAGAAAAGAACATAGAAACCTTCATACCTGTTTCATAGATTATAAAAAAGCATTCGATTCTGTACCACATAGCTGGCTAACGAAAATTCTGCAAATATATAAAATTAACCCAGGGCTTCGTCAGTTTCTTGCAAAAACCATGAAGACATGGCGAACCAACATACACCTTACAACTCAGGACGGCCATATCCAAACCGAGGAACTACACATACGACGTGGTATCTTCCAGGGTGATTCCCTCAGTTAACTTTGGTTCTGCCTCTGTCTAAATCCACTCTCCAACGCACTGAACAACACAAACTATGGTTTCAACATCAGACATCAGAAAGTAAATCAACACAGAATCAATCATCTCCTCTACATGGACGATATAAAACTATATGCTGCCACTGACGTGCAACTGAGAGAATTACTCAGAATAACAGAGGTTTATACGTCAGATGTCAGGATGGAGTTCGGGATGAACAAATGCAAGGTGCTACACATAAACAAAGGCCAATGGAAGAACCATCCCGAACAGGAAATAGTAACAGGCCAGACGTTGGATAACATGGACAAGGAAGAAACGTACAAGTACCTGGGTTTCAATCAGAGTGTTAAGATCGACCACACACAAATCAAAGCAGAACTTAGACAAGTGTTTAGAGACCGCCTCATTAAGCTTCTGAAAACAAAACTGAATTCTAGAAACCTTACAAAAGCTATTAATACATTTGCAATACCAATCCTCACGTATTCATTTGGCATCATCAAGTGGTCACACACTGATATAGAAAACATCCACATCCTCATACGGACAGAACTCACGAAACACCGAATGTCACATCCAAACGCATGCAAAGAAAGGCTCACCATAGACAGGACACAAGGAGGCCGAGGGATTACAGATATACAGTCGTTTCGCACAAGACAGATAAAGACACTCAGACATTTCTTCCAAAACAAACAAACAAATTTACATCGAGCAATAGTAAAAGCAGACAAAAACTATACAGCACTCAACCTATCATGTCCAGACCACGTCGCAGACACACACAATCCCACCCAATCACAACAAGAAAAAATAAGCACCTGGTCGCAGAAACCACTCCATGGCAAACATAGATACCGTGTCACCCAAGACCACATTAACAAAAAACAGTCATACACCTGGTTGCAGGATGGCCAGCTGTTCCCAGAAACGGAGGGTTTCATGCTTGCTATCCAGGACCAAGTGATTGCAACACGAAACTACAAAAAATATATAATGAAAGATCCATCCATAACTGACGATAATTGCAGAAAATGCCAACAACAAAAAGAAACAATAGATCACATAACAAGCGGGTGCAAAACTCTTGCCGGTACCGAATACACAGCCAGACATAACTCTGCGGCCAAAGTCATCCACCAAGCATTAGCCACAACAAACAAACTAATAGAAAACACAGATCCGTATTACAATTACACTCCGACATCAGTACTCGAAAACGATCAATACAAACTATACTGGGACGTTCAAATACATACAGACAAGACTATCCCAGCCAATAGACCAGATATAGTTTTCCAGTCAAAGCTCGACAAAGTTACATACCTGATAGACATTGCTATTCCCAATGATGTGAATATACAAAACACCTACGCTGGGAAAATATCTAAGTACACGGACCTTGCCATGGAAATAAAACGCCTTTGGAAGCAGGACAAAGTTACTATTGTTCCCCTCATTATGTCAGTCTCAGGCCTCACACCAAACACATTTACACCACACCTACAACAGTTAGGCCTGGACGAAAAGTTACACAAAACATTCCAAAAGTCTGTAATTCTGAAGACCTGTAACATCGTACGATCCTTCCTAAATTCCGATCAATAATAGTCCGGGTGTTGACTTGGCTCAGCCCGTCAACACTTGTTGCTACCGCAATCATGCGAGAGGAACTTAGAAAGATGAATAATAATAATATTTATTCACCATAAGTACAATGTAGCAAATAAATATAAATAAATCCACAGTAGGCATTGCCTGTGGGTGGATATAAAATGTGATCTAAAAATTTAAATGTTTTCAAATATACATATCAAAATATTACTAGAACAAATTTTATTGATTAATAATATTATGAATAATCATTCGCTCTACACAGTAAATCCATTCCTTTAGTTTTTGTTTAAAATTTTTGTCAAATTTGAGGGACTTTATGGTTAATGGTATTGCACAATATAATTTCGGAGCTAGGTACATAAATGATCGTTGGAATATAGTTTTTGTAGCTAAGAACATTTTTTGGGTAACCCTGTTGGTGCGTATTTAGAAACATATTTTAGTTAATCAAATCTAATTTCATTCGGTAATCAGATTAGTTAAGGTCGATTTTACTAGGGATCCTCTACAACGAGTTTTTTTAAAATATCTTTCTTTATTTAAATTAAATATAACCACTTAGTTTTAGGCAACCCTCTCGGTAGGAGTTTGGAAACATATTTTTATTGATAAGACATAATTCTCATCCGGTAGACGGGTGGGTGAAGGTCGACCTTATTTTAGACCTTAGACGCAGTTGTTGGAGCAAATCTGTTTACCGACTTGTGGATACCCATTCTTACCACGCGATTTCGTGAGATAAATAATTGTGGAACACGACGCAATTTGAATATCAAGTTTGTTTCAATTTTTCTTCTAAAAAATTGCCAGTTATGATAAACATTGATAAAAAGAAATTTTTTAGAATCAGGAGTTCGTTTGGTCAAGAATACCCCTCTCCATCGATTGTTGCAAGTTTTCCAGAATAGTCGTTTTTTCGAAAAATTTATTGTATTATCCCATCATAACATAATTGTTCTTTAGCAGTTACAATGGTTTGTAAATAATGGGTTTTTGTTCGCGATAAATTATATCCTAGTTTCAAATCTCTCCTAGGCTGTTTTGCTTGAAATAATTCACACAAAATGCTGAGGGGTGGAGTCTACATGTGAAGCCAGATTGTTAAACGAGCACTAGTTTTAATCCCGTATCAAAAGCTTAATTTTATTTCCAAGCACTGCATTTATCGCGTTCCAGTTTCAAGCTAACATCTGCACTGAAAAGTGAGGGGCAACGGGACATATTTCCAAAAGTCGACTTTTTGAGATAAGAGATAGAACTAGAAGGGTTATTCTAAGCTCCGCGCTTAATGCTCGATTATAAAGAGTTTCTCATTGAGAACGAGTCGAAAGTTGAAATTTTTGTTTTTATTTGAAAGGTCCGTGTATGCCATTACGTGTGGAATACTCCACCTTTCATATGTCCGTCGCGGCTTCTCGGATCCGGGTGGTTCAATTTTGAATAACTCTGCCACATAAATATGGCTAAAGTTGAGCCATGGCCTGGACTATATTGACTTAAAGACCATTGGTAGTTTCCGGCTTACTTTCATAGACTTGTGACTTCAGAAAACCCCACAAGAAAAAGTCTAGCGGGGTCAAATCGCACGATCTTTGTGGCCAATTCACATCACCTTTGCGTGAGATAACCCGACCCCCAAATCATTCATGCCGAAGGTTAAATATTGCGACTGCTGCGTGGCAGGTAGCGCCATCCAGCTGAAACCACATGTCATTCAACTCTATGTCGTTCAACTTGGGCCAAAGGAAATCAGCGTCGGTACTCTCTAACAGCATGATACTACGACACTGACAGATATGATCACTTGGCGGACAGATTTCGAACCGGTCTGCGCATGACGTCACCGTGTGACAAAAGTGCACAAGCACATGGCGCCAAAGCATTGATTTTTGAAAGTTTTATTTCGTTTCCTGTTATATCTGTCTTAGATATTTAATATTCATACAAAATGAAAATAGCTCATGCACAGTATAATATAAATGATACATATTGCTCTGTCTCTGAATAAAAAATTGGTGAAATAGTTATACAGAGAATTGATATTAATTGACGCCTGACCCGTTTGCAGTAGTTCCGAGCGTTCTGAATTTCAGATACAAAAATTTGAATCTATGTACTCAAAAAAATTTACATTGTGGAAAAAGAACAGAGCCAGAGCGGTCTGGACGTATTTTTCTGAAATCTCATATAAGAGGTTGACTGGAGTGCCTAGTGAAACCATCTTTTTGTGGGAAAGTTTCTCGGGTAGGGGGTGGAATTTTTATATACTCCATTCAGGAGCCTTTGATTACCGTTCTTAATTTTTATATATAGATTAAGATAATGCGTCACCAGCTCTTCAAGCCAATTTGCATATGTATTTACTGTATAATTCTCTTAATAAAAGGTAGAAAAGAAATAAATAACATGATTTTGTCATTAGAAGTTTTTAAAAATCATGAACAAGCATAATGGCATTATGTTTATGGCAAATGAATATTGACTTTTTTCTGCTAATGATTGGTGGAAAAATACATTACCAAATTTTCTTATTTTTTATTTATTCAAATATATGTCACAACCGCGTATATGTTAAACATAAAGTAAAAACATATCACAATACAACAATACAATATCTTTCTGGACATTGTATTTAGCTAGTACAGGTGAATTCTCGTATACTAAAGATTCCTAGTAATAACAGGTTTTTCCTCAATTTTTTTCAAAATGTTTTCACACGATGTATCTGTTTAATAATATGTTTCAATTAAAAAGTTTGATCCACTTGTAGTGATGGTTTCTGATGGCCTGGGTATAGGGCACATTATTTGTTGCTCTCTTGTGTTGTAGTTAGGTATTGATTCTGTATATATATGAATCTATGGGGAAATATATTTTGGACAGACAATAAGAACTGAAAAATGGGTAAATAAGAGCATATAGAACTAGCCTTTCTCTATATGAATGAAAATGAAATATCAAACTACGTTCTGCAACCTGTAAATCTCCAACCATCTTTTAGCGTATTTTTATTTTATGTAGCTTTTTTTTTATTCCAAATAGGAAAGGCGCTAGGAAAGCTGGATACACCGTCGCAGGACCCTGTATACTTATTACTTTATACTATTTTACAATGTTAGTGAATTTCAGTTTTCTAATATTCGAGGTCTCTCTAATTCCCCTATCAAGAATTCGTATTCTGAAATACATTTTGCATCTAGAAAACAAGCTCATCTTTGCTTCATCAGTCACATATACATTCTCTGATAATTTGTTTAAATTCGCAAGATAGTTTTTTTTTCAATTTTCAAAGCGTTTTCATTATATTTGGAAAATATATGGCCGAGCTCATTACATTTTGCCAAGAACTCATCTGTATGTTTTTGTAGTCCACCTTCTGTTAAATGGTTGACCCAACTGAGAGAAGTATCTGTGCAATCTGGGACATAACCCAGTTTCTCCTTATTTTTCAACTTAAATGCAATGAAACCTGCCAAATTTTCCAAACCATCCCAAGTAGCGGCAGTGTGACGAATAGTTTTTACTTTTTTATTATTTCATCCCACAACCACACAATAAACCATTGTTCAAATATGTGTTAAACTCCAGAATCGCAAATAATTAATGTTTTAAATTTTACTACGGTAAACGAGTAAACTCAAGAAAATAAACTGAAAATGTTCGGCTATAACCTGTAACTAAACGAGTAAACAAACCCCGTTTGTCACACGCTGACGTCACAGGTGGAAGCGAGACGGAAGACATCATGCGCGTGAGCATACCTTCTAAAGTCGTAGTGTCATGCTCTAACAGAGATAGAAACATGTTTCTATCACCATGACGACCATGACGATCGGGCAGTTTCGGGTGCCTATCACGTGTCTACTACGCTGTCACAGCACGCTCTCATATTTACGAGGCCACCCGATCCCATAGTACATAGTGTTTTACGTTTCTAAGTTACAGAGTACCGGCGCTGGTTATCATTGCTCTAAAGCACTCGCTAGTGACAATGATAACGTCACCGGCCCAGAATCTACACTAAACGGTATTTTTTGAGGACACATTATTACATTGTTACCTGGTAAATTTCATGAGGGTTAGCGTTGTCCCATATATGGAAATTCTGTTTGTTAACATAACCATTCAACCAAAAATCCGTCTTATCATTAAAGTGATTTTTCGGCCGAAATTGGTGTCCTCTTCCAAATGTTCCAAAGCCCAATCAGCAAACAAACGGCGTTGTCTATCATCACCGTCTTTGAATTCTTGGGTTATTTGATTTTTTTATGGATGCAGGTCTAAATACCGACGCAAAATTCGGCAGGTTGAAGTCCTCGAAATGCCGAGTTCTTGTGCACAGCGTGTTGGGTTCTCTTGGATACATTCACGGACAGCGGCGATGCTCTCAGCTAATCTGAAACTCCTTTAAATTACGGGTGTTGGCTGATTGTTGACTGAATCCGTTACCTCAAATTTTGCAAACAAACGTTGCACAGTCGACTTTGAAGGACCACCGCGTCTTCCGTAAACTGGGCGCAATGCGCACTGCGTTTGAACTAGTGACCACTCACTTTGCAAATGGATTTTTATCATTTGTACACGTTGCTCAACTTGTCATGGCGATTTAGCATCAGTGACTAGTAATAAACAACCAGATTTGAGAGGCGCTACCAAAACAATATGACCGCCATAGCCTGCCAAGGTCAATCTGTCCTAATTGAAAAACCCTTTATTCAGTCGTTTGGAGTGGACTCTGGTCCTCACATGTCAACCGAAGCTTATTGTGTGTCCCGTATCTGTTAGCCGGATAAGAAATTTTCGATGCACTTGACCAGGTCCAGGACCTTTTTCCAGTACTATAGTTAGTTTGATACTCGCTCCGAGTACCTCGCAGTCCAAAATGATGTCTCGAGTAGTCTCTTTAGTCTCATGTGCAAAGTCTACACTCCTGCTCTCTTTTGGGGATTCCAAGAGTGTATAGGTGTCGTCTGAAGTGACCGTTTCCATTAATAACAGCAATATCCTGCCTAACATGATTTCTTTTGAGCTTCACTAATAAGCCAGAGACCGCATCATTTGAGCCCATGAGCATGAGTCTCTAATAACTGATGATTTCGGGGTGACTAATTCAAAATCATTCATTTGTCTTATAGTATATTCTATATTCGTGGTCTCAAAAATTTCAGTTAATTTCTGAATATCATTAAATTATTATGTCGTTTTCCAAAACGAGTATTGCTATTACGATCATAATTTTGTATTCTAAAAACAGTGGCCTGTATGAAGTGCTAGGTGTATTCTTGGCAATTCATCTAACTGGTCGCTTCTGTAAGACTGATGACCGATTTAAGTAGCTATAAGAACAGACACACCAAAATGGATTGCAGTAACCTAACCTACTTTGGAAAAATGCAAAATAGCAGCTGTATGTAGGTGGTGTTCGTTCAATGCGTTTCTCCAGCTGTTCTAAGTATGTAAGACAGTTTAGCTAATCTACTAATTAAGTTGTCAGTGTGATTTGTAAAATTTAATTTTTGGTCAATAGTTAGACCTAAGAACTTCAAGTTGTATGTTTGATATACATAATTGTTCATTGTTTGAGTAAATGACGTCAAGTGAGCATTCGGAGGTCTTAAATTTGGTGTTTCATTAAACTTGTGTCATTTTCAATTTCTTTACCGAAATCATTATAATGGTAGAGTACGTTCGTCAACAAATGCAGTGATCACATTATTTCCATGTATTTAGGATATTAATATAAACCAAAAATAAGATGGGACCCAATACAGGTCTCTGTTTTCAGAAGTTTCATTTGTAGATAGCTTAACTCTTAACAATTCAAGAACAATTATTCATATAAGAGGTAAACCATTTTAGTATTATTTCGGAACAGCTGAAATTGGATTCTTATTTAAATTGTAGTACAGTTTATGAAGTAGAGAAAAAATGGTCTTTGAGGTATTGTCTTTCTTTTTGAAATACAAACTGAGAGGGACTTGTGATATTCCTCAAGCTAATCTGAACTATTTTTTCAACGATTTTCGATAAAAAGGCAATTATACTTATAGGCCCAAAATTCAAAGGTTCATGATTTGTTCTTCCTTTACATATAGGAACTATGATTCACGTTTTTAGCAAAGTCATGATTAAGTGCTTTAGAAAAGTCACAGAACAAACCCAGTGAAATTTTACTTCTGTTGAAATTAGAATATAATTTTTGAAGTCGAGGAAAAATGGCATCTGAGGAATTTTCTTTCTTTTTGAGATCCAAACTGGATTTATGATGTTTTTTTTTAAGTCCTTCAACCTGGTCTGAACTATTTTCTCATGATTTTCGCTAAAATCGTAATTAAATTAAAGTAAATTGGAAGGTTCTTCATTTGTTTCTTCTTTACATATAGGAGTTACGATTGTCGTTTAGAAATTCCGTTTATGTTCCTGATTCAAACGAGAAATTAATCAATTGAGTGCAATAAGAGTTTCATATGTAAGGTTTAGTACGACATTCAAGGAAATTTCATCAATACCCGATTATTTTTTGTTTTTGATGGATTCTAGGACAAATTTCAGTTCATAAATATCCTTTGGTCGAAGCATTAGTTAAAATTCTATGTGGAAACCATTAAGATTAATTAATGGACCATCAGTACTATGTACAGTATTTTTTTGTTGTTGTGCTACAGAACAAAATAGTACTTATTTGATGATAGGATGAATTGTCGGCATGTTAATAAAAGCAAGCGGTTTGCCTCTAATTTCATTCACAACTTTCCAAGCTTCTTTCGTTTTATTTCCAGCTCTATTGATTTATTGCTTATGATAATAGTATAATATTTATAATAATATTATTGAAAACATATTTTATGGTACTACAAAATGTAGTGTAGAAACTTTCAGTCCCAATTAAGGATAAATTTTTATTTCTTTATTTATCTTAATTTTAATTTTTTATAAGGAAAGCTTTTTTGAGAGGTATTTACAAGTTTTTCGTAATATGCTCGGAGTGGGTTTGATTCAAAGAAACAATTGTTCCAGTTTGTTTTACACATTTATTATGAAACCGTTTATAGTTGTGACTACCAAAGAGCCTGCCAAACGTATACATACTGCGATAACGATCATTACAGTTATGCAGTATCGCAATGATAGCTTAGCGAGCAGAGTCCACCAGAAGTAACAGAGCAAGAAATAATATCTTAGTTCGTACACAAATAGCCAATTTTGGTGGAAGAATATTGCACTAAATGGGTCTGATGTGAGAAGTAATGAGTAAATCGACTTTACTCCGCTTATTTAAACTATTCGGTCTGGTTCTCATGGCAACAGTTTTAAAATACAGCTGACTTAATTAGTAGAACACGTTTTACTCCCGCATTAACTACAAGTCGAGTAATGTAATCCCCTTTAAAAGTCTACGCATGGCATTTTAAAAGGTTTCCGAAGTACAGTACATTCCTCAAACTGTTAACTAAGGATAATATAATAAATGCCATACTTAAAGGGGTCAGTGCGAGAAGCTGCTAAGTCTCAGGTGTGAACTCAATAACTTTTTGACACTTAGATTCTTCTTGCGTCGAAATGGTGATCGACTGTAAAATCTACATAGAGGTTTTTACGTAGAGTGGGATGCTTTTTGTTACAAATACCTAATACTACCCAAGTGTGTATGTTGAATGGGTAAATTCTTATAGATGGAGACAACTCAGTTTCTTAGGAATGTGGACTTGGCCAATTTTTGCACTGACCGCTTCAATTGTGCATACTGTCCTCCATTTCAAGTATCTTTTTATATAGATACGTGGTGAAATCACTAGTATTTACTTATGGTCCGAACAAATGACCAGAGCTCCCGACTACCTTAATTGTTTTGCAGTTCGTGGCATTTCGGTCGATGTGATACATTCAACCGTGGTTGCATCGACCTATCTAGTCAAACTTATATGCAAATATATTTAGTAAATAACGATTCGATGCGTGCTCAGGACACATTTAATTTTAGAATTCGCCTTCCTTTATGGACACTGCATTCGAAATTTGTCTATTCATGAAGTACAGGTTATCTTGAAAGCTTTTATAAGAGAAAATGCATTTGTCTTGGATTGACTTTATTACTTCTTGTTAATATCAAGGGGTGTTTTAATAATAGAGGAATACTTGAATTGCCTGCTACGCTTGATAAGTATAAATACTATACAACAATGCATCCCGATTGTCAAGTTTTGTTGTCAAAATGGTAAAAGGTTGATTGCCCTAGTTCGTGCGTCGTATTTTTGGTGAATCTCATGTTTCTACTGTGAAAAAATTATAACAGGTATCGAAAATACTGAATCATTTAGTGATGTGATGTGTGTGTGAGACACACAGCACGAGTTTGCTTAATGAGACTATGATACAAACGTAACACATTTTGATATACAAATAGTTTATACAATTGAACAATTTTGTTTAGAATAAATATTGATTTTAAACTTTGTGTTGCACCAAAACAAAAATAACCTAAGCGTGTGTTTATGACTCATAAAAACCCAATACGTATATCTGCTCTATCCGCATTTTATAATGTTGTAAGCCAAGTGTGAGTGTGCAAGGGCATAGTAGGTATGCAGTCATTAGACCATTCCGGTCTAAGATATCTTTCAAATAATAATGCATCAAAAGCTCATTTGCCTACATAGAGACATCATGAATCGAATAATGTGCCAAGCAATGGGGTTGGTAGAACTATTAAAAAGTTTTTGATAACTCACTTCGTAATGGACGTTGTATATTGTAGTCTAATACAACAGTTTTCTTTACACTGAGGATGAGATTATGGCAATTAACAATACATACTTAAATGTACTGAAAGATATTCTATATGTAATCCATAACTTACGAAAAAGCACCTACGACTCTTGCGATAGTTTCATCATACCATAATTCGTGCGGGAAGATGGAACAAGAAATAAATCGGTATTTCTGGGTATTTTCACTTCTACATTGAACGTAACTAATTCTAAAATTTCTGGGCAGTTAACATGATTATTAATTAAATGGCTCAAAAACTCAATATCTGAGCGGCGATGGTTGAGTGATACTATATCGAGTCAATGCATAACATGGGTATTTATATTGGAGTCATCTGGAAGTATATGCACAACGCTATAGAATTCAATTGAATTATATTCAAGAAGTGGACGGACCATCTAACAATAGAGTATCTTGAATGCTTGAACCGAAAGTCGCTAGAACATCTATTAATCAAGTCTAACGTTTTTAAACTTAAACATTAAACAGTATTTGTTATATGAGTTCAGTTTATAATCAACTGAAATACTTAAGTATGGTTGAAGCTATTGAGCATCATTCAAATGATTAATGAACAACAATTTTTAATCGTTTGCAAATAAAAAAAACGCTGTACCTTATGACATGTGTGATATCCTTAATAAAAGTGTCATTTAATATTGGCCCAATATGGCTACCCTGCGGAACACCGGAAATACTCATTATCTCGAAAATGATGCCAATCGCTAGACTCATCCAAAACTGCTCTCACTGAGAATCTAACATTATTTACAAACATAGTCACTTAACCATATGTTATATATGTAATTTGGCATGTCGTTTACAGACAATATTAAGATGACTGTATACATATACTTGAGGTACACCTTGGTTCACACAAAATACCTTTGACATGCACCTTTTAGTTTTGCTTGACCTATCCTGCTCTCTTAATATGAGTTTCAAAAGCATTAGAACACCGTATACTCCATATCAATGAAATCGTAGCTAGTTGCTGAAGTTAGCTATTTGTTACATTTTGAATATAACAAAAAAAATATCAAACACATCTTCTTCTTCATGTGCCGTCTGCTTTAAGAAGGTTGGCTCTCACCATGGCGATTCTTGTTCTAGATGCGTCTGCTTGGAATACTTCTATCGATTTACGATGATACCACTTTCGTAAGTTTTTCAGCCACGAAATGCGACGCCTCACAGCACCTCCTTTTTCCTTTTATTTTCCCATTATTAGCTGTAGAATGTATCTTCTTTCAATAACGTGACCCATATAAGAAAGTTTTCTCATTTTTACAGTTTCTACTATCTCTGTTTGTTTATTCGTACGCCTTAATATTTCAACATTTGTGACTTCTTCCGCTCAAGAAACTCTGAATATTCGTCTATATACTCACAATTTGAAAGCCTCTTTTCACATCAACTTCGTTCGTTATCCACGACTCCACCCCATAGAAAAGGATTGAGAAAATGTAACACCAATCTGATTTTAAGTTCGATGTTCAGATCTCCGCAGCAGAATACTCTCCACACATTTGTGAATACAGCACTAGTTTAACCTATCCTAGACTGTCCTCTAGTCTCGTTTAAAATGGTACCTTTCCCTGGACATTATTTTGTTCTACTGATGATCATGAATTTTTTTCTCTCATATTAGGTGAGGGACCTGCTTCTTCACTGCAACTCACAATTTATTCCATCATCCTTTGTAGGTCCGCGCTACTCTGGGCTATTACCCAGGTATCATCAGCAAAACGGATGTTGTTTATGATTTTACCGTTTACCTTTACTCCCGGTGTTTCTTTAGGTATAGACTCTTGAATAATTTTTCCTGAATAGAGGGTGTAAAGCATAGGAGAGGGTACGCATCCCTATTTTACTCCTCTTCCGATTTTCATCTTGTCTGACGTTTTCTCCCTCTCTAAAAACATCTTTTTGATTTTAATTGAGGTTGCTGATTGTCCTGATGTCGTCAATACACCTCTCAGTTACAATTTTCATAAGTTTGTCGTATCTTACAGGACCAAACGCTGGTTCACATCGAAACATTTCCGTGTTAAAACATTTAGAGCAAATAATGCTTCCCTTGTCCCCACTGCACTGCTGAATCCAAATTGGCCTTCACTGATATCTTCTTCAAGTTTGTTAGGTACTCTTTTATGGACTATTTTAATAAATATCTTAAGAATGTGACACATAAGACTTATGGTTCAATGATCGCTGCATTCTCTTGCGTTTGACTTTTCCGGGATGGCTACAAATGTTGAACGAAGCAGTTATATTGGAATTGTGCCCATATCATACACATGCTGAATGAAAATTATCATCACCTTAGTCACAATCCCTTATCAGACATGTTGTGAACTCGTAAAATGCATTTACTCATTTTACGAGTATCTCTTGCGATATCTTTGAGATCTCTAATGCAGTAGTTCACCATTTGCTTTCTGAATCCTCTTGCCGTTGACCATATGATATCTACTGGTTAATCCGCCTTTAGGGGCAATTTCTCACCCCAAGGATGACAAGAAGGTGTCCTTCTCAACTCGTCCACTCAAAGCTGTTGGTTGAGAAGAGGTTACTGTTTATACCGACAGTAGTTCGGTTTCTTTTAGTCGCCTTTTACGACACGCAGGATATACGATGGGAAATATTCTAACCCGCCCTCATACGGGAAATGAAAATTATAGCCAGAAATTATTATACTCAGCTCTAAAATAATAGTGGTGTCAGTAGGCAAGCGTATTGCTGACATTATCGGCACTAAATATAAATAATCGCAGCTCATTTTTCTTCCTATAACCTGACCGCTAAATCAATAACTGAACCTCTCCCGCCTCTTCTGTCACAGGATCAAGCTACAGCGAATGCTTATGATGCCATTAAGTTTGTCGGTATACTGCACTAAGTGGCAGGTATACCTTAACAGGCGGATAACAGATAGCTGTTTGGAGTCAACCGAGTGGCAACAGTTTGTGAGCTACAGGCGTATGAAGGCAAGTGCAAACTCAATTAGTGATGAGTGTATCCAATTTGCAATAAATGGTGGAGATTTCAGTAGAAACTAGTTTTGGAAATAAATAAGCAGGGTTTTGTGAAATCGTAGCCGTAGCCACATGAACAGAAGTGAATCCCACAATTGGTTCGTTGTTTAAAACTCCAGCTATTCTTGTATTAAGGAGCATTTATGTAAAAGTTGAGCTAAGTAAACTGACTCGGCACACTGAGTCCATTTTGTATTAGAAGGATGGTGATTTGCCAAGATCACAGCACTTAGGCCCAACTTGGCCCCTTGTACATCCTCCTAAAGACCCTTCACAAGTGAGGGTTCCGCCATCCCAAGACAGTGAGAATAGTGACGCAGCTCAGCGGAATTTCCCTTAACCCGACCATGGCAGGCCAGCATACTCCAAAATATATTCTAGCATTAATAAGACAGGAAGGCAATCATAGAGCAGGTGCTGAACAGTCTCATATTTCTGTTCACATCTCCTGGACAGGGGTGTAAGGGTGCATCCTTTAATCTCATATTATAGAAGTTTCTGCTTAGCTAACAGTGACAGTAACCGCACCAGCACCAGCAATCCGGAGCTGTTTCCTGGGCATGTACAGGTAGTATTTAACCACCTCCTCACTAGTGTAGTTGAGAAGTTCTTTTAGCAATTGAGCAGCCAGAAGTGTCGTCCCACGTGGCCTTGAAAGGTTCCCCGAATCTAATCCCTCAACCACCACTACCTGTTTCCCCTTGCCAAACCTTCCCGACCTTTTAACAAAGGACAGTATATCGGCCCAGCTTAGGGAGGGTGATTCCTCATTCTGGAGTCTGTCGGATCCAAAGATCTCGTATCTCAGCCCACCTAGCGACTCACATTCCGCAAAGAGGTAGTAGGCCGTTTCATATATAGGGAGTCTTCTTCAATTCCTAATAGTGATCGCTTGAGCCTGCAGTGCCCCGTCAGAATACCCACGAGGTTTTTAATTGCACAGTGGCCTAATGACCATAACTGCCAAGCTAATTGGAATAATATGCCTTTGGGTTTGTCTTGCATACTATCTGTCTCCAGTAGATACATTTTTTCACCTAAATCTTTTAATCTACTTTTTAAGATCGTGGGATAATCTGTACCAAGCTTTAGCCCTTGGACTACTACATATATTATTTTTCCTTTCGTCGGCCTCCAAAATATCTAGTCTCCTTCTCATGTCATTCAGTTCTTAACTAATTTTTTTCCTTGTTGCCTCTTTTTCTTGCATTAAAGCCCTCATTTTCTCCATTATCTTATATTTTTCCCCTTCTTGTTCTCACGTGAGTCTTTCTAGCATGTCTATAATTCTATCTAATTTGGAACTATCAGCTTTTGCACTTCCTTCCGGTGTCCTAAACGATAATGATTCATAATTATGTTTTAGCTATATTGTAAACAGTGTTTCCCCAAAAGTTTCGAGAGTTCTCTTATTCTGCCAGACACATTGAAAGTCTGCAACAGGTGCGAGTGCAAGGAGTCTATATTGTGAAGGTCAGTCCACTGTGATATTTTACTGGACATCCAACGTATGAAGTCGAGTATGTAGTTGAGTCCCTGAGCAGTCTGTGTTGTTGCCCTAAGAGGCAAAGCTCCTTTATCTGCATCCTTGTGCTCTGTCACAAGGCTAATCAGGGGATCAGTGCTCCTTGTGGCCTTGTGGCATGGCAGGAACTGGCCAAGGTACCACTCTGTTTTGCAGACTCTCTAAGCTTAGTAGTTCATGCCTCCCCAGGTTTTGTAGTAGATACCTACTTCTGCAGGACGCTTTAATACTAGTATCTAAAGAAATCATAACTATTTGAGGCTATTATAACTCCAACCTTGTCCAAATCCCAAATTGATCCTCTCCCAGAAAATTGGAAAGTACAAAAAAATTTCAAGTAGTATTATTCAGAATTATTATATTTTTATCCTCAAACTCTCACAAAATACAGATTCTGGAAAAGTACTTTCAAAAATTTCCTATAAAGGAGGAACAAGTCATGAAGCCTCGAATTTTAGGCCTATAAGAATAATTACCATTATTAGAAAAAAAAGTTTGCTGATGACACTACAATACTCATGGCATGATAATATGATTTGAAGAAAAAGATTGAAATAGGAAAGATTTAGTCAAAAGACCATAAGACAGCAATTTTTTACCTTTTAGTATTTCAAAAACCAATTTTATGACTTTTCAATGCTTACTTGACGTGATTTACTTGGCCAATGAACAATGATATGAAATATACAGCATGAAGTTTTTAGGTCTAGGATCAAAAAAAATTAAATTATGAATTAGCTAAAATAACTTACATACTTAGACCAGTTAGAGAAACTCTTGCAAGGAGCATCACCAAAACTTGCTATTTTGCATAATTCCCAAGCAGGGTGACTTATGTCATCCCATTTTGGTGTGTCTGCTCTCATGTCTACCCAAATAGGTTGTTCGTCTTGTAGAAGCTAGCAGTGAGATGCATTGCCGACAGTAGACCTAGAACTTCATGCAAGCCACTATTTTTAGAATACAAAATCATGACTGTAGTCACTCTTATACTATCTATCTTTCTATCTATCTATCTTTCTATCTATCTATCTTTCTATCTATCTATGTATATGAAATTATCAATCTGGATAGAAAAGTCTTAATTTTATTTCAACAGTTTGCCGTATTACAAATTGTTTCCTCTACGAAATTTGTGGAGACAGTAGCAACATATTAAGCAAGATATTTTCTGCCTTCAAAATTAGTTCAGACTTTCAGCTCCCTTGTCCTGAGTCGAACTTATTCATCAAACTTTGGAACAAATCAGTTCACTTGTCAAACGACAGTAAACAAACAAGCAAGAGATTGGTGCGATCACAAATCCTTTACTTCAAAACGTAATACCTCCACTGAGCCGTTTGTCTTGAAACGCCGGATTAGAAAAGTTTTCTAAGGTGAGTCTCAAAACATATATATGAGTTTGGAAAGTTCCCGAGCTGGAAGTAATTAAGGAGAATGATCTGAGCAACTTAAGGAAATTGAAAACTTTGAGTTAGTGGCAATTCCGGGATACAATACCTACTCTTGCTCTTCTGTTTACTGTATTAAACATAGAAGTGCTTTAGTAGTAGTGAAGTATTGAGGAGAAGGGTTTACAAAGCTAATTTGCCTTTTATAACCTGTATAACTCAAAAACTCGTGCAGAACACGCGTGGAGACTTCTTCTCAGATCACATCCTTTGCTACCCTAACTTTCATAAAATGTAGTATTAATGTCAGCATTCATTTTGTACCGACGATGAGAGTCGTTCATGCAATGAAAGAACGTACAGCCTGACAAGTATAGGAAGAGACTTAGGAATTTCGCCGCTGTCTCACACGCACACGCTATTTCATATCCTCTCGTCTCTGGCTATCCCTGTCTATTTCATATTTTTCACGGCTCTTGTTACACTTGTCAGGCTGTACAGGGTGACCGACGGGAACCGGATGTTTTTTAAATGGTTAGTATAACGTCGCTAGCGGTGGTAGGGAGGGGATTCAGGTTTCAGTCGCCTTGCTATATAATGCCATTTTAGTAGCTATGGAGCAGTGGACCGTAGAGCACCGTAGGTTCGCTTATGACGCGTATGTTAGAAATGCTGAGTCGGTCACGGCCGCGCAGCGACTGTTCCGCGTTCATTTTAATATTAGACGCCACGATATTATTCCAAGCCGCAGTACCATTCTCAGAAGGGTTAACAGTCTGAGAACAACAGGAATGATTGTGAAGAAAAAGCCACATACGGTGCTCTACGGTCGACTGCTCCATAGCTACTAAAATGGCATTATACAGCAAGGCGACTGATACCTGAATCCCCTCCCTACCACCACTAGCGGCGTTATACTAACCATTTGAAAAACATCCGGTTCCCGTCGGTCACCCTGTATATGGTATAATTTTTGGTATTCATCAAGTATTAAAAGCAATTATTTGGAATAATAAAATATTGGGGGTTACATTTAAAAAAAAGAGGATATCTGGATTTTGCATTCTACACCACCCTGTATACAAATATGTGTCACCGGCTTCTTTTATAGCCGATTTTAAAACTAGAGGATATTTTTTATCCATCCGTGTAAAAAAAAATGATTTTTGGTTCATCACTTTTTGATATATGGTACGTTCATTTGACAGCGACTTGGATATAAAAATGGTCATAACTTTTGAAATAACCTGTATAATGTAACAATACATTATATTGGAAGAACAGAAATCATTAGCAGAATTTTAATAAAAAATAATATATAGGGTGTCTCATCACGTAGTTATTGATCACCCTGTATAAATCTAAATATTTTCTGAGCAAGGAGCATGTCCGTGGCTACAACTTTCATATACAACCTTTTTCGCTATCTTCTACAGTAGTGGAGTTATCGACCGAGCCGGTACTAAAAACTCACCCTGTATGTAGCGGGAGAGTGACATTACTTTATGAACTAAAGACGGGTTCTCACGATTCAGTTTCGCTGAATCAGTTTGACTGATTCAGTGATACTGAACAGATAATGAACGTGAGAACACCTTTTCAGTGAAACTGATCAGTGGGTTTGTGCTTTCAGTCAAATTGAAAGCCAATCCTACTTTTCATTAATTTCCACTGAATCAGTATTGAAAGATGAATGCAAACGTTACTTTTATTAATGCTACATAGGTTAAAATGATTCATGAAAACTGAACAGTGGGAACGAATGCCGCTTTCAGTATCACTGAATCAGTCAAACTGATTCAGCGAAACTGAATCGTGAGAACCCGTCTTAAGGTGGGTGCGGCTATCGTGGGAAAAATGGCACGGTCTAAGAAGGTCACGATTAATTATCACTCACCTAACACATATGTTCTTGGCACCCAGTGACTGCCACATGTACCCTAAGTTAGTCCGTAGAATATTTGGCCCTCAGGCGGTTATGGGGCGCATCACGGGGCGTCACCGCAGATGATGTGAAGGCGGAGTTTGAAGTTTCTCCGAAAACATGACCATGGATAATCTCCCCTTGACAGCAAGCTGATCAAATATTGATGCACAAAATTTTCAGTATACAGTATGTTTGTAAATCATACGTCAAAAACTTATTAGAATACTGCCTTAGTGATGCTGTGATTATTTTGAATAAAAATCAGCATCAGTAGTAGGTGTTGGATTTTGAATACTAGGTATAAACGTATATTGTATGAAGAAAGGAGAAGGTTGCGGGTTTTAAATTGAAAAGTTGACAAGCTAAAAAGAGAAATGTCAGATATAATTTACGAAGTTAGAAGTTATTTTATTACGAAATAACGCGGGTACCACACTTTCTAGAATTTCAAAGCAATTTTCAACCATTGGATAACAGTGTCAGAAGACCATCGACAATAAAGGAAAGTTAATGTCCGTGTTTGTTTCTCCCCTGTACTAGGGCCGTGGATTGGATATTAAATCAAGCCAAGCAGCAAGATATAACCCCCAAATCCCCACAGACAAGATTGACCAATTTGTCTAAAAACTGTTGGCAGAATGCAATGCGTGGAGAGAAATAAGTATCAGAACGTATTATATCTACTATGAGTACAACAAATCGCCGAGAAACTTTCCATCTTCAGTTTCAGTGTAGCTATTTCACGAAGACGCTGATCGGTACTAGCACGGTTTTCTATTAAGAACATACTGATTAGACATTATTCAAGATAATCGCATAATAGATAACCTCAACAAATGTTTGAATACAGAAGGCGTAGTACAAGCGTCCTTGTAAATGGTATGGTGTTGAAACGGAACAATATACATACCTTAAAAAGTTTTTTGTATTGGGGGAACTTAATATAGTAACCCATGCTGTTGTTTCTCCCAAATTAATAATTCAAAAAGAAACAAAAACTATGTTGCTGAGAACTTTTGGTTACCCTTTATCTTCGACAAACGGAGATTTCGGGAGGCAAAATATCCCTAGGATATATGAAAGTTAGTTTTGTCGTATGCTTCGTATATGAAATTAAAAAAATAAGAATAACATTCGGCTCCTCAAACTGTGACGTATCATAGATGAGTAAACGATTAGCATCACTGAAATCAGGTCCTCAATTTTAGGATTAGGTACTTACATTGCGGCAAATATACATAGCACAAATGGTCGAGTGTTATCACAAATTGGTCTCTCCTGGAAACTTCCGCGTGAGAAACCTGCAATTTATTAGGGTTAAGGAAAGCCAAGGAGACTATCATAGACGTAGTTGTGCGACTTTTAGTCAGGGTAGTATTTTGTATGATATACAATTATATTTGAATGATGTAACTAGCAAAGTCTATAAATAAAAAGCACATAAAGATTTTTCACTTCTTTACTGGCAGCTCAGGTGTTGTTATCGGTTCTGGAATCTGACATTATTTTATACGATTTGCTAATAAAACATGATTACAAGATCTACTTGTTATCCAACCATACGCAAGCTGGCTAAGATTCAGAAACTGCATCACTACGAATAGCGGGTGCCATGGGAACAACACTTATTGCGGGTCTGGAGGGTACTATTGGGCTTATACCCTTCATGGCACCTGAATAGGAAGGTAAGCAATGTTGGATTTACCTGAGAATGCATGAAGATAGCATGTGGTTGACATGAGAGCCGGTAGTTTATCGTACTTCTAGAATAGAGCAATCCGTGGAGGGCAATGTCCCGATTCCTATTTAGACTGGAAAGAGTTAAAAATAATTTAAGCCTACATAGTAGTTCTGCCTAGTAAGCGAGTGTAGAGAGGCTTTGCCCTCGTGGTCTTCATGACCGTCTTTTAGGTAGAAATATTTGCCATATTGATGCTGGCAAGCAACTCTAAGAGCGGCGGAATCTTCGAGGTCAATACCAGTGTTCTCCTCCGTTGCTCTTTAGAAATTAGCACGGCAAAGGGTTTGACTCTGGTGTAGGCCCATGGACATATTGGTGTATTGAGAAATGAGAGGGAGAGGGAGAGAGAAAGAGAGAGAGAAAGTGGATCGCCTGACTAGGATAGTGGCTAAGAGGTCCTGCATCGGATCTGCGGGGCATGGCAGCAGTTCAATGTAGCTCTGGATCAGTGGGCTTGCAATTAGCTGGCGAAAGCTTAATTAGAGAGAGATGACGGCACACAGGCAAAAAGGTTTATAGTAGGTTCAGACAAGAGCCACTCTGAAAAAAACCAAATATTGTTCATCCTTTTGGTGGGGGTTTTCAGGTATTTACTACTCATGAAAGTGGTAAAATATCCCATTTGCTAGAAAGATAACGAAACCTTGTTTCATCTCCTGGGCAGATTTGCTGTATATTGCAGGTTAAAAATCCAGATATTTGGCACGATGGAGTTTGAAGAACAGGACGACTGATGAATTCGAAAAAAAGAGTTTATTTTCCAGGGTGACATGAAGGTTTTTAGTGTTCGTCCTATGGGGTCGGGCACATTATCTGAATAAAGCTATTAGCTTCTATTTTATACACCATAAATAGGGCTTTAATATTTAAAAGGAATTCCTGGTAAACTGACTAGGCACATGTTACGGTACACAGCTTTTAGGATGGAATATTTATGAATTCCCCGAAACAGATGTTCGGGGTCAGGTCAAAAAAAGAGGTGGGAGTCTCTTTTACTGCTCCGCCGAAGTTTCGACACTTACTAGGTCATATTCAGGGCACTACAATAACAAACATTTTGACAAACAGATGTACATGACCTGTAGTGAAATTAATGACAGAAAACGAAAGAAAACAACACACAAAAAAAGGAGAGGTAATGACTATTGTTACTGTTGTTTTTTATATAATACAGGAAACTGGATGTACGTACATGAGTAGTGGACTCCTTGAGTCGAATAATCAGTAAACAGGCACACGTAGCATAAAAAATGTATGAGCAAACGCCACGTAATAAACAAAATAATAAAACTACGTGTTGTTGGCCCATACATTTTTATAGTCCATGTGCCCTATTTACTGATTATTTGAGTCAAGGAGTCCACTACTGATGGACAACCTATTTCTTTTTTGACCTAACCCCCAACGATCAGTTTCCTGGAATAGAATTTAGTAGGTCACCAGAGAATTGAGCTTGTAATATTTAGAAGTTTCATCTGCAAAGGTATGCAGCAAGGCTAACAGCTAAGTGACATATGTTATCACGTATAAAAGTAAGGTAAGATATATGAAAATAATACATAGCCATCTTTCAAGGCAGCGAGCAGTCGTTTGAATATATCTCGATATTTTCAGTGCAGCCTAAAATGAGTTCGCATAATCAACCTATCACTATTACAATAATTTCACCTCCGAAAAAAGGAGTTATGAGCAGGAGTCTCAAAAATGTCTAAGTTTCTACGACTACTAATACTCAAAAAAGAAATAAATCATCCAACATATACGGGGTGTTTAGTTTAAGAAGCAGATCTTTGCTGCTATGCCACCGCTTTATGAACAATCCTGTAATATTTTCTGACTGTTTAGTCATCGCTTGGGGACCCTTAAAGTATATTCCAACATTGTTTCTATTAATTTAGTATTTTACCCCACAACCGATTGTTTCCAGACCATTATTACCGTGTTATCATCTTGAAAGGTCGATTACTCGAAAACAGTTGAATTTAGTGTCACTATGTTTCATATAAGGCTTGCTTTTAGTTAAAGAAGAATTGAAATATCTGAATAAGATACAGGATGTTAACCTTCAACTAGCAACGTAGCATTTTTGTTAAGGTGGGTACAAATCTGCGCGCCGCGAACACGCGCGTTCGTTGCTCGTTAGGTGTTCGTTGGAATTTTCCCTTTCGACGAACCTTATACGAGCCACATTGAATGTGCACGCCCAAAAACCATACCATATCACGCTCTCACCTGGATACGTACGGCGAACATACCAAGTATTCGTTGAAAACCGACAGGTGTTGGATCGCAACGAACGGTGTGCGAGCGGCGCGCGTGCCTCTTGTGAACCCTTTACAAGTCTAGCGAACAAACTACGCACGCCGCGCACATATCTGTACGGACCTTTACGTAATTACTAACTTTAAGTCTGGGAGACGCCATTAGTACTTTCGCATTTCTTTAAGAAAAATCTCACTACAAAAATGTATTCATGAAATACGTACACACAAAAAAATCTATCGCTTTGTCAAAGACTTACGCTTGGATCAATGGTACGTTACACTAAGCATTCCTCAAATACAGCGACGTTTCCTCCAATGGGAAGTCTAGAGTTGGTAGCGAATTATATCGTATTTCCGATTCAACTACAAGATGTCATTGGATTCCAATGAATGATTCAATCGCAGCCTGTCGTTGAATCAAATCTGTGTTTGGTAATTGATTCTAAACTACTTTCTTTTCCTTGGACCAACATATTTTATTGCAAGGACAGCTGATTGATTCGTTTGGATGTTTAATGGTGTGATTTTGTGTGAAATTATAAGGAGCATGACATAAGAATTAGCCATAAGCCTGCACCAGTTGTTGCATTATTACCTGAAATATAACTGTCTGACTAATCTAAATACCTACATTCAAATATGGGTGTTAGCTCCTCTAAGTCCCAATTTCTCAGTAGGTCCCCCATTTAATATATAACTGGACACATTTAAATCACTCAATTTCTGATGCGATACGCAAAACCACGAGATGACACAACACGGCTAATACCGAAACAACACAAGGGAACAACTTCGTCCATGTTGACGAGTTCGCGGCGATAGTAGCACTGAGATCATCCTCCTGTTCTTTATTCTTACCTTCATTGAATCGGGACATCAGTCCCGCCGAATATTGATTATAGTTCAGCGAATGACAAGTGCCATTGAAATAAAATTATAATTTTTATCAGATGATTTTTATCACGAACTGCTGTTGCAGTAATAATTTTTGTACATTGAATAGATTGTATGCTTTGCTTAAATGAAGCATAGGGTAAATTTCGAAAACAAAAGAATGTTTTGATTGCATTATATGTCAATACTGGTATTAGAATGATTATAGATAACGTTATAACGAATATAAAATTATTTTGAATTTATTGGCGTACCTGTGATTACTTCGAATATAAGGATTGAATTCTTTCAATGACATGGATTTGAAACAACTGTAAATATATTTAAAATGATGGAAAACATCCAAATACTAACAATTAATTTGAAACGCAATAGCATTTTTTTTGTCTACATATAATAAAATCATTTGCGAATACCACTGGAGAAAATAGAAGAAAATACTGGAAACAAAATCTAAAAATTAATTTCTACTTTATTGCAATCAAATTTGCATGCACCAAATTCACATGCATTTTTTCTGCGCAATTTTCATAAATTCTCTTGATGCATTCTAAACCCACAGGCTTTAGGCACATATAACACAAAAGTCCAGTTGTTCATTTTATAATTGAGAGAAATATGTAGCAATTCATGCGTCTTTCTAACAATTTCCATTTTATTCTAGCAATATCTTCTGAGATACCTAGAAACTGATATATTTACTCGTAGCTTCTGAGGCAGATGCGTATTTTCCGCTTTTCTTTGTAAGTGTCATTTTCTATTGCCAAAAGTTTGGATATCATCCGTTTCATCACCGTGCCAACTCCTACGTGCTAGTTTAAAGGCTGCTCTTAAAAATTACTATTTCCAAAACGAATTCGTTGAAGGGATGGAACGAATATCTATGTTTATGTTTTTTCAAAAAGTTACATTAACGCTAACGTGCAGTCTTTGAGACGCTATCAGTACTTTGTCATAAAACAACTTTCTTTTAAGTAGAGCTCAAATGTTAATAGTCACAGATATAAGTCGACCAAAGATAGATGAACGCGTAGAGGCGAAATCAGTCAGGAACATGTAATAGTAATGTGCTAATGTCACTTTCTAACCATCTCACGTTAGTAGTGAAGGATTATATAGTATGGTGCATCACAACCTTATGACCTATCCTATAATAAAGCTAAAATTGTCAGAGAAGCTCAAAACCTCAAGTCTTGGTTAAAACTTAAAAATTCTCCCTAAGAGTCTACCAACCTTCTTACGGCCAAGTGGTTTTTGGAAGAGTGATTGGAACAGATTATAAAGAATAGAAAAAATTGATTCCTACAGCCATTGTGGATTTATGTACAAAGCTATGATAGTTATAAATAGAGCTTTGCATGAAAATAGTGGTCTTCCGATATATTAGCTTGAGCTGCAATTACGGCGTTCTATAAAACACATAATGTATCGAAATTACCTGACTGCACTGATCAAATAACGTGACAGAAAATGGATAACGCTCTGTTTGCTACATTTATTGGATTGCATGTGTACTACTTATAGTTGTAAAATTACCTTGAAAATCGTTTGCAAGTAGTTAAAGTTAATAATGTGTACAATAGACAGCAAAAAATTAACTATGGTATGCCACAAGGTACTGTTTTAGGGCCAGTTTTATTCACGTTATATATTAATAGTATCTAAGAATCTCACACATCTGGTCAGATATTAAGTTTTGCGGATGATACAGCTATTATGTACAGCGACAGTACATGGGATACATTAAAACTCAAAGTTGAGAACGATTTGGCAAGGATGTTTGACTTATTTACCCATAAAATTTTAACCGTCAGTTACGAGAAAACAGTTTTTATGCCCTTCTCAAACACCTCTAGGTTTCTACCACACTATAGAACTCTCTCAATTAAATGTCAGACAAAAAATATTCTTTTAAATTCAACGAGTACCTACTTATAGGTATCTGGGCTTAACTATTGACTCTCATTTAAGGTGGAACGACCATGCAACAAATTTAACAAAAACGTTAAGACAACTTTTATATCGGTTGAAGTATTTAAAAAACATTCTAGACTTACAGCATTTAAAAATAATTTATTACTCCTTAGTTGAGTCCAGATTAAGATACGCTATTTTAAGCTGGGGAAGTGCGACATACTGCCATATAAGATCACTAGATATACTGCAGAAAAGGATTCTAAAAGTAATATTTCGCAGACCTTTACTCTATCCTTCTGCAGCATTATTCTTTGAATCTGGGATTCTAGATAATGGACAAATCTTTCTGCATCAAATGTTTTTACATATCCATTAAAATAAATTTACACTTGAAAAACTTAATCATGAACATTTTACAAGGTATATGGCTGGTGATTCAGTAAGAGTTCGACTATTACAGAAAAATGTAAGTCTAAGGTCCTTCAACTATCTAGCGCTGAAGGTTTATAATTTTATACCACAGGTCTATAAAACATACTTGATTACTCTGAATTCCCCAAATATGATAAAAGCTATATCTAAAAAGTATATTACCCTCTTAGGTAGAGACGAAGCAAAAAAAAATTTGGAGGGAAACTGATCCCCTCCTCTATTACCTTGCTAACTTCTTCCACATAATTTCCAATCTATCTTATGGTTTTTTATAATAATAGTATTAGTTAATCTATGAAACACAAATTGGAATCTATTCTTTGTCAGTGCCACAAGAAAGTAGAGATAATAATGTTATTTAGTCCATGCACAGCCTTATCGGTTTCAATGGACTAATTATTGGCAAATCGGCTATCATGTTAAATATATTTTTATGTTTGTTTGTGACTTAAAAATGTTATATTTAAACTGAGATGTATTGGGATACAAATAAACATATTATTATGTTTTCTCATGCTTCTCTCGCATGACTGCGGTGACGATAAAAGTTGACAGGCTAGGCCAAGTCAACACCTGAACTATTACTGATCGGAATTTAGGAAAGATCGTACTATATTACAGGTCTTAAGGATTACAGACTTTTGGAATATTTTGTGTAAACTTTCGTCCAGGCCTAACTGTTGTAGGTGTTGTGTAAATGTGTTCGGTGTGAGGCCTGAGACCGACATAATGAGGGGGACAATAATAACTTTGTCTTGTTTCCAAATTCGCTTCACTTCTATGGCAAGGTCAGTGTATTTAGATATTTTCCCAGCGTAGGTGTTTTGAACATTCACATCATTGGGAATAGCAATATCTATTAAGTAAGTAACTTTGTCTGCCTTTATCTGAAATACTATATCTGGTCTGTTTGCATTGATGGTTTTGTCTGTGTGTATTTCAATTCAATTATTATTATTATTATTATAGTTTCAGATATTTCGTTAGAAATAGCTACAGAGTAGCCGCGGCGTGTACACGTCGGTTCACCTGCCACCCCCATCACATACAAGTGACGTTTGAAGGTGTTATGGCCGGATAGCATATCGTCAAGTAACCTTAGTCGGCTTCTATCCAGTGAGAGACAGGACGACCCCACCTTAGCCAGAAGACCTAAAATAAGTTCTCTAGCTTGACGGAGATGTCCAGAGATTCCTCTCCATCTGATAAGATGCTGATTTTGCAACCGTACCTCTGTTTTCGTTCTAATGGTACCTACTGACCTACTGGCAGCCCCAAAGCCGGTTTAAGACACAGGATGTTATTCCTCGAGCTGGCGAGCGTGTCCGCCATTTCATTGCCACCGACTCCAGCATGACTCGGCACCCACATAAGTGACACCTGATGTCTACATTGCAGAACGAGCCTTGATGTAAACCTACAAGCACCTAATCTTTTTCATGTTGCCTGGCTGTCAGAGCAGAAGGTGATCCGCCTGCTTGGCTTCTGAACTTCGTAAATATGAGAGGCACAAGCTAAAATCGCATATATCTCTGCTTGGAATATCGTGATGTATCCCCCATGAGAGAAAGGGAGAGCTTCGTTTTTGGCCCATAGACCCCAGCGCCGGAGCGTTCGTCGGTAAGTGAGCCGTCCGTGTACCAGACTGGCCCTCTCCCCTTACAAGGCCGCCTGCCGCCTGGGAGATAAGACTCTGCCTTGCGGGCAGCCCCGCGCTACTTCAACGCGATGCGAAATGTCATTCATCATAGCAGTAGCCACTCGGCCCTCTAAGGTGGAGAGGATCCATTCTATGAGGGATGATCTCACCCCATGCTTCTCTAAGGCATACCTTATCGAATCGGAGGTGGTGCAATTAAAGACACCCTCAATATCTAGAAGAGCTTCCAAGTCCACTTCCTTTTGTTCCAACGTCTTCCCCAGTCTACAAGGTAGCTGGTAAAGCCTGATAGGTAAACTGATAGCCATGAATGGCACACCCTTCCAGATGTCCATCTCTCAGGTGCTTATCAATTAGCCTCTCCAAAGTCTTCAGCAAGAATGAAGAAAGGGTCGGTCTGAAGTCTTTCGGGTGTATAACTACATCTACCAGGTTTTGGTATAAAAACGATCTTGGCAAGTAGCCAGCTTTCAGGTGTGAAGCCGGCGGCGGCTGCCAGACAAGCTCGAAATATCCTTACTCGGTGACCTTAATATACTAGTAGTATTAGGTTTGGAATAAAAACGTATTTGCGTTAATTTTTCGATGCTATATAGGCTTCTTAGTGGACGAAAATACAAGCTGATCTGAGTTAACATGATTGGCGACTACAAAGATCCAAGTGCACGATGCAGCTAGAAACAATGCGATTCAACTGCAAAGTACTCCATTAGAGAAAGTATATGGTAGTAATAGATGTATGCTATCTCTTGCCGCTTTATTTTAGTTTAATCAACAGTGCGTTAAATCATGTTTGAGTTATAGTACATAATTATATTGTTGTGAGTTATGTGCCTCAGAGTTCCATTTCATGTATTCCTTTGTACATGAAAAACATCCCTAACCAATAGGCAACCTTCTTCTACTTGATGAGTATATCTGGTGTGTCCAACTATTTCCGTGTGATTATATTCATTCTTATTCTTCTTAAAAAAATTACACGGCTACAGTATCAGGGACTTTGGCCTTTGGCACAAATAATCACAAATTTTTGCCGAGGAAACTAAAGCACTAAATGTGAGTCTAATTCATGGTTCATCCAGCAATTCATCAAGTTTCCTTAGTGCTTCAAAGCTCTATGTTTGATCCACTGCTTGCCTTGCTATGTATCGCCGATTTATTTTCAGCAGTTTCATTCTCAGAATTGCAGTCCTTTTTAGATGACATTGAACTCATGCTCTTTTTTGATATGGATAAATTGATGAGGGTCAAACAGATATTAACTCTGGTACAGATTATTGAGTTATCTATGAAACACAATTTAAATATTAACTTTTTGGAGCTAAATTTAATTTCATTATGCGCCTAAAATGTCTTCAACTACAACCTCATTTTCTATGATATCATGTATATCATTTTATATCAGATTCAACAACAAAAGGTCGGCACCACACACCAAGAATAATGATATTCATCTTCAAACTAGAACGACTTCACTATGTTTAGAAGGAATATGCTGGTTTAAGATCCTTAAAATTAAATCAATCCTGACTATTTGCGATGACCGATGAGCCAGATTTGAGAAAATGTTTACAGTACTTAAACTACTACTATGTTCAAAGAATGTTTTTTTTTGTGTGTTACGGCTTCCCTTTGTAATCTTCTTCTCATAACTTATAAAGAACTTAGATTATCGTGTGTAAGAAAATTAATTAGAGACCCTATTAATGGAATGTCCTAGATTAATGGTCAAAATGTTCTCCAATAAGTTTTATAAGCAAGTCACATCATGTCTTTTACCCAACGGATTCATTATGAATTGATAATTTTGTAATTCTCTACAAGAACATCTTCTTCTTAATCAATTGGGCAACTTGATAAACTTCGCTGCTTTACTTTCCATGTTCATACTGAATGTACATTATTTTGATAAAGGTTTTTATTATTGTTATATATAAAGACCCTCCGAGAGACCCTCCTTTTTTTGTCTCCTGCACGCCAATTGGAACGCAGCAAACATGTCACATACCCAAGTTTCCCCACAACTTTCGTCCGGGATATCAAGCTTCGCAGTTTAAGCTGTCGTGATAAAGATGCGGTATTATACACATAACCTCTTGGGAAGGTTTTGCTACAAGCGAAATGGTGAGGATATATTCAATTTGTCAAAGGAATCTCAGAGAAAAAGTTGGGAAGCTTTCTAGAGGAAGTTTTGGGCTTTATTTCTTAAATGTATTTGGTTGATTCAATTGTGTTTGTACATTTTATGCACGTAGTAGGGAGTGCTAATATATTTGTATTTTTCAGTTGAATAACATCCGATGTTAAACTCCGACTATGTACTTACATGAGCACAAGACTGAAGTAATAGTTTATGCTCCTTTTTACATGGATACAAAATTCGCTTTAGAAGTATTTGCTACTAGTACCCTTAAGTAGATACTCTTTGAATCGTGGACAGATTCTAGTCATGAAGTGTTAACGATTGTGAACCTTTCATCTCAACTGCACGCGGCCTATATACATTAATATTATGATATCCCTTACGATGATAATATATTAATCACTATGGATAGATGCTTTTTTATTTTTATGTGAGCACAAAATCGATCACACCCATTGCACGTGGAAAAGTGTATCTTGTTCGTCTTCTTGCTCTGGCTACTATTATATCCTCACGATTGCTACAAAATTTCATCTAAGGTCCCAATTAATTTTTCTATTAATTTATCAACTTCCATCACAACTCTTGATACAGAAGTTTGGTGAACACCAATATCTTCTATTCCTGTTTCAAAGTCCGATCAACCTGATATCTTTCTCCAGATTCCACATCCATGAGCTGATTTAAGAATCACTCTATATTTTCTTTAGCAAATGTATTCCTGGCTTATAATATTTTTTAGAACGCAAATGAAACCTAACCCATCCATGGCTGTACCGCGCGCAAAATGGCGTCTGCTGCCTAGCAGACTCCGAAATTATGCAGTAGATATTAAACCCGAACAGTACACATAATTATAAATTTATGGACGAATATATACTTTTATTCAAGGATTCCATATATTCTTATATGCACAAAACTCTAAGAATCTTAAACCAAGAATGTAATATTTTTGCTCATTGATTATTAAGTAAATATTTCCAATTCAAAACTGGTAAAGTCTTAAAAGTAAGAATACCAAAATTCTAAATCAAGATTATATTCAAACCGAAATAATTGACTGAAGCGTTTCATAATCAAAAACCTCAAGATTTTGGTCTTCCTGGAGCAAACATCTACGGACTTGTATGGCTGTATGACTGTTCGGCAGAGCACCTTCCGCAGTATACGCTGTTATAACCTGCAACGTTTGGTGGAGACAGTACGATACGCACAGGCCACAGGCCACCCTCAGCAATGACTTCCTTTGCACCCTGTCTACGGTTTGCTGATGCTTTTTCCTCTCTGTCGCTTTATACCATACTAGAGCTCCGTATAACATAACTAAGTAGATAACTCCATTCAAGATCTGTCTTTTTCTCATACTTAAGCTGCCGCCTACGTTTGGCATTATAGGAGAACGCCACTGTTTTTATGTTTTAAATGAGAGCTATCCTTAAAGCCCCATCATACAGGAGATTCTAGAGAAGAGGACCCAACGCTGTGATCCCTGAGGAACTCTTGTAGACATCTTCAGCCCTACGTTTGCTATTTTTATAGCTCTGTCACTAAAGTTTGCAGTTTACACGTGAGAGGACATAGAACATGTCATATAGAGCTTTGATGCCGCGAATTCCAGCTTTTTCTAATGCATAATATTATACAGGTATCTGAATCACCCCCATATATGTTATGCAATTTGTTGTAGTTTCCGAGTTATGAATTTTTTTCTGAATTTTAGAGAATTCTCTACCTCGACAAATTAAAACTATTCCAAAAGAAAAATTAAAAGACTTTTCTAAATTCTCTTTTTTGCTAATTAATCTCCAGGAGTTTACAGTTGACACATAAAATAATCGGCTTCGTAACTTTGATGAAAGTCATGAAAAGTTTAGTGTAAAGTGAAAAATTTACGATCTGATAATTATGACTTAAATCTTCGACTCGCAATTAAATTTCCAAAGAGGTGATTTCATGATTTCTAGTCAGGTCTAAAAACTTCCTTACACGCTCAGCTATCACAATCATTGAAAAAAAGTAGTACTTAATGGGGCTACTTTCACTCCAATCGACCTTTAAAGACAAGAGGCGAAGATTTCTTGAAATTAGCGATGTGATTTTCAATTCATCAATAAGGCGCTAATAGGATAGTCGGTGTCAGTACCGCAATAATGAACGTTAAAAACATTCTATAAATGAAACATTTTTTAAAAAAAGATCCTATTTCTTGCTAAAAACCCACAAGGAGCGCATTCTTCAAAACCGGTTTTTAACTGATCGACAACAAAAAGAGCTAACGCTAACGCATTAAACGATGTTAGAAAGAGATAGTTAGGATATTGTTGTGATGTCTTTTCGAAATGCGTCATTGTGCTTTCGTTGTCTTTATTCGTTCGTCTGTCTGTCTTTGCGGCTTTAAAACGATACACTCTTGTTTGGTGAATTATTTTGACAATTGGGCTTTCTTTACGGACCATTGAGTGCACGCAGATTCGAAATTTGGCTTTCCCTACGAACTCTGAGTTCTATCGGTTTGGATTTATGACATTGGTGTTGTTTCTATTGTCTTGACTACTTGGCTATTCCTATGGACCTCGAGTGCACGACAATTGGATTTAACGATGCTGGTTTCTGCAAGAAACTATGCAACAAATGAATAGGTCGTGGTGAACCCACTGAATAGCCGCCACGGTCACCTGACTTAAATCCGATAGAGTTTTTTATTTGTGGCTACTACAAAGAACTAGTTTATGATAAAGAGTGTCAAAACATCAGCGCATTATGCAACAAATTAACACAGGCTGAAGAAATAATAAAAAACAATCGAAGAGCTTTTGTTAATTTAAAAAACAATTTTTTCAGAAGATATAGATTATGCATCGAACAAGAAGGTAGACATTTTGAAAATTTCTTGTGAAATTTAATAAGCTTAGTGAAGAAATCTGATAATTTCGTTTCATTTTACAATTTCCCAATTACAAAAAACAAGTCGTACATGTAAAAAAATCTTAGCAAAGTGACACAGGTGGTCATTTATCGATATTCTGATCCTGTCCTTGAAGGTTGATTGGAGCCAAAGTAGCCCTATTAAGTACTCTTTTTTTTAATGATTATGATAGCTGAGAGTGTGAAGAAGTTTTTAGACCTGCCTAGAAATCATGAAATCACCTCTTTAGATTTTTAATTACGAGTCGAAAATTTAAGTCATAATTAACAGAACGTAAACTTCTGACTTTACACTATAATTTTCATGACTTTCATCAGATTTACTAAGCCGATTCCTTTATGCATGAACAGTAAACTCGAGAAAATTAATTAGCAAAAAAGAGAATTTGGAAAAGCCTTTTAATTTTCTTTTTTGAACAGTTTTAAGTTGTTGAGGTAGAGAATTCTCTGAAATCAGAAAAAAATCCATAACTCGAAAACTACAAAATATTGCATAACATATATGGGGATGATTCAGATACTTCTTGGTGTGCTCTATCTCTGGACTTCCGCTTGACACTATTTTTTGGGACACCCTGTATAACTTATGTACCTATACCAGGGAAAAAGTAATCCAATATCACTAACGTTTCTGTTACGTAGTCCGCCAAAAGCAAGAAGGACCCTAAAGAATAAGCGTGGGAGGCCATGTACGAGACACATTTCGCTTCAATTCACAGCTACAAAAATACATATCCCAAAGCTTGGTATAAAAATATAGCAGAGGAACAACTATAGGTGACCCACAGAGCGATGTGTATTTTTCTACTGTGTATCTCTTTCGTAGAGGGACAATACAGCTTTATACAGATAGATAAAGGCTGTGCAAAGTATGAAAGGTAAAAATGCGAGAGGCGTTCATTCTACCATATTATAGTAGAGAGGAAAAGTAGGTCGTTCGTCCATTTCATATCTTGCGGTTAGAGCATCCGCATTGAGCTTTGTCGGTGCAACAAAAAATCGTTTCAGGTAGACTAACTCTATATTTAATGCGCATTTTCAACTTCCGTGCATTAAGAGCTTTGAGCTTAATGAGACCTGTGCTTATACGCCTCATAATAAATAACAAACCGACAACAGATACAAAAAATTATATTATCGTAGAATACCGAACCAGGTGTATTGCACTCTGCTACGGTATTAGATATTTTGGAGTTAGTCCAATATCATCACTTCAATTTGGACGGAACAAAGTAGTTGCCGCAGTTATCATTAATTTAGTGTATTTCAGATTATTGATAGCAAAGTGTATCGCTAAAGTACTGTTCACCTTGTATGTAGAATTTGCAAATGCCTTTGTGTGAATTTTTAGGTTGTGTCTTTGGACTTACTAAATATCTTGCATTGGCAAGAGTTCCAGAAGCGATACACTGTTACCATTTCCTCCACGGCAGTAATACGGTGTCAAAATTTCATCACAATTAGTTAGCAGTTTCCAAGTTACACGTTAGAATTATAATACGTATGTATGTATCAAATTATTCCACAGATATAAAGTTCATAAGCAACAATCGAATAGGTTCAAAAAGATATCACTCATTTTTTCCAGCGCAATGCAGAGGTATTATGAATACAACAGATGTTGGAGTTTTTAACCCCCCACTGCTTCAACCACTCTGATTTCAACCCATCCAAACAAATGAAAGAGGATCATGAAACCCTGAAACGACTAAAAACGAAGTTTCGAGGGGTTTAGATAATTTTTTGTCTTTTACTATTTTCTCCGCCGCAAATGCAACGACTTCCAAAGTTATAGCAGCATTACCTACTACGACCTCACAGCATATCGCCACCATCGCATATCACAATCCAGGCAGGGTTTCAGTAAGTAATCTCAGTAGATTACGTAGCTAGAAGAATTTAAAGACACGGACAGACTGACAGACAGAAAGATAGACCGACGGAAATGAGGGATGTGGATTTTCATTATTTTAGATGACATAAAACGCCCGAAAAGCACACTATCTTGAAATCGAGAATTTTCGCCATCACCGTACTCCTTTATCCCCTATCGGTGTAAAGTAAAATCTGGAACCTCCATATTCCCTTAAAACAATGTTTGAGCTGTTTTTGTTGTTTTTATTCTTTTATCACTGCTGCACCGCCACTGACACGATTTCTAAAAGCCATGCGCATTTTCCATGCTCCCTCGCTGTGGTAATAATATTGTGCCAAAATTACACAATATAGAACGATCTAAAGCAGTACTGGTACGTATACATCAGAGAGTCCCTTGGTTTCTGTAATAGTTTGGATAGACCTAAAAAAGTTTATTATGCCGTTAGGCCTCTCTTTCACAAGTCTATGAATATCTTATTATGAATACAACAAGTTTTTCAGTTTTACCACCCCAATTTTTCCTTCACTAGTTGAAAATAATCAGGAACCTCTGAAATGCCTAATAACAAAGTTTGAGAAATATTTGGAATCTTTTGTTTGTTCAAAATTATAGCAACATTATCTACTGCAACCCCACAGCATATCGCTACGCAAATTTACAACATAATCCATGCAGTGGTTACTGAGATTACACAGCTAGGAAAATGCCAACAGACAGACAAACCGACAGACAAACAGACAAACATACCGACAGGCCCAAAAAACGTATTGTGTCAAAATCAAAAATTTTCGCGCTCACAATACTCCCCCTTCACCTACCGGTGTGGGAAGTAAAAACATTATGAACGAACTTATACTGAGAAATAGAAATTAGAACATCGGTGGCTTTTTCACAAAATATCGCAAGCGACAAGTTTCCCGAAAATAAGATTTTTGCACCAAATTACTGCTTTTGATGTTTTGCATCTGAATCCTAATCAAATTTACATCAGTCATAGGTCTAATATGGTCAAAATATTTATAGTAAGCACTGAAATAACCTTATGCCCAATAACAATTTTTCTATAGTAAATGCTATCTGTTAGAGGTGATGTGTTGTAATTTTCATAATTTTTGCCTCGTTGCTCTAGTTCGTTTGTATCTTTCTACTAAGTTAGTTGGTTTCTTCCATCTTACGGGTGTTTGTTCATTCTTCATGGCCTGCTAAGTTGCATGTACGTAGGAAAATTGAGAAACACCGATTTAACTGAAAATTTAAAATAAAACGAAAACTAAAAATGATTGATCTCAGCAATCCTATACTGTTACGGGGAGTGTTAAATGAGTGTTCCACAAAAAAGAGTCTGTTTGTTGTCGTATCCAGCAGGTTCCTATACCTGATGCTTTTAAACGGGTCACATAAACAGTACTCGGTTCCTCAGATGAAACGCTCAGGTACCGGCTTTGGTAGATAGATGGCGAACCAATACTTTTTAAAGTACTGCTTCCCAATATCTATATGTTGCTACTACTAGTACGTGTTTTGCCAGCCAGGCACTAACAGGCAATTTCATTTATTCGTCTGAGACCTAAATCACACTGACGAGCTTTAATAAAAGCGAAACGACGTCGTCTGTGATTGGTTTTCGGATGAATGAATGAAATTGCTACTCTTCAATTGGTTTGAAGTACTATATTGCATTTTGGACTGGTTACTGCAAATAACTTACAACACCGTCGTTTGACCCACAAGCGCCGCCTGTTCGAAAACGTGGATATGCGTATTTCTGGGAATATTAATTTTGCTCTGATTGTGCCCTCCCTTGGCGTAATTTGACGGCTCAAGCGGAATTTTACGCAGAGCTGCTCCCAAACCGCAATCGTTTTAGGCGGACAGCGGGAGTGCCTGCCTGAAGCCATTAATGCATTGGGCGACAAAACTTCCGGAGTTAACTGCGGATGCACTGATGCATTATTTATTAACAACCATGCTCTCTGTTATGGTAATTTTTGCATATTCATTTATATAAAACTCTATGCTTAAATTACGGATACAAATTAACTGTACAGGGTGGGGCACGTAAGATAACCCACTACCTTATCTCAGAAACTATGTGAAATAGAACAAAAAGTTAAACACAGATGTGGATTGATGTATCAGACTTTAATTTTATTATAATTTTGTATATACAGTCTGGCTTATTGTGTCTGAATAATTATCAGCTTTTTTATTTCAAACGGTACACCCTATATGTTTTTCGATTTGCAGATTACGCTCTTAAGTCCCAATACTTCTGCTGTGAAGCTGTTTCAAATTCTGTCTAAATCTAAATCTAAAAATCAATGTTTCTAAAAAACACATTTTATCCGCCCTGTAAGACACATGTCACTACTACCATGATCCTAAAATTCCACTAGAAAATGGATTTTAACGATTTTTGTATATCTATTGAGAAATAATATACAGGATGTTTGCTACAGTCATTGGAAAAAGCAATTTTTCGAAACACCGATATCTCAAATATTTCAAATTAATGGAACCCCCTGTATATTTTAGTTTGGTCGAATTCATTACTTAATTCTCTGAATAGATCTAGTGTATTTTTGTATAAGTGTGTCCAGTGTGTTTTCATATAAGTATGTCCTATACTTAAAGTCGACAGATTCCAAATAGTTTTTAATTCAAAGCCATGTTTTTCTTAATTATATTCGAAATACTGTAGATGGAGCGGACCCCCTCCCCCTATACTTTAGTATTGCCATATTGTCTGACTAATTCACTGTATTTTCATATAAACATCTAAAGTTGATAGATTATTGTTATTTATTTGTACTGTTAATTACAAATAATTGCCACCTCGAAGGCCAGGCCTTGTGTGAAGTAGTATTGGCATTTATAACATGAAAATGTACATTTGAAATTTTGCTAACCTAACTATGCTGCTGCCTACACGTTGCCTCCCCTTGTACTGATATTCATACACCTTTCGATGGTTCGACCTTCAGTGGATCCACCCTGAGCAGCAGCATGAATTCTTCATCAATTTTATCGATGATCTATCCATCTTAAACTTGAAATTTGGATGTGATGCCAAATAGTTTTCATTCTTTTAAGTGAAACTTGTATATCTCTCACGGAAATCCGAAATATTAGGTTATTAGTTATAGTAGGCTTTGGCTGACGTCAGACATGTTAAATTTCGAAGCCTTATTGTGCCCGAGAAATTTTATCAAATCGAGTCGTCACTGTATGTGGATGAACACGTTCAGAAATAATCGAAATTCCCTAGTTGCGTTACAGGTATATCGAACACTATCGAATAGAATAATGATTTAGAGATATAATTTGATCTTTGTGAAATTACTACTCGAAAAGGTATAGATCCAGTTCGGCATTTCATTAAAATGTTTTATTAACTTCTTCAAAGTATAAAAGAATCTCCCGCTGTTTCTATTCAGTCGTCCATATACCAGATTCCTCAAAATCCTTGGACATATTTCTTTAGTCCGGCATTCTATTATTCAGATACAATTTTCGATATTCCCGTAACGCATTTCGTTTATTTCTGATGTAACACTCGTAATGTCATAACCGTTCATCCACATATAATGACAACTCGCGTTTTAAAAGCCTTCAGGCGTCAAAGTCATATTTCGAATTTATGTTTATATGAAAATACAGAGAATTAATTAGCCAATCCGACAATAATAAAATTATACAGGGGGTCCGCTCCCTTTAAAGTATTTCGAATGTAAAAGGAAACATGGCGTTGAATTAAAAATTTTTAAATTATTTGGAATCTGTCAACTTTAAGTATAGGACATGCTAATATGGAACCACAGAGAATTAAACAGTGAACTCGACTAAATCAAAATGTAATGAGATATTATAAGATGTAGTGTTTAAGATGGATTGTGAGCAATTGCGGCACCCGTCGCGCAGAGAGCTTTCCCGTATCTAAATATTCATGCAAAACGTTATACGCATGGACACTTGTTATGACTATAGCCTGAAATAATTGACCTACTTTCGAGATTCCATCGTCTAAAATTATTCTAATATTTTTAACAATCATTTCTGGCGTAATGACTTCTGTTGGATGACCCGAACAGTCAGCATCACTTGTGCTAGTACCACCACAACGAAGCTGTTTAACCATTGAAACTAACAGCACAAAAAAATAAATTTAATCCATTTTTATGGGAACTAATGACACTAGCGCTTTCAATGGCATACACGAAATGACGCAGGTTGCTCAAAGTCTTATTATATTATCTACACAGAAAAAAGTACTGTTGCGGTTTCAATAAATTGTTAGTATTTAGTAGTTTACCCATTGCTTTGAGCATAATTATTTATAGTTATTTCAGATCCAATTCGTCAATAGAATTTAATCCTTATATTTGGATAAATTCAAAATAGTTACATATTTGCTCTGTTGATACGCATTATTCCTTTAATACTAGTATTGACATATAATGCATTCAAAGCATTCTTTCAATTATTGCTCAGCTCCACAAGTGAGTTACGTAGGCAAGGAGGTCACCCGTAAACCTGTGCTTACGGAAGCCATACTGGTGATCACTGCATGTTGAAAAAGAAGCGTTACGGTTGGAAATTCAAATTTTTCATAACCACAGCGAACTCTTCTGCAAACCTCCCCAATATCGTAGCTGCTTCAAAAGCGTGCAACCGATAAATCCCAGCCATATCTCATTTCACCCGGATGCAAGGTGTGTACAGAACTTTCCAGTGAGGTTTTGGCGCAGGCAGCAGAGTAGATCCTTGTTTCAATTTTCCGGATGTAGCGTGGCAGATAGCGGCGGGCTTGCACGGCACGCTTCTAACGATTCGGTATTCAGGGCGAGTGTCTCGGCGCCAGAGCCCTGAATTACTTCTGAAACACACCTTCTGAATCATCGGTGGGACTCTGACGGCAGGACGGCTCATGATCCGGTCAAACTGGACATCTCGATTTACGATAATTCCCATAGAGGCGAACAAATCCTACTATGCTCATATTGCTAATCCTACATCTAATAGTAATAATAAAAGGTCTTCGTTTCAACTTTGCGAATGTCAGCTGAGCTGCTTGTTTAACCTTTAGCTACACGCGCCTTGTTTTGAAACTTAAGTACAAGCGTGGTGTGTTCTGTACACCACTTACGGATATAATATATCTTAGGTAGTAAATGCCAACAAATTAATTGCAAAATTAGTATTAACACTATTAACGATTAAATCACAAAAAAACACTCATACCTTATCCCTGGGAAAGTATAGTATAAGGAACGTATAGTGTTACATATCGGAATAAATACATTTTTGTTTCACTAGTACAAGCGTGGTGTATTCTGTACACCACCTACGGATATAATATATCTTAGGTAATAAATGCCAACAAACTAATTGCAAAATTAGTATTAACACTATTAACGATTTTATTACAAAAAAAAAACGCTCATACCTTATCCCTGCGAAAATGTTCAACGTAGTGTTACATATCGGAATAAATAGGTACCTACCTTTTTGTTTCACTAGTAAGAGCGTGGTGTATTCTATGCTCCAGACGAAGCCGTATTAGCTTAACTATTGTCATTAATATAGCTTTTTTGTTTAAAGGGATTGTAGGTATCAAAAAAATATATTTATAAAAAACCCAAAACAACTGTATAAGATTGTTAAATAACAATAATAATATACTTTGTACACAATTAGAAGCGTGATGTATACTAAACACCAGACGGACTAGCGGACAAACTTTATTGCTCGGCAAGGTTTGTAAGACAACTGACGGCGAAGCAAGCTTTAAGTAAATACCATGTTTGAGGGTTAAGTAGAACGGCTGAGGTGACGCCTTACATCTCTCAGGAAATTCAACGTACTTAAAACCGATGGTTTGTCCAGTACGCCAGCGCTTGTAGTTAAAGGTTAACCAAGCATGTATTATCCAGTTACAATAGAAGGTACTATACTTAAAATTATGACAGAAATTGTTGTATATAACAATTTACAGAACAACAGTTTAAAACTCACATTCACATAGCCCTATTAGAATTTATAATAACAAATAACAATATCCGTTAAGTATGCTATTAAGGCCATCGAATACAACGAATAAATACAACGATTTGCGAACAAATCAGAATTATCTAGCACCTTAACAAGTTTTCCTTATATTTGTGTTTGAAAGCTGCGTATGGCGAAGATCTAAAACTAAAGCGAGGTTCATTACAAACTGCCGTCATATTATAAGTGAAAGATCTTTTATATAAAGAAGTTTCGTGACTAAAAATACCCAAAAGACGATTTGATCTGGTGCCTATTTCATGATATGATTGATTAAAGTTTAGTTTTCCCCACAAATGTCGTGGCTTATCTGTAACAATTAACTTATGTAATAAGCATGCCAAATGTAATTTGAGACGGTTATGCAAATTCAACAATTTAAGGTCCCTCAACCTGTAGCTAACATGATCACGCAACCTAAGACCGGAAATATACCAAATGCAAGCATTTTGTAATATTTGTATTTTATATTTTTAGCTAACATCAAGACATCGCATATAAACGACGTTACAACAATTGCAATAAGACTAGTGGTTCACATAATAATAACACAGTACCCATAATGATGTCCGTTGAACTTTGTTTACCTAAGTTCTGAATCAACGTTTGTTATCTAATAATAGAACCAGATTTTTCTCTTCAGATTTCTCTGGTAACACTTCATCATTGACAGAAATTCTTAAACTTTCAGCTACATTCGATTTATTTGAACCAAGATAAATAACAGTACATTCCATTCAGATTCGACTATCGCCGCAGAACCGACAGCTAATTTCTGATGATATCTTGAGCATCTGTTATTTCATTCTCTTCAAAGCTGTAGTATAGTTGGGTGTCATCTGCATATTGACGACAGCTCTAGTTAGATAAATTTTTACACATATCCATAGTGTATACCAAAAATAACAGAGGCCCAAGTATGGATCCTTGAGGCACACTGGTGGTAACATTGATCTACTGCGACATTTGACAGTTAACCACAACACACTGACTTCTCCCGGCCAGACGGGTTTCAAAGAATTTTACAGATGTGGTATCAAACCAATGGAATTGCAGTTTGGCGTGGTTGACCGTGTCAAATGCTTTTTTTAACCCCCGAGGTTCATCAGCACTATTGCAGTTCTTAAGGCTTTATTGTCCTATAACTCTCAGGGAGAGGGGGAGATAATGCACGGTCAGCTTTGCTGTCGTGCTATACCATGGGCTCCACCGACCGCCACGCTGCTGTGAACACTGTCGAGTCCAAAGTGTAACCAAGAGCAACCGAAGTACCAAGCGTGGCCAAAAACTTGATGAGCTGTTCGTAGATAGCTTTTTTAAATATTTTTGGTAACACACACAAGCTGATTGGGCTCAATTTAGACTCGTTTTAAGGGTTAGAAACTAAAATACATTACTCGCAGTTAAAATCGGAACACCCAGAATAAAAGGGAAATTCGCATTAAAAATGTGTCCACAGCTTAGTAGTACCATCTCTAATATACATCCAACCCTTGCTATTCATTAGGGCACCTTCATGGCACCTCCGAAAAGCTCCACACGTAAAAACAAAGCATGGTTTGCTGTTGACCAAACACTAAGATATCTGTTGCAAATGTGGCGATAGACTAGTTGGGTGTGTAAAGATGTCCCCTAGAAGACGACGACCCAGTTTACGCAGTTAACCTCCCCTGAACGGGGTCGGATTGTAGGCCAACGAGAACGTGGTGCTTCTTTCAGAGCAATTGCTGTAATGATGGGGCGCAGTGTAGCAACAGTCAAACCAGTATGGCGTGCATGGATCGAAGAAGGGCGAATGCAGCAGGTTAGAGACTCTGGACATGTAGGAGCACTACAGACCAGCAAAATATTCATCTACGACTATTGGATTCGAGACTCAAGCTGTTGGTGACGCTAGGTATGCAGTTATAGAAAGGACCATTCGAATCCATAGATTGCGTGAAATTTGACTCATGCCATATCTCCCGCATCTAGTGCTTCCCCTCACAGGTTTTTGCTGATAGCACACGACGGACACCTACGAAAGTGAACGACGTGATCTGCAGTTTGCTGTTGAGTGCCATGTACACCATCCTGTTGGTTTCATAGCTAGGAATGCCAGCATATTTACTTCTTATTCGGGGTACAACGACGGTGAATGAGATGTTAGAACCAGTTGTCTTTCCATAAGTTCGAGACGTCGGTGAAGGCCCTTTCCAATAATGCGCGTCATCATACTGCATGGATATCGATGAGGTTTCTATAGGAAGTTGAGGTTAGGGTGAGTCCCTAGTCCCCATGATCACCTTATTCATCGCCAGTTGAAAAAGTATGAAATTGGACGGGTCGCTACATTCACGATTTACTCAGTCCTTTGACCAAGCTCGTCGAACTGGAACATGCTGTGAGAGCAGCTTGTGAGGCTGTACCTCTAGAGTTTATTAGCACCCAGATTACGAGTATATCATGTAGGCTAGAGGAGTGCATTCATCAGCATGGATGGTCCACCCACTATTGACCTGTTGTATTTTTTATAAACTAATTATGGCAATTGGGTTCGTTTATTATCGTCTTAAGTCCTGCCGCATTTAATGAACTGCATTCTTTTTTCCTCATTACTTGCGAGTAATATACTAGTACGGTTCGACAAACATAAGAATCTTGATAACCATATATGAATCTTTGTATGTCTTGAATAGGCTAACAGTACAGAAACCGATACCGCGAAGTCACGCAAAACAAAGAAGGCCAGTCAATTGTTAATATATTAGGAATATGAAGTGTTAGGGTATGACTACTTTTTTGTCCAGTTGTCCATTATATTATTAAGAAAATTACACGGAATACAGTATTTTGAAGTGTACTTGCTACAGAAGAACGAGACAAGTCTAAAACCGTCTTTTGTCGAAACTAGTCTAATGTTTAAACATAAAGTCTTACTTGTTTTAAAAACAGCAAATTTGGCAAACCAATTATTGAAAGAATATCATCATCATAGTCACAATGTCTTAACAGGCATGTTTTGAACTCGCCAAATGCATTTACTCATTTTACGAGTTTCTCTTGGGATATCTTTAAGATCTTTAGTGCAGTAGTTTCCCATTTACTTTCTGCATCCTCATGCCGTTGACCAGATGGTATCTGCTGGTTCATCCGCCTTTAGGAGCAATTTCTCACCCCAAGGACAAGAAGGTGCCCTGAGTCTTCTCAACTTGTCCACCCAAAGCTGTTGGTTGAGAAGAGGTTACTGTTTATACCGACAGTAGTTCGGTTCCTTTTAGTCGCCTTTTACGACACGCAGGATATACGATGGGAGATATTCCAACCCGACCTCACACGGGTATGAAAGAATATAATGGACAGCTAATAGCAGTGTACCATATTGCTCCAAACCCAGTCTTGGTGGTTCAGTCGATGTCGTAGTTCGACTTGGTAGTATATCCGATATAAGTATCGATAAGCAGAAGCAGATATTGAAGGAAGAGAATCCGTTATGTTTCCTGTATGTTTTACATAGCTTGATATTCGTGCTTGTTTAAACATTAGACTCTTTTTGAGCCCCACATAGAGCAAACATAAAGCCAGCCCTGATCGTGACGATGTCCTGCGTATAAGAGCCAATCTCCTTACATACTCCTTATTCATAAGAGCGGCTATTTTAGAAATTTAGTTTCAACCTATTCTGAGACAATACTTACCAAAAAACCGACACCATTAAATTTTAACTGTGAATAGCTTCATCTGCCTAAGTAGCAGGCGTATGGACCATGGAGACTTTATATCTATATAGATATATTTTATTTGTAATATTGTTGCTACGATGTGTGTCCACAAGTGTTAAGCTAATTGCAAATGATCGTTAACTTTCCACTCCTTTTCTGATTACCTTGACTGGATTATCAGAGTTCACTGAACCGCGGATTGCTACCTTGCGGTCTGTTCCGGGTCTGCAGGATCATCGATTTAGCCTTTTCCTGCTAATGCGGGAATAGATTCGGTGGAGGTGTCATATCTGGGTCATATGTAAGTCCAGATGTTCCTCTATTACGTTGCTGTTCCGCTACCGATATACTATACTCAGCCTACATGTCGTAGTATCTAACCATAGGCCTTTCTCTCACAGGTAAATAGAAGGCCTGTTATCAATACAACACATTTTTCAGTTTTACAGCCCCTTACTTTCTAACCAATCTAATTCCACCTCCCTCCAAAAAATTAGACAAGCCCCTTAAACGGAAAAAAACGAAGTTTGAGCTGTTTATGTATTTTTAATTTTTTTATTTTTGCTGCGCCGCCACTGACAAAATTTCTAAGAGCTATACGCATTTTCGGATCTCGCCATTCCAGTAACACTGTGTCAGAAGTTTATTCAAATTAATGGGCCTATACCGTGATCTCAAATTGATCAATTTATCTACTGCGGTATTATTTTTGATGATACATAGGACTGTTTACTGTAAAAAGTCAGCAGAAAACTTGATCAAAATGAGAATAACACTAAAAAGAAAATTGTACTGCAATTTGAAATAGCCGATGATGACGTCAACTGTAGGGAACCAATGAGAAGCGTCCTTTCGTGGTCCGATGACTACGAGCGGATGCTATTGTTTTGTACCAGTGAGCTCTTATTGGTTCCCTACAGGTGACGTCACGACCTGGGCAGGATGTGTATGGATTCAAAAAATCCAATATTTAGAGCAATTTTTTTCGGTTATAAATACGATAGAAAAATTTTGTAAAATTATTTATGGCATCTACGTGGTGTCAGGGTTCGTTTAAGCCAATAAACCAAAAATATGGTATAGGCCCATTAATCGACAGTCTATCATGAGTACAACAAATCTTCCCGATTTGGTATCCCCCCAACATATCGGTGTAGGAAGCAATACAATATTGTTCAATGAGCTGTAATGACTGTAACAACTCACGCAGGTGGAGTCAGTAAGTGAGCTGTTACCATTACTGCGAGTTGGATACTATACTTTATGTATGTATATATATATATATATATATATATATATATATATATATATATATATATATATATATATATATATATATACTTGGCTGGCGCACCAAGTGAGGACAGTACATATTAGTGACCAAGTGAGGACAACGAGATAATGGCATCATTTTACGATAGATATTACGAAGATGTGCCATTTGATAAGAAACATTCAAATATACACATGAAAGCTATTTTACCGATGAGAAAATGGATACGTATATATCGAGACAAGTGAGGACCTTTCAATGAAAGAATTAAGTGAGCCACGATATACCCGCTTTTTATCCCAGAGAACAACGGAGGTCCGAAATCGGTATACAACGCACCAAGCGAGGTCATAGCTGTGTTGCCAAAATGACACCGCAATATAAGCCGTTCTACGACTTTTACTGAATGGGTGTTTTTTAAATTACACTTTACAACAACTACCCTGTTGTTGTAACGTGTAACCTGATGGACTTCAATGATGTGTGAATTCACAAATGCTTTGACATCATGTTCTGCTCCCATAGACATATGGTCATGAATCCTCCAAATAATTGATTTAGAATCAGTGTTATATAGATCTTTGTAACTACATTGTTTTTCCATTTATTGGTGAATAGTCTTTGAGACTTTGCTTTTGTTATTTTTGTGTGAATTTTAAGAATATCTGATTAATATTTTTCCTTTTAGTAAGGTGCTAAAATTTGGGTGATGGACTTTCCGTGATACTGAATAAAGTTGGTCGTTGTAATGTTCTGTACTTGGCTTGCCTTTACATAGTTTGAGGACTCAAGGTTTTTATCTAACGTGTGTATCTAACATTAACAATAAAACTTTGACAGATTATTATTACCACGGTGGGGTCGAAAAAGGTGCATGCTTTTGAAATATCGTCTTTGTGATGGCGGATTTATGAACATAAAATTAAGTCAAGTTGAGTGATTTAGTACTTCGCACACATTGCGGTGATACCAGTTTATTGTTTTCCCATACCGTGAAGCTATAATCTGAGATCTTTTTGCAACCAAATACAAGCTGCACCGCTATTGACACGATTTCTAAAAACCTTACGCGCTTTCCAACCTTGCAACGGAAATAACACTGTGTTATATAGTACAGAACGGTCTAAAGCAATACCCTTATGTATACAACAGAAAATTGGGGTTTTCAATTAAAAGCCAAACGCGTTTACCCTCCTCGCTAAGCTAATAGTATTTGCTAGTAATACTGTGTCGAGATTTCATCAAAATCAGTTCAATATTTTCCACGCTACAGAACGATCTAGAACAATGCCATTATTACGTATACATCAGGAAATTCTTGGTTTCTGCAATAGGCTAGACAATGTTCGGATGGATCTAAAAAAGTGTCACAGGTCAATGGACAGCCTATTATGAATACAATAAGCTTTTCAGTTTTACAACCCCTCACCCCCCAACGATCCCAATTTCTCCCTTACCAAAAAAGTAGAAAATGATCAGTCACGTCTCAAACGCCTAAAAACGATGTTTGAGATGTTTTTATATTTTTAGTTTTTTTCATTATTGCTGCGCCGCCACTGATACGATTTCTAAAAACCATACGCATTTTCATTCTCGACACAGTAATAATACTATGTCAAAATTTCATTAAAATCAAACAAAAGTTTCCACCAAATACAGAACGACCTAAAGCAAAACTCGTATTTGAAGTCCCTTGTTTTCTGCAATACGCAAGGCACTGTTAGGATGGACCTAAAAAAGTGTATTATGCCGCTGGGTCTTTCTCTCACAGGTCAATGTGTTTGCGTGTAGTCTGTATATGTGTGTGTAATGGCTTTACTTTTAGCATTTAGATTTTACATTAAATTATTAAATGTTACATCATTATGCGGAATTAACCCAAGATTGACAAGTTTCATATATTTGGCCATTTTTTGATAAGCTTTAGACAGCCTATTATGAATACAGCAATTTTTTCATTTTCATAGCTAGAGATGTGTAGAACGGTTCTGATCCGGTTCATTGATCCGGATCTTTAAGGTGACCTAACTGAACCGAATCCTAAATTTAATCTCAACGGGTCAACGGGTCAGTCGGGTCATAAATTCGGCGGCTTGTTCATCAGAATCACAAAGCATGATGGTGCGTGCCACAGCGATATATGTCGGTCAGTCGATATGACGATTGGCGATGTTCAGTTTTCGGTTAAGTGTTCTGCTTAAGCTACAGGATAGCCATAATGCTCAATGTTCTGGGATCTGAATTTAAAAGAATATTTAGATAGATATTTTAGGGCGAATAATAAATGAATATTTTTCTTGTCTGGTGAGTTGTGGCTGTTTATAGTAGAGACAAAAAATTCCTTTTACGTGCTAGGAGTGTATTTTAACAAATACGAGAAACTCAAAACTGAATAATTATTTACTCAAATCGAAATTTATAAAGAATAGTATTAATACATATACATCTTCTAGGTACATATTTATAAAAACATAAATATCATCTGATATAAAGATAAAACAAATTAATAAATTATACATGAAGTGTACTGCACTGTACTGGCTCATTTCCGTCTGCACCGAGTACCCAGATTGGGCGGTTCCCTCGTGCTTCGGTTGACTAATCGTTCACCTTCGATCTTGAGATCGAAGGTGAAGGATTGCATTCGCTAGTCGGGATCCGACTGACTCGTGAACCGGATCATTGTTCCGGATCTTTGAGGTGTTCTAGATCCGGTGATCCGCATCTTAAAAATGACCCGATATGCCCATCTCTATTCATAGCCCTCCACCATCCATCCTGTAGTACAAAATTATTACATTATTTCCAACTTTCAGCATGCGCACAGGTCATTTTAAAGTTATACAGGGTGAGTCAAGCTCAACGCCTCGGACTCTTGTGACCAAACGATACCACTTTTCGAAAAATCGACTTTGCGAGTGTATGTAGGTCGAGTTGGACTACATTTAAAAAATAATGACCTTTATACAGGGTGTCTAATAAAAGCGTGACATATCAAAGCTGTTTTTTTAAATGGAATACCCTGTACATTATTGCATATTTAGACTCCAGTGCATTTTAGTGTGACTTTATGTAACACACATGGGACTTTAAGCGAACTGTTTAGGTGCAAAACACAATTTTGGGTATAGGTAGATGTCAGAAAAAAATTGAATATCGCAGCTATTATAAATCTTAGAGGGCTGTGACTTTGCCATGTTACTAAGCATGAAATGTATCAGCTTACGTTAGACGGTCGAGTTCGAATTACATTTGTACTTGGACAAATCGGTAGATCAATTAAGGAAACTTCAATCAAAGGTAACTTGACTTTTTCAAAGGGAATGCATAATTTTTTTTATACGATCAAATGTGCAATTTGATAGGCTTTCTAATTATATCAGGTTGTGAATATCAATCTATGGTAGTTTTTATTAAATTTCGAGATTTCAATCAAATCAGTGTCTTTCAATTTCCCTACCTATAAACAAACTAGCAGGCCATGAAATATAAACAAAATCATATTCAGATGGGATAAAACAACTAACTTAGCAAAAACATCCAGCAGAACTATAGTAAAAGAACAAGATTATAAAAATTCCCTACAACAAATCAACTCTAACCAGAAACAACGGCGATAACATGTCTAAGGTTAAAGAGAAGCTGAAGTATGACAGAAATGGATGACTTTTACAGCCTACTAGCGACTGCAATGTACTACAGATCAAAAATTTCCAAAATCACTAAACACTTTGAAATGAAAACAAAACTTCCAGCGATCGTTGCCGTCAGTCTAATATCTTCAGAGCGCAATTTCACATTTAATGGCATAAAACAGTAGTCATTTCCGTCAAAGGCAAGTGATACCTCTCACTGTCGTCCTTTGAACCTTTCAGTATCTATTAGCAAGATCACAAAAAAGGAATACTGACAAATCATATTTTAATTTTCTGCCAGGTAAATTATGTTTAATTATTAGAGCAGATTTTTAATTTATTCTTCATTTTCGGCAATCTTGCTTATGAGTATTGAAAAATTTGCAGAACTCCAGTCAGAGGTATCGGTTACTATTTTTTTAAATCATGAAATGTGAGATTTTATTCTGAAGCTATTAAGCTGCCAGCAACATTACGTGGTAGATTTCCTTTCATTTCAAAATTCACAATGGTTTTGTGAATCTTCAATCTTTAGAATATTGTAGTAGCCGGTATGCTGTAAAAAATACCTATTTCTGTCATACTCCAGCTGCGTTTTGACCTTAGATGTGTTATGTCTGCTATTTCTGGTTAGAATTGATTTGTTGTTGTTGATTTGTTGTAAGTCATTTTTATAATTTTGTCCTTTTACTTTAGTTCGTCCATAACTATCTGCTAAGTTAGTTGTTTTGTTCCATCTGAACAGTTTTTTGCTCATATTTCATGGCCTGCTAAGTTGCTTATAGGTAGGAGAATTGAAAAACACCGGTTTTACTGAAAGTTTGAAATTAAATCAAAACTACCAGAGATTTATATTTACAACTGCATATCATTAGAAAGCTTATCAAATTGCACATTCGATGGTATAAAAAAAATTATGCATTCCCATTTGAAAAAATCAAGTTACCTTTGATTGGAGTTTACTTGACTGATCTACCGATTTGTCCAAGTACAAATGTAATTCGAACTCGACCGTCTAACGTAAGCTGACACATTTCATGCTTAGTAACACGGCAAAGTCATAGCCCTCTAAGATTTATAATAGCTGCGATATTCAATTTTTTTCTGACATCTACCTTTACCCAAAATTGTGATTTGTACCTAAACGGTTCGCTTAAAGTCCCATGTGTGATACATAAAGTCACACTAAAATGCACTGGAGTCTAAATATGCAATAATGTACAGGGTATTCCATTTAAAAAAACAGCTTTGATATGTCACGCTTTTATTAGACACCCTGTATAAAGGTCATTATTTTTTAAATGTAGTCCAACTCGACCTACATACACTCGCAAAGTCGATTTTTCTAAAAGTGGTATCGTTTTGGTCACAAGAGTCCGAGGCGTTGAGCTTGACTCACCCTGTATATGCGTTGTGCGGCCGATTCGGGTTCAGTACGGTTGACGGTTACATGAATTTCAGATCGATCCGAAAATATACCTACTCGAAGAACAATAATAGTAAAAGGGCAAGAAAGACGCTTACAAAAAATACTCAGGTGGTCCTCTGTCGTCTATATCACCCGGTCCTCGTTTATCACTTCTAATAGTATAAACACGTAAACACTGTATATTATACATAACAGGTAGAAAATGCGAAATTAGCTTAACAATCCTAATATCTTCGAGTGATTTACCACCGCCTACCGGTCCTCACTTATTCCACCTATTCGTATAGAGGTATACTAATTCAACGTCCATGCAGTAAAATAACATTCATTAATATGTGCTAGTACGGATTTCAGTTGAGTGAAAATAAATACAACTGAATGTAAAATTAACCTTTGCAGGGATGTAGGTAATTTGGTATCTTAGATAAGAACTCTGTTAAAATTTGACCATTATAGGGAAAAAAATCAAATTATCTGTGACTGAGGTTTCTTTAATTAATCTACTGATTTTTCCAAGTTCAAAAAGATTTCAAATTTAACCGTCTGACGCACCTTATGCTCAGCCGTACCGAAAAGTCGTGGCCTTCTAAGATCACTGTGATACTCAATTTTTTTCTGATACCTACTTATACCAAGAATGGTGATTTGCACCTAAACAGTTCGTTTAAGGTTCCATATAAAATACATGGGGTCAAACTAGAATTTACCAAGCAATCTAAATACGCAATAATATATTCCACTCCATTCATTTAAAAAATGTAATTTTATTATGAATCACCCTGTATAAACTTAAAAATTTAAGTGAAAATATTTTAACGTTATAGCAGTCAAGGGTTCCCACCCCCCACCAAGTGACAGCCTTTTTAAATATGTGTTAGTAAGTCAACAATCCTCCGTCCGCACAGTGTTGGCCCACCCTGTATAGGTAAATAAACATATCAAATGTCTCCTAGGTCAGTATTCGGATAAGTCTGAAAAGCCTAGAATTTCATATTTTTAGGGCAATCGAGGGTATTTTATGTTTACAAGAAATTTTCGGGATTTCGACTCTCCCATCCCCACCTTCCCAATTTCATCCCCTCCCAAAAACGGTAGATGATTGGTAACTTATAAAAATAATTCTGAGGGGTTTTGTCTCTCACTACACCAACGCGAAGCTGTTTATAAAATGAATTTTTACTTCCCACACGATAGGTGAGGGGAGTATTGCGATCGCGAAAATTTTCGATTTTGAGATAATACGCTTCTTGGGCGTTTTATGATGTGTACATAACGAAAATCCACGTCACTCATTTCCGTCGGTCTGTCTGTCTGTCTGTCTGTCGGTCTGTCTGTCGGTCTGTCTGTCGGTCTGTCTGTCGGTCTGTCTGTCGGTCTGTCTGTCGGTCTGTCTGTCGGTCTGTCTGTCGGTCTGTCTGTCGGTCTGTCTGTCCGTCTGTCTGTCGGTCTGTCTGTCGGTCTGTCTGTCGGTCTGTCTGTCGGTCTGTCTGTCGGTCTGTCTGTCGGTCTGTCTGTCGGTCTGTCTGTCGGTCTGTCTGTCGGTCTGTCTGTCGGTCTGTCTGTCGGTCTGTCTGTCGGTCGGTCTGTCGGTCTGTCTGTCGGTCTGTCTGTCTGTCGCGTTCTTCTACCCTCGTAATCTCAATAACCGCTGCATGGATTGTGATGAAATTTGGGCAGCGTTATGCTGTGGGGTCGTAGTAGGTAATGTAATGTAATTTTGAAAATCGTTATACGGGGGGCGGAACGAAGAATGTCAAATATGCCTCAAACTTCGTTTTTAAGCGTTTTAGGGGTTCCTGATCATTTTCCATTTTTTCTTGGGTGGGGGTGAATTTGTGGTGGTTGGGGGGTGGGGGGTTGTAATACTGAAAATTTTGTTTTATTCGCAATGGGCTGTCCATTAATATGTGAATGAAAGGCTTAGCGGCATGATACACTTTTTTAGGTCCATCCGAACATTGCATGCTTATTATAGAAACCACGGGACGTTGAGAATTTTCCGATGTATACATATTAGATCGTTCTGTATTTTATAATGTTGAAATTACTGAATTGACGTTCATCAGAATTTATGATGTACACATACGAGTATTGTTTTAGATCGTTCGATATCGCGTAACGCGAAAATTGTTCAATTGATTTTAATGAAATTTTGACATAGTATTACTCCCAAGCCGAGGATGAAAAACGCGTATGTTTTGGAAAAATAGTGTCAGTGGCGGCGCAGCAATAATAAGAAAACTAAAAATATAAAAACAGCTCAAGCATTGTTTTTAGGCGTTTTACGGGTTCCTGATCATTTTCAAATTTTTTTGGGTGGGGTGAAATCGGGGCGGTTGGGGGGTGGGGGGTAGTAAAACGGAAAAATTTGTTGTATTTATAATAATCCGTCTATTGACCTGAAGAAGAAATACCTAGCGGCATATTGCACTTTTTTAGGTCCATCCGAACATTGGCTTGCCTATTACAGGAACCAATTTTGTGATCTGCACATACGAGTTTTGCTTTATTTCGTTCTATGTATCTTGCGCAAAGCGAAAATTATTGAATTGATTTTAATAAAATTTTGACACAGAATTACCGCTGCGAGAATGGAAAACGACTCTGTTTTTGAAAAACCATGTCAGAGGCGGCGCAGCAATAATAAAAAACATAAAATCAGCTCCAACTTCGTTTTTAGACGGGTTGGAGGCTCTAGATTGTTTCGGATTGTCCAGTTCAAGCATGTAGAAAAAACTGTGGCGCCCTAGTTCCTAAGAAGGGAGACGTAAGAAACTATTTACGAGGGTTTCTGTGTTGGATGTTGTTTTTGGAGGCGGATGGGCGATCATTCAGTTGCAAGGGGATTTTAGGCTATAGCTTCATGCAATGGGAAATAATAAAATGGTATCATCATTATGTGTGGGAAGTACTGAGTCAATCAACTTGTCTCCATTTTTACCTATTACTACCCAGCACCATGCTGCTATTTATAAAAATATCGTCCTCTTAAAAACGCAACTTTCGGCATGCGCACAGGAGACTTTCATGTGATGTATTCGTTGTGCGGCCGATTTGGTTTTAATGCAGTTGTCGTTTACGAGAAGAGCAGGAAAGACGTTTACAAAAAATACTCAGGTGGTTCTCAGTTTGTCGTGCATGTCAGCCGGTCCTCGTTTATCAGTTCTAATAGCATAAACACGTAAAGACAGTAAACATGACATGCAGAAAAGTCGAAATTAGCTTAATAATACTAATATCTACGAGTAAGTCGCCACCGCCAGCGGTCCTCGCTTATTCCCCCTATTCGTACAGAGATATACTGATTCAGCTTTCATGGAGTAAAATAACATTCATTAACATGTGCTACTACGGATTTCAACTAAGTGAAAATAAATGCAACTAAATGTAAAATTAACCTTCTCCTTTGTTAAAATTCGACTATAGGGATGTATTTACCGCGTGGCACATATAGCGAAAAATTCGACCCCTCTACTAACTTAGTTCAACGGATCTATTTTGAACGTCTATTGACTAGTCTAGGCACTGCGACTACAGGAGCAAGACTTTTTCAATCAGACCAACTGAAATAGGACATGACTCGCTTTGCTTCACAGTCATAATTGCTAAATCGCTGATGTTGAAAATGGTATCGCCCTTCGTTATGAAAAACAAGTATTCCTGAGAAGAACTGAATCAATAAACTTGACTTCTATTTTTTTAATATCTGACCATGTTTTGGGAATTATTCAATATTTGTAGACGCGTAATTCGAAAATTGATTTAATTTAACGCGTGAATCAGTTGACTGCACTTTCGGTTGGCATTTGGCGTCATAAAACGTGTCTATGCCTGTGATACAATAAAGTTAACTAGAAAGGCAACAAATCTGTAACAAGAATATACTGTTAGATAAGGGTAGATATGCTTGACAGGGGTACAACATTTATGAATTCAGGAATTTGTACTGTACAGTTATATATGAGGTTCAATCAATATGAACAATAATTGACTAACTTAGTACTTCCCACACATTAAAGTGATATCAGTTTATTATTTTCCCTTTGCATTAAGCTATAGTCTGAGATCCCCTTGCAACCAAATCATCACCCTCCTGCCCTCAAAAAACATCCAACACAAAAGCTCTAGTAAATAGTTTCTTGATACTCCTCTCCGTAGGAACTAGATCGACACTGGTTTTATTCTTCGAGCTTTAATTGGATGAAACGAAACGACCAGGAACACCCAAATCGCCTAAAAACGAAGTTTGAGTTATTTTTATATTTTTAGTTCTGACACGATTTTTAAAGACCATACGCATTTTCCATCCTCGTCACGGTAATACTACTGTGTCGAAATGTAATTAAAATCAATTTCAGGTTACATAATACAGAACTATGTAAAGCAATACTCGTATACAACATACGTCAGAAAAAATCCCTCAGTTTCTGTAACAATCAAGGCAACGTTCTGATAAACCTAAAAAGTGTATTATGTCGCTAGGTCCTTTTTTTGTAGGTCAATGGAGAGCGTATTATGCATACAAAAACTTTATTAGTTTTGCAACCCTTCACCTCTCAACCCAACCACCTCAATTTCACCCCCACTCAAAAAACAGAAAATGATCAGGAACCCCCAAAAGGTCTAAAAACTGGTTTGAGTTGTTTTTATGTTTTTAGCTTTTTTATTGTCGCTGCGCCGTAGTGACGGCACGATTTCTAAAAAGCATACCCATTTTCCATGCTTGGCACGGTAATCATACTGTGGCAAAGTTTCATTAACGATCTAAAACAATTTTCGTATGTGTATGCATATATCCGAAAATTCCAAGCCCATTGGTTTTTGTAGTAGGCAAGGTAATGATCGGATGGACCTAAAGGACCGCCGCGCCGCTAGCACTCTTTAATAGGTCAATGGACGAATGGAAAATACTTTAGGAGAAGGCGTATAGCTTATTTCCAACAAAAAAGTTAGGTATATAAAGTAGAGTCCGATTTTCAACTGTTTCAGAGATACCTAAATTTGACTTTCATTGAAATGCAGACCTCCAAACGAAAACCATAATAAAACAAAATTTCATCGTCGGATTTTGGAATTTTTAGTATTAGTGATTAGAAAAGACGATGTCACGTCATTATTTACTAAAAGAAAGTGATCATGTATCAAACACTCAAACTCGAGATAGTATCAAAATCAGCATGTTTTGAAAAGTGACATCAAGAAACATTACAAAAAAGGAATTTATCTTAAAAGATCGCCAAATAGTTAACCACGTACTTTACGGTAAATACATGCCCATCTTTCTAGTTATCCATTGGTATCACAAACTTCTTATAAATGGTAAACATAGGCAACAAAATTGCATTTAAGCTCTAGAGGTGTATTGGATCTCGGGGACCGCAAAATTTCAACAACCGTATGCAAAAACGTGTCATCGGATTTTTAATTTTTGTGTACTTTAATAATGTTCTATTGCATCATAAAAAAGAGATCTATCAACTAAAACTTCAGTATAGGGTCTACAAATTGTATGATATTAGAAGAAAACTTCAAGTTTTAACTTAAAATCGAATCGTCTTAAAAAGTCGCTAGGTAATTTCTTAAAAGATGGTAGATAATCAAGCAGAACATGCAAGCCACTTTATAAAGTATCGTGTATCCATAGATTTTCACAAGTGTATAAATGAGAGGTTGTAAATAATCCAGAACGAAGTAGGGCTAAAATTAAGCATGATATCTTTAGGGAACAACCTCGTATTATGGATCAGTCATGAACATACATACGCTAAAGCTGAAACTGTAGATTTTGTGCTGTGGATCAACAGTAATGAACGCACGCCTGCGCAAATTAAGATACAGTAGGTTGTGACAGCTGCGTCTCTACTTTTAGAACGGGCAACGGCGTTGGTGTTCACGCATACACGGAAATCATCCTACAGCTCCACCTACGCTGTTGCTGGTATTTCTTAGCGGAAGATGTGGTTCACTGCGCCAACAGCTGGTATGTATCCGTACATCCGTACCATTTCATGCCAGTACACATTTTGGAGGAAGGCGATCCTGTCAGAAGAATGGATTTTTGTCGACCTATGCTTCATGTGGATGCCGGAGATGCAACTTTTTTAAGTAGGATTCTTTGGACGGATGAATTCATACATAACTGAAAATCTACGGTTACAAGACACTTTATAACGTGGTCTGCATGTTCTGTTTGTTTGCCTAACTTCTTAAGACGAATCTATTTTAAATCGCAACTTGAAGTTATCTAAAATTACAGTTTTGAGGCCATATACCGAAGTTTTGGTCAACTGATCACTTTTTATGACTAATCGTGATGTGATAGCGCATCACTCAAGTAACCATAACAAAAATTAAAAACCTGATGACAAGCTTTTGCCAAACCGTCTGTTGAATTTTTGCACTCTTAGCGATCCAATATGCCTTTAGAGTTTAAATCTCTTACTGCATATGTTTTACCACATTTACAACAAGCTTATGGTACCAATGAACAACTAGAAAGGCATGTGTTTACCTTAAAGCGCACGGTTAATTATTTGGTGATATTTTAAAGATTCCTCTTTTTGTAACGTTTTTGAAGTCACTTTTCAAAGCATGCTAATCTTGACACTATCAAGAGTGTTATACCTGATCCCTTTTTTTAGTTGGTAATGACGTGATAGCATATTTTCTAAGGACTGATACCAAAAATTTCGAAATCCGACAATACAATTATGTTTTATTAGGGTTTTAGTTTGGAGGCCTGCATTTTATGAAAATCTCTATAATGAATACAACAAATTTTTGAGTTTTATCAAGTATTCAAGTATCATGATGTGTCGATTGATTCGCTGTCTTCAATTATCTTCAGGGGCAGCTCATGTGAATTGAAATGTATAGGCAATGACATCTGAAACAGATATTACGAAACACCTGCCGACACGTTCCAAATAAATCTGTTACTTTGAGACCTTTTCTGTGCCTACCTGATACCTACCTATTCCTTGACAAATAAAATCAAATGAAAATTTGTCCTCAGTAACGTAATCTGAAGGCTTGATACCAGGTGACTACACATCTGCTGTTCACGTAGAACTGGTGTTTTTACTAGCAACATCGATGTAACAACTAAATACTACTGGAGTTCAGCTCTAAAGGTGGACAGAGGATGTTTTTTAAACTGTGGAACAGCAGCGGTTCCTGAATTTTTGAAAGGAGGCGCACAAAAGTTTAAATAAAAAAATACCCAAAAATCCTACCAGAGATTATTTAGGTCGCAGCTGCAGTCTGCACATACGTATACATATGTATCTTTATACGAGTAGGAGGAATAAGCGAGGACTAGTGGCGGCCGTAAAGGACTCAAACATCAGTATTGTTATGCTAATTTCGACTTTTTCACGTCATGTGTGCAGTGTATACCTGTTCATACTATTAGAACTGATAAACGAGGACCGGGTGATATACGCGGCAAACTGAGGACCACCCGAGTATTTTTTATCGATCTAAAAGAATGGTTCATTTTAATTAACCAGAGTTGGTCATATGGTTTAGGTGTACCTAAGTTGCGTTTTTTAAGTGGATGAAATTTGAAAAGCGGCATGCTGCTGGGTGGTAATAGGTAAAGCTTCATTTCATGAAAGCTGTGCGTTGGCGTAGTAAAAGGCAAAACCCCTCAGACTTCTGTTTGAGCGTTTTATGAGTTAATCATCTACGATTTCTGGGAGGGGCTGAAATTGTTAAGGTGGGGAGGGTGGAAACCTTGAAAATTTGTTGTAAACATAAAATACCCTCCATTGGCCTAAAAATATGAAATTATATAGGTACTTTTTCAACTTATTCGGTTACTGACCCAGTAGACATTTGATACGTTCATTCACATATACAGGGTGGACCAATAGTGAGCAGATGGAGCATTGTTGACTTACTAAAACATATTTCAGAAATCTGTCACTTGGTCATGGTAGGGACCTTTGAGTGATATAACGTTGAATATTTTCACTTAAATTTTGATGTCTATATAGGGTGGTTCATATCAAACTTACATTTTTTTGAAGGCGACTCCCTATACATTATTGCATTATTGAATTCCTTGGTGAATTCTAGTGTGACTCAATGTATCTTATATTGAACTTTAACGAACCGTTTAGGCACAAATCAGCATTCTTGATATAAGTAGGTATCAGAAAAAAATTAAATATCGCAGTGATTATAAATCTTAGAAGGCCGAGACATTGCGGTACGACTAAGCATGAGATGCGTCACCTTAGGTCAGACGGTTAAATTCAATTTTTTTTTGTACTTAAAATCAGTAGATTAATTAAGGAAACTTCAGTCACAGAGAACTTGATTTGTTCAAATAAGATTACCCATTTTTGTTTACAGAATCAAATGCAGAATTTGATTACCCAATCACCTCAATCTTTTTAGTTTCCATTTTATTTAAAATTTTCAGTCAAATCAGTGATTTTCAGTTTTCCTACTTATAAGAAATCTAGCAAGTCATGAAAAACAAACAAAAGCCCGTTAAGATGGAAGAAACCAACTAACTTAGTAGAAAGACACAAACAAACTAAACAACACAACAAACGGAAATTCCTTACAACACATAATCTCTAACAACAGCGATAAGAAATCTAATGACAATGACCAGCTGGCGTATGACAGAAGTGTTATTTTTCCACAGCCTACCAGCTATTGAGATCTACTAGAGCTTGATAACAAAAAAGGATTAAAAATATTGAAACAAAAAAAAACTACCAATGATTGCTGCTGACAGTTTAGCATCGTCAGAATGAAATTTCACATTTAATGGGATAGAAAAGTAGTCATTTCTGTTAAGTCAAAAGTAAAGATATCTCTAACTGGAGCACTCTGAGCATCTATTGATGTGATTGTTAGATTTTTTTATTACTCCATGTTGTAACTGTGTTTATTTCATGTATGTTCCTACCAAGTAAATAATGTTTTATCATATAACATACTGCAATTCAGTTTTCATTTTTTGCGATTTTGCTAATAAGTAGAAGTACCAGTGAAGAATTTGAAGGGCTCCAGTCAAAGGCATCATCACTTTTGACTTACGGCTATTTTATGGAAATAAATGTGAAAATTTATTCTGAAAATATAGATACTCTCCTGCCAGTAACGATCGCTGGTATTTTGTCTTTTATTTAATTTTTTTGTACCGATTTTGGATATTTGCGTATAGCTAATAGGCTGTGAAAAGTAAGCCTTCTTGTTGCCGCTGTCGTTTCTGGTTAGAGCTGATATCTTGTAAGACATTTTTATAATCTTACCTCACTAATCTAGTTTGTTTGCGTTTTTATGCCAAGTTAGTTGGTTTCTTCCATCTGAACAGGTTTTTGTTTATTTTTCATGGACTGCTAGATTGCTTATAAGCTGGGAAAGTGTAAAACACCGATTTGACTTAAAATTTGAAATAAAATGAAAATTAAAAAAGATTGATTCCAACAATCCTACATTGTTGGAAAGGTTATCAGGTTTTAGATTCGATGGTATAAGAAAAACTAGGCATTCCCATTTTAAATAATCAAGGTACATGTGATTGAAATTTCCTTAATTATTCTACTGATTTCTCCAAGTACAAAAAGAATTCAAATTTGATCGTATGACCTAAGATGACACGTTTTATGCTTAGTCACACCGTAAAGTCACGGCCTTCTAAGTTTTATGATCGCTGCGATATTCAATTTTTCTCTTATACCCACTTATACCAAAAAAAAGTGATTGGCGCCTAAACGGTCCGTTTAAAGTTCCATATAAGATACATGAAGTCACACTAGAATTCACTAAGCAATTCAAATATGCAATAATATATAGGCGATTCTATTAAAAAAATGTTAGTTTGATAATCAGCCTATATAAACGTTAAAGTTTGAGTGAAAGTATTTTAACGTTATAACCTTCAGGGGCCCTACCATGATCAAGTAACAGATTTTTGAAATATCCTTCTAAGTCAACAATCCTCCGTCTACTCACTATTGGCCCACCCTGTATTGCATCTATCACATAATAATATGTACTCTGAGAGGAATTCACATATTTTGTTGGAATGTTTGAAAAGAAAAGCATTTTATAACTTATCGAATTTTTAAAGCTGAAGCTGGATTGACATGAAACGAGTGAAATCGGGTCAAGCCAGACTAAAAACTCTTAGGATGCTTATCGGAGCAGCTACAATCTGACGAACTTGGAACGATTTGACTCGGATAGCACTCTACTCTCTCAGACACTCTCTCACTCTCACTCTAAAATATGCTTCTCAGTTGTACAAAAATGAGCTTTAACAATTTCAAAAGGCATATCACATGGTATCTAAAACGTCAGTTGAATTGACCATCTTAGATTCCAAACGAAAATTGTATCACTCGATATTAAACTAATTGAAACACCTGCTAGTTCTCACGCATAAGGGCATGGTTCATGATTTCAGAACTGTCTAGTAATCACTATACCGAAGATCCTACTCCTTTCAAGAATTAAACCCTTCATGCATAGAGCGATGACCTGCAATCTAAAACTTTTCTGCCATAAAAGCCGCTTAGATCTCATTCCAAATGTTCCTCATGATGGGGCACTTGTGAACAAAATTATGACTCGCAACACCTAATTTTCTTCTCAAAGACAGCAACGTGTAATATGGGAAGCTAAACAATCAAGTACACAAAGAGAAGGCGAAATATCGTGAGAGGCATTAGTCTGCCGGTATTTCATCGTTGCCGAATTTCAGGACCTCACTTGTCGCATGCACTGGTATGTAACGTATATGGGGTGGCGGTATACAAACTCGAGAAACCATCTGGTGCCAAAGCGGTGAACTAAAATGTATACATTTACCATAAAACGAAAAAAATGAGGACCAGCTGAAATTTTCAAATTTGACTCAATACCATATCCGCAACTCACCACAAAAATTTCAAGCGAAGTCCTTGTGAGGTCCGTATATTGGTCCTCACTTGGTCGCGGTCCTCACTTGTTATGCAGATTTTGCACGGGCTAGCCTCACTTGTACCACGGGCCAAAAATATATATATATATATATATATATATATATATATTTATGTATGATTCAATGACATACACAATATTCACAATTTAAGCTCACCTCTGTCACTTAAATCAATAATGTCACCCTTTCAAATTAACGTTTGACGTTTCATAGCCAACCTAGCGGTCGAATGTGTGAAACCTTAGACAAACAAAGAGAGAGGACGGAACGCGGGACTTACATTTCTGTTCCCAAAAAGTAGCAAAAATGTACCAAAAGCGCTAGTAATTTACCTTTGGTAAGTGATTCCTGGCTCCTTCCTGCTGCTGTGGCTTTTACAACCGTAAGCTGCACACCCTACCATTATGCACACCACAATATTTTACAATGATTGGTCTTAAAAACGCTAAATATCATAAAAAAATGTTTTGACAGCTATTCATTTTCCGTCACAGCTAATTCATATAGCATCAAACAGGCGTGCGGTATCCCCTCTCTTTCCTTATCTAAGTGTGAAACGATATACTTATCTTGGAACATGTATAAATGAGAACAACGACTGCTGTGTTGAAACAGGAATACCCATGCAGAAAGCCAGAAATACATGCTTAAAAATGAAAAAAGTGCTAAATAGTCGACATCTGAGCCTGGAATTGAAAATGCGGCTTGTGAGATGTACGTATTTTCTGTACTGCACTATGGGTTGAAAACGTGAACAATAAAAAAAAATAGGTTCCCAACACCTCGAGAGTTTTGAACTGTGGATGAATCGTCGAATTCTGAGAATATCCTGGGTGGACAAAGTTACAAACGAAACAGTATTAGTAAGAATGGAAAAATAAAGAGAAGTAATGCTAACCATAAAGACAAGAAAATTACAGTACCTGGGACACATTATGAGAGGGAGAGATATCATCTACTTTAGGTAATAATAGAAGAAAAAATCGCAGGAAAAAGAACGATAGGAAGGAGAACAAATCTGTGGCTGAAAAATATGGGGGATTGGTATAATTGCTCCAATAACCAGCTACTTAGAAAGGCGGTTTCCAAAGTTCGAATTGCCTTGATGATTGCCAATTAGAATGGGGATGGCACCTAAAGAAGGGGTTTCACAGCCACAGTTATTACGGCATCTATTTAATTGTAAGCATTTAAATGGGGTCAGCGCTGGTATCCTAGGCACTGTTCATAATCCACGGTTGGATCGTGGGATATGAAAAATAATTCACGCTGTTTGTTTATGGGTAGTATAATTTGTTAAGGAGTAGTTTGTTAATGACTATTTAACTCAATGACAGTAGATGAAATGATATAACCACCGATGTAACTAATGAAATAGCTCCTCGCTCACTACTAACATTGCTACAAAGCTTCTTGCTGAATCATCCTCAGCAAAAACCGAACAAGAATCGAAATGTATTATATTCAACCAGTAGGAAAAGTGGTTACATTAATTATCTACCTGTCAGTACCCTCCTAAATCAAAACAGCTGCAGCTTCGCGACTAACTTCCCAGACAAACAGTGTCGCGCAGCTGCACTAGAAATCCCTCTGCGGTCATAATCGCTGTTTAGCAGCACACCCACGTCCAGATGATTCAGCGTTTATTGCGAGTTTGTATCTAATTCGCACTGAATCATACAATATTCTCGACAATATGGAACACCATATTCCACTGCATGATATTAATAAGGGAAGAAGATTACGAGCTAAGGCGGTTAAACTTTATATGTAGTATTTTTCAGAGAGACCTGACCAGACATTAAACACATTTCACTTTATTATTACACTCAGCAATGTTAGGAATACCACTCCCTCTTCAAGGAAGTTTCACCCAGACACCCATCATGACCATCGCCTTCGTCAAGAGGTGTGGATTGTACGGTGAACTATAAATAGGTGTTAGCCACAATAGACACAATAAAGTCGCAGTGGAAGAAGGCATAATCGCCACAGTCACCTTCAACCTAACCTAACCTAACCTAACCTAACCTACTCTCAGATGGAATGATAACTTGAGCCTGATATTTAGTTCCTACACCAACAGGTGAGGGGAGCATCGTGATCGCGAAAATTTTTGATTTTGAGATGATACGCTTTTAAGGCGTTTTATGATGTCTACATAATGAAAATCCACGTCACTCATTTCTGCCGGTTGGCGTTTTCCAGCCTCGTAATCTCAGTAACTGCTGCATGGATTATAATGAAATTTGAGGCGCGATATGCTGTGGGGTCGTAGTAAGTAATCCTCCTATGGTTTTGAAAATTGGTGCATGGGCGGCGGAGTAATTAGCAAAAACAAAACATTTCAAATATTCCTCAAATTTGGTTTCTAGGCGTTTTAGGGGTTCCTGATCATTTTCTACGTTTTCTTTGTTGGAGGCGAAATTAGTGTGGTTGGGGCTTGGAGCTGTAAAACTGAAAAATTTGTTGTATTTATAATAGGCTGTCCACCGACCTGTGAAGGAAAGACCTTGCATCATAATACATTTTTTTAAAGTTCCTTCCGAACATTGACTTACCTACTACAGAAACTAGTGGAATTTTCTGATATATACATATACACTGCTTCTGATCGGTCTGTGTCGTGTAACGTGGAAAATACTAGATTGATTTTGATGAAGCTCTTACCCAGTATTACTACACTGGCGGGATAGAAAGCGTTTATGATTTTTAGAAATCGTGTCAATAGCGCCGCAGTAGTTACAAAAAAAACTAAGAATATAAGAACAGCTCAGACTTCGTGTTTAGGCATTTTAGGGGTTTCTGATCATTTTCTACTTTATTTTGGGTGGGACTGAGATTGGGGTGGTCGGTTGTAAAACTCAAAAGTTGTTGTACTTATAATAGGCTATCCTCTGACCTGTGAAAGACCAGTAGTACGAACTTTTTTTTTGGTCGGGCGGGCGATGATTTGGTTGCAAGGAGATGTTAGACTATAGCGTCGTGCTATAAGAAAATAATAAACTCGTATCACCGTAATATGTGGGTAGTACTTAGTAAACTTTGTTTTTTAACAATATATTTATTAATAGTAGCGTTACAGCAATAGTGAGCATTAACATTTGCAACTAAATATTTTGACATATAATCTGAAAAAATTATGACTCTGTAACTGAATATTCTTCTGTATACGTTTATACACCAACAAGACAGAGGGCCATGCGATATCACTCCTCAAGGTATTTCTGTACTATAAAAAAACGTTAACTACACTAGTCTGCAGAGGAAGAAATTATCAATAGATATTTGCATTTTAGATAAAACCGCAAGATCAATATAAGGGTTTGTTAGACAGTGCAAAACTAATACCATCGGATCAGTAAATTTTGAATAAAGATGAACTGTTCCTAGAAAGATACTTTATAGCAGCGGCTACACTAAAAACTACAATCATAGTTCCTTAGGGATGACTGACCAACTATAGCTATTCATATAGCAATTTGGATGTTTGTGAGCAATTTCAACAAAAAAGAAGAATCACTCAAACTGAATAAAGTATGGCATCCGGTATTAAGAAACAAAATACATAACAAACAACCAGGTGTCCAAGAAAGTTCTACGGAAACATTTAATTAACGGCGGTCAGTATAAATATGACCTGAACTCGAAGGAACGGTCAGCTATCAGGTAGCTTTAATTGGAAAAACACCGACATCTGAAGATTCTAGCCACTCGCGCCAGTAAAACGATAGGAAGAAACTCCAAAAGACGATGGCCTAAAAGCCCCAGAAGACCTCTGAATTCTTTGACTGATGACGGCCACGAGAGCCTCAATACCTTCAAATTCCAATTATCTTTACAATTAAACTTAAAAAGTTGATTTCTTTATAACAAGTGCGGATAATTTTTTTTCCTTTTGATATCGACTTCACATACCGAAATCTAAGTTATAACTCTTTCTCATAGTTCATGAAGTGTTTATACTGCCTAGTGATTGCACACCCTTCTTTGAACAAGATCTTATTAAAACTGCGCGACGATCCATCTTAGCTACGTATCGGTCACGTTTCCAATTTTCTGCATTAGATTTTCCGCGATATGGAAATAGAAGTTTTCCTGTAACATGGCCATATATATACGCTTGTTTATTTTCAATATTCCGTGCATGAATGCCTTTTTTGCAATGTTATGTTAAAATGGTATATAAACAGAATAACATATTTCCATATGATTAAATATCTACGCAAGCACATATCGTATCCTAATAAAACATGTCAGCACAAATAGCTAAGGCGGTGTTGTCGACTATCCTTCTTATAGAAATAATCAGAGAGTATATAAAGGTCCAGCGCACACATTGTAAAGCATGCATATGAATGAATAACAATCCCTCGTGCTAGTTGGTCCCGTTCTCTCAAAAGTATATCAAGCACCTGATTAGCTTTCTGACTATACTAGTTAGACGACAGGTTCCTTGTTTACCAAAAATGAGTTCGGGATAGGCTACCAGTAATGCACATGCACACTTGGGGAAAAAGTTAAATCGTGTGTTTAGCTTTGTGAAACGTGTGAAATGTAATCAAATGTCATTTTTACCCCTTTTTACTATAATACAAAGGTATATTGCAGATATTTATAGTTGTTATCGATAGTGAACTATTGTTTTATCCGAATAATGCAGTAATTTGAGTTTCTTGTCTTCATTATCATTTGATAGACTAACAATCCAGTGATCAAATGTACTGCTTTTGTTACAACAAGAAAATGCAATTTTTCACCTATTTAGGATGGAAAATAAAACCGGAAAAGATACGAAATGGTTCACAACGGTCGATTGTATATAAAGCATGTCATTTTTAACCTTTTTGAGGCAAACTTCAAGAGAAATCAATAATGTTCTGAGAACCTTGGCAGATGCATGTTCACTAATGGGGTACTCTGATTGGTCAAAGCCTTCGTTAAAAAGCCTGTGTCGATAAAATCGGACCTACATTAACTATTTTTAGCAAACAGAGTTTATCTAGTAAATAGTTAGATTCGGAACTGCGAGTACTCTTTGCCATTTAAGTCAAGGATAGTACCTGAAAGTGCGTGGGAAGTGCAACGTTGCTTACAGCACGTGCAATATGAGTTTCCATTCGCCTTCTTAGATTATTCCTCTTTGTAACCAGCCATCACGCAACGTGGAAGTACTAATAATGTATGTTGTTAATTCCACACAAATTATTTTTCGAAATTGAAATGCCTCTCTGCTCCGGCATTGGCTGACTCTTTGTTTCTTCGTGAACAGATTAACTAGGGTCAGATAAGAAGGAGTGAATTGTATTTGTGTCTTATTATCAACTCTATAACGTATTTTCTAAAAATTGATGACTTTGCTGACAACGAAATCAATGTGATTAACATTAAAAGACATGTGGTCCTACATAATTATGTTCTGATATGTGAAATAATGTTTACTATGACGATTCATCGACCTTATGAACAAAACATTATACTGTGTAATAAAAGTCGAAGATAATATTTAAAACTTTGTTTGTGTCTTCTAGAATGACATATTCGGGTGCTCACGGTTTGATCGATAACCACTGATTAAAAGAGAAAAAAGACGCCGAGACACGTCAAAAGATTTGTCAAGGGGGACAACTTTTTTAGCAAAAACTACGTCATCCCCCCCAGTATCACCCCTTTCAAAATTTTAGATGACAAGGCGTATTGAGTAAATGTGGAAAGTGGAATATTTTGAGTTACGTCAAATGTGGACTTCAGAAATGCAGGCAATACTCCAATGGAGATCTGATTGTCCGGGCTTCTTGCCACATAATGAGATTGAATGGTGAAAGATACTGTCTGGTTGTGAATAAGAACCGGACATTTTTCTTAGCAACTCTTGGACGTCGTTCAATAATTAAAACTACACTCTTCCTCACGACGCCGTGGATCGTGTTGCCGCAGCCCAAACCACCGAAGAACCGCGAAAGTCTTACACAATACATGGTGCGGTATACTTTACGGAATTCCATTATTTTTGTTATGGAAAATTTATTAATCAAACTGTCATAATGCCGGTTGAACCCAATATCTGCAATCTGCATGCTTTATTATTACGTCAGTGCGGGTCAGACTATTTTATTATATAACGCCCTGCTTGTTTGACGCAATCGACAGATAATAAATCCGCTTTCATTTTGCTACTTCGGCTCAAACAAAACATACATACAGGGTGTTCATTTGAAAACTTTCCAACCCGTATTTCCCGTAAACCGCTGATTGAAACAAAAAACATGGAAATACGTCAAAAGATATGTCAAGAGGGACAACCTTTAACCAAAAACCACTTGACTTCCTTGTATCTTCTGCCCGCAAGGTCATCCCATTAAAAAGTTTAAATGACAAGGGGTAGCGATTAAAGCTTATTTCAAAGGCATGTCAAAGTCCTTTATTTTGAGTTTTGTTCAATTTTGTTGATTTGATTTTGTTTAATTTGTTCAATACAACAAAAGCACATAAAAATATAACTTATTATTGCAATAAGTGTTCAAAGCGTTGCCCATTGTTGGCTAAGCAATGATAAAATTCCTGGGGGACCGTTGCAAAAACATGTTGGGGGATATCATGTCATCCTTGGCATACGTTAACGAAGATCATCCAAACTTTCAGGTTGGTGACTAAACGTTTCCGTAGAAAAAGGTCTAACGATGTCAAATAAAGAGATCTAGCAGGCCATTCTATGAGCCCTTTTCGTCGTTTCCAATTATTTGGAAACGCGTCGTCTTGCTGAAAATAGATTTCAGCCTCATCTTAGGGCTTTCATCCTCTTTGATTTGGTTTTCAATGGTTTAAGTGATAAGCGGATTGATAGTATTTTCCAACATATCCAAATAAATGTCTCCATTTAAATTTTAGCTGGGAAACAGTGTATCTTGTTAGTCGTAGCATAAATGGCGGGATGTCGTGGATTTTTGGTGAAGGTTTATCAATATAATGCACGTCACCTTTAAGTTGAATTATTCCGGTTAGTCAAGTTAGTAACTAGCAAACATGAATTGATGCACTATATGCATTGACTCAAAGTACAGCAATCGTGACGTTATGAACACGGACGTTGATGTACGGCATTTCTTTCGATTCACGACTCACGTGTGCTTCCTTATTAATAACATGTTCTTGCATAGCGTAGACCATTCGAATCGTGGGCCATGGAGAAAATAAATTGATGTGCAAACTAGAGTGGTGAGTTAACATTTATTTCCCTATGACAAATGATATACTGATACTCAAGGTTTAATCTCCGCAGCAAGTTATTTTATCGTTTTATGAGTGTACTTGTTCAAGTTCATCAAATAATAACATGCCTACTCTAGAAGTTATCTATCGTTTACATTTACATTTACGTTTACATTCGCATTAGCAACAGCATTTCTGTATCCTATGGTAGGTATGTACGAGTATAACAAATTCCAATCTTATCCTATATTGACATAAATATGAGCATTTATCTCCCCTCACATCTCTGAAACCATATCCACAAATAACCGATATGCGGAGCATTGCCGAAGAAACGTGGAAACTTTTCGAATGCTTCCTTTACTTATATGACTGTTATTTTCAGACCACAGATAAACACTACAAATCAACGAACCCTTATTCTTGGTATCGAATTTTATCTCATCTTTCTACTGTTGTCTAGAAAGGAAACACTGGCAAATTCGTTTTAATATGGAGTTGCTCACAATAGACGCTGGAGAAGGTAAACGCAAATAAGGCTACAAATGTTTGTATTGTACCCAATTGGAGTACACACGTGATATTTTCGTGACGAAAAACGTTCAAGCAAGAACTTAGTTGTAATTCTGAAGGTACTATAGGATCTATGATACCATGCATTCAGAACGTTTTTTTTTTGACGTCATTCATGAACACCTACCCACAACCCTTTGTTTTCAAATAACACCCCATAGGCTTTCTATCTAAATTAGGTATGTATATCCTTATTTAAAATATAATATATAATATAATATAATAATAAAAACAGCCTTTGTTGTTGTACCCAGGCTTATTTTTATCGTAGGAAATTATAAACGTAATATAAAGAAAATAAAATAAGAAAACTAAGTGAGTTTTTAAGATTAGTGAATGACCTATAATGTCATGGTTTTGGAAATATGTGTTTTTTATCCTTTCTTTATTAGGAAACTATCACCCCTATTTAGTTTTCTTTCTTATCTGTTTATGTTACGAAAATATTATGCCTGAAACAAATCTTTAATTTAGTTATGTTAATGACATAAGGAAAAAAATATATTTTTGTATAAAGTCAAAGGTTCTGCAATGCAAGATATTAAATAAATAAGGGTCTGATTTGTGTTGGAAAAACTATTGGGCGCTATTTGAAAAAAAAAATTGGGGGTGAGTTTTAAGCATTTGAGTGCAAAAAAAATGTTCAGTTTTTGTACCTTATTATTATTATATTAAATAGTGCTATGATAAAATCCTGTTCAAATGTCCTTATTTCCATCCTGACTATTCATTCTAGCAAATGTTTAAGCAATGCAAACTGGCCCGATTCTTTGAAAGTTTCTAAAGTAACACCTCTGTACAAACGTGGTGACAGGAATGATCCCAGTAACAGCCGCCCTGTTGCCATTCTGCCTATCATTTGTGACCTAACCGAAGCTTCTGTCTGTGTCGATCCTGAGATTTTGGTAATGAAGTTCGAATACTATGGCATTAGGGGCAGTACTCTGGAACTCTTGAGGTTCTATTTGTCCAACAGAAAACAGCATGTCTCATTCATGTTGCTCGTAAAGCGCGGTGTACCCTAGGGATTCGTTCTAGGACCTTTATTATTTCTGTTATACATAGATTACTTACCCGCTATAATAGAAAGAACCACATGTATTTTATTTGCTGATGACACAACGCTTTTGTCGAAATCTTCTAAGGTATCAGACCCTTCAATTCTCTGTAATGTGAAAAACTGGTTTTCCAGCAATAAGCTGAAGTTAAACGAAACCAGAAATCAAACTATCCTTATTAGTTCCGACAAACTTCAGAAAAAAATCGAACTAGTTAAACTCCTAAGTGTTGTTCTTGATTCTGGCTTAAACTGGCATGATAACATTACGTGTATGTGTTCCCAAATCCGTTCACAGATATTTGTGCTAAGTCTATTTTTATCCACTAGCGCTTTAAAAACGGTGTAGCGTGCAACTATCCACTGATTGATCTGAGGTAACTCCACTTGGGTAAATAAGGTTTTTGCTCATCGGAAGAAGGCTGTCTGGATTATTGATTGCGGTTCAGTGTATATATGCCACATATAGAGAGGTTTTCCGTAGGCATACAATTTTGGAGAACGTATTGCAAATACATAATACGAACTTGCCCAAGTGCACAAAGTATTCAGTCATGCGCACCTATAATACCCGGTCGGCAAATACCTTCAGAAGCGATTACTGCCGGATCTAGATTACCAAACATAATAAGATTGACCCACAATTTTGCAATCTAGTTAAACAATACTTTTTTGATGTTAATGTCAAGTTTGGATTTAGGCAGTTAATTCTAAAGTCTTTGCATACAGATCATAGTTTTTATTCCGCACAGGACAGGTTTGTAGTGTTAATGTAAACTCAAACTGATAATCTGTGACTGTTAATGTAACGGTCAGTAAATTCTACTCTACTTTGCTTTATAGTTGTGCAACGGAAATAATCTTATGATATTTGAAAACTGGTAGTAGAGAGCTGATCAACAAACACAATGCTTAAAAAATGTTGGTGCTATTTTATCTATTGTACAGATTAAAATATGTTGGTGCTATTTTATCTATTGTACAGACTTCTATTTTCGATTTTTTTTGAATTACAATCCCAAGCCGAGTCCAAATCGAATCTGATTTGGTATTGAACAAAAAAGCATCGAAAAGCCTAAAAAAACTTATCGAAGGGTATTTTTCCGTGATACGTATTCAACAATACTTTTTGCTGGATACGCTGTCAAATTAGGAATAGACGAATCAACTTTATATAGGGTATCCCGATATTCGACCGACAACGTTTGGCAGGTTATAGACATCACTTTTTTATGAACGTTGAGATAGGAACATGAAGCTTTAAAATACCTAATTTTCAATATATCGACAATTCACAAATACAATGGCACAGTGATCTAAGGTTACATATAGGGGGGCTCTTTAAGGCTAGAAATCTAAATTCAATCACTGTGTTGTTATCATGAATAGAGGGCGCCACCTACGGCACATCGAACTCCTTTAAATTAACAATTTTTTTCCAGGTTGGTGCATCAATATGAATATAATAAAAATCGTTTCCTCAATACGCTTTACGTAAACTAGGTATACTATGTTAAAGGCCCTAGAGGTAACCTTTTTTGAGATAACGTTTATATAAATTTCCTAGGCACCCCAGTTAGTTGTAAAATGTGATCGAAAGAATTATGGGTATTCTCGCGGCGAATTAATATAATAATAATTAGCAATACTGACGACGTGGTCGTGCCAGGACTTGTTACTGTTAATGTTGATTCCCAAAAGCTTAACGGAAGGTGACTCGACTATTGGGTGGAACTATCAGGAACTACATTGCCTTTCAATCTTAAAGCGATCCGTTACATATAACTAAATTTGAAATCACCCTTTTTATGCAAAAATGCAGTACCTCCAGAGAGCTGTTTGTGCACTTGACATTCCTCAGGTAAACAGCTTTAACGTTCTCCTCGAGGTTCTCCTTTTTGTACCTGCGGGGGTTGCTATTTGCTTAGACGCATCTCTGATATACTACCTATTGTGTTGAGATTATTCGACAGCTGAGCTTTCATTATAGCAGGATCAAAGATCTACCTAAATCGTCACTTGATGTAGGTGAATACAGAGCACGTACCAGAACGGTTTCCAATTTATCGTCCGACAACCTAAGACGACACAGAATCTCGAGACGCTTGTTTGTGCTTGTCGTAATTCTATACCGAAGTGAAACAGGGCAAGATTTGTCGCGATTTTGCATTTAATTGAAGCTCACAGTTCGTACTCCAGTAGCGTGCCGTGCATTTCTACTACCCGGGACCAACACTAAATTTGCCGCCCCCCTCATTTTCTGGATTAAACAAAATATTTATTATACTTTTTTTTAACTATAGACAGCGTCGACTATTGTGGTCATTGGCTGCCGTTATCACTATTTACAGTATTGCGGGTTTTACTTTACAATCTCTAATAGAGTCCCAAATTTTTGATGTACAGCAGAATGTTCTTAATCTTATTAGGGCTATTAAAACAACTATGTACGTCATGAGATATTTCATACAGTTGACGCAGAGGATGAAGAGGTGGACACTCGCAGATTATGTGGAGGATGGTCAGACCGGTACCATCACAGAAGCTACAATCGGGAGGGTTGGTGCCGAGCAAAAGATGGGAGTGGGTGAGGGCAGTGTGTCCGATACGCAATCGATGCAATCGGACTCTATCTGCGCGGTGAAGTATAATGGGGGGTGTCCATGGGGTAACTGTTCTTTTTGAGTTTTTGAGAAATGTGTTCTCAGTATCCCACTGTGATTGCCATAGATCACATACGCATCGTTTCACCAAAATTTTGAGTTCATCTTTTTTAACATGGGGATTATCGATAGCTACTGTTAGACAAGCTGCCTGGCGGGCAGCGCGGCCAGCGGCTTCATTGCCATGTATTCCTACGTGTCCGGGAACCCAAATAAAAACTACCTTCTTACCGACGTCTGCCAAGGATTTCAACAAAGATAGACATTTCTGGATAAGTGGATCGAGTGAGTTGATTTCTCGAAGCTCTTAGTGCGTTAAGGGAATCGCTTATAATTGCTGCAGAGGGTGACGTTGGATCCATTTCAAATACTTGCAAGTCTGTAGAAATTGCATATTGCTCCGCAGAGAAGATTGAAGTCATCGGTGACAGTGTCCAGGAATGCATAATGCCGTCGATAAAGAAGGAACAACCTACTTTATTATACTTATCAATTGGGTTTGAAATAAAACGTTTTTCTCGCATCAAAATTTTATTTGCCGTATTTTTGCATATCAAAATCTTTAATACATTCCTCAAAATCAGCCTGTATGTCCAACTGCAGTATTGGAGGTATTTTTGAATATCCCACCTCTTGACATTTACATAAAAGCAGATGCAAAGATGGCTGCATATAGAATGCAGTGCCATGGTAATTGATTTTAGCACCCTGCCATGAAACACACCACAATGCTTGACAACTTGCGGTGCGATTGGTGCGTCATACTTGAGATGCCACCTGACAGAATTACAAGGGTTGTGATCCCATATAAGGTCAACCTAAGCGACAGAATGGAATGGGGTATAGGACAACCTCGACATACAGGGCGAGTTTTTAGTACCGGGTCGGTCGATAACTCCACTGCAGCAAAAGATAGTGAAAAAAGTTGTATATAAAAGTTGTAGCCAAGAATATGCTTCTTGCTTAAAGAATATCTTAATTTATACAGGGTGATCCATAACCACGTGATGATGCAAACATACATGTTTTCAAATGACACACCCTATATATTATTCCACATTTAGACTCTACTAAAGATCCCCGTTCTTAAAATATAAGGTATTGCAACATTACATGGGGTATTTCAAATATTATGACCATCTTTATATCCAAACCGCTGTTAAATTAATAAATAAAAAATTACTTTTCTTTAATGGCAAGATGAAACATATGCTGTAGTTTAATACAGGCTATAAAAAAGTCGACGACGCATATTCATATACAACGTGAGGTAGAATACAAAATCTAGATTTTTCTCTCTTTTTTAAACCCCCATATTTCATTATTCTTTTTCTTTCGATATGCTCTTTCATACTTGTATAGCATTTCATATACCTATATTCATCAGTTGCCGAGATATTGCGATTTTTCTAAAAATTATAAATATACCTTCTATTGTGTACTGAAATTTATTTATTTTAAGAAAGGACTATCAAATTTTATTTATATTTAACGAACAAGTAAATTATAAGGCTATAATAGCATTTGGTCAAGTCAAACCTCTTAAATATTGAGATAATACATGTGTAGTAGACGTGATGAATAATTATCAAGCAGATTTATCAGGCAGGCTTTGAAATATTGGCCGTTTTCATAACCTGCTCAATAATTTCGTACTGTGTGAAAATCAAGCTGTAAAAATGAATTTTACCGTGGAAGAACCAATAGAGGGTATTTATGAGAAATTGGCTACTTGCCTCTAGAACATATCAACTACCAACAGCGATATCCAGAACGGAGTCACTTTAAAACTGATGCATTTGAGAGATTGAAGAATCGTTTTATTCGGACCTGGCCAGTTAATATTTATAGCCTACCTGATAGATATCCGCTTGATGATTATGCATCACGTCTTCAAAGTTGTTTCCTCATCATACTGGACTTATATTATCTCGATAATTCAGGGTTTGGACATTATCAAATTCTATTTTTGGCCTCATATTTTAGTTATTTGTTAAATACAAATAACATTCGATAACACTTTCTCAAAATAAATAAATTTCAGTACACAAATAAGAGATATATTTAAAATTTGCATAAAAATCGAAATATCTCAAGAACTGATGAATGTAGGATATGGAATGCTATACAAATATGAAAGAGCGTATTGAAAGCAATTGTTTGGTATATTAAAATATGAGGGGTAAAATAAAAAAAAGGGTAAAACCTAGACTTTGAATTCTACCTCACTCTGTATATGAATACGCGCCGTCAATTTTTTTGCAGCCTGTCTTAAAACTAGAGGATACTTTTAATCTTGCTATGAAAAGAAATCGTTTTTGATTCATTAGTTTTTAATATACGTTTAGTTCATTTAACAGCAATTTGGATATAAAAGTTGTAATAACTTTGAAATACCCCAAATAATGTTATAATACCTTATATTTTAAGAATCGGAATCATTAGTAGAATCTAAATATGGAATAGTATAAAAGGTGTATAATTTAAAGAAAGGTATGTTTGCATCACCACGTTGTTATGGATCACCCTGTATAAATGAAAATATTTTCTAGGCAAGGAGCATATCTTTGTCTACAACTTTTATGTACAACCTTTTTCGCTATCTTCTGCAGTAGCGGAGCTATCGACCGATCCGGTACTAAAAACTCACAGGTTATGTCGAATGTCAACAAGTTAGAGACTACCCATTATCTTGGGTGCCGTCTCTTAGGAGTAGGGCAACATGTGTACCAAGGAAGGGACAGGGTGGTAGGGATGTTCAGTCTAACAGGATGCTGAGAGGGGCCTCGTGTTCTAATACCGCAGATGCTCTCAGATTGTGCAGGAAGGAACTACGAAAGATGGTTGGATTTATAACTGGCCAGGTGACGTTCAGTGCGCACCTGCAGAAGCTGGGGACTTAAGTGGCAAACCCATTATCCAGCAAGTGCGTTGAGACAGAGGAAACAGCTACGTATGTTGTCCTCGACTGTCCTGCCTTCGGTGATAAATGTAGGTCAGAAGGGAAGACAGGAGATCATGGTCCAATGCATCCCAAGGTTCGCAAAGAACTTGGGATCGGGTTTTGTTTGATCCCCTTAACTGAGGGATCCACAATAAGCCTTAAGGCTGAGCGGCAGCTATTAGGGCCATTGAACTCTAACCAACACTGCCAAAAAGAACGTGCATGTCCCGTTGGATCGTCAATATGGCAAGATTTATTAATCTCGACTGGGACATTGTGGATCTTAAATATGTTTTTATTAGTTTTAATTTAGAGAAACCGGCATTACTTATGGCGGTTGCGAGGAATATTCTAAGCAATATGACAATATTGGGTAGTCCCTTTTCAAGCCGACACTCAAAAATAACCTTCAATAGATCCAGTGGGCCGGAATGAGTAAGTTGGTCCTCACATTCTGCAGAAGCAACAAAAGCTTGAACTCTTCTAGGTCAGCGTCAAGTGGGGCTTGATTGATGTAGCTGGTAGCGATGTATTCGCTATCAGCTCCCAATATTATTTCAGGCCTCAGAAACGCATACTTTTCTGCCAAATTCAGAACTTGCTGAAACCATCTTCGAATTTCAGCTAACCTAAGCTGTCTAAGCACGAAAACATTTTCTGCCTCAAAACGTGCGATAACGCAGCCAAAAGTAATTTGTCTTGGTGATTGAAGAGGAGTATCGATTTCGTCACATAAATTTTCAGCGTAGCTTAATATGTCCGCCTACATTTTCCTCTCGTTTTGATTCAAGTACTATCTGCAAGGATTTCATTTTCTGGGAACATGGATCTACGCCAAGTCCGCCTGTCTGTAGATAACATTGCCCAACGTTTACTTCACACAACACTGGTTGCCAGAGAAACTTAAAAAAGAAAATGACTGGATCGCGACTAATAAAGTTCCTGCGTCCGTGCGTGTGTTGAATCTTTCAACTGTTTCTGTTAGCTTATCCAGCGCCGTCAAAATTTGTCTATGATGATTACGTATCACTTGTACTCCAATGTCTCCTAAATCTTTTTCAAAGCCTTGCCTTTAGCAGCAGTCAGCGCCTCCCATCGGTGAGGAAAGAAAGAATAATAACTTTCAATGTTCCAAAAGAAAGTACCCCCACTGAAGCTGCGTGCAAAACTATTGTAAGCTCGGCCATCTGCCGCCCTCAACATCTGTGCCTCCCGGGACTATCGCCCTTCCGGACCCCCCATGCTACGCTACTAGCGTACCCTCTTCAAGGATTCGAAAACAATGTGATGGAGGTAGAACAACAGAGCTGAGAGGATTTAATAGAAATTACTACGAGACAGATTAGAATACAGTGTTGCTTTTAGAGACTCCCAAAACAATATGTTAATATTATGTCATAGCTTATGTTATTACCAAGTAATGAAAGTGGGAATGCTAATCTAAGTCTGTAGTTACCTGGCAATGACGCTTCGTGTTTTAGATTAACTTTAACTCGGAAAATAATAAACACCACTTCGACTTTCCACACCATAGACGTAATCGCGCAAATTTTTGACTTTGAGATATACGATTTTTGGAAGACCTATGGTGATTCATCACGAAAATCTATTACTTTCTTTACCATAGATTTATCTACCTGTTAGTCTATCAGATGTTTCCATTATTATACCCATGTAATGACAATAACTATTATACCGATTTTAATGAAGTTTAGGGTGCGATATGGTATATGATCGTAATAAGTAATATTTTTGAAAATAAAAATTCACAAAAATATCCCAAATTTTGTTCTCAGGTATTTAATTGGTACCTGATCAACTTTTTTTCTCCAAAAGAAGTAAAAAGAGTTTGGAGAGGGCATTTTCTTAAATTTTTGTACTTATAAAGGGCTAAAAATGACCTTGGTAATATTCTGTGCTTTACAGACATATTTTATATTTAAATATTCCCTCTAAAGACATATTGGTGGATTTCTGTCCGGAATTGTTTCCATATTTTTCTTCCCGTGCCAAAGAGGAAAGCATTGGCGTCGGAGAAATTAGCAAAGAACGGAAGTCCTCAGAACCTTTCCAAACTTAGTTTTTAGGCGTTTCTATGGTTGATACTCCATCTTTTCATGATGGAGGGCATTCTCCTTAAATATAGTAATTGATTACCTTTACACGTTTGTCTTAAAACGGTTTACTGTAAAACACTTTAGTTAAGACCTATGTATAAATGCTGATTAAAACGATTCAATGCGTTAAAACGGTTTAACTTGAAGCGTTTGAAAAATGAGGTTTAGCGTGACTTAATAGTACCACAGCATAAAGAGTAAACCAGCAGCGCAGCTCTTCAAATTGATGCGAGAAACATGCACAAACTTTTTTGGCTACTTCTCGATGCATTCCCGATGCAGAGCAATAGGTCAGTCTCGGTATACGCTTTGCCGTTAACGAGTGTACATCGTGAATTTCAGGGCCATACTGAGTTTTGTTGTGGGTTTTCCGGTGTTATTATGGATGTGATGGAACGAGGAATGCATCGTTGTTCAGCTCCGCTCTGTAAAAATACGTCAAGAAGCTGCAAATTCGGCTTTTTTGAGTTTCCGTCAGACGTAAAGGTATATTAGAATTGCTTTAGTAAAAATAATGTATTTACTATTGTTTCATCCAATATTAGTTGTTTGATTGTTTACTATGCTTTTTAATTATATACAAAAAATATTCTCAGCCCTTAAACATGCGTTTAGATTACAAAATAATGTTGTACATTTGTAAGTTTTGTTTTATATTTAACAATATATACACATGTGGATTTTTTATTGATATTAGAATGCTGGGATAAGGTAATCCATCCATCAAAAGTATATGATACTTTATTATCTAACGATTTGCAGTTTAAGGTATTGTCATCCATGTGACAACTTCCCACTGAATTATATCGTTAGACTATACGCCAGGATACGCCTGAATTATACAATAAAAAATATATATTAATAGGAATTTTAAAATACCTAATCGAAATAGGAAATTAATTATATGGAAAAACGAGTAAAAAATGTAAATCTTTTAAATTGTAAATGCCCATTATAGATATACGAATTTTGCTAATTATAAACTATATCACATATATATTATATAATATCGGAGTTGTATAAATAAAGACTATTATTTTTGGAGAAATTCGAAATACCATCATTAATGGTCCTTTTCCTGTTCTTTTTTGATCAGCCTTTTGTCCTTGAATTTCATTATTTGCCGATTACATTATTCGAAAAGAAGCATTCCGAAAATGTATTCATATCTTGCACAATGGGGTTTTTCCGTGCTATTACCTGAACAGATTATTTCTGCATAATCTTTTCATAGTTGTCTTTTAAACGAAATTCCGACCATTGTTTCGGAGCGTGCATATAATTATCACTATGGGATTTTTACGGATATAATATTCTCGCTCAGGTCCTGTACTAATCGCCTCTCTAACGCGACTTGACCGCGACGGTTGAAGTCCCGAAAGATTCAAGGTCATCAAAACGTCCTGGCAGGTTCTGCTTGAGTTTCGCTGCTGGTTTACTCTTTATGCTGTGATAGTACGTTGTTCAGCGATGCGGTAGTGACGATAATGACTCACGTAGTCGAAGTTTAGAGCACGAGCCGTAGCGAGTTGAATATTCTTTTTATCTACGACCGAATCAATGAACAGTACGACTTAAATTCATATTAATTATGAATTATTGACAACTTAACCTCACTTCCTTAAAATAAATACTCGAATTAGCGTTTGACGTCTTATGGCTTAGCCATATTTGCAGCTATTGTAGCACGTATTTAAACCTAAGCGTTTCGAAGGGATGGGTACTGGTATCTAGTAGGCGTTGTTCATAACCCACCGCTGGAACGTGGGTCATCGCACAACAGAATCGCCTGTTGAAAGCAGTTTGATTCTCGCTATATAACTTAACGATAGTAGATAATGAGTGCTAATGACAGTAATAACTTACGCAGCTGAAATTTGCAGCACAAGCCATAGGCGAGTATTGTAAATCAACAAATGACTTATTACCATTACCGCGAGTTGAGTACTATACTCTATCTACGACCAAAGCTATGAATAGTACGATTTAAATTCATAATAATTACACAATATTTACAGTGGCGCCAACGTTCACTTACACATTCAAAATACCTTTTGCGACTTTCAAGGTTGATGTTCCTGACAGCTAACCTTTTTTCTAACGTCTAACCGTTTAAAATGACAGTTGTAATTAAATACTATGAGAACAAACTTTAGCGCTACGAGAATCGAACTCCACACCAAAAAACAAACACGATTATTTACACTTTCACAAGGATAACGCCTTTGTTAAAAAGTGAGGTTATTTTTGTTAATGCATCTTCATTTTGACATTTTTGGCCCAGTAAGCGATAGGCTGGAGCACTATCACTATTTTCAATCACCTGATTTAAATCGGTTCATAAAATTGACATGTAAATCCCTAAGTAATGCGGCTTTAGTTGAACTGTTTCAAAATAAAGACGGTCTAAGTAGCCGAGTAAACGTAGTAAATGGCACTAGTGCCCATTGATAGGCAAGTTCAACTTTTGGCCCTGTATCTCTACACGAGGTTAAACTATAACTATCGCTGTGAGTACCTCAGTCGTATGTTTGAAAAAAGTTGAGGATAGTGCTTACGAATAGTCAACTAGCTTCAGTTTACTATGCTCGAGTTGAGTCAAGAGTGAGGTACGCTTTGGTGTATTATTTGATAAAAATTATATTTCTTAATTAGGTATATCAAAATATATTAGGACTTCTGGGACACCCTGTGGCATGTTATACAATTTTTTTGCTTGTCTCTTTTCTTTTATATATAGAGAATGCTCATGCTTATTTATAGAATTTTAGTTTGAGAAGCAATGGAGCTAATTGCGATATTCAAATACAACATAAATAAGAAAAGTTAGTGTAAGGAAAACGACGAAGAATGCAAGAATAAGTTAATTTAAAGTTTAAGTCTCCTTCTGAAACAAAAAAACACATGTTATATTGATCACACTTGGATTCAAGATTTTGCTTTGAAATATGCACCTTAGCTTTGCTTATGACTATTGTATAATATACACATATATTACACAATTTCTTTAAAACACTCCAAACTAATGATGAAATTCAATTTGTCTCTGTAATGTCTGTCCCCTGCTTGAAATCTTGGTTGAGGTTTTGAACGCCAGCTCCATATTCTTTCGCAACAAAATTCACAGGCGGTGTACTCACAATTCGCTATCCTCCTTACGGAGTGTTGAAACCAAACGAACCTTCTGCCTTCTAGTTCGTCTTCCAACGTCTATGGTATCCACATTTCAAGGAAACAATGTCAGAGGTGAAAGGTGAGACCAATAAATATAAATAGCCGCACTTCTCATCCTCTGGGTCGTCGGTGCTTGCAATACGCTCCAGTGATAGTGCGCTGTCGTATAATGAGATCTTTAAAAAGAATCCTGGAGAAATAGGTCAGATTCCTCCATAAATCTGATAGAGATGGATGTGAACATTTGAGGAGGATAGTACGTTGCTTTCGTCTTATAACAGCGTATCCGTGAGAGTATTTCATTCATCGACTGGAATCTTTTGATATCTTTACCTAACTGACACTACATAATATACAGGGTGATAAACAAGGTGAAAACCTCCTACCGCGGACTTATCGAAAACTAACGTTTAAAATAAAAAACGCCGAGACACGTCAAAAGATTTGTCAAGGGAGACAACTTTTCAACCAGGAGCTACTTGCCCTCCTTGTACCCTCTGCCGCCCAGGGTGATCCCCTTAAAAAAATTAAATGACAAGGGGGTATCGAGTAATAGCTTGTTTCAAAAATCGTAAATGATGATGCATTTTCATTTGTTCAGATAGAAAACTCAATAACGGGAAACATTTTGAACACTAATTGCAATAAAAAGTGATATTTTCGTAAGTTTTTGTTTGATATTTGAACAAATTAGGATACATAAGGATTTTTCTAATTTTCTCGGAAACGGATCCATCGATTGTAAAAAATCAAAAAAAGCTGTTACTCGATACCCCTTATCATTTTCAATTTTTATGGGTATGACCCTCGCGGGCAGGTCGTACAAGTGGTGAAGTAGTTTTTAGTTGAATGAGTAGTTGTATCCCACCTTTAGATGTGACACGGCATTTTTTCTTTTATTCCGTGGTGGAAAGTTAAAAGATGGACTATTTAAAAAAGTAGCAATGAATTTACTTGAATAAATTCAAAGGGCGCACTCACTGTGGAATTTGTTGAAAGTTGACAGACAGAGGCTCTGAATCTCAGGTTAACAGCAATAATTGTTCTAAACATTATTGAGCTTAAACAAAATACGTGCAAGTGAAGTCACCAATATAATAAGAAAAAAAAGTCCTCTAGCTTAGGGAGCGATCTCTGGACCTTTGGATTACAAAACAGGAATCTTACCATTGCACCACGGAGCCTTTACATTTCATTTCCTCAAAACTATAATATTAATACAGGGACACATACCATTTTGTAGTATTATTTATGATTTCAAATTGTAAATAGCGATATTAACAAAACTGGATTCTTCCCGGACTAGTTTTTTCATGCTGATTCCGAATCTGTGTTTAGTTTTAGCACCTCTAGTTTTGGCTATCTTTTGTAAACGAGCAGACGAACGGACGGACGGACAGACAGAGGTTCTGTATAAGCTCTTTTCAGTGACTTCAGTGAGAGCTAAAAAATCAAACGCACCGCAGCTCTACATTTTTTATACGAAAAAATTGGGTTTTATTTAATATTTAATAATAAAACAGATTTAAATCATACATTTGCTGGAACTAATATCAAGCAGGCTAAACTTTTTCACGGCTATGGGTATCATCAATTAAGCTTACTTTTCTCAACTTGTATTCTTCGATCGTAATATTCTTGCTTAAAGAAGAAAATTTTCGATTGACAAAGATTAGAGAGCACCAAACCAGGTTATCAGCATTTTACGTATTTATACAGGGTGTCCATTTAGTGTGTAATTCTTCGATATCTCGCAAGGTATAACTGATATAAGAAAATGTCAAATACAATAGTGATTTGGTTACTTAAGACGCATATCCTAAAAATATTTTGAAATATACAGGGCGTTGCGGGAAAGAAGGATAGTGATCATCTTGATTTTTTTATATGGAACCATAACTTTCTTCAAATTTTTCTAGTTTCCATCATCGATCACTATTTAACGCTAAAATATTTTTGATATCGGTTGCGACGTTGCCAAGTTATAGTTTATTTTCTATCAATTTCCGGATTTGCAAGGTCGCAAGTAATACGTATACGCAAGTACGCATTTTGGATGTGATGGAGGAACTGCGCATGTCCAATTGAGTAAGATCCCACAATTTCAAAATTTTGTTTATATTAATTGCTCAGATACAGCAACACCGCTTTTCCAGTAAACAGTACCGGAACGCTTAAATATTTCCAAACCTGTCACAGCTGGAGTGGGTGAAATTCAATACTTGAGGGTTTTTGAACATACAGAATTCAAAAATGGTAACATCAGTGTTGTCAGATTTACCACTTTTACGTTAGAACTCATAAATAGGGCATTCCATTCAAAGTAATGACGTGAAAGGTAAAATAGGTAAATATGACAACGCCGATGGTAACATTTTTGAATTCTGTATGTTCAAAAACCCCCTAGTATTGAATTTCACCGCTCCCACTGTGGCAGTTTTGGAAATATTTAAGCGTTCCGGTACTGTTTACTGAAAAAGCGGTATTGCCATATCTGAGTAATATATAGAAACAAAAACAAAATTTTGAAATTGTGAGATCTTACTAAATTTGACATGCGCAATTCATTACAATAAAAATAAGTAGAGGATTCTACATATTTAAAATAACAAAATTATGACGTGTAACGTAAAAGTGGTAAATCTGGCAATATTTTTGAATTCTACATGTTCGAAAACCTGCAGGTATTGATTTTCTCGTTTCAGCTGTGCAAGCTTTGAAGATGTATGAGCGTTCCTGTACCTTTTACTGACCTGGTGTTCGAAATAGGTAGCACGTGCAAGGAAAGCGGTCTTATTATTTTAGAAACATCAGTTAAAACTTGTTCACGTCGTAAACTATTACTAGAGATTACTTCTATTTTAAGTAAAATATACAGTGTGTTCTATTAATAAAAATCGGAGATATTTGTTCAAAAATTGGAAAAATAATTTATAACTTGGCAACGTCGCAAACGCGAAAAAAATATTACAAAGCGAGATAGGGTATTAGTAGATATTTCGATTTAAAATAAAACATACAGGGTATTACATTAAAAAAAACAAAGTAAAATGACCTTTAAATTGCCGTAATTTAAAATTCTGCCAAAAACACCCTGTAGATGCACATTGGTGGTAACATCCAAAATTATATTTATTTGATATTCAAGTAACTCGCTGTATAATATTATTGAGAAGGTTGAAGGAATATATCAATTTGGACGTATTGCAACCTTGCAAATGCGGAAATTAATAGAAAATAAATTATAACTTGGCAACGTTGCAATCAATCCCAAAAATATTTTTGAGTTAAACAGAGATCGATGATGGAAACTATAAAAATTAAAAAAAAGTCATGGTTCCATATAAAAAGGTCAAATTGATCACTATCCTACTTTCTAGCAACACTCTGTATATTTTGAAATATTTTTGTGATATGCGCCTAAGTCCGAATAACTGTTGTAATTGACATTTTCTTCTATCAGGTATATCTTGCGAGATGTCGAATAATTACACACTAAATAGACACCCTGTATAGATGCCACAGAAATATTTCTGGTTGTATAAACTACGACTATGATATTTATACGGGCAAAAAAGTCAGGTTTGAGATATTTGTTGTAGATTAATTCGAATAATAATAAAAGCAACGTATTAATCTAGTTACTAATGGGAAAATGTTTAATCCTATCCGATATCTCCCGTGATTACAGGTACCAAAATCAACACAAATTTATTGCTAAGCGATTACCGATACCAATTCCTGCTTTAATTTTTTCAGGTAGCATACGGCTGACAACTAAATGTGCATTGACAGCAATCATAATCGATGTCAATCAGCAGCTTGATGCCTCCACAGGACAACACAAGTTTTTAAAGGCTGTACTACATTCTACGACCTTGTCGTGACCTTTGACTACATATTGATCACAATTTGAAAAAACATGTAGCCCCAAAACCAAAATATATATTGACTGCGCATTCAGTATGTGGAAATGTCATAAAATTACAGGCATTAAATAAAAAATATATTCACGTCAATGCCTAAGAGGCCATAGCATCGCATCGCAGTGTGCTAGTTGTGATGTTGTGCTTAGACATGCGATTGGTTCAGCGTTTACGCGGCGAAAGGACCAATAATATGACCGCGTCGGCGACTAGAGACAGAGACCGGTCAAAAAGTGTGTGTGTAACTAGCTTCAGAAGCAAATCGCCGAGGGATGTCAGCGCCTTCAAGCTCTTCCACCGCAGAGCGAGCAGTGCAATGTAAGACTAGCCTAAGATTAGTTGTTAAGACAAAACACCACTGAGTCTAGCTACTCGTCAAACCGATTTTTCTAAACCCGACGCATGTGAGCATCTTCAGGAAAAGATTTAAAATAAATTGAATGTCTAATTATTCCTTCACATACCCAAGATGCTCTATTTAAGAGACTCTATTTTCGGGAAGGAACACATCAGATAGCCACGTAATATTTTTCAAACGAAAGCAACTAGCAGACTGTTTGCAATCGGGCCTCTTGCCATATTCAACACCTTGTATGGCATCATCTTTGTTATTACTGAGCTTGTTAAAGTACGAAATAATTTTTAGTTATCTAAATATACACCAAGCTCACTGTGGGTCGCATGTTCAGTCATCCATATTTATCCTGTTCTACTATATCTTAAATATGCATATTATATAGGTCCCTAAAACCTTAAGGGGCCTGGATACACACATTTATACATAATTATTTGAAAAGTAAAACACGGACTCACAGCTTTTCGCATAATTCACTCTATTTTCAAACTATGTACATATATAATATTTCAGAAGGCGATAGTTAAGACCTTAATTAATGACAACTATTTTCGATTCTCTCAAAAAAGTTCTTTAATGTGCAAAAAAACTCGCAATGCAAAATCATACATTCTGTAAATGCCTGTAATTTAACAACCAAACACGATATCAAAAAAGGCTAAAAGTTGCACATGCGCAAGCTTTCTTCTTCAATTTGCTCTTTGAGTCATTACTATAAGTTTAAAGGTAACGTCAGGAGCTTGAAAATGCGAAATTCATTTTTATGGTGACCTTTGGACCTTACCTTTGGATCTTTTGACCTTACCTTCGGATTTTTGGACTTATCTCCCCTCATCTTAGATACACACTGGAGAAAGGGAACAGACGGCCGCGCCTCCTCGCTAACACGGGAATACCGCTTTTCTTGGATTCTCAATTTCGCGCGCTATACCCTAGACCCTTAACACTCCTGTTTTAAACGTCCTGCGATACCTCGAATATTTTACCTAACAGCAGGCAGCTTTTACAGTTTTTTAAAACATTTTGTCAAATTTCCATACTCTGTGGAACAACATTGAATATTATACAGGGTGGTCCGATAAGCGCGCGGTACTCTTTAGCGGCCTTACCGTTTAAATTAGAAGAAAATATTTTGAATAAAAAACCTTTCTCTCCAAACTGTCTACTTGCAGAAAACAAATGCAAAGATGGCGGCCATTCGGATATACCGGAAGTAGGCATCAACTTCCTTATTATAAATTTAATACTCTATTACTACGTTTTTGAATTTAGCATTGATTTTGAGGTCCAGTTTGTTAATAATACGAAGCCCACTTTTTTACGTTAGCAAAATTGTTAATATTTGGACGTGCGACTTCAGGAGTTCGTCCACTTGGCAACATAGCAGCAGCCCTGTGGATGCAGCGGGAATTCCAGTGCCAGGGCAGAACCATTGGGCAGCCATTAAAATATCATTAAAATGCTCATTACTCATTCTACATATTTCCTGTTTTGTTATCATTGAGCAATTCAAGCAATTCATCGAGAGACATTAAACCTTCACCGTTAAACAGTCTACTTTTAATATCAAAAATCGAAACACACCAATATATCAATACAATACATGTGTTTCAGTGAGATCGTTATTTCAAAAACACATTAGATCAATAGATTAGCAGTTTTTAAGTTTGAAAAGTGTAAAACGTTAAAAACTTTTTAATCAGTGGATGCGAAATTAAATTCTCCTTCACTTTTATATAGGCATTTATGGTTTTATCTTTGACGGTTTTCAAAATATTTACGATTTTGTAATTGTTCCGTAATTGGGCGTAGGAATTGGGAAAATCGCAGGTGGCCTGGCTCGCATACCAAACAACTGGCTGACAGCTTTTGATCCGGTGGGAAATTTATTGCTAGAGTTTTTAAGAATAATCTGGTTACACTCAGATGGAGCGCCTGCACGTTTTAGTATAAGAGGCCGAAGCACATTGGTTGAAAAGTTTCCTGCCAATTGATTCGTCCGTGAGCCTCGCCACCTATGATTTTACTAATTCCTACCCGCCATTACGGAATACTGACAAAACCGTGAATATATTGAAAGCCATCAAACATAGAGCCACATACGTGCAGATAAAAGTTAAAGAGAATTAAATTTCGCATCGACTGATGTAAAACTTATCATACCGACGCATTTAAAAATAAAAGTATTTAACGTTTCAAGCCTTTGTAATTTGGAAATTGCTGGTCTATTGATTTAATGTGTTTTTGAAGCAATGATCTTACTAAGTCTGTTTCTTGCCCGTTTTAAAACCGAAAACTGCATCTTTTTGTTGTGCTTAGTTTCCGAGATATTAACATTTTTTTTAAAGTACCTACTATAAACGATAAACTTTCTAAAGATTGCTGAATAACTTCGGAAATAGGTTTTTTAGATATGAACTATGGTTAACAAACTGGACCTAAAAATCAATGCTTCATTCAAAAACGTTAAAATATGCAGGGTGTTATATTCAAAATAAGGAAGTTGATACCTACTTCCGGGTGTCCGCCATCTTTGAAATTATTTTCTACAAGTAGACCATTTGAAAAAAGGTTTTTCGTAGAAGTAAGAAGAACTAATAGAGTTTTTAACAATTTACACTTTTCAAATTTGAAAATTGCTAGTCTATTATTGACCTAATGTGCTTTTATAAGAATGATCTTATGAAACACAGGTATGTTTATTGCTTGACTTGAAACCGAATACCGCGTCTTTTTGTCGTACTTAGCTTTCGAGATTTAACAATCACGGTAAACTACTACAAAGGTGCAGATCCACCAGCCGTCAGTACTTTGGAAGTCGCCGAAGTGAAATAGCTTCTGAAGATGCCATCCACTCGTGGTGGCGAAACGTCAAGCTTTAACGCTAAACGACGCCGGCCTAAAAACCCAAGAACCACAAATTCATTCAACTACTACAAAGGTCAAATCTTCTAAAGATACCTAAATAAATTCGAAAATAGGCTTCGTAGACATAAACTATGGTTAATAAACTGGACCTTGAAGCAATGGTGAATTCAAAAGCACAATAATATACAGGGTATTCTATTTATAATAAGGAAGTTGATGCCTACTTCTGGTATATCCGGATGGGCGCCATCTTTGTATTTGTTTTCTGCAAGTGGACAATTTGAAAAGTAACGTTTGATATTTAAAATATTTTCTTCTAGTCTAAATCATAAGGCCGCTAGAGAGCACTGCGCGCGTATTCGACCACCCTGTATATCTTTCCCTGCATTCGTATCCACACTAACTGCTAACATACTTGACTAACCACAACAATAAGCAAAACATGTTTTTGTGAATTATCAGCCAAACAATTCACATTTAGTTGTGTTATAGTATGGCCCATGGTCACATTTTCCTTGCATTAGAGGGTGTTTATGATACGTTTTAAACATTCAAAGTTAATTTAAAGTGTAAATGAGTTCTGCGTAAAACGACATTTCTATTTGGTAGTTGACAGGTTCATTAGTCTATGAGATTCTGTGAATTTGCAGTTGCACAGTTTTGTTTGTGGAATTAGTGAGATCAATATACCTGCCGGTAATTCAAACACGACCCTCACAATTGGGATCTCGGAAATCGTAAGGGTTGCGAAGTCAGTTAAATAGTGGCAATTTTGTGTATATACTTGACTAGAAAAGCGATAATTGGAAATTTTGAAGGTTGGCGTGTTTCTAACCGCGTAGTATTAGTAACCGCTGCGTGGATTGTGATAAAGTTGGGTAGCAATATGCTGTGGAGTCGTAGAAGGTAATGCTGCATGGCCGGTGGAGTAATTTGCAAAAAAAACTTTTTTTAGGCGTTTAGGTGTTTTTCGGCTATTTTGCTTTGGGGTGCAATTGGAGTGATTGAGGGCTGAATAATACTGAAAACTTTTTTTATTCATAATAAGTTGTCCATTTTCCTTTGAAAGAAAAACCTAGCAGCATAATACACTTTTTTAAGTGTGATTATTGAATCGATTTTAATAACATTTTGATACAGTATTATTACCGTGACGAGGGTGGAAAAAGCATATGGTTTTTAGCAAAAGTGTCAGTCACGGTGCAGTGATAACAAAAAGAACCAAAAAGACAGCTGAAATAGCGCCTTTGAGGGACTTGGAGGTTCTTGATCGTTTTCCTCATATTTTATAGGGGGCAAAATTTGTTAGGGTGAATGTGAAAAATTTGTCGTATTCGTTGCGGGTTCTTCGTTGTCCTGTGAAGGAACGACATAATAAAGTTTTCAGCTTTATCCGAATGCTGTCGTACCTTAGCCAAACAATAAATTGTTGAAATTACATTGTTGTAATAACCAAACTAAGAGCAATGAAATTTCTAAACCTTACCGTGCTCCGTTGTGAGAATCGATAAATTTTATGGTTTTTGAAAATGTTGTCAGAGGCGGTGGAACTAAATTCACAAAAAAAAGTACAATACAGGGTGTTTACGATCCTAATGCCGTTATGTAAAGGACGAATATTACACATCATTGTAATGCTGGTACCACAAAATTGAATACGAATATCCCAAATTTGAAGTTTCAAAAACAAGTCTAGACATAATAGCATTTGTTTAAGTGGATATCCATAAACACCTGACAGAAACTAGGGCGAATACTGGGCAATGTTGTCGGATTGTGATTTTGCAGTCACACTTTTTTGATTTTTTTCTGTTTAGCTATGCGCTAACTAGTGAAATGGTACTGGGGTTTCAGGGTCGAAATATCATGACTATCGTTCCTCCAAATTAATGCACTAAGATCGTAAACACCCTGTATAAAAGCCATTTAAACTCTGGGTACTCTAACGATCGCTGATCATTTTTGTGTGAATCCCCTGAATACTTCATTGCCCTTTAAAGATTTATACTGTTAATAATATAATCTTTTCCTACGGCGAAAGATGAGAGAAACTACTGTGTTGGACGATTTTCCATGCTATGGAAGAATAATAAAATGATATCACCGTAGTGGGTGGTACTGAGTCAGCCAACTTGAAAACATATTGTGTTGAATGTGTTTGTAGAATATTTCTAGTTGCTCTCCAGGAAAAGTCGATGCTCGTAAGTCACCCAATAAAATACCGTTAAAATCTCTCTTATGGTTCCTGAACAGATGCTATTTCCCTTTTCTAATAAACGTACTGCGAGAAGTAACGATTTAAAGTTGTGCTCGTGCGGGCTTGTCCTAAATACTTTTCGCCTCATCCTCCACTGCTTTTCATCAAAAGAAGACAAGCGTGTTTGGCTCCACATTTATCCTGTTTTATACCGTCCTTAATTTTCTATGCAGAATAAATCCGGCGGTGGCTTCGGCTTTCGCTGAGTAGCTGACTTCCTTCCGGGATGGTAATAATGACATTTTTTGCTACCAAGGAAAACAATAAGCTGGAGTTTGGGGCAAACTTCGTCCGAGTGAGTGAAAATAGAGCCCGAGGCGTTTTGTAAGTAAAATATTCACGCAGGCTCTGCACATAAAAAAATATGATCAAGCTGATTGACTCAGTCCTTCAGACTCATCCTAGTTTTTATACTGGATGTCCCCTAGTAGTTAACGGTATACAGCAGTAGCATGCGGTAACATTTATTAGCGAGAAAGCGATTCAGTGAAGAAATATATTTCGAGGCATTACTTCATTGACATGATTTAAAAAAAAACTTCTGAAAATTCCGAGGCCAATTCCATTGTCTCATTTAAATACTATAGATAATTGTCAAATAAACACTAACACACACAAAGTTAATATAATAATAGAATACGCGATACGCACATATCTGTATTTAAAGTCTATTCGTGTATCAACCATAGAAAATTTGTTTACAATATTATCGTAAAATTTTAGATTGCCCGATGACTATTTTTGTCTGTCGGAAAGTTTTGTGAATTCTAGTTATTAAAATTGCATAATTCAACAAATTTTGATTCACTGAATTTTCGAAATCTAATTTCAATACAATGTCGGAAATGCACTTAGTTGAATCATCCTGAATTCGGTTTGAAGTACCTACTTCGAAAAGCGGTTGACTCATTAAAATGGTTTTTGATTGTTTCATCATAGTTCCTTAAGAGATCAACATAATTTTGCCGATTAGCGGACCCACTTGATTTGTTATGGTCCCTAGAACTCAATTCATGCTCCCCAGAAAACAAGTAACATCTATCAACCATTCCAAAATACGCGTTCATTATACAACTCTTTTCTTGAACGTTTTGCCTAGAAAATCCATTCTTTAATAACGCACATACCTACAACACAAACACAGTCTAAATTTTTGTCGACACTAGCAAAAGCAGAAGATTGTCCTTCTTGACCCTCCATTACAAACTAATACTAAGTAAAATCCGAAAAAATACAATCTTTCCTATAATATCGAAAAACTCTAAGTCGCGAAAGGCGGCGAAAAGGTCGCTGCCCAGCGTAGAAACTGTGCTTAACTCAATTGACCAGCGAGGTCAATAACCCCTACGTAGAGGAGAGATTGGCGACCGACAGCGGTCTCAAGGCGCGCATCCATGCAGTAAAAGGTTAAATAAATTTACTACGTTTACATGGGGTTCCGAATAAGTAATTCTGACAAATTGATGTTTTGTTATAAAATAACAGTATTTAAGTAGAATTAATGTTTAAGTATTTATTTTCTTGTCTCGAAGATAGTTTAGGGAAGCGGTGCTTCCCTCGCTTCCATAGACTGAGGCCAATGGTACACAGCAAAACTGCAATTCATTGGGTAAAAATACTGAGATTCAATCAGTTTCACCTCAGTGCAAAAGTTGACAGTAACCGAAATAAGTTGTAATTATCATTTCGCTTTTGCTCAATAATTCATCGACAGAATGACGTAACGGTTCGGCATAAGGAATTCGGGGGTTCTATGAGCCAAGAAATTCAAATCCGTTCTTAGTTCGGATGCCATTTGGAGATAGCGCAATTTACTATACATTAAGCCTCTGTAAAATGATGTAACTTCTTTATGTGATGGTTTATTGGTGTAAATGTTGAAGATTATATTTTTTCAAGCTGGTTTACGTGGAAAGCTATACACTGAAAATGTTGCTCCGAGTAACCGATATCTGGTTATCAGTTAGTAGGTACACAGTCGAGTTTCCAAATGTAACTTTTTTATGGAAATAGTAGATAAGTAAGGCAAGGGAATTCTACCAGCTACGTAACTACTAAACAGTTATGCAATAGGGAGCTTTATTTCGAGGAAGGCTATCATAGAATGACGAATCTGATGAATAGAGCTTAACAAATACATAAAACGACCTTATGTTTTTCCAGTTCTCATTTCTCTTTCCCTCTATTGTAAAGCTGAGTAAGCTGTGGTAGCGTACTAAGGTTTTAAATTTAAAGCTCTCATCACGAGTCATATATGCCAGTAAAAAATCCTTTTCATAGCTTCGAGCTGCTGATAATGTCCGAACGCCTGTGAGATATCATTTTGTAAGATAAAATGCTCAGTCTAGGGTTGTTTATAAAAGATGGCTGATTTTCCTTACTCGATGTAGCGCGGCGTTAGAACGACGAAACGCCGCGTCCTAGAGCGCCCTCTGTTTGACCGTGGCTTAACTGTGGTTTTAGTACAAATGCAACTCAATGCTGCCTACTGAAAAAAAATACAAATGCGACATTCGATTGCTTATCATTTTGTTAGCTTATGTATTGGAAAGATGTGTGTACTAATTTAACAATAAATGCAATAGCAATGAATGAATGAATGAAGGAGAGAGACTTTCTGGTAACCAAAACCACCACCGTATACCGTATAGGCCTACAAGCGGGCAAGGGCATGCATGCATCTCTCCTTACCCTAGTTCCCAAGTCCAGCCCTCATCGCGAAGGTAGGATGGCCTTGGGTCCTGCCTGTCTTATGTCTTCAGGTTCAAGGACTCTTGAACCTACTATAGTCTACCTGTGTATACATAGAATGTGTACCGATGACAGTTTCTCCTCGCCACAGCGTGCACCCGTTGGGTCGCTTGCCACGTCTATCACATACAAATGACGTTTGAAGGTGTTAAGGTGAAAAGGTGCAACGGTGAGAATGACCTTGGGTCCTGCCGATCTTAGAACCTCAGGTCCAAGGACCGTTGAACCTAGTATGGCCTTCCTGTGATACCCAAGGGCTTTACAGTGACACAGAATATTTACCAATGGCTCTTCCTCCTCACCATAGCGTGAGCATGTCGGCTCGCTTGCCACCCCTATCACATACAAATGACGTTCGAAGGTGTTAAGGTGCAAAGGTGAGAATGACCTTGGGTCCTGTCAATCTTATAACCTCAGGTTCAAGGACCCTTGGACGTAGTATGGTCTGCCTGTGATACCCCAGGGCTTCACAGCGACTTAGAATATTTACCGGGGAGTCTTTCTCCTCGCCACGGCGTAAGCATTTCATTTTGCTTGCCACCCCTACCACATACAAGTTTAAAAGTGTTATGGCCAGATCGCAGGCCAACAAGTAACCTTAGCCGGCTTCTGTCCAGCGAAAGACAGAAGCCCAACAACTTGGTCAGAGATCCCAAAATAAGTTCTGTAGCTTGAAGCAGATGTCCAGAGATTCCTTTCTATCTCATAAGATGTTGATTTTGCAACCACACGTGTCTTTCTTCTAATATTACCAGCCCCACGGCCGGCTCAGGCCCCAAGAAATGATTCTTCGACAATCGCAACTTAATCTGATTAGTTTATTTTTTTAAATATCAGTTTAATTAAGTACTTATAGGTAGGCACTCATGCAAACCTTGCTTCAATTTTTTTTATCAAATAAATTGTCCATAATGATTCTATAAATTGACAGTTAAAACACTAAATGAAAATATAACCTTCTTCTTATTAGAGCAATCAAATAAAAGCGTTTTTTCAATATTTTTTGCTTTCAATTTATTTAACCTAATCTTAGGTTTAATAAAACTTGTGCTAAAGCGGCATTTGTACAACTGGCCCTTAGACTGTTTCATCTGCTCTTGTTTAACTGGCAACATTTTTCCGTAAAGCGTATCCACTGCAAAGAGGATGACGAAATTAAAAAAGTCCTTTCTCATCACGGATACTTCTCATCAAGGTCCGATGTATTTCCTGTGGCGTATCGTTAAAAAGCAATCAGATCAAAAAAAAAATTGTACGGCAGAACTGGATCAAGGTTTGCTGTTATTTAAATAGGAGGTAGAAGAACAAGGCAAGTGAAAATGAAACAAGGGCAATTTCCTACGCTAAGCGATAGTGGCTGATAAATGAGTTACTGGTTACGATTCCATAAAATTAATGATCAAGTTTTGTCAAGTATTGCAGAGAGGCCCATCGTACTGTTCGATAATCTTGCATACTAGGTCACGAAAAAATAATTGCAGCTTTCCAAGCATGAAGGGGATATTATTAATTGAGAAGGCACTGTACTGATATCTAGCCTCAGAAGTATGTTCAAGGAATGGCACCAGGTAGCTTGACTCACTATTTGCTATATATTTTCTATAATATTCGAGCATTGTCTGTCAATTTCTGAGTTATAGTAGCATTACCTAGTATGACCCCATATCAAAACATGTTCTAAATTTGCTCAAATGCAGCACTTACTAAAAGTACGAGATTACAAGGATACATGCTGCTCCCTTCACTTTTAGCATGAGAAGAAAAATCATAAAGCCCCAATTATGCCTTCAAAGGCAACGTTTAGAGAGATTCGTAAGGCAGAAAATGATACCAAGGTCATTTTTTAAGGTGAAGAGGTGCTTGATGAATGAAATAAATGTTGAAACTGCCTCTTCCTCCACCCTTCCCGCCATCCCAATCTTACATCACTCTTGAAAACACACAAATCGAATAGGATTACTTAAATCGTCTAAAAAAGAAATTTAGCACAATTCAAAGAATTTTCTGTTTCTACTAACTTTACCTACTAGAACTTCGTAGCTCCAAATACTGTATCATTATCTATTTGTCATGCACACAATAAATTGAAAAACAAATATACTACCACTCACTGAAGTATCACCTTGTGCTTAACTGCAGTCCATTCTTCAATTATAAATGATATAATGTTGATCTGGACAAAAGTGTCCCAGTAATATCCAGAACAACTCGAGCAATCGCTCATTGCCTTAAAGTGTGGTTTTACAATTTATCAACACCCCTTAGGACCAGTTTCTCAATGTCCAGTTGAAAGTGTCAGATAGGTAGCTGCCAGTGAGCGTTTCTATGGATATTAACTGTCAGACAAGATTTACGTGAATTCATTAGTTTAACCTTCTATTGTTTAAACAATTTATCCAACAGTTAACCGTTAACTTCCAAATAAATATTTAACTGGACATTGAGAAACCCCTTAATGAATCTAATGCTGTTACTGGGGCTCATATTGTTAAAGCTATCTTCCGAAACTTGGTGATTGGTGAAATTCTCCCTTCGTTTTAACAAGTTGAGAAAATATCTCCGTAATTGCCCATCCAAACAGTTGCCAGGTATGAAGTACTCTTTTGTTTCCCTAAACTTTTCACTCATTGTTCGACAACTTTTAATTACAAGCCGTTTTTTACACCGTCTTGAACTGTTTGTAATTATAAAATAATCGCAAAGTTTTCTTTAGTTACCTAATCAAGATATTCGCATACATTAAAGTCAAGAAAATCTGCTTAAGCCGTTGCAGTTCTTCAGTACAAGGAAGATGTAGACTCTACAAAAGCTAAAACCCTGAGCTAGGTTGACTAAATAAGCCGCAATGTTATTTACCTGATACTTTGTATTGTCAGCCGTGTCAACAGCAAAGAGCTGTTCGGGTAGTGATAACTAAAAATACCCCAGAAGGAGTCTAGTCATATGCCATTTTCAAGCTTTGAAGGAATACAGGACTGCACTCTGTACAAGTACTGCTAATGACGAGTAATGTATTCTTGTATGTTTATTTTACATTTTCTTAGAATATGCGGCCTTTCTTTTTAAGAGCTATTTCAGTATGGCTGGACTGAATGATAACAATTACGCTTGAAATGAGGTAAGAATGCAGATGGACATGTTACACAGACGGTTCTAACTTGCAGGACTGCCAACCCAGATCACCACTAAGGTACTAAGAAATTAAGTCTCAGATGCACTTCTTTAGACCTTTACGAAAACAGTGATCTGGATCAGGTTCAACCAGTATTGTGTTAAACAGCTGTCAGGTGGAATTGATGGTCCCATAGTTTTACGAACATGGGACAACGCAAAATTTGGATATTAAGAACAAACAACAGATGGCTAAGAAAAACAGCTACTGATCTGAATCATCCGATCGTGATGACTTACCTTACAAGGGCAAATTGACCCTATTTCTGACTGATTCTAGATCACCTTACGAACGTCAGGTGATCGGGTTAACCTGGACACAGTTTCCGTAAAGGCCTTCAGGGCCGTACTCATCGAAGATACTCAAGGGTCCCTTAATACTTGAGGGTCCCTTAAGTAGGGTTTTGTGTTTCGACAGCTAGTTGAGAGTCCCTTAACGGTAGGCTCCCTTGAGTATTACTCAGGATACTACGACTTTAGAAGGTATGCTCACGCGCATGATATCTTCCGTCTCGCTTCCACCTGTGACGTCAGCGTGTGGCAGTAGTAGTAATAATAAGGTTACAGATGAATATTTTGTGGGATAAATATATTTTTATACTTATATTTTATCTAAATTTCTAGGTTCTTATTGGAGAAATATTCAGTGTGCTAAATTTGTCCATTGGGAATGAGGACGAGGAAGAAATGTCCGAAAAACTGGACATTATAGATACTGATTTGGATAAATTACGATGGTATGGTTTGAAAAGTTTGGCAGGTTCCATTGCATTTAAGTTGAAAAATAAGAGGAATCTGGGTTATATCCCAGATTGCACAGATACTTCCTTCACTTGGGTCAACCATTTAACAGAAGTTGGACTACTAAGACCTACATATGAGTTCTTGGCAAAATGTAATGAGCTCGACCGTATATTTTCCAATTATAATGGAAACGCTTTGAAAATTTTAAAAATCTATTTTGCGAATTTAAACAAATTAGCAGAGAATGTAGATGTGCCTTATGATGCAAAAAGCTTGTTTTTTAGATGTAAAATGTATTTCAGAATAAAAATTCTTAATGGGGAAATTAGAGAGATCTCGAATATTAGAAAACGGAAATTCACTAAGATTGTAAAATAGTATAAAATGATAAGTATACAGGGTCCTGCGGCGGTGCATCCAGTTTTACTAGCACCTTTCCTATTTCGAACAAAAAAATGCTACATAAAATGAAAATGCGCTAAAAGATGGTTAGAAATTTACAGTCTGCAGAACTTATTTTTTAGTATACTTCATTTTCAGTTCATAATAGAGAAAGGCTAGGTTCTATGCTCTTATGCACTCCTTTTTCAATTGTTATTGTCTGTCCAAAATAGATTTCCCTATTAGACTCATATTTACAGAATCAATAACTACAACACAAGAGCGCAACAAATAATGTGCCCGACCTGTACCCAGGGTATCAGAAACCCTCACTACAAGTGCATCAATCTTTTTAATTCATACATATTATTATTATTAAACAGATATATGGCATGAAAACATTTTGAAAAAAAATGAGAAAAAACCTGTTATTACTAGGAATCTTTACTATATAAGAATTCACCTGTACTAGTTAAATACAATGTCCAGAAAGGTATTGTTCTATTGTATTGTGGTATGATTTCTATTTTATGTTTAACATAAAATATATGTATAGTGGTTGTGACATATATTTGAATAAATAAAAAATAAAGCTTTTATAATTATACAAATTGTGTATAATGAGGCTATAAGTTGATAGTTAACATATTTTAAAGGAAAATCTTATTTTCTTCTTTCAGAACATTTAAATAAAAGCTTTTCCGCCATATTGGATTTAGAACGACGTCACATTTTTCGAGTTACTCTCAACAAGCTCTTTCATTGTTGAAAATAGTTTCTTCTCTGAGGTACTAAGCAAGGTTCATGCATTGATAAAACAGCTCACCAACTTTGAATAGTATATTTTCTCCAGACATTTATATAAACAAAATCCATCGTATTATATCTAAAAATGACATATCATTTGCCACTATTTGCACGTTAGTTTGTAATTCAGAATTGGCGCTATCATGATTTTCACTCATTTTCGTCCATTTAGAGACATCACAAAAACCTCAAACTAAACACACAGCATAGTAAACAACCAGCACAATAACTCAGGTAGGCGGTCATTACACGCGCATCCCCCCTTTTGGATGATTTTTTTGTAGGGATGCTAACGATACTTCAATACTTCTGCACTAATATCGAGTATATTTGACATCGATACTTTTTGAGGCATTCCAAGCTGGTATCGATACGATTGTAACGGTATCGAAAATAATTATATAATTAGCGAGGGGTGTAATGAATTGCACAATATGCTTTGTACGAACCAAACGCGACTATTTGGCTAAAAAATATCGAGTTGGTACCGGTATCGATATTTTCATTTTCGCATCTATACCAAAGCTTCACATCCTTAAAATCATCCCAAGGTCAAATTCTGGGAACCATTTTTATATGGGAAATCCTCACAGAGATAAGCTGGTTATCTACTATGCTGTGCTAAAAATATAGACCTACTCTAGACATAACCTTAACTATACGAGGGTTGCTCTATACCTCCGTCAATCCACCAGTACGCAGACAGCTGTTTCACGCTTATTAGCGATCATCAGTGCGCCATAGGTCGATTGACGAAAGTAGAGAGCATCAATTTTTCCATGTTTAATAAACATGTGAAAGATGTACGAGTAAGACAGAAGGAATTCTGCCGGTGCGCCATCTAGTACCCGAAGGTGACGGCAACCAAAGAGAGAAACGCCACTAGAAGCAGTAACCTCTCCTTGTTGGAACGACAAGGCTCGCTCGCTTTTTGCCGCGCCTCTAGTGGCAAAAAGCGAGCGAGCCTTGTCGTTCCACCAAGGAGAGGTTACTGCTTCTAGTGGCGTTTCTCTCTTTGGTTGCCGTCACCTTCGGGTACTAGATGGCGCACCGGCAGAATTCCTTCCTTCTTACTCGTATAACCTTAACTGTATTGGGAGTTCACTAGCAACACGCGTTTATCCATAATACCTTCCCAAAGTCAGTCCAGTACCCCAAATGTCCCTTTACAACTTCTTATTGGAAAATCCTTACCGCGGATCTTCTTTACCACTTATGCCGCTTCACAGTCTACCGCTTCTTTGCCAGTATTCGGTACAGTCATTCATATACCCCCTGCACTGTAACACACCGACTGCGGCTGTCCGGTCTCCAGCAGTTCGTGAGATACCCCCTAATCTCACTCAATGCCGTCGCCGTCGTCGATACAACCTGGCGATGATCACTGCGTAGGTTGTATGAAGTAACTCGTACAATTTGATCCAGAATCCCGTCACTGCTGCCACATTATTGCTTACACCGCAAGCCTCTAGTTTTGCTCCAAATGCAAAGACTATCTTCTCTCAGGTCATAAGGTTCATGTTGTGATAAAACAACTCACCGACTTTGAATAGTATATTTTCTCCAAAGTCTCGCAACAAAATTCATCGTTTAACTAAAATTGACATCATTGGCTCTATTGTCAAGGATGACATCCCTCTCATTGATTGTCATTCCCCTTACCATCTACTGGGCGTTCTAATATTAATTCCATACCCATATTGTACAAATGCATTGAATAACTATTCCACTATTGGATTTAGAACGACAGCTTATCGTGCATTGTCATCCAAACTAAACGTGTGTACAAAATTTCAGCTCAATCCGTTATACATATCTACTTCAAAATTGAGTTGCAAGATTCCACCCGAACAAGCGTACATACATTGCAAGTTAAATAAAAGCTTTTAATAAAATTTACAAAAGGCTCTACCTATTATCGTAGGAAACAATAGAATCTAGACAATATGAGGAGCTGAGATTCTCGCAATTTAACAAAGGAATGCCACACATTCTTAAGACGACCAGACAACATGGACGATGGTGGAAGGATCAGCATTTCGTAGTCATTAAATCTGTTTCGAGAGTTCACATAAAAGACGATCCACATCCAAGAACCAGCATTCCATTTCCGGGAAATAGTTCAGTCATTTTAGGAGCAACAATGGTGTATTTCTAAGGGATGTTAACAGAAAAGCTCTATCATTATAGGTTTACACTGGTAATACGTTTATAAATACAAAAGTAGTCACCACCTTGATTCATGGAAATCAGTTTTGGATAGCAGGAGTAAGTATTAGTAAACAATTTTTGTAAGTGAAATAAGGAAATGCACAATTATGCTGATCATGTGTAATATACAATTTCAAGCTTAAGACTGGTCAACAAAATTTATAATTACAAAATGTCTATTGGACCTGTAATCATTTATGCACGTACAGCTTGGTGCTTTTTAGCCAAAATGAGTATGCGAGATTTCTGATCCCTTGCGAGTCATCATATGAGTAAATGTCCCATGGTATGCCAAATTACGTTACGTACTGATCCCTCGACGATAACTTTTTTATCATCAAATTATCTGGGCCATTTTAACAAATGCACCTGCTCCCATTTGCTCCTCTTCCTTCCTTCCCTCATTTCTCTTGAAGAAGAGAAACAGCAGTTTCTGAGTAACTTGAAACAAAGGACATTGCGACGGCTAACGATGAGCAGTACAAACTTAGACTCACTTCAAGTCTTCGAGGTACCCACGAATGACGTGTTTGATTCAGAGGGTTCTGTAGGAATAACTTTATAACCAACTAATGTTCAATAGATGTCAGATCCGGTGACGCTCTTTGCACCAAAAGAACGTGTACATTAGCTTCTTAGATGAAATATGTGTAAAATCAGCCAAAGGAGGTAGACTATTATCTTGCTGGAAAATAAGATCATGTAGATATAAAAAGCAAGTTAAGCCACATATTGTAAGCATGAGAGTTTTTAATCTGGTGCAGCATACCTCCCTACGCAGTAGACTGTTGGAATTCATCAATGTGATGCCACTCCTTCTCAGATATCAGAAATATTTATACCAACCAGTTCGTCTGCTACTTAACGCCTGAAAATAAATTTTTGGATGAATAATATATAATTTCATTCAAATATAACGTTGCTATACACAAAGCTGTAATAATGTTGAATCAAGACTATGAAAGTTTTGATCATATGGTGTTATATTAAGTAAATATCTTCGATTCAAGGCCGGGAAAGTCTCAAAAGTAAAAATACCAAAATCTGAAATCAAGCATATATATGATAGTCTTGAAGACAAAACCATGAATATACCACGTATAAGGATACTTCATATTGACTGAAGCATTTCGTGATGTTGTCGCAAACAGCTCGAGATTTTAGCCTTGGTACATGAATTTAAGGGCATCTGTATATAAACATTCGGAAATTTCACGTTACTTAGTGTCTTTCCCAGTCCATTTTGAAAGTGATAATAATAGCGTTTATTGTAAATATGAAATAAATAATACAATAAACAACAAATGCCCAAAAAAAGTTAAAAACTTTTGCTTGAGTATAGGGTAATTAGTATAAAATAGAAGCAACAGACAAGGGCAAATTCAGGAATATTTAGATTTAGATATTATTATGTATTCTATAGATATTAGTAATGATAGGTAGTACATATGTCAACAACTTGATGAATGTTCATGCTATTACCATAGAATATGGAGAACATTGCAGTAGAAGAATATTTTACACCCACTGTTCCGCCACTCTGTATATTCCATTCTCAACTACCTACATAAATATACTGCATTACTTGGTCCTTACACATGAACATCTATAGGACGTCCCAACAACCCTAACTGCACAACAATCATATATAACACATAGGCAGGTAAAATTATGAGTTTTTACAAATGATCACGACGTCTTTGGCGATCTGTGGCATGAACCAATATTGTCATGTTCTCAATGGTACTCCAAAATGTACAAGCTGCTTGTAATCTTGATCGAAGTAACACGAGCTCAGTTGGAAAATATTATGTCCTTACTGAAACATTCTGAAATACTGGGTATTGAAATTTAAATTGTGAAGAAAATTGTTTTTTGGTCAGAGCATGTTTCTTTAGAATGAGTATTGTAATCAAAAATATATTTTTCTTGGTTCAAATTAACCTTAATTTCCTGATCACGTAAATTTTCTTAGAGTAACAACATTGTTCTTGATGAAAGCAAATCTACAAGATTATCAGAATGTTTGAATTGAGAATTTCTCTTTATATTTGTATATTATAATATCACACTTCATTTCAGAGGGACAGCTGCAAACAGGTGAAGCACGGACCAGTGGAAAAATAAATCAAAATTACAAAAATTATTCGTGCTAGGTATAATTGAATAGAATATTTAAATTTTATAAAATACAAGCGCTGTTCCTGCGGGATGTATTTTTTTATGCTGATGCCATTGTCATGCTACGTAATCGAGTTTTGCTCAACGAAAATTTGCATAATCAACTTAAATACCTCTATTCATTGAAATGTCTATATCATCAACTAACCCTATATTTGCTACTTGCTTTCTATGCTACTTCTGTATTTCTGTAGCTATCAGGCAATCCATATGCTTATTTAGAACTTGTTTTGGAACAGTGCTTTCTGATCTCATTATACTAAAAAAGTAATTTTTTATTTATTTATACTACTGACCATTCGATTTTGACCAGATTTCGCTCAATACAGGCAGCTACAGACGACATGTCGATATATGTATACTTTCTACTGCTTTGTTCAGTATCTGAAAGATCATCCGAAATTGCTGGATATGCAAGGAGTTTTACATTCGCTTCTTGGAGCAAGTCTGATAACCAAAGCTGTACCAGGCAGGTCATTATCTTGCTGGAAAATGGGATTATTGCCCTGATATATATGCTTATTTCCAAGACTACTACGTAGAGACAAACCACAGCATATGCACCTTATGCAATAGTAAGTGAATTGAGCTCGAACGAAAACAGTTTCACGCTATGTCTGCATTTTATCTAGAACATGCCATGTAGTACGCATTTGGTGACTGGAGGGATAACCTGCTAAATGGGGATCATTGTTAGTGATGAGGATTAAAACGTCTTGATGCTTTGGAACGTATTTTTTTGATTGCTCTATTTTTTACCATTTTTGTCTTAAATACTCGTTTTTATTCTGATTTATCATGTTTGTCTCGCATGACTGCGGTAGCAACAAATGTTGACGGGCTGTGCCAAGTCAACACCTGACCTATTACGGGTTTGAATTTAGGAAGGATCGAACAATATTACAGGTCTTCAGGATTACAGACTTTTGGAATATTTTGTGCAACCGTTCGTCCAGGCCTAACTGTTGTAGGTGTGGGGTAAATGTGTTTGGTGTAAGGCCTGAGACTGACATAATTAGGGGGACAATAACAACTTTGTTTTGTTTCCAGGGTCGTTTCACTTCTATGGCAAGGTCTGTGTATTTAGATATCTTCCCAGCGTAGGCGTTTTGAATATTCATATCGTTGGGAATGGCAATATCTATCAAATAGGTAACTTTGTCTGCCTTCGACTGGAAAACTATATCTGGCCGATTTGCCGGGATAGTCTTATCTGTGTGTATTTCAACGTCCCAGTATAGTTTGTATTTATTATTTTCGAGTACTGATGTCGGTGTGTAATTGTAATATGGATCTGTGTTTTCTATTAGCTTGTTTGTTGTGGCTAGTGCTTGGTGTATGACTTTGGGTGCAGAGTTATGTCTGGCTGTGTACTCGGTTCCAGCGAGAGTTTTGCATGCACTTGTTATATGGTCTATCGTTTCTTTCTGTTGGTGGCATTTTCTGCAATTGTCGTCGGTTATGGATGTATCTTTAATAATGTATTTCATGTAATTCCTTGTCGCAATTACTTGGTCCTGGATAGCAAGCATAAAACCCTCAGTTTCTGGAAAGAGTTGGCCATCCTGCAGCCAGGTGTATGATTGTTTTTCATTAATGTGCTCTTGTGTAACGCGGTATCTGTGCTTGCCATGGAGTGCTTTTTGTGACCAGGTGTTTATTTTTTGTTGTTGTGATTCCATGTGATTGTGTGTGTCTGCTGAGTGATCTGGGGAGGATAGGGTGAGTGGAGTATAGTTTTTATCTGCTTTTACTATTGACCTATGTAAGTTTGTCTGTTTGCTTTGGAAAAAGTCTCTGAGCGTTTTTATTTGTCTTGTGTGAAGTGACTGCATGTCTATAATTCCTCTACCCCCTTGTTTTCTGTCTATGGTGAGCCTTTCCTTGCACGCTTTCGGATGTGCCATTCGGTGCTTTGTCAGTTCCGTTCCTATAAGGATGTTAATGTTTTCAATATCAGTGTGCGACCACTTGACAATACCAAAGGAGTATGTGAGGACCGGTATCGCAAATGTGTTAATTGCTTTTGTAAGATTTTTGGACTTCAATTTTGTTTTTAGTAGTCTAACGAGGCGGTCTCTAAACTCTTGTGTTAGTTGAGCCTTGACTTCTGAGCGATCGATCTTAATGTTCTGATTGAAGCCCAGGTACTTGTACGTTTCGTCCTTGTCCATGTTGTCCAGCGTTTGGCCAGTTAATGTTTCCTGTTCGGAATGGTTCTTCCATTGGCCCTTTTGGATGTGGAGCACTTGCATTTGCTCATTCCGAATTCCATCCGGACGTCTGACGTACAAACTTCTGTGATTCTGAGTAATTCCTTCAGTTGCACTTCAGTGGCTGCATATAGTTTTATATCATCCATGTAGAGAAGATGATTTATTCTGTGTTGATTAACTTTCTGGTGTCTGATGTTGAAACCATAATTTATGTTGTTAAGTGCGTTAGAGAGCGGATTAAACAAAGACAGAACCACAGCGAACTGAGTGAATCACCCTGGAAAATACCGCGTCTTATGTGTAGCTCCTCCGTTTGGATATGGCCTTCCTGAGTTTTAAGATGTATGTTGGTTCGCCATGTCTCCATGGTTCTTGAAAGGAACTGACGAAGGGCTGGGTTAATTTTGTATATTTGAAGAGTTTTCATTAGCCAGCTATGGGGTACAGAGTCAAAAGCTTTTTTATAATCGATGAAACAGGTATGAAGATTTCTGTGTTATTTTCTAGCCTGCTCCATTATCACACTATCAATTATAAGTTGCTCTTTGCAACCTTGACTTTGTTTTCTACATCCTTTTTGCTCTTCAGTCAGGATATTGTTTTGATTGAGGTGTTGTTCAATCCTTTTGCCTATTGTTGCGGTAATGATCTTGTACAAGGTTGGGAGACAAGTGATCGGGCGGTAATTGGCAGGGTTCTTGGTATCTGCGTTTTTTGGTTTTATATACGTTATTCCTTGCGTGAGGAATTTGGGAAGCCTATTAGGTTGGAGTATGGCTTTATTGATTTGGTCCTTAAGCATTTGGTATGTTGCACTGAATTGTTTGTACCAGAAATTTTGCACACTATCCACGCCTGGGCACTTCCAATTGTGGGTATGCTTTATGGTTTCAGCTATTTCCTCTGGTGTAAGGATGACGTCTCCCTGCTCCGCTATATGTTGATGTTTTTCTTCTTCTTGTCTGATCCATGGAGCGTTTTCATTATGTGTTTTGGGTTCTGACCATAGGCTTCCCCAAAACTCTTTCAACTCTTGTTTACTAGGAGGTTCTATTGCTGTTATCTGGTTGTCGGCTGTTATCTTTTGGGAGAACTGTTTTTCACTTTTATAAAAAAGATTGTTAGCATCCTTTCTGGCATTGGACTCGTTGTATCTGCGGAGTCTAGCTGCATAGACTGCAAGCTTCTGCTTAAGGGTATCAGCTATTTCTGGTATTGTTTGTTGTGGTGACTTGGATTTGAGTATATTAATTGTTGTCTGTACGCGTTTCGAACGGTTGTTGTTGTTGGTGTATTGCGCGAGGTGTGCCAGATCCTTTCTAATTGTGCTAATTTTATTTTCAATTCTGATTTGCCATTTAGGTTTAGATCTTTCAGTTGTGCGGGCTATAGATCTTTTTGGGAGTTTTTGGCCGTTAAGTATCAGTGTGGTTGCTGCGGCAGCATATATAACAGTATGGATGTTCTCTAGGTCACTATCTTTGGTTAAAAATTGTGGTATTATGTTGACATTCATTGTATGTAATATTTGTTGAGTGTTGTTTTTAAAAATTAGTCTAGGCAGGGGATCTCGCAATGTAGGATTGGTGCCACTCCATTTGTTGTACTGTGTGTTCATCACTTGCTCGGCAGATTGCGTGATGGCAGGTGGTATAGTAATGTTTTGGCTTTGTGTGGCTGTGGAGGGCAAGTTAGTGCATATTGTTTCCGGTGTAACTGGTGTATGATCGTGTTCTGGATCCAATTCTGAGTGTACGCTGGTGCTATTGGTTGGATTTGTGTTTGGAGGTTGGTTATTTCGGATGCGAATGGCATTATTATTATTATTATTATTGTTATTTATTTGTACTATTCATTACAAATAATTGCCACCTCGAAGGCTAGGCCTTGTGTGAGGTATTGGTTTTGATAACTTGACAATGTACATTTGAAATTTTGCTAACCTAACTATGCTGCTGCGTCTCGCTGCCTTCCCTTGTACTGCTATTCGTACGCCTTTCAATGGGTTCACCTTCAGTGGATCCATCTTGAGCAGCAGCATGCATTCAACAGTGACAGTGGATCGAATAACTTTTTAAATTCGATAGTATTACATCACTGCTATTTAAATATAAAAAAATATGCTCCCGCATAATTACTAAAACAATATTTCTTTTCAAGGGTACGTACCTCTATCACGACATGAGCTGTTGTTTTTTTTCACTTGTATTCATTTTAATGTTATCTCCTTGCCTGACGTGAGTCTTCTGGAGCAGCAGCCCTGGTTCCTCAACACCACATTAAATCCCTATTAAAGCTTCTTCTGCAGGACAGCCTTAATTTGAGACCAACCACCATAACTTTATATAATGACAGGATACACATAACTGCTCTTACATGAGTAGGCATACTTATAGCTTCCCCTTCAATGATGAAGTTTGAATTCACCACGCGGGTATCCGTCACCACGCGTGTTTCGAATTACTCGTGCCCATTTTCGACTTTCGTCCATTACCACGGACGGACATATCAAGCCTTAAAAATTTGACTACCACACTACTACTCGAATTTCAATTGGTTATCCATGAAAACTCTTTTATATCTTCCTAATCTGTAAATACATTTTTTTTAAAATCCTTAGCTTCACGGTTTGTGCTAACACTGAGGACAGTCATTTCTGTTATTATAAAAAAATGCGTATGAATACACTTGTGTCATTCTACGTCACTTCACTGCCCGATGAAAGCGTTCCACTCATTTTTGGGCACAGTTACATTTTTGTTTCTTAGACGTATGGTATCATACATACATTACATCATCACAACTTAAACCCTTAAACCACGGATGGAATTTATAATCCATCCTCATTACTCACAGTAACTACGAGTAGATTTCCTGGTTGAAAGTTGATTCTTTTGCACTTTTGTCGTATTCATCTTTCCGTCTGTCTTTTACCCTAAGCAAAAACTGTCCAGCTCGCTTATGAACTATTTGTAGCCTGTATCTTAGTGTCTGACAATACGCGTCAATATTATAGATAGGATCAATGGTGCTGTTGGTCAGTGCGGTCGGTAAGTCATTTTGTTGACCAAATACGAGCTCTAAAGGCGTATAGTCGTGGTATGTTCCTGGTGTATTATAGCAAACGTTGTAAAGCTGTACCCATTCATCCCAGTCTGTGTGAATGTAAGTGTGTGAGTATAACAAATTTCTTGAGCACCCGGTGGTTCCATTTGCAACCCGCTAGACTTTGTTGATGGTAAGCTGTTGAGACTTTTTGGTTTATTTTCGACAGCTTACAGGTCTGTTTCAATATTTCAGTTTTATGCTCAGATGTCGCTTCGAACCTCCTTTACCATGCCGAAGATTAAAACAAAGTTCTCCACAAACGCTCTGGCAAAAGTATTGCCTTTAAGTGTTTTTGGAAAGGGGCCTATACTATGTATACAAATGATATCAAATGGCTTTTGGGGCGTTGGAGTGATGACAACTTTTTTCCCATGATGAACCTTACTTGTATATTTACTTCACATTTCGTACATTGTTTAACATAGTCTGCTATGTCCTTAGACACGTTTTTCCCATCTGAACTTTGTTCTTATTTTCTTTACAATCGCTTCTGTCCACAGTGACCACCCGGTGGGAGATGATCATGGTATTGTGCAATAATTTTACGTTTTTCAAACCAAACGAAGATTTTCAGAAATATTTATCCAGACTTTTAAATTTATCAACTGTGCACATGCTAAAAATATTATCATTCTTTTTCAACCTTACTTTATTTAAATAAACTTTACTAGCTAACACTTGTAGCTGGGACAATGTTTTCTCTAAAGTAAAATTGTCTGTAGTAAACCATAATGTAGTCTGTAGGCTACGACAAATACGTTTTCCCTTAAAGCCGTTGTAGTCACGTGACTCATCGAAAACTTAAAAGACATTTAGAAACATTTATGCTTTTGGTTGTGAGGCTTTTCATAACATATTATGACGATTTCTAGAACTGATTTTTGTTCCCTATTGACACTGGGCTAACTTTAAGGATCTCCAGGAGATTATAGCGACAAGTAATATTCGCCCGCAATTGCCGTCATTGGGTCTCTAATGAATTAGGAGACGTCAACAGCAATCTCCTGACGAAGAAACAAATTTTCAAGGATGAAGGGGGATTTCGTCATGGACGTTATTAGTAATTTATATTCAAAGCGGTTACAGAAGTCGCATTGTGATGGCCGATTGAGTTGAAAAATTGATTTTGCCCAACAAATGAAATAAACATCCTAAGCGCTAACGAAATTATAATATTACCTGATTTTTACTTTACAGTTAAACCGCATCAACCACGTAAGGTTATGGATGCTATATAACATAAAATAATAGCAGATTATATGCTACAGTGAGCCGATTTACTCTATAGTGCACCGTTATCCTGAAACTTTAAGAAAGATCCAGGGCCGATTTTATCAACATGCATATTTTAACAAAGGCTTTGACAAAGTATCATCCAATAGCATTTTATCAATACTGGAAACAAAACGTCAAAGTTGGATGATACTTTTGTCAAGAGTATTTTAGAGATTCGTGGATCAAAAGCGTAGCAGGAAATCAGAACGAAGCGATTGATTTGCAAATTAATGCCAGAATTTTCATGTTAACCTTATAATTATTGTATAATTATTGCTAATTGCAAACTGCGATAGTACGTGACAAAATCATAAAAGTAGTATCTATCACAGCAACCTTATTTTATAATTAATAATCCCACCTCAGTCCGTCAGATGGATTATAGACAAATACATACTTTGATGAAAAATCTTCCATATAGATGGATTATAGACTTTTATGAAGAATCTTCCATATACTGGATGCATGTTTGTTATAGACATTCTTATAAAATTATACAGATGATGTAACACATTGTAAGGCATGCATATGAATAGAAATCCCTCCTACTAGTTGCTCCCTTTCTCTCAAAAGTATATCAAGATCAAGCATCTGATTCACTTTCTGACTATACGAGTTATACGACACGTCGGGGAAGTTCCTTGTTTACAAAAGATAAGGTTATACGCCAGCCCGCAAGCTTTGCCGTTTAGAACAGGCAACTAGTTCAGTGCAGCCAATGCACATGCACACTTGGGAAACAGCTTGGCCAACAGCTAAATCATGTGCTTAGCTTTGTGAAATATAACAAAATGATATTTTAACCCCTTTTAACTATAGTACAAAGAAATATTGCATGTATTTATAATTGTTATCAATAGTAAATTATTGTTTTATCCAAATAATGCAGTAATTTGAATTTCTTGTCATCATTACCATTTGAAAGACCAATAGTCCAGTGATCAGATGTACTGCTTTTTCACAAATTTTCACAGATTTCACATCTGATTGGTTGAGGTTAGCAATTGCTAAACTTTCTGCTAAACAATAAAATAAAACTGTTGCACCCATTCAGGATAGAAAATCGGACTGCAAAATATACTAGATGGTTCACAATGGCCGATTGTATATAAAGCATGTCATTTTTGATTTTTTGAGGAGAGAAATCAATAATTTTCAGAGTACTTTCATAGATGCATGTTCTTGAATGGGCTGCTCTGATTGGTCAAAGTCTTTGTTAAACTGCGCATGTTGATAAAATCGGGCCTAAGTAGCTGGAATATAATAATTGTATTAACCTGTTTTCTCGGTGATCACAGTGCTTTTTCAGCTTTAAATCCCGGTTTAGCTGAATTCTTTGTAGATTTTTCACTTTTAAGTTGATATGTATTGTGTGCCAGTTCCATGGATCGAGCACAATGCATCGACCAGACTGATTTGTGTGCGAATGGCCTTGAAAAGTATATAATTAGGTACTATTGAAATATAATACCTGCCAACCGTCTTAACAAAATACCTAATCAGTTTTCCATTCATTGCTTTGTATAGTTGGTTGGAAACAAGATAAAAAGGCTCTATTTGCCTGTTCTTTCTGAAGTAGGAGGCTTTTCGAACAACGGTTATAAGACATCTTATTCTTTGACATGTAGCCCACCAAAGGGTGCTTGCTTTATACCTTTGTTGTAGGTCACTTTTAAATTCATATAAATTCAATTGGTAGTTCGCAAAAGTCTACTTTTGTAGCTTAATAGTGCATTCTCTCGAAATCTACCTTAGGTTATGTTGAAGTTGACTCAGTTTCAAGCCAATTAGCTTTATTTTTATATCCGGAGGAAGGCGTTTTTCACCAGCAATCAGATGGAGCTTTTTGGCTATACAGATATACTTGAAGAGATGATGAAAGGTATGTTCGTTCGTCAAAAATGTTTACAGAGTTCAGATACTCACACCTTTATATTTTTATAAGATATCTTTCTATTCACATCATGTAGGTAACTAAAAGTTGCATTAATCCACTTGTTCTGTTTCACTGAAGGCTGCACTACACCAAAGTGTTAATATTTATTTACGCTATAGTAACTAATACCGTTGATTGAGGAATATTTTCTTCAATCAACGCTAATACCTAGTATCTGTCGGACTAGCATAAAAATACTACTAAAGTCGACAACGAAATAGTTTCCAAAATGCTTTGCCTTGTGCTGTTACATTTCAGTGTAGCATTTAGGCCTATTTAAATATCTATCTATCGTGAAGTTGTTTTCTTCTTATATGATTAAAAAAAAGTGTGGTTAATATCGGCAATGGAGTTTCAAGACTTAAATTTGTTTAGCAACGATGACGATTAAAATATTGAATTTTTTCCATAATGAGAAGCAGCCGCGTCGATATAGAGAGCGAGAGTATTGCATATTTTGTCCCTTATCGAAAACGCTATTGAGACTTCTCTGGTCTTTTGTTTGATAGTTTCCATCGCAATAACTTGTAGTAATAAAGCGTTTTAAAATAGAAATTTAAAACTGTTTGCACCTTATCTTAAAGTGCATCACAACTAAGCACACACAACACAAAATAAAACAAAACTCAAAAATGTACTATCCATACCATAATACAACGCTTATGTTTTCATAAAACATAACATTCAAGAACCAGATAAAGGCCGCATCAACTTTTTACTGTTTTCTATTGATTCACGATCACTTACCCACCTGAACGTATAATTTATGTGAATCTTACAGTCAAGTAACTGACGGTTAATATCACCAAATACGTTAAAAGTAGTTTAACTGGCAGTTGTTAACTGAAAGCTACCAAACATCTAAGCATCAAGAAGCCAGCCCTAAAGGATCAATTTGCATCGCCTTCTTTCTGGAGTATATTTTATTGCTAACTCCGTCTGAAATAAATTGAAATACCATCCAAAGTAGCCGACTCAATCACTCAAACTAAGTGAAATGAATAATGAATGGAGCGCCCCATTTTATTAATTTCTCCCTTTCTTCAGCGCAATATTCAACGAGAAATGTCACCAGTCCCCTTGTTTCTTGAAGCAGTGTCAGCACTCTTGATGGAAAAAATGCTTCGGTTCGACCTCGGCACACTTGACCTCTGACTTTTTGACACCTCAGCGCGATGTTCGTCTGTCTTTTTTGCTCGCTTTTTCTGCTTCGCGCATCGATCTGTGTAGTTGATAATGAGGCTAAAAGCCATCGATTTTACAGCGTGGGCTTCTTTTTGTTTGCAATCTTGTCTCTCAAGTGGTACACTTTAGGATAAATGGATGCATAACCACTTCCTCCGGACAAAAAGTAGGTGACCCGATACAGAATACAGGCCAGTATGCTCTATGCTTTGAATACGAATCGCAATTCCGTTGAGCTCGATTATCAATCCGATGTTGGTCAAAAAAATTGCTTTGTGCAGTTTGACAAAATGCTTCCCAGTTTCAAACTACTTCCACTAAAATGTTAAATATCATAAAAACTTCAGCTAATAGTAGACACCAAAATATTCATGATTTGCTTACTTCCCATACAGTAGATGAGGGATGTATTGTAATCCCGAAAACATTAGATTTTGAGAGAATACGCTTTTGGATGGCTAATGATGTGTGCACCACAAATATTCATCACTCGTTTCGAACGGTCTATCTGTGGCTTGTCATTTTTGTTACTGTGTAATCTTAGTACAGTAGTGCGTTGGATTGAAATTTGGGGTGCAACGTGAAGGGAGTTGTAATAGACAAATATGCTATATGTTTGGAAATCAGTCAATTAGAGGCGGAATAATTAGCAACAGAAAAAGTTTCTGAACCTCCAAAACTAAGACTTCTATTTCCAATAGTTTGTATTCATAGTGAATATCCCATTACCAAAAAAAGGAAACATTGTTAAGGTTTTGTATTTTTCAGATTTTCGTTTTCTACTTTTTGGAGAGTGGGTGAATTTGGTGTGTGTGTGAAGGATAGAGAAAGTAAATAACTAACTGTTTGTATTCGTAAGGAGCATTCCCTGATGATATTATGTACAGGGTGGGGCACCTAAGATAACCCACTACCTTATCTCAGAAACTATATGAGATAAACAAGAACTTAAATACAAGAGTGTTTTTGATGTGAGTTAGACTTTAATTCTATTATAATTTTGTATATACAGGGTGCCCTGTTGTGCCTGAATTAATGCCAACTTTTTTATTTCAAATGGAAGGCCCTCTATATTCTACAATTTTCAGATTACGCTCTCAAATTCAAACATTTCTAGCTAGTTTTTGTGTAAATCGAATTTACACTTTTTTTTTGAAAAATGAATGTTCTAAATGTATCTAAAAATCACATTTTAGCCGCCCCTTAAGTCACATGTCACTACTACTGCATTCTAAAAATTCCACAAGGAAATGGAATTTAACGATTTTTGTATATCTATTGACAAATAATATACAGGACGTTTGCTACAGTCAATGGAAAAAGCAATTCTTCAAACACCGATATCTTAACTGTCTCAAGTGGAATATTTTCGTTTAGTCGAAATAATTGTTTAATTACCTGTGTTTCCATATATATGTAAGTATGTCCTATACTGTGACAGATTCCAAATAATCAGAAGGTTTCTAATTCAACGCCATGTTTTTATGAATTACATTCGAAATACTGTAGATGGAGCGGACCCCCTGTATGTTTTAATATTGTCGGATTGTCTGATTAATTCGCTGTATTTTCATCTGAACACGCCCTATACGTGAAGTTGATACATTCCAAAATAGTTTGCATTCTTTTAGTCAACCCAATATTCCTCGTACGGAAATTCAAAATACTGATAATAGGCTTTGACTGACGTCAGACATGTTAAATTTCGGAGCAAATTGCGCCTGAAGACTTTTATCAAATCGCGAGTTGTGATTGTATGTGGCTGAACGATTAAGTCTTTATAAATGCTATATTAGAAATAATCGAAATTCAACAGTTGTGTTACGGGAAATATGGAACATTATAATATGTCCTAATAATAGAGTGCCGACTAAAAAACATTTCCATGGATTTTGCGGGACACGCAACATGTAATATTATAACTAACAGTTTTAATTTACGATTGATTCTTGACCCTTTTGAAACTACTACTGGAAAAGGTGTGGATCCAGTTCGGCATTTCTTTGAGATGTCTCATCAACTTCTTCAAAGAAGCTGTCTTTCTTCAGCTAGAACATTTTTAGGACCTTTTATTAACCACTCGTCCGCTTGTGAGATCCCGCAAAATTGTAAATATTTGTTTAGTCGGCACTCTATTATTGAGATATAAAGTTCGATATTTTCGTAAGGGAATTAGTGAATTTCGATTACTTCTGTTGCAACATTCGTAAAGTCTTAAGCCTAATTCAGATGCACACGACATCCGACGACATGACGCCGACGGTACGAAACTGTTCCTATTGATTGAAATACTGTGATTTGACATCCTTTTGAATATTTCAATATTTTGATTTGACATCCTTTTGAATATTTCAACCAATAGGAACAGTTCCGTACCGTCGCGCGTCGTATCGTCGGATGTCGTGTGCATCTGAATTAAGCTTAAACGTTCATTCACATACAATGACAACTGGCGTTTTAAAAGTCTTCAAGCGCAATATTGCTTCGGAATTTAATATGTCTAAGATAAGTTCGTCTTCTTATGACTGGTTTACCACTATTGAATCTGCTTTACCGTTGCCTCGAAGGTTGCCACACTGATAATATACAGAGAAGGTATCTTCCATATCAGACGATGAGTTTTTTTGGTTATCGGAAGACTGACCACAGATTATCAGAATAGGCTGGGTTAAGAAGATGGGACACTCAGTACAACATCTATTCACTATTAGTTCTTACCGCAGTCACAAATGTCGCCACTGTCGCAGATCGTTTTGACAGCTACGTTAGCGGGAAATTTAAATTTCAGACCTATCACCTGCAGGGCTGCTATTCCAATTTATTTATTGTTTTCATGAAAAAAACCCTTTGAAGTGCTTGCAGTATTTTATTTTACAATTACTTTGCCACATACATACATACCAGTCATAAAGTAATACAAAACTAGAAAGCCTAGAATAGTAATTGGCACAGATGCTGGGCATAAAGTATATGGCTTGTATAGCTAACCAATTTAACATTATCTATACTACAAATATTAAAATAATTATGATGGCTAACAAAGAATACCCACATTTTGCACAGCTAACATCAATAGTAAGAATTAGAAAGATCATTTTTATTACAGCTTTCACATACTCAAGCTCAAACCATAGGACATTGCCTACATTATGGATATTGCAATGCGATAAATTAAATATCTGCTGTACTCACCTTAGGATCCTTAGGGAACCTATGCACTTTTATGTTCTTAAAAGAGCAGTTTTTAACGCAGCACCGTGATACCATTATAATTCGATACTATTAGGGAAAAGCGCAGATACTTTACTTAACTGACTTCAAAGGTTATAAGGTGACTTAGGCTGTCAAGTCTTAAGTGTTATTCACTGGTGTCTCAAAAACTAGCTACAGCGCTACCTAACCGTACCTGTTTTGTGGCGCTACCCGTGACTGCGGTAGGAACTAAAAGAGTGTCCAGGGCATGATACTGACGTGTACAGGTCAGAGACCAGAAAGAGAGGCAGATAGTCTTAAGTCAAACTGAGTTTTATGACGTACAGTATACATCATCAAACGTTAAAGTTATATTATCTCAAATTTGAGGCTCCTGGTGTTTTGCATGGCGGACGAGACACATCAATAACAGCCACACGATGACGTAAGCCTGTTACTTAAATAAAACTAGAAAAACCGATTTCAGGCTCAAGATTAATAGACTATAAGGGACTCAAATCATTACCTGCCTATCAGATAGTATATCAAACTTAAAAATCAGCCAAATAGCTGCTGTTATCCCATAGAGGCTTCAGTACAAAATTAATAGCAATTTCACTCTATACCTCATTTCTGTTGCGCTTCTTAGAAGAATAGTCAATTCAGGCGTGATTTATTCACGGCAGATGCTAATCTACATAATTCTTAAGTTTGAAAATAAAGACGGTTTATCTACGGTAGATGTGTGGCGCATCCACCAAAATTTACAATATGCATTATACCTCACCCACCAAAAGTGAAAAAAGGACCAAAATGTACAGGGTGACCTAATAAGAATGGACGCCGGCAATATCTCGGTAACCATTAATCGTATAACTTCGAGCAAACAATATTATTAGGTAAATCGGCTAAGAAAAATCGCTGGAAATTATTTTCAAGTTCCGCAAGTAGCCGCTAGGTGGCGTAACTGTTACGGTCAATCAGAAAAGCGGCTTTTTTCAAAAAATACGCAAATAAAGGTATATTATAAATTCTGCTGTCATGTAGAATGAACAATTCTCGATTTTTTTTGTCAATCATTTTTTGCTCTATCTTGTAAGATGTAGTGGTGGGAGAATGTTATAGAGCTTATTATTTAAATGGAGATAACTTTGGCATAAGTTGACGGAATTAAACAAGATAGGTCTCGTTTGAAAGAGTTGTTCTTACCTAATAATCTGTTACATAAAAATTGTCCAAATTTATCTTGACTTGGTAGCTACAGGGCGATATTTGACATAATAACAATTATTACACATTATTACGAAAATTTTGATTGGTATGCTATATATCTTTTAACATAGTTATATAGAGGACAAAATTCTTAAAAAGTCAGCAAAAAAATTCAACTTCCTAGCTATTTCTAAACCGGAGATATCGGTAAAACAAGTATTCTGCCAAGTGTGCTGTGAGTTTCAGAAACAATTGCCGCCCTATAGGAATATAGCCTCCGTATAATCGTTTTCGTAATCATTTTATAGACAATACTCAAGCAAAAACACTACAAATCATATTTTGACTTTCTGAAACAACCACCAGGTGGCGTAGTAGGCGCCAATAGCTACTGTATTCAATTTTCATCGATTTTCATAATAATAGAAGTTTTTAAAGAAGCAAGCAAAAACAACTTACAGTATAAAATTGATTATTATTTTCATCATTATCAAACGTCAATTTGAGCTGATCACAAGGTATTATATGAATTCGATAGCAAAGATAGTAAGAAAAAATCATTGCGTATAGATCTTAAAAATTAAGGCCAATTAGCAGCAAAATAAAGCAAAATAACAGGGTATAACTACAATTTTAATAGATAAAATATATAAACCTAAATCACATGCGTATACCATACCTATTTTCAGTGTTGCTCTAGATGCCTAAACTGGCAGGTTTATCTATGCTAGAATGGATGCATAAGTGCATCTAACACGATAGACGCCATCGAACACTGACAACACTGACAAAATAGGTATGGTATGCGCATGTGAATTACGTTCGTGTATCATTTGTTTGTTATCCTTGCTATTATGCCACCTTATTTTGCTTTATTTTGCTGTTAGTTGGTCTTAACTCTTAAGATCTATTCACATTGATTTTTTCTTAGTATCCTTGATTGTTGAGTTCATATAACACATTCGTGATCAGCTCAAATTGACCTTTAATAATGACTAAACTGATAATCAATTTTATACTGTAATTTATTTTTGTTTGTTCCTTTTAGAAGTTCCATTATCATGAAAATTGTATACAGCGCTTATTGGCGTATACTGCGCCACCTGTTGGTCGTTTCAGAAAGTCAAAATATAATTTTTATTGTTTTTACTTGAGTATTACCTAAAAAATGATTACTAAAACAATTAGACGGAGGCTATATCCCTATAGTGCGGCAATTGCTTCTGAAACTCACAGCACACTTGTCAGAATACTTGTTTTACTGATATCACCGGTTTGAATATAGCTAGGAGGTTGAATCTTTCGCCGACTTTTTAAGAATTTTGTCCTCTATATACCTATGTTAAAAGATATATAGCATACCATTTAAAATTTTCGTAATGATGCGTAATAATTGTTATTATGTCAAATATCGCCCTGTAGCTACTAAGTCAAGATAAACTGGGACAACTTTTATACAACAGATTATTTGGTAAGAACAGCTCTTTCAAACGAGACCTAGCTTGTTTAATTCCGTTAGTTTATGCCAAAGTTATGGCCATTTAAATAATAATCTTTATGACATTCCCCCATCACTACATCTTACCAGATAGAGCAAAAAACGATTAACAAAAAAAATCGAGAATTTTTTATTCTACAGGACGGTAGACTTTATAATATACCTTTATTTGCCTATTTATTGAGAAAAAGCCGTTTTTCTGATTGACCGTAACAGTTACGCCCCTAGCGGTAGCTTGCAGAACTTGAAAATAATTTCCAGCGATTTCTCTTAGCCGATTTAGCTAATAATATTTTTTGCTCGAAGTTATACGATCAACGGTTACCGAGATATTGCCGGCGTCCATTCTTATTAGGTCACCCTGTACAATTGATTAATATTTTATGTATATGTATACAAATTTAGTACACTACTTCCGCTGGAAGAGATTGAACCATAAAATTGATTGAAAAGATTACATGTAGCATTTAGGTTGTCTCACTATATTGATGGAATCAGGGTAAATTACAAAAAACATTTCCACAGAACGCGTACGGATAAGGTAATGCGTAGAAAAATCTGCAGATAGATAAAACACAAACAGCATAAAAGAAGTCCAATCCATGCCTGCCCCTTACTCGAAAACCTTAAACGCATAACATGATCAGATATGGCATCATAAGCGTACAATTTCTCACACAGATTGCAAAAATTTTTACATCTTTCAATTTAAAACGTTTTGATAATTTTAACTTTTACTGCCATTTTTTGTGCCTTTGACCCACTTATGACTGTTTCATGCTTTAATGAGCCTTCTTGGTCTTTTTTTAACATCTTTTGGCAACAATATCATATAACCAGTCTCTGACGAGGGGACCAAACGATAGAAAGCTAGGAATAGAATTTCTAATATTACATCTCGCTGTTTAATTGCCACTTACCAGTTGTATAGCTACAGTTTTGTTACGTATTTATATAAAGACATAGGGTGAGTCAAGCTCAATGCCCGGGACATTCATTCATGCATATTTAGATTTCTTGGTCAATCGTAGTGCGACGTTATGTATCACACATGTGGATTTAAAATTAACCATTTAGGTGCAAAAAACACATTATTTGTATAATTAGAAATCATATCACAGCGACCATGAAAGTTCGAAAGTCATGACTTTGCCGTGTAACTGAGCCTAAAATGCGTTAACTTTAGATAGATGATAAAATTTTAATTGTTTTTGTATTTGAAGAAATCGGTAGATTAATTAATGAAAATCCCACCAGAAATGACTTAATTTTTTAAATGGCAATTTTATATCCTTTGTAATTATATCAAGTTGTGAATATCTATCACCGGTAGTTTCAATTTGAATTTAAATTTTAAATCAAATCGGTGTTTTTCACTTCTCCTACCGGTAATCAATCAAGGAGGCTAAAAACGTGTTCTATCACTGGTAGTTATAATTTAATTTCAAGTTTTAAATCAAATCGGTGTGCAGATGAAAGAAAACAACTAACTTATCAGAAATATAGAGCGAACTAGAGGAATGGGACAAGATTATAAAAACTCATTACAACAAATCAACTCTAACCAGAAACAACTATGGTAACATATTTAAGGTCAAAGAGAAGATGGAGTACAGTATAATTGGATACCTTTCACAGCCTACTGTAATGTAATGTAATGTACTAACAATATATCTCTTATAGAGGACCTTCCGGTATATTTAACGGATAAAATTGCAACTTTCACCTCATGTCATTTCTTCTTTTGAAGGCTTTCCCATTATGTGAATATATTTTTATAGCTTCGTGACCCAGTCATTCTATTGTAGCGGTTTTCCATAACCTCTCGCCTTCGCATTTATCCGCGTGAAAGGGTTATCAGCTACTTGCCAAATATAGATTTTTCATCCCACTTATATAACGTACAAACTTGCTGCTAGAAGCCGCAGCCACACAAAAGTGCAGCGCATGTTTATAACGAGTAATGCACTGGTGAGTTTTGCAGGACTTGTTGGGAGAAAAATAATGCAATGGATCCTAAAGCCTTTTTTCAATTTTCGATTCAATTTCAATTTATTAATTATTAAAGGTACATTAAATCTTCCATTTAGAATTATTGTATGTAATATGATATCGAAACAGTGAAACATGCGTAGGCATGGTTGCCCGTCTTGCTGTAGCACTCTCCAAATATTACAGACAAACGTGTACACATATACATATTCTTCAGCAGTTACAAGCTAAATAATGAAAAGATTAAAGCAACATTGGATAGTTATTTTCTAGTTCAACAATTAGGTCACATAAGCTAGAGAACAAAAATGTTACGTTGAAATTCGAGACAGCAGGAAGGCGAAATGTCAGTACAAAACTTACATGATTTACACATGCCTTGCGTCTACTGTATGCAAAAAGCTACGAAAAGGTGCGAAGTCGTGTTTGTCCGATACGCACGAAAATGCACAAGGGATTCAGATACTGAAAAGTGGGTGTAATTTCAATTTAATTTAATTTTAGGCGAATCAGCAATGGCGTATATACGTTTAACTTATCGCCTTATATGGAACGACTTTGACTAACCTATCATTCCATTTGTGCTCCTTCCTTCTTCATAAACCATAAACATCCTGGTACTTGACCATAAATGAAAGTAATATAGCACAAAAAAGGTACAATTTTAGATATTTTCCCATTATGTAAGCATTTTGAATTTGAGATGACATGACAAACGTTATGACATATAAAACAGTTTACCATTAAATAGTTTACACCCGTATGCACCGTAAGTCAATTGCGCGATTAGTTACGTAAACCTGGATTAGATTACTTGTTTACCATGCACCGCAAACTGGCAATTTTGACACTGTGACTGTCAAAACAAACTTGCGAACACAACCTTGCCGTATCTCCAATCTGGATTAGTTAATCTCTTGACGGTGCATGGCTAGATGTCAAACATTAGCAAAACGCGATTAGGGAACTAGGATTAGAATCGCCAAACGGTGCATACGGGTGTTAGTGGAGCTAATCCAGAACATGCACCGAATATAACCCGAATAAGTCAGGAGTTTATCAAACGCACATGCTCCTCTTCTAATTAGCTCCAAATCTTTCAGCTTCGCGAACGCTTATATAACTTCTACATGGTGAGTTTTTAGTTTTTTTTTTTTTAAACGAGATACCCTTATCCAAATTCTACTAATGATTTCCGTTCTTCCAATATCGGGTATTGTTACATTATACAAGGTATTTCAAAAGTTATGACCATTTTTATATCCAAATCGCTGTCAAATGTCAAACAGTCATGGATCAAACATTTTTTTTTACATGGAAAGATTAAAAATACCCTCTAGTTTTAAGATTGGCTATAAAAAAACCCGCGACGCATATTCGTATACAGGTTGATGTAGGATGCAAGATCCAGATTTTCTCTTTTTTTTAAATGTAACCCCCAATATTGTATTTGTAAACAGAATATCCTAAGGCGCAGACCTAAAACACAAACCACAACCCCTGCAAGATAGGGATTACCGCAAAGTAAATACTTCAGAGCTGGTCAGTGGAGGTCATCTATAACTTCAGAATCAAATATCGCGGCCTTGATTCCAGAGTCTGTTGAACGCGTTACGAACATCAAGGGGCGTTCTCCATGAACACGGAATTTTTTATACAAAACCAGAATTTGCTTCATCGCAAACAACATAACTGTGCATGCGCTAATGTTCTGAATGTGTTTGGGATTAACTCCGCGAAAACGTATGCACGTTTAGTTACGAAGAGCGAGCTGATCCAGTTCAGTTTCTGTTTTTCGGACGAACAATATAGCGTTTCACTAACCATATCTTTTGGCCTAAAAAATTAAATCATGACGTAAGGAACGACCAAAAAAGTGTAGAATGAGATTTCGATGAAAATAAATCCATATTTCTCTCCCGTGATGCTCTTTAAATGACACACGGCGAAGTATGAAAGGTGACTTTAAAGCTAAAATTTGAGGAAGAACTATCCCCCAGCGCCACCTCTAGGTTTGCACAAAATATGGAAGAATACTAAAGCAGTGGAGAAAGAGCAAAACGACATGATCCGCGCGAAATAACATTAAATCGCAAGTTTGCATTTCGAAGCATACTGCGTCCACTGGCCTAACACCAAGATACGTCTGAAAAGCTGATGTTCGGGAGTTAGCTTTGCAGGGATGTGCGTCATCAGGAACTGATTACATAAAAGTAATAAAGAACTCAATTGCTGTTTATGCTTCCTGGGGCTCATTTTTATATAACAGAAATAATATTCCGCATATAGGTCAACTAAGCGTGGTGTTGAATTTCGAAATATACAGGGTGAGGTTTTAGTACCGGATCGGTCGATAACTCCGCTATTGCAGAAGATAGCGAAAAAAGTTGTAAAAGATTTTGACCTACTGTGATGAACTTCAGTTACTTTTTGTAGGATAGGGTCATTCAAACAAAAAACTCCTTATTCTTTTTATGAGTGACGTTTCGTCTTTTATTAAGTCATCCTCAGGTAACATAAAAAGGTTTTCATCATTGGTACGAAAATAATCAGAAGAACTTGACTAGACAACCATAACTGGATTAATAGGACACTGCCAACGGCATTAAAATATAACACCAAAAAACACGTACAAAAAAAGAATTAGAATCTTATTGAATTTTATGAATTTTAATTCATTTTTAATTAACATTTATCAATTCAGCACAAATCAATCGTAACCAAAAAAAGTGAATTTTCCGTACTCAGCGAAAGGATAAAACACGCAATAGCCAGCGTGATCGACTTTTGACTTGCTCCCTTTGTTCGTATGGACAACTGTGGACATGTTGGTGTTTGGAATAATTAAACACCACATGGACTAGCTCGTGTCTGCATCTAAGCCTAATTTACTTCATCAAATATGTTATGCCTAACGTCGGGTATTGTAAGCGAATTATATAGAGAATGATTGCGCTCTAGATTATGAACAAAATTGTTTAATGAACCTTATTTTGAATAATTCATGTGAGAACTGAGGAAGATGTGCTTTTCGAGACTTCTCGCCTCGCTGACGTGTCGTTCTTCTATGCTTCTTCCTATTGATTGGCGTGGTATTCGACTTCGGTTGCCCCACTTGCTGCTGACGTGGCCATTCGATGATTCATGATTGCCCCCCCTTGTGTTCGAGTTTCGCATGTCCAGCTGTGGTTTCCGTTTATTTCTTATGAAGGGATGCCATACCAGGTTGATTTCCATGCTAGCTTTCCAGCTTAAGTGTTTGCTGTTGTTTTCTGTCCTAAATAATTTTGTGGTGCTTGATACATGCATATGGCGATATTTGGAACTCTGTTCACTGAATATTGACCCAGTGTTCCTTGTTTCTCGTTTCGAGAGGTCTGATCCTGCCATGTTCTTCTGATTGCATCTGACAGTTCTTTTACGTATGGCATAGTAATTGCCTGACCCTTCAGGGCATAATTTATTTTTATAGAATTATTTTGTATTGTTGCATTTGCTAGGTTCCTACGGTATGCTTCCTTTGACACATCTTTAGTGCAAGGAAGTTCTTATATTGTCAATTCTCTGTGGCAAGTATCCTTGTCTCGATCGATAGAGATACTGATGAATCTTCTAGTTGCTGATGATGTTTGCTTTGTTTTTGTTTGTCACATACTTCGCTATACTAAGAAATCAAAAAAATGCACGCTGTGTTTATTCTCTTCTTCTCTGATTAACTTAACTGTTGAGGTGCGTAAATATTTCCAGTTGGTGGTCTCCATGGGTCCAAATTATAAGTGAATCTTCCATATAACGAAGCCATAATTTGGTTTGATGCTTGAGGTCGCAATGCCAGCTGACACAAGTCATTCTTTGTACAGACGGTAAAATACTTTAGAACATGGAAAAGACATTTTATAACGAGAATCAAGTAACACTGACTCAAAACCTACCTCGACGCTCAAGACACAAAGATAACGACAAAAGGTCCAGAATACAGTGACACATATAGACCGAGCACCACAAAATTATTTGGAATGACGCTAAGGTCATTGACCAAGCAGCGTGTATCGCCAAAACAAAAATTTATACTGCAAACCTGGCATGTGGAAAAACTTCCTCCATCAATCCTTGTAAGGGTGTCAACGGACAATTTGCTGCTGCTGCATGAAGCTGTCATGTATAAGTCTAATTTTCTGAGAATGTCTCTATCAAGCGTTAAAATTATATTATCTCATATTTGAGGCTTTTGGCGTTTTGTATAATTGCATGGCAAACCAGACACATCAATAACAGCCACACGACGACGTAAGCCTGTTACTTGAATAAAACTAGAAAAACCATACAGTTTCAGGCCCAAGGTCAATCGACCATAAGGGTTAAATCCTAAACTGCCTATCAGTTAATATCAAACTTAAAATCAGCAAAATAACTGCCGTTCTTCTCCTTAGAAGAATAGTCTATTCAGGCATGATTTATTCACACCCGTATGCACCGTTTGGCGATTCTAATCCTAGTTCCCTAATCGCGTTTCGCTAATCTTTGGCATCTAGCCATGCACCGTCAAGAGATTAACTAATCCAGATTGGAGATACGGCAAGGTTGTGTTCGCAAAATTGTTTTGACAGTGACAGGTCAAAATTGTCAGTTTGCGGTGCATAGTAAACACATAATCTAATCCATGTTTACGTAACTAATCGCGCAACTGACTTACGGTGCATACGGGTGTTAAAGCTGTGACTGAGAAGATCCTAATATACATACTTTGAAAGTCCAGAGGGTTTACCCACGTTAGGTATGTGGCGCATCCACCAAAATTTACAATATACATAAATATACCTCACCCACCAAAATTGTAAATAGCACAAAATTGTTATTAATATTCGAATACCTATTAAGAGGGAAAACAAAATTTAATACACTATTTCCGGTCAGAGGGGTTGACCATAAAATTTATTAAAAAAGTTACAGGTTAGCACTTAGGTTGTTGCAATATATTGATTGAATCAAGGTGAATTACAAAAATTATTTTCCACAGAACGCCACAACAGCGAGCTTATTCTAGCTATTCAAAATTATTATTTTGATAACTTTAACTTGCAACTATATATTGTAATGTTATTGTTACTGCCACTTTTAATGTTTGTCTCTGTAATGTACTTATGACTGCTTCACAATTTGACGAGTCTCCTTCTTGGCCTAATCTCTGAGGAGGGCATCGAACGATACCGAAAGCAAAGCAAGGAATAGGAAGATTACACCTACCTGTGTAATTGCCGCTTACCGCTAGCTATAGTTTTGTATACATACACATTAGGGGAGTCAAACTCAATGCATCGGACATTCATTCATGCATATTTAGATTTCTTTGACAATTTCAGTGCAACTTAAATATAAGTCAAATATAGCATGTGGGAAAACTTGGGAAAACGGACAGTTTGCGTCTCATCAAGCTATCGTGTCTAGTCTAATCTTCCAAGAATGTGTTTATGAATTAGATAAGATTTGATTTAGTCATTTGGGGCGGACTCTGTTCCTCACACGTCAACCGAAGTTTATTGTATGACCCGTACCTATTAGTCAGGTTAGCCAATTTCTGTGCCCTTGACCAGGCCCAAAAGACCAGTTCCGTCATCTGGCAGCGCTACACCAAACAGAGCCCTTCTCCTCGCTTCGAGTGCCTCGCACTCCAAAATGATATGTCGAGTAGTCTCTTGAGACTGATGGCAATGTCTACACTCCTCCGTTGGAGATTCCTCTATGGATTAACTTGTTTCCAAGGCGTTATGTGAAGTTGTTACGTTTTTTTGTAATCCTGTCAAGATATTGAATTAGCCTCAGTGCTAACGTGTACACTTTTTTAATCTATGCATGCAGACCGAAAGTGGTGTAATAAATTTATTTGTTGTTAATAATTATGATATTCTCCATCCAGATGTGTTATTCGTAATTTCGGTGGATGTGTATTTAACTTATTTTGACTTTTCTGCTGAGTAGCTGAATAACAAACAGTTGAATCCGCTACATATTTTGTGTTGAAGTACTCGTAGCTGTATGTGGCTATATACAGTTCGCTATCCCGAACTATAGCCACATATAGTTATGAGCTGCTATAGCTAATATCAACTGATTAGGATTTCGGTACCGTAGGATTGTAAGCCTCTGAGTGTCAATTAATTTTGGCTTTATTAGTTTTAACGCCAGGAACCTCCTCGCTACAATGTTTAAGCTGTACGACATAATATACTCAACATTACGGACATACCTTTTACTTAGGGCCGTCTGAATATTTGCGTCTTATTCTGGTGTTTATTACGCCTTAGCCCCGCTATAACTCACAAGGGTCTTTCTGACATACATGACACTGTATCAATAGGATACTACTATGTTAATAGTCAGAAATACCCATAGGTTCAAAAATCTGAATCAATATTGGTGGACCAACCATAAAGAAATAAGCAAACTTCAGCTTACGACACGGGTAGCAAAATACACCAATCCACATTGATATAGCCCTCGAATATGGTTATCAATATATGTACTCGTATATCGCGTGCTTCAAGAATGTGATCCGGTTTTAACGAGACATCGTTGAAAACGCAAGATTTGCACTGTGAGTGATGATGTTTGGTAGCCTTCAGAGCCGATATTTTCACAAAGTAGTTGTCGAATATGAATCTGACTACTCTGATAGATAGTGACTTTAGTGAAGCATGAAACTGAATGATTAGATTTGACAATACAGTTACTCTGCCTTACCTTTGTAACATAACAAAATAAGTTCACAAAATAGTATCCAAGATAAGACAGATATAAACAGTAAAATGTTAATTAATAATACATTAAAATCATTAAAACGAGTTTTTACACTTTTTTTTTAAAAACACTAGCTTTTGATATAGAAAGATGTTCTAATGTGTGCCTTTATCAATTTTTATTTTTTTTGTGTGGCAAACCGAATGCAAATTTAATTTAAGTTTATTCAGAAATATAGATTACTATTTGCTTCTATTCGCACATTTGCAGTTTACAGCTTACACGGTAATTTGATTTTATTACTTAAACAATATTATTATGGCTTGATGAAGGTAAGAGACACACAAGGTTTATGTGCGTTAGAAAGAGACCGATTTTTACCTGCTTAAGCTCACATCATTATTCTGATCGGTTAGACAAGTTTAGCTGTCATAAATGTGTGTCGCCCACAGAGTTAACATCTCTAGAGGGAGCCTAATTTGAATATTGGCCAGCCAACATCTATAGCGCTATTGCCACTCTTCTTCGTCCGCTTAAGGACCTTTCAGTTTCACCAAAATCTGGCAGTTTCCGCAGTTTGAACACATGTTCCTCAAAATATTTAACTGGGTATTTAACTATACATTCCAATATACTTGCAATGTAACTGATTTACATCAAGATAATTTGTATTAATTTAACAAAATCTCAAAAATGGTAAATTTCATAGCGGAATGTCGCAATAACTTCTAATATGTCGTAAATCTGGCAAGCTACAATCAGCGTCCCCTAAAGCTGTCATGTAGTTGTCATTGTAAATGTGGTTATTGCGTATGTTGAGATTTTTGTTGTTTCAGTGTATATTTGAGTGACTTTGTGACTATTTGTGGTGAGAATTAAATTATTTATGAACAATACTGTCGTAATTGCATGGTGGGACGAAATAAAAAGTGCATAGTTTGCTGCAATAGCGACGAATCGGTGAACACCACTTATCATAGGTTAGTATAGGTTTTGTTTTGGTTTTCAGTAGCGTAAAATATGGGGAAGCACTTCATGGTAATAATAAATTATCAACGGTAACAATCAAATTATAATAAGAGTAACTCTCTAAGTATAGCTAAATACTAATAATAATTGTACCAATTTGTAACATCACAGTAATAATTGAATCTATTAATGAACATCCAATTTTAATATAAAGTCGTACGCCACTGGTAATACCCTCAAGCTGTCAAAATTTCCGTTACATGTTGGCTGGTCAGCGATCTGTTCATTTTGTTGTTTACATTCCCTCTAGAGATGTTAACTCTGTGGTGTCACTAGTTTTCACCGCTTATTGAATGACTTGTATGGCATGTGGCATACTGTAAAACGCACATAAACTTTTTAAATGAAAACGAATTTCTGAATTGTCCACAGTTTTTTTAACAATAGAATGTCAGAATCTTCATCAGCTTGAGTTTTTTTGGCAACTTTGGAATGACATAACTTTGCGCAAAATAAAGGTATACACTTATACAACAACAACAACAAAAAATTGTAGGGGTTAAGGTTTTGGAAGATTTGTGGGAAAGTCTAGAAAAATGTTCTCTATAACTATGACACCAGGGACATGAGTCTTTTAGGATTGAGACTTGCAAATGGCCTCACCAAATTCCACAGCTCAGCTAAGCAACCACATTTTATTGATCATTGATGATTAGCATAAACGGTAAAAAACCTGAATATGTGAGAACAACTGAGTTGTTCAGCATATTACTTAAGCTTGGTAAAAGGTAATCCGTTTCTACATATTATCTTCTTCCAAATGACTATGCAATAATATTTGTGAGCTAGGTCATATTTTCAGAAAATTTCTCTGGATACGGGTATATCGAGTGTCGTACCTGTGACAAAAATAACAAACAGGAAAAGGATCAATACACGGAAACATATATGTTTTTGTCACCTATAAACATACATACTTCTGGGAAATCTGGAATATGCTGGATTACAAGGCAGATTGCCTCGCATATGTCGGTAGTTATTTATAGCAGCAGTGAAGTATTTATAGCTACGGAGCCGACACGCGAACAGCGAATAAAGTGGGTTTGGGGGTCGCCCTTCACGAAGTCAGGAAGTTCATTGAGGAACTGGCCAACTTGAAAACGCCATTCATTCTAAACATTACATTATTACGCGTTACTTGCTTCACCTTAATTAAAAACTCATCATATATTAATATTTAGTGCAGAAAATTGGGACGTACGAGTATTTTGTTTCGCCGTTCATGGAAGTTTTTTGTCACTAAAATATGTCACTATTTTGAGTTATCAGCTGCCTGTATCAGAGTGTAATTTTAAGAAATGGTATACCAGTTCCTATGTAGAATACTATGCAAAAGCAATATTGTCTAGTTAAACGTATGTTCAATAATACATATATCCAAGCCAAGAATCTTTAGAGCATGATTTAGATTCAATTTGAATCTTTAGCTGAAGATGCTAACATAGTTAGCGAAATGCGAAGTTTAGAAAAAATCGGTTTAGCGAGTGGCTAGACTATGTAGTATTAATTAGTGTTCTGCAAACGGATCTAGTGTGACTTAAAAAACACATTAAATCTTGGAGCGAGATTACTACAGCACATATAAGACCTTTAGGGCATATTGATCTGTGTAATTTGTTAATCATTGTGTCTTTTTGAGATTGTGACTGCTGGAGAATAATCCTAACGTTCACGCCCTGAAGATGGAAATAAACATTTCTGAAGGCTTTACGGTTTACTTTTCTTCATTTTCTAGCATAATCATAGTAATTAACATTTTAGGGGCAAAGCAACTAAAAACATTATATTGTGTACTAGCAGAAAGCCATACAAGGTATGCTATCATGGCTTGGGGTGCTGCGAATGCATTCCATATAAATTCCCCAAAGACACTTCAGAAAGTGAATCTAAAGACCGCATTCAAAAAAACAAAGATATATTCAAGCTTTCTACTCTACAAAAGTCACAACTATAATGCTTAAAATAGAAAATCTGCGTATATTCCCACGCCTGAGAAGAATGTAGTACTTCAAAGGTCCATCCGGTTTCTCTCACAAAGTTATAGTTTAATGCCGGTCAACTGAAAACCATAAATTCAATAGACCATTTCAAAAAAAACTAATGAGTGGACTATCAACTTACCTAGACTCCAAGTAGATTCAGTGGATATTAAACAATTTCGGAATTATACTTATACCAATGTTTTTCTTTCTGTTCCGCGTAGATTTTATCGTACACACAAAAGGTGAATGACCTGTGGGCTTTACCATTTTTTTACAATTTATTTGCCATCTAGGCTCAGTTTCAGACATACTGGTAAATAAATTATTATTATTTTTCATTATTATTATTATTGCTCCTAGTCATACGGCCCAACCTCAAGATTGCAGCCTGCTCGTTAACCATTCAGCCCTGTTGCCTTTCCCTCTCCAAATTTCCAATGACCATCCAGTTTCGGCTAATTGAGGCCACCTATATGGAAAGCACTCCCCGCTATGCTAAAAAACTCCTTAATATCCACCACTTTTCTTCAAACATCATTTAACAACTACTGCTGCCAAAATTTGAACGAGAAATAACATAATTTAGAATCGTTGTAAACATGGCGTGCTTTGGCTTACTTACTTTACCGCTCTAGAGCTGCTGTAATTTGCTGGAGAACACTGTTTTGCAACTTATATAAAAAAATATTGCATACCGGAATTTGACCGATATCCTACTAAAGGAAACAATCGGGCCCATAACATCAAGTTTACTCCAACTTGCTGGCTAAGCCGTATCCCTTCGACTAATGCGTGATAGCTTTACAGCTCAAGACAATGCCTTTTATGCCAGAAAAACAACCTGGTTTTGATCTTCACCAAAAAGCATGTGTTAGCCTCAACAGGATTAGAACATAATATGGGAGATATGCAGAACTCTAAAATGACATAACGTTTAAGTAAGCCCAAAAAAGTGAAACAAGATAAATTCTAAAGAAATAAAAAATATACGTACGAACTACGAACTGAATACTATAAATAAATTTGTAATTTTTTTTATATATTTATATATAGCCAGCTTAAGCAATATATCTGTTCCATCTGATGCTGTCAACACAAACTAAGGCCAGGTAACATATTTTTTTTTCATTACGGTACCCGGTGTGCATCACTTACACTCAGAAGTAATAAATTCCTTCTAAACGGCTCACTACATTCGAGTTATGAAGATACTTCCGACTTCATTAAAAAAACTCTTTCCGACCACAGAAATGTGTTAAAAGTAGCATGAAGCCTCAATAAAAGCTCTCGCTAGAAATGTCATTATGAACTTTATGAGCCATATTTTATGTATTCGCGAGGGAGTGTATCACCGTAAAGGCTCTATAGATATTCCAGAGGGTGTAAAAGTAATTTTTGCCTGAAAATGACTTAATATTTCAAAACAATACCAGCCAGAACTTGATGTGGAACGGATAATTCTATTTAGTGTGTAAAATGGTAAATAGTACAGTTGTTAGCGATTAGAAGCTGTCATGGCCACATATTCTCAGTGATATGGTTATAGCTATGCCACGTAGTCAACCTCAAACGCTCAAACATCATATACTATAAGGCGATTTTTTACGTAATTTTCCTTAAATGCAGCTGATACAATAGGCAGCAGTATTAAGAAACTAGGTGAAAATAAATTGAAAAAATATGCAGTTCAGGCCTTATCCCAGCTTTGATATGAATTTTTAGAACACTTCAATTATAAATATATTGTAACATATTGTATATTATGGTATTCTGTATTTGTATTAGTTGTCATTGGTTGTCATACATGATGTAAAGTCAAAGTGCTAGGTTAGATCTTTTGAAGTGTAAACGTCATCGAATCGTCTAGAGTTTTCGAGAATGACGGATGGACGCTAGAAATGTCATCGAATGCTCTAGATGGTTCGATGAAGTATATATAAGGTGCTACGGGTAGCGAAGGGGGTCAGTTGAGTTGAGACCTAGTTGAGATAAGGTTAAGACATTTTGTATCGAGTTGTGAAGTAAAACGGTGAAAGTTACGTCGAGTTTGATTCCCTGGGTGAAGAAAAAGAGGCCGTCGTGACAATATATTATATTATAATAAACAAGTATTCATCCCTAGAAAAATGAAGTCAAGTTGATAGATTCAGTGCTTCCCAAACATTACGGTGATGCCAATTTATTATATTCCCATAGCATCAAGCTAGTCTGAAATCTCCTTGCAACGAAATCATCGCCGCCCGACGAAAAAACAAATGTGTTATGCCGCTGGGTCTTTCTTTCACAGGTCAATGGATAGCCTATCATAAATGCAACAAATTTTTGAGTTGTACAATCCCTAACCACTCAATTTCACCTCCACTCAAACAAAAAAGTATCAGACGATCAGGAATCCCTGAAACGCCTAAAAACGAAATTTGAACTGCTTTTATATTTTTGCTTTTTTTATTATTGCTACGCCGCCACTAACACGATGCCTAAAAACCATGAACATTATCCGTCCTCGCCACGGTAGTAATACAGTGTAAAAATTTTATTTGACTCAATCCAATGTTTTCCACGTTACACAATACAGAACGATCAGAAACAATAATGTATGTATATATCATAAAATTCCTTTGTTTTTTCTAATAGGATAGGATGTGTTTGAATGGACCTAAAAAAGTGTATTATGCCGCTAGGTCTTTCTTTCACAGAGATTACGAGGCTAGAAGAACGCCAATAGACCAATGAACAAGCAGGCTCACAGACAAACCTACGGAAATGGATGACGTAGATTTTCATTATCTAGATATCATGAAACGCCCGAAAAGCGTATTATCTCAAAATTGCCCCTCACCTATCAATGTGGGAAGTAAAAAGGAAAGGTGAATTACATGTCCTAACTGTATAGACCCTTTCTCACTCTCATTGCTTCATTACCTACATTGCACCGAACTCTTGTGTCTGAAATAATAGATTTTGCAATTCGTGTTCAAACGGTGCGGACAGGTTATTGAATTTTCCACTTAATTGGAATTTTCTATTGCCACTACGCGTTTTGGAAAAGTATCATAACAGACAACGCACAGTACAGTGTGCGGAGTTCTGAATAATAGTTGATAAAATTTGGTCTGTGCTTGCCGCGGCAACATAATTTATTATATATAAGAATAGCGTTCAATAAACTGTCTATATACCGCGTATGGGATTGCGCTTATAGTGTTTGCAGGTAGTTTTTCTTTTCACCCGACAACATTAAAGGAGTTGAATTTCTGTTCAGTTCGGTAGAGACCTGTTTCTCTCTTCACAGAGGGCTTAGCTCATTTAGCTCTTTATTGAATTTTCCACTGAAATGGAATTTGCTCTATTGACACTACGGGTTTTGAAGGAGTATCCTTATAGAGAATGCGGAAATAAATGTTCGAAAGACGTTATATGAACGAGAGTAATTAACTGTTGGTCTTTGGGCTGTTAGGCCGGCATCGACGCGCTTCGCTGCTTGATGTTTTGCCAACACCAGTAGTTGGCATTCTCAGAAACAGTTACCTGTTCGGCGTGTACCGACAAACTAAGACGTAGACCAAACTAGAGTAACCTGCTTTTTCACTGAAGAAAATTTTTGATAACATTCACCTGAGCTTGTGGTGATACGATGTACGTGAATGAGTATCGCGAACAAAAGAAAAATTGATAATATCTCTAGACATCGCTATAGCGATTTTGTTACTAGTGAATCAGAGTCCTTACCACACACCTATTCCAAATATTAACATTTTAGGCTCAATATCCTTCGCCATCTCACCGTTGCCAAAACTAAACGTTAGATTACACTTTTTATCGAAGGTGTTAGAAAACATTGAGTTTTTTGTTGCCGCTGACAGAAGTGCAATCGCGTAAGTAGACTAAATAAAGTGCTATGACTTTAGTAACCGATAAATTAGTTAGTTGCAATGTAACTGACGCGAGATCTTAAGTTTGTCTAACTTTATTGATGCACCACTTGAACCACATACATGCAGAAGCATAATATTTTTACTGACGTTTGTATTTCGTCACACTAACTTCTTTATTTGGGATCCAACAATAAACTATGAAAAACATGGGTTGTATTGACATTGGGTCAGTAAGGCACGATGAAAAAGACAACCGCAAGGTGGGTTTCAGATGTTATAAAACGAAAATCATAGATCTTCCTAAACCGATTCCTCATTTTTAAGCAAATCAGCACATTCTCGGTTTAGTTTAACGTACATAATATTACACGCATATAAGTATTCTACCCTTGGCTCACTTTGTGTAATGGGTTTACTTTGACTAAATTTGTGTCCTGGTTAAATCACTACTGATAAAAACAAACATTAATTTCCATCCTTATCAGAAAGGTTTGTGAAAAGTCTGAGCGTTTGCGTGTTCTGTTGAAGGACGCTAGTCTTTAAGGTGCATATTATGTTACAATCCTCATTAGGTAACAGATTTAAGTGAAACAATCAACACCAACAAACAACATCTTTGCATCTCTAAACAAATCAAGTTTTTATAAAGCAACTGACAATTTGTTATAGACAGCAAAACTCCACTCCCCATTACTGCCCACCGTTCTGACAAATGGTGCAAAAATGGCTATGAACTTCTCAAGCTATAGAAAATGAAAGATCAATTTAGAGCCAATTCTGAAAAAAGCAGAGCAGTATATTTTTCTATCTACGACATTGCACTTTCTTTAAAAAATTGGCTAAGTTGGAAATGTGCATGATAATACTATGACGAAATTGTTTTAGAGCCTAGTTTCTATGGGATATGGTGTTCAATATATCCATATCTCCTTCTCCCGAAAAATATATCGGAAATAGTATGCATAACTAAAGTTATTCAAAGTATTTAAGCACTGCCAAAAAATGTTCCGGCAACTCCTATTCCTTATTTTTACTACCCTAATATTGACTGAATTTTGATGCCATGATCTTCTTGACTTGAAATTCATCAGAAAAATTAGGTTGCAGGCTAGAAACTACTGGAATTTAAAAAGTGGCTAGGAGTCAGTGATCTTATGTAGGAAAGTATGGAATATTTTTTTTGTCACGATTTTGGAACTTGACCACTGACTGTAGACGAATATTTCAATATTTTGAGCGACGTTTGATCAATACAAAGTTACTAAGTAGTTTGGACTGGATCAAAGGTGATCAAAGTTGCTCCAAATATATAGAGCAGTACTTTATGTCATGGAGGTTCAGGTTAATCTACCATCGTGAAATAATCATTGCCACCCCCGCGCTTAGTTGCGCATAACTAAAACCACTAACAATTATTTTCGTTTCAAAATTATTGACAATATTTTGTACTTTGAAATAGCGTCTTATTTCAGGTTAACGTTTTGTCAAATATCGTGTACTTATATAAAGGCGAAAACCCAGCGTTAGCGAAGAATTTATATTTTAAGAGATTAGACAGTGATAAACCAGATATACCACCATAATATCAATTTTAGAAGTTACATTGATCGTCGAATTGTTAAGAGAATTGACAGTATAAAGTTAGTCACTATAGTCATTAATAAAGTTGTTACGTAAAATGTAGTAAGACCTTCGAACCCTTAAATTTTGGTCTAAGAACCTGGTAATCCTGTACAGAGGTGAGAAAGAGGAAAGCTAAATATGTCTCAATCCGATACGAACAAACAGAAATTTTATGGCAGGGTAGTAGATACATTTGTAACTTATTTCTCTAACGGGATAAGATAAATTGTTAAAAGAAGATTGAGTACTGGTGCCTCCATATAAAGATATGACTTGCTGCCGCCAGGGCTATAATACGTGCATTTATTGCAAATCGTGAAAGTCATTTACCCCACTTTAAAGTTTTATATACACGTCAAAATTTCAAGTCTGCAAAATCTTGTGAGCTGGAAAGCTGCAAAAGTAATGAGTTATAAGAAGGACCCACGACTTCATCTATGGACGGTTTTACCTCAGGACAAAGAACTAACAAGAGGAATCTTTGAGAACACATAATTTTTGTATGTAAAATTTATCGTTCTTGACACTAAGTTGATGGCCGCATACAGTGTGTTGCTCTCGCGGACGATAGCTTGATTTATTTGCATATATGATGTATGATGACAAATAAACTATACTACTTCTGGAAGAAACAAAATCACTTGGAAATCACTTGGAATTAGACCCATAGTTTTACAGTATCCAACTGAATACTTTTACAAACCTTTAGAATTTGCTTGTTATTAATGGAAGTGCTATCAACGGATCTTTGACGTACTATCTACAGCAGTGTTTATGAAATTGGCTTGAGAACAAAACTTGCAGTATGCAGGTAGTTTTACTAAGAAGCCGATAGATGCATGGTCAACATTAACTGTATTAGCACGAGAACTCTAGAACTTCGTAACGTCGTTGAAGTTTGCAGCGCAAAATCCTAATCCTTTTAATAAGTGCATCCGTCTACTACGTTAAGAGTTTTTGCCACTTCACAGCACTTCCGGAGTTGTCGATACTTCCAGTGTATGAAGTTTAAATCTGGGCCATTAAAACTTATTCCTAGGTGCATACGCAACGTAGCAGCAATTTATTAAGCATTACCCTTATTAATATATTACATTTATTATTTCAAGTATTTTGAAGTAAATTGTGAATAAGTACATGTAATATGTGCATAAATTTTGCATGATTAACTATTATTACTTCGAATACAAATTGTTCTAAATAAATTATAGGGCATCATGTATTTATATATCTTTGCGACTCGCCAAAGAAGTCGCATAGTTTTGGCACAGAATGCTAAACAATCAGCACCATATCTCTGAGGATCCCTTATATGAGAATGGTTTCTCTAGAAGTCGACCTTGACGCCGCCATTATACAGGGTGTCCAGTTAGTCTGTAATTCTTCGATATCTCTCAAGGTGTATCTGATAGCAGAAAATATCAAATACAAAAGTTATTTGGTTACTTGAGACGCATATTCTAAAAATATTTTGAAATATACAGGGTGTTGCGGGAAAGTAGGATAGTGATCAACTTGATTTTTTTATATGGAACTATAACTTTTTCTTAATTTCTTCTAGTGTCCATCATTGATCTGTATTCAACCCGAAGATATTTTTGGGATCGATTGCGACGTTGCCAGGTTATAATTGATTTTCTATTAATTTCCGGATTTGCAAGGTCGCAATTTATACGTCCAAATTGATATATTCCTTTAACTTTTCTCAATAATATTATAGAGCGAGTTACCTGAATATTAGGTGGATATTATTTTTGATGTTGCCAGCAATTTGTATCTACGGGGTGTTTTTGGCAGAATTTTTAATTACGGCAACTTTTTTTAAATGTAACACCCTGTATTTTTTATTTTAAATCGAAATATCTACTAATACCCTATTAAGCCCTTGTAATATTTTTTGCCAAGTTATAAATTATTTTTCCAAATGTCTAAACAAGTATCCCCAATTTTAATTTATTTTAAATAGAATCCGCTACTTATTTTTATTGCAATGGATTGCGCATGTCGAATTTAGTAAAATCTCATACTTTTAGAATTTTGTTTCTATTAATTACCGAGATACGGCAACACCGCTTTTTCAGTAAACGGTACCGGAACGCTTAAATATTTCCAAAGCTGCCAGAGCTGGAGAGGTGAAGTTCAATATTTGGAGGTTCTTGAGCATACAGAATTCAAAAACGCTAACACCAGTATTGTCAGATTTACCAATTTTACGTATCATAATTTTGAATGGAATGCCCTATTTATGAAGTCTAACGTAAAAGTCGTAAATCTGACAATACTGATGTTATCATTTTTGAATTCTGTATGTTCAAAAACCCCCAAGTATTGAATTTCACCGTTCCAGCTGTGGCAGTTTTGGAAATATTCAAGCGTTCCGGTACTGTTTACTGAAAAAGCGGTGTTGCCATATCTCAGTAATTAATGAAAACAAAATTTTAAAATTGTGAGATCTTACTAAATTCGACATGCGCAATTCATTGCAATAAAAATGAGTAGAGGATTCTATTTAAAATAAATTAGAATCGGGGATATGTGTTTAAAAATTTGGAAAAATAATTTATAACTTGGCAACTTCGCAAACGCGAAAAAAAATATTACAAGGCGAGGTAGGGTATAAGTAGATATTTCGATTTAATTAAAAAATACAGGGTGTTACATTTAACAAAACAAAGAAAATGACCTTCAAGCTGCCGTAATTTAAAATTCTGCCAAAAGCACCCTGTAAATACAAATTGCTGGTAGCTTCCAAAATAATATCCACTTAATATTCAAGTAACTCGCTCTATAATGTTATTGAGAAGAGTTAAAGGAATATATCAATTTGGACCTTGCGACCTTGCAAATCCGGAGATTAATAGAAAATAAATTATAACTTGGCAACGTCGCAATCGATCCCAAAAGTATTTTAGGGTTGAATAGGGATCAATGATGGAAACTAGAAGAATTTATTTAAGAAAAAGTTATAGTTCCATTTAAAAAAATCAAGTTGATCACAATCCTACTTTCCCGCAACACCCTGTATATTTCAAGATATTTTCAGAACATGCGTTTTAAGTAACCAAATAACTTTTGAATTTGATATTTTCTTCTATCAGGTATACCTTGCGAGATATCAAAGAATTACACACTAACTGGACACCATGTAGATTAGAAGTCTGGATAGGGATGTGAAAATAACAAAAAGTGTCGATACCTATTTAATATTTTTGGTCAAGTATCGGTATTGACAACATGGATTATCAAACATTTGCATTTAAAAAAACTAAGTTCCTCAGAATGCTTTTCCAAGTAGGATTTATTTCAACTATTTCTTTTACTTAAGGTATATTTTAAGTAGAACCAGGGCTTGAACTATTCTAAGAAATAAAACAAAGAACAAATGGCCTCAAGAGCTCATTAGCTTCTTTCTAAATAAAAAATGGCAATAAAGTACATATACAATACATACAATAAAATACATTGAATAATAGATCGCGGACTCAACTTGTGTAGAACAAACTATTTGGCGCTGTTTGAAAAACAAAGGTTGAGGATGAGGTTCAAGCGCCGGTGCACACTTTCGGGTGTTTACCGTCCGGCGTCGTTGCCGCGCCACTGCGGCATCGCGAGTTTGGCTGCACACTACCTGCGGTCTTGTAACGGCACCGTATGAATTAGTGTTGCTTGAGACGGCAAATTTTTTTTATAACTGAGCAGACCGCGCAGGCAGAGCCTAAATACCAGAGTACCGCGGCTGCTTTGAAAGGGTTATGTTAGGGGAAGTTTGTTAACGCTAGATTTGAATGGGCCAATACCCGCAGGCCCAATAAATACATCTTTTGGCAGTCCATTCCAAGCCTTGGACACCCTGGGAATAAATGTGCGGTTGTACCGCTCAGTTCTTGGTGTATGAAGAACTACCGTCTCAGGATGAGACGCAGCGGTCGCACGAGTACGTCTGATAGGAGCAGTATTATCGGTAGAAGAGTGAGAGGTCACCAACAACACGCCGGTGAGAAAGTGACTGAAGGTGGCGCGTTGGATCGCCAATTAATCGAATTGCCCTTCTCTGGGCGGCATCTAGTGTAGACAGGGTAGTAGGGGCAGCAGCTCCCCAGACATGAGAGCAATACTCCAGGCAAGGTCTTATCTGGGCTTTATATAGCGTGAGGAGGTTACATGGTGAGAAATACTTTCTGGCTCTGAATAGGTACCAAAGCTTTTTACCAGCAGCTGTTGCAATTGACGCGACGTGTTCGTGCCAGATCAGATTTTTTGTAATGTTGACTCCTAACAGCTTGAATGAGTGACTCCTTGGCAGAGCCCGGTTGTTCATTAGAACCTGGTGTTGGCTTGGGCACTTCTTGTCTGATAGCATATAATACTGGGTCTTGGAGGCATTAAATTTAACCATATTCGTAAGCCCCCAAGCGGTAATGGTATCGAGATTACTAATGGAAATACATAGGAGAAAGCGTGCGATTTTTGCTTACCTAGTGTACAAACATTTTATTTTGAAAAGTAACCGAAGTTATCGGGTACAATTGTTTATCGAGTTAAGGCTCACAGGTAGATTTGTTACATCCGTTTCGGATTCCGGATAAATTTTGTAATTACTTTCGGATGAGCATGGCCTCATTTGATGAACTTTCAGTGAAAGTTTCGGATAAGATACGATCCCAGGATTCCTTTCGTCAAAGTCTTCCGAGAACATTTCGCAAATTTTGATCCATGCACTCTTCTTTTTTACACGGTCGTGCTATATTTCGGAGACAATATTCTCCATATTTCTGGATAATTCTTAATACTGTCTATTATAAACAGTTCTACATCCAGATTGTCTTCACAGGCCATCGTGAATTCGTGAACGGTAATTGGCCGCACGTCTGCACCAAGCAACTAACAAAACAGTACTATAGACCCGGAGATGCGGTTGCGATGCCGCTGTGGTTCCAAAGATATAGACGGCTCGAAACAGCCGCACCGCGATCGGACGGCACCGCAGCGGCTGGCGCCGGACACTAATGTGCATCTTTCAATCTATCGCTTAGTACTTCAGACCTCAATTCCGGTGCCGTTGCGGCGCCGTACGGTAAACAGCCGCAAGTGTGCACCGGCGCTAAGGATTGATGTACAAAAAAATGTTTTAAAAGCATAGTAGGGCCTAAAGTATTTTCAAAAATCCTACTCAGTTTTCGTTTGAAGTTTTTTTTGTTACTAGAATATCACGTCTCAAGGTAATTTAGGAACACCCTGTATATCTACGCATCATTCGGAAACCTAAAGAACCTTCTTTGCAATTATAGTACTTATTTGTGTTTAGCAGCATACAGACTTCCAGCACATTGTTTATCCATTCTGAAAGTCATCTAATTATACTATTCAATTAGAATCTGTCAAAAGTAGCATATACTTCGGTGGACTCCATTGACGCAAGGTCGACGCTCTGAGAGCGTGTGCTGTGAAATTTTGTATACTCGGTGATAGTATAGTATATGACTTTTAAAATGGATAAACAATGTCCTGGAAGTGTGTGTGCTGCTTTTTTTTGTTTGTTTTAATGGTACTGGTCGTAGACCAACTGGCCAGTCGTTTTAATAAGGGATTGCAACATATGCATAAGTGAGATAAGGGTAGGTAGGTAAATATGAGTATGTATATTTTCGATATGAGAATGGAACATAAGCACCGCTCAACTAGTCATGTAGAGGTTATTGTGTTAGTGCGTAATTATGTGTTTTCATCATTGTTTTGTATTTTGTCATTTTTTTTGTTTTTTCTTGTATTTATTTTTTTATATTATTTTTTTTCCTTTTTTTTAACGGTTATATGCTAAATGTCTTTTTGTTTTTTGTTTTTTTTATTCTTTTCTCTCCTTTTAATATGTAGTCATTTTTTTTTATTTTTTTATTATTATTTTTTTTATTTTTTTTTATTTTTTATTAATTTTTTTCCTTTTTTCCATTTTTTTAACCTTTCTTATTGGTTCATCTTTCCACAATAGAGTAGTTTACAAGTTTAACTTTATTGTTTGTTCACAAAATAATAGGTTAGTATTGTATTGCTATATTAGTAGTCGTAGCCTATTACAATGTTTATAAATAATTTGGTATACAGTTGGCTGTTCGTCGCTCAAAATGAGGTACAGGTTAGTAGGTAAGCTAATGTATTTGGCCAATTCGTGATACATTTCTGTTATAGCCCTTTCTTCAGTCCAGCATTCCAATACGCAATGGTGGAGTGTCCCGACTTCTCCGCAACTACAGAGAGAAGTTTCTCAGATTCCAATTTTATGTTTATGCTCTAGATGGAGGCAGTGTCCGCTTCTTAATCGGCTCAACATTCTTATGAAGTGTCGATTTGTCTCGTCTTTAAACCATACGTGACTTCTTACTTCTTTTTGTATCTGTTTGTAATGTCCTCCCGATAGGTAGCTAATGTAATGTACATTCCACTTCTCTTTCTGTTCTTCATTAATGACTACTCTCATATCTGAGGAAGGGACTTTGAAATCGTGTAATATCACGCCAACCCTTAGTGCTTGTTTGGCGAGAGAATCGACAGTGTGTGCTGCTAAACAGAAATAAGTACTACAATTGCAGAAAATGTTTTTTAGATTTCCCGTAAGGTGCGTACATAAATATACAGGGTGTCCCAGAAGTCAACGTCAAGCCACAACGGGGTGACAGGATTGGTTGTAACTATCATGAGAAAAATCAGAAAAAAAGATCTAGCTTAGTTTAGGTATATTGTATTAGAAGGCAGATAGGAAAATAACATTTTTTATTACAATAAAAGTTCAAATTCTGTACCATCATCCTCAATACACGCCCTGCATTTTCTTAAAAAAGATCTACTTATTAGCCAGGCACATTTAATGCGAGAAGGCGCATCCCAGTATCGCTTTAAAGTAAGCCTGGGGACCGGAATTTTAAACTGCAAAATTGTTGGGCCTTTTGAGCTGCCCAAGAATTTGAATGGCACGAATTACCTATATGTTTTTGATAAAATTTACCAACTTTATTAGAGGACGTACCACTAAAACGGAATACAGACGTTCATGTAAGCTGCGATTCCTCAATCGACTCAAGGTTTCATGAAACTTGTATCAGTTGCATAAGTTCCTACTCAAATCGAAACATATTGCGATGCCTGAATCGTCTTGATATTTTATGCACGTTTCATGCAACACAAGAATAGTAGGGCGGGGTTATTTCTTTGCATCGACGCAATACTATACACGTTGAAACCTGCATCACTGCATCAGCGTGACCGGCTCGGCGACATGGCTCACCGTCCATAATAGGATTACAGAATCTGTATCGCTGCAAGCCGCAACTGATACCAAATTCGGGATTCAGTACCACACACGCTGCTACTTGCGTTATGAAACGTAGAAGTCGATACCTGAATCGCAGCATGCCTCAACGTCTGTAGACTGCTTAACAGATCGACGCCACATGAGGTATCAACAAGAAGGCTGCCCAGCGCATTACGCAGTGCAAATAATAGGTTTTCTTGACCAAAATAGCCGGAAGGTGGAGGAGGACGTTCAGGCACTATCTTGTGGCCAGCCAGTTCCCCAGATTTAAATCCCCTGGAATTTTTTTATCGGGGTTTTCTCAAAGAAAAAGTTTAATCATAGGCCATGAGAGCATAGCCGAGCTGCGTAAACGAATTTCTCAAGCTGCTGAGAACATCAACTCTCGAGGATATGCCTGGCTAATAAGTAGATCTTTTTTAAGAAGATGTACTCGTAGGGCGTGTATTGAGGCGTATGGTGAACAATTTGAATATTTATTGCCTGACCTTTATTTCAATAAACCTAAACTAAACTAGGTCAAAATTTTCATTATTTTATTAATTTTACTTATTTTTGTTGACTTTGCTAAAAGTGGCGTCACTATCTGTCTCGCTCACTCATAGCAAATATGTTCATTATCCATCTCTCTCATCATTTTGCCATAAAACTAAGAGCCTCCCAGAAGCTTGTGCCAATAAAGGACATCTGACCTGAGTGAAATGGGTTAACAAAAATCGGGTTACTTGAGGTTCTTATTTTTTTACTCGTTTTTTTTTAGTACGAAACTAACAAGTATTGTACCATTTTACAATCCTGATGGTTAAATGCGCCAACTTTTAGTGGCACTTGCCAAGGACATTTTTTTTAAAGGAGGGCCTTTCAAAGTCAGCAAGCTTTGAAAATTTTAAATTCATAGTTTAATAGATAGTCTCCATTCTAGAAAACTTGGGGTAATTGTGTCATTATTTTTGACTGTGCTTCTAGAAATGTTATTTAGGGTTGCTGTTCCAAAGTTTAAATGAACAAAAATAATAAAAGTTAACCAGAATAACCGAAAAATTGTTATAAATTGACCAAATTTCTATGTTTTTTTAAATGCCCATAATTTTCAAACTAGATGGGACAGATTTTTTTTCTAACTTTTTTCATATCGTTACAACCAATCCTGTCACCCCCTTGCGGCTTGACGTTGACTTCTAGGACACCCTGTATAACCTACAAATAAAATATGTACTGAGAAATTTACGGACATTTTTGCGGATCCATTGAGCCGACCTAACTTATTTGATAGATAACAGCTAAATTGTATACAAGCCTATGTTTTTTAGTATTGCTGAAAACAAATTGGAAGCCTACTAATAGGTGTAACCGATCACTTGAATGTTTGTCATTGTCAGTGGTATTTTGGTCGAAACTAACTTAGTGACTGACTGACTAGTAATCAGCGTTTGACGCAACCATCTATCAAATCGACTCAATCAAGCAAATACACACCTTTCCTTTAACTTTCTTTATACTACCACCTCCATCTGTTATCCACTGGGCAAAAAATGTATTGCCATTTTGTATTCTGTTTCCTTTCATTCTACTTAAAAGTATAACCTTGGTATGAAAACCAGTGAAAATACATCCAACATGTAAAATCATATTCGGTGTTAAAATGGCCATAGGCGAGTATGGTTGCCGCCAACCTTAGAAATTTTGTTGATTATCTGGTATGCTGGGATTTTTCTGTAAGCAGCTTAATTGAGAAAAAAGGTTCACTAGCAACAAATGAAATTTTCATCACAGCATAGCCATGGATAAATAATATCCTCGAGATCGATATGCTAAAGGTTTATGCAATATATGAAAGTATCTGCCAAATTAACCAAATGAAACGTTTCCAAGCAATCCACGTCTCATAAAATCGTTCAGAAGGTATCACAAATTTCCTAAATTGGATTCTTTCTCAGCTCAGCTTTCGCCGTACGCTTAAGAATTTTTAATAGTTTCGTGCTGCAATTATAATCGTAGACTTATAGAATATACTGTATATGAAATTGAGCTCTAAGGTACAGAGATTTATTGAATGAATTTTAGCTCACTATAGAAGCAAAGAAACTCCGTCGTGTCACATATCTGAACCCCAAGGTTTCGACGCACAGTTAATCTTGAAACGAAGTTTCGTTTTTTGCCTAGCATGTGGAGTAGACGGGTTTATTGTGAGCCCACTTATCTAGCCCAACACAAATGTATGTAGGGACCCACAAGAAGGTCATATTCTTGTAACGCAATAATTATGAAGGGCAGCATTTCTGTGCCAGAATATATAATTATGCAGTTAAGTGTAGCGTTTAGCTACTAATGAGCCTTCTTCTTCTTCAAGCCCCATCTCCTAGCGAAGGTTGGATATTATCCAAACTTAAGCGGATTCTAATGCAATGATAATCGACACACTGACGTGGATTTATTACGGTATGATTACGTTGATCGCTCAAAACATGTAAAGGTCATCAAAACAAATTATACAAATTGGAACAACGCTCATTGTTGAATCACGTAACAACCATAACATACAGGACAGATGAGCTTAAGGCTATTAATGTAACTCGAAACTTTAGATTCCTTTCAACCACTCCATTTTGAACGACGCCGACGGCGCTCTTCTTAGCTCACCTTTACACATACTTGTTTTGTCACAACGTAGGTGGTGCGAGCTTGGTGATAGCGAACATTTTCCGACTTCCATAATTATAAATACCTTAAGAAATTTATTTATCTCAAAACGTTAACCATGACACGTAACGGCATGAATCGAGTAACTATACGTAGAGCCTGACAAGTGTAGCAAGAGACTTGGCAATTTCGCCGCTGTCTCACACGCACACGTTATTTCATATACTCTCGTCTCTTGGTACCGCCTTGTCTATTTTATATTTCTCACGGCTCTTGTTACACTTGTCAGGTTGTACAGGGCGTTCATTCGAAAACTCCCCACCACGGATTTATCGAAAGCCACTGATTGAAGGAAAAAACGCCGAGACACGTCAAAAGATTTGTCAAGTTGGACAACTTTTCCACAAAAACTACTTACCCCTTGTACCTTTTGCCCCCCAGCGTCATCCCTTTCAAGATTTTAAATGGCAAGGGATATCGAGTAATAGCTTGTTTCAAAGGTATGTCGAAGTCCTTCATTTTGCCCTTTGATTTTTTTAATCGGTCGTTTCGTTTTCGAGAAAAAATCTTTATATAGTCGACGTTCAAATTCCTGACGGGCGGTTGCGAAAACAGTGTATGTTTGTTTTGGACCTTGTTAAGAAATTTAATCAAACTGGATCTGTTGCAAATAAAAAATGGATAGTTTTTGATGAAGTCGCTCAAGGTGAAGTTGAGGAGAGGGGACAATTTTCTAACCGAAAACTACTTCCCTCCTTTCTACCCTCTGCCCTCCAGGGTCATCTTAAAATTTTAAATGGCAAGGGGTATCGAGTAGTATCTTGTTTCAAAAGTATGTCGAAGTTCTTTATTTTGACGTTTGATTTTTTAAAATCGGTTGTTTCGTCTTCGAGAAAATTAGACTCTTTGTGTATTTTAACTTGTTCAAATAAAATGCAAAACACACGAAAATATCACTTTTTACTGCAATAAGTGTTTAAATGGTGTTCGTTATTGGTCAAATCATGGTATAGGCGATTTTCAAATTCCTGATCGATGGGCAGTTTGGATGATTTTTGCATTATCGCAAGCTGTCATGATATCCCACAACATGTTTTTGCAACTCCCCGTCAGGAATTTGAAAATCGCCTATATCATTGTTTGGCCAATAACCGACAACATTCAAACACTTATTGCAATAATAACAAGTTAAGATACCTGAAGCTTCAATTTCTCTCGAAAATGAATCGACCGATTTTAGAAAGTCAAACGTCAAAATAAATGGCTTCGACATGCCTTTAAAACAGCATATTACTTGATACCCCTTGTCATTTAATAGGACGATCCTGGAGGGCAGAGGGTGCAAGGGAGGGTAGTAGTTTTTCATTAAAAAGTTGCCCCCCTTGACAAGTTTTTTGTCACTTTTTGATAAATCCGTGGTGGAAAGTTTTCAAATGAACATCCTGTATGAAAAATCGTTTCTTAACCATGAATGTTCTTAATTGATTGACATGAGCACCCTATGGGTAATTTCAAATCAGGATATTGGGCAAACCTTTTAGTCAACGCTCTATAAATAATAAATATATTGGCAAAGAGATGAACACATGCTCGTTAAAAGTTATAGTTCAAGCACAGCATAACAAACAACCAGCACAATAACTCAAGTTGGCGGAAATTACGCACCCACTTTTGGATGATTTTTTGTAGGGATGGTAATGGTACTTCGATACTTGTACTTCTGCACTAATATCGACTATTTTTATCTTAGATACTTTTTGAGCGATTCCAGACTGGTATCGCTACTTTTGTATCGAAAATAATTATATAACTATTGAGCGGTGTAATCAATTGCACAAAACTCTCTGTACGAACCAGACGCGCCTATGAGGCGCATCTCTACCCAAACTTCACAGCCGTAAAATCATCCATAAATCCTCCCAAGGTCATATTTTGTGGGAGCCATTTTCATATAGGATATCCTCAGAGATATTATGCTGGTTGTTTACTATGCTGTGGTTCAGGTCCGACAACGTTTTCCGTGTTGCACCTACTTTCCGCCCAAATGTTCAAGCTCAATTTTAAACGGTACCCTGTATTATTTCAAACACAATGTGGCTGCTCCACATTGTACACGTGTTTGCTCTAAATCGATTTTCATGTAAATTCAATCAGTAAAATTGCCTGCCTTATGAGTGAGTGTAACTGAAAGGAAAAGGGAGGAAATTGATGTAAAATCGGATTTACCCAGTGACTATGCAATAGCGTAGAGGATATTTTTTTCGTATCCCACCTTTGTAAGATAACTGCAATGGATGTTTACTTCAAAAGTTCAACTGCAACATTCTATCTCTTTCTCTACTTTGCTGAGAGTAAACAAAATAAATTGCTTGATATATACGGTGCTCAAGGAGTCACCAATGGTGGAAAAGGAAGGTAAGTCTCGATTCGCACAAGAAGCTTTTCTATTGGCATAAAATGTTGTATTGTGTATGGCACTGGTTGTTGGACGGAAGGTTATATGCTCCGCCGACGAACAGGTAAAGGTACGTTTAAACTAGAGCCAACACCTGCGAACGAATTTGTTCGCGATCGCACGTGCTTCGATGCTTGTCGCTTTTTCAGTGAATCGTCAAAGGACGTTCGTGCTCAGTGCAAACGGTGTAGTTGTACAAGCGAGTTGGTTCGGTGTGTTTTGTTTTTATTGGCCATAAAGTTTCTACTAGCATATTTATTTCTTTTTTCCAACTCGAATGCAATGCTATTTCAAGTTTAATTGATGTAAAGCCTTTACCATCAATTGATTCTAGATGCTTTTTGATGACTATATATTAGTCAAAATGTCGCATAGCAAAACATATGAACTTTAATATTTAATTCTGACCTAATTCTAAAAAATAATAGAACAAGTCTGCCCTTATGACAATATTGAACTGTTTTAATTCAAAAATATCGCAAACGAATTGATTGCTCTCTTTTTACCGCAAATTGTTGTATTATTAAACATGCTAAATTAAAGAACGTTAAAGTCTCCCAAAAAATTTACATCGTTACCAAAGAGGTAGTCCACCTCTTCTAGATAACCGAACAGTTGCTCATAACAAATCACGCTGTCTTATAATGGACACTAATAATTCTAGGATATCAAGACTATATCGATATATGTCCAGCTTTGTCTCATAAAATCGTGACAGTAACCTGTGTTCACAGCGGCTAAGGTCCTTTGCTAGAACGTATTCCTCCCTAAGCCTCCTTGCTGTCAGTGGCTCCTCAGGTTTATTAAATTACTACGATTTAGCTAATTTAATATCATGCATTTTGTCGAGTCAATAATTGTTACTACCCTTATTCTTTGCTACTCCGGGAATTTAAGAAATATTTCATTCCGAATATTGGTATTTCGAGTAAGCCTATATGAGTATTTGATCTAACTGAGTCAGATATCTGGTCGAGTGATAAACCGAGTATTCGTTATCCAGTATCCCGCCAATTCACTATCCATGGCAACCCTAATATGGTAGCTAAATTTTCGATTTGTTAAATCACAGACAACAATTCCATATAGTTTTGAAAAAATGCTTAAGGGAGCTGAAAATGGTCAAAAGTATAGGACGATCATGTCTCCACCATAATAGTGATCTACGTAAATCCTACGAAAACATATTTAAATAATTTTTTGAATACTGCTATTCAAAGTGTGTTTCTATGAATAAAAAAAAATGTAATAAAACTACTATTAAACAACAGCTATTAAAATACATTTAGTAGCACTTCTCCAAAGGCGAAGCAATTATCAAAAATGTCTAAAACAAACTAAATGTTCTCAAATTAAATCTATGCTGGATGTTATACAGGCCCTGTTTGTACTTCTAGGATTAGCAGTTTGTTGCGTGTATATCTGAAAATATGCCTCCTGAGTTCGCAGTTCTTCTCAGCGTCATGCTTACATCTGCGTGTGATTTCTCAATTTTAATTAGTACCAGAAAATGTTAGAAAAAGATGTAAGCATGAAAATAAAAAAAACAATTCAATCTCCCCATACGGAGAGGTCTCTGCGCCAGCCTAAACGAGCGACATCGATGGAACGCTCCCATGTGTGGGGATGTGCTCCGAGGCTCTAAGGTTCTGGACACTACCCAGAAGAGAGCAATTAGGCTAATCGATACGCCTAATCTCACAAAGGACCTCCACAGCGTGGAACATCGAAGAAGGGTAGCCGACCTGTCCCTGTTTTACACGGAAGATGTTCGAGTGAGCTCTCCTAGATAATAACACCAAAGGCCCTCCGAATGAGAAACACTAGACAGGCTCTGCGAGCGCATCCTTACCAGGTCGACGTCCCTACTCCCCGAAAAGGTCTCCTCCAGCATTCCTTCTTTTGGAGAACTTCGACGCTGTGGAATAAGCTGACTGAGAACTTATTTCCCGATGGCTACAGCCTGCAGTGTTTCAAATCTAACGTGCACTGACACTTATCCTCTCGCAGCGCTTCTACAGCGCCATAGACTTCCAGCCTTTGCGGGGGGGTGACTATCAAAAAAACGCGGTCGGAGTTCAATACCGACCCATCAGATCATTTGCGGCCCGAAGGAGTTGTCAGCTAGCGGGAGGATTTTGCGATTCTAGTCACTACTTTTGAGGTTGAGTTGTCATGGCGATAGCAGCTCAACTGCCGAGAGCGCCGGAGTAACGATCTGGAGGCCGTGGGTTCGAGTACCGCCGACCGCCGCTTTCTTCCGACATTTTCTGGTATAAATTTAACAGAAGAAATCTATAGAATGCAGTATGAGATGCTTTCCGCATTCTAGATTACCTTGCGCATAGCCAGTAGACTTATGTTTCGAAATTTCCTTTTCCTTTTGAAGGGCAGAAGAGTCAAAGGGCTACTACACAATTTATTTGATAGTTGTTGTTTATTGTTGGTCTTGAATCGCTATGGATTTTTATTATTAGTTTCATTTACAGAGCCCAAATATTCGGCCGACAACGCTTGACAGGTGATAGACCTCACATTTTTATGAACATTGAGACAGGAACATGAATCCTTAAAATGCATAATTTTCAAGACACAGTGTTTATTTTATTTTAGTTTTTTCACAGTTTTTCCACAATAAAATGGCACAATGATCTAAAACTACGCATGAAGGGTTTTTGAGATAAGAAATCCAAATTCAACCACGGTTTTGCTATAAATAATAGACGGCGCCACCTACAGCACACCGAACTCTTTTAAATTACAAAACTTTTTTCCGGTTTGGTTCATCAATGCGAATATCAAAAAAATCGTGTTCCCAATATGTTTTACGTAAGAAAGGTATATTTTGTTAAGTCCCTAGAGGTAACCGTCTTTGAGATCATCTTTTTTGAAGTTTCCAAGCCACCCCACTGATTAGGTGTAAAATAATATCGAAAGAATTATCGGTATTCTCGCACGAGTTAATGTTAGATCAAAAACCATGTTTCAAGCATATCTAATTTTTAGAATAGGTCGTGTTAGAGTTTAAGAGTACTTCGTAAAAGTGTGAGCCTAATATTCATTTGTGCAAAAATATCAATCACTCTTTCGATCACAATTTAGAATTCAGTCGTAGTAGAAATTTCAGTGAAGATTATCTCAAAAACGGCTGCCTCTGGGATTTAAATAAAGTATACCTTTCACATAAGTAAAACATCTTGAGGAAGAGATTTTTTTGATACTCAAATTGACACACCAAACCAGAAAAAAAGTAATTTAAATGAGTTCAGTGTGCCTTAGGCGGCGCCCTCTATTCATGATAGCAAAACCGTGGCTCAATTTGGATTTCTCGCCGTAAAAAAATTCCCGATATGTAATATTTTGGGTCGTCCCATTACATTACGAAATAATATTGAGAGAAAACGTAAATAAAAGTAAAGCTTCAACACCTTGTATCTTGAAAATTAAGCATTTCAAGGCTTCAGGTTCCCATCTAGATGTTTATAAAAGTGTCTATCACCTGTCAAGCGTTGTCGGTCGAATATCCGGACACCCTGTATTTGTACATTATAGTCATCACAAGTCATAAGTAACGAGTCTGCCTTCACCTGTCTGGAGGATACCTTGTGCCAATGATTGCCCTTCTTGTGCGTTTTTTATTCAGTTGACCTGGCTTCTGGCGAAACGGCCGAATTTTTCGCTCAGATTGATATTCATAGAGGGCAAGATCTGCGGCGACAGGGCAGAATGAGAAAAGGAGGGATGGAGGCATTTTCACAGGTCACAGAAGCTAAAGGCTATTGGAGCATGGTGTACGTTGAACAGAGGCGTACCAGTCACGGAATGACATTTCTATTCCTAGCAACAACTGTTTCGATGAACTGCTAGTTATTTAGCTGTTCGGCCGGCGTCGACATGCTCCACTGCCTTTTCGTCGGCGCGCTTCGCAGCTTGACGTTTCGACACCACGAGTGGATGGCATCCTCAGTCTAGGCGAATATGCTCTCAGCGGCATGGTTTCATGAAACTTTATTTAATCTTATTAACATTATACAGATACACTGAGAAAACCAGCCCTGTTAAGGTGTTTAACTGGTACATATTTAATAGCCTATATTTAAGTTGCATGCTGTTTCTAAAATGTAGCTTTATAGTCAGTCACAGAAACTTAATTCTAATACTTCGATTTTGTCACAGAAAACGCAAATTATTGTAACAATTAAACTGGTTTAAGTACGACTACTTTCAATTAAACATTTTAATAGTAATGATTAACGAGAGTTACTATAAAAATAAATCAGTAACTGTCGTTATAAGTATTCCTATCGTAGACACTTCAGGTTACAATGACAACTAAACTGGTTGAGGTACTGCAATTTCCAATTGAACACTTTAATTGCACAAGAGTTAAAGGATATTACAGCTGTGATAAGTCACGAGATACGCATAACGGTCATTTCCCGAGGGGGGATGTTTACCATGCTCCATCTCTTTTCTTCTATAGGGCAAGCGAGTGCGATGCTCTTCACTGTTGTTTTACATTTTAGTTAGTCGTTAGTGGTTACAGCATGGTTAGAGGTGTGAGGTGCATTCGCTGTTCAGTTTTACTATCACATATACTATTTTGTGTTCCTATAAATTTTATGCATGCTTGTGTCCTTGTGTGTGGAACAGAATAGGTACCTACATGGTGAAATATAGCTTTGGAGTACACGAGTCGTACATTTCCGGTAGCTTAGCTGTAAGTCAAAATACGTAACAATTTCCCAATGAAATTATGTGTTCGTAGGTATGATAGGCGTCTTGTGTGCAATAATAACTTTTTTATTATGATAAACTCAAAATCTTAATTTTTGTTATAATGATTATTTTACCAGGAATAATGATTATTTTACCAGGAATAAAGCTTACTTTGAATCTATTTGCTTTTTTTAGTCCCTCTAATTGAGTATAGGAATTACCAGTATTCAACTAAGAAAAAAATCAGTATTGGTATTAAAGTTTTATAGCATTTAATTCATTGCAAATTACATTCAATGACAAACAGAATGTCACAAATAAGTAAGGTAACCATAATAACTAATCCTGTTTAATTGAGGGTATCAAACAAGTTAATAACCTTGGAGTTGTGGTTTAGTTGTAACTAGTTAAACTAAGCTACAGTTACAATGACATTTTTGTGACAACCGCTGATGTTATATTGCTCGCTACCACAATTAATTCTAAACAGCATTCACTATTCAATTGCAGCAGTTAAACAATTTAATTGTCACGTATTTTGATGCAAAATTTAATTGCGGTGATTAAAATTTTCATCGTAGCGATTAAAGTTTTCACTCAGTGTAATTTCAGAAAACATTGACAAAGGGTCACAAATGGATGTTTTATACGCCGATTTTTCCGAGGCCTTCGATAGAATTGACCACAGACTTTTACTTGACAAACTGCGGTATTATGGCCTATCAGACTCTTTGATACAGCCATTTGAGTCACACCTTGCGGGAAGAAAACAATTTGTGATGTTTAATGGTCTGAATTCCTCTATGAATATGTAGCTGTGTCTGGAGACCGCAAGGCAGTAACCTCGGTCCACTATTATTCAATTTATTCATAAATAACATTGTTAGTGCTGTTGGTCAGAATTGTTTGCTGTATGCGGACGACTTAAATATTTTCTACCAAATAGAAGCTGAATCTGATTGCCTACAGCTTCTCAGCAGTTTGAACAGATTAGATGATTGGGTTGCGCGAAACAACCTAACTTTGAATACTAGAAAGTTTTATGCGATGTCTTATACTTCAAAAAAAAAATCCTTTTTTATATGACTACACATCATCAGATACCATTATTCAGAGGACTTCATCCCTTTGTGACTTGGGTGTAACATTTGATCTCCAACTGACCTTTGTGGCACATATTGATAACAAAATTTCGGAGGCAACCGTATGTATGCTTTCATTGTACGAAACTGCCGCGACTTCACTGAAACCGCAACACTGAAGGCGCTATTCTACGCGTATGTCAGATCGAATATGCATGTCTGGTTTGGAATCCTCACCATATCACTCATATAAATAGAATAGAGTCCGTCCAAAGACGTTTTTTGGAGTATTTGTCCTTGAATGTCGATGGTACATTTCCGCCTATTGGTATACCCCATGAGTCACTACTTGAGAGACATCTTGTTAGTAGCTTAAAAGCTAGACGTACAATCCAGTCTGTAATAATGTTATTTAAATTAAATAATAACTTAGCTGATAACTCTAATGTTATTTAAATTAAATAATAACTTAGCTGATAACTCTATGATTTCTGGTAAACTAATGTTCAACATTCCTAGAATAGTATCTCGGCAAAACATAACATTTTACCTCCCTGCTGCACGTACCAACTACTTGTATTTCTCCACTATTCACAATGTGCAGAAACTATCACCGCATAAGTGGCCAGCTGGACATGCTCCATTGTAAAATATCCACTATAAAAAACATTCCTAATAAGCCTGTTTTTGTAAATTGTTCTTAATCATAATATGTATTTGTACTTTTCTTTGGTATTTTATAACTTTGTGTTTGTCACTGTGAATTAATTTGAGGCCCAGCAGAAGATTTTTCTTTTTGGGCATTTTTCAAATTTATTTTTTCTATGATTGAAATGTATCCACATATATATGTATTCATTCTTTCTCACAATAAACTACTACTATTTTTACCTTGCCCTGTTAAATGTACTTTTGGGTATTTTAATAAATAAAATAAAATAAAATAAAATAAAACAAATAGAAGTTGTTGCCCGTTCGACGTGTTCCGAAAAACAGAAATCGAAGATCAAGTCAACCGGGTCAGCACTCTAGGCAGTGCTGATACATGTCTCTCCCGCGCATCCTTGAGAGCATTTACATTATGCAAAAAGTTGTTAGACAACGTGTTTTAAAACAGTGTTGTGAAACAAGTTGTAAATCCTACTGGTTTATTTAAAACAATTTTCGTTATTCATAACAATGTTTTCATTGTCACCTTAATGTTTGGCTATATGTTTTAAAACAATTTGTTTCAGTAAAGTTGTTTTGAAGCAAAAAGCTTATCAAACTTGTTGCATAGTCTAAATGGGCCTTTAGGATGGGTATCGATGTTAATACGTTTTTGAGCTTGTATGCATTTTCTTTGTTGCGTTGCTGAAGCTGTTTATGAATTTCAGTGGCCTCTCTGTACAGTCATGCGAAATATGTGCAGGTCGCAGCAAAAATCTGGAGCAGATGTAACGGTAGCTGTACTAGAGGTATCTTTAAAACTCATCAAATTGGGGTCCTTGAAAGCGGAACTTCTCAAGAATTATTTTGATAATCGTCTGCAAATTTCAAGCAACAGTCTAGTTACCTATAACATAAAATTTACGTATCTACATATTAAATTCATTTGGAATTATTTGACGTATAATTTTGAAGCCATCCGAAATCCGTTTGGGAACTTCATTTTTCATGGAGCACCGTTTAACGTTTTGAGTTTCACCAAGCTATTTCCAAATATTATAACTGTATCGCAAAAGAATACCAGACTCTGTAGATCACATGTTTATATAAATGTTTCTACTTGAATTTGGGACAGAGATACGTCCTCGAATTAAGATCTATCAAAAAGAAGAATAAAGTTAAGTTGAAAAGTCAAATTAAAAATAACAGGTTTCGAAGTGACTTGTGGCATTTCGTGCTTGCAGACTTGCTCGACTGTATACTGTACTGAGTGTCGGTTTATCAAGGCACAGTTAAGTCAAATTAACTATAAGTGATCTGATAACGGTCAATTCAAGTGTTTATCAACGACCTGTTATATGCAAACCTCGTTGGTGCAAACTAACAGTTAGAGTAGAAGTTAAAGTAACTGGCAGTTGGAAACAATAGTTAGCCTTCTTATCTGACAATTACGGTTGAGGCACCGCATAGAACAGATTTTCACCAAGTCACTGCTACCAACCTTCACTAATATGAAAGATTCTAAACTGAAAGTTAGATATGTATTTGACAAACACAGTTGGTCTTTACAACTAACTTTTCCTGATAGCTATCTAGCGACGTCAATCAACTACCACATTTTTGACTGAGCACTGATAAAGCAGCCCTGGTTCACACTACAAAACGTAGGTATGCTGTGTAATTCAGCATTAGTATACCGTCCCTGCTCCTGTTAATGAAGATGCCTTCATAAAAGGTGCAAGGGCTCTATGAAGTCTTGCTTGAAACGCACCATGAGAAGTTTGTGACTGTATATGAGGCTCCTGCCTTGGGGATCTGCAACCCCCGCAAGAGCGATGTGGTCAGAAAACAACAAGCCACATATGTGTAGGCAATTTTTGGTCCTTTGTGTTTTGGATTTTGGTTCTTAATGCTCTTATTTTTTATTTAGCTTGTAGTTGTAGTACACATGAAAAAACGTCGCAAAAAAACTAAAAAAGTTAAGACAAGTAACACAAAATAAAAAAGTTGCGGTCTAAATGGTAATTAGACTATAAATTAGTATGGAGCCTGGAAGTCACTTCTACCGTTTAGTGTTTGGCTTGGAGGAAGTCCTTGTTGTTTCCTGCATATGCTCTAAGGCCACATCACATTCTTCTTCTTATGGATTCGTGCTTTTTCCATTTAAACAACGAATAAGCACAGACTCCATGCGACGTGCGAATTCTGTTTAGAGTAGACCAATCCCTGAGGTGGAGCTCAAAACCTGGGGGTTCTTGACCAACAATTAGATTATTATTCACTTTTTCTGGTGCTTGGGTCACCCAAATTTCTGCCCATTCAACTGCAGGATTACAACCACCAGTATCAAGTTGAAAAGCTGTTGTAATTGACGGTTTTCTGGATCTTAATCTGCGCAAGGAGGTATAAGGTATATCTTTGTAATTATTTTGATTTTATTATATTCTTTCAGAAGGACATTTTTTTCGATGAATGGGTGGTGGGGCTATTTCGTAACCAGTAAGTTGGGGTTGATTTGATGCATTCCGTAATAGTTCTCATAGAAGAGTTTACCTAGGCGTCTATCAGTCAATCAGTCTAGTATGTAGGTCATTAAGAAACACTGGCGAGCAAAATTCACCCCAAAAGGTTCCACATAATTTTTGTAGGACGTTGTTTTTCTGTTTACTTTGGCTGCGACGGACTGATTATATTTTTTGGTATTTTGATGTGGGATTATAGGGCAGCAAAGTGCCGTAAAGGTGAATCCTTAGCTCTCTGTCTGCCATTTTATTGTTAGGGTGAAAACACGATGTTATCGTTTTGCTCATACTTCGCTTCAGGTTTCACCTACTGAAGTATGATCTCAGGATTGAAAGATCAGCAGTTAGTGTGGACTTTAGAACGGCAAGCCAGGTCATCGTCATATGCTAATTTCCGAGTGGATAACTGAAGTAGGTCCGATGGACGACAGAACAGAGCCCTGGGGTAATGGTTATATAAGTACCTCACTTTGACCCAGTAGTCATTTAATGCTTTGATGTGACTTCTCCAGGCCATCGTGTTGTCCAGAATGACACCCAGATACTGTGTAGAAATTTTCGGTCGGTGATCAAATTGAGTAACTACATGAGCACGTTCAATGATATGTTCGAAACAAAAAAGCTGATGTAAATTGTCAACCAAATGTGTTTGACGCAGTCTAGGGTGGTTTTGGCGGCGCCATTGGCTATGTTTGTCCGCCTACACGTTTAATGGAAATATGCCACGTCTGCCCGTCGCGCGCCGTGTCAACAATTCGTGTTCGCTGTCTGCAAACATGTATTTGTATATATGTGCATGCATACATCAGGTATGGTTGTAAATATGTAAAGCTGTTTTTGTAGTTTTAGGTTTAGTTTAAAACATCGACAAGGATCAGGTAAAAGAGAGTGCAACAATGCTATCTTCCACCCATAAAGGCCTATGTGGGACAATCAGGGGTATAAACAAGCGATATATTTCACGCCTCGTGGGTCTATCGGGTGACTGTCTTCTAAAATTCATCCTCTAATTAGCACTCCAATAAAAACAACGTATGTATATTTGAAATAAACTTTACTTTCTTACGTTTAGACTACAAGTTCATCTCAAGTACAAGTATGATGTGTTTCTTGGAGCTTGTATCTTGCATCAAAACTTTTTTTTTGTTGACAACCAGCATGGAGTCCAAACATGTGGGGTGGTATTATTGGAAACCGCATTATAAACGATTTTCAAAATTTTCTAAATGAAAATTCGGAAAACCTGCTGGAAAATTTACCACCGAAGTGTTTAAAGATAATGTGGTTACAGTTAGGTGAAGCGGCTGCATATTTTAATGCTAGAGGTCGAAACACTGGATGAGAAGTTTTCAGCCAGTTGCTTCGTCTGCGAGCCACGCCACTGACATTTTTTCTAATTCCTACGTGCCACTAGGGTATAATTACAAAATCGTAAATCAAAAACCATCAAAGATAGAACCACATATATATAAAAGTGAAAGAGAATTTAATTTCTCATCACCTGATGTGAAACTTACCATACCACCCCATCATTTGAAAAAGAAAAGTTTTTAACGTTTCAAACTTTTCAAATTTGAAAATTTGCTAGCCTATTGATTTAATGTGCTTTTGAGACAATGATCTTACTGAAACACAAATGTGTTTGTTGCTCGCTTTAAAACCGAGAACCGCATCTTTCCGAGATATTAATATATATTTTTTTAAAGTATCTACTACAAACCTCCAATTTTCTAAACATTGCTGAAAATAGGCTTCGTAGAAATAAACTATGGCTTACAAGCTGGACCTAAAAATCAATGACAAATCAGAAAAGTAATAATATATAGGGTGTTCTATTTAAAATAAGGAAGTTGATACCCATTTCCGGTATATGTGGTATGTCCGCCATCTTAGATATTATTTTCTACAAGTAGACCATTTGAAAAGAAACGTTTTTTTATTCAAAACATTTTCTTCTATTTAAACAGTAAGTCCGCTAGAGAGCACCGCACGCTTATTGGACTACTCTGCATAATTGAAGTATACCACTTCTAGACTACAAGGTCGGTGGTAGCTCTCGGCGGTCCCGCAAAGTGGAGATTCTCAATACCAAGACTATAATCAACAATGATCCGATGATACAAAATCATGTTTTGGCTATATCAAGAATAGAAAATCCTGATCACGCATTATCTGTCTTCAAATTCCGCCATCCACACCTTCAAAAATGATCAGACTTCACAAGTATCTGGAAGTGAAGCTTAAATACCTTTTAATTTTTTTTTCCTTAATGAAGAGAATATGTGCCGTTGAGGGCCAGGAAAGCTAGTGGATGCAAAATTCTTTCGGCAAATTGAAAGTTTTTAAAATTCAAGTATATTTTGGAGCAAACCATCAAAATCACTCCATCCACACCATGCAAAATGAACAAACTTCAAAAGAATCTGGAATTTATCTGGATGGTATCTGGATTTTTCTTTTATGATTACTTGACCGCAACTGAGATGATTTGCAAAATTCGTATGTTTTTCGTCTCCACAATGATAGCAACAATATATATTATCTTTATTACAATTAGATTACTTAAACTGTGGCAACTTTAGTTCATAACAATTTGTCTGAAGCAGCCTCATTCCATTACGTTTGTGATATTTTCTTTAATTTGATGCGAAAATCAATCGGTAAACGAATGAGTACAAGCTGTTGCAGTATTTATACGTGCCAACTAAGTGTAATCTATTCCTCGTATGTTATATTTTTGACTGATTTAAGAATCGTGTGGTAAGCATGTAGATAAAGAACTGAAAAAAATAGAAAGAGAATAATTGATTGAATATAGTCATGAACATTTTTTTTTACTGCATAGTATCATCACAAATAAATCGCAAAATAGGATGATGATAGGAAGATGCTCAAAGACGCCCTTTTCCGCAAATATAACGTCAGGTGGTTGTGCATATAAAGTTTCCAAACCTTTATTGCGCTCTATCAAGTCAGAATGTCCCGTTTCATCAGCGAAACCGATCTCGTGGTATTTGTTTCAAGAATGCTGAGATGCTGCGGTAGTTCAACCCAGTTTCGGCATGTTCCACGACTTGAGATAATGGGAATGCAGTTTCGTTCCACATACATAATGAATAAGAAGATATAAATATGCAGAGACGTATAATTCTATTGCGGCATCTAAAGGCGAACCTCGGATGGCCAATATTATTTTCGGAGCAGCAAAGTATTCCCAGCAAACATTCAAGGCTTGGAATTACCTATACTCTGTTACCTGATACTTTAAACTGGCTTGACGTCTATTTCATAGATATCAGCTGACGAAGAAGTGCATCTCAGATTCAATTTTTCAGTAGTGGTCTGAATAGGCAATCCTGCAACCCAACCTGCAAGTCAGGACTGTATTAGTTATATTTTTACTGAATATCTCATTGCCAAAGAATAATGCCTATAGGTCTGTTTTTACAAAGAATCACAAACCAGTCAGAGCCAATCAGTATTCCCCATTGCAGTTGTCAAACTATTTCTGACTAGTACTGGCCAATCAAATTGACGCTGACTAGTTTGTGATTGCTGTAAAAACAGACCTTATTTTTTTGTTAAGGAAACTTTGATTCACTATCTAAAAATTCACATCAAAAACGCTTGACCGAAACAAATAAATTTTTTTCGTTTTTATGTTCTTAAAAGCCAATTACTCATCAGTAGCCGTACTAGCACCGAGTGCAGCCCTGTACGTGTGCCGTCAAAGCATGTGTCAAGATTCATTCTGGGGAATTTTTAGTTATCACTAGCCAAACATCTGTTCGCTGTTGACACGGATGACAGTTTAAAGTATCGGCTAACATGGTATATATTTTACTTCTAAAATAAACACAGATCGTATACAAAGAGTGCAGGTATAGAATGTATCTATTTTAGAGTGGTGAAGGATCATTTGTTAGAATTACCTATATTTTATTTCCAAGCTAAATGCGGAGCCTGCTAAAACTAGCTTAATTACAGAGTAGCTACTCTAGGGGCCGATTTTATCAACATGAATATTTAACAAAGAATTTAGCAAAGCTTTTGTATTAGATGCTATTTAGCAAAAACTTTCTATTGGGTATTGCGGGCTAGGTTAATAAATATCATCCAATAGTATTTTATTAATATTGAAAGCAAAACGTCAAAGCTGGATGACACTTTTCATTGAACTATTGTTGTAACAGTGTATATTTGTTGCAACATAGGCAATGAACGAAGTTTGGAGCTAGAGACGAAGTCAGCGATCGAAATAAATATCTTTTTGAATGGTTGAAAGTTGAAATTAGATCACAAATCCCGGTAAAAGAGTACCGAATCCCAAATCAAATATGTACCGTTGAGGCGATCCCTTCGCCGAGATGGCGGGTGGCCGAGTGGTATGGTATTCGACAACGCTTGCCTGTTTTGTGGGAGGTGTTGGTGGGTGTTGGTTCGAGACCCAGCCCGTGCAATTACTTTTTTTTCATTTTTTTTAACCAAAATATTCATTGATATACGTTTCACTCATATTACACACATTTTTTGTACCATCGATATAAATGTGTTTTTGATTCAAATTTTATTAGACATTTTACTTGGCATATTGCAAAAGCTAAGTACCGGAGGCAGTGGAGAATTCAATCAGTAGAAGTGAAGTTTATCCGTCAATATCAATCGCCAATTGCTCTGATAGCGGTTTCAAAATGAAGTTATTCCAAAAAAGTATAATTATTTGGAATTTTTGTTGTGCTAGTAAAACATCTAATAGTTTTTGCGGAATCTGGTTGGTTGAAATTAGCAATTGCTAAACTTTTTGTTAAACAAGAAAATGCAACTTTTCGCCCATTTAGGTTGGAAAATCTGATCGGAAAAAATACTAGATGGTTCATAATGGTCGATTATATATCAAGCATGTCATTTTTGGCCTTTTTGAGGTAAATTTCAAGAGAAATCAATAATTTTCAGAGTACTTTGACAGATGCATGTTCTTGAATGGGCTGCTCTCATTGTTCAAAACCTTTGTTAAAATCCGCGTGTTGATAAAATCGGCCCTACGTGTAGCAAATATATTGTATCGGAAGAATGTAAAGCCATCAGGGCCACAATGATTGCGGAATTCCTCGTCGAGTACGAGGAGAGTCATCTAACCTTGTTTTGTTAATAACGAAGTCAGCTGACAACAGGGAAAAGAGGCAGCGAGACTTGCATTGTCCACTTTTAAATATTCCAATTATGAGCACATTTTTAGCACAAAACAGATTTACATAATATATTTACTTTTGAACTTTTGACGAGTAAGCTTGAGCAGTGTAGACGGTCACTTCGCCTCGCGACTTCGATACTTTGCCTCGACTGGAAGCAGCTCGAAGCAGAGAGAAGCAGTCCGAAGCGACCATCCACACTATCGTACTGAATAGTTTTAACTAAGTATTTTAAGTCTCAACCGCGAGGATGCTCGTCTAAGTAACTCGTCAAAGTAAGTCGAGTACCACAGCATAGTAAACAGCGAGCATAATAACTCAAGTTGGCGGAAATTACACGCGCATCCCCACTTTTGGATGATCTTTTGTATGGATGCTAACGATACTTCGAGACTTGTACTTCTGCACTACTATCGACTATTTTTATCTTAGATACTTTTTGAGCGATTCCAGGCTGGTATCGATACTTTTGTAGGTATATCGGTATGTAATTATTGAGGGGTGTAATCAATTGCACAAAATTCTCTGTACAAACCAAACGCGCCTATGAGGCTAAAAAATATCGAGTTGGTACCGGTATCGATATTTTCATTTTCTCATCTCTACCCAAACTTCACAGCCGTAAAATCATCCATAAACCCTCCCAAGGTCAAATTTTGTGGGAACCATTTTTATATAGGAAATCCTCAGAGATATTATGCTGGTTGTTTACTATGCTGTACCGAGTACAGGGAGCGTCACCACACCGCTTAACTTCAGGAGGAATTCTGCTTGGCAGACAAGAACCTAGCTTTGTTTTGTTGACAACAAAGTCAGCTGATAACGGCGAAATGGATGATGCAGATGTGTAAGAGGCACTTGCACTTGTATTGTGCACTTTCACATATCTCAATTGTTTCCACCAGAGGCAAGAGTGCGAGGATGTGTCACGAGATTTTGTTGTTAAAGAACAAATAGAATCGCTTGAATTACTCGCCTCGCTCAGCACAGCTCTGGTGGAAAGACGGCTTAGCGGAGCGATGATTTTGTACGTACAGCACAAGACATGTTGCCGAGGAATGTGTGTTAGAAATATGTTGCAAGGGATGTGCGTTGCTCTCATTTTCCTAGCACATATCTGGTGGTGGTCTGACCAGTGTAGACGATCACTTCACCTCGCGACCTCGATCTTTTGCCTCGGCATATGAACTAACAACGACTGGAAGTAGCTCGAATCGGAGTGAAGTAGCCCAAAGAGACCATCCACACTCTCGTATATCAGTAACCTTGGGCAACGTGGTGTAGCTGTGGCTTTGGAGTGGTGAAAGATCATCGAAAATAAATCGTAAAATACTACCAAACCTAAAAATGCTCTTTTTCGCGCACACAGCGTCAGGTTGTTGCACATACTCAAAAACTTTTTTGCATCCTATTCAGCTTGAATACCCCCAACCACCACGAGATCGATTTCGCAACGCAGAATGCCAAGGTACGTGTTTCACGACTCCACCAGTTGCGATAACATGAAGGCAACATCGTTGCGGATATAAAAAGAACAGAATAGAATAAATTACTACAAATACGTTTTTACAGCATAGTAAACAACCAGCATAATATCTCTGAGGACTTCCTATACAAAAATGGTTCCCACAAAATTTGACCTTGGGAGAATTTATCGATGATTTTACGGCTGATACACCTACAAAAGTATCGATACCAGCCTAGAATTGCTCAAAAAGTATCTAAGATAAAAATAATCGATATTAGTGCAGAAGTACAAGTATCGAAGTACCATTACCATCCCTACAAAAAATCATCCAAAAGTGGGGATGCGCGTGTAATTTCCGCCTGCTTGAGTTATTGTGCTGGTTGTTTACTATGCTGTGTACACAAGTCGCAGGATGCTATGAATATGACATACCGGTCCAAATGTTGTTTGTGGATTTTAAAAGAGCATATGACAGTGTCAATAGGTATGAACTTATTAAAATATTAAAGGAGTTAGAAATCCCAGACAAGCTGGTAAGATTAATCAAAATGACATTAGAGGACACACAGAACACAGTAAAGGTGAAAGATAGTAAAAGTGATAGCTTCAGAACACACCAAGGCCTACGTCAAGGCGATCCCCTGTCGACAACCCTATTCAATTTAGTGTTGGAGAGCGTAATAAGGAAAGCTGGTATCAACAGGAAGGGGATAATATTCAACAGAAGCCACCAATGTTTGGCCTATGCGGATGATGTGGTCTTAATAGCAAGAAATCGGAAAGAGCTGGAAGAAATAACCCTACAATTAATGAATGCAGCAGAAGAGGTAGGAATGGCATTTAATAACAGTAAAACGAAATTTATGGAAATAAAAAACAAAAGCGGAAACAGAATAAACACTAGTTTGAAAGTTCAAAGGCAAGATGGGACAAAGGTAGAATTCGAGGAGGTGGATAATTTTATGTATTTAGGTGTATTAATTGACAATAAGGGACAGGAAGAAAAAGAAATAGATTTAAGAATAGCTAAGAGTAATAACTGTGCAGGAGGTTTAAGAAGAATCCTTAAATCAAAGGAAGTGTCCAGACAGACAAAAATAAGAATCTATAAAACAATATTAAGACCAACCCTAACCTATTCATGTGAAACCTGGGTTATGACAAACAAAATAAAACAAAAATTGGAAATTTGGGAGAGGAAAATATTAAGAAGAATCTTTGGAGGGAAGCATACAGAGCTAGGATGGGAGAGAAGAATGAATATAGAATTGTATGAGCTATTCAATGAAACACCCATAAGTAATTTTGTGAAATCAAGAAGACTGCAGTGGCTTGGACACTTGGAGAGGATGGAACAGGAAAGAGAAGTGAAACGAATCGCATGGAAAATACCGGAAGGAAAAAGAAAGAGAGGAAGGCCAAAGAAACGATGGAGAGAGGCAGTGGAGGAAGATCTAGAAGAGAAGAAAATCCAGAACTGGAGGCAACAGGCAAAAGACAGGAAGAAATGGAGGGAAATCACAAGGCTATGGACCTAAAAGGTCTGCAGACAGCCTATATATATATATACACCTACAAAAGTATCGATACCAGCCTAGAATTGCTCAAAAAGTATCTAAGATAAAAATAATCGATATTAGTGCAGAAGTACAAGTATCGAAGTACCATTACCATCCCTACAAAAAATCATCCAAAAGTGGGGATGCGCGTGTAATTTCCGCCTGCTTGAGTTATTGTGCTGGTTGTTTACTATGCTGTGTACATTTTATTGTAATATCGAAAGAGAGGGGATACCGCGCATCTGTATGATGCTGTATGGATTAACTGTGACAGAAAACGATAACTATCAAGTTTTTTGTGGAAAACAAATAGTTTGATACCTTATATATATTGATATTTAGCGTTTTTAAGACCAAGCAGTGCAACATTTTGTGGCGTGCAGAATGGTAGAGTGTGCAGCTTACGGTGGTAAAAGCCACAGCAGTAGATAGGAGCCAGGAATCACTTTTCACAGGTAAATTTGTGTTCATATTTTTTGGTGCATTCGAAGTTTATACAAATATCTCGGTATCTAGTTCAGAGATATATATCGTCCCCAATCTCACGTACAGGCGTAACTAGCATCCAATAAATTTTCCAAGAGAGAGAGGAAACTAAGACATTGACTGCATTAACGTTGTCGTGGATTTTCAGACATGTGAAAAGCAATTAGCACCATTGCTTAGAAACCGCAAGGGATACAGTTATGATACTTCGTGAGAAAAAAGCTGTGCCTATGGGACACCTTCCAGTGACATCTCATTTTTTGTCAGTTACGTCTTTTCGTGAGATAGGGGACGATATGTATCCAAAATATAATTTCAAATGTACCAACCACTTACATACAAATCATAATATTTTTGAGCATGTAAAGTGTAAAAATTATACTTATTAAGGCATGCTTTGGTTCAAGTGCAATCAGTCTTCCAGTGACGTATCTGTTATAGCTTACACTTTGCAAGACAAGATATCGGTGAAATGGAAGTTTACGGTTAAGTTAATGTTAATTGCTTAAATGTGAACTATGGATGGATAAATTTGCCATACAGAACCCGTGAATAACAATATTTTAATAAATTTTATTTGAAAATAGATTGTTTCTTCAAATAGCTCAACCATAACGTTAGTCCCATTAGCTACGGCACTGGGACTAGCACTCTGGTACTTTTTCGTAACAGAGATGTCAGCGGTGCGTTCTATCCTCTCTCTTTCCTTGTCTAAGGTAATATCTATAGGCGAAACTTGGAAGTACGTTATTATAACGTTGTACCTGAATGAGCAATGCACGTTATTTTCTTCTTTTATCATAACGGTTTGTGTAGTTTACGGAGGGTCAGCAAAATAACGTAATTTTGTTGTTTGGACGGTTGACTAGACTTTGCACCTAACCTAAAAATGGAAGACTTTTGAAAAGCATTTTGTCATATGATTATTGAAATGATTTATCCAAACGTTCCTTCAGCGTTGAAGCTATGTATTTCAGATTGACTATGAATCAGGACGTTATCTTGACGTCTGAATACATCACTTTTTGTACACTTTATTTATAGAGTACACAACGTTATTCTAACATGGAGATGAGTCACCGTAGAATTGTGTATTTAATTAAACGTTATTATGACACTTTAATAAAGCACTATCCAAACAGTGAAAGAAACTGGTCGTCGGCAAGCAGTCGCTCGGTACGCGACGAACGTCGCATGTCTGGCGCCGCCTTAAAAAATTAGTGAGTTACCGTCAGGACAGCACCTTCAGGCAAACATAATTATTAGTACAAGCCTGATACGTGTAGCAAGAGACTTGAGAATTTCGCCGCTGTCTCACATGCACACGTTATTTCATATCCTCTCGCCTCTTGCTATCGTTGTCTATTTCATGTTTCTCACGGCTCTTGTTAAACTTGTCGGGCCCTTCTAATGCATATGTCTTAATTGGAGTAGGAAATAAAATAGACTTAAGTGAATAACGATCACAAAAGTACCCTGACAGACTGACTGATATGAGGTATCAGATTAGAAAGTGAAACAGTATAGTTTTGAGCTTAGATACACTGCGTAACGCATTAGACGCATAACCTCGATTGATTAGAAAAATGTAGTAACATATCTTTGGAGTGGTTAAATACTCACATAAACATGTTCTTCAATTTAAACATGATCGAATCAGTGCTTTTCAACAGACCGATTATGATTAAATTAAGAAATAAAAGAGTATATTTGGGATAACCATTCTCTGCTTAGTTGCAGAGCAGCTACTCTGGTTATAACTCATCCATCGTAGGCAGATAAAGAGTATATACTATATACATATATATTACGTAAATATCGCAACCTCGGAAGACCAGGCCTTGTATGAGGCTTTTACAATAGTTTACATGATCGTTGTACGTATACATTACAATTTAGCTAACCCAACTTGCTGCTGGACTCGAGCTGGACTGTTATGTTTCTCCTCCATCGGTACACATTGTCATCCTTCTTGATATCTAATGTACCTCCTCCTCCTTCGATATTATCGATGATTTTATACCTAGAATTTGTATGTTGCTTCAGTTGCCGTTGAGGGTGAGGAAAGTAAGTGGGAGTGAAACTCTTTCGGAAATCTTGCAGTTTTTACAATAGAAATATAATTTGGAGTGGTAAAACTAAACCGTCAAATGTTATTACTCCTACACTTTGTTGCAAACCTTCACACAGTTGTGCATATAAAGTTCTCAAAACTTTATTGCATGCTATTCGGTCTGAATATCCCGTTTCATCAGCGAAATCTGTCTCGTAATATTTGTTCCAAAAATGCCGAGAAGCTGCGGTAATTTAACTCACTTTCGGAATATTCCGCAACTCGGGTTGAGATGACGCGAACGTTATTTCGTTCCGGATAGAAGCACATCTACAAATGACTAGAAATATTTAAGCATCTAAAACCGCAACTCAGATGCTTAATATAATTACATTGGTCGACAAGATTTTTTAACACAAAGCAGATCTTTTTCTTTTTAATGGAAATAGCTTAATTAGGTACTGCTTACATGCGCAGGTAGGGAACCGTTAATATTGACGTATTTTATAACAAGAAAATGACCTGAACTCTATTATTAAAAATATTAGACATAAAATCAAGATTAATAATCAGTCTTCAGTTGAGTTTCCAAGTTAGTGGTCTTCTGTGTGTAGATAAGAAACGAAAAATGTCGAGTCAGACACGCCGCAGTTACAAAATCCCTCCTCACAAATTTTGTTATATTTGTGGAGAATTTGCTATTTTTGACTGACAAAGACTGAAGATTATTCCAAAAAGAGAAAGCCAAATGCCGATTATCCAAATTTGCAGTCTGCAATAAGACCTGTTCCTCATAATTTACCAGTGGCAATCGCACCTCTAGATCCGCAAAATGTTATTTTGGAAGATATTGAAGGCAAACAATCATCAGGTAGCTATGAAGAACAGTGCACCGACCCTAGTTTTACGCCACGTCCTAGTTCCGGTGATCCAAATTGTCCAAAGTGCTTTAAATGATTTAGTACGTGATTTTGGCTTGTTAAAGCAACAGTCGGAACTTCTTGGTTCCTGACTTAAGAAATTGAAGTTATTAGCCAAAGAAATGAAAATTACAAATTTCAGAAAAAGAAATGCTACGTTTTCTGCATTCTACAGAATTGTGTCCATGAACTGATATTGAAGGTTTAATGCAGGAACTTATTATTGAGGATTCCTCCTCTGAGTGACGTGGCGCTCATTTATAGACTCGACTAAATATAGCTTAAAAACTGTATAATGACACCATGGGAATTAAAAACCTTCTATACCAGTTGATGAAAGAAACTTATGAAAATATTCGCTCTCTTTTGGATAAAGTAAACTGCAGCAAGTATATTTGGCAGTTATGTGGGGACTTGAAAGTTATAGGAATTTTAGTAGGACTTCAGGGAGGATTTGCAAAAAAAAATTGTCTTCTTGCCTTCTCTTCACATTAGACTTGAGCTAATGAAAAACTTCGTTGAGGTTATGAATAACGATGGTCATGGTTTCAAATACTTAAGGCATTTCTTTCCCCAGCTAAGTCCCCAGCCTTTAATTAAAAGAAGATTATTATACCACAAATCAGAAACTTGCTGGACGACGTTAATTTTACAGAGACGCTTACCAGGCAGGAACTCAGACCATGAAACTCATTTGTTAGTGCAGTAAGAGGATTTTTGGGCAACAAGATAGATGCAAACTACCAAAGTACGCGGTTTTTAGGTTCGCGAACTTACTCGGCTCGACGTCGGTGAGACACGTGAAGCTGAAATCACTCATTTTGAAAATTTTCCTAAATCAACAAAACTTTTAACAAACGCCAAACACAACAAGCGTTGCGCATCTGGGGACTGCCGAAATAAAATAGTGGCTCGCGGCTCGCAGTGCCGCCACACGTACGAGCAGAAACAAGCTACGAGCAAGGTTTCAGACCAATTGGATCGCCGGCGATTTGCGCAACGGTTTAAAGTACGCGTACTTACGGTGACACACAGGTGAAGAAGGTCATCGAGCCATAAGTACGCGTACTTGCTCGTACGTAAATGAACTTTCAGATGCCTACAAATCGCTTGGTGCCCAAATGTCATTAAAAATTCATCTCCTCCATTCTCATCTGTCATTTTTTTCCTGAAAAATTGAGAGCTGTCAGTGATGAGCCCGGTGAAAGATTCCACCAAGATATTAGGGCAATAGAAATTCGCCATCAAGGACGATGGCTGATTACTCTTGGCTTTTGAGGAAAGATGTGGCCCCTCATAAAAGGAAAAAATAGAATTTGATTAGTGTGTGTGTCAATATATTTGAATTTTGTATTTTAGTTACAGTTAAGGTATACGTTTAGTGGGTCTAGAATAAATAAAGTCGATATATACGGTTAAACAATTATTAAATAATTTTTGTCGATACACATCAGACTGTAACATTAAATGTCGTTGTATAAATATAACAAGAAAATTTTACGTGTTATAACTTTTTTTTGTCATTTCCGTATTTGGATAGGTCCATTCTACCTCAGCTTTATCTTACATCTAAAAATGTGTTTTTTTTTGCCAGCGTTACTAGGGTAGCAACATATTTCTAAAAAGCATTCAAAGCTACAATTACCTACTTTTCACTTCCAATATAAAAAGAGATATTGCCTGAAAGTTTAATCTCTCTGGCGTTATTTCTACCAAAGTGACGTAGTAATTGGTAATTTTATTGTAATTTCTGGAGACAGTTAAGTCCTTAATTAACTGGTTCGTGACTGGTTCGGATGAAATGCGTATCCGCAATATGATTACGGATGTCCGCGATATGTAAATCCTTATAAAAGCTGATTCTGCCATGTAAACAGACTCAGTTTACAAACAAAACAGACATACCGCCAACACCCTTAATTATGCTGTGGGATGGTATTATGGGAATGTAATCCGCTAAAACGTCTATTATAATCGGAGCAGCAAAATTTTCCCACCAAATATTCAAAGTTAGATTTCATAGTCTCTTACAACCAAGCTAAACACTGACCATGTTGAGACCGAACAGATTTACATATGTAGTTCTGTCTTTATTTCTATTAAGATTGCGCCGTAATTGACAACACTGCAAAATTTACCAAAATGCCTTAATCACTTGGTTTTTAGGCACTTTAGCAATACCTGGCTCTAATAGGGTGTTCTAAAATATATTTTAGTACTGAAAAGCACTAAGCCACACGTCGCCATTTTTCCTCCTTACAATAGTTATAACGTAAAAATCTTCATAATCATTTTTTCATTAATGAAGCGTTCTGTAGCATTGATGAACATTTGAGTTATAAATTTTGAGCTGTACTGATCTTGTAATCGTGCTGTTAGTAATTCTTTTTTAATGTGTTTTGAAACTGTGACTGTGAATAAGAAATAAAAGATGCGATGTATAGCTACTCTACGTATTGATTACATCAATACGTCAAATAGTATCACCTGGTACACTGATGGCTCCACAAAATTCATCACGTACAGAAGGAGGCACATGGAGAATGTAAGTATCCGCCTAGGTAAATAATTGGTTACTGTTACCGCAATTTTGGAATGCGGCAGAATATGCATAGATAAAGGGTACAGTAAAAAGACTATCTGTGTAAACACAGACCGCCGGGCGTCTCTGATGGCCTTAGCAAGTAACCACTATACTTCAAAAATAGTGTGGGACTGCCATACCCCAAAGACAGTGACAAAGAACAACAAGGTATCTCAGGTACCTAGTGGTGGTGGTGTTGAGAGGGCTGACAGGTGTGCCAAGGAAGGCGCAAAATTCCCTTTCATCGGGCCAGAACCAGCATGTGGTATACCATACAATATGGTATGGATAGCTGTCACCAGAGGGTTTCAAATGAGCACCAGAAGCCTTGGAACAGAGTGGTGGAATTCTAACAGGATACTGAGGGGACCCTCGTGTTATGATACCACAGACGCCCTTAGATTGAGCAGGAAGGAACTACGAAATGTGACTGGATTCATAACTGGCCATTTGACGTTCAGTGCATACACGCAGAACCTGGGGATTGATGTGTCAAATGTATTATGCAGGAATTGCGATGACAGAGAGGAGACATCTAATCATGTTATCTTCGACTGTCCTGCCCTGATTGAGAGCAGAATAGCTCCTATCAGCATGTAGCACTGTTGGGGGGTTGCGCAATAAGCCTTAAGGCTGAGCGGAAGATATTAGGGAACTGAACGCTAACCCCCTTATTGCTAAAAAGATTATATCAACATTTTCAAACAGACCGGTAGAAAGATTTCATCAGTTTGGGAGTAAAAGAGAGTAAAGTAGCTCTCTTTAGCTACAAGGTATCTACTCTATCCATACCTGATCGCTCTTGTCATATCAGTAAAAAAATTAGCATGTAACGAGAACAAGGCATAGATATTCCGTTATAGTAAGCGCTCTGATGTAAATATTGTCACCTTTGCTGTGAAAAAAATTTACATACTTTTCCTATAATGTTGGACTCTGAGAGGCAGCAGACCCCAGTTGGACCATGACACAGCTATATGTAGATGATCTCATGCTTAATTTACGTTCGATAAAATAATATAGATCAACAGGAAGTACATGTGATCGTGATTTTACAGTACTGCATAGATGTTATATGCTCCAAAGCATGAATAACTTTTTAAAAAAGTTTTTATTCAATATAAACTTAACGTTACCTTTACATTGATTACCTAGTGACAGTACAACTGAAGGCTTTGGCGTAATGCAGTGTTACAATGGTCTGAGACGCTTTATATAGGTTCGGAATGCTATATCAGCATCCGGTCAGCGCTATTTGTAGAGAATAGCTGCAATATGATTTCCATGAACTACGATAAGATACGTGCTTATTAATGCAATAGGATCTGGTTACGCGGTCACGTCTATGTGCGTGTGTGGACGTATAAACTCATATAACATAGATTTATTAAAGAACACTTTAGAGCGGTTGTCAAATCACTTTTAGATAAAGAGGAACACATTTTTGAGATATGTAGGTTACCTGGGCTTTAAAACAGGATCAGGGTAAGGTACTGGTGTTCACCAAACTTCTGTGCCAAAAGTTGTGACGGAAGCAATCGATATGTTAATAGAAAAATATGAACGATAATGAGGATACTACAGCATTTACCCTGAAGTGGCAAAAGAGCGCTACAAGTAATCCATAAAATATTAGGATACTTCAACAAGCTATTTTCCGCAAACATAAAGTCAGACGGTTGTGCATATAAAGTCTCCAAAACTTTATTGCGCTCTGTTCAGTCCGAATTCCCAGTTTTATCAGCGAAATCGATCTGGTAACATTTGTTCCAAGAATGCGGAGATGCTGCGGTAGTTCAACCCAGTTTCGGAATGTTCTACAACTCCAGTTCAAATAAGGCGAGGGCGACTTTGTTCCGGATACGTAAAGAATAAGAATTTATGAATGACTAGAAATGCATCGAATGTTATTGTAATATCCAACGGCCAATCTTGGATGGCCAATATTATTGCCGGAGCAGCAGGATATTCCCAATAAACATTCAAACTTAAAATTACTTGTTTTTTACTTCCAAGATAAACATAGATCCTACCAGGATTGGGTAAATTTACGGTCATCCGGCGGTGCTGCTACCAAAGTGTGGAATAAGAGTAAAATAGCTTGGAGGTAGAAATAGGCATTGATCATAGAGAAATGATTCTCGCCTTGGTGCTAGTGCTGCTAGTTTCTAGAAGTCAAGTTGATTTTTACGAGTTTGTTGATGGCAGTAAAACGGAAAAGTTGAATGTTGTTAATAGTAGAATCCAGCTTCGTTCAAAGCTGATTTGTTAACAAAACATTAAATTTTTCACTTACGGGTTGTTTCTTGGTTATCCCTTCCTCTGGTTGGACTGTGAAATAAAACATCTTAGGAAAGGCAAATTTGTGTTTTATTTCACAATTCAACCATAGGAAGGAATAACCAAGAAACAACTCGTAAGTAATAATCTCACTTCCTAAGAAAACCAAGAAGAACGAAACGTTAAATGACATTCGTACTCCATCATAGGAGACATACTGTTTTAAGCAACAAAATTTTCTTCAAAATATACCGGGTGTCCCAGAATTTCCTTGACACGTTATATTTTCGTAACTAAAAAGCCGTTCGCGCAACAACTGAATTGCAATTATGAGAGTACTCTAGAGTCTATCAGCCCATGCATGCAAAACATTTTTTTGTACGTTATCCCTGAAAACTCACCCACAACTTTTTGTTTCTATATAGCACCCTATATGTTTTTCCACATAAGTGATGTCCCTGTTTTATTTAAAATCTTGTGGTACCTTTGATATTATACGCAAACCTATTTCTTTTTAAAATCATGAGCATAGTATAAATAAACTGGGAATTTGTTTGACGCCAAATATTTTTGCAAAAAGCTGATAAAAAGGAAAACCAAGTGGGTTTTAAGCTTCTGAAAAATAATTCTTTTTTATCCTTATTTATTACAAACATACTATGCCTCAAACAAATCCTCAGTATATTTATATTATGCTTATGACTTTATGAAATAAATAGTTTTTTGTGTATAAAGTCAAAGGCACAACAAGAAAATAAAATAGGGACTCAACCTGTGTAGGAAAAACTATAGGGTGCTATTTGAAAAATAAAGTTGGGGGTCACTTTTAAGGGTTGAAGTACAAAAAAATATTTGAAACCATGATTTGATAAACTATAATACTACCTTCAAAAATACCAGTCAGTTTTCTTTAGAATGTTTTTCTGTTCCGAGAATACTAAGTGTCGAGGAAATTCCGGGACACCCAAGACACAGATGATGTTTTTATAACAAATAGATTTAATTATGAAGATAACTAAGAAAAAATCGATTACCTTAATTTACATTTTAGAACTTATTCAGTCCAAAAGCACTGACCTTTTATAAATTACGCTGATTTTTTGTGAGAATTAATGTGAATACTTTTTGATAATTTCGGTTTCAACATGGACGACAATAAATGAAAATGATCAGAAGAGGGATCTAAACTCTTAAGTTCTTTTTCATTTGAATTTTCTCTAACGTCAGATTTTTCTTACTTTACAAATCAGCAAGACCCTCAAATTCTATGTTATAAAATTGACAAATAACAAAAATTCACAAATAAATACCGAAATACACGTTGCAAACAGTCCAGATGTTCCTTCTCTTTTTTTTTCCTCTCTCTCTCTCTCTCTCTCTCTCTCTTCTCTTTCTTTACTTTGTCTTGAATTATTTTGTTTGACGATGTTGTTGGTATTGGTGACGAATTAAAGAGCTATGAGATTCATATTAAATTCTGGATAATATTTTGGATAAATTGATAAAATCTTCTAAAAAAATGTTTGCTTAGCCGCAGATGGATTTTTGGAATCTTTATATAACTTGATGTGGAAAAACCAGGTAAACTTGGAACCTTAAGTGAAGACTTAAACATTAATACCTTACGGCCAACCGGTAACTCGTGTAAATTAGGGACATACTGAACATGTTCAACAAATATCTAACTGTTAGAGAACCGACTATGGTATGTAACACAACAAAAAGCTGTATTGACAACACAGGCATATGTACTAACAAGTCCGATTATTTTATTGTAGATATAGGTTCTACCTTAAATGATCATGCTGCCCAATTGCTATCTTTGTAGGTTCAACCAGTAATAGAAGCCACGACAGGCAGGAAATATAGAATGGTACCTAACAACTGAAACCATTACTAAGCTCAGAAATCCCTTAGCGGTCGAAAATTGGAATTTCTATTTTGCCGATAATTTAAATGATAAATTTGAAGCTTTTTATGGTAAATGTGGGTTCTATTTAAAACATGCCTTCCACTAAAAAAAGCAGGAATATCAGCAGAAAAAGGCTTTAGATAATTAGAATTTGGTCTCAGCAACTGTACTTAGAGATTCGTATAAGTTTAGCAAACTTGGTACTCAAGAGATAAAAGCTCATTATAAGAAATATAAATTAATATATTACAAAGTACTATGCCAGCAAGACAGCTATATAATAATGGAATATTGTTGAAGTCCAGAAACAAATCCAAGACCGCATGGCAAATAATTAACAACACGGTGACTTCACAAACACGCGCAATACACAGTCATCAGCTAATTGCGGAAAAGACCCGTTAGTCAAAAGTACTGAGTTTAACAATTTTATTATTTTAACCTACTTGCTACAAATTAATATTCATGATAACGGAAATGCCACGGGAAGTACACCTTGCCTGTCCCAAATAAGAAACCATAAGACTGCTTACTTCAAACCTATAAATCAAAATGAAACACTAGACATAATAATGTGGGCCTGATATCATGATGTATCACTTAAATTGTGGCTTAATTATCGTACTTTTTGGGGTTTCTGTCCAAGCAGTTTTTCTCCACATAAGTTAATATTGAACATATTATGGGTATCTTTAAAATGTATCCCATGCTTTGTTTTGGTAGGTTGTATATAATATTTGGTGATCTATATAGTTGCTCTACTGCTAAAAATGTCTGGCGAGATGGAATAAATGATTTAGAAATCAAAACGCCTCCTCCATTTTTTCAGCTGTTACGGTGTTAAGCGTTTGACTAGGATGAAGCTTGTAACCAAAAAAGAGAGTAAACTTAATTTCTTTCGGAGCAATGCTGCGTGCTAGCAGTCTTTCATTCTGCCCACTATCTACCTCTAGGTAGTAAATAACTTCACAGAGAAACACAGTCTTGATAATAATTAACGTCTTCGGTTATTTAAAGGAAAATATGTACACCGTTAATGAACATCGTCAACTACAAAACTAAAGCCAAGAATTCTAGCCTGTTACCCAGAACATAATTAACCTGGTTCAAGTACAGCTGCCGGCATTGGTATCTGTGGTAATCCTAATAGAACTCTACAAGACAATGAGCATGTTCCAATAACGAGACATCACAGTCTGGGATATGCCGAGCAGATATTGTAAGGCCGCAATATGATTTGTCATGCTGCCTTTACGACCAGCTACAGCGATACGCTTCGTTACTGTGACATGGTCTATTGGGATAATATACAGGAGAGTAAATACGTCGAAGAAAATTAGCAATAGAAATATCTCCGGTGAGATAGGTCAGAGGTATCTTCTCGCAAGTCTATACTATGACAGTGAAAGATACCTTAGGAAAATACTCATTTCCAACCAAAAAGTCATATAATGTGATGTCCGATTTTCAGCTGTTTCAGAGATATTTAGGCCCCATTTTATCAACACGGGCATTTTAACAAAGGTTTTGACCAATCAGAGCAGCCCATTCAAGAACTTGCATCTGTCAAAGTTCTCTGAAAATTATTGATTTCTCTTGAAATTTACTTCAAAAAGGTAAAAAAAGACATGCTTTATATATAATCGACCATTGTGAACTCTCTAGTATCTTTTTAATTCCGATTTTCCATCCTAAGTGGGTAAAAACTTGCATTTTCCTGTTTAACAAAGAATTTAGCAATTGCTAATCTCAACCAATCAGATTCAACAGAACCGACACATTTGATCACTGGATAAAATGTACTGTTAATTTAATGATGATGATTACCAGAAATTCAAATTACTGCACTATTTTGAAAAAAAAATCGCTTACAATCGATAATAATTATAAATACCTCCAATACACCTTTGTATTATAGTGAAAAGGGGTAAAAATAACATTTTATTGCATTTTCACAAAGCTATTATAGACACACACGATGCAAGCGTGTATCACTGGTTGCCTATCCTGCGTAACAGCAAAGCCTTGCGATCTGGCATTCTGGCAAAAGTTGTAACGTATATCCTTATTTTTCCTAAACTAGAAACCTTTCGTATAGTCAGAACGTAAATAAGGTGCTTTAAATAAATGTGTTTCTGCGCTACGGTGCCTTTTACGCAGTACCTACAATCTTTACATCCTCTGTGAATATTTCTATAAGAAGGTCTATTCTATAACAAACATGCATCCAGTCTATAATCATTCTGACTGCAATTGCAATTGGTAATTATACAATAATTATAAGGTAGACATTAAAAATCTAGCATTAATTTGCAAATCAATCACTTTGTTCTAATTTTGTGCTATGATTTTGATGCATGAATTCTAAAATATTTTTAATGAAAGTTTCATCCTGCTTTGACGTTTTGTTTCCAATATTGATAAAATACTATTGGATGATACTTATTAACCTAGCCCGCAATACCCAATAGAAAGCTTTTGCTAAACAACATCCAATAGAAAAGCTTTGTCAAAGTCTTTGTTAAACATGCATGTTGATAAAATCGGGCCTTAATGTTCATTCATCATTCGATCTCCAGCGACTTCGGCGCATGTTTGTTAAATTAACGACCGCCCGATGTTCTGTGGCAAAATATAAAATACAGAGTGTGGAAAGGCATATAATTTTCTATAAACTTTCACACACTGCAGCGTCGTCTGTGAATCGCATTACTAGTCTTTGAAGTGGCAAATAACTGCTTCCGGTAGTTTGTGTCTGATAATTTTTGTGAACGTATGCCCGTAAGTTTAAAGCAAAATGCAGAAAAAATATCCCAAGTAACACGTTTTCAGTCCTGAAAGACGGTACTCTAAAATTTTGTTTGTGGTTATGGAAGCTCCTTTATATGGATATTTGAAATAGAAGGAAATGGATTCTCGTTTGTTGAATCGTTTTCAGTAAAAACATACTTGGCGTGTGTGATGTATGGCATGATTACGTTTAATTGTAAAGACATTTTATGTTGTTTGCTGTGGTTAAGCTAAATAATTGCAAGTGGTGTAATGTATTGAAGTAAAATAGCACTGTAGCCACTCATTAGTAAGAAGCGCTTCTTGAAAGTAAATAAATAAAAACTAAATATGTCTGAAACAGTTGAAAATCGGACCCTACTTTTTTTTACTGGAAATGAGCTGTGCAGTCTTTTCCTAAAGAATCTTTCACTCATCATAGAACACCCTGTATATTATTTTAATTCTTATATTATGTTGCATAATTCGATTGTTTAAGATAATGAAATAGAAATTCATTGTATATAGCAGATTCAGCAGTTCCCACTGATCACATACATTGATAACTAATAGTCTTATGCATTGAAATTGCTTACATAGGAGAGCATTCTAGTAATCAGTGGTTATTGAGATTTTCAGTCCAAATTGGTGTACTTTGGTTACTATTATTCTTATATACTTATCTGTGATTAAACACTACGCACATGTAGTTTCTAACTTGAAGTTAATAATAGTAATAATGGTAATAATAATTAGGATAGGAATAAGGATCCATCCATAACCGACGATAGTTGCAGATAATGTCACCAGGAGAGGGAAACAATAGAACACATAACAAGCGCAAGCAAAATTCACACTGCAACCGAGTACACAGATATAACGTTGTGGCGAAAGACATACACCAAGCACATGCCAAAACAAACAAACTAACAGAAGACAAAGATCCATATTATAATTGCATACCTACAGCCGTGGAAAACAGTCGGTACAAATTGTGCAGAGATGTTGAAATACATACAGACAAAACTATCCCAGTCAATTAGGTATGGTTTTTCAGCTATGTAGAATAATATCGCAGTTACTATGAAGGCAAAAGTTATTATAGACGTTTGGATATTAAGAATATGTTTGCATATAAGTTGATAAAATTGACTCAAAGGTTCTTCTCTCACATTATTACCGATAAACGCTGCCAAAATGTTTTTTATTAGCGTATGCGAATTAAGTTATCAAGCAGTGCGATGCTATTGATCAGTAAATAACCATAAAATATATTTTAAAGCTTATTTTGAATTATCCGTTTTAATGTTATTCTCTTTATTGCAGCTCAACCGCCAGTGACCTCATATCAAGAAGAGGAGTGTTTTCTAGAAGATACTACGGTTCTGTGGAACAGGTAAGCAATCAATAATAATTCGAAATACACACAAGATTGTTTTATCTCAATTCTCATGCATTAAAACTTGATCGACGCTCCTCTATAAATATGGCCCTTAGCATATGCCATTCAATGAACGGACGTAAAACCCTTAAAAAGAGAATTCTGGAAAATTGAAGTTCTGACTGAACAGTTTAAGCTGAAATTCCGCTAAGACTATTAGCGAAATCATTATCATCATTATCCGGGATCCGGGGGAGCGGGCTTCTGCCTGCAGGACTGTCTTTCAGTCGCAGATGTATGGCATATTGATGGTACGTCGAACAGTGGAACAAAGCACGTATATGAACACATTGTGTCCTGGCAGCTATGCAGCTCTGAAAGCGGAGGCAGCGCCGAATGCTAGATCAGATCTATAGCTCAAGAATGCTCTGCTACCCTTCAGGAGCTAGCATTTCATAAGTAGGTGACCCTGTTGTGGGTTTCTGGAAGAATTGGTATACCGGGCAACGAGAGAGCGTTCCATTTAGCTAGGGGCAGCCAGCTCTTGCATCGAATCTCACCGATGGCGATGCTTGGAATAAGCAGGCGTCAGTCCAATGATACTAGACGACTGGGCTTACAAAGAATTGGCGAAAGGCTCCTTAGAGAGATAGATCACAGCAGCTAAAAGATTCATAGCGAGTCCTGATATGGGCCGTCTGCTATGGCTTTTAAACAAAAGCAGAGAGGCGCCCAACCTATTGGTGGGGGTTCTCACAGACGACTGCCGGCTGAGTAGACATTGGTCACTAAATGGATTGGTAGAGGATCGCACCTGCTCCAGATACTGGGAGAAGAATGAAGCAGCGTTGCACTTCCTGGGCAGATGTGCTGTGTATCGCAACCTCAGGGTTCAGATACTTGGCACGTCGGAGTTTGGGGAGGAGTCACTACATTCAGTGATATGGTCGGACATACTTACTTTCGTCAATAGGTCTCATAGGTTCGACAAAGAGCAGTTCTCTAGGACGTCATGAGGTTTTTTGGTATTTTCAGTGTTGGTTCCGTAGGATTGGCAAAAAGGGCCAAAGCTGGCCGAATCACCTAGCCTTGCCTACCCATTATCACTACTACTACATTATCGTTATCATCACGATCGGCTATGCAGGTAATACTATAAAAACTATACCTACTATCCTACTGATATCCAAATGACTAAAAAAATGTTTTGCTATACGTGATTTCACTACTTAGTTGTTAAAGAATTGTCGTAAAGTATTATATATAGGGTGAGTTTTTGGTACCGGCTCGGTCGATAGCTCCATTACTGTAGAAGATAGCGAAAAAAGTTGTATATAAAAGTTGTAGCCACCGATATGCCACTTGCTTAGAAAATATTTTGATTTATACAGGGTGATCCATAACTACGTGGTGATGCAAACATGCATTTTCTTAAATGAGATACCCTATAAGTTATTCCATATTCAAATTCTACCAATGATTTCCGTTCTTCCAATGTAGGGTATCGTTACATTATACAGGGTATTTCAAAAGTTATGACCATTTTTATCTCCCAATCGCTGTCAAAAAGTGATAAATCAAAAATCATATTTTCTACACAGATGGATAAAAAATATTATCTAGTTTTAAAATCGGCTATAAAAAAGGCCCGCGACGCGTATTCGTCTAGAGGGTGATGTAGAATGCAAAAACCAGATTTTCTCTTTTTTTCAAATGTAATCCCCAATATTTTATTATACCAAAGAATTCCTTTTAATTATACCCTTTCATCTTTGTATAGCACTTATTGTACCTATGTTCATAAGTTTCCGAGATATTTCGATTTTTCGGGAAATTTAAAATTTATTAGCTTCTATTTGTATACTGAAATTTATTTATTTTGAGATAGTACTATCGAATTTGCTTTTTTATTTGACGAGCAACTAAATTGTAAGGTCATGATAGTATTTGATAAAGTCAAAACCCTGAATCATCGAGATAATAGAGTCAAGTATGCCGAGGAAACATTTCTGTAGGCGTGATGCATAATTATCAAGCAGATTTATCAGATCAGGTATGCTTTGAAAAATTGGCGGTTTACAGAACCTGCTTAATAATTCCGTACTGTGTGAGAAAAGAGCTTTAAAAATTAATTTTTCCATTGAGGGTATTTAGGAGAATCTTTGAGAAATGGCCTACTTGCCTCTAGAATGTATCAACTATGAACAGCAATATCCGGATCGGAGGCACTCTAAAACTAATGCATTTGGAAGAACGAAAAATCGTTTCATATGGACAGTGTCGTTTAATATTTCATAGCCTACCTGATAGATCTGATTGATAATTATGCATGACGTCTATAAAATTGTTTCCTCGGGACACTTGACCTATATTATCTCGTTAATCTAGTGTTTTGACTTGATCAAGTACTATTCTGGCCTTAAGTTTTAGTTGTTTGTTAAGCAAAAATAAAATTTAATAGTATTTTCTCAAAATAAATAAATTTTAGTAAGCAAATAGAAGGTATATTTAGAATTTGTAGAAAAATCGGAATATCTCAGAAAGGAATGAATTCAGCCATAATAAGTGCTACAGAAATATGAAAGAGCATATTAAAAGCAATTCCTTGGTATAATAAAATATTGGGGGTTACATTTGAAAAAAAAGAAAGAAAATCTGGATTTTGCACTCTACATCTGCCTGTATACGAATATGCGTTCAGGACTTTTTTTACAGCCGATTTTAAAACAAGATGACATTTTTTATCCATCTGTGTAAAAAATATAATTTTTGATTCATCACTTTTTGATATACAGTACGTTCATTTGGCAGCGATTTGGATAATATGGTCATAACTTTTGAAATACCCTGTATAATGCAAGAATACCCTATATTGGAAGAACGGAAATCATTAGTAAAATTTGAATATGGAATAATATATAGGGTGCTTCATTTAAAAAAATGCATGTTTGCATCACCAAGTAGTTATGGATCACCCTGTATAAATCAAAATATTTTCTGAGCAAGGAGCATATCCGTGGCTACAACTTTTATATACAACTTTTTTCGATATCTTTCATAGTAGTGGTGCTATTGACCGAACCGGTACTAAAAACTCACCCTGTATAAGTGGACATTGTGTATTTGGGAAAGATGTTCGAATCAGGTGTACTCGCTTTCTGTGTTAAAAATATTGGGATCTGAGATTTATGAGCATTCATTAAAGAAGTTGTGTGACAATAGTTTCTTTTCGGGGATAAACATCACCTTAAATAGCTTCACTAAAATGCAGAGCATTTAAGAAATAAAAAATGTATTCGCATGGAACTATGACTTTAGTCTGCGTGGCGAAGATAGAAAATGCGTATGTTATTTAGAGCTGTCAGTGGCGGCGAAGGAATAATAAAATAAACTAAGAATATAAAAGTAGCTGAAACTCCGTTTTAGGCAATTTGGGGGTTTCTGATCATTACTATTCGACCAGTTGATGCTTGCAGATTAGAACCTGTATCGTCCTAGTTTCTACAGAGTGCGAGAAACTATTTGCGAGAGTTTTTGTGTTGGATGTTTTTTTTCTGCGGACAGGCAGGCGATGATTTGGTTGCAAGGGTATCTCAGACTATAGCTTCATGCTATGAGAAAAAAATAAAATGGCATCACCGTTATTTGTGGGAAGCACTGAATCAAACAACTTGACTCCATTTTTTACAGTAAACACTGAAATCAGGTGGCAGTGTTATGCAAAGATTTGCATGCTGTTCGAAAGATCTCCTTATGAATTATCTTCTTCAAAAGTTTGCAAGATAAAGGCCAGGCGTAGGTGAAGTTGACCTCTAAGGAATGCGGGTCTCAAGGGAAATCCTTTAATGATTATGCTCGTTACACCATCTTGGATATATATTTCTTGACTAAAGATAGCTGATAGCTGGTACTGGTAGTCAGTAATGTTTGGTTTACACGGGCTTCGTAGCTAAGTGCTTAGTAGTTGTCGCTATACTAAGCCTCAATAAGACAAGTGAAAAGTAACCGTTTACATGTTGGAGCTAGTAGAAGCTATTAGTGACCAGAAATTCGAAATGGAACGGCGTCGCCTGATTTTGCGCAGTGTGTTTAAGTAATATTCAAACATTATTATTTCAAGCATGATTGGAGAGCTTGAACCACAAATGTTAAAAAGTAGTTGCGCGCCTTTCGTCTATATCTTTCAACAAACTATCCATTTCTTTGTACCAATGCAGATTTAGCACATAGACAATATCAATCCCACTTCCTGATCGCATTGAATTTAGATTTTTTTTCTTTTCCTGGTAATAGGTTGACCGAAGTGCTATCATTTTCTTTTCGCCTCAGGCACTCCAAAACCAGCAATATTAATCTCTTCAACGATTTTCTGATAAGCGGCCTCTTTGGCGAGTTTATTTCTATATAAAACCGATTTGTGGTTCCATAAACATTCATACGATTTAAATTCCTGAATGGACTTTATTGTTGTTTCCGAATTCCACCTTTCCGCAGCCATGATAAACAACAGTACATAAGTAAACAAAGACGTGTTTTCACAGTACAACTTGTCACTAACCAACTAACTTGTCGAGCTGTTTACACATGGTCAGCAAGCGACAAGTGCTTAGTAAATCGTGGTGGGGGTATCGACTTGTCACTTAGTAAATAGAATCATTTTCTATTCACTTGCACTATTTACAAACACTTATACTAAGCACTAATCAAGGTGTTTACACATGAGGATTTAGTATTAGTGACAAGTACTAAGCGCTTAGCTACTATATAAGCTCCTGTAAACCGGCCATAAGTCGAAGTAGACCTAATGATCGTTATGAGCGAGTATGGTTGTTGGGATTAGTTGAGTATCAACGATTTTTGTGTGGATATCATTTGTCCAAGCTGTAGCACGTTATTCAGTAGTAGAGTATACCAATCCTAGATTGGCAGCCGAGGCACTTCAAGTATTTTAATTGTGTTATTTATACTTTTAGAAATTAATGAGCTATGATCCTGCACTAAAATGTCTACCGTACATTCAAGGCCTTAAAACAAAATAAGTATAACTGGAAGTTTAAAGCATAATGTCTGATGTACGGCAAAGTATTTATTCCAAGCTTTCAAATGCATATTTATAATTTTTACTTCTGGGTAGTTCTTACCTTTGCTGCATCACTGACGACCCTCAAAACAATACGTTTCAAGAACTCTGGCGCTTTGCCGTTGAATATTGGATTTTTAAGTTGGTTCGTAACTAAAAGTCACGACAGCCGTGCTGGCTGTTTCATACAGAACTTCTGTAAACCCGCTGTTCAGAGAAATACGAGTCAATTTGTACTTGTGCTGGCGTTGTACATAGTCGCTGTATTTATAATGACTTTCCCAGGAAAATATAAGTTACGTAAACGGTGCGAGGAATAAAAGCATATAATAATATGTATTCCCTGGGATTGACCGGGTTGAGGACAGTTCCGATGTAAGGACTGGATTGCTTTTTTTTGCTGCAAAAGTGGCATGGTTTACAGGTTATTTAAAGTTTCAACTTAACTGCCTTAACTGCTAACGTGGCGTGTCTGTTATGTTATTACTAAAGTGCCGTCTGAGAGATGCCATTGGTATTTCCGCATTTTTTTTTTTTAAGAAAAAATTGATGGTTTTATGAACTACGTACATACAACAATATCAGTTTTAAGGTTAATACAATGTATACACGTATTTTGAGTTACTACGTCATACTACGACATTATTTATTTTCATATAGTGTTGCTATTATTTATAATTCTATATCAAAAACGTATAAACGATAGTCATTATCAGTGTTTCGACAAACAGTCAAATGCTTTATATTTAATTCATCATTCACCTAACAGCTGCAGTATAGACATGCTATACAAACTATATTACATATTTGTTTTATCCTTTTTGATACACTGTGAGATTTGTATTTAATTCTTGTTTTTCATAACTGAGCTATAATCAAAATTATCTGTAAGTATCGAATTGTTGCTAATCTCATTGATTAAGTATAAGAGTAGGGCTAGGTAAACTTCACCAATATGGTTCTCTATAGTTCTTGTTACCATGTTACCATTTGTTTTGTCTTTTGGACACTGCACAAAATCTTCTTAGTAGGTGTCCTTGTGTATTGTAATTGTATATTATCAAATAAAATTGAATTGAATTGAATGTGATTGTAGAAAAATAAACTACTACTATTACTATACGACTATTACTAACATTATTATATCTTATCTTCACAAAATAGTAGTCACCTTATAATTTCAAATTGTACACTTTACTCCCTGTAGTAAACCGACCCTCCCTCATTGAAAGTGCTGTCAACCACACGGCAGCGCTGCAGAAATAAAATGCGTATGCTATTTATACAGAAAGGGTTAAAATGTCATTAAAGCTGCCTTTTCATCCTCGCGTACGGTAGCCACGCATTTTTGACCTTCTGCTTCAATTCATTCACCGAGGCGTGTTCCGTAACTGTCCATAGGTGGCAGTAGAAGAAACCAAAATGGAAGGGTAGACTTTTGTCTTTGCAAAATATTGCTACGCACAGCATAGAATAGGAGAGTATTGCGATCTAGAATATCCCTGATCTGAGAATGATGTCTCTATGTCACTTACTTCCGTTGGTTTGTCTGTCGTCTGTCTAGCGTTGACGTTCTGGTCACCGCGTAGTCTCGGAAACCGTTGCATCAGTTTTAATATGCAATATGCTGATGTGAGTTTTTAACATGGGATTTTCTTAAATGTATATTTGTTTTGAATTTGTTATTCAATTTTGGTGTTTTCTTATTACATTACATATCAACCTTAAAGTGACCATTTTTTCTGACGCCAATGCGGGCCATCGCGGCGCGTAGCCTAACGAGAGATCTAGCCCGGACACTGCTTGTGTGACGTCAGATAGAAACACCGCCGCCGACGCGTTATTGTGACGTCACATGTCAAAATTTGTGTGTCACTTTAGGTTATGTGACGTCAAAATGACGAGTCGGCGGCGGTGTTTCCATCTTCCGCTGTGACGTCAGCCGTGAAGTGGGGATGAACTTGTTTTATAAATTTAAAAAAATATATAAGAAAGAAATATTATACGAGAAAGTTGACGAGTTTTGTCTATGGAAAGAAATATATAAAATCCGGGACATTTTCCGGGACGGTGTAAATGCGAGATGGCTTGTTTGAAAACGGGACAATCGCGCAAAATCCGGGACGAATGGTCACTTTAACCAAACATCATTCATTATGAGTCAATTGTGTAACTTAACCACTGCTATGATTCTGCTAAATATTAATTATATACAACCAAGTACATCTAACAATAACACATTAATTGAAGTGTTTAGGTGTTGAGTGATTTGAAAACATATTTATTTAGTTAACTGAGTTTATAATGTATAAATGTAGCTCTCTTCATACATGTGTAATCAGTCATGTAATTTTTACTTTTCCTGTCAATAAAGTAGAAAAATGTTCACCCACTATGTCAAATTTTGGCTACAACAAATATACCTATTTTGTTGAATACCAATAGAGATATTGATAATTTCGTTAACAAAAACATACACTGAAATAATACTAAATTGCGATTACTATGTGTTTGTGGAATGGTAAAGGAGTCCTTGCAACCTGTCTCCTCCAGCATTCCTTCTTTTGGAGAACTTCGACGCTGTGGAATGAGCTGTCGGGGAATTTGTTGCCCGACGGCTACAACCTGCAGCGTTTCAAGTCTAACGTGCACAGACAGTTGTCCTCTCGTAGCGCTTCTACAACGCCATATGCTTTCAGGCTTTGCGGGAGGCTGACCTTAAAAAAATTGAAAATATTGGGTTAGGTTTATTGTGAAAAGATATTTATTTCGATCCTAGACTTCGTCTCGAGCTGCAAACTTCATTCATCGTCTATATTGCAACAAACATACACCAGTTAAAGTAACTATTTTCACGACTGGCTGGGAATTTAGAATGTACTATCGAAGTAGGACGTATTGGATCGTAGCCTACCGAGAGATCTAGCCGTGACACTGGTTGTGTGACGTCACAGCTGTCGACGATTCGCGGCGATACCTGCTATATAAAAGTAATGGGCTCTAGCTAATATTTCAGAATCATTTCACTGTAGCGGTACTATTTTTAGCAGATCGTCTTGAATATTAGGGGTGTAAAATTAACAACAAGATTCTCTAAGGGGGAGGATAAAAAAGTGTTTGTGGAGTACGTACATGAATTGTAATAATCTAATAATAATGAAACTTAGGCAAGGCGTAGGGGATATAGAAGGGCTAGAAGAAACATTTTATTTCATCTTGTGCTGTATTTTCATAAATTGTTGGGTAAACTGGATATTCTAGAATGCGTACAAATATTATACCAATAAAAATTATTAGTTCTATATTTAAATAGTACAGTCAAACTTAAATAATAGTCACTTACTTATAATAGAAATTAGTTACATATTAGGCAATAAACTCATTACAAAACTGGATATAATAGTTACATTCTAAAAATATAACAAAAAGGAAAGATAACATAGGAAGTATACGTCAATGAATAAAAAAAATTCTTATTATTTGCTGCTAAGCTTTTTTAGAGCTCTTTGTTGAATATTATCCGATTGCACTTTAGAATTGTGGTTTTTACAATAATTGTTCAACAGTATATTAGAAAAATGAACTACGCACTGATCAATTAGCTTACTCCTGTCAAGTTCGCAAGCATTTGAAAGAAACGTTTCGGTAATTTAATATTTCCCACGACAAACGTCGCAAGACAGTTTTCTGGGATTGGCATTTTAGAAAGAATATTTCAAATCTTTCGCTAATTAGAACCTTAAATACTAATAAAGTATATTTCAATATGTTGACAATAATATCTTTAGGCCATCTTAAGCCACCACGATCTAAGCTATGTATGTATGAATATTCTGCATTTCCAGGCAGTTCAACATCTAAGTCCTTTTGATAGCTGATAAAACTCGAACAATCTGTACAGTTGGAATTTTTATTAATAACCCTGACAATATATCCACTGATATAAACTATAATTCGAACTTCATTTTTATCAATGAATTCATCATCTGTTAGAAGAATAACGTCAAGAAATGTATGATCCATGCTGGAACTGTCATCAGTATCATTGTTTGTTTCTGACTTTAGAAGTAAGTTATCTAGTGTGAAGCCTCCGTAGCAAGATGATTTTAGCTTTAGAAGGCTTAGTAATTTCAATTTTCTTTCCGATTCCAGAATTTGTACAACAGATATGTGATAATTTGCTCCAGACATCAGTCTGTATTGACCAAATCGCCCTTCTAAATCGTCTGTTTGAAACTTTCCTAATAACACGTAGTTAAATTTTAATTCAACAAGCAAATAACTACACATATCTATGAAAGCTTGGCATGTATGTGTAAGGGCAAAATGAGTTTGAGAAGACAATTTTCCATTTCTAGAAGGTTTCTGTTCACCGGCTTTAACCAAATCGTCCCATAGTTGCAACCAATTGACAAAATTCAAACGACGCGACACAACGGCATGGCGCATGCCGGCATCGTCGTCAGTTGTGACGTCACGCGAGGGGAGGGGATGAGCGTCACGGCTAGATCTCTCGGTAGGCTACGATTTGATGCACCGTGACCACAATCCTGACGTCACACGGGAGCTGTCGGCGTGTTTTCGGTACTGGATTCAAAAACCAATTTTTATTTTGATATAACTTTTGAATTATTACGGAAAAAAAAGAAAACAGAAATAGTTTTGTTATTAAAACTCATACAGGGTGTCCCATGACGACTAAGACAAGCAATATATTGGAACTGGGCAGTAGTAGAGAATTATGATTTTGGGGCTGTAAATTAGAGCTAATGTATCTTTTCTTGTTATTGTGTTACCCAATGAGGTATTTGTTTTTGGTCACGTGACGTCCGTTTCAAAATTTTTAATGGGAATCCCTGTATATTAGTGTTTTTTGTGTTCCTCCCGATAACGCAATTCCAAAAAACTAGCATACTTGGGGTCTAAGGTGATTCATTCAAGAGTAGGGTAACCATCCGTCCAAAAAATCCCGGACATGCCCGGAAATTTGAAGCTAAATTTCGTGTCTGGGCGGAATTACAAAGATCGGTAAAATGTCCGGAATTTGAGCCGTAATCGAAAATAGTTGACACAACATGCAGCAAAATGAACAAATAGAGCTAATGGGCATACAAAAAAAAACCCAAAAATCGGTAGAATGACTGAAATTTTGAACCCCGGTCGAAAATAGTTGGCACAACATACAGCAAAATAAAGAAATATAGTTAACGGACAAGCAAAAAAAGGCACTAATGTCGTTCAATGACCCATCTCTTTTCATTCTCTTACAGTCCACCCCCCCCCCCCCCCGCACCCAAGCCAAACCAAGCGTCCGGAATTAATCTGTGAGGTATATGGTCACCCTAAGCTACAGGTACGTGAAGAATTGTACCACTACGATTGATTATAGCATGTTCCCCTACAGTTCAATTATTTTGCTAGTATTTCATAATGGTAGTGGTATAATCCCTTTAAGTACCTATAGTTCTTCAATTAATCACTTTAGACCCCAAGTGTGCTAGTTACTTGGAATTGTTTCAGAGGGAGGAACACAGAACGGCACTAATATACAGGGTGTCCCATTAATAACTTTGAATCGGACGTCACGTGGCCACAAAGAAATACCGTAACACAATAATTAGAGAAGATACTACATTTGCGCTCTAATTTACACCGCTAAAATTATAATTCTCTACTACTGCCCAGGTCCGATATATTACTTGTGTTAGTCGTCGTGGGACACCCTGTATATGATCTTTCCATTTATCACAAAAAATATATATTTTTTTTTTAATTCAAAACCCCAATGGTATTAATGACTATTACTTTTTGCAACCATTACGGCCCAAGTCTGCCTTTTCCCTAATAGCCTCTTTTCCCCCTCCTCCAATCCCGCTGACGCCTCTGGTGGGAGGTTCAATGTGTGCAGGATGGAAGAGAGAGCGTACAGGTTAGTATTTTGCGCTCCCATTACCAGATGAATGGACTGCTGAAATGAATGCGCTGTGCTCTTGACCTGATCGATAAATATTTTACGAGATCCATTAGTCCTGTACGAATAGCAGCTCCAAGATATTATAATCAAATGGTAGGATTCTCTCTATCGCACTCAAAGAAACCTGCATTATGATTCATGCCTATGACAGTGAATAAATCTACATTAATTTGGGTAAACTCAGTTAAATACTATTTCAGTTCCTGTTTTTAAAAACAGAGGTAGAGGCAGCCAAAACGTTAGCTTGAAATGCTATTTTCTCAAAAAAGTGATTTTATTGATTGGCTTATGGCCTGTAGAACATTTGAGTCAAGATATCGAAAAATATAGGATGTTACAATTGTGTAAGTTATTTGGTCAAATAATGGTCTTATTGCAGCTTTGTTACTTGGCGAGTTTCGTCATCTAGAAGAGTTCTATACATTTTATACAATTTGGTTTTCATCAACAATTAGGTCAGCTAGGTACATATGCTGTTATAGTTTCCTTGTATTTCTACTCTACACCTTATTGATAGCGTTAGGCACTAATTCTGGGTCTAGACCTAGAATGCCGATATAAACGCAATGGACGCAGATAGCGGATAACCTTTAAGAGGTTGAAGAGAGAACGCAATATACCTGCCTCCTGCTCCCATTCTTTAGAGCACGCGTTCCGTATAGTTTCCAAGTGTGGCGATTTTCCGCCAAAGTGGCCATTTTAAAACTGTGACGAAAAATTGTAGCTTTCGGTGGCAAAAAACATACAGTGGGTGGCGACTTTTGACTGTTTCATTCCATTTGTTGGTACCCAACTGAGATGTACAGCGTTGCGTAAGGCTAGTAGTAAGAGAGCGTTAAAACAGTCCCATACCAGTTTTGATGTAAGCCCCTCCAGGAATTCAAAGCTTTTGAGTAGTCTGGGAGTCCGAGAGGATCACAGTAACCCTTAGTTTCTACAATAAATATGACCTTGACCGCAGGCTAATAGAGGATAATTTCAGTTCCATAGGTCAGAGGTCACCACGAGATCATTCTCATCCACAGAATGTCATACTGGGCGCTTCAGTTTTGATAGTTTTCTGTCGCCATTTCTTGCGATTTTCATGCCAGAAAGATGGCTAGAGGAAGCGTATGCTTTACTCGCTTTGAGAAATACATCAACAAGCTCCAACGAAACTGCCTTCTTACTGTGCCTGACTGTGAAAGGAGTGGCAGTGTAGGATGTATGAGGGGTAAGGCGTCTCTTTAACCGATGGCTTTGCCCCTATGTACCTTCTCTGTTAGTTGCGTTGGAGTTTCCACTTCAGATCCAACTTTGCCAATCATTTATAGCAGAGTAGAAGTTATGGGGAAGTGCAGTATTCAAAAGCATAATAATATAAAATATACGAGTATCCTGCAAGATTTATCTAAATTTTCGACTGACCTCTGGAGTTGCTCGCTGCTATTGACCTACCTTGGCTGTAGCTTGACTTCAAGTGAGCCAATGTCTTGTGTATGCCACATGTTACTATAGTTTTATTGGAGCAAAGGTTTCCACAAATAGAAGCAGTTTCTTGCAGTGTTGTTTGTACTGTCTTATATACAGGGTGAGTTTTTAGTACCGGATCGGTCGATTACTCCACTACTGCAGAAGATAGCAAAAAAGTTGTATCGAACAGTTGTAGCCAAGGATATGCTCCTTGCTCAGAAAATATTTTCAATTATACAGAGAGATCCATTACGTGGTAATGCAAACATACATTTTTTAAAATATCAGGTATTGTAACATTATACAGGGTATTTCAAAAGTTATGACCACATTTATGTCCAAATCGCTGTCAAATGAACGTACTGTATATCAAAAAGTAATAAATCAAAAATTATTTTTTTTGCAGGGAAGGATAAAAAATATCCTTTAATTTTAAAATCGGCTGTAAAAATAGTCGGCGATGCATATTCATATACAGGGTAATGTAGAATGCAAAATCTAGATTTTCTCTTTTGTTTAAATGTAACTCCCAATATCTATCTACCAAAGAATTGCTTTTAATATGCTCTTTCACCTTTGTATAACACTTGTTATAGCTGCATTGATTGGTTTCTGAAATATTTCGATTTTTCTACAAATTTTAGATATACCTCCTATTTGTTTACTGAAATTTAACGCATTAGTTTTAGAGCGCCTCCGTTCTGGATATTGCTGTTGATAGCTAATATATTCTAGAGGCAAGTAGGCAATTTTTCAAAGATTCTCCTAAATACCCTCAATATTAAAATTAATTACGTACGAAATTATTGAGCAGGTTATGAAAACTGTCAATTTTTCAATACCTACCTGATAAATCTGCTTGATAATTATGTATCACGCCTACAAAATCGTTTGCTCGGCATACTAAACTTTATTGTCTAGATAATTCAGGGTTTTGGCCTCATGAAATACTATCATGACCTTATAATTTGGCTGTTTGTTAAATAAAAACCAAATTCGATAGTACTTTCTCAAAATAAATAAATTTCAGTAAACGAATATATTTTAAAGTTACAGAAAAATCGAAATATCTCGGAAACCGATAGATGTAGGTAGAACAAGTGCTATAGCAAAATGAAAGAGCATATTAAAAACGATTCTTTGATATGATAAAATATTGGAGGTTATATTTAAAAAAAGAGGAAATCTAGATTTTGCATTCTACATACCCTGTATATGAATATGCGTCGTCGGCTTTTTAAGCAGCCCATTTTAATACTAGAGGATATTTTAATCTTTCCATGTAAAAAAGCTAATTTTTGATTCATTACTGTATGATATACAGTACGTTCGTTTGACAGCGATTTGGATAAAAAAATGGCCATAACTTCTGAAATACCCTGTATAATGTTATAATACTCTATATTGTAAAAAGAAGAATTAATAGTAGAATCTGCATATGGGATAATACGTCCCACGACGACTAAGACAAGCAATATATCAGAACTGGGCAGTAGTAGCGAATTATAGGTTTGGGGGTTTAAATTAGAGCAAATAAAGTATCTTCCCTTATTATTGTGTCACCGAACGAGGTATTTGTTTTTGGTCACGTGACGTACAATTCAAAGTTTTTAATGAGACACCCTGTATATTTGTGACTTTTGTGTTCCTCCCGATAAAACAATACCAACCAACTAGCACACTTGGGGTCTAAAGTGATTAATTCAAGAGCTACAGTTACTTAAAGGACTGTATCACTACCATTATGAAACCCTACCAAAGTAATTTAACTGTAGGGGTACATGTTATAATCAATGGTAGTGGTACCATCCTTTAAGTACCTGTAGCTGTTGGATTAATCACTTTAGACCCCAAGTGTGTAGTTGGTTGGAATTGTTTTATCGGAAGGAACACAAAAAGTCACAAATATACAGGGTGTCCCATTAAAAACTTTAAATCCGACGCCACGTGACCAAACACAAATAACTCGTTGGGTGCTACAATAATAAGAAAAGATACTTTATTTGCTCTAATTTACACCCCCAAAATTATAATTCGCTACTACTGCCCAGTCCGATATATTTCTTGTCTTCATTGTCGTGGGACACCCTGTATATAGGGTGTCTCATTTAAAAAAATATATGTTTGCATCACCACGTAGTTATGGATCACCCTGTATAGATAAACATATTTTCTGAGCAAGGAGCATGTCCTTAGCTACAACTTTTATATACTTTTATATAACTTTTCTGCTATCTTTCACAGTAGTGGAGTTATAGACCGATTCGGCACTAGAAACTCACCCTGTATACCCTTTCACAATTGTCTTATCATTTCCACGATGGCTGAAAACTAATACTTTTCTACGATCAAGATTTAAATCTCAGTTTACAGGTATACTGATTCTATATCAGTACCCATTTTACTAACTTGATAACCCTCGAGTGACAACACTTCCTCGTATTTTTCAATACTCATACTTTATCTATCATTGAATCTTTGGAAGTGTCATTGTGTACTTATGTAATAATTCTTTCCCATCCAGTATTTTAATAAAGGGTTCTGTGTTAGACAAGTTGTTGAAATTCTACTGTACTATATCCTATTAAGAGTCTCCTGTATATGCGAATGATGGGTTTGTTTGGCTGTCCAGATCCATAAATACGTACTAAATTCATATTCATATCCAGTAGGCTTCTGCAACACGTGCTATTTTTATAATAATGGTGAAAGCGCTATATTTAGATATACGAAGTCACTGAAAAACCTTTTGAGGCTGCCTTTGCTTAAAGATTACGATATTTACAGATACCTTATTTCTAGCAACCACGATTATTTTTGAGCAGGTCGTCATTGTTGCAGATCTTAGATTATGTGCATCCCAAAGTGGATGCATATTCTACGGGTGTATCAACGATGTGTGGGTGGACGATAACTGCTTCCCTCTTTGAGATAGATAAAAAATGCCTCAAATAAAAAATGTATGGGGCAATAAAATCTATAGTCCAAAAATATTAACCATTATTAACTGACATAATAAATTTTTTATAAATCCCGAAATTCCGAAATGCACCCCCCTACCGAAAAATCGGCTAACCCCATAAAAAATATAGCCAAAAAAAATTATTAATAAAAATTATGGGCGCCAGCAGAGGGGGGCAGGGAGGGCCGTGCCCCCTCCCCCCGGAGCAGCGAATATAAAAAAACTTGTATAAGCTAAAACCGAATTTGTCTCCTCTGCCCCTGATTTGAGCACGCAATTTAAGTAAGTCCACCCCCCCCCCTGTACAATTTTCTGGCGGCGCCAGTGCTCCATATCCCCCAATACGAGACTAGAGGGGCTCGCAAAACCCCTAAAATCCAATAAATGTGTGACTTATCAAAGTTAAATTTTTTTGAATAGAAGCTCATGTATATTATTGCATAATTGGATTTCTTGGTCGACTTTAGTGTGACTTTATGCATCACACATGATACCTAAAACGAACCGTCTAGGCACAAATCAACATTTTTGATATAAGTAGATGTTAGAAAAAAAATCAAATATCGCAGCGTCTATAAAACTTAGAAGGCTGTGACTTTGCGGCGTGACTAAGCATGAATGTGTCAGCTTAGGTATTACTGTCAAATTTGAATTCTTTTTGTACTTGGTGAACTCAGTAGATTAATTAAGGAAACTTCAATCCCAGGTTAACTTGATTTTTTCAAATGGAAATGCCGAATTTTTTTGTACGGTTAAATGTAAAACTTGATGAACGTTCTAAGCATGTGGAATTGTCGAAATTAATCTCTTTTAACTTCCATTTTATATCAAAGTTTGAGTCAAATCGGCACTTTACAAAATTTTCCACCTGTAAGCAACCCAGCAGGCCATGAAAAATAAACAAAAGGTTCCTCAGATGGAGAAAAACAAGTGACTTGAATGTGAGACGCGAACGAAATAGGGTTAATGAGACAAGATTATAAAAATACCTTATAACATATCAGCTCTAATAAGAAAGGACAGCGGCAGCATATCTAATGTCAATGAGAAGCTGGAGTATGAAAGAAATGACTATTTTTTACAGCCTAGCTTTTGACATGTATTAGAGATTTAGAGATTTAGAAGAATTTATTTCTTCTAGTTCCATCTTCTAGTGGAGGTTGGATATTATTATGGCAATTCAAACTTTATTTGCTGCTGCTCTAAATAGTTGATCCCTCAAGTTTTTCAGCCAAGGGGTTCTTCTTCTTACTTGGCTTCACTTGCCCTTTATCTTCCCTTCCATAATGTTTTGTAGTAGAATGTATTTGGGTCCTATTATAACATGACCAAGGTACTCTAGTTTTTTTGTTTTGAGGGTGTTAATTATTTCTTCCTCTTTTTGGATTCTCTGCCGTGGAAGAATTATTACAATCATTGAAATAAAAGGAAAATGCCAGCGACTGTTACTGGCAGTCTAGTATGGTCAGAATTGAATTTTACATTTAATGGTATAAAAAAAGTAGTCATTTCCATCAAGCCAAAAATAAGATACTTCTTACTGGAGCACTTCATAGTCTTCAATAGTTATTAGAAGATCGCAGACAATGAAATCTGAATTAAGGTATGTTCAAATTATAAAACATATTTTATTTATCAAAAAAATACATGAAATAAACACAATTAAAGCATCAACTAATGAAAAATTCTAACAACTATTCTAATACAGATGTTCAGAATACTCCGGTGAGAGGTTTCGCTAATTTTGATTTAAAGGAAATGACTCCTGTCTTATACCATGAAATGTGAAATTCTATTCTGTAGATATTACACTGCCAGCAACATTTCATTTCAAAATTTTCAATCATTTTTGAAATTTGTCAATATCTATTACATCTTGATAGTCAGTACGCTGTGAAAGATAATAATTTCGGTCATAGTGCAAGTCTTTATTGACCTTAGACATGTTATCGCTGTTGTTCTTGGTTAGAACGGATACGTTTTAAAAAAAAGTTATTATGTTGTCTTTTTACTCTGTAGTTTGCATATTTGTTTTCTGTTAGTTATTTTTCTCCATCTGAACAACCTTTTGCTTATTTTTCATGGCTGGTGTGCTTACAGGTACGAAAGCTTGAAAAACACCGTTTTGATTGAAATTTTGAAATAAAATGGACACTACAAGCGATTTGACATCCACAATCCCATAGAGGTTATAAAGTCTATCAAATTTCACATTTAACCGTACAAAAAAATGGGCATTCTCATTTAAAGAAATAAAGTTACCTATGATTGAAGTTTCCTTAATTAATCTATCGATTTCAGCAAGTAAAAAAGGAACTCAATTTTGGCAGTACCACCTAAACTGACACATTTCATATTTAGTCACTCCGCAAAGTCAAAGCCTTCTAAGCTTTATAAACACTGAATATTCGATTTTTTCTGACATCTACTTGTATCAGAAATGGTGATTTGCGCTTAAACGGTTCATTTTATATGTCATAAGGTCACACTAGCATCGACCAAAGAATCCAAATATACAATAATATACAGGGTTCTATTAAAAAAAATGCAACTTTGATAAGTCGCACATCTATTGGTAATAGTAATTGTTTTTGGAACATAGACTTCATCGTCCTCTACATCTTTTATTTTATTTAAGACTTTTTTTGTATCTCAAATAGGGAAGCAGTTATTGTCCACCCACGTATTGTGGATACACCCTATATTCGGAGTCGGAGGTTTATTATGCAGCTTCAATATGTGTAACGCACGACATATCCAGAGAAAATGTCGTGGAGTAACTTTTAGATGTACCAGAAAACGTTTTAGCAAGTTATTGGTATGTAATTCAATTATGGTGAAGTAAGCTTCTAAACAAGCATGCACTGCTTGACACTAGAACTCTGAACGTACTAATTTGATGTCATTACACTAATTTCAAAATTTGTTCGACCTGTTTTCTCATTTACCATGCCTAGCTTCTGCTGGGAACGTCGGAATTTTAATTTAATCAGAAAATCGTGCATCCCCGCCCTTTCCTAGTTTCTGTACCTCATTAATCCGCTTTTTAATTCTACACGGTTTAAATGTTTTTTATAATTGTTCTCTAAGGCAAAAGCGACTCGTCTAGATTATAGCTACACTACCGCCATGAATCACATAACGTTGGTATTATGAGAGATGATTGATAGCAGAGGGCAGAGAAAATCAAACTTCCCATATTTTCATTGTACGGAATACGCTTCGATTCGTTTATTGGTTTTTCTGGACTGGCTGACAGGAAATAACAGCAGCTCGCCAAGTTCACTGATGAGTTCCAACCTCTTAGCTTCGTGCGCGAAGAGAAAATGAATTGTGAATTACTAAAGTAATGAGAACAGAATTGAAAAAACAAAATGTCCACGTCGGAAGCTACACACAGAAAAATCTGTCGTTCTGTCAAAGACTTACGCTTGGATTCGATGGGACGTTACACTCAGCATTCCTCATATACAGCGATGTTTTATCCAATGGGAAGTGTATAGTTGGTAACGAATTATATCGTATTGTCGATTCAACTACAAGATGTCATTGGATTCCAATGAATAATTTAATCGCAGCCTGTCGTTAAATCGAATCTGTGTTTGGTAATTGTAAACTACTTTCTTTCCCTTGGACCAACAGATTTTATTGCGAGGACAGCTGATTGATTCGTTTGGATGTATGAAGTTGTAAGGAGCATGATATAAGAATTGAAATGATATAAGAATTAGACATAAGCCTGAACCAGTTGTTGCACTTTTACCTGAAATATAACTGTCTGACTAATCTAAATACCTACACTGTTAGCTCTTCTAAGTCCCAATTTCTCAGTAGGTCCTCCATTTAATATATAACTGGGCACATTTAAATCACACAATGGCTGATACAATACGCAAAACCACGAGATGACACAACACGGCTAACACCGAAACAACACAACGGCACAACCTTGTCCATGTTGGCGGGTTCGCGGCGATAGTAACACTGAAATAATCCCCCTGTTCTTTATTTTTACGTAAATTGAATCGGGACATCAGTCCTGCCGAATACTGATTATAGTTCAGCAAACGACAAGGGCCATTGAAACAAAATTAATTTTTATCAGATGAATTATCACGAACTGCTGTTGCAGTAATAATTTTTGTACATTGAATAGATTGTATGCTTTGCTTAAATGAAGCATAGGGTAAATTTTGAAAACAAAAGGATGTTTTGATTGCATTATATGTCAATACTGATATTAGAAGGATTATACATATCGTTAGAACGAATATAAAATTATTTTGAATTTATTGGCGTACCTGTGAACTGTAAATATATTTAAAGCGATGGAAAGACATTCACAATTAATTGGAAATGCAACAGTATTTTTTTCTGTGTAGAGGTCATTGAAGGGGAGAAGTATCTTCATCCTTAAGTAGGACTAGATTATTGATCTAGAGGGGATTTGCTATGATTTACTTGGAAGACTGTTTTGGAAACCTAATCCAGGTAAAACATGAACGAATTATTTTTTAATTTCTCGAAGTCCATGAAGAGGCCACTACTTAAGCCTTACGTTACCTAAGAATCTTTGAGCTCCAATATGACCCATACGAATGTGCTCATACCTGAGTATCGGAGAAGTGAATAGCAGCATAGGATGCTTCTGCAGCCAAAGACATTTTTAATATCGCCTGTACAACAGTTTGGAACAAAATGGCTCCCATTTGGTACCTTTCCAATAATAATACTTCAGGTAATTAAAATAATACTTCATTTTAAAAATGACGTACGAAGATTTCCCCTCGAAATAAAATCGACGTATCAATGCGATTTTTATGCTTCTTTATCATTTCAGATATAAGGTGGGTGGCAAATTTTAGCTGGGACACACTGTATATTTTTCAACGTCACGTCGTCCAGAATGAAACTAGGAATACGTATCTTCCTACGATCTCACTTTGACTTATATTATTTCCCTTCGGTAATATACAATGTTGACGTATTCAAACGTTGCTGCGTCCATAACAAGTAATCTTGGGAATTCCTCAGACAGCAATGGGGCTGTCCAGTCCCTAGGGTACCCCGCAAAGATATGGTATGCAATGCTGTTGACGAAAGAGTGGCACAAAATCTATTTTATGTATAGAAATCGACAGAAATAGCAGCAGCGGGGATAGCTCAGTGCTTCCCACGTAGACAGCAGAATGTGATAAATTCCAAATGTTAATTAAGATTTCGAACAGTTAATTCGGTGTCCCCTTGACCGATTCAGACGTTTAGTATGAAATGAGCAAATTACATTTTTTCGTCCATCTTGGAATATTTCTGTGATTTTGTGTGTAATTGGCAAAATTCCTTGGAAGTGGCAGATGGTTGGAGTTGAAGGAATCTGCAACAATTTGTGACAATCTCTTGATGTGAATACAATCCGTTCACGCCCGTATGCACCGTAAGTCAGTTACGCGATTAGTTACGTAAACCTAGTTTAGATTATTTGTTTACTATGCACCGCAATCTGACAATTTTGACACTGTCACTGTCAAAACAATCTTGCGAACACAACCTTGCCATATCTCCAATCTGGATTAGTTAATCTCCTGACGGTGCATGGCTAGATGCCAAAGATTAGCAGAACGCGATTAGGGAACTAGGATTAGAATCGCCAAACGGTGCATATGGGTGTCAGTAAAGGCTTTAAGAATATTGAAACTTAATAAGTGAATAAGGTGCTTGAAATTGTGCATAAAGTTCAGCGATCAGGAATTATCGGAAATTATTTTGTGACTAGCTGCTATTTTTCATATTATGTGGTAATTTGGCACAGAAAGCTCATAATGTAGTTTCTAAAACTTATCCTGTTACGATCGCTTGAATTTGTCGTGCCAGCCTGTAATTTAAGCTGTATCTATTGAAATGCGAACTCTTTACTAACACTTCGACGACCACTATCGGATTTATAAAAATACAAATAGTTTAACAAACACTTGTTTTGGAATAAGCTGCATTTGTTGAGAGATCTATTAGATAGCAGCTTTAGCTAGTACACAGATCTAAAAATATAAGGCTGGGACAGCTACCGACAAAGGTTAGGTACTTATTCCGAAATAAGGTTTGCTAATTTTTTTGTACTACATACGTGCCATATATCAGATTTACGAGGAAATCATTCTTATAAAAGTTAAAGTGCAGTATCCCCCCCCCCCCCTGTATCACTGAAATATAACATAAGAGACTTATAGAGTAGCATAATATATGAGAGACGCCAACTCATCAAATTAAGATGAGGCTGAATATAGATTTTACAACACCGTATCTGAAAACAATGTTATAAAAAGCTTTTTGTTTAAGGTACAAATCAAAATATTTGAGGGAATAGAGCTTTTTCTTAAAATTATAAACCGTAGAATAAATAAATTAAATAAATTTAGACTGACGACTGGACTGGACTCTTACTTGGAAATTACTAATCAGACTGTAAAGAAATATTGATACGTTACGACCACTGCGGCACAGGTAGAAATAAAAAAATAATTATGTTAGAATCACCCAAAGTTTGTTGTTAGATGTTTTAGTTGTCGATGTTCTTGATCACGATCTACTCTTTTTAACGGGGTCAAATTGGAGTGAGAGGGTATAATAGGGGTTTGAATAATAGCAATACTTTTACTATGATGAGGGAAACGCAAAAAGTACATTGTTTCTGCAAATCTTGCCAAAATAATAATGGAACTATTAATCAAAAGAGCTAAGAGTGGGTAAACTGCTCCAATTTGTCTTTATAAACGACGTTTTCGAGGTAATTATGGCTAGGTGTCGAGATACGTCTAAAGGGGTGATACACGTACGAACATGAGGTACGCGGTTTTTAAGTTCGCGAACTTACTCGGCTCGACGTCGGTGACACACGTGAAGCTGAAATCACTCATTTTAATAATTTTCCTAAATAAACAAAACTTTTAGCAAACGCCAAACACAACAAGCGTTGCGCATCGATGGCCTGCTAAAACAAAGTGGTGGCTCGCGGCTCGCAGTACGAGCCGAGACAAGCTACGAGCAAGATGACACACAGGCGAAAAATGTAATCGAGCCATAAGTACGCGCACTTGCTCGTACGTGTATCACCCCTTTAATAAGAAGAAATGATATGTGATAAGTAGAAAACATGTCCGCAGGTTTGTCGTTGGCATTGGAGTGGTTAGAGAGACGGTTGATTTGGTAAACCCAATTTTTTTTCATTACCGAGAATGTCTGGCAATTACTGGGTCAAGCAACCTGTCGCCGTTTTTTGGAATTTTCTTCTAATTTAAGACACCAAATATTATTATACCAGTTCTCGTCGGTTTGTGATTGTACTTATCTAATTTCAAACGCCTACCCAATGATACGGTCTGAAAATATTTACTTTGACCGAATCGCAGTAGCTCACGAGTGCCAAAAGCATACCTATGTGACTTTAACTAAACTTTTACAGAAGAGGCAGCGACAGTCGCTGACTCTGTTTTGGTAAGAATTTGTTTTAGCGGAGACCGAAATGTGGATCGAAAGTGGTGTTAAACGACTCGGTTTGGCGTCCTAAATCGAATGACACCGCTCCCAGACCGAGAAAACGCTCTAGTGAAAAACTACAGTATTTTGAAGCTTCATTACCTAGCCCAACATATCCAAAAGACTTGTTATGCACAGAATGGGTGTTAATCGACGTGGCTGGACATCGTGACTCGAACTTGACCACTTACAGAGTGAGAAAACATTCCAGTGAAAATCTACGCCACTTTGAAATTTGGAAGTTTCAATACCTTATAGCTGACATAAACTAACTAAATCGTTCGGGCTAAATAGGTTTGATGGTCTGACTCGAATTGTATCAATTAGTAGACTAAGAAAACCTTTATTTTGATTCTCAATTTAGGAAATTAAGCTAAAAAAAGGTCCTCAATAAGGATCTGCGCTTGAGGCCTATTCCGGCAGACTGTGAAAAAACTGAACACGTGACAACCCTACCTGGAAGTATGTTGCCTAGAGTATTCAAAATCTACAAAGTTCGTGACGTCTGGGGGCTGCCTCTCCAATATATGCCAGTCAACAAACCCAATTCAACTTAATCTTGCCTAATTTCTAGGAACAATAAGAATTCAGGGTATCATAACATTTTTATTTTCCATTTCTTGGTATTGCTTCTGGTGTCGTTATACTCTACTCGTCAAATCCTTTCAAACTGACCATATATATTTGAAAACAATATAGAAATTTCGAAGTAGTTTTTAGGTTAGGTTTGAAATTTCAAAGAGGCGTAGATTTTCATCGGGCCGTTTTATCAGTCTGGGAAATCTTATCCGACTCAAGGCGTCAAACCAAGTCAATTAACACTTCTTTAAAGCCCCAGTTAACCCATTTTTACATCAACTGGTCGGTCGGGTTAAGTTAGGTTAGGTATGGAAACTTTAAAGTGCCTTAGTTTTTCACCAGAGCATTTCCTCGGTGTGGGTGTGGTCTCGTTTGACTCGGGACGTCAAATCCAGTCGATTGACACCACTCTCAACCCCCGTTTTGGTTTCCGCTAAACCGAAGTCTAGCCATTTTATCTTTCAGACCATTAAATTTTAGTAGCTAGTAAATGGCAAATTTAAACTAAATTATACTTTTGGTCCAGTCCGAAGACATCACTTTATATTTCCTATGTAGTCCGCCTCTGGAGTACTAATCGCGCACCAAGTAAAAAAGGTTGTTTTCTCACCACCCGGCCTCCCCGCTGCCCGGTACTGCCTACCCTCAGTACGTCAGTACCCTCGAATCATTCGCTTTTTGGTGCTAGAATTGTGCGGTCGCTCGGCCTATTTATTTACCTATACAGAAACAACGTGTGTTTCACAGTGTTTACATTTCTTTTCCGGTGAATCGGAACAATAGAAACTGTTGGGTAAGTGAATAAAAGGGGTCTTAATTAGATTTAGTTAGTAGCCAGACTTATCTTGGATTCAAGGCTACAAGGTCTCATTTATAGGCAATCCTCCATCATACCACAATATAATTGGAAACATGGAAACAATTTTGCCTCTGAAATGTCTTTGGTAAATTCAGCTATAATTGATCTGGTAAGGTCGGAAGCTGTTATAAATTGCAAACAAGCCACGAAACTAACGGAGGAAAAAGGTTTGTTCTGATTTAAAAAATTTAAACGATTCCGCAGAATATCCACACTCTAAACGAACAGCTACAAAACTTACCTATAAAAATGTATGTATGTACATGTCTAAAATTGACCTGAAAGATGCATACTTTGTGGTGCCCGTTTATAATAATGACAACCAATAGTCCCTTAAGTTTAAGGTTGAAGGTCAACTACACGAATTTACCTGCCTATCCGTTGGTCTATGTTATGTTTTACAAAGCTCATGAAACTCGTCGCCTCTCATCTTCGCATTGTCGGCATTTTGGTAGTGAATTATCTAGATGAGATTTTAATTTATACGGGAATCTTTTGACTCTTGTTTCAATCATACAAGCACCACAGTTATTTTATTAACCTCGCTAGGCGGTTTTGTAATAAACGATGACAAAAGAACACTAATTCCTACTATATGTATAAGATTTCTGGAATTTTCAATAGATAATATGAATTTGAAAATAATGCCTCCTAATGAACAAGGCTAATGATTAAAGTAGTCGATGCCGACACAGAATAAAGAGTAAACCAGACCAGCAGCGAAACTCAAGCCAAATCTTTCAGGACGTTTTGATGACCTTGAATTTTTCGGGTCTCACCTCAAGCGTCGCGTCAACTCCTAATGAGCAAGGCTAATGATTAAAGTAGTCGATTCCGACACAGCATAAAGAGTAAACCAGACCAGCAGCGAAACTCAAGCCGAATCTTTCACGACGTTTTGATGACCTTGAATTTTTCGGGTCTCACCTCAACCGTCTCGGTCAAGTCGCCTTAGAGAAGTGATTGGTACAGGACGTGAGCGTCGTGAGCGAGAATATTATATCCGTGAAAATCTCATTATATGCATGTTCGGGAACAGTGGCCGGCATTTCGTTTAACAGATAACTATGAAAAGATAATGCAGAAATAATCTGTTCAGGTAATAGCACGGAAAAACCCTATTGTGGTATGAATATATTTTCGGAGTGCCTCTTTTCGAATTATCTAATCCGTAAATAATGAAATTCTAGGACAAAAGGCTGGTCAAAAAGACAGGAAAGGGATCATTAATCATAACGGTCCTTATTTATACAATGCTGTAAAGTTAGCACATATTTTGATTGTATAACCAGCAAAATTCGTACCTATAATGGACGACAATACCTTAAACTGCAAATCGTTTGATAATAAAATATCGTATGCTTTTGACGGATGAATAACCTTATCCCAGCATTCTAATGTCGATAAAATATCCATATGTACATATTGTTAAATACAAAACCAAAGGACTGAGAATGTTTCTTTTTGTACACAATTGAAAAGCGTAGTAAACAATCAAACAACTAATATTGGATGAAACAATAACAAATACATTATTTTTACTAAAGCAATTCTTACGTATACCTTTCAACGTCTGAATTTACAGTTTCTTGACGTGTTTGTACACAGCGAAGCTGAACAACGTTGCATTCCTCGATCCATCACATCCATAATAACACGGGCAAACGCACAACAACAACAATTCAATACCGCCCTGGAATTCACGATGTACACTCGTCAACGGCAAAGCGTATACTGAGACTGACCTATCGCTCTGCATCGGGAACGCATCGGGAAGTAGCAAAAGAAGTTTGTGCATGTTTCTCGCATCAATTTGAAGAGTTGCGGCCCTGGTTTACTCTTTATGCTGTGATGCCGATGACACACAAGTCTTATATCAAAACAAATGCAAAACTCGCGAATTGGCAAAGTTTATAGGCACCTTAGTAGCAGTCGGTCCCGGAGTAAACTATGGTTTTCTATATTGTGAATCTTTAGAAAGATAAAAATTCCTAGCGCTGTGCAAAAATAATAATAATAATAATTTATTCACCAACAATACAGGGCAAATAAATTGTTTGACCCACAGAAGGTGCTGACCTGGTAATTATAATGCAAGTACGTCCATTCCTGAAAGAGTTAAGTCGAATATCCTCTGGTGGAAAAACAATATCTCCAAACCATTCCACGACAATAGATATGACATGTGACACATTTCATATCACAATATTTACCGATGCGTCGCTCGCGGCTAGGCGCGTGTTGTGGCCACGATCTAACTCACGGTTTTTGTCTGAGTCTCAGAGTTGGCTACATATACTCGTAATTTGAAGTTATTGGCTATCTTTCATGGAATTCAATGCTATGCAAAAAATTTAAAAGACATTAACGTTTTAATTAAGTGCGACAATACGACAGCAGTCTCATATATCAACAGGATGGGGAGTATCCAATTAACGGACAAAACAGACAAATTGGACAAAACAGATTTGGCTATGGTGTGAAGTAAGAAATCTCTGACTATTTTCATTTCGCATCCCTTCAAAGGACAACACTATAGCAGATGCCGAATCCCAGCGTTCGAGTATCGAAACAGAATGGTCATTGTCTCGTAGCGTCTTCAGTCAATTAATTTCCTTATATATGTTACGTTGGTAACAAATAAAATTGATCTTTTAAAAAAATTACTTTATTAGACACAAGCTTGTGTCTTCAAAACGTTACAAAAGTTTACAAAGTTACTTAATGAATACTGACATGACGGAGTCTAACCGGGTTATGAACGTTTCTTAAATACTGACATGAGGGAGTCTAGCCGGGTTATGAACATGGGTGTTATGGAAGGTACGGTTTTTATAGTTTTTAAATGCTAACTCAGCATCTGTGTCCTCTAGGGCATCTTAGCTAAACAAACAGATGCTGTGAGAGCCTGTTTACTTGGGAAGTCGTCATCTATGCTGACTAAGTGTCTGCTATAACACTGTTGCAAATAAAGAACCATTGATAGATCAAATTACGTCTACTGCAACAAGTCGCTAACAATAGGGTATCTGTTAAAGGACCATATAACATATATAAACATCAAATGCAAGATGTTCGCATCCTGGTACAAAGATCCAGAAGCGGCAAGCATCGACGCCTTCACGATTCCTTGAAATCGATACTATTTTTATGCCTTTCCCTCTTTTAGCCTAATTATCCGAGCCCTACAAAGAATCATACAAGACAAGGCTGTTGGAAGTGTAGTTGTACCTTGGTGGCCTTCTAAACCATGGTACTCACTTTTTCGCAACCTAATTGTGGGCCTGGAGATGTATTTTAATCCTTCAGCTACGTTATTGTTCTTTCCTTTTTTCACAGTTCACCCTGGTGGGTGCGAGGTTATCAGGCAGGCGTTTCTGAGTAGAGAGGTTCTAGAATCTGCAACAGACACCACTCTTTCGTCAGTTTCGAATCTGCATTACAGCAATATGACAGTACCTGTAGGTTATGGTGGCCCTAATAACATTCCCTTTTTTAAACCTTCAGTTAACGACGTGTTATCGTTCCAAACTTCTGCGCTCTCATTAATATGTTAAATGGAGCTGGAGTCTAAGAGTCCGCTAAGTTTTTCAACCTTGAAGCTACCGACACTTTTGAAATCAGGTAAACGATTTGATATGAAAAGACGTCTTGAAAATGACAACAGTGCCAGTTTCAATGTCGTCTGGGGGTGAAGGGGTGTACCTTTTTTCGATAGCACTCACCTGAATGACGCTATATCTATATACTCTTCGAAAATCGTCGCGAGGCAGAGTTTTCACCCCCTCACCCCTCGCGCGACAATCTCCAGACAACATTGAAACTGGCACTGTTGTCATTTTTGAAAACGCCTTTTCATGACAAATCTATTTAGTGATTTGAAAAGTGTCGGTTGTTGTTAGAAAACAATCTTTTTACTTGGTGAGCGATTAGTACTCCAGAAGCGGACTACACAGTAAATATAAAGTGATGTCTTTGGACTGGACCCTCATATAGTTTAATATAAGTTCGTTTGATCGATTAGTTTTGTAATATTGTTGTTATGACGGGAAAAAAATGGAATCAAGTTGATTGAATCAGTACTTCCCACACATGATGATGACACCATTTTATTATTTTCCCATTGCATGAAACTATACTCTGAAATCCCCTTGCAGCCAAATCATCGCCCACCCGCCCGCAAAAAAGCATCCATCACAAAACCTCTCGAAAATAGTTTCTTACGTCTCCTTTTTTAGAAGGTAGGATGCCGCAGTTTATTTCTGCATGCTTCAACTGAACGATGCTAAACGATCAATAGCCTCCAAACCGTCTAAAAACTAAATTATAGCTCTTTTATATTTTTAGATTTTTTTATTATTGCTGCGCCGCCACTGTCACGTTTTTTCCCTAAACATGCGCGTTTTCTATTCTCGCCGCGGTAGTAATACTATGTAAAAATTTCATTAAAATCAGTTAAATAATTTTTGCATTACGCAATGCAGAACCTGAAACAATACTCGCATGTATACATCACAAATTCTAAGTTCCTTGGTTTCTATAATAAGCAAGGCGACCTAAAAAAGTGTATTATACCGCTAGGTTTTTCAATCACACGTCAATGGACAGCCCATCATGAATACAACAACTTTTAAGTTTTACAACCCCAACCCCCGACCACGCCAAATTCACCCCCACCAAAAAAAAAGTAGAAAATAAACAGGGACCCATAAAACGCCTAAAAACGAAGTTTGAGGAATATTTGAAATTTTTTGTTTTTTGCTAATTACTCCGCCCCCCGTACAACGATTTCCAAAATTATAACAGCATTACCTACTAGGGCCCCCCAGCATATCGGTACCCAAATTTCATCACAATCCATGCAGCGGTTACTGAGGTTACGAGGGTAGAAAAACGCGAACAGACAGACCGACAGACAGACAGACAGACAGACAGACCGACAGACCGACAGACCGACAGACCGACAGACCGACAGACCGACAGACCGACAGACCGACAGACCGACAGACAGACCGACGGAAATGAGTGACGTGGATTTTCGTTATGTAGACGTCATAAAACGCCCAAAAAGCGTATTATCTCAAAATCGAAAATTTTGGCGATCACAATACTCCCCTCACCTATCGGTATGGGAAGCAAAAGAAAGCGTGCGCCTTACAAAATCGTTCTAGGAGCTTTGAAGCTATCAGCAAAACATAACAAAAAGGCATACCTCGGCTACTGGATCCTTTATGTGTTTTTGTGGATGTAGGGATATTTATTTTTCACCAAATTTGCGTAGCCAAAGGAATTATTGAAGCATGGCCGACTCTACACTAGCCCGGAGCCTTAGATGTGGCAACGTGGCTTAGCTGTCAAATAGTGGGCCTATAGTTTCAGAATAATTATTACATTATATAGGTATTAGAGTTCATCTCGGTTAATAAATTAAGAAAAATACTTTTTAGAACTACTACTGCTAATACCACTTACATCTGATGTCTGGTTCATCGTAGTCAAACGCTACAAAATAAAAATAAACGCAACCTGTTTCCTGCTGCCACTTCCACTTCCACTTAAATGAACACTCAGTTTACTTTGTAAATTGTCACTTGAGCTAGAAAAATTCACTATTAGGTCACTGTGAAGCCATTCTTGCTGGTCTTGATTCCCTTTCACTATCAAATCTTTTCGTAGGTATGCCCAGATGCATGCCCAGATGAGTTCTATTAACTGTATTTTTCTGTGATATTTGGGAAGTCCAGAAAACATTGTAGGTACCACATGGTACTTTAAAATAGGTCTTATCCTTTGAAATGTTTGTAAAGTATTGTCTTTATTCTTATAAATATAACCAGCCCATACGAGGAATACCGTTCATCCACTTCTGTTTATATCCTTTATTGGAAGCACAATTGCTAGTGCAACCTTGTACTACACACTTTGCACGCATCTGTTTATCTTTATAGTTTCGTTTGTGCAGGTAAATCATTAGAAACACATTAAAAATCACCTTCCACTCTTCTTGTTTACTCTGGAATGTTATGGTTGGTATGTACTTTATTGGAAGCACAATTGCTAGTGCAACCTGGTACTACACACTTTGCAGGCATCTTTTTGTCTTTATAGTTTCGTTTGTGCAGGTAAATAATTAGAAACACATTAAAAATCTTTTTCCACTCTTCTTGTTTACTCTGGAATGTTATGGTTGGTATGTCCTTTATTGGAAGTATAATTGCTAGTGCAACCTGGTACTACACACTTTGCAGGCATCTTTTTATCTTTTTAGTTTCGTTTGTGCATGTAAATAATTAGAAACACATTAAAAATCACCTTCCACTCCTCTTGTTTACTCTGGAATGTTATGGTTCGTATGTCCTTTATTGGAAGCACAATTGCAAGTGCAACCTGGTACTACACACTTTGCAGGCATCTTTTTATCTTTATAGTTTTGTTTGTGCAGGTAAATAATTAGAAACACATTAAAAATCGCCTTCCAATCTCCTTTTTTGCTCTGGAAGATTACACTAATGACTTAACCACAAATAAAAGCTCGGTCCCCGATTCACTGTTGCCATATTTCAATGCTCCGGCCTAGTGAGTCGAGTCGGCCATGATTGAAGTAAATAATTAGGGCTGTAACTTTGTCATACCAAAGCTTCATAGATATCACAGTCGCCACTGGCAAATGGCGATCCAATCGAATTCACGGTAGTGTGACCTGTGACTCCTGTCACACCTGCGTCCCCATAGTCACGAGTGTCTTACGTGTAATTTGCGTTTCGTGTTTATCGACGAGTTTGTTTGACTTGACGATTTTGATCTGTACAATGTTTTTATATTTTTTTTTTATTTAAAATACCTACTAATCGCTAATCGTTATGCAAAGATGGCTTTTTATAGAATAAATATTTAAAACAACTAATCCTGCTCCTGAGTCCCGAAGTGGCAGCGTCCTTGAATCGAATAGAGTTCCGCCATAAGACGTCCCTGCCATGACTTTTTTTGTCGAAGCAGAGCAGGTAGTGACTGTGATGGTTCCGAAGCTCTGGCAAAATCACAATTGTGAAATCACACCACAGCCCTATAAATAATCACTGTTCATTATTGAATGCTCCCCACATTTTGGATATCTCTTTTTACAATCGGCGATTATAATTGGGCGTAAGTAAAACCGAATCATGATATTCACCAAGCTGCGTAACTTGCAAAAAGTATAAGAGCAAATTTACTTGACCTCATTTTTTCGCTGCGCTGCGTGTATACAGTGAGAATCGCTGAATCCATAGGTACTGTAGTAATGTAGATAACGCACATGTGCAGTGTCAGTGTTATTTCGGGCTGCATTCAGGGCGCTCAATTATTGCGTGATAAAAAGTTTGCATAATACATACAAACAGCTGCACAAGCTTTCCGAACACATGAACTGTTGGAAAAACTAGTTCAAACTCACCGTAAACACGCAGTATTTGTGGTCCAAATTGTGAATTCATTCTTTATGATAGAACAGAAGGCGCTGTTAGCTTTGCCGAGAAACGAACTTAACAATAATTATTATCCTGCTCTACCGCACCACCACCAATTGACTACCTTCTGTATCACAGATTTCTTAGCAATTTGATTTTGATATTAGTCCATTGAAATTTTACAATTTCAGGACCTTTACCTTGCGCTTGTCAGAGGACGCAATTTTATTTCATACATGTGTGGGGGGTCTATGGGAGCTTAACTTGAAGTTTGTGGGGTCCCTCGTCCCTTGTCCCTCGGCCGCCATCTTTAATAAAGGGATGGAAACGTGTTTTTGACGATATCTCTGAAACTATTGATGACGCAAAAAATTTGTAAAGATATAAATTGTGGCAAATCGCTTTGCCTACAATTTTGTTTATGTAATGTTTTATGATTAGTTGTAAATTTTAAGAGTTATGAGCAAAAAAGTGCAAAAATTTTGTTAAAAATTTTTTTTTGCTCTATAACTTTTTATTTTGTCATTTTACAAAAAAGTACCTCAGAGCAATCTTTTAGATCGTTCTCTGGGGATCAATTTTATATAAGGTTTTTTCAATTTTATTAATTCTGGGGGGTTATACAGCGCTCCAAAAGTGCCGGGGTGCGTCAAAACTCACTACATTGAGTCAAAAGACAAAACATTTTATTTCATGTAACTTTTTTTTCTTTTACAGATTCTTTTTACATTTATATGTTATTTCTTATTTTCTACTAACTCTTTTCCCCGCCACCTTTAAGGTAGAGTTCGTAGGCGCGTTTTGCGTTTTTTTTTAACGTGGTATCCCCAGTAGGCCTAATCCATAGATAACTTGTAGTCTAGGTTGCTCTAGGTTCTGATTACATTTTCTGCAGTTTTGTACAATTTAATCTAGTTTACTTCTCTTAGATGGTCCAGGCTGTGGATCAACATCTACATCAATTTTAAAAGTGAAGGTTAGGGGAATGACTGGAGTTAAAATTGGCGTCATCGTCGGAAGTTCATGTTCTAATTCATTTTCTTCTATTAACTGGGATATTTCTATGATGTTGGTGCAAGTTTCGCCAGAACAATGAAGACATGCTGCAGAGCATTTGAGACCTGCTTTTCTGCAGCCACACATGCTTCCACAATTGGCTTTACATCTGCAGAAAATTAATTTCATCAGCTCCGGGGGTGCTGGCGGCTTCGAAGCTTGAATCGGCATCCATATTTTTCTTTCTTTCTTCCAGCCCCAATCTTCAGGGCTTTGATACCTCCCAAGCCACGACTGGATCTTGTAACATAAAATCAACATAGTTTTTCTTGACCTCTTAAGTTTTTTCTACTATCCAACAGTTAAACAATCAAATCCGGATTCAGGATTTTGACAATTTCGTGCTTATTGTATTTGCGTACTGAATGAGTAGGCATACTTATACCGAATTGGCAGCGCTGTACATGCACATGGGTGTACACAGTACATGAACGTAAAACTAAATTAATAAAACCCTTGAAAAAGTATGAAATTCATGGAATTACTGGTGACGCCATATTATTAATTTATTTTTATTAATATATTTGGAATTTTTGTTGATAGTTTTTAGGGTGTAGTAAATTCTTATTCTCAATAATTATAATTTTATAATAAAGTTTTTTGGAAATTGGAAATGAGTATACGTCAGAACATTACATAATTCTAAAAAGCTGTTGCCAATCTTCGGTTTCACTACGAATGATTCAAAGTTTTGCTAAAATATGGTTTCTATATCGGCAACAAAATCAACGAAATTATTATGGGGCATTTTCAAATTTCCAAATAAATCTCCTTGAGCATTTTCATGTGCTCTGAAGAAACAGTCTAAAATATTACATGAAATAAAATGTTTTGTCTTTTGACTCACTGTAGTGAGTTTTGACGCGCCCCGGTACTTTTGGAGCGCTGTATAACCCCCCAGTATCAATGAAATTGAAAAAACCTTATATAAAATTGATCCTCGGAGAGAGATCTAAAAGATTGCTCTGAGGTATTTTTTGTAAAATGACAAGATAAAAAGTTATAGAGCAAAAAAAATTTTAACAAAATGTTTGCACTTTTTTGCGCATAACTCTTAAAATTTACAATTAGTCATAAAACATTACATAAACAAAATTGTAGGCAAAGCGATTTGCCACAATTTATATCTTTACAAATTTTTTGTGTCGTCAATTGTTTCCGAGATATCGTTAAAAACACGTTTCTACCCATTTATTAAAGATGGCGGCCGAGGGTTAAGGGTAGCAACCCCACGAACTGTAGATATTCACGACCTAGGTCAACCTAAAAAGTTTGGGTGTAGGTGACCGACGATAGGTGGGGTAGGTTATGGAAAGAGCGGGCTTTTTGAAATATGGCATAAGCTTATTCAGCCACCAGACAACGTGGTAACTTGTCACAAGAATTTACCTTACGCATTCATTACCTGTTTTGAAAATAGACCTGATTAAAAAAAATTAAAGCGTTAATTAAAAAACATGGAATAGGCAAGTGGCACAATAATAAATAAAACTATTGTATTGTCCACAGCACGTACTCCAATCTTTTTTATTTAGTGTTTTAACCTTTTCTAATCAGTGCACATTTGAAACCCGTTTGGTGCCCAGAAGTGCAATCAATCTGAACTGAATCTGAACATACACTAAACTTCAATACCTACTCACCAGAAATGAACTTTATAATAAAATATAAAATTTTAGGTATAATATTAAATAGACTGGAACGCCGGTGTTCTTACTATCTATAATATCTACGATATTCTTCCACCCATCACTCTGACGCAGTGGCGTATATAAAATAACGAAACCAGCCACCCGTTCAGTTTTGACATCTGGAAAGAGGCTGAAGTAGTTGTCAAAAAATATAGTACTGAATAAAATTAGCAGCGACATCAAAATGTAATGTAATAATGAAGCAAATAGGGCAACGATCATAAATGTCTGATTAGGAAGTACACCTTGGTTTCTTTGCTTCAATTTAGAATTATTATCTAGAAAAATAGAAATTTACATTTCTAATATGCATATGTGTTATACAGGGTGGCCCAATAAGCGTGCGGTGCTCTCTAGCGGCTTTATCGTTAAAACTAGAAGAAAATGACTTGAATAAAAGATGCTTCTTTCCAAATGGTCTACTTGTAGAGCATAATTTCAAAGATGACGGTCATCCGGTTATACCGGAAGTATGTGTCAACTTCCTTATTTTAAATGGAACACCCTATATATTATTACATTTTTGAATTCAGTATCAGTTTTTAGGTCCAGTTTGTTAACCACAGTTTATGTTTACGAAGCCTATTTTCGAAGTTATTAAGCAATCTTTACAAAATGTGTTTGTAGTACTTACCAAAATGTTAGTATCTTAGAAACTAAGTACGACAGAAAGGTTTTCGGATTTTAAACGAGCACGAAACATGATTGTGTTTCAGTAAGATCATTGTTTGAAAGCACATTAAACAAATAAACTAGCAATTTTCAAATTTGAAAAGTTTGAAACGTTAAAAACTTTTTTTTTTCAAATGGGGTGGCATGATAAGTTTCACATCACTGGATGCGAAATTAAATTCTCTCTCACTTTTATCTAGGCATATGTGGTTCTATCTTTGACAGTCTTCAAGATATTTACGATTTTGTAATTATTCCGTCCAAACTGGACCTGAAAATTGATGCTGAATTCAAAAATGTAATAATATACACGATGTTCCATTTAAAATAAGGAAGTTGATACCTACTTCCGGTACAACCGGATGTCCGCCATCTTTGAAATTATTTTCTACAAGTAGACCATTTGAAGAGAAACATTTTTTATTGAAGTCATTTTCTTCTAATTTGAACACTAACGCCGCTAGAGAGCACCGCGCGCTTATTGGACCCTGTATATAATTATTTTCGTTAATATTAGTACATTGTTATTTTATATTTAGGTAAGGATTATAATACGCCAATATTATAACGTATGAAATAAACTTTAATTTTTTCGATGCCCCCCCCCCGAAATCGATTTCTATATACGCCACTGCTCTGACGATTTGTAATTAGGTTCAACTCAACTCAAAGAATGAGCACGTAAATTGTCAGAAGTGTACCGAGTGACATAACTGTTGCAAAATTTTTCGCTACTTAAGCGCCATCTGACGGCTCTTTTCCTTTCGCCTACACTTCTGACAATTTTTTCCCTACTTTCTTATATAATTTCCATTTCTATTGCAAATTTTCAGAGCTGTACTTCATCATTCATTATGCGGAAAAAATTGCATATTTAACCCCCCACCCTTACCTTATACATCCACGGCGCGTTCTGACGACTCACGTATCCCTATGATGATACCTGCTGAACCTGTAAATGACAAAATTTTTACTTTACCGAGTGACCTTTTTTTAAGTAGCGAGCTCTCCCTCTAAATATTTTATTTATTTTACGTCACCTAAGATTTTTCTAATTCCTACCTTTACGTGATAATTCCAAAGTCGAAAATATCTTGAAAACCATTAAAGATGAAAGCACAGATTCACACAGACGGAAGTGAAAGAGAATTTAATTTCGCATCCACTGATGTGAAACTTATTATACCATCCCGTTTGAAAAAAATGTTTTTATCGTTTAAACTTGTCAAATTTGAAAATTGCTAGTATATTGATTTAATTTACTTTAGAAATAGTGATTTTACTGAAACACTCGTATGTTTCTGGCGCGTTTCAAGGCCGAAAACTGTATCTTTCTGTCCTGCTTAGTTTTCGAGATATTAACATTTTTTGTAAATTACTACAAAGTCAAATTTTATAAAGTTTGCTGAATAACTTCTAAAATAGGCTTCATAGATATAAACTAAGGTCCACAAACTGGACCTAAAAATCAATGCTGTATTCAAAAACGTAATAATATACAGGGTGTTCTGTTTGAAATAAGGAAGTTGATACCTACCTACTTCCGGTATATCCGGATATCCGTCATCTTTGAAGTTATTTTATGCAAGTAGACAATTTGAAAAGAAACTTTTTTTATTCAATCCATTTTCCACCACCCTGTATAATAGGTAGTGCTTGAATTCTATTTCTAGTGTAATCTTGATTTCCACGCCAACAGACGGAGAAATCTTATATTCAAGAACATTTTTGTGATAACGGCTTTCAGATATCTTATAGTGGCTGTCTGTTTTACGGAATGTATGTCATTTATCTCTTTGTTTGTTGTTTGAACGTTTGTTTATCGGTCTGTCGCCTGTTGTCTTTACGGCCTCTGAACGCCTAGTGCTTGATTTCAATAAAATTTATATTAATTTTAATTTCATCTCAAATCAATCTATTAGTGGAGGAGCATTTGATCAAAATAATAAAAATATGAAAGATGCCAAAAGTTGTTACTTGTCGCTTTAGAGGTAACTCACCATTTGATAGAAATTTTTGGACTGCTTTTTATGGTCAGCGCTGCGAGAGGATACGTGTCGGTGCAAGTTAGATTTAAAAGGGTGCAGGTTGTAGTCACCCTCAAGCAAATTCCCGGCAGCTCATTTCACAGTGTCGGAGTTCTCCAAAAGAAGGAATATTGGAGGAGACTAGTTCAGGGAGTAGGGACATCGACCTGGTAAGGATGAACTCGTCGAACCTCTCTAGTGTTACTTGTTCGGACGGCCTTTGGTGTTATTACGTGGGAGAGCTCACTTGAACATCTTCCGTGATACAGTCTATAAAACAGGGACAGGTCAGCCACCCTTCTTTTAGTTTCAGGCTCTGGAGATCCTTTGTGAGGTTAGGATGACTGATTAGTCTAATTGCTCTCTTCTGGATAGTATCCAGAACCTTTGGAGAATGTTTCGAAGCGCATCCCCACACATAGGAGCAATATTCCAACGATGGATTTGGGAAGAGGGAGTTTTTATTAAGCTGCAAAGCTTTCACCCGGATATTGCGTTGTTTGTAGTGCATTTCTGTATTCCATGTTGTTTTTGAAGGATAAAATTGATATAATATTTTTGTCGATTGCTCCTGTCAAATGAATTCTGCGTACCAAGACAGGTTTGATCTTGTGCAGATATCCTGTCTGAGATAAAATGAAGCAGCTCAAACACCAGCGGTAGAAGACATATGCGGCACAGTGGCAGCATGTAGGTTAGGGGTAAATTCTAGTTAGGAACATTTAAATTATATCAGCCAATACCCTACATAAGACACAGCCTTCAGAGTGGCACTATTTGTATAACTAAGTACGGATAAAGTAATAATAAAAATTAAAAAAAGCTGCAAGACTTTTCGAAACTGTATGCGTAATTCAAAAGCTGATATACATCATATTTTTAAGAAATACCAAATCTTTTTTTTTATATGTATCAAGTATGTATTTATTTTATTACGCTTTATTACGTTGGACTGACTCTGATAGCTAAGCTCAGATCTCTTGGTATGTAGATAAATCGTCTCTCAGATTTTTCCAAGACAAGCTTATCGCTTTGAAAAACCATGAATTATTAATATCCTGCGAAACGAATAATAATGCAAGCTAGTTTGCATGGAAGTAGAATTGCTGTAATCTCATTTGCTTGCTCTTGTATTCTTAGCAGAAAAGTAAAATATGTAATTCACAGCTATAAGCAGTCTACCCGACTAGATAATAACCTGCAAGGCTTCATCAGAGCTTTTGCGTTAACTACCACAACTCTGATTCAGTTATTATCCAGGAGAACCATATTCCTTCTGGAAATTAAAAGCGAGAATCATATCCTGGATCATAACATTCCTCACGGGTGTTTAAGGACCGTTCGAAAGGCTTTGAATATATGTTAAATAAATAGGTCAAATAGATTTCAGCGGCATAATAATTTTCATATATAAAAAAGTTTAAAAACCAGGGTAACAAAAGAAATATGTTTGTCAATCTGTTGATCAGGTCACATGTAAGTGGCCAATAGAATGCATATTTGGTCACCTTCCAACATTCTGGTAAATAAGCAGGAGTTTTGAGTAATTTTCCAAAAAGACATTCTTCTATACTGATCTTTCAAGCTTTCGCACATTTTTTTGTTGTATGTATCATCATTTTTTCTAAAGTAGAAAATTAAGAAAAAAAAGCTTTGGATGACTTAAGGTTCATATTTTGGCAATATACCTACTATACAGGGTGTTTAAAAAAGATGCGGCAATATTCAAGGGGGTGACTCCTCAGGTCATTCCATGAAAAAAAGTTAATATAAACATATGTCCAAAAATGTATGGTTTCTAAGATACAGGATGTTAATTTTTTTTAAATAACGTTTTCTTTAAAATAATTTTATCATCTTCTAACCGGACATAATTTTTTTGTCTAGTTAGGGCAAAATCACCCCCTTACTACTAAAAACAGCGCTACTGAATTTCAACAGAGTCGGTTAAAAGATGATAGAATTATTCAAAAAAAAAGCGTTACTTAAAAAAAATTAACATCCTGAATCTCAGAAACCATACATTTTTGGACATATGTTTATATGAACTTTTTTTAATGGAATGACCTGAGGAGTCACCGCCTTGAATATTGCCGCATCTATTTTAAATACCCACTTTGGCCAGCGGCCACTATGCAATTCTACATATTTTTATGTATTGTGTGGCACTTTTTAAATAAATAAGTTCATAACTGCTTAACCCATTTATCAATAACACGAATTCAACAGTAGCTTTATTATACCTTCCTTGTTAGTTCCAATGTGAGGTTTATTAAGGGGCGATAGACATTTTGTATTAGCAAAAGACAATTATTATTATCAACAAAGTGTTGACAATTTTTTTTTTATGGTCGGCCTCCCGCAAAGGCTGAAAGCCTATGGCGCTGTAGAAGCGCTGCGAGAGGACAAATGTCTGTTCACGTTAGATTTGAAACGCTGCAGGTTGTAGCCGTCGGGAAACAAATTCCCCGGCAGCTGATTCCACAGCGTCGAAGTTCTCCAAAAGAAGGAATGCTGGAGGAGACTGGTTCGGGGAGTAAGGACCTCGACCTGGTAAGGATGAGCTCGCAGAGCTTCTCTAGTATTCCTGGTCCGGACGGCCTTTGGTGTTATTATCTGGGAGAGCTCACTCGAACATCTTCCGTGATAGAATCTGTAAAACAGACATAGGTCAGCCACCCTCCTTCGATGTTCCAGGCTGTGGAGGTCCTTTGTGAGGTTAGGCGTATCGATTAACCTAATTGCTCTTTTCTGGATAGTGTCCAGAAGCTTTAGAGAGTGATTCGGAGCACATCCCCATACATGGGAGCAATACTCCAGCGATGGTCAGATCTGTGCCTTGTAGAGCAGCAGCAGTTGCTCTGGTGTATACAACTTCCTACATCGGAACAAAACTCCAAGCTTCTGGGATGCCGTTTTAGCAATACTGACGACGTGGTCGTGCCAGGACATGTTATTGTTGATGTTGATTCCCAAGAGCTTGACGGAAGGTGATTCGACTATGGGGTGACCCTCCATTTCCACGGTTGGTAAGCCATCGTGAGACTTCTTTGTCAGTGTTGTTGCCTGAGTTTTTTGTACGTTGAACTGTACTTTATTTGCTAATCCCCACTCGACAATTGTTTTGATATCTGCGTTGATCTGTGAGGCATGCTGCTGTCGCCGACGTACCGTCTCCTGGGATGATAGTGGCTTGCCTGGTTCCATGCACGACACTAATGTACTGTCATCTGCGAAGCTGTAGATTGGATTGGATGTTATTTCCAGCAGCTCGTTGATGTACAGCAGAAACAGTGTAGGGGATAGGACAGATCCCTGAGGAACACCGGCGTTTATTGAAAATACGTCTGATGAACAGCCCTCGACTACAACAGACAGGGATCGATCGTTCAAAAAGCTATTCAGCCACTGGCGCAGGCCAGGTGGTAGTCCATAAGCAGCAAGCTTGGTCAGAAGTCCGTCATGCCACACTCTGTCGAAGGCTTTCGATATGTCAAGTGCAACAACACGGGATTCGCCATGTTTGTCTATTGCTCTGTTCCACAAGTGAGTTATGTAGGCAAGGAGGTCACCTGTAGACCTGTGCTTGCGGAAGCCATACTGGCGATCATTTATGATGTCATTGTTGTCCAGGTATTTCAGGAGCTGTGTGTTAATGACAGTCTCCATAACCTTAGACATGATCCTGAGAAGAGCCACAGGTCTATAGTTGGTGGGATCAGTTTTTTTGCCTTTCTTAGGGATAGGTTGCACGCAGCCAATCTTCCACCAATCGGGAAACACGCCTCGTTGATACGAAAGTTTGAAGAGCTTGCAAAGAATAGGTGCAAGCTCAGCGGCACAGCGTTTAAGGACAATGGCTGGAATTTGGTCAGGACCAGTAGCTTTATTGGTGTTCAGTTTTTGGAGGATGCTTTTTACATGTCGATGTTGAAATTTGACCTCTGCCATTCTCGAGTTCACGCTTATGGTGGTGGTCGGAGTACTTCCTTGAAAGTCTACAGTAGAATTGGCTGCGAAGAGCTTCCCCAAGATGTCTGCTTTTTCTTTAGGAGCAGAAGCGATGGACTTGTCCTCTCTGGTCAAGGGTGGTATTGACGAATAGGAAAAGTTCTGACTAACAGCCTTAGCTATAGACCAGAATGTTCTGGACGAACTAGGACATGAGAGGAGCTTGTTCTTAATTTTTTGGTTGTGTTCCTCCTTGCTGCTGTCAATCACGCGTTTGCAGTGATTTCTGGCGTCGATAAAACTGCGGTGGTTCTCGGCATTTGGATTTTTCCTCCATTCTTTGTAATGGTGGTTTTTAGAGGAAACTGCATCTCTACAGCGCTGATTGAACCATGGCTTGTTTTTGGAGGGATGCTTGACGACATGAGGAATATAGGCTTCCATGCCAGATATTAATACCTCCGTTATTTCTTGGGCGCAAGCTGATGGGTCTCGTGACTTGAAGCAGACGTCGTTCCAGGGAAAGGACTGGTAGTATTCTCTTAGATCATCCCACTTTGCTGATCCGTAATGCCAGACCCGGCGAGGCTTTGCATGTTGGAGATCTGGAGAATGCATTCTGCATAGCATTGAGACGGTGTTATGGTCAGACGATCCCAGTGGAGCAGTTACTTTCACTGTGTAGATTGTTGGAGTAGTTGTTAGATATAGGTCCAACAGACTAGCAAAATCTCCGTGGCGGCTGGGGATCCTTGTTGGTGCTTTGACTATCTGCTCCAAGCCGCAGCTAATAGCGAAGGCTTCAGCTTCACGTCCCTCGTCGTCCGTTTTGTTTGAGTGTTTGAGCCAGTAGGAGTTGTGAACGTTGAAGTCACCTAGAAAGACTATCTCTGAATGAGGGTGATCTGATTGCAGCGCGTCCACAGTGGCTGAAAGCTTCTCGAAGAGCTCTTTGCAGTTGTTATTGCTTGGTGGCCTATAAATGCAGCATATAAACTTGGAATGATTTTGGAAGGATATTTTGAGCCATATGATGTCAAATCCTTCCAGTTCGAGCTCTTCTTCTCGATGACAAGAAAGCCCAGATTTAACGTACACGCATACGCCAAACCTACGTCTAAATCGGGTGTATAAGTCATATCCGGGATATCTGAAGCAGTTATCCATTGTTGAAGAGCCGACTTGAGTTTCCGTAAGAGCCAGAATGTGTGGCTTATCTGCCTGAAGGTGTTGATGGACAGAGTTTATGTTGGAGGCAAGACCTCGTATATTTGTAAAGTCGGCCCTGAAAAAGTTTCTCTGGCCTTCGGGCCTGTCGTCAGTGCGAAGCTGCTGCGAAGGACGGCTTCTGTTGTTAGCCTGATGAGGAGTGGCAGCACAATTCTTTAAACAAACTTCGCTTAATGTTCCCCCCGGACCACCTGGCACCCGGAGATCCGAACGGCCAGGTATTTTACCTCCGGAATCTTTTGACCCTGGAAGAGCCATTGAGCATTTTTTTACTTTTCATTAATCCAATTTGTCACTTATGAGAAACCGAGAACATCAGCCCAGCGACGGAACATGAACCGTGAGGCCATTTGGCGCCGCCTATTTCCGGGAACCTATTTCTAGTTTCCCGGAAATATTCCGATGTGGGGGTGATTGCACCGCGGGCGAAGCTAAGTGACTCCACTTCTCCCCCCTGTGGCTGATTGCAGAGATAATAGTACGTGATGCACCATCGGCGGTGCAAGGTGTACCAACACCTCTGGGCGATGGGGTCGCCACATCCCTACGCCCAAAAATTACTTCCTCTTGTACTTCTTACAACCCACCTTACACCATAGGTAAGCGATCTTCAAATATGTTTTGTGGATACTTTGTGATGTCTACATCGCATCATATTCTTCCTTCTGTTCGTATGCATGTCAGGCTATGCATCGCTATTTTGGTGACTTTGAAATCTCCAGTAACATTACGATACGCTGGAACAGCGTAGGAGGTATTTTTGAAAGTCAGTGCAAAAAAACAGAAAAGCTTCTGGGATTCCTGACCATTTTTGTTTTTTGAGGAGATGTAATTGGGATGGAGGATCGGGAAATGTAGCTGCTTCAAAGAGGAGTGAGTAGAGCAGCATGCAAAAACCAAATGTACTACAACCCATTCTGGCGTTTATTTTTTTGAGCGGTGGGATTGACATCGAGGAGGGTTGGGAGATAGGAACATAAAAAATGTTTGTATTCACTAAAAGGTTCTTTATTACCCTCAATAACAATAACCTTGTGATATACTATAATCTTCAGACCTCTCCAGACATTGCCCTCGCAGAAGATATTATACATGTAGAATTGTTTGGTGTATACAGGGTCATTCCTAAGTATCAGCTTTTTTTAACTGTGTATAGAAGTCGTTAAAATTAACAACTGTACCCTACACAGAAAACTATTGCAAATGTAAATTTAGCTGAACTCTAATTAGAAGTATATGGCCTAATGGTCCTTGATACTGTAAGTTTTATTGAAACCTGAAGCAGTATCGTTGGAGCTATACTTTATTGATAGTAATAGTAAAATGATAACGGATATGTGTGGGCGTAATTGTATAGAGGGTGACCCTGAATTTCGTTGACACGAGATATTCTCGTAAAAAAGTTCAAACGAAAACGGAGTGGAATTTTTCAAAGTATTATAAGTACTACATACTATGCTTTTCAAATATTTTTTTGTACTTCAGCCCTTAAAGCTCACCCTCAACATTTTTTTCATAAAATAAATAAGATAAAAACAGATAAAAAAGAAAACTAAGTATGCCTTTCAAGGTATTGAATGACCTATCATACTATGATTTTCAAAAAGAGTGTTTACTTCAACCCCTAAAACTCACCCCAACTTTTTTTCAAAACACCGCCCTACAGCTTTTCCCACATTAATGAGGTCATTATTTTGTTTAAAATCTTGTAGTGCCTTTGACTTCATAAATACCAATTTTTTCGTAAAGTAGTTAACATGAGATAAATAGAATGAGGATTTGTTTGAGGTGAAATATTTTCGTAATAAAAAAGGATAAAAGAACATTTGTTTTAAAAAGGACGTCTTATACGTCAGTATCCTTAGAAAACTGCTCAGTTTTATTTTATCCTTTTTTCGCGTCAAGCAAATTCTTATTTTATTTATGTCATGCTTATGACTTTATGAAAAAAAAATAAGTTTGCGTATGAAATCAAAGGTGCTACAGGATTTTAAATAAAATAAGGACTCAATTTGTGTCGGAAAAGTATTTGGTGCTGTCTGAAAAACAAAAGTTAAGGGTGGGTTTTAAGGGTTGAAGTACAAAAAAAATGTTTTAGAAGCATGGTGTGATAGACCATATTGTATTCACAAAATTTCCACAGTTTTCGTTTTGAGCTTTCTTTGTTACGAGAATATCACGTGTCAAGGAAATTCAGGGACACCCTGTAAGCTCATAAAACTTAAAATTTATAATAATTAATGGTGGCACTGCTGTAATCCCATAATACTGTGAAATAGTGTCACCTTAGGATAATATTATGTTATCCCCATGTGATTGTAGTCCAATCTCTCATAAATACCAGCTAATAGGTGAAGATTGATTTACTTCATGTTGATAATAGCAAGAGTATAGGGACTCGTAGGAATATGTATTCGAAAAAAATACGTCGCTTTCTATATTCACTCTAGCGGGATAGAAAAAGGTACCGGCACGCTTAAGTATCTCCAAAACTACCAAAGCTGGAATGATAAAATTCTATATCTGGAAGTTTTTAAATAAACAGAGCTCAAAAAATGCAAACAGCTATGTTGCTAGTTTTACCACTTTTACATTACGCGTCAAAATTTTGTTAATTCTAATAGAATGCCCCTACTTAAGTACCTGGACGCTTAAATATCTCCAAAACCGCCACCGCTAGAGCATAAAAATCAATATCTGGGGGGTTTTGAACATGCAAAATCGATAAATGCTAACAGCAGTGTTTTCAGATTTACCAATTGTTACGCTAGATGTCATAAACAAGGCATTGCGTTTAAAATAAGAAAGTTATGACGTAAAACGTAAAAGTAGTAAATCTAACATTTCTGTTAGCATTTTTGAATTCTGCATGATTAAAAACTCCCACATATTGAATTTTATTGTTCCAATAGCACTGTGTTCTGGTACTTTTCACTAACCCGGTATATACATATAATGAACTCATTAAACTTTATTACAAGCTTTCGGAAACTTACAATTCCATCTTCAGGACTAAAATTGAATGCACATAAGCAGATAACCTTAATTGAAATAATGATTACTTAAAAACGCTAGCGAGGGTGCTGCACAAAAATATAGAAGTTACACAAACAGCACAAGTTGCGCGAAAGCACAGCTCTGCATTGTCATAAAAATATTGGAATATTACTAAAGCTATTAATGTATATAAAATATAAGATAAAAAATTCATTGAGATGAAACTTACAACTTTTGGCTGCATTATCGTCAGTGGCAAATGAGACAGATGGATAATATGAAAAGTCGAGGTTGCGATTTGTTAGTGACCCTGTCCCTTAATTCTGATAAAATTATTCGAATATTCATCGCGAAATTAAGGAGCGGATCTTGTGGATGGAAAAGCCAGTAGCAAGGTTGAATTTAGATGAACTTTAGAGATTTAATGCAATTTAGGAAAATTAAGTTAGTAATAAGGAGGAAAAAATATGAATCAGTCATAATTGCAACTACTGTGAATTATTATGAGTGGTGCCTGTGAAAGAGTTGCCAGCTATAAAAAAATTCTCACACTACTGTAGCAAGTGAACATACAGGGTGAGTTTTTAGTACCGGCTCCGTCTATGACTCCACTACTGTAGAGGATAGCGAAAAAAGTTGTACGTAAAAGTTGTAGCCACGGATATGCTCCTTGCTCAGAAAGTATTTAGATTTATACAGGGTGATCCATAACTACGTGGTGATGCAAAGATGCACTTTTTTAAATGAGACACCATATATATTATTGCTTATTCAGATTCGGCTAATGATTTCCGTTCTTCGAATATAAGATATTGTTACATTATACAGGGTATTTCGAAAGCTATGACCATTGTTAAATCCAAATCGCTGTCAACGAACGTACTGAATATCAAAAAGTAAGAAGTCTACTTTTTTTACACAGAAAGATTAAAGATATCCTCTAATTTTAAAATCGGCTATAAAAAAAGCCCGCGACGCATATTCGTATACAGGGTGATGTAGAATGCAAAATTAAGATTTTCTCTTTTTTTTTAATGTAACCTCCAATATTTTATTATACCAAAGAATTGCTTTTAATATGCTTTTTCACCTTTGTAGAGCACTTTTTGTACCTACGTCCATCAGTTGCCGAAATATTTTGATTTTTCGGTAAATTTGAAATATATAGCTTCTATTTGTGTACTGAAAATTATTTATTTTGAGAACGTACTATCGAACAACTAAATTATAAGATCGTGATAGTATTTGATGAAGTCAAAACCCTAAGTGATCGAGATAATAGTCAAGTATGCTGAGGAAACAATTTTCTGGGCGTGATGCATAATTATCAAGTAGATTTATCAGGTAGGCTTTGAAAAATTGACAGTTTTCATAACCTGCTCAATAATTCCATACTGTGTGAAAAACCAGCCTTAAAAATTAATTTTTCCATTGAGTGTATTTAGGGAAATCTTTGAGAAATTGCCTGCATGCCTCTAGAATATATCAACTATGAACAGCAGTATCCAGAACGGAGGCACTCTAAAACTAATGCGTTTGAAGGATTGAAGAATCGTTTTATTTGGACTGTGTCATTTGATATTTCATAGCCTACCTTATAGATCTGCTTGATAATTATGCATGACGTCTATAAAATTGTTTCCTTAGCACACTTTACCTATATTATCTCGTTAATTCAGTGTTTTGACTTGATGAAGTACTATTGTGGCCTTACATTTTAGTTGTTTGTTGAGCAAAAATGAAACTTGATAGTATTTTCTCAAAATAAATAAATTTCAGTAAACAAATATGAGGTATACATGTATTTAAAATTTGTAGAATCGAAATATCTCAGAAACTAATTAATGCAGCTATAACAAGTGCTATACAAAGATGAAAGGGCATATTAAAAGCAATTCTTTGGTATAATAAAATATTGGGGGTTACATTTAAAAAGAAGAGAAAATCCAGATTTTGCATTCTACATCATCCTGTATACGAATATGCATCGCGGGCTTTCTTTATAGCCTATTTTAAAACCAGAAGATACTTTTTATCCACCCGTGTTAAAAAAATGATTTTTGATTCATAATTTTTGATATACGTACATTTGACAGTGGTTTGGATATAAAAATGGTCATAACTTTTGAAATACCCTGTATAATGTAACAATACCCTATATTGGAAGAACCGAAATCATTAGTAGAATTTGAATAAGGAATAATATATAGGATGTCTCATTTAAAAAAGTGCATGCTTGCATCATCACGTAGTTATGGATCACCCTGTATAAACCTAAATATTTTCTTAGCAAGTAGCGTATCCGTGGCTACAACTTTTATATACAACTTTTTTCACTATCTTCTACAGTAGTGGAATTATCGACCGAGCCGGTATTAAAAACTCACCCTGTATATTGAGCAAAGTTGTTTAATTGCACTCTTTTTATTTATACAATAATTTATACAATAATCAATTTGATAGATGTGCGCCATTTCGAGATAAAGGGATTTTGAGAATCTGGACTTTTTCTCCAAAATTTTCGCTGACCAATCAGAACTAATTAATGTTTAAATTTATGATCTAAAAGGTTATTTTTTTGCTTTTTTTAGCCTGGTAAATTTCATGGGTTGTATAGTACATAAATCTGCATATCTAGATTAGTCTAGCCGACAACCTCATTTTACTTGCTACATAGATGATCGTTTACATGGTTTGTATTATTTTCAGCTGACACAGCCAGAGGTAGACGGACAGGAGCACTGCAGGAGGTTTAGAATTGAAAATGGAGACTCACCTGGAGAAAAGGACGAGGTAAGGTTACCAGTAGATATGATGTTAAAATGAACGAATGGTGCGCTACGCTAGCTAGTATGTATTTCTTTTGTATTTAGCCAATACTATTTTGTACCGTGTGATCACGGATGTAATTATTTGTAAATAAGGGCGTTTGGCTAGACCTCGGGCTAGACGCTACAGCTTTGGAGGTGCTAGTTACTCAGCATTTCAAATTAATATAATTATTCCAAATTCATAGCCGTAAGTGTATAACTAACTAGCTTGTTGATATATGTTTGTACAAATCCAAAGTCATTTATCAAATTTTAAAGTAATGGCCTGCATTATAAGCTGAAATCGTTAAGGCATTTGCTTTGACTATATAAAACGATCAAGTAAGTGCCTGCGTTGTCTAATAAACTACTTTATCTTCTCCTATTAAGTTACACAACGATTACTTAACTACTCCGAACAGGTAGTGCAAAATATAAACTACATACAGGGTGTTCATTTGTAAACTTGCCGGGGTTTCTCGAAAACCGCTGACTAGAAGAAAAAACGCCGAGACACGTCAAAAGATTTGCCAAGAGGTACAACCCTTCAACCAAAACTACTTCATTCTCTTATACCCTCTCCCCCAGGATCATCCCCTTAAAATTTTAAATGACAAGGGGTATCGTGTAATACCTTGTTTTAATGGTAGTCGAAGTACTTTATTTTTTCGCTTGATTTTTTAAAATCGATCGATTCCTTTTCGAGAAAATTAGGATCTTTATGCTATATATGCACACGTAACAGGTAAATCGTTTAACAACAATGGAAAAATATTAGTCGGATTTCAAAATCTTTACCAAAACAATTGTATATCCCAATGTAAGAATTGTTATAAATTTAACCATTCGACAAAAAAATGCAACAATCACAAAGTTTGTTCAAAATGTGGTGACGAACATGGTTCTGATTCATGTGTAAAATCGTTTTCCACATATTGTAACTGTATAAATGCAAATAAAAAATACAATAAGAATTACAACATCAACCATTCACCTACAGAGAGAAATTTTTCCAAGATAAGCATACATCTAGAATACTGTTCTAATATCACACAAAATGTATATATTTGGTTATGAATGAATATGTGAGAAACTCTAGTCCAAATGTTATGTTAGAATTCTTGGATATTTTAGACAGTGAAAAAACTATTGATACAAAAATTTGCGATAATTTTCAAAAATATTTTAAGGAACTAGTGGATGAGGGTAACCGTGGCCTAGGAGTGGTTCATTTTAATATACGAAGTCTAAGAAAACATTTCGATGAACTAATTAGTACATACAAATGTCATACGACTGTTTAGATATTATAGTCTTGTCAGAAACAAGAATCATAGAGTCGGTAGGTTAGTTCACAATACCTAACTATAAACAGTATTATAATAACTCCTCTATTAATCAATGTGATGGGGTCTTGATTTACATAAAAGATCATATAGCATCTGACGTTACTATCAAACAGGTAAATAATACAAATTTTTTAAGAATAACATTTTCTGTTTTAATATCTCTACAAAATAATACAATAGGAATAACTGCATATTATAGACCTCCAAGTACAAATATTTCTAACTACATAAAAGACCCTGAACATCACTTGAATACTTTAAAAATGCAAAACATTGAAATATATTTAGGAGATATTGATATTAATTTATTAAATATTGAAAATAATGAAACAAGCAGTTATTTAAATATTCTCAGTGGGAATGGATTTTCCTCATATATAAATCAACCCACAAGAGTTACTAAGGATACTGAATCAATTATAGACCACATATTTATTAGAAAACAAAATTCACTAAAAAATAAACTTTTGATTTCTTCCTTCATTTTTACAACTGAGTTAACTGATAATTTTACTACATTCATAAGTATCTTCTACTCAAACCCCAATAAGGCATATCCAATTAATAATAAAACCATCAACAAAATTGACTACAACAAATTAAACTTACTTACTACCAAAAAGTGGAAAAATGTTTTTACAAATATTGCAAATATGCGCGAACTTACAATTTTCGTATTGATGGTAGGGGCTGAAAAATATTTCTGTCATTTTGTGTCATTGGTTGTCCATCTGATCCATTGCGCTTCAAAATTAAATTGAAGTATGTGTCATCGGTTAAAAGTTGTGCCAGTTAACAACTTTTATTTTTTTCCCAATGACTTACTAATTAGAATACTTGTCAAGTAGTGTCACATACTCCAAAATAAATCTGTCCAATAACAGGGCAATTGAAAATCGAAGCGAGTTCCCTGTTGTTGCGCTTGACATATCGAAAGCCTTCGATAGAGTGTGACATGAGGAACTCCTGGTCAAGCTTGGTGCTTATAGACTACCATCTGGCCTGCGCCAGTGGCTGAACAGCTTTTTGAACGACCGATCTCTGTTTGTTGTAGTTGACGGATGTTCATCAGACGTATTTTCAATAAACGCCCCATCCTCTACACAGTTTCTGTTGTACCTCAACTGCTAGAAATAACATACAGTCCAATCTGTAGCTTCGCAGATGATGGTACATTAATATCGTGCACGGAACCAAGCAACAACTGTCATCTCAGGAGACATCGGCGACAGCAACATGCCTCACAGATCAACGTAGATGTCAAAACAATTGCCGAGTGGGGATTAGTAAATAAAGTACAGTTTGACACACTGAAAGCTCAGGCAACAACACTGACAAAGAAGTCCCACGTTGGCTTATCAACTGTGGAAATGGAGGTCACCCAATAGTCGAGTCACCTTCCGTCAAGCTTTTGGCGATAGACATCAACAATAACATGTCCTGGAACGACCTCGCCGTCAGTATTGCATCCCAGAAGCTTGAAGTCTTGTTCCGCTGTAGGAAGCTATACACACCAGAGCAACTACTGCTGCTCTACAAGGCACAGATCCGACCATCGTTGGAGTATTACTTCCATGTGTGGAGATGAGGTTCGATGCACTCTCTAAAGCTTCTGGCACTACCCAGAAGAGAGCAATTAGGGGCTGCTGATCTGTCCCTGTTTTACAGATTCTATCACGGAAGACGTTAGAGTTAGCACTCCCAGATAATAACACCAAAGGCCATCCGGACGAGAAACACTAGAGTGGCTCTGCGATCTCATCCTTACCCGGTCGAGGTCCATACTCCCCGAACCAGTGTCTCCCAGCATTCCTTATTTTGGAAAACTTCGACGCTGTGGAATCTAGCTGCCGGGGAATTTATTCCCGACGGCTACAACCTGCAACGTTTCAAATCTAACGTGCAGCGACACTTATTCTCTCGCAGCGCTTCTACAGCACCATAGAGATTCAGCCTTTGCGGGAGGCTAACCATAAATGAAACTGTGCATCTACAAAAACAACAAAGGTGGCCTAAGCACCACTAAAAAGTGTATCTTCCAGCATATTTGGCTTTGTTGATGAACCGGTAAGGTGCGATGCACTCTATAAGAGAAAACTGGAAGTTGTGTAATACTCAATAATAGCGCATCAGAAATCGCATGTAGTTCGACCGATCGTAAATCAAAAAGGTATGAAGGGATTTACTTGAGTAAATTCAAACGGCCCTCTCACTGTGGAACCGGAAGTGATATTTAACAAAACCGGATTTTTCCCGGACTAGTTTTGGCTATCTTTTGCATACGGACAGACGGACGGACGGACAGACAGAGGCTCTGCATTAGCTCTCTTCAGTGAGAGCTAAAAAGACGTATTTTTAGCCATTCCTCGAATGGTGAACTTCCAACATACTTATTCCTTATATACACTTGCAGCTGTACAGAATTTTGCAAAATATTCATACCTTCCTGTCAAACACGATGAAGTCCAGAGTTAAAATGATGGGAAAAATGGAGCTGAATCATCCATCGGAATTTTTTTAGTCAGGGGGAAGCTTTTACAGACTTTTTTGAGCTAACACGCTCGACAAATTTTCTCTATCAATCCATTCCGCCCAGAGTGCGAGATCCTCGATTGACATACTAAAGCCCCCACATACCCCAAAATCGTAGCGCTCGGTGCATTTGGTCTTGGTAGCGTTTCATCGAACATCTAGTCAAATAAATTCAATAGTTGATTTGATGAACATATCATTATTTTATTGAACAAGTATGTACAGAAAAAATCTTGTACGTGTACGAGAGAGTCTCTCGGAATACGCCGAACAGGTGACATCAGCTTCTGAGGATGCCGACCACTCATGTTGGCGAAACGTCAAGCAGCGAAGCGCCCGACGCCCAGGCGGCGGAGCGTGTCGGCGCCGGCCGAACAGCCCAAGAACCAACAGTTCATCAAGGAACCAATAACTACTATCCCATCAAATTTCATTCCTTTCCGACTTTTTGCTGTCAAAAGTCTTTTTTTACGACGTAACGAGTGGACTATTACTATCCTCTATTATAAATGGTTAGCATTGCTGATTAGTAATTTAATTTTGTTTGCTTCGTTAAACATATCGGGAAAATTAAACTTTGTATACCCCGCTACAGCTCTCCAGACTAGAAGTATAGAGGCTACCTGCCGGCGACGATTTTTAGTTGGCCACCCGGTAGAAATATTATTTACATTGATTCAATTATTGCATAAAACTCAATTTCTGAATATCTTGCTTGTTAAACAGTTAATATTCTTAAACCATCGAGTTTATACCCATAATGTTGGATAGAATTTAGGCCATTCTGTATCGCTTGGAAGGCATATTGGAAAATGATGAATACGATGGTTTAAAAGAGGTCGACCATTATTCAGCCTATAACTAGGGTTATAACCGTATACACCTTTCTCCCATTTTCCACACGTGTAAGCATTTTAAAGGACACTATAAGGACCTCTCTTATCCTTTGCATTGCAGATGTTTGGTTCGCCGAGCACTCCAGTCCTTGAGAACCCTGAATACCAGACGAGGTGGTACTTCAAATATTTCCTCGGAAAATGTAAGTATACGTTTGCCGTTGTTGAATAATATCTGTGCGCTATCTGAATGTTAGGTGTGTAGATTTAGTACAGATTTGTTTAATTTCCTCATTCATTATTCCAAGTATGAAGCTAAGTTCAACAGAGCTTCATAGTAAGTATTCACTGATTTTTTTGACATAATAATGAAGCTAGATCCTCCAGCTTCAGAAATGCGACATAATAGAGGTATCTTTGATATTTGGAGTAATTTTCAAATACAGGAAGCTGAAGGTTTCTTATTGCCGTCTTCTTAATTGTTTGTACTATACCTTTTCCAGCAGTACTTTCTCAAGGATTAAATTAAATTTTTAAAGCGTCAGTCGTAAATTCAAATTGCCAGACGTAATATTACAACTGACAGTTTGAGTTTCCAGTTGACGCTTTAGGGCCGATGGTACAGGGTAGTCTGCTAAGAATGGATCCTGGCAATATCTTGGTAAATAAAGGTATATTATGAATATAACCATCGTGCAGACTGGACAATTTTCGATTTATTTTTGTTAACCGTTTTTTGTTCGACATTGTAAGATATAGTGATGGGAACGTCAAAAAAATGTTTTATTCAAATGGCAATAACATAGATATAAGTTAACGGAACTAAACAACCTAGATCTCGTTAGAAAGAGTTGATTTTTTTTCTAATAACCTGTTATATAAAGATTAACCAAGTTGATCTTGATTAAATAGCTACAGGGTGGAATTTGACATCATAACAATTTTTACGAAAATTTTATATGGTATGCTAAATCCCTTTAACATAGACAGATCGCCTAGAGGACAACAACAAATTCTTAAAAGGTCGGCCCTAGATTCAACTTCCTAGCTGTTTTCAACCCGGAGATATTAATAAAACAAGTTTATGACAAGTGTGCTGTAGGTCTAAGAAACAACAATTGGTGCCGTTTAAAGATATAACCTCCTCCATAACATTTTAGTAATGAATAGTAGATCCTATATGCCATCTGTGTTCTCAAAAGTGTCTGAACTTGCCTTCATGCATAGCCTGCTAACGTTTACTGAGGAATGCAATATATTCATGAAAAATCAACATGGGTTCTCAAGCGGTAAACCAAATACTACAGCAGTACATTCGTATTGTGAGACGCTAATTTAGATCGTAGAACAAGGTGAGTGTCTAGTAGGAATCTTCTGCAATTTAAACAAAGCATTTGATTATGATGATCATCAAAAACTCTTGGTCAAGTTACAGTATCAGAGGTAATTCACTAAATTAGGTAGAGCCTTGTACAGCTAACAGTTTATACGTATTAACAACGGCATTATTTCAGATAGGGCATTTGTGATTCAAGGAGTAGCCCAAGGCTTGGGACTAGGCCCATTTTGACGTCTTGGCAATGTTCACTATGTGCGCGGATGACGCATCCATAATTATATTTCTGATAAAGATAACACACCACTGAAGAGCAAGTCTAATGATATACTCATGAAGGTGAAGGGATGGTGTTGAAAATATGATTTTTCTGAATGGAGGAGGAACATCGGCAATTCGTTTTCATAACAGGCAAAGAGCCTGCCCTTGTGTAACTGTGGATATTGACAGTCAATCTATCAGTACAATTATTATGAAACTAAATTTTTAGGCTTATATCTAGATGCCAACTTTAACTCTAAATCATACTGTGAACACCTAATCTCGAAAATTAATTCAGTATCATACTTATTTAGTATCCTAAGGGGTGTGCTTACATCTTCACTCATGTTATATTATGCTCAGGTGGAGAGCAGGTTGTGATACGGAATTTGTTTCTAGGAGTAGTACGTGAGGTACGTTTCGTCCTTGTCCATGTTGCCCAGCGTTTGACCAGTTGATATTTTCTGTTCGGAACGGTTCTTCCATTGGCCTGTATTGATGAGAGGCATCTTGAATTTGCTCACTCTGAACTCCAGCCTGATCTGCAAACTTCTGTTATTCTCAGTAATTCTCTCACTTGCACTTGAGTGGTGGCATATAGCTTTATATCATCCATGTAGAGAATATGATTGATTCTGTGTTGACGTTCTGATCTGTAATACTGAAACCATAAATTGCCTTGTTAAGTGCGTTAGAAAGTGGATATAAACAAAGGCAAAACCACAATCAACTTAGAGAATCAGCCTGGAAGATATCGCGTAATATGTGTAGCTCCTTTGTTTCGACGAGACCGTTCTGAATTTTAAGATGTATGTTGGTTCACCATGTCTTTATGGTTCTTGTAAGGAACTGACGAAGGCTTGTGTTAATTTTGTTTTCATTTATTTGCAAGATACAAATAATGCCACCCCTAGAAGCCTCAGCCTTATGGCAGGGTAGGAAAATAATTATATTACCTCACAAAAATACTCTTTCATATCAGAACTGGATGCTGACAGCTTTCTTTGGTGATTTTACTTTTCCATATGTGTTATTGGATATTCTTTCATAGAGGGGCACCGGATAATACTAACTTAATTTTGTGAGCGCTAATGCAGTTAAAAACTAGACATTTCGGAAGCAAACTGTTAATGAACTTGATATATTTCAAGTTTTAGTTGGCCAGCTATGGAGTACAGAGTCAAACACTTTTTGTGATCGATGAAGCAGGTATGCAGATTCCTGTGTTCTTTTCTAGTTTGATCCACTATCACACTACCAACTATAAGAGTTCCTTTGCAACCTCGGCGTTGTTTTCTACATCCTTTCTGTTCTTCAGTCAGGTTGTTATTTTGAATAAGATGTCGTTCAATTATTTTGCTCATTGTTGCGGTGATGATCTTGTACAAGGTAGGTAGACAAGTGATTGGACGGTAGTTGTCAGGGTTCTTGGTATCTGCGTTTTTGGGTTTTATATACTTTACGCCTTGTCAGAAATTTGAGAAGCCTACCAGGTTGGAGTATGGCTTCATTTATTTGGTCCGTAAGCATTTTAAGTGCTGCACTGAATTGCTTGTACGCCTGGGCACTTCCAATTACGGGTGTGTTTTACGTTTTAGCTATTCCCTCTGATGTAAGAATAACTTCTCCCTGTTCCGCTATATGTTGATGTTTTTTCTCTTCTTGTCTGATCTGTGAAGCGTTTTCATTATGTATTTTGGGTGTTGACCATAGGCTTCTCCAAAACTCAGTTTACTCTTGTTTACTCGGAGGTTCTATTGTTGTTATCTGGTTGTCGGCCGTTATCCTTTAGTAGAACTGTTTTTCACTTTTCTGAAACATATTGTTGGCATCCTTTCAGGCATCTGACTCGCTGTATCTGATTATTGTTATTATTATTATATGTATTGCTATTTAACAGAAATTCAATCCTCGTCGGTTATTGTGTCCATATAACTTGATACAGAAGAAGACGCCATAGTCCCTCTGCGCTCCTTAACCATAGAGATCTATTCCTGGTATGTTCCCGCTTATACTTAATGGAAAGAACAGGAGAAACAACATCTCCACGACGGATGTTTTACGACCAGAAAGCAATTTCGCTAACTAACTGAAAAGTTTAACAGAAATACCGCAGAGCGTAAGGTAGTTTAGCAGAGCCGTGCGCCATGCCTGATATCTTTTGAGAATTTGAAAGAACCGATGTCTATAAATGACTTTGGTGTGCGCTGATGAACTGCATTAAATATTTGTTAAACCAACCGTTGAAGTGTGGTTAGGATGCATTTATTGATTGTACGCACTTCCATACCGACCAGATAAACACCTGTGATTTCAGCGCAAACAGTTAATTTTGATAAAGCAGACCTTGCTCTATAGAAACCTAGGAAAAGTGTTTAAGCCTGTTTCAGTCAGTATGATCCTAATGCCGGAATTTGAGAAACAAGTAGATTTCCGTTGTCATACCAGCGGCGGAGGATAGCCTGACATCGGCAAAGTAATGATCCCAATTTCCTTGCGGAAACAGTGATCTCGAACCACTTGAATCAGTATCCGCTGTTTAGGGTAAACTACCTAGTTGGATGTTGTTTTGTTTCCAAACGTAGCTGGTCACTGACAAATAACACCACACCTAACGTATAGGTATAAGGTATAGAACTTTTTCAGTATACGAGTATTCAACACTTAACCAAATCAGTTTTAAATACTGGGATTTATGATTCCATAATTGCATGAATTAAACGAACATCGAATAAATAACAAGTTGGGTTAAGAACACAAGACGGGTGTTCAACAAAACAGCTATACTGGTCTAAATACCTAGAGTGCGATCACTTTCCGTACCAGAGTGAACTGATCCTAGATATATTTCCGACCATAAAGATCAGTGATCCTCGTGATCGGGTTAACCCGATCATAGTTTAACATGGTTGGTAATCAAAAATAGATCCAGCTTGTTGCCGTTGTGTTAAAGACATGAAGCACGAAAGCTAACCCACCCACTAACGGTGTTCGTTCTTGACTTATGGAGAACAGTTGGACAGCTTCTTGCTCAAAGTATCTTTTGTGAGCCGGTATAAGAATAGAATAAATCAATTAGATTACTTCTTCATGGATCGGCTGACTGCTTAGGTACACATTTTCAAAAGTTTTCCACAGTAAGCAGAAACAGCGAGTAACTATACTAAGTAAGGAGACTTTTAAAAATGGTAAACAATTTTCTGTCGGTAGATTCTGACAGAAACATGTATAATTTACAGAAAAGCTTCCGCAGCCCTAAATCTCAACTTTAATAGATGCACCAGTAAACACTTTAGTGTAATATAATTCCTCCTACATATTGCTTCGACTCAAATCTACGGTTTACACAAAGGCTTGTTCTGAAATTATAAAGGTATTGGATGACATTTCGGCAAGACATCATATGTCTCTTATGTGAATGACAAGTTATGCTGGAGTTTGCGGTAATGAAATAGCGGACGCGCTCGCAAGGTGAGGGTCGAGAGATTTCCTGTGTCCTGAGTTTTCTGTCGGGCTGGCAACAGGTACCTTTAGAATAAAAACAGATATGCGGTTGCAGAATCAACATCAGATGAGATAGAATGGAATATCTGGACATCTCCTTCAAGTTAGGTAACTTATTTCATGACTTCTGGCCAAGGTAGGGCGATGCTGTCTCACACTGGACAGAAGCGGGCTAAGGTTACTTGCTGGCCTGTTATCTGGCCCTAAAATCTTCAAACACCACTTGTACGTTCGTGATGGAGGTGGCAAGCGACCCGACCTGTACATGCTGTGACGAGGAGGAGGAGTAGTCCTCGGCACACTCGCTGTGAAACCCTTGGGTATCACAGGCAGATCATAGTAGGTTCAAGGGTTCTTGAACTTGAGGATATAAGATGGGTAGGACCCAAGGCCATCCTGAACTTTGCGATGAGGGCTGAACTTGGCGACTAGGGTGAGGAGAAGTGCATAAGGAAGGCCGATCTCCCTATTTTATTCATTCATTCAAACACTTCAGTGTAATCTGGTTATCAGCAGTTCTCATAATTGATTAAGTTCTTTTATTGTACAAAAAAAACGGATACTGCACCTAATAATATAGTGCCCCTGTTATGTACACTGACTTCATTAAAAAAAGTTCTCCTGATATTTTATCAACTCAAGTGGCTGGTACCTTCAGGGTTCAGTGCCTTTACTACGAAATCTAGAGTTGACAGGTAGCTTTCGTATGGCATACATCCCTTTTACTTGTCTTGGTAATTCAAGGGAAGGTAAACGCGTCAAGGCAGTCGGTTCTTTGTAAATCCTGGCGGGAGACACTTTGTCGTCGTCTCGGAACTGCAAAGGTACGACCCTATACTACATAACAAGAGTGATATAATTTCTCCTACATATTGTTGCAACTTCAAACTTTCCGTAAACTATCCTATAAGAGACGAATTAGGGTCAAGCGGCAGGCAGCCTTTTGAGAAAGGAGGGCCAAGTCTGGTATAATGACAGCTCACTTACCGACAAAGGCTCCGGTACTGAGTCCTGCAGGCCTCTCTCTCTCTCTCTCTCTCTCTCTCTCTCTCTCTCTCTCTCTCGTGGAAGATACACCACGGTATTCCAAGCAGAAATGTATGCAATTTTAACTTATGCTCATCGTATTCACGAAATTCAGAGGTCTAGGAGCCAGATTACTATTTGATCTGACAGCCAGGTATCATTTAAACCACTTATGTGGGTGCCGAGACATGCTGAAGTTTGCGGTAATGAAGCGGCGGACGCGATCGCAAGGCAAGGGCCGAAAAAAAATTCCTGAGGCCTGAGCCGGCTGTGGGGCTGGCAGCAAGTACCATTAGAAGGAAAACAGAGATGTGGTTGCAGAATCAATATCTGATGAGATAAAGTGGAATGTCTGGACATCTCCTCCAAGCTAGGTAACTTATTTTAGGACATCTGGCCAAGGCGATGTGGTTCTGTCTCTCACTGGACAGAAGCCGGCCAAGATTTGTTGTGCGCCAGCCATAACAGCTTCAGGACTTGTATTTCGTCCCCTGAAAGCAGAATCATAGCAAGTCAAAAAATGTAAATTTTACAGGAGAAGCTTTTTCTTGTTTTTAAGATATTAGGTCTGTTTTTACAGCAATCACAAACTAGTCAGCGTCAATTTGATTGGCCAGTACTAGTCAGAAATAGTTTGACAACTGCAATGGGGAATACTGATTGGCTCTGACTGGTTTGTGATTCTCTGTAAAAACAGACCTATTATAAACTGAAAAATTGCTTCATCAAATTAACATAGTCATATGAGACAACTGATTATAAGGTGCGCTACTTGGAATTGGCACATCCTTTTATGTTATAGAAAATGGTGGACATAGTACATAGTAGGATAAGTCCATCGCCATTGGTGGTATGCTAACTTACATACTACAAATCAGAAAAAATCTGTGTCCTCCAATACTGTGTACTTTCTCCAAATACGCGAAAATGAAACTCAATGTCTACTATCTCCAAAACGGCACGTCAAAACTAGTCCACCACAGAAAAGAGAGACTAGCTTGAGTTTTGCGAATTTATTATCTCCACTTCGGTGTGGACTTGGTATACTTCTTCAGTAAATTCAGTGATCTTTAAAGCATACGTAGGCATTTAAATCGTAAAATATGAAATTTGGAGATAGTATAGTTCTGCTATAAAGGGTCTATACGGTGGGGGCAGCAAGCGACCCGATGTGTGCGCGCTGTGACGAAGAGGAAAAGTCCTCGGCACAAATACAGCAAACATGCTGTGAAGCCCTTCGGTATCACAGGTAGACTATACTGGGTTCATGGGTACCTACTTGAACCCGAAGACATAAAATGGGTCTCTGGGCATCCTTACCTTTGGAATGGGCTGGATTTGGGGACTAGAAAAAGTAGAGGTGCAGAAGGGTCCGCTTGTAGGCCTGTGCACTTGTTTTATTATTATAGAGGGTTTAGGAAATCGGCTAGATCGCAAGGACAAAAGCACTCGCACACCCGGAAGTGTGAGAGAGAATCTGCCCACCCGACGTTGAAGCAGCTTGAGTCCCCTGATGTAATGTCCATTGGACGCGAACGCGTCCGTCTGATATGTCACCACGGCCCGACCGGCCTCTTACTTTTTTTATTACCTCTGCTTAATCTCCATCTGGACCGGGCATCATCGTGAATGATATTCTTCGCAGTGGAAGATGAGTTAAGTATGGTTTTTTTTTTCTCCTACTTCTTCTTTTTGATACATGTCTCTACGTTCCTCTGCCCTATTCGATCTTAAAATGCTTTGAACTATCTTATGTATTATCTTCCAGCGTTGCTCGCTGGATATCATCATAAGCACCATTATTACTGGGGCCAGGTACTCAGCAAGGTTCGCTCTCGCTTCCTGCTTGTAACAGGACCATCTGTCATACTCAAATAGGGTGTTCTCCACTGTGTATCGCTCTGACCGCAATATCGACAACGATCGTCCGTCGCTCGCCTATGCACTGGTGCCTCTTGTCGCCAGAAGGTCTCTGTCCTTATTTTATTCATTAATTATTGAAGGCACGTATCGACCTCTAATGATTCTGGTCATTCGTGTTTCGTGCGGGCGATACATTTGTAACTAATAGTAATTAGTAACTGTTTTAGTAATTCGTACTTCGCTGCCGAAAAGGAATTTCCGTTTTCCTTTTTTCACACAAAAATCTATATGACTGAACTACTCAAAGTTTATGCAAAATACAGACTCTATCCTCCTCAGAAATAATTGCAGCCTATGGTTCTGATTCCAACGTAAGGCGAACAGCAGTCAGGCACACGGTTTACATTACTCGTAAAACGTAATGGGGTCATCATATGTCAGCGTACCCTCATTATCCCTATCTTACATCACATGGCAAGAGTTTTTTTATGAACCAGACCACACCTCACATACGTAATACATAAAACCCGGTTTCCACTGACTGAGCTACTGCAGTATCCTGTGACTGTTAAAACGAACAAAGGGTTTTTAATGAGGTTATACTAAAAAGATTAGAGATGCAGTTTTGCCGCAAGAAATGCCTGACTATTAGACCAAGAACGTTAGGCTCTAGAGACAAGTAGTTAGTATCAGAATTGCAAATAACCGAATAAGTATTTGAATGAAGCTTCAGAAGAAATATCTAAAATGTCCCATTAAACACATCTGACTCCTTAACTTAGGAGAAAACATGTTTTTTACTCGTTGATTGCTTCACTGTTCCGTTACTTAAACAGATCATAAAAAGCTTACATACTAACACCCTATACCTACAAACACTATATATTTACTAGCAACTTATGGAGATTTATCAAAAGAAGAACAACGTTAACCTAAAATAAAAATGTCATTCTTATAACACACAATCCGCTGAACTAATAACTACTACAAGGTAATGGCTAGAGAAGCCTTCTAAAAACCCATCACAATCAAATTTTCTAATATGTTACCAACTCCGTTAAAAAATGTAAATCCTGTGGAGTTCAGTGCTTCCATAAATGCATTCTATATGACCTGTGAGTACATGCACATCCTCCGAGGGACAAATATTTAAAAATTTGTAAAGCAGCAACTTCTAAAATATGTATTGTTGTTTTGAACTTTTATGTATATATCTATGTTCTTAATGTTCAATTTTGTATTTGTACTTATGTGTATATATATTTTTTTACTATTCTATTTTGGTCACAAAAATGTAAATTTTCACATTGGATAGTCAAATAAAATCTGTCTATCTATATGCTGCTACAACGAAGCTTTCCGGAACAGAGAAATAGATCAACAGTTGATGCTAGATATTATAATTAATGATAAGTCAAATTGTTTCGCGCATACGTCACTTGCGCGTCAATCAAAAATTCCCCCAATCTGATTAGTGGGGACATTTGGCAACAAACTTTCTCGATTCTGCTCTCTCCCGCAAATTTGTTTATAGTCCCCGATATTTAAGGATACCCGAGAGGATACCGCTTTTTACTATCAATAGAATAGCGAGGAAGTGCACATGAGAGAGAGAGCAGTCCCTGAGAGTGCTCCTGTCCACTGATTTCAAGAACACGGCTACAGGAAACCTTGACTCCCGGATAAAGGAACATAAGGTATTCCTTTAAAAAATCTCTTCTCCACCTGTTATGAGTTTCTTTGAGTCACCTTAGTATGCAATAACTGGGTGATTCAAATAGTGTACGCCATGTGGAGATCTCATGTTAGAAGTTGCGTAAAGTTCATAATCATATTCTTTATCTAGCAATAATAAGGGCGATGGAATTTGTAAATATATTGATTTAATGTTTCTTCTTTTTCAGTACACCAAAACTATGTGGGACTGGATAACGACAAAACGCCTTTTTTTCTTAGCATAGTGTTAAACGAAGACAACAGTACCTGCGTACCAATATGCCGTGCCATACTCTTCAAAAAAACGGTAAGGTTATATTTTGATACACCCTATCTCCTATCTTCCACTATAGATCATCGTTGTTAAAACGACTATTAATTGGCGAAAGAATGATAATGAAAAGACAAATATCTGTAGCATTGTTGACTGTATTTTAGGCATTTTTGTCTATTATTGATTATTAACCGCTTATTTTGGAACTGAAACTGGGGTGTGAGGAGGTTGGTGATTGGAATATTCAAATATGCTTTGTATTCATAAAAGACCTTTAAATGATTTAAAATACTGACTTTGGTATGGTATCTCTATTCGACAGTTCAGTAGTTCTAAAACCATATGATCATCAAAAACAAATACGGTGAATCAAAAATATCTAAAATCGCAGCTATCTGAAATGAATCCAGTTTTCCCACTGAACGTAAAATGGCACAACTTTGGCTAGGTTTAAGGGGTACAGTATTTCACGTGGGTCAAATTTCGGTATGGAAAGGGAAACTCGTTTATAAACGAGCTTCCTAACTCCACTGGCCCATCCCAATTAGTCTCATACAAAGAAGGTAATGATTAGGAACAATGACGTCTAAAAGGGGTGATACACGTACGAGCAAGTACGCGTACTTATGGCTCGACGACCTTTTTCGCCTGTGTGTCACCGTAAGTACGCGTACTTTAAAACCGTCGCGCAAACCGCCGGCGAGCCAACTGGTTTGAAATGTTGCTCGTAGCTGGTCTCAGCTCGTACTGCGAGCCGCGAGCCACCACTTTGTTTTGGCAGGCCATCGATGCGCAACGCTTGTTGTGTTTGGCGTTTGTTAACAGTTTTGTTTATTTTAGGAAAATTATCAAAATGAGTGATTTCAGCTTCACGTGTGTCACCGCGTCGAGCCGAGTAAGTTCGCGAACTTAAAAACCGCGTACTTAAAGTACGTACGTGTATCACCCCTTTTACTCCCACAGACCTGGTACGTCATTCGTATATCACTAATTTGTTATCTTCACACATGTCTGTGGCGCGAAACAGGAACATTCATTAATAAATTAGCAAATATGCCCACCCTTGATTCCTCTGACATGTGTTAAAGGTCAACAAATAGACTTCAAATGAAATAAGTGTATCATGAGGCCAATTAATTTCAGTGGACAATACACCGAAATGTTAAGCCAAATATTGAAAGTTGTTATACGAGGGTTGCTCTATACCTCCGTCAATCCACCAGTACGCAGACAGCTGTTTCACGCTTATTAGCGATCATCAGTGCGCCATAGGTCAATTGACGAAAGTAGAGAGCATCAATTTTTCCATGTTTAATAAACATGTGAAAGATGTACGAGTAAGACAGAAGGAATTCTACCGGCAGAATTCCTTCTGTCTTACTCATTGAAAGTTGTGTCCTTAAAAATAAATAAATACACCTAAATAGTAAATAGATTCTGGATTCTTTCGCGTAGCACTAATAAACCCTGAAGATTTAGACTAAATCTTCCACGAAATATCAATACCAATATATTTATTTGTTTTAGGTATACAAATAAATATTAGTACTAGTTCGCAAAAAGCTAGGCTTGTGCGCGAACACTGACTAGTAGATACACACTAAAATACTCGATAACCTTCCATAGCTCCGAAGCTCGATCTTTTCCTTCTGCGCTGTATTTTTGCTACTTTTTATATCTTCAATACCTCAACTGGATGGGGTGTTCAGCAGCATTTTGGAGCTCCCAGCACAACATACCATTACCAAATAATTAAATTTCTGTCTACACAATATCTTTAAATTTTGACAACCGTTGACAAATCTGACATAGTTAGAGAAGCACGTGTCAAGTTTGAAAAAATCGGTTTGGTAAAGTATTTGTTAAATACATAGGAAAAAGTAGGTAAGAATTTGCTTGAGTAAAATCAAATGGCGCTCTTACTGTGGAACCGAAAGCGATACTGACAAAACCAAAATATTTCCCGGACTAGTTTTCCCATGCTGACTCCTAATCTGTATTTAGTTTTTCTCTAGCAGCTGCAGCTTTAGCTATCTTTTTTATACGGACAGACGGACGGACGAACAGACAGAGGCTCTGCATAAGCTCTCCTCGGTGAGAGCTAAAAAGGGAATATAAGACACTCAGAATCTCCAAGTGAAGGCACTTATTTGTCTTCAAAAAATTAAACTAAAATGTTGCTCTTTCAGCTAGTAACCAAATTTTGTTAATTATTTATTGAAAAAAAGATAAGCTTCCATAAAATTTCAGTCGAAGCCGTCAGGTATTGACGCTGCCGTCTATCAAATTTTGTTTTGGCTATAGGTGAAAATTGCATGAGAACAGCAAACAAGATTTGTGGTAGGTACATACAAGTTGTGAATTACAGAAAACAAAGATACATTTTTTTGATACATGTTTTGAGACCTTATTAACAATCTATGATAGGCAGCACCAGTTTGAGGGTAAAAAATATAAATTTGCGATTTTGGATCATTTATATGTAAAAAGCAATAATATAGTTTCCAATATTTCAATATGTCAAGAAAAAACCCTGGCATCCTTTGTGAATACGTTTTAATAATTTAATAGATGAACGTTTAATGTTGTAAACGGAAAATACTAATGCCCCGCCAATGACCAATAAACTACATAAACTACCTATGGAAGGATAGTTTCCACTTCCAGCTTCTCCGCTTTCATTTCAAACACGTAACAGCTTTGTCTTATACTCATATATTATAATAATTGCCACGAAAATATAGGAAAAAAACTAAAAAATAAGTTAGTCTCACTGCAGCACAACGCATCAGAAACTGCCGCCACTAAACAGCCAAAAGGCAACCCGTTACGCACATCGACGTCTTTGTAGTTACTATTTCGGTAAGCATCTATGAGCAGCCTTGCCGTTTCGTGCCTTACGGAGCATGGAGCAAACACTACGATAATGTAACGTACATTTAATCCTTAACTGGTGACATTGAGTCCAGGAGACTCCACCATAGCTAGGGTACACATTTTCTCCCACTACAGTTGTATCTGCGTCAGGCCGCCCTATGTACCTTCCTATGGTTCACTAGGCATTAGTCTGTCAACAACAGGTCACGTGAAGGCTTTTCATTTCCAAGATATTGACGTGACGGAGTCTGATAGACCCCGTGTCACCATAAGTATCAGTCAAAACCGCACAGACGGCAACGGAAAAAACCTTGAAACTAGTAATTATTGCTACATATGCCCCTCAATATAGTAAGAAGAAAGGCATCGTATTTTTTTGTGTGTAAAAAACCAAATTGCCTGCAGAATTGTTGTTTGAGACAGTGATCAAAATTGCATCACTGATTGCACGAATTCTCTGTTTCAGTTGTATTAAAATCAGGTTTAGTTTCTATTCTGCTATAGTTTAGGGAGTTACAAGTTTTTAATTCTTCACGATGGACAAATTTTCGAGAGACTTATTCAATTTTGAACTTGATTGATATTTAGAAATAGGTTTTTTATTGTTTGCTTTATTTAAGATTTACCAAAACGTGTATGATTTCCAATAAAGCTTTGAAATGAACAACGGCACAAGTTTTACTGCAAAAAAGATATAAACCTTAAAAAATTACTTTTGCCGATGGTATTAAAAAATATTAAAAAAATCCTGTCATGTATGTAATGTAGTCTACGAGACTCCGTGTCATCATTAATGTTGCAGAAAGCAATGTCACCATCAGTTAAGGGTTTTAACAATGCCACTAGTTAAACAAAATAAAATAACCTGTATTTGAAAAACAAAATGTCATTCGGGTGCAAAATATAATTCGAATTGCTTCAAAATGAGCATATCCACTCGTCAATAAAGTTCTAGTTACAGGGGGGTTCCATTAATATACCTAAGAGGGCTGAGGTACGTTTAGCAACATGGCAATTAGCGTGAACAAGGACCGAGTGTTTGGCGAATAACCTTCAATGTAAACATTCTAGGTCTGATGGGTAAGACATCTGTTTGGACTTCATTTACTTTTAGTTGTTTGTCAAGTGACCGTCTGCCGTCAAATGATTTGTAAGTCACAATTAAAAATTTTGTCATGTCATGTCCGTCGTTTAGGGTCGGTTTCTCAATGTCCAGTTAAAGTGTCAGATAGGTATCTGCCAGATAGCTTTGCTATGGATACAACTGTCAGATAAGATTTACGTGACTTCGTAAGTTTAGCCTTCAATTGTTTAAACAATTTATCTAACAGTTTCTGTTATCTTGCAGATAAATAGGTGTTTAACTGGACATGTAGAAACCGGTCCTTAGCAATGTATTAACTTATGTTTTGAAGCCTATTGTATTTCAAAGAATACAACTATTTGGAATGTTCATGCGAGTTTAATTCTGCGACGGAGCAAGTATCAAGAAATTTAACAACATCAATGACCAAATATTTCTAAATATATATCTAAATAGCTGAACTTGTCTGTCTAGCTTAAATTAGTTCATTTAGGTAGAGCCATGCCACTTTGATCCTTATAACGCGCCAAGCCTATAAGTGGGTCACGTTGCATAATTATCAAAGACACGTGAGTAACTGAGTAAGACACTTTTGTAAAGCGATTTTTATCAAGGCATAATTATCTTATATCTAAAAGGAAACGACTACATTTCAGTAGCTCTAGTATATTTAGGCTTTATCAAGATTATTGAGTAGATTGAATAGAACTGTCTGTGTTGCATCGGTTGGTCTGTCTGTTGCCGTTTCTCCACTCGCGTAGAAGTAAGTAATCGGCGCACTCATTTTGACATGCAGAGAGGTCGAAGTAGGCGATACTGTATATTAGCTAAACAAAACCTTAACTCGTCGCTAAGGACTCATTATAGTAACAGCTAGTAGGAAAATCAGTGGTATTGTTACTATCACGACTTTTATCACAGAGAACTGCCTGTCGGATTTGTATCTTCTAGCAATTTAAGCAACTGCAAACAGATGAATGTCTTTAGTATGAGTCAACGAATTTGAATAGGCTGGAAGAAGTAAGCAAGGATTTTGTTTGTATCCACAATCCTAAAGCTGCAGCCTGACGCTTGGTGATGCTGGTACACTGACCGCCGAATCGCTGATAAACCCGTATACCCTTTGAATACCCGCGGCGAGATGGCAGGTAAATAACGCTAAAAATAACAGGGCTATTATAGTGGCCTCAGGGCCGGTTTCTCAATGTCCAGTTAAAGTGTCAGATAAGTATCTGCCAGATAGCGTTGCTATGGATACAACTGTCAGATAAGATTTACGTGACTTCGTAAGTTTAGCCTTCAATTGTTTAAACAATTTATCTGACAGTTGCTGTTATCTTGCAGATAAATATTTAACTGGACATTGAGTAACCGGTCCTAACTAAAATAGCAACTTTGTTTTGGTTGATCGTTTCGGGTTAATTGTTACAGTTTTGGGTGAATTCTGGGGTTTAACAGTGTAGAAGTGTTAAAAGACTATTTTAAACAATTCCACAAGATTGAAATCCTGCAGATTTGCGTAAAAAATAAAATCGTGTTTGTGAACATAGTAAATGATAATAGTGGGATCTTGGGCGTTACTTTTTCTAACCTATTCGAATTCGTTGTTATGAGTACATGTAGCTCAATATCGTAACAAAGAGGAATTAAAAGAATAATTTGGTACCTCTGTTGTCTACTCCACACAAGTCAATGGTTCTGATTCTCTCGGGTTAAAGGTAACACCCAGTAAGGACAAAATGAAAAGATACCGAAACTTCTTATTCGACAATAAAGTGTTCGCATCCCAACTCGCCTTCCATGTTCTGCAAACCATTAATTTGCAGTTGCCCTGTATGCGGAGAAACGATCTCTCAATGCTAGTAACCGTAGACGTCAAACTTGCAGCGATATTGTTCTGCGAAATCGTTCTGTACCCGTGGCTCATTGTGTTCGGCCTACCATAATCGATGCCTGACAACATCTCACAACGGTATATAAACTTCTTTGTACCCTTGCAGCAATATCCCGGTATGACAGTCCAGCCTCACTTAATTCGACTATCCGTACCCGTTCAAACTCGCTTAATTGCCGTTTTTTCGAATTCTAGGCATTATTAGAACTCGCAAATAACGTTTCTAAGTGCTCTTTATATTCAGTTTTCCTTGCTATCAGTATTATCGCCTACACTATTACTGTGAGCATTAGTTTCGAGAGCTCTGCAAAAATTGCTAAATTTAAGTGGATCTAGTGAAAGGAAAATTTTGTGGTTTTGGCTACATATAAAAATATGTGCATTTAATGTGCTGGTGAAAAGTGAACGGGCTAGCTACACTAGTTTGCTAAATATCATAGAAAAATGTAAATTACTGGAGATATCGCATGTAAGCATAGCGCAAAAAACCCCTGGACAATATTTACGTAAAGAGAAAATTAGTACGGTCGCTTACAGACCACTTGGCCACAACTGCATTTTTGTATAGAAAACAGTGAATATTCCAATGGCAGCGACTAATGAAGGACAGATAACAATTGAACAAGTATATGATCTGGTGAATAGTGTGTTGCTATCGAATAAGGAGATAAAACAAGAAATCAAAGACAACAAAGTGGCAATAAGTGAAGAAATTCAACAATTAAGAACCAATTTCTCTAATGAATTCGCAGACTTAAAACGCGAAAATGAAGAACTAAAGAGGGAAAATGCTGAATTGAAAAATAAGCTGTCCAGAATAGATCGCACATCCAGGAAATTTAATATTGTAGTATATGGCTTAAAGGAAGAAGACAGAAGAAACGACTTCGAAGAAATTATCAACATAATCAATAATAAGTTAAATGTGCGCTGCACTGCTGCTGATTTTAGAGATTGCTACAGACTTGGAGCCAGGGTGACTGAGAAAATCCGACCTTTATGTATTGAGGCTATACACTATAACATTAAAACTGACATATTGTCCAGAGCCAAGCAACTAAAAGGGAGCGGATTACAAATTTCTAATCACTACACCCCTTCTGAGTATGAAGACAGAAAATTATTACATACAAACTTGAATCAAGCTAGGGAACTGAACTTCGAAGCAAAGATTGAAAAAAATATTTTAAAAGTTAACAACCTGGAATTCACTGTAGAAACACTCAAAAATATAACACCAACAGTATTGGCAGAAGCAGTCAAGTCCCAAAACAGATCAATTATATTAACCCCCAATAGGGAAAAAGAAACGACAGGTGCACAGAGTCAAGAAATCAACCTACAACAAAAAGCGGGTGAGCGTTCCAACACAAAGTCAGTAACATTAGAAGAAGTAGAGAAGTGGATTGGAAGCAAGCGGAAACAGCCTTGGAACCTAGAGGGAACCAAGCCAAAGAGGTCAGCCAGAATTAACAGCAGCAAGACTGAACCAGAGTAAAAGGTATTTGAGATCTGTGGAGTTGTTAGTCAGTGATTATTTTATTAGCTATATTTTATCTTATTGTGTTTAATCAACTTTTTTATAATAACTAAAATGGACTCATATATTAGAGACTTTGAAGCAAAGACAGTAATGAGTAAATGTGTCACAACTGTTAATGACTGCAATAATATTCTTCGCTTGGATAACGGTTTTCATAATATTTTACTTTTACATCTCAACATTAGGAGCATTAACAAAAATTTTAATGAATTTAGAATACTATTAACTCAATTTGAAAAACAAATTGATGTCATCGTACTGTCTGAATGTTGGAATATTGATGATATTACTCTGTTTCACATAGACGGTTACGTGTTATTTTATAATAATGGTGAGGTCAATAAAAACGATGGCGTTGTTACATACATTAGAAATGATATGCATATCATAGAGCAAAGTATATTTCATTGTAATAATACAAAAGTTAATATTTTACAAACTACTGTACAAAGACATGATAAAACTTTTAGAATATCAGCAATATATAGACCCCCATCTACTGACGCAGCTTCTTTTATTGATGACTTGGAGGTATATATGAAACAGAGTGATCAGCAAATGGACGTACACTTATTTGTCGGAGACCTGAATATAAATATATTAGAAAAAACAGAATTATCTGAAAGTTATTTAAATTTGTTAGCAGAATATGGTTTTATATCTACAATCAATGAATTTACCAGAGTAGATGGTAGCTCAAGATCTTGCATTGATCATATTTTTCTTAAAAGTGCGAATATTGATGATTTCCATTTGAATCCCATAATTTTTCAAAATTCCATATCTGATCACTATTGCGTTCTGCTGCAAACCATTTTGCCAGAGATCAAAACGCGTGAGCATATAGAGAATTGTTTTAGGTATACAATCAACGACTCAAAATTTTTAAGTCTTGTGAAGGAAGAAAACTGGCTACAAGTTTACCAAGCTAATGATATCCATAAAGCAACAGAAAATTTCATAAATATACTTAGCAACTACAGACAAAAAAGCACTTTTAAAATTAAAATCAAACGCAATCAAAGAAAGAGACAAGGGTGGATATCAAACGGATTGATAAACTCTGTTAACCGGAAAAATCAGCTTTATCATAATATGTTGAACAACCGGACCGACGAAAATATTAAAGTTTTCAAAGAATACCGCAATATTCTGTCTGTTCTGATTAGGAAAAGAAAAAGCGATTATTACAATAGCCTCATAGAAGCGCACAAAAATAGCTCAAAACAATTATGGAAATGTGTTGACGAAATATCCTCTACAAATAAGAATAGAATAAATATTGATGCCGTTAACATAAATAACAAAACAACTAAAGATAAAAAACTAATCGCTGAAGAGTTCAATAAATATTTCAGTTCCGTAGGCGTCAACTTAGCGAAAAAAATACCTCGAGACGAATTATTACAAATAACCAACAGAATAAACAATTCTATTTATTTAGAAGACACTACAGAAAAAGAAATATCAGAATATATTTTTAGTTTAAGAAACGGTAAATCTTCAGGAAATGATAATTTTACGGCAGAAATATTGAAGAAACTATGCAGTCACATAGTTGAGCCATTACGCTATATTATAAATAACTGTTTTCAATCAGGTGAGTTTCCTAATATTCTTAAATCGGCTGTTATAGTACCTTTATACAAAAAAGGAAATAAGCTTGATATGACTAACTACAGACCTATCTCATTGATATCAAATATTGCCAAAATAGTGGAAAAGGTCATAAAAGGTAGGTTAATAAATTTCTTTACAAAATACAATTTAATTCATGCAAATCAGTTTGGCTTTAGACAGGGTAAATCTACACAGGATGCGATAGTAACAGTTACAAATAAACTATACAACTTAATAAATAAAAAGATACCAGCAATAGGGGTGTTTGTAGACCTATCTAAAGCGTTTGATACTGTTAGCCATGACAAACTATTAGAGGTTCTAGAATGCAGTGCGAGGTACAGCCTTAAAACTAATGAAAAGTTATTTAGGAAACAGAACTCAGTGTGTAAGAAATGCAGGTACTTTGAGTAAACCTAGATTAATAGAATGCGGAATACAACAAGGAACGGTTCTGGGACCAATACTTTTCATAATGTACATAAATGATTTATTTGATATAGGAAGCAATGGTACAATCGTGGGATTTGCTGATGACACTGTTATAATTTATGAAGGCTTGACCTGGGATTCTATCAAAGAAGGTATAGAAAATGACTTGCAAAAAATTTTTACATATTTCAATGCTAAGCTATTAACAGTTAACATAGATAAAACCAAATTTATACCATTTGCCTCATATATATCTCACTTACCGCAATACAGCACTCTTCATGTCACCAACAATAACAGGCAAATTATTATTGAACGTGAGAACAATATCAAAGATTTAGGAATATATATAGATAGTAATTTGAGATGGAGCAGACAGACAGAATACGTGGTTAAAAAAGTTAGAGTTTTGCTACCTAAACTGAAAAATCTCGCGGGTATATTGAGCGAAAGGTCGCTAAGAACAGTATATTATGGACTGATACAAAGTCATCTAAATTATAGTATCATTGCATGGGGTGGCGCATCATCAACGCACTTGAGAAGTCTTATGATCATGCAAAAATATATAATAAAAACAATATACAAAAAACCGAGAACATTTCCGTCTGATGAGTTATTTCATGCCACTAAACTGTTTGATATAAGACAACTCTATACACAAGCTCTGCTAATTTACCAACACAAACACAAACAACAGCTACATAAAGTATATCATAATTACAGCACAAGACAAATTACTAACTTACAACATGTAGTGCCTAAGCCAGAAAAGTCTCTGTTTCAGAGATCTTCTGTTTTTTTTATGTGCGAAAATCTATAATGAACTACCATCTACTTATAAGTTATTGAATTCAGTGAATCTATTTAAATATAAAATAAAGGGCTGGTTACTTGGTATACCAAGAGCTAACCTTAATGACTATATAGAGGGAAAAAATTATTATCTACCTACTATACTGTAAACAGAAAAACTTTCAGATACTACCTAATGTCGACAATTTGAAAAACCAGACTACTATGGAAAATGTATTACTGTTATAAAATTTTAAACCTTATGTACTTGCAAAATTGTAGTATAAGCAAGAAAACGGTTCATCAAAAAGTTATGGTGGGTGAACGGACCCTAGTCACGCACAGGATTACCTTCTGTGATTCAGGGTAAGTCACGCATCCTTGGCCTGCAATGTTTACCCTTCTTGCGTTATACTTATTTGCAACTAATATTTTAATCTTTACTTATTTTATAAATGATATGTTTTTAACATTACTGAGTGAATGTGTGTGTAGGTGTATGTGCGTGTCTATATATGTCCATTATTTTATATACTATCTAAATTGTACTTAATAATCATTATACATATATTTGTAATTCATTTAAGTAGTGATTGAAATGTTGTTTATTATCCATGCACAAGCGATTAGCTTTTTTGGATCCTACTGTTTATCTTCTCCAATGTTATCTCCTTTTAAATATTCTTTCCAAACCATGTATTTTGTATGAGAAATAAACATTATTATTATATTATTATTATCCCATACTGTATAAAAATCCGGACAAAAAAAGCTGCACAAGTTGAATTTTGAAGAAGTGACGTTTTTGCGATGATAAACCCGTATACAAAGATATATTGAAACAAAATCATTTTCACGGGATGTTCGGGTTTCTGTGTTACCTAGTATACTATAAAATAACCGAACTTGTCTGTCTAGCTAAACTGAATTCAAATCGAATGCGCCGAGAGATTTTCCGCGAAAAACCGTCAGGTAGACAAAGAAGCACGTGCCTCGACAATGCTTTTCCGCCATTCCTAATTTCAAAGTAAACTGACTCTAGAATGACGTGTCTCCGTTTTATTAAAACAAGGAAACAGCGTCGAGCATCTCGAACACAAACGCCTGTAAATACAGCCAATTGAAGCAGACAGGTTTCTGCAATTAATGGAATTGCACACAAAGCTCCGTTCCACCGCTTGCTTTCTTTTCTCATATTTGCTCCGGATCTGTTTTTGAGAGGAACTATTTCGCGTTCCTTGAAAATTATATGATATTTTAGATGCTTTAAGTGTGAAACACTTGCGCGAGATTTTCTTGTGAAAAATAAAAATGCTTCACCACGGTTTTAGCTAAGGTAGTAACTCCGAACTAGCAAGATTAACAAAAGATCCTTCCCACACAGTGTAATTTTGAAATAATAAGGTTTTTATACTCATTGTGGTCGCTAAAATATATTTCACTCATCTTCGTGGCCTGCCTGTCTGTTTTTCTATCTGATTGTCGGCGAGACATTTTCTAACGGCGGTATCTTAGCAATCGTTTCACAGATTTTGACTGAATTTAAGGCCCGGTCAAACAGAAGGCGTTCTAGGTAGAACGCGGCGATACGGCGTTCTTTAGCGCCGCGTTACCGCATTCCGTTGTTTGTACCAAACAGGTCTATTTGATGGGATGAGCAAAAGCGTTACGCCAATTTTTGTCAAGATGTCAAGTGATTCAAACATAGATGAACTCAAGGCCCGGTCAAACAGTGGGAATTTTAGAACGCGGCGTTGCAGCGTTCCATTGTATTGTTAGAGAACGCCGTAACGCCGCGTTCTAGAACGCCTTCTGTTGGACCGGACCTTTAGGATGTTATGCTATGGGGTCATAGTAGATTCGAAAATTTTCTGATGATTTTCCATTTTATCAGAGAGGGAGTAAAATTGGGGTAGTTGAATGAATGGTGTAATTTTTTTATTCATAAAGGATTGTCCCATAACCCCAAATACAAATCACCTTGGTGATATTCTTCAAAATTGATCTGTAAATACAGACATATTCGACTATTTCCATTGAAGACCTATAGAGGTATCTATACTTTTTTTAAAGGTTTTCTAACATGAGGGAAATAACGCGTATTCCCTCATCACGTAACAACGGTAACTCCTGCACCAATTCTGGTGAAACTTCGGGTGTGAATAATTGAGTGCTACTGCATTCAAGTGATGCTGCGATATTTTTGAAAATCGGAAGTCAACCTATTCAAAACTAGAAACGAAGTAAAGAGTGTTTGACAATGGTGTAGATGATATTTAAACTGTGATCCTAATATAATAAAAATAAGAAAATAAATTATAAACGAAGAAACGAAGAAAAAAATACATAACTTGCTTCCTAGTATTTTTTACTCCTCGACAAAGGAGGGGATGTTATTAAAATCGGCCCGTTTTTGCAAATTTTACCGAAATCAACGCGTGCCAGGTGTCATTTCCAAGGTAAAATCACCACCTGGCTCATTTTTTAGAAAGAAAATGCTATGCGTGCTATGCTATATTGTTATTTTTCCGAGTAACCCCCAATATCCCCCCCCCAACAGATTGAAAATAAGAACTTTTTTTGTGATGGTAAAGTTTGAAATTATTTGGATTTTTGTGACAGTTACTGCGATCTTAAAACTCGAAAAGTTGCTACCTTTTTATTCTGCCATTTTGAAAATTCTGCTGCATGCACGGTAGTATCTTCGACATAAGAAAACATGCTTTCTATTCCGGTAGTATTGGAGTTTCACGTAATTACATTATTTTTTGAGTTACCCCCACCCCCAGCCCCTTTTTATCATCGCAGCGGGATCAAAAACGAGATTTTTGTTTCTAATGATAACCTTTTTATATAATTTTTATAATACAAAACTTATCAATTTGATAGCACCAGTTGAAAGAGAATGTGTCTTTATGTCTAAAACGATATATTACATGTTAATTTTTTTCTGAAATAGAGGCTAAAAAAATGGAGTCAAGTTGGTTGACTCAGTATTTCCCACACATAACGATGATACCATTTTATTATTTCCCATTGCATAAAGCTATAGTCTGAAATCCCCTTGCAACTAAATTATCGCCCACCCGCCCGCAAAAAAAAACATCCAACACAACAACCCTCGTAAACAGTTTCTTGCGTCTCCTTCTTCAGGAAACATACAAAATCAATTGAACAAATTTCACGTTACGCAATTTAGAACGATCTGAAACAATACTTGTATGTATACATGTACACAAGTCCCGTGTGTTCTATAATAAGCATGCAACGTTCGGATGGACCTAAGAAGTGTATCATGCCGCTAGGTTTTTCATTCGCATATCAATGGACAGCCCATAACGAATACGACAAATTTTCCAGTTTTACAACCTCCCACCCCCCAGCCACCCTAAATTCACCCCCACCCAAAAAAAAGGTATAAAATGATCAGGAACCTCTAAAATGTCTAAAAACAAAGTTTGAGCTGTTTTCATATTTTTAGTTTTTTTAATATTGCTGCGCCGCCACTGAGACGATTTCTAAAAATCATACGCGTTTTCCATCCTTGCCAAAGTAGTAATACTGTGCCGAAATTTCATTAACATCAATTGCGTAGTTTCTACATTATAAAATACAGAACGATCTAAAGCAATACTCGTATGTCATACATCGGAAAAAATTCTAAGTCCTTTGTTTTCTGTAACAGGCATAAGGCAATGTTCAGATAGACCTGAAAAAGTTATTTATAACGCTAGGTCTTCCTTCACAGGTCAGTGGGCAGTCTATTACGAATACAACAAATTTTTCAATTTTACAACCCCCCAACCCCAACCACCCCAATTTTCACCCCCACACAAAAAAGTAGAAACTGATCAGGAACACCTAAAACGCCTAAAAACGAAGTTTGGGGAATATTTGAAATTTTTGGTTTTTTGCTAATTACTCCGCCGCCAATGCACCGATTTTCAAAATTGTAGCAGCATTACCTACTGCGACCTCACAGCATATTGCTGCCCAAATTTCATCAAAATCCATGTAGCGGTTACTGAGATTACGATGCTAGAAAAACGCGCACAGACCGACAGACCGACAGACCGACAGACCGACAGACCGACAGACCGACAGACCGACAGACCGACAGACCGACAGACCGACAGACCGACAGACCGACAGACCGACAGACCGACAGACCGACAGACCGACAGACAGACAGACAGACCGACGGAAATGAGTGACGTGGATTTTCGTTATGTAGACATCACAAAACGCCCAAAAAGCATGTTATCTCAAAATCGAAAATTTTCTCGATTACAATACTCCCCTCACCTATCGGTGTGGGAAGTAAAAAATAAATGAATTGAAATACTCAAAGATATGAACAACAACCACTTGAGTCAGGGAAGCTCCTAGAACGAGGTCTACCTCGTTCAACGTCCACATTTTTTTATTACTGAGCAGACCGCTAAGGCATATCCTAAATACCAAAGTATGGCGACAGCTGTGAAAAGGTTATGTTAGTAGAAATTTGTTAACGCTGTATTTGAATGGGCCAATACCCGCAGGCCTAATAAATACATCTCCTGGCAGTCCATTCCAAGCCTTGGGCACCTTGGGAATAAATGTGTGGTCGTACAACTCGGTTCTGGATGTATGAATAACGACCGCCCGATAAGGTGCCGCGGCCGCGCGGATGCATCTGATAGGATCGGTGTGCGGAAGAACTATAGAGCATAGCTCAGAGGAGCAAACTCCGTTTGAATATCGGTAGAAGGGTGAGATGTCACCAACAACAAGCCGGTGACAAAGTGGCTGAAACTGGCGCGTTAAGGCCGAGACCCCAACATGTCGAAACGCCCTTCTCTGGACGGCACCCAGTAGAGACAGCAGCTCTCCAGACATGAGATCAATACTCCATGCCAGGTCTTATCTGGGCTTTATACAGCATGAGGAGGTTAGGTGATGATAAGTACTATCTCGCTTTGAATAGATACCCAAGCTTTTTACCAGATACTATATGTTTTTTGAATTTGAAAATGGTTTAGTATAAAAACATTTAAGTGATCCACAAAAAAGCGATCACGTAATTCCAAAATACAACATTTTAGCTTGATAGAAATTGCGTCATGTAATTATATTCAATAATAGAATGTAAGCATTCTAACACACGTGACAAAATATTTATTCCGAAGAACTTATTCCCTATGTGGTCAGCACATGTCTTAGTTTTATTAACACGTTGCATAAATATTTTCAACAAACATGAACTTCTAAACTACTAATACTATTTTGTGTAGTATTAGGCTTGTTTTCAGTTTAGTTCAGTTTGAATATTCCATAAAAACGAATATTGAAACTGCACTGACGACTCGCTAATTCTTGTGTCGAGATCCAAATGAAAGGATTAAATTGAAATCGTGTTTAAGTTATGGAGTGAGAAATTAAACAGCCCCATATCCTAATATTTGAACGGAGCTAGATATCTTACCCGAGATTTCTACAGTTCGAAATGGAGTCACATTTACCACTCTCTAGTATGAAAATTGCACCTGTCACTTAACCTACGCCTCAGAGGAAGGTGGTTGTTGTAAAGATCAACATTAGTTTTTTGAGGAATTCTAAGCACCGATTCAAAAACAGAACTGTGTTGAGTACATGATCAAATATTTCAGTATTTCATCCAGATGTGAGTTGAGTGTGTGATTTGTCATTCGTTTGGTCTATACATATATCCTCGTTTCTTCAAAGTTTCCAAGGGATCTATATCTGCACTGTACATAAACCTAATGTCCACGAAGGTAACCCCGTTGTTTGAACTTTGTAGACAAAATAGATGTTTCAACAAATAAATAAATCAAAACGTAGTTATACTCAAAATTGTGTAGACAATGAGCGTCCGAGATAGACCTTTTGAAGTTAGTCCCCTTTATTTCTGTACCCAAAAGGACTGCCAACTCGGGAGGTCTAAGAAATTTAGTTTGATGATACCTTACTGGCCCCACTCTACTCTTAGTCCATCCTGTGGAATGACCATAAGCACATTTTAAGAATCTTCTCAATTTTTCACTAAACCTTTTTCTCTGGGCGACCCTCAAATACCACAGACTTCATATTCTCCTTTCATCTTTGCTAAGGTAACAGTGATGTACCAAAATTACGGCGATTCTAAGTAATATTATTACCGAAATATGTCATATGTATTAAATATACCATAGCTACCTACTGAAAATTGTTATTTTTATTTCTTTAAAGACAAACGCGAGCACGTCTAATTAGTTTTGAAAAGTAGTGGATACCACCAATGAAATGCATGCATATTTTTTGTAGGAGAAAATCAATCTACTCACTTTCTCTCGCCCCAATTTTAGCTTCTCTCTAACTTTTTGGAAATCGTTGAAAGATCCCTAAAATGCTAAGATTATCATTCTGGATCCAGTGAGTCGACCTTCAAGAGCAGCAAATCTTTTGTGTCCCTCTATAATAGCCAAGGATAAAAAAGTTCATTGACATCATAATATAATGATGAATGAATAATGAACATCTCGATATTCCAAATGATGACAGCGCGTTATGTAAAACAGTTCTTGCTGAGTGGTTTGCAGCTAACAAGCTATCACTTAATGTTGAAAAAACTCAGCCCGTCATTCTCAGCCCACGCCATTACGATATGGAGTCCTTAAATTTGTTGGGGATTCGCATTGATAGTACCCTGATCTGAGAAGTGCATGCTGATTGTATTGTAAATGCTTTGTCCTGAGTTGTTTACCTCATTCACAATCTAAAAGAGAAGGTATGTGGTAACATGTTGGTTACAAGATATGATGCCTACCAAAATAAACTATGCAATTTGTATTTGAAAGCACTCTCCTCATATGCAAAAGGTATTTGCCATGCAAAGGCGTTGCATTCGGTACATGTCTGGGTCGAAATGTAGAGGCTCATGCAGGACACAGTTCGGAAAATTAAAAAATTTGACTTTAATACGCGCAATCATTTTGACCTGTTTGTTGCACATTAAGAAAAATTTCAACATTAAGGTGTCAGACAGAGATATTCGTTCATATGAAACTCTAAATAAAAATAACATCCGCCCTAGTCATCACCGTCTTGTAAGACCCAGGAATGGTACAAATTTTTATGGAGTAAAGTGCTTCAATTCATTACCTACTAATGTCATGTCACTGGATCTTAGACTCTCTATATAATCCACAAAGGTTATTTAATAGAAAAACGTCCTTTATCATTGATGGGTAGTTGAATAACAATTTCTGTGATGTGGCTTGAGTTTTCTGTTCTCTTATACTAGTATTCTGTGTGTCATTCTAACTCGTATTAGTCTCATTGTGATATCTGTTTGTTAATTGTTATATGTTTGAGAATTGATATATCCCGTATTCTAAACAACTTTTTGTATTTAGGTCACTGGATTTTAAGACTTTCCATATGATGATTAAAGTTTATTTAATAGAAAAACGTTCTTTATTATTGATGAGTATTTGACTAACAGTTTCTGTGATTTGGTTTGAGTTTCCTGTTTCTCTTATACTAGAATTTTGTCTGCTTTTGTGGCTCGTACTGGTCTCGTTGTTATCTGTTTTTTAATAATTGTTATATGTTTGTGAATTGACATATCCCATAATCTGAACAATTTTTTGTATTTCAGGCTTACTATCGGAAGAGTATTATTTTCCCATCTTTTTATTCAGTTTATTCATGACAGTTTGTAATATTATTTATATTTTCTGAAACCTCATTTTACTATGATCTGTGTTAACACTTCTGTGGGTGAGGTTGTAATATTATTTATATTTTCTGAAACCTCTTTTTACTATGATCTGTGCTAGCACTTTTGTGGGTGAGGGTTCGTTTTAGCGAAATCCGAAATGGAGTTTGAGATTGGTGTCATTTGGCGTAGATTGACGTCCTGTGCCGAACGACATCACTCCCGGAAACGCTCTGGTGACAAACTACGATATTTTTAAAACCCAGGAACTAATCTAACATAACCAAACTTGTCGAATTATTGTAGTCAAAATGGGTGTCAATTTTGGTACCTCAGCTAACACGAACTAACCAAATCTGGTCAAGGCACAAAGGGGTATCAAGCGACTCGGCTTTGGCTCAAACTGTATCAAACGTAGATGGAGCTTTGACAGCGTTTTCTCATTTTGTGAAAGGACTAATTCGACTCAGGACACCAAGCAGAATCGACCAATGCTTGTTTAACCTCCAATTAAACCCATTTTGACTTCAATAAGTCAAAGGTTCGGGATTAGTTAGGCTTTGTACTGAAATTTCATGGTGACCTAGAATTTTACCGAGTCATTTCCTAAGTCTAGGAGCGGTGTCGTTCGATCTAGGGCATCTATCTGCGTCGATTGAGACTCCTCTTAACTCTCATTTCGAGTTTCGCTGAAACGAACTTCAGCACTTCTTTGTATTAACACTGATAAATTACTACTACCGGATATCACTACTTTCCAAGTACTTCTTGTTATTACTGCACCGTCACTTCCTTGGTAGTTTCATTATAAGCGGTACACCTTTATAGCGACTACTATTTCCAATGCGTCATAAAACTGTATAGGTATAGATTTTTGGTTCGGATATGGTCTTCACTCAATGACCCCTTAAATTTCTGCTCTAGGTACCACACTGATAAGTTTTTATCGTTCAGTCAGGTAATAACAGGATGAGTAGGTCCTGGCTTGAGGCCACTAATAAAAGTAAACAAACCGAAGCAAATGCTCGTCTTGAAACTATACAATCTTTGAAAACTTTCCCCTTTCTGGACTTGAAACTTTCGTGTGTTGGCAGGGCGCGCAGAAGATTTCGCTGGCGATCCCGCAAAACAAAGTTCTGACGGTGAAGCAGATACTGTCGAACTTTCCCAATATGGACAAGGTGGAAAAAGGACCGAAGGAAATCTTTTCGCCGGATATCCAGAAGGACCTGCTCTTGCTCGAGGAGCAAGAAGGATCCGTCAACTTCAAGTTTGGAGTTATTTACATGAAGCAGGGACAGACCAGCGACGACGAGATACTTAGTAATGGTAAGTGGATGAAATAATCCTCAAAATTAACTTGCGAGCGTTGGTTCTTTGGGCCCTTATACAACTGTGGGAATTGGGATTTAGAAAAAATATGTTATTGAATTTTTATGTATTTTAGAAATTTATTATTAATGAAACATTGATATTTAATGAAAAAAGCTTAAAAATAATATTTTTTCAATCCATCATAAACAATTAAAAATTGATATAATTGGAAACAAAACCACATGACTATGAACACGCCAGGATTGGTCACCATAGTTGCGATATCATATAATGTTAAAACTCTATCTCAGACCATGGCGCACAAATATCACGGGATTGACAGTCGATCCACAGACTATTTCTGTGTTATTTTCACATGACCGTGATCCGTGACATCGTCCGCCACAGTTGCCAGGTCTAGTGAAATTTCACTAGATCTAGTGATTTTTCTCTAATATAGTGATTTAGTGAAAACCTCTATGTAAACGTCATATTCTATGATTTTTTCACACTGACATTTTGCGTCACACATTTTATTTTTAATATCTTGATCTTATAACATGGCATACATGTTTAACATATTTGCTTGATTATATAGCATTTTTTATAACGAATCCATTTTGAACTAAAACTTTAATTTTCTCTTAAAATTATACAATTTTGAGACCCCATACCGAAGTTTTGGTTAGGGGACCACCTTTTATGACTAATCATGAAGTATTCAGCAGACTATTCAAGTACCCACAACAAAAATTAGAAATCCGATGCCAAGTTTTTACAGAATGCTCTATTGAAACTTTTTACTCTCGGAAATCATTTATGCTATTACACCTTAAATGCAGTCTTATACTGACTGCGTTTACCACATATTACAACAAATTTGTGATACCAATAGATAACTAGGAAGATGAGCATGTTTTCCCCGCAAAGTGCACGGTTGATTTATTTGGTGATTTTTTAAGATAAATTCATTTTTTTTTGTAATGCTTCTTGAATTCACTATTCAACATTTGCTGATTTTGACACTAACTATCTCGCCAAGTGTTTCATACATGATCACTTTCTTTAAGTCGATAATATCGTAATAGTATATTTTTTAAGGACTAATAACACAAATTCTAAAATCCAACAATAACATTTTGTTTCATTAGTTTTCGTTTGGAGGTCTACATTTTAATGAAGATCTCTAAAATTCAATTTATCTTGGAAACTGTTAGGAATTTGACATGGTCAATGTATTAGCTTACCACCTCCCCAAATTGAAGTATCGAATTACCAATCACCATGTATATACATAGTTTACGTTGATTTTTACATAATTATGTACTAAGTATATATGTCGTCATTTTCATTTGCACCGCCCCCCCCCCCCCACCAGCAGAGGCGGCAAAACAAATTCAAACCTCGTGAAATTCTAGTGATTTTTTCAAGCGTCATCTAGTGAATTCTTGAATTTTGACCTGGCAACACTGTCGTCCGCTCCGTTTCTTTTGTGTACGTGTTAGGTTATGTGGTATTTGAATGTGTGGTTTCAATAATCAAGCTTTTTAAAATTAACCTCACTTATTGTGTACTTTAAAGCAAAGAAAAGGGTTAAATTGATATAAAGTCTGGATGAAGAGCGTCCGTATCTTTACATTCTCTGTGAATCATAAAGAGACGTCATTTATTAATTTATTTTTATTTATGACGTGTAATGTAAAAGTGGTAAATCTGACAACATTGCAGTTATTCTGCATATTTAAAAACTTTGTAGTAGTTTTAGAGATATTTAAGCGTTCCCGTACTTCATACTCTACTCATACTAGTGGTGTTGTCGTATCTGACTAATTAATCGAAACAAAATTTTGCAATTATGAGACTCACTAAATTAGACATGTGCAATTCATTGCAACAACAATAAGTAGGGCATTCCGTTCAAAATAACAAAATTATGACGTGAAACATAAAAGTGGTTACTCTAACAATATTGCTGTTAGCATTTTTGAATTCTGCGTGTTCAAAAACTTCTAGATATCGAATTTTATTGTTCCAGCTTTGGCAGGTACATGGTTATCTAGTTGGTAATTTAGATTAACCCAGTTAATTGTTGCTGCTATCGAAAATCTAATCCTGGCTCGAACTGCAATGCAAGTTCTACCATAGGAAGGATTCAGTATATCTTTGGGCGATCCTCAAAGTAAAGCTTTTAAACTGCCATGTCATTTTCTGGTGACCGAGATATAAATACTTTTAAAGCAATGTTTGCCATCCTTTCATTTACCATAACTCCTTTTAACACTACATCTATAAATCAGAATGTCGGATGCACTCTCAAAAAGCACGAGATGAAGACTCTATTCAGGCCAGAGAATATACGCTGCTTTCATAACTATGGAGGAATAAATGGGGCCGTATGGAACAGCCACATAAATATTGAACACATTGCGCGTATATTAAAAAAAAGAGCACAACGGGCGGAATAAGATGTTATCAATGTAAAAGGTCTGTATTTCCAATTTTTTCGGAGAGTTATTGCTAGTGTTTCTTTTACAGGGATGTTCTTCCTCAATACGTATCCTTTCAACAGTACATATAATCTTTACAAGCGAAGTAATTCATGTACTTCTGATCTCTACATAACTTCTTATAATATGAATAGTGGTTCCCACACCGTAGGTGGAGTTATGTGTTATAATACGTTTTTCGACGTCTTATCATGATTACATCACATAAACCCTATGTCACTGTTGGCCTCTCTGTCTGTCGATCTGGGACATGCTATGCAGTGAAGTCGTAAAAAATTCCCACAACCGCTCCAAACTTGAATTTTAAGCGTTTTAGGGATAATGATAATTTTCTTTTTTTTGAGGATGATAAAACTGAACTGATGGTAATAACTTGCACTGCACCGATGTCGGTAAAATGGGATGTGTGGCATAATTGGATGTGTGGCATAATGCGAGATCACAGTAGGTTATGCTGCTATAGGTTTGAAAGCCGCTGCATTGGCGGTGGCGTTAATATAAAAAAACGAAGGTGGTCGGATCCGTCCCAAACTTTGTTTTTAGGCATTTTAGGAGTTTCAGAGAGGAAGCGAAATTGATGTAAGGCATCAAATCCAAAAAATGTTATATCAAAGAATTGCTTTAAAAAAATGACGCTGTTGATATTATTATATGTGTGGAATTTTTCATACATATTACACTTCATAATTCTGTAGCAAATTATTAGCTTGATCATTGCCACATAAAGACTTGAACGCGTATTTAGGTCTCCGAGAAGTGGCTTCACGCTGGGTTATGCTGCACATTAATAAATACTACTCGTAAGTTAAGTCCAAACACGTATAAGCAAAACAATAACATCGTGTTTCCACCTTAACAATAAAATAGCAAACAGAGAGCTAAAGATCTACGTTAACACCACCTTGCCGCCCTATAATCCCACACCGAAATACCTAGGTGTCACACTAGATAGATCACTGCCATTTAAAAAAACATATTTAGCCCATCGCAGCCAAATTAACCAGTAGAAATAATGTACTGCAAAAATCGTATGGAACCTCCTGAGGCACTTCCGCTTCTACGCTCCGTACTTCGACCTTGAGCCTCTGTTTCTCTGCTGCTGAATTTTGCTCGCCAGTGTAGCTAGGCAGCCAACATACTAGACTGATAGTCGCCCAGTTAAACTCGTCTATGAGAACTATCACGGGATGCATCAGATCAACCCCAACTTACTGAATACCAATACCATCAATCGAGAAAATGCCCTTCTCATTCTCTTTATCCCCAATCCACGAAGATATACCTGATTTCTCTTTGCGTAGATTACGATCCAGAAAACCACCAATTACAACAGCTTTCAAACTGTACTATAGAGAGAATAAATAAAAGAGGAAGAGAGGCTTTATGGTGGCCAGAACCACCAGAGCATAGGCCTACAAACGAGCCCTTTTGCACCTCTCCTTTCCCTAGCTTCCAAGTCCAGCCCTCATCGCAAAGGTGAGGATGTCCTTGGGTCCTGCCCATCTTACATACTCAGGTGCAAGGACCCTTAAACGAAGTATAGGCTGCCTGTGATACTCAAGGGCTTCACAGCTACATAGATTATGTGACGAGGACTCTTCCTACTCGCCACAGCGTGTACATGTCGGATCACTTGCCACTCCCATCACATAGAAGTGACATTTGAAGGCGTTATGACCGGACATCAGGCCGACAAGTAGTCTTATCCGGCTCCTGTCCAGGGAGACAGAACGGCCCACCTTGGCCAGAGGTCCTAAAATAAGTTCGACAGCTTCACCAAGATGTCCAGATACTCCATTTCATAAGAAGCTGATTTTGCGTCCGCCATTTCATTGCCACCAACTCCAGCATGACTCGGCCCCCCCATAAGTGACATGTGATGTCTTGCCGTAATGTCGTCCAAGACCTTCCTACATTGCAGAGGGAGCCTTGATGTAAGCCTAGAAGCACTTAATGCTTTTAATGCTGCCTGGCTGTCAGAGCAGCTATCCGCTTACTAAGCATCTGAATTTCATGAATACGAGAGGCACAAGCACTATTGCCTTAGTTCACTTTCGTACTTCAAAACACCCACAGGGCTACTGAATAAATGTGCCGGTATTGCGCTTAAGCCGGCGCCATATATGCGGTACTCGGCGAGCAACGAACCCCGATTAATTGCTATTCGGCTATGTGGCTGCAGGATTTTACCCGAATACTCGCCATATGCCGAGCACCGAGCATTCAGCCGGCGCCATAGCCGGCGCCACACATGCGGCATTTAGGGAACAACGAACAGCGAATATTCGCAATTCGGCAAACGCTTACTAGTGTGGCTGAGCAGTTTGTGCGAATGGTAGGAATTTGCCGAACACAAATAAGTACCCGAATACTGACACAGAAACAGGAACAGGGCCGGACTAGAGAATTAAAAACTTTATTCGCATTGTTTATTTGTTAGCATGGTAGCATTTTTGAATTCTGTGTGTTCAAAAACCCCCAAGTATTGAATTTCATCGCCCCAGCTGTGGCAGTTTTGGAAATATTTAAGCCTTCCGGTACTGTTTACTGAGAAGGCGGTGAGGAACACCAGTTGAAACTTGTTCATGCTGTAAACCATTATTAGGGAATACTTCTATATTAAATAAAATATGCAATGTGTTTGTTCTATTAATAAAAATCGGGGATATTTGTTTGTAAATTTAGAAAAATAATTTATAACTTGGCAATGTCGCAAACGCTAAAAAAATTACAAGGCGAGATAGGGTATTAGTAGATATTTCGATTTAAAATAAAACGTACAGGGTGTTACATTTAGAAAAAACCAAGTAAAATGACCTTCAAATTACCGTAATTTAAAATTCTACCAATAACACCCTGCACATTGCTGGTGTCATCCAAAATAATATTTATTTAATATTTAAGTAACTCGCTGTATATTATTGAGAAAAGTTAAAGGAATATATCAATTTGGAGGTATTACTTGCGACCTTGCAAATCCGGAAATTAATAGAAAATAAATTATAACTTGGCAAGATAGCAATAATATTTTAGGGTTTAATAGAGATCAATGATGGAAACGAGAAGAATTAAAAAAAAAGTAATAGTACCATATAAAAGAATCAAGTTGATCACTATCCTACTTTCCCGAAACACCCTGTATATTTCAGAATATTTTTAGGATGACGTTGTTTCTACTGTCGATAAATTTTAATAATAAATAAGTTTTAATTTGCTACGAATATTCGGGCTTTCCCATTCCCTTTCTTCTCGAAACTAAACATAGCCAACTACGCACATGTAGGGCGATACGTGCTCGGGCAACACAAATGCCATCTAGCTGAATCTGTATGATTTATGGTTGTGCCTGTATTCTTAGGGGCTGAAGTAGATATTGGTAAGTTATTTTCGAGAAATAGGGTAAGGTAGGGTAAATCGTATCACTTTTATAAAATCGGTCTATACAACCTCAGTCTATTATATTACAAAAAATAAATTATTTATTCTGACAGAGAACTATCTTCTTCTAAAAAAATAACAACAACCTAAACGAAATTCTTCCAAAAAAACCAAGAAAATAAGTAAAATCGAAGTGATGCAAAAGGTACGATCTAACGAACTTGTTTGATAAATCGTACCTGTTGGTACGGTAAATCGTACCTATCGGTTGATACTAAAAACATTTTTATATAACTTTATTACTAACTACAGTTTACACATGGGTACATATTTTTCAACTTTTCCCTTTTCCAGCACAGTTTGAGTGGGCTCACGACATATATTTCGTGCACTGGACCATGTCTTCTATCATGTAATCTCCACATATAAGGCAATAGCAATCTGATGGACCCATTTCTATATCGACACTGTTTTGAGTTATTTATAATTATTGGAAGAAGCTGACGGTTTTATCTCTGAAAGTACCCTAGAAAGATTTTTTTCGTACCACAGGCTCGACTTTTTTTATTGTGCCTACTTGAAGTATGATTTCCAGAACTAGGCGAGGTGCGACTTATCAAACTGTGTTCGTTATTACCTTTTCAGAATTTTTGGTAAATATATACTAACAAAATTATGCTCTGAAACTCGCATACAATTCAACATAATGGTGTAGTATCCATCTATAATACAAATAATGGCGGTATATCTCACCTGGTAGATAATAATCCTTCTGAAACAGTACCACAAAACTACAAGCTAAAATGCGGATGAAACATAACCTCTGTTTCAAGCCGAAACGCCACCTACAGCATAAAACTTACAAATACCTACTTGATAATAGTGAACCAGGCTTTACGAAAAAACATATACATAGATGTCAGCCAATATGCTAGATATAGGGAAAAATATGAGTGGTACGATTTACCCTACTTTACCCTAACTCATTTCTTCTTTTTTCTTGATTTAGACTGCTATTACAGCCAGTGAGCGAATTGACGCTTAAGAAATATAGTTTGATTCTTTGGAAACTAATGCTGGATAAGGTATAGTGTGCTAAAAAGTAATCATTTTCGTTGTGCCTCAGTAATCTCACTGACGATATACCGAGTACCTGTTTTTTCAGAATGCCCCTTTAGTAAGGTTTTTATTGTATAGAGACCAAACATAAAACGGAATCGAAGAATAACACGAAAGGTACACGATTTATCCACGAAAGGTAATTAACCGCAGGCAGGGACATCGCCCTTAGATCAAATAACTTTACCGTCACTTGGAAACATCAAGCTGAAATAGAAATCCAATTCCCTAAATTCCTCCTGTGTTTGACTGAATAATTTCAGCAGTCGATCAAAAGCAGGAGTGGGGTGGAAAATTGATGATATTCACTAAGCGAATGCTTTGTTCCTTTGTTGTAGTATGGAAGAAACACCAGGGAGTTCGGCGTTCAAAATTAATGAACGAAATATATCGCCCCTACAATTTTGATACGTTTTTCTACACCTACAAAGATCAGAGGTACTCTATACGAAAATATTTTTATTTTGAAATGTTAGCAAGTTACATTTATATTTTTGCATGCCATACGATGGGTTAGTGAGGTATTGTACTGTGAAAATGTTTTATGTAGGAAAAAATCGCAGCACTACATTGGCGCTGGCGCTGCCGCTAGTGTTATGAGGGCACTAGATAAACGGTTGGCTACAGCAATAGTATCCATACGCTACTCAAAATCATTCGATCGAATCAACCATAAACTTTTATGCGCTAAGCTGAGGTAAATAGGTTTTGATGAAACAGGTGTTAGATTTGTCCGGAATTCTATGGCGGGTCACTTAAAATTTGTCACCACTAATAACCAACAATCTGAAGTATCCTTGTTCCACAGGGCTCAAGTTCCGGCCCGGTGTTATTTTTAATATATAAGTTTGACATATAAAGCTGTGGGAAATTCTGAAATACAGACATTCGCTTTTTATACGCAAATCATTTATCATTTAACTTTGATAAAACACACGGCTTGTTGGTCTGTTCGGACAATAAAAGAGGAAATGTAGAGGAATCGTTTCATTTAACACTTGATAGGGTCTTGTTAAGGGGCCTGGGTGTCTACACATATAACTTAGATGAGAAAATCTTCGGGTTGTGGCCAAAATTTTGAAAAAGAGACTGGGTCTCAGCATGGAGGAGACTCTGGTGCTAACAGCCAAGCTTTCGGCAATGTTTATTGCCATCTTCAGGGCTTTCTACATAGTTAAAGAAAAAGAAAAAAGATTTAGTTTCAAAATGTATAATAAATTATTAAAGTTATGCTCACAACGTTGAGGTTTGCCAATTTGAAAACAGCAATTGCATTGAGTGCAAACGACTTCTTAATGCAAATAAATAATCGTCACAATTTTTCATAAAATCTTTCAAAACCTATGCTATCATGGCGTTTTCCACTAACAGGTCAGGAAACAAACGAACATATACTTGTAAATTACAAACACACAGGAACGACCTTTACGTGTTGAAATTTTAAAAAACCCGTAGGTGTATTACTAAATCCGGGGTTGGAAAACACACATTTTATGATCTATTTTTTTCTTAAATAAATGATGATGTTGAACCTAACTATTTTAAGAGAACTTTTCTGGAAATGGTACATATTAGGAACACCCCTAACAATTTAAATAAGAAGTCTGACATTGATGGTTTGAGCTGCATTTACTCTTATATCTTAAACATGGAGAAGGAAATGTTTTCTGGTTTTCCTTCACGACCTTAATAGTCTTGTTGGAGTCTCGGAAAGTTTTCCTTTTTCGTCTTTATATATCTTCCACGACAATTTTATTATCCTACTTTAGGCCACCGTGAATTACGTTTTACAACTGAGATCTTGGTTTCTTCAGTGTTTTTTGACTTTTCAGGTTTTTGTTTTCTCACAGTTGGTATCGTTACAACTGTCAATATAATTAATATTAATAATTCATATGTCAATCGTTTTCCCTTCCTGCTTTCTGCTTCCACATTTCACTAAGTAACGGCCATTTTATCACCTGTTAGTCCTACCTAGATCATAAAATGTGTGTTTTCAAACCACGGATTTAGTAATACACCTACGGGTTTTTTAAAATTTCAACATGTAAAGGTCGTTCCTGTGTGTTTGTAATTTACAAGTATATGTTCGTTTGTTTCCTGACCTGTTAGTGGAAGACGCCATGATAGCATAGGTTTTGAAAGATTTTATGAAAAATTGTGACGATTATTTATTTGCATTAAGAAGTCGTTTGCACTCAATGCAATTGCTGTTTTCAAATTGGCAAACCTCAACGTTGTGAGTATAACTTTAATAATTTATTATACATTTTGAAACTAAATTCTTTTTTGTTTTTCTTTAACTATGTAGAAAGCCCTGAAGATGGCAATAAACATTGCCGAAAGCTTGGCTGTTAGCACCAGAGTCTCCTCCATGCTGTGACCCAGTCTCTTTTTCAAAATTTTGGCCACAACCCCAAGATTTTCTCATCTAAGTTTTTTAAATATCTGTAATTTAACAACCAAAAAAGGTATCAAAACAAGGTCACCGAACTCTCTGCAAGATTTCTTATTGAATTTAATTTTTGTATTATTACCCTGAGTTTAACGGTACCGCCACAGTGTCAGTAGGTCGGTCGCTATCGGCTCCTCTCGATGCGAAATCGTCTTAGCCCCCGTTCACATCGGACGCGCTTCGCTTGGAGCATCGCGCTTTGCTTACCGCCTAGCGTTGAAGCGAGGGGAAACCAACCCATACATTTAGATGCAGCCGTTCACATCGAGCGCATAGCGCTACGCTTACCGCCTAGCGTAAAGCGAGGGGAACCAACCCATACGTTTAGATGCAGCCGTTCACATCGGGCACATAGCGTAGCGCTAAGCAAAGCGCGATGCTCCAAGCGAGGCGCGTCCGATGTGAACACGGGCTTAGCGGCGGTCCCTACCCTCTTAAATCGTACTCTAACAGCAAATATACTGGGAATAGAAATTCATAATAAACTAAGATTCTGGAACCACACGCGCACGCCCGTTATCATACTGTGCATACGCCTTTTTATCCGAACCAGTTCGGGACGTATCCGCGAAAATCTCTAATGTCTCTATAATATTTTATAAGTATTATGTACAACTTCTGTATAAAAAGAATTATTTCAATAAATGTGTATGTTTTGTGTGCTACTATAAAGGAGTTTTACATCCGGGAAACATCGATGTTTGCACATCGCGCATCGGCCCTGCCAATGTTTCCGGATACTATCGATCGACTATCGATAACCAATGCTTAGTGAACACTACTGATTCATCAAGCAGTATAATCTGTTGCTGATGGTAATGATATTTCCAGCACAGTGAACTAGCACATGAAATAATACAGAAGCTATAATGGAGGATAAATGATCGATAACCACGTGAATGGAACCTTAATCCACTTAGATTATAGCCCATCAGATTGCACATTCAGACGCAATTAACTGGCACATAGCCATTAGTAATAATATACTATCTAATAATTAGACGATATTGATTTGATATAATTAGGGTTAACAGACGTTTACGCTGTTTACCACTTTACACAGCTCATCAGGCACCTGGTATAATTTGGTTTGATCATGACATTCATCTACCGGCTTATATAATCTCCTCACGTTACAATGTACAAGGTGGCTATGACGAATGGAAAATACTTTAGGAGAAGACTCCGCAGCTTATTCGCAACAAAAAAAGTCATATAAGGCCTTTACGGAAACACTGATCTGGATCCGGATAGATCAGTTATATGTCAAACAGCTGTCAAGTGGGATTTATGATTCCATGAATTTAAGGGACATAAAACAACGAAAAATATGGTTTAACAATAAAAAACAGATGGTAAAGTAAAGCAGCTACTGATCTGAATCATCCGATCGCAATCACTTACTGTACAAGAGTGAACTACCCTATTTCTGGCCGATCCCAGATCACTTTCCGAACGTCAGGATCGGTGATCCAACTGATCGGGTTAACCCGATCACAGTTTCCGTAAAGGCCTATAAAGTAGGGTACGATTTTGAACTGTTTCACAGATAAATTGATTTCTAGAGATTTTCATTAAAATGCAGACCTCCAAATGAAAACTAATAAAACAAATTTTTATTGTCGTATTTTGGAATTTTTGGTACTTGGAAAATATACTATCATCACGCATCGACTAAAAGAAAGTGATCATGTATCAGACGTTTCGCGAGATAGTGTCAAAATCAGCATGTTTTGAAAAGTGACTTCAAGAAACGTTACAAAAAAAGGAATTTATCTTAAAAAATCACCAAATAATCGACCGTGTACTTTACGGTAGACACATGCCCATCTTCCGAGTTATCCATTGATATCACAAAATTGTTCTAAATGTGGTAAACATAGGCAATGAGATTGCGTTTAAGCTATAAGGCATAATCGATTTCAGGGAGCGCAAAATTTCAACAGACCATTTGACAAAAACTTGTTATCGGGTTTTTAATTTTTGTTATGGGCACCTACTAATAATGTGCTATTACACCACGATTAGTCGTAAAAACTGCTCGGTTGACCAAAACTTAGGTATAGAATAGAATAGAATAGAATAGAATAGAATAGAATATTTATTAAGCTAGAGAATGTCAATACATTTTTAGCGTGTCAAGTCATAAGTTCCAGTACATAAAATATACATATACCGTAAACATGCAGATGTAAAACACGTACAATTTGATACATACACGTAACGAACAGACAACAAATTAAACATTAATAATAAATAATTACAAGTTATTAATTAATTAAAAGTCAATTAAAATATAAGTATCAGCAGCTGCTGCTTAAATTCATCTAAACTGTATGGGGCCATGTCAATACAAAGATGTTTGAGTTTTCGTTTGAAGCCGCTCATTGGAAGGGACGTAATACTTGGAGGTAATAAGTTAAAAAAATCTATTCCCATAACTCTGGACTTGGATATTCGTGTACGAGGCTGGATTAATTTATATTTCCCTCGTGTATTGTGGCTATGTATGCTCTCTAATGTTTGATATTTTTTAATGTTATTTTTAATATATACTAAATTTTCATAAATAATTTGCCCATAGACTGTCATTATTTTGAATTTCTTGAATATTGGTTTACAATGCTCTGTGTTTTTTGCTTTTATTATACTGCGTACTGCAGCCTTCTGTACCAGAAAAATTTTCTGAAGCTGTGTTGCAGATGCATTTCCCCAAATGAGAATACCGTAGCTTAAAACAGAATGGAAAAGTCCGTAGTAAGCGATTAATGCAGCTTCACTGTCAACCATAGATGATGTTTTTCTTATGGCAAACACTGCCCTCGAGAGTCTACTACACAGATTGTCGATTTGTGCTGTCCACGATAGATGAGAGTCAAGATCAATGCCCAGAAATCTTGCTTCGGTTCTTTCTTCTCTATTGCTTAAACAGAATGTACATATCTCCGTTTTTTCGTTATTTAGAAACAATTCATTTGAATTAAACCATAGGCTGGCATGCTTGATTATTTTTGCTACATAAAAATCTTTACTGATTATTTCCTCTATATCTATACTAACGCTGAAGGTCGTGTCGTCTGCATACATTATTGTTTCCACCGCGATATTAGTGAGAGTTAGCATATGTCTAGATATGTCGTTAATATACATGATAAAAAGGAATGGACCAAGTATCGAACCTTGCGGAACTCCCCTCTTAGATGTTAACGTTTCACTAGTTTTGCCATTTGCCCAAACCTGCTGTTTTCTGTTACTTAGGTACGACTGTATTACTTTGTTGGCTTGACCCCTTATGCCATAGCGTTCAAGTTTCATTAGCAAAATATTATGGTTGATACAGTCAAAAGCCTTTGAAAGATCGGTAAAGATACATATCAAGGGGTCCTGATTTTCAAACGACTGGTAAATGTTGTCCACTAGTTTCATGATAGCATCTGTAGTCCCTTTCCCTTGTCTGAAGCCGAATTGGTCATTCGTTATGATCCGGTTTCTGTCCACATAACGTACCATCTGATCTAACAATGCATATTCTATTATTTTAGACAAGCTAGGTGTAATGTGTATTTGTCTGTAATTTTCTGGAAGAGTGTTATCTCCCTTCTTATAAATTGGAATAACCTTTACTACTTTACAGAAACTCGGAAAGTATCCCTCGGAAAAACAGGCATTTATCATATTGGCTATTGGATCAATTATGTATTCGGAGAATTCAATGAGTAGAGATGTACTAACACCATATACGTCAATTGTTTTTTTGTTTTTCAATTTCTTTATATACGATAAAACGTCTTGAGATGTTACCGCGCGTAGGAACATAGAATTAGTTTGGCATCTTATGTATTTAATAGTAAGGTCTTCCGTTTTTGTACACATTTTCGTTATTTCTTCGGCATGATTCACAAAGTATTGGTTCAGATTATTCACGTCCATTCCATCTAAAGCTGTTTTTGATTTTTCCCTCCCGCACTCTTGATTGATCACTTTCCAGATAGCCTTAGTTTTATTATCAGATTGTGAAATGAAATTTTTGTTTTGGTTAACCTTAACCTCTTTTAATTCATTGTTATATTGAGTTTTACATTCCGTGTAAAGATTCTTGTTCTCCGGACATGGTTTACTTTTATAGTTTTCATGATAAAAAAGCATGAGTTGTTTTAAATGATCTAATTCAGGTTCTGAATATTTTCTACGCTTTTTAATTCTTTTAGCAATCAGTGGAAAACAGTTGTTAAAATGGAATAGGAAAACTTTACAGAAAGCATTAGCTTTCATTTCTGCCGTTGGCGCATTGTAGACTTCTGACCAAGATTCTCTCAGCAGACAATTACTAAAAATATCTTTATTCTCTCGAGTGAAGCGCCTAATATTAACAGTTTCCTCAGTAGGGATACAGCTTTGATCATACACCAGCATTTGAGCATCATGATCTGAGATAGCGATATCGATAATTTTAGTCTGCTTATACAAGAAATTACAAAATATATTGTCTGGGCATGTCATAGATCCGTTAAATTGTCTAGTATATTGACTGATGGTAGCACGCATGTTAAACTGGAGTAAAAGATTAATAATGAGATTTGTTTTATAATCAGGATTCAAAAAACTTAAGTTAAAATCTCCACAAATAATCACCCTAGCATCACAGTAATGCGTATTAATATCAAGGAGGGCTTCTTGCAGAATATCGTAAAAAGTATTAAAGTCAGAGTTTGCTGATGGTGATCTATATAAAACAAGTATTACTAAATTTACCTTTCTTATGAAGACAGCTGTCATTTCGCAGTGGAGTTCTTGAGAAAGGTCCTTTATTTTTTTGAGCTCAATTCCTGCCAGGGTTTCATGAATGTATATACTCACGCCTCCATGTATATGGACCACCCTACAATAAGCGGCCTTCAGAACGAAACCCGAGATATTATAACATGGGAGTTCATCTTCACGCAGCCAGTGCTCAGTTATACATAACACCTTTAAACCGCTTACACTTTTAATAAAATCCTCTAGAATTAAAATCTTATTTCTAATACACTGAACATTAAAGTTCATTATGGATATGTCTTTTATACCCGCATTTGCTGTATCTGCACTTCTGTTGTTGCTTGATATTCTTCTTACGGTATTAGGATTTTCATTGTCCTCCGCCTGGCCGAAAAAACCGAAAAGGTTTAATGAGACATCCTGATGGCCAATTTTGAGGACTAAAGACTTGATTTACCAGGTCCTTATCAATTTTTACTTTGAATGATTCAGTTCTTCCATTCTTCCATTGCGGTAACGCTTCTATTTCAACTTCTCTGTCCGGAAAAATACCTTCTAGGTGGTCTCTAATACCTTGAATACCCGCACCAGGTGCTATTCTGCCTACATATATGAAAGTTTTACGTGGTACTGCTTTTATATGGGTACCATTCTGTCCCGTGCCAAACACAACACGTTTAGATCTGGGTCCTCGTTTATAATTTATTGGTTTCGTATCCCCCTCGTATATCGACGAAGGATTATCGTCAGAATTTATTTTACTTATTCCACTAATTGACTCACCATTTTTCTGGGTTTTAGTAATATTCCACGGCTTTTTATTTTTATTGTGTTTCTGAATTTTTTGCGTATTAGAAGTCGGGTGGCCGTCCGTGTTTATTATTTCTTGCTCTATTGTTGTGCATGTGGAAGAAAATGATACATTAGCCGAGTTCACTTCATCGTTTTTCTCATACGTATTTTCTATTGCAACCAATGTGTCTTCTTTTTTGTTGTTTAGTACTTGGAGCTTGGCTTCCAAATCATTGATTCTCTCCAGAAGTGGTTCAACTTTTTCTGCAATTGCTCTTCCAATTATGTGGGAAAATTCATCGCTTTTTAAAAACTGTATAACAATATTCTCTGCTTCTTCTACACTATGACCTTTTCTTGTATTAACCATCGTGTACAATTTTCTAGCAGGATATACACACAAGAATTTTCGTCGGTCAGGAGCGATTTAAAACACGTCCACTTATCACGACAGCCACAATACAATCTCGGGTCTCAAAATTGTATATTAGAAGAAAACTTCAAGTTGTAATTTAAAATCGATTGGTCTTGAAAAGTCGCTAAGTAATCTCTTAAAAGTTGCTAGGTAGTCAAGCAGAACATGCAAGCCGCGTTCCAAAGTATCGTGTATCCGTAGATTTTCACTCTCATTCACATATGAGAGGTAAATAATCCAGAACGAGGTAGGTCTAAAATTAAGCATGTTATCTTTAGTGAACGCTATGGATCAGTCATAAACGTATATACAGGGTGTCCAGTTAGTGTGTAATTCTTCGATATCTCTCAAGGTATACCTGATAGAAGAAAATGTGAAATACAAACGTTATTTAGTTACTTAAGACGCATATTATAAAATATTTTGAAATATACAGGGTGTTGCGGGAAAGTAGGATAATGATCAACTTGATTTTTTTATATGGAACTATAACTTTTTCTTAACTTCTTCTAGTGTCCATCAACGATCTCTATTCAACCCTAAAATATTTTTGGGCTCGATTGCGACGTTGCCAAGTTTTAATTTATTTTCTATTAATTTCCGGATTTGCAAGGTCGCAAGTAATACGTCCAAATTGAAATATTCCTTCAACTTTTCTCAATAATATTATAGAGCAAGTTACTTGAATATTAGGTGGATATTAGTTTCGATGTTACCAGCAATTTGTATCTATAGGGTGTTTTTGTCAGAATTTTAAATTACGGCAACTTGAAGGTCATTTTACTTTGTTTTTTTAAATGTAACACCCTGTATTTTTTATTTTAAATCGAAATATCTACTAATACCCTATCTCGCCATGTAATTTTTTTTTCGCGTTAGCGACGTTGCCAAGTTATAAATTATTTTTCCAAATTTTTAAACAAATATCCCCGATTTTAATTTCTTTTAAACAGAATCCTCTACTTATTTTTATTGCAATGAATTGCGCATGTCGAATTTAGTAAGATCTCGCAATTTCAAATTTTGTTTATATTAATTACTGAGATACGGCAACACTGCTTTTTCAGTAAACAGTACAGGAACGCTTAAATATTTCCAAAACTGCCACAGCTGGAGAGGTGAAATTCAATACTTGGAGGTTTTTGAACATACAGAGTTCAAAAACGCTAACATCAGTGTTGTCAGATTTACCAATTTTACGTCATAATTTTGAATGGAATGGCCTATTTATGAAGTCTAGCGTAAAAGTGGTAAGTCTGACAACACTGATGTTAGCGTTTTTGAATTCTGTATGTTCAAAAACCCCCAAATATTGAATTTCACCTCTCCAGCTCTGACAGTTTTGGAAATATTTAAGCGTTCCGGAACCGTTTACTGAAAAAGCGGTGTTGCCGTATCTCAGTAATTAATAGAAAGAAAATTTTGAAATTGTCAGATCTTACTAAATTCGACATGCGCAATTCATTGCAATAAAAATAAGTAGAGGATTCTATTTAAAATAAATTAAAATCGGGGATATTTGTTTAAAAATTGGAAATATAATTTATAACTTGGTAACGTCGCGAAAAAAAAATTACATGGAGAGATAGGGTATTAGTAGATATTTCGATGTAAAATAAAACATGCAGGGTGTTACATTTAAAAAAACAAAGTAAAATGACCTTCAAGTTGCCGTTATTTAAAATTCAGCCAAAAACACCCTGTACATACAAGTTGCTGGTAACATCCAAAATAATATCCACCTAATATTCAAGTAACTCGCTGTATAATATTATTGAGAAAAGTTAAAGGAATATATCAATTTGGACGTATTACTTGCGACCTTGCAAATCCGGAAATTAATAGAAAATAAATTAAACTTGGCAGCATCGCAATCGATTCCAAAATTATTTTAGGGTTGAATAGAGATCAGTGATGGACACTAGAAGAATTTAAGAAAAAGTTATAGTTCCATATAAAAAAATCAAGTTGATCACTATCCTACTTTCCCTCAACACCGTGTATATTTCAAAATATTTTTCGAATATGCGTCTTAAGTAACCAAATAACTTTTGTATTTGACATTTTGGACACCCTGTATACGCTAAAGCTGAAACTAGATTTTGTGCTGTAGATCAACAATAATGAACGCACGCCTGCGCAAATTAAGATCCAGTGGGTTGTGACAGCTGCGTCTCAACTTGAACGGGCAACGGCGCGGCGTCGGTGTTCACGCCTGCACGGAAAGCAGTGGAAGGTTGGTTCACTGCGCAAATAACTGGTCTGTATCATGACGAATGGAAAATACGTTAGAGAAGGAGTGTACATTTCCAACAAAAATTGATTTTTAGAGATTTTCGTTAAAATGCTGACATCCAAGCGAAACCCTATTCAAACAAAATTTTATTGTCGAATTTTGGAATGTTTGGTATTAGGCCTTAGAAGATATGCTATCACGTCATTATCGACTAAAAGAACGTGACCATTTACCAAACACTTCGCGAGATAGTGTCAAAATCAGTATGTTTTGGAAAGTGACTCCAGAAACGTTACAAAAATAGGAATTTAACTTGAAAAATCACCAAATAATTAACCGTGCACTTTATTACACGCATGCTCATATTTCTAGTTATTGGTACCACAAACTTGTTATAAATGTGGTAGACGTAGGCAATAAGATTGCATTTAAGCTCTAAAGGCATATTGGATCTCCGAGAGCAGAAAATTTCAAAAGACCGTTTGGAAAAAGACTTGTCATCGAATTTTTAATTTTTATTATGGGTACCTACTTGAATAATGTGATAATATGCTATTACATCATGATTAGTCATAAAAGGTGACCGGTTAACCAAAACTTGTACTAGCATGTAATGCTACCCTGTATACAAACTAAAAGGGGCTAGAGGTCTTCAGATTTTCCTAGTTTTACTTTCCCCACAATCGGTGAGGAAATTGTGATCCCAAAATTTTGCGATTTTGACCTACAATATTTTTTAATTTTTTTTGACGTCACAACAATATGTCACTTATTTCCTTCAGCCTGTCAGTCTGTCACCATTCCCCTGCTTGCATACTCGTAAGCTCAACAACCACTGCGCAGATTTTGTTCTGATTTGGAATGGATATGTTGTGAGGTTATCTCTAGATAGTGCTTTTGCTTTTTTTTAATTGCTTAATTGGTGTTAGTGTAACATCCAAAAAATGGGCGCGCTGGGGGTTTCTGATGATTTTTTTGAGAGGAAGTAAAAAAAGGAAGTGAGTTTTAGGTCACCCTGTATACTAGATGAAATATATCAAAAACATAGGTAGTTGCAATTTGCGACAGAACTAAACTGCTGCAAGATTATTTTGGCCTTGAAAGGCTTAGCTATTGATTTTGAACAAGACTGTTGGACTAACATTTTTATCTACTTCCGTTAAGTTATACAGCGGTTACCAAACTACTTTCGAACAGGTTATACTACCTATAAACGAACAGCGTGAATTATTTTTCATAATTCACGCTCCAGTCGTGGGTTGTAAAAAACGATATCAGTACCGATCTCTTGGAAATGGATATGATTAAATACACCCTATAATAACTGCAAAGTGGCCATGCCATATGATGCCAAACGCTAATTCGAAGGCAGGTATACAGTATTTATTTTACAGAAGTGAGGTTAAGTTGTCAGTGATTCGTAATTATTATGTATTTAAGTCGTACTGTCAATTGGTGCGGTCGCAGTAATAGTAATAAGTCACTTGTTGATTTACAAGCTTCAACTGCGTGAGTTATTACCGTCATTACCGCATAGTTGAACAATATACTATTACGTATCCATATCCTTAAAAGAACACTGTAAAACCTAATGAAGCCCCGTATTGTCGGAATAGGAAATGTGAGTTGAATTACAATTTAAGTGGCCTGGGTGCACACATTTATACATACATATGTATTTGCCATGTAAATCACGGATTCCCATTTCGAACAGAACTCACTTGTTTTTCAAAGTATATACACAGTATTTCAGAAATTGGTAGTTAAGCCTTAATGAATCACATCTCAGAGCAATTTTTTCAAAAAAGTTTCCTTAATGTGCAAAAAAACTCGTAATGCAAAATCATACATTCTTCAGATGTCTGAAATTTAACAACCAAACATGGTATCAAAGGAAGACCACCGTAGTGACATAGCGCAAGCATTCTTCTTCAATATGCTTTTTGAATCGTTACTGTAAGTGTAAAAGTAACATCAGGAGCTTCGAAATACGAAATTCATTTTTATGGCGACCTTTGGACCTTACTTTTGGACTTTTTGACCTTTTGGACTTACGTCCCCTCATCTTAGATACACATAATGGAGCAAGGGAACAGGCGGTCACGCCTCCTCGCTAACACGGGAATACGTGTTTTCCTTGATTCTCAATTTCACGCGCTATACCCTAGACCCTTATGATAATATAAAAGCGTAAATTCGGTACGTTATGAATGTGTTATAAATAATCATAATTGATACGTTTCAGTACCTTGCTAAAGAAAACTGCCCTGTGTTAACCATGAAAATTTTACCCTTATTTTGAACACCTTTTACATAGGAACATATTCACATGGAGCTCGCCTAATGAAGGTCCTTCAATACATCAGTTTGTGCAAAAATCGATGTAAAATTGGCTCGGAAAATACACAGACCAGATAAAACTCGGCAGCGTTGCCTGTGTCTGCCTGAAAACGCTGGCAAAAAATATCGGATTAAAACCTTCTCTATATTTTTAGCATTCTGTAAATAAATATGTAACAGAATTAATCGTATTGACGATTCAAATACATGTTTGAGCTATTGTTCCGCAGGGAAAACATATGGTCTGGCCTTCATTGGATTAGAACCCAACATGGAAAATACCAGTAGTACAACTCGATAAAAATTACGCACATTTTGTTTGACTCTTCATGGCCCCAACATAACCTTGCGCAGGCTGCTACAATGTCTTCGGATACACGAATGTTTCATTTAGAATAATCACTAATCGAAAAAAGAAGTAAGCCTAAATTTTGTTGCAATAGTTTTAACAGACTCTGTACCTTATAATTTCAAGAGTAATGCTTTATTTATGTTTAGTGGTTGTTATATATTCAAATCCTAACCACAGTTTTTAAGATAAATTCATCCAGTATCTTGAGGCATATGTAGAAAATTTGAATATCCTCAATCCATAACTCAAAATGGGACGCTACACGTATGTGCCTAATAAGCAAAGTAATATTTATGAGCACTATACAGGGTCTTTCATAAGTTGGGACTTTTTTTCGTATAGCGGATAGTACTCGCCAGAATGAGTATTTTTTTCCCAGTAATATATAAACGAAACATTTAGAGAAAACAAGATCTGACCATTAAAGAAATCTTCAGTTCTCTTTCCCTGGGCAATGGCTCACCAAGTCATAATAGCAGCGCTGGCGGGGCCGATGCCGGTGAGAAAACACTCCAACAGGCAGTTTGTCATACTTCGCGTTGTTGTAGCACAGTGTACGAGAGTGCTGCACTTGCTACATCTGACGATCGGACTTTAAAAACAACAACAATGGCGCACGCTTGTAACAATAATGAACTGGTGGATATGATTTTAATGTACGGTGAGTGTGGTCAAAATACCGCTGCGGCTTCGCGAGTGTATGCTGATCGTTTCCATAACCGTAGTCACCCTGCACCTCATCGATTTGTCTCGCTCGTGCAAAGAGCTAGAAACACAGGATGTCTGAATCCACATCGTGGTGGACACGCTGGAAGACCTAGACGACCTCGTATGGTTCAAATTGAAGAAGACATCGTAAATCGTACTTTTATCTGTAAGACGCCTGCGAAAGGACCGCAGTTACAACTTCGCTTCGTAGCAACTAAATAGTGACCACTTGCTCGAATTTTTTTTTACTGTTTTTCCGCTGGTTCACCGTGTATTAGCTTTGCCGTTTCAAGGGCCTTTGCTTCTAAAGAGGAAAGTCCCAACTTTTAGAACACCCTGTATAAGTATCTGTAAAACAAATATAAGAAACCCATCATATTATATAAGCGGTTTTTAAACCATAATACGATTCATATGGAATCAAAAAGGGACCATTTATATACACCGTTTTTACAGTATAAGGCCTGCAAAGTAAAGCTATGTGATTCTTGTACAATATATTTGTATAGAAACACTTAAACAGTACTTATAGAACTCTAGTATACATGCCCTGTTGAGCTGCCTTATACAACAAGTTGACCAATATGGTGATTGTTTCAACAGACATTAGAGAATTACTATCAGAATGTTGTATATACCCCTTCAACACCGCGACCCAAAGAATATCGACTGGGTGGGATACGCGCATGGTAATGTTTCGAACAACATTAGGAGTAGTGCAGAGATTGCGAGCGACCAGATGCAATCTGCCCTAATAACTTTGTGTCATGAAAACTGCCCACTTAAAACGAGAAGCGACAGAGGGTGGTACCCTGGTGGGTACGCCACTAGAACTAAAAAGGAAATAAGTCTGGCGACTTTTCAATAGGACTAAAGAACCTGGCGACTGGGACAGCCCATCACACGGCTCAAACGGAGTACAATAAGGCTATCACGAAGGCTAAAAGAGAGTCTTGGGGAAAGTTCTACCAGTGTATCTCAGTTTTACCTGCAGGCACTAGAATTCACAAGATTCCCACCAGAGACCCGGGGCGGAAAGTCAGGTTTATAAAAAGACCAGACAGTATCTACACGGACTCTGCTAAAGAAACGCAAGAGATTCTATGACACAAATACTTCTTAGGCAGTCAGATTCTGGAAAACAAGCACTCATCCCTCAACTGGGATGGCGTAACCGCTCCACCTTGGAGGACTGGAAAACTGCAATCACTGTTGTTTCTCCAAATGTAGTGAGTTGGGCGATACAGTCCTTCTCACCATACAAATCACGTGGAGCGAATGGCGTACTTCCGGCTTTTCTACAAAGAAGGCAGGACACACTAATACCCGCCCTGGTAAAGATCTTTAGAGCAAGCCTAGCTAGAAATTATATTCCACTAGGGTGAACGTTACGAAGAACTGTCTTTATCCAAGTAGAATAGATACATCTCTACCTAATTCCTTCCGTCCTATCTGCTACTCGTAACATCTTTCTTCTTGTAAACTCTAGACGAAATGTGTGGATACACACATTAGAGAGGGGCCATTACGAGTAATACCTTGAATCTTGACAAATATGGATACACGGCAGGAAAATCAACGGACCTTGCCTTGTACAACCTAGTTGGCAAAATCTACCATTCTTTGTAAAACAAAAAACTGGCGCTGGCTGCCTTTCTAGATAGCGTTTAACAATGCACTCTCTCACCCGCTCCAAGTCACCCTTGCAAAAAGAGATGCATCTCCGAAAACAGAAAGAGCCGATCAGGTTCAGGCCCGCCAGGGGATGTCCTCGGGGGGGGGGGGGGAGGGGGGTGTGCTTTCACCCCTCCTGTTTACCATCCTGGTGGATGACCAGTTGAACGAGCTTTCTATGCGAGGTTTGGGGGTTCAGTGTTACCCGGATGATCTCGTTACCCTGTCGTAAGACGCCAGAGGTAAGAGGTCAAAGGTAAGTATGAAGAGACTATCTCTGAACTTTTTCAACAACAAGTGATGAATACAGTCGACAGCTTGTTCAGAAGGCAACAAATGTCGGTAAGCCCTCACAAAGCCGTTGTTGTTCCACTGAGAGACTGAAACTATACAAGCTCCGTCTACCTAGTATAGTGGTTAGGCAGTATTTCGCGGAGGATGTGAAGTATCTTATATTACAAACGACTCACCTTCAGTTCCCATCTGGATAACAGAATTGATAAGGCCTGTTGCCCTCTGGACACTCAGAAGGATATGCGGCAAAACTTGGGGCGTTAGTCGATTCACTGAATATATGGGAAAACCAATGGTAATATATGGTGTTGTTGTCTGGTGGAAGAAATGTTTGCAACTGGCAGCGAGAACCAAGCTGGCGGCTGTGCAATGCATCGCCTGCTTGGCTGTTACTGGTGTCATGTCTACTACACCAACACTGGCAAAATCCCCCCCTCTCGAGCATCATACAATCATTTGCCGAAGTTAGATCTAGAACAAAGAACGTTTCTGCATTGTGGAGGACGAAACAGTGGAGCACATTTTGTGCTTGTGGCCAGTACTGGAAGGAGCTAGGTTCCACACTTTCGGACTCACCCAACAGGAACCTGCTGGCCTCATACAACTTGCCAAGGCTCGAAAAGCATCCACAAGTACAAGTGTGTGAAGAAGCCGTTTGGCTTGGCATGCGTGAACTTAAGGACGCTTGTATTCCATCGGGACTAGTGTCGGTTTTTTGACACAGATCAAAGGGCATTTAGGCAAGCGCTTGCGGCGTATTTACACGTTGATGCCGGTGCGCGTTTAGTAGCCGCTGTGATAGGGTAACGAACGGACGTATAGTTTTCTATTCAAAATGAGTGGCTGGTCGATCCACCATCTTCGTGGTCGTCGGGCTTTTCTTGCTATTCTTTTATGCTTGTATTTGAAGTAAAAGTAAGTTAAACCGAACGTAAGAGCCGATACAAGTTCAATGTGTTCCACGCTTGCCAAGGCTTGACAAGCATCCACAAGCCCCAAACGTTCACGAATCTCGCTTGGCATTTGGAAGTAATTTACACGCTTGCGAATACTCCAGTGTGCTACGGACATCCAAGCATGACGGACACTGACTCCAAGCATCTGCAACTTTCTTTTCATCTTTATGATTAACGTCCTTGGGATTCGAGATACGCGTTTCGCTCTGGTAATATTCCAAGAACATTATAACTCTCTTCGTTCGACCAGCCACTAATTTTGAATAGAAAACTATACGTCCGCTCATCACGCAATCCCAGCGGCTACTAAACGCGCACCAACGTGTTAAGTGCGTCGCAAGCGCTTGCCGCAAACACCCTTTGATCTGTGTCAAAAAACCGACACCAGCCCCGATCGGATACAAGCGTCCGCAAGTTCACGCAAGCCAAGCCAAACGGCCTCTTTACACGCTTGTGCTGGTGGATGCTTGTCAAGCCTTGGCAAGCGTGGAAACGTACCTTAAGTAGATGTGAGCCACAATATACACAGTAGGGTCGCAGTGGAAGGAGGCATAATCGCCTCGCTCACTTTCAACCGAACCTAACCTATACCTCTTATAAAGGATTATGTGAATTCAACAAAGACGATGGAAATCAGTTACTTGACATATTAGATCTATAATGTTGCGGAGATGAACAACATGATTGCTTAAATGACGTTTAAGATAGCGATGTCACACTATTATAGAGGAAATGTGCTGATGATTATTATCCTGAATTGCCGCATACTAGGTAATGATATTGCATGCGCTTAGAGTTTTTCTGATGAAATATGTCTACTTTTGTTGCAAATATATTGAGAGCCTTGAATTTAATACAAACCGATTATATTTTCAGTCACGTTTATTAACAAAATATAAAAAATGATAATAAAAATTAAAATAAATACCCGCAGCCATGCTTAATTAAATGATACCCATGGTATTCCGTTGAATAGTGTTCATTGTGCTCAATGGCGTCAGATGGAAAAAGAAAATATTTGATAAAAATATGGCGGCTACCCTAAAGAACGTTTAAGTTTTATTTGAGCCTAGTATACGACTCTTCACTGAATAATGTGGCCTAAGTTCTTGCTAAAAGACTATTTGCTTCTTTTTTGTTCATTTTCTGTGCGTTTAGTTGAGTAAGCGTTGAAAAGAATCGCGCTATGGGGCTACTTGGTTATTTTCAAACATTATATGAGCTTTTAGTTGAGTAAACGTTGTATAAGTCTACGCTAAACTTTTTCCATAACTATCTAAAAAATGTAGTCAAGTTGATTGACTCAGTACTTCCCACACATTCCGATGATACCAGTTTTAGTATTTTCCCACAGCATGAAACTATAGTCTAGATGCCCTTGCAACCAAATCATCGCTCGCCCGACCGCAAAAAAGTGTTTTATTCTACCGGGTGCTTCTTTCACAGGTCAATGAAGAATCCATCATGAATACAAAAAATTTTTGAGTTTTACAAACCCCCACCCCTAAAATGATCAGAAACCCCTAAAACGTCTAAAACGAAGTTTGAGGTGTTTTTTTATATTTTTTGTTCTTTATTATTGCCGCGCCGCCACTGAAATGATTTCTAGAAACCATACGCGATTTCCATACTCGTCGCGGTAATAGATCTGTGTCAAAATGTCATTAAAGTTAATCCAGAAGTTTCCACTTACACAATACAGAACGATCCAAAGTAATACTCGTATGTATTTTGTATGTATCAGAAAGTATAAGTCCTTTGGTTTCTGCAAGGACGTTAAAACCCAAGGACGGTAAAACAATGTTTTAACGTCCTTGGGTTTCTGTAATCGGCAAGGCAATGTTCGGATGGACCTAAAAAAGTGTATTATGCCGCTAGGTCTTTTTTTCACAGGTCAATGGGCAGCCTATTATGAAAACAAAAAAATTTCAGTTTTGCAACACCCCACCCCTTAATCATCCCAATTTCACTCCCACCCCAAAAAAAGTAGAAAATTTTCACGAACTCCTAAAACGCCTAAAAACGAAGTTTGAGCTGTTTTCATATTTTCAGTTTTTTTAGTATTGCTGCGCCGTCACTGAGACGAGTTCTAAAAATCGGACGCGTTTTCCATCCTCGTCAAAGTAGTAATACTGTGCCGAAATTTTATTAACATCAATTCAGTAATTTCCGCATTATAAAATACAGAACGATCTAAAGCAATACTCGTATGTATACATCGGAAAATTCTCTAAGTCCCTTGGTTCCTGTAATACACAAGGCAATGTTCGGATGGACCTAAAAATGTGTATTATACCGCTAGGTCTTTATCTCTCAGGTCAGTAGACAGCCTATTATGAGTACAACAAATTTTTCAGCTTTACAACCCTCCACCCCCCAATCACCCCAATTTCACCCCCACCCATAAAAAGTAGAAAATGATCAGGAACCCCTAAAATGCCTAAAAACGAAGTTTGAGGCATATTTGAAATTTTTGGTTTTTTGCTAATTAGGTACTCCGCCGCCCATGCACCGATTTTCGAAATTCTAGCAACATTACCTACTACGACCCTGCACCATATGGCTGTCCAAATTTTATCAAAATCTATGCAGCGGTTACTGAGATTAGGAGACTAGAAAAACGCCAACAGACAGACAGACGGACCGACAGACAGACAGACAGACTGACGGAAATGACTGACGTGGTCATCAATGATCGAAAATTTTCGCGATCACAATACTCCCCTCACCTATCGGTGTGGGAAGTAAAAGGACACCCATAGGACTTCTACAGCTGAATGTGTGTATAATGGTTGTATTAACGCATGAACACAAATGCGACGAATACGTTTTGCTCTGTTTATGTAATATGCATAAATGTACTTTTGAATAAAAGTGCAACATGTATGATCGTCTAATTTTATTTGGTATTAACAACATAAGAATGAAGTACATAACTACCTATATCGTATTCATCGTGAAGTGCAGCAAACTTATATTTCTATCTCTTTAACTGCCTTGTAACACCACTTGATTTAAATATTCAAAAACCTCAGAGTCTGCATTTTGAGAGTGTTAAGAAATTTTCGTGGACATTGAGGAAGTATATTGGGTATTCTACAGCTCCATATTTGAAGAATTCCTTTAAGGCAGAATAGGTGATATTAAATGGAGTTGCCCATAACCTTAGTTCTTTTCTAACCTGAGTATTCAGATTTATTAGCGAAGCATCATCATTTTCCATCTTCTGCATCACCAGAGCTTTGGCGATCGGCTTCCATGGTTTCAATTTTACTAGAGTCAACTATTTGATAGTTAATGAGACATCTCCTTCTTATTTTGTTCTACCTTTCCATTTCAGATGACATGAGTAATTTTGTACCTTTAGTTTTCCAGCAACACAGCAAATTAGTTTATGGATTTATTCTTTGTTGCAGAATACGGTAGCTACAAATTCGACCAATTTTTATCACTGCTAGGGGATAAGATAAAGCTTCGTGGATGGGACAAATACAGAGGTGGATTAGATATAAAAGGTGAGTAACAAGATCTAATTTTATTTTGTTTTTATCACTAGAATTATACATTATCTCTCAGTAAGCTGTATGACACGAAAAGTTCATTCAATTGAATTTGGATGTAAGCCCAATATTAAATTTGCGTACTCTTTTTGAAACAATCTATCGATGTTTGTATAGTAAAATAGAAGGAAACAACAAAGTAATGGCTAATTATACTCACCAGCATTAAAAGTGTGATCATTCGTTGCTGGCCGGAGGGACAGGTCAAGTAATAACGTAATATTTCAGAAACTGAGGAATAGAGCAAACCGCTTGTATTTGGTCCTTTATTCCTAGTCATTACATTAATTGACCCAAGTGTTGGACTAAATCTGTATAGAAATCGTTAAAATAAACATCTATTTTCCAAGAACTGAAAAATAAACGAGACACAGAATTAAAGAGAAGTAAATCTGGACCTATGTATCCAGATGAACCTAGTCTGTTTATGTTTAGATTTTCGCTCAGATGTTTTGTCTTATTGATCAGGCATTGTACCTGTCAAATAGTACACTAGATACTTTAAGTCTATCATTATTCATTGTAAATCAGTAAATACTTAAAGTTGCTCTATAATAATGTGCCACTTTTGAGATTTACCAATTTAAAATTAACAACGATAAACGAAAAGTGGCTACTGCACTAGCTGACAGGGATGGGTATACACAGTTATACATATTATCGAGCATATTATCTATTTGCCACGTTAAAACACGGATTCTCATTTCGAATAGACCTCACTTGTTTTTCAAACTACATACACAGTATTTCAGAAGGTGATAGTTAAAGTCTTAATGAATGACAACTATTTGCGATTTTCTAAAAAAAGTTTTTTAGTGTGCAAAAAAACTCGCAATGCAAAATCATACATTCTTCAAATGTCTGTAATTTAACAAACAAACATAATATCAAAAAAGGCAAAATAGGTGACAAAGCGCAAACTTTCTTCTTCAACTTGCTTTTTGAATCATTACTGTGAGTTAAAGGTAACGTCAGGAGCTTGGAAATGCGAAATTAATGTTTATGGTGATCTTTGGACCTTACTTTTTTGGGCCTTTTGACTTTACCTTCGGATTTTTGGACTTCCCCTCATCTTAGACACACACACTGGCGAAAGGCAACAGGTGGCCATGCCTCCTCGCTAACACGGGAATATGTCTTTTCTTAGATTCTCAATACCTTTTTTATTCTGAATCTCGCTTATTTTTCAGTCTTCCAAAAAAAGGTTATTTGAAAAAGTTGTGTATTTTAAGGTCTTCTATAAACAATTCAAAAAAGTATCAACTTAGGACTCACCCTGTGTATGGAAAGATAAATATATCTACAAGTTTAGGCTTGTATGTGACAATCAACATTTTTTATACAAAAAACTAATTTTTCAAAATGATGTGTCGACATGTCCGGTATCCTATAGTGCATTTTCTGATTCGAAAAAAATGGACTTAGTATAACTTACCCAACACGAAACAGTATGACTAAGGCACATGTTTCAGTTATTTATATCGAAAACGCCAAATTCAATGGTCCGTACCAAAGTGCGCGCCGCGCCGCTCACGCCCTGCGCGCGCGTCTTCTGTGCGCTGTGCGGGATTCACAAGACGCGCGCGCACCGCTGGCACGCCGTTCGACGAGATCCACCACGTGTCGGTTTCTCAACGAATGCTTTGTATGTTTGCCGTACGTATTTGGACCCAATGATGCGTCCACACTTAAGCATTTACCTCGAACGAGCAGAACGAGCCGGACGCGCCGCACCAAACACAGCGAGCAAACGTTCGGTATGTTCCGACCGTTCGTTCTATTCGTTGTTTTCGGCTACAGCCATTGGTTTGTAGTATTGTGTTCTAGAATCGTACATAAACTTATACTCCAATAATGGACTCATCAGGGTCAGATTTAGTTGGCTTTTTTTATAATTTGCAAGCTGTCAAAATCCAGGAAATTTGCTTTGAAATCTTGTTATTTTTTGCGTTCGCAGTACGTTTTTTATTTTCTACAAATAGTATATAAATATTTTTACCTTTGGCGGTGCCCATACTCTTTTTTCCCTTTTCCTTTTGATTTTGCTCTCCTGAAACTGACTATGAGGCTTTCCATTTTTTTCTTTGCATCAACAGGGGTGCATCCAATTGATCCAGAGATACTGACCCAAGCATCATGCTTTTTGAGTTTACTGTAATATCGCCAATGCCAAGGGTTCCACAAAATTGGACATTTTTCATATTCGTCTATAAGGGATAGAAATTTTTACTTCCCACAACGATAGGTGAGGGAAGTATTGCGATTGCTAAAATTTTCGATTTTGAGATAATACGCTTTTTGGACGTTTTATGATGTCTACATAACGAAAATCCACGTCATTTCCGTCGCTCTGTCTGTCTGTCGGTCTGTCGGCCTGTCTGTCGCTTTTTCCTAGTCTCGTAATCTCAGCAACCGCTGCATGGATTGTGATGAAATTTGGGCAGCGATATGCTGTGGGGTCGTAGTAGGTGACGTTCCTATAATTTTGAAAATCGATGCATGGGCGGCGGCAAAACACAAAAAAATAAACATTGCTCAAACATGGTTTTTAGGCGTTTTAGGGGTTCCTGATCATTTTCTACTTTTTTTTTGGGTGGGGGTAAAATTGAGGTGGTTGGGGGTGGGGGGTTGTAAAATTGAAAAATTTGTTGCTTTCGTAATAGACTGTCCAGTGACCTATGAAGGAATACCCAGCGACAACTTTTTTAGGCCCATCCGAACATTGCCTAGCCTATTACGGAAACTAAGGGACTTAGAATTTTTTGTATACATACGAGTATTTATTGCTTTAAATCGTTTTGTATTTTGTAACGTGGACACTATTAAATTGATTCTAATGAAATTTTGACATAGTGTTATTACCGTGGTGAGGATGGAAAACGCGTATGTCTGTTAAAAATAGTGGCAGTGGCAGCGTAGCAATAATCAAATAACTGAAAGTAAGAAAACAACTCAAACTTGGTTTTTGGATACTTTAGGGGTTTCTGATTGTTTTCTACTTTTTTTAGGTAGGGGTTAAATTGGGGTGGTTGGGGGGGGGATGTAAAACTGAAAAGTTTATAGTATTGATAATAGACTGTCCATTGACCTGTGAAGGAAAGACCTCGCGGCATAAGACACTTTTAGTGGGGGGCTGGCAATTATTTGGTTGCAAGGGATCTCAGACTAAAGCTTCATGCTATGGGAACATAATAAACTGGTATCACCGTAATGTGTGGGAAGTACTGAGTCAATCAACTTGACTTCATTTTTCTTGATTCCAGTGTATACTGAAAATTATGTTATTCTAGCAAAAACCATCCTGAGGAACAGTGCGAACAGACACAAATCCCGTGCACACTGAGCATTCGGCGAACACTTAATTCTTTTGAGCAATCCCATTTTACCGACAGCGCTCGGAAAATGTTCGGCGCGTTCCGGTTTGCTCCAGAGAAACGTCCACACAGGGTGAATTGGCGCTATTCGCTTTGTTCGTTCTATTCGCGTGCGGGATAAAAAGCTCAACTGTGGACGCACCATAACTCGCAACGAACGCGCGGTGAACACACGGCGCATGCTCGCGGTGTGCAAATTTGTACCCACCTTAACATATTTTAGCATATTTTTTCTCCTCAAACGCATGCCGCATTTTAATGTTAATATTAATTATGTTTTCGGTGATTTGAGATGAGAATATAATATAGGTTATTCCAAAGTTTACGGAATACATATAAGTTGGATCACTGCGCAAAAATATCAAAACGGCCTGCCCCTTGCTCCGTCCCCCAGGTACACCGGTAGCAGTGTACCGACATCAGCCGGGAGATACGGGGCCGCACAAAGTAGAGGTTGAACGTGTTTAACGCGAAGTGTCTCAAAAATATCGGATTTTGTTATCTTGGATTTATTTGCAGGAAATGGATAACATTTTTAGAAGTTTGATTGTATCAATTAGATTTATTAACGGATGGAAAATGGCAATCAGATCCATCCTTATCTTTTGGTAAACCTTGAAATGTAAAGGATATAAATATAGGGTGTTTCACGACGATTAAGGCAAGCAATATGTCGGAACTGGGCAGTAGTAGAGAATTATAATTTTGGGGATGTAAATTAGAGCAGATGTTGTGTCTTTTTTTTGTCATTGTACTATCCAATGAGGTATTTGTTTTTGCTCACGTGACATTCGATTCAAAATTATTAATGGGACACCCTGTATATTTGTGCCTTTCTGTGTTCCTTCCGATAAAACAATTCCAACAAACTAGCACACTTGGGGTATAAAGTGATTAATTCCAGACCTACAAAATATTCATTCTTACCACACCACCCAGGGACATCATAAATTACATTTTAGAGCTCGGAAATATTTTTATTGATAACTTTACCAATTTAGTTTCTACAGTACCAATTGAAATGACACTGAAGAGCAAAATGTTAAAAATAATTTATTCACGTCCAGGTAAAGTATTTCCACATGATTATCTTTTAAAATTGTACATACGAATTCGTATATACTATACCATAAATTGTATAAGCTGTGGTCTCAGAAATAAGCCAAATAAACAAAACATTGAGGTAAAAATACTACAGCACCTTTGAATCAATTTTTACTTATCTACGAAATAGCTACAATATGTGAAATAATTTGAGATTCATTAGTAATAGTTTTAATAGGTTTTATTTTTGATATCCATTTATGCAACTTAGTGTGTTAGCAAAATAAACATTATATTTGTATTTCTCTGTCTAAATCGGCTGTCAATACCTAGTTTTTCAATGACCCTCGTATATACGTAAAACCCAGGCGTTAGCAAGTCCGCGCTAAAAGACCCTCGTACTTGGGCAAAAACCAACGCAAAAACTAATTGGCGCGCGCGGCCGCGGCATCGCTTTGATGTGAGATCTTCAAAGTGCCGACGGAGAGTGATCCAACTTATATGTATTCCGTAAACTTTGGTTATTCTGTAAGTATGACTCAGTCAAGGTCATAATTAAATTACTTCAGGAAATTCAAAAACAGAATTTGAGTATATCTAATTTTTTATAGCTATGTTAGTACGCTGGCATGATTTGCAATACCAATACACTTTTTCCTAGATACTAGCATAAAAAATCTTCCAATGCCCTATATTTCCCCCTCTAATTTGACCATCCCAACAGCTACCAGACGGTCGACATAAGTGCTGTTTTTGCACTGAGGCCAACATATCAAATTTTGATATTCCTGCCATCTGTTGTTTTTGCCGAAACCCTTCCTACAGCACCACTTTCCAAATTATGCTAATAAACCGCGTACAATGGCTTTGCCATCAATTCAGTAGAAAACGAATTTTACTGTCAACAAAAACTTTATATTTTTCTATCTCGAGTGTGGGCTGAACTTTTCCATCTCCAGAGTAAACATAATAAACTGAGGAACATACCCAAGCCGGAAATAAATATGGTAATATATACAGGTATAAAAGATAACAAGGAAAACAGCCATTATGCCACAGAATAACGACGTTTCAGAGTATGGGCAGGAAAAATCGGTGTTCGTAGCAATGAGCGATAAAGGAAAGCAGCTATGATAAATGATGAACGGAATATTTGAATTTCGAAAAATGATGCTAATATTTTCGTGGAAAGATAAATAGGATATTTACCATACCACAATGAGCTTATTAGAGGCCTTACCGCAGTAATGAATCGATGTAGATACTTTTGTCCATCTAAAACAATGTTGCAATAGCTTTAGGTAATTACATGTATTCTGTTAAAGCATCGGTCACAGGAGGCGAATACACGATGCGAGTGGAATCGCTGTGAGCAAATTCGCTGTGTGTGACACGGTACTCGCTGCGACCAAAAATTACTCGCCTAGAGTAAAATCGCTGCGAGTGGAATTGAACATGCTCAATTATATCGCCGCGAGTGTACTACTCGCCGCGATTTCAAGTTATGAGCGAGTCGTGTGACAGGGCACTCGCTACGAGTAAGCATTCCCAGTGCAGTCCGTTGTATTAAAGTTGCCTTGTCCACGTGCGGAAGGACAGTTCTGTGAAAAACGTTTGACATCATGATTTATATGCATAAGCGAGACACGTGGAAATGGGGCAATATTGATATAGTACGATTTTTAGTTGAGTACAGGAGATAATTATGAAGAGCTGTGGGATACAAACAATAAGAACTAGGTACATGTGCAAAAATGCGCATGAAGATGAATTTCTGAAACTTTTTAACAAATTAGTTGATTTGGCTTTTGAGATACCCAGTCAGGACCATTCAAGAAGGAAAATGAAAAATTTACAAGATGCGTATAGAGTTGAAGTGAGTAAAATCAGAAAGCGATTTTACTCGCGGCGAGTAACTTTCAGTCGCAGCGAGTACCGAGTCACACACAGCGAATTTGCCTGCAGCGATTTCACTCGCAACGAGTATTCGATGTTTAACCATCGGTCACACAAAGTGAGTTTACTCGCAGCAGTGAACTCGCAGCGAGTAAAAATTCGTTGTTTATTCGCTGCTTCTCTGTCACATGCAGCGAGTTCAGTTCGTGCGCGTCACGCGAGCTAGATCATCCAAACGTGAAAAAGGTGCCAGAGTGTCATCTAGATAACTTAAAAATCCATGTTTGCGCGTTTTTGCAACGCGTAGTTCTTATTGTTTGTATCCCACGGCTCTTCGCATCTCCTGTACAAAACTAAAAATCGTATTACATGGATATTGCTCCATTTCAATGCGTCTTGTTTCTTCACTTCACTCATGATATCACATGACTCGCTCGAACCCTCCAGTCGCGGTGATAATATAATTGAACATGTCCATTTTCACTCGCAGCGATCTTACTTGCGGCAATTAATTCTTACTCACAGCGACTGCCGTGCCACACACAGCAAATTTTCTCGAAACCACTTTACTCGCAGCGAGTATTCGCTTTGTGTGACCGATGCTTTAAAGGTACTTTCAGTGGGTCCCCAGACACATTGTTGTACGGGTAACGAGAGAACGGTCAGTCTAGCTAGGATAGGAGCTGGCAGCCCCTTCATCGGTCCAGAACCGATGATTGAAACTAGTAGGCGCCAGGTCAATGTTGCTCTAGACGACTGGGCCTCCAAGCAACTGGCTAAGGTCTGGTTAGAGAAAGACGACTGTAGGAAAGCTAAAAGTTTCATAGCGCGCCTTGACAAGGGCCGAACGCAGTGGCTTCTGAGGCAGAGAGACGCTTAACCTTTTGGTGGGGGTTTTCACTGGCAACTGCCGGCTGAATAGACATTTTTCCCTCATGAGAGTGGTAGGGGACGCCATTTGCTCCACATGCTGGGAGGAGGACGAAACGGCGTTCCAATTCCTGGGCAGATGTGCTGTGTATCGCAACATCAGTGTTCAAATATTCGGCACGACGAAGTTTAGCGAGATGGTCGGACATATTGACTTTCGTCGAAAGATCTGGTAGGTTCGATTAGGAGCTTTCTAGGACGTAGGCTTTAGTGTTTTCAGTGTTGATTCAGAGTCAGAGGAATTGGCAAAGAAGCGCCAAAGGTGGCCTTGCTAACTACTTCTAACTACTTCTGTTAAGATACCGTCATCTGTTATTTAGAGAATAGCTAATATAACTCCTCAACAACCCAGTCCGTGGGATCTAATTTCAAAGTTAGGCAACACCAAGTTCGTGCTATCGAAAAGCACAGTTTCAGAGAATAGGTTACTATTAACACTATTGTAACAAGGTTAGAATGAAAGCATTCTCAACGATTAACTTCCACGGTATCCAATGATTAGCTAATGTGACCATGTACACCATTACCAAAGTATATAGATCAAGAAAGAATCTTCAATTACAATTGATACTGGCAGTTTCAAAATCCATGGCAATCTGCTGCTTTTCAGCTATTAAGGTTGTTTACTTTTAATTACCAAAACGATTGAAAAAGTACGGACACCTTTGACTATTTTTGTAGTCGTAATCATTTCTTATGGGGTTGGCATGTTTTCAAGCAAAATACTTGAAAGGTAGTGTTACCAAACTATCTTCAAATCTTCTGCTTCCTGAGTTTACAACTCAGCTGGGCGTAACCAAAAATGTTCTTTTGATATCATTATTGATGCTTTTTGCATTTAATATTCACTTCCAGCTATTTATCAAACTTTTTAGCCCAAGCTTTTACTTTTTCTATAGGTGCATACTTTCCTTCGACATAAACAGAAGAATGGTAATTACTATTTTTAATCGAACTTAAAGATGAGTCGGAAATATCGAGTCAACTTGAGCTTCCGATAAGGAACATAACCATTCATTATGAAAACAAAGATCTAGATATAGATGTACTAGTGTCGATGTACTCATTATCAATCCACGTCTGTTTGATTTGGGCTTCTACTTGTTATCTTCGCAGCTACCTTATATCATAAACTTTTGTAGATCAAGCAACCACATAAATCTAAAGTAAACCATTATCCTCAAGCTTTCTACATTTTTATGTCGGCACTGTGAAAATAAGCCTTGAAGAGCAAGTAAGGATCTACAAAATCCATAATGTTGTACCTTCACTTGAACTAAAAGGTCTTTTTATAACTTGTAGGCCTATGATAAGTTGAAATATTTTATTACCTACTGATTTCGACTGTATTTCAATATTATATTTTCTTCAGGACCAATGGGCCTATACCGTGATCTCAAATTGATCAATTTATTTACTGCGCTATTATTTTTGATGATACATAGGACCGTTTAACTGTAAAAAGTCAGCAGAAAACTTGATCCAAATGAGAATAACACTAAAAAGAAAATTGTACTGTAATTTGAAATAGCCGATGATGACGTCACCTGTAGGGAACCAATGAGAAGCGTTCTTTCTGTAGGGAACCAATGAGAAGCGTCCTTTCGTTGTCCGATGACTACGAGCGAATGCTATTGTTTTGTACCAGTGAGTTCTTATTGGTTCCCTACACGTGACGTCACGACCTGGGCGGGAAGTGTTGGGTTCAAAAAATTCAATATTTAGAGCAATTTTTTTCGATTATAAATACGATAGAAAAATTTTGTAAAATTATTTATGGCATTTACGTGGTGTCAGGGTTCGTTTAAGCCAATAAACCAAAAATGTGGTATAGGCCCATTGTCACCCATCGTGCCTCAATAGTCCATACTTGAATCACATCTGATGTCACATAACCTCTTTACTAACGTTTCGGACAGTTTAGCCTTGAGCAAAATACAAAATTGTTCAAATCAAGGTGCTAGCAGAAAATGCAAGAAAAGAACCGACTGCCAGCGGGATTCAAGCGCGCGCCTCCGGAATTCTAGTCCGGCACTCTTACCAGCTGAGCCTTGACGGTATTGCAATCCAGCCGGTGAAGCGATCCCATTCGGCTCCAGATGCCACCAGGTCGAGCCAACACAGACAGCTCTGTGTAGGGAATGGATGTTATACCATGTTTCATGCTATTGCCCGCATGTCGGGCTCTCAAATCGAGAAAACCACCAAAAAATGCCGGAAAAAGAACCGACTTCCAGCGGGATTCGAACGATCGCTTCGCCGGCTTGATTGCCATGACCGCCATGGCTGAGCCGGTCTAGAATTTAGGAAATGCGGGTTCGAATCCCGCTGGTAGTCGGTTCTTTTTCCAGCATTTTCTGGTAGCAGCTTAATTTAACAGCCCGACATGCGGGCAATAGCATGAAGCACGGTATAACATAAAAAAATGTTTGACAAACATTGATTTGTAATAAATGATATAGCATTGCATCTGAATCAGGTAGCAGCTTTCATTTTGTTGAGAACCTCCTAAGCCGTTGAACATGTGATATTGAAGACTACATTGTGTTATATATGAATTTCTAATAAATCCCAAATAAGAACTAGTAGTGCATTGGTGTCAGAGGTTCTTGATGTTTCATGAGCAAACAGCTTGACACATATTTTGAAATTATCAACAATGCATAATATGAAACACTGTTTTTTAGGCAAAGGTAAGATAGGTAACCGAAACGGTAGTAAAGAGTTTCACCTGTTGTAGGTTTAATTATGAGCTAGTGAAGCGTGATCAATTAGGGAAACGCGGCATAAGTTTCAGCAATTAAATTCTTGAACTATTACTGAGATACAAATACAGAGCGAGGTATTTAATTACAGGTACATGAGTTTTTGTCAGTTCCGCCACCATAGAACATTGTGTATTTAATTATCGTAATTAAAAGTATAATCCCCAGATGCACATCTTTAACTCCCGGGAGTCCACATATATTATTTGCATAATATGTATGAGGCTTTTCAACATATAAGGTATTTGTTATATAAATATGTTATGGATAATTTTAGTTATAGATACGTTAGACTACTACAGTTAAATTTTGCTTATATTGATTGACTGCAGTTAAATTTTGCTTATATTGATTGACTGCAAACGTTGAGTGAAAGACCCCTTTGTGTGAGCTCTTCTCTTGAGTTGTGACAAAGTAATTATTATTACGATTATTCTTCTAGAAATATGTAATCGTGTTATGTTCTAGAAATATGTGTTGGTTGGTACACATACTTCTTCTTCAGGTATCATCTCCATTTAATGAAGGTTGGCGAGAGTTTCGGCATATTTACTTCGGTCGTAAGTGGTACGAATTAAGGATAATGTGTTTATACCAGTAGAGTAACGTATGTTTTTTAACCATGAATATTGTCTGCGACCAAGGCCACCTTTTTATTCGAGTTTTCCTTGTATTATTAGTTTTAGTGTATCATACTTGTTGTTACGGTATATGTGGCCCAGATAAGCGATCTTTCTTCATTTCATTGTAGCAGGTAACTCTCCAACTTCTCATACGTCTAAGCACTTCATCCCTACTACATTTTAATTTTGCTTATATATTTATTTGCTCCAAGGATTGAGTGGAAGATCACTTTGTGTGAGTTCTCCTATTGAGGTGTGATAAAGTAATTATTATTATTACTTTTCCGGAAATGTTTTCATTTACAGATGTTAGAAGCAATATCAAATATAAAGTCCAGTACATTATGTCGTAACAGATAATAGAATTAAATGTCAAACCATTCGCCAAGGCAGGCCGCATTTACTTAACGGATGAAAAAATGGCAAAGGTTACTGAAAAAGATAAAACTATCCAAGTTTTATTAAGCAGCCAGAAGCTATGCTAATTTTACCATTAATCTCCAAAACTGCCCCTTCAATATATCCAGAGCCTTAAATGCAGAAATTGTGGAAATTTAATAAAACGGTATACCGGGTGATTCGACTACGACGCTTACCATGAGGATCTCAAAAACCATAAGATATACGAAGTAGAGCGAATGAGGACAAAGTTGCGCAAGTAGCTGAATGAAACATGGTATTTGAAAAGTTTGACAATTCAACGTATTTCCGGAGATATGCGTTATAAACCAAAATTCATCGACCTCAACAATACAATAACCGTAGGTAAAAAAAATTGATTTAAAAGGATGTACTCAAAGAAATACAAAGACAAATCAAATGGATAAATTCACAAAAATTAAGGGAAACCTAAATAAGGACAGTAAGTAACTATTTACCTCATCTATTATGCAATTTTCGCCATTTTATTCCTTATATAACATACTGTTTTAATATAAGGCATGGTCATTTTTGGGGGACAGATTCGTTGCAGTGAAATATCCATGAAATGCGCGACCTGAGTTCCAACAGTTGTTAGTTAATCTTAAAAAAATCCCACAATGATGACTGCCAGGTAAATCTTGGTATCTCCATAACGTGTAACTAACCCAAATCTGAAAAAAATTAACAGCATTGTCTACAAGTCTACGTCACGATATTCTCTGTATTGATTTAGAAATCACAGTGCCTCACTTAGATAATTTTAATCGGACTCAATTATCCTTCGCTTTAGATAATCTTTATTAAGCTCGTGAAGCTTTCCAATAGCCAACTTGCTGCTAATTGTACATATGTGCTGATCCTATAACCTTACTCTAACACGTCTTTCCGTGGGTATGATGTGTCTGCAGCTTCGTGCCGGGGTATTTTATTAAATTTGCCCCTCTTACGGCTTCGGTCTAGACTAGGGAGAGCAACCCAGTATCGGAGTAGTACACAAAGCCCACTGCTTAGAAGAAAATGGACGTGGATATTTAATCGTAACAATGCCTGCCCCACGCCTGTGTAAAATTACTTTCCGCACCGTAACCTACTTAGGGTCGGTTTTTCCAATCTCCTATATGAGTGAGTGGACGGAATGTTTTGGGCTTACTAAAACATATTTCAAAGCTCTGTTACTTGATCATGGTTGGGACAATGATAACATCATAAATGATCGCCAGTATGGCTTCCATAAGCACAGGTCTACGGGTGACCTTCTGGCCTATGTCACTCACTTGTGGAACAGAGCCATTGAAAACCATGCCTTCGACAGAGTGTGGCATGAGGGACTTCTAGTCAAGCTTGCTGCTTATGGACTACCACCTGGCCTGCGCCAGTGGCTGAACAGCTTTTTGAACGACCGATCTCCGTTCGTTGTAGTCGAAGGCTGTTCATCAGACGTATTTTCAATAAACGCCGGTGTTCCTCAGGGATCTGTTTTATCCCCTACACTGTTCCTGCTGTACATCAATGAGCTGCTGGAAATAACATCCAATCCAATCTACAGCTTCGCAGACGACAGTACATTGATATCGTGCATGGAACCAGGCAAGCCACTATCATCCCAGGAGACGGTATGTCGACGACAGCAGCATGCTTCACAGATCAACGCAGATATCAAAAAAATTGTCGAGTGGGGATTAGTAAATAAAGTACAGTTCAACGTACAGAAAACCCAGGCAACAACACTTACAAAGAAGTCTCACACTGGCTTACCAACATTGGAAATGGAGGGTCACCCCATAGACGAGTCACCTTCCGTCAAGCTTTTGGGGGTCAGCATCAACAACAACATGTCCTGGCACGACCACGTCGTCAGTATTGCTAAAACGGCATCCCAGAAGCTTGGAGTTTTGTTCCGCTGTAGGAAGCTGTACACACCAGAGCAACTGCTGCTGCTCTACAAGGCACAGATCCGACCACCGCTGGAGTATTGCTCCCATGTGTGGGGATGCGCTCCCAAGCACTCTCTAAAGCTTCTGGACACCATCCAGAAGAGAGCAATTAGACTAATCGATACGCCTAACCTCACAAAGGACCTCCATAACCTGGAACATCGAAGAAGGGTGGCTGACCTGTCCCTGTTCTACAGATTCTATCACGGAAGATGTTCGAGTGAGCTCTTCCAGGTAATAACAGCAAAGGCCGCCCGAACGAGGAACACTAGAGAGGCTCTGCGAGCTCATCCTTACCAGGTCGAGGTCCCTACTCCACGAACCAGTCTCCTCCAGCATTCCTTTTTTTGGAGAACTTCGACGCTGTGGAACGAGCTGCCAGGGAATTTGTTTCCCGCCGGCTACAACCTGCAGCGCTTCAAATCTAACGTGCACCGACACTTATCCTCTCGCAGCGCTTCTACAGCGACATAGGCTTTTAGCCTCTGCGGGAGGCTGACCATAAAAAAAAGGGAGCCTTGAGGGCTATAACGTTACAGTACATTCATTTAAATTTTGAGGCTTATGTCAAACTTACATTTCTTTGAATAGAACCCCCTGTATATAAATGGATATTTGGATTCCTGGTAAATTCTAGTGTGACTTTGTGTATCATATATGGGACTTTAAATGAACCGTTTAAGCGTGAATGACCATTTTTGGTATAAGTAGAAGGCTTCGATTTTGCGGTGCGACTAAGCATAAAATGTGTCACCTTGGGTTAAATGGTTAAATTTCAATTATCTTTGTACTTTGAGAAGACAGGCAACTTGACTTTAACAAATTGGAATGCCTATTTTTACAGAATCAAATGTAAAATTTGATAACCTTTCTAACGATATAGGATTCTTAGTATCAATATTTTTTAGTTTTCATTTTATTTCAAATTTTCTATCAAATCGGTGTTTTTCAATTTTCCTACGTACAAGCAACCTAGCAGGTGATGAAAAATAAAACAAAAACCTGTTAACATGGAAGGAACCAACTAACTTACCCGAAAAAAAGCAAACTTTCCATTCCTTTCGTTTCAAATTTGTTTATCGTTTTGGAAAGTTTACAAGCTGTAGCTATAGCAGACATCAATAGCTAGTAGGCTGTGAAAAAAACTTCTCTATTATCTCCAGCTGTAGCTGATGTGCTGTAAGGAATTTATGGTCTTGTCTCGTTACTCTAGCTCGTTTGCATGTATCTACTAATTTAGTTGGTTTTTTCAATCTGAACGGGATTTTGTTTTTTTTTTCATGGCCTAGCAGGTCGCTTATACGTAGTAAAATTGAAAAAAACCGATTTGACTGAAATTTGGTGTAAAATGACAACTAAAAAAATTGATATTTTGAATCCTATACCGTTAGAAAGGTTATATAACTTTACATAATATCCTATAAAAAGTTAAGCATTCCATTTTGAAAAAGTTAGATTATTGAAAATTCCCTAATTAATCTACTGATTTCTCCAAGTACAAATGTAGTTCAAACATGACCGTCTAACCTGAGGTTACGCATTTCATGCTTAGTGACACGGCAAGGTCACAGCCGTTTAAGTTTTGTAATCTTTGCGATATTCAATTTTTTCTGATATCTACTTACATCAAAAATGGTGATTTGCTCTTTAACGGTTTGTTTAAAGTCCCATTATATGATACATAAAGCCTATATCTCAAGTCGGTGAGTGTGAGAGAATTAGATGCTTCTTGAGATCGCTTCACGAGCTGGGTTGCCATGACCGGCATCGCTCAGCTGTCAGAGCATCGTCATTTTCTGGTAGTAGCTTGAATCAATGGTTGTGGTTACAAGTCAAAACACTTTGATCCCACTATATTAACTTCAGCAAATGGTGAAAGTTCTATCCATTATTATGTATGTATAAATGGTGTGCTCATCCACCAGAAATCCAAAAATTGGCGTCTACCTCCGGAAGGAGAAACACGTCAAGTAATGATTAAAGTCAATAGACAACTCTAATCGGATACGAATCACTATTTTTGACATTGTTTACTTATCTTCAGCTATTCAAAACTTATAAATGTATCATATTATCTTCCGTCAGTCCGAATATTCCGAATAGACCTCCCAGTTTCCCCCTAACGGACAAAGGCACATTTAAGACGTGGTAGTGCATAATAAATCTAGCTTAGCTAAACACATGTTTGGTGATGAGCACGAGATATGTTTAAGTTGGTTATTAGTGCTTAGATATAGCAAAGAAGTCAGACAATGCAATGATAGGTTTTAAGGCTCGATTGCAGTCAGTTGACTATTTGCTTGAGTTTCTCAAAGGTTACGTGTTGACGGGTCAGTGGTTGACGGGTCCCTCTGACAGGTAAGAGACTCTCATACATGCTAATTCCGGGGATATATAAGGTAATGATTAGCTTGCAAAATTTATTCTAGATCTTCCCCTGAGTCAGCTTAGCAAATTTTGGGTTTCGAGAAGTCTATTTAGGGAGCAGTTACATTATTTAGTATCTGCTGTTGTTACGTCAAAGCGAACATCGATCGAGTTTCTGAAAAATTGTTTGTCTCATTTCCTCACATTTGTCATCAAAACTAAAAAAGGAAAACATGGAGTGGCTACTTATGATGTTTAAGTATATTACAAGTATTAAGGATATCCGCTCAAATATCGATTGATATTTAAATATGGTCAAAGCATTACACAACTGGGTGCTCTTTCATGCTGATTTAGTTTTATAACAATTATGTAACTGGGATATGCAAATTAACAACGGACTTTCAGTGAATAATGGGCTTATTGATTTTTGCCTATCTTCCGCTTAGACATTTTCAAATAATATTGCACTGCTACGTAGCAATTTATTCAAGATACGAACATTAATACTGCTCAGTTATACTTGGTGATAGCATTGTTTTAAGGCCATGCAGAATAGTTGAGCAAACATTTTACCTGAATATGGTCAGACATTTGGATTTTTTTTAGGTGTCCTTCTTTTTTCTCCAGCAACCCTGTAGTTCCCATTGATAAATCATTGTAATATTTTTTCAAATGTTAGTTTTTTTTTTGATGGGCTGAAACGAAAATGTATGTCACTGCCAAGAGTGCATAAAATTAGGGCAAGGGCAAGGAAATATCATCAGTACAAATATACGTTTGCTTATTTGTGGTTACCGAAGCACAACCTATTAGCAGTCTATTCTATGCTAGAAGACAGATAGTTTCGAATAGGTAATAGATACTATCTCTAAACAAAAGCGTGGATTATTTTTCATAACTCACGCTTCAGCCGTAGATTATGAACAACGACAACTAGATACTAGTATGAACATACATATGGTCAAATACAAGCTATAATGACTGCAAAGGTTGCTATGAGTCATCAAACGCCAACTCAGACGGTGTATAGTATTTATGTCAGTGACGGAAGTGATGTTAAGTTGTCAATAGTTCGTAATTATTATGTATTTTAATCATACTATTAATTGTATCGGTCATAAATAAGTATTGCATTTTACTCGTATAATGGTCAGCACTGATTTACAGCACTCGGTTACGGGTCGTGCTGCAAACTTTAACTGCGTGAGTTATTACGACTATTACCGCTCGGTAAACAATATACTATAAAACCTACTATTTTTAACTGTGATCATCTTTGTTTACAATATTTTTCTGGAGGAAGAATACGAAAATTTGAAAAACAAAAAAATATCATAGTTATTTAGGTGGTTAGAGAAACTTTTTTTAAATATAGAAATCGCTAGATTTTAACCTGTTACTTAAGTAGAAAGTGTGTCTGTTTGACGCCAAGTCTTAGCAACAAATACAATTTCAATAATTATATACAGGGTGATCAATGTATACTCCGAAGTGTAATACCTCCGTTATTATGGCAGATACAAAAAAAACTTTTGAAAAAAGTTGTAGATAGAACTAAGGCGTACATTTTAAAATTATTTTATAATATACAGGGTTATTAATAGTCTCGACATGCCAAAGTTGTGTTTTTTCAAATGATACACCCTATATATTATCCCAAATTTGAATTTTGCTCGCTTTCTCTATTCCAGAAATATAGGATTTTATTAGGTTATACAGGGTAATTTCAGAGATATAGCCACTTTTATGAAAATTTTATAGAATTCATCGCCCTGTGCCTCAAAAAATTAATAACAAGAAGTTTGCTTGCTTGCTAGCTAATGCTAGAGAAGTTTCGTGGTTATCTAGTTTTGTCTAAAATTATCAATTTTCGGCTATCTTTGATTCTGTATACAGTACACCCTGTATTTTTTAGCACTGTCAGAAAGTTCTTACAAAATATTTCTACCTTTATTAATCATTCCCCATGCCTGAGCGTAATAGTTATGGAGTTATTTCGGTTTGAAGTAGTAAACCGATTACTAATACTACATTTTTGCCAAATACTGAAAGTTTCTCAAAGTTGACCATGACTACCGTGTCTGTTACACTGTTGGACCTTCCTTAGAAAAGAACTGAGTCAAGGATGGAAGCACTCAAAGGACGGGAATGAAAGAACTAAAAAGTCGTTTCAGGAAATCAACTAAACATTTGTAGCTTCCGCTAGAAAGATCTTTATAAGACTAGTTTATAAGACTATAGTCAATCACTTTTGCATGGCTTAGCCAAAATATATTTTCTCGTCTTTGATACGTTTTATTTTCAGGTAGTTTTCGGTTTGTTAATTGCCAACTGTAATAGCCAACTGAAACCGAATCAAAACTAATTAATTAATTTCAATTATTTAACAAGTATAACAAGCATAGCATCCATGGCCAACTCTAACAAAAACCAGAATTTGGCAAAAATGTTGAATAACTACTTCAAATCGAAATAACTCCATAACTGTTACATTTAAGTATAGGGAATGCATAGAAATGTGGAAGTATATTGTAAAAACGTTCTGACGATGCTATAAAATATAGGGTGTTCCATTTAAAATAACAAAGAAAATTATGGTCGTTGGTTTTTGTTCACCCTGTATACAAAATCAAAGATAGCAGCCAATTGATAATTTTAGACAAAACTAGACCACCAGGAAATTATTTTAGTATTGAGAATCAAGCCTCCAGTTATTGATTTTTCAAGACACATGAATTCATTAAGATTTTCACACAAAAGTGGCCATATATTTGACAATACCCTGTATAACCCAATAAAACCCTATATTTGCGGAATAGGGAAAACGAGCACAGTTCACCCTGTATACAAAATCAAAGATAGCAGCCAATTGATAATTTTAGACAAAACTAGACAACCAGGAAATTATTTTAGTATTGAGAGTCAACCCTCCAGTTATTGATTTTACAAGACACATGAATTCATTAAGATTTTCACACAAAACTGGCCATATCTTTGATAATACCCTGTATAACCCAATAAAACCCTATATTTGCGGAATAGGGAAAACGAGCACAATTCAAATTCGGGATAATATATAGGGTGTTCTATTTTGAAAAACACAACTGTATTTAAAAACTTCCATAGTCAGTCAGCTAGTGTTCACTAAACATCGACTATCGGCTATCGATAGTCTATCGATAGTATCCGAAAACATCGGCTGGGCCGATGTGCAAGCATCGATGTTTCCGGATAGGTTGTAGTTGCACAGTCGGTTATAAATTAATTTCGTTTGTTTAGCAAATGGTTCGGCAAATTATATTCATATATCTTTATAATGAATGCATTTTGGGGTAAAGTTTGAGATAAAAACCTGCTTTATAGTAACACAAAATATATACATTTATTCAAATAATTGTTTTTATCCAGAAGTTGTACATAATACTTATAAAAAATTATAGAGACATTATTATAACGAACGTTTGAACTGAAATGTGAAAGGAATCTTGTTCGCAAATTTTGATTTAATTTACATATTTTTATGAAGGAAAAGTTGCATTGCCAAAATATGTCCACAAACTTTCTTCTTCCTTTTCCGCAGTGTCAGATGAGTGCAATGAAATTACCATTTAGTTGTTTTCGTGTGCATGTCCTCGATCAAAAAATACACAGCTTGAGAGAAACGCAAACAAGTAACGGTATCGACTGGATTGATTCATGAATCCGAGGGAACTCTGTGCGATATTAACGCCGCGCCGCAGAAAACACCGATAGGCCTATCGGACTATCCATTGCACATCGATGTTTAGTGAACACTAGAGTCAGCACGCTGGAACGGCCACCACAGCGCCACTAGTTTCCCGTCACGTCTGGCTTTCCATTCTCCATTTTGTGGCAGGAAGCCGGCTACGACCCTGATCGGCATTTGTTACTTTTCACTTGTCGACCGTGTATTTATAGAACGCTTGCCGGATTTGCTTTGACAAATTGGATTGAGATTATTTTTCCATCTTCTTTGATTGATCAATGGGGACTTAGATCTTATTGATATTGTTTTAGAGATAAGAAGAAATATTTCAACCTCATGGGCGTCTCCAAAACGGCTGCTACACTGGCGAGCAAAAAATTTAGGGCAGTTCAATATTTATACAGGGTGGGCCAATAAGCACACGGTGCTCTCTAGCGGCCTTATCACTTAAATTAGAAGAAAATGGCTTAGATACAAAAGTTTCTTTTCAAATGGTCTACTTGTAAAAAATAATTTCAAAGATGGCGGACATCCGGATATACTGGATTCTTTATTTTAAATGAAAATTTTGAAAACCTGATGGAAAATTTACCACTGGGGTTTTTAAGAGCAATGTGGTTACAGTTCGATGGAGCACGTGAACATTTTAGTATTAGAGGCCCATACACTGGATGAAAAGTTTATAGCCAACTCTTTCGTCTGCGAGCCGCTACCTGTGATTCTTTCAATTCATACGCGTTATTTCGGAATAATTACAAAATCGTAAATATCTTGAAAACTATCGAAGATAGAACAACATAATTATGATAAAAGTGAAAGATTTTTTTTTTTAATTAGGGTAGTGGCCTCGGCAAGGGCTATGCGGCCAAACCAAAACTTAATGTTCTTAAGGTATGGTTTTACAAAAAGTAAAACATGACTATTGGATATGACGTCCTGAATATCGTTAACAAAAAAAAGTAAAATAGAAGGGGACCCAGATGACTGCCCTGTGGAACACCCGATGTGACTGCGATAGGAGGTGAAACGGCATTACCACATTTAACATATTGAATGCGATCCACAAGATAGCTACTTAACCAACTAATTACTGATCCTTCAATTCATAATGCCCGCAATTTTGTAAGTAACAAACTGCGAGCTTGTTTGCTTAGTATGCGGACACATTTCCCATGTATAGTATAGTAATAGTGATGGTCTATACAAATTTTAAAAATATCGATCCGCCCCGCTTTTGTGATGATGATGTCTCTCCAAACCATATTTACAATTTTACAAAAAACATTTCTGAAGTGTTCCTTATATTATCGTCGCATATAAAGGCATAATGTGCAGCCTTGTTTAATAACATTTGATCATTTTGCCCACATATGTGCAACTGAGATGGAGGCGGGGTGTGTAGGGCTCAGTAACTCCAATTTTAAAGATATTACCGATAATGTATTGGAAGTACCGAGTTAAGCCTCTCGACTCTATTTTCTCATATATGTACAGCTATTTTGTCCGGATAGTATCGGCTAATACTTAGAGTACTGCGTTCCACCACACTTTCGATGGCTTCCCTGTAAGAAACATTATTGGTTACAGGTGACATGACAGGCAAGTTCAGCGTGTACACGATTTATGAGGGCCACGAGATCATGTTCCATGTATCTACACTGTTACCGTACTCCAGAGACAACAGACAGCAGGTAACACCTTCCTCTGATTTACGAACCTATACCTAGACTCGCTAGATCAAAATATGTAGGAAATAGATTAGAGTGGTCGTACTCTAATTCCATAAATAATTAAATAGAGCCGTGACTTAGCAGATTGTAAAAAGAATTAGAGCGTTCGAACTAATCAGTGAAGATAGTAACGGGTATCGGTTAATACTTAGTAATTTGTGACACTCGATGATACTTTCAGATACAAATGTATCTGATTTCAGGTTCTCATGTCATAGTTTTCAACAAACCTTGGGCAAATAAGGAAAATGTCTTGTTTAAGTTAAATAACAATAAGTATCATTTTAGTTGAGTCTAACGTAACAGAGTTGCTTTAATCCCAGACATTTTTCACATGTTTTGGTTGTTTCTTCTTCTGAAAATTTTATGAAAATGTTGTACAATGATTCGCTACTGAAAATGTAGTTAAAATTTTGGTATAGTTTCAAGATCATTCTGCTTGTTTAGCGGATATAACATTCCTTCAAGAACATTTCATACGTTTTAAGTTATGACGGTTTTGAGTACAAATGTAAACAAATAAGAACATTATTAAAAAAGCATCTAAATTTTAAATACTTTGAGATATAGGATCGGTATCGACAAAGATACTGGAGCATCGACATCGGTAGATACCTAAAGTGTGGCATTAGCAGAGCTTTAGTGTCAGCCAGTGCCGTAATCAGGGCACGACAAAGAAGGCGTTGGCCACGGGCGCAACTGAGTTTAGGGCGCAAAACAAAGATATCGCGCAAGGCGATGTTACCGAATAACAGTCGAACAAACATGTTGCACCCTCGAAAAATTGCGGACAATCTGCAACTTTGGTAACCACGAGTCATGATGGTTGTAATTCTCCTATTATCTCTGATTTCTCTTCTATTTTGTATGTACTAGTGTGGCCAATGTAAATTGAACAGCCATATTTGTAATATGGACTCCATACTACCGAACAATATTCAAGCTCAGAACGGATAAATTGAAAATATAAACATTTCAAAGCTGCAATGTTATCAAATTTACGACAGTTCCTCACAATAAAACCATACATTTTACCAGCTTCGGATATCTTCAAGTCTATATGTTCGTTAAAGTTCATTTGAGAATCAAATGTCACTCCTAAGTCTTTGATGGAAGCCAGATGGTCTACTAAGGGCCGATTTTATCAACATGCATATTTAACAAAGAATTTAACAAAGAATTTAACAAAGCTTTTCTATTGGATGTTATTTAGCAAAAGCTTTCTATTGGGTATTGCGGGCTAGGTTAATAAATATCGTCCAATAGTATCTTATCAATATTAAAAACAAAACGTCAAAGCTGGATGACACTTTTTATCATATCGTATATACCTAAGCTTTATAACAAAACTATTGTTGCAACAAGTGTATATTTGTTGCAACATAGGCGATGAATGAAGTTTGCAGCTCGAGACGAAACCAACGATCGAAATAAATATCTTTTTGAATGTTTGAAATTAGATTACAGATCCCAGTAATAAATTACCTAAACAAATATCTTCTGAGGCGATTTTACTGTAGCATGTTGCGTGGCCGAGTGGCAGAGTAGCCGACTCGTATGACTTGGTATCGCTGGTGGTGTTGGTTCGAGACCCAGCCCGTGCAGCTATTTTTTTTATTTTTTTTTTATCCAAAATATTCATCGATGTGTTTTACTCATGTTACACACATTTTTTTGTATCATCGACATAAAAATGTTTTTGAATCAAATTTTATTAGACATTTTACTTGACATATTGCAAAAGCTAAGTACCGGAGGCGGTGGAGAATTCAGTCAGTGGAAGTGAAGTTTATCCGTCAAAATCAATCGCCAATTGCTCTGATAGCAGTATCAAAATGAAATTATTCCAAAAAAGTAAAATTATTCGTAATTTTTGTTGTACTAGTAAAACATCTAATAACATTTCATTCAAAAACACATTTATGTCGTACAAAAAAATGATATAACATGAGTAAAAAGCATTCCAATGAATATTTTGGATAAAAAAAAGTACTTGCACGGGCTCGGTCTCGAACCAACACCACCAGCGATACCAAGTCATACGAGTCGGCTACTCTGCCACTCGGCCACCCAGCATGCTGCAGTAAAATTGCCTCAGAAGATATTTGTTTAGGTACTTTATTACTGGGATCTGTGATCTAATTTTAAACATTCAAAAAGATATTTATTTCGATCGTTGACTTCGTCTCGAGCTGCACACTTCATTCATCGCCTATGTTGCAACAAATATACATTTTAGTTACAACTGTTAGGTACAAGTATTTTCATGAAGTACGTCACATGGGTCAGGGGTCGTCGGCGTGTTTTCGGGATTCAAAAACTCATTTCTATTTTGATATAACTGTTGGATTATTGCGAAAAATAACAAAACAAAAACAGTTTTGTTGTAAAACTTATATTTGATCTCTCCATTTATCACAAAAAAATTATTCAAAACCCTAATTTTTTTCCATCATCATTTGGCAGAAGAAAAAACCAGCGATCAAATGTACAGTTTTTGCGGAATCTGATTGGTTGAAATTAGCAATTGCTAAACTTTTGATTAAAGAAGAAAATGCAATTTTTCACCCATTTAGGATGGAAAACCAGACTGGAAAACATACTAGACGGTTCATAATGGTCGATTTGTATATAAAGCATGTCATTTTTAACCTTTTTGAGGTAAACTTCAAGAGAAATCAATAGTTTTCAGAAAACTTTGACAGATGCATGTTCTTGAACGGGCTGCTCTGATGGGTCAAAGCCTTTGTTAAAATGCGCCTGCTGATAAAATCGGCCCTAAGTATTGTAATCATAGGATAATACAGCTTTTTTCTCAGAGAATGTTACAGTCTTACATTTAACTGGATTTAAAAATAATTTATTGTCTGCACACCATCTGTTAATACAGTCAAGATTTGATTGCATCCTGATACAGTCATCAATTGTAGAAATCTCTAAGTATATTTTTAGATCATCCGCATAAAGTAGTCCGTTCACTCCAATTTTTCATTTAAATCATTGATGAATATAATGAATAACAATGGTCCCAAATTGGACCCTTGTGGCACTCCTGATGTTGCAAAATATACAGAGCATGAGAATCCATTATGAAATACAGATTGAGCTCAGTCATTTAAGTATGACATAAAAAATGCTTTGGAGAAAAGCCAATATGTAACAATTTTTTAAGTAGTATACCAAAGTCAACCCTGTGAAAGGCTTTTGCAAAGTCAGTATATATCACATAAACTTGACCGCCAGAATCAAGGATACTGGATATATACTGGGTGAAGCCGACAAAGAATGCGGTGAGAGAAGTAAGGACGTTGCCATAACTCTTAATAATGTCAGCCTATTTCCTTCTTTTACGACTTGTTTTATTTTATATACAGAGTGAGTCAAGCTCAACGCCGCGGACTCTTGTGACCAAACGATACCACTTTTTGAAAAATCAACTTTGCAGGTGTATGTAGGTGGAGTTGAACTACATTTTAAAAATAGTGACCTTTATACAGGGTGTCTAATAAAAGCGTGACATATCAAAGATATATTTTTTTAATGGAACACATGGGACTTTAAGCGAACCGTTTAGGTGCAAATCACAATTTTGGGTATAAGTAGATGTCAGAAAAAAATTGAATATCGCAGCTATTATGAACCCTAGAGGGCTGTGACTTCGCCGTATTACTAAGCATGAAATGTGTCAGCTTTCTTTAGACGGTTGAGTTCGAATTACATTTGTACTTTGAGAAATCGGTAGATCAATTAATGAAACTTCAATCAAAGGTAACTTGATTTTTTCAAATGGGAATGCTTAATTTTTTTTATACTATCAAATGTGTAATTTGATAAGATTTCTAACGATATGCAGTTGTAAATATCCATCTCTGGTAGTTTTGATTTAATTTCAAATTTTCAATAAAACCGGTGTTTTTCAATTTTCCTACCTATTAGCAACTTAGCAGGCCATGAAATATAAACAAAAAACTGTTCAGATGGAACAAAACAACTAACATAGCAGATAGTTACGGAAGAACTAGAGTAAAGGGACAAAATTATAAAAATGACTTACAATGAATCAATTCCAACCCGAAATAACAGACATAACACATCTAAGGTCAAAAAGCAGCTGGGGTACGACAAAAATGGATATTTTTCACAGCATACCGGCTACTACAATATACTAAAGATTGACAATTCACACAACCACTATGAATTTTGAAATGAAAGGAAATCTACCATGTAATGTTGCTGGCAGTTTAATAGCTTCAGAATAAAATTTCACATTTAATGATTTAAAAAAGTAGTAACCGATACCTGTGACTGGAGTTCTGCAAATTCTTCAATACTCATAAGCAGGATCGCCGAAAATGGAGAATAAATTAAAAATCTGCTCAAATTTATCAAACATAATTTACCTGGCAGAAAATTAAAATATGGTTTATCAGTATTTCTTTTTTGCGATCTTGCTAATAGATATTGAAAAATTTAAAGGACGACAGTGAGAGGTATCATTTTTTTGACTTTGACTGAATCGACTACTGTTTTATATCATTAAATGTGAAATTGTGTTCTGAAGATATTAGACTGAAGGCAACAATCGCTGAAAGTTTTGCTTTCATTTGAAAGTGTTTAGTGACTTTGGAAATTTTTAATCTCTAGTACATTGCAGTCGCTAGTAGGCTGCAAAAATTATCCATTTCTGTCGTACTCCAGCTTCTCTTTAACCTTAGACATGTTACCGCTATTGTTTGTGGTTAGTTAGTAAGTTAGTTGTTTTCTTCCATCTGAATACGACTTTGTTTATATTTCATGGCCTGCTAGTTTGTTTACAGGTAGGGAAATTGAAAAACGCTGATTTGATTGATGTCTCGGAATTTAATAAAAACAACCATAGATTGATAGTTATAATCCGATATTAATAGAAAGCCTATCAAATTGCACATTTGATCGTATTAAAAAAATTGTGCATCCCCATTTGAAAAAATCAAGCTATCTTGGATTGAAGTTTCCTTAATTGATCTACCGATTTCTCCAAGTACATAATGTAATTCGAACTCGACCATCTAACGTAAGCTGACACATTTCATGCGTAGTAACAAGATAAAGTCACGGCCTTCTAAGGTTTATAATAGCTGCGATATTCAATTTTTTTCTGACATCTACTTATACCCAAAATTGTGATTTATGATTGTGATAAACGGTTCGCTTAAAGTCTCATATGTGATACATAAAGTCACACTAAATTCACCCGGGAATCTAAACATGCAATAATATATAGGGTGTTCCATTCAAAAAAACATAACTTTGATATGTCACGCTTTTATTAGACACCCAGTATAAAAGTCATTATTTTTGAAATGTAGTCCAACTTGACCTACCTACACTTGCAAAGTTAATTTTTTGAAATGTTGTATCGTTTGGACACAAGAGTCCGATGCGTTGAGCTTGACTCACCCTGCATAAAGGAAACGGCAGATAGTTTATATTCACTTAATATCCCTTAATTACAATCGGCAACAGCAGATTTCATACCCCACCTTTAAGGCGGTCCAGTATCGGAATTGGATAACCACAGCAGACGATATTTAATGTCGCTGTCATACTTATGTGTTTTCTGTCCCTTTTTAAGCTCGATATGATAATGATGATCGCTACCTGTGGGAGCCTTCCGGTCCCCTTCCGGCCCTTCCTCATTCCGCAATGTTCAATTTACGATGGTCATACTATACCTTATCCACCGAACAAACGGAGTAACCGTGCACAATATATGTAAATTTTTACTGTATGGTCAAGTTTTATATGCACACCGTCTACAAAACTGCATACTGAGAGCAGTGATGTTATTATAAAGAGAAAAATTAAGTTCGATTTATCCGAGTAAAGCCCCAAAACATGGGTTTGAAATAATTTTTTACTCCTTTTCTTCAGTGGATAGACGTAGTATGCTTCTGGCTCATAAAAGTTCTGCTGTTGCTTAATGCCAATTTACTTTGTAGATTTTTTCCTTTGTGGAATACAGAGGCGCTTCCTCCTTAAGGTGCAATGCCGCGCACCCCTCCTCAGAAAGGGAGAAAATAAAGAGTTTTTAGTTGGTCTGTTTGCAGTGCAAGTACCTATAGCTAGGCTTAATCGGTTGCCTGATCTGCAGGAAGCACACAGAGCTCAGACTATAAAAAGTGGCTCTCGCAGTACAGTAAGCTCGGACTATAACCAGTGTCTGGTGGTTATAGTGGTTTACTGAAGACCAAGGCACGGGTAGCGGGCTGAGAGTGGTCAATCGCACGTTATTGAACACTCCTATTGGTCAATCACACATCAATCGATTTTAGACCAATGAAAACCAAAGGGTTACAGGCTTCTGCTGATGCGCCCTAGTCACCTTCTCTTATTTGAGTCGCTACACGTTGTTACATTAGCGATTCTAATCTAACCGCTACTAGCCTGTTATTTAAAATGTATAATCGGGTGAACGCGTTGCTTAAGATGATGACTTTGGCCAACTTAGTATACAAAATAAAAATTAAATGAAGCAGACAGCTGCTTGGTTTCAATGGGTTGCGCTGAGGGGTTACAATACAGGGGTTCGATTTCCAAGCTAGACGATTTTTTCTTGTTTAGGCGAGATGAAAATTAAAAAAACTTAAGAAGATTTTGTGATGAGTGATAAGTAAAACACTCTTAAGAAGTGACTATGAAACTAGCAAGAAAAAACTTTGAAGAAATAACTGTACTTATGGAAACTGAAAACCCTTATTATGTGCAGGATGCAGCCGCAGCCTCTGCAATCTCTAAAAGGATTTTCGTGTAGTTTTTATTCTTTAATTTTTGTGCGCGCCTCCTTTCAAAAATTCAGAAATCGCCACTGGTGGAATGAGAATTTTTAACAAATATCGCTAGTAGGTAAAATGCTGCCAAAAAGCTATCTGATGCACAACTTAGGAAAGTTAGGAAACAGAAAATTGAATGTATAAAGAAAAATAAAACTCCGATTGATACTTTTTTGGAAAATTTATCAATACTTAATACCTATAGCTATAGTCGATTATTCAAACTTAGCAACTCAACAGCCTTCTAATTTTTGGAAATTTAGAGGATCCAATTCTGGGTATCGCATTAACGATCTGTATAACAATGCCGGTAGCAACAGCTATATCATGATATATACAGCCCACTTTCTTTGTTAGGGTTAATAGTATATTGCATTCAGTGAAATTTAACCAGATGCGTTGAAATTTTTATTTACTATTTGTCACTCTTAGTTAACGCGATAATCGGGAGGCTCAAATTAAACGCTCTCCATGGACGCTTTATACCTCCGTTACGGCACTGGTTATAGCTAACAAAATAGATAACCTTAGTTCTTAGTTCATACATACCATCCTAGTCAACCGGTTCTCCTTTTTTTTATTATAATTGAGGAGGAATAAGCTTTTTGTCCTACCTTTTGAATTAACGGAAATAGCAAAATGAACCGTTTTTACCAAACAAAGTATCTCATGTTTGCAGGAGCAACAAAGAGATACAAATTCTGTGACGACTTTGGCGAACAATATTTTTTGTCACAGAAATAAGAAGCAAGGTATCCATATAGAAATAATCGTTTTAATGTATTTTGACCAACCTTTCGGCCCTTCTACAAATAGTTTCGTCTGCGCCGATGCCGTAACCATTACGTGCCAATCCCAACACATCGAGGAAATTCAACGAAAGTTAACAGTCCCTATCAAGAACGGCCGAATACTACAAATTAAACCAGATTCGCCCAAACCCAGATAAAACTTTAACATTCACATTACACCTTGATAACTGGCAAGCGAACAGGGAACTAGAAATAGAGTGAAATTCGACGAGTTGCTACGGCACTGCCCAAACCCAGTCCATCTGAGTATTACCTTAGACAGGACTCTGTCCTATAAAAAACACGTAAAGAAGACTAGAGCAAAAGTGAATACAAGGAACGGTATTATTGGTAAGCTGGTCAACTCCTAATGGGAAGCCCACCTGAGCGTATTTCGAAAGACATCTCTTGCCGGGTGCTTTACTTCAGCCGACTGCGCATGCCCTGTATGGTCCTGATCAGCTCATACTAACAAATTGGACCGTACTCTGAACTCATGAGCTGTGTGACTGACCAACCTGGATCACCTATGCATGTTAGCGGGAATAGACACGCTCTACAGGGTGGGCCTAAAGTGAGTGGACGGAAGATTGTGGGCGTACTAAAACATATTTCAGAAATCTGCAACTTGATCATGGTAGGGACCCCTGAAAGCTATAACACTGAAAAATTTTCACTTAAATGTTGACCTTTATACAGGGTGATTCATATCAAACTTACATTTTTTGAATTGAAATTCCCTACATATTATTACATATTTGGATTCCTCGGTGAATTCCAGTTTGACTTTATGTATCATACATGGAACTTAGCCAACAGTTTAGGTGCAAATCACCATTCTTCGTATAACTATAGTAGTGTCAGAAAAAAATTCAATATCGCAGCGATTATAAAATTTAGAAGGCCGCGACTTTGCGGTACGACTACCCATGAAAGGTGTCACCTTAGGTCTGATGGTCAAATTTGAATTCCTTTTTTAGTTGGAGAAATCAATAGATTAATTAAGGAAACGTCAATAACAGATAAATTGATTTTTCAAATGGTTTATAGAATCAAATGTAAAATTTGATTACTTTACTAACAATATAGGATTTCCAATATCAGTCTTTTTGGTTTTCATTGCATTTAAAATTTTCAGTCAAATTGGCGATTTTCAATTTTCCTACGCGTAAGCAACCTAGCAGGCTATGAAAAATAAACAAAAGCCAATTAAGATGGAAGAAACCAACTGTCAACTCATTAGAAAGATGCAAACGAACACTAAAGTCACGAGGCAAGATTATGAAAATTGCTTATAACACATTAGCTGAAACTTGAGACAACAGCGGTGAGATATCTAATGCCAATGGAATATGACAGAAGTGTTTTTTTCACAGCCGACTAGCCATCAAGATCTACTAGAGATTGACAACTTTACAAAATGATTAGAGGCTTTGAAATAAAAGTAAAACTACCAACGGTTTTTTTTCACAGTCTAACATTAAATTCCATCATCATCATCTATTGAAATGATTGCTAGAATTTTTGATTATACCATGTTGTAATTGTGTTTATTTCATGGAGTTTTCTACCAATCTACCAACTAAATTATGTTTTATAATTCAAACAGACTGTAACTCAGCTTTCACTTTCTGCGATTTTGCTAATAAGTAGAAGTACCTACTAAAGAATTTGGAGGGCTCATTCCAAGATATCATTTCTTTTGACTTACGGAAATGACTACCTTTTTATGGCATTAAATGTGAACATTTATTCCGAAGATATAGATACCTACTCTACTGCCAGCAACAATCGCTAGTAGTTTTCCTTTGATTAAAAATTGGTTTACTGATTTTAGGAGTTGGCCAATAGCCAGGCTGTGAAAAATAAGCATTTTTGTTGCCACTGTTGTTTCCGGTTAGAGCTAGTGTGTTGTAAGGAATTATCATAATCTTTCTTGGCTACTCTAGTTTGCTTGCATCTTTCTACCAAGCTAGTTGGTTTTTTCATCTTAACGGGCTTTTGTTTATTTTGCATGACCTGCTAGACTGCACGAAGGAAAATTGAAAAACACCGATTAGACTGAAAATTTGTAATAAAACGAAAACTACAAAAGATTGATATTGAGAATCCTATATCGTTACAGATGTAATCAAATTTTACATTTGATTCTGCAAACAAAAATCAAGTTATCTGTGATCGAAGTTTCCTTAATTAATCTAGTGATTTCTCCAAGTGGCAAAGTCACGCCTCCTAAGTTTTGTAGTCACTGTGATATTCATCTTTTTTCTGATACCTACTTATACCAGAAATGGTGATTTGCGCCTAAACCGCCCGTCTATGTACATAAAGTCACACTAAAATTCACCAAGGAATCCAAACATGCAATAAAATATAGAAAGTTCAATTCGAAAAATGCTTGTTTGATATAAAGCATCAAAATTAAAGCGGAAATATTTTACGTTATAGCTCTCAAGGGTCCCTACGGTGATCAAGCAACAGATTTCTGAAATATGTTCTAGTAAGCCCACAATCTTCCGTCCACTCACTATTGGCCCACCATATATATGGGCACAAGCTCCCAGCATCCAGACTTAAATTCCGGAAGAATTGCATTATGTCAATAAACTCACTGATAGATTCAGTCATCAAAGAGGTACTGTGGAAGCAGCGACTCGCAGAGAACCATATACCAACTTGGAACCCAACTGAATGCTTCCCTGCCGGAATGGAGGACCTGTAAAAGCCTCAACAGTATTAGAAGCTAAACGCTGAGGATGATTTGTACGCTTGCCGGCAGAACCAGACGATGCCAAAGAAGCATTACTATCTTGCCCATCCTAGACCTATGGCAAGACATGGCAGTGCAGTGTTCTATAAAAAATAACATAAAGTATAATTTAAATAAAACTAATCAATCAATGTTTTTAATAAGTGTAGCTCAGGCACGATTATATAAATGAAAGGAAATTTTCAGTTCAGGGCGACGTATCGCTAGTATAGTAACACAAAAGGAACATGTTGATGGTGATACGGTCAGCGTTCAACATTGTTTTAAGTAAAAAAAAAGAAATATTAACGTTAGGTGCAGCTCCTCCTACAGGAGAGGCTTACAGTAGTACTATACATCTAATGACAGCAGAAGAGATTGTAACAATCTTCCATTGAAATACGTTCTCTTTTTCTATCTTTCCGAAAAATTATATAGTGTGAGGAAACCATTTGTAACAAATGTGAACAGCTCTAGCTTCAGATTTTTTGTATTTTAATACTTCACTCGCTCCCCGTATGAATTATCCTATTTTATTTTTATTTTGAATTTAGGTTCCTGGACCGTCTAAAATCTCAGAAATATTTTCTGTGCATCACGTCTTTCAGTTGCACATGTATGACATAAATTTTCTGGATTACGCAAACACTTAGCTATTTTATACAACACAACTTTTAACTGGGTCATATTATCACTTGTCCACTGGGCTATATTAGTTCGATTTCTCTGCCCGACTTTTTAAAAAAATAGAGCCACTACTATAGACAGACGACTGACTATACAAATCGCTCACATTAAAAAGATCTAGGTCGCAAGTTAAAGCCTATCGACGCTCGGTTTTCTTTGAAGCTTGCTGCTAGACGGTTGAAATACTGTAGAAGAAGGAACAACTATCGATGCGACATAATGACAAATTAATGTTGCTTCTACAGGGCGTCTTGATATTTGACCGGCAACGCTTGTTGGGTGATGGTCTTCACATTTTTATGAGCATTAATATTGGAACATGAAGCGTTAAGATGCTTAATTTTCAAGATATAAACTAAAAGTTTTACATTTATTTTCATTTTTTCTCACTTATTCCGCAATAATATGGCACAATGATGTAAAATTACGTATCGGCGATTAATCTTAATTCAATCACGGTTTTGCTATCACGAATGCCACCTACGGCACATTGAACTCATTTAAATTTTCAAATTTTTTTCCGATTTGTTGCACTAATGTATCAAAAAAATCGATTCCTCTTTATATTATGTTTTAGGTGAAGGAGGTATACTTTGTTTAAGTCGCTAGATGCAACCGTTTTCCAGATAACCTTCATTGAAATTTCCAATGCGACTAAATTATTGGGCATTTCCGCACAAATGAATATTGGGCTCATACTTTTACATACCATTAACGTAGTATTCCTAAACTTCAACACCACCTATTTGAAAATTAGATATGCTTGAAACATGTTTTTCGAACAAATATTATTCATTCGAGAATACCGATAATTGTTTTGTTCACATTTTACACTAATTGGGGTGCCCGGGAAATTTCAATAAAGGCTATCTCGAAAACTGTTACCTCTAGCGACTTAAACAAAGTATACCTTTTTTACGTAAAACATATAATATTCATAATGACACACTAAACCGAAAAAAAAGTTTTCATGATTTAAATGAGTTCAATGTGCCGTAGGTGACGCCGTCTACTCATGATAGCAAAACCGTGAGTTTGGACTTCCCGCCTTAAAAAACCTCCCAATACGAAATTTTGGATCGTTGTGCCATTTTGTTGCGGAATAATTGAGAAAAAACGAAAATAAATGTAAAACTTTGACACCCAGTATCTTGAAAATTTAAGCATTTCAAGGCTTCATGTTCGTACCTCAATGTTTATGAAAATGTGAGGTCTGTCACCTGTCAAGCGTTGTCGATCAAATATTCGGATACCCTGGATAAGGATGCGTCTTTAAAGTAATAGTTTCAAAATAACTCGAAAAATTAATTTATTGTGATATCAGTTAATATTTCTGTCTCGTTACAGGTGGAAAGAAAACGTCACATAGGCAACGACATAGTAAACATTGTATACATAGAAACCGGCGAGAGTGAACAAGAGCAGGAGACGGCGCACGCGCAATTCAACCCTACATGGATCAAGTCACAATTTACACGTATCCTTTACTGTTTTCGAAAGTACATAATTATACATAAATGGGTTTCCAATTGGTTACAAAATAATCCAATTTACGAAACAGTAACATGCCTTGAACTGAATAGAGGTTGAATTTATTTTTTACCTTATTCGTATTGAGAGACAAATAGTGCCACTCTGAAGGCTATGTCTTGTGTAGGGTATTTGCTGCAATAATTTATGAATAACTGAAATTTGTGTCTCTAACCTACATGCTGCCACTGCGCCTCATATGTCATCTGCCACTGGTGTTTAATCAGCTTTATTTTATATCTGCAGAAGGGTACGTAGCGTCTCAGCAGTCCATAATATCTAATATAATTATTATTCTCTTTATATGTCAGAATTATCTAGCTAAAAGCAAATTTGCTGTGAATCCATAAACAAAGGAATTATTTTTTTTAATTTTAGTATACAGAGTGTCCCTGAATTTCCATGACACGTGATATTCTCGCAACAAAAAAAAGTTTAAACGAATATTGAGTAGAATTTTTGAAAGCACTATGGGGCTATCATACCATGCTTTTAAAACTTTTTTTTATACTTCAATCCTTAAAACTCACCCTCAAATTTTGTTTTTCAAATAGCAACAAATAGTTTTTTCCACACAAATTACGTCGTTATATTATTTAAAATCCTGCGGTACGTTTGCCTTTATACGTATACTTATTTTTTCGTAAAATCATAAGCATGACATAAGTAAAATAAAAATTTTCTTGACGCAAAAAATGAAACCAGTTAGGCTGTTAAGGGTATCGAATGACTTATAATACATGCTTTCGAAAGCAAAAGTCTTTTTATATATTTTTTTATATATTTTTTATTACGAAAATATTACGGCTCAAGCAAATGCTCATTTTATTTACCTTATGTTAACGACTTTATGAGAAAAATTGGTTTGTGTATGAAGTCAGAGGCACTACAAGGTATTAAATAAAATAGTGACCTCATTAATGTACGAAAAGCTGTGGGGTGCTATTTGGCAAAAAATTAGGGGGTAAGCTTTAGGGGTTGAAGTAAAAATATTTCAAAAGCATGGTATGATCAGGTCATTCGGTACCCTTGAAACCCACTTAGTTTTCTTTTTTCTCTGTTTTTCTTACGAAAATATTACGTCTCAAACAAATTGTTATTTTGTTTACCTTATGTTTATGATTTTACGAAAAGAATAGCTTCTTGTATAAAATCAGAGGTACTACAAGTCCTTAAATAATAATTATATAATAATATAAGGACTTGATTTCTGTCGTAAAAACTATTAGGTGCTATTTGAAAACACAAAACTAGGGGTGAGTTTTAAGGGTTGAAGTACAAAAAAAATGCTTTGAAAGCATGATACGATAGACCCTGTAGTACTTTCAAGCATTCCACTCAGTTTTTGTTTGAACATCTGAGCTCTCATTGAAGAGAGCTTATGCAGAGCTTCTATCTGTCCGTCCGTCCGTGTACAAAAGATAGCCAAAACTATACAGGTGCTAGAGAAAGACTAAATACAGATTCAGAATTACCATGAAAAAACTAGTCCGCGAAAAATCTGGTTTTGTCAATGTCGCTTCCGGTTTAGAAAAATTTTATACCAACAATTTCCACGGTGAGAGCTCCGTTTGAATTCACTGAAGTAAATTCTTTCCTACTTTTTTTTATTACAAGGATATCACGTGTCAAGGATATTCAAGGACACCCTGTATATCGCATTTTGCTTTTGGTTAAATCCTATGCATATCAAATAGTGTGGACGCCTGCCACGTGTGGCAATATACATTGCTGTGAAAATATTCACGTACTAACACAGCTACACTGCACATAACGTAACTATACCTTTTCCAACAGTAGTTTCAAAAGGATCAAACTATATTTCCAGACTCTCAGTTTTAAGTTCAAACTGTCAGATGTAAATTACAACTGACAGTTTTAATTTATAGCTGACGCGTTAAAAATTTAATTTGATCCTTTTGGAACTACACTGCTGGAAATGATATGGAGCACCAACAGAGGACGCTCACACAGTAGTAGTTGTAGTCGTAGCAGGAGAGGAGAAATCAGGCAAGTAGGCCACCCTTAACTTTTTTGACGACACAACGGAGCTAACAAGGTTAAAAACTTGCACATCGTTTCACACCAGTATGCACCGTTTAGACATTGTAATCCTGGTTCCCTAATTACGTATTGATAATCTTTGACATCTAACGAAGCACCGCCCATAGATTAACTAATCCGGATTGGAAATCCGACAACATTGCATTCGCAAGATTGTTTTGACAGGCGCACTATAAAAACTTTCAGTCTGAATTTGGAACTTGAATTTCTGCGGAGCGTTTGTCTCATTTGTATTTTTAATTTCGTTTTTAAAATATATCGTCTTTGTTTAACATGTCGGAACATACAACAAGGATCCCCAATTTTTTTAACAGCAGAAAAACAGTGCCCCATGAGGATATTACACAAATATTCCGATACCATTGAATCCAAAAAACTAACGAAGTTTCCATCGATGAAAAATGTAAACCTTGAAAACAAATTGCAGATGAATTTAATAACACTGCCCCTCTGCTTTGATTCCGGTGTGCGTACCACAGTTTTCGGTAATCTATACGTTTTTTTGAAACTGTTTATCGTTTAAATTGAAAGCATCCATTCGATAATTGCTACGATGGTGGGATTGTTCGCAGCAGTTTCAGCTTCACAGTGTCTATCGCAGCTAATATTGCTAATTGCAACTTATGACTTTTTACAAAATAATAAGCTTTATCCAACATTGCAAATATGACATATAATGATATAATTTCAGGTTGAGTTTGTGGCATCACAACGTTTTTCCAATGCGTATTGTAACCGGCTTAATCCTAGACACAAATTTCAGACGCAATGTGTGTTAATTGGTGACTACTATCTTCTAAAATAAATAAAAAGTTATATAGATATAGTACTACACCAAAAGGCACTTATGCAGCTGAGGAGCATTCCCCACAACATGAAGAGTATCTACTTACCAATAATTTTGGAACTCAATTTCTTTCTCTATGTTTTCCATGCAGCTAAGCACTAGATCCTTTTATATGATCTGCGAAAACATACGGTGTAAGACTTCATGTCGAGTGATTTATTTACTTGAGGGAGTGCTTATATTTAACAATGGAACACTTATTTTCAAGATTCGCCTTTTAAATTTTATAAAGGATAGAAGGTAAATGGTCGCTGGTGTTGGTGATAAATGATACACCCTTCGACACAGTTTATCTACAGAATACGGTAAATTCTAGAAAGAGACCGATAAGAGAAATTGAATATCGCCCATTGTACTTGTAGGGGTTACCTCAATAATTAGTAGCGTCGATTATATTTCTTGAGTATCAAGCGTTTGGAACAGTACTGTAGCAAAAAATACTTGGTACAAAGCAGCCAAAAAAAATTGTAGAGAAAAATGTTTTAAGGCTCCTGTAGTTACTCAAGTAGATGATCCTGAATTGTATTGTGTTTTATTAATGCCATATTTACATCCGCATGTTGATATTTCAAATCAAATTCTCAAGAAAATGTCGGAGAAAGTCGGCGGCCGGCGAGACTTAAACCCGCGACCTCTAGATCGGTACGCCGACGCTACGTCACGGTCGGTATTGATCTCCGACCGCGTTTGATCTAGATGTCACTCGTTCGAGCGAGGGGTTGAATGGTTCTTATTTTCAAGCTTACATCCGCATGTTGATTTCTCGAATTAAATTCGTACCAGAAAGTGTCGAAAAAATACGGGCTGTTGGTGGTACCAGAAGATGGCGCATTAGAGTTATTGGCTGACGCGTATCTAGTTGGCACTTTCGAAGTTGAGTTGATGGCTGGCCGTAGCTCAACTGGCAAGAGCGTCGGAGTACCAATCTGAAGACCGCGAGTTCGAGTCCCACCGTAGAAAAGCGGCTGCTGTGAGGCCTGATAGAAAAACGTGGATTACGTTTATTGGACATAATAATGACTAAATAAATATTAAATATTTTACGAGAATTTACCTTCTGGTTCAGAACTGTCGCAAAAGCATAGTCGTGGTACAAATTGGCGAAAAAAGAGTGTTGAAAATTATTTTGATGATTCTGCGGTCACACAGTTAACGATTCTGAGTTTTAGTTGTGGAGCAGTGACAGGCTTTAGGCTTTTTTATAACCGCAACCGCGAAGGCCAGACCTAAGTATCAAATTACTGCACATTCGTAGCAATGAAGAAGCTAGGTTAGGAGAATGACATTAACGTTGAATATGCCAAAACAGGTTTAATAAGTACACTTCTTGGTAGTCTCTTTCAAGCCCTGGACATTCTGGAAAAAAAGATGCGGTTCTACCGCTCGGTCCTACATTATAAAAAACGATACAACGCCAGCGGTCCCGCAGATGCATCCTCATCGGTACTTAGAAACGTGCTTCTATGCTCTATGTGGGTGGCTTCATAAATATGTCAGCGTAGTAGACACGTTGTGATAGGCACCCGAAACTGCCCGATCGTAATGGTCTTCATGGTGATAGATACCCATTTCTAAATTATAGAGGATAAAAAGTGTAAAAAAGTAAGAGGTTACCGAACGCATGCCGATGATAGAGAGGATGGAGATGGCGCGTTAAGGTCGGGTCAACAATTACTCAAATTGCCTTTTTCTGGATTGCGTCAAGTATACCTATGGTATGTATATTTCAAGAACCAAAATATCACCGTATAACCTCTAGTAAGTAGTTTCTCCCAAGGGTTGCACTAGCTCTTATGCAAACCGTCGAACTTAACTGAAACTTTATTTTCGTGCTGACTGAGAATTTCAAGACAAAAACCCTGGTGTGGTAGGAACTAATAATTGTATTACACAAATATTTCGTATTGCTTTTGCAAACTTAAGACTGACAATGCGTTGAACTAGAAACCCATTGGCATAGAAAAATTTCGACGTAAAACTCCAAAACCATCCCTACATCATATCAGGAAACTAAATATAATTTTACATAATAGCTGAAAAATAGTGAAAATATATTGGAATGTACAGGATTTATTTGACACAATCTATTATTGCTCATGAAAGTAAATACCATCCCGCTGAAGCTGAATAATCAAAAAATGGCTGTATTGCCTAAGCTAGAGAGGGACAAGTTAAACCATGCACTAAACACCTAACCCCTTAGGGAAGCAAACATTAAGCTTTAATTGAAAATAATGCATAAGCACCCAAACAAAATAACATCTGAATAACTTAATTGCTTTTGTTGAACTCTAGCCCTGGAGTTTTATCTGCTTTCAAGAGTTTTCTGAAAATACTTTCGGTTAATTCCCAAATTCAGCCAACGATTTGGATATAAAAATGGTCAAAAATGTTGAAATACCCTGTATAATGTTTCAATGTCTCATATTGTAAGGACAAGGATTAAAAAAGTATATGTTTGCATCACCACGTAACTATAAATCACCCTGTATAAATCAAAACATTTTCTGAGCAAGAAGCATATCCTTGGCTATAACATTTGTATGAAACTTTTTGCGCTATCTTCTGCAATAATGGACCTATCGATCGATCTGGTTCTAAAAACTTAACCTGTAAACTTTATAGTTTGCAAAATATAAACGGCTTCCTCTGGTAGTGGACTGTTCTGCAAGAAAATGGCATACCATTGCGTACTTGCTCTACTGAGGAGTTTTAGCAATGAAATTACAGTAATGCGAAGCATATGAAATTATACGTCTGTGTTTCTCGCAGTGAAATCCCCCAACAAATGACCTCCAATTAAAGCTCGTTATAAACACTGCTGACAAACAGCGCCACTATCGCAGCTGGCGTTGCAAGATGTAGGCGAGACAAGCTCGATCGTTTTTTGACTTCCAAGCTTACAGCAAAATATCCAATTTGAGAAGTGCACCTGCACATGTAGCAGTGCTTCCATGTTATGGTCGCCATCACATTACGCACCGTGACCTACTTTCCGAGTACACTGCCACTGGGAGGTAAACATACATTGTAGTACGTACTGGCCACAACACGTAATAATTGTTGCGGAAGCACAATGTGAAATCAACAATACGTTTACGGCTTTTATGGAACGCCGGTTATTGCCATGTTGCATGATGGATGATTTAATATTATTTCCAGGTGTTGCTGTCTTTTAACAGATTCACTGCGGTACCAGAAATATATGATTTGTGTACATTTGTTTTACCAGACACATGCATACATACTGAAAACTGCCCACCACGGATTTATCGTAAACTAGTGATTAAAAAAATGTCGAGACATGTCAATGGATTTGTCAACGGGATGAAAAATTTTTAATCAAAAACTACTTCACCCCTTTGTACCCCCCCCCCCAGGGTCATCCCCTTAAAAATGTTAAATGAGAAAGTGTGTAGAATAATAGCTTTTCTACCTTGAAGTTCTTTATTTTGATGAAATTAGAAAAATCTTTATGTACCTTAATTTGTGAATCAAACATCAGGAGTTGCTCGGACAACTTCGCAGACTACTATATAAGTCGATTGGTTATGGTCATTAGATCTCTAGGTCAAATAAGGAATACGCTGCTTTCTGTACTGCGCCCAATGCCGGTGTGCCGTGCAGCAGCGCACATCTTAGCCGCCATGATAAAGAAGGTAGTCATCCTTGGGTCCATTTCTCTACTTAGGGCCCACGATAGCTCACCTCACGGTGTGTGCAGTAGTCACTGGGCAATGGAACAGCAGCTCGATGTGTCGGAGCCCAGGCTGCAGCTTTTTGCTGAAAATAATAGTGATAATCCACTGGACAGTGTATGAGCTGCAACAAATCGATACGAAGACCCGCAAAAGGTTGAATATGGAGGGAAGTTTACATCCTCTGTCCCGCAAATCTGCTGCCAACGACATCCGGGAGGGCGTGGACTATTGAGTTTGGTCTGCACAACAGGGTAATATTTCAGGAAACAATAAGTGATTGGGCCATTATTAGTTAACGGAAATTTAAATGGACACATTTATTTGGATATGTTGGGAAATACCATTAATCTGCTATCACTAAACCATTGAAAACCAAATTGAGGAGGATACTATAACACGATACTTGCTTGACGAGGCTGAATTCGGTAACGCGTTTCCAGATAAGTGGTTAGGGCGAAGAGCGCCTATATAGAATGGCATGCTATAGAGCTCCTCATTTCACGCCATTAGATTTTTCCTATGGGGTCGTTTAAACTTTATTATATTTTCTCACCTAACTTGAAAGTTTGGATGACCTTTGTCAACGGATCATCGAAAGCATGATATCCCACAGCATGTTTTTGCAACTGTCAGCCAGCAATTTAGACATCACTTATATCATTATTTGGCCAATAGTGGGCAACATTTTGAACAGTTATTGCAATAAAAGTAAGTATCTGAATATGTCAAGATACGTAAAGATTTTAATTTTCTCAAAAATGAATCGACCGATTTTAAGAAATCCAACGTCAAAATCTGTTTTTATATTTTTGGCTTTTTAATAGTGTTACGCCGCCACTTAAATAATTTCTCAAAGTCATATGCGTCTTACATGCTCGTCACAGTATTAATGCTGTGTCAAAATGTTGTCAAAATCAATTCAATAATTTCCATGTTACACAATACAGAACGATCTGAAGCGATACTCGTATACATAAGAAAATTCGAAATCTCTCAGTAACTTGGTTTGTATAATAGGGAAGGCAATGTTCGGATAGACCTAAAAAAGTGCTTTATGCCGCTATGTCTATGTCAGCCTATTATGAATTCAAAAAATTTTTCAGTTTTACTGCCCTTCGCTCCCCAAACACCCCAATTTTACCTCCATCCGAAAAAAAGTAGAAAATTATTAGGAACCCCTAACCGCAAAAAAGATTGAGGAATGTTCGTTTTTTGCTAATTACTCTACCGCCTATGCACCAATTTTCAAAATCATAGCAGCTTAACCTACTACAACGCCATAGCAGATTGCTACCCAAATTTCGTCACAACTCATACAGCGGTTACTGAGACTACGAGGCTAGAAGGACGCCAATAGACAGACAGATCGACGGTAATGGATTATCGTTATGTAGACATCATAAATCGCCCAAAAAGCGTATTATCTCAAAATCGAAAATTTTCTCGATCACAATACTCCTCTCACATAACGGGAGTGGGATGTAGCAAGAGCTGCTTCCTGGAGCAGTTGTCTGACAGTGCCACTCACCCCAAATTAATATTTGGTGCAAAATTTTTTCAGCTGTGTCTCCTTAGTAATGTGAAACAATTGAATCTTTGATAAAATAACATGAACTTGTATTTGCGGTTCTGGATTATATTAAACCTTAAAAAACATACGTGCAAAAAATATCAAAACTAAGTAATATGCGAATTATATCTAAACACAACGCACGTAAATTAATAATTAAGGTACTAACTAGTTTTGGCGCGTAAAGTCAAGCGGCCATGTTAGTGCCAATTTGTTTGTACCACTCTAGCTATTCTCGGTTCTCGGTGAAAATGCCTATATTTACCTTTCTTACGTCTTCCTTCATCACTCTCATCTTTTCCATAATATTCCCTACATTTTAAATGTAATTTTTTGCCACGTGTCGACATTATCAAATATTTGTATTAAGGCGGGGGCATTCGAATCCGTTGAAAAATTTATTTCCAGTCAAACATGACCGGTGCCACATAGTTAATACTTTGTTTGTCGTGTGCTTTACAAGTTATATGCCGAGAATAACAAAACTGTCGAGAAGCAGTAGCTTAATTTCAGTCATGTATGCGCAATCGCCAAATATACTATTTTACAGTCAGTTGTTTAATAGTACAGTGTCTGCTGAGGATATATCTGTGGCTTGGGCCTATGTGCAAATTTTCTTAAAATGGGGTTTTGGGCTCAACTTCATAAATAGAATGCGCTCTTTCCGATGGAATAGGTCCTAAGTCAAAAGGTATTTTCGTTGGGGATTACATAGTATGTGAAAAGGCCTAAGTATGGACACTTTAGTGTATATAAAGGCCTATGTATACCTTAGGTCTTTTTATCACGGTCTTATCTACACTAATTAAACATTTTGCATGTTGTAAATGGACCTGTCTTGGAATATAGACCCACTAAATGGGGCCTATGTGGACTTGAGCCTTTATGCTTTTTTTGCTTATTGCTTCACTTTGAGGCCTAACTAAAAGTCGGCATAAATGATACAAGAAATATGAGACCTATGTTATCTTCGGCCGTTTTTAGTTTGCAGATAAAAAGGTTGAAAGGGCCTAAGTGTAACATAGATATATAATTGGTTTTAAATGTAGGTCCTATCTACTACTTATAGGTCCTTATTATTTGCAAAAATATATAATACTTTAACTCTGATGTATGTTATAGGCCTTTGAGATTTCGTAAACAACAACCTAAAAAATGACAGTTAAGCACAGAACATCCTAGTTTAAAAAAATTACATGATGCATGCCCACCTCTACTGCCTAAAAAGAAACCTGAAGATATTACAACCTTGTTGTGTCAGATACATCCGAACAGTCAACTATTTTATTTTAATTTAAAAGCTGACAGTATGACGAGTAACCTATACTTCTGACTCTTCTGAGACACAATCTCGCATACATCTCTGTATCTGCTATTCATTTTTTTGTTACAATAATGAATATTTTCTTTGTTCAGAAGATGTATTTTTTTCAATAAAATAGTTTTTACTACAGAAAAGCTTAAATTTATCACTCCTACCACTACGAGGTAAAAAGGGCCTAACTAATGTTTTACACGACAACGGGTCCTAAGTGACAATTTTCTGGTCCTAAGTGTGTCAATTATTGTATTAAATACAAGGCCTATATTAACCTAAGACCAATCTGCTGGGGCCTAACTAACAAAAATCTATTAACGACATTCAATAAGCCTAATAGTTTCATATTTTATGAATATTTGGCGCTTCATTACAACGTTTATTAAAATATCAAGTCGCTAGGTTAAGAAACGTCAATAAAAAACAACTTCGAATTTTTTTCACAAATCTTCAATTTTCGCAAAACTTGTTTTATGCAGATAGGCCCTTGTTCATCCAAGCTACAGATATATTATTCTCCGGTGACAGTGTTCTTGGCATGTCAAGCTCCTGTACTAAAATTGTCGACAAAATAATATGCTGACTGCAATATAAATAGAAAATGTTCATCATCACAGTACTCTCCTCACATATCGGTGTAGGAAGTAAAATTAAGGTTAAGGATACTAGGCTGGCACTACGCACCTCCCTAATATCTACACGCCTCCAAATTTTTCAATCCATCATTGACATTTGGGACGACAAAATATTTAAAAGCGGAGTTATGACAATTTAGCAATTTTAATTATTAATTTTCCGCTACTGGAGCAATGCCCAAAAACTATGCACTTTTGTAAACCTTGCTACAGCAGTAAGATGGCATTAATTTCGGTACAATAAAATTAGATTAGAAGTTTCTCGAAAATATAGCAATATGTGTCAAATAAACTCAACAGGTACTTAAAATTGATTATTTCTTTGAATGAAAATGACAGCATGCCTAAAATGCCTAAACATGAAGTTTGAGGAATATTTGAAATTTTTGGTTTTTTGCTAACTACTCCGCCACCGATGCACCCATTTTTAAACTTATAGCAACATTACGCACTATGATCCACAGCTACCCAAATTTCACCACAATCCGTGCAGCGGTTACTAAGACTACGAGGCAAGAAAGACGCGACCGCAGACAGACATACAGACCAACAGACAGACAAACCGACGGCAATGAGTAATGTGGATTTTCCTTATATGTATAGATGTCATAAAACACCTACAAAGCGTATTATCTCGAAATAGAAATTTTTGCGATCACAAGACTCCCCTGAGCTATCGGTGAGGGAAAGTAAATATAGCTGCATTCCCGAACTCACGACCACCCTCTTCTTTACTATTTTCTTCGTTCATTTTATTTTTCACTAGTATCTGAGTAGCTAGATCTGATCGACTGATTAACCGACAACCGGCAACAAAAAGCGATGAACCTTCTGACCACACTGACGAGTTAACACTGTGCATCTCAACACCACATTCTCCAATAGACCATATAACCACGCCTCTGCCTCATTTCTCGATCACTGACGTAAGTCTGATGTCCAAAATCGAATTTCCTGCTTTGATATCACTCGGTATTATATTGTAATTACGCACATTTTCAATTAAGCAACCGATTGATCAATCTAAGCGAGCTGAAACTTCGAGCAAATCCGTTTTTCCCTCACTCAATAAATTGGACCCCCTTCCACTTGCTCATTCGCTTCGGTTACGCCGAAAATTGCTCCCTGAAACTTTGCCCAACTACCTACAACGAAATGATAGTTAATGGCTGTTAACTCTACTTGAGTGCATCATAACAGTTTTATAGATTGTTTCACAAACATAAAATTAGCATTGCGCCGTTATACTTGCTCCTCTTTGTTTTGTTTAGAAAGTTACGGTGAGTTTCTGATACCTATCACGAATAATTTTATTCAGGGGAAAATTAGCTCACAGAAGTGATGACGCAAATTACTGCGTTGGTTATTTCTTGGTTGTACGTAAGGAAGAAAGTAAGCAGCCAAATATCATTTTCAAAAAGTGGAGTCAAGTTGATTGACTCAGTACTTTCCACACATATAACGATGACACCATTTTATTACTCTCCATTGCATCAAGGTCTAGTTTGAGATCTCCTGGCAACCAAACCATAGAACGCCTGCCCGTCCGAAAAAAAAACCATCCAACACAAAAGCGCCCGTAAATAGTTTCTTGCGTTTCTCTCCGTAAGAAGTAGGATGACACAGTTTTCATTTTGCAAGGTCTTAAGTGGATGAAATGAAGCGCTTAAAAACGAAGGTTAAACTGCTTTTATATTTGAATTTTTTTATTACTGCTGCGCTGCGGCTCACACGATTACTAAAAACCATGAGCACTTTCGATCCTCATCACGGTAGTAACACTGTGTCGAAATTTCATTAAAATCAATTTCAGGTTACCCAATGGAGAACGATCCAAAGCAATACTCGTATGTATACATCAGAAAATCCTAAGTGCATTAGACCGCTATGTCTTTCTTTCACAGGTCAGTTGACAATCTATTATAAATTCAACAAATTTTTCAGTTCTCCCACCCCCCACCCCTCCCACAACTTCAAATTTCACTCCTACCCAAAGAAAAGTAGAATAGGATCAGGAAGGCCTAAAACTCCTAAAAAACGAAGTTTGAGGAATATTTGAAATTTTTCGTTTTATGCCGCCTATGCACCGATTTTCAAAGTTATAGCAGAATAATCTACTACGACCCCATACCATATCGCTATCCAAATTTAATTACAATCTATGCAACGGTTACTTAGATTACGGGGCTAAAGAATGTCAAAAGACAGATGGAAATGAGTGAGGTGGATTGTTATGTAGATATCATAGAATGCCCAGAAAGTATATTATCTCAAAATCGAAAATACTCGCGATCACAATACTCCCCTCACCTATCGGTGTGGGAAGTAAAAGAACTATCAAAAATTTCTTTGACCCCAAAAATATATTAGTCGTAGTATGTTCATCTTATTTCCGTTTTTCGGGGATACTTCTTGTTACAAGTGTTTTATAAAAAGTGGCTTAAGTATTTTGTAACTAACAAATATGATTATTCCGTCATAAAATCGATTGTCCATTGCTATCGAAGCAACCCTTTGGAGCCCGGAGACCCACCTATGATGAACGCCTGAAGTTATTGAGGCTCCCAGCATTTGCTGACAGAAAACTTCGAGGTGATCTTATAATCACATTTAGGGCACTGCATGGCCTCCTTAGCACTGACTTGAGGTACATGTTCCAGCTATCACACAGCAATCTCCGAGGACACAACCTGAAACTACAGAAGGAGCCGTTCAGAACATCAATCCGGCAGTGCTTTATTACCAATCGCGTGTTTGACTCTTGGAACAGACTTCCCGCCGATGTGGTGAACGCAAATTCCATTACAAGCTTCAAGACCAAATATGACAGGTGGTGTTGTGACCAAAACTCGTAACTCCGGTAGTTTACTGTACCAAACCTACGTAAGACCGTTCATAGAATTCCCTGGCCTATTTGGTATCCAAACCTACAAAGAGACCGTGATTTGTTGGAAAACCTGCAGAGAAGGGCTAGACGTATTCCTTGTGGCACCCATCACCCTACCTACGAAGAAAGATTAAAGCTGTTCGACCTGATGCACTTCTGTGATCGATGCCTGATTTATTTGGAACTGACATTTCTTCGTTTTTTTCCAAAAACTCGAACCACCTACGTGGGCATAATTCCAAGCTGTTGAAAGAGAAGTTCTGGACCGTGCCTCGTCAACTCTTCATCTTCCCCTGGACATAGTGAACGAGTCATTGGTCAACATCTTCAAGAAACTGTACGATAGTTGGTTATGGCAAGGACATCGATAGTTGCTCTAGTCTAGTTGCTAGTGGTCTTTACAATTGTAATTTTTTTTTGAGTTTATAGCTTTTTAGCTCAACTCATATCTGTTATATAATAATACTAATAATAATAATGTTATAGAATCGCAGGAAAATCTCATCATCTAATTCATTTAAAGGCTGGTCCAAACGCTACGTTTTACACCACGTTTTGTCTGTGTAGTTTTAGAAGTGAACGAAAACGTTGCAAAAATAGAGCGTCCACATGGTGCCATTTTGTATTCATTTTTACGCAGTCTTGTTGACATCTATCATGGAGGAAGTACTACTCATCAATTTTTGCATATTGTCCTGTGAAGAAATGGAAACAAACGGACTGTGAACGAAAACGTTGCAAAAATAGAGCGTCCACATGGTGCCATTTTGTTTTCATTTTTACGCAGTCTTGTTGACATCTATCATGGAGGAAGTACTACTCATCAATTTTTGCATATTGTCCTGTGAAGAAGTGGAAACAAGCGGACTGTTTAAAAAGCATGCGGCGCTCAAGGTGGTCGCACAAATGGCTCCTTAAGAATACAACACTTTGCCCACGTCAGATTGCTGCTTGAATTACGTGATGAACCTAATAATTGACAGAACTATTTAATCGTTTAAGAAGTACAACAAAACGACATAGCACAAATATGGCTTGTGGACATTGTACCTGTATAGTAAACTCATAGCGGGGGTTTTAGGTTGGTCTCAATGAAACAATCTGCTTGATGCCTTCATTGTGAATAGCCCTTCCTTTATTCCCTATTTTTACATAAGTACCTATCCTGTTACCAATGTTTATTGTTTATTACAATTAATGCTTAATTAACTACTCACTTATACACTGCCCAACTATCACGACGCACAGGCACAAATATACACTATCTTACCTAGTTACATCGTACATTACATACCGTCAAGTCCCAAATCGACGAGATTTATTTTTGCTAACCCTTTTACGTTAACACCCCTTCAAGAATTAATTTTCTATCTGCGATCATCATCACAATCTATGCCTGGTTCTGTTTATCTATATCCCCATATTTGTTGGATTTAATACACCAAATTGAATGGAAACTTCCCTATAACGCGATAAACTTAGTCAAACGCTGCCAGGGAATGCCAGGTGTGTCATTCTCGTTGAATTAGCGAACAAAATGTATTGAAGCACAGAGCCAATGTCTACACGCATCGACTTGTCTGCGCAGTTTTTCGATGCTCACCAGCTCAGTTACCGCTACAACTGTACCGTCTCCACATACCGTCTCTCAAAAATACACCGTTTTTCTGTCCACACGCAACGTTTTGTCTGCAAAGGTTTGAACTGCACAGACAAAACCTAGCTGAAAACGTAAAATCTGGACCACACTTAAGAGGAACGACAAAAAAGAATTCAAGGAGGAGCATAAAAATAGAGTCAATTTGATTGACTCAGTACTTTGCTGGCATTCACTTTTCATAGGGTACGATGATACCATTTTCCTTTTTCAATCACTTAATTGTTCCATGAAAGGACCTATCACAAAATCGCCTTGAAACGCCTTTTACAAGAAAACACTTCTCGAAAGAACCCAGTAAAAGATCTTCACGTCTGTTGTTGATTTACGTATGCTCATTAAGTGAAAAGTAACATAATTTGATTTGTGCAACCTATTTCTGCATATTTTCAACAACCCGCATATTGAAAACTAAACGACTATCGAAAAAAATCATTCTACATTTTCTACTACAGAATTTACCTTCTTTAGAAACGCCAGGAGACACCCTTTATATCGAAATAAGTCCTTAGCTGCTACTTTCTTTGAAGGCGAACCAACTGGTATTGGAAAGGATTGGATACCTACCACAAGAGCAACAAATAGTTCCTTACCTACCTATGTAGGTTTAGATTTTCCAAAACAGTACAGTTATTTGGTTCTTGCTGCAGCAGTAAGTGGAAATGTAATTGTGTCAGTCAATGAAGTAAGGGTCAACACATTCTACATACCACGTGGAAACAGCCAAAGTACTGAAACGGAAACTGCCACTTTCAAAAAGGCAATTTGAGCCCCTCTAGCGTCATCACATAAATATAAATTATATGTTTCAAAATTATATCTTCATAACTAACCTCCCTTAGTCCTGTCCTTATATTTATTGAGCCTGTCATAAACATTCCACCAATATTATTTCGATTATTCTGACTTCGTAGAGTATTATTTAACGTTTAACCGGCTTTTCAATCAGCCACCCGATTGATCAATCTATCTCGGCCCAACTTTCGTGGAAATCAGTTTTCCCCTTTCGATACATTACCCGCACCTTCCTTCTAGCGGTCATTCACTGCTACTACCCCAATTATTGTTTTCTGGTAACTTTGGTGAATTTTCCACAAAATTCCGTAATGGCGGCGTAACGGTCATTAACTGAGCTGAATGGTTTATTTCAGTATTTATCTGGATCCGTTTTGGCTCTATGCTTGAATGAATGAATTAATTAAAAGGAGAGGGGCTTTCTGGTGACCAGAACCCCCAGTGCATAGACACCTTCGAGAGAACCTTTATGCCATTCTCCTTAACCTAGTTACCAGTCCAGCACTCATAGCAAAGGTGAGGATAGCCTTGGGTTTTGCCGATCTTATATGCTCAGGTTCAAGGATTCTTGAATTTAGTATAGTTTGTGTAACGATTAAGACTTGCTGTGACAAACTTGGTTGTTTTTTTTTGGGATTAGGTCAGCAATAAAGCAAAACCTCTTATTATTATTTATGCAAGCTATTTTACTTATAAATCCAAATCGTTACGCAAACCCGTTATAAATCAATTGGCTTAGGATTAAATTACAAAGACAGTTTGATAAAGATAGGTTATCTAGAAAACATTTTCAACGACTTTGCAGCAGAGACAATTATGGTTTTGAAAAACTGAGCAACAGAAAACAGAGAGCCGGCAGACCAACTTAATTATTCAAAATTTATTTGTTTTTAATACAGCGTGACTCAGAACACAAATAAGTGTCTTGCTGAAGCATAATCCAAGATCTTTCCACATTGCATAGTGAGCTTTGATGTAAACTTACAAGCACTCCATGCTTTTAAAGCTGCCTGGCTGTCAGAGTAGATAATCCGCCTGCTAGGCCCCTGAGATTCAGGAATACGAGAGGCACAAGCTAAAATCGCATATATTTCTGCTTGATATACCATGGTGTATCCCCCAAGAGAGAGGAAGGCTCTATGTTTACTACTAGATATCCAGCTTTGCGAACTAATCAAGATGCAGCGCAATGCTCTAGCGTTTATAACTTAGTAAACACAGATGTACCTCTCTTTATTCTAATAGACTGGTTCAATCTTCTGAACAAGCATTAGAATAAAAAATAGTTTGAAAGAGCATTTCACCTATGCTGCATTTACAGAAGGTATTGCGCAGGATTGTGCGCATAACAATCATGTTTGCCAACATCAGATTTCAGATGTCAGAATTTTCAATGCCGACAACACCACTGTATAGGTCAATGTTCTGTGGTGGTAAAATTTCAACAACCAAAACAGCTGTTTTTGAGTTTGTGTGTTATGGCTATTGTAATATTTGTCATCATGCCAAGGTTGTTAATACAAACATTTGTAGTATTGTGTACATATGGTGTCAAGGAAGTGCTGACGATGGTTTAGATGTATGTCATGCACTTTTTCAAACTGTTTTTCGCCTTTCCCTGTTTATCTATTTCTTGATTCATTCTTAAGAGGCTTTTTGTCATGGTTGTCATGCTGTTCGTATCGCAAAACGCTCCCCGGCGCAATAAAAATTATATTTCAAATGCGCATGCACCCACATTCATTGTACGAACATAATCTATTTTCCACTCATTTTTTTTCAATTTATTCTTTTCAAACAATTTTCTGTACGATACTAGACAATTTATATTGCTTAAGAACTTTAACCAAATCTTGTTTAGATTATTATAATTGATTGATGAGAATCAGTTCCAAAATCTCAATATTAACTACTAATAAAGGTAGTTGCTAATGAATACAAGAGTGGTTTTGAAAGCCTAACACTGCTCCAATGAACTGTCAATTCTTGGCGGACTAATTAAACTGCGTCGTTTAGCTTACATTTAGCAGTCTCTGGAGGCAGATCACTATTAATTTTCACAAAGTTAGACATTCGCTGATTAGGCATTACTTTTTATGCACAAGACTGAAACCAAGAAGAAATACAAATACAATCTACGATGCCTATCATCTGTTAAAAAGTGGTTTACTGAGTTCCGTTGTAGCCTCACTATTAGTAGTGTCGCTGAATGTTCAGGTCATCCAAAATAATACTACAGGAATAATCGACACAATCCATGGAATTGGAAGTGGTAGTGGAAGTGGTAGTGGTGGTAGTGGAAGTGGTATTGAATAATAGAAGGAGCATTGAATACGAGTGAGCTGGATGAAGCTGCATGCATCTCACCTGAGTAAGTGTATCATTTTATGCATCAATATTTAGATGCGAGAAAGTTGTTTGCGCGATGGGTGTTGCGTTGCTCATGATCGATCTTAAACACAACCATGTGACCACTCGTAAGGGGTGTTTGAGGATATACAATTCAACCATTCTCTTGTATCATTTTGCTAAGGTAAATACATCAATCGCACTACATCAGAAACTAATCAACAATCTAGGCAATGGATACGCCGTATACCGAATGATATTTTTTTATTAGCGCGGTCTCATTCGTAGCATTTATCCTGGAAGAAGTAAAACGATTACCAAAGGATACCATTTACAGCTGTTGGATAGATTTTAAACTAGTTTGGAATAGGAACGGCCACATTCGGCGACGAAAAAGGTGTAGTTTTGTTAGAACGATGCATGAGCATGGTCGCCATGGCAAAAAAAACAGAACTGAATTGCGAAGTGCTACCAGATTGTTAGAGTCTGGGATATTCGAGTCGAATGAAGAGGTACTCCTTGGAACGGCCATGACCACTTGAAGAATCTGTATTTGGAAAGAGTGAAGAAGATTTAAACAATTTGGATTGAGTGTATCGAAATGAAAATAAAACGACTTCTTACAGAAAAATTAAATGCATCAGCTAATAGTCACGGGCAAAGCATCCTCGTAATATTACTAAACAGACAAATGCATCAAAAAATGTTAAGCGCACAGCAGCTGTCATAGGAGGTAACTCACGCTGTTTAAGGCTGTTCTGGATGTTACCTTGAATATTCCATCCAGAAGATTGAGCGGTTTCTCTGCCTTTGATTAAAAACATCCGGGCTTAGTATCAACCTTTTAACTTGCCTGCAGATTCTTATCTAACCACATAATGTGAAATTGCGTAGGCTCAGATGTGTCTGAGGACGCACAACAACGTCATCTTCTTGAACCACGGAAAGATTCTGAAAAGCCAGCACAATATTTATGGATTGAAAAGGTAATATCAACTTTCCAGTAGAAATATTTGGACAACATATTTTCTTTTTATTTTGTTTATAGCTAAACTTTGTTTGATAGGCGATAAAATGAAAAGCATCCATAAAACGTTCCCTGCCGTGTTTATGATACTAATATCATCATATTTGCAATAAGTGCCCTATGGATTGATTTAAATTCGGGCCATTAACCTTTTGTTGACATGCCTCACGTTGTTTTGATAACGGCACCACCGGTGTCCATAGTGTCGATATATCACATAAAAATTTAATTACCTATCAACCCTGTCCTGTAGTATTTGGGCAGACAGTGACGTATCGCACATAAAATATCGTTTACCCCTGTTATCCTCCCAGTGTTTTTGCTTAAAAGGCAAACCGAAAGCGCATGATGGCATTGATGGCTAAATATGCCTATTCGACGTATCTCATTTGTCTCCTAGTTATTTATGTTCAAAGCAGTAAATACTGGATATTACTGTTTTAGTTTAGTCCAATATTTACGGCACAGAGCGGGTTGTAGCTTCTAAAAAAGTAATTGTAATTGAATTACCTCTATGAGACACATAATAATTATTACGTGTAGTCTTTTGGAAACTATCATGATTACCTACCTAGCATTAATATGCTCAATTAGTATTATTGCAAATGATAACTGAATGGAACAGTGAATGATTAAAGTTGAAGAAATAGGTCACCCAAATTCAAAACTTTATAATTATTCATATTTTACAGTACTCGACCTTATGGCCAGAAATACGTTAGTAAGCTATACTATCAGTTTATCATCACAGATCTAGCGTTCTAGAATTCTCTAGAATTTTCTTCTGTGACTTTCAAAGGCAGAATGCACTCAGCAAGTTATGTGAGAGAATGAGTCCAAAAGTGGACCAAAATTATCATTTTTATGACAAAGTAATATGTAACATTAAAATGCTTCCAAGATAAGCACTTTATTAAATTTGTTAAAAGTTGAAGAAACTGAATTATTTCATTTGCGAGAGTAAAAATAAATTTTGTGGTGAAAAATCTAATACCAATGTGAAAAACTTGTCAATGACATGAAGAGGGATACAGACTAAATTAGCTGTATCTTGTTATAAAATGTTACCTGATCATTTTTGCTCGATGATCACAAATGTGTCGTCATAATTCTTTAGCGATTTTTCTTTATTTTTCTGAATTCTTCGGCGTTTTGCTGAGAACTGAGGGGTGGTGAAGCAATTATGTGTTCATCAAGTGGATCACTAAAAATCAGATGCCTTATTTATTTGCTTTAGGGGGTGAGCTGTTTTATGTATTCATCTACTCAATCAATTATTGCTGTTCATGTAAGCTGTGGTTCACAAAACAGATAGAATGATGACTCTACTCTGTACTGGTAAAATCAATTTTATAATAATTAAATTTCCCTAGAGTTACAGAAAGAATGCATTTCTGCAACCTGCCGGTAATATTTTGACCTTTTAACGCCTTCCTATCAATGCGTAGAAAATGAATTCAACTTGACTGTCCACTTTTTTTAGTAGCTGGAAAGTACGTTTAACGATCTGCAGTATCTAAAGAGTTCAAACACACCTCAACCATTAAAGAAGCTTTAGGTCACGTAAATATTAGTTTACGTATTAGTGCGGGGTATATCGCTACAAGAGGTGAGGGTAAACAAGTATAATGAATTATTGCTTTCAACCAGGTGTTTGGGATAAACAGCCTGAGTTGGCTAACGTGTCTGCTGGTAGAGGGGCATATTTAATTTGGCTATTGCATAATAGCACAGTCTTTAATACAGTGAACATAGACAAAAAGGGTCGCTTGGAGTTGGATCTTTGAAGTGGATCCCATAAATACAAATTGCTTTAATTCGTTTATGTATGCTTAATACCACTGTCAGCCCGTTTGTACACGGATTGGGCGCCCTCGTGTTTGACGCGAATCCAGTCGCACGTCAACTTGGCTTCTCAAAGGATTGAAGCACCGCAAAGGGGTTGTTTGATAGTCGTCTAGAAACGGATTGGTGCAATCGCATGCGATTAGGCCGTACACCACTGCATCAAAATTAGTTGTGTAACTATGTTTATCTGCGCCCATTAAGTTATACAGCCATTACCAAGCTACTTATGAACAGGTTCTACTTCCTATAAATAAACAGCTTCAATTATTTTTCACAGCTCACGGGCCAGCCGTGGGTTATGAACTCCGCCTACTGGATACCAGACCTGATCTCTTGAAAATGTATAGAATTATTAAATGGACGCCATAACATCTGCAATTGTCGCTATGAAACGTCAAACGCTAATTCGAACGGTGACAGTCTTAGACAAGGAAAGAGAGAGGACGGAACCCGCGACTGACATTTCTGATACCAAATGGCACCAAAGCGCTATTCCCAGTGGCGTAACTAATGGGATTAACGTTCTGGTTGAGCTATTTGTAGAAATAATCTTTTTCAAATAAAATTTAATGAAATATTGTTATTCAGGGTTTCTATATGGCCAATTTCGCCATCCACAATTAAAACTTAAGTGACTAACATTACCGTAACCGTGATTTTCATTCGACTGCTGTTTTGTGGCCAATAATATATAAACATTGATAATGTATATATTTTATTCAGTCATGAACATGTTATGTTCATTTGCAGTATATGACTGATGGAAGACACGATTATACTTCTACCCAGAAAGAAAAAAACTGCTTGTAGTTTGTAGTAAATCAATTTTTTATTATTAAAGAACACATAATACCTATAGTATATTTATATTTATTGACATTATGTTTATATATAAAATACTGTCTATTACATACTGTAAACAGAAGCAGCAATAAAACATTTTTGTTATTATAGATTAGCTTACGAGATTGAGGAATTTGATGCCTTCAATCTCGGAGTCCCCATATGCAGTAAAAAAATCTACTTGCTGTTACGCTGTTACTTGCTGTTTGTAGTGTGTAATGAAGAGCAGTATTTTTAATTACTCCAACGAGGCTTTTTTATACATAACTTCTTTTTGCGACGGTGGCAATAATTAATGAAAAAGCTGGGGGGTTAAACATAAAAATTATCTCAGACATGAAATAAAGTAAGTTTTGGGCTAGAAATACAAAGGTCCTTTAATCTTATCCAAAATCAAAACATTTACAAAATTAGAAAATGACTCCTAGATTAGCTAGTAGTAAATAAAAACGAACAATTCATTCAATATAGGTGAGGTCCTATAACTTACATAGAAATTACAACTCTATTTTATCACTGAACCCCTTGCTTCCAGTAAGTTCTAATTTATTGCAGTTATGTATTTACTTATGGGGAAGTTTGGGTGAAACTCAGTATTGTGTGCTTCAACAAAAATAATTTTTTTGTAGGAACGTGGCATTTCGCTTGCTCCTACAATTGATGGCAGTCAATATTACAGTCACGAAGGTCAAAAACTACCAATATTTTACTGCCCTTTAAACAGAATCATTTTTGTTAATTGGCTCCGAACTGGATTGTCCTGTTGTGATCGAGATTTTACAATAAAATGGATTCTGATATTTAAGTATTTTGTGCATACAGCTTTTATTAAAAAATATATATGATTTACATCATTTTCTAATACGTGACGTTCTAAGCAGCTGAAAATAGGGGTGCCTAGAAAACTTGATATTATTTTGCTTATCAGCAAAGGTACAAAATGTTTGGTGTGAATACAATTTTCATTAACTCTCAGAAAATGTTCCGATTTCAAACATATCTTGATAACGTCATTTGATGGGTAAGTCAGACCGCCGTGGCTTTTAAATTCAATTAGGGAATTGAGAAACCGATCTCTAGTACCAATCAATGCTGTGACACATGTTTCACATTTTATTGTTTTTTGTAATTGGTGCGAAACATAACCAGCAATATATTGCACAATTTGGGATGAACATTCACTTATCACAGGTGCATTCATGATGTAGTCATGATCCTTCCAAATAGTTTCTAGATCATCAGAAGGCTCATTTATGTCTATTAAACTATGGTTAGATAAACTACTATTAATTACATCTTCAGACCTTACATTTTTTGTAGAACTACTTAGAATAGGGATTTGATCTAATGGAATACAGTTACCCATACCGCCCTCTCTAATTTCTGCTTGAACCAGAAGCCTTTTGTAAGCAGCTAGAAACTGTCGAGCGGTTGGGTTATTATTCCAGCCACCTCTTGATCTAATTGACGAAAAGAATAATTCTAAATGATCTTGACTAATCTTATACAACGGAAGGTACAGTAATGTTTTTCTCTCAGAAACAAGTTCTTTGTACAATCCTAAAGAACTTGATAATGAAATTATTAATCCAATAAACCCAGTTTTTCTGTTAGACATGATTACTTGCTCATTATTAGATAATTTCAACTTTGAAAGATAAAAAATTGCACTATTGATAAATTCCGCAGATCGATCTATATTTTTTTGACATAATGCTTTTTTATAACCTGGTGCTACTAGGGTTCTGCTGTTTAAAATATCGAAAATGCTATTTACAATTCTAATAAATTTAACTGTTGCCTGACTACCTTTAAAATCCTCAAGATTCAGCTTTTTTTCGCAATACTCAATAGCATCGGCTACTGATGCACTAAGTAACTGAACTGCAAGCCGAACCTTCATTTTTTGTTTGAAAAAAATAATATGAGCGCGACGTAACTTATTCCCTAAATGTAAGCCCTCGCTAGTTTGCAGCTTCTCTAGAAGCGCTATGTATTTCCATTGAATAAAATTGTTATCACAATCAATTAGGATTTTCTTTTCACCAAATGCATTGCGAACAAGTTTTATCATATGACATGGATCATAAAAAATATATACATTGTGATCTGTAACTCTGAAACTTGTCTGTATATTTGAAATGTTAAATAAGAATCCAAAGTTATGACACATAGCGGTATTAGATGGAGCACCATCGAATGTGATTGACATAACTTTGGCTCCCGTATCTTCAATCAGATGGATGCATTGAGATACAGTTGAATGTTTTTGACTGCCATTCAAAGAATCTGTAAGAAAGTAACCGACAGGTAATTTCCAAGTTCCATTGATGCAAACCAACATTATAACAAAAGCTTCTTTGGCTAAAGCATTAGAGTCATCGTTTAAATTTGTACCACAGTTCACATAACCATGGAATTTTTTTCCATCCCATTCTAAATGTTTCCGTATGGCTATTTCATCGATAATTAATGAACAAATTATTGGTCTGTCAGATGATTGAACCTTATTTCTTAAGGTATTTATTGATTCCTTGGTAAAACCAGGCTCAGCATCCACATTCTGAAACCATTTAGCAATAGTTTTGCTATGCGGGAGACAAGTGTCAAAAACATCTCTCACATAGTTGTATGCCTTTGGTGAAAAAAAATTTAATGTCAGGGCAAATTTCCTAAGTTCAGGTGAATATTGAACATTTCTCCCCATTTTTCTGTTCAATATTTCTATGTTAACCTTGCTCATATTTTGAACTAAAACTAAATTTTCTTGAGATAGTAAATTTTGTCGCTCTAATTCCTCAGCAATTATTTTTAAAGAGGCTACTTTTTTGTGTGCTCTTTTCAGTGATTGACCAAGGGCACGGATTTTTTTCGTTTTTTCCTTATTCTTATCTTTTTGCAGCAGCAGTTCTCTTCTAAGTTTCTTTTTCCGGGGAGAGTCGTCCTGTGCAGCCAGAGCTGAGGTTGATGGCGATGGTTCTGGATGAACATCACGTTCACGGGGTCTTTTTCTTTCTTTTGCCTAAAATAACAGAGCTGTATATTAGACAATGTTTGAAACATTATTTCCGAAAGAAAGACAGAACAAATTAATTTATGATTTAAGTAGATGTGAATGAGTGACTGAATCTTATAGGAAAAACGACAGTAACATTTTGTTTTGATTTAGTATCGAGTAAACACACCTAAATATAGTTGTTCAATAATGTAACTGTAACACAAGAAATTATTACATTTTTGAGGTTAGCTGCCTTTTGATTTTCATAGCTATCAATTTTTAAATGGTTATTCAGCCATTCGTAATCGTATTTCTCCTTACTTTATTGCACTGTTTATTTTGGAAACGTCATCACTAATACTCAAATATAAAACCAAATTTGAGACCATAAATATAGAATATAGGCATAAGGCATAAGAATGATTTTAAATTAATATCACACCCAAATCATAACTCATTAATGATCCAATTATATACAATGGAGTGAAGATTTATAACAAACTTCCTCCTCACAGGTTTTATTGAATATCCCAAAAGTTTTGTTTGTTATTATATAGCTTTGTCAATAAGAATCTTGTAAATTCTTAGACTATAAAGTATATCGATCTATCTATCTATCCATCTATCCAACTATCCATCTATCCATCTATCCATCTATCCATCTATCCATCTATCCATCTATCCATCTATCCATCTATCCATCTATCCATCTATCCATCTATCCATCTATCCATCTATCCATCTATCCATCTATCCATCTATCCATCTATCCATCTATCCATCTATCCATCTATCCATCTATCATAATCCTAGAATGTTTATTATTTTAATATTGATTAAGCGTAGACAATGTAAGCTAGGAATTATAACTTTTTATAATTTTTGGACGTAAGTATTCCGGAAGCTCGTCAAATATGGTGGGGACTGCTCCTTTCAGAAGATATACTTTTTGATTTGTTTGATGAAGGAAATTCTGTTCAAAATGCTTAGAACAAAGCCTATCGTTGCTTGTAGGCTTCCAACCTTCGATCCTCATATTTTTGATCCATAAATCATGTCTAGGAAGATCTTTAGGAAACCTGTCGAGGAAGAAAGAAAATTAATTTTATTATTCATACAACTACAAATAAAGGCCACCCTTGAAATGCACACCTTGTATAAGGGTATTGGTATATTATATATTACAATGCAGTCATAATATTTCTATTCAAAATGTAAGCTATAATAGATACGCCACTGGAAAACTGATTGTATTTGAACCAAAAAATCCCTTAAAAACATAATTTTTAGACTTTACGTGCTCAAAAACATTATGATTCGCATGTTAGTGGTACATTCCAAATTATATTTCGGATACACATATATCTTTGAACTAGATATCGAGATATTTGCATGAATTTCGGATACACCAAAAAAATAAGATCATAAATTTACCTGTGAAAAGTGATTCCTGGCTCCTTCCTGCTGCTGTGGCTTTTACAACGGTAAGCTGCACACCCCACCATTACGCTCACCACAATATTTCACAATTATTGGTCTTAAAAACGTTAAATATCGCAAAAAACACCACCTTGACACTACCGTCAGTTTTCCACCAGCATTTTGACAGCTATTCATTTTCGGTATCAGCTAATCCATATAGCATCAAATGGGCGTGCGGTATCCCCTCTCTTTCCTTATCTAAGGTGACAGTATTCATTAAATTTAATTAGGTTATAAACTATTAGGTGACCCATGCGTATGTTTGTGATGTACTTTTAGATTAGGTAGTTGGTTTTACTTTAGTTTTCGAAACTCTACCAAAACCAAGGCTTGAGTGGAAGATCACTTCGCGTCAACTCCTCCTTGAGGTTATTTCAGTTACATATGTATAACATTTTGTAAAATAAGAACACATGATTACCATTATATCCCTGAAATAATAAAGGCATTATTATTATTATCAAAGCATAGTATATACCGCTCACTGAATAATATATTATTACTGATGACCCTGCAGTTACAATATCTTCGCAAACTATAGATCAACTGGACGGCATGAATGCCTGGTGTTGAAGAAGCAGATTAATGGCTAACAACTCATAGACAATTTCAATACAAAACCACCTGCATATTACCTCTCCCTTCCCCTAAACTCAGAATTAGCAGTCCAAAAAAACTAAGTGGCGCCTTCTATGTACTTGTATGACTTTCTGTGTATCGATTTGTCTGCTACCAATCTCAATCTCATTAGCCGCTGCACCAAATCCGATGAAGGTGAAAACACAGTGTATGTATATGTACATACACTATGGTGAAAATATGTTCATTGGTGGTAAAACAGTTGGCAAAAGCAAACATTTTTTTAATTTATTTAATTGCATCTCTCTGTAATTCTTGGAAGTCGCTTATTCCAGTGCAGTGACAGATGTTTCTTAGCCAGCATATCTTTTTCTTCTAATTCCTCTTCTCCCTTTTCCCTGAAGAATGGGACGCAAGAGGTGATAGCGTTCCCCACGCATTGTATGTCCTAGGTTGCTATTTTCATCGTCCTTATAACATCAAAAAGTTCTCGTTCTGCTAAACCGGCTCTCTGGAGAACGTTACCATCAATTACGTGATCGACCCAGGTCACACCTATCATTCATCGCGAGTCCACATTTCGAACTTTTTTTTGTAATTGCTGTCTTCAGCATTCATGCTTCCACGTCGTACAGTAGAGTAAACCAGACATAACATTTCAGCATCCTGTATCTGAGACTAAAGTTAAAGTTTTTGTTGGTGAGAAATTTTCGAAGTTTCAGGAAAATTGTCCCAGCCTGTGCAGTCCTGCATCTGATCATCCGATCTGGGTCCCATCTTTCATTTATCATGTATCCGAAGTATTTAAATTTGCAATTTTTGTATGTATGTTCGGGTGGAATTTTGCTACTCGATTTTGAAGCAGATATCTTCAACCGACTGAGTTGAAATTTTGTACACACCTTTAGTTTGGACGACAATACACTATAAGCTGTGTGACGTTGTTCTAAATCCAATAGTGGAATAGTTATTTAATGCATTTCTACAATATGGGTATGCAATTAATATGAGAACGCCCAGTAGATAGTAAGGGGATTGACAATCAACGAGAGGGATGTCATCACAGATCCAGATCCACTGATGTCATTTTTAGTTAAACGATGGATTTTTTTGTAAGAGTTTGGGGAAAGTATACTATTCAAAGTCGGTGAGTTGTTTTATCACTGCATGGACCTAATGACCTGAGAGAAGGTAGTCTGTGCATTTAGCGTCCAACTAGAGGCTTGCGGTGTGAGCAACAATCTGGCAGCAGTGACGGGATTCTGGATCGAATTGTACGAGTTCCTCTATACAACCTACGCAGTGGTCATTGTCAGGTTGTGTCGACTGCGACGACATCGACATGAGGTCAGGGGATAGCTAACGAACCGCTGGTGCATCGAGCAGCCACGGAGGGTGGTCCGGATGGTAAAGAAGCGGTAGACTCTGACGCGCCGTAAGTGGTAAAGAAGATCCGCGGTAAGGATTTTCCAATAATAAGCTGTGATGTGACATTTGGAGTACTGGACTGCCTTTGGGAAAGTAATAGGGATAAACAAGTGTTATTAGTAGACTCTTATTACCATCACAGTTTCAAGGTTATGTCTAGAGTAGGTCTATATTTTTAGTTTAGTTTAAAGTTTTTGTTATCGTTCCACTTCTATGTATTTCTAGTTATATTAGGAGGTATTTTGTTGTAAGAGTTTGGGAAAATGTACTATTCAAAATCGGTGAATGTACCTTGCTCACGACCTGAGAGAAGCCTTTTGCACAGTGAAAGGGCTTGTTGAGAGTAACTCGAAAAATAATGTAGCGTCATTCTAAATCCAATATGGCAGACCAGCCAAGATGGCGAAATAGTTATTTTCAGTGCATTTCTACAATATGGGTATCAAATAAAGAAGCTTGCCGAGAATAAGTAAAAAAAATAATTTGGTATAAATGAAAGTTAATAACTAAAAAGTAAAAAAAAAATTAAAACAGAAAAACCTTTTTAAAAAAAGCCTTTATTTAAATGTTCTAAAAAGAAGAAAATTAAGTGTTCCTTTAAAATGTTAATTATCAACTTATAGCCTCATTATACACAGTTCGTATGATCATAGAAGCTTGCCCCGCGATTTACTTGTGTGAATGAACTGGTACCTATTAAATTGACTAACATCATCTGCTAAGTTTAATTGTGTTAAAATTTCAGTTTAGTGAAACACTTATAGGTACTTAAAGCCTCACGACAATATTTTATGGTCATATCAACTATTTATAATGAGGCTATAAGTTGATAGTTAACATTTTAAATGAACCTTTTGTTTTCTTTTTTTCAGAACATTTAAATAAAAGCTATTTTTAAAAATGTTTTTTTGTTTTAATTTATTGTTGTTTATTTTTAGATATAACCTTACGCTCTCCTGTTAACTCGACTCAGTAGAATTTGGAGGTTATTCATATTATCTGCTGGTGTGACTGTGTCATCTGCATATCGGATATTGTTGATTGGGAATCCGTTTATTTTAATGCCGATAGGGCTATCCGAGATTTCCTCAGCAAATGCTCTCTCCTCATATAGGTTGAATGAGATCAGCGACAAAATACAGCTTGTCTAACTCCCTTCTTTGTTTCAACATCATCTGTTGATCCTGCATTATGGACTCGAATACTTGCTTTTTGGTTTCCGTGCAGATTACTGATCAGCCTTATACCCTAGCCATCCAGTCCCGAATCGCCAAGATATGATATAAGGAGATCATGTTTAACATTGTGTCTACATCATGAAAATATATGTTTCCGTTGGACGGTGCTCCTTTCTGTCTATGTCTGATATGTCACTTTAGACTCCACTTCGTTATCTTTGAAGCCACCACACCAAATTTGATTAAACTCTGGTTGGTTTCTGAGGGATAATAGTAGTTAACCCTAGATACTATATTTTTGAAAATCAGTGCATTGGTAGTAGAGTAATTAAAACAAAAGGTACCACAACTTCAAGCTACCTACTTATGCAGGAAAAATCCAAAAAAATTGAAATACCGGCACTTGTACAATAATTTCATTCCCTATTTTCAGTGCGCTCACTGCGCCGAAAAAAAATCGAACCTACTAACGAACCAGCTTCGGTACGGAGGCAAAATGTAAACGATAATTTATTTGACGAAATGATTTACAGCTCGACGTTCGTTAATTAAGTCAGTCCGTTAATTGACTGTGTATATTTGATTATCTGCCAGTGAAGTCTGACAAAACAAAGGGATATTAATTTCATCTAATAATGCTCCATTTGTTTTGTCTGCAGCTGATGACCTCCAAACGTTTTAGTGTGTTCACGAGAAGACGTGTCTAAGTAATTGAATAAACTAATGTTGTATTTTGTAAGACTAGATTATTTTTCTTCCGCTATCAGTATGGTTTTAATGCAACCATGTTCATGTGGGTTATATTCACATCGTCAGTTGTTTCTTAGAAAGGATTTTTTTCTGCAACACTCTTCCTTTTTTCCTTCGTGTTGATTTTTGAACGATGGTTTATAGCAGTCCATATTTGTTGATTCCTATATTTCAATCGAAATATGCTGTGTTTCTTAATCAAACTTGCATCATATAGTTTTCTCGTTTATTCAAACCTTCATTGACCCTCTTCTTTTGTGACCCCTAATTGGTATTTCTTCAGTATAGTTACACTTCCAGTGCTTTTAGTTCCTTTATTATTGCAAGCTCTAGCTTTTCGATAGACTTTTTTAACACTAAAATTTCAATATCCATATTAATAATCAATATGTCAGTAATCTGTTTGCAAGTTACTCGATATTTTTAAACAAAACAGTTAATAGACTTAGTCATTGTTACACTACTTGGGAGTGTTATATTATCTATAAACGTCTGTATCTTATATACATTAAAAACTCAACCGGTTTAAGTCGAATTTGGAATGAGGATGATACAGGTGCGTATTGTTTCTAAAACAATGAAGCTTTCAATTATTCACTGTGATTATGTTTGTCTTGATTTTGCGATTTTTATTGCATCATACCTTATAATTTAGATGACGACTAATGGCAGAAGCTCTAGTACAGCTGCGGGAGAATAGAACCAAAAGACATGCAAATCGAACGTTAGAAATGTCAGAACTTAACTTCAAGATGAACAGAACCAATAAACGTTTACTTTGTGGGAAGGTGCTCTGCTCGTTCCTGTCACCTAGCCTTTTTTAGTATAATTATGACGTTTACTATTGTATATTAACCCTCAGCTATAGTTTTCCTTAATATATTTCAAAACAGATGTTTTCGCTGTGATCACATATGATGGAGATCGCAGCTATAGACTTTCAGTGTTTTCTGACGAAGCTGTACCGCTTTTTGGGCCAGGCTTACCTTGTCCTCCCGTTTTTGACGACGCCAGGCTATTCAGGGAGTTTCTTCTAGTCAAGGTAATATTGAATACTTGTATAAATGTCATCAACTCTAGAGAATCCTTATTCTAAAAAGGAACCGCTGTTCTAATTATAAAAAGTATTGTTTCTTGTGACATTTAACTATTCTTAGAACCTTCCTTCAGCTAATCTAATATAACGAACACGATGACCTTTTCTTCATACAGATTGAATTTTTATTATAGTTGATCAATGGAGAGAAGGCAGCATTCGAAACTCCGACTTTCGCTAGAAAACGTCAAAGAACCTTGGATATGCTTATCAAGGATCTATACTCTGAACATATGACGGATGCTAGGATGGTGAGTACAACTATCTACTAATATCTAGTGTGTGTGTGCATTCGTGAAGCCAAACTTTTCTATTAGGTCCGACGTTTAACAGAAGTTAGACACCTTTTTGGAGGGAGGTTCCTAAACCTCCTGAGCTTTTCTTGGCTATGCGCCTGGAAATGAATTTCATCGCGTTATACCAACCCATAATTAAACGTGCATCTGTTTAAATATAAACTCTCTACCAACATTTCCACCACAGCTGTAGCGTCTATCAGAGTGCAAAATGTTTTCTAATGGTTCCAGAATTATCAGGGGACTAACACAGTTTATCTGTACTCCGTTTACATAATTGAAAATATTATAGAAATTTTCTAAGAGAATGACTTTCAGCAGTTCGTATACGTTATTCAGTTGAATGATTGTAAGAGTTTCTAATGTCCGATCTTTTGACGACTATTAGTGTTATTATTCTAGATCGCTCAGACGACCATTCTTCATAGCAAAATCTATACAGCGTGTCGCAGCGAAAATTTGCCACCCATCTTATCTCTGAAATGATAAAAAAACCCGTGACACGTCGATTTTTATTTCGAGGGTGAACTCTTCCACCGAGTTCGTCATTATTGTGCCATCAACCACCTCACCCCCAACAACCCCTACTTCAAAATCTTAAATAAGGCCACCACACTTGTAATACGTCAATTCAAAGGGAATTCTTTGATAAATACAACTGCGTGATCAGATTCAAGATTGATTCACTATTATGGAAGATAATAATAAATAGAGTGATTATCAAACTGAAGTATTATTTCTATTACCTGAAATATTCGGCGATATTCAAAATGTCTCGACTGTTTTTATGGGGACATTTGAAATCCAAAGTTTATATTACGCAGCCCGGACCTATATAGTCGATTTCCACAGTGACTCCGGAGATATTGAGAAATATGCGAGGATGTTTTGAATATTGCCTGTACGTATGTCTTTAATGAAATGGAATGAAATGGCTCACATTTGGAAATTTTCTTACCATAATATTTCAGATGACGAAAATATTTTTTTATTAGCTTCCATAATAGTGAATCATCTTCAATCCGCTGTATTTGTCAATGAATTACCTCAAAATGGTGTATCACAAGTATGGTGGTCTCATGTAAGATTTTGAAATAAGGTTTGCTGGGGTGAGGTGGTTGATCGCACAATAATGACGTATTCGGTAGAAGAGTCCCCCTCGAAATAAAGATCGACGTGTCTCGGCGATTTCTATTTTTTGTTATCAGCTGACTGACTGAGAGCTGACAACCATCTTTTCTCAATTTTTTACATCATTTTCTTTCAAATGACGTAAAATTGATAAAAAAAATAAATAGTGTCAAATTATTATATTAACGAATTAACTACACTAAAATTAGTTACAGGTAATTACGCCTAATTTTTTAAATGCAACCTATCGTTAGAACATTCTATACTTCCCCATGCTTCATTTAAAATTAATTTTATCAAAAAAAAAACAGATACCTTTAGGGTGGAGCGGTGAGATCTTCGACTATAAGGTCGTAGGGAGTCCTTTACGAATACGAAAAATTGTGTTTTAAAACCTTTCGTCCTCCCAGAGCCCCAAAAATAACTATAAGCCCAGTTTGAAGCTATTCTGAAGGGTTTGTTTGCTACTTGCTCAAAAATATAGTGGCACGACCTACTATAGGACCCTAAAGCACATCACACCCCAAACCGTAGACAACGAGCGATGTTTTAACGAACATATAAAGAGAACTGCGGAGAAAGCAGAAATAAGGCTGGCATTACTGTCACGTATAATGCCAAACGTAGGCGGCCCAAGTATGCGAAAAGACAGATCTTGAACGGAGTTATCCACTCAGTTATGCTATACGGAGCTCCAGTATGGTATACACCGATGGAGAGGAAAAAGCACCAGCAAACCGTAGGCAGGGTGCAAACGAAGTCGCTGCTGAGGGTGGCCAGTGCGAATCGTGCTGTCTCTACCAAAGCGCTGCAGGTTATAACAGCGATACCGCCACTGCATTCGTTGGCCAAGGAGAGGAGATATTATGTATATCGCGGAAGGTGCTCTGCCAGTGCGTCGGAGGACCGCCAGACAGAAAACCATGGACGAGTGGTAGGGGATCTGGCCCAGTACAACGGAGGTGCCGCAGTGGACTAAGCATCTGATTCCAAATATACAAGAGTGGGCAGAGTGTAAACACAGGACAACCTACTATTACCTAACACAGGCATTGTCAGGCCACTGTCCCTTTCGGGTATATAGAAACAAAATAGGACGAGCGACAGACGATCGTTGTCGACATTGCGGTCAGAGCGACACAGTCGAGCATGCCCTATTTGAGTGCGACAGATGGTCCTATTACAAGCAGGAAGCGAGAGCGAACCTGCCTAAGGACCTGACCCCGGAGAGCATGGTGCCTATCATGATATCGAGCGAAAAACGCTGGAAGAGGGTACGCAAGACGGTTCACGGCATCTTAAAAATGGAAAGGGACACAGGAACGCAGGGACATCTAACAAGTAGAAGCAGGAGGAGAAGAAAAAACATACTTAACCCATCTTGCACTGCGAAGAATATCGTTCACTATGCTGCTCGGTGCAGATGAAGATCGAGCACAGGTAAGGAAAGAGGGAATGGGTTTTAGCCGGTCGGGCCGTGGTGACATGTCGGATGAACGGGTTTGCGTCCGTTGGACATGACATCAGAGGACTCAAGCTGGTTCAACGTCAGGCGGGCAGACTATCAAACCTCCAGGTGTGTGAGTGCTTCTGCCCTTACGATCAAGCTGATTTCCTAAACCCTCTATAATAAAAAAGCACCCAAATCAACCAAAGTGCTTGCAGCGGTTACTGAAATTACGGGGGTGAAAGACTGGTTCAGACTGACAGTCGACTGTGACTACTAAAAAAATAGTTATAAATCCCCAAGAGAAGTACATCGCTAATGTTGATGACCCTACGGCAGTCCATACGCAATTAAAAGGATACATTTGGCGTGGATTCTCGACATTCTTGAGGAGTTATCCAACCCGCTACTAGTAGGAGGCTTTCTAACGCAACTGAATGTCGAAGTTCTTTAGTATTTGACGTACTTGATTAAACAACAACTAATTATTCTAAATGCAGATGATACGTTCATCAGTTCGTCATTGCTTGTCACATTGGTCCGGTGGACCTTTGCTCTTAGTTACAGCCGCGTCGGTTGATTGGCTTGTCAGGTCTGGTTACTCAGAGATCAAACAAAGTAAGGAATAAGTAAGCGAAGCAAATGAAAGGAAGGAAGGAGAAGAGCAAAGAGAAGGAAGTTCGTCAGCTAGAGGGTATGCGTTGACGTAGTGGATTAGAGTTAGAGGAAATTGTTGAGTTTAACCAAAAGGGTTAATTTAGGGGTTCCATGCCTAAAAGGACAAAATGTAGTTGTTTGCACAATGCAAGCCGCGGCCTTGTCTGCTTGCTAAGTTGCACGACTGTGTAGTTCATTAACTCACGCAACAGAGGGTTTCTGTGCGATTTCGCTTGACTATAATGTCGTTGCGCTGGCTGTTTAATGTATTCCCTCAAGTAAGAGACGTTAAAGTCTCTGTGAAGGGTGTCTTTAGAAAGATCATGGTTAGTGATTGTCCGCAATGTCCTGCTATGTAGAATCTGCAGGCTTCGCATGCGCGTTTTGGCGAGGAAACACCGAGCCCCAGATGCCTAGGTGATTACCGGTCTAATAATATTCTTGCATAGTAGCATTTTATTGACCAAACTTGATTATGAAGTTCTGTATAACATAGGGTAGAATTGAAGAAACGAATTTTGAATTTGTAGTTTTAGGGTTTTTAGGCAAAAACTGTTTAGCGACATTCAAATAGTATTTTGGAAGTCGCCGAAGTGAAATAGTTTCTGAAGATGTCATCCACTCGTGGTGGCGAACGTCAAGCCTTAACGCTAAACGACGCCGGCCTAAAAACCCAAGAATCACAAGTTCACTGGACGACGGCCGCGAAAGCCTTACACAGTACAAACACGAATTTTGTTACTAAGGGGCCTGGGTAGACACATTTATACATACGTATTTGCCATGTAAAACATGGACTGACAATTTCCCGCACAACTCACTTTATTTTCAAACTACATGTATAATATTTCAAAAAGCGATAGTTAAGACCTTAATGAATGACAACTATTTTCGATTTTCTCAAAAAAGTTTTTTAATGTGCAAAAAAAATCGCAATACAAAATCATACATTCTATAAATGCCTATAATTTAACAACCAAACCCGATATCAAAGAAAGGCTAAATAGGTGCACAAGCGCAAGCTTTCTTCTTCAATTTGCACTTTGAGTGATTACTGTAAGTTTAAAGGGAACGTCAGGAGCTTGGAAATGTGAAAATCATTTTCATGGCGACCTTTGGACCGTACCTTTGGACCTTTTGACCCTACCTTTGGTTTTTTGGACTTATCTCCCCTCATCTTGGACACACACACTGGAGAAAGGAAACAGGCGGTCACGCTTCCTCGCTAATACGGGAATTTCGCGCTATACCCTAGACCCTTAACCCTTCAGTGTGTTTCTGCTAAGGTACAGTCTTGTCCAGGGTAATGCCGAAGTACTTTGCAGAATGTTCCCATAGAATCCGAGCACCGTTCACTGAGACCTCCGACATGGTACGTTATTCCACTAATCAATTCAGTACCGAATAGTAAATCAATGTTTGCAGCTTTAATCGAGTAAATGCGATCACGGACAGTTTCTATTCCCTAACAGATATTGCATATCGAACAGACGCACAGATACGGTTGCTGGCATTACCATCTATAATTGCATACTGTCTCTTCCGGACGCCATTGCAAATTGATAACGGTGACAGACTAGACACGCAGCGCTCCAGATAATGGAATTTGCTCGTTGCACTTAACTATTGTTGAGGAGAAATCCGCACATGGACACTGATCGTTTTAGATCGCCAAAGCCCTAATAGATTATACAGGGAGTTCATTTGAAAGCTTTCCACCAACGGATTTATCGAAAACTACTGATTAAAAGAGAAAACGCCGAGACACGTCAAAAGATTTGTCAAGGTGAACAACTTTTTAACCGAAAAATACTCCTCCCCCTTCTACCCTCCCTCCTAGGGTCATATCCTTAAAATTTTTAAAGGACAAGGGATATCGCGGAACACCTGGTTTCAAAGGTATGTCAAAGTCCTTCATTTTGACTCTCGATTTTTTAAAATCGGTCGATTCGTCTTCGAGAAAATTACAAAAATATTTTTATTCAATTTATTCATATAGAAAAACAAAACACGCGAAAATATCACTTCTTATTGCAGTAGGTGTCCAAAATGTTGCCCCTTAGTGGCCAAATAATTACAGGCGATGTTTAAAAGTCATTGCGGACAGTTACAAAAACACTGGACATGATTCTAATTTATGGAGTAAAAAAATCAATGTGCTCGGCAAATTGCCGTTAAGTTTAACGTCAGACATTCTCGAAGATCCTTCGCATATGTATGTTTTAGGTCTTGTCACGAAATCTACTCAAGCTAAAAAGCAAAGTTTTGGATGAAGCCGCTAAAGTTGAAGATTTGGTTCATTTTGGAAAAACTTCTAATACCTCTTTCGGCAAAATTTTGGATGCGACTGATATTTCATTAGGCTCTATACATACAGTTACTAAACTCATATCCTCTTGGTTTTGGAGAAGGGCATGCCCCCAACAGGTAATGTATGAGCAGGCATTTAAATATCATTGTTTGACCAATGACCGTGTGGCCATGACAAAGCTTACCAAAATATGGCGTGACCATAACATCACCAAAGCTACCAAAATGTCGCTGGTTCAGTTCTCCATATTTTTGTATGCCTCAGAAACTTGGATAGTTAAAAAGGCAGATCGAGCTCGTATAGATGCTTTTGAAATCTGGACGTGGAGGAGAATGCTCAGAGTTCCTTATACGGGCCATCGATCCAACGTTTTCATACTGGATGAGCTCGGTAATCCGAAGAGGCTATCCTCCATTGTGTCGACGGAAATGCTTACATTCTTGGGACATATACACAGAAGCGATGATATGGAGAAACTTGTAGTTCAGGGTCAGGCCCCGAGTGCTGGATATGAGTATCGAGAGCGTCACTGAACTGACAGTAAATCGCGAACGATGGCGAGCTACGGTTCTCAAAACTATTGATAATATTCGTGTCGGCAATACTCTAGCTCCGACTTAATGCATTTTACGAGTTCACAACATGTGTGTTAAGATATTGTGACTATGATGATGGTTTGACCAATAATTGGCAACATTTAGAACTTACTGCAATAAAAACTGATATTTTCGTCTGTTCTTGTTTTCTTTATGACTAAATTAAGATACATCAGGATTTTTCAAATTTTCTCTAAAACGAATAGACCGATCTAAAAAATCAAGCAGCGAAACAAAGATCTTAGACATACCTTTGAAACAAGCTGTTCCTCGCTACCCCTTGTCATTTAAATTTTTTAGGGGGATGATCCTGGGGGGCAGAGGATAAAAGGGGAAAAGTAGTTTTTGGGTAAAAAGTTGTCCCCCTTGCCAAATCTTTTGACGTGTCTCGGCGTTTTTTCTTTTAATTTAATTAGTTTTCGATAAATCTTTTTTGGGAGATTTTCATATGAGCACTCTGTATACAGGTTAGTTATCTCATTCGTTTGGAGAATTACGAAAAAAAGTTATAAAAAAAGTTATAGGCAACGCTAAAGTGCATAGGTGAAAAAATACGAATATATGCAATATTATAGAGGACAGGAAAATACTTACTACATCACAATAGTAATTGCTCAGTAAGTTAAACCTCATTGGAACTATAACTATCTGTTATATCTATACTTAGGGATGTAATAGGAGACAATATAAAGACTAAACAAGAAATACCAAGTATCGAAATGAATACGAATAATTGAATATATATGAAATTTGGCGTATTACACATTCAATAAGTAGTTGAGAGGTTTTGCCAGATGTATTAGAAGAAATTATAACATACAAGAGCATATATCAGCAAAAATCAGGATTTTAGATTTAGAGATATCAAAATTATTAGAAAATATGTTATAACTGTACACTTAATGCTACTGATAGCTACCGTATTGAACAATAAATTGTTCGAAATTCTCCAAATCATTAAGATTATGCCGACTGATCTTGTACAGTGCATTTCAGTAAAAACGATCCACCCAGGATAATTTTAAACAAGATGCTTTAACCGAAGAATACGAAAATAAGGAGCTCAATAAGGAGGGACCTCTGGTTCTTTATCTACACTTTCCAGCTGTAGTTTCTAAAGCGTCAAGTGATAGTTCAAAACGGTCAAGTTAATTTTCCAACTCGTCACTTGTAATTTCAAACTATCAAGTGTAATTTATACCTGACAGTGTAAATACTATATTTGGTTAAGCATATTATTGGCAGCATCGGAGTAATTTTTTTAGTAATGTGATTTAGATGGTATTATTAATAACTGTGATCTGAAGTTCATTAACTATGGTATTTTTATTCTAGATAGAATTTATTTCGTATTAGCAATATCTATTTTTCAATTATTATAAAATAACCACTTCAGGTAGCTTTCTAAGTCTTCGTTAACTTAAGTCTGAAGTACTAGTTAATTTCTTGCTGTGTATTATTATTAGTACTGCATCGTCAGCGAATGTAAAGTGTCGACTTTCAAATTTTGCTGTTATCAAATTTAATACATAGAGTGAGTACAATAATGGAATGGAATTAAAAAGTCTCTCCGGGCATCAATATGTCATATGCAGATCACTAAGATTTTAATTATTTGATTCAGATAATGTCCGCCAGTATAATTTCATGAAACTAGAGTTGGGGCTATGGGGGTATAGACAAACAACAGTGGTGTCAATTTTAAACTAATAACTCTGAAAAGTTGATACCATTCATGCATCAAAATAATAACAAATCTACTCTTGAATTGATAAAAGTAGTATTAAATCTGTATGAAATAATTTGGTAGGTTTGACCTTGCGTGTTTCTGAGTCATTATAATAATATCATTACAAAAAGTAGTACTTTAAAGTTACAACTCTCCATTCTCCAGAACCACTGTTTAAACCAGTTCTGCCAAGTATCACTTAGAAATTAAAGCACACTCGTGGTCTCAAGCAGAAGGTCCTAATCACTAGAAAACCTCGTCCATTTTAGCTTCATTTTCACATGCGGAGACTGTGCACAGTCACAGGAAGCAAGGACTGGACTGCAGGGAGTGTGCACGAGAATGTTCAGTCCTGTTGTGGTCAAATATTCGGTACAGGTCTTGGCGCAGTGAGCTGAAGCATTATCGTGATGGAGGAATCAGGTATCCATCTTTGACTTTAGCCAGAGGTTCTTCATTTAGATCCAATGAATTTAAGCAGTTGGCTAGCACAGGTGTACAGACAGACGCGAACGGAAAGAATTATTATCTTACACCTTGCAGTAGCCTTGTGCTGCTTTGTCTCCACTAAATAATAGTATTATGAATGCAGGTACTGGGTATGGAAACCCTACACACTTTAACAACGTTGTATTTAGTTGCAACAAGTTGGAGCTACATTTTAAATACAGGTAAACATCAAAACGTTTTCCTAACAATCTTTTCAGGTAGTCAAGTGCACTGGAAATAACATTTGTAAATACTTCCTCACGACAACCCACCATCACTTCAAGATTTCAGGTTTCCGTGCTGTGAATCTATATAATAGCACAGTCAGTGCGAGGCGAAAGGTACGTGTCAAAATACATTACAGTTTACTTGCAGTACCTTCTGAAATATTGAAACAGCCAGCAAAGTCACTTGAGAATTGAAAATAACATTTGGCTTTAATTGGATGCATCAGTCAAAACAGACCAACAACGCCACTAGTCTTTGCAAGTCAGGTGTAGGTATAGCTTCTTAGACCTTACTTTGAATAACATTATTGTTAACGACCGTATTCTTTTGAAATATATACCTCTTAATGGTTAGTCAGGTTTGCTATGAAAAAAACACTACTAACGACGTTTTGGTTTATTTTAAATTAAACCCTCTTCAATTTGATTACCAAATTCTACAATATCACAGCAAATAATACAAAAGATAATTATTAAAAGTTAAAGATACTGTAAAGTATTTACAAAAATCGCGTGTCGTTGTAAGCTATTCAAAGGTAGAATGAGTGGCGTTATCGACGGACAAGGTATTAGGAAAGATTAAAGAAAATACAAAAAGAAAACAAAACACACGCAGAAAAGCAAACATGATTTCAGATATAAAGTGAAATTGGAACAGATAATCGGTTATATCGGAAAACCGTTTTGGGATGATGCAGAAATTATTTGACTAAATTATCGTGAATGGTACTCAGTTTGTCAACGTCAGTTCTGAGTTTTCGTTAATTTTTGATGCATTTTTTGTGGTAGATATTTTCTTTGTCCGCTACTTGCGTGTGACTGGAATCAAATTATGTATTGTTTCTAGTCCATCTTTTGAAAGAGCAGTGCCATTATATTTCTTTGTTTTTCTAATATAATCTTCATGAACATTGGAACTTTGCTTTGCAAAATCATAATACCCTTATATAACTTTCCATGCTTTTTGCCTTATTCTTTTCCTTGATTGTTCAATAAGGTGGAGTAGTAATTCGCAGTTACCGTCGAACCTTTATCATGACTGTTCCATGCCAATCCAAAAAACCGAAGCAGATGTTTAACCACAAAGCTTCTCGGGCCTCAGAGAACCAGAATATCTCCATTCCATTGATTGTTACTTTGTATCTGGGTAACAGAAATATGGCAAGTTTCATCCATAGTTACATGTATCAAGAAGTCTGCATCTTTTTCAAACCGGCAACAGGTGGAACTAAATGCTTCTACGCTTCTGGTCAACAGTCAGACATCTAGGGTTCTATTTATTTCAGGTCGCAATTAACGGAGCTACATAGACGTATTTATATGAAACAGCCTCAGCCTCTGATATTCCTTTTAATCCAATCTGACGGACACAGATATTTCCCTTCTAGATCACTTATACAACTTGAATGCAAAGTTTGCCTCATTTGAAGCATATCTTCGTGGAACCCTTAATCCCTTCGAACACAGCGCCGGTACTCTGTAACTTAGAGATAGAAAGTTGTTTCTATTACCACGATGACCATGACGATCGGGCAGCTTCGGGTGCCTACCAGAACGTGTCTACTACGCTGACATATTTACGAAGGCACCCGATGCCTTAGTACATAGTGCACAGAAACACGTTACTAGGTTACAGAGTTAGGGAGTATCGGCACAGCATAGTAAACAGCCAGCATAATACCTCTGAGGATTTCCCATATAAAAATGGTTCCCACAGAATTTGACCTTGGGATGATTTTATGGATGTGAAGCTTGGGTAGAGATGCGAAAATGAAAATATCGATACCGGTACCAACTCGATATTTTTTAGCCAAATAGGCGCGTGTGGTTCGTACAGAGCATTTTGTGCAACTGATTACACTCCTTTATAATCATGTAATTATTTACCAATACAAAAGTATCGATACCAGCTTGGAATGCCTTAAAAAGTATCGATGTCAAAAATACTCGATATTAGTGCAGAAGTATCGAAGTATCGTTAGCATCCCTACAAAAAATCATCCAAAAGGGGGGATGTGCGTGTAATTACCGCCAACCTGAGCTATTGTGCTGGTTGTTTACTATGCTATGTATCGGTGCAGGTACTTTTTATTTGATAGTGAGGGGGTTAGGACTCATTCGCCCTAATAAACCCTGTTACCCGATACTTTAGACTGTCAGCTATGTCAACAGCGAACAGATGTTCGGCTAGTGATAACTAAAAATCCCCCAGAATGAATCTTGACACATACTTTGACGGCATACGTAGAGGGCTGCACTTAGTTCTCGTACCGCTACTGACGAGTAATTGACGCTTAACAATATACAGGGTGGGGCATGTTAATCAAGTGTTTTTAAAATAATCATAAAAATTATTAGTTTTTACGCTAAAAAAAAAATATTGCTAGTAAAACAAGGCTGATAGTATACCATTTTTAAATATCTAAGTGCAAAAATTACATCTGGCATATGATGCAGCCGTTCACGAAAATTCCACTCCACTGCTTCCAGCATGTCTCTGTTGACATTTGAGAGATTTCATGGCGAATCGTTCCTTCCCTGCGTCTATCCTACGGGGCTTGGCTTTTTAAACACGTGACTTGAAGTAAACCCCATAGAAAAAAATCACAAATTGATAAGTCGGGAGACCGAGGAGATCATGAAATACCACCAAACATCGAAATAAACCGATTTGGAAACAGGTGGCGAAGAACAGCCATGGATGCTCTGGCGGTGTGTGCCGTGGCCCCATCTTGCTGGAACCATAAATCTTTGATATCCACACCTCTTCTTTGCAATTCAGGTATGAAAAAGGTATTTACCATATGAATGTAACGTTCAGATGTTACTGTAGTGGTGACCCCATTTTCTCCAAAAAAATATGAGCCAATGATGCCACGCATTCTTCTAGCGTCTACCGCTCCATGATGGCATGTGACATGGTTTGAGTCAAGGAATGGATTGTAATAAACCGCGCGCTCCTCCCTTTTCTAATATATGAGTACTACTCAAACCAAAAACACTTGGTTTTTATGCCCCACCCTGTATAAACGAAAAAAATTATTTGTTTCGCTCAAGAATTTTTGCTGTGAATTTTTAGATATTGAATTAATGTCTTGACCACAAAAGTAGTCATTATTTTTTGGCAATGTGAGTAAAGATATTACCAAGACGGTTTTAACTTGCAGGATTGCCAATTCAGACCACTATTAAAGAATTCAATCTGAGCTACACTTCTTCGTCAGCTGCTATCAAATAGACGTCAAGCCAGTTCAAAGTATCAGGTAACAGAGTATTGTTGGCCTACATGCAGATAGGAGCTCCTGCTTCCACTCAAGGCAGGACGTTTGAAGATAACGTGCTTAGCTGTTTCCTCTACCTCAGCGCACATCCTGCATTATGGATTTGCCACTTTAATCCCCAGCTTTTGCAGGTGTGCACTGAACGTCCAATGACAAGCTATTAATCAAACTACCTCTCGTAGTTTCTTCCTTCTCAATCTGAAAGCGCCTGAGGTATTGGAACACGGAGGTCGCCTCAGTATCCTCTTAACGACTTAACATTTCACACCACTATGTCCTAGGGTTTCTGGTGCTCATTTGTACCATAATATATCACATGCTCGTTCTTGCCCGATAAGAGGGAGTTCTGCGCCTTCCTTAGTACACATATCGGCCCTCTTATTACCACCTACCTCTTTTTGACTAGGTACCCAATATAATGTTACCTTGTTGTCTGCACTAGTGTCTGGGTATTATGGCAATTCCACACTATTTTTCAAGTATAGTGGCTACTTGCGAAGGCCATCAGAGCCGCCCGGCTTTCTGTGTTTATATAGATAGTATTTTTGCTCTATCCTTTATCTATGCATAACTGCATATTCTGCCACATTTTAAAATTGCTGAAATTTCTGATTGGAAAACGGTAGCCAGTTTACCTAGGACCTAAGTGAATACTTACGATCCGCCCAGGCCTACCACCCTATATACTCCTTCTATACCTGATGAATTTTTGAGGCCAGGTAATACCATTCGACATAATTATGTCGAGGTTCTCCTAGAGCCCATTCCAATCTGTCACTTAGGTTGTCCTAATATACATAGATGATCTCGGTATCCACGACTTTTGGCATTCTGTCGGGTGACATCTTATATAATTATGTATATCATCAATGGTATATCTCACCGCAGGTTGTCAAGTATCGTGGTGTTTCATGGCAGGGTGTTAAAAATAATACAAGTACTTGGTGGTAGCTCCATACTTCTGCGGCTTGGACTGTTTCGTTTTCTCTATTCTAGAATCTAAAACTTGTTTCACTGTTTGATCTGAGAATTGTTCCTATTATTGTTGTTATTGGTTTCAAGAAACTTGAAAGAAGTAATGCCCTGATATCTATAAAATGACATATCATAAGCTACTTGTAAAAATTACTGCAAAAATGGTGCTTCTTTATACTAATTATTGTAGTGTGAGCCTGCTACTTATAAAATTGGTAATAAGACTTATGTTAAAATGAAAATATTAACAATAATAATCAAGAGTGACTGTCCAGTCCCAGAGCTGTCAGCGAACATTCTCAATTATAGTAGCAGAGTGCCGAGTTCCTCCGTTCATTGGCTGTTTTACCACAATCCCGTCACTATGAATTTCCGACTATTTGGCGGAAAGTCGTGCAGTAAACTGTCAAACACTCAGCGAGGTGTGCGAAGCGCAAAGTATTTGTGTGAACAAACAACCAGAATGACGATGTATGCGCGTTAACGATTCCCGGTACATTTAGCAGAAGCCAGGAATACGAGATATATATATTCGTTAAAATTCATGTAGTGAAAGAGGTCCTGAAAATAGTTATCTGTAGTTTGTATATGACGTAGTAGCTATTCAGTACGCGACAAAACGGGCACCTTATAATAACAGTAATTTTTTTCACATAATCTCACGTATCGATCTAGAGTCAATACGCATTTGAAAGCATTTTCGAACTTTGCCTCACTGATGTTCAGAGAGTTTTATTTACTTATATATAATATCTATTTTTTTCGTATTATCAATACAGTAATAGTTATCTAAAAAGTTGGGGCGAGTTGAGGCAAAAAACCGCTTATATTTCCAGTCTACCGGCTCGCCAAGGAAGCAACACGAGTCTTACAAAATTCCAGATTTATTAGATTTTTCATCGCAACGGAATGTGTCATATACAACTACAAAGTAGTTACCAGGAAAGAGTCTGCTTATCTGCATAGCCCTAAAATCCACCGGTATAGATATAAGCAAATCTTGAATGAATCCGCACAATTATCAGTAAATTTGAAAACAAAAGGCGACGTAGAAGCATATAAATGGCATCGGCGATTTTTTTACAGACTACGTTAAAACTAGAGGATATTTTTTATCTTTCCATCTAAAAAAATAACTTTCGATTCCTTAATTTTCAATATAACTTTTGAAATACCCTGTATAACGTTACAATACCTCATATTTTAAAATTGGAATCTTTATCAGCGTCTAAATATGGAATAATATATAGGATGTGACATTTAAAAAAATGCATGTTTGCATTACTACGTAGTTATGGATCACCGTGTAAAATAAGAATATTTTCAGAGCAAGGAGCATATCCTTGGCTACAACTTTTATATACAACTTTTTCCACTATCTTCTGCAGTCGTGGAGTTATCGACCCATGCGGTACTAAAAACTCACACTGTATATTTTTCGCAGGCCGGATATTAGCTGCTCGCTAATAAAATCAAAACTCCTTGCTAATCTGATCATCAGGGCAATTCCTCATGATCTTAATCTTGAGAAATGGAAAAGCTTGGATTCGGGCAAGCACATTCCACAGTACAATAATGTTAATCGCTTAACAGATCGAATTAGACACGCTTTGTAGTATTTCTACAGGTCTGTCTGCTTGATAAGTTCTGGCACGCAAGCAACTTGCTGGTCAAAAAAATCCAATTAAGTATTGTTTTCAGTTGAAGTCGCGATAGAATCAATGACACTGTAAATCTGACATCAAACCCTTGAAGCTGCCTCATACAATCAGGTATATACACCAGGATAGCATCCTCCATCCTCTGACGATACAGGAGTATGTGTATTCCCAGACAACGCTGCAATATTTACAGCCAATAAGGATCCAAGAAATGCTGCACAAAAAATAAAAGGTCATTTAGACCTTGGTATGAATAAAGAAATGAAAGTATATACAGGGTGAGTTTTTAGTACCGCGTCGGTCGATAACTCCACTATTGTAGAAGATAGCAAAAAAAGTTGTAGGTATATAAAAGTTGTAGCTACGGATATGCTCCTTGCTCAGAAAATATTTTTATTTATACAGGGTGATCCATAACTACGTGGTGATGCAAACATATTTTTTTAAATGAAACACCCTATATATTATTCCATTTTTAGATTCTACTAATAATCCCTCTTCTTAAGGCCGGTTCACACATACGGTACTGTGCACCGACTGTGCGCCGACTGTCTTGATTTGCACTGAATCGGTCATCCAAAGTTTTCATTGGAATGTATTGGATTAACTGTTTTTAATTCAGACATACAGGTCTAGGCGCAGACCGTGCTCCGACTGTGCTGCTTCCGACCGCTCTGAACGTGATTTCTCAAGGTTACGGTCCGACACGGTAGGAGCATGGCACGTGCACAACCGCCGTAGTGTGAACTATTGAAAGGCGGCCATAGGGCGCCCGCCATGATTCAGCTAGCGCTCGTTGATTTTCGGGTGTCCCGATTTCCGATTTGTCATTACACAATTCGTACAGGAGCACCCTGTTCTTATCATTTCAAGAAAATTCGTTTGTTGAGGTTAAAAGGCGGAAAAAATGCCTGTTAATGAAGATTGTTTGATTATCTATGTGCAAGAGCATGAATGTTTATACGATCTAAAACATAAAGATTACGACAATAATCTAATAAATGACAGTACTTGGAGAGAAATTGCGAATAAATTGAACTCAACGTCCGAAGAGTGTAAAAATAAGTGGGCTTTGCTCCGCTCGTACTATAGAAGAGCCCTGAACCGGCGTAAAACAGTGTTTTGCTTTTGTATGTGTGGTTTTACAAGTTTCAACAGATTGTTAAATTTCAAGAAATTCATACGAAGGTATTGAACAAATTGTTCTGGATCATTTTTGAGTCCAGCAAATGCCGTGTGAAATTCTCCTTCTTCCTCCCTAGCTCTCCACAAACGGTTAACGCAAATCTTTCTCCTTTTTTTGTGCCTCTTCCATCAATACAAGATACGTTCCGCACGCTATGATTACGTCCTACTCTGTTCGATCCATACCGCTAAAAAACGGACAGTACAGTATGGACACGACATGCCTGGTGTGAATATCACAGCCGATGCGCGGTCATGACAGAGTCGGTGCACGGTACCGTATGTGTGAATCGGCCTTTACAGTATAAGTTATTGTAACAATATACAGGGTATTTGAAAAGTTATTACCATTTATTTTTATATTCAAATCACTGTCGACCGTGCTGTATATAAAAAAGTAATGTAATTAATTCTTTTTTTACATGGAAAGATTAAAAATATCCTCTAGTTTCAAAATCGGCTGTAAAAATAGCCTACGACGCATTTTCATATACAGGGTGATGTAGAATGCAAAATCTAGATTTTTATCTTTTTTTTAAATGTAACCTACAATATTTTATTATACCAAAGAATTGCTTTTAATATGATCTTTCATCTTTGTATAACACTTATTGTACCTACATCCATTAGTTTCCGAGGTATTTCAGTTTTTCTGTAAATTTAAAATATACCTTCTACTTATGTACCTACTGAGACTTATTTATTTTGAGAAAGTAAAGAATTTGTTTTTTATTTAACGAACAACTAAATTATAAGGTCATAATAGTATTTTATGAAGTTAAAACCCTGAATCGTCGAGATAATAAAGTCAAGTATGCCGAGGAAACAATTTTGTACGCGTGATGCATAATTATTAAGCAGATTTATCAGGTAGGCTTTGAAAAATTGACTGTTTTCATAACTTGCTCAATTATTTCCGAGATTATTTCGTATTGTGTGAAAAACGAGCCTTAAGAATTAATTTTTCCATTGAGGGTATTTGGGAGAATCTTTGAGAAATTGCCGCCTGGCAATACCAACTATCAACAGCAACATACAGAACGAAGGCACTCTAAAACTAATGCGTTTGAAAGACTGAAGAATCGTTTTATTCGGACTGTGTTGTTTAATATTTCATAGCCTACTGCTTAACAATTATGCATGACATCCTATATGCTTGATAATCATGCATGACGTCTATAAAATTGTTTCCTCAGCATACTTGACCTATCTTATCACGTTAAATCAGTGTTTTGACTTGATGAGTACTATTATGGTCTTGTATTTCAGTTGTTCGTTAGGTAAATATAAAATTTGGTAGTATTTTCTCAAAATAAATAAATTTCAGTAAACAAATAGAAGGTATATTTAAAATTTGTACAGAAATCGATATATCTCAGAAACTAATGAGTGCAGCCATAACAAGTGAACTACAAAGGAACTACAAAGATGAAAGAGTATATTAAAAGCAATTCTTTGGTATAATAAAATACTGGGATTTTAAAACTAGAGGATATTTGTTATCTTCCCATGTAAAGAAAATATTTTTGATATGTTCATTTGACAGAGATTTGGATATAAAAATGGTCATAACTTTTGAAATACCCTGTATAATGTTACAATATGTTATATTGTAAGAAGGGAGATTATTAGTGAAATCTGAATACGGAACAATATATAGGGTGTCTCATTTAAAAAAATATATGTTTGCATCACCACGTAGTTATAGATCACCCTGTATAAACAAAAATATTTTCTGAGCAAGGAGCATATCGCTGGCTATAACTTTTGTATACAACTTTTTTTGCTATCTTTTACAGTAGTGGAGTTATCGACCGATCAGGTACTAAAAACTCACCCTGTACATTGTATAAAAATAGCTGAATTATCTGAGAATTAAATAACTTAACTAGCTTGAGTCCGGCAGTCACGTCTATCAATTGAAAAATAAAGTGAATGTGCGAAGTCAGCTACTCCGGTCGCTGGGTTGAACAAGAATATTCTATGTGAATGATAACATAGTTTGTCTCAAAGCAGTAGAGTCTGTTGTAGTTGAAATTTTGCAACTGAGTACACAGACATTTTACATTTACATACTTCGCTTTTTCTTAGAACTAATTTAAAATTTGTTTCCTAACATAACTTTAGCAAGGTATCTAAATCTAGCTTTTTTCCTATCCGTTTGCTTAAAACTAACGTTTTAAATTAGATTTTAGTATTTCCGTGACGTTCAAAAATCATTTGTTTCTATTGGCGACTTCTGTAGTACATTAGTGAAGCCGTAATCAATATTTTTTGTTGAATCTTGACTCTCTGTTACAGACAATGCTAAACCGTAGAGCCTTCTCCGATGTGTTGGCGGACACTCCTCGTCACTCCCGTCTGAAAGAAGACTCCCGGCAGATTGAGTTTGTCCGAATCGGCCAAGCCTTGAAGCTTGAAGCCATAGTGAGGGGAGACGCCCCAACGAGTTTGGCTTCAGCGGGTGGTGTTAGCGCTGGGGCCGTTTTCAAGCGCAGTCCATGGGAGGCCAACTGTTTTTATCCTGTTTTTCCAGCACAGGCCGTTACTGCTGCTGATTCATGGGGGGAAAACAGACTGGTAGTAGCTGCCGAGGAGGGGACGTACATTGTTGAAGGTAGGGTAAACTATAACCCAATTTTTAATATTCGAACGCCACTTTTTCAATTTATTAAGAGACAATGCGGGTATGTACCAGAATATAAGGAGACTGGTACTGGCTAAGATAATTTTATTTCACAGTAAGTAGATACAACAAAAATTGATATACGGAACAAAAAAAAAAAGAAAAGATATTCCTATAGCTACTTATGAAAAACAATAATTGTACAGAAATACAGAAACAAACGTAGCATACTAAGCAAGCAGACCTAAAAAAATGTGATATTTTGGACAAAAAAAAGATTAACATTCATAAATCAAGGTTATATCGTCACGGCTTTGAGTTAGATAAAAAAAGCATCCTATACAGAAATAAATATCACATTGTGGGCACATGAATGGTATCTGCTCTGCCCTCACAGTTGCATAATCTCCGTTATGTTCTGGCTTTAATTTTTTATAACAGACGGTACATTTTCGCCCGCTTGATCTCATATTCTTCAGCTCGCATTTTAAATCAGTTATTGCTCAATTACCAGTATATCCCCATGGTTACCTCTTCTTTGGAAGTATGGGTATGTCTACCTGTAACGTAGAAAACTACGTACCGTATCTATGCATTAACAAGTTCTGAACCTATGATCGACTCCATGGTTAGTTTGCAGTACCACTTAATACCTCTTCTTAGAGCGAAGAATATGCTTTCATTTGATCCGATATGTCTATAAACCCTTTGCTGCTGTTGTAATCTATTACATATTATGTTCTGCTTCTGCAATACTGCACCGTATTCGTTATCTACCTCTGACATACTGTTGTCATGTAAGGTACTGAGCAACAGAACATCTCGTTTGTCTTTCCGCTTCAAGACAACTACTTTAATAATATTGTTTTCCCTAGCCACCACTTCAGATACCTTCAATTTTGCTTCAACTTTACAAGTGATTCGTATCGTGATTCACGGGGGTGCAACGTCACCCTTTGTAATTAAAAATATTTTATATATCACCCTTTGCAATTAAAAATATTTTATATATCACTGCTTATATATTTATGCCACCTGACTACAAATTATACACCGTATCCCAGAACAAATCCAGAAAAAAGAAATCGCACTTAGGTTTCCGAATGTAAAGCCGATATCAAAAGGAATTTTTCTGAAATTCGCATTTGTTTCAGAGGAATCAACTTAACTATGATATGTCTAATTTAGTGATACCGCTAGAGGTCGTTTTAATAGTAACCTGAAAACTGCAAAATTTGCTAAGAAATCAAATGCATTGATGTGACTTTTTTCAGCCAAATCTAACCAAACGATACATAAATATGACAGCGAAAACCGTATGTCGATATCTTATTCCTAACCTAAAATATCGAAGAAATGATCATTTATCATATATTTTAAAAAAGACACTGGTACTAGTTGCTATTTGTTAGTCTTTTTTAAGACTTAATCATAGAATTTCACAATATAATAATCTTTTAATAGGAAATTAAACCAATGCCTCCTTAAATGTTCAAACTGTGTGCCATCACACTCGATGAACTATTTTTCCTCTATGACGTATTGGTCTTATTCTGCCTACCTTGTACCTCCATATTATGTCCCTACTCGCTTTTCTCACTTTTTTTGTAATATCTTGAACTGAGTATACTTTTAGTATTTGAGAATTATTAAGTTATAAAATTTTATCCTGAAAAAAAAAACTAAAAATACCAGTGATAGCCTGTTTTTTTAATTATATGATAACTACATGTTGTTTCGTCGATATTTAGCGTTAGAAACGACATAAGGTTTCTGCTAACCTATTTAGGTCATTTTTCTCTCTTACGAAAAAAAGTCAGTCAAGAATTTGGTTATAGTTTTCGGTTATTATATAAAAAATGCGTTTTAGCGGTATCACTACAAATTAGACATATCATACGTATGATGCTTCTTCCAATAAGACCAAGTTTGTTGGAATCTGTCGTTTAGGAGTTATCGCTGTTTACTTAAAAAAGCCTTTGATTACTTCCCACCACTTTATCTTAATATATAGGTACGTTAAATAGTGTTAAACAAAAACTGCTCCAGTAAATCCTAGCCTTGAAAAGCACATATTTTTTGGTAATTGCTTTATATGCTTGAGGCGACGGTTACGCCCCCTGTTGACCATCTTGGAAATCTAAAAATATTTTTAGGGGTCTTCTTTGAGCCACTTTGGTAAACATTTTTTTACCGCAAGTGTCTTTGACGAATAGTTTCCGAGATACAGCACATTGCATTTTTACTATGAAAAAATCATCACTTTGCACAGTTTTGGCCATCTGGGATCTTGGGCTACCTTTGTGCTTCCACTGCATACTCTGAGACCTCAACTCAGGGTCCTAATTATAAAATTAAATTTCGTTACATGTAACCATCACTTAAAAATTAGGGATTTTGTGATGTAACTATCACTCAAAAATTGTGTATTTTGTTGCAGTTGCATTTTCCACTGCTGACAAACAGTTAATTATCAACAGTATCAGAAATTATTTTTATGCCAGTCATCAGCGATTATTTATGTACATCAAGTCGTTAATTTTTCTAGTTCAGTCGGTATTTCACCCAACTGCAAACAAAATTTCATCACGTATATCACATATCGTTGCTGCAGTTTTATTCTTTCGAAGGGTAAGCAAAACACTGACACTTCAATAATACATCTAACGTTAAATCCAAGCCTAGGTGAGTAAACTTATATTAAAGATAAAGCTCTGGTGTCTCGGTTTGTCTGTTATAAAATTCTACTTCGCAGAAGCTAGTTCCAGTCACGTTATATACTGATGTATTTTTGTATATTACCTTAGCTAAAGCGGTTGTAATAAACGCTACATAAAAGACGTCTGCCACATTTATCATATTGTAGAGTAGCTAAGTCTAGTGCATCTGCATAAAGAACTTTATATTAGTTCGTTGTTTCGTGAACTTTAAGGAACGGGAAGCATATAAAAGCTTGAATATAGTGAAGAAGCTAGACAAGGTTAATACGTATAGGAATCCTATTGCAAATAGTTTGTTGTTTAACTTTAGTTTCTTAAAGACTATGTGTCTGATGTCTGTTATGCTTTCGGACATGTAAGAGAAACGCTTACCGACGTAACAAAGAAGGCATATTACGGTTCATGGTGTTTTGAACAAAATGAAATCAAACTGATTGACTCAAAACTTTCCACACATTACTGTGATAACAGTTTATTATTTTCCGATAGTATGAGATCCCCTTGAAACCAAATCATCGCCCGCCCACCCGCAAAAAAGTGGGTTATGCCGCCAGGTCTTTCTTTCACAGGTCCACAGACAGCCTACTATGAATACCTACTATACATTTTTCAATTTTGCAACACCTCACACCCCAGCCACCCTAATTTCACCCACCAAATTATTAAGAACCCCTAAAATGCCTAAAAACTAATTTTGAGCTGTTTTTATATTTTTAGTTTTTTGATTACTGCTGCGCTGCCACTGACACAATGTCTTAAAACCATAGGCGTTTTCCATCCTCATCACCGTCATAATACTGTGTGGAAATTTCATTGAAATTAATTCAATAATTTCCACATTACGCAATACTCGTATGTATACATCAGAGAATTCCAAGTCCTTGGTTTCCATAATAGGTAAGACAATAATCGGATGAACCTAAAAAGGTGTACCTTGAATTCAAGAACTTTACCTGGTTTACAATCCCCACCCTCCAGCCACATCAATTTCACCCCCACTCAAAGAAAAGACCCCTAAAACGCCTTAAAATTAAGTTTAAGGAATTCTTGGAATTGTTTGTTTTTTGGCAATTACTCCGCCACCCATGTAGTGATTTTCAAATTTGTAGCAGCATTACCTAGTACGATCTCATAGCATATCGCTACCCAAATTTCATCATACTCCATGTAGCGGTTACTGAGATTATAGGGCTAGAAGAACGCCCACAGACCGACAGACAGACCGGCGGACAGTCCAACAGACATACATTTATATATATATATATATATATATATATATATATATATATATATATATATATATATATATGATGGAGGATGTTATTGCGGAAACAATGGAAGAAGGAAGGGAAGTTCGTGGGCATGTCCGCATGAAGGATCAAATAGAGGAGCAGTAACCGGCGATGCGCGCGCATTTCTGCTTATTGGCTTCATCAGGCCGGTGCAACCTGAAGAAGGATGGAAAAGGAAGAAACTCCAGAAGCCACCAACAGGAGCCAAACCAGCACATTTGTGGCGTACAGTCAAGAGCCCCATGTTTATGGGGTTTCGCTTAACTTTGTAGCCACGGAGGCCAGCCAAAGCTACCTGCCGTGATACTTCAAGCCCAGAGAGATAACATGATGGAGGATGTTATTGCGGAAACAATGGAAGAAGGAAGGGAAGTTCGTGGGCATGTCCGCATGAAGGATCAAATAGAGGAGCAGTAACCGGCGATGCGCGCGCATTTCTGCTTATTGGCTTCATCAGGCCGGTGCAACCTGAAGAAGGATGGGAAAGGAAGAAACTCCAGAAGCCACCAACAGGAGCCAAACCAGCACATTTGTGGCGTACAGTCAAGAGCCCCATGTTTATGGGGTTTCGCTTAACTTTGTAGCCACGGAGGCCAGCCAAAGCTACCTGCCGTGATACTTCAAGCCCAGAGAGATAACATGATGGAGGATGTTATTGCGGAAACAATGGAAGAAGGAAGGGAAGTTCGTGGGCATGTCCGCATGAAGGATCAAATAGAGGAGCAGTAACCGGCGATGCGCGCGTATTTCTGCTTATTGGCTTCATCAGGCCGGTGCAACCTGAAGAAGGATGGAAAAGGAAGAAACTCCAGAAGCCACCAACAGGAGCCAAACCAGCACATTTGTGGCGTACAGTCAAGAGCCCCATGTTTATGGGGTTTCGCTTAACTTTGTAGCCACGGAGGCCAGCCAAAGCTACCTGCCGTGATACTTCAAGCCCAGAGAGATAACATGATGGAGGATGTTATTGCGGAAACAATGGAAGAAGGAAGGGAAGTTCGTGGGCATGTCCGCATGAAGGATCAAATAGAGGAGCAGTAACCGGCGATGCGCGCGCATTTCTGCTTATTGGCTTCATCAGGCCGGTGCAACCTGAAGAAGGATGGAAAAGGAAGAAACTCCAGAAGCCACCAACAGGAGCCAAACCAGCACATTTGTGGCGTACAGTCAAGAGCCCCATGTTTATGGGGTTTCGCTTAACTTTGTAGCCACGGAGGCCAGCCAAAGCTACCTGCCGTGATACTTCAAGCCCAGAGAGATAACATGATGGAGGATGTTATTGCGGAAACAATGGAAGAAGGAAGGGAAGTTCGTGGGCATGTCCGCATGAAGGATCAAATAGAGGAGCAGTAACCGGCGATGCGCGCGCATTTCTGCTTATTGGCTTCATCAGGCCGGTGCAACCTGAAGAAGGATGGAAAAGGAAGAAACTCCAGAAGCCACCAACAGGAGCCAAACCAGCACATTTGTGGCGTACAGTCAAGAGCCCCATGTTTATGGGGTTTCGCTTAACTTTGTAGCCACGGAGGCCAGCCAAAGCTACCTGCCGTGATACTTCAAGCCCAGAGAGATAACATGATGGAGGATGTTATTGCGGAAACAATGGAAGAAGGAAGGGAAGTTCGTGGGCATGTCCGCATGAAGGATCAAATAGAGGAGCAGTAACCGGCGATGCGCGCGCATTTCTGCTTATTGGCTTCATCAGGCCGGTGCAACCTGAAGAAGGATGGAAAAGGAAGAAACTCCAGAAGCCACCAACAGGAGCCAAACCAGCACATTTGTGGCGTACAGTCAAGAGCCCCATGTTTATGGGGTTTCGCTTAACTTTGTAGCCACGGAGGCCAGCCAAAGCTACCTGCCGTGATACTTCAAGCCCAGAGAGATAACATGATGGAGGATGTTATTGCGGAAACAATGGAAGAAGGAAGGGAAGTTCGTGGGCATGTCCGCATGAAGGATCAAATAGAGGAGCAGTAACCGGCGATGCGCGCGCATTTCTGCTTATTGGCTTCATCAGGCCGGTGCAACCTGAAGAAGGATGGAAAAGGAAGAAACTCCAGAAGCCACCAACAGGAGCCAAACCAGCACATTTGTGGCGTACAGTCAAGAGCCCCATGTTTATGGGGTTTCGCTTAACTTTGTAGCCACGGAGGCCAGCCAAAGCTACCTGCCGTGATACTTCAAGCCCAGAGAGATAACATGATGGAGGATGTTATTGCGGAAACAATGGAAGAAGGAAGGGAAGTTCGTGGGCATGTCCGCATGAAGGATCAAATAGAGGAGCAGTAACCGGCGATGCGCGCGCATTTCTGCTTATTGGCTTCATCAGGCCGGTGCAACCTGAAGAAGGATGGAAAAGGAAGAAACTCCAGAAGCCACCAACAGGAGCCAAACCAGCACATTTGTGGCGTACAGTCAAGAGCCCCATGTTTATGGGGTTTCGCTTAACTTTGTAGCCACGGAGGCCAGCCAAAGCTACCTGCCGTGATACTTCAAGCCCAGAGAGATAACATGATGGAGGATGTTATTGCGGAAACAATGGAAGAAGGAAGGGAAGTTCGTGGGCATGTCCGCATGAAGGATCAAATAGAGGAGCAGTAACCGGCGATGCGCGCGCATTTCTGCTTATTGGCTTCATCAGGCCGGTGCAACCTGAAGAAGGATGGAAAAGGAAGAAACTGTACGCCACAAATGTGCTGGTTTGGCTCCTGTTGGTGGCTTCTGGAGTTTCTTCCTTTTCCATCCTTCTTCAGGTTGCACCGGCCTGATGAAGCCAATAAGCAGAAATGCGCGCGCATCGCCGGTTACTGCTCCTCTATTTGATCCTTCATGCGGACATGCCCACGAACTTCCCTTCCTTCTTCCTTTGTTTCCGCAATAACATCCTCCATCATGTTATCTCTCTGGGCTTGAAGTATCACGGCAGGTAGCTTTGGCTGGCCTCCGTGGCTACAAAGTTAAGCGAAACCCCATAAACATGGGGCTCTTGACTGTACGCCACAAATGTGCTGGTTTGGCTCCTGTTGGTGGCTTCTGGAGTTTCTTCCTTTTCCATCCTTCTTCAGGTTGCACCGGCCTGATGAAGCCAATAAGCAGAAATGCGCGCGCATCGCCGGTTACTGCTCCTCTATTTGATCCTTCATGCGGACATGCCCACGAACTTCCCTTCCTTCTTCCATTGTTTCCGCAATAACATCCTCCATCATGTTATCTCTCTGGGCTTGAAGTATCACGGCAGGTAGCTTTGGCTGGCCTCCGTGGCTACAAAGTTAAGCGAAACCCCATAAACATGGGGCTCTTGACTGTACGCCACAAATGTGCTGGTTTGGCTCCTGTTGGTGGCTTCTGGAGTTTCTTTCTTTTCCATCCTTCTTCAGGTTGCACCGGCCTGATGAAGCCAATAAGCAGAAATGCGCGCGCATCGCCGGTTACTGCTCCTCTATTTGATCCTTCATGCGGACATGCCCACGAACTTCCCTTCCTTCTTCCATTGTTTCCGCAATAACATCCTCCATCATGTTATCTCTCTGGGCTTGAAGTATCACGGCAGGTAGCTTTGGCTGGCCTCCGTGGCTACAAAGTTAAGCGAAACCCCATAAACATGGGGCTCTTGACTGTACGCCACAAATGTGCTGGTTTGGCTCCTGTTGGTGGCTTCTGGAGTTTCTTCCTTTTCCATCCTTCTTCAGGTTGCACCGGCCTGTTGAAGCCAATAAGCAGAAATGCGCGCGCATCGCCGGTTACTGCTCCTCTATTTGATCCTTCATGCGGACATGCCCACGAACTTCCCTTCCTTCTTCCATTGTTTCCGCAATAACATCCTCCATCATGTTATCTCTCTGGGCTTGAAGTATCACGGCAGGTAGCTTTGGCTGGCCTCCGTGGCTACAAAGTTAAGCGAAACCCCATAAACATGGGGCTCTTGACTGTACGCCACAAATGTGCTGGTTTGGCTCCTGTTGGTGGCTTCTGGAGTTTCTTCCTTTTCCATCCTTCTTCAGGTTGCACCGGCCTGATGAAGCCAATAAGCAGAAATGCGCGCGCATCGCCGGTTACTGCTCCTCTATTTGATCCTTCATGCGGACATGCCCACGAACTTCCCTTCCTTCTTCCATTGTTTCCGCAATAACATCCTCCATCATGTTATCTCTCTGGGCTTGAAGTATCACGGCAGGTAGCTTTGGCTGGCCTCCGTGGCTACAAAGTTAAGCGAAACCCCATAAACATGGGGCTCTTGACTGTACGCCACAAATGTGCTGGTTTGGCTCCTGTTGGTGGCTTCTGGAGTTTCTTCCTTTTCCATCCTTCTTCAGGTTGCACCGGCCTGATGAAGCCAATAAGCAGAAATGCGCGCGCATCGCCGGTTACTGCTCCTCTATTTGATCCTTCATGCGGACATGCCCACGAACTTCCCTTCCTTCTTCCATTGTTTCCGCAATAACATCCTCCATCATGTTATCTCTCTGGGCTTGAAGTATCACGGCAGGTAGCTTTGGCTGGCCTCCGTGGCTACAAAGTTAAGCGAAACCCCATAAACATGGGGCTCTTGACTGTACGCCACAAATGTGCTGGTTTGGCTCCTGTTGGTGGCTTCTGGAGTTTCTTCCTTTTCCATCCTTCTTCAGGTTGCACCGGCCTGATGAAGCCAATAAGCAGAAATGCTCGCGCATCGCCGGTTACTGCTCCTCTATTTGATCCTTCATGCGGACATGCCCACGAACTTCCCTTCCTTCTTCCATTGTTTCCGCAATAACATCCTCCATCATGTTATCTCTCTGGGCTTGAAGTATCACGGCAGGTAGCTTTGGCTGGCCTCCGTGGCTACAAAGTTAAGCGAAACCCCATAAACATGGGGCTCTTGACTGTACGCCACAAATGTGCTGGTTTGGCTCCTGTTGGTGGCTTCTGGAGTTTCTTCCTTTTCCATCCTTCTTCAGGTTGCACCGGCCTGATGAAGCCAATAAGCAGAAATGCGCGCGCATCGCCGGTTACTGCTCCTCTATTTGATCCTTCATGCGGACATGCCCACGAACTTCCCTTCCTTCTTCCATTGTTTCCGCAATAACATCCTCCATCATGTTATCTCTCTGGGCTTGAAGTATCACGGCAGGTAGCTTTGGCTGGCCTCCGTGGCTACAAAGTTAAGCGAAACCCCATAAACATGGGGCTCTTGACTGTACGCCACAAATGTGCTGGTTTGGCTCCTGTTGGTGGCTTCTGGAGTTTCTTCCTTTTCCATCCTTCTTCAGGTTGCACCGGCCTGATGAAGCCAATAAGCAGAAATGCGCGCGCATCGCCGGTTACTGCTCCTCTATTTGATCCTTCATGCGGACATGCCCACGAACTTCCCTTCCTATATATATATATGGACAAAACAAAAACAAAAAAGGTGCAACCCGGGCTCCGACACACCGGGCTGCTGTTCCATTCCCCAGCGACTACTCCTCACACCGTGAGGTGAGCAATCACTGGGTCCGCGTATCGTGCGTCCTAAGCAGACGAAGGGACCCATGGATGACTGCCTTCTGCATTCTGGCGGCTAAGATGTGCGCCGCCGCACGGCACACCGGCATTTTGCGCAGTGCAGAGAGCAGCGTATCCCTCATACCACCTAGGGATCCAATGACCATTACTAGCAGACTCACAGTGTAGTCCGGCCAGAGCCTGCGAAGTTGTCCGAGGAGCTCCTGATACTTGGTCCGCTTTTCCTCCTCCTTAGAGACGATGTTCCCCTCGGCAGGTGCCGAGAACTCGATAACGAACATCGTCTTTTGTTGGTAGTCGAGGAGGACTATGTCGGGCTTATTTGCATGTATAAGCTCGAGCGTGGAGAATGAGTAGTTCCAGTAAATTCGGCACCTCTCGTTCTCCACAACGGACTCAATGTCCCCTGGAGCGTATGGCAGCACCGGTGTCTCATCTATACCGTATGAGTGCCTTAAATGGTAGTATAGCACTCGCAGAGCCGCGTTGTGCCGATAGACGTAGGCTGTGCCAGCGTACACCTTACACGCCGACAAGAGGTGCGTAAGGGTCTCTGGCGCCTGCAGGCAGGCTCTACAGCGGATATCGGGCACATCCATACCCATAATCCGGCTACGGTATACTAAGGTGTTGAAGACACCGTCTTGGCAAGCCATTATAGAGCTCTCAGTCTCCGACTTCAACCCATTAGACCTTAGGAAGGAGAAGGTCAACTGCTCAGATAAACCATGCTCTTCTAGATGTTTGTAGAAGATTCCGTGCATTGGTTTATCTTTGTGAAGTCTTAAAAGCAATTGGACTTCAGCAGTTTTAATCCGGGTTTTTAATTGTGCGGGAGCAAGTTCCGTAACGGACTGCTGACACCTCCGCGTGAAGTCGAGCGTGAGACTAAGTTCTTCGGCTGCCCGTGTTGCTGCTCTAAAAAGGAAGGCTCCTTTACCCGCAATCTCGTGCTCTCGCACAAAGCGGATCAGGGGATCGGTGCTCGTCGTAACATAGCAGGCAGTGGCCAGTACTACTCTGTTGTGCAGATGCTCCAAACTCAATAGTCCACGCCCTCCCAGGTGTCGCGGGAGGTATATTCGCGGGACAGAGGATCTAGGATGTAGACTTCCCTCCATATTCATCCTTTTGCGGGTCTTTATGTCGATTTGTCGCAGCTCCTCCACGTTCCAGTGGATAGCACCAAAGCTGTATAGCAACAATGGGACCGCAAGCATGTTTGTGGCAGCGACTTTGTTTTTGCCGGACAGTTCTGACGACCAGATCTGCCGGAGTCGGTGCAAATACTTGCGGCGGAGACACTCTTTGACCAATTCTGCCTCTTGGATGTGACGCTGCGCCACTCCAAGGTAGGTATAGGTATCTCCGGCATGCAGTTGTCGCAAGATGCTCCCATCAACGAGCTGCTCCTCATCTTCACTATCTCCGCAACGTCCTCTTTTGAGATGAACCATGGCACATTTGTCTATCCCGAACTCCATACCAATAGCTTGACTGTAATCCTGCACTACCCTCAGCGACTGCTCTAAATCGCGTTGTCCGGAGGCATAGAGTTTCAGGTCATCCATGTAAAATAAGTGGGTGACCTTGTGCCTCCGGTAATTGGGCTTGCCACAGCTGTATCCCTTAGTATTTTTCAGCGCTATGGACAAAGGCAGTAGCGAGATGCAAAAGAGCAAGGGACTCAAGGAGTCTCCTTGGAAGACCCCTCTTTTAAATGATACCAACTCTGTTCGAACCCTGGTTTCACCCGATGTTATAGTGAACCGAGTCTTCCAGAGCGGCATCAGTTGTTTGATGCATCCCACTATTTGATCATCTACCGAAAGACATTCCAACAGCCGCACAATCAGTTCATGAGACGTAGTGTCGAATGCCTTCCGATAGTCGATCCAGGCCATAGAAAGGTTTCGCAGGTAATGCACGGAGTCCTGTGTGACACAGCGGTCAATCAACAGGTTATCCCTGCAGCCAGCTACTCCTTTCTTAGACCCTCTTTGTTCATATACGCTGAGAAATACGGGATTTACAGCTTGAAGGATACGCATGTACAAGATTCTGGTGAAGAGCTTGTAACATGCGTTCAGACATGTTATTGGCCTGTAGTTTTTAGGATCAGACAAATCTCCGGTCTTCGGGAGAAGCACGGTTCGACCCTCGACAAACCAAGCCGGAATTGGCTGCTCCTGATTTAGCCACGAGTTAAAAACTCTAGCTAAATGCCGGTGGCAACTGGGAAACTTTTTCAACCAGTAGGTGTTTATGCCATCCGGGCCAGGAGCTGCGAAATTCTTTGCGCCTCGTAAGGCACCAAGAATTTCTTCCGTGTTTATCGGGTGACGCATATATATATATATTTATTTACAGCGGATCACCCAGCGTCCGGACCAAAAGCGTTTTACCCAGCGTCTGGCGTATATAACTGTATATAAGTAAGTTTCAGAAACAGGTCGCTTGGCGTCATAGTTCACCGTTAGCTCCACTGGGCGTCCATATTTTTTATGCCTGTCTATTAATAGAATTTATATACAGACTTTTTGTAAATTCAGCGTTGATGTTACTAGGCGTCCACCCTTGAATGGCTTATTGCCACGAGGCAAGGGTTCTGAGAGCCGTTAGAATGAGTGGAACTTTGAGCGTGTTGATTAGAAGCGTAATGGCTAAGAGTCACTGCCCAAGAACTATGATACAGCTATGCAGTTATAGTGGTACAATACTACAGGGTGTCTCAAAACGACCCGACTGTTTGAGGTAGGGAAAAACCAAAACCGGCTCATTGTAAATACCATTGATTAGTGCCAATGGAGAGATGAAGGAAGAAATTTTACTTTTTCAAAATAACATTCTTTAAATGACGCCCATTTTGTTGAAGGCGTTTTTCAAACCGTTTGTGCACATTTTATCAAAAACTGTTCCAAGGGGTTGCTGAGCTGCTATCGATCTGATGCTTTCTTCAATATTGTGGCAACTAAACATGCATCCTGGCAACTAAAAGTGCAATATCTAACCAGTGTTCTTACCGAGCGAGCGGTGCGGGCTTACTCCCTCCACCACGCTTTATTTGCGTCTCGTGCACTCTAAGTAGTTGGACCGTTTTGATAATGTGCATAAACGCTTTGAAGAATACCGTCAACAAAATGGGCGTCATTTTAAGAATGTTATTTTGAAAAAGTAAAAAAAGTAAAATTTCTTCCTTTATCTCTCCATTTGGTTTTTCCCTACATCAAATAGTCGGGTCCTTTTGAGACACCCTGTATATGGTTACGGAGATTTGAGCACAGAATATGTATAGAACTTTTCATCGCGTACTGCCACTTAAAATAAAGTCACTATAGCCCAAAAATTGCCTTTGAGTGTATTATATTGTTGGTACACTACGCTTACACGCAAATGGAATATACTGAAGAATTGCATTAGCATATTATGGAGGAAATGTGTTCATAGGCTTTTCGGTATAGCCTAAACGCTCAACTCCTAAGTTCTTAGCATGCTATTAAGTACTGTACCCATGCAAGAAACACAAATCTGCAAGTACGTCGTGAGCAGAGAATATTTGATAGCTGGGAAAGACGCTATTATCTCAAGGAATTTCGGTACTTTGCACATTTCAAGGGCAAGATTCAGCGACAGACGCTGGGTAAACCGCTGCAAAACACAAAGAATATGATGATACTAAAAATAGATTTACTTTACAATAGGGGAGCATAGTAAACCTGTACACTGGATTTTTTATTAAATAAACAATGACCTTTAACATTTTATATGGATTTCCCTTCTGGACTCCCTCCATTTATCTCACAAATTATTTTATGTTCACAAAAAGGCTTATGAGAGTTGAATGATTATTTATATGGATGTCGAGGGTGAACAAAACAAAATTACAGCATGTACAGGAAAGTGGGGAGCAACTAAAACAGATTCTTTAGGTGCGCTGCCCTGGATAATTTCATACCATTATATTATTTTATATTTACAGTATAATCTTAATATGTGGCGTTATCAGATTTTTCAGAGGTGGTCGATAGTTGGGTAAACTAGAAAGGTATCGAAAAAAGTTGAACAAGGGTTTGTAGGAGCAGTCATCAGCAGTCTCATCTTTAATTATACACAGTGACTCCATAAATTCGGCAAACCAAAGTTGTATTTGTTACATGAATCAAGCTGCATATTACTGATTTTCACGTAAAACATGAAGACTGGATTTTGCCTATTTCGCTCCCAGATCATATGAAAATCTCTAAGAAAAATTCAAACCTTTAAAATAGTTTCTTTTTGACAAAAACTGAGAACTTCTGAAAAAAACGTAAAGTTTAGAAAGTTTTTGAAATAATTATGAAATTTTCGAAAAAAAATTGACTTCCTAAGGAACTATAAAATTTTCAAAAAAAAAATATAAAAATTTTGAGATATCCGACTTCAAGATAATCACGTGAAATTTGAGTTTTTTGGAAAGAGTTGGATATTCAAAACAGAAACCTTAAGAAAATTATGATCTTAATAAACGAGATGATTCCAAAACAAGTGGAATTTTCGACCAATTTTGCAGCTTATCGAAATTTTGAAAAATAAACATTTTAATTTACTAGGGTACTTGCAGAAAAAAATATTATGTCATTTACGCGTTCCTTAGAGCCTAGTAAACATGACAAAATCACTTGTTTGGTTTTTTGGTGTCGGCTGTGAGAGATATTCCAAAAATTATTTCAAATGCCGGAAAATGCCGCGCAAACAACCTCTGACGTCAGTGATATCCTATAGTGATGGGATGTAAAGTATTGATATTCGATATCGATAGCCAATGCTAACCTAACATTTTGACATTGATCATTATAATCACAAAACAGGCACACACAAAAGTACAAAAGACAAAAGAATAAAAGTTAGGCTAGATTACTAATTCACCTTGTAGGGATGGGCTTGAATTAGATTCTATCTTTGAATTCATTCATAATGGGATGCGTCGAAATAAGATGATGGCTTCGATTAGTTGCGAATCTCGGTCACAAACAGGATGAACTGTGATACCTATCAGATATAAAAATGTATTGCAACAAAAATGCTAGTGGGTTAATTGCCTGTTTCAAATATGCTTAAGTATCAATAAATTGAGTCGCATTGTTTCATCTCTAGTCGAATGCGCAGTTGGCAAACCACAAAGAAAATATGGTTGCGTTCGAACAGCTGATATGATTTCGTTTTGCATTTTGCATCTCGCAGTACTACTCAATGAGGAACTACGGCTGTAGTAGGATAAAAGAGAAGTCTTATTTCATTTGGGAATATGTATACCCATATAACAAAACTCACTCGTAAATTAAATTATTGATATATGGCCAACGTAAATATTTAACAAGAAATTTGGCAACATCAGAAATAGTTTGCAGTTGAATCTCACTGACCTGCGCTGTAGCAGTATCGATTGTCGATATCGATAAGATACCTGTGACGTCAGCCCTTGTTTTAAGTCACGTGGAAAAATTTTAATATATCCTTATTTTATTTTGCAAATATCTTTTTTTGGCCGTCCGTAAAATCATGTTTTTTGTTTCCTACTGCTTCTTGATATGGTTTTCTTTACGCTATGTATACTCCCGAGGCGATTTCACGACCTCTGCAAGTACCCTAACGATATTGTCAAAAATTACTCACATTTTGATTATTTTTTGTATTTTAAAAATGTTTACTTTTTCAAACCAATGACCCTTTCGATAAAATTCAAAACTTTTTGGAAAATTCCGAGATATTTATAACAAAAACAAACAAAGAAGCAGGATTTATTCGAAAAATGAGGTTTTTAGAATGAATTAATTTTTAGACAAATTTTGGAAATTTGAGAAACTTCAAGATGCAATAAATATTTTGAAATTTTACTAGTCTGCATCTTTTTACTAAGTTAGTTGCTTTCTTCCATATTAACGAGCTTTTGTTTATTTTTCATGGCCTGCTAGGTTGCTTGCACGCAGGAAAATTGAAAAACGCCGATTTGACTGAAAATTTGAAATAAAATGAAAACGAAAAAAGATTGATGTCAAGAATGCTATATCATTAGAAAGGTAATCAAATTTTAGATTTGATTATTTAAACCAAAATAGGCATTCCCATTTAAAAAAATCAAGTTATCTGTGATTGAAGTTTCCTTAATTTATCCTCTGATTTCTCAAAGTACAAAAAGAATTCAAATTTAGCCGTCTAACCTAAGGTGACGCATTTCATGCTTAATCGTACCGCGAGGTCAGGGCCTTCTAGGTGTTATAATCGCTGCGATATTCAATTTTTTTCTGATACCTACTTGTACCAAAAATGGTGATTTACGCCTAAACGGTTTAAAGTTCCATGTGTGATACATAAAGTCACATTAGAATTGACCAAGGAATCCAAATATGCAATCATATATAGGGGGTTCCATTCAAAAAAATGTAGGTTTGATATGAATCACCCTGTATAAACGTCAAAATTCAAGTGAAAATATTTTTACGTTATAGCCCTTAAGGATCCCTACCATGATCAAGTGACAGATTTTTGAAATATTTTTTAGTAAGCCCGCAATTCTCCGTCCACGCACTATTGACCCACCCTGTATGTATCATCTAAATCATTGTAAGTCTTGATGGCATTGTAGGTGTATGATCTGCGATATAGTACAGTTTTATACATGGGATCTCTAAAATTGATGTCTAAATTACTACGTCTAAATACAAATTTTTCGTAAAGGGGGGGAGCGAGAAGAAACAATTTTATGTGTAAATGTTGCTAAGTAATACTTACACGCATTTTATATGCCTAACCAACCATGCTGATTTCTCTTCAAAGAGATATGATCGTATTTTTTCAAAGAAAATACAACACATGTTTTGCAGTTTTTGTAATATTTTCTTAGTAACCGAATCTAAACAAAAATAGTATACACTGCTACAATAAAATATGCTAGGAAATATGAGAGACTCACATAGTTTTTTCTTATTTTAAAATTCAAAATTGAACGATTCACATATAAAGAGTTCAAATTAATATAACATTTTTTCAAAACATTTGACACATGTTCTTTGAAACGCAGAGTATCAGTATCAATGGTCAATCCCAAATTTTTGGCAGTATTTACCATATTCAAGGAGTCGTTGTTAATTTTGACATCAAAGTGATTGGTTATAAAATGATGTTTAGGGCCTGGGGAAAATAACATTACAGAACACTTGTCTTTATTAAGTTTCAAATTATTATTTTGAGAGTAGTTTGCAATGGCATTTAGATCATTATTAATCTGAAGGAGTGCACTATCCATGGAGTTGGTGCTGAAGCTTTTGTAAATTTGTGTATCGTCAGCATAACACATTACTGACGAGTTTTCTACGGAGTTGGACATGAGGATATTTCAATTGGGTTGGATAAACAGCTATCGATCATTACTGATTTCCACGTAAAACATGAAAACTGGAGTTTGGTCTATTTCGCTCCCATATCATATGGAAGTCTCGAAGAAAAATTCAAACTTTTAAAATAGTTTCCTTTTGACAAAAACTGAGAATTTCTGAAAAAACGTAAAGTTTTGAAACTTTGTGGAATAATTATGAAATTTTCAAAAAGGATTTGCCTTCCTAAAAAACTATAAAATTTTCAAAAAAATATAAAAATTTTGAGATATCCGACTTCAAGATAATCACCTGAAATTTTAGTTTCCTGGAAAGATTTGGATCTTCAACAGAAACCTTAAGAAAATTATGATTTTGGCAAACGAGATGATTCCAAAACAAGTGAAATTTTCGACCAATTTTGCAACTTTTCGAAATTTTGAAAAATAAACATTTTAAATTACACCAAATTATGATATTGTCGAAAATTACTCACGTATTGATTATTTTTTGTATTTTAAAAATTTTTACTTTTTCAAAGCAATGACCCTTGCGATAAAATTCAAGGCTTTTTGGAAAATTCCGAGATATTTATAACGAAAACAACCAAAGAAGCAGGATTTATTCGAAAAATGAGGTTTTTTGAATGAATGAACTTTTCGACCAACTTTGGAAATTTGAGAAACTTCAAGATGCAATAAACATTTTGAAATTTTACTAGTCTGTGATACTCTCGGAAATAACCGATGTTAAGAAACATTTTGTGTAAACAATGGGACGTTTTTTGAAAAATTATGAAATTTTTGAAAAATTCAGACTTCAAAACATTAGATTTTGGAATAAAATTTTTGGAAGATTGCGTCTCGCCCTTAGAGAATTATTTCCACTAGATGAAATATTTGAAAGCTACTGATAATCGTAGTAACCAATTTTCAAAAATCTCATATCCGAGCACAAGAATAGCAATATTAGTTGCAGGCACTGTAGTTGCATAAATCAATGAATCGAACTGCATTTCTCTTTTAAACTTCACAGAAGTAAAACATAAAACTGTTATCTATGCACATTTGTTCGTTATTATTCCGACTTTAGAGTAAACCTAGAGTTTAGCTCCAACGGTAGCTACTGAATTAAATCCAAAACAATCCTCCAATGTATTAGAAGAGACAATATTCAATGATAACAAACGACGGCAGTCGCCGAGTAAACCGCTGCAGTGTACGTAGTATAGGTATTCTAAAAATAGATTAATATAAAAAATTGGCGCCGGGTAAACCCGTGCACTGGTTTCTGTATACGGCGCCGGGTAAACCCCTGCACTGGATTCTGTATACGGTAAGTATATAAATGAGGACCCCCAGCGCAGCAGGTGGTAGAAGCTTGAACTTCGATTTTGTACGCAAATCAGTATTAGGTGCCAGTGGGCGTCCAGCCGATTTTAACGGTTTTGGAATCTACACATGTTATAAGTATCGAAAACAAGGTTTTAAGGGGGTGGTTACTGGGCGTCCGTATATCCGGACGCCCAGTGACCTCGGACGCCGAGTGAACCTAAGATTTTGCATTGGAGACGCACAGTTGTACCGTGTAGATATATATATATATATATATATATATATATATATAAGGCGGGGTTCCTACGTCCTTCGACGCATCCCGCATTTCGACCTCCATTTTTTCTTATCACCCCAGTCATCTTCTGTAATCGCCCTATCTATCATGGACTCTCTAATTCCATCTATCCATTTTCTTGATGGTCTTCCTCTTTTCCTTCTGTTTTTTGGTTCGTATTCCAATGCTCTATTTGGCCATCTTTCAGGGTTCATCCTCCTTACGTGTCCATACCATAAGAGTTGTTTTGATTCTACAGTATCTGCAGTAGTGAACACTCTTCCTGTTCGTCTTCTTATTTCCTCATTATATACATGTTCCAATCTTGATGTCGTTCTACAAGCTCTACGTAAAAAATCCATTTCAACTGTTTCCAGTTTCTTTTTGTCTTCTTTGCCGAATTGCCGGCACTCATACCCATATGTCAAAATTGGCTCTACAATGACATTGTAGATAGTCATTTTTGTTTTTAGTCTGATGTTTTTGGACCATAGTATTGAATTAAGTGTACTTATAGCCCTTTTCCCTTGTTGTACTCTGTTATAGATGTCTCTCTTTGTTGTTCCTTCTTCCGAAATTGTAGCTCCTAGATATTTGAACTCCTTGCATCTTTCTAGTTCGTGAATCTTCAGTTCTGCGTCTTCTTCTTCTTCTTCTCCTATTTTGAGGTACTCTGTTTTCCCTATGTTCAACTTTAATCCCAATTTCTGGTATTCTTCCATTAGTTTTCTCAGCATATAATCTGCATCCAATTCATCGCTTGCGACTATCACTTGATCATCAGCAAACAGTAGTGATGTCAAACAGTATTGGTTAATTTGTATTCCCATTCCACCTATTTTTTTGTCCAGTTGTCAAGTGCTTCTTGAAGGTATATTTTGAACAATGTTGGTGAAAGACTGCATCCCTGTTTCAAGCCCTTAGTTATAGGAAAGGAGTTTGAGACATAATTTCCTATTTTTACTGCACTCTGAGAGTTCACATACAAGTTCCATATGGCTTTTACATACACCGTATTCATCCCTATCTTCGTCAATGTTTCAATAAGTTTTTTCAGGGGAACCGTATCGTACGCTTTCTCCAAGTCCACGAACACTAGGTGGGTAGACATGTTCTTGGATCTCCTTTTTTCTATTATTTGTTGCAGAACAAATATATTGTCAACACAGGATCTTCCTGCTCGGAAGCCACTTTGTTCTTCTATTTCAGTGATATCGTTTTCCACTCTTTGTTTGAGTACTCGGCCGAACAACCTTCCCATAGAACTTGTGACGCTTATCCCTCTGTAATTTTTACATAGCTCCTTATCCCCTTTTTCATATATTGAGCTGATATGAGCTAGATTCCAGTCCTTTGGAACGTTGTCCTCTTCTAGTAAGCATTTATTAAACAGCTCCGCTATGGTTTCTAGTAGTATACCTGGTCCATATTTTATTAGTTCGATGGGAATGTCTCCAGGCCCTGCTGCTTTTCCATTCTTTGACTTCTGCAACGCTTTCTTTATTCCATCAACCGTGATTGCATCTACTGGTACATTTTTTTTGTCTCAATCTTTATGTTTTTATAGTCAAAGTCTTTTCGGTTTTCAGTAAGTAACGATTTATAATAGTTTTCCCATTCTTGCAGGCTTATCAAGTTCATTTTTCCATTTTGTTTGTTGTCTTTTCTGAGATTCTTTATTGTTTTCCAGGCTTCTGCTACCCTTGTTCCTCCTATATACCTATCCAGTTCTTCGCATTTCCTATCCCACCGCTTCATTTTTTCTTTCTATAATAGCTCTTTTCACTATTCTGTTACATTGTGCATATGCTCTTCTATCCTCTGCTTTGTGGGTATGTAGCCATGTTTCGTAGGCTTTGTTTTTATTTTTAACGAGCTGTTCTACTTCGCTTGACCACCATTCTGGATTCTGTTGGTGTTGGCGTTCCTGTAGGCCTAGAGATTATTTTGCAGCCTGGTGTATGCAGGACTTGATTTGGCCGTATAGGTTTTCCGCGTCAACATGTTTTCTATTTGTATTTTGTAATTTTGCGACTATTCGTGTCTTATATAGGAACTTCACTGAGTCTTGTTGAAGACTTTGTAAGTTATATTTGCCTTATCTAGGTTTTGTTGTTTACCCTCTTCTGATTTTATTACATCGTTCGATTGTCTACAGTTGATTGCTACTTTTGCCACAACCAAATGGTGGTCAGGTCCACATTCCGCGTTACGATACACCCTTACGTCCAAGGTTTTTGGTGCCGAGTTTTGTTTTTGTATGACGTAATCAATTATGGAGCATAATCCTTTTGTCGGCTGAATCCAAGTGAACTTGTGTACAGACATACATACCGACCGATAAACAGACCGTTGGAAATGAGCGACGTGGGTTTTCGTTATGTAGATATCATGATATACCTATTGTCTCAAAATCTGTAATTTTCGCGATCAGAGTTAGTACTCCCCTCGATGTGTGGAAAGTAAAAAGATTGTTCCTTGTTGTTAAATTTAAAAGGGTGAGCTGCAATTCATTCTTAGCTAGGAGGTAATTTTAGAAGTTAATCGTGTTTCAAATTAATCATTTCAAAAGAAGGAAGAATCTTGAGTATTTGATTGCCTTTGGTTCACGTATGCAATTGTCACAATACTAGTAGTAGATCTCAAAAGCATTAAAGTGATATTCGTTGCATTGGAGCCACAGCAAATATCATCTATTACAACTCGTCATTTGTAGTGGAATATTCCAAAGCGCCAAATGGCAATTTCAAATTCCAATACAATAATTGTAGCTTCAATTCGTGTCTTTTTATAACCGAGCAGATCACGTAGGCATAGCCTAAATACCAGAGTACCGTGGCCGTGAAAGGGTTATGTTAGGGGAAGTTTGTTAACGCGGGATTTGAATGGGCCAACACCCGCAGGCCCAATAAATACATCTCCAGGCAGTTCATTCCAAGCCTTGGCCGCCCTGGGAATAAATGTGCGATTGTACCGCTCGGTTCTTAATATTATGAAGAATGGCCGCCTTAGGATGAGATGCAGCGGTCGCGCGGGTGCATCTGATAAGAGCGGTGAGCGGCGGTACGATAAAGGATGGCTGAGTGGAGCAGATTCCGTTTGAGAAAGTGACTGAAGTCAATTGAATATACCTTCTGAATAAGTAATTATTTGTGTATAACCATGCTGAGCGCAACAATTATGCTTTTTGCACATGTTACACACAACACTTTTACGACGATCAAAATTCTAAATAAATATGTTTTTGGATATTTTAAATTAGATCACAAATTCCAGTAATAAAGTAGCTAAATATATTTTGTAACAAAAAAAATTATTGATATGCTTTTTGCACATGCTACATAAATGTTTTTCTACGACGAAAATCATTTATTTATTTTAAAACACCTACATAGGTGTTTTTCATCGAATTTTATTAGACCCTTACAAATCTTGCACTCGTATTAACTCTTGTAATACTTTAATTCCGCTTTTGCCCAATAGATGACCAAAAGTAACTACATACATATCAATTTTCAAGTGGGCTTGAAGGCTTTTTAAAGCTACTCACTTTCTACACTACCTACTGCAAAAAGCTTTCACAGTACATTTATTACAAAAAAACTGTCACTTTTTATACAATCTTAGTAAAAATAATTTTAACGCAGGCATCGTACAGTAGATAACTGGCTCCTTAAAGCGCTTGCTCCATTTCGGGTACTTAGGCTATCGTCTGCTATTTTTCATTTGTAGTAAAATTACATGGGCCTTAAAACGCATTTTGTTCGAACTTTCTGTCAGGGCTTAATCATACTGAAATTACCATGTGTGTCTGCTTTGTGTCAAACTTTTTGTGTAAGAGACATCTACAGAAGCGATTCGCGATAGAGAAAACGGTGTCGCAAATAATTCCCCTTATGTATGTAGATATAGACGAATAGAACAATAACCTTTGAAAAATCAGTATATGAAATACTTCAGTTACGTGCGTTTGCTTTATGTAAAAACAACCGAGCCTGTCAAAACTACTCGTTTTAGGATACGGTATTTATTTTGGTCTATGCGGGCCTCAAGCACGTTAAAATATTGAATCCACGCTTTATAAACTACAATTGGTCCCTTAGAATTTTGATTTGACTCTTTCTAAAATTATTGTTATGCTTTTACTTCCCACACCGATAGGTGAAGGGAGTATTGTGATCGCGAAAATTTTCGATTTTGAGATAACACACTTTTTGGGCGTTTTATGTCTGCATAACGAAATTCCACATCACTCATTTCCGTCGGTCTGCCTGTGTCTGTCTGTCTGTACGCGTTTTTCTAGCCACGTAATCTCAGCAACCGCTGCATGGATTGTTATGAAATTAGGGCAGCGATATGCTGTGGGGCCGTAGTAGGTAGTGTTCCTACAATTTTGAAAATCGGTGCATGGGCGGCGGAGTAATTAGCAAAAAACAAAAAAAGTTAAATACTGCTCAAACTTCGTTTTTAGTCGTTTTAGGGGTTCCAGATCATTTTATACGTTTTTTGGGCGGGGGTGAAATTGGGGTGGTTGGGGGGGTGGAGGGTTGTAAAATTGAAAAATTTGTTGCTTTCATAATAGACTGTCCACTGACCTACGAAGGAAGACCTAGTGACATAAATAACTTTTTTAGGTCCATCCCAACATTACCTTACCTATTACAGAAACCAAAGGATTTAGAGAATTTTCCGATGTATACATACGAGTATTGCTTTAGATCGTTCTATATTGTGTAACGAGGAAACGGTTGAATTGATTTCAATGGAATTTTGACACAGTATTACCACCGTGGCGAGGATGGAAAATGCGTATGGTTTTTATAAATCATGCCACTGGCGGCGCAGAAATAATAAAAAAACTAAAAATATAAAAACAGCTCAAACTTCGTTTTTAAGCATTTTAGAGGTTCTTGATCATTTTCTGCGTTTTTTTTTTGTGGAAGTGAAATAGGGGTGGTTGGGGGCTGGGGGGTTGAAAAACTGAAAAATTTGTTGTATTCATAATAGGCTGCCCAGTAAGCTGTGAAGGAAGATATAGCGACATAAATCACCTTTTTAGATCCATCCAAACGTTGGCTAGCATATTACCGAAACTAAGGGACTTAGAATTTTCTGTATACATTCGAGTATTTATTGCTCCAGATCGTTTTGTATATGTAATGTGGAAACTATTAAATTGATTCTAATGAAATTGTGACACAGTATTACTACCGTGATGAGGATGCAAAACCCGTATGGTCGTTATAAATCGTGTCAGGTGCAGCGTAGCAATAATGAGAACTAAAAATATGGAAACAGCTCAAACATCGTTTTTAGATGTTTTAGTGGTTCCCGATCATCTTCTACCTTTTTGGGGTGGGGATGAAAGTGGAGTGGTTGGGGGGAAGTAAAACTGAAAAGTCAGTAGTATTGACAATATAGGCTGTCCAGTGACCTGTGAAGGAAAGACATCAGGCATAAGACAATTTTATGGGGAGGGCTGCCTATGATTTGGTTGCAAGGGGATTTCAGACTAAAGGTTCATGCTATGGGAAAATAATAAACTAGTATTACAGTAATGTGTGGGAAGTACTAAGTCAATCAACTTGACTTCATTTTTGAGTATTCAATTGATTATTTGAAACTACAACTGATGCAATATATTTTAAAATTGACTATTTAAAACAAAATTTGAGGCCTTAGAAAATCCACCTGACTATTTTAAACTACAATTTACACTTTAGAAATGTAATTTGATCCATAGGAAATTACTGCTGGAAAAGGTGTAGTCCAATAATAATAATAATAATAAACGTCTATATTATCAGGACGAAATTTAGCTACAGGCTATTCTTACATTTATCCCTAAGATACTCAGTGTACCAGACTTGTATGATAATATTTGGCATAAGCTAGGCGGAACATAGATCCTGATATTCAAAAGTGATAACTAAGCCTCGTTTACTCTCTTTTCCAGATGGCAACACTCACCGTTTGATCTTTGACAAAACCCTTCAAGTGCGCCAAGTGAGCGTTGTGGAACCTCACGGTATTCTCCTTCTGAAAGCAGGAGCTGTCAATAAAGAAGGTAAAATTTATGTCTTCCGGTTATCCCAAATAGAAGCTATGTCGGAGCCAAAAAGCAGAATGGATGTCAAAGAGCACAGGCTAGAGAAGACCAGAGGAGTGCACCTATATGCTTTGTCCAGACCAGGTGAGTGTACCACTCTACTAGATGTTTAGAAAGTAGTAGTGTAGTAGTAGTAGTGTAGATTTAGTAGGCATAACTGCTATAGCACAACAGTTACTGTTACCAAGAATGCTACAAACTAACTTAATTCGCTATGAGTGCATACAAGATTGCATTACTATAAATTTTGTATATCCAAGAGATACTTTTTAAAACTTGTCTTGATACTTTCCAAGTGGTACTTGATTCAATATTATTGTCTAATTTGTAGGCGAAAATTTCCTCTGGTCGAATAGATATGATACCGTTTGATTATTTAAAGTTACTTATTATCTGACCAGCGGATCTGAAGCTACAAAAGGTATGCGGACAAAAATGTTCGATGTTGCCAGTAATTTACAAAAAAAAACAAAATTAACGGTAACAGCAATTTAAGATATTTTTATAGCTACTTTAATATAATTGTTAATGTATTTTTATTTAATAACTGATATTTTTATATATTTGTTAATGTGTTTTAATTTAATAACCGATATTTCTCAATCTGTCTGTTATAAAATGTACATATTTTCTGAAGATTTTATCAACTTCAGGTGAATCGGCAACAACCCACAAATCCTGTCATCCAACGTCTTTTCAGGGAACCTTATTGGTTGAGGATCTGCTACCATGCCATTGCCATGCATAAATCTAGCTATTGGCCGCCCTGCCACCAATTTTATGTTCCTGTCTCTCTCTCTCTCTCTCCCTCTCTCTCTTTGTCTGGAAATATCGAAATACCGGTGGCGTTTTGTATGTCGTGTTTAGAATCTTTCTACAGATTGTCCCAAACTATTTGAATATCTATTTTGTCGAGTTTATTGTCTTGTTAGCTTGTTAGGTACACTGTTTTTCGTCGTTATTCTTGTCATTGTCTCACTTAAAAATTAACATTTATACAAAAGGAAAGACGCTTCATAGCCCTGAAGTATTCACGTAAAATCCGCACGCCCATGGCTATTTTATGAATGAAATCGGAAATGTTCCAGCAACAAATAATTTTTCAATCTAAATATGAAATGAAAACAACAGATACAATGTAAAATTCTTTATATTCAACTATATAACTTACTTTTATTCAAAATTATTATCATTGCTTCATTTGCAATTACAGTATATAAAACTCAAGTTCAACAGTACAACAAATGGGGAAGAATTATGATATACACATTTTTAGAATAAATACTTAGGTTTTGGGAAATCCTATAAAAGTAGTTTACCTTTTTGGGTAATTTTTAAATTATACAATCTAAGTAATCTTCAAATATTAATTTACTATCTACATATTCGCCCAGATATTTGATAGATGTAACCACTCCAATTTTGTCATTATTAACCAAAAGAGTAGTTGGTGTTTCGTATAAATGTTTGTCTATTATCATACATTTTGTTTTATTAGTATTCAGTTTGAGTTCATTTTGCATTCAATCAATTGATAATTTTCTTCATATGATTATTTAGTTCCAACGCGATGTCTAATATTGTATTCGATATGTATATTAAAGTATCATTAGCAAATATTTGAATTTTACAATGCTTCAAAATATCTGGTATGTCATTTGTGTATAAAATAAATAGTAATGGACCATAGAATGCTTTCAATGTTCACTTGCATTGCTGTTTTGGTAAAATACGTCTTGCTGAATCGTGCTTGATATTTTGGCAATATTTGGTTTTCTTCGATAAATTCAATAATTTGTTCATGCGTAATTCTTTCAAAAAGTTTTTCAACATCTGGCAGTACATTTATTGGCCGCATGTTTGACTATAACTCAGAGCTTTGAACTTTTGGAACAGAAGTAATGGTAGAACATTTTAGTTGAGATGAAAGCTTGCCATATAGCAAAGACTGATTAAACGATCTCAACGACTTGTTTTTCTGCGTGACAGAAGTCTACCTCTCACCACTCATCAACTTCAACATTGCTCATTGCAATCATTGAAAATTTTTTGACTATACGAACGCAGCTTCGCTTAGAGACGTCAAGCAGAACAAGTCATAACCTCTAAAACAGAAGTGAATAACCTAAAGAGTTGAGGTCTGGACTTGTCAGTGGTCTGGACTACCAACGGGTGAATCGTGGGATGACATGGCCCATACATGAATCTTGTTGAATGATTCACAGCTTCTCTACGTGTGCTGTCTTTCTGAGTGGTACACTTTAATGGAAGTTTTGACTCCGCTTACACCAAAGTGTTGCTCGGTGACGCAAAAGCGCAATAAAGTTTTAGAATATTGTAGTATATACTTTTTCTCATAGGAAAACCCAATAGCAGGCAGCTATTTCGGTTCCTGATATGTTTTTTTTTTCAAAATTTGAAAATTTTATGGCAATTTAAGTTATTTTTGCAAGGATGAAAATAATGAATCTTATTCACATTATTATTATTATAAGTATACCTTTTGAATGATAGACACCTAGGCAGGTTCCAACATACTGGCAGACGCCATATCTCTCTGACGTACTAATTAGACAGCGTCAAAGGTAGCTAGAAACCGGAGTAAGTGTCTGCCAGTATGCTGGAACTCGCCTAGGTGTCTAAAAATTATTAAATTTTCATAAAATTTCCAACTTTCAAATTTTATACAACACATTGGGAGCCGGAATAGGCGTCTGCCATTGGGTTTTATATAAGAAAAGGTACATACTATAATATATGAAAACGGCAGACATGCTAAAATACGTTTTAGAACCCACTTTTTGTGCTTTTGGACTACCGCCCACGCCCAGAGGAACCGTCGCCGTCGCCGGGGATACTGAATCCCCATTTCACCTACGGTATGTGTAATTGTGTAGTATTCATCAATGTATCAATATGAAGTTTGCTGAAACATCGTAAATCTACCGAACACTGGCTCTCATTTTATTTTACCAGTAAACAAAATTCGCCTGCGCGCTTCAAACTTTTGCCTACATGTCTACATCAGCTTCTCCGCGGGTAAGTGGCCAGTGCAATCTTCGCACACTCGAGAGTCCCAAGTCATGTTTTATGATGTGCTCTATGTATTTGGATGAGATTTTTATCTCTTATGCCCAAATTTTCCACTGGCCAGTTTTCGATTAATTTGATTCTCCACAGCTTTGACATCTTGGGAGTTGGCATATTGTATGACGACAAGATCTTGGATGATCCGAGTGGCTTTCATGTGAAATATAACCGACATCTTCATACCGTCAATTAGCTAGCCAGCCAACTGGATATCGAATCTCCCCTCTTTCCACTCCCCGACACTGGGAAATATGTATCCAATCTTGATGGACGCCTTGCCTCGACAATGCTGTAGGAAGACACAGAGATAGACAATGCTTCCTCCATCAGGTTGACTATCTTTGCGTGGCCAACCGCCTCTCCCTTTATCTGTCAGAGTCCCCCATTCTCAGTGATGTGCTGCCATCGCTGTCACCCTAATTCAAGATGACACCGTCGACAATCTGAGCAGGACCAGTCCAGTGCTGCAGTTGGGGTCGTCCTCATTGCTCCTGTGATTGCTCATGCGAACAAGCCTTTGTATCCGTCCTAGAGTTTCGGTCACTGTGGATTTCTGTACATAAGGCCACCAGATCACCGAGCAGTATTGTATTCGGGGTCCTATGATGGCAATGTTTACCCACTGCAGGTCGTTGAGGTTCAATTCCCATGTTCTTCCTGTTCCCGTCGCAGCTTCCACAAGGTTGCTGTCGATCTTGACACAATTCTGTCAACGTGCGACCTCCACGTCAGCTTCGAGTCAAAAATTACCTTCATGTATTTGACCTCCCGCGAAAGTGTTATAGGTCTTCCATACATTGTAGGCGATCTTAAGCCTTTCAACTTTCTCCGTCTACAGAATAGTGCTAGCTCCTTTTTGGTTGGATCTACCAAGAGTCCTGTCTCCATACACCATCCTTGAAACATTCTACAGACCATCTGCATTCTATCACAGACCGTTCTCAGGAATCATCCAGAGACAGTTACCACCTACTAGGTGGCGCCAATTAGTCTATTGACTTAATGTTCTTTTGAAACAAAGATCTTACTGAAACACAAATACGTTCCTTGCTTGTTCCAAAACCGAAAACCGTATCTTTCTGTCGCGTTTAGTTTCCGAGATATTGACGTTTCTTGTAAAGTACTACAAACGTCAAGTTTTGTAAAAATTGCTGAATAACTCCGAAAATAGGCTTCGTAGACATAAACAATGGTTAACAAGCTGGACCTAAAAATCGATGCTGTAATCAAAAACGTAATAATATACAGGGTGTTCCATTTAAAATGGGAAGTTGTTACCTACTTCCGGTATATCCGGAAGTCCGCCATCTTTGAAATTATTTTTTAAATGTAGAGCATTTGAAAAGAAACGTTTTTTATTTAAAACATTTTCATCTGGCGCCTAACCACGTCTGAGAGATATAAGACTAGGTACCTTGTGCGTGGTACTGAATTAATTTCACAGCTTAAAACAGCCCGAATTTGTTGAACCTTTCCTCTATCAAACACCGAACACGCCCCTCAGCGCAGTTGTGATAACTATGTATACATTTAACGGCTGGCAAGGATGGATTCCTCCCCACCTCGTTAATAATCTTAATCGCCTCCTGTACCAGTTTAAGCGGACAATTAAGGGATAATGCCGATTTGTGCTCATTTCCTTTTATACAGCAGCTTAATCAATCTTAAAAGAGAGACAAAGAGGGGCCAACGAACTAACTTCTTAGACGTTGCCAGGCACATTTGTTTGACTACAAAAGTGTGATGTACTTTTAGTTGTAAATATTCTAGGTAGTATGATGTCAAATGTCAGACATAGTGAATATAGTGAATCGTCATATAATTGATGGCTTTAGTAGTAATAGTTATGGTAAAGGGAAGCCAGACAAGGGTACCACCTATGATCTTTTTTGCGGACCTCAAGGAATTAACACCTAAAGATGTCCATGTCCTCCTGACCAACGCCTTTTTGTCGTAGCTATTAGGCCTCGTGGCGGAGGTCATTACGTCCAACCAGTTTAATGATTCCTCTCCAAACTCTGTCATGCCATATAACTGAACCCTAAAAGGGGTGATACAAGTACGAACTTTAAGTACGCGGTTTTTAAGTTCGCGAACTTACTTGGCTCGAAGTCGGTGACACACGTGAATCTGAAATCACTCATTTTAATAATTTTCCTAAATAAACAAAACTTTTAACAAACGCCAAACACAACAAGCTTGCGCATCGATGGCCTGCCGAAACAAAGTGGTGGCTCGCGGCTCGCAGTACGAGCCGAGACAAGCTACGAGCAAGATTTCAAACAAGTTGGATCGCCAGCGGTTTGCGCGACGGTTTTAAAGTTCGCGTACTTGCTCGTACGTGCATCACCCCTTTAAGGTTGTGATGCATGGCTCATCTGAACAGAAAGTGAAACGTAGAAACGTAGTTTTATCTTAATCCCAGTGTCTAGAGCAGACGGGACCGTATTACCACACATGATTGATAATACGTCTGTCTAGTTGACAATGGCCTATTAGAACTTCACAAAGAAGGTGACCGACTCACTGCTTTTGTCAAAATACACTTCGTGCGGCCATTTCCGGTCTAGATATACACTTTTTGCTCACCTACAAACATATCTATCTAAACAAGATTTCGCCAGTTCGTTGTAAGCCCATTTACCTTGGACAAGATTGACCCAGCATGCATTCAAAGTCAGTGTCGGAACTTTCAGCAACCATTCTAGCATGACGATCCGCCCGCTGGTTGCGCGGCAGACTAGGAAACCCCAAGAGGATCTCATTCTTGCGCACTACTTTTTGAAGAGCAGTGGAGCATTCCTGGGCCAGAGCTGCTATAGCCCTGGGAGATGCTACCGCCTTCAGAGCAGCTTAGCTGTCAGTGTATACACACATGTTGTGTTCTGTGCACATTTCAACTTATACTTAACCTGCAAACATAAATATGGTCAATACTTCTGCCTGGAAAGTCCTGCAGATCCCGAATATGCAACCTTTCTTTCTTACTGGTGACCAGAACCACCAGTGCATCGGCCTACAAGCGGGCCCTTATGCACCTCTCCTTATTTTAGCTATCAAGTCCAGCCCTTATCGCAAGGGTGAGTATGGCCTTTTGTCCTGCCCGTCTTATGTATATCCTAAGATTCAAGAACCCTTGAACCTAGTATGGTCTTCCTGTGATACCAAAGAGCTTCGCAGCGACACAGAATGTATGCCGAGGACCCTTCCTCTTCGCCGTAGCGTGTACAAGTTAAACTGCTTGCTATACCCATCACATACAAAAGGCGTTTGAAGGTTTTATTGCCAGGTATCAGGGCCACAAGTGACCTTAGCTGACTTCTGTCCAGTGAGAGACAGAACCGCCCCACCTTGGGAAGAGGTCCTAAAATAACCCTAGTAGCATTTTGGCAACCACAACCACATGGTAAAAATTAACGTTAAATTTAGTGTAGAAATTGGCAACTTATGGAACGTCACACTCTAGACCACCGAACAACATCGTATTAACGTTAACCATAACTTTAGCTATACCATGGGTTGTTACGACGTTTACCCAACCAACTAAATGTAGTTAATAATTTGGTAATTGCAATAAGGTTTTAACAACGTTTTAGTGGCAACTAGTAACAACTTTAGTAATATGAAACGTTTTGCCGACGGAGAGTCTCGTTGTACGATATAACTGAGCCGTGGGTAATATTTCAGTTGAACTAAAAACGTTGTCGCGTAGCCTTTTTTGCAACTAACCTATTTTAACATTATTATGACAAGGGCATTAGTATAGAGATTACAAATGATACGAGCCTTCAAATATACTGCCTCCTATTACAGGCATAAAAAACGATTGTGTCTTGTGTCGTGAACAAACTTTACAGGCGCAAGCTTGTATGGACCGTTCTTAAAGCTTGATTTTAAATTCCTTCAACCAACAATCAAATTCGAGCTCAAATTCTGGACAAGAACCTAAAGAAGAAGACCCCAATAATGAAAGGGGAGTCAATCTGGAGTCAGCAGATACTACTGAACTGGAAAAATCTCCGAAAGTACAGTAAGAAAAAATAATAAAAGCCTACGAGTACGAGAACGAGACCAAAGCCACAAAAACAAAATAGGTACAGTTTAGCCAAAGAACTAGGCACATTTCAAATGCCAAAAGACAAAGCTGATATATAACAATTGACAGCTGCGACAGAGGGTGCGTTTGGAAAGGTAAGTGCCTTCGTCAGTTAACATAGTCAGTTTTTAGTCGAACCTTGGTCGGACAAACAACTCCAGTCGAATTTTGGGTATATATGTACCTGGTAGTCTAGAGGAATATCGTTGAAAGATGGTCGATTTTTGGTTACTTGTCGTTCATAGTCGGGTTTATGCGGTTATACGTCAATTGCATATTTACGCCATGTTTGAATGCAATTCTCCTTCGAAACATGGTCGGCCATTAAGACAAAGAGCATATAAACGAACGTTATACTGATGATTATGAAGTCTTTATTTATAGAATATAGCCTGATCAAAGTAACAACACATTTCAATATCAAGATGGTAGTCACAGTTGTCAGAAAGTTTTGTCTAGGTCCCCATTCTCCAGCAGTATTACTTGGCCAAAAGATTTACTATTTTTTTTTAACAATATTGCTACTGTTATCTCCACACTAGAGGGCGCAGGTGTGTAGGCGTTAGAAAATAAAATCAGCAACGGTTAGGAAACGAGAAACTTCAGCCTCCAGTTAAAAGTTAAACGTCGTGACAACCCAAAAATAATTGACCAGATTGGTGCAAAATGGGGTTGTTACAACGTTGTGTTGGAGTCGGCTACACAACTTGTGTGTAGTTGCGCAACTTTTTCAAACACGTCGCCACAACGTTAGCTTGACAGAGATGATCAGTGATCCCATCTGATAAGATTTTCAGTTTGCAACCACACTTCTGGTTTCCTTCTAATGATATCTGCTGCCATCCCTACATCCGTCTCAAAACCCAAGAAATCATTTCTCGACCCTCGCCTTAAAAGCCCGTCCGCCGTTTCGTTACCGCAAATTACAACGGCACCTACATAAGTGGCACCTGATTTCTTGCCGAAATGTCATCCAAGACATTTCTACATTGCAGAACAAGCTTTGGTGCAAACCTATAAGCACGCAATGCTTTTAATGCTGCCTGGATGTCAGAGCAGACGGTAACCCGCCTCTGAGGCCCCTGAATTTCATGAATACGAGATGCAGAAGGTAAAATCGCACACATTTATACTTGGAATACCGTATTACCTTCCAACAGAGAGACGGGAGAGTGCTAGAGCCTTCGTCGGTAAGTCAGCCGTCTATTTACCAGACTGGCCCTCTTTCCTCAAAAGGCCGCCTGCCGCTTAACCCCCGCCCTTCCCTTGTAGGAGGTGCAAATCTGCACGGCGGCAGTAGAGCTGCTTCTGACAGGACTCCTGGAACCTCCTGCACGGTCCTCAGAGTCGCCTTGCGACCCTCCTGAGAATGAAGAGAGCCAAGAACCCCTTAGTCTAGGAATTCCGGCCTCCCTTGATCCCGGGTATATGCCTTAAGTAGAGCAGTGAACAGTCCATGATAAAAAATTGTAGAACCCCTAGGGGGCAAAGTCAAGATATCTGTTCAATCGTACGTGGCTTTTCAATATCTAGCCTCTCTACATGATACATCCACCACCCTGTTATACATTTAATGACTACCAAAGGCGGAATAGATCTCACCTCTTTAATTATCTCAACGGCCTTTTGTACCGGTTCATACGGACAATAATTAGGAGTAAGGTCAAACCGCGCCCCTGTTCCCTTATACGGAGCGAGTTCAATTATTCCTAAGAAGCAGACTAAGGATGGGCGAATTACCTTCCTAGATGTCATCATTTAGTGTTTGCCTGCTGACCAAAGTACAAAGTAACTTAGCTCTATCAGATTATAGGTAATACCACGTCGTATACCAAGCATAGGAAGTCGTGGCCCAATATCTACCTTAGAATGATATAATTCATAAAGTAATTTCTTCTTCCATTTAAAAAAAAAGTCAAGTTGATTGACTCAGTACTTCCCACACACTACGGTGATACCAGTTTATTATTTTCCCATAGCATGAAGCTTTAGTCTGAGATCCCCTTGCAACCAATTCAGTAATACTGTGTCAAAATTTCATTAAAATCAATTCAACAGTTTCTTCGTTACATAATTTAGAACGATCTAAAGCAATAATACTCCTATGTTTGTTTACACCAGAAAAATTTCCAAGTCCTTTGGTTTCTGTAAGGCAAGGCAATGTTCAGATGGACCTAAAAAAGTTATTTATGACGCTAGGTCTTCCTTCACAGGTCAGTGGACAGTCTATTATGAAAGCAACAAATTTTTCAATTTTACAACTCCCCACCCCCCAACCACCCCAATTTCACCCCTACCAAAAAAAAAAGTAGAAAACGATCAGGTACCCCTAAAACGCCTAAAAACGAAGTTTGAGGCACATTTAAAATTTTTCGTTTTTTGCTAATTATTCCGCCGCCCATGCACCGATTTTCAAAATTATAGGAACATTACCTACTACGACACCACAGCATATCGCTGCCCAAATTTCATAACAATCCATCCAGAGATTACGAGGCTAGAAAAACGCGTACAGACAGACCGACAGACAGACCGACAGACAGACCGACAGACAGACCGACAGACAGACCGACAGACAGACCGACAGACAGACCGACAGACAGACCGACAGACAGACCGACAGACAGACCGACAGACAGACAGACCGACAGACAGACCGACAGACAGACCGACAGACAGACCGACAGACAGACCGACAGACAGACCGACAGACAGACCGACAGACAGACCGACAGACAGACCGACAGACAGACCGACAGACAGACCGACAGACAGACCGACAGACAGACCGACAGACAGACCGACAGACAGACCGACAGACAGACCGACAGACAGACCGACAGACAGACCGACAGACAGACCGACAGACAGACCGACAGACAGACCGACAGACAGACCGACAGACAGACCGACAGACAGACCGACAGACAGACCGACAGACAGACCGACAGACAGACCGACAGACAGACCGACAGACAGACCGACAGACAGACCGACAGACAGACCGACAGACAGACCGACAGACAGACCGACAGACAGACCGACAGACCGACAGACCGACAGACAGACCGACAGACAGACCGACAGACAGACCGACAGACAGACCGACAGACAGACCGACAGACAGACCGACAGACAGACCGACAGACAGACCGACAGACAGACCGACAGACAGACCGACAGACAGACCGACAGACAGACCGACAGACAGACCGACAGACAGACCGACAGACAGACCGACAGACAGACCGACAGACAGACCGACAGACAGACCGACAGACAGACCGACAGACAGACCGACAGACAGACCGACAGACAGACCGACAGACAGACCGACAGACAGACCGACAGACAGACCGACAGACAGACCGACAGACAGACCGACAGACAGACCGACAGACAGACCGACAGACAGACCGACAGACAGACCGACAGACAGACCGACAGACAGACCGACAGACAGACCGACAGACAGACCGACAGACAGACCGACAGACATACCGACAGACGGACCGACAGACGGACCGACAGACGGACCGACAGACGGACCGACAGACGGACCGACAGACGGACCGACAGACGGACCGACAGACGGACCGACAGACGGACCGACAGACGGACCGACAGACGGACCGACAGACGGACCGACAGACGGACCGACAGACGGACCGACAGACGGACCGACAGACGGACCGACAGACGGACCGACAGACGGACCGACAGACGGACCGACAGACGGACCGACAGACGGACCGACAGACAGACCGACAGACAGACCGACAGACAGACCGACAGAATGACCGACAGACAGACCGACAGACAGACCGACAGATAGACCGACAGACAGACCGACGGAAATGAGTGACGTGGATTTTCGTTATGTAGACATCACAAAACGCCCAAAAAGCATATTATCTCAAAATCGAAAATTTTCGCGATCACAATACTCCCCTCACCTATCGGTGTGGGAAGTAAAAATAGGCAGTAAGGATGTAACTTCGAAAGCTTGTAGATTTAGTTCCTGAGATAAACCATATACATATACGATATATCCAAGATTCATTTGGTGTCATATGTCTTCTCTTGCTTTTGCTTCTTACAATGTCACAATAGGGATTTAAAAGATAGGTCGTAGAGATAAGATGTGAGAAGTGCTTCGAATAACAGTTATACATTGTTATTATTATATGTAGCAAAAGACTTGAAAGTTACTCTAAAGGAAATATCAATTGTAATAAAAAACATGTGCACCAAGCATTATTTTTTGCAGTTTTATTATTGCACTTTCTCTATGTACTATAGCAGTTAGTCACATAAACCAGAATACAGTCATATGAGGCTCCAGTAACAACTGTTTAATAAGTGTAAAAAATCATTGGTACTGATACAAGGTAAAACCAACTACTTAGTTTCAGTTAGAGGTAATAACTTTACCTAGCGGAGTATCAAATCTATATCTATAGGCAATTAAAAAAAGTCTGAAATGTAAAGGACATACCAGGGTCATTCTTTTAGGGAAATAGAAAGCAAACGGCGGAGCATCTAAAATATAAGTCAAAATGCTTGTGGGTAGAGCAAAAAGGACTGGGGGTGAAGAGCTAGATAAAAAACGATTCATTAATTTTGTTGGAAAAACTATGCAATGATTTAAATAATGTTTGATAGGACTTATAAGCCTGCACTTTTTCAGTATTATACTTAATATTTCAGTAGGCCCTTTCAATGTTTTATGCAATTTTGTAGAATTATATAGGTAAGGGAATCAAAAATAGAAATGGTTAATTTTAAATACAGTATATCTTTTTTTAATTTTAGTCTAACAGGATTTGGTATCTACTGAATTGTTTTTTTATTATGTTATTGACTCTGATCTGAGATCAACTGGCCGGTTGTTGCATTGTTTTTTCTTATTTTTTAATTACTGTGTAGAACTTATTCCTTATAAAGAAGTTTGCGCATCTCACTTACACATATTTTATTTCCATAGTTTTTCTGATTTGAAAATACTCTGCAACTTTATCATTCCTAAATTCAAAGAGCATTTGCTTCACTTGAGAACAAAAATTGGTGTAAGAGTATATCTCTATTGAAAATGTCAGTCATGATGAAATACCATCTTCCCCTTTTAGTGAAAAAGATGCTTCATTAATTCTTGAATTAGCAGATGGCAATCAAAACTAAATAATGATCAACATGTCCTGTTTCAATTATCTCCACCACAATTCGCAAATGAAAGGAAGCTCCTTGATATTATGGGTTTCTCTTTTAGAGCTCGCCGATTTCTCAACGAGTAAGCTCTTATGTGGTGTGGTGACTTACTAAAATTCAAGGTCACTTTATCTGGGCAACTTCCAGTATTAGTCTAAGGAATTAATATTTTCTGCTTCCATAGATATGGTACAGGCAGCTTGTCTTTCAATTTTTGATTCTCTTGAAATCCAACAAACACCCTAGATATCTGGACTTGTCAACCCATCCCATTTGTTTCTTATATGTATATAGTTATTCAACCTATCCCATTTGTTTCTTATATGTATATAGTTATTCTAATATTCGGAGTTGCTTTTTTCGAAACAGCCCGTATTCCACTAGTCTCGTCTTTTTGTATTTACGTTTATTGTCACAGTGTGTGTATAATGTATAGTTAGTTTTATATTTAGTTTCTTTAACGTATGTGTAATTTAACGGGTAACGGGTTAACTCTAAAACATTTGATTCTATGTTACAATTCAATATTTCAGTCGTTTTTGTGGAAATTGCTAATTTCGCGAAACGTCTACTTTCATCCGTCGGCATTACAGCAACTTAGTAAAACCAACATGAAATACGACACCCTATAATAATAATAATATAGTTTATTTATCAAAAAAATTTTCAATTTTACAGTATTGACAACAATGTAAATGTCTTAAATAAACAGATATACACAGAAGCTACTTCAGTAGCTTGTTTGTGCAAGAAGGTTACATCTAGTAGGATTGTCTTTGTTCGGGTAATTATAGTCTTATCCGGTTTAAGTCACTTCTCGGTAGATACAGTCACGGTTGATCACATACATACACACACACATATTTATAAATATATTTTTAACAATTTCTGTGAAATTACTAGAAGCTAAAAATCATTTTTATATAAATTTCTAATGTCTTGCCTATCCTTAGTGTGAATCCATGTCTTTAATTGCGTCACAAATGCTTTTTCGTGAATACTTGCTCTGAGATATGATGGTAAATAGTTAAAAAATTTTGCAGTCAAATATTTAAAACATTTGTGGCCTATTTCCTTTTTCATTAGTGGAATTAAAACGTAGCTCTGTTGTTGCCGAGTGTTTTGCGGATGAGCGATTGTGTGGAGATCTATTTTTCTTTTATTAACTAAGCTTAAAATTTTGATGAAGTAAAGTTGTCTAATGTCAAATATGTTTGACTCATTGTACAACTGATTTGTTGGGTACAACTTCTCTTTATTAAAAATTACTTTTATGACCCATTTCTGTAAAGTCTCTAGCACTGACAGATGGCAATCTCTCACACCTCCCCATCCTACCAGACCATAATTCAGCTGTGACTGGAATAGTGCGTAGTAAACAGTCTTAAGTTGCTTCACATGAAGATAGGTTTTGAGGTAGGCAAAACGAGTTATTAAGTATCTTGTTTTACGAACAATATATCTTACATGTTCATCCCACCTCAGATGACTGTCAATTATAATCCCTAAATACTTGATTTTCGCGGTTTTATTAATAGTCATATCTGGACCTACATTGAGCTGTTCAAAGTTGGGCGTGCTATATTTGTTTGACGTTAACGTCATGAATTTTGTTTTTGTTATATTTAGTGTTAGTTTATTGAATTCAAGCCATTTGGTTATATCGGACAAGTCCTTTTCTGCTTTACTCTTCACGCTATTCCAGTCTTTCCCTGAATAAAAGGCAACGGTATCATCTGCAAAGCCAGCAAGATTTCCTTCAAAGTTGGTTTTCAAAAGATTATTTATATAAATAATAAACAAAATGGGTCCCATAACCGTTCCTTGAGGTACTCCCCAAGCAACCGTTCTGAGGTCACTGTTTGTCCCATCTATCTCCACATACTGTTGCCTGTTCTCCAGATAGCTTTTTAATAAGTTTAGTGCACTACCTCTAAAACCAATTTCCCTTAATTTTGTCATAAGTTTATCATGACTTACTGTGTCGAAAGCTTTTTGCAGATCAATAAATACACATAAACTTGCTTGGTTTTTATCAATAGCTTCATACATTTGATCGCACAAATTTAGTATTGCGTCCTCTGTTGACTTTCCTTGTCTGAATCCAAATTGCTTTGTTGATAAAAGTCTACCATCTTCAAGAAATTTGATCATCCTAGCTTTGATTAATTTTTCAAAAATTTTTGCAAGATTTGAGATGAGTGAAATCGGTCTGTAATTATTTACATCGTATTCGGTACCTTCTTTGAATAGCGGTTTGATTTTTCCCATCTTTAAGCAGTCTGGAAAACATCCAACACTAAAGGAGAAGTTGATTAGATAGACTAATATAGGGGCAATTTCCATACTTATCTCTTTCAAGGTTTCTGCCCTAATATTATCATATCCCGGGGACTTTTTAGACTTTAATTCTTTAATGACCTTTTGTACTTCACAAAGTGATGTCCTTCGGAAATAGTTTATACTATTTTGATTCCAATGCGTGTATTCATTGTAATTCAAGGGAACATTTATTTGGTTTGCAAGCTTCTGACCTATGTTGCCAAAAAACATGTTAAAATGATTTGAAATTTCAATCGGATCTGTGAGAGTCTTTGAGTCTTCAAGTATGATTTTATTAATAGATGTTTTTTGTGATTGATTGCAGATCTGTTTAACTGACTGCCAAAGTGCACTGGTATGATTTTTATTTTTATCAATTAAAGTTTTTGTGTAAGATTTCTTTGCTTTCTTTATATCTTTCTCTAGTTGGTTTTTATAATCAATATAACTATTTTTCATATCAATATTTTGTGGATGCTTCAAATGTTCCCGATATAACTGATTTTTCTTATTGATGCAACGAAGAATGGCTTTGGTAATCCAAGGTTTAAGTGGATCTTTTCTCCTCGTTTTTCGTACTGTTTTAGTGTTTTTCTGTATGAAAAATTGAAGTTTTTGAACAAAATTAGATGTTGCAATATTTACGTCTTGGGGATGAAAAACCTCGTGCCAAAAATGATTTTTAACGTCTGCCTTTAGCTGATGATAGTTTATGTATTTTTTAAAAACACAACTGGTCTTATTTTCGTTTTTATGTTTATATGCACTACTAAAAGATATTAGGATAGGGCAGTGGTCAGTTATTTTATAGTTAATCACAAACGCATGAATTTTTGATAGTTCTTGATCTCCTTTAACATAAAAATGATCAATACATGTTTTGGTACTAGGTCTCGTGTATTTATTTATATATGAGACATATCCAAAGCTTGACATTATGGTTTTGTAATCCTCAGTACACTGATTGTTGGTTTTGAGAATGTCTAGGTTAATGTCTCCAGTAATAAAATGCTTTTTTACATGTTTCTGGGAATACAGGTAATCTGCAAGATTTCCTACAAATTCTTTATCATTAATTGAAGGTGACCTATATATACATGTTACAAGGAAATCTTTTTTTTCACCAACTTCGAGTTCGACAGACTTAACATCTCCGATGTTTCTAAAGCAGTGACTAAATGTAATTGACTCATTTATGAAAACTACTATTCCATCGCATTTATTGTATGTCCCATTATTATAGATCGTTTTATATCCGTTGATGTGGAAAATTTCCAAATCGTTAATAATATGGGTTTCTGACAGAACAATAATATCAATATCATTTTTTAATTCATCTAAAAGACATAAGAAATGATCAAAATTTTTCCTGATACTGCATATATTCAAGTGTAAAATTTTATAGTTTTGGTTTTCAATACGTTCTGTCAAAGTATCCATACTATTAACAATTTCTGTCGCAACTACTTGATCTTCGAAGTCTCTTATAAACCTATTCATCTTTCTTAATTTAATATAATAACTTAAAATTGAGATAAAATTGATACAAAATGGCTGAAATGAAAACACACAGAGAACAATACATACTAATAATTGAGATAAATCAGTGTAATATTGTCTAAGAACAGAATCAGACACTACAAAAATTTTCTTCAGTTTTTATTAATTTGATCCCTTACTTGATTCCGTGTTACTCTTCTTATTCGGTTTTCTTCATCCTCGACATCAGATTGAGATGGTTTACGTCTGCTTGAATGGGGTTCCTCTTTTTGTTTTCTAACACTTCCCTTCTGCCACTTTATTTTCTCAAGGTCCGTTAGAGTATACTCTTTCCCATCAATAATCAGCTTTTTATTACTGATTTGTGCCACTTTGTTGTTTTGACGGGCCTCCTTCAAATGCTGCCCAAGAGCTTTTCTTTCCTCGTATTCCTCCCGAGGGTATTCTGGGGAGATGAAAATATTGGAACCTTTCAAGTTTTTAGCGTTCTTTAAGATGTCGCTTCTTAAAAAGTAGCTACTTGTTTCAATAGAAATAGGGCGCTTCCTTCCAGTTATTGGTCTTCCCACTCGCGATATGTTACGGAAGTCGATAAACTGGCAATCAATATTTAATTTTTGTTTTATAAGATCAATGCATGTTGTCACATCAGTTCTGTCGTCTCCTGTTTCTTCGAGACCATATATCATTAATTTATACTTTTTAGCCTCGCGTTCAACTTTAACAATCTTTTCTTTCAGCTTTGAAACCTCTTCCTTCAAATCTTCGTTTTCCACCTTTAATTCTTGGATTTCACTATGTATCTTATCTTTAAATTCACGTATCTCCGCTGCTAATTGCTCCCTACTTTGCTTAATTTCGTTTTTCACTTCCTCATTCGACGCTAACAAAGACTTCAAAAGTTCTTTCACATCATCATTTGCCATCTTCCTTTGTTAGATGAATTTTTCAAAAGAACCCACCAGTTTCACACTCGTAATATTGGAGTGTATGGTGTACTTTATACCCGGTATTTTGGCAAAAAGTTGGTGATGATAAGGAGATTGGTTTGTATATTTCTGATGAAATGATTTGTTGTTCTTCATAAAAGGTATTATATCATCAACTACTTAGACGGAAAAACGATAATAGTGTTTACGTACTATCAAGATATCCTTCTGCGTTGATTTTCACAATTTTCTGTGCACTTTTTCCGTTGAAATTTTAACTTTGCTTTCAGAGCACCTCTATTTTACTACGCACACTTTTAAAGGTTCCCACACTCTCCTCTCCGAAGGAATCCCTCCTCTAATGAACATTTAAATGATGCCGTATCACAGACCTACGCTCTTTTAGCATTGGCGTAGGTGGATGTAGATTTGAATAAATACTGGAAGTGGCATTACCCAGCTCAGTTTTATGCATTTATAGTTATACTCTAAGAGCGCGCTAAGTTTTTCTACCTTGAAGCGACCGACACTTTTGAAATCACGGAATCGATTTGTCGTGAAAAGACGACTTTAAAATGACAACAGTTTCCGTTCCAGTGTTGTCGGTGGGGGGGAGAGGGGGGTGCCGCTCGAGGGGTGAAGGGGTGAAAACTCTGCTTCGCGACGATTTTCCAAAAATAGCGTCGTTTTGGTGAGCGATATCGAAAAAAGCTTCAAATGACTTATGGAGAGAACAAAGGTCTGCATAATTTTGCTCATAGTTTGTGTACGATCAATACTTTCCATACTACAGTGCTCCATAGTTAGGGGTTGGTTTGTAATTTTTACTAAAATAAGAACATCATCGCGGATTAAGACGAAGAACTTTATCAAAAAGTCATGTAACGTTTTTGTTTCCCTAAAAGAATGATATGTCTTATATCTGTATTATCTGCAGCCACCCAACACACGTATTTGCTTTTAGTAGAAATGACACTACCTCGACGTTGTTTAATTAAGGTAACATTCGATTTGCTGCTCTAGGGCGGAGTGGAGGGTGGTGAAAAATGTTCGGTCCGCTTTTCGACAAATAGTGGCGTTATGGTAAGTGCTATCGAAAAAGGTTCAAATGACATATGGGTACAACAGAATTCGTCGCAATTTTTGTCTTTACATTTTTTGTGTGCGACCAATAGTTTCCATTCTACAGTCCCCCAAAGTTAGGGGGTGGGTTACGGTGTTTACCAAAATCAGAATTTTATCGCGTTAGGTTAAGGGGTGATTTGTGATTTTTACTAGAATCAAAATTCTATCGCGTATTAAGTCGAAGAACGCTATCAAAAAGTTCTGTGACACATTTTCTCATAAGAGAATAACATTTCACATATCCCTATTAACTATCTGCAGCTGTCTAAATTACACATTTGGGCTTAAAAAGTACGACATTTAGAAACACATCGCTACCTACTACCGATATTAATCAGTCGTCCAGTCCTACAAAAAGTCTTTTGAGCGCAAAAGCTTGGAGAGGAATGAAATTTGGTGGGATGGTAGGCATTGTCTCCCGAATGTACATCTATGTCTGCGACCTCAAGGGTTGCAGCTTTAGGGGTGGAGGGTGAAAATGCGTCGTTTTGGTAAGCGCTATAAGCGCTATGGAAAAAAAGGTCCAAATGATTTATGGAGAGAAAACATTCACCCGCCCCTCACCGCCGAGCGACAACCCCCAGAGGTCGCAAATTCAATTCTCTCATTTGACTTTTTTCTGATAGCACTTACCAAAACGACGTTATTTTTGGAAAATCGTCGCGAAGCAGGGTTTTCACCACTCCCGCCCCCCACTCCGCGAGCTGGTTCTGTACAACGTACGATATGACATAAGTTATAAGATAAAGCATAAAATGCAAGAGGAAAACAAATTCAGCAATGGAACCAATAACCAATAACTCTGCGGTAGGCCTTTTACAGCCATATTCGTCTTCTATGCATATCACAATACAATACAATGTAATACAATATCATTCATTTCCATAGCCAATTACAGTAATTATATCGGAATAGTCATGTACTTAATTTCTACACTCTTAAATGTACTTCAACAGAAAACTCACTGGACTTGATTCTTTATAGGCAGATACTAATCCACTCGATAAGAACATTTTGTATTCAAAAACTGTTTAAGTTTATTTTTAAACTGGACTACTGTTTTGTAAGGCATAATATCAAAGACTGACTGGAAAACTAATTTCAAGTTTTACTAATAAACACTTTACTTTTTGTTCCAAGACTGTCTCAGTTTCATGAGATATCACAGCAGAAATATCAACAGCAAATGCTGCAAAAAAGGTACCAGGATCAATACTATTTTAATTGATTTGTCTACAAAATAAAAAATACTGGACCCAGTATCCAACCTTAAGGGCTCCAACACGTCTTATATCCAAGAAGTTTGAGGGAAAGTTTTTGAGGTTATCTTTTATGTCTCTATGCTGTCATCTAATCAAATATAGATCAATGCTTGTTAGGAAATGTAAATGGGATCATAGGATACAAAGTACTACCCGCACTGGCTTGCAGTTGGCACAATGCCATGTCTTGTTTATTTTGTAGTAAGAGCCAAATATAGGCTTGTCTCCTGTCATTTGTCCCAAGGCCTATATCGTACCGTGTACAATTGGCGTTACGAACAAAACGCGTATCACTGCTGGTTGGTAGCAGACGCAGCACAGTATTGGTTTGTAAAACTACTATTTCTAGAGGACAGCACGTCACAAATACGGCACCTCTCTTTCCGATCACCAACAAATGCAAATGCAAATCAGTGCTTATTATCGGCTACCTTTTGGTGTGTCTGCAGTATTTGGAAACGTCTTATTTGAGACTTTTTGAGACATTAAATCTTGGTATCTTGGTACGTAAGCGTAAGGCTTTGCACCATCATGGAATTAAAAAGCGTCCAATTTATTTTCAAGTATTCAGTGATTTTGAGGTGTGACCTAAGAAGCTGACAATCCCAAATCCTAAACATTATCTGTTGCCTATCTACAAAATAGTCAGTTTATAGATGGTTTTACAATAATACCTTAGAAGTGGCAATAGATAGTCTTAAGGTATAGGCGTTTCAAAATAAATGAGGATTTCACTGAAATTGACGAAAATGGGAATGGGTAAAACAAGTGAATTTGAACGAATGGCGAGAGTGATGTTCTCAATGCAGCTTCATAGTTTTATCAAAGTTGTTTATTTAACTTCAATTCATATTGAATTTCTTAGGTATTGTCGTCATGGCGATTGTTTTCATAGAAGATTTATGTTGAGCAACAGCCTCAGAGTATCGTCATTGTTAACACCTAAATGTTCTATTTTCACATGATCCTAGCATTGCGTCCTCGAGAATCCTAAAATTGCTTATCAGTGGCAATATAAGGCAGAATATGAATCTTTAGTTTTCGACGGTCTTACACTAACGCATCTAAAGTAGCAAGTCATGATCCTGAAAGCTACCGTTTAACGAAATATGAAAGATTTATGAAAATCTTTGAGAATTTAGGTCACGGAAGATACACGTTTCAGAAAGAATTAAATTTTGCCTGGAAACAGGCAAGTCGAGATCCTAAATAAACGCTATTGTTTAACTAAATATTAGGGTGTTTGTTTGAAATTGGCGAAAAGGATGAATTTATCGAAATTGTAAGTGGATTTCAAGAAATAGAAGGAGCGATAGCCATAGCTTATGTCTTGGTTTAATATAAAATAATAATGATTTTCGTACTTGTTTCCCTACATGCATTCCTTACATACCAATTATTCTATGTCGTAGAAAAGGTTCTTTGGATTCTGGAACAAAAATACTGCAGAGGTTTTTCATTCAAAAAGCCGACGTTTCGACGTTTATTTTACGCCCTTTACTAAAATAAACGCCAAAACTTTGGCTTTTTGTGTAAAAAACCTCTGCAGTATTCTTATTCGAAAATCTGAAGAACCTTTTCTACGAAATAGTGTAAAAAACTGGGATAAGATTTACTTTCTACTGTGTTAGTACCAATTATTTATATCAATTTTACAATCTTACGGGATGTCGCTTATATAGAAAATTTATAATACGTGACAGCATCAAAGCATTCATGCTGCCAACAGCAGAAAGCTCCACTTTCAAGATCCTGAAAAAGAATCCATCGCTTATCCCATAAAGCAAAATAAGAATCAGCACTTTTATACGGCCCTACACTATCCCCTATAAAGGAGCTGGTTATGAACCTAAAAGCTATTGTTTAATGCATTTAATACTTTATCGAAAAGATTTATAACTTGAAAGATAAACGTTTCAGAAAAGAATATGGGTTTTGACAAAATTGATGGAAATGGTGAATGTGCAGAGTTGAATGAAAGTGGATTTCAAGAAATGGCGGGAGATACTTCCATTGTAGCCTCATAGTTTTATTAAATTCGCTTAAGGGTCTAGGTGTAGCACACAAAATTGAGGATCCAAGAAAATACTTATTTTCGTGTTGGCGAGGAGGCGTGGTCGCCTTTTCTCCAGTGTGTGTTTCAAAATGAATCCAAACGTCCAAGGGTAAGGTCAAAAGGTACAAAGGTAACCATAAAGCAAAATAAGAATCAGCACTTTTATACGGCCCTATACTATCCCCTATAAAGGAGCTAGTGATGAACCTAAAACCTATTGTTTAATGCATTTCACATTTTATCGAAAAGATAAACGTTTCAGAAAATATTATGGAGTTTGACTGAAATTGATCAAAATGGTGAATGTGCCGAGGTGAATGAAAGTGGCTTTCAAGAAATGGCGGGAGAGATAATTCCATTGCAGCCTCTGTTTTATTAAATTTGCTTAAGAGGGGGTTATAGTACGTGCATGAGAGCTGCTTGCAATGGTTCAGCTGTAACCATTTTTTGACTATCGATTTTGAGATAATTGAACTGAAAAAAATATGAGCATGAAGAAAAAGGGCAGTTCTATGTTAATGTCGACGTATCTTTTGAAATTTGCTAATAGACAATTATTCAAAAATTGCCAAAAGTGACGCTTTTTTGACTAAGTTAACGGTCTCATCAATCACCCTATATAAACTTATTCTAAAATCGGGATCGACATTAACATGGATTGAAGTTTTAAAAAAACGAGAATCACGTTTTAGTGCCAAAAATTATTAATTTACGGGGTCAAAAATGGTTACAGTCAGAGCCTTGCATTGAACAATCACGCTCCTATTGGGACACTGATAAAAGCGCCACCAATACAAAAGTATGCAAACTACTGTTTATGAATGAGTTGAGATTCGTTCATTTCTGAAATGGGATAGATTTTGTTTTGGGCATCGACTAAATTTGTAGTCAGTAGTTTTGGGTGATTTACACATACACTGCTGGCTAAAAGTTAGGAACTACTAAAATTTAAACAAATCGCGGTAATTAGTTTTGAGCAATCATCATTTTCAGGATTACTACGAAATCTTACAATTTTCAACCAGATTTGTAAGTAATTAGAATTTAAATTGGCAGCCCCAGGCCGAGAAGTCTAAAATCTTTGGCTCACCCTTTTTTGCGTCGCGAATAGAAATTACATTTTTACTTTGTAACATAAACTGATAAAAACCTTGTATTTTAATTAACATTTATTCATTTCAGAAGTCATGTTCCTTTGATAAGTTCTCCACTTTCACGATTTTTTGTGTTCAGATGGCAAAGTAGCAATAGTAACTTTTTGTTACATAGAACTGCCATTGAACTCGATAAAACCAATTGTGGTTTCTCTTTGACACACCATTTTTCATCCAAAAGGTCATTTTTCTTCTCTGAATACCTTCTTTATCAGGTGTCATATATCAGGTAAAATAAGGACACCATCTTGGTGTCTGGTATGGCAGCATTAGAGGTCAGATAGGCATCTATTATAGTCCGCAATTAATACTTTTGTATTAATCGCTCAACATCAGAGAAAGCACATTTTCCGTTTTCTTCAGAGTACATAATTGTCTTGGTATAGGTGCATAGGTATACCTGTGTTGGAGGTGTTATAGATTTCACAAAGTTGTTAAAATGTGTCCTCTTTTTGAATATGTACTTCATCGAAATACCGAATTTGGCGGCTGTAATTCAGAATGCAGGTAGATATAGTGTCATATATTTTTGGAGGCCTACCGGTGGGGGGCGGGGCAGGCATAATTTGGTTTATTTTTCTGAAGTTTGTTGTGAATCCAACAATAATTTTGCTGGCGCCTTCTGGGGGTGCTATAGGCAAAAAGTATGAGACATGATAGTTTTTTTTAATTTATAGTTCCAAGGGGTGGACAGTTTACGTTGATGATGTAAAGAAATTGGATACGATTATATCTTTCAGTTTTCCAACGGCATTGGCATGTCTGAAGAACTGCTCAATATAAAGTGAACTTCACTGAATTTAGCTGCTTTACAAATAACATTTACACTAATAATATTGTCATTGGTACTTCTCGGTGATTTTTCATATTCACCTTATTTTCCGTCTTATTTTCGCTCTTGTACATATCATAAATTCATTTTTTGTGTGACAACTCAGTTGCACTTATAAACAACTCTTTTTACTCATATTGTATTTATTATTATATATATGCCTGAAATACACAGAAAAGGGATCAACTGTGATGCCAGGTAGAAACTATACAATTTCTATTTCTCAACGACGGACGATCAAAAAAGGTTGAATACTTTTTGTGCGGCGGCAACCCGTCTAGGGTCAGCGGCATTTAAGCAAAGGGGACCGGCGCGGCGCCTGCAAATATTTTTTATGACTTGTAGTAGAAATTATAGTAAATAAGCCACGCCCACTGGACCACTCAACTTTTGACCTCTCCCCTTACCCCGCAAATGTGTTGTCCGCCAGCAGTTTGCTATAACCTCCACTTAAGGGTCTAGGGTATAGCACACAACATTGAGAATCCAAGAAAATACGTATTCCCGTGTTAGCGAGGAGGCGTGGCCGCCTATTCCCTTTCTCCAGTATGTGTAGGGATGGGAAGGTGAACGTGTCGACATTAACGTAAATTGCTTTCGAGAAGTGGCGAGAGAGATATTCTTAATGCTGTCCAATTCAAATTGCTTAAATTAATGATTTTCTCTCAAATTATAAATATTCGCTTGCCTGTTTCCTGTTTACCTTTTACAACCTTACCTAAATCTGAAATTCATGTCACGCGGCAGCATTAGCATTTTCAGCAGCAGAGAGTTCCATCTTCGCGTCGTCCAAGCAAATCTATCCTTACCTGGTGTACAGTCAAATTCTAAAATATATTCCATTGCTATCAATATCGCCATAAAGCAAAATAATAATCCTTGGACGGTCCTACACTAACGTCTTGAAACTAGAATTTTCGACAAAATTTAGGACACGAAAGGTACACGTTTCGGACGACAATTATTAGGTTTGCCAGAAATTGACGAAAATGATGAATGTGTCAATATATTATTGTAAGTGGATTTCAAGAAATGGCGACTGAGTTCTCAATGCAGCTTCGTACTTTTGTCAGAATAGCTTGGCTATTATTTATTTTAATTTTTTACAGATTTTCCTACTTATCTCTCTTGATGCAAAATCTTTTACAAATCTTATAGCAACCCGTCTATGTATAAGATTTATGTCACACGACAGCGTCCGAGTATTCAGTATTTTCATCAGCAACAGTTCAACTTTCACGTCGTCAAAGCATATTTGTTCTTGCCTGGTGCACTGAAAAGACCCAAAAATTATTCCATTGCCCCATAAAGCAAAATAAAAATCCGCATTATTAGACGCCATAGACGGTCTTAGACAAACGTTTAGAAAAGAGCTAGTCATGATCTTAAATGCTTCTGTTTGATAAATTTAACAGTTTATCGAGAAGATCTATAACACTGACGATAATACACGTTTCAGAAAATATTGAGTTTGACTGAAGCTGTAGATAGCTTTCAAGAAATTGCGGAAGAGGTATTCAAAATGCTTGCCTTTTGCAATCCTGCCTTAGTCTGAGATTCATGCGACTGTATCAGGGTATTCAGCACATTCAAACACCAGAGAATTCCACCTTTGCGTCATCCAAGAACATTTATTATTACCTGGTGTACTGTAAATTGCAGTAATTATTGCATTGCTTATCGACAGCCCCATGAAGAAAAATAAGGATTCGTATCAATAGTAGGAAATACTCGTTCCCCACGCTCGAGCTTGTAGACCCAAATAAGCCCAACATAGTTCTTCTCGACCACCAAGAGCCGAGCTTGTTTAATATTCACCAGTTCATGTATCAGAAGTCTTGGTAAATTCGTAATACATTCTTTGCACCGTTTTTTCAAATAACTATATGGAATCTTTAGTTTTCAGATGTTCTGGTATAGCATTATAACTTCCTGGGCCCAAGTATAATAAACGACCTCTAGAGGACATTTCTTTCAGGTTTGGGGAGTTTCGTGTTTTATGGTTGTGTTTGATTGGGAGTAAAGATGCTTTCTGTCGGTGCTGGGTTATTAAATTATTGTGTAAATATAACTGACACATATTGGTATCTTTGTAAACTTTGGCGCATCTTGTTCTTGAAAGTGGCTATCAGAGCAGTTTTTTGGCGTACCTCTGCACTGTTTATGTGGACTGCATTCGCAGCACCCCATGCGACGATAGCGTACTTCATCCGGCTCTCTGCAAGCGCATGCTATAAAGTTTTTAATTGTGCCACACCTAAAATGCTATTTAGGAGTTTTATTTTACATAACACCATGCGCAGCTTTTTAACTATATACACTGTGTGTACATCTCACTTGAGGTGTGCATGTATAGTCGAAGGTATTTTGGTGCTAAACTGACATGTTATATTTATCTTATAGATGTTGTTGTCTACTATACACAAATTATTATAATGTGGCAAGTTCTTAGCATACGAAGTGAAGGGGACGTAGTGAGTTTTACTGAAATTTTTATTGTTTATCGATAGTCCCATGCAAAAAAATAATGATTCTTAGACGGTCCTACACTAACGCCTAGAAAGGAGCAAGGATCCTAAAAGCTATCCTTTAATGCATTTCACAGCTTATCGAGAAGATTTATAACACGGAACATACACGTTTCAGAATATATTAGGCAGTTTGTTTGAAAATGTGGTGAATTTGTCCACATTATTGTAAGCGGATTCTAAAAAATGGCGGGAGTAATGTTTTTTTTATCCAGCCATAGCTTTTGTCTGTTTATTATAAAATTATAATGATTCTCGTGCCTGTTTCCTACGTTCAAATTATTTATATTGATTTTACAACCTTACGGGATCCCGTTTATATAGGGAATTTATGTTACGCAACTGTGTTAGAGCAGTTCATGTTATCAATAGCAGAAAGCATAATCCTAAAAATAATAATCCATAGTCTCAGAAAGCAAAATAAGAATCAGCATTTTTACACTAACGCCAGAACGAAGCAATTCCTGTATCTAAAAGCTACCGCTTAACGCATTTCACAGATTTTCAAGAAGATGTAGAACACGAATGTCACACATTTGAGAAAAAATTTGTGGTTGCTAGAAATTGACGAAAATGACGAATGTGTCGATATGTTAGTAAATAGATTTCAAGAAATGGCGACTGATGTTCCCAACGCTGCTTCGTAGCTTTGTCAAAATAGCTTGGTTATTACTTACTTTCATCTTATGGTCATTCTCCTATCTGTCTCCTGATACAATACTTTACAATATTATGGCAACCAGTCTATATATGAGATTTATGTCACGCGATAGCCTTGAGTATGAAGTTTTTTTTCAACAGCAGAGAGTTCCACTTTCACGTCGTCAAAGCAAATTAATTCTTGCATGGTGCACTGGAAAATCCTATACACGTTATGGAGTTTGACTGAAACTGACGAAAATGGTGAAAGTGCTGACATTGATTGAATTGGGTTTCGATAAATGACGGGAGAGATATTTCAATGCAGCCTCATAGTTTTGTTAAGATTATTATTTATATATTATTTACTTTCAATTTATATATCATCTTACTTGTTTTTCCTGATACAAATGATTTACCTTTTACAATCTTACCTCAGTCAGAGATCTATGGCACGCGACAGCGTATTTAGTATTTTCAACTGCAGAATTTGACCGTCGCCGTCGCGTCGTCCAAGCAAATTTATTCTCACCTGTTGTACTGGAAAATTCAAAAAAATTCTGATATCGATAGCGCCATAAAGCAAAATAAGAATATTTTTATATATTTAGATGGTCCTACACTAACGCCAAGAAACAGCTAGTCATGATCTTAAAAGCTACCGTTTAATGCATTTCACAGCTTTTCGAGAAGATGTAACATGGAACGTGCACGTTTCAGGAAAAATGAGGGCGTTTTTTGAAATTGGCGAAAAGGATGAATTTGTAATCATTATTTAAGTAGATTAATTTCAAGAAATGGTGAAAGTGATGTTTATTATGTCATAGATTTTGTCTTTTGTTTGTTAAAATATAATTATTATTCTCGTACTTGTTTTTCTACTTATCATATCATTTTGAACTCTTGCGGGAGCCCGTTCATATATGTTATATAGACCACTCTGTTGGTAAAAAATGTATCGCTTTCACGTTCAAATTTACTCATATATCTGAATGCTTTTAAGTGTTAGGGGGCACCTACGTAACGATGATTGCATAAATACAGGGGTCGGCATAAGTAAGTTTCCGTTATACAAGTGAAGCATGTATGTCTAATACGTGAACTGTGTGTAGTTACACAGGTGGTGAATGTTTACAGAATTTTTTCGAGCTTCGAAGATGCAAAGAAACAGGCATAAGTATGCATTCGGAGACTGGATTGGCAGTGGAGTGCCCAGCCAGATCGTGCGATCTTACATCTTGTGATTTGTTTCTTTGGCGCCTACTAGAAGATCGCGTCCTTGTAAAAAGGCGTGCACCGTTTTACAATTATGAGCATTTGTCGAATAGAAGTTTGAAAACCTTCGCAAACAGCATCAACTTCGATTCGCATGAAGTGATTGGTTGCTTTTTGACTAGCATTCGTTACGCCACTGTTGTAAAACATTACATCGTAACGTCACGCCAGGAAGATCTAGTCCAAAGATAAATTCCATGCTTTAGTGGCAACGTTAAAGTCGAATTTCATTGAGATTGCAACTTTAAAAGTTGCGTTATATACAACCTAATGGATCACGGAAATGGCTATACTGAAACTGAGGTGCTTCAGAATAAGGAATTTATTAACAATTTATTAGATGGATACTTTACCGCACCATCTGGTGGGTTAAATTGAATTCAGAGCGGCAATATCGAGTGTAAAACTATGGTACTTCCGAAGCGTTACCGAAAATTACTTGTGTTGGAAAATATATTCTGTGTTGAGGCCACATAGATAGAGAGACATTACCTAGATAAGCTATGAAGTTTCATGTATCAGAACACATATGTTCCTCCATATATCTTTGTTGTTATTAAGACATTACGAATATATTTATACCGGGTGTCCCAGAATATCCGTGACGCGTGATATTTTCTTAACGAAAAACGTCACTTTTTTTGCAAATACCACCTCACAGGTTTTCCTACATGAATGATATCGCCATTTTATTAAAAATCTTGTGGTACATTTGATGTTATACGCAAACTATTTTTTTCGTAAAATCATAAGCGTAATATAAATAGAATAAGAATTTGTTTGACGCCTCATATTTTTGCAAAAAAGCGGTAAAAAAGTAAACTGTGTCGGTTTTCAAGGGTACTGAATGACTTGTCATACCATGCTTTCAAAAAAATGTTTTTGTATCCTATTTGACTACGAAACTATTAAGCCTACGACTTTCCGAAAAAAATAGATTTGTGTACTACATCAAAGGGACTACAAGAATTTAAACAAAATAATGATTTCATTTATATAGGAAAGGCTGTGAGGTGTTATTTGAAAAAAAAAGTTGAGGGTGAGTTTTAGGGTTTGAACTACAAAAAAGTGTTTCGAAAGCATGATATGATAGGTCATACAGTACCCTTGAAACGCCACGTAGTTTTTTATCTGTTTTTGTTACGAACATATCACGTCTCAAAAAAATCCGTATTTTATCTATCTGATACTTGTATATCTTTCATGACCTGCTAGGTTGCATATGCGTAGGAACATTAAAACATCAACATGAAAATTTGAAATGAACTGAAAACTAAAATAGATCAATATATTGTTAGAATGGTAATAAAATTTTACATTCTATCCTATACGCAGGCATAGGCATTCCTATTTGCAAAAATTAAGGTACCTGTGTTTCAAGTTTCCTTACTTAATCTACTGATATCTCCAAGTATAGAAGGAATTCAAATCTAACAGTCTGACCTAAGGTAATATTTACAATTTGTGCGCACCGCAAAGTCATGGTCTTCTAAGCTTTATAATCGCTCCGACATTCAATTTTTTCTGATACCTACCTAAGTCAAGATTTGTGATTTGCACCTAAGCGGTTGATTTCAAGTTTAATATTTGATATATAGAGTCACAATGGAATTCATCAAGGAACCCAAATATATAGGGGGTTCTTTTAAAAAAATGTAAGTTGGATATGAATCACCCTGCACAAACGCAAATATTTAAGTGAAAATATTTTAACGTTACAGCCTCCCTCAAGGCTTCCTACCATGATCCAGTGACAAATTTTTGATATATGTTTTAGTAAGCCCACAGCCTTCCGCCCATTCACTGTTGGCCCACCCTGTATAGGGTATTTCATAAAAACATGCACCTGTGGTGCCTCACGATAGTGGCTATTATCCGCTACTCTCTACTCATAAAGGTCTATTTAGGATGATTTGAGATATAAACAAGGGATATATTTCAAGCCACGTGGGCCTATCCGGGCGAGTTTTCTAACATACATAATAGAAGCAACATATAGCAGTACTTTAAGAAAGTATTGGTTCGCCATGTATCTACCAAAGGCGGTACCTGAGCGTTGCTACTCTTTAATTGAGTTAAGTTGTTTTTTAGCATAAACCGAATGTCGGGAGTGTTAAATGAGTGTTCTACAAAAGAGAGTCTGTTTGTTGTCGTATCCGCAGGTTCCTATACCGGATGCTTTTAAACGGGTCACATAAACAGTGCTCGGTTCCTCAGCTCGTCAGTGTGATTTAGGTCTCAGACGAATAAATGAAATTGCCTGTTATTGCCTAGCTGGCAAAAGTCGTACGAGTAGTAGCAACATATAGATATTGGGAAGCAGTACTTTAAGAAAGTATTGGTTCGCCATCTGTCTACCAACGCCGGTACCTCAGCGTTTAATCTGAGGAATCGAGCACTGTTTATGTGACCCGTTTAAAAGCATCAGGTATAGGAACCTGCGGATACGACAACAAACAGACTCTTTTTTGTGCAACACTCATTCAACACTCCCGACATTCGGTTTATGCTAAAATGCAACTTAACTCAATTAAAAAGTAGCAATTTCATTCATTCATCCGAAACCAATCACAGACGACGTCGTTTCAGGATAATCTTAGAAACCTGACACACAAATCCTATATTTTTGTTTTTGCTTGGTAGACACTTCAGCATCGGAAAAATATTGTTTCAAAATCCTTCGATAACATTTATATTTCACCTATTAATTGATCAACTGCAAATTTTATTAATACGGTTGCATAATTTAGGAACATTTTTTTAAAATATAATTAAGAACTAATATATCTCATGATATACTTACACGATGTTCTATTTAAAAGGCAACATTGTTGCGTCACCACTTTATGACCAACCCTGTGTAGCTTCTCAAACATTTTATATTTTAACTTCTGTTAAACCCTTTATTTACAGGGAGGGTCACTTTTTAGTAGCAAGACTTTAACAACATCCGATAGAAAACTATAGTTTAAAGTGAAAATTTCGTATAAACGTAGTTTTGCGACGGCTTCATTGCTGAGATACAGGGTGTTGATGTTGTCGAAAAAAAGGTTTTTTTTCTACGGTATCGCAGCAAGCTGAGATAATTGATCCAAATTTGGTATATGCCATTAGATTGTGAGATTCTATAATTTGTAATGACATGAAGACCCACTAATAACCAGTGAGGGAGATGAGGGGTTTGACCAGAATATTTCTGAGGAAAAAAGGACAGCCACTGATATTTTCTGAAGTAAAAATCAGTTTCATAATCTTCATCAATTTCTGAGTGAATCTTGTCTCTTGACCTTTTCACTGCATTGAAATTTGACATCCAGAGAAATCATCTTTATTTTATCAAATAAAAGCTGTGCATCTGGCGGCAAAAAGGAATTGGCTCATAAATAATTAATGGAATTTCTATTTATTTTTAGGAAATGCAGTTACCAACCACTTTTTTCTTCAGCATTATTCGTCCAAACTATTATATCTCCGCAACTGGCATCTACGAAATTAATTGTTTTTTTGAAAAATTATTTTTTATTGTGAATAAACTTGAAATGTTTTTAGGTAGAACATTATTTTTTCAACGAACTCTATTAAGAAGTTCACATTACATATTAACTGATAATGAAAGTTTCTGTTTCCAAATAACCAGAACAACTACTATTATTTTAAATGATTATTCAAATAATGAGGTCTATTCATATTAAACAAACATGTAACTTAAAATAGCTCATAACTACAGTAAGACACCGATTTCACGAAGATGTTCGAAATATGAACCGTTTTGTTGTACACATAATTATTCACATCGACGCGACGCCTAACAGGTTGCACAGCACCAACTAAATTGCGATTTCTCAATTCATCGCAAGCCATTTTAATTGCGACAATTTCTTTCAAAAATCCTCATAAAAAAGTCCAAAGGAGTCAAGTCAGGAGAACGTGGAGTCAACAACAGACCGGCCCTCTATATGTCCCATCCAGGGCTGAACATACGAGCACATACGAATTGCATTTTGTTACTTGTTTTTTTTCTTTATGCTGTGAATAAAAATTATTATTATTATTATCTCTTCGGAAAATTTTGATCCAACCAGCTCCGTACATTTTGATGGAAATGGGTTGGACAACCGTCAAGTTGGAACCACGCGATTGACCTTAAATTTAATGGAACTTCTTCAACATATTACCATTTTCTGTCTCCATTCACTCGTCGTGATAAGAAATAGGGCCCAAATAGGTAATTGCTGTAAACTCCAAGCCAAACATTAACACTGAATTCTACCTGGAAATTTCTTGGCCGAATGACATGTTGGTTTTCGTGTGCCCACACATGCTGGAAATGGAAATTTACTATTCCCCGACGAGTAAAACACGATTTGTCAGTCCATAGTATGTTACTTAAAAAAGTTCTGTTCTGTTCGCTTGAGCTAGGAACCCACTGGCAAAAGACTAATCGTTGTTCTTCGCCACCATCTCTCAAACCTTGAACAGGTTGCAAATGGCAAGCTTGTCTATGATCCTTTTCCAAAACGCGAAGAATTTTGGACTTTGAAGAACCAAGAGCGCGAGCTGCTACTCGACTGCTTGTTGTTGGATTCCTGTCAAATTCACGAAGTATCCTATTGTTATTTCCTTTTTGACGGATATCTCTGTTTTGTCATTCATAAGGTTTAGTTTTAAGTCCGTCAGTTCTAAATCGTCGGTGGATATTGACAAACATTGAGGATGCGAATGCCGTCTTCCCGGAAATTTTCTCCTGTACTCCATAGCTGCTTCCGCGGAGCCTCCATTTGCCACTCCATGGCGGAAATGGATATCTGCTTGTTCTTGGCTTGTAAAAGTGATAGGCATTTCAGTTCTTGGAGAAATAGTTATGAAACTTTGTACCACAATGCATCTAAAGTTCACCACAAATCTGAAACGTTACTGAAAACTGAGTGTGTTTTTCACGTCATACTTTTCATTACAAAAATACTAAATGTCGGCTATTTATCGCACTTATGCTGTCAATATAAGCAAGCATTTAAACACCAAAGCGTTGAGTGTCAGCTTCTAATTAGGTTGTTAAATAAAATGATGTCCCCCCAAAACCAGTTCGAGTCTATAGCTTTTCAATAAAAAAATACGAATTCCAACAAAACATGCAAAACTGTTAGCCATCCGCGGTAAATAGGAAAAATGGGAGAGACATTTTCTGTGCATTTGTACAAAATTAAACGAATTTTTGTGGGAATGAATAATTTTGTTGCAGGGAGTGTGATGGTTTAATGGAAAAATCATTTGTGAAATTCCATTTATTCATGAACCAGATTTGTAACTTGCCTCCTTTCTGCCAGATGCCCAGCTTCTGTTTAATAAAATAAAGGTAATTTTTCTGTGTGTAAATTTGGATGCAGTGGAACGATTTTTTTTTTGTAGAGTATATGCGTCTGGCGAAGAAAAGTTTATTATTATTATTATTAATACAATTCTATCATGAGTAGAGCGTAGGGCGCTATAAACTCAAAATGCAAATAACAATTAGATACAATACAAATATAACTAAGCTAAGGCACATCACGTACGCATATTATTCCAGTTATCGAGTCTGTTCTTGAACAAGTTCACGGACTCACTATTCACTACGCTAGAGGGGAGCTTATTCCATGCATCAAATACTCTATTGGGCAGGACATGCTGTCTAACGGTGGTCTTGAAGGGTTCCTTTTTTAATTTCATTGAATGACCTCGCAGATGGCCAGTATTAAGGCAGAACAAAGATGACAAATCCACTCCGAAGAGCCCATGTAGTGCGCGATATGTAACGATCCCTCGAGCTCGTCTACTCTCGAAAAGTTGTAGATCTAATATTCTTAGCCGCTCCTCATACGATGGACGTCTTACTCCATATGATAGTCTAGTGGCACGTCGTTGTAAGCATTCAAGTGCATTTCGATCACGTTGCAAGATAGGGCTCCAGACGGGTCCAGCGAATTCGAGAAGAGGGCGAACATAGGTTTTATATAAGAAAGAGGAGACAGCAGTGTCACATCCACGAAATGACTTCTCCACCAGAAACAAAGACTTTTTGGCTCTAGAAGAAACAAGGTTGATGTGTTCCGACCAAGATAAATTGTCACATACCGTGACATCTAGGTCGCAGTGACTTTTGTGGGAAGGGACCGTATGACCATCGATGAAGTAAGTGTATCTAGGATTGTTTTTACCGATGTGAATAATACAACACTTGCTCAAATTGAGTGGTAGTGACCAGTCGTGGCACCACTGAGATAGTCTGTTCAAATCATTTTGAATAACAGTAAAGTTGTCAACAGGAGTGTTATATATTTTAGTATCATCAGCATATGAGGAGCACGTTGAACTTATGAGATTTGGTAGATCGCAGGTATACAGAAGAAACAGGATCGGGCCTAGGACAGAGCCCTGCGGTACGCCACTGAAGACTGGTCTAGGAGATGAAATAGAATCCGAAATCTTCACAACAAGTTCCCGTCCAGAGAGAAATGCTTGAATCCAAAGTAGTAGAGAGACAATATTTATTTAGAAATTAATGAAGATTACAAAAGTGATTTTTATTTTGAGAAACATCAGTGGCGTATCATTTTTTTTTTCGTCATAATTAAACATCACATCTCCGCTAGGTTACTGGATGTTGGTGGGTGTTGATATATTATCTCAGATTGGAGGAGGAAAAAACATTTTGTATCTCAAAAACGAAGCCGTCCCAGAACCATGTCTATATGAAATTTTCACCCTAAAATAAGATTCTCGATCAAGTGGAAGTCCTGCTACTAAAAACTGGTCTACCCTGTATAGTTAGAATGAAAAAGGTAAAAATATATAAAAACGTAGAAGCGGACCTGCATCTGACAGCCGATCACAATCGTTACGTCTAGAAACGGCTGGTACAGCTTCAAGGGCAAATGCGAATTTCAATTAAAAGTTTTATTGGATCGACACTGCACCACTCTTGTGGTACAGGGTGTTTCAGAACTGTTTGTAGAAAATACTGGAAAACCTTAGAATTAATATGTTCAGAGCAGTGCCCATTATACTGCAGCATCCAAGCGATGGATAGATGCCTTAACATTAACATTATGCCAGCCGACAGCTGCATTTTAGAGTTCGTTACTTTCATATAAAACTTTCATTGAATTAAATTCAATACTATATTAGTACACTGTGTAGCAGTCTTCGACATTAAGAAGATTTCTGTTAAATATATGTTATCTCTACCACAAATGTGAAGCCAATCAAAGCGATAAACAGTTTGGATTTCGCGAAGGTTTAGGAATAAGGAAAGCACTAGCCAGTTTATCAATACTCTTCCAGAAATATCGAGACATGAGGAAAGGTGTATATGCCCATTTCATAGACTACGAGAAACCTTTCGATCGAGTTGATCACACCGTTCTTCTGACATTGTTCAACAAAAAAGTTTAGATAAACAAGACATGGAGTTCATTGGAAAGCTTTATTGGAACCAAGAAGTAACGGTAAGATATCGACAAACAACATCAGAACCGGTGTGTATAGAAAAGGAGGTACGACAGGGTTGTGCTTTGTCGCCAATACTATTTAATATGTACTCTGAGCACATATTCAACCAAGCTATTGCATGGCCTATAGACGATGATGAGGTTGGCATAAAAGTTAACGCCAGGATATTGAACAACATACGTGTTGCAGACGACACGGTTATTATTGCGGATAGTCCAGAGGTCCTTCAACGCCTAATCAACAAAGTTGTAGAGGTACGAGATCAACTAGGCATGAAAATTAATGTAACAAAAACTAAAGTAATGGCCACAGCAGGATCTCCAAACCCACAACTGAATATAAATAGCTATGACACCGCAATACTGAAAGTCGAGAAATTTAAATATCTTGACAGCTGCATAACGACAAATGTAGACCCTGACGTTGAAGTAAGATCACGCATAGAACAAACCAGATCCACGTTCCTAAAGATGAAAAACCTACTATGTAACCCAACCTTAAACTTAAAACTAGGATACCGTTCAGTAAAGGCATACGTACCCTCAGTTCTTTTGTATGGAAAAACATGGACATTAAAAGTGTATATACCATAAATAGACCCGAGGCTTTTAAAGTGTGGACCTTCCGTAGATTATTAAAAATACCATGAACTCAACACATATCTAACCATGAAGCGCTTAGACGTATGAGGAGGGAAAGAGAGTTGCGTAGTAAAATAAAACGAAGATTGACCGCTTATCTTGACTATACAGGTATATGATCACAAAAAGTATGATATACTAAAACATATAATAGAAGGAAAATAAATCGAAGGAAAGCGTGATCCTGGTCGCAGACAACATTCATGGTTAAAAGACATACGCAATTGAACTGGTATTAACACATAATCCTTAATTCGTACTACTCAGGACCGAAATAAGTGTGCCGAAATTGTCGTTAACCTTCATTAAATAGAGATGGCACCTGAAGAATAAGAATATATTGTCTGTATGTCACGTTAGGTAAACCCAGTGGGTAAACCTTAACAAAACGTCAAGTGCAGGATGACGTCTGTTTTTTTTTTTATTTTAAATAAAACACTTGACATGGAATTGGATTTCAGAATCTTAATAATTACCTGAAGGAATGATCTTTGACATTTATTTATGACATATCTTTTAAATTCTAGTCGCAACTATACCGTATGTGGTTCATTCGTAAGTGCTATTTATGGGTCAATAGGGGACGCGGGATAGCTGAGAGGATGATAAGCTGACGGCTACAAAGGAGTTCAGTCCAGTAAATCAGCCGGACCTGGTGATATATTTGCTGCCGCATAACTATATGCCAGTAGGCAGTATTCCGGAGCTCCATAGCGATAGGATACGTACCGTCGTCCTAGACAGCAGCACAAGCAGCGTTCTCTAAACGAGGAAACGAAGCGTACTGTGAAGCAAAGTCTTATAGGCCAATTAGTATCACCTCCTTTCTCATGAAAGCATTGGAGAAGATCGTGGACAGATACTTGGTGGAGTAAATCCTCATTACTTATCCCATCCACGATAACCATGCCTATAGACTACTTCACGGAGACTGTCCTGCACTCTCTGGTAGGAAAATTGGAAAAATCCCTGTCACAAAGAGGTGTCCTTGGGAGTATTCATAGATGTACAGGGAGCTTTCGATAAAGCGCGAACATCTGACATATGCACCAACCACCAGGCTAGGAGCGTTCTACCTTCTCTGATCCGCTGGGTAAGTTCAGCACTTAGGAATCGCAACGCTAGCACGACACTAGGCGAAGTTCAATTGGAGGTTGGGGTGAGCGCGGGCTGCCCCCAGGGCAATTACCTCTCCCCCCGCCTCTGGTGGCTCATTATGGCCTGGTCTTAGTCTCCGGTGTCGTCTGCGATAGGATGCTGACAGCCTGCAATATTGGACATGTGGTGGACTCTCAATCAACCCATCGAAGACTGAACTGGTCCTATTTCCTCTCAGGAAAAAAAAATGGATGATTTTAAAGCCCCTACTCTCCACGGTGCACCACTGACCCTAACACGGTAGGTAAGTCTAAGGTCCTAAACTGGCTCTATACAGGAGTAGTCAGAACTAGGATCCAGTATGGTTGCTTGGTCTGGTGGCCGAACGTAGAGGACGTCTCTGTCATGTACAGAGCCGTATATACGGGGGGGGTTCAACCCCCCCCCCATGAGTATTCCCATGAATGAAATAACTACTAAAATAATACAAAGTAAAAATAATCAAGAATGCTTTCTCCAAGCTTAGTGATTTATTCTACTACTAGCCAATCCCTCGGCGCTCATGGCACATTAGCAGCGATACAATCTATACAGATCTTAAGCAAACCAAGACATTACATATTCTTTTATACATAAACCGCCCCCTAAGGTCGCCATGAACCCCGTCCGTCGTCAACGCCTAGCTACGGCCCTGGTCATGTACAAGCTCACTAAGCTTCAGAGGCTTACAGCACTAAGCATAATGAGTGCCTTGAGGACAACACGCACTGCTGCTCTGGAGGTATTCTTGGGCTTACCTCCTCTGCACCTCTGGATAAAAAAGGCGAGTCGGTCTGCCTGAGAGTGCGTAAAGGAGGAACGTGGGCAGTACGAGAACCACTAGTTGGCAACGCTAGAATAGACTTGAGGAGAACAGTATCCCATTATCGCCATTCAGGATGGAAAGAGCCAAATATACCTTAAGTGCAGATAATATAATCTCGCTAGTCATTATGGAAAGGGACGATTGGATTAGAGGAAGAGTCCAACTTTTGCCCGACAGTGAGGTGTGCTTTATTGACGGATCACGCTCAAAGGAGTCAGGATCCGGGGAGCAGGCTTCTGAACATATAGCGTATATATAATGCTCTGACAGCTAGGCAGCTCTAAAGGCGGTGACAGCTCCGATCAGCTCTGGATCAAGGATGTTATGTCGCCTTTCAAGAACTAGCAAGCCATAAGATTGTCACTCTGTTGTACATCCCCAGACACATTGGTGTACCGGGGGTAACGAGAGAGCGGACCGTCTAGCTACTATAGGGACAGGCAGACTTGCATCGACCCAGAACCAATGCTTGGAATTGACAGGTGCCAGGTCAATCCGACCCTGGACGACTGGGCCTATATGAAACTGGCAGAGGCCTGGTTGAAGAGAGATGACCACAAGCTCGCAGAAAGGTTCATAGCAGGCCCTGACAGGAGCCATAGCGTTCGACTAATGTCTTCTGAATAAAGGCAGAGACGCTCAATCTTATGGTGGGGGTTCTCACTGGCCATTGCCGGCTAAATAGACATTTTTCACTCATGAGAGGAGACCCCATCTGCTCCAGATGCTGGGAGAAAGACGAGACAGCGTGTCACTTCCTGTGCAGATATGCTGTGTATCGCACCTGAGGGTTCAGATATTCAGTATGATGGAGTTTGGGGAAGATTCACTCTATTCAGTGAGGTAGTCGGACATACTGACTTTCGTTAAGAGGTCTCGTAGGATCGACAAAGAGCTTCCTAGTGTTGTGTTCAGTGGGGTTAGCAAAAAGGGCCAAAAGTGACCTACTTGCCGGGCTAAACTTCCCCATCACTATTACTATTACTACTCTATTTATGGGTCACTCCTTCTTTAATTGCAATCGGCATCTACCCTATAATAGGAACAGTTTAAAGATGGCGCCGACTGAAAAGACATCTGCTAATGTAGCAGACAAAAATAAATGTATAGTGTGCTTAAAAAAACCTATCAGAGGTTCCAAGGTGATACAATGCGTTTCGTGTGTGAATACTGCTCACGTGGAATGTGTAGTACGAAGCAAAGCTGATTTAAGTGACTACAAATGTGAAGATTGTGACTGTTATTGAAAGAGTGAGAAAGATATGGACTTGATGGTAAAAGAGAGAGAAGGAATGTTAATAGAAATTGACCTCCTAAAAAGGTTATTGAAGGAAATGGAGGAGAAAAACGCTCTGCTGTACTATAAAATTGACGTGTTAGAACACAAAATCTCAAATTATGAAAATATTTCCATTATTAGTCCTCCAGACCTAACCAATAAAACACAGATAAAAAGTACCCGTGGAGCCATCACCAGAGCAGCTAGGAAAACCAGTGTCGAGGACCCACCTCCAGTGGTGAAGAAACAAGCAGCTACGTCTGCGAATGAACGTCATCAGACAGAACCAGGGTTGACGGAAGCGGTACTAGCACAGGTACTAGTAGAACATACAGATACCTGTGCAGATACGTCAATGCCGAGTCGCTGCTTCACGTTGAGCGAGAATACAAATGCTAGCAATGTAAACAACACAGCCGCAGTTGTTGATGCAGGCTGTGGCATCCACGATACCGACTGGATCAACGTGAACAGGAGACGTAAACGTAGTGCAGTGATAGGTAGTTCAAAAGATATGAGCATCATTAAGGTAAACCCCAAAAAGGCTTTTCTATTTGTTTCTCGTTTAGACCCCAGCACAAAAATAGACGACTTGGTGTCTGTCCTCAAGAGTCAATTTCCTGAGGTCACTTGTGAAAAACTGCGTTCTAAACATCCACAAATATATAGTTCTTTCAAAATTGCCATAAATTCTGAAAATTTGGATATTGCATTGGATCCTTCACAGTGGCCTGAAGGAGCCTACGTCACCAAGTTTTTTCAGAAGAGCAACCATTACTCAACGAAAACCTAGATGACATCAATAAGAATGATATAGCTAGATTTCGGGTGTTATCTTTAAATTGTCAGTGCTTGACTATTCGAAAGATAGATTATATAACAAGTGACTTTTTAGATAGTTATGACGACATTAACATATTATGTCTTAATGAAACTTGGTGTAAGTGTGATAGTGTAAATTATTTCCATTTTAACAACTTTTATCTAGCCGCTAGCTTCTGTAGACAAGCATACAAAGGCGGAGAAGTCGCTATATGGTGTAGAAATATAATAATCACTGAGTGTATTGATCTAAGCCAATTTTGTGTCGAAAAATATTTTGAAATTTGTGCTATAAAGTGTCAAATTGCAGGAATTAACACCATAATACTCAACTGCTATAGGTCTCCAATAAGTAATAGTTTTTATATTTTTTGTGAAAAAATTAATTCTGTCCTTGAGCATTTATATGAGCCGAATTTTAATTTAATATTATGTGGAGACTTCAATGTTGATCCCATACGAGATAAAAAAGATTACAAGATGCTTACGGATATACTTGATAGCTTTAATTTAGTAAATACTGTTAGTGACAAGACTCGGAACTCCTATACTCTAGATCATATGTTTACTAATTGTGATAAGCCAAATGCTGAGGTGGTTGATACACATTTTTCTGACCATAATTTTGTCATAGGTACTTTTAGGTATTTTAAGCTTAAAAGAAATGAATTTGAATATAAGAGACATTTTAGTGAAGCGAATATCACAAGATTTATAAATGACTTAAGTACGGAAAACTGGAGTGAAGTCTGCGAGTGCATGTACTTAAATGAATCGTTCAAGATATTTTACGATACTTTTTGTCATTATTTCAACTTGCATTTTCCTTTGAAAAAATTTTATAAGAAACAGGATAAGTCATGGATTAGTGATGAGATTAGAGTGTGTAGCCAGAATCTAAAGAATCTCTATAACTTAGTAAAACTGTTTCCTGAACTTGGAGACCTCTATCGTGATTCCAAACGTAGACATTCTATTTTGGTTGAAAATACAAAACGGTTGCATTATGACAATATTATAAAAACATCTAAGAATCCAGTGAAAGCTGCTTGGAGCATCGTAAATACTCTGAGCAACAAAAATTGTACAAAAGAAAATTTCCTCAAAATTAATGAAAGTAATACGCTTATAGATAACCCTAGTATTATAGCAAATAAATTTAACAACTATTTTGCTGAGCAGCCTAAACAAGTAAGGAAAAATATAACTAAAAAAGAGTGTGTGATAATATTAAAAGAAGGCCGTCTGGCCACTAGGGGTACCATCTTTTGCAGTATTGCTGGATTGGATGGTGTTCCTGTGCTACGGTAAGGTGGTAGACCGTACAGCCAGCGCCCCACCCGGGGCATCTTTGCCTTTTCACCTCCCGTATATGGAGCGGACAAGGCAAAATGCTACCAAACTGTCTACTTAGAAGTCTGCGAGGCTGGTTTGGTGGTGATGAGAGAGCTTACTCCACGAACCCCTTGCCACCTCTCCTGCCTTGTACCGATCTAAGTAGACTCCCAGATGGTTACCTCACCTCAAGAGGCGTGTGGTCCCTGCGATAAAGGGACCGGAATCCCAAAGTGTTAGCGACCGTGCTGAGGGGATGCATGGCCCCACGTGAGTGGGTCGCAAACGGTGCCGGCCGGATACCAGGCGACCTCCGGTTGCAATTTAGCCTTGCTGCGGCATGCGGGGCTCTGTCGTGGTCGACTGTTATACCCTAGCTTCTCGTGGGACTCTTATGGAAAGTGAATTCTTTAAAACCCCTCCAGAGGTGGTCGCCTCTAGTAAAACGACCAACCAGGTGAGTCTGGAAAAGGCGGCTTCGCCCCGGTTCCTGACCATCATAAAAGCCAACGGTGGCACTTTTGCCAACGTGAGCCCATTTTTACTGCAAAAAGCACTGTATGGTATAATTGGTGAAGTGAAAAGCCTCCGAAAAACGCGTGATAGCCTGCTGGTTGAATGTTGTTCCGATAAACAGTCACTAAGGCTTCAGAATATCAAGCGATTACTTGACGATGATATAACAGTAACACCACACAAATCCTTAAATGTTTCGCGAGGTGTCATCTACTGTAAAGATCTTTTGAACTGCACCGTAGACGAAATACGCGAGGAACTCAGTCATCTTGGGGTAATTGATGTTAGGAGAATTACCAATAAAGCTAATGGTGAGGTTAAGGATACCACTAATCATATTCTTACTTTCAATAGTACTAAACTGCCCGAAAAAATCAAAGTCGCATTTTATTCTCTCCCAGTCCGTATGTATGTTCCTGCACCAATACGTTGCTTCCGCTGTCAGAAGTTCGGCCATACTTCATCTAGATGCAGCAATCCGCAAGTATGCATCTGCGGCAAACCTTTACACGAAGGTTCCTCATGCGTTGAGCCACTTACTTGCGTGAACTGTAGTGGCAGCCACTCAGCCAGATCTCGTAACTGTCCAATATTCAAACAAGAGGCCGCAATTCAAGAAATCAAAACCAAAGAACGTATTGGATATATTGAGGCGAAAAAGAAAGTTATTATACCTACCCCTACCCCTGGAATATCATATGCCAAGGCATCTGAGTCGGCAAAGAAATTTGATGCTAAATCCCTCGCCCAGGAATTACTACCTATATTGGTACAATCCATAAAAACTGTTCTACAGCTTGTAGCGCCATTTGCCACAGCTCACCCATCCACATCCGCTAGAGCACCGCGATCTAGCTCATCAGCGAACCAAGATGAGCAAGCTCCAGTAACCATTACACATGTGGATGATCGACTAATCACTGACTACTCATCAGAAGGATCAGTTGATACCCAATCCTCTACCACATCCTCCCAAAAGAAACGAAAGAGAGGATGGCCAAAAGGCAAGGCTCGAAAGCCTATTGTTGACTCGTGATCTCAATCTGTGATAAATTTGTGTTTAACGTCTTATTTTCATTTAACTCATTTCGTTCACTGTGACCATTGTTACTATTATTCATAAATGTATATTTCTCTGTGTTATTTATTTATTTATTTTTTTTTGTTTTTTTATTTATTTATTGTTTATTTGTTTATTTTAATTATTTATTTATGTGCTATTGGCATACATAATTAAATTCGCAGTAACCTTCATACCACATTACATGGAGCCAAATGAATCCATAATCCATTGGAATTGTAATGGCATTATACAGAAGCACTGCGAACTCAAGCTCCTAATGCAGAACTACGATCCTCTGTGTGTATGCATCCAAGAGACTCATCTACGCCCCGGACAATCGTACTCCCTGCGTCGATACTCCATTGTTCGAAAGGACATTCCTTGTAGAGTAAGAGCTCATGGCGGTGTCGCAATCATTCTGCGTGACGGAGTGTTATTCCAGCAGCTCCAAGTAGACACCCCGCTCCAGGTTGTAGTCGTTCAGATATCTTCACCTATAAAACTGTGCGTATGCTGTATTTACCTTCCTGACGGAAACTGGACGTCCGAAAATCTCCAGCACGTTATTTTGCAATTACCTAGACCTTTTCTGCTGCTAGGTGACTTCAATGCTCACAGTCCCTTATGGGGTTCTTCAAGAACTGATAGAAGAGGTCGAATTTTAGAATATCTCCTGGAGAGCCAAAGCCTAGCCCTTTTGAACACCGGATCACCCACCCATTTAGTTCACCGTTCCGGCACTTTCTCCAATTTAGACCTAGCTATTTGTTCTGCTGGCATTTCCGATAGCTTGCAGTGGAGAACCTTGGATGATCTGCATTACAGCGACCACTTCCCCTGTCTTGTCAACCTGCTCAATGTCGCGCGTACCTCCTCTACGCCCCCTGAACACTGGATTATGTCCAAAGCAAACTGGCAACAGTTTGAAAGCCAACTATCAGCCGTAGTGAACACTGAGCTGGAAGTAATGACAGTGGAGGATTTGAGCGATATAATCTTGCAGAAAGCTTTGTCGTGTATACCAATGAGCAATGCTTACCCCAGGAACCGCCGGGTACCTTGGTGGAATTCGGATGTTGCTGAAAAAATCCGAAACAAGAAACATGCCCTCAACATTTTCAGGAGACACCCTACCACAAACAACATGATTGCGTTTAAACGTGCACGAGCGCAAGCTCGGCGTACTATGCTAGAATCTAAACGTAAGTCTTGGAGAGATTATGTCACATCAATAACAGCGGATTCTCCAGTAAAAGAGGTTTGGAATAAGGTTCGAGCTATCAAAGGCTGCCCTTCCTATAGACCCATTACGCACCTTAGAGAGAACGATGGTACCATTATTTATGACATCCCGTCAATAGCAGAAGCCTTTGCTGACCACTTCGCTCGCACAAGTTCGTCAGAAAACTACGACGCTCACTTTCAAGCCACTAGAGTGCTTAACGAAACCCCCCTCGACTTCTCTACCAACAGTAACCTATGTTACAATGAACCTTTCCAGTTTTCAGAATTAGAGTTTGCCCTAAATATCTCAAAAAAGTCTGCAGCTGGCCCCGATAAAATCAATTATGAAATGATTTCCCATCTTCCTCTAAATATAAAAAATGCTCTCTTAGATTTATATAATAAGGCATGGACAGAAGGAGAATACCCTTCCTGTTGGAAGGAAGCTATCATAATCCCAGTACTTAAGAATGGTAAGAGCCCTATTGATGTATCTAGCTACAGACCCATAAGCCTCACTTGCTGCATGGGCAAGCTCTTCGAAAAAATGGTTAATGAGCGTCTCTCATGGTATCTGGAAGATCAGCAGCTCCTAGTGAAGCATCAAGCCGGCTATAGAAAACAGCACTCTACTATCGACCAGCTTGTCTTTGTTGAAAATATTATACAAAACGCCTTCAAGGACAGGCATCACGCAGTCGCAGTTTTCTTCGATATAGTAAAAGCATATGATATGACATGGAGACATGGAATATTAATACAACTTTTCCAGTGGGGTCTCAGAGGTAACCTGCCTAGGTTTATATCCTCATTTCTAAGTAACCGTACCTTTCGAGTGAGAGTGGGCAATACTTTATCTTCGTCCCACGTTCTCGAAAATGGTGTTCCCCAGGGCTCAACGTTGAGTTGCACGCTTTTCGCATGCGCCATAAATAGCATTGCCCATTCTGTAGCTTCTGGCGTAGAAATATGCCTGTATGTGGACGATCTATGTTTAATAGCTGCAGATAAATCTATAGAGTCGGTAACCAGGCTAATGCAATCCGCTGTTGATACCGTATACCAAAATGCCCTTAGTAAGGGCTATACCCTTTCAAGAGAAAAAACAAAGTGTGTTCACTTCTGCAGGCTAAGATCCCCACATAACTCTCCTATGCTTTATCTTGACACACAACTTATCCCCTGTGTGCCATCAATAAAATTTTTAGGACTAACCTTCGACAGCAAACTAAGGTGGAAAGACCATATCGATAACCTAATCAGCAAATGTAAGTCCACGTTAAACTTAATAAAGTGTCTGTATGCAACACGTTGGGGTGCAGATACTGACATACTCGTCAGGATATATCGGCACCTCGTCCTTTCCCGCATAGATTATGGCTCCATAGTCTATTCGTCAGCTAGACCCTCACAGCTGAAAAGAATCGACACAGTCCATCATTTCGGACTGAGGTATTGTCTAGGAGCTTTTCGCACATCCCCAGTCTCGAGTATATGCTCGGAGACAGGCATCGAACCCCTTACTCTCCGGCGTAAAAAGCTGGAACTAACATATACCCTAACTTGCAAGACAAAGCCTCAACATCGTAATAACTCTTTTTTGTTTAACACCCATGAAAGCTATCTGTTAAGACCAGCAATAACCAGACCACTAGGTACGCGTGTAAGTGAGTTGATCCAGGAAATAGGATTAACTATACCACCTACCTACCCCACTAAACAACACGAAACTCCACCATGGAGCTTACCATCTGTCATAGTGCGTGAGGATCTACTTACGTTACCCAAGGACTCGACACCCGCAGAAGTCATTAAATCGAATCTCGCTCAGATTCTAGACAGCCTTGGAGATACAAAAATATTTTACACAGACGGCTCGAAGACAGACTCCGGGGTAGGTTGTTCCTTCTTTATCAACGGCATTGTGCATTCCTGGTCACTGTCACCGATGACTTCAATCTTCTCTGCGGAGCAGTATGCAATTTTTCAAGCCTTGCAAGCATTTGAAATGGAGCCAACGTCACCCTCTGCAGCAATTATAAGCGATTCCCTTAACGCACTAAGAGCTTTGAGAAATCGAAGCTCACTCGATCCACTTATCCAAAAATGTCTATCTTTGTTGAAATCCTTGGCAGACGTCGGCAAGAAGGTAGTTTTTGTTTGGATTTCCGGACACGCAGGAATACATGGCAATGTATATTATATGTAGATATCGATAATCCCCATGTCAAAAAAGATGAACTCAAAATCCTGGTGAAACGATGCATCCGTGATCTATGGCAATCACAGTGGGATACTGAGAACACATTTCTCAAAAACTCAAAAAGGACAGTTACCCCATGGACACCCCCCATTATACTTCCCCGTGCAGACAGAGTCCGATTGCATCGATTGCGTATCGGACACACTGCCCTCACCCACTCCCATCTCTTGCTCGGCACCAATCCTCCCGATTGTACTTTCTGTGGTACCCGTCTGACCATCCTCCACATAATCTGGGAGTGTCCATCTCTGCACCACCTGCGTCAACTATATGAAATACCTCATGACGTCCATAGTTGTTTTAATAGCCCAGATAAGATCAAGAATGTTCTGCTGTACATCAAAAATTTGGGACTCTACTGGAGATTGTAAAGTAGAACTCGCTATACTGTAAATAGTGATAACGGCAGCTAATGACCACAGTAGTCGACGCTGCCTAAAAAAAAAAAAAAAAAAAAAAAAAAAAAAAAAAAAAAAAAAAAATATTAAAAGAAATGGCGCTACAATGTTTTTGCTTCCCTTCGTGAATGAGGAATTTATTTCTTTAATAAATAGGAAGCTAAAACCGAAAGCATCTAGTGGTTTTGATGAAATCCCTAGTTTCATTATAAAGAGGAGCATACATGTAATTGTACAACCTCTAGTGTATTTGGTGAACTTGTCTTTTGCTGAAGGCAAATTTCCCGATACTTTAAAAATTAGTAAAATCACACCAGTTTTCAAAAAGGGTTACATGCCATGGAAAACTATCGGCCCATTGCGCTGTCGCCAGCTTTTTCTAAAATTTTTGAATATTGCTATTTAGAGAGGCTAACGCATTTTTTACAGGCACATAAAATTTTAATTGACAATCAATTTGGTTTTCGCTCCGGATACAACACTACTGATGCCACACACGGATTTATTGATAGTATTGTAAAATACATAGAATCCGGTGAATTCCCTCTTGGCATATTTTGCGACTTAAGCAAAGCTTTTGACTGTGTTAGTCATGAAATACTATCGGTAAAAGCTGAAAAGTATGGTGTTCGCGGCAAGGCCTTAGACTGGTTAAAAAGCTTTTTGTGTCATAGAAGCCAATATGTTTCGATAAAACAACAGACCAAAAATGGATATTTAAAAAATACAGCATCCGAGCTACTTGCATACGATATCGGTGTACCGCAGGGTTCTATCTTGGGGCCTATATTCTTTATTCTTTTCATAAATGATATTACAGATAATCTAGATTTCAATTTATACCTCTTTGCCAACGACGCTACAGCCTCAATATCAGATAAAAACACAGTCTTAACCGAAATTAAAGCTAATAAACGATTAGAACAGCTGAGCGAGTGGTTTGACAAAAACTTACTGTATATTAACCCTACTAAATCCAATTTTATAACATTTCATAATTACAACAGTTCAGTTCCAGGTATTAACATTAACGTTAATGATACGCCTGTACAGAAAACTACACATATAAAATTTTTAGGTGTAACGATTGATGAACATCTGAACTGGAAAATGCATTGCGAAGCACTCAGCTCAAAGCTCAATTCCGTTTGCTTCCTTTTCAGGAATTTGCGGAATACAATTGCTCCGAGTCAGCTTTTACATGTATATCATGCCTTCATATCCAGTAGGTTGAGGTACGGTATATGTTTTTGGGGTACGTCATCTGCAGCTAAAACTGTATTTTTGTGCCAAAAGAGAATTGTTCGAACAATGGCAGGTGTTTCACAGAGCCACCCATGTAGGGAGTTATTTAAAAAGTACAACTTGCTAAGTCTACCATCAATTGCATTATTCGAGCTAGCCGTATATATCTATAAAAACCATAAACATTTGAAACAACATAAGGACTACCATAACCACTTTACCCGTAATGAAAATAACTTCATAGTACCTTACTATAAATATAGAATCGGTCGACAATCGCCGATGTTTTTAGGTATTAAAATATTTAACAAGTTGGATGATGACATCAAGCTTAGTAAAAATCTAACCTCTTTTAAAAATAAATTAAAAATATTTCTATTACGACAATGCTATTATAGCATCGAAGAGTTTCTGTCGTAAATGTATTTTTATTTTTTTTTCTTTGCATATATACCTGTGTATTTTTACTGTTGTGTGTCTGATATTTAATATCTCTCTGTGACGTTTCCTATACTTTTATAAAAGTCTAAAGGAATAAATGATATTATTATTATCTGACTTTCTAAGTTCCTCTCGCATAGTTGCGGTAGCAACAAGTGTTGACGGGCTGTGCCAAGTCAACACCCGGACTATTATTGATCGGAATTTAGGAAGGATCGTACAATATTACAGGTCTTTAGGATTACAGACTTTTGGAATACTTTGTGTAACTTTTCGTCCAGGCCCAACTGTTGAAGGTGTTGTGTAAACGTGCTTGGTGTAAGGCCTGAGACAGACATAATGAGGGGGACAATTGTGACTTTGTTTTGTTTCCAAAGTCGTTTTATTTCCATGGCAAGGTCCATGTATTTAGATATCTTCCCAGCGTAGGTGTTTTGGATATTCACATCATTGGGAATGGCAATATCTATCAAATAGGTAATTTTGTCGGCCTTTGACTGGAAAACTATATCTGGTCTATTGGCTGGGATAGTCTTGTCTGTATGTATTTCAACGTCCCAGTATAGTTTGTATTGATCATTTTCGAGTACTGATGTCGGAGTGTAATTGTAATACGGATCTGTGTTTTCTATTAGCTTGTTTGTTGTGGCTAATGCTTGGTGTATGACCTTGGCCGCAGAGTTATGTCTGGCTGTGTATTCGGTACCGGCAAGAGTTTTGCACCCGCTTGTTATGTGATCTATTGTTTCTTTTTGTTGTTGACATTTTCTGCAATTATCGTCTGTTATGGATGGATCTTTAATTATATATTTTTTGTAGTTTCGTGTTGCAATCACTTGGTCCTGGATAGCAAGCATGAAACCTTCCGTTTCTGGGAACAGCTGGCCATCCTGCAACCAGGCGTATGACTGTTTTTGGTTAATGTGGTCTTGGGTGACACGGTATCTATGTTTGCCGTGCAGTGCTTTCTGCGACCAGGTGTTTATTTTTTCTTGTTGTGATTGGATGTGATTGTATGTGTCTGCTACGTGATCTGGACTAGAGAGGTTAAGTGGTGTATAGTTTTTGTCTGCTTTTACTATTGCTTTATGTAAGTTAGTTTGTTTGGTGTGGAAGAAATGTCTTAGTGTTTGTATCTGTGTTGTGTGAAGTGACTGTATATCTATAATTCCTCTGCCACCTAGTTTTCTGTCTATGGCGAGCCTCTCCTTGCAAGCGTTCGGGTGTGACATCCTGTGTTTTGTGAGTTCTGTTCGTATAAGTATATGGATGTTTTCTATGTCCGTGTGTGACCACTTGATGATGCCAAAGGAGTATGTGAGTACCGGTATCGCAAATGTATTAATGGCTTTTGTGAGATTTTTAGAATTCAATTTTGTTTTTAATAGTTTAATGAGGCGGTCTTTAAACTCTTGTGTTAGTTGTGCCTTAACTTGTGTATGATCTATCTTAACGTTCTGATTGAAGCCCAGGTACTTGTACGTTTCGTCTTTATCCATGTTGTCCAGTGGTTGGCCAGTTACTACTTCCTTTTCGGGTTGGTTTTTCCATTGGCCTTTATTGATGTGGAGCACCTTGCATTTACTCATTCCGAATTCCATCCTGATGTCTGATGTATAAACTTCTGTTATTTTGAGTAATTCTCTCAGTTGTACTTCTGTGGCGGCATATAGTTTTATATCATCCATGTACAGGAGATGATTGATTTTGTGTTGATCTGCTTTATGGTGTCTGATGTTGAAACCATGGTTTGTGCTGTTAAGTGTGTTGGAGAGCGGATTTAGGCAGAGGCAGAACCATAGTGAACTAAGAGAGTCACCCTGGAAGATGCCGCGTCGTATATGTAGCTCATCCGTTTGAATGTGGCCATCGTGAGTTTGAAGGTGTATGTTTGTTCGCCATGTTTCCATGGTGCTCTTAAGAAACTGACGAAGTCCTGGATTGATTTTATATATTTTTATTATATATATTTTTATTATTATTATTATTATTATATTATTATTATATTAGTAGCGGCTTCCAAATGCAGGAACGTAACTGGCTTACCGACGAAGACTTTGACTTCACATAAAAGTCCATTGTCATAATGCTGTAGAAATCGGCATTAACGATTATGTTCTCAATCACCACATGAAATTCTTTAAAATTTTGCGGACATTAACGAGGATATGCTTTCAGTGGCTGTCAAACATGTAGCTTCTGGAAGTTCTGATGGAAACCTTTTCGACATGCGATTCTGTGAAATTGTTTCTACCAATACCTCTCGAACACCCTTTATACCGGGCTAATCTAAAGTCCAGTTGCACCTCTGGGCATATATACATGTACACCTATATGATGAATTAGAACTCTCCACAGGCAGCGTAATTATTTATGAACTCGGTAGTTTCACCACCTACACAGGTCCCCAATTGATCGGAATTCAGCTTTGCGTGAATTTACTAGTTACAGTACTGGTCTTTCCACATGCCTACGTTTCTGCACAAGAGAAAATAAAGGGCAAAGGTATACAGGGTGCCCTGAATTTCCTTGACACGTTATGTTCTCGTAACAAAAAAAAGATCAAACAAAAACTGAGTGGAACTTTTGAAAGTACTATATGGTATCATACCATGTTTTCAAAATATTTTTTTTGTCCTTCGACCCTTAAAACTCACCCTCGATTTTTTTTTCAAATAGCATACAATAGTTTTTCCTACACAAATTAAGTCCTTATTTTATTTAAAATCTGAGGTACCTTTGATGTTATACACAATTTTACTTTTTTCGTGAAATCGTAAGCAAAATATAAATAAAATAAGAATTTGTTTGACGCAAAAAAGAGGATGAAATTGAGTTTTTAACAACAAATGTCTTTATTATCCTTTTTCATTACAGTAATATTGCGCCTCAAACAAATCCATATTTTATTTATCTTATGCTTATGAAATTACGAAAAAAATTGGTTTGTGTATGAAATCCAAGGCACTACAAGATTCTAAATAAAAAAAGACCTCATTTATGTAGGAAAACCTGTGGGGTACATTTGAAAAAAAAAGCTGAGGGTGAGTTTTAGGGGTTGCAAAATGTTCCGAAAGCATGGTATGATAGGCCATTCAGTACCCTTGAAAAGCCTTCTCAGTTTTCTTTTTAACTGTTTTTCTTACGAAAATATTACGCCTCAAACAAATGCTTATTTTTTTAGATTATGCTTATGACTTTACGAAAAATATAAGTTTGTATATAAAATCAAAGGTACTACGTGATTTTAAATAAAATAAGAACTTAATTTGTTTAGGAAAACTATTGGGTGCTACTTGAAAAAAAATTGCGGGTGACTTATAGGGGTTGTATTACAAAAAGAAATGTTTCGTAGGCATAGCATTATATTTTTAAAGAGAACGTGTAAAGGAAATTCAGAGATTATAGTATACTGGATGTTTTTCAGAATTAATAAGTTCTAAACCATACAACATAACATAAAAAGTCGGGGTTAGCAGTTGATTAAAAAGGTGGCTGCGAGACCTACTCCGTCAGAAATATACCTCAAAAAGATATCAAGCACTGCATTAGATAACCAGTAAACATCAATCCATACGCGGTGGTTACTCTTTCGATGAACAGCAAGCGAAACTTGAACACGATAATGTATGTAAAGTACGACCAAATGATATAATATTTGCTTATCGAATCAGTCATATAACATGGCGTCCCGAAAAAAGCATAAAAAGTTTTATTTTATTTATTTACGTTTAACTGTCATACAAATTGTGAACCCTCGCAGTCATTTTTTTGGAAATTTTCACTTCGTAAACAGACACCATATCTCAGGGCGAATCCCAAGAAAATAAAACTTACGCTTCGGAATATGAAGTCGATAACAAAAGGAATTATTCTTAAGTTCGCATTTGTTACAGAAAAGTCAACGTTTGAGGTTTTATTGTACAGAAGATGTTAACTAGGGTACAATTTTTTAAATGGCCAGAAAGAGAAGTAGATTAAATAAATGTATATAAAAATGGAATTATCTAATATCATCTGCACGCCATTTAACTAGGCAACCTATTTGGGATGTTTTAATGTTAATATTATTTATCATTTATATCTTGTCACTAATAAATAACAGATGAGGATATATATTTCTTATACCGGATCTTGACCAGTACTGTTTTGTTAATATCACGTACATTTTTCATTCAGTATATCGATTACAAATAATATTGCTGGCTAGCCTTAAAGCCTAATGATCCTTTACATTTTTTCAGGTGGTGCCAGGCTTAGGATGTGCGTGGCAATAGGCAGAAAGTTGCTTATGTTTCAATGGAAGCATTCAGCTGCTTGGACAGCATGGTGTCCTTCCAGTGATACCGACACCGTTGAAGGTTTCACATTTTTATGGGTAAGTTAGTCACTGAAGGGTAGCGATGCACATTAGTTTGGAATTTAAAAGAGCCTTTAGTATTCATAATAGACAACGGGATTGTCTTATCATCAAGTAAGATTTATAGAAGCCTATAAAAGTCTATAATTCTTTTTATATTTTGGTTTCTCGAACTGTGCTACTAAAACTTGATGCAACATATTTTTTACCACTAAGGGCCTGTTGTCGGTTTAACTCAAGCTTTATCAAACCTGAGCTTAGCTAATCTTAGGTTTAACATAGACATCCGCTGTACAATCGACAGTTTAGTTAAACACCGTTGATAATAAACTTCACTACGGTTGGCACTTTGTAGCAATGCATTGTTATAATCATCTAAAAAAATAACCTCTTTTATTTTTGTCACTGCGACTGTTTGTGTCAAATTCGGGCAATGGCTGTTTATGCCTTGGTTCTTTTATTTTCGTTGAATGAGACATAACCTTTTCCAAAAAAGTGACAAGCAATTTGAAGGTTCCTACTTGAGATATGGTGTCTTTTCTATTAGGTTAGGTTTAAACCCCAGCTAAGCTCGAGTTAAGCTTTAGTTTACGTAAGCTCGTGTTAAACTTGAAGTAGGGGACTAAGCCAGCATTGTACAACGGACATTTTGCAACTGACGTGATTTAACGTCGCCTTACCTTAAACCGAAGCTTAAGCTTGCATTGTGCAACTGGCCCTTAATCCTTATTTCACTCATTCCTTCTTTTTTCTTTCGAATTCTGATATGCTTTCTCTATTCCATCGCTCCCATTAAGTCATTACCAAATACTGTGAAATTCAGTCTACAAGGATGTATTTGGATCTTCTTTTTAAGAAAAAGCAGGAAGGTTTTGACAGCAAGTGATATGAACTCGTACGCTGTACCTAAAATTTAGAAGCTTTCAACGTTATTTTCTAAAATTTGCGATGTGCAGAAGATATTAAGTATTCGCAAACAAACAAAACAAATATAACCGTTTTATTCCCAATATGTTTAAATTTAGTGTTAGCTAGATATATTAAATGCAATGTTTTTAGGACTATTCGTAGAATGCATGTATCACTGAAATATCAGTATCATTAAACCGAGCTCTCGGAACACGCCGAACAGGTAACATTTCTGAGGATGCCAACCACAGGTGTTGGCGAAAGGTCCAGCAGCGAAAAGCGCAAACGCCAAGGCGGCCAATGTCTGGAACTTATCTTATAGTTGTCTCCCTGATCGATAGCGCATTATTGGATTATCAATAAAGCCTCATATGCTGAAAGACAAATCTTATACTGACTCTACAGGCTACAGAAGTGGCTGTAACGTCAGTAAAAGTGTATGAGCATATTTGGTATTATCAGAAGGTCAGTAAAGGGCGTTAATCAACTAAACTTATTTAAACCGTCTCAAAAGAGAGCAATCAATTCCGTTGAAAATATAAACGATAATAAAGAACGTTAGTTCTTTATTTTAAGTTTATTAAAACTTTAGCACCCTTCAATTCTTTGAGGGACTGTACAAATGAAATAGTCGGTATTTGTTTCTGGTCGTACTCCAGGGAAATAAGCATACAATAGCATGGTTGAGAACACTCCTTCATCCAACAATCTAACAAGTTTTTTAGGTCATATTTGTCTACACGCTGTTTGCTGCGTGAGATTTTTGGGCAATTAAAAGTTATAAGCAGATAAAGCTTTGAAATGACAAATATTGTATTAAACTGTTTACCAGTGAAACACTGTAAATATTTTTGAGACAAAATACCTTAAAGAACGTGCCTTATGACATAAAATGGCCGTTCCTAATTTTTTAAAATTTATTGCTTAGAAAATTGCAAACGACCGACTAAAATCAATAAAACGCTATTTTGTAATAACGTTTGCAAAAATATATCTAGGATTCTGGTATAGTATTAAAAGTAGGGCCTCTTGATACAGAATAAGTGCTCAAAATTTCAGTACAATTCATCAAATAGTTTGAATAATATTGAATTTGTTTATTCCACACAGCTTTTTTTTGCAATGCCACAAGACAGAAAACTAAAAGGAAACATTAATTTTATAGGCAGAATATCAAAGAAGGAGACTTGAACTTTATACTTGATTCAAAATATAGTAAAAAATTATTCTAAACATTGCAAAATCATTTAATAATAATGCTCTAATTATGTGCTTATAAAAATGTTGTATAACTTTTTTGCTATTGAGTTTACACAATTATTTTTTCACAACTCTTAGTGCAATGTCAGAATCCTAGATACATTTTTGGAAATGTTATAGTAAAATAGCGTTTTATTAATTTTAATCGGATTTTTGCAATTTTTTTGAACAACAAGTCAGTCAAAATTTAGTAACGGTAACATCCATTTTATAGCTTAAGGCATTCTCTAAAAAATAGTTCATCTTAAAGATACTTACTTATAGAAATAGTTTTCACTGGTAAATGCGTTTGAGACAAAATTTGTCATTTTTACGGTTTATTTGTTTATAACTTTAATTTGCCAAACATTTTCACGCAGCAGCAACAGCTAGATTTTGTTCCTGTAGGTAAATATGACTCAAAAGTCCAGTCAGAATGCTGGATAAATGCGTGTCACGAGAAAATCCCTATTTGCTGGAGTATAGGTCCATAGAATAATCTAAATGTATAACATAGTTTTTGTTGAACCAGCAAAGTTAATAAAGTCTACTCGGTTATTTGTCCTTCAGGTGCAACGGGTGACAAATCAGGTAACCTTACTGGCCATGGAAAAATGGTTTACATTAACCTCTTGAAGAAACATAAAACTAGAAACCCAGGTGTTGTTAGAGGCTACAATTCCAAATTCGTTTTTAGTATGGAAATGTGTGAATAACGTTATAGGTGTAAACAACTCTGGTAAAGACATTGGTAAAATTATGTCTCAAAGTGGAGACATGTTGAACACTAACTTAGATTAATATCTAAGTTCATTACTAATGTAATGAATTTAACCGATACTTTTGTTCTATTGGTAATCATCTAGCAGAAAAAATTAATTCAAGTATCCGATACCTAGACAACCAAACAATCAGACTCTCAAACTCCATTGTAGTACAAGAAATCACTGAACAAGAAGTAATTAATTCAATAATACTGCTGAAAAATGGCAAAACACCTGGAATAGACAATTTAACTGCTGAGACACTCAAAATCGTAGCACATCTTATTTCGGAGCCATTCACTAGAATAATTAACTGTTGTCTGGAAGAGGGTACTTTTCCATCTATACTCAAAATTGCGACAGCGATGCCTGTACATAAAACTGGTGATGAATATGATTTATCCAATTATAGACCTATCTCACTTACCTCCTGTTTGGCAAAGGTTTTTGAATATATAATAAAGAACAAATTAACAGAATTCTTAGAGAAATATAACATAGTTTCTGATAAACAGTTCGGGTTAAAAAAAAATAAATCTACTGAAGATGCGGTGACATATGTAATAGGAGAACTATGCAAAAATGTGGACAGAAATATTCCAACATTATGTGTCTTTGTTGACACCTAGTAAAAGCATTTGACACAGTTGATCATATGATACTCATGAAAACTTTACAAAATTATAGTATACGGGGTCAATTATATCATCTAATTAAAAGTTACTTAAGTAATAGAACACAAAACGTTGTGATAAATAAATGCTCTAGTTCTCCATTGCCTATAACATGCGGTGTTCCTCAAGGAGTAGTACTGGGACCATTATTCTTCAACATATATATGAATGACCCATTTGCGGTTGATGTGAGTGGAGATGTAGTGAGTTTTGCAGACGATACAGCTGTTATATTTTCTACTCAAAGTTGGGAAATATTAAAATCCAAGACTGAAAACGGTTTTAAAAAAATGTTCAACTGGTTCAGTAGTCGACTTTTAACAGTCAATTTCAACAAGACTCACTTTGTTCCATTCGCGTCGTACGCAAACGGCTTACCGAAGTACACCAACTTACAAATCAGTTGTAGCCAGGTAGATCCTATATCAATGGTCACCAGTATTAAGTACTTAGGAATATATTTAGATTGCCATATCAAATGGAAGGAGCATACAGAATATGTTGTCAAAAAGATACGTTACGTTATAAGCAATTTTAAACTCCTTTCCACTATACTTACCTATGAACAGATTATCATTGTATACGATGCACTTGTTCATAGTCATATACGATATTGTATTGTGGTGTGGGGCGCAGCATGTAAAAATAATATAAAAGCAATAGTCATTATACAAAAACGTTTAATAAAAGTTTTATATAAAGTAAAATCTATCCTAGTGACTTGTTATTTTCTAAAACAAAAATTCTAGATATCCGCCAACCATTTTTCATGTCATTAGGTATTTACCAATATAAAAATAAATCAATATTGACAAAACACGAACATAAAAATGACATAAGATATGCATGTAATGTTGTACCAAAGGCAAGAAAAAATACTTTATTACGATGTCATACATTTCTTGCTCCAAGACTATACAATGAGATACCAGAAAGCATAAAATGTCTAGTGCCTTTAAATTCATTCAAGTATGGTTTAAAACAATGGATAGTAAATAATAATCGCATTAAAATTCACCAACTTGTAGACATATGTAATACCTATTATTACTAATATATATCGAATACATAATATTTAAATATAAATATTCCTGAATTAACCCTTATTTGTTGTTTCTATTTTATAATAATTACCTTGCACCCAAGCACAAGTTTTCAACTTTTTTGGGGCAGTTGTTGTTTATTGTATTTTATTTATTTTATATTTACAATAAACGCTATACAAAAAGTACACCTTTTTTTACGTAAACACGGTATACATTGTAAATGCCTCTACAGGTAATCATTTACCAGTGTTTTCCACGTATCTGGGTACACCTTTCCTAATTCCCAAATGTACAATTAGTATTAATTAAATCAGACATCCGTTGGTTTGGGTACAAATACTGGGATTTAGCTATACTTACCTTGATTCAAAAACTGTCAATAATTGAAGTACAGGCCCTCAAAAACCATAATGACAAGTACAACTGTATTACTGTGTATTTCGATTGTACGAAATCTTTACACTAAGCGAACCAACTATATCTCATTTTATACGAAGTGCAACTGATATATAACTTTAGTCCATCTTACTTTAGTACCTACAAATTTTATATTTGGGAATTTGGTGTACCTATCGTGTGTAACGGATATGCTGATATCTGAAAGTCAGTTACTCGTAGCGATATTTAGAAACTATATCTTCTTATCTGTAAAAATACAGAGTCCTTAACATTTAGGCTAGTACACTGAGGCATAAGAAAGTTAGGTATTATTGATGTAAAGAGAGTGGCGCCCTCTCAAGTATAGCATCCAAAAAACTTGTATCTCTCTCTTCCTTGATTCAGAAATGAGCTCCTAAGTTACTTAACCATAACCTTGAGCAGCGATGCTAGGTATCCATCTCAGATTTTTCTCATTTGTGTATTATGACGGTACCCTCAAGAAAAACTATTGTTATTATTGTCCATTAAGAATAGCGATCACCGCGTGCTTTATTTTCTTTACAAATTCCTACCCTTGAACATTTCACCCTTACCTGGACAATTTTTCTCGTTATATAAAATGCAGTAAGCATCACTTCTAACTTTCAGCTTATATAAATTGCACCTGCCACCTTTTCATGCACTTTCTTTTTAAAATGAATGAAGGTATCATTTTGCGGAGATTCCAATGTTTTATGCGACCTAGGGAGGTTAAGGAAAACCTTTTGCATACCTTCTTATTTACCTTTAACGGTTACAAATGGCCTTACAAAGTGATGTATGGGATTGCGTCCAGCCGGATATACGTTGCTTAAAGAAATTTATTGTGAGAGAAACCTGGGAAAGAATGTTTTAATTTCAATGCAGGCTCTGAAACTTTATCGTGGCATGTTTTGTAGGTCGCTGCTTATTTCAAAATCTTCCGACCTTCATAGGAGTATCATGATTTTATTGAACCATGCGATTATATACAACGCGGTTTGATCTAAGCCTTTACATCTAGGTCTCTGTGGAACATTTTTTTTGCCTAGACCAGTATGTTTGAAAATGCTGCCCTCGATACATCAAGGCATTTTCGATAACAACTATTCATTGTTGGTTATAATTTAATTTATCCGAAATTTTCTTAGCAACTCATATGTTGGTTGATTTTACCTCTGAAAACTTTTTGCTTTGCAGCAGGCAAACCCTCAGGCATGATCCGTTCTTCAATCTTCATAGGGTATTTTATATTCCAGGAAGTAACGCTCACAGAACACCCAACACTTCTGACCGTTCTAGATGTAGGTTGGTCTCCCAAGTCTCCAGGGCATCACTCTATTGCTGACGCATACGTTTGCGTGGGTTACAAGCACCACTGGGATGTTGTAAACGGCCGAACTGGACAAGCCAAGCATCTACATGCTGTAGACGCCGCCAGAGCTAAGCTGGTTGCAGCTGTAGATTTGTATGAGGACCAAGAAGTGCAACTGCTACTCTGCTATAACCGTAAGTACGGGATAATATGTACTCATGAAACCAACATAACGTAATTTTTAACCGGTCCTTTTTATAAATTTTAGTAATTAATGCTCATTTGCCCCTCAAGTTTCTCATCAAACAAAGCACTAGACTAAATGATCTTTAATTCTCTTTGTATGAAATACAAATCATAATGATTTGTTGTTCGCTCGTCTTAATTTCTAGATTCAAATATCGCTTTACTCAACCATAATTAAAACCACGTAGGCTGAACGACAATAGTCTAATAGCAATAATAATAAATAATAATAAACAATCTATACTGACACGTTGAAACACTTGTCTATACAGGGTGAGTCAAGCTCAACGCCTCGGATTCTTGTGGCTAAACGATACCACTTTTCGAAAAACCAACTTTGCGAGTGTATGTAGGTCGGGTTGGACTTCATTCTAAAAATAATATACAGGGTCTAATAAAAGCGTGAGATATCAAAGTTATGTTTTTTTAAATGGAACCCGGGATGGAGCCCTTTATATTATTGGATATTTAGGTGAATTTTAGTGTGACTTTATGTATCACACATAGGACTTAAATCAAACCATTTAGCAGCTTTTATAAAACATCGAGGGCTGTGACTTTGCCGTGTCACTAAGCATGAAATGCTTGAGCTTATGTTAGACGGTCGATCTACATTTGCACCTAGAGAAATCGGTAGATTAATTAAGGAAACTTCAATCAGAGATAACTTTTTCATTTTCATTTGACAGCCTTTCTAATGATACATGGTTCTAAATATCAATCTCTTATGGTTTTGATTTAATTTCGAATTTTCAATCAAACCGGTGTTTTTCAATTTTACTACCTATAAGCAACTTAGCAGGCCATGAGATATAAACAAAAATCTGTTCAGATGGAAGAAACCAACTAAAATAGCAGATAGTTATGGACGAACTAAAGTAAAAAGACAAAATTATAAAAATGACACAACAAATCAACTCTAACCAGAACTAACAGAGGTAATACATCTAAGGTCAAAAAGCAGCTGGAGTACGACGAGTAAAGATTGGCAATTCACAAAACCATTATGAATTTTGAAATGAAAGGAAATCTACCACCATATGTTGCTGGCAGTTCAATAGTTTCAGAATAAAATTTCACATTTAGTGACTTAAAAAAGTAGTAACCAATACCCCTGACTGGAGTTCTACAAATTCTTTAGTACTCATAAGCAAAATCGCCGAAAATGAAGAATGAATTAAAAATCTGCTCAAATTATCAAGCATAATTTACGTGGCAGAAAATTAAAGTATGATTTGTCAGTATTCCTTTTTTTGCGATCTTGCTCTTAGATACTGAAAAAGTTAAAGAACTACAATCAGACAGTCAGAGGTATTGTTACTTTTGACTTTGACGGAAATGACTACTGTTTTATACCATTAATTTTGAAATTGCGGTCAGGATCTTAGACTGAAGGCAACAATCGCTGAAAGTTTTGCTTTCATTTCAAAGTTTTTAGTGATTTTGGAAATTTTTAGTCTCTAGAATATCGCAGTAGCTAGTAGGCTGTGAAACTTATCAATTTATGTCGTCCTCCAGCTTCTCTTTGACCTTAGACGTGTTGCCGCCATTGTTTCTGGTTAGAGTTGATTTGTTGTAGGGAATTTTTATAATTCTGTCCTTTTTCTCTAATTCTTCTGGATTTTTTTGCTAAGTTAGTTGTTTTCTTCCATCTGAGTACTTTTTTGTTTATATTTCATGGCCTGCTAGTTTGTTTATAGGTAGGGAAATTGAAAAACGCCGGTTTGATAGAAACCTCGAAATTAAATGAAAACTGCCAGAGCTTGATATTCACAACCTGATATTATTAGAAAGCCTTAAAATTGCACATTTGATCGTATAAAAAAATTAAGCATTCCCATTTGAAAAAATCAAGCTACCACTGATTGAAGTTTCCTTAATTAATCTACCGATTTCTCAAAGTACAAATGTAGTTCAAACTTGACCTAACCTAAACTAATGCTAAACCCACTATGGACGTATTCGGAAAAAAAAGATGAATTAAAATCTGCAAAAATATACAGGGTGTCCCATTTAAATTAAAAAAGTTGACGGTATTTCCGGTTACACCGGAAGTACATTAATAGCTATCATAATGTCTTCGGATGCACTAGACGTCACTACACTTGCCTGCAGATTTTCAGCAATATCACTCTTTCCATTCCAAAGTTATTTGCTTGGTTCCATACTTTATCCCAACCCTGTATAGTGCCTCTGATGTGGTTGGAACAGGTCTCAATTCTGTACTCCAGGTTTTTCATCTTCTGCCTCCTCATCGTTATCAATGTAAACTGAAGAAGACACAGAAGCGACAATGGCATCATCATCCAAGCATTCAGCACTTACAAGATTATCACCAATACGGACAAATTCATTGAACTCATTTTTAGAACAAGGAAAATTGTCTAGAATATTGTTATCATCTTCCTGTCCAACTTTTTTCAGCCATTCGGCTAATGTCAAGTCATCGGCTGAATCCAAATCATTTTCCACATTCAGGAAACCGCCGTCTTGAAAACAATTAAAAATTGTTTGTTTTGATACCCTCTGCCATGCCATATGAAGGAAGTTTATTCCATCTAAGAGGTTGATAGAAAAATGTTCACCCCCACTACCAATAAGATGTACCATTTTCGAAACAAGAAGTCGACGGTAATGGTTCTTTAATCTATGGATGACACTCTGACCCATAGGCTGTAGTTTGGAACTGGTATTTGGTGGCATGAACACTAGCTTGATGCAGTTCAAATTTCTAACATCTGGATGAGCTGGGCAGTTGTCCCCTAACAATATGATTCTTCGGTTTTTACGTTTTAACTCGCCATCCAATTCTAGCAATTCATTCGTAAAAATCTCTGAGGTCATCCATGCTTTTTTATTGAATTTGTAATGTACTGGCAACTGTTTGACATTTTCAAAACATTTGGGGTTTTTCGATTTCTCAATCACCAATAACCTTCTTTTTTCTGTTCCTGTTAAATTTGCCACCATCAGCACAGTGATTCTTTCTTTGGAAGACCTTCAAATTTTTCGCCTTTGAATCTCAATGTTCTATCAGCGATAGAGTGATGCCGTTTTAGGTTCGTTATAAAAGACAGATCTTATGACAATATCAAAGTTTAATGTTCGTTCTATCCGAAAGATTGTTATAAAAGGGTTCGTTATTTGCGAAAAAATTGACACACGTTTAGTAATACCGAAGTTTCGTACCTCTAGATTTGGTTCGTTATAAACGAAAGTTCGCAAAAAGCGGGTTCGTTTTAGGCGGATTACTGTATTAAGAACATAGCTGGATGTTATGGTGATGGGTTGCAGTATGGACGGGCGAAGTTTATCAAGTAGTAAGCCTATAGTAAGTCTTTCCAATATAAAGTTGATTCTCGATTGTATCTCTAATTCTCTAATTAAACATGGTCAATGTTTTCCAAACCAAAGAGCGAGCGAGTTTTTCCAGGTGTGTGCAATATTTGCTCATACAACAAACAGGAAATCTTTAAGATTTTAATTTAATAATGTAATGACCGACTTAATTGGGAAGTTAGTTCGCAAAAAAAACAAAAACTGCTTCTCGCAACAGGTGCCAATCACGACAATTTATTCCAAATTAACTTTTTGTCAAACAATTTGTTCTTAGATAGGTGGCCGAAACGTTCTTAAAAGTTTATCCTTCAACATATTATGCGGTTTTAGTTATGGGCCTGTAAAGCCCCACAAACCCAAAGCATGAACATATGCAATTCATTTTTGACAGCACCCCGTTGTCTTATGATAGTATTTGTATCAAAATAAGCAGTTTTTAGGGCTCGTATTCATAGTTGCTACTTGAGTATTACTTAATACTTTAGTATCTCTCAAGTACTGTTTTGTGTTGTCGTTCGATACCCAAGTAACGAAGCGTCAAACATGACATGTCAACATGACATTTCGTTGCAGCTAAGGCGATTTTGTAGGTTAATTTTGGAGTAAGGTGTTATTACGTCCGAAAAATGGCACAAAACACGAAATACTGGCACAAAACAAAAGGAGATAACAAAAAACATCAAAATGCTTAGACATCGGCATAACAGTTTGACATATATTTGAAATACGAAAACGTCGCCAAATGATTTCCCGCCACCTCGCAGATGTTGGCTAGGAAACAGATAAACAGCTTCCCTCAAAGTTCGCTTGAGCATAACAAATTGGCTTATAAGTGTATGAAATATGGCGACGTCCAGACAAAGATAACTTTCTATTTAGCTACACGGAAATTGCTTTTAAACTACAAGTATTCGATTATCTTGATCGATAAAAGTGGTAGTATAGCTATATTTGCCATAATGAAAGTATTATTACACCATCCACATAGTGTATGTACAGGGTGACCTAATAAGAATGGACGCCGGCAATATCTCGGTAACCGTAATCGTATAACTTCGAGCAAAAAATATTATTAGGTAAATCGGCTAAGAGAAATCACTGGAAATTATTTTCAAGTTCCGCAAGTAGCCGCTATGAGGCATAACTGTTACTGTCAATCAGAAAAACGGCTTTTTCTCAAAAAATATGCAAACAAAGGTATATTATAAATTTTTGCCATCATTTTAGAGCAAAAAGCGATTAACAAAAGAAATCTAGAATTGTTCAGTCTACATGACGGTAGAATTTATAATACACCTTTATTTGCATATTTTTTGAGAAAAAGCCGTTTTTCTGATTGACCGTAACAGTTACGCCCCCTACCGGCTACTTGCGGAACTTGAAAATAATTTCCAGCGATTTCTCTTAGTCGATTTACCTAATAATATTTTTTGCTCGAAGTTATATGATTAACGGTTACCGAGATATTGCCGGCGTCCATTCTTTTTAGGTCACCCTGTACATGTGTATGTACATTTCCATCTCATCATCCCACACGTGGTCATATCCTGGAACTATTTTACATCGCAGATGTGATTAAATCGGTCTACTTGATTAAGCGCAAGACTTGAATACAGCACCCCCTGAAACTCAATTATTCAAATGAAAGCTTTTGGCGCTATTCAAAGAAATTTAGGGAGCAGATAAACATTCCAAAGGCCTCCACCAATTTACTATCACAGTTCTTCTCGCATTTGTACTGATCGAGTTAAGTTTAGTTCTTTGTCATGCAAGTTCAGGCTAATTCTATTATGTTGCAGATACATGCCACTTCCAGAAACTGAACGAAGACAGTTCACCGTCGACTAATTACGATTTCCATTGGAATTCAGTGCCGTGTGATATAGGTGAGTACTCAAGTTTTAAGAAAAATACTACTTTGGAGGAATGAAGCCCATTAAAGGAGTCAGTGCTCATCAAATCGTCATGAGCTTTCTTCTAGAGGGCAATAATTTCATATTCTGTTCTAAACTACATTTTTTTAAATATTCGTTAACTCTAAAACCTCATGGCCAATTCTGTATCATTAAGACCTTCGCAGTTTAGCAGAAACTCAAAAACTCTCTTGTTTAAAACTTTTTTCGATATCTTGAATTATTCTATATCGACAATTTTTTTGTTTCTCTAAACTCTAAAGCAAACATTCTAATCTCCATCCCAATTTTAGTAAAGCACCCAAAAATGACGTTCTGATATTAGAGTTTTTTGTTTCTATATTATTTCTTCACCGCCAATAAATTTACTTTAACCTGCCATAATATGGAAAGTAAAATACTTTTTGAACGTAATCTAAAATTTAAGAACAACGTGCAGTACGTATTTTCTTCGTACAGTTGGCGATTCCAGAGAGCAGTTTTTTTTAATAATAATAATAAAAAAAGCTTTATTGCCGAACAGTGAACATTATTCACATTCTCCTCCTTGCTAAACTAACGTAGGTACATTATGAAATTGTCAACTCTTTGGAACCGGAATAAGTGTCTACATGTAGGTTTTATATATAAAAAAATGTATATACTTCAATATATTAAAACGGCAGACTTGTTAAGATCACGTTTTAAAAGTAACCTTCGACGATTTTTAATTAGCACTAGCGTCTGCTCGTATATACATATATTGGAACCTCAGAGTAATACTTCGAGAGAAGAATTATTACTCTGAGATTGGAACCGCCTATGTGTATAGCATTGATTTTTTGAATACCAAAAAGTTATATACTTCAATATACAGGGTTATTCACGTTATTCGACACGGAGCATTATGGCTAAAGGATTTGATAAAAAAGAAAATAATAATTTCGGATGGATAGAGACCCATAAAGGCTACATTCTAAAAATATTTTCATGTTATACGGGGTGTCCCAAAAACACGAAATGTATCAAAGTTATGTTTTCTTTTAATGGAACACCCCTCATAGTATTACATATTCAGATTCCTTGGTGAATTCTAGTGTGACTTTATGTATCATACATGGGACCCAAAGCGAACCGTTTAGGTGTAAATCACCATTTTCGGTATAAGTAGATATCAGGAAAAAATTGAATATCGCAGAGATTATAAAATACGGAAGGCTGTGACTTTGCCGTGTTACTAAGCATAAAATGCGTCAGCTTTGATGAGACCGTCAAATGTAAATTACGTTTACGCTTTGAGAAATCGGTCGATTAATTAAGGAAACTTCGATCAGCGATAATTTGATTTTTTCAAATGAGAATGCCTAATTTTTTTATACGGTTAAACGTAGAATTTGATAACCTCTCTAATGATATATGGTTGTGAATATCAATCTTTGGTAGTTTTCACTTAATTTTAAATTTTCAAACAAATCAGCGTTTTTCAATTTTCCTACCTATAAGCAACGTAGTAGGCCATGAAATATAAACAAAAACCTGTTCAGGCAGAATAAAACAACTAACTTAGCTGAAAAATACACACTAAATAGACTAAAGAGACAAGATGATAAAAATTCCTTACAACAAATCAACTCTCCCAGAAACAACTGCGGTAACATCTCTAAGGTCAAAGAGAAGCTGGAGTATGGCGGTAATAGATATTTTTTTACAGTCTACTGGCTACCGCAATTTACAAGAGGTTAAAAATTTCGAAGACAATTAAAAACCCTGATATGAAACAAAAACAACCAGCGACTGTTGCTCCAGCACACAACTATCAATCATATGTAATGGTGTAAAAAAGTAGTAATTTGCATCGAAGTCGATACCTCTGACTGGAGCCCTTCTATTTATCAATATCTATTAGCAATATTGCAAAAAAGGAATACTGACAAATCAGATTTAAATTTTCTGCCATTTAAGTTATGTTTTATAATTTGAACAAATTTTAATTTATTCTTCATTTTCTGCGATCTTGCTAATAGGCACTGAAGAATTTTCAGAACTCGAGTCAGATATACTTTTGACTTGAGTTTTGACAGAATTGCATACTTTTTTATATCATTAAATGTGAAATTTTATTATGAAAATAATCAACCGCCTACAACATTGTCTAGTAGTTTTCGTTTAATTTCAAAATTTTTGATGGTTTTGGAAATTGTCAATCTCTAGTACATTGCAGTAGCTAGTAGGCCGTGAAAAATCCATTTCTGCCATACTCCAGCTTCTCTTTGACCAAAGATATCTTACCGCCGTTGTTTATGGTTAGACTTTGTTGTGAGTAATTTTTATAATCTTGTCCCTTTAGTCTGGTTCGTGTGTATTTTTCAGCTAAGTTAGTTGTTTCCTCCTACCTGAACAGGTTTTTGTTTATATTTCATGGCGTGCTACCTTGCTTATAGGAAGAAAAATTGAAAAACGCCGTTTTGTCCGAAAATTTAAAATTAAATCAAAAATACCAGGGATTGATATTCACAATCTTATATCATTAGAAAGGTTATCAAATTCTACATTTAACCGTATAAAAAAATTAGGCATTCCCATTTGAAAAAATCAAGTTATCGCTGATCAAAGTTTCCTTAATTAATCGACCGATTTCTCCAAGCATAAACGTAATTTAAATTTGACAGTCTCATCAAAGCTGACGCATTTTATTCTTAGTGATACGGCGAAGTCATAGCCTTCCATATTTTATAATCTCTGCAATATTCAATTTTTTCCTGATATCCACTTATACCGAAAATGGTGATTTACACCTAAACGGTTCGCTTCAGGTCCCATATATGATACATGAAGTCACACTAGAATTCACCAAGGAATCTGAATATGCAATGATATACGGGGTGTTCCATTTAAAAAAACATAACTGATACATTTCGTGTTTTTGGGACACCCTGTATAACATGAAAATATTTTTAGAATGTAGCCTTTATGGGTGGGTCTCTATCCATCCGAAATTATTATTTTCTTTTTTATCAAATACTTTATAAATAATGCTCCGTGTCGAATAACGTGAATAACCCTGTATTAAAATGGCAGACACGCTATGATCACGTTTTAGAAGTCACTTTTGACAATGATGCTTTTTAATTAGCACAACAGAGAGACATTATTGCGTCTGCCCGTATGTTGGAACACGCCTAAGGGTCTGCCATAGAGTTTTTGAATAAAAAAGTGGGAAAGAATTTACTTGAGTAAATTTAAACGAAACGATATTGACAAAACCGAATTTTTCCCGGACTAGTTTTTTCATGCTGATTCTGAATCTGTATTTAGTTTTTCTCTAGCACCTGTAGTTTTGAATATCTTTTGTATACGGACAGACGGACGGACGGACAGAAAGAGGCTCTACATAAGCTCTCTTCAGTGTCAACATATTGAAACGTCAGATGGCTGCCTATAAAATATTATAGAAGTAATCTAGTAATAATAACAAAAAGTTTTTTATTGGTGTTTTCTCACCCTCATCTCTGAGCATCAGTATGAAATTTTGACCTCCTATCAGATGTGCCTAATATATTCCAAATTATACAAGGTGCTGCAAAAAAGGTGGAACACTCGGCTTCTATGTGCGTTATGAATTAGATAAACAAATGATTTGTGAATTAGATAAAAAAAATGATTTGTAAAAAATTATTTGTATCATTCATACAAAATATTTTAATCATATTGCCTAGCTATTCTACTATCGTGACGACGTGACGTCGCGTCGGTCGTTATTAAAAATGGCACTTAAAAAACATTGACGAATCCTAAACAATACAGTACTGATCATTTAAACAACTATTTTTATTCAAATTTGAGCTCTATAATTCAGAATTCATTGTATTATTATTAATGTATAGGAATTTCCAACGCCTATCAGTTAAACTTTCTTCAAACCTAGATACCAACAACATGGCTGTATTTATACAATTATACCAAAGTTGTTTGAAATGATTCATAGAAGTACGTTTTAGATTACACAGCATGTTTTATTTGGAATCACGGTCGCTTAAGCCCGTTCCTGCTAAATTAATAATGAAAGAAGGCAACCTTTGCATAACCCTATTGGCGATTCCAATTACCGATGAGGGCGCTGGCGTTTGTAAACAAATATGGAGGATAGCAGGTATCCTGCACGCTGTGACACGCTTTTCGAGGAAATGCGTGGCAATGAATGCTTTTATCATAGTCTTTTTTGGAGTGGCAGCCATAAACACTACAGTTTGTATTAAACTTGCTAGCCTTTCTTGATTTGAAGCCTGATGTAGATGCCATATTCTTGACAGTAGCGTCTGAAGAAGGTCCGAAGAAATATTCTAACACACTATATACCAATTAACAAAGCATAAACTCGAAAACACGACTGAACGAAGAAACATAAACGGCATATAAACGGTTAATTGCATGTTAATTGTGTGTCGTCCGAAATTCGAGTACCTGCTTTGTCAGTGTAGATTTTTGCCGCTAGAGGTCTCATCGATTTTTGGAATTGCCAATATGATTATGAATTTCCATTTTTTGCTTTTCAGTGTGTGCATTCCCGTATGTCATAGCGTTTACCTCCAACTCTATGGAAATCCGGCTGATCGTAAACGGTAACCTAATACACACTATGACAATGCCGAAGCTGCAGCTAATAGCATCGAAGAACGACATTTTCTTCTGTACGACAGCGCCAGAGTTCTTCCCCAACAAGACAGATCGGCTACTGATGGTTGATGTCAGACAACAAGAACTTCAGAAACACTCACCTCCATCTAGTCCAAATGGTAAGTAATTACTACCTAACTGTAATACTTAGCCCACTATACTTCAGACTTCAGAGAGTTATTTCTTTGACACGAGTTCAGAATTCGTAGTTTACACTATCACCTACGAATTACGCACACTATTTTCCCTACGATAATCAAAAGCAAGTTAATCACAGTCGAGCATGTTCGCAAGCACGCAAGGCGGCTTGCACTGTGCACAAAAACAAAAAATTGCATCGCGAATACCGCTAAAATTAACACATTTCGATAAAACTGCATCAAAATTAAAATTTTAAAAACATGTAAACAGTTGTCAAAACATTTAAAAGACGTTTTTGGTAGTAAGGGGGTCAGGGTTTAGTTCTCGCTCAGCCTTAAGGCTATTTGTGCATCCCCAGTCAAACGCATCAGACTCCCATCCCAAGCTCTTTGCGAACTTTGAGATGCATTGGACTATGCTCTCCTGTCTTTTCTTCTGGCCTACATTCAGATAGGAGTTCATGCTTTCACTCAAGCCAGGACGGTCGAAGATCACATGCTTAGCTTCTTTGTCTGCCTCACCGCACTTCCTGCATAATGGGACTGCCACATCAATCCCCAGCTTTTGCAGGTGTTTACTGAACATCCAATGGTCAGTGACAAATCCACCTTTTGAAGTCTCTTCCTGCTCAATCTGAGAGCGTCTGTCCCGGCGCCTCTGGTGCTCATTCGAGACCCAACTGGTGACAACTATTCACACCATGTTGTATGATATACTACATGCTGGCCCAATGAGAGGAAGTTCTGCATCTTCCTTGGCACAGCTATCAGCCCTTTCATTATCACCCACTCCTATGTGACTAGGCACCCAAGATAATGTTACGTTGTTGGTCTTTAGGGTATCAAGGCAGTCCCACACTATTTTTGAAGTATAGTGGTTACTTGCCAAGGCCAACAGAGCCGCCTGACTTCAAGCTGTATCCTTTATCTATGCATATTCTGCCGAATTAAAAAATTGTGGCTATTTCTGTCTGGAAAACGGTAGCCAGTTTGCGTAGGCGGAGGTTCCGCCCAGACCTAACACCCCATATGCCTCCTCCTGTACCTGATGAATATTTGGAGCCATTAGTGTACCAAGTAATAGCATTCAACGTATGTCGAAGTTCTCCTAGAGCTCAATCCGATCTGTTGCTTGAGTTGACCTTATATGGGATCTCGGTGCCCACAACTCTTATTAGCATTCTGTCGAATGGCATATCAAGTATGACGCACCTCATTCAAAGAAGCTCAAGCGTCTGCCATTTCATATTTTCTTCTGCATAGTTGTCTTCCACGCTTCTTTCTTGTTTTCCTATCACTTTTTTTTACCATGCCTGGTACTTGGGGTCTCACAGCTGACCAGGCTTACGAAATTATATGATACAAGACGAAAGGCCACTGACTGCTCTAACAACCAACAATCACTTGACATGAGACAATTTAATATTTGCCTTTTATTCCATGCTCACGAGAAACCAGTAATTCATACGAAAACCGCATATCACACCGCTGAAACTGAGCATTATTATGTCATGCGCTTGGTGCATAACGTGTTGCTTAACTTTGATATGTCATGCGCTTGGTGCATAACGTATTGCCTAACTTTGAGCATCTACCTCACTGTGATGTCGGCTGTGATGCGTGCTGAAGATATTAGGCTGTCAGCAACAATCGCTGGTAGTTTGCCTTTTATTTCAAAGTTTTTGATGGTTTTGTAAATTTTTATCTCTAGTACACGGCAGTACGCAGTAAAAAGTGTCAATTTCTGTTGTAGTCCAGCTCATCTTTTACCTTAGATATGATACCGCCGTTGTTTCTGGTTAGAGTTGATTTGTTGTGAGTTATTTCTATATCTTCTCTGTACACCAGTTCATCTCTATCTTCCTGATAAGTTAGTTGTTTCGTTCCATCTGAACAGATTTTTGTTTATATTTCATGGCCTGCTAGGTTACTTATAGCACCGTACATTAACAAAGACAAGTAGGGTCACTCTAAGCTCCGTCCCCAATGTGGTCTTTCCAGCTGTGCACTTGAATACTACGCAAGCTGGCGGATTCTGGCACCCGGCGATCTCGAGCAGTAGCCGAACGCTAACAGCTGTGGTTTACAGGGTCAGTCCGCTTAACACCACCTAACACTTGATTCTTAAGTTTTTTAAATTCATTTTCCAAATTCGTGTTTCCCGGTTCTTTAACCTTTTGTTTATAAATTTTGACTCGGTTTTCAATCATTTCGAGAATTTCTTGATTTATCCAGTCGTTATTTTCACGTATCTCATACGTCTTTTTGAATTCCAAATCTTTTTTACAAGAAGTGATTAAGTCAACTAGTTCCTGAAATGATTGAACTTCTGTAGTTTGAATATTCTTTTCTTCAAATTTTGAGATTATTTTTTTATGATCTATTTAGTCTGTTTACTCCTTTTCTATATTTTGTCGCAAGTACTTTTATGTTTATACCTAAGATTATTGACAAAAAATTATGAATGATCAGCCTGTTACTGTTACTTTACTGCTTGAATCGTACATTTCAAATTACTACATCTATCAGACAAAACATGATCTATAATACTCCTTGAGCTATTTGCCACCCCAGTAGCTGCATCTGCAGTTATTGTGTTGAATGGTTTATTGAATAATAAATTATATTCTGTCTATACTATAGAATTCATTTCTATTGACCCCCGTATAAGTGAACGTCGACCGTTGACGTCGACAATATTCTACAGTCGGATTCCCTGTAAGAAACGAGACCGCACGAAGGAAACACCTCTCATATCGAGGCGGCTCGCATTTGTGAGACTCACATCAAAGTCGGCACGGCGAGTGACCTTACTTGTCTTTGTTAATGTACGGTGCTTATAGGGAGAAAAATTGAAAAACACCGTTAGAAACGCTATCACATCTTATATTTTAATGTATAAAAAATTAGGCTTTGTCATTTGGAAAAATCCGGTTGTCTCTGATTGAAGTTCCCTTAATTCTCCAAGAACAAAAATAATTAAAATTTGTCCGCCTATCCTAAGCTGACGCATTTCATACTTGGACACATGGAAAAGGTCATCCTAAGTTTTACAATCGCTGCGATATTCAATATTTAGCTCTCACTGTTACTGAAGTGAGCTTATGCAGAGCCTCTGTTTGTCCGTCTGTCCGTATACAAAAGATAGCCAAAATTAAAGGTGCTACAGAAAAACTAAATACACATTTGGAATCAGCAAGAAAAACTAGTCCGGGAAAAATACGGTTTTGTCAATATCGCTTCCAGTTAAAAAAACTTTAATTTTGTATACCAACAAATTCCACAGTAAGAGCGCCGTTTGAAGTTACTCAAGTAAATTATTTCCTACTTTTTTCTGATATCTACTTATACCAAAAATGGTGTTTTCCACCTAAACGGTTCGTTTAAGTCCTATATGTGATACATAAAGTCGCACTAGAATTGTCCGAGAAATCTAAATATGCAATAATATATAGGGTATACCATTATAAGACATAGCTATGACATGTCACACTTTTATTAGCCACCCTGTATAAACGTCTATTTTTTAAATGAAGTTCAACTCGCCATACACACACCTACATAGTCATTTTCCAGAAAAGAGATATCATTTGGTCACAAGAATCCGAGGGAATGAGCTTGACTCCCCTGTATTTACAGGTCAGGTAAGTTACAGTCCTCATAGTTCCTTGAGGATGTTCCGTACAATCACAGACGAAACCTCGACGTTTAATGCAAATCAGATGCTGGTTCCATCCGGAAGTGAAGAATTTTCTAGTAACAATATGCCTTGGAAACTTGAACAATACAACTTCGCCCAAAGAATCGTTTGCTGAATCTATACCCTTTTCAGCGTCCCCAGACATCCGACCGCTGCGCATCTACCGTATTCCCCTTCACGCCTTGAGCCGTCCTTCTGCAGCAGTCCACAACCACCCCTCAAACACTGCATCGCCGGCCACACCCGTCTGGCGTTCGGCCGACTCCAAGCTGGCACCACCCCCAATTGTCACGGGAGGAGCGACCACAAATGGCGGCAGTACTTCTCCCACTCCGGACGCTACGACGACGCATCATCACCATTCGCACGTCAGGGTGTCAAGAAGCGCGACTAGCTCGCCCATACCACCCAATAAAGCGAAGGCTTCGCCTAATGTGAAATAGAGTGAGCGGGGCTAAGATAAGGCGGAGCCTCGTACATTGGGGCGGAACAAATACAAAGGCTAAACAATTGTGAGTGAGTAATAGGCAGTTTTAAAGGTCAAAGGAAACGTGGGTATTGCGAGATTTACGAAGATAGAAAACAATCAGATATTATATACGGCAAGTTGTGAAAAATTTCTTGCTTAGGACTGGGGAGTCAACCGGTAGGTGTAGACAGATAACATCTTGAAGGGAAAAACCCTTCACCAGTTTTATTAAGTATACACCCCTTGCAACCTCCGCCCCCAGGCTCAGCCTCTTGAAAATTTTAAATTACAAGGGGTATAGAGTAATATCTCGCTTCAAAAGTATGTCGAAGTCCCTTATTTTGACGCAAACGTCAACATTTTTTAAATCGGTCAATTATTTTTCTAAAAAATGAGAAAAATCTTTATGTATCTTAATTTGTTCAAATGGAAAACAAAACCGACGAAAATATTATTTTTTATTGCAATAAGCGTTGTCGCCCAAACAATGATAGAAGTGATGCTTAAATTCTTGACGGACAGTTACAAAAACATGTTGTGGGATATCATAGCTACTTTCGATGATGAGTTGACGAAGGTCATCCAAACTTTCAGGTTGGGGACTAAACATAATATATTTTAAATGGCCCCATAGAAAAAAGTCTGATGGCGTCAAATCAGGAGATCTAGCAGGCTATTCTATAAGCACTTTACGCCCTATCCTTTTATCTGAAAACGCGTCGTCTAGCCATTTTCGAACCGGAAGAACATAGTGAGAAGGAGCGCCATATTGCTGGAAATAAATTTCAATGGTTTCAGTGACAAGCCGATTGATGGTATTTCCCAAAATATCCAAATAAACGTCTTCATTTAAATTTTCATTAATAACAATGACCCAATCACTGTCTTTCTCCAAAGATTGCCCATGTATATCTGCTACCTGCAGTTATGCTCATTAACAGATCTAGTTAGATAAAATATGCATTCATCCGTGAGGCAGATATTCTTTACATGAATGGTGTTACCAGTATTCGTTGTAGTCATTTGTTCACAAAACTCAACTCGCCGATCGAAACCATCTTTGGTTAACTCTTGAACCATTTTCATTTTGAATGGATAAAATTTATGAAATTTAGTAACTATGTGTATAGAACCAAATTAAATGTCAGTCGGATCCACAATTTTGCGTAATGAAGTACATATTAGGATTTATGCCAAAATGACCCAAAAGTTCAACTTGAGCGACTTCATCCACAACTTACCGGTTTATATTTTTGCAACAGTCCCAGTTTGAGTAAATTTCGTAACAACGTCCAAAACATACCAACGCGAAGTTATCTTCCCCGGATCACTGGCGTTACACGGTACGGCAGTTTGAAGAGCACATTAATTGCCCAAAAGGGCACCATAAATTGAAATCAATTCCACTGTTTTTGCAACTATCTGTCAGGTATTTGAACATCGCCCTTTGACCACTAATGGCAACAATTTGAACACTTATTGCAATAACAAGTGGTATTTTTGTGTGGTTTTGATTCCTATCTGAACAAATTAAAAGATACCTACATGCACATTTTTCTCATTTTCTCGAAAACGAATCGACCGATTCAAAAAAAATCAAACGTTAAAATAAAGGACTTCGACATACTTTTGAAACAAGCTATTACTCGATACTCTTTGTCATTTAAAATTTTGAAGGGGATGATCCTGGGGGGGTGGACAAAGGGTACAAGAGGGGAAAGTAGTTTCTGGTTAAAAAGTTGTATCCCTTGTCAAATCTTTTGACGAGTGTCGGCGTTTTTTCTTTGAATCAGTGGTTTTCGATAAATCCGTGGTGGGAAGTTTACAAATGAACACCTTGTAAAATACTTTCAATGTCGGCAGATTAGGAATTGAGGCGGAAATATATACAGAAGAAAACTGTTTCATTTTTTAAATCTATTCGTGTAAGCAATGGCAAATAATAGAATATTTATTGAACATGATTTTATTACAGTATCTAAAAACTATGATCACCCACCATAAGGTCTATTTTTACAGAGAATCACAAACCAGTCAGAGCCAATCAGTATTCCCCATTGCAGTTGTAAAAATAATTTCTGACTAGTACTGGCCAATCAAATTGACGCTGACTAGTTTGTGATTGCTGTAAAAACAGACCTATTATCTAACTCTACTACCCTAGCAGCTAGGAACATTAAAAACTAAAAAAGCAGCAAATCAACAAAGTAACAGAATTTGAATTAGTGTTAATTTTTATCTAATAATTTGGGTATTTGGCTGTGGCAAAGTGCATACAAACCAGCAATTAAAACAAATTTAGTGTTTCTTTTACCAAGGGAGGCTTGATCCAAAACAAGTTGACCTAATAGTAGTAGTTTATGGATCAAAATCAAAATAATTATAGAGCAACCACGCTCAACATAAGGAATAAAAAATAATTTTTACAACTAGGTGGACAAAACTGCATGTTGACAGTTATCAAATTAGGAAAAAATTCAAATGAGTAACTCTGTTGTGGATTATTGACTTCTGTGCAAGAATATGCCTGAGGCCATCTTTCTTGCCTGTCTCCTATTGCATGGCCAGTTTCGAAGATACCCCACTTTTATAATAAATAGCAAATCTTACAGGAGAAACTAAAATGCATTAAAAAATCACAATGAAAAATGATGAGAATTACATCTCAAAAATATTGAGAATTGAGTGCCTCCTTTGAAATATTTGTTGTGTAACAAGCATCCAATGATGATGAAATCAAGTACCAATTGCAAAATTATGTCAACTCGCTTAAAAAAAGCTCGACAGAAAACTAGCAATTATTTATGAAGCTGCTCTAGAACGCGAACTATAAAAATGTTTAGAGTAAAAATGTATCTATAATGAGTTGTATCATTACAAATCAATTTCTCAAAACTGTTTGAATTAGAAAAACTTTTCTTCAGTATCAAACACTGAATTTTTATTATTCCCTGGTATTCCTAGAATAATGGTTGGCTCTATACGATTTAGCTAAATAAATACATTTGCAGCGTCTTAGTTTCTTATAGTTTGGGTATTTTTGAATATGCTGGTATTGTGATGCATGAATATAGTCAATGTTTGTGTATCAATATGAGGGAATTAAGAACCTCAGCGTTTGATGCTCACAGATACAACTTTGCAAAATGATCAATCCAAGCCTTTGTACTTTCTAAAATCGGGAATGATCAGCTATATACCTGCAATTTTATAAATATGTACTGTAGATCTTATATATGGTTACTGAAACACACAAAATTTTATTATAGCGTTACAAATCCTTATGTATATATAATATGGATGAATAACTGTTAATTATTATAGTGAACGATTAGTTCGGAAGATTTTCAAAGAAAGATGCATAGTGAAAGTAGGTATACATAATATTGAACTGTACATCTGTTTTTTTCTATAAATTTTTATCTACTGTTGTGTCTTGTCACATCTATCAAGAGTTATAAATCAAACTGTTGTGAATTTAGCTGTTAAGATAGAGTACTTATCCTGAGATGATACGCGTATATATTTTCATACAAATGCACAACTTCAGAGCACAGTTCTTAATGGTATATAAAAACAGTTGCGAAACGACTTTGCAAACGATATGCTAAAAGTTGATGATAACAAATGAATGTAATTTAATTAGTATTTTCCTCGACAAATAATTAGTAATTTTGCCACTGGTTGGGTGATCTCCGCTTATCGTCATTTGGACCAAACCTATAAATATTGCATAATAAAAGACGGATAAGTACTCGCAATAAAAATTTGTAAGATTATCAACATAGGCTTATATCGTTCTTTGAATAATGTATATATTATAATCTCTTAAAATTCTTGATGAGGATACGATGCTATACAAAATATATGGGTAAAAATGTTCAGTAACGTTTTGGTCAAACAATCTGTACGATTCATCCGGAACTGTAGTAGACTGTAGTCGGACGGTTAATGGATAGACCATAATTTGGAACAGTACTGTAGTTTTCATCAAAAATAAGAGGAAATCAAACTTAACAGATACGTATAGATGATAGTACATTGCCGTTCTCGCATGTTCAAAACCTTCGAACGTGGTTTTGAAAAAGAGGTTACCTGGCGGGGTGACCGGGAGTTTCTGCAAATAGATTTCGATGCGCTATTTCCAAAATTAGATGTTGTATAAGCAAATTTTGAAAATGGTGTCTGAGAGCAGTTTTTTGGCAATACCGTCTTTCCCACTCATTTCACGATAAACATATTTGTATACAAAATTAGACTCGAGGAAGTTTCTACAATTTATGTAATAACCTGTTTTTTTAACAGGTGATATCACTTGTTCAGAGACAGTTTGATGAACGCTGTGTAACTAAATTGGAGTGGACAAACTGATTATTTGTGCTAATTCATTGCAATATACTGAACTGAAAGAAAAATAAGTCATTTCAGAGATATGAATTTTGAAAATACGATCTATATTATCGACTTTTTACATCGAGTCATTTGGTATTTCAGTGTATTGCTTTCATCCATTTGCAATGGATACGTTACCTACGTTCTGTCGCACTACACATCCCATGCCATTTAATGAATATCCATAAGATCTAGCAAGCCACACTATATACTAAATATGCGGAGCGGTTCTGATTGTCACAAGAACTGGATTAACTAGACATACTTTTTGACGGCACGGTGAACCCAAATGTATCACAAAGTAAGTTCCAGAGTACTGGTTCCAACAAAAACTGCCTCATTGCAATGTTGAAGCTTAAATGTAACTTTATGATCAAACAAGCCATGGAATTGCGTATAAACACGAATCATAAAAACCTCAAAATAGGAGTAGCTGACGGTGAATGTGATCTTGTGCTTTTTAAAGCGCTATCTATATCGAACATATCTGTCAGGATGAAAGGGTATTAAGTCATAAAATAAACATTTTACAGGAGATGGTCTAGATGTTCCAACCCTCACATTACGCGTTTCTCTCGATTTGACTTAAACAATGTGGAACATCATCCTACTATTTGAAGCAGGATCTAATTAGGACTTAAAATGCATACCATAGATCTGTTGGGGAGGTACACTTTGAGCTTTATAAATCTGACTTTTGAACTTAAAATTATTTTATTCTTACGCCAAGTCAATTGCTTGCTTAAAATATTACTGAAATGGACTTTTATACTATGTATGAATACCATCGAATATATGGACTTTTGTTGTCGAATGTTTTTGGTGGGGGCTGGACTTGATACTTAATCGTAATTATAACTTCAATAAGGCTCTGCGGTGTAATATGTTTTTTTTATCTGAAAGTAGTCAGGACTCGATATTGTCTGAAAAACCTTATCTCTGTTATTAATCGATATGATTTCGTACGGTATTGCATTTAATAGAGGACTTGATACAGACACTTTTTGAAAAGAAACTAGATTTTGTTATTTTTGGACTTGATACTCTTTTATCCTGAGAAACTGTGAATGACATCCAAATTCTACTAAGTTGCGTTCATGAGGAGAGCCAAGGGCTGGGTCTAAAGATGAACATTAACAAAACTAAGTTCATGGTTGTTAGCAGAAACCACATCCAAAACACTCGAATACACATGAATGAAGAGAACATCGAACGAGTCAACAAATTTAAATATTTTGGATACTTGATAAAGGAAAGAGAGAACCCAGATCAGGAGATAATATCCAGAAATGAACAAGCTAGACAATTTTCATGAAACTTACACTGAAGGCAGTAATTATAAATAAGATCGAAGTGCTCGAAATGTGGATACTGCGACGAATGTTGAATGTCCTGGGTCGATCATGTGAGAAATGAGAACGTTCTCCAGAGAGCCAGTTTAGCAGAACAAGAACTTTTTGAGGTTATAAGGAAGATAAAAATAGCTCACCTTGGACATATAATGCATGGGGAACGTTATCACTTCCTGAAGTATCAGTCTTCAAGGTAAGATCGAAGGAGGGAGAAGAGGAACTGGAAGAAAAAAAGCTGTCATGGCTAAGAAACATCCATAACTGGAGATGAATAAGCAACTTCCAAGAATTACAGAGGGCTGCAATTTATTGGACCATTTGATACATAAATACGTTTGTCGTGAAATTACTCGGAAGGCAGTCGAAATTTGGAAAGAACAGATCGAAAACAATAAAATTTCCAATCTTCAAAAACTACAGGTAGAGATACCATATGGCCAACCTTGGGATGTGAGAGCCTGCACTAGCTTTTTCGGGTTTGTATAAGGGAAGATGTGCTGGGTCGACATTATGTTGGTAGGGGTTCCTTGATAAGATGCAATATATTTTTGATTGTCGATTTTGGCGTTCTGTTTTGGGAGCGACAGATGACCCAGTCCTAAGAATGCTCTTATGCGTTAGGAATCTAACTAAACCAAATAATTGCGGAAAAAACAGTATCTATAGGTTCATTTCTTGGCATAATAATACAGGTTTCTTCAAGCCATTTCGAAGTCAGCAATTTTCTGAATATCTCCCAGTCAATTCTCGAAACGGGCACAGCATTTAGGGATACGCTGTTGAACAAGTTTTACACATATTTTTTGAAGCGCATTCCTCTGATCTGTACCTTTGTCTTTCTTGAAAGATTGAATATAATCGCTGCAGTTCGGCAAAACGGGTCTTATACTCAGCGTTAAATTTTAATGTGAATTGAAGGGGTATATCTTCTTAGGTTCACATAACTATCTTAAATTTAAAAAAGATGTGTATGAATCAACTACTTTTCAAAAAAAAAAATGGGTACGTAGCGCCGAGACAAAAGAGAATGTACGGACATAATAATCAGTAAAAGATATCGCAAGAATATCCAAAGAATGTACGTAATATTATACCGCGTTTTGGAAAAGTTTGGAAACACCTATTATTGGGTAAAATATGCATGGTTCTCTAAAAGAGTTGCAAAATTACACAGTGTTGGTCATAAGATCATGGAGCATCAATTTTTTTCTTAAACGGAATAAAATGTATATATTATTGTCACTTTAGAAGCTGAATTATATTGGTTGTTCCGTCTAAAAACCACCATGACCAAACCGTGTATAATATTTAAATGTTTTATTGTTGATGTTGAATATATACCGCGTGTCCCAGAATTTCCTTGACAATTCTAGGACATGCACAAAAACATTTTTAGAAGCCTTGTATGTTTTACCGTTTCTAAACAAATGTTTTTTAAATAAAAAAAACACCATATGCAAGGTTTCCAGGAATACATGAAATAATCGCACATTACCAATGTTGTGATGTACATAACGTGGATTTATTCCTATAATTTCATTAAATTTATTTCAAAATTGGGGTTACCTAATAATAATGATGATGACAGTGATAGATGATTTACCCCTTTCGAGCGAATTGTACACATCTGTTATCTTGAAAAATGTTGATATAAATGATACAATGATATTAACATAATTATATCACTTCATTGAGAAGTCCTCAACATCCGTCATCTATTTAATTTTTCTGTATCTTTCACCACTGTTTTAGATTATTTTGATGTAAATAGTTTACCTCTAATTCCTCAAAATCTTGATGGGAGCAGTATTGAAATATGGTTGAGGTTGCGGAACCTTTTTTTTGCTTCGGGGTTGAGAAATACCCGTAATAAAGGAATTTTTATTGTTACTTCAGTCCTAAAATCATGAGACGCGGTTTTACGAATACAAGGTTTTTTTACACCAAAGTAACAAGATAGGGGTGTAAATGTCTTGTCAACTTTTTTTTCTGTTTCTTGTAGAAGCACGTGAAACATAAAATATTTTGAATGCGAACTAGAGGTAAACTGAATCTTATTCTGTGATATCGTACTGTACACGATTCATTTTTTCAGTGTGAATAAAAAAAAAGTACATTATATAAGTCTTTCATTTTTTAACAGACGTTTTCTCTTTTAATTTTCAAGATCAAGGCACAAGATCGACTTTTGACACTATCATTCTGGAATATTTTTTTCATTAATTCGTTCTATTTTGATAGTTTGGTCCGCCGTCACTATGATGAACTTGTTTCAACCATGTCTATGTCCTGGTCATCGAACATTGACATAACAAGAAGAGTGACAAAGGGCTTTTACGGAAATATTAGGCCTTTACGGAAACTATGATCGGGTTAACCCTATCAGTTGGATCACTGATCTTGATGTTCGGAAAGTGATCTGGATCATAAATATTTCAGTTCTCTCTTGTACGGTGATTCCGATTGGGTTATACAGATCAGTAGCTATATTCTTCACCATCTGTTTTTTATTGTTAAAACAAGTTTTTCGTTGTTCGATATCCGTTAAATCCATGGAATCATAAATCCCACTTGACAGCTGTTTGGCAGATAACTGATCGATCACTGTTTCCATTTATGCCTTTAGGCCTATTGATCTGGATCCTGATCGATCAGTTATATGTCAATCAGCTGTTTAGTGGCATTTATGATTCTGTGGATTAAACGCAATATCGAGCAACGAAAAAATTGGTTGTTGATCAAAACAGACGGTTAAGAAGAACAGCTACTGATCTGAGTAACCTGATCACGATCACTTACCGTAAAAGAATGAATTAACCCTATTTCTGGCATATCCTAAATCACTTTCCGAACGTCAGGATCAGTGATCCTTGTGACCCGTTTAACTCGATCACAGTTTCCGTAAAGGCTTTAAGCGTCGCCCTCACTACTGCCTGTCTCACACCTCTCTCATGAATCTCGTCCTGCGCATGTCTTGTAAAAGTTTAGCTCACATGCTGTATGAAACCATCGGCGCGGGGTTGGTGGTCGGAAATACCAGAGTTAATAAAAAACAATTATATTAAGCATTGTGTGCGAACCTCGTATATTAGATGTCTTGTAGATTTCTATTAATCCACTTACAAAGGAGCATCGAGTAAGGTGAATGTATCCGTGGCAGAACACAGAATGATCCGGTGGAGACGGATTGTTGAATAATTCTAGCTGTTCGCTGGTAAAAATCTTAATCTTAATCGCAATTTAGATATTTAATGATGAGGATCATGCATGACCACACATTTGACAGTTGAGGGACCGCTGAAATCGGTGAATCTGAACACTGGGAAAAAAGGTATACTGTTCATGAAATGTGGCAAAACTAAAGACAATGAACGCATTTCCCATAATATGTTTATAAAAAAATACAACAGGTCAATAAGGTCGTCCATGTTGACGAGTGCACTTGTCTAGCCTACGTGGCATGCTCGTAAATGTTAATAAACTGTAGAGGTACAGCCTCACAAGCTGCCCTCACAGCATATTCCAGTTTGTCCAGCGTGGTCGGAGGATTGGGTAAATCGCGAATGTAACGACCCATCCAATCACATACTTTTTCATTTGGAACAAATCGGGTGATCGTGGAGGCCCGGGGAGCACCCTGACCTCTGCTTCCTGTAGGAACCTCATCGACACCCTTGCAATATGAGCAAGCACGTCGTTTTACTGGAAGAAATCCTCTTCGACGCCTAAGACATAGCGCCAACTGGTACTAACGCGTCATTCAGATAACGTTGGGTCATATCATTGTGCCACGAATCTCAAGTAAAGGTGACTTGCTATTAAATGCAATGCCACCCCAAACCATAAAACCAATAGGACGGGGTACATGGCGATCAACAGCAAACTGGAGATCACGTCGTCATTCACGTCCGTCGTGTGCCCCCGACAAACCTGGACTCGTCGGAGAAGGCCGTCTGACGCCACTCAGTATACCATTGTCGGTCTTCTTGGCACCAATCTAACCGTTGGTGACGATGATTTGCAGTGAGTGGAAGCTCTAGATGCAGACTATCTGATCTGAAGCCCATTTCACACCATCTGTGGTACACCGCACCGTGAGGATTCATAGATGCCTCCCTATAGCATAGCAAGTGTCAGCAACAGCTCGCGTGGATCACATTCTGTCTCGAAGGGCCAGTAATCGTTGATGACGATATTGCCGGTCTGTAGTTGTCCTACGTGGCCCAGAACCTCTATCTCGCTGCATTCGGCCTTCCTTGATCCATGCGCGCCATGCTGCTACAACTGTAACCACACTATGCCCCATGGTTACAGCAATCGCACTGAAAGAAGTACCACGTTCTCGTTGATCCACAATTCGACCCAGTTCAAAGAGGGTAAATTGGGGCTTTTTCTTCTATCCCATCTATACACAACAAGCTATAGTCTCTCGCCACATTTGTAACAGATATACTTTCTGGGTCGATAAAAAACCATGCTTTGTTTTAACACGTATACAGCTCTTTGAAGGTGCCATATATGTGAATAGCGCTTTAGCGCCTGGATGGACAATAAGTATTGTGTAAGACTTTCGCGGCCATGATCCAATGAACTGCTGGTTCTTGGGCTGTTCGGCCGGCGTCGACACGCTCTATCGCCTTGACGTCGGCGCGCTTCGCTGCTTGACGAACGCCAAGGTGTTCGGCATCCTCAGAAGCTGATTTCACCTCTTCGGCGTGTTCCGAGGGACTCTCGGCATCGGAGCGTGTCGACGCCGGCCGAACAGCCTAAGAACCAGCAGTTCAGCAATGGACAATAAGTGTTAGAGTGGTACTAGAGAGGGTACTGCTAAGCTGCGCACACATTTTTAATGCGAATATCCCTTCTAGGTATTCGGATTTTACTTGCGAGTAGTATACTTTCTTTTCATAATTTCTCGGTTTCTGACCGTCCAGTTATGTTTCCCATCTTCTATACTTGAAGCTTTATTGACTACGCAGTATGGGTTCAAATTATTTAATTGTACAAAATAGCTAAATTTCACAAGGGCTATCGCACTGATCTGTAGAAGAGCTTCCCGACTTAAGAAAATGTACAAATAATCGTAATCCCTTGAATCCCAGCCTCTACGCCTCTGGCGAGAAGCCAGATAACTGGAATGGCATTCACTTTCTAATTCATGGTCAGAGATAACTAGTAACTAGATATTATGTTCAGTCTGTTCAGTCTATTCAGAGCATTTGCCGACAGACGTACACAGATTTAGATATGAGTGACACAGACTTAACTACTTTATATAGTCCCAGTGCATACTCAAAAAGATATCCGAGGGAGGAGATATTTCAGAAGCATTTAGAGATAGTTGAAAAACGTGAGTCCAACTTGCAGTTTGTAATGAAATTTAGAAAAAAAACCCATTTAAATCAGATATTTGTATATTAGAATAAAAGCCAATATTATGAAAATATTTGCTCACATTTTGCACAGGGCACTTAGAGATATTGGTCTAAATACAGAGTTATTCACGTTATTCGACACGGAGCATTATGGCTAAAGTATTTGATAAAAAAGAAAATCATAATTTCGCCATAAAGGCTACATTCTAAAAATATTTGCATGTTGCACAGAGTGTCCCAAAAACACGAAACGTATCAAAGTTATGTTTTTTTTAATTGGAACACCCCGTATATTATTGCATATTCAGATGCCTTGATGAATTCTAGTGTGAGTTTATGTATCATACATGGGACTTCAAGCGAACCGTTTAGGTGTAAATCACCATTTTCGGGATAAGTAGATATCAGGAAAAAATTGAATATCGCAGAGATTATAAAATTTGGAAGGCTGTGACTTTGCCGTATTACTAAGCATAAAATGCGTCAGCTTTGGTGAGACTGTCAAATTTAAATTACGTTTATGCTTGGAGAAATCGGTTGATTAATTAAGGAAACTTCGATCAGCGATAACTTGATTTTTTTCAAATGGGAATGCCTAATTTTTTGATACGGTTAAACGTAGAATTTGACAACCTTTCTAATGATATAACGTCATGAATATCAATCTCTGATAGTTTTTATTTAATTTCAAATTTTCAACCAAATCGGTGTTTTTCGATTTTCCAACCTATAAGCAAGCTAGCAGACCATAAAGTATAAACAAAAACCTGTTCAGGTAGAAGAAAACAACTAAATTAGCAGAAACATGCACACGAACTAGACTAAAAGGACAAGATTATAAAAATTACTCACAACAAACAAAGTCTAACCAGAAACAACGGCGGTAAAAGAGAAGCTGGAGTATGGCAGAAATGGATTTTTTCACGGTCTACTAGCTACTGCAATGTACTAGAGATTGTCAATTTCCAAATTCATTAAAAATTTTGAAATGAAACGAAAACTGCTAGACAATGTTGTAGGCAGTTTATTATTTTCATAATAAAATTTCACATTTAATGATATAAAAAAGTATGCAATTCTGTCAAAACTCAAGTCAAAAGTACCTCTGACTGGAGTTCTGAAAATTATTCAGTACCTACTAACAAGATCGCAGAAAATGAAGAGTAAATTAAAATTTGTTCAAATTATAAAACATAACTTAAATGGCAGAAAATTTAAATCTGATTCGTCAGTATTCCTTTTTTGCAATATTGCTAATAAATAATAGAAAATAGAAGGGCTCCAGTCAGAGGTATCGACGCAAATTACTACTTTTTACACCATTACATACATATGATTGATAATTTCATGCTGGAGCAACAGTCGCTGGTTGTTTTTGTTTCATATCAGAGTTTTTAGTTGTCTTGGAAATTTTTAACCACTAGTTAATTGCAGTAGCCAGTAGACTGTAAAAAATATCAATTACTGCCATACTCCAACTTCTCTTTCACCTTACAGATGTTATCACAGTTGTTTCTGGGAGAGTTGATTTGTTGTACGGAATTTTTATCATGTTGTCTCTTTATTCTATTCCGTCTATATCTTTTTTCTAAGTTACTTGTTTTCTTCCATCTGAATTAACATGTTTTTTTTTTATATTTCATGGCCTGCTACGTTGCTTATAGGTAGGAAAATTTAAAAACGCCGATTTGTTTGAAAATTTAAAAATAAATGAAAACTACCAGAGATTGATATTCACAACCTTATATCATTAGAAAGGTTATCAAATTCTACGTTTAACGGTATAAAAAATTAGGCATTCCCATTTGAGAAAATCAAGTTATCGCTGATCGATTAATTGACCGATTTCTCCAAGCATAAAAGTAATTTAAATTTGACAGTCTCACCAAAGCTGACGCATTTTATGCTTAGTAATACGGCAAAGTCAGAGCCTTCCAAATTTTATAATCTCTGCGATATTCAATTTTTTCCTGATATCTACTTATACCGAAAATGGTGATTTACACCTGAACGGTTCGCTTCAAGTCCATGTATGATACATAAAGTCAAACTAGAATTCACCAAAGAATCTGAATATGCAATAATATATGGGGTGTTCCATTTAAAAAAACATAACTTTGATACATTTCGTGTTTTTGGGACACCCTGTATAACATGAAAATATTTTTAAAATTTAGCCTTTAGCCAAATACTTTAGCCATAATGCTCCGTGTCGAATAACGTGAATAACCCTGTATATATTATCCGTCAATTTGTTGTTATATTCCAAAGTGATCCCTTGATCAATAATTGTATTCCTTATTTCGGATCAATCCTTTGGATTGAAAAGTAAATAAATTTTTGCCTATAAAATATATATAATATAGATTCTATCTGCAGATGATTGCAAAGGTGGAGTAGAAAATAAAAAATTTAAAAATATAATTTAATTTATTTAATTTTCATTTATATATTTGTAACTGTCATACAAATTCAATGATATATTACCTTGTTTATACAAGGTACGTTTACAATATATTTCAATTTTGAGGTTTTCGTTCATGACATTTGTTTCGCGGTGATTTCAATCTACCTTGAATTGTACAGTTCTTACTGTATTGTATGTATTGTATCATTTTTCAGTAAATAAGGAGGTGAAAGAAATCAAATCGGACCTATACAAACCATATGGTAAAGGAAAGAGGGAGGTTTACCACATTTACGGAACTGATTTAGATAACAGTAAGTCCTGTATAATAATACCCTGAAGCAATAGTACGAAAGTACATACTAAGCCAAACGTTTTTGTGTCGAGATAATAAAAATGTCGGATTTCAAAAAGCCAAAAAGTTGTAGAGAGTCCTCGTGAGTCAGGTAAATTTGTAAAATAGGAATTTCTTTAATAAACATTTGTTTTATAATGGCAGATTCAACCAAATTGGGTAACAAGGTTAGTTGAAAGATCAATAACTCAAAAATTGGTTTTCTCACAATATTTTAAGAAACTAATAAAATTTCGGTAGTTAAACGAATTTCAATCGCTAAAAAATTTTGAAGCTTACGCCTAGTATTTATGGATTTGCCATGGCAGTTTTGCAACCTGGAGGTGAAAGGTGCATAGATGTATATTCTTGACACATGAAAAATTCCTATAGATTATCACCCTGCGAGTTTCATTTGAAACTTGAGAAAAATACCTTTTATAGCGATATTTTTCTATTTTTCATTTTTCATCAAGAACACAAAAAATGGGGTCTCACAATTAGTACCAACAAAACAGGATTCTGCGGAAGATTTGAGGCATATGGAGTGATTGGAGCTGTAAACACGTATAATAAGTCCCTAGGTGTGATAATTACGAAACATGGCTCAGGTGCAGTTGAAATAAGGAATCGCATCCGACAAGGAATGTACGTCACTAAATTACAGATATCCTATTTGTGGAGTATGCAAATAAAGAGTGACTAAAAAATTAGCCTGTACAAGACAATGGTGGAGGGCATCGCCACCTAGCGAGGTGAAGTTTGGGAAGCAACAGAGGCAATGAAGAAAAAACTTCTAGCGATAGAAATGGGATACTGAAGCAGTTACTGTAGACTGAGAATCCAGAACAGATTGAGAAATAGAGACATAAGATCAACATCGCTACCGGCATAATTGTTATAGTGGATGCGAAAAGGTTGAGATCGTAATATGCATATGATATGAAATATGTATATGTTTAGAATCAGATGATATTATAATTACCTAATGTATTCCCCACCATAAGGCTCAGCCTTCTAGAGGTGGCATTATTTGTAATTTTCTTGTAAATAAATGAATGAATGTCGAATGGTCGACAGCGGATGGACCAAAGCAGTTCTTCAGTGGACACCTACTTAACGGAAAAGGGGAGGAAGACCTAAGAAAATTGGAGACAAGATGTTGAGGAAGCCATGAGGCAGATAATCCTGTCAGATGGCGACTAGAGAGACCGTAGGCTGTGGAAGACATGATCTTTAGCGACAACAGGAGTAATATCCAAGTCGCAAGATGATGATGATGATGATGATTATTATTTTCCTCGCTAATAAGGGAATGACAAAAAACAGGTCAACTACTTTCGTCGGGCTGTATGTCATCTGTCGCCTGTGCTTCTTACAATCGAAAGTTATCGAGGAAAGTTGGACGAGGATTACTGCCACAAGGACAAAACAATTTTTATGCATGCACAAGTGTAGTTTAACAAATTTATCTTGTGAGACTCGTGCATTTCAAAACTCTTGTTAAATATGTTAGGGTTCTGTTAAAATGGACTAGAACATAGCAGGATAGACTAGATAAAAATAGAATATAATAGCATAGAACAGGATATAATAGAACATTATCTGATATTCAATTATAAATTAAACTACAAAATATGCAACCGAAAGAACAGTTCAATATGAAAAAGTATACTCGAGTCACGATATAAAAAAAGACACAATATTTTTAATTGGCTGTTTCAGAATACATCTTTATTTACAATTTTCTCAAAAAACAGGTGCTCCAATTTTTATATTTATTCACGGAGGGTATTGGCAAGAAGCTCTAGTCACACATGACACCTATGTATTCATCGCCAAGAACTTGCACAAACTAAACGTAAAAACCATATTTATTGGATACGAACTATGCCCTAACGTGACTGTGGAACAAATACAGAAAAACGTTGAACACGCATTGAGGATATGCTTAGAATATGGGAAAAATATGAAATCTAGGTAAGTAAGCATGTTATTTTTTAATTACTTCCTCAAAAGATGTGTTCAGATATATTGGTGCATAGTAATGTATTCCGCGACCAACTAGACATATGAATATCAATTTATTACGTAAAAACATTTTGCTGGGTATGGGGTGAAGTTGAGGTGGTGGGGATGGTGATAATGGGGGAACATTTTTTCGTATTCATAATTATAGCCTTAGCAAAAATTATCATTCTGTAGTTTACAGATTTATCCCAATATTGCCTTTGAAGTCATACCTGTAGACATGTGATTCTCAGATACATATATAAATAACACTTGATAATTCTATAAACTATGACGTGCAAACTAATAGCTTGGTTGTAATGAAATTTTGACCCGTATTACTACCACAACGGAGATGGGCGATTAAAGGAGATGGGCGATTACATATTTCTTTAAAATCGTGCCAGCGGTGGCGGACCAATCATCAAAAAACGAAAAATATTAAAACTGATCCAACTTTGTTTTGCGGTGTTCTAGATGCTTGTCTATTTGTTTTATTTAATACTTCGCAACTAGTACCTCTGGTAATATCCAAAGTAGCCTGGAACTCTGTGCCTTGAGGCGTAATATTTTACATATCCATAGTGACAGCAACCATTTCCAGATATATTGGTCGTCTAACAATAAATCTAGTTAGGTACGGATCCTTTATTCAACCACGTCCTAAAACTTATTTCAAGGAGAATAAGGAGCAAACGGAAACAAACGTAGAAGCAACGCCTTCATCATCTTTTTCAAGCACATAGAAGAAGCAGTAGGGGTACCAAAATAGACTGCCCAAAGAATTTTAAAAAAATACAAATACCATCCATATAAGTTTAAGACAGTTCAACATTTGCATCCTAATTTGTGATAGAAACTCACCATTTAATTTTTGAAACAGCCCAACAAAGACGCTTTGCGGTTGTGGTATCGTGTTTTATTTTAGGACAACGAATAGGCCTACCGAATCTATGAAAAAGGTCTTACAGCACGTAGATACCTAGATATTCTTGAGGAAGTCATACCAGAATTACTCGAAGATATTCCCTTAGTAAATTATGATAATATAGATACCTTCAGTAAGATAGTGCCCCAAGCCATAACACTGGACTTCTAAGACCATTTTTAAATGACAACTTCCCTCACAAATGGATAGGTTTCAACGGACCTGTAAGATGCAAAATAAAGTATATAAAACACGACTCTACGACGGAGATCAATAATTCTTTTAAATGGCATTAAAAGGATGCGAAAAATGTGGAAGTTTTGCATTCGAGAAAATGGTCTCCAATTTGAACAACATCTCTAAAAGCTCTTGGATGTTTTTAATTTTTGGTTTGATACCTAATAGGTTCAGATATCAGATATATGTTGATATTCTTTAGATATAATGTTGTTTTGTTTCTTAATTAACGTAATAATGGACTATTATAAGTAATATTTATCGAACGCTATCACGAATAGTAGTTAATAACGTATACGTACGTGCTCTATAGAGCACATTTAAATAATTAAAGTTTCAAAGTATTGAGTATGCATTTTAATAATTGTTTACTTGGATATTGGTTTTAATAGATTAGTCATGGCCTACAGCTAAAAATAAAGTAAAAAATGAAAAAATTAAATTTTGAATTTAGTTTTCAGAACAACTTAATACTAATTCATATTTTTGAAAAGTCTGAATTATTTCCAATTGACGTAAAAAATAATAAACAGAAGAAAGAAAGGTTAAAGTAAGAAAACTCAAATTACATCACTGGATTCTACAGAAAAAATCCCTATATAAGGATTTTTTAACTTTTAAATAACATAAAGTCAGCCGAAATACGAGGGTGGTCTCAAAATCGATAGTTTTCGACTTCACCCTGTATCTCAAAAGCCAAGAGGGCCATGATCATTTTGTTGACGGCATCTTCAGTTTCACAAAAAAGTAGCATGCTATCGCGAAAACCTCAACCCTTTGTCTTAAAAAATAACCGAAATACCCCGTAAAAATGCCCAAAATGGGATACACTGTACGCTTGTCATTCCAATTTCAGGGTCTCACTATTTTGCTGTGCATTTAAAACTTCGGAAAACAAACTTCAATGGTGTTTCTTGAATTAAGAAGTGTCTTTGTGCATACATGGAATCTTGAATACAGAAAATGTGTAGGGGATGAAACTAGGGCTATTGGGAGAAGATCCCGAGTAAAGTTACTTGAAGCCATTTTTATCAATTAGAACATAGACTTCAATTAATTTAATAGATTAAGACGATGCTGTTTTACAATCATTTAAATTAATGAACAATTTTGTGTCTTTAGAGATTTCCTTTCTTCTAGTAATTCTGCAACAATTAGTTCGCTCGCAAATATTTATGAACACCATAGAAACGTGCGCCTTCAAATGCCTCATAAAAAACCATTGTTATTAAGGGCCGGTTTCTCAATATCCAGTTAAATATATACTCGTATCTTGAAGTTAACGGTTAACTGTTGGATAAATTGTTTAAACAATTGTAGGTTAAATTTAAAAATTTACGTAAATCTTATTTGAGAAGTTAATATCCATAGAAACGCTGACTGGCAGCTACCTATCGTGACATTTTTAACTGCACACTGAGGAACCGGCCCTAAGGCGGGTGAACTTGGTCGCCCTGACATTGGTTCCATTAATAATTAATATATGTATTGACTGATTAAAATCGACCCTTTCATTAGTTTGGTTCAAAAATAACGGATTTTTGAAGTGAATCAACATAGCGTCATCTTTTAAATCATACTTTTTTCTGTTGTTAATAAAGCCAGACAAATTACAGAAAAGCATATAATTTTAAAATCCATTATTATCTGTTATTTTCAATGTTCAGTCCTAAAAATATTTTTTTGTGGTCTATAGCCTCCTTCAAAACAGGATTACGAGACCCTCTACGATAAGCTCTATTTTTGATACTGCGCATGTCAAAACAAGCAACCAATCAAGATTTATACAGCGTGAATTCTAAGTTGAAACTTTTTTTAATGTGTATAGAAGTGTTTAAAATAAACAGCCTTTTCAAACTACTTTTTCAAAAAAAAAAAGCTGAAAAATAAGCGAGATACAGCATATAAAAAATATATCTGGACTTGAGTATACAGTAGTTGCTCCAATTTTTGTCAAATCGATTGGGCACTGTATCTGTCAGGTAGTGCAGGAGTCACTTTTTGTTTATGGTTAATTTTAAACTGGTAAATCCTAAAACTGGCACATTATTTTGTCACAACCTTTAGGATTTGCCAATTTTAAATAAACTAAAAGTAACTAGAGCACTAACTGAAAGATTCAATACCTGATCGATACGACAAAAATCCGCGAGAAAAACTAAACATAAACAGACTAGGTACGTCTTGATACACAAGCAGAGATTCACTTTTTTTGATTCTGTATCTCGCTTATTTTTCAGTTTTTGGAAAAAAAGTAATTTGAAAAAGTTGTTTATCCTAGCGAATTCTATACACAGTTGAAAATATAGTACCAACTTGGGACTCACCCTGTATATTATGTAGACATCGGAACCTACCAGCTGTAAGGGGAAAGCTAGGCAGCTCAAGGCACACTTTCTGAAACAACAAATACAATTTCCTGTTGATTTTAGATCCATACACATAGCTGGTCACTCTGCAGGAGGTCAATTGGTAGCAAACCTATTCGAAACGTTCATTCCATCACTGCCAGAAGCAGACAGAAAACTTATCCGCACGGCTTTTCTTCTAGCAGGTATCTACGACATCATACCACTTACTAAGACTGACTACAATGAACCTCTCAAACTAGACGAAGAATCGGCAAGGAAAGTTAGCCCAATGTTCAAAAAGTTTACAAAAAGTGACGTAAGTATAATATGGTTGGCACTATATTAGGCCTTTACGGAAACTGTGATAGAGTTAACCCGATCACAAGGATCACTGATCCTGACGTTCGGAAAGTGATCTAGGATCAGTCAGAAATAGGGTCGGTTCACTCTCGAACGGTAAACGATCGCGATCAAGTTACTCAGATCAGTAGATGTTCTTCTTAACCATCTGTTTTGTATTCTTAAACCAACTTTTTCGTTGCTCGATGTTCGTTTAATCCACGGAATCATAAATCCCACTAGACAGGTGATTGACATATTACTGACCGATCCTGATCCAGATCACTGTTTTCATAAAGGCCTTATGTTACTTAGCAAGTAACATATTATGCAGGAAAGGAACATGCAGGAATACTCCTTGAACCAGGAGAATAGTATTTTGACTTTTTTATATTTTCTACAACAACATCATATTTCCAAAAATTACATGTGTAATATCTTATTCTATAAGAGCTGTTGCAAATGAATACCTTCAGTTAGAATGTAAAAACCCAACCTTTTCATTCCCAACCAAACTCTTTCAAAAGCTCCGGGGTTGTTTTTTATTAAGCTATACCTAGCAATTATAGTCTTCCAAATCTTGCACTGGATTAGTATAATGTCTAGTGACTTTAGATGACGCTATAGGAAATAATCTACAAAACCAGACTATCCAAGTAAGAGATAGACCGGACGCGCGTCAGCGTCGAAAACTGTAACATTGGGCAGAACCGTATATCGAGAGCCTGCTGCAATAAACTGATGTTACCAGCACCTTGCAGATCATAAATATTATAAAATGTCGTAAATACTTCTTAATATTTCCATTTATTGTTGATTACGCTTATTTTTTTGTTCATTTGAAAACACGGTTATTTATCATATACATATACATTATACATTATACAGTAATGTTCGGTTATAACGAACTTCATGGGACCGGCGAAAACGGTTCGTTATAAGCGAAGTTCGCTATAAACGATAAATAAAAAAGATGTGGTATTTTTTATTAATACATTTATTAATACATAGATATGAGGGTACATAAAATATATTTTGTAATCTAGTTGATACATTAACAACTGTTCTTAAGAGTAATTTAAAAAAAATCTTTTATTTTAGTTTGTTTTATTTTTGTGAAATGAATATCATTAATATGTAATTCTACCTCGGCTAATTGATTAAAAACAGTTTGCGAAGTATTTCGTGACTGAAGAAAATAACGGACGTCATCAATATGTTCAAGTGCCTCTGATCTGGTTGGAACTGGTCTCAATTCTGTACTCACAGGTTCTTCATCTTCTGCCTCCTCATCGTTATCAATATGTATATAAACTGAAGAAGACACAGAAGCGACAACGGCATCATCATCCAGGCATTCAACACTTACAAGATTATCATCAATAACGGATAAATTCATTGAAATCATTTTCAGAACAAGGAAGATATTCTAGAATATTGTTATTATGTTCCTGTTCTTTTTTCAGCCATTCGGCTAATGTCAAGTCATCGTCTGAATCCACATCATTTTCCACTTTCAGGAAACCACCGTGTTGAAAACAATTGAAAATTGTATGTTTTGATACCCTCTGCCATATGCCATATGGAGGAAGTTTATTCCATCTAAGAGGTTGATAGAAAAATGTTTTCACCCCCACTATTAATAAAATGTACCATTTTCGAAAGAAGAAGTCGACGCGAATGGCTCTTTAAGCTATGGATGACACCCTGATCCACAGGCTGTTGTTTGGAACTGGTATTTGGTGGCATGAACACTAACTTGATCAGTTCAAATTTCTAACATCTGGACGAGCTGGGCAGTTGTCCACTAACAATATGATTCTTCGGTTTTTACGTCTTAACTCGCCATCCCATTCCCGCAATTCATTCGTAAAAATCTCTTGAGATCATCCATGCTTTTTTATTGAATTTGTAATTTGCTGTCAACTGTTTGACATTTTCAAAACATCTAGGGTTTTTGGATTTCCCAATCACCAATAACCTTCTTTTTTATGTTCCTGTGAAATTTGCCACCACCAGCACAGTGATTCTTTCTTTGGAAAGCTTTCCACCTTCACATTTTTTGCCTTTGGATCTCAATGTTCTATCAGCGATAAAATCCCGTTTTGGGTTCATTATAAAAGACAGATCTTACGACAATATCAAAGTTTAAGGTTCGTTTTATCCGAAAGGTCGTTATAAAAGGGTTTGTTATTTGCGAAAAAATTAACACATGTTTAGTGATACCGAAGTTTCGTACCTCTAGAGTTAGTTCGTTATAAACGAAAGTTCGCAAAAAGCGGATTCGTTGTAGGCGGACATTACTGTATTATACTCATGAGCTTGATGCACTTCCATTTTGAACACTACTGACTGTAGTACCGATATTAATAATAATTGGTTCGACTAGTGCCTTAGAAATAAACAGGATCAAAAATACAGGTAATTTACATTAGGTCATTCCAAGATCAAACTGCCGCATACCTCTATTACCAATAGCCTATTATGTTAATGACTTTTACCTGCTTTCATTTAGCCCATCCGTTAGATATATGTTTCCTTACAATATTAAGTACATTTTTTTTAAAGGCGTACACCGAAACATGTCACAGGCATCGAAAAATAAAACGGTGATCAATTTTACATTTATTTTTGTTTAATTTTTGTCCACTATAGAATTATGATTTTAAATTAACCCCTCTCTAAGAACCAACTATACTGATAGGGTTGCAGACATAGCCGAAAATTTAGTAAACACGATATGCTAATTTTGTTTACCTATTGGATTTTTCAATCCTGTGAACAGTCCATCTAAAAAGGCCCTCCTTGATGAAGTCACAGACTCGTCGACCCATTCCTTGGGCGTGGTGTGTCCAGCATTAACCCATATCTCATCAAGGTCTTTCAATTTTGCTCTCTAAACAATTTGATTTTGGTCAGATACTCTCACCTCCATAACACAAGTTCTCTTTCTAATAAAAAAACTGTTACGACCGCGTGTCTTCCATTTGAACTCTAAATGCTTCAATAATTTATGGAATGTGGAACATTTGAAATTTGGCAACATAGTATCCCGATTTACTTCCTTCAGCACTTTATCTATTGTAGGAAGTTCGTTTCGGAAATAGAATTCATGCACCTTCTTGCTGATCGCATGCTTGTCAACTTCATCTAGTGACTTTATAACACTTCTGTGAGGTTTATAGGTCACAGTCTCAGAAAAAATATGACATTGTTTATATTCTTTCAGAACATTGTAAACCGACACACCGCATACACCAACTTTATCAGATACATTTAAAATCATTTCTTTAACTGTTGATGCCTCGTTTTCCTGGCGCTCTCTCTTGTAGATGTTCAAAATGACTTCCTTCATCTCCACACGGCGATATCTTTTTAAGCGTCGTTTCCTACGTGGGCTAAGACTGAAGCTCTCACCTTCGTTGGCACTAACTGTACTGGACATTTAATTGTATCAGTACAAAATAAGGTATAACAACTTGAATAACAACAATAAATATAAACTCGACAACTAACTCAGCTAAACAACTATGACAGAGAAAAACCGCGAAAGAGAGATGATAGCACTGTACTGCGCATCGACTGTGCGCCGACTGTGTTGATTTGAACTGAATCGGTCATCCAAAGTTTTCATTGGAATGAATTGTATTACTGTTTTTAATTCAGACTATAGGTCTAGGCGCAGACTGTGCTCCGACTGCTTCCGACCGCTCTGAAAGTGATTTCTCAAGGTTACGGCACAGCATAGTGAACAACCAGCACAATAACTCAAGTTGGCGGAAATTACACGCGCATCCCCACTTTTGGATGATTTTTTGTAGGGATGGTAACGGTACTTCGATACTTGTACTTCTGCACTAATATCGACTATTTTTATCTTAGATACTTTTTGAGCGATTCCAGGCTGGTATCGATACTTTTGTAGGTGTATCGGTATATAATTATTGCGGGGTGTAATCAATTGCACCAAATTCTCTGTACGAACCAAACGCGCCTATGAGGCTAAAAAATATCGAGTTGGTACCTGTATCGATATTTTCATTTTCGCATCTCTACCCAAAACTTCACAGCCATAAAATCATCCATAAACCCTCCCAAGGTTAAATTTTGTGGGGACCATTTTCATATAGGAAATCCTCAGAGATATTATGCTGGTTGTTTACTATGCTGTGGTTACGGTTCGACACAGTAGGAGCATGGCACGTGCGCAACCGCCGTAGTGTGAACTATTGAAAGGCGACCACAGGGCGCCTGTCGTGATTCGGCCAGCGCTCGTTGATTTTTGGGTGTCCCGATTCCCAATTTGTCATTATACAATTCGTACAGGAGCACCCTGTTCTCAGTATTTCAAGAAAATTCATTTTTGTTGAGGTTAATAGGCGGAAAAAATGCCTGTTAATGAAGATTGTTTGATTATCTATGTGCAAGAGCATGAATGTTTATCTAAAACATAAAGATTACGACAATAATCTAATAAAAGACAATAATTGGAGAGAAATTGCGAATAAATTGAACTCAACGTCCGAAGAGTGTAAAAATAAGTGGGCTTTGCTCCGCTCGTACTATAGAGGAGCCCTAAACCGGTGTAAAAGTGTTCTGTTTTTTGTATGTGCGGTTTCACAAGTCTCAACAGATTGTCAAATTTCGAACAAATTGTTGTGGATCATCTCTGAGTCGAGCAAATGCCGTGTGAATTTCTCCTTCTTCCTCCCTAGCTCTCCACAAACGGTTAACGCAAATCTTTCATGACACAGTCGGTGCACAGTACCGTATGTATGAATCGGCCTTAACTGCGCCTACCCGAATCGACCAATAGGAGCTGTTCGGTCTACCTGTAGCGCGGCGCGTTTGTTTACATTTTGGTCTACCTCTTATGCCGGCTACAGACGATCACTTTTAACTGACAGTTTTCACTGAACACTATAAACTGTCAGTGAAAACTGACAGTTTTCTTAGTGTCAGTTAAAACTGATGTTATATTGTGGAAACGATAATTTTAACTGAAGTGACGGAACTGTTCAGTTAAAACTGTAGGTGTGCATGTGATTTGTATCAGTTCCAAGACAACGGTCTGTCAACTGCGGTCTTCTACTCGTATTTTGTTATTATTAATAATGGGGGTTACGAGAGATAGCAGATGTAGGTAATTTTCTTCACTCATTTTGAGATAGTTGTGCCAATCCTTTGGACATATTTTAAATTCTGTTAATAAGTTAACGTGTGAATAAGCAGCCCTTTTTTTAACCATTCTTTGCACCATTCTTTACGTTTATTTTTCCTCTTCTCATTATTTAAAGTTAACAAAATACCACATATAGCTAGGGCATCTGAATCATCTGACATCTTGAAAACTGATTCATTGTCAGTTAAAACTGAACGTATGTAGGCAGCACGAAGGTCATTTTTTACTAACAGTTTATAGTGTTAGTGAAAACTGTCAGTTAAAAGTGATCGTCTGTAGCCAGCATTACTTGGATAGACGTGCTAAGGTCCAGTGAAGAGCAGGCCAAAATTGAGGTCCACATCGACCAATCCAGCAACCACACTAAAATGAGATGGTGCACGCTTTACGAAAATAAGCGTGTTAAAACATGTTCACGCTGGTTGTGGACGGAAGAAAATAGATGGATATAGTGCGCACCTCGCAGATATGCTCCCGGCCCCTACCATAAGAGGCGTTTCTGTTTTGTGTATCCGTCTGTTGTTTATGTAGGTAAACATTGTTTGCATTGTTTATTTTTCAGTTCATTCAATTATTTTCTGTTTTGCTATCTCATGGCATACCAAAGAATTTTATTGTAAGCGTCATTCATTGTTTAGGTATCTTTTTTTATTTTTTACTGAAACTTTAACAAGATTGTTTCTTATTAAACGATTATTTTGTCTAACCTCACTGTTTATAAGCACATGATTAAAAATGAAGATTAAAGTGTGCACGTCTTTTTAGTTGCAATATTCAAAAAGTATTCAATGAATCAACATATTCACATATAGCGACATTCAAATACTTTTTTCTTTGCATCTGAATAGTCAGTATTGGAATAAAAGTTAGAATACAGAGTACTCAGGATTCGGATTTGAATACCAGATTTCAGTATTCGACCTAAGTCTGCCGGAGAGTCAGGCCGATGAAAACGAATCGCATGCTACAACAGAAAAACGTACTTAACACATATTCGTCAGTTATTATACTTAAATAATACTGACAACAGCAATGGGGTATTTTCCAACTTGCTAATATTGCCTGTTTAATGGCTGAAATGGATTGCTTGTATCTAATTTGTAATGATGGCAGTGTTTGCTCAATTTTTTTCTGCCCACGTGGAGTAAAGATAGACTTTGAAAATCATTCATTTGAAAAGACCTCATTTAAATCTCTTAAACCAATCAAAAGTGATTTATGCCGGATGTAGATAGGATGTGACTATTTTAATTTGAATTGAGCGTAGATTCAAGGTTGTCACGTTGTTAATATTTTGCATAGTTTTTCTACAAAGGATGTAAACTTTATTTTATGTTTATTTAGTTTCCCTCTTTTTGTAGACTATAAATGTTATATTGCACAGCTATTCCTTTTTTTGCATTGTTATGTAATTAGTAGTTTACTCTGAGAATGTTTCATAATTCCTTTTCACAATTTTACTCGTTATTCGGCAACACTCGTCTTTAACAGCCTCTCACTAGTATCATGCATACATAACCTCCCCTGGTGTCACGACTGTCACGGTATCTCATTTACGTGACAAATATGTATTCGAATACCTAAGGCCGCCAGAAAACGCTTCAAGATAGATCAAGAAATGATGTAAACAAACATCTGTCAATATCAACACGAAACGGAGGTTATGTCTGTAGATGGAGTAAAGGAGGTCAGACGACAAGGTACAGTCACATTCTAAGGATAGCTCCACGAAAGACTTATTACGTCACGCTTAGATTTATTACATCACAGCTTTGGCGCGAAATTTTATGTTTGAACTTTGCAGGTGCTTTTAAGCCATTGCGCGTTCACAGTAAAAAGTAAAAATGTTAGTTACATGGTTTTTGGGGACGTAACATCAATATTCCGTCATAAAATTTTGTTCGGAAAATACCCCATTTTCTTATTTCAAACCTACACAGAGTGAGTCTAAAGTATGGAACGCCTCAATTAGCTCAGGAACGGTTTGCACGATTTGCATGAAATTTGGACTATGGGGGTTTTGCAATGCGGCCGATCTTGCGATATTTATAATGTCAGATCTACCATTTTTACGGAATTATAACAAAACTTTGTTATTTCAAATGGACCACCTTGTATATTTCTATCTTTTTGAAATGCTTGAAAAATACTGTTAAATATTTCATATAGGTACCTAAACCTCATAACTTCGGAGTTACAACCAAATTTACATTGCATCCGCTCATGTTAAAGCAAGACATTAACTTCAAGAAACATGAAGGCGGTTACAGCAGATGCTCAAAATTTTGTAACTTTACTTCAATATAACCACCCATGTGATTCTTCAAACTTCGTAGTACTTTTTGCAACATGCCTGACTGCGCAACAGTAATCATAGCCATCTTATTTAGTTATTTTAACTTGGGCAATGTAAATTTAGCTGTAACTCCGAAATTATGACGTTTAGGTATGGGAAGTATGAAAAAAAAATAATTAGTTTTTTCAAGGATTTAAAAAACGTGGAAATATACAGAGTGATCCATGTGAAACAACAAAGTTTATTATATTTCCCGAAAAACGGTAGATGTGTAAATACCATCGCAAGATTGGCCGTATTGCAAAACACCCCTATCCCAAAATTCATGAAAATCGTGCAGTTTCCGGGATAATTGAGGCGTTCCATACTTTAGACTCACTCTGTATGTATTTTAACATTGTTGTTGAATCATTTATGATTTCATTTTCTTATACATTAAAGGCAAAAATATACGTCGTTGTGGCTGAAAATGATGGCCCACCCTTTCTGACCCAAGGAAAACAGTTCCATGAACATCTGATTCAACAGGGCTTGAAGTCGGAGCACATTTTTTTGAAGAACATAGACCACTTTGATCTGATGGAGAATCTCGCGAACGACGAATTTGAAGTTAGTAGATTAATTAAAAAATGTGTCACGGAATGTTGAGCTAATACATATAAATAAAAGGATACATCGAACAAAGCCATACTTATTCCACTTCCTGAATTTCTGGCTAATGTGAGGCTGAAAAGCAAAATAGTATAAATTTAAGAAATCACATTAGCCTTAATAATGGATACGTATTCACAATTCACCAGTCGACACACACAACTTATCAATAAACATTGAATACAAACTCACTAGTAAGTATTTAGGTGCCTACATTATTATAATCCTATCTTTTTCAATTTTAGCTGTCGATGTATTGCTTTGCTGTGATTTTTGATGGATAAGTGGTTAGTGGACTGTTCGTCAGAAGTCTGACAACATCCATAGCAGTCGGTATTCACAAGCTCTCAACAAACGCGAATTTTCAAGGAAAAACAACAAATTAAAAGTGTACTAAATAGTTAGTGAGCATATAAACGTCCATGTAAACTGTTCATCAAGTAAGCAGTTGTGAAAAATCGGAATACTCAAAATTCTTAGTTTTGTTTACAATATACCACAAAACCAGGAGTCCACAACGTTGTCAAGTCCTCTGTCAATTCCAGTTTCCAGTTGATTGCCAGTATGGCACCAGTTGATTGCATTGTATGCAGTAAAGCTAGATATTCTATAAAATTCTATAAAATGACAAAATTGCTCTCATTGGCTGCACAGGGACTGTGCCAACCTGTCCATTGATGAAATAAAAAATTTCGACAAAGAACTCAGACTTGAACAGGGTATACGTTTTCACTGCACAATATGTCGTCTGCAAAGTCGAAAACGCAGAAACAGTTTAACCCCATGCGAGGGATAAACCCACTAGCGAACAGTCTGAAGACAAACAACTGCAAAAATAAAGCTATACTTCAATGACATTCTAGAAACCCAGATAAATAGGATAAGAGAAAAGGAAAATATGTTGCTTACCAACAGAAGATCATTTTTTTAGAGGGCGATATAAAAATTTCCTCAGTACGAGATAGATTGGCAAAACTAGGAAATCACCTTGCAGAACTATCGGCAAAGCTAGAGAGCCGATAGTTCTGCAAGCTAACAAGCTCTTAAGCTTGTGTCTGTCAATAAACAACTAATTGGCATAAATTATCGAGAAGCCTCCCTCATTGCAGTAAATGAAATAAATGAAAGAGAAATGCGTAAACAGAATATCATCATGTTCAATCTTAAGGAAGAAAATGGAACAGAGGCTGACAAAGCTGCAGAATAAGGAAAAATAAAAAATGTGTGTCCAGATCTCAGTACAGATAACAAAAAGTTGTTCCGCATTGGGAAACGACAGCATAATACAACTCGACCACTGAGGGTGGTGCTGAAATCTTGGACGCTAGGAGCATCTTCTTCAAGAGGGAAAAGCTTTTAGAAGTTCCGCAATATGTACACGTTGCTCTCGGGCTGGACAAAACTAGGACTCAAATTGTAGAATACAAGCAGCTGAAAAGTGAACTACAAACTAGAACAAGGAATGGTGAAAGAAATTTAATAATAAAATATTTCATATCATTTTTATATCAAAATGTGCGATGTATTAGAAATGAAATGTCGCAGCTAGAGGTAATCCTTAAAGAAAATAATATACAAATCTTTTGTGTAACCGAGCACTGGCTCTCAGAAAATCTTTCAACTTTGAAGATTTTAAATTGGTTTCATCCTACCATAGAGCTGTCTCTAGTCATAGAGGGATAGGTATCTATGTAAGACAGAACATTCATTGTCATAAGTTAAAGTGTGCCAAAAACATGTCAAGGGAGCTGGTCTGTGAGATGGCAGCTATCAAGATAAATCCGCTTATAGTAGTCATGATATACAGGCCCCCGAGTGGTGATTTCCAGCAGTTTATTGTTAGACAAAATAGGAGTCTAAGGTATAGGAGTTTTGTAGGTTAATTTTGGAGAACGTTTTTTCTGTCACATCCGGAAAAATATCCGGCACAGAAGACGAAATACTGGCACAAAACAAAAAGAGATAACAGAAAACATCAAATTGCGTAGGCATAGGCACATAGGCATACAAATTGATTTATATTTCAAATATGACAGCGTCGCCAAACAAATCCTACTGTTTCGTAGATGTTGTCTAGAAAACAGGTACAGCCTGACAAGTGTAACAATAGCCCTGCGAAATATGAAATAGACAAGGTTAGCAATAGACGAGAGGATATGAAATAACGTGTGCGTGTGAGGCAGCGGCGAAATTCCCAAGTCTCTTGCTACACTTGTCAGGTTGTACACAAGGAAAACCACACTGGAGGGTTCGTCAAGTATCCCTTATCACCCAAGAGACGACTATGGATACGACCCTAAATAGCCAAATATGTACATACCAAAATTAATGCAAAATATTTTAATAATTATTTTGTGAATATTGCAAAGAACCTAATGTTCATATAAATGTACAGTTTAATTTTAGATCTGTTTCCTATATTGAGACCCATGCAGCTATAATTTGAAAAATAGCATAGCAAAGATCCAATGGGGTTACTGTTGAAGTAATCAAAACTATAAAAAATCTAATTTATGACCCATTAACGGAATTAATAAACTGATGTATTTCGCATTGCTTTTCCAGCATGGCTAAAACATGCAAAAGTAATTCCAGTTTCTAAAACAGGTTCAGAGGATGATTTAAACAATAGCTCTAGTTCCAATGCTTGCTAAAATATTTAAATATTCATTAAATAAACAAATAGAATATTTAGAGATAAACGGAATCTTAAGTAAAAACCAACATGGATTTTGGAAAAATAAAGGTACCTCAACTGCCTTATCCGAATTGACAAATTTTGTGCTTGACGGTTTTGAAAATTGCCAAATTACTGATTGCACATTGTATGACTTCTCAAAAGCTTTTGACTGTGTCTCTCACTCGATATTAGTAAAGTTGATAAATTGAATATAATAAATCCTATCTGTGTGATAGACAACAATACGTTTCATTTAATGGAAATGTTTCTTCTGTTGATTCTATTAAATATGGAGTCCGCAGGGTTCTATATTGGGACCTACATTTCCTGATATATATAAATGAACTGAACAACAATCAGCTATTGACACTTGGTGTCTAGCTAACCAACTGCATATAAACAAAAATAAAACCCAAAATGTATGCTTTCGAACAACCAGCAGCATTGATTCAATTAATGATGATAAGCTGAAACTTTTCGGTGTTTATCTGGATCCAGTGCTAACATGGAAGGAACATATAAACGAATTATCCAAAAAACTATGAAAAACAATTTTCTCATTCGAAACCTAAAACGAATTGTAGGTCTAGGTATAATTCTTCAATGCTATCATGGATACTTTAAATCAGCTATGACTCATGATATTTTCACCTGGGGTCATTCAAGCCACACTAAAAACATATTTGCACTCCAAAAAAGATGCGTACGGGTAATAGCAAATTTAAATTACCAGGAATCATGTTAACATGCATTTGTTCGCTTAAAGAACCTTACTCTCCCATGTGAATATTTATATATTTCAGTGTCTAGCTTATGTGAAAAGGAACGGACATCTATTTGTAAGGCATTCTAATGTACAAAAAAGTATTTCCGATGAATGATCACCACTTTTATTTAAAAAACTTGCGACAATTGTTTCGACACACTGTGTCTTTATCAAACAATGATTTTAAACTTAAAGTACTAGGCTATATTTATACAAGATATATACATTAATGGGGTAACTATTATGGCTAATCGTTTGTTCTCCGAAAACCATCGGACAGATTTAGTAATGGTGAATTATTTAAATCTGTTTTGTCATTAAGGAGGTTGCCTGAGAATTTGAGCTTGTTGATTTCTAATGCTTCTAAAAAATTTAATTTGCGTCCTTTCTGTTCTATGTGTAATATTTTAAAATCTTCGTTGAAATGATGGTTTTCGGAGATCAAATGATTGGCGTAATTAGAATTATAGAGTTCGTTTATAAATGACTTTTTATGTTCGTTAATGCGGTTTTTGAATGCTCTTCCACTTTGTCCAATATAAATTTTAGGGCAATCCACACATTCTAATTTGGAGACACCAGACTTTTCGTTTTTAGTTGATTTCATTTTATTGTTTTTCATAGGGTACTTGCAGAAAAAAATATTATGTTGTTTACGCGTTCCTTAGAGCCTAGTAAACATGACAAAATCACTTGTTTGGTTTTTTGGAATCGGCTGTGAGAGATATTCCAAAAATTATTTCAAATGCCGGAAAATGCCGCGCAAACAACCTCTGACGTCAGTGATATCCTATAGTGATGGGATGTAAAGTATTGATATTCGATAGCGATAGCCAGTGCTAACCTAACATTTTGACATTGATCATTATAACCTCAAAACGTAGTCACATACAAAAGATACAAAAGTCAAAAGAATAAAAGTTAGGCTAGATTACTAATTCACTTTGTAGTGATGGGCTTGAATTAGATGCTATCGTTGGATTCATTCATAATAGGATGCGCCGAAATAAAATGATGGCTTCGATTAGTTGCGAATCTCGGTCACAAACAGGATGAACTGTGATACCTATCAGATTTAAAAATGTATGGCAACGAAAATGCTAGTGGGTTAATTGCCTGTTTCAAGTATGTTTAAGTATCAATAAATTGAGTCGCACTGTTAAAGAATTCAGATCATCTCTAGTTTGCAGTTGAATCTCACTGACCTGCGCTGTAGCAGTATCGATTGTCCATATCGATAAGATACCTGTGACGCCAGCCCTTGTTTTAAGTCACGTGGAAAAATTTGAATATATCCTTATTTTATTTTGCAAATATCTTTTTTTGGCCGTCAGTAAAATCATGTTTTTGTTTCGTACTGCTTCTTGATATGGTTTTCTTTACGCTATGTATACTCCCGAGACGATTTCACGACCTCTGCAAGTACTCTAAATTGCCTAGTGTCTCTTTGCATCTGAAGGATATATTGCCGTCTAATTTCTTGAGTTTAAGTGCAACGTTTTCTGATAACTGTCCTATGTATGTAGAGTATACTAAGGATATACTAAGTCAACTGCTGTTTTGTATTGCTTCTTTTTTATTATAGAGTCGATTAGAGTAGGGCTATAGCCATTGATTGAGGCAATTTGTTTTATTATATTTAGTCCTTTATTATAATTTTGTTGTAGTTTAATTGTTAACTGTAAAAATTTAATGGCATGATCTATTTCTTTTTCTAGTGTAAATTTTGTTGGTTCTTGGAAGTTGTTTGTACTAAATTTTGGTGTGAATTTGCAGTGCTGTAGTAATAGATTATTTAGTTTATTTATATGCTGGTGCGTACGACACTACAGGTCTTAGAGGGCGATCTGCGGGTTCATACTAGTAAGGTAGTTGTTATATGTATCTTTGAAGAGGCTATTATCTCTTACTATTTCTCTCTCTGTTTTTGAAATATTTTTGTTGGGTTTTTATTGATGATCTTAAATTTATAGTTGTTTAAAAATTGTGTTGTTTTCTCTATATATTCGGTTGTGTTCATCGCAATCACGGTTTTCCCTTTATCTGCTCGTGTAAATGTTAGGTTATTTGTAGTTGCTTTGTTTTTTATTGATTAAACTAACTTGGATTCGGTGTCTAGTCGTGGCGAATTATTGTGGGGGTTTGATTTAATATAATTTGCAAGAAAATGTTTTTCGGAAATGTTATTGTCTACGTTAGTTAGAGCTATTTCGCATTCGACGCCTAGATAGTCTATTTTTGTCTGGTTGTTAGTAGTGTGTTTGCAATAGTTGTATTTGATGATTTAATGAATCTATCGTAAAAAGTATGATCAGAGAATTTGTTAGGTTTGGCGTTTGTTTTGGTTTTGAAGCTATTAATCTATTGAGTTTACTTTTTGTGTTTCGTATTTAATTTGTATGTGTTCTGCAACTTGTGATCTAACATTTGTATCAAATAAGTCAAATTCTATATTGTTGAGTCTAAATAATAATTCTATGTAGATTACCTTAAGATATATGCCCAAAATGTCACGTTTACTATATTGTAATTTTCTGTCCTCGATGATCCATTTTCGTGTGCCTAGACGAACTGCACTCCGCGCAGCTTGGCTTCTGTTGTTTGTCTTCAGTTTTATGCAATTCGGCGTCACTTGATGTTGTAAACACATGCTTAGAAACCAGATGTTTTGCGTCGATGTTTTGACTCGCAGTAGAAGTTTAAAATACCATAGGGCCAGGAAACTGGTTTCAGCTTCTTTTAAATAGTCGATGGAGTTGGTCATTCTAATGTGACAAGAAACAGAGAGAACTTACAATTAAAATACTTGAGAGTGACAAGATCCAGAAATGCCGAAAATAACTACTGCATTAAATTTTCCATTGCCTTGCTCAGAGAAATAAAGGCACTACAGCCAAATGCCTTTTATACAAAAATAAAGGCTTACTTAATAGGAAATGCTTTTTATTCTTTTGAGGATTACCTCTATAACGATTTCTGTTTTATATTTGTAACATGTATTTTATTATTTATTGTTTGTTCTCTGTTTAGTGTATTGTTTGTTTGTTTGTGATATATATTTGTAAACTTTTTTGGACGTATGTAACCAGGTTTTCCTGTATATACATCAATAAACTACTACTACTACTACTACTACTACTAATAATAAGTTTACTGACGAAAAATAATAAAAAAACATGCAACTTCGTAATTAAACAAGATAGCATGGTATGGTAGATGTAGTCTCCTCTTTTATCAGTTTTTTTTTGCAAAAATATTAGGCATCAAACAAGTTCTCATTTTATTTATATTATGCTATGATTTTACGAGTTTTCGGGGGTGACGTACAAAACAAATGTTGACCCGATTTTCGTTACGAAAATATCATGGGTAAAGGAAATTCTGGGTATATGCATTCGAACCTGAACCTAAACGCCAATCCAATGGGTATTTCCAACTGATCCGAAAATTCGCGAAATATTGTTTTTAAACAGTGGACTTGTTACCCCGCTTCCTTTAAAAGATCAACGAACCTTGAATGAGCAATGGTACGTAACGGTTTGTTTCACTCAAGTATTTGAAAAGGCGTCAGTTTTTGGAAGAATCAAAACTAGAATTACTTCAGCATCCGCCCTACAGCCCCGATTTATCACCACGTGACTTCTTTATATTCCCAAAGTTGAAACATAAAAGCGTAGTGAACATTTTAAAATGCAAATGAAGTGTTGCATAGTTCGGAAAGTTGGTTTATGAAGTGAATGAATGATCAGTTTTACAGAATGAATAAATGTATCGTTTCCTTTCCCATTATTCTCTTTTTATCTATCAAGTTTGCCAAAATTTTCGGTGTGACCTAATGAACGCATATGACGTATGTAAATGCTTTTAGCATTTTAACATCAATAAAGATTATCATAGACAGAAATGTTGTTGGAATGCCAGGTCAAACAACCAGTACAAGGTTACAATAATAGAAATAACTTCCACAGAATGTTTCACCACAGTGAAGTAGACTAAATTACAGGATGATCAAGCAAGAAACTTCAAGGTTGTATTTTCCAGAGATTGGGACAACACACATAATTGTGCGGCCCATAACAAACTGAACAAACATAGTAAACGTACACTAAGCACATCAGTTTGTGAATTGGTCTACCTATCAGCTAACCAGTCCAAATATCACAAATGTAAGAATCAAGGATACTGGCAGTTTGTCACTTGGCACTATAATTAAACATCTAATACGGGCTGGGCTAGTTTAATCAAAAGATTCACTGTCACCTAGCAACTTTGCCTGACACTTTAACCAAGATATACACGCCTCACTGTCAGATTTGAGACAGAAAAACGCTACAAAAACAAAATAATAATAAATACAATAAAAAGATTTAATGAAACTATATCAAAGAGTAAATATTAATAATAAGAATTATTATTATGAGAAGAAATCACCAGAACTGTTCTCAATACCCTATTTTTCTTGAAAGCCAATTTTCACTTAGTCTTACCAGATTCCAGACTATTCATCTTTTCTGATGTTGTGATCAACCTTGGATAAATCTAGAAGATTCTTTAGCATTTGAATCTGTCCATTAGAACTTGCCAGCACAGTCTGAGGGCTTGTATCAGTTTCCTTATCTCTTAAGAAGTGATCTATCACATCTATATCTTCCACAAACTAAAACAATATGGGTAGAAGTACTCTGTGTAATTAGAATAAACAAGACAGGCAAGTGCTTAATTATTTTCGTTGCCCAAACTCCATCCAAAAATAATATACACCAATGTGTTTTACATAGTTCATGGAAATCAAACAAAACCAAAACATGTGAAGATAAAATCAGATGTAAACATTAAGTGTTGTTTAAAAATGTTACTAGAAACAGTTACAACAAACATTTTTATTTTTTGAATATGGAGAATAATGAAAAAGATTTTGAACCTTAAAAAATAATTACAGTTGTTTATTATTTCAGTTGCTAAAGCATTATCATCTTTAACATCAATATAAATAAATGCTTATACCTGTTTGATAATCCTCAAGTTCCTATTGCACTTACGTATAACTTCAGCAATGTTTGGGTCTGTTTCAATTTCAGTTTTTGTTTCTTTCAGTTGCTCATCCAGTTTCTCACCTTTGTATCTAACTTCTGGCAAGCTCTCTCTGATTCCTTTCAGTACATCACTCATCTCATTGAAATCTATTGCAATATCTTCCTGGAACAACAAAATAATATTTTACTTAGACCTCAAATATGCACCAGCACTGTATCATTTAGCAATGTTGCTATCAGGCATTTGATTTCCTATTCTATTATACTCAGTGCCTTACTCAACTACAGCCAAAACAAATGACCGATTCATATTTAAGTTCCAAAAGAAATCTAAATAAATGTATCACCACCAGTCCTTTATGAAGCAGCACACTTAACGAGACTGTGGATCATAGAATATCACAGAATTGGAAAGACAATCATTATTCAACCTTCAGATGTTACAAGAATCTACATAATTCTTACCTTTCTTGGAACACAGTCTTTTTTCTCTAACAATTCGGCACTCCCTTCTTCATATAGTTTGATATTACCATAACTTGGGAAGAGGTTTAAGTCCTGTGAAGTCAAGAACTTCAGATCTATATCAGCTGTAGTATCCATCACTGCTGATTTTTTAATTGAGAGGTACTTAAAAACTGTAATCAGGATTTTGAACTAAAATAAAAAAATAATAAAAAGTTTATTACATGCAGATAGTTCTAGAAATACAGAATTTTTGTTGGCTTTGATTATTGTATATGATATTTCAGAAACTGAAAAAAAGGTATGTTCTCAGGACAAATCCAGAAAAAAGAAATCACACTTCAGTTTGGAATGTGAAGTCAATCAAAAGGAATTATTCTTAAATTCGCAATAATTGCAGATAAATCAACTTCTGAAGTTTTGTTGTCACAGGTCATTTTCATGTTCTTATTGACTGTTTACTTCAACTATCAGAAGTCTCTGTTACTGCAAATATGATCCTCTGTAGCTGAAGAGGCCACACACTACTATTTGTGCAAATTTGATGATCTAATTAAGGAAATTGCAAGCTTATAACTATTTATTTTCACCTGCAATTGGCATTCAGAATTATAATGCAGAAATTAACCAACTTCATTGAATAAAAATGATGAATAAAGTATCAACTCAGCCAAGACTAAGATATAAAATTCAAATCTGAATTAAAGTGTTAATACAACCATGGGTTAATTCGACCTCCTAATAGGAATACAGGTCTATGGTCCATGTACAGATAGAATGCAAACAGTTTATACCTTGAAAAGATACATACAGGGTGAGTTTTTAGTACCGGATCGATCAATAACTCCACTACTGTAAAAGGTAGCAAAAAAAGTTGTGTATTAAATTTGTAGCTAAGGATATGCTCCTTGCTCAGAAAATATTTTTGTTTAAACAGGGTGATACATAACTATGCGGTGATGCAAACAAAATTTTTTTTTTAAATGAGACACCCTAAATATTATTCCATATTTAGATTTAGATAATCTCCCTTCTTAAAATATAAGGAATTGTAACATTCTACAGGGTATTTGAAAAGAGAAAATCTAGATTTTGCATTCCATATCACCCTGTATATAAATATGCGTCGTCGGCTTTCTTTACAGCGGATTTTAAAATTAGGGGATACCTTTTATTTTTCCGGGTAAAAAAATAATTTTTGGTTCATTACTTTTTGATATACAGTTTGTCCATTTGACAGCGATTTGGATATAAAAAGGGTCATAACTTTTGAAATACCCTGTATAATGTTACAATTTCTTATATTGTAAGAAGGGGGATTATAAGTAGAATATAAATATGAGATAATATATAGGGTGTCTCATTTGAAAAAATGTATGTTTGCATCACCACGTAGTTATGGACCCTGTATAAACAAAAATATTTTCTGAGCAAGGAGCATATCCCTAGCTACAACTTTTATACACAATTTTTTTCACTATCTTTTACAGTACTGGACTTATCGACCGATCTGGTACTAAAAACTCAGCCTGTATATTATGTTCCAAGAAATCATAGTTTGTTATATTTTATTGTGTTGGTGTAAATAGGGATATACCAATAACAGCAATAGGTTTTACATAGTGTTATTTTCAGGAAAAGCATTAAGCAAAAAAATGTATGTAAAAAATATAATGAGTTTTTTTATCTGATACTAAATCATTATTTTTAGCTTTTCATTGTAATTATTGGCCGAGTACCACTAGTACCTACCAGTATTCCTACCAGTATTGTAGGGAAATTCTTCTATAATACAAATTATGAGAAAAATAACTGTATGTGCAGTTTGTTGGTATGTATATTATTTACCATCTAAATTCAGATATAGTGCGGACATAAATAGCTCCCCTCTAGCTTTCTAAAAGAGGTTTCTCCCAAGCAAAGTAATGTAACACCATTGTACCACAGAAACATTCATTCAGTGCCATTTTTCAATCGATTCTTAAAAATGAGAAAAATATATTGGATTATTGGATGGGTCGAAAACACAATTTTTAATGAAACAGCTTGTTTCAAACATCATGGAGTCTTTCTGACACTACACCTTTTTCCCACAGTTGATGGCACCAATGGCTTGCAGATAGGGGTTATATAAAATAATACAGAATAAAAATAATCAAGGATGCTTTCTCCAAGCTTAGTGATTTATTCTACTACTAACCAATCCCTTGGCGCTCATGACACATTAGCAGCAATACAATCTATACAGATTTTAAGCAAATTAAGACATTACATATCCTTTTATACATGAACCCCCTCCATGGTCAATGCCTAACTACGGCCCTGCTTGCAGATGTCTAAGTCACTTGGGCACTTGATCAAATAATATTAGAAATACTCAACCACAGCTCACACATAATCGCATATTATTACAATTTTAAAACCTGTAGTAGATTTGTTAGAAGGACATGTTACAAAATTGCTTTTGATCAGCAGAAATTGATAGCAGCATTGCTTTGGTGATAACAAGGTATAGTGTACATTTAATAATTGTATGGAATGAAGCATTCACACATGTTGATTTATGTGTATCAGCTTAGCACCATACTAACATTCGGTGTTATTCTCCACAACAAACTGGTTAGATAAGAACTGAAGTACTAATGTAGTAGGTATAAGAGATCCTTACTGTAAACTGTGCAACAATGGTTCCACAAACAACATCTCTACAAAAGTGCTTTCCTCAAAGTAACAATTGAACATAGAGGTAGTAAAGTAACCACTTCAGCATGGTGTGCTCAAAGCCATCATCTTTTGACACTTCACACCCAAACCTTGCCAACTAACCTGAAAATTCTTCCAATGCAACCCATGTTACAAACACTGCTCTGCACTGTCCCATCTCGAAAAACTGTTAAACTACACTCGAATATAGCACAGCAAGTCCGAAAAGCTTCACTACAGTTACCAACAAATAGCGAATTCGATTTTACTGACCAAGCATAAAAGACACTCAAACAAAACAAACGTTTGACAGTCGGAGGTTACCGTAAACAAATCACAGGAAAATTACATAGACGTTGCCAACTCCTCAAAATTTATGTAAGACAGAATTTGCGTTAATGATGAAGAAACATGCAGTAACGCAGTAGAGGTCAACATATCTATTGATTTTGCTGTAATCATTTCTGAACCATCAAAATACCGTCTTTTTTAACATAGAATGGAATATTTCTGGATAGTATACAATTAAGACGATAGTAAACAATTATAATTGCCATATCTGGTGGTCGATATGACAACGTAAGAAAAGATGTTGGCCTATCAGAATTAGTTGTTTACTACCTCTATGTTCAGTTGTTACTCTGAGGCGCTTTCAAAAATATAGCTGTTCACTATGGTTGTCAAAAAATTCATACAATTCATAGACATATTTCTTGTTACGTGAGGATTATTTATAGGAATAAGCATAAGCAATATTTAACTCCAAAATGACATAATAGACCACCCCCTTTCTGTTACAAGTGAAGTTTTCAGAAAAAAAATGTGGGCACTTAAAGTGAAACAGCACCCAAATTTTTAATAAACCACACTGCAAAGCCCAATTAGTCTCCAAGCCTTCTATAAACCTAGGCATACCTAAGTACTTTCAGTATTTGCATTTAATTACAAGTCTTTTAAGCCACAAACTCTAATATTTAAGACCATTTCAGCTCAATATTTTGAGAATCTTAGGAATGTGGTAACACTGCTATCTACTAAATAATAATAGTATCAATAATGAAAATGTGTAATACTGATTACAATAAATATTTACCTGCTTTGCTGGATCCAACTCTCCAGTCATGAATGCATCTTTTTCGAACTCTTTCAAAAACCCAAGTTGATACAACTTCTGGCTTAGGTCTTTTTCAGTCTGTGGCCCTTTTTTATACTTCTCATCTACCAACTGTAGCAGCCAGGATACCAAGAAACACCTATTAGATTTATGAAAAATTGCCAAAAACTGCTCCTCAGTCATGCTATCCACCAGTGGGTAGTTGAAGTTTTTCAAGTAACCCCTAAGTTCTTCCATTTGAGCTGCAGTACAAGAATTTGAATTTAGCGGGTATAAATCTCAAGGGCAGGTTTCTGGGCATGTGAGTTTCTATCCCCCTTTGATAGAGAATGGCAAGAAGTGAGACAGAAAAATCAAAACAAGCAAAACAAACGACGGGATTCAGAAAATGGCGAACGTTTAGTGTTTTCTCAAAATAAAACTCGGAAAATTCGCTCAATATAAGCACTCATTATTTTCGTGTCGTATTGTACGCAAAGAGTAAACAATACATAACCTGAAACGAATTCGTCTTACACCGAAACACTTGAGAGGTAGGATTTTAGGCTTTTTTGCTTGCTTGAATTGCTAATTATTTATACAACAAAGCAAGCATGGCTTATTCCATCGCTTTTGTTTGAAACCCAGCTCTTACCTTACGAAAAATCAATAGTTCTGTAAGCGGGAAGCGGGCCTCAACATCAAACGAGTCAAACGACCAGAGATCACCAACCGACAAATGAGGAAAACGACTTCAAATGGACGACGGTTACTTTTTTTACCAATGAAATTGCCCCGTTCGAGACTGGTCGTAAATCATATAAGACTGGACGAATGACAGACGAAGACGGTAGGTCGGTAGAAACTTTTCTAGTTCTGTGAATTCAATCCCATCCTTTCTTAAAAGATAGCTCCTTACTTCTTGATAAGTTCTCTTCTTTTTTCTTCATACTGTCTCATTTGTCGAACGCCAAATTTACTTATATATTCATTTTGTGAATATTATTTATTAATGAATGCAAAAGAACACTGGCCTACACGATAATATCCATTAATTATTGTTGCCATGTTGCCTGAAACATATGCAACCAGTAATATTTACTATTGGCCTTCTCTGGGATCTTTAAAAAATAGTAGTTTGCATACATTTGTCGTAAACAGGGACGTATCTAGGACCTATTTTCCAGAACACTAATTTACTTTGAGGCAGTTGAAAAGTTTTGTAGAAAATGTAGTCAAGTAGATTTAGATACTTTTTGCTCCCATTGCGTTAGTTTAGTAAAAAAATGTTCACATCAAAATCAGAAGTGCACTGTCAACAATATACCGGGTGTCCGAAAATTATTTGGTAGGTGCCTACTCAGCATGGTGTTAAAACTCGGGGGTATTTTGAGGCGAGATAAAACTTTTGTCGTTAGCTGTCAAGGCGGTCCGGAGAACCTTATAAGTTATATAATTATATGCCTTTTATGTTTTCAAATGATGCATTCTCTTATACCTGTTATAGGTACATTATACAGGGTTGGGATAAAGTATGGAACCAAGCAAATATCTTTGAAACGGAAAGGGTGATATTGCTGAAAATTTGCAGGTAAATGTAGTGACGCATAATGCATCTGAAAACATTATGTTAGCAATTAATGTACTTCCGGTCTAACCGGAAGTACCGTCAACTTTTTTTAATTTAAATGGGACACCCTGTATATTTTTGCAAATTTTAATACATCTTTTTTTCCGAATATGTCCACAGTGGTTTGGGTATTAGTTTCTGTAAAAACGGGAAAGATAAAGCTTCTTCATATGTTTAAAATGCCGGCCATTTACCTCCTGACGTCCTGGTCCTGACGTGAATTGATTCGACAAGGTAACTCACCAATTTGTCAACAGACTTGCATATTGTCCAGAAGTAAACGGTGGGCATTTTGAACGTCTGAGATAATTCCTTGATAATTCATTTTAATGTGTTACAATGAGAAAATTTAAAATGAATTATCAAGGAATTATCTCAGACGTTCAAAATGCCCGCCGTTTACTTCTGGACAATATGCAAGTCTGTTGACAAATTGCTGAGTTACCTTGTCGAATCAATTCACGTCAGGATCAGGACGTCAGGAGGTAAATGGCCGGCATTATAACATATGAAGAAGCTTTATCTTTCCCGTTTTTACAGAAACTGATACCCAAACCATTGTGGACGTATTCGGAAAAAAAGATGTATTAAAATCTGCAAAAATATACAGGGTGTCCCACTTAAATTAAAAAAGTTGACGGTACTTCCGGTTAAACCGGAAGTACATTAATAGCTAACATAATGTTTTCAGATGCATTATGCGTCACTACATTTACCTGCAAATTTTCAGCAATATCACCCTTTCCGTTTCAAAGATATTTGCTTGGTTCCATACTTTATCCCAACCCTGTATACATCAACAACAAATCCATGGTCTTATTCGTGGATTCAATTCGTGGTCAAATTTGACAAATGTAAAACAGGAATTTGACGTCAAATAAGTCTATGGATTTCATCGTGGATTTTTTCACGGATTTAGAAACCTCTGGCTCTCAGTAGTGCCACCCATAAAATCATATGATACATGTCATGCATGTTGCATATTCATCTCTGTGCCTATATAGGTCTTATTAAACACATTTTCCAAATAGAAATTCGCATTCAAATAATTAATAGCTTTGAAAAGGCCACAAAAATGCAAATTGAAAACATCCTGCGAAAACCGCCAAACTAGGTATATGATAGCAATAGCTATTAGTGTTAGCAGCAATGCATACTCTCACAAAATCCATGGCTTTATTCACAGATGCAAAACGCAATCAGTTTGACCTTGAAGAAAACCAAGGGATTTAATCCATCAAGCAAAAATAAATTCGCGAAGAAATCGTGGATGTAAAACGGGTATTAGTTAATCAGGGTGTCACTTATTGTAGAGAGCGCCACTTTACGACAATCAGCAATGATAACCGCAATGAAATTTATATGGTAACTGAAACAGATAGTGTCAAAGTTGTAATTTCCATTTCGCTTTTGGCTCCTATGTATGACTATTCTAATAAATTCAAGCAGTTTTATTTATCTCTCGAGATTTAGTGTTGCCCATAATTCACAATTATCGACCAATGGGTCACAAACTTTTCTTTAACATAATAATTACCGTCTGCAAACAAAAGTATTGTTGTTCTTCGGAATTATCTATTTATAATTCAAATAAAAAACAAATGCTTCCAAAATGATTTAGGTATACCTACAGATCAATGTACTAAAATGGATGTATAGTAATCTGATCGATATTTCAGGATGGGAGCTATAAAACTTGTTTTCCAAAATGTTGGAAATGTCCTATATAGTCTAAGAGCCAGTGAACGACAGACTTACTGTATTTTAGCAAAGTTGATATTGATGCTAATACACAACGACTACCTATCAAAACAAATTTAGTAGTCGGTGATTATACAGGGTCATTCACGTTATTCGACACGGAGCATTATGGCTAAAGTATTTGATAAAAAAGAAAATAATAATTTGGGATGGATAGAGACCCATAAAGGCTACATTTTAAAAATATTTTCATGTTTTACAGGGTGTCCCAAATGCACGAAATGTATCAAAGTTATGTTTTTTTAAATGGAACATCCCGTATAGTATTGCATATTCAGATTCCTTGTTGAATTCTATTGTGACATTATGTATCATACATGGGACTTAAAGCGAACCGTTTAGGTGTAAATCACCATTTTCGGCAAAAGTAGATATCAGGAAAAAATTGAATATAGCACAGATTATAAAATTTGGAAGGCTGTGACTTTGCCGTATTACTAAGCATAAAATGCGTCAGCTTTGATGAGACTGTCAAATTTGAATTACGTTTATGTTTGGAGAAATCGGTCGATGCATTGAGGAAACTTCGATCAGCGATAACTTGATTTTTTCAAATGGGAATGCCTAATTTTTTTATACGGTTAAACGTAGAATTTGATAACCTTTCTAATGATATAAGGTTGTGAATGTCAATCTCTAGTAGTTTTCATCTAATTTTAAATTTTCAAACAAATCGGCGTTTTTCAATATGCCTACCTATAAGCAACGAAGCAGGCCAAAACCTTTTCAGGTAGAAGAAAACAACTAACTTAGCTGAAAAATGCACACGAACTAAACTAAAGGGACAAGATTATAAAAATTACTCACAACAAACAAAGTTTAACCAGAAACAACGGCGGTAACAAATCTTTGGTCAAAGAGAAGCTGAAGTATGGCAGAAACGGATTTTTTCACGGCCTACTAACTACTGCAATGTACTAGAGATTGGCAATTTCCAAAACCATTAAAAATTATGAATTAAAATAAAAACTACTAGAGAATGTTGTAAGCAATTTATTATTTTCATAATAAAATTTCACATTTAATGATTTAAAAAAGTATGCAATTCTGTCAAAACTCAAGTCAAAAGTACTTCTGACTGGAGTTCTGAAAATTCTTCAGTACCTATTAGCAAGGTCGCAGAAAATGAAGAATGAATTAAAATTTGTTCAAATTATAAAACATAAATGGCAGAAAATTTCAATATGATTTGTCAGAATTCCTTTTTTGCAATATTGCTAATAGATATTGAAAAATAGAAGGGCTCCAGTCAGAGGTATCGACTTCGACGTAAATTAGTACTTTTTTATACCCTTACATATGATTGATAGTTGCGTGCTGGAGCAACAGTCGCTGGTTATTTCTGTTTCATATCAGGGTTTTTAATTGTGTTGGGAATTTTCAACTGTAAAAAATATCTATTTCTGCCATACTCCAGCTTCTCTTTGACCTAAGAGATGTTATCGCAGTTGTTTTTGGGAGAGTTGATTTGTCGTAAGGAATTTTTATAATAATGTCCCTTTAGTCTAGTTTGTGTGTATTTTTCAGCTAAGTTAGTTGTTTTCTTCTACCTGAACAGGTTTTTGTTTATATTTCATGGCCTGCTAGGTTGCTTATAGGTAGTAAAATTGAAAATCTCCGATTTGTTTGAAAATTTAAAATTAAATGAAAACTACCAGAGATTGATATTCACAACCTTATATCATTAGAAAGGCTATCAAATCTAAGTTTAACCGTATAAAAAAATTAGGCATTTCCATTTGAAAAAATCAAGTTATCGCTGATCGAAGTTTCCTTAATTCATCGACCGATTTCTCCAAGCATAAACGTAATTTAAATTTGACAGTCTCATCAAAGCTGACGCATTTTATGCTTAGTAATACGGCAAAGGCACAGCCTTCCATATTTTATAATCTCTGCGATATTCAATTTTTTCCTGATATCTACTTATACCGAAAATGGTGATTTACACCTAAGCGGTTCGCTTTAGGTCCCATGTATGATACATAAAGTCACACCAGAATTCACCAAATAATCTGAATATGCAATAATATACGGAGTGTTCCATTTAAAAAACATAACTTTGATACATTTTGTGTTTTTGGGACACCCTGTATAACATGAAAATATTTTTAAAATGTAGCCTTTATGGGTCTCTATCCATCCCAAATTATTACTTTCTTTTTTATCAAATACTTTAGCCATAATGCTCCGTGTCCAGTAACGTGAATAACCCTGTACATGCTGTAGGTGAAATGGGGATTCACTATCACCGGCGACGGACGGTTCCGTTGGGCGTGGGCGGGAGTCCCCACATAACAAAGGTATCATATACACTGTACATACACTGAATATAGAATCAATGGATATGTATATCCACAAATGGAGCAAGAATGTCCAATGGATGTAAAATAGACATCAAAGAATATACATTTTATGTACGTTTGTTGCGAACTTCCACATCCATGGTATATCCATTAAACGCATATATGTACGTCTAATGTATATGTAACATAGATCAGGTGTTAACATGTATATTCATAACATATACCATGACACCAACATATAACACCAATGTATATACACTGTACATACAGTGGATATGTGCATATCCACAAATGGAGCGTGAACGTCCCCACATAACACTATATGGATATGTACATCCATAGAATGTACATTAGATATTCCAACTTGAACAAGTATATTTTGAATATTCATAGGACGTTAAATGTACATATGAAAAATGATATACACTAGTGTAATATACTATGTATGTTCACGTAGGTATATCCATATGTGAATATACATAATATGTTGGTCTATGTATCATATATACGCCTGCGCGAAGTACAACTAGTGCCGCCATTGCTGAGTTCTAGTCATTCCGTCGTACGACTCGTTCGCGTCCTTCGCGTGTGTGCTGGTGCTGGTTGTGCCTGACTACCTGATCGAGTGAAATATTGTGCAATGTTACTTATCGTCTTACTACTGATAACACTCACATCCAGCGTTTGACGGTAAGTCATAAGCGGAACAAACCACCTACAAAATTTTATAACCTTGATTTCTTTGTGATTTTAGACATGCCATTCAACAGAAAAGAGATGACAATCACAGTAATCGATTTTGCCAAGTATTATTATTGTAATTCGAAATTGAATTAATAACAATGCATAATGAAAGCATAAAGTTTGTTTATCTTACTGCCTCTACATTGAACTTTCATACACTATGCATGTGCATTGAAAGTACATGAATGTACATTTAATGGATATATTATGGATATGTATATATCCATTGTATGTACCATGTATATAATATGCATGTACATTAGACGTCCATATGTACATTCTATGGATATGCCATGGATGTGAAAGTTCGCGACAAACGTACATGCAACGTATATTTGTTTGATGTCTATTTGACATCCATTGGACATTCTTGCTCCATTTTTGGATATACATATCCATTGATTTGATATCCACTGTATGTACATTGTATATACTTTTGTTATGTGGGTCTAATGGATGTAAAATAGACATAAAGAATATACATTTTACGTAAGTTTGTCGCGAACTTCCACAACCAAGGTATATCCATTAAATGTTCATTTGTGTTCTTTTAGTGCTCATGCATAGTATATAAAAGTTCAATGTAGAGGCAGAAAAATAAACAAACCTTATGCTTTCATTATGTGTATTATTGCTATTAATTCAATTTCTAGTTACAATAATAATACTTGGCAAAACCAATTACTATGATTGTCATCTCTTTCCTGTTGAATGGCATGTCTGAAATCACAGAGAAATCAAGGTTATATAATTTTGTTTGCCCCGCTTACGACTTACCGTCAAACGCTGGATGCGAATGTATAGTAGTCAGAAGATAGGTAACATTGCACAATATTTCACTCTACAAGATAATTAGGCACAACCAGTGCCAGTACGCACACGCCAACTACGGCTAAGGACGCGAACGGGAATGACCAGAAATCAGCAATGGCGGCGCAAGTTGTCGTTCGCGCAGGCGTAAACTACTAGATGTATTTGTGATACCTAGACCAACATATTAAGTATAGTCACACATGAATATACCTACGCGAATATACATAGTATATTATACTAGTGTATATCATTTTTCATATGTAGGTACATTCAACATCCTATGAATATTCAAAATACACATGTTCAACCTGGAATCTTTAATGTACATTCTGTAGATGTACATATCCATATAGTGTTATGTGGGTCCGAAAGCGCCAAAAAGGTAGGTTTTAATATGTTGTAGCATGATATACCTTTCCTCATACAAAAACTCGATGGCAAACACCTAGTCCGGTTTCTAATTTGTTTATAAAATTCCAAAAATTTTATGAAACTTTACGTTATTGCACCACGGATGAAAATGATATAAATGTTATTCATATTATTATTACAAATGTAGTTTTTGAATGGCAGATAGCTAGGGTCGTTCCAATATACTGGCAGACGCTATATCGTCTGTATCTCTCTCTCGTACTAATTAAACAGCGTCAAAGTGGCTTCTAAAACGTGATGTTAGCAAGTCTGCCCAGGGCCGTATATAAGGGGGGGTTTGGGGGTTCAAACTCCCCGCCATGAGTATTCCCATGAAGAAAATAACTACTAAAATAATACAAAATAAAAATAATCAAGGATGCTTTCTCCAAGCTTAGTGATTTATTCTACTACTAACCAATCCCTCGGCGCTCATGACACATTAGCAGCGATACAATCTATACAGATTTTAAGCAAAGTAATACATTACATATTCTTTTATACATTAACCCCCCCCCCCTAAGGTCACCATGAACCCCCCCATGGTCAACGCCTAGCTACGACCCTGAGTCTGCCGTTTTAATACACTGACCCCAGTTACTAGTGTGTTTTATAAATTTCCAAAAGTTGTTGTTATTCACATTATTATTATAAATGTAATTTTTGTATGTGACATGGCTTCCAAAATACGGGCAGACGCTATACATATAACGTCTCTTTATCGTGCTGATTAAACAGCGTCAAAAGCAGGCACGTATCCAGGATTTGATTTTGTGGGGGGCCCAGATTACATTTGTCACCTTTTAATTTTGCTTGACCTGTTGGTGGAGGGGGCAGATTAGAGTTGCCACCTCAAATTTCCTCTCGTTGGAGAGGCGGGGGTGGTGAGTTCTCATAAAATGTTCAGTTTTTGAAATTTTATAAAACACATTAGGAACCGGGCTAGGTGTCTGCCATTGGGTTTTTGCATAAGAAAACGTATACATATACTACAATATATTAAAATGCTTATAAGCAGTGGCGTGCCGAAAGGGACTGCAGTGCGGGGGCCCCGGGCAGCCGAGGGGCCCCCGCTCAGCCTCGACTACAAGCTTTTTACATAGTAATAACTATAATACGTATACTTTTTTATAGCGGAGGAATATGTCTATACCTTATAATTTTCCATAATCATATTAAATATCTTTTGCCTTATCAGTAGGTACCCACTTTATGGCAAAATTTAACAACTCTTCAACGTAGAGTCCATAACGACTAGAACAAGTGGCAACGTTACACTGACGCGAGGCGTACCTGTACCATTAATCGATGTATAATCATATTTTACGTAAGGTCTATGAATTCTTATTTTTCAAAAACTCGAAAGAAAAAAATCAAAATATAAAGTTGAGGTCACACCAAATATTTTCTATAAACCAATTTGAAATATCGCCGTACATATTATAGTTTTGTTTTCACCCAATATATAGGCAGTATAATTTTGTATGTAGAGGGGGCCCCGTGAAAAAAATTGCGGGGAAGTCCCGAAGACCTTGGCACGCTGCTGCCTATAAGTCTGCCGATCACTGGCTCTCACTCTAATTACGTCTCATAGGCAAAGCCAAGACAATGCGACGATACAGTATAACGCTCCTACGTATAATAGAAGATGGCCATTCTCAGTAGCTTTCTTGATAATGTCCTGGGTTCTGATAGTTTCTATCTACAGGGTGAGTTTTTAGTACCGGCTCGGTCGATAACTCCCCTACTGTAGAAGATACCGAAAAAAGTTGTATATAAAGGTTGTAGCCACGGATATGCTCCTTGCTCAGAAAATATTTAGATTTATACAGGGTGATCCATAACTACGTGGTGATGCAAACATGCATTTTTTGAATGAGACATCCTATATGTTATTCCATATTCAAATTCTATTAATGATTTCCGTTCTTCCAATGTAGGGTATTCTTACATTATACAGGGTATTTCAAAAGTTATGACCATTTTTATATCCAAATCGCTGTCAAATGCACGTATATATCCAAAAAGTGATGAATTAAAAATCATTTTTTTTACACGGATGAATAAAAAATATTCTCTAGTTTTAAAATCGATTATAAGAAAATCCCGCGACGCATATTCGTATACAGGGTGATGTAGAATGCAAAATCTAGATTTTCTCTTTTTTTTTAAATGTAACCCTCAATATTTTATTATACCAAAGAATTGCTTTTAATATGCTCTTTCATCTTTGTATAGTACTTGTTATGGCTGCATTCATTAGTTTCTGAGATATTTCGATTTTTCTACAAATTTTTAGATATAACTTCTATTTGTTTACTGAAATTTATTTATTTTGAGAAAATACTATCAAACTTTATTTTTGTTTAACAAGCAACTAAAATATAAAGCCATAATAGTACTTGATCAAGTCAAAACACTGAATTAACGGGATAATATGTGCTGAGGAAACAATTTTATAGACGTCCAAATAAAACGATTCTTCAATCTTTCAAACGCATTAGTTTTAGAGTGCCGTTCTGGATATTACTGTTCATAGTTGATATATCTAGAGGCAAGTAGACAATTTCTCAAAGATCCTCCTGAACCCTCAATGTAAAAATTAATTTTTAATGCTCGTTTTTCATACAGTATGGAATTATTGAGCAGGTTATGAAAACTGTCAATTTTTCAAAGCCTACCTGATAAATCTGCTTGATGATTATGAATCACGCCTACAAAATTGCTTCCTCAGCATACTTGACTTTATTATCTCGATGATTCAGGGTTTTGACTTCATCAAATACTATCATGACCTTATAAAGTTGTTCGTTAAATAAAAAACAAATTCGATAGTACCTTCTCAAAGTAAATAAATTTCAGTACACAAATAGAAGCTATATTTTAAATTTACCGGAAAATCGAAATATCTCGGAAACTGATGGGCGTAGGTACAACAAGTGTTATACAAAGATGAAAGAGCATATCAAAAGCAATTATTTGGTATAATAAAATATTGGGGGTTACATTTTAAAAAGAGAGAAAATCTGGATTTTGCATTCTACATCACCCTGTATACAAATATGCATCGCGGGCTTTTCGTATAGCCGATTTTAAAACTAGAGGATATTTTTAATCTTTCCATTTAAACAAAATAACTTTTGATTCATTACTTTTTGATATACAGTACGTTCGTTTGACAGCGATTTGGAAATAAAAATGGTCATTACTTTTGAAATGTCCTGTATAATGTTATAATACCTTATATTTTGAGAAGAGAAATTATTAGTAGAATCTAAAAATGGGATAATATATAGTCTCTCATTTAAAAAAAATATATGTTTGCATCACCACGTAGTTATGGATCACCCTGTATAAATCAAAATATTTTCTGAGCAAGGAGCATATCCGTGGCTACAACTTTTATATACAACTTTTCTCGCTATCTTCTACAGTAGTGGAGTTATCGACCGAGCCGGTACTAAAAACTCACCCTGTATATATGACCTATTGAAATAAGGTCATTTCTGTACGTGTTTTCGAGTAAATCGCACTTTTATAAAATTGCCTAAAATGTCTACCTTCTATCAATAGATAGTATCTACTTGAAATGATTTTCAGAAACAAGATTTGACCAGCACCCTACAATGGCCAGTCCGTCGCCCCAGAATAGCCCGATGCCGCCCCCACAAGCTCCAAGCCCTATGGGCCCACCCAGTCAGAACCCCGCCCCCTCTCATTCCCCTCACAGTCCCTATCAATCGCCACCGATGGGACATATGAATGGGCCACCTCCACCTTCCAGCCACGGCCCTCATGGACATGCCCCTATGCCCACGCCAGGACATGGACCAATGCAAACATCTGGACACCCTCCCATGCCAGGTAACATTCCAGTTCCACTTATTATTCGGATTAATTGTATTCCAGGCAGATAAGGTAAAAAATAAGGTCATCCGCGGAATGATATTCTAATGAAGCACAAAAAAATCTCATATATGCCTACCACCTAGTGTTGGGACGAGCGAACTTTACAGAGCGAGCGCTCCCATAAATACCGTAATGTACTGTAAAGATCGCTATGGTTGAAGCGAAAGTTCCCATTTGGGGAATGTTAAGAAGAAGCCTTTTCCTATTATTTAGTGTGGCATTTGAGAAATCTCGCTTGCACATTGCATACAATTCTCGCTGAATTTTTAGAGATAGGATATTAACAGGGCATACATACTTAAAATATGTCGAATTATAAAGGTTTTGTTTGGGAATACTTTGGATAACAAAGTGTTGACAATAAAACTAAGTACGTACCTATGTATGTTTTGGTCTTGAATGTACAAGGGTTTGTTCATGTACTTGTTGTTTTAATAGTCTTATGATTTTTTAAAGAAGTGAAGTTCCTTTTTTATTAGCACGCTTTTATTAGTCACCTGTATGTTTGTGGGTAACTCTCCTTTGGATTAAGAAGTCAGACCTAACATTGAATGCTCCAACTGCGCCGCGGAAACGATTTTGACGGCTTCAAATCCGTCGGGCCAGCTACTACCCACACAGCACCCGATATCCCTGAGACATCCTAAATGAAGCCGTATCGCCCAAATTTGGGATAAGACCAGAATGACATCTACAGGTTATCTGTAGGCTATCCTAGGTTGTCCTAGGTTAGCCCTAGGATAACCTGTTTGGAATATCCTGTGGCAGGCATGGACATCCTTTGGTTATCCCGCTAGGCCGTCTATCACTGGAATATCCTAAGGATGACGGTTTTGGAAATCCTCAGCTTGTATATTATGAGGCGGTTCAAGGGATATCCCTTCAAGACCATACCCTTCGTTATACAAAATCTGACATTTGACAGTATTGACGTTAGAAAGACGAAAGAGGTGAAAGGTGAAGCGGTTAAGGTGACTTGCAACAAAGTTGAGAAAAGCAAGCTAGCAGCTTGCAGTAGTTCCTGGTTCCTGGATCGTTTTTCGCCGTTTATCATATCTTCCAATACCTATATCCGACACGCCAAGGGCCCCCAAGTACAAACCACAAATTGCAAGTCGGATAATAGTTCGGCAACCTGTTTATTTTCGCAAGGTGGGTGTAGGATTGTCCAAGTCAACATTCTATAGGAACATTAAAAAGGAAAAGGAAAGTTTAATGGCAAAACTTCATATCACGATGCACTTCATGAAGGAATGGAGCATAATGAGGTTGGATTGAATTGTGTTAAACACTCGGATGGTGCCTCTATTGGATCTTTAGATGGTGATGGTGCTAGTGAAAAGTGTGCCACATTATAGCTAGTCTGTGCCCAGAATAACCCGGTATGTAAGCCAGGGGAGTATAGGAAAACAATTCTAGAAAAATAATCCCGTTATTTTCGAGTAACCTAAGTGTTTCGCATAAGGTGACCCATGCCGGTCTGTACTGCTATGTTTTACGACAACCTAAGAATTTACCTATGGGCTAACCTACGTCAGACTAAATGATAATGTTTTGGGACAAACTGAGGATTTTCTTGTAGGCTTACCCATGGTGGTCTAATAAAGTCCCATCGGGATATTTATAGGCTGTCCCATGCCACGTCGTCAAGGATATGGCTTTGCCTGGGACATTTTGTATATGCCTTTAAGGAAAGCCTGGGGACCATAAAGTGGGTATCAAATGCTGTGTGGGTATAGACTGACTAGACTAGAGGCGTAGCGACGAAAGCTTAAAAGGCATGACATCCAACTGTTTGGGAGTTGGTACTTTTGTGAAATTTATTCAGGAAAGTCGACAGTTTTAATTATCGTTTATGCCGCAATGGTAATTAGATTATGCTATGAATATACCAAAAACAATTGTCCGTCTTCATTATACAAATACAGTTAAAAAAAACTAAAAAAGCCCGCTTTAGACATAAAGTTAACTAAAAAATTAAAAGTACAGTTTAAAAAACTAAAAACACGCTAAAAAGAACATCGGACTAAAAAGTTAAAAATAATTTTTAAAATAAGCTTAAAAGAATAATGAACGAAAAATACTAGTAGGTACCTATGATTGTGAAAAGAGCGTGGGCGCTTTGTGCCATTATTATTCGTAAATCGAGCGCCTGATGTATTTTAAGCTTATTTTAAAAATCATTTTGACTTTTTAGTGCGATGTTCTTTAACCGCGTGTTCTTTAGCTTTTTTAAACTATATTTATTTCATCAGCAAGTCCGCTTAAAAAACTACGTTTCAGTTCCTTTCTAACGGCTGGTTTTGGTAACATTTCTATGTAATATTTTTTTTATTATATTTTAATGTTTATAATGTTGAATTAAGTCCGTTTGAGTTTCTATAAAGTTTTTTGTTACAATACATTCTTACTACAGTCCAATAATTAAGCTAGTTCTTATTAATTATCCAACATTCTCCCAAATTCCTGAAAGTTCGCGAACGTTCGCAACGAAAATAGATTACGGTAATTTTCCAACACTATGCCTTATATTCTGTGCGTCTTGAGATATCGAAGGTCAAAGGTCATGATAGTCGGTTTTTTGCCAAAATCGCGCATCGAGTGCATCTCACGCCGCAAGAACTTATATAACAAAACTTACGGAAAATAGTATTCTCTTCAAAATTGTGTATATACATACATTTTTTGCGCACGACCAATTATCATGTTCGAGATATAGCGTGAACAAACTGGAGCGCGCATGTTTTATTGAGTAGTACTGAAATTACACTGAAGAGCTATAACTATAAAAGAATTTTCATATTAATTTGCGTTAAACTAGAATATTGACTTATTGCCATACGCCATACGCTAAATAAATAAATAAATTGAATGCTTATTATTACAACAATTAAAAATTTGTTTATGTATAAAAAATATAATAAAAATAAATAATAACAAAACAATGTATTATATTTACACCACTTTTGTAATGAAATGCAAAGCTTCCATATATTATAATACAAACACAAATATCGTCTTTGCAAAGGTCATATTTTGTTTTTGCATGCACTGGATTCGACACTATTCAACAGACCAACAGATAAAAACTTCAGGTTATGACAATTTTTGAGAGTGATCCGTCTACAACCAGATACAATTTGGATAGAAAAAAATGTACAGCCTGAAGAATTTGGTTAGGGTTTGAAAAACGACATATTACAGCCGAAAACAACACTATACTGCAACCTGCTCCAGAAGAATTATTCGGCTTACCATGCACCAAAGATTTATGGTCAGTGTCACGCACAGGCATGCCTGAAAGGGAACCCTTCAACAAAATTGAACAGTTCAATGCAAGAAGTACATAAGTCACACTTACATCAATTATAGACTATCAGCGCCATTTATGCGAACTTTTTGTTAGCTTTCTGGTAGTATATCTAAAATATGGTTAAGTCCAACCAAATATTAGATAAAACATCTTCAATGGAAGATGAGCCTAAGTACACGGTCTGTTAGTCACCATGAATGACCACTTGAACGCAAAGCGTGCTCCTAGTGATTTGTTAATTCACTCAATTTGTCTAATTGTTGGTAGTTGAAAAATTGTGGAGAAATAGTACAAGAAACACAGGTATGTGCGTTTTTTTAATATTGTCGATAATATTATATTGGGCTTGTATAGGAAAATTCTGTTTTATGCTGAGATAACACAAAAATGTTATCATATAAAGCAAAACTGTCAATTTTATCACATTTCTCTCTTATAGAAATCGTATATCTGACCTACAGATAATAATACATCTGATATGCGTCCTGGCTCAGAAAATGAAGTTCTTGATGAAGCAATAAATATTAATTTATGAATAACTGTTGTATTTGTAATGTATTTTGTATTCTCATATATTTTAAATATAATGCGTTAAAGTATATTACAGGTTTTTATTACTCTTTTGAAATCCAAAGCAAAAAGTGCCTTAGTCCATTTTTGAAAAAAACAAAATCTTGAACAGTGGACCACTAAACTAGCTTATACAATATTATAACAAATCAAATGATTATTCGAAAAGTTAATATTTACAGAGAGAAATATGAAAGGCGTTTTTCTCAAAAACAGAAAAATGTGACTTGGACACCTTTTACATTGGGCCCTAAGTGGTTTTTGCCACAGACATAGAACCAACATATATAGAGGAAGCATATGACGAAGATAATGTGTTGATATACGGTGCTAGTGGAAACCGATGAAGACCACGAGGAAGGCAAAGTAACATGAGGCGCGTACCGCCAGATGCAAAAAATGATAGATTTGTGTTAAATAACGTTCCCTTACATCGGTCATCGAAAACAAGGATTAGGCCTACTCCAAATTATTATAATTAGAAAAACAATTTTAATATTCAACCCTATGTGTATAAAGTGTGACGCCCATGGCAGGTTTAGGTTTACAGATACACGGCACAGATACACATGCTCAAATCGAGCACATAAGCATGCTATTAATGAGCATCTACAACTTCGTAGCATGTGTGTACGTACTTTGCTCGAAATGAGCATGCTAATTTCGAGAATTCTCAAGAACCGGCGGTCGTGCGATTAAATGCAAATGTATGTCAGTTTCAAGAGCATGCTAATTTTGAGCATGCTTAACAAGTATGCCATTTATGAGCATGTGTATCTGCACCTTTAGGATTAGAAAGACTATAGATATCATATGTGACAGTCTTGCAGTGTATAGATTCGGTGGAGTAGGTTTTCCAGTGGCGTAACACGCATTACATTTCAAGACTACTGTTGTAAATGTTTTCGACTCACTGCTCCTTGTATCTTATTACATAAAATATTTATTCACAAAAACTGAAAATTTGATTCAGTGCAACGGCAATAAGTCTGGAATTATCTTTCAGGTTCTGGTCATCCTCAGATTCCTGTGTCTGGCCACGGACCTATGCCTACCCCAGGTCATCCATCGATACCTGTGTCTAGTCACGGACCTATCCCTGTATCTGGACACTCGCCGATACCAGTGTCGCATGCTCCTATTTCGGTCTCCGGTCACTCGCCCATGCCTATTACTGGTCATGCTCCTATTAGCCCAGGTAAATAGTATTTTCCTGATATAATAATATACATTAGCCGCTTATTATAGATTGAATGTCTTACTGTCAAGATATCATTTCACCATACAGCCACAAAAAGTCACAAGTTCAGCATCTGTTTATATATAATAATAAATGCTTTAGTTTCCCACTGAACAATAATTATAACAACAGAAGAGACATAAGAATTATTACAGTAAAAGGAAAACCGCAAGGGCGGTATATAGATTTAGTATTATGCATTCGAAATAGAATTATTACAAACTAAGGCTCTCATACTATAATTATTTAATTTAGATAATTAATGATAGGTGCATGCGATGATTTTATCTGTATTTACATTCTTTGATCTTCCATACTTTAAATTACCCTGGTTGGTATTAATATCGACTTTTGCTGCTACCCGCCAGGTAAAATAAGGTCCTGTTTATTTATTTATTAATAGCGGGGTGTATGGGTGTATGCTACATTAAACTTGATAGGGCGGGGCATCGGTAGGAATTCTTTTGAAATTGTGATTGCAGTGTTTGTTGAACTACTTACTTATTTAGCGTCTTGCGTGCACATGGTAACTTTACATAATCAATAAAGTCAATGTAAAACACTTGGCAAAACCCACTATAACAAACGGTCTCTTGGTGCCGAGTCTGGCTAGCCTATCGGCTTCCTCATTACCAAGAACGCCCGTATGACCAGGGACCCACATCAAGGTAACTTCCTTCAGTCTCTTCTATACACAGTTAAAAAAAAGCATCAACTTAGGATTCTCCCTGTATATGCTCTGTTCAAAACACTGTTCGACTGCCGTCATCAATATGGCATACACCTTCTCCTAGAAGAACATCGGTGCAGGTCTCAAGCTTTGCTGCTCTCCTTTTCCCTCCTCCGCTTCACGTCTCATTTGAGCGTGATCCATCAGTGAAGCACACCAGACTATGGGGCGAAACTTTTTCTTTTCCACCCGTCCAATCGTCCCTTTCCGGGATGATCAGTGTGAATCTATTATCTAGACTTAACCCAATAAACATTTTTGTATATAATGTTTGTCGTAACTGCTGTTATATTACCTTCGTTGTATCACCTTTCGTAATATATTCAGTAACAGAAGTGTATTTATCACCATTATAAACCCCCTAAAGAGCTTAAATGTGGCATCTATAAAGGTTGCCTGAACCGCTGATTTAGTAACGCTATATACAATGAAGTGATGTAACCAAAAGTAACGGATATGTTTTGGTAACCAGTATATAACTTATTATGTAACCCTCAGAAATATAAAGCAGTGGCGTTTTGTGTTTCGGTGACCACTATACTTTGCCTATAAAGGTGTTAGGAACCTTACTGTTACTTCTTTCTGTCATTTGTCACCTGTCAGTCGTCGAAATACTCTGTCTCTTTCGCACACATGCTGTTTAATATTATTGTATCTTTATCCACCGAACAAATAATATTTGGACCTTACACGATCCATAGAAATGAAAATGGACGGTTATGAAATACAAATGGCGAACAAGTGTTGTTATGTATAACATACATGTTAGACCGGTTTCGCCGATGTGTGACGAAAATTTCAGTGCGAATCATGTTTTACCGTGAAAGTAGATAAGTTACTTCGGAAAAATGCAGGGGCTTCTCAGATAATAATATGTAATAACAAACTTCAGATTCAGACAAAATGTGCGATGTAATTAATTGTTCTTGCCAAGAACAATGTTCTTGGCAAAATCCTGATCGTCTCCTAAATCACGTTTTTATTGTACCTATAAAAAAATTGTCTAAGATATTAACAGCTGTTTCGACCGCCTGGAAATGTTTTTGTAATCTTGCGGCGAAATGAGGTGCTGCATTTAAGTTTTCCCAGTAGTTATCCATTATCACGATTCACGATAATATCACACAGTAGGTATATAAATAGGTGACATCAATTTTGTTTGGATGAACCTATCACGGCGTTACCAACACATCATCAACATTTTTATAACATAGTACTACAAACACTAGTATTTACGAGTATTTATGAAGGTGATTAAAAGCCCCACTATATAACTAAATTTACTTTAGTGATATACGTAAGGTTACGGCAAACACTATATAAATTAATTATATGCCAACTGGTAACGGTTACTAAAAAAGAGTCCTATAAAATAGTGATAGGAACATTTATGTCACCTCATTATACGCCAGTAAGTTACAGTAACCTTATACATCTATTATAATGCTTGAGTACCAAAAGTTACCTCTATATATCCCTTCGATCATATATATATTATCGAAGATATATCCCTTACATAATTTGTTGTTACCTCAAGTTGCGGAAAATGTTTATTGGGAAGGTATATATTTGGCTCTTACCACCCAGAGTGACGATACGGGATATTATTATCCAAGAGTCGTTCTATTCCAGTGTGGCCAACTAGTAGTTCTCGTGCTGTCCACGTTCCCCGTCACGCAAATTCAGGCAGCCCGATATGGGCTTTCTCTTTATCGAGAGGTACAGAGGCGGCAAGCCCAAAAGTACCTCCAGGGCAGCAGTGAGTGTTGTCCTCATGGCACCCGTTATGTTCATTACTGCAAGCCTATGAATCTTAGCGAGCTTGGGCATAACAGAGACCTTCTCTACACTCGGCCACCAGACCGAGCAATCATATCAATTGAAAAGGTGCATTTACAGAGTAAATTTAACACCTCGCTGTTTTATTTTTAATAGATTTTAATAAAGTAATATTAATAATAAAACGGCTTTCTTTAGACATTATTCTGTATATGAGTGACATTTATAACCCCTGGCTATCAATCGAATGAGAAAATAGGTGCCAAGAATTTAACGTGGAAGTATGACAGTGCGGCATTCAAAGAATCAAAATGGCTAAAACGAGATGCGTTGAAGAAACTACATCTACCTATTCTGATACAGAAAATCATTGTTGGTAAAACTCCTGTTTATCTTTATGATAAGTTGGTACCGCTTTTGACACGTACTGAAACACGCTCTAAACATACGTTATTAATTCCACACCATACCTCGGCTCTTTTTGTCAGAAGCTTCTCCTACAACGCCGCTAAAATTTACAATTCTCTACCAGATACCATAAGACACTTGTCGCTGTAAAGTTTTAAAAAGAGGTTAAAAAGCCTATTATTAATCTAGTTACTGATGAAGGCTTCTTGTTGTGTACTTGGCTTACCCTCATAGTTTTTTTAATCATTTTTCTTTTTGGCTAATATGTGGTTGCACATACTGTGTAAGGCTTTCTCTTGGGTTTTTAGGCCGGCATCGTTTAGCGTTCAGGCGTGACGTTTTGCCACCACGAGTGGATGGCATCTTCAGAAGCTATTTCACTTCGGCGACTTCCAAAATACTGCCTGAACGCTAAACGACGCCGGCCTAAAAACCCAAGAACCGCAAATTCATGTGGTTTCACGTTTAACAAATATTTTTATGTATCTGTATGTATCTATTGTGTGTGAATTATTGTTTTTTATACATTCTTTGTTATATTTCATATGGTTTAAAAAAAAAGGTTAATTTGAAAAACAGCGATTGGCTGACACCTCGCTTATTTACTTATGAGGTAAATAAAGTCCATTTGTTTATTCATTATTTAGTTTATTATAAATAAAGGTTAGGGTTCCACCAGGTACAGTCCTGGATAACCTATTGTCCACAGCGATAAAAAACCAATTAAGTTAATAAAGGTATCACTGATGTGGGTACCTGGGCACGCTGGGGTAAAGGGTAACGAAATGGCGGATCATCTGGCTAGGATGGGATCCGTCAACAGTTTTGTGGGCCCGGAGCTAGCCCTAGGACTATCTGCAAACTTGATTAGGAAAACAACTGGAGAGTGGATCCAGAATCAACACTCTCTGAGATGGAACAACATCTCTGGTCATCTCCGTCAGGCTCGGGAACTATTAGCAGGGCCAGCAGAGAGAATAGGACGATTTTGTCTCTCTCTGGATAGGAGTAACTTGAGATTGCTAGTAGGCCTATTAACGGGTCACAACACCTTCAGGCGTCACTTGTTTGTGATGAGGGTGGTCAACGACCCAACGTGCACGTGGTGTGGTGAAGAGGAAGAATCCTCGGCACACATCTTGTGTCGCTGTGAAACCCTGGGTTATCACAGGCAGACTATGCTGGGCTCAAGAACCTTGGAACCAATAGAGATAAAACGGATAGGACCTAAGAATGTACTTGCCTTTGCCAAAAGGGCAGGTCTTAGGAACTAGCGCGGATAGAGGCGCAAAAGGGCCCATCGTGTGGCCTATGCACCAGCCACATTCCGTGCTGGATAGCCTCTGGTCCTTATTCATTCAAATTAATAAAATTGAAAGATAGAGATGTGAGTTAGAATTTATTTCCAGGACACGGTCCAATGCCTCCCCACATGCAGCCTCCTCCTCATGGACTCAACCCTATGGGCGGTCCCCCACCGCCACCTCATATGATGATGTCGGGGCAGCCGCCCCCGCATCATCAGGGGCAGCCTGGCCCGCCACATCACCAAGGCCAACCAGGACCACCGCATCATCAAGGTCAACCGGGGCCGCCCCATCATCAGGGACCGCCTCCGGGTCAAGGACATCCAGATATGGCTCCTCACGGGCAGGGGTACCCGCAAAGACAGGTAGGAATAGCGAATAATGCTATACAGTAGGCGTAGCAACCACAAATAAAATCTCAGCAATGGATGCTGTTCTGAATATTTCAATCATAAAGAATCAGACTCCGTTAAATAACCAGTGACTCTATCCTTTGTTAGCAAGAAAAAATGGCGATTTACATTTATTAGACCGGCCTGTTTCCATTGAGACAAAAGAAAATGCAATCATAGGTTGAAGAGTCAATGTGTATGATGTAAAATAATTGTCGAGGAGTTAGCTGTAGTACTTATATCATCACATAGAACCGAGCATAGAACAAACTAGAAAATACAAGGATAGATTTAGAGGTCATATGACGCCATTGGAATATAGTACAACAAATCCATTTGAACACGTATTCGACAATGAACATAAGATTTAAGTAATAAAAAACCAGATTGCGATGTAAACTTTGATACATTGCACATATATCAAAGGTTAGCATTAACAAATAATACACAAGTAATACGGATAAGTGTTCAACTGCAAACTATTTGTATTAGTTAGGAATTGTGCTTTCGATGGGTAGTAGATGCACACCCACGTATAATAATTTTGAGTTAAAATATAGTCTCAATCTTCTCCTGAAAATTATTGATTATTATTTATTTATTGGTATAAGTAAAAACAAAAGTTACCCTTGAAGGTGACACCTTGCATATGAGTACTGGCTGATAACTGTATCACATTAAATGTGAATGCATGGCGAAATAGGTATCGGCCTTGCAAAAATAAACTGAATGCCAAAAAGTTTTAGGATTAGCACTTTAATGGCCAGATCATACACGAGGTTACCATTCGTCATAAAATACGGAACATGTAGAGCTAAGAGAAGTCTGGTTTTAAGTTTTCCAAAAATAACCTTAACTAGATTGATTTCCTACTTCATATGAATACTTCTCAACTATATTCAATAAGAAATTAAACGGATTATAGATGCAATAAAGAATAGTTATTGCGAAAAAGTGCAACTCATAAGATTTTTGATTTCACTTCGTCAACCATTTGGGATCTCAGGAAGCATAGGATAAAAATTATGTTCAGAATTAGTCAGGTCCTCCAACTCTTAATAATTATCTCATTTCAAATCTCCTATACATATTGTATCAAAGAGTCCTTGATACCACTCAAAAGCAGATATCAGCTTTGAATATTTCTTCGTTATTTCTTATTATTCCGCCACTGCTGGAACTTCCTTCTCAATACGAGACAGGTGACGGAGAGCACGTTTCGTTAACGAGGAAAGTAAAATGTTTTGGGAAAATAGTGCTTTATTGCTTTTGGAAATAGTATGCTTTATTGAGATCTAACATTGTTGTGAAATAACATCTGAGCTTGTTGTTTATAGCTTGATTGCTAGAAACAATGTGTTAACTATCTTCTGGAATTATTAGAAAATGTTGTATACAAATTATCCTGAAGTTAATATTCTAACTTTGTATATTTGGTCATAAATGGTAACTCTTATATATAATAAATTTTTGAAGATATTGTACATTGGAGGTAGGTATGGTTCGCCCCTCTTGACTTTCTTTTAACCAGTCTAGGGTTTTTTATAAAATTTGGCATCGTTGCAGAGTAAGTTTATTTTAAATAAAAGTGATAGCTGTTCGTTTAATCTGACTCCCACAGGAAAATTTTCCTTGTGAAACGGAAAGCCATGTGATACTGATTAGGTAGTCCTTGTTGTAAAGTTAATACTGGGCAGGCGTCACTTCTTTTTTAAAACAACTAAAAAAAATAAATTTTCTTAAATTTTTAGTGTACTAAATTTTGTTGACCAAAGCAAAACTTCGGATTAATTTACGAACCCCCTAAAAAAATAAATTTTCCTAAATTTTCTGTTACACAACTACTCCAACACTATCCATAGACTGGTCCATCAATTGCAAGTGGCGAACTCACCGTATATGTATATTAGGGTTGCCACTTTTTGAATTTTGCTTGACCGGGAGATATGATCATCACCAAGAATTCGTCCGGGGAGGGGGGGATGTGATGGTGGAATATAATCAATCTCTTTTGGTTTTTTGCGATATTTCAGACTTATTTAGTTTAGGTGGGAAGCGGGAGAAGCAGGAGATTCCCTGTTAACCGAAAGGTGGCAACCCTTGTATATATACAAATGAATGATATATTTACAGAATGATAATCGCTAGTCGAATATCGCTTTTATATTTTTAGCATTGATTCTCTCTTCGTCTGCTTTCTTTTCGTAAAGCAAGTATTCATCAGCCAGCGCTTTTGATGCAGCCACCAGAAAATTTGGGTCCATCAGATCGAATTCTTTTCCTGAAAGTTTAAAAGAGTATATTTATTAGTTTTTCAGCCGTGAACTACTTTTTGTTAAATATGAATAACAAGGAGTTTATTATGTATTTCAACAGATGTTTGAACAAACGTTTTGTTAAAGGCCAATGAAGCTCGAATATATTTAAATTTTTAAAATTACTATTTGGTCGAAATGAGTACACGTCAAATCCCTATTCCCCGGATACTACACTTGAGTCCTTTATAGCGTTAACGACTTTCTATGCCTCTGCTTTGTTTTAACCCATTCCTGAAAAAATTTAACTTTTTTTGAAAAATACTCTGTACAGTAACATAACGGCAGATTTTGTCTTATCAAAATGGTGTCAAGCAGTTGTGAGCAATAATACATTGTATACTTTTTTTCTCTGGAGTTGTAGGATTTCGAGACGGTCATTTAAGGTGCGAGAAAAATCACTTGCAACCACAATCCTTTGCGATCGCTCTTGCTCTGAACTATGGGTTTTTGAAAAAATTCGTTGGAAAAATGGTATGAACCGGCCTTTGCCTTTGTCAACTACCTTTCGCCAGGTAGCTACCGAAAGAAAGAAAAAACGATTTTCCGAAGATACAATGATTTGTTGCCGAATAAGACTTAAATTATTCGTAATTAAAGAAATAAATGACAACAAAAACAAAATGGCCAAACCAGTCTTTAAGGGACAAATTTTTACTACTACTGATCCGACAGGAACCTTGTTATTCTTGTGAAGAGATGCGCAGCGGCACTGGCTCCTATCTTCGCGCCTCTTCCGAATATCATACAATTCTAACATTTTCAGAAAAGGCTGGAAGCTCTCTTGTGTCCTGCCGGTGCCAAATAAGGATCGAAAATGGATCCAATCGATTACAGATTACACACCTATAACTATGTATGCTTTAATTCTGTGATCAACAAGGTGATGAACAAATGCCTCAAGGAAGAACTTATGAGATACTTTGAGCTTCATCACTCACTCAGTGGCAAGCAATATGGACTTTGACAACAAAGATCTCCTGCAGTACATCACACATGTATGATGTAAAGTCATACATTCGTTTGGCCGGGCTTAAGATAAGGACACCGACTATAAACCTAGGTAGACACATCTATTTACAAAAATCTTTGGTCGCAACATTGGAGCACTGTTGCCCGAATATACAGGGTTAGGATAAAGTATGGAACCAAGCAAATAACTTTGGAACGGAAAGAGTGATATTGCTGAAAATTTGCAGGCAAGTGTAGTGATGTCTAATGCATCTGAAGACACTATGTTAGCTATTAATGTACTTCCGGTTTAACCGGAAGTCCCGTCAACTTTTTTAATTTAAATGGGACACCCTGTATATTTTTGCAGATTTTTGATTCATCTTTTTTTTCCGAATACGTCCATAGTGGGTTTAGTATTTGTTTCTTAAAAAATTTGTCTCACAAATTAGTCCGTGGCGGTCTGCGGTCTTACCGTTTGAAGTAATTTTTTTGTATTTTTTTTTAGTCACCGTCAAACGTATTATAGGACCCCTGTCGGGACGTAAATCATTAAAAGTTGACACACTTCTTTGTTAGTTCTCACGCGATCGCCTAAACCGACTTTGAATGACCGGCATTTTAAACACCTGAAATGATAAATAAGCTTTATCTTTGCCGTTTTTAGAGAACACCTGAAATGATAAATAAGCTTTATCTTTGCCGTTTTTAGAGAAACTAATGCTAAACCCACTATAAACGGTTAAACCGGAAGTACATTAATAGCTAACATAATGTCTTCGGATGCACTAGACGTCACTACACTTGCCTGCAAATTTTCAGCAATATCACTCTTTCCGTTCCAAAGTTATTTGCTTGGTTCCATACTTTATCCCAACCCTGTATGTATATGCGATAAGCATGTCCATTGTTTTCAGTAACATTAGACCTACTGAAGATAGGGACTGGAGTAAAAGTTACAAATAATACATGGTGACTGGTAATTCGATACAGATATTAGGGGTGGTAATTCCATCTTTTCTCCAAGGGTGCCCAGTGTCATCATCAACCAACAAGCAGCAGATGTCTGAGCCTGCCATTTTTGGCCTATTCGAACTTCATCAAACTTCCCCTAGCCTAATCTCCTCGTATCAGTGGCGGTACTCTGGTATTTAAGCTGTAGATATTGTATATACAGGGTGTCCCACGACGATTAAGACAAGCAATATATCGGAACTGGCTAGTAGTAGAGACTTAAACTTTTGGGGGTGTAAATTAGAGCAAATGTTCTGTCTCTTCTTGTCATTGTGTTACCCAATGAGGTATTTGTTTTTGGTCACGTGACGTTCAATTCAAAATTATTATTGAGACACCCTGTACATTTTTTAATGTCTGTGTTCCACCCGATAAAACAATTCCACCACACTAGCACACTTGGGGTCTAAAGTGATTAATTCAAGAGCTACAGGTATACTTAAAGGATTGTACCACTGCCATTGATTATAACACGTACCCCTACAGTTAAATTATTTTGCTAGTGTTTCATAATGGTAGTGGTACAGTCCTTTAAGTGCCTGTAGCTCTTGAACTAATCACTTTAGACCCCAAGTGTGCTAGTTTGTTGGAATTGCTTTATCGGGAGGAACACAAAAATTCACAAATATACTTAATTTGAATCGAACGCCACGTGACCGAAAACAAATACCTCATTGGATAACACAATAATAGGAAAAAAGACAACATTTCCTCTAATTTACACCTCCAAAATTATAATTCTCTACTACTACCCAGTTCCGACATATTGCTTGTCTTAATCGTCGTGGGACACCCTGTATGTATATATATTAAGCTGGAGATATTGTATATCTGTTATTCCTGTCAATGTTACCTCTTGTGTCACAAAGATGACCTCCAGCTTCTGTGACAATCAGACCAGCTGCAGCAACATCCCAAGGGTACAAACCGTCACATTGGTAAGCATCAAGCCTGCCATCTGCCACATAACATGCGCTCATAACTGCTGTTCCTAATGATCGGATGCTACAAAAAAAATATTGGTTGAAATATATGGACTTATAGGTACATGAAACATGTAATATTTTTATGGGTAGGTACGTTTATTCTGTTACTTTTTTAAAAACAGTTTCAAGTGCAATTTACAACATCCGGGAGAAAATTTGGCATGTACCTACGTACATTTTTTTTAAGTGCATTTCTTTGTTTTTCTCCATGCTATCTATGCACAACACATTTAATCAAATGCTCTCACATGACTAGAGCCCGTTTCCCTCGAAACTTTGGAAATTCGAATGAGCTTCAAGCTGGTTAAATTTCTTAACGATATTTTTTGCTTCGCTCTCCCAAGCTAACACGAAATTCTTCATCATGGGTCTGCTTCGTAGAAATTAATGGATAACATACCCGGTTATTATTTTCATCAGATGTTTCAGCCTGTACATGTATAAATCGAGGTACTTTGGATTTCTTGCTAATGACAGTTCGTAGGCAAATATGGATTTCGTTATATCTGGAAAATAAAATGAAGTTTTTATATAATGATCTGGGGGACCATCACAGGATACGTTTCAAATACTACTTTTGCATTTTTTCTCAACAATGAGCAAAATTAAATAAAAAACCTGAACTATTCGTAGTCAACAATGCTCTTTAGAATACTTTGAATATACCTTTTTGAAAATCACAGATTTTTTCAGTCGCGCGGCTCGGGAATAATAAAATTGAAGCATAGTACGGATACGCCTATATTCTTACCTATCAGTAGGACTCGGCCTGAGTACAAAAAATGACTTAGTACTTCCCACACAGTATCGGTACTAACAAAAAATTTAGAGTACCTCTATCCCTACACCAGTCCCATCAAAACAATAGACACTGATCAGGGACCTTCGAAATATCTAAAAGCGAAGTTTGAGCGATTTTGATTTTTTTGTTATTTATTGATTCCTCCTCCGCCACTGGCAAGAGCTCCAACTACCATGCACTGTTACTATTTCCTCCACGATAGTAACCTGGTTCGTAGTTTACAAGTTACACGTTATAGAATTATAATATGTATGTATCAAAGTATTCCGTAGATATAAAATGCAAAGGAAACATTCAGATGGATCCCAAAGAACACAGTGTCATCAAAGTAAATTTTATTCAGCGGAATGTAATGTTTTTTTTTTTTTAAATACAGCAAGCGTTGTTTCCAAACCACCCACCTGCCCCAACACCCGGTATTTTCCCCTCTGAAAACAAACATAATTTCTTCGCCGCCATTGCACCGATTTTCAAAATTATCTCATTATCAACTGACGAAAAATTCCCCTTCACCTTGGTGCCTGTAATAGGCAAGGCCATGTCGGTTCAAATTGTATTATGCCACTAGGTCTTTCTTTCACAGGTCATTGAACAGCCTATTATGAATACAACAAATTATTGAGTTTTTCACCCCCCACCCCCCAAACACTCCATTTTCAACCTCACCCAAAAAAAGTAGAAAATGATCGGTAACTCCTAAAAACTAAGCTTGAGAAATATTTGAAATTATTTGTCTTTTGCTAATTAGTCATTATTCAATGTCTTTAAAATTTTGGATTTCCTGACGTACTCTAGACAAACTTAAATACTTTCAAAAACATGAAGTTTTTGCGCAGAATGGCAGTAGGTTTAGAATGTAAATGAGACATTTGCTAACTGTTATATCAGGGTGATTGTGAAAATTTTCATAAATGTTTGTACCTGTTATTTTATTTATCTCTACCAGCTGTTTTTTCTACCATCCTTTGTAGTCTCTTAATAGGAGGCCCTAATGGTAGGTCGTTTTTTGTGGATAAGGTGTCTTCTTTTATGTAATCTTCAATTTTCATTTATATTGAACGAAAAGGTACGTTATAAAGCGAAATTCGATTCTTTAACAAGCACTACACAGCCTGACAACTCGCCAAACTGATTTTTTGACGTGTTTCATTAACTCTTTAGCAATATGAGGATAGTGTTTGAAAGTAAGTTATATGAATGCAAAATTGCATAAAACCAAATAACATCAAAACCAAGTTTGTGAGTTAATTTTTCGTATTCATCAAATTATAATGTTGCTGTCCTTTGCATAGATACAATTGCGTTATGGAGGGATTTATATGGTCAGGAGATGGAGGTGAATCCAATAATAATTGGAGGGGGTGTGATATACTCAGCAAATGGGAGACATGATCTATACCTGTTCCAGCAATAGCTTCAAAAGGATTAAAATACAATAAATTTGTGGTTCTTGGTTGGGCCGCATCACCACTAACTGGTATAAATACAGCCGCAAATAGTGTCTGAAGATGCCGTCTACTCGTGTACGTGTACTATAATAATGAACCTAGTATTATGAACCATTTTCAAGGCTTGCATAACTTGACAATACGGATTATTATGGAAGTTATAAATTATTTAATTTTTTGTTTCTGAGCCCGGATCTGTTACCACGGTAGATGCACACATGAACATATCAAAAATAAACCAGAACTATTAATTCGAAAATAATTAATGGCTTCCTTATCATTCTTTTATACGCGGATAAATTAATTGCAAGTAACAAGACGCCAGAATCGTAGATCAAGGTTGTGCCACTTTTACCGCTTTGTTAGCATAGGTGGATTGGAATGTTAGCATGGGTCAGGGAACAAAGGCTTACTACAAGCATGTCTGCATAATTATCTATGAACTGTTTAATCATTCCTTTTGCAACTTATATGTCCTTAGATAGAATTTATGATGCAGTTCAAAATGCATTTGAAATGGCTTAAGCATGGTGTATAGTGCCACAGGCCTGAATATCAATTGGTGTCAATTCTCAAGCTAAATTAAATGCGAAAGGGTAGTCTAAATAAGGGATACCTATAAAGTAGTTTGGCTGGTACACAGAAAATTCTAAACGCAAAGAGAAGAAAAGAAGAAAGAAGAAAGAAATCATCAAATTCTACTCTTGAGATAAAAAATGAAGTCAAGTTGATTGACTTAGTATTCCCCACATATTACGGTGATACCAGTTTATTGTGTTCCCATATGATGAAGTGTGTTATGCAGCTAGGTCTTTCCTTCACAGGCCAATGGACAGCCTATTATGAATACAACAAACCTTTCAGTTTTCAACGCCCTACCCCACAACCACCCCAATTTCAACCCCCCCCCCCCACCCCCAAAAAAAAGTAGAAAACAATCAGGAACCCCTGAAATACCTAAAAAAGTTACCACACGCGCTCTCTATCTTCGCCACTATAGTAGTATTGTGTCAAAATTTCATTAAAACCAATTTAAAAGCTTCCACGTTACAGTTCGATATACAGGGTGTCCCAGAAAGACGAAGAAGAACCCCCATCTCACTGAGTCAAAATATTGCGAATAAACACAACATACCTATATACCAAGTTGCACCGTTTGACCGTGAGAGGGCTTCAAAGTCAAGAATAATTTTTCAATTTTTGTTGATAACTTCACAACGACATTTGCGATTTGGATGAAATTTGGTAAACGTGGAACACCATACAAATGCCACATTTTAATACTTTTAACTCTAACACTATGATGTTTTAGCATGGTGAACCGATGTCTTCGCCACTTACATTGACCACTATTTTTCTTATTTTTAGTGCTTTCGGTTTGAAATTTTTCCACAACAAAGATACATCATTGACAAATATTTTTTGACTCTTAGTAAATTTTCGTATCTGTCACGGTTTGACAGTTAAAAATAATTCTGTGATACTTCAGTAGTAGCGCACTGGTCTATTTTATCCGTAATTTAATTGATTGCATTTTGGTCTTTCGCTTGTAAAGTTATCGTTATCAGGGTAAATCAGTTATGCTTCTAAATGTGTCGGTTCGGTACTTTTTCGCACAAATTGACAGTAAATAAATTGAAAAAATGTTATTGATATTTCGCAATTTCAACAAACATTAGATATCAAAAATTGAACGGATAGTAAATTCATTAATGTCAAACTGTACCAAATCAATCTACAAGCAAATCGCAGATGAAGAGTAACAATTTTTGTGATCGGGTTATGAGATCGTGTAAAACCGTTAAATGTATTGACCAAACAAATGTAGGACTAGAGCAGCTTCATATTATTTATTTATGTCATCAGTTGTTCAAAATGATCACCATTCACTTCTCTGCATCAATTTATTCTCCTTAAAAAATTGAACTGCATTCTTCTTAGAGAATCGACATTTTGAAGTTGGCGCACGGCGGTTACAATTCTGTTCCATAGCTGTTCTTCTGTGTCTATTTGCTCCTTATAAACCTCGTCAGCTATGGCCCCCCAAAGGAAAAAGTCGCATGGAGTAAGATCTGGCGAGCGCGGTGGCCACTGAATTGGAGCATCTGCACCTCTTCCAATCCATTTTCCAGGATAATGCTCGTGCAAGTGAATTCGTACTGCACGTGTGAAATGTGCAGGTGCACCATCTTGCATGAACCCCATATTCCTTCGTAACTCCAGTGGGACATTTTCTAACAGTTGTGGTAAATTGTTTTGGAGAAAATAAAGATAGTTTTCACCATTGAGGCGTATGGGAAGTCGGAAGGGTCCTATCGACATATTTTCAACAACTCCCATCCACACATTAATGCGAAACTCGTGCTGGAAATGTCTTTCAACAATAGCGTGTGGATTCACGCTACCGCTACATACCGCAAACGGTAGCAGCTTGCTCTGCTGAATGCGGCCAATGACGTCCAAAAATTATTGCTCGCAACTGTATCTGACGAAAAACAATATTGTTTTTACCATTAAAGCCAACAAAAAGATTTAAACCAACTACATCATTGTCACTTCACTCTGATAACAATAATTTTTCAAGCAAAAGACTAACAAAATGCAATCAATTGATTTCCGGGTAAAATAGATCCCCGGTATTTTTTGTGCGCTTTTACTAAAGTATCACAGAATTATTTTTAACTGTTAAACCGTGACAGATACGAAAATTTACTAAGAGTCAAAAAATATTTGTCAATGATGTATCTTTGTTGTGGAAAAATTTCAAACCGAAAGCACTAAAAATAAGAAAAATAGTGGTTAATGTAAGTGGCGAAGACATCGGTTCACCATTCCAAAACACCATAGTGTTAGAGTTAAAAGTACTAAAATGTGGCATTTTTATGGTGTTACACGTTTACCAAATTTCATTCAAATCGCAAATGTCGTTGTGAAGTTATCAACAAAAATTGAAAAATTATTCTTGACTTTGAAGCCCTCTCACTGTCAAACGGTGCAACTTGGTATATAGGTATGTTGTGTTTATTCGCAATATTTTGACTCAGTGAGATGGGGGTTCTTCTATGGGACCGTCTTTCTGGGACATCCTGTAGAACGATCCTAAGCAGTATTCGTGAGTATACATCAGAAAAATTCTTTGGTTTCTGTAATAGGCAATGCAATATTCGGATGGATCTAAAAAAGTGTATTATGGCGCTAGGTCTTTCTTTTACAGGTCAATGGACAGCCTATTATGAGTACAACAAATTTTTCAGTTTTTTCAGTTAAAAAATGTAGAAAATTATCAGGAGCCCCTAAAACGCCTAAAAACGAAACTTGAAGAATATCTTATTTTTTTTGGTTTTTTGCTAATTACTCCGCCGCCCTTGCACCAATTTTCAAAATTATAGCAGCACATGCTACTACTACCCCACAATATATCGCTACCCAAATTTCATTACAGTCTATGCAGCGGTCACTGAGGTTACGAGGCTAGAAGGACGCCAACAGACAGACAGACCGGCAGACCGACGGAAATGAGTGATATGGATTTTCGATATGTAGATATCATAAAACGCCCAAAAAGCGTATTTTCTCAAAATTGAAAATTTTCGTAATCACAATACTCCCCTCACTCAATGACTCAAAGTACTATTGCTGACTACTTCCAACTGCAACGAGCACCATACACCTTCCGAATATTTTCTCTCCCTGCAAAGATGTCCAGAAGCGAAGTTAGTGGAAATTTATATTTTTAAATTGGTATAGTGGCTTCGGAGCAATTAGCAAAAAAATACTGCTACTGGGAGAGGATAGTATTAGGCTGCTGAGGGTCATTATGGTTGAGATGTACTTCAAAACATTAGGACTATCCATTATCCTTACTTTGGCCATATTCTGTCATATTATTTGGTAATATTCACAACATTGCCTTTGAGGACATATCTACACTTAAAGGGAATAGCGTGCATTCTTGTAACTAAGTAATTCTGAAACACCTAAAACTTTGAATCGCAGTCTTTTAGACTTAGAAATACAAACAGGTGTACTAACAGCCTTTAAAAAATTTCAATTTCTGGGAAATTCAAAAATTGTGCAAAAATATTTTACTGATATGTTAAGTACGATAAAAAGTAAGTAATATTGGATGTGGATCTTTTTTGAGTTCCTATATTATTGAAGACTTTTTTGCAAAAACGACACAAGTCCAAAAATGTCTTATTTCATAATAGTGAAAAAACATTATTGCAGTGTTATTACAATTCCAAATGGCGTTAGTCATTGTTCCAATTATTGGGGTGTAATTCATTTATATACTGCTAGGGACGTGAAAGAAAAATATATTTTAATTATTGCAATATTGAAATAGAAGTTGGACATGTATTATTATTGTAGAATTTTATGAGCATCCGTATATTTTCAGTGTAATAGTGAAATAAAACCACATCCTTCGCTTCTATCTAGGCCACTGTAATCCACCTTCTTCACTATTGTCCATTTCAAATCAAGAATGTATACTTTATTATTAACAAGTACCTTTTACTATTTTAGGTTAAAATACTCGATATTAGTGCAGAAGTATCGAAGTATGGTTAGCATCCCTAACAAAAAATCATCCAAAAGGGGGGATGCGCGTGTAATTACCGCCAACCTGAATTATTGGCAATTCCAAAAATCGATGAGACCTCTAGCGGAAAAAATCTACACTGACAAAGCAGGTACTCGAATTTCGGACGGCACACAATTATCATGCCATTAACCATTTATATGCCGTTTATGTTTCTTCGTTCAGTCGTGTGTTCGAGTTTGTGCTTTGGTACTTGGTATATAGTGTGTTAGAATATTTCTTCGGACCTTCTTCGTACGCTATTATCAAGAATATGGCATCTACATTAGGCTTCAAATCAAGAAAGGCTAGCAAGTTTAATACAAACTGTAGTGTTTATGGTTGCCACTCCAAAAAAGACTATGATAAAAGCATTCATTGCCACGCATTTCCTCCAAAAGCGTGTCACAGCGTGCAGGATACCTGCTATCCTCCATATTTGTTTACAAACGGCAGCGCCCTCATCGGTAATTGGAATCGCCAATTGTGCTGGTTATGCTGTAATATTTCCTTCTAGTATAAGACAGACTGTCAAGCTAATTTTACCTGTTTTGTGACATGTGCTGTTTTTGCCAAAAAGTCTTCAATTACAGATTGAATATATCGCTATTGTGGAAGTGGAGGTTACCTGTCTCTCCATTAGTGTATATCCTTTCTCCGTTCAAGAAAGCTCCATGCCCTTTGACAGCCGTATAACACTCATCCGTGAATGGATTAAAAACTATTCCTAACGTTTGCTGCTTTCTGATTACTAAACCAACAGATACCGCTGACATTCGTAGCTGTCGAATGAAGTTTGCAGTACCATCTATGGGATCGATGATCCACGTGGGCTCGTCTGTGAGATCTGGAATACCGCTAACTTCCGATTCTTCTTCGCCAATAAATCTACATAAATGAAAATACACCTATTAGAAAAACGACACTGAAAAGTATAGGGTAGACTTATTTATGGCAAAGGAGGCTATACAAATATTATGAATACAAAAAAATGGATGTGTCCTATCTTCCGATGTCCCTCCACCTTACTTTCATCTCTCTTAAAAAATAAAAACTGAAACACCTAAGACGTCTAAAAACTAAGTCTGGAAGGCTTCCGCTACATTTCTATTTTTCCTTAATTACTCCGTTGCCAATGCACCAATAGTTAAATATAGCGGCATTACCACTCCTACAGCATATAGCACACTCCACATTTGACAAAAATCAGCGCAGCAATTACCGAGATTAAGCGGCGATAGACATTGCGCCAGATAATCCGTCAGACTGAGAGACCTAATTTCAGACCGATGGAAATGTAAAAAGTTGATTGACGTGGCATATATCATAGAAAAAGGTCAGTTTATAATTTTTTGTGTGCATTTAAATAAAAAAATGTCAAACTGTAGTATTTTAAAAATAGTAGTTTTTAGAATTTCTTGCATATTTTGGTTTTCCTCTTTTCATCAAATAATTATACTGAAATACGAAATGATCTGCTTTTTACTTTCCACCCCGATAGGCGAGGGAAGTATCGTTTTCGCCCAAAATTTTCGATTTTGAGACAATACGCTTTTTGGGCGTTTTATGATATCTACGTAATGAAAATCTACGTCATATTTCCGTGTTGCATCATGCCTGCATTTATGTGCTGAAGCGTCGTTGCTATCTCAGATAAAAGAGAAAAGACTTCGGAAAGCAACTTAGGACGCACATGTTGAGAAGATAAAACATATGTTTCCATGGCACTGTGACACTAACCAACGAGCCGCCACTGCAATGTATGCTAGTAAAGCGCGATGAATTTTAGAGACAGCCCCAGAATAAGTTTTGAAGTTGCATAATGGAACAATTTATAATTATGACACAAATTGAAAGTCTCATAAAACATGTAGTAATTTCGAACTAAACGTCATCGTAATTTGAAAACTATGAAAAGATAATAAACATGTGAAAGTCGCTATGTTATATTTGGTTGTCTAACTAATAATAAAATAACAAATAAATATAGTTTAAAAAACAAAGAACACAGTTTTAAAGACCACCGGACTAAAAAGTTGAAAATGGTACTTTGAGTAAGCTTGAAACAATAATTAATGCAAAATACTAGCATTATTGTGAAAAAAGCATCGAATACTCAATTTACGAATAACATGGTACATAGCGCCCACGCTTTTTTTACAATCATACTAGTATTTTTCGTTCATTATTGTTTCAATCTTAATTACATTTATTAAATTATTTTTAACTTTTTAGCCCGATATTCATTAAACGTGTTTTAGTTATTTCAACTACGTTCATTAATACTCTGTGTAATGAATATAAACAATTATTTTTGATGAATATTCATAGTATAATCATTACCATTCAACAAATTCAAATAGATTAGAAGAAGTAAACAAGGGTTTTGTTTGTGCCCACAGTCCTAACGCGGCAGCTGGCACATTGACCGCTGAATCGCTGATAAACCCGTACACCCTTTGTATAGATAGCAGGTAAAGAATCCTAAAAATAACTCATGTAGAGGCATAATATAAATAGCTACTTTGTTTTGGTTGATCGTTTCGGGTTAATTGTTATATTTTTGAATGAATTTTGAGTTTTAACAGTGCATAAGTGTTAAAAGACTATTTTAAACAATTCCATAAAATTTAAATCCCGCAGAAATCTGTAAAAAATAACATCGTGTTTGTGAACACAGTAAATAATAACAACAGGATCTTGGGCACACTCACATGCCTGTTAGAGCATGGGCGTTGCTTTTTCTAACCTATTCAAATTCGTTGTTACCATTACTGCATAAGCGATAATTAAAACTGTCGACATTTCTGAATAAATTTCACAAACATACCATCGCCCAAACAGTTGGATGTGACGCCTTTTAAGCTTTCATCGCTACACCTTTCTGTAATATTAACAAACCTTAAGGTGTCTTCGCCATCTATATTGATTTGAAGCCACCAAGATCTAAACCTCTTAATCAAAAGGAGAGTTGCACACTCACAAATTGTTAGCTTCATTACCGTTTATCCAGGTGTTCGGTCATTTAGTCGTCTATTCCTGACGTCTAACGTCTTTGGGCGAGCTATTCTTATACTGCACTACTGCCCGCTATCGGGTGACAGTTAGGCGTTGCGCCGGCAGGGAGATTGTTTAGATCCGTCGTATAGGACGGACCGTTTCAAGAGTGGTGGGATGTTTATGTTTACGCGTGGAGGGTAAAGGTATTTTGGGGTGTGCAATTATTGTATGTTGTTGACTGTAACCCAGAATAGCAGTAAGTACACGCTGATTTATTGATTGGAACCGTATACTGTTAAACTATACACTGTAAAAGTAATGTTGAAGTAAAGGTGTGGTCATTAATCAGCTTTCTATTATTTAAAACTCCCTTAACCTGAACTGGTGCTTACAAAATATACAGACATAGAAGTGAAGCTAATAAAAGCGTATTAAAAACAGATACTTCGCTACTTCTGTCCAACGCTGTATATTGTTATTATCCACTACGGATAGCTGCAGTTGACTAATCCAGTGTGTTCAAGTCTAATAGTTACTTGCATTATCTTCTACCTAATACATTTATATCAACATTTCATGCAAATGATTTAACAATGAAATAAGTCACCTTGGGTACAACGAGTGTCAAGGCTCGGACTAATAATTTTTTTACATAATCGTATATATCATTAGTTATTTAATCTCACCAGAAAATTGTTTTCAGGTAATTGCTTCCACTGATCGAGCGATTGAATTTCACGGGAGTATTTACAATACGTAGTAACGGGGTGTTCCCTTTCTACGATTAGCAGTCGGTAGGCAAAGAATTAAAAAAAGTACGCAATGAAAGACTTTTTCTTCTCTATTTCAGGTTTTAGGACTGTCACGATACCCTTCTTCTTTTCGGCCTGCTGATATCTCTTATTCCAGAGCATTGTTAAAATCTGGCTCTGGCTGGAATCCTACTTTTGTACACTCGCTCTACACGTTTTTTCCATTTAGTTTTATTTTCTTTTTTTTTTCGTTTATATTTCGCTCTTATATCTGTTTTGTGAAATTCTGTGCAACCTTTCTCTCTTAGAAATTTCATTTCTTGTGTTTGTATCCTATTTTCTTCTTCTTTGTTGTTGTCCATGTTTAACCACTGTATAAGATGGTTGGAACAGCTATCGTCTTGTAAAACTTCATTTGAGTACCTTTCCTTGTTTTATTTTTCAATTTTCAGCTGATAGTTCCGCAAATGAATTTATTAAGTTTTTTCTATATATTTGCTTTTGTCATAAGATATATCGCATCCTAGTTCAGTTCAGTAGTAATATTCGCATGTACAGGGTGACCTAATAAGAATGGACGCCGGCAATATCTCGGTAACCGTTAATCATATAACTTCGAGCAAAAAATATTATTAGGTAAATCGGCTAAAAGAAATCGCTGGAAATTATTTTCAAATTCCGCAAGTGGCCGCTAGGGGGCGCAACTGTTACGATCAATCAGAAAAACGGCTTTTTCTCAAAGCTTATGCAAGTAAAGGTATATTATAAATTCTACCATCATGTAGACAGGACAATTTCTGATTTTTTTTTTGTTAATAGTTTTTTGCTCTATCTTGTAAGATGTAGTGGTGGGGGAATGTCAAAAAAGTGTTTATTCTAATGGCCGTAACTTTGGTATGAGTTAACGGAATTGAACAAGCTAGGTCTCGTTTGGAAGAGCTCTTCTTACCTAATAACCTGTTATATAAAAATTTTCCAAGTTTATCTTGACTTAGTACCCCCGAGTTCCTAATTTCGTGCCGTTACACCATCTTGTTGATGAATTATTAAGGAAAACAAAATGATAGGTAATTACAAATTTGCGCACCCTGTTATTATCAATTTTTGCAGAAAATAAATAGAATGTACCTATCAATCAATGTTCTCCACATCAAAAACTGCGCCCTAACTTGTTGCCTGACCTTGTTAAGGTTTGTTCTTGGATCTCGAATGAGATGAGAATTTGTCTTGCCTTGAGGTTGCAGTTCGCTCTTCGCTATACCGTCATAATTTTAAAGGGTATCATAATCAGGGATTTACAAGAAGACAAAAGCTGCTACGTGTGGCAGCTTTGTATCAATAAGTGTTATTTATTTTATATTTACGATAAACGCTATACATAACTACGGTTCCGCTAGAACAAAGGCGAAAAGGCAATATTGTTTTTGAAAAGCCATCCACAAAATATGAAGTTATCCAATTTTCGTTTTTATAGTCAATTGGGATAGGAAGCTATAAAATAGTTTACGTTAATAAAATCCTATTTTTTAGCACTGTAAATGATGCTATGCTCGTAGATTTCAATGATAACCGAAGTTCCGTTCAATTACCCCCAAATAACCATATAACACCGTTTTTCCAGTATACTACTCACCTGTGGTCAGGCCATTTGTCTTTCAGTTTTTTCACTAACACTTCTTCAATTTTTCTATCGTATACAGTCACTAAATCGTAGACGTCACTCTTGGATTCTACTTCATAGTCTTTTGCGGTTAGCAGTACCTTTAAAGGATATAACTATGTTAAGATATATGTGAAAATCATGCTTTTGAATTTGTGCGACTTCTAGTTAAGCCTTTCAGTTTTCATATAAAAAAGCTGAAACGCAGAAATAACAAAAACCTTATAGGAGGAATCTAATGCAACTTGATTAGATTGCCTCACTCTTGATGTTCATTAGCCTTGAATTTGCAACACTGCCATAGTGGAAAGGTTATAGGTATGATTGGATCCTATACTTCTCCAATACCTAGCTTGAAAAGATTTCGTGCACATATAAATTCACAAAAAATAATAAGTTTTAACTTGTTGGGGATTCTTTATGAAATTCCAAAAAGGATATTGAATATTTTCTTTAACTTGTTTCTAAACGCTTGAAGGAATTATCACTAGGGGTATCTTGTTTTTAACACGCTTTTATCAGCTTCATCTGTATGTTTGTTTGTTTATTACTTATTTTATTGTAGCGCTCCTTTGGATAAGAGGTTAGACCGATGTTGAACGCTCCAACTTAGATACGAAAACGATTTTGACGGCTTCAAATTTGTCGGACCAGTAGTCGTATCGGCTGACTAAGAGATGGCGCAGACGCCTTAATGTTCGTTAATATCATACAGAGGCGTAGCCAGGAGAGCTTAAAAGGCGTGACATGCAACTGTTTAGGAATTTAGGTTAAAAAAACTGGCTAAAAAAAAGTAAAAAACACGATTTTAACACGTTTGCTACCAGGGAGTTACATTGATTTCTACCCCATAGACCAATCCTCAATACTGATGAAGATGGAAATGAAATCGCATGATATATGCGTACATAATATATGTAGTATGTCAGCTACGCACAGACCACGAGTCCCTTATGTGAGTTAAACCTTCTTATAGACCCCTTCAAAAACGGAAACCGCTATCATAGAATTTTGCGTTTCAAACGACCATATAAGGGAGTAACCTTATCGGCTCATATTTATATAAGACGCTGGTCTGATGGAAAAATTGCTGCGGCTCACATATGAGATGCTTGGTAGCGAATGTGTTGAACACCATCTGACTAAAAAGCTAAAAATGATTTTTAAAATAAACTTAAAACAATAATGGACGAAAAATACTAGTACGATTTTGAAAAAAGCGCCAGGTGTTTTTTTCACATTCATACTAGTATTTTTTGTACATTATTGTTTTCAGCTTATGTTAAAAATTATTTTCCCTTTTCGCCCGATGCTCTTTAAAAGCGCGTTTTACTTCCCACACCGATAGGTGAGGGGAGTATTGTGATCGCGAAAATTTTCGATTTTGAGATAATACGCTTTTTGGGCGTTTTATGATGTGTACATAACGAAAATCCACGTCACTCATTTCCGTCGGTCTGTCTGTCTGTCGGTCTGTCGGTCTGTCGGTCTGTCGGTCTGTCCGTCTGTCTGTCTGTCTGTCTGTCGCGTTTTTCTACCCTCGTAATCTCAGTAACCGCTACATGGATTGTGATGAAATTTGGGCAGCCTTATGCTGTGGGGTCGTAGTAGGTAATGTTCCTATAATTTTGAAAATCGTTATACGGGGGGCGGAGTAATTAGCAAAAAACGAAAAATTTCAAATATGCCTCAAACTTCGTTTTTAGGGCTTTAGGGGTTCCTGATCATTTTCTACTTTTTCTTGGGTGGGGGTGAATTTGGGGTGGTTGGGGGGTGGGGGTTGTAATACTGAAAAATTTGTTGTGTTCGTAATGGGCTGTCCATTGATATGTGAATGAAAAACCTAGCGGCATGATACACTTTTTTAGGTCCATCCGAACGTTGCATGCTTATTATAGAAACCATGGGACTTATAATTTGTGATGTATACATACGAGTATTGTTTTAGATTGTTCGATATCGCGTAAGGCGAAAATTGTTCAATTGATTTTAATGAAATTTTGACATAGTATTACTCCCAAGGCGAGGATGGAAAACGCGTATGTTGTGTCAGTGGCGGCGCAGCAATAATAAAAAAAATATGAAAACAGCTCAAACTTTGTTTTTAGGCGTTTTACGGGTTCCTGATCATTTTCAATTTTTTTTTTTGGGTAGGATGAAATCAGGGCGGTTGGGGGGTGGGGGGTAGTAAAACTGAAAAAATTGTTGTATTCATAATAGTCCGTCTATTGGCCTGTCGAAGAAATACCTACCGGCATATTACACTTTTTTAGGTCCATCCGAACATTGGCTTGCCTATTACAGAAACCAATTTTGTGATCTGTACATACGAGTTTTGCTTTATTTCGTTCTATGTATATTCCGTAAAGCGAAAATTATTGAATTGATTTTAATAAAATTTTGACACAGAATTTATTACCGCTGCGAGAATGGAAAACGACTTTGTTTTTGAAAAACTGTGTCAGTGGCGGCGCAACAATAATCAAAAAACCAAAATGATAAAATCAGCTCAAACTTCGGTTTTAGACGGGTTGGAGGCTCTTGATCGTTTCGCATCGTCCAGTTCAAGCATGCAGAAAAGAACTGTGGCGCCCTAGTTCCTAAGAAGGGAGACGGGAAACTATTTACGAGGGCTTTTGTGTTTGATGTTGTTTTTGCGGGCGGATGGGCGATAATTTAGTTGCAAGGGGATTTTAGACTATAGCTTCATGCAATGGGAAATAATAAAATGGTATCGTCATTATGTGTGGGAAGTACTAAGTCAATCAACTTGACTTCATTTTTTTATCATATGATCAATATAGTTATATTTATTTGTTGTAACATGTAGATGATTTACGTTAAACAATTAGATACTGTTCTAATATTACTCGTTAAAAGGTCAGTGCAGTATGGATAGCTGCAATATATGCTAGTGCATGTCTTTCCTTATCGTCAAACTATCAACTTCATGGAAAAACTCAAGACATGAAAAAGTTACAAACTGGATCACTTTTCTCAAGAAGATAGAGGCAAAGCAATGCAGGTTTCCTTCCATTCACTTATAATAACATTTCTTTAGCTTAGTGCGTCTGCAAAATTTAATTTCTCTGCATTATTCCATAGACGAGATATTGAATAAGAACAATTTTTGTGTCCCAATTTCTAGAGGCTGTGAGGCTGAGGTGTAAGGAGCATAACAAGAAACATGTACGAAAGATACCTCAATTTTACCAAATAGTCTCCCACTTCAATTTTTTTACATTAATTTTGAAACACCCTGTAAATATAGAGCTTAGTCTCCGATTTAATCTCATTTTGTCCCGCGAGTTAGGGAAATATCAAATTACTTTGTCAATTTTCCATTATGCCAATTTATTGTCGAGCTATTTCCACCGAAAGTACGTCATAACGTACTTTGTATACAGAATTGGTAATAGCACTTTCAAATTTCCAATAATTATTTATTTCCCGTCAAGACTTGAACAGTGTTACAAATACTCTTTAAGAGACCTTTGTGCAATGCATCAAAAGTAGCTGTCGATCGAGGTTTGTGCTGGAACTTCAGAAATATTCACTGACTTATCCACCACAATATGATCAACAGAAATGACTTTTTATAAACATACACAACCGAGATCGGATATCAGGGTTTGCGGTTTACACACATTATCTCTCCATGCCAAAGGTAGTCCTGCAGTCAAAAAAAATTCGATTTTGAAATAATAACCTATAAAATGATCCTTGGACTCGTTATCATATCTGCATCACAAAAAACAAATCACAATTTCCATTGGTCTATATCTGAAGGAGTCTGGGATACCTTTTTCTTGTGGAGTTGTTTTGTTTCCATGAATAATAAAAAGATTCCTTACTTCGTAACAGACCTACACTAATTTTAGGTTCTGTGCTTGAATAGGAAGTTTAGGTTATTTCAAGAGTTATGATATTAAATGAATTTTCGAATCGGATGCTATCATAAGAAAATAGAATACTAACCTTCCCTGCCTCTTTGACCAGCTGCAACGCATAATCAAAGTACTCTTTCACTTGATGATCCATCACAGACACTGACTAAGAAAGAAATGATTAGTACCGCAGTTCCCACATAAGCATTTTGCGGCTGCACTCACCTGTACAGCCTTGAGTCTATGTTAAGCTAAGAATTACGGGATTGTTTTACTTTTCTTAATTGTGTGTATAGGGGAACCATATAAGCGAGTTTTTTTCTTATACTGCTGCTCAAAAGTATTACTTGTTCACTATTGAGTCAATCCAAAAAGCTCTGTGTTGATGCTTGCAGTAAAAAGAAATTTATTGAAGGTTAATATTTTAAATAATTTTGTAGATATATTTGTTCGTCTCTTTTAACTGGGTAATATATCCACCGTGTCATAACGTCTTAACTATTATAGACTTTCCTGAAGGTATAGCAAGTACTAAAATATACGAAAAATTCCGATAATTTGGAAGCAGTCGAATGTCTCTGTTTTAATAATTATATATTTTTTTTGGATGTTAATATCAGTATTAGTAAGAGAACTCTCATTGTTAATTATGGAGTCAATTCAAAAAGCTCTATTGATGCTTGTAGTAAAAAAAATGTGTTGAAGGTTAATATTTTAAACCAGTTAACTAAATAATATATTCACCGTGTTTTAATTATTATAGACGTTCCTGAAAAAACAGCAAGTATTAAAAAATACGAGAAGTTCTGAGAATTTGGAAGCAATCGAATGTCTCAGTCTATAAGATTAGATGATATATTTTTTCGATTTTGCGCTTTATAGAAACAGAAGTAAAGTGAGAAAGAAATAACTAAACCACGTATCAGTTTTAGAACATCCATTCAAATTTAAGAGCTTGAGTAGATATTACAAACTTGGAATTTTGAGACTTGCTTTTGAAATTTGTTACAGCAGAATAGAGGAAACGCCCATATAACTTTAAAAACTGATTTAGTGTTGACAACATGATTAGACCGTATCATGTGTATGTAAACAGGTTGCTTATTACAGGGGATACATTTTTCCAATAGCAACCGTCTATAATTATTTTAAGCTGATAACTGCATGCGACATACCAATCTTGCTTAATATACTTGTTACAAAAAAATGTCCAGTTTGTAGATCTAGAACTACATTTATTTTATAACATAGTTAATTGTGTATGACGAAATTTTTTTGTAAAAGTAAAACATAGGTTTGTATGGCCATAATATTTACTATTTCACCTCTAAATCTATGTCGATAAAAATGAATGACGTTGTAGTGTGAAATGTTTTCCTACACCTGTATATCAGATAGTGTAGACAGTATGTGTGCGTATTTGCACATATTTATATATTTCCAAACTACACTAGTTCAAAATAAAAATACTTATAATTATGATTATCTACCTCAAAGTCTCCGTAGATAAACATGAATGTTATGGTATACATAGCACAACATGTTTTCATATACCTGTATATCAGACATCATAGATAGTATCATATGTATGCCTATGCATATATGTTTATACGTTTACAAACTATCTCAGTAACTTAACGAATATCTAAAATATTTTAACAGAGTGCTATCGTTATATCAAGTGCTTATATGTATACATATAGGGTGCCTACTAATCGTTACTTATAACCTAAAGTTAGCCACAAAAAGTAACCACAAAAAAGTGTCACTTTTATGGTTTTGCAAAGATACTTTCAATGTTGAATGAAATTAATCAGTTCTCAGAATGTTTATCTAGTATCCAAATATCCCCTTAAAAGCTGCGGCCACAAACAGCGACTTGCCTGCACGGTATAGCTTGCGCAAACAATACGGTATACCGCTGAGTGTCCACACCATTTGAGTAAGCTCGCGCAATTCTCCAGTATTTTATAATTCGGAAACTTGTACAACCACTAATATAATATTACTTCTGAGGTGCTTGCATCACAGATACCTGGTCACGTGAATAAAATTTACACATTGTGTTTATATAATTGGGAAAATATTATGAAATGTTGGTGTCTGATATGACCACTAGATAAAAGGTTAATGTGATTTAGGAATAATAGTTGATAATCAATATTACCTAACACTAGTTTTTAGTTTCATTTGTTCTTCGAACAGCTATGATCTACTGTCTAGTTTTGTTCTTTTTTGTAGCTTTACCCTCATCGGGAGATATATTTGTACTAGTTTCAGACCTCATACTTATCAAATGAGGGAGTGCCTTATCGTCTGTTTTTTGTGCTTTACTGGCTCATCATCAAAACTACATATATTGAACGACATAAAAAAATTGACAAACAATTGTTTTGGAATAAGTAATATTAATTAATATTTTGTCAGTCATTTTGCACATACTTTGATGAAAACTGCAGAGAACGCGGTAGCCTTTATCAAATGTATAATAGGTTTAACAAAAAACTGATTTGAAATAATTAACATTAAGCAATATCTTGTCAGTCATTTTATACAAACTTTGATAATGTCTACAGAAATCGCGGGAACATCAATGAGTAGTTTATCATTCAAAATATGTGGTTTTGAAGATGTAACGCGCAATAATTCAGAGAGATAAATACAGGTTATTTTTCAAAAATTACATATTTCATTTGTTCAATGGAATGTTTAAGTATTAGAATAATGAATCTTACTTTTAGCACAAATTTATCAGAGAAAAAAAAAACTGACCTATTTTAAGTTTCAGTATATCAATGTCTGATGATCAGGAAAACAGGCTAAATCCTTAGCCGCTTTTTGAACTTAGCTGACAAGTGTCAATGTAAAGCATTTGTTTTAATTCTAATAAAATAAAACAAAATCGTCTGCATTTATCATATATCTTCTTCTTCTTCACTTCAGGTTTTAGACACTTTGTCTGTTGCGATACCCATCTTTTTCTCGGCCTTCCAATATCTCTTCTTCCAGAGCATTGATAATATCTGGCTCTGGCTGAAATCCTATTTTCATGCATTCATTCTACATGTTCTTTCCATTTAGTTTTATGTTCTTTTATTTTTTCGTTTATATCGAATATTTTTAGTTCCGCTCGTATATCATTATTTATTGATCTGTCTCATTTTGGACTTTCTACTCTTCTTAGAAGTTTCATTTCTTGTGTTTGTATCCCATTTTCTTCTTTTTTTCTTGTTGTCCATGCTTCACTACCGCACCTATCGTCTTATCATTGATTATCTTTTCTTGTTCTATTTTTGGACGCTCTGCTGATAGTTCCGCAAATATTCAAGAACTTTTAAAGTCTTTCTTCAATATCTTTGCTTCTGACATAAGATATATCGCAGCCTAAGTATTTGAAGTGTTTTACCTGTTCCAGTACTTCATTGTTTACGACAATATTTGTCCTAACTGGATATTTACCTGAGAAAGCCATGGTTTTGGTTTTGTTTGTGGATATTTTCATGTCCTATTTTTGACAGATTTTTTGTAGGGTGTAGACTTTTCTCTGCAGATCGTCTTCTGCTTCAGCTAACAGTACTAGGTCATCGGCGTATAAAATGGAGTTTAGGGTGGTATTTTGGTCAAGATGTATACCTTCAGGGCATTATTTTTTCAACTCTTTTATAATGGCGCCTATATATACATATATGTTAAATAGTGTTGGTGAAATACAGCAGCCTTGAATAACTCCCTTATTTACTGATATTTCTTGAGCTAATTTTCTCCCTATATGTACAGGGTGGGCCAATAGTGCGTGGACGGAGGATTGTGAGCATACTGAAAAATATTTAAAAAATATGTCACTTGACCATGATAGGGACCTTTAAGGGCTATAACGTAAAAATATTTTCACTTAAATTTGGACGTTTATACAGGGTGATTCATATCAAACTTACGTTTTTTTCAATGGAACCCCCTATATATTATTGCATATTTGGATTCCTTGGTCAATTTTAGTGTGACTTTATGTATCACATATGGAACTTTAAACGAACCGTTTAGGAGCAAATCACCATTTTTGGTAAAAGTAGGTATCAGAAAAAAATTTAATATCGCAGCGATTATAAAACTCAGAAGGCCGTGACTTTGCGGTACGACTAAGCATGAAATGCGTCACCTTAGGTCAGATGGCTAAATTTGAATACTTTTTGTACCTGGAGAAATCAGAGGATAAATTAAGGAAACTTCGATCACAGATAACTTGATTTTTTCAAATGGGAATGCCTATTTTGGGTTAAATAATCAAATGTAAAACTTGATTACCTTTCTAACGGTATAGCATTATCGATATCAATCTTTTTTGGTTTTCATTTTATTTCAAATTTTCAGCCAAATCGGTGTTTTTCAATTTTCCTGCATGCAAGTAACCTAGTAGGCCATGAAAAATAAACGAAAGCTCGTTAATATGGAAGAAACCAACGAACTTGGTAGAAAGATGCAAACTAACTAGAGCAACAAGGCAAGATTATGAAAATTCCTTACAACATATTAGCTCTAACCAGAAACAATAGCGGTAATAAGAACGCTTATTTTTCACAACCTACTAGCTACTAGCCAATTTCCAAAGTCAGTAAAAAAATATTTAATCAAAGGAAAACTACTAGTGATTGTTGCTGGCAGTAGAATATCTATGCCTTCTGAATAATTTTTCACATTTAATGCTATAAAAAAGTAGCCATTTCCGTAAGTCAAAAGTAATGATACCTCTGACTGGAACCCTTCAAATTCTTCAGTAGGTACTTCTACTTATTAGCGGAACATGAAACTTGAATTGCAGTCTGTTTAAATTGTAAAACATAATTTAGTTTGCAGAAAACTACATAAAATAGACATAGCGTAATTAAATAATTCTAGCAATTATTTCAATAGATGTTCAGAATGCTCCAGTTGGAGATATCTTCACTTTTGACTTAACTAAATGGAAATTACTAATTTTTTATCCCATTAAATGAGAAATTCTATTCTAAACGTGTTATACTGTAAGCAAAAAAATCGCTGGTAGTTTTCCTTTTGTTTCAAAATTTTTAACCGTTTTGGAAAGTTATCAAGCTCTAGTAGACCTCAATAGCTAGTAGGCTGTGAAAAACAAACACTTCTGTCATACCCCAGCTACTCATTGACATTAGATACCTTGCGGCTGTTGTATCCGGTTAGAGCTAATATGTTGTAAGGAATTTGCATAATCTTACCTCGTTGCTCTAGTTAGTTTGCAACTTTCTACTAAGTTAGTTGGTTTCTTCAATATTAGCGAGCTTTTGTTTATTTTTCATGGCCTGCTAGGTTGCTAGCACACAGGAAAATTGAAAAACACCGATTTGACTGAAAATTTGAAATAAAATGAAAACCAAAAAAGATTGATATCGAGAATGCTATATCGTTGGAAAGGTAAACACGAGGGTAAACATATTTTACATTTGATTCTTTAAACCAAAATAGGCATTCCCATTTGAAAAAATCAAGTTATCTGTGATTGAAGTTTCCTTAATTAATCTACTGATTTCTCCAAGTACAAAAAGAATTCAAATTTAGCCATCTAACCTAAGGTGACGCATTTCTTGCTTAGTCGTACCGCAAAGTCACGGCCTTCTAAGTTTTATAATCGCTGCGATATTCCATTTTTTTCTGATACCTACTTATACCAAAAAAGGTGATTTGCGCCTAAACGGTTCGTTTAAAGTTGCATGTGTGATACATAAAGTCACACTAGAATTGACCAAGGGATCCAAATATGCAATAATATATAGGGGGTTCCATTCAAAAAAATGTAAGTTTGATATGAATCACCCTGTATAAACGTCAAAATTTAAGTGGAACTATTTTTATGTTATAGCCCTCAAGTGTCTCTAACATGATCAAGTGACAGATTTTTAAAATATTTTTTAGTAAGCCCACAATCCTCCGCCCACGCACTATTGGCCCACCCTGTATACGCACCAGTTTTGTTGTCCGTGTACAAAACTTGTATCGCTCTTATTAAGTGTTTTAGATGCCCCTGTTCTTTCATAATATCCCATAGTTTACATCTATTCACATTGTTAAAAGCTTTCACAAAGTCTATGAAGCTTATATGCGTTTCTCTGTTGTATTCTCTGCATTTTTCTATAATTTGCTGTAATGTGAATATTCCACCTATTGTCGATCTGCCTTTTCTGAAACCCATTTGTTCTTCTTCTATTAGTTGTTCTGTTATGATTTTAAGTCTATTATTCAGTATCCTGGCATACATTTTATGGGCGGTATTAATTAAGCTAATTCCTCGGTAATTTTGAGTGTTATTCTTGTCAACTTTCTTGAACAGCGATATCATATACAGGGTTGGGATAAAGTATGGAACCAAGCTTGGAACGGAAAGAGTGATATTGCTGAAAATTTGCAGACAAGTGTAGTGACGTCTAGTGCATCTGAAGACATTATGTTAGCTATTAATGTACTTCCGGTTTAACCGGAAGTACCGTCAACTTTTTTAATTTAAATGGGACACCCTGTAAATTTTTGCAGATTTTAATTCATCTTTTTTCCGAATACGTCCATAGTGGGTTTAGTATTTGTTTCTTAAAAAATTTGTCTCACAAATTCGGCCGTGGCGGTCTGCGGTCTTCCCGTTTGAGGTAATTTTTTTTGTATTTTTTTTTTAGTCACCGTCAAACGTGTTATAGGACCCCTGTCGGGACGTAAATCATTAAAAGTTGACACACTTCATTGTGAGTTCTCACGCGATCGCCAAAACCGACTTTGAATGACCGGCATTTTAAACACCAGAAATGATAAAGAAGCTTTATCTTTCCCGTTTTTACAGAAACTAATTCTAAACCCGCTATGGACATATTCGGAAAAAAAGATGAATTAAAATCTGCAAAAATATACAGGGTGTCCCATTTAAATTAAAAAAGTTGACGGTACTTCCGGTTAAACCGGAAGTACATTAATAGCTAACATAATGTCTTCGGATGCATTAAACTTCACTACACTTGCCTGCAAATTTTCAGCAATATCACTCTTTCCGTTCCAAAGTTATTTGCATGGTTCCATACTTTATCCCAACCCTGTATTTGTTTTATATTTATCATATATTTGGCAGATAATTAAGAGTGCGGTTCATTCAAATCAAGTCAAATACCATAAAAATGTTTATGGCAGCCATATGGCCACAGACAACTATATTGAAAACCCGAAAACCTTAAATAGCTTATACTTTACGTTACTACATGATAATAAAAATTATTTCGTCTTTTTAATTTCATATCTATTTTTCCTTTAATGTGTTTACTATATTTCTACACTACCCAAAAAAAATTACGGAACACCTCTTTGTGCACTTGAAACTTTTAAAGTGTTAGTTACATTCGGGTGGAGCATACAATCATAATCTAAAAGAAACACATTTCCTCAGAATAAATTGGAAAATAGAACATTATTTAATTATTCATTTGTAACTGAGAAAAGACTTACAAATTGAGAAATGTACAAAAAACAAAGTTAAAATTGCATAGTTTTTTATAGCTGGTATCTGGTTATTTGATTATTATGGGGTTTAGTTTCACGTGTGTCCTCCAATAGCTCAAATTACCTCTTGGCATATAAGCCGCCGAATGTCTTCGTGCAGTATACTGTCCCATACTTCAATAAGTGCTTCTGTTAGTTATTGAAGAGTTTGAGGTGGATTTAGGCCGCGACATATACGCCTGTCCAATATATCCTATATACATATTATGTTCAATCGGATTGAGGTCGGCGCTCAAAGCTCATCAAATCATTGTAGGAATTTCATGCTCACGAAGAAAATCCATGGTTATGGCAGAGGTATGCGACCCAGCATTATCTTTCATTAAAAGAAACCCAGAACCAATACCATATATGCTGCAGGAATAACATGGTCTGAAAGAATCATATCAACATATCCTTCATCAGGCATCACTACAAGGTCTGTTTTTTTTCCAAACTTATTCCACCCAAGACCATTACCGGCGAACCATCTCCAAATCTGGATACTTCCTGTAAATGTAGCGGAATTAGAACATCTGTACTGAATCTTGATCAGTCTGTGAAAATTACAGGTTTCCAATGTCTAAGCTGCCATTGCAAATGATCACGAGCGAAGTTCAATCGAGAAGTTTCATGAGCTCGAGCTAAAACAGGTTTTTGTACTGGTCGTCGTGGTCTTACATCAGCCTTCCGTAATCAGTTTCTAACTGTCTGGTCAGAAATAATTACTTGACGAGCCACCCTAAGAGCATTTTGAAGGTCTTTGGCTGCAGATTTTTGTTTACGCCAAGAAGAAACTACTAAATACCAATCTTGACCCCGTGTGGTTTTCCGTTTCCGACCTTGTCCGACTAGTCTTTTATATTTTTCAGTCATCCTATAGCGATCATACGCACCCTTGATTATTGAAGGGCTGCGATTAAAATGTCTTTCGACTTGTCGGATTTTAACACCATTTTCAATTAAACCTACCCACGAGCTACTTCTATCTCGCTGGGACCTTTTCTTGTACGGCGTTTGAAGTCGTAAACCTATCTTACATAGCGAGCACAAATATGGATCATTTCTGTGAAGCTAGTAGAATAAAAAAATGAAGTCAAGTTGATTGACTCAGTACTTCCCACAAAGTACGGTGATACCAGATTATTTTTAGCATGAAGCTATAGTCTGATATCCCCTTGCAACCAAATCATCGCCCGCCCGACCAAAAAAAGTGTGTTGTGCCGCTAGGTCTTCCTTTCACAGGTCAATGGATAGCCTATTATGAATACAAAGAATGAGTTTTATGACCCCCCCCCCCCCCCCCACCCCCCAAGTGCGATTTCACCTCCACCCAAAAAAAGCAGAAAATGATCACGAAACCCCGAGCGAAACTCATAAAACGCCTAAAAACGAAGTTTGAGCTGTTTCTATACTTTTTGGTTTTTTATTGTTGCTGTGCCGCCACTGACACGATTTCTAAAACTCATAAACGTTTTCCATCCTCGCACCGGTAATAATACCACAGTGTTACGTCATTTAATTGAAAGCAATCCAATAGTTTCCACGTTACACAATAAAGAACGAGCTACATCAGAACATTTTAAGTCCCTTGGTTTCTGTAATAGGCAAGGCAATGTTCGGATGGACCTAAAAAAGTCAATTATGACGCTAGGTCTTTCGCTCGCTCTTTTGAGTTTTACGACCCCCCCACACCCAACCACCATAGTTTCACCCCCACCCAAAAAAAAAGTAGAAAATGATCAGGAACTCCTAAAAGGCCTAAATACGAAGTTCGAGCTGTTTTTATATCTTTAGTTTTTTATTATTGTTGCGCCGCCACTGACACGATTAAACTCAACTCAAACTCAACTCAAACTTAAACTCATTAAACTCAATCCAATAATTTCCTACTTACACAATACAGAACGATCAGAAGCAATACTCGCATACATACATCTGTATCTGTAATAGGCAAGGTAATGTTCGGATGGACCTAAAAAAGTGTATTATGACGCTAGGTGTTTCTTTCACAGGTTAGTGGACAGCCTATTATGAGTACAACAAATTTTTCAGTTTTACAACGCCCCACCCCCCAACCACCCCAATTTCACCCCCACCCAAAACAAAGTAAAAAATAATCCTCATTTAATTAATTAATTACTCCGCCGCCCATGCACCGATTTTCAAAATTATAGGAACGTTACCTACTACGACCTCACAGCATGCCGCTGCCCAAATTTCATCACAATCAATGCTGCAGTTACTGAGATTACCTATTGAGATCTACTAGAGCTTGACAACCTACTAAAATGATTAAACATTTTGAAACAAAAAGAAAACTACCAGCGATTTTTGCTTACAGTCTAACATCTTTAGAATGAAATTTCACATTTAATGGGATAAAAGTAGAAGTACCTACTGAAGAATTTGAAGGGTTCCGGTAAGAGGTATCATTATTTTTGACTTACGGAAATGGCTACTCTATTATGGCATTAAATGTGGAAATTTATTCAGAAGACGTAGATGTTCTACTGCCAGCAACAACCACGAGTAGTTTTCCTTTGGTTGAATATTTTTGGAAATTGGCTAGTAGCTAGTAGGCTGTGAAAAATGAGCGTTCTTGTTACCGCTATTGTTTCTGATTAGAGCTAATATGTTGTAAGGAATTTTCATAATCTTGCCTCGTTACTCTAGTTAGTTTGCATCTTTCTACTAAGTTAGTTGGTTTCTTCCATGTTAACGGGCTTTTGTTTATTTTTCATGACCTGCTAGGTTGCTTGCACGCAGGAAAATTGAAAAACACCGATTTGACTGAAAATTTGAAATAAAATGAAAACCAAAAATATTGACATCGAGAATGCTATATCGTTCGAAAGCAATCAATTTTACATTTGATTCGTTAAACCAAAATAGGCATTCTCATTTGAAAAAATCAGGTTATCTGTGATTGAAGTTTCCTTAATTAATCTACTGATTTATCCAAGTACAAAAAGAATTCAAATTTAGCCGTCTGACGCATTTCATGCTTAGTCGTACTGCAAAGTCACGGCCTTCTAAGTTTTATAATCGCTGCGATATTCAATTTTTTTCTGATAGCTACGTATACAAAAAGTGGTGATTTGCGCCTAAACGGTTCATTTAAAGTTCCATGTACGATACATAAAGTCACACTAGAATTCGCCAAGGAATCCAAATATGCAGTAATATATAGGGGGTTCCATTCAAAAAAATACAAGTTTGATATGGATCACCCTGTATAAACGTCAAAATTTAAGTGAAAATATTTTTACGTTATAGCCCTCAAGGGTCCCTAAGTGACAGATTTTTGAAATATTTTTTAGTAAGCGCACAATCTTCCGTCCACGCACTATTGGCCCACCCTGTATAAAGGGGGCATGGTACGAACTTCAATAAAAATCCGATTGTGATCCAGGGTCGTGCGGTGGGTTTACATTTAGCGGAAGTGATAAGTAGCTATCTCATTTACCTACGTAATTTCCACGGTTAACACAAGTTTCTTTTGCGTTATGACCTCTAAAGCTAAGTCCATGCTAACCCAAAAAGCACGTGACATCAACTAACCTTTTAACAATTTCCCGATTTTTTGAACCAATTCATTATGCCTGCTGTGGTCTTCCCTCAGTTGGCGGTCCAAAGCATGCTCTATCCGCGAAGATTCAAAACGTTTACGTTAAGAAACCGCTTCCAAATAATACCTCTTAGCGTTAGAATGTCTTTTCACCATTTTATACAGACTGTTTAAGTAGGAAGATCCTGAGGTATTCCACACGTTTTTTTTCCACGATCTAAAAAACCAGACATGGGCAGCAGAACAATTTTCCAAGTTTTCCACATCAGCTCTGATGTTAAGATGTCTTTTGTAGGTCTTCATGTCTTTCGAAATTGACTGTTTTTCTACAATCACACGGATAAATGTTTACTTTTCAGAGAACATGTAATACGATATCTCCACTACGAGGAAGGCCCCCTATGGGCCTATCGCTGGATGATGCGCCCGCTCCCGCAGCAGCCGCATTCATAACGCCGCATGCCCAGAACAGTACTGGGAAGCGAAAATTAAATCGCTTATTCGGTAACTATGGGAATGCATGTACAGAACAATGACTCCCGATGTTGCAACGCGACAAGTGCTCGTAGGAAATAAGCGATCCCCTCCTACCGATTACTAATAACGGCTGAGTTGGTTGCCGTATTTTAGGCGTCACGTCTCGCAACCTTATCACGTATCTTGTAGACGACAAGCGACAGGCGAATATCGCGTAATATCTGTTGTCAAACTTAAATTTTGTATTATGCAATGCCGTCATCGTGACAACAACATATAACCTACAATTTTGGCGATCCTGATGCAGTCGTGTCGCTGTTGCTCGGCATCTGCTTAGCGACCGCTGTCGCGAATTTTTACATAATAAGGCTACCGACCTTGTTTTTAACCGTATAGTAGAGCAGGCATTTTGGACGCGCTCCATGAATGAAGATGTATTACAATTAGCTAGCAAATAAAAATAGACAAATATTCACAACGCAGAAGAGAAATTGCAATTTATTAATAACTTCTGAATGGAAGCAGTACTTCCATTGCTTCCATCGACCGTATGCCGCTGCTGTGATCATAGACAATATACAATGACGGCTATATACTTGAGAAATTTTCTATGCCCCCCCCCCCTCCTTCTCAAGTAAACTATGACCATCAGTGATTAAAAAACACGTAGCTGAGCTGCGCAGGTATACCTACATAGGTCACCTGTTCGTTAGACGTATGTGGCCGACATATAATTGCGGCTTTATTAAACTTTTTGAGCACTACTATAAATTTAGTCCATGCGTATACCCGCATCATAAAATGTATAATATTATTTGCCAATGCGTTTATTGTCTGAGCCCGCAGACCTCGTTCAATATGCGTATACGGGATGATTGTTAGATTTTTGTTTGCTTATCACGAAAAGAAGCCAACAGATTAAGTCATATGCAAATTAACCATTTTATCTGAAAACAGACACTGACACAGTCTGGCTGTATTGTTGAAACAAGCATTATGTTTCACAAACATAATATAAACATATTGTGTGGCAGTGTTGTCTCAAAAGAAAATGATCCAGATATGTGGATCAAGGTAATTATAAAGACACATATTTCAATATTCTTGTTATCCTCCAGATCCAGCTATGAATTAGGTCTCCAGATTTTCTACTATCTGAAACATACTTTCAATATTAAACATAATTTGTCAAATCAACCAGGAGTAGCCACGATGTATGTTTCATAAAGTGTATAGAACTAAAATACATATCACCGATTTTCAGCGATCTGTCAAACGCTTTGCTGTCTGGTAGTCTCTTTATATAGCCTAGATCTAGAAGGTACTGGTCTGACCTTGGTGATATCTCTACGAGGGGCGTAGCTACCGCCGCATCTGCTGTATCAATTATACGGGGTCCCCAGACCAGATGGTCTTCAAGGAACGGCGCTTAATTAGCGGTAAAGAAAAATTATTTATTAATCATGTAAACTATGTAGCAACTAAATTTAATTTCGAAAAAAAGATGAACGTGAAGAATGTAAAAGTATAACTAACATTTCAGAGAGTTGCGATTTTAGTACTTGTCACATTTTTTCTTCACTATTTGAAAGCATTAATCCTATTTCTAAAGCTCTTCAAGTCTACAGCGTGAAAATAACGACTTACAGAAAACTAAGCTAAAACAGAATACTTATTAAGTATTTTTTTAAATAGTCTGTGCTAATTAAGAAATCAAATAAAAGTCATTCAACAGTTTGCTAAAAGAGTCCAAAGGTGTAGCAGAAGAGTGGAGGGTAACCACTGTTTTGAAAAACAAAAGGTAAAAGATAGCGAAGCGTTTTTTTAAAAGTTATCACAGGATGAGATAATTTCACACCCGGAATCCTATTTCAAAGCTAATGTATACTATTGCTTTTTAGATATATTAATTTCTCAAACTAAACAAAAATTTCACAGCCTTTGCGATGTGAGTAGTATGTTCGAAATATTACGACCTGAGAAACTCATGTCTTATTCGCCAATTTTTTACCTTACTTCTGCAGTAAACAGTGTCGATAATTTAGAGCTTTTGAAACATACCTATATTTTTCTGTACCTCATTAATAGCTACATGATAATTTACAAATAAAATGATGTTAGTGGCAGGACTGCTGGGTAGAAGTAGTCCGAACTACACTATAAATTGTAATTTAAAGCGGTTGCAATTTGATCTGAGAACAACAAATGTAAACGAGTTTTTTTAATCTTCCAAAGGAAACCCAAAGAGCTTTGACAAAAAATATGTTGGAAACAATTGAATTCTAGTACAACTTCCCGCAGATACATCAACAAACAAGGCTTATATTGCAATACATATGTAAGTTCCTATATCTGGGTACTAAGGGCTGGTAAATATGAACAAAAATCTGAAACAGACAAAAGATTCCCTATAATATTGAATTTAGGAATGTGAAGATTAATGAAAAAATAAAACTTCAAAACGATTGGTTTTCTGGCTATGTGTTTTGATGAGGTGTTTCGAGAATAAACGAAATTTTGATTCTCAGAAGACATTCTCCTGTATTTTCGTTAAACAATAAGAAAACTGGCTGGAACTTAGTGAGATGGACAACGATTAGGCCTTTTGTTTGCTTTGAAATGGCAGAAAAAGTACTAAAACATCAACCATTTTCCCCAATGGCTCGTAACACCTTTGAAATAATTTCTAGCAGAACGGCAATTTCTGATTCAGATTCAAAATGTGCTGACAATACGGCCTGTCAGAACTGGTATTCCTTGAGGTTCAGTCCTTGGGATCAATCTTTACAGAAGTAAAGGTTGGACCTAACTTTACAGCTGGGGTTAGATACATCATAATAGCAAAAAGATTTGCAACCATGATGTTTCTAACCCCAGCTCTAAAGTATCTTTATGCTGAAGACACCGCTCTATTCTCCCAGTATAACAGTTTCAAAATCTCTCATGGATTAGTTGACCAACTGTCAGTGAAAAGTTTGTCTGTCTACATATTTGATTCAATGATGGTCAATGATATGTTAAAAGTTATATTCGATTTTTATGAAAAGAAATATAATGAAGATAATGGTATATCCTTCTTCAATACAACCGCAGTATGCCCCCAATTTTACCCCCTACCAAAAAAGTCGAGACTATCTTCTTCTTATGACGCCGTCTCCTTTCGAAGGTTGGCGATCCAAATAGCCAACGTTGTCCTTGATACAGCCATCCGGAATATGTCGAGCGAAGAGCAACCAAACCATCTGCGGATGTCCTTTAGCCAGGAATTTTGGCGTCTGCCGATGGACCTTTTTCCCTGTATTTTGCCTTCTATAATTACTCTCAGAAGCTCATACTTTTGTCCTCGCATTATATGCCCTATATATCAGACTATCAGATATCCCTAAAATAAAAAAACGATGTTTGTTTGTAGCACATCTAGGTTCTGTTTTTTGCGAATTACTCGACAGTCAATATACCAGTTTTCAAAAATACAGCAGCATTGTCTACTAGAACTGCCTAACACATCGCAACCCAAATTTCATCAAAATAGGTTCATCAGTTACTGAGACTAAAGCTAAATTCGGATGCACACGACATCCGACGATACGACGGTACGAAACTGTTCCTATTGGTTGAAATATGTTGATTTGGCATCATTTTGAATATTTCAACCAATAGGAACAGTTTCGTACCGTCGTATCGTCGGATGTCGGGTACATCTGAATTTAGCTTAAGCGTGACATGAATGACAAACCGACAGATGGCCTGGCGGTACTCGGTGTCATAGCTTTTCGTGATTAAAACCGCATGTTATTACCTCAGCATAGTAAACAACCAGCATAATATCTCTGAGGATTTCCCATATAAAAATGGTTCCCACAGAATTTGACTTTGGGGTGATTTTACGGATGTGAAGTTTGGGTAGAGATGCCAAAATGAAAATATCGATACTGGTACCAACTCGATATTTTTAGCCAAATAGGCGCATGGTTCGTACAGAGAATTTTGTGCAATTGATTACACCCCTCAATAATTATATTATACTTATTTTCGATACCGATACAAAAGTATCGACACCAGCTTGGGATGCCTCAAAAAGTATCGATGACAAAAATGCTCGATATTTTTGCAGAAGTATCAAAGTATCGTTACCATCACTAAAAAAAAATCATCCAAAAGGGGGGATGCGCGTGTAATTACCGCCAACCTAAGCTATTGTGCTGGTTGTTTGCTGTGCTGTGTTATCACGTTACGATACTTCACCCACCTATCAGGATGGGGAAAGTAAAACACCAAAGTACATATAATGGACCATTTGACAATTTCCTCCTTTGGTGGGATGGAGGTTTTTGTTTTTTTTTGTTGTCTACTTAGATAATAATAATCCCAGTAATAATTGATTAAAATAAAAAAAATGTAAATATTTGAATCACTCCTCGACCAAACAAAACTATAACGGTTGGTTCTTTTGTCGCTGAATATTGCATCCAAGATTTATTTATACTTTGATCCAGAAGCAGCCGAAACGTTAATAAGCTTTTTTCGAGTGGCAAATGCAGCTGATTGGGAAATTAATATAGTACACAATAATATAAGTTTTACATATATATTATGTAGTATTGTTAACTCTGCTGCTTCATATACTAAATCATATTTTTTCATGGTTCGGTTGTGAAATTACTAGACTGACGCAACCTGCAAAAGATTTACACAATTCATCGCGAATTCGCATTAAAAATACCAAAGAATAACTGTTTATAATGCTAAGCATCACATGACAAAAATTTCTCCTTGTACTGTATTTGAATTGCCTCATATGGGATTTAGATATTGTAATTTTTTTAGGGCATGATTGATAACAAAATTATGCGCTTGTAGTTACTAGGTATTCATGGTTTGTTTTTTGTTGTATATGCTGCATGTCACATTAGCTGGACTTTTTTACCACAGCGATAGGTGAGAGGAGTATTGTGATCGCGAAAATTTTCGATTTTCCATTATCGTCGGCCTGTCTGTCGGTCTGTCTGTCGGTCTGTCCGTCAGTCTGTTGGCGTTTTTCTAGCCTCGTAATCTCAGTAACCGCTGCATGTATTGTGATGAAATGTGGGCAGCGATATGCTGTGAGGTCATCATCATAGTCACAATGTCTTAACAGACATGTTGTGAACTCGTAAAATGCACTAAACTCATTTTACGAATTTCTCTTGGGATATCTTAAAGATCTTTAATGCAGTAGTTTCCCATTTGCTTTCTGCATCCTCATGCCGTTGACCAGATGTATCTACCGGTTCATCCGCCTTTAGGGGCAATTTCTCACCCCAAGGACAAGAAGGTGTCCTGACTCTTGTCAACTCGTCCACCCAAAGCTGTTGGTTGAGAAGAGGTTACTGCTTATACCGACAGTAGTTCGGTTCCTTTTAGTCGCCTTTTACAACACGCAGGATATACGATGGGAGATATTCTAACCCGCCCCCACACGGGGCATGCTGTGAGGTGGTAGTAGGTAATGCTGCTATAATTTTTAAAATCAGATGGATGGGCGGCGGAGTAATTGGCAAAAAAATGAAAAAATTCAAATATTCCCCAAACTTCGTTTTTACGCGTTTTAGGTGTTCATCATGTGTGTTGATCATTTTCTACTTTTTTTGCGTGGGGATCAAATTTGGGGAGGTTGGGGATGGGGGCTGTAAAATTGAAAAACTTGTTGTATTCATAATAGACTGTCCACTGACCTGTGAAAGAAGACAGCGACATAAATAGCTTTTTTAGGAACATTGCCTTACCTATTACAGAAACCAAAGGACTTTTTTTCTGATGTAAACATACGAGTATTGCGTAAGATCGTTCCGTATTGTGTAACAAGAAAACTATTAAATTAATTTTAATGAAGTTTTGGCACAGTGTGACTACCGTGGCGAGGATGGAATACGCGTATGGTTTTTATAAATCGTGTCAGTGGCGGCGTATAAATAATAAAAAACAAAAAATATAAAAACAGCTCAATTTTTGTTTTTAAACGCTTTAGAGGTTCCTGATCATTTTCTACTTTTTTGTGTGGGAGTGAAATTGGAGCGGTTGGGGGTGGGGCTTGAAAAACTAAAAATGTTGTTGTATTCATAATAGGCTGTACACTGACCTGTATGGAGGAGGACCTAGCGACATAAATCACGTTTTTAGATTCATCAGAACATTACCTTGCCCATAATGAAATTTTTACATAGTATTATTACCGTGGTGAGGATGGAATACGCGTATGGTTTTTAGAAATCGTATCAGTGGCAGCGCAGCAATAAGCAAAAAAAAAAACTAAAAATGCGAAAACAGCTCAAACTTCGGTTTTAGGTGATCTATGGGTTCCTGATCATTTTCTATCTTTTTTGGGTGGAGGTGAAACTGGGTTGGTTGGGGGTGGGGTATTGTAAGAGTGAAAAATTTGTTGTATGCATAATTGACCTGTGACCTCCAACAGACTCCGTTTTCAGCCGTTTTAGAGTGAGAGGTTAACATTGTGGTGCTGGACTTAGCAGGGAGTAGGAAATAACCAAAAGCTTTAGTATTAAAAAAAATTACTCATTACCTTAAAAAAACAATTGTTGGAGTTCTATACTTACAGACCACTTCGAGCGTCGCCTTTAAAGACGCATCTGTGGACTTATTTTACTTCCCAAGCTAATGATGGAGGCAGCATTGTGTACTTTTGCAGCCTCGTAGCTGCACCGATTTTGATGAAGTTTGCTGCTATATTTTTGAAAATCGTTGCATTGGCGGCAGCGTTATTAGTAAAAAATGAAGTATCTTCACCCCTTTAGAGGTTCCTGATATTTTTTTTATAACTAGGCAGACCGCGTAGGCAGAACCTAAATACCAGAGTACCGCGACTACTGTGAAAAGGTTGTGTTAGAGGAAGTTTGCTAACGTGGGACTTGAATAGGCCAATACCCGCAGGCCTAATAAATACATCTCCTGGCAGTCCATTACAAGCCTTTGGACACCCTGGGAATAAATGTACGGTCATACCACTAGGCTCTTGATGTATGAAGAACGACCGCCTTAGGATGAGATGCAGCAGTCGCGCAGGTGCATCTGATAGGATCGGTGAGCGGCGGAACTATAGAGGATGGCTCAGAGGAACAGACTCCGTTTGAATATCGGTAGAAGAGTGAGGGATCACCAACCACATGCCGCCAGATGGCTGGAGGTGGCGCGTTAATGCGGGGTTACCAGTTAGTCGAATTGCCTTTCTCTGGACGGCATCTAGTATAAACAGGGTAGTAGGGGCAGCACCTCCCCAGACATGAGAGGAATACTCAAGGCCAGACCTTATCTGGGCTTTATACAGTCTGAGTAGGTAAGATGTATTTTCTGGCTCTGAATAGATACTCAAGCTTTTTACCAGCAGCTGTTGCAATTAACGGACCGTGTTCGTGTCAGATCAGATTTTCTGTAATGTTGACTCCTATGAGCCTGAATGAGTGAATCCTTGACAGAGTTCATAAGAACCGGGTGCTGGCTTGGGCACTTTTTATTTGATAGCGTTGAGTACTGGGTCTTGGAAGCATTAAATTTTACCATATTCGTGAGCCACCAAGCGCTAATGGCCTCCAAATCACTTGAAAGCGAAGCAGCTGCTGCCAGTCTTCTGCATTCCAGCTCGACCACAGAGATCGGTCCATTTCACGCCTGCATGCAAAGTCATCCGCAAAACTGTGGATTAGGATTGTAGTGCTAGAGAGTAGATCATTGATGTGGTGCAGAAGCAATGTCAGAGCGAATTCCGATCCCTGTGGAACACCGGCATTGATGTGATCACTTTCGTTTTCCATTTTGCATAACAAAGATTCTCATTTCGTCCCTGCTTCACTATATAAATAAATATTATGTATCAGAGAGGGCAAATAACTCTGCTTTGTGCTATGTCTGTATTAGTATTTAGTGTTTCGACTTCACTGCTCCAACCGTGGTAAAGGAGATAAATAAAATATTATCAATAATTGAGTATTACTTGCTATTAAGTTTTCCTGAAACGGCGATTGTCTACCAACAATAGTATGTCTTCTAAAAATTATCAATTCCCTTTACACAGATTTTAAGTTGTTTCAAAGCAATAATTACTTCCCATACCGATAGGTGAGGGGAGTATTGTGGCCGCGAAACAATTCGATTTTGAGATAATACGCTTTTTGGGAGTTCTATGATGTCTACATAATGAAAATCCAGGTCACTAATTTTCGTCGGAATGTCGGTGTGTCGGTGTGTCGGTGTGTCGGTATGTCGGTGTGTCGGTCTGTCTGTCTGTTTGTTGGCGCTTTTCTAGTCTCGTAATCCATAACCGCCGTATGGATTATGATGAAATTTGGTTAGCAATATATTATGCTTTGTGGTTATACTAGGTAACGCTGCTACGATTTTTGAAATCGGTGCATGGGCGGCGGAATAATTAGCAAAAAACGAAAAATTTGGAATATTCCACAAACTTCGTTTTTAGGGCGTTTTAGAGGTTCCTGATCATTTTTTACGTTTTTTGGGGTGGCGGTGAAATTGAAGTGGTGGGGGGGGGGTGGTATAAAACTCAAAAATTTGTTGTATTCATAATAGGATGTCCATTGACCTGTGAATGAAAGACCTAGCGGCCTAATACCCTTTTTTCTATGCCTATTACAGAAACCAAGAGAAAATCTTCTGTATACATACGGGTATTGATGTAGATCGATCTGTGTTATGTCACGTGTGAATCATGGAACTGATTTTAATGAAACTTTGGCTGGAATGGGAAATGCGTATGGTTTTCAGAAATTGTGTCAGTGGCGGAGCAATATAAAAAAACTAAAAGTATAAAGTTTTAGGGGTTCCTAATTATTTTCTTCTTTGTGTTGGGTGAGGGTAAAATTGGGATGGTTGGGGGATGGAGGGTTATAAAAATGAATAATTTGTTGTATCCATAATAGTTTGTCCGTTGACATTGTATCAACTCTGAGATTATTGGCCGCTTGGCGCGCATCTATGGTGAGTTGAAAAGTCCTGTGAGTTTCAGGAACTATAATAGTTTATTACAAATTTCCTTATTAATGGAACATTCACGGAGAGTGCGGCATTTTGCAACGTGTGCAGTTATAGCGAGGCATGGACACTCAAAAAATGAGATGCTTCAATGTTAAACGTAGATGACATGTGTTACCACTTGGTGATTCTTGATTTAATAACATAAATGAGGATGTTAAGCTGCTGTGCCTGTTAGAGTGTTGGAATATGGGAACTTGGCCATTGTGGGTTGTAAACGGCGAAGAGTGCATCATATCGTTCCCCGTTGCTTTGAGATTAGCTTTGAAGTCTTCCATTTCTATGGGATAGATTTTTACTGGGGTACTTCGCTGCGCGGCGCCGGTATGAGCTGCAGTATCAGCTATTACACTAAATCAGAGTAAATGTGCTGTAGAATTACGTTGCAGCATAACAAGCAAGCAGTAACGACTTGAATAAAAGTTCAGCATTTAGACTACTACATTTTATTATAAATATGTTGTAGCAATATTTTTACCTGAAGAAGTTGAACCACAATTAATAGATTCTTACAATACCTACAATAAAACGAAATCAACTAAAAACGAAAAGTCTGGTGTCTACAAATTAGAATGTGTGGATTGCCCTAAAGTTTATATTGGACAAAGTGGGAGAGCTTTCAAAACCGCATCAACGAAAATAAAAAATCAATTGTAAACGAACTCTGTAATTCAAATTACGCCAATCATTTGATCTCCGAAAATCATCATTTTAACGACGATTTTAAAATATTACACGTAGGACAAAAGAGAGGCAAATTAAGTTTTTTAGAAGCATTAGAAATCAACAAGCTCAAATTCTTCACCCTTACTAAATCTGTCCGATGGTTTTCGGAGAACAAACGTTTTAAATAGAAGTGGCGATTATTCATCGGAAATACTTTGTGCATTCGTATGGATCTCCGTCAAGTAACGGCCAACTCCATCGACTATTTAATAGATCCTTGTATCTTTTGGAATAGAAGATCGCCCTGTGTTCAACAAGAGGTATCAATAAATATTTTTATTCCAGAATCCTTCACCTTCTCCAGGACCTCCTCCGATACCTACATCCAGCGCTGGTGGCCAAGGACCCCCTCCACCTCAAGGTCAAGAAAACTTGAACGCTCTACAGCGGGCTATCGACAGCATGGAGGAAAAAGGCATGCAAGAGGATCCAAGATACTCTCAGCTACTAGCGTTGAGAGCCAGGAGTAATGGATCGAACTCTATCTTTAGTCAGAATCAAATGACGCAACTGAGGTAAGTTTAGGACTCAGAGTTTCAGTATTACAGAAGGCTCATTGTTTATGAGCTAATTTGATGCGAATTTAATAGTTTTATCTACTAATAATTGTTGGATTATTTTCATGTTATACTACCTATAAACAAACAGCGTGAATTTTTTTCATGACTCACTCTTTAGCCGTGGGTTTCTCAGAAGTTTATGACAAGTGGATAAAGCTACTGCAAGTGAAATCCGAACATCTAGAAAAAGAGTAGGAAAGAATTTACTTGACTAAATTCAAACGGCGCTCTCACTGTGGAATTTGTTGGTATAAAAATTTAATTTTTTTGTTATATTGACAAAACAGGATTGTTCCGGGACTAGTAATCGACAAATTTAAGATTTAATTAAAAAAAAACGTGTTGATCGCGATGAGATTCGCACCCATACCCTTCCGGACTGCTGCCTAGCGTCTTAACCGCTCGGCCATGCTGCCTGTGCTTCAGGAATATCAATACACCGTACATAAAACGTCGTCAGTTACCTGTAATGAATTAATTCATTTTTTTAAACCGGAAGCAGTATTGACAAAACCGGATATTTCCCGGACTAGTTTTTTCATGCTGATTCCGAATCTGTATTTAGTTTTTCTCTAGCACCTGGAGTTTTGGCTATCTTTTGTATACAGACGGACGGACCGATGGACGGACGGAAAGATATAGGCTCTGCATAAGCTCTCTTCAGTGACTTCAGTGAGGCAGTGAGAGCTAAAAAAGAGATATTCGGATTAAAAATGTCTCCACTGCTTGGTAGTAGACTCTCTAGTATACATAATTCAGACGTTATTTAACTACATGGAACCTCCAAAAATCTCTATATGTGTAAAAACAAAGTATGATCTTTTGTAGATCCTAAAACTATGACATCTGTTGCAAATATGTCAAGAGAATAGCGTAAAGATGCAGTCTAGAAGACCACAGCCTCAGTTTACGCAGTTAATAACGGGGTTGGACTGTAGGCCAAAGATAATATGGTGCTTCTTTTAGACCACTTGCGCTAACTATGGGGCGTAGCATGGCTACAGTTGTAACAGAAGTGCGGGCATGGATCTTAGAAGGTCGAATGTAGCGAGCTAGAGGTTTTGGAGCATATATGAGAACTACAGACAGGAAAGATCGTCATCTACCACTACTGGCCCTTCGAGACAGAATGTGCTCCACTCGAGCTATAGGGAGTAGGCCACTTCGAATCCGGATGGTATGCCACAGATATTGTTACTCCACTCACTGCAAATCGTAGTCGTCAATGGTTACACTGGTCCCAAGAACACCGACAATAGTATTCTAAGTAGAATCAGACGGCCTTCTCCGATGAACTCAGGTTTCGTCTGGGTACACGATGAACACCAACGCGATAGGTGACGATGACGAGATGAACGACGTGATCTCCAGTTTGTTGTTGAGTCCATGTGCATCGTCCTATTAGTTTGATGGTTCGGGGACCATAGCATTTAACAGCAAGTCTTGTGCTTGTAATTCATAGCACAACCACGATCCAATATTATGTTAATCATATGTTAGAACCAGTTGCTGTTCCATATGCCCAAGGCCTCGAAAAGGGTTTCTTCCAGCAAGATAATGCACATCCTCATATAGCAAGGGTGTCGATGAAATTCCTACAGGAAGCTAAGGTCAGGGCGCCGCTCTGACCACCGCGATCATCCGATTTATCGCTAATTGAAAAAGTATGGGATTGGAGGGGTCGCTACTTTTGCAATTTACACAATCCTGATTTTGTATGCTAGAGTTTATTAACAACCAGATTACGAGTATGTCGCATAGGCTAAAAGTGGACGCCCCACCTATTATTGACCTGTTGTATTTTTGTATTACTAGGTTCGTTTATTTATTGTCTGTAGTCCTGCCGGACATCAAAATTGGATACCATGAACAGACTCGAGGCTTTTGAAATGAGGAACTTAGTCTCCATTTTGTAAATGCGCGGACTTCAATTTTTGCTACAATCAAGACTGCGGAAAAAATTTGTTGATACCGGTTGATAAAAGTAAATTGTGGTATTTTGTTGATGAATAATTTCGATTCATTACAGAAATCAGATCATGGCATACAGATACCTAGCAAGGAATCAACCAATTCCACCGCAAGTTTCGATGGCTTTGCAACAGACCAAAAGACCAGATGATGGATCGCCCCCTCCACCCAATTCAGGTTATCATCAGGTAAGGCAAAGATTAAGACTTTATTTTGGGACTGCTCTTCTAAATCATGACACCATATCGTTAAGAATTTTTAAATTTTACATTTCCCAGAAAATTGTAACGTTGACTGTGGCAAAAATTCCTCTTCCTCTGTCTTGTCGGATACACCATGGTAAAATGCTCTGTCAAACTATATTCCAATCTAATTCTTGTCCAGGAGATTGAACCAAATTTTGTTCAAGAAATTGGGTAACGAATAAATTTCTGCAGATGTTGACTAAAAACCTCAAAACTATTAGATTAAAGAGAGGTACATATGTGTTTACAAAGTTATAAACGCTACGACAACGAAGCTGAATATGTTGTAGTAAACATAGAGCCTCCCTATATCTTGGGGCATACACCACGGTATTCCAAGCAAAAATATTTGCGATTTTAGCTTAAGCCTCTTGTATTCACGAAATTCAGGGGCCTAGAAATTGAATTACCATCCGAGTAGACATCAGGTGTCACTTATGTGGGTGTCAAGTCATGCTGGAGTTTGCGATAATGAAACGGCGGGCGCACTGGCAAAGCGAGGGTCGAGGAATAAATGCCTGGGTCCTGAGCCGAATGTGGGGCTGGCAGCAGGTAGCATTAGAAGAAAAGCAGAAATGTGGATGCAAAATCAACATCTTATGAAATGGAAAGAAATCTCCGTCAAGCTAGAGAACTTAATTTAGGACTTCTAGTCCAGGGGGGGGACGGCTCTGTTTCTCACTGACAGAAGCCGGCTAAAGTTACTTGTGGGCGTGCTATCTGGCCATAACACCTTCACACGTCACCTGTATGTGATGGGGGTAGCAAGTGACCCGACGTATGCACGCTGTGGCGAAGACTATACTGAGGTTATAAGATGGGCAGGACACAAGACCTCCTCTCCCCCCTTTTACGATGAGCGCTGGACATTGAAACTAGGGTAAGTAGAGGTGTATAAGGGCCCGCTTGTAGGCCTATGTACTGAAGGTTCTGCTCCCCAGAAAGCCTTTCTCCCTCTTTCATTCATTTATAGCAAAAGTTTGGAAGTCCATGTAAATACCTGATTGCCATTCAAATTGTGCAGAATGTCCCATAGATATCCACCCCGAGCAGTCATTGATGTATAATGTAGGTATAACAATAACTATTTTTTTTGTTATATAGATTAAAATGGAAAATAATTTAAGAATGTTATGAAGTTCGTGTTATTACGCATGGTATTACATTCATTCTGCATCTGTGCTTTCGGTAAGTCTTCTGCGATAATTTCAATCGTTTAAGATGCCAAATAGTTTGCTAACGTTGAGTAAAACCGATGAAATACATGAATTGATACAATTATTTGTGATGCTTACCTTCTTAGTATCGTATACCTCATAATATGGTAATACTGCATAACTACAAATCTTGACAAGTTTAGGTAACTTAGCATACATATTTACAGATCATGTGTGTGTAGTTGTTTATCCAGCTTTATTATATTTTCGATACTAACTTATATATTTAGATGGTAAAGGACGTTTTCAAAAATGTGTACGAACGTTTATTTCGATGAGTTGAGGACTAATGATTTTAACGTATATTCAGTTAATATTTTACTGCTTTATTACTAATAATAGTAGTTGACAATGATACCATGAATATTTATTCAGTAGTATGACCATGAAAATTATCAAATTATTGTTTTATTTTAATAGTCCACCGTACCTGCAGTATTTATTGTTTAATATTCCGTCGGTAAAAAATGATGTTTGCAGAGCAAATCGTAAGTAGTCATATTTCATATACTTTTTACTTAAATTTGGAAATACTATATCAGCTACGTGTGATTTCGAGTATATCAATAGGCAACTAATGGGTGCTGAGAAGCATAGGTATATTACAATGTGATAATTAATAGTTAGATATTCGAGTTGTACGGCGATAGGTTTATTTTTTATTTTTCTGTTGCTAGGCGTGAATCTATACTGAGCAGGTTTGAAGTTCGGAAATAGCGATGAAGGCGATTCGTTGTACTTTAGTGATCCATGAATCACGATATATCAAAGAGAAAACCAAGTTATTTTATAGAGACCATAATTTAAACTATATATAGGTAATTAATAATTATTATATGTAATGTACAGCAGAGCATTTATTGACAGTGCTGGATTTTAAGCAATTGAGATAAACAAATTTATTGTATGAACATCATAATCTCAGGAATGGAATGGAAATGGTTTTTATTTTCTATTCTTTAAATACAGGTGACATTTTGCCAATGCTACAGTACTTAATCATTCCCTTCCGGGTGAAGGTATTTAATTGTGTTGTGTTTGTGCTGTGGGTATTTCGGAAGTACAGCCGAGTATGAGCGTGCTGGGTTATCATGTTATAACTGTCGTCAATTTTCCTTCGTGTAGAATGTTGCATTGGCTCCAGATGTCCCCGCTGCACAGGCCGCACTGGCCTCTTTTGGTGCAAGTCGTCTCGCCTCTTTTATTTTGATGGCAGTGCCTCCTAGTCTCGTAGTTGGTAGAAGACCAGTGTTATCCCTTCCTGTTGTATGCAATGTAATTTGCTTGTTTGTGCCCTTTGTAAGTCTGCGATTGTAACGTGGTATCGGTCAGAATCGAGCATTTTCCATAGCGTGGTGTCAGGTAAAGACTTTGGGAGGCATCCTGCTTCCTTGTATGTCCCTTTGACAAGACCAATGACGATAAGACTCAAGCTTCTGCAATCCAGTTTTGCAGAGCTGTGGGAGCAGCTGTACAGTCCCATAATCCGGTACTGGCAAATACAGGAATTTATAATTCGCACTTTGACATCCACGTCAACTTTTGATCTCCAGTTGTCATCTCCAGCCAATAATAGGGCCTATAACTAGATTAATCTGTTCTCCGGATACGCTTTGGTGCTAAGTCGCCTATTGAGTTGAACACCAAGGTATCACAATCTAAGGTTTTCTTAATATGAAACAATTAAATAAAGTCGGCGTTACTGATGAGCAGAAAGAATAGGACAGTATCATTTAAACACATTTATCACCTATCATATTTGAAGCAAATGTGTTCAAATTATCTTTGGAAATTTTTTTACGTGAGCGAGTAGCTTCTGTTTTAAATAATGTTCTGTGAGAGGTACGATTCTAAAATATGTTTGACACTGTACGCATTCAAGATTCAGAGCACCATCAGCATTCACCCTTTCAAAGTGCTGCATTACTATTTGTCTAGCCTAATACAGTCTTCCAAGCTGAAACATGTGGTATCTCAGATTGCGCAAAACTGTGCCTTGATAAACAATACTGTATCCAGACTATTGTGATTCTCTCAAACTACCAGGCTGCTTTAAAGACCTTAGATTCATAAGAAATTACATCAAAACTGCTATGCGACTATTTCTACACTTCAGCTTACTAACTTCATGCAACTCTATACATATCGTTGGGTGCCAGGACAGGCAGTTATTGGTAGCAGTGAGTATGCAGACGGGGTTACCAAAAGATTTTTTCAGTATAGCGGGTTTAGGAGATCGGCATAATCATCAAGTAAAAGAACTCACACATCCCGAAGTGTGAGAGAGAATCTACCCGCTCCGATGTTGTACCAGCTTAAGTCCTCTAATGTTATGTCCAACGGACGCGGTTGTATCCATCCCTCTGTCTGCGTTCTTCTGACTCCTTCGCTTTCAAGATGCTTTGTATCATCTTATGACCATCTTCCATCTTTCCTCGCTCCAAGACATCGATGGCACCATATTTTTAGGTCTGAGATCCTCAGGCCGGTTTACTCTGGCGTCCTGCTTGTAATGGGACCATCTATTGTAGTCACTGTGTGCTCCGCAGTGTCCGACACGTGCTAGTGATGGCAGAACTCGTCAACTGCTCTGCCTATTCTGTGTCTATACGCTACGCCCTGAATGAGCCATGGACTGATAGCGCCTGAGTCGGGCGGTAGCACGTTGTCCTGTACTTGCAGTCTCTTATGGAGGGTATCAGCCTGTGTGTCCATTGCGCCACCTCCGATGTATCTGCCCATAGCTGCTGCTATTTTTTTAGCGTTCTGCGTCTCGCATTTGGGTGATCTCCTTCTCCTCTGTGTATGCGTACTTTTTCCTCCACAAAAAGGTGTGGAGGCTGTGTTGCCGTAATGACATGTAGAACTCTGATCGATGCGGTGTGGTATGCGCCCTTAGCAGCGGCTTCCTCTGCAATGTCTGTTGATGACTTTTTTCCTCCTAATGGCTTTTGATACACTGGGGCTCCAAATAGGATCACGGACTGAGCTATCGCTCACAGGAGTGCTCTTTTCTTCCTACTGGGTCCACCGAGCTTGCCAGAAGAGGTGCAGCATGCCACTCTTTGGTCCAGAACCAAGCTGTGGCATGAGCAAATAACTCATAACGTCATAACCAATGGTCCAACGTCAACGAGGAACGTCATCAGGAAGGTGAGGCGACTCTGGATAAGCACAAGGTAAAAAGCTCCAGGCCTAGTATATTGCTCTTATTACAGAACATTGCCACTTCAGACAACACCTTCTTTACATTCTTGGATACACCAACAGAGAACAGGATGTAGACTTTGCCATCAGTCGCAGGAAACTGCTCGAAATATAATTTTGGACTGCAACCAGATGACGAAACTGACTCTAGTATTGGGAAGCATCTCCTGGACCTAGTCAAGTCAACTAATAGATACGGGGTGCCTATAAGCCTCGGTTAACATGAGAGAAACAGGGTTCACCCCAGACAATTAAGTCTAACCTAATCTAATTTGTCTATCTCGAGCACAATTATAATAAGGTATAGTATAGTTTTGTCTGTCTAGGGTGGGATGCCTCCTGGCGAACCTCCTGAACCGCCGGTATCTGAAAGTGGACCTATTCAACCGCAACCTATGAGGCCTTCCCCTAACAGTCAACCTGTAGGACCCCCTGGACCCCCTCAAGGTCCTCCAGTTCATATGCCACCCCAGGTAAGAACAGACGGTCTATTTGAACCTTGTTACGACAATTGATGTCACCAATGGCATGCGGATATCTAAGTGGTTTGGGCACTAGATGGAGGATTAAAAATACTCATTTACAGTTTATGTATACACCGATTTGAATAACATTTGCGAACTTGTAGTAGATTTGCTGGAGGGCGCGTGACAACAATGCTTTTGCTTAGCTAGCATTCCTTTGCTGCCATAATTTGTGATCACAAGGTATAGCAATTATTTATAACGTTTCTATGATGCTTCCTCAGTCATCAACCTATATAGAAAGATATCTTCAGCCATTGTATCTCGATTTTAGGATTAGTTCAGGTCCAGAACAAAAGAAAACTGAAGCAACATTAGATGAAATTGAAGCATATACATAATTCTAGAAGAATTGTGAGTTTGGTTGACGACTGTTTCACTAAAGTTCTCTCAGTAACTGTAAGCAGATTTTTTTGATATTTGAAAAACAATTATGGTTGATGGGAGTAATAAATCATCAATTATTGAAACAAATCTGTTGAAGGAAAAATCAGAAAAATTAAGTACAGTATTACACCTGCATATAAGTGAACCTTGACATTCTTAAAACTCTTCCAGTTAGGGTAGGTTTCCTCTAAAAAGTTTCATGGTACAGTTGACGTTCATATAGTCTAAGATGAGGTAATTGACTATCCTTACTACATACCATGTTCAGTAGGTAATCAAGTAGTCTTAACGGTCACGGAAAAAGGTATGTGGTAACTTCATCGTGAACTCTTCTGGCAAGAGTAGCCAGACAAGGTCAAGCATTGTCTTGCTGTAAAACGGGATTTTGTAGTTATAGAACCTAAGGCTATAGATTGTGATATTAGAGAAATCCTCACACTCGGGTGGAACCCGCGTCTAATTTGCGTTAAATGCAGAGCTTTCGTCCATGATTGTACGGGACATCCTCAGAGCACTATGGCGACTGAGACTACCATAAGCACTTACTCAACCTGTATGTATATCTGAACCTCGGGAGAGGTACTGTTAATTAGCGGGCCGATATGGTCTGTTGTTATTAGTTCGATATAAATGAAGTGGATTATTACTGATAAATAAGGATTTATATAGGTTAGGTAAGTCTCGTTAAAATTTATTCGATTCTACCTTAGATTCCAACTACTTTTTGATGACTGTAAAAGAGTGACATCGTGATAGAGCTATGTTAGTACTGTCCTTCTTCTTCAAGTTCTATCTCCTAGCGGAGGTGGAATATCATCATGGCAATCCTAACTTTGTTTGCCGCTGTTCTAAATAGTTGATTTGAGGTCATCCCAAACCAATCCCTCAAGTTTTTCAGCCAAGAGGTTCTTCGCCTTCCTTGGCTTCTCTTGCCCTTGATCTTCCCTTTCATAATGTTTTGTAGTAGAATTTATTTGGGTCCCTTTATAATATGACCAAGGTACTCTAGTTTGTTTGTTTTGAGGGTGTTAATTGTTTCTTCCTATTTTTGGATTCTCTGCCCTAGTTGCACATTTGAGACCCTATTGGTCTAAGAGATCCTCACCATTCATCTTTCGAAAGCATCCAGTCTATCCATTTCTGCCTTCGTAAGTGTCCTATTGCCTCCTTATCGGTCAACTATTGAACACGTATGGGATATCACAGGCCGGAGGCTGACTCTAATACCTCATGTTATACTGGACGAATGTCAGCTACAACATAAAGTTCTTTGGAAAATCCACCTGAAGCAGGCACTGACCATCTCACTAGTACCATGCCCTATAGAGTTGCAGAGCATTAAAGATGTCAAACCTATGAGTAAATTTGAGTTCATAATTTCAATTTTAATGCTATAATGTATAGAGTTAGTTAAAACATCGTTCTGTCTCAAAATTATTAGAAGATAACAAAATTGGACCAGGTCGAATATAATGATATGTTTAAACATTACAGCGTTAGAGCGTTACATCTACTGTATTCAGTAATACAGAGAGTAAACTAACTTTCATGACATCCATTAAACAAACGTTGAAAGGTTTACAGATATAATGTAAATACCATCTACCAAACTTTTTAGGTTTATAATACCTATTCATCCTTTTTGTTAGCCACATATGCAGCCTCAGCAGCCACCGCCCATGCAACCGTATAAGCCACATCCTGGACCACCTCCAGTGAATGTGGGTCCACCTCCACAACAGCAGCAAGGGCCCATGCCTCAACAGCCTCAGGTACATACATTCTACAACCGATCCTTACTTTTTCTCAGATATACGATATCTCATATACGCGATGGCCCCTTTAAGCTAACCCAAAGATAACAGAATCAGCCACACAGCTATTTACCTGGACGATGAACGCATGCTTTGTGATCATAATAAGTATAGTTTAAAAATCTGTAAACAGACACGCTTTCGTAGCACGTCAACTAAAAAATGGATTGATTGGATTAATTGACTCAGTACTTCCCACACATAGTGGTGATACCATTTTATTATTTTCCTATTGGATGAAGCTATAGTCTGAGCTACTCTTGCAATCAAATCATCTCAGGCCTGCAAAAAAACATGCAACACTAAAACTCTCGTAAATAGTTTCTTGAATCTCGCTCCGTAGGAACTAGGATGACACAGTTTTGATTTTGCAAGCTTCAACTCGACCAAAAGAAACGATCAGGAACCCCCAAAATCTCCTAAAAACGATGTTTGAACTGTTTTTCTATTTTCGGCTTTTTTATTGCTGCTGCGCCACCACTGACACGATTTCTAAAAACCGTTCGCGTTTTAATCTTCGCCGCGGTAAATTTGATTGATATCAATTCCAGTTTACACACTACAGAACGATCTAAAGCAATAGTCGTATGTATACATCAGAGAATTCTATCTCCCTTGGTTTTTGTAATAGGAAAGGCAATATTCGGATGGTCCTAAAAAAGTGGCATCATATTATAAATACAGCAAATTTTGAAATTTTACAACGCCTCACTCCCGAACCACCCCAAATTCACCCCCACGGAATTGAGGAACCCCTAAAACGCCCAAAACTGAAGTTTGAAGAATATTTGAAATTTTGTGTTTTTTTTTTGTTAATTACTTCGTAGTTCGGATTTTCAAAATTATAGCAACATTACCAATGTCCGGATACTAAGCAACTAATTTAGTCGTTATTATGATTATAAAGTTTAACCAGGATAAAAAAGTAGAATACCCCCTAAAACGAGATTATGAGCGAATCTTAGAATTTTGATTCGTGGTACTAACTCCGCCGCCAATGCGACAATTTCAAAAGATGTTGAATGTTGTAGCATTAGCTACTAAGGTTTTACAAATATCACTCCCCTCATCTTTTCCATCAATTCCACAGGTGCCTCTTCAGGGGTAATACTTGGATAGATCTGTAAACTATAGAATATCACGAAGATCCTATTTTAGGGTAATAGACAGTCATTTAAAAATATAACAGACTACACACCACCCTAAATCACCTAAAAACGAAATTTGGGAACATATTCTGATTTGTTTACGATTTTCAAAACTATAACACTATTACAATCCCATAGAATATCACACCCCAAATTTTATCAAAATCGGTGCAGTGGTTACTGAGATTATACAAGTGGGAGAGTGGCGATAGGCAGACAGACTAACAGACAAGCAGACTGACAAAGTGATGGATATGAGTGACATAAATTTTCGTCTACTATATTATCTCAAAATTGAAAATTATCGCGATTACCAAACTCCCCCGCCTCATCTACGGCGTGAAAAGTAAAATCATGCAACAAATTTCTGAAGCTATCACTCGTAGTTAAGCTATTATAATAACCACTCTTCAGTTGGAGTAGATAGACTCAGAAAAACCTCGGCGATGCAATAACTTAACGGCGCTTGAAAAGCTGGCTCTCGTTCAAGTCCAAGATTTTTGAAGTTAGTACCAATTCCAGGGCCCTCCTCCAGGCATGCGTCAGCACCACCCTCAACAACACCCGCAGATGCCGCCCATGGGACACGGAGGAGGCGGTCATCATCCCCCTCCACCTCATCATCATCATCCTCCTCCTCCGCAACAACAGCAGCAACAACACCATCATCCCACTTCAAAGCAAAATAGGATCACCTCTATACCGAAACCTGCAGGGGTGGACCCACTGGTTCTGTTGCAAGAAAGAGAAAACAGGTAAACCTTTAACAATCGCGCTTTACTAGTCCATCCATAAGACCACATTAGTATGCTGTTTCTGGATATATGCTTCAGGGAAAAATCTGATCAATACTCCCTAAACTAAAGAGATTTTCTTATGTTTTTTTGAGATACTGTAAAGCCTTGTCATTATTCAAGACAGCATCATGGTTCTTAGACGCTGATATACTGATATACAGGGTGTAATTAAATAAGTGTAAAACATTTAAGGGGGTGATTCCTCATCGAAAAAAAGATAGGATCTTTCATATAAAGAAACTTCATTGGAGCAACCCTTGTTAAGGTACAGCCCCTTAAAGCACTAAAAAAGTTACAATATTAAATTAATCTGACATTTTCTACTATTGCCTGTACCTCAGAAACATGTACTTTAAAACCGGTTATAGATATAACTTGGTTATGTTTACCCCATCTAACTTTCTAAGTGCTTGGAGGACATATTTTTCTTAAAACTTGCTACAAAAGGTCAACAGGTAGGTACTATAATAAACAAAGATCACATCGATCTAAATAATGATGCTCTGTCGGATATCAAAACCATGTACCGAGAGTTAGTTAGGGTTACTGACTGACATAATCAACATCCACCTTGGAGAATAAAATACACATTTCTTAAATTGTCCTTATTTATATGGTCGTTTTACTATTTAATGCTTCTTATACGTATACAATAGAATATCATAACCTTCTAGGGTGGCAGCCAGAATCGCAGCGAGAATGGAACAGCTAACAAATCTACCATCCAACATGTCTGAAGAGCTTCGGATACAGGCTCAAATTGAATTAAGGGCTCTGAGATGCCTAAACTTCCAGAGGCAGTTGAGGAGCGAAATTATTGCTTGCACAAGAAGAGACACAATTCTAGAATCGGCTGTGAATGCCAAGCAATATAAACGCACTAAGAGGCAAGGCTTAAAAGAAGCTAGGTAAGTGAAATATAGGGCACTATGTTCTGTTTGAACATCATATAAGAGTTAGCTTGACCACTATCATTTGAAAATTCAGAGGCCTGCAGCGCTGCAGATAAGGGTGCCATGATAGTACACTTACTGCGGCTCTGGAAATATTTTTGGGCTTGCCACATCTGCACCCTAGATGTACAGGGACGCAATGCGCCTTGTCTGAGAATCCGATACTAGCCAACATCAGCGGCCCGGTACTGGGCCACACTAAGATAGAGCGGTTCGTGGAGAGAAAAATGTACAGATATCCTCACTGAGGAATGCAAGAGCTAAAAGTACCTTACCTGAATAATTACTTTCACGCTAATCATCCCAGACAGAGATTATGAGAGCGAGTGGAGCATGCTTTTTCCTGGGAGGTTGAGGAGTGCAGAATACTGTCGTCCATGTAGAAATCATTGCCAAGTTTGGGAAACTCTTAGACCCGACAAGAAAAATCTATCACAGCTCTTATCATCGACTTGCTCCATCGGACTTTTCCTTCCGTATACAATCTAAAATCCCTCATTCGTCCGCCATGTACTCCATTGCTTCTTTGTTTTCTATTTGCATTTTTTTCCTAGCGAATACAGTCATATTATTATAGTTGATACTACTTGCAACGGTATTTGGCATTTGCGTTTAGATTCGTTCTCACACACATCGTCACTTAACACATAATAAGAAGAGTTACTTGGCGATTTCAAATGTGCCCCACAGAGGCTAACTGCTTCGATCCCTAATCAATAATCCGTCACCACCAATCGAGTGCTGTCGTGTTGTCTTCAACGTTCAGGCACTTCTTGCACGACGATTAATAAAAATCAATACAACACAAAGTTTAATGCACAAAAATTGCACACAACTCTTAAGATAATAGTTTTTTTTCAAGAAACGCAATATATCCCGCAGAAAATGGCCTCGCTCAAATCGTAAGCCTGTATATTGTACGGGAGCTGAAGTTTTCCTATCTTTGCTGAGGAAGAGTACCATCAAAGAGTAAGCGAGCGTGCAGCATTGAGGGCAGAGCTTAAAGTGACCCTTCTTAGTGATGGTGGCTATAGTTGAAACATGGAATCGGAATTCAGAAAAGTCGTGGCACCGTTTCCATAAGGGGCCACATACAAAAACATTTTGTGCAGTAAACAGACCACCATTCTTATACATCAGATTAATTTATTTGAATGCTTGCACTGAGAATCAACGAACCTTTTAGTAGGAAGTCCTGTTATTCCTCTATTAGTTTTCCCTTCCATTTGAGAAATACCACATACCTGGAACTTTTATGGATTCTCAAATAAATACATATTAATTTAAGGCTAGCACTGAAACCGTTATATTATATATGGGTTAGAGATGCGGAATTTGTCTTTAAAATGCGAGCATCAACGTTAAATTCATGAAAATATTAATTCATTATATTATAGAGCGACTGAAAAATTGGAAAAACAACAAAAGATGGAGGCTGAACGCAAGAAGCGCCAAAAGCACCAAGAGTTCCTGAGTTCTGTACTTCAGCACGGAAAAGATTTTAAAGACTTCCACAGAAATAACCAAGCGAAACTTGTTAGACTGAATAAGGCTGTCATGAACTACCATGCAAATGCTGAAAGGGAACAAAAGAAGGAACAGGAGAGGATCGAAAAAGAACGAATGAGAAGGTAGGAGTATTTGTACATGTATATACTGCGGTTGATTACGCATTCGTACATTGAGAAGTGAACCTGCATGCAGAAAATATAATATCAATTATTGTAGAAAATCAGTTATTTCTGTAAACTCGAAATTTATCTTCGAAACGCATGATATTATAAGTTATGCATATCTACTTATGCCATTGCATTATACTAAGTAAGTGTAGGTATACAAGAATAAAAGACAAAAATTCAAATTAAATAGAATAATATAAATTACTTGTTTTTCGTTTTGACATTCTAGGTAAAAAATAACGTTTTGTCACCAAAATTAAAAATTTTATGTCATGATGATCACAATTATTATACTAGCGAAAAACTGCATTTAGTTGAAAAGGAAACAGCACTTATACCACCTAAATATATTTTCAAAACTCCAGTGTGGCGATTCTGTAACTTTCGCTATAGCAACGAAAGCAGACGAAAGCGAAGCTAATATTTACGAAAACGATTTTTGACGGCATTCCATAACCAACGTTTAACGCTTCGTTACGCTTTCGGCATGGAGCTCGATGACTCACAAGCATTCATGAGTTGGCTTAAATATCTCTGGATGAGACTCTGCGAAATCCAGCAATGCCGACCATTGCGAAGGATTAGTTTTTTATCTTCGATTCATTGCTGGTAATTAACAATACAAATAAATTTAAGTGAATTGCCACTTTGACACACAGCAATAATAACGTCAAAACTTGACAAACGAGATCCAAAATCTTTCACTATCGATTATAACGTTCGTCTGCGTTCGCTATATCCGAGTCGGAACGAAGACACCTATGGAATACCGAAACGAGCGAAAGCGTTGGAAGAATGTCGGTATCGCTTCGCTTAGAGTTACAGAATCGCTACACAGCTCCATACGAAAACAATGTGCTAGGACAATGCTTAAGCTCAGTTAGGTTGAATTGACAGTAACAGAGTATTTGTTCCAACCCGCTCACAGTGACTGAACGGAAAATGTAACTACACAGGTTGCCTGTGTTTCTCAAAATAAAATTTTTGTTCATGTTTTCTGTGACTTTTCAGATTGATGGCTGAAGACGAAGAAGGTTACAGAAAGCTGATCGATCAGAAAAAAGACAAAAGGCTAGCATTCTTATTGTCTCAGACTGACGAGTATATTAGTAATCTTACTGAAATGGTGAAGCAACATAAACTGGAACAAAAACGAAAGCAACAAGAAGAAGAAAAGAGAAAAAAGGTTGGTTCATATTTAATATTGAAAATGAAATAACATAATTTTAGGGGTTGGTCTAATTCAAACTATTACTTTTACGCATGCTACAGATTATGGGTAGCATGTCGTATCTCAAATATTTTAGTGCTGCACCTTCTTGTTAAGGGTAATCTTTTCGAGACTTTCTTTAATATCTATATTACCGTATTTTTGTTCTCTTTACTATTTTATATGCAACCGAAGTAGGTATAGGTATAAGTCTGAAGTACGACTCTTTGATCTATTGTCACTGACACCAATGCACGAGCCAATTCATGTTTCCTCCACAATAGATAGATAGATAGATATTTCGTCTGTAAACCAGTACAATGTACAAAATAGACCTGTCAAAAGCATATACAGGGTGGGCCAATAGTGCGTGGACGGAGGATTGAGGGTTTACTAAAAAATATTTCAAAAATCTGTCACTTGATCATGGTTAGGATCGTTGAGGGCTATAATGTAAAAATATTTTCATATTTGGATTCCTTGGTCAATTCTAATGTGACTTTATGTATCATACATGGACCTTTAAACGAACCGGTTAGGCGCAAATCACCATTTTTGGTATAAGTAGGTATCAGAAAAAAATTGCTTTCTTCCATATTAGCGAGCTTTTGTTTATTTTTCATGGCCTGCTAGGTTGCTTGCATGCAGGAAAGTTGAAAAACACCGATTTGACTGAAAATTTGAAATAAAATGAAAACCAAAAAAGACTGATATCAAGAATGCTACATCGTTAGAAAGGTAATAAAATTTTACATTTGATTCTTTAAACCAAAATAGGCATTCCCATTTGAAAAAAAAAAAAGTTATCTGTGATTGAAGTTTCCTTAATTTATCCTCTGATTTCTCCAAGTACAAAAAGAATTCAAATTTAGCCGTCTGACCTAAGGTGACGCATTTCTTGCTTAGTCGTACTGCAAAGTCAAGGCCTTCTAAGTTTTACAATCGCTGCGATATTCAATTTTTTTCTGATACCTACTTATACCAAAAATGATTATTTGCGCCTAAACAGTTCGTTTAAAGTTCCATGTGTGATACATGAAGTCACACTAGAATTGACCAAGGAATCCAAATATGCAATAATATATAGGGGGTTCCATTCAAAGAAATGTATGTTTGATATGAATCACCCTGTATAAACGTCAAAATTTAAGTGAAAATATTTTTACGTTATAGCTCTCAAGGGTCCCTACCATGATCAAGTGACAGATTTTTGAAATATTTTTTAGTAAGCCCACAATCCTCCGTCCACGCACTATTGGCCCACCCTGTATACTAATAGGTATAAATTAAATAAGTAGTTAAAATTAATACAATTAGCAATATTCAGTCAAATTGACAAGCTGTAAACTTCATTTGGTTTTTAAAAAGTCTGTACCAAAGTATCCGCTTGTAGAATAAAAGCAATTGTCAAGCATATTATGTTTTTTTCATAGTTCTTTTAAACATCTGTGTGCTAAACACACAGAATTACTTACCACTAAGCTAATGCTTAGTGTTAAGTAATTGTACAGATCTACACTTTCGTTTTTCTTTGATTTCATTAGAGAAAATCTCGGAGCTCTCAAATCGTTATATGACCTGGTCGGATAACTGTGAAAATCAGAGTTAACACGAAAATTATTTTGGTTTTGGTTTTTATGCCAGCTACGACTCTGATAGCTTTCTTTTGGATAGCGAATAGTTTCAATGGCTTGCCGATGTTTGAGTTTGCCTGCAAAGTTGCTCTGTAGTTTAAATGTGAATGAAACAATCCTAAGTAACAACTTTTCAATACCTTATTTTAACTTCAGGTTTAAGTTTTCGTAGCAGTAGGTCTGTCTCCCTAAGGAAATCAATTAATTTATTGGGGGACGCATTTTTTAGATCATCTGCCCAAGCACTGGATCATAGAACACCTTATATATGACCCATTCCATTGACAAGCATCTACATAGAATATGTTTCTCTGTTGTGTGCTCCTCCAAGCACAGCCTGCATCCTCTGCCAAGCCGCGTTGGCTCATGTGTTGGCGTAATCTGCAGTGACCAGTGTACTCAATAACCATTTTACTGAATCTGTTAACTTATCATATAGATCCCGTAAGAATTCATTAAAATGGACATCATTCGCTAATTTGACCAAGTGCTGGCATATTTTTCCCTCCATTTCTGTAGATGTTATGTGCTTTTATACGCACTCCCCCAAAGGAAGGTGCTAGCTCTTATTTCAGCTAAAAGAAGAGATGTTTCGTTTCCTTCGTATGTCTTGATATCCACACTAAATTTTGTTTCCATTCACTATATGGAAGCAAAAGCTTTTTGTCAATTTCTGATCGCGTTGAATGTGAATGAATTGAAGTACTTTTGATGCGACTTGACTGCCAGAAAATACTCTCGCTGGACTAGCAACCATTTTGAAACCAGTTTTGTATGCGTTTCTGACTGCTACGTACATAGGAGTTCGTAATGCTGTTGAGCAATAAAGTGAAATGTCGTTTTTCAAATTACCTTTTTGTTCATTAAAATCAAAATAATTAATTCTACGTCCAAAGTACCATGAAACTTTCTAAAGGCATGTTGAGATTAGTTTTAGCACACGGTTCTCTGCAAAGAGCTCATATTAAGATAAAACGCATCAAACTAAAACTATGTCATATGACAAAGTACTGACCTCTGATCCCTAATAGCAAAGCAGAATCGACAAGCCATCCTTAGTGACCCACTTAGTAGGTACTCCGTATGCTATCTTGCAAGTTTTCTATCAATTTTTAGGTTTTTATATATCAATTACGTAAAATATTCCTCATCTCATATCATGTACGGTCCATTTCAACTACTCTTATTGCCAGTGACTTTGTAGTTACGTAGGTACACTGTACGCATAATCAGTTGGTCGGCTGTCCTGCAAATCTTCGTCGGTAACGTAAGACAAATAATCTTTTTTTCCGAAGGCATATATGTTGTGAAGTGACGCACGTATTTTTTGCATTATACTATTATTCAGTTTCGATTTGAGAAAAACTTGTGTGATGTCACTGTTATGTTCTTACACCGATTAGACTGTACATATTATTCAAAAAACTCCAGTGACGTAGTCACACAATTGATGACATACCGGCGCACAAAGGATGGCGGACGACGTTGTTTGTAGTTATAGGCGTAACAATTGTTTCCAGAATTTGAATTAGAATTATATGTAGTATAACTGGAAAAAGTGTGTTACTTCACAACACATTTTACTGAAGTAAAACCTAAAACCACATAAAATTAAAAACAAGGTGCACAAGATAACATGCACACAAGCGATCACCAAACGATATTCCGCAAATAACTCTAACCGGTGCTACTGACGACAATTTGGATGGCAGCGGATCACCTAATTAAGCGTATACTAGACACCTAAGTCACTAACCTTATCTCCTGAAAAAATAATACCTCAGTAAACTACCTCCATCTATATGGAATCTAGTGATGTAATCATATAGACGTCGTTTCACATTTTTTAGAAGAAACGAAAAAAGGTCGGTCCGGATGGTCTTTTAGAGGATGATGATGGATCTCAAGGCTCTGACAGGCCAATAAGCGTGATAGAAATTACTACAGGTAAAAAACTGACAGGAGATGAAGCACCGATGCTGAGTCAACTGCAGGAATGGCTGCTCCAAAACCCAGGATGGGAAGTTGCTGACACTGAAGATGAAGACTCCGATGACGATGATGAATGTGAGTTTACATCAGTTCATAAAATATTTCTTAATTTTGAAGTTGATAATTCTGAAACTGATTCACACTTCGTTGGCGGACAGTCGATGATTTGGGACTTTATTACCGATATTCTTACCAAGGCAGTAAGTGTCACTGTGTAACTATGTCAAAGAAGTATTATTTTTAAAAGCAAATTCAATATTATTTTAATTTTCTTTAACCTCCTGCTTTGTGCCTTGTGAAAATTTAAGAAATTGTACAAACTAAAATCGTTTCGTTGGCGTACCTTCTTATTTGTTCTTTTCGTGTAGCTCACCATGGACCTAAATCCGAAGCCGACAAAGCCAAAGATGTAATAAAAAAAGCTAGAGTGGAAGACGATGAATACCACAAAAACTCTATTGAAGATCAGACATACTACAGCATAGCTCACACGGTTCACGAAATTGTCACCGAACAAGCGTCTATAATGATTAATGGAAAGCTCAAAGAGTACCAAATCAAGGGCTTAGAATGGTTGGTGTCCTTGTATAATAACAATTTGAACGGAATCTTGGCAGATGAAATGGGTCTTGGCAAGACTATACAAACCATCGCCCTCATAACGCATTTGATGGAGAAGAAGAAGGTCAATGGGCCATATCTTATTATCGTTCCATTATCGTAAGTACATAGTACATTAATATAGAAATGCTTTGTATCAAAGTTTTCATGGACGTTTTACAAGACTACGTTTCTACCGCAACTTCCTCTTATTTTGAACGTTTGAATAAGTGGGGGAAGGTCAAGCATGTTTCGAGCGTAATAAAACGGACATTTTTAATCATTTGGAATACTTATCTATACAGGGTGTTTCATAAGTTGGGACTTTTTTCATACAGCGGATAGTACTCGCCAAAATGAGTGTTTTTTCCCAGTAACATATAAACGAAATATTTAGAGAAAACAAGGTACTGACCATTAAAGAAATCCTCAATTCTAAGTCCGTCCCTGCTCTCTGGGCAACGAGATGACCATGTATTGTCATATCACAACAAAGCAGCGCCACGCGTCAGCGGTGCCTGTGAGAAAACAGGCAGTTCCTCATACGTCGCGTTGCTGTCGCATAGTGTTCGAGGTTGCTTGACAATCGGACTTTAAAAACAACAACAATGGCGCGCGCTTGTAACAATAATGAACTGGTGGACATGATTTTAATGTACGGTGAGTGTGGTCAAAATACCGCTGCGGCTTCGCGAGTGTATGCCTATCGTTTTCCTAACCTTAGTCACCCCGCACCTCGTCGATTTGTCTCGCTCGTGCAAAGAGCTAGAGCCTAGGATGTCTGAATCCACATCGTGGTGGACACGCTGGAAGACCTAGACAACCTCGTATGGTCCAAATTGAAGAAGACATCGTAAATCGTACTTTTAAGACTGTAAGACGCCTGCGACAGGACCGCATTTACAACTTCGTAGCAACCAAATAGTGAGTACTTGTATGACATTTTTTTTACTGTTTTACTGCTGGTTCACCGTGCATTAGCTTTGTCGTTTCAAGGGCCTTTGCTTCTTAAGAGGAAAGTCCCAACTTCTAGAACACCCTGTATATCGGAAGTGGGCAGTAGTAGAGAATTATAATCTTGGGGGTGCAAATTAGAGCAAATGTTGTGTATTTTCTTCTAAGTCTAAGTCCGATCGTCAGATGTAACAAGTTAAGCACTTTCGTACACTATGCCACAGCAACGCGGCGTATGACAAATTGCCTGTTTAAATGTTTTCTCACCGGCATCGGCATCGGCACTGCTAGCGCTGCCTTGTTTGTTGTGATATTATGACATGGTGAGCCAATGCCCAGGGACGGACTCAGAATTGAGGATTTCTTTGATAGTCAGTATCTTGTTTTCTCTAAATATTTCGTTTATATGTTACTGGGAAAAAACACTCATTTTGGCGAGTACTATCCGCTGTATGAAAAAAAGTCCCAACTTATTAAACACCCTGTATTGCTTGTCTCAATTGTCGTGGGACATCCTGTATATTTATGTACAGTAATAAACAGTCCTTAGAAATAAGTAACTTGAGAAACTTTAGACTCATTGAAATAGATAATTATTTCAACCCCTCCTCCGGTGGGGTAAGACGGGGTATGGGAAACATTCTATTTTTGGCTGTCAAACTCGCAAGCAAATGTTCCTTGTTGCTTGTATTATTTTTATCCTTGCTATATATATTATTTATCAGCCAATACCCTATACAAGGTGTGGCATTTATTTGTACTAGCTTGTGCGAATAAATAGTAATAGTAATATAGTTATAGGTCATTCATGCGGTCAGTGCCACCCAGCACCCTGCTGTTTTGCTAGCTACCCCGTTACACCTGGTACCCTGTCTTGCCCGCTACCCCGTCCTACCTCCCGGATTTTTTCCCTACCTCATCATCTAACTTCTAGGATACAATATGTTTTCTCAATGGTAAGTTTGAAGAGAATAAATTTTTGAGTTTTTTTATGTTACAGCACACTATCCAACTGGGTGTTAGAATTTGAAAAATGGGCGCCATCTGTGGTGGTAGTCTCCTACAAGGGGTCACCTGCTGGCAGGAGACAGATCCAAAGTCAAATGAGGTCTACCAAATTCAATGTACTCCTGACTACTTATGAATATGTTATCAAGGACAAAGGAGTTCTTGCTAAGGTGCATAACAACTGTGTTTTTCACTTCATTGTACAACATTGCAAGTGGAACGAAATATTATTTAGTTGGTTATATTCCTGCTATTATTTTTAATCCCTCCTCTGGATAAAAGTATTTTGAGTTCAGTTTTGCTATATCACCAAATTATACCTTAATTAGGATATCGCTTTGCTAACCCCAAAACCCTAGTAAAGGTAATAATGATTTTAGTAGTGTAACGTCCTGCACAAATTAAATAAGATACCTATCTATAGCCATAAAAATAGTTTTCCTATAGCATATTATTTATAATTTGGGTGTCGTGGAACTGTTTATTTTGTGAGTCAACGGTAACTAACATTTTTATGAATAAATTCTCAAAAAATCGTAATTCCAATAAGAATGAATCAGTCCTAAGGTACGTAATAAAATATAATAGAAGCAAGATAAGAATGGGTCAACAAAACGGGTTTGCCGCTAAAAAAAAGGTGTGAACAGGCGTGGGCGATTTCGTGGCAGGAAACTGAAATCAGAACAGCACTCTGGTTCCTATTTGATTTTCAGGGGAGCGAGTCCCGTTCTTGAGTTCGTCGCTGTCTGAACGTTTGAGAGGACGACCAGTGGCATTTTTTTCTGTTTGCCATTGGACAAGCGTGATTTCAATGCAATAAGTTGAAAGTTCAAAGGAGAGACATATCAATGTACAGGGAGAGGTATTAATAAAGATTTATTAAACCAGTCATCACACCCAGACAAAGTGGTACGACACTGAATCAGCTTTCCGATGCTGTGAGCGCATCGATCACTCCTCGGTTACTAGACAACGAGTGTAAATACATTACCACGAAGCCCGTGGCAGAATCAATGCGGTCGCGTGGGTAAACTATTCTTATAATGGTCGTGGACTATACTATAGATAACCTCGTAAACCAAAGGGTCATGAGAGCTTAGTCTGTTTAGAAGTTTCTAAGCGTAAACATGGTACATATAGTACAGCTAGTCTCCTATAGGAGATTTATTTCTATTGCTACATGTGCTATGATGCCAAATTTTTTGTTTCATTTAAAAATCAGTGAATTGGGTAAAATAGGTGAAACAGAGGTTTGAAGATAACTACATTTCACACATGTTTGTTTTTTTATTGTAAACTTTATTTTGGTAACGCACTAGCTGTATTGCTAATTTCGATTTTTATAAATCCATTATCATAAACAATATTTCTCAGGCCTTTTGTTTTTTCCCATTATATTTTGATGATATGTTTATTATCGTTCCACAATTGACTACCATTTGATGATACCCTTCTTCAAGATATTTCAAGTGTTGTAGAAATAACTATGTTCATCGACACAGTCTCATGAAAGGATCAAACTGACCTCTTAATTCAGGAGTTTAATCTTGACCAAATAGATCACATAACATAACATACTGATTCAAGCCTGGCTTTACATCTATAAACTAGTATGTTGACTCATTTATTGTTCTGTTTGTCTTTAGTTACCATGGAAGTACATGATCATAGATGAAGGTCATAGGATGAAGAACCATCACTGTAAGCTGACTCAAGTATTAAATACTCATTACCTAGCTCCACACCGTCTGCTTCTGACAGGAACTCCATTACAGAACAAGCTGCCAGAACTGTGGGCATTACTTAATTTCCTTTTACCGTCGATATTTAAGAGTTGCTCTACTTTTGAGCAGTGGTTTAACGCACCTTTTGCTACAACTGGCGAAAAGGTAAGACTATCTCTAATTCCGTACATTATACATTACTGAAAATCGAAATCTAGAATTCGTTGGAAAAATTAATTACCCATGGAACAATGACGGATTCCTAGGGTCAAAGTAATTCTATAGAACAGAATACACCCTTATATCATGTTGTAACTGGAAAAGGGCTCTAAAGTTGAAAACTTCTGTTATAACTCCAAAACTTGAACAATTTGATTGCAATTTAATGGATAACTATAAAAAAATTATATTTCAGATTTCCATGCCGTTCGAAAAGTACTGGAGTACTACCAACAGCTTAAAATAATTTTTTTGTCCGTGGGCCGACTGACCTGTAATTTCGTACATTTTTTCTCTTGGAAATTTTACGTATGTGTCATTGCAAATGCTTGCATCAATTTTAGAAAATAGTATAATTTGTTACAAAAATTTGATGGGATTTGCGTTATCCTGTCCAATCATTTCTTTTGGTCAAACTTTGGTAAGCAAGTAAACAAGTTTAGATGATTTAAACATGAAAAGTTGAGTATTGAAGTTTTACTTTCAATATATCTTATTATGAAAAGGTCTTGTCGTCATTCCACTTTTGCTTAAAGTACTATGAATTTCAATGAATTATTTTCGATCCTTGCGAGCAGGCCTTTAGGGGCGATTTCACTCGAATCAGGGATAATCAGTGTGACAACATCGCCCAAAGGGTAGAAAAAAGAGCTTTCACATTGCACTACAGCTGGCATGCTATGGCTTGATGCAGTATCGTCGTGCACCCGTGCTTGATGCATTCTGTTCTATGCTTGCATTTCAACCGAATCATGTGCCGCTTGACTCTTATTGGGTATATTAGGACGACATACTACGATGATGATGGTGGGGCAAAAGATATGAAGCAAATAGATTTTACGTTTATGTGACGATTGCTACTAAAGATAGCAGGTGACATTAGGCTTAACCTTTACTCATGCAGTGACTTGTATACTGATTCAGTATCTCGTCAGTGGCTCATCTGCAGGTCAACAGTGATGTTTCATGCAACAAAAGTTAATTATGTATTAGTTTTTATCCTTGCAAACAAATACAGCGCCGTTTCACTCTTATTGGGTATAGTTAGTACGACATGTCATGAGACAAAAGATAAAACAGAAAGAGTTTATGTCAAGATGTTGACTAATGACAGCAACGAGTAAAATTGCCTATAACCCTGGTATAAAAGCTATGGCAAACAGGTGACGCAAAGTCATATCTTAATCTGTAGTTTCTTAGATGTGAACTCTCTTTAGCTTCTATCCGTACCGCACTATGCAGGGAATTGGTGCCTCTACGGAGGCATATCTATATTATTTTATGGATATTTGAGATGCAATTTTTTAGGTTGAACTGAACGAAGAAGAAACTATTCTGATCATTCGTCGATTGCACAAAGTGTTGAGGCCTTTCCTACTTAGAAGACTGAAAAAGGAAGTTGAGTCACAACTTCCTGACAAAGTGGAGTATATTATCAAATGTGACATGTCTGGATTACAAAAAGTTCTATACAAGTAAGTTTATTATTAATGCGTATACTAGGTTTACGAATATTTTTAGGTGTCATTTTCAAAGTAAAATCACCCCCTGTTAGGTTAACACCACCCCCAGCCGTTTTTGTCATCGCAGCGGGATAGATTTTTGTTTCTAATGATAATCTTTTTATCGTGGCCAAGTTCGAAGAAAATCGGAAAACTTTGATTTTTTGACGTCCGTCTGTGAGTGTTTGTCCGTACGTCCGCGATTTCGTTTTCCAACGATTACTCAAAAACGCCTCTAGCGATTGCTCCCAAATTTGGCCAACTTGAATTAATAAAGATCATTTCGAGTCGCCGATCGGATAATGGGCGGTGGAAAAGTATGTGGAGTGTGCACAAAAAAATGGAATACGACATATAAATTTTATAGCACCAGTTGATAGAGAATGCGTCTTTATGCCTAAAACGATATATCACATGTTAATTTTTTCTGAAATGTAGGTTAAAAAAATCAAATTTGAAAGAAAAATGTTCCAAACTATACACACAATGCCGTCTATCGTTCATAGTAACGGATCAAAAGTTGTACTGAATTCTACTAGTTAATATATTATCACAAGGTTATGGTAAAGCGACGATAGGGGACAAACAGCAACCACTTCAGTCGGAGAAGTTCCTAGAACGACGTCTCGTTCAATGTCCACATTTTTTAATAAGGGTTTCCTTTTTTCAACGCATCTAGTTTATATAATTTATAAAGTTTATTATATTCTTACGCAAGAATCTTATATGATCACAATGCATTACTAAATTCGAACACAGGTCGTGTTTTGCTATATTGGTTTGCAGAATGGTTAGACTGTGTAGTGTGTTTGCTTTTGGAAATTCTAGGGTTTCTATAGATGACTGATAAATTTCCCACAGTGGATGAGATATATAAAAGCTTTTCTGAAAATTTATCGAGATAACGGAAGCCACACTTTTTATGGAGAATATTATATTCAGCGCATTTACCTATATATCCCTATAGGGAAATACGCTGAATTTCGTTGTTTTTGGACAAAGACCGCGTGGGCTATATCACATAGAGGCACAACATGTTTAGTGCCGGAATATGCAAATTTAGTACCCGAGTCGTCTAATACCTCTTACCTCCATTTTCTCTCTGAGTTCATCTATTCTTACCTATACATATATTTATTATACTGCAATATTCCCGTGAGTACCAAATTATCTTCTTTTAGGCATATGCAGGGCAAGGGAGTTCTGTTGACAGATGGTTCTGAACGCGGAACCAAAGGCAAAGGTGGTGCTAAGGCTCTTATGAACACAATTGTGCAACTAAGAAAACTATGCAATCATCCATTTATGTTCCAGAATATTGAAGAAAAGTACTGTGATCATGTCGGAATTGCTGGAGGGGTGATATCAGGGTAAGATTTTGGATGCACTAAGCAAAACTGTTTGAACATGTTTAACGACATTGATTTACTTATGAAACTGTTATATTTCTACATGAATTTAACAGTAACTGAATATCCTCCCGACCCTATTGTCGCTCCAGTATACTACATGCATGCGTAGGTACCTATTTTTATTAAAACAATTGTATATTCCAAAAATCAAAAGGAGTAATTTCAATATAACCTTATAGTGATTCTGCAATGTTCAAATGTTATTTATCTTACAAAATACTCCTTAACCCTCTATTATCAAAACCATAGTATTATTCTTGGTTTGAGGTTATTATATGTTTGAGCATATAATAGGAAGGTATCTTCTACTCAATTTTTTTAACGATGTTATTGTTTTATTTGGCTAAATAATCTTTATCTAAACCAACAGGTTTTCGCAAAACTGTATTAGGCAGCAATAAGCTACCACTAAAATCATGAACGGTTAATTTTTTTCTGTAGGCCTGATATCTACCGTGCATCTGGCAAGTTCGAACTCTTAGACAGAATACTACCAAAACTTAAAGCAACGAACCACCGCGTTCTTCTTTTCTGTCAAATGACACAACTGATGACCATAATGGAAGACTACTTAAGTTACCGTGGGTTCGGTTACCTTAGACTGGATGGCACAACGAAAGCTGAAGACAGGGGAGATTTGTTGAAGAAGTTCAACGACAAACATAGCGAATACTTTATATTTCTATTATCCACTAGGGCCGGTGGTTTAGGACTGAATTTACAAAGCGCTGATACTGTGATTATATTTGATTCTGACTGGAATCCACATCAGGTAAGAAAAGCAGATAACCTTTACTCTACATCTCAAATGAACACTCTCTCGGTAGTTTGCCTGTTTTTATCAGTTTTTACCATCTGCTTACTTATACTTATTAAACTTCCTGTAAATAATGATGTTCTGAATGTATCCTGCAAAGTTAGAAAGAATTATAAGCGTGTATGTTTTCATAGGACCTTCAAGCACAAGACAGGGCCCATCGAATTGGTCAACAGAACGAAGTTCGAGTTCTGAGACTGATGACCGTAAATTCGGTTGAAGAAAGGATTCTTGCTGCTGCCAGGTACAAGCTGAACATGGATGAAAAAGTGATCCAGGCTGGTATGTTTGATCAAAAGTCAACTGGAACTGAGAGACAGCAGTTTCTGCAGCACATATTACATCAAGATGGCGATGATGAAGAAGTAAGTCGAAAACAACATGATTATATTTTAATATGATTTCTGAAATTTATCCTCTAATTGCCCACATAACAAAAGTTTATACAATGTACATACAATGGATATCAAATCAATGGATATGTATATCCACAAATGGAGCAAGAATGTCCAATGGATGTCAAATAGACATCAAAAAAATATACATTGCATGTACGTTTGTCGCGAATTTTCACATCCATGGCATATCCATATAATGTACATATGGACGTCTAATGTACATGCATATTATATACATGGTACATACAATGGATATATACACATCCATGGTATATCCATTAAATGTACATTCATGTACTTTTAATGCACATGCATAGTGTATGAAAGTTCAATGTAGAGGCAGTAAGATAAACAAACTTTATGCTTTCATTATGTATTGTTATTAATTCAATTTCTAATTACAATAATGATGCTTGGCAAAATCAATTACTGTGATTGTCATCTCTTTTCTGTTGAATGGCATGTCTAAAATCGCAAAGAAATCAAGGTTATAAAATTTTGTAGATGGTTTGTTCCGCTTATGACTTACCGTCAGACGCTGGATGTGAGTGTTATTAGTAGCGAGAAGATAAGTAACATTGCACAATATTTCACTCGATCAGGTAATCAGGCACAACCAGCACCAGCACACACGCAAAGGACGCGAACGAGTCGTACGACGGAATGACTAGAAATCAGCAATGGCGGCACTAGTTGTACTTCGCGCAGGCGTAAACTACTAGATGTATATATGATACGTAGATCAACATCTTATGTATATTCACATATGGATATACCTACGTGAACATACATAGTATATTACACTAGTGTATATCATTTTTCATATGTACATTTAACGTCCTATGAATATTCAAAATATACATGTTCAAACTGGAATATCTAATGTACATTCTATGGATGTACATACCCATATAGTGTTATGTGGGTGTCTATCTGTTTCATTACATTTTACTGATTCATAATTAAAACAACATCTTTTGGAAGATTCGTTTAAGCTACTTCTGTAGCATTATTCAAAGTAACAAATTATTGACATAATAAAATTGTTGAAGTCGATGATTCTGAAATATTACACCTACATTTTTGATAAATCCAAAATGAGAACTAGGGATTTATAAGTGTCTTAGGTTCACGGTGTTGCTTATTTTAAGACGATACATCGCATCTTGTTCCGTATCAGAGCCAAATTATGGTATTACTAGGTTTTTTGTAATTTGTTCTTGGACATATTTGGATACACCGCTTGATTCTGGACAGAAGAATAGCAAGCGTCTTCTTGCATCCTCGCAGCTCGCCTGGACACTCATTGCCACCTCCGTGGCCTGATACCAAACCGAGATGTGAAGTATATAGGATATCACCAGTGTAATTTTTTTCAATCAATGGAAGTCCACTTTAAAAAAGGGTATTTTGAAGTTCTCACCACCCTAGTTTCACCCCTTCCCAAAGAGCTGGGATATGATTGTGAATCCACATTTTTTTTAGTACTTTTTTTCTTTTAATTATTACTCCTTATATTGATTATCAAAACTATAGCAGCATTAAACTACTCCCTAGAATGATATACCTATATGATTCCCGAAAACTTTAACATTATTATCTTTGTGTTCTTAAAAATTGTCCAATCAAAATTCATTTTCAGTAAACGCAAGCTACTTCCTGGGGCAGATGTTAATCAATGGTACTGATTCCCATTCCAATTTTACAAATAGCTGTAAAGTACCTGAGTTTAAAAAAATGAATATTAAATCCTTGGTTGATTTGCAGAATTACTGAAGTTATTAAGGAGTCTGTAAATGGAAAGTTATCTATCATACTTTCTTTTCTCTTACAAAAGCAAACAGCCTCTCTTGCCTCAAAAATATGTTCTTTAGTTTAAATTTCCATTCACATTGACCTCTGACCACTGTACATTATAACTGGAGCAGAATAATCGTTCCAGCAGATAATTCCACAGCAGACAAGAGGGAATATGTAACTTTTGTAAGAGACTGTTGTAGGATTTTGAAATGTTGACTTGGTGACCTAGTGTTCAGTAGTGTAAAGCCTCTTGATAATACTCTTCTAGACATCGCTTTGGAATATCTTCAATGGTAACATAAAGTTGTAAAATTTGACAGGTTTTTTCGATACGTACTTCAGGTTGTGGAGACCTTTGTTTGTACCCGGATAATCAACCAGGCATATTGCTCTTTTTTGTAGGTTCAGAATCTTAGCAGAATGCTTCAAGGTACATCCCTGAGCATGCAAGCATTATTTCATTAATTATTATTTAACGTAAGTCATGTGCGCAGCAGTAAGAGTCTTCTGGTGAATTCAACTTTCTGCTGTGAACCACAAATCCTAGTTTCTCTGACTATGCCAGCCTCATAGTTGTATGAGGACTCTTAATATTGATCATGATGAAAGAAGCTTGATAGAATCACACCAATGTTGATCATCGCTCAATCTCTAGGACTGTCACAACAACGTGTGTGAGTTCTTTGTCTTTGTTTTTTTATCATGCGATAGTTAGTTCTGGTATGGATAACGAGAAAACCTATGCTCACGGCTGCTATGCTGGCAATCATTGATTATGTTGATTTTGTCTAGACACTTCAGAAGAACTTTAATCATATTATGCAGAGAAATCCAATAGTTTTACAACTTGGCAAAGGTTTTTAGGGTCATGTTTTGTATTTCACCGATCTTCGATCTAATAGGAAACACGTATTTGCTGAAGATCCGTGTAGATTCTGCAGTGCAACGTTTGTGGAAAGGGTGTTATAATGCTGATACAAGGCTTATTCGCCTAGACTTTTAGGGTAGAGATTGGTTTGCTTCTTTCATTATTGACAAGCACAGCTGGTTACTTGGACGGTAGTCACAATATGGTTCTTGGACGCACCAAGGCATGTATTTATTTTGTAACCTTGTTGGCTTGAGGACCGTGGATTGTTTTTGTTCCGGATTCAAGGCCTTTCCAGTGACCATCATTTCTGCGAATATCCTTTTATATCGTTGTGCAGAGATACTTACCTAATTTCTCTATTTAGAGTAAGCAACAGCAAGTCATCATTTTCTTATATTATAAAAGTCAAATGCAAATTAACTGAAAGTCATTCTATTTGGCTAAACATATGCATTATACTTCTAGGAAGAAAATGAGGTTCCAGATGACGAAACAGTAAATCAAATGGTAGCTAGATCAGAAGCGGAATTTGAATTGTTCCAAAAAATGGACCTAGAAAGGAGGAGAGATGATGCTAGATTGGGTTCAGCCAGGAAAGCGAGATTAATGGAAATCAGTGAGTTGCCTGATTGGTTGGTAAAAGAGGATGACGAGGTAGATCCCTGGAACTACGACGACAATGATAGCGTGCTTGGTAGAGGAACGAGACATAGGAAGGAAGTAGATTACACTGATAGTCTTACTGAGAAAGAGTGGTTAAAGGCAAGTATCAGAAGACATACATTCGAACTCTGTAAAGAAATATATCCATTTTCTCATACCTTCACTTGAGTCTTTTTGAATTCAAAAGGTCCATATCCCTAAACTTTATATTCCAGGATTTGATCATTTTTTTTTTTTAATTACTTAGGGTAATGTTGTTACTGTTTTTAGGCTATCGACGAAACTGGGGAGTTTGAAGAAGAAGAGGATGAAGAAGACAAAACTAAAAAGAAAAAGACAAGGAAGAGGAAGAAGAAAGGTGATGATTCGGATACTGAGCTCAGCTCAAGTAGCAACAAGAGAAAAGGCAGAAGTCAGGTGGTCGTAGATAGTAAATTGAAAAAACAAATGAAGAAGCTGATGAATATAGTGAATAAATATACAGATAGGTGAGTGAGGTTTGAAAACCATGTCGTTCTATAGGTTTTCAGTGTTTAAAATGTATGCTTGCTATTTTAGTAGATATTTGTTGGTATTTTTTTTTATGGTCCAGCCTCCCGCAATAGTAGAAAGCCTATGGCTCTGTAGAAGCGAGGATAAGTGTCTGTGCACGTTATATTTGAAACGCTGCACGTTGCAGCCGTCGGGAAACAAATTCCCTGGCAGCTCATTCCACATCGTCGAAGTTCTCCAAAAGAAGGAATCCTGGAGGAGACTGGTTCTGGAAGTATAGGGATCGCGAACTCGTAAGTAGGATGAGCTTGCAGAGCCTCTCTAGTGTTCCTCAATCGGACGGGCTTTGGTATTATTATCTGGGAGAGCTCACTCGAGTATCTTCCATGATAGAATCTGTAAAACAGGGACAAGTCATCCACCCTTTTTCGATGTTTTAGGCTGTGGAGGTCCTTTGTGAGGTTTAAGCGTTGTCGATTAGTATAATTGCTCTCTTCTGGATAGAAGCTTTAGAGAGTGCTTCAGAGCGCATCCCCACATGGGAGCAATACGCCAACGATGGTCGTATCTGTGCCCTGTAGAGCAGTAGTAGTTGCTCTGGTGTATACAGCTACACCTACAGCAGAACAAAACTCCAAGCTTCTGGGATGCTATTTTAGCAATACTTTTGTCTTGTTTTGTCACCGTCTGGACACAAGTTGACTTCCCGTCTTTCGGGAAGTTGCTGGAGCTGAGCTTCAGAAAGAAAGAAAAAAGTGAAAAACAGTAGAAAACAATTTGTAGGACAGTCTCTTTTAATACAATTACAGCATCTGCATTAAACATGAAAAATAAACTGACTAGCTATTAAGGCTTATTAATAACACTGAAAAAGTAAAGAATAAAAATATAAATATAAAAAGTAGCTTTGCCTAAATGCGTTGGCAACAACAGCGAGCGAGGATCATATCGGGATCTTATAGGTGTCAAGTGAACTTCAGGAGCTTCCGGACTGTTTTGGTCTCTCTGGTTTGATTACCTTAAGCCTGTGTTCGCGACCACTGCGACAATTATTGAAAACCTTCTCTTCTGAATTTTGTCCAGAAGCTTTAGTAAGTGTGAGTACACCTCTGCGCTTATGATATCAGTATTCCAGTGATAGTACGGGCTAATATCTGTAGTGGTAATTATCATTTCAACAACTTTCTGGAGTAGACCCTCAACTCCCGAGACAAACGACCCAGCAACACTGGATGCTTCTCCATCCTCTAGGCTTGTATAGTCTTAAACACGCTGAAGGGAATCCTATTTGCAAATCTCCACTGTAGAATTCTGTCGATATCCTTAATCGCGATCTGGATAGCATTTTGCTACCATCGATAATAAGTGTCTAGACATGTATGCCATATATTTTCTTTCATTTCCAATATTTCACCTCCCAAGCAGAACACAAGCGCTGTATAAAGGACCGGTAAAGACCACTTGACGTCCTGAAAGGGATCCTTAAGTGTAGTTTTCCTTGTGTATGTTTCCTAGACAACATCTACGAGATGGTAGGATTCCTTTGGCGATGACGTCATGTTTCAAATATAAGTCAATTTGTTATGCCCATGCCCTACGCATTTTGACGTTTTCTGTCATCCTTTTTGGCTTTGTGCCAGTATTTCGTGTTTTGTGCCGGATATTTTTCCGTATGTGACAGAAACTTAACAAAATCCCCACAAAATCGCCTTGACTGCAACATGCTGCAACCCAGTCAGCACAATATATTCTAGAAACATTCTAAGAATCACCATTTTGGAACATTGTATCATTCCATGAATATAGATTATCTGATGAACATTCCAGGAACGTGAAAATGGGAAACCAAAAAATGTGCATAGGTTATTCTCTCAGAATATTCTACGATTATTATTAAGAATGGAATATTGTAGGAAGATTCCTGTTACATCTTTGAAGAAACATACATAGGTTATTCCCTCAGAATATTCTACGATTGTTAATAAGATGTATCAAATATTGTGGGAGGATTCCTGGTATATCTTTGAAGAATATATGTTGGAAAGAAACCAATGCCTTTTATCACTTCATTTAATTTATTTGTAAGTCTTGTTGTCTGCCTAGGTACCTAACGCGAGTAGTATACATATATAACCTAGTATCCAACTGTCGTACAGTGTTTTGGGCAGCATTGATTAGGCACACACTAATTATAGGGATTAATGAAAAAAAAAGGATATATAAAACGGAACCTCTATTTATAATTGTATGAGTTTAATGTACACATTAAAAAACACATTTCATTGCACGGAGTCGTCCTCCCGTATTATACTGCAAAACAAAAAAAGCCGTTCAATTTTAAAGCATTTATACGATGTACATTCAAATACACTTCATTAACTACAATGATAAATTTCTACCAAAATGTTGTCGTACTTCAATCAATTTTAGTACCTACATTTAGAGCAAAAAGTGGGTACCACAAAAGAGAATAAATATTGGAAATTCATAGTCACAAATATAGCAAATGTCTTGTTAGTGGTTATTATTATATATTAATTAGGGTAGGTACCTACGACAAGTTAGGCTAGAATATATAGAGATTAGACTGAACAAGAGAGTTGCTACCACATGGTGCTAGCAATTCGGTAATTTATAGAAAGAAAATAGTTATACTCACCCTAGTCGCTCCTAGATGAAGTTATAACCTAAATAACAAGTAAAATCACGTTCCAGAACACGGATACGGATAACTATCCAATTATCCCAGGAGAAAAATGCACAAGCACAAGCAGGCACCCCGACCACCGCCACCGTAACGACTGAAGCTAACCTCAAAATTCTCAAACCTAACCTAACCTGCAACGGTGCCACGCCTACATTAAGAGTCATACCAAAAGGCATATTCAAAGATTATTCTTTAGATAATATTAATTTACGAAAGTATCGGAATATTTTTATCGACACGTTCATGGGATACTCCTAGCACATCCTCATGAGAATGAAACCAATAAAAACATCCATAGAACATTCTGTTAATGTTCTGAATATTCTTAATCTATTTTTGATTAAATAAGAATATTCCAGGAATATAGTGTGCTGTCTGGGAACTAAATGTCATGTCGACATGTCATGTTGACGTTTCTTTACTTGAGTATGACACAAAAGAGCCTTACGTAAGGGACCCTCAGGTAAGGTTTCGAAACACAAAACCTTACTTAAGGGACCCTCAAGTATTAAGACCCTTAGGGACATGGCGTGGATGAGATGGTAAAGTTTGCTCCTAGTTCCTGAGACTTAAATATCTAAACTCATCGCATTGTTGCCGTCCATCCATAATAAGATGAGGACATTGACTCAGCTGTCTGCCCTCAATATCGCACACTGCACATGTCCAGTAGGTAAAGGCGGGTTCTCACTGTTCAGTTTCACTGAATCAGTCAAACTGATTCAGCATTAATGAGAGCGACGTCTGTTCTCACTGTTCAGTCTTAATTAATCATTTTATAACTGATTCAGCATTCATGAAAACGACGTTTTCATAACCTTGAAGTGCTAAAACTGATGACTCTCATGATGGCGGAAAAGATTCTCGCACGTCAGTTTGACGTTTGTAGTCATTTTTCAATGCTGATTCAGTCAAAATGAATGAAAAGTAGGACTGGCTCTCACTTTGACTGAAAGTACAAACCCACTGATCAGTTTTAATGAAAAAGTGTTCTTACGTTCATTATCTGTTCAGTATCACTGAATCAGTCAAACTGATTCAGCGAAACTGAATCGTTAGAAGCCGCCTTAACAAATAACTTGCTGGCCATGGAGTAAGATTTACATTAGTTCTATTTTCGTTGAGGTTTACGGCCGTTTATTATAGCTCCAGCCTATGTGTTACTCAAATTGGTCACCTTATACAGGGTGTCCCACGACGACTAAGACAAGCAATATATCGGAACTGGGCAGTAGTACAGAATTATAATTTTGAGAGTTTAAGTTAGAGCAAATATGGTGTATTTTCTTATTATTGTGTCGCCCAATGAGGTATTTGTTTTTGGTTACGTGACGTCCGATTCAAAATTTTTAATGGGACGCCTTGTATATTTGTGACTTTTTGTGTTTCCCTTGGGGTCTAAAGTGATTGGTTCAAGAGCTACGGATACTTAAAGGATTGTACCGCTACCATTGATTACATGTACCCCTATGCTAGTGTTGGTTGCATTGTTGTCTTAATGGTAATGGTACAACTTTTTAAGTACCTGTAGCTCTTGAAGTAATCACTTTAGACCCCAAGTGTGCTAGTTTGTTGCAATTGTTTTATCGGGAGGAACATAAAAAGTCACAAATATACAGGGTGTCCCATTAAAAATTTTTAATCGGACGTCACGTGAACAAAAACATATACCTCATTGGGTAACACAATAACAAGAAAAGACACAAAATTTCCTCTAATTTACATCCCCAAAATTGTAATTTTCTACTACTGCCCAGTTCCGATATATTGCTTGTCTTAATCGCCATGGGACACCCTGTATAAATCTGCGCTTATTTGATACTTCTATTTTCTTTCTATTAACCATGAATACTTCCAGCGATGGCCGAGTACTGAGTGAACCGTTCATGAAATTACCTCCAAGAAAAGACTATCCTGATTATTATGAAGTAATCAAGAAACCTATAGATATATCTAAGATTCTCAATAGAATCGAGGACGGAAAGGTAAATAAATGATAGTATATTAGACTGTTTTACAATACTGCAATTCCGTAAACTTATCTTGTGGTATTATTTCTGATCCATCGTGCTTCAGTGGTGCGTACTCGCTGCGGCGGTATATACAGGGTGGTCCACTAAGGGCGCGGTGCTCCCTAGCGGCCATACCGTTTAAATTAGACGAAAATGTTTTAAATAAAAAACGTTTCTTTCCAAATGCTCTACATTTAGAAAATAATTTCAAAGATGGCGGGCTTCCGGTTATACCGGAAGTAGGCATCAACTTCCTTATTTTAAATGGAATACCCTGTATATTATTACGTTTTTGAATTCAGCGTCGATTTTTAGGTCCAGTTTGTTAACCATTGTTTATGTCTACGAAGCGTATTTTCGGAGTTATTCAGCAATTTTTACAAAATTTGACGTTTGTAGTACTTTACAAGAAACGTTAATATCTCGGAAACTAAACGCGATAGAAAGATGCGGTTTTCGGTTTTGAGAGAAGCAAGGAACGTGTTTGTGTTTCAGTGAGATCGTTGTTTCAAAAGAACATTAAATCAATAAACTAGAAATTTTCAAATTTGAAAAGTTAGAAACGTTAAAAACTTTTATTTTTCAAATGGGATGGTATCATCCGTCCGCCATCTTTGAAATTATTTTCTAAATGTAGAGCATTTGAAAATAAACGTTTTTTATTTAAAACATTTTCCTCTTATCTAAACGGTATGGCCGCTAGGGAGCACCGCGCGCTTATTGGACCACCCTGTATACTAAAATTGGAACGATACAGAGAAGATTAGCATGGCCTCTGCGCTGCGCAAGGATGGCACGCAAAATCGTGAAGCGTTCCATATTTTTGATCAATAGAAACAATTACTCGCGGATTTGTTAACGATGAAAGTCTGGGCGTCATACTACTGGATATTGCAAAAACCTTTGATAAAGTCTGGCGTCATGGTTATATATAAACTTATTCAATTTCAATGCCCATTTTTGTTAGTAAAACTTCTGAAATCCTTCCTTGAGGGTAGGAAGTTTAGAATTAAAATTGAAACTTCACTACGCAGTGTCCAAGCTGGTGTACCTCAAGGCTCTGTTTTGGCTCCGACATTATATATAATATATACTGCGGATATTCCTCATATACCCAACACGGAGATACTATTGTACGCTGATGACACAACATTGGTTGCCAGATCACATTCCAATCGAGAGATTGGTGACTTCGTTGGAAAATCAGATTGAATGCTGGGAAAACGCAGGCTGTTTTAGTGACTAAACGAAGATAATCGTTACCTACCGAAATTACTATTTATGGAGAACGGATTCGATGGGCATCAAAAGCAAAATATTTAGGATTGACGATTGATACAACTGTAACTTGTGAACCTCACATAGTTTATTTATTTTTTTTATAGTTTATTTAATGCTTTATTGCCCAACAGAATATACATTCCAATTACAGGACAATTACTAGAACTGCGAGTAGATACTATTTTTATTTATTTTTTATTTATTTATCGTATGGCTAGTAGATACTATAATCACATACAATGAGTTTACAATAGAATAAATTTGAACTATAGCAACCGTAGCAACAACAGTTAAAAGTTCAGCCTAAAAATAATATATCTTCAGGTTAATGTGGGATATAATGACGCAAATGAACTCCTTATTTCCTTAAGACTAGAAAAGTTGATGTCACATTGATCAGCAATCATGTTGAAGTTTGAGCACATACTATATAAAGGGGAATTAATTAACAAATTTGTCTTAGCAGTAGTTATGGGGAAAGTGATGTTCTGTCTTGATGGTCTTGCAGGAATGCGAAAATTTAGTTGATGCAATAAATTTGGCGAGTCTATCATATTATTTAATAATTTATGTAGAAAGGTCAGGGCACTATTGATTCTCCTTAATTCTAATGGTTCTACTTCAAATCTCGCTAGTAAAGCTAAATGATCACAACCGCGCATTGGATAGACTCCATCTGTTTTGAAAGACAAATATTTCAGAAATTTGCGTTGAACATTCTCAATCTGATGGGTATGAGTTTGATAGTAAGGGTTCCATATCACTGAAGCGTATTCGAGCTTTGAGCGAACCATAGAAAAATACAGGGATTTGAGTGCAGATATGTTGAAGAAGTATTTGCAGTTCCTTACCATGAAGCCATAACTTCTGATGGCAGAGAGTGCTGTATTTTGGATATGAGATGCGAAACTTAGTTTGGAATCAAACAGTACGCCCAGGTCTTTTACTTCAGCAACTCTCTCTAGGGTAGTAAGCTGTAAACGATATTGAAAATCTATGAATGTAACTTTTCGCGTGAATGTACAAACTTTGCATTTTGAAACATTCATGAATAGTTTATTGACTTCGCACCATTCGTTGATCCTGTTGAGGTCATTTTGCAGGGCCTGACAATCTTGCAAGCTCCTAATATTCGCATAAATTTTCAAATCGTCTGCAAAAAGAAGATGCGACGAAGTTAAGCTACCTGACAGATCGTTGATGAAGAGCAAAAAGAGGAGTGGCCCTAAATTCGCCCCTTGAGGTACACCAGACGTAGCAATGAACTGCGGCGAATTAAACCCATTGAGAGAGATATATTGAACTCTAGAATCAAGATATGAACTGAACAATTTGACCAGATTATCATTAAAGCCATACCATTGCAGTTTAGCGATTATTACCGAGTGATCAATTTTGTCAAACGCTTTGGAGAAGTCGGTATAAATGACGTCAAGCTGCCCTCTGTCATCCAAAGCCTCTGATATGGTTTGAGTTATTTCGATCAAATTGGTAATGGTTGAACGGCCTTTCATGAATCCATGTTGTGAATCTGAAATAAGTTGACTAGTTTGGAAATAAATAATATGATACAATGACATTTCGAAAACTTTAGAAAAATTGTTTAAAATTGATATACCCCTATAGTTTTGAATCTGAGATGGATCTCCAGATTTAAGAATTGGGCATATTTTTGCTACTTTCCATTTGTCTGGGAATACACCAGTCTTCAAAGCACAGTTGAATATCCTTGCTAGAGGTTTAGCGAACACAAACGCTCCATCTCTAACTAGAAAGCTCGGGATCATATCGCTTCCAGAGGTTTGCTTATTAGGAAGTTTTCGTAGTGACTTTAAAATTACCGCCTCGCTGAGTGTTCCTATTGATACAGTACAACTTGGGTTTATAGTGGAGGTTGTATTATAATCACGATTATCTGACCCTTCTACATAAATACTTTTGAAATAGTTAGCAAAACCGTTGACAATTAGACCTGGATTATCATAAACCTCGCCACCTAGGGTCATGTAACCAGGTATCCTTGTATTATTCTTTTTGCCCTGAACAAATGACCAAAAGTGAGATGGATTCATTCTCAAATCATTTTCCACACTCTGTACATAATGTTTAAAAGCTAACGATATTTGCTGTTTAACTAAGCGACGTAACCTAGAGTATTCTTCGTAAACATGTGGACGCCTACAAGCCTTATATTTTGTATGCAACCTATGCTTTTTCTTGATGTTATTTATAAGCTCTAAGGTATACCACTTAGGATAACCGCTTTTTCTATTACTAATTTTTGGAACATACAAATCAAGAACATAGTACAGTTTCTCATAGAACACACAATACATTCACATTTGATATACCATCGAGTACTGTCCAATCTATATAAGTCAAAGCATTATACAGTCCAACATAGTTTGCCTTCCTGAAGTTATAGTAAGTGATGGAAGGGCTAGATTTAAGATTAGTTGGATTGTTACTATCAATATTGCACATAATCGATAAGGAGGGATGATAAAGATCCTCCCGAATCAATGGTAAGTCATCCTTTGCTGTCTCCACATCCATATCGCTGATAACCAGATCCAATATTTTTCCATAGAGTTTAATATACCGTTGCATTGGTGTAAATCCGTAAACTGAATAACATTGTTGAAAATGCCATAGTGCCTGTCGGAGTTGTTCTTTTTTTTTTTTTTTTTTTTTTTTTTACTTCTGTGTCATCGGCATCGACTACTTTGGTCATTAGCCTCGTGTTCTGTGTAGGCTTTGTTACTGTTTCCCGGCGCCACTTAGGAACAGCACTGTTAATTAGAAGCCAACAGTGAATGCTCAGGTGGGGAAATTAGTGATATTGAAATCTCCTATGATGATAACATTTGATTGGCTAACTAGAACCTGGCTAAAAAGATCAAAAAATGACTGAAAATCAGCGAAAGTAATCTGAGGCGGTATATATACCGTGTAAACATAAATAGTAGAAAAGTTTTGCTTGAATTTAGCCCCGACAATATCTATCAAAGGTAGTTGGTCACGAATACATTTTAAATCTACAGTTACAAGCGAAAACTTCGAAGTGCGGTAGGCAAGCAGTACTCCACCACCAGATTTCGTATTAGTTTTGACACGGTCACGATCACAGCGCAACACGTTGAATTCGGGCGGAAACAATTCCGAACTAAGTACGTCACTGCACAGCCAAGTCTCCGCTAAAGCAATGAAATCGTAATCAGACACAAGAACAGCGGTGAATAACTCGTCGATCTTCGTGTTCAGGCCTCTAACATTTTGGAAATATAAATGAATAGAAGTTATTCTGTCAGGCTCCCCTAGTTTTCCGATACGATGGACGGAACATTTGTATTTTATTCAAGTCCAGTCTCACCTCTCGCGATGCGATTATCCAATTTCTGCTTGAGTTTTCTGTAGTGCTCGATTTGACGTGGAGTACGATCAAAAGAAATGCGGACCTCGGAGAATGTATTATGATTCCTCAATTTCCTTGCACCTCTTATACATGAGATGACATCAGTTTCATCTTTAAGAGTTATTTTAATAGGTCTTGGCCTACCGTTATCATTCAGCTTTCCTAAACGGTGAGGTGTGATCGTCTCTGTACTGACATCGTCCGACACACAACGTAAAATTGATTTTACTTGCTCGATATCCGTAGCTCTAGCCTGTCTGCTATTGGCCTCAGCACCTTCATTTATACCAAATATAATTAAGTTTCTTTTCCTGGCATTCCTGTCACTGATCTCCTGAACAATCTGCTCGAAGTCTGAGGATTCAGTTGGTGGGGCTACCTCTGTCTTCGCAGCCTTCAGACTTCGTATTTCCTCTTGTAGGGACTGAACCAATGCTTTTAGGTCTGCTAATGTTGAACCAATGTCACTGCAACTTTTACAGGTGAAGTTTATGTTAGCCCTGTTCTTTATAGTCTTGACATCACTTAATGAAAGATCAGCGCATGTATAGTAATAATCGTTTTTGCATATATAGCAATTTACGAATTTACTATCATCGCCAGACTTTGAACAGCAAGAGCATGATATATGCGAAGTTTGTGGCATTTTGAGGCTGGTTCTAGATGAACTGCTAAATCTGGCAACTCCCCGTAACAGGAACGACGGGTATTGAATGGGCGAAATCCAAAAAATTATAGGTTATGTAGCCGTATAGTCAGTGGATTTATAGATATTTCTATGGAAAATTAAACTAGACTAATTGCTGACCTTAGAAATTTGGTGTCTGCTATCGTGTTGAAATTCTATCGATATATTCTCGCAGAAAAAACAGCGTTAACTTGGAATGTTTACTCACTATGTCTTATGCACGGTTGCCGATACAATATATCGGCATACACATAGACTCAATCAAGACTAGACTATGATTATTTTTCGAAATTTATATCCTATGCTAAAGGGAACAACCAAACTCAGTGTAAGTAACAAGTTACTGTTGTATCAATCGATAATACGTCCAACTATAACTTATGCATGTGCTGCGTGGTGTTTTGCAGCTAAAACACACATTACAAAATTGCAAGTGATATTTCTAGTGCAACCATACATAGAGATCTTGATATTCCTTTTTTGTCAGATTTTATTAAACAAATTGCAACTGAAAGTTATGAACGCGCAATATCTCGTTCAAATCCTCTGGTAAGGGCTGCAGTGTCATATGACCCTGCATCCACACGGAAACACAAAAGAGCCAGATTGGCACTTCTATAGCACCTATTTTTACTGTATTCTTAAACTATAAATTTACTATATTCTATCTTCAAATCTCATATCTTCATGAATCTATTTCTATAAAAAAATTTTGTCACAATCTATCTTTTAGAATGTTTGTTTAAAACATTTTTCGAAGAGACTCGCTCTTCTGCCAGTCAAAACATCAGTAATTTTTGGGCAAAAAGCCTTTGGCCTACCCTGATGATTAACAGAAGTCAAGTCAAGTCAAACTTCAGTGGTGCATCATTGGAATGAAATACAGGGTGTTCATTTCATTTGGAAACTCCCCACCCCTGATTTCTCGAAAACCGCCGATCGATAGAAAAAAACGCCAAAACACGTTAAAAGATTGTCAAGGGGGACAACTTTTTAACTAAAAGCTACATTCCCCTTTTGTACCCGCTGCACATTCGGGGTCATCACCTTCAGAGTTTAAAATGACAAGGGGTCGAGTAATAGCTTGTTTCAAAGATACGTCGAGACCTTTATTTTGAGGTTTTATTATTTATTATCGATCGAATCGTTTTCGAGAAAATAAAAATCTTTATGTATTTTAATTTATTCAGATAGAAAACAAACGAAAAGCACACGCAAATAGAACCTTTTATTGCAATAAGTGTTAAAAATGTTGCCCGTTATTGGCCAAATAATATGATATAGGCGATGTTCAAATTCGTGACGGACAGCTGCAAAAACAGTGGAAATGATTCCAATCTATGGTGCCCAAAATCAGTGTGCTTGGCAAACTGCCGTTCCGTTAAACGCCCGAGACATCCGGGGGAAGATAACTTCACATAGGTATGTTTTGGACCTTGTTATGAAATTTATTCAAATTGGTTTTGTTGAAAATAGAAAACGGAAAGTTCTAGATGAAGCCGTTTAAGTTGAAGCTTTGGGTCATTTTGGCATAAATGCTAATACTTAGTTAAGCAAAATTGTTGATCCGATTGACATTTCATTTGGCTCTATATACAGTTACTAAACATCATAGATGTTATCCATTCAAAATTAATATCATGCAGTGGAAGACGATTTAGATCAACAAGTTGAGTTTTGCGAACAAATAACTACAGCGATTAATGGTAATACCATTTGACATGTAAAGAATATATGCCACAATGATGAATGCATAGTATATCTAACTGGATTTGTTATAGTAAGCATAACTACTACAGGTTTTGGAACATTTAAAATTTGTATGCTTTTGTAAAGGGGCATACATTTCGATCAACAAGTTGAGTTTTGCGAACAAATAACTACAGCGATTAATGGTAATACCATTTGACATGTAAAGAATATATGCCACAATGATGAATGCACAGTATATCTAACTGGATTTGTTATAGTAAGCATAACTACTACAGGTCTAGGAGCATTTAAAATTTGTATGCTTTTGTAAAGGAGCATACCCAGTACCACCAAAAAAATAATATATGGGGAGGCATTTTAAGAAACAAAGCGATTGGGTCATTGTTTATAAATGGAAATTTAAGTGGAAGCATTTATTTGGGTATGTTGGGAAATACCCATGAATCCGCTTGTCACTAAAACCATGAAAAACCAAATCGAAGACGATGGAAACCTCATAGTTGATGAGACTGAAATCTGTTTCCAGCAAAACGGTGCTCCTTCTCACTATGTTCTTCCGGTTTGGCAATGGCTAGACGACGCCTTTCCAGATCAATGGTTAGGACGAAGAGGGCCTATAGCTTGGCCAGCTAGATCTTCCAATTGGACACTTAGACTTTTTTTCTACTGGGCCGTTCAAAATCTATTGTGTTTAGTTCCCAACTTTGACCTTGGTCAACGCATCATCGAAAGCAGCCAAAATGTCCCACAACATTTTTTGGCAGCTGTCCGTCAGGAATCTAAACATCGCCTATATGATTGTTTGAGCAATAACGTGCAACATTTTGAACACTGATTGTAATAAAAAGTGATATTTTCGTGTGTTTTTGTTTTCTATTTGAACAAATTAAGATTCATAAAGATTTTTCTATTTTCCTCGAAACCGAATCGATTGATTCTAAAAAGCCAAACGTAAAAATAAGGGGCTTCGTCCTATCTTTTAAACGAGATATTAGTCGATACTCGACACCCCTTGTCATTTAAAATTTTTAATGGGATGAGCCTGAGGGGCGGAGGATAGAAGGGGGTGAAGTAGCTTTTGGTCAAAAAGTTGACCTCTTGACAAATCTCTTGACGTGTCTCGACATTTTTTCTTTTAATCAGTGGTTTTCGACAAATTCTAGGTAGGAAGTTTTCAAATAAACACCCTTCATGTTCAAAAATTTCTTTTTTCCTTCGGTCGCCTTTGTTTATCATCTTTCAACATTATGTGTTTTGAATAAAGGGCCGCTAAACTGGGACTCGTTTATGCGCTAGAGCATACTTTTATCAGACTTTCATTATCGTTTCATTGCAGTACACTGACTTTGCCGATCTGGAACGTGACTTCATGCTTTTATGCCAAAACGCACAAATATACAATGAAGAGGCATCGCTGATACACGAGGACAGTATCGTGCTGCAGTCGGTCTTCTCTAAAGCAAAGCAGAGAATAGAAACTGATGGAGAATCGGACGGTAATTAAAATTTGACCTAATTTCATAAAGGGAAAATGTTTACAGGAAACAACAGTGAGCCTGCATCTAAAAGGAACGGAGAGTGCTTGTAAAATGATTATCTTACAATCCAGCTGAATTACAGCATTTTTCGCTCTCGATTAGCCGTTTTATTGATTTAAATTGTCAATGTTCAAGCATACAGGGTGTTTTCGAAGTTGGGACTTTTCTTTTCATCAGTAAGGACTGCCTTTGAAAATACAAAGCTAATGTACGGTGAAGCAGCAGCAGAAGCATAAAAAAAGAGATTTTAAAGAAATACTTACAATTCGTTCGCTGTGAAGTTCTAAGTGCGATCCTGTCATATGGGTCTTATAAATATTTCGGGTTCGTGTTAAAAAAGTAATAAAGAGAATTAAGAGCATTCATTTAACCCTTAAATGTCAACGTAGCATATGCCAAGGGGTGTTTACTCTTATGGAGTGACATTTGAACAGTAATTTTGAAATTTTCCCCAAACCGTTCGGTGTCACTCGCATCATCATATTTGTACAAACCGAATTTCTATAAAACTGGTTGCCTATGTATATATCAAGGCATGCTGATCTTTTTTATTTTGCCGTAGCTGAAGAAGAAAAGGAAGAAGCGGTCAAAAGCGATACAGACTCAACGGTAAAAATGAAGATCAAGATCTCAAAAAGCAAGAGTAAATCGAATAGCAGTGGCAATAGTAGCAACAAAAGGAATAAACGCCAGAAAAAATATGTCTCTGATGACGAAGATGAAGAAGATGATTAATTCCAACTTGTTCCAGAATAACAGTCCTTTCATATCATTTGGCACTGTTTATTTCGTTTGTACATAGAGCTCTCGCCTAGTCCTAGGGGAATCTCATGAACCATAAAAGACAAACAGCTCAAGGATTCTGCCACAGCTCTACTAAATTATTTCATATACAACAATATAAGACTGTCGCAGATTCGATGGTCTATATTTTGATGTATTTTCAATATTTTGTCATCTAAACGAATTATTACACTTGATCATAATGAGTTGTTAAACAATAGGATATTCAGGCAATACTTGTGTGCAATCGGTTTAGTAGGTACCCATTTGATTCAATGTTGAGGTAATTAGCAAGTTGTGCGATATAATTGCATTTTAATTATTTCCTGAGGAAGGAGACTTATTATTAGGATGAAAATTAGACTGATGATTGGCAAAACGTTATAGTTGAACATCACCTTTTTAAAGGTGTTTTGCGCTACTGCTTTTATTTGAGCTTTTTTGGAAGCACCGTTATCACAAAAAGGATTTGTTGCTAATGTTTTATCACAATACATAGAAAATTAAAGTTACACAACTACAAAAATATAAAAAAATGATGTTTGGAATAGGATATCCTGTATATTGTTTTCTTGATGACGAATTTTCTGTCAGAATTTCGTTCCACTTTTATTACTTATTAACTCAATACATTACAATTCGTAGGAATGTCCTATTTTATACTATCTGATTAACATTATTTTATTTTGTGTGGCTGTGTTGTCTGGAATATATTTGATGCTGATTATGAATTTCGAAAACTGTACAAGCATGTGTGTATTTTATGAATTATTATATACTAATGCATGTGAACTATGATTAAATTTTTTGCAATATAAGCATACAATAGTGAAATAACAAATCCATGACTTAAAATTCCTAGCAGGTCTGTTTTTCGAGTTATGTTATATTTTTCAATATTTTGTGATATTTTCGGCTGTTGATACTGCATTTCTGACTCTTAGCTTATCCGTAACAAAACAGTAATTTGCATTTCTCGTAATAGATATAGCTACTGCTCTAAAAGCAATTTTACGTAAAACAGCATGTTGTGGAATATGAATACGTGTAATCACTGATTAAACGTGAACATTTGGAAACTATCTGTATTATTCTTCTCTATATACGAAAGGCGACTTCATTGACTCAAAAGTATTTTATATTACTAAGCAATTTACGAAGTCTATGTGAAATAAGAACACTTCCACTTAATTCATACCTACCTTTACACTATGCTAATTGTAGTGCATTAAATGAAATTCAGAATTTAACGTAATGTAAAGGGACTAAATATATTATTATGTTTTCTGCTATCACAAACTTAAATTGAATTTGTTTGCTTGTTTTCAATTTTTGATCAGTGTTATAGATCAGGTGTGCTGTATAACATATTCATTTCAGATTATGGTTGTTTTTCATGGGTTTCGGCCAACGATTGAAACTATAACTTTCCTTCACTGCGTTTCGGTTTATTTTAATCTAAACCATCTTCAGGTGTCAAAAAGGTTTGTCTGTTGACACCTGAAGATGGTTTAGATTAAAATAAACCGAAACGTAGTGAAGCAAAGTTATAGTTTCAATCGTTGGCCGAAACCCATGAAGAACAGCCATAATCTATAGTCGCGGTCCCTAGAAAAATAAGCATAAATATTCATTTCAGTTTAATTCAAATTGAAGTACTTGTCAGAGGCTCAAGAAACAATCTAGGATTTATAAAATACTACGTATTAATAATATCAAATAAGGATTTCTTTATATTTTTATTAAGCTCTATGAATGTGTGTCATATTTATATTTACTTTATTCTTTTTATTAAGTTATTGTATATTTATTTTTGAGCTCAACATATGCAATATTTACATACGTATAGGTGCTATCTTTATCTCTTATATGTTGGCTTTCATTCGTAATGTAATATATCTACTGTGTGTAGGTGTTCCTAGTGCAATAAACTGAATGTCTGTTAGATTCCATTTCATTGTTGTTTTATTCTACTTTCCTAAAATTCATACTGTCATGGGCGCATATAGGAAGGGCTCGGATGGCTAGCCCACTCTACAACGACAAAACAATGTAACAGTTTATGGTATAATTTAATATGAATATAATTATTTATACAGGGTGGGCCAATAGTGCGTGGACGGAAGATTGTGGGCTTACTAAAAAATATTTCAAAAATCTGTCACTTGATTATGGTAGGGACCCTTGAGGGCTATAACGTGAAAATATTTTCACTTGAATTTTGATGTTTATACTTATCAAACTTACATTTTTTTGAATGGAACCCCTGTATATTATTACGTATTTGTATTCCTTGGTCAATTCTAGTGTGACTTTGTGAATCATACATGGAACTTTAAACGAACCGTTTAGGCGCAAATCACTATTTTTGGTATAAGTAGGTATCAGAAAAAAACTGAATATCGCAGCGATTATAAAACACCGTGACTTTGCGGTACGACTAAGCATGAAATGAGTCACCTTAGGTCAAACGGCTTAATTTGAATTCGTTTGTACTTGGAGAAATAAGTAGATTAATTAAGGAAACTTCAATCACAGATATCTTGATTTTTTCAAATGGGAATACCTATTTTGGTTTATAGAATCAAATGTAAAATTGAATAACATTTTAAGGAAATTTCACAATCTTGCCTCGTTACTCTAGTGAGTTTGCATCTGTCTACTAAGTTAGTTGGTTTCCTCCATATTAACGGGCTTTTGTTTATTTTTCATGGCCTGCTAGGTTGCTTGCTCGCAGGAAAATCGAAAAACACCGATTTGACTGAAAATCTGAAATAAAATGAAAACCAAAAAAGATTTATATGGAGAATGTTATATCGTTAGAAAGGTAATCAAATTTTACATTTGATTCTTTAAACCAAAATAGGCATTCCCATTTGAAATAATCAATTTATCTGTGGTTGAAGTTTCCTTAATTCATCCACTGACTTCTCCAAGTACAAAAAGAATTTAAATTCAGCCGTCTGACCTAAGGTGACGCATCCCATGCTTAGTTGTACCGCAAAGTCACGGCCTTCTAAGTTTTATAATCGCTGCGATATTCAATTTTTTTCTGATACCTACTTATATCAAAAATGGTGATTTGCGCCTAAACGGTTCGTTTAAAGTTCCATGTATGATAGATACACAAAGTCACACTGCATGGAATTGACCAAGGAATCCAAATATGCAATATATATGTATAAAATACACATACAGGGGGTTGCATTCAAAAAAATGTAAGTTTGATATGAATCACCCTGTATAAACGTTAAAATTTAAGTCAAAATATTTTACCGTTATAGCCCTCAGGGGTCCCTGCCATGATCAAGTGACAGATTTTTGAATTTTTTTTTAGTAAGCCCACCGTCTTCCGTCCACGCACTATATTGGCCCACCCTGTATAGTGTTTCGCCAAATCGGTGAAGCATTTCTTACACCTTAGAGCCAATTTTATTACACAGTTACACATACAGCTTAGTACAGGAATCTGTTTCTTGCTTTTGACAAACTCTAGGTTGGGTTAGGTTGAAAGTGAGCAGGGCGATTGCGCTTCCTTCCACTACGACCCGTACAATCCACACCACTTGATGAAGGCGATGCTCGTGTTCGTCAGTAGGTTCCATTTGGGTGAATCCGAAAATATAAAACCCAGTTCTTTCCTGTACTGGGCAGGAGCACAATATGTTCTCCGCTGTCTCCTCCCCCACATAGCAGAAATGACAGTCCTAGACCTAACTTCCGCAAGTGGTTCCTCAGACGACAATGTCCCTTTAACCAAACAACCAGAATGTGCAGATCATTCATGTTCCATTCTATGATCCTCTGTGGAGGGGGGGGGGGGCTGAGTAGAGGGGTATGGTATGTGGTATGAACACCTTCGAGTGTAGTAGCCATGGTGTATGTCGCCAGAGCTCAATCTGAGATGGTTTACTTAGCAGTGCTTTTCGCAATGCCCCCGAATAGTTCTGGTCCTATGATCACAGATTCCGTTCCTTCTCTTGCGAGTGTGTCGGCCAATACAGTTCCTTATTGCACTCCACTATGACCTGGAACCCAAATCAAAGTTACTTTGTTCCTTTCTTCCAAGTTCGTTGAGGAGATGAGTCTTGAGTCAATCCGTTTTCCTGACTCTCAACTCTATGGCTCACATTAATAACTAAAATCGTACTCATTTTTTTTTATTATTCTATGCACAACAGATGAATTAAGAACATTCTGTCGACCGCATATTTTTTTTTGATACTAACAATCAGGACGCGACGTTGTTCTTTCATTTAATGCTCCACTCCCATATGTCACCTTTTTATCATTTACACTAGAATCATAATATTTAAGGGTAAATTTGATGACTAACAGCATTACTGCTTTCACTTCGTATGCAATCGGAGTGGATATCTTTTCTTCATTTATCCTGCGGATAAGGCGCTGAGGTGCTTTCTGATTATGTGCCATTAACACGTTGTTGGACACAACGGCTGTAGCCATCTGCGGGGAGGGATCGTGATACGCCACGACGGCTATATCAGTCAAAAAGTTATTTGATTGTTACCCACATAGCACCGGATGATACGAGAATATTCTGTTCACATTCACTACAGAAATTATAAATATTCTGGGAAAATTCTATGGATAATTGGAATATTTACAGAATATTCTGTAAACGTCCGAAATGGGAAAAACACGCTATATTCCTAGAATATTCCGCCGAATATTCCGCACGGATATTACATGAACAATCGTACGACGGTATATCGGTAGAATGTTTTTGAATATTCTAGGAACATTTCGTCTAAATTACCTCATATACGAAACATTTTTAGGGAATTATGGATACTGTTCCAAAAATAATGGCACCTACTAGTGGCAGATGGTCACAAAAGTTAAGTGGTTAGACATCTCAGTCCAGATGCCTAAATAAAGTGTAAAAATGTAAACTTGTTGCATTTAACCTCAAAATTCTAGTCACATTATATAATGAACCTTACACCATAGTAGGTGACCATAATTTGGAACACTGTCACACACTTTATAACAACCAGCAACTTTATTGTAAAAAATTGGGTATAAATGCAGGCCCTTCAGGAATAAAACTCGTGAATTCCTGAATTGCTAAAATGCCGACATCCACATGTTGAAGGTTGAAGCACAGAATGACAGATGAATGACAGAACACTTGAAGCGAGTGACAACCAGACAAAATTGACAATTGACGACACCACATACATACATCAGCATAAGATGCTGTCACTTTATCGTCGGTGGATGCCGTATCTGTATTGCTGGCAACGGCTAATGACTAATAAACTTTTGAAAATTGCACATAATACTTATTAGGTATATTTAGGATGAACGCAAAACGAATGAAGGTTTTTTAATTCACTAAGAAACGTGCAAATATAAATTGATAATACCTCCTATTGAATATTTGCTTACATACAGATATTTATATTACAAATATTACTAAATGTTCGTCAGAAATTAGCTACATCTTGTTCTTAGTAGATTATTAAAATAATATTCTTTGAAGAATATTACTGGTATATTCTGGAATAATTCAGACATTAAACGAATAATCACTGATTATCCTAAGTGGATAAAATAATAATATTCTATGAAGAATATTATGTTAATAATCCAGAATAATCAAGAGAAATAACGAATATTCTATGATTCTACTGAATATTCATGGAACATATAGGATATTTAAAGAATATTCATAGAATATCCAGTGCTATGTGGGTATGGCATAACGGCGACGACCGTCAGAATGTAGGTATACTTGCCTTGTTAAGCAATGTTAGTGCCATAACATAAAGCTCTTCATTTCTGAAATAGCCAAATTCTAACTCACTATACGCTATCCCAACTATTGTGTTTTAAGGTGCATGGGTAAAACAGCACAACGGCTATAACCGTCATAAACTGCAATGTGATGCGTTGACCACGTGTATAACTGCCATATTGCAACTTTGTTTTTGTTTGGTTTTCATGTTTTCAGTACTGAGTGGGAGGTAGGTAACCAGATATTTTCATCCTAAACAGATATTTGTCGTCCATCTAATATACATATAGAATATATTGTTTCATATCAATACAAAACTCGAAGCACATGTGGGGCATTTTCCAGGGAAGCTACCCCTATCAGAGAATCATAAAAGATAATCCTATTTTCTTATATGCAAACAATATTTCAAGTCTGGAAAACGCTAAGAAACTAGCTATAGATGCAAGGGTTGTGAAAATAAACCTGCTTTGTGTTAAGACTGCTTTGAAGAGTGGCATCAAACATAAATTTGTGTCTAGATTCTGTTTTGTTCGGGGATACCTCTGTTTTCTGATAAATTTAATTTTTTGTTTTGATTCCGTCCATATTCTGAGAAATGCGTTTTTATTCATAAATTTGATACAATAAAATTTTGTTTTTGTTTTATCTTTCGTCTCGAAAATTGTCCTTTTCTTCCCACAAGATGTGTTTTACGATTACACTGATCAGACGGCTATAGCCGTGGTTACCATTCTAGAACATAAAGACTGCTGACACGACGGATATAGCCGTCTTTTTTATTGTCACCAAAAACCTCAAAAATGAATACCCCTAAAATATTTTGATAACGCAAATCATGTTACAGACGCAAAAAAATGGGAATGTTTTGAGGTGCCATATTACGAAGCCTCTCGGCCAGCAGAGTCATAGTCAAAACATATATTTGTGTTTTTCTCAAAACAAGGATTTTGGAGATGTATTGTTTTTCCACTCACTGATTCAATTGATCTTAGTGTTTTCATTTCTATGCTGCTGAACATTTGTTTGGTTCTCTTTGTGTCTGCTCGTGTTTCTGCCGCATATGTTAGAATTGATCGCATCGTTGTTTTATATATTTTAATCTTGCTTTCCGTAGACATATATTTGTTCCTCCATACAGTTTCTCCTTAAACATCCACTAACTCTACCTGCTTTTGTCGCCTGTTGGGGGTTGTAAAACTGAAAAATGTGTTGTATTTGTAATAGGCTGTCCTGACCTGCAAACAGAAAGATCTAGCGCCATAATACACTTTTTTAGGTTAATGCGAAGATTGCGTTGTCTATTAAGAAACCCAGGGACTTTGAACTTCTACTTCCCACACCGATAAAACTGAAAAATGTTTTGTATTCATAATAGGCTGTCCTGACCTGTAAACAGAAATACCTATAGCGGCATAATACACTTCTTATGACGGCGGGCGGATGAGGAGCCGGTGGGGGTGGCGGCAGCAACGCGGCCATTTGGTTTCAAGGGGATCTCAGACTATAGCTTCATGCTGTGGGAAAATAATAAACTGGTATTACCGACATGCATCAATAACATTGATTGACCGTTTTGAAACCCTTGAAAAATGCTGATTATTTTTTTTGTACAACATATCGTATACCTAAAAAGTTAATCATTTCGGAGTTACAACTAAATTTACATTGCATCCGCCCAAGTTAAAATAACTGAATAATACCTAAGGCTATTTACTGTTGAAAACTCAGACATGTTGCAAAATGTACTGCGAAGTTTCAGGAATCGCATGGCTTATTGTGTTGAAGTAAACGGACAACATTTTGGGCATCTGCGGTAACCGCCTTCATGTTTTTTGAAGATAATGTCTTATATTTCAACTTGGCTGGATGCAATGTAAATTTAATTTAGTAGTAACTCCGAAATTATGACATTTAGGTATAGGAAATATTATTCAAAAAATAATCACTATTTTTTAAGGATTTAAAAAATGTACAAGTACCTATACAGTGAAATATTTTGAAATAACAAAGCTTATTATATTTCCTGAAAAACGGTAGATCTGACAATATTGTAAATACCATGGCACGGTTGGCCGTACTGCAAAACCCCCTGTAAGAAAAATTAATGAAAATCGTGCAAACTATTTCCGAGATAATTGAGGCGTTCCATACTTTAGACTCACTCTGTATAAATGTTGATTACAATAGTAATAATAGCATCTAATCACCAAATAACTACATAATATTACTCAACAGAAGAAGTGATTTATGTGTGGTAAGCTTCAGCATTATAATATCTCTTTATACTCATTTAATCAAGTCAATGAGAAATTTGTGACTGTTAATTCTGTACCAACTCTTTAATGCACGGATTGCACGGTGAAGTGTTTGAAACAGTGCAACGCATATCATTCTCAACCTCCAAACTATTTCGTTAATTTGTTTCTATTTGCAGCATGATTGAAAATGTCGATACAAATGGAAGTAATGTATGGGTGGATATTTCTGCTATTTTTGAGAAGGATTCGCACATTAAAGGGCGAAACTCTGGAATTGTTGATCATTTTTGAGCTTCAGGAATTCATCTTGACAGTCACCTGGTACCTTTTCAACAAACAAGTTAAATGAATTTCGTAATAAATCCAAACCTTTTTCACTCAGTTTTGGAAAATATCGATTAAATTCGACTTCTAATGCTTCCAGATGTTGTGAAACTTCACTTTGTATAAATTCTGAATTACCTTGACCTGTTGTTTGAAATTTGTGGACAAGGTAGATGTTCCAAACGTAAAGGTAAAGGTAAACTCAGTTTACCTGAAGACGACTGAAGATACCAGATTAATCGAAATGTTGTAATCTAAAATTATATACACAATGGAAGTCCGAAACAGATCTTTTGGAGCCTTGACTTTCAATGCGAGCAGAAAGGATCATTGCAGGTTCTACAAACATTGCAACATTGTTTTCTTTAACCTTCCTTTTCCAGTTTTTCATCTTATAAAATTGTATAATGTTATTATATATATTATACTTTGAAAATTTTGAAATTATAATTTTGATGGAATTATTAAATCGTCTTTAGCCTTTTATTTAGTGAACTGATATGGTAATTTTCCCCCCTAGAAAACGAGAAATTACTCCCTAGGGCTGAATTCCCCCAGGTTGGGAACCCTTGGTCTGCCTGCGTATTATTGTGTGAAGTCAAGTGTTGAAACTACGTCTAGTGAAGTTTATTTACATACCATACATATACTGATTTTAAATTTACGGAAATAGCTTCTATGGGGTAGATATGTGACCCTCAAAACCTTTCGCGGTTGCGCCACTGGAGTCAACGCTGCCATTCAGGATCAGAATCCGGTTTTCCTGGATGCCTGGACTATAAACTTCATTCAGTATTCATGCGGTCAGAGATGAAAGTAAAAAAAGATAAGATTCTACAGAGAACTGTGGCGCGTGTCTTCGAGTGCGATGCAGATGAGTTGAAATGTTAATGACTCCAGTTGCGAAGAGCTCCTTGAACTTGGAGCTGCGGTGGCACTCTTTTGTACGGAGTGCTTTGGCGCCTCATCAGTGGCGTGGTCAGGAGGAACTTGGAGAGCATAGTTCCCCAAAAATATGATTACCCCTCCCCCCTCCAAAATAATTCGAACATACACACAGTTATTTGAGTGTAAAAATGGATACACATTAAACCATATGAATATAGACTGCTCTGTGCACAACTGCAAATTCATGTTGGGCTAAAGTCGGCTAAAATTAGTAGTTTAGGAGTAATATACTTTTCTCATTTTTAGACAGCCAGCCCATCTGATAACTATTACCAAGTCACGTTAAATAATTTGGTATAGAAGTGCAACAGTGATATGTAGTAGGACTAATAAGCAATAAATGTTCCTTTTGTTATATATATAAACGTCTGTCACTTGGAGTCATTATCACGTCAAAATGTAATGGATAAATGTGGGAGCAAATGTATCTCACAACTTAATGATTTCAATTCTCTTATTCCTTCCTTATATATGAAAAATGTCTATATCCGCATAACTACTAAAAAATAGTAATTAATTGGACCGAAGAAGAATATTTAGATTATTATCCAAAAATGTAATTGACTTAACGTATATCCCAAATAAAGCAGATTCGACAAAATCGTGGCTAATTATTCCGTTGATCGTTGATTGGGTTTATAGATTGTATATTTGCATGAAGTAATTTTGTATTAACCGCGTTTCAGTTTACTGGTGCATCACTGCACAACTTACGTAAGGTATACAGTACAAACTGTCTGAAATGTGCCCAAGACCAAATGACACATCTGTGCCCTCAAACAGGACAAGAGGTGCGCAAATGTGCGAACTGTGGTGGGGATCGTCCGGCAAACAGTCCCACCTGCAGATTCACTCCTAGGAGCAATCTACAAGTCATCGCACAAAGGCGAACCAACTCATACGCGGACGCAGCCAAGGTTGCAACCTTGACTACTCCTGCTGCCTCGAGCTCACCTTCGACTGCTCAAAGCGTGGACTTGGCAACAGCGCTTAAGTCCTTGCAGCAAATAATTAGTCCTCTGATAAGCGCCACACAGGCCTTGCAGGCGATTTTTCCGGTAAATGTCTAGGTACAATAGTAGACAGCCTGCATTTATCAAAATTCTTTTTTGGAATTGTTTAGGTCTAAGGGAAATTCCCAAAAAACGGGAGTTTCACCAAGTTCTTTTGGACGAATGCATAGACGTAGCTCTGCTGCAGGAAACATTACTTAATCCGGGAGATCGCCTAGCTTTCTCGAATTATGATGTCATCCGCGCTGATAGACTGAATGGACGGGGTGGCGGCTTGGCGGTGCTGATCAAACGTGGTATTGACTATCACAGAAGCTCTGCTGCAGGAAACATTACTTAATCCGGGAGATCGCCTAGCTTTCTCGAATTATGATGTCATCCGCGCTGATAGACTGAATGGACGGGGTGGCGGCTTGGCGGTGCTGATCAAACGTGGTATTGACTATCACAGAAGCACAAATGCTGAGATGCAAACCATCGAGGCAGCTTCTGTGGTGGTCAATATGGCAGGAGGCATCCTGTTGTAGATCACATCGGTGTATGTCAGGTGTGGTGCCAGGTTACGTGAGGCGGACTACTCGGGTCCGCTTCTCGTGGCAGGGGACTTCAACTGCAAACATCGAGCACGGCATACCAAGCTAAATTCTACTAGTGGAATTCGGCTGTATAACCATGTAGTACGAAATGGGTGTCTTATACATAGCACTGACAAGCCTACACACTATCCATTCAATCATCTTCAAGCACCAGATGTAATTGATTTTGCAATATCTAGAAGCTGTAGATACAGTATTACTTCTCGTGTCATGTATGACATCTCAAGCGACCATCTTCCTGTAGTTTTGGAGGTGGGAGATGGGAATACTTTGAATTTGGAGGAGGAAACTCCTCCAAAGAAAGGCGTTGATTCGGAACTATACAAGTCCCTTCTCAGAGAGTTTCCAGGTGTCCCGATCATAGATGATGAGAATCAAGTAGATGCCGCTCAAATGGAATGGACAGGGTTTGTTCAATAAGCTTTACAACGTGCAGCCGTTCTTCCTGTACGGAGACCGGGCAGACCTTTCCTCCCTGCCGACATTAGGCAAAAAATTTCTGACAAAAGGTCAGCAATCAAACAAGCGAAAAGATCTTGTCATCCCGACGACATCCGTGGGGCAACAAATCTTGTCCATGAAGTGAGAAACGCACTTCATGAATTCCGAAACGAGCAGTGGAGCGACTTTCTGGCGGGAATGCTTGACTCAAGTGTTCCTCTCTGGAAAGTGGCAAAATCGCTCAGGAATGGCAAACGGGAACAACTTCCCCATATCCATGGTCCTGGAGGTGTTGTCTTCACGACTGAGGAAAAGGTGGAGGTTTTTGCTGATGCCATGGAAAATCAGTTCTCACCCAACTATGATCTGGATAATGACCTCGATGAGGAGCGACAAATTGTAAGATCCGTCAGGAGATATTTTAGGGCCAATGGCGTCAGTGGCGATGTTGCTTCCATTTGTGATTCCTCTTCTGAAGATTCTTCTTCGGAAAATTCTTCTACAGAAGCTCTACATAGCACACCCGAAGAATCACAAGTGATTCCTCATTGCACACCAGCAGAGCTTCAAGATCTTATTAAAGACCTAAAGGTGCGTAAAGCACCTGGAGAGGACCAGATCACAAATAAGGCATTGAAGTTGCTTTCGCCAAAGCCTTTGACATATCTGGTGGCAATAATTAACGCAATTCTCAGAACTCAGACTTTCCAAAGGCATGGAAGGTTGCTGATGTCATCATGATTCCAAAGAAGGTGGGTTCGATTTTTCCGCAGGATTATCGTCCCATTAGTCTACTGTCTGTGCCGTCTAAGTTTGCCGAAAGGGTGATTAAACGTCACCTTGAGAATTGCTCGTCAGACCACAACACGATTCCTGACGTTCAATTTGGATTTCGGTCTGAGCACAGCACGGAGTTGCAGGCAGTCAGGCTGGTGGAGCGTATAACCAGTGGATTCACCCAAGACAAAAGTACTGGCATCTTGCTTCTGGATGTATCAAAGGCTTTTGACAAGGTGTGGCACGAGGGCCTCCTCTATAAATTAATTCAAAAGGGTTTCCCATTTTGGCTTCTAAAACTTTTAAAATCCTTTCTCTAAGGAAGGAAATTTGGAATCAAAATTAACAATACTTTTTCGACATTACGGCCCATAAAGGCCGGTGTTCCTCAGGGTTCGGTCCTTGAACCTATCCTTTATTCACTTTTTATTCATGACGTCCCTTGCCCCAGCAACTGTGAAGTCTATCTCCACGCTGACGACACTGCGATTGTAGCTCAGTCGTGGACTGGAGATCTGGTCCGCGGTGGGCTGCAGCTTGCGGTGGATGAAGTGTTGGAGTGGGCGGATCGGTGGCTCATCAAAATCAATCATTCGAAAACGCAGGCTATATATTGTACCAAAAAGCGTCGTGGTGCCCAGTTAGAGGTCTCAGTGAACGGTGCTAGAATTCCATGGGAAAATTCTGCCAAGTACCTAGGAATTACCCTCGACAAGGGCATGACTTGGCAGAAGCACACTGAAGCGTTAAAAACAAAATTCGAAATTACGTTTCGTCAACTCTACCCTATGTTATGTAGAACTTCAAAATTAAGTTTGGTGAATAAAATTCGACTATACAGGATGATTATTAGACCGACAATTACCTACGTATGTGTGGCTTGGTGTTTCCTTGCCAAAACGCACATGCGAAGCCTGTAGGTTCTGCAGAGCTAGACATTACGTATAATCACTAACGCCCCATGGTATGTTTCTAACGACACCCTTCACAGAGACCTTGACATCCCTTACTTGAGGGATTACATTAAACAGCAAGCGCAACGACGTTATAGTCAATCGGAATCGTACAGCAACCCTCTGTTGCGCGAGTCAGTGAACTACACAGTCGAGCAAGTTCGCAAGCACACAAGGCCGCGGCTCGCTTTGTGATCAAAATTAAGTCGTGCAATTTTGAAAACTAAATTTTTCCCTTTTAGACATGTAACCTCAAAATTAACTCCTGGTCAAACCCAAAAATTTCTGAACTTTAATCGACTATGTCAAGCTAAACCCTCCAACTGACCAACTTTCTCCTCTTTGCACTTCTCCTTCCTTCCTTTTCTTTTTCTTCCTTTACTTCTCCCTGACTTTGTCTGGTTTCTGGGTAACCAGACCTGACAGACCGATAGATCAACACGACTGTAACTGACTGTAACTAAGAGCAAAGGTCCACCGGACCGCTCTGACAGACAATGACGAATTGTAAATTGTGAATGTGCGGATTCCGCCATAATAATAATAGGTATATATTATAAGGCCTTTACGGAAACACTGATCTGGATCCGGATAGATCAGTTATATCTCAAACAGCTGTCAAGTGGGATGTATGATTCGATGAATTTAACGGACATTGACCAATGAAAATGTTGGTTTAACAATAAAAAACAGATAGTAAAATAAAGCAGCTACTGATCTGAATCATCGGGTCGCAATCACTTACTGTACAAGAGTGAACTACCCTATTTCTGATAGATCCCAGATCACTTTCCGAATGTCAGGATCAGTGATCCAACTGATCGGGTTAACCCGATCCAAAGTTTACGGAATACATATTTCCGCAAACTTTGACCCGATCATAGTTTCCGTAAAGGCCTATAGTGTCCAATGTTTTGTCATGCATTTAGGATTTATTGAATTGTAGCCTCTTATTATACGGATTGACTCGATTGAAAATAAAAAGTATTTTGTGGCTTAGGCAGGCTTCTATGGAAGGTTAGCAAAGCTTTGATCATTATTTTTGTATCCTGTCTTTACTGTGAAATACATGATTCATTTATTTTGAGTTAGTATATTTTATTACCCTTTCTCAAATGAATGGTACATAGGTTTGTCACAGCATTTTCTCATAAACATTTATCCTATAAGGTAATTCATGTCGAAACTATTTTATACAGTAAACTCCACGACTGCACCAAAAAATATCGTCAGATCAGCACTGATTATCGGCGAAACAGAAGGCAAAAAAATTGTTCATCGTCAATAATAATTAGTGCTGATTTGACGATACCTTCTAATGCAGTACTCTATAAAATAGTGTCGACGGAACGACACTTATATGACAATACTGGGACGACATGTTTGTGGCGTTATTTCCCAATTGCCGTCCCAGGCAATTGGGTGGCGTTAGTAACACGGCACTCAGTCACTTCTTTGTCCTGTGACATTGTGCCGTCACAGACGCGTCATATATTCGTCTTTATCGACGTGAAAGTGACGAATGGGGTGTCGTCAAAATGACGTTAGTATAACGACATCGTGTTTGCTGGGTTACGATTTTTTCTGCTATTAAAATTATCTATTCGTACATCAATCACTAATACTATGGACTTCGTTTGCTTTGGGTGATGTTAATTATGCTCACACATTCAAAAATAGATATTTGAAGTTGGAATGATATTCTTCTTAAGGACTTTGATGGAATTTGGTGCGCCATATGCTGAGGGAAGGAGAAAATGCTGCTATATTTTTTAAAGTTGATCGATTGGTGGCCCTAATGTTGCAAAAAAACAAAACCCTCCTCACTCGAGACTCTAAGACATTTTAGGGGTCTCTGACTAATTTCCATGTTTCTCTCAATAATGAAAAAATGCCTTTGGTGTTATTTTTTGCTCTACAGACTTATCCGATCGTTGCCATAAAAGATATACCACTTGGACATTTAACGCCATAGATGAGAAAGTGTCCAGACAACAACTAGAGGAAACCCCTGAGTCAAATGACTATTATAGCTATTTTGGTATGTAATATTTTTGCGGCAGAGCATTGGCTGCGGAGTTTGCAGAAAAAAGAACAAAACTTTTCAAAAATTGCGTTGAGGAGGTTGATAGTCATTTTTGTTTCACTTTTTTGGGAAAGTCAAACAGGGGTGTTAAGGGGAACAGTGTAGTTAGTGAAATACGAATGTTCTATGTGTATAAATGACTTTCTATTCTATTACAAAGTAAAGACACAGAGAGATGACTTTAAAGGAGCAGAAGCTCCTCAGACAACTTCGCAGAGTTAAGCACTAACTCTGCGTCATCCCTCATCCCTCGTACACGTTATAGGTATAATCACAGTTTAGCGAACTATCCTCCTCCGTCATCAGACAGAGACAGAAGACAAAGAATAGCATTCATATAACAACTAATTGGCGAATCATAATGTGATCGTTCTTCTTTTCTGATCCCTGTTGTTTAACAACCATGGTCGGATTGTTTTCAGACTCCTAAAGTTTCGATTTAGATTTACCTTACACAAAAGAATGCTGAGAAAATACCGTCCATTTACCCTTAAGCTTTTGCATAAAATAAAATTTAATGTTATCGCACCCACAACCCTTTAAATTTGTATATAACATGTGTTTGTGCACTCATTTGACGTTATCTCTTTTACGGTGGAAATAGTTTCTACAGTCCTTTTCATCACTGTCAAAATTTTCACTTTGTGAATACTGACTTCATTTGCCGTCATTTCAGTGTTGGCAGTAAGATGGCATGAAACCAAGTCTGAAAGTAAAAAAGATCATTCATCAATATGTTCCTGAAGTTCCGGGATACCTTTTTAATTACTAAAGTTGACGCTTACTGCTGAAGTGCTCGTCAATTTTGCGTGTGTTATGAGCTAGGGTGTCTTGCTGGATAACTATTGTCAAACGAATACTATTGATTCCCCATGTACGAAATTGTGCAGGCTAATAAGCTAGACATAGTTCTCTTCTCCAGTAGTCAACAATAGAAAACGATTTTGTTGTCTTCCGAACCTGTCGAGGTGAACATCGTCTTAACCCTTAGTTACCATACTGGGGTCTATGCATGAGACCGTGGCATTATTCTAAATCGGCACTACTTCTTTATTTTGGATATTATTGGCGCAACCACTCAAATTTAGTTTACTTTGATATAGATACCTGTGCATGCGGTCAGATAAGTTAGTTTGCCCAGAGCTGTGGAGCCGTTAGCGTATGAAATTAGCTTGGGGTCTAATTGACCCCAGTGTGTTATTTAAAGATGGATATTTCAAGTGCGCAGCTTTACTGTTACATTGAATATTTCCAAAAATAAAAATGTCCAACCACGACTTACAACACCACCCTCTGGCCTAGAGAGAAATAGATTTGGAAATTCAGAATATTTTGTTGAAAATGCAGAGAAGAACCTTGTTGGAGACCCGGTTAGCAAGTCCCATTTATGAATAACATAAAGACTTAATTTGTCTGAACTGTAGTGCCGAAAAGTAAAGAGTTTATTAACTTAAAAAAAGGTACTTTAGACACATTATACTCGAATCACAAAGGTTTTGTTATTTTGTCTTCATTTTTTTGTTTCCATTTATCAGTGTGTGCCTTAATTTTCGGTTGAGTTTAGTTTTTGTCACATTTGTGTAAACAGTTCCTCATGAATTTTGTCTGTTTTTTATTTTTCTGAAATCTTAAAAAAATATACTTTAGTAATGAATTAACTGAATGAAATTGTAATTAGTCGATCCGTTAGTATCTTACCTTATTCGGCGATAGTCATATTTTATACATTTCTCATCAAAATTAGATTATCGTTTTCATGAATGTGGCGGCGAGGTGCCTTACTTGAATTGAACTACTTGTCAATTTTGTGCATATTCTGAGTTAGGGTACATTATATAGCGAATAATTTCATATTTGTTTACTTAACATAGGTCTCTCAAGATATAACAACTTAGCCATTTCCCCTAAGACCACCAAAATTATTGTGGGACTTACCACAAACTTCAGACATATAGGTACATCCCCCGTCCCGATGCTTTGAACTAAACATAAAACTCTCATACTGTTTGAGACTTAACTGTACCTCCGTCACTGGGTCATCCTAGTTTGGTAGTTCAGTCGTTTGGTAGATTTGCTACTCAAAGCTTCTGTAGAATATAAGTTAGTAACCTAACTTAGTTGCTTGTTTGGTGTTTTAAAAAGCCAAACCGAAGAAGCTACGCGATGAATGGTATCCAACTTAATAACTGTTGTCCCATATTAATATACTATACTAATAGTTCAAGGCATCCATACAGTATAAATAAGGGAGAAGTACGATTTTAAATCCGTTGTGAAGAACGGCATTTACTGGAACTACTCACTCCCCAAGCTTGATTACCTATAAAATGTTATGTGTGTTCGGCGCCTGTTCAGGTGAACATTATCTTAAAGGAGGAGGAAGAGCGGACTAAATAGCAGAATCCCCTCTCTCCCCAGAGAAAACATCCTCGCAGGCTCATCCATGAAGTCTGCGTCATCCCCTCGTACAGTACCTGTTATATAATCAGAGTCTTCCATCCTCTGCAACCCTATCCTCCTTCGCAATCAGACAGAGACAGACCTCAAAAAGGACTGAATGGAGCGTAGTATTTTTTCAACTCGATTTCGCCAACAGACTCTCATCTCAAACAAGGGCAGAGTGTGGCAGTCTCTCGACACTGATTTTTTTTCTTTTAGTGTGTCATAGGAGGTATAAAGGGTATGGTGATAATACGGGACCCTCGGAAGCTGCTGGGTTCAACTAAGTATGCTTCAGGAGAGTTTAATGATGTCAAAGTAATTCTCGTGATGTAAGTATGGAATTTCTAAGGCGATATTTTCGTCGCAATTCTTCCAGTCATTTATAACTTTTAGCACATATTTACTTACAGACCATATAGAGACGCTTCGCGTAGCAAGGAATAGTCTTTCTATAAGAGCCTTTTGGCCAAGAAAATTGCAATTATATTTTCTTTATCGATTCATGATGATTAACTATGGTCAGCGATAACACTCAAACTCCCGGTATTTCGATGAAGAAGAATACTGCCTTTTTACCTTTAACTCTGCGCTCCAAATTGAATTTCATGTAGATGCACACAAAACTACTTGAATATTTGTGTAATTTGTAATCCTTCGGTCAATTAATACCATATCTGATCTTATTTCACTATAGTCATGTTTTTTACAGTTAACAGTCCTCAGCAGAATTAGAATTTCCTTTTTGTGAATCTGGCACTGACCTCATTTGCCTTCAAGTTAACTGTAGCTGCCAATGTTTACTTATTAATATATCTTAATATATGACTCGTACTATTTCACCACCCTTGGAGATTCTGCTAAATATCTCCAGACCATACATATCCCTAGTTAGTAAATTTCTTTTGATAGATCTGCTATTCGAAATATCTGTGGAGTTAATTTAAATATGAAACATATTTGTTTGGTAGTTCAAAAAAGCCAAACCGAAGAAATTATCCCATAATTGTTTGTCCAAGTTAATAACTGTCCTCCGATAGCAATATATCATACTACCAATTTAAAGCATTAATACGGTTTAAATGAGGGACAGTACTACTTTTGTGAAGAAGAGGATTCACTGGAACTGCTCATTCCCCATGCTTGATTACCTATAATAGTCGATATGTTTTCGACACTTGTCCAAGGTGCACACATCGTCTTAAAGGAGGAGGAAAAACGAACTAAATAGCAGAACCTCCTCTCACCCAGAACACAACTTCGAAGTCTCACCCAGAAAATCTGTGTACGTCTACTTCCAGAACAGTCAGGTAAAAAAAAACATGAGAGAAGAGAACATGAAGATCCGCATAGCAGTACAGTAGAAATTAGTCGCGATTTGGGCATTGGTCACACATCTGTGAAAAGGATCAGGGTCACAGTTATACGTAAATGTATTTGCCATGTTAAAACACGGATTCCCATTTCGAAGAGAACTCACTTGATTTTAAAAACTAAGACCTTAATGAATGAAAACTATTTGCGATTTTCTCAAAAAAGTTTTTTATTGTGCAAAAAACCTCGCAATGCAAAATTGTACATTCTTCAAATGTGTGTAATTTAACAACCAAACACAATATCAAAAAAGGCCAAATAGGTGTCAAAGCGCAAGCTTTCATCTTCAACTTGTTTTTTGAATAATTACTGAGAGTTTAAAGGTAACGTCAGGAGCTTGGAAATACGAAAATCATTTTTATAGTCACCTTTGTACCTTACCTTTGGACCTTTTAACCTTACCTTTGGATTTTTGGACTTATCCTGCCTCATCCTAGACATACACACTGTAGAAAGGGAATAGGCGGCCATGTCTCCTCGCTAACACGGGAATAAGTCTTTTCCTTGATTCTCAATTTCGCGCGCTATTATACCCTAGAGCCTTAACGAAGAAAAAATATCATCCTTATCACGTGCACCTAAATCAACCACTCCAAGGACAAGCAGAATTTCTGTAATTGCGGTCGTGTCCGACTCCACGAAGATGTACTCTTTTTTAACAGTGTCGTTTACCGGTGAATCTACATTTCATAATAATGGCGATATAAACCGGCATAATTTACATTTCTACGCTGTACGCTAATCCAAACTTTGAGAGGTCTGTTGACCACCAGAATAGATAGAGTCTAAACATTTGGGGTTTGTGTTATAGGAAACCACACAATAAGTTTTCCAAAGTTTTATAAATGAAAATTGGGAAACCTGCTGGAAAATTTACCACAGTCAATTGTTTCGCCTACGAGCCACACCACCTACGATTTTTCCAATTCCTACATTACAGAATAATTACCAAAATCGTAAGTATCTTGAATACCATCAAAGATAGATAGATATACTGAGATAAAAGTGAAACGGAATTTAAGTCTACATCCACTGATGTGAAACTTATATATTAGATTTGAAAAAAGGTCTTACCGTTTTAATCTTTTCAAATTTGACTATAGATTTAATGTGCCTTTGAGGCAACGATCTTTGTGAAACATAAGTACGTTTCCTGTTCGTTTCAGGACCGAAAACCGCATCTTTTGCCTTGCTTAGTTTCCGAGATACTATTTAAAAGTATTACAAACGTCAAATTTTCTAAAGATTGCTCAATAGCTCCGAAAATAGGGTTCATAGACGTAAACCATGGTCGACAAGTTGGACCTAAAAATTGATGCTGAATTCAAAAAGGTAATCTATTTAAGATTAGGAAGTTACCTACTTCCGGTATGTCCGGATGTCTACCATGTTTGAAATTATTTTCCACAGGTACACCATTTGAAAACAAACGTATTTTATTTCAAACCTTTTCTTCTAATTCAAACGGTAAGGCTGCTTGAAAGCACCATTCGCTTATTGGACCACCCTGTATATACCCCCTCCCATAATGTTATTACTACGCCACTAAGTTATGGTCACGTAAACCTCGGTCATTTGTTAGATTTTCTCTACTCGAATCAACTGTAGAACCTAAATTAGTTAAATGAAGTAAGCAAGTTACTTGTTTGGTGTTCCAAAAAAAGCTAAACCAAAGAAACTACACCATGATTTATACTATAGGAATTCATACAGTATAAATGAGGGTGCAGTACTACTTTAAACCCTCTGTGAAGAACCAGAATTTACTGGAACTACTCATTTCTGACGCCTAATTGTCTATAAAAGTTTTCGGCACTTTTCCAGGTGATCACGTCGTCCTAAAGGAGGAAAAGCAAACTTGATAGCGGAATCACCTCTCTCCCCGGAGGACAACTTCGCAGACTCATCCATAAACTCTGCGTCATCCCCCCGTACAGTGTCTGTTATATAATCAGAGTTTTGCCTCCTCTGCAACCCTATCCTCCCCCGCAATTAGACAGAGACAGAACGCAGAAAGGGCTGAATGGCGCGTGGTATTTTTTCATCGCGGTTTCGACAACGGACTCTTATCTCAAACCAGGACAGAGTGTGGCAGTCTCTCGACACTCTGATCTCTTCCTTTTAGTGTTTCGCGAGCCGCTGGAAAGCTAGGTCAGCGTCGGTGGAAATCGCGTCGGGAAACTCACGTGTAATCGATCTGTTTACAGACGCTGAATCTCATCTCTGTCTCTCGTTTTATAAGTGGGTTTCCCTCCACATTGACAACCACTTGTGCATCAATGGTGGTGTGATTGGCTTCGCCTCCCTTCTGCCAAATTAACAGGTTGGTTAATTGTAACTTACTAATCGTAGTAGATCGTTGCGGAAAAAGGCTGATGTTTAACTTCTGATTTTGTTCAAAATTAAATCAACAATATCTTCCTCATAAATTGTGATCACTTTTATTAATTGTTGTTATTTAAAATAATATAATTGTCAGAGAAAAAAAAACTGACGCCAGTCCTATGTAACTTCCTTTTAAGTTCGCCGTCGTGTACATCACACGCAACTTTCTTAGCCTCAATGAAATTTCAAATATTTGATAGCTACATTGTGAAAAAAGTAGGTACTACGGTTGGTTTATCGGCAAAAATTTGGCGTTTAGTATGTAAACATTAGTATGCTTTCCAAAATTGTTTTTACTCACCTTTATAGTTGATTTTAGTAAAACTGCAAAATTTGCATTATTTATAAGAAGCGGTGCTAAAAAATCTACCTTAGCAATAGTAAATAATAATAAATATGCTAATTATATGTTATTTGGTAATATTTGCGACCACCGAATCATTTCTTAAGACCACTTTATACAGATATCAATTTAATAAAAAGAAATAAGGATTAAAAGCCCACGACTTTTTTATTACAAATTATCAATTTAGACATATTTCTTGCTAGGCCTTTTTGGGGCGCACCTAATTTTTTTAATATAGATTCTGTAAATTGTGTTAGAAGTTCCGAATGATTAAAGAGTAACCAATTCTTTAGTGCTACTTAATATGATATCTATCAGGTTTTTTCGGGTATATCAAATTTTATATATTTTTTTAAAACCATTTTGAATTTCATCATATAATGATCTTTAAGGGTAAGCCCTCGGGTAAGCCATAGTCGTATTGGTAATCTTTTATTTGTTCAACGATATTTTTTGCGAGGTTTATTAGGTACACCAATTTTTCAAGAACATTTCGTTTTATGTGGATTCTATTCTTATAATAGTTGTTAGTGTAATATCTGCTTTTATTTGGATGCGGGGGGATAGTCTGACTAGCCATGGCTTGTATACACGTATTACCGTTTACTCCTAGAAAAATGGAAGAAATAGTTTTTATTTACATATTTGGTAACAAATTAAGCAACATGGTTATGCTAAGTAACTAAACATTTCCATGCGGATATGACTACATTATGTATCATCTCTAAGAAAAATGGGTAATGGATTTCTACTCAGCCAGCATTGGCTTATGAGAACCTGACCAAAGGTTGGGCGTCTTTCTGCCTTTTTTGTCAGAGCCTGCTACAAAACTTTTTGCTTGCCTGCAATCATCTGTCTTTAACCAAACTTTCGCAGTTCGTTGTAGGCCCCCTAATGTGGTGGATGGTCAAGTTGTTGGTTTCAGTTAAACAGACTGTGCGCACGTCTGGCATATTGAGGTCTAATTCTGTTGAGGCTTGCATGAAACCAGAACCAGGTGATGTTTCTAGTATAGGTCTCAAGCTCCGTTTATCCGTTCCAGGCTAAGATGTTCACTAGGCCAAAGTCAGTCAAATGCAAGAATCATGGGCTTCTAAGAGATGGGTGTCTGGAATGAAAGCCTATCATTGTATCTAATGTGTATGAATTTAAATAAAGTTAAACTTTGGTAGACCAAGTACACTTCAGCACCACAATAAGCGCACTAAGTTCCTTTACTTGAGATTGGCGTAAAGGTACCTTTAATGAAGTTCATAGTTTGGAGTGAAGCAAAATTGTCCCCTAACTGTATACTGTAATTATAAAAGATCCCCTTTGTGATTAGAAATGCTCTTGAAATTTACATTGAACGGATTTTGAACATCTAAGAATCATTACTTCTTGCTACCGCCTTCTCGCTTCTCAAACTAGGTTACCGAAACCAATTAACTTCCTGGTAAACAAATCATTAATCTTACCCGATTTACACAAACCCTGCGTTTATGAATTAGATACAAAGATACGGCACGAATCACATAAATTCAGTATAATTATTGTAAAGACAGAATGTCCGCATTTAACTTCTAAGCACGCATCCCGGGGTGCATCTAGACGCTGCAACAAGTTTCATAAATTTTTGCTTCAAAACAAGTTTATTGAAACCTATTGTTTTGAAACATGTTGCAAAACATCAAGGCGACAATGGAAACATGGTTATAAAAAATGAAAATTGTTTTAAAACAGATAGATTTACTCTGTTTTGAAACACGTTGTTTCACAGCTTGCTGCATAGTCTAAATGCGATTTAGAACCTATACTGCGGCTGTTTATTATGATATGTTTTACTTTTTGTGCGTTTTGTGATACCTAAATAACGTAAATCCACGTCACTCATTTCCCTTGGTCTGTCGGTCCATCGGTCTGTCAGTCTGCCAATCTGTCGGTATGTCTGTGTATCTGTTGGCGTCTTTCTAGCCTTTTTATCTCGATAACCGCTGCATGGATTGTGATAAAACTTTGGGTAACGATATCGCTTTGGGGTCGTAGTATTTAGTGCTGCTATAACTTTGTAAATAGATGCTTGGGCGGCAGAATAGTTAGCGAAAAATAAAAAATTTCATATTTACCTCAAACCTCACTTTTAGGCGAGTTGGTGGTTCCTGATCGCTTTCCACATTTTTGTAGAGGGGGTAAAATTGGGATAATTTGAGGGTGGGGCGGGGGGGGGGTTGTGAAAGTGAAAAATTTGTTGTATTCGAAGTGGGCTCTTCGTCGCCTTGTAAAGGAACGATATACACTTTTAAGCTTTATCCGAACCGTACCGTCGGTTGTGCTATAGTTCGATAAAGTCCACGGTTTTTGACAATTGTGATAATGGCGGTGAAACTAGTATACAGTGTATGTATTGTACTCACTATTGTATATAAAGCCGTCCTAATTCTGTTTGGGGTACCCTAGGGATCTCTGATAATTTACTACATTTTTTTAGTGGTTTTTACGAGCCGAGGCTATGATACCCCGCGATATTTTATTGCCCTTTAAAGATTGATACTGGTAATTTAATAATTTTTTTAATTATCAGAGAATCGGCATACCATGTGGTTAGGATATCAGTTGAAGATTACGAAAGTTTTTGTGTTAGACGAGGTGTTAGATTTTTATTTGCGGGTGTGCGAGCGGGCGATGATATGGTCACAAGGGAATCTCAGACTATCGCTTCATGCTATGGGAAAATAATAAAATGGTATCACTCTAATGTGTGGGAAGTACTGAGTCGATCAACTTGATCTCGTATTTTCACTGGTCTTCAAGAAAAACCACATTTGCTTGAAAAAAACTTCGCTTCTACTACCTGTTCGACGGACTCCATTTTGGGGCTGTTGCAGCCAGTTCCTGTTCCAATCTGTCTTTAAGTTGCAAAAATATGCAAGACGATGTATTGTAGGTGCTTCTTCTAGAGATCATTGCAGGCCACTTTTTATCCATCATAAAATCTCAACACTGTCATCTCATTTTATACTGGAGACTGCCGAGCAACTTGCCGAACAAATGATATTCCACTATAACATCAATATACTCCATTCATCGCTCGTGCGAAATTCAATCATATACAATAGCGTCAAAATTTATAACTACTTATCATAAAATTTTAAAGCGATAACAGATATTCCGAGGTTCCGTAAAACGTTGAAAAACATACTAATAAAATAACACAAGCATTCTGCTTACTGGACGAAAATTTTGATTTCTATTTTCCTGAAAGAGTAAACTAGCTATTACCCGATATGGCATTTGTCTGTGGAATGTCACTAAATATTTAAATTTGTGACTGTCTTTTAACTACTGTATTTATTTTTATTTGTAAGTATTTGTATTTTATTATGTACTTCAGCTTGGTTTGTCAACAATATTTTTTATATATCTTGGACAATTAATCATGTTTACACTACTACTACCAACACTTGACAAACATTACTTTGATAAAGGCCCCAGAAATGGCCGAAACGGTAACTGAAGTCTGAAAAAACGATGAAATACGCGAACATCAAATAACCGTGAACCTTTTATAATTATTTGGTATTCCATGTCGGAAGGAGGGTGACTTTAAATGAACCGCTTAATTCAGAAACCCCGCATATCCCAAAATCACTATTTTAAGGAAACCTGAAAAAAAACTGATTTATTTGAAAACGACTTGAAGATCGATAAAAATAGCTACTCCAACACAAAGTATGTGTATCTGCTGTCAACTCTCGAACAAAAGAGAAGTGAAAGGTCCTCCGATGCTGTGACAAAAAAAGAAATGGCGTTGGACAAGTGGGGTTTCTCAAATAAATGCATAGCTTTTTTGCAAATCATTTTGTTTGATTAGTGATCTAAATTACAATAACATTATATAGACAAAGACAGGTCAGTTTTCATGCTGAACATCTTCAGCTGTGTATCAGCAGTAGTTGGCCATTCAAATATTTTTGTATATTATTTAAGGGGTGGGACAAGTTTTGATAACTTTGAAAGTTTTATTACAAATATCTCTTAAAAGTTTTGCTACATATAACTTGAATAATTATGAGATCAACATTCAATAAGCACCATCTATTACTACAAATATAATATATTATTATTTATTTTCAGCCGAAACACTAGAAGTTTTATTGTTCCGAATTAATGTGGTTTTAAATACTAGCGAGATAAGACGTGATGCGTCTAGTTTCGCACACATACTTCAACTTACCAATTTTTACAAAAGTAATTACTTTTCATCAGTTGAATATTTCCTGTATCCCCGAAATTGTGCTACAATAAAAATAGATCAACAAAAATAGACTATACGCTAATATATTAGCGTATGGAGTTGCCTTGATTCTCTTTGAGTCAAATTATTTTTATCACTTTATGATGGCAGGCACATTATTTCTCTTTGCTGGTTGACATTAGGGGAATATAATACCATACCATACTATCACAAAGCAGTAAAAAGACATACAGATCATTGAACTTCACGAAGTCTTGTTTTCGTTTTACATACATTTATGTCGGAAATTCTTTTTAAAACTGACCAACTGGCCAACAAAGTAACAACTGACCAACAATTTTAATTGTTATTGAATAATGATTTAGTATGATAGTCTGTAGAAATTATATAAGCAGCAAGATCATTCTTGTACGACAATCTATGTTAGTCATTTACGCCTATAATATCTGTTTTTATTCTTGCCCGCGCGTAATCTCAGTAATCGCTACACCAATATTGGTGAAATGTAGGGTGTGGTTTACATTGGGATTATATTGTAGGTAATGCTTTTGAAAATCGGACCATTGGCGGCCGAGTGTTGAGCAAAAATAGCCTAGTTTTCTTTGCTTAAGAAGGTCTTATCATTTTGCATTCTTTGGGAAAGGGACCAAGATTGGATCAAACCATAGATGAGAGAAGTATCGTAATTGCGCAAAGGTTCTGCGAGATTATTACCTTTTGGGCACTGCACTGGTTTATTTGTATACCGACATAAATGTTTTCATTGCCCTGCTTAAAGCTGATCTTGATGGTATGTTATAATTTTCAGATTATCTCTTAACCTATTGTACTTTGTGGACCTTTGGGATTTGAAATATTTCAACACATATTACACTTAGTTGATGGGAGTCTACTAGTTAAAACTGTAATTAAATCTCAAGCCGTCTTACTGGATTGATATAGACACGAAAAGTGTCGTTTTTCGGTATCACATTGGCGATTTGGCAGAGGAGTAATAAGTTTTTTTTATGGTCGGCCTCCCGCAAAGGCTGAAAGCCTATGGCGCTGTAGAAGCGCAGCGAGAGGGCAAATGTCTGTTCACGTTAGATTTGAAACGCTGCAGGTTGTAGCCGTCGGGAAACAAATTGCCCGGCAGCTGATTCCACAGCGTCGAAGTTCTCCAAAAGAAGGAGTGCTGGAGGAGACTGGTTCGGGGAGTAAGGACCTCGACCTGGTAAGGATGAGCTCGCAGAGCTTCTCTAGTATTCCTGGTTCGGATGGCCTTTGGTGTTATTACCTGGGAGAGCTCACTCGAACATCTTCCATGATAGAATTTGTAAAACAGACATAGGTCAGCCACCCTCCTTCGATGTTCCAGGCTGTGGAGGTCCTTTGTGAGGTTAGGCGTATCGATTAATCTAATTGCTCTTTTCTGGATAGTGTCCAGAAGCTTTAGAGAGTGCTTCGGAGCACATCCCCATACATGGGAGCAATACTCCAGCGATGGTCGGATCTGTGCCTTGTAGAGCAGCACCAGTTGCTCTGGTGGAACAAAACTCCAAGCTTCTGGGATGCCGTTTTAGCAATACTGACGACGTGGTCGTGCCAGGACACGTTATTGTTGATGATGATTCCCAAGAGCTTGACGGAAGGTGATTCGACTATGGGGTGACCCTCCATTTCCACGGTTGGTAAGCCATCGTGAGACTTCTTTGTCAGTGTTGTTGCCTGAGTTTTTTGTACGTTGAACTGTACTTTATTTGCTAATCCCCACTCGACAATTGTTTTGATATCAGCGTTGATCTGTGAGGCATGCTGCTGTTGCCGACGTACCGTCTCCTGGGATGACAGTGGCTTGCCTGGTTCCATGCACGACACTAATGTACTGTCATCTGCGAAGGTGTAGATTGGATTGGATGTTATTTCCAGCAGCTCGTTGATGTACAGCAGAAACAGTGTAGGGGATAGGACAGATCCCTGAGGAACACCGGCGTTTATTGAAAATACGTCTGATGAACAGCCCTCGACTACAACAAACAGAGATCGATCGTTCAAAAAGCTATTCAGCCACTGGCGCAGGCCAGGTGGTAGTCCATAAGCAGCAAGCTTGACCAGAAGTCCGTCATGCCACACTCTGTCGAAGGCTTTCGATATGTCAAGTGCAACAACACGGGATTCGTCATGTTTGTCTATTGCTCTGTTCAACAAGTGAGTGACGTAGGCAAGGAGGTCACCTGTAACCTGTGCTTGCGGAAGCCATACTGGCGATCATTTATGATGTCATTGTTGTCCAGGTATTTCAGGAGCTGTGTGTTCGTGACAGTCTCCATAACCTTAGACATGATGCTGAGAAGAGCCACAGGTCTATAGTTGGTGGGATCAGTTTTTTTGCCTTTCTTAGGAATAGGTTGCATGCAGCCAATCTTCCACGAATCGGGAAACACGCCTCGTTGATACGAAAGTTTGAAGAGCTTGCAAAGAATAGGTGCAAGCTCAGCGGCACAGCGTTTAAGGACAAATGGCTGGAATTTGGTCAGGACCAGTAGCTTTATTGGTGTTCAGTTTTTGGAGGGTGCTTTTTACATCTCGATGTTGAAATTTGGCCTCTGCCATTCTCGAGTTCACGCTTAGGGTGGTGGTCGGAGTACTTCCTTGAAAGTCTACAGTAGAATTGGCTGCGAAGAGCTTCCCCAAGATGTCTGCTTTTTCTCTAGGAGCAGAAGCGATGGACTTGTCCTCTCTGGTCAAGGGTGGTATTGACGAATAGGAAAAGTTCTGACTAACAGCCTTAGCTACAGACCAGAATGTTCTGGACGAACTAGGACATGAGAGGAGCTTGTTCTGTGTTTTTTGGTTGTGTTCCTCCTTGCTGCTGTCAATCACGCGTTTGCAGTGATTTCTGGCGTCGATAAAACTGCGGTGGTTCTCGGCATTTGAATTTTTCCTCCATTCTTTGTAATGGTGGTTTTTAGAGGAAACTGCATCTCTACAGCGCTGATTGAACAATGGCTTGTTTTTGGAGGGATGCTTGACGACATGAGGAATATGGGCTTCCATGCCAGATATTAATACCTCTGTTATTTCTTGGGCGCAAGCTGATGGGTCTCGTGACTTGAAGCAGACATCGTTCCAGGGTAAGGACTGGTAGTATTCTCTTAGGTCGTCCCAGTATTAAAAAACAAGTAAATGTTACGAACTCTTGGAGCCGCTCTCGATAATTTTTTCAGGTCAAATTGGTGTGGTGACGTGGGTGACAGGTTGGCGGATATCCACATTTTTTTGTTATTCTGTTCATTAATTTTGGTTATTACCCTTGGTTATTACCATAGCATTATGACCAGCGTTCACTGAGTTCAAAGGGCTTATCACTTTTTGGTACACACCTAATAATCCTGTATCAATAATACTTCTATTTTAGATAACATTATTATTCGAAAACGACTAACTTACTTTGATTTGCTGGACCAAATTCACATGAAATTTACATAACTTTTCAAACTATGATACTAAAATTATGGATATCTGTTCAAAGTTTGAAACCCCATAAAAATTGATCAATTTTGTGCATGTATGTGAAAAACATTTTTTTTAATGAGACTATCGGGATAGAGGTTAGTTGCGTACAATTGTTAGTTACTAGGGATCACCTTATACCTTTAGTTTAAGGGTGCAATGATAATTTAGCAGGACTAAAACGGTATAGCAGTAAGCTATGCGAAACAAGAATGTGTAAGAGGTGCATGGTAAATCAAATTAACTCCATTTTAATTCAATTTTGAAGCAGATATCTTCAACTGATTGAGCTCAATTTTCGTGTACACGTTTAGTTTGGATGCCAATACGCGACAAGCTGTGTTTAAATCCAATGTGGCAGACCATCCAAGATAACGTAATAGTCATTTTTTATGCAATTCTACAATATAGGTATCAAATAAAAAGGATTAATAAGACTAACTCGAAAAATAATGTGACGTCATTCTAAATCCAATAATAATTATGGCGGACTATCCAGGATGGCAGAATAGTTATTTTTTATGCACTTCTGCAATATGAATATCAAATGAAAGGGCTTGCTGACCGAGAATAATTAGAAAAATATTCTAACGTCATTCAATCCACTATGGCGGACTTTTGAAGTTTTTTATGCTTTCCTATAGTATGGGTATACTAAACGAAAGGGTTCGCTGGAAATAAAAATGCAGGTTAATAACTAAAAAGCAAAAAATAAATTAAAATAAAAACTTTTAATAATGCTTTTATTTAAATGCTCTAAAAAGACGAAAATAAAATTCTCTTTTAAAGTTTCATAGTTATAGCCTCATTATATACAATTTATATGATCATAAAAGCTTGTTGCGAGGTTTGTGTAAGTACCTATAAGTATTTAATCAAACTGGAATTTTACAACAGTTATTAAACTTAGCAGATTAAGTTGCCCAATGAAATAGGTACTACACCTTTTTCCGCAGTAGTTTCTAAAGCGTCAAGTGATAATTCAAAACGGTCAGGTTAATTTTTCAACTCGTCACTTGTAATTTTAAACTGTCAGGTGTAATTTATACCTGTCAGTTTGAATTTACAATTGACGAGTTGGAAAATTAGTTTGACTGTTTTAAATTATCACTTGACGGTTTAGAAACTACAGCTGGAAAAGGTGCAGTTTATTTACAGGCCGCGCGACAAGCTTTTATGATCATATCAAATTTTGTATAACGACGAGGCTATAAGACGATAGTTAAAATTGTAAAGAAACATTTTATTTCCTTCTTTTTAGAGCATTTAAATAAAAGCTTTATTTCTTTTAATTTGTTTCTAATTTCGAACAAGTTTACCGTCATTACGGCCCTGTCCATGATATTCGACATTGACCTGTGTTCTTGAACTCTGCTGTCTAGTTAGTTGTCTATCGTCTGAAGCAGTCTTTGCCAATATCACGGCTCATGTTGCACTTTCACTTTTGGTGCATTCTACGAGGGAAGTCTCTTAAGAAGTTTATACGTCAAGGCTTTATGTTTGCTTTTACTTTTTTCTGCATTTGTGCGAAGTTGCTTTCTTCTTTTGAAAGTGAGACCTGTTGGAAGACACATTCGGGAAGCCTTTCCAGTCAGTTGACCTTACCACCTTTAGACACAGTAATCTATACCAAACTAATCTTTAATAATTTGATATTGATTGATTGAAAAGTATTTGCTAAAGATAAGATTCAAGAAAAATGTGCATAATTATTCGATGACTGTTCCACTTTAAGTTTTCTAAGAGAACGACAGGGTGTTAAACGATATGAAACTCAATGTTATGACAATAATAATCTGTATTAGTACTGTGCGCAAAGATTGATATTTAGTATTGATAAACAGCAGATTGGAGGGTTGCGAATGACTGTTTTAGCTAAAATTAACTAGTTTTATGCCCAACTGATTTTACTCAAACAGTGCTCCGTTTCTCAACCTAACTGCCTAATACACCTCGGTAAAATTGTAATTAATTTATAATTTCGTGCTTCGTATTTTCATTGAAATATAACATTAACCAAGTTATATTAAACTGTTTATTGTAGACCCGTCTTCAGGTGCTTTTCTTAATTATTTCGCAGCAATTCCGACTTCGCATGCATTGATTAAAATTGACTGAGGTATTGCAAGGATATAAGATGCTCCCCTCATGTTTAGCTTAGAAATAAGTTCACAGTGCTTCTAAGGCAATTTTGAGGTGGGTCTGTAAAGTACAGAATAACACCAATTCCAGTACCACCATTTTTGTGGATACAAAAACATTTGGAGATACCTCCTCCTCCACTTTCTCCGCCACCCCAACCTATTGTTTGCGAAGTAAAGAGGATTCTCACTAATAGACTGAGAGCCAATGGTCGACTGATTTACGGTATTTTATTTAGCAAACTTCATATTGGTGCTAGGTATACTATTACATCTGCCGTAGGTGAAATGGAGATTCACTATCCCCGGCGACGCTTCCTTTGCCGTTTTGATATACTGAAGTATACTCTTTTTTTGTATAAAAATTCAGTAGCAGACATTTATTCCGGTTCCTAATGTGTTTTAAAAAACCTCAAAAGTTGAAAATCTTATGGGATTTGACGTTTATTTTTATTTTGTATGTTGCAACCCACCTGCGTGTCTACCATTTAAAAACTACATTTATAATAAAAATGATGTAAATAATATACATATATCATCTTCATCCTTGCTAAAATAATGCAAATTTATATATAAAATTTTCAACTTTCGAAATTTCACAAAACACTTTAGGAACCGGAATAAGTATCTGTAGTCAAGTTTCTGAATAAGAAAAGGTATATACTTCAATATTTTGAAACGGCAAGCTTGCTAGAATCACGTTATAGAAGCCACTTTTGACTATTTTTAATTAGCGCGACCGAGCCAGACATAGCGTCTGCACATGCGTTGGAGCCCGCCTATGTGTCTGCCTTTTAAAATCTACATTTCTAATAATAATGTGAATGACATTTTCATCCCTGCTAAAGTAACGTAGATCTTTATTATATAATTCTCAACATTTGAAAGTCACTTTTGAGCTTTTGGACGCGTTCAAAGGAACTGTCGCCGGAGATAGTGAATCCCCATTTCACCTACGGCAGGTGTAGTAGGATACCTAGCCTCAATAAGAAATTTGCTAAAATACCCTAAGTTTGCCGATCACTGGTTCGACTATACCTAATATATCCTGTAGAGTAGTACATTCAATTACGGTATTTTAACTTCTATCGCGACATGACTACGATTTCTTCCCATTTTGTAAGGTACTTCTTCACTTGCTTGATAAATCAAACGATAAATGTTTGCAAAAGTTATATTGACTGAATCTGAAACTGGATATTGTTGTTCCAACCTAGTGTTATAGCTGCCATACATAGCTGATATTCTATTTATCTTAATATCTCATGCGTGTTTTCAATTTAATTTGCTTTTATATTGAATTAATAAACAAGACATATAGCTCAGTAAACCATATTGATATACATATTGCTAAGATCAAAACAGACGGTGTTCGAAAAATTCCTGCACCAACATATATATACATAAATATTATGTTGTAAACGGCAGAACTGTCAAAACGATAAGGCTACATCAACGGCAAAGGTATTTGAGGTAGAATAAAAAATAAGGTGCATATGACTGACCTATCTGTAAAGAGAACACAGACAACAGATAACGATTTTATGTAATTATTTGTTAACATTTTCCCATATCGTATAATAATAATGCACTGACAAGGCTATGCACCGTTTTGCTTTGTCAAATTATATAGACTATTTCATTTTACTGTCAATAGGCAAAAGAGTTGTAATTGGCGATTCCAATTACCGATGAGGGCGCTGGCGTTTGTAAACAAATATGGAGGATAGCAGGTATCCTGCACGCTGTGTCACGCTTTTAGAGGAAATGCGTGGCAATGAATGCTTTTATCATAGTCTTTTTTGGAGTGGCAACCACAAACACTACAGTTTGTATTAAACTTGCTAGCCTTTCTTGATTTGAAGCCTGATGTAGATGCCATATTCTTGACAATAGCGTATGAAGAAGGTCCGAAGAAATATACTAACACACTATATACCAATTAACAAAGCACAAACTCGAAAACACGACTGAACGAAGAAACATAAACGGCATATAAACGTTTAATGGCATGTTAATTGTGTGCCGTCCGAAATTCGAGTACCTGCTTTGTCAGTGTAGATTTTTGCCGCTAGAGGTCTCATCGATTTTTGGAATTGCCAATAGAGAAGAATGTCGCCATATATTTCTGGATGTTTATTCCAAAAAACTCTGTCACTCATTTCCGAAAGAGCTTCGTATTTCCCGAAATTTCACCCAGTCGTATCGGAGTAACAATAATAAAAAAACTAGTATTTCTAGTCTTTTTATAACATGGAATGGATTGTTTAGATACCAAAGAAATTTTTATTGTTGGTGGCTACTACAGCAGGGGTGCAAATATTTAAAAATGCTTTTCAAAAAGTCTAGTGGCGACGAAGCAATAACTAAACGTTGTGGAATGCTTTTCCAAATTTCCGATTTCCTTAAGCTTAGAAAAAGTATGTTCAATACACATTCCGATTACTCCCATAGTCTATAGTTAATGCTCATATTCGGGCTTTTCATGTTATAGCCTTTCATTTAGCGTGATTCAAAAATACGTGGGAAATATCAAATCATGGCAAATCGATAAATACTATAAAAATTTTGGTAGCGTTACTTCAAAGAATAGCGCCTTATCATAAAAAAAAAATCCCGAGTAAAGCTTTTGGCAATGGTATTGATGGCACCGCGGATGAAATTCTTTATCATTACTTGCATATCTTATAGCAGTGCTATCAAAAAGTAACAGTAAAAGGATAACATTATCTTTAGAATATGACAAAATAGTAACATCAAGTATGGAAAAAAAGATCCAAAGCCGATCGATCCGACTACAGAACTATAGCTCTGCTCTCTGTGATCAGTGTAAAGTGATGGAGAAATTCATCAGCCAAGAGCTCATCAAATACTTTGAGCTCCGTCACTTAATTAACAACAGCCAATATGGATTTCAACTTCAAATATCAGCTGGAGATGTCCTAGGTTACGTCACTTATCCATTGGTTTGGCGAGGCTCACGTCATTACTTCTTGCGACTTCCTAGCAGGTCAAAAAATTTGTGCCGTGGTAGACGGCTTCTCATCTTTCTTCCATAACATCCTCACTGGGCTACCGCAGGGATCGGTATTGGCTCCGACAGTTTTTCGGATGACAGTACTTTGCCTGCAGGCATCATGGTCGAGCTAGAGTACAGAAGGCTGGAAGTGGCTGCTTCGCTTTTGAAGGATGTGGAGAGCATTACCGCTTGGGGGCTCAAGAATATTGTAAAAATTAATGCTTCCAAGACTCAGTACTCTACGCTATCAAATAAAAAGTTCCCAAGCAGCACCCCATCTAATGAATCATTATGCTCTGCTAAGAAGTCACTCATTCAAGCTCTTAAAGTCAAAATTATAGAAAATCTGATCTGGCATCAACTTATTGCGTCAATGCAGCAGTTGCTGGGAAAAAGCTTGGATACCTATTCAGAGCCAAAAAGTACTTATCGTTTAACCTGCTCAAGCTGTACAAGACCTGCCCTGGAATATTGCTCTCTTATCTGAGGAGCTGCCCCCCACTACCCTGTCTATACTTGATGCCGTCCAGAGAAGGCCAAAACCGACTAATTGGTGACCCGACCTTAACGCGCCACCTCCAGCAGCTTTCTCGCCGACGTGCGGCTGGTGACCTCTAACACTTCTAGCGATATTCAAAGGCAGGTCCTTTGAGCTATCCTCTACAGGTTCGCCGCCGCTAAGGCGGTTGTTCTACAAACATAATGAACCGAGCGGTACGACCGCATATTTATTCTCTGGATGTCTAAGGCTTGGAGAGATATCTTTATTACATCCAAGTCGTAGACACAGATCTATTCTATTTTTGTTATAGCTATGACTAGTCGCCTAAGGCCGTTGTGAAGTAGTTCAAAGTTTTGTATACCTCGGTTCTTTGATCGGCAATTCGGGTAGCTGTGAAAATGAGATTCGACGGCGCATTCAACAGGCACGTGTGGCCATGACAAAGCTTACTAAAATATGGCGTGACCATAACATCACTAAAGCTACAAAAATGTCGCTGGTTCAGTCTCTTGTGTTCTCCATATTTTTGTATGCCTCGGAAACTTGGACTGTTCAAAAAGGCAGATCGAGTTCTCATAGATGCTTTTGAAATGTGGACATGGAGGAGAATGCCGAGAGTTCCTTATACCGCCCATCGAACTAACGTTTCCATACTGGATGAGCTCGGTAATCCAAAGAGACTATCCTCCATTGTGTCGACGAGAATGCTTACATTCTTCGACATATACACAGAAGCGATAATATGGAGAAACTTGTAGTTCAGGGTCATACCCCGAGTGGGTGGCGCCGGGGCCGTCCCCCTACACGCTGTGTGGATACGATGAAACAGTTGTTGGATATGAGTATCAAGAGCGCCACTAAACTGACAGTGAATCGCGAACGATGGCGGGCTACAGTGCACAAAACTATTGATAATATTTGTGTCGGGAATACTCTAGCTACGACTTAATGCATTTTACGAGTTAACAACATGTCTGTTAAGATATTGTGACTATGATGATGAGTCACCTAAGCAAATCTGTACGAATACATGACATAGAATGGAGTTGAAATCACTTTACATTTGGATGATTTTTATCTGTACACACAAATCATGATCACCTGCTCAATAAGTGGGACAGTACGTCAATATCAGAATTTACTTTTCGCAAATCGACATGCGCTGCTCGTGTGCAAATCAGTTAATGATGTTGTGTCTGACTTAACGTCATGGATATAGTTACATTTTTATGGGAGATATAAAGCAAATAGCGATAACTTCCACTCACACTTAAGGGGAATATATTTGTACTGAGTAAACAGTTATGTTCTACAAATTTGCACTAGCTTCGGAAGAAGCTGAATGTGTACCGTTCTGTCGCTTAAATCTTGGTAATTATTGGATACCTGGATTCTGCTCTGGAAATGGTCTACATCCTGGATATTATTAAACAGCTAAATGCTTTTAGAAAGGTCGATTATTAGGTAAATTTTTATTTATAAGGTATTGGTTATAAAGGCATCGTGCACCAAAGTTTCAATTTTTAAACGGAATACCTTGAATAATTCAACTCTTCTTTGAATTACAAACAAAAATTGTAAGCCAAACCGTTTTTAGAGTTATTCATAGATTCTATACTCAAGATGATAAAAGGAACTTAATAATTTAGGGATGCTCACAATACTGTTTGCAAACACAACACAACACTAAAAGGGTATGCAAAAGTTTTGGTGGGTGAAGCCTTTAAAAATCACAAACTCCTGATGTTTCTTTTTTCTAGTTTGCATTGGTTTTTCATCGTAGCTGTTTGGAAGAATTTCTTTAAGACTGTTAAATTTCAATTTCCTTTTTCCTACGGTTCCCATATGTATATTGAACGTCTAGGAAAATGCTTTATATCAATAAAACATTTTAAATAATCAAAACGCCATTCTCGAATAGTTTACATATTCAAGATTTTGGAATCTTTTTCATTTATGGTTTGAAACTCGGCCTACATTAAAGCATATGAAGCAATGAGTCAAACTACTTACAGCAGTTAGTTACAAATAAGTGTAGAATAAATGACTAATTATTCACAAACTATAAAAATGATGCATAACTCAAAATTCATCAGAGCTGTAAACATACTGATTAATCATATCTCTAATAAGGCCATATAACACTTAGAATATTAATATTCAATCCACAGCTTGCAATAAAATGCATCAAAAGTATCCATCTTTTCAACAAAATCTAATTGTTCAGATAAAAATGTGAAATCTTGCTAATAAATACACAATTTTGCAAGGCATAGCAGATTCAAATTCCAAAAGTTAGACGACTCATCCATTTGATGTTTTAAATTTGGTATAGCCATTTTACATCAACGGTTTCTTCGTGAACTTATTCACGAAATAATCCTTGGTCTTCAAGCTTCAAGCTTCAAGCTTCAAGGTCAAAGTGATTGTGTTTTCCAACTGGGAATAAAACTGTGGATTTTGTGACAGCGTGCAGTGGTGCCAACACTGTTAATTTGTTTGGCGACAAGGCAAGATCTATTTAATTTGTATTTTCATGTGTGGTGTTGGCAGTAAAACTGTCGATTTGATTGCAAATTTTTATTCAGAAAATGTTTAATAATATACAGAGACGGGTACTCAACTTCGCACGTTTGAATTTAACGTCAAATCCATGAAGAAATCCATGGACCTATTTGAAATTTTTGTTTTATACTTGTCAAATTTGGCAACTGAATCCATGAATAAAACCATAGATTTGTTGTTGATGTAAAACAGGTAGGTGTCGAGTGGGCGCAGTCATACATGTGAATAAATCAATATTATGCGTATTTTGTGAAATCTTATAGAAATACCTGTTATGTATGTAAATATACTGGGACATCATAGCTATGGTTATGCAAGGTTTATTGAGACTTCGACATAGATACGAACTAAAACTTTGAGAAAAAATGTCTCCTCACCACGAACTGCATGGACTACTTTTTTTAAATAAACGTAATCCGATTCCCCTTAAGCAACCATTACCCTATAGTAAATCTGAAACAGAATAGTATACGAGTATTGTTGAACCCATATTATCTGCGGCTTAAAAAGCATAATAAAGATTTGTTTATATTCTGAGATTGTTTTGGTTCATTGTATTGGCTGGTTGGTTTTATTGGCCAACTGTAATGTCGTCTGATATAGATATAGATATCATTGTTACTTCCCGTGGCATAGGTGAGGAATATATTCTGATCCTGGAATTTCCACGCCACAAATTTTAGGCTGGTTCAGCGGTTACCAAGAAAGTACGCTATTTAAGAAGCCAATCAAAGGACTATGGAGCCGGAAAGTATGAGCCATATCGATGTTCACAATGTATATGTATACACAAAAAGTACACAAAAAGCTGAAAATCTTGTCCGAATATACTTACGACAAGGAAATGTGTTATCAGTATAAGACGAAAGAAAATATTTTTGGGGTTGAATATTCATTATAAAGAAAATATACTCTAAACAAAGTTGAGACTTCATTTTTCACAAGCAACTGCCTTTGAAATGACAGGGCTAAATATGCAACAGCAGAAGAATAAAATAAATGTAAGAAAATACTTACCATTCGTTCGCTGCGTAGTTTTTGGTGCGGTCCTGTCACATGAGTTTTATAGATACAATTCGAAATTCGCGCCGCAAGATTAAAAAGCGCAAACATTTCTTCTCCAACTTGGACCACTCGATACAAACATCCTGTGTCTCTAGCTCTTTGCACGAGATAGACAGATGTTACTGGGAAAAATCACTTATTTTGGAGAGTACAGTATGCCCTATGAAGAAGAGTCCAAACTTAAGAAACACCCTGAAGATATTTTTGTCATAACTGAGTCCTCACAACTGCTTTACTAGTATTTACTAAATTTTCAATAACGCTATCATATTTTCCAATACAGCCCCATTTACTTCGATCAACAGTACAACGGAAAATTTACGCTGTTTCCAAGCAATCCGTTATTCCCTCAGTCTATCTATTTCACACCCCGATCAACGTTTGCCAGGTCATAGTGACTAAATTCTAGGACAGATGAACTGCTGCAAAGTAGAAGCTATAAGGACCTCGCATAGGTGTTCTTAGGCACCTACCAAGCATGTGATGAATTAATAATCCCCAACAGCAGCAGCTCACCAAAATTAATAAATGGCCATCCAAATGCCCTTAAATTATTGTTCCAATTAGAATGAAACTTTATAAGAAAGCTTAACTGCTTACGCCAATATAATGATATGCTTCAGTCAACATTATTGTGCTCATTACTATCATATGCTTGATTTAAGATTTTGGGATTGCTACGTCCAAGACTTCCCAATTTTAAAGTATCAGCCTAATCTGTGATCAAAATTATAGTATTTTTGGTTTGAAACTATCGCATGTTTGCGGATATAGGAAAATATAGTACCTATATTTGAATGAAAGAACATATTATCCCTCTTAGACTTTATTTCCATGTATCTAGATTTCACAAATCTAAAAAACGTGAAATCTAAAATTGAAAAGCAATTTCTTTCACAAAACTTCACTCGACTAGCCTACGCCACTTCGTAATCTAAGAAAATCCCAAAGATCCTTTAGAAAATTGAATTACTGAAAGCGAAAGCTATACGTGTGGAATTCTATCACAGGGTGTCTGAAATAATGCTTACATCAATCAGTATAATCTCAAATAGATTTTAAAACCAATAATTTTTACTTTAATCGTGCTATCATAGTATGTAAATGCAGGAAGATGTTTCAGACATTTTTCAGTATTATTTTAATGCCTTTTCGAGCCCTTTGATGCATTTACGAAATGTAATCCAAGCTGTCATTTCACGTAATACGTCTTTTGATACTTTGATAATCGTTTGTAATGTATAACCAGTAATCGTTTTATCCAAGTAGGTACCGAACACGTGTAACGGCATCTGAGGATGTCGAACACTCGTGTTGTCAAAACGTCAAGTAGCGAAGCAGGCAGACGCCAACGCGTAGGAACGGAACGTATCGATGCCGGCTGATTAGCCCAGGACTCTGCGGTTTAGCGGACTATGGTCGCAAAAGCCTTACACAATACTGATGCTTCTGGTATTCTAATAAAGGTTCTGTTCCAATAGTAGCCTCAAAAAAGTCGTATGCAGTCGTAACTTTACACAAATATGTCACTTGTAAAACTATTTAAGTATGCGACAAACTTCCTCACTCAACGATGCAATATTACTACCAAAATGGAAAATAGTTGGAGGGATCTACAGATCATAATATGTCTACCATTAATGTGAAACACATGGTTTCTAATTCTATGTTAGTTCATTAGATGCCATTTTTTATTTCTTATTATGACAGTCCCTGGGACCTCTGTCCTTAAGCCAATCCCTTTGTCTAATATGTTAGGTCTGAAAAACCAAGAACTAGAAATCGTCAGTACGACAGAGGGAGACAGAGAACAGGAAGTATAGTAGCAAAGAAAGAAAGGAGGTCAGCTCGGGAGGAAAATACTTTGACATTATTCATTTGACGTTTCATGAAATGTATTCTAAAATTAATTTTCATTTGGGATTTGTAGAATTATGATCACCATCATCAAATTCAATACGATTCATAGGGCATATTACCTACTAAGCCGTGAGAAAATTCGATGCTTCTTGAGACGCTTCGCTGGCAGGCTTTCCATGACCGCCATGGCTCAGCGGGTAAGAGCGTCGGACTAGAATTCCGGAGGCGCGGGTTGAATCCGTGGCAGTCGTTTCTTTTTCTGGCATTTTCTGGTAGCACCTTGACGTTCAGTCTCCATCATCACCATCAAAAGTACCGAAAGACATTTTGAAGTCACGCAGCTGCAAAGCCCAGGTTATAGATCTAGCGTACAATACTTGCACTAAGGGGATGAAGATAGCCTCTGTGGTGAAAACAAATCAATTTTCGGTGATAGTTTGCATCCAATTTCATATGTTCTAATATCGTGGCACTTGTCTACCTTAAGGCAGGTAGATCGGTTGGCCTGTATGGATACAGGAGATGTGAGCAATGCGTGCAACTGCACCACTGGGTGAGGCTGTGTAGGCGATGTGAGCAAATTTAATGTTCGAGGTGTGCAAAATTGTGTTAAATTATAATTTCTGAAACTCGCCCTGTCCTTGCCTCCCTAATCCATCGCGCTTTGCTGGCCCTCAGATAATTTCTGGAAAGATGCCTGCATGTGCGATATCTAACTCAGTTATGATTTATAACTCAATTGACCTTATCACTTACCAGTTTAATGCACGCTTCAGGGTATACTGAAGGAAACTAGAGTATTATAGCGTTCGATAGACCATCTAATTATAACCACTATTAGCTATTTTACTAAGTAGAAGCATAATATGAATAGTGAAGATCTAATGACACTTCGTTCGTCGTGCTTCATTAGCCCATAACTGAAAACATATTTATTCAAATATAAACTCATCATTAATGTTTCATCAGTCTCTGTTAATGTAGATTTTAGATAGGTTTTATTCACTTTTGGCAAACATTTCCCACATTTTTCGTAATAGAAGTAGCTTCAGAGTTTGACAGAAAACTTACTATACTATCTGTTGGCTTAACAACACTAAACTTGTCTTCATCCTTTCCAGTATGCTTTGACATTTTTATCATGTAATTGTAAGTAAAAAAATGAAGACAAGATGATTGACTCAGTAGATACTTACTTCCCACACATTACGGTGATAGCAGCCTATTATTTTTCCATAGCATGAAGCTATAATCTGAGATTCCATTGCAAACGGATCATCGCCCACCCCCCGCAGAAATAAGTGTGTTATGCCGCTAGGTCTTTCCTTCATAGGTCAATGGACATGCTATGATGAATAGAACATATTTTTCAGTTTTACAACCCCCCCCCTCCCCAATTTCACCCCCCACCCACAAAAAAGTGGAGCACGAATCGGAACCGCAAAAAAGCCTAAAAACGAAGTTTGAGCTGTTTTTATGTTTTTAGTTTTTTGATTATTGCTGCGAGGCCACTGACACGATTTTTAAAAACTATATGTTTTATTCATCCTCGCCAAGGTAATAATTCTCAATTTTATTAAAGTCAATTCGATCATTTCAAGGTACACAATACAGAACGATCTAAAGCAATACTCGTATGTATACAGCAGAAAATTCAAAGTTCCTTGGTTTCTCTAATAGGCAAGGTAATGTTCGGAAGGACCTAAAAAAGTATATATCCGCTAGGTCTTTCTTTCGCAGGTCAATGGACAGCCCCCCAACTATTCCAATTTCGCCCCCACCCAAAAACGAAGCTTGAGGAATATTTGAAATCTTTGGCTTGGATCATCAATTACTGCTAGCTGAACTGCTATAATATCGATTTCAGGAAACATATCATTGATTTTTTCAATGTCGTTTGGAAAACGAACAACAAAATATGGTCGCCAATAGTGTGCAACCATCGCGAACGATGTTAGCATCAGGAGTACCAAAAGAGTATCTTGCTGGTACATATACAGTAAAGATATAACCATTGATTAACACATTTCTAAATACTTTAATCAATGATATAACGCTCGAACCATGAACTGTTGCTTTGAAATCAATATGTCATTTCTTCAGTACTGATTGGAGTAGGTTGCATAATTTTTTATGGTATGCCTCCCGCAAAGGCTGAAAGCCTATGACGCTGTAGAAGTGCTGCGAAAGGGTAAGTATCGGTGCACGTTAGATTTGAAACGCTCCAGGTTGTAGCCCTCGGGAAACAAATTTCCCGGCAGCTCATTCCACAGCGTCTAAGTTCTTCAAAAGAAGGAATGCTGGATGGGACTGGTGCGGGGAGTAGAGACCTCGACCTGGTATGGATGAGCTCGAAAAGCCTCTCTAGTGTTCCTCGTTATTATCTGGGAGAGCTCAATCAAACATCTTCCATGATAGAATCTGTAAAACGGGGATAGGTCAGCCACCCTTCTTCGATGTTCCAGGCTGTGAAGTTCCTTTGTGCGGTTAGGCGTATCGATTAGTCTAATTGCTCTCTTCTGGATAGTGTCCAGAAGCTTTAGAGGATGCTTGGGATAGCATCCCCACACATGGGAGGAATACTCCAGCGATGGTCGGATCTGTGCCTTGTAGGGGAGCAATAGTTGCTCTGGTATATACAGCTTCCTACATTGGAACAAATCTCCAAGGTTTTGGGATGCCGGTTTAGCAATACTGATGACATAGTCGTTAGTCGTGCCAGGACATCTTATTGTTGATGTTGATACCCAAAAGCTTGATGGAAGGTGACTCGACTATTGGGTGACCCTCCATTTCCACAGCTGGTAAGCCAATGTGAGACTTCTTTGTAAGTGTTGTTGCCTGAACTTTCTATACATTAAACTGTACTTTATTTACTAATCCCCACTCGATAACTGTTTTGATTTACGTTGATATGAGGTAAGTTGCTATCGCCGACGTACCGTCTCCTGGGATTGTAGTCGGTTGCCTGGTGCCATACACGATATTAATGTACTGTCGTCTGTGAAGCTGTAGATTCGATTGGCTGTTATTTCCAGCAGCTCGTTGATGTACAGCGCAGCGCAGAAACAGTATAGGAGATCCCTGAGGAACCAAGGAGTTAATTGAAAATACGTCTGATGAACAGCCTTCGACTACAACAAACAGAGATCGGTCGTTGAAAAAGCTATTCCGCCACTGGCACAGGCCAGGTGGTAGTACGTCTTTAAAATTTTAATGTTGCCTGCAAAATTTGTTACTTTGATAAATAATCCCATCAATTACAGTTGGCTCACCTTGTACCACACACACATTACCAAAACGTGCTTGGTGGTGCTATTATTCTCGGAAGTATATGATGCGCTAATAAAATGATTACATATTATCGTGAGCTTATTTATTGTAAAGGTCTGGGTTTTGGAAGTAATGTATAATTATGCTTCGACAGTACAGTTCGTTCGATAGATTTGTTGCTGTTCGGTGACAGAGATTTAGTGTAATAATACCGTAAGTATAAACAACGAGTTTTTTTTATCAAGAGTATCTGCTTCACGGAACAGTTTGCACCTTTTTATTTTCCATACCGATAGGTAATGAGAGTACTTTGATCGCGAAAATTTCCAATTTTGAGATAATACACTTTTTGTTTGCCTCATGATGTCTACATAACGAAAATCCAAGTCACACATTTCCGTCTGTCTGTACGTCTGTCAGATTGTCTGTCTTTTTGTTGGCATTTTTATAGCCTCGTAATCTTAGTAACCGCTACTTGGATTGTGATGAAGTTTGGGAAGCGATATGCTGTAGGGCTGTAGTACGTAATGTTGCTACACATTTGGAAATCAGTGCATGGACGGCCGAGTAATTAGCAAAAAGTAAAAAACTTCAAAGATTCCTCAAACTTTGTTTTCACGCGTTTTAGGTGTCCCTTATCATTTTCTACTTTTTGTCCATTCTTGTATTTTATAGAAACCAAGGCATATAGAATTTTGTGGTGTATTCACACGAGTATTGTTTAAGATTGTTCTGTATTGTGTGAATTGATTTTAATGAAATCTTGTCACAATATTAGTATAATAACAAAGATGGAAAACGCGTATAATTTTTTGAAATTGTGTGACTGGCGGCGCAGCAATAATAAATAAGCTAAAAAATATAAAACAGTTCAAACTTGGTTTTTAGGTACTTAAGGGGTACCTGATCGTTTTATACTTTCTTTGGTTGGGGGCAAAATTGGTGTGGTTAGGAGTGGAGCTTTATAAAACTGAAATATTTTTTGTATTTATAATAGGCTAGCCATTGAGATGTAAAAGAAAGACCTAGCGGCATTATATACTTTTTTCAGGTCCATCTGAGCATTACCTTGCCAATTATAGAAACCAAGTGACTTTTCCTGATGCTCTGTCTTGCTTTAGATCGTATTTTGTAAACTGCAATTGATTTTAATAAAATTTCGACACAGTATTATTACCGTGCTGAGGATGGAAACGCGTATGGTTTTTAGAAATCGTGTCATCAATAATCAAAAATTAAAATTATAAAAACAGCTCAAACTCCGTTTTTAAACGGTTTGGGGTTGGGGGTTCCTTATCGTTGCGCTTGGTCCAGTTGAGATGGAAGAAACTATATACGATATTTTTTTGTGTTGGGGCGATAATTTGGTTGCAAGGGAATCTCAGACTATAGGTTCATGCTATGGGAAAGTCATAAAATTGTATTACCATTATATATTGGAAGTACTCAGTCAATTAGCTTGAGTCCATTTTGTAGAGCTGTTGGTAATACTAATACGGCTAATTTCTTCCTACATGGATAAAATAATGAAAGTGCTGTTGAAATTCTCAGCATTCGTAGAACTTGTTACACATATTGATATGTCCATCCTCTTTCTCATTATACAGGGTGTAGCTAAATAAGTGTGAATCATTTAAGGGGTGATTCCTCATCGAAGAAAAAGATAGGACCTTTCATATAAAGAAACTTCATCAGAGCATCCCTTGTAAAGGCACAGCCCTTTAAAAGGGGGTACATAAAATTTAACAATTTTTTTCATAAGCACTACAAAAGTTACAATATTGAAATTAACCTGATATTTTCTGCAACAAAAAAGACACTTAGCCAGTAATTTATTTGGTTTACCCCATGGTTGTAAGAGGTGGAAGACGCAAACCCTAAAATTTATTCCCAATGCAACTTTTTGTGTTATTATTTGTTTACCATTTAGAAATTTATTTCCGATAGCCTGTCTTGAATTTTTTGCCGAAAATAAACAAGTCTGCAGCAAAAAATCATTTTACGAACAACTATGGGGATACATCGTTATAAATGCGAACTGGGTTTATTGTCATTTTGTGATTACTACCTGCATTAAATGATTTAAGGGGAAGAAACAAAATTAATTTACATAATAACAAAACAAATAACATGTAGAAATCATCCGTCAAATATTCTTGGAGTCTCTCTTATTACCCTGCACTCTATCTCTCGAACAGGAGTACGACAAACCAAATGCTGTAACTGGCCCTAAGTAGAGAAATCAAGAAGGATTAAGATCCGGGGATCGAGCGGGCCAGTTCTGTGGTCCTCTTCGACCTATCCACTGATTTGTATATGTTTCAATTAGATGCTGACGTGCTACTTGACTAAAATGTGCGGGAGCCCCATCATGCATAAAAAGCATATCCCTTCTGACACCCAAAGGAACTTCCTCCAGCAGTACGGGATGCACTTCTCTTTAAAATTGAACGTATCACTCACCATTTAATCAAAGAGGTAGAAAATGATGCCCAATTAAATAATCGCCAATAATTCCGACCCACACGTAAGAGAAAACTGTTCTTGGTGGTTGGTTTCGACGATAGCGTGAGAGTTTTCATCATACTAGATGTGGTAATTATGAAGATTAATAATCTAGTCCGGAGAAAAACCACATTCGTCTGTGAATTCGATCGTCTTCAGAAAGTCACGATTTCTTCGAATCATTTCCAGCATCCAATTTCAAAAATCAAGACGGTTCGGAAAGTCTCGCGGTAACAATGCCTGTTCTCGTTGCAGATGGTATAAGGGTTGTTCCTCTAAAATTCGAAATACCGTCATGGTAGTAGGTTGTTTTTCAATCAAATTAAGTACTTTTTCCTCAAGCTGTGGTGTTCTTACTTTTTGATGACGACCACAATCCTGCGTTCTTTTGTCGAACGATGCATATCAGCCATTTCCTCATTTGTGTATGCCATTTTAATAAGTGAATTATTAAAGTAACAAATGAAGAACAGAACAACAATACACAATGAGTATTACTTCAATTTCAAAAATTGACAAACAGTTTGATACCAATTATTTAATTGTCACTATCGCTAATAGCGGCCTACTACATATAATTAGTTTCGTCTTTTCGTTTTATGGTAGTATGTATCTTGTTTGTAAAATAATTTTTTGCTGCAAACTAGTTTATTCTGGGAAAACGATTCAAGAGATTTTTTTGTTATGAATGAAACAGGCTATCGGAAATAAATTTTTAAGTGATAAACAAGTAATGAGACAAAAAATTGCATTGGAAATAAATTTTAGGGGTTGCGTTTGCCACCCCTTACAACCATGGGGTAAACCAAATAAATTACTGGCTAACTGTTTTTTGGTAGTAGAAAATGTCAGGTTAATTTCAATATTACAACTATTTTATAGTGCTTGTGAAAAAATTGTTAAACAAATTTTATGTACCCCATTTAAGGTGCTATATCTTAACAAGTGATGCTCCAATGAAGTTTCTTTATATGAAAGATCCTATCTTTCTTTCGGTGAGGAAACCCTTATATGTTTTACACTTATTTAGTTACACCCTGTATATGATGGGATAATTTCTGATGTCATCCAAAAGTGAATTTTGGAATGTGTGACATATACCTTTTAGCTATTAAGAATAAATATATATTTTAAACATATGTATTATAATATAACTCGGTGCCAGAAATCATCCCTGAAAGTTTTCGAGATTCGTCGGGGACACGGTGTATAAACGTGAAAATCATATCAAATTGAGCTTCAGAACTTTTCAAAATAATTCAGCCTAATGGAGCTTCTGAATAAAATATGTGGTGTGCTTTGTACTATATTCTTTTATAGCTAAATAATCATGATGCCATAACGGCGGAAACTATTTATAAAGAGGTTAGGGAAATCTTTAAGCAGTCCGACATTATCAGGTGCATTAAACAGACCACCTGGCAGACCGTTCCAAGCTTTGGATGCCACGGGAACAGATGAGCGGGTTCTTGGTGTATGAGGAATGACCATATTGGGATGAAATGTAGCAGCTCCAGCTAACAGGCTCCGTGAACGAGGGGTACCTGTAAAATAATAAACGGTCACGGACCGTTCATTGATAAAGGAGTTGTTGGAGGTGGCGCCTCATAGCGCTGTTGCTGATTGCTGAGTTGAGTCCAATTGCTCTGCTCTGGACGGTGTAGAGCATTGGCAGGGTAGTAGGAGCAGCAGCTCTCGAGACATATGACCAATACTCCATGCCAGGTCTTATCTGGGCTTTACACAAAGTAACAAGATTGAACCTGAACATGATTATGCTAGGTCATGTTTTCGACGATATGGACTTCTATGAGCAGCTTCTTGAATCGAACTTCATTGTTCTGATCATAAACAGATGCGTGTGTATTGACTCTTCGAATCATTGAGTTTTTCAAGTTGTTGAGTCACCAAGCGTCTACGATCTGAAGATCCCTTGGCCGAGAAACTGCGGCTGTTGAACTTCTGCGTTCTATTTTGACTGCTGGGATCAGGCTACTGCTATGGGTGCCTGCGTGCAAAGCGCTATCATCAATGAAACTGTAGGTTGGGTTTGGGATAGTGCTACAAAGCAGGCCATTAATCTGAACGAGAATAAATTACAGAAATTTTATGATCAGATAGTCCGCTAACCCCAAACTTTAATGGGTAGGCCCCAGAAGGTAAGCTTGTTAGGAGAAGCACATACACAGGCCAATTTACTTGTAATATCTTTGAAATAACGAGAGCAACGGCTTGAGCCACTTCAAATGAATCAGTTTGATGCATACATGTGTGACGTAAGTCAAGAGATCTACACTTGACCTCTGATACGTATGTAAATCAAGATTGCCTGGTCGTCGAATGAGTGATGATCTGGAAGGTATTTCAGAATGTCTCCATTGATGCGCCTCTCTATCACCCTGCTAATTACAGATAACATAGGTATGGCTCTGTAGTTGGTTGGATCCATGTTGGGCTTTTTTGATACTAGATCGTTTCAAGAGGAGGAAGATGCCGAAATTGTACGACATTCCAAAGAGACGGGAAGCATGGAAGCGGCAATAGTGACCAGTAACATTACTGAACGTGGCTGCATGACCGCATCGCTTTTTGGACGGTTTATATATATTCTGAGGCTTAATTTGATCATAGCTTAAAGTACCCTGATATCGATGGCGAAGAGACATTGAGAGTGACATTTACTGTGGAATTTTCAGCAAAAATTATTATTATTGAAGGAAAGCTACTCCTAGGGAGTTTTCACTATATTTATTTGTCCAATGCCTAGAAGGACCGGCTGTCATTTATTTACATAAACTTCTGTAGTTTAGCATTGTATTGGGTTTTTTGCGTGTTCGAATAGTTTTATTGTATCTGTTCCCGGTCTCAACATAGGCCTGTCAGTGTTTTTTGGTGGGTTAAGTGGAAAAGCGGCTAGTAGTAACTTCCAATGTATATTTTGAATTATGAGAATAAATACACTACTACTGTTATTGAGACTTTTCTTCATAAGGCACATAGTACTAGCGAAAGGGAGTGATTTTTCTCAGTAACATATAACCGAGACGTATGGGGATATCAATATATTGACCGATAATGAAATCCTCATTATTTATAATTCCATCCCTGTGCGACTAAATCGAAATAGAGACAAAAAACTCAAAAACCCCCGTTTACACAGAGGCAAAAAACGAAAAAACCCAGTTTACTATGGACCATAGATGCAGGTAGCAGCAAGCATTAGTCGTCGGTTGAGTTGTTAACGCGTTACGTCGGACTTCAAAAACAACAAAAATGGTGCAACTGGTATAACTATAATGAACTGGTGAAGCTTAGTGTATGGTAAATGTAGTCAAAATGCCTCTCGGACTTCGCGAGTATATGCCGATCATTTCCCTCACTATATTCACCCCGCACCCCATAGATTTATCGATCTCGTACAGGGAGAGCTAGAGGCGCAGACAGTATTTGTACTCACATCATAGCGGATACTTTGGACGACCTGGACAACCTCCAATAGTCCCAATTGAAAAAGAAATACCTGGCTTTTCAACCTCCGCGAAATTCGAACCATATCTGTAAGACTCACATGACAGGACCGCACTTAAAGCTTCGCAGCGAATGAATAGTAAGTATTTTCTCACCATTTTGTCAAATTCGTCTGCTGCTAATTCACTGTAAATTAGCTTTGTCATTTTAAAGGATTCAAAAGGAAAGTCCCGACTTCGAAACCACCCTGTATAGTTTTACAAGTAATTGCAGAGCCTGTACTTTTTGCCGAGCTGCATGGCAGGAGTTGGTAACTCCAATTGTTAAAGTTTCGCTTGGAAGGTTTGGTTTTATGTATGTGAGTACGTTTACATGCTGACGTGAATAAACCTGTGATCTACAAGCATGCAGGCTCGTTAAAGAAGACTTTGCTCAATGGAAAGCCATATAAAAATTCTTTCAAGTCATCCTAGTCAGCATTATCATAATGCCAAGCTTATTTAAGACTTTTTGTTACTATTTAATATAACTGTCTCTAAAATTAACAATCAATATTACTTTCGAAAAAATAGATTCATCGGGTTCCTCTGATTGTTCCCAATTTAGATATTGTCTAGCTGGAAGCAGATAAAATTGTTAGTTCTATGTAACCAATATAGTTACGATGGTATAGCGAACTGCCCATGAGAAGTTGAAAGCTGGACTTAACGTAGAAGCATAATATAATATCATCACGTATGCGTTTTTACTACAACCAGTAATTGATGATTTTGGATGAACAAAAATTACTTGACAAAGCAGTGCGGGACCTGAAATATTTGCCTGTGACTCTTAATATAACGATTGTACTATCGCTCGCATTTTCAACTACTTAGGTAAGATTCTGTTTTTGAACAATAAGTATAAAGCAGCTTGTAGATATAATATTGACAGGCAATTAGCTGTAGGCAAAAATTATTGTACATTTAGTTGAAAACTAATGTGATGATAAATAAACATAATTGTCAACCATAATAAAAAATATTCCGTCTATGACTAATAACTGTTGTAAACAAAATTCGGGAAAAATATTTACACGGAAAGACGATATTGCGATAAACTTACGACATCTTTGCCGTTACAACAATCCAATTTAGTTTATGTATGATTCAGTGCTGTAGTGCTTGTGTATTTTAAATAGACATCTCTAAACTTACTTTTTTAAAAGCCTTCAAAATCATGCAATGCTCGTATTGGAATGTAGGATAAGAAATTATTTGTTACAGAAGTATATTCTTCGGCCATTGCTATACGTATATAACTGCACACCAAACAGAAATATCTGAGCTTTGCCCTCAATGCGGCTTTCATACTGGCTATCTGATGACAAATTTTGACAAATTTCTGCTCCCATACAGCAGGATAGAAGTACAGGCGGCTGGATATACCGAGCTTTTGAAAAATAACAGTTATGTTAACCGTTGTTCGCGAACTTCGCACATCTAATATGGTACGTTATGTAGATTTCCATTAATCCGCGCACAAGAAATAACTGAAAACGGCTACCGATCGAGCTCAGACAAACAATGTAAAAAGGTGTACACGATTGCCAAGGTTGAATCTGGAGTGAGAAACCTCAAATGCAACTGACAGAGAAGGTATTATCATTATTAGTACATACGGGACGGTTAAAAATAGACACCTACACTACATTCACAGCCAGGCGCAGTGAGAAAGCAGTATCGGTAATAATTGATGTCACACTCAAAGTGAATATCGCCTGTTGAAGGTTATAAGTATGCCTGTAGCTGGCTTTTGGCACCAAAATCACCAGAGATCGGCAGTCTTTGGCATGCAAGTATGAAAGTCACCAGAAATGGCGACTTGGCGGTTGTGAATATCAAAATTGTCAAAACTGAAGTGCCCAGTATGACTGTGGGTGAGGGTGACCTCTGACCTATGGACCTGCAAAAATATATCAAACCGAAATTACCTTATGCCTGTGATCAAGGTCATATTTGTTGTAGGAACTAAGGGCTATTGTGATCCTCCCGGACTCTCAGGCCGCTTAAAGGGCCTTGGGATTCGAGAAGTTTACATCAAAACTAGTATGGTATTGTTTCAACACTATCAGCTTACTAGCTTCACGCAACGCCGTATCTCTCAGAACTAATTGTTTAGCCATTCTAACCTAGATGCAGCTCAACGAGATTCACGCTAACCTGCCTATGGAAGACCATCGTTTCCCCAGAATGGATTTTCATATTGATGTGTCAGCTGGGCAATTGTACTTTTCTGAATCAGCCGAAGGTGTCCAGTAATAGCTCCAGTCGCAATTGGTAGGGGTTGCCTGGGCACAGGTAATATTTACCTATCATCTCCTCACTAAGGTTGTTAAGAAGTTAGTAGCTGAGCAGCCTATTCTATGTATAATATAGACCCCAATTTCTCATGCTCAGTATCCCTAGAGAGAGTATCAGTGACGTAAATACTAATACTAAGAGCCGTATCCATAGTCGTTTCTTGAAAAATACTTAAGGTTCCCTTAAGTAACACTCAAGAGATACTTAAGTGACCCTCAAGTGTGGCTTTTCTTGTGTATCTGTTTTCTAGACAACATCTACGAGACGGTCGGGTTCATTTGGCGATGTTGTCATATTTCCAACATAAGTTAACTTGTTATGCCTACGCCTACGCGTTTTTATGTTTTCTGTTATCTCTTTTGTTTTGTGCTAGTATTTCTTGTTTTGCGCCGGACATTTTTCCGGATGTGACAGAGGCTGACAGCACAGTACTCCAAAATTAATACACAAAAATGCCTTGGCAGCAAGGAAATGTCATGTTGACATGTCATGTTGGCATTTCGTTACTTGAATATTACTCAAGGAGCCTTATGTAAGGGACCCTTAACTATCGACTATAATACGACCCCTAGCCAACTTTAGTCATATCTACGATGCCAAGATGCCATACATACCGAAGTTCGATTATGAGGTTAACGGTGCTTGCTATTTGGTAAATACAGACATGAAGTGCACCAAATGACGCATATCTAGTGTAGAGGCACCTTCATAAAAGACCTTCTAGCTGTCTGCGATAACATATCATACCAGTTAATTTTATTTTACGCAGCGCTTGTCGCGTCTGAGTCTACTACCGTTATGCGCTAGATCTAGACTCACTTGACATATTTTCCGTATCGATTTCGTACGATGTGTTTTATTGTTTGATCAATGGAACGATCGTTCTATTAGTAGGTGTATGTTTGAGCGATTCCAGTTACGTTTATTATGCTATAGTTATGTTCTGGTTCGGAGTTGTTAGTGTAAATATAGGAAATTATTATGATTCAGTTGAATACGAGTTTAGAAAGTTACACATAAAAATGCAATTAAGGTAACTGTATGGCAGTATTTATGATGTTTTTGTTTAAATAGAAAGAAAAACGGTTATTATGAAAAGAATAAGAAAGGAGTTAAATTGATTTTTTTTTTGGTTTCTTAATTCCACGATCATATTTTTTTGCATAAAATTTTATAAGTCTCATGGTATTCCTAATTGAGCTGCTCATCCCATAGAATGAACTATAATCTAATGTAGCTATATTTATTTGCCAAAATCTTCTGATAGTTAAGACAATAACAGACGAAATTCTATTTTAGCTTTCCACGCCAGTTGGTATAGGAATACTCATCTGTTTTTTGCTGACTACTCCGCCGCCAATGCACCGATTTACAAAAACTATACACCCTTTCCTTACCTGATTTGGTTGTAAGATATCAGAATTTCAGTACAATGAAGCAGTTATATGCTATAGGATTATAAATATTACATCAAACAATCCAGCCATATGTTTGACGATGACACCAAAGCCAGTCTGGTTCAGGCCAATAGAAGCAATTTCATCAATAAAGCTGAAAATGGTCATGAGCTTAAAACGCCAAAAAAAAAAAAACGGGGCCTGGAAGACTCCTAGTAATTTTTGGCTCTTTGCTAATTACTTCGTCGCTAATGCACTAATTTAAAAATACATAATCTACCCTGAAACCATAGCATGTCGCAGATTACAATCGATACAGTGCTTACTGATATTAAGCGGTGATTAGAATGGTGGCAAAAGTGGTGGAAGACAGACCGATAGATATACCGATCACATTTTCGGTATCATCGGTATCATCCTAAATTTTAAATTTTACGCGAATAAAAATTCTACAGGAGTAATAAGCAAAAAACCAAGAAGTAACCTTCCGGACTCCGTATTTATGCATTATAGAAGTTCCCGATCATTTTCGGTTTACTTAAGGGGGTGAAATTGGGGGGATAAGAGGGAAGAAGAGCTCCAAAATTTTTTCATTAATAAAATAGTGATAATTTCACCGAATAAGCGTCACCTTTCTCATGTCCTATACTTTTCAGAACTATTCAAACACAACCTTCAAAGTAATTCGTTTTTTAGTCATTTTGGAGGCTCCTAATCATTTTCAGCTTGTTTAAATTGGGGGGACAGAGAAATAAAAAATTTGTATATGCTGCTTCTCAGATCTAACCAAGCATTTCCTTTAAAAATATAGTAGATAGGCTTAGAATTTTTTGAAATCAATAACATGTTTGTAATAAGACATTGAGGCCATTTTACACCCATGGAAGGTGGAAGAAGAGGTTATAAGAATCGATGCATCGGAGAGGATATTTACAACCTTGATACCATAAACCGCTAACTCTACTTAGAACTTTAGCTGTTTGAAACGATTCCAAATGAAGTTTACAAATATTCGATACTGTAATATGAATTTTTAAAACTTTTATGGGTCATATGGAACTGGACTACCCTGTATGTACCTATATAAAGTTACAACAAATTCCAAAAGGTGTAGCGTAATTAGAAAAATTTACATAAATTTTATTACTAAAATTTAGGGCATCAAACAAGTGCACGCTCACTGATGCCATCCAGACTAGCGCAGCGCTGGCCGGAATATTCCACGCCGTGAATGTCGATGACTCATAACAGTTTCAAAAACTCACAGTATAATATGTAACAGAATATCTCTGATTGCAGTGTAGTTGTAGTATTTTTTTAACTACGTCAATGCATATCGCTAAACAAATAATGCAAACGCTCTAATATTATACAGCGTCTTTTGTGGAAAATCTTTGTTATAGTCGATGCTTTATTCAAGAGAGAGAGAGAGAGAGAGATTTCATATAATAAGTTAGCAAACTCGAGACGGTACCGCGATACTCTTATAGAAATGGCTAACGGAGATGCAACTTTTACAAAACAGCATCTTTATATTTTTCCCCCAAAAGCCGTACGGCAAAACTGTTGTATTATGACTCATATTTTCTAGCACAACCAGCAGTTTAGATCCCTCTATTAGTTTGTGCAATTTCCCTACTGGTCCCGGTACTGACTTAAAAATCTATTGGTTTGACCTAGGCTGCCTAAGGGTTATTTTCTCTTATCATTTAGCGCTTCGCACTTACGGAAGGGCGACCAGCCGATTTATCACATAGTATCTTCTGTCAACTAATTCTAAGTAATTTTTTTCCTTTTTTGAAGAGAAGTGAGGATATGTACTACAAGGTTTAAAGAATAAAATATACCGCCAGAAAATATGGCTCATAGAATAACTGAAATATTTTAGAGAATCAGAATTTCGATCCTCTACCTACCTTGTACTTGAATCTCAAGTCACTCACATTTTTGGAATAATTATTATCCGGTATGAAAGCAGTGTTTGGGCATAATATAAACCATTGCAGAATGAGCTCATAGCAAGACAGGAAACCCTTGCACAGGCAGAGCTTCCTCATCTTCATTTAGTGATAGGATACAACTAATATAGCATTGCTGTACTTTACCATGAATGGAAATAAATCGAATTGAATTGAATTGAATTTAATATTTTTTTTAATTAAGCGAAAAAAAAGCCGCATCAACCACGCAGGGTTATTAGCGGCTATAGCGGTGTATTTAGATTAATTTGTGATAACCAATAGCTTTTAGGAATTTTAAAGTAGTCTTATATTGTTCTGTAAGGGCACTTCTAATGTTTGTTGGCACTTCACAAGTCACTCTTTCACTAGCAAATTTAGGACAGTCCATTAATATGTGTTTGATGGTTAGCCTGATATCACACACAGCGCACTTCGTTTCTTCGTCTCGGTTCAGGATATATCCATGAGTTGCAAGGGTGAGGCCTGTTCGAATCCGGGAAAGCACCACCTGGTCTCTTCTTGTACCGGGAAGTGATTGGTTCTCACATTTGGTGATATTTCAAACAGCTTTTATTCTGATTTGTGTTCCACTGATTCTGCCATCGGTCCCAAATGTAGTTCTTAATAGAAGTCTTGAGATCTTCATGAGAGATTTCCTGTACAGTAGCTATAGGCTCAGTCACCACCCGTGCTGCTGCTCTGTCTGCTTCCTCGTTGCCAGCGATGCCAATGTGCGATGGTACCCATATAAATTTCACAATCTTTCCCCTTGATGTTAATTGATTCAGCCGTTCCTTCATATGTCGTACAACTGTATTTGTGGGATACATTTGTCTCAGGCTCTTCAGTGCACTCATTAAGTCCGAGATTATAAGTACTCGTTCTTCATCAGTACATTCTATAATGTCGGGGACCTCTCTTATAGCCAAAATCTCAGCTGAATAAATGCTGCTTTGTGGTGGTAGTTTCAATAACTTTTTCATGTTATTTGTTATCGCTGCGCAAGCTACCCCAGACACTGATTTTGATGCATCAGTGTAGATGTGTTTATAGTGCGCATATTTTGAAACTGTCTCCATAAGTTTATTGTGAAGTACCTGGTAATTTGTTTCACTTTTCGGGAACTCTTCCAATAGGGTGTTGATCTCTGGAGTTGCTGATGTCCATGTAGTTGAAAGTGTTATATATGGAGTTGTTTGTTCAAAATGTCTTAGGTCTTATTCGGTTCACCTTAGCCTTTCAGAGAATGGTGCGCGTTTTTTATTCTGGAGTGTATCGGCAAGATTAATGTTAAAAGCGACTGAGTAGGCAGTATGGTTTTTAAATGCCGATAATTTAGCTGCATAGGATAACGACAGGTATTCTCTACGTAAGTGCAATGGAGTCTCATTGATTAGCACATGGAGAATTTAATATTGTCGTGCTACGTTAATTATATTCATAAAAGATAATATATACCAAACTGGAAATGTTTTACACTTGCAGTGTAATGGAATTCGAATATTTGCCTCTGGCATAGCAGAAATGATATTTTGTTTATTTATTGTTACAGAATCTAAGTCGACGCTGAAGATAACAACACCAAAATGGACATCAATGATTTGGAGTCCAAAGCTCATCTCCCAGAAGTGGAAAAAATAAAGGTGTACAAATCGAGATGGGTCGTTTTGGGCATTTTCGTCCTGTACTCGGCTTGCAATGCAGTGCAATGGATCCAGTTCTCCATCATCACCAACGTGATTGTGGATTACTATCACACCACCAATACATGGGTAGACTGGACTTCTATGGTTTATATGGTGCTGTATATACCATTCATCTTTCCTGCTAGTTATTTGTTGGAAAAGTTGGTAAGTACCACTACTTCCTTATTATATAGGATTCTTCACAGTTATAGCGGACTAAATGGGAATTTTTTAAATGGCGCATCCTACAAATTGTCAGGTTATCCAGTTCTCCTTTAATCTATAAGTAGCGTTGTGCGCGTAAATTCAACCGAGACTCGACAATGACAAACAAAACAACTTAATGAAGTTTGAAGATGCCCCATGATCGTGTAAAATAAACAAGTTATCGAGAAAAATCTAAAACAAAAGTATCAGCATTCTTCCGTGTCTACTAAGTCGTCAACAAATTAATTATCCAGGGCTGATTGCAAAACTGCAATTTACTCCACACATCGATAGGTGAGGGGAATATTGTGATCGCGCTAATTAATCGATTTTGAGATCATAGGCTTTTTGGACGTTTCATGATAACTACATAACGAAAATCCACGTCACTCATTTCAGTCGCTCTGTCTGGCGGTGTGTCTGTCGGCGTTCTTCTAGCATCGTAATCTCAGCGAACTGGATTCAGATCCGGTAAATCCTGCATTGGCCAGGTGCTAAATCTCACACAACATATGGATGGTGGTTCCGAAAAGAAAGAAAAAGCAGGGACGGTGTTCGTGAACCTTTCGGCTGTATACCATTATCCACAAAATCCTCCTGGAAAAAATGTTCAGGATGACATGAAGTTACCACCTAAAAGAGGTCCTGAGATCACTGCTGTGCAACAGGAGATTCTAGGTGGAGTTCCAGGAGCAGTCGATGGTGGAACCAGAAGTATAGTCTCTCCCAAGAGTAGCATGCAGGCACCTCTTCTATTCAATTTGTACACAAATCGACAACCTGTTAGCCCTTCTAGAAACAGTTTCGTCTACGTCGATTACGTAACCAGTACGTGCCAATCCCACGACATCGGCGAAATCGAAAAAAGGTTAACAGAGTCCCTAGCAAGAATGGACGAATACTATAAGTTTTTTTTTCCTCTGGGAGCCGTCAGTACTTAAGCCTTTAAGGCCTATTGTACTAACTTCCCAGAGGGGGGACGGTGCACGGCCAGCACCATTGGAATGATTACACAGTCCCCTGTCCGGGCCTTCCAGTGGATCATCCAAAGTGCCGGCTGCGTAAGATGCTCCGCTCAGCGCTCGTGTGGGCGACACCAACACGGTCGAAACTGAATGTCCTGTGTATATTCAGTCACCCACCGCGCTAACCGCGCACAAGGCTGCTGCTGCCCCACTATCGAAGGCAGACGCTGTTCATCGCGCAGCCACGTAGGCCCCCCAATACTATAAGTTAAGCCAGCTATGCCCAAATTCAAGTAAAACCCAAATCTGCCTATTCCATCTTGATAAACCGGCATGCGAACAGGGAACCGCAGATTGATTGGAATTCGATTAGGCTACAGCATTGCCCAAATCTAGTTGATGGTTCCTTAGATTAGACTGTGTCCTATAAAAAGCACGTAGAGAAGACTAGAGCAAAAGTGGACACGAGGAACGGTGTTATTCCCAATGGGAGGCCTACTCTGGAGTATTGCGAACGACATCCCTTGCCATGTTTTTTGTCCCAGCCGAATAATCATGCTCTGTATGGCCCAGATCCTGGTGTTTATTGAATTAGCTTTTATTAAACTTTGACAGTACTACTACCGTGGCGAGGATGGAAAACGAATATGGTTTTAAAAATGTGCAGAGCAATAATAGAAAGCTAAAATCTAGAAACGGCTCTAACTTCTTTTTGTAGGCGATTTGGGAGTTTCTGATCGTTTTCATATTTTTTAGTATGTCAAAAATTGGGGGATTTTGAAAGTGAACAATTTGGAACAACTAACAGTTTTCAGCTTCATCCAATTGCTATTGTACAACTATAGAAAACAGTTTACTACCTATTTTTGTAGATAATCTTGTAATGTATGGTAGCTTATCACATAACTTTAGCAATTAAATTGCTAAACTGCACCGTGTACAGTAGATATCGATAAAGTCTATGGTTTTTGAACATTGTGTTTGTGACTGAGTAAGTGTGTAGAACCATTTAAATTATGTTTTTGGGAATTCTAGGTATCTCTGCTCATTTTCTATTTTTCTTTTCGGAGTGGCTAAAATACAAAAAACATAAATCATAACGAAAAAAATGATGACACTTCACAAACTTTCCATAAAGCTTTTACAAAAATGTTTTAGCATGCATGGTACTACCATACCATTTCCAGCTGTAGTTTCAAAAGCATCAAATTACATTTCTAAAGTGTCAACTGTAAATTCAAACTGTCAGGTGTAATTCATACCTGTCAGTTTGAATTTACAATTGATGATTTAATTTGATCATTTTGAAACTACAGCTGGAAATGGTACAGTACTACTTCGATACAGAAGCAAATGTCTAGTGATAGTGTTACGTTGCGTTCTGACCTCTGATAGATAACAAACTTGTGTATATGAGTCAAGGATAAATTTATGGGTTACTATCAAATAGTAACAATTATCATCTGTTTATGGAATTTGCTTAGTTAATGAAAAGTGAAACATCATTGGCTTTTCAAAACATAAATAACAATAATGTCAATAATCGTAACTGTCTAATACGCCGGCAAGTTGGATAGTGTGATTTTTGATAGTTAGGTGGATATCAGGCATTCAGGTATTGTCTAAGTGAAGTCAATTTCCAAATAATAAAGAGTGAATTCAATTGAATTGAAATCCAAAAATGTCATTTCAAACCACCAAATATTCCAAAATAACTATAAACCAGAATTGGGCATCTTTTCAGCATGCTGGTTGGATCAACTGAAGGTTCTTGCTATTCTTGATGTTGAATGTCAAAGTAAGAATTCTTTAGCATCATTCCTCACTTTTCTGGTATATTCCGCTCCTTGATGCTAACGATATTTGTTTTGAGCAAATAAAAAGACCACACAAAAATAAAATTAACCTACTGTAAAAACTACTTGACATTAATTGGATCATACCATACAAATCTGAAGTTTGGCGACAGTGGTTTTAGACAAAATTGATTCTTTACTTAATTGATATATAACTGCGGTGTCATCAAGCAATCGTACAATAACAACGTAAACATATTGTCATGAACTTTTTAACTAATGCTATCGTGGAGGGTGTAATTTTAGAATTTCTAGAAGTTATCGAATTTTTTGATAAAATTTAAATGTTTCTGTTTCGAGCTTTAGTCGCTCTTCTTCTATAATCGTTATCATGTCCTGATAAATGCAAATAGCGCAATAAATGACCATAGCAAAACTGGCGACTGCAGCCTAGTGATCTCTAAAGCTGAGCAGCATCGAGCGCGTCCAGGTCTGGGGTTGGTGACCGCTTGGGAAGAACTTCTTTGACAGTTGTTTTGCTTCTTTTCACACCCCAAACCACCAAATGGCACAAAAACATGGTCTCATTCGTTACTATAGAGGTTTCCTCTCTATCAGTGCAATCTCTTGATTAGTTTTACATGATACTTCAAACAAGATATCAAGGAATAATTTCTAATTTGAAGTTAAGCATATAACATAAAAAACTTAAGTGAGCAAGATGTGAGAACTACGTCATATAAATTCTAGTTACGAAGTAGATACATTTACAGCTTAAAAAACTTAACGACTTTGTCGGCGAAAAACATTGGAACTTTAGCATGCTAAGTCACGCGCTATTTCTTATTTGTTATTATATTTCATATATTTATTCATCCAGAGATCTAAATCTATAGATATAGGACAAGTAAAAGTGCAAGTAAAGAATAAAACAATTCAATAAACGAGCACGACATTAAAACAGGAAATAGTTTTACACATTCAAATTTGACAGTTAAAAAATTATTTTAAGAATAAAAGGGATTTTCAGCCAGTATTTTAAGTCCCTTATAAACTGCTTCTGGTTTTTAGTTTTAACATGCGCGTCCTTTAAGCGATTATAAACTTTAATTCCCATTAAGATAGGTCCAACGCTCTTCAATTTCAAGTTATGTTTGGGAAGGATTAATTGCTTTTGTCGAGTACCATACTTGTGCTCACTGGGATTAGTGTAAAAGCTATTTCTTTTATGTACAGGACATACTACTTCTAATATACAGGGTGAGTTTCTAGTACCGGCTCGGTCGATAACTCCACTACTGTAGAAGATAGCGAAAAAAGCTATACATAAAAGTTGTAGCCACGGATATGCTCCTTGCTCAGAAAATATTCAGATTTATAAAGGGTGGCCCATAACCACGTGGTGGTTATGGATCAAATTCTACTAATGAATTAAGTTCTTCCAATATAGGGTATTGTTAGATTATACAGGGTATTTCAAAAGTTATGACCATTTTTATATCCAAATCGCTGTTCAAATGAACGTACTGTATATCAAAAAGTGATGAATCAAAAACCATTTTTTACACGGATGGATGAAAAATATCCTCTAGTTTTAAAATCGCCTATAAAAAAAGCCTGCGACGCATATTCATATAATTTGTAGAGAAATCGAAATATCTCAGAAATTAATGAATGTAGCCATAACAAGTGCTATACAAGGATGAAAGAGCATGTTAAAAGCAATTCTTTGGTATGATAAAATATTGGGGGTTACATTTAAAGAAAAAGGGAAGATCTGGATTTTGCATTTTACATCACCCTGTATACGAATATGCGTCGCGGGCTTATTTTTATAGCCGATTTTAAAACTAGAGGATATTTTTAATCTTCCCATGTAAAAAAAATAATTCTTGATTCATTACTTTTTTATATAAAGTACGTTCGTTTGACAGCGATTTGGTTATAAAAATGGTCATAACTTTTGAAATACCCTGTATAACGTTATATTGTGAGAAGAGAAATTATTAGTAGAATCTAAAAATGGGATCATATTTAAGGCATCTCATTTAAAAAAAATATATGTTTGCATCACCACGTAGTTATGGATCACCCTGTATAAATCAAAATATTTTCTGAGCAAGGAGCATATCTGTGGCTACAACTTTTATGTACAACTTTTTTACTACTTCTACAGTAGTGGAGTTATCGACCGAGCCGGTACTAAAAACTCACCCTTTATATAGGTCAATGGCTGTTAAAATATTTAGTCTTTTAAACATTAAACATTCTGCTGTGTATTTCGCCCCTCATAATATATGTTACGAATGATCATTTTTTGTTTCAAAAGAACCTTCTCATAGTGAGCAGAAGCGCCACAAAATTGGATAATATCACGAACAAAATTGGGAAGATCATTTGTATAGATTTGAAACACAGGATGTAACTAATTAAGTGTAAAACATTTAAGGGGGTGATTCCTCATCGAAAAAAGCATAGGATCTTTCATAAAAAGAAACTTCATTGGAGCATCCCTTGTTAAGACAAATAATACGACAAAAAGTTGCATTGGAAATACATTTTGTTACAATCATGGGGTAAACCAAATAAATTACTGGCTAAGTGTCTTTTTAGTAGTATAAAATGTCAGGTTAATTTTAATATTGTGTTTGTGCTTGTGAAAAAAAATGTTAAACAAATTTCATGTAGCCCCTTTAAGGAGCTGTATCTTAACAAGGGATGCTCCAATGAAGTTTCTTTATATGAAAGATCCTATCTTTTTTTCGATGATGAATCACCCCCTTAAATGTTTTACACTTATTTAGTTACACCCTGTATAACAGGCCCCAGAATTGGTCTCTGGGATACCCCTATATAATTGTTTATATTCTCTTTCGTCACCATCCTTTGACTATTGTTTTCAGAATATGGAATTTCAATACTTTGAGGTCAATCAGGCGATAGAACACTATTTAGGGTAGTCAAAAATCCACCCTTCATTTAAAATGATGCAGAAAGAATAGTACGAAATTTTCTTATGTCTGATGGTTTCTACGATCAGCTTAAGCTAATGCCACCTTAAGTAGTCATGTAGTTTCCTAGTAGATTGTTGAAGGTGGTACAGATTTAACGTACCTACAGTCGTTTTGAGCTTTACAGCTGTAAGTTTATTTCGGTAATTTAATTCCATTTGGGTAGTTTTTATCCTTTCATTAAGAAAGGTTCATCTGATAATTTGGTAATTTCCAGTTACATCCAATTTTACCTTCTTTAATGTATAAATCATATTAGTTTTGACGTATTTTTACTGCTTATGAGTTATTTTTAATGATTCCTTAACAACGCTTGCATGTTTAATAGTAGCGGTCAAGCCCACGCAGTGGAAATTTGCTATAAATCAACAAGAGAGTTATTACAAAAGGTTTGTTTCAGACTTCCATTGTCTATACAATTTTGCGTACAAAGTTTCGGTTGATCTACTATCTTAGTAATACTAATGTTACTATTTAAATACATAATAACTATGAAGTGTTGTTGTGGTCGCTAAAAGGAATACTGTATGTTTGACGTTCCATAACCTCCTTTGTAGTTATTATAACGTGTTAGGTCATATTTTTGCATTTCAAGAAATTAGTATTAGTATCTAGTAGGCGTTATTTATAAGTCAGGGCTAGAGCACAGCATAGTAAACAACCAGCATAATATCTCTGAGGATTTCATGCATGAAAATGGTTCCCACAGAATTTGACCTTGGGATGATTTTACGGATGTGAATTTTGGGTAGAGATGCGAAAATGAAAATATCAATTCCGGTACCAACTCGATATTGTTTAGCCAAATAGGCGCGTTTGGTTCATACAGAGCATTTTGCACATTTGATTACATGCCTCAATAATTATATAATTATTTTCGATACCGATACAAAGGTGTCGATACCAGCTTGGATCGCCTCAAAGAGTATCGATGACAAAAATACTCGATCTTAGTGCAGAAGTATCGAAGTATCGTTAGCATCCCTACAAAAAAATCATCCAATAGGCGGGATGCGCGTGTAATTACCGCCAACCTGAGATATAGTGCTGGTTGTTTACTATATCCTGTGGCTAGAGTATGAGTGAGCATGAAAAATGATTCATATGGGTAGTATAACCTCTTCAAACGTAGTTTGGTAATCGTTGTACAGCTTAATGGGAATATATGCAATCTTTGACAGCAGTCGTTTTAGTTCTTTGCTAGTTAAGGCGAACATAGAAGTAGTTTCAATTTCTTGGAAGTCTCTGCTTTCAGTCAAATGATACTATCCATAATTTCTATAATATGATTTATCGAGTGAGGTATTCGGTCAGCGTCAACATGCCGAGTAACTGTGTGCAGTTTGTCAGAACTTGTTGAAAAGGTAACAGGTTGTGAGGATGCAATCCACTTCTCTTGGCGAAGCGTCAAGCAGCGAAACGCGCTGACGCCGGCCGAACAATCCAAAAACATACAGTTCATTGAACCACGGTCACGAAAGCTTTACCCAGTATATGATTGATATGATGAAAGGACCTTTTTTTGGCCTTGGCCTAGTTTTCTTCCCATTTAAGGGACATTCAAGCAGCAACCTAAAGTACATCGAACATATCACTCGTGCTGTAGCTCTGAAGACGTTATTAGTGGGGCTGAGAATTGGCAAGATTTTATTGAGATAGTAGGATGATAAATCAATGATTTGAATGACTAGACTAAATTTGCTTTTTCTTTCAGGGCTTAAGAAAATCTGTGATAATAGGTATAACGGGTACTGCAATTGGATCTTGGATAAAAGTGGGTGCCGTGCATCCGGACAGATTTCTGATATCGTTTGCTGGGCAAACAATTGTGGCTTTCTCCCAAATCTTCATTTTGTCGGTGCCTGCAAGGCTTGCGGCTGTATGGTTTGGACCATCGCAGGTGTCTTCGGCTTGTAGCATCGGAGTCTTCGGAAATCAGGTGAGATATACGCTATCACTATCTACAAGTACACTTTTAGGGTTTCAATTATTGAAAAATTAGGATGTACAGCGCGATTTTTGAATCTGTTTGTACCTATGTAAACGACACTAGTCGTATAAGCACCCGCCAATATATACATATAATTATTGAGCAGGCAACAATCTTGGGATTGCAGCCGTAGCAAAAATGGTGAGGCCAGAAGAAAATGAAACTAATTGTTCATGCTGAGCTTTCGGAAATGTTTATTCCCATCTTCAGAGCTTGCTACAATATAAATAAGTGCTTAAGGCAACAATACATAATTGTGCAAAAAGAAAGGTAACTTACAACGGAATTAATTATTGACTTAATTTTTAAGTTCCTTAGTTTTCGTTGACTGGAAATCAGGTCTAGTCCAGGTCGAGTAGATATAGTTTCAGGTACTTGAAAAACGGTTTGGGTCGATTCAGTTGGTAGAGCTTAGGGCTTGTAACCATGAGAGCCTAGGTTCGAATCTCGCGGAAGCCAGAAATTTATAATCAGAGGTAGAGTTAGTAGAAATAGCAGGTTTCTTTTCCAATGTTGAAAACTAGGAATGCATCTTGCCGCGACATTCCGATACCTTAAATCCTTATGAATAATCTTCTAGCGGAACTGTACGTAAAAATTAATATTGTCAGAAATTTGTTTTATAACAAGCCGGTAATCACTGTGTATCAAGTCGTTAATATCTGCTATTTTTGTAGAAGTTCGCGCAGTTTGTGGTCGACCGGGACGATCTTCAACTGATCCACAACCGACTTTAAAGTTCTTATCGCACTAAAATACTATTCATTGTGATACACTATCTGGATATGCCCTTTTTTAACACGCTTTTATCAGCTTCACCTGTATGTTTGTGCGTTTGTAACTTTCCTTTTGATTAAGAGGTCGGCTTCATATCCGTTGGACCAGGGATCGTATCCGCTGACTAAGAAATGGCGCAGACGCCCTAAAGTTTGTTAATATTTCACACAGGCGTAACAACGAGAGCTTAGTAGGCGTGAAATCCAACTGTTAGGGATTTCCCACATAACAAAAGTATATACAATGTACATACAGTGGATATCAAATCAATGGATATGTATATCCACAAATGGAGCAAGAATGTCCAATGGATGTCAAATAGACATCAAAAAAATATACATTGCATGTACGTTTGTCGCGAACTTTCACATCCATGGCATATCCATAGAATGTACAGATGTACGTCTAATGTACATGCATAGTATATGTAACATAGACCAGGTATGAACATGTATATTCATAACATATACCATGTATATACTTACGTACCAAAGTATATACGGTGTACATATAATGGATATGAAACAAAACTCAAGCTAGCGGCAATTTGCCGCTACCCAGCCATCTAGCTTGAGTTTTGTTTCCTAACAAATCGGCAACGATTACCCGCTTCCTAATATAATGGATATGTATATCCGCAAATGAGGCATGAAAGTCTAATGAATGTAAAATAATAGATATAAAAAAATACATTTCATGTACGTTAGTCGCGAATTTACACATCCGTGGTATATCCATTAAATGTACATTCATGTACTTTTATTGCACATGCTTAGTGTATGAAAGTTCAATGTAAAGGCAATAAGACAAACAAACTTTACGCTTTCATTATGTATTGTTATTACATCAATTTCTGGTTACAATAATAATACTTGGCAAAATCGATTACTGTGATTGTCATCTCTTTTCTGTTGAATGGCATGTCCAAAATCACAAAGAAATCAAGGTTATACAATTTTGTAGGTGGTTTGTTCCGCTTATGACATATCGTAAAACGCTGGATGTGAGTGTTATCAGTAGCGAGAAGATATAAGTAACATTGCACAAAATTTCACTCGATCACAGGCACAACCAGCACCAGCACACACGCGAAGGACGCGTACGAATCGAACGACGGAATGACTTGAAATCAGCAATAGCGGCACTAGTTGTAGTTCGCGCAGGCGTAAACTACTATGTGTATATATGATACATAGACCAACATCTTATGTATATTCATATATGGATATACCTACGTGAATATACATAGTATATTACACTAGTTTATATCATTTTTCATATATACATTTAACATCCTATGAATATTCAAAATAACATGTTCAAACTGGAATATCTAATGTACATTCTATGGATGTACATATCCATATAGTGTTATGTGGGTTGGTATTTTGTGAAATGTGAAATTTATTCAGGAAATTCGATAGTTTTGATTAACTGTCGTTTATGCAGTGATGGTAACGATTATGCTATGAGTATTCGAAAATATTGGTCATCTTCATTAAACAGACTATTAATAGATATAGTTCATAAAATTTGAAAAGAACACGGTTTAATGATAAAGACAACTAAAAAATTGTAATTAAATATAGATAAAAACGCGCTATGATCATATAAATTTTGTATAATGAGGCTATAAGTTGATGGTTGAAATTTTTATAGAATATTTATTTTCTTCTGTTTAGAGCACTTAAATTATACCTTTTTTTATAAAAAGGATTTCATCTTTCAATTTATTTTTCACTTTCTAGTTATCGCTGAGTCTGTTCATCTCATTCAACGCATCATTATTGCAAGGTCGTTTGCCGGTTAATTTCAATAAGACCTCCTAGTGATTTTATCATACTTAAGGCCACGAATGCTTGACCAGCAGCAAGGAACTCCGAGCCTTAGTAAATAACGGCGTGGTCGGCTTCACAAGTCCGCTATATTGGCCTGAGGGTGATGCCAGAATATTTTTCTGTTTATTCTCAGCAAGCCCTTTCAGTTGATATACATATTGCAGCGCAGTGCATAAAAAATAACTACTCCGCCATCTTGGATCTGGAATGACGTCACATTATATTTCAAGTTACTCTTAACAAGCCCTTTCATTTGATACCCATATTGGAGAAGTGAATCGAAAAAAACTATTCCGCCATCTTGTATGATAGGTACGTCATATTGAATTCAGAATGAGGTCTAGAAGTGCCTAAAGACAGGCCCGCCGTAAGCGGGCGTGCAAAGCGTGCACCGCACAAGGGCGGCACGCCCAGGGGGCGGCAGATCGAGCGACTCATCACATACTACCTAATTCAGGTCATTGTCATAATACCCACCTTAAGAAAATACATACATTCATAATTTGGAAAAAAACTCCGACCGAATGACGTTAACACCGCCATGTATATTGGCATCCGTTTAAACTAAGATGCAATACCAAACGCTGTCTTTCTTTGACAAATAATTTGGTTCGATATTTTAAACAAAATTAATGCTCAACGCAAAATGATGCAGAGCCCCACAATGAATTCTCCAATTTGCATTATTTTATTAAATGGGTTGAAGTTCACAGAAAATAGCAAGAGTCAACACTTTGAAACGGTGTTAGCAGAAGCTTCCAAAGTCGCTCACGTCTAAACAGGTTTTCTCCCAATAAATACAATTCGTCCAAGAAAAAAAATGTTCGCCCGCCTGCCCGCAAAAAACATTCAACACAAAAGCTCTCGTAAATAGTTTCTTTCATCCCTCTCCATAGGAAGAAAGGCGACACAGTTTTTATTCTGCAAGCTTCAACTGGACGAATCGAAGCGATCAGTAACTTCCAACTTGCCTAAAAACGAGGGTTGAGCTTGAGTTTTATATTTTTGGTTCTTTTATTATTGCTGCGCCGCAACTGACATGATTTCTAAAAACCATACGCGTATTCCATTCTCGCCACGGTAATAATACTGTGTCAAAATTTACACAATACAGAAAGATCAAAAGCAATACTCGTATGTATACATCCGAAAATTATAAGTCCTTTGGTTTCTGTAATGGGCAAGGCAATGTTCGGATGGAGCTAAAAAAGTAAATTATGCCCCTAGGTATTTCTTTTACAGGTCAACGGACAGCCTATTTTATGAGTACAAAAAATTTTACAACCCCCCCACCCTCCAATCACCCCAATTTCACCCCTACCCAAATAAAGTAAAAAATGATCAGAAACCCCTAAAATGCATAAAAACGAGGTTTCAGGAATATTTGAAATTTTTTGTTTTTTGCTAATTACTGCGCCGCCCATGTACCGGTTTTCAAAATTATAGCAGCATTACCTACTACCGCCCCAAACTATCTACCCAAACTTCATCACAATCCATACAGCGATTATTGAGATTACGAGACTAGAAAAACGCCAACAGACCGACAGACAGACAGACATCATACAGCACCCAAAGAGCGTATTATCTCAAAATCGAAAATTTTTGCGACAACAATACTTCCCTCACCTATCGCCGTGGAAAGTAAAAACAAAACAATTTCACTACGAACACACTGATAAGGTTTTCATCATCATAATCACAATGTCTTAACAGACTTGTTGTGAACTCGTAAAATGTACTCATAAAATGTACTCATTTTACGAGTTTCTCTTGGGATATCTTTAAGATCTCCTGTGCAGTAGTTTCCGTTGACCGGGTCAATTTCTCACCCCAAGGACAAGGTGTCCTGACTCCTCTCAACTCGTCCACCCAAAGCTGTTGGTTGAGAAGAGGTTACTGCTTATACCGACTGTAGTTCGGTTCCTTTTAGTCGCCTTTTACGACACGCAGGATATACGATGGGAGATATTCTAACCCGCCCCTACACGGGGGTTTTAGTAGACCCCAAAATCAAATATAGTTTTATTTTAGAATCCTAGAACTGACAATAACGTCTTTAAAGTATAGATTCGACGAATTTAAAACATTTACCGACGTATTTAGCTTTTTCACCAATACCAAGAACTTATTTAATTATTCCAATGATGAGTTGATAAAACACTGTAAAGAATTAAATCTGAAACTTAAAAAGTAGTCAATCAAACATTAACTGTATTGATTTATTTAATGAAATCATTGCGTTAAAGTTGAATTTTGTAGAAAACCAGTTTAATGATCCACAAACCCTATTACAATATCTTTTTACCAATGACTTAATTTCGACATTTCTGAACACAGCAATAGCGCTTAGAAAATAACTTTGCTGGTTTCAGTCACATTTTATCAAAAACTATTTAAGATCAACAATTTACCGGCAAGGACTAAGCAACCTAGCTATAGGTTCAATTGAACATGAAATTTTAGACAGTTTGGATATAAAAAAAAAATATAGATTTCGTAAATGTAAAGGCAAAAACAGTTAAATTTTTGCAGATAGCGAAATATAAGTAGGTACCTAAGTATATAGTTTTACAATAAACAAAAATAATACGTAGATACTTCATTTTTGAACTAAAAGTCTTATCTTCGTTAAGTTGCTTTTCTTTCTCCCACCATAATGAGAAAAGATTAATTACTTTTTTTTTGACAAAACTCTGAGTAGTTAAGTAATTCCAGGGCGGCATAATCGGTATTGCACGCGGGCGACGAAACAGCTAGCGGCGGGTCTGCCTAAAGAATAACAATTCCGCCATCTTGGACGTTTCGCCGTATTGGATTTAGAATAACGACATATTATTTTTCGATTTACATTCAACAAGCCCTTTAGTTTGATTTCTATATTGTAGAAATAAATAAAAAATAACAATTCCGACATCTTGATTGGTCTGCTATATTGGATTAAGAATTACGTCACATAGATTATCGTGTATTTTTATCTAAACTAAACGTGTGTACAAAATTTCAGCTCAGTCGGTTGAAAATATCTGCTTCAAAATTGAGTAGCAACCTTCCACCGGAAAAAAACATAAAATATATATATATACATACATACATTGCATACAAGTTGAATAAAAGCTTTTACTTAAAAAAAAGAGGCGTATGCAGCCAATCATCTGAGGTATCGACGCTGCTTATATAAAAAAAATGGATTTTCATAGACATTTCAATGCATAGATGCTACTTATATTCGTTTGAGAATCGTAATAAAACATTCACTAGACTTTTCGCAAAATGTCTGTTTATAAATGACAGAGGCAAAACCTCAGTTTTCTGAATAGTCTCTTGGACCAGGGTGTAGTACGTCTGCTTTTGACACAGATTGATTTACGTAACAATGTTCTGGTCAACGATATCTTGGCGGGTCGAATACTGTCATCAAAAGACTTGATTCTACATTTTTAATCATCGGTGAATCGAAGCTCGAAAGTACGAAAGTGCTAATGCAGAATTTTCTACTTTATCAAGTTGCATCACAGGTTTTTTGTTGTGGATGTTTCGAATTAAACAGATGTCGATATAAATTTTGAACGAAATGGTTTACCCAACTGTACACGGCTTGCAGAATTCATCTCATTTCCCATTCGTGATTCATACAGCATTACAATAATGTAACCATCTACAAACTGCGTGTGCATAATCCAGTCATCAATCTTGATTATATAAAGCGTCCGCAAACACTACAGGTCCCAATTCTTATCATTAAATTGTATTTATATAGCGTAGGGAGATGCAAACTGAAACACGTAATTGCAATAATTGTCCTATAACAAGTTGATGTTTATAGGCTACCGGAAATCCTTATAGATATGATGTCGCCACGCTACCGCACCGGTAGCAGTTTGAGATTGTATTTAGCACCACACTGTCTTAGATATACAGGGTGTCCAGTTAGTGTGTAATTCTTCGATATCTCGCCAGGTATACCTGATAGAAGAAAATGTCAAATACAAAAGTTATTTGGCTACCTAAAGCCGGCGCCACATATGCGGTATTCAGCGAGCAACATACCCCGATTATTTGCTATTCGGCTAAAAAGCCGGTGCCACATATGCGGTACTCGGCGAGCAACGAACTCCGATTAGACGCTAGTCGGCTAAAGGGCGATACGTGCTCGCTATTCGGCGAGCAAGGTTGAAAAAATGGCGAATATTGATATTCGGCAAATACCCGCATATGTGGTGCCGGCTTAAGACGCATATTGATATTCTAAAAACATCTTGAAATATACAGGGTGTTGCGGGAAAGTAGGATAGTGATCAACTTGATTTTTTTATATGGAACTATAACTTTTTCTTAAATTCTTCTAGTTTCCACGTTAACATCAGTGTTGTCAGAGTTACCAATTTTTATAATTACGATGTAAAATTGGTAAATCTGACAACACTGATGTTAACGTTTTTAAATTCTGTATGTTCAAAAAACCCCAAGTATTGAATTTGACCTCTCCAGCTATGGCAGTTTTGAAAATATTTAAGCGTTCCGGTACCGTTTACTGAAAAACGGTGTTGACGTATCTCAGTAATTAATTGAAACACAATTTTGAAATTGTGAGATCTTACTAAATTCGACATGCGCAATCCATTGCAATAAAAATTCTATTCTATTATTCTATTCAAAATAAATTAAAATCGGGGATATTTGTTTAAAAATTTGGAAAAATAATTTATAACTTGGCAACGTCGCAAACATGAAAAAAAATATTACAAACCGAGATAGGGTGTTAGTAGCTATTTCGATTTAAAATAAAAAATACAGGGTGTTACATTTAAAAAAACAAAGTAAAATGACCTTCAAGTTGCCGTAATTTAAAATTCTGCCAAAAACGCCCTGTAATTACAAATTGCTGGTAACATCCAAAATAGTATCCACTTAATATTCAAGTAACTCGCTGTATGATATTGTTGAGAAAAGTTAAAGGAGTATATCAATTTGGATGTATTACTTGCGACCTTGCAAATCCGGAAACTATTAGAAAATAAATTATAACTTGGTAACGTCGCAACCGATCCCAAAAATATTTTAGGGTTGAATAGAGATCAATGATGGGCACTAGAAGAATTTAAAAAAAAAGGTACAGTTCCATATAAAAAAATTAAGTTGATCACTATCCTACTTTCCCGTAACACCCTGTATATTCCAAGATATTTTTAGAATATGCGTCTTAAGTAACCAAATAACTTTGGTATTTGACATTTTCTTCTATCAGGTATACCTTATGAGATATAGAAGAATTACACACTAACTGGACATCCTGTATAGAAGCTGTTCATTTGAAAACTTCCCACCATTTATCGAAAATCATTCATTAAAAGAAAAAACGTCGAGACATGTCTAAAGATTTGTGGGGGACAACTTTTTGACCAAAAACTACTTCCCCTTTACACTTTCTGCTCCCCAGGGACGTTTCCTTAAAAAAATAAAATGACAAAGGGTATCGAGTAATAGCTTGTTCCGAAGTCGAAGTCTTTTAGTTTGACGTTTGCTTTTTTAAAGCCAATTGATTCTTTAATGAGAAAATCATTGAAATCGTTTTGCATCTTAATCTGTTCAAATAGGAAACAAAAACATACGAAAATATCACTTTTTATTGCAATAAGTATTCAAAATGTTGCCTGTTATTGGCCAAATAATGATATAGGTGATGTTCAAATTCCTGACGGATAGTTACAAAAAGATTTAGGATATCATGGCAAACAATAAAAAAAGAAAGGGTTGCAACAGCATACTATTATTAGCTTTTCATATTTGTTTTATTTCTGGTTAAAGCTTCTTTAAGGCTTCGTCAAGTTCAAATAACTCATAACTCAAAAACCATCAGCTTTGGGGAAAAGTCACTACAGACTTTATTATGCTCATAATGACTCAGGTAACCTGACATGAGTAGGTTTTGTGAAAAAATTGTTAAAATATTTTTAATTTCACTTGGAATCTGATCCTAAAATGCCAACATGCTGTATATTACAAGTATGTATTAGCATTATGTGAGCATATCTTTACATAGATAAAATATTAATGAAATTCCTTCTTATGCGTTTTGATAGAATTCTGGCAATCTTCAACAAATTTTGGTCTTTAAATGTTGTTTACTGCCAACCCTGAAAATAATGTCAACATTACATAAAGAAGAAAAGAATCTGGTACAACATATACAGGGTGTCCCACGACGACTAAGAAAAGCAATATATCGGAACTGGGCAGTAGTAGCGAATTATAATTTTGGGAGTGTAAATTAGAGCAAATATAGTATATTTCCCTATTATTGCGTCATCCAACGAGGTATTTGTTTTTGGTCACGTGACGTCCGATTCAAAATTTTTAATGGGACACCCTACATATTTGTGACCTCTTGTGTTCCTCCCGATAAAGCAATTCCAACAAAATAGCACACTTGGGATCTAAAGTGATGAATTCAAGAACTACATATACTTAAAGGATGATACCACTACCATTGATTATAACATCCTACCCCTACAGTTAAATTATTTACTAGTATTTCATAATGGTAGTGGTACAGTCCTTTAAGTACCTATAGCTCTTGAATTAATCACCTTAGACCCCAAGTGTGCTACTTTGTTGGAATTATTTTGTCAGGAGGAACACAAAAAGTCACAAATATACAGGGTGCCCCATTATGAAGTTTAAATCGGACGTCACGTGACCAAAAACAAATATCTCATTGGGTGACACAACAATAAGAAAAGATACTATATTTGGTCCAATTTACACCCCCAAAATTATAATTCGCTACTACTGCCCAGTTCCGATATATTGCATTAATTGCATTAATTAGTTATTTGTTACTAAGTGTTGCCTATTACTTTATTTGATCGTGGATATTCATTTATTTTATCCTGTTCAAAAAGAAGGAAAAATTGGTAATATGTGGACTACAGAATATATTTCCAGGTCAACTAACGGTTACAAAAAATTGCTTGTTATGATCGCTGATCAAGGATTTTGATTAATTTTCCAAAATTTGTCGGAAGATGGACAGTAGGTAGTGTTTCCAAAATTCCGAATGTGGTAAAACACTATTCTATAATAATATTACTAGCTGAGTACGCAGTTAAGAGTGCCACGTTTAGCTACAGCCGCTATCCCCAGATTGAGAAGGTATACGCTTCTCAAAAATTAAAGCCCAGCAGCTACATAAAAAATTGCAGATTAACATTCACAGGATCGCTATCGTGAGCTACAGCTAGTGACAAGCTTTTTTGAAAGGTAACGTAACTATATATACTAATAAAAGTCTGATAACTTGTAATATGATAGAATAGGAACAGAAGTAAGCTGTAGAGATTATGCTGTTAAATAGTATATACAGGGTCAGTTTTTAGTACCATATCGGTCGATAACTTCACTACTGTAAAAGACAGCGAAAAAGATTAAATATGAAGGTTGCAGCCAAGTACATGCTTCTTTCTTAAGAACATATTTTGATTCATGCAGGGTGATCCATAACCACGTGGTGATGCAAACACACATTTTTTAAATGAGATTCCCTATACATTATCCTATAGATTCTACTAAAAGTTCTCGTTTATACAATAGGAGGTATTGTAACGTTATACAGGTCATTTTCAAAGTACCTTATATCGTAAGAACCGGGATCATTAGTAGAATACATATAAATATGAAGTAACATATAGGGTGTCTCATTTAGAAAATGTACGGTTGCATCACCACGTAGTCATGAGTCACTCTGTATAAATAAAAATATTTCCTGAGTGAGCAGCAGATTCTTGATTATAACTTTTATATACAATTTTTTTTGCTATCTTTTACAATAGTGGAGTTAGTTATAAATATAAAATAATATAAAATTTGCATTCAGCATCAAATAAACTTCTCACGCATTTCGTATAAGCTACTGTTAGTTTAATTGGAATTCAAGATCAATATAAGAATAAGTATTGTTGATCCAAATCAACCTGTGTCAAATTTCCTTCTTTACTAGCTTAAGCTACTATTTTGTGGTACTAGGAGGCGGATTACTATCTACTCCGACAGTCAGGCAGCCATCAAAGCACTGAGTGCTTGGAAAATAACGTCGGGACTGGTCCTGGAGTGCAGGAGGGCTCTTGACGACATCTCAGCTAAACACAAGGTATCACTGATGTGGGTACCTGGGCACGCTGGGGTAAAGGGTAATGAATTGGCGGATCATCTAGCCAGGATGGGATCCGGAAACAGTTTTGTGGGCCCGGAACCAGCCTTAGGACTGTCTGCAAACTTGGTTAGGAAAACAACTGGAGAGTGGATCCAGAATCAACACTCTCTGAGATGGAACAACATCTCTGGTCACCTCCGTCAGGCTCGGGAGCTATTAGCAGGGCCTGCAGAGAGAATAGGACGATTTTGTCTCTCTCTGGGTAGGAGTAACTTGAGATTGTTAGTAGGCTTATTAACGGGTCACAATACCTTCAGGCGTCACTTGTTTGTGATGAGGGTGGTCAACGACCCAACGTGCACGTGGTGTGGTGAAGAGGAAGAATCCTCGGCACACATCCTGTGTCGCTGTGAAGCCCTGGGTTATCACAGGCAGACTATGCTGGGCTCAAGAACCTTGGAACCAATAGAGATAAAACGGATAGGACCTAAGAATGTACTTGCCTTTGCCAAAGGGCAGGTCTTAGGAACTAGCGCGGATAGAGGCGCAAAGGGCCCATCGTGTGGCCTATGCACCAGCCACATTCCGTGCTGGATAGCCTCTGGTCCTTATTCATTCATTGTGGTACATAATGACCATGCCCAAAACGAAGTGTTTGATAATGGAGATATATTTATGGCTTTTTCCTAATCGTTAGGGATACCAAATCCAGACCCCATGTGAAACAATATTCAGTTGTTACGTACGTTTGTGTATTTACATAAATACTGGTGTGCATATGTTCTCGTAAACATGTTTGCAGAGGAAATTAGCAGATTTATCGCTTCACGCTTCCTTACTTTGAACAGGTTTTCTAAGGAAACGATTTTCGTCAATTTCCATTCATATTCAGTGGGCTGTAAAGATAGTTGGGACCATGCAAATCTCTACGTGATATATTAATATGCTTATACGGAGTAATGCAAATTCAGGTTCGCTGAGTGTGCGACTTAACTCAGTTCGCTGCTTTGTGTCTCTGATTTTTAATTAGCTCAACTTAAGCTCGATTCTTGAGGGTTCTAGTTTCACCAGAGTCAATCTTCTATACAGTGGGATGTTCCTTCATAACTGTGCAAAACTTGTTGTACTTAACCTCAACATTCTTGGTAATGATCAGGCTGTAAACCCCTTAAAAATTGTCTACTGTTTTACAAAGTAGCACCTTGGAATAGTGATATAATTATATACTTGATGGACAGGAACTTCGACATCTCGGCACTAACAAGGCATCACAATTTAGCTACAATCAAGCCAAAACATTCCTAATTCAAACTAGACTATTAATGTTAATACTTAATTAAAAGCATTTTAACTTTTTTTCAAATTGAACGCGCAACATTTTCATGTTATAGGTTATAAGAATATCGATTGTAATGCGTGTCAAAATCTCAGTCCACATCAGAGGCTATGTCTTTAAAATACGATTTGGATAGACCTGAGTACAGAAAACTATTCAGTACTTTTCCTAGGGTGTCTGGGATCACTTTAGTAACTAAAATAGTGGAGTTCCTACTCCCATCACCCCCATTTTCAAAGACAATGGCTAAAAATGAAGTTTGGAGCGGTAATAAGAGTATTCGTGATTAACCTGACGCCAATGCACCGATTTTCAAACTGTAGCAGCACTACTTGCAGTCACCTCCAGCATCACCATGAATTTGATCAAAATTGATGCGGTAGTTACTGAGATTACGCGACTAGAAAAATGGCGCCACAGAGACTGATACACAGAATCTGATGAAAACGAGTAATTTAAACTGTATATCGCCCAAAACTTGCTATATCAGCATAGAAAATATTCACAATACTCCTTCATCCCTCATCTGTGGGCGGGAAAAGTGAAATCAACTCTGGCACATTCGATTCTGCACAGTATTCCAAATAGCATTATGTTCAGCGACATACAGGAAATTTAATGCAGCTTCGATCGTCCATAGGCGGGGAAAGCAATGTAATACTCGAAAATATTTTTGGATTTGAAACTGAACGAAAGATAAATTATTGTTTTCTCTCATCAATTTGGAAATAGCAAGAAGTCTCTAATTAGTAGTCAATGCCAAAGTAATGACGCGATTTTTAAAAACAAAGCGATATCTTATGCAAAATGCGGCACAGGCAGTTTTTTACCTTTTTATAAATCGCTTGATTTTTGAAAAGCGTGTTAGGAATCTCAATGTCTTAGACGAGGCCATATTTGGACGTAAAGTTACTTCCGTTTTCCAAATTCCTTAAAAACAAGAATTTATATTAGAAAAGATGACAGTTACCGTGGTATTAGTCCATAATATGTGTCCATAGTTTGAAAATCGATCAGCTTGATCCATTGCTTTCCTCTCGATTCATCACCTACTGACATCTATGACGTAGACTGTTCCTAATCTAATATTGTACTCTTATAAACCGCAACCTGATGACAAATTGTATTTCTGTTGCAGCTTGGTATAGCAGTAGGGTTTCTCGTTCCACCACTGGTCGTTCCTGGTGGTACTACAGAAGAAGTAACATCCCAGCTGTATACCCTATTCATAGGAACTGCTGTTGCTGCAACTATAATCTTAGTACTAGTTTTACTCTGTAAGTATGATTCAGAAGTGTTTTATGCAACACAATGGCCTACTCTCTTTATATTGTACATATATACCAGGAGATATCCATATTGTCTAACATCTGTGAGCTGGCTCAGTTCTATCTGCCCGTAATTTATTTTTTTTTCTAAGGCATCCGTTTACTTTGAGTCTATTCCCATCCTCCTTATTAGTATATGCCTTAAGCGGTCTAACTAATTTCTGTGACAAAAGAATACTGACATCTTAGATATCAGAGATAAGTAATTCATGACGGAGTCATTCATATATCTATCATAGGCCCACAGTACAAACAGTACAGTCGCCACCTTCGTGCATGGTTTAGTCGTTGGCCTGCATTCATATTAAGGAGACGGTACTTTACCTCACACTGCATCTGCCATCTTGGGATTTCCTTTTTTTTGAGGCCGGCACACGTTTTCCGGGGGAGATCGGAACAAGGCGATTTTCATGAACAGGATGGTCTACTAAGAATGGACGCCGCCAATATCTCGGTAACTGTTAATCATATAACTTCGAGCAAAAAATATAAATTGGCCTTATTTTCAAGATCTATTTACTTCGATTTTTTCTTATTATTTTTGCTGTCTAAGTGGTGAAGAGATATTTTTTGTCAGAACTCTTCAACCAGGCAAAATAGCAGCCGAAGCACCCCATTTTGTACTGCAAAGCCTTTGAATTATGTTGTTTTTTGTTTCAAGTTTAGTGACAGTATTTCTAAGGTTTATTTGAAAGACAATGTCCTATTTAACGCAGCTCCTAGATATTTTAGCCCTCTACTGGCCCATTAGTTGGTTGGAGCTCTGTCATTCCAGTAATGACATTTCTGAGTTTGCTGAGCTAGCTAGCTTAGCTTTCCCATCTGCTTAAATATCTAAAATAACCACTAAAACAACCTTAGTTTTGGGTTAGAACTATTGAGTGTAAAATGCGGAAAATGATCAGGAATCTCAAAATTGCCTAAAGATGAGGTTTGTTTATAGTGTTAGTCTTCTTATTAAAGCTCCACCGCTTCTGGTACGATTTCTTGAAATCATACGAACTTTCCATCCTCGCTAAGGTCTGTGTCAAAATTCCATTAAAATTAATTCAATAATTTCCAGGCTACACAATACTGAACAGCAATACTCTTATGGATACATTATTAAATCCATTGGTTTCTGTAATAGGCAAGGTAAATTTGGATGGACCTAAAAAAGTGTATGCCGCTAGGTCTCTATTTCACAGGCCTATCATGAATACAACAAACTTTTCAGTCTTATAACTCCCCATCCCTTAACCGGCCCAGTTTCACCCCCACCCAAAAAAAGGAGAAAATAGTCACGAATAGTCACCCCTAAAACACCTGAAAACGAAGTTTGAGATATATTTGAAATTTTTGGCCTTTTGCTAATTACTCCGCTGCCCATGCCCCTATTTTCAGAATTGTAACAACATTGTCTATTCTACGACCTCACAGCATATCGCCACCTAAATAAAGAGACAGACGGACAGGCAGACCGACGGAAATGAGTGACTGGATTTTCGTTACGTAGATATAGTAAAACGCCCAAAAAGCATATTAGCTCAAAATTTATAATTTTTCAATCACAATACTCCCCTCACCTATCGGTGTGGGAAGTAAAAGTGACCATTGGATATGCTCACCAATTTAAATTGAATTATGGCAGCGCTGCCTGTAATACCAATTTTCATATCATGTTTGCCTATTGCATGGATGCCTTTTCAGCAAACCCAGAACAGTATTACGCTACACATAATAAAAAGCTTTTATGCAAAGTCGATAGTGTGAATGTGTGTACTAGCTGACAGAAAATCCACACAAAGCGATATAATGGGCTTTAGAGAGCGCGACCGAATTTTTTTTCAGTGGAAAACGTTAGCTATTTTTGGAACGCTGCTAAAGCAAACACAAATGCATGCAAGTAGATAATACGGTCGAAGCTGATAATACTCTATTTGCGTTTAAAAAGTCAATAGACAGGACCATACAGTCTGCCTGATCAGTATCTTTATGAAGCATTCTCAATATTACGGATTTTATCTGTGCCACACTATGTGCACAATAGGATTTTAGTTGTAAATGGTTTACTTTGGTGACGAAAATATTGCCTCCCTTCTGCGGATTATAGGAGTGTTTCGAGCAAAGTAAAATAAAATCATGCTCAATAAAAAATAAGATAATTTCTTGTTCGGTGATTTTTAAAGAACTAAATTGCTAACATAGTCTTACTTACTACTAAAAAAACGGGTATTGTGTATATATTGTGGAAAAGTACAAAATAAGTGCCAGTAGTGGTTCAGTGTCGTTTTCTTAATGAGCGAATAATGTAACACAACAGTGTAACCCCAAATCAAGACAAAATCCGATCTCATTCGTAAAATGATGAGAAGACCTGTAAAATCTTGTGATCTGTTTTTTGCTCTGACGGAAATTGATCGTATCTCCCCAAAGCATAAGTCCCAGTCACTGACAATCTACTGATGAATTTGAAATACAATCCCAGATTTAATTTTATATAGGAGTTTTAGTAACCTTCCCTAATAGTTAGTAGCCTCGCTAGGAGTAGTATAGGAATTTAATCTTTATTTATAGTATGTCCTAAATCCCAAACATGCCCGCTGAGTGCTTCATGTTCTTAGGTACCTTATTTGCTAAATATTCTATTTTTTATAACTATTCTTTTCATTTTCAATAAAAAATCAACATACTGAAGGTGGAAAAGACGATCATTAGCTATGCATTCATGATGACGAAGCTTGCTTTAGCATCAGTTTTGAGTCAGCCTGTTTCATGTTTTTTCGAGTTACATACTCCTCCGCTACCACGGCAATGACTTTCAAAAGCAATAAAGGTTTTTTGGCAATAAGGTTATTTCCTCGCTTATTTCTGAAAGTGGTCTGTGATTGTATTTGTTTCATCGCATCCATTTACTACTGGCCTATCAATAAAGCTGCGTCTACTGATTTTATTGACGTTTCGGCCACATCTGAGACTTTTATTAAAGAAGAAAATTTTGACAGGTGGTCAATTTGGAATAAAGTGACATGGTTTGAAAGTTGTGCCAGGAAACAACTTCTTTTTTGCCAGCTATTTTCCTAAGTGGGCGATTGTGAGATTTCATAGAGCACAGTTGTATTGCGTAGTATAGAAACTTGGGATTCCAGTATATATTGTCATACAATTGTGGCTCTCATTTTGGATTTACCACCAATGCAAATGCTACACTATGTGTCCTTCAAGTTTTCTTTGGGAATTTGGTTCTCAAAAAGCAAATACTGTGTCTGATTTGCGTTAAACTCCGGGCTTTCGTGCAGGGTTGCACGGGATATCCTCAGGGCACTATCACCACCGAGACTTGCATAAACACTTACCTAACTTGTATATATACTCAACCTTAGGAGAGGTAAATTAATTACCGGACCGGTACTGTCACTAGCTGAGTGCCGATGTAAATGTCGTGGCTTATTAATGGTATAATTAAGGATTTCCAGGTATATGAAGGTTTTTTTTTATGGTTAGCCTCCCGCAACATATGGCACTGTAGAAGCGCTGCGAGAGGATGAGCGCCGGTACACGTTATATTTGAAACGCTACAGGTTGTAGCTGTCGGGAAACAAACTCCCCGACTTTCACCACGTCCAAGTTACTTCAATATTACAAATCCGTCAAGCATCAAATTACTCTGGCTTCGAAGGTTGTGTACAAACACCGTGTTCTCAAGGGAAAGTGAAACGTAGGACCGTAGAAAACTGTTTAAAAGAGCATGAACAGGATACTAGAAGCTTCACAGAATGTGTCTCTTGCAGAGCATCATATCGATATGGCCATAAAATTCTATTCGAGGATAGAAAGATATTTGCGAAAGCCATATACTTTCCAAAGAGAGGTTCTAGAAGCCATTGAAAAATTAGAATAACCTGAAACGGGTATTGCGACGTCTACCCAGACAATACCTGGAAGTCCTTGTTCAACAGTAATAATATATGTCATCTACTCGATAGTTCGATACCGAACTGATGACAATTGATTATACTGGTCTCATAATATTATATCTGATAAGATCTACAGAGGTCGTCCAAACTTCAGTGAAAAGTTTACCATCTAAAATTTGCGGATTTATTAAGGGACCTATAAAGCGCGATGGATCAATTTTCAAATAATTAGGTAAATAAACCGCTCGTGGATTACAGAGTCTTTTCTGTGGGGCTAGTCATTATTTTACTACCTCACATGGATTACAGTACTTTCATGAAGTTATGGTTTATTAGCTGCACCTGTATGTGGGTTTGAGAGCTTGTAACAACACTCCTTTCATCCTTTGCATTAATAGCAAGTTGACTTACTACTCCTGTTCATATCTATTCACAGAAATTCGTTACAGTTAACGAAAAAATCCATCAAGTTGGCACGATTTGCCTACATCAGATAAGCTCCTGAAAAGATCTTTCTTGAATTTTGTCGGGCGTATGATAGTAACTGCAACTCGGCGCCATCTGTTGTCTTAAACTGTGAGGTGTCATGTTTCGAGCTGGCGGCTTAGCGCATGGCCACCTACAACTAACGTTGCGGAGTTTTGCTTCAAAAGCGTGACATCCAACTGTTTGGGAGTTGATATTTTTGTGAAGTTCATTCAGAAGGGTCTACAGCTTTAATTATCGTTTATGCAGTAATGGTAATTGTTATGCTATGAACATTGATTAATAAATACAGTTTACAAAAATTGAAAAAGCACGCTGTAATGGTAAAGCTAACTAAAAAATTAAAAGCAAGTTTAGTTTAAAAAACTAAAGAATAAGCTTTTAAAGAACATCGAACTAAAAAGTTAAAAATAATTTTTAAAATGAGCTTAAAGCAATAATGAACGAAAAATATCAGTATGATTGTGATGTTATAAGGTAATCTTTTAAATTATTTTTAACTTTTTAGTTTGGTGTTCTTTAAAAGCGTGTTTTTTAGTTTTTTGAATTATACTTATTAATTTTCTCGTTGCAGTCTTCAAAAGCGCCCCTCCTACACCGCCGTCTTATGCAGTGGCACAACAAAATGAAGAGACAGTCGATTTCAAGGCTTCGTTGATGAGGCTAGTCAACAACAGATCCTATATGTTACTCCTAAGTGCATATGGCATTAACGTTGGTGTATTTTATGCAATCTCAACACTGTTGAACCAAATCGTTCTTCATTACTATCCCGTGAGTATGCAATATCGCGAAATATGAGGTTACATTTTGGTTTACTTTAGAAAATTAGTGCTAGTTAATTAGTAGTTCAGTATAATATACAGCGTGTCCGTTTGAAAACTTCCCACCACCGATCTCTAAAAAACCATTTCTTAAAAGAAAAAACGCCAAGATACGTCAAAAGATTTGTAAAGGGGACACATTTTTTACCCAAAATTACTTCACGAATAATAGATTGTTTCAAAGGTATGTTGAAGTCCTTTATTTTGAAGTTTAATTTTTTTTAAATCGTTTACGAGTAAATTATAAAAAATCGTTATGTATCTTAATAGGTTCAGATAGAAAACAAAAACACAAAAAACATCCGCTTTTTATTGCAATAAGTGTTCAAAATGTTGCCCGTTATTGGACAAACAATGTTCAAATTCCTGACAGTTTCAGAAACATGTTGTGGGATATCATGACAGCTTTCGACGATGCCAAAGGTCATCCAAACTTTCAGGTTAGGGAAACACAGTAGACTGTTTCATTGCTCAGTGACTGTTACTCGTACCGTAAGGTGAGCAATCACTGGGTCCGCGAATTGAGAGACCTAAGTAAACGAAGGGACCCAAGGATGACTGGCATCTGCATTCTGGTGGCTAATATATGCGCCGTCGAACGACACACCGGCATTGCGCGCAGTTCAGATCCAATGATCATAGCCAGTAGACCGCGAAGTTATCCAAGCAACTCCTGATATTTGGTCTACAAATTAAGATCCACAAAGGTTTTTCTAATTTTCTCGAAAACGATTCGGCCAATTTTAAAAAATCAAACATCAAAATAAAGAACTTCGACATGTCTTTAAAACATTTATTACTACTCGATACCCCTTGTCATTAAAAACATTTAACTGGATGGTCCTGGTGGGGGGGGGATACAAGGAGCTGAAGTAGTTTTTCGTTAAAAAGTTGTCCCCCATGACAAATCTTTTGACCTGTCTCACTGTTTCAATCAATGGATTTCACAAATCCGTTATGGGAAGTTTTCAAATAAATACCCTGTATGTGTTTATACTCCTGTATGGTGGAATGTGTTAAAGCTCCTTCTTTCTCTGCCCTTTTCAGAGTTTAGCCCTCTGTACTTATATACTGTATCTCAGGTTATCTTTATAGATATACTGATCGGTTTGCCTTTTAGAAGTCTGACTTTTCAGTAACCAGTTTGCTAAGGTTTTGTAATTACCAATATTTTTCTGAACGCCACTATATTATGCAAATGCTATATTATATCCTATATGGTAGGTTGGATAACCTAGAGCAACAAGAAGAAAAAAGATTTTATGAGTGACAGCAGAATATGAACATAATGCAGATACATTTTGAGTCGATCGAAAGCATAATATTTTGCAGAAAAATCAAGTCAAGTCAAACTCACCATACATCGCTAAAATATCTCTATATAACTTGAGACTGTTTGCGATAGATTGAGAATATTGTAAAATATATGGGAGATTTCCATAACAAAGTTTCTGATTTTTGTACTTTTTCAAAGCGTTTATGCTAATGCTAATTCCTATGAAATGAACTTTTCTTCGTGACTTTAAGATAAATTACGTTAATGTGTAGTTTGATCTCACACTCCATGTCAACTAAATCACTGCCGTGCTGTAAAACGCCATCATCTGATATTTTTTGTGTTACTTATTTAATCTAAATGATATTTTCATACAAAAAGCAACTAAATCCTATACGTGGTTGTAAGTTGAAAAATATCCAAAGAGGCCAAAGTATTTGGTGGTCTTCACAAAGCACATGATTCGTCACAGCTTGGTAACATTTTCACAGTTTTGGTGCAGATTACGTTTATTCTAATAATTTCTTAATAAAAAAAAATTTATCGAGTTATCAAACGACTTTGTGAAATATATGTATAACAATGTACCCACATACTGAAATTTCGTCAAAAAGTTATTTAAGATAATAAGACAGTAGGTTTGAGGGTTCCAAGTCTATAAACACTTTTTTTCTTTTTCTTTTACCTTGTCAGATTGGTCACAGTTTTAAAATCTAATGGTTGGATTGTCGAAGACTTTTATGAAGCCGTAACCTACATGCTTGTCGGTTAACCTTAAGGTGATAAACCAAACCTTGTAAGACACTTGTAGGGCAAAATATATTATTGTTTTTTTTAACATATTATTGGAAGTAAATATGTGTCCTTAAACACAGTTTAGTTCTTGCTGAGTAGCTTCCAAGTGGAATGCCCAAGGAATTTGGTCTTTCACCTTAACTTAAACATCTGCTATACAAAATTTTATTTGGTGAAGCCTCGTAGTTGAGATTTTTTTAATTTTGAATAGTAAAAGTCTGCTGTCCCACCATTTAAAACTAAATTATTTCTGGTGAACCATTCAGATATTCTTTTGTAACAGAAGGTGGATTTTTATTCCATCTCGTTTATCTATGGTGCACCTAAACACTTAATATCTAGGGATAGAGAACCACGACCCGGATGCTAACCTTGTGAATGTCCACTAACGTTTGTAGTTGTGATAACCACGTAGATGTAGCTTTACCAATTTCGTGATCACAAAATTTTGCTTACGATTGTTTAGATGCGATGCAGTCCAATGCAGAAACACTTCATCTGTTCCGTACTACAGTCTATCCAAATAAGAGATAGACCCAAACATAACATAAACAAATGCAATTGTGACCCTTACGTAAACGCCGCTGTGCAGGTGGACAGAACAATTCCTATTGGTCGATTGGGGTGGGCGCCATTACACCCACCCGAATAGGCCAATAGGAGCTATTCTGTCCACCTGCAACGCGGCGTTTACGTAATGACTACCATATAATTTGTTTATGTTTTGGTCTATCTCATATTTGGATAGACTAGTTTGAATAATAAAATGTCTCACAGTAAGCATAGCTCCATAATAGCTTTTGTATGACTAACAGTTTTGGTTTATGCTTTTAAGGATGCTAGTGCGGATGCGGGACGTATAGGAGTGGCGATAGTCCTGGCAGGGATGCTAGGATCAGTTTGCTGTGGAATCATCTTGGACAGATTTCATAAATTTAAGTAAGTTTTTTCTCCTCCTGAATTAAAAGATATAGTACTTCCGTATCATATATTCCTTTGGGAACTTTGAAAATTCACGAATTAATTCATTTTTTATTTGAGACACCTCGCATGTCATAAAATGCCAAATATTCAGTTTTGTTGAGTGTATCTCTGGGCACCAACAATAACTATTTTATCTTAAAATAACTCTAACGTCTATAAAATAAGACCCCCAGCATAAAGATCGAGTGCCTGCCGTAATGTATTTAGAAACAGAACCAAAAAAATATTTTGATTCTGTGGCAATTAAAATAAAACGGTGGTGTAGAATAGGGTTTCTCAAATAAACGCACAGTTTTTGATGATACCATGTTCAACCAGTACAATAAATGAAATGTTTGAAATTGGAAATCAGACCAGAACTATCGTTATGTCGTAGATAGAACACGTTTTTGTAGTAAATGGATTCTTTACAGTCCTTGATCAGTATATTGAGTTTATCCATTAGTATACTAACTTTTTTAGAGCTTGCACTCATAATAAAAGAACCTAATCCTCTTGAAGGAATGAAAATCATGCCACATCTCTACCAATTCTCTTAGAGAAACTTGTGGGATTTCTTCAATAAATACATATATTAGCCTGCTATTTTTTAGGATTACGTCAGATTCAAAGCAAAAGCTTCCAGTAATTCTTTATGCGACGTTTCGAACAACATGTAGCCTTCATCAGGCATGTTGGTATACCAGCCTTCTGTTTGCTGTTGCCATGTTTTTCGGAACAATACAAGTTAATCATAGCAGGTCAACATCGTTACACAAACTGACTGGATTAGGATTACTTGACAAAAAGAGTTAGATAAAGATGGTTACTAACAACAAATTGCTAAAAACTTTGGAGATGAGGCAACAATGGTTATGAAAAACGAGACAACAGCAGACATGAAGATGGCATACCAGCATGCCTGATGATGCCTATATATACTAGTCGAAACGTCATATAAAGAACTATAAGAAGTTTTTGTTTTAAAATAAATGACCTAATCCCATACAATAACAAACCAAGTTCGTCATAGCAGGTCAAAATCGTTGAACAAATATATTTTAGACTAGCTAGATAATCTATCTGGGACATTATTTCAGAGGAACATGTGGCGCTAGGAGGGTACTAAAGTCAAATCTATCTTAGATAAGCGATTCTGCCCACCGATAACTACCCTATACAGTGGCCGTTTTGAATTTAGCAAATACAAACGCCACCTAATTACACTTTTTTTATCCACCGCCATTAACCAATTCAATGTGTTATTTCTATTTTCAGAGAGACAACATTAACAGTATATGCATGCTGCCTTCTTGCCATGCTTACATATACCTTTACCCTCTCAAAAGGGATTCTGGTGGTATACGTGATATCAGCTATTTTAGGGTGAGTTGATATCATATTTAGATACATATTTGTGTACACCATTTTTATACTCAGAGTAGACTAACATTTTTGGGGATTTGCGATTAACCTCTAGGTTGAACAATCTTATATGTAAATGTTTATGTTTATCTTACTCAAACAAAAACATAACGGAAATATGCTTATTAATACAAAAGCAACAATTTTAGCCAGTGGTTTTCAAACAATTTTTCACCGTATCCGTCATATGGCTGCTAGAGCAGCTTTATTAAGTTCTGTGGTGACTGGGGAGCCATTTAAATTTCTCCGGCATGCAAGCACAGATTATTTTTATGTATTATTCCAATGTTGGCCCACTGCCTGAAAAGCACGAGATATTCATCCTAGGGGCCTAGTGTAATATGTGTTTGACTGTTCTATAAACGGTTATAAAAGAATATTGTAAGACAATTTGGCGTAGCGTATACAGCTCTATAAAAGTACCTACTCTAACAGCAATTTATAACACCTACCGATATATATTCTGTTATCTATCTAAAAGCACTTTGGAGTATATATAAAACAGTTAAGATATTGATGTGTCTACATAAACAGTATTGTTGCTGAAAGCTGATGAGACTTGGAGTTAGCTGTTAAAAAACTGCTCCAAAAACTGTTATATAGTAATGGTATGTCACAACCCTAATAAAATTCTTAAGCAACAAATCTAGTAGAGAATTGGCCGTTAAACACAAAATCGCAAAAAGTTATCTGTATACATATTTGAATTTATCTTTATATCGTGACTCCGGAAGGTAGCAATTGTCAGTTATGTATAATTTACAAGGAACAACAGAGATCTTTCAACTTCAAGTTCATTGTTATATTACTGTCACGAAAGGACAGAACGATTTATAAAGTGGGGGCCATATTTGTGGTTAGTCGCCTAATTGCCATTTCGAAAAAAGTGTGTTCTATTACAAAACTATAGAATTTCTTATGATTTAGCTATCATTTTTACCAAACAAAAAACATTAAGGCAGAAGTCCACTGGATACATGTGTAGTGCAACAATGTTGCGCATCCTATTCGCACATATCGATCGATATCGATTAAACGATTTCCTCATCCGTGTATATCTTTTCCTTTTCTCAGCCGAGATGAATATGATGTCTCCAGAATATGTTACAGCTGTAAGTACAATGCAACGCGCAACAAAAAATGTTTGCTGCAAAGGTATCCAGTGGGCTTCTACCTTTACATATACTTTGCTGCGCAACAAACCAAAACACACATGAATTTTGAAGCTGTATACCGATGCCACTTGAAAAAGTTGTGAAATATATGACATATTTTGCATGAAAAAATTGATTTTTAGATACCATCCACCTTGCTGCTTGCCAAACCAGTAGTCCCTCGCACTAAATTTGGGTGTCACCACGTCCTCATAGTTTACCCGATTATAATAATTATATCACTTCGATCGTTAATGTTCCATGAGAATCCTTGAATTGTTTTGTAAAATCAATATTGATGTTTTATATCTGTAACCTGCAGTACAGAATAATAGGTTTTCATATGCTCAGTAAAAGTTTATAGTAGCTATTTATATCTAATAAGTGCATAAATTAGGGCCTTGTGGACGTCTCCAATAATTTGTGCAAGTCCATAAAGCCTAATTATGTACGAGCTGCATACAAGGCTTTATGTTAGACTGCAATTAATAGATATTATTTTGACAATCTGACAATTGTTATTATATTAGTCGCCTTATTACTAAAAAACTAAGTGAGTGTTTGCCTTTCTTACCTCAGTAAACAAAGTTGTTGACTTCGTTAATTTTGTGACAAAGGTCATAATAATTTAAAAAATGGATGGTGCGGGAGAAGAAAGCGTAAAAAATTTAGCCACAAGCGCCAAAGAATCTCTTTTATCCACTAAATCAAAAAGTTCTTATGAAAATATGTATCATCAGCCTATAACAAGTGGTGCGAAATGAAGAAAATTGCAAAATCGACAGAAAACGTATCTTGGCATAACTAAAGGCCTCTACGAAAACAGTGATCTGGATCCGGACCGATCAGTATCATGTCAAACAGCTGTCGAGTGGAATTTATGATACCATCGATTTAACTGATATCAAACAACGAAAAAGTTGGTATAAGAATAGAAACAGGTGGTTAACAAAAACTGCTACTGCTTTGAATCATCCGATCGCGATCACTTACTGTACAAGGGTGAACTGACCCTACTTCTGACTGCTGCTAGATCACATCCGAACATCAGGATACGTTTTTTTTGTTCGAGCTAATCCGATCATAGTTTCAGTAAAGGTCTCAAGTTAAAGTTCTTCTTTGAATAAAGTGTTGCTTGCATCTAGTATGATTTTACTTGAGAGAATTACAGTGACAGTCGAGTCCAATAAAGTGGTGTCCAATGAAGTAGTCAGTGATGTAGTCGAACATAAAATAATTTTATAGTAGCCATTTGCAACCACAATAGGACAAATAATGTGTGCTCTATAAACGTTTACAGAAACGATGATTTGTTTTGTAAACGTTCTGTCAACTATAATGAAACAATAATTTGCCAGTTGGCCGCTTTCTTCCACTATGACTGTATTTGATGGCCATCAGGCCTTATCTTATACTGTAAGGTTAATAGTTTAAGAGCCAGTGATCGGCAGACTTATACGGTATTTTAGCCAACCTCATATTTATTACACATGCCATAGGCGAACTGGGGATTCACAGTATCGCCTGCGACGGTTCCTTTGGGCGTAAGCGGGAGTCCAAAAGCGCCGAAATGTAAGTTCAGTTACGTCATTTTAGCAAGTTTGCCTTTTTAATGTGTCTTAGTATATTTTGGCATCTTTGGACACCTACTCACACCCAAAGGAACCGTCGCGTCGCCGGGGATAGTGAATCCCCATTTCGCCTATGGCATGTGTAACAGTATACCTAGCATCTATATGAAGTTTGCCAAAATACCGTAAGTTTGCTGATCACTGGCTCTCAGTCTATGATGATTGCTATTATTCATCCTTTGACCTTGTTAGGGTTTAGTAAGGGTTTAGGTGAACTCATTGGAAGTAACCAACAATCCTTGACCTGATGTAGTTACGCCAATGCATTTGATATACCTATGAGCAGTTTTTTGTTACCCAAATGATGCGTATCTTTATTTATCTTGTAATGTGGTGTATTCGCAATAAAAAAACATCACTAGGTTCAGTGACCTCATATCATATTAGTACGTTCTAAGTTCTTTAGTGTCGTTTTATTTTCTGTAAGGTCAACGACAATAGAATAGGACTGTATATCATAAGTATTATAGAAGGTAATACAATGCAAACTATACAAGGATAATGAGAATGAAAACTAATAAAATGAGATAATTTAAACCCAGTTATACCATTTAGAACTTTTTGTTTATTGGGTAAACAAATACGTCCGCATATTACAAAAATACCTATCTAGCGACTTGATAAAATACTTTTTGTACACTTTGTGATAAAAAGAAACATCGACAACGGTATTTAAAATATGAACATTCCTAGCAAATATTACTTTTCGCTCGAATAAATATTTTTAAATTACTGATAAGCAAATGGCATGTCCAATATTGTATTCGGTATCGCTAATGGCAAAACACTTGAAATAAGTACGGTACCAAGCAATTTTTTTAAGTTATTTAAACATTATTTACAACTAATACAATTTAACAAATACCAATTTTAGACCAGTCAAAAAGTCAGTACATTATTTTGGACCACTTCTTTCTATATTTTTTTCTGAAATGCAGTAGACGAAGCTTGACATTGTAGTGATGGAGTATAGTTAGCTTTATAGCCAACGCCACATTATGTGATAAGTGGCGAAATTCTATGATGGAGGTAGAGCAAAACAACAACAGAAAAATCAGATTGTCTTCTACCTTACATATTTATGATAAACAAAAAGGAAATTGCTACAGAAAACAGAATCAAATTCCTAGAATTAGTATTTCCGACACATTCAATTTTTAGAGCTTTTAGTCATACCGTCATAGATAGTATATTTTATTATTTAGTGCGGTAATAAGAATTTCGTAAACAAAAATTAATTCTCCACAACCCAATTACGGGCCCTGGAAGCACTGGGTAAACGGGGGTAAGTCGAACCACCGGATCTTCAAAAACTACTATTAACAGAACAGAACAGAACAATCACGGTTTATTAAGAGATGTTCTTTGTAAATTTCTATAATGAACATGTATGGCCCCATGCATCATCATACTCACAATGTCTTAACAGACATGTTGTGAACTCGTAAAATGCATTAAGTCGGAGCTAGAGTATTGCCGACATGAATATTATCAATAGCTTTGAGAACTGTAGCTCGCCATCGTTCGCGATTTGCTATCAGTTCAGTGGCGCTCTTGATACTCATATCCAGCAACTCTTTCGTAGTATCCACCCAGCGTGTAGGGGAACGGCCACGGCGCCACCCACTCAGGACATACCCTGAACTACAAGTTTCTTCATATTATCGCTTCTGTGTACATGTCCGAAGAATATAAGCATTCTCGTCGACACAAGGAGGTAGTTTGGATTACCGAGCTCATCTAGTAGAGAAACGTTAGTTCGATGGGCGGTATAAGGAACTCTTAGCATTCTCCTCCACGTCCACATTTCAAATGCATCTATGCGAGCTCGATCTGCCTTTTGAACAGTCCGTGGCCCCATGTAAATCCTCATCAGGTTAGACCACGAAAGTTACAGCATGAATTTAGCATTAGTATTAGGCTGGGAATTTACAATGATAACCTCTTTGGCCCTTATGTACTTCCACAGCGAACTTCCAGAGCGATTGAAACCTAGTAACCTACATTAAAACTTATTTTATTAGAAGTTGTACGCCTTGTTATTCTTAATAGTTACTAAGTCATACCCGTGAAAATCGGCAATTATCTCGGAAATGGAAATAAAAACGCAAGAACAGTTTTTAATTTTAATTGGCATGGATCATAGACTAATATTATCATTATTTGCAAGAAATTCAGTAGCATAGGGGTTCAAAAAAAGGTGTAATTGTACAGTCATATCTCCACCACCGGTTTTTGTAATTTATAATCAGATGCCCTATATCATTGAGGATCTTTAGCTTAACTTGTGTGGCAAATTTCAAAATTTTCTAAGCAACGGTTTAGGAAATATTTAAAATAATAAAGGTTTTTTTTATTTGAGCACCGAAAACGAAGCTGTCTCCGATATACGTGCATTGAAAAAATTGTCATTATTTTAATATCGTCTATGATGTTCTGAATTTATACCATTATAAAATGGACCACACTGTATAATCCAACCAATAAAATACAACAATTTAGAGTAGAAACTCAAAAATATAAAAAAACCAGTTCTCTTTCGACAGAAAAGAAAATAAGTAACCCTTTGGAATACTAATCTTGTACACAACTACTTCTGCGGCCTTCCCTATTTATATTTATACTTATAAACACCAGATGGACGGTATTATATTATCTGTTTTACTTTCAGCTTCTTCATGACAGGTCTGCTGCCGGTAGGATTTGAGCTAGCTGCAGAGTTGACTTATCCAGAACCAGAAGGTACCTCCTCAGGACTCCTGAACGCAGCTTCTAACCTCTTCGGTATAGCCTTCACAAACGCTTATTCAGCTCTCTTCTATCAAGTGGGTGACGTGTGGGCTAACATAGTCATGTGCATTGCTCTGAGTGTAGGTGTGATCTTACTAGCTTGCACTAGCTCCGATTTGAGAAGACAGGCTGCCCATCTGGACGAAAAGAATACGAAACACTAGATTAAGATTGGAATCTTTTTTGTGATACTGGTGTAAAGGTTACGAAATGGTTAGCATAAAGAAGGGAGATAACTTATTGAGATCTTGCGATCTTCTGTACAGTGAACTGCAATAATTGAGAAGCTGGCATGGAAGGGTCTTTGTCATTCCATGAAGTGATACATATTTGTTTATATTTTAGTAAACTTTAGTACTCGAGAAAAGGAAAGCAAATTCTCACTTTTGCGTAGGAATCTGAGTTCAATTACAGAGTATGTACAGGCAATTTCATAGCCAATCATATTATTGAATGTCGATGTTATTTATAATTGGCAAAGACCATTTAACATGTGCGGCAATTTTAACCAATGGTCGTTGTCACCTGGATTTGTTTACTTTTGAAGAACTAGTCATGTGTAAACGTGAACGGATGGAAAAATTATATGTTGGATTGTTCAGCAATGAGGGAAAAGGTAAAAGCAAATAAAATTGAGGAATGAGCAAGCTGACCTCAGTCAGACCAGTAGGAATCTAGACTTATTTTCAACTTCGAAGCCTAAATTCTCTACTTTATGATCGGTTATCATTAATTTCATACAAACGTCTGTTAGAGTGCATAATTATATTTTCATCCCTTTCGACTAGAAAATTCTGCTGTTATATCCCAAGACATACAATTTTCTGCTTGACTACAGTTCGCTACTCTTTATATTTATTGTACAGGGTTTTTGAAAAGTTAGGAAATAGTCAATTATTCGGTTAAATGTCCAAGCTATCGAATTATACAGGGTTGATAATAATGTCGCATCTCACAAAAGTTGTATTTTTGAGTGCGACACCGTGTATGCTATTAAATATTTCAGTTCTTCCATAAATTTTGAGCCCAAATTTAACAGTTTCAAAATTATCCAGCATCGAATGTGTTAAATAAACCTTACTAAAGTTGGAAAACGATCTATTATTGCGTAAAATGTTTAAGTCATCGAAAAGAGCTAAAACAATAGCCTTGGGGCTCACAAGTATCACTAAGCAGTGAAAAACATAATTATTTAGGTTGCTTATAAAGTCGTTGTGCATTAAAACTGATTTGTTTTAAATTCTAAGCAAACGTTTTGTATCAAATGATTTAACGAAACGTCTCAGAGTTTTCGACTTTCTAAGATGATAAAAAAGTAGCTGGTACTAATCCAAGTGTTGAAATATCAGTAAGCCTTGGAAGGTACACAACAATCTTCCAATCAGAAATGATAGCCATAGAGTTGGAAGTCGGGGAGCTGAACAAGATACCCCTGACGAACAAGTCTATAAAAATCTTCTCAGATAGCCAGCCTGCTTTGAGAGCACTGAGCTCCAAATGGGTCGACTCAAGACTGGTATAGAACTGCAAACATCTGCTCAACGAACTTGAAACAAGGAACCAACTAACTTCGATTTGGGTTCAAGGTCACAGCGAAGTGGAAGGCAACATATTGACCGACACTCGCAAGAGAAACAGAATCTGTGTTCATAGGATCAGAACCATTCGCGGGCGTTGCGAAGAGCATTGCTAAAAATTTATGTCAGATTTGGCAGAGAGGAAAGCACTCTTGCACTGGGGAGATACTACACTCGAAGGTGTTCATACCGTACCCCTCTAGTCGCCCCCCCCCCTCCCGAGGATCATAGAATTGAACAGGGATGATCTCGGCATTCTGGTTGGTTTGTTGGTGGGACATTGTCGTCTGAGGGACCACTTGCAGAAGTTATGCCAAGAACAAACAATGGATTGTCGCTTCTGCTATATGGATGATGAAACAGCGGAGCACATATCATGCTTCTGTCCAGTACTGGAGAGAGCTAAGTTTCAGACCTTCGGATTCACCCAAATGAAATCCACTAACTTTAAGGAAGTTTTGCCCAACACGGCGATCGCCGTCGTTAAGAGGTGTGAACGGCTAATGGCCTTCGTAGTCGATGCCGTATGCCTCCAACAAAAAAAAAAAAGGTGTGAATTTTATCTATTTGAAAGTTATGTCCAACTTTGCAGTTTTTTTGTCTTTCCAAAGCTTACTAAAATCCTGTACATAAAATTACGAAATGTTGAGCATGGATCATTTTTTTGAAAACATAACAAACACGAATCTCAAGTTTTCAGTGGTTAAAACAAAATATAGATCATTTTTGTGCCAAAATACTCGATGGGGTTGCTTCACATCCTATGTTTCAAGAAACGTCAGTTACTTGGCAACCTCATCTGGAACGACATAGGAATATAGGACGCGAAACAATATGCTCTCGAGTGTATATCTAAGTGACGTAAAAGATCTTTTTTTGGTCCAATGTTAGTTATGTTCTCGAATTTGAGTATCACTTGGTGCAATATTAGTTATTAGCAACAACTTGAAATACCTATTTTTCTTTGACAGTGCACGTCAATTCCTTAGAAAAGGAAAGGACTGCAGTTCACGTTTGTAAATATCAATCTAATTATAAGTGCGCGTTTTATTTATTAAGATTACAGTTCCCGAATTATTTAAGTATGTATAGATATCTTATCTTTCTTAATCTTTTGTAGAATTTGTATATATTTTTTACTATCGGAATGACCCCAGAAAACATACATACGTTGCAGCTTTTTGGAGCAAATCGTTGTCTTCAGTCTCACACATTGTACCGTTCTATTGAAAGTAGAATTTTAAAACTAATTAAGTGCTTTTATCTATTTAGAGTGGCAAAAATTCATTCCATAATCATTTTTTTTACTACGTGTTGGTGTTTTGATTCAAACTAACTTTTTCAACCTGATTTTGAAGGGTGCTACAATTTTGAATTTTGAGGAGATGCGGTTGTTTATATTCTGGAATTTTGAATTATTTGAACTTAGTACCTAATCGATGTCTGAAGTAAATGTTGACAATAATAATTAAGAAGTAATGATAGTACAGACACTTTTGAAAGCCTGACCTGGGACTATGAAATATTACTATTACAGTAGAAAGTAAATTTTATCCCAGCCTTTTTACTATTTAGTTGAAAAGTTTCTTCGGATTTTGGGCAAAGTACTGCAGAGGTCTTTTTACTCGAAAATCCGATGTTTTGGCATTTATTTTAGCTTTCTTTGGGGTTATCGAGCACACCCCTATATCAATATACATATACATATACCGAGATATACCAAGTGATAACATATCCCTACTGTTGTACAGCAACAGGTACCAAAATTGAAGTGTGCTGACAAACGGCAATTGTTATTCTTTTTTCCCATTTTCTGGAATGTTTTATAAAATGGTGGTTTATACATTTTGAATAATGTTCCATCTTTTTGCAAATGATTGCAAGTTAGGTCACTAAACAATGGTATTCTATTTTTAGAATATATCCTTTGTGTTTTTGCAGAATGTATGAGTACAATGTGTATACCGGGTGTTCAAAAATTTTCTTGACACGTGATATTTTCGTAACAAAAAGCGATTGAAGCAAGAACTGAATTGTAATTCTGAAGGTACTATAGGGTCTCATATAATGCATTCAAAACATTTTTTTTTGTATAAGTGATCCCCGAAAACTCACCCCTAACTTTTCAAATAGCGCCACCCACCCATAGGTTTTTCTACATAAATAATATCCCTATTTTATGTATAATCTTGTGGTACATTTGATGTCAAACGCAAACTCATCCTTTTCGTAAAATCATAACCATAATATAAACAAAATAACAATTTGTTTGATTCCTAACATTTTTGCAAAAATTGGATAAAAAAGATAACTAAGTCGGTTTTTCGCAAAAAATTTGTTTTTATAGTTTTTTGTCACGAAAATATTACGCCTCAAGTCCTTATTTTATTTATCTTATGCTTATGACTTTACTCAAAAAATTGATTTGTGTTTAAAATCAAAGGCACTATAAGATTTTACAATAAAATAATGACTTCATTTATGTAGCAAAAGCGTGGGGTGCTATTTTTAAAAAAAAATTAGGGTTTCTTATTTGTTTGGGGTTGAACTATGTACCAACTAAAACTCCCTCCGTGAGATGCTCAATTGTGAAGTTTTGTCATCTGTGGGGTGTGTAGACTCACGTTGGGATTGTGTGAGGCTCTCTCGGCCTTGAGGAGACCGAGAGAACGCATAAGCGAGACTAGAGGTTGGCCTTAACCGGGTTTAGAAGCGGGCTAACGACTTCAGGAGAAGGGATGTTTTGCTAATCACGACTAGTTATCAGGTAACAGGACCCTATCGCAAGCCTTTGGGCAGAACCTTATAAGGGATGAGACAGCAGGGTTTGGATGGTTCCTGACCGTCTTGTGGAGGTTAGCTGCGAATTGAGGAGCAGCCTCTGTCGGAAGGATGATAGGAATCTCCTTGAGAATTTGATTGTTGAGTTTTAGGAGTTGAAGTACAAAAAAATGTTTCGAAAGCATGGTACGATAGGTCATTCTGTACCCTTGAAACTCCCACTTAGTTTTCTTTTTTATCTGATTCTTTTTTAATTTATATTTATAAAATAAGTAGGTTTGTGTATAAAATCAAAGGTACAACACGATCTTAAATAAAATAGTGACTTACCTTTTGTAGGAAAAATTATTGAGTTGAAAAAAAGTTAGGGGTGAGTTCTAAAGATTGAAGTACAAAATGTTTTTAAACTGTGAACCAGAATATAACGTGTCAAGGAAATTCTGGGATACCCGATATATGCCAATGTAAATGTTAATTTATGTAACAAATCGTTTATGACGTTATTATTTAGAAAATCGTTATCGCAAATATTGGCAACGTCGGAAACATTATTTTGCCATCGTCGTAGTAGCCAATCTCCAAAACAATAAAGCATGCCTGGTCAGGTTTCAAAAAAATCACCCCGAGAGGCTCTATTCAGTAGTGCTGCATATCTAGTGATCCAATTAGATCTAAATAGTGATACCTTTGTGATTGATATTTATAATGTAGGATGTAAAGGTATAGTTTAGTCAAATAGGATACGTATTCTAGAATGTATATATGTATGTCGTGTTTAGTTAATGATAAAGAGCTTTTGAAGGAGGACTGTCATATTTTGGAATCGGAAATTGTGCTTGATTTGAATATGTTTTATTAATTGTTATTCCAATGCGTGGTACAAACTGAGCTAGAACGGTTTTCATAAAAAGATCACGGCATACCTATACTTCATTCATAATTTAGTAACAGTAGTCTTCCACAGTATACCCCAAAAACCCTCTTTAGGTTTTAGGTAAATAATTTAGGGATATTTTGATTGATTTAAAAATCAGAAACCTGGGTTTCAGTGAAAGTAGCTGAAGCGTCCCATAAATTTCTGCGTGTAGTCAAAGCAGATGTTGTGGAAAACAAGTACAGCTTAAGAGTCGTTTTTATATGCAGATGAGCACTCTACAGGTCCAGTTTACCATTCAACGGGTTTTTTGCAAATGCCAATAACATGTATCTAATTTGGTTTGAAATAGGAACCCACCTCAGAGAAACGACAGAACGTAGAGTGAAAGCCAACATTGAACAAGTACTTTGGCAGTTAAGGTTCTACATATAGTCAGTTGAGATTGTATAATAATAAACCTAACTACCTAAAACCCAAAAATGCCTTAATATTCACGTTCGCTACAAACAGTGCAATTTTTTTGACTCTCATGGCGAAAAACTGTAAAGCTACACTTCAACAAAGCACATGAAGTTTCCTAAATACTTCGAAACTTACCGACAAATATCAAATTCAATTTTATAAACAAAGCAGCTGCTTGACAGTTGAGGTCAAAAACCATAACATCATCGACGTTGCCACCTCGTCTACTTTTGTGTAATAATTAAGGAATTTGTATTAATGGTTGAAAATTTGAACCGCGCGAGATCCAGGATATTTATTGAATATTGTTATAATTACTACTGAATCGTCAAAGAACCGTTAATTTAATTGAAAAATTCCAGAACACAGGTAGACGCAAGAAGATAAATAATTACTGTTATATCTGGAAGTTGTTATAGCGACATGTGACTAGATGCCTGCCTGTAGCATTTCGTTGTTTACTCACTGTATGTTTAGCAGTTCCTCTGAGGTATCCACCTATTTTTTGTTATTTCGGTCATGCACGTTGATGAATTTTGATATAGTATAATGAACTATGATGTTACCTGCGCCTACGAAAATCATACTCCGCAACTAAAAAAGGTGGCATTTTGTCGACAGTTGACGTTCAATTCGTCACTGTTGGTCAGAGCGGTCCGGTGGACCTTTGGTCTTGGTTGCGGTCGTGTCGGTCGATCGGTCTGTCAGGTCTGGTTACCCAAAGACGAGACAAAGTCATGGAGAAGTAAGGGAAGAAAAAGAGAGGGGGGAAGGAGAAGAGCAAAGAGAAAGAAGTGTGTCGGATGGAGGGAATAGCATGACATAGTCGATTTGAGTTCAGTAATTTTTGGGTTTAACCAAAAGGGTTAATTCTGAGGTTCGATATCTAAAAGAGCAAAAATTTAGTTATTTCCAAAATTGCACAATTTGATTTTGATCACATTACGAGCCGCGGCCTTGTTTGCTTGCGAACTTGCTCGAATGTGTAGTACACTGAGTCGCGCAACAGAGGGTTGCTGTGCGATTCCGCTTGACTTTTGAGGGAATATACTATTCAACAGTTAGTTAGTTAGTCAGTGACATCACCTCTCATCACGCTTTCGCGGCAATGCAGTTCTAGAACATTTATAGGTATACAGCTTATACCAGTTTAAAGCCACAGTCCCTTAGTAACGATAGGTAAAGTTACACAATGAGGGCTTAAGTTATATCGCTCTGATTTTCACTGCACACTAGATGCCTCTTGCTATTCACTTTCCATTGCTTTTTCAACCGAAATTGTAGAAATGTCTTACTGAAATTTAGCAGAAAATAATATTTTTTTAACACACGCTATCTATTGGAGGACATCATATTCCAACATTTTCCAGATCAAGTGGTTTCAAACAATATTTTTATAAAAGTCACGTTATGACTTTTGTTTTGTTTTTAAGATTATATTAGCACTCAGTATGAATTTTAAATCGTTTAATAATGTAATTACCAAAGGGGCTGCCATTTAAGGATGTATTCACCAAAATTGATGTAATGTTAACAATTTATTCTGGGAACTCAAATTCAATTTGAACGTCAAATTCGGCCTAGGTGATTTTTTAAAATATAAGCCATTTATGGTTTATAAGAATGCGAGAGGCTGTGATGTATTATCGTATCATTGTTAAAGTTAAAAATAATGTATGTATTTTTTTTTTGTTGATAACATTAGCATTAAGACGTTACGCAACCTGGTTCAGCCTCTGCGTTATAAAACACTGACTCTTAAGTTTAGTCAGAAACAACTCTCAGAGTTACCTAGTGATCCAAAGTAACCTAAGTGACAATAAATTATGTGACAGCATAGAAATCTGTGAATTTTGACAATAATTACACTGTTGTTGACCTTTAAGAAATTATTCTATGGATGTTACATCTATATAGGTAATGTAAAATCTACAGTATTTTGTAGAAGTATTTATTGATGTTTGTAGGAGACACCCGTTGTTGTACAATTTAGAACACAGTATATATGCTATATATTGCTTAGGTTTCATCTCAAAACCTAATTTTAGTCGCTGTGCAATGAAGTTTGGTTGTCAGCGTCTACAATTAAAATACCAGTATTACCAGTACCTACTTGATATCTACATAGGGCAACGACGCTACAAAAACGGTGCTATAATACATCGTACGATGTAATGAGGAATACAGATAACTGCATTTATTTTTACATCCCTTGAAGCTATAGATACGTAAACGATAAAATTAATGTAATTCAGAACGTAAGTTTTTGTTTCCTTACCATGAAAAATGTATTTGTGAAATGAAGCTTTAATTTGGCCATGCCATATGTAGCATAATATGCTTTAGTGTTTGCTCCATACTAATATTGTAGGACGTTAATTAATCATTCTGACAACAAGAAATAAAACGATTTGTTGTTATTTCTGTTTTATTGCTCCCACAAAAGTTTATTACGGCACTACTAGCAATGTACCTATTGGCCCTATTGCCAATTCTTGTTTTCGTGGTTTAGACGGATTCCTGCTCTAAATCCTTTTACATGATGTTTCCATCATATTTATGATTAAATAAAAGGCCTCTAGAGTATTGTTTTTTCGCTAGCCTATTCATATATCATTTCTCTAGACTCTTATGAAAAAGAATCGGATCACTGCATTTGGTTTTTGCAGTTTTCGGATATACATCAAAGAACGCGCTCTAGCGGTATCACTAGGAACTTGACGTATCACAGGTAAGATGGGTTTCATGGAAGAATAAATGATTTTCCCAATAATATCAAAGTTTGTTAATATCCGTTCAGTCGCTTAGGAAACAAAAATTGCTCCAGTAGGGGAGACCGGGGCAAAACGAGGTCTGGGGCAGAACGGGAAAAGTGCTCCTATGCATGATTGATACACTGAAATGCGCTGGCAACAGTGTTATTAGTTCGACCTTTAGTTGGCTTACGTCGGTCAACCAATGAGGAACGTGGCGCTGCTCGTATTGGCTGCGGTGTGAGAAAAAATTGAATTTCCTCCTCATTTTAAAAAGTTTTGTCATAAACATCGATGTGCTATTAGGTGGGTAGCAAAGTTTTAGCAATATGTTTAACCAGAAGCCGTAGCGGTAGGATCGAGTTTTGGTATTAGATACCGTTTGTAGCCTTAACTGGTTTAGGTTAGAAATTCTTGAATTTACCATATTATATGTTTGTTGGGGCAAAACGGACGGGGCATGACGGGATACTATACCGTCTTGCCCCGTACTATATATGCTATGTATTTCTTATCTGGTAAACGGAACCTCTCTCTAACCCTACTATTTTTCCTGGCACAGCCATAGCTGATCATAAAAGACCTCCATTATCACTATTTATTGAAGAATGAGAAAGCAAATGGCATATTCCTCGTTTTTGGTTAGCCCGGCAGATATTATATTTGTACCAAAAGAAATTAGAACTGAAGAAACAAAGACAAGGAAACGACGTAAGATTGACGACGAATTTTTCATCTAAGAATTAACTTAGAAGAAAATTAGAAACAAACAGTAAAAAAAAGAAGACTGAAGAACTAAAAACTAAGAAAAAGAAATCTGGCAACAACACTAATGAAAGAAAGACCAAAAGATGAATCTGGGGAAAAAGCAAATGCTAAGAAACCTAAACAGGGTAAAATTAAGAGGACTAAAAGAGAAACTGAGACGGATACTGACTTATCACAAGAAGATTGTGGTGACTGTGCTCGGATTTACAGTGAATACTTATATTCGCAGACACAGGATCAGTGATGTATAGCATGCTTGGGCCCATAATTCCTGCGCTGGAGTTGATGACGAGCACGATAAAGCACATACTTGTGAACGTTTTCAGCCGTACTGAAGTATGTTCCCATGTTGCCCCGTGTCATTTCCCATTATGCCCCAATGGCGGGGCATAATGGGAAAAAAAGTTATACTGATTTTTGCTACTTTTCGCCAAAGTCTGAATGGTTTAGTTGCTGAAAAAAGTTGCATTACTTAATTTAAATCCTTATGTTCCTACCTGACTAAAGGTTAATACAATAAAACATTTAATTTTCTTTATATGATGTGTTTTTCTTTAAGTATCCCATTCTGCCCCGGTCTCCCCTAAATCATAGCTTTAAAAAGCGCATATTATGTTTTGGTTAAGATTTACTAGGTTCATTTCAGTGAAAAAACACTTAAAATGGTCAAGACGACGGTTACGCCTTCTGGTTTAGATAAGTGAAGAAAATAGTTACTCTCAAAATTTCTTCTAATTTCGAGGCACACAGAATGCGTTAACATTATTACAATGAAATTTAAGTACACTTGATTATGGATATTCCTTACCCGTCCCATTGATGAAATATGTATGTGGAGGCGTTGAAGCAGCCTGTGTAAGGTGTTGTATTAGCTAGTTTTGACAACTATCGTGCTAGTAAACTAACCATGAACAACAGATAAAAACCTGTTTTAGATGCCCCACTCGAAACGTCCTACCCTTTTTCGGAATATTTGTAGAATCAACTTTAAATCTGGGAATGTTATTTATGGACATCTTTTTATGCTTCGATATAGGTACCTCAATACAGTATTTATTGATTTTACAAGTACAGTTTCCTCAAAACTATACAATTAAATACTTTTACATTTTTACCGATGATAATATTTGAACTCATTACGCCCAAATCGTCTCCTGCACATCGTATAGGACTTCTGTGCAATTGTCTAAAGTAGTATATTTTTCACATATGCACTGATGAAATCCAAACTTCACTGAAAAATCGGCCAATAAACAAGAAACTAACAAACCAGCACAAGAGCTGCCACTGCCTGTTGCTTATGCTTATGCCTGTTCGTCCAAGGTCGGCGGTCGGTAGATGCGACGTTGTCACGTTTTGTGGAAAATAATTGTTTATACGACGTATTACTTGACCACCGCCCCAATAATTACTCTTGAATTTTGTAGATGGGCATTCTATGGTAGCGTATTTTTGATTTCCTATACCTCCTATAACATAACAAATACAAATTTTTTGAGGCAATAGGCTATTTTGGGATCTTCCTCTCGTGCTTCTCTATCCATTTTACTATTACTGCAGTATGTCATTAAACCAGCTTTGATATTTACATTATGAGCTAGGGTTTCGTATTTACGAAATTCGGGGGCCAAGCAGGCGGATCACCATATGCTCTGACAGCCAGGCAGCATTAAAAGCATTATGTGCTTGTAGACTTACATCAAGGCCCGTTCTGCAATGTAGAAAGGTCTTGGATGACATTTCGGCAAGACATTAGGTGTCACTTATGTGAGTCTCGAGTCATGCTGGAGTTAGTGGTAATGAAATGACGGACGCCCTCGTAAGGCGAGGGTCGAGGAATAACTTCCTGGGTCCTGAGCCGGTTTTGGGGCTGGCAGTAGGTACCATTAAAAGGAAAACAAAGGTGTGCGCTGTGGCGAGGAGGAAAAATCCTCGGCACACATTCTATGTTATTGTGAAGCCCTTGGGTATCACAAGCAGGCTAAACTCGGTTCAAACGTTTTTGAACCTGAGGATATAAGATGGGCAGGACGCAAGACCATCCTCACTTTTGCGATGAGGGCTGGACTTGGGAACTAGGGTAAAAAGAGGTGCAAAAGGGCCCGTTGGTAGGCCTACGCACTGGTGGTTCTGGCCCCCAGAAAGCCTTTCTCCCTATTTCATTCATTCAGTATATAAGGAAAACACATTACCACCATCCACCATCATCAAGCAGGATGGTTCAAACAAACAGATTCTTTATTTAATTCTTCTAATCTATTCGAATTCGTTGTCCGGGTTCGATTCCCTTCAGAGGCGGAAATTTATTTCTGGTTTTTACTTCCCACAACGATAGGTGAGGGGAGTATTGTGATCGCGAAAATTTTCGATTTTGAGATAATACGCTTTTTGGGCGTTTTATGATGTGTACATAACGAAGATCCACGTCACTCATTTCCGTCGGTCTGTCTGTCTGTCGGTCTGTCGGTCTGTCGGTCTGTCGGTCTGTCGGTCTGTCGGTCTGTCGGTCTGTCGGTCTGTCGGTCTGTCGGTTTGTCGGTCTGTCGGTCTGTCGGTCTGTCGGTCTGTCGGTCTGTCGGTCTGTCGGTCTGTCGGTCTGTCGGTCTGTCGGTCTGTCGGTCTGTCGGTCTGTCGGTCTGTCGGTCTGTCGGTCTGTCGGTCTGTCGGTCTGTCGGTCTGTCGGTCTGTCGGTCTGTCGGTCTGTCGGTCTGTCGGTCTGTCGGTCTGTCGGTCTGTCGGTCTGTCGGTCTGTCGGTCTGTCGGTCTGTCGGTCTGTCGGTCTGTCGGTCTGTCGGTCTGTCGGTCTGTCGGTCTGTCGGTCTGTCGGTCTGTCGGTCTGTCGGTCTGTCGGTCTGTCTGTCTGTCGTGTTTTTTTTTCAATTTCAAATATGCCTCAAACTTCGTTTTTAGGCGTTTTAGGGGTTCCTGATCATTTTCTACTTTTTCTTGGGTGGGGGTGAATTTGGGGTGGTTGGGGTGGTGGGGGGCTGTAATACTGAAAAATTTGTTGTATTCGTAATGGGCTGTCCATTCATATGTGAATGAAAAACCTAACGGCATGATACACTTTTTTAGGTCCATCCAAACGTTGCATGCTTATTATAGAAACCACGCGACTTAGAATTTGTGATGTATACATAAGAGTATTGTTTTAGATCGTTCGATATCGCGTAAAAATATAAAAACAGCTCAAACTTTGTTTTTAGGCGTTTTAGGGGTTTCTGATCATTTTCTTTGTTTTTTTGGGTGAGGGTGAATTTGGGGTGGTTGGAGGGTGGGGGGTTGTAGAACAGAAAAATTTGTTGTACTCATAATGGGTGGTCCATTGATCTTTGAATGAAAAACCTAGCAGCATAATACACTTTTTACGTACATCCGAACGTTGCCTTGCTTATTATAAAAACCAAGGGACTTAGAATTTGTGATGTATACATACGAGTATTGTTTTAGATCGTTCTATATTGCGTAACGCGAAAATTATTGAACTGATTTTAATGAAATTTTGACACAGTATTACTATCGCAGCGAGGATGGAAAACGCGTGTGTTGGAAAAATAGTGTCAGTGTGGCGGCGCAGCAATAATAAAAAAACTAAAAATATTAAAACAGCTCAAACTTTGTATTTAGACGTTTTACGGGTGCCTGATCATTTTCCTTTTTTTTTTTTGGTGAGGTGAAATCGGGGCGGTTGAAGGGTGGGGGGTAGTAAAACTGAAAAATTTGTTGTATTCATAATAGTCCGTCTATTGACCTGTAGAAGAAATACCTAGTGGCATATAACAGTTTTTTAGGTCCATCCGAACATTGGGTTGCCTATTACAGAAACCAATTTTGTGATCTGTACACTCAACCAAAAAGGTACGTAATAATAATAAAAAAGTTTGTGTTAACAATAAACTGTTCATGAAATTCGCGCCAACCAACGGTTTTATGTATCCAATAAACGAGCGTTTATGAATTGTTGAAAGATGTGTCTCAGTAATTGTATTCACAAATAATAGTTATGAATATCATAAACACCGTTTGTGAATGACACAAAGTAAGTTTATTGATATAATAAATATATGTTATGGTTTCAGTGATTATTGTTTACTATGCACACAAACGCATTTATTAAATCAATTACCAATCTTTATGGTCCTAGCGTATTCTGCATATTGTATCAATAATGCGATTACATGTATTCACAAAGAATAGTTATGTATTTTATAAACACTGTTGGTGAATTCAATCAAATCAAGTTTATTGATATAATAAATATGCAGTGTGTCCCAACTAAAATTTCCCACCCATCTTATCTCTGAAATTATCATAAAAATTGAAAATCGTCGTGGCAGGTCGATTTGTATTCCAAGGGGGATTTTTTCCATCGAATACGTAAACACTGTGCTGTCAAACCCCTCACACCCAGCAGCCCCTACTTCAAAATCTTAAATGAGACTACCATACTTGTCATAAATCAATTTGAATTCCCTTCAAAATGATATATCATAAGTATCGTGGTCTCTTTTAAGATTTTGGAGTAGGGGCTGCTGGAGATGAAAGGGTTGATAAAACAATGATGACGAATTCGGGGGAAAGTTCCCTCTCGAAATGCAAAGCGACGTGTCACGGCGATTTTCAGTTTTTCTGAAAGGGGAGGCGCAAGGGACGTGCCAATTTTTTGTTAACTGTACCTAATATAAACAGAATTCAGTAGAACTCGTTTTTCTCTTTCTCATTGGAAGGTGGTTAACTGTTCTTGGAAAAAGGCGAATAAAATTCACATTTGTTCAAATAAAAACGATTTATTTTTTAACTTGATATATGTAACAAACAAAACAAAAATATAATGTAAAAATGCTACCAACGTTTGCTTCTTCTAGAGTGGATTTCATCAACACCTAATTTGTTCTATGTAGATTGGATACTGAAACAAAAAAAAGCGAATTTTCACCCAAAGTTCGAATGTCGTATAAAAACCATGACCTCCGAACGTTAAAGAAACTTCTAGCGGGTATAGGTACCCCTAACAGCGATCCCGAACGCCGTGCCGGAGAAAGAGATTGGGCGTGATGCGGTACATATCGTCATCAATAATGCTTCTCCGTTCACTGGTTAGGTTCTCATCCTTCTTCCTCAATTAAGGACAAGCAAGGTATATGTATTTGTACAGGTTAAATTCAATTGGCGAATCCATGCAGCAACGATTCGTGCCAGTATGGAATAGCAGAACAGTACGGGATCAATGTTGGGGTACCCGCTAGAAGATAGTGAGCGCGATGTAAACGTAATGTAATATTGGAGGAAGGAAAAAACTCACCTTTTAGTAGCTTATCCCACCACAGAAACAGCAAGAAGCACAGTATTTCTTTATTAAATATTCCTAAAGGACGCTAGACTCCCAACAGAACAGCAACACTTTTTTCACAGTCCACCAGCCATCAAAACAAGCACAAACTACGGGTACATGTAAGCACAGACGCTTCCACTGATTCGGTATGTTTAACGCCAAGAGGCCTAGTGGCGCTACTTTCAAAACAGCATTCCGTTGAACGGTTCCATGATATTCACGACAGCGTTTATTGATATTACAAATGCGTTTTACTTATAAGCACTGGCGTTTGTGATTTACATAAACATAGGTTTATAGTATCAATGAAAACTATTAATGGTGCCCACAATCACGGTTGTTGAAACAACAAATACTTTAATTATTATGATAAACGGATGTTACTGTTCTTTCAGAATATTTAACAAAATACAGTTTCAAAATTCATAAATACGGTTCTTGTTATTAATAAACGTTAATTGTCAGCACAAATAAATTGTTGTATATATGAATGCTTCGTCATAACGTACAACTCATATCGGATTTTATTTCCATAAACGTCGATTTATTGTATCCACAAATATGAACATGAGCCAATAAAGAGGTTTCGTGTGCACCATAAATGAAATTATCGATAAAATAAAAAATTAGCTCATAAAGAGCGTTTATGAATATTACGAACGGCATTTTTTTGAGTGTACATACGAGTTTCGCTTTATTTCATTCTATGTACATTGCGTATAGCGAAAATTATTGAATTGATGTTAATAAAATTTTGACACAGAATTTATTACCGCTGCGAGAATGGAAAACGAGTCTGTTTTTAGAAAACAGTGTCAGTGGCGGCGCAGGAATAATCAAAAAACAAAAACATAAAATCAGCTCAAACTTCGTTTTTAGACGGGTTGGAGGCTCTTGATCGTTTCGTATCGTCCAGTTCAAGCATGCAGAAGAAAACTGTGGCCCCCTAGTTCCTAAGGAGGGAGACGCAAGAAACTATTTACGAGGGTTTTTGTGTTGGATGTTGTTTTTGCGGGCGGATGGGCGATAATTTAATTGCGAGGGGATTTTAGACTATAGCTTCATGCAATGGGAAATAATAAAATGGTATCATCATCATTATGTGTGGAAAGTACTGAGTCAATCAACTTGACTCCATTTTTTCAATCAGATGTAATTTTCATAAAAACAAGCTTAGCGAGGATGATCCCCACTTGAGCGCTCACTGTTGGCTTCTAATTAACAGTGCTGTTGCCATAGTGGCGCCGGAAATCAGTAAAAAAGTCTACACAGAACGAGGATAATAACCCTAGCAGTCGATGCCGTTTCACCAAAGTAACAAAAAATGGGTTGCACACGATATGACGACATGTAGCACCGTCCTGCTGAAACCACATGTCACCACGTGTTTCAATTGAGGTACAAAAAACTGCATCATCATACCACGACAACGGTCTTCATTCACCGTTAATATATTACCTTCATCGTGTTAGAGGGAGTCCGAACTAATAATTAGTTCGTACTCCGTCGTATTAGTTAGGAATAGTTATTATTCCTTCAGACCACAATGTACACATACTAAATGATCGTACATCTTGGATGTACTGCTTTTTGATGATTCATTTGTGGATTCTCCCCAAATTGCGGCAGAAAATGGAGCTCATCACTAAAATCGGTTTTGTTAGAAAAATTGGTAATGACTTCAGTTTGTTCAGGAATGCAATGGTGAACTCTCGTAGGGCCGTATTTTATAGTTCATAATTAAGGGTCCCTTGATACTTGAGGGTCGCTTAAGTATGGTTTTGTGTTTCGACAGCTACTTGAGGGTTTCTTACGTAAGGCTTGAGTAATACTCAACTAACGAAATGTCATGTTGACATTTCGTTGCAGTCAAGGCGATTATGGAGTAACGTGTTGCCAGTTTCTGTCGCGTCCGGAAAAATGTCCGAAGTCGCGAAATGTGTGCCCGCCGTCTCGTAGATGTTGTCTAGGAAATAGATACACAAGAAAGGACACACTTGGGGTTCCTTTAAGTATCCCTTGAGTATTAATCATTGAGCAAATTGCACTTTTTGAGCGTGTAGATGCAAGTTCTTTGTGCGAATACAGTGAATAGTGGATGTAGTAGCATCCACTTGTTATGAGCAATGGCGAATAGGACCCTAGATGACTTCTAGGAGCTCTTGTCATATGATTTACATTATTAATCATATCGTCAGTTTTCCAGTTATTATTAGCTACAATTGGACGGCTTCTTGCAGAAAGGAACAGACCCCCAAAGAAATGGGATTTTATGTTTATACACAATGAGTCGGGAGGAGCGCACCAAACTCTAGGAGTTGCCCCTAATAAAAACCAGTGTTAATACAGAAACGAGACCTCTCTGGTACGCGTAAAATAAAGCCGCAAAGTGAACTTTTTATATGCAAGAAAATAAAATAAAAAAACTCACATGTTCTTATCCGATTCTTATGTGCTTTCAAGTTATAGCATAATTAAAAATGTTTACCTATCTAGCTTTCCATTGTATCTGACTTTTGTCATAATCAACGTACGCCATATACAGGGTGGTCCAATAAGCGCGCGGTGCTCTCTAGTGGCCATACCGTTTAAATTAGGCGAAAACGTTTTAAATAAAAAACGTTTTTTTTTCAAATGCTCTACATTTAGAAAATATTTTCAAAGATGGCGGACTTCCGGATATACCGGAAGTAGGCATCAACTTACTTATTTTAAATGGAACACCCTGTATATTATCACGTTTTTGAATTCACTATCGATTTTTAGGTCCAGTTTGTTAACCATAGTCTATGTCTACGAAGCCTATTTTCGGAGTTATTCAGCAATTTTTATGAACTTTGACGTTTGTAGTACTTTACAAGAAACGTTAATATCTCGGAAAATAAACGCTGTAGAAAGATGCGGTTCTTGGTTTTCAACCAAGCAAGGAACGTGTTTGTGTTTCAGTAAGATCGTTGTTTCAAAAGAACATTAGATCAATAGACAAGCAATTTTCAAATTTGAAAAGTTAAAAACGTTAAACACTTTTTTTTTCAAGTGGGATGGTATGATAAGTTTCACATCGGTGGATGCGAAATTAAATTATCTTTCACTTTTATCTAGGCACACGTTTTGTAATTATTGCGTAGGAATTGGAAAAATCGTAGGCGGCGTGGCTCACAGACGAAACACTTGGCAGGAAACCGTTCATCCAAAGTGTTTAGGTCTCTGATACTAAAATGTGCTTTCGCTTCATCTAACTGTAACCACATTATTCTTAAAAACTCCAGTGGTGAATTTTTCAACAGGTTTTCCAAATTTTCATTTATAAAGTTTTGGAAAACATTAGTTTATTCTGCGGTTTCCGATAATACCACCCCAAATGCTTAGACTCTATGCTGGTTGTCAACTCTTCTCAAAATTTAGATTTACGTGGGCGTAAAGGATGAGAGAATCAAACATGTAGTAGTAATACATGAAGCTGGTGAGTTTGACATTCTCGCAATTGTAGTTGAAGATCCGCATAGCAGTGCTACAGCAGAAATTAGTCGCTTTTTGGGCATTGGTCAAACATCTGTGAACATGATCTTAATGGAATACATATAGCATCCTTATCACGTGCAGCTAAATCAAGCAATTAAAAGACAAGACTTTGAAAACTGAATGAATTCTGTATCTGGAGTCGTGCTCGAGTCCAAGAAGATGCACTTCTTTTCAACAGTCTGTTGTTTACGAATGAAGCTACATTTCTTGTGAAATTCTTTCATTTTTTTATAAAATGTAGCTACAGCGTTATCATTAACGGCATAATTTACATTTTTATAAGGACGTAAATCCAAATTTTGAGAGGTTTGGTGACAACCAGCTTGGAGTCTAAGTCTTTGGGGTGGTACTATTGGAAACCGCATATTAAACTAATGTTTTCTAACGTGTTGCAAAATTTACCACTGGACTCTTTAAAAATAATGTGGTTATAGGTAGATGGAGCGAAAGCACATTTTCGTATTAGAGACCGGAACACTTTTGATGAAAGGTTTCCTGCCAATTGTTTCGTCTGCGAGCCACGCCACCTACGATTTTTCTTATTCCTACGCCATAATTACAGAACCGAAAATATCGCATCCACCGATGTGAAACTTATGATACCATCCCATTTGAAAAAACAAGTTTTTAACCTAAAAATCGATGCTGAATTCAAAAGCGTAATAATATACAGGATGTTCCATTTAAAATAAGGAAGTTGATACCTACTTCCGGTATATCCGGAAATCCGCCATCTTTGAAAATATTTTCTAAGTGTCGAGCATCTGAAAATAAACTTTTTTTATTCCAAACATTTTCGTCTAATTTAAACAGTATGGCCGCTAGGGAGCACCGCGCGCTTATTGGACCACCCCGAGGACCACCCTGTATATGAGGGTCAAAGGCACTGGTGATTCTCTTTCCAGTGTACAGCGACATTAATTGAATGTTTATTTTCGAATTTATGTGATTACTAGTATTGCAAAATGCCAGATATTTATTCAGGTTTAGAATATGCAAATATGGTGTTTGTATAACGTATGGTGTGGTATGGTCGACGGTTATTCGATTGGCCCTTCCATTTGGATAATCGCCTCACAGGAGGCAACTTTTTACAAAATAAATTAAATAAATGTTAGAATGCAGATGTAATCTTAACACGATGGAGGTCAGTCAACATTTGGACGAACGCTATATTGGTCGTGGAGGTCCTATTAATATTTAATTGGCCTGCAAGATCTCCAGACCCACTACTACTAGATTATTGTTAATGGAACACTGCCATGTCGTTCGCTTCTCATAGGTCCTGAAATGCGCAAAGGGTTTCCAAGGTTGGGCAAGATATAGGAGATGCCTCATCGTCCCGTAGGCGCATAAATGTTGCTCAGAGTATCCCCGTTCCACTAGGTTGTCCCCAAACCTGCTCATTTGGCATCTAACCTTGGTCCTCCATTCCAGTTGTGATTTTGCAGTGAGGCTTTCAGTTGGGTTCCAAGATGATATGTGGTTCTCTGTTAGCCGTCGCTACCGCATTACCTCTTTGATTACTGATTTGGAGTCTGTCAGTGGGTTCGTGGATATAACGAAATTGATCTCGGATTTGAGTCTGGATGCTGTGGGCTTGTGCCCATATAGAGAGTGTCTTTTGTATAATAACTGATGTATAGGTGTTTCAAATTGGTAAGTTTTAGACAGCCTGTGATTATGTTACAGTTGTATTCAGGATCATACAGGGCATGCATATTAGCCTGGGGCAAGGAGTGCCGTCTACAATACGCTAGTGTGGGCCCCCATTGGGGGCCCCATTGGGGGCCCACACTAGCACACAGCTTGCAAATAACACCGTTCCTCGTATTCACTTTTGCTCTAGTCTTCTCTACGAGTCTTTTATAGGACAGAGTCCTGCTTACCCACCCAGGTAAACTGGATTTAGGCAGTCTTTGTAGCCTGGTCGAATTCCATTCTATTTGCAATTCCCAGTTAACTTGCCGGTTATCAAGATTAAATAGGCAGGTTTAAGTTTTATCTTGGTTTGGGCGTAGCTGATCATTCGTGTACAAATTGAAGATCCGGCACGCTACCCTGAGGGAGACGATACTTCTGGTTCCTCCACCGACCCTTTATATAAGTTGCTGCAGGTGATTCCCTGTCAGACCACTACAAGACTCATAAACAACATGTTATGCGATAGAAAGTTCCAAGTAATCCTAAACGAGAAAGCAAGCAAGCAGCGCAAATTGAACAACGGACTCCATAAGCCTCAGTACTAGCCCCCTTACTTTTCAATCTATATATGTCTGACATGCCAGAAACAGTCAGTTACAAGTTTTGCTATGCCGACGATATAGCCATAGCATTTTCCGATAAGAGCTTCAAGAACATTGAGCATACCTTTTCTAACGACTTGTTAGCTCTAAACAACTACTTCAAGAAATGGAGACTAGTACCGAGCACAAACAAAACTGAAGTTTCCTGCTTCCACCTGAATAACTAACTAGCTAAACATGAACTGCAGGTACTTTTTGCAGGCGAACCCCTGAAACATAACCATTTCCCAAAATATCTTGGAGTAGCGTTAGATCGCACCCTCTGCTATAAGAAACATCTCGCAAACACTGCAGGAAAACTGAGAACACGCAACAACATTATCCAAAAGCTATGTGGAACGACGTGGGGTGCCACGGCTCCAACTCTACGAACCAGTGCGCTAGCTCTTGTCTATTCGCGTGCTGAGTGCTGTGCGCCTGCCTGTCTGGATTGACAGCCATCATACCAGACTAATTGACGTCCAACTAAATCACACTATGAGACTTATTACAGGCGCAGTAAAGACAACCGCAACTCAATGGCTGCCTGTACTCTCTGGAATAGCCCAACCGCAGCTGCGAAGGACTGACGCCCTTCTAAGGGAGTATAACAAGATTAGTTGCAGATAAACAGACTTAAATCCCGACAACCACCAATAAGGTCTGCAGAAAGGCTTAAAACCAATAACTTCGACTCCTTAAACCAATGGCGCTCCCAGTGTGAAGGTTTTGCAGAACACCACTCACGATGCGCATTTATGGGGGCAGCCTTACTTCCAGGATCAGAAGCACCCCGGAAAGAGTGGATAAACCTTAATAGAGTCCGAACAGGCCACGGCAGGTGTGCCGACTCCCTTTCCAAGTGAGGTTATGTGCAATCTCCCTTATGTGACTGTGGCGCGCCGCGCCAAACTATAAACCATATTACGAGCGAATGTGAACTGCGTGCGTTTCAGGGATCGCGAGAAGAGTTCTTCACAGCCACACCGACCGAAGTGGTTGAAAGAACTGGACATCAACCTGTAAATACCAAAGACTATGAATCTTAGTTTTTAGCTGTATATATTTTATTTTAGTCTAGGTTATAACAGTTTTTTTTTAATCTATATTCACTATTGTCATGTTTTTGAGCCATGCCATAAGTAAACCAATGGATCATTTTCATTCATAGCATGAGTCTCGATGGATGAATAAGCATAAATAACTAATAGTATTCCGATTATTATATGGACAATATCGTGGGTCATTCGGTCAGGAAACATTAGGTGCATAATAAAAGTATATCCTATTATGAGATATGTTTCAAGATAGAAAGAATAAATATACCTTAATTCTTGCAATCACACGCATGCCCGCGTGATGTCTAAATATATATCAGTGGCGGTAATAAAACTGATATAAAAAAATAACTATGTTTATTCGTCAAAACACATCTGACCTACTTGAACGTTTAGCTTTTATTTGTGGTAAAAATAATATCCTCAATTCTGCAGTAGTCAGCAAATATATTATAGTGAACGCGAAATTCCATAAACCGTGATATGGTCAAAGAGTAGGTAACTAATGCCCACTCTTTGATATGGTTTTGATTCTGAATAATATGTACTTATTTATTATACCCAAGCCCAAGTGGACAGTATTTTGGAAGTCTGTTCAGTTTGATGTTATCCAGGGGAAACGTAGGACACCCTATGTAGTAGTCATGTGTAAGGCGTCGGGTGTCAAACTCAAACTAAGAAGTTATCGACTGGCTAACCTCCAAATATATTTAATTTGAAGATAATTTGAGAAAGAAGGAACTTTTGCATATACCAAATTTGCCGTAGAGGATAGAGCAACAAAACATAGTGTAACACTGTGGTGCGCACACCGCCATATCATTGCGAACTAAATCCTGTAGAACTTATGATATATGGCCGCAAGTAAAAGGATTTGTATCAAGACATAACACGGCACTTGAAATCAAAGATCTTGAGCCTTGAGCTACTGTTTGATGAAGCCATTAAGGAAGTAACACCAGAGTACTGGCGAAAAGCAGTCCACCATGTCATTAAACAAGATAATAGATTGTGGAATCTTGACCACTTGATCGATCAGACCTTCAACCCGTTCCTCAAATGACGAAGACTATTATGATTTTTTGTGATTTTATTTCTGTACAATATATTTTTATATGTTTAATAAAAAAATAATGGTACCTAATACTAAGTAAAATTCTTTCTTTTTCACAAATATCCTACCTGCACGTCATTGAAAGATCATTTTTAGTAGTATTGAATAGATAGCAATAGCCAAAACCCATTAATTGCCCCAAGCCTTGGTGGTACTACCTACCCGCAATTGATAAAAGCAAAATAAAAGGAAAGAATTTTGCAATGAAATCAATGGGGAACGATGAAAGTGACTCAAGTATTCGTTGGGTCACTCTGTAGTCGTCTTGACTACGTAATGATCTTTTATTGCTCTATACATTTCTGAAATGCACTATAGTATTTTGTTTCATTATTGTTATAAGTTATTTAAAGAAAATTAACCTTTTAGATCGACGTTCCTTAAAAGCGTGTTTTACTTCCTACACAGATAGGTGAGAGGAGTATTGTGATCGCGAAAATTTTCGATTTTGAGATAACACGCTTTTTGGGCGTTTCATGATGTCTACATAACGAAAATCCACGTCACCCATTTCCGTCGGTCTGTCTGTCGATCTTTTGGTCTGTCTGTCTGTCTGTGCGCGTTTTCTAGCCTCGTAATCTCAGTTACCACTGCATGGATTGTGATGAAATTTGGGCAGCGGTATGCTGTGGGTCGTAGTAGGTAAAGTTCTTGTAATTTTTAAAATCGGTCCATGGGCGGCGGACTAATTAGCAAAAAACAAAAAAAATTAAATATTCCTCAAACTTCGTTTTTTTGGTGTTTTAGGGGTTCCTGATCATTTTCTGCTTTTATTTGGTTGGTGGTGAAATTGGGGTGGTTGGGGGATGGGGGGCTGTAAATCTCAAAAATGTGTTGTATTAATAATGGGCTATCTATTGACCTGTAAAAGAAAGACCTAGAGGCACAATAACCTTTTTTAGGCCCATCCGAACATTGATTTGCCTATTTCAGCAATCAAGGGACTTAGAATTTTCTGATAAATACATAGGAATGTTGCTTTAGATCGTTCTGTATTGAGTAACGTAAAAGTTATGGAATGGATTTTAATGAAACTTTGTCACAGTATTACTACCGCGGCGAGGATGGAAAACGTGTATGTTTTGGAAAAATCGTGCCAGTGGCGGCGCAGTGATAATAAAAAAACGGTAAAATAAAAACGCCTGAAACTTTTTTTTTAGGCGTTTTAGGGGTTCCTGATCATTTTCTACTTTTTTTGGGTAGGAGGGAATTTGGTGTGGTTGGAAAACTGAAAAATTTGTTGTATGGAAAACTGAAAAATTTGTTGTATTCATAATGGGCTGTCCATTGACCTATGAATGAAAGACCTAGCGGCATAATACACTTTTTTAGGTCCATTCGAACACTGCCTTGTTAATTATAGAAACCAAGGGACTTAGAATTATTGTCTGATGTATACATACGAGTATTGTTTTAGATCGCGTAACACGTAAATTATTCCATTGATTTTAAAGGAATTTTGACACAGTATTACTACCGGGGCGAGGAAGGATAACGGGTATGTTTTGGAAAAATCGTATCAGTGGCGGCGCAGCAATAATAAAAAAGTTAGAAATATAAAAAACAGCTCAATCCTTGTTTTTAGGCATTTTAGGGGTTCCTGATCATTTTCTACGTTTTCTTGGGTGGGGGTGAAATTGAGGTGATTGTGGGGTGGGGGGTTGTGAAACTGAAAGATTTGTTGTATTTATAATAGTTTGTCCATTGACCTATGGAAGAAATACGTACCGGCGTATTTTTTTAAGTCCATGTGAACATTGCCTTGCTATTACAGAAACCAAGGGACTTAGAATACGAAAATTGCTTAATTTCGTTCTATGTATATTGCGTAAAGCAAGAATTATTAAATTGATTTTAATGAAATTTCGACACAACTGCCTATCGCGGCGAGAATGGAAAACGTGCCAGTGTCTGAAAAATCGTGTCAGTGGCGGCGCAACAATAATTGAAAAACTAAAAATATAAAAACGGCTCATACTTCGCTTTTAGACGGTTTAAACTGTGGCGTCCTAGTTTCTAAGGAGGGAGACGCAAGAAATTATTTACGAGAGTTTTTGGGTTGGATGTTTTTTTGCGGGCAGGTGGGCGATGATTTGGTTGCAAGGACATTTCAGACTACAGCTTCATGCAATGGGAAAACAATAAAATTGTATCATTATCATGTGTGGGAAGTACTGAGTCAATCAACTTGACTCCATTTTTTTTAGTTTTTGCAAACTATATTTATATCCCCTGACCCCTGCACTTCTTAAAACCAAATAACATACTCTGCTGTTATCCCTTTGAAACGGCAGGTGTATGGACAGCTGCTTTTCGACCGATATTCGCAATTTGCGGCGTCGCCAGCACCCGCCGTCTATAAATACCCTGTTGCGCCCCCCTCGCGCGCCCATCCCCGGGCGCCAGACGTCCAGCGCCTCCTGCGATCCTGCGAATGCACGCGCTACGCCTGCCACAGCACACTTGATCCTCTTCTGTTCGTCCTCCGCGGCATCGGCACCACCAGTGTTGTAACAAGACGCGCGAGCGCATATCCACACACGCCAACATCCCAAACAAACGACGATCGCGGTGCGGCGCGTGCGACAAACAAGTGAAACACGGTACTATAAAGTGCGGCAACGGATATGGCATCTCTGGTCTCGGTCAGGATCAACAAGGGGGACTCCCCGAATTTAGGGTTCCGGCTGCAGGGCGGCAAGGATTTTGCTACGCCACTGGTCATTCAAAAGGTATGTCGGTGATAAAAAATTGAAAATAACTTATTACTTACTTATTTTTAAACAGCGAGTGAATGTTTTGCAATGGTGATTAAAAATATTGTTGTGCATGAAAATATACCTACCTAATTCAAAAAACAAATGTATGAAACTCGAACTATACCGCGTTGAAAACATTCAATATTTTTGTTTTATTCTACTGTTTTTACTTCCCACACCGATAGGTGAGGGGAGTATTGTGATCGCGAAAATTTTCGATTTTGAGATAATACGTTTTTTGGGCGTTATATGATGTGTACATGACGAAAATCCACGTCACTCATTTCCGTCGGTCTGTCTGTCGGTCTGTCTGTCGGTCTGTCTGTCGGTCTGTCTGTCGGTCTGTCTGTCTGTCTGTCTGTCGCGTTTTTCTACCCTCGTAATCTCAGTAACCGCTGCATGGATTGTGATGAAATTTGGGCAGCGGTATGCTGTGGGGTCGTAGTAGGTAATGTTCCTATAATTTTGAAAATCGGTGCATCGGCGGCGGAGTAATTAGCAAAAAACAAAAAAAATTAAATATTGCTGAAACTTCGTTTTTAGACGTTTTAGGGGTCCCTGATCATTTTCTACTTTTTTTTGGGTGGGGGTGAAATTGGGGTGGTGGGGGGGTGGGGGGTTGTAAAATTGAAAAATTTGTTGCTTCCATAATAGACTGTCCACTGACCTGTGAAGGAAGACCTGGTGACATAAATAACTTTTTTAGGTCCATCCGAACATTGCCTTTGCCTATTACAGAAAGCAAAGGACTTAGAATTTTTTTTGATGTAAACATACGAGAGTATTGCGTCAGATCATTGTAACGAGCAAACTGTTGAATTGATTTTAATGAAATTTTGAAACGGCATTACTACCATGGCGAAGATGAAAAACGCGTATGGTTTTGATAAATCGTGCCAGTGGCGGCGCAGGAATAATAAAAAACTAAAAATATAAAAACAGCTCAAACTTCGTTTTTAAGCGTTTTAGAGGTTCCTGATCATTTTCTGCGTTTTTTTTGGGTGGGGGTGAAATTGGGGTGGTAGGGGGGTTGGGAGTTGAAAAATAAAAAAAAATTCTTGTACTTATAATAGGCTGTCCACTAACCTGTGAAGGAAGATCTAGCGACACAAATCCCCTTTTTAGGTGCATCCGAACATTGCCTAGCCTATTACAGAAACTAAGGGACTTAGAATTTTCTGTATACTATACGAGAATTTATTGGTCTAAATCGTTTTGTATTTTGTAACGTGGACACTATTAAATTGATTCTAATGAAATTTTGACACAGTATATTGTTACCGTGGTGAGAATGGAAAACGCGTATGTTTGTTAAAAATCTTGTCAGTGGCAGCGTAGCAATAATCAAAGAACGCGACAAGTATGAAAGCAACTCAAATTCGGTTTTTAGATGTTTTAGGGGTTCCTGATCATTTCCTACCAGTTTTTTGGGTGGGGGTGAAAGTGAGGTGGTTGGAGGGGGTGGGGGTTGTAAAACTGAGAAGTTTGTAGTATCGATAATAGGCTGTCCATTGACCTGTGAAGGAAAGACCTAGCGGCATAAGATAATTTTAGGGGGGGCGGGAGGGGGGGGGGGGTTGGCAATTATTTGGTTGCAAGGGATCTTAGACTAAAGCTTCATGCTATGGGAAAATAATAAACTGGTATCAGCGTAGTGTGTTGGAAGTACTGAGTCAACCAACTTGACTTCATTTTTTATCCATAATCTGTCACTTGAACAGCTTAACCCCTTACAGCGGAGAGTGCACGATATTTTATTCATTCCTACTTCCTACTATTCCTCAAATTAACAGTACTTTTTTTTCATACACAATTCGGCAATGTCCCTGCCCTACTTTTGCAACAATAATTACAGAGGGGTGATGAATGATACTCACATTCAAATGACATTTTCTCTATTTTTTTCTGCAAAGGTCTCCACTGATTCAGTATGCTTGCAAAATAAACCAAATAATTAATTATTGTTGACACATCGGTTGAAAAAAGAAAAGCCTATATAAAAACAAAATTACGTAAATTATTTTGAATTAAAATGCATATAAAAATTGGCCTCCAAAAGTGTTATACATATTATTATATCCTTAAGCAAGCTAACGATCAGTTTCACCACCTCCTGATAAGTGTCAGATACAGATAGCTTATCTATATATTTTGGCTTTTTCACTTTCCAGTACTACGGTGCCTAATGAAATGTGGATTCCGAAATCATGTAGTATACAAAGTGGATTCTGATGGAACCTACATCAATTCTTAATAAGAACCATAATGTAATAATTACAATATACGTTCCAGATGACAAAACATCCCTAATTTATCTTAAAATGTTCCAAAATTAATTATACCCACAACCCTCTGATGGTCAATGTATAACTGGAGTTCTAGCCCTTTGAAGTCTCCCATTATTTCCAAAGCTGCAAATCCTATAGAACCACATGTAGATTGTAGATAATACCTTCTTCGACTTATTCTTATTAAAAGTAAAATTAAATTCCCTCACCTTCCTGCCCTGCAAACTGTAAAATGTTGGGCACTTAAAATCATAGAGTAAATTAGACAAAACTGTCGCAAACCTCAAATATCAGTCCAGCCATGTAGTTGTGGGGGCGCTTCGTGGCCATAGCCCCCATACATTACTCGGGTACTACCTTATATACACATTTAAAAATGTTCAGCAACACTACAAATATAAATTTACGAACCCGATTTGCGGAGCTACGCCACTGATTTGCTGTTGCTTTATATTACTAATATGTCTAATGTAATTTACATATTTAAACATAATTATCTCTCCGACGTACAATAACTGAGATTGTGAAGATGTGACACTTCGAAGCGAAACGACAGATATCAACAAAATGGTCTGTGATATCAACTTCATCTACTCCACATGACCTTAAAGGTTTTCATATTTATTCGGAAGAAAACATCAAATTAGTAAAAATCCAATCCAATCAGTAAACCTCTATTAGTAAATCAGTTATACGTTTTGGCGCAAAAAATGTAAACTGTTAGGTATATAAATGTCAAAACAATCCTAGTAACCTAGAACCACTGTGATTGTTTTACATTCTCCCTAACTTTTCTCAAAACTGACTGTTCCCTACTCAGCAGGAAGTTAGGGCTTCTCAGGATGTTCCTAAGCATCTACCCCTAACAGGTTTGTACCGTTCAGCCTCATGTTATGGAAGTGTCTCCTTAGCTGACAGCGTCCAGTAGCAACCGCGGTCACAAAGCCAAAAAGCACTGTCCAAGCATACCAACTAAAGGGTTAGTTAGACTTCAGTGGATTGAATGGTTTATCAGTAAACTTAGATTTAAAAAAAATATAGTAGAGCTGTTTTTAGTAGACTAATTTCTTATGATCTGCATGTGGTTCCGAAATGTTTGTCTTGATTCTGATCGCTCCCTGGAACGAATCAGATATCTAACATATATTTAGAATATGAGGATCAAGAAATCTATAATAGTTAAAGAGTTCGTTGTTGTAATTACAGTTCTCTCTGTTTTGGTAGCTGCTACTGAATTGTCAAGGCTCTCCGCTTCTTAAAGGCATCGGGGGTGCGTATTAATTAACCAAATCTTAGAAAAAGTCTTGAAGGATTTGGGGACGAAATAGAGTATATTTATCTTTCCCACAAACTGGAAGGCCTATAACTCAATCTGAGCTAATTAGCCATATTCTTAATCAATCCAAATCTTAGTCGACAATATCAATGAAACCTCTTTGCTACTATCCTCTCATCCTTTTTCCTTTCTTCCTTCACCTCTCTCTGATTTTTTCAAGGTAGTCAAAGTATCGACTACCAACACCCTGCTTACCGTCCTGATAAATATTTACGAATTTATCCTTAACCAAGGTCTGTTCTGGAATGTAGTTGAGTCACCCAAAAATATTACAATACAAAGTATCACTGTTTAATCAAGCGAGATAGATTGTTATTTAATATACTAGGTATTATTCTAGACACTAAACCTGATCGTTGACCACAAATTGTCCAGTTTGCTTCAGGTAGGTTCGATATATGTAAGCATAACAGGTTACACAAGGTTTTCTTTTGGGTCAAACTGGACAATCATAAACGCAGAACTGATAGTGGTAGTCACGTAAATTGTCAATATTCGCTAAGATTTTGACATGGAGCAAGATTGATTCAACCACAGTTGCAGCCGCTAGGTCTGTGGTTATCGTGGTAGCTTAACCCCCAGACTCGAGCAATTACCGAAGGTGTGCGAGCATAAAAGTGAAAACAAATTCAATTAACCGAGCCAAGTTGACCGCAGAGTGCAGAGCAGACGGAGAATATATGCAGCAGTCACATTGGCGTATTAAATTACATATAAACACGCATAAGATCGTAGCTACACATACATCGCATCGTTGCCAAATGAACAGGTCTTTGGATTTGAGGTGAAAAGTGGTTTTAAGCAAAAGCTCCCATCCACAACGACAATATGACCTCCATGACAAATATAAATCTTAACTCTAAATCGCAACAGGTCGGACGCTCGGACTATAGGAATAAGCTATGCTAATTATTGCGTTCATTTCTCCAACAAGTTGGATTCAGATCCGGTAAATCCTACACTGACCAGGTGCTAAACCTCACACCAATATACAGGACGGTGTCGAATAGAGAGAGAAAAAAATATGGCTGTGTTCGTGGATCTTTGGGCTGCATATGGTACCATTAATCACAAAATCGTCCTCGAAAAAATCCTCGTGATGACAGGAAATTATCATCTAGCAGAGGTCCTGAGAACAGTGCCATGTAACAAGACATTCTAGGTAAAGTTCTAGGGACAGGGGAGTTGGCGGAGGAACCAGAAGTATGGTCATCCCAGGGCAGCGTGCTGAAGCCTCTTCCATTTAATTTGTATGCGAATGATCGACCTGTCAGCCCTTCCACAAACAGTTTTATCTACAGCGATGACGTATACATAACGTGTCGATCACAAGACATCGAGGGAATCGAAAAAAGGTTAACAGACTCCCTAGCAAGAATGGCGGAATACTACAAGTTAAACTAGTTACGCCCAAACCCAGATAAAACTCAAACATGGGAACTGCAAACAGAATGGAATTCGATTGGGCTACAAACCTGCCCAAATCCAGTTCATTTGGGTAATACCTTAGACGAGACTCTGTCCTATAAAAAATATGTGGAAAAGACAACGAACGGTGTTATTCGTAAGCAGATCAACTCCCAATGGGGGCCCACCCTGCCATTTTGCCATGAGCTTTGCCTCAGCCAAATACCCATGCTCTGTATGGTCTAGATCGACCCATGCTAATAAACTGGACCCCACCCTGAACGACACCTGTAGGATAATCACGGGCTGTCTAAAATCTACCAACCTGGACCACCTACATATGTTGAGGGGAATAGCCCCCTCCACAAATCAGACGAGAAGTCTCATGTATGGAAGAATGAAGTAAACAGTTGTTAGATGAAAGACATCCTCTATATGGGCACAAGCCCCCATCCAGACTTATATCCAGGAAAAGTTTCATCGTGGCAACAAACCCATTAACAGACTACAAATCAGTAACCAAAGAGGTACTGTGGAAGGGATAGCTAACAAAGAATCTTATACCAACTTGAAACCCAACTGAAAGCCTTCCTCTCGGATCACAACTGTAATGGAGGACCTGGAAAAGTCTCACCTGGACAACAGGATTAGATACCAAATGGGAAAGTCTGGGGATAACCTAGTGGGATGGGGATACGCTGAGAACGATTTATGTATCTGCGGAGAGAACCAGATTATGGAGAATCTCTTATCTTGTCCATCCTTGAAAACCCCTCCACAATCCAGGACCTATGTGAAGCGAACGACACGACACGGCAGTGCAGAGTATCAGGAAAGAGATGCGGAGAAAAACAGACAAAAATTTCTGTCTTGTAATGTCTGTGATCATCATCTTTCTCAGATTACTAACTAATACTAATGTATTATATAAAAGCCTAAAAAAAATTAAAAAAAAATAAAATTGAAAAATATAAAAAATTAACAAATCAGTTCAATTGTGTTTTGAGCATACATTTTTTTTGGGAATAAATGGACAAATTTTATATCTATTCGGTAGGTAGCCGATAATTCAAGAGTCAAAGGATAGCGATAGTATGGGTATGTTTGCATATGGAGTTGTAACAACATATATGGTTTAATGGCTCATGATGGAGAAGTGAACTCTATAGAAGTGGTAGGAAAGCTATGCATAATGAATCAGGTTGCCTACTCATGAAGTGACAGATGAGACTGAGTTGAGGCATTAAAATTTTGATCAAAATGGAGTGCCAAAGTGGACAGGGGCATATTCTTTTGGAGAATGGGATATCTAAATTATTGATTACATTTAGTTGAAGAAGATATGGTATCGCATCAAATCATGTTTGTTTTATGGTGATTTTGTAGCTTAGAAAAAAGACTCAGACAAAAGTATAATCTTGTGTAACATAATGAACGTGACCACATGTCATCGTTTATAAATTTAATACATCATTTTATTGTGAAGACGGTGGTGCTGAAAATTCGTCTCTACCATCTGCATTTAAGTAAAATACACATGAATTGCAGTATCATTAATTTGATGTTTCATTGATGTTGTGGGGGGTTGACATCACCTTTCCAAAGCTGGATGTGAAACGACAAAATTCATTTTTTTGCGAAAATGATGCAGGCGAAGCGTAGTTTTCGTTCCAATTATATGGGAGAAACATGCTTTAAATTGTGCGAAAGCGCTATAAACCTCCCACAATGGCCAGGCATTTTATTGCCTATTTTCAGTTACCACTAAATTACGTAGCACTTTGAGCGCTCAAAAAGGCCATAATTTTTTGGCAGATATTCTGTAATTTTATTGCATTTTAGAAGCCCTAAAATCAAGTTTGCTGGAAAGTGTGCAGAATATAGTTTTGCAACCCATAGGATACATAGTGCGTACACTAAAAAAATCATATTTTATTAAAAATTGATAAAATCGCAGTGACATGCTTAACGATTCTTCAAAGCCATTTCAACCAGTGGAGTGCGGAACATCTCTATCTACACCTCGATCAGAATTCGCTCAAAAACCTGTGGTTTTTAAAAATATCAAAAAGACTGTACCTAACACAGCTTTTCAATTCCCTTATAGTGTATACTTAACATCTTAGAAGCACTTAATGTGGCTTTGCTGAGCGGCGTGCGAAACACAGGCTTTCAATCTCCACTATTGGTTACTTAGGGGATATGCTTAAAAAAGCATATTTTCATAATGTCGCAAAAGTCAGATTTTTTATAAAAGACAATACTCTACATGCTCTGAAACCTTTCAAACCAATTTTAGCCAGAATGAGATCAGAATATGCAAAACTAGTGAATGAAACCAATAAAGATTCGAAAACAAAATCCTGACAGAATTTCGGAGAAGTGATGTTATGGCAAGCATCTAAAGTGCGGCGTTTGTGGTAGCGGGCAAAGCCTCTCTATTTTTAACATTTATATGTCACCGATGAAACAGTATTTAAAAATTTGCGAGAACTCGCTACCGAACGCGCCGATGCGAGAAAAGCACGACCTCTATAAATAAATTTCTCTAAAACCTCACAAAATTATATAAGCATAATACGTTGAGATGAATTCTAATATAGGTAAAGTTAAACGGGTGAAATTTTCTCCGGCTGAACCGATTGTATTGTCATTGTTCTGAAGTAATGGGATGGGGACTTTCTCAGACCTGACAGAAAATGAGAATGTTACCCTCTACACACATAAAAATAAATTCTCAACTCAATAATTCTGAAAATCTTGTAAAGATATGTTTGCGACAAGAACATCTGTTCTCGCTTTAAGAAAATTTATTTGATGGGGAAATTATGGTTAGCTTGAACCAAGATAAATATATTTTTCATTTCAATATTCGCGCTAAAGAAATATGTTCTGACCAAGAATATAATTTTCCTCACAAACTGAAATTTCAATACCCTTTGACCAAGTATTTCATCAAGTTTTAGTAAGGATATCACATTTTCCAACTGAGCTTCTATATTATTTCGATCAAGAACACAAACAGCTTGATAATAATTGTGGAGTACTATCGAGAATATGGCCAGTTTGGTTCATCTACGTAGACATATCGCCACAAGCCTTATAGACTAAAGCAATGTAGTAACTGAGTGTCGTCTGCAAGTGATTGAATTAAGGAATGGTCAACAACTTTCCATAAATCGAAAGTATACATTAAAAATAATAATGGGCCCAATACGGAACCAGTGAGATAGGAGAACTTGTTTGATCAATGATACACATTGAGTTCTACGATTGTCGTATGTAATTTAATTTATTTACTTTTGAACTAGAAGACTATGTTTCGCACACTGCCATTGTTTATATTCCACTCACAACTATACTAACATAAATATATTTCAAACCACATACTTGGTACTTACGAATACCTACATATAATAAGGTAGCCACAACCTCTGCGCAATGATACTTTTGTGAGCGTATAAAATAATACAACACGCGAACACAGCTAAAATCAGGAATTATTTAAAAATGGCCATAAGGTGTATGGTGATCTGCCGATATGCTTGAACCAAGATCATTAGGTAGAATATTTTCAATGGTACTCAGCAACTCTCAAGCACGTTTGTGTCCTTGATGGAAGTTCTAGGAGTTCAGTTGTAAAGTGTGATATTCTCACTAAAACTTTATGAAGTATTTGGTCAAAGAGTACTGAAATTTAGGTTACGAAGGGAATTATATTCTTGGTCAGAGTATATTTCTTTAGCACGAAATCAAAAATATATTTTGCTCGGTTGAAATTAGCCATAATTTCCTAATCAAGTAAATTGTGTTAGAGCGAGGATAGATGTTCTTGTATAAAGTATATCTTTACAAGATTATCAGCATTCTTGAATTAAGGATGTTCAATAAACAAAGACTTTAGTATTAGCTCTCTGTCTAACTGATTGGAGTTAAAATAACTTCCCAGTGAGATCAATTTATTTCAAAACTTTCAAGGTTGATTTGCTAATTGCGAATCAACTCTAGAGTTTCAAATAATGTTTATTTTGAGACATTGCCCAATAACGATATCGAACGTCAACCAATTTTATTTTCCTGCTCTCTCTCTTCTTGAAGAGTCACTATGGTCAAATGTTAATTATTGTAAGTCAACAGGAAATATTGTCGCTTCATGCGCTGGCCCTTATTTTTGAGGGGAAAGCCAATGAAATGGCTAAAGGTCGCCAACTCACTGTGTGTTTTACGCCACCAAAAGTCGTCAATTGCCCAACCTCGGCTTTTGTTCACCAACTCGATTTTGAAATCGCGACTTAGGCATAAAATAGCCACCGCATGATCTAAGAAATGAAAGTGAGAGGTAGGATAGTTATCAGCTTGCCAATCGTGTATACGATAAATTCAAAGAGTAGATTTCTCAAAGATCTTTTTGAAATCGTTTTCAGAAGGGTTTATTTCTCCACCAGCTTTTAGACTATTGCAGGTCAACATTTATTGTGCTATAAAGGTGATTTGAACATCTGCTGAGTTATCACACCAGTATGTGGAATTTAACCTAAACAAAACAACCATTTATAAGAAAGTAGGTGATATAAAATTGATTAAGTTAACAAGCGGCTAATAATCATAGAGGCATGGAAATATGCAGATGGTGGAATAATGCGATAACCGACTAATTATTTTGTTTGGAATGCGATTATTGTAGGTCATGTGTGGTCATAAGTGAAGTTACAGAATTGAATTTTGATGACTAGTGATAATATTCCAGTTTCGAAGACGAAAATAATATGTTCACGCTGATATCTGAATATTCAGAAAAAACCCAGAATTTGGCCTAATTTGTTATGGTATGGGTTTGGATATTTATTTCACTGAAAAACCAAACTGTATGGTCCAAGCATATGATTAAAATTTTGAAAGCAGCAAAATTATAGAAACATAGATCACGACTATACAGGGTGAGTCCTAGGTTTATACTTTTTTAATTGTGTACAGAAGTCGTTAAAATAAACAAGTTTTTCAAATAACTTTTTGCAGAAAATTGAAAAATAAGCGAGACGGAATAAGAAAAGTAAATTTAAGCTTATGTACCTATTCTGTTTATGCTTAATTTCTCGGTTTCTTTGTCTTATCGATTAGGCAGATTAGGCATTGTACCCGTCAGATAGTGCAGTAGTCACCTTCTGTTTAGTGCTGTTAATTTTAAATTAATTAATAAAGCCGGCACATTATTATGAAACAAATTTTAGGATTGACCAAGACAAATTTAACTGTGGTAAACTGAATGTGACTAGTGCACTAATTGACAGGAGCAGTGCCCTCAGAGTAACAACTGAACATAGAGGTAGTAAACAAACCACTTCAGCATGGCGTGCTCAAAGCCATCATCTTTTGACACTTCAGCCTCCAAACATTGCCAACTAACCTGAAAATTCTTCCAATGCAACCCATGTTACAAACACTGCTCTGCAGTGTCCCATCTCGAAAACCTGTTGAACTACACTCGAATATAGCACAGCAAGTCCGTAAAGCTTCACTACAGTTACCAACAAATAGTGAATTCGATTTTACTGACCAAGCATAAAAGAGGCACAAACAAAACAAACGCTTGACAGTCGGGGTTTACCGTAAACGAATCGCAGAAAAGTTATATACGCGTTGCCAGCTCCTCAAAATTTATGTAAGACAGAATTTGCGTTTATGATGAAGAAACATGCAGTAACGCAGTAGAGGTCAACATATCTATTGATTTTGCTGTAATCATTCCTGAACCATCAAAATACCGTCTTTTTAACGTAGAATGGAATATTTCTGAATACTATACAATTAAGACGATAGTAAACAATTATGATTACTGTATCTGGTGGTCAATATGACAACGTAAGAAAAGATGTCGGCCTATTAGAATTAGTTGTTTACTACCTCTATGTTCAGTTGTTACTCTGAGGCAGTGCCTAATCGATAAGACAAAAGTCCGAGCAAAAAACTAAACATAAATAGACTATGTAGGTATGTACCTCTTGATACACAAGCCCAAAGTTACTTTTTGTGACTCTGTAGGCCTTTACGGAAACTATGATCGGGTTAACCCGATCAGTTGGATCACTGATCCTGACGGTCGGAAAGTGATCTAGGATCAGTCATAAATATGGTCAGTTCTCTCTTGTGCGGTGTGTGATCCCGATTGGGTTATACATATCAGTAGCTTTATTCTTAACCATCTGTCTTTTATTCTTAAACCAAGTTTTTCGTTGTTCGATATCCGTTAAATCCATGGAATCATAAATCCCACTTGACAGCTGTTTGACAGATAACTGATCGATCCGGATCCAGATCAGTGTTTCCGTAAAGGCCTTTCATCTCGCTTATTTTTCAGTTTTCGGAAGAAAGTTATTTGAAAGGGTTGTTTACTTTAACGACTTCTATACACAGTTAAAAAGAAGTATGAACTTAGGACTTGTATTCAGTCAAGTCAAAAGTGTTTTGACTGAAGGGAAGAAATGGTGTTGAAAATATCAATGTACACACATTGACATTGAAACACAATATATGTATAGTAGCAACTACTGGGCATAGCTAGGCAAAACACGCACTGATCAATATAGTGTGTTGAGGAATCATGTGTGGGGTCTATAAGTACCTGGGTGGCTGACTTCACTTCATGGTGACATCAGCGATAGAACAGAAAAGGAGGAGTCTTTTTTTAAGTTTAATACTTTAGCTGTCCCAAACTCTGAAACACCATAAAGAAACATAGACTAGACAGTACTATAGTTCAGACGATAACGAACCTCTAGAGCATGAAATTTGGGGGGTTCTGATACCCACGTTATTTTGATTTTTGCCCAAATTGTCAAACCTTCTCAATTCTCATTAGTTTTCACCGATTTACGTACAGTTTCGTGAATTCTACTGATTATTTCACATTCTTTTGAATTTTTCGCAGATATAATCATTTCTCCAAACTTCGTTCGATAACCAGTTTATTCACATTTCCCCGATTTGGTACTGATTTTTACAGATTTTTTTTTCAGATTTTTCACATTCCTTGTAGCGGTTTTAGACTATTTTCGAATTCCTTTGAGGCTAGCAAAATTGGAGTGGTGGGGATGGCCTTATTACTTTGTATTTATAAAAGAGCGCTTATTATTGCCTAAATACATCTTCTATCCCCTCGGTAGTCTTGTCTAGTTATATATAAATCGTAGTACTTGTTTGAAAACAGTCCATTAGGCACCTTTGCTTCAAAGAAAGGTACAATTATTAACAAAACCTTATACCCTGCAATAGACAATGATCTAGTACTCCTTTCCGAAGGCAGAAGACGTTAGAAATAATTGTAAAATAGAGAAGATGCAGCCTGTTTCTCTCTAGGATGATTCTCTGATACAATAGTGAGTTTGCTCTACCAGCTCTTGTGCTATACACTGGTTTCGGGTGTTTTAATGCGTGTATGCGGATAAAAAATGTGTCTAATATGGCTTTTAAGAGGATTAAGAGAAGTATGCAAATGTGGCCCACATATTTTTTTAAGACATTGATAAAATTATGATTAACATGAAAATGACCAGGATTTAAGAATGATGCTTTTTGACTTTCCAGTAATTTGGTTGTAGTCCCAGCAGGTATTTCTCTAAGGAGATTAGTATTCACTCATTTATATCGACTCATCGCTTAGTATTGAGGTTTATTGTGTGTTCTTACTTGCAGATTATAGGTTAAAGCCACTTAGCCGTTTTTTGAGAATTTTAGGCCATTTTATCGCGTATTTCCTTTAAAATTGTATTTTATAGCCTATACAAAGCGAGATAGGTGAAGACGCCGTGCTTTGGCAACTTGTTCTTTCTCTCTCTCTTTATGCTCTCGCGACACTTCCTGCAATAGGGCTTTCTAACACTTTATTGCCATTTCCTTCACTGTGTGTGCACTGACTATCAAGTGGTCAGTAAAAAAATGTACAACTCTCTCACTCCTTGCGATAATAGATGGAGGAAATGGTAATCGTCAAAAGAAATAATCCAATTTGAGATAAAATCTTTCCTGGACTGCCTGTCTATGCATAAAAGAGCATCAGTCCAGTAACTCGTGACCCCTCTGGATTTCAGAGAATTGTTATTGAAATTTTCACGATGGGTCACAACTATGGGAATGGCTCCTGAAAAAGATAATCTTATTTCGCCCTTGTGGTAAGTTATTTCTAATAACTCTAAACTGCCTTCATTGAAAGAAACAGAATCCTTCTCAGTAGCTTATCTGTTTAGCTTCTCAATATGAAAATGAGCGATTTTAAAACAACTGAAATATTCGGATGGTCCATGCAGTTAGCAATGTATCGTCATTCATTCTTTATACCTCACGAGTTCACAATGAATTTGGGCCTAGTCAAAATTGTCTTTTGACCTCATTCTTCAACGTTTTCCGCGTTTCAGGTCTTTTTACGCATAGTCGACTTAGGACCAATTTTATCAACATGCAATTACAAAAGCCCTTTTCATGATGTGCTTCTACCCTATGACAATCTATTAGAGTCTCATTTTACGTCCTAAATGGGAGCAAATATGTGGCATGTTATTGTTTATCGGACTCTTTTACTATTCCTTCAGCTGATCCAATCAGATTACACAAAAGCTTTAACATTTGATCGATCTCAGCAAGTTTCGAGTTCATTAATGATTGGATTATACTTAACTCTATAGGCAATAGAATCAAAATACGAATGTTGATAAAATCGAATCTAAGTGTCTTATTTTATTGCGATTAAAACTTGAGTGGAAGATTTTCATTGTGTCCAGATGTTTTTATACAGGTTTCTCGAGACGCAATTACTTTCTGCTTCATAGGCAGAGGAGGTATTGAAGTAACTAATCTTTTTAAATAAAATCTCAGGAATCACCCAATATTTTATTAAATATTCCAACTTTTCAGCAAATGCTATGTAATCAAATTATATATAGCGTTTTCCTGTTGAACTGCTTCAGCTTTGGTGAGCCGTACCTTATATTCCTTTGAATAAATTATTACCTAAAATCAGATGACCTTAATGACATTCTGTACTTCACAGATCTATCCTAAAGTTGGGTTTTATAGCATATCTGTGGACTACTATTTCTCTTGATGCCATAAGTCAGAATAATAATCTCTATTTTGTAGTTTTTTGCATGATCTCAGTAACTGCTGCGCTGATTTCAGTGAAATTTGGATTGTGAGATGAGGTGGTCTCACAGTAGGTAATGCTACTTAATTTTTTAAAATGAGTGCATTGGCGGCATAGTAATTAGCGATAGACGAAAAATATCAAACGCTACAAACTTCGGTTTTAGGTGTTTTATGGATACATAGAAATTCGACTGAACTTTATTTGATGGACTGAAATTAGCATAGCTGGGAGGGTGGTGAGTTTTATGCTTTCAAAGTTGGTATCGATTAGAATTTTTGGAAAGTACTTAGTCAATCCATCCGACGCCATTTCTTTCAATGTACCGGTGAGTCATATTAGGAAGAATACTAACTTAATTCTTCGAGATACCAACCCACATCAAAAAACCAATGACGGATAGGCTTATCAGCTTCACGAATCCGAGGAATTCGAGCGAGCGCTTTATAACATCCTGTTTCTTCAATCGCCTGATCAAGATTCGAGCCACGTTTGGCACAATACAACAAAATCGTTGTAAATGCACCTGAGCTCATTTTTTATCAACACTCACCGTTGATTCACTCTCGGAGATTTCACTTTCGGCGATTCAGTCATCTCATTTATTTTGAAACAGAGAATTGACTTCTCGGTATTGGCGATGAATGTTTAAATGTATAGAGTGGCCCAAAATTATTTATATTATATTTGTATGTTATACAGGGGTCATTAAATATGTCCTTATATAAAAAAAGGAAAAACGCTTTTTCTCATTTTTGTTCTATACATTTTTATATGTGATTTTCAAAGTTTGTTAAGCTGTCCAGAAAACATAATTTCGGAAGCTTCTCATAATAGGCATTTGTCTGGGCGATGACTTCCTCATTAGATATGAGCCTTTATCCGCCAAGCTATTATTTTAAGTTGGAAATGACCAAATTGGATCACATATGGTGGATTTTTGATATCTGTAATATTAGTTACACAATGTTGTCGTGCTTGTTAAGCTGTCCGATGTTACTGTCTTCGTCTCCCTCGGAGCAGATTTGATATGTAGTAATCTATCAATCAACAGCTATGGTAATCATAATGGTATTTTGTTTGACTGTTTCATAAAAGAAATGTTAACGGCAAGTCAAGACAAACACAAGAGCTAAGTAAAACCTGTAACGCACATGAGTAAACGACAGACACTTAAATACCTACATACATACCTCGGCGTACCTCAGTTCTTTGATCGACAATTCGGGTAGCTGTGAAAATGAGATTCGACGGCGCATTCAACAGGCACGTGTGGCCATAACAAAGATTACTAAAATAGGGCGTGACCATAACATCACTAAAGCTACCAAAATGTCGCTGGTTCAGTCTGTTGTGTTCTCCACATTTTTGTATGCCTCGGAAACTTGGACGGTCAAAAAGGCCGATCGAGCTCGCATAGATGCTTTTGAAGTGTGGACGTGGAGGAGAATGCTGAGAGTTCCTTATACTGCCCATCGAACTAATGTTTCCATACTGGATGAGCTCGGTAATCCAAAGAGACTATCCTCCATTGTGTCGAAGAGAACGCTTACATTCTTCGGACACATTCACAGAAGCGATAATATGGAGAAACTTGTAGTTCAGGGTCACGCCTCGAGTGGGTGGCACCGTGGCCGTTCTCTCTACACGCTGGGTGGATATGACGAAACAGTTGCTGGATATGCGTATCAAGAGCGCCCCGCTGAACTGACAGTAAATCGTGAACGACGGCGAGCTACATTTCTCAAATCTATTGATAATATTCGTGTCGGCACTACTCTAGCTCCGACTTAATGTATTTTACGAGTTCACAACATGTCTGTTAAGACATTGTGACTATGATGATGATGGCATAAAGAAATGACAGTATGCCACATCATCAACCAAAACGGCTGAAATATTCTTCGCAATTATTATTATAAAAACTGTTTGTTAAAAGTAACTACATTGAAGACCTGAATGTTAAGACTGTTTTTTGAAATTTACTCTAGCAATGACGCGGTAACATCAGATGAGATTTCTGATGCCTAAAGGGTGCAAGTCTGTCTGTAAGCGCGCAAACACAGTGAGGATTTTTAGTGAGCGTGCAAGGGCGTACGAAGGCGTGCAGGTGCCGCATGCAGGCTCACCTGCTCAATTGAGTTTTCGACCGCTTACCAGCGTCGGAAGCCCGCTTGAACGCGTTTATAGTAACAGAAATTTAGTTTGCTACCTGGTTTCGTCTGTGCCGGTCGAAGATGAGTAGCGATAAAGAATTACTAATAGCTTCAGTGTTTGCGAAAACTCCTATTTGGGATAAAAGACACAAGCTACACTATAACTGCACTGCGATAGAGAAATGTTGGAAGGAATGAGCATTTAATGACGTTATAATTATCTCATACCTGGCGGGCCAGCCCAAAGGATCTGTCCGACATGGGAATTCCCACCGAACCCAGGTCGTTCCTCATGCGTTGCCAAATGCAGGAGCCTCCTTATGTAGCGCGTCCAATGTCAATGTTGTTCCCAATGCCCACAACGCATATTATCTCAAAATCGATAATTTTCGCGATCCCAGTGCTCCCCTCACCTATCGGTGTGTATCGGAAGTAAAAGCTATTCTAACATTAATGTTTAACAAAATAACAATGTACCCGACCAATGACATTACGAGACCCAAATATATAACGTTAGGCAATTGTATTTACTACGTACTATCACTTAGTATCAGAGATATATTCAAATGAGCATAACACATTTATACACAACCACAACACTAGATGTAGGCTAGGTACCACAATAATTCCCAAACCAAACAAATCAATCATGCGGCGGTCATATCTCAATTTAGCGCCAAAATGATACAACACTTCTCCCTTTTGATACCAAAAACTTGTTTACAGTTTCTACCAGAGTGGATAGCTTCCTTAATAAGACGCGCACAAGAATTCGTTGAACATGTACAGTATCAGTCACATATTCATCTGATTGACAAATTTCAACTAAATAGTTCTAATGTATATGATGTGAGTCTACGTATGTATGTACTAATAATTCATTTGACAACTTCCCACCACGGATTTATCACAAACCGCTGATTAAACGAAAAAACGCCAAGACACGTCAAAATATTTGTCCAGAGAGACAACGTATTAACTAAAAACTATTTCACCCCCTATTGTACCCTCTAGCCCCTCAGGGGAATCATTTCCAGTGTTTTTGCAACTATCCCTCATTGTTTTGCTAATAATGGGCAACATTTTTAACCCTTATTGCATGTTTCCTATATACCGTGTCTAGATGCGACTGGCCAATCTTTGTACTCTTTTTCTTGTCTGTTTTCGCTATACCATACACTGGTGTGTTTGACTACGTGGAGAACCGGCGCCGGTCTGCTTCTACCTGCCGAGGGGACTCGGCGTTGGCCAACGCACTCCAACGCTCTCTAACGCTCCTAAAAGCCGCTACTGTGAATGCCTACTAAGGTAATATACAACTAAATTGTTGCGTATTTCTAGGAGGCTCATATACATGTAAACAGATGGCAGTGAGATAATTTGTAATTCAGAAATATGAGACCTATACAGGACTCCCTGAAGCCTAAGCCCATTATAATCTCGGTGGCTTATTTTGAATGCCCTACCAGTTTCACTTAAGGCACCCCAAATTGTAATGCCATATGGCATTCGAGAGCATAATGTACAATTCGCAAAACATGTATATCACGACCTTCTAAGGGCAAAAAGAGCGGTTAAGGATTTATTGCACAAAACGTCGACATGGCTGGATCAATTTAACCCATCATCGTTTACTGTACCAATCGAAGTGTAATTGCGACGGAAAAACGTCAAAACTGTCTTTGATTCGACCACCATGGATAGGGTTATTCTGTGGATAGTTCACAGTGGTGTGAACCGATATGGCACCCATCTTTGGACTGTTTGTGAAATGCATGTCAGCTGAGGTGCTTCTGGCACTTTAAGTAAAATCCAGCCTTCTATTATTTTTCAATAATTTTAGAAACAAATCTCGTACGATAGGTGTGAGTCATAAACCCTTATAGCCAATATACTGATATCACCAGCGCATGAATAGAACCGTTAATTTTATGAGATCATCCTGTGATATCGACGAAAATGGAAACAAATATAGCGATAAAGATATTAATATATTTTTCCCGTAAATGGAATGTCAATAAAAATTGTTTGCAGCTGCAAATTAATAAATATTGGTAACACCCAAATATTAGAGATGTGTAAAATCGTGTAAATTTAATCAGACCGTAACCGTTAGTGATTTAATCTATGAGATATCACTTAGATAATTATGTGAGCATCCAATGAAATAAGTCGTCACCCGGTCAATTATTAAAAATATTAAAGGCTTTTCTTTTTCTTTCTTTCAAAAAGAGTACAAGTTGCAGTATACTGTGAAAAACTTTTTCATCTCAGATCAATCCTACCCCAGTTATGGAGGGGTCAATGTATTTTTTTTTTAATTTATTTCTGCACCGTTGCCAAATAGAGTTTCGAAAACTATAAACATTTGTCATCCTTGTTCTAGTGAAAATCCCAGTGTGAACATCTCAATAATAGTGCTTCAATACTTTTTGGTTATAGATGCGCTGATAATTATAGACAGAAAATGATGGAAAAAAGTGAGAAGATCTCACAAAGTGTCTAAGAAGCAGTACTTTCTCTGCTCATTGGTCTGGAAAGTAAAATTAAGAGATCTAAAGCTAGTAATCCGTTACACGAAAATAAATACTAGTCACAAAAGCAAACATTTTGCGATTGGTGCGGATACACTAGCAAATTACTTGCCATAACTTTCGCGTGAGTCATCCCAAATGACCACTATATGCAATAAGTTTCGCGAGTAACTATCAGTCAAGTTCATCGGAATTTGTCTTTCGAGAGTTTCCAATAATTTCTTTCCATAAATTTTGAAACGCTCAATTTCATTGAGAAGAAGGAAAGAGGCAGAACGTGTTGGGTAAAGCGACTCGCCTGCACGGTATAGTTTGCGCAAACAAGACGGTAACCGCTTAGTGTCCACATAATCAAGCTCGCGCAAACATTCAGTATTTAATAATTCGGAAACTGATTATTTCAGATAGGTGCTGCTATCCTTAAAACTGAACCCTATGGTTACGCGCACAGACTTTACCGTGCAGACCAGTTGGCGCAATCCAAAACTTCCAGTTGACTGAAATTTACACAAGCCGCTCTTTCCGGTTTGCGTGAGCTACCCCGTCTTACTGTCCACACGCACGGGCCTCCCGATACAAACTGGTTTGCACAATTAAGTACGAGGTAAAGCTTGCACGTGTGGCCAGGGTTTAAGAGACTGGATACTAAGGAGAAAAAATTGTGAGACCTACAATAACTTACATCGTTTATGCACAGCAATTTAATAACCTTATTCATCTCTCAGCTGCAGATTTTGAAGAAAATTGATTGAACGTGGAAACATATTCAACTCATTTCAGCGCCTCTTGTTCTCTATTTCAGTTTCTATAAGTCTGCGAACAAACCTCCCACAACACGAGGTTTTCATAAAAAGCATAAATAAACGTTTCTATTGCTTCTTTTGTCCAAGCTTTTTTCTACTCAGAAAGAAGTGTTGACAGAAATTACGACAATCTATGCGTTTTTAGACGGGCGACCTATAGTGTCGCGCGCGATCTTCTACAACGTTCAAAAATGAAGTCAAGTTGATTGACTTAGTGATTTTCACATTACAGTGATATAAGTTTATTTTCCTTTAGCGTGAAGCTATAGTCTGAAATCCCTTTGCAACCGTATCATCGCCCGCCCGCAAAAAAATGTGTTATGCCGATAGATTATTCCTTCATAGGTCAATGTTCAGCCTATTATAAATATAGCAATCTTTTCAGCTCTACAACCCCTCAGCTCCCAAACCAGCTCACCAAAAAAAGTTGAAAATGATCAGAGTAGTCCCTAATTCCCTTGGTTTCTATAATATGCAAGGCAAGTTTCGGATGGGCCTAAAAAGGTGTCACGCGGTGTGGGTAGTAAAAGTAAAAAATATATTCAAAACAAAAAAAAAACCTTTCTAAAAAAGCTTTTATTCGAATGCCCTTAAGTGGAGGAAATAAAATTTTCCTTTAAAATTTTAAATATCGACATATCGCCTCAATATATACAATTTACAAGATCATAAAAGCTTGTCGCATGATTTACTTGTGTAAATAAACTATACCTATTTAATTGAGTAACTTAGTCTGCTAAGTTTATTTTTTTTAAGTTTTTTGCTTTTAATTCATTTAATCATGCAAACCTTCATAGAATTAATATTTATGACAGTCAGTGCTTTGCTGTAATAATGGGCCCGCAGATGATGAACTAAGTATTTTGTCTTGTCCTTCCTACAATCATAGGCCCGTGAGTGTTCGAATGTTCATCATTGACAATCGCAAAGCTCTTCCTACAAGCATTGAACATGACACGTAAAGGAACATTGGACAAATTAGTTTGATTTTTACGAGACATTAAGTTAATAAGCGTATAAGTGGAACTTCTGAATATGTAACAAACAACACTAATGACTTAAGTTCCACTTATTAAATAGTAGATCTAAGATAATGCAAAACGGATAACGTATTAAACTTTGCTGTGTCATTCGTTTTAGCTAGTAACTTTCCTCTGTAAGTTTAACAATGCGCATAATGATTACCGTATCTGCAATGTTATGTGAAAATAGTCAATTCGATAGCTATTGATTCTAGGTTGCTGTCAAATTTCTCATGTAAAACTACATTCGATAGTGGCAAACATGATCGTATAGTAAAGATACAGTGTTTCAGAGGAATTTGGAAACGGTCGATTATTAATTCGAAAAACGTTTTTGGGATCTAACCATGTCTTGAACAACTACACCTTTAATTATACAGGGTTGGACATAAAGCTGCATTCTTTCAAATTGAACTCCCTATACATTACTGAATCATTCAGTTCTTTGAATAAAGAGCAAACCTGTATATAACATAATACTTCTGAGTTTAACCATTTCGGAGTTATCGAGTCTAAGATCTAACCAAAAATCGACATATTTACATTTTTTACATTGCGAACACATAATTGTAACAGTTTTTGTTTCAGATTCAAGGAGTAATTGAATTACCTAATAATATAAAGGATGTTGTTGGTGTTAACACTCAATAATTAATATGTAGCTCCCAAGTTTGTCACCGCTCAGAACAGGGTTGAATTCAGGCACATTATGAAATCTATAATTTTTGTTTAAGAGGTCTGGGTACACACATTTATACATATTATGTATTTGGCGTGTAAAACATCAATTGGCAAGTACACGCCTAACTCACTTGTTTTTCAAATTACATACATAAAATTTCAGAAAGTGATAGATAAAACCTTAATGAAGGGCAATTCAGAGAGATTTCTTCAAAAAAATTTTTTAGTGTGCAAAAAACTGGCAAAGCAAAATCATACAATATTCAAATGTCTGTAATTTAACAACCAAACACTATATCAAAACAAGATCACCGAACTGGCCTAGCGCAAACTTTCTTCTTCAATTTGCTTTTTGAATCATTACTATAAGTTTAAAGGCAACGTCACACCATGAGTAGGTCCCCAGCCGGTCGCTCTCCGCTCCCTCGATGCGAAGTCATACGCTTGATAAGGTGCTAACACGAGAATATGGATTTTCTTGGATGTTCACGCTCGCGTGCTATACCCTAGACCCTTAAGATCAAAGAAGAATTGAAATATCGGATGAAAGTCGATGATGTTCCATTGCATGACGATAAATCCAAAATCAATAATAATAATCACCGGCTCGTTATGGAAACCCTCATTTGGAATTTAAGAACAAACTATAACAAAGTATGAAACAACCTATTTGTATGAGGTTGATTGTTCTGCATCTTGCCCAACCAGATTTTGTTACCACCTGCTGGGATTTTTAATCATACAATGAATTTAAGTATTTTTATCAACTTCAAACCTGGTACTACTAATAGCTCATAATTACCTAGGCGAAATCTAATTTTAAATTAATAACTGAAGAGCGGATGTAAGAAACTACTACTGTCTATACTTGATGCCAGAGAAGGGCAATTCGACTCATTGGCGACCCGGCCTTAACGCGCCACCTCCAGCTCTTTCTCACCGGCGTGTTGTTGGTGACCTCTCGCTCTTCTACCGATATTCAAACGGAATCTGCTCCTCTGAGCTATCCTCTATCGTTCCGCCGCTCACAGCTCCTATTAGATGTACCCGCGTGACCGCTGCATCTCATCCTAAGACTTCATACATCAAGAACCGAGCAGTACAACCGCACATTCTTTCCCAGGGTATCCAAGGCATGGAATGGGCTGCCAGGACATGTATTTATTGGGCCTGCGGGTATTGGCCCATTCAAATCCAGTGTTAACGAACTTCCCCTAACATAACCCTTTCACAGCAGCCGCGGTACTCTGGTATTTAGGCTCTGCCTACGCGGTCTGCTCAGTTATAAAAAAATACTACTTGATCATTTACTGAAGTACTTCTGTTTGACTACCAATATTGTTCCATTACTTTAGTACTGCTTACATCATCATCCTAGAACCATTTTTTAATTTTATGGGGAGTAATCTTTGCTCTTCAGAAAGCGGATTGTCGGATAATTGAATCTTTATTCATAATCATACGTTATACACCGCTAAACAGATGCAGTGCGAAGTAAATAACTGGAAACAAGTTTTGAGGAAACAATAGATATGGACCGCCAGGTACGTTTGAGCATTTGGATTGGTAGTTATTATAAAGTCGCCTCTTACTATTACTTTTTTGGAAGATAGAAGCAATAAGAAGCTCTTAAAGATCCCAAATGCTAACGACCTCTGAGAAGGTAGGTAGGAGTGAACCTACCGAGCTCATTTGCTTGCTGTGCAAAGGTATTTTCCTCGAAATGACTCTTATTTATCGGCCAAGCCCTCCCACACGTCAGATTTTGTATACATCTTTTTTTTTCTGTTTTCTCGCTAAACGAGTTGCATTATCGGCCGTTGGAACGCCACCACGTCTTCTCCACGAAATTCCGTCGTGTACGTGTTGTATTTTTTGCTTTTGTTCTCAGCGGGATTTTTTATTCGCCTTTTTTCCTATACAGTTATCCAAAATAATGTCGTTGAGAGTGGTATTCAAATAAACTCGTTCTTTCAGCAACACACTCATAAAGATTCATGCAATTACTCTTAGTGCATAGTGAATATAGTAGTAGTAGGAAATAAAAGTACTTTGACACTTATCGATGAAACTGACATCCAGCAATCAGAAAAGACTAAATTCTTAGAACTCAACATAAATAAAAGTCTTGACTGGAGTAGTTACGGAAATGAGATTTTCCAAAAAATTATATCTTTGTAATCTATAATATTAGAGGCAATACTAGTGGAAGCAGGGTCTCAATTTTACTATGCAATGTGTAGTCAAAAAGAACATAATATAGCTTTAAAAAACTTTTCAACTCATCATCCATTTTAAACCAATTTTTGGAACACTAGTTAGGAAGTTTTGATTACATTGCCCTTACTGTTAAACTTTAATTTGTCTGTCACACATAATGTAAAACGTCCATGCGTAATATATATTCAAATAAATTTGTGTGTTGTAGTTATAGGTATGGTATAGTAGCAAAATAATGCAATAAGGTACCTTTACAAAGATTGTGTACCTACTCCATAACTTATACATTCATGTGAACATTTCAAACCAAAATAATAGAAACAAGGCTTAAAGGTCACTTCTTGAAAATGCATAGTTATGACGCGAACTACGTTTTGAGTTCATCTAATCTTGCCAGTATTACACAAACTGCATTAACATTATGTCAATTATACAGAATATAAGATCATATAAGACTCCAAAAACATAAGCATGCGTAGTACATGGAATAAGGCTAAGCAGTTTGGCTGTATACGCGGTCAAACTTCCTATATGCTGCAGCGCTGCAGTTGATATCCCCATCAGTTGCTCCAAGGTCATCCAACAAGCATTGAAATGTTTGCAAATATAGATTCTCTTAATTTTTCTCCACTCCACTGCACCCAATAGATACAAAATTAGGTTTTCTAATTCATTCGAGTGCGCTACTGATTGAGAGCCCTTTGACCCTCTCAAGTAACAAATTATCTCCTTAACAATCCCAGATTATGCGGACGATATAAAGTTGTCAATAAAATCAATTTATCCAATTAGTAGGCATTGGACTCTATTTGTTTCATTGTCAATGGCTGCAGCTCAACTAACTGGTTACCAGATACTGCTGGATATGGGAAGATACTGTATTCAAATGTAGGGTCGGCTGTTTTTTTCTAATTATGACGTTAACTGCACAGAGCTTGACATTTACTAGAGACTCTATCAACATAGTATTCTTTTGTGACCATGATACCATACTACACACATAGACAGATATTCTCAATTCAAAAATTCAGATAATATGGTAAAGTAGGTTCTCGCTCTGAGAAATTCTTCTTGTTGAGGATATTATGGTTAACTTGAACCAAGAAAAATTAATGTTTGTGACCATACTCATTCTAAAGAAATATGCTCTGACTAATATAACTTTCTTCGCAAGTCTTAATACTCCTCGACCAGGTATTTCATAAAGTTTTAGTAAGGATATCACATTTTCCAACCCTGTTCCTATTACTTCGATCAAGTATAAAAATAGTTTGAGAATTGTACCCCTATTGAGCATATGATGGTCTGGGTTCGTGCATATTGACAAATCGCCACAGAGCTCGTTGTCATTGGCCAGGAATTCATAATTTTACCTTTGAAATTCGATGTCACGTAAAATCTCCGATCACTTAAACAGATATCTTTAGATGCTTCTTCCAAGTAGTCCAAGCTCTTGAGATTTTTGCGCCAAGATTACGAAATACTTCAGTCAATATATAGTATTCTTACAGGTAACATATTCATTGTTTTGTTTTCAAGATTATCATATGCCTGATTTAAGATTTAGGTATTCTTGCATTCAGGACTCTCTTAGTTTTGAATTGAAAAGATTTATGTACTTAACTACATATAACCTATATGATCTAGACCCTATATGATCACATTCTTGATTCAATATAATTACAGCTTTGCGTACTTCATGCTGACAGTTAAAAAATCGGACCATATACGAAAATAGAAACCCACTATTGATCCCCTTCTATGTATATTTGGCTTATTTACCACAATAGATAAAAGACTGTAAATCGGTCTACCAATAAAAAAAGCAGCTGCCCTAAAACAAGGATACGAATAAATTATGCCAGGATTGCAGAGGTTCCACCCCCAATTACCTCAGTTCTTTTACTTAAATACTAAGTAAAAGACTCAACTTTCAAAGCCAAACTGAATTGTCTGATCCCCTATCGCTCTCGGTCATAGTTTACGTAAAGTCCGATCTGAAAAAAAAAACAAAACTCTATTTTTTATGTTTTTTAAGTACCACATTTCTATACCTCTGGATATATTGGCCTACATTTTGTCTATACGACCTATTTTTATGTTTTTAAATAAATAGTCTCCACGTTTTGTATCTTTTTGTTTAGGTTGAACGTCTAGTAAAGATCGTTTACATGTAGCCTCTGCTTCCTAGGATTTATTTTTAAAAATAGACAAGATGTTTGGCGAAAAACTCATTAACGAAAACTTGAAAATAGAAAGAGTTTTGAAATCGGGACCTTAATTAGCCTATATTGCTCTAGCGTGGTCTGGAGGTTAGAGTAGATTAGTGGATTCACTTTAGAGAAATGAAATTTTCCAGAAGCATGTAATATACATACGCCAACTGAATGAGAATCTTCTGTAAAACTTAATATTATAACAGTGCTTGCCTTTGAAAAATATTTTTAAAGGTAATTTATAGGCATACTAGTTAAAATCTATGGAAACATTAGTTTTTTGAAATGTATGTCGGAATACGGTACCTGGTATAGAATGAAAATATATGCAAAATACATAGGAAATTATTTAAAATTAGTATCCTGCCACGCCAGTGAGAACGATTACCTTACACTACTGAGCCAACCCCCCCCCCCCCCATGTGATTTATTGTGGGCAAGGTATCTACATCCTCACAATTTTTATACAGAGGGAATTTTTAGTACCGGATCAGTCCATAACTCTAATACTGCAGAAGGTAGCGCAAAAATTTTTGTAAAAAACTTGTAGGCAAGGATATGTTCGTTGCTTAGAAAATATTTTTATTTATATAGGGTGATTCATAACTACGTGGTGATGCAAACATACATTTTCTTAAATGAGACAACTTATATATTATCTCATATTTAGAAGCCCCGTTCTAACAATGTGAGTTATTGTAAAATTATACAGGGTACTACAAAAGTTATGGCTATTTTTATATACAAATCGCTGTCAAATGATCGTAATAAAAAAGTAATAGATCGAAAATTATGTTTTCTACATCGCTAGATAAAAAATATTCTCTAGTTCGGAAGTCTGCTCCATAAAAGTCGACGACGCATTTTCGTATACAGTGTGACTTAGGATGCAAAATCTAGATTTTCTCTTCTTTTTTAAATGTAACCCCCATATTTTATTTCACCAAAAATTTCTTTTATTAGGCTATTTCATCTTTGTGTGGCATGCCATATATCTACATTCAAGATATTCCAATCTGTATTCAGATTTTAAAAATACCTTCGGTTTGTCTACTGAAATTTGTTTACTTTGAGACAGCGTCGTAATGGAATTTTATTTTTATTTAATGAACAACTAAAGCCTAAGGCCATAACAGTATTTGGTGAATCATTATTCCGAGATATTGAGATAGTATAAGTTACGTATGCTGAGGAATGAGGTAGGCTTTGAGATATATGTGTTTTCATAACCTTCTCAATTATTTCTTACTACGTGAAAACCGAGCTTTAAAACTGAATCTTTCTATGGAAGAACAAATAAACATGATTTGGATAATACGATGATCTTTAAGAAATTGTCTGTTTGCCTCTAGGATATATCAACAAAGCTTACTAAAATATGGCGTGACCATAACATCACTAAAGCTACCAAAATGTCGCTGGTTCAGTCTCTTGTGTTCTCCATATTTTTTTATGCGTCGGAAACTTGGACTTAAAAAGGCAGATCGAGATCGTATAGATGCTTTTGAAATGTGGACCTGGAGGATAACACTAAGAGTTCCTTATACCACCCATCGAACTAACGTTTCCATACTGGATGAGCTCGGTAATTCAAAGAGACTATCCTCCATTGTGTCGACGAGAATGCTTACCTTCTTCGGACATATACACAGAAGCGTTAACATGGAGAAACTTGTAGTTCAGGGTCATGCTCCGAATGGGCGGCGCCGTGGCCGTTCCCCTACACGCTGGGTGGATACGACGAAACAGTTGCTGGATATGAGTATGAAGAGCGCCACTGAAATGACAGTAAATCGCAAACGATGGCGAGCTACAATTCTCAAAACTATTGATAACATTCGTGTCGGCAATACTCTAGCTCCGAATTAATGCATTTTACGAGTTTACAACATGTATGTTAAGACATTGTGACTATGATGATGATCCAAAACAGAGACACCCTAAAGCCGCTGTATTTGAAAGACTAAAGAATGGTTTTCTTCGTGCTAGGTCAGTCAATATGTCAAAGCCTACCTGAAAGTTATGCTTCATAATTATGAATCAAGTCAATGAGATTATTACCTTAGCATACTTGACTGACATTATCTCAATGATTCGGGGTTTTGACTTCATCAAGTACCATTATGACTTCATGTTTTACTTGTTTATTAAGTAAAAATTCAACACTACTTTCTCGAAACAAATAAGTTTCAGTACACGAATAGAAGGTATTTTTAAAAATTTTTATGGTCAGCTCCCGCAATGACTGAAAGCTGTAGAAGCGCTGCGAGAGGTTATCTCTGTTGTTATATTCTAGAGGCAAGTGGATAGTTTATCAAAGATATCCGTAATATCCCAAAAATCATATCTATTTGCAGGAAGATCGAAATATCTCGGAGACTGATAAATGTAGATATAGGAAATCTATACAAAGATAGAAAACCATAATGAAGGCAATTTGTTGGTGAAATAGGATATAAGATGTTACATTTAAAATAAAAGAGACAATCTATATTTTACATTCTAGTCACCCTGTATTTGAGTATGAATCGTCGACTTTTTTACAGCCGACATTAAAACTATAGGATATGTTTTATGGCATACAAAAAATTATAATATTTCATCCATTACTATACAGTACGTTCATTTTACAGAAATTTTTAGATAAAAATGGTCATAACTTATTAATTACCCTTTATAATACTACAATACATTATATTGTAGCGAAGATCATTACTAGTATCCAAATACGGGATAATATATAGGGTGACTTATTTAAAAAAATGCATGTTTGCATAATCACGTAGTTATGTCTCACCGTATATAAATTTCAATATCTTCTGAGAAAGAAGCATATCCTTGCCTACAAATTTTATATACAACTTGTTTCGCTATCTCCTACAGTAGTAGAGATTCAGGTAGAGAGAGCTATGGGCCGATCCGGTACTAAAAGCTCACCCTGTATATGGCCATAAATATGCCTTATTTTTGTACCTGTTTTTAATTTGTATATAAACAACATGCCCGTTAATATTATTATACCTATGGGTAAAAAAAGTATTTTTATACAATCGTTTATGAGCACTATGTACAGCGAAAGGATTTATGGTGCCGAAGAAATCGATCTGTGGTTACTAATAGGTAAGGATTCTATCGTTTTCGGTAGTTTGGAGGAATAATGACTTACATAACTAACTGGAAAATTATTTTTCTGAACTCATGACGTTTTCTAGCTGTATGAGGTGGACCACTTTCCAAAGTTGTTGTGTAAATTACTATTTTCCCTATCCATGTGCATGAAAGCTAGCTCAGCAAATTACCCACCGTCATACACATACATCGTTTGAATTTTTGCACAGCAGTACTTCCACAATTTTCCTCCACGATGTCACATAAAGGCGTGCCGAGAATCGATTTACTCTAATGGTTGGATATCAAAGAAATTATTGCGGATGCCAACGAATGGAAAATAACGCTGCGAAATGAAGCTGGAATTCGCGTTATAAGCTGCAGTAGGTACAACTTGTTTGATAGAATGACATCCAACGAATGCTCATACCGGCGCCGACACCCGTGGCTACGAAGGGTCGATATCCTCTTTATGGAGCCCATGCCCATGGAATGCCGATCAAATTCATTATAGAACAATCAGAGTTGCAAACAGGATTCCATTTTGCTTCCCACACATGAGCTGCAGTTGTATTGCTATGGCAAAATTGGTAAGTTTGGGATAATGCTAGAGCAGGAATTAGTCTCAGAATCCATTCGGATAAATTTATTACCAAATTTAAAGCAACGAAAAGTTACCATACCTGGATATTCTAGAATGGTAAAAAACAGCATTAATGTTTCAGAATTAGGCTCATTTGATCCCAAACCCTTGCGAGTTAAAAGAGAAACATCCAAGAAGACATAGTTTTAACATTTTCAACATTTAAAGCAATAAAGGGGTACCATAGTGGATACCTTAGGATTGTAGAAAACTGCGGTGACATTTTTTCGAATTTGGCTCATTTGATTTCAAAGCTGTGTGAGTTAAAAGAGAAGCATCCAAGAAAATACAGATTCCTTTCAGTTCAAGATTCGAAGCGATAAAGAGTTACCATACCAGGATATTCTGGAATTGTAAAAGATCGCGGTAACATTTTAGAATTTGGCTCATTTGGTTCCAAAATCTTGCGAGTTAAAAAGAGAAGTATACAAGAAAATATAGATTCGTTTCAATTCAAGATTCAAAGCAATAAAGAGTTACCATACCAGGATATTCTAGAATTGTTAAAGACCGCGGTAGCATTTTATAATTTGGCTCACTTGATTCTAAAGCCTTGCGAGTTAAAAGAGAAAAAACCATGGAAACATAAGGGTGTCCCAGCTAAAACTTGCCACCCTCCTTATCTCTGAAATGATAATAGAAGATAAAATTCGCCGTGACATGTCGATTTTTATTTCGCGGGAGAATTCTTTCACCGAATACGTCATCATTGTGCCATCAACCCTCTCACCTCTAGCAACCTTTACTTCCAGATCTTAAGTACTTATGGCATCTTGAAGGGAATTCATTGACAAATACAACAGTGTAATCGGACTGAACATTGATTCCCTATACTATGGCCGTTAATTAAAAATATGCTGATTATCAAAATGAAGTATTATTTTTATTACCTGAAATATTATTGTAAGAAATGTTCCAGATGGGAGCCATCTTGTTTCATACAGACGTACAGACGATATTCAAAATGTCTTTGCACATTTCTCAGCACAGACCTTCGCGTATATTATTATCGTCGTTCTCAAGTAGGTGAGCGATTATGGGGTTTAATGCTATTTCGATATCATCAAGATACTTTTGTTGTTACGAAGACATTTTGAGTATTGCCTGTATGTGTGTGAACAAAATGTCTCCCATTTGGAGCCTTTCTTAGGATAATATTTTAGGTAATGAAAATAATACATCATTTTGATAATCACTTGAAGTAGGGGTTGCTGGGGGTGAGGGGGTTGATGACACAATGATGACATATTCGGTGTAGATTCGTTTCAGTTCTAGATAATGTATGACAATAAGCTGTGAAATAGTTTCAAGGTTTGGTATAAATTCACTTTCGAAATTCAAACGAAACTGAACTCCATACCTGGACATTCTACAATTGCAAAAACCGCGACAAGTCTTAGAATTTGACAATGGACTCAGATCTTCTCATGATCCCTTAATACTGCTAGTTAAAGGAAAAACTTCCAAGAAAATAATAATTCCTTTCGATACTAGATTTTATTATTTTTTTAATTTTATTTCTTTAATATTAAGGAATCTTTATTATTTTCAAATTCCATAATGAATTTTGCTTACTGTTGAGGCTTATTATGCACCCTCATACATGACACTAGGTTAAATCCCGTCCCAAATGCTTTGAGTCTGAAATTATTTACTCTTCAGATAGGAGGCATTCCTTACGTGCCAGGTAATGACATTACTTGTAGGCTGTATGGTTTGAATGTCTAGTGATAGGTGAAGAATCTTGGTATTACGCCACTCTCAAACTCAAACTATCGAACTAGTTCATTTTTAATGCTTTCGGTCCTTTCTGCAACACTTTTCATATTTGTTAATTTGTTAGTTAATTAGTTATTATTATTGTTATCATTACTATTATATAATTATGGTTTCCAACGCCATCGAGGCCTCTAGGCTGTATCTGCATTCATAAGGGTAGTATTTCGCTGTATTCTCTATGTGTGCAGATTCTACCTAATTCCATTAGTTCCGATAGTTCTGATTGGTGCCGATAACTTAACCTAGTCACGCAGTACGCCAGCTTATACCATTCATCATAGAGTTCTCCCTGAGCTTATTCACTCATTTCTACATTCACTGATATATTGCACACCAAATATCGTATGTTACTTAGGGTGTTGATTAAACTGGCCACCACGCTTTCTATATGGAGCTGTTTTTACCTCTTCCTTGTATATGTCACATAATGGGATATTCAGTAGTACATCTAATGCAAATGAGGCACACATTTATGATGGAATTTCTGATGCTCAGACAATAATTTGGTGTACCTTTGATAGTATTTGACTGATGCATTTAGCTGTACTTTTGGCCACTATACAGCGTGTTCCTAAATATCATGTACAAACAAAAGGAGATATTTTGTTTTTTATAACTGTAATTTTAAATAAATATAGGTTCAATGAATTTGTGGTTCTTGGGTTTTTAGGACGGCGTCGTTTAGCGTTAAAGCTTGACGTTTCGCCACCACCCCTAAAAACCCATGAACCACAAATTCATTGGACAATGGCCGCGAAAGCCTCACACAGTACAAACATAGGTACGCAAACGCTTCATTACCGATCTACAGGGTGTTAAAATTTATATATATTTTTTTAATGACTCGCTCAATTTTTGACGTCTTTAGCCCAAATTTGGTATATAAGAAACACGCAATACGAGCACATATCAAACGGTTGGCAGAATCTACAGGGTGGTATTTTTTCAGGGGTCATGCCCTCATTTCTTACACTGAATTCCTTATTTTTACACTTTGCAACTCTAAAGTTGACGACACAACTTACGATTTGAAATGCCACATATTAAATTCATTGAAACAAAATAGTTATCCAAACCTACCCTACTAGACCATATTTCAAATACATTATTTTCATCTACCTAATAACAGATTTAGGATGTTGGTTAACAGTATACTCAATACTACTATATGGAACCGAATCCTGGACAATGGGAGTCCGTTCGATGCGCAGACCGGACGGATCATATCTAGAATGAAACTGTTTTAAGAAGAATGAATATGAATAGAGAGCTCCTGGGAATACTTAAAAGACGAAAGGCAAGCTATCTAGGACATATATATATAGAGGCTGGAAATATGAATTTTTGAGATTGATAATGGAAGGTAAAATTGAGGGTAGGAGAGGCCCGGGCTGAAAGATGTTAGGGACTGGACCGGTCTGAACTCACAACCACTGTTAAGAGCTGCACAGGATAGAGAACGATTTGCCGAAATTGTAGCCAACCTTCATTGAAGACGGCATCCTAAGAAGAAGAATAACAGAGTATCCTGTTTTTTTCTGGATAAGGATCGAAGACATAAAAAAATTACAAGAGAACAGACAGTTTGTCAACAAGATGAAACAATTATTTTGTTTTTTTTTTTGAATCCACCTGCGGCCCACCGCAAAAAAGTTCTGGGTTTTAAAAGGGCGCGTGACCCCTGAGAAAATAAGAGCCTGTAGACCCTGACAACCGTTCGACATGCGCAATTATGTTACCCCTACTGCGTATTTTATATTTCAAATTTGAGATAAATACCACAAACATTGAGAGAGTTTTGAAGAAAAAACTAAAAAAATACTGAAATACCCTGCATATTAGCACCGAATACCATAGTCGATCGAATTGCCCTGGGATAGATCGAAGTTTACCGTAAGCATAGTCTCTAAGTGGTGAGTCGTTAGTCAATAAAGTCATCACATATTCTTATTCCTAGGTATTTTTCTTTTCTTGCAGCCAAAATTTGATTGCCAAACAGATAAGACACTAAACAACTACAAGATAACATGAACGCCACAGGGTAAACGAAACCTCAAATCGTTTGTCATTCTTGGAAGTTCTGGAGTTGCAAAATCAGTTCAGAGTTTGGCGTGTTGATGAGAGAAAGCACCGAATAAAATATAGTATCAACAACCTCCATACTAGATAATGTATACAGTCGATCGTGAAGAAGCCTGTTTAGCATTTGGAACTGAGAACTGTTAATTAGAAGTCAAAGGTATGTAAGGCAATTCGAAGGGTAGCGCTGCCGAAATTTATAGACACAGAATAAATGACATAATAATTGTTGATTAAACATAATATATGTTGAGCTCGTAAATGTTGAGCACTTCGTTTGCCACAAATAATTTTCTTTCTGAGGCTAGTACGCTGCTTTAGATACAACTGATATAAAAGCGTGATATAAGAGTAATTTAATTGTCTGCATTTCCGGTACTAGTACTGAGTGATATCTTATCTATCTATCTATATGTATGAATTTTGAGTATTGGAATCATATATGTGACGGAAAAATCAAATCAAGTAATATTCATCAAATAACAATCTGTCGAAAGTTGTAGAGGTGCAGTCTGTTGAATAACTGAGATGTAACATCACCCAAATACAAATACTTTGGGCAGCAATATGCTATTGCGAAGCACAAATATCTAAGATGCATGCATCAGATAGCGAGACAACGTTCACTACAAAGGCTACTGACAAAACAAATATGAAAGCTACAATAGAAAAACTACTTTCGAGCTATTGATAAAAGATATCAAGATATACACCGTGGACGAAAATGGATAGATAATAATATGTTTATTTGACTGAGGTATTACTTATGCAAATTATAAATTAAATCAATCATTTGAGTTAATGTCAGTCTAGGGTGCGGTGGTATAGATACATAGCAACAGTAGCGGGCTTTTTTTGTTAGACAAGGGTTCACGAATTCATTAGTAAGTAGAAAATGGTCAAGATTCGACGAAAAGCCGTATAGATTAAGCAAAATCTCAAAACAACAGAAAACAAGCCGACAACCGCGGGAAACAACATAAAACGACCAAATAGAACCGAATACGACAGAAAAGAACAGAAAACCACTCAAAACAACAGAAAACACGCAGATACCCACTGTAAACTATAGAGAACGACCAAAAACAACCTAGTGCAACAGAATAGATCAGAAAACAGCTCTAAACAACATAAAACAAGCAGATTACAATGGGAAACAACAGAAAACGACCAAATAGGACCGAATACAACAGAAAAAACAGAAAACAGCTCAAAACAATATAAGACAATCAGGAAACAGCTGGAAACGACAGAAAGCGACTAAATACAACAAAAAGTTGTGAAAATTACGAAAAATCAGTTAAAAATATATTTTCGAAATAAGAAGCGGTTCAGCCTGAAAACATTTATCTTTCATTCGCCACAAGATAAGTCAAAAAACTACAAATGCGGTTGAACATTTTTTTAAAAACTAGTTGGATTTATGAGGTTGAGTTTAATCCCAGACTACATGTTTCTAATACACCTCAACACAACTGAAAGTAATAAATTATGGAATAGCAATAAACTATGGAAATCATTCATGGAGATCTTTTGATACTCAAAAGCTATATTATCAATCGACGTTTGATTTTTTTTTTCAGTTTCTATTTTATCTACAACGGTTACTACCTAAATGAAAATTGTGCAATGCTTCCTACTTTTTTATGCGAAACTAGCGGGCTGTTTGAGTTATGCTGCTTCACGCTTTATTTTCTTCCATATCTTCTGACAATTCTTTGTTTATGAACCTTCCGTTCATTGTTTGTAGTCTGGATTACGCGTTTTATCGTGTTATTTAACTGTAATTAACTTTGGGTCAGGATAAGTAGCAAGTGCATTTGCTTGTAATAAAAGTGCAGACTTTACCGTTCAAGAACGCTTTGAGAAGTTATATACAAAATTGTTGAAAAGGATATGTGCGATGAAAATAACTCCAATGCTTTTGAGAAATACCTATATTAACTTCACTTAAACATATTTCTCAATACGAGTACTTTTATCACAGCATAGTGAACAACCAGCACAATAACTCAGGTTGGCGGTAATGACACGCGCATTCCCCCTTTTGGATGATTTTCTGTAGGGATGCTAACGATACTTCGATACTTCAGCACTAATATCGAGTATTTTTGTCATCTATACTTTTTTAGGCATTCCAAGCTGGTATAGATACTTTTGTAATGGTATCGAAAATAATTATATAATTATTGAGGGGTGTAATCAGTTGCACAAAATGCTCTGTACGAACCAAACGCGCCTATTTGGCTAAAAAATATCGAGTTGGTTGTTTACTATGCTGTGCTTTTATTTCCAGAGTTTTATCCCCGGTAGCATCTATGCATTTTGCGATGCAACACTTAAGATATATCGGGTAGCGAGAAAGTCTGACAAAAATGTATTTTGATGAATATTATAAAATTTCATAGGCTATAAGCGGGGTTATATTTTGTATTTTTTAGAGTAGGTGCCAAAGTTTTGTGAGCGCAACGTTTAGCGTATCGCTGCCATATTAATTTTTTTAAATATCTATGTGGGGCGAGTTATTTATGGTAGTAAATTTTATCTACTCCTCCTTGAGTATTTACTAAACCAGTACTACATTAATTAGAAAATAATGCAAGAAACAACTATCAAAGACATAAAAAGTATTTTTCAACTTATCCCGTTACGAAAATATTAACTATTGTAGAACAGCTAATTCGTAGTCTCGTTATGAGTGTTAGCAATAACATCATCTGTTTTGGCGGCTTTGGAATTATATTTCCAAAAATACATGCATGTCGGGATGAATATGAGCTACGAATACTGCCGGTCTGTTCGACAAAGACATACTTGTCTCACTTGCTGTTCAAAAATCTATCTCAAACACTATTTCACAATACAAGTCAAAATATTAAGACAGAAGACCAAATAAGCTATTTTAGTTTTACTTAAATGTCTAACAATGGTTTACCGACAATGATACCGAATGGAAGTAATTCAATAGAACTGTAATCTCATAGGGTATTGTTGTAGTAGTGCAAAGTAAGCTGTCGTATGCAGAATGCTGATGTCGCATACCTCAGACAGCTGCTCAAAAAAAAAATCAGAATAATCTAATGTTGATAACCATAACATTTCAAAATTACATGATCATTTGTTTAAAAAATTCCCCTTCCCGCCTCACTTTTCCGCTACCTGGTATAAAAAAATTCGCCACTTACGAATCTGAAGATTAAGAGGACTGAACATATAAAAAATAATTGCCTAATTCATGTATCTTCCTTCTAGATGAATAAATGCTTAAATAGTTACAATGTTTCAGTTATTAGTCTGTTCAAGAGCCTGTACGAAAATCTTTGAAGCACGCCAATGTCTGTATGCAACTCAAACAGGCATGATGTATGCAGGTTCGAAGAACTACTTAATATTTGGAAAGGTTTTTTCCAAATCATAGATAATGCTCTATTTAAATTCTGTTCTATTAATTTGTAGACTCGCTCTACTGTGTATGCATGTGTTGCACAACACCTAGAACAACAGTTCTCATTATGCGAGAGCATGTTTCTCTTCACACTGTTGATTGACATGCATGTTTTTTCTAGCTTGTCAGAACCTGTAGAGTGTAGTTCCTGTTAAAAGTGAATTCATTAGGGTTATCGAAAATACATTTCTTGCTGTGTTACCTTTATTCATATTAACACTGTGATTTTGGACATAAATAAAAATTTCCTAACTTATATGTGAAACTTGTATCTGTGGTTTACGTTAAGTGAGGATATTTTGAGGAACCTTGTTTAAACAACAATATCAAGCTAATAAATAGTAAGTGACTTGTACATTCTCTGAGATATTTGATTAATTATAATTTCAAACCGATATTTTTTTTATTTGGAAAAAATCGTTTCTGACATCTTGATGGTATGGTGCTAAATTGTGTTGTATAAATGGATAAGTTTTTAAATTTGAAGAGTGTTTCGATAGTTAGTAGCCAGTTGCTTATACTGGGCACTGCACAAAAACATGTTCTATAGATAGGGCGGTGTTGGTGGTTGTTCTGTCGAAGAGGTCGAAGAGGTAGCTGTGGGTGAGAAGGGTGTGGCTGATTTGGAGTCTGTGAGGATCACCTGGTCCCTTCCGTTCGAAGCTCCAATCTTGTCTCAAGCGCTGACAAAATCACACTTAGTTTTCAGTGCTTGGATGACCACTGTGTCTGCCACATATCAAGGGTGAATTGCTTTGTTAGCGATTTGAGATCATGGTACGGGGTTTGTCATATTATCCTTGTATGGCCTGTGATTACTCGTGCAGCGGCTTGGGTAGCTGTTTCGTTGCCTACAATTCCAGTATGAGATGGTACGCATATAAAAATTTGGTAATTTTGCCCGTCCTATCCAATTCTCTAATTTCTATCATCATTTGATTCTTTGAGTACATCTGATTAAGTCTAGCAATAATCTGGTGGAGTCAGTAACTATCAATATACGTTTGTCATGGTAGCTTACCTCCATTATCAATGCTTCTCTCATAGTCACGGCTTCGCCTGTGAATACAAAGCAGTAGGAAGTTTTGTGGTTACTTTCTGGTTTTGGACTATAGCTGCAGCCCCGATACCACTGCAGATTTGGACGCATCTGTGGAAATTGCATTGTACTCATAATATTCAGACATGGTTTTTTCGTACTTATTTCGAATGGGTATAAACAATAAAGCGTCGATGACACGGGGCTAGTTTACGAGCTACTGGTCGGCGAGTTTAAAAGCTAGCGAGTGAGCGAGTGGCGATGACACACAGAACTTTCCACTCGCACATCCGATGACATAGGGCTAGTTTACAAGCTTCTAGCAAACTAGCTGGCTTGTAGCTCGTAAACTAGCCCCGTGTCATCGATGCTTGAGGTTTGTTTCGGCTTTCAAATATTTGCATAGTGGAGTTTGGACCGACCATAGAGGATTGTATAAAGTATTGAGTGATGTATATTTGAAGTATTTTGTGTTGAAGGTTATGCCTCTTATTCTTTCTGAGAATGTGTTGTCCCTTCCTTGAGCTGTTTGTTAGGGGTTCAATTATTTTTATTCATTACAATTTCCTTTTCAGTTAAAAACTGGGGATTTGTTGGAAGTAGTAATAAAAAACTTAAACATGGTAATATTGAAATAAATGAACTAATCTCTTGCCTATAAGAATACTACGACGTTGATTGAACCATTTCATATTCTTCATCCATGCTTATGAGGTTTGACAAAATATGGCACATAAACAAATTAACATATTGATGTTGAATTTGAAAGTGATGTGATGTACATGACATGAGAAATGCTGCGGGAGCAGAACGCAGATCACTACCGAACGAGAATCGAAGTTTGAAATAAAGTAATTATGACTATGCGGAAATAGAGGAGTTCTTAGAAAGTAGCATATATTTTTGAACCAAGACTGTAATATTGTTAATGCAAGTTTCACAATTTGCAAGGCGATTGCGTTCTTGATCGAAGTAAACGGGACGGAAAATACATTGTAGAAGAGTACCTATCGAATTTGGGTATTGAGAATATTGTTAATCACAATATATTTCTTTGGAATGGATATTTAAAACTACTAAATTGTTCTTTGTGAGAACATATTCAGGTTTTTTACGAGATTATGTCTATTCTTGGACTGTTAATTTCTTTTCCTGTGTGCCTTGCTCGCTATGAAATGGGGCTCATATTCGAAATATACACAAGATTCAACAGAAATACAAATTCAGGATTTTAGAGGATAATAACTAGGTATGATATAACAGAGATGATCATATTGGGGTTAAACTATTGTTGGTTTTGATACTTTTATGTCCATTTTCCACTTCATTAATTTATTTGGAACCTATATGCACCGTAGACCTTCACACGTGCTGTTATATAGAGATATGGGTGAGTGAATATAGAAACAACCGAATTTTAAAATTGAGGTCAGCTTGGAGTGCAAGATATTTTTCAAACTTCAATTGTTACTCAAGCGTTGGGTTAACTGTAGAAAGCCACCACACGCTAATAGTTATAAGTGAGATTTGGTGTAAACAGAAGTAGTTCACATGTAGGTTAGTAAAATACCTTATTCAATTTGTATACAATACAGCTGGTTCGTTCTAAAAAAGGCAGCGATGTCAACAATTTGAGCTTCCCCTTATTCAAATTAACTAACTAGATGGCTGGATACCATCGAAGTCATTAATGATCTACAATAAAACAATGCTCAGCAAGTGGTATTTTGTATAATTAGTATTTTATCAATTATACAGGATGTCCCAGCAGAAAGTGCACAAACTAGCTATATGAAAAGAAATCACAATTTATCGACAAAGAAAGATTTAACAAATTCAAAAAATGTGTTTGCTTTATATTCACATCAGTTTAACTTGTTTGTCTTTTTTACTTGATATCAACATTACTTTTGAAGCATTGTGTGTATTTCGTTGAAATAAAAACACATAATGTCTAATAATAGATCTTGCTTAACAAAAGTCATAAATTGAGTGAGCCTACAAAAAATTGTCATATACTTTCTCAATGGAATACACGTTTGCGAGGGCTTACTCTTTTTTTAATTTGACTACCTCTCGTTCAAGATATAAGAATACGGTCATAGAAACCAACGTGTGGGTTATTGAAAAAGCTTACACTTGGGTCAGCGTCTAACTCGCAGGTCATTGGTTTGTAACCACTGTGACGGCTACCGGTATATTCAGAACCCGAAATAAAACATTTATGTAATTTTTCACATACTTTTGTCTGAAGGCGTACATCTTTGAGGCAGCAGTGATTAATTTTAGACGTTTTTCAAACTAGATCGTACGCGCTAAAATTAGCTAACAGAGCCAGTCTCGCGGCTGGCCTGACCGCTCGCTCGCGTTGTACGGATCACTCATTAGCTGGGGGTTTTGTTTCGACAAAACGGATATAGATAGACAGGCGCACAGACGCACATTCGTTGCATAAATCTCGATATACATCATCCAAATTCTTCCAGTCAGAGTCAAGCTCTCATATCTGGCGCTTCCACACTTCCCACGCTATTTTAACAGCAAAAAATTGCGTGAAGTGTCTTGACTCAGTACTTCCCACATATTATCGGTACTAATAAAAAACTTGTTCCCCTCTCCACACCATCCTCACTAAAAGGGTAGACCATGATCAGGGACGTTTGAAACATCTAACAACAAAGTTTCAGCGATTTTGATTTTTTTTTTGATGATTTGTTATCCGCTACTAGTAATACTTCCAACAACGGTATTCTATTGCCATTTCCTCGACGCTACTAATACGGTTTCGCAATTTCATCACAATCAAGTTCGTAGTTGCAAGAGACACAGTTAAAATTCGAGGGCAACAATCTGCAGCTCTACCAAGCACACGACCAAAATCAGTTTCTTCGGCGCAATGTATGTGTTTTATGAATACAGCAAACTTTTGAGTTTTCAAACCCCCGACCAACCCCATTTCATTTACTCTCAAAAAATAATATATAATAATCAGAAACTTCTGAAACGCCTAAAAACGAAGTTTGTAGGGGTTTTGATATTTTTTTTGTTTTTTTACCAATTCCGCCGCCAATGCATCAATTTTCAAAATTATAGCAGAATTACCTACTACGACCTCACAGCATATTGTCCTTCTCGCAGGCGTAAACTACTAGATGTATATATGATACTTAGACCAACATCTTATGTATATTCACGTATGAATATAGTATACAGGGTGTCCAGTTAGTATGTAATTTTTCGATATCTCGCAAGGTATACCTGATAGAAGAAAATCTCAAATACAGAAGTTATTTGATTACTTAAGGCGCATATTCTAAAAATATTTCGAAATATACAGGGTGTTGCGGGAAAGTAGGATAGTGATCAACTCTATTTTTTTATATCGAACTATAACTTTTCCTTAAATTCTTCTAGTTTCCATTATTGATATCTATTCAACCTTATAATATTTTTTGAATCGGTTGCGACGTTGCCAAGTTATAATTTATTTTCTATTGATTTCGGGATTTGCCAGGTCGCAAGTAATACGTCCAAATTGATATATTTCTTTAACGTTCCTCAATTATATTATACAGCGAGTTACATGAATATAAAGTGAATATTATTTTGGATATTACCAGCAATTTGTATCTACAGGGTATTCTTAGCAGAATTTTAAATTACGGCAATTTGAAGGTCATTTTACTTTGTTTTCTTAAATATAACACCCTGTATGTTTTATTTTAAATCGAAATATCTACTAATACCCTACCTCGCCTTGTAATATTTTTTTAGGGTTTGCGGCGTTGCCAAGTTATGGATTATTTTTCCAAATTTTTAAACAAATTTCCCCGATTTTAATTTATTTTAAATAGAATGGTCTACTTATTTTTATTGCAATGAATTGCTCGTGTCGAAATGAGTGAGATGTCACAATTTCAAAATTTTGTTTCTGTTAATTTTTGAGATACGGCAACACCGCTTTTTCAGTAAACGGTACCGGAACGCTTAAATATTTCCAAAACTGCCACAGCTGGAATTCAAAAACACTAACACCAGTGTTGTCAGATTTACCACTTTTACGTTAGACTTCATAAATAGGGCGTATTGCATCCAAAATTATGACGTAAAATTGGTAAATCTGACAACATTGATGTTAGCGTTTTTGAATTCTGTATATTCAAAAACCCCTAAGAATTGAATTTCACCTCTCCAGCTGTGGCAGTTTTGGAAATATTTAAGCGTTCCGGTACCGTTTACTGAAAAAGCGGTGTTGCCGTATCTCAGTAATTAATAGAAACAAAATTTTAAAATTGTGAGATCTCACTGAGTTTGACATGTGCAATTCACTGTAATCAAAATAAGTAGAGGATTCTGTTTAAAATAAATTAAAATCGGGGATATTTGTTTAAAAATTTGGAAAAATAATTTATAACTTGGCAACGTCGCAAACGCGAAAAAAATATTACAAGGCGAGATAGGGTACTAGTAGATATTTTCAAAAAAACAAAGCAAAATGACCTTCGAGTTGCCGTAATTTAAAATTCTGCCAAAAACACCCTGTAGATAAAAATTGCTGATAACATCCAATATAATATCTATTTAATATTCAAGTAACTCGCTGTATAATATTATTGAGAAAGGTTAAAGGAATATATCAATTTGGACGTATTACTTGCAACCTTGCAAATCCGGAAATTAATAGAAAATTAATAGATTAATCGACTTACCTTAAGGAAGATTAATCCTAATTTTCCGAGCTTGTCCGAAGGTATAATTATACGTTGTAGTTTCCGTGAAATCTACTTGTCAGCACGATGTTCCTAAAAATAACAATAAACGAATAACCCCATCTCTATTTCATCCGCATACCCTAGACGCTACTGCTACCATCTCATTCCGTTGAAGTGCTATTGAGAAAAAAATCGCCTAACCAACGGGAGATACAGGGCGGGTGGGTAATTATACCTTCGGACAAGCTCGGAAAATTAGGATTAATCTTCCTTAAGGTAAGTCGATTAATCTATTAATTTTCCTTCGCTTGTCCTCGATATAATTATACGTTGTAGCGGTTCAGAGTAAAAGAGGGCGATTTTTTTTTTGAACAACATATATTAATTCAATATATTAGTATATAGAATATCATCCGAGGTCAATATGGAAAAAAATATATCCTTTTTAATATAAATTTACAATGAAAACATCAATTCGTACATAATTATATGTACCAAATATAAGTCTATGAATGTAAATAACATACACACCCTACATATGTATTTCTGATACCAACAACATTAATTGCACAGCATTAATCACACAGCAACGAAACAAAAAAAATATATATATTATACACGTGTGTACAAATGTATATATAATACACACACATATAATAAACATACTAACAATTGTCACGGCAAAGTTATTAGGATCTTCCAAGGACCTATTATGAAATGCAAATACAAGTCATTAGAGTTTGATGAACAATTATGCCAATGTTTGATGTATGTATTCCAGCTAAATCTCGTATTTCTTTTTTTTTGTTTTTTTTTTTTTTTTACACCAAATTATACTGATCTGTGACCAAGCTGCATGGAATACTTCTTCATGAGTGAGCAGGAGTTGTTTTTTTTTTTTTTTTTTGGCGATATGGTACTCTTTTTCATGCAAAATTCTATAGTAGACGCGATATTCAATTCCGGTTTATTTTTAAAATAAGAAAATATTAGATTCGGTTGATATCTGCCCAATCTAGATGTTTTTGATATGATTTTTTTTTTTTTTTAATTTTATCAGATAATTTCTGTATGCTTTCAAACTCCATTAATGTTAAAGTTTGAACCACCGACGGTAAAGCTGACTTAAACTCTTCTAGCAGTATCAAAGCCACACGTATAACATGTTTATGTGTTAGATTTTCAAATGATAACCTGTGTGACGGATAACATTTGCCCTGTTAGAGATCTGGATTCCAGGTCTGCCATGTTTGGGTCTTGATGGATGTCTATAAAAAAAACTCCTCTAAAGATTCTACATATTATCTTTTCTTCGCTAGAACTGATTAGAATTAGGAATTTAAAAACTGAGGAGTTTCACTCTCGGTGAAATTAACTTAGATATACTTCAAAGTTATACACAAAAAAGGTCTTGTTTGTAATTACAAAATTTCCAGTAGTTTCTGAAAACAAGCTGAGTACTGTTTCGGGGGTCCCTCTATTAAAGAGGCTATCATCATCATTTCTATAACGTTTTCTGGTACCTGTCTGAAAATAGCGCTGTACAATCTCCCTGCCAGTAGGAAAAATCTGCTTGTACAGAGGATCACTCTGTTAAAAAAGGAGAACTGAGTATACATACTCATTAGGCTAAAAAATGACGTTATTACTATTTATTATTATTCTTTTTTTTTATAGTGAAAAAAGAAATGGAGATACCAAGGTTGTGTTGTCCAATCTAGATTAACGACAATTCCTGAAGCCCTTTCTTGAAGATTCTCTCTTTTCAGAACTCTATTGGATATGGGGAAAACATACAAGTAGTATGTGTAGCCCAATTTATTGTAAGTGTGTCAGTAGAAGGATTCTGGTTCCGGAAAACCGGACATAAATTTCTGAATTATATTTATTTCTTTTTTTTTGCAAATGAGTTTATTCCGGGATTATCAGTTTTTTTTTTTTTGCTCGAAACTATGTAACTTGTTGATTACATACTCTGTATCTACAGAAAGCGACCTCGATTCTTTATCAGCTTCTTTGTTTTCCAAGTACAAGTATAGCTACCCTATACTACTAATATACTTTACTCCTCACACCATTGCCAAAGCGCTTTCACGGTTTCATTTAACTGTGGATACTTAATAATACTACACGATTTTTTTTATACAAGAAATGGCAGTTTGGTTATCAACTCTTAATAGTATACGAATATTAGTTTTTTTTTTTTCGATCGCAAGACCTGATTATGCCGCCTTAATTTCTAGATAATTAATATGCTTGCACCGATCCTAAAACTCATGGCGAGTAATTTCTCCACAAGAGGCTCCCCCACCTGTTGGAGATGCATCCGAAAAAATGTCCATAGAAGCAGATCTAGGTTTAATATCTTGCCAAATTCCAATCTCTGTAGGTATATCACCATTGTAATTCTAACAATAATTTTTCTGAAATAACCAACTTTCCATTAAAAGTTTAGTTTTTTAGTTTTATTTTTAATCTGCAAATCAGTTTTTCATGTCTTTTTTGTTTTTGCAGTGAGATCTGCATATTTACTGCATCACATTCAAAACTCAAAAACTATATGGCCTGTAGCCGATTTAAGTAGTAGCAGATCCTAATTTTATCAAAAAACCTTAACATTTTAAGAGGATTACGGTTATTCCAGTATTCTCCCGAGTATTCTTCATACATTGGAATTTATCCTTTCCTATTACTAGGATATCGTCTAAATAGAAAAACGGTCAATACGCCTTTGAGTGTAAGTCTTTCCGCCCCTGGTTTGAGAAGTTTGATGAAAATATAGAGAGCTACCTTCAAGTCAAAGGCAAGACAAGTGTATTAATACAATTTATTGTCGAATCTGAACCTTAAAAATATTCCATGATTCTTTTTAACGAAGGATTTCGAGCCTCTTTTGGAAAGATATGCGTCTTTATTTAATAATTTTAAGACTGTTCTATGACCCTCACTTGAAGTGGGGGGCGTGGCTGAATCTATTAATTAAATTCAACTTAAATCTATATGTTCCTTGTGGTTTTGGAATGAAAAATAAATTAAAATGAAGTGAATTTTAGATTAGGAGAACATATTTTGCTACCTCCAATCTTGAATAACTTATCAATTAACTTTGGTATTCAGAGAATAGGTTATCCGAAATTCTTACATAGTAAGTTCGGAATTTTGCATTGGCATACATTGAAAAGGAATAGATATCACTCCAATCTGTAGTGTAGTGAGTAAGCACTATCTACTTGACGGCTGGCGTCCGAGCGTTAGGCGCGCAGTCGGTATGTATGGGCGGTTGTTGTGTTAGTACGAATAAACGTATAAACAACAGGTCTGGTTTTTCTTTTCTACAAAAAAAAGAGTGGATATTACACATACTAAGACTTTCTGGTTTTCCAATTTTGCAAATATTTTGATAGGTTGCCAGCTTAAGTAATATATATGTACATGCATGTATACACTTTGTATGACTTTGTTTGCAGCATTAGCTGGCTTCTTTCTTACAATATGCTGATGGTGGATGACCCGACTTCCTCTCCCCCTTCTCTCCTCTTTCTCTTGAATTTGAGTTGAGGGAGGTTGTAGTTTCAGTAACGATGATTGTGTATGCCTGCTGAGTGCTAGCTAAGTTAGCAGGTTTTTAACCTTTGGTACAATCTGAATTCTGACGAGGAACTGAATTGACGGTGTAACGAACGGATAATGCACCTTAGCAAAATAGGTTGTGAGCTTCAGCTGGAAGTATGAGGTTGCTTAATTGTTCCTGCACAAACCTTAATGCTTCTATAACATTTGCGATTGCACCTATGCACCTAGCCCTACAGCCATTTGTTGTTGTAAGTGATTTAGGAATCTGTAATGACCATTGTCTTTTTTTTTTATACAGTGAATAATTTCGCCACTAATTTGAGGAGAAGGTAATGCCTTACTGTTGCTCGGTACTTTATATTCTCCTAAAATTTCCTCTCTTTGATTCTTTGTCAGCCATTTCTGCAAAAAACTACTCGAACGAAATGATATTTCGTCATGTATTGGCTGCCTACCTTATATTCAAAATTTGGTTTGAAGCCGAGGTAGTAAAAAAAAAACGGTTCCGGCTTTGAGGCGTGAAGCGTCCATGCTCGTTGGTCTAAACAAGCCGTGGAAAACTTTTTGCCTTTTCCGATCTGCCGATGAGTCTGAGATTTGAACAGGAACCCAGCAACTTCGAGGATTGTTCGAAGAATATATGCCTTCTGCTTACTACTTATTACCAAAAAAGGAATAAAGACTAACGCATGCTAATCTTATCTTTCCTACGAAGTTTTCCTTCTGCTTAACTGTTTTTTGGACCAACGCACATTAATCCAGAAAAAAAACAGGATCAACAGATGAACAAAGAAATAATTTCATCACATCTCCCAACTCGATCTTTTACCCAGAACTAACGAACGCTAATTCTGTTTTTGTTTAGCAAAAAATGCCGAGCCAATACAAGGCCGTAAATAAATAAAATCGAACGACTTACTTATTTGAACGAGTTTCTGGAGATATTATGCTAATGCATATGAATTCTACTACCCCACATATAAATAGAATCGAACGATTCTATTTATGCTAAAAAGACAACGAACGTTATCTTAAGTGGGAATGAATATGCACTACACTGCGACCGCGGTGATGCATATATGTTTACGGGAGGTTGCTGCATTAACACTATAGATGACTCCTCCGTACCTAAAAAGAGTATACCTATTTGTCTACAACATTAAGGCCTACCTGATGATTCGGAGATATGGAGATATTATGCTCCCATGCATATGAATTCTACTACCCACATATAAATAGAATCGAACGATTCTAGTTATGCTAAAAAAGATAACGAACGTTATCTTAAGTGGGAATGAATATGCACCACACTGCGACCGCGGTGATGCATATATGTTTACGGGAGGTTGCTGCATTAACACTATAGATGACTCCTCCGTACCTAAAAAGAGTATATTTGTCTACAACATTAAGGCCTACCTGATGATTCGGATTAACTGTCTGACGATAGGCAAACCTAATAATTCTTTTCACACTGGATTTGTAGTAGCTTCCTCCTATGCCTCTTGATTTCCTTATGTGGAGCACGCACACTGCCTTTTTCGACATATTTTTATTGCGAAACACCTAAATAGTTTGTAAACGGCGGAACACGTTGTGTCGACAAGCACGATAAAAACGGAATGAGATGGTAGCAGTAGCGTCTAGGGTATGCGGATGAAATAGAGATGGGGTTATTCGTTTATTGTTATTTTTAGGAACATCGTGCTGACAAGTAGATTTCACGGAAACTACAACGTATAATTATATCGAGGACAAGCGAAGGAAAATAAATTTTAACTTGACAACATCGCAGCCGATCCCAAAAATATTTTAGGGTTGAATAGAGATCAGTGATGGAAACTAGATGAATTTAAAAAAAAGTTATAGTTCCTTATAAAAAAGTTAAGTTGATCACTATCCTACTTTCCCGCAGCACCCTGTATGTTTCAAAATATTTTTAGGATATGCGTCTTAAGTTATCAAGTATCTTTTTTATTTGACGTTCTCTTCTATCAGATATACCTTGCGAGATATCGAAGAATTACACCCTAACTGGACACCCTGTATATGATAGCTAGGCCAACATCTATATTCACTGCTGCTGCCGATTTGCTCCTCGCCTAGTGAGAATTGTTGCCATATGTAGGAAAATCTAGATATGTTTTCAGGTCAAGCCCTAGATATAGATACTTTTTTAGTGATGTTGCAATTCATAGAAATGTTTCAAAAACCATTGATTGAGCAGGAGCTATATAGGTACCTTTTTTTGCCTTTGCCAGAATTCCTCTCATTAATTTTTACCTTCCAAGAGAAGATAGTCCCTTTACCTTTTGCTTCGTAGAATCTCACTAATTAGAAATCGGGAGATTTGTTCCATGGTCTACGGATTTTATAAAAATATCTCTAGGGATTTTTATTTGTTTGACCCGAAAAGAGTGACCCGATGGTCCACAATCGTACTACAAGTGCCCAAGTGCGGATGTTTCATCCGCAAGTTGAAGTTGACGTGAGTTCAAGATTAGGGTCGGCCTGATTGCAAAATCCAGCACTAAGGTGCAAATTTTGCAGCCTGTCACAGTTCCTCTGCAAAGAAAACTCAATATTTGTTTACCTAGAACGGCTGTGTTTCTGGAGCATTCTTGCTCAATGAAGAAGTTTTTTCTCGGATGAATAGTATTAGCACTGCAAAATATCTGGCCCGTAGCGACGTCTGCCACCGTATCTTATGCACCTGGTGCCAAAGGTGAAAAAACTCTGAACGAAATAACGAGCCATCCTCTGCAAGAGTGCATTTTTATCCAACTCAGTGATTTTCTCACAGCTGCATTCCCCATTTCCTGGCACTCATTTAATGCACAAGTTGATATCAGATTCATCATAATTTTGAAACTTAATTGCGGTAAGGTCTGGGTTCGAATTAACCAAAGGAATAACAGCATTAGCGCTAAACTTATTATTAATGAAATTACTGAGATACAACAATGGATACATACATTTTAATGACGGCTACAATTAGTCAAATCAATTCAATGCAGAGGCGGAATGAGGTCGGTTCATACAACTTGAGATGTTTAAATACCTTCCATGGTAACTTTTTAAATAAAAGGAACTAACTCAGTTCCCAATTTTTGGAATATGGGTGATTTATAATAATGGTTATAATCAGATAAGCTTGAAAAAAGTTGACTAACGTTTCAGTTTGCTCCTGTGTAGCAGTAGAGAACTAGTAGCTCTATTAAACATCTTAGAACAACACAGTGCAGCAGTCTTGGTATTAACTACAACAAGACCAAGGTCATGATCATAGATAGAGAGCATGATAATCATTGAGAAATAAAGTCAGTAGTCAGTTTGTGTACCTTGGTTCTCTGTTAGACAATTCGGGTAGCTGTGAAAATGAGATTCGACGGCGCATTCAACAGGCATGTGTGGCCATGACAAAGCTCACTAAAATATGGCGTGTCCATAATATCACTAAAGCTACCAAAATGTCGCTGGTTCAGTCTGTTGTGTTCTCCATATTTTTGTATGCCTCAGAAACTTGGACTGTTAAAAAGGCAGATCGAGCTCGCATAGATGCTTTTGAAATGTGGACGTAGAGGAGAATGCTGAAAGTTCCTTATACCGCTCATAGAACTAATGTTTCCATACTGGATGAGCTCGGTAGTCCAAAGCGTTTATCCTCCATTGTGTCGACGAGAATGCTTAGATTCTTCGGAAATATTCACAGAAGCATTAATATGGAGAAACTTGTAGTTCAGGGTCACGCCCCGAGTCGGCGGCGCCGTGGCCGGGTGGGTGGATACGACGAAACAGTTGCTGGATATGAGTATCAAGAGAGCCACTGAACTGACAGTAAATCGAACGAAGCGAGCTACACTTCTCAAAACTATTGATAATATTCGTGTCAGCAGTACTCTAGCTCCGACTTAATGCATTTTTTGGAGTTTACAACATGTCTGTTAAGACATTGTGACTATGATGGTGATGAGTAGCAAAAATGACTGGACTTCGTTTTCGCGGAAACTGAAATGGGGTTTGGGAGTAGTGTCAATCGACTCGGTTTGACGTCCTCAGTTAAATCATTCCCAGAGCGAGGAAGCGCTTTAGTGAAAAACTACGGTCTTTTAAAATTTCAGTACCTAATCTAACTGACCGGTCAAGTTGTTGAGGTCAAAATGGGTGAAATGGTATTTAAAGAAATGCTAGTTGACTCGGTTTGACGTCCTGAGTGGGATTAGACTATTCCCAGACTGAAAAAAAAGGCACACTGAAAATCTACGCCTCTTTGAAATTTCAAACATAACCAAAAAACACTTCGAAATTTCGATATTTTTTTCACGAAATATTATGATCGTTTCGAAAGTACTTGACGAGTGGAGTACAACGACACAATAAGCAACACCAAGAAATGGAAAATAAAAAAGTAATGATACTTTAAATTCCCAATTTTCCTAAAAATTTGGTAGGTAAGTTTAAGCTGAATTAGGCTTGGTCGTTTGCGTAAACAAGGGGGCCTGGGAGGGAGGAGGGCTGGCCCAGATATGGTTGTCACCTGTTCAGCTTTTTCGCTGTGTGCCGGAATAGGCCCCAGACGCAGACCCGCGAAGACCTTTTTTGGCATACTTTTCTAAATGGAGAATCAAAACAAACGTCTTTTGAGACTATTAATTGATACAATTCGAGTCAGGAAATCGAACCGAGTCGATTGACGCTCCTTTTTAGCCCGACCCATTTGGTTAGGTAAGTCAGGTAAGGTATTGAAATTTACAAATTTTAAAGTGTCGTGGAATTCACCGGAATGTTTCTTCGCTCTGAAAATGATCAAGTTCGAGCCGTGATGTCCAACCACGTCGATTAACACCCATTTCGAGCTCAACAAGCCAACTCGTTTTGGAGTTAGGTTAGGTACTGAAGCTTCAAAATATCGTGTAATTCTTCATCAGAACGTTTTCTCGGTCTGGGAGTGGTCTCATTCGATTCAGGACGTCAAACCGAGTCGTTTGACATCACTCTCGACCCCCATTTCGATTTACGCTAAAACGAAGTCTTACCGTAAAAACTTGTGAATGTATAAATTGGAATATCACTATCAAATGAACTACAACAGCCACTGGGACGTCAATTTTTTAACATACATTTTTGCTGACATACTTTGCACTTCAAAAGGAGCAGCGCAAGCAGTTTAACGTTATTTTCATTTGTTGGCTATTTGAATGAGGTAGGTTAGAAAATTAAGTGATATAACTTCAACTGCAAAGTAAGGTTTAGTTAAAAAATAACATGGGAATATTTACTGTCCTAAGGTTATACAGCATAAATTAATAAGGATTATGCTTAAAAATCTAGGCTTAATGCCTATTAAATGACACTAAAGTACACACACACTACACACATTGTAATCGATCAAACATGTGTATTATGTTAAGGCTTCCTCTGCAGATTGATAAAAGCGCAATACTGATTGGCAAAAAGTTATTTGAGAAAAATTATGTTTATTTATTGCTAGAGGACCGAACTAGATATTTTTCGTTGGTTTTGGTCTAGTGTACTTACTTACTTTGCAGATACCGAGAATTTATTTATAAACTATCAAAGCATTTTATGTCCCACTATATTCCTGCTTAAATCAAGTTTTGTAGCTGTTATTGCCGACTTTTTTGCATTATTTAAAAGCGAAATACTATTCATTGGCATCAAGTAATAAATAGTTGAGGTATACATAGTTTACAGTTAACTAAAAGTAAAAAACTAAAACGGGAGCACGAGGTGGCCTTTTCAAATTTTTTTGTGAACACAAGTACTATTTTGTTAAAATGTTATTACTTTGAATTTAAATATAAAAAAAACGGAGTACTAAGTAAATATAATAATAATAGCCTTTATTGAAGCATACAGAGGTATACTCCAAATAGCTGAGTTCACTACAATAGTGCTCTTCTACTTGTCTTTCTTCAACATTTTTCTTCGAGAGGCTGTGAAGTACGAAGATGCATCAAGAAACAAAAAGGTTGAGCTTTTATATGTCTCTAAAAAACAACATTTATTTTTTTAAGGCCAGTGGCGTAAAAAATTTGCTAATGTCAATCTTAGGACTGCCTCCCGAGACGCCCAAAGATAGGATATTTTTGATGAGTATATCTCAAATATGTAAAAATTTTGATTCGCTAAGTGGGAATGCTGCGAAAGAAATACAGCAGAACTAACCCATAAGTATGCGGCAGCCAAAACCTTGGTGACCTAAGCTATCTGGCCCCCAAAGGAGAGTTGCTTAATGCAACAGCGGTTAGCAGTAGGAATCTATTAACGCCACAAAGGTTTTTGAAAATGTAGGCTAGTAATTATGATGTAGTTATTTTATAATAGATGAAGAAGCATCTATTTACTGCAGAATTTACGAAAATAGTTCTCTTTCAGAACAGGAGTTAAAGCAGCCAGATTAATATCTATTATCCTAATCTTATGCACTATAAAAAAATATTTGTTGAACTAAAATTAGGGTGATCTCAGTGTACCATAGGAACAAGTCGAGGAGTGTGTACATCTAATAATGATGTTGTGAACTCGTAAAATGCATTGTCTCATTTTACGAGTTTCTCTTGGTATATCTTTAAGATCTTTAATGCAGTAGTTTCCCATTTGCTTTTTACATCCTCATGCCGTTGACTAGATGGTATCTACTGGTTCATCCGCCTTTAGGAGCAATTTCTCACTCCAAGGACAAGAAGGTGTCCTGACTCTTCTCAACTCGTCCACCCAAAGCTGTTGGTTGAGAAGAGGTTACTGTTTATAGCGACAGTAGTTCAGTTCCTTTTAGGCGCTTTTTACGACACGCAGGATATACGATGGGAGATATTCTAACCTGCCCCCTCACGGGGGAGCAAGTCTAGGAGTATGTACATCTTTAATGATACACAAACAGATCCACGGAGATTTACAGATTGGCCTGGGGGCTAGTCTCACGTGGTCATAAATTAATATCTTTGCAGAATTAATACTATACTTTGATGCTCTTTAGTTCTGACCTGATATCTTCTAAATTTATTTAATGTTTAATAGTATTGAAATGTTGTTTAGAAAAATCATAATGTAGTTACCGTTACCTAACAACCTTAATTGCACTGCTTTTTTACATTTAATATTTTGAATAGTGCAACTTCATGATAAAAACGTTCTAAATACAGCTCTGTTGACCTGTAGTTGTTCGACCAATATAACGATCGCGCCACTTATTGAATAATTGATATGGTTCTTTGAGAATCGAGTCGCCTGGATTCTTCTGAAGCGTGGCGCAAACCATAGATCATAATTATCAGAAATAGCAACTGTCAATTGATATACCATTACTCATAAGTTTTGCGAATTGCAGCAGTTTGATAATTATTACTTTAAAAATATATGGAGGTCAAGCTTTATACTGACCCTATTACATTATTGCGCGCGCAGTAGGCTTGTAGCCAGTGTGTGCTGAAAGGGTTGTACCCCGTATGAAATGTTACAAATTCAGGAAAATTTGTATTTAACGAGCCTGAGCATTTTTTTTGGAGAATATTAGAAAATAGCATAGTCAGATATGCTTCTCCAAAGCAAAGGGAGTGAATCATGTTTTTCTCAGTTTCTTTATGGTTCATGTTTGGATCCCGAAAATTATGCTTACAGGATATGATCAAGTTTATAGTAGAACCATAAGAATTTTACTTCCTGAACAATTTGGTTATTTACTAAACCGTAAAAATGCACCACACCAGCGATATAAAAAATAATAATATTGGAAATAATATGATCATACTCAGTACGTATTTTGCTACTTTATTTTTGCATTAAATACTTTCTAACATTGCTTGATAAATTTTAGTTTCCATTGTAAAACAACTTATGCACCTTTGTACATTTTTCCATTTAACCTAATTCCGAGAATAGGAAGGTCAGTCCCGAAAATTCCAGGATTATTCAATCCCGGGGAATTAGCATTCAGGCGCGTTCTCACGAGCCAACTTTACTTGATCAACTCCAGTTGATCAACAAAAGTGGAATACGACTTGAATGAGTTTATAGTTCACACATTTCAACAGAAACTGACCGATTGTTTCAGTTTTAAAATGGCGTCAAATGCAATTGTGCGCGAATATGTACGAATGATTGCAATTTTGTTAAAAGAAGAGCTAGAAACCAATTTAAATAAAATGTACAGAAGCCGTAAGAAACATCGTTTTTGGGTAAGGAACTGGATTTTAAGGAAAAATACATTGGGAGCATCAGCTACATTGCTGGAGGAGCGAGCAGTAGCGGATAAGGAAGGATATAGAAATTATTTGAGAATGTCTGATGAAAAATTTAATGAACTTCTGTCCAAAATTCAGGATTGTATAAAAAACAAGCAATATCTCCAAAGCTACAGCTTATGATATGGTTCCAAAAATTTCATCATAACATTTTCCGACCATTTGACGCTCATTGTTCTAATAAACTATTTTACTTTTCAATGTTCTATCGGAAATAAAGACAATTACAGGCGCCGCGGAATGCATTAGGCTTTCTACACTGTTTACAAACGTTGATCGCCTAGTTCACACGTTTCAAGACAGGTTTCAACTTGAAAGCGGTCTGTGATGTTTCGCGAGCTGATCAACAAAAGTTTGATTGGGTCAAATTTTTGTTGATCAACTAAAAAGTTGATCAACTTTATTGAAAGGAAGGTTCTTACAACAGATTTCAATCAACTTTTGTTGATCAACTACAGTTGATCAAGTAAAGTTGACTCGTGAACGCGCCTTTCCTCAGTGGTTAGACCGAAGTGTTTGTTTTGTTGTTTCTATTGTTTCTGTGCCGGTTATTACACCTAATAAGTTACTTCGTTTGTTTTGTAAACCAATTTGAAATACTAAAATCGAACTTTAAGACATTACTCTATCTGATAATATGCTATGTTCTTCGGCTGCACTTCGTACAAAGTAAAGAAGCATCTTACTCAACTCCAGTTTTAGCGATTGGAGAAAAACTCCAGACAAGGTTATAAAGTGCAGTATGTCGTTGACCAATACCACTACTGCAATAATTTGCAGGTGGTGATTGTATAGCAGAAAGACTGATGTTACCATTAAAGAATCCGGTACATCTGCTGGACGACGAGAGAGGATATGGTCAACGAGACAAGCCCGGTCGGTCCCTTGGCCACATAAGATAGACTGGGAGCCACTGCGCATTTTATGCACTAAAGTTACACTCTCTATTCAGGGCTAATAATTGTTCCATCAGCATACCATTTCTAGCAGTACTTGCAAAGGTTTCAAATTACAGTTTAATAAATATAGTTGGTAATGAGCTAAATGAGCTAATCATAAAGCATTAGAGCAGTTGGATAGTTTGTCTTGCCAACAAACGGATGTCTTTACACACGGAAAGGAGTGGTTTTAAAAATACCATTGCATACAGTGATACAGTATTGCAGCAAAGGTTCCGCCTAGGATAGGTATAAAGTTTGTAAATTAGTATATGGTAGATATCTCTGAGAACACAAAATTTTATACACCGTGTCCCAGGACGAATCCCGAAAAAAGAAATCGCACTTAGGTTTCAGAATCTGAAGTCGATATCAAAAGGAACTATTCTGAAATTCGCATTTGTTACAGAGAAATCAACATTTGAAGTGTGGTTGTAAATATAGCTGAAACGTGTGTGGCCCATTTTCGCTTTCGGGAATTCCTTGCAAAAACGGAGGAGGTCGGATTACGCTAACGGGTATTTTGAATGTTTTTGTCGATTGTTTACATCAAATATCACATGATTGAATTGCTTGTATCAAACGAATATGATAAAGGGGGAATTGATGTGGCAAGTGTGTAGTAAGTAAAAGTAAGTATCTGATTAGCTTTATTTTTTGTAAAATGTCAGAGTGAGAAGTCGTTATCGAAGATTTATATTATGAGGTAGCTCTGTGAAATCCTAGAAACTAAAATAATATCGATGTCTGGTTTTATAGATCTATTTGATGATAAAGTTATCTGGAAAGTTGGATCGCAAAAAAAACAAAAGATATTTCCTAACACAGTTGGTAAACAATAGCACTAGCAATTATTAAAAAGAAAATTCCAAATTTTGGTGAACGGCACACAGGTGGCTGGAATACCAGTAAAGTTTATTTATCAGTATGAATATGTGGTTCTTTTATTGGTTGGCCAGAACCACATAATAAGTTTCAGAGTTGGCATTAGGAGATAAACTATAGTTAAAATATTATATTAAAATTTTATCCTCGTTGTACATCAGAATGATGTAACCAAAGACAAATATATGTTGCTTTTTTAGGTGCAAAGGTTTTCAATCAGTTTTTCTGATTCTATGAAATATCATATCATAGAAATATCATATAATATCAATACCACAAGATCAACGAACTCTCGAGCTTATTTATATGAATGACAAAACATTTAGTGATTCACAAACACACAGTCTAAACCACTCACCAAACCGATTTTTTCGAACCCGATACATGTTTCGCTTAATATACGATTGCATTTCCAGAGGAGGAACTAAACTAAGTTTAATCCCCCAATGATGGCTTTATATATCCAATATGTGCAAAGAAGGGCTACATCCTCTATCTATTAGCGTGTATTGTCTGTAGGAGTTAAATGTGTTATATGATCTTCAAACCTAGTCGTAGTAACCCCCTGAAGATATTAAGTGGAACAAATCTCCTTATTAATTGAGATATCTGAAAATAAAAAAGTAGGAAAGAATTTACTTGAGTAAATTCAAACGGTGGTCTCACTGTGGAACCGGAAGCGATATTGACAAAACCGGACTTTTCCCGGACTAGTTTATTCATGCTGATTCCGAATCTGTATTTAGTTTTTCTGTAGCACCTGTAGTTTTGGCTATCTTTTGTATACCGACAGAGGAACGGACAGACAGAGGCTCTGCATAAGCTCTCTTCAGTGAGAGCTAAAAGCCACTGAAATAAAAAGCTTCGCGTGGGTAGTAAGCACCAGCTCTATACGCAGGAAAACAGAAGGATCAAGGAGGTTTCAAATTTTAGATAGCTAGAATTCAACTTAACTTGAATTTGTGGAGATTATCTTTTTACTTTCATCACTAAAGGTATTTTTTCTTATTTTGACGTGATACGGTTGGACTATACTACAAAAATATACGTCACTCATTTCTGTCATGCTGTAGCTATTTATGTTGCCATACCACCTACACCAATTTTGATTAGATTTAAGAAACGCTGCGCTGCGGGCTTGCACTAGGAAATACTGTGGAATTTTCAGAAGCCCTCCCAAAATGTTTTCGTCTATCAAACGCTTCTGATGCCCCGAAGTCGAACCTATACCTTTTACAGCAGCAGATTTAAGAGAATCAAATTATAGTTAACGCTTTAGAAATGTAATTTGATCCTTATGAAGTTACTGATGGACAAGGTGTAGTAACCAAAAAATGCGCTTATGCTCATTGCTTCTAAGACAGCGGTGAACTTCTTTGATGTACAGTAAACGAAACTGGTTGAGACTAGACCAAAACTTGTCGAAAAAACAAATATTTAAAATAATTTCAAAAAATGATTTTACCTTATATTGACAGTTCTTTTTTTGTCCTTTTGAAATAAAGACATTAATAATGCCTGATAATAGATCCTTTTGGTAGTGAGGGAGTTAGGGTTCAGTTGCCCTAACATTTATGGTGATTAAATCTTTTTTTGTCGATATATTTTGGTCTAGTTTCGGCCAGTTTCGTTTGTGCACTTTATGCTGGCACACCTTTTTTATTAATCCGTATGGTCCCATAATCTGTATCTTAGAAGCTAGTAGTTTCAGCGTAATGAAAACTTGAGTGTTCCGACCGATGTGAGAATGGAAAATATATACGAGTATATAGTTTTTGAACATTTCGTAATAGCTATGAAGTAATAATAAAGAAACAAGAAGTACTTCACGAGTATAAAAAATACTCTAAAATCACTTTTGGCTGTGTCAGTCCTCAATATTTTTTTTGCCAGACAAAATTGGTTGAAGGAAGATGAACACAGATCCAAGGGTCAACTAAGTGACAAGTGACGTGAAACTTTAAGAGGGGTGTACAATAATGACCCGTCTCACACATAGTGAAGTTCTGGATCCCCATCGGAGGGATGGCAGAAGTTACTAGGATATTTTTTATAATGCAGTATTTTATCCTAGAAGTAAACTGAACTATAATGCTTATCCTAAAATGGCACTCGTGTCACGGTGCATCAGCCTAAACTTTAACGATTATGTGCTTTGTTCTGTTTACGCATAAAAGTTATACTTTGTAATTGGCGGTATGAGTAGCTGCTTTTCTGATAAATACATATATGCGTATTATTTAGTCAACTAGTTGCACCTTTTAAAATTTACACATATAGAATTTTAATTAAAGTGGCAGATAATTGAACCGACTAAGCGAAATACAAGCTGTCAAAGTTGTAGCATTCAATGGTTGTAGGTAACTACCATTTCTATTTTAGAAGTCCTATTTAGAATTATGACTTATTTATGTTTATTTATTTATTATTATATATTATAGCTACAAATTACACAAACAAAAAATAAAAATAAAGAGTATATACAAGTAGGTTCTAAAAAAATTCAAAGACACTGTAACAGCAAAATCACAAACGAATATCTAAATTATTAACAAATTCTATTCCACCATTAGTCTGATTCAACAATTAATCAGAATTACAATGCATTTCCCGCACCTTGAATAAGCACAACTCAATCAACAACAAACGAAAAAACTGTAGTTTTCTCCAACTCTTTTGACAATCGATGCTTTCTGTATAGAGATCATCCAATAAAATAGCATCATTCTGTGGGACAGTGGTATTACCATACAAAATCACAAATAAATACTGAGTCAGTGACTTGATTTACTTTTTTCAGGCTGCAGTCTTTTTTTAATTACATTTAATTCTGTTATATTATTACATATATAGGATCCTGGCATACATACACCATGCATGTTCAAAACAAATACTTACGTAGTGTTACTCTACCTATGCCGCCGCCAGGTTTTCCTCCTTTTTGTTATTTTGGTGTTCGCTCGATGCAGAGCAGTCCGATGCACCGAGAAAGTGCATCGCAAACCTGGGGGGCACGATATGGGGAGCGTCGACTCGCTTCGGGAATTATTATCAGGGCAACAGAATTGCATCCGGGTGGTTGAAATTTCCAACAATATAGAGGCCCTTGATATTTGTAGAATGCGCTCGTAATCAGATGTGCAGTTACGGGGTGTGTGAAAATAGCTCCCTTACTCGAAATAGCAGCACTTATCGCTAATAAAGTCTATTTACAGACATCTAGTCGTTTAGTCCAGTCGAGAAGTTCGACTCTGATCATTCGGTGGCGATAATCTGCTTCGGTAGTTCAGTAGGTGTCTTATTTTACAGCAGCTGCGGATCAGGGGAGGCAAAAGAGGCCTAGGGCCGTATTGATAGTCGTCTCTTGATTAATACTTAAGGAGTAATACTCAAGGGATACTTAAGGGAACCTCGCGTGTGTTCTTTCTTGTGTATCTGTTTCCTAGACAACAAGCACGAGACGGTGGATAAGGGTTTGGCGACGTTGTCATATTTCAAATATTAGTCAATTTGTTATGCCTATGCCTACGCATTTTGATGTTTTCTGTTATCACTTTTACTTACCACACCGATAGGTGAGAGGAGTATTGTTATCTCAGTAACAGCTCAATGAATTACGATTATTATCGTAGTAGATAATTAAATTCTTAAAATCTGCTAAAACGCTTAATAATCGGTGCATGGGTAGCGGAGTAATTATCAAAAATAAAAAAATGTCAGATACTCCTCAAACTTCGTTTTTACGCATGTTAGGGATTCCTGATACTTTTCTACTTTTTTTTTGGGTAGGGGTGAAATTGGGGTGGTTGGGGGGTGGGAGGTTGTAAACCTGAAACATGTGTTGTATTCATAATAGGCTGTGCATTGACCTGTGAGAGAAATGCACTTTCTCAGGTTCATCCGAACATTGCCTTCCCAGAAAGAAAGGGACTCGTTTTTAGGCGTTTTAGGGGTTCCTGATCATTTTGATATTTTTTTTGGTGGTGGTGAAATTGGGGTGGTTGGAGGTAGGAGGATGTAACGCTGAAAACTTTGTTGGATTCATAATGGGCTTCCCATTGACCTATGAAAAGAAGACCTAGCGGCATAATACCCTTTTTTAGGTATATCCGAATGCGTATTATAGAATCCAAAATTTTCTGATGTAAGCATACGAGTATTGCTTTAGATCGTTCTGTACTGTGTAACATGGAAAGCATTGACTTGATTTTAATAAAATGTTGACACAGTATTATTGCCGCGGCGAGGATGGAAAACCGTATGGTTTTTAGAGGTCGTGGTAATGGCGGCGCAGGAATAATAAGGAACTAAAAATAGCTGAAATTTCGTTTTTAGGCGATTTTTGATGATTTGTGGGTTCCTCATCATTACGTACCATTTAGCTGAAGCTTGCAGAATAAAAACCGTGTCGTTTTAGTTCGTATAGATATGCAGAAAACTATTTACGAGAGTTTTTGTGTTGGATCTCTTTATTTGAGGGCAGGTGGACGACGATTTGGTTGCAAGGAGATCTCAGACTATAACTTCATGTACCGTTATATGCGGGAAGTACTAACACCCGTATGCATCGTTTGGCGATTCCAATTCTAGTTCCCTAATCGCGTTTTGCTAATCTTTGGCATCTAGCCATGCACCGTCAAGAGATTAACTAATCCAAATTGAAGATACGGCAAGGTTGTGTTCGCAAGATTGTTTTGACAGTGACAGTGTCTAAATTGTCAGTTTGCGGTGCATAGTAAACAAGTAATCTAATCCAGGTTTACGTAACTAATCACGCAATTCACTTACGGTGCATACGGGTATAAGTCAATCAACTTGACCATGTTTTGTGCCAGTATTTAGTGTTTTGTGCCAGAAATTTTTTCGGATGTGACAGAAATACCTTACTTCAAAATTAACTCACAAAATCGCCTTGACTGCAACAAAATGTCATGCTGACATGTCATAAGGGACCTCAAGTAATAGCTCACTAAGTAGCTGTCAAAACACAATACCGCACTTAAGGGACCCTTAAGTATCAACTATGAGTACGGCCCTTATCCATATGTTTTTGAAAGATTTTTCTCTTGATCCGTCTTCCCCTTGCATCAACCCAGGTTGAATCCACTGGGCGTAACGAGTAGCTCATTTATCCATCGCGTTTTACTGGTCCATAATTGAACCCACATAATATATGTTGAAATGTGTGCCTTTTATTAACGTTTCGGCTAATTATGGAGTCGATAACAAAATCTGTAGCAAAACTGTATATAGAATAATAGTAGATGTGGTGGCGAGGCGAAACCAGCAGTTAGGCTACCTTTCACCTTTTTGACGACTCCATAGAATCAATACTAAAAATGTTGGCCTCCTGGGGAACTGCTGCTTGTCAAATTAGCCATTTTCGTGACGAATATCAGTTCTGCGCAACCGTTCATTGAGTACAGTGATACCCCTTTAAACTCCGACGTGACAAACATAATGCACCCTAAAGATGCGATACACAGCACATCTACCTAGAGAGTGCAACAACGTGTGCTTTCCCATTATTTAGAGCAGATGAGAACCGCCACAATATAGAGCAGTCTCTCTCTCTCTCTCTCTCTCTCTCTCTCACTCTCTCTTGTATTCAGCAAAGCCATAACGAACGGCTTTTATCCGCGTTTACTATGATTTTTTTGATTGCCTGCAGTCATCTCTCTCTCTAAGCAAGCTTCCTCCAGTTCATTCTAGGCCTATACTTATCCAGTGCAATATTAACTTGGTATCTACTAATTCCAAGTTTGAGTCTAGGGTAGGCTTAGGGGCTTCTAATCCCTGTTCTAATCCCGCCCTCCTTCCTATGATCAATTTTTACTGTTTTGTCACATAGAATATAAAACGTACATCTTGCACTTTAAAAGCATTGATACTACATTAACGCGAGAGCTTACCAAGCTCCATGCTCTTTCCCTATTGAAAGAAACCCTTCTAAAGACATCTATTTGTTTCAGGTGAGACTATAGTCAGTCAGCATGCGGATAGGTAAGATCTAATTTATTACGCAAAACAGAGGAATGCAACAGCCATCCTGCATCGAAATCGGGTTGAAGACGTCAAATGTTTACGTGAATGTTTTAACATTGTTGCACAATCCTCCTGAAATATTTAAATTAGTTATAGAAAAGAAATTAAGTTTGTTTAGAACCAAAATTTGTGGCAAGGGTATGGTTTTTATCCAGATGACGAATACAATTTTTGCCAAAGTGGAAAAAATAAAATATAGGTATCTCTTTTATTTTGGTCATTTCATCATTTTGGTAATTTCATATATCTGCCACGGATAAATAGAATCCTAATGGATGCATAAGTTGTTAATAAAATCACTCACTCCCCTATTTTTTGGAAAAAGGTATGATTAACATGGGATCAAATTTTCCGTAAAAGAACTCAATATCATACCATCCGAGTTTACTAAGTTTTTAAGGAAAAATCAATTAATTTTTTAATAAATCTCTATATTTAATCAATGGAAGTCAGCAAGTCTGAAATTGTATCATACTTTCTGATCACTTACTTCAAATTTACCTTTTCTATCGTAGATAACTCCAATATTACTGAAAGTTATCGTAGATAAATTTTAGTAATATTGACAGACAAGGATGATATTTATCCTCATTAGCTATTGGATCCCTATTTACTTACTGCTAGATCAAGAATTCTGTCGTAATGATTTCGAATGTCATTATACAGTTTCAAATTCTCAAGATTACACCAGTCCTCAATAGTAACTACTTTTCTACTTTTCCACTTTTCTACATTATGATTGTTTAGTACAAAGGTGACTGAAAAAATGGACTTGAACGAAATCATAAACTGAAACCTTTTATATATGTTACGGTTAAAGTGTTTACTTTGATAGTTGGATATTATACAAACTATCCAAATGTCTCATTATTTTGATGGAAAATCATATTTCAACTAAAATAGCTATGAATATAGGTTGCTTTGTATACTATCCAGCTAGCTTATAAACTATACAAGATATGCCACTAAAGTATAGACCACAAAGGTGTCACACATATTAACCAGTGTTACTGGTCAGTTTACAAACTATCCACATCATTTGGACAAGATATGCACCTAATATCTCTAGTAATACATAATAACCAACTCCTTAGTTAGTATGTAAACTAACTAATTTTCTTTGTCCAATTTAACAGAAAAGTGAGGTTATGTTTATGGCAAGTGCAACTGTGACGTGTTGGTATTGTTTACTGTCGTGTCTTGTAAAATTTGTTTAAGAACAGGTATCTAGTTACCAAAAATGCAACAGCAATTTGGAAAGTTACACTTAGAATGTTACGAGAAAAAGGCCCAAAATTCAGAATTAACGACTGACAGTGATTATAATATACTTCTGCAAGATATAAAAAGAATACGCGAACAAGAACCTAACACTAATATTAACATCTATCATGACTATCATGTAATTAATGAATACTTATGATTTACAGAAAACCGAATCGAATAGCAAATGTATGTTTTATCTATGAATAAACTTTACTTTTGACTAAAAATTGTTGTTCTAAACTATAGTAACCAAAGAGGATGTAGATAGTTTGTAAACTGACCAGAAACACTGGTTAGTATGTGTGATATCTTTGCGGTATAGCGGCATATCTTGTATAGTTTGTAAGCTAGCTGGATAGTATACAGACCAACCAATACGCATAGGTATTTTAGTAGAAATACGATTTTCCATCAAAATAACCTGACATTTGAATGGTTTGTATAATATCCAGCTAGTCTGTAAACTATCAAAGTAAACACCTTAACCGTAACATATACATTAGGCATTGCCTCTGCGGCTACGTAGGCATGGAAAATCCTATTGCTAAGTCCGCTGCGTGCTGCGTGGATCGTAAAAAATTAAAATTTACTGAAACAACTGCAGGTGGATTATATTATGTACTTCAACAGCAAGTTATGTTTCGTTTTTAAGTGACATTGTACTAAGGAAAATGTAAAATAGCAGTTCGTATCTGTGTGTTACAATATCAGGCGGCACCAAGCACTTGGCCTGCTCTAAATTTGAAAATTGGCAAGCGATGTTAGTGGCAGGACTGGCACGTAACAATAATACGCCCACTGGTCGGGCGTAGAGAAATACGATACGACACGAGCCGGGCATACCGGGGAAAATTCGATAGATTCGTCGAATCAGTGGCGCAGTTCTAGCCAGTATATATCTCCATCTGGAAAGCAATAAGCTCTATAATCGAAGAGCCAGTAATCAGCAGACTTACAGTATTTTAGCAAACTTCATATTGATTCTATAATTGAACACCTCTCCATTGAATACCATACAAAAAAAAAACTGAAATCAGAAGAGTAGATAGTATGAAATATCTTGGGGTATATCTAGATTCACATTTAAAAAATGGGATAAGCGAATTTTACATGTGATAAAAAAAGATGTGTATCATAAACTTAAAAGTCTATCCAATATTCTAACATATAATTTCCTTAAAATATTATATCATGCTTTAATCGAAATACATCTAATACACGGAATACCAGCTTGGGGATCTGCCTGCAAGACATATATTTCTGAATTGGATATATTACAAAAATATGTGCTGAAATCTATATTTCATAAATCTAAGCTCTATCCGTCAAACGATTTATACCAAGAAACAAAGATACTCGATACTAGGCAACTTTATTTCTTAAATACTAGCAATTTATTCCACAAAATATGAGTTGATGAAATGAAACATGTATACAGCTCTAGGCATAAAATATGGTCCAACGATCATTTATATATCTAGCCCCGAATTATATTGTGCAGTACCTTCAACTACAAAGTCCCTCAGATTTGGCAAAAAAATTTTAAACAAAAGCTAAAGGGATCGATTTAGTCTGTACAGCGAATGATTATACATAATATTATTAATCAATAAAATTTGTTCTAGTAATATTTTGTATATCTATATTTGAAAACATTTAAATTAATGTAAATTAGATTGTAGATCACATTTTATATCCACCCAAAGGCAATGCCTACTGTGGATTTATTTATATTTATTTACTGAATTGTAATTTTGGTGAATAAATATTATTATTCTGACTGTCCAAGTTCCTCTCGCATGACTGCGGTAGCAGCAAATGTTGACGGGCTGTGCCAAGTCAACACCTGAACTATTACTGATCTGAATTTAGGAAGGATGGTACGATATTATAGGTCTTCGGTATTACAGACTTTTGGAATATTTTGTGCAACCTTTCGTCCAGGCCTAACTGTTGTCTTTGTCCTGCTCTCAAAGACGTTTTATTTCCATGGCAAGGTCCGCGTATTTAGACATTTTCCCAGCGTAGGTGTTTTGAATATTGTCGGAGTGTAATTATAATATGGATCTGTATGTTTTCTTAGTTATAACCTAATAAAGTGACAAGCAATTTGAAGGTTTCTCCTTGACACATCATGTCATTTTCATTTAAACCACAGCAAAGCCCGGGTTAAGCTTTAGTTTACGTAAGCTCGTTTTGAGCTTGGAGTGGGGGCTAAGCTAGCATTTTACTACGGACGTTTGCAACTGACATGGTATAACGTCGGCTTACGTTAAACCGCAATATCGACGCAAAGGTTTATATGCAAAAAACAGCTGCATAAGCGGCCCCTCTCGAGCAGTAATCACATAAAAGCTAGTCCCTTTGCTGACCTGTGTTATCTCATGCATGTTGCACATCGCCTCCAATATAATATAAATTAATCAAAACATATTAATATAAATTCGTCTTCAGGGGTAGGTTTGGGATATGTGTGAATATCATGTCTCCCAGGAAATGGGCAATGACGACAAAATCCAAGATTATACCTGAAACCGAAATTTTGACGCGATTTCTAGCTCTTTACTAACTACTTCTCTACCAATCCACCATTTTTTTTTAAATAGAACAGTAGTAAATGCGGACTCCAAATTTAATCTAAATTTGTCCAGCAATTACTTACATGGTGCATATAGAGCAATGACAACAAGCAGACCGACAGATTTAAGTGAGAGGGATATTCATGACATTGTAAATCGCCAAAGTCAAACATTCTCTTACCTCATTTGCGATCTAGGTAGAACAGTTTCTAATTTCGTCAGTTGAAGAATTGATTTTATTGTAATCGGTGGTTAGAAAAAGGAGGCAATTTTTTTCAACCCTGTGGACTCCACTAAGCTGCATTACAGTTTATTATCAAGAAACAGGAAAATTATACAGGACCTGGAAAACTGTTGCAGCCTATTGGGATTAATGACTGATGTCATATGTGATTGAGAGAAGGAATATCATTGTAGAATAATTTCTCAACTCTTATCAGTGTCACTATACACTTAATAGCCAAAAGGATACCACAGCATAATAAACAACCAGCACAACAACTCAAGTTGGCAGAAATTACACGCGCATCCTCACTTTTGAATTATTTTTTGTAGGGATGGTAACGGTACTTCGATACTTCTGCACAAATATCGAGAATTTTTGTCATCGATACTTTTTGAGGCATTCCAAGCTGGTATCGATACTTTTGTATCGGTATCGATAATAATTATATAACTATTGAGGGGTGTAATCAGTTGCACAAAATGCTCTGTACGAACCAAACGCGCCTATTTGGCTAGAAAATATCGAGTTGGTACTGATATCGATATTTTCATTTTCGCATCTCTATCCAAACTTCACAGCCGTAAAATCATCCATAAACCCTCCCAAGGTCAAATTTTGTGGGAACCATTTTTACATAGGAAATCCTCAGAGATATAATGCTGGTTGTTTATTATGCTGTGAGGGTACCAAAAGCATCCTGCTACTAATTTAATTTTATTTAGTCTTCAATCCAGGATTCTTCTGGAACGTTTGTTTCAATGAAAAAAATAAACACTATTTGATCATTACAAACCCCCTGTCGCACTGAATGCGACCCTTCTACTTATTTAAGAAGATATATAGAAAGTAATCCTTCCTTCAAAAATATACTCTCTACTTACTAGACTCAGGTACCGACATCTTGTTTTTCAGGTACTGCAATTTTTTTTCTAATATTCCTAAATTATTGTGTTTAATGATATGCTACTGTTCGATGTGGCAGATGAAACATACCGAACATTATGAGGATTATCACGTTATTTCTGTTTGTGCATAAAATATCCATTCAGTTTAATTAAATAAACGATTTAGGAAAATAAAACAGTTTTATTATCATACGTCTGAAAGGTATAATTATAGCCAGATGTTTCCCATGAATCTAAGCTAGATAAAAATGTATTGTTTATATGTGGTATTTTATTTGTAGTGGAAATTTTGATAGCAGTAACACCGCAAAGTGAAGGTTTTCAGGTTTATTTCATTTTTGTTTCTTCAATTTGAATTTTTCCCGATCACTGGCACACAGGTCGTGCCGATCATCTACCGCGATCAACAAAGCATCGATTTATCAATAAAAAGCAAATAATCTCGAAAGTTTTCCATAAGATGTGCAATGCAATGAAACGTTACTTCAGGTAACATGTTATAAGTAATGTTGGTCTTGAATTAATCTCATTTTATAGTACTTCATTAACCGCAACCATAATTAAAACACGCCATAGAATCCCAATGGTGGGTCCATATCTGGTATAAGTAGGTTCATGAAAGAAGCTTCCAATTACCATTCAATTCCAGACGACCCTGGATATCTAAAAAAATGGTTTATTTGCGAGCTCTGTAGATAGCTTGCAATTTAAAAGTATAGCAAATATGCGCTTGGTATTTATGAACACGTTTCGCAAACGATGAACTTGTATTTTATCGTACTAGAACTGCATACATATAACCTAGTTGTTCGTGCATAAACATTAAAACTCATCAACATAATAATAAAGCTGTTTTAGCGCGTGTTTGTTGTTTAATACCGATTTACGTTCCCACGCGAAGGGGTGGTGGAGAATTTTGATCGCGAATATTTACGATTTTGAGATCTTATAAGTTATTTTGGATATTTCCGTCCTACGACGTCACGTGCTTTAGTCCACATTTTTCCAAAGTTATCTTGGGAAATAGCCGGCGTTAACAAACATGTCTAAAAGAGGAGTTTGCGCAAGATTTAAATTCTTTAGGTGTAGCAGTAATATTTTTTTGTTCTTGCTACTGTAGTAATCACTGTAAAACATGGAAATCCTACATTGTTGGAAAGGTTATCAGATTTTACATTTGATGGTAAAGGGTTTTTCAATTAGGACGGGTCGACCTTGGTAGGCTGTGGCGGCCATGTTGTTTTGACAGCGTGTGTCTAATCTAGTGATTTATGATTAGCGACTTATGCCAAATCACCGTGACAGATTACACAATTGAGCAGCGAGCACAAATGATAAAACTTTATTATCAAAATGAGTGTTTACTAGTACAGACCATGCGCGCGTTACGCCCATTTTACGGAAGACGCGGGGGTCCTTCAAAGTCGACTCTGCAACGTTTGGTGTGGAAATTCGAGACGACTGGTTCAGTTAACAATCAGCCAACACCCTTACGTCAAAGGAGTGCCAGATCAGCCGAGAACATTGCCGCTGTCCGTGAAAGTGTCCAAGAGAACCCAAGGAAGTCAATTCCTCGCCGTTCACAAGAACTCGGCCTTTCGCAGACTTCAACCTGCAGAATTTTGCGCCGGGACTTGGGCCTACATCCATGCAAGATCCAACTTACCCAGGAGCTCAAACATGATGACCATAGACAACGTCGTGTGTTCGCTGACTGGGCTTCGTAGCGTTTGGAAGAAGACCCCAATTTTAGTGACGAGGCGCATTTTTGGATGAATGGCTATGTTAACAAGCAGAATTGCCGTATATGGGACAACGCTAATCCTCACGAGATTCACCAGGCAAAAATGCATCCACAGAAAGTTACTGTTTGGTGCGGATTCTGGGCCGGCGGCGTTATTTGGTCCATACTTTTTTGAAAACGGCGTTGGTGAAGCCATTACCATTACCGGCGAGGGCTACAGAAGGATGCTAATGGATTTCTTTTATCCCAAGTTAAACAACATGGAGGTGAACGACACGTGGTTCCAGCAGGATGGCGTTACCTGCCACACAGCGGACGCCACGTCGGCCCTTCTGCACGAACGATTTGGGGGTATGGTTATCTCTCGCAGAGGTGACGTGAATTGGCCACCAAGATCGTGCAATTTAACCCCACTAGACTTTTTCTTGTGGGGTTTTCTGAAATCACAGGTCTATGCCAATAAGCCGGAGTCTACCGCTGCCCTTAAGGTGAACATAATCCAGTCCATGGCTCGAATTCAGCCGGATTTATGCAGCAGAGTGATTGAAAATTGGACCACTCGGATCCGTGCCACCGTGAGAAGCCGCGGAGGACATTTGAACGATGTCATATTCCACACCTAATGGCATACATGGGCCTTCCAAATAAAAACAAAAACTATTTGATATCTCACACACAGCTTGTTTTATTCCATTTTAACATCAACCCGTCCTTATTGAACAACCCCTAAAAATATAGGCATTCCCATTTGAAATAATCAAGCTACCTGTGATTGAAATTTTCTTAATAATTAATCTACTGATTTCCCCAAGATTAAAAAGAATTCAAGTTTGACCGTCTTACCCAAGTTGAAGCATTTCATGCTTATTCGCACCGCAAAGTCACGGCTTTCTAAGTTTTATAATCGCTGTGACAATTTTTTTCTGATACCTACTTATACCAAGAATAGCAATTTGCGCCTAAACGGTTCGTTTAAAGTTTCATATATGATACATAAAGTCACATAAAGACACACTAGAATTCAACAAGGAATCCAAATATGCAATAATATATGTAAGAGGTTCTATTAAAAAAAAGGTTAGTTTGATATGAATCACCCTGTAGCGTCAAAATTCAAGTGAAAATATATTAATGTTATAGCCTTTAGGGCCCCCTACCATGATCAGGTGACAGGTTTTTGAAGTTCGTTTTAGTAAGCCCACAACCCTCCGCCCACTCACTATTGGCCCACCCTGTATACCTCTACATAGATGCCATAGAACTTCAGAGGAATCAATTAAGAAAAACGAAAGGTCTTTCATTATGACAATACTTATTTTTAAACCTTCCCCTAAATACCACAATGTGTGCAACGCCGTAAAACATTACTTCATCAGTTATGAATAAGCGTACAATTACTATGCCTTGAGTGTGTAGCTACAGAACGTCTTCAATTAATCTTGTTTTATACTTCTTCATTAACCTCAGCTGTAATTAAAATACGGCATAGAACGCCAGCATTGGTACCGTATCTGGAACGAGTTTTTCATGGATGAAGCTAGCAATTACAATTCAATTCCAGACGACCCTGACGATCTAAAAAAGTTATTCATTTGCGAACTCTGGTAATTCAAATCTATGGCAAATACCTATGCACTTGGCTTTTCTCTCACGTTGTGCAAAATTCATGAACTTGTATTTTCCTTTTAAAAGCGCATACTTTTAACCTACTTCTTCCGTCGTAAAAACATGAAAACTCATCAAGATAGTAACGCTTCCATAATATTCTGTTTTGCCTGCGTTTGGAATTTGATACTGCATTTTTTCGATTTCAGGGTTGATTTTAATGTGCGTGTTTTGATATTAGTATTTATTATTAGTTTTATATATGAAAAGGAAAACATATTATGGTGAGAATAAATTCTGGTTTTAGTTTATAAAAGAAATTTGTGGCTATTAGTTGATTTGACCAAGGTGAACCTAACTAACAAGTCCATCAGTGGAAGTCTACAAGTGTCTATAAATCTTAAATAATTACCTATATCTCCAGTGATTGATGAGGTCAAAAGGCCACAAAAGGAGATGAATCAGCAGATAAATAAGCCGAAGATCAAATAAGTGGCATCGATTTTCGTACAGACATAAAAAGAAATTCTCCATTCAAGAATTCTGATAACCTTATAAAGATGTAGTTACAGTAACAGCATCTGTTCTCGCTCTAAGAAAACTTACTTGATAAAGAAAATATGGTTAATTTGAGAAAAAAAATATATTTTTGATTTAAGTACTTATTCTAATGAACTATGCTCTGATCAAGAATATATAATCTTCTTCACTAAAATTTCAGTACTCTTCGACTAAGTATTTCATAAAGTTTTGGTAAGAGTATCATATTTTCCAACGGAGCTCCAATTACTTCGATCGAGAATACAAACAGCTTTACAATATTGTGGAGTACCTCCATTGAGAATATGATAATCTTGGTCCATGCACGACAGATCGTCATTTGTAAATAATTAATAATTTTATCAGTCTCTGATGTGGGTTATATTGTTATATTCTCATAAAAGGGTTGCTGCGCAGCTGTGGTGTAAACAGAGGTGGGCATATTCTTGTAGTTGAAAAGCACAGGTATTCTGGGTATTCTTTATATTCCGTGGTAATCAGAATTTTTTAACATGAATTTTGAAAAATACCATATAACGCAAGAGTGCCGACTTCCGAGTGCTTATTCAGATGCCCTCAGATGCTTGTTACAAGAGCTGTTTGCGCCAAGATTATGAAATGCTTCAGTCAATGTAGTACTGTTACACAGGGTGTCCAAGATAAGGAGGGCCAGTACAGGGATCTCGGAAACTGTAAGAGATACGAGGTCGGTTAAATGGAAGTAAAATTGCGCACTCGCGCCAACTAATATGCCGTTTAGAAAGTTTTAAGATTCCGAGTAGTTCCGGAGATATTCGAAAACAACCGAAATTTAAAAAAATCGTTATATTCTTTCCCGCTTTATTTGGCAACGAATTTTAAAATAATTTGCGAATTTCCATTTGTCACTTTTTTTTCTCAATCCAACAGCGATAATAGATTTTCGATCCGACGTTTTGTCTTTGAGTGGTTATGTTCAACTTTCTTTTTTTAAATACGGTCCTGACGTTCTGATATCGGAATCCCAGGAACCTGGAAATTTTGAGATCCGGCCCTTTATTTCCCATATTGGATAAGAAATATCTCATAGATGAGCAACATAGTAGTCATTATATCAAATTTTGAAACCCCTTTTGGTTGCGACTTCAATGATGGATCTATCACGCGTCATTGTTCATTATCCTTATAGTATTATTATAATTAGGAATTGTTAAATAGGGACCTTATACGGAACTGTTGAATAAGTTTACAGTTTGACCGTTTAGGTATTTGATAATATTCCAGTGCATCAATTTTATTAGAGTGATACTCATGTATTTATTCTTAGCCAATTCAATTCTAAAATAATGTGCCCTTCCTGCCTAAACTCAGTATGATTTGGAAAATAAATGAATACGCTAATGGCGTATTACACATACCGACATTTGAATTGACAGTGACATAGTTTCCTTGAAGGAGTGTTTACATTTTGTAACATAATTATTACTGTTTTATAAAAATCTCAAATACAGGGTGTCCCACGACGATTAAGACAAGCAATATATCGGAACTGGGCAGTAGTAGCGAATTATAATTTTGGGGGTGTAAATTGGACCAAATATAGTATCTTTTCTTATTATTGTGTCAGATATTTGTTTTTGGTCACGTGACGTCCGATTCAAACTTCTTAATGGGACACCCTGTATATTTGTGACTTTTTGTGTTCCTCCTAACAAAATAATTCCAACAAACTGCACACTTGGGGTCTAAGGTGGTTAATTCAAGAGCTATAGGTACTTAAAGGACTGTACCACTACCATTATGAAATATTAGTAAATAATTTAACTGTAGGGGTAAGATGTTATAATCAATGGTAGTGGTACCATACTTTAAGTATCTGTAGCTCTTGAATCAATCACTTTAGATCCCAAGTGTGTTATTTTGTTGGAATTGTTTTATCGAGAGGAATACAAAATATCAAATACAAAGTGTCCCATTAAAACTTTTGAATCGGACGTCACGTCATCAAAAACAAATACTTCACTGGGTGACGCAATAGTAGCAACAGATACTATATTTGCTCCAATTTACACCCCCAAAATTATAATTCGCTACTACTGTCCGGTGCCGATATATTGCTTCTCTTAATCGTCGTGGGACACCCTGTATATGTTCTCTGATCATGAAAAGTTTGATATGGTGACATGTTTCATTTTGTCCAACAAAAAATGTTATGCTGCAGAATGCGTATATCTTGAGCGACATCTCGAACGAAGGCAGCCAAACAGAAGAACGTTTGCCAAATTAGTAGCCAATTTGAAGGCATATGGTTCATTCAAGGAGCCTGTAACTTCGCGATAAAAGCCCAGCGATGAGAATAAGGTAAATGACGTTTTGTTAAATGTCATTGAATATCTTGGTACATCAACACGGCAGACTGAACAAAATGTTCATGTAGCAAAATCAACAGCACATTTTATTCATCCCTACAAATACAGAATTTGCCAAGGACTTAGACCGGGTGATGCTGAACGACATCGATATTTTAACGAATGGTACACAAGGAAATGTCAGGAAAACAGGAACTTTCCATATCAAATAATATGGTCTGATGAGTCCATGGTTACCAACAATGATGTTTTTAATAGAAAAAATACCCATTTCTGGTCTGATAACAATCCGCGTCTAACCAAAGAATTGAGACATTTTTCTACCATAATAATTTGACAACAGAGCATTACCTTCATCTGCTGCAAAATGACTGCAGAATGCTCTTGACAATTTGTCTCTTGCACGTATTCTGAAACACCCTAGTCTGCACGTTCACCTGACACAACCCCGCTTGACTTTCTCCCAAGGGGGTTCATAAAAAAATACGTTCATCAGCAGATCTTCCATACAAAAGAAGAATCGAAAAGGTTAGTTTTAGAAGCATTGACCAGTGTGACCCCCGAAATTCTGACCAGGGTATTAGAATCGACAGTTAGAAGATGCTATTTGTGTTTAGACCATTAAGAAAATCTTTGTGAACATATGCTGTAGATTTCGTGGCCTTGTTCATATTCGTTTTAGCAGAAAGTCAGGACCGTATTCAAAAAAAGAAAGTTACTGATGACTACTCGAAGACGAAACGTTGAATCGAAAATCTATTAACGCCGTTGGATTGAACAATAAAAGTGACAATGTAAATGTGGCAGTGATTGTTTTTGTTCGCATCGCCTTTTATATTCTGACCTTATCAAACATAACGAATATCCTATATAGATCCATCCATAAATAATTATTTGATGCATACATCCTGCATTTATATTCATTCAAACATAATATAAAAACTCATTGTTCCGGGATTTTAAAAAAAATATTTTCAGTAGGATTTCAGATAAATCACAAATAATTCGACCATGATATAGAAAACAAAAATACTGATTTAAATAATAATCTAGTTCGATTGTTTGCTAACGGACCTATGTGACCATCTTCAGTGGCAGCTATAAGCCAATTATAGGAAGGAGTCAGGTTGACTACAATACTTCCCACACATTACAGTGATACCATTTTATTATTTTCTCATTGCATGAAACTATAGTCTGAGATCCCCTCTTGCAAGTTTGTCATCGGCAATGGCAATGTAAATGTGCAAATCATTTTGAAATTCGTTGCCAAATAAAGCGAGAAAAAAATAAAACGATTTTTTGGAATTTCGTTTTTTTTTCGAATATGATAATAATAATGTTTATTTAGCCACAAAGAAAAAGCTGTACATAGATATAAAAGAATGACTAATGCGTGAAAAGCATTTGGGCAATAAACATCAAATTAACCCCATAGGAGTGCTCAAGCACTGTGCATGGGGTATAAATATTAAAAACAATAAAGTTGATACGAAAACATTAAAAATATCATATAAAAAAGAAAAATAGCAAAAAATACGAAATGGACACAAATATACGAACTTTACAAAAAGTTAATTCGAATACATTATAATTATCTGTATATCATTTTTCACAAAAATAAATTATTAAAATAGTCACATGTTTGTTGCTTTATAAAAGACTTTAGTCTTTTTTTGAATAGATGTAGGGAGTTTATTTGTTGAATATCTACAGGAATACTGTTATAAAGTTTAATACCTAAGAAATTTAGACTTCTTTGTCCCGCTGAGGTTTGTTTGAATTCCAATACGAAGTTGGTATTTACCTGCCTTGTATTATAGATGTGAGATGAACGTCTTAATAAATTTTTATTTCTATATAATTATATGTATACACCAGATTTAAGAAAGTATAATTGTCTTAAATTAAGTAAGTCTATTTCTTGATATAAATCTGTTGTTGGGTACATCATAGGCTTTTTTAGAATTAGCTTGAAAAATCGCTTTTGAAGTAGTTGCAATTGGTCTAAATGGGTTTTATAAGTGCGTCCCCAAGCCACAATTCCGTAGAACAGATGAGGTTCAACCAATGCTAAATTTTGTGTATTTAAACAGTTTTTTATTTTGTGGAAAACATGTATTATATATCGGAGCTTTTTTGTCACAAAATTTGCATGGCAATCCTATCTCAGGCGGCTATCGATATGGACACCTAAATACTTAGTGTAATCACAGCTTTTGGTATCATATGAGCGTGTATCTATCGTAGCGAGAATATTTTCATAGTTTGGGGTAGAATGTCTGGTATTATAAAATGGAACAAAACACGGTTTATCAACGTTGATGGTTAAATGTCTATTATCTATCCACTTCTTTATTTTAACAAAATCTTCAGAAACTCTGTTTTTAAGTTGTTCCCAATTTTCGGCTTCATAATAAAGGACCGTGTCATCAGCAAAAGATATGATATTGCTGTCACAATCTAGCAAAAATATGTCATTGACGTATATTAGGAACAGTACAGGACCCTAAATAGTACCTTGCGGTACTCCATGAGTGGGTTGTAAAATATCACTGATTTCATCATCTATCGATACGCACTGAGTCCTATTAAATAGGTAGTTTTTGAAAAGATTTAAAGAACTTCCTCTTATCCCAACATTTTCTAGTAATTTTAGGAGAATGTCAAAGTTGACAGTGTCAAAAGCTTTGGAGAGGTCTAAAAATACACCAAGTGAGGGTAAATTTTTATCTAGATTGTTTCTGATTTTACTAGTCAAGCTAATAATTGCATCTTCTGAGCTCCTATTTGGATGAAATCCAAATTGTTTATTGTTTATGATAGAATATTTTTGTATAAAACCGTCAATCCTGCGTTTTACAATAGGTTCGAAAGATTTTAGCAAAACAGGTAATTGGGGAAATCGGTCTATAGTTTTGGATCATAAGTATATCTCCTTTTTTGAATATGGGTCACTTTAAATGTTGGTGGTATCAGACCTTTATTGATACATGTATTTATTATAAAGCTCAGGGGTTCTGTGATATAACTGGATATATGTTTCAGGGTTTCGCTTTTAATACCATCTATTCCGGGTGCTTTTCCGGCCTTTAAATGATGGATTACTTTATTTACCTCCACGCAGTGTGTTTCCTCCATTAATAAAGAGTTTGGGAGTTTCTGTTCCTTACTTCTGAATTTATTGTCAACATTAATTCCTTTAGCTAGTCTCGGTCCGACCTCAGTAAAAAACGTATTAAATTTGTCAGCTATAATTTTTTTATCTTTGATGAGAACATCATCTGAGTCTCTTATTAGTTTAACTGAATTTTGTTTTCAACTCCTTTATCCCCGAAACACTTTCTAAACGGCATATTGGTGGGCACGTGAGAGCTCAACTTCACTTCCATTTAACCGACCTCGTATGTCTCACAGTTTTCGAGATCTCTGTAGTGGCCCTCCTTATCTTGGACACCCTGTAGATGACACATTCATTGTTTTGTTTTCAAAATTACCATACGCTTGATTTAAGATTTCGGTATTCGTAGTTTCAAGACCTTTTTAGTTTTGAATTGAAAACATTTACCTAATATAACCCTATATAGTCAAAAAAATATCAATCACATTCTTGGTTTAACATTATTACAGCTGTGCTCATATAGTATGATATGGTATACCTACTTAAATAAAAGCACAAATTTTTCGTCCAAGAATTTAGTTTTATGTGTGTATTAATAATCATTTATTGCCCAACAGATAAGAATACCTCATTACAGGACAATATACATGAAAATGATGATAATACAGATACAGAACTTCTATAACTAATCCAAATTTGTAATTAAATAATAATGAATAAAATGTGTATTAAATAGAACTTCAAGGACAGTAAAGTTTATATCTGATTAATCCGAGATCGTGTTGAACTTGGTACACATACAATTTAGCGGAGACTTGGCTAACACGTTAGTTTTTCCGCTATTCTCTCTCTCTCTCCCTCTCTTTCTCTCTCTCTCTCTCTCTCTCTCTCTCTGTCTCTCTCTCTCTCCCTCTCTCTCTCTCTGTCTCTCTCTCTCTTTCTAGTTATTGGATTAACGTTTGGCCACGAAAATACATGTTATTGATTGCTTTTGGTCGGCTTAATCATCTCTTTTCCGGACACTTTGTTGCTATAATCTCAATAAACGTCTACACCGACTTAATTATATTTAGGTTGCGGCATACTGTGGGACGATATTAAGCAGTGCTGCTATAATTTTAGCGCATTTGCAGCAGAGTAAACTTCATTTGAAGCGCTTTAGGAGTTCTTGGTCATTTTCTAAAATTTTAAAAGAAGGTCGAATAGCAGTGGTGGAAGGTTGAGTAGGAACTACACAATGATAAGACCGCCGACTAAAACTTCAAATCAGTGATATGAGTAGCACGATGGACTAGCTGATAACTGCACAGTATATCGCTAAAAGTTTGATATTATTTCTTGTCGACCATCACACGGAATGCTACCTCTCACAGCTTAGGTAAGTTAATGGAATCAGGAATGTGCTCGGATGGCCTATTTCCTTTGCGCACCTCCCACAGACTAGTAGCACTAGTCACTACAATACAAAATGTTTGACAATACGTTAATCAAAAGTTATCTAACAAAATTTCATTGCTCCGCCGCCGCAGCCAACTACAGCCTAACGATTAATTAGTACTTAATCTTAGAATATTATATTAATATTCGAAGTAGATAACTTTCAGCCGTAGTTGAATCGAGGCTTAATACATGGAAAACATAGCACCATGTTCCGTCATAATAGATAAAAGACACTGACTTATCTGAAAGGAAGAGAAGTTTGTTTTGTTTGGTTATGGTTATTATTGTGGATAAGCGTTTCAGAAAAGGATGTTATAAAATTATCTCTATCGGCAAGCATGAACCGAAATAGGTTATTTGAATTGAATATAAACGACATAGATGAAATTGATGAAGATGATCTAGAAGTTGATGAGGATTATTGAATTCTATATGCAAATAATTTATATTAATGAAAATAGAGCTAAAACGCCAAAAGCAATCCGAACTTCTGTGAGCAAAACTAACGACACCGCGAAAAGACGACACATATGATTGACAGCCACCAACAAGAGTGACATGGCATGCTTTACATTTTATTGTTATCTTAACCGGTTTGATTGTTTTACCGAGCTGCATTTTGTAAAATATTGTTCAACTCTTTTAAATGTTAGTCGTGTATTTTTTTGTCTAAACAATTTTAAATTTATAACACTGAATTGTTAAAGTTAATACTCACCATTTTTCAAGAAGGTGTAAAATAAACGCTGAAACGTCGGCCCTTTGTTTAAAAAACCTCTTACAGTATAGTTTATCTCAAAATTTGAAGAACCTCTTCTACTAAAGAAAACGGAGATAAAAATTAATGTCCACAATACTAGTGTAGTTACTACTATACTTAGTCTAAGTAAAAATTCAATGGGCAAACAAAAATATTTTTTTGCAAACGGGTACTATTAATAAATTATTAACCTAAAACACTGTATCGAAGGTCTACATATCTTAGCTTAATGAAAAATTGAATGTAATGAAGTCGCAAATGTTTCTCTTGAATCGAGTTCATCGACGCGACTCTGCCGTAGGTGATACCGCCTTTCGCAGTAGAGACATTCTTTTGCAATGTCCAGCGACGACTGCATGGCCGGATTATTAGTTTATAACCCATACCCACGTGGTTCTCGGAATCCCCACGACCCACAGTATGGCCCAGCGGACAATGTTCCCGGATTTTTTCGTTTTATTTATGTTCAGCGCACGATGCATACCTATATGCAAAGTCGTGACCATGTATAGGGTCATTCTATGAAGTGCACTTGCTTTCTTGAAATTCCTATATCAAAAGAGCGATTCTACTTCAACATACGAGTATCCTTGGGGCAGTTGCATTTAACCGGTTCCTTGATTATTTTTTTGAATTCCACGTCCCACACCGAAAAGCGATTTTGAAATAACACGTTTTTGGCCGTTTTTTGATAACTACATAACGAAAATTAACGTCACTTATTTCCGGCGGCCTGTCTGTCCGTCTGTTGGCGTTTTTCTAGCCGAATGATTTGATGATTCTGGTAGCGATTTGCGGTAAGGTCTTAGTAGGTAATGCTGCTATAATTTTGAAAATGGTGCATTGGGGCGGATAAATAGGTTGAAACCAAAAAATTATCAGAACCCCTCCAAACCTCGTTTTTAGGCGTTCCTGGAGCTGCTGGCCATTTTTCAGTTATTTTTGAGAGGGGGCGAATTTGTGATGGTAGAAGATTTGAAAACTCATAAAATATTGCGCTGAAAAAAATGACCTTAGTGGCGTCGTGTGCTTGCTAGACCTATAGGATGTTGCCTTTGAATTTTATATCTGTGGAATAATTTGATACATACCGACTGTCTGTCGGTTTGTCTGTCTGTCTGTTGGCGTTTTTCTAACGTCGTCATCTCAGTAACCGCTGCATGGATTGTAATGAAAGTTGGGCAGCAATATGTTGTGGTGTTGTAGTAGTTAATGTTCCGATAATTTTGGAAATCGTTGTACGGGGGGGTGGAGTAATTAGCAAAAAAAGAAAAATTTCAAGTATTCCTCAAACCTCGTTTTTAGGCGTTTTAGGGGTTCTTGATCATTTTCTACTTTTTTTGGGTGGGGATGAATTTAGGGTGGTTGGAGGGTGAGGGTTGTAAAACTGAAAAATTTGTTGCATTCATAATGGACTGTCCAATGACCTGTGAATGAAAGACCTAGCGGCATAATACAATTATTTAGGTCCATTCGAACATTGCCTTGCTTTATAATAGAAACCAAGGGACTTCGAATTTGTGATGTATACATCCGAGTGTTGTTTTAGATCGTTCTTTATTGCGTAACGCGAAAATTATCGAATGGATTGTAATGAAATTTTGACACAGTATTACTGCCATGGCGGGGATGGAAAACGCGTATGTTTTGGAAAAATCGTGTCAGTGGCGGCGCAGCAATAATAAAAAAACTAAAAATGTAAAAATAGCTCAAACTTTGTTTTTAGGCGTTTTAGGGGTTTCTGATCATTTTTTACTTTTTTTGGGTGGGGGTGAAATTGGGGTGGTTAGGCGGTGGGGGGTTGTAAAACTCAAAAATTTATTCCATTCATAATAGTGTCCATTAACCTGTGAAAGAAAGACCTAGCGGCATAATAGACGTTTGTTGGGTCCATCCGAACATTGCCTTAGCTATTACAGAAATCAAGGGACAAGGTATAGGTATTGCTTTAGATCATTCTGAATTTAGTAACATGGAAATTATGAAATTAATTTTGATGAAATTTAGACACAGTATTATTACCGCAGCAAGGATGAAAAATGCATATGGTTTTCAAAAATCGTGTCAGTGGCGGCGCAGCAATAATAAAAAAAATAAAAATATCAAAATAGCTCAAACTTTGTTTTTAAGCAATTTGGGGGTTCCTGATTATTCCGTTTCGTCCAGTTGAAGCTGAGTTGTGTCGTTTTAGTTCCTATGGAGAGATTTAGGAAACTACTTACCAGTTTTTGTGTTGGATGTTTTTTGACGACAGGCGGGCGATGATTTGGTTGCAACTGTTATGTGTGGGAAGTACTAAGTCAATCAACTTGATGAGGATGGTGTACGGATAGAGGAACTCCATGTTTTTTGTGAGCACCGATAATGGGAAGTATACTAAGCACACTTGACGCCATTCTTATTCTAAATCTACATTATGTATGATTTTACACGTCAATTTTGTGAACTGATGTACTGCAGATATCAAGACTATATTGCCTTCCGATTTCTTACTAAACTTTTAACGTTATTTCTGTATTAGTATTCTGTATTCTGTATTTGTAATTGTTGATTAGTAGTACTTAGTAGATTAGTAGTACTTACCATAACTAGTTAAATGAATATATACAAAATAAAACTATGTGAAATATTATATAATTTCTGAAACTTATCCTTTAAATATTTATAGGGATATCGGTAAAAGCTGATATGTTGAAAGACAAAGGTTTTACTAAATTTTTGGCCATTTCTGTAGTCTATCTTACAAATAATAAAAAAAATGTTCAAAGAAGGATTAGTCTGGAATTAATGACAGTGTTCACTATATAGTTTTAATCCAATTATTTACAATAGAAGTACAAACAAGCCCACTTCCCTGAGACTTAGATTAGTTAATCCTAAGAATGAATGGTAATAAGACTCTCATTTTGGGCTTCTCAGCAATGCGAATACGATTGAATGTGTTCGTTTAGAATAAATTATTCCTTGTAAATTTTTTATACTTTGAGTAAAGATTACTTCAGGCATATTTGGTTTTATCAGAGGGCCAGTCAAAAACTATGGAACAAGGAGAAAACCAAAAGATGAGTTTCGGAAAAAATGACTTGAATAGTCGTTCTCCTTTCACTCGTTTCCTTAAGTGTTCCATTTGTTAAAGAAACGTGAGATTCCCTATTTTTCCCGCATCCCTCAAGCACATCTTTGTAAGTAGGGGCTTTGGAGAAACTCACCTCGGTCGAAAGAACTGTTTTCGGACTTGTAGGAGGCGCCATTTTCAAAAATGTTAACAAAACATTTTGGGGCCTGGAGTATACAGGCATTTCAGCCACAGGCATCGAAAGAGTTTTCAAGATAGATTCCATCCCACTTTACAATAGTCACCATCAGCAGATTACTCTCTGAACATGCATATACTTTTTCTGTTAAAATCCAAGCTGGATGTTAATGCTTTATGATTTCATGTAAGCTATACCACTATTGTATATAAGTTCCTGTCCCTAATGCACACTCTAGATCCACGGTGTATAATTATGACTATTCGACTATTCCAGTATTTAGTTTTATACAACAAGCCTGGCACAAAAAGTAAAGAGAATCATGAAATATGTACTGCTCGAGGTTATGTGTACTTCCAAAACTCTTTGGTGTATATCAAGCTCAAGCCCTCCCAGATGCTTGGGAGGTATGTAGATAAAAACAGGCTTTAAATATTTCGAATACTCAACAGGTCCCCCCTAGGTAGGGCCGTCACCTGTTCGGATATTTCATAGCGGGTAGGAGCCACAAAATCTTCTTTTTGCTCTAATGGTGACGCTTCTTTACTGCTCCTCCAGGATGTTTGAGAAACGGAAATCTAACCATTAACCCCTTTTTGCTCGCCAAAAATGGTGATAACCAACAACGTCCTACTTCTGATACCCAAGACGTCCTTCAGTGGGACGTTGTTGGTAATACCCACGTAATACCAGACCGCTCCCTGTTTCTATCCCCCCCCCCCCCCCCGCCACAGGTCAGATGATTTAAGCTAGTGACCTCCCACCCAAAGTGGAATCCTGGCTACGGGCCTGGTAATCATATATTCTTTTGATGTCATGATATAATGAATAACAGTTGTAGGCTGATGTATTTCAATTAACCGTAATGATAACAAGCATCCAGATTCATGTGTAGTTGTCTTTGGCTCATTGTACAGCAATCTTAATTCAACTAACAAAAAAGTTGACGAACTACGTACCTCTAATCATATTAGCGACTCATGTGGACGCTAAACTTGACGTAGGTTGATTCATATTCATTTTATTACCATAACAAACTTTTTTATTTCAGCGTATTATAATGACTTTCATAGTAATAAGCTTGTATTGTTATATTAGTGATCGAATTAACTAATGTGATATACAGATGTAGTTCAAAACAACTTAAAAGTTGTAACGGATTTAACAATATACATTCATATCTGTTGAAATGTTTTACCTGTTTATATAAAACGGTTTTAACGCTCGCTAATCCACATCTTTGAAATGCCGCAAGTTTAATCATTTTGATGACTTGGATCATTTTGGGTAGCGGGTATGCATGCGATTTAACTGGAACGCCTAAATGTATACATGGATTGAACGTTCTAAACTCTCGGTTTCCTGGGATTCTTGATAATTACCGAACACTGTAAAGCAGCCGGCAGCCACCGCACATAATCCATACACACCTTTATAGTAAACTCTTCAAATGTATATTTATACCTATACATAGAAGGCAGCCCTAATTAGCGTGGAAATATAATCCAAAAGTCTTTAGAGATTAGGGCATCAATATTTTCTTATTTATAAGTACATTGTTGTGAGGTATATGGATTTAGTGCTACCAGTTTTTTTATTAAATTTAATCCGACCTCATTTTTAGCCCTTTGACAGGCATGTATCTAGGATTTAGTTTTGGGGGTCCAGTTGCCAGCTTTTAATTTTGCTTGACTGGGAAACATGATCACCAACAGAATATTGTATGGGGGGGGTGCGGCATTTTTATGGATTATATTTTTATCGTCTCTATATTATATAACATCCGAACCCCCCTAAATTTTTGCCTGCCCTTTGACACAAAATAAATTATTTTGTAGTCATCATCATAGTCACAATGTCTTAAGAGACATGTTGTGAACTCCTAAAATGCATTAAGTCGTAGCTTAGAGTATTGCCGACCAGAACATTATCAATAGTTTTGAGAACTGTAGCTCGCCATCGTTCACGATTTACGCTCAGTTCAGTGGCGCTCTTGATACTCATATCCAACAACTTCGTCGTATCCACCCAGTGTGTAGGGGAACGGCCACGGCGCGGCGCCGCCCACTGGGGGCGTGACCCTGAACTACAAGTTTGTCCATATTATCCCTTCTGTGAATGTGTCTGAAGAATGTAAGCATTCTCGTCGACACAATGGAGGATAGTCTCTTTGAATTACCGAGCTCATCCAGTATGGAAACATTAGTTCGTTGGGCGGTATAAGGAACTCTCAGCATTCTCCTCCACCACACATTGAATCTATGCGAGCTTGATCTGCCTTTCTAATAGTCCAAGTTTCCGAGGCATACAAAAATATCGAGAACACAAGAGATTGAACCAGCGATATTTTGGTAGCTTTAGTGATGTTGTGATCACGCCATATTTTGGTAAGCTTTGTCATGGCCATACGTGCCTGTTGAATGCACCGCCGAATCACATTTTCACAGCTACCCGAATTGTCGATCAAAGGAACCGAGGTACCCAAAACTTGGAAATACTTCACAACGACCCATTGGCTTTATTCCTTGATGATTATCATGCTCTCTATCTATGATCATATCTAGTCATAAAATATGATGTTAATTCAAATTTAAAAATAAAAAAAACATTTTGAGACACCTAGTATGTACAGTTCTTATAGAAATTCTTTACAAGTTCATGAAGCACATCGCTATAATCCGACTGCGAGTATTTGCTTGAAGGTAAATGGGTTTGCGCTGGTGCAGGATGGCGACCAGACAACCTTTTTACCAAATAGAAATAAAAAGGATGCCAGTCTCCCTCTCTTTCTTGGGAAAGACAGAGCCGGTATTCGAGGAATGCAATAATTTATAAATGAGAGGTCTATTTTATCTGCTAGCAAAGCCGGCATGGTGTACCTACAGCCAGTCTGGAACGACGCTATACACTTTGTATATTACATATGTTACGAGGTGATACAGTTTTGGCACAAATAGTAATAACTTTTTTCATGATATACTATATACAGGGTGTTCCGGTGATCATGTTACAAACTTCTAGGGTAGATAAAACACTCGAAAATAAGAAAAAAATTTCATCAGGTATAAAAATGGCAAGAAATTGACGTCTTAAAGGAGTAGGGTCAAATTTACCCAAATACCCCCCTGGTTAAAGGTGACAAAATCCGGAATTGATGAACCTACCAACTACATTTCATGTCTCAAAATCGGTGGCGTTAGCTGCAGTAGTACCGAAGCTATAAAACGAAGAGTAGCTTTTGAAGGTCATCTTCGAAGGGCACGAACTAGCTCCCTGAGGAAGCGTTCCCGGACCCATCTTCATATGAACTTTTTTTCTAATTGTCTTTATATAGTATAGCATAGCTGACTAACCTGCTGATAAATTGTAATTACAAACTGTGATATTTCTATTTATCCACAAACTTCTCTGTCATATAAGTGACTTTATAGCACATGAGCCTTTCCATAGCCCCTTGTCATGTCAAACACCAAAAATGTCTATTATACCACACCAACTTACCTAAAGATAAGGGACCTGAAGAGATCATCCAATAGAATGAAGAAAAATTGCATTCCTTCAGTTTCTAGATTTTAAAAGCACACAATAACGACTAATATAGGTAATGTATTTACCTATAAAAATTAAAAATTAATTTGTTCATCAAATAGTGTATGTACGGCGGGTGTAATTATTTTTATGAGCCTGTGGCCCTCGGCAACTTGAAATAAGGCTTCGTGCCATAAAAGCCTCTTTAAATTGAAGCCCACAAAATAATAATATATCGATAATCGAAGTTAGGGACAATTTGTAATCTGGTCGAAGAATCAGCAACCACATGTATTGTTAGATCTGTCCAAGCATTGGGTCAAGACTATGCTATGCAGTTCTCCAGTGTTCGTATTTTGAATTATTTCGTGGTACTAGCTGGAGATGCCGAAGTTGTATGTGTGATAGTAAGTGTCAAACTTCAGTGCTCAGTTCTCCACAGTATCAGTAATAATAATATTAATAATAATAAATATTATTTATTCAACGAATCATCTTATTACCTAAGATATGGAATGCATTACAACATTGTACATACATATAACAGACAATAATGTGCAAGCACTACTAGATATTTACCAGAAAGACACGTAAATAAAAAATTGTAGATGGACAATAACACTACGTATACATTTCATGTCTGTAGACGTAAAGCATGTATAAATTCTTTTACGTTATGAAAGCATCTTTTTAACAACATATCCTTCAATTTACCCTCAAAGGGTAATGATGTAAGATGGCGCATGTTATATGGGAGCAGGTTAAAGAGAAAGCATGCTGCGTAGCCTGTCCATTTTTATAGTATGTGTAATAAAATTTATTTGTGGCAAAACGACCTTTATTACGAGTATTATACTTATGTTCATCAGATTGTTTCCTTACATGTTGTTTGCTGTATGGCCGAATAGTTATTTTTTATGCACTTCTACAATATAGGTATCAAATGAAAGGGCTTGTTGAGAGTAATTCAAAAAATAATATGACGTCATACTAAATTGCTAACAGCCTTTTTCAGAAAAGTGAAAAACAGTTCTATCAAAAGATAACAGCCGACAACCAGATCACAACAATAGAACCTCCCAGTAAACAGGAGTTAACCGAGTTTTGGGGAAGCCTGTGGTCTGAGCCCAAAACACATAATGAAGACGCTCCATGGATCAGAGAGGAAGAGGAAAAACATCAACATATAGCAGAACAGGGAGACGTTATTCTTTCAAAAGAGGAAATAGTCGAAACAATAAAACATACCCACGACTGGAAGTGCCCAGGCGTGGACAACGTGCAAAATTTTTGGTACAAACATTTCAGCTCAACATACGAAGTGCTCACAAACCAAATCAATAAAGCCATACGTCAACCTGATAGGCTTCCCAAATTCCTCACTCAAGGAATAACGTATATAAAACCCAAAAATGCAGATACCAAGAACCCTGCGAATTACCGCCCAATCACTTGCCTTCCTACCTTGTATAAGATCATCACCGCAACATTATGCAGGAGGATTGAACAACACCTCACGCAAAACAACATCCTCACTGAAGAACAGAAAGGATGTAGAAAACAAAGCCAAGGTTGCAAGGAACAACTTATAATTGATAGTGTGGTCATGGAGCAAACTAGAAAGGAACATAGAAACCTTCATACCTGTTTCATAGATTATAAAAAAGCATTCGATTCTGTACCACATAGCTGGCTAACGAAAATTCTGCAAATATATAAAATTAACCCAGGGCTTCGTCAGTTTCTTGCAAAAACCATGAAGACATGGCGAACCAACATACACCTTACAACTCAGGACGGCCATATCCAAACCGAGGAACTACACATACGACGTGGTATCTTCCAGGGTGATTCCCTCAGTTCACTTTGGTTCTGCCTCTGTCTAAATCCACTCTCCAACGCACTGAACAACACAAACTATGGTTTCAACATCAGACATCAGAAAGTAAATCAACACAGAATCAATCATCTCCTCTACATGGACGATATAAAACTATATGCTGCCACTGACGTGCAACTGAGAGAATTACTCAGAATAACAGAGGTTTATACGTCAGATGTCAGGATGGAGTTCGGGATGAACAAATGCAAGGTGCTACACATAAACAAAGGCCAATGGAAGAACCATCCCGAACAGGAAATAGTAACAGGCCAGACGTTGGATAACATGGACAAGGAAGAAACGTACAAGTACCTGGGTTTCAATCAGAGTGTTAAGATCGACCACACACAAATCAAAGCAGAACTTAGACAAGTGTTTAGAGACCGCCTCATTAAGCTTCTGAAAACAAAACTGAATTCTAGAAACCTTACAAAAGCTATTAATACATTTGCAATACCAATCCTCACGTATTCATTTGGCATCATCAAGTGGTCACACACTGATATAGAAAACATCCACATCCTCATACGGACAGAACTCACGAAACACCGAATGTCACATCCAAACGCATGCAAAGAAAGGCTCACCATAGACAGGACACAAGGAGGCCGAGGGATTACAGATATACAGTCGCTTCGCACAAGACAGATAAAGACACTCAGACATTTCTTCCAAAACAAACAAACAAATTTACATCGAGCAATAGTAAAAGCAGACAAAAACTATACAGCACTCAACCTATCATGTCCAGACCACGTCGCAGACACACACAATCCCACCCAATCACAACAAGAAAAAATAAGCACCTGGTCGCAGAAACCACTCCATGGCAAACATAGATACCGTGTCACCCAAGACCACATTAACAAAAAACAGTCATACACCTGGTTGCAGGATGGCCAGCTGTTCCCAGAAACGGAGGGTTTCATGCTTGCTATCCAGGACCAAGTGATTGCAACACGAAACTACAAAAAATATATAATGAAAGATCCATCCATAACTGACGATAATTGCAGAAAATGCCAACAACAAAAAGAAACAATAGATCACATAACAAGCGGGTGCAAAACTCTTGCCGGTACCGAATACACAGCCAGACATAACTCTGCGGCCAAAGTCATCCACCAAGCATTAGCCACAACAAACAAACTAATAGAAAACACAGATCCGTATTACAATTACACTCCGACATCAGTACTCGAAAACGATCAATACAAACTATACTGGGACGTTCAAATACATACAGACAAGACTATCCCAGCCAATAGACCAGATATAGTTTTCCAGTCAAAGCTCGACAAAGTTACATACCTGATAGACATTGCTATTCCCAATGATGTGAATATACAAAACACCTACGCTGGGAAAATATCTAAGTACACGGACCTTGCCATGGAAATAAAACGCCTTTGGAAGCAGGACAAAGTTACTATTGTTCCCCTCATTATGTCAGTCTCAGGCCTCACACCAAACACATTTACACCACACCTACAACAGTTAGGCCTGGACGAAAAGTTACACAAAACATTCCAAAAGTCTGTAATTCTGAAGACCTGTAACATCGTACGATCCTTCCTAAATTCCGATCAATAATAGTCCGGGTGTTGACTTGGCTCAGCCCGTCAACACTTGTTGCTACCGCAATTATGCGAGAGGAACTTAGAAAGATGAATAATAAATATTATTTATTCAACGAATCATCTTATTACCTAAGATATGGAATGCATTACAACATTGTACATACATATAACAGACAATAATGTGCAAGCACTACTAGATATTTACCAGAAAAACACGTAAATAAAAAATTGTAGATGGACAATAACACTACGTATACATTTCATGTCTGTAGACGTAAAGCATGTATAAATTCTTTTACGTTATGAAAGCATCTTTTTAACAACATATCCTTCAATTTACCCTCAAAGGGTAATGATGTAAGATGGCGCATGTTATATGGGAGCAGGTTAAAGAGAAAGCATGCTGCGTAGCCTGTCCATTTTTATAGTATGTGTAATAAAATTTATTTGTGGCAAAACGACCTTTATTACGAGTATTATACTTATGTTCATCAGATTGTTTCTTTACATGTTGTTTGCTGTATGGCCGAATAGTTATTTTTTATGCACTTCTACAATATAGGTATCAAATGAAAGGGCTTGTTGAGAGTAATTCAAAAAATAATATGACGTCATACTAAATTCAATTTGGCATACTATCCAAGATGACGGAATATTTTCAAGCATGTCTGCAATATGGGTATCAATAATGAAAGGGCCTGCCGGGAATAATTAGAAAAATATATCCAGACATCACTCTTAACCCAATTTGGAGGACTTTTGAAGTCTTGTATGCTTTCCTATAGCACGGGTATTAAACGGAAGGGTTCGCTGAGAATAAAAATGCATGTTAATAACTGGAGAATAAAAAATAGATTAAAAGGCTCTCATTTAGATCCTCTAAAAAAGAGAAAATAAAATTTTCATTATACACAATTTATATGACCATGAAAGCTTGTCGCAAGGTTTATGTAAGTACCTATGAGTATTCAATTGAGCTGAAATTTTTAAACAATGAGATTTGAGAAGATATGTCACAAGTAATAGTAGTAGTAATATAAATTGTGTATAATGAGGCTATAAGTCGATAGTTAAAATTTTAAAGAAACAAATTATTTTCTTCTTTTTAGAGCATTTAAATAAAAGCTTTTTTTAAAGTTTTTTTGTCTTTTAATTTTAACTCGATCCCTTCAAGCCACTCTGTAGATACCTGGCCTATGCAGATATTGTATGTACGTACGAGTATGTGTGCACTGGGTTAAACGAACTCTCCCGGCTACCCGCTGGCTCCTTCTGATCAATTAAATAGTACTGGTGGCATTGGTCTTTAGTTTATTTTAATGGCTGTAAACTCACGGCCCGGCCGGCTAGTTGGAGACAAGTGTACAAACACTACGTGCGGTTATTGCCGTTGTCTTAATGGCGGCGCCGCACCGCTGCGATTTGATGGCTAATCGATTTCTTGTTTGATTCGATTTTAATGGTCTGATATGTACATGCAGATAAATAAATAATTCCATATTGAAAGCATAAACATATCCTTTAGTGGCCTGCCATTTTCCCTATCGACATTTCACTTCAGATTGCAGTAGACGTATTTTAGTCGCAAATTTCTACTTTCCAAACCGTAGGTGAGTCCCCCCAACACGATGTGACGTGTTCAAATTTTAATACCATATTGTATGTAGTAACTAATATGTACTAAAAAATATAAAATATTTACTAACGTTGGTAAGAGTTCGTTTTACTGGAAACCGATTCAGGACGAGACCACTCCCAGACCGAGGAAACGTTCTAGTGAAAAACTACGACATGTTGAAGTTTCATTACCTAACCTAACTACAAACCAGTTGAGTTATTGAGCTCAAAATGGGTGTTAATCGACGTGGCTGGACGTCGTGACTCGAACTTGACCACTTCCGGAGTGATGAAACATTCCAATAATCTACCCCACTTTGAAAATTGGAAATTTCAATACCTTACCTGACATAGCCTAACATTGTAGAATCTAAAACAGTCGATGGAGTTGGCCGTTACTTGATGGAGATCCATACTAATACAAAAAAGTATTTCCGATGAATGATCATCACTTTTATTTAAAAAAAAACTTGCGACAATTGTTTCGACACACAGTGTCTTTATCAAACAATTATTTTAAACTTAGAGTACTACGCTATTTATATAAGATATTAATGGGGTAACTATTATGGCTAATCGTTTGTTCTCCGAAAACAATCGGACATTTAGTAATGGTGAATTATTTAAATCTGTTTGGTCATTAATGAGGTTACCTGAGTTTGAGCTTGTTGATTTCTAATGCTTCTGAAAAATTTAAATTGCGTCCTTTCTGTTCTGTGTGTAATATTTTAAAACCTTCGTTGAAATGATGGTTTTCGGAGATCAAATGATTGGCGTGATTAGAATATTATAGAGTTCGCTTATAAATGACTTTTTATGTTCGTTAATGCGGATTTTGAATGCTCTTCCACTTTGTCCAATATAGACTTTAGGGCAATCCACGCATTCTAATTTGTAGACACCAGACGCCAAACTTTTCGTTTTTAGTTGATTTCATTTTATTGTTTTTGATTAAATTGCCTAGTGTCTATTTGCATCTGAAGGATATATTGCGATCTAATTTCTTGAGTTTAAGTGCAACGTTTTCTGATAACTGTCCTATGTATGTAATTGAGTTATAATATGTGTTATTCGATCGATTGTCGGTAATCTGAGGGTATACTAAGTTAACTGCTTTTTTGTATTGCTTCTTTCTTATTGTAGAATCGATTAGAGTAGGGCTATAGCCATTGTTTGAGGCAATTTGTTTTATTATATTTAGTTCTTTATTATAACTTTCGTTATTGATGGGCACGTTAATTAGTCTATTGACATAACTATGATATGATGCAATTTTATGTGAGTATGGGTGGTTGGAACAGCTGTGTATTGTGGTATTTGTGTGCGAGGGTTTATGATAAATTGAATATGTATGTTTGTTTTGCTGTAGTTTAATTTTTAAATCTAAAAAGTTAATGGCATGATCTATTTCGTTTTCTAGTGTAAATTTTATTGCAGGGTGTAATTTGTTAATTTCGTTTAAGAGATTATGTAGTTGTCTATCGATCTAAAACGTTTCTAATAAGAAAAGGTTTTCGAGGGTCTGCGCCTGGGGCCTATTCCGACACACTGCGAAAAACCTGAACAGGTGACAACCCTACCTAGAGGTATGTTGCTTAGTGTATTCTAAATCTTGAAAATCAGTGACGTCTGGGGGCAGCCTCCCCCCTCCTATTTACGCAAACGAAGAACCTAATTCAACATAAACTTACCTAATTTCTAGTAACATTAAGAATTCGAAGTATCATAACATTTCTATTTTCCACTTCTTGGTGTTGCTTCTAGTGTCGCTGTACTCTACTCGTCAAGTACTTTCAAATTGACTGTATATTTCGTGAAAAAATTCGAAGTATCTAAATCGTTTTTAGGTTAGGTTTGAAATTTCAAAGAGGCGTAGATTTTCATCGGGTCGTTTTCTCAGTCTGAAAGTGGTCTCATCCCACTCAAACTCCCTTTAACCCATTTTTACCTCAACAACTGGACCGGTCGTGTTAGGTTAGGTACTGAAACTTAAAAGTGCCGTAGATTTTCACCGGAGCGTTTTCTCTCTCGGTTTGGGAATGGTCTGGTTGGACTCAGGACGTAAAGTCAAGTCGATTAACACCACTCTCGACCCCCATTTAGGTTTCCGCTGAAAAGAAGTCTAGCCGTAACGTTTCGACACATCTGTAGTCTTTATCAGGGTACAAAAAATAATTTGGGATAAGTGATATTAGCCAAAAGCTAAAAAGCGGCTTTTCTTTTTCCGGAAACCGATTTTTTTACCGAGTCGGTGACTGTGAAATCTTAAAGAATACAAAATGTTGCACCTCCATTATTAATAAAGTCAAAGAGAGAGCCACTAATCCATGGGTACCTTAGGATAACAACATTGTTTGTTCTATGAACGAATAATGTAAAAGTCTATCTCATCTGAATTATAAGGACAAATCACAAGAAGCCCAAAAAAAATATTCGTTTCGAGTGCATTGCTCAGATTTTTCCCTAAAACGGTCCGGTTTCACCGGTCCCTGATAAGTTACAGCCAGCCTATCTGATAAGCTACATGACACTTATCAGGAACCGGTGAAACTGGCCCTAAGGACTTAAGGGCCGGTTTCACCAGTCCTTGATCAGTGTAGCCTATCTTTCAGATAACGCCATATAAATAACATAGGCCTATCTGACATATAAGCGATCTGACACTTATCTGGAACCGGTGAAACAGGCCCTTTAAGTCATATTTCAATGACGAGTTGATACGCGTATCAGCTTTATATATCAGATCACTTTACATTTCTTTTATTATTTATATTCAAATAAAAAGGTGCAGCCCGGGCTCCGACACACCGAGCTGCTGTTCCATTACCCAGTGACTACTCCTCACACCTCACTTGGTCCGCGAATCGTGCATCCTAAGTAGACGAAAGGACCCAAGGGTGTTTGCCTTTTCTGTCTTTAAAAGAAAATTTGGTCACAAGTATGTTACTGTTAAGTTTTTGCAGGTTGATAGAAACTGTTTTGGATATATGGAAGCTTTTATGGAATTACATTATTGAAAATTCTTTTTAATGCTGCTTTAATTTTGAAAATTCGTTTGCAGTTACTCTTATTTGTTCACTATTTCAGAGGCTAAAATAAATAAAAGTGTAGTATAATAAATAATAAATATATTGGCATAACATGTGTGAAATCCCATACGATAAATAACAAAATAAAACAATTCTCTCTTCATCCAAATACCATCACCGTTTTAATTAATCATCAAGTACCTTGAACACTTCTAAAAGCGAAGTGTAATCGTATTTTTCCCTTTTTGTTGATTATTCCACTGCGACTGTAGCATGTCTCATAAGCCATAATATCTATTCGTTCCTGACCCACAGTATGTAACATATCACATACAATTATTGGAAATTACTTTCTTTTTCTGAAAGCGCATGGAGGGCATGCTCGGCTAGATTTGAAAAGCACAATTTGTTATATAGTGTTTTCAAAATACAAAAGCTTCTTGAATTCCAAAACCCTGCATATGCATATCTCACCCACGGTCCTACCCTAATTTTACTGAAATACTTGAAACATGATCAGTGGTTTCCAAACAACTATGGTTGAGCAGTTGTTATATGATCTTTCAAAATGCTTTTATTAACTTCACCTGTATGATTGTTTGTGCGCTTGTAACTTAAATCCGTTGGTATTTTTGTGAATTTATTTAAGAAAGTCGACAGTGGACACACTTAAAAAAACTAGAAAAACGCTTTAATGATAAAGTTAACTAAAAAATTAAAAATAAATATATTAAAGCACATCGGACCCACAAGTTAAAAATAATTTTTAAAAATTATTTTTAAAAATAAGCTTAAAACACTAATGACGAAAAATAGTAGTATAACTGTGAAAAAAGCATCGGGCGCTTGATTTTCGAATAACATGGCACAAGGCGCCCACCCTTTTTCACAATCATTTTAGTATTTTTATAGTCCAATGTCCTTTGCAAGCGTGTTTTTTAGTTTCTTAACTATTTTATTTTTGATTAATTCTCCACCGCTACAAAGCAAATAGTATGGAGAAGAAAGGAAAACCCTTTAAATCTTTTGAAAATTGGTTACGACATCAGTTATTGAAGGACGAGTCATGAGTTGCAGGTGCGTCTTGATATGAGAATACGAATATGTTCCTATCTCTGTTTAGGCAATCAATTCTCACAATCTGGTGGAAGAGGGAGAGGGTTGATTAGACTTGAGGTGTTTCATTACGCTATAAAAATATTATAGTGTATTAAACATTTAGCTTCAAAAATGACAAATGATATCGTCTACGATAGAATAGGGTAATTGCAGAGGTCGTGAAATCGCCTCGGGGGTATACGTAGCGTAAAAACAACCATATCAAGAAGCAGTAGGAAACAAAAAACATTATTTTACTGACGGCCAAAAAAAGATATTTGCAAAATAAAATAAGGATATATTCAAATTTTTCCACGTGACCTAAAACAAGGGCTGACGTCACAGGTATCTTATCGATATCGACAATCGATACTGCTACAGCGCAGGTCAGTGAGATTCAACTGCGCATTCGACTAGAGATGATCTCAATTCTTTAACAATGCGACTCAATTCATTGATACTTAAACATATTTGAAACAGGTAATTAACCCACTAGCATTTTCGTTGCAATACATTTTTATATCTGATAGGTATCACAGTTCATCCTGTTTGTGACCGAGATTCGCAACTAATCGAAGCCATCATTTTATTTCGACGCATCCCATTATGAATGAATCCAAAGATAAAATCTAATTCAAGCCCATCCCTACAAAGTGAATTAGTAATCTAGCCTAACTTTTATTCTTTTGACTTTTGTATCTTTTGTATTATATGTGACTATGTTTTGAGGTTATAATGATCAATGTCAAAATGTTAGGTTAGCACTGGCTATCGATATCGAATATCAATACTTTACATCCCATCACTATAGGATATCACTGACGTCAGAGTTGTTTGCGCGGCATTTTCCGGCATTTGAAATAATTTTTGGAATATCTCTCACAGCCGATTCCAAAAAAAAACCAAACAAGTGATTTTGTCATGTTTACTAGGCTCTAAGGAACGCGTAAATGACATAATATTTTTTTCTGCAAGTACCCTATTACGTGACTATACTGTAATCTTCCATCAGATTTAGAGACATAACCTGCCCTGGCACGTTCATAGCTTCCATATCGGTCTAATTACCTTGAGTTCCATTAAACTTCTTATACCATGTTTTTACGCATCTTTTAACGGAATAAATTCACACGAGGCCATGTCGCGCCATGTGGCAGATCGCACTTATTCCCATTTTAACTAAACTGTATTCAATCCAAACTTAGATCTCCTCTTTTTGCTAGTCTGTCATCAGTCATGCTCGAGTTCCATCTACGGAATAGCGTCCGCCATAAAAACCTGTCTATAAAACTGACCGTAGTTGGCAAAAGGATGGCTTAACTATCCTCCGGACAATATACAAGGAGTATCCTTTAAGAAACTTAGGAAGATTTCAGACAAGAGGTGCTTGTTTAACTTTAAATATGAATAAATAGCATATATTCTCAGTCTTTAATAATTCTATATCGTGTGGCGTTTTTCATAATGATGTACCTACATGTTGACAAATCCAATGCTCTCTTTTTATTCCTCATTTTCCCCTTTGCTCTAATAGGTATTTCAGATCTTAACTTGTTAGCAATTAATAAACTAACGGAAAACAGATCTTCAAACTATGTATATGTAATCTTACTTTCCACGGCGATAGCGAATGCGTTTTATGTTGTCTACATAACGACAATCCACTCATTTCCGTCGGTCAGTCTGTCTGTCTGTCGCGTTTTTGTAGCCTCGCAATCTCGCTGCATGGATTGTCATGAAATTTGGGCAACAATATGCTGTGGGATCTTAATAGGTAATGCTGCTTTAATTTTGAAAATCGGTGCAAAGGCGGCGACGGCAATTCTGTAAAAGTTATTAAGTCTTTTAAATTTTAATTCTAAATTTTATGTGTAATTTTTTTTAATTTGTTTGTAAGACTGAATTGTTAAAGCTAATGCTTCAACCATTTTAAATTCATATTTTTACTTATAAATTTGTTCGTCTTCAAATGAATTTTAGTCCTGAAGAAGACGTAAAATAAACGCCGAAACGTCGACTTTTTGAGTAGAAAAATCCTCTACAGTATTTTATCCCAAAATCCGAAGAACCCTTTCTACTAGATCGTAAAAAACCTGGGATAGGATTTACTTTCTACTGTACTACTTTTATCAATAAAACTTATAACAGTATACTTTCTGCCTTAGGTGAACAAGTTATCTGACTCTTCGGGCTTAAAAGCAGTAGGTTATTGATCATGAATTGAAGGTTTTTGTAATATGTACTGTTTATTTTTGATTTATTTAATTAGCCGTTTCTTTGTATATTTATAATATTCTCTATGTGGACATGCTCAGCTCGTAGACAATTTAAACAATAGAAATATATGCATAAGTAATCAAAACATGTATAGGTGCTTATACTTATCTAGTAAACAAAAATAAATCACTGGTTTGTTCAACTCGTTCTAATGGTTTGTTACGCAGGATATTATACTTTACATGATTAGGAAATATCGTTGGTGGTCCTTCCCACAGAGACTTAGGAATAAAATGTAATGCATGAAAGATTACAAGGTGTGTCCTTTCTGCGATATAGTATATATATAAATCATCTAACTGAGTTCCTGAGAGTATGTCATTCAGTTGTCGGTCTGAAAGGTACTTTTAAAGATAACTTACTATTGAAACAGGTGGTAACTATATTTCAAAAGATTTGTGTTTTATATGTATCATTCGCAATTCAGACAGTCAAAGCTTCTAGTATGATGGTTTCTCAATTTTACTAGTACTCTAACAATCTTTATTATCTACAAGGATAAGTACTTCTAGTATAATTTGTATATTTGACAATCATAGAGAATAATATACAACCTATCCCTAAGAAAGGCAAAAACCGATCCCACCAACTATAGACCTATGGCTCTTCTCAGCATCATGTCTAAGATTGTGGAGACTGTCACTAACACGCAGCTCCTGAAATACCTGGACAACAATGACACTATGAATGATCGCCAGTAGCTTCTGTAAGCACAGGTCTACGGGCGACCTCCTGGCCTACGTCACTCACTTGTGGAACAGAGCAATTGAAAATCGTGGCGAATCCCATGTTGTTGCACTTGACATATAAAAGGCCTTCGAGAGAGTGTGGCATGAGGGTCTTCTGATCAAGCTTACTACTTATGGACTACCACCTGGCTTGCGCCAGTGGCTGAATAGCTTTTTGAACGACCGATCTCTGTTTTTTGTAGTCGAAGGCTGTTCATCAGACGTATTTTTAATAAACGCCGGTATTCCTCAGGGATCTGTACTACCCCCTACATTGTTTCTGGTGTACATAAACGAGCTGCTGGAAATAACATCCAATCCTACAGCTTCGCAGGCGACAGTACATTAATATCATGCATGATACCAGGCAAGCCACTATCATCCCAGGAGACGGTACGTCGGCGACAGCAGCATGCCTCACAGATCAAAGTAGATGTCAGAACGATTGCCGAGTGGGGACTAGTAAATATAGTACAGTTCTACATCAGAAAACTCAGGCAACAATACTTACAAAGAAGTCTCACGTTGGCCTACCAACTGTGAAAGTGGAGGGTCATTCCCTAGTCGGAGTTAGCTTCCGTCAAGCTTTTGAGGATCAGCATCAACAATATCATGTCCTGGCATGACCACATGGTCAGTATTGCTAAAACGGCATCCCAGAAGCTTGGGGTTTTGTTCCGCTGTAGGAAGCTGTAGACCCCAGAGCAACTGCTGTTGCTGTACAAGGCCCAGATCCAATTATCGCTGGAGAATTGCTCCCATGTGTGGGGATGCGCTCCGAAGCACCCTCAAGCTTCTGGACACTATCCAGAAGAGAGCAATTAGACTAATCGATACGCCTAACCTCACAAAGGTCCTCCACAGCCTGGAACATCGAAGAAGGGTGGCTGAGCTGTCCCTGTTTTACAGATTCTATCACGGAAGATGTTCGGGTGAGCTCTCCCAGATAGTAACACCAAAAGCCGTCCGAACGAGGCACACTAGAGAAGCTCTGCGAGCTCACCCTTACCAGGTCGAGGTCCCTACTCTCCGAACCAGTCGATGCTCCAGCATTCCTTCTTTTGGAGAACTTAGACGCTTTGTTTCCCGATTGCTACAATCTGCAGCGTTTGAAATCTAACGAGCACCGACACTTATTGTCTCGCAACGCTTCTACAAGGCCATAAGCTTTCAGGATTTTCGGGAGGCTGACCATAGGAAAATATTAAATTTAGGCCTATTTAAGCATTCCGTTCCATTCATTCTGGCCATTCCATTCCGTCATTAAGGCTACTCCGTTATTTTTGGATAATATTGTCAAAAAAACACAACTTCGAACCAAACTGGCTGATGTATCCCTTCTTTAGAGCTTCTTGGTGTCTAAAGTCGTATAAATCAAGTTGTGGATGGTCTGTACATTCGTGTTGGATGTATATAGGGACGCTAACAGTAATATTAAAATGTATACTGCTTTCCTGTACTTTAGTTACAATTAGACTACTATAATATATGCTAACCTTTAACAAAATCGCCTCAAAACACCTTCTACTTAAAGTTCATCGTATATGTATCCTAAACAGAAATCAACTAGAGCTTATTGCCTTTGACGTATTTCAAGTTTGAAAACTTAAGGGATCAAGAGGATATAAGTGAATAATTCTCTGGCTGTGGTATTTTCAGATATAGTATTTCCGAAGTGAAGTCAAAAGCTAAAAATATATTATTGCTGAAGTTTGTTATAGCACATGTATTAAATATTGTTTTCATATAATGTGGTTCTGTGAATTCATGTTAATCTGTCCGGCAGTACAATCCTAAGGTTATGGTTGTGTTTATACGTTCTGGATGGCCAGTTATATTTCAACTAGGAGCATTAAAAGCTAAATTTAGAAAATTTTCATCTTAGGTCAACTTTTTTAAGTAAGGTTCTAATCTTTAGTTTGCGAATACTTTGCTTCATTTACATGCACATAATTTAAAAGTATGTCCATGACCTTTGTTAAGGATCATTTTCTCACTACTTTATTAATAAGCAGTTCTATATTATAATAACATTAGTAATAATAATAAATAGGTCGATCACTAAGTAGTTTTGCATAAAGCAGCCAGAATCCCAATACTGCAGTGTCACAGTTCAAACCAACAAAGCATACAAGCATAGCCCACTAAAGCCTCAGCCACACTGAAGCTAAATTGCTGGTCGAAGTAATTCAAGTTCGAGGAGGGTCACCACACTACTTGCTCAATGTTGAGAGGAACTCTGATTATCAGACAAAAACCCAACCTTGTTTTGTTAATAACGAAGTCAGCTGACATCGGCAGAATGGATAATATGCCAGAGGCAGCTGCACTTGCATTGTACACTCTTACATATTTCAATTATTATGTGCTTCATTTTCACCGCAAATCGGATTTACAGACCTTTATGTTTCGAGAAGTATTCTGGCAGTGGGGACAGTCATCAACGCATCGCGACTTCGATCCTTTGCTTCGGCATAGAGTCCAACGAGGACTGGAGGAGTGGAGGTGGCTCGAAGCGGAGCGAAGTAGTCTGAAGCAACCATCTACACTTGACTAATAACTACTTTACATGGTCAGGAAATTGATCAAATTTGTGACCTTGAAGAAATTTGCGAAGAAATTGACAAATTAGACAATCTTCCATTTTATTGAAATTTTTTGGGGAATTCTAGGGATACTTGGGTCTGCCGACAATACCTACTTCGTAATGACAGGTCTTGATTTGCGTCATCAGATTAACACTGAACAATAACCGTTGGTATTATTATAAATTGCCTACATAGTATGTTGGTGAAACTTTTAAATCACAATAAATTGTATGATTATTTCTGTCATTTTTCTCTCGAATTCCTTCAAGATCACAAATTTGGTGGATTTTATGACCGTAAAGTAGTTTTAACTTTAGGTAACTTCGAAAGTAGTGTGGGTGTAACATAATACTGATGAGGATAATATCTTAAGCGTAGATGAAGATACAGTAAATTATTATAACTCATGACTAACTTTGAAAAATAATACATAGGTATTGGAACTGAAATACACCCGACATGTGTCTCTGTAACTAAGGCAGTATCGATAGGGAATATTCAGACTGAATCCAGCTCTAGCAGAGGTAGCTGAACACATGTCGAGTTCGAAAGAATCGCTTCAACAAGAGATTAGACAGAGTATTTTTTTTATGTTGCTCCGCAAAGATTAACCCAAAATACGTCACAGTTGGATATTCTCACAGATATAAAATAACCCTCCAACTGACGAACTTCCTTCTCTTTGCTCTTCCCCTTCCTTCCTTTCCTTTTTCTTCCCTTACTTCTCCCTGACTTTGTCTGGTCTCTGGGTAACCAGACCTGACAGACCGATCGACCGACACGACTGCAACTAAGAGCAAAGGTCCTCCGGACCGCTCTGACTAACAATGACGAATAGTAGATATAAAATTTAATCTTCTATCTCCAAAATCTGCAACCATTGTTGAGACAACAATGGATAAGTCTCGGGATAAGTATAATAATATAAGGTCCTTCCTCGAAACGTAATTAGTACATATATTGACTTGTAATAGTCAATACTCTCTTATATCGCATCATTTCGGCAGGATTGACAGCAATATCTATTGCTTATTGACAAAGCACGTTTTTCTTCAAACAGACCAATTGAAGTTATGAAGAATTTCGCCATAAAAAGCTGCACTATATAGATGCTGTGGATAATGGTGAAGTTTTGTTTTGCAGTTGTAGTTTTGTGTGGATCATCAAACAAGCATTTACCACAAAACAAGTTGTCAGTAACGTCTAGCGTTAGTCAGAGAACATCTACGAACGACATCATTTAAATTATTGAAAAGTTATTAGACAGTTGACCTAGACCAGCGCAGATCGGTCAAACATACAACCATTTCCACTTCATTCCAATCATTGCAGCATTAACGTCCAATTTCTCACAACTGTTCTGGTCCGTAAGCGCATTTAATTGTGCCGACTAAACGGACAAGTCTTGAGCTCTAAGGCCTCGCAATACCCTTGTAAACAAGCCACCTCCTTATATCGAACACCATTTAACCCGTAACCGGTGACGTCCCATTATTGTTACACTCATGGTGATGTGGAGTCTTAGAGACTCCTCCCATATCATTGCATATATTATCAATCCCATACATTATTATCAAGATCTGAGTATGTTTCTCTCAATTTCTAACCTATTCCGTTGAACTTGACGCAAAAATACTTAGATAATCTTCATTATGATCCATCTCTATTGCAAAGTCAGGATCACTATCATCAATGTCGCTATTATCAGAGTCCTAGCTGTGATACCCACTCCAAAAAGGTCTCTTCAAAGTTAGGATGTGTTGCAGGAATACTCCATGACGTACTTGGACGATTAGCCATTACAGAGTTCTAAAGGACACAAGCAAAGCCTTGACCACATGATATACATATGTATAAACAACAGTCGCAATAATGGTAACGTGGAGTCTGCTAGACTCCGACACGTGGTTTACACGAGGTTTACACAACAATGACTTCCTGTTAACATGATGTCACAAGCGATGATGCCTCGGACGGTGGTTGTAGAAAGCTACCTGACGTTGCGTTTGTCAAGGTCATCTGGTTTCGAAATTATAGCTATGTTCAACCTCGAAGGAGTCTCCCAGACTCCATGTCACCGGTTACGGGTTAATAAAAGTGGCATTACAACTACCAAACATAAATTAGTCAAGTCGCCAATAAAGTTGTAGCTTGTAATTGGCTTTTCGGGGTTATTGTCATATGAATATGCATGTAAACATTTATGTACGTAACTACAAACTGTAATTGCGAAGAGTAACAACATTAAAGAAACAACTTCCATAATCGTATGGATGTTCTTGCTTTTTGAAAAACATCGTGTTATTGAAGCTGGTTACAAAATAAACAAAACCTTTAATCTTTATTTATATGAACTTTCGATGACTTCGACTATTTGCACCTGCTAGGTGACCATTGCAACATATCGCAGGTGTTTCTCCTTTATGAAGGTTGCAGCTATAATTTTACCCAGTAACAATCCCCACAAGTAATAATAATATAATAATAATTGATTTACTAATGCAGTAGGTAAATAAATCGCATTACCTATAGACAAAATGTAATATACATATATTTTTATGCTTACAAAATTACAAAATACAAGATATACAGGGTGTCCCACGACGATTAATGCAAGCAATATATCGGAAATGGGCGGTAGTAGTGAATTATAATTTTGGGGGTGTAAATTAGAGCAAATATAGTACCTTTTCTTATTATTGTGTCACCCAATGCGGTATTTGTTTTTGATCACGTGACGTCCGATTCAAAAATGCTAATGGGACACCCTGTATAATTGTGACTTTTTGTGCTCTTCCCGATAAAACAATTCCAAAAAACTAGCACACTTGGGGTCTAAAGTGATTAACTCAAGAGCTACAGGTACTTAAAGGACCGTACCACGACCATTATGAAACACTACCAAAGTAATTTAACTGTAGAGGTACATCTCGGGGTACATTGTTATAATTAATGGTAGTGGTACCATACCTTAAGTACCTGTAGCTCTTGAATGAATCACTCTAGACCCCAAGTGTGCTAGTTTGTTGGAATTGCTTTGTCGGAGGGAACACAAAGAGTCACAAATATACAGGGTGTCCCATTAAAATATTGGAATCGGACGTCACGTGATCAAAAACAGATACCTCATTGGGTGACGCTATAATAAGAAAAGGTACTATATTTGTTCTGATTTACACCCTCAAAATCATAATTCTCGACTACTGCCCAGTTCCGATATATTGCTTGTCTTAATCGTCCTGTATATAATATATACAGTTACACATTATAGGCCAGCCTAAGTCGTTTGCCGACTTGTTAGGAAACAAAATTAAACTATAGCTGGGAAGCGGTAAAAATATTAAAGCGAAGTTTACTCTTTAAACCGAATTCCAAGCTTTCGGAGAACTATGCCTCCATCTTTAAGGGTTGAAATATTGGATTATCTTAGGCAACAGAAAAGCATAAATCAGAATTGTACTTACAAAGTTTGTTGAGGTTTTTGCTTAGAAGAGAGGCCGAAGTGGATCATGAGGTTAGAATCACACAAATATTACTTAGAATATAGCTATAGTTCAATTTTGTATATTTACACATATAGGCTTATACTAGAACTGATTAGATGAAAGGCTTATAAGTATGTCAGATGAAAAATATGTTAAAGATATTTAAAAATGTATCTCGTGTTGTGTCAAATATCCATTGTTTGATCTTTTTTTGAATGAGAAATAGGAGTGGCATTCATATATGCAGCAACACAATGAAATATGTTAAGCTTTTGTAGCCTATTAACTTATATACGAGAGGTCTTAAACCCCGGCCACACATGCAAGCCTTACCTCGTACCTACTTGCGCAAACCAGTTTGTATCGGGAAGCCCGTGCATGTGGACGGTAAGACAGTAGCTCACGCAAACCGAAAAGCGCGGCTTGTTTAAATTTCCGTCTGCTGAAAGGTTGCTTGCGCCAACTGGCCTGTCGGTAAACCCTGTGTGTGCGTGGACCATAGGGTTCAGCTTTGAGGATAGCAGCAACTATATGAAATAGTCAGTTTCCGAACTATTAAATAATGGAGGTTTCCGCGAGCTTACTTGAATGGTGTGGACACTGAGCGGTATACCGTCTTGTTTGCGCAAACTATATACCTACCGTTCAAGCTGTCTGTGGCCGCCGCCTTAGAATCTTTTTCTTTGTACTTGTATCATGGTCATGGCTATTGAAGTTGAGATAGTTCTTTTTTTTTGTGGATAAAATTCATTATATTATAGCAACATAATAATTATTGGATATCAAACTATTTTGGACTCGTTAAATAAACGGTATGATGGATATGTGGATCTTTTGAAATAAGTGACTTTTAAAACATATTTTTGTATCCACACCTTATAAGTTTGATGTACTCCTCGTCAACCTAATATGCCATACTTTAGGTGGGAGTGCACAATATATTAAAACAGCGGGTGTTCAAAAATTTATATATTTATCAACGAGCCATTGCACCATTGGCCAATATAAAGACAATTTACAATATATATTTCTTAAATAGCACTAAGTCTTAACCCATCTAATTACAAACTAGAGTATATCGACATTTAATATTAATATTTGATACTACAAAAATAGCTAATAAAAAAGAAAGAAACATTTTACCTAAAATTCAACCACCCGACTATAATAATAACGAGGTAAAATTATATATCTGGTAACAGTGGTTGCAGCCATGAAGAAAAATTCTGCCATTTCACAAAATTTACTGAATGTGAGTAGCAAACAAATTTCTTTTTACAATCTTATACCTCAAACTTCACAGACAGCCTTCAAGTCCTCTTTGAATGGTTTTGGATTTTCCAAATAGTCCAAACTATCACAGAATTTATTTGCTAGTCTGGTAGACCTAGACAATTAAAATTTTGTTTTATCCATAATTAGCGCGATGGGAATTCTCATGAAAAGAACGATTTTGTCTCGTTTTGTTTTATTAATTTAAATTTAGGTAAGAATTGCTTGATTTTTTGCGAAAGAACTTTTGTTTGTAAATCCCATTTAAGACGTGTGTTAATTTTTATACCTAAGTTTTTTAGACTGACAGTCTCAAAAATTGGTTTTTTGTCTATTTCGATAGGTCCAACATTCGGTAATGAATATGACGACAATGGTAGATATTAGGATTTTTAAAAATGTATCGTTAATGTCCATAATATAAGAGGACCACATGAGACGCATATGCAAAGACATCATAGGCCTGCAGGATGTGTGGTAATGTGTGCAGAGATTCACGACTTGACTTGATTTTCAAGCTACTTGACTTGACTTGATATGAAGTCAAGGTCAAGTCAAGTATTTGTTTTCGAAATTCAAGTCAAGTCAAGTAGTTACACATCAAGCAACTTGAAAATCAAGTTTTTCAGGCTAACTACTTGATTTTTCTTGAAAAAATAGTTCTTTTTTGATATTAATCTGATTAACCGCCAAAACGCAATAACAATAAAAATCTATGTATATAAAGATGTAATCTCTTATTTAAAATAAAATCCAAAAACAAAAACTCCAACAAACTTAGTTAAATAATAAATGTAATAATATGAAATAAAAATACGAAATAATGACAATAATACATAGATAAACAACAAACTCAAATGGGGGTGGGTTCAGTGGTTAGAGTCGAGGGCTCGTGACCGGAAGGTCCTGGGTTCGAATATCGTTAGAGGCGGAAATTTATTTCTGTTTTTTTCAATGAAAAATAGATATCCATAAAAAAAAGCTCAGCGAAGAATCCCTACCTGAGCCTTCACTGTTCGCTTCTAATTAATAGTGCTGTTCCCTAGAGTGGCACCGGGAAACAGAACAGAACTCGAGGCTAATGACCAAAGCAGTCGATGCCGATGACACAGAAGTAAAAAAAATAATATCCTCATTTGCCCTCCATGATTTGAGACACATAAGACTTCTAACGGAGTTATCACCTAATCGATTTCTTGTTTTGGTAAGAGTTAAGGCAGCTCTAAAAAACTGCCTTTCAGCTGGAGCTGAAAAAGCTGGCGTTGCCAAAAAGTCTTCGGCCATTGCGGCAAGGTTTGGAAAAATACATTCGTGTCTTTTCCACCATTCTAAAATATCTTCAGTACTGTACCTTGTCGCTTGAATACTATTTATAATCTGTTCATCGGTTTCATCTCGATCAGGTTTATTGTCAAGCTTCGTAGCCCACGAATCTAGTCTATCGAGCAGCATATGAATGCAAAAATGATTAAGCATTAAGGTACTGGCAAATTCGTTCAATTAGCGACCATTCTGTGTCGGTTGGCTTTAAAGTTTTAAAGTCATCGGGTGCCTGCTTGCTGTCGTAACCTATGTGATTCCCCTACTTTAACGCTTCGCTTCGCATTTTACAGATCGATATAAAGTTCTTAACTCGCAGCTATTTAATTGATCAGAGCCACTCAGTTACAGGTTCAGATGTTTCTAGAACAGGATGTCTATAAAATCGTCGCGAGTATGAAGCTTCTTCTTTAACTATTTTCTCATATTAAGTATTTAAACTGCGTAGGTGTGATGGAGATATACGGCTTAGTATTGGTATCCGTTAGGCCAGCGTAGAGTTAGAACAGTCCTGCTTATTGGACTGATTGTTTTGCTTAGTTGGAAATCGTTATTTTTGCGCATGGACTGCTTATTCACGCTGAAGATTTCAGAATGGTAGCCGAAGTACCTCAAGTACCAATAGGGTACTTGCATTGGTGATAAATTTCAATTACGAGCATGTTTAGAGGAAGAAAAATGTATTGAAAGGCTGACAAAACTTCCACTCTTGCTGCTGTTCAGATGATGAAATACGTTATCGTAATTTACAATTTCTTCAAATTTTTCCACGTCTTTCTCACGACTGAAAACGGTTGCTGACGTCATAAGTACAATAATCGATAATCGTAGCATGACTATTAAATTTATCACACACCATCTCTAGCTATAACTGACAACCCCTAGAAAAGGTTATGTTTACGTCAACCTTCCATTTTATATAATTTGGACTTTCGGCACCGATCAATGCCAAAAATCAGATGTCTAACATCAATAAAAATATAACGTCTAGTGTGACAACCAAAATTATCGACCAAAAGTGTCTATCATACCTCAGTTCCCATCCCCATAATGTTTAGTGACGTCAGAGGTTGTTTTCGTGCCGTTTTCACGATTTCAAATGTATGATAAGAATAAGTGTCACAAAAGCAACTCAAAAAATCAACAACTTCCATTTTATGATGTTTAATACGTTACACTGAAAGCTTTAAAGCGATCTTTTTTTTGAGTGCAAGGTCCCTATTATTATGCCGTGGTGTTTGACTACTGTATAAAAGAGAGTCTATCGTATGTAACTGTTAGATTTCCTTTCTTAATCTGAGCAGTTTGTTGTTTACATATATTTTTAAGTCTCTACTTTCCAGTTTCTATTAAGAAACAACACCACTTCTGATAGATAATAAGGAGGTCCAGCTTTCAATTTCTCTTTTTTTTCAAACTAGGTACGTAGATAAAATTCCCTGTAGATCATGGCATCAATTTGGGATTTCCGTGCATAGTTTTCAAGCATGCAGCGTGTGAATTAATAAGTACCTAGTAATGGAAAGATCAACTCACTCCAAGTTAAAAGTAGTCTCAGCTGGTATGTATCCATTTTGACGACGTTTGTGACTGTGCAACCGTTTGATATCAGCAATCAAGTGTTTAATTTTTAAATAAAAAGTGATACAGACAAAACTATAGTTATGCTTATGAAGAAAATTTTGGCATAGCGCTGAATCCAAGTAAATGTTAGAATCGATAAATTTAATTGAGCTTTTACTCGAAGGGTCTGCCTTGTATATACATACAACAAATTCAAGATTTTCATAATAATGGAAATGAGAGAAGCTGTTGAATCCTTTTTGATATTAAGCGATATGTTTTATACAAAACTATGACAAATGATATAATATAACGATTTGCGGATCAATATAACAGATAATTAACATGAAATTTCTACTTCCTGTTCGCTGTGAGCTGCACTCTGATAAACGATATCACTTTGCAAGGTTTATCAATAATAACTATTCATTTGTAGGACTATAGACAGTGGCGCGCTGAGTACTTTCAAAAAGACAATTCTTGCTTGCACTATCAACATCATAGTCACAATGTCCTAACAGACATGTTGTGAACTGGTAAAATGCATTAAGTCGGAGCTAGAGTATTGCCGATACGAAATATTATCAATAGTTTTGAGAACTGTAGCTCGCCATCGCTCGCGATTTACTGTCAGTTCAGTGGCGCTCTTGGTACGCCGCATTATAAATCTTTATTTTATTATATTAGCTTGATATCCACAACAATAAATAATAGAGGATGAGGGAGAGATTTAAAACACCAAATTGGCTGTGCTGCTGAAAAAAAAATAATTGAGGCAAAAACTGTTATTTTAACATTATTCTTCAGAGATTTTCGGTGACATTTGGAACCGGAATGAGAGTCCGTCATCGAGTGAAGAAAGGTATTATGTACTTCAACATTTCAAAACGGTAGACTTGCTAAGATCACGTTTTAGAAGCCATTTTTCACGCTTTTGGACTCTCGATAAAGGAACCGACGTCGGGGATTGTGAATCCACATCTCACCCACTTCTCTCCTTCTTTCAGTACCATCTCCCCAGCGAAGGTTGGCGACCATCGTTTGAAATTCTTCTGTCTTGTGCTATACGAATGATTGTGCACGTCTCTCTGATACTAAAGCACTGGCGTAAGTTCCGAAGCCAGGAAGACTTTTTTCGCCCGATCCCTCGTCGTCCTTCGATCTTTCCCTCAACGATCCGTGGTAAAAAATCGTACCTAGTGTTTCTAAAAATATGGCCAAAATATGCTGTTTTTGTTCGTTTTATTGTGATAAAAAGTTCCTGTTCTTTATTCATTCTTTCTTGTACCCTACTGTTTGTTATCCACTCGATCCAAGATATCCTTAAATGCGTCTGTATAGCCACATCTCAAAGGGTCCAAACGTGGCATGGTCTGAGCTTTCGATGTCCATCCCTCAACTCCGTATAATAAAGTGGACAGTACATAGCATTTGGTTGCTTGCCATCGAACAGTCAAACTTAAGAATCTGGGCTATAGCGCGCGAAATTGAGAATCCAAGAAAATACGTATTCCCGCGTTAGCGAGGAGGCGTGGCCACCTGCTGTTCCCTTTCTCCAGTATGTGTACCTAAGATGAGGGGAGGTAAGTCCAAAAGGCCAAAGGTAGGGTGAAAATGTCCAAAGGTAAGGTCCGCCATAAAAATGAATTTCGCATGCCGAAGTTCCTGACGTTACCTATAAACTTATAGAAATGGTTCAAATAACAAATTGAAGAAGAAAGCTTGCGGTATGTCACTCTGGTGGTCATATTTTGATATCGTTTTTGATTGGTAAATTACAGACATTTGAAGAATGTATTATTTTGCATTGCGAGTTTTTTGCACACTGAAAAACTTTTTTGAAAAAGTTGCTCTTAGGTGTCATTCACTGAGGTCTTAAATATCAGCTTCTGAAATCCTGTGTAAATGGGTTGAAAAGCAAGTTCAAGTTCAAAATGGGAATCCGTGTTTTAACATGGCAAATACATATGTATAAATGTATGTACCCAGGCCCCTTAAATCTCGGTTGCAGGGTATCGTTTTCATTTTGAAAGAAGTATTTCTGTCTATTTCGATTCTGCTTCTAATATCTGCATCAGGATCCTTTTTGTTATTTAGCCAGCATCCCAAATATTTAGATATCTTCTCTCTTTCTTCGTTCTGATTGTCTTTTTCTATTCTAACATTATCTGGGACATGTTCTTAGGGGTGACCGATACAAAATCCTTCAACTTATAATGAAGGGAAAAATCGAGGGACGAAGAGGAATTGGAAGGAAACAGATGTCATGGCTCAAGAATATTAGAGACTGGACAGGAATAAGCAGTGCAGAACAGCTATTCAGAATAGCCGAAAGCCGTGAACAACTCGCCATTGTAATTGCCAACGTTAGGGGGACCTGATATGGCACCGAAAGAAGAAGAACATTATTAACATTTAATCTAGTGATGACCGTACATTTTGTTTCCTTTTTCACCTGGCTGGTGTAGTAGTTAGTATACGAGTACTTAGCATCAGTATGAAGTTTGCTAAAATGCCGTAAGTCTGCTGACCACTGGCTTTCAGTCTATACTAGAAAAACTGAAGACCTATACTGAATATATCAGGGCGTGGGCCTCATACCTGACCTAACTGGATCTCAAAATCACACGCTACTGACCCAAGGAGAATCTTATCAGTTCGCCGTTTGACGAACAGCAATGTATAATGCGCTTTTTCCACGTTCCTTGCTGCTTTGTCCCCTACTTACGGAGAGATATGATATGCAAGGTGAGTTCGGCGAATGTTTCCATCGTTGTAATTTGTTATGAGTGGGTGACTCACGACATGCTCGCGGGACGTGCCACAGCGTTAGGAAGCGCATATAATAATGGCCGGCTATTCATTTTGTTTATTATTATGATTATTGCAATGCTTAATCACCTTTATGCAGGGTCGTCTTGCACTTGCGCATTTTTATTAAATATACTTGGACAGCTAATGAGAATGGCATGAAGCTGAGGCTCCTTTTATGGATGAAATCACATAATCCACGAGGTACTTATAACATATTACTGTGAGGTCATTGAATGACGACGATTCAATGTCATTGCCTCTTATAGCATATAGCAGGGTGTACTTCACTTTACAAGCTTAAAATAGTAATACCAGAGGAATAGCTGAATTTTCAGTATTTTTGGGTGAATGTTTATAAATGAGCTTCAAAATAGATATAGAGGTAAGTATACTTTATTTTGTAAGGATTACAAGATTATTATTGACAAAGCTATATAAACAAAACAAAATGTGTGGATGAATATTCACTCAAATTCGTCATCTAGACTGTAATAAGGATTTTGTAACAAAAAAGTTCAAAGTTTTTTACGTAAAACTTTTGAATTTTTTTGAATTTTAAATTCGTGAGGATGTTTGCTATAAATTTTCACTTCATCATGTATAATTAAATATTTAGTGTATGACGATTTGGGCGTGATTAACTTAAAATCATTCTTTTGTCTTATATTATATGGTGCGTGGTCCCAAATTCTGTTTTATTTTTAAGTATCATTGATGTCGTTTTCAAAATTATTAATGCTATTAAAGTCATAATTTTGTGTATAGTGGCTTGCATGAAATTCTAAGTCTACTCTTGACAATGCGTCTAACTGCTTGCTTCTCTAAGTTCAACAACATATTCAAGTAGGTGTGAGAACAGACACCCCCAAATGGGATGCCGTAACTCAACCTACTCTGAAACACTGCAAATTAGCAACTCTTTGGGGTGTTTCATCCAAGAGTTTCTCTAACTGTTCTAAGCATGTAAGTTACTTTAGCCTAATTCATTAATTGAATTACCCGTATGATTAGTGAAAATTCTATTTTTGATCAATAGCTACAACTTCATGCTATATGTTTGATATAATTGTTCATTGTTCAAGTAAATCGCATCAAGTAAGCGTTTGAAAGTCATGAATCTGGTTTTCGATATATTAAAAGCCAGAGTATTGCATGATCTTCAGCAAATACACTGAATTTACCACTTGTTTCCAATGTCATTAGGTTATTAATATATACCAAAAATAGATAATACTATTAATGGTAAAATGTTACGAAACATTATACAGGGTGTCCCACGACGATTAAGACAAGCAATATATCGGAACTGGGCAATAGTAACGAATTATAATTTTGGGGGTGTAAATTAGAGCAAATATAGTATCTTTTCTTGTTACTTTGTCATCCAATGAGGTATTTGTTTTTGATCACGTGACGTCCGATTAAAAACGATTAATGGGACACCCTGTATATTTGTGACTTTTTGTGTTCGTCCCGATAAAACATTTCAAACAAACTATCACACTTGGGGTCTAAAGTGATTAATTCAAGAGCTACAGGTACTTAAAGGACTGTACCACTATACCATTATGAAACACTACCAAAGTAATTTAACAGTAGGGGTACATGCATATATAATCAATGGTAGTGGTACCATCCATTAAGTACCTGTAGCTCTTGAATTAATCACGTTAGACGCCAAGTGTGCGAGTTTGTTGGAATTTTTTTATCGGGAGGAACACAAAAAGTCACAAATATAAAGGGTGTCCCATTAGAAATGTTGGATCGGACGTCACGTGATCAAAAACAAATACCTCGTAGGGTGACACAGTAACGAGAAGAGATACTATATTTGCTCTTATTTAAACCCCCAAAATTATGATTTGCTACTACTGCCCAGTTCCGATATATTGCCTGTCTTAATCGTCGTGGGACACCCTGTTGTATACAGGGTGCACTAGACGCTGATGACGAGCCGGAACCATGCAATCATCGGCCATAAAACTTAGTAGTTATTAGCAGAAGCGAAAAAATCAAACTCATGTAAATCTGAAATTATAAAATCGAAAAAATCTACACCCTTTGATGGACTCCTAACTGTTGCTGTTACTACTACCAATCGTTACTTTATGTCAATTTCATTTTGTATGTAATCCTGATTAATGCTTATGTAAACTGTTACCTAAACTGCTAAACTTTGCAAGAATATATTACGTTTTACCGAATCAGAACCGACTACTAACAATTCATACTTCGCCCACTTTCAACTGACTATCTTCTTTTTAAGGTTACGAACTCCATTCAATGAAGATCGGCAAAAATTTTGGTAAATGCTTATCTATCTTGTTTTGTTCTTGTGCTAGAGTATGGGAGCCCAGGCCCATCCAGTCTCTGACGTTTTTCAACCATGAGTTTTGAGCGGCCCTCATTTGCCTTCGAATTTGCCTTCTATTATTAGTTTCAGAAGGACATATTAATTTGTTGTTTCTCAGGATACCTAAGCGATTTTTCTCTTCTACAGGGTGTGCCACGACGATTAAGACAAGCAATATATCGGAACTGGGCAGTAGTAGCGAAGTATAGTTTTGGGGGTGTAAATTAGAGTAAAGATAGTATCTTTTCTTGGTATTGTGTCATCCAACGACGTATTTGTTTTTGGTGACGTGACGTCGGATTCAATATTTTTAATGGAACACTCTGTATATTTATGACTTGTGTTCCACCCAATAAAACAATTTTAGAGCATACTTGGGGTCTAAAGTGATTAATTCAAGAGCTATAGGTACTTAAAGATGGACTTCGTAGTGGTAGTAGTACAGTCCTTTAAGTACCTGTAGCTCTTGAATTAATGACTTTAGACCCCAAGTGTGCAGTTTGTTGGAATTGTTTTATCGGGAGGAACACAAAAAGTCACAAATATACAGGGGGTCAATTAAAAATTTTGAATCGGACGACACGTGACCAAAAACAAATACCCCATTGGGTGACACAAGAATAAGAAAAGATACTATATTTGCTCTAACTTACACCCCCAAAATTATAATTCGCTACTACTGCCCAGTTCCGATATATTGCTTATCTTAGTGGTCGTGGGACACCCTGTATATGGTGGATAATAGATTACGTTCCTTGTTCATTGTTCATTTGTCGCAGGATAGAGTATTTGTGTTTGTAAATCGATCTGCCCAAGATATTTTTAACATCGGCAGTACACCCACATCTCATTAGCTTCCAGTCCCTTTCTCTATTGATTTTCATTTATTTGTATGACTGAAAGCATTTTTATTTGTATGCATGCGCAATCGGTCAATAAATAGCATTCATTCATTCGTTCATTGTCCACGCTTCTACTCCTTACAGAAGCACCGGGAAAACATATCATAGCATTTTACTTGAGGATGCAGACCTTATCGCATAGCATACTATGCTTCTTTAAGAATTTTGTTCTGGCCATCTCCATTTTTTTTCAGCTGCTACAACTGACTATGATGCGGCAAAATATATTATTGTAGTGTAGTGGTATTGCACTTGTTCAACTATAGGTATCTATTAATAAGCACCAACTCAATATATCTGTCGGTCGTGTTAATTATTCGCAATAATTTTTTCTAAGGGGTAGAATTCAAGCAAGATGATTAAAACATCCATCCAATTAAGGCGTGATTGTTAAGCGATTGAACTTGGTAGGGAAATATCATCAGAAAGCCTTCAACCTGTAACTTTAAGCGGTGTTCAGTCCTAAAACAAAAAACATTTAGGAATTCACATGTTACTTTTGGATAAATGCCAGACTAAGTCATAAGTGCCTGAAGAATCTGCTAAAATCCCTTGCCTTGCAATCACGTTCTATAACTATCCTGCTGCACTTTATGTCAAGAAGCGAAACATTCATATAATCGAGTTAGAAAACTAAATCAGTCTAAAGCAGAAAACCATATTTCCTGGAATTCGTTGATATATGTGCGTAAATACAGAAAGAAAAGCCGTGCTTAAAATATCCCGATATGCTGTAGTGTACTTTAGTTATACCAAGGTTAAATCTGCTATAATTTATTTCATGTTCCCGGACCTTGAATTTGAATAATCGTTATATTTACTGCTTCTTACGACTTTGTTGAAGTATACTCCAATCCTTTTACCGTTTAATTGCGAGTTTATTTACTTTACAGTTTCCGAAAACTGACAAACTTGATAAAAAGTGTAACCGATCTGTAATCGTGAATTAACAAAACATCTTGGCATGGGTGTATAAGTTTTCGTGATCAGAAGGTAATTTTTGAAAATTCTAACATAAGTGTCTGGACACGCCTGAATTGCAGGAGCTGATCTAGTGTAAATTACGCCTCTTTCGTAAATATAACTTTTTTGAATTCAATTCAAAGTTGTGTACAGTTGTGCAAAAACACATCAAAAGGACTAGATTCATGATAAACAGCAAAACAAATGCCCAAGGAAGATTGTATGTTCGCAATGAGGCAGTGGAGAGAGTAAGAGAGTACAAATATCTGAGAACCATTTTGACCGAGACTGGAGGTCACTCTCGAGAAATAAAATTTAGAATAGGTCAAGCTAGAGCTTCATTCACAAACATGCGGAGAGTATTCTGCTCTAGAGATATGAATATTAAACTTTAGATCAGATTGGTCAGATGTTACGTTTTCTCGATCCTTTTCTATGGGATGGAGTCGTGGACAACCAAAAAAGTTGATCTGAGAAGACTTGAGGTTTTCGAGATGTGGGTGTATAGACGCATACTCAGAGTTCCTCGGACGGAAAGGGTCACAAATGTTGAAATCTTAACGCGTATGTATAAAGAAACTGAAATAGTAGAAAGTGTCAAAATGGGGAAAGGGAAAATACAAGGAAAAATAAGTGCGGGGAGAAGACGCACTTCGTGGCTGAAAAACTTGCGAGAATGGTATCACTGTACATCGATAGAATTACTCCGAGCAGCCACATCTAAAGCAAAAATCGCCATGATGATAGCCAACCTTTTTAGAGGAGACGGCACTTAAAGAAGAAGAAGAAGACAGTTGTGCAATCTAATTTCCAGTGTATAGGTAGATTCAACAATAATGTAGCTGAATTTACGTATCTCGCAACGGGGTTTGATTTGTTATGTTATTGAGAAAAGGTAGTATTGCTGATCTTATAAAAATCTAATAGTCCTACATGCATGCCCGCGTTCTGGTCAGGGGTTCATTTTTTAATTAGGTTTTTTAGAGCCTAACATATCCAGATAAATTTCACTGGTGCTTGAGCCATAGATACAGATGGAGGTCAAATTTAGCGAGGTTAGGAATGTAGGGAGACGAATCATAATTTTCACCCCCAAGTCTCCAATTGCGCATTGACAAATCACTGATTTGTGAGATGGAGCACTGCAGTGTCTTGATGCCGCATCCAACTGAAGGTCTGAAAGAACGGCAATGATTTTACTATTAACGGTCCTCCATGTACATTAGAATAGTACTCCCCTCTAGATATGACGATAAAAAGTCACTTGACTGGCGCTTTTAACAGTTTTGGCCTAGTGTAATTTTGAACTGTCTTAACTCTCCATTGCATACTTAGATTAGATTAGATTTGGTTGTTTGTGGTGGACACTGTCCTCACACGCCAACCATTTTGTGCCGCGTATCTATTAGTCGCATAAGCCTCTTCCTGTGCCCTCGATCAGGTTCAAGAGTTTTCCCAAATACTGTTGACAGTCTCGTCGTCTGGCTGCCCCACTCCAAATAGAGCCCTTTGCCTCGCTTCTCGTATCTCTCAATGCAAAATAAAACGTCGAGCAGTCCCTTGAAACTGATGGATTGCTTGCTTTTATACTGCTGACCTCTATTCGCTTTTTGTTCATCGTTCACCACTTTTGTAATCCATTTTAGGGACCTTCTGAAACTCTCAATCCTAATAAATATTTTTAAATGAAACAGTGAGACTTAAAATTGTCAGAAATTAGTGTGAAGCTCATCCGTCTATCATTTTGTACCAAAAGTGGTTAATTTTTGTGGCATTTGTCGTAGTTTGTTTTCGTCCGAGACGAGATTTCAACTGATTCACAACTGTCTTTAAAATCCTTAAACTACCTAAACGCTCTACGTTGCGATAAACTATCATCTGGATGTGCATTTTTAGTCTATTCCTAAGTAGTTTCAGTTGCTGTTTTGCCTAACGGCATACAATTTTTTGCACACTTTTGCTTCCATTTTTTCGATGAGTACACAGGAAGGCTTTCATGTCTTATTCAGAGAGAGAGAGAGAGAGAGCATGTAACATTCTGCCTTTAAGAGAAGTTACATCACTAGGCTCATTATATGCTGGTATATCCTCACAAAGTTGTTCATCTAGGGGCAGCTAAGATAGACCTAAAATAGCACTCAAACTTTCTGCTAAAAGCGCATATATTTTTAATTTATATATTTACGTACCTCGTACAATTAAAAGCCGACTACACATAAGCACATATTTGAAAAAAAAACTGAAGGCACAGTCTGCCCAGCGTGTAGCGAGAGGGTTACAGTGACTCACATACTTATGGAATGCATATTTTATTTGAACCAGAGAATACCCAACCACCTATCCAACGACATCAAAGAAGTACTTCTGCTACACTCCAAAAATGTGTTGAAATTCATCAAGGATATTAATCTATTTCTTGAAATTTAATCAATACCTATTCCCTATTATATGAATTGTACCGTCTCCGCCGCTAATAACCCTGCGTGGTTGATGCGGTTTCTTATTAAATAAAAAAAGTCGACTACGTATGAAGATATTTGTTAGTTCCAAAAAGGATCGCACTCATAAACGCACGCTCCAACGTCCGTGTATGGATCCCTTTATACGGTGGCGCTGTCTCAACTTCTATTACGTAATACAAATTTATCTCGAAGTGATAACTCATGAAGGAATATCTGTTTACAGTCTGCGAGACACCATTATGTCCCGTTAGGTCCTCCTCGTTAATTACCCGGCAGCACTTGTGTTTATAAACAAAATATTTGATTGACGTCCATTCGCCAGACTGACACGAGCATCAGTCGTACCAACCAGCCAGAGGCTTAACATAGAGGGCTTAGAATAACAATTTCTCTGCAAAGAATAGATCAAAATTATGTTGTATTATAATAGTAATTATTAAATAGTTGATTTAATTATAAGGAACGTCATGTTTGGTTATTATGACGTTACTGATCGAATGTTGACGTTATGGGCGTTAATAAGCATCGAGAATTTCACGCTAGAACAAACCAAATGCTGAATGTGCGGTTGTTATATCTCATAACTTGCGCCAATTCTGCCTATTTCAGCTTTTACGTGACGCGGAAGCAGTACGATATGCCGCGAATCGATTGCCGGTGCGATACTGCGTACCCTATCATGTTAGTTCAAATAAGAAGCTACACACACGCGACGCCGGAGCGACAAAAACATCGATCCAGCATGCGGTAAGTCACTTTGACGAGCGGTCCGCCATGCGATAAAAATCTGCTTCGGATATGTGAATGCTTGATAGACCATTATGCGTCCCTTTACACGAGCTTCGGTTTATTCCATTCGCAGTTGCCATATACTTACCTGCAGTTCGATAATATGTCGAAACGAAATTTCAATTTTGAACCAATTGATTTAATTGAAGCGCTAGAAATATGTCAATGCGTTCAAGCCTTTGAGATTAAGAACAGCATAGCCAGGGATCCAGGTTGGATTCAAACTGTCATATTCACTTTTCGTCCCTCAATTACTTGCGACAGCCGTGTTTTGGAAATAACTCCACATGATGTAGTATATTCTCATGCTCAATTATTTTTCTTTATTACTAGATTTGCATTTAGATAGCTACGTTAATCTAAAAACTGTCTTATTTGGGAAACAAACGATTTATTCCAAAGCAGCTAATCAGAACGATGCACTTGCATTGTGGTCTGAAGAGACAATGTTCGACCGTATTTTTGTGGAATCATCAATGACGAATGACAACGTTATTATGATGTGTGAATGCAGTTTTTGTGACTCAATTACGAGTATATTACTCTCGACGACCAACGTGTGGTTTAATGAGAACGATATCAGACATCATATCTTTTGTGGAACATTGACTGTCAAGAGCTGACTGTCATCTAATAGCTTCCTTCTAATTGCGGCATCTCCAGGTTTGGTGACGAGAACTGATCGGCATGTTCTTATAATTGAACACCTTTAGATTTCTGACTGTGGGTTTACCTGAATTCACAGATTTAGGGTAGTATTCATAGTCGGTCTAACCTTAATACTTGAGTGTCCCTTAAGTAAGGTTTTGTGTTTCGAAACCTTACTTGAGGGTCACTTACGTAACTGTCCCTTGAGTAATACTCAAGTAAGGATATGTCAACATGACATGTCAAGATGACATTTCGTTGCACTCATTAGCCCTTTACGGAAACACTGATCTGGATCCGGATAGATCAGTTACATGTCAAACAGCTGTCAAGTGGGATTTATGATTCCATAAGTTTAACGGACATCGAACAACGAAAAGTTGGTTTAACAGTACAAAACAGATGGTAAAGTAAAGCAGCTACTGATCTGAATCATCCGATCGCAATCACTTTCTGTACAAGAGTGAACTATCCTATTTCTGACCAATCCCAGATCACTTTCCGAACGGCAGGATCAGTGATCCAACTGATCGGGTTAACACGATCACAGTTTCCGTAAAGGCCTAATGTGATTTTGCAGGTTGATTTTGTCAGTTTCTGTCACATCCTGGAAATTTCCGCCACAGAACACGAAATACTGGTACAATACAAAAAGAGATAACAGAAAACATCAAAATGAATCCCGCCGTCTGGTAGATGTTTCTAGGAAACAGATACACAAGGAAAGCCATACTTGAGGGTCCCTTGAGTAACCCTCAAGTAACCCTCAAGTATTACTCAAGGGATACTTGAGGAACGACTATGAATACGGCCCTTATACACACAACCTCGTGACTATCGAAGCACTGAAGGCTGAAATTGAACCTTGGATTAATTTATTATTAAATACATCGAGTGCCTCTTTGAAAATTCAGTCAAATGAGTGAGTAACAGCCAGCACGGTTATTTTGTGCTTTTGACGGAGCACCTTTTATTTGCAAGTATTTTTCTGCTCGTTCTGCCGAAGCATTTAGTTAGAACGACAGTGACCAACAGTTTCGCTGACAAAAAGTTAAAGCTCACTTAATTCTTGTTGTTTAGTTAGTTACTATTATCACTCAACAAAGCTAAAAATGCACGTGTAACTGATTTATTTATATTAACTATTATATTTTCTTTAATACTGGCATCCTACTCGATTCGATCTACAGAGGACGATTCTTATTCTTCCGCGAATTTAGTTGGTTGTTATTTTTTATCTTACTTATGTTGGAAAAGATAAGTTGTTGCATTGTTTTATAAATAAATAAGTAGTAATGTACTACATTATAAATAGGCGCCTTTCTTTGGCCTCTATCATATGTCAGAGAGAAATATTGGGAAGAACGTCTAGTAAAATAAGAACAGTCTGTTGGATGAACTTGACGGAAGAAGTTAAAAAAAATAGCATAAGTCCAGGTGCTATCCTAGCTTCTTCATTATATAATTACGGTAATGTCGAAATCCTACAGATTATGCGACTTGTTTGTTATCATAAAATAGACCAAAAATACATAAAAGGTCAATAAAAAGACATTTATTGTATTTTTGCACTTTAACATCTCATTGTTACCGGATATCACCGCAGTTTTCTGTAGTATTTGGGAATGTACGTGCGTATGTACCGTTCTGCTAGAAAATTAATAAAAACATATAAGAACCTGATCAAAAATTACTTCAATCAATATTTCCAATAGTTAACTAATCTTTGCGAATATTCATTGGCACGGTAATAATTTTCTTCTCTTCGAAAACTTGTTTTTGTATAACGTTCTCACATCATACTGTTCTTTCTTTTAGTTATAGGTGATCTATAGTTAAAAGTCGTTCGGCATAGTAATACATCCATCGATTTTGGCAGGCTGTTGTTTAATGGAAGTTTAACTCAAAGTCGTAAAACTTACAATAGTCCAGTATTAACAGGTTTTTGAAATAGTCCAATATTCAAGGGTTAAGTAGAGCATTTTGAAGAACTCAGAGCTTTTATTTTTTCAAACGTGTTTAAACATAAAATGCTGTTTAACCTAGTAAAAACGTGTAATAACCTCATTATAGACTTTTATCGGATAAATTAATGGTACGTTCTGTGAAAACTTCACTCTAAAAGTTGTGTTAGAAAGAAATATTTAAAAAAAGTATATTATGTATAATGATATTGTATTATAGGTACTGTATAGCATGTTTGACTTAGTTTCTAAAACTTGTCCTGTAGTAGTTTTCTTAGTACGGCGCTTGAGCGCTCCATAAATAAAATCACATCTACTGAGATATTAACTCTTTATTAGCTTTTCGGACATCACGGTGCCTTTGTGATATATTTTTTACTTTAATAAACGCTTCAAGGTCGACTACCTTTTCTGCAAGCGTAACTACGTAGCAAAACTCTTGAACATTTGTAATAACATTTTCAAAACTAACAAACCTCCTCAATTAGGTGTTATGATTGTATCCTATTTATTGCTGAACATGTCATGAAAGTCATTACTGTAATAATGGAACAAGATATATTTCTTTGAGTTCAATGTTCAGTATAAAAGGAGTGATAATAAATGATGACAGCTTTTACGTCACTGCTGTTAATGGTTTATTTTCTACGCCACTGATAGCATCAGTAAGCTCTGTCTGTTGTATAATCGTCGGAAAATAAACAAACTGCCACTGTCATGATGCTGATGCAGAAATGCATTCGGGGGCTCATTTCTATTCCTGGCCATAACAGAACTTCTATTATACTCTCGTGTTTTTTACAGCCACCACTCCATGTAACAAGAAACCCATTCATTTCGAGAAACAAGATATATGGCGATAAATCACTATTTACTAATACCGTGTGTTTAACTTTGACTGTGTTTGTTCATTTGATCATGTACTATGGCAGGATATTAAAACATTGGACAAATTTGCTAGCGTTAGCATCATGGGAATGAAGAATGTTAAATATCTGCTGGCCTTTAACATAGTGACTTTAGATATCAATAAAAGGTTTTAGACAAGTTTTCTTAACTACCATTTCCATTAGTAAAAACGTGAAAGTTTCAGGGGAGCTGAACATAGAAAATTGTAAGTATTTAGTGAATGGTTGAATGCAGGTACCTTCTAAAAAGACTAAATTTATGAATTTCATTTTTTTGCTAATTCATTTATCGATTTTCTAATTTATAAATTAACGGCATTTTAAATATCGCCTGTATGTCTGCATGGAATGAAATAGCTCACATTTGGAACCTTTTTTACGATAATATTTCGGTAATGAAAATAACACTTAATATATTGATGATCACAATATATTTTATTAACTTCCATAATAGTGAATCAATCTTCAATCGGATTACACTGCTGTATTTGTAAATGAATTCTCTTCAAAATGATGTATCACAGGTATAGTCGTCTTATTTAAGATTTTTGAAGTTGAGGTTGATGGTGGTGAAGAGGTTGATCGCACAATAATGACGTGTTCGGTAGAAGAGTTCCCTCTCGAAATAAAAATCGACATGTCACCGAGATTTTTATGTTTTTTCATCACTTCAGAGATACAGTGTATGTTCCTTATCAAATTTCTGCCACATTAATTAAAAAATTTAAATAATAGGTAAATATTTTAGAATACACAAATTAGAATATAGAATATGTTGTGGATTGGATTGGATTAGATTAGGATTATTGAACATAAACAAATACACATATTACTACTAGGGATTCGATAACTAGCATACGGCGTTAAAATATAATAATCGCTATAAAATATTATAAACTAAATTCCTTCAGAAGCTGAATTGACTCTACTGCAGAACCGAAGCTTTGTACATACATATTTTCTTATTTCTAAAGAACGTCTAGTATAATTTATTAAAGTAATCAGGATACTAGGTCTAGTTAGGAGTCGAAACTATGTTTATAAATTCATTGTGTCCAAAAATAGTGCTTAAAAATAATAAATCTATAGCAAAAGTACCGGCGGTGGTGCCGGCTACTGTCAGAATGCCAACAAACGTATGATATGCCAAAAACTTAATATTTTGGCCAACCGTATAAACTTGGATAATAATTTCTGCAGTGAGGAGGAAATAAATGAGTTTTTAAACAAGTTGTTATATTTTACGTGTAAAATAGACAATTTTTGCAATTACAATACTTTTCGTACCTATAGCCAAAGTTTCCAAATCAAATGTTCAGTTAGAATCATTTACACAACTAATTTCGGGGTTCCCTCATCCCATTCCCAAACTCCCATCTCGTGAAAATTGTAAAATAATAAAAAAACTCCCAAAAATACCCAAAATACACTTAGGGTGGTTCTGAGAATTTCTGTATTTTGCTTATACTTCCCTAGCCAATCTTGCAGGTAATCACAGCCCAAGTCGCATCAAAATTGGTGCGGCGGTTACTGAGGTTAAGTGGGTAGAAGAATGGCAACTGACAGATAGACCGATGGAAATGAGTGACATATTTTATCATGTAGACATGATAAAACATTGAGTCCTTCTGTCTCTATATATATGTGTAGTTTGAACTGCCAAAAAATCTCTTGTTTTATCTGGTTAGGGTCTTCCATTAGGTACATACCAAACTGGACGTAACTTTCACCGTTTTACCTCACAACTTAATACAATATACTATATCTTAGCCTTATCTCAACTTAACATACCAGATGACATTCTACATAGAACGCCCATCTGTCATTCCCGAAAACTACAGATGATTCGATGACTTTTACACGTGAAAGAGGTAACCTAACATTTTGACTGTACGTGATATACATTGCAAATAGCACACAATACACCAACCCCATAATATATAGTATGTTTCAATATTCTAGTAGTTTAAAAAGGTTACGTTTTGCGCGTTCTTGCTTCAGGATCATTTTAACTTACAGCACCTTGTAAAAACAATTCTATGATGGAAACCCACCAAAGATAACATTTAAGAAACAAATGAGACAGTACATTTGAAAGGAACACTGTTTTTCAGAATAGAGGACGTTTGACCACTCAGTTTTAATAATATTCCGTGATTGAAGTTTTATCGATAATTTATAAACTCTGATTGATATCAGTCCTCTTTACGAAACTTATGGTAGCTACAGTAAAATTGTCTGATCAAGAAGTGGGAGATTTTTTTGTGTTTATTTTGCGAAGCTCAATTTACAGCAGTTTAGCAAAAACCGTCTTAAATGCGACCTAGAACTACTGAACTTGTTGCCTTTTGTACTCGTTTTTATTACACGACCATATGTTCTTAACGATCCGCTGATCGCCGTGAACTAACTTCCAAAGAAGGACTTTGTTTAAAATAATTCTCTGTCGCAGACTTGTCAGTTCGTCATCTGGGTCGATTGGCGTATCTTCTCATAACTAATGGTGATCGGAATAGGAATGAATTTAAATTGCTTGAAATTCAAGGACGTATCGGTATTTTGAGACCATTTAAATTGCAGTGGAGCATACCTTATGCAACAGTTTGTTAAAGTTTGCTGAAAATGGTCGGCTCAGCATCAGCATATAAAATTACATCGAGTAACGCTGCACTTTGCATGTTGCACTAGAAGTGCGAGGTGAAGATGTTACTCTCTATTTGAATAACAACTTAAAAACTCTCCTGTATTTTCACGAAAGTACCACTTGATATAATACAAATCATTTTTCATTATATTGCTTTGTGTTACGTATGTGAGAAATTCGATTGCCATGTCAAATGGTACTTTACTCCAGAATACTAACCTCAAACTTACCAACCATACGCTCGTGATTACTAACCCTTCGCAGTTTTTACGGAAATACCTACTTTAACCTTGAAAAATAGTAACAAAAGTTATGTAGTGATCTTATTGCACAGGTTAACAAAACTATATTCTTAAGAGTCTAACTAAGTAAAAAAGTCGTTTATTTACCTATTAAATTGATTTATTCGCATCACAGGTAGCAAAGGAACGCGCACGGCGTTTACACAGAGTGCTCGGTGATATTGCTTGCAATTAAGTGACGTCGTCCCCTTTTTTGAGAGACAGATGTAACATGTACGTTTCTCAGCAGGATGATTGCCGCTAGGATCTTCTGGAGCAGTTTTTTTATATCGCCAATAGTAGCTTTATTGAATGCTGCAGAGTCGGTTCAGAAATGCCCTTCTTGTGATGGATTTTTCTGCTCTCTGATTCCGAAGTGGCTGCTTCAATCTGAGAAAAAACATTTTAGTTGCTTCAGCTTTCGAATCACTAAAATTTATTGCATTAGATTCCTGGGTTTCACCATCCTTCTCTTCTTGCAAAATTTCTTCCATCTCCAATTTTAATTCCTATCTGGTAAGAGACCTTACATCTTCCCAATTCATAACTATAATTTATTTAATTTACCACAAAAATAAAAAAAGCCCAAAGGTTTCAAAAAAGCTACCCAACTACTATCCTTTCGTAAAAAATATGATGTGCTGTGTATATGGGGTATATACCGTGCAATGTGAAAGAGCAAGCTACCAGCCTTCGAGTATTAATTCAATAGGATATACAGATAGTTGCCATATTTTGGAAGCATAATTTGCAATAGTAAATTATACCAATGGTTAGTGTTGCAGGGTTAAATTAAAAAAATATCTACTGGTGCTTTGTCGAACTTTTTCGTGATTGAATGGGATAGACATTCATATGTTCTCAGCAAGATGTTCTCGTGTGTACAAAGGTTTCTTTTTGAGTTACCCTATGGCAGATTACTTAGTATTGTTCCATCTCATACCAATTTAGCGCTTCAGACGTGAGTTGCTGATAACATTTGCATTCTACTGGTATCGGATGCACTATATTATTCGTAAATAGTAACTCCAGGAAATTAAATTCATTATCTTAGCTTGCTGTAACTGCTCTTCCTGGAAGCATTGTACTTATTTTGGAATCATAACAATCTATAACGCACTTTTTTATACATATAGTTATAGCTTATCGTCTGGAATTCTTTCTTTCTGCGGCGGTTAACTAAAACAGCTAATAAGACCGTTTCATCTTAAATATCATAATTCATAAGCTGCTGTATATTTCTAAATAAAATCCTCTTTACGAGACAAACAACATACAAATATCGAATATTGTAGTAATGCTAATAACGTGGAGCAAAATAATTAAAAGTAAATAAAGCCACTGAGCAGTAAGTAGTTATTCTAGGTAGTATTTGGATCACCTTTTTAAGGTCAGGCATTCTCATGATATTTTAAAATAGATAATAAAAACTACAGATATCACTCAACTCTGAGCGATCTTCTTAGTTTTCTGTTATTTAAAAAGATTATTGCAAATGGAATTCCATTAGGCGTGAGAAGTCATGAAATCTTCTAGTAAATACAGTTAGGTTAGGAAACTTCAAATGACATGGCCAATTCAACAGGTCTAGCCCTTGTAGAGCAAACTAGGTATAGCTAAATTGTTTTCAAATTAATCATAGTTTACAGTTTATAGTTTATTGTCCAACAGATGAAATCCAATTACAGGACAATTTACACAAATATACATAATAATCATAATATACAGTCACTTTTTGAAAAGTTTCGTCACAAACATACCACAAAGTGTAAGTCTGGATGGAAAATTACAGCGTGCCTCCAGCCAAAGACCAACTTTCAGGAACTCCTCATCGGACTATATTGGACTGAGTTATGTTTTCTGTCCTCTGTATAAATAATTAGTTCATCTTCATCTGGACGGTACAAAAATCTATGTTACAGATCTGCCGGAACCTGAAGGACAGTGCTGGTGTTCACTCAGGCATGAGCCGTAATTATAAACTATAAATATAAATTCCATCGTGTCAATGTATTAAAGTAATAAATTGAAGGGAACGGGAGAATCTAACCATATTTGGTATCTTTTCACTTGAATCAAGTTGCAAGTTATATTGGTTTGACTATTTTCTTGCTTAGAAAATGCTTTTCGAACAGTTCTTCGGACAGTCAGCATTTGAGGTAATATTGTTTTGGATTAAACGTTTATAAATTTAGTTCTTATATTGCTATACATACTCTAGATAAACAGGCCGTAAAAAATCATCGTGTCTTGTACAATAATGGAAATAGTATCTCCTCAAATTATAGTGGTAGTACTTGAAATTGGCGGGTTGAGGGCCGTATTCATAGTCGTCCCTTGAGTAATACTTAAGTTTCCCTTAAGTAACCCTCAAGGGATACTTGAGGGATCCTCAAGTGTGGCCTTCCTTGTGTACCTGTTTCCTAGACAACATCTATGATATGGGGGGATTCATTTGGCGACGTTATCCTATTTCAAATACAAGTCAATTTTTTATATCTATGCCTACGCATTTTGATGTTTTCTGCTGCTGCCGAACATTTTTCCGGACATGATAGAAACTGAAAACACCGTACTCCAAAATTAACCTTCAAAATCACCTTGATTGCCCTACATAAGAAACCCTCAAGTAAGGTTTCGAAACACAAAACCTCACTTAAGGGACCCTCCAGTATTAAGGGGCCTTAAGTATTGACTATGCATACGACCCTAAGGACCGGTTTCTCAATGTCCAGTTAAATGTTTATCTGCAAGATAACAGCAACTGTTAGATAAATTGTTTAAACAATTGAAGGCTAAACTTACGAAGTCACGTAAATCTTATCTGACAGTTGCATCCATAGCAACGCTATCTGGCAGATACCTATCTGACACTTTCACTGGACATTGATAAACCGGCCCTAAGTCAAGCAAGTATAGGTCACCTTTAACCATTTTGCCGAAACCACAGAACCAACACTAAAAACTTTTATGACCTACTGGAATACTCCATCTTGTAGAGCCTAATAGATCTCGTGGTGAGAGTGAGTATGTCTGACCATTTATTCAGCATAATGATTCTTCTTCAAACTCCGCCACCCCACTTATACGAATCCTAAACCCATACATAAACACGTTCGCCTATAGTTTTGTAGAGCGTCAAGTCCTCTTCAAAACACCCCCAGTACAAGTATTATGGGATTATGGGGAGGCGAAGTGAGGCAATTAGGCCATATTTGACCCTTTTGAGAACCCATGGAGGCAATACTAAAAACTTCATAGTCACCAGGTAAATTCCTATTTATATCATATAACCATAAGGCTACGATGCCCAGCATATCCGCTCAGGAAATAAAGCGGATTTCCCTCTTCTTCCCAGCATCTGGAGTAGATGGAGGATGGCATCTCCTGGATTAATGTCTGCCCTGCCGGCAATGACATGTGAGCACCAGCAAAAGTTCCGGCCCCCTACTACCTTTTTTACTTCCTTACTTCTTTTGGTAAGGAAGGACCTACTAGTACCTAGCATAGGTTCAAGTTTCTTGTGCGCTGTGCTTCCACCTGCTCATAAAATTCGCTTTCAGCCAAGTATGTATAACTTCCCGAGAGAATTTCCACTCCAAACTGTAAAAATCTTTCTCGTCTTTATCAATAGCGATCTTGGGAATCCGTAGGCGTGCTTATGCATAATGTGTATTGAGCGTATGGCCTGCGGCAAGGTCCGATCTGAGTCCCATCGATCGGCGATGCGTGCAGACGTGAGCAAAAACTCGCGACCACGACGTGCCTGGAGGCGCGAGTATTTTTAGACAGACGACGATCGGCAGACATTGCAGCGCTTGCTTTCAATATCGAACGCTAGCGATCGGCTAAAAATGCATTATCGCTGCAATGCTTGTTGCATATGCTTAGATGAAAAAGAAATCCTACGATATAATGTAAAGCATAAACTACCAACACTGCGCGGATGATGTAGTCATTAGTCGTTCGTCAGTCCAGGCACGTATTTAGAACGGGGGTCCAGGGGTCCGGACCCCCCCCCCATCCGAAACGTTATAAAATGCCGTCTGAAAAATGGATGCCACAAATTTGCACCCCGCCCCCCACAAATTTAAGGTGGCCACTCTAATCTGGCCCCCCCAAAAGGTCAACCAAGTGACATTCATGATCTGGACCTCCCCAAAACCAAATCCTGGATACGTGCCTGTTCGTTACCGATCGATACATGAAAAAAGAAAACATGGTTAACATCAATAATGTTGGAAAAAATCTGATACAACATTCTTCACTTCGGGATGGAACATTTATAAAACATGTATACCGGGTGTCCCAGAATTTCCTTGACAGGTAACATTCTCGTAACAAAAAAAGTTCAAATGAAAACTGAGTGGTTATTTTGAAAGTCTATCATACCATGTTATCAAAACATTTTTTTTGTACTTTAGTCATTAAAACTCACCCCCCACTTTTTTTTCAAATAGCGCCCAATAGATTTTCATACACATATGCATAAGGTATATAAAATAAGGATTTGATTGAGGCGTAATATTTTTATAACAAAAACAGATGAGAAAGAAAACTAAGAGTACCTTGCAAGTGTGGACAATGATCTACCCTACCATGCTTTCGAAATTCATCTTTCCCACATCAAAAAATGTTACAAAACCCTTTGATAGCGTTCTTCGATTTAATACGTGATAAAATTTTGATTTTAGTAACAATCACAAACCACCTGCTAACTTTGGGGCACTGTAGAATGGAAACTATTGCTTGCACACGAAAAATGTAAAGACCAAAATTGTGAAGAATTTTATGGTCTCCATATAAACCGTTTGAATTTTTTTTCGACAGTACTTACCACAACGGCGCTATTTGTTAAAAAGCACCACAAAACGGTTTTCGCCCCCTCCCCCCACCCTGATGTGGCAACCCCTAAATGTCACAAATTGAATCTTATCTTAATTTAACAATGCCGGGGTAGTATCACTTCCACTAACAGTATGCACAAATACGATATTTTTCGCAACAGCACATACCGGTAACAGGTAGGGGTGCGTTTCTAAATGCCGTACTTTTTTTAAACCAAATGCGTGAGTTTAGGCAGTTGCACATAATAAAAAAAATAAGAAGATATCATTCTTTTACGAAAACAAAAATGTTACACGACTTTTTGCTAAAGTTCTTTGTCTGAATCGACCCTTAAATTCTGATTTTAGTGAAAATCACAAACCAATCCCTAACTTTGACGCACGGAAACTTTTGGTCGCACACGAAAAATATAAAGACCAAAATCATGCAGAATTTTGTTTTTTCCATATATCATTTGGAGCTTTTTTCGACATCACTTACCAATGTGACGTTATTTTTCAAAAATCGTCACGAAGCAGAGTTTTCATCCCACCACCTCTCGGGCGGCAACCCCCCGAAATCGCAAACTTAGGTATAGGTTCAGTCAAACTGATTCAGCGAAACTAAATAGTGAGAACCTTAAAAATCAATACTGGTTATTTCTTTAATTTGCATTGTGAAAGCTATAAAAGTAGCCGAAACGGCTTTTTTATCAAATATAGTGCTGCGCAAAATGTTCAAGCCATCTAGGCTGATACGCTGTAAACATGAAACTAATGCATTTTTTGGCCAATCTTAATACGCCGTACGTCACATTTAGTTTCATCGCTATGGTTGTGTTTAGATGGAAGCCCTATCATGGAACTATTAACGCGTTTCTTTCCTGTAGTTCTGTCATTAGTTGATGGTAATGCAAGGCAACTTTTACCAAGAAATTAGTTATCAATCATAACGCTAAGGCATTGTTAATTTTTATTCCATACATTCTCCCATACCAAGAAACGATTTATCTACAGCAGCTTTAAGAATAGCAAACTTGCAGACAGTATTATTAGCAGAACAGCGGAGCGGAAAGCACATCCGCAAATTTGGCGCGTAGATTTATCTTCTTGGAAATTGTTGGGCTCCCATTCCGAATCGGCAACTTCCTATACGTTTATGATACAGTTTTTTTGTACAATATAGGGAACGCATAATACGATAAATACTCTTTACATAAAACGTGAACTTACCCCTTCCCACCAACTTATGAATCGATCAATATATCCGTATAAAGTATCAGCATACCTTTCATATGAGCTGCCACTTAAAAACAAAAGGTAGATATCCTGCTCCTTCGGAAGTTATGGGAATATTATTTGTTCTCGTTATTTCTAAGTAACTACTGAACCAATTTAAAAAACAAGCATGACTATGGGAATTATTAGGCCTGGCGTTGACCTGCAATTTTCGATTGCGCAACTGTTTGGTCGTGATTGCATGCAAACCCCGCACATAGACGCAACTGAATTGATTATTTATTGAGACCGCGCACACATGCAACTAAACCGTTTAGTTCCAAAATGAAGAACTTCAACGAGGTGGCAGTAGTATGTGCACTTGAATTAAGAAGAAGGAAGAGAAGTCAATGGGAAAAGAGCTGCATTCAACGACTGCCCAACGGTCAAGCAAAGGGGAGTTTCAAAAATTATATGACGACCTGTGAGTTCATCCGGAAAAATTTTTCAGATACTACCGGATGAGTCTGGCCAGTTTTGTTGCTGATCATCATCATAGTCACAATGTCTTGACAGACATGTTGTGAACTCGTAAAATGCATTACTCATTTTACGAGTTTCTCTTGGGATATCTTAAAGATCTTTAATGCAGTAAGTAGTTTCCCATTTGCTTTCTGCATCCTCATGCCGTTGATCAGTTTTATCTACCGGTTGCACAAGAGCAGCGAGGTAAATCGAATTAATTTATATTTTAGAAGAAATTTCTCAAATTAAGAAACACACAGTACTTGAATAACTAGGAATATATTGAATCGTATCAGCAACAAAACTGGCCAGACTCATCTGGTAGTATTTGAAAAAAATTACCGGATGGACCCGCAGGTCGTCATATAATTTTTGAAACTCCCCTTTGCTTGACCGTTGGGTAGTCGTTGAATGCAGCCAAAATCTCTTTTTCCGTTGACTTCTCTTCCTTCCTCCTTAATTCAAGTGCACCTACTACTGCCACCTAGTTGAAGATCATTTTGAAACTAAACGGTTTAGTTGTATGTGTGCGAGGTCTCAATAGAATCAATTCAGTTGCGTCTATGTGCGGGGTTTGCACGCAATCACGACCAAACAGTTGCGCAATCGAAAGTTGCAGGTCAGCGCCAGGCCTTACGGGATGAATCAAATCGACCCCAAGTAACTGGCTACCAACACTCAGCCAAACATGATAGCTCCACCACTCGTCCGTCGAGAAAATGCCCTTCTGAAAGAATATAACAAATCGAAACAAATCTCTCACTGCCAATCCATCAAGATATACCTGATGTCTCTTTGCACAGATTACGGTCCAGAAAACCATCAATTACAACAGCTCTCCAACTTGAGTCTGATGGTTTCAAACCTGCAGTTAAATTTGCATAAATTTGGGCGACCTAAATACCAAAAGAAGTAAACAGTAATCTAACTCTTGGTCAACAACCCCGTGGTTTTGAGCTTTACCGAAAGGAATGGTCAACCCCAAACAGAATTCACGCGTCGCACGAAGTGTGCCCTGATTCGTTGTTTAAATGGAGCAAGCGGGAATCCCCACGAAGCGACTGCGGAGCGAGACGCCAAACTCAGGCGTAATTATAGTGGCCTTAGAGCATATCCATGCAACAGCAAGGACTTCATCCAGAAGCATATCCATGGAACAGCAAGGACTTTATCCAAGCCAAACCATCAGTCGTAGAATGGATTTCCAGGCTTGATACTAGTATGTAGCCTAGTTCCTATTAATATCGCAAAAAAAGCAAAAAGGAAATAAAATAAAGCAAAAAAACTGTTTTACATTTTTAGGACTTTTCTTATGTGTAGCATAACTCTTTAAGTCCCGAATTACGAATCTATTTTTAATTTTATTGAAAAAATACAAAACATAGCACAAAAGTGAACAAATAAACTGATAATCAGCTTTACACTGGTTTAAAAATACATTTTTTTTCCAAAAAATGGTGGCCATCTAGGGTAACCAGAAGGACTGCTCAGTACTGTGGTACAGAAAATACTGAGACAGTTGATACCCTGAGTAGCACGCAACATTTCTGTCACGCATGATAGAGGTTCGTCGTCACTATCAGCTCCAGTACCTTGAAAAGATTTTTTGGTGTCTTTTTTTACATCTGTGTCATCAGCATCGACTGCTTTGGTCATTGGCCTCGTGTTCTATGTAGGCTTTGTTACTGTTTCTTCCCGGTGCCACTCTAGGAACAGCACTGTTAACTGGAAGCCAACAGTGGAGGCTTCGGTGTAATTACTAATGTTTTGTATGACAGACAAATTTTCGTCAGTTTCCAAGCGTATCATTGTCGATCTCATCTTCATCCCCAGGTAAATAGTCATCCGCTATCTGAAGGAATTTCTGCTACAGTATGATATAGATCATCTACGCCCATCGCTTTGAGCTTTGCAACAGTCCACCGTGTCCTTCCTGGAATAGTAAAAAAACATCTCATTTGATACACCCCTGTATTGAAAATATCTGCTTCGGACGTCCATTATCTATACTATCTTTGAGAATCACAAGGTCAGTTCACCTAAAGATGATTGAAGATATTAAATCAATCAAAACGTTGTGATTCTCAAGAATCGTATAGACAATGGAAGTCCGAAACATATAATATATTGAAACATCTACGTTGTCTATAAATTTCAAACACACCCCTGTATATTCCTGGTGGTTAGTCGGTATAGCCACCACTAACAACGTGTCCCGAAAATCAAAATTACAATATAATTATAAAATTTAGGATGATATGTGAAAACGGACAATAATTGGTATTATTACTTACCAGCCATATCAAATTTCTCTTGGTTTATTTCACATTAAACACCTATCAAGGTTTAACGCGTGCACCACGGCTCTTGCAATAACCATGATCAGCAGATCGAAATAGACGCGAACAGACTACAGATTTTTTTTCCTAGTAGATAGAGATCTGAATATCACAAAACAGCTGGTGGTTGACCCATCGAACAATTAGGACTTTACTGAATTTGTGGTTAAATGACATGACCAGTAGGACGCAAAGGGATAACCATACGCTAAATAAAATCTACTGTTCAAATCCGGAAAAATCTGACATCCATGGGAATCGAATTCGCATCCCTGCAATTGGATAACGTAAATTCCAGTTACAAGCTTTTTTTACAGGACGGTCTATTTGAAATAAGAAAGCTTATTATATTTTGGGGCAAATGATATGCAACATATACAACATTGTAAGTACCACCGTAAGATGGGCTGTATTATAAAACGCTCATACCTCAAAATTCAGGGAAAACGTGCAAACTGTTTCCGAGATAATTGAGGCGTTCTATAATTGTTAAGACTCACTCTGTATGTAACTCAAAACTGTTGAGACACTTTCGCAATTAGTTTTTCAAAGTAGCAATAGTCAAATTAAATAAGTATCAAAAATACTCTTCCTATCATCCCGATTACATTGCCCATAAGTAGTAGTATTAGTAAAATAATGAGCTCTGCATGTATTAATTAGTAAAGTAATAGGGTACTCCTGTAGTCTGTCTGGCCAAAAATAATAGTTGTGATAATATGCTTGAAGAAAAATATTCATAGACTCATTCTTACATTCATAGATTTATGGAGCCAAACATAAATAGGCAGGTAAATGTTTGTTTCATGTAGCATCGTTCCTGCTGATAATTATCCTATTGAATCAAAATCCATTTAGACTAAACTATCTCGCTGAGTCTTATGAGGAATGCTGGTTCTAGCTACAGATGAATCAATAAAGTAATTTTGATAATGTTCCCAAATATTTTCTGAGTATTTCATATAAATAAGAAATGATGAGGATGCAAATTAATTTGACTTTTAGGACCTGCTACTTTGTGATATCATTTTTCTGTGAAATTACAAATTATTAAAACTTTGCTCAAGCGTGAACGACAGAGTGAAGCTACGCGTGGTTTGTGCCTAGTGTCCCATGAATCTTCTTACCAGTGCTCACATGTATTAAAATAATACGAATCAACGTAATGTGCTATTTAATTATATACATATAACTAACCGTTTGGTAACATTATGCGTATTAATATTCAATTCGTTAAAGGAATTACACAAACAAAACTCAGAAAACTGAATTCAGCCTAATGCTTTTTTCCAGCTTCCTTCTCAACTCGACCAGTTCTGGATTAGATGCTAATTTTCTAACCTGCTCATGTGGCAAAAGGCTTCTAAGACTCTTCTATTTTAGTATCATCTTGCTATCCTCAACGAAGTGTATTAAATTCTCTTATCTTCCCAACTCTTGCTGCTCATTCTTCCTCAGTTTATTTCCTCTTCAAGCCTGTTCCTCTTTCATCTAACATCTGACAGCTGACACACGTTTTTGCATTTCTGGTTTTCAATTCACCAATGATTTTTAAAGTCCGATTGACATTTGCTTTTGGTTGGGGTCGTATTGGTGGATTTGTCTTTCTGGTAGAGATTCACGACTTGACTTGATTTTCAAGCTACTTGATATCAAGTCAAGTATTTGTTTTCGAAATTCAAGTCAAGTAGTTACACATCAAGCAACTTGAATATTAAGTTTTTCAAGCTAACTGCTTGATTTTTCTTGAAAAAATAATTCTTTTTTGATATTAATCTGATTAACTGCCAAAACGCAATAACAATAAAAATCTATGTATATGAAGATGTAACTTAGTTAAATAATGAATGAAATAATATGAAATAAAAATACGAAATATTCTGAATTCTGACAATAATACATAGAAAAACAGCAAACTCAAATGGGGGTGGGTTGGCTCAGTGGTTAGAGTCGAGGGCTCGTGACCGGAAGGTCCCGGGTTCGATCTTCGTTAAAGGCGGAAATTTATTTCTGGTTTTGTCAATCAAAAATAGATATCCATAAAAAAAGTTCAGCGAAGAATCCCCACCTGAGCCTTGGCTTCTAATTAACAGTGCTGTTCCTAGAGTGGCGCCGGGAAACAGTAACAAAACAAAGCCTACACAGAACACGAGGCTAATGACCAGAGCAATCGATGCCGATGACACAGAAGTAAAAAAAAATTGATATCCTTATGTGCCATCCATGATTTGAGACACATAAGACTTCTAACGGAGTTCTCAACTAATCGATTTCCTGTTTTGGTAAGAGTTAAGGCAGCTCTAGAGAACTGCCTTTCAACTGGAGCTGAAGAAGCTGGCGTTGCCAAAAAGTCTTTGGCCATTGCGGCAAGGTTTGGAGAAATATATTCGTGTCTTTTCCACCATTCTAAAATATCTTCAGTACTGTCCCTTACCGCTTGAATACTATTTATAATCTGTTCATCGGTTTCATCTCGATCGGGTTTATTGTCAAGTTCCATAGCCCACGAATCTAGTCTATCGAGCAGCATATTAATGCAAAAATGATAGAAATACTCTTACAAACATTAAGATACTGGCAAATTCGTTCAATTAACAACCATTCTGTGTCGGTTGGCTTTAAAGTTTTAAAGTCATCGGGTGCCTGCTTGCTGTCGTAACCTCAGTGATTCCTCTATTTTAACGCTTCGATTCGCATTTTACAGATCGATATCAAGTAATACAAGTGGTTTGATTTTACTTGGTATCAAGTCAAGTAGTTCAGATCGAAAATCAAGTCATGTCAAATATCAAATTTTCAAAAGCTTGAGCTTTCAAGTCAAGTATTTAAGAAAAAACTCAAGCTACTTGGCTTGATGAATCCCTACTTTCTGGTTACCCAGATACCAGTCAGGGAGAAGTTAGGGAAGAATAGGAAAGGAAGAAAGTTCGTTGGTTGGACAGAGCTACTTGACACATCCAACACATCCAATTAAAAGTTAAGCAATTTTGGATTTAACAGCATAAACGTTTAGTTCTTTCCCAAATTGTGTACATTGATTTCGATAACACTGCCAGCCCCATCCTTGCATACTTGCGAACTTGCTCGATTGTGTATTCCACCTCAATATACAACAGAAAGGTTACTTTGCGATTCCGCTGGACATTGCACTTCTGATAATTCACACATGAGACCTAGATTTGAGGTCAATTCCTGTTTCTGGATACACCCTTATCACCACCTCATGGGTTTTTATCCCGTGGTTCACTTCTCTCGTGAGTTACAGTAGTGTGATTTTATATTCCTTTTTGAAAATATCATCAATATGAGCTCATCTATACGCCCACGAAGTGTAACTAACCCTCCACCAAACACCCTGTATGTATAGAAAATGATAAGTAAAGAAATATTAGATATTTTGACTTACAGAGCTTGAAACTAGGTATACGAAATTACTCTTCTTCATGAAATTGCAAACAATCAAAGATTCGCCCAAGCGTAAACATAATAGGAAGAATTCGTGCCTAGTATCCCATGAAATTTTTTGCCAACGCTCACCTGGTATTAAAATAATATAAATCAGTTGAGTTAATTGAATATAATTAACTGTATGATAAGATCATCCCTATTCACAATAATTGCATAAGAAGAAGTATCCAAAACTCAGAAAACTGCTTTTAGCCTCATGTTTCTTTTTTCCTCCAGCTTCCTCCTTAACTCAACCAGTTCTGGATTAGTTTCTACACTTCTGATGCTTTCTCGTGGCAAAAGGCTCCTGAGGCTCTTGCATTTCGGTATTCTTTTACTATCTTCAATGAAGTGTTTCAAATTCTCTATCATCTCTTGCTGATCCGTCTTCTTCTTGAGTATATTCTTTCTTTTCTCCTCAAGCTCCTCCTTCATATTACATCTGGCAATTGCCAGACGTTCTTGCAGTTCTGCTATTGACATTTCGCACATCAGACCCAGATTTGGGGTTTCGGTTGGGTCAAACTCCTTTTCAGCATTCACTCTCATCGCTACCTCATGCAGGGTTTTTATCTCGTTGATAAGGTCTACTTTTCTGGCCAGCTCTTTGGCCTGCTGTTCATAAGCGTTCTTCAGCAGTGCCTGCAAGTGTAAGATTTAGGTGTTGATATATATTTTGGAACAAAGTAACTGCAAGATGCAAAGCTAAGTCGCATTTGGGAAGTGGTAACTTTTGGTTGTATTTATTAACGCTTTTAATTAACTTGTAATGTATATACAGGGTGGGACACCACGACGATTAAGGCAAGCAATATATCGGAACCGGCAGTAGTAGCGAATTATAATTTTGAGGGTGTAAATTAGAGCAAATATAGTATCTTTTCTTAATATTGTGTCACCCAAAGAGGTATTTGTTTTGATCACGTGACATCGGATTCAAAAATTTTAATGGGACACCCTGTATATTTGTAACTTTTTGTATTCCTCCCGATAAAACAATTTCAACAAACTGCACACTTGAGGTCTAGAGTGATTAATTCAAGAGCTACAGGTACTTAAAGGATGGTACCATTACCATTGATTACAAGCATGTACCCCAACAGGTAAATTATTTTGGTAGTGTTTCATAATGGTAGTGTAGCTCTTGAATTGATAACTTAAGACCCCAAGTGTGCTAGTCTGTTGAAATTGTTTTATCGGGAAGAATACGAAAAGTCACAAATATACAGGGTGTCCCATTAAAAATTTTGGATCCAACGTCACATGATCAAAAACAAAAACCTCTTTGGGTGATACGATAATAAGAACAGATACTGTATTTGCTCTAATTTACACCCCCAAAGTCATAATTCTCTACTACCGCCCAGTTCCGATATATTGCTTGTCTTAATCGTCGTGGGACACCCTGTATGTATGCATGTATGTTTGTTCGGGTGAAATATTGCTGCAAAATTTTGCAGCAGATATCTTCAACCGATTGAGCTGAAATTTTGTATACACGTTTAGTTTGGATAAGAATACACGATATGCTATGTGACGTCATTCTAAATTCAATATGACGGACCAGCCAAGATGGCGGAATAGTTATTCTTTTATGGTTTTCTACAATATGGGTATCAAATGAAAGAAGTTAAAAGTAATTCGCAAAATGATTTGTCATTAATCTGAATCCAATATGGCGGAACATTCAAGCTGGCGGAATAGTAATTTTTTGTGCACTCCTACGATATGTGACTTGTTGGGACTAACCCGAAAAATAATGTGACCTAATAATAAATTCAATATGGCGGACCATTCAAGATGGCGGAACAGTTATCTTTTATGCACTTCTGCAATATGGGTATCAAATGAAAGTGCTTGCAGAAAATAATTAGAAAAATATTCTGACATGACTCTTAATCGATATGGCGGACTTTTGAAGCTTTTTATGCTTTGCTATAGTCTGGGTATTAAATAAAAGGGTTCTCTAAAATATTGAAAATGCAAGTTAATGAAGAGCTAGTCCATTCAAAATTAACCGGCAAACGAGCTTGCAACTGTGATGCGTTAAATGAGACGAAGAGACTCAGAAACCTTGTCAGCGATAGCTAAAAATAATTAAATAAAAGCAAAAGGCTGTTTTAATAAAAAACTTTTATTCAAATGCTACAAAAATAAGAAAATAAAATTGTCCTTGAAAATTTTTACTATCAAGTTGTAGCCTCATTACATACAATTTATATGATCATAAAAGCTTGTTGCGCGATTTACTTGCGTAAAAAACTGTTTTTCTTTTAATTGAGTGTATAGTTTTTTCTGGGAATAACAAAGATAGTCATCACTTTTAAATTGATGTCCGATACTTTGAAGATAGTTACTATTTATGTGGTGGTGAATCGAAAGGTTATCTCTTTATACTAGTTCTAAGACGCACTATGCTGATTCTTTCCATCATGGCTTAACTTTTATGCTGCTATATAGTATATATGGTGATATGGTACAGTGGTTAATTTCTTAAACCTAATTAATAATAATAGACTTTATTCATGTTAACAGTTAAACTTATTTTGTACTGTTGAGAAGGCGAAGTTCAGCTATAGAGGCCCGGCCAAACAGAGGGCGTTCCGGCGTTCTCTAACGCCGCGTTACAGCATTCCGTTGTTTGTACCAAACAGGCCTGTTTGACGGGTTGAGCAAAAGCGTTACGCCAATTTTTGTCAAGATATCTAGTGATTCAAACATAGATGAACTAAAGGCCCGGTCAAACAGAGGGCATTCTAGAACGCGGCGTTACAGTGTTCTAGAACGCCGCGTTACAGCGTTCCATTGTATTGTTAGAGAACGTCGGAACGCCGCGTTCTAGAACCTTCTCTGTTTGACCGGGCCGTAAGCTGGTCTTCCATTAAACCATTATATTACAATTATACCTTTAGAATCATTTCACCTACCTTACATTGTATTTTCAGTGCGATTCTGAAAACAGTTTGAATCAACTTTATCGAAGTGTAATCTTTGACAGGTTTACTTAGTTTTTTGGCAGTATTATTTTCAAAGCAGACTGTATAGTAACTCAGGTTCGATCCCTTCGCATATCGTTTCTTACTAACACTAATATTGTTTGTCTTTTGATTCATGCTAATATTTAATTTTTTGACGTTTTAAAGCGCAAAGAATTTTGGAGGGCCCACTATTTGGCAAATGTGTATAATTCTAGTCGTGTCTAAAACGAGGCGTCGGGTGCAATGTGCAAGTTACAATACTCCACTAGATATTCTTTGAAATAATAACTGTTGAGTGAAACTGATAATATTGTTGAATCCTGGGCGAACTTTTTTCTCTCTCTAATTAAAAGCATGAGATGTGAACCTAAGTTATACCTATATAGAGAACATAGGACACCGACAAACAAGTTCCCAATATCGATTGTTTAATATAAAGGAAAGTGTATAGGTAATATGTTACTTTTCGAGTTCTTCAAGTTACGATTATTACTATTCGTATGTATGTATGGATGTATTTGCCGGTTATTGACATGAATACCCTAAATAGAAATTCATCGACGTACACATAATGTGATAACAATAAACGTTGACCATGAGTATTGCGAACGACAACAGTTATTCGTAATATTAATGTCAGCCTTGATCGCCCTAGCATGTTCGTAAAACTTTGGTGTTTGAAAAATTATTATAATTTATCTTTTGTGTTTGATGCTCACGTTAGATGTCTTGCTTTCATAGCTAAGTGTTCTTTAGATGTTTCTATGTATTGTGTCATCAGACTACGATCAGAAATCATTGTTATAATCACATTCGTCGAATCAGTATAAAAAAGTTGTCGACGCCAGTATTTTTCTGAGCACTGAAATTAGAATGAGACCCTAAATAAAGTAATACAAAAGATAAAATTCATTTTATTTGTGAAAGTTCGATTGGTTCTCGAAAATCAACCACTATATAAAGTGACAAAGCAAAATCAAAATATAAATAAAATCTTTTTTTAATCGACGATATCTATATAGTATATGCTTTTAAATATAGGACAACGGGACAATTATTTAATTATCTCTGAATAATTAAGCAAACATAAGCTACAACAAAAACAAAAAATATAGCCCAAAGTAAAAAATATAACCTAAGGTTCAATTTAACTACCCTTTTCTGAGATTATTCAGCTATTATTACCGTATATGACTTACCTTAGTTTCATATTGTAGCATTCTGACTTGCTCCTGTTTTTCTTCGAGGACATTTTTCCCACTCTCTTTTGCGTTCTGCTTTATTTTCTGACACTTTTCGACTTGCGCTTTTATTTTCTCCTTCTGTTCTTCCTTCCACCTTTCTAGTTGATCAGCTAGATCTATTTTAAACTGTTTAATCTCCAGTGTTTTCATTTTGTTCATTTCAACGACCCTCTTCTTCGCTATTATAGCTTCTTCGTACGTAAGTAGGCCCTGAAGATGCTTGCGTTGTATATCCTCCACTTCTTTTTGTTCAGTTTCTCTTCTTTCTTGGTCTTCAATCTCCAGTACTCTCAAATGATCACAACCTCCTCGTATTAGCTCATCAATTTTATTTATCTCATCATCCCGTTCTTTCAAAAGTCTTGCAGCTTCTCTCAAAGTAGTGGTGAGGTTACGTTTAATTTCAACTTCCTTTTTCGGGGGAACCTTTTTAGCTTTCACTACAAATTTCTCCAATGGCTCGGGAGGAGGTAATTTCTTAGCCTCTGTGAGCCTTTTGGAGACTTTAGAAGCTTCTTCGAGTAAATCTAATGCTTTTTTGTAATTTTCTTGATATAACTTTTCCAAATCTGCTGGAGTGGGTTTGGAACTAAGAACACGAGCGATTTTTTCGCAAGATAGACAGATAGGCGTGTTAAATGGTGGCCTTGGTGGCTTCAAATTGGACGTTTTCTGTTCTCTTCTTATGGGACTGGGTCTTATCTTCACCATTTTGCATGTTCCACTCATTTCCATGCGGTGCAGAATCTGATGTATCACTCCAGCTCTGTTCATAAAGGGATACATGATTTTGTTCAAGGCGTAGTCATTTTCAAAGTGAAGGCAAGCTGAAGTAGCAATCGATGGGTAGTTTTCCTCTGACGATAGAAATTCTAAAAGACGTTTAATGTAGAAGGCCGTCTTGCAGTCAATTTCTCTAGAATTTTCGTTGTCTAGGAGGAACATGATAAAAAACACAATTTGCTTCATGTGGGAATGATTTGCCAATTTGATGTTCCTGCTGCGTTGGAAATCCAAGGCCACATCGTTGACGAAGGCCTCGTGGTTTATATATTGAAGAAAAACGTCATATGTGCTGTCGATTTCCTTCTCCTCGCTCTCTTCTATACCTTTAGTTTTCTGTTCGATGAAGTCCACAGGTGTCACGTTCTTGGTATGGTGAAATTTTGTTAGCAGTTTCTGAAGCTTTGTCAGTTGATTTGACATTTTGATTTGAAATCATAAAGTGACAGGTCATAGCATGTGAGGTTTATCAGGTTAGACTTATATAGTTCCTTCTTCTTTCCACTAAGACCTTGTCCAGAAGGGACGAATTCGCCGCGAAACGTTTCACGCAAATCCATTCACGTCAGCGAGATACTAGGCGTCAAAATGTCGCATTCACAAGCATCGCGCGAATTCAAAATAAGCGTTAAAATCGTTTACACTTCGGCAGGCTCTCGAGAGATACTATACACGTTTTGTTGCGTCCAGTTAACGCGGGAACTAAAAGCGACCGCCTCGTCTAACTCCATGACTCTTGCCTCTTACCAAATTCGTCCCCAAATGCTCGCTCATTTGTACGTTCCTTATAAACGCTGAACAACGATGATCGTGAGTTGACGTTGACGTCTTAATTACGTTATTTCCTATGAAAATGTCTTAAAGTGGTGATACACGTACGAGCAAGTACGCGTACTTATGGCTCGACGACTTTTTGCGCCTGTGTGTCACCGTAAGTACGCGTACTTTAAAACCGTCACGCAAACCGCCGGCGATCCAACTGGTTTGAAATATTGCTCGTAGCTTGTCTCGACTCGTACTGCGAGCCGCGGGCCACCACTCTGTTTCAGCAGGCCATCGATGCGCAACGCTTGTTGTGTTTGGCGTTTGTTAAAAGTTTTGTTTATTTAGGAAAATTATCAAAATGATGAGTGATTTCAGCTTCACGTGAGTCACCGACGTCGAGCCGAGTAAGTTCGCAAACTTAAAAACCGGGTACTTAAAGTTCGTACGTGTGTCACCCCTTTTACAGCCCGCTCACACGTTGCGGTCAAATCACCGTTTCGAAAATTGTAACCAACCGAAGCAAACAGAATGTGTTCACACAATTGTTGGAAACAGACTTGCAGTCGATCCCGGATTCTCGGTTCATCTTTAAATTCGGTAAAATACCCGAATCGGTGTGTGTCGTGTGAACGGTCTCTTACTGCATATCTTGAGAAATTAACTTCATCATCAATAAATACAGTTAAAGAATAAAAAACACACCTTTAAAGAAAACTGGACTAAAACGTAAAAAATTAGTTAAAGTAAATTGAGCGTAAAACGATAATTGACGAAGAAAAGAATAATGATCGAAGGATACTAGCACGATTGTAAAAAAGCATCCGTAATGTGGCAGAGAGCGCCCAATTACTTTTAAAATAAGCTTAAAACAATAATGAACGAAATATACTAGTAATACTTGTGAAAAAATCATCGGGTGCTCGATTTACGAATAATATGGCACAAAGCGCCGACGCCTCTTCCACAATCATGCTAGTATATTTCATTCTTTGTTGTTCTAAGTTTTTATTTAAATTATTTCTAACGTTTTAGTCCGCTAGACGTGGTTTTTAGTTTTTAAACTATATTCGTTTTTAATTGTTTTCATCACGTTATCATTGAATCGTGTTTTTTTTGACCTTTTTGAAATCTTTTTATCAATACTCTGTGTAATGAATATCAAGACTTATTCTTCGTAACTAAAATCGACATTCCTGAATAAATTTCACAAAAATACCAGGTCCCAAAAAGTTGGATGTGGCATGTGACACCTTTTAAGCTGTCGCATGTCTCCGTTACGTCTTTGTGCAATATTAGCAAACTTTAAGGCTGTCTTTAAAGCCTCGTGTCCACTATCAACTAAAATTGCTAGAGTTACTCCCACAAGTCACTTACGTAGCGTGTGCACGACGTCATTAGAGAAATATTGCAGCCTGTTTTATTATCCATTATGAATTTCGACTCTCTGAGCTCCAGCAAAAAAGTTACAGTATTGTAAACTTCGTGCTGGAAGTTTTAGCGCATTGCTAAAATGGGCCCCCTCAATGTTTAACACTCGTGAGACTTGTCAAGTGGCTATTCTCAGTCAAAATAAAGGTGAAAGCACTAGAGCGACATTATGTAGCGTGGTGGTGTGACGTCACGGAGGTGTTGTAAACCTTTCCACCGAGAAGACATGAAATGTAACAATGGAGTGAAGAGGAAAGTTAAATGCTGATACAAAGATATTGGGCTAGGCATCTAACATTGATCATATGTCAGTTTCAGCTATTTAGACAATTCACGGGGATTCTAATGGTGCGCAACCATAGGAGAGTCGTGGTGACGCGTTAAGTTCACCCACTTCGGTGATGGTGGTGAATATTTTTCACATCGAAATGTAAAGTGTCATCTCTTGCAATCCCTTTGTACTGGATAATGTCCCGTTCCACACACGCACGAAGCGAGACTTCTCGGTTAAAGTTCGAAAATGCAGGGTTGCGGAAGTAGAGGTGGGTCGGAGCCCTGGGGGTCACATACGACGCTACGATGATACGAACAGTTGTAGGGAAATTCAAACCATCTGAGAATTACAAAAGAATAAAGAAAGTGGCTCATAACTCAGTGAATTTTATGGTCAAACTCGCTGCAAAAATCTAAACTAAACTTTTATAACTCTACGTGTCTTAGCAGCGGCACATTTTACGCGATCGCGACACAAATCACACTACTGTTTAGAGAAAACTCAGGGCTATATTCACGTTTAAACCGTAATTTCATCGATATCATACAGGTGGAGAAAAAAGCATCCAAGAAAGCGTTCCTTTAATTAAGTTGAGCAGTTTATTTATATTATCTGAATTCATAACACATATCAGTGATCTAGAAAATAATGGCAGAATACATAAATGAACTTCTCAGAGGCCTCAATACTTCCCTCAGTGTTCCAAGTGTATTGAAAGCTATAATGAATGAAATCGCCAGTATATTAAAGGGTTTAAATATAACGTTTAAAACGTTATTAGTGATATATTGTTATTTTAAAATACAGTGGTTAGCATAACAAGGAATATCGTTGGTTTCTCGTATCTCACACACTCACTCACACATTTTCCCCAGTAAATTCATATTGCAGCGATAACGAAAACAAGCTTGGTGCTATTTTTGTACATTACTCGCTATAATCATTTTCGTTCACGTAGCACATTTCAGTTTTGTGACGACATTATAATGACGTATTAAAACGCTGTTTTTGGCAGCCTACGCTATTTTCCAGCATCACTTTTGGTGAACAGATCAATTTTATAATGGTTACGCCTGTTGACGAAATTTTTCGAATAGTTTGGATGATTAATCGTCTTTGGGGGTTTTCGTCTGGATAGGAATTTGCTGCGTTACGCAATACTGTATAGCTGTCATAAGTAGATAGAAAATACACATCTGTAATGGATTGAAATAGATGGAAATTATTGTGATAGTGATAGGATAGAATTGTAATTTATATGTATAAGTTAACATTGCATGAACAATTTTTCTTACCCAGAGTGATTTTTTTTCACTTTCTACATCGATAGGTAAAACACTTAAAAAAAAACAAATTTGAGGAATCTTTGAAATTTTTTATTTATTGCTAATTACTCCGCCGCCCATTCGCCGATTGCCAAAACTATAGCAGCATTACCTGCTACGACCCCACAGCGGCATATTGCTGCCCAAATTTTATAACAATGCATGCAGCGGTTACTGAGATTACGAGGCAGAGGAACGGCAATAGACAGACAGCCGAACCAACGGAAATGCGTAACCTGGATTTTCGTTATGCAGATGTCACAAAACGCCAAAAAAGCGTATTATCTCAAAAATATATTTTCGATTGATCTATCGGTGTGGGAAGTAAAACGAACTCATATTGACAAAAATCCCGTAGAAGCGCAACACACCTGTATATTTGACTAACCTTTACTTAGAAAGCAACTGGATAGGCAGAGGAGGAATGAAAAGAGATCAAGAACAGTATCACCCAATGACCCATGACCGTGTGTACTAGAAATCTCACCTAATTTTGATCTTCCACGGGAAACAAGAGCTATCCTCAACAGAATGTGGGAACTTCCGCCTTAAATGGACTAAAATACAATCTCCTCGGTGTGAATCCTAGGACAATAATCAAACTGTATCAGCATTACAACAGAATGTGTCATGAGGGGTCACCATGGAGTCAGCAAGGCGATTTTGTATACATGACTTCTAGTGTCTTTAATTATGTACAGAGTTTAAGTGTCAGTTGCAATTCGCTTTTTTATATTTATATGACCTAAATCAGAAACTAATCAAAAAATAAATAAACATGATTCAAAAATAAATAGGTTCCAACTACAATACCATCAAACATACATAAATAGGTAGAGTAGCTCAGATAAGAATCATGATCAGTATACATCCGACAATAATAACTCCTCAGGATCCCAAAAAGACTAATAGTTTTTTTTATTATTGCAGGTGAACCCAGGATCCCCAGCAGAGCGAGCTGGTCTTGTACCAGGGGATGCAGTGATCAAAATAAACAATGTGGATGTATACAACTTAAAACATAAGGATGCGCAAGATGTGGTTGTGAGAGCAGGTCCAGCTTTTGAAATGACAGTACAACGGTGAGTAGATACCCAAAATTACATTAGTTAAAGTATTTAATCGCTTATTTAACGCAAAGTAGATGTAGGCGTAGTCCCAAACACCTTATAGGAAAAAAACTCGGCATTTTCATTCTTATTATCCCTAAATCCAAACAGCGTCTCTTCATTAGACATGCCGTCACTTTAATCAACAAACTGTGTAATGGTAATTTTAGACAGAGTGTTCTGGTATGGTAGTCCAGTATACTAGCACCCAAACCAGTCCATGTGATGCTATTCTTACACGATGTGTGCATGTGAGGCACCAAGAGATGGAAGTATTTTTCGTATTTGAGGCTTACTGTGGTGGTATATAAGATAGAATCAGAAATTTCAATATTTTATGTATTTAAAAAAGAAGTGTGATGGTCTTTATAAAGTTTATGTGCTATTTTGGTACTTAAAACAAAATTCGATTCCTACAGACTTATACGAAGAATTGGTGAATTGAAGCTAAAATCCATGCGTTAATAAGCTGTTTGGTTTTAGTAACTACAATGTTTATTTTATGTTTCTGGATGGGTGAGCTTACAATGAACTGGCGAAAGCTTGGTTAGAGAACGATGACTGCAGGCCAGCAAAAAGGTTTATAGTAGGCTTATAAAGGCTTATACAAAATAAACTGAGACGGTAACAGTTAACCAACCAAATGTTAAAAAACACCTTTTAATAGTTTCTTTGCTGCAAGAGAAAACTTCAACAGTTCAACACCACGTGCACTTGCACAGACATTGCACATCACATAAAGCGGAGATAATAGCAACAAATTTGTCACCGGTAGAGGTAAATAGAACGAAATGTTGCCGCGATGGCGAGTACGTAAATTGGTTCAAGAATGAGGAACAATCAACATGTCAAGGCGACAAGCGCGCCCGACGCCAGGCGGCGAAGCGTATCGACGCTGGCCGAACAGCCCAAGAGCCAACAGTTCATCAAATCATGGCCGCCAAGGCCTTACACAATACAATCAATGTCCATCAAACAATTTACACAAAAATGTAGCTGAAGCACAATTTCTACGCTTCCCTAAATTTACTGTCAGATATTATATTTAGGGCCGGATGTACAAATGCGGGTATAACACGAGCTTCGTTAAACTTAAGCTCAGCTAAGCTCAGGCTTAAAGTCGATACCCATTGTAGAAACGTCGGCTTAGTTGAACCTGGTTGATAAATCAAATTCACTACGGTTGGCACCAATAAAGCAATATGTACTGTCATAATCATCAGAAAAATTACCTTTTACTTCCCACACCAATAGGTGAGGGGAGTATTGTAATCGCGAACATTTTCGATTTTGAGATACTACGCTTTTTGAGCGTTTTATAACTTCTACCCCCTAAATACTTTAATCAATGCTTCTACATAACGAAAATCCATCTCACTTATTTCCGTCTTTCTACCCTCGTAATCGCAGTAACCGCTGCATGGATTGTGGGCAAATTTGGGTAGCCATATGCTGTGGGGTCCTAGTAGGTAATGCTGCTAAAATTAAAAAAATCGGTGCATTGGTGGCGGAGTAATTAGCAAAAAAAGACAAAAAAAAATATTCCTCAAACGTCGTTTTTAGGCATTTTAGGAGTTCCTCATCACTTTCTACTTATTTTTGGTAGGGGTAAAATTGGAGTAGTTGGGGGGCTGTAAAACTCAAAAATGTGTTGTATTCATAATAAGCTGTCCATTGACCCGTGAAAGAGAGTCGTAGCGGCGTAATACCCTTTTTTATGGGCATCCAATCATTGCCTTGCCGACTACAGAAACCAAGGGACTTTTCTGATATAAATACATAGGTACGAACATGGTTTTAGATTGTTCTGTATTGAGTAACATGGAAATTATGGAATTGATGTTAATGAAACTTTGCCACAGTATTACTACCGTGCCATGGATGGAAAACGCGTATGGTTTTTAGAAATCGTGTCAGTGGCGGTGCAGCAACAACGAAAAACTAAACATATAAAAACTGCTTAAACTTCATTTTTATGCGTTTTGGGGGTTCCTGATTATTTTCAGTTTTTTTTTGGTGGGGGTGAAATTCGGGTAGTTGGGGGTGACGGCTTGTTAAAGTTTATTGCCTCCAAACTCAAAGTTCATACATATTGGTTCAATTGCACGTTATGTTACGTCATCAAGCAACACATATCAACATTCAAAGTAATGTTATTGTCCTTACGCCACTGATGTATAAGATCCAAATCTATTTGTAATTTTATAGTATCATCAACAGCATTAATACTTTTAATAGTAGTAGTAATAACACAGCCTACATAATATCTCTGAGGATTTCCTATATAAAAATGGTTCCCACAAAATTTGACCTTGGGAGGGTTTATGGATGATTTTACGGCTGTGAGGTTTGGGTAGAGATGCAAAAATGAAAATATCGATACCGGTACCAACTCGATATTTTTTAGCCTCATAGGAGCGTTTAGTTCGTACAGAGAATTTTGTGCAATTGATTACACCGCTCAATAATTATATACCGATACACCTACAAAAGTATCGATACCAGTCTGGAATCACTCAAAAAGTATCTAAGATAAAAATAGTCGATATTAGTGCAGAAGTACAAGTATCGAAGTACCGTTACCATCCCTACAAAAAAATATCCAAAAGTGGGGATGCGCGTGTAATTTCCGCCAACATGAGTTATTGTGCTGGTTGTTTACTATGCTGTGATAATAAGTCAAGGTTATCAACAATCAAAAACAATAAACGGCCAAAAATGGAATCCATTTTGACCTATACCTGATGTAACCAATACTACCTTCAATTTACGATCTGAAAAAAGCAAGAAAGATTCTAGTTAAAGCACTCATTTTTTTTTGTTTAGTATTGCGTGATCCAATAGGTCAGAAGTTTTCGAAAAATCAGTGTAGACTCCCTCAACCAACCATTGTCCGCCGACGAATATTGCTTAAAGCATTATGAAAACCATGTTGATGTACGATCAGTATGTCATTCATGCTATTACAGTTGGTTCTATGAAGTGGGCAAGAAGGATCAAAAGATATCCTATCCTACTGGCCAAGCTTCTTCATCTCCCCATCATTACTCTTGTTAATTGTTTTATCTTTTTAGATTTTGTAGGGGAAAAAATATAGTATCGTTAAAAATACAGTGATAGGTTTACCAATAGACTCCAAACCCAGCGGAAAATAGTCTTTTACTTATACCTCACTATCATTTCCTTTGTTGGGAACATGAACAAAATGTTTACGTGAAATGATGTTCCTATAATGTATTGTCATCAAGTTCCACGCATTTATAATACTGGAAACACTAGCTAGTCAGCTGTTGATTGGATATAGCCAGATAATTAACATCTTCGCGCTAATTTTACCACCCTGTATGCATGTGTGCCGAAAAGCTAATTCTTCAAATCAACGGTGACCTTGTTCGTAAATTCTTTGGTCAGTTGCCCAATATCTCCTATTTTCATCTCCTATGACCACATGAACTTCGACATTTCATCTCTTTTCCAACAGACTTTTTTACAGTGTTGTCGGCTGCAGAGTTTTGGAGACAAAATGAGAGATGTTGTACTACTCTTCTCATTTTCCCACTGCCTATACCTATAGCTTCATACTTTTCAGAACTATCCTCGGTGTTATAACACTAAAATATCATGTACATCAAGATGCTATAAGTGTATTATAATCCGAACTCCATCGTCTGATATTAGAGTACGTCTTCTAGACATCAGACTTAGTTCGTTATGTTCTACCACAAGACACTCATATCTGTAGTATGTAACAGGAAAGATATTGAAGCCGTCTCTGCAAAATACTAGGTCACATTGGTGTGGGCACATTGATAGGCTTGGGTACACAGCGGATCTTTCCGCAAGGAGGAGTTCTGGTCACAACTTAGTAGGTTTTGATCCAGCTCTCGAAATAACCGCGAACTGAACTATAGAAGCCTAACTAAAAAGTGGATCCAAAATCACCACCCTATTAGGTGGCACAGTATTTCAAAGGGCATCTCCACCAGGTGGTAATGGCCTACAGCCGGAGAGAAATGTTTCTGCCTCTCTAGGGAGAGGTGATATGTCTTTTGCCAGGTCATAATAACCTCAAACGGCGCCTGCAATATTAGCAACTCAATGTGGGCACGATTTTGGGAAGAGAAAGATTCCTTGGCTCATATTATATGTTTCTGTAATCTTTAAGATACCACTTTGGGAATAGCCATCACAGAGAAGCGACACAGCATAACGCATGCGTGGGGCTATTGTGGACAAATATCAAACCGTCAAACTCCACGTGTGGCCGCCCAATATCAGCTGATCAAGACATTTGAGGTTATGGTCGTGGAATTGCTCTATATTGTGGATGCGTGTCAGTTCAAGCCGATTCAAGGTCACCAAATAAGGACCCACCGAACATCAAAGGTGCCGACAGGTTGTGTCGCTTCTCTATGGTGGCTATTCTCGGCTATAACTTTGAAACCAGAAGTCTTAAGAGGGGAAGAACCTGAGTCCTAGACCGTACTAGATTTTGCGCTAGAATGATGCAATCGCAATCCAGACACACCCAGAGTATCAGCATAGAGACCACATGGTAATGTGAAAGCAGGCATTTGGATTCCCTCTGGTTTGCGATTTTTAGCGTATTTTCTTAACAGCTTGGCATCCCACTTTATTGATATTTTTTATATAGCTGTCAAATTACTTATCCGGGTACAGTTATTTCGAATTCTCGTAAATTTCACTTTTTCAGCACACTTTGCAAATCACACACTCTTGTTATAAGATAGATGGTATTTTACTACCACTTGCAGCAAACTGTATTGAGGCTAGCACGTTTTCCTGGAAGACAATAGACTGACACTTTTTGAAACTTTCGTGCCATTGGGTGATATTATTCTGAGGTTATTGCTATTCATTCTTCTTCCAGATGTTTACTAGGTAACACCGTCTTTCGCTTCTTAAGCGCTGCAACAAACATTGGTTTTTCACGTTTGAGTGTATTTTCGCCCAAATAATTATGCGCTTCTATCAAGAAACACAAATTTATTTGCTGATAGGAATTGCAACATCTTCAGTGTAGTTTGAGCAAGGGCGTAGCTAGGATTTCATTTAGGGGTGCAGACTACTAATAATGTCAAGGGCGTAGCAAAGAACTTTTTTGACAGTTTTCTAGATAAGTGCGTAAGTTAATGTCAGTAATAGTTGATGTTAACAGGGACCAGAAGGAGACGTTGTTTTGACAGACCAAGGTAGTCCAAAGGTGGCACAGTACAAAGACGTTTATTGTGAAAAACAGTTATTTTTTAGGAATGAAATGTGCTTGCTTACTCCGCGAGAGCGAGATGGGTCCAGTCATTTAGTTCACAGAAAAATCGGAAAAATGAAAAGTACCGTCTGGACTCGAACCAGCGTCTCCGGCATTCTATTTCAGCGCGTTACCAATTTGCTACGGTGCCCCGTACCAGAGCCGATATACAGCGCCGACAACATGGTATCGACTCCACTGACTTCGTCATAGAGTTATTTTTTACATTAGCAGAAAATTTTGAGGTTATTTGCATAACCGTTTGAATGGTTCGCCTTCAATTTTATCTCTGTGTACCAACTTTCTGTGTACACGGATAAGTGGAAAATAATATGTCTGCTTCCCTTAAGGTCTGTTCCGCTATAGGTTATACCATAGTTCGGCTTCATTATTGAAAACATCCAAAAAGTGGTATTGACAAAAAATTTGTAATTTCTGTTCAATATCTATCAGTATCATAATTCAACGTTACACAAGGATGCAGTGACATGAAACCAAAAGCAGGCAAAACGCTGCTCCAGTGTGTATATAAGATATAAGGGAATCTAGACAAAGGAAAACCCATTGCTTCCAAAAATCCCCTGGAGACTCAGACCGGTAGTAGAGCGATGTTGAAGAACTTGTAAATACGTTCTAGTGGAAGTTTCAGTTCTGGCTGAGCCCAACTACGATGATCCTTTATGATATGATGATGATATTATTTTTGCATATTTCCATGTCCATAGACTTTGACTGTAAAGCACTAACAACAGATTACAATATGCCAGAATATTTGGCGACCAAACCAACGCATATAGAGAACCCGCACAAGGCTAATCAAGTACCTCCTCTAAACTATTGACTATAGAACTCCTAGCTACATTTATCGATTCGATCGGACTCGCAGTATGTGATCACCCATATCCTACTAGGGAGGAGGGGCAGCCGCCCCCCCCTGTCGGTACCTGACTACGCCCTTGAGTTTGCGTTAATTAAAAATGATATGATATCCCTTTTAGATATTAAGCATTTCTACTAAAAAGAAGTACTTCGAGAAAACTTAATTACAATAATAAAGTTACCTTACTTAGATGTGGCAACCGCGCTTGAAGTTATTTCTTTGTATTGCAGGGGCGGTCTGACGTGGCGGCCATCGGTCACGCCCACGGGACATGTGCCGGCGCCCTCTCCTGTTATTTCCAACAACATCAGCCCCGTGACCAGAACGTCTCTTGCTGCACCCAAAGGTGACAACTTTGGAGCTGTAGGCACCGGACACAACTTGTCGGCGAAGTCGTTCGCACCACAGGTGAGTAACGTTTCTTTTTACAATTCATCAGTCTGTAGACCGTTACGGAAACAATGATCTGGATCCGGATCGATCAGTATCAGCTCAGTCAGCTGTTTGGTGCGATTTATGATTCCGTGGATTGAACGAACAATGAAAAAGGATAGGTACATCATGGTTAAGAAAAACAGCTACTGATTTGAATAATGCGATCGCGATTACTTACCGTACAAGAGTGAACTGACCCTATTCCTGACCCTGACTGATCCTAGATCACTTTCCGAACGTCAGCATCAGTGATCATTGTGATTGAGCTAACCCAATCATAGTTTCCATAAAGGCATTATATGACTCAATTAGATACATCCTTGGACTATCCACGATAAACCAAATTGCAGGCGAGTGAAATAGTGGTGTATAAGAGTTTAGGGTTCAAATGCCATGTTAGAGAAGGGCTTCTAGAAATGTTTTCGTGCTAAATAATAAGACGATTATAAGTCGGGGATGCACTGAAAATGATTTTGATTGGCGTATGCCCAGTTAAGTGATAGCCATATGAAGAAATATATAGCTGTTAATTATAGGAACACTTTTGCAACAAAAAATTCTGTAAAACGGGTGTACCTAGCTACTCTACTTGTGTGTGATGATTATAGTGAGATTTGTTATGAGCAAAGTTACATTGGTGACGTAGTAGTCGACCACAGCTCTCAGTTGGTATCAGTTTTTCTCGAATTCCCTTTTATGACGACCCTTTATGCAAACTCAAAGTGTCCATGTATGTCATAATTAGTCACGGAGGGCGTGCCAAGTGTAAGTGCAAGGTCGTATTATGCATTGCACCTTCCTCCCCCAATAATGTCGCCACTCGCCAGGTACCCCCTCGGGAGTCACCATCCTTAGTCCACACCTTGTTCTAGGACATCGTTTCGAAATCTGGAACTGCTCCTAAGAAGCAGAAATTCTATAAGTGGAGTTACACTATTTAAAAAAAGCTCTGTATGAATCATGGAACTGAAAATAGGACAAATTACTCATTGGCTCATGTTAATTAGCCTATGTAAAGCTTTGGAAAGGTCAAACTAGTAGACTTCTCAGCTATTTTTTGAGTAGCAATACTAAAGGAGATTAATAACTGATGTTCAATGTTTTAGATTCTGACTCGTAGGGACGAACCACGTCATATTAATGTATGTACGAATTTTGCTTACAATGCTTGATGTATCACTTGTTTTTAAGGAACCTCGATACATCTCGTAGCTGAAGGTCTTACGCTATACGTAAGCATGTACTTCCACTGCGTATATTGCATTAGAGGTTACAGTACTTCTGTAAAGAGTGCTCTTGCTGAAAGTTTACTTATCTTGGTGGAAGATAAATCACCTTTTGAGATTGATTCAGTTTTGGATTTGGTTACCTGTAATCACATGTAGTAATTGTACCCAAACCAAGATTGTACTTAGATCTTCTTGACGGTAGTGCTGCTGTGCCCGCTGTTTGAGCCTAAGAAAAAGTGCTTTGGTATAGTTTTGCAACAACTGAGCTGAGAAAAAACGAAGGAGGTATCAAGATTTAAGCAAAAAAATATAAAAAAGTCGATAACCTGGCAACGTCGAATTTTAGTGCAACACTATTTTTGGTGTGAACTAAAGATCAGAGAGTACAATCACCCCAATAAAAATAAGTTTTTTTGGGACACCCTGTACACTTCAAATTAATTTTGAAATGTGGTCATTCTATCCTCATTAACATAACGTCAATCAAATTTTTTACTGAGTTAACAATATAGCTACAATCGAAAACCGAAATCTTAAATGGACACCCTGTATATAATCTTTACATTTATCATAAAAAAATGTTTTATTCAAAACCTCATTTCCTGTCAATATCGACAAGTACTCTGTTAAGCAGGACAGTATCTGCTGATCTTTACCGTGCGTGAAACGAAGCACTGGAAAATAAGTTATTATTTGTTCTTCCAAAATACTGTCTCTTCTTCTGTACGGAGAAGTGGTTATGTTTGATTATTTCAATGTTAACCCTATCTTTGAAAGGACGTAACGAATCACTAAACTAATGGTATATATTTACAATCTGGGTTAGATTATTACACTTCCTTTTGGTTGCAGGTGAACGGATCTTTAAATGGTGGACCAAAATTAGTAAACAAGCAATACAATACTCCAGTTAAATTATATTCAGAAGACACTATAGCCGAAACCTTAGCCGCACAGTCAGAAGTTTTAGCTCCAGGAGTTGTAGGGTAAGTTCAGAAAATACTAAATGAGTGACTTAGAGAAGCCTTATATAGCTGATAGACAATACTACCCATAATTCCATCAGAAAACAGGCAAGCGAGGTCATAATTACGTAGGTGCGCAGTGTTCATTTAATCATCTGGTCGACAGCCGTCCAAATTATCGTCAATAGCGTCGGTTAGATTGATTTGCGGAAAATCGTTTGGTGACCGTTTGTGTGCAAGTTATGTTATGCGGTTCGTTTTTGATTTTGTGTGGTTTTACGTTTCACGTAAGTAGAATGTCTCTGAACAGAGTGTTGTTGTGAAGTAACACACTTATTTTTTGCATTACACTATTATTCAAATTCGAATTGAAAAAACAAATGTTACGCCTCTGACTGACGTCACTGGTATGTTCTTATACTGAATAATTGTTGTTCATATTTCAAAGCTTTATTGGAAATCGTACATGTTTTGGCAATTCTTGTCAAAATTTCGATGTGCTAATAAGGTCTAATTTCATGTGGTCTACGTTCGAACCAAAATTCTACGTGTATTTTTTTGTAAATATGAAAGGGTCCTGAAGAAATGGGAGACGCTCCACCACCGGCACAGCCGCGGGGCAAGATTGACCTGGACTTCTACATCAGGTTTGCTAGGCCGCTCATCTTCGACCTGCCAGATGCTCAAGGTACATCCAGGTGATGCCAAGTTCGATGTCGTGCGAAGGTAGTCCTAGAAGTAGGTACCCAATCTAACAAAGAAGATGGTTGAGTGGAAGAGCACTATTTTAGTGAACTCCGCCATTTGAAGTGTATCTATACTTCAATAAAGTCTATATTATTATTATTATTATTATTATTATTATTAAATAAAATAGATAATAAAAAACCTATCTCTGAATATCAATCAAGTTCAAAATTCACTAAGTCTCTCGAAAATTCGTCAATCGTGAAGAATTCAATTTTTATAACTCCCTAAATTATAGCAGATTAGAAACTAAAGGCAGATTTGCAATTATAACTGAAACAGGGAATTCGTGCACTAGGTGAAAAATCGTAGTTTTGACCATTGACTCATACAATAATTCTGGCAACATTTCTTAGGACACTGCAGTAAAATTGGTTTTTTACATAAAAGACAGACATACGATGCCTTTCTTCTCAATCTCGAGTGGAATGTGCCTCTAGTGTGGCTTTGATGGATATTTATGGTGACACGGGGTCTATCAGACTACGTGACGTCTAAAAATCTTCACGCGACCTGTTGTTCACAGACTACATAGAGCGGCCTGCCGCAGAAACAATTATGGTGGGAGTAATTGTGTACCGTAGCTGCGGCGGAGTCTCCTAGACTCAGTGTCACCTGTTAAGGGATAAACTGTAGGTACCTTCCTTACAAAAACAACATATCAAACAAAATGTATTATTTTTTATTCTGTTTTTGAGGCCTATCTCCTCTATACTATTTCCATTCGTAAATATTGAAATTTCTATTTCCTAAAAACTAACCTAATGCAGCAGATGTTGTGAATAGCATGTGTTATATTTCAAATATATCTTCTCCCTAAACTAAAGAATTTCGCAGCAGACTGGTTTATCGAGGATTCATATTTAATACACGAGTTATTTATATTGCGTTTGCTGTCAAACAAAGTTGAGATATGTAGAAAATAGCTGCTATCCGACACCTAGCAAATATTATATTTTGGCTGCTATGCGGAGTACCAAAATAACGTAGTGATTCATACAATGGCCCAGTACCATTACACGGAAATTCCTGTCAGTCTCCATCTGTGCAGTACCTGAAGTAGTCTGTAGTTTGATAGTAAGTAGATCTTATTGAACAAGTAAAAATGCCTAATAGCGGAGTCACCTATCATGCAGTGTGAAACATTTTGTACTTTGATAAGGTTTACAGATAGCCGAAAAGTTAGAAAATAGTTTGTACCACAAGAGATTTGGTTTTTATTATATTTAAGTGAAGATTTGTGCAGCTTTATTCGAAGTAACAACAAATACTAGATACTATATCTCTATAAGACTTTGATCACGGAATCTTTGAAATACTGATTGTGTGTCCTGGACTCAATCCAGGAAAGAACACCACTTCTGATGGGTCCATATTGCACAGATTCTGCTATGGAACATCTTCTTCTTCTTCTTCTTAGGGTGCCATGCAGATTCTTGAATAGGTGTCCATCCTTTCTGAAATGAGATAACCTTATTAATTGCAGCCCTTGGAAGTCACATATTCCTGTCCAGTTACGGATGTTTCTCCACCATTATAGTTTTTTCCTTCCAGTTTCTGTTCATAGGAGGTGATAGCGTTCCTCGTGAATTATTTGTCCTAGGTAAGCTATTTTCATTTTCCTTGTAACCTCAAAAAGGTCTCGCTTTGCTAAACCGGCTGTTTGAAGAACGTTCTCATTTTTCACATGATTGTCCCAAGGCACTCTTAGCATTCGTCGCAGAGTCTACACTTCGAACGCTTCGATCTTATTTACAATTGCTACCTTCAGCTTCCATTTTTCCACACCATACAATAGAGCAGACTGACACTCCATCCTGTATCTGAGACTGAAGTTCAAGCTTTTGTTGGTAGTTTTAGGAAAATATAGGTTGAATAACATTGGCTACAACATACATCCTTGTCTGACTTCCTTTTGAATTAAAATATCGTCTATTGATCCTGCATTATGGACTCGAATACTTGCTTTTGATTCCAGTAAATATTACTGATCAGCCTCTTATATCGTTACCATCAAGTCCCAAATCGCCAAGATATGATATGAGATCTTGAATCCAAACTGACAGTTTCCACTTACCTCCTCACATTTTGTGAAGTTTTGTATGTAGGATTCAAAGAAAAAGCTTTAGGACCTGGTTCGTTATACTAATGAGACGATAGTTTTTACACGAAGTTGGCTATGGAACATGTCCGATTAAAATATTTGAAATAACAGCAGTTGGTATTCCGAAACCTACATGAAACTCTTCTAAATGAGACTATCTCTTGCGCAATGATTTGCATAGGAGTTCATACCTCAATTGTTATGACTTCCAATGTATGAGCTTCAATTTTAGAAGTGTTATCCTCTCACAGTGCATTTTTAGTACAATTGGCCTTGTGCTTTTACCGATTCTTTGTATATTTTATTTATTTATAATGAAGCAGATCAAATCCAAATTACGAATTGCATGCTTTTCCATATTTTGTACCTGACTCTTTCGTTGGATATGCGTTTTGAACGACTTCAGAAGCAGCAAAGCAGTTAGCAAGATATTTTACATCACATTGTACATCAATCAGCGAAAAAATGGCGTCAAGTGTCTTTACTTCCCACACATCCACAGTACTAATAACAAATTTTGTGTTTTGACGTTTCACGTTTTTTTGTTGATTTCTCCTCCGCCATTGGCAAGTGTTCCAGAAACAGTACTAATACGCTGTCATTTCATAACAATTAAGTTAATGGTTTCCAAGTTACACGTTCGAATTCAAAGACAACAATAGGATAAGTCTTAAGGCCCAGTTTCACAACCATTGGTTACCTCTGATGGATCTCAATCTAATCGGAAAAAACTTTGATTCTATCGAGTACCTGTCGATACATCTCATCGGTTTGTGACTAACAAAAATGAATGATCTCGAAGATGCAGCAGTTTTTGGTTAGCTGCATTTAAACGTGATGATCTCAGGCTAGACGTAAAAAAGTTTCTAGCTTATACAAAAAATATACAATAAAACAATATAATTTTCACAAACCTCCAAAAAACATCAGAGTTTTCTAATGATTTTTGGCTTAGACCTATCTTAAAACAATAAATTAGAAGGTTAAATACTGATAAATACACATATGGATAGTGCAAAATCCACAAAAAGTAAAATTCAAATGAAAACTTTACGGGCCTGACGGCATCAAACTCATAGGTAACCTCAACCTGCCTGTTTGTCCAACGCCGCCATGGCGAAATTTCACGTGGTTTGGATCACCTGATACTATCGTAGGCCTTTACGGAAACTATGATCGGGCTAACCTGATCACAAGCATCACTGATCCTGACGTTAGGAAAGTGATCTACGATTAATCAAAAATAGGGTCAATTCACTCTTGTACGGTAAGTGATCGCGATCGAGGTTATTCGTATCAGTAGCTGTTTTTCTTAAACAGCTGTTTTGTATTCTTAAACCCACCTTCTCGTCGTTCGTTTAATCCACGAAATCATAAATACCACTAAACAGCTAATTGAACTTTGTTTCTGTGATCTGTGTGATTGACGTTATACTGTTTAATGCGGATCCAGATCACTGTTTCCACCTAATCTAAATCGACGTTTTAGACGTAAATGTCATACTTTATCCTTGGGTTAACTTAACTACTTTCGACTTAAACCACCTATTATGAAATGGATGGTTTTCGCTAACCACTAGTTTTCTTTTAACTACTTTTACCAATGATTATGAAACTGGGCCTAAAAAGCACAAAAATCACCGGATGTTTCAGTTTTTAAACCCCCCACGCGCCCCATCACCCCGATTTTACCACCTTCAAAACAAAATGGAACACCGAAACGACTAAAACTAAGTTTGGAGGGTTTATGATAATTTTTTATTTTTTACCTATTTCTCCGCTACCAATGCACCGATTTATACCTACGACCTCACAGCATATCGCTACACAAACACAACTGTTACTGAGATTATGCGCCTAGAGGTAGGCCAACAGACAGACACCGACAGACAGATAGACAGATTAACGGAAATGAGTGACGTGGATTTTCGTTATGTAGATGTCATAAATGCCCAAAAATCGTATTATCTCAAAATCGAAAATTTTTGCGATGACAATACTCCCCTCACCTATCGGTGTGGGAAGTAAAAGTACGTTGAACCAGAAGAGGTACACATAAAAGCAGTTTAGGAGGATATATTGGAAAGGAGAATAATACATTAAAGCAAATTATATCACCCAAGTTATGCAGTGCTCTTCCAAAATCTAGAAGGGTTCTAAACAATCCTTCAGAAAGACATTGTATTATAATCTGATCAGGCCCGTTGTAATAGCCGCATGCGGAATTCCCCTAACTGTTGATTCTCAAAGTGTATAATTACCTTGTTTACATCGATTCTATGATTGCTGTAATATGAGAAATGTTCAATTGTACAGTTGGAATACTGCCGATTAAAAATAGGCATGCATTGCGATCTGACATACATACATTACGCACGGATTACAGTCAAGCAAAACCCACGCGACTTCAAATCGTCCATTCACAAATTAATTTAAAGTCCGGTATTTTTAGATTGCGGTATTTTTACATGTGGCAAAAATTTCAACTTCTGGATTTTACTTCTCTGTCACCTATCAAATCTGCCCAATACTAACAAAAAAATGGAGTTGACTGACCCAATACTTCTGACCCATTCTCATTTTCCGTACAGCGTATGGCGACACTCATATTATAATAATAAGGCTTTTTTGGACAACAGTACAAAAATGCCCTTTACAGACCACTTGACATTAATATACAAAAGAAATTAGATATGATTTCTGTGTACACGGGTGATTGTCTAGATCGATCTTATCAAAGCTAGAACATATAGAATAGATTGAGTGCTATAACAGGAAAACTGATCGCTTTCAAAGTCTTTTAAACAATCAACTAGAGCAGTTTGTGATGGAACAGCAACGCTGCGACTGTTAGTAAAGTATACTATTTCTAAACCTAATTGAAACTAGATGAAAACGCATGCCCACCTCATACCAAAGGAAAATCTGCCATATGCGTTATACGTTATACATATATAAGGTTGAATTGTAAAATTATTCTTCTAATGGATAAGTATAATTATTAAGTATTACATATAAATATGGCGGTCCTGAATTTTCTGTCTGTGGCAAATGACCTCCAAAACGCTATATTCGGTGCACTTTTCTAAATGATAACTATACGTATACACGATCTACGATTCACCCGGCGCGGCTATCCTAAGAACAACAATGATGAGCAGAGGCCGGCAACACACGGCCAAATAAAGGTGGTACAATACTGGCCGGTTCATTGGCGGCTTCTTTGATATATAATTTATTTTGCATCCATAACGCGGCGTACTACTGGATACAGTAACTCCTCAAAATAGTGAACGTTCCTTCCTCTAACCAACAACGCTGCCGGTCACTGTAAAGGCGGTCTATTGTAGCTGCTCCATGCAGAAATACAAGGTGTTATTTAGTGGTTTTTAAGATGGATCATGCCATTTATTTAGATAGGCTGTTACGATTTATTGAACTGCTCCGGTAGTTTCATTGAATTAGAAAGACCGGCACATGTGTAGTTAGGCTTGAAGGATATACACTGTATACAGAGGTTCCATCAGGGTCAAATTTATGTAGTGTAAATGATGATCGTTTTTAACCCCAAACAGACGTGGAGCCCAGCTCCACTAGCCTATACTCCCACCTCGACTTAACTCCCTTTAAAAAATGAAGTCAAGTTGATTGACTCAGTACTTCCCACACATTACGCTGATACCAGTTTATTATTTTTCCATAGCATGAAGCTTTGCAACCAAATAATCGCCAGCCCCCCCCCCCCCCTAAAATTGTCTTATGCCGCTAGGTCTTTCCTTCACAGGTCAATGGACAGCCTATTACTGCTACTACAAACTTCTCAGTTTTACAACCCCCCACCCCTCAACCACCTCACTTTCACCCCCACCCAAAGAACAGGTAGGAAATGACCACTAACCCCTAAAACATCTAAAAACCGAATTTGAGTTGTTTTCATACTTTGCGTTCTTTGATTATCGCTACGCTGCCACTGACACGATGTTTAACAAACATGCGCGTTTTCCATTCTCACCACGGTAATATACTGTGTCAAAATTTCATTAGAATCAATTTAATAGTGTCCACGTTACAAAATACAAAACGATTTAAACCAATAAATTCTCGTATAGTATACAGAAAATTCTAAGTCCTTTAGTTTCCGTAATAGGCTAGGCAATGTTCGGATGGACCTAAAAAGGTGATTTGTGTCGCTAGATCTTCCTTCATAGGTTAGTGGACAGCCTATTATGAGTACAAGAAATTTTTTAATTTTTCAATGCCCAACCCCCCAACCACTCCAATTTCACCCCCACCCAAAAGACGCAGAAAATGATCAGGAACCTCTAAAACGCTTAAAAACGAAGTTTGAGCTGTTTTTATATTTTTGGTTTTTTTATTATTTCTGCGCCGCCACTGGCACGATTTATCAAAACCATACGCGTTTTCCACCTTCGCCATGGCAGTAATACTGGTTCAAAATTTCATGAAAATCAATTCACAGTTTCCTCGTTATAACGATCTAAAGCGATACCTACTCTCGTATGTTTACATCAGAAAAAATTCTGTCCTTTGCTTTCTGTAATAGGCAAGGCAATGTTCGGATGGGCCTAAAAAAGTTATTTATGTCGCCAGGTCTTCCTTCACAGGTCAGTGGACAGTCTATTATGAAAGCAACAAATTTTTCAATTTTACAACCTCCCACCCCCCAACCACCCCAATTTCACCCCCACCCAAAAAAAAGTAGGAAATGATCAGGGACCCCTAAAACGCCTAAAAACGAAGTTTCAGCAATATTTAATTTTTTTTGTTTTTTGCTAATTACTCCGCCTTTGCACCGATTTTCAAAATTATACGAACGTTACCTACTACGACCCCACAGCATACCGCTGCCCAAATTTCATCACAATCCATGCAGCGGTTACTGAGATTACGACGTTAGGAAAACGCCAACAGACAGACCGACAGACAGACAGACAGACCGACAGACAGACAGACCGACAGACAGACAGACAGACCGACAGACAGACCGACGGAAATGAGTGACGTGGATTTTCGTTATGTAGACATCATAACATGCCCAAAAAGCGTATTATCTCGAAATCGAATTTTCGCGATCACAATACTCCCCTCACCTATCGGTGTGGGAAGTAAAGAGGGTAATGATGGTGAACCTCTGAAGTCCTTAAAAATCGAATGAGGTGGAATCTGGTATTTACCCATTGTTTGCTGTTTTTTCTTCTGCTGGTGCAGACTTTAAAATAGCGCCACTGCCTACGCGATGATAGAAATGTCAACGGACAGACACATTCACTAAAATGAAGAGCATTAAGTTTGTTCAGAATCCCTAAAACGTCTACAAACAGGAGGCGGTTTTAAGAATTTTTCTTGCTAATTACTCCATCGCTAGTGCACAAGCTACTATGATACTACATCACACGACAAATGATATCACAACCAGTACAGCGGTTACTGAGATTACGAAGAAGGAGAGAAATGGCGATAAACTCGTACAAACGGACCAACGAATAACGGATACACCAGCATCCCGATAGAGAGGCAGAACAACCCAATTGAGTAGCATAGATGGTCTACATTACCGCAGTGTGGGAAGTAACTGAAGCAAAATATGTTGAAGACGTACATATGTAATTCCACTTCTTACCAAAAATAGCTATATGTTATCGATTGATACCTAAAAGCAAAGTGCTTATTGCTCGATTATCGTCCCGGCGATCTCTATGTCTTTTCTCTTTCGTTACGAATTACCTACTGTAATGAAGAGAATGATTTCCACCTTGCTCAAATTAAGCTCAAGGATATCACAATCCTTGTTTGGAACATGTCCTGAGTGGCACCAGGCACGATATCTCTATCTCTAAAACAGCGCTGTTTCGATCTTTTGAACCTCATTAGGTCGACCTGTGTAAAGCCCGGTATTAGGCTGATATGAAAGTAGTGAACCAAAATAAACAAATACTCCGATGGAATATATACCTACCGGCAGTGCTTTATTTGGAAAGAAGTCAAGAAAATTATTTCTACCATACCCAAAAGATCGAAACAGCACTGTCGTGGTCTAGGGACATAGTGCCTGGTGAGATTCAGGACATGCTCCAAACAAGGGTTGTGATATGACCTCACTTTGGGCAACGTGGAAATCATTTACTTGATGTTTTCCCAAAGGAGCCAATAGTGTAATTCAATGCTGGTGGGGGTACTAGTCCTTTGAGTAGTTATTTCTGTTGGTTCACTGCTTACTTATTATTATATATTTAGAAATATTGAGGAAATGTACAATGATAATAATGAACGTAAGAGAACAAGCAGCACGTCGTCGCCTAAAGCTACACGATTTAGGGGCCGGCTTCTCAACGTCCATTTAAATATTTGTTTGGAAGTTAACGATTAATTGCTAGATAAATTGTTTAAACAATTGAAGGTTAAACTTACCAATTCACGTAAATCTTATCTGTTAGTTAAAATCCATAGAAACGCTAAGTGACAGCTACCTACCTGACACTTTTAACTGGACATTGAGAAACTGGCCCTTAGTAAAGTAATTTATAACTTCAGCAGGAAGCTACAACCTTAGCCAACCTTTTTTACTTCATTGAATGTGATTTCATTTACTGGCTGGCACTAAGTGGCAATGCATTAGATCTAATGATTGTACCTACTTTCCTATAAACTTTTTTCAAGGCTATAACTTAGATATGTAGATATTGTAGGTATCTGCTTAGCCTTTCGTGTGGCGAGAAAATATGAATCATGGAAAAAGCCTTTTGTTTATATAAAATGTAGGACAAACAATAACACATGAAATATCTAGTATTTTTATAACACAAGTAAACACTTGGCAAGTTGGCGACATTACGAGATATTTTAGGATTCATTGGCGTAGGTTCTTTCAAAGTTTTAGGTATTCCTTGAGTAACTGAGAACAGTTATTTATGTTAGCAGTAGTCTTGACATGTGTATCTCCACGATCCGTAATTATCATTGTATCAAAACCGTCTGGTAGGAACAAAGTGGCAGTTACATGGCCGCATTATTGTTATAAACTTTTTTGCCGTCCACTGGACTGAAAACGGTCTGCGATAGCTCAGCGCTAGGACAGAAAGTATGCCATGCAGTTTGAATCCTCTAAATTGCAAATTTTCCTTCCAAATGTTCAGCATCACCATTTGAATGTGGTGCTGACTACTGCATACGAAGCTTTGGAAGGGATTAAGGGTAAAGCAATTCAAGCAACCCAACAGTAATCGTAGCAGTGATGAGAAGACGAAGTAAGGCAATTCGGTGGGTGGCTCAGTGGTTAGAGTCTAGGACCTGTGACCGAAAAGCCCTGGATTCGATTCTCTCCAGAGGAAGAAGTCTATTTTTCTGGTATTTTTATCAGAAGTAAGTTTCCCTAATCCTCGGCAAGATTGTCGACCTGACAATTCATTGTTGGGTTCAAATTAACAGTGCATGACTGAGAGGCGAACAGCGCCGGCACGGTGCTCGTACATCGAGCGCAGCAGCTTCATGTACGGTTAGCATTTGGATGGGCGACCTTAGGGGAAACCGGGCAGGGGACCCCAGTCGGGGCCGTCGAGAGCTATCGGGTCTCATGCTGCTGTGTGACGTCACACAAGTCGCCGGACGTATCTATAGGGATTAATAGAGAAATTCCGGCGCCACGAGCATGACTTGATCTACTGAGAAAACGGGCAAAAATACAAAAGTAATGTATAGGAATGAATTTATAGGAAATTTAATTTTTTATGAACGGTGCCAGTTGATATCTATTCAACTAGAGGCGTTTGGACATGAGAAAGTTAAAATTTTTACATAAATGCACCATAATGATATAAAACTATCTATTATTCACAAAATGATGTACGCAGTCATATCATAGATGTATTGACTGCGGTAGTAGTAGTAGCGACAGAGGACAAAGGAGCTGTAGTATACAGGGTGTCCCAGAATTTCTTTGACATGAGATAGTCTCGTAATAAAAGAAAGTTGGAAAACTGAGTGGAGTTTTTGAAAGTACTAAAAGGTCTATCATACTATGCTTTCAAAACATTTTATTTGTACTTCAACCATTAAAACTCACCCCAGCTTCTTTTTCATATAGTATCCAATAGAACTACACAAATTAATTCCTTATTTAGAGCATTATATAAATAAAATAAAGATTTGTTTGAGGCGTACCCTTTTTGGTGACAAAAACAGATAAAAATGAAAACTAAGGTTCGAAAACAAATATTTTTACTCAATCCCAAAAGCTCACCTTCTACTTTTTCTCAAATAGCACTTTTCCTACATAAATCAGACCATTATTTTATTCAAAAACTTGTGGTGCCTTTGATTTAATACACAAGCCAATTTTTTTCGTAAAGTCAAAGCATCAGATAAATAAAATAAGTGTTTGTTTGAGGCGTAATATTTTCATAATAAAAAAGGACAAAAAAGACATTTATTTTCTAAAGCATGTATGATAGGTCCTTTAGTACCCTTAAAAATTCACTTGGTTTTCTATTTTATCCGTATTTGGTGCCAAACAAATTATTTCACTTATATTAGGCTTATGACTTTACCAAAAAAAAGGTTTGCGGATAAAATCAAAGGTACCATAAGATTTTAAGTAAAGCAGGAATATCATTTATGTAGGAAAACCTGTGGGATCCTATTTGAATACAAAAAGTTTGGGGGTGAGTTTTCGGGGGCGACGTACAAAAAAAATTTCTGAGTGCATTACTTTACAATAATGGTTAAGCAGTATGTTATAAAATTTGTCGATACACAATTTAATCTCATCTCGAGGAACTGTTAAAGTCGTATTATGGGCCTTAGAGCAGTATCAGTACAAATTACAAATCTCCCTTCGAAGTGTTTGATACATATTACAGAAGAATCCTTTATCGTGAATGTATTTCGATGTATCGAAATTTGAACACAGATATGCGCTCTATATTTATATAATTACTATTGCAGAAGAGTGCATAGCAACTATAGACGGTATTCTTGGCTAGATACGCGCAAAACCGAAACACTCAATAAAAACTGCCTGCGGGTATTCAACGATGACCAGCGCAACTGGAAGGCGCTAGGTGACCTGCGTGACGTAGACGCTGTGGTGGGGATAGTCCATTAGACCCGATAGCTCTCGACGGTGAGGTTTAACTTTTAGGGTTTCACAAAGGCAGAGTGGTACGGTTGGTTTAAGCAGCTGACCTTTCGTAATATTTAGTAGTTATATGCCCAAACCTGAGGACTTCAATAGTGTATCGCAATAGAATATTTTAGATATAGTTCGTTTTATAATTTGACAGATGGCAAAGTTACGCGTTGTCTGTCAGTTTTTTGGATAGCATACATTCATCGCTAAAAGTTGGATATTATTCAATTATTTAAAGGAGTCTTAGGACACAGTTGTTAACTCTGTTATGGAAGATGACAGATGCCAGATTTATTGGAACTACTGGTTCGCTAATAAGTTCGACTGTCTTCTCTGACCGCTAACAAAAGTGATGTCCGTTTTTTCATTTAATTTTTTTGTAGTGAGGGGTTTAGGGTTTAGTTACCCTAATAGTTGCCACTCAGCCTTAAGGCTTACTGTGCACACTCACTTAAAGGAATCAAACAGAATCCCATCCTAAGTTCTTTGTGAATTTTGAGATGCATTGGACTATGCCTACGTTCAGACGGGAGTTCCTGTTTTCACCCAGTCAGGACAATCGAAGATAGCATGCTTAGCTGTTTCCTCTGCCTCAATGCATTTCCTGCATAATGGGCTTGCCACTCAAATCCTCAGCTTTTGCAGGTATGTACTAAACGTCTATTGGCCAGTTATAAATCTGACCATTTTTCGTAGTTCCTTCCTGCTCTCTCTGAGAGCGTCTGCGGTATAAGAACACTAGGGCCCCTTCAGCATCCTCTCAGACTGAACAGTCTCCACCACTCTGACCTAGCGCTTCTGATGTTCATTTGACACTTAACTGGTGACAGCTGACCGTCGTACCATGTTGCATGTATGCCACGTGCTTGTTCTGGTCCGATGAGAGGGAGTTCTGCGCCTTCGTCAATACACCTGTCTTTCCTCTTATGTGACTAGGCACCCAAAGTAATGTTACCTTGTTTGTCTTCGCCAGTGTCTTTTGAGTAATAATACTCATAACTGCCATAAGGCAGTCCCATACTATTTTTTAAGGTTAGTCGCCAAGGTTATCAGAGCATGTTCGTTATTGAGTGTTCTGCTCCTACATAGATAACATCATCTTGAAAGAGGGGTAAAGATGGAGGGCAACTCTCGAACAACTTCACGTCAGCCTTTGGCCAAACTAAACTGCTATTATTGCCATTGGACTGCTGGCAGGAATGAATAATAAGCTGCCACCTTAGTCGCGAAAGATGCCAGTATGTTGTGCAGCAAAGAACATCTTGACCACAAAAATGCAGATGGCTTATCCTTGACTTCCTCGCATCAACTAGAGATATACGGTTAAAGAGCACAGCGATTAAATAACAGATGATATGAGAGGTAATAAATTGTTTACCTAACAGGGTAAAACGTTGATCTTCAGGTAACACATCCGTTACCCTGTACGTCGGAGCCAGATAAATTGATATGCATAAATATGCGAACACAGTATTTATTATCCAGCCTCAAACGCTCTATGTCTCTACTTTCGCACCCGGATCATGTATAGTGGAAATCTATTTCAGGCGACGTAGTCTGATATTTAGCATGGCCGTTCCCTCTCTAAAATAAAACAAATTGGCACCGGGTGCGGCGTTCTAGAAGAAAACAGATTCTAATAATGTTCGATTGCTCTGCTGTTTTTTTTTTCAAGTACAGTTTGATAACGCAACGTGCTCCTTAGGGTTGCGAGACAATTTTGAAAAAATAGAAGGTTGGTCTAATTTCTCTATCTATTCTAATCAATTTAACATGTGTGTTGTCTCAGGTTTTAAGGGGTTTATACGAATTATAAATTTTATTTTAAACTAATCGTTCGTCCCTGAAGTCCTCAATAGGTATGCTGTGAGCGTCCCTTGTTTAAAGATTGTGATAATGTAGTTTTTTGTACCGTGTATCACTAATTTCATGTTCTAATAGACTGTCCACTGACCCGTGAAGGAAGACCTAGCGACATAAATAACTTTTTTAGGTCCATCGGAACATTGCCTTGCCTATTACAGAAACCAAAGGAATTTTTTCTGGTGTATACATACGAGTATTGCTTTAGATTGTTTTATATTGTGTAACGAAGAAACTGTTGAATTGATTTTAATGAAATTTTGTCACAGTATTACTACCGCAGCGAGGATGCGTATGATTTTTATAAATCGTGCCAGTGGCGGCGCAGAAATAATAAAAAAACTAAAAATATAAAAACAGCTCAAACTTCGTTTTTTAATTGTTTTAGAGGTTCCTGATCATTTTCTGAGTTTTTTTTTGAGTGAAGGTGAAATTGGGGTGGTTGGGGGGTGGGGGGTTGAAAAACTGAAAAATTTGCTGTATTCATAATAGGCTATCCACTGCCTGTGAAGGAAGATCTAGCGACATATTACTGAAACTAAGACTTTTCTGTAGACATACGAGTATCTATTGCTTCAGATCGTGTTGTACTTTGTAACTTGGAAACTATTAGATTGATTCTAATGAAATTTTGACACATTGTTATACTGTGGTGGGGATCGAAAACGCGTATGCTTGTTAGAAATCGTGTTCAGTGGCAGCGTAGCAGTAATCAAAATACTAAAAATATGAAAAAGGCTCAAACTTCGTTTTTAGATGTTTTAGGGGTTCCTGAGCGTTTTGTACCATTTTTCGGGTGGGGGTAAAATTGGGGTGGTTAGGGGGTGGGGGGTTGTGGAACTGAAAAGTTTGTATTATTGATAATAGGCTGTCCATTGACCTGTGAAGGAAAGACCTAGCGGCATAAGACAATTTGGGGGGGGGGGGACTGGCGATGATTTTAGGGGATCTCAAACTAAAGCTTCATGCTATGGGAAAATAATAAACTGGCATCAACGTAATGTCATAATGTGTGGGAAGTACTGAGTCAATCAACTTGACTTCATTTTCAAAGACGTCAAAACAATTTTGTGAGGGCGTAAAGAGCTTATATATACGCTTTCCTAAATTGAGACTCTAAATTTGGACTATACCTTTTCAAAAGAATCGAATAACATTTATAATGCGTCAGTTGTAATTTCAAACTGCAAAGTGTGATATTACATACAATTGACAGTATGAATTTACAATTTTACGCTTTACAAAAAATGTAATTTGATCTTTTTGAAACTACTGCTGGAAAAGGTATAGATTGGTATAGTGCTGGGAAAACTTCAGTGTTTTACCACACTAGGCTCCTTTACATTATCCTGAATAGTAGTTGTATCTAATTCGGATCTAGCATGATATCATAAGGGCACCTTTAAAAATGATTAGCGATTTTGTGTTTTCAAGGAACATAGTAAGAAGATGTACTACTGCAAATTTAAAAAAAAATAGGGATTATTTTTTTACTGTTCTCTATTTTCTAATTGAACGTTCACTTGGGTCGAGTTATATTTCTTACTTAACTAATTATCACCGACGTTATTTTCCACCACATCTTTTTTTTTGTTTCGTTACGAGGTGTACACATGTACATGTGAGTACATGAGCATCTAAAACGTACATATGTCTGTCTGTCGGTCTTCTGGCGTTTTTCTAGCCTCGTAATCTCAGTAACCACTGCATGGATTGTGATGAAATTTGGGTATAGCGATGTGCTGTAGGACCGTAATAGGTAATGCTTCTATAATTTTGGTGGATGGGCAGGATGGTGAGTAATTAGCAAAAGACAAATAATTTTGGATATTCGTCAAACCTCGTTTTTAGGCGTTTCTACTCTTTTTTTACTAGGGGTGCAATTAAGGTGGTTAGTGGTATATTGTACTCATTAGATCTATCCCAACAATACCTGCCTATTACAGAAGCCAACGGACTTTTTTTTTCTGATGTATACATGTGCGAGATCGTTCTGTATTGTTTAGCGGGGATATTGTTAAATTGATTTTAATGAAATTTTGACACAGTATGACCGCAGTATTAAAAAACTAAAATCATAAAAACAGCTCAAACTTCGTTTTTATGAATTTTAGGGGTTCCTGATCATTTTCTACCATTTTTTGGGTGGGGGTGGAATTGAGGGGAGGATTGTAAAACTGACAAATCTTTTTCACTCATAATAGGCTGTCCATTGACCTGTGAAAAAAGACCTAAATTCATAGTTTACTTTTTTAGATCAATCCGAACATTGCCCTGCCTATTACAAAAACCAAGAGACTTTTCGAATGTACTTATATTCATGAGTATTGCTTTTGATGGTTCTGTATTGTGTAACCTAAAATTGATTTTAATGAAATTTTGACAGAACATTATTACCGTGGCGAGAATAAGAAACGCATATGGCTTTTAAAAATCGTGTTAGTGGCGGCGCGGTAATAATCAAAGAACTAAAAATATAAAAACAGACCAAACTTCGTTTCTAGACGATTTCGAAGCGCCTGATCGATTCGATTCGTCCGGTTAAAGCTTGCAGAATAAACACTATGTTGTCTTATTTCCCATGGAGAGATAGGAAAGAAACTATTTAGGATGGTTCTTGTTTTGGATGTTTCTTTGCGGGAAGCGGGCGAATATTTTGTTGAAACAGGATTTCAGACTATAATTTTGTGCAATGGGAGATATTAAAACGGTATCGCCGTTATTTGTGGCAAATAGTCAATCAACTTGGATCCATTTTTTACGTATGCCTCACAACAATGATTTTGTTTGCTGATCATTAAAGTGCAACGAACCTTAATTATACCACTTTTTATTATGGCTTCTTAATATTATGATTATTTTATAAATAAACCCAAAATCCTTGTTACAGTGTTAATTTTAAGAAGAACGAAAAGAACTACGATGCCTCAAATAGTGCAGTACTACGCATGCTCAAAGAAACAGAAAACGAACCAAGGACTCCTACAGAAGGTAAGAAGTCATACTTGGTTATATATTTAAGTTTACAATTACTTTTTATCTAAAATACGAAACGATATATTTATGCTCTACGAACATAGTCCTTCGAATTTCATGATTCCTTTTGCATAATAAAATTGCTGGAAACTATAGTCTCGCTGACGCGATATCTTCAGACTTCTTGATCGCAGATTTTGTGTAGTATTCTTTCTAACATTAGTTCCTTAATAAATCAGCTTTTGCACTATAGGAGAATTTCAAATATAGTTAGTATGGTAGTAACCAGCGCTCTTTTGTTGAAGCTCATTCTTGCCGTACTGTTACGAAATAACTGAAAAAACTTGTTTTCTAACAATAAATAGTATTCCAGAAACAGACAAACATAGAACGGCATACGGAATGTTATAGCAAGTGGCAATGGAAGAACGATCTATGAAGTCAGGAGTTCAATCTTTGTTATTGTACTGTCCTTTTAATGTATTTCTTTTTCAAATATAAGTACTTGTAGGGCCAATCTTTAATGCAAATACCAATTTTCAGCAATGGTAGTGTGAATATAGTACAGTGAAGATAGAATGTTTATAATGTGAACTGTTAGAAATAACATTTTTTACTTAAAAATTAAGAAAGAATATAGAATATATGATAATGTATAAGATGCTTTACTTGAAACAAATGAAACGTTGGTGTGCCACAGCTTTATGACGAACACTGCATAATTAAATTTGATAGATGCCAAAAACTCTAAAACAGTTGTTTAAAGTTTTTTTAAATACCTCGAATATTTTGTATAATAATTGACCTTTTGGAATTTTTCTAAGATACTTTGCGTATATACACTTCAACAAGGCGCTTGGAATTTTTCTAAGATACTTTGCGTATATACACTTCAACAAGGTGCTGTCTTCAAAGTGTTGTCTAATTTGTAATTCTATTTGAAAAAGATACTACGGATACACTTACCTACGCCTTAGCTACGTAGCGCCATTTTTCGCTAATGGTTAAAAAGATACTGTGTCCCAGCTAAAATTTGCCGCCCACCTCATCTCTGAAATGATACTCGTAAAAAAAGTAAAAATTGTCGTCACACTTCGATTTGTATTTTGAGGGGAACTCTTCTACCGAATTCATCACCATTGTGCCATCAACCCTCTCACCCCCAGCAGCCTTACTTCAAAATCTTAAATGAGACCCCCATATTTGTGATACATCATTTTGAAGAGAATTCACTATCATGGATGAGAATAAAAAATGAAGTATTATTTTCATTACTTGAAACGTAACGATTGAACTATTTGCTCTTATTACCTATTCGATTATAATCAGGTGACATCGTCTAACTGGGAAAATTTAAATATTTTCCTTGTCTCCTCGGATTTTCTATGTCCAAGAACTTTCAGGTAAAATGTCTTTTTTGTAGCGTACTCTATAATAATAAACTATAAATGAAATTCATGATGCTAGTCCATTGGTCTCGTCGCTTTCATTTTACTCTCTTGGGATTCTGCGGCATGTAACATAGATTAGTGCGTTAGCGATTTCCTGTTTTAGGTTAAAAATAGTTCGATAATATAGTAATATTTATGAAGTAATTTGTACAGCCTATAAATAGGAAGTTGGAATAAGGCGTTTTATTTTATCTAATTTTAAATAATGTTTGGCACAAGGCGAGTGTGTTTGGTAATACTCCATAATCCAATAATTTGTCACCGTCGGGTAGAGAAAGGTGTCAGCTATTGTATAGTTGTATTGAGAGAGGTGTCAGACGTTACAATGAAAAGTAATTAATGAACTCACGAGTTCTATAACTTTAGCAGATGCGTCTAGCTCTTTATACCGACGGTATATGACGTACGATAACAAGCTTTTATTGGCGAAGTGGTTCATTAATACCCCGAGTATAAAAGTAAAACGTATTTAGATTATTTTATATTTAAGTTTTCACTTCAATATGATTGTGTATACTACGCTACCCCTTCATCAACATGTTAAATCCCCAAAGTATGACACGTCTTCAGTTCCATTTCTGCTAAGACATCTTTATCAAGTAGTTTATTGCTTTCAACTCTTCCTGTATTTGTACTTTATTTATTTTATTCTTGCGCTGTGGATGCATAGCAGTTGAAGGAAGTCATTGGCTAGTCACGAAAAACTCAAAGTGACGGAAATCATGGATGCAGGAGACGGTCTAACAACACGTGGTATAAATAACTAAAAAAAGCTATTTGACTATTCCCAAATTCGGTTTTTGCATTTCCTTGGGAACTAAGGCATAACTAGTACGCAATGGTAATAATAATAATATTCGAACGGTAACTATACCAGCATCTTGCTCACCTACCATCTAGTTATGATGCAGGTACCTAATTTAAACAAAATATGACCTAACTCGCACTGAAAATCAGTTTCCCTATCGGACATGTACTCGTTACGCTTGATTTTCTCATTCAAAATATACAGGGTGTCCCTCGACGATTAAGACAAGCAATATATCGAAACTGGGCAGTAGTAGCGAATTATAATTTTGGAGGTAGAAATTAGAGCAAATATAGTATATTTTCTTGTTATTGTGTCACTCAATGAGGTATTTGTTTTTGGTCACCGTGACGTCCGATTCAAAATTTTTAATGGGACACCCTGTATATTTGTGAATTTTTGTGTTCCACCCGGTAAAGCAATTCCAACAAAACGCAAACTTGGGGTCAAAAGTAATTAGTTCAAGAGCTACAGGTACTTAAAGGACTGTACCAATACCATTATGAAACACTACCAAAGTAATTTAACTGTAGGGGTACATGTTATAATCAATGGTAGTGGTACCATCCTTTAAGTACCTGTAGCTCTTGAATTAATCACTTTGGACCTCAAGTGTGCTGATTTGTTGGAATTGTTTTATCGGGAGGAACACAAAAATTCACAAATATACGGGGTGTCCCATAGAAAATTTTTAGTCGGACGTCGCGTGATCAAGGTCAAATACCTCATTGGGTGACACAATAATAAGAAAAGATACTATATTTGCTCTAATTTATACCCCCAAAATTATAATTTGCTACTACTGCCCAGTTCCGATATATTGCTTGTTTTAATCGTCGTGGGACACCCTGTATAACTAACTTGTACTGCCTGCTCCTATATCCTTTCAAATTTCACAAACGTTACTGTTCAAAATAGTTGTAATTTCATTATGAATTTTGGTACAAGTATAGTATTAGTTGTAGGATTTGAGTATTTTTTATAGAGGTAGCAGTTCAATCAAATCACTGTTTTAATGACTATAGTCTACACAAAGTACACGGTATACAAATTATACTATCAAACAGTTCCTTGACCTGAACATTGTAAGTATAGCCTTGTCTGTACTACATAAGTTTTGATTTCATGGTAGACTATTTTCTGGATATCCTATTGCGGGGCGTTTTTACTTCAACGGTATAACTCTGCAGCCTTTATGAAATTACAAAATTATGAAAAATATTTTGTAATAAGAAGAAATATTTCTTGATATGGAGTTTTTCTTTGATTTATGGAAATTGCATATTTACGGTGTTCCCATTAAATATTTTTCAAAAAAAAATACATTTACATTTACATTTTTCATGTAGGTATTTCCCTGAATCATATTTTATATTGAAATGAATTATGATTCGACTTTTAACAAATCGTTCAATAATTGTCATTTCTCATAAGTTGAGTGTTTTAGGAATATAATAGTTTTTTAGAACATCTGGTATAATTCAAGTTATTTTGAATTTATCAAAAGGGCCATCAGTTTTCCCAGGTTTTCTTATACTTTGTTCTTGAATCGCGAATGAGATGTAGTTATAGGCGCTTACGGAAGCTATGATCGGGTTAACCTGGTCACAAGCATCACTGATCTTGACATTTGGAAAGAGATCTAGGATAGGTTCCCTCTTGAATGGAAAGTGATCGCAATCGAGTTATCAGATCAGTAGCTGTTTTCCTTACCCAACTTTTTAGTTGTTTAATGTTCATTTAATACATTGAATCATAAATCCCTCTATTTGTAACTGACTTTTCGTTGATGTTAAATACTCTAGTACAAAACAATTAGTTTTTGTTAGTTATATATTATGCTGGATGTGTTGTCAAGTGTCAGTGGTCAACTGATCCATCCGTTCGGAAACAAAACAAGATTAAACTAGATAGTTTACTGATCCTTAAATATTATATTGATTGAACTGGTCCCTAACGCGTGTTTAGTTTTCAATTATGGATCAGCGGAGCGCCATGAGTCATAAAGACAATCACATTAAAATTTTAAGAAATAACTATCCTAACACTTAATACCGTCTGGATATTTGATCGACAACGCTTGCCAAGTGATAGAGCGCACGCTTCTATGAACATTAAGTTAAAAACATGATGCCTTAAAATGCTCAATTTTTAAGATTTAGGGTGACAAAGTTTTACATTTATTTTCGCTTTTTCTTAATTATTCCGCAATGAAATGGCACAACAATCTAAAATTACGTGTCGGGGGTTTTTTAAGGCAAGAAATCAGAATTCATGTTTGTCCCTAGAGGTAACCATTTTCGAGATAACCTTCATTGAAATTTCCAATTCGACTGAATTATTGGTATTTCCGCACAAATGAATATTAGGCTCATACTTTTATATACCATTAACAAAGTATTCTTAAACTTCAACATCACCTATTTTGAAACTAGATATGTTTGAAACATGTTTTTTTATCTAGTTATTCGTTCTAAAATGCCGATGATTCTTTTGATCACATTTTACAACTAATTGGGGTGCTTTGAAAATTCCAATGCAGGTGATCTCTGGGGTCTTAAAGAAAGTATACCTTTTTCACGTGAAGCATATTGAGGAAACGTTTTTTTTTTGATACTCCAAACCAGAAAAATATTTTGATAATGTAAATGAGTTCCATGTGCCGCAGGTGACGCACTCTATCCATGATACTAAACCATTATGGATTTGGATAGAAAAAACCCCCATACGTAATTTCAGGTCGTTGTGCTATTTTATTGCGGAATAATTGAGAAGAAAGAAAACCTTGACGCCCTATATCTTAAAAGTTAAGAATTTTAAGGCATCATGTTCCTACTTCAATGTTGATAGAAAAATAAGGTCTATCACCTGTCAAGTGTTATCGGTCGAATATCCGGACACCCTATAGATGTATGTTACTATATTCGTTAGGAGAAGTGGCTTATTTAGACCCGACATATGAAGGAAAATCCTAACGTTAGTAACAAAAACAAAAACCTAGTAAATCATACTGGTTAATCGAAAATAGTATTTGAATTAATGATCGAAGGACATTCGGACATTTTTATTCGAAAGCACTTAACACACACCCCTATACTAACAGAACCAGACTCCGGGATAATCACCACTCCCAACAGCGGCATCGCTGGGTTGAGGCACGTTCAGGCTCCTGCAACAAAACCGGCTCCATCCAGCCCCCAATTGCCCCCAGGACAGAATATTTGTGATGACTGCGAGAGGCTGATTGTGTAAGTACTTCTGAAAGGATTATTCTTCATAAACATTCACAGGTTGCAGCCAGGAACCACAGAAGTTGATGGATTAGTGAGCTTTGAAGCAGCTAAATTGGGCTAGTGAGGTTCTTATGTGTAAGTGAAGGAGTGACGGAAATATAATGTTGAAGCTGGTACTATGGTATGGCCAGTCTTCATCGTTTAAACTGGATTACTTTTGGTAGATCTTGTTTTCCTTTTATTAAACAAGGCACATCTACCTCAACGGCCTATTTGAGATATCTAAACAATGAAAAATTACCACCGCAAGCCAGAACCTTTGTTTTAGCAATAGTTTTGTCACGACAGATATAGATCAGCACTTGCCATATTATTGTAATGAAACATTTGAGGCTTTCGACTGTAGAAAATGTGGTATTCAGGTTCTCTATATTATTATATGATTACCTTTCGCTGACAAAAGATGTTTAATTCACCTATTTTAACCCGTAAGTCATTTCATTACCAGTCAATAAAAAAAACATCCTTTGGACTCGATTACCATATTTGAGAATAAGTTGGAAGTCTATTTTGAGGGTTGTCCAAAAGTGTCATTCTTCACTCCAGAGATACGTGTACCAGTAAGCGTCCTTGATAATTTTGGGTGCTCTAATATTTCAAAATATGTCATTCCATTCATCTACTACCATCAATTCGCTGAAAGAGACTATATGATTTCCAGATCTACAACTGATTTACAGATATCTTGTAGTATGTTCTACTGCTACCTGCACTGCTGCTGGTAATACAATAAGTATTCAATTTTTGAAAATAGCGTTGTTCGTCTTTTAGTATATTATATATTGCTTTCGCGGCCACGGTCCCTTTAACTAGTGATTATTGAGCTATTCGGCCGACGTCGGTACACTGCTCCTTGTTGGTGCCAGCACGCTTTTCTGCGGAACATATCGACACTGGGCGAATAGTCCGAGAACTACAGTCATATTTTGGTAACCATTACCGATACAAATAGCGATAGAAGAGCGGGTGAGGAACTAACTGAGATCAGGTTTGTCAGTTTTTATTTAGCGAATTAAGAGGACCACAAAGACTGATTGCTGCTGACCATAATTTTGGTTTTAATGCGTTTCTGACTTTCCGGGCTATTTCTTTAATTAAATTGTGTTTTCGCTGGAGCCGCAGCAGCTAATGGAAGACGAAGATACTGTCATGTGGCTGGTAGTTGCAGCCTGGCGCTGGTGTCTGGTACCTGGTTGTTCCAGGGAAAATACACTTCTGCAACACAAGACCATCACCCTGTGCGAAAGTACTATTTATTTATAGATATTCAAAAAATTATCCTCCAAAGTGTTCTCCATTCTGTTGAATATAATTGTCTCATCGCATTCTATGTACTTATCAGAAATTTCTGAGAAACCACGTTTACCAAACATAGCCTTTTTATTATACATCACAGCTCTAGATCCGACTCAAATATTCGACCCCTTATTTCTACTGCTAGAACTAGTAGCTCTATTAAACATTTTAGAACAACACAGTGCAGCATATGGTAAATAAAGTTCACAGGCCGTTGTGAGGTAGTTCAAAGTTTTGTCTACTTCGGTTCTTTGATCGACAATTCGGGTAGCTGAGAGAATGAGATTCGACAGCGCATTCAGCAGGCACGGGTGGCCATGACAAAGCTTACTAAAATATGGCATGACCATAACATCACTAAGGGCCGGTTTCTCAATGTCCAGTTGCTGTTATCTTGCAGATAAATATTTAACTGGACATTGAGAAACCGGTCCTAAAGCTACCATAATGTCGCTGGTTCAGTCTCTTGTATTCTCCATATTTTTGTATACCTCGGAAACTTGGACTGTTTAAAAGGCAGATCGAGCTCGCATAGACGCTTTTAAAATGTAGACGTGGAGGAGAATGCTGAGAATTCCTTATATCACTCATCGAACTGATTTTTCCATACTGGATGAGCTCGGAAATCCAAACAGACTATCCTCCATTGTGTCGACGAGAATGCTTAGATTCTTCGGAAATATTCACAGAATGGATAATATGGAGAAACTTGTTCAGGGTCACGCCCCGAGTGGGCGGCGTGATGGCTGTTCCCCTACACGCTGGGTGCATGGTGTTGGGTGGATACGACGAAACAGTTGCTAGATATGAGTATCAAGAGCGCCACTAAACTGACAGAAAATCACGAACGATGGCGAGCTGCAGTTCTCAAAACTATTGATAATATTCATGTCGGCAATACTCTAGCTCCGACTTAATGCATTTTACGAGTTCACAACATGTCTGTTAAGACATTGTGACTATGATGATGATTGCTTTTTTAACTTCAGAATGGTGGGGAGACCCAGCAAACGTGATGCCGTTATACTAACGTCGTTTTGACGACAACCTGTTTGTCATTATCACGTCGATAAAGAGGAATATATGACGTGTCTGTGACGGCACAATCCCACAACGATATTAATAGTTGTAATAATCTGTAATATGGTGCCATTCGTTATTTTACGATGTCGTTCCCCTTATAGCGTAAGAAGGTAATATTTACTACTTGCCTTTGGAAATCAGTTTAGCGAAAAATTAATAACTAATATGTCAATCACGGCGCTCCTCAATTAGTTCCGCACCGATTATTTCAAAATGAGTGAAGGTCGCGAATGTTATCAGAAATAAAACTGGTTCTAGATGATCATGATTTCTTTTCACATAGGTAACCCTCAATAAGACAAAATTGTTTCGGTGCGTTTATAGTCACTACTTTCAAACTCTCAGATATTATGTACATACGTAATAAGCTTGAAGCACTCTCACCATTATTCAAATAGTACCCACTCGGACTTCTTATCAACTGAAAATATTAGAAAAAATAATGATGTTTTTTAAAATTGGTGTTTCACGATTTGTTTGAATTTTAGCATTTTCAAATTTCGAAAAAAAAACCGTCATGATAGAAAACCAACGAGGCTGTAGGATTAGAAGCAGAACAGCGCACTTTCAACAAAATGAGTAGCTTTGTAATTACAAATTATTATTTATCCTTTCCTTCGTTCATTTTAACAAGTTACTTGTGCTTGGTGACACACGTCGCATATCAACCTCATCGCATTTATTTATTTTTTACATCAAGTTGAAATTAAAATCCCTAATTGTCGTTAACGTATTTGATAACAATGTCAGCTCAAAACTACTTATTTCGGTAGTATTTGTGAGTAATTACTACTTTGGTTGAAAAAATATACCCTACATGTCAAAGACACCCAAAAAATAGGTTTAAGAAACATTTAAAAGAATACAGAAGTGAAATTTTAAATTCTTAAAAATATTACAAAAGCTATGATATAAAAATATCAGGGAGGTTTAGGGTCTATTAATAAAATATCTTTGAAATGGGATTATCTGTGCGCCCACAAGGTTTGGCTATCGTCTACCAAACACCGCTATAACAAAATGCTTCTGTACCGCGCTACTCCAGGAGGAAAAATCTATCCCGGTGAAGAGGGGCCTATGCAGAAGTCCATCTCCGTGAAGAAAGATCCATAGAAGAAGATCCCTAAAAAAATTATCTCTCTCAGAAGGGTGGCATCCCTGTCAAAACTACTGGGTGTTAGTCATCTTTTTTAAAATTGAGCAGACTGCGTATGAACAGCCTAAATACCAGAATAACGCGGCTGCTGTGAAAAGGTTTTGTTAGGGGAAGTTTGTTAACTATTGGGGACCTTGGAAAAATGTTTCTGGCTCGACTATATTGGCTTACAGAATGACTTGAAAATTACTTATTCAATCCGTAAACGACTTGCCTTTTTAGGTAAAATGATATAGCCAAAGCAGATATTTTTTACGTAACATTACTTATCGGATCATTTATGATGAACGAAAAATTTTATCCAGACAGCCTTCTTATGAGTAGTGCCACAAGGATCATTTTTACGAAATCACGTTTATCTGGGGACTGAAGATGAAAGATGATCAAAATGGTCGAAAATAAAGAAAAATGCACACTAACACAATTATATGCATGTCCTTAGAAATAGAAAATAGGTATTCATATGGAGCAAATGATTTTATCTACTCTCATTAAGTTAACCCGCCATTACCAAACTACTTCTGAACAGTTCATACTACTTATAAACAAACAGCGTGAATTATTTTCCACAACTCACGGTCCAGCCGTGGGTTATTAGCACCGCCTACTGGGTACCAGTATTGCATAGGATTAAATCATGATATTAAATAGACGCAATAATAAACTGCAAGTGCCGCTGTGAAACGTCAAACGCTAATTTAAACGGTGACAGTATAATATATTTTAGTGACAGAAAATAGGTTAAGGTGTCAATATTGGGTAATTTTTTGTATTTAAGAAAAAATATTCATAGCTTTGGTCGTAGATGCGGTAAAGTACTCAACTCTTCCTGAAGGTAATAACTCCCTTGTTTATTTACACAAGTGCGTGAGTTATAACAGTCATTACCGCTTATCGAGCTACTATTAAAATGATAATGATGTCTACATAATAATACAATCCAACGTATGCATGATTAGAAAAATATTTGACGATGTGGTTAACATTGTAGACACATTGCTGACAGAATTAGGTCACAGATACCTGTGAAGTAAAGGTACATGCAAAACCTAATAAAAATATATTTACAGCATAGCGCGACTGCTTGACAACAAAAAATTAATTTGCTTACCTTAGCTTAACACGGCTTAGTGGCCAAGATGGTTCAAAGGAAAATAAAATTCGAATTCAAAGTTGACGTTAAGACCAGAATGGGGAAACATGCAAGGATCTATGTGCAGAAGATACATGTAGAAATAAAAAGGGAAATCAACTCAGAAGAGGATTGGATTCGGTAAAATGCTGGTATGACGTCACAATAGGTGATTATGAATGACCGGACCACTGTCACTGAAAGTAGGATGTATCAGATGATTACTCGTATATACGCGAATATGCCAGATGATGTAATTGTCCAACGATGCGGTAACGATGGTAGTAACTCACGCGTTGTAGTTTGCAGCACGAGCCGGAGGAGAGTACTGTAAATCAACAAGTGGGTTTATCTTCGACCGAAGCAATTAATAGTATGATTTAAATACATAATACTTACCAATTACACACACAGATGAAGCGCGAGTTATGAAAAATAATTACTCACGCTGTTTGTTTAAAGGTAGTATACCTGTTCAAGGGTAGTTTGGTTATCACTGTATAACTTAATGCGAGTAGATAACAAATTAATTTTGATAGCGGATGGATCGTCACAATTTGGTCGCTTTGCAATATACCTACTTCAACATATGTTCACTCCTTCACTTATAGCGTCTCATTAGCCTCGCAATGTTGACCATTAAACGACTCCGCCTAACAAAGACACTGACGCCGCCCATTTTTGTTTCCGCCAATCAGCAGTAAGCCGGAACTTTTACTCGAGCCAAAGCCACGCGATCGGCGGTCGTCGGACAACCACGCCCACGTCCGAAGGCCGATCAAATAGCGTAGCATCTGTCCGATCCGACAACGTTGCCACGTCGTCCATCAGGTCGGAGCAACACATTGCCACGTCTACGACGAAATCAGAGAATTTCGCCACGTCGTCCTCGAACGTTTGCGAGACGTCGGAACAGCAAGTGGGCAGCAACGTCACAGAGGAAGATACAGTGACGATCTGCACGGATTGTGAACGGGTCATTGTGTAAGGCAGTGTTGCTGTTGTGATCATGTTGTAGACGTCGTTGTGGTCTGGCTGTCAGTCGTCGATGTTGGATGCTGTTACTTCTTTTATTCTTAGTCGTGCTTTACGTATAGCATGATCCTGTTTTAACTTTTAAGATGTCCGTTTTAGTGTCCTTGTGCTTTTGTACGTTTTTTACACTCATTAGTTGACATAGGACTCAGATATTACTTAGATGAAGTCAATTACTGTGTGATTTTCACTTAGTTATTAGCCATGTTATTAGAATGTTGCAATTAAGTTACCAAATGAACACTAACTGGATTCAGAGTAATGCAGTAATTTTTTGGATGTTGCTGTACATGGCGGTTTTTTCAACTTTATTTGGAAGTTTAGTAATACAAAGGTACATGGACTAAACCACTGTTTCTTTTACTATTTTGCTCAGGTAGTAGATACAGCTTGCAGTAACTATACTGCTCGTAATATACGTTTACATCTTGGTTTACATACAATAAAACAGAATTTTATAGCAGTCACGATAGTTTAACTTTGAGTTATTGTAAAATGCTAGGTTAGTCTACATGTTCTTTGAGCGGATTATTTGTATATCAAAAGTCATATTACTCATATTTAACATAGAATTGGTTTGGTCCAATGCGCTTTAGTAGTAGTTGCATGCACCTTTCCAAAGAGAAATGTTGACCAATCGCTTAAAGATTACCCTTATTTGATTTTAGTATACTATTGCATTTCAAATAGAAAATATTGTTCAATATAATTTCTGTATCACCAGTTATTGGGGTTTTGAATAAAAAAATATTTTTTTGTGATAAATAGAAAGATCATTTGGTATATAAGTTTTATAATTTTTTTTTCGGAATGATTCAGCAGTTATATCTACATAAAAATAGATTTTTAAATCTACTGTCGAAGACGCGCCGACAGCTCCCAAAATCGTAAAAATAGCTACCTATGTAACTAGTGTATATTTGTAGCTTGACAACTTTTTTATAATTTTTTCCCCCCAAAAAGTTATTGTTATGCTTTTTGTACATGTTACACAGATTTTTTCTACGATCGAAATAAATATGATTTTGAATCCAATTTTTTTAGACAAACTTCATTTTCTCTGATTTTTTTAATTGCAGAGGCTATACGCACTGTGCCTGCAGTACATATCTTTTGTACTAGTGCGAGTAAAATGTCTATCAAAATTTCATTCGAAAAAATATCTATTTCGATCGTAGACAATAAATGTGTGCACCATGTACAGAATGCATATCAATAAATTTTTTTGTAATAAAAAATAGTGTAAAGCCCTGGGTTCGAACTCTTAGCCATTCAGCTATCATAGCGCCAAAAAAATGGTTTCAACAATACATGTTTGATTTGATACTTTATTACTGGAATTTGTAATAATTTCATTCAAAAACACATTTACTTCGAACGTAGACTTTGTCTAGAACCGTAAACCTAATCCATCGTCTATCGTGCAACAAACATACACTAGTAATATACAAGTAACCATATTTCACGATTAGCTGGGAACCTAGAAGAAATAATTATAATATGTATAGGAGTAGGACGCCGGTAAAAATATAACTTGCTGGATTCAAAAATAAACGTTTGTCTTGATGTAAGTTTTGAATTATAGCGAATAAGAAAAATAATATCTCTGTTATAAAGCCTATATTATATGATCTTTCCATTTATCACAGAAAAAATCTTTGTTATACAAAACCCCAGTTGTTAATTTAAATAAAGAAAATATGTATGCAGTGTCACACATGTCTTGAGATCCACCTTATACGTTGAAACTCCTTTTTAGACCCGATTTTATTCTTAATACATTTGAAAGTAAACGTATTATTCAGAACAGTATACTTAATTGTAAACTATAATAGCTATGTAGATCGACAAACTTGTTTTAACATCAAATAGGTATTCCATCTTATTCTTCTAATCTATATCCAACGGTTTTTTTGAACCTTTCCAATATAGTAAGCAATCCATCTGTCCAATTATTTATGGAAGTGCTTCAAACTCTCAGACTAATCATTTGACAAGCTATTTTCAGCTTTTTCCAAAAGTAAGTTAATTAATCATTATTATTATATTATAAACTACTGTCAGTCGTGATTCTGCTATTCAGAAAATAAGCCATATTTGAATTGAGAATACATTATACTGACATTTTTATTGGCACACATCGTTTGGCCGAAAATTTCCTAAATATTTCATTTAAGCCCAGACAGATGCATTAAAAAAATATGAGTGAAAAATGATGGTGATTTCATAGACAAGTCGTAAATGATCCAGTTAGGCTGTTTTCAAGTATACATTCTTAAAACAGTGGAGTTCATTTTAGTATACCGGTAGATGCATTATTTGGACACATCCACTAATGGTTTATTTGCATTTTCAGCGGTGTTTTCGTCAGGATAAAGGACAAAAATCTACACGTAGAGTGTTTCAAGTGTTCTACCTGCGGTACTTCACTAAAGAACGTTGGGTAAGTCATCTTATTGACATGTTGGAGAAAATACAGGGTGTCCATTTAGTGTGTAATTCTTCGATATCTCGCAAAGTATACCTGAAAGAAGAAAATGTCAAAAAAAAAAGTTATTTGGTTAATTAAAACGCATATCTTAAAAATATTTAAAAATATACAGGGTGTTGCGGGAAAGTAGGATAGTGATCAACTTGATTTTTTTATTTGGAACTATAACTTTTTTTCAAATTCTAGTTTACATCATCGATCTCTATTTCATCCTAAAATATTTTTGGCATCTGTTGCGACGTTGCCAAGCTATAATTTATTTTATGTAATTTCCGAATTTGCAAGGTCGCAAGTAATACGTCCAAATTGATACATTGCTTTAACTTTTCTTAATAATATTATAAAGCGAGTTACTTGAATATCAATTGAATATTATTTTGGATGCTACCAGCAATGTGCATCTACAGGGTGTTTTTGGCATAATTTTTAATTATGGCAATTTGAAGGTCATTTTGCTTTGTTTTTTGAATGTGACACCGTGTATGTTTTTTTTTAAATGGAATATTTACTAATACCCTATCTTGCCTTGTAATATTTTTGTTTCGTGTTTGCGACGTTGCCAAGTTATGAATTATTTTTCCAAATTTTCAAACAAATATTCCCGATTTTTATTAATAGAACACACTGTATATTTTATTTAACATAGAAGTACTCTCTAGTAATGGTTTAAGGCGTGAACAAGTTTTAACTGGTATTCCTAAAATAATAAAACCGTTTTCCTTGCTCATACTATCTATTTCGAGTACCAGGTCAGTAAAAGGTACAGGAAGGCTTAAATATCTTCAAAACTTGCACAGCTGGAACGAGAAAATCAATACCTTCAAGTTTTCGAACATGCAGTTTTCAAAAATTTTAACAGCACTGTTGCCAGATTTACCACTTTCAGGTGACACGTCATAATTTTGTTATTTTAAATAGAATCCTCTACTTACTTTTATTGCAACGAATTGCGCATGTTGAATTTAGCAAGATCTCACAATTATTTCAAAATTTTGTTTGCAAATGTGGAAAAATACTTTATAGCTTCGTAACGTCGCAAATGCGAAAAAAAATTATTTCAAGGCGAGATAGGGCATTAGTAGATATTTCGATTTAAAATAAAACATACAGGGTGTTACATTAAAAAAAACAAAATAAAATGCCGTAAATTAAAATTCTGCCAAGAACATCCTGTAGATGCATATTGCTGGTAACATCCAAGATGATATTTACTTAATATTCAAGTAATTCGCTGTATAATATTATTGAGAAAAGTTCAAGGCATGTATCAATTTGGACGTACCTATTACTTGCGACGTTGCAAGTCCGGAAGTTAATAGAAAATAATAGAAATAAATTATAACTTGGCAACCGATCCCAAAAATATTTTAGGGTTAAAAATAGATCAATGAAGGAAACTAGAAGGGTTTGAAGAATGTCATAGTTTCTTATAAAAAAATCAATTTGATCACTATCCTACTTGCCCGCAACCCCTGTACATTTCAAAATACTTTTAGGGTATGCATGTTAAGTAACCAAATAACTTTTGTATTTGACATTTTCTTCTATCAGGTATACCTTGCGAGATATCGAAGCATTACACACTAAATGGACACCCTGAACACGTTCTATTGCTAATTGATAGTTTTGGTTGATGTTTAGGTGTCCTTGATGATATGGTGATGTATTCATATGTCTTTCAGATACTACAACATCAACAACAAATTATACTGTGACATCCACGCTAAATCAGCAGCACTGAGAAGCAACGCCAATCCCAATTTGGTGCCTGTGACAGTACCACCGTAAGTAATCTAACTCATAATTCCTATTCCTAAAAGGCTAAAACGTTCCTGTGATACAGCACCCAAGCCCGGTTTTTTCTATAGCTTCTGTTTTACGCCTTCTCCTGTCCATGAGTGTTTAAAGCGACTTCTTGGCTATCTCAAAGGCGCATTTGGATATGTAACAAGTTTGATAAACTTTTCTTTCGAAGCAAATTTATTGAAACATGTTTTTCTTTATAACTGAGCAGACAGCGTAGGCAGAGCCTAAATACTAGAGTACCCCGACTGCTATTAAAATGTTATGTTAGGGGAAGTTTGTTAAAGCGGACTTGAATATAAACCAACACCCTCAGGCCACCTTGGGAATAAATGTGCGATCGTACCGCTCGGTTCTGGAGATATGAACAACGACCGCCTTAGGATGAGATGCAGCAATCGCGAGGGTACACGATATTAATGTACGGTCGTCTACGAAGCCATAGATTGGATTGCAGTAGCAGAAACAGTGTAGTGGATAGGACAGCTCCTTGCGGAACACCTGCTTTTATCGAAAAAAAGCTATTCAGATACTGACGTAGGCCAGGTGGTAGTCCATGAATGGCAAGCTTGACAAGAAGTAGCTCATGTCACACTCTATCGAAGGCTTTCAATATGTCAAGTGCAATAACACGGAATTCGCCGTGATTTTTTATTATGGCACTGTTCCACAAGTGGGTGACTTTAGCCCAGGAGGTCACCCGTGGACCTATGCTTACAGAAGCCATACTGGCGATCATTTATGATGTTATTTTTGTCTAGGTATTCCAGGAGCTGTGTGTTAATGGCAGTCTCCATAACGTTAGACATGATGCTGAGAAGAGCCAGAGGCCCATAATTGATGGGATCAGTTTTTTTGCCTTTCTTAGGAATAGGTTGTACGCAGCAAATTTTCCATGCAGCGGGAAACACGTCTCGCTGATACGATAGTTGTAAGAGCTTGCAAAGGATAGGTGCAAGCTCAGCGGCACAGCGTTTAAGGGCAGTGGCTGGAATTTGGTAAGGACCAGTAGCTTTCTTCGTGTTTAGTTTTAGGAGGATGCTTTTTACATCTCGATGTTGAAATTTGACCTCTGTCATTGTCAAGTTCACGTTTATGGTGGTGGTTGGAGTGCTTCTTCGTAAGTCTAGAGTATAGAATTGGCTGCGAAAAGACTCCCTAAATGCTTGTTTTTTCTTTAACAGTAGAAGCGATGGACTTGTCCTCTCTGATCAAGGATGGTATTGACCAATAGGAAAAATTCTAACTAACAGCCTTAGCTATAGCCCAGAATGCTCTGGGTGAACTAGGACATGAGAAGAGCTTATTCTTTATTTTCTGGTTGTGTTCCTCCTTGCTGCTGTTAATGGCACATTCACAGTAATTTATAGCGTCGATAAAACTACAGTGGTTTTCGGTATTTGGATTTTTCATCCATTCTCTGTATTGTTGGTTGTTAGAAGTAATTGAAACTCTATGACGCTGATTAAACCATGGATTGGTTTTGGAGGGACGCATGACGACATGTGGAATATAAGCCTCCATGCCAGATATTAATACCTCGTTTATTTCTGGTCGCAAGCTGATGATGAGTCTCGTGGCTTAAAGCAGACGTTGACGGCGAGGCTTTGTATGGTGGAGACCTGGAGAATGCATCCACCATAGTGTTGAAATGGTATTATGGTCGGACGATGGTAGTAGAGCGGCTACTTTCACTGTGTAAATTGTTGGGGTAGTTGTGAGATATAGGTCCAACAGACTAGCAAAATCTCCGTGGCGGCTGGGAATCTTTGTTGGTTCTTTAACTATCTGCTGCAAGGCGCAGCTAATAATGAAGGCTTCAAGTTTACTTCTATATGTTATGTGACTATCCCTCTCCCCTAGCGATCCAAGTGCAAAGCAAGGTATCAGCACATGCTATAAATAGGAGAGCATTCTCAGTGCATCAGGTGTGCAGTACGAAATTGTGGCCAGCAAGAGGTACTAACGAATGACGTCAAGTATCAAAAGCCCTTGAGTAGTATACAATCATCGTTGCTGGGTTTTTAGCTACATCACTTTCTCGCAAAATATCATCTTTAATATTTAATAATGCTATAGTACAATCATATCCAGATGTGAAGCCCGACTGATGCTCAGGTGATATAACATAATTCTTTCAAAGACCTTTAACATTGTTGGAAGTGGACGAGGATAGAGCGCTAACCGTTTAGCCAGGATAGGGGCCGGCATCTCTTACATAGGCCCCGAACAGATGCTTGAGATTAGCAAGCGCCAGGTCAATATTGCCCTAGATGGCTGAGCTAACAAGGAGCTGCAGAAAGTCTGGTTAGAGGGATATGACTGCAGGCAAGCTAGAAGATTCATAACGAGCCCTTGAGAAGGGCTGTACGCTATAGCTTTTGAATAAAGGCAGAGAGACGCTCAACCTTTTGATGGGGGTACTCACAGGCCATTACTTGCTGAGCAGACCTTTGTCACTCATGAGAGTGATAAAGGACCCCACCTGCTCCAAATGCTCGGAAGAGGTCAACAGATTATTTCACTTCCGGCGCGGATGAGCTGTGTATTCCAACCTTAGGGTTAAGATATTCGGCACAACGCAGTTTGGAGAGGAGTCGCTATACTCGGTAAGATGGTCGGACTTACTGACTTTCGTCAAGAGGCCTGGTAGGTTCAACAATGTTTTCGTGTTAGTTTCGTAGGGTTGCCACAAAGGGTTAATGGTGACCTACTTGCCTGGAATCACGAATTACTTTCCACAAATCATCTAAAGCTTTGTTGTCCCCAGTTATGTCCTCAGTCTAGTATTAACCTCTCATATAAATTCCTTTAAAATGAATTAGAGTAGTGCATTTCACGCTTAGGGCAAACATCGAAATCGTTTCTTGATCATGATGTGCCAGTTGATGAATATAAAAAAACTGTAATTGTTTATTGCCTTGCCGTGGTGATGGTTTACAAATTTCTTTATAATCAAGTCAGCAAAACTATTGGAAAGTTAAGCTATAGGGGTATTAAGGATTGCAATCAGGTAAACAATAAATAGACAAATAGACAAAAATGAGGGATACTTCTTCGTTCTGTAGAATCCAAAATACTTGTTATCTCATTTCGAACTTTACTGTATTTGTCATACTTTTTCGCCATTTTTTTATTGAAAAATATTCTAAGGTAGCTTTTGTTTGGAAGTTTGGAGCTTAGATATGACAAATGCATCAGATATTGTTGTGCCTATACTACAACATACTGTTATTTTGCAGAGGCGGCAAAGCACCAGCTCACGCAATATCTTCAGCTCTGTCTACACACTCACTACCGACTCCTTCACCGTTATCACCGAAGTTGAACAACAGTTTTGCTTCACCTTACCAGGTATTTATCCAACCATAGGATTTGTATGCATTCAATGGATGTTAATCACTGCTTCGATAATATTATGAAAAAATAAAAAGTTCTGCCTGCCTTAGAGCTATTCAATTAGCTCAATCGTCTGCAAACATGTTGACTGTTCTTGGAGATTCGCATCGTATAGTCTGACAGAAGACTTGAGATTATGAAAAGGTCGGATCGACCTGATCCATAATATATGAGTTTTCCATTTACTTCACATCAACGAATTCAAATTAGTTAGAAGAAGCAAAGCCCATGCTCTAACGAACATGTTATGATTGTTTGCAAGATCGTGTTGTTATTATTTACCATGTGTTACCATGTTGTGGAATTCTCTAAAATAGTACATTTTTCATTTGTGGACTAATAAAATCCAAAATTTACTGTAAAATCAACAAAAAACAAGAAATAATCAAACCAAAACAAACCGCTGCCATTATCTGTTGTTCATACTGTGCGCCCAAAGTCGGCGGTCAGTCGTTGTTGATTCTTTTGTGATTACTTTATTTTCTATTTATTTGTACACACATTCTAAATGTTACGTACAAAAATACAACCACTACGAAGGCTGGACCTTGTATGTAGTATTGGCTTAATTAATTATAGACTACCTAAACTTAAATTTAGTTGCAATAGGTCCTAATGAATGGTCATTCCCTTATCCGCACTCTGGTACATCTGCATGGACTTCATGGTTCATCACTATGTCTCTATGATTTGCCTTTTTCGATTTTGCTCACTTTTAGGATCTTTCACTGGAAGCCCCAAGGTCTACAGCAGTCCATCTAATTCAGTCAGTCTCAATTCTTGGAGTATTTTTATATAGAGAATTTTGACGTTTTCATAATTTTTATAACTGTTTATACGACATATTGCTTGATCTCCGTATACGTGAATTTTTTAAATGGCATATCCTATGATGGCGTAGTTTTGATTGCATTAATAAGAGCTTTTTTCAGTTTCCAGTATTATAGCTCAATTAGATTGGATCAGTATCTTCCTTTGAGGCAATAGGCTATTTTGGTACCTTCCTCACATGCTTCTTTAGTTATTTTACTATTACTGCAATGACAATAAATGTGAATATGTCGTCAAACGAGCTTTGATATTTACATTATGTGTTAGTGTACCGGGTTAGTGAACAGTACCGGAACGCTTAAATATCTCCAAAAATGCCATAGTTGGAATGATAAAATTCAATACTTGAGAGTTTTTGAACATGCAGAATTCAAAAACGGAAACAGCTATATTTCCAGATTTACTATTTTTACGATACGCGTCAGGATTCTATTATTTTAAATAAAATGCCCCATTTATTTTTGTTGCAATGAATTGAGCATGTTGAATTTAGTAAGGTCTCATAATTTCAAGATATTGTTTCTAGTCATTATCATCATCAAATCAACCCCAACTTACTGGCTACCAACACTCAGCCAAATAGCCCCATCATCCGTCGAGAAAGGGCCCTTCTGAAAGAATATAACAAAATCAAAACAAATCCCTCACTGCCAATCCACGAAGAAATGCCTGATCTCTCCTTGCGCTGATTAAGGTCCAGAAAACCTCCAATTAAAATAGCTCTTCAACTTGCAACTGATGGTTTTTACCCTGCAGTTAAATGGGCAGAAATTTTGGCGATCCAAACACTAGAGGAAGTGAACTGAAATCTAACTGTTGTTATTATATATCTCAAAAAGAAACACAAAAAGAACAAAAAACATTAAAAAAACAAAAAGAGTGTTTTGCTTTTTTATGACTTTTTTCATGTTTACTATAACCGTACGCTAAATAATTATTTCTATTAACTACTGAAATGCGGCAACACCGCTTTTCAGTAAAAAGTACCGGAACGCTTAAACATCTCAAAAACTGACACATCTGGAACTATATAATTCAACAGCAGGGGTTTTTGAACTAAAAAAGTAATGCATAAAAAGCGACTTTGATTATTTGTTCCATGTTGTTTTATTCTAAACATTTTGTGCTTTGAGAAAAACTACAAATGTAGCTAAAATGTTGATCTTTTTATTTCATGCCATGTGGTGTAATTTATGAGCCAATCAAAAGTAATGAATCATAAAGGCAACCACAGCATTGATTTCAGCTATTAAATTAGCGTTGTACTATACTCGTATTTGGGAACTAAGAAAACACTTTTTAATTAATATCTGAATAGTAAACATCATATACAATGGCAGGCAGAGCTTTTGAATTCTTGAGGAAGCTGCATCATGTTTAAGAGCATTATGCATGTTGATGTGGTTGTTGGAAGCATAATTATCTATTATACATGCATTCATATGGCGTTCATTTTTCAATCCACCATAACTAAAGGCACATGACATCCCGCATCATTCGCATTTATAGCACGCATACCTTAACAGTTGAATCGGTGTTTTAGAATCAGGAATTAAACGGAAACGCTGAGCAAGCCCATTCACCATTACCAAACCCTAACAGCGAAGCTAACAATAACAATCTCTATAGCTCTGCCACACCACTTCCCTTCAGCAAATATCTGACCAAGGTAAGTTTCGTCTTAACGTTTAGTCTCTACCTCATCACTAACACAGGTTGTCCAAGTAACACAATCGACTGCAATTAACTATAATTGAAGTCGATTGTGAATTGAAGAGCATAGAAAGTCAAGTAGATCGAATCGCCACTTTCAACCCATCAATATAAACAGGACTCTCAAATTACTTATCAAAAAGTTTCTAAAATCTTAAATATGTAGAATTTTTGAAAATGGAATTTAGCTTCTTCAATTTTTCGCGATTTGAAGATACTTTGATGTCCTTTGCGTCGTCAATATGCACGAACCTTATAAAGAAAAATATTAAATTTAATAGCTTTTAAACAAGAGCTGCTGTTAAAGCAGCAGGTAAGAGATTTGTTACTCATTGTAATCAAATGTATATCGGGTGATTCAATCACAAGCCTTTGGTTAGAATCTATTGTACCTCGCAATTTTGATTTGAAAATTCGGTTTTAGTGGTATTACTATCAACTAGATTTTCTCAAATGGAGCATGGATTTTCCAATTAATTTAAGTTTTACATCAACTTAGCTAGTAAAAAAATGACATGTCCTACGTCCCAAATACTAGGCGTTTTAGAGACCGCCAGTTTATGAATATTTTTACTATACCAACAAATGCCAACACATGGCTCAAAATATGTGCTATAGGTTGAAAACAACGCATGATCTGAGATGTTCTGTTCTGCAAAAAAGTCACTTAATCTTCACAAGTGAAAACCTTCCCCAACTTACGTACATGGTGTTGAAAATAAGACCTGAAATTTGTCTAAAAAAATCTGAAAAATATCATTGTTTGGCCAGTAAAGGGTAATATTTTGAACATTTATTGCAACAAAAAGTGGTATTTTTGTCTGTTTTTGTTTCGAATCTGAAAAAATTATGATAATTAAGGATTTTTTCCAATTTTCTCGAAAACGAATCGACCGATTTTACAAAACCAAATCAAAATAAAGGACTTTGATGTACCTTTGAAGCAAGCTATTACTCACTCCCCATGTCATTTAAAATTCTTAAGAGAATGACCCTGGAGGGAATGAGGGTACAAGGGTGAAAGTAGTTTTTAGTTAAAAAGTTGTCCCCCGTGACAAATCTTTTGACGTGTCTCGCCGTTTTTTTTTTCTTTTAATCGGTGGTTTTCGATAAATCCGTGGTGGCATTGCGATCTACCAATAACTAAAACCATGTATAAGAGCACTCCACGATTTATTTATAAATAATTTTTTGTTTATTGTTTATTTGGTTGATTTCCAACTGTCTTGTTCGTTAAAATTGATTTTTGTCAATCCAGTAGTGGAACAAGATTGAAATTTCCTCAGTACCCCCAAACATTTTTAGAACACCACCTATTGTTTTCAAATGGTTTTCAACCTATAGATATCCATTTGGTGACATTTCTCGATGAACGATTTCGTAAATTTGCGAATCACTATGAAAGTGTTAATACTTGAGACGTATAAGGAAGCTGTCGTCAAATATAGACATGCATTGAATAGAACTATTGTTCGATTTGAACTTAGTAGTTCTATATTGGAATATATTTTAGCCTGACGGATCTGCATTGAGTGGGTCTACTTTTGTAATATTCAAAGGAAAATTCCAGTTTTACAGTTACATAAGATTCAAGCCAAAGTTTTTGGTGAGTCACCCTATAGAGGGTGTTTGGTAAACATGCGGCAAACGTTTAAAGGGTGATTCTTAGAAGATATGATTTTAAGAATACTTTAATGTTTGACGTTTTTGGAAAATCGCTCTATTTCAAAGACATAGAGTATTGCCAGTATTATTATTTACGATATTTCTTAAAATTATTACTTTAAGTAAAAAGATGGCTTTTTAGAAGTAACGCTATCCGGCTTACTAGATGATGTACTATTACAAACAAGACGAAAAATGTGGTTTATGCACGATAGTGCACCACCATATTTTAGTTTGGTACTTCGTGAATATTTAACAGCAGCATACGAAGATCACTGGACCAGGCAAGGTGGACTATACGTATGGCCTGCGCGATCGCCGTACTTAAACACCCTAGATTATTTCTTGTGTTGTTATCTAAGGTCACTAATCGGATAATTGCTCATCATATTTAATTAATATCATTTCTCCATTGAAAGCGAACCTAGTGTGTTTGAAAGAGTTGGGCAATCACTGATGATAAGATTGTCTGCTTTTATCCCAGCTGGTGGAATTAATTTTGAACATTTATTTGAAGATTAACTAAATTAACATTTAATTTTTGATAATAAAATGGTGTAGCTCTCGCATTTTTTTATCCTGCTTCTTTGAAGTGAAGCGGTTTTTAAAAAATCATCACAGAATCAAATATTCTTAAAATAATTCAAAGGATCACCCTTTCAATTTTTGCCGCATGTTCACCAAACACACTGGATAGTGGAATATAAAAGACAAGATGTAAAGAAACCGATAATAAGTAGTTGTGTTACTTGGAGTGTACGCTTTTTTTAGATACCTATAACTTTTCATTTGCTGTGATAAATAATCATCGTTAATATTGAATATCCCGGTAAACTTTATATGCTTCCACTTTTCGTTTCTAGGCATGAAAGTACTGTGTAGTCCCACCAGACAGATAAAACAAGAAGGGTCATTTGCCGTTGGTCCTTTGAAGTGTGCCCCATAGAGGCGAACCACTTGAATTCCCAATTAACAAGGCATCACCACCAATGATTGTGTGTCGTCGTGCTCCCTCGCTCATTTACAGGATCATTCTGCTGTGCTATGTTGGCCTCTATCACGTTACTTCTACTACAACGATTAATAAAAATCTGCAGGGCTCGTCATATTTAATCAATATAATTTCTCAATCGTAATTCTTCGCATTTTACTAGCCCAGTATTAAAACCACGTGAATTCAATATCTACTGACATGCCGACCATTTCAGTAGCCCTTATCAAAGTACGTACAGCATATTTGACAAAATATTAAATTGGAATAAATAGCATTGATTGACAGATTGGCAGCTTGGGTTGCAATATATATCTCATTATCCGTTCTCAAGGTGAACAGCGTCATAATCCTAGGATACCGATACATTACTAGCTCATATTTTTGATTTATCAATAATGCAAATACAGCGCTCTTGGGTTCTTCAACATTTCAGCATCACCGACTTAGTTTGTATCATCCTTCCTAGGTCGAAGTCCCTACTCCCCGAACCAGTCTCCTCCAACATTCCTTTTTTTTTTGGAGAACTTCGGCACTGTAGAATGAGCTGCCGAATGCCGAGGAATGTGTTTCCCGATGGCTACAATCTGCAGCGTTTCAAATCTAACGTGCACCGACACTTATCTTCTCGCGGCGCTTCTGCAATGCCATAGGCTTTCAGCCTTTGCGGAAGGCTGACAATAAGAAAAATCTTAGGCCATGTCGTCAATATTGCTAAGACCTCATCCCAAAAGCTTTGAGTTTTGTTCCGCTGTAGCGGAATACACCAGAGCAACTACTACTGCTATACAAAACACAGATCCAACTATTTGTGGAGTACTGCTCCCAGGTGTAGAGATGCGCTCCGAAGCACTCTCTAAAGCTTCTGGACACTATCCAGAAGAGAGCAATCAGACTTATCCATACGCTTAACCTCACAAAGGACCTCCACAATCTGGAACATCGAAGAAGGGTGGCTGACCTGTCCCTGTTTTACAGATTCTATCACGGAAGATGTTCCAGTAAGCTCTCCCAGATAATAACACCAAAGGCCGTCCGAACGAGGAACTGACTGACTCTTCTTGTTTTTTCGATTTGGTGGTATTACGAAACAATTACATTATTCAACGTTTGTCAAGCAAATAATTTAAGAACAGATTACAAAAACAAAATATACGGTGTAGCAGGTTAAACAAATTATGAAACCAATTTAAAAAAAAATAAATCTGGGTTAAAACAAAGTGTGAACGTATCTGTTAGATATTTAATTTTAAAATTCGATGATTCTTCTAGTCGCAGTCAGAATCGTTCATCGCGACGCGCAACGATATTTTACTTTATACCGCGAACGAGATTCGTTTAGGTAGCCGCATCAACAACTACATAAAACAGTGGACTGGACACGGTGAGAATCAAATCACGGCACTAAAAGTTCGCATTGCGTCCGGCGGTGTTCAAGATGTGAACAGGACAGTCGCATCATCGGCATCATCGCGCTGTCGAGATGTTTTCATTTTTAACTTGTAGGATAGCATTATAGGGTGAGTTTTTAGTACCGGCTCGGTCCATAACTCCACTACTGTAGAAGATAGCGAAAAAAGTTATATATAAAACTTGTAGCCACGGATATGCTCCTTGCTCAGAAAATATTTAGATTTATACAGGGTCATCTATAACTACGTGGTGATGCAAACATGCATTTTTTTAAATGAGACACCCTACATATTATTTTATATTGAAATTCTACTAATGATTCACATTCTTCCAATGTAGGGTATTGTTACATCATGCAGGGTATTTTAAAAGTTATGACCATTTCTATATCCAAATCGGGGTGCAGACTAGCTCGCGTCCGTAGCAGGAAGCTACACGTGCACCCTGGGTAACGCTAAATGAGCTAGAGCGAACCTGGCAACCAGACTCTTTTTTTTTTTTGAGATTTCCTGGTTAAAACATGACGAACATAAGTGCTAAAAACTTACAGACTAGAAATATCGGTAGTTTTATTCGTATTTGTCAGCTCAATGTGGAGAGCATAAGCAGAGCTAAAAGCGAATGCATCTCCAAACTACTTTTGGACAATAAGGTTGATGTCATAGCGATCCAAGAAACTCACGCCGACAGTGAGGAATCACTCACCAGACGGGGACACATTTCTGGTTATACATTACTGGGAGCCACTTACCACCATACTTACGGCGTAGCCTCTTATATTCGCAACAATATTGACAATGCCCAACTCGTTTCCAATGACACAAATAACAACATACATAGTGTAATAGTAAAAGTGGGAGAAGTCACAATTGTAAACGTATATAAGCCACCGGCAGCGGAGTGGCCCGAACAACCACTTCCAGTACAACAGCATCCGGCTATATATATTGGAGACTTTAACAGCCACCACCAACGGTGGAGATACCCCGACTGTGACGAAAATGGCACAAGGTTGGCTGACTGGGCTGATGATAATGATATCTTTCTTGTATTTGACGCCAAAGATAAAGGAACTTTCAAATCAGCAGCCTGGAACTCAGAAAGTAACCCTGATTTGTGCTTTGTGAGCTGCAACCGGAAAGGGATCCCTATACCAGCTAACAGAAAAGTCGCAGAGGCCTTCCCACACAGCCAACACAGGCCAGTTTTCTTAGAGGTGGGAATTCAAATACCCCTAATACGATCCATCCCTCGGCCTCGATGGAATCTTGCAAAGGCGGACTGGTGTAACTACTCACGGGAGCTGGACCGGCTGGTACAGTGGATACCGCCAACATCGAACAATTACAAACGTTTCGTTGGAGCAATGATGAGCGCTGCAAAAAGGACCATTCCTAGGGGATACAGGAAGGAATATATCCCTGGGTGGGATGAACGGTGCGAACTCCTATACGGCGACTTTCAGGAAACCAACAATCCAGATATTGCCGACGAACTCATCTCTGCCCTGGACAGCTCACGAAGGCGTAAGTGGGAGCAGACTACGTCGGAAATGAACTTCCAACACTCAAGTCGAAAGGCCTGGAGCCTTCTTAGAAAACTAGGCTCAAGCACGCCATCCACACGGGCACCGTCGGGAGTAACTCCAGACAAGATTGCTGCGCATATTGTAGAAACGTCAAGAGCACCTTCTGATAGAGAGCATACAAAACGCGTGAAGAAGGAATTGACTTTACTGAGGAGGAACGCTCCTACCCAAACAACCTTTTCCCGACCCTTCTCGATCGAAGACATTAATAATGCCATATCAGATGTTAGGCCTGGAAGGGCTCCTCGTTTCGACGGCGTCCTGCCGGAATTTCTCATTCACGCAGGTCAGCAAACAAGAGTGTGGCTATCTCTCTTCTTCACGAACCTCCTTAATACGGGAAACCTCCCACGGGAATTCAAAAGAACGAAGGTCATATCAATATTAAAACCCGGTAAACCGAACGATCAACCCGCCAGCTACAGACCTATAGCCTTGCTCAGTTGCTCCTATAAATTACTAGAAAGAGCCGTCTACAACCGACTGAGCGCGACTATCTTAGACCGGGTCCCGATAACCCAGGCTGGTTTCAGACCGGGTCGCAGTTGTTGTGATCAAGTGCTGTCCCTCACAACGCATATAGAGGCGGGCTACCAGCAAAACATGAAGACGGGAGTGGCGTTTGTTGACCTCACTGCCGCATACGATACGGTCTGGAGGGAGGGTCTCCTATATAAGTTGCTGCAGGTGATTCCCTGTCAGACCACTGCAAGACTCATAAACAACATGTTATGCGACAGAAAGTTCCAAGTAATCCTAAACGAGAAAGCAAGCAGGCAACGCAAATTGAACAACGGACTTCCACAAGGTTCAGTACTGGCTCCCTTACTTTTCAATCTATATATATCTGACATGCCAGAAACAGTCAGTTACAAGTTTTGCTATGCGGACGATATAGCCATAGCTTTTTCCGATAAGAGCTTCAAGAGCGTTGAGCATGCTCTTTCTAACGACTTGTTAGCTCTAAACAACTACTTCAAGAAATGGAGACTAGTACCGAGCCCCAACAAAACTGAAGTTTCCTGCTTCCACCTGAATAACAGGCTTGCTAAATATGAGCTGCAGGTGCTTTTTGCAGGCAAGCCCCTGAAACATAACCATTTCCCAAAATATCTTGGAGTAACGTTAGATCGCACCCTCTGCTATAAGAAGCATCTCGCAAACACTGCAGGAAAACTCAGAACACGCAACAACATTATCCAAAAGCTGTGTGGAACGACGTGGGGTGCCACTGCTCCAACTCTACGAACCAGTGCACTAGCTCTTGTCTATTCGTGTGCTGAGTACTGTGCGCCTGTCTGGATTAACAGCCATCATACCAGACTAATTGACGTCCAACTAAATCACACTATGAGACTTATTACAGGCGCAGTAAAGACAACCCCAACTCAATGGCTGCCTGTACTTTCTGGAATAGCCCCACCGCAGCTGCGAAGGACTGACGCCCTTCTAAGGGAGTATAACAAGATTGCGGCCAACAACAAACTGCCCATCCACCGAGCAATACCCCCGTTGCAGATAAACAGACTTAAATCCCGACAACCACCAATAAGGGATGCAGAAGGGCTTAAAACCAGTAACTTCGACTCCTTAAACCAATGGCGCTCCCAGTGGGAAGGTTTTGCGGAACACCACTCGCGATGCGCATTTATGGGGGCAGCCTTACTTCCAGGATCAGAACTACCCCGGAAAGAGTGGGTAAAACTTAACAGAGTCCGAACAGGCCACGGCAGATGTGCCGACTCCCTTTACAAGTGGGGCTATGTGCAATCTCCCTTATGTGACTGTGGCGCGCCCCGCCAAACTATAAACCATATTACGAGCGAATGTGAACTGCGTGCGTTTCGGGGATCGCGAGAAGAGTTCTTCACAGCCACACCGCTGGCGCTGAAGTGGTTGAAAGAACTGGATATCAACCTGTAAATACCAAAGACTATGTATCTTAGTTTGTAGCTGTATCTGTTTTATTTTAGTATAGGTTATAATAGTTTTTTATCTATATTTACTATTGTCATGTTTTTGAGCCATACGATAAATAAAATAAATAAATATCCAAATCGCGGTCGAATGAAGGTACTGTATATCAAAAAGTAATGAATCAAAAATTATTTTTTTTTACATAAAAAGATTAAAAATATCCTCTAGTTTTAAAATCGGCTATAATTAAGCCCGTGACGCATATTTGTATACAGGGTGATGTAGAATGCAAAATCTAGATTTTCTCTCTTTTTTCAAATGTAACCCCCAATATTTTATTATACCAAAGAATTGCTTTTAATATGCTCTTTCATCTTTGTATAGCACTTGTTATGGCTGGATTCATTAGTTTCTGAGATATTTCGATTTTTCTGCAAATTTTAAATATATATATTATAGTATAGAACCTCGCATTTCGGATAATTTCAAGATGCTGATTACAAATCCAGGCCCAATTTTGAGTTTCAGTCTCGTTTGAAGAAAATAAAAAAATTCAGATCTCTCGGGCGGGCGCGGGGCGGGTGTACCTAAAAAAACTTTATTTAGCTTTCTATTGAGATGAAACCTCGCATGTCGAACAATTTCAAGGTGCTGATTATAGATCCGCTCGTAATTTTGAGTCTCAGTCTCGTTTGACGAAAATAAAAAATTTCAGACCTCTCGGGCGGGCGGGTGTACCTAAAAAAATCGAACTTCTTTATTTAGCTTTTTATTGAGATGAAACCTCGCATATCGAACAATTTCAAGGTGCTGATTATAAATCTACTCGCAATTTTGAGTCTCAGTCTCGTTTGACGAGAATACAAAATTTCAGATCTCTCGGGCGGGCGGGTGCACCTAAAAAAATCGAACTTCTTTATTTAGATTTGTATTGAGTCGAAACTTCGCATTTCGGATAATTTCAAGGTGCTGATTACAAATCCGGTCGCAATTTTGAGTCTCAGTCTCGTTTGACGAAAATAAAAAATTTCAGATCTCTCGGGCGGGCGGGTGTACCTAAAAAAATCGAACTTCTTTATTTACCTTTCTATTGAGATGAAACCTCGCATATCAAACAATTTCAAGGTGCTGATTATAAATCTGCTCGCAATTTTGAGTCTCAGTCTCGTTTGACGAAAATAAAAAATTTCAGATCTCTCGGGCGGGCGCGGGGCGGGTGTACCTAAAAAAATGGAACTTCTTAGAAAGTATACTTTCTATTTGTTTACTAAAATTTATTTCTTCTTCTTCAGGTGCCATCTCCATTTAATAAAGGTTGGCGACAATTTCGGCGTACTTATTTCGGTCTTGAGTGGTACGAATTAAAGATGATGTGTTCATACCAGTCCAATCGCGTATGTTTTTTAACCATGAATGTTGTCTGCGACCAGGACCACGTTTACCTTCGATTTTTCCTTCTATTATTAGTTTTGGTATATCATACTTGTTGTTCCGGTATATGTGGCCCAGATAAGCAGTCTTTCTTCGTTTTATTGTAGTAAGTAACTCTCTTTCCCTTATAATACGTCTAAGCACTTCATCGTTAGATATGTGTTGAGTCCATGATATTTCTAATAACCTACGGAAGGTCCACATTTCAAAAGCTTCAAGTCTGTTCATGGTATCCACTTTTAATGTCCATGTTTCTGCTCCATATAAGAGAACTGAGTGCACGTATGCCTTTACAAAACGGTATCTTAGGTTTAAGTTCAAGGTTGGGTTACATAACGGGTTTTTCATCTTTAGGAACGTGGCTCTGGCTTGTTCTATGCGTGATCTTACTTCAACGTCAGGGTCTACATTTGTCGTTATGCAGCTGCCAAGATATTTGAATTTCTCAACTTTCTCAAATTTATTTATTTTGAGAAAATACTATCAAATTTTATTTTTGCTTAACAAACAACTAAAATATAAGGTCATGATAGTACTTTATTAAGTCAAAATACTGAATTAACGAGATAATATAGGTCAAGTGTGCTGAGGAAACAATTTTATAGATGTCATGCATAATTATCAATAGATGTATCAGGTAGGCTATGAAATATTAAACGACACAGTCCAAATAAAACGATTCTTCAATTTGTCAAACGCATTAGTTTCAGAGTGCCTCCGTTTTGGATATTGCTGTTCATAGCTGATATATTCTAGAGGTAAGGGGACAATTTCCCAATGATTCTCCTAAATATCCTCAATGGAAAAATTAATTTTTAAAGCTGGTTTTTCACACAGTTCGTGTTGAGCAGGTTATGAAAACTGTCAATTTTTACTACAAAATTGTTTCCTCAGCATACTTGACTTTATTATCTCGATGATTCAGGTTTTTGACTTCATCAAATAGCATCATGACCTTATAAATTAGTTGTTCGTTAAATAAAAAACAAATTAGATAGTACTTTCTCAAAATAAATAAATTTTAGTACACAAATAGAAGCTATATTTTAAATTTACCGAAAAATCAAAATATCTCGGAAACTGATGGACGTAGATATACAACATGTGCTATACAAAGATGAAAGAGCATATTAAAAGGAATTCTTTGGGATAATAAAATATTGGAGGTTATATTTGAAAAAAAGAGAAAATCTCGATTTTGCATTCTACAGCACCCTGTATACAAATATGCGTCACGGGCTTTTTATAGCCGATTTTAAAACTAGAGGATATTTTTAATCTTCTTATGTGAAAAAAGTTATTCTTGATTCATTCCTTTTTGATATACAGTACGTTCATTTGACCGCGATTTGGATATAAAAATGGTCATAACTTTTGAAATGCCCTATATAATACAATATCCTATATTGGAAGAACGGCAATCATTAGTAGAATTTGAATATGGAATAATATATAGGGTGTCTCATTTAAAAAAATGCATTTTTGCATCACCACGTAGTTACGGATCACCCTGTATAAATCTCAATTTTTTTTGAGCAAGGAGCATTTTCGTGGCTATATTTTTTATATATAACTTTTTTCGCTATCTTCTACAGTAGTGGAGTTATTGACTTAGCCAGTACTAAAAACTCACCCTGTACATGAAGCTCGAACAATGCATACATTCAATAATTGAAATAGAATTTAATTATTTGAATACGTTTTCTGGGAATTTTCATTTATTATAAGAGATCATAGTGCCTTTTTTTTTTAATAAAAGCTGAAAGCAATATTTGGAAGGGATGCGGCGTATCACCCGCATCAATGGAAGCTACTCCGCTGGACTGGATCCCATTTCTGCTCCAGATAGCCGAACTGGTGCGATGTTATATGTTCATGACATATTATAACCCTCCTCATAAACCAACATAGAGACGAGAGACGTTTCGTGTGGTAAACATTCAGCGCAGGACTGTAGTCAGAGTGATCTGAGCCATCAGATTTTATAATATATATCCATTGCTGAACTTGGAAACTAGACTGATGGAAACTTTGAATGGACATATTCAGTTTGACAGTCAGTCCAGGACTGTGGTCCAGAACCTTGACTACAAATTGACTCGTGCGAAATTGGACGATCTGTGTAATTATGTACATAAACAATCAGTCTGATGTCACTCCACCTTAAACTGGAATTCATAGGATTTAATTCAGTTTGGTTTATAAGTCTGTCTCAAACAAGTCGGGGTCTTTTTCAGCTGAGCTCAAAAGAGAGAAATTAAGTTCCATTAATTCATGGAGAATATAGGTAAATTTATGACCACTGCATTTAGCTCAAGTTATGTGACTGCCAATAGCATAATAAACCAATACTTCACCATAAAACCTGAGCATGAAAGAGATCAGACTTTGCTTGAAAAACAATAACAATTTGTTCATCTTGTCCACTTTGTTAAAGACTCTGAGGATGTTGAACTTGATTTTGCTCTTGTAGATATTTGAAATGTATGTTTAACCCTATTTATAACTTTACATCCAGAAACTCTTCAAAGTAGTAATCTTCCCTTCATTTCGCAGACATCGAACTTGTCAGGGCCTAGACCATTCTCAAGTGTAAGTGGACCGTTGTCACCACACAACACCTTACCAAGGTCCACAGGCCCTATCTCTCCAGTTGCTCAAGTGCCTCCGCCATCTTATAATACACCCATTCACAACACACCTTCCTACAGCCCGGTATCCTCAACTGGTAAGTTATCAATATTGTTTTCCAAAAAGCATAATTATGTTTATGACATTACAAAATTCCAGTGAAATGATATCGTGAAAATTATAATGGTTTTTCCCACTAAGAAGAAAAACTACGACCATATACTGCTTGTCCAGAAGTCACGTTCATAAATTCGGGGATATGTACCTCAAAATATTACAATTGGTTGATATAAATATATAAATTTTTCCTAAAAATTAAACAGTTCAATTTTATCATCCTCGAAGAAGTCCCATTTTGGGTACTTTTAGGGGGTATCTCGGTTATGTTATTTTAGAAGGTAGAGAGTTGCCGTTTTCACGACAGTGTGCTACTTTTTTGTGGAACTAAAGATGGCGTCAAGAAAATTATTATGACCCTCTTGGTTTTTGAGATACAGGGTGAAATCGGAAACTATCGATTTTGGGACCACCCTCGTATCTCGGTTGTCTTTTATTTTATTGAAAAGTTTAAAATAGGGTCTTATAGAATTTTTTCTGTAGAATCCAATGGTGTATTTTTTCTTACTCTAACCATTTTCAGTTATGAAGCAAACATGTATTTTTTTAAATGGAACACTATATATATTGTTTTTGAAGTCAATCGGAAATAATTCAAGCTTTTCAAAAATATATATTACTGTTAAGTTATTTTGAAAATTATGCTCAAAATTTGAATTTTCCAATTTTTACTTCATTTGTAGCAGTAGGCCATGGTTAATCAACCATAAATAATAAGCATCTAAGCAGTTATTACTCTACAAGAGACTTTCAACTCAAATTCGAAAAAAAATCAGAATACATTTTTTTAAATGATAATATCTCATTAAAATGATGAATATTGTGTTATTATAATACTGAGTAGATAGTGGGCTGTGACTCAACTGTTGAAAACAAAAAAGCAAATCTGTAAAAAACTTTCAGCTGTCAGCTTTTAATTACATTCTTATTAAATATAGCTTTGTTTCTGTGTTTTCATTTTAATTATTGTCAATTTTCTATAATAATGGCAGCTTAGATACCCAGAGAGACAGCAACCGTTTTCAGATATATTTGCTCGTCTAAATATAAATATAGTTAGGTACGGATCCTTTATTCAACCACGTCCTAAAACTTATTTCAAGGAGAATAGGGAACAAAGGCAAACAAACGTATTAGGTTACATAGAAGCAACGGATTCATCATCTTGTAAGCACAAAGAAGAAGCTGTAGGGGTACAAAAATCTACTGCAGAAATAACTCTAAAAAAATACAATTACCATCCATACATTTGCACAGGATCCAAGTTTGGGAATTTTTAATCGAAATGACACGAAGGAGACCAATAATTCTTTTAAATTCCATTAAAAGGATATGAAATTGTGCCAGATTTGCATTCGAGAAAATATTCTCCAATTTGGACTCACATCTCTAAAAACTCCTCGATGTTTTTAGTTTTTATTTTGATTCAAATTCAAATTCAGTAGTGTTCTTCAGATATAATGTTGTTTGGTTTTAAGTAATGTAACACAATAAGTAATATTAACTGACCATTATCACAAATAGTAGTTAATAGCGTATAAAATACAATTAAATTATTGAGTCTAAAAGTATTGGGTATCTTGTATCTTAATAATTGTTTACTTGGATATTGTTTTCAATAGATTAGTCATGACCTACTCCTACAAATGAAGTAAAAAATGAAATGCTTGAATTATTTCCGATTGACGCAAAAAATAATATACAGGGTGTTCCATTAAAAAAAATATATGTTTGCTTCATAACTGAAAAATGGTTAGAGCAAGACAAAATCCAACTGCACCACTGGATTCGACAGAAAAAATTCTATGAGCCTCTTTTTTAAGCATTTCAATAAGATAAAAGACAACTGAGATACGACGGTGGTCCCAAAAACGATAGTTTTCGATTTCACCCTGTATCTCAAAAACCAAGAGGGCCATGATAATTTTCTTGACGGCATCTTTAGTTTCACAAAAAAGTAGCAAACTGTTGCGAAAACCGCAACTCTCTATCTTCAAAAATAACCGAGATACCCCGTAAAAGTGCCCAAAATGGGACACCCTGTACAGCTAATCTACTTCATCGACTATCGATACAGAATTTTACATTATGTTATTGTGAAAAACAGATCATTCGAAAACGTTCTAAGCATAACTAGAATTTCAACTGAAACAGGATAATTTCAGATAAAGGACGTTTCATTATGCTCGTAAAATTGTAAGGTTCAATCACACATAGTTTTTCTGGAGCAAGTAATTGCAGTGGCGGCAGCGTCCTGTAGGCGGCAGATTTCAAACGACACTCGCTCGATTTCAGAGAATAAAAGCTTTTCATACTATAGAAGCTAATTCCTATCGAAACTTTTCAATCCTAGGTACCTACTGTTATTGTGCTTATTTTATCTATATTAGGTACTGCGATAATCAAACAGCTATTTTTCGAGTGGTTGTGAGAGGACGTCAGAAGAGATAATCGAAAGAGGAGTATGACAGTATCAGATACTGTTCAACCTCTATTCAGAGAAAACTATGCAACAGTCTATATCTGAAGAAACAGTGCGAATAAAGATGAAAGGTGAAATAATAAACAACGTCTGTTATGCCGATGATATCTTGGTAACAGCCCAGAGTGGCACAGACCTTCAAAGGATAAGAATAAGGACAAACTATGTACAGCAGTGACAAAGCAGGTCTTTCACTTAATATGAAAAAACAAGATTCTTGACCATCATCAAGCTAGAGCACAAATATGCGGAGAGTATTCTGCTCTAGAGTCCCAAAAATCTAACTTAAAATCAGACTGGCCATATGTTACGTTTCCTCATCCCTTTTCTATGGGATGGAGTCTTGGACAACGAACAAAGCTGATCTGAAGAGACTTGAGGCTTACGAATTGTGGGTATATAGACTCATAGTTTCTTTGACGGAAAGAGTCAAATATAGAAATATTAAGGCGCATTACTAAGGAAACAGAGATAGTAAAAACTGTAAAATTGGGGGAACTTTCTTGCCTGGGTCACGTTGTGCGTGGAGGGAGACACCACATTGTACAACTAACAAGATAAAATACAAAAAAAAGAATTGCGGGCAGCACATACATTACATGATTGAAAGACTTACGAGAGTTGTATCACTGTACGTCAACAGAATTACTCCGAGAAGCCGGATCTAAAGCAAGAATCGATAGCCATGACGATAGCCAACCTCCTTAGAGGAGACGGCACATAAAGAAGAAGGTACCTACTACTAGAGAGAAAGAGAGCGGCAGGCATCACCAATGATTTGTTTCAAGAATGTGTATATTTCCACTGTCACATTTCCTCAAATATAGTTTCAGGGTGCCTTAACTATCTATCTGCCATAATGTTCCAATGCCGTGCATTTATGCCTGTCAAACACGGCGGATGATTCAGATCTAAGATTCAGGTCTATTGAAATGCCATATATGAGTCACCAATCAATTCATCTATATTAAAAAAATATGCTTTCACGAACTACTAGATGGCGCAAAAGCTAGTTTTCACATTGGTAGGTATCTCATTGAAAACTTTCGGGACGCTATAGGTCATTAGCTCTATATCTCCAGAAGATGAGTATTTATTGTACTACAGTTATGAATTCCTTCGTTCTTTAGATTGTACATAGTGAGGGGCTCTCGGGGGTTAAAAAAATGTACATACTTCACGATTTCAATACATAAAGTCCGTGCCTGCGTCTTTCGTATAATAATGATCTTAGACGTGACGTGAAGATCTGTGATGTTGTCTAGAATGGCTTTGGAAGGAATCGATTAGAACCTACTTTCAACGCCTTTAAACAGTATTTCCGGATCTATCATCATATGTGCGTTTTTATATTTTGAAACAAAGATGAGGATCTAAAAATTTGAGAACTTTTATTGTCGGACATCCGGTATAATGTACTGCTATGCTACTAGCATAAGAACCCAACTACATGTACTGCCGACTGCAAGTCTAACTTTTTTATGCTAAGATATATGAACGCATAATTATGTTTTTATTGAATTGTTATGAGCAACTTGAAATTTTCACGGTATCATGATATCTATTACTAGATTTATTGAAAAGCGTTTCTTATGGTTTCTCAATTTGTTTTCAAAACTATTTTGTCAACTACTATTTGGAATTCGACCATGCAAGGAAGCATGTTTGAATTCTCAATTAATTTTTTTTCTACGTAGTACTATTCCTGTACTGAAAAAATATGTTTAAACTCTGAAATCGACAGACTTTCATATTCCTTTGATTGATTGGAATCAAATTCATGGAGTTCACAGCTATTATTCTTATCTTACTTAAGATTAAATTAGATAACACATGGAAATAGATAAATGCAGGGTGCACATTATGTATGGAATATAACATATGTCTCAGTAAATAACGATTCTATAATTTTTTGATATAAAAGCTGTTTAATATTGTACTTATCATAATACGGCAGCACTAAGTGGTTTTTGTTTCAGAAAACAAAGCAGTGATGAAAAACATTATTTTTTTAATAGCAAGATACCCTTCTCTTAGGCTTTTTTGATAGGATTTTGTTTCTCTTTTGAATAATATAATATACCCACCATCCAGTCAGTATTTAGCAAGGCTGAAACGGTTTAGGGACGCAGGATCTGCCGAAAAGTGGTAGATTGGTGTAGTAAACTTAATAAAAGTACTAAATTTCTTTTGTCACATTTAGGTACTTACATGTTATGCCATTGAAAAGAAAAAAAATATCTATCAAATGAGCCTAATGAAAGGCTATATTGCTATTTAAAAAAATATTGTTTTTCATAACCCATTTGTTTTCAGAAACAAAAACAACTAAATACTGCCATGTTATGGTAAATACAATACACCTTTTATATAGAACAAAAATTATACAATCATTATTTACTGAGATATATACTATATTCCATACATACCTTGCCGTATATTTTATTTACACGCCACATAACAAAAGAGTTTCAAAGTATCCCTCAGTATTACCTACAACCTAATTAAATGATCAGTGGAGTTCTTTAGAATTACTTTCCTATTATCATTGTCATTAATTTATTCACACTCGGCTAGGTTAGTAACTTTGATAAAATTATTTCCCAGGCCGATTTTCAACTACTAAACCAGCGGGCGGCCTGTTCAAAGGTACATTTGCCGTTTAACAAGCCGAACTATTTTGAAAAAATCCGCTTCTTTTGCACATAGCTAATACATACTTGTTGGTTTTTAGTTGATAAAATAGTATAACAGGGTATAAATATCTTGCTCGCCAAACATCAACACAGTGTTCGCCTAAGCCTGGTATATGTTGGCCATCATTGCCATACCTTCACTGCTCTTCTTTCACCATAAGAGAAGTTGATAGGCATACATGGTAGATTAGTTCGTAAAAACAATATTTTTGGGGCATGATTAGACGTATACTTCTAACATATTTTTGATACGTGAAAACCAGGAGTACCTTTTGCAGCGTCGTTTGTAATGTGGTATGATTTTTTAATTGAAGTGAAAATTGCTGATTTAGGAAAATAAGATTCCTGAGGAAAAATCCACACAAAAAAATCAGTCCCTTCATGTTAGGCCGAAATGCTTTCAATCCAATCTCAGATTTTTTGAGCAACGCCTATATGTGATCGAAAACCCTTAAAACATAACAAATAAGGTTGGGGATCACTTGAGAGGTTTCCATGGTATTACACAATCATGTAAAATTAGCAGGAATCTTACCCAATCCTAAAACTCGAAGCGTCATCATTTTTTCATGATAATTCTGCTGCCATTATGTATAATCTATCAATCAACATTTAACTTAATTCATCTTCAGGGTAATTAAAAACAGGTGTAAGAAATGCATGGCAATCAAGTCAGTAATTCTTAAGTTATTGTTTTCCTATGTATAAGTAATCGGTAACAAAAAGTGTTCAGGTTAAAATCTATACTGAAAATGATCTCACTTTTTTATCTTGAATTTTTACATAATGGAGAGTCCTCAATAGTAATTTAAACATACGCCTTAGTTTAACTCTCACTCAAAATTTTTCAAAAGCTTCTTAATATGCTAATGAAAGACATTACAATAATTCAATTTTGATAAAAATCTTAGGATTTAGATATTATAATTCCTATTGTATTCTCAGCAGTAACTTTTTTTGCAGTAAGGAAAAAATAAGCCGCTGAAACACAATGGATCATCAGAATTTGTAAAAATCAAATAAAACGTAATATTTTGGAAATTAAAACGCGAAGTTTTAAAAATGTTACCACAAAAAGCTAGTCAAAATACAAAAATATAACTACAATTTCTCTCTTTGCCCTATGGCGCTTAACTGGCCAATAATAAAACACATATGTTGGAAGCTGATCTTACTTCCTCCACTTGTCTTTATCAAAGTACAAAATTTGAAAAAAAATTAATTCCTTGCGGAGAAACATCTTTTGGTTTTTTTGCTAATTAAATACATGATGGTCTTAGAATCACGATGCTGTCTATTTTATGAGTGGATAATGTGACTCAACATTAAATCGCAAAGAAAAGAAAAGAAAAATGTATGGCCCGCTCTTTGGTTTGGGTAACATTGATCAGATTTTTCCTTCAAGGAATAAGAGTTAGTCCGCAAAGAACAAATTATGTTTCCGACTACAGCTCTCAGATAATGTCACTTACTCCAAATTAATTTCTTGCCACATTTTGTAGTATAATAAATGTCACACAGTTAACCAAATCGTCAGTAAAGTTTATCTTCGCGTTTCAGTGGTTTGTTATTGATGGGCTTGTAAAGCACGAGGGAACGGATAGTTTAATGAACGACTTATTAGAATCAGGAAGCCCTATAAATAAAAGTATATGGATTTGTTGGTAGGCATCCATTTGTGATGATCAGAAATCCACCTATTTTGCTCTATGTTGAATAGCTATCAAATAATAGAAGCATAAATATCTCGTCGCATTTGTTTCCTATTTAACTGAATGATTACAAATACTTGAAAGTTGGTAGAAGAATATATTACATTATCGACTTTTGAATTTAAAATGCTGTCAACTTCTTTCGTGGTTCTTCTCATTAACCATTTCTTCATCTTCTTTCAGATCGGTCCTTTAATACCAAGCCACGTCCATTTTCCCTCGTTGTAGAGTAATCTAATTAGGCATTTAGTTGAATCGCTAACCGCTTTCATTATTTCCAAAACACAACACATACACACAATCTTGCTCAGCTACTGTATCTTCTTGATGATACCAGGAGTAGTAAAGGATATTGGATACTAAGGATGATTGGAATGTAGCAATCAGTAATAGTACCTTTTTATTATTGAGTATAGTGCTAGCATTAAGTATTATACACAGCACTAGTCGCTATATAATTTTTTATTATTAGAATAAACTGCTATTGTTAGAACATAACTAGGTCTTGAGCGCAATTGTTTGAACCAACGTTAGTAGAAAGTTATTGCTTTTGAGTATTAACTAAAATTGAGACATAATTGCTCTATTATGTATTGTGATATTATTCTTTCATTGAAATACAAACTAATAAGTTTCAGCAAACATATAGTTCTTGCACAAATTATATCACAACATAAGAGAAGAGTAATGGTTGCAGTAATAAAAGAGAGTCACGATTTGATGATAATAATGCTGAACTGAGGAGCCATAGCCAAGCTGTCAGATCGGCCCGGCTCTTTATTTTACGTAATGCATTCCACATTTCTTTTGATTACAGGGTGAGGGAAATCTGAGTGAGTGAAATCTGAGAAATGTTGTCATTTGTTCGCATTGGTTAGCATTTGTTCGTCAATTATTGTAGATGGTCATTAGTGGTCATTTGCAACGAATAAATTTATATATAAAAAACAAGAAAGTGCATGCGACCTGGGCTCTGACATACTAAGTTGCTGCTCCATTACCCAGTGACTACTCCTCAGGTGAGAAATCACTGGGTCCGCGAATCGTGCTCCCTAAGTAGACGAAGGAACCCAAGGATGACTGCCTTATGCATTCTGGCGACTAAGATGTGCGCCGCCGCACGGCACACCAGTATTTTGCGCAGTGCAGAGAGTAGCGTATTCTTCATTCCACCTAAGGATCCAATGACCACAACCAGCAGACTTGCAGTGTACACTGGCCAGAGACTGCGAGGTTATCCAGCAACTTCTAATATTTGGTCCGCTTTTCTTCCTCCTTAGAGGCGATGTTCACCTCGGCAGGTGCCGAAAACTCTATAACGGACATCATCTGTTGGTGGTCGAGAAGGACTATATCGGAATTGTTTGCCAGTACAAGCTCGAGCGTGGTTCACGAGAAGTTCCAGTAAATCCGGCATCTCTCGTTCTCCACAACGGGCTCTATATCCCCTGGAGCATATGGCAGCACCGGTGTTTCGTTAATACCGTATAAGTGACTTAAATGATAGTAGAGCACTGCGTTGTGCCGATGGACGTATACCGTCCCAACGTACGTTTTACACGCCGACAAAAGATGCATAAGCGTCTCTGGCGCCTGTTAGCAAGCTGTACAATGGGTGTCCAGAACATCTACACCCATAGCCCTATTACGCTATACGCTATACCAAGGTGTTGAAGACACCATCTTGGCAAGCCATTATAAATCTCTCAGTCCCCGAATTCATCCACTAGACCTTAAGAAAGTGAAGGTCAACTGCTCTTCTAGATATTTGAAGAAGATTCCATGCATTGGCTGTCTTTGTGAAGGATTAAAATAACATTGAATGCTAACGAATGACAACGCTGTCAGATGTATCCCCGACTTAATAACACTACAGTTCCCATTCCGGTTTCAGTCAATTTTTCTTACAGTAGTTTGTTTCCTTAATGACGTTATACATATTTATGAGCAGAAGCTATCATTCATATGTTCTTACACTTTATCCAGTGTCCGACCTACTCCAAAGTGCAAGACTATTTTTTTGTAGCGTCAACCGAATAGCAAAGTTATACTATTTTATAATACTTTTTAGGTACCGCTTACTAACGCCGATTTTTTTCTTTTTTTCTCGAACCGGTTCCCCGTGAACCTACCCAACGTTCCCTTTTGTTTGTTTTTCTTTTTTCGTTATAACCGTCTCGTTTTTGTGTTTGTGCTTGTGTGTTTGATCAAAGAGCGCAGCGCTCCTAGTATTATCTGGCCCCCACCCCAGGAGGAACCCGACATCCCAACCGCCTGTCCCCTTTTCTATCCCCCACCCTCAAAGGTTGAGAACCAGATACTTAAGAAGCGATACGAAAGGGACGGATCGGAGAGTATCATCAGTGAATTGGATTGTCTAGAGGTGGAGAACATAAACGCTATGGCTGAGTTCCTAAATCCCTCTCTGGATATAATTATGGAACGCAAAAGCGCGACAGAGGTCATAGAAACCCTCACTGAGACCTTGGAGACTCAAAAACTTGTTGAAAAAATAGTTCAAAGCAGACCTGATTATATGCCTCCATTAGATGTTGACATTAAGCATTCGGAGCTTCCAAAACCTACTGCCATGAGGGAAGAGACGAAAGAGCAGTGCTGTCCATTGTCGTTACCAGATAACATATGCTGCCGAAAGAAAGAGAGTTATGATTTGAAGCGACCTACTCATTTCAGCCCTAATACTGTAGAGTGTGAGCTGAAGAGCAGAATAGAAAACCCAGTTCCACAGAAATGGGAGTCTCCTCTTACACAAGCTTTAAGAACTATGTCACCTGATCGCGACACATTTGCTCAAATCCCATCAAAGCATTCTTACACTCCACTTGCGTCTGCTCTCACTATAGCCCCTTCGCAACCTTTTACTCCAAGTATGACTCACGACGAGCCTGTACCCCTCCCTGAAGAAACTGTACCCTACTTTCCACCCGAGAGGCCTGTAATTCCTGAGAAAGAAGAGGAACCTCAACCGTCAAAAGAATCTGAGGTCATAATTGAATGTAGGCCTAGTTGCAAACGTGAGAAGTCTATAAGCAAGTTTGTGAAAGCCCTCGAGTCAGCACCCGATAAGCCACAACCATTAGGTGGAGTAGCTGTTCTTCCTAAACTAAGATCACAACAAACAGAGAAGCAGAAACCTACTGTTGACAAGACTGAAGAAAAACCACCTGAGAAGCCAAAGCCTAGTTTCAAGAAAAAGAATGATCCTATGGCAAAGTATTTCGAGGATTTACCCACACCTCAACAGAAGCTGTCTCTGTCTGCCGCTCTAACCATCGCACCGGACAGACCTTACTCTCCTCTAGTAGTTGAAAGCGTTGGCGTGGAGATGCACCAAAACATAGGACTCGCTGCCGAAGGATCTCAGAAGGAAGTCAAGAAAGAAAAACAAATTGATCGTTCTTTGCTGACGAAACCACTCAAACCTCATCTACCTGAAGCATTCAAAAGCAATATGAAAGATCCCAGACCACCTGGTTACTATCCTCCATCTACACTCCAAGCTATGATAGATGAAGGTGAAAAACAAGTTAGCAATCCCACTTCTGATAATCCTGGGAATCCCGGTGGTCCAGGGAATATCAGTAATTCTGAAGATTCAAGTAACATTGGAAATGCCGTTTCTGTATCATACAGCCGTCAAGAGGAGTGTCGATTGGAGGAACATACCGAAGCTACTGACAAAAGTCAAACAACAAAAGTTGAAAAGCAAATTATCCAAAATCCTCACTTTACTGAAATAATAACAGAGGAACAGCGGTCGCTATCACCAAGTATGGCTCCTATGTTTAGTGGATTTACTTGTTCGTTTCAGAACAAAGGTGAGCACTCGCAATTTTCTGTTGAGGTGTCCACTACGCCGACGATGCTATCCCAAGTGCCGTCCTCTTCATCTGTTATACGAACAATCGAAAGCCAACCTGGCTATGTCGAAAAGCAAACCGTTACTGAGGAACGACATGACAAGCAACATACTAGCAAGAAGCTTGAACAAGCAAAGGAAGAGGTTAAGGCTGAAGTTGTTGTAAAGCAAGCTGAGGAAGTGATTTTGAAGAAGGCTGAACCTCCTGTAAAATTACATAGTCGCGAGACAGTGCCGTCCTACCAAATACACCTCCAGGAAGAGGCTGAGGCTGACTTGCAATTCATTGAGAAAATTGAAAAAGCAGAGAAGCGTTTGGAGCAACGTAAATTACAGGACATGAGCCAACAAAGCAGTCAACAACAAATAATAAAAAAACCAGTAATTACCGTCCAACCTGAAGATTCCCGAATCAACGAACAAAGATCTTTTAAACCTGTCGTTGAAGACAGGCCACAAAGTCGGACATTTTCGCCAAGACCTACCTCTTGTAGCCCAAGTAGGATGACCAAGCCTGCGCCTATATTGCCTTACTATCAAGCCAACTTGGTGCCACAGCAGATGCCTGCAGCGTCGAGTAACCTATTGGATCCTATGAGTCCTGCAGTATCTAGATCACCTAGTCCATGCCCACTTGGCAGGGGCAGAAGTCCAGTTCCCGGTGCAGGAGGCAGGGATGCCAGTCGTAGTCCTTCCCCATTCCCTGGTGGCGGGAAAGCTGGTAGTAATATTAGACCAGTTTCTCCAGCCCAAGGACCGCCAGCAAATCCCATGAGGTCAAAAGAGCCTCTGCCGGTGCCAGAAGACTCTAAGAAGCATCAAGCGAGAGAGAACTTAACCACGTTCATCCCCGAATATAAGAGCAGGAGAGACATTATTGAGAGCTCTCAAGGTATGGACTTTTACAGGAAACCTGAGGACGGAGGTCATCCACCCCAAATGTATACCTCCACTGTTCAAACGCAGAATTTTCCTGTTATGCAAGAAAGTTACAAGCGCGAGCAGATGATGTCCGAGAAGCAAGCTTCCAACGCACAACAACAAATGTACGAATCAAAAATGATGGATCTACAAGAAGCACAACGATCTCAAAGATACGTATCAGAGACTGCTGGCGGCACTGTTGCCACCTCTGTTGATGAACAGCGCAAACAAGCGCACATGGAACAAATGAAAAAGTCACAGAGTGAAAGTGTAGAGCGATCACCTGATGGAGGTACCCAGATACAGAGAAGAAAGGTAGTGACGGAAGAGTTCGAGCATACCCAGAAAGAAACAAACATACAAATTGAGAAACATGTTACGAGAACCGGCTTTCAGAAAGTCAATGTGCCAGACGTTGATACTCCTCCAGGTCTCGGAGGGATTCATTACACCAATCCACATCCAATGGGTGGGGGTGGAGCGAGACAGCAACAGCAATTCATACAGCAATCACAGTCTACACAGTCGATCGCTTCACAGCAATCGTGCTGTCAGAAATCATGCTCCGGAGCATCCATGTGCAGTCAACAACAAGGTACATGCCAATCATCATGTGGTGCGTACCAAGGAACTTGTACTCCAGGTTCCGCCTACCAAGGTGTATGTCAAACATCTGGCTCCGCCTACCAAGGAGCATCTTCCGCCACTCAAGGGACTTGTCAGTCTCAGGCGACCCGCTATGGTTCCTCCCAATCTGATGTCTCCGCTCAGACGACGATCCAACCCACAGCGAACGTCCCCATCCTTGAACCATCCAGCGAACCCGCCCTTCCCTCGGCAATCAAAAGGCCCCCGGGTTCCTCTTCCAAGCCCCCCAAATCAGCTCCCGGTGTTGTCTCATCCCACGCCGATGCAGGTGCTGGTGCCGGCAGACAAGCGGGCGGTGTCAGCGTGGCTCCGAGGCGTGGCAGAGGGGTGTTGAATGCCGCCGCCTTGGCTGGTGCTAGGATTCCGTTGTGTGCCTCTTGCAGTATGCAGATCAGGTAGAAAAATGTTTGGTGTGTTGCGTGGTTTTTTGTATAGCCTGCGGAGTCAACTAATAATACTAATACATGCTGTCTAGAGTGAGACTTGCGTTACGACAGAGTGTCCCACTTTTTTCGGTAGTGAGTGGTTCAGTTGCCCTAATAGTTGCCGCTTACCCTTAAGGCCTATTGTGCACCCCCAGTCAAAGGAATCAAACAGAGTCCCATCCTAAGTGCTTTGCAAAATTTTCAGACGACATTGGACTATGCTCCCCTGACCTACATTGAGATAGGATGGGATAGGATTAGCTGTTTCCTCTGCCTTACCGGGGTGTCCCACTTATGTGATGAAATTCGCGTGACATGCTTGAATCAAACCCGCTACATGTGACAGAGAAGCAGAGAATGAACAGCGAATTTGTATTCCCTATTAGTTAATCGCTGCGAGCCAACTTGCTTCGTGTGAGTGAAGCTTGTGGGCATCCAAGACTTTGGGAGTGTTCTGAAAAAATATCCTAACTACATTCATGCCTATGATTTTATCATTTGAACGCAAAGATGCCGAAATGCCATCCAAACCTTGTCGCATACGTCTTTTAGAGTTCATTCCGTACCATGTTCTTCCTTGGCTGAACAAAAACCGAGTAAACTTACGACTCCCAGGTTTGTGAGTGTATTGGCCAAAAATAAAAGTTTATAGGCATGACACGTATGATGTTAATATTTTCCCATTTATACATACCCTTAGCTGACTTGTGTTATCGTCACGGGGAAATATTTTCAATTAGTCGTAGCTTTTAGTAGTGTGTCATGCAAAGCTGACAAAGCGAGTTTGCTCGCAATAATTACATTCGCAGCGAGTTTTCGCTTCGTTCGACCAGGTCTTTACATTATTAATACCGTATGAGTGTTGTCAGCTGCGACATGAACTTGTTTGAAGTCAAGCACTTCCCGCTTGAAATAGATGTAGATGCGAAAAAATAAATAGATTAATAATTACAAATAAGCAATAATAATCTAGTTATTCTAAGATGCAGCCTTACAAACAGTCACCGTTCAAGAAGTCCCAGCTATTCAACATAACATAATTCTGCCGAAAAGGTGGTCGTCCTTATCAGCTTTTCTAATAACCAATCGCAAGAAGACAGAATATGTTTTTATAGTATTATATTTATGCCAATCAATGTAGGGCCCATCTCTAGTTAAAATTCGGTAATGAATATTGTATCTCTCTCTCTGAGTTGTTAATAAATTAGCGGTGCATAAAATAAGATGCATATTTTAAAGCCCATTATTTTATTTCTCTTGGCTCTGGCTTTGATAATTTTTGTTGTTACAAAATACTCTCAGATGGAGGTTCATGCATTTAAGAGCAAAAATATAAATTTTGCATACGTAGATACATACTCCAAGTACGTAATGGTTTGAAGGCTTAGCAAAAACACGTTTGAAGGATAAATGTATTTGGTAATATTTTGGTAGAAAATATCACTTCGGAAGTAGAAGCAAGAAGACAACAGAGACAGAAATATTGATGTTCAAACAGTAGCACTTTAAACGTATTCAAAATATATGGGACACGTAAATTTTATGTTCAGGAAAAGGATCAGATTCCCTTATCTATATTTTGTATTTGGGAATTTATTTCAGGTTAGTATATTCCCCTTGTAGTATGTCAGCTTAGATTGAGCAACTGCAAATGCAAAAGTACAGAGTTTTTAAAACTATCCAATCTGATTTCAAACTATCGAATAATGTGTCATCTAACAGCTCATATAATCCACGACATGTACTAAATTACTATGAAGCATATGTATTTATACACCTTATAAAATAATACAAAAAAGTCGCTGAAAAAGTTAAAATAGGTTTATGCGGATTATGTGAGAAAGTGACAATTTCAGTATACTTGGGTAGTAACATGAAAATATTTCTTACAGATGGCAGAGAATGTACGTCGATTTATCGGGGTCATTTTTATATATTACTGGTGCTTCGAAATTCAATAGTCTATAATTAAGAAGCGTAAACGGTGCTAAAGTATAGGCTAAAAACTGCAGTTCTAAATAAGGCAGCACGCCATAGGATTTACAATTTTATTTTACTGCTGCACTTATCCTTGTTATACAGGGTTATTCACGTTATTCGACACGGAGTATTATGGCTAAAGTATTTGATAAAAAAGAAAATAATAATTTGGGATGCATAGAGACCCATAAAGGCTACATTTTAAAAATATTTTCATGTTATACAGGGTGTCCCAAATGCACGAAATGTATCAAAGTTATGTTTTTTTAAATGGAACACCCCTTATATTATTACATATTCAGATTCCTTGATGAATTCTGTTGTGACTTTATGTATCATACTTTGGACTTAAAGCGAACCGTTTAGGTGTAAATCACCATTTTCGGTATAAGTAGATATCAGGAAAAAATTGAATATCGCAGAGATTATAAAATTTGGAATGCTGTGACTTTGCCGTATTACTAAGCATAAAATGCGTCAGCTTTGATGAGACTATCAAATTTAAATTACGTTTATGCTTGGAGAAATCGGTCGATGAATTAAGGAAATTTCGATCAGCGATAACTTGATTTTTTCAAATGGGAATGCCTAATCTTTTTTATACGGTTAAAAGTAGAATTTGATAGCCTTTCTAATGATATAAGGTTGTGCATACCAATCTCTGGTAGTTTTCATTTAATTTTAAATTTTCGAACAAATCGGCGTTTTTCAATTTGCCTACCTATAAACAACGTAGCAGGCCATGAAATATAAACAAAAACCTGTTCAGGTAGAAGAAAACAACTAACTTAGCTGAAAAATACACACGAACTAGACTAAAGGGACAAGATTATAAAAATTACTCACAACAAATAAAGTCTAACCAGAAACAACGGCGGTAACATATCTTTGGTCAAAGAGAAGCTGGAGTATGGCAGAAATGGATTTTTTCACGGCCTACTAGCTACTGCAATGTACTAGAGATTGGCAATTTCCAAAACCATTAAAAATTTTGAAATAAAATAAAAACTACTAGAGAATGTTGTAAGCAGTTTATTATTTTCATAATAAAATTTCACATTTAATGATATAAAAAATTATGCAATTCTGTCAAAACTCAAGTCAAAAGTACTTCTGAGTTCTGAAAATTCTTCAGTACCTATTAGCAAGGTCGCAGAAAATGAAGAATGAATTAAAATTTGCTCAAATTATAAAACATAACTTAAATGGCCGAAAATTTAAATCTGATTTGTCAGTATTCCTTTTTTGCAATATTGCTAATAGATATTGAAAAATAGAAGGGCTCCAGTGAGAGGTATCGACTTCGACGCAAATTAGTACCTTTTTACACCATTACATATGATTGATAGTTGCATGCTGGAGCAACAGTCGCTGGTTGTTTCTGTTTCATATGAGGGTTTTTGATTGCCTTGGAAATTTTTAACCTCCAGTAAATTGCGGTATCCAGTAGACAGTAAAAATATCTATTACTGCCATGCTGCAGCTTCTCTTTGACCTTAGAGATGTTATCGTAGTTGTTTCTGGGGGAGTTGATTTGTTGTAAGGGATTTTTATAATCTTGTCCCTTTAGCCTAGTTAGTGTGTATTTTTCAGCTAAGTTAGTTGTTTTCTTCTAGCTGAACAGATTTTTGTTTATATTTCATGGCCTGCTACGTTGCTTATAGGTAGGAAAATTGAAAATCGCCGATTTGTTTGAAAATTTGAAACTAAATGAAAACTACGAGAGATTGATATTAACAACCGTATATCATTAGAAAACCTATCAAATTCTACGTTTAACCGTATAAAAAAAATTAGGCATTCCCATTTGAAAAAATCAAGTTATCGCTGATCGAAGTTTCCTTAATTCATCGACCGATTTCTCCAAGCATATACGTTAAATTTGACAGTCTCATTAGAGCTGAGGCATTTTATGCTTAGTAATACGGCAAAGTCACAGCCTTCCATATTTTGTAATCTCTGCGATATTCAATTTTTTCCTGATATCTACTTATACCGAAAATGGTGATTTACACCTTAACGGTTCGCTTTAGGTACCATGTATGATACATAAAGTCACACTAGAATTCACCAAGAAATCTGAATATGCAATAATATATGGGGTGTTCCATTTAAAAAAACATAACTTTGATACATTTCGTGTTTTTGGGACACCTGTATAACATGAAAATATTTTTAAAATGTAGCCTTTATGGGTCTCTATCCATCTCAAGTTATTATTTTCTTTTTTATCAAATACTTTAGCCATAATACTCCGTGTCGAATAACGTGAATAACCCTGTATAATTTTTGCATGCGTTTCTTTTTCTTTTGGTTTTGTTTGTATTTGTGTTGCTTGTTTTCGCCCTTCAATTCTAGACCGCCAGAAAAACCATCGCTCCACCAAACTATGCCATGCAACCCAGCAAACTGAGAATCTAGTAGAACTCGACGAGGTGGATGTACCCTTACCGTCTCACCCCCCACCTCCTCCTCCTGTTCCCGTCTACAGCCAAATTAATATTACCATCCCATACCAAAACACCACCCTACCCTTCCAGAGCACTTCCCCTCAGCTGGACTCGATTGGGTCCAGTCCGAGATCAGATTATTCCTCTTATTCCTCCTCCAGTAGCAAAAACCACCATTCGGAGGGATACCCTCCCTCTAAAGAGGCTGCCAGAGAGAAAATTATGTCGGAAATCAAGAACCTAACTCCTAAGTTGAAGAACGTTAATGTTTCTGAGAAGCAGAGTCCTAAAATGAATAGCATTGAGACTACTACCACAACTACTACCAAGAAGGTTACTTCAGGTGATGATAGTTTCTTATTCTTCGAGGTGATGGGCTCAGCTATGTGATTTAGAGAGATTGCACGATATAGTAACGATAACAGAACGTTAAGCGCTCTCCGGTTGTTGTTACTCTACCTCAGCAAAGCGCCCAGTCACTACATGGTGTGCCAGCATGAAGTGCACAAATGTAACTGAGTGAAGCTAGACCACAATGTATCGACAAGAAGAATTTATACAAAAATTTCAAAGAATTTATTTGCCTTATATTAAATTATATAAGAAAAGTTACCTCTACATGATGCAAATGAAATTTGTTAGAAAAACAATCCATATCTTCGACCATATCGACTTTATGGTTGATGGTACTGCAACACAATACATACAATTTAGGAGCTAGGTACATAAATGATCGTTGGAATATCGTTTTGTGTGGTCGAACTAAGTTTGATGACCATATTTTGTGCCTCGTGCTATATACATGTATATGCTTATGTTTCATTTCATCAACACAGACTTTGTGGAATAAATTGCTGGTACGTAAGAAATAAAGTTGCCTAGTATCGAGTATCTTTGTTTCTTGGTATAAATCGTTTGACGGATAGAGCTTCGATTTATGAAATATAGATTTCAGCACATATTTTTGTAATATATCCGATTCAGAAATATAATTGGAAAAAGAAGAATATGTATAAATAAAATGAGTATATCGTTGTTGTAGGAAAACGTATGGGGTGCTATTTGAAAACAATAAAGTTGGGCGTGAGTTTTTGGGAATGTCGTACAAAAAAAGTTTTGAATGCACGGTATGTTAGACTCTATAGTACCTTCAGAGTTACAACTCAGTTCTTGCTTGAACAGTTCTTCTTTTCGAAAATATCACGTATTAAGGAGATGCTGAGACACCCGGTATATGTTTGTGCCTGTTACGGATTCTATGTGTCATTATTGTGTTGATGATCAACTATTGAATAAAGAATAATTGTATTTTATTTTATTAAGCCATTCAAACTAATTTGTGCATGAAATGGAATATTTCGTGATAATTACCGTATCATTTTTTTGCAATCTCTCTCAATCATGGAAAAAGCTTATACTGGATAAAAATGAAAAACTTGATATGATCTGCAGAGCTTTTTGTACCGATCAACAACTACCAACAAAAGTCTGAAACAAAAAGAAGCAGCTTGTATTTACCAGACAACGTGACATATTCCAACACAACGGATTCTACGACTACAACGAAAAAAATAACCAACGGAGATGAGAAGACGTTCAAAGGTGGGGATGGCTTGCCCAGTTTGCCTATTTGTTGCAAGTGTAATGCTGAAATTGCTAGGTAACTACTAATATCCTAACGACTAACTTGACGTAATACGAGATTTATCTGTTGCTAGAGGAAAATAGAAAAATTCGATATTCGAAATACGATATTTTTATACCCATTTCCGAAGCTCCAGGCTAGTTTTAAATACGAGGGTGCTTTGTTAAGTCCGTAACATTATAAACGAAAACATACTTTTTTCAGAAAAAAACTATACCTTTTAATATGATTTACCTTTACTTGTGTGTTTCTAGGCTTTTGTTCCTTCTAAATATGATTTACTTTTACTTCGAAACATTTAGTCCGGAGTGTTTAATCCCTTCCAAGTACCACCCATCAGATCACTTGATGTCATAGATGCAGGCCGCTGGTGGTACCAGAAGATGGAGTCGTCGGCGCGTGGGTCCGTTCCCGCGTAGTTCAAGACGGCGCTTTCGAATTTGAGTTGGCAGGGCGACCGTAGCTAAACTGGTGAGAGCGCCGGAGTACCAATCTGGAGGTCGTGGGTTCAAGTCCCGTCGGCTGCCGACTCTTTCCCACATTTTCTGGTATGAATTTGAACTGTGAATTGGTGTCTCCATTCCTCCATCTAAGGCCTAAACCACTTAAATAGTTAAATATCCGCATGTCGTTGTTGCCATCAATGATGGTAACAAGGTATTGTGTAACCAGAACAGAGCTCAGTGTCCACACTCATCGAAATTGACACCGTGCAGTGTCGCCATAAAATTTAGCTAGCTGCTTACAGATTTTTTTGTACAAAAAAGAACAGGGGTAGCTTTTCCACGCAACTGTGACTGGCGCTTGCAACTGGAGCCCAGTCACGGAATGGAGACTTAGTGCTAGTAACACCATGAGACGTTAAAAACAAAATTCGATATTACGTTTCGTCATCTCTACCATAATATGTTATGTATAACTTCAAAATTAAGTTTATCGAATTCGACTATACAGGGTTGGGATAAAGTATGGAACCAAGCAAATAACTTTGGAATGGAAAGAATGATATTGCTGAAAATTTGCGGGCAAGTGTAGTGACTGACGTCTAATGCATCCGAAGACATTATGTTAGCTACTAATGTACTTCCGGTTTAACCGGAAGTACCGTCAACTTTTTTAATTTAAATGGGACACACTGTATATTTTTGCAGATTTTAATTCATCCTTTTTTTCCGAATACGTTCATAGTGGGTTTAGTATTTGTTTCTTAAAAAATTTGTCTCAAAAATTTGTCCGTGGCGGTCTGCGGTCTTCCTGTTTGAGGTAATTTTTTTGTATTTTTTTTTTTAGTCACCGTCAAACGTGTTATAGGATCCCTGTCGGGACGTAAATCATTAAAAGTTGACACACTTCTTTGTGAATTCTCACGCGATCGCCAAAACCGACTTTGAATGACTGGCATTTTAAACACCTGAAGTGATAAAGAAGCTTTATCTTTCCCGTTTTTACAGAAACTAATGCTAAACCCACTATGGGCGTATTCGGAAAAAAAAGATGAATTAAAATCTGCAAAAATATACAGGGTGTCCCATTTAAATTAAAAAACCGGTTAAACCGGAAGTACATTAATAGCTAACATAATGTCTTCGGACGCACTAGACGTCACTACAGTTGCCTGCAAATTTTCAGCAATATCACTCTGCCCGTTCCAAAGTTATTTGCTTGGTTCCATACTTTATCCCAACCCTGTATAACATGATTGCCATACTAGCAGTGACCAACGCATGTGCGGCTTGGTGTTTCCTTGCCAAAACGCACGTGCGAGGCCTGCAGGTTATGAAGAGCAGAACGTTGTGTACAACCACTAAAGCCCCATGATATGTTTCCAGCGATACCATTCACAATGACCTTGACATCCCCTTCTTGAGGGATTACGTCAAATAGCAGACGCAACAACGTTATAGGCAAACGAAGTAGCTAAGCAACCCTGTAATGCGTGTGTCAATGGACTACACAGTCGAACAAGTTTGCAAGCGCACAAGGCCGCGGCTCGCACAGCGATTGAAATCATACCATGCAATTGTGGTATTAACTAAATTTTTGCCCATTTAGATTTAGAACCTCAAAGTTATGCCTTTTGGTTAAACCCAAAATTAAGGAATTCTAATTGACTATTCCAGCTAAACCCTCCAAACGAAGCACTTCCTCCTCTTTGCTCTTCCTCGCCTTCCTATTCTTCTCTTACTTCTCCCCGACTTTGTCTGGTTTCTGAACAACCAGACCTGAAAGACTGACCGACTGACAGGACCGTAACCAAGAGCAACGTTTCTCTGACTAGCATTGACGAATTGCTGCTTCCTACAGTTCTTAAGCATAAACTAAATGACGCTGCTTGCTCATAACTTTACATTGAGCTACCGACCGATGTAATTTAACGGAAGCAGTGAGCCATTAAGGTTAGTACGCATGAAATTCAAAAAGGCGCGGACTATATAAGGTACCCTCGTAGCAATAGCAATTTTAGTAATTTTACTCTTCTTAATTTTTCTTTGTTACATATTCAGCAAAGAAGTATAACCAGTAAGTAATCGCTGCATAGTATATGAGTATAGGATCTCTCTAATCAAAACCGAATACTGATTATTATTTTCTAATAAATCCTAGAGGTCCATTTATAACGGCACTTGGAAAAATCTGGTGTCCTAATCACTTCATCTGTGCTACTCCATCATGCAGAAGGCCTTTGCAAGATCTTGGATTTGTGGAAGAGAAGGGACAGCTCTACTGTGAATACTGCTTTGAAAAGTACCTGGCGCCTACTTGTGCAAAGTGCAGTACCAAGATCAAAACTGTAAGTAACTATTACGTCCACCATAACATACTTATTCGATTGCTTCATTGGGGCAAGCGACAAATGCTCGCAAATCAGTCACTTTGACTGAAGTATTTTTTCAAATCTATATGTCAAACGAATTTTATGGTTTAGGGCAAAATTTGTAAACTATGCTAGACATAATACGTTCAATTGAAAACTTCCCACCACGGGTTTTTAGAAAATCACTGATTAAAAGAAAAAAACGCAGACACGTTCAAAGATTTTTTCAAAAAGGGACAACTTTTTAATCGAAAACTACTTCATACCCTTATACTGTCTGCCCCTCCAGGGTCATCTTCTTATAAATTTTAATTGACAAGGGGTATCGTGTAATACTTTACTTTAAAGGTATGTCAAAGACCTTTATTTCGACGTTTGCTTTTCTAAAATCGGTCTATTAGTTTTCGAGAAAATTAGATAAACCTTTCTATACCCTAATATGTCCAAACAGAGCAAAAACACACAAAAATAGTAAATAGGTGTTCAAAATTATTGGCCAAACAATAATATAAGCGATATTCGAATTCCTGAGGGACAATTGCAAAACCATGTGGGACATTATGGTAGTATTAGTCGATGCGTGGACGATCATCCAAACTTTCCGGTTGGCGACTAGACAGATTTTAAATGGCCCCGTAGAAAGAAGTCTAATGGCGTCAAATCAGGAGATCAAACAGGCCATTCTATGGGCCCTCTTCGTTCTATCTATTTATCTGGAAACGCGTTGTCTAGCCATTGCCGAACGGGAAAAACAGAATGAGGAGGAGCGCCGCCTTACTTAAAATGGATTTCATCATCTATAGGGTTCCACCCTCTTCGATTTGGTTTTCAATGGTTTCAGTGATAAGCGGATTGATGGTATTTCTCAACATATCCAAATAAATGTTTTCATTCAAATTTCCATGAATAGGGTAAAACTAGGTAATATGCCCCACAGTTTTTCAGAAATTTATTGAAAAAAAGCTATTCAAGTTATGATGTTTCTGTTTATTCAGAATAAATGCTTAGTTCTTTTAGAATGTTACGGCATCTATTGCAATCATCTCAGAGATAGAAAAAAAATGAAAAATAAGTATTTTTTTAAAACCTGCAGTGGGGCGTTTTGTCATGGAGCGCTTAGGTAAGCAATGGCAATAGCCGATCGAAATCGTCTTCGCTTAACTTTTGCACTATTTCCATTTTGAATGGATAAAACATATGGAGTTTAGTAAGTGCGTGTATCGAACCAAATCATTCACACAATTTTGCTTAATGAAGTATTAGTATTTATGCCAAATTGACCCAAAACTTTAACTTGAGCGGCTTCATCCATTTTCTTATTTGTAACCGATCCAGTTTGAGTAAATTTCGTGACAAGCTCCAAAACATGCGAAGTTATCTTTCCCGGATGTCTGGCGGTCTGCCGAGCACATTGATCTTGGGCACCATAAGATGAAATAACAGACAATATCTTGAACACTTATTGTAATAAAAAGTGATATTTTCATGTGTTTTTGTTTTATTTGAACAAATTAAGATATAATATGAACAAATATTTTTGTAATTTTCTCAGAAACGAATCGACCGATTTAAAAAACTTAAAGGTCAAATTAAAGGACTTCGACATACATTTGAAACAAGATATTACTCGATCCCCCTTGTCATTTAAAATTTTCGAGGGGACGACCCTGGGGGCAGAGGGTACAAGGTGGTGAAGTAGTTTTGGTTAAAAAGTTGTCCCCCTTGGCAAATCTTTTGACGTATCTGTGCGTTTTTTCTTTAAATCAGTGTTTTTTTATAAATCCGTGGTTCAAATGAGCACCTTGTATATTTCTTAGATAGATAAACGATTACAATAACGTAAGGGTTTGTAGGTGTTGCGCAAAACTGCTAATTGTGTTGGATTCTCTAGATTACTTTGGTATAATTTTGTATATTATAGAGTTGCACCTTTTTCCAGGATTGCTTGAAAGCCATCGGAAAAAACTTTCATCCAGAGTGCTTCAACTGCGTCTACTGTGGGAAACTTTTTGGCAATTCTTCATTCTTCATTGAAGATGGGAGCCCATATTGTGAAGCTGGTACGTATACACTTCATAAGTAACGTCTTCATATGTAATTTATATTTTATAGTTCACCAAAACGATTACTTTAGAGCTTTACTTATTAATAAGGTAATCTTTCAAGAACATTTTATCTCATAATGTAAATTTATAGTTATTATTTGTTAGTTCTCTCACTATTCGTATTATAGAGGAGTAATTTAATAAATGCAATACCCCTCAGTCTGTCCTTTATTGAAAAATTTGACAAGAACTGTACATTGCTCTGAATAATTATTCTCTCAGCAGCTATTACCTCGCGTAGTGTGTTTGTTTATAAAAATTTTCAGCGAACAAATGAAGAAAAATGATTCTCAATACTTTTTTCTCTAATAATTTTGGATATGCAGGGACGACTGTTAGATACCTCGCTGTCTTGACTTATACAAGCAGTATATTAAGTAATCCGAAAAAAACAAATACAGCTCTAAAATGCTTGTCAAATTCTACATAGATGTAACAAAAATTATAATGCAACAGTAAGTCAATGTGCTTAGGGCACATATTGAAGGAAAAAAATATCCAAATTTAATTTTTCCTCATTTCTGAAGTACTTTATCATTAATTTAGTTTCTCATATAGTATGTTTATGTTACACCTCATTTGAACATCAAATATGCTTTTTTTAACTGTGTATAATTAAAATAAACAATCTTCTCAAATAACTTTTCTTTCAGAAAACTGAAAAATAAGCGAGGTACAGAATAAAAAAGGTATATCTGGGGCCTGCGTATTAAGGCGTACCTAGTCTGTTTATGTTTAGTTTTTGCTTGAAATTAATTATGCTAAACTAAAAGTGACTAGTGCATTAATTGACACATAGAATGCCTGATCGATAAGACAAACATCCAAGAGAAAAGCTAAAGATAAACAGACTATAGCTACGTCTTGATACATAAGCCGTCCTTTACTTCTTTATTTGATTCTGTATCTGGCTTATTTTTCAGTTTTCGGAAAAAAGTTGTTTGAAAAAGTTATTTAGTTTAACGACTTCTATACTCAGTTTAAAAAAGGTATCAACTTAGGACTCACCCTGCAGAATGGTATATAAGATTCTAAAATATTAGATATGGATATAGACAATATATAATCCTGCGATATTTTTGCATTCTTGTGTTTAAATCATATTAGTGATTACTTTTATGTTATCTCAGCAAGGACTGCATAGCTTATTTGGTTATTGATCCTATTTCTGAAGAATCCATTATTTCATTTGTTGTTCACTTTCTCCTTATTTATACCTGTATTAGCAACCCCTACTATTGCTTTATTTTTGAAATTCATTGTGCTCGATGAAAATATTTACAAAAATAATGAAACCAAAGGCAAAGCTCAAACACTTGCAACTATTGTACATACAATTAAGATAAATAACTGTATGAATATTAATCTGTTGCAGATTGGAATGAGCTGTTCACAACCAAATGCTTCGCATGCGGATTTCCAGTTGAGGCAGGGGATCGTTGGGTAGAAGCTCTTAACAACAACTATCATAGCCAGTGTTTCAACTGTACGGTAAGTTGCTATTGACTTCTAGTTCAACCACACTTTAAGTACTACGTAAAAACCTTGGGCGTGAATGTACCCTTAAAAATACAGGTATGCTTTGTACTCAACGTCAGATATTTTGATTGGTAATTTATTATTGGCTACGTTATGGTATACAAGATTGTCTCAGTCTACCTTTGATGATTAAACACCCTCCTTCTGGGCTTACATTCAGATAGGAGTTCCTGCAGTCACTCAAGGCACGTCAGTCGCAGTTTATTCTTCTGTGCCTCATCGCACTTCTAGCATAAAGGATTTTCCACATCGATTTCCAACTTTTGCAGATATAGACTGAACGTCCAATGGTCAGTTATAAATTTAACCATTTTTCGTAGCTCCTTCTTGCTCAATCTGATCTGTGTTCTTAATGGGAAATGCTTAGTCAAGAAAACTAGGGGATTTTCTTGACTAAAAATTTCTCACCACGTTTGCTGAAGTATAATGGTTACTTGTCAAGGCCATCAGAGCTGCCCGGTTGTCTGTGTTTACAGATAGTATTTTTACTATATCTTTTATCTATGCATATTCTGCCGCATTTCTGCTTGGAAAGCGGTAGTCTAGGCGGCTAGTTCCGCCCAATCCTACCGTATATGCCTCCTCCTGCACCTGATGAATTTTTAGAGCCATCAGTGTCCACGACTCTTGGTATTCTGTCGGGTGGCAGCTCAAGTATGTCGTACCGCAGGTTGTCAAGTATCATGGTCTGTGTCATGACGGGGTGGTAAAACTAGTTGCATTTCTTTATGCAGACATGTTTTCTCTCCCTCTATGTAAATATAATGAATGTTGGATGTTCAACAGTACTCCAATGCTGTAGTTGGTGTACCCTTCATGGCTCCCACTATGCTCACACATTCAGACTGCTGCACTTTTGTTTAACTGTTGATGAAATGCTGTTGGAAAGTATATTTATTTACTCTTGTTTTACAACTACTACTTTTGTCAAATTCCAGCTACCTACAAATGACCAGTACAGAACTAGGTACTAATGCGAAAAAAATTGTGTAGTAATTCCAATTCGTTAAAAACCCAACTTATTCGGCATCTGATTCTTCCTTAGTACGTAGGCTCTGCCTCCACGCTGGCAATAATTATCTAAGTAATACATAGAACTATTTGATCGCTGCAGACAAGTGCAATAACTAAATTCGTTGCATTTTCTCAGCAAATTTTTTTACCAACGTATCCGGTATAAAAATTAAACATGATATACGGTCCTTAGACAAATGCAAATCATTCCCAACACCTACATTACCTGTCACTGTCTTGTGACATAGTTACTTCTTTTAGGCAAGAACTTGAAAGTGGAGAGGCACCACAATTTCGTTTTCCAAATTTGTATACAGTATCTAAAAAACTTAAAAAGAACGCATAGCTTTATAAAATGAATACCGCCTCCTAACAATGATGAAAAATATTGAACTTACGGTTTTATGTCTATATAGACATAGATAGTAGCGGATTATAATTTTGGTGACTTAAATTAGAGCAAATATAGTATCTTTTCCTATTACTGTGTCACCCAATGAGGTACCTATTTGTTTTTGATCACGTGACGTCCGATTCAAAAATTTTAATGGGACACCCATGTCTGACTTTTTGTGTTCCTCCCGATAAAACAATTCCAACAAACTAGCACACTTGGGGTCTAAAGTTATTTATTCAAGAAATACAGGTACTTAAAGGATGGTTCCACTACCATTGATTATAACATGTATCCCTACAGTTAAATTACTTTGATAGTGTTTCATAATGGCAGTGATACAGTTCTTTTAGGTACCTGTAGCTCTTGAATTAATCATTTTAGACCCCAAGTGTGCGAGTTGGAATTGTTTTATCGGGAGGAACACAAAACGTCACAAATATATAGGGTGTCCCATTAAAAATTTTGAATCGGACGTCATGTGACCAAACACAAAGTACCTTATTGGGCGACACAATAATACAAAAAGATACTACATTTGCTCTAATTTACACCCCCAAAATTATAATTCGCTACTACTGCCCAGCTCCTATATACTGCTTGTCTTAATCGTCGTGGGACACCCTCTATTTACCTCCCACATAATATTTACTGTGCTGTTCCAGATGTGCAAGAAGAACCTGGAAGGACAAAGCTTCTTCGCCAAGGGAGGTCGTCCATTCTGCAAGAACCACGCTCGCTAAACAGCTCAAACGTCATTCACTAATGTTACCAAAACTTCGCTTTAAAATATTTAATTTATTAATATATACATACACCATATTAAGTGTTAAGTCAGATTTATTAATTTTTAGGTTTATATCTCCACCAATCGAATAACATTTTATTTCTATATTTTATTTATTTATTTTTGGAGCCCAAGGCTCGAAGAGGATGGATGATGACTTTTCCAGTTCCATGATGCAAATTTTAGCTTTTTTTTAAATCATTCATTCATCATTTGGAGGATTTACTAAGAAGAAGAAACGTTGCCTTTCGGTTGATTAATACATCCAGATGTATTTGTATCAGTTTATGCATCGTTGAAATGGAATTGAAAAAATCTTCAATATTCATATGTATCGTTTATCTTTATTCAGCATTCACTTCCATGGTCAAGTAACTACAATCAAGTAATCACAATTGATATCCACTAAAGTTGTGGTGCTAAAAGAAATACTTAGCTGTAGCTGTAGCTGTCGCTGACTCAATGATACAACGAATAAGTGATTGCGTTTCTTTTTGGTTATAGTTACTTCTGGTTAGAAATTAATCCACCCTTATGGTTAAAACCATGATCATTGTAAATTTTGTTTATAGATTTTAGATTGTCATTAAATGTTGGATACAAAATTTGTTTCAAGTTTGTAGATACATAAAGTTATTTCACTGTTGTTTCTCGAGTCGTCGTATGAATTTGTTTGTGATTAGTGCCATTAAATTAAAAATTTTATGTAGATTTTAGAAGGACTGTTTATCTAGCACAGTGTAAAAATAAATATTTTAGTGCTAAAACATGTTTTTTATTTCATACCATGCATTGATTTATCTCTTTATTAAATTGTAGCTGTTTTGCATACATCTGTGGTGATCTAGTGGCTCAGCTTTTACTGTTTAAGGCTACACGGTAATATTCATCTAAGGGTATCATACAGGTGTAAGTTTTTTTCGGGAGAGACGCGAAATGTGAAATTTGAAGTTGTCAAGCTAGAGAGCTTTACTCAGTAGGGCCTAAATTGCCTTGCAAGTATATTAAAAAAACCAATAGCGTTTAAGGTACCTAATCAAAATTTTGTCTTTTGCGTAAATTCTCAAAAATTTCTCATAATTAGAAAAATAGTTTTACCACGCTGTTGAGCCCCAAACAATTACGATCTCCAGATCTCGCAATAGGGAATTTGACGCTGCCAGCATTCTTCGCTCCAAATCGACCATTTAAATCAGTCTGTCGCTCTAAAATGTATTCCTGGATGCTAAGCACTGTCATCCAAATCATGGCTGAATAGATTGCAAAAAAGGGGTCATATGCCTTGTATACTGGCGCAAAACCCGCCTTGAGGCTGCCCAAACGCAAAATTGAACTTGAAGAATGGATAAACTCCAGTACAAGGAATACTGGGACTGGGATGTAGACATGGTAAGGTATTCATCAAAGCATCATTCCAGAAAAGCGCTGAAGGACTGTTTTCTTCAGTCTCGAATAACAACTGATCTCCTTACGGGATGTTGTGGCGTAATGGAACTTCTGAAAAAAATGGAAGTCTGCGGTGGAGACCACGACTGCAGACTGCGTGGTAGAGGAACCGAGTCAGCCTTCCATGTGATCTGCGAGTGCCTAACGCTAGATCACAAGAACTACTAATTACAAAGCGTACGCTAGAACCAATAGCATATAACTCAGTCAGTTTCAGAAGTAGTAGGGAAAGTACACAAACTAAAACAGGAATTTAGACTACGATACCCTAGAAAAGAGGAGTTATAGTACAACAAGCTTCAAGGCTACAGTATTAACGGGGACTGTTTTGTCGGATGCCTCGTAGGAAAATTACTATAATCCCGATCCACAGATCTAAATTAATAAAAGCTGAATAAATTTTCGTCGTGAAGTATTGACAGCAATGACGTTAGCCTCTCCAACCTAATGGATGTGATGTAGGAGGTGTATGCAGTTGATCTTGAACTTCGTAGCCTATTCAGTTGTTACCTTTAAAATCTTCTAGATTACCCTTTGGTCTTAAATTTCAAGAAATTACTGAAGGTGTCTCAATATTCATGTTAAAAATCTTAATTTCTTAACATTATAATAATTATCTAAGCAAATCCTGTCTTAGATGTTTGCAAGTTTTAATGCCAAGGTATGTTTCAAAATGAAATGAAGTATTTCAGTATTTGAAATAAAAGCTGCGTAAGATGTATTTATATAAATAGATGTTTCTTATTCTTTAGTAAGAAACATTAATTTTATCTTCGTTTAATGCCAATTTCTAATTTTAACCTTTTTTCTGTCTGTGGATTTAGGAAATATATCTATGAGAAACAGTTAATCATAATAAACGCGAAAGCTTCATTAGATATAAATTGTTTTTTCAAAAAGGTAAATAGTATTTTTTACAATTTTAGTAATTTCCTTCTCTCCAACTATCATTCTATCCGTTTTTGTATCAGTTTATATAAATCATTCATATGACACCAGTACTTTTTTAAATCACGACTTCTTGTTTATTCCTACAAAATGCTGTTGCTGTGAGCGAGAGAAATGTTGACAGGTCTTTCTCCAATACTAAGTGAAGGAAACTCATGGCTTATGATCTGAAGACTTTATTTCAAATAGAATCAAGGCAGTGACATATCGATTGTAAACTGTAGAATATTTAAATAATGTGGTTAAGCTTGTAGGCAAACATAGTAGACAGACTTTCTGATAATATTTTTATATTTGCATAATTACTTCTTCTTCGTTGAATATATTGAAGCTTGAGCAGCTAAGTCATTAATATTTGCATCCAAACTTAACCAGATAAATAGAATTTGTACATTTATGTTCAAGCAAAGCTACCTTCGAATGGAATTTCTATAACAGTTAATTCTAAGCACCAGTTAAGACGCATCTCAGCCTGTTTTCATTCTAGTGGGACAGAATTCGCAATAAATAAAACGAATATACAATAGGTCACAGAAAATCCTCACTTATGGAATGATAAATTACACAACTGCTACCAGGGAAACATTATTCGTATAAAAACGTACATTGGAAAATTATTTACTTGTTGATCAAACGGATTGACAGATAGATTTCAACCAAGGTTGTACCAGAAAAAGTTAGATTTAAACCCGTATCCCCCTATTTACTCCACAGTTTTTTTACATTAACCATCATAAATGGGACAACCACGTAATGCCACGTACTTCGACTTTGCAAGACGACGTTGTTGTTTTTACCAATGATAATGTCTGCCGTTACGTTCAAATTGTCTCTTGCAAACCGCACAGCACTTCACCATCTTGTAGGATTCTCCAAAATAGCCTATTCTTCCTCAATAAACAGGATACATATGATCAAACCAAAACAGTGCTACTACTACTTTCAGTAGTAGTAGTCAGCGCTACTACTATCCGTTGCGTATATTGGTTCGCAGTATCTTCCTTTGATACAATAAGCTATTTTGGGATCTTACTCATAAGCATCTTAAGACATTTTAATATTATTGCACTGACTGCAATATGATAAAATACAATGGCGTTACCCGGAGAAGGACTGGGAACAACAAAATATACATTTACTTCTTCTAACCTATTCGAAGTCGTTGAGTTACGCGGTAGTTCGTTTACATTCATTGCCTAGCGATCGGTAAGTGTCGATAGTTCACACGAATGGGAAGTTGACTCAGTGGCGACCGTTTTGTTGGTGTGTTAACATAAGATTACTTTATGAAATCTTGTTTAATGACGCGAATTAAGTGGTCGAGAACTTAAACTTTGTTTTTAAAAAAATTATTTCCCGATCAAATAATACAATTTATTTGGGACCGAACCGTTTGAGAGCTCAAGACAGACTGACTCAAAAGCGTCAAAATAATATGGAGGTAAACTCTGTTGATCTCTCTAACGTTTACAGACATAGGTTTTATATGAAGTCAGCAATAATAATATTATAGTACAGTCATTTACAACCACATAGCTCCTCCCCTCTTAAGATGAAGTTTTGGAGGGTGTGAACAAAACTTCTGGCTTCGAGGGTTGAACCTGGACCTCGAAGGACTGGTGGCTTCTGCTTGATACCTGGCCTCTCTGGAATGGGTAGACTTTTCTGACAACAAGGTATGCAATGCCCAGAACTAGTATTGCATACAGGGGTAGACTGCATTTGTAAGGGTGCGAAGGTGCTTCTGGAACTATCGTCTGGATCTGGTCAGCTGTTTCTTCTAGACTATGAAGTTTGTCCAACGATATGTGTTGAAGCACAATTTTCTTGGAGTTTTCAGAGTACTGGAAGGTTTTCACTGCAGGAAGTAATAAGGGCTTCTCCATAGTTACTCCCTTTTCGTTCTTGTAGATGTAGTCCTTTGACTGGATGCTGCATTGATAAGGCACTTCGAGTAGATAAATGCCTTGTAGCTCAATGACGTCATCTTAATCACATTTTAGTAACAGTTTTTCTGATTCTGGGAAAATGGCTATGTACTTAGAATCAGAAACTTCTTCAATAAGGGATTTTCGAATGGATACAGGAATATTTTTGCATTTTGGCTTTTCGGATTTAACTTGCAGGATGGCAAACAAACAATCTTCTTCTTCTGTGGCTTGGATCAGGTTGTTCTCGTGACAGATGTAGATTTCATCTATCAGCTGGCATTGGCTTGCGTCATACTGGTACATTGTGGTGCTCATTGTAAAATAGGAATTTTTGGGAATGATGGTAGTTAGGTTTGAGGTGGGGACAGAGTAAAGATGATAATGCTTGAATTTATCTACATGTAATAGTGGAACATGTAACGCAAAAACTATTCGATTTTTGGAAAAGTATGCTTCTACTGACATTACGTCATATAACTTATGTATATCTTCTATTTTTGAATATACTAACTGATCTTTTCTGTGATATTTTATTGATTCATTGAATATTGATTTCACTTCGTCTATAGAAATTATGCTGTGGTGCAATGACCCAATTTTGGCAAATGCTATGGCATTTTCCAAAGTATCAATTATGGACAGCAGTGTATCTAAATTGAACTTTAATTGAAGTAATGTATCCAAAATTGTAAAATAATAAGTATTGTTCTTTTGCATGTCATCCAAGGCTTGCTTTATCGTAGCTTGGCTATGTACCATCAATGTAAAAGTTTTATTGTTATTCTTAAGAACTTCATGGGTCAAAGAAATTTGTTGATTAACTATATTAATTACATGATCCTGATCTTTTTGTAATACTTCAATAGCCTGATCATATCTTTTAGCATCATCATCATCTAAATTTCCTGAAATCATTTTAATGATTGAACCTAATCCATTTATTAATCCTCTTTTAATACGATTTTGGTTATTCCAAGCAGGGTAAATGGACTCAAATTTATTTTTTAAACTTGTCATTGAATATACTACATGTTTTTCTATATCAAGTAAATGACTTTCTGGGATATAACCTATATTATATCGATTTCTTTCAGCTGCGTCTTGTAATTGTTGTAATTCTATACTTAAAGAATTAAGCTCATTATTAATCGGTTCTAGATCTACATAATGTAAAAATGTATGTGTTCCGACCTTAACTTTTGCGTTTCCTAGTCGGAAGGGTAGGATACCTGGGTTTGACTTAAGGTTGGTGACCTGCACTGTGGTCTGATTCGTCAGATGCACTGTCAAGTGAAGAATCTACAGGGTGATTCAAATTTTTAGTTACTTTTTTCCTGGGTTTTTTGAAAAGACCTCTGTGGTATATATTTCGGGTAGTTTTTAGTTTCATACCTTTATCAGCCATTATTTGTTCTTTAACAAAAGGTGGTTTTAATTTCTGACCTCGGGACTTCGCGTCTCGTCTATAAGCTGTAGCTTCTTTTGTATAATCAGCTGGTTTTTCTCGCGGTTTATTAGCTTTACTAATCACCTTTTCCTTTTGAGATTTCGAAGCGTCATGTATATTGGCGTAAATTAATTTTGTTCTATTTTTAGGCTGTTGAGCTTGGGATGTAGAGGGTTGTGGTTCAATTTCATTGGGATTTAATTGTATACGCGAAAGTGCATCAGCATTTTTATTTTCTTTTCCCTTTTTATAAATTACATCATACTCAAATTCATATAATTTTAAACGCCATCTTTGTAATCTTGAATTTGGTTCTTTTAAGGACATTAACCATTGTAAGGGCTTACAGTCTGTTACAATTTTGAATTTCCTCCCAAATAAATAATGCCGAAAATATTTAGTACCATAAACAATAGCTAAGCATTCTTTTTCAGTTGCGCTATAATTTTGCTCAGAATCATTTAAAGTTCTTGAAGCATAAGCTATGGGCTTGTCAGAGCCAATAGGGCCTTGAGATAAAATTGCTGAAATAGCGAAATTGCTAGCATCAGTAGTTAGTACAAAGGGTCTTTCAAAATCTGGGTATTGTAACAACGGTTCATTGGTCAAAAGACTCTTGCAATGATCAAAAGCTGTAAGAAGTTTTTCATCATGTTTAATTACAGCTCCCTTTTTCAAACATTGGGTTAAGGGACGAGTAATTTTGGCAAAATCTTTTATGAATTTACGATAATATCCAATCAGTCCTAAAAATTGTTTAATTTCACGAGTTGTCTTTGGCAATGGATATCTCAGAATAGCTGTTATTTTATCAGGATTTGGCTTTACTCCTTTTGGGGTGACGACGCGTCCTAAAAATGCTGTTTCTTTTTATAAAAATTCCGATTTATCAAGTTGTACTTTCAAGTTTGTTTCCCTTAATCTTTGAAAAACTTTTTTCAATGAAACTATTTGCTCTTGGAGACTTGCAGAATAAATCAAAATGTCATCCATGTAAACCATGGTATTATCTAATCCTCTTAAAATATTATCCATGACACGCTGAAACGTGCTAGGAGCACCTTTAAGTCCAAAACTCATACGTAAAAATTCGTAATGACCGTTTTCTACGCTGAAAGCTGTTTTTGGGATGTCTTCCGGGGCAATTTCGATTTGATGAAATCCGCTAGCTAAATCTAGGGTGGTGAAATAATTACAACGACCTAATTTATCCAAGATATCAGAAATACAGGGTATGGGATATCGATCATCAATAGTTTTTCGTTTAATTTTCGATAATCAACTACCATGCGCCATTTTTTCTTACCACTGGCATCAGCCTTCTTTGGAATGAGCCAGACTGGAGAGTTGTACGCGGAATTCGAATGCCTGATGATGTTTTGATCCAGAAGGGATTTAACTTGACTTTGAATTTCAGTCTTGAGCATATGAGGATAACGGTATGATTTAGTATGCACAGGAATTTCATCTGTCGTTCTAATATGATGCTTAATTTCATTAGTAAAAGTTAACGGATCTCCCTCGTAATAGAAAATATCATTATATGCTTCGCATAATTTAATTAAATGAGCTTTTTCTTCATCATTGAGATGAGAAGTGCGAATTAGATTTCGAATTTCCCGTCGCGATAACGCATCCGTCTCAGGTGCATTTACGATAGCACTAAACAATGTATAATTGTTAGACTTAAAAGCAAAGGCGTCTAGAGGTTGATATAAGGTTATCTCCTGAGAATTTTCGCTCGTATTTTCAAGGCTTACTAATGCATAACCATCTACGGCTTTAGATAAAGTTTCTCGAATAATGCATTCATTGATTTTGGATGGGGGTACCAAAATATCACCGTCAAATGTATTTACGGGAATTTTGACGTGAGCCGCCGTGTGGGGTTCAATTTCCATGAAAAATAAAAGTCGATTTCTTAGATCGCGAAATTTAATTGGAATTTTGGCATGCTTGGTATGCAAAATAGAATTACCAAGATCTATATGCGCTTCTAAAAGTTTCAAAATATCTAAACCAATAAGACCATCAAAATACTTATGAAATTTAAACAAATGAAATTTAATCGGTTCACTCATATGAAACTCTGGGAAGGCGGAAATTTCTGCACAATAATCTCTTTTTGAATGCTGGAATACAGAAGTTACTTCAAAAGGTTCCTTGTATATATTTTTTGGAAAATATTTATACGCAAGTTCAGGGTTCAAAAATGATTTTGTGGCACCTGTGTCTATTAATAGTTTTAATGGAGGGTTGGCTATTTCTATATAGGGTAGCTCGGTTTTGTCATATATGGTGTTGAGGTCAATCAAGTTTCCTCGATTATGGGCGTGGCTACTTGAAAATTTTCTTCTTCAGAGCTTTGATTATTTTCAGAGCTTGAAGGGGGTTCATTTGAATAAGAATAGTAATAATTATCACTTTCTGACTGATTTTCGTCGTTTGGGTAATATTCTGAATAACAGTTGTCATAAGGGTAGTATTCAAAATTTTGGTCATACGTTTCTCCTTCTACATTGTGAAGTTCTTCGAAAGTAAAGTTTCTTGGACCAGATGGCCTAAAACGATTACTTTGGGCGTCAGGTCTGTGCCTGTTAAGCTGTGTTTGAACACTCATTGGGATAGGTTTAAATGGAAGACGGTGAGATGGAGGTTCTTTCCATACATTTACATTGGGCTTAGGGCCAAAAACTTGAGCATTTGTCGGAAGTCTTTGAGGAGGCATATTTGGTCTCTGAACAATATTAATGGGACCTCTAGGAAATTGCTGGTTAAAATTCGGTTGAGGCCTAAATTGAGGAGTAGACTGCATAGGCTGTCTGAAAAATTGATTTTGTTGCATTGGAAATTGCGGTTTGGGCGGAAGTGGTGGTGGTAAAGGTTTATTCATAGGTGTGTATTCAAGCCCACTACTACTAGATTTTTGTAAATAACGAATATTATTATCTTCTAAAATGTACTTTTGAGCTTCAGCCAAATTATTAGGTTTCATAGATCGGATCATGGAACTTTGTGGTTCCTTTAACCCTACTAAAAGAGTATGCAATGCATGACTATCAAAAAGAGCTTTCGTACTCGCCTTGATAGCATCAATCGTTTCATGTATACTGACATAATTGTGTAAGTGATTTAACATGGCTACAACCCTTGAATAGAATTGCAAAGAACTTTCATTAGAATTTTGTCTAAGAGCTGTCATATCTGAAATTAAGCTGCTCTCATTTCTTTGATCGCCAAAATGTGAGATAAGTAAATTTTTTATTGTGTCCCAATTAGAACTTCCACTAAGAGAAAATACCTGCTCTGCCGCACCAGATAATTTGGAAAAAATGCCGTGAAGTAAAATTTTATTTTGTACACAATCGGGTTCGGTTGCATTCCAATATGTATTTAATAAATCTGTACTTACTTCTAAATATCTATATAATCTACAAGGATTTCCATCGAAATCAGGAATTATTTGTAAAAGCTTGATATCGAAGGAAGGCACATTATGTCTACTTATATTAGGGGTGGTCATGATATTTGCTGAATGATTACTTGGGTTTTCTGTTTCTCTTGTTCCTAAATCTAAGTTTGCTAAGTAATTAGCCAGTTGATCTGCACTATCACCTTCAGGATGTACAGGTCGGGGTGAGTCTGTCATACGAAAGAAATAGGATACAATGAGCACTTACTGATAGATCCTGTACTTCATTCCTTCTTGGCCTAGGATCCTTCAAGTGGACGTGGGCTGTTCCAGAACAAAGGGCACCTGCGGTCCTGCTTCTTTCTGGGCTCTCGGCTCGTCGTAGGTTGGTTTCCCAGCAAAGAGTTGACACTCACGGTTTTTCTTCGAACGAATGCCTCTAGGAATCCTACTGCGTCGCTGCGCCAATTAAGTGGTCGAGAACTTAAACTTTGTTTTAAAAAAATGTATTTCCCGATCAAATAATACAATTTATTTGGGACCGAACCGTTTGAGAGCTCAAGACACACTGACTCAAAAGCGTCAAAATAATATGGAGGTAAACTCTGTTGATCTTTCTAACGTTTACAGATATAGGTTTTATATGAAGTCAGCAATAATAATATAATAGTACAGTCATTTACAACCACATAACTCGCGCATCATACAGTTATCTATCTACCCATCTCTCGTCGTACTTTTGGATGTTCAACTTTGAAATCGCGCCCGCTGTATGATACATCGAAAAAATGATCGGCTGGTAGGACACTCACCGATAAAGGTAGCAATGAGGTTAAAAATGGGAAAAGTTTTTGTGAAAGTCAAATGCTCAACCATCCTGTCTTGAAGTTAGCCCATTTGTTGAAATTCGCAGCTGCCAACGAGTTGTCATCCCATTTTTTTGACTACCAAATTATACTAATTGCAAGTGAAATCCGAATACTGAGAAGAAAGGGGATATGGTTCATGAAATGCGACCAAAGATAAAACAGGCGAACCAGTTTGCCATAATTAGTCTATAAAAAAATAATAATATATCGGCTCTCTGTATTGTCGAATGTACTCCTCTAGCCTACGCTGCGTGCGCGTAATCTGGTTGTTAATAAACCCTACAGGTACAGTCTCCCTAGCTAACTTCACAGCATGTCCACCGTGGATAGAAGATTGGCTAAATCATGAATGTAGCGACGCATCCAATTCCATACTTTTCAATTGGCGATCTCAGCCTCCTGTATGAACATCATAGACGGCCTTACAATATGAGAACGTACATTATTTTGATGGAAGAAATCCTCTTCGAGGCCTCTGACATATGGGCCGTCAACTGGCCCTATCAGCTCATTCACATAACCACGGGCCTTCATTTTGCAACGAATCACAAGTAAAGATGACTTGGGGTTGAATGCAATGTCACTCCAAATCATCAAGTTAATAGAACGGTGTACATGGTGTTCAACAGCAAACTAGAGATCACTTCGTTCACCCCGTCGTCGTCTAAAGGTACGTTTCCACGCTTGCCAAGGCTTGACAAGCATCCACAAGCCCCAAGCATTCACAAATGTCGCTTGGCACTTGGAAGTTGTTTACACGCTTGCGAATGCGTCAGTGAGCTACGGACATCCAAGCATGGCGGACACTGACTCCAAGCATCTGCAACTTTCTTTTTTATCTTGATTAACGCCTTTGGGATTCCAGATACGCATTTCGCTCTGGTAATATTCCAAGAACATTATAACCCTCTTTGTTCGACCAGCCACTCATTTTGAATAGAAAACTATACGTCCGCTCATCACGCAATCACAGCGGCTACTAAACGCGGACTAACGTGTAAATGCGTCGCAAGCGCTTGCCGCAAACACCCTTTGATCTGTGTCAAGAAACCGACACCAGTCCCGATCGGATACAAGCGTCCGCATGTTCACGCAAGCCAAACCAAACGGGCTCTTCACATGCTTGTGCTTGTGGATGATTGTCGAGGCTTGGCAAGCGTGGAAATGCGGCATAATGCGTTGGCTTGCGGCATGTGCCCGCAGACAAAACCTGGACTCGGTGGGGAAAGTTTGCCTTGGTGACAATAATTTGCAATGAGTAGAAGCACTAGATTCGAAGAGGCCTCCTTTTAGCTGCATACCAAGTGTCAACAACAGCTGAAGTGGACTGTATTTTGAAGAGCCAATAGCCGTAAATGGCGCTCGCGTCGATCTGCAGTACTCCTACTTGCTTCAGAATATTTAGCTTGCTGTATTTGCCCCTTTTCGATCCATGTGCACTATGCTGCTACAATTGTAGCCACGCTACTTCCCATGGTTACAGCAATTGCTATGAAAGAAGCTCCACATTCTCGTTGGCCTACAATCCGACCCCGCACAAAGGAAGTTAACTGTGTAAACTGGGGCTGTCGTCTTTTAGGGGGCATCTTTGCACAACCAGTTACTGTGTGGTCATCGTAAATTGATTCCCCCAGGCAGCGATCGTCATTATCATGTCGAGTTTTAAAAAGTAAGTAAGTTTACTTGAGTAAATTCAAACGGCGCTCTCCGGATTTTTCCCGGACTAGTTTTTTCACGCTGATTCTGAATCCGTATTGAGTTTTCCTCTAGCACCTCTAGTTTCGGCTATCTTTTGTACGGACCGACGGACAGATGCACGGTCGGAGAGACAAAGGATCTGCATAAGCTCTTTTCATCAGTGAGAGATAAAAGGGATAGAAAACATGAGTATGACAGATACATTAAGTATCGTCTACAGCGATTATCCAATCCCGATGATGGACCATTCTTATGGCGGGGAATAAAATCTTCTATTGGCGGTTGTAGTTATATTTTATGAAGTAGATAAGTGAGTGAGTAGAAATGATTTGCCATTTATGGCAACGACCTTACTTCTTTCACCGAATTCCTTTCGCTGGTCAATTTATCTTGGTCACATAGTAGTCTCTTGCCACATTTGCAACAGGTATCATAGTTTTTGATTCGACAAAAGCTATGGTTTGTTTTTATATGTATAGCTTTTTGGAGGTACCATGTAGGTAAGTAGTCCCTGAATGAACAACAAGTGTTAGATGTCTGCTAGAGAGAGTACTACCATGATGTGCAGACATTTTAATGCGAACATCCCTTTTTTATAGGTGTTCGAATTTCACTTGCGAGTAGTATCTTCATCCTTCCTATATAATCTTACACCACAATAATACCTATCAGTGAAATCCAGCATTTTATAAGCAGTATTTGGAATCACAATAAATACAGTTAAGCTCCACAATAGAATACAATAATTTCAGTGAACAGATGAAAAAATTCTTCACAGTACTGAACTTTTTCTTGAAAATTGAACAATTCATAGCATTTCTGTTGCAGCCATCATTAAGCATGCTTCTCCCACTTGATTCATACATAGTTCCTTCCAATTTGATGCCAGTACCTATGTACTTTTCGAAAACACAGTTACCTACCAATAGTCCAAAACGTTGTTTGCTAATAGGCTACTCATCTAGCAGAAGAAATGCTGGAAACTTTAAGGGATGCAACCGACATAAATGAGAATAATCTGGTACAACCGGATAAAGTAAGTAGTTGAGGATTTGAACTGATTGCGCGAAGTTTCTTTACACTCCTTGCCTTGCGACGGATAAGTGTTAGATGCACTCACGGTATCAAAAAGCTCACACAGCAGCAAACTGTTTTGTTTGTGTGTTAACCTGCGATACTTATTTTACAATATCTTTATTATTTACTTATTCAGCTTATTAAAAGAATGATGGAACGGCGAGTAACAGCCGCTCATCGGTTCTAACAGCGACAAACATAAGAGCAGGTCAGTTTCCCTTGGGACGCAAATACACAGTTGTTTGGTTGTGGTTTTAGTAGTAAGTTTGGCATACCTTGTATTACGTCTACATCGATTTTTATGAATCTAAGAATGGATTTCTTTACGCGGATATCAAGTATAACCAAAGAAACTTTCTATTTGACATTGTGACGATTTGGACATGACGCAAACTGGCAGCGATTATTGAAACATACGGAAAACATGTTCGTTTGAAATACTAGGGCGCCTCAGATTAAGATATACACGGTTGACTCATTATGCTGGACGTGCTAATCCATAAATATAACGGTTATTTGCAGAACTTTTATTAATCTGACAATAAAACCTTCTTTGGCATATTGAGAACCTCCAACTTTTTCAAGTCACATTGAAATTGTCGGATTATTGGAATGTAAGCTTTTAGCATGTGACTAACTCACCCTATCTTATTCTGATATGCGCTAGAACTTCTTCTAGGGATTTTTTTTAACATTCCGATTCTTTATCCTGCATGTAGGGCTCATATACGGTAGAGATACTCAATAGGGTACAAGATATTCCACTGTATATTAATCTGGGGCACTTCAGTAGATCCCGAATCACCGCTTGGAGTCTCCTACTTATTTCTCTCTGGTATTATTTATCCAAACTGCCGATACTAGATGCCACTGGTAGGAACTCTAGTAGTATAAAATGACAGTTAAAAACGGATTCCTGGGGCACATACATAGACTATATCGGCGCAACCTGCTGTAAACCGATAAAAAATATGGCGTGGATACAAAAATCCAAACTATATTTCTGATGATAAAGTTTTGATTGAATAGGTGGCATTACCATTAATTTTGTATGCTTGAAAATATGAATCTATAATTTCATTTTTAGTTTCTTGTAGTCACTGAAGAATGTTTGTAATATTCTGTCCGTGACCTAGTCAAGTAGTCAAGGCCTTTCTGAGATGCCAGTTATTACTCGTCTACACGAGAATTCTGAGCAGAACCGTATTGATGCTGTTTGAACATAATATATGACGAAGGAGTACACGTAGTGGCAGCATAGTTATTTAAGAGCAAAAAATGAACTGGATTGTTTGGCAAGATCTGCTGCAATTTGAGAAAAGATATATAATCACACTGGAGGTATCCAGACATCTCCAGTCATGCAGAGTTCTTCTTGCAGATACTCACTCAGCTGGCCTTCTGATGCTGTTGGATGCTTCTTTGCCAATTCTTTTGCCGTCCTAGTGAATTTTGTCACCTGTATATAAATTAATAATATAAGTTTTAGCTCTGTCTGTAATAGATGTGTAGAGGATAGCCCCCAACTGCGACTGGACCTCCTTTTCGGTAATTCAAAGAAAAAAATGATAGGGACCTCTTGTATAAACTCATATTAGATATCTAATCAAAAACGCATATATTTGATCAACACCCTATTTCACCCTCCAAAAAAAAAAATGAAGGCATTGGAAGCTTAGAAGTGCTTAAAATCAAGTTCAAAGTGGTTCTGAAGATTTGTGTTTTTACTAACTACTCCGAAGCCTACGCATAGATTTTCAAAATGTACCTATTACGTCATGTCGTCCAAAAAAATGTCACCAAAGTCATTGCAGCAGTCACTGTGGTTACGCAACTGCAAGATACATAGATACCTATGGCGTGGTTATAAACATTCTAAAACTCACCGACATGTGTTGAAACAAAATGTTTGGAAAATTCCTACCTTACGGCATGGTAAGAAAGAGTCTACAGACATGTACTGAAAGGTAACAGTCGCATATTAGGCCGGTAAGGTGCGAAATATCACCAAGCTCATTGCTTTGAAGTCTAAATCCTCCCGCTGTGTTAGTCAGAACTTTTCCTATTCGCCAAAACTACCCTTGATCAGAGAGAACAAGTCTATCGCTTCTACTCCTAAGGAAAGGAAACTTAGCTTAGAGAGGGTTTTCGCAGCTAATTCGACTGTAGACTTCCAAGGAAGTTAAACACGAAGAAAGCTACCGGTCCTGACTAAATTTCAGCCATTGCATAAATGCTGTGCCGCTGATCTTGCACCTATTTTTTGCAAGCTATTCAAACTATCGTCACAGCGAAGCGTGTTTCCCGCTGCATGGAAGATTTGCTGCGTACAACCCATTCCTATAAAAGGAAAAAGAAACCATCCCATCAACTATAGACCTGTGGCTCTTATCAGCATCATGTCTAAGGTTACGGAGTCCGTCATTAACACACATCTCCTGAAATACCTGGACATCAGTTACATCATGAATGATCACTAGTATGGCTTCCGTATAAGCATAGGTCTACGGGTGACGTCCTGGACTACGTCACTCACTTGTGGAACAGAGCAATTGAAAATCATGACAAATCACGTGTTGTTGCATTTATTTGCACGTATTTTCAGTAACCGCCGGTGTTCCTCAGGGATCTGTCCTATTCCCAAAACGGTTTCTGCTGTACATCGTTGATCAGCTCGTTAGCTGCTAGAAATAACATCCAATCAGCGCATGGAACGAGACAAGCCACTATCATCCCAGAAGACGGTACGTCGGCGACAGTAACATGCCTCACAGATCAACGTAGATACTACGTCTTCAGTATTGCTAAAACGGTATCTCAGAAGTTTGGAGTTTTGTTCAGCTGTAGGAAGCTGTATACACCAGAGCAACTACTGCTGCATCACGCTGCACTACAAGCGGGACTACAAGGCACAGATCCGACCATCGCTGAAGTGTTGTTCCTATTTGTGGAGATGCGGACCTTCACAGCTTGGAACATCAGAGAAGTGTGACTGACCTGTCCCTGTTCACAGATTCTGTCATAGAAGATTATCCCAGATAATAATACGAAAGGCAATCCGAACGAGGAACACTAGAATGGCTCTGCGAGCTATTCGTTACCAGATCGAGATCCCTACTCCCCAAACAACCAGTCTCCTCCAGCATTCCTTCCTTAGGAAAACTTGGCGCTGTGAAGTGAGCTGCCGGGGAATTAAATTTGTTTCCCGATGGCTATAACTTGCAACGATTCAAATCTAACGTACACCAACACCTATCCTTCCGCAGCGCTTCTACATCGCCACAGCCTTTGCGGGAGGCTGACCAGAAAAGAAACTCCCAGAGGAGATGACAAAAATACCTGGGTACCTAAATGCCTTGTTTTTACAAGGCTCGAGTGATTTCGGGAATATTCGGTTCTTGCTAATTAATCCGCCACTAACAAACCTAGGTTCACAAATATATTATTAGCGTCACCCCTAGTTGATGTAGATTATCTAGGTGTGGAAGCAAGTATGCAAAATTAGAAAAATCAGTTACCAATACATAAACCAATCACAGAAATTACCAGAGCATATTCCGGATCAACCATGATAATTTTCCACCTGAATCGAAGATAAGATAGTTTCAAGAAAATAACATTTTGTACTGGCCGAAAACAGTAACAGAAACAGACATTGGATGATATCTCACTTATTTTTAATTAACATCAATCAATATAAATTAATAATAAAAATAAATAATATTATTAATATAATTTTTTTTCACAACTACCCTGGACAGGGAGCGGCCTGCATTAAGCGTTGTTTACTGTATAACCACGTACAATTATTATAGTTTTGGGAGATTAACTTTTTAAGAGGTTAGTGCCATAAAATTTACTGCCGGGCATATCTCAAACGATGTTACTATATTTTATTAGCTTCGCCATATTTGACATGATGAGGTACAAATTACATGTCAACTAAAAACACCAAATTTCACCTACTAATAATATTCAAAAAAATAACATTCAAATTATTCAAAGCAAGAAACAGAATAATAGGTGTAAAAATTTCAATATGAAATATAGTTATTAAGCTGCTAATTTAAACGATATTTAACTCAACCGTCATTAGTATATGCCACTAATCTTAAATCTGGCGGTTTTAAACACACTGGGGGTGTACTGGAGCACAATGAAACATGATTTCACGTATTGGCTAGGAAAGTGCACTGAACCAAATCGTCATTTTTTTATAATTATCAATAACATGCACTTTATTACCTTGGACACCATACTTTTGACATGGCTGTTACTATTTGGATTGCGATTCACAGTTTCTACATGGAATGGCCAAATTCTAACCCAGCCACCTTCTCTTGCCGTTGGAAAATTCCAGTCTCGTCCATTTCCCCACGGCTTATAATCATTTTTCTTTAGGTCATCCTCTGTCTACGAAAAAAATTATCATTTGGTAAATACGCAATAATGCATATTCTCGAGTATTACAGTTTGATATAATGGTACCTTTGTTCCTATGAGATAGGGTGGTGCAGCAAAGTTTTTGTTCTCCACTTGGACCTTTGGCAAATTTATATAAGTCTCTGAAACAAAACATTGGCTTGAAGTAGTAGGTACGTATTATCATTCGTTATTAGAACAGGCCGGCGACGTCACACACCTAATGACGTACCGGCGCAGAAAACATGGCGGATGACATTGTTTACAGTTAGAGGCGTTGCAATATTGCTCTATAAATTCGAATTTGAATAATAGTATAATGCAAAAAATTGGTTTCTTACTTCAAAACAGCTCTCTTTGGACACATTGTACTGAGGTAAAGCGTAAAAACATACAAAATCAAAAACAAACCGCCGTCTCTTTGGGGACATTGTACTGAAGTAAAACGTGAAACCATACAAAATCGAAAACAGCTATTACAACCTACTTTGTACATTCGCAGAATTGACTCGACTTTTGCTCCTGACAGCTGACGGGTTTCTAGACACAGCTGACTTCTTGTGCTTCCTCCTCCACCTTCCAGCTGCATTCACCACAGACACCGTATTTGTTAAACTCATTTTACAGTTTTGGTCGTTCTTGTTTTCGTTATTTTCTTCTGTAAAAATATCGAACACTGAAAGGCCGGTATTGTAGAGAGGTAGACCAAGAAGATCAAACATATCGTGCAGCATCGGTTTCTTCACCAAACGATCTGCGTCACAGTCGTTGCTCAAAGCTGGACTTAGATTCACCTGAAATAAACAACGGGCGTTGAAAACGTCGACGAAGGTTTCATGTACGGCACGACGTCGTTCAGCACCATTTGCAGTAACCATTTTAAATAAAAATTGTCCATATTCATAACTACCTGTTGATGGATGTTTTTCTTATTGTCTTTGTAGCCCTGAAGAAGGGGTCAAGGACCTCGAAGGCTAGGAAAATTATACTGTTCTGAGAGTACACTTCGCTGTTTAATTGGTCGCAGTTCAGCTATTATACCACTTAGTGTGTAATTCTTCAATATCTCGCAAACTATACCTGATAGAAGAAAATGTCAAATACAAAAGTTATTTGGTTACTTGACGCATATTCTAAAAATATTTTAAAATATACAGGGTGTTGCGGGAAAGTAGAATAGTGATCAACTTGATTTTTATATATAGAAATAACTTTTTCTTAAATTGTTCTAGTTTCCATCACTGATCTCTATTCAACCCTAAACTATTTTTGGGATCGGTTGCGACGTTGCCAAGTTATAATTTATTTTCTATTAATTTCCGGATTTGCAAGGTCGCAAGTAATACGTCCAAATTGATATATTCCTTTAACTTTTCTCAATAATATTATACAGCGGGTTACTTGAATATTAAGTGGATATTATTTTGGATGTTACCAGCAATTTGTATCTACAGGGTGTTTTTGGCAGAATTTTAAATTACGGCAATTTCAAGGTCATTTTACTTTGTTTTTTTAAATGTAACACCCTGTATGTTTTATTTTAAATCGAAATATCTACTAAGACCCTATCTCGCCTTGTAATTTTTTTTTCGCGTTTGCGGCGTTGCCAAGTTATAAATTATTTTTACAAATTTTTAAACAAATATCCCCGATTTTAATATATTTTTAATAGATTCCTCTACTTATTTTTATTGCAGTGAATTGCAGATGTCGAACTTAGTAAGATCTCAAAATTTCAAAATTTTGTTTGTAATAACTACTGAGATACGGCAACACCGCTTTTTAGTAAACGGTACCGGAGCGCTTAAATATTTCCAAAACCGCCACAGCTGGAGAGGTGAAATTCAATACTAGGGGGTTTTTGGACATACAGAATCAAAAAATGGTAACACCAGTGTTGTCAGATTCACCATTTTTACGTCATGATTTTGAATGTAATGCCCTATTTATGAAGTCTAATGTAAAAATGGTAAATCTGACAACACTGGTGTTATCATTTCTTGATTCTGTATGTTCAAAAAACCCCTAGTATTGTATTTTACCTCTCCAGCAGTGGCAGTTTTGGAAATATTTAGGCGTTCCTGTACCGTTTACTGAAAAAGCGGTGTTGCCGTATCTCAGTAACTAATAGAAACAAAATTTTGAAATTGTGAGATCTTGCTAAATTTGACATGCGCAATTCATTGCCATAAAAATAAGTAGAGGATTCTATTTAAAATAAATCAAAAATCAGGGATATTTGTTTAAAGAGTGGGAAAAATAATTTATAACTTGGCAACGTCGCAAACGCGAAACAAATATAACAAGGCAAGATAGGGTATTAGTAGATATTTCGATTTAAAAAAAATACAGGATATTACAGTTAAAAAAACAAAGTAAAACGACCTTCAAGTTGCTGTAATTTAAAATTCTGCCAAAAACACCCTGTTGATACAAATTGCTGGTAACATCCAAACTAATATCCACCTTATATTCAAGTAACTCGCTGTATAATATTATTAAGAAAAGTTAAAGGAATATATCAACTTGGACGTATTACTTGCGACCTTGCAAATCTGGAAATTAATAGAAAATAAATTATAACTTGACAACTTCACAACCTATCCCAACAATATTTTAGGGTTAAATAGAGATCAATGATTGAAACTGAAAGAATTTAAAAAAAGTTATAGTTTCATATAAAAAAATTAAGTTGGTCACTATCCTACTTTCCCGCAACACCCTGTATATTTCAAAATATCTTCAGAATATGCGTCTTAAGTAACCAAATAACTTTTGTATTTGACGTTTTCTTCTATCAGGTACAGTTTGCGAGATATCGAAGAATTACCCACTAACTGGACGCCCTGTATAACATATAAAAAGGTTAGAGAGGTTCTCTAAATGTATTATTGGTTTTCCGTCACTAGCACGATTTTGAAAAACTATACAATTTGCCATCAACGTTCTCAATTATAACAACAACAATATAGCAACAGTGCCAAAAAATGATTGTAACCAAACCAGTAGTTTCCAATTTACGGCGTGGAAAGTAAAAAGTAAAATGAAGTCAAGTTGATTGACTCAGTCCCACAGTTTACGGTGAAACCAGTTTATTATTTTCGCACAACATGAAGCTATGGTCTGGCTTCCCCCCCCCCCCCAACCACAACAACATAACACAATTGTGTTATGCCGCTTAATCTTTCCGTCACAGGACAATGGACAGCCTATTATCAATACAACAGATTTTTAAGTTCTACAACCCCCCCACCCCCCAACCACACCAATTTCACCTCCTTCCAAAAAATTGGAAAATGATCCGGAACACCTAGAATCCCTAAAAACGAAGTTTGATATGTTTTATATATTTTTTTTATTATTGCAGCGCCATCACTGATACCATTTCTAAAAACCAAACGTGTTTTCCATCCTCACCACGGTAAAGGCTGTATTAGACTACCATATTTTTGAAATCAGATTTGATTTCATTTCTTGAACTGCTCAAATAGGCTAGTGTAATACACGAAATTGTTTCAAATTGACAGATTGAACCAAAATTGAGATGGAATTTAGAACGTGTTCTATTTCCAAATCATTTTTGGGCTGGGGGCATGCGCATTTGAAACATAAATGTCATTGCGTCGGGAAAAAGGTAAACAAAAATAAGGACAGTAACCTTACTTTTTAATTTTGGTCGGCTTCTCCAGAATGCTCTCTGGTACTAATATAAATTGAGAAATCCACATTCGGATGAAAGTACACCAATAAAAACAAGTAACATGTTAATCCTACGGCCCAGCTAGTAAATCTCCACCGGACCGGAATGCCCCGCGAACATTGAGATTTGAAGTACTTTGAACTGGTTATGGAGTATGAAAACGCCCAGCCCCAAGATAGGTGCTTTTGTTACCTTTGTGGCGAGTTTACCAACATTCTTGCGAGTTGTGTGGAAGCAATTGGCAATTTGAAGACAATATAACAGGTAAGATGTTAGTATCTTTGCAATTATGTTTCATATCAATTTCATATACAATAATAGCCCTGATTATATTAAAAGTAAGGTGTAGTCCAAATTGCACTATAAAAAATTTGTTTTTACTCAGCAGATTCGGTAGATTTAGTTTATAATATTGTATTAAGTCCTACATCACATTTTGGATGTATTAACTATTAGTTATGTACAATGTATTAAGTGTATCTAATATTTTGCCTCAGTGTATGGCAACATTGTCACTTTTTATTATGGTGTTTTCCTATGTTTTGTTGTTTTTTCATATTGCAAAGGTCCTCGATTAAGTAGCCACACTTGACTGCACTGAGGATAACAGAAAGGCATTCAATATTAAGAGTAACATATTTCTTTTGATTTAAGGATGACTGGTCTACTGAACATATATCTCTGCTGATAGAGATATACGAACAACATCCCTGCTTGTATGTGGTCAAGTATGTGTACTACCACAGTAAAATCAAGTGGAGTGCTGCTATCACTGCCATAGTAAAGGCTCTGAAACCACTAAGCTCTACTGTAACTGAACAAGAGGTACAGAAGAAGTTTATGGGCTTAAGGTCAACATATGCACAAGAACAGAGGAAAGTTTTAGTCACTTCGCATTAGAATGGGAGAAAACAAGGTAAGAGTCTCAGCTTATCATAAATGAAGTGGTGCAGTATTGATATAACAGTGCCAAATTTCTACTAATAACTATTGAATTGCACTTTGAGCCAAAGGAATAACCTAACATGTACTTGAATATATTGTTAAATTTTTTTGCCTTAACTTCCCTATAACTCGAACCTACCTGTAAAAATTGTATGTGCATATATTAGGAAGGCTAAACTTTCAATGCAGTATTTTGCTTTCAGGCAAGTCAACAAGGAATATGAGGTTAGTCATGCTGGGATTCTATCACCCACAAGCGAACTATCAGATATACCTCAAATTGACTTGCTCCGCTCACAGATACCAAGTACAGGTGGTGTTCAAAAAAAGAAGGGGAACAGACTGCATTAGTAACTCACCCAAGTGTATAAAAAACAACAAGTACTAGCAGATGCGGAAATAAAGGTGCTGAAGAATGCTGCTGATGAAACATTGAAAACTTCTCCTCGCTCTACAGTCCACAAAGGGACAACCATTTTGCAACTGCGGATGACCATATGGCGGAGTTTATTGCATCTCAATTGAAATAAATAAAAAATTAAAATACCAAACAGAATGTATATTTTGAATTTTATATAATATTACAAGATACAAGAAAGAAAGAAAAAGTATAATGTTTCCATTTGTAATTCAATTCCTGTAGCCTTATTTTGCCACGACTTACTAAAGCTCCAAATGTATTCTCAACTGCTGTTCTAGTTCTAAACAACAAATATTTGATTACAATTGGTTCACACAGTTCTGGAACTATCAGACTTATTGTACTCTCATGGCTTCGAGCCGCTGGATGGTTTCACTGGCTAAACATCGGAGAATTATTGCTAGCCTGAATATTACTTTTTATTCATAAGGTTTACTGCTACTATTACCTATTTCCTCCTGTTATGCATTCTCATAGATGGTTATCTAGCTTGTCAAATTATGCTAAGTAGCTTACTGAAGATTTTATTATTCATTCGTAAAAAGTCCTTCTAATGATCTAGATCTTCTAGTAATAACTCTTCTCTCAACATATGTAGCATACCTGTGCCTTCATCTCTTCTTCTCAGCCGCTTCTTTTGTCAATTTTTTCCTTTAGTAGTTAGCCTCTTAATTCGCCTGTCTACGAGTTTTTTGCAACGTAGATGGATAAATACATGTTCTAGCATTATCTTTTTCCATTGCCGAGGGAGTCAAGTCAAGTGTAAGAATGAGAATTTCAATAAACAGTAGTCGATAAACTACAAACAATTTACAATACCCAAAAAAGCTAGGTTATTCTTCTTCTTCTATTGTTTTATGACGTTTGCCTGTGTTATGATTTTATTTTGACCATTGACATTTTGACACTGACTTCACACAATCACAAAACATGTAATTGCAAAATACGTCATGTCAAATCTGACAACTTTGACTGTAGAGGACATCTGTGTTCGGACAGTTGACAGATAAGATGTATGCAACCCATGATTCAACGAATGTAATGCGCAGAATCGCAAATCAATTCTTGAACCAAATTTGGTGTAGTGTCAAACAGACAAAATGCTGGGCCACAATTTTTGAGATCATTTTTCATTTCAAATTTGGTTCAAGAAATGAAATTAAATCTGATTTCAAAAATATGGTAGTCTAATACAGCCTTTAATAATACTGTGTCAAAATTATATTAGAATCAATTTAATAGTTTGCAGGTTACAAAATACAAAAAGCAATAAATACTGTGTACAGGGTGTCCCATTTTGGGCACTCTCGGTTATTTTAGAAGATAGAGAGTTGCGGTTTTCGCAACAGTGCGCTACTCTTTTGTGAAACTAAAGATGCCGTCAACAAAATTATCATGGCCCTCTTGGTTTTTGAGATACAGGGTGAAATCGAAAACTATCGATTTTGGGACCACCATCGTATCTCGGTTGTCTTTTATATTATTGAAAAGTTTAAAAAAGGGTCTTATAGATTTTTCCTGTAGAATCCAGTGGTGTAGTTTGATTTTTTGTTGCTCTAACCATTTTTCAGTTATGAAGCAAACATATATTTTTTTCAATGGAATACCCTGTATGTTATTTTTGAAGTCAATCGGAAATAATTCATGCTTTTCAAAAATATATACCAGTATTAAGTTATTTTGAAAGTTACGCTCAAAATTTGATTTTTCCAATTTTCAATTTATTCTCCTACTGTTAAAAACAAAAAAGCAAATTTGTAAGAAACTTGCGAGACTGTCAGCTTTTAATTATATTTTTATTAAATATAGCTCTGTTCTTTCTGTGTTTTCATTTTAATTGTTGTCAATTTTCTATAATAATGCCAGCTTAGATACCCAGAGAGACAGCAACCGTTTTCAGATAATATTTGCTCGTCTAAAAATAAATATAGTTAGGTACGTCTCTTAGTAGGTATACTATGTCACTTCTGGCTCATTGTCACTTTTTTTTACCTCAAAATTTCCCCAGATCTGGGGAAAATGCGGTGTTGCCACGTCAATTTTACTCTTGTAATTTCAGTGATTTTTCCCCAGATCTGGGGAAATTTTTTGGTAAAATCCAAGGTCCGACCTGGTAAATTTTCGTACCATTTTTTCAGTGTTACTGTATTTACTTACCATTCATTACTTTAGATAACTGATGCATTTATTAGAGTATTTATGAAATATTAATTATTCCGTGATCAGGATTTAAGCCCAAACCCCTTAGACTGTGTGACAGAGACGATAACCAGGCAACCACTATAACTCGTGAGATATTATTTTCAGTAGTTAGCACATACACTTCGACTACCTATAGGTTCAATTGAATGTGTGTGCTTTATGTGACTAACTGTTAATACTAATTCCGGCTCCAGAAAATCTAGATCCTATATATCACGTCACTGTATACATAATATCATACATAAACCATATGTCAAGGAAAGAATTAATAAAACAAATAATATCATTTTTTCAACTTTATTGTAAGTTTCCAACTATTAATACATAATAGCAGCCACATAATAAACGTCACTCTATTGCTTGAACATAGCATTCGTGAAATAGTGATAGACATATACTTAGGATAACTTCAATAGGAATGATCAGCTCATTTTGCGTGAATAATGACCCCATGGCAGTGTTTCAACGGATCCTGGTATCAAAATCCTCTTATCGTCATACGGCGATAGCGCAACCTTTTCTTGAGTTGCAGAATGTATTTCATGTCTTTTGGATTGTATAAGATTTTGTTTAACATACTTCTCCTTCCATTTTTCCAAGCATTCTACATAATCATCAAAAGTTATATCATTTTGTACTACACATTTCTTCACTCCTTTCACTTTTTTAGTTATAGCAAAGTTTGACAAATTACAATCTTTCTCATGTGTACTTCCCTTTTGATCATCATTGATTTGACTGACTTTGTACACTTTTGATGCATACATTTTCGATCTCAGAGCAACAAAGTCTGTCATTATTTCCCCATTATTTTCATCCTTCATAAGTCCAATAACTTTCTTATTGACCTGTGGGATGTCATACTGATTATTAGTTGGATAATCAGATGTATCGAAGTAATTATAGCAGTCACGCTTTATAACTTCATATGGATCCTTATTACGGATTTCATATACCAGAGAATCGGTATCCGTATAAATGACAGTACAGTTTTCACCATAAACACTACGCATGTAGTTATAATGAAAATTATAAATTTGTATTTTAGATATATCTAAAACACACATACCGATATATATTGGCTTGTTGTAGAAAACATGTGTTTTATTAAGTTCAATAGCTGCTAGGTTTTCATCAAAAATAATTAGACTTTTGAATGCAGGATTTGAAATTCTTGCTTCAGCTCCATATCTTCCATCCCATTTCGTTACCAGACAAACTTTTGAGTGTTTCATCACGTCTTCAATAGTTTTTCCAAAAACTGCATTATTCATCAATTTGAATAAATTTTTTTCAAATTCATTCTTCGCCTGCCTTCTCAATTCAGTATTCAAGTCAATGTATGGTTTGAGCCAAAGAGATTGTTTGAATTTCAATACTCTATGTATTTTTTTTAGAACTAGTCCATTTGCAATAGCTTGCTTGAGATTTCGATAATGTAAAACATACTTTGTTTTATCATATAGAGAAGCCATAAGTTTGGTACTACCAGAAGCAAAATCTTTCATACATCTGTTGTCGTCTTTTACATGCGACACCGAAAGAACTTTTGTATTTAGATGTTCTGGACAAAATGGGATATCCTTATGTATATCATGCAAATGTTCAGGATATTCTAAGTCAACTTCTAAAATGAATCCTTCTTCAGCATCATCAGACACTGTCATCACATCAAAGTTTTTTATGTCCTCAACCCACTCAAATCCAGCATAAGGCAAACATTCGCTCATAGATTTACCATATTGATTATTTATATCGAAATACATTAGATATGTATCAGCTTTGGTTGAATCATAATTTCGGCTATATTTATTGTTAGCCTGCACACGTCGCTTTCCGCAAACTTGACTGAGACCACCACGTATACCTTTCTGAATGAATAGAACCATATCATAGTCAGTCAATAGCTCCAGTTCCTGACGAGTCGTATACAACATGCAGTCCCACGTGTAACCAGGGAGAGTATAATAATGTGCAGGATCTAGATTATAAGTACGATGGCAGCTTGAACGGAATTGTTCAAATACTTCGGCTAGGAGAATTATATCAGTTTTCAGGTATAAATCCGAATATTCACCCAAATTTCTTATTCCAAATGAATTCCATACAAGTTGAGCATGCTTATATTGTTCAGCAGAAATATTCTTCTCTACAAGTCGATTGAAAAATTGATCATGAGATGGTATGTGAGGATAATTGAATTTGTCAAAGCTGTCAGTGAAGTCATATGGATATACACCCTTCTTAGTCAATAACTTGATCTGTTCCTCAGTAAATTGTGAAAACTCTGTTTTCAATATGGGATGCTCTGTCAAATAAGACGATAACTTGTCTAAGGATGAATTCATGAATTTAAAAGAGTCAATGAACCTGAATGACACTGAGCTATCATCAATATTCTTGGTGAAAGATATATATTTTTCTTTAGTTATGGGGAGTAGGTCCACGCGACCATCCATGGCCAAAGCAATGTCTTTTATGATAAAATGAGCATCGTAGCCAGATAAGTTATGAAAAACTACAGGGATTGTATGACTATCCTTAAAATTGATGTTACAACCTTCATGAGCTGCACCACGATAATTGTCAGTAGGGAGCAGATGATTATGGTCTCTAACCTTTTTATCCTCATAAGTAAAAGGCTTTTCACATATATGACAAAAATTACTTTTTTGGAAATCCTCCTCTTGAAGCGATGTCATATTGATATCGTAAGAGCACATGAAAACCGTTTCTACATTTTCGGCAAATCTTTTCAATTCTTCACACAACCATCTCATACAATCTTCACCGCGGTAAGATCTATAAAACGAAAGAGAATCATCATATGAGCATTTAACGTAATAGCCGACGCTGCACGGTATGTGTTTTTGATATTCTTTCACATCCTTTGTCGGTACAAGTATAGCTTCCATATCCGCATAAATCACAAACGGTGCTTTGCATTTATTTTTAAAGTTTTTGAACCGAAGTACTTTTTCACTCTCGCTTGGTAATTGAGGGATGCAAACGTCAGTCTTCATACAATCATCCATATGCGTGCATAACTTTTGATGTGAATAAAAGTAGTGGAAACAGCGATTACAAAAATGTTTTTTATGTCTGTTCATACTTAGTTGAGATGATACTAATCTAGATAGATCTTTTATCCAGACGTAGTGGGTCCTGAAGGGTTTATCACTTTCACCCTCAAAACTATTCTTGTACTCATCGTAGTACTGATTATGAATCATTAGAAGATTAACATGTTTATCTCTTACTTTCTTGGTAAGCCTAAAAGGCACTACTGTATATTTACACATATTTAACTTTAAGGTGTATATATTTATAGATATATCATTTTGATTTTCAAAATTTTTGATCTGATGAATTGTCATTGGGAACTGTATCCCCTTCAGATTAAGAATAGAGGTATAAGAAGGGTACATAGAAGTCCTATCAGAATTTTTGTCTGCAGGATACAACGCTGAAACAACTGCCCATGCAAAGCAAGCTTGATCATCGTTTTTCACATTAACACAAGCTTTCTTATTCTTAATATATGATGGGAGATCAATGTAAGAAGATCCACGCATCGGATTAAACAAGTTTATATTCACTCCCAAGTTGACTACTTTCTTCAAAGCCCATCCACTGTCCTTCTCTTGAAACTCTTGCAGCTGCTTCATGATGGGATGCAGCACTTTGGAGTCAAACCATTCACTTATATTGGTATCTTGATAAATCGGAGAATTTGAAGTTGTGAAATACTTCAATTCACTTATAACTTTATCCGCTTTTGATATTACAAATTCGCCACAAAATGAAACATTAACTTTTACAGCAGAGTTTTTCTTGAGAACATATTGTAGTCTTCGCCCAAATATAGCTTTAGAATCCTCTAAAAAGTATTTAGGGTCCTTATGCTGAAGATTTGTTATAATTCCAGTATGAATTCGATTATTGAAGGCAGATTCAGAATCTTCCCAGCGAACCCGATGCTTCGCTGTTTCTCTCAATCCTCTTCCTTTTTTTATCAAGTGTTTAATTTGAGCACGATAACTTTTGATGGTGTTTAAAGCACTTGATAATCGCTGCTTTTCTCCAATCGTTACTGCATTTCTCAAGTTATGGGTAATTCTTCGAACAGCTTTATCACATTCGTGTAAACCAACTTCAATTTCTCCCCAATTTCCTGTAGTTGATAGCACATCAATTAAATTTCGAATTTTTTCAGTTAGAGCCTTTAACCAGTACATCCTGCTTCAACGACTGCACTTTTGAACTGAATGTGATCTTAGCAGCGAGCTCTATATATAGTATAATTTTTCAGAACTGCCAACCTATAACAATAACAGTCCTTAAGATTCACCTCATTTAAAATTTATAGTAAGAAACTTGAATATGTTTTCAAAATGAACAACCAGAGAGCACTGCAGACCTCAAAAAATCGATTAGACTGAAAAGGAACTATTGCAAGGTTTAATGCTAATGCCATTTTTGACTGAAAACTTGAGCGCTAGAGAGATTTTTTTTTTCGGACACAACAGAACTTTTCCTTTGGACACGTTTAGCAAAACGTATTATACTTGCTAATTTCAATAAGCAACCGCAAGCTTATTTGTTTACTATGTCTATGGTTTACATAATGATTTAATTGGAAGGTATGACCAAAGCAGACAAAGAAGAAACTCAAATCAAATAAATATCCAGCATTTTAAACCTAGGCCGCAAGACGGTTCTTTGATAGCCATCAGACAACAATTTTCCTCTATCCATGTTTTATGAAAACATGCGGTTGACACTACACGTACTCAACTCAATAGGTGACAGCTCGGTTTGTAAGCGAGTCTGACAGACACCCTAAGTTTACAGTACTTCTCCCACAGTGTGGTACCTAGCGTGCCTCCCGACAGGAAAAAAAGTCGACCATCCCTTTATACCCAAAGGAGCCTGATTAGTCATTTATATCAAAATCAGTACATGACAATGATCATGATAGTGCTTCAATGATTTTTCACATATTTGAAATTTACCAAGACCTCTTAGCATGCATGTAATATGTTTTACCGCTGAGGCCGCAAGACGGTTCTTTGATAGCCATCAGGCAACAATTTTCCTCTAACCATGTTTATAAAAAAACATGCGGTTGACACTATACGTACTCAACTCAATAGGTGACAGCCCGGTTTGTAAGCGAGTCTGACAGACACCTTAAGTTTACAGTACTTCTCCCACAGTGTGGTACCTGACGTGTCTTCCGGCTGGAAAAAAGTCGACCATCCCTTTATACCCGAAGGAGCCTCAAAAAAAAAAACGAAATTATTCGGATCTCCAAAGAAGCAGCTAATTAAAACACCATATGAGGTGTGTTCCATCATTACTTTATTGAGATAAAAACTTACCTATTACTAACAGTCCACAGTAAATTGACTTCTTATTTAGCCTGACTACCGTATACACCTAGTGTTGCGTTACTAAAGGCAGCTCAACCAAGAAGTCGACGCAATACTGCAAGCTCGTCTGAATAGCTCCTGCTGTTACCTGCAGCTGCTGTGCTGCTTCTACTATTTCTGCTGCTACAGCTGCGGCTACTCCTCCTATTACAGGTGCTTCTGCTGCTAAAATTGCTTATGCTGCTCCTGCTGCCACAGGTGCTCGTGCTGCTCCTACTGCTAAAGCTGTTGCAGCTCTTACCGGTACAGCTGCTGCTGCGCGTGCTGCTAATACAGCTGCCTCTTTTGTTGAGCTGCTTCTGCTGATACAGCTACTGTTACAGCTGTTCGTGCAGATGCTACTGCCAAAGCTCCTGCTTCTCCTACTGGTACAGTTGCTGCTGCTGCTCGTGCTGCTACAGCTGCTCTGTCGCAGCTTCTCACTAGATCAAAGAGAAGGAGATACCCCTGATCTGGAAAAAATATCCAGACTGTATTTATAACGTTACAATATTTATATAACAAGCGAAATTTTGCTAATATGAAGCAAGCATGTTGTATACTACAATAACATAAATCCTTTTTTTGTATACGCGAATCTCTGTAGCAAGTGGACTTTATTTATAATGCTCTTTTTTGTACTTAACATATTTCACCATATTTCAAGCCAGAGGTAATGCATATTGATTTATTTCGAACTGTAAAGTAAGCTAATCACACTGCATACTTATACCGTTCAAATGAACAAGAAATTATTCTTGAAATTCATTGCCCTGTATTAGGAGATACTATTATTAAAACTATAACTAGTATTTCACTCACTATACATAAATATCAAAAACTCACATCACCTCATTAAACTTAATCATGCTGATTAGAAGTACTAATATGCAATACTCTTGTATCTGCTACCCTGAACAAAAAAAACATTGAGTCATCAGGAACTTATCATATATAAAAATGGCTATAACTCATAACTGGAAATATCAACAAATATAAATGAAAAATTCTCCCCTGGCAAACTCTGTCTCTGATTGTAGCTATAGACTCAGATACTCTTGTTGAGAAGGTATCCCCCACATTATGTCATCAGGAGGTAACACTCAGACTAATACACAAAAAAGATAGTCACTAACATCTTTGCATATAAGTAAAACGGTAGCATTGTTAGATTAATTTTGCTGCAAAAAGGTGACAAACAGAGCAAATTTAAGCATACATCCCTATTGTCTGCTATCAAGTAGGATCAAAATATTATCTTGATAACTGCAAGTGCATTAGTCTATTCTATATTCTTAAATGCTGAGTTTGAATGAAAAGCGCCAAGTCCACTGAAACCTAATTTTTCATAAAATTGTCATATCTTTTAAACTGCTTGAAACATCGATTAAATAAATAGACAAATGTTCCCCATGCATGCCCAGGTTCTAGTCGCACCTATAAAATCAACTACCATTACCATTTTTTTTTTCGATTCACATAAAAACACCCCGCCCCCTCCCCTTCACACACACCACTCCATCCTCCATATAGTGGTTACCTAACAGCCTATGTTACTAAACATATAAGTTTGAGTACATATCATATATAAAGTTTCATGATATTTTTCTCAAATCGACGCCACCCTGGTGTGACAAGCAGGCATGGGAAAAGCAAATAATTTCATATTATCACCATATTTTCTATGTATTGAGTATGAAGAATTTATTTTACAATTTTACCCTGCTAACTCAGATTGTCATTCTACCTTTGATATCTACTAGTCTGATCAGAAAAGCGCTAAGTCCCGAAAATCTTAATTTTTTTCATAAAAACGTCCATAACTCGTAAACGGCTTGAGATATCAAAAAAATAAATGGAAAAATCTCCCCACGACCCCTGGTTCTCGTTACATCTAAAGAATCGAATTCCATGATCAGATGTTTTTTTTTTCAAAAAAATAACCCCCTACCCCTGTACACACAACACAGAAGGACCATGTAAGACCCAGCAACACTTATCATACATCTGAATTAAATAGTACACCTTTTTTACCTAAAAAAGAAACAAATCACCCTCGACCCCCTCCCCCTCCCCCTACCACCCCACACGCGAAAAAAAGTAAATAATTTTATATTATTACTATATTTTTGCGCCTTGAGTATGAAGCATTCATTTTATCCTGCCAACTCAGATTATTACTGTACCTTTGATACCTACTGTTTGATCAGAAAAGCGCTAAGTCCCGAAATCTTAATTTTTTTCATAAAAACGCCCATAACTCGTAAACGGCTTGAGATATCAAAAAAATAAATGGAAAAATCTCCCCACGACCCCTGGTTCTCGTTACATCTAAAGAATCGAATTCCATGATCAGATGTTTTTTTTCTTCAAAAAAATAACCCCCCACCCCTGTACACACAACACGGAAGGACCATGTAAGACCCAGCAACACTTATCATACATCTGAATTAAATAGTACACCTTTTTTACCTAAAAAAGAAACAAATCACCCTCGACCCCCTCCCCCTCCCCCTATCACCCCACACGCGAAAAAAAGTAAATAATTTTATATTATTACTATATTTTTGCACCTTGAGTATGAAGCATTCATTTTATCCTGCAACTCAGATTATTACTGTACCTTTGATACCTACTGTTTGATCAGAAAAGCGCTAAGTCCAGAAAATCTTGATTTTTTCATAAAACTGCTCATAACTCGTAAACGGAGCGAAATATCGAAAAAATAAATGAAAAAATCTCCCCGCAACCCCTGGTTCTCGTTGCATCTAAAGAATCGAATACCATTGTCAGACTTTTGATTTTGGCAAAAATGACCCCCACCCCTCTATGCACAATACAGAAAAACCATAATGAGACGCAGCGACGCGACGCTGTTGACAGATGCATGTTAAATAGTACATACTATACTTATGAACTTTTCTGAAACCAAAGGAAAAAGACCAAAATACACCCCCATTCTAACTCCCCCTCTCCCACCCCTGTTAACATCTTTTCCACACTCACAAAAAATACCACTGTACAGTACCACCTGATTAATCACTAAACCCCCACCAGAGAGGAGAACTTACCACAATCACTTCACAACACACTCTGAACCATAGTTCGATCCCCCTCCCTCAGATATATATGTAAGCGTAGTATATCCTCCTACCACCGTCTTAGAATACAATTAAACCTCTCTACAAGATGAAGGGCATTCAAATAAAGAAATGTAAAAATATCAGATTTCACTTACCTGATACTACCGAAGTACTGGAGAAACTAAGCAGAACCACGACTAAACACATACTGAGATATATTCACGATCATCGCGCTTTTATACTTCTCAGAGATAACGCCACTTATTGAAGAATATTTTCCAGACTCAGATCAGCTCGAATAACGCCAACTACATACAAAACAGTTTTCAGTCTTTGCTTTCTGTTCAGAAAAGCATTTACACATCTGGCCAGTGCGAGTACATCGTCGTGTGCATACATCTATATGGTATATAAATAGACTTGATGTCGTACTCGCACTGGCCAGATGTGTAAATGCTTTTCTGAACAGAAAGCAAAAACTGAAAACTGTTTTGTATGTAGTTGGCGTTATTCGAGCTGATCTGAGTCTGGAAAATATTCTTCAATAAGTGGCGTTATCTCTGAGAAGTATAAAAGCGCGATGATCGTGAATATATCTCAGTATGTGTTTAGTCGTGGTTCTGCTTAGTTTCTCCAGTACTTCGGTAGTATCAGGTAAGTGAAATCTGATATTTTTACATTTCTTTATTTGAATGCCCTTCATCTTGTAGAGAGGTTTAATTGTATTCTAAGACGGTGGTAGGAGGATATACTACGCTTACATATATATCTGAGGGAGGGGGATCGAACTATGGTTCAGAGTGTGTTGTGAAGTGATTGTGGTAAGTTCTCCTCTCTGGTGGGGGTTTAGTGATTAATCAGGTGGTACTGTACAGTGGTATTTTTTGTGAGTGTGGAAAAGATGTTAACAGGGGTGGGAGAGGGGGAGTTAGAATGGGGGTGTATTTTGGTCTTTTTCCTTTGGTTTCAGAAAAGTTCATAAGTATAGTATGTACTATTTAACATGCATCTGTCAACAGCGTCGCGTCGCTGCGTCTCATTATGGTTTTTCTGTATTGTGCATAGAGGGGTGGGGGTCATTTTTGCCAAAATCAAAAGTCTGACAATGGTATTCGATTCTTTAGATGCAACGAGAACCAGGGGTTGCGGGGAGATTTTTTCATTTATTTTTTCGATATTTCGCTCCGTTTACGAGTTATGAGCAGTTTTATGAAAAAATCAAGATTTTCTGGACTTAGCGCTTTTCTGATCAAACAGTAGGTATCAAAGGTACAGTAATAATCTGAGTTGCAGGATAAAATGAATGCTTCATACTCAAGGTGCAAAAATATAGTAATAATATAAAATTATTTACTTTTTTTCGCGTGTGGGGTGATAGGGGGAGGGGGAGGGGGTCGAGGGTGATTTGTTTCTTTTTTAGGTAAAAAAGGTGTACTATTTAATTCAGATGTATGATAAGTGTTGCTGGGTCTTACATGGTCCTTCCGTGTTGTGTGTACAGGGGTGGGGGGTTATTTTTTTGAAGAAAAAAAACATCTGATCATGGAATTCGATTCTTTAGATGTAACGAGAACCAGGGGTCGTGGGGAGATTTTTCCATTTATTTTTTTGATATCTCAAGCCGTTTACGAGTTATGGGCGTTTTTATGAAAAAAATTAAGATTTCGGGACTTAGCGCTTTTCTGATCAAACAGTAGGTATCAAAGGTACAGTAATAATCTGAGTTGGCAGGATAAAATGAATGCTTCATACTCAAGGCGCAAAAATATAGTAATAATATAAAATTATTTACTTTTTTCGCGTGTGGGGTGGTAGGGGGAGGGGGAGGGGGTCGAGGGTGATTTGTTTCTTTTTTAGGTAAAAAAGGTGTACTATTTAATTCAGATGTATGATAAGTGTTGCTGGGTCTTACATGGTCCTTCTGTGTTGTGTGTACAGGGGTAGGGGGTTATTTTTTTGAAAAAAAAAACATCTGATCATGGAATTCGATTCTTTAGATGTAACGAGAACCAGGGGTCGTGGGGAGATTTTTCCATTTATTTTTTTGATATCTCAAGCCGTTTACGAGTTATGGACGTTTTTATGAAAAAAATTAAGATTTTCGGGACTTAGCGCTTTTCTGATCAGACTAGTAGATATCAAAGGTAGAATGACAATCTGAGTTAGCAGGGTAAAATTGTAAAATAAATTCTTCATACTCAATACATAGAAAATATGGTGATAATATGAAATTATTTGCTTTTCCCATGCCTGCTTGTCACACCAGGGTGGCGTAGATTTGAGAAAAATATCATGAAACTTTATATATGATATGTACTCAAACTTATATGTTTAGTAACATAGGTTGTTAGGTAACCACTATATGGAGGATGGAGTGGTGTGTGTGAAGGGGAGGGGGCGGGGTGTTTTTATGTGAATCGAAAAAAAAAATGGTAATGGTAGTTGATTTTATAGGTGCGACTAGAACCTGGGCATGCATGGGGAACATTTGTCTATTTATTTAATCGATGTTTCAAGCAGTTTAAAAGATATGACAATTTTATGAAAAATTAGGTTTCAGTGGACTTGGCGCTTTTCATTCAAACTCAGCATTTAAGAATATAGAATAGACTAATGCACTTGCAGTTATCAAGATAATATTTTGATCCTACTTGATAGCAGACAATAGGGATGTATGCTTAAATTTGCTCTGTTTGTCACCTTTTTGCAGCAAAATTAATCTAACAATGCTACCGTTTTACTTATATGCAAAGATGTTAGTGACTATCTTTTTTGTGTATTAGTCTGAGTGTTACCTCCTGATGACATAATGTGGGGGATACCTTCTCAACAAGAGTATCTGAGTCTATAGCTACAATCAGAGACAGAGTTTGCCAGGGGAGAATTTTTCATTTATATTTGTTGATATTTCCAGTTATGAGTTATAGCCATTTTTATATATGATAAGTTCCTGATGACTCAATGTTTTTTTTGTTCAGGGTAGCAGATACAAGAGTATTGCATATTAGTACTTCTAATCAGCATGATTAAGTTTAATGAGGTGATGTGAGTTTTTGATATTTATGTATAGTGAGTGAAATACTAGTTATAGTTTTAATAATAGTATCTCCTAATACAGGGCAATGAATTTCAAGAATAATTTCTTGTTCATTTGAACGGTATAAGTATGCAGTGTGATTAGCTTACTTTACAGTTCGAAATAAATCAATATGCATTACCTCTGGCTTGAAATATGGTGAAATATGTTAAGTACAAAAAAGAGCATTATAAATAAAGTCCACTTGCTACAGAGATTCGCGTATACAAAAAAAGGATTTATGTTATTGTAGTATACAACATGCTTGCTTCATATTAGCAAAATTTCGCTTGTTATATAAATATTGTAACGTTATAAATACAGTCTGGATATTTTTTCCAGATCAGGGGTATCTCCTTCTCTTTGATCTAGTGAGAAGCTGCGACAGAGCAGCTGTAGCAGCACGAGCAGCAGCAGCAACTGTACCAGTAGGAGAAGCAGGAGCTTTGGCAGTAGCATCTGCACGAACAGCTGTAACAGTAGCTGTATCAGCAGAAGCAGCTCAACAAAAGAGGCAGCTGTATTAGCAGCACGCGCAGCAGCAGCTGTACCGGTAAGAGCTGCAGCAGCTTTAGCAGTAGGAGCAGCACGAGCACCTGTGGCAGCAGGAGCAGCATAAGCAATTTTAGCAGCAGAAGCACCTGTAATAGGAGGAGTAGCCGCAGCTGTAGCAGCAGAAATAGTAGAAGCAGCACAGCAGCTGCAGGTAACAGCAGGAGCTATTCAGACGAGCTTGCAGTATTGCGTCGACTTCTTGGTTGAGCTGCCTTTAGTAACGCAACACTAGGTGTATACGGTAGTCAGGCTAAATAAGAAGTCAATTTACTGTGGACTGTTAGTAATAGGTAAGTTTTTATCTCAATAAAGTAATGATGGAACACACCTCATATGGTGTTTTAATTAGCTGCTTCTTTGGAGATCCGAATAATTTCGTTTTTTTTTTGAGGCTCCTTCGGGTATAAAGGGATGGTCGACTTTTTTCCAGCCGGAAGACACGTCAGGTACCACACTGTGGGAGAAGTACTGTAAACTTAAGGTGTCTGTCAGACTCGCTTACAAACCGGGCTGTCACCTATTGAGTTGAGTACGTATAGTGTCAACCGCATGTTTTTTTATAAACATGGTTAGAGGAAAATTGTTGCCTGATGGCTATCAAAGAACCGTCTTGCGGCCTCAGCGGTAAAACATATTACATGCATGCTAAGAGGTCTTGGTAAATTTCAAATATGTGAAAAATCATTGAAGCACTATCATGATCATTGTCATGTACTGATTTTGATATAAATGACTAATCAGGCTCCTTTGGGTATAAAGGGATGGTCGACTTTTTTCCTGTCGGGAGGCACGCTAGGTACCACACTGTGGGAGAAGTACTGTAAACTTAGGGTGTCTGTCAGACTCGCTTACAAACCGAGCTGTCACCTATTGAGTTGAGTACGTGTAGTGTCAACCGCATGTTTTCATAAAACATGGATAGAGGAAAATTGTTGTCTGATGGCTATCAAAGAACCGTCTTGCGGCCTAGGTTTAAAATGCTGGATATTTATTTGATTTGAGTTTCTTCTTTGTCTGCTTTGGTCATACCTTCCAATTAAATCATTATGTAAACCATAGACATAGTAAACAAATAAGCTTGCGGTTGCTTATTGAAATTAGCAAGTATAATACGTTTTGCTAAACGTGTCCAAAGGAAAAGTTCTGTTGTGTCCGAAAAAAAAAATCTCTCTAGCGCTCAAGTTTTCAGTCAAAAATGGCATTAGCATTAAACCTTGCAATAGTTCCTTTTCAGTCTAATCGATTTTTTGAGGTCTGCAGTGCTCTCTGGTTGTTCATTTTGAAAACATATTCAAGTTTCTTACTATAAATTTTAAATGAGGTGAATCTTAAGGACTGTTATTGTTATAGGTTGGCAGTTCTGAAAAATTATACTATATATAGAGCTCGCTGCTAAGATCACATTCAGTTCAAAAGTGCAGTCGTTGAAGCAGGATGTACTGGTTAAAGGCTCTAACTGAAAAAATTCGAAATTTAATTGATGTGCTATCAACTACAGGAAATTGGGGAGAAATTGAAGTTGGTTTACACGAATGTGATAAAGCTGTTCGAAGAATTACCCATAACTTGAGAAATGCAGTAACGATTGGAGAAAAGCAGCGATTATCAAGTGCTTTAAACACCATCAAAAGTTATCGTGCTCAAATTAAACACTTGATAAAAAAAGGAAGAGGATTGAGAGAAACAGCGAAGCATCGGGTTCGCTGGGAAGATTCTGAATCTGCCTTCAATAATCGAATTCATACTGGAATTATAACAAATCTTCAGCATAAGGACCCTAAATACTTTTTAGAGGATTCTAAAGCTATATTTGGGCGAAGACTACAATATGTTCTCAAGAAAAACTCTGCTGTAAAAGTTAATGTTTCATTTTGTGGCGAATTTGTAATATCAAAAGCGGATAAAGTTATAAGTGAATTGAAGTATTTCACAACTTCAAATTCTCCGATTTATCAAGATACCAATATAAGTGAATGGTTTGACTCCAAAGTGCTGCATCCCATCATGAAGCAGCTGCAAGAGTTTCAAGAGAAGGACAGTGGATGGGCTTTGAAGAAAGTAGTCAACTTGGGAGTGAATATAAACTTGTTTAATCCGATGCGTGGATCTTCTTACATTGATCTCCCATCATATATTAAGAATAAGAAAGCTTGTGTTAATGTGAAAAACGATGATCACGCTTGCTTTGCATGGGCAGTTGTTTCAGCGTTGTATCCTGCAGACAAAAATTCTGATAGGACTTCTATGTACCCTTCTTATACCTCTATTCTTAATCTGAAGGGGATACAGTTCCCAATGACAATTCATCAGATCAAAAATTTTGAAAATCAAAATGATATATCTATAAATATATACACCTTAAAGTTAAATATGTGTAAATATACAGTAGTGCCTTTTAGGCTTACCAAGAAAGTAAGAGATAAACATGTTAATCTTCTAATGATTCATAATCAGTACTACGATGAGTACAAGAATAGTTTTGAGGGTGAAAGTGATAAACCCTTCAGGACCCACTACGTCTGGATAAAAGATCTATCTAGATTAGTATCATCTCAACTAAGTATGAACAGACATAAAAAACATTTTTGTAATCGCTGTTTCCACTACTTTTATTCACATCAAAAGTTATGCACGCATATGGATGATTGTATGAAGACTGACGTTTGCATCCCTCAATTACCAAGCGAGAGTGAAAAAGTACTTCGGTTCAAAAACTTTAAAAATAAATGCAAAGCACCGTTTGTGATTTATGCGGATATGGAAGCTATACTTGTACCGACAAAGGATGTGAAAGAATATCAAAAACACATACCGTGCAGCGTCGGCTATTACGTTAAATGCTCATATGATGATTCTCTTTCGTTTTATAGATCTTACCGCGGTGAAGATTGTATGAGATGGTTGTGTGAAGAATTGAAAAGATTTGCCGAAAATGTAGAAACGGTTTTCATGTGCTCTTACGATATCAATATGACATCGCTTCAAGAGGAGGATTTCCAAAAAAGTAATTTTTGTCATATATGTGAAAAGCCTTTTACTTATGAGGATAAAAAGGTTAGAGACCATAATCATCTGCTCCCTACTGACAATTATCGTGGTGCAGCTCATGAAGGTTGTAACATCAATTTTAAGGATAGTCATACAATCCCTGTAGTTTTTCATAACTTATCTGGCTACGATGCTCATTTTATCATAAAAGACATTGCTTTGGCCATGGATGGTCGCGTGGACCTACTCCCCATAACTAAAGAAAAATATATATCTTTCACCAAGAATATTGATGATAGCTCAGTGTCATTCAGGTTCATTGACTCTTTTAAATTCATGAATTCATCCTTAGACAAGTTATCGTCTTATTTGACAGAGCATCCCATATTGAAAACAGAGTTTTCACAATTTACTGAGGAACAGATCAAGTTATTGACTAAGAAGGGTGTATATCCATATGACTTCACTGACAGCTTTGACAAATTCAATTATCCTCACATACCATCTCATGATCAATTTTTCAATCGACTTGTAGAGAAGAATATTTCTGCTGAACAATATAAGCATGCTCAACTTGTATGGAATTCATTTGGAATAAGAAATTTGGGTGAATATTCGGATTTATACCTGAAAACTGATATAATTCTCCTAGCCGAAGTATTTGAACAATTCCGTTCAAGCTGCCATCGTACTTATAATCTAGATCCTGCACATTATTATACTCTCCCTGGTTACACGTGGGACTGCATGTTGTATACGACTCGTCAGGAACTGGAGCTATTGACTGACTATGATATGGTTCTATTCATTCAGAAAGGTATACGTGGTGGTCTCAGTCAAGTTTGCGGAAAGCGACGTGTGCAGGCTAACAATAAATATAGCCGAAATTATGATTCAACCAAAGCTGATACATATCTAATGTATTTCGATATAAATAATCAATATGGTAAATCTATGAGCGAATGTTTGCCTTATGCTGGATTTGAGTGGGTTGAGGACATAAAAAACTTTGATGTGATGACAGTGTCTGATGATGCTGAAGAAGGATTCATTTTAGAAGTTGACTTAGAATATCCTGAACATTTGCATGATATACATAAGGATATCCCATTTTGTCCAGAACATCTAAATACAAAAGTTCTTTCGGTGTCGCATGTAAAAGACGACAACAGATGTATGAAAGATTTTGCTTCTGGTAGTACCAAACTTATGGCTTCTCTATATGATAAAACAAAGTATGTTTTACATTATCGAAATCTCAAGCAAGCTATTGCAAATGGACTAGTTCTAAAAAAAATACATAGAGTATTGAAATTCAAACAATCTCTTTGGCTCAAACCATACATTGACTTGAATACTGAATTGAGAAGGCAGGCGAAGAATGAATTTGAAAAAAATTTATTCAAATTGATGAATAATGCAGTTTTTGGAAAAACTATTGAAGACGTGATGAAACACTCAAAAGTTTGTCTGGTAACGAAATGGGATGGAAGATATGGAGCTGAAGCAAGAATTTCAAATCCTGCATTCAAAAGTCTAATTATTTTTGATGAAAACCTAGCAGCTATTGAACTTAATAAAACACATGTTTTCTACAACAAGCCAATATATATCGGTATGTGTGTTTTAGATATATCTAAAATACAAATTTATAATTTTCATTATAACTACATGCGTAGTGTTTATGGTGAAAACTGTACTGTCATTTATACGGATACCGATTCTCTGGTATATGAAATCCGTAATAAGGATCCATATGAAGTTATAAAGCGTGACTGCTATAATTACTTCGATACATCTGATTATCCAACTAATAATCAGTATGACATCCCACAGGTCAATAAGAAAGTTATTGGACTTATGAAGGATGAAAATAATGGGGAAATAATGACAGACTTTGTTGCTCTGAGATCGAAAATGTATGCATCAAAAGTGTACAAAGTCAGTCAAATCAATGATGATCAAAAGGGAAGTACACATGAGAAAGATTGTAATTTGTCAAACTTTGCTATAACTAAAAAAGTGAAAGGAGTGAAGAAATGTGTAGTACAAAATGATATAACTTTTGATGATTATGTAGAATGCTTGGAAAAATGGAAGGAGAAGTATGTTAAACAAAATCTTATACAATCCAAAAGACATGAAATACATTCTGCAACTCAAGAAAAGGTTGCGCTATCGCCGTATGACGATAAGAGGATTTTGATACCAGGATCCGTTGAAACACTGCCATGGGGTCATTATTCACGCAAAATGAGCTGATCATTCCTATTGAAGTTATCCTAAGTATATGTCTATCACTATTTCACGAATGCTATGTTCAAGCAATAGAGTGACGTTTATTATGTGGCTGCTATTATGTATTAATAGTTGGAAACTTACAATAAAGTTGAAAAAATGATATTATTTGTTTTATTAATTCTTTCCTTGACATATGGTTTATGTATGATATTATGTATACAGTGACGTGATATATAGGATCTAGATTTTCTGGAGCCGGAATTAGTATTAACAGTTAGTCACATAAAGCACACACATTCAATTGAACCTATAGGTAGTCGAAGTGTATGTGCTAACTACTGAAAATAATATCTCACGAGTTATAGTGGTTGCCTGGTTATCGTCTCTGTCACACAGTCTAAGGGGTTTGGGCTTAAATCCTGATCACGGAATAATTAATATTTCATAAATACTCTAATAAATGCATCAGTTATCTAAAGTAACGAATGGTAAGTAAATACAGTAACACTGAAAAAATGGTACGAAAATTTACCAGGTCGGACCTTGGATTTTACCAAAAAATTTCCCCAGATCTGGGGAAAAATCACTGAAATTACAAGAGTAAAATTGACGTGGCAACACCGCATTTTCCCCAGATCTGGGGAAATTTTGAGGTAAAAAAAAGTGACAATGAGCCAGAAGTGACATAGTATACCTACTTCTCTTTTATTCCACCATGTCCTAAAACTCATTTCAAGGAGAACAGGGAGAAAAGGGAAACAAACGTATTAGGTTACATAGAAGCAACGCATTCATCATCTTGTAAACACAAAGAAGAAGCTGTAGGGGTAAAAAACCAACTGCGGAAGTAATTATAAAAACAGACCATTACCATCCATACAAGTTCCATACTTCAACATTTGCACAGGATCCAAGTTTGGGCATTTTTAATCGCCATAACACGAAGGAGACCAATAATTCTTTTAAATGCCATTAAAAGAATACGAAATTGTGCCAGATTTGTATTCGAGAAAATAGTCTCCAACTTAAGCCAACATCCCTAAAAGCTCCTCGATGTTTTTAGTTTTTATTTTGATTCAAATTCAATTTTAATAGTGTGTTGTTATATAGATGTTGTTTGGTTAATGTAATACAATAAGTGATATTTACTGAACATTATCACAAATAGTAGTTAATAGCGTATGAAATACAATTAAATAATTAAGTTTAAAATTATTTAGTGTCTTGTATCTTGATAATTGTTTACTTGGATATTGTTTTTAACAGAGTAGTCATGGCCTACTGCTACAAATAAAGTAAAAAATGAAATTTTGAGCTTATTTTTCAGAAAAAAATCATACTAATATATATTTTTGTAAAGCTTGAATTATTTTCGATTGACGTGAAGAATAATTTACAGGGTGTTCTATTTGAAAAAACACATGTTTCCTTCATAACTGAAAAATGGTTAGAGCAAGAAAAAATCAAATTACACCACTGGATTCTACAGAAAAAGTTCCATAAGACCCTTTTTTAAAATTTTCAATGAAATAAAAGACAACTGAGATACAAGGGTGGTCCCAAAATCGATATTTTTTGATTTCACTCTGTATCTCAAAAACCAAGAGGGCTATGATGATTTTGTTGAGGGCATCTTTAGTTTCACGAAAAAGTAGCACACTGTCGCAAAAATCGCAACTCTCTATCTTCAAAAATAACCGAGATACCCCATAAAAGTGTCCAAAATGGGACACCCTGTACACATTGAATTACAGGTATAAGTCCCTTAGTTTCTTCGTATTGGCCTGTCTTCCTTCACACGTCAGTGGATAGTCCATTGTGCATAGAAGAAATTTTTCAGATTTTCAACTTCCCACCGTCCAACCACCCCAATTCCACCCCCATTCAAAAATAATAGGAAATGATCAGGAATCTCTAAAACGCTCAAGACGAAGTTTGAGCTGTTTTTATATTTTTAGTTTCTTTACTATTTCTGCGCCGCCACTGGCATGATTTATAAAAAACCATATGCATCTTCCATCCTCTCCATGGTAGTAATACTGCGTCAAAATTTCGTTAAAATCAATTCATTAGTTTCCTCGTTACACAATACAGAACGATCTAAAGCAATTATCGTATATTTACAGCAGTTTTCTTTTTTAATTCTTAGTCCCTTGGTTTCTGTAATAGGTAAGGCAATGTTCGGATGGACCTAAAAAAGTTATTTATGTCGCTAGCTGTTCCTTCACAGATCAGTGGACAGTCTATTATGAATGCAACATTTTTTTTGAATTTTACAACCCGCCACCCTCCCAATCACGCCACATTTAACCCCCACCCAAAAAAAAAGTAGAAAACGATCAGGAGCGCCTAAAACGACTAAAAACGAAGTTTGAGGAGTATTTGAAATTTTTCGTTTTTTCCTAATTACTCCGGCGCTCATGCACCGATTTTCAAAATTATAGCAGCAATGAATGGTTTTAACCACCGTCGGTGGTTTTAACCTTTACCTACCTCCAACAACCATGGTCGTAACGATGAATCTATGAGTACATCAAATCCGAAAAATTCGAAACAGTTGACGGTTGATGGTATCTGACTGACATGACTCAGTACAGTCAAAATGACCAATGAAGTTATCCGTTGCCACATCAGCCAGTCTGAAATTCCAGCTTGTTGAAAGTACCTACGTAGTTGCCTGAGTGTCCACTTACATCCTAGAAGAAAAAAAACTGTATACCTTGTAATGCTGATACATTATTCAGAAATCCAGAGACATAGCAGCCTTAGAGTTAACACTAATCTGATGTACGTTTTCTTTGTTTTCTAGTTATGATATGCTCTCGCACTTTTCTCTCCATCTCTAGTTTCAAAACAGTAGATTATAAAAATAAATGCCGGATTTTTTTGCTCTTAATCGGAATAATTTTATGACTTTGAGATGCAAAACCAATCATGGTCGGATCTGATATAATTCAGTCAAATAGTGTAGAACCCAAAGTTGATTCAGTCTTTTAGGAGTGCGAACCAAAAGAAATTTGCAAAACTCCTTGGTAACATATACTCACTTTATGATCTCTATATTTTATATCTACTGTCCAAGTAACCCCTTCCAAGAGAAACCCAGTTTGGCTTCAAAAATGTATTGGGCACTAGAAAGAAACTGTGAAACTCTAAATTCAGAAATGTTACGACCAAAAGAAATATGTTTTTCTATGTTTTGTTGACTACAAGCAGGTATTTGATAATGTTTCGTCATGATCTTATTTCAGTATTAAAAGGCATCGGTCTGGACGACATGGAACTAACAATAAAATCTATACTGGAACCCAAAAGCAGACCTGAAAATTAATAACTCATTGGTGCATAAATAAAATATCAATCACAAAAGATGTGAGGCAAGACTGTACACTCTCACCTTTATTGTTAAATGTATACGTCGAACGTATTTTTCAGTTGGCACTTGAAGACGAAACGAAAGGCATCGAGATCAATGGTTTCCTTATAAAAAACATGAAATGTGCTGATGATACCTAAATTTTATGGTTGACACAATAAACAGAATACGAAACTCGTATGGTCTAAAGATCTATATCACAAAAACTAAATAAACGATCGAATATTTCATATCACTACATACAAGACAGGACTGTGGCTAAGTAATTAAAATACGTAATCGGTATCCAGAAACACTTTTATAAAGCTTCACAGCTTTCTTCTACGCCGAGAAATGCCATTAAACCTCATACTCCGAGTGGTAAAATGCTATATGTGGCCAATACTAATGTACAGCGCTAAAACTTGGCCTCTCGAAATCAAGTCGACGAATAGAATCGAAGCTTTTGAAATGTGGACCTCACGGCATTTGAAAATTTCATGGACAGAGAATTACTGGAAACCATGACAAAATAGCAAAGTACTCAGTTAGATCATAGGCTTAGAGGGTTAGAGGCCCTAAATATATGCTACTGAAAGAAATTTAAATGGGTAAAGTTGAAGAAAGAAGAGCAGAAGGTCACACAACGACGGCATCGAGAAAATCTTTGAACTGCATTGGTACGTTTAACAAGTTGACCGAGTCTAAGGCTACTGAATATGTCAGCAATTTTCAAGCTTATAAAGTTCTTCCACGGAGAGGACATAATTTCTGTGATTAATGGATCTACCTTTATAAATCGGTATTAAATATGCACCAATTAATTTTGATATCTAGAACAAATATGCGCATATTTGGTTAAGATTTTTAAGATAGATCATTGCAAAAAACATAAAAGTGCGTGATAGGGTAGCTGCAGAACTAACCATGTCTACCTTTTTGGAACATTCATTGTTATATGAGTACCTTTTTGAGCACATTTATTACCTGATCCGATCCTGTCTTTCATTTCTGTGTACCCAGGTCCCAACTTGTTTATGGAGCAGTTAGTTAGGTGCCGGAACGGATTCCTCAGGTCAGTCAAACTAAATTTGTCTGTGCCAAATCGGGCTAGTCCCTCTCTATACATGTAGATTGTCACAGGATGGTATGAAGGGATACACACATATAGTCTAAGATCGAATTTATAGCCTCCTATTAACAGAGGCTTTTCGATATACCGTTGGACTATAGTGTTAGTATCATAGTTCAATTCACTAAGTTTCTGGAACAAAAGGAATTATATTTAAATCTGATTTCTCCAAGTTGTTCTGCAATTAGTACAGTGACCATATATAAAACAAATAAACACATAAATATACTACAACAAGTGTAGTAATACATTAGAGTATAAGTCTGAGAAACTCCTAATTTGATCATTTTAAGCGTTCCTTTGTTTTTGTCACTGTACCAATCATATCGCTTTAGGCACCGTTTAAGCCAACTATCATTATAAAGTATGTTACAGAATTTAATTAAAAAAAGTAGTACAATAAATAGATGGTGACAGTGGATTAATCCTTATGTATTTCCTATGAGCTGCTGATACGTGCCTAAAAAAATTACTCATTCCTTCTTTTATTCTACTCACTGGAAGAACCCCACATTTACTTAACCTAGTTTTGAGGTTGATACTTCCAAAAGCCAAGTTAAGAACTCGTCAGATTTACTGAATAACCCAGATATGGAACTATATCCCTTATTCCTTCTCTTATGTGACTGAGATTGTAGGATGAATAATGCAAAATTGCGGGACATATAAAACCATTCCCACGCCTTTTCAATCCAAAATTTCTTATCACGCTATGCCTGAAAAATTTTATCAACTCAAAGTATGCCACAAAAGACACTTAAGACTTCTTGTTTTTATGATGAAAATGATGAGACAATTGATCAATCAATATTATCAATATCAATAATAGGACTTCCACGTCGCTGTCTGTCGTTCTATAACTTCAAAGTGCTATATATCATAGAAAAAAGTCTGCATAATTTGTGGAGCATTTTTTTTATTTGATCGGAGGCCGTGACAGTGGATTAATCCTTATGTATTTCCTATGAGCTGCTGATACGTGCCTAAAAAAATTACTCATTCCTTCTTTTATTCTACTTACTGGAAGAACCCCACATTTACTTAACCTAGTTTTGAGGTTGATACTTCCAAAAGCCAAGTTAAGAACTCGTGAGATTTACTGAATAACCCAGATATGGAACTATATCCCTTATTCCTTCTCTTATGTGACTGAGATTGTAGGATGAATAATGCAAAATTGCGGGACATATAAAACCATTCCCACGCCTTTTCAATCCAAAATTTCTTATCACGCTATGCCTGAAAAATTTTATCAACTCAAAGTATGCCACAAAAGACACTTAAGACTTCTTGTTTTTATGATGAAAATGATGAGACAATTGATCAATCAATATTATCAATATCAATAATAGGACTTCCACGTCGCTGTCTGTCGTTCTATAACTTCAAAGTGCTATATATCATAGAAAAAAGTCTGCATAATTTGTGGAGCATTTTTTTTATTTGATCGGAGGCCGTCAAAACAAACACTTGTGGGTGGACAATTCTGGGACTTTGCCCATATTAAAGCTTTTCCAATTCCACGACATTTTGTTAATAATTGTTCCACTTCTAAGTCTGTATATTATTGTAACTTACCCTAAATAAAAATATACCACGTCCTTGGCTTTGAGCTACTGGTTTGCAGATCCATATCGGCTTATCCTCGAAATATTTATCATCTTTGCCACTACCTGGTCGGCCTCTACTGCATTCAGCAGCGAGCTTTGTATATTCTAGTGGTAGGTTATAACCATGAGGACTAAAAAAACTCAGAAATCACTTATAAAAATAAAATAAAGCTGGATATGTGTGTAAGATGCTCATGTGTCCATAGACCAAATCACAGTTTCGATAATTTTTACAAATGGGCGCAAACCAAATGATATGTTTACACAGAAAACTGTTATAAAGAGATTTTCAGCCGATTCCGAGTTCTCGGTCCATTTTTGAATAGTTTTCTTGCGAGATGGAGGTAAATGCATTTATAATTCTGTACTGGTACCTTCGAGGGATAAATTTGACCCACGAAATTTTAAAGAAAATGAAAACTACTGTTATTTTTACTCGTATTGCCAACTTTACATCTTCAAAAGGTTATCAAATCTTACATTTGATTGTAGGAGATAGGCGTTCCTATCCTCCTATTCCTCCTAAAAACCAAGTTCTGTTTGATTAAAGGTTCTTTAATTAATCCACTGACCTTTCCAAGTCCAAAAACTCAAATTTGACCGGCTAAGCTTGCAGACTGCAAAGTCAATGCCTTCTGTGTTTTATAATCACTGCGATTTTAATTCTTTTCTGATATCTATTTATACTAGAAATGATTATGTGCCATGTATGATAAAACTAATTAACCCTAGAATTAAACGGTAATCCAAATATGCAATACATGCCACCACATTGCAGGGGATGCAAGTGTGAAATAGATATTAAATAGTCATGTTATTGATTAAAAATATTAATTTTCATTTGATCCTTTCAGATCTTTTACTGCACAAAAGAACAGAACTTGTTGTCTAATGGACAATATTGCCGTCAAAGGCAAATAAAGTCTTTAAAGTTTCCATACCTGAAGTCATAGATAGATCCATACACTTTTCTCATACATCTCAAATATCTAACTAGATTGTCTTTCCTACATATCGTTGAGCCTCTTGGAATGTGGTTTATATACTGAAACGATATAAAATGGACAATTGCTCTTGAATCTTTATTGCTATTTATAAACACAGAATGTTCATTTGAAAAAACTTCCCACCACGGATTTATCGAAAGCCACGGAATACTGAATAAAAGAAAAAACGCCTTGGCGTATCTCAACCTCAAAAGATTTATCGGGAGGACAACTTTTTAGCCAAAAACTACTGCCCTCCCTTGTACCCTCTGCCCTCCAGGGTCAACACCTAAAAGAATGTAAGAGACAAGGGGTATCGAATAACGGCTTGTTTCAAAGGTATGTAGAAGTCCCTTATCTTGACGTTTGATTTTTTTAAATCTCTATTCGTCTTCGAGAAAATTAGAAAAATCTTTATGTATCTTAACTTGATCAGATAAGAAATATGAAAATATCACTATTTATTGCAATGAGTATTCTAAATGTTGTCACATAAAATGTTTCAGGCAGAGGGTTGAAAGGGGTGAAGTCGAGGGTGAAATAGTTTTTGGTTGATAAGTTGTCCTCTTGAGAAATCCTTTGACGTATCTCGGTGTTTTTTTCTTTAATCAGTGGTTTTCGATAAATCCGTGGTGGGAAGTTTTCCAATGTGGAACGGCAAAGAAGTAGATCGTATATATAGGGTCGTCCAATAACCGCGCGGTGCTCTCTAGGGCCGTTTAAATTAGAAGAAAATGGCTTGAATAAAAAACGTTTCTTTTCAAATAGTCTACTTGAAGGAAATAATTTCAAAGATGGCGGACATCGGGATATACCGGAAGTAGGTATCAACTTTCTTATTTTAAATAGAACACCCTATATATTATTACGTTTTTGAATTCAACATCGATTTTTAGGTCCAGTTTATTGACCATAGTTTATGACTGCGAAGCCTACTTTCGAAGTTATTCAGCAGCCTTTGGAAAAATTTACGTTTGTAGTACTTTACAAGAAATGTTAATATAGTATCTGGGAAACTCACACCCGTATGCACCGTAAGTCAATTGTGCGATTAGTTACGTAAACCTGGATTAGATTACTTGTTTACTATGCACCGCAAACTGACAATTTTGACACTGTTACTGTCAAAACAATCTTGCGAACACAACCTTGCTGTATCTCCAATCTGGATTAGTTAATCTTTTGACGGTGCATGGCTAGATGCCAAAGATTAGCAAAACGCGATTAGGGAACTAGGATTAGAATCGCCAAACGGTGCATACGGATGTAAGTACGACAGAAAGACGCGGTTTTCGATTTTAAAACGAGCAAAAAGCATACTTGTGTTTTCGTGAGATCGTTGTTTCAAAAGCACGTTAAGTAAATATACTAGCAATTTTCGGTGTCGAAAAGTTTGAAACGTTAAAATTTATTTTTTCAAATGGGATGGTATGACAAGTTTCATATTAGTGCATTTTGTCAAGTACTACAAACGTCAAATTTTCTACAGATCGCTGAATAACCTTAAAAGTAGGCTTCGTAGTCAGAAACTATGGTTAACGAACTGGACCTAAAAATTGATGCTGATTTCAAGAAAGAAATAATATACAGGGTATTCCATTTAGAATAAGGAAGTTGATACCTACTGCCGGTTAATCCGGATATCTGCCATCTTTGAAATTATTTTTTTCAAGTAGACCATTTGAAAAGAAACGTTTTTTATTCAAGCCATTTTTTCTAGTTCAAACGGTAAGGCACTAGAGAGCACCGCGCGCTTATTGGACCACCCTGTATAATTACGTATTCAACAAGCGTATTTCAACAAGTAAATAAAACTTATTCACATACTTGCCAAGCGTATAAGTTTCGGTGATGACTCACAGGAAAGCCAGAGGTTCTCCACCATAAATTCCAGCTCTCGTTCAGTTCAGGACTAAACTCCCTCCATCCTCTTTCTAGGCAAACCTACAATGTTAGTGTTTTTCAGAATTTATATTTTATTGAGCTATTGATACATGAGAACTGCTTCTGCCCTGATCGTGAGACTGTCCGTACAGTTACTAAGGACACCAGTCTTTTGCCAGTGTCTCGTCTTGGTAATGTCTGAAAATGGGCCTGGCTACATCTCCAGGTCACGACGTCGTCAACGTGGAACGCCACGTCGAACATCGTCGCCGACGTGTGGCCCCATTTTATCAACAGGCTCATTTTTACAAAGGCTTTGACCAATCAGAGCAACCCTTTTTAAATAATAGCTGAAAAGGCACAAGAAATCGCAGTAATATGTTATGGAAAATGTAACCTTGGTTTTCAGTATTGGAAAGCCTACAAATAGCAAATCGCACCCTTTTTTACGATAAATCACTATTACTTCCACCTTACAAGAAACCTCATCCTCTGTGGACGAGCCTTATCCTGCATCTACATAAAATAACATGTTGACGTTACCAGAACTTTAAGAGAAATTATCAACTTTCAATTATGTCCAAAAAACATCACCACCCAGCCACACCACAAACTGTAACCAAAAAATGCTGGGAGTTGGAACACATCTGTATTTAAAGCACAGAGCACTTCCGCGGCCTTTAGGGAAGGCTTAAGCTAAATTCACACGACATCCGACGAAACGAAACTGCTCCTATTGGTTGAAATATTCAAAATGGATTGGCGCCAAACTAAATGTCCGATGATTTTAACTTTTATACGACGGTCGGATAAGTTGAAAATATTTTAGCTTTTTATCCGATGTCGCATGTAATTTGACAGCTGACAATCTCCATGAATTTCTATTGGAAAATGGAATTCAGCGAGCGCAATACATGCATTCAACAAATATTCCACTTTTTGTCCCTTTTATGGATGAATAAAATGAAGAAAAGAGGAAGAAAGCGTAGATTTTGGGTTCGAGACATATTTAAAAACAGGAAGAAGCAAGGAGCATACCATAATATGTTACAGGAGATGAAGCTAACTGGCATAGAAAAATATTTTAATTGTTTACAAATACCAAGTAATGCCTTTAAATCGTTGCTTGGGATTACTGGTCCACAGCTGAGTAAAATTTAGTGTATTCCCGAACCTATTGCTTATGGGTAAAGGCGTGCTTTAACTTTAAACATAGGTACTTGGATCATCAAATCATATTAATCGTCAAAGATATCCTCCATCGGTTAACTGTATTTAACCGTGCAACTAACAATGGTGAAATATTTGTAAGGAATTGAGGTATGTTATGTTGTAGATTGGACTTGATTTCTAACAACCATAAATCACATATTATTTAGAAATTTGAATGGTTTCGACGGAACCTCGGCAACTGACATAGGTACCTACTGTAATGCTTGGGTTTTGCTTGTATTTTCAAAGGTACTTGTCGAGACGTAATTTATCACGCTATACCTCGTTACCACAAATGATAGCACCAACTCCATGCGGATATCTAAGTGGTTTGGGCACTAAATGGAGGATTAGAGTACTGATTAGAGACTTTCATTCACAGCTTAACCATACCATGATCTTAGTACAATTTGCGAACCTGTAGTGGATTCGTTGAGAGGGGCGCCTAACAATAATACTTTACTTACTTACCTTAGAGGTAACAGTTGGTAACCAACTATGAAGATACAGATTCCCCAAATTTGTAACAAAATTTCGTACGAAAATTTCGGACTCATGTGAATGGATACATTTTAGATTATACGACAGAATCAGTTCGTCGTGTGTCGTATGTCGGATGTCGGGTGCATCTAAATTTGGCTTTAAATGTTGAAGCCGTTAGACATACCCCAGGGTGAAGTGAAGTTAAAAGTTTTGTTACATTTTATAACAGACCCATATGCCTGACGATTTATATTTTGAAATTCCACTAATAAATAAAAATGCATAATGAATTGTGATACTACTAAACTAAGGTTACACACATTACATACGTGTACATTAAAAAATGAAAGATTATTGAAACTAAAATAAAAAGCTTCAGGGCTGAACAATGTCCAGACTTGCTTTTTCTCTTTCATTCGAATTATACTAAGATCGTGAAACCATCTTTAAACCATCTACAGGGTGAACCCGAGGACGGGGCTCTCGAAGTATAATTAGAGGTTAAACGACTTACCTGTAAGGAAGTTCAATCCTCAATTATACGAGAGCCCCGTCCGAAGAGATCACACCCGCCCTCCCCAAGCCCCAAGTGCACGATCCGAGTAGAAACATAATGACCTGGCACAACGGGTCGCAGGGGCCACTGGGGAGGTGGAACTAGTTTTTCTGTAAGCAAAGACGCCGAGTGCGGGAACTAAGGCATATACTACAGGGTGATCTCTTCGGACGGGGCTCTCCCGCATAATTGAGGATTGAACTTCCTTACAGGTAAGTCGTTTAACCTCTAAATGTGCTATTTCCACATTACCACATCACATACAGAGTACAGAAAAAACTTGTGTACTAATTTTACAACAAAATTTATTCAAAAGCAACTAGACGAAAGTGGAGCATAGTTTCTTGTCGATAAAACCTGTTGTAATAAAAGAATATTGTCCCACATATACTGAGTAAAAAATTAAAAGAGGGAAAACTAGAATATAATGCTAATATTACCAGAAGAATTAGAACGAGAACATCAAGAATGTTATAAGAACTTTCTTCGAATATCTGCTTATTGGAAAAAATAAAATTTCCTATAGAAAACCAAAATGCACATATTCGAGATGCAATTCTCTCAGCTGAGAGGCTTCCAACAATAGCTAAACTCCAAGACAAACACAAGGGTATCTCGATTTTGTTCAAGAGAAAAACACCGTTAACTCACGTGCAGCAAGTAAAAAGCACGACGCATATTATGTATAGACGTTGAGACTTGATCATGAAACGAATACCTTGTAAAATATTGATAACAACATTCCATGTATCTCACTAGGAAACTTGAAACTTGTGACGCAAAAATCTCATGGAATTCAATCGTGGACCCGAACCCTAAGACCAACTAGCATGTTAATATGATTTAGATAGCACAAATCTTCCTCTGAAGATGCTAACGTAGCGAGACACGTGTCAGGTTTGGAAAGTATCGATTTGGCGAGTTGCTAGATTGTGTAGTGTTTATTGTTTCCGCGCCAAGGGACCCAGAGTGACATTATTAAATGTATTTTTTTAAAAATAAACTGTTTGGTCAATGCGCTTGTAGTCGTTTCAAATGATGTGCTAACCGTAACGGTAAGACATATTTGCAATGTTCAACAAAAAAGTTGATTGACTCAGTACTTCCCACACACAATGATGATACCATTTTATTATTTCCTATTGCATGAAGCTGTAGTCTAAAATCCCCTTGCGACGAAATTATCGCCCATCTGCCCGCAACAACAACATCCAACACAAAAAACCCTCGTAAATAGTTTCTTGCGTCTCACTCCTTTGGAACCAGAATGCCACAGTTTTTTTCTGCATGCTTCAACTGGACGATGCGAATCGATCAAGAGCCTCCAACCCGTCTAAAAACGAAGTTTGAGCTAATTTTATGTTTCTGGTTTTTTTGATTATTGCTGCGCCGCCACTGACACGATTCCTCAAAAACATAGTCATTTTCGATTCTTGCTGCAGTAGTAAATTCTGTCAAAATTTTATTAAAATCAATTCAATAATTTTCGCTTTACGCAATATACATAGAACGAAACAAAGCAAAACTCCTATGTACAGATCACAAAATTGGTTTCTGTAATAGGTAAGCCAATGTTCGGATGGACCTAAAAAAGTGTAATATGCCGCTAGGTACTTCTTCTACAGGTCAATGGACAGACTATTATGACTACAACAAATTTTTCAGTTTTACAACCCCCCACCCTCCAATCGCCCCGATTTTACCCCACCCAAAAAAAATTGGAAATGATCAGGAACCCGTAAGTTTGAGCTGTTTTCATATTTTTAGTTTTTTTATTATTGCTGCGCTGCCATTGACCCGATTTTTCCAAAACATACGCGTTTTCCATCCTCGCCGCGGGAGTAATACTGTGTCAAAATTTCATTAAAATCGATTCAACAATTTTCGCGTTATGCGATATCGAACGATCTAAAACAATACTCGTATGTATACATCACAAATTCTAATCACAGTGGTTTCTATAATAAGCATGCAACGTTCGGATAGACCTAAAAAAGTGTATCATGCCGCTAGGTTTTTCATTCACATATCAATGGACAGCCCATTACGAATACAGCAAATTTTTCAGTATTACAAGTCCCCATCTTCCAACCACCCCAATGCACCCTCACCCAAAAAAAAAAGTAGAAAATGATCCGGAGCCCCTAAAACGCCTAAAAAAGAAGTTTGAGGCATATTTGAAATTATAACGTATAATGATTTTCAAAATTAATTTTTCAAAATTATAAAAACATTACCTACTACGACCCCACAGCACAACGCTGCCCAAATTTCATCACAATTCATGCAGCGGTTACTGAGATTACGAGGGTAGAGAAACGCGAACAGACCGCGTATTGTCTCAAAATCCAAAATTTTCGCGATCACAATAGGTACTCCCCTCACCATTCGGTGTGGGAAGTAAAAATCAGATTACCTCAATGTTTCCATTAAGATGCTTCCAATATTTATCAATAAGGTCATCGAAGTTTTGATTCTGATTTAGTAAGTATACCTAAATGTCACAAAATAAGTATATAAATATATCCCGTACTACGTTAAACACAAGAATAACTACAAATCGATTTGAGTTCTAAGTAATCGGGATAAATAGGTGAATGGCGTTCCATGCTTCCGATTATAGTTGTAAATTCGTTCAGCCTTTAAGCCCGTCGAAGTACTGAATGTATTATTCGCGAAAATTGAGCAATAAAAACCGTAAACCATACCGTGAATTCACACGAACTGAAAAGCGCAAAAATGCAGTTTATGTGCCGAATGCAATACATTGAGATATATAGTTATAGAGCAGTCCTTTTAGATGTGGTACCAGAAAATCGGATAAAGAGGGAATAAATGATTACTTTCTCTCGTGTTTATGTAAATAGATTTTATGAAGTTGTTATGACGAAAGATAGAATGAGTAGTGGCGAAATATTTAGCGTCTACGGTATGAATGAAACGAGATTTCTTTTTGTTTTCTCGCCGATTCACGAATGCCAGCCTCTTATGTCATAATAAAATACAACGTATGGCCACAGGAGCCATAAGAACAACACTGACACCGATTGCTGCTATGGAAGATATTTACACCAAAGAGGTTGCCATACTGTCAATGCTACGACTTCGCACTGTGGGTATTAATCGCGATGTAGGTATAGGACGACTGAGGCAGCTGGTATAGAGGGAAGTGCTACACGCACTACCCATGCTACAAGCAATCAGCGACTAAACTGAAACAGCATTCCCTTTTAAGAAACCCTACAAAATAGAAATTTAATAGAATTCTGACCCAATGTGACAAGTACAATTTTCAAATAAACAGATAGCTCCAAGCTCCAAAACAAGGGAAGGCACTGGATGTGGTGTGTACTCCAGGTGTCTAGGATTAAAGTGGGCTATGGATAAAACTGCCAGTGTGGTTTAAACGGAACTGGCTAGCATATCGATAGCTGCTAATAAACTTACCAAGAGAGGTGTATGTGGCAAAACTGTAATAATCTGCACCGACAGCAGGCAAGCACTTTTAGCCTTAATTTTGTCAACCAAGTCCCGATATGTGCTAGATGTCTTTGAAGTTTAGTTGCAACCGTTCTTGGATCTTCATTGGCTGCAAGTATTGCAGTGTCGTCTGTCAATGTGCCTATTCTTGTGTCGTCGGAGGTGGGTATATCAGATGTAGAGAACGAGAAATGCCGGATATACTGGAAGTACTCCTTCCCCATGCTCGAGCTTCTACAGGCAAACAAGCTCGACATACCTAGTCCTCCTCGACCACCAGCAGAAGATGACGTTCGTTTTCGGCTATAGGGTCTGGCCAGGCTACATTATAAATCTGCTGTTTATGGTCAATGTATCACTAGGTGGAATGCGAAATACGCTGTTCTCTACATTGCGCGCAATGCAGTTCGTCGTGTGGCATCTTAGCCGCCAGAAGGCAGAGGGCAGTCTTTCTTGGGTCCCTTGGTCCATTTAGCCGCATGATTCACGGACCCAGTGATTGCTCACCTCACAGCCCGTTCATGCGGTGCGGTCAAATCAACATATCGGTTATTTTAACGAATCGGCGCAAACCGAATGATATGTTCATACAGAAAACGGTTGTAAACAGATTTTCAGCCGATCCCAGGTTTACGGTTCATTTTTAAGTAGTATTCCTGCGAACGGATGTAAATACGTTTATAATTTTGTATTGGTATCGTCGAAGGAGGCGTAGATTACTTAACAGAAAACTTTGGATTCACCCTATTTTAAGTCATTTGGGTGCTTATCACCGATTAGGTTTTATTCCCGAATCAGCTGTTCGATTTTCAGTGACAACACGCGACCGAAACGACGAAATAGCCGTAGGCGTTTCGTATGCTCACCGTGTGAAAAATTACCGAAGCGGTGATTTGACCGCATCGTGTGAACGGGCTGTCACGGTGTGAGGAGTAGTCCACTGGGTAATGGAACAGCAGCTTCGTGCGTCGGGGACCGGCAGCCTTATTATGTAAAAAATCGCGACAGTGGTTGCTGAGCAGATGCTGAGCAACAGCAGCATGGCAGCAACAGAACCGTCGAAATTGTAGGTTATATGTTGTTGTCCGTCACGATGACGTCATTGCGCAATACGAAATTTACGTTTGGCAGCAGATATTGCTCGATTTTCGCCCGTCGCTTGACGTCTGAAAGATTCGTGATAAGGCTGAGGGCTGTACCATCTTGCTCTAAAAATAGATATTCCACTAAATATATTATTTCCTTGATTTTGAGAATTATCTCCAAAAGGCCCTTGTAGTCATAATTTTGACAAGCCCCTCGGCATGCCGAACGCCTGTCAGCTGGCACTCTCAGTTCCGAAATCCTGCGCAGTTCTACGCTTAGGAATATTTAGTCTAAAATTATCTTCCTCTGAAGCTGATCTCGTAGCGAAACATGTATTGGTTTTTGAAAAATCACCTTGGCGAGTGTGGTTTGACTGTTTAGTGATTACGGTTGCTACTCCAAAGCAATGCACACATCTTGTATTGACAGTAAAAGCTTTATATCTTGTCGCTGCTATTTGACGAAAAAGCTTAAATTATTCCACGAACAAAAGCATCAAGTACTCCTACAATAACTATAGAACATTCGATACATCAAAGACAACTCAAGCGCTAACTGGATTATCTGTTCAGACTCCTTAAACTCTCTCATACTGATAGACAAAATGTTCAGTAAAAACTCTTTGGCCCATGAAATCAGGACCGAGCTTCATGCACTGAAACATAAAAACATTGTACTAGTATGGGTACCCTCACATGTCGGAATTCCTGGAAACGAGATGGCAGACTGTAAAGCCAAGGAAGCCTCTAATAATGCGATACAGGTGACAGAACAGGTACCAGTAAGTGATGTCTGTGTTCACTTGAAGCTCAAAGTAATAGAGAACTGGAATAATATGTGGAGAAGCAAACCATCGAAACTACTAGAAGTGAAACCCAACTTTGGACCATGGCAAACCGTAACCAGCAACCGACGACTGCAAACCACCATCACTCGACTTCGACTTGGACACACACGAGCCACCCATGGTTATCTTCTAGCTCAAGAACCAGAACCTATGTGTGTTATGTGTAATGTGCAGTTAACAGTGAAACATGTTTTAGTGGAGTGCCCAATGTACGAGATATACAGGTTCGCGCATACACTGCAAAAATCGCTACCAGAAATCCTGGGCCCACACTGTGATATGATAAAACTTACTAGCTTCCTAAGATCATGTGGTTTTCTATATAAATTGTAACATTAATAATTCCCCCGCTAATAACCCTTGGGTTGATGCGGCTAATTAAATAAAAAAAAAAGCACCAAGTCAAACGATGCAGAAAATTAGAGCTTCCGTCTCTTGAAGTAACGTATAAACAAGAGATGTATTTCAAATATTATCATTAAAATTTAAATATTAATGAATAAAATTCAGATATCTAAGGTGCCAAAGCAAGTAGCAATATTTTCCGTTTAAAGCTCGACTTTTTTTGGACTTTAGCCATATAAAACTACCAGACTAACACAGAAATTAACGTGAGAAGCACCTTCGGCACGTCATTCCTCGACAAACAGATCGAAGAAAAATGTACAATTCTAGTAGAGTTATGAGTCAATAAGCTCCATCTTGATGTTTAATCAATCCTTTGTTTGTCACTGGCGTAGATGTAGGCCATTTCTGAGAATTTGGTGACATCCAATAACTACGAGCACAATAACTATAAGAAACCCGATTATTTTTTGAAGAAATAACTCAAATTATCTCATAAATCCAGCTTTAACTGCAGCTTTCCAGAGGACTGACAGTCACAGTTGTGACCAGCCAATACAAAACGGCCCAACCAACTACGGAGTCAAAGCTTTGCGAGCTACAAACAACAAGGTGATCAAAACGTACATCAATTATAGTATTTCTAATCACAATAATTGAAAGCGTATAAAAATGAAGTCAAGTTGATTGACTCAGTACTTCACACACATTATGGTGATACCAGTTTATTATATTCCCATAGCATGAAGCTATAATCTGAGATCTTGTAACCAAATCATCGACCGCCCGACCAACAAAAGTGTGTTATGCCGCTAGGTCTTTCTTTCACAGGTCAATGGATAGCCAATTATGAATACAAAAAGAATAGTCACTCCCCAACTACCCCAATTTCATCCCCACCCAAAAAAGTATAAAATTTTCACGAAACCCCTAAGACGCCTAAAAACAGAGTTTGAGCTGTTTCTGTGTCTTTAGTTTTTTTATTATTGCTGCCCCGTCACAAACACAATTTCTAAAAACCATAAACCCTCGCCACGTTAATGATACCACAGTATTATTCCATTTCATTAAAATCAATCCAATAGTTTCCACGTTACACAATACAGAACGAGCTATAGCAATAAGCAATATTCGAATGTATATACGTCAGAAAATTTTAAGTCCCTTGGTTACTGTAATAGACAAGACAATGTTCGGATGGACAAAGTCTGTTATGACGCTAGGTCTTTCTTTCGCAGGTCAATGGATAGAATATTATGAATACAACTATTTTTGAGTTTTTTGACCCCCAACCCCCAACCACCCCAATTTCACTCCCACCCAAAAAAAAGAAGAAAATGATCAGGAACCCCTAAAACGCCTAAAAACGAAGTTTGATCTGTTTTTATATTTTTTGTTTTTTTTTTATTATTGCTGCTTTGCCACTGACACGATTTCTAAAATCCATAGTTTTCTATCCTCGCCACGCTAATAATACCACAGTATTATTTCATTTCATTAAAATCAATTCAATAGTATCCACGTTACATAAGCAATATTTGAATGTATATACGTCAGAGAATTTTAAGTCCCTTGGTTTCTCTAATAGGCAAGACAATGTTCGGATGGAGTCTATTATGACGCTACGTCTTTCTCTCACAGGTCAATGGATAGCATGTTATGAATACAACTAATTTCGATCCCCACCCCCCAACCACCCCAATTTCACCCCCATCCAAAAAAAGTAATAAATGACCAGGAACCCCTAAAACGCCTAAAAACTAAGTTTGAGGAATATTTAAAATTTTTGTTTTTTGCTAATTACCCTGCCGCCCATGCACAGGTTTTCAAAATTATAGGAACATTACCTACTACAACCCCAGAGCATATCACTGCCCAAACTTCATCACAATCCATGCAGCGCAGCGGTTACTGACATTACGTGGCTAAAAAAACGCTTACAGGCAGGCCGACAGACCGGCCGATGGAAATGGGTGGCATGGATTTTCGCTATGTAGACATCATAAAACGCCCAAAAGGTGTATTATCTCAAAATCGGAAATTGCCACGCGCATCACATTTTATACAATTAAGGCTGATTATAAAAATTATTTTTGTAATGGACGTAATGGTATTTTTTTTTGAAATCTTCAGATAAAGGTATAACGGAATTGAAATAATTAGATATGAATTTTAAGTCTACAAAATTAGAATATATGTATAGGTGAAATATTCAAACTAGACAAGTACATACCTACTTGGAAATAACATTTTTACTTTATCCACAAGAAACATACATACAGTATGATGGATTTACAAAAAGCTATTGGTTAAGTTTCAGCGCCTATTATAAAAAGAGTACGACAAAGAGATGACTGCAGCCACACAGTTTCCAAATCTTAGACAGTAAACTTAATGTTGCTGCTTGACTCATATTTCTAAGCCGGGCTCTTATAATACCTCAAATCATTTTAATTCCATCCAATTCGTAAACTCTGATAGCATGTCTAATGATATCAGGTTGTGAGTATCAAACACAGCTAGGTTTCATTTAATTTCAAATTTTCAATCAAATCAGAGTTTTTGATGAAATTGCGATGAAATATAAAGAAAACATGTTGAAATCGAAGAAATCAACTAACTGAGTAGAAAAATACAGACGAACCAGAGTAATGTAACAAGATTATAAACATTCCTTATAACAAATCAAGTCTAACCAAAAACAACGGCGGTAACGTACCTAAGTTAAAAGAGAAACCGCAGTACGACACAAATAGATACTTTTCACAGCCTACTAGCTACTGTATTGTGTTAGTGATTGAATATTTCCAAGACCATTGGAAACTTTGAACTGAAAGGAAAACTATCAGCCATAGATGCTGATAGTCAAATATGTTCAGCTAGCAATTTCACTTGTAAAGTCAAAAGTAACGATTCCTCTGACTGTATCCTTTCAAATTTTTCACTATCTATTTCCAAGATCGCAAATATCATTTGAACAGGCTTTAATATATTCTCCATTTTCTGCGATCTTGCTTATAGGTTCTGAGGAATTTCCAAAATCATAGACGTATCGTTGCTTTTGACTTGACGGAAATGCTTTCTATATGATTGAATGTGGAATTTTATTCTGAAGATATTAAACTGCCAGCAACATTCGCTGGTATTTTCCTTTCGTTCCAAAATTTTAAATGATTTGGCAAATTTTCGATCTCCAGTACATTGCAGTATATTTGTTGCAACTAATTACTATAATCCTGTATCATTTCTGTAGTTCGATTGTATCTTTCTGCTAAGTAAGTTATTCTCTTCCATTTGAAAACGTATTTGATTATATTTCGTGGCTGCCTAGGTTGCTTATAGGTAGGGAAATTTAAAAACACCAATTTGATTGGAAATTTAAAATTAAATGAAAACTATCAGAGATTGATCTTCACCTAGTATCATTAGAAAGGCTATCAAACTTAACATTTGGCTGAATAAAAAAAATTAGACCTTCCCATTTGATTCAAGTTTCCTTAATTAATCTACCGATTTCTCAAAGTACAAAAATAATGCAAATTTGACCGTCTAAGTTTAGCTGACGAATTTCACTTAGTCATACGGCAAAGTTGCAGCCTTCTTAAGTTTTATAATCTGTGCGATACTAAATCTTTCTCTGATATCTACTGACATCCAAAAATGTGTTCAAGTCCTGTATGTGATGGAATAGTATGATAAATTTCACATTAGTGGATGCGAAACTAAATTTTCTACCACTTTCATCATGCATTTATGTGGTTCTATCTTTGATGGTTTTCAAGATATTTAGGATTTTGTAGTTATTCTATAATCGCGCGTCGGAAATCGAAAGGTCGTAGGTGGGGTGGCTCACAGACGAAACAATTGGCTGGAAACTTTAGATCCAAAGTGTTCCGGCCTCTTATACTAAAATGTGCAGTCGCTCTATCTAACTGTAACCACGTTATTCTTAAAAACCCCAGTAGTAAGCTTTGCAGCAGGTTTTCCAAATTTTCATTTAGATAATTTTGGAAAACATTAGTTTATTATGTGGTTTCTAATAATAGCACCCCAAATGTTTAGACTCCATGCTGGTTGTCAACAAACTTCTGAAAATTTGACTTAACGCCGGCGTAAAAATGTAAATTATGCCAGTTTGCATGGTCGTTATTATGAAATGTAGCTCCATCCGTAAACAACAGACCTTTAAAAATGAGTGCATCTCGACTCGGCTCGACCCCAATTATAAATTCATTCTGTTTTCAAAGTCTTGTCTTTCAAGTGCTTGATTTAGCTGTACGATGATAAGGATGCTATTTGTTCTTCGTTGAGACCATTTTCACAGATGTTTGACCAATTCCCAAATTGCAACTAACTTCTGCTGTACTGCTATACGGATCTGCAACTACAATAGCGAGAGTCAAACTCTTATCTCCATTAACTACATATGTCCTCTCATACTTTACGCCGACGAAAATACAAATTTTGAGAGGTTTGTTGACAACCAGTATGGAGGCTAAACATTTAGGGTGGTATTATTGGAAACTGCATAATAAACTAATGTTTTCCAAAATTTTCTATGTGAATATTTGGAAAACTCACTGGAAACCTTACCACTGGAGTTTTTAAGAATAATGGGGTTACGGTTAGATGAACCGCCTGCACGTTCTAGTATTAAGAGGCCGAAACACTTTGGATTGAAAGTTTCCAGCCAATTGTTTCGTCTACGAGCCACACCACCTACGGTTTTTCCAATTCCTACGCGCCATCGCAGAATAATGGCAAAATCGTAAATATCTTGAAAATTATTATTATTAAGATAGAACCACATTTGCCTGTGACGGTGACAGAGAATTTAATTTCGCATCCACTGATGTAAACTTATCATACCATCTCATTTAAAAACGTTTTCTTAATGTATTAACTTTTCAAATTTGACAATTGCTAGTCTGATATTAAATACGCTTTTGGAGCAATGATCTTATAGAAGCACAAGTATGTTTCTTGCTAGTTTTAAAACCGAAAACCCCATCTTTCTGTCTTGCTTAGTTTCCGAGATATTAATATTTTTTAAAGTACTACAAACGTCAAATTTTCTAAAGATTCATGAATAACTTGGAAAATAGATTTCGTAAACATAAACTATGGTTAACAAACTGGACCTTAAAATCGATGCTGAATTCAAAGCCGTAATAATATGTAGGGTGTTCTATTTAAAATAAGGAAGTTGATGCCTACTTCCGGTATATCCGCATGTCGGCCATCTTTGAAGTTATTATCTACAAGTAGATCATTTGAAAAAAACGTTTTTTATTGGAAATATTTTTTTCTAGTTTAAACGGTAAGGCCACTAGAGAGCACCGCGCGCTTATTGGATTACCCTGTGTATTATTATAAAGCAGAAAGTGGTAGGAGATCAAAATAGTCGCAAATACCTATCTGCCAATAGACAAAAATAAAATAAATTGATCTACTTCTATATTGACATTTGATCATACACAGGCAATATACATATTTTGACTACACTAATGACGTAGCCAGCCCAGCAAAAAATGCCGAAAGGAATTATCGTCGTCGGACTCGTCGGGAGTCTAATAAAGGCATAAGTAATATTTGTGAATCTTGTCCGAGTCAGTGACAGTATGATGTAGTGAGGTGAACAGTATTGCGATATTGGTTGTAGATCTGTTACTATACATTGTGAGGCTGTGTGTTATTTACCTAATATATTTGTATAGACTATTGATTATAAAAGACAAACTTGGTTTCCAAGCGCCTGGCACGTGTTTTATTACGATTACTGATTTCAGAAAAAAACACTGTTTAGACCCATATAAGCCTATTTTCTTCAATCAACGGTTTAGACCAGAGGAAGCGTCTGATATCCCCAAAGCGCATCATCGGGGCGTGCAAGATGTCAACGGCACTGTAGCAATGGATGCGACTGTTAAAAACCAAAATTTCCCATATTGTAGTAACGACTCTCCGGGAAGCGAGACTGCTACTGCCCTCATCATCATCATAGTCACAATGTCTTAACAGACATGTTGTGAACTCGTAAAATGCATTTAATCATTTTACGAGTTTCTCTTGGGATATCTTCCAGATTTTTAATGCAGTAGTTTCCCATTTGCTTTCTGCATCCCCATGCCGTTGACCAGATGGTATCTACTGGTTCATCCGCCTTTAGGGGCAATTTCTCACCCCAAGGACAAGAAGGTGTCCTGATTCATCTCAACTCGTCCACCCAAAGCTGTTGGTTGAGAAGAGGTTACTGTTTATACCGACAGTAGTTCGGTTCCTTTTAGTCGCCTTTTACGACATGCACGATATACGATGGGAGATATTCTAACCCGTCCCCACACGGGTAGTTACTGCCCTACTGTCTTATAAAACCTTATGTAAGAGCATACGAAATGGTATGAAAATAGGAAAGAAAAGGTCTGGCCTGCTAAGTTTAAAATATTAAATCCAACAATGGCTGCCAAAGTTAGAAACGTAGTTTATGAATGCTATAAAAAGAGCCATAAAGGTAGTAATTATACTTTTAAGTAACTTATTTATAAGAAAATAGATCTCTAATTTTACAAGGAAAATGTAATGTTTTATTAAACTTCATAAATATAGAAGAAATATAAACGAATTTCACGACTGCTGAGATGGTACACAGAACGCTGCTGAAGAAAGGGGAGAGTTGTTCCAGGAGATCGTCAAAAATATGGCTCAGAAAGATTGGCTTTCAATTTGCTATCGTCGATGAACAGACTGCAATCATGGACAGCTCACGCCGATGTTTGGTGGAATGGCATCACAATTATTTGGAAAAAGTGAAATATAATTATAGAGAACATGGCAGGTCAATATACTGTCTTGATGAAACATGGTATGACAGCCACGATACGGCAAAAAAGGTATGGATCAGCTTCTCAAAAAAAAAATGCCACTGGAAGGTGTCCCAGGGTCACGAATGATAATTTTACACTGCGGCTCTGTGGAAGGCTGAGCTGAAAATGCACTTTGTTTTGTAGTACAGAATTGCAGAGTGTAAAATCGACTTCCACCAGAATATGGATGCTTTTAAACTGAAGAAGTGACTTCGCAATCAACTGCTACCAAATTTGAAACCAAAGAACGTTATTGTTATGAATAATATGAGTTACCATTCTAGGCAGTTGGTGAAGATCATCAATTGACCATCATCTCGAAATCATACCTCAAAGACCATGACTTGTTCTTTGACGACTCGCACGCCAAAGAAGAGCTTCTGGAAGTGCTCCATATGAAGCTGTTGGAGAAACAGTATACCGTTGACAATACAGCTACCTCCTGTTGACATACGGTTCTAAGGCTCACACCCTACTTTTGTATTTTCAGTCCAATTGAATTAGTTTGGGGGCAGCATAAAAAGAGGACTCTCTGAAAGAATATCAATTCCAAGTGTGACAACTAAATGGCCGATCTGATTAAAACAGAAATTAACAAGATTAGTGGAGAAGATTGATCAAAAAAATTGCCAAAGTATTAAAAAACTGAAGAGGAATATAGCCGTAACGTGCAAGGAACGGAACGGCGATGAATTCCTAATTGAAATCAACAGTGATTTCTCTGAGGTTGAGGATTACATACAAAATACATTGCTGTGACACATCTGACAGTTTTGATATTATTTTAAGTAATATTATCTAGAAACTGTTGATCTGAACTGGCAAAAAATATGGTGGGTGTTGTTTTTCACTCATTCACTTAAAAATCCACTCCATTGCCTCCACTTCATCTTCACAATCATTTGATAGAGAAGTTTTACCATAACACGTACTAAAAGTATCTCCATTTCCTTAAGCTTCCCAAAAAAATGTCTCATGCCGTCCCTGTCCGGTACTTGCCGTTATGGAGTTTTATGTTTTAGTTTATGGTCCACAAAAAAAGTTAAACAAATCTGAAAGCGCTGTCGCCCGCTATAGATGCATACCACTAAGAGGTTATAATGATTTAATCATTGTTTTCAAACCCATGATACTAGTCCATTGTTGCGCCACCAATCTATGAAAGTTATGGAACGTCACTGCCGTAATCATATTGTTGAGGTCTATATTTAGCCACGGTAAATAATACACTATATTCAGATGTAGCTTGGATATAAAGCTGGTCGTTTAATGAAAATTGTAATGCACAGACAACTAATTCCGTAGCACAGCCTTAACAGTTGTAAGACATGCAATAAGGCTAACGGTTCTGGTTTGGCAGTAAAGTTTGAGTTGAAGATGTACCATAACTTCACTGTTGTACTGTTATCATGTAGTGGCGGAAATTTATGTCTATAAGAAATTTATCGCGATGTCGAGATGATAGGCATTTGTATGACTGATATTTTTGTGATAGCTTTATCGCATTGTGCACTATCGATCGGCATGATTTTCAAATTCAATGTTCAAATTTTTGAATGAAACTAAGCTCTCCACTTAACCTAACCATGTTCTGTACTTACCTAATTTAAAGTTAAATACTATTGCTGGCTCTTTGGCCATCAATAACGATTCCAGGGAAAGAGGCAGTCAGCTGTATTCCCCTCCCCTGGGTAGGTTATGTGCGAGCCTCAGAATAACAACTGAACATAGAAGTAGTAAACAAACCACTTCAGAATGGGGTGCTCAAAGCCATCATCTTTGACATTCAGCCTCCAAGCATTGATCAGCTGTAACCTCGCAGTGACAGTTCAAATTGTAAACAATGCTATGTAACACCAACTAACCTGATGACTGTAGCAGGCGACAGAAAGGTTCTGCCGGCAGAACATGCTTCACATGTCTGGTAGACATGAAAGAATTGATGCTATCTATTTCCGTCAATCGACCTATGGCGCACTGGTGATCGCTAATAAGCGTGAAACAGCTGTCTGCGTACTGGTGGATTGACGAAGGTATGGAGAAACCCTCGTAAACCTGATGATTCTTCCAATGCAACCCGTGTTAGAAACACTGCACTTTTTGAATTCCATCTCTAAAAACTGTTAAACTACACTCGAATATAGCCAAGCAAGTCCGTAACGCTTCACTACGGTTACCAACAAATAGCAAATTCGATTTTATTGACCAAGCATAAAAGACGCACAAACAAAACAAACGTTCGACAGTTGAGCTTCTACCGTAAATAAATCGTTTGAAAATTATGTTGGCGCTGTCAGCTCCTCAAAATTTATGTAAGACTTCAGAATTTGCGTTTATGATGAAGAAATATGCAGTAACGCATATCTATTGATTTTGCTGTAATCATTCCCGATCCATCAAAATACCGTCTTTTTTAGCGTGGAATGGAATATTTCTGAATACTATACAATTAAAACGATAGTAAACAATTATGATCGCCGTAACTGGTGGTCAATATGACAACGTAAAAAAATATGTAGGCCTATTAGAATTAGTTGTTTACTACTTCAATGTTCAGTTGTTACTCTGAGGTGCGGGCCAATTTTCATTCGAAAATGGTGTTTTTGATTACCTACCTTTTGGCGACATTTTTTTATTCGGCCTCTTCGGACCTTGAATGTTATGCCGATCAACTCCACTACAACAGTACAGTCCAAATTTGGATAAACATATAATATATAACAGAGATTCACGTATCCGATTCAGAGCCGTGTGGACCTACTCCGAGCAAACTTAAACTTCAGTAACCTTTTTATTGGACATCCCCAGACGCTAAAATTGGTATCCGTCGGCTCAGAATTAAAAGCTGAATCCATTCTTGGTTCATATACCTATATTTTTTTCTAGGGTTGAACCGAATGTCAGCTAACATATCGGTCGTGAGTGTCAGATCTTCGCAACTTCTTCCCATAGCAAAGTAGCACATAGTCGCCCATGGCGAGCGATTTCCCTCTGCATCCACGCCTAGATTTGGGTTGCGTTTCCACCAGAGATATGCCAGGAAAATTAGCGCAGCGAGGATGTGTAGAGGAGCTGTGAAACGGTGTGGGTGTTTCAACCGAATATGTGCTAGGAAGATGTGCTGTGCGAAGATGTGCGGCGAAGCCGTGAAACGGTGTGCAGATGAGCGTTGCGAGGATGTGCAGTGGGCTCTTTTCAGATTTCCTGCGAGCGTGGTGCATCTGCGCGTTGTTGGCATCTCAGTCAATGTTGCCAGAAACGGCAGATATACCGTTTTACCGTAAAACGGTCCTCTGGTTACCATTCTACCTCAAACACACCTAGGCCTACTGTAATATCCAAAATATGCTGAACTACTAGATTTCTGGTAGCGAACTTCTCGATGGCGGAATCTACAATCTATGCATTCGACAACCATACGATACATGGAATTTGGCAAACAATGACAATGATCTGACTTGTGTTTCAACGAATTTGCGAGATGCGACTGACGAATGCTTTTTTGTCCTAACTCGATTCCTGAATATTATCATATATGTGTGCAAATCTTTTGTTTTAATGTATGTATATGTTTTCTATTGTTTTCTAAGGGACCCACTGTGTATGGAATCAGTAAAAAATAATGATTGTATAATTTTTTTCAGTATTTCCTACGATACGACAATATTCAGTTGTTTTTGCTTAGAAAAATAAAAGAGGCTCATTTGACAGAGATTTTTTTCTCTTGCGATTATTCAGGCATAAAGTATGATTATTTGTGTTTTCATTTTATTCGTTACTAGATATTTGTTGCACCTGTGTTACTTTTTTCATTTCTAAAAAATATATGTTTACATTAGTTTTATTTCACCAACCTTTCTGAAATTTATGAAGCATTGAATTGGTCTACTGAAATCTACTGAATTATTAACTAGATACACATTTAGTGAAGAGATGAAAATCGAACCGGCAACCCTGATACCTCGCCCACCTTTCTAGCGCACATCTCTCGAAATACATACCCACTTGGTACATTGTACGTACAGAAAACTCGCTCCACTAAGCCGTTTCCACAATAGCTGTGCTGAGCGAGGAGAGCTAATTCAAGCGATTCTATTGGTCCGTTGCAAACACATTCCTCGTCGGAACACATCCTCCCACATCTCTGGTGGAAAAGCAGCTTTATAGTCGGTGGTCCTCCGCATTATTGTATTATATACTTTTTTATGTAATGCAGAAACCAGTTCTGGCAATTCTTTCTATAATTATCAGGTTTCAATCGTAATTTGTTTTATAGGTGTATCCATACTCTTGTCTTTGTAGCATACCCTATTTTACCCACTTGGTACATTTTCGTTACAAAATGTTTTATTCTATAAGTAGCAATGTAACCTCAAGACCTGCTCAATTTTACAAAAGTGAATAAATCCGTCCAATTAAACTTGTATGAGTGGGTCAAGGTTGCAGGATAAACCTTCCGGTTTACAACCCGAAACGGCTGCCATCCGGTAAACCTTATCATATATTGCCAGTTTAATTTATGAGTGGACTGTAACCCTTGTGGTTGGTCATGCTTCTGGGAAAATCTGATCACGGTTCTTTAAACCATAAGTTTCCAGCTCTTCTTATGGTTTGCTCTTTTACCCCGAATGTCCCAAAATTAGGTTTGGACAGCAAAATGTCCTCCGCAGCTACTGTGGTCGTCTCATTATGTCCTACACAATGTTCTAAAATACCGAAGCAGGTTAACTCGTTATAAAAAAAAAATCTACCCAAATATGCTCAACTTAACCACCATGGTCACCTCTGTTATCAAGCTGCGGAAAAAGTAAAAAAATTATGGGTGAAGCAGCTAATATCTAGAAATTTTTTGAGTAAAGTCACTGGCTCCAAGCCCCCACCCACCCCCTTACGAACATTCTGAAAAAGAGTTGAATGCTCTGAAAATCACGTAGCTCTTTGTCCATTTGGAAACTCTCTCCACGAATCACACCATACCCGGACAGATGCACTTTACTTTACAGATCTGTTTTTGAACATTGTCTTTTGTAAACGTACTTGTAAGCTGCTAAGTTATAATGTAATTTTGTCACTGTATTGTTACCACAGTGGGCACAGAAAATATATAGTTTTTAAAATCATGGCTACGTAGTAATGATCTACGAAAAATATAAAACCACAGGAGCGTCGTTTCTAGGTATTTCAGAAAACCCTAATGAAGGATCGAAGAAAGTAATTATTTCTTCCGAGCTGAAAAAATATCTGATCTGAGTTAAATACTTTCATAACATGTGCTAATGTATAATACATGTACTGCAATATTTTCAATTAAAAAAAAAGAACAACACTTTAAATATTTCGGAACAAGAAAACGGTTGAAAAAGTATTTGAGATAATCTGCTACTTCCGGCAACGCCGTAGGCTGTCGTCGGCGAATGGCTGGTATCAATCGCTTGCCCGACTGTGGGCCCTCCCCCCCCCCCTCCCATTCCGCCTCATCCATCTATCCATCTCTCGCACTCTCTGCCCGGTCGAACAAAAAGGTTTATTACTCCAAGCCTTTTATAAAGAGGAAGGCACAGCTCTACGAAAACGCTGTGCATGCTCGTATTGAAAGTACACTGAGATGTACAGATTGTTTGCTGGTAGCCAGCTGAAGTGGTGAACATAACTACTACAAAGTTGTGCATCTAATATACTGAAATATTCAATAACATCCAGACGTATCTCGTCAATAGAACTTAGTAATACGTCAAGTCACGTGCCCGATAGAGAACTAATTTACCTAAATAATGCCGAAGCAAGGTCGCCTCGAATTGCGGTTTACAGTTTTCTTTGCTATTTTCTTCAACTTTCCAAACTGGGTTATTGATTGTACCTCTATTACATTAAAGACAGTCAAGGTTAAAGGTTAGATTTACTTAAATATAGCACACAGTGAAAGCAACATCTATGTGATACGTATGCAAAAATAGAATCCAGACGTCTCTGATTTACATTTTTGAGCGAAGTTGATTCAAGAGGAGGAGGAATTGTGTACAAAGAAATTTTGGAATTGTAAGAAGGAATGCATGAAATGAGCTTTTTGACGAGATATTAAAAGGTATTGTTTTGAAAACAGCATAAAATTAATAAGGGTCAAAAATAAGTGTTCAGTTGATGAATTATTAAGGGTGCATTATTGATTAAGAAAAAGACAACGATATGGAAAAGAAGACAGTGGTGGAATTTTTAGGAATACGTGAGTAAAATACAGAACTTATTTTCCTGTATGCGGATATTCGTCTGCTGTACGTACATCAAGCATCCTGAAGGCACACTTTTTGAGGCTAAGCAATCGTCTTTAATAAAAATTACTTAACATTCACATCTTTATTTTGTTGTGACTCAAATTTGTGGGCAGAGCAAAAATTTTATTCATATTATGTATTATTTTGTTAGATATACTTTGCTCACTAAATTAATCTAATGTCGTTACTTTTATCTGACTCTAACAAAAAACTTTTGGTCTGCAGATTTGTCGCTAAAGTCGTTACATAGAGTCGAAGTGGTAAGGATTTGGCGCACATTTGGATTTGCAGACAGTTGAGTGGGCAACCACAAAACTAAAGCATTTTACCAAAACAAATCAAAAAAGGTCTCGAAATATTTTACAAATGCTATCCAAGCATTTAGATATGGCTCACCGCCCCCTGTGCTGAAATATTTTCTTCCTCATCTTTGCTCTCCAACTTTCTTCGTTACTGGCAGATCTTGACTCAATCATAAATTGACAAAAGGCTTTTCTGGAAACTATGATCGGGTTATCCGATTACTCATTCTTTTGTTTTGGCAGCGAGGGGTTAGGGTTCAGTTGCCCTTCTAAAGGGTGATTCATTTAGACCTTTGTTTTTCATATGACTATCGTATTCGACAACTTGGAGAATTTTACGTAAGGATCTCGGTTGAACGTATTCCAAAATCCATCTTGTTCAAGAATTGAAGCCTCAGGACTTTAATTTACGCTAAAATTTCAGTCAATGGGTTCTGACGCAGCTTAATGAAGATCCGCTGTTTGCACGTCGAATTTTGTTCAGTGACGGTGCACATTTCTGGCTCAACAGATACGTCAATAAACAAAATTGCCATATTTGAGCTGGCGAACAACCCAAAGACACATCCTGAAAAATGCACTGTGTGGTGTGGTTTATGGGCCGGAGGAATCATCAGTCCATATTTCTTTAAAGACGAAGCCGGACAGAACATCACCGCACTATGATAACAGATTTTTTTTACCTGAAATTGAAGCCCGTAAGGTCGGCGACATTCGGTTCCAGCAAGACGGAGCTATGGCACACACAGCGCGCAAAATAATGACTTTATTAAAATATCATATTGGTGAGCAGATAAATTCGCGTTTCGATCTGTCAAATGACCGCTTAGATCATCTGATATCACACCTTTAGACTTTCTCCTATGGGAATACGTAAAGTCAAGCCAGTTACAATTCCGTACTTGGAAGCCAACATCACTCGCATAATTGAGCAGATACCGGTCGCAATACTGGAAAGTGATCCAAAATAAGACCCTTCGAATGGACCACTACGTAGTCACGGCCAGCATTGAATGAAATTATTTTTAAAAAGTGAATGTCAAAGAGTTTTTTTTTTAGTTATAGTAAAGGTTGTGTGGTCGAAGTCCATTTTATGTATTATACTTAGAATTTAAAAACAAAGGTCCTATAATGAATCACCCTATAGTTGACGCTCAGCCTTAAGGATTATTGTGCACCCTAAGTCAAAGGGATCAGACACAGTCCCATACTAAGTTCATTGCGGAATTTAAAATGCATTGGATTATGCTCTACTTCTTTCGCTTCTGGCGTAAATTCGATATGAGTTCCTCCTCTCACTCAAGGCAGAACAGTCGAAGATAACATGCTCAGCTGTTTCCTCTGCAGGTTTACACTGAACGTCAAATGATCAGTTATAAAGCCAATCACATTCCGTAGTTCCTTCCTGCTCAATCTGATAGCGTCTGCGGTATCAGCATACGAGGGTCCTCTCAGCTTCCTCTTAGGCTAAACCTAAACATTCCCCATCCAGCGCTTCTCGTGCTTATTTGACACCCAACTGGTGACAGCTGTCCGTACCATGTTGTATGATACACCACATGCTAGTTTTAGGCCAATGAGGGGGAGTTCTGCGCCTTCCTTGGTACACCTGTCGGCCCTCTCATGACCGCCCACTCCCATGTGAATAAGCAGATATAATGGCAGTTTCACACTATTTTTGCAGTATAGTGGTTACTTGCTAAAGTCATCAGAGCCGCCCGGCTGGGTTCTCTGTATATACATAGATAGTCCTTTTGCTGCATTCCAAAATTGCTGCTATTTCTGCTTGCGAACCGGTAGCCAGTTTACCTAGGCGGATACTTACTTTCCGCCCAGGCCTACCACCGTATATGCCTCCCCTTGTATCTGATCAAGTTTCGAAGCCACCAGTGTACCAGGTGATATCATTCGACATGTGTCGGGGTTCTCCTAGAGCTCATTCCGATCTGATGTCACTTAGGTTGACCTTGTAGTGAATCTCGGTGTCCAAGACTCTTAGCATTCAGATAGGTGGCATCTCAAGTATGTTGCAATGCAGGTTGCAAGTATAGTGGTGTGTTTGATGGCAGGGGCATTCTATATACAGCCATTTTTATCTCTCGCTGTATGTAAATGTCAAGAGGCGGGATATTCAGCAGTACCTCCAATGCTAAGTGGGTGTACTCTTCATGGCGCCCGCTATGCTCGTATACACACAGCCCACTGAACTTTTGTGGACGCTTTAGATGCCATCTTAAAACTCAGGTACATCCGATCGCTCGTCTCATCGTCATTAAGATAATCTGAGATCGGCTCGTGATGTGGCTGTTCCAAGTTAATTTATCGTCTAACTTGACTTCCACTTCTTTGGCAACTTCTATTTCCTTGACGAGAAGAAATGGTGCTCTTGCTTCGTGAAAGGTGGTACAATGCTTGCTTTTGAGGGATTTACAGATAGTCCCTCTGTAAGGCACCACCTCTCCACTAGGAATAATGCCCATTGCATTTGTTATTGACCTTGATGTTCGGAAAGGGCTGCGCGGGAAGTGATCGTGATCGGGTTATTCAGATCAGTAGCTGTTTTTCTTAGTCTACTATCCGGTTTTAACTTTTAAGTCGTTCGTTGTTTGTATATCTCAACTAACATGCCCGCTATTCATCATCATAGCCACAATGTCTTAACAGACATGTTGTGAACTCGTAAAATGCATTAAGTCGGAGCTAGAGTATTGTCGACATGAATATTACCAATAGTTTTGAGAACTGTAGCTCGCCATCGTTCGCGATTTACTGTCAGTTCAGTGGCGTTCTTGATACTCATATCTAGCAACTGTTTCGTCGTATCCACCCAGCGTGTAGGGGAACGGCCACGACGCCGTCCACTCAGGGCGTGACCCTGAGCTAAAAGTTTCTCCATATTATCGCTTCTGTGAATATGTCCGAAGAATGTAAGCATTCTCGTCGACACAATGGAAGATAGTCTCTTTGGATTACCGAGCTCATCCGGTATGGGAAGATTGGTTCGATGGGCGGTATAAGAAATTCACAGCATTCTCCTCCACGTCCACATTTCAAAAGCATCTATGCGAGCTCGATCTGCCTTCTAAGCCAAGTTTCCGAGGCATACAAAAATATGGAGAACACAAGAGACTGAACCAGCGACATTTTGGTAGCTATAGTGATGTTATGGTCCCGCCATATTTTAGTGAGCTTTGTCATGGCGACCCGTGCCTGTTCAATGCGCCGCCGAATCTCATCCTCACAGCTACCCGAATTGTCGATCAAAGAACCGAGGTACACAAAACTTTGAACTACCTCACAACGGCCTATTGACTTTATTTCTCGATGATTGTTATGCTCTCTATCTACGATCATAACCTTGGTCTTGCTGTAGTTAATACCAGGACCATATGCTGCACTGTGTTCTTCTAAAATGTTTAATAGAGCTACTAAAGGGTTTTTCAATAAGGACGGGTGGATGTTAAAATGAAATAAAACAAGCTGTGTGTGAAATATCAAATAATTTTTGTTTTTATTTGGAAGGCCCATGTATGTCATTAGGTGTGGAATATCACATCGTTCAAATGTCCTCCGCGGCTTCTCACGGTGGCACGGATCCGAGTGGTCCAATTTTCAATCACTCTGCTGCATAAATCCGGCTGAATTCGAGCCATGGACTGGATAATGTTCACCTTAAGGGCAGCGGTAAACTCCGGCTTATTGGCATAGACCTGTGACTTCAGAAAACCCCACAAGAAAAAGTCTAGTGGGGTTGAATCGGACGATCTTGGTGGCCAATTCACGTCACCCCTGCGAGGGATAACCATACCCCCAAATCGTTCGTGCAGATGGGCCAGCGTGGCGTCCGCTGTGTGGCAGGTAGCGGCGTCCTGCTGGAACCACATGTCGTTCACCTCCATGTTGTTTAACTTGGGATAAAAGAAATCCATTAGCATCCTTCTGTAGGCCTCGCCGGTAACGATAATGGCTTCACCAACGCCGTTTTCAAAAAAGTACGGACCAATAACGCCGCCGGCCCAGAATCTGTACCAAACAGTAACTTTCTGTGGATGCATTTTTGCCTGGTGAATCTGGTGAGGATTAGCGTTGTCCCATATATGGCAATTCCGCTTGTTAACATAGCCATTCATCCAAAAAATGCGCCTCGTCACTAAAGATGATTTTTTTGGCCGAAATTGGGGTCTTCTTCCAAACGCTCCGAAGCCCAGTCAGCGAACACACGACGTTGCCTATGGTCATCATGTTTGAGCTCCTGGGTAAGTTGGATCTTGTATGGATGTAGGTCCAAGTCCCGGTGCAAAATTCTCCAGGTTGAAGTCTGCGAAAGGCCGAGTTCTTGTGAACGGCGAGGAATTGACTTCCTTGGGTTCTCTTGGACACTTTCACGGACAGCGGCAATGTTCTCGGCTGATCTGGAACTCCTTTGACGTAAGGGTGTTGGCTGATTGTTAACTGAACCCGTCATCTCGAATTTCTACACCAAACGTTGCAAAGTCGACTTTGAAGGACCGTAAAATGGGCGCAACGCGCGCATGGTCTGCACTAGTGAACACTCATTTTGATAATAAAGCTTTATCATTTGTACTCGCTGCTCAATTGTGTAACCTGTCATGGTGATTTGGCATAAGTCACTAATCATAAATCACTAGATTAGACACACGCTGTCAAAACAACATGGCCGCCACAGCCTACCAAGATCGACCCGTCCTAATTGAAAAACCCTTTAGTTCTTCCTGAGAAGCAGCAATAAGGGTTGTATCGTCAGCAAATCCTAAGTTAGATATTTTGCTTCCGCCAATAGTTATACCGCCATTCCAGTTGTCCAATACCTGTCTCATCACAAATTCAGAGTACATGTTAAATGCTTTTGGAAGCGTCCAAATCGGCCATTATAAGCTGTCGCAGACACGTGCATTCATAGCTACGTATCGTAGTCAGGTTTTCCTTTAGCAACCGTTAATGATTCTTATCATATCTTAGTCGCTATTTCAACTATAAAATGAGCTATTAATAGTACATTTTCACGGTCGAAGCAGGCGTCTATGAAGAATAATTTGTAGCATTTTCCGAGAACATTTCCCCTTACAAATTGTAACATATGCGTGTCAGCAATCTTGAAATCTCCATCGCTCGCTATGCATAAATACCTCGACAATTACTTAAAATACAATTTACAGGGCTATTTTAGTAATGCTCTCAATTAAGAAGTCATTTGCATATAAAAGCTACTTATTGTAATGTGCGTGAAAGTATGCGCTAAGTTTATACCATTGTTAATATGCGTTGTTGATATACATTTGTTATAACCACGGGCAAGGATTAACGAGTATTAATAACTAGGCCTGGTGATGGGAATACCGGGCCCCTGAGCAACTAGAGGTCCAGTCTCCTACGGGGTGCGTCAAATTTTATGAAGGTACTTAAACATTGAATAACTTTGAAGAAAACAACCGATTTCAGGGTTGTTTATTTGAAAACTTCCCACCACGGATTTATTGAAAAGGGCGGATGTAAATTGCAGCCGCGGTTAGGGTATAATCTTATAAATCTCAAATGTGACCATAAAAGATGTTGTAAATTGCAGCGAGGATCCCTTATCGGCTTATCGGCGTAGCCGCAAGGGGTGGATTACGGTTAATTTGGATTTGTATAGCAAAATATTATATAAAAATAATATTATGTGACAGCTCACACACAGCTCACACCCTTGCATCAGCAGGCTGAATTCCTGCCAAGTCGAAAGCATAAGCGTCACCTACTTCTGTAGGATTCAGAAATTGTAAGCCAAATGTATATTTTAACCATTTACCAATATCGGTCAAATTTTTGTATTCACACGCTAAACCTAAACTTTGTATTTTACGCCACCACGCTTGACCTAAGTGAAATCGACATCCAACAATCTGAACTTCAGACCAAACATTTTTTACTGCAGTGTGTATTGCTTTTTCAAAACCTATCACTACAGTTGTTGGTTCTAAATTTAAACTGTCTTTACAACAAATATTTTTGAGAATAGCAAAACATTTTTCATAAGATGTTAATAACTTGTCTTTTAACAATATGAAAACCAATGCAATGTAATGTTCATTCTTTAGTCCATGGATTGTAAACAGCTGCTTGAAGAATTTTGTACAATACTGAAAAGTACCGTCGCGGTCAGTAATTATGATCTCATCTATCCCTAACAAAGGGTCGTCCGCTGCAATTTACATGTTTACCTGAAATGGAAAAATAACCAGCCGCTGCAATTTACATGTCCCGGATTAAGAATACTTGACCATCGCTGCAATTTACAATCGCCGATTGAAAACCACTGACTAAAATAAAAATTGCCGAGACGTGTCTAAAGATTTGTCAAGGGGACGATTTTTTAACCAACAGAACCAACTTCACGTCCTTGTACCGTCTGCCGCCCAAGGTCATCCAATTAAAGATTTTAAGTAACAAGAGGTATCGAGTAATATCTTACTTCAAAGATACGTAGAAGTCCATTATTTTGAAGTTTGATTTTTTAAAATCAGTCGATTCGCTTCCGGGAAAATTGAGAAAATTTTTATAAATCTTAATTTGTTCAAACACAACAAAAGTACACGAAAAATATTTCCCATTATTGGCAAAGCAATGGTGATGTTCAATTTCCTGACGGACAGTTACAAAAACAGTGAAAATGATTCCAATTTATGGTGCCCAAAATCAACGTGCTCGGCAAGCTGCTGCTCCGTTTAACATTAGACATCCGGGGAGTATAACTTCACATAATTATTATGTATGTTTTGGACCTTGTTACGAAATTTCCTCAAACTAGATCTGTTGCAAATAACAAGCGGAGCGATTGTGGCCATTGTCTATCAATGGAAATTTAAATGGGGACATTTGTTTGGATATGTTGGAAAATACTATCAATCCGCTTATAACTGAAACTATTGGAAACCAAATCGAAGTGAATGGAAATCCTATACGTGATGAGGCTGGAATCTATTTTCAGCAAGACGGCACTCCTCCTTATCCCGTTTTTCCGGTTCGGCAATGACTAGACGACGCGTTACCAGATAAATGGATTGGTCGAAGAGGGCCCAAAGAAATACCCGATAGATCTCCTGATTTGACGCTATTAGACTTTTTTCTATGGGCCATTCGAAATCTATTGTGGTTATTCGCCAACGTGAAAGTTTGGGTGAGCTTCGTCAATGCACCATCGAAAGCTGCCATGATGGGATATCATCAAGTTTTTTCAACTGTCCGTCAGGAAGATATTTGAACATCGCTTATACCATTGTTTAGCCAATAATGGGCAGCGTTTTTAACATTTGTTGCAATAAAAAGTGATATTTTCGTGTGTTTTTTGTTTATTTGAAAAAATTAAGATATACAATGATTTTTCTAATTGTCTCGAAAACGAATCGACAGAGTGAAAAATATTATTATAAAGGACTTCGACATACCTTCGTATCGTACTCGATACTATTTGTCATTTAAAATTTTTAAGGGGGTAGAGTTTAAAAATGAAGACTCTGTATATGAGATGTATTTATATGAATTAGTGCTTTGAAATTTACAAGACAACATCAATCAACTAGGCGCCTTGATTGGCCAATGCAGGATGTACCCTTTTTGCCACAATTTCCATCATAACCTTTTAGACCACCTGGGGACGTATAAAAATGATTTCGGCACGAATATTAGCCTGGTCCTCGTGAAAGGTATGATGCTTTCTGGTTTATAGCTTTGTTTTCAAGTAGTCCTTCAGAAAGTGTGGAAGGTTGAAGTCTGGAGATGTGGGTTGCTAGACGTTGGCGCCTTTTTTGACATTAGACGGCTAGGAACGTTCATTGCATAAACTGAATTGTTTGACTTACAACAGGTTGCATGGCACACCGTCTTGTTGAATTCAGTAAAAAAGAACTCATTTTTATTAAAACTGATCAGTGGCTGAACCGCTCTGACCTCTCAAACCAATTGGATCGTCTTGTTCAACAAAATTTGACGCCTTCCTCAGGCCTAAAATTCATACGAAGGCGAAAAAATGTACCGGATTATTCAAATTATTCGAGACAGAGCATTATGGCTCAAGAACTTGATGAAAAAGGAAATAATAATTTCGGATGGATAGGGATCCATCACGGCTACATTTTAAACATATTTTCATGCTAAGTTATGTTTTTTTAAGTGGAACATTGACAAATCAGGTTTAAATTTTCTTCTATGTGAATTATGATTTATAATTTGTACAGATTTTAATTCATTCTCCATTTTCTACGATCTTGCTAATAGGTAGAATTTGAATTCCAGTCAGAGGTATTGTGACTTTTGACTTGACAGGATTAAGTGCTTTTTTATATCATTAAACAGGTTTTTTTTTTTTTGAAGAAAAATTGCCTAAAACATTCGTTGGTAGTTTTCCTTTCATTTCAAATTTTTTTTATGGTTTTGGAAATTGGCAATCTCTAGTAGATTGCAATGGCTAGTAGGCCGTGATAGATATCGATTTCTGCCGTATTCCAGCTTCTCTTTCACCTTATATGTGTTACCGCGGTTGTTTCTGGTTAGAATTGATTTGTTGTAAGTAGTTTCTATAATCTTGTCTCTTTAGACTAGTTCCTCTGTATTAAATTTGGTGCTAAGATAGTTGTTTTCTTCTATCTAAACAGGTTTTTGTTTATATTTCACGGTTTGCTAGGTAGCTTATAGGTAGGAAAATTGAAAAACACCGATTTGATAGGAAATTTGAAATGAAATGGAAACTAACAGAGATTAATATTCACAACCTTATATTACTAGAAAGGCCATCAACTTTTACATTTAATTGTATAAAAACAATTAGGCATTCCCATTTGGAAAAAAGAAATTATCTCTGATTAAGGTTTCCTTAATTAATTGACCGATTTCTCCAAGCACAACCGTAATTTAAATAGACATCTACTTACACCGCAAATGGTGAGTTACACCTAAACAGTTCGCATTAAATCCCATGTGTAATACATAAAGTCACACTAGGATTCGCCAAGGAATCTAAATATGCAATAATCTGCAGGATGTTCCATATAATAAAACATAACGTTGATACGTTTCATGTTTTGGGGACACCTTGTATAGCATGAAAATATTTTTAAAATTTAGCTGTAATGAGTCCCTATCCATACGATTACCTTTCCTTTATATCAAATGCTTTAGCCATAATGCTCCGTGTCGAATAATGTGAATAGCCCGGTATAAAACATAAACTTTGAAAATTCAGTCTACTGAACAAATTTAAAAATGTTTTGACACATAAAATTCACAATTAAAATTTAAACAATTTCAACATTCTTAACAAAGTAACTCGACAAGACAATCAAAAATGGAAAACCGGCACACTGAACTATTGGTCAGTTGAATACAAATACAAAAAATTAAAAATATAATATAATAATTTTTCATTCAAATGTTAAAATACAATAAAATGTACAGCATACATCCTCAATTATCAAGCACAATGGGTCAAAAAAATAAAAAACATTCTAGAAAATGGGTTAAAAGGGCCACAATGCCGTTTGTGAATATAAGTAAAAGTATACACCTGATTTTTGGTATTAGCTGCTTTTTTACTTTTTGAAGTCCACAGGTGTGGCCGATACATCAATAAAGTTATCTTCCAATAAATGTGGCGTTTAATTGATTGGCCACTGAAGCGCGATGCATATAAATAACCTTGTTATCAGTAGCTTTTTTAAAGTTCAGTACAACATTCTTTCGACTGTTTTAGCAGTTAATAATACTCTGACCTTTTACCACCTCAATGCTGTAAAGCGCTCCTCCATTTTTCACTCGTATCAGACTCATTTTTCCAACTGATTAAGGAGCTCCCGGCATGCACTCTCTGTAACTGTTACGATGTGATAACAGTATCGTTTGAATTTTTATTTCAGTGTAAGCAAATGCCAAGAGCTATAAACCGGTCCAAATGCCACTTACACTTGGCTTAACGTTGGTGGGCAGTGCTTATCTGCTCTTAGTAGGATATTAAAAAACAAAGGCAACTGAAATAGGCATATTGAGAAATTTAACCCACAGTCTTTGTTTTCCATCTGAAAAAAATGAAGTCAAGTTGATTGACTCAGTACTTCCCATACATTACGCTGATACCAGTTTATTATTTTCCCATAACATGAAGCTTTCGTCTAAGATCCCTTGCAACCAAATAATCGACAGCCCCCCCCCCTAAAATTGTCTTGTGCCGCTAGGTCTTTCCTTCACAGGTCAATGGACAGCCTATTATCGATACTACAAACTTCTCAGTTTCACAACCCCCCACTCCCCAACCACCTCACCTTCACCCCCACCCAAAAAACTGGTAGGAGATGATCAGGAACCCCTAAGACATCTAAAAACCGAATTTGAGTTGTTTTAATACTCTTCTTTCTTTGATTATTGCTACGCTGCCACTGACACGATTTTTAACAAACACAAGCGTTTTCCATTCTCCCCACGGTAACAATATACTGTGTCAAAATTTCATTAGAATCACTTTAATAGTGTTTACGTTACAAAATACAAAACTATTTAAACCAATAAATTCTGGTATGTATACAGAAAATTCTAAGTCCCTTAGTTTCCGTAATAAGCTAGGCAATGTTCGGATGGACCTAAAAAGGTGATTTGTGTCGCTAGGTCTTCCTTCACAGGTTAGTGGACAGCCTATTATGAGTACAAGAAATTTTTTTATTTTTCAACCCCCAACCCCCCCACCACCTTAATTTTACCCCCTCCCAAAAAAAACGCAGAAAATGATCAGGAACCTCTAAAATGGTTAAAACGAAGTTTGAGCTGTTTTTATATTTTTAGTTTTTTTATTATTTCTGCGTCGCCACTGGCACAATTTATCAAAACCATACGCGTTTTCCATCTCCGCCCTGGTAGTAATACTGTGTCAAAATTTCATTAAAATCAATTCAACAGTTTCCTCGTTACAACGATCTAAAGCAATACTCTCGTATGTTTACATCAGAAAAAAATCTGAGTCCTTTGCCTTCTGTAATAGGCAAGGCAATGTTCGGATGGACCTAAAAAAGTTATTTATGTCGCCAGGTATTCCTTCACAGGTCAGTGGATAGTCTATTATGACAGCAACAAATTTTTCAATTTTACAAACCCCCCCCCACCCCCACCCAAAAAAAAGTAGAAAATGATCAGGGACCCCTAAAACGCCTAAAAACGAAGTTTCAGCAATATTTAATTTTTTTTGTTTTTGCTAATTACTTCGCCGCCTATGCACCGATTTTCAAAATGATATGAACATTACCTGCTACGACCCCACAGCATACCGCTGCCCAAATTTCATCACAATCCATGCAGCGGTTGCTGAGATTACGAGGCTAGAAAAAAGAGACAGACAGACAGACCGACAGACAGACCGACAGACAGACCGACAGACAGACCGACAGACAGACCGACAGACAGACCGACAGACAGACCGACAGACAGACCGACAGACAGACCGACAGACAGACCGACAGACAGACCGACAGACAGACCGACAGACAGACCGACAGGCAGACCGACAGACAGACAGACAGACAGACCGACGGAGGTGGTTTTTCGTTATGTAGACATCATAAAATGCCTAAAAAGCGCATTATCTCAAAATCGAAAATTTTCGCGATCACAATACTTCCCTCACCTATCGGTGTGGAAAGTAAAATAAGGTTGTTCTCAAGTAACAGAAAGCAAACTAAAACCTAGGTTTTCTACTTCCATTGTGGTAAAATATGAGTCTCCATAATATTGTTAATATTATTTTTACTTTTAATAATACCCACTATATCAATTTTGTTCTAAACAAGATAACAAAACGTTATATTTATGATACAGCAGCTCATTATATACTAAAACACGCATCACCGGCTACACATCTTTCAACCATAAAATTAAAGAAAAATAAGGATTTTTCTAATTTTCTCGAAAATGAATCAACCGATTTAGAAAATTCAAAGGTCAAAATAGGAGACATCTTAGAAACAAGCTATTACTCGATACTTCTTGCCATTTAAAATCTTTAAGGGAATAACCCTGGAGGGCAGGGGGTGCAAGGGAGGGAAGTAGTTTTTGGTTAAAAAGTTGACCCTCTTAACAGATCCTTTGCCGGGTCTGGGCGTTTTTCCTTTTAATCAGTGGTTTCCGATAAATCTATGGTGGGAAGTTTTCAGATGAGTACCCTACATGCAGGCAAATCAAACGCAGGTTCCATCCGAAATTGAATAATTTTCTGGCTATGTTATTTTGGAAAAACCTATTTTGGTCCTCCAACGTAAAATCAAAACTAAGTTAAAGTAATGCCGAAAAAAATTCGTTCACTTGATATCCCATAGGCTGTTTTCTTGTTTCCTTACGTATGTACGTATGACATGTGGTAATTAGAAGACCTTTAACTCATAGAAAGATTTACAAAGGTTAAATGGTTGGCGCATTAGTCTATCTGCCTCTGACATTTACCGCGACCGAAAACCGACAATTTTCCATTATTTAACGTACCCGTCATATTTACATTAGGCAAAAGCTTTTCATGCATTCCTTACCGACAAAATGTCAGCAAGGCGACGCAGTGCCGCTCAGGTGCTCCGGCAATGCCAGAAAACATGTAAAACGGGACATTCTGACAACAGAGAAGTTAGGCCAAGGACGGGCATTCTTAGTATTGCGTGCAAATGTAATCCTACATAATATTTATTAGAAGGGTAGGCTCAAAGTTGCTTGCGTGATTCCCGCTTGTGTAGTTTTTAAGGGCCACAAGAGATAATGCCAACTCAGTTCCAATTAAAACCATTACTGGGGGCTTCCATGCAGATAGCTTTTGTAGATAAGGAACTTGCGACAATTTTATTGATAAAGGCTTTGATATAACTTTATTCCTCACTTATTTCATAATATTAATGGCAGTTTGACAACGCTAAAATTGAAACGTACTGTCCGAATTACGCCGCATCAGCAGTCAGAAAAAAGAGAATGTAGCAACTTGGGTTTAAAGGTGGCTGCAATCTGGATGTGTCAAAAAATCACTAGACTGGTGCTGTAATACAATAAAGAAATATTTATTTAGAAATGTTTAGTAACAATCTTTGGGAATACTCTCCATTCTGTTCAATACACTTATCCTATTCCATTGCCCATGTGTCACAAAACTTCTAAGCAGCTCTCAATGGGGGAGCTTGACAAAAATTTAAATTCCAAAAAAATGTACCTAACATCAGTTGTTTATATACCTAGTATACCTATGAAGTATGATCTGTGTTTATGGAAAGAAATTCATTAAAGCTCCATGCAAGAAAACAGCTGAAACATTGATCTCCTTGAGTAGGAATCAGCTCCGAATATCGACAGGTCTCCTCACAGGATATTGTGACCTGAAGGAACACCTGAATAAAATGGGACTCTACAATGGACACCTCAACTGCAGACTGTGTGGAAGAGGGACTGAGTCAGCCCTACATATGCTCTGTGAGTGCGAAGCGCTAGATCACAAGAGACAATAGCTCTTTGGGAAGACTAATCTAGAACCAATGGAGTACAGCTCAGCACCAGGAACCAGTAGGAAAACTGCATAAACTTATGCAGGGACCTAGATTGCTGGAGTGGTTACTGTAAATGAGAGGAGTAATAATACAATAGGCCTTAAGGCTTCAGTATTGACGGAGACAGTAAGGTCGGACGGCTCCTGGAAAAAAAATACCTAGTACTCTCACACATGTCAGTAAATCACCAACAAAAACTACCTGCTTTATTCCAAATGCCCCCCAGAAAGATTTTAATATGCGTCCAATTTCAAACTATCCCGAGCGAAAACGCGTCGTGATTGGTCGTGACGTCATGCAGTACGGTACGCCACCGTTGTTCAGGCGCCAAGTAAGGTGAATCGCTTGAACCTTCTGTTCCCGAATTACCATTGCTGTTGCATCTTTTGTTCGTTCGTGTTTATTTCCTGTGTAATCCGATTGATTGTACATTTTCGATAATTTTTTCGTCAAATTTTTAGCCCAATATTCACTATGGAAACAAGGATCGTGACATACAGCCTTAAGACAAATCAACATTATCAGAAATTCTTTTCATGCAAATCCGGCGATCATTTCACTTCCCACACCGATAGGTGAGGGGCGCATTATGATCGCAAAAATTTTCGATTTTGCGATAATACGTTTTTTGGGCGTTTTATGATATCTACATAACGAAAATCCACGTCACTCATTTACGTCGGCCTGTCGGTCCGTCGGTCCGTACTAGAGAAAAACTAAGTATAGATTCGGAATCATCATGAAAAAAACTAGTCCGGAAAATATACGGTTTTGTCAATATCGCTTCCGGTTTAAAAATAATGAATTTTTATGACAACAAATTCCACTTTTTTAGAAATCGTACCAGTGGCGGCACAGCAACAACAAAGGATATAGTTTTTAGGCATTTTAGGGGTTCCTGATCATTTTCTACTTTCTCTGTCGTAAAACTGAAAAAAGCTTTTGTATTCATAATAGGCTTTTCGCTGACTTACGAAAGAAGGACTTACAGGTATAATACACTTTTTTAGGTCCATCCAAAAAAGAATAACATTTTAGCCAGTTGAAGCTCCCACAATAAAAGGTGTGTCGTACTAGTTCCTACAGAGATGCAAGAAACTATTTACGAGAGTTTTTGTGTTTGATGTTTTTCTTAAGAGCAAAGCAAAATACTAAAATATAGTATTTTGGAAGTCGCCGAAGTGTAATAGCTTCTGAAGATGCCATCCACTGGTGGTAGCAATACGTTAAGCCTTACCGCTAAACGACGCCGGCCTAAAAATCCAAGAACCACAAATTCAAAAGAAACTTTTGTAAAAAAGACTTTTATTTAAATGGTCTATAAAAAAGAAGATGAAATTTGCCTTTAAAATTTTAACTATCTATTTATATAGCATCATTATACACAATTTATGTGATCATGAAAGCTTATCGTTCTCGCCGTATTACATTCGGACTAACTCGCTAATTTTCTTCACTGTGCTATATTTAAGTATCTAGAAAACCTCCAACTCAACCACTTGGCAAATTATTCGGAAAGAGTGCCGCTATACTAATGTGCTAAAATTATATTCTTGCAATGAGTCAGACTGTTATATTAGAGTATTGAAATTACGTTTCGCCAACTGTGGGCCACACGCGATGCAACGGTTACGGATCAAAGTCCAGTTATGAAAAAGCAAATTTGACATAAAACCAACAAAAGAGTAGCATAAGCTGCAACGGTGAATCAAGTTTACTCATCTGAATAGTCAGTCTTAGGACATTAGAGTAAAGCTGATGATTATGATAGATATATCAATAACAGTAGTGGTATGTAGACACAGAAAAGGTAAATCCTTTAACTTAATCTTCTGACTGAAATCGGATCACCCGGCTAGGATAAGGGCTAAAGTACCCGCAAACCAGCGATTCTCAACCTGTGGGGTGCACTCTCTTAGGGGAACGTGATGAATTAAAAGCTGGGGGGGGGCGGTAGTAAGTCGATAAAAAACAACGATAAAAAAAGAACTGTTGAAAAACTTGCTGAACTGAAAAAAATCTGACGTACCTAATGAAAAATGAAATATACGTTCACACCCTGATAAAATATACTCATAAATAGGGATGTATTGTACGCTGTATTAAATATTGAATAACCAAATGACGACTGATGAACACTTAATTAAAAGGAAATCATCTCAAATGGAGGTTTACTATTAGGAATTGACACTGCGACCTTTTTTTCTATATTCAGCTGAGATCTATATTCTATCTTCATAACAGCCACAGCAGATAATTCTGCTTTGCAAACATGGTGAAGAACTGTTTTCGATGGAATATATTTTGTTGGATGTATATGCTAGATGCTAGCTTGGCAGTACAGTGGATGAATAATGACAAAGGCTGGAATAATTATCCATGGAATGAAAAGTGCTTGCTTACTCCGCAAGAGGGAGATAATTCCAATCATTTGGTTCAGAGAAAAATCGGAAAAATGAAGGGTACCGGCTGAATTCGAACCAGCGTCTCCGGCATTCTAGGCCGACGCGTTACCAACTATACCACGGTGCCCAGTGATATAGCCGATACACAGCGCCAACGACATGGTTTCCTACCAACCTCCTTGCCTTTTGTCTTTGCATTTTTGTGATAACTTTATGTTTTATTTCCCATACCACATTAAGAGGACATTATAATTTCCTACGACCACCTGCTACTAATCTTTAGGCAACAGTTTAAGTATTTATTTGAAGCATGCATATAAATGCCAATGTTTTATCCTTGCCTTGAGAGTTCTTGCGATGGGGCTTAGCTTTACTTCCAACACCACGGTTACGGGGATATTGTAATAACGAAAGTTTTCGTCTTTTGGATCTGTACATTACTAAAACCTATAATTTGAAGGTGTTATGTGTTATGGGGTCGTAGTGGATAATGCTATTATATTTCCTTCCTGACCACATTTTTTCGGCTGAGGTAAAATTAAATGGAGGGGAGGTTGATAGATGGGGTACTACAAATTGACATCACAGCTGCATGCCAAGGCAAGAATATATCTGAACATCGAACTTGCATCGGCTATTATCAAGTAGACGAATCTAACAAGTCACTCTTACTGCCCTTCCAAAACTCTGTAATTTCGTGAACAAGCCTAGGAGCGGGAGATACACCAAAAATACAGATATAAAGGTTCTGGCTTACATCAAGTGAACCTTCCTATTTATGACTGCTGCTCTTCAAGGCAAAGATCTGACCATCACTGGAGTATTGCTCCCTTGTGTGGGGATGCGCTACGAAGCACCCTCTAAAGCTTCTGCAGAGTATCCAGACGAGAGCAATTAGACTAATCGATACGCCTAACCGCTCGAAAGACCTGCACAGTCGAATATCAAAAAAGGATAGCTGACCTGTCCCTGTCATACAGATTCTATCACGGAAGATGTGAGCTCTCCCAGATAATAGTACCAAGACCGTCCTAACGAGGAATCCTAGAGAGGCTCTGCGAGCTCATCCTTACCAGGTCGAGGTCCGTACTCCCCGAACCAGTCTCCTCCAGCATATTTCTTCTTTTGGAGAACTTCGACGCGGTGGAATGTGCTGCCGGGGAATTTGTTTCGGGGTACAACCTGCAGCGTTTCAAGTCTAACTTGCGTCGACACTTATCGTCTCGCAGAGCTTCTATACAGCGTCATAGGCTTTCAACATTTGCGGGAGGCCGACCCTAAAAAAGGACTGCCTGTCTTTAGATCTGACATGATTATTTTCGCCTTACAATCTTTGTAGTCGCAACAGCTATTTTGATGAAATTTTGGTAGAGCAGGAAATAGTGGATTCCACGGTGGATAATACTTTATCTTTCTAAATCGATAAAGCTTCTGCACTGGAAATGTATAAAAAACAAATAACCTCCACTGAAAAAACTGCCCATGTACCACACAGTTTGTACCACACATAATTTTAAAATTTCTTTGTTCAGGCTAATTTTATTGCGTGACATCAAACGAGAATTAGCTTATTCGACAAAAACCGAATTTTATTGTAACAGTTAAACTGATTTATGTACTACCCTCTCTGATTAAGCAATTTAAAAGTTAAAGACAATTACAGCTGAAATACGAGCAACATTCGTTTTGTAATTCCGTGGACTCTTTTGAAATGGCTAGTTCTTTTCCCCTGTTAGGGCGGAAGAGGTGGGGGGTACCGTTTGCATTTATACATTCCGTACATGCGTGGTGCGAGTATACATGGTGTGCTCGCCAGCCGTACGAAATTGAGATCGCTCTGCGCATTGCGTCAGCAACGGAGATTTTTCGCGCGGAGAATTATTAGACGTTCTGATACCACGGCCTGTTTAATCGCGTTTTAGATAGAAGCGCTAACTATTTTTGTTTAATTTACTTTGTATTCCTTATTTTGAGTTACAGAAGACTGAAATTTGTATACATAATGCCAAATTGTGCAGTTGTCGGTTGTAAAAATCATAGCAAGATGAAAGAGCCAAATGTAAAATTCTATAAGTTCCCGAAAAATTAAAATCTCGCAATGCAATGGAGTAATGTTTGCCACCGAGAGGACGAAATTAATATGAAAAATGGTAATCATTTCACAAATTAGCATTAAATATTTATTAAAACTGAAATTTCTATGGTATATCCTCGGAAAATATTCACCTGCCGTATTTTCAATGAATAAATGTGCAGAAGAAAGCAACGAATCGTGCCTACATTAACCATTACAAGTCAAGAACTTAGTTTCGAGTAATTCTAACATCGAAGCTGATGATGTGTGCCTTACTCAGGAGTTTTTCAAGAACGTCCTTGTTGACAACGATATTGTTGGGACAGAGAATTATTCAAATGATATTTATTATTTCCAACTTTACCTTTCAGAGTCCAGATTATGACCTGGATAACTTTATTTCTGAAGAACATGACCTTTTGTGTCACTTGGATGAAAAAATAAAATGCCAGACACGATTTCCAACGAGGAACTGAAATTTATTGCCGGATATGTGGCCTACAGATTCAAAAACGAATATCCCAATCTAGCTTTGGAGGCGCAAACCAAGTTTCGTTCTTCTAATCGGGCCCCAGACTGGATTGAGTTTCTATCTAGAGTCAGTCTTGTATATCCAAGTGAGGAGATGATTAAAGTAGCTCGTTTTGGTTGAGATAGAGTTCGATAAATTCCATGGACAGTCGTCTTCTAAACAACATATTCAAAAAATTATTAGAGATAGGCCCCAGTGGAAACCATCAAACAATTTCCTGACAAAATAATATTATATCTAATACGAACGAGAATGTACGTCAGACTCAGACATTTAAACAAAAGGATTAGTTTCGAAAATTGTAGGCGTAAACTTAGGAAAACAAAATGACCAAAATTACCAATAAATAAGATATTTTTGTAGATAAAGTCGTTAAATTACCTATTTTACACTTCTCTATAACGTAATATTCAAATAATTGGCTATTGAACTCCTTAATCTATCACTTTGAAATTAAAATGTAATCCATCATGTGGTATTCCGGCCAGTTCGCCGACAGAAATACTCGTTGCTGACGTCACAGCGTGCCAGCGCTCGGACGTCTGCATGCGCGTGAGCACACCATGTTTATTTACACTATGCGTACATGTATACAGCACCTAGCACAATCCCATTGGTCAGACTTGAATTTTGAACCAATCAAACTTCGAGTGCCATACGCATGTATGAAATGTAAATCAGTGCCATATGCACTTCCGGAATTGAATATTGTTCTGCGCTAAACTTCGAGTGCCATACGCATGTATGAAATGTCAATCAGTGCCATATGCACTTACGGAAAGTAATATAGTTATGCGCATGTCAAACGTATGGCTATGGCTAGATTCTTGTTTTAATTTTTGAGATTGCAGCACGACAGGGTGGTTATATGTTTGAAATCGCCACGCATGCTGAGGCAAAGTTACCTCCTAATTAAAAATATTTCGAACTGAGTCCTGGAAAATATAAATCAAACCTATTGACTGATGCCAAATAGAAAACGTAATATATCCCAAAATATTGAAACAAATAAACCCAATGCAATTAAACATGGTCCATATCACTGATTTTATATAACGTTCTTTTTTGTTCTGTTATATTCTTTAATATCTTTAATCTTGTAAGTAATGTATGTTTTCTTTAACCACTAAAACTTAATACTTTATTAATGTAATACACCAGATGTTTGCAATTATTAGATTTATTATTTCGTGGAATAGGACAAAAATTAACCACCATACTATAACTTAATTTGTAATAAGTTTACTGCAGTTTAATATATAGTTGAAAAATGGCGTATGGCACTCGGAGCTTAATTTGTTCAAAATTCAAATCTGACCAATGGGATTATCCTAGGTGCTGTATACATGTACGGAATGTATAAATGCGTACCGTTCATCGCATGAGTTTCTACAACTTTGTTACCAGTTGCCATTATGTAGCCGTGGACGATTGAGCTTCGCCATGCTACTAAAATGAACGTGAGCTTCATCACTTATGAAAAAAATGAGGATCATATTTTGCTAAATAACTGCTTCCATCTCACGTGTGAAGTTTATTCGTTGAACTTGATCCGATCACCAGCGTGTTATCCAGCGGATCGAGTCGGATTACGACGACGCGACGGCTTACTATCTAAATACATAGTTTCGTCGCGGTGTACTGGCTCATCATCAAAACCAAGTATGTTGGAATACAAACATTCAACTAAAGCGAGTAAGACAGAAGGAATTCTGCCGGTGCGCCATCTAGTACCCGAAGGTGACGGCAACCAAAGAGAGAACCGCTACTAGCAGCAGTAAACTCTCCTTGGTGGAACGACAAGGCTCGTTCGCTTTTTGCCACTAGAGGCGCGGATTCTGACGCAAGCAGCGTAAAGCCGATATACGAAGGTTGCTCTATACCTCCGTCAATCCACCAGTACGCAGACAGCTGTTTCACGCTTATTAGCGATCATCAGTGCGCCATAGGTCGATTGACGGAAGTAGAGAGCATCAATTTTTCCATGCTTAATAAACATGTGAAAGATGTGCGAGTAAGACAGAAGGAATTCTGCCGGTGCGCCATCTAGTACCCGAAGGTGACGGCAACCAAAGGGAGAACCGCTACTAGCAGCAGTGCTGCTCTCTACTTCCGTCAATCGACCTATGGCGCACTGATGATCGCTAATAAGCGTGAAACAGCTGTCTGCGTACTGGTGGATTTACGGAGGTATAGAGCAACCTTCGTATATCGGCTTTACGCTGCTTGCGTCAGAATCCGCGCCTCTAGTGGCAAAAAGCGAACGAGCCTTGTCGTTCCACCAAGGAGAGTTTACTGCTGCTAGTAGCGGTTCTCTCTTTGGTTGCCGTCACCTTCGGGTACTAGATGGCGCACCGGCAGAATTCCTTCTGTCTTACTCGCACATCTTTCACATGTTTATTAAACATGGAAAAATTGATGCTCTCTACTTCCGTCAATCGACCTATGGCGCACTGATGATCGCTAATAAGCGTGAAACAGCTGTCTGCGTACTGGTGGATTGACGGAGGTATAGAGCAACCTTCGTATATCGGCTTTACGCTGCTTGCGTCAGAATCCGCGCCTCTAGTGGCAAAAAGCGGACGAGCCTTGTCGTTCCACCAAGGAGAGTTTACTGCTGCTAGTAGCGGTTCTCTCTTTGGTTGCCGTCACCTTCGGGTACTAGATGGCGCACCGGCAGAATTCCTTCTGTCTTACTCGCACATCTTTCACATGTTTATTAAACATGGAAAAATTGATGCTCTCTACTTCCGTCAATCGACCTATGGCGCACTGATGATCGCTAATAAGCGTGAAACAGCTGTCTGCGTACTGGTGGATTGACGGAGGTATAGAGCAACCTTCGTATATCGGCTTTACGCTGCTTGCGTCAGAATCCGCGCCTCTAGTGGCAAAAAGCGAACGAGCCTTATCGTTCCACCAAGGAGAGTTTACTGCTGCTAGTAGCGGTTCTCTCTTTGGTTGCCGTCACCTTCGGGTACTAGATGGCGCACCGGCAGAATTCCTTCTGTCTTACTCGCACATCTTTCACATGTTTATTAAACATGGAAAAATTGATGCTCTCTACTTCCGTCAATCGACCTATGGCGCACTGATGATCGCTAATAAGCGTGAAACAGCTGTCTGCGTACTGGTGGATTGACGGAGGTATAGAGCAACCTTCGTATATCGGCTTTACGCTGCTTGCGTCAGAATCCGCGCCTCTAGTGGCAAAAAGCGAACGAGCCTTGTCGTTCCACCAAGGAGAGTTTACTGCTGCTAGTAGCGGTTCTCTCTTTGGTTGCCGTCACCTTCGGGTACTAGATGGCGCACCGGCAGAATTCCTTCTGTCTTACTCGCACATCTTTCACATGTTTATTAAACATGGAAAAATTGATGCTCTCTACTTCCGTCAATCGACCTATGGCGCACTGATGATCGCTAATAAGCGTGAAACAGCTGTCTGCGTACTGGTGGATTGACGGAGGTATAGAGCAACCTTCGTATATCGGCTTTACGCTGCTTGCGTCAGAATCCGCGCCTCTAGTGGCAAAAAGCGAACGAGCCTTATCGTTCCACCAAGGAGAGTTTACTGCTGCTAGTAGCGGTTCTCTCTTTGGTTGCCGTCACCTTCGGGTACTAGATGGCGCACCGGCAGAATTCCTTCTGTCTTACTCGCACATCTTTCACATGTTTATTAAACATGGAAAAATTGATGCTCTCTACTTCCGTCAATCGACCTATGGCGCACTGATGATCGCTAATAAGCGTGAAACAGCTGTCTGCGTACTGGTGGATTGACGGAGGTATAGAGCAACCTTCGTATTCAACTAAAGTTTGGGTCACCCCTGTAGCCTTTATTGAAGTAAGTAAAGCTTCACAAACATTGAATTTGAAATAAGTGAGCGAATGAGTGTCCATAAATATTATAATTTTTCAGCTTGGCGTGGGAACTTGCACAAGCATTGTTACTAGAAGTGTTAATCAGATACCCACATACAGTTTTTCATCCAACGTGAACGTAAGTTACTTGTACATAGATGCTAAAGATATAATAACCCGAGTTATGTTTCTTCCTTGGAAACTGCCAACTGATCCTGATAATACTCCCATGTTTTTCAAAAGTTATATATTTATTTTGACATACCCAGTGTAGCTGCTTAATAAATCATTGAGCTGTGGTCAATTTCCAGTTGCTAGAAACAAAGCTTTTTTTAAATCTGGCCAAAATAATAATATTAAAGACTATCGCGTTTTTTGTATTCAGACCGATATTCCAAAATTACTGGATTTTTTGACGAACGTAGCTCTAGAAATGATTTTAAAAACATAATTACTAGTCAGTAACACGGTTTGCGTCAGGGTAGGTCAGGCTGTACTAATTTGATGCTTTATAGTAATTATTTATGCAATTCAATTGAACGTGGCTAACAGGTTGATTCCGTATACCTATGGGAACTTCTCTAAAGCTTTTGATAGAGTCAACTATGTCTTACTTGTGTCTAAGCTGAACGGCTATGAATCTATGATCAGATGTTGAATTGGATAAGTAGTTATTTATCTGACACATCTCAGATGGTCAAATATGGTGGATATACATCTCACAATATTATCGTAACTTTCGGAGAACCACAGGGTTCTTGTCTAGGCCCGTTGTTGTTTGATATATTTATTAACGACCTAGCCAGTGCAGTGGATAATGAAATGTTGCAGGGAACATGTCTGACGCCAAATTGTTACAGAAGGACTTAGACCGCCTTTTGCTTTGGTGTGATGTTAATGTGCTTTTCCTAAATGTTTCAAAATGTTTTAAAATAACATTCAGTAGGTCTCATTCTCTTAAAAGATGCCAATATACAATTAATGGTGAAGTATCACAGAATATCGATCAGATCAAGGACTTCGGAATTATTTTCGGTGCAAGGTTAACGTTCAATTTGCATATTGAAGGTATCATCAGCAGAACGTTCAAGATGCTAGGTTTTGTAAATAGGAATAGTGTTGAATTGTCTCTTCATTCATTTAAAATTTTGTATTGTCTACTAGTCCAAGCTTTGTTTGAGTACTGCAGTTCCATCTGGTCTATAAGTTACAATAAATAACAATAAGAGTGTGTACAAATAAAATGCTTAAGAACTTGTGCCTTTAATTCAGGCTGCATATGAGAAGAGTATACTTACACTGATATACTTCTCTATATGAATATAAGCACTCTTGAACGACGTAGGAAAGAATTCGGTTTATTTTTGTTACAAAAAATAATTGACAGCTATATAGATTGTTCCGGTTTATTACATAAAATTTTATTAAAGAGTGATACCTATTTTATACCATTCTTATTCCACGAATTGTGGTTTAAATGAACCCATAACTAAGATTGATAAAATTAATAATGAAAACCTAGTGTAGATGTATTTGGGTCATCTTTTGGTGTTTTTAGAAGACTTGTTAAAAACACCCGTAATATGTAATGTAATCTAGTATATATATTTTTTAACAAGGATTTTACCCGTTAAATAAATATATAAATAAAATGAAATAAAAACTCTTCAATTCCGGGTTGAATCTGCGTTTGATTTGAGATAACGCTGAGCATACACAGACATCCTCAGGGTACTACTATAGATGACAGTACATTAATATGGTGCATGGATCCAGGCAAGCCACTATCATCCCAGGAGACGATACATCAGTGACAGCAACATGCCTCACAGATCAACGTGGATATCAAAACAATTATTGTCGAGTGGTGATTAGTAAATAAAGTACAGTTTAACTCATATAAAACTCAGACAACAAAGAAGTCTCACGTTGGCTCACAAACTGGGAAATAGAGAGTCACTCAATATTCGAGTCACCTTCCGTTAAGCTTCTGGGGATCAACATCAACAATAACATGTCCTGGCACAACCACGACGTCAGTATTGCTAAAACGGCATCCCAGCAGCTTGGAGTTTTGTTCCGCTGTAGGAAGCTGCATACACCAGAGCAACCACTGCTGATCTGCAAGGCACAAATCCGTCCATTGTTGGAGTATTACACTCATGTATGGGGATGCGCTCCAAAGCACTCTCTAAAGCTTCTGGATATCTACTACCCAGAAGAAAGCAAGCAGACTAATCGATACGCCTAACCTCGCAAAGGGCCTCCACAGCCTGGAACATCAAAGGAGGGTGGCTGACCTGTCCCTGTTTTACAGATTCTGCGACGGAAGGTATTCAAGTGAGCTCTCCTAGGCAAATAACGCCAAAGACCGTCCGAACGAGGAACACTAGAGGGGCTCTGCGAGCTCATCCTTACCAGGTCGCGTTTCTTACTCCCCAAACCAGTCTCCTCTCCCGACGGCCACAACCTGCAGCGTTTCAAATCTAACGTGTACAGACCCTTAGACCAGCCGCACTTGAACGTGTTTTCTTACGAATTTCACTCGTGCGAGTACGTACGAACACGCATGAACGATCCCAACGTTCCTAGTACAATGAAAGCCGCATACTGGATGCAAATTGGTCGTATGTAAAAGCACGACGCGACGTCCGAAAACAATTCGAACTTGTTGGGATTTTTAAACGCTTCCGTGCGTTGAACCGTTGAAACAGCTCTCATGTACGTACTCTAACCCCCTCTTAATACCTGTAGAATCCATTGGTGAGACATACGCAAAATAAAGCAGTAACGTCCCTTACAACCGGTGTGCAATTTTACTGGATTATGCACACATCAAATAAAAAATAGTTGCATTGCGTGACTGTTACATTCTGGGAGTATACAATTATGACTAAAATAGAATGTCGCAATGTTGCATTAGAAGCGTTGATTATAATTGCCTGCAGTGTCATAAAGAAGAAAAATCATGCACACTCTGATTGTTCTATGGCGGCAGGGTGGTATATTCACAAGTTCTTATCCGATTCCTGATCAGTTTGCGTTCTCAGCTTCTAAGCTTGTTATGCAAATTACCATTTAAGCTCCATCAGATATCCTGAACTAGTCATTCGATAATGCTAAAAATATAGCTTAGATACAGTCTGGTAGATTTACGTCAATTACATGTACAATATAGAACGCTGGCTTTATCCACCACCATCGTTTTAAATAGAATCAGAATCAAACAATGTGGCAAACAATGCTAAATAACATACTTCCCGACAAAGGACAAGGAAAAAAGATATGAACATCAGTAAAGAGTTTAGAGGTGCGGGTGCGTACGTCTTTCGCAATGGTCGCTTTGCCTTCATGGATTCAAGTTGTCCATTTTCCAGACGCTTCCTGTATTTTCGGACCTTACTTAAGCTTCTCGGATCGGTAGGACCAATGGCAGGTTAAGCTAAGCTGATTAAAGTTCCCCGATATTCCAAGTAATTTAAAAATTTTTGCGGCCATAGATATACCTGTTGAACCATGCGAGAGAACACAGATAGTGTTCTCTATCTCGCTAAATATACCATTAACTTTCTTTTTAAGGAAGTTATGTATACAGTGTGTCCATTTAGTGTATAATTCTCCAATATCTCGCAAGGTACACCTGATAGAAGACAATTTCAAATACAAAAGGGATTTGGTTACTTAAGACGCATATTCTGAAAGTATTTTGAAATATACATTAACCTATTTTTTATATGGAACTATAACTTTTATTTAAATTCTTCTAGTTTATATCATTGATCTCAATTTAGCCCTAAAATACTTTTGGGATCGGTTGCGACGTTGCCAAGTTATAATTTCTTATCTATTGATTTCCGGATTTGCTAGGTCGCAAGTATACGTCCAAATTTATAATATTCCTTTAACTTTCCTCAACAGTATTATACAGCGAGTGACTTGAATATTAAATGATTAGTATTTTCGATGTTACCAGCAATGTGCATCTACAGGGTAGTTTTCTGGCAGAATGAGATTACGGCAATTTGAAGGTCATTTTACTTTGTTTTCTAAATGTAACACACTGTATGTTTTATTTTAAATCGATATATCCAGTAATACCCTATCTCGCCTTATAATATTTTTTTTTGCGACGTTGCCACGCTATAAATTATTTTTCCGAGCTTTCGAACAGATATTCCCGATTTTTATCAATAGAACACACTGCATATTTTATTTAACATAGAGGTATTCCCTAGTAACAGTTTACAGCGTAAACAAGTTTTAGCTGGTGTTCCTAAAATAGTAAAACCGTTTCCTTGCACATACACTCTATTCCGAATACCAGGTCAGTAAAAGGTTAAATATATCTTCAAAACTTGGAGAGCTGGAACGAGAAAATCAATACTTGCTGGTTTTCAAACATGCAGAATTAAAAAATTCTAACAGCAGTGTTGCCAGATTTACCACAATTTCAAAATTTTGTTTCCATTAATTACTGAGATACGACAACACCGCTTTTTCAGTAAACAGTACCGAAGCGCTTGAATATTTCCAAAACTGCCACAACTGGAGCGGTGAAATTCAATACTTGGCGGTTTCTGAACATACAGAATTCAAAAATGCTAACTTCACTCTTGTCAGATTTACCACTTTTACGGTAGACTTCATAAATAGGGCATTCCGTTCAAAATCATGACGTGAAAGGTAAAATTGGTAAAACTGGCAGCACTGCTGTTAAAATTCTTGAATTCTGCATGTTCCTGTACCTTTTACTAACCTGGTATTCGAAATAGATGGTATGTGCAAGGAAAAAGGTTTTATTATTTTACGGACACCATTTAAAACTTATTTCACGCCGTGAACAATTTCTGGGGAGTACTTCTATGTTAAATAAAATATACAGTGTGTTCTATTAATAAAAATCGGAGATATTTGTTTGAAAATTTGGAAAAATAATTTATAACTTGGCAACGTCGCAAACGCGAAAAAAAATATTACAAGGCGAGATAGGGTATTAGTAGATATTTCGATTTAAAATAAAACATACAGGGTGTTACAATTAAAAAACAAAGTAAGATGACCAAAAATTGCCGTAATTTAAAATTCTGCCAAAAACGCATTGCTGGTAATATCCAAAATAATATTCATTTAATATTCAAGTAACTTGCTCTGTAATATTATTGAGAAAAGTAAAAGACGTATATCAATTTGGACGTATTACTTGCGACCTAGCGAATCCAGAAATTAATAGAAAATAAATTATAACTTGGTAACGTCGCAACCGATCCCAAGAAGATTTTAGGGTTAAATAGAGATCGATGATAGAAGCTAGAAAAATTTACAAAAAGTTATGGTTTCATATAAAAAATTAAGTTGATCACTATCCTACTTTCCAGCAACACCCTGTATATTCAAAAAATATTTTTAGGCAATGTGTCTTAAGTAACCAAATAACTTTTGTTTCTGACATTTTCTTCTATCAGGTATACCTTGCGATATATCGAAGAATTACACACTAAATGGACACCCTGTTTGTATCTCTTTTAGTTCCCACACCGATAGGTGAGGGGAGTACTGTAATCGCGAACATTTTCGATTTTGAGATAATTTTGAGCATTTTATGATGTTTACATAACGAAAATCAACGTCACTCATTACCATCGGTCTGCCTGTCGGTCTGATGGTATCATTCTAGCCTCGTAATCCCAGTAACCGCTGCATGGATTGTAATGAAATTTGGGCAACAATATGCTATGCTATGAAAATTCTAAATATTCCTCAAACTTCGTTTTTAGGCATTCGTGTTCATTTTCTTCTTTTTTTTTTTGGAGGGTTGTGACATCTGGGCGGTTGGGGGATGGGGGTTGTAAGACCGCAAAATTTGCTGTATTCATAAAAGACTGTCCATTGATCTATGGAAGGAATACCTAGCGGCATTATATACCTTTTTAGGTTCATCCGAACATTGCCTTGCCTGTTATAAAAGCCAAGGGAATCTTCTGATATAAATACATATAGGTATAGTCGAGGTAGATAATTCTCTTAAATTCAGAAAAAAATTCATAACTCGAAAACTACAAAATATTGCTATGGGGGTGATTCAGACAGTTCTAGGTGTGCTCCATCTCTGTACTTCCGCTTGACACTATTTTTTGGGACACCCTGTATAAACAAAATAAGGAAAATGTGTGGCCCCATAGTAGGGCTACCATTTTTCCACTGGATAAAGTCTTACAATCTTGTAAAATATTACCTGCCCTAAATAGATAAATATCTCTAAAAGAACCATGTCGAAAAGTCTTGCATCCTTTCCCGCTGACAATAATTAAACAAAAGCAGTAGAAGTAAAATTAAATGATGGTGAGATATAAAGTACCAACTTTTTCTATTTCTTTGTCCTAATTCTATTGGTTCTCAAACTTTGGCACCCCAAATTAGTTCAAAATCTATATCATGTATATCTATTGAACCGAGACATTTGGCCTAGCTTAAACTAAAGTATAACTTGGAATTCAAAGATGTTAAAATGGGGAAAAACTGTAATCGCAAATACATGTTATCTAAAAAAATATATTTTTTGTCGTTTTAAAGTACCTACATAAAAATGTTGATGGTTTACCTACCTACTTGAGCCAATGATGTACTTTCCCGGTACATCTGAAAACCCTAAGGTATTCTAAAAATGCTAAAGATATAATTCTATTTAAAAACATAAAGTAACGGAAGTATATGACTTTTTCTAGGAATATTAATAATTCTGATCCGTGTATGGACGTGCAATCGTGCATTGAAAGCTTTGGGGATGATCAGGACGCGATGGGTCCCGCAGCACTCTCGAAGCTGTACCATGTTGTACAACCGATGCTCTGACTACTTGTGATTATTTGTACCTATATACAATTATTTTCCAAACGATAAATCAGGAAAAGAGGTGTTTTCCTATTACCTGTGCTAGCAGTTGAGGACCAGAGCCATTTTCGTTTATCCGGAAAATAAATGGCCCATTTCCAAAACACTCTTCGAACATTTCTCCTTCATACACCTCCTCCTCTAAAACAAAAAATATACGTTAATGTGGTTTTGCAATGGCTTATTGATATAAATAATATTTAGTTGACCGATGCTTATGACATTCGTGAAATAATATAATAAGCAGTATATTAAACAAAAAAAAAACACCTAGTGAGCAGCATCTTCAGAAGCCCCAAACTTTATTTTTTATTATACTTCTGCTTTTACATTTTACTAATCTAATTTCATAATATTGAATGATAATATCACAGCTCAAACCACAACACAGTCAAAGGCACTGAAATACTCAATACGTCTCTGTCTACAAATCAGTACTAAATTCAGGAACACCTGTAGCGCCTATTTGGTTATGTATAGTGTAAGACTTTCGCGGCCATGATCCGATGAACGGTTGGTTCTTGAGCTGTTCGGTCGGCATCGACATGCTCCACCACCTCCGCGTCAGCGCGCTTCGCCGCTTGACGTTACGCCAACACGAGTGGTTGGCATCATCAGAAGCTGATGTCACCTGTTCGGCGAAGACTAAACGTCAAGCAGCGAAGCGCGCCGATGACGGGGTGGCGGAGCGTGTCGACGTCGGCCGAACAGCCCAAGAACCAACAATTCATTTACCCTTTTTGTTATACCAGATGATGACAAGAGTTACAGAAAACAGTATAAGAACCTCAACAATATGCTGCAAATACATTTCTTCCTAGTGACAATACCTTGTAAATAAATCACTCTTTGAACCGTAAGCTAGATAGATATGTAGTATTTCTGCAACTCTAGTGGTGTATTGTCCAATAATAAAATAATAATCAGTGGGTACAACGGACACTGAATTGGTGGATCTGTTTTGTACCCAATGGGAAGAGTCCCTACGTTTCTTTAAATTAAATGACAAATTTAAGTCCTGGCACCTGCTTCTATGAAGTATTATAGTAACTACTGCCTATCTGGAAAGCATTTTAGTGTTCTCCGCACGTCACAAGGACAACTTCTAAATAAACTGTAATTGCGTGAATCTAAAATTCATTAAATACCTTATACTTTAATTAAATCTGCTATAATTTATGAAAGAAAGTTGGAAAATTTAAAGAAATCTCCTCTGCAGAAATGTGCTGGCTAAACAGTCAAAATCTGGACAGTTATCTCTTACTCTTGCAGTTAGTCGCACAGTCAAGTCAAAGCAAACTGGAACTAAACTGGAGCAGTTTGTAAATATGGTAGTAGTGCTAGTAAAAGTGTGCAAGTGTTTCTAGGTGGCACGTGGACACAACTGGATGACAGTGACGTATACAAGGTGTCCCCGAATTTCCTTGACACGCGATATTCTCGTAACAAAAAAAAAATGGAGTCAAGTTGATTGACTCAGTACTTCCCACACATTACTGTGATATCAGTTTATTATTTTCCCATAGCATGAAGCTTTAGTCTGAGATCCCCTTGCAACTAAATCATCGGCAGCCTTCCCTCCCCTAAAATTGTCTTATGCCGCTAAGTATTTCCTTCAGAGGTCAATGGACAGCCTAAAACATCTAAAAACGAAGTTTGAGTTGTTTTCATACTTTTAGTTTTTTGATTATTGCTATATACGCTGTCACTGACACGATATTTAACAAACATACGCGTTTTCCATCCTCACCACGGTAATAATACTGTGTCAAAATTTAATTAGAATCAATGTAATAGTGTCCACGTTACAAAATACAAAAAGATCTAAAGCAATAAATACTCGTATGTATGTATACAGAAAATTCTAAGTCCCTTAGTTTCCGTAATACGCTAGGCAATGTTCGGATGGACCTAAAAAGTTGATTTATGTCGCTAGGTCTTCCTTCACAGCCCCTACCCTACACCCTATTATGAATACAAGAAATTTCTCAGTTTTTCAACCCCCCACCCCCTAACCACCCCAATTTCACCCCACCCAAAAAAACGCAGAAAATGATCAGGAACCTCTAAAACGCTTAAAAACGAAGTTTGAGCTGTTTTTATATTTTTACTTTTTTTTATTATTTCTGCGCCGCCACTGGCACGATTTATAAAAACCATACGCGTTTTCCATCCTCGCCACGGTAGTAATACTGTGTCAAAATTTCATTAACATCAATTCAACAGTTTCCTTGTAACACAATATAGAAGGATCTAAAGCAATACTCTCGTATGTTTACACCACATGGTCCACTTCCAACCATCTCGAACTGAATGTGGACAAATGCTATATTGTGTCCTACACGCGAAAAAATAACATTATAATGTTCCCGTATAGTATAGGTAATCATGATTTAAAACGTCAGGAGCAAATGCGCGACTTAGGAATTCCTTTTGACCAAAAAATGACTTTTGCTGCTCATATTGAGCGTACTGTGTCCGCAGCCAACAGGATGTTGGGATTTATCCTACGAAATGGAAGGGAGTTCTCAATCTGAGTTATCACCACACTGTATATATGCTATGTGCGTAGCAAGCTGGAGTATGCTGTCCTGATTTGGTACCCTTTCTGTGCTAATCAGATAGGACAGATAGAGCGTGTCCAAAGAAAATTTTTAAAATACTTGCACTTTAAAAGAACTGGTGCATACCCTGAGCGAGGATTTGATTATGCTTTATTGCTAGATGAGGCCAAATTTATTTCTTTAAATACACGAAGAATTTTCCTAACCATAACGTTCTTGTATAAGCTGTTACATGGTAATATAGTGTGTGAGTATTTGTTGGGTAAAGTTCCATTCACTGTTCCGCGACTTAACAATAGAAATATAAGGATATTTTATTCTGAATGCGCGCATACAAATATAATGAATAAGTCGCCAGTATCAATTATATGTAACAATTTTAATCGTATATGTAATAATTGTGACATCAACTTCTCCACATTGTCAGATATCTTCGAATGTATCCTACAGCTTAGTTCTAATATGTAGCTATCATATAATGTTTACTTTTTGATACATACCTTTTTCTTCTTTTTTATTTTTTATTTTATATTAGTTAATTTACTTTATTCATGTTTTTTTTTTGGCTTATCCTGTTATTGGGTGCGTGCACCTGTTGGATATTAATAAAGATCTATCTATCTATCTATCTATCTATCTACCAGAAAAAATTCTAAGTCCTTTGGTTTCTGTAATAGGCAAGGCAATGTTCGGATGGACCTAAAAAAGTTATTTATGTTGCTAGGTCTTCCTTCATGGGTCAGTGGGCAGTCTATTATGAAAGCAACAAATTTTTCAATTTTACAACCCCCCACCCCCCAACCACCCCAATTTTACCCCCACCAAAAAAAAAGTAAAAAATGATCAGGAACCTCTAAAACGCCTAAAAACGAAGTTTGAGGAATATTTAATTTTTTTTGTTTTTTGCTAATTACTCCGCCGCCCCTGCACCGATTTTCAAAATTATAAGAACATTACCTACTACGACCCCCCAGCATATCGCTGCCCAAATTTCATCACAATCCATGCAGCGGTTACTGAGATTACGAGGACAGAAAAACGCGTACAGACAGACCGACAGACAGACAGACCGACACACAGACAGACCGACAGACAGACAGACCGACGGAAATGAGTGACGTGGATTTTCGTTATGTAGACATCATGAAGCGCCCAAAAAGTGTATTATCTCAAAATCGAAAATTTTCGCGATCACAATACTCCCCTCACCTATCGGTGTGGGAAGTAAAAGTTCAAACAAAAACTGACTAGAGTCTTCGAGAGTACCACAGGATCTATCATACCATGCTTCCAAAACATTTTTTTTGGACTTCAACCCTTAAAACTCACCCACAACTTTTATTTTTCAAATAGCACCCAATAGTTTTTCCTAGACAAATTAAGTCTTTATTTTATTTAAATTCTTCTAGTACTTTAATTTTATACAAAAACGTATTTCTTTTCATAAATTTACAAGCATCAAATAAAATAAATAAGGATTTGTTTGAGGCGTAATATTGTAATGGTTCACCCATTTTCAAATTATTTTTACTTGGCTAGCATATACAAATAGTTTGTAACTTCCATTTTTAGCATCTATTTCCTCATTATACTAGTAACGTTTTCATAACTATTCAATTCCGCAACTGTTCACCTCTACGTTTCCCCATCTCTATTCATTTGAGCCGGAAATGTCATGATGTTACACAATTTGCGCATACGTAATGAGTGGGGAGTATGCCTCCTCTCTCACTACCGACATTAACCTCTATAAAAATGGCGATACATCACTCGCCCTTTTTAATCTTTGACAGTTAATACTTATAGTTATGTCTCTCTAAGACAATCTTTTGTGTGTGTGCAATATGTTTTAACCGAGGTAAGGAATTCATATTTCCATATTCCCAATGCAAAATCATAACGATTTGATTGCTATGGTTTCGCATATTAAGGCCCGATTTTATCAACACATGCATTCTAACAAGGGCTTTGACCAATCAGAGCAGCCCATTCAAGAAATGGCATCTGTCAAAGTTCTCTGAATATTACTGATTTCTCTTGAAGTTTCCCTCATAAAGGTGAAAAATGACATGCTTTATATACAATCGACTATTATGAACCATCTAGTATCTATTCCAGTGTGATTTTTCATCCTAAATGGGTGAAAACTTGCATTTTCTTGTTGAACGAGCTCTTTAACGATCTCTTGATCTACACCAATCAGATTCCACCATCTGATCACTGGATTGTTGATGTATTGAAAAATGATAATGAAGAGAAGTAATTCAATTAACTGCATTATTTTGATAAAAAAAAGTTACGAACTATAACAATTATTATGAATACCTGCAATATACCTTTGTATTATAGTAAAGACAGGTAAAAAAAACAGTTTTTTGCATTTCACAAAGCAAAACACATTATTTCGCCAATCACAACCCACTTTGATCAGCACTTTGATATGAACATGTTGATGAAAAGAAAATCTAATTTCTCATTCTGATAAAACAGGGCTGTTACTATCTATAATAATTATAAATACCTGTGAGATATAATACCTTTGTATTATAGTAAAAAAAAGGATATATATATTATGGAAGTACTTAACCAGATTCGTTTTTCTCGTTGGTTTTTCCTATATCATCCTCCTTTTGTAAATAGGTATACAGATTCCTTAGTTTACTTATACCTTTATCCAAAATAATATTTATGTTGAGAGGATGTTGCCACCTTAATAGGCAAATCGTGCAAAGGGCTGCTGAAAACTTATATACCTTTTTAATTTGAAAAAGTAAGTAAAAAGAGAATTGAAAATGAACATCTAGGAATCTAGGTATTTGTCAACAAAACAAATGAACACAAAGCAGGTACGGTACAGATGAATACGTCAAAAACACCCACAAAATAGGTCCGCCGCGTCAGCACAAAATAGGTAATTTGTCTCACGTATCAGATCACTACTTTTTGCCTAGAGATGGGATGTTGTCGGTCAGAAGATATTTTGTGTTCGTCGTGGCCTATTTGTGGTTCATATTTTATATATAGAATATAATTATGTAGTTACATAATCATGATATGGTATTATTTGTCCTAAACAACAAATTCATATATCACAATGTTGTATGTGCTAAATAACCCGATGTCGATGCTTTACAGATCAATTTTCCTTATCCGTAAAAAATAAGACTTGCTCAAGATAGTACAATAACAAATATGATAGAAACTGAAAAAACAAAATATATGTAGGTAAAATAAAGTGATTTCATATTTTAATCTTATATAACATTCTATAAAATTCAATGACATGAAAAAGTAGTTACAATATAGTTTATGTTATACAATAGGTGAGTAGGGCATAAATAACTACTAGAAAGATAATAAAAATAACATAACTATTCTGAAGCAAGTAAATAATGAAACCTGAATCATAAAATTTAGAAAAACATCTGCATAATAATATTACTAACGCAGCCAGTGCTTCCGCTATGAATATGGCATGACAGGTATATTGGTTTCAAACACTTCACATAACTATAGATCGTTGCCCAATAATACAAAAGAGTTATCATGCCAACAATACCAATTAGAAACATATTTTTAAAGCCCATCACTACGTAAGACAACCCTCGTCTTCCCTTCGATCAGTTTCTGTGGCATCGCATCCTACAGAACAACACAACTGTGGTTTGACATTGTTAAACTCGTGTTTGCAATCTTATCGAGATCATAGATCACAAAACAGTCATACGTCATAAAACAAAGGTTGAGATAGAAGAAAAAGAAGAACAAGAGCTTTGTCTATGGCGCTGCGTTGCCAGATTTCCAACTCTGGGAATCTGCTATTTTTAGCTCTGAGCTTTTTACACTGAAATTTCCCGTCCTGTTACATAATGTCTTGATTAAAGGCTGTTACACCATACACCCACAGTACCCCTGGAAGATAACACGCTTTAAGATTACAGCATTAAAATGTGCTTTTGAAACAAATCTCCCATGAATCCAATTTTTATTTTTTCTTATGCTTGCTTCATTCGTTTGCAAACATTGAATATCCTATCAAGTGAAGTTGCTGAAACCTCACCAGCGGAATAGGTTAACACGTCTTATTTTGCAGTATTGCACTTTTAGTACATTTGTACTATTTCTAGTTCATTTTCGACGTCAAAGTACAAAAGTAGGTACACGAGAGCTGAATTCTAGTACATTTTCAGTTTTCAAAAAATCAATAAAAATCTTCATTTCATACGTTGTAGCTTGTCAAATGGATGTATAATGCAAGAATGCAGAAGTTTGAGAGTTTTTTTTTGTTTTTTTGCTCTTCACAAGATTATAAAGCGTCCATATGGTGCCAATTGCCAGCTCATAATTAAATTCACGGGTCACGGGTTTTAGTACAATTCTGTACAATCTTGTACATTTTATTACTTTCATCTAGTCATGGCCGTCTCTACTCACTAGGCCGGAGCATGAAATATGGCAACACTGAATCTACGGGCCGTCATTTTGTTTGTTGTTAAGTCATTAGTCATGGCATTAGTGTAATCTTCCAGAGTGAAAAATAAGATTGGAAGGTGAATTTTAATGTGTTTCTAATCATTTACCTGCACAAACGAAACTATAAAGATAACAAGATGTCTGCAAAGTGTGTAGTACTAGGTTGCAATAGCAATTGGGGCTTCCAAAGAAGGACATAAACAGAAGTGGGTGAAAGGTATTCCTCATTAGGGCTGGTTATATTTATAAGAATAAAGACAATACTTTACAAACATTTCAAAGGATATAAGACCTATTTTAAAGCACAATGTGGTACCTACAATGTTTTCTGGACCTCCCAAATATCACAGAAAAATACAGTTAATAGAACTCATCTGGGCATACATCTGGGCATACCTACGAAAGCATTTGATAGTGAAAGGGAAATCAAGACCAGCAAGAATGGCTTCACAGTGACCTAATAGTGAATTTTTCTAGCTCAAGTGACAACTTACAAAGTAAATTGAATGTTCATTTAAGTGGAAGTGGCAGCAGGAAACAGGTTGCTTTATTTTTATTTTGTAGTATCTGACTATGATGAACCAGACATCAGATGTATGTGGTATTAGTAGTAGTAGTTCTAAAAAGCATTTTTTTCTTAATTTATTAACCCAGATGAACTCTAATACATATAAAATGTAATAATTATCCTGAAACTATAGGCCCACTATTTGACAGCTAAGCCACGTTGCCACATCTAAGGCTCCGGCCTAGTGTAGAGTCGGCCATGATCTAGTGCATTTCAGAAACACCACGGCAGAACTGCTGCTCTGTCCTACGAGTAAAGTATTCATCTGGCAACAGGGCAGTCAAGGTACCGCCCCATGCCCCACCGCCAACTTGACAGTTGCTTTTAACCTTATTGTGCTTTTAACTAGACCGAAATAGTGATGGGGAAAACAGACTGATTTCTATAATCACTCGAGTTAAATTTCACTTAGTATGACCTGAGTGAAGTTGTCAGTAAATATTTATGCGTGTCAAGTGCGTCGCCGTCGGTAACATCGAAAAGAGTTTTTTCTGAAGCAGCTCAACTCTCTAATTTATTAAGTAAGCAGATTATCACAAAAAAATCTGGATATTATTATTTTTTCAAATTCTTGTCTGTGAGTTTCTATTATTGTCATTGTTCAAAGTTACCCAGTTTCTAGAATGAGAGTTTTAATTTTTGGTAAAAATGTAATTTTTTTAATCCCTCTTTCTGTGAGTTCTTCCATAATTCATATTTTATTCACAGTTACCTAGTTTGTAGAATAAGTTTTAATTTTTTATCATTATAGTACTTTATTTTGCTCAAACTAATGCGAAAATATAATATCTTATTAATATTATTTTGAAATGTTCAGTTTGTGGTAAGTTTATAAATTATTCTATTTATGTTTACTGTTTTACCCTATCAATTATTGTTAATTTGATGTTACTTGTGTCCAGTTTGTCGAAGCTTTTTTGTTAGATTAAAAAAATATGGTTACTTTTTTCTCAACAACTTACAACTAAATTCAATAAAATTACATTATATAGAATATTTATATTTAGTTTGCTTCTTTGTTAATTCATATTTGCTAAGTACGATTCCTACATCACTGTCTAGCAGATTCTCTTTCATTCGAGTGTCGCTCGATCCGGCGCAACGGTGACGGAGCGACACTTGCCGTTGGTTCAGTTTAGCTCAGAATGAATACAAATGGGTGTGTTCAACGGGACCTAGTGCAAAAGCGCTAGCGTGGAAGCGCTTGCAGGCGCTAGGAGTGACCGTTGAACGACTTTCCTTTTGACGTGATAAAACTGCTGCTTTGCTAACCAAACAGCGCTTTTTTAAAGCGCTTACCAAGCTGACTGGCGCTTTTTTGACAGCTTGTCGTTCATCGGTTAGTTGGCGCAAAGCGCCCACAAGCGCTGACGTCCGCTAAGTCCCGTTGAACACTACCAATGTGTTACGTTTTAGTTGCTGCTTTCACTTGTAACTCGCAATACTCGCATCGTTCACTCGTAATCAAGTGACGTCGGTTATATCAATAATCTAGTGCTCGAGTACATTTTCATTCGAGTTATCCCATCACTAGGCAAAAAATAACCGTACCTGTTTTGTGTGAAAAAAGAAACGAGAAACGTATCTCCGTACCTGTTTTGTGAAAAGAAATGTCTAAATAAAAGAATAGCAATGTGAATTTATTATTGGAATTGGTATTAACTATTAATTTCATTAAGCTTTCTAGGCAAAAGTGTGGAATGTGGATAAAGCCAAAAACCATTCCTGGTTTTGAAGGGAACAGATAATTACAGAAAATACAGAGGCAATTGAATTATTTATTAATTATTATACCCTACATGGAGGAAGGAATAATTTCATATAAACCTGAAGTATAGGATGAATGATATCAGCAGCACCTGTGCCTACTTTGTGACTATATTTATAAGAGGTTCTATAACAAGCATGCATCTAGTTGGAAGTTTCAAGTATGTATGTGTCTATAATCAATTTCTGACTGACTGAAGTAGTAACTAGTGAGGTGATATTATTGATTATTAGTTAAGGTGGCTGTGATGATACCACTCCTATGATTGTGTTACAAACCAGCGCAGTTCGCAATTAGTAATTATACAATAACAATTAAAAGGTAAACATGGAAAATCTGGCATTAATTTGCAAATCAATCGCTTTGTTCTGATTTTGTGCTATGATTTTGATACATGAATTTTAAAATATTTTTGACAAAAGTGTCATCCAGCTTTGACGTTTTGTTTCCAATATTGATAAAATTCTATTGGATGATACTTATTAACTACAGACCTCAATGCCCAATAGAAAGAGTTTGTTAAAAATCAACGAATAGAATCTGTTCGTTGGAGTGGAGCATATTGATAAAATCGGGCCTAAATCTTTGACAGTTAATACTTATAGTTATGTCTCTCTAAGACAATCTTTTGTGTGTGTGCAATATGTTTTAACCGAGGTAAGGAATTCATATTCCCATATTCCCAATCCAAATTATATCGATTTGATTGCTATGGTTTCGCATATTTTTATTGCTTCTGCTTTTTATTCTACAGCTATGTGTAGGAATGTGATTTTTCCGATTTATACATTTTTTCCATGGACACGTGATGGCGAACATTTTAATCTTTAAATATCAAGTCAATCATGCACTGTATATTTATTAGTTATGTAACAAAAGAGTCGTTGAACATCATTCTTTGTTTCTAGCCATATATTTTTGTGTTACGGTGCCTTATCTTGTGTGTATTTAATGTTTCACATTTTTTTTATAACATTCCTTACGTAAAAATGCCTAGCAGTCAGATTTGCTAATTAAGAACGCAATGAAAAGATCTGTTCGACCTCTGTGTGATTTCGTTTTACGAGGGCTGAGGAAAAAGTGGTAATTTTCGAACATATTCAATGTATTTTTTTATCACTATGTATCTGAAAAGATTCGGTAGGACTGAAAATACAAAGCATCTATTAATTTTTTTTACTATTGTTCCATCTGTTCAATCTTGTAAATATATGTAATTTTTTTTTAATCTTTACCATGTGAACATTTGAAGGTTATCTGCTTTTTGGCTTTTTAAATATGCCCATGCTACTTCATAGATTTGTTTCTGAAGTATATCAACGCAATTTTTCAAAATGTAAGAACGCACGAAGGTCCATACTTCAGAAACAGATCGTGAAGTCCTGTGAGGTTCTCTACAAGGTGCTAATACCAGCTGTAACTCATTCACAGAAAACCACCCTTCTTTGGAGGGGCTCTGCAGTTCTTTGGGCTTCCATGAACACTTCTTTGGGGTGACACCACCGAACTTCTTTTGTAGGAAGCCAGCCTTCTTTGGTGATTACTACCACTTCTCCGGGGCATCACCCTTCTTTGGGGTGCGGATGTAACACCTTCTTTGGAGCACCACCTACTCTTCGGCAGGGCACCACGAGAACTACTCCCTGGACTTCCCTCCGAAGCTAAGTTCTTGTTTTAAAAAAAAATAGATAGAACACAGATGTGCTGCATTCATATATATGAAATAAATCTTTATTAAACCATTGTTGTCCTGTTTTCATTTCTTGGCGGCTAGCAAGACTCACGCACACACGCACGCACCCACAGGCCCTTGTTTCATGCAATCTAAGTGAGCTGCTGGTTGCTATGGGCAATATGTTGGTTGGTGGTTCATCACCAAGCAGCGCTTTTATTGTTACAATATATTCGCAACAAAAATAGATAAAAAAGAAGACTAAGTGTGCCTTTCAAGTGTAGCGAATAACCTATCATACCATGCTTTCGAAGTATTTTTTTACTTCAACCCCTAAAAGTCACCCCCACCTTTTCTTCCAAATAGCACCCCACAGCTTTCCCTACACGAATGAGATCATTATTTTATTTAAAATCTTTTAGTGCTTTTGACTTCATACACAAACCAATTTTACTTCCCACACCGATAGGTGAGGGGAGTATTGTGATCGCGAAAATTTTCGATTTTGAGATAACACGCTTTTTGGGCGTTTTATAATGTCTACATAACGAAAATCCATGTCACTCATTTCCGTCGGTCTGTCTGTTGGTCTGTCGGTCTGTCTGTCTGTCTGTCTGTCGGTCTGTGCGCGTTTTTCTAGCCTCGTAATCTCAGTAACCGCTGCATGGATTGTGATGAAATTTGGGCAGCGATATGCTGGGGGGTCGTAGTAGGTAATGTTCCTATAATTTTGAAAATCGGTACAGGGGCGGCGGAGTAATTAGCAAAAAACAAAAAAAATTATATATTCCTAAAACTTACTTTTTAGGTGTTTTAGGGGTTCCTGATCATTTTCTACTTTTTTTTGGGGGGGGGTGAAATTGGGGTGCTTGGGGGGTGGGGGGTAGTAAATCTCAAAAATGTGTTGTACTCATAATAGGCTATCCATTGACCTGCAAAATAAAGACCTAGCGGCATAATACCCTATTTTAGGCCCATCCGAACATTGCCTCCAGAAACCAAGGGACTTAGAATTTTCTGATAAATACATAGGAATATTGCTTCAGATCGTTCTGTATTGAGTAACGTAATAGGAATGGATTTTAATGAAACTTTGTCACAGTAGTATTACCACGGCGAGGATGGAAAACGCGTATGTTCTGAAAAAATCGTGTCAGTGGCGGCGCAGCAATAATAATAAATAAAAAAAAATAAAAACGCCTCAAACTTTGTTTTTAGGCGTTTTAGGGGTTCCTGATCATTTTCTACTTTTTTTTGGGTAGGGGTGAATTTGGGGTGGTTGGGGGGTGGGGGGTTGGAAAACTGAAAAATTCGTTGTATTCATAATGGGCTGACCATTGACCTGTGAATGAAAAACCTAGCGGCATATTACACTTTTTTAGGTCCATTTGAACATTGCCTTGCTCAGTATAGAAACCAAGGGACCTTGTGATGTATACAGACATACGAGTATTGTTTTAAATCGTCCTATATTGCGTAACGCAATTATTCAATTGATTTTAACGAACTTTTGACACAGTATTACTGCCGCGGCGAGGATAGAAAACGTGTATATTTGGAAAAATCGTGTCAGTGGTGGTGCAGCAATAATAAAAAACTAAGAATATAAAAGCAGCTCACACTTCGCTTTTAGACAGTTTAGAGGCTCCTGATCGTTTTGCATCGTTCAGTTGAAGCATGCAGAATGAAAACTGTGGCGTCCTAGTTTCTAAGGAGGGAGACGTAAGAAACTATTTACGAGAGTTTTTGTGTTGGACGTTTTTTTGCGGGAGGGTGGGCGTGATTTAGTTGCAAGGGGATTTCAGATTATAGCTTCATGCAATGGGAAAGCAATAAAACGAAATCATTATTATGTGTGGGAAGTACTGAGTCAATCAACTTGACTCCATTTTTTTTTCGTAAATTCGTTATGGTAAAATAAAAATAATGTGAGGAGTTGTTTGAGGCGTAATACTTTCGTAATAAAATAGATAAAAAAGAACAATTGTTTTCGAAAGAATGTATTATAAGTCATTCATTACCTTTAAAAACCCAATTACTTTTACTTTTATCCGTTTTTTGGGTCGAGCAAATTCTTACACTATTTATGTTATGCTTATGATTTTATGAAAAAAAATAAGTTTGAGTATAGGATTTTAAATAAAATAGGGATTTATTTGTGTAGGAAAAAATATTTGGTATTATTTGAAGAACAAAAGTTGAGGGTGAGTTTTAAGGGTTGAAGTACAAAAAAAATGTTTTAAAAGCACAGTATGATAGACCCTATATTACCTTCAAAAATTCCACTCATTCCACAGTTTTTGTTTGAAATTTTTTTTGTTACGAGAATATCACGTGTCAAGGAAATTCAGGGACACGCTGTATAGAGGTTAATAAATTGACAGATGTTCAGACTATCAACCGCATGGGGAAGGGAGGGGTTGCTAGATCGTGCATGCTTGACAGCGTAGTGTGCATAGAAAATTTCGGGGGGGGGTGCATAAAAACTAAAGTTTGAACTCGACTCTAAAGGGTGCTAATGATAGACTGTAGTAGTTCCAAGGGCGCATCTCTGATCCAAATTCAAGTAGACAAATTCATATGAACAACAGCAAAACTTATATTATACAGCTCGATTCTATAGACGGTCTCCACTCTGAGATGTTGAGGAATATGCGAAGATATTTTGAATATCGCCTGTAGGTCGGTATGGAACAAAATGGCTCACATTTGTTACCTTTCTTACCATAATATTTGTACTATTTGGTGAAAATAATACTTCATTTTGATAATGGCTACACTTTTCATCAACTTCCATAATAGTGAATCAATGTTTAATCCGATTTGTTTTTTGTCAATAAATTCCTTTCAAAACGATGTATCACAAGTATGGTGGTCTTATTTAGGATTTTGAAGTAGGGATTGCTGGTGGTGAGGGGTTGATGACACAAAGATGACGTATTCGGTGGAAGAGTTCCCCTCGTCATGCAAATTGATGTGTCACGGCAATTTTTGATTTTTTCATTCATTTCAGAGATAGGGTGGGTGGCAAATTTTAGCTAGGACACAATGTATAATAGCTTTCTCAGATCTAGCGGTAATATTGGAGTGGTGGAGGGGGTGGAGAATTTACTCAGAAGTTTCTACTTTTACCAAAGATATATGGAAACTACCGAATTAAGCCACCTTGGGCCATTTTCACTTCCCACACCGATAGGCGAGGGGAGTATTGTGGTCGCGAAAATTTCCGATTTTGGGATAATACCTATGCTTTTTGAGCGTCTTATGATGTCTACATAACGAAAATCCACGTCACTCATTTCCGTCGGTCTGTCTGTCGGTCTGTCTGTCTGTCTGTCTGTCTGCCGATCTGTCTGTCTGTCGCGTTTTTCTACCCTCGTAATATCAGCAACCGCTGCTTGGATTGTGATGAAATTTGAGTACCGATATGCTTTGGGGTCCTAGTAGCTAATGCTGCTAAAATTTTGAAAATCGGTGTATCAGCGGCGGAGTATTTAGCACAAAACAAAAAAATAAATATTCCTCTAACTTGGTTTTCATGCCTTTTAGGAGTTCCTGACCATTTTCTACTTTTTTTTTGAAGGGAGTGAAACTGGGGTGGTTGGGGGGTGGGTGCGTTGTAAAATAAAAAATTTGTTGTATTTATAATAGGCTGTCCATTTACCTGTGAATGTGAGTCCACGTGGCGTAATACCCTTTTTTAAGTCCATCCAATCATTGCCTTGCCTACTACAGAAACTAAGGGACTTTACTGGTATAAATACATACGAATATTGCTTTAGACCGTTCTGTATTGAGTATCATGGAAATTATGGATTGATTTTGATGAAACTTTGCCACTGTATTGTTACCATGCCAAGGATGGAAAACCCTTGTGGTTTTTAGAAATCGTGTCAGTGGCGGCGCAGCAATAAAAAAAACTAAAAACATGAAATTAGCTCAAACTTCGTTTTTAGGCGTTTTGGGGGTTCCTGATGATTTTCTTTTTTTTTTGGGTGAGGGTGAAATTGGGGTGGTTGAGGGTGGAGGATCGCAAAACTGAAAAAGTTTTTGTATGCATAAAAGGCTCTCCATTGACCTGGGAAAAGAACCTAGCGACAAATACACCTTTTTAGGTCCATCGGAACCTTGCCTTGCTTATTATAGCAACTGAGGGACTTCGATTTTTTTCTAATGTATGTTAGGTACATACGAGTATGGCTTTACATCGTTCTGTATTGTGAAACCTGAAATTGATTTTTTTGAAATTTCGAGACAGTATTATTACCGTGGCGAGGACGGTTTTTTAAAAGTCGTATCAATGGCGGCGCAGCAATAGTAAAACAACTTAAAAGTATAAAAATAGCAAAACTTCGTTTTTAGGTAATTTGGGGGATCGTTTCGTTTCACCCAGTTGAAGCTCGTAGATAAAAATTGTGTCGTTCTAGTTCCTGCGGAGAGATTTAAGAAACTATTCACTAGAGTTTTTGTGATGTTTCTTGAGGGCAGGTGGGCAATGATTTGGTTGCAAGGGGATCTTAGACTATAGCCTCATGCAAAGGGAATAATAAAATGATATCACGCTATGTATGGGAAGTACTGAATCAATCAACTTGGCTCAATTTTTTTAATTATGTTATTAGAGGCGAAACACTGCTCAATAAAGTATGAATATAGAAGATTCTCAATCTTTGTTTTTACATTTCTTGAAGAACGCTAATCGTCACTTATTTTTTAAAGACGGAATTGGGTTAGAATGGGAGGAGGCGATAAGCTAAACTCAAAAAAGAATGTCATCCTATCAGTATGCATTTCGAGTTGCATAAATAAATATTTTATATTCAAAACCAATGCTTATTGAAGTGCTGTGACATATTATACTGCGATAGGCAGTTTATGATATATATGTAAAACGATTTGTTAGGTGAATGATAGACAGAGGGGGGAATTTTAATCAACCATTCACGTTAGTCTTTCAATGGAGGAATAACAGTATATGTTTACTGGCGTGACATCCCTCTCTCTTGAAAGGTTACGCAACTTTCGATATGATCGATACATCAGAAAGTTTTATATGTAGGTATTTTAGGAGACACCTGGTTTCCTACAATGACATACATTTTGGAGAACTGCCACTACTGATATTGGGGCTTCTAATGTGCTATTATTGTCTTTTAAAGCTGAACTAAACAAGATCTACCGCTTTAGATTTAATTTGCTTTCTTTCACATTGTGGTTTATTTATGCTCACCTGTTGTTGTAAAATTACATGTCTGGCTTCCGGATTTGACTAATACTATGGATTAATAACAGCAAAATATTTAGTACTTGTGGCGTATGCCTTTATCCTTCGACTCGCCAACGCCCCACCACTCGTCACCACTGTAAGGCACAGACTGACAGCAATCATAACAATAATAATAATAAGGACATAGATAGAGCTACTCTGCCATAGCCGTACCCTCGGTGACGTGTGCGCTCTAGGCAAGGGAAACATTCATACTTACATACAGTACTGATACTAACAAAGTTGTCTAGAAAGCTGGATAAATAGTTTTAAGGCGATGTGAGACTTTTTAATCTAAGAGCTATGATTTTTCCAACAATATGTTTGTTATTTATTTACCTATTGACCATCACCCTTAGGCCCAGTTTCACATTCGGTAGTTAACTAGAGGTTAAAAGAAAACTAGTGGCTAGTGAACACTTTGCGTTTCATATTCGGCGGTTCACGTCAAAAGCTCTAGTTATCCAGTAGTTAATGTTAACCCAAGGATAAAGTATGGGTTATCTCTGACGTTTGTTGTGGTCAACCGATGACACCTAGAACCCAGTTTCACAATCAGTGGTCACTCTGACGGTTTACTAACCTCGACCTGCGAATTAACTCGAACGATGGAACGCCTCTTGTTTCACAATCATAGAATGACGTAGGGTTAACTGACCGCGAGTTGTATTTTATTTTTAGCGGTAGGTGGTACTGTGTCCGCTATATTTGAAATTCTTCTTCTTCTTATTTCCTTTGTTAGACGTTTCGTGCTGATGTTTTGTGTTTTTCTGACAAATCTGTCAAAGAATGAGTTCGTTGAGTTGTCAGTTCCATACGATTTCCAACTTCATTTTGGTTTTTTCCACTGACGTTTTTTCATTTCATTCGCAGTTATTTAGTATTTGGGATAGACAAAAGATTTTTAGGTTGGGTTGACGTTTGGGCTGCTTGGCGTTGTAGTTGTTTCTGGGGCCTTTTTCAAATAATAGCCGTGCATGTACCCGTGTGTCAGCATCGAAAAATTAAAAAGGAACATTTCAAAAGATTAAGAAAATCTGTTCATTTTGTTAGTAGCAGTAGTACAAGCATGTAATAGAACGCAAAACAAAAGGTGCAAAAACATGGCGCGAAAAAGACAACGTCTGAGAAAAGATATGGGACGAATTTAATTGCAAATGTGAAAGAAAAATACAAAAATTTAAAATAGACCAAGGAGTCATGGTCATCATATTCCTCAAAATAATTGACTCTAGGTCGAAATATTGTTGGTCTCATTGCCTGTTCATCACTGCTATACGCATTTACATCATTACCATCCATTTCAAACAGAAAGAACGATGGAAAGCGTGAAAGTAAACGTGTAAACGATAAAATATGAAACTTCAAACGCCTAGCAAGTAGCAAAACCAAAGTGACATAACCTAATGCGCATGCGTCATCGCAAACCTGGGGTTAACTCAAGAATTTCTTAGATTCAAGTTAACTCAGAGTTAATCTCAAGTAAAATCGAAAATCACCATTTGTGAAACGTGACATCTAGGGTTAACCTCCGGTCAACACACAACCTTGAGTTAACCCATTATTGTGAAACCGGCGCTGAGCTTGCTTTAGAGGTTATAAAAACGAGTATTTTGACATTCACGTCTAAGACGTCGATGGATTGTGACTTTAGTCTATTGAGGCAAGTCAAAAATATGAATATTATTAAGGTTATGTTTATTTGACAAAGGGTGAGGTTGTATTCACAGAACACAATAATTATGACAGTACTCTGACACCCATCCGGGCTGCCAGCTTGAAAATGAATAAGCTTAACCACTGGTTTAAATTCTGAAATAGATCGATCCGATAACTACTGGTTAACTTCCACCTGTCAGTTAAGTCACTACCAGGGGTTACCAATTATGGTGAAACTGGGCCTTACGGAGGTCAAATGCTTTAAAAAAATAGTGCGTTGCCAAAAACCATACTCTTCACAATAATTATGATGATAATGTGAACGTTAACATCAATAGCCTCCATTTCAAACAAAATGCCTGTATCCGATTGACTTTGAGCTAGCAGAGAGCTGGAAATGGGAACTGACAGAGAAGGCCCAAGAACAGTATTTCCAAACGCTGTGCATACTAGAAAAACCATCTGCTCTTGACCTTTTTCAGAAGGCTAGCGTCAGCGGAATTAGAACCCATCATATGGCAGGTGTAAGAGGAGTAAAATGTCATGTCATCAGTATGAACGCGGAGCCAATAACCAAATTATCAACCACGTCTCAAGATAGTGTGTCCTGCAAGTCTATGATGAAACCCGAGGACGACTTTCTAAGATTCTATGTGATTCCTAGTTCGCGAATTTGTTTATCTATCCAATCGAAGATGCATGGTGCATTCAAACGACTGTAATAGGGATTGTGACATACTGTATGTAACAGACTGTATATGAGAAGTAAATAAACCGAGCGCTTGGTGCTGTGGTTGCCGGCATCGGCAGTCGAGGAACGGCAGGCGTAGAAGTAAGTGTGAGGTAAACATTGTCATTGTGTGTTATTGTTACGTGGCGATATAGGATAGGGCATACAGTACAATTGGCGACGAGGATAAAAGAATATCATTCAGTAGTAAGTATACAATTTAAATTTGTGGAAACAATAGAGGTAATGAGACACTGAAGTAGAAATAGATTAGAATGAAACGCCGGTTTTCCTATATGGAAAGGGGCTGCTGGTTTTCCTATATGGAAATGAGCTAGAAAGATAGCCTGTTTTCTACATGAAAAGGGCCTGAGAAAATTGCTGGTCTTCCTATATGGAAAAGAGCTAGAAAATTCCTGGTCTTCCTATATGGAAAGAGTTAGAAACTCTGTTAAGAACCAGAGGTATGAAATATTGTTTTCTTAAGCAAATGGAGAATATCCATCAGAACATTTTACGATAATTGAGTCAGCCTGCCAGTAATGAATGGTTGTTTATATGTATAAATATATTGGCTCCTGAGCGGCGGCGGCGCATTCTTTTGGAAAAAACGTAGGTACGTAGTATAAATACTGCATCGTACCGAAAAAACTTGGTACTTTATTTCACTGGCTAGATATATTCTACGCCATAATAATGAACTATGCCTGATTTAATATGTGTCTTTGGACTATTTTGAAATGAAGGATTTTATAACAATAATGATAACAGAGATATACTATATGTATGCATATTATGTGAATATATTTTAGGAAAATGGCCACTGTCTCTATGCCATCCTTGGAAAATTTCGACTGTGATGGAGATCAAAGTTCGGTGGGACTGCGATGGCAAAAGTGGAAGAGAGCCTTGCAAATTTACCTTGATGCTGCAGGCATTGAAAATTCTGATAAAAGAAAAGCAGTACTATTGCATTTCGGAGGAATTGGACTTCAGGAAATTTTTTACAATTTACCAGGAGCGGATGTAACCGATAATGAGAACAGCTACGATATTGCTATAGAAAAATTAGACGATTACTTTACGCCTAGACAAAGCAAGGTAAAATAAATAATAAATTAATTATCTGATGATCGTGTATTATTATTATTCTTATTATTAAACAACAGATAAGAGTTGAGCCTATTTCTATAAACTCAGAACAGAGCATAACGTAAAATTAGAGTAAATTAGAGTACAGGGATATTGGAGACAGGCATTAAATTGTCACAACAAAAAAAAAAAAAAAAAAAAAAAAAAGAAGAGAATAAGAGAAAAAAAACTTGCCCAAATTGTTTTTAAAATTATTCACATTGGTAGAGTTCACGACAAATCCTGGCAGATTATTCCAGCGGTCTAAAATTCTATTGGAGTATGATAATTGCAATGTTACAGGTTTATGAAAGGCATTTGTTTAGACTTCTGAAACAAGAAAATGGCGAGAAATTCGAAAAATTTCTCATTAGGCTTCGCCACCAAGCAGCAAAATGCCAATTTTCAACAAGTTTAGAGGAGCAGCTTGTCGATCAAATAACCGAAAAGTGTTTGTCAACGGATCTAAGGAAAAAGATTTTAGCCATGGGAGATACAGCAAGTCTGAACACAATAATTGCTGAGGCTAACTCACTGGAGACGATCGAGAGGCAGATGTCAGAGTTTAATGAAAAGCCACTGGCATCGACAAGTGGCATTATCAATGCTGTTGCTACAAGGAAGAATAAAAGGTAGTATACACGTACAATAATTATGATATATATTCGAATAAAAGATAACATCTAATACGATTTCAGACAAAACCAAAAATGCACTCGTTGTGGACTAGAAGACCACGGGAAACAACATCAGTGCAAAGCGGAAAATGTTATTTGCCACAATTGCAAAAAACTTGGTCATTACGCAAGATGCTGCTTCCACAACAGGAATTTCACAAGTAAAACGAAAAACCAGCATTTTGGATCTGCTAAGAGGTTTAAACCATCAAAACCAATCACAACTTCTAATGTTAGTTACGTCGAGGCTGAGGAGGATCACGTTTTCCACCTAGATAACAACGACGATAAAGTTGAGTGTGAGGTAGGAGGTGTTTTCATAACTATGTTGATAGATTCTGGCAGTAAATGTAATATAATCTCTGACAAAACCTGGGAGTACCTAAAGAAGTCAAAAGTTAAAGTGCTAAATCAGTTAAAAAACCCCAATAAAATTCTTTTTGCATATGGTTCTAAAGACCCTCTACAAATTTTAGGTTGCTTTGATAGTATTATAAGAATCTCAAATAATCAAGAATTAGCAACATTTTATGTTATAAAGGATGGTAAGAAAAATTTATTAGGAAAAGACACTGCTATAGCCTTAAATGTTTTGAGAATAGGGTTAGATATAAATAATGTAAACATAACACCATTTCCCAAAATAAAGGATGTCACGATTGATATTCCCGTAGACAAAACTATTACACCAGTAAGTCAACCCTATAGAAGGATCCCTATCCCTTTAGAGTCAAAGATTAACAAAAAATTAGAGGAACTACTTGCTTTAGATATTATTGAGGAAGTAAAAGGGCCATCGGAGTGGGTATCGCCCATGGTGCCAGTGCTCAAAGAAAACGGGGATGTAAGGATTTGCATTGATATGAGAAGGGCAAATTTGGCCATATTAAGAGAAAATCACCCCCTTCCAACAATGAACTCTCTCTTGCCACATTTACGCACAGCGAAGTATTTTTCCCTACTGGACATCAAAAACGCTTTCCACCAAATAGAAATTTCGGCTAAGTCGCGTTATATCACAACATTTATCAGTAGTAAAGGACTCTATAGATACAAACGACTTCTATTTGGAATAAATACTGCTCCAGAAATCTTCCAAAAAACTATGGAAAAAATCTTACTGCCATGTGAGGGAACCTTGAATTTTATCGACGACATACTCATATTTGGAAAAACTAAAGGAGAACATGACATACGACTTCAACATACAAGAAACGTATTACGAGAATACAATGTACTACTTAATGAAGAAAAATGTATTTTTGGAGTTACAGAAATTAAATTTCTAGGTCACACACTTTCAGAAAAAGGTGTCAGACCTTTAAACTCATATATAGATAGTATAAAAACGTTCAGAAAACCTTCAAACATTGATGAAGTCCATAGTTTTCTAGGACTGATTAATTTTATCGGCAAATGGATTCCCAATTTAGCAACGTTAACCGAACCACTAAGACAACTACTCAGACTAAAACTGCCTAAGCACTCAAACATTGGGAAATACTGGGGAAATGAACAAAATGAAAGTTTTATAAGGTTGAAAGAGGCACTGTCAAACATAAACTCATTGGGATACTATGACCCAGACCATAAAACCCAAGTTGTAGCCGACGCTAGTCCCGTAGGACTAGGGGCAGTCCTCATTCAAATTGGGGAAAAGGGACCTAGAATAATAGCATTCGGAAACAAAAGCTTAACGGATGTAGAAAAACGCTATTGTCAGACGGAAAAAGAAGCATTAGCCCTGGTTTGGGCGGTCGAACATTTCCAGATTTACCTCATTGGAAAAGAATTTGAGCTTGTCACAGATCACAAGCCACTAGAAACTATATTTGGACCCAGATCCCGGCCATGTGCCCGAATAGAGAGATGGGTTTTGAGACTACAATCATTTAGATTTAAAATCGTTTATCAACCTGGAAAATCAAATATTGCTGACCCCCTGTCAAGATTATGTCAATCACATTCTTACTCAAAATTTACTGATCATGATTACGTGCAACAAATAATAGAATATGCCCGGCCAGTAGCAGTGAGCATAAAAGAAATCAGGGAAGCTTCGGAAAATGATGATGAAATTTTAAAACTCAAGGAAGGCATGAACAGCAATATATGGCAAGATCCAGTAAAACACTGCAAAATATTCCAAGAAGAGTTCTGTTTCAACGATGGAATTCTGTTAAGAGGAGGTAGAATCGTTATACCTATTAAGCTTAGACAACGTGTACTGGATGCTGCCCACGAAGGACATCCGGGAATTGTATCGATGAAAGGCAGACTTCGCACAAAAGTATGGTGGCCAAAAATCGATGAACACGCAGAGAAGCGAGTCAAATCTTGTAAGGGGTGTACTTTAGTTTCTACTTCAACTGTACCACATCCTATGAAGAGAAGAGAAATGCCTTCGGGGCCATGGATAGACGTAGCTATTGACTATATGGGACCACTACCTAGTGGTGATTATCTTTTTGTCATCATTGATTATTTCAGCAGATACAAAGAGATCAAGATAACAAAGAATATAACTTCGACAAATACAATAAAGATCCTCAAGGAAATATTTTCTAGACTAGGATTTCCAGTTTCAATTACCGCTGATAATGGGAGGCAATTCATTAGCGAGGAAATGAAAACTTTCTGCAATGAAAACGCTATCAAACTTTACCACACCATACCTTACTGGCCACAAATGAATGGCGAGGTAGAACGACAGAATAGAGCTATCCTCAAAAGGCTGAAGATTAGTCAAGCACAAAAAAGCAACTGGCAACAGGACTTGTATGATTACCAAATAATGTACAATAGTACTCCACATTCGGTCACAGGAAAAACTCCAAGTGAGCTGTTTCTAAGAAGACAGTTTAAAGATAAAGTCCCCAGTGCTACGCATTCAGAAACTATCGTAACTGATCAAGAGGCAATAGACAGAGATCAGATTGAAAAGCAAAAAGGCAAGGAATACGGAGACCGGAAACGAAGAGCAAATGAAGGCATTGATATCAACTTAGGTGACCATGTGTACCAAAAAACATTAATAAAGGCTAACAAAGTCACGCCTGACTTCGACCCTACACCACACACAATTGTGAAGAAAAAGGGAGGTGATGTGGTGATTAGAGATGATAGCTCGGGACAGGAATACCGTAGAAACATACTACACCTGAAAAAAGTAGAAGGACACTGGAAAGTAAGCGATGACCATTGTCAGTGAACAAATCCAAACGGTAAACAGCAGTTCATTTGAAAACTGTAAATGACACTAATTTGCGAAGCTATTCATCCATCCTTTATAACACTATCACACTCATAAGCTTTCCTGTAAGTCTATGTAATAACCCTTATTTAAATTGCAGGACTACGAATTCTAAATAAGATAGTTTCGATAAAATTTGTCTAAATGTGTTACTAGTTACCGATGTAATTGTAGTTTAGTTATAATATACATATGTGTTATATTACTTATATACGTAATTTTATAATCTTAATTTTGTTACTTTCCAAATGTATATATATGTATGTGTAGGTATATATTATTCTGTATTACTAGCATTTAAGGTGAAATATATATTTTGAACAGCTGTTAGGGTTTAGTTACTATTTAAAAAGAAGAAAGAGATGTGACATACTGTATGTAACAGACTGTATATGAGAAGTAAATAAACCGAGCGCTTGGTGCTGTGGTTGCCGGCATCGGCAGTCGAGGAACGGCAGGCGTAGAAGTAAGTGTGAGGTAAACATTGTCATTGTGTGTTATTGTTACGTGGCGATATAGGATAGGGCATACAGTACAGGGATGTTTCACTTGGTGTACCTCAAGTGTCAATTTTGGGCCCTTTAATATTCATATGTTTTGTAATATTGCAATCCAAAATCTCTATGTTGACCATTGGCAGCATTTAATGCCGACATACCTGAAGAACTGATGTCTAGGACGGATCAAGTATGTCACAAAAGCCATGGTTTTATTCACTCATGTAAAACACAATCTCTTTGACCTTGAAGATGACAACGGATTAATCCATGAATACTTCGCGAAGAAATCGTCGATGTAAAATGGGTATTAGAAACTTCGTTTATAAATTCGACTGTAGTGCTTAATGAGCTACTGTTTCTAAAGAGAACCATACTGTAATTCAACAAAATGATGCGTGTGTCTGAAATATAGTATATAACATGCGCTTCTTCATTAGTTTTCCCACAATATTCGAGAATATGCTCAATACTGATATTGGTCTGTAATTGTCCACATCTTTTTACCTGCTTTCAGCTCGTTTGGAGAAATGCGTGTAGCAGCAACATTATTTATTAACTTGGTTAAATTTTTTAATAACTTCTTTAAATTAAATATATCTCTGAATGTAATTCCATCGCACCCTGGTGCTGAGTTTTTCTTTAGACCGAGTATGATTTCCTTTCAATGCTACTTGGAATTTTCTCGCCCCTTTCTAAATCATTAGATCTAACAATAGGTATTGCACTTTCTATGCCATTAACAATATTAGGAAAGTGATCGTTAAGATGATTAACAATTTCAAACTTATTTTGTGTTTCCTGTTAGTCCTTGATCATACATTCAGAGTTTTACTTGCTTTATTGTTGATAAATCTATTTCCAAAGCCCGAGTGTGTTTTGATATTTGTGCCTACTAGCTTCATAATTAAATAAAACATGTGGACGACGAACGAGGTAGACCTTGTTCTAGGAACTTCTACGACTCAAGCGGTTGTTGTTCATACATTTGAATATTTTGATTTATTTAATTTTGTAAGCTTCCATTTCAGAAGAATTGACATGTGACATATCATTTTAGACATAAAGACACATTCTCTGCCAATTGGTGCTATCAAATTTATGTGTTACATTTTTTTGCCCCCCCCCCTCCCCACTCCCGTTTTCCACCACCCATTGTCCGATCGGCAGCAAAACCATGCTAACTCGAAAGAAAATTTATTAATTAATTATAATTTTTAATTAAAAATTTTAGCATTAAGAACAAAAATACAGTTTTTGGTCTCGCTGCGATGATAAAAAAGGGGTGGCGTGGGGGGTGGAGGTAACTCAAAAAATAACGTCATAACATGAAATTATAATAGAACCACAATAAAGGGCATGTTTTATTATGTCGAAAACGATACCGCGTACGCCGCAAAACTTTTTAAATGGCAAAATAAAAATTCATAAAGGTAGCAAATTTTCGAATTGTAAAATTGCAATAACTACCACAAAAATGATCCAAGTAATTTTAAACTTTACTGTCATAAAGAGATTTTTGTGCTCCACCTTTTGGTCCACCTTTAGTGCAAATCTATGATTTAATGGTAGGGGGCAGTGGGGGTTACTCGAAAAAACAACAATACAACATAGCATTTTATTTTCAGAGAATTAGTGAGGAGGTGATTTTACCTTGGAAATGACACCTGGCCCGTTGATTTCGTAAAATTTGCGAAAACTGGCCGATTCCAATAACTTACCCCTCCTTTGTCGGGGAAGTCAAAAAACATAAGAAATAAGATAAATCTCAGTAAATACGATCTGCTCAATGCTATACGATAAATAGGTAAAGCACTCTGCAGTTAAGGACAAAGTTTAGTAAGGATGACGTCAATTTTAATATGCACTAATTAATTGATATAAGTTATACCTAAAAGGCACAGCAATCCAGAAGAAGCTTCTATAATAAAAATATTAACGATAAAATCGTATCAGCTGAACGTGCATCAATAAAAGCAATAAAGCTCGGCTAACGTGCGACCTAAAAACAAGCAGCAATAAAAGCCTAAAAAAAATAGAGAAAGGCGAAACAAACCGGGGTTCAGCTGACGGCGACGGCGATCGGCGATCGGCATTCGGCGCGCTCACGTGGAGTTTCCTCTGAACTCCCAACTCCCAGCTCGGGTGCACCATTCACCGGAAACGAAAATCCATAGGCGAATGCCACCGATGCGGCCGACTCGACGCTCGCCAGCGTCGCGGCGCCGCGTCGCGCCGCCTCTTGTGACGTCATAGCGCCGTCATTCATCTCGACGGTGCGCGTCATACTCCCGGCTATTAGCCCGGTAGCATATTACATCCATTTGGATTTGGAGTGACGGGTTTTGACTACGTTTCTTATCAAAAATAAAGCCGGCAGAAAATTTCAACTGTCCAAAAGAGGCACACACATAAAAAGAAATTCTCAAGTCAAGAATCGTGATATTCTTGTAAATACATACAACAAGAATATCGGTTCTCACTCTATGAAAGAATATTTGATGAGAAAATTATAGAAAATTTGTATCAAGACTAATATATTTTTGATTTATATACTTATTTTAAAGAAATATGTTCCGAAAGAAAATATATTTTTCCTTGCAACCAAGGCTATAATAATTTAATAACAAATATTTCATAATTTTATATCAAGATTATCATTTTTTCCAGCGGTGTCCAATTTACTTCTATCAAAAATATAGACAGCTTGCACATGCGAACCTTCGTTTACAATATGATAATCATGGTTTGAAAATGAACGCTGTTTTACAAGCACACTCTATATTTGTATCAAGTAAATCATTAATTTGATGTCTACCAACGTCGGAGTGCGCAGGCGCGCAGCGTGTCACGGGTCAACTCTAACCTCTCCACCCTCTCAACTCAACAGCCTGTTGCCCGTCCGCGTCCGCGCTGCCATTATCGGTTTTCGGATTGTCGCACTCGCCGCCGTCTTTAGCACCGTAGCGTAATACCTGCATCCTGGATCCTGCATAGTAGCACATAATAGTATCTAGTAAAACTGTTAAAAATTGCCATTGCCACGTGATACCCGTGATACCACGGTCAACCATCAGTCATCGAATCTGCTGGTAGTGCTGGTCCACCGCCATTTGAGTCGCGTCCCAGTTCCCATCAGCTTCCTTATCACTGGATCTGTCCAACCATGTAGTAGTAGTATAGTAGTATAGCGTTTGCGAGCAGACAGAAGGAATTCTGCCGGTGTCTGCTCGCACATGTTTCACATGTTTATTAAACATGGAAAAATTGATGCTCTCTATTTCCGTCAATCGACCTATGGCGCACTGATGATCGCTAATAAGCGTGAAACAGCTGTCTGCGTTCTGGTGGATTGACGGAAGTATAGAGCAACCCTCGTAGTATAGCGTTTATTGTAAATATAAAATAAATAAAATACAATAAACAACAAGTGACCCAAAAAAAGTTAAGAACTTGTGCTTGGGTATAAGTAATTATTATAAAATGGAAACAACAAATAAGGGCTAATTCAGGAATATTTATATTTAAATATTATGTATTCCATATATATCAGTAATAATAGGTATTGCATATGTCTACAAGTTGGTGAATTTTAGTGCGCTTATTATTTACTATCCATTGTTTTAAACCATACTTGAATGAATTTAAAGGCACTAGACATTTTATGCTTTCTGGTATCTCATTGTATAGTCTTGGAGCAAGAAATGTATGACATCGTAATAAAGTATTTTTTCTTGCTTTTGGTACAACATTACATGCATATCATATTTATGTTCGTGTTTTGTCAAGTTTGATTTATTTTTATATTGGTAAATACCTAATGACATGAAAAATGTTTGGCGGATATCCAGAATTTTTGTTTTAGAAAATAACAAGTCACTAGGATATGTACATTTCACTTTATATAAAATTTTTATTAAACGTTTTTGTATAATTTCTATTGCTTTTATATTATTTTTACATGCTGCGCCCCACACCACAATAAAATATCGTATATGACTATGAACAAGTGCTTCGTATACAATGATCATCTGTTCATAGGTAAGTATAGTGGAAAGGAGTTTAAATTTGCTTATAACGTAACGAATCTTTTTGACAACATATTCGGTATGTTCTTTCCATTTGATATGGCAATCTAGATATATTCCTAAGTACTTGATACTGGTGACCATTGATATAGAAGGTACCTGTTTACAACTGATTTGTAAGTTGGTGTATTTCGGTAAGCCGTTTGCGTATGATGCGAATGGAACAAAGTGAGTCTTGTTGAAATTGACTGTTAAAAGTCGACTACTGAACCAGTTGAACATTTTTTTAGAACCATTTTCAGCCTTTGATTTTAATACTTCCCAACTTTCAGCAGAAAATATAACAGCTGTATCGTCTGCAAAACTCACTATATCTCCGCTCACATCAACCGCAAATAGATGATTTATATATATGTTAAAGAATAATGGTCCCAGTACCGTTCCTTGAGGAACACCGCATGTTATAGGCAATGGAGAACTAGAGCATTTGTTTATCATAACAGTTTGTGTTCTATTACTTAAATAACTTTTAATTAGATGATAGATTTGACCCCGTATACCATAATTTTGTAAAGTTTTCATGAGTATCATATGATCAACTGTGTCAAATGCTTTTGCTAGGTCAACAAATACACATAATGTTGGAATATTTCTGTCTACATTTTTGCATAGTTCTTCGATTACCTACATATGTCACCGCATCTTCAGTAGATTTATTTTTTTTGAAACCGAACTGTTTATCAGAAAATATGTTATATTTCTCTAAAAATTCTGTCAATTTGTTCTTTATTATATTTTCAAAAACCTTTGCCAAACAGGAGATAATTGAGATAGGTCTATAATTGGATAAATCATATTCATCACCAGTTTTATGTACAGGCATCACAGTCGCAATTTTGAGTATAGATGGAAAAATACCCTTTTCCAGACAACAATTAATTATTCTAGTGAATGGCTCCGAAATCAGATGTGCTACGATTTTGAGTGTTTCAGCAGTTAAATTGTCTATTCCAGGTGTTTTGCCATTTTTCAGCAGCATTATTGAATTAATTACTTCTTGTTCAGTGATTTCTTGTACTACAATGGAGTTTGAGAGTCTGATTGTTTGTGTGTCTAGGTATCGGATACTTGATTTAATTTTTTCTGCTAGACGTTTACCAATAGAGCAAAAGTATCGGTTAAATTCATTACTAATATTTAAGTTAGTGTTCAACATGTCTCCACTTTGAGACATAATTTTACCAATGTCTTTACCAGAGTTATTTACACCTATAACGTTATTCACACATTTCCATAGCTTTTGTGTATCGTTGGTATGGTTCATGATTTTATCTTGATAATATGACAATTTTCTAGCTCTGATTAAATTTGTAAGCTTATTATGATATTTTTTATATTTTTCTTTATTTTCTACTGACGGATCATTTATCATTATTTTGTAAAGCCTATTTTTTTCATTTACGGAATTTATTAAAGCAGCAGTGATCCATTCTTTTCTTTTCTGTTTGTTCTTTTTTATTCTCACTTTTGTTGTACAATTTTTAATGTGTGTTGTCAGAGTTGTAATGAATGTTTCTGTTGATTTTTCAATTTCACTAGCGAAATACACCTCATTCCACGATTCATTTTTTAGTTCATTTAAAAGTTTATTTTTATTTAAGTATTCTTTGTATCGTAACATTTCACTATTAAGTGGATTATTTGTTCCTGGAAGTAGTATCTGTAGTACTTGAGAAAAATGATCTGTAATTGATGTTTCAACGATAACGGGAATTATTCTCACATCTTTAATTTTGTTATTAATAAATATGTGATCAATGCACGATTTTGTACTATCAGTTATTCGAGTGTAGCTGTTTATTGCAGATGTGAAGCCATGAATGCTTAAAATATTAAGATAGTCCTGAATGTTGGTTTCTTCTCCAAGAATATTGATATTTATATCACCTATTATAACATGCATATCTGCAGATATGCACGTTGCAAGATAGTGATTGAGATTTTCAACAAATTCATTTACGAGTGTTTGTGGTGATCTATATATGCACTTAATCAAAATTCTTTTATTACACTTAGTGAAGTATATCTGAACGATTTTGATATTCCCAATAATAAATGTATTATAACTATGTAAAGTATTTTCTCTTATATACACTACCACTCCATCATTTTGATTCACATCGCCATTGTTGTACACTAATGTGTATCCATCAAGCTTATACAACGATATATCATCTAGCTTCCAGGTTTCAGATAGAATTATAAAATCTAAACTAAAATTAAGTTCACTTAGTAGTAATTTAAGTTCATCTAAATTTTTGTTTAAACTCCTAATGTTCATATGAAACATATGCAAACTATTCTTACTTTTTGTAATATTTAGTAGGTTATTGAGATCATGTGTGTCTTGAGCAGTATGAGTATTAAATGTTTCGATTTTAAAATCTCTAATATAACTATCCATTTAATACTTTATGTATAATTATTATCTACTTTTATTTTCGTTCAATCAAATATAGTTCAAAATTCAATGTTAGAAAGGTACTGAGATTGAAAATATTTGTAAGTAGGACATTTCTGATCGTCGGATGTGTGGGTAACATCGTAATTCCTATTAAGGGTCTCATTATAATATGTACAATTACAACATTTCACTAAATTTTGTTTACATGATTTACTTTCATGATTTTGACCACATATCGCACAAACATGTGAATTTAGACAGTGTTTTTCTGTATGATTGAATCGTTGACATTTCCGACATTGCAGTACTTTATTATTTTCGTAAACGTTTAAAACTTGGAAATCATCCAATAGTTTACTACTATAGTTTTCAAAAATATTCCTGAAACCCTTACCTGATATTTCAGCATAAATTATATACATTTTTTTCTTTGTTATATATCTAATGTAGGTGACTTTAATTTCATTTTCTTGTAAAAAAGGATCTTGTTTAAGTATGGTTTCTTCTATTTGTTCCACTGTAGGCGTCTCATCAGATTTAAAACCCGAAATTTGAATTTTTGGCTTGAACGTCTTCGGTTCCGTAATTTTGTATTTTTTTGGTAATTTCTGACCCATTTCTTCTTTCATTTTGCAGCAATCGTTTTCTTCTATATGTACTTCTACGCAACCGTTTTTCATATTGCGAACATTTTCTACTCGTAGCTTAAGATTTTGTAAATTTATGTGTTTAGTTAAGTCATTTCTAGTTTCATGACACGGTTGGATTACGTCAGGCTTTACAATGATCTTTTTCAGTTTTCTTTCTTTCTTTTCAGTATTATTTTTCGTAATTTCTGCATACGATAACCTGTTGCAACCTTTTTCCTCCAAGTGATCAGGTCTTTTGACTACTGAATCTAAGGTGTCTACTATAGAGTCTTTTGGTGCAATATTAGATGTAATCAATTAATATTGTTCCAATAAACGTCTACTTTCACTTGTAATTTGGCATATAAGATTATCTTTTTCTGTTAATATTTCCTTTAGGTATTTATTTTCATACCCATTTTGGTCTTTTGTTATAATCGGTGAAGCTTCATCTGTGTTTTGAGAATTTTTATTTCTTTTCTTCCTATTCATACTGTATGCACATAGGCATTGGGATAGACGTTGACTTCAGTTGACTTCCACTGACCTTGACGTTTTATCTTGAACTGTCAAAATATCAATACAAATATGGCCGATCGAACCTCTTACACAGTTTCTCCCGGGCTGCCTTTATGTCCAGCGATACAATTCAACTTAACAATACCTTAGCACAGCAGTTATCCAAAATTTGTGACTTCTGTTAGAAAAAACGGTAGGTGTAACAAGGAAGAGCTTTTTAGAACGTAAGTGTAGTAAGTAGATGTGCCTTTTTGTATGAGCTATTAAAAAAATTGGGATGCGTAGACCTGACTCATGTGTTCCTAGATAAGTACTAAGTATATTAAATGTGATTTAAGAAATTTTGCAAAACTATTTCTCCAGAAAGTTTCTACATGCTCATAGAAGAGTTTGAATGCTAAAATTGATACTATTAGACTCCTCGTCCAAGAATATCACAACTTTAGAATAAAGTTGAGCTACTTGCGTCAAGTTTATGAAATTCTCCCAGTTAAGGTTATGAAATGCTTCAGTCAAAATTATGAAATACTTCGGTCAAGATTACCATACGCTTGATTTAAGATTTTGGAATTCTTACTATCAAGAACTTCCCAGTTTTGCAATGAAGATATTTTCTCAATCTAACCCTTATATGGTCAAAGATATCATATTCTCACTTTAGGATTAGCATAACTTTGCGCGTATAGGAAGTTATGGTATACTTGAATTAAAGCATCTGTGCTCCATCTAAGAGATTATTTTTATGTGTGCATATTTGTTTATCTGTGTGCTTTACAGTTGAGTCGTTCCATCGAAAAGTCTTCTTATCCAGTTTACCCAATTTTTACAAATGAAGAAAATCGTTTTTTGTACATAATAATTATACTAGCGGTGCATATATTTTTTTATGTATTGATAACGGCAACGGTGTTTCTCTTTTGAAGAGAACTGATATAAATAACAACAGTTTCAAGTTTTTGACGCAAAAACATCGCCACATGAAGGCATATAAAAAGAAACAGATGATTTAATCTAAACTCAAGACTTCTTTCATTCAACACAAGAATTAAGGGTGTTTTTAAGTATCAGAAAGGAAACTAATTCTGGTTGTACAACACAAAAGAATGTAGTCAAGTTGATTGACTCAGTACTTCCCACACATTCCGATGATAACAGTTTTATTATTTTTCCATAGCACGAAGCTATAGTCTAGATGCCCTGGCAATCAAATCGTCGCTCGCTCGACCGCAAAAAAGTGTTTTGTTCTACTAGGTACCTCTTTCACAGGCCGATTGACAATTCATCATGAATACAACAAATTTTTGAGCCACTCCAACCTCAGTCCCACTCAAAAAAAGTAGAAAATGATCAGGAACCCCTAAAACGCCTAGAAACGCAGTTTGAGCTGTTTCCATATCTTTGGTTTTTTTAATATTGCTGCTGCTGCTGAACGATTTCTAAAAATCAGACGTATTTTCCATCCTCGCCAAAGCTGTAATACTGTGCCGGAATTTCATGACTTCAATTCAGTAGTTTCCACACTATAAACTACAGAACGTTCTAAAGCAATACTCGTGTGTATACATCAGAGAATTCCCTTGGTTCCTGTAATAGACAAGGCAATGTTCGGATGGACCTAAAAAAGTGTATTTTACCGCTAGGTCTTTCCTTCTCAGGTCACTGGACAGCCTATTATGATTACAACAAGTTTTTCAGCTTTACAACCCCCCACCCCCAAACCACCCCAATTTCACTCCCACCCAAAAAAAAGTAGAAAACGGTCAGGAACCCCTAAAACGACTAAAAACGAAGTTTGAGGAATATTTGGAATTTTTCGTGTTTTGCTAATTACTCCGCCGCCCATAAACCGATTTCCAAAATTGTAGCAACATTATCTACTACGACCCCATACCATATCGCTACCCAAATTTCATCAAAATCCATGCAGCGGTTACTGAGATTAGGTGGCTAGAAAAACGTCAACAGACAGACAGTCAGACCGACAGACAGACCGACGGAAATGAGTGACGTGGTTTTTAGTTATGTAGGCATCATAAAACGCCCAAAAAGTATATTATCTCAAAATCGAAAATTTTCGCGATCACAATACTCCCCTCACCTATCGGTGTGGGAAGTAAAATAAGGTTGTTCTCAAGTAACAGAAAGCAAACTAAAACCTAGGTTTTCTACTTCCATTGTAGTAAAATATGAGTCTCCATAATATTGTTAATATTATTTTTACTTTTGATAATAATACCCACTATATCAATTTTGTTCTAAACAAGATAACAAAACGTGATATTTATGATACAGCAGCTCATAACACACTAAAACACGCAACACCGGCTACACGTCTGCCAACCGTTCAAAGCAATGTGATTGGTCAGTGGAATAAGGGAACTTTTTGTGCGACATTCTGAATGGATTAGGCGAGTTTTGGAGAGATTTTTGATTTTCTTCTTCATTTTGCTGTTGGTTAAGGCAAGTTCCGGAACGATATTTTCTACTGAAAACGTAGAGTTTATGCCAAAGATTCCAATTCCGAGGTTAGTACAATTTTCGTAAAAAGTGGATGAGACGACTTTTGAAATGGAACGACTCAGTTTCAGATTGTTGATGAACTAACTAAAGACGCATCCCAACTATTATAGCAAAGATGCACTATAATCCGCGAGCAAAAGGACTGTTCAGTTGTAAAGTTGTACTATTGTTTCATAACCGCTAATTTGCTGCTTAATGCTGTCCAAAATAGCATTGCTCCCTGCAGCATATTTCTTCGACGAAATACTGTAGATCTGGTAAAAGGAATATTCTCAAATAAACTGAAAATAGGTGTCGACGATACAAATCAGATAATGACTGCATACAGGGTTGGCGTAAATTCCGGTAATCGACCGAGGCACATCATCGTAACGATGAAAAGTGTTTATTATAAAAATGTTGTATATGGTAAGAAAAGGGCCCTGAAGGGCACCGGTATCATAGTGAAGGGGGACCTAACCATTGGCCGTTTGAAAACGGTGAAAGAAGCGTCAGAAAAATATGGATTCAAAAATGTGTGGACTTTTAACGGTAACATTTTCGCTAAAACTGAAGATGGTGTAAAAAAAATAACATTGAACTATTCCGCCTAACTGTTTTGTCGGATGTGTACTTGCTTTTCTCGTATATCTACTTTAATTACTTTGTGTTTTTAGTTTAGTTTTTAGTTACCAATAAAAAAATTTCGTTGGGTCACCTAAACATGCAGTCTTTAGTTCCTAAGTTTAACGACTTGAAATACTATTTAGAAGATAAGAACTTTGATATACTGGCTATTTCTGAGACCTGGTTATCAAATACATACAGTTGTGATGATCTTAAAATACCAGGATATAATCTAATAAGAAAAGATCGTAGCTTTGGTAGAGGTGGTGGTGTTTTGCTATATTTGCGTAATATGTTTAAATATGTTATTGTGGATGTTCCGGGCGATATTGAACAACTATTTGTAAGAATAACTTATAATAAGTTTAACACTGTTATTGGTGTAGTATATAAGCCTCCAAACGTGAATTATAAACACTTCATAGAGACATCACTAACCACCGGCATGTCTTATTCTGACAATATCATTTGTGTTGGCGACGTCAATGTTAACTTTTTAGATCAACATTCTGGAGCAACCAAATATTTTAATAACATGCTAGCTTCCATAGAAATGAGACAACTAATCTCAGAAGCTACTCATATAACACCAAATTCTAGTTCGTTAATAGATGTGATACTGTGCAATAAAGAATCTCTTATTGAATCAACTCTTCTTTGTAGCTCCGAATTTTCTATGCATGACTGTGTCAGTTGCTTGTTTGAAATCAACAAACCAGTTCCTCAGCCCAAGATGTATACTTATAGGGATTTTAGTGGTTTTGATGCGGATTGCTTTCTTAATGATCTTTTCAACGCAGGTCTTGACCAGATATTTCATATACATGACATTGATGGAAAAGTAGACAGGTTCAACGCAATTTTACGTTACCTATACAATAAGCATGTCCCCCTTAAAACCATAAAGATTACAAGGCAAAAGGTTCCTTGGGTAAACGAGGAGATAAAACAGATAATGAGAAACAGAGATAAAGCTAAACTGAAACTGAGGAGAAACCATACACCGTCAAATTTCAATGAATATAAAAATCTCAAAAATCAGGTAAATCATAAAATTGCTCTAGAAAAACGCAAGTATTTTGATCAAATATCAAATAGCAGCAGCAAAGAGTTATGGAAAGAGTTACGAAAGTTAAACATTAAAAGCAAAACGAAAAATAATGTGGACACCTTAATCCATGACCCAAATATCGTCAATGACTTCTTTGTAGATAGTATCCCCGATAGCCCTCATAATACTAATCTAATTGAGTTTTACGAGAAAAATCGTATTTGTGAAAAACAGTTTTCCTTCAGCCTGGTGAATGAATCTTTAATTGCATATACCTTAAATTCCATAAAAAATACGGCCCCAGGCTCTGATGGCATGAATATATCATTCATAAAAATGTGCTGCCCATATATATACTCACCTTTCTTGTAAATATAATAAATAGTATTATTGTCACTTCAAAATTTCCTACTTCATGGAAAAATGCTTCGATTATACCCATACCTAAGCTCAGCGATCCTAAAAGTCTCTCTGACCTCAGGCCCATAAGTATCTTATGTGGATTATCAAAACTTACTGAAAAAGTACTGGCTCGTCAATTTATCAAACACTTAGATGAAAATAAGATATTGCCATCTACACAGTCAGGTTTCCGTTCTGGGTACAGTTGCACAACAGCTTTACTTCATATAACTGATGATATTATTCAAGCCTTGGACAGCGATTACTGCACAATATTGGTCATGTTAGACTTTAGCAAAGCATTTGATACTCTCAACCATTCAACGCTATTAGCTACTTTGAAGTCATGTGGCCTTACAGATGAGTCATTATTGCTTTTTAAATCATATCTACAAAATCGTACCCAGTCTGTAAAACTCGAGGATAAAATTTCACAACGCCGAATAGTTAAATCGGGTTTTCCACAGGGATCTATTCTGGGCCCATTACTTTTCACGCTCTACACAAGCCAATTTCATAAATGCATTCAACACTGTTCTATACATACATATGTGGATGATACTCAAATTTATTTATCTTTTCCAATTGCTGATGTAGATACTATGAACAATAATCTAAACATTGATCTAAATTGTCTGGCAGACGTAGCAGCTGATCATTCTCTTCTTCTACATCCTTCCAAATCAGTAGCGTTAGTATTTGCAAAGAAAACAGTTCGAACTTATCTAGAGTCTAAAGTCAACATCAGTATCAATAATAACACTATAAATATTCTAGACAAGACGAAAAATCTTGGATTGATAATTGATCGAGATCTGCGGTTTAGAGATCATATTTCGTGGAACATACAGAGGAGTTATGCATCTTTGAGGCTACTTTATCCCCATAAAACGTATCTGCCAATAGAGACAAAAAAAGGTTGTGTGATAGTTTAGTGCTCTCACAGTTCAATTTTTGTTCAGCAGTATTTGCTCCATGCTTAGATCGAGACACTTTGAATCGCGTACAGCGTGTTCAGAATTCATGCATAAGATTCATTTATGGCATAAGAAAGTTTGACCATGTATCACATAGGCTAAAAGATCTGAGGTGGCTTCCTATGGAAGATAGATTCAATGTTCATGCTATATGTCTTTTTCATAAAATAATAACAACCAAAACTCCTTCATACTTGTATCAAAAAATTTCATTTCACACAAACATTCACGATCTAAATACTAGAAATAAAAATTTAATTGTTGTTGAATCTCATAAAACTACCTTATTTCAGAGAAGTTTCAGGTTTTCAATCTATAAATTATACAATTCCGTACCATTATCTTTTAAGAACGAAAGTCTCAGAAAATTCAAGGTTTTGATTATTGAACACTTTTTTAAAACTGTAGTTGTCTGATCTTGTAACTATCATGTTAACTTAGTTTTAGGTTTTTAGGTGACCCCCCATACATGTGCTCGTTTTCGTTTATGTGTGTCTTAGATGTTAGATTTAGACTAGTGGTTTTTTTGATGCTATACCAGGTATGCTGTTATTATCAAGGGTTGAGTGGTAGAGCACTTAATGTGAACTCGCCCTTGCGGTTTTCCTTTTACTGTAATAATTCTTATGTCTCTTCTGTTGTTATAATTATTGTTCAGTGGGAAAATAAAGCATTTATTATTATTATTATTATTAAATATTCAGAACGCTCTTGTGGCAAGTTTATACTACAATCATATTATGCGATAAATTTGTAGCTAGTATATGAGGGATTCTATTCCAAAGCTCGTCTTGTCCACTTGGCATAATTTTTCACAAAGCGCGAAAAGCCTTTTAATGGAAGTACATAAATTGAGATAACAAAAAATTGATAAGTGGAAGCATTATCACAACGGGGGTAGTATTTCAGCACTGGTTCAAATTTAGTTTTCTTCATGTCGGAGATATTTACAAAAATAAAATGGATAAGGCGAGCTTTAACGTGTTAGCTTGAATAAAGCAAGTTATGAAATTATAAAACGTGTCACAATAGTAATATTTATATTAATTTAATGAAAAATCAGGTAAATAAAAATATTCATTATCCATATTGTGGCCAAAAAGACAACTTTTTTCTAAAAACACTGTCGCAATAATACTACATCTTCTTTACTCAGCAGCAAGTAAAATAGCTTTGAATATGATCGCTTGATTCGCCACACAAATGCCGAATTTCTATTAGTCGCCCGGGATAAAGCAAGTTTTGGAATGATATAGGCGGTGGATAATGCAAGTTGGAATGATGCAGCAACTTTTATATGTTTCTAACACAGGATGTGGGAACTTGTTTAAAGTGGTTTATCACATAGGTGACTATTCATATAAGACATAGACATCGCTATCTCATTTTTCGTAAAAAGTGGATAAGGCGAGTTTTGGAATGGAACCCCTCATATAAATGCTTATTAAAGCATTTCTGCGCATCATATCACCTGTCCACCAAAAGTAGCTACGTCAGAGCTGTGTAAGAATGACTTTCTGAGCTGTTCTGTTCCTTTTGTAGAATTTATACAACAAATCTTCGTCTTATTGCTTTAGCATCCGAAATGTGTGTTCTTGTCAGCACATTGCTCTTAGCAGTAGCTTTTATACAACTGTTGTTTAATAGCTGTTAAAAGCTGTTAAAGGCAACTAGCGATTACCGAGCAAATAATCTTAGCTGGTATATTTTTGTTGTTTAATGTATCTAGAAGCAGCCGTGCAGCGTCTAAATTTCTGATGAGCTTTTTAGGTTATTGGTTCGCATTTGTGAATAAATAGCTACAATTTCTGATTTTTCGAAGTGTAAAAAAGTGAAAAGGATTGCCGCATTCGATAGAAAAACGTGATTTAGAACAATTATTGGTTTAAAGATTTGGAACCCTTTGAAAAAGCATCGCAATGTTTCATAAAAGCCCTCCAACTGCATGACAGATTATTAATGTAGGACATCCATACAAACAATGTTGCTCTATAACAAAATTATTTAAGTAAGTTAAAGGAGTAGGTTTTGTATAACAGCCCCATATCTACTGCTAGTGGAGTGAAATCGCAATTCGGTGACGTACGGCTCGACTCGTCTGTAGCCTAGTATATGATGGCCGGGGCGGGGCGACTTGCGGTTGTGAGTTCAGAGCTACGCCAAATTGGCGACAATTAAATATTGATGATGCTTTGCCACTCATGAATATCATAACTAGCGGCTGTACTGGTGAATTAATATGTCCAAGCTTTGGAAGCCTTTAATTTTGTTTCAATAGTAGCGAAGTATAAATTTTTATATATAAATGTTTTCGAAGTGTAGCAATGATTGTGAGAAAGATGTAATTTTGTACTTCAAAATTAAAATTCAATATGGAGCAGTGTTGAAATAACCATCAAATACCGAGCGCGTGAAAAATTCCTCATTATTTTATGAAAATTGCGCAGTAAAATTCCGTAACGAAATTGAGCCCTCTGGATGCAAGCTGTTGGATTTGTTAAGGATACTACTAAAGATTATTAATGGCCAATACAGGGTGAGTCTAGCTCAACGCCTTGGACTCTTGTGACCAAACTATAACACTTTTTAGAAAATTAGCTCTGCGAGTGTATGTAGGTCAAGTTAGATTACATTTTGAAAATAATGCCTTTTATAATAAAAGGGTGCCGTATCAAAGTTATGTTTTTTTAAATGTAACACCCTGTATATTATTGAATATTTAGATTCCCGGATCGATTCTAGTGTAACTTTATGTATCACACGTGGGACTTAAAGTGAACCGCTTAGGTGCAAATCACTATTTTTGGTATATGTAGATATCAGAGAAAAATGTAAGATCGCAGCAATTATAAAACCTAGAGGGCTGTGATATTTCACTAAACATGAAATGCGCCAGCTTAGGTTTGACGGTCAAGTTTGAATTACATTTGTACTTGGATAAATCGGTAGACCAGTACTGTTCGGACGCTCATCGAGAGCGGTCGTTTTCCGGTATATTCTGCGAATATTAGTTTGTGCCTATTGTGATTTAGATTTGTGCCTACATAATGCCACCCCCTCCTTACGAGGAGGGAGACCCTCCACCGGACGCGCGTAAGAGTGCGAGGATTGAAAATGTGGGTGTTTTTGATTTAACTTATGATGATGAATCTGAGAGCAACCTTAGTTCCAACGAGGCGGATGCCTCCAAAACTTCCACAAGAAAATCTGGAAATGATACCAATGCTGAGAGTATGGATATCCGCCCGGCTAATTCCAAGGTATCCAGTTTTGCAGAAAAGAGAAAAACGAAACTCGCTTGTTTAATCTGCAAAAAGATAAGTACTATTCCTCTGATAATATTTACGTTTATATCGAAAAGGTTAATTCCGAAAATATTGGAAGGTTACACCCTATGTATGTTGGACATATTTTATATCAAGTTGAAAATTGGTGATTTGATTAAGTCTATAAGCCATGTAGGTATCAATCGAATTAAAGTAGGAGTTAAATCCATTAAAGATGCTAACAATCTAGTTTCAAATCCTTCACTTGTAAAAGAAAACCTTAGGGCATACATTCCTAACAACTTACTCTCCCGTAAAGGATTGATTAAAGGAGTAGACACTTATTTCAACGAAGACTACTTGATGGAAAATTTAAATTCCAATATTGATATTCTGGAGGTCCGTCGTTTAAAAAGAAAAATTTTGAACAATGGCGAAACACAGTTAATACCCAGACAAATGGTTGTTATCACTTTCGACGGTAACGTCATTCCGAAAGAAGTTAGCATTAACAGTGTATTATTTCCAGTAGAGCCATTTATACAAAGAGTCATACAATGTTTTAAATGCCTTCGTTTTGGTCATGTTTCATCTCAGTGCCGTACCACATACACAAGGTGTTTAAATTGCGGGCAAGTCAAAGAAGCTGACCATAATTGTGGAGATGATAATGTTTACTGTATATCTTGTAAAAATACAACACACAATTCTACCTAAAAAAATGTCCGTGTTTTCAGGATCAACAGAAAATTAAAAAAATGATGGCTAACTCAAATTTATCTTATTTTGAAGCAAGAAAAAATATCGAATCTTCATACGCCACAAGAGTAATTAGCGGAAATCGTTATCAGGTTTTAGAAAATTTGAATGAAATGCCTGCAGCTACATCAAACACGAACAACAAAACAACTATTCATAACACAAAACACTCACAAAATTCACGACAATTTACCCATAACTCGAGTAATTCAAATAAAAAGCGTAAAGTGCAATCACCCCCCGCCAAAGTTCCAGAACCAATGTTCCCTTTTACACCAGGTCCTTCTACCTCTGTGTTATCAAACTCTACATATCAACTCAACATTTCAGATAAAGAACAAATGGTTGAAATACTATCCAAATTATTTTTGTCTGTTGTGAACAGCACAACAAACCTTAATGACCTTAAAGAATTTGATGAAGAATCTCTTAAAAGTGAAGTTAGAATAATATTAAATAATTCTCGGCTAGCTAGTGGGGTCTACTGCACACAGCTAGCTTAATTCATATATATAAGGCAAGAAAAAGTATGATCAAGCTAATGCAATGGAATGCACGTTCAGCAGTAGCCAATAGGAATAGTTTGATCCACTTCCTCAGCGAAAATAAAATTGACATAGCTTTAATTAGTGAGACATGGTTCAAACCAAATTCTAATGTTCGGTTTCGTGGGTACAGCATAATCCGGAGGGACAGGTTTGATGTTAAAGCAGGTGTCGCAATTTTTGTTAAACATGGTTTACAATTCAAGGAGTTAGATTTCAGTCTTTTTCCCAATACTGATATACTAGTTTGTGGTATATCATTGAAATATAATGATTTATCTATTTCCATCGTTTCTGTATATAAACCACCAAATGTTCAATCTAACTCGTCCGATTGGGAAGCAATTCTTTCAAGGTCAGAATCGACTACGATAATTGGTGGTGACTTCAATGCTCAATGTCAAATGTGGGGTTCAGGTCGCGATAATGCTGCGGGCAACCAAATTATGGAATTTTGTGAATCGAGCAACTTAGTAATCATGAACGATGGAATACCAACAAGAATGGTCGCACCTGGTATTCAAAACTCAGCACCTGATATTTCCATCTGTTCAGCTAATATATGTCAAATATCTACTTGGGAGGTTAAAAATGATCCACTTGGTTCGGACCATTTCCCAATATTAATGACCTTCAACCTGGATATCGGTTCAAATGAACTTATACACCCAAAGTACAAGTGGAATGTTGAAAAGGCAGATTGGGCCTCATACAGAAGCTTACTAGAAACTTCCTTTGATGAGTTACCTGTTTTCACCTCCGCGAATGACAAATATAGGTACCTCCTAGACCGTATTAATCAGATAAGTGAACGATGCATACCTACATATAAACCATATAAAATTAAAAATCGGGCCCCAGCTCCATGGTGGGATGAAGAATGTGCCCGCGCTATAGAGGAAAGAAAAACTGCTATGAGATTATATCAAGAAAACTGTAACATCGAAAATTTCATAAAATGCAAAAAGATATTTTCTGAAAGTAAAAAGATGTTCAAACTGAAGTCTAGAAAATCGTGGAGTACATGGGTCTCAAGGCTAAATAAGAATACGCCACTTAAGGAAATATGGAAACAAGCATACCAATTCAACAACAAAAATGTGAAAATTACGACTGGCTTGAGCAATTTCACATAAACTGCTCTCCCTTAACAGCTGGATCAAATTTGGGGACGCGTCCTAGCTTTACTCGTGATAACCTGTTTGGTCAACCTTTTACCCCTCGAGAATTAGAACTTGCCCTAAAAGAAAACTCAAACACATCTCCTGGCTATGATGAAGTCAAATATCCAATGTTGATACATCTTCCCAACATAGTGAAACAACTCTTATTAGAGATTTTTAATGATGTATGGCTAAAAGGGGAAGCTATTGAGGACTGGAAAAAGGTGGTAATAGTACCTATCTTGAAGCTACAAAAAAACCCAAATATAGCCGAATCCTATCGACCAATATCTCTACTATCATGTATATTTAAAACTTTCGAGAGAATGGTTAAAAGAAGATTAGAGTGGTTTTTGAACTTTAATAAACTCCCAGCCAGGCAATATGGATTTAGACACAATTTTGGTACAGATGATGCATTGGCTAGAGTCGTCACTGATATACAGTGCTGTTTTTCACGAAACAACTATCTAGGTGCTGTGTTTCTTGACATTGCAGGAGCTTATGATAATGTAGACCTGAGAATTTTAAAAGAAAAGTTGACAAAATTCGGTCTACCATCACATGTTAGTCATACTATGGCACAGATGTACTGAAATAGAATGGTATATGTAAGAGATAAGACAAACAATAAAATTGGTCCTCGTTGTGTTTATGCGGGACTACCACAAGGCGCAGTTTTAAGCCCGATCATCTTCAATATGTACACTGCAGATTTGCACCACCTCGATGCGAAAACTCAATGTGTACAGTACGCTGACGATATATGTGTTTATATTGAATGTAAGACTCTTGAACAATGTCAACGAGAATTAAACATAGCAATGACGTTATATCTGGAATGGGTTGCAAGTAATGGTCTTGTTGTATCCGAAGAGAAATCCAGAGTATGTGTCTTTTCTCGTCGTAATCTACAAATACAACCAAGAATTACCTTAGGAGGCTTGACTTTGGAAGTGGTAAATGAAATAAAGTATCTTGGGATAATACTAGACAAGAAATTGACTTGGAAGTGTCATATAAATGCTATCATTACAAAGTGCAATAAAGGCCTGAATTTCTTCAATATGATAGCAAAAACTTGGTGGGGTGTTGATCAGAAAATTGCATTTATGTTCTACAGGTCATACATCAGATCTATAATCGATTATGGTGCACTTTTATATAGTTCAGCCAGCAACGCACTGCTTAAAAAATTAGATGTTATACAGAATAAGTTTCTAAGAAAATGTTTGGGAGCAATGAGATCCTCACCAACTGAAGTTCTACGAGTGGAAGCAACGGAACCCCCTCTGAACCTCCGAAGAGAAATGCTGGCATGCAATTTCGTTCTCAAATGCCATCTAAAAAGCTCCGAGTTAGTGAACAAGCTGAGTCAGCTGAACGTCTTCGATTTGACAAATCGCTACTGGCAAAAGAAAAACTCTCCTTCCCTAGTTTTAGCATTCCGCCAGTTACATTATATTGAGTCAACAACAACTAATCCACCTCAGCGATATGATTATTTTGATTCCATCGCAGATATTTCTGTAATTACGCCCCAGTATGAATTGAATCCAGTTTATAATAATAGGATGCTTGGTGCGATTTGCGAGGAAAACGATCCTTCAAACATGACAATATATACGGATGCATCCAAAAACTCAAGTGGTACTGGGTGCGCTGCCCCAGTACGGATTTTTCATTATTATTTAAACTACCTTTTGAAGTATCTATATACTCAGCAGAAGCAATTGCTATCATTCGAGCACTAAAGTTTGTACTGGGAAAGCAAGTAGTAAAAGCAACAATAATATCTGATTCGTTGTCTGTCCTAACCGCCCTTAAAATGAGTCACAAAACTAGTAACATCTATCTCCTTCAAATCAGGTATTTGCTAACCCAATTGAAGTATGAAGGTAAAATATGCCAATTTATATGGGTGCCAGGTCGCAGAGGAATTGTCCATAATGAAAAAGTTGATGCCTTGGCAAAAGACAGTATTTTGTCAGGAAATGACATCAATATTCCAGTCAGTATTGAAGATCGAATTGCTATTTCAAAAAGGAACATTCGCTCCAAGTGGACCTATGAGTGGCAGCAATATTGTTTCACGAACCCAACAAGATATACAAAAGTCCACCCACTATTCCACGTCTATATTGGCATAATAACTTCAAAATTCCCAGGAAATATATATCGATCATCATCCGTCTGAAAATCGGACATGGTTTCTTTCCAGCTCATTTGGCCAGATTGAAACTCGTTCCATCAAGCATGTGTTCTCACTGTTCAGTTGAAGGTGATATTGAACATATTGTATTTGGCTGTTCTCAGACCATCATACATTCTAATGTCTTATACAATGAACTCATTGAACGTGGTATACCGACCCCTTACAATACAGCCTTTTTATTATCCCTCAGCAGGTTTGACGTTATATCATCGTTGATTAAGTTTTTTAAAAATTCTGGGACTAAGATCTGAATTGTGTCTGTATTATGTGATAGTTACCCTTTGTTTTAACCTCTGTGTAATTAGTCCTTCCTACCGTGGCCTATGTTTTTGTATGTGACTATGAACAAATGCCTTGACGGGCCCCTAGGCGAGAAGACTTATGTGACCCTGTCTTTCCCCTATATCCCCCTCATCCTTCCAATAGCGTCGATTAGGTGAATTTTCATATCGATAGGTATAGTAGATACTCAAACACTTTTACACTGTTCCGTCTGATGTGCTGTTTGTCCACGGGACCGAATAAAGTAAAAACAAATTGAATAAAATGATTTTGGCTGATGGAAGTGAGTCCTAGTGCCATTAAAAAAAAAATCGGTAGACTAATTAAGGAGGCTTCAATCAGAAATAAATTGATTTTTTCAAATGGGAATGTCCAATTATTTTTATAGAGTCGAATGTGAAATTTGATAGCCTTTCTAATGATATAGGTACGGTTATGAGTATCAATCTCTGGTAGTTTTCATTTAATTTGAAATTAGCTGGCTATGAAATACAAACAAAATACCATTTAAGCGGAAGAAATCAACCAACTTAGCAGAAAGGTACAGACGAGCTAGAGTAACGAGTTAAAATTATAAAAACGGCGTACTACAAATCAAGTCTAATAAGAAATAACAGAGGTAACACATCTAAAGTGAAAAAGCAGCAGGAGTATGACAGAAATGGATATTTTACACAGCATATAAGCTACTACAATATACTCAAGATTGACAATTCACAAAACCATTAAAATTTGGAAACTAAAGGAAATCTATCACCGATGGCAGTTTAGTAGCATCAGAATAACATTTCACATTTAATGATTCAAAAAAGTATTAGTTTCTGTCCAGTCAAAAGTAACGATACCTCCATGAGCAAGATCGCAGAAAATGAAGGGGTGAATTAAAAATCTGTTCAAATTACAAAATATGGTTTACCTGGAGAAAAATTAAAATCCGATTTGTCAGTATTCCTTTTTTTGCGATCTTGATAACAACTGAAAAATTTGAAGTGCTACAATGGGATAGTCAGGGGTATCGTTACTTTTGACTTTGACGAAAATGACTATTGTTTTATACCATTAATGTGAAATTATATGCTTCATTTCAAAGGTCTTAGTGGTTTTGGAAATGTTTAACCTCCAATACATTGCAGTAGCTAGTAGGCTGCAAAAGTTATCCATTTCTGTCGCACTCCAGCTTCGCTTTGACCTTAGCCAAGTTAACGCCATTGTTTCTAGTTAGAGTTGATTGGTTGTAGGGAATTTTTATAATCTTGTCCCTTTTCTTTAGTTTTTTTGTACCTTTCTGCTAATTTAGCTGTTTTCTTCGATCTGAACACGTTTCTGTTTATATTTTATGGCCTGCTAGTTTTGATTGAAACCTCGAAATTAAGTGAAAACTAACAGAGATTGATATTCACAACCGTATATCACTAGAAAGCCTAAAAATTTGCACATTTGTCCGTATAAAAAAATTAAGCATTCCCATTTGAAAAAATTTATAACTCCTCCTCCAGCAATCTGACTGGTTTTTTTCAGTCATATTTACCTACAGAAACAAAACCTACTGTTTGCTGCACGAGATTTTTGAGAATAATTAAAGACATATACAAATAAAGCGTAAAAATTACACATTTTTGTCATAAAGTGGTTCCGGCATTGTAGTATTGCACTGAAAGGTTGGCCTGTTTGTACAGAATGTTAAATCAAAACTTCAGTACGATTCATCAAATAGTTTGGATAATATTACACATGCTTATCACACCCAGCCTTTTCTTTACAAGGCTATGAGACAAAAAACGATCACAAAGGAAGATTCAAACTTCGTATTTAATTTAAAAAAAATGGTGAAAAATAGTTTTAAACATTGCAAAGTGATTTAACGGTAATGCTTTAGTTTTGTGCTTATAGACAAATAGAATAACTTTTTTTAGCTGTTGGCTTTACATAATTATTTTTCCCACATCTGAAAAATTGGCATTTCTATATGTACGTTAAAAAAATTATCGTAGGTCAATATGGGTCAAAGTTAGCCTTTGTTTATAACAGTTAAGGAGCCTAATTAGGTCCTTTATAAGATAAGGATCTTTGCACGTTTGCACGTTGGACTTGGCTTGTGGATCCGTGCGCTCAAAAAATGAAATATAAAACTTAAATTTAGACGGGTTTGTTATACCTCTGGGAATTGTTGATGAATTTTGATTATTTTTTTAATTGGTCTGTACTCTTTGTACACATCACACGTACTACAAATACGTTTGAAGAATTAAAATCTTACTAAAGTATTTTTTCCTGTCTAAAGCATATTATCGTGGTAATGATAAAAAGCAGTGTAAGTCGTGTTTTCTCAGAATTTGCTTTGGGGGGAGGGGAATTGCACCCATTTTATGTGTTCTTAGCCATCAGTGGATATTTTATTTTTCAGGATACGTGGATATATTGATGGGCCAGTGAAGTGCAATGAATTGCCCCTACTACTTTGAGCTATTTGATCTAGTTCAAAGAAGACCGTATGGATGACATCGCTTAAAAGCCTCACTTCCAGCTGATTTCTCATGTTAATATATCAAGGAAAACCGAACCATACAACCGCAACATTAATTTCAGGGTTTTTAGAGCTTGGATTAATTTTCCAAGTTATGTCCTTTTCGAATCTGTAAATGTTGGCCCATTCAAGGGCTGCGCCAATAAACTTCCATATACAGGGTGTCCCACGACGATTAAGACAAGCAATATATCGGAACTGGGCAGTAGTAGCGAATTATAATTTTGGGGGTTTAAATTGGAGCAAATATAGTATCTTCTCTTATTACTGCGTGACCCAATGAGGTATTTGTTTTTGATCACGTGACGTCCGATTCAAATTTTTTAATGGGACACCCTGTATATTTCTGACTTTTTGTATTCCTCCCGATAAAACAATTCCAACGAACTGCACTCTTGGGATCTAAAGTGATTAGTTCAAGAGCTACAGGTACCTAAAGATTGTACCAGTACCATTGACTATAACATGTACCCTTACAGTTAAATTACTTCAGTAATGTTTCATAATGGTAGTCGTATAGTCCTTTAAGTACCTGTAGCTCTTGAATTAATCACTATAGACCCCAAGTGTGCTAGTTTGTTGGAATTATTTTATCGAGAGGAACACAAAAATTCACAAATATACAGGGTGTCCCATTAAAAATTTGGAATCGGATGTCACGTGACCAAAGACAAATACCTCATTGGGTGACACAATAATGAGAGGAGATACTATTTACTCTAACTTACACTCCCAAAATTATAATTCGCTACTATTGCCCAGTTCCGATATATTGCTTGTCTTAATCGTCGTGGGACACCCTGTATAAAATAGCAAGAAATGTCAGTTGTCGTCGACCCTACAAAGAGTCGCCACCGGCCGTGAGCCATCATCGTCTCATTTATTCACAGAGGTCTTCAGTTGTGCGACAATGCTTAATAAGAATCTACAGAAGTCATCATATTTAATGTTCGCATTTTGCACACAGCGCTAATGCAGCTGTAATTTTTCAAGAACCGCTCATATCCGACCCTGTCCCTAACGATACGTAAGCCATTCATACTTCACCATCTACAGGGTTATTCACGTTATTCGACACGGAGCATTATGGCTAAACTAGTTGATAAAAAAGAAAATAATAATTTCGGATGGATAGAGACCCATAAAGGCTACATTTTAAAAATATTTTTATGTTATACAGGGTGTCCCAAGGTGTAAGGAATTTTTATCATCTTGTTTCTTTAGTCTAGTTCGTGTGTATTTTTCAGATAAGTTAGTTGTTTTCTTCTACATGAACAGGTTCTTGTTTATATTTCATGGCCTGCTACGTTTCTTATAGGTAGGAAGATTGAAAAACGCCGATTTCTTTGAACATTTAAAATTAAATGAAAACCAGAGACTGATGTTTACAACCTTATATCGTTAGAAAGGCTATCAAATTCTACGTTTAAGCTTATAAAAGAAACTGGGCATTCCCATTTGAAAAAATCAAATTATCGCTGATCGAAGTTTCCTTAATTAATCGACCGATTTGTCCAAGCATAAACGTAATTTAAATTGGACAGTCTCATCTAAGCTGACGCATTTTATGCTTAGTAACACGGTAAAGTCACAGCCTTCCAAATTTTATAGTCTCTGCGATATTCAATTTTTTCCTGATATCTACTTATACAGAAAATGGTGATTTACACCTGAACAGTTCGCTTTAAGTCCCATATATGATACATAAGGTCACACTAGAATTCACCAAGGAATCTAAAGATGTAATAATATACGGGGTGTTCTATTCAAAAAAACATAACTTTGATACTTTTCGTGTTTTTGGGACATCCTGTATAACATGAAAATATTTTTAAAATGTAGCCTTTATGGGTCTCAATCTATCTGAAATTATTATTTTCTTTTTATCGAATACTCTAGCCATAATGTTCCGTGTCGAATAACGTAAATAACCCTGTATAGTTATAGGTGCTGAAGTTTGCTGAAAAAGAGTACCATCAGAGAGCAAAACAACATTTTAACAGCTTTATTGAAAACACTTATAAATCTACGTTAGACCAAATGTATTCATTTCTTTTCCTGTAGCTTTCGTCAGGCGAATTTCCTAAGGATAGTAAAGAACGAGTAAGCTGTGCGACATATCTGCAAAATAAAGAGTTTCTTATAGTGAGTCGAGTCAGAAACACCAAATGCATAACAAATGTCTGTCAAGCTGACTAGTACTAGAACAAAAGTAGGCACATTAATTATTATTTTGGAACAATATATCGAAAACATACTAAAACATACATGTTTCCCTAAATATATAACCATCTTCAGGGAACGATTTAGACTAAATTCTGTTAAACTGCCTAGTTATTGCTTCATATACCCTATTTGTATTGTGCAACCAACCATAACGTATTACCCACACGTCAGATAGGTAATCCTTAGAAAACAAAAGCGAATAGCAACCGGGCCTTTGTTTAGGATTTTAAAGTTGAGTAATTACCTAATTTTATTATCTTACTTGTTTATTTTTTATTTCAACAGGTAGGACCCAATTACAGGAAATTCGCAAATAATGTAATTAGAGTTATATCAAACAGATACGGTATAGCACCTAAGTATACGGATTGATAGATTAATTATGGTGGTCTATAGTGCTACCAGATACCAACGATTCATGATACTTAACTGCTGACATACAGTTATCACTATGAACTTCACAATTCTTCAAAGTAGAACTGAATAGTATGGTATACAGCGAAGGCATTAATTAATATAATGTTGAAAGGCATTACACCAAACTGTAGTTGGATTTCGATTCCCCAGCGTTGAGGCACAAAAATTGTGTTTAGCTAGTGAATACAGACAATCAATTTTACTATGAATTAACCAAGGTATTGTGGCAGAAACCTCTCTCAGGATTGAAACCTTTGTTTTTAAGTACGGATCTTCAAGCTATTTATATTAGAGGAGTCTTTCCAATTCTTATTCAAAAGCTAAGCCACCTAGATGCCGCTGATGACATATCATGCGGTGGTTGAAGGCTAATCTGCAGTCAAAAATTTCTCCAAGATCCTTTTAAACAACATTTCTTTATAACATATCCACTAGTGTTGTAATTGTCACATGTTCTTCCTTTAAACCTAGAACTTGTAAGTCTTCTGGTTTGCACTATGTAAGATTTATTCCAATCAATACAGCCAGACATACATATTTCGTACCCATCAAGATTTTCAACCTTATCCTTTTGGTTGCCCTACAACTCTTTAAATTTCGAACCAGACTAATGTTTCGCTCATTTCTAAGACTATTTGTTTATTTAGGATCGAAGGGTGCTGACAAAAACTTGATTTCAATATGGTCAAAAATCTAAGTTGAGCTGAAGCTCCTCAAAATTTGTGTATGATTGGAAAAATTAGCTTAGCATTAAATGTTCGGTAATCACATTGAAGTGAGGCTCCTGGAGAACAGTTCTATAATACTTGGTAGTATATTGGTATATATACAAAGAATCCTGAATAAGGTCGAGGATTTTTGATATACTTTTATGTTGGCTGATTACTCCACTTGCGAAGCGAATCTTTTGGAAGAACATAACCCGCTCAAGGTTGAAAGTTGCTTACCGATATGAACAACGGAATAGACATTGTAAATGTCCCAGCACCAAGAGTCACTTTTAAAGGCTTGTTCGTAACTACCATGAACAGAATCAATGTTTGCTGAAGTGACCGATCACTTCCGACCCAATCTGTATGGAATATGGCTCTTGATAAATCATTGCTCTAAAACATTTCATGGTTAATAGATACTATTTGTTATGCATGTGATTAACTTTTCAACATATCAACCTAAGGTTGGATAGTTTCTACTACTTAGCCACTAAACAAATGCATTTCTATGGTGTATTCATTTTATTTCCATTGGGTGTATTCATTTTATTTTCTTATTTCGGAAATTACGTGTTTTAATGGATTCTAGATCAAGGAAGACTTCAAAAGACCCTTTGAGTTCAAAGTTCAGAACACTAAAATGACTACTGCCGCGACAAAAATGTTACAAGTTAGTCTGCCAGGTGTGAATGTGGAAGCACCGCCTAGAGATGACAACGATACATCGGTTATCGAAAACATCGACGTATCGAATACTAGATAATCGATGTTTTAGAAGTGAAAAATCTTGGTGTGATCCTTGATCAGAATCTTAGTTTTGAGTCTCATTTAACAGCAACGCTGCGCGTATGCTATTTTAAAAACTTGGCATGGCGTTACAAATATATTATACGTATCAACCCTGCGACATAAAGTGAACAATGATTAGATCATGAATAATGAGTAATATTATTAATATTAGTTAAGGTAGTGTGGTGTAGTATAACTTTCTAACCGAATTTAACAAAAAAAGATTCAAATTCTTCAAAACTATGCCTTAGGTATTCTCATCCACACATAGCGAAATACGAAAGTAAAACTCCCCACTATATTTCACTAGGCATATTCAAATGTAGTTGTAAAACCGAACTTTATTACGCTTGTTTGCTGTACAAAATCCTCACTTTTTTAATACCCACGTATGTACATTTTTCAATTAAGCATGTCAACTATGGTCATAGTGCTGTTCTACGCCAGATAAAACCACTAAATATACCTTAGCATCGCTCTAAGGGGTTCAGGTCTCTTTTCTCTGACGTCCCATCTACGTTGATCAACAACTACACTGAACTGTTTAAAATGGACAGTCTGTCAAAAATTAGAATTACTTATAAATTGAGCATATCTGTTTCTAAATTATATAATGCCACCTTATTTTATATGTGTATTTTTAATACCAAGGGAGCTTATGGCCAGAAAACCTAATCTATATGAGAAATTCTTGGGGTTGTGTCCAAAATTTTGAAAAATGACTGTGGACTACTGGCCACTACATAAAGAAGACTCTGGTGTTAACTGCCAAGCTTTCGGCAATGCTTATTGCCATCTTTAGGGCTTTAACGTTGAAGTTTGCCAATGTAAAACAGCATTGCATTCAGTACAACGACTTTAAAATACCAGCTCTACTGTAATCGTCACAATTTCAAAAAATTTGCTATGCTATTATGGTGTGTTCAACAAGCAGGTTAGGAACAAACAACATATAAATGTAAAAATACAAAAAACACAAACGACCTTTACATGCTGTTTAAGTAACATTTTTCAAAATTTTGGGCACAGCCCCAAGGATTTCTCATCTAGATTGTGTATTTTTACGTATTCCACATTTGGATCATTGCTATATGTAACGTGTTTCTTTTTATTTAAATTTTTTTGTTTCATTAGGAACCATTTACTTTAGCTGTCAAGTATTAAAACATGTAGCGACGATAAATGTATTATTATTTTCATTATCCATTGTTACGATACCTCTACCAGTAGTACATCAAATATTTTTGAGGTCCTTCGGGTCCTTTTGATGCAAGCAGAGCATTATTTTTATCTTTATTTATAATTATTACAATTATGTGCGTACCATGTTGCTCAATTCACTATGTTATTATTATATTTATAAACAAAAAAGGTGCAGCCCTTGCTATTGTTACATTACCCAGTGACTACTCCTCACACCGTGACGTGAGCAATGATTCGGTCTCCGAATCGTGCACCCTAAGTAGGTGAAGGGACCCAAGGATGACTGCCTTCTGCATTCAGGCAGCTAAGATGTGCGCGGCCGCACAGCACACCGGTATTTGGCGCAGTGCAGAGAGCAAGATATTCCTCATTCCACCAAGTGATCCAATGACCATATCTAGCAAACTTACAGTGTAGTCTAGGCAGAGCCTGCGAAGTTGTCCGAGCAGTATGTGCCGAAAACTCTAGTTATAGAGTTTTCGGCACATGCTGAGAGTTCGTTAGAACATCGACTTCTGTTGATGTCCGAGAAGGACAATGTCAAGCTTGTTTGGCTGTACAAGCTGCTCGAGCGTAGGGAACGATTAGTTCCAGTATCTCTCGTTCTCCACAACGGGCTCTATATCCCCTTGAGCGTATGGCAGTACCGGTGTTTCATCGATACCGTATGGGTGTCTTAAATGACAGAAGAGCACTCACAGTTAAGGCGTTGTGTTGTGCCAATGGACGTAACCCGTCCCAGCGTACGTATTATTACACGCCAAAAAGAGGTGCATAAGTGTCTCTAGCGCCTGTCGGCAAGCTATATATCGGATGTCGGGTACATCTACACTCATAACCCTATTACGGTAAAAACAAGGGTATTCTGGATGTTAAATACGTGGGTTTAAAATATAACCGTAAATTAAATTTAAACTGATAAAGTTATGTTTATCGTCCAAATTATTATATCGCTCAAAAGTCAAAGCTCATATCATATATGCTCTCATAAAGCATGCAGATAACGTCAAATGATGAGACGATAAATATCGTGCTACAATTTATGATTGCTAGGCATAGCTAGCATGGACTAATGACTTTCATGCCAGAAATTTCTTGTATACCTTGCGTTATTCCCCTATAATAGGAGGCTCAGGTAAGGTTAGGTTGAAAATAAGCGAGACGATTATGCTTCCTTCCACTGCAACCCTGGTATGTTTATTGAGGCTCACACCTATTTAGAGTTCAACGTATAATCCACACCTCTCGTGGGTCGTGATGGTTGAAACTTGAAGTCAGTAGGGTGAATCCAAAAGTCAACGTGCAACCTAGCTCATTCCAATACTGGTGCTCCATTGTTTCATCCAACCATAATGCGTGGATCATGCCTCTTCCATTCTATGATCCTCGGGGGGCCTAACTAGAGGATTATGGTATGAACACCTTCGAGTGTAGTAGCTCTGATGTATTTCACCAGTGCAGGAGTGCTTTCATCTCTGCTCAATCTGAGATGGTTTTCTTAGCGATGAACACAGATTTGCTTCTTTCTTTTACGAGTGTGTCGGTCAATGACCTGAAGCCCAAGCCAAGGTTACTTTGTTCCTTGTCTCAAGTTCCTTGAAGAGATGTATGCAGTGAAAATATTTCCATGGATTTGCTTATCAGAGGTCTTTTGATTAGCTCCCTGACTCCCAATTCTTTGGATATCATTTCTGCTTGGAAGATTCTACTATTTCCGAGGTATCGATGCCGTCGAGGTAATTGAGTTGATGTTTATCCGAGTCTAAACATCGATGTCTTTTGAAAAATTGAACCCGGTTGAATAGTACACACAAGATAAAAGATAGATACTTCATAGTATTGATAAGCTCTGGCCCAGGAATGCTCCGCTGCTCTCCAGTCATGGAAACGCGACCCTGTTGTGGATCCCCTGGACACCATGTAAGTATACCACGTAACAAGAGAGAGAATTACCTGGCTAGTGTAGAGGTCAAAAGCTCCTGTAGTGGCCCCGAACACATGCTAAGCAATAGTAGGCACTAAGTCAGTGTTAATTTGGATGAATCGGCTTACAGTGAACTGGCGAAAACTGCTCTAGAGAGTCATGATAGCAGGCAAGCAAAAAGGTTTATTGCGAATTCCGGATTCCGGACACACGCCGTACATTATGACTTTTTATCAAATCACCCAAGCCCAACCACTTGATCCACTCCTTCCTCTCTCTCTCAGATGTCAATGCCGGTGAAGCAGATAGTTATCTCTTATGAAAATAATAAAGGACTCCATGTGCTTCAAATGCTGGGAAGAAGTGGAGCTTCGTTTCACATACTGGTCAGCTGTTCTGTGCTTAGCATCCTCAGCGTTTGGGATGACGGAAATGGAAAAAGCCTTATTATACTCAGTAAGATGGTGGTATATACTGACAAAAAGGAACCTTCCGGGAAGCCACTAAAGTGTACGGTGTTTCGTGAAGCCAGCAAAAGGGTTCAAAGAGCTTGCCTATTTTCATTCTCTAATCAGTATTGTCTTTACTTCTTTTGACGTTTCCCGATGGCTACAACCCACAGCGTTTCAAATCTAACGTGCACCGACACCCTCTCACAGCACTTCTACAGTGCCGTGGGCTTTCAGCCTTTGGGGAAGGCTGACCATAAAAATGATGATGAAATGATGAAATATGAAACATAATTAGTCCACAGAAGAGCAATACGCCTATTTGACGAGCTTGATTTTAAAATTATCCTCCGTATTTTCGACCATCATAGAGCTATTTAGGATTCTTATACCAGGAGCCGTCGGATTCTAGAGAAGTCCGGCGGACTTATCCACATCAGGTCAAATGTCTAAGAGTGTAAGCCCCTTCCAAATGTTTTTTTGAAATTCCTACACCACGGAATTATTGGCGGAAAGTTTTTCAACGGATATTTAAACAGCACATTGGAGTTCATGAAACTTGACACTTATACTTTGGCAATGCCTCTGAAGTGTGACGATCTTTTTGAACTTGTGTGAGGTTATTTATGAACATGAACATGACAAATGCGTTTTTATGGAATGTCGAAATAAAAAGATACAACAAAGCATCCAAGTCCTGTATTTCTTGCTCTTATTCGAGGCTTTCTAGAAGTTACTGGATTATACTGGTATATTGCACTTATACAAAATAATATTAATAAAATATCTTTTTGTTTTTAGTTCAATCTGCTGTAATAGCGTGCAATTTTTTTACATTATAATCATTATTCTATTATGCTGCCGTGGTTAAAGAAAATGCCGTATCTACAGAAACGATGTGTTGAGGAAATTGACATTTTCTGTTTAACCATATGCCACTGTTATTTTTAAAGGCATTTCTACCATTTTTTGTATGAATATTGAGTAGAACTGTTGAAATTTATCAAGTATAGGAGGTTTGCTTTGATTCCTAATATAATCATACATTTGTAGATACGGTTTTTTGTCGTAAAATTTGAAATTAATATTTTACATGCGTATGCCGTATCTACGATTTCTCGTAGATACCGTTTTGGTATGTGGTAATATAATAAAAATCATGAGTTTTACAAAGTCGTATAATAACAATTGTATTGAAACAAAATACACACTCTAGTTCAAACTTAACTCCAAGTGTTAAATGATATAGTAAAATTAATGTTTAAGTATTAGTAGTCATTAATAATAATGATATTGATATTCGTTAATAAAAGTGAAATCTACTGATCATTATCATTATCACTATCGCTTACATCATTCTCCGTTATTTGAGATACTGGCAGGTCCTGCCAGAATGTGTGCGTATTAAATGGAATGCCTTTAGATAGTTTATTTAGTATAGCGTCTTTCCGTTCTTTCGACACTCCACGTGGTACATGAAAAGCTTTTGGTGATGGCATGCCCGACTTTTGCAGTTAAAAAATTTAATTCTGAGAAACTTTCTGTAAACGCATTTTTGTATTTGAGCACGCGGTCTCCTCTTTCAAAAACAACATGGACCATTGTTTGTAAATATGGTCGAGGATTGATTTTTGTCAGTTTATACTGAAATGTGTAATCCAACCAGTGGTGGAAATTTTGAATTTCCATCATACCAACTACAACAATTTTCCCAGAATTTAGAACACAATCAACAAAATCCTGAAAATCGTATATTTTCCCCTTTTTCTTCAATGAATGCTCAACTCTGTGATGAAAAGAATCGGCACTCATGAAAGTGTGCCCTGGTTCAAAGTATTTTAACTCAATTTTTTGAGCCAAAATATCATTACTATTAATAAATAAACCCCATTTTTTATTTTGTACACTGCAATTATCGAGCCAAATCGTTATGCTGAGGGCATCCCTGTTCATCAATAAAAATCGATGGAATGCGCTTGTGATATCTGACTTGGACCGACCAGCAATTGCCTCATGCCATACAATGGCACATTCAGGCGTTCAGAACTACTGCATTGCGCCTGCATATTTTAGACTGTTTTGACGTATAAACACATGTCCATGCATATACGGCGTTTATGCTTAAAATAATGCTTTTACGGTAAAACGCGTTTTAGAATATAACTGAATTGTAGATACGGTAAAAATTAAAATGCAATAGAATAAAAACTACGGTATATACGGTTTCCGTGTCACTACTGAGGGTTGCGGAGAGCAAAATTTTATCTAAAAATGCCGTAAGCCCAAAATCAAGAAATTGTTGGTTACGGCGTTTTCATTAAGCACGGCCGTATGAGCGACTTTTAAATAGTGTATTCTTTAGCAATAATAGATCTACTTATACTGAATATATGTGTTACCTTGTATATCAACTCGTTTCCATAATAACAATGCGTGAAAACAATTACGATGATCCCAAATGAATAGGGTAACATGAAAGCCAATTCTGCAACCACTACCTGAAAGTAACTATTATTTAGTGGATTCTACAAGAAGCAAATCATGAAAGAGTCACCTCCGATATACGAAAAAGGGTTGTGCAGAGTACCACAATTCCAAAGAAAAAATTTACGGATATACCTATTCTGAATATATGCTGTACCTTTTTTGTGAGCCTAAAAAAGGAAAATTGTTAGGTATACTGTACTCTAATAATTGAAAAGCATGAATTTAAAATTCTTATTTTCTCGTAAACGAATCAACCAGTTTTGGAAAATCAAACGTCAAAATAAAGGACTGCGAAATACTTTTGAAACAAGATGTTACTCGATACCCCTTGTCATTTAAAATTTTTGAGGGGATGATCTTGGGGGGCAGAGGGTGCAAGGGAGTGAAGTAGTTTTTGGTAAAAACGTTGTCTCCCTTGACAAATCATTTGACGTGTCTCGACTCTGTGTAAGTTTTACAACAAAACTATTTTTTTCGCAATAATTCAAAAGTTCTATCAAAACAAAAATTGATTTCTGAATCCAGTACCAAAAACACGCGTGTGACGTCAGAATATTGTGGCATGTTGTCTTTCCACCAACGACCTCCTAGTCTGGTAAATTACCACTACTTTTTCTAGATTCCTAGCTAATCGTGAAAATAGTGTAACTAGTGTATATTTGTTGTACCATAGACAACGAATGAAGCTTTAAACGAAGTCTACTATCGATATAAATATTTTTTGAATGTTTAAAATTAGATTACAAATTCTACGTCCAAAAGCGTGAGCCTTTCTCATACCCGATAACGACAATGTCCGGCTTCGAGCGGTGTCGGGTAGAGCCTAGGCCATAACGACAGATTATTTAATTTTTTTACCAAATAATTCATTAAAATGTTTTTGGCACATGTTACACATATTTTTCTCTACAATCGACATAAATATATTTGTTAATAGAATTTTATTCGACACTCATTCATTCATCGCCTATGGTGGAATAATTAGGGGTTAAACGGCTTACCTGTAAGGAAGTTCAATCCTCAATTATACGAGATAGCCCCGTCCTCAAGATCACCCTGTAGTATACATTTCTCTTAGCTCTGTGGCGTCATGTTTAGACTAAAAACTGCATGATTATCCCGCTTCTGCCGTTCACCCGCCTAGGTCCTCATTACGTTTCGTTTGCTATCAGATCGAGGACTTTTGGGAACAGCGGCGGGCGGGTGGTGATCTTTTCGCACGGGGCTATCTCCTATAATTGAGGATTGAACTTCCTTACAGGTAAGTCGTTTAACCTCTAATTATACTTCGATAGATCACCCTGTAGATGTTCAGAGATTTGTACCTCGATCTGATTTCTATAACCTGTCATTTATGTCTGGGTAGAGAACAAACAAACAAAAATATATGTACGTATTATTTTTCAGGTTTGTTCCATTTCTAGGAAAAATATTAATAATAATTTGGCAAAAAATTACCATAATTATTTTCTTTGAATATTTAACAATCTGAATTCATATTAACATTAGTGATAAAGATTGATATCGTCCTCGAGATTACCCTGTAGATATTTGAAGATGGTTTCACGATCTGAGTATAATTCGAATGAAAGAGAAGGAACAAGTCTGGACATTGTTCAGCCCTGAAGTTTTTTTTTTTTAATTCAATAATATTTCATCCTTTTATTTTAATGTACATCTATGTAATGTGTAAGTTTAGTTTAGTAGTATCACAATTCATTATCCGTTTTTTATTATCTGATTTTGCAAAATATAAATCGTCAGGCATATGGGTCTGTTATAAAACCTAACAAAAACTTTTGACCTATCACTTCACCCTGCGGTATGTCTAAGGTTTCAATGTGTAAGCCTTCCCTAAAGGCCGCGGAAGCACAGACGTGGCCAGTGCTCTGTGCTTTAAATACGGATGTGTCCCAACTCCCAACATTAAGCCATTTTAGTTACAGTTTGTGGTGTGGCTGGGTCGTGATGTTTTTTGGACGTAAGTAAAAGTTGATCAATTCTTTTAAAGTTCTGGTCAACATGTTATTTTATGTAGATGCAGGATAAGGCTCTTCCACAGAGGATGAGGTTTCCTGCAATGTGGAAGTAAGAGTGATTTGTCGTTAAAAAACAGATGCGATTTGCTATTTGTAGGTTTTCCAATACTAAAACCCAGGTTGCGTTTACCATAACAGGTAGACTGCGATTCCTTGTGCCTTCTCAGCTGTTATTTTCGGTTTCAAATCTTTGGTAGAAGCGAGAAATGTGAGAATGCTTTGAAAAACATTTCTTCCCAGTTAACACATCTATAGCGGAAGATTGAGGATCAAGGTGCCAAGAGACAAACGCTGGACCATTTTTGGCTCTGATGAAAGTAAATGAATCGATAAGATAGTGTCAAAACCAATATTTTTTTTTTGAAAAGCGGTTTGGTGAATGCTGTATTCTAATAATTCTATTGGTATTTAACCTGGTAATGACGTTTTCATGTGAAACACTGCACCTAGCTTAATGCAAGTCATCATTTTTAGAATGCAAATTTATGACCGCAATAGCACTGTTAATTTTGGTGTTCAAGCTTTTTAATGTGAGCCCACCTGTGTGAAATGGCTGGGAGTGCTGACAATAGAATGACGAGGAACCTGATGGCAAAATCTCTAATTTTTATATTAATGTTGACGAATTATTCTCATAATAAGACTCAAGGGAATCGATATTACTCGTACTCTCTACTCGCCTACTTGAAAAGCAGTGACATCCTATGGTTATACCAATGTATTAGTCATTGTTAAACACTTCAGTTTCGCCATATTGAGATATTGAGGCTAAACAAATGATTTTACGTCTTCACTAATAATGTATTAATCATTGTGAATAAGCAAGCGTGGAAATTCCATACTAGAGGGTGTACGCGAGTAGATATTACACATATTCATCTGTACCCTTCTAGCACAACGCTATTCAAATTCGTTGTTCTAACACAACAATGGATTAGTCACTGTTGTTGTATATGTCTCTTTCAAAATCATGAAATGAAAAATATGTGTACACCTACTTGATGCGAAGTTGTCCAGCAAGGCATGTAGTTTTCTCATCTTCCGTTTCACTTTTGCTTTGAACCAATTTAAACTCACTCACTTTCCGTTCTCGTAAACATAAATAAACCCGTACGCACGTTGGAGCGTAAAGAAACGTAATGAGGACCTAGGCGGGTGGACGGCAGAAGCGGGATAATTATGCAGTTTTTTATCTAAACATTATGCCATAGAGCTAAGAGAAACGTATACTACAGGGTGATCTTTAGGACGGGGCTATCGAAGTATAATCACTGTTTTCACGATTAGCTGGGAGCCGAGAAAAGTAATGCTGATAGGTATAACATTTCACAACATTCTGACGTCACACGCGCTCGGAAGCTGTCAGCGTATCTTCGATACTAGATTCAAAAATCCATTTCTGTCCGTTTTCATTTTGATATAACTCTTGAATTATTGCAAAAAAAGAAAAAAAAGTAGTTTTGTAAAAACCCCAGTTGTAAGTAATGAGATTCGAATAGGTATTGTAGTGATTAAACTAATCCAAATAATCGAGTGGCCGTTTGAATGATGATTTTAAGCCCCATACTGATTTTTTCTTAATTAGAAATATATCATCTTTATATACAAATAAATTGCGTTTATTCGATTTTCATCTTTTTCTCAACATGAATAACAGATTGACACATTGCTGAAATATGAACCTTAGTAGTTAAGCCAATGACTCGTAATTTTAGTGAAGAGAAAGAAACCAGATGACGCTTGGTATTTAGGTTCTAAAGGCAGTTTGGAAACTTTTTTGTCATTGCACCATAACCCCAAAATCGGAGGGATCGGAGATAAAAGTGTGAAAAGAAAATCGTCAAGTAACCGAATGGAAATGCGATAGGACTTTAGTACACCTACCAGATGATGTTCCAAAAAATCGTCATTCGAAGTCTAAGGGCGGTTTGCGCGTACCGACTTTTTTGAAATTAAAATAAAAAAATCGCTACTAAACCGGTTGGAACTTGATAGGGAACTCTTTGTTCTTTTGTAGATAACACAAAAAAACTGTCATTAGTTTCTGCTGGGCAGTTTATAAGAAAGAAAAAAAACAGATAACATTGATACGTGTCATCGTTGGACCTCCCAAAAACATGTATAAAGAATGTCATCCGTTTTAAACAATACTAACAGTTTTTTAACGATTTTTAACGAAAATTAAGCTTAAATTTCTCCTCGAATTTCTCATAAGCTGCCCAGCAGCAACGGATGACAGTATTTTTTGAGTTATCTACAAAAAACAACCGGTTTCGTCGTGGTTTTTTTAATTTTCATTTAAAAAAATCGGTACGTGCAAACCGCCCGTAGATTTCGGAACATTACTTGGTAGGTGTACTTAAGTTTTTTCATTCGGTTACTCACTACTCGATTTTTTTCACTTTTTAACACCGCCTCCCCTCCTCTAACTCCGATCCCTCCCATTTTGGGGTTGTGGTGCAATAACAAAAAGTTTCCAAACTGCCTCTAGAACTCAAATACCAATACCGGTATCTTTGTCGACACTAAGAGCCCGCGCACACAGACGGCGGTCAGGAGTTCTGAGTTCCGCGTTCAGAGTTCTGCGTTTTTTGTAATTTATGGACTACTTGGTAACAAAGCACACTGCCGGTAGTCAAACCGTAGCGGTCACTGAGAACTCTTGCGTTCCGGAGTTCAATTCACAAAAAGACAAAGAACGCGTGAACTCCGTCATGTCGGAAACAAAAAAATTAACTGAATTGATTCGAGAAAGACGTTTGTTATATGATTTAAGTGATAATAATTATAAAAATCGTGATAATGATTATGAAAATCTTAAAACTACTGCCAACCTCCTTTTGCATGAACAGCCTTTCTCCAGTTGGTATCTTGTTTTTTCTATATCATGTTTTACTAAATTGTACAATTCATTGAAGCTATTTATTGGCATACGAAGGTATATAAAAAATCGTTCTTTATCTTCAAGCAATTCAACAAATAGCGTATGAAATGCCCCTTGATCTTCTTGCTTGCTGTTAATTGGGTGCACCCAGTGTTTACTTTTTCTCTTGGACGCCTGCAGGCTCAACAAAAGCAATGCTTCTTCTTCGTCGGAAGATGAGCTGTCTGGATACATGTTTCACGAACAATATTAGGAACAAAACTGGAGCGTTGGTAACTGACCACCGCCTGTGTGCTCTCAGAACTCCAAACAATGAACGCAAAACTCTGAACGCAGAACTCGGAACTCCTGACCGCCGTCTGTGTGCGCGGGCTCTAAGGTCACGCGTCACTGTCTGAATATAGTGGATTTAATTATCCGCCAAGTGGAGATTTATGAAGTTACACATACTTACAATGAGATTTCCTGATAGTGTCTGATATATCTGAAGATATTTCTAACATCTCTCGAATTCTCTAAATAGTCTTTGAGAATATCAACTTGAATTCCAATCTCAATCAACAAATTGGCATCCAGAATAACATAGTTGCTACAGACAAGTACAGCGTATACAGTTACTATCTCTTGAAAAGCAAAGAATGGCCAAAAGCTTATAAAGGATGGTATATAAGCTACATACAAAGGTTGACCTTTTCCTTCCAGCAGTTTTGCAAGTGGTGACAGCACTATAATGAGTCCACTAGACACCAAAAAGTATTTTCTCACAAAATCTCCAGACTTCTTCAAATTTTTCGCAATATCCATTTGTTTTGCTCTCTTTGGTTGAAATAAGTCGGATCTCAGTTGCTGAATGATGTCTTGGAGGACATCCATATTGAAGAATATACAAGACATAACTAAGAGATTTGTACAACATTCCACATAGATGAAGAGTATTGCGGTAATGTCTCTAACAGTGATTGTTTCCCACTTATCATAGGCATGTAGAAACCTAAAGTTAAACAAAATATTAAAATATGGAGTAAGAAAAGTAGTTAACGTAATCCTTATGATAGTGGCAAACGTCTATATACCTATTTAAATATAGGCACGATTAGTGGGGAGAACTGGCGGCTATAACCATGACTTATGTTTTGGCTTTATACCATGGTTATTGGATTAATGACAGATGGATAAGTAGCTTGGTGGGGCATACTCTACAAAGAGCCATCCGTTTTGATCACTGATGGCCTTTGCACCACACTACCTGCCGCCAGGCAAGTTATTTTCATATTTATCTCCCTTACTTATATACCTAGAAAGCTAGATACGAAAAACCACTTATGGATTACACCATAACTCAAACCGAATGATGGCAAACAATATCAGCACAGAGACAGCAGATCTGCTGGTGGATATTATATTATACATTATATATTATTTGGTAATAAAATTATGATACGGTCAAACATTGTATTTCAAAAAAATGTATATAATTTTATCGACGTTTTGATGCTTAGGTGTGCATTATCTTCAGATTATGACTGGTTGCTAAAATAGAATTGAAATCTTAAAGTTCAAACTCCACTTCATAGAACGAATACAACAATGATAACATGGAAAAGAAACAATATTCACAATTCTACAAAACACATTAGAATTTAAAATAAGAAAATAAAATGCAAAGAAAACTGAGACTATGCTACTTACTACTTAGCAATGACACTCAAATTTTATTTTGTCCAGTAGTCCAGTAGTGACAAACTAATGCGTTATGCCTACTACAGTCAAACAAACAGCATTATGTCCAACAGTTTCTTTAATTTTTCCAAGTTATCTTTAAACTTTTTTGTACGAAATTTTTGAGATTTGGATTCTCTGTACTGTTTTTTTTTTGCTTCTCCTGGTAATTTGTAATAATGAGCAAAATGCAATTTGGAAGTCTGTTCCTACTTAACAATGAGACTCAAGTTATATTTTGTCCAGTAGTCCAGTAGTGACAAACTAATGCGTTATGCCTACTACAGTCAAACAAACAGCATTATGTCCAACAGTTTCTTTAATTTTTCCAAGTTGTCTTTCAACTTTTTTGTACGAAATTTTTGGGATTTGGTTTCTCTGTACTGGTTTTTTTGCTTCTCCTGGTAATTTGTAATAATGAGCAAAATGCAATTTGAAAGTATGTTCCTACTTAACAATGAGACTCAAGTTATATTTTGTCCAGTAGTCCAGTAGTGACAAACTAATGCGTTATGCCTACTAAAGTCAAACAAACAGCATTATGTCCAACAGTTTCTTTAATTTTTCCAAGTTGTCTTTAAACTTTTTTGTACGAAATTTTTGAGATTTGGATTCTCTGTACTGTTTTTTTTGCTTCTCCTGGTAATTTGTAATAATGAGCAAAATGCAATTTGAAAGTATGTTCCTACTTAACAATGAGACTCAAGTTATATTTTGTCCAGTAGTCCAGTAGTGACAAACTAATGCGTTATGCCTACTACAGTCAAACAAACAGCATTATGTCCAACAGTTTCTTTAATTTTTCCAAGTTGTCTTTAAACTTTTTTGTACGAAATTTTTGAGATTTGGATTCTCTGTACTGTTTTTTTTTGCTTCTCCTGGTAATTTGTAATAATGAGCAAAATGCAATTTGAAAGTATGTTCCTACTTAACAATGAGACTCAAGTTATATTTTGTCCAGTAGTCCAGTAGTGACAAACTAATGCGTTATGCCTACTACAGTCAAACAAACAGCATTATGTCCAACAGTTTCTTTAATTTTTCCAAGTTGTCTTTAAACTTTTTTGTACGAAATTTTTGAGATTTGGATTCTCTGTACTGTTTTTTTTTTGCTTCTCCTGGTAATTTGTAATAATGAGCAAAATGCAATTTGAAAGTATGTTCCTACTTAACAATGAGACTCAAGTTATATTTTGTCCAGTAGTCCAGTAGTGACAAACTAATGCGTTATGCCTACTACAGTCAAACAAACAGCATTATGTCCAACAGTTTCTTTAATTTTTCCAAGTTGTCTTTCAACTTTTTTGTACGAAATTTTTGGGATTTGGTTTCTCTGTACTGGTTTTTTTGCTTCTCCTGGTAATTTGTAATAATGAGCAAAATGCAATTTGAAAGTATGTTCCTACTTAACAATGAGACTCAAGTTATATTTTGTCCAGTAGTCCAGTAGTGACAAACTAATGCGTTATGCCTACTACAGTCAAACAAACAGCATTATGTCCAACAGTTTCTTTAATTTTTCCAAGTTGTCTTTAAACTTTTTTGTACGAAATTTTTGAGATTTGGATTCTCTGTACTGTTTTTTTTTGCTTCTCCTGGTAATTTGTAATAATGAGCAAAATGCAATTTGAAAGTCTGTTCCTACTTAACAATGAGACTCAAGTTATATTTTGTCCAGTAGTCCAGTAGTGACAAACTAATGCGTTATGCCTACTACAGTCAAACAAACAGCATTATGTCCAACAGTTTCTTTAATTTTTCCAAGTTGTCTTTCAACTTTTTTGTACGAAATTTTTGGGATTTGGTTTCTCTGTACTGGTTTTTTTGCTTCTCCTGGTAATTTGTAATAATGAGCAAAATGCAATTTGAAAGTATGTTCCTACTTAACAATGAGACTCAAGTTATATTTTGTCCAGTAGTCCAGTAGTGACAAACTAATGCGTTATGCCTACTACAGTCAAACAAACAGCATTATGTCCAACAGTTTCTTTAATTTTTCCAAGTTGTCTTTAAACTGTTTTGTACGAAATTTTTGAGATTTGGATTCTCTGTACTGTTTTTTTTTTGCTTCTCCTGGTAATTTGTAATAATGAGCAAAATGCAATTTGAAAGTCTGTTCCTACTTAGCAATGAGACTCAAGTTATATTTTGTCCAGTAGTCCAGTAGTGACAAACTAATGCGTTATGCCTACTACAGTCAAACAAACAGCATTATGTCCAACAGTTTCTTTAATTTTTCCAAGTTGTCTTTCAACTTTTTTGTACGAAATTTTTGGGATTTGGTTTCTCTGTACTGGTTTTTTTGCTTCTCCTGGTAATTTGTAATAATGAGCAAAATGCAATTTGAAAGTATGTTCCTACTTAACAATGAGACTCAAGTTATATTTTGTCCAGTAGTCCAGTAGTGACAAACTAATGCGTTATGCCTACTACAGTCAAACAAACAGCATTATGTCCAACAGTTTCTTTAATTTTTCCAAGTTGTCTTTCAACTTTTTTGTACGAAATTTTTGAGATTTGGATTCTCTGTACTGTTTTTTTTTGCTTCTCCTGGTAATTTGTAATAATGAGCAAAATGCAATTTGAAAGTATGTTCCTACTTAACAATGAGACTCAAGTTATATTTTGTCCAGTAGTCCAGTAGTGACAAACTAATGCGTTATGCCTACTACAGTCAAACAAACAGCATTATGTCCAACAGTTTCTTTAATTTTTCCAAGTTGTCTTTAAACTTTTTTGTACGAAATTTTTGAGATTTGGATTCTCTGTACTGTTTTTTTTTTGCTTCTCCTGGTAATTTGTAATAATGAGCAAAATGCAATTTGAAAGTATGTTCCTACTTAACAATGAGACTCAAGTTATATTTTGTCCAGTAGTCCAGTAGTGACAAACTAATGCGTTATGCCTACTACAGTCAAACAAACAGCATTATGTCCAACAGTTTCTTTAATTTTTCCAAGTTGTCTTTAAACTTTTTTGTACGAAATTTTTGAGATTTGGATTCTCTGTACTGTTTTTTTTTTGCTTCTCCTGGTAATTTGTAATAATGAGCAAAATGCAATTTGAAAGTATGTTCCTACTTAACAATGAGACTCAAGTTATATTTTGTCCAGTAGTCCAGTAGTGACAAACTAATGCGTTATGCCTACTACAGTCAAACAAACAGCATTATGTCCAACAGTTTCTTTAATTTTTCCAAGTTGTCTTTCAACTTTTTTGTACGAAATTTTTGGGATTTGGTTTCTCTGTACTGGTTTTTTTGCTTCTCCTGGTAATTTGTAATAATGAGCAAAATGCAATTTGAAAGTATGTTCCTACTTAACAATGAGACTCAAGTTATATTTTGTCCAGTAGTCCAGTAGTGACAAACTAATGCGTTATGCCTACTACAGTCAAACAAACAGCATTATGTCCAACAGTTTCTTTAATTTTTCCAAGTTGTCTTTAAACTTTTTTGTACGAAATTTTTGAGATTTGGATTCTCTGTACTGTTTTTTTTTGCTTCTCCTGGTAATTTGTAATAATGAGCAAAATGCAATTTGAAAGTCTGTTCCTACTTAACAATGAGACTCAAGTTATATTTTGTCCAGTAGTCCAGTAGTGACAAACTAATGCGTTATGCCTACTACAGTCAAACAAACAGCATTATGTCCAACAGTTTCTTTAATTTTTCCAAGTTGTCTTTCAACTTTTTTGTACGAAATTTTTGGGATTTGGTTTCTCTGTACTGGTTTTTTTGCTTCTCCTGGTAATTTGTAATAATGAGCAAAATGCAATTTGAAAGTATGTTCCTACTTAACAATGAGACTCAAGTTATATTTTGTCCAGTAGTCCAGTAGTGACAAACTAATGCGTTATGCCTACTACAGTCAAACAAACAGCATTATGTCCAACAGTTTCTTTAATTTTTCCAAGTTGTCTTTAAACTTTTTTGTACGAAATTTTTGAGATTTGGATTCTCTGTACTGTTTTTTTTTTGCTTCTCCTGGTAATTTGTAATAATGAGCAAAATGCAATTTGAAAGTCTGTTCCTACTTAACAATGAGACTCAAGTTATATTTTGTCCAGTAGTCCAGTAGTGACAAACTAATGCGTTATGCCTACTACAGTCAAACAAACAGCATTATGTCCAACAGTTTCTTTAATTTTTCCAAGTTGTCTTTCAACTTTTTTGTACGAAATTTTTGGGATTTGGTTTCTCTGTACTGGTTTTTTTGCTTCTCCTGGTAATTTGTAATAATGAGCAAAATGCAATTTGAAAGTATGTTCCTACTTAACAATGAGACTCAAGTTATATTTTGTCCAGTAGTCCAGTAGTGACAAACTAATGCGTTATGCCTACTACAGTCAAACAAACAGCATTATGTCCAACAGTTTCTTTAATTTTTCCAAGTTGTCTTTAAACTTTTTTGTACGAAATTTTTGAGATTTGGATTCTCTGTACTGTTTTTTTTTGCTTCTCCTGGTAATTTGCAATAATGAGCAAAATGCAATTTGAAAGTCTGTTCCTACTTAACAATGAGACTCAAGTTATATTTTGTCCAGTAGTCCAGTAGTGACAAACTAATGCGTTATGCCTACTACAGTCAAACAAACAGCATTATGTCCAACAGTTTCTTTAATTTTTCCAAGTTGTCTTTCAACTTTTTTGTACGAAATTTTTGGGATTTGGTTTCTCTGTACTGGTTTTTTTGCTTCTCCTGGTAATTTGTAATAATGAGCAAAATGCAATTTGAAAGTATGTTCCTACTTAACAATGAGACTCAAGTTATATTTTGTCCAGTAGTCCAGTAGTGACAAACTAATGCGTTATGCCTACTACAGTCAAACAAACAGCATTATGTCCAACAGTTTCTTTAATTTTTCCAAGTTGTCTTTAAACTTTTTTGTACGAAATTTTTGAGATTTGGATTCTCTGTACTGTTTTTTTTTTGCTTCTCCTGGTAATTTGTAATAATGAGCAAAATGCAATTTGAAAGTATGTTCCTACTTAACAATGAGACTCAAGTTATATTTTGTCCAGTAGTCCAGTAGTGACAAACTAATGCGTTATGCCTACTACAGTCAAACAAACAGCATTATGTCCAACAGTTTCTTTAATTTTTCCAAGTTGTCTTTCAACTTTTTTGTACGAAATTTTTGGGATTTGGTTTCTCTGTACTGGTTTTTTTGCTTCTCCTGGTAATTTGTAATAATGAGCAAAATGCAATTTGAAAGTATGTTCCTACTTAACAATGAGACTCAAGTTATATTTTGTCCAGTAGTCCAGTAGTGACAAACTAATGCGTTATGCCTACTACAGTCAAACAAACAGCATTATGTCCAACAGTTTCTTTAATTTTTCCAAGTTGTCTTTAAACTTTTTTGTACGAAATTTTTGAGATTTGGATTCTCTGTACTGTTTTTTTTTGCTTCTCCTGGTAATTTGTAATAATGAGCAAAATGCAATTTGAAAGTCTGTTCCTACTTAACAATGAGACTCAAGTTATATTTTGTCCAGTAGTCCAGTAGTGACAAACTAATGCGTTATGCCTACTACAGTCAAACAAACAGCATTATGTCCAACAGTTTCTTTAATTTTTCCAAGTTGTCTTTCAACTTTTTTGTACGAAATTTTTGGGATTTGGTTTCTCTGTACTGGTTTTTTTGCTTCTCCTGGTAATTTGTAATAATGAGCAAAATGCAATTTGAAAGTATGTTCCTACTTAACAATGAGACTCAAGTTATATTTTGTCCAGTAGTCCAGTAGTGACAAACTAATGCGTTATGCCTACTACAGTCAAACAAACAGCATTATGTCCAACAGTTTCTTTAATTTTTCCAAGTTGTCTTTAAACTGTTTTGTACGAAATTTTTGAGATTTGGATTCTCTGTACTGTTTTTTTTTTTGCTTCTCCTGGTAATTTGTAATAATGAGCAAAATGCAATTTGAAAGTCTGTTCCTACTTAGCAATGAGACTCAAGTTATATTTTGTCCAGTAGTCCAGTAGTGACAAACTAATGCGTTATGCCTACTACAGTCAAACAAACAGCATTATGTCCAACAGTTTCTTTAATTTTTCCAAGTTGTCTTTCAACTTTTTTGTACGAAATTTTTGGGATTTGGTTTCTCTGTACTGGTTTTTTTGCTTCTCCTGGTAATTTGTAATAATGAGCAAAATGCAATTTGAAAGTATGTTCCTACTTAACAATGAGACTCAAGTTATATTTTGTCCAGTAGTCCAGTAGTGACAAACTAATGCGTTATGCCTACTACAGTCAAACAAACAGCATTATGTCCAACAGTTTCTTTAATTTTTCCAAGTTGTCTTTCAACTTTTTTGTACGAAATTTTTGAGATTTGGATTCTCTGTACTGTTTTTTTTTGCTTCTCCTGGTAATTTGTAATAATGAGCAAAATGCAATTTGAAAGTATGTTCCTACTTAACAATGAGACTCAAGTTATATTTTGTCCAGTAGTCCAGTAGTGACAAACTAATGCGTTATGCCTACTACAGTCAAACAAACAGCATTATGTCCAACAGTTTCTTTAATTTTTCCAAGTTGTCTTTAAACTTTTTTGTACGAAATTTTTGAGATTTGGATTCTCTGTACTGTTTTTTTTTTGCTTCTCCTGGTAATTTGTAATAATGAGCAAAATGCAATTTGAAAGTATGTTCCTACTTAACAATGAGACTCAAGTTATATTTTGTCCAGTAGTCCAGTAGTGACAAACTAATGCGTTATGCCTACTACAGTCAAACAAACAGCATTATGTCCAACAGTTTCTTTAATTTTTCCAAGTTGTCTTTAAACTTTTTTGTACGAAATTTTTGAGATTTGGATTCTCTGTACTGTTTTTTTTTTGCTTCTCCTGGTAATTTGTAATAATGAGCAAAATGCAATTTGAAAGTATGTTCCTACTTAACAATGAGACTCAAGTTATATTTTGTCCAGTAGTCCAGTAGTGACAAACTAATGCGTTATGCCTACTACAGTCAAACAAACAGCATTATGTCCAACAGTTTCTTTAATTTTTCCAAGTTGTCTTTCAACTTTTTTGTACGAAATTTTTGGGATTTGGTTTCTCTGTACTGGTTTTTTTGCTTCTCCTGGTAATTTGTTATAATGAGCAAAATGCAATTTGAAAGTATGTTCCTACTTAACAATGAGACTCAAGTTATATTTTGTCCAGTAGTCCAGTAGTGACAAACTAATGCGTTATGCCTACTACAGTCAAACAAACAGCATTATGTCCAACAGTTTCTTTAATTTTTCCAAGTTGTCTTTAAACTTTTTTGTACGAAATTTTTGAGATTTGGATTCTCTGTACTGTTTTTTTTTGCTTCTCCTGGTAATTTGTAATAATGAGCAAAATGCAATTTGAAAGTCTGTTCCTACTTAACAATGAGACTCAAGTTATATTTTGTCCAGTAGTCCAGTAGTGACAAACTAATGCGTTATGCCTACTACAGTCAAACAAACAGCATTATGTCCAACAGTTTCTTTAATTTTTCCAAGTTGTCTTTCAACTTTTTTGTACGAAATTTTTGGGATTTGGTTTCTCTGTACTGGTTTTTTTGCTTCTCCTGGTAATTTGTAATAATGAGCAAAATGCAATTTGAAAGTATGTTCCTACTTAACAATGAGACTCAAGTTATATTTTGTCCAGTAGTCCAGTAGTGACAAACTAATGCGTTATGCCTACTACAGTCAAACAAACAGCATTATGTCCAACAGTTTCTTTAATTTTTCCAAGTTGTCTTTAAACTTTTTTGTACGAAATTTTTGAGATTTGGATTCTCTGTACTGTTTTTTTTTTGCTTCTCCTGGTAATTTGTAATAATGAGCAAAATGCAATTTGAAAGTCTGTTCCTACTTAACAATGAGACTCAAGTTATATTTTGTCCAGTAGTCCAGTAGTGACAAACTAATGCGTTATGCCTACTACAGTCAAACAAACAGCATTATGTCCAACAGTTTCTTTAATTTTTCCAAGTTGTCTTTCAACTTTTTTGTACGAAATTTTTGGGATTTGGTTTCTCTGTACTGGTTTTTTTGCTTCCCCTGGTAATTTGTAATAATGAGCAAAATGCAATTTGAAAGTATGTTCCTACTTAACAATGAGACTCAAGTTATATTTTGTCCAGTAGTCCAGTAGTGACAAACTAATGCGTTATGCCTACTACAGTCAAACAAACAGCATTATGTCCAACAGTTTCTTTAATTTTTCCAAGTTGTCTTTAAACTTTTTTGTACGAAATTTTTGAGATTTGGATTCTCTGTACTGTTTTTTTTTTGCTTCTCCTGGTAATTTGCAATAATGAGCAAAATGCAATTTGAAAGTCTGTTCCTACTTAACAATGAGACTCAAGTTATATTTTGTCCAGTAGTCCAGTAGTGACAAACTAATGCGTTATGCCTACTACAGTCAAACAAACAGCATTATGTCCAACAGTTTCTTTAATTTTTCCAAGTTGTCTTTCAACTTTTTTGTACGAAATTTTTGGGATTTGGTTTCTCTGTACTGGTTTTTTTGCTTCTCCTGGTAATTTGTAATAATGAGCAAAATGCAATTTGAAAGTATGTTCCTACTTAACAATGAGACTCAAGTTATATTTTGTCCAGTAGTCCAGTAGTGACAAACTAATGCGTTATGCCTACTACAGTCAAACAAACAGCATTATGTCCAACAGTTTCTTTAATTTTTCCAAGTTGTCTTTAAACTTTTTTGTACGAAATTTTTGAGATTTGGATTCTCTGTACTGTTTTTTTTTGCTTCTCCTGGTAATTTGTAATAATGAGCAAAATGCAATTTGAAAGTCTGTTCCTACTTAACAATGAGACTCAAGTTATATTTTGTCCAGTAGTCCAGTAGTGACAAACTAATGCGTTATGCCTACTACAGTCAAACAAACAGCATTATGTCCAACAGTTTCTTTAATTTTTCCAAGTTGTCTTTCAACTTTTTTGTACGAAATTTTTGGGATTTGGTTTCTCTGTACTGGTTTTTTTGCTTCTCCTGGTAATTTGTAATAATGAGCAAAATGCAATTTGAAAGTATGTTCCTACTTAACAATGAGACTCAAGTTATATTTTGTCCAGTAGTCCAGTAGTGACAAACTAATGCGTTATGCCTACTACAGTCAAACAAACAGCATTATGTCCAACAGTTTCTTTAATTTTTCCAAGTTGTCTTTCAACTTTTTTGTACGAAATTTTTGGGATTTGGTTTCTCTGTACTGGTTTTTTTGCTTCTCCTGGTAATTTGTAATAATGAGCAAAATGCAATTTGAAAGTATGTTCCTACTTAACAATGAGACTCAAGTTATATTTTGTCCAGTAGTCCAGTAGTGACAAACTAATGCGTTATGCCTACTACAGTCAAACAAACAGCATTATGTCCCACAGTTTCTTTAATTTTTCCAAGTTGTCTTTCAACTTTTTCGTACGAAATTTTTGAGATTTGGATTCTCTGTACTGTTTTTTTTTGCTTCTCCTGGTAATTTGTAATAATGAGCAAAATGCAATTTGAAAGTGTGTTCCTACTTAACAATGAGACTCAAGTTATATTTTGTCCAGTAGTCCAGTAGTGACAAACTAATGCGTTATGCCTACTACAGTCAAACAAACAGCATTATGTACAACAGTTTCTTTAATTTTTCCAAGTTGTCTTTTAACTTTTTTGTACGAAATTTTTGGGATTTGGTTTCTCTGTACTGGTTTTTTTGCTTCTCCTGGTAATTTGTAATAATGGGCAAAATGCAATTTGAAAGTATGTTCCTCATATGTCTTTTCCGGTTTGTGTTAGCAATTATTTGATTCTTATGAAGATACTAGTGGTACAAAAATACATAGCTAATAATATATACGTTGAAAAAAAATACAAATAGAAAATACATTAAACTTGATTTCCAGGAAGGTAAGTATTGGTAGGGTAAGGTAAGTATTGCTAAGGTAACCTGAAGATTACGCACATTTAGTGGTCAAAACGTCGTCAAAGTTATATACATTTCGATCTTTTGGATCTCATCAGGTGCACCTGGGTTATGCAGGTCTACCTGGTAAGATAAAAAATATCGTGGACTAGGCACCTCGTGCCTGATGCGATTCAGGACATGTTCCGAACAAAAACTGTGACATCCTTGAGCTCACTTTGTTTTTCCAAAGAAATCACCAGAGCCTAAGGTGTAATTCAATGCCGGTCGAGGTATTAGCCCTCGAAGTGGTTGTTTCTGTTGGTTTATTGCTTTCATGTTCTCCATGACTCTGACTGTAGTTATTTCAATACAAATATGTTCCCTTGTTTCAAGTTATAAGCTTTTGTTATGATTATTGTGAAACCTTTGAAGCCTCTAATATGAGGATAAGAGGAATCAAAAAAATAGCTAAATGTGCTGAACCGTAACTAATTGTCGCTTTTGATGTAGAACGTCTAGGTAAAGAGCTTGAGTGCCTTTGGTGTTTATTATCTATTCTTTATTGGGTCGTTTCTTGGTCAAAAAAGTATTATATTATGTTTGTGATATTTATTGTGCGACTGGAAGTTTCATGGTTACGTGTTTGTATTTTTGAGGTATGACAGTCCTTGATCAAATATCCGTCTAAACATTGTACTTTACCTGAAAATAGTACCGATACTAACAGAGACAGATAAAGATACATGCGTAGTCTCAGATTAAATGGTGTTGTTTTGCCTATCTGGTAATAACTCAAATATTAAATATTACATACAATACTAAATAAATACAAATTTTGTAATAGATTGACGGTTTATAAAATGTTGTTGCAGCTTTAAAACTGTCGGTTTTTCTTTTGATTATTAGGTCCACTGTCATAGGTTACTTTTTAGGGTGTGCAGCTGCAGAATAGTGCATTTTACCTGCTTGAAATTTTTCAAACGTACCCCAAAAACTGGAACGTGAAAAAACCTCCAACCACCAAACCTCTATAGATTTTATAGCATCTTGAATTGAAGAGCGACTCTTTACTACTGCTTTTCCAGAATCCCAGCAGTTTCAGACAAACAATTTCAGGTTTTATGATAGATACAAGGTCGAAAGCTGACTCGTTTAACATCGCCGCAAAATTGTGGCACTCAAAGATGCAATACGAGTTTTTATATTTCATGAACTTGAATAGGTAAGGAAAACCTACTATTAGGAGCAGCAAATATTTATGTTGTGACACGAAGTTGTCCGTTGATACAGGGTGGGCAAAATTATAAACCTACTGAACAAAATTCAGTAACATGTGTAATAGCTACGGTAGGACGTTAGGAAACAAACTTGTAAAAGGAAGGTTCAAGCTAAGATGCAGCAACTAAAACCAGAGACAAGAATAAGCCTAGAGTATACATATATTGGACCCGATACTTTTTTCAAATGACAACAAATGGAATGCGGTGGCGACCTTTAGTCGAAATTTCAGTTAAAGAGCGGCGATTGCAACTTTAGCATCGTAGCAAACATTTGAAGAACCATCATGTTTCCCTTTGGTGTAGCCGAGAAAAGTGGTATACAATCAGGAGTCCCTGATCGCCTAAAGATGAAGTTTAGAGTGATTCTTATGATGTTTCTTTCTTGTACGCCACCAATACATCAATTTTTGAATATGTAGAACTTTAACTAGGATAATTTTGAGTCAGTATTATTACCGTGCTGAGGGTGGAAAACGCGTATGTTTGTTAAAAGGCGTGTCACTGGCAGCGTAGCAATAATAAAAAAAAGTAAAAGTATGAAAACAACTCAATCTTCGTTTCTAGATGTTTTAGGGGTTCCTGATCATTGCCTAACTCTTTTTTGGGTGCGGTGAAATTGGGGTGGTTGGGGGGTGGGGCGTTGTGAAACTGAAAAGTTTGTAATATTGATAATAGGCTGTCCATTGACCTGTTGAGGAAATATCTAGAGGCATAAAACCATTTTAGGGGGGCTTATAGGAGGAAAATTAAAAAACAGTGATTTGATGGAAAATTTGAAATTAATCGAAAACTGCCAGAGACTAATACTCACAACCTTATATCGTTTGGAAGGCTATAAAATTTTACTGATCGTATAAAAAAAGTTAGGAATTCCCATTTGAAAAAAACAAGTTATCTCTGATTGAAGTTTCCCTAATTAAACGACCGACTTTTCCAAGCACAAACGTAATTCAAATTTGACCGTCTAACCAAGCTGACGCATTTTATGCATAGTCATACGGCAAAGTCACCGATTTCAAAATTTTATAATCTATGTGATATTTATTTTTTTCTCTGGCATCTACTTATACCGAACATGGTGATTTACACCAAAACAGTTTGCTTTAAGTCCCATGTGTCCCATAAAGTCACACTAGAATTAACCAAGGAATCTGAATATGAGGTAATATATAGGGTGTTCCATTAAAAAATATAACTTTGATACATTTTGTGTACTGGGGACACCCTGTATATCATGAACATATTTTTAAAATGTAGCCTTAATGGGTCCCTATCCATTAGAAATTATTATATTCTTTTTAATCAAATACTTTACCCATAATGTTCCATGTCGGATAACATAAATAACCCGGTATATAAAAGAGATAATTAACACTAACAATTAAACATTATTAGGTCAAACAAAAAATACCTCATTATAATCTGCTTGATCACCGAAAACAGAACATAACCCTAGCACAGTTATCGATGAAAATCAATCATTGATTATTTCACAACATATCCCAAATTTCATGAAAACAGGTGCAGCAGTTACTGAGATAACGCAACTGCAATAATACACAATATTCCCTTACGGAATGGAAAACTCCTCTGATATGTTTTCAATGGCAATGTTCTGTTACGTTTGTGACGTATAGAATATCACCAAGGTCATTTACTTAGGTTCTTAGACCTTGAAGAATACAAAAAATTTGGAGTTCTCCCTTCCCCTAAAAGACTTGTAGTTCTGAGGACTACAACGACTCCGCTGCATCGACTTTTTAACTGAATTACTTACGACAGCCCTGTAGCAAATCAAATGACAAATTTAATCAAAATTGTTGTAGTGGTTACTAACATTACATAAGTAGAAGACTGGCGACAAACAAACCGACAGATCAGACCGATGGATATCGCTGTCATAGATTTACGTGACGTAGGCATCATGAGACGTTCAACAATCTCACTCACTTGCGGTCTGTGAATCAAAAATGTTATAAAATCTTACAAAGTATCAATGGTGACACGTAAACTTGTTTCAACTGGACTGTTCCACTTTGCTTGTAAACGTCGTATGGGTTTTGTTAGCTAACTCTAACTGCCATGAAGTTGTTAGCTCAATTTTGTCATATTAAGAAAGTAGTAAGTGTGAATACGACATACTCACTGAAACTCTGTGTGCCTCGCCATGATCGTTATTATATTCTATGTATTGAAAGTACGAATCGTTGTGAAGTTGAGTGTACTGCATTTTCAGCGTAACTCAGGCACTATGATCTATAAGTAGGTGCTTTATATGAACATTGCTAGAGAACTATCGGCTAGTGCCAGTACTCTGGCAGTTTCAGCAATTCTCCGACAAGTTGCAAATCAGGTCTGCATGGAGTTCTACAGGTACCATGATCAAGGCGTTAACAATCACGAACCTAAGTTCCATCAAGTACGTCTGAGATTTTGCAGTGCATTAATTCACCTCTGTGGGAAGGAAGACAAAGTAAATAAGATCATTTTCTCACCTTCCTTTCAAAAGGACTCATCTCAAAAAAATTCTAAAATGAGTTAGACCACTGGGGAGCAGTAACCTGCAGCTACCCTCTTAACGGCGTATCTCAAATATAGATAGTCTCGAAGTTATGACGCATCTTTATTAATTTTGATACGTAAAAAAGCTCACAAATAGACCCAGCTGAAGATAGGCCACTTGCAAGGAAACTCCTGAAAAGCTGCTAAAAATAAGATAGGGCCTTTTGTAAGGAAGCTAAAACTGAATCTCATTCGGGAGTTAGCAACCATGAAAAATGTAGAAAAGCGTATGGCCTAGGATTTTGTTTGTAGAATACCGATCACATTCTTCTCTGAGGCATATATAACCGTAGTGGATCACGGTCCAGTGATTATTGTTGCACTTGACATACCGAAAGCCTTCGATAGAGTGTGGCATGAGGGACTTCTGGTCAAGCTTGCTGCTTATAGACTACCACCTGGCCTGCGCCAGTAGCTGAATAGCTTTTTAAACGATGGACGTCTGTTTGTTGTAGTCGAAGGCTGTTCACTAGACGTATCTTCAATAAACGCCGGTGTTCCTCATGGATCTGTCTTATACCCTACACTGTTTATTCTGTACATCAACAAGCTGCTGGAAATAATATCCAATCCAATCTACAGCTTCGCAGACATTAATATCGTACATGAGGCCAGTCAATCCACTATGATCTCAGGAGACGGTACGTCGGCGACAGCAATATGCCTCACAGATCAACGTAGACATCAAAACAATTATCGAGTGGAGATTGGTAAATGAAGAACAGTTTAATTTACAGAAAGCTCAGGCTCAGGCGACAACACTGACAAAGAAGTCGCATATTGGCTTACCAATTGTGAAAATGGAGGGCACCCAATAGTCAAGTCACCATCCGCCGTTGGAGTTTTGTTCCACTGTAGGAAGCTGTATACATCGGAGCAAATACTACTGCTCTACAGGGCACAGATCCGACCATCACTGAGGTATTGCACTCATGTGTGGAGATGCGCTCCAAAGCATACTCTAAGGCTTCTGGACACTATCCAGAAGACAGCAATTAGACTAATCGGTAAGCCTAACCTCATAAAGGACCTCCACAGCCTGGAACATCGAAGAAGGGTGGCTGACCTGTCCTTGTTTTACAGATTCTATCACGGAAGATGTTCGAGTGATCCCTGCTAGATAATAACACCAAAGGCCGTCCGAACGAGGAAGATGAGAGAGGTTCTGCGAGCTCATCCTTCCCTGGTTGAGGTTGCTGTAGAATGAGCTACCGGAGAATTTGTTTCCTGGCAGCTACAACCTGCAGTGTTTCAAATCTAATGCGCACCAACACTTATCCTCTCGCAGAGCTGCTACAGCGCCATAGGCTTTCAGTCTTTGAGGAAGGCTTACCATAAAAAAAATAACGAAGTGACTCAAGATCCTTTTTCGTAGCACTAACAAACACTACAGAGCCTAACCAGTCGCCAAATCGATTTTTTCAAACCCGACACATGTTTCGCTATATTGGCATCTTCAGCTGAAGACTTAGACTAAAAACTAACTTCTAATTATCGCTATTCATACCCAACGTGTGCAGCCAACCGTTCCACGATCCAACTCTGTTACCTGTCTGAGGGACACGTCAGGTAATCTCTAAAAAACTAAAGCAATTTAAGGATTATTTGCTAACTGTCCTTCATCTCTGTTCATTACGTTACATGACCTCTTTGCAATTTCCAGGGTTTCATATGCTTCTAGTTTCTTAAAGTTTGCGGACGGACTAATTTTAAGTTAGATATCTCTTCCTTATGTCCGCTTTAGAATACGTAGCGAAACACATAGCGGAACGTGTGGTTAAGCTCCGAAATATTTTTTTAACAAGATAGTGAACCTTTTTGATAAAAAATTTCATGGAGCCTAGATAGACTCGGGGTTCGGTCCTGGCGAAATTGCTAGAAGGTTGAGTTGATTGCTGTTCCGTAAAAATCTTCGATTTTTCGGGGAATTACGAACAATAAAATCAATAAAACCACCGAAGTGTGTGTATAAGTGAAGTGTGTGTAGAGGTGACAAATAAGTGCTCCAAATAATAACTGCAGTTTTCAAGTAAGATTAGCATAGTTTTATAATAAATTGTGGATTATCGGAATATCAAAATTGGTAAACAGGCATAAAAAGTAGAAACACTGATAAAAATCCGAGGTCCGACGGGTTGACCGGCCAAGGATTTTTTGCGCGGTGGAATAGAAATATCCATTGAAAATCGTTGCTGTGTATAGAAATAAATACAGAGGCGGACTGGAGACCATATAATACAAAAATTAACAAGGTCTGATAATCAAACGCATTTAAGATGGATAGCGATGATTACTCAAGTGAGGATACAAGAAGGAAGAGACAGGCAGAGGAGACACTATTTAGCAGAAGTAAAAAAACTTATAGATCCCCAGATAAACCAACGAAAAGCGATGAAAAGTTGGATATGTTAATTGATTTAGTCAGAGGACTTACAGCGGAAATAAAGGAAATAAGAAAAGAACAGGAAGCAACTAAGGAGGAATTAAAGATTATAAGAGAAGAAAGCAAGCAACTCCTCATAGAAAATCTGGAAATTAAAAATGAAAACAAATTAATGAAGCAAAAAATTGTGGAAATGGAAAACAGATTAGAATGGTTGGAAAAAGAGAAGAAAAGGAAAAATATTGTTATATCAGGGTTAAAAAGTGATACCGATGACAAAGAAAAGCTTAAAGACAATATAGAAAAGCTGTTTGAGAATCAGTTACAAATTAAAGCAAAGATTAAATCAGTGAATACATTGGGGCAGAATACCTGCTTGGTGGAGCTTGACAATGAGGAAGAAAAGCAAATGGTGATGCGTAATAAGGCCAGGTTAAGGAACTACAGACCAGAAACAATATATATAAATGAGGATATGACGAACATGGAAAGGGAAAAAGCATATCAGATAAGAATGATAGCAAATCAAGAAAAGAGAAAAGGAAAGCACGTTAAGATTGGATACAATAAGGTGACTGTAGAGGGAGTTGACTGGAAATGGAACAGGACTACCAGACAGGTGGAAAGTCCAAAAAATCAATAGCCAAGGAAGCGTACAGACCGGATGACACGATAACAACTAAGGCAATGAACATGGAAATGAAGAAATTATGCAAAATGAGCAACAAGGTGGAAGAAAAACTAAAAATTGGAACTTGGAATGTGAGAGGTACTTATCAGGAAGGAGCTCTAAAACACTTGATATGTGAAATAAAGAAATATGGGTTCCACATTGTTGCTCTCCAAGAAACGAAACAGATGGGCAACGAAATACGTGAAATAGATGGATACGTATACTTTAATAGTGGTGGGATAAATAGAATACTTGGAACAGGATTTATGGTGCATGAAAAAATTAAACCTGCAATAGTAGAATTCAGACCTATTTCCGAAAGAATGTGCTATTTGAGAATAAGAGGGAAATATCAGAAAATATCGTTACTGAACATACACGCGCCAAGTGAAGGGAAAGATATGCAAAGCAAAGAGGAATTCTATGATGATCTGAATACTGAATACGAAAAAATTAAGAAATATGACTTGAAAATAGTGCTTGGTGATGCAAATGCAAAGATTGGTAATGAAGAAGTATATCAGCCAACAATTGGAAAGTTCAGTAAGCATACAGATACAAATGAAAATGGGCGATTGCTAATAGATTTTGCAAAGGAAAAAAACATGAGAATAAAAAGTACATACTTTCAGAGAAAAGATATTCATAAGGGAACTTGGCGATCACCTGACGGCTCGTGTATTAACCAAATAGACCATGTGCTAATCGAAACCAATCAAGAAAGGTGTATAACAAATATAAAAAGCTATAGAGGACCAGATGCAGACTCAGACCATTTCTTATTAGGAATAAAAACAAAGCAAGAAATACCAGTATTGAAAAATCGGCGAAAAATGGGCAATAGAATCAAAAAATTGAACAGACTACAAGGAAAGGAATCAAAAGAAATATATGCACGAAACTTAGAGCAGCACCTAGAGTATGACCCGGAGAGTGACAAGCAGGACGTAGAAGGTTTATGGAATGAAATTAGTAGAAAAATGGTACAGGCCCTGCAGGGATGTGATTCGGAAAGCAAAGGAAAAAAGGAATGGTTTGATGAGGCATGCAAGAAAGAATTGAACGAAAGAAATAAAAAAAGAGAACAAATGTTGCAATGCAATTCAAATGAGGCGAGAGAAGAGTATGAAAAACAAAGAAGAAAGTGTAACAAAACGTTGAGAGAGAAAAAGAGAAAATACTACGAGCAACGTATAGAAGAAATAGAAGAGAGCTATAAAAGGAATGAAATGCGAAAGCTGTACAGAGGCTTCAAAACAGAAAAAAGAGGAGAGCAAGCAAGTAACCATCTATTAAAGGACAAGGAAGGACAGTTGATAGCAGGAGAAGAAGACGTACTGTGCAGATGGAAAGAATACTTCGAAGAGCTGTTAAACCCTGAAAGCTTAGCAGAAAGTATGAGGGAAGATGGTAGTGAGGATATGGAAGCAAATGAAATTGAACTTAATGAAAACGTACCAACAATTGAGGACATAAGAGATATCGTGCATAAACTCAGGAACAACAAAAGTGCTGGAAATGATGGCCTAACTGCTGAAATGTTCAAATACGGAGGTGAAAAATTAATTATCTGTATGCACAAACTAATCAAGGAGATATGGTTACAAGAAAAATTACCGAATCAATGGAAGGAAGCAATGTTGTATCCTATACATAAGAAAGGAGATAGGTCAGTGTGCGAAAATTATAGAGGTATAGCCTTACTAAACATAGCATATAAAATCTTAGCATCGTTCCTCAAGAACTTGCTACTACCTGAGATGGAGAAAGCAGTGGGTGAATATCAATGCGGATTTAGGCAGGGAAGGTCAGTAATAGATCAGATATTCACGCTCAAAGAAATTCAGGCAGAAAGCTATGAGTTTGATAAAGATACATATCTGCTATTCATAGATTTCAAACAAGCCTTTGACAGAATAAAAAGAAATAGACTTTATGTAGCCTTGAGAGAGCTGGGGGTAGGAAATAAATTGGTGCGAATGATTAAACTAACACTAGAAGATACTGATTACTGCGTAAGAATTGGAAGTAAGTTAACTGACAAATTTGAGGTTACGGAAGGACTGAAACAAGGAGACCCACTATCTTCTGTGTTATTCAACTATGTACTTGAGTATGTTATACGGAAAGCAAAATTAAACAGAACAGGACTATTATACCACAAGAGACATCAACTTTTGGCATTCGCAGATGATATTGTTATAGCGACGAGAAGTAAACATGAACTACGAGAAGTGGTGTTGCGATTACAAGAAAGCGCAGAGGAAGTAGGGTTAGTCATAAATGAGAAAAAGACTGAGTTTATGGCATGGACTAAAAATGACTTTGTCGCAGATAGGACATTTGAGGTGATGACACACAAAGGAGTGGTTTACCATTTTAAAGAGGTAGAAAAATTTATATATTTAGGAGTAGAATTCAGTAGAAGACCCGAGAGGAGGAAAGAGATTCAAAACAGGCTACAGAAGGCAAATAAGTGTTTATACCAATTTAGGGAGATTCTTAACAGCAAGTTGCTTTCTAGAGGGGTAAAACTTAGAGTGTATAAGACAATGATCAGACCTATGGTACTGTTTGGGAGTGAAACCTGGACGATCGATAGGAGTGAGGAAAATATGCTTGCAGTATGGGAACGGAAGTGTCTGCGAAAGATATTCAAAGGAAAGATGGTGAATGATGTCTGGGTGAGAAGAACAAATAATGAATTGAAAGAGCTATTTGACCAACCAGACATCATATGTACAGTTAAGGGTAATAGGCTAAGATGGTTAGGGCATATGGAACGCATGGAAAATGGGAGAATACCAAAGAAGTTGACGGAATGTGGCATAGGAGGAAGGAGGAAGCGAGGTAGACCAAAGTCAAGATGGATTGATGAAGTGCGGAAAGATATAAGGCTGTTGAAGATTCATAATTGGAAGGAAAAGGCAAAGGACAAGAAACAATGGAGAAAGATAACCTATCAAGCCATGGGCCTACTAGGCCTGCAGTGCTAATCATATATATATAGATAGACTCTGTCCATATTTAACTTTCTTTTTTGTTTTGTTTATCATTCTCTACTTCAATCTGTGACATGCCTATCGTATCTGCAGAAAATAGTTTTTTATAGGTAATCGCATTATTAAAAACTTCTGTAGTCCACTTCGTTAAGCAGTCTCACCCTCCATTACCTTTAGAAGTTAACTTCTTAACGGTCTATCTCAAATATGGACAGTCGCCAAGTTATGACGCGTCTTTCTCAATTTTGACAAGTAAAGAATCTCACAAAGTAGCCTCATCTCAAGATAGGCCACTTGCAAGGAAACTCCTGAAAACTCACTAAAAATGAGATAAGCCCTCTTGTGAGGAAGGCTACGATTTATTAGCAAGCTTCAGCTGGATGTTTTGTCCTCCTCCATATGCTTCCAGAATTACTCCGTTCCCCTAAAACTGACACTGAAAACATTTCACCTAACTTCAAAAAGGTTGTTAGAGGGTCCCGATTATCCTTTATAAATTACAAATTATGCCTAATCGTGATGATTTTGATTGAACCATTTACACAGGTTAACGGAGGAGAGCAGTATGCTCTACAAATCTAGTTTTACTTACATTTTTTAGTTGAATTTGCAATAGCTGTCTTCCAAACGCAGTAATATCGCAAGAAATTATTCACATGGATGGCGTCTTATCTTTAGTACCTATGGCTCTGCCAGTTGACGCTGCGGTTATAAGTGAGCTCTATGAATTTATTAAATGCGTAAACAGAAGCGATATTTTGACGAGAGACAATCCATTTGATACTCAGAAAATCTAATTTCAAATTTTATTAATAATATAGCCAGCTGTTGACGATAATTCAACATCATGAAGTTAGTTCAAAAAGAAGAAACAACAAATACAGGAAACAAATTCTGCATTGTGAGGAAAGACAGGTGGAGAGACGGCTAACGAAGGGGAGATTTTACTTCCTTTATTGTTTTTTTTTTTTGAATATATTTTCCTCAGTGTAACTTTTAGCTATATCGGAAACATTCAGGATGCTAAAAACTCCACGAATCATCCTCAAAAACACTTTTCTCTTAGTTTTTTTATAGCACAACAAACAAATTCTTCATTGTAACGAAAGACAGGTGGAGAGGCAGCTAACGAAGGGGAGAGTTTACCCCCTTTATTGGTTTTTCAAAAATACCTTGCTTCATAACATGCGGTAACCTACTTTTTCGTTTTTGGTGAGAATGATCCATATTATCATTCCATTCATATAAACTATAGTTTTAAAGTCTTGCAAATATTCATATATGAAACATTAATAATGGGTACTTATTGTTATTGATGTTGAAGGTGGCTAACTAATAGATAAAGTGTAGGTACCAAGGTAAACCGTACAAAATGGAAGTTGACGAATAGGTACACCCTAACTGGTATTTCTAGTATCTTCGAATGAACTTCACTGAATAACTTTCAGTCACGTAGGACTACCATATCCAGGTTAAATGAAAATATTTGCATAATATACTAATATAAAAACATCTACCCTCTCCATTCTCTCGAGCTTTTACGGGATACACCTTGTAAAATCGCAAATTGGATGCAATATACCTCAATCATTGTACCTCCTTTTGAAATGGTTTTTTTTGTTAAATAATTACTTCCAAGGTTAAATGAATGAAGGATATATAGATATACGTACATACAGTAATAACAGGTTACTTCAATAACATGAATTTCTTTTGTATTTTTCAATAAAAGGACATATTCATATTCAGTTCTATTCTATCAGTTCCTCTCTGAAATTAAATTTTCCATTTTATAACCATAATATTTATTTGAGTACTCCGTCTAGACCAGTCTCCGATGACAGTTCAGGTGATTTTAAGATACAACTGGAACTTGGAGCGATGAAGAGGTCTTGTATGTGGTACCTATTACTTGGTCACCGCTGAGGTAATCAAATGGTCTTTCTGAAATATGTCGTCAGCAAGAAACTTGACTTTATTAGGTTACATTTTCAATATTGGCTATGTTGATGAAGATTTGTTCGCATTCAGCCATATCTAGAGGAAAAACCGTGAGGGTAGGAGTGACACCCAAAAATTCAAAGACCATTGCTAGACTATCGCTAAATATTACATTTCTATGTTCCTTATTGGAATTTACCTTTGAAAATTAAATTCCTAAATTAAATGGTCCAACGGGCATCTTAGTGCGGATAACATATTTCCATTTTTTATTGTTTTCCAATATGCTGACGTGTCATAGTTGAGCTGTGTACTGTATACGAAATAGCAATTTTTGTTGTCTATGTATGGAGTTATCATTCAGCCTGGTTTCTCTACAGGTACCTGTTAAAAGGGGTGATACAAGTACGCGTACTTATGGCTCGACGACCTTTTTCGCCTGTGTGTCACCGTAGGTACGCGTACTTTAAAACCGTCGCGCAAATCTCCGGCGATCCAACTGGTTTGAAATCTTGCTCGTAGCTTGTCTCAGCTCATACTGGGAGCAGCGAGCCTCCACTTTGTTTCGTCAGGCCATCGATGCGCAACGCTTGTTGTGTTTGGCATTTGTTAAAAGTTTTGTTTATTTAGGAAAATTATCAAAATGAGTCATTTCAGCTTCACGTGTGTCACCGCGTCGATCCGCGTACTTAAAGTTCGTACGTGTGTCACCCCTTTAACGTGTTAACGACACCAACTCCGATTTTTAAAAATTTCTGGAGACACTTAATTCTGATAATAATATACGCCACATAGTGTCACTGCATCATCATTTTAATAGCCAAGCATATTTGTGAATATCTAAAAGAAAAGTAAAGGGTCACAGGTCAGTAAGATTTGTTATCAGTTAATTAATAGTTACTGGCGTAATGTACAAGGTGGCCTACTAAGAATCGTCAATAATATACCTACGAGCAATAAATATTATTAAGTAAATTGACTAAGAGAAGTCGCTGGAAACATTGCTCAAGTTAGACAAATAGCCACTAGAGGGCAGGGTGTAACTGTTATGATTAATCGGAAAAACGGCTTTTTCTCAATTATATGCTCTCAAATATGCATATAAAAGAATTTTATAAATATTACCATCCTATGGACTGGATAATTTTCAATTTTTTTTGCGTTAATGCTTTTTGGCTCTATCTTGAAGATGTAGTGGTATGGGACCGTGAAAGAAGTTTTTATTTAAATGGAACGAACTTAAATGTAGGCTAACAGAATTAAACAAGCCAGGTCTCGTTTGCAAGAGCTGTTCTCACCTAATAATCTGTTACATAAAAATTATCCAAGTTTATCTTGTCTTAATAGCTATAAGGCGGTATTTGACATCATAACAGCTATTACTCGTTATTACCAAAATTTTGGAAGGTATGCTATATATCTTTTATGGATCGAGGACAAAATTATTAAAAAGTCAGTGCAAGATTCAACTTTCTAGCTATTTTAAACCGGAGATATCAATAAAACAAGTATTATGACATCGTACCGTGTACTTCTTCAGAAACAATAATTAGCGCCCTAAAAAGGTATATCCACCGTCACAACGTTTAAGTAATCATTCTGCAGATAATACTCAAGTAAAACCATTACAGATCAAATTTTGACTTTTTGAAATAACCACTATCTGGCGTAGTAGGCGCCAATAAGTGCTGTATCCAATTTTCATAATAATGGAACTTTAAAAAGAAACCAGCAAAAATAAATTAGCGTTTAAAATTGAGTATTATTTTCGTTATTATTAAAAATGGATAGTTCTGAATAATACTTCAGAACGCAAAGTTGTGGATCCGACTGATATTTCATTTGACTCTATACACACAGTTACCGAACTCCATATAAATGTTATCCATTCCAGATGAAGATACTCGTAGGGTAGAGTTAACCGAAGCGATTTCGATCAGCGAGTTGAGTTTTGTGAACAAATGTCTCACTGTTAACTGCAGATATTGGAGCAATTAAAATCCTCACGCTTTTGTTGAAGGCTTTTGAAGACTCATGATTGTTCATTGTTTGTTAAAGGAAATTTGAATGAGACATTTATTTGGGTATGTTGGGAAATACCATGTATCCGTTTGTCACTGAAACTGTTGAAAACCAAATCGAAGAGGATGGAAACCTTATACTTGATGAGGCTGAAATCTATTTCCAGCAAGACGGAGCTCCTTCTCACTATATTCTTCTGGTTGGGCAATGGCTAGGCGACGTGCTGCCAGATAAATTGGTAGGGCGAAGAGGGCCTATAGGATGACCTGCTAGATATTCTGATTTGACGCCACTAGACTTTTTTCCCTCGGGACCATTAAAAGTCTATTATGTTTAGTCGCCAACCTGAAAATCTTAATGACACTACACAATATGCGAGAATGGTTGCTTAAGTCCATCTAAAATTATGGATGACATGGAACATCTGAGGCAACATAGACAATAGGTATAGTATGCGGATATGAATTAGATTTATGCATATTTTGTTTGCTATACTTATTGTTATATCACCTTATTTTTTTGTTAATTGACCTTAATTTTTTTTGGTATTATTGTTTGCTTTATTGAGCAAACTATATAAATCACTAGAATCATGAGATTTACTTTAATAAAGGCAACTGATCACGTAAAAGAAGCCTAAATGGATATGGTGGAGGATGGAATAACTTACTTGAATCCTATTTGACATAAAAAAGTCGTTCAGAGTTTATTTTGGGGTGACTCTACGAGAAAAAAAACACATAAAATGTCAATATAACGATAATAACATTTAGACACACCGCGCTCCGGTACCAAAACAGAATATCAGTTTTCTAATGCAAAACCCGACATGTTAGACATTCTTCAAAATGGAGTTTTATATATTTATTATCTGAATCGCTACTATTAGACATAAGAAAATAAGGGTTAGATTCAGACACTGACTAGTCCAAGCGGCGTTTAATTTCAAACACCGATATGTCCACAGGTGGGCAAATACCAACGAATTAGAATTCGTTGGCCAATACGAACAACGGGAGCAAGTCACGTGTCGATCACAGGAGGTTATTCTGACCGTTGTCAGTTCCGATTGAGTTATACTATATTGATAAATTATTTATCAATTTAAAAACCATGGGTGATCAAAATGTTGTTCTGTCACAGTTCGGAAGAAAGTTAAGGCCCCGCTCAACTACATCGTGAATACACTGTTGCTAGTTCTCAAGAATTTCATTTGCCATAAAAAGGGATTTTGAGATTTGAACCTTGTAAGCCTCAAAATGAATCCCCTTTAATATCTAGGATGATGTTTATAGTTTCAGTCGTTGAGTTCAGTGGTTGTCTAGTTCTCTTTGCATTCACTAAACAAGTGATAGGCGTTTCATTTATTTTCATCCAATTCCACAAAAATAACAGTCAAAACACGACGTATCACACTTCCTTACATGCAAAACCCAACGTGTTCCAATTCAAAATCTACATTCCAGAAAAACTATCTGTCCTAGATTTTGAGGCGTTGAGATCTAACATCGTGGACCATCGCAGATTATCATATTCTCGTTTTAGTATTATTTTCACTCATCATAAGGCTGTATCCGGTTTTCCTTGACTTGTGTAAAATGTGTTTCTGCTGGCCTGTCGGGTTGTTTAGACGCCTGATATGTCGATTACAGTACTTGGTATAACCACTTCTAATAACCAGGGCCTAACCTAATCGGATGATGTACTGACCAATTGTGCACTACACACACTACACTTTTATTTAACTTGCAGTGTATGTATGTATGTATCTATAATATGTTTGGTCGGGTGGAATCTTGCTACTTAATTTTGAAGCAGATATCTTCAACCGATTGAGCTGAAATTTTGTATGCACGTTTAGTTTGGATGACAATACACGATAAGCTGTGTGACGTCGTTCTAAATCCAGTAGTGGAATAGTTTATTTAATGCAGTCCTAAAATATATACTGGGCGTTCTCATATCCAATTGATATGAGAACGCCCAGTAGATGGTAGGCGGTATAGCAATCAATGAGAGGGATGTCATTTTTAGTTAAACGATGGATTTTGTTGTAAGAATTTGGGAAAAATGTACTATTCAGAGTCGGTGAGTTGTCGTAGTGCAGGGGGTAAATGAATGACCGTATATTACTGAATACTGGTAAAAAAGCGGTAGACTGTGACGCAAGGTAACTGGTAAAGAAGATCCGCGGTAAGGATTTTCCAATAATAAGTTCTAAAGGGACATTTGTGGTACTGCACTGACTTTGGGAAAGTAATAAGAATAAAGGCGTGTTGTTAGTGAACTCTTATTATCAACACAGTTTTAAGGTTATGTCTGGATTAGGTCTATATTTTTAGTTTGGTTTAAGGTTTTCGTGATGTATATCTGCGAAAATGAGTGAAAATGATGAAAGCACAAATTTTGAATTACAAACTATCATTCAAATAATGACAAATAATATGCCATTTCAGATATAATACGATGGATTTTGTTGTATAAGAGTTTAGGGAGAAAATATACCATTCAAAGTCGGTGAGTTGTTTTATCACTGCATGAACCTTGCTTACCACCTGAGAGAAGAGAGTCTTTACACAATGATAGGGCTTCTTGAGAGTAACTCGAAAAATAATGTGACATCACTCTAAATCAAATATGGTGGACCATCCAAGATGACGGAATAGTTATTTTCAATGCACTTTCACAATATGGGTATCCAACGAAAGGGCTTGTTCAGAGTAACTCGAGAAATAATGACACGTCATCCTAAATGAAATATGACGGACTATCCAAGATGGCGGAATAGTTATTTCTTATGCATTTCTGCAATATGGGTGTCAAATGAAAGGGCTTGCCGAGAATAAGTAAAAAATATATTTTGACATCACCTTTAATCCAATGTGGCGGAGATTTGAATTTTTCTATTCTTTTTTAAAGTATGGAGAATATAAATGCAAGCTAATAACTAAAAACTAAAAGATAAATTAAGACAAAAAACTCAAAAAAAAGCTTTTACCTAAATGTTCAAAAAAGAAGAAAATAAAAATGTCCTTTAAAATGTTAACTATCAACTTATAGCCTCATTATACACAATTTATATGATCATAAAAGCTTGCCGCGCGATTTACTTGTGCAAATAAACTAGCACCTATTTAATTGACTAACTTGGTCTGCTAAGTTTAATTCTGTCAAAGATTTGAGTTTCATTAAATACGTATAGGTAGCTACGTAAGCCTCGCGACCAGCTTTTTTTAAGTTTTTCTGTTTTTATTGATTTATAACTGAGCGGTCTGCGAAGGCAGAGCCTAAATACCAGAGTACCGCGGCTGTTGTGAAAAGGTCATGTTAGGGGAAGTTTGTTAATGCGGGACTTGAAAGGGCTAACACCAGCAGGCACAATAAATACCTTGGACACCCTGGAATAAATGTACGGTTATACCGCTCAGTTTTTGATGTATGAAGAACGACCGCTAGGATGAGATGCAGCTAGCAGTCGCACGGATGCGTCTGGTAGGTTCGGCAAACAGCGAAACTATAGAGGATAGCTCAGACGTGCAGACTCCATCTAAATATCGGTAGAAAAGTGAGAAGTTACCAACCACACGACGGTCAGAAAGTAGCTGGAGGTGGCGCGTTCAGGCCGGGTCACCAATTAGTCGAATTCCCTTCTCTGGACGGCAACTAGTATAGGTAGGATAGTCGGGGCAGATGCTCCCCAGACATGAGTGCAATACTCCAGGCCAGGTCTTTATAAAGCGTGAGTAGATTAGATGGTGAGAAGTACTTTCTGATTCTAATTAGGTAGGTACCCAAGCTTTTTATCAGCAGCTGTTGCAACTGACGCAACGAGTTCGTGCCACATTATATTTTCTGTAATGTTGACTCCTAAGAGCTTGATTGAGTGACTCCTTGGCAGGACCTCATTGTGCACACGAATCGGGTGCAGGCTTGGGCACGTCTTGTTTGAAAGCGTGCAGTACTGGATCTTGGAAGCATTGAATTTTACCATATTCCTTGCTTAGTCACCAAGCGCTAATGGTCTCCAGATCCTTTGAAATCTTTTTAAAAGAATCCATACTACAAAATACCCACAGATATCAAACTATGCACTATGGGCAAAACGTTAGAATAAATTTGGAGCTCTAATTCTACAAAATAGTGCTTACCTTTTATGTCCTGTTATTATGTTTACTCTCTTCATCTGCATCCAACTATTTTTGCAATATTAAGCTGTAATTAGTAGAATTTTAACCACAAAGATCTGTAAATTGATTTTTGAGCCCAGTTGTCTCAAGTAACACAAGATCTTCAGTAAAATATCAAACCAATTGATATAACGGTGGTATAAACTTCTTAAGAATGAGTCCTCATCCCGTTTTAAGGTATTTAGATACTTTCGATTTTTCATTTGGTGGTCTTGGAGTGTTATATAAATTGTTTGCCCAACAGAAAGGCGTTACTCAAAACTATTTTCTTTTCCATTTGATAAAAATATACGGTTTTACTTATAGCCCTGAGAAACGCACTGAATCGGAGAGGCAACCACTGGATATATGTTTCGGAAGGCGCAATGCTCTTTGATCCTAAAATCGTTAATAATATTCTAATTCGCTTCACTTCTGCTAAGGACGATCTACCTTTATTCGATATGCACGACGACACAGTGTACATAGTCATAGTAAAATTAGCACTAGAATCATGAATCTTTTTTATGGCTGTATATGATAGAGTATGGCATAAGAACCTTCTCCTATTTTTCCGCGATTGTTTTGGGCACGGGAAAGTCGAGAAAATGAGGAAGTATTTGAATATTTCTAGTCGCGTGACGTCGCGGGAGAGGGGGGCGGAACAGCCAATCGGAAAACGGGTATTCGTGCCGTGTTGCCGTGTCCCAACCTTCAATGCATACCTTTATGTGATCCTCTACACATGCTAAAAAATACAATTTGATATATTCGGGCAGTGAAACCAACGAATTCGCATATGTTAGAAGGAGTATGTTTGTTTACACAGTCCTAAAAGAAATGATTCAGCGGCAGTGGCCGCGACATGGTCCGGGAGGTGGCGTCAAATTTCGTCGGACCATTAAAGTGAGGCTGAATTTTTTTTGTAGGCTTTCTTAATGTTGATGAGAAAAAATATCTATGTTAGCTGGTGTAGATCCTTGACCTAGGATTTTGAGAGCCTGCGTAAGTGGCAAAAAAGGGCACCCACCTCGCTGCACGATGAACAGCGTCTGCCTTCGATAGTGGGACAGCAGCAGCCTTGTGCGCGGTTAGCGCTTGGGTGGGTGACTGAATTGCACCGGGCGCTCGGGCATTCAGTTTCGATCCCATGAAAATTGCATCAATACCGCGATTTGGAAATTGACGAGGCAACAGTGCACTGCTGATGTATGGCGCGCATCGCACCGATTGGCTAAATTTAAATTCCTTTTTTTTAACTTAAAAATGGAATTACTAGTGAACAAAATGATGCAGAGAGTAACGAAATGCAACAGTACTTCCATTTTTGCATACACTAAGAGATTATAATGATTTAATCATTGCTCTCAAACCCATGATAGTAGTCCATTGCTCAGAGATGGTACTACTTCCCGCACCGATTGGTGATGGGAGTACTGTGATCGCAAAAATTTTGGATTTTAAGATAATACACCTTTTAGGCGTTTTATGATATCTACGTAAGGAAAACCTACGTCAATACTCAAAAAATATAACCTCATAAAGTGACAAGCTATTTGAGGCTCACTGTTTACCACAGACCACAGAAACAAAGTTCAGTTTACACATCATGTCATTTTATATTGAAACCACAGTTAAGCTCCGGTTAAGCTCCATGATTAGTCGGTTTAAGTGCATTAACGGCGGCTTACTTTGAACCGAAGCTTAAGCTTGCATTCGTAAAAGGATATACAACTGGCCCTTATGATGCTAATATTGTTCCCTGATAACGATAACTACATACAGATTGTTTCCTAGTCAATCTACAAAACTTTAAAAATTCAATAAGCATATTACTAGCATGTCAATGATGTCATGGTACTATCAGTAAGGTTCACAGTGGATGTACAAGAACTATGACTTTGGCGAAAGTGAATTGAGTCATTTGCAGGACACGACAAGATGATATTACTTAGAATAGTTTAAGCATATTTTATTCTATGACGTTGTTTAAAAGATCTCATTTCCAGGATATGTGCGAACGAAGTTTTCGACAAAAAAAGCATCCTATAACCAGAAGCTAGATAAATCCAGGTAGAGTTCAGGAATCAAATACTCTCCTGTGGTGTAACACCGAGTGATTATCTGATTACGCAATAATTGTTCCGCATTTTGAACCAGAGTATTTATTGTGAACTAATGACAATAGAAGGCCTTGATGAGAAAGCCCCTTATAAATCAATCCAGGAGGTTAAGTCCGGGGTTCGAGCTGGCGTAAGTGACGTCCACCTCGACCAATCGAATGTACACCCTTTGTTTCTGTCAAAAACCACCACATTAAAATGCGCTTATATACAATTTATTGTAGAAACACGACATTGCGTTTTTTTGTTGCCAATGTTACATTTTCCAGGAACCAAGAACCGTCATTTCCAATATATCATTTAAACGTTCTTGAGTTATGCATGCTTATGTAAGTTCCTTATTGCATTTTTTGAGAAATAATAGGCGCAGGTATTTGAAGAATTTGGAATAATGTGTGCAACATCGACGAGAATAATGCATGAATGACAATGAATAAAATGCAATATTTGGAATAATACCAGCATAGAGAAATGCCTGAACGCGTTGTGATGTGGTACAAGGTCAAAAAAAATGGTCCACATTAACCTTTTAAATGGTCTATTTACTTACATTCAAAGCATTTGCAAATCTTCACAGTAGAGATTTCTGGATCTGCTTGTATCATTCACTTCTAGCATTCTTACTGTTATTGCTGACGACTTTGATGAATTTTTTAGAAGGTTTTTCTCTATCACGAACATTGCGATGAGAAAATCATTAGGAAGGTCAAGCTAAAGTTCATAAAGACATACTTTTTCCTACCGGATAGTAGAAAAAGAATAGATGTCTGAATTGCAATCAATGAGTTGCCGATTATAAGTGACCACACTATATCAAACGATGTTTTAGCAAATAAAATTCGGTATCGCCGTGTGAGAAATATTGCGTCAACCATCTTGGCACTACCTTTTTTGCTTAAAAGACTGAAGTAGGTTTTGGCAAGGAGCTACATTGAGGAGTGTGGAGGTCCCATTAGCAAATAACCATTGTATTATCACCAAACCAAATGCGTCACTTTTAAAACGAAAGCGCTATAGTGTATTTTTGTATATCTTTTGAGCTTCCAATCTGTGAAATTTGTGACAGAAAGGCAAGGTTGAAGTTTCAAGTATAAATCAATTGATGAAAAATAATATAGGCAGATCATTATTCTATATTCCTTATAATTTTTTATATGATTCATTTGATTATTTCTATTTTTTTTATTTTTTCTTAGATTTTGCTTATCTGAAACATTTAATGCTCTATAAATTGGAATTTGATATAGATCTTGTAGACACTGTATTTATAATATACTTTTCAACAATTTCAAAACCACTTTTCTATGCGAATGTGTGGTCTAATCAAGAGACAACATATACGTATATCTCAGAAGTATACTAAAAACTAATTATCAATAAAACACACATATCTTCAAACTATTGACAAAAATATATTTCTGGTACTTTTAACAGAATACAATGTTTACACTTTCACTGTTCAAACTTTTGAAGTAGGGTGAGGTATGAGTATGCTGATCGACATATCTGAAAAAAAATGTTTCCATTAGTATTACCACAGTGCTTAGTGGTGAAAGAACTAGGTATTGTTTCTCTTCTTTCTCTCTTTTCCTCGTCATTGCGCAAGTTTTTTTTAATTTAGTTAAGAAGAATGATAGGGGTAGTCCGATTCCGTAATATTTTATTGTAGGTACTCTCTTTCCGTTTTCAATATAACAAGTGAAAAAATTGTTGTTCCGCCATATTTGTAGCGCGATGTCACTCCTTAATGATTGGCTTTTGACCTAAGGTTATACAGGGTGTCCGGATGTTCAACCAACAACGCTTAAAAGGTGACAGACCTTACTGAGTGAGGAACATAAAGATAAAATGCTTAATTTTCAAGATACAGGGTGTTAAAGTTTTAGTTTTATTTTAATAAGATGGCACAACGATCTAAGACTACGTATTGGAGCGTTTTTGAGGTGAGAAATTCAAATTTAACCACGGCTTTACTATCATAAATAAATTATCAAAACTTTTTTCCGGTTCGGTGCATCAATGTATCAATGTGAGTATCAAAAAAATCGTTTCCTCAATATGTTTTACGTGAAAAAGCTACACTTTGTTTAAGTCCCTAGAGGTAACCGTCTTCGAGACAACCTTAATTGAAATTTCCAATGCGACTGAATTATCGATATTCCTGCACAAATGAATTAGGCTCATACTTTTACATACTATTTACAAAGTATTCTTAAGCTTTAGCCCCACCTATTTTGAAACTGGATATGTTTGAAGCATGTTTTTTGATCTAATATTAATTCGTTCGAGAATACCGACAATTCCTTCGATCACATTTTACAACTAATTGGGGTGCCTCGGAAATTCCAGTAAAGCATCTCCAAAACGATATTTCGTCTAGGGACTTAAACAAAGTTTTTTACGTGAAACATATTGAGGAAATGTTTTTTTAATATTCACATTGATGCACTAAACCGAAAAAAGGTTTTGATAACTTCGATGTGCCGTAGGTGGTTCCGTCTATTTATGATAGCACAGCCGTGGTTGAATTTGAATTTCTCGCCTTAAAAAACCCTTGAATACGTAATTTTAGATCGTTGTGCCATTGTATTGCGGAATAATTGAGAAAAAAACAGAAATAAAAGTAAAACGTTTCGTTCTGTATCGTGAGAATTAAACATTTTAAGGCCACATGATTTTATTTCAGTGTTCATAAAAATGTGAGGTCTATCATCTGTCAAGCGTTGTTGGTCAAATAATCCCTGTATAACAAACTATACTTCAATTCAGAAAAGGAATCACTATCCTAAGCTTTAACATTTTTGTATTGAAACACCCGTTAGATGCTTTAAAGTATATTATTCAGTAGATTTGCTTTTTACTAAAAAAGTAACAAGGAAACTGTCTTCAGATCACTCAAAAATCGGTAATATGAATCTTTGGTACTACAATGCTTGAGTATTTCTTGATTCTTCACTTTCCCAACCTAGATAGTACCATGGACTTTGTCTCTAACTTCAGAAGATATGAACCGTGCTGCAAATATATTTTTTAAATATTTTTATTTAAACTGCTAATATCATTAACATCATTTTCATTTCTTTGACCGAAACTAATATTCAGAAGCAATTTCTATGACATTAAAATTGCTTGTTTCAAATACTGATTTTGCCTCTTTATTCAATCACAATTAAAATCGAGGCCACTACCTAAGCTGCGGCTGACGTTGTTTTTCTGAGCTGAAATGTTATTCAGAATCGCACAAATGGAGTGAAAAATTGTTCTTTGAGGTTTTCTTTTCCCTGTAAATTACTAAGTTCAATATAGATACTTAGACACAGTGCAAGATTAGTTGTTTGGACTCAGCGTTTTCATTCACCTAATCTATAATTTATAGGACAAACTTTTGTTAAAAGACGTACCGAAACAAATAAAGGTATAGACATGGTGAAAAAACCTCCTCCCAGCTTTATCTTTAGCGGTCTCTTTGTAAAGGTCATAAACATGAGCAGGACTCTCTGCGTCGCCAAATTGCTTCCAATCCAGTCTGAACAGAATATAGATTCAGTGATTCCATGACTCTGAAAATTGAATTTGTATAAATTTGTTAGAAAATTGCATAGCTCCAAATAGTTTTTCCACATTATACCTAATCACAATCACCGGTAGGTGCCCGGTTAGTGCGCTGCATTGCGTCGTCGCAACGGATTAACGCGCTCAATACGGCTTTCAGCCTTTGGGGTAGGCTGACCATAAAAAAAACGAATTTTTGCGAAGCTTCATTACCGCAGATTAGACGTGGATCCCTCACAACACACCAAAGACCAGGCAACAAACAAAACAGTCGGTTTCTACAGAGGAACGTGCTCTAAATATGTCTTAAGATAGGACTGTCAGCCAACAACATCATGGCAGCAGTTTTCTGAGATTCGAGATTCGTTCATACTGATTACCCTTTTCTACTATCACCTGAGCGAATATTCATCACAGCTACTGAACAGATTTGACACCATACCACATTTGGGAAATAAAAAATGATTGTTGGGTCAGGACAATGCAGGGTTGAACTCGTGTGTAGTCACTATTGTAATTGGTAGAAAATGAGGAAGTCATCGTAGACAGAAATGCTTATTATGGGGGTCTTCGAAATATATTATTATTTTAAAGAAATACAAAAGTTGGAGGCACTTTGGAGTGAATGTAGAATACTACTTGATAAAATAGCAAAAATTTTGCAAAAGATAATTGTGTTTCTTTGCATGTCATGGGTCTATCTAAGCATTCTGGTATTTTCTCTTACTAGGTACTTACCCTATAGATCAGCTCATTGCCAAACCAACAGTGAATGAATAATACCAGGATAATCGCAAAAAAGTATGGCAACATAAATACCAGTTCATCAATGGTTACCTGAAAAGAAGTTTATCGTTAGAACTTAAATTCGTAACAGCACCAAAACGAACAGTTTTTTCCAAAAAGTGAAACCAGTAGAAGTAGTGATGAGGCGAAAGTAAGTGGACCACTTTTGACCATTTTTCAGACCTCACGGAACCAACTAAAAGCCTTCCTGGCATCCTGGAGAACCAATTTTTGTCGAACCTACCAGTCCTCCTGAAGGTGGTCAATACGTCTGATCAGTTTACTGAGGACGATGAGTCTCCGTCAAACTCCTTGTTGTCTAATATCCCAAGCCCAAAGTGGGTTCTTTTGCCACTAAATATCTGGTCATCTGGAAGTGGCCTATGATAACCCCCACCAAGAGACTGCGCAATACATCTACCTTTTTTCAAAAGCCATACCATATGGCCATTACTAGGAACCGCTATAAACCTTTTTTTCCGCCGTTAGTAATCTCCCAGTCTACGATCTAGTAAATAGCTAACAACACATAATTTAGGAAAGCCTTAAGTTTTCTCAGTCAGTCAGTTGTACCTACCGTTAATGAGATTGTAGTTAATTAAGCACAGTCGCGGTTGGCTTAGCGTCGCACAGTGTGAGAGGTGTGTTAATTTGGGGAAAAAAGCATTTTGGGATGGCTGCCGTTTTGGTATATCAAAATACATAGTAGGTACTCAAAAACAAAATTGCAGATCATTTCCATGGTTAGAACGTTGTTGCAGAAGATTTAAAAACTAAAAAAAAATACGGACGTTGAACGAAGTAGACCTCGTTCTAGGAACTTCCCCGTCTCAAGTAGGTGGTTGTGGTTCATCCCCTGTCCTTATTTTACCATAACACGTCTTTTAAACCTTAACAGTCCAATCGAATAGTAATATTATTTTGAGGTAGATATATTTAAGTTATTTACGACTGCCTAATATCAAACAATTCAGTGCACAGAAATAGAGCAGTTAATGACGCTTGAGTATTTCAATTTATTTAATTTTTTCAGCCTCTATATAATATGTTTAAGTCATAGGTATGTCTATCCTTAATAGTTAAAAAGTTAAAATGCCCTTAATTAAATCGCGAAATAGTAGTGTGTGGCAGCTAGTGTCATATTCGTAGGTAACGAACATCTGATAGTTGACCGTAAGCAATCGACAGGAACATTAAAAAGACCTGTTAGCTTAACCTTACTAAACGACCTTCTCCGTTTTTGCTGTAAAATTGAAAGTGATGTCCCCTTCTTTAAAGAATAAGAATAATAGTAATATTTATTGATTAATGTTACAGTACCAATACAATAGCAAACATGAGATTAAAAATAACGCCAATAAATATACAAAAGCCCACAGAAGGCACAGCCTTGTGCGTGGGAAGAGAGGAGAACAAATAACCAGCGCCACGATATAAACACGAAGCTTCAAATTCATTATACGAGTAATTATGGCAAATCGATACATGAACGTGTGTTGCTTAAGATTTGTTTGTGTCCCTTATACTTCTAACGTAATCGAAGTTTATCATTAGAATTTATTAGGCAACTGGTGCATTGGAATCATTAAGATTGTGCATGGACCAGATACCTTACATAAATGTAAATTAAAGTTTTCATTGTAGTAAAAAGAGAACAGAAAGAGAAAAAAAGGTCTCTCAGAGTATTGTTTAACTAACAGGATCCATATAACATCTTATGAGTTTATCCAAAGTAATACCATAGTATATCATATCATATAGAGGGACGGAACATCATTTAGAATGGGTTTTCCACCAACTTTTTTACAGCGTCCCTACCTAGTAGTACCAGGTATGATTTAAATTTTTTCTTGATAATGCTTATTGAATTGAGGTTTTTTATGTATGTTTTATATGCTTCGGGAAGAATGTTATATTTTTTAACTGAAAGGCGGTAGTGGGGGGGTATGCTCAAGTTTTTGCCAATAAATCTATTTTTATATTACTTCTGGATTTATACCTTGTATGGTAATCATAACTTATCTCTTCCATTGACGTTCTATGATTGTAACAATACAGAATTATCTGGTGTACAACCAGCTGCCGTAGGTCTAGTATTCCAGCTTCAGAGAATAGCATACTAGAAGGATAGTTGAGTTTTTTGTTGAAAATTATTTTCAGAATCTTTTCCTGCAGTACACCCAATGTATACATGTGACAGACAGTATGCTGCACCTCCCCAACTCAATTCAGCGTAACGCAGTCGTGAATCGTGATTCTACTGGACAGTAATAGATGGTTTTTAGACGAGCGACGTCTAACATGTTTTTCAAATATTTAAGTCTGTATAGGAGCTGTCTTAAAGTTCTTACCACATTATTTATATGTAAGTCCCAACGAAGATGTGAGTCAATTATGATTCCAAGGTATTTATGATTATACGTTGAGTTTATAATTTTACCCTTTATTTCATCTTTTATAGTGATTTGATAATAGATAGGTAAGCGCCTCACCGTGTTTGAAAAAGGCACAAAGACGGCTTTTCCACAGTTTATTGTTAATAATTTGTGACTGAATAATTGGAGATAGCGACTAATTCTTTTTGAATCATATTTTTTAATCTTTCCCAAGTTTCGTCGCTACATAAAATAACAGTGTCATATGCAAAACTGTATATCTGCCCACATGTCAAAGATGATGAAGAGGAAGTTATCACACTATTTATGTACAGTATGAACAATTCTGGGCCCAGGACTGTTCCTTGTGGCAAACCATAATTTAACACCTTTTCAGAGCTAGTTATACTGTTTATTTTGACCGATTGCTTTCTGCCAGTAGGCCAATCAAATTAAGTCGAAAAAAACCGGATTCTGGAACTAATTTCCAGGCTGGAAATTGTCTTAATACCTTTATTGGGTCCTAGTTACGTGTAATCTGAGTTTTTACTATCACAGGTGGCGAGCTTAGCTTTTGACTGCCCAAAAACTGTCAATTTTTTGCACTTTTTTTGTTTTTTGTTCATAGCTGGAAAATGGTGTATCGGACGGAAAATTTCGTTCTATTCAATTATAAAGGAGACTAAATTCTGCGTCAAATGGTAGTATATAAAGCATCAAATTTGACTCAATGGTATAGCCGAAATCTAATGCTAAAAATGATAAAAAAATCGTATTTTAGTGCAAACTTACATTTTGCGGATTTCCAACACCACATATATCTTGAAAGTAGAAACACTCATCGAAAGATATATAAAACTAAAGTTGTAAAGAATGAAATTTCACATTAAATAGATACCCAAGTTATTAAATTTAGTCATTTATAATTCCAAATTTGGAATGAGTTAAAAATAATGATTTTCATCGCCTCGAATCATTTGAAGTCATGTAAGGTAAAGTCATATCAAAATTTTGTAGCAAAACAGCACATCCTGACTAAGATTACTAATATACGAGGGTTGATCTATACCTCCGTCAATCCACCAGTACATAGACAGCTGTTTCACGCTTATTATTGATCATCAGTGCGCCATAGGTCGATTGACGGAAATAGGGAGTATCAATTCTTTCATGTCTACCAGACATGTGAAGCATGTTGTAGCAAGCTCCCGGTGTGCCATCTGGTACCCGAAGGTAAAGGCAAACCAAGGAAATCGCTGCACAGCAGTATAGATTTCTTGGTGGGACGCCACGGTGCGTCCGCTTGGCCACCAGAGAGCACGGGTTTTTTATACGCTGCTGCGTATGAAAGCCGATATGCGAGGGTTGCTAACCTGTCAAAAGTTAAGCTCACTACCTGCGATGGAGCAAACTCAGATTACACGCATCTAGGACCCAATAAAGGTATAAAGACGATTTCCAGCCTGCTGGGAATTAATTCCAGAAAAAATTCTAATTTGATTGGCAGTGCCGCGAATTCCACCATCATCCTATACTTCCAACATCTGCCTATGACTGACAGTGTCGAAGGCGCCGTTGGCAAGATCCAAGAAGACACAAATTGTTGGTTTACTATTTTCCAATAATTTTGAAATTTCCCCAGTAAGTTTCGCAATTGCATCATTAGTTGGTAAGCCTACCCTGAATCCAAACTGCTGTGGAGTAATGCAGTTGTTTTTATCTAAGAAATTCATCAGTCTGCTTTTTAGCGTTTTTTCAAATATTTTTGCTAGAGTTATAATGCTGGAAATTGGTCTATAATTATTTAGGTCTTTTGGGTCGCCTTTTTTAAATATTGGGGTGAGAACTGCTAATTTGCACTCTCCAGGGGCTATATTTGTCAGAAATATTCTATAGATAAGATTTTATTTATGGCAACTGTTTAACAAAAATCAACAAGAAACGAATACAAAGAGTTCAAAACAGTTGCTGTAGGTTAATACGTGGCATAAAGAAATATGATCGCATTTCCCATAAAATAACAGACACTAATTGGCTAAATATGGATAACAGAAGACTTCACCATCTAGGCGTGTTTAGTCATAAGCTTAATGCATAACCTCCATCCTCCACCTTTTGTGTATAAACTCATTCCTCGTTTCAGAGTACATTCCAGAAATATACGAGCCAAAAACAAATTAACCATGCCTCAGCATAAAACCAGAAGTGCTTCTTGTATAATGCCATTCATCTAATAAACTCCCTTCCGGAAGAGTTTAGAGCCCTGAATATCAACAAGTTTAGATACAAGTTTAAGAATTACCTTATGTCAAGGCAAAATTAGGTTTATACAGGTTATTTGTGCAAGGGGATCGAAAACGAGTACGGTTTTCAGGAATCGTGTCAGTGGCGGCACATCAACAATCAAAAAATAAAAATATAAAACCGCTCAAACTCCGTTTTTACGCATTTTAGGGGTTCCTAATAATTTTCTGTTTTTTTTGGGGTGAGGGTGATATTGGAGTGGTTGTAGAGTGGGGGTTGCCAAACTGAAAAAGTTTTCGTATGCATAATAGGCTTTCCATTGACCTGCGAAAGAAGAACCTGCCGACATAATACACTTTTTTAGGTCCATCGGAGCATTGCCTTGCCTATTACAGAAATCAAGGGACTTCGATTTTAATCTGATGTATGTTATGAAATTCATTTTAATAAAATTCCGACACAATGTTATTCTCGTGGCGAGGATGAAAGATACGGATGGTTTTTATAAATTGAGTCAGCGGCGGCGCAGCAGTTATAAAAAGGACTAAAAGTATAAAAATAGCTCAAACTTCGTTTTTAGGCAATTTGGGGGTCCCTGATCGTTTCGTTCCATCCAGTTGAAGCTCTTAGAATAAAAGCAGCGTCATTCTAGTTCCTACGGAGAGAAAAGCAAGAAACTATTTACTAGAGTTTTTGTCGTGTATGTTTTTTGTGGGCAGGCGGGTGATGATTTGGTTGCAAGGGAATCTCAGACTATAGCTTCATGCAATGGAAAAATAATAGAATGATATCACCGTTATGTGTGGGAAGTACTCAGTCGAGAAACTTGACTCCATTTTTATTATTAATTTCTGAAGTTGGTGGAGGAGAGCTTGGTTTGGCAATGTTTTTGCGTAGGTTTCCCCTATACTTACAAAATGTGAGTTAAAGGCTTCTACTATTGTCTCAGGTGTGTCACATAAGACATTGCTGGCATTAATCACCTGCCTATGGATTTTCCTATTATCATCAACACAAATATGTTTGATTACCCTCCACAAGGTCTTTCGAGAACCTTTAATGTTTGTTTATTTCACTCTTATAGTGGTTATACTTGGCTTCCCTAATTAACTTATTTAAACGAGTGTAGAACGTAGATAATAAACGTAGATATGGCTAGAATGATAAAAGATACAATAAAAATCCAACGTAATACCCTCTACCATAAAATTTGTTTTACGAGGGTGATACGGAAAGGACTCAGGTACTGTCAGGATATTGAAGATGCCACTTACTTGGTGAAAAGTCGACAGGACAGATCTGCTGAAGACAAGAGGTGACGGAATCAGTCGGAGCCAGGTCTGTATTTTAAAAACACACATGAGTACCCTCCACATTAAACCGCTACATTACATGCACATTATTACTGTTATGTTCATCTGCCATGATACTGATATTATCTCCCAATCAATGCCGACAGGCCCAGGATGCTGTCGAACTACATCAGAAGCTGCGAACATAGCTTGAGGATGATCTCAGTATTTTCAAAGATATAAGGCGCAGTCCCTCAGTACCGCCACTTTGGTACCCGTCCGCACACCAGAGGAGAGCACAAGGAGAGCGCAAACCCAAAAGTGCCACACGGTCGGGAAACGTGTATCTTGGCTTCACAACTGACCACACTCGCCACATCGATTTACGGCACCTTATCTACGAAAGTCACTCGCAAGGCTGATCTGCTAAGCGATGGATCTATCTAGGTACGTACCCCTATAAATTAGTGATGACTTTGACCTGGGAACATGCCCTACAACTAACACACTAACACAGGCAGCATTAGTGCAATCCACCTCCCATAACAAGGATAACGGTAGCTTCCTACCGCATGGAAGACTTCCAAGATATGAATCCATGGGTGCAATGGGCGGACTACATCCTACCCTCATGAATTGTCTAACACCTTGTTCCCAAGCCGGACAAGTACGCCAGCTATTGATTACTGCAGAGAGGGTGAGGGATTCATATTAATACAGTACTTCTACCATGCTCCTTAGAAATCATGTGATTTTACCCAACTGTCACAAAATTTATCCCGGGTCTCGTTAGGTAGTCGAAACAGTACCCCAGGTCTGGTAAGGGGGTCCTCAATCCATTAATTGAGATGGAGCTAGACAGGTACGGTAATGTTATTGATTACTGCAGAGACGATGAGGTGTTAGGAACCTCTATCGTGCTTCCCAGAAATCCCATGATCATACCTAATTGTTACTAGATCCCAGGTCTCGTTAGGGAGTCTAAACAGTACCCCAGGTCTCGTTAGGAGGTCCTCCAAGTCAATTAAGGTAGTGGGCTGGAGTTAGACAGGTACGCTACTGCTACTGAATAAGTCATAGAGGGTGAGGTATTTCGGATAATACATAAGTAACCTCCACCCTGCTCCCAGCAATCTCATGATCATACCTTACTGTTACAACTTCATTCCAAGTCTTAGGGAGTTGAAACAATATCCCAGGTCTGGTTAGGGGTCCTTCGCAGAGATTCTCATTAGCTACCTTTTATATCAATATTTCAGTCAGTTATAGCTTCAAAGCATTGGTTAAAACATGCGTGCATTGATATACGGATAAATGGAGTAATATACTCAATGAAAAGCTCACCAAGTGCAATCTCAACCACACCTACTGAAGCACTTACGCGTTACGATAGTTAGCCGTACAGTGTATGTTTTCATTTTTCGTATTTCTGTCACAAGCAAAAGAGATAGCCATTAAGACCTATAACACCCTTACACCAAGACCGTTCACATGCTCTGGGTCCTATCTTTAATAAGTGCCATAGAAAATTAGCACATGGTAACAAACTTTTGTAAACATAGGCAAGTACTTACAAGGCGAGTATCATGCAGAATGATGGTTAAAATAAAGTATGCTTACACGAGTTTTATAACTATTATACTGCAACTTTTTCTCCTCATTTCCGGGATCCGTCTTATATAGAGCATGCACACGATTTTTTGTCATTTACTGATTTTACAACACCAGAAGTTATCCATTGTTTGCGCTTAGTACTATTTCTTTCTATCCGTTTGTATACGTGTTTTTAACGATTTAATCTTTTAGTATGTTTAAGAATATTTTTGTTAGCTTGTCAAGATTAGTTTCCTTGTAGAAATGAATCCAGTTATAGTTTGCTAAAGCTCTTTTAATTCTATTCAATTCTAAGACTGGATATCTCTAGCACATTTAGGTGGCTTATTTTGCAACGTAATCGGTTTCTCTAAAATTTTTGCTCTGTGGTCACTAATGTGGTTTTCAAAAACCATAGACAAATAATCATGATATAAATTTGGTTTATTGGCTTTTGAAAATACATGGTCTATGCAGTTACCCGTTGTTCCATGCACTGTAATTATGCTCACTGAATAAGTTAAGATAACTTTGGACTGTATCAGTATTAACGCTAATTTTTACGTTCATATCTCCAACAAGAATTTGAAATGAGGCATCTGTATGTTTTACCTGATTTAAATATTGACTAAGAGCTGTTACAAATACTTTTTCGCTGGCAGATGGAGTTCTATAATAGATACAAGTTATGACTGCTTTCTTTGATTTATCTAAAGTTAATTGCCACCTGATAGCCTTATAGTATCCAAGGGATAGTATATCATACTGATAAGGTGGACAACCACACCATCATGTTTATTATGGTCTCCATCATTATAAATCATGCTGTACCCTGGCAGCTGGAATAAACTAGTATCCAGAATTCTAAACGTTTTCGTTAGAATAATGCAATCATACTCACAATTAAGTTGGTTCAGTAGTATTCGTAATTCATCCCAATTTTTTTTTCAGGCTATATACGTCTTGGTGGAATATTTAAAAAAATTATTTCTGTTTCCTTCCATTCCAAGATCTGTTGTGTCCCTCTATAATCAAGACTTCCAGCATATCAACCGGTTCGTATTCTATATCGCGTTTCCGTACTTCAAAGTGTGCCTATAAATTAGTGAAATTACTAAAAGTACAACTAACTACATATATAAAATAAATATAAAATATCAACTAGAGCAATGCAGTAAGTTGCCCTAATGCAAGATACATATGTGCCGGCTATTCTAAAATACAGAAAGAAAATAAATCATTGATCTTTACAAAAAAAACTCAAACGGTTCAAACATAAATCCCCCATTAATTCCCAAGCCGACATACTAGGTGGAAAGGGAGACATATTCCTGAATTAATCAAATTAATAGTCACGTGTACAAATAAATGTCACGAAGTGCAGTATGATAGAATATATTCGTTTCCACCCCGTACATCAAGCGCGTGTCCAAAGTAGGTCAGCTAATGAACTATGCTATATTCGCAACAGCAATATACGTTTGTATATGTTACACTCAATAGCCGAATTCGGGTAATGCCCGAAAAAAATGCGCAGAGCTAGTTTTGAGCAAAGAATACTTCCCAAACCCGAAATATTTACTTTGTACGGCTATTGAGCATTACCAAATAGGCAGAACTAGTTTTGCGCATCTCGAAATGCACAGAACTAGTTTTGCGCAACTTGAAAAGCACAGGACTAGTTCTGTGGTACGGAATGACAACCAAAATGAACATTCGTTATGCATTGTGTGTAAAAATCCATCAAAAACCTATCGTTTAGGTTAGGTTAGGTTAGATTATGTTAGGTTAGGTTTCTTTGCCAACGTTTCTGCAATATAAGTACGAATCGTGAAAACGCAATAAGAGGTTTGGAAGCACAAGCCAATTTGATGCTCACACAATCAAATGAAAAATTTAAACCAGCCTCAGTTGGCGATTTATTATTTGTTGGTATTCATTAAAATATATTTAACTTCTCTCACTTTATATTTATTTGAGTCCGTCGCTGGCGCTGATTAAATGGAAGAAGCACAATTTGTGCTGGTCATTCAGAAAATATACAAAACCAGTCCTGTGCATTTCAAGTTGCGCAAAACTAGTTCTGTGTATTTCAGGATGCGCAAAACTAGTTCTGCCGATTTGGTAATGCTCAGAACAGTTTAAAATTTATATTTCGGGTTTGGGAAGTATTTCTTGCTCAAAACTAGTTCTGCATATTTTTTTCGGGTATTGCCCGAATTCGGGTATTGAGCGTAACATATACAAAAAACTCCAATTTTCGTAATATAAGCTTTGCGCATGTATATTTCCTACCACAATACAAAATAATATATCCACCCACAGGTTACCCTAATGGGCGCCTGTCGCAATGCAAAATTTTATGAATAATTTGTTAATAAATTTATTAGAGAAATTCACTTGAAAACATTTTATTCTCAATTTTGTTTTAAATTTGTGTAAGAAAATGAAGGAAAGAGAAAGAATATACGCCTATAATTCTAGTATCTAGAGTACATGACCCGTCTAATTTTATTTATGTCTAAATAGGAAAATTAGCTTATGGCAAAATTTATTATGCGAGTCTATTATTTTATGTCAAATGTTTTTCAAAGTCACTACTAGATTCTATCTTACATATTTTCCCATTATACTTAGCATATATCTTCCCTTCGTTAGTCCATACGCTCCTCAAGGACGTCTTCTCGATCACCCTCGTCATCAGGCTGACACTAAGCGCAGTGAGGTCTTCTTTTATTACTATTCCAGTCCCCTTGAGTAGTTTTTTATTGTTGTAATTTTTTTTCTTGATGGCATCTCCTATGAAACTTTAAAATGTGCCCCTAGGTTTTTGATGCAGCTTCTTTCCAATCCTATGGCAGACAGAAATGTCATCTTCTGCATTTTGGAGTTAAAATTGCCACTGCACGTTGTCGTATTTTTCCTCGTTTCCTGGTCTATTATATTATATCTATTATAGTTTTCGCAGATCTTAGTTCTTTACTGATACTTTCTATCTACTCCGACATTTTATTTATGTTAGATTAATTTTCCTCATATAATTCACTGTATTTAGTGTTCAGAGCGAATATTTTGCTCTCAAGATCCTGCAGTTTTTCGCTAAGGTTACGCTTCGGAGACCTTGTTGGCAAGAGATTTCAGGAAATTTGGATCTCTTAAACTATTTGCTAAAACATTATGGCGCTGCTATTTTGATTTTGTCACAGATTTCCCGTGTTAAAACCATTTTTCAAACACTTATTCATTCAGTGAATAAAGGTGAGCTGGTTCACGTCACTTTCTGGTTTAGACGATTTATTTTCCCGTGTTTATTGAAATATGACCGCTTTTGTCGGGAGCACAGGTAGACACGTTTACTCAGCGAATGTCATGTTAATACTGAGGAAGGAAGGAGAAAGAAGCCACGCACGTTTCAATCATCTTTACAACAACTTCAAACGTTGATTTGATATCGGCTTTACATCCCGGAAGCTAGGTGCAATTTTTTTTTGGGATTCGTCCTGAAACACAGTGTATAGACCTTCCTTTCAATATATGAAATCTGCCTATGACCTAATTGCTATATACAGGGTGTCCCACGACGATTAAGACAAGCAATATATCGGAACTGGGCAGTAGTAGCGTTTTATAATTTTGGGGGTGTAAATTAGAGCAAATGTAGTGTCTGTTCCTATTATTGTTTCACCCAATGAGGTATTTGTTTTTGATCACGTGACGTCCGATTCAGAACTTTTAATGGGACACCCTGTATATTTGTGACTTTTTGTGTTCCTCCCGATAAAACAGTTCCAACACACTGGCACACTAGGGATCTAAAGTGATCAACTTGAAGGATTGTACCACTACGATTCATTTTAACATGTACCCCTACAGTTAAATTATCTTGGTAGTGTTTCATAATGGTAGTGGTACAGTCCTTTAAGTACCTGTAGCTCTTGAATTAATCAATTTAGATCCCAAGTGTGCTGGTTTGTTGGAACTGTTTTATCGGGAGGAACACAAAAAGTCACAAATATATATGGTGTCCCATTAAAAATGTTGAATCGGACGTCACGTGATAAAAAACAAATACCTCATTGGGTGGCACAATAATAGGAACAGATACTACATTTGCTCTAATTTACACCTCCAAAATTATAATTCGCTACTTCTGCCGAGTTCCGAAATATTGCTTTATCCATCTTTTTTTATAATTCTTCTGTTACTTCGTAGAACATTCTTACGGGGAGAAATTTAGGGAAAATTATACAGAATATTATAAAATTTAGAAAAATGTGAGAAAACTTAACGACTACGAAGGGTGTAACATACTGTATAGTGTTAGTGATTTGTTTGTTATTGTCATGTATGACATTGCTGTTAAAAATACAAGTTGGATGTTAGATGTTTAACAAGGAATCATCTGCAAATTTCGAGCCTATCAAGTGTGCGTTGTGGAAATAATGACAAACACATATACAGGGTGTTAATTGATGGTACACCGTAATTTCAAAAGCATATTTATGACTCAAATTCAAATAGAAAAGCTCATACAGGGCGTTCGGATAATCGACTGATAATGCTTGACAGGTGATAGACCTCACATTTTTATGAACACTGAGATAGGAACATGAAGCCTTAAAATGCTCGATTTTCAAGATACAGGGTGTCAAAGTTTTACCTTTATTTTGGCTTTTTCTCAACTATTTCGCAGTAAAATGGCACACCGATCTAAAATTACGTATTGACGTTTTTTTAAGGCGATAAATTCAAAGTTTTGCTATCATGAATAGAAGGCACCACCTACGGCACATTGAACCCATTTAAATCAGCAAAACTTTTTTCCAGTTTGCTGCATCAATCTGAGTATGAAAAGAATCGTTTCCTCAATATGTTTTACGTGAAAAAGGTATAATTTGTTTGGGTCCCTAGAAGTAACCGTTTTCGAAATAGCATTCATTGAAGTTTCCAATGCGACTGAATTGTACATTTACATTTAGGAAGTATTCTTAGACTTCAGCATCACCTATTTTAAAAATTAGATGTATTTGAAACATGTTTTTTGGTCTACCTAATATTAATTCATGCGAGAATGCCGATAATTCGTTCGATCACATTTTTCAAATATTTCAATATTATTATATTTGGAAAACTGTTACCCCTAGGGACTTAAACAAAGTATACATTTTTTACATAGCACATATTGAGGATTTTTTTTTTAATATTGACGTTGATGCACCAAACAGGAAAAAAGTTTTGTTAATTTAAAAGAGTGTGACGTCGGCGGCGCCCTCTATTCATGTTGGTAGAACCGTGGCTGAATTTGGATCTCTTGTCTTAAAAAACCCCCTATACGTAATTTTAGATGGTTGTGCCTTATTATTGTGGAATAATTGACAAAAAAAACAATTAAAAGTGAAATTTTGACACCCTGTATCTTTAAAATTAAGCATATTAAGGCTTCATGTATCTCAATGACCATAACAATGTGAGGTCTATCACCTGTCAAGCACTGTCGGTCGAATATTCCGAGACTCTGAATAAACGACGAACAAACATGTATCTTAAAGATTCTGGATCTCAAGATACAAAGTGATAAAGATTGGAAATAAAATTGGTTTTTAATCAATGTCTTAAACATTGCTGAGCCGTCTTTTCAAAATGGGTCACTGTTTTTCACTGCATTAAGAATCTAAGTCACCACTGACTAGAAGATAATTATCCTTTCTAGTGGCGTGTCGGGAGGCAGTCCCACAAAAATATTAGCAAAAAGATGTAGCTCCGCCGCTGATCTTGAAAAAATTAAATGCTGTTGGTAAACAACCAAACACATATTTCTCTTATCAAAAAATATAGACTTTACGCTATGCAATCTCAAAAAGGATCACACGGTATACGCCCGTAGAAAGCGGGTAGCAGGCCATATAGCAGGCCATGCGCCTGTCATCATGACAGTGAAAAAAAGTTTTGAAAAACTCCGTCAAGCTGCGCGTCATTATTAATTTCTAGTCCGAATTGGACAACCTCATTCTCAATCAATTAATTCCGTCATTCAAAGTTATATTTTCTCAGCTATTTAGTTTAGTTCACAATTACAATCTCATTTTCTCTTCTCACGCGGCGCTAAGAAGTTTGAAACTCGGCAGTGAACTTGGCAAGCTGCTGTGATTCGCTGTCAGTCGTATACAGAAAACCTACAAATATTTCTAATACATTCAATTACGCTTAAAATGTGGGTAGTTTTATTTTCCATGTCCTGCTTTCAATCATCCCCCCAGAATTTTTGGTCAATTCGAGCCGGAGTTTTGGACTTTTGGATTCCTCTGCTAACCTATGGATGGACTGCTTCTGCTCTTTCAACGGATTGGTAACATTGGTGGAGGAACAAAAGGAAACCATGCGTAAAATTCGTAAATATTACATAACCTATGGACACCGGGTGAGTGATAATTCGCTCAAATTACATTTCAAACTGCTGTTTTCCGTGGACTACTCACAGTGCAACATTCAAGATATCTTCTACATACCTAAGTACAAAGTTTTCCTTTCTGTTCAGTAAAAGCACCTGCACATATTTTGAATTGTTTACAGGGTGTACAAGGTTTACAACATTTTCTGATACTTTTGTAGATATTCTCTTCGCATTTTTCATAAACGTTTATTTTCTTCTGTTAAACACCTGATCGTGTTTGATATATAGAGTATAACTAATAGAATTAATTAAGATTTTATCTAGCATCTAGTGAATTAGCTGTTGTGCTCATAATTAGTAGTGTCAGCTTTATTTGTTGTCTAAGGGCCGATTTTATCAACATGCATATTTAACAAAGAATTTAACACAGCTTTTCTATTGTTCAAAAGCTTTCTATTGGGTATTGCGGGCTAGGTTAATAAATATTATCCAATAGTATTTTATGAATATTGAAAACAAAACGTCAAAGCTGGATGACACTTTTCATCATATCCTGTATAAGTTTTATAACAAAACTATTGTTGTAACAAGTGTATATTTGTTGCAACATAGGCGATGAATGAAGTTTGCAGTTCCAGACAAAGTCTACGATCAAAATAAATATCTTTCTGAACGTTTGAAATTAGATCACAAATCCCAGTAATAAAGTGCCTAATCAAATATGTACCGTTGAGGTCAAGGACGTTAAAACAATAGGGGGACGCAGCTATTTACTTTTCGCGTTGAAGCCGCATAGTCACATTCTAAGCGCATTGCAAAGTTGCCAAACTAGGCATTTTTCTAAGTAAAACTAAGAAAACAAGCAAGCTTATCAACACAAAACATCAGCGAAACAAGCAAGCTTATGAACACAAAATAACATATTTAATATAATAATATAATATATTTATGAACAGTGAATTGATGTAATGATTTTTATATATGCAAAACGTTAGGATCAGAGTCTAATTTCGCTCTTTTGCAATATTTGATAGTATGAAGAAATTTTTATATGTCAACCCGGCAACGCCGCTTGGCTCTCATTGCTAGTTGCCATGGGATTTCTACGGTTGCCAAACTGGGCAAATTTCTAAGTAGATTTACGGTCAAATTCACCCCAAACATCGCGCCATTAAACGAAGAGGTTATGTTGATCCACCCACTCGACAAAGCTGCGAGAAATTCTCGCTGTTCCACCGGCAACCCTGTACTGCGCATTAGCGGCCGAGCGGCGCAGGACGGAACGTCAACGGGTGTGAATTTCAATTATATTTGAAATTCCTGAGAACCGTTAAACCTTATTCGAATCTATTTTGTGTTCGAGTATAAATTGTTCTGTTGTGAATTCCAACATTTCAAATTCTAGATAATGGTAACACAGACCGTACATTCGTAGGTATCTGTTTTGTGTTCGAGTAGTGTTGAGTGTGTTTCAGTGCTTAATTACCTGATAGGCCCCAAAAACAGGCTGACGATCCGAAAATAGTCATGGGTAGACGATGCTACATATGCAAAAGACGGGATTATCGGCACCCTAACTTGACCTTTTACAGGTAAGTGTATTCGTGTATTCATCTGCAGTAAAATTGATGGTATTGTAAAACCTCTAATTTCATTCCTATGTGCTACCTGCTGGGGTACATTTGAAAATAACAGTATACAGTACATATGGGATCTTTCAAATAAGGTGTCTATAAACAGTAAAGTTGGGCTTCATATTTTTAGAAATTATTTTAAACACCTCCAGTTTGCTCCTATTGTCATGTAGGAATACTTTGGTATGTTTACATTTATTGGGCTGGTACTGCATTATATAATTATAATGTCATATTATTTTACCTAGATAATTTGAAAGTGATATCGATATCACATATTATACACAACTGTACCTACATATAAACACACCTAGCCTGATGAGTGTTACTTTCATATTCTTAAACACCTCATCCAGTTTGCTACTGTTGCCATAGGTATAGAATATTTTTAATCTATGCATGTTTAAATTTATTGGACTGGTACTGCTTTATATATATATATTTATGTCATATTATTTTACCTACATATCTGTATATATACGTACAGATAAATAAACCTAGCTTGAGTGTTACTTTCATATTTAACAAAATAAAATAAATTAAAGTATCATTTTTTGAGCTTTTCTATATAATTAATCGTATTTTTCAGTATTACCAAAGATATTGTTCTGAGGAGGAAGTAGTTTGATGTAATGGGAGTGACTGAAACAGACCTACCACAATTAAAAGAAGTCTGCTCAGAACATTTTACTAACGATGACTTTGAAACCACACTATCCGGAAAGAAGCGTATGAAAAAGAATGTGGTGCCTACTTTGTATACCAAGGAAGAAGATAGAAAACAGTTTAAAGTGTAAGTAGCTATATATAAATAATTAGACTTTAACATTATAGGTAGGATTTAGAATCTGATATAGTAACAAAAAATATAATTTAATCAACGTTACATTCTAAGAAGCATGTTTTTCTTACATCTTTGTTATGTTGGAAATAATCCAAGAAAATCCATTATATCTGTGAGCACAGTCTTTAGTCTGATTATTCTAAATAATGGTGTCAAAGTGGATAGGCTGCTGAACTGTAGACTTTATGGTTCTAATGCAGGAAAATTAATTGGAGTTATGAAATGCTACGATATGCCATCTAGGTGCATGTGAAACTTTTTTTAGTGTCAAGGGTATACTTTTGCTGAGACAAGTTGTAAAACTTGTAATGTAATTTTTCTTTGAGGTTTGAAGGAATAGTGAGTAAAAAATCTAGTTGGTGAATTGAATAATGAGGTGTAATTATTTTAGAGCAAAAGATAAAATAGGTACAAGTGTTTAGTAAAAAGTAATAGTAACCCTAAATTGATAAACTGTTGAAAGACCTTAACTGTTACTCTTACTAGTTATTTTAAGGTGATCTTTAGTTTTTAGCATCATATACTAAGTATAAATTATAGGCTGTTTTATTTTCAAGGGAAATATATATATATGCAATATATTTTGTGTTACATATAAATACTTCAATGTTCTCAATCCTCAACAGTTTTTGCTCAGGAAACAGCTTTCAGATAATTTTTTTCAGAGCATAAAGTGAGCAATTTATTTTTTGAATATAATAAAATAAATAAATAAAAAAATGTACAAAAATAATTACGTACAATTAATAACTTTTTACTGTTTAACAGTAATATCATTTATTTTGTTCTAAATTTTCATCACAAAATTATTTTAATGTGTATAGTTTTTTAATCATTTCCCAGAACAGTATTTTGTGTTTCATCACTTGTACCTATCTCAATTTTTTGAAACTTTGTTGCTCGTAAATTATTCTGACCACTGTCTAAATGGGCAATATCACAAACAGACTGTTTTATCTATTGAGTTATAATGTTATAATTATATAGTCATAATGATAATCATAATTCCAATTCTTATATAGAGACCATCCTTTGAAGGTAGCACACAAATGTAATACTGGTGCTTCTCAAGAAGGTAGTGGTAATGAACCAGCTGCAAAGAGGTACCTTTTTTATTTAGTAAAAATATATGAAATATACTGCTTTTTCAAGGATTCTTTGCTGTGTGTCTTTATTTGATCTGATTTTTAACTGTTATTTATATATCTAATATACATACAATATATTTTTTATTAGAGATATATAATACTTGCATGTCATTCATAGATTTGCTCAGTAAACAGCTTGCAGAGATACATTTTTTCGGAGCATAAAGTATGCAATTATATTTTGAAAACAATGTGAAAAAATGTACAAAGGCAGTTACATACAATTAATAGCGCCTTACACTGTTTATTTATGATAATGTTCTAATTTTTATCACTAAATTACTGTACTGTGTAGTATTTTTTGAACATATTGTTTTGTTGTTCATCACTGGTATCTTTATTTTTGGAAATATTTTTACTTTCAAATTCTTCTGTCTCCATGGTCAAATGGATACTATCACAAATAGAATATTTTATCTAAAATTGTATTTTGAACATATTGCTAAACAGTATTTTGTTGTTCACCACTAGTATCTTTATTTTTGGAAATAGAATGTTTTATCTATAATTGTTTTATCAAGTTATAATTATGTAGTTAATATTATAATTTTATTATGATTTAAATTTTTAGGTGCCACTACCCCTTGAAGGAAGCGTTCTTATCTGCTATTGGTGCTTCTCAAGAAGCGATCTGTGGTGAACCAGCTCCTAAGAGGTATTTTTTTTTAATTATAGTTGTATTAAACATATAAGTTGTCAGCACAATATGGCTTTTTGAGGGTTTTTTGGTGTTACATTGTATACAACAGGAAAGTCCATTTTCCGTTACTTTGTCTTTTTGTGTGCTTTTATTCATTCTGATTTTTGGCTTAATAATGTGATAAAAAAATAACGAGGTTCATTATCTCTGAAGTCCATGATTATTATATGATAATAAATACTACTGAGCATAAAGAGTCAGAACATGTAATATTGGGCTGGGGTATTTTTTTGTAAAAAACATAAGATCATACAAAAAAATTAATGTTGAAAGACTTTCACAACTGAAGGCATCCATGCTGAACTTGAAATCTTTCAAAAATCCTTACAGAGACGCTCAATATAATAGTCATATACAGATACAATTTGACTTTACAACCACTTATTTGCTATATATTCACTGAGTTAGATAAGTTAGATAAGAAATATAAAAGTTCTACATCCACTGAGTCAGTTTTCTGTCGTGCTGTGGCAGCTGTCAAAAAACTTCTTTAACAAATATAAAGTTTATGAAATTATACGTTCATTCATTATGGGATAAATCCCAGAATATATCAAATTCGTGTTTTTTTTAAATATTAATAATCTAAAATTTTCTTTCAAATTCTGATGACCTACCTGTATTATTACTATAGTGTGCCATTATTTATGTCCCGTATTTGATGTTTAATTTTTTGGTGTGCTTCTAGGAATCCAAGGGGTTGAGTGTAAAAGCTATGTGAACTAAGTAGTATCAGTACTACCAGTAGAAGCAGTTTTATTTAGTAATTCATCATATCCGGCACATTTGCAATTTTTCGCCTTTCAACAACACTTAATAGATTCGATGATTTATACTGATATTTCTAATTATTCCCATAATACTGTACCATTGTTTATAATAATCGTTGATAATGTTGGTATACTGCAAAAAGGTGACCAAGTCAGAAAACTAGTTCCTCGTAAATGGCTGTTGAAAGTAATCATAATTTATGTAACAAATCACTCAACGTGTTTTTTAGAAAACATAGAACTCATAAAAATGTTCACTGCGAGTTATAAAGAGAGCTTGAAGAAATTAGACTATATTTCTGACTTGGTCACACTTGATGTTGGAAAATATATTAATACTGACTTGGTCCAAATAAACTTCAATTTTCTTGAAATAAGAAACATAAACATAATCAATCACATTTAAATCTAGAATATGAATCAGATCTATTTTGGTTCCAGGGCATTGCTTTTCTTGTTCTTATCTACAGGGAGGGATTTATTCCAGCTGTGCTAGTTCAAGATGGTTACTTTTACGTGATATGTCTCACAATGTAGTGAAGTTGATCATTTTACCTGCTACTTTATTGGACATATTAGACTTAGTCAAAACGAGCTGTTAACCAAACTGGCAAAATTTTCGAGTATTGACTTGGACAAAATCATTTATCGTCGTTTAGTACCAAAAACGTCAAATCGTCGATTTTTGACCTATCACTTTTTGCAGTACATCGACGTATAATGTATTTGATGTTGAATTTTTATATTTCTTTTTTGTTTTGTTTTTAGTGATCCAAGCAGTCGAGTGTAAGAGCTGTGTAAGCTATACGCTTCCCAACATAAATCCTACTGTGACTGTGACTACTAGAAGAATATATGCTTTGTTGAATAAATAATGGTAGGATGACAAAGAATGGGGCACAAGCTCATTATGTAATTTAAATTAATATACATACGTTATATGTTGCGAAAATTAAAATGAAATTTAAAATATACATGTACATTAAAAATACTTAAATAGTTGTTTTTAAATAAGAGAAACATTTTTTATTACTATTAGTTACATGACATGTGTGTAAACGGATATTAATTTGTGTACAAATATGAATAAAATAATTGTTGCCACAGTTACTATTTTTTTATGTGAAGGCTGTCGATATATCGATAATTGGGAAGACTGATTTTAATGAAAATTTTAAAGTTTATAGGAAAAACACGTAATTGTTCACTGCCTGTCTGCTACTTTAAAAATGTATACACTTAATTTGACATGATTTAATAAGGTAGTACATGGTGTAGTAACTTCCAATTTACCTACTGATTTTCGAGCCACTAATATTTTTCTTTGAAATAAGTTGTAATCATTTTCTTTGCCAAAAATAATGGTTAAACCACTGCAAACGGAGCACATGCAATGCTCAGGTACTTATGTATTTCTATCAATACAGTTTGTTACAATAAAAATTACTTCATGATAGTCTTTACTTTTGAGCATGACAGATACTGTCTGTTATAAAACTTTTATCTGTAAACGTGATTTAGTACTATATATTTTTTTATTATTTTAAATGGAAGTACGACTCAAGCGTACCTAGCTAACATATTTCGGATGCTACTAATGGTTGTATGACTTATTAAATTATGCTTTTTCGAATTACAATGAAAAATTTGATTTCTCAAAAAATACCAAAACAGTATACTCCTGATGTCATAAGTAAATATTCGAAGGTATAAATACAAAACTGTACTGAGTGGTACTTTTGAAGGTACTATAGGGTCTATCATACCTTGCATTCAAAACATTTTTTTTTGTACATCAACCCCTAAAACTCACCCCCAAATTTTTTTTTCAAATAGCACCCCATAGGTTTTCCTACCTAAATGATATCCCCATTTTATTTAAAATATTGTGGTACCTTTAATTTTATATGCAAACTTATTTTTTCCGTAAAATCATAAGTATAAGACAAACGAAATGATGATTTGTTTGACGCCTGTTATTTTTGTAACAAAAACGGATAAAAAAGAAAAGTAAGTGGGTGTTTCAAGGGTAGTGAATGACCTATCATTCCTTGCTTATGAACCATTTTTTTCTTACTTAAACCCCTGGAATCCACCCCTAGCTTGTTTTTTCAAATTTCAATCCACAATTTTGCCTGGAAAACTAAATTCTTTACTTGAATTTAATTGTCGTAGTGCCTTACTTTTTATGCCCCTACTGCAATTTATCGTTAATTTTGGCGCCCGTGTGCGGGGCACACCCTGCACACGGGGTTGGCGCGGCCCGATGTAGCCATAAAACTTTTCCACGTTTTTGCACTTAGTTTTGTTGTCACATTTTTTTTATTAGTTGATTCATGAAAATAAAAAAAATATTTTCCACACATGTGTTTTAATTAATTTATGTTTACGATTTCATGGATTGCAGCGAAAATATCACGTGTCAAGGAAATTCTGGGACACCCGGTATACCGATACAATTCCACTTATGGTGATTTATTATCTTTTGTTGTGATACCCCAGAAAAATGCACTGCACTGCATTTTGCCAACTTCAACAGTTTCATAGAAAACAAAAGAAAGCGCAGACGTAAATATTTTGGCTTCACCATTAATACAGGATAGACTGTGACATGCTGCGTCCCCCTATTGTTTTAACGTCCTTGGTTGAGGTGATCCTTTGTACTAGATTGTGGGTAGTCGAGTGGCATAGTGGTCGACACGGTATCGCTTGGTATCGCTGTATTCGTGGGTGGTGTTGGTTCGAGACCCAGCCCGTGCAACTCCTTTTTTTTATTTTTTTTTATTTTCACGTTGCAACCGACGCCTTTAGCGGTTTTATCAATGTCACTTCCGGTTCCACAGTGAGAGCGCCATTTGTGTTCACTCACGTAAATTCTTTCCTACCTTTTTTTTTTATTTAAAATCAATGTTGAACTATTTTGAAATACTAGGCAAATTATTCCAGCATGGTTAGCAAGATGCGCTGTTTTTTTTTATTTGGCATTATTAATACCGCGATTCATGCATATGTTTTATCGTGTTCCTAGAACATGTAACCGCAGTATACATTTCGCCATATACAACAGGATATGTACCAACAAAGACTTAAGTGTCGGTTTAGTCAATATGAAAATATGAAAAACAAAATTCTCAACAGCATACGTATGAAACAGAATAAATATAACGAGCCTTACCTCCATAAGTCTGAAAAGAGTGGTGCATACAACTAATACTTCAGTAACAAAATATATAGATATTCCAATGCTGAAAATATGCTGTACTTTTCCTAATAATCTGAAAGAAGTCAAAACTATTTAGGTATTGTACTATAAAAGTGACTACTACAATAGTTCAAGAATCGTCACATTAGCATCAGTTTGTACGATTTTTCTTCGAATAAAACGTCTGCCCCCTAAGGTTTAAAAGCCTTCAGAGCTCATTACGTGTCTATTTCTCAGAAGTAGATCCGAACAAATTTTATTGAACCAGGTGAGCGAGTGAGGGTTGTGGTGGAAATAAGAAACTTTTTGTATTCAGAAAAGACTGTATTACCTTATATGTTGCTAGTGATACTATATGCTTTAGAAACACATTGCATTTGAGGATATATGAGTAAAATTAGAGTTTCTTGATTGGAGTAGTAATAAGGAGGCGAAGCCAGGCAAGCAGCCCACCTTTAACCCTCTTCGTTAACCCCACGCAATCGACACTAAAACTCTAAAACCCCTCATGGCCTACTGGAAAACTCCTCCTTCTCGAAACTACCAGACCTATTAACGAAAGTCAGTACGTCCGACCAGTTCACTGAGTATGGTAACTCCTTCCCAAACACCGTCGTGCCAAATATCTGAACCTTGAGGTTCTGCCCAGGAAGTGCTGTTTCTCCTTCTGCATCTGGAACAGCGTTTTACCAATCTCGTGAGTGAGAAATGTCTGCTCAGCCGGCAATGGCTTGCGAGAACCCTCACCAAAAGGTTGTGCGCCTCACCTTTTTGCTGGCTGATGCCGTTCCCAAACGTATTTCGGAAATCAATTTTCAGTGATGTTCAAGGTGGCGCAAAATCAAGTGCCCGATGAAATGTTGTCATGGTTCCGTTTGCAGTTGATATCTGTTCGAGTTTTTCTGTCAGTTGCAAAGTAGATACTGGTAGATACTTGGGAAATTCATTATGAATCAATATATACGCATCGAGAATGTGCCGAAATTGTACATTTTTTTTATCAAAATAATTCGTCGATTATAGTAACTCAGCGAGAATACCGTTGAAGATATGGAAGATGCGGTGTTCCAACTGCAAGGACATTTCGGCGATTAGCGACAAATTTTTAACAAACTTCATCAACGTCTGATAAACAGCATATCGCCAGACCACGTTAAGCTTGTTCAAGGGATAATATAGACCGCGTACGTAGTGATGTGATGAAAATGCCTAGCACATCAACAAGAAAACGATCTTCACAATTCAACATTACCCGATGTTCTTTGTAACGAATTTTGATGAAAGGTTTGCACTTGTTCCCCTTCAAAATGCAGGTGATCCATAAAATTCTGCCTTTAGAGATGTCAATCGTGTAATGCTATCGTAAACCTTGAAAACAAAATTGAAGATTTTTGGAACCAAATTACAATAAGCGGCAAAGCTTATTTTTGTTTGAATGGAGCTGTGAATAAGCAGAATCAACGGTTCTAGGGCAGTGAGAATTAACAAGTTGTTTATCAGTAACCGCTACACGAGTCAAAAGAGGCCGTGTGGTATGGCGTTAGTGGTAGAAAAATTTTAAGGCCTTTTTTTAGAACATTCGGGGAAAAACCACTACAGTAAATAGAGATCGCTACAGAAGCATGATATTGGATTTTTTTAATTCCGGAAATGGAAGAACTTAATCAAGATGATATTTGTTATCAACGAGATGGTGCCACAGCACACACGGCCCGTGAGACAATATCCATTTTGAGCAGAATTTTTCCTGGGCGCCTCATCTCGAAAAACGCCGATATTGCATATCCGACAAGGTCTCCGGATTGAGCTGTTCCAGAGTTTTGGTTATGGGGTTATCTCAAATATAGGGTATTTCTAAATAGTTCTCGAACACTAGAAGCATTAAAAGATAACATTGCGGAAGAAATTGGCAGAATACCACCTGAAATGTTGAGAAAGTTATGAGAAATGCTTTAAGAGGAGCTCATTGTTGCATTAATACGGGGGTGACCATTAGATCGACATAATTTTAGTGTGTAACAAAAGAAATTTTCAGAGTTTAAGTAAATCTTTTTCATTTATAATCTGACTGTTTTTAATTAGCCTTACTTTTATATAAAAAAGAAGTAGGTACTTCATTTTGCGCCACCTTGTACATTATGGCATCATATACATATAGACCTGTCCAATAAGATTTATTACAGGTAATGGCCACAGGCACTGGGATGAGATTAGGATGGAGCGCAAAATAACGTCAATAACTCTAGCATTTGTATTATATTATTTGCCTATGAATCGCATATCCTCTAATAAAAACCTCACCTACCTGAGAATTTCATCGAAGTGCTTTATATAGCCAAATATGTGGTTGATGTCTGTATTGCTCTCCAAAGTATCTTTCATTATTTCTATCTGAATGCCAACCTCTATCAGCAAATTAGCATCTAAGGTCAAGTAGTTGCTGAAGATGAATACGGAGTAGATAGTGACAATTTCTTGGAAGACGAAAAGGTTGGTGAAGCCAATCCATGATGGAGTGTATGCAATGTATAATAGTTGACGATCTTTACCCAGGAGTTTTGTCAATGGATACAAAAATATAATGGAGAGCGATGTCACAATGCAGTATCTTCTAATTAGGTCACCTGATTTCTTTAGTTCCTTAGCTATGTCTTCGTGCTTCTTGGATTTTGGTCGAAAAACCTATGAAAGCGATAATAATTATGTATAAACAAATACATCGAAATACTTTATGCCGGCACTTCTCTTGACGTAGAGTGTTTGTGTATTTATTTGATTCTCAAAAAATTTAGATTATTTTCCTTATTCTCGCAAATAGGAAAAATAATGCAAATAGGCAAATACGCGCTATAAGGCTGGCACTGGCGTCAGTCTTGCCGTGAAGATTCAAAAAATTTGAAAATTTGGACAGTCACTAGTGCTTATTTATACGAGCTAGCTGTCCTCGTTCATAGATGCAAATCTGAATTTTTTACAACTAAACAAGGCCATATTTATCCAACCAGACACAAGGATCTTCTAATACCACCCAAATATCGCATTGCGGCATATCAAAAATCTTAAAGTTATAGGGTATGTAAAGATTTTAATAATCTGAAAGAGCAAGTACAGAAAGCACCTACAGTTGTCATATTCAAAAAAGAATTGAAGAGTTTCTTGGTGGCAAAGGCCTTCCACGGCTTAGGTAAGTTGTCTTCCCAATGCCTCAGAGTGTATTTTTATATAACTACCTTTAGAACTAATGTAACCTCAATCTCCTACATGTCTTTGACTTTTACTTCCCACACCGATAGGTAATGGGAGTATTGTGATCTCGAAAATTTTCGACCTGTCTGTCTGTCTGTCTGTCTGTCGGCGTTCTTCTACCCTCGTAATCTCAGTAACCGCTACATGGATTATGATGAAATTTGGGCAGCGATATTCTGTGGAGTCGTAGTATGTAATGTTCCTATAATTTTGAAAATCGGTGTATGGGCGGCGGAGTAATTACCAAAAAACGAAAAAGATCAAATATTGCTCAAACCTCGTTTTAAGTGTTTTAAAGGTTCCACATCAATTTTCTACTTTTTTTTTGGGTGAGGGTGAAATTGGGGTGGTTGGGGGGTGGGGGGTTGTAAAATTGAAAAATTTGTTGCTTTCATGATAGACTGTCCAATGGCCTGTGAAGGAAGACCTAGTGACATAAGTAACTTTTTCAGGTCCATCTGAACATTGCCTTGCCTATTACAGAAACCAAAGGAATTTTTTCTGGTGTAAACATACGATCATGGTTCGTTCTATATTATGTAACGAGGAAACTGTTGAATTGATTTTAATGGAATTTTGACACAGTATTACCACCATGGGGAGGATGGAAAATGCGTATGATTTTTATAAATCGTGCCAGTGGCGGCGCAGAAATAAAAAAAACTAAAAATTTTGAAACAGCTTAAACTTCATTTTTAAGCGTTTTAGGGGTTCCTGATCATTTTCGTGACCGTATTTTGGGTGGGAGTGAAATTGGGATGGTTGGGGGGGTGAGGGTGAAAAACTGAAAAATTTGTTGTATCCATAGGCTGACCACTAACCTGTGAAGGAAGACCTAGCGACATAAATCACCTTTTTAGTCCATCCGAACATTGTCTAGCCTATTACCGAAACTAAGGGACTTAGAATTTTCTGTATACATACGAATATGTATTGCTTTAGATCGTTTTGTATCTTGTAACGTGGAAACTATTAAATTGATTCTAATGAAATCGTGTCAGTAGCAATAATCAAAAAACTAAAAATATGAAAACAGCTCAAACTTCTTTTTTAGATGTTTTAGGGGTTCCTGATCATTTTTTACCTTCCTTTGGGTGGGGATGAAATTGGAGTGCTTGGGTAATGGGGGTTGTAAAACCTCAAAGTCTGTTGTATTTATAATCGGCTGTCCATCGACCTGTGAAGGAAAGACATAAAGCATAAGACAATTTTAGGGGGGGGGGGGCTGGCGATGATTGGGTTGCAAAGGGATCTCAGACTAAAGCTTTATGCTATGGGAAGTAATCAACTGGTATCACAATAATGTGTGGGAAGTACTAAGTCAATCGACTTGACTTCATCTTTTTGTTTGTTGTGCTGTGTATATCACATCATTCAACAAATAATAATAATAAATAAATTGCAGTTACACTTTATTTTTTCTATGCACGCAAATAAGAACCTGTTCGGTTCGATAAGAATGTGAAACCTTTATTGTTTTCTGGAAGGGTCAAACTATTGCGGTAAGAAACCTAATGGGTTGGTGGAACATTGGACATTTTTGTAAAAAAATGCAATCTAATTCAATCCATTTTTTGGCTAAGGATTGTATGCCATTAGTGGCTCGTCCTTCGTCTATCCTCTTCAACTTAGCACTAAGTACTGTACCAGATGTATCTAATAACCGCGCTATATCTATCCTTTCAAACTTCTCGAAACTTTTTAAAATTGTTATCTACAATCGTATTCAGGGTGTCCCTGAATTTCCTTAGCAGGTGATATTCAAAAAAAAGTTCAAAACTCAAGCGAAAACTGAGTGGAAAAGTAAAATGTTTGTAAGTACTATAGGGTCTATGCTTTTCAAGCATTTGTTTTGTACTTCAACCCTTAAAATTCACCCTAAACTTTTGTTTTTCAAATAGCACCAAATAGTTTTTCCTACACAAATTATGTCCTTATTTTATTTAAAACCTTGTAATACTGTTGATTTTATACGCAAACTCATTTTTTTCGTAAATAATGAGCATAACGTAAATAAAATAAGAATTTTCTTGACGCAAAAAACGGATAAAACAAAACTAAGTGGGTTTTTAAGGATACCGAATGACCTATAATACGTGCTTTTGCCTCTCTATATTATTAGAAAAACAGAGGATATAAAATATTACGCCTCAAACAAATCCTTATTTTATATATTTCAAGCTTATAACTTTACCAAAAAAAAAATGGTTTGTGTATAAAAAATTAAATGACTTAATTTGTGTGGCAAAAACTATTTGGTACTATTTGAAAAGAAAGTTGGGGGTGAGTTTCAAGGGTTGAAGCCCAAAAAAAATGTTTTGAAAGCATGGTATGATAGACCCTATGGTACTTTCAAAAATTCCACTCAGTTTTAGTTTGAACTTAGTTTTGTTACGATAATATCACGTATTAAGGAAGTTCAGGGACACCGTGTATATCCGATAGTTCGCCTCATACGCAACTTGATTTTTCCAGCGGCGCGACAGATCAACAGAAACTAATCTGATATTATACACGTAGCACTTACCCGAAGGACACTGGATTCTCTGAGGATTTTTTACAATTTTGGAAATTGAACCTTAAAGAGAGAGCACAAATTGTTTCGTATAAGGGGATATCTTCTAAAACATATAATGCAACCTCAAGGGTACCGCAGGGCTCAAATTTGGGTCCGTTGTTATTAAATTTGTACAATTGATAAACAACTGAGGTTAGATGCTGAAAATAGATTTATTCTATGCTGTTGATTCAAAAATTTATTCAACAATGTAAACTATCAATGATTGCAATATCCTTCAGTTTGCTCTTGATGGGGTTGACGATTGGTGTTTGAATATCAAGTTAGCTTTAAATATTTCCAAATGCACAACTGTAACATTTACTAGTTTTAGTTGATGAAGCATGAATAGAGGTGGATAAGAGTTTTTTCGTTTTTAGTTTTTTTTGTTTCTTCTTTCTATACAGGGTCCTCCTAAATATTATGTACAAATGAAAGAAGAATTTTTTTCTTTTTTTATAACTGAAGTCTCAAATAGACATAGGTCCGCAAACGCTGTGTTACCGATCCACAGGGTGTTGAAGACATTTCAATGTTTTTTAGTTCTTTCTTAATAACTCTCTCAATCTTTGAGATATTTAGCCCAAATTTGAAATATAAGAAACGCAACACGAGCTACATAATCGCACATATCATATGTTTGGCAGAATCTACGGATTGATATTTTTTAGGAATCATGTCCCCATTTCTTATACTGAACTTCTTACTCTTACACTTTGCACGTTGACGACACAACTAATGATTAAAAATGCTGCATATCAAATTTAATAAAACGAAACAGTTATCCAAATAAAGCCACACCTCACTAGACTATATTTCAAATACATTATTTTGATCTACCTAAAAGGAGGCAATCCTGTTTTGTGTGTTATCTCGATAAGGTTCGGAGATATCAATAAATTACAGAAGGACAAAAAGTGTTCAAACGAGATGGAAAAATTATTTTTTTTGAATGTATCTGCGGCGCACCGGAAAAACTACAGTGTAAGAAAAATAAGGCACGCCCCCTGAAAAAATAACACCCTGTTGATACTGGCAGCCGTACGACATGTGCAATTATGTAACTCCTATTGCGTATACAATATTCCTAATTTGAGAAAATACCATGAAAATTGAGAGAGTTATGAAGAAAAACCTAAAAACATATCGAAATTTCAACACCCTGTAAATCGGTAGCGAAGCGTTTGCGGGCCTATGTTTGTTGGAAATTTTAGTCCTCAAAAACACCAAGGAATGTTCTTCCTTCGTTAGTACATGTTATTTAGCAACATCCTGCATAATAGTAGGGATACTTGAAAATATGGTGTGCACGCAATATGGATAATTTTAGTGGGTTATAGAACAGTTTTGTCGCACTGTGTGAGGCGTAACTGAACCTCACCCTTCCGGCAAGCCTTACATCTTTTTACCTTTGTTGTTATCAAATAAATGTAATTATTTTTTTTTTTGCCGAACAAAGACGTATTATCATTATTCATATTTCGCTTAGTAATTCTAAATTTCAGATTATTTTAATTATTAAGAAATTACCTCGAATTGCAGTTGTTGTATAATACGTTGAAGAGTATCCATGTTGTAGAAAATGCAAGATATGACCGTCATACTGCTAAAGCACTGAATGTATACAAACAGGACTGAAGATAAATCACTAACAGTGATTGTATCCCACTTCGTGTACACATACATATAACCAAGCAACTGAAACAGTGCAATAGAGATCATAACAGCAGCCCTGTAGATTTTGTAGCCCAGCGAATTATCAATAGAATTCGGATGCTTGCTCTTCCAGAATCCTAGTAGCTTAAGTGATAGTATTTCAGGTCTTATAAGAGATATCAGGTCAAAGTTAGCAGTATTGCCCATTTCTGTGCGATGTAAACTGCGTACTGTCTAGTGCCTTATAAGTTACATATATATTTCACCGATTTGAATAGGTGAAGCGGAGCGATGATTATTACGATTGGGAAAGAATGATTCATTGTTAGGAGGAGTCAGGCAACGTGCATAGGGGGTGGATCAACAATGTTACCTTCTGCGCCATGAGGCCTGAATTGAAGTGTCTTGTTTTAAAAAAATGCTTTAGGGATAATTCACTTTTTTGCTTCCTGTACTCTGTAATATGTAGGTCATGGAGGTATCGCGCTCCTGAAAATATTAGATTTTGAGATGCTCTCTGGGCGTTTTATAATCACGACAATGTATTTCATACAGTTGGGAAATAGAAAAATAGAGGAATAACAGAAATAACTGATTCTTTGAGTGCACTCGCAGTAATAAAATGGTTGTGTCCCCACAATCGTATTCTCATAGGGATCAAAAAAATTCTGCACCAGTTAGTGGTGGATCGCCAAAAATATAAAATTCTCGTCGGTACCATCACATACCAGAATCCCGGGCAAGGAAAAAGCAGACAGAGCCGCATCGATAGCAGTAACCATACCAAACGGATCAGTCTGTACAACCTGTGAAGATATTAAAGAAATAGTAAAAGATCACCACACAAATATATGGCAAGATCACTGGAACAACAGCACTAGCAAATCACAAGAAATTGTTCCGAATGTTAGAACAAAGTTAACCCTACATTCGAATCGAGGAGAGCAGATAATAATGTCACATCTGCGGATAGGGCGCACTCTGGACACACATAAGTACATTTTCGAAAATAGTGAAGGTCCTGTATGTCCAGCATGTAATGAGCGCGTTACAGTAACACACAACCTCAAAGACTATACCTTTTACCTAAATGGAAGAAGATCCAATAACATATCCAAAGATATAAAAGAAGCACTCTTACACTCAACCATGAAGTATTAAATTTATTAAGGACATTGATTTGTATTTTACATTATAGTCAGCATTTAGTTTTTCATATTTTATATTTCCATGTCTAGCTACCCACGTGGTTAAAGGATTTTAAGTGTTAAATAAATAAAATCACACAATTGAAGTTTTTAAATCAACAAACGACTGATTATCATTACCGCGACTTAAACAATATGAATTATCTACGACCGTAGCAATAAATAGTACGATTTAAGTGCATAATAATTAAATTAAAAACTATTGACAGCGTAACCACATTGTAAATAAAATAAATACTGTGCATGAGTCACATTGGCGTTTACGTTTCGTAGCCACATTTAGGGTTATTATAGCCTGTATTTATTTATGGATTTTATCCATTTTTAATTATTGATATATGGAGCATGAGTTATAAAAAATAATTCATGTTGTTGCTTTATAGTTTTATGTAGTAGTATAGTAGCATTAGCTGTTCGGAAGTGCTCTAGTAATCGCTGTATAACTAATGGGAGTAACTAAAACTGCATTTGGTCGTAACGAACTTTCTATCACAGAGATTTAATGACATATCATTGTGAACGAGTAACTCACCGATTGTGATGAATTTTGGAGAGAAATATGACGTGGCGTAAAATATTAAAATTCAAAAGGATTTTCGTTACCCTAAAAAAGTTTAATGTCTTGTTTGCCGATTATGCGACAGCCTTATCTAGAGCAAATATGAGCGATTATAAAAGTGTAGCACAAGCAAAGAAATGGTTCGATGTAAATCATCTTAAACTAAATGAGAACAAGCCTGCAGATTCTGCAGTTCTGAGTTTGTAAGATGAGAGATATGTCAGTTTATTGAAGTTTGAAATCGGTCAACTCCTGTGTGAAATATACTAGGTATAGAAGAAACTCTAAGGTTTTAGTGTTAATAAGTAGTGTCTACTTAGCAGTATAAAAATTACTTATGCAAGGCTACTAATCAAAATTAAATCTTCCAAATGGAAAGATAACTCGATATTAGTTTAAGTTTTTAGCTTTTGCTTGTATCCTAAGGAAGAAATAAAATATGCTATAGTATACAGGAGACTCCATTTAAGAAAGAAAGAATATTTGTTGGGCTTTACGAACAACCTTGCATAATTATCTTTTTACCTCTTAATTATTTTTGCTGCTTTTGCTGCTGTGGTTATTACTCGTGTTCTGTGTAGGCTTTTTTATTATTTCCCGTCGCCACTCTATGAACAGTACTGTTAGCATGTTAGGTCTTAAATAAGTGGTGATACATTAGACCAGCTCGTGTTCTCTTAGAGACGTCAATCTCCTCAAATAACAACATGTTGTTGCATTTAAATCAGTTGTTTCAGGTGATATGTTTGTCAAAAACAAGTACAGTGAAATTTATAAGGTGTCCACATCTGTGATCAAAACAAATGATCGCATGAGTCCTTTGAATGCTATAACGTTTCCGGTTTTATTTAAAACGTATCCCCCGTTCCTGGTCATTTATCTTTTTTTTTTTTTTGAGGTCAATTAAGTGTAGCAATGAGGCTGAGGTGGAACAACGGCATTTTTTTGTACGTATTTTATTTTACTTTCCATTGTCCTGAGAATATTTTGTTCTAGCAACAATCATTTCCAAACCTATCTAAAGGCTCATACGTATATACACATACTAGCCAGTTTTGAAACTAATGAATATTTGTTGTACGAAATGTATACTTATCCTGATGTGAATGATCATCATAGTCACAATGTCTTAACAGACATGTTGGGCTGAGCGCAGGCAAAATTCATAGTTGAAAACCTCAAAGACAGTATGGGACTGGATTCTCATACTCTACATAGGAGAGCACAAGATGGAGGCATTTGCCAAAATTGTTACCGACCTTCGTTAAATGGAGTTGGTACCTTAAGAAGAGAAGTAGACCAAATAGTGTCTTCTTGAAAATTCCAATCACTGAAAAACATTAAAATTATGGATATTGAACTGTAGTGAAATTAAGTATTAGATAGATTTCAGAGTCATTTGTGTACAAATTACCCCAAAACAGAGTTAAAATTGTTTAGGTACTCAATTCTATCCTTAGTTAGCTCCCCTCAGGATGTATATACTTCTCTCAGGTAGATACAGATCATTCCGCGGTATTATAGGCATGACATTTCGTGATGTGAAAAAATGAAGATTCAGGTTACTTTACAAGAACCACTCACCTCCCAAATATTTTCTGTCCTTCCAAGATTTTTCTAGGCTGAAAGTTTCTTCAGAGAAATGAAAATTCCGTCTAGTTTAAGAACTTACTGGGTGCCACCAAGCCAACAGAAAGCACTTTATGGGTGAAGATTTTTTGAGGTAAGTACAACCTCCATGTCCTCCCTTATCAAGGTTTCTGATAAATACCGCCAAAATGTGATTGATTTCAGATCTTATCTATAATTAAATATAAATGTTTTATTCCCTTTCAAGGAGTTTTTGAACCTTCGAGCGTATATACATATCTTGATGAGGTTTTCGAGACTATGGTTCAATGTTGATACAAGGGAAAAGGGAGAGTCAAACACAAAGTTTTAACCCAAAGATGGGGTGGGAACGTTTCGACCATCTTTGTGGTCTTCTTCGGTCTGGTTTTTTAATTTTCAAAATAAACAAAAAATTCTTTGAAACCATGTTAGGATATTAAGATTAAACAAACATAATAAAGCTCAGGTCTATATGTTTGGAAGCTGTTAACAGCCTGAGTCACTTTTATTATTTTTATTATGTTTGTTTAATCTTCATATCCTAACACGGTTTCAAAGATTTTTTTGTTTATTTTGAAAATTAAAAAACCAGACTGAAGAAGACCACAAAGATGGTCGAAACGTTTCGACCCCATCTTTGAGTTAAAACTTTGTGTTTGAGTCTCCCTTCTCCCTTGTATCAACATTGAACCATAGTCCCTAAACCCTCATCAAGATATTAAATATAAATATATCAAATAATTTATAGACGGTCTAAAGGCCACCAGTTTTTTTTTGAATCAAGTGTGAAAACTTCATCATAACTCATTAAGAAGCCAAGGATTACTAGACAGATGCCACACAAGAAGGCGAAAATAAGTGACATGGTGTTTAGTAATTACTTATCATAAAGATAAAATGTTTAGAATATGAGGTAATACCTAAATTTGATTTTTTCACGATATCAATGAATCCCCCATAACTGTAGATCCATAAACAGTTTTCAGTGTTACGCTTGACTTGATATAAGTATACAGGGTGTCCCACGACGATTAAGACAAGCAATATATCGGAGCTGGGCTGTAGTAGCGAATTATAATTTTGGGGATGTAAATTAGAGCAAATATAGTATATTTTTCTATTATTGTGTCACCCACTGAAGTATCTGTGTTTGGTCACGTGACGTCCGATTCAAAAATTTTAATGGGACCCCCTGTATATTTGTGACTTTTTGTATTCCTCCTGATAACACAATTCCAACAAACTAGCACAGTTGGGGTCTAAAGTGATTACTTCAAGAGCTATAAGTACTTAAATGACTGTACCACTACACAGCTAGAAAACACTACCAAAGTAATTTAACCGTAGGGGTACATGTTATAATCAGTGCTAGTGGAGCCATCCTTTAAGTACCTGTAGCTCTTGAATTAATCAATTTAGACCCCAAGTGTGCGAGTTTGTTGGAATTGTTTTATCGGGAGGAATACAAATAGTCACAAATATACAGGGTGTCCCATTAAAATGAATGAATCGGACGACACGTGATCAAAAACTAATACATCATTGGTTGACGCAGTAATAAGAAAAGATACTATATTTGCTCTAATTTAAACCCCCAAAATTATAATTCTCTACTGCTGCCCAGCGCCGGTACTCTATAACTTAGAAACGTGTTTCCATGCACTATGCGCTATGGGATCGGGTGGCCTCGTAAATATGACAGCGTGCCGTGACAGTGTAGTAGACACGTGATAGGCACCCGAAACTGCCCGATCGTCATGGTGATAGAAACATGTTTATATCTCTTAAGTTAGAGAGTACCGACGCTGTTCCGATATATTGCTTGTCTTAAACGTCGTGGGACACCCTGCATAAACAACAACACATTCTTATTAACTTTTAGAGTTAGTCAGTCCAGGCGCTAGGAGTTTGCTGTTAGCAAAAGGTCGGAAAGAAATGAAATTTGGTGGGATTGTAGATATTGGTCCCCTGAAGCTACTCCTGAATTAGCAACTTCGGAAGGTTGTCGCTCGATGGGTGGGTGGGTGAAAACGCCGTAACAGCCCATTCACACGATGCGGTCAAATCACCGTTTCAGTAATTTTAACGAATCGGCGCAAATCGAATAATGTGTTCACACAGAAAACGGTTGCAAACAGATTTTCAGCCGATCCCAGGTTTTCCGTTCATTTTTTAATAGTTTTCTTGCGAATGGACGGAAATACATTTGTAATTTTGTATTAGTATCGTCAAAGGAGGCGAAGGAGGAGGAAACTTTGGATTCACCCTATTTTAAGTCATTTGAGTGCTTACAACCGATTGGGTTTTATTCCCGAATCAACTATTCGGTTTTCGGTGAGCACACGCGACCGAAACCGCGAAATTGCTGTAGGCGTTTCGTAGCCCCCCCCCCCCCCCCCCAATCCTCTAACGGCAACCCCTTGGGTCGCAACTTAGGTGTATTTTAATGGGTAATGCCTACCCTGCTACTAAATTTCATTTCTTTCCGACATTTTGCGGATAAAAGCCCTTTTCTGGTACCTACTGCTTGACCTATGTAGGTAGCCTTTCAATATTTTTTCGTAATCATATATCGCCCAAAGAGAAAGATTCGTGAAGATGACTCATAAGCCCATTATCATTTGTATGACAATGTAATGAAAACATCGATATCATTTGGCTACGTGGGATTTAAACGACCACCATATTGCTTCCACTCATTCTGCCAGATCTGATTAGTTGTTAATTCGATGATTTTGATATAATATAGTGGAGTTGGTAATAAACTGTATTTCTTCATTTCGGAAAATCAGTAAAATACTGAGAAACTGAATAAGTGAATAAATTCTAAAAAAAAGTCAAACTGTGGCTAACTTTTAGTTCTCCTAAAGGGTCCATCCTGTTTGATTGCAGCTGAAAATTGTTCGTTTTCATGCATTGTCACAGATAAGATTACTTTCGATGCAAAATGTTTACAACTATCATTTTACTCATTACAGGGTATTTCGTCAGGATGAATGCCTTTTATATCTCATAACAAAAGATTTTCCATTCATTTGAAGTACAAGTACAAACTGCTCAATTTTACGAACAATTTTGTCATAGATATCCGTTATTCCGTATTCAATTGGTATGAGAAACCAGTCACGACAAATTTTTTATAGTTCAAAGTATAAAGAACATATTAAGTAGTAAGACTATAAGGCCTATCCAACATTGCCTTCCCTATATTACAGAAACGAAGGGACTCAGAATTTTCAGATACGAGTATTGCATTCTGAAGTGTGTAAATGTTATTATTGAATTGATTTTAATGAAAGTTTGACGCAGTATTACTACCGTAGCGCGAATCGTGCCTTTCGATTAAAAAAACTAAAAATACCAAAACAGCTCAAAGTTTGTTTTTAGGTGTTCTAGGGGTTCCTAACCTTTTTCTGTTTTTTTTGGGTGGGGTGAAATTGGGGTGGATGTGGGGTGGGGGGTTTTAAATCTGAGAAATTTGTTGTATTCACAAGGGGCTCTCTATTGGCCTGTGAAAGAAAGATCTAGCGGCATAATACACTTTTTTAAGTCCATCTGAATATTTCTTTGCTTACTAAAGAAGCCAAGGGATGGATGTAAACATACGAGTGTGGCGTGACGTAGATTTTCACAGGCATATTTCCTCACTCAGGAAGTGGTCAAATTCGAGTCACGATGTCCAGCCACGTTGATTAACACCCATTTTGAGCTCAACAAGTCAACTTTTTGGATTTGGATGAGTTAGGTTATCTAATGAAACTTCAAAATGCCGTGGTTTTTTCATTAAAACGTTTCCTCGGTCTGGGAGTGGTCTCGTTCGATTCAGGACGTCAAATCGAGTCGTTTGACACCACTCTCGACCCCCATTTCGGTTTCCGCTCAAATGAAGTCTTACTTTAAATAGAACAAAAAATTTTGAAAACATTAATTTATTATGCGGATTCCAATAATACCACCCCTAATGTTTAATGCTGGTTGTCAACAAACTTCTCAAAATTTGCCGTAAAATATGAGAGAAGGAAACATGTAGTTAATGAAATTAGTGACTGTGTCGTTCTCGCAATTGTATATCCGTATAGCAGTACTACAGCAGAAATTAGTCCCTATCTGGGCATTGATCAAACATCTGTGCACATGATCTTAATGAAAAACACATAGCATCCTTATCAAGTGTTGCTAAATCAAGCACTTGAAGGACAATACTTTGAAAACAGAATCAATTTCTGTAATTGATGTCGTTTTCAGTCCAAAAAGCTGCACTCCTTTTATGAAATGTAGCTCCACCGTTATCATTGACAGCCATGTAAACTAGCATAGCTTACATCTTTGAACCCTGGCGTAAATCCAAATTCTGAGAAGTTAGTTGACAACCAGTATGGAGTTTAAACATTTGGAGTGGTATTATTGGAAACCGCTTAAAAACTCTCAGTTCCTGCATATGAATAATATAATCTTGACATGGTCTTAAAGTATATTTCTTGTTCCGTAATATTTCGTAAGTTAACCTGTTGGTGTTAGCAATTCTGCGTGCCATTGCAAATAGATGTTTGAATTTGCAATCAATGAGTTGCCGATTATATTAGTGACCACACTATATCAAACGACGGTGTTTTAGCAAATAAAATCTGGTATCGCCGTGTGAGAAATATTGCGTCAACCATCTTGGCACCACTTTTTTTTGCTTAAAAATCTGAAGTAGGTTTTGGCAAGAAGCTACATTAAGGACTCTCGTGTGGAGGTCCCATTAGCAAATAACCATTGTATTATCACCAAACCAAATATGTCACTTTTAAAATGAAAGTGCTATAGTGTATTTTTGTATATTTTTTGAGCTTCCAATCAGGGAGTGTTGTGACAGAAAGGCAAGGTCGAAGTTTCAAGTACAAATCAAAAATTGATAAAAAATAATATTGCCAGATCAGTATTATATTTTTTATAGGATTAGTTGGTTTTCCTATTTTTTTTATTTTTTCCTAGATTTTGCTTATATGAAACATTTAATGCTCTATAAATTGGAATTTGATATACATCTTGTAGACACTAATATTTATAATGATACTTTTCAACAATTTCAAAACCACTTTCCTATGCCAATGTGTGGTCTAATCAAGAATCAACATATACGTATGTCTCAGGAGTATATTACAAAATTATTATCAATAAAACACACATATCTTCAAACTATTGACAAAAATATATTTCTAGTGATTTTAACAGGACACAATGTTTACACTTTCACTGTTCAAACTTTTGAAGTAGGGTGAGGAATGAGTATGCTGATCGACATATCTGAAAAACATGTTTCCATTAGTATTACGACAGTGCTTGGTGGTGAAATAACTATATTGCATTCAATCCCAAGACAGACTACACATAAACAGTCGCATGCAGTATTAGCGTGGTTACTGTCCGCTGCCATCGGCGAACGCGCTAGCTATAGTCCAGTGCAATTATGGAATTTTATATTACTATTTAAAAGAGTTGCCCTATTAACCCATTGCAACTTAAAAGTAGCCAGTTGCCAGTTTGAAATGATCATTTAGGCAATGAACACTTGACATCGCATATTTGGATCTGATTTCCAGTCAGTCTTGGGGGTTTTTACTTGCCGGATTATAACATACAATTCACACATAGTGTACTGGACTATTAGGGACCCTACCGACATGAACCGATCACGCACGCTGGCTTGTTTTCATTTGGTCTGGCTTGGCTGTGAATACAGTATAGGTATTGTTTCTCTTCTCTTTTTTTTCTCGTCATTACGTAATTTTTTTTTCTTTAGTTAACAAGAATGATAGGGGTAGTCAAATTCCATGCCCTCTGCTCAATTTAAAAAGTAAACAAATAAGTTGAAGGTATGTTTTTTATAATAGTATAGTACTTCTGTAATGTTTTATTGTACTCTCTTTCCGTTTTCAAGATAAAAAGTGAAGAAATTGTAGTTCCGCCATATTTGTAGCGTGATGTCACTCCCTAGTGGTTTGGCTTTTGACCTAATGTTTATACAGGGTGTCCGGACGTTCAACCGACAACGCTTAACAGGTGGTAGACCTCACTTTTCTATAATAACTGAGATAGGTACATAAAGCTGAATGCTTTATTTCCAAGATGCAGGGTGTTAAAGTTTTACTTTTATTTTCGTTTTTTCTCAATTATTTCGCAATAAGATGGCACAACGGTCTAAAATTACGTATTAAAGTGTTTTTAAGGTGAGAAATTCAAATTCAATCACGGCTCTGCTATCATGAATAGAGGGCACCGCCTAAGGCACATTGAAATCATTTAAATTATCAAAACTTTTTTCCGGTATGGTGCATCAATGTAAGTATCAAAAAAATCGTTTCGTCAATATTGTGTTCTACGTGAAGAAGGTACATTTTGATTAGGGCCTTAGAGGTAACCGTCTTCGAGATGACCTTAGTTGAAATTTCCAATGCGATTGAGTTATCGATATTTCCGCACAAATAAATTAGGTTCATACTTTTACATACCATTTACCAAGTATTCTTAAGCTTCAGCACCACCTTTTCTAAAATTGGATATGTTTGAAACACATTTTTTGATATAATTATTAATTCGTTCGAGAATACCGATAATTCCATCGATCACGTTTTACAACTAATTGGGGTGCCTTGGAAATTTTAGTAAAGGTTATCTCGAAAACGATTTCAGCTAGTGACTTAAACAAAGTATACCTTTTTTACGTGAAACATATTGAGGAAACTTTTTTTCATATTCACATTGGTGCACTAAACCGAAAAAAAAGTTTTGTTAACCTAAATGAGTTATATGTGCCGTAGGTGGTTCCGTCTATTTATGATAGCAAAGCCGTTGTTGAATTTGAATTTCTCGTCTTAAAAACCCTTCAATACGTAATTTTACATCATTGTGCCATTTTATTGCGGAATAATTGAGAAAAAACGGAAATAAAAGTAAAACGTTTCATTCTGTATCTTGAGAATTAAACATTTTAAGGCTTCATGTTTTTATTTCAAGGTTCATGAAAATGTGAGCTCTATCATCTGTCAAACGTTGTCAGTCAAATAATCACTGTATAAACGGTACCCTTCAATTTAGACAAGAAATCACTACCTTAAGCTTTTCGCATTTGTTTTGGAACACCCATTAGATGATTTAAAATATATTATTCAGTAGATTTGCGTTTTACTAAAAAAGTAACGAGCACATTATCTACAGATCACTCAAAAATCGCTGATATGAATCTTTGGTACTACAGTCCTTGAGTATTTCTTGATTCTTTACTTTTCCAGCCTAGATAGTACCATGGACTTTGTCTCTAACTTCAGAAGATAAGAACCGTGCTGTAAATATATTTTTTAAATATTTTTATTCAAGATGCTAATATCATTAACAACATTTTTATTATTTCTTTGTCAGAAACTAATATTCAGAGGCAATTTCTATGACATTAGTAGTAGTAGTAGTAGTGATGGGGAGGCGAAGCCAGGCAAGTAGGCCACCTTTGGCCCTTTTTGCCAACCCCACTGAACCAATCACTGAAAACACTAAAATTCTACACCCTAGAAAGCTCCTTGTCGAACCTACCAGACCTCCTGACGAAGGTCAGTATGTCCGACCATTTCGCTGAATATAGTGGCTCCTCCCCAAACTCCGTCGTGCCGAATATCTGCACCCTAAGGTTGCGATAAACTGCACATCTGCCCAGGAAGTGGAACGCCGTCTCGTCCTCCTCCCAGCATCTGGAGCAAATGGGGTCCCCTACCACTCTCATAAGTGACAGATGTCTATTCAGCCGGCAATGGCCAGTGAGAACCCCCACCAGAAGGTTGAGCGTCTCTCTGCCTTTACTCAAAAGCCATTGCGTTCGGCCCCTATCAGGGCCTGCTATGAATCTTTTGGCTTGCCTGCAGTCGTCTCTCTCTAACCAGGCTTTCGCCAGTTCCTTGTAGGCCCAGTTATCCAGGGCCACATTGACCTGGCGTCTGCTAATTCCCAGCATAGGTTCTGGGCCAATGCAGGGGCTGCTGGCCCCTATCCTAGCTAATCGGTCCGCTCTCTCGTTACCCGGTATACCAATATGTCCGGGGACCCACAGTAGGGTCACCTTCTTATGTCTTGCCAACTTCTGAAGGGCGGCAGAGCATTCTTGTGCCAGAGCTGATCTGGCCCTCGAAGCTGCCACCGCTTTCAGAGCTGATTGGCTGTCAGAGCATATATATATATATATATATGCTCTGTTCAGAACACTTTTCGACTTCCGTCGAGTATGCCGCCATCAATATCGCATACACTTCCGCCTGGAAGACAGTCTATGACATTAAAATTGCTTGTTTCAAATACTGATCATGCCTCTTCATTCAGTCAACTTATTTGGTGGTTGCTTTGCATATAATGCTGGTATGGTTTATAATTATATACCACATACATTTAAATTGAGGCCACTATCTAAGCTACGGCTGACGTTGCTTTTTAAGCTGAAATATTGTCCAAACCGTACAGTTGCAGTCAAAAATTGCCCCTTGAGGTTTTCTTCGCTCTGTAAATTACTAAGTTTGATATATGCTTAGACTCGGTGCAAGATTAGTTGTTTGAACTAAGGATTTTCACTCATCTAATCTACCTATAATGTATAAGATAAATTTTTGCTAATAGTCATACCGAAACAAATAAAGGTATGGACATGGTGAAAACACCTCCTCCTAGCTTTATATTCAGAGGTCGCTTTGTAAAGGTCATAAACATGAGCAGGACCCTCTGCGTCGCCAAATTGCTTCCAATCCAGTCTGAACAGAATATAGATTCCGTGATTCCATAACTCTGAAAATTGAATTTGTTATAAAATTGCATAGCTCCAAATAGTTTTTCCACATTATAACTTATCACAATCACTGGGAGGTGCCTGGTTAGTGCGTTGCATTGCGTCGTCCCAACGGATCAACGCGCTCAACGCGGCATACAGGGTGAGCCAATAGTGCGTGGATGGCAGATTGTGGGCTTACTAAAAAATCTGCCTCTTGATCATGGTAGGGACCCTTGAGGGCTATAGCGTAAACATATTTTCGCTTAAATTTTGACGTTTATACAGGGTGATTCATATCAAACTTACATTTTTTTGAATGGAACCCCCTACATATTATTGCATATTTGGATTCCTTGGTGAATTCTAGTGTGACTTTATATATCATATGTGGAACTTTAAACGAACTGTTTAGGCGCAAATCATCATTTTTCGTATAAGTGAGTAAGAGAAAAAAATTGAATATCGCAGCGATTATGAGACTTAGAAGGCCGTGACTTGGCGGCACGACTAAGCATAAAATGCGTCACCTAAGGTCAGACGGATAAATTTGAACTCTATTTGTACTTGGAGAAATCAGTAGATTAATTAAGGAAACTTCAATCACAAATAACTTGATCTTTTCAAATGGGAATACCTATTTTGGTTTAAGGAATCAAATGTAAAATTTGATTACATTTCTAACGATATAGCACTCTCGGTACCAATCTTTGTTGGTTTTCATTTTATTTCAAATTTTCAGTCAAATCGGTGTTTTTCAATTTTCCTCCGTGCAAGCAACCTAGCAGACCATGAAAAATAAACAAAAGCCCGTTGGTATGGAAGAAACTAACTAACTTAGTAGAAAGACAACATATTAGTTCTAACCAGAAACAATAGCGGTATAACAAGAACGCTCATTTATCACAGCCTACTAGCTATTAGCCAATTTCCAAAGCCAGTAAAAAAATATTTCGTCAAAGGAAAACTACTAGTGATTGATTGCATTCAGCAGAAAGATCGGGAGCCGCTACTTTTGTAGCCGCTACGTCTCACTACTGGCATAGGCTGCCCGTAAAATAAAAATATTATATGTCGCTTAGTAATAGGAAATATTGTATTTGCTAATAGATGTATTACAAGTATCATAGTAGCGGCAACCCTGACGATATCGCATCGCTTTGCTTCCCGCTCCGTCTCTCGTGTATGCTGCATACGAAAAATATATGGACATAAGACGCTCAGTCGACCACGCAATGCAACGCATCGATGAAGCACTTCCCTTACTCTGGCCTCACTAGTCCGTTGCGTTGCGTTTTGTCGTAGCTGCATCACCGGAGAGTCGCTGTTCATATATTTTCCACATGCTAAACGACATGGCCTCACTGTGCTTTCCGTCGTCGGACGCGACGTTTTAATGGATCAACGCGTGAGATTTGAAATGGGGAGCAAGGTGATGCGCTGCGGTGTTGGCAGGGTTGCCGCTACTACTACACTTAGATAAATATATTATCAAAAACAATATAATGTTATTACGACTTTTTGGATTTCGTGGAAAAGCTATTACTATTTCACAACTATTGTAATACTCTTTCTCTTGGGAATTTCAGAAGCAGATTGATTTATGTTTTTTTTTTCATGTTCTGGTGGATAGCCAAATGCGTATTGTTCAGATAGTTTGAATTTTTTTTACTTTTTTTTTCAACTATTGCTATTTAGTGGCATCGTGAGTCAAGCCCAACACTTCGGACCAATGACCAGAAAAATGACTACGTGAGTGTATGTATGAGGTGGTCTACATTTTAAAAGTAATGCTTTGTATACAGGTTGTTTAATAAACACAATAATAAAACATATATAGATTACTGGGTCATTTCTAGTGGGACTCTATGTATCTATCACACCTAAACCGTTTAGGTGCGAATCACCATTTTAAAATCTTTTATTTAACTTACAATGTATGTTCATGGATGTGTAGTATACAGGGTGGCCAATCGGGTGACGATAATAATTTTTTTCAGGTAGCCCGTACACAGACCTATCCAAAACACCCCCATGTGTGTACCGATTATTGATAGTTTTCGAGTTATGATTTTTTTTTGAAAACCGGTTTTTCCAAGAAATCGTCAAAAACAAAAAAAAAGAATGCTTTTTGGCTTTTATTTTTTCAGCAGTTATACTCAGTATTAAGCCTATTTTAATATCCAATAAAGAGAACCTGTGCATCCGAACAATAATTAAGTACATTTTGGGCCCAAAGTTTGAAATCTCTGTTTTTAGTCAGGAGACCAAAACCTTCAAAGTAAAATTAAAAATACTTACGTCTGGTTCTGGAGCTCCAATCTAATCTTAAAAACTCTGCAAGACACTGCACTTTCGAAATAATAATAAAAAAATAGCACTTATGGGGGCATTTTGCGCCGTACGTGACTGTTAAAGGTAAAAAGGTGATAATTAACGAATTTCCAAAATGATTTAAAAAACTATTATTTTACTTTATTATGACAAATTAAAAAAAAACTCATAACAACTAACAAACATGATAAAAATTGATGTTCTAATCACTTTTAATAAAAAAATTAATGGCTGTGCTTTTTGCTGTGTACTATTGAATTTCTGCTAAATTCAGTTGTATGAAAAGCTAACAAAGGAAAAGGATAATAAAACAACAATCTTCCTTTTACTTCCATGGCGGAATTACCTGGGAAGCGTTATCGTAGCATACGCCATTCCCTTTACTTCCCACACTGATAGGTGAGGGGAGGATTGTAATCGTGAAATTTTTCGATTTTGAGATAAGGTTTTTTGGGCGTTTTATAATGTCTACATAACGAAAATCCGCGTCACTCATTTCCGTCGTTCTGTCTGTCTGTCGGTCTGTCTGTACGCGTTTTTATGTCCTCGTAATCTCATTAACCGCTGCATGGATTATGATGAAATTTGTGCATCAATATGCTGTGTGGTCGTAGTAGGTAATGCTGCTACAATTTTGGAAATCGGTACATGGGCGGCGGAGTAATTAAAACAAAAATTTCAAATATTCCTAAAACTTCGTTTTTAGGCGTTTTAGAGGTTCTTGATCATTTTCTGCGTTTTCTTTTTTTGGTGGGGATGGAATTTGGGTCTTTGGGGGTGGGGGTTGAAAAACTAAAAAACTTGTTGTATTCATAATAGGCTGTCTACTGACATGTCAAGGAAGACCTAGCGATATAAATCACCTTTTTAGGTCCATCCGAACATTGCCTTGCCTATTACCGAAAATTAATTAACACAACTGCGCTTCGCCGACATGAGCTCGCAAAAAGCTACTCAGAAAGAAAGGGATGGCGTACGCTACGACATGGCTTGCCAGGTAATTCTGCCATGAAATTGGAAGTCAGATTATTGTTTATTATTCCCTTCCTTTGTTAACTTTCCATACAACTTAATTTAGCAGAAGTTCAATAGTATATAGCAAAAACACTTCAAAAATCACAATTTGGGTATTAGATGTTTTATTAAAAGTCATCAAAACATCAATGATTATCGGGTTTATTAGTTGTTACGAGTTTTTTTTTCTTTAATTTGTCATAATAAAGCAAAATAATAGTTTTTTAGTTCATTTTGGAAATTTATGAATTATCACCTTTTTACCTTTACACTCACGTACTGCGCAAAATGTCCCCATAAGTGCTACTTTTTCATCATTATTTCGAAACTGCAATGTCTTGCAAAGTTATTAAGACCAGTTTGAAGTATCTTTAATCTTATTCTGAAGGTTTTGGTCTCCCGACTAAAAACAGAGATTTCAAACTTTGGCCCCAAAATGTACTTATCTATTGTTCGGATGTACAGGTTCTATTTATTGGATATTAAAATAGGCTTAATACTGAGTATAACGGCAGAAAAAAATAAAAGCCAAAAAGCATTCTAGTTTTTGTTTTTGACGATTTCTTGGAAAAACTGGAAAATCTCTAGGTTTTCAAAAAAAAATCATAACTCGAAAACTATCAATAATCGGTACACATACATGGGAATGTTTTGGATAGGTCCCGGTACGGGCTATCTAAAAAAAATTATTATCGTTACCCGATTGGCCACCCTGTATATACAGGGTGTCCCATGACGATTAAAGCAAGCAATATATCGGAACTGGGCAGTAGTAGCGAATTATAATTTTTGAAGTGTAAGTTAGAGCAAATATAGGTTCTTTTCTTATTATTCTGTTACCCAATGAAGTATTTGTTTTTGGTCACGTGACGTCCGCTCCAAAATGTTTAAGGGGTTACCCTGTATATTTGTGACTTTTTGCGTTCCTTCCGATGAAACAATTCCAACAAACTAGCACACTTCGGGTCTAAAGTGATTAATTCAAGAGCTATAGGTACTTAAAGGTCTGTACCACTACCACTATGAAATACTACCAAAGTAATTTAACTGTAGGGGTACATGTTATAATGAATATAGTGAGGTCAGAGCGTTAATCTAGGCGCACACGTGCCATGGGCATTTGGCCGGCGCCGTGCCGGCTGCCGGAGGGAACCTGTCCACGTAGACGGTTTTCACCCGGTTTGACCGGACAGTGTAGTTACTGTAGTTGCACAATCCATATCTGTCAGAGAATGGGCCGTAAACGTATGATTGCATTGTGGCTTTCGTATCGACGCTGCCGCCTGAGAAAAGCACAAAGGCCTTATTGGCTGCACCTTATTGTACAAAACAAGCTGAAAGTGGGGGCTTTTACATATTATTCGAAGAACCAATACAGCGTTCGGCAAGAAGAACGGACGTTTTTGAAATGACTAGTACTCTTCCTCTATCAGGGCGCCGTGCCATTAAGTTGACGTGAGCTTAATCACTCATGAATCAGTGCCGGTACTCTAAGAGACAGAAACGTCTTTCTACCACCATGACAACCATGACAATCGGGCAGTTCATACTGATTACCTTGAAAAGGCTAAACCTATCACCTGATCGAATGTTCATCACAGCTATCAGCTACTGAACATATTTGACAATATACCATATTTAGGAAATAAAAATTTGTTGCGTCAGGATAATGCAGGGTTGAATCCGTGTGTAGTCACTATGGTAATTCGTAGGAAAAGAAAGAAATGGTGACTATGGGGGTCTTCCAAGTATATTATTATTTTAAATAAATACAAAAATTAGAGGCACTTTGGAGTGAATGTAGAATATTACTTGAAAAAATAAAAAGATTTTTGCAAAACATAAATGTGTTTCTTTGAATGTCATGGCCCCATCAAAACACTGATAGTTTCTCTTAGTAGGTACTTACCCTATAAATCAGCTCATTGCCAAACCAACAGTGAATGAATAATACCAGGACAATCGCAAAAAAGTATGGCAATAAAAATACCAGTTCATCAATGGTTACCTGAAAGGAAGTTTATAGTTAGAGCTCAAAATTCGTAACAGCACCAAAACGAACAGATCTTTCCAAAAAGTGAAAGCAGTAGAAGTAGTGATGGGACAAAAGTAAATAGACCACTTTTGACCATTTTTGAGACCCCACAGAAAAATTAAAATCCTTCCTCGCATCCTGGAGAACTAATTTTTGTCGAACCTACCAGATCTCCTAAAGGTGATCAATACGTCTGACCAGTTTACTGAGGATGATAACTCTCCTTCAAACTACGTGTTGTCTAATATCCTACACCCACAATGGGATCTTTTGCCACTCATTGTCTAGTTATCAGTTATATGATAGCCGCCACCAAGAGACTGCGCAATATATCTACCTTTTTTCACAGGCCACACTATATGGTCATTAGTAGGAATAACCGCTATAAACTTCTTTATCCGCCGTCTACGAGCTAGTAAACAGATGACGACACATAATTTAGGAAAGCCTTAAATTCTCTCAGTGAGTCTGTTGTACCTACCGTTCATCAGATTGGAGTTAATTAAGCACAGTCGCAGTTGGCTTAGCGTCGCAAAGGTGTGATTGGTGTGCTAACTTGGTATAAAAGGAATCTTAGGATGACTGCCGTTTTGGTATATCAAAATATATTATTATACGTACTCAAAAACAAAATGGCAGATCAATCCCATGGTTATGACGTTGTTACAGAAGATTTGCAAATTAAAAGAAAAAATATGGATGTTAAACGAGGTAGACCTCGTTCTAGGAACTTCCCCGACTCAGGTATGTAGTTGTTGTTTATCCCCTGCCCTTGTTTTACCACAACACTTCTTTTAACCCTTAAGAGTCCAATCAAATAATAATATTATTTTGATGTAGCTTCTTTAAGTTATTTAATGTCAAACAATTCAGCACACAAATACTGCAGTTAATGACATTTGAGTATTTCAATTTATTTAATTTTTTTAGCCTCGATTTCAGAAAATTCTCCAATTCTCTACTACTGCCCAGTTCTGATATATTTCTTGTCTTAATCATCGTGGGACACCCTGTATACATGCAAAGATAAAATAGTTGTTATTTTCAGAATCCTTGATACATATTACCGTCAAGGCCATATTACAAACTGGGTTTCCAGTTAGTGTGTAATTCTTTGATATCTAAGAAGCTGTATGTGGTAACAAGAAAATTAAGTAATAGTATTGTTACAAGTCTTTGGTTTGATTGGGCAGGAAAACACTTGGCACGGATTCAACTATTTATTTACACTAACTTTATACACTGGTATGCCTACGCCTAACCTATCACCTATCAGTCTATTTTATTTACAGTCACTACACTAAATTATTTTTGTCCCTCCCTTCACTAATTTATTTCACTATCCATTTATTGTGCGCACGCCACTGGTTGACGGACCGCAACTCGACTCTGTTGACTCTCCCGCCCGGCTGTTCCGCGCAGGGTTCGCGAAGTCGGTTTACGCGAACACGCGTCACTCGCGACTACCTGGTGAGGTGGCATTGCGGTCAGGGCCAGACTGACACAGTATCTATCGTGATGCGGTATCTCTATTGTTCAATGAGCAATAATAGCTGTAATAACTCACGCAGTTGAGGTTTGCAGTGCATCAACAAGAGTCACTTATTACCATTACCGTAAATTGAGTACTATACTTTATCTACGTACGAGTCTATTAATAATACGATTTAATTAAATAATAATTACACAATATTGATAACTTAACCTTACTTCTGTTACTAAAGTAAATTAATATTGCCATCAATCGAATTAGCATTCAGTGGCGTGCCGAAAGGGCCCACAGGGCCCGCTGTGCGATTCTCTTTGGCAAGCCTTAAACACTGAATTAAAAAACAGTAAAACTGTGGGATCCACCTTGAAAAAACTATGTCCCACCAGATGGTCATTCAGGGTTGAATCGCTAATTTCATTAAAAAGTAACTATTCAGTCGTCGTTAAATGCTTGTCGAGTCTAGCTATAATAGCAACAAAAATCTGATAGGGATGAGGCAAAGGTATTACAAAATAAAATAGAAAATTTTTAACTTGTATTTTTATTCATATTTCAAAAGAAAATATTTGTAAGCGTCAATTTACTTTCAAAATGTTTGCAACAAAGTGATATTGGACAAGCCACAGATCTAATTGCATATGTTTCAGATCAATTAGGGAATTTGAGAAATAATTTTGAAAATATCTTTGAAACTTCAGTAACAATAGCAAAGGAATGGAGTATTGAGCCACAATTCACGGACAAAAGAATTCGTACTACTAAAAAGTTTTTTGATGAAATGGCGGTTGATGAACCAATTGAAGACCCTAAAAGTCGTTTAAGAATTTTAGTAATCAACACATGCCTAGAACTATTTTAGTACAACTAAAAAGTTATGTGAGTCATTCATAAATATCTATTCAAAATTCGATATTTTAAACTACAAAACACTTGCACTTGCACTTGCACTTGCAACACGTGCAAGAAGTGGAAGTAATTAATAAAGTAAAAGAACTAGTTGAAAAACGTCCAGACGATCTCACATAAAATCTTGCGTCGGAACTAATTCAAATAAAAAATCCTTGGTATGTAATCCTGAAAAATCTTAACAGTAGGTATTAGGGAATTTTCCGATTTTATTTTCGAAAAAAATTAAACTGTTGATTAGTGGTGTACCTGAGATTTGCACTGCATTACAGTTGTTTCTAGTACTGCCTGTTACATCGGCTCAAGCAAGCTCATTTTCAAAACTAAAACTAATAAAAGGTTTTGCAAGATCGACAATGGGTGAATCGCGCCTAAGTTCTTTGACATTAATTTCTATAGAAAATGAACGGGCATAAGGCATAGACTTAGACCAAATAGTTGACACCGAATTGAAATATTATTTTTGTATACAGAATGGGGCGCCGTGAAAAAAGTTGCGGGGGGGCCCCCGAAGACCTTGGCACGCTACTGTTAGCGTTTGAGGTTTCACAGCGACATTTGTAGTTATTATAGCCTCTATGTAATCCTATTCATTTCCAAGAGGTCATTACTAGTACCCAGTAGGTGGTGTTCATAACCTACGACTGGACCGTTGGTTATGAAAAATAATCCATGCTGTTTGTTTATATGTAGCATAACCGGTTCAAAGTAGTTTGGTAACTGCTTAACTCAATGGGAGCAGATAATAATGTTTGTATAAGGCGCATATCCCAAAATAGGGGTTACAGAGGAGGTGACAGAGCCAAGCAGTATGATAACCAGTCTCTTTTTTATTCGGAACCCTTAGCATCCTCATCTGATTTCAATATTTGATCTCTGTGTAAGCCCAAAATATATTTGGGATCGGTTGAGACGTTGCGAAATTATTCTTTACTCCCGGTAAGTTTTTAAATTTGCAAAATGGTAATAAAGTGCTTGATTTTTTTTATTTAAAATCGATGTTGAACTTATTTTGAAACACTAAGCAAATTATTCCAGCATGGTTACCAAGTTGTGGTGATTTTTTTAGTTGGCCATAATTAATACCGCGATTAGTGCATATGTTTTATCGTGTTTCTGGAATATGTAACCGCACAATACTGACTGACGTCTCAGTTTAGTCAAGACGAAATCATGAAAAACAAATTTCTCAACAGCATACGTATGAACCAAAATAAATATAACGAACCTTACCTCCATTAGTCTGAAAAGAGTGGTGCATACAACCAATACTCCGGTAACAAAATATACAGATATTCCAATGCTGAAAATATGCTGCACTTTTCCTGATAATCTGAAAGAAGTCAAAACTACTTAGATATTATAAAAGTGACTACTAGTTCAAGAAACATCACATGAACATCATTTTGTACGATTTTTCTTTGAATAAAACGTCTGTCCCCTAAGGTATTTAAAAGCCTTAAGGCACTGGTGCCCCTGTGATCATAAAACAAGAAACTCCGAACACATTTTGTTGAACCAGGTGAGCGAGTGAGGGTTATGGCGGAAATCAGGTACTTTTTGTATTCAGAAAAGACTCAGTTACCTCAAAAATTACTAGCGATACTCTATATTTTTGAAACATATTGCATTTGAGGATATATGAATGAAAATGGAGTTTTTTTATTAGTGATGGGGAGGCGAAGCCAGGCAAGCAGGCCACCTTTAACCCTTTTCGCCAACCCCATGCAATCAACACTAAAACCCTAAAAACCCTCATGAGTGTAGTAAGTCCTTCCCAAACTCCGTCGTGCCAAATATCTGATCCTTGAGGTTCTGCCCAGGACGTGCTGTTTCTTCTTCCCACAATCTGGAACAGCCTTTTACCAATCTCGTGAGTGAGAAATGTCTGCTCAGCCGGCAATGGCTTGCGAGAACCCTCACCAAAAGGTTATGCGCCTCACCTTTTTGCTGACTGATGCCGTTCCCAAACGGATTTCTAAGGAAATCAATTTTCAGTGATATACAAGGTGGCGCAAAATCAAGTACCCGATGCAATGTTGTCATGGTTTCATTTGCAGTTGATATCTGTTCAAGCTTTTCTGTCAGTTGCAAAGTAGATACTTACAGATACTTGGGAAATTCATTATGAATCAGTATACGCATCGAGAATGTGCCAAAATGGTAAATTTTTTTATCAAAATAATTCGTCGGTTATAGTAACTCAACGAGAATACCGTTGAAAATATGGAAGATGCGATGTTCCAACTGCAAGGACATTTCGGCGATTAGCGACAAATTTTCAACAAACTTTATCAACGTCTGATAAGCCGCATATTGGCAGACCACGTTCAGTTCGTTCAAGGGATAATATAAACCGCGTACGTAGTGATGTGATGGAAATGCCTAGCACATCAACAAGAAAACGATCTTCACAATTAAACATTACCCAATGTTCATTGCAACGAATTTTCATGAAAGATTTGCACTTGTTCCCCTTTAAAATGCAGGTGATCCATAAAATTCTGCCTTTAGAGACTTCAACCTTGTAATGCTATCGTAAACCTTGAATACAAAATTGAGCATTTCTGGAACCAGATTACAATGAGCGAAAAAGCTTATTTTTGTTTGAATGGAGCTGTGAATAAGCAGAATCAACGGTTCTGGGGTAGTGAGAATTAATAACTTGTTCACCAGTAAACGTTACACGAGCCAAAAGTGGCCGTGTGGTGTGGCGTTAGTGGTAGACAAATTTTAGGGCCTTATTTTTTTAGAACGATCGGGGAAGAACCACTACAATGAATAGAGATATAGCGACAGAAGCATATATTGGATTTTTTTAAATCCGGAAATGGAAGAGCTTAATCAGGAAGATATTTTTGTAATCAACGAGATGGTGCCACAGCACACACTGCCCGTGAGACAATAGCCATTTTGAACAGAATTTTTCCGGGCGCCTCACCTCGAAAAACGTCGATAGCATATCCGACAAGGTCTCTCGATTGAATTGCTCCAGAGTTTTGGTTATGGGGTTTTCTCAAAGATAGAGACATCGTCGGGGAAGAATTGGCAGAATACCACGTGAAATATTGGAGAAGGTTATGAGAAATGCTTTAAAAAGAGCTCATTATTGCATTAATGCTGGGGGTAGTCATTAGATCGGTATTACTTTTAACGTGTAACAAAATAAATTTTCAGAGTTTAGATAAATATAATAAATATAATCTGACTTTTTTTCTTATGGTCGGCCTCCCGCAAGGGCTGAAAGCCTATGGCGCTGTAGAAGCGCTGCGAGAGGACAAATGTCTGTTCAGGTTAGATTTGAAACGCTGCAGGTTGTAGCCGTCGGGAAACAAATTGCCCGGCAGCTGATTCCACAGCGTCGAAGTTCTCCAAAAGAAGGAATGCTGGAGGAGACTGGTTCGGGGAGTAAGGACCTCGACCTGGTAAGGATGAGCTCGCAGGGCTTCTCTAGTATTCCTGGTTCGGACGGCCTTTGGTGTTATTATCTGGGAGAGCTCACTCGAATATCTTCCATGATAGAATCTGTAAGACAGACATAGGTCAGCCACCCTCCTTCGATGTTCCAGGCTGTGGAGGTCCTTTGTGAGGTCAGGCGTATCGATTAATCTAATTGCTCTTTTCTGGATAGTGTCCAGAAGCTTTAGAGAGTGCTTCGGAGCACATCCCCATACATGGGAGCAATACTCCAGCGATGGTCGGATCTGTGCCTTGTAGAGCAGCAGCAGTATACAACTTCCTACAGCGGAACAAAACTCCAAGCTTGTGGGATGCCGTTTTAGCAATACTGACGACGTGGTCGTGCCAGGACATGTTATTGTTGATGCTGATTCCCAAGAGCTTGACGGAAGGTGATTCGACTATGGGGTGACCCTCCATTTCCACGGTTGGTAAGCCATCGTGAGACTTCTTTGTCAGTCTTGTTGCCTGAGTTTTTTGTACGTTGAACTGTACTTTATTTGCTAATCCCCACTCGACAATTGTTTTGATATCAGCGTTGATCTGTGAGGCATGCTGCTGTCGCCGACGTACCGTCTCCTGGGATGATAGTGGCTTGCCTGGTTCCATGCACGACACTAATGTACTGTCATCTGCGAAGCTGTAGATTGGATTGGATGTTATTTCCAGCAGCTCGTTGATGTACAGCAGAAACAGTGTAGGAGATAGGACAGATCCCTGAGGAACACCGGCGTTTATTGAAAATACGTCTGATGAACAGCCCTCGACTACAACAAACAGAGATCGATCGTTCAAAGAGCTATTCAGCCACTGGCGCAGGCCAGGTGGTAGTCCATATGCAGCAAGCTTGACCAGAAGACCGTCATGCCACACTCTGTCGAAGGCTTTCGATATGTCAAGTGCAACAACACGGGATTCGCCATGTTTGTCTATTGCTCTGTTCCACAAGTGAGTGACGTAGGCAAGGAGGTCACCTTAGACCTGCGCTTACGGAAGCCATACTGGCGATCATTTATGATTTTATTGTTGTCCAGGTATTTCAGGAGCTGTGTGTTAATGACAGCCTCCACAACCTTAGACATGATGCTGAGAAGAGCCACAGGTCTATAGTTGGTGGGATCAGTTTTTTTGCCTTTCTTAGAGATAGGTTGCACGCAGCCAATCTTCCACGAAGCGGGAAACACGCCTCGTTGATACGAAAGTTTGAAGAGCTTGCAAAGAATAGGTGCAAGCTCAGCGGCACAGCGTTTAAGGACAATGGCTGGAATTTGGTCAGGACCAGTAGCTTTATTGGTGTTCAGTTTTTGGAGGATGCTTTTTACATCTCGATGTTGAAATTTGACCTCTGCCATTCTCGAGTTCACGCTTATGGTGGTGGTCGGAGTACTTCCTTGAAAGTCTACAGTAGAATTGGCTGCGAAGAGCTTCCCCAAGATGTCTGCTTTTTCTTTAGGAGCAGAAGCGATGGACTTGTCCTCTCTGGTCAAGGGTGGTATTGACGAATAGGAAAAGTTCTGACTAACAGCCTTAGCTACAGACCAGAATGTTCTGGACGAACTAGGACATGAGAGGAGCTTGTTCTTTATTTTTTGGTTGTGTTCCTTCTTGCTGCTGTCAATCACGCGTTTGCAGTGATTTCTGGCGTCGATAAAACTGCGGCGGTTCTCGGCATTTGGATTTTTCCTCCATTCTTTGTAATGGTGGTTTTTACAGGAAACTGCATCTCTACAGCGCTGATTGAACCATGGCTTGTTTTTGGAGGGATGCTTGATGATATGAGGAATATAGGCTTCCATGCCAGATATTAATACCTCTGTTATTTCTTGGACGCAAGCTGTTGGGTCTCGTGACTTGAAGCAGACGTCGTTCCAGGGAAAGGACTGGTAGTATTCTCTTAGGTCGTCCCACTTTGCTGATCCGTAATGCCAAACCCGGCGAGGCTTTGCATGGTGGAGATCTGGAGAATGCATTCTGCATACCGTTGAGACGGTGTTATGGTCAGACGATCCCAGTGGAGCAGTTACTTTCACTGTGTAGATTGTTGGAGTAGTTGTTAGATATAGGTCCAACAGACTAGCAAAATCTCCGTGGCGGCTGGGGATCCTTGTTGGTTTTTTGACTATCTGCTCCAAGCCGCAGCTAATAGCGAAGGCTTCAGCTTCACGTCCCTCGTCGTCCGTTTTGTTTGAGTGTTTGAGCCAGTAGGAGTTGTGAACGTTGAAGTCACCCAAAAAGACTATCTCTGAATGAGGGTGATCTGATTGCAGCGCGTCCACAGTGGCTGAAAGCTTCTCGAAGAGCTCTTTGCAGTTGTTATTGCTTGGTGGCCTATAAATGCAGCATATAAACTTGGAATGATTTTGGAAGGATATTTTGAGCCATATGATGTCAAATCCTTCCAGTTTGAGCTCTTCTTCTCGATGACAAGAAAGCCCAGATTTAACGTACACGCATTCGCCAAACCTACGTCTAAATCGGGTGTATAAGTCATATCCGGGATATCTGAAGCAGTTATCCATTGTTGAAGAGCCGACTTGAGTTTCCGTAAGAGCCAGAATGTGTGGCTTCTCTGCCTGAAGGTGTTGATGGACTGAGTTTATGTTGGAGGCAAGTCCTCGTATATTTGTAAAGTCGGCCCTGAAAAAGTTTCTCTGGCCTTCGGGCCTGTCGTCAGTGCAAAGTTGCTGCGAAGGACGGCTTCTGTTGTTAGCCTGACGAGGAGTGGCAGCACAATTCTTTAAACAAACTTCGCTTAATGTTCCCCCCGGACCACCTGGCACCCGGAGATCCGAACGGCCAGGTATTTTACCTCCGGAATCTTTTGATCCTGGAAGAGCCATTGAGCATTTTTTACTTCTAATTAATCCAATTTGTCACTTATGAGAAACCGGGAACATCGGCACAGCGACGGAACATGAACCATGAGGCCATTTGGCGCCGCCTATTTGCGGGAGCCTATTTCTAGCTTCCCGGAAATATTTCGATGTAGGGGTGATTGCACCGCGGGCGAAGCTAAGTGACTCCACTTCTCCCCCCTGTGGCTGATTGCAGAGATAATAGTACATGATGCACCGTCGTCGGTGCAAGGTGTACCATCACCTCTGGGCGATGGGGTCGCCACATCCCTACGCCGTAGGGACTGTTTTTTAATTAGTCTTACTTCTACATGAAAAAGCTGGAGGTACTTTATTTTGCGCCACCTTGTACATTATGGCATCATATATAGACTTGTCCAATAATATTCAATAATTTATTACAGATAATGGATACATGCACTAGGATGAGATTAGGATGGTGCACAAAATGAGAACTTTAACGCCAACATTTGTATTATATTTGTCTATTCTATGAATTGCATATCCTCTAATAAAAACCTCACTTACCTGACAATTTCATCGAAGTACTTTATATAGCCAAATATGTGGTTGATGTTTGTATTGCTTTCCAAAGTATCTTTCATTATTTCTATCTGAATGCCAATCTCTATCATTAAATTGGCATCTAAGGTCAAGTAGTTGCTGCAGATGAATACGGAGTAGATAGTGACAATTTCTTGGAAGACGAAAAGGTTGGTGAAGCCAATCCATGATGGAGTGTATGCAGTGTATAATAGTTGACGATTTTTACCCAGCAGTTTCGTCAATGGATACAAAAATATAATGGAGAGAGATTTCACAATGCAGTATCTTCTAATTAGGTCACCCGATTTCTTTAGTTCCTTGGCTATGTCTACGTGCTTCTTGGATTTTGGTCGAAAAACCTATGAAAGCCGTAATAGCTATGAATAAACAAGTATATCGAAATATCTTATGCCGGCACTCCTCTTGGCGTAGCGTATTTGATTCTCGAAAAATGTGGGTTGTTTTCCTTATTTGTGCAAATAGGAAAAATAATGCAAACAAGCAAATACGCGCTTCCGTCACCCTGTGGTTCTTAGACAGCTGTCTGCGTACTGGTGGATTGACGGAGATGTAGAGCAGCCCTCGTATATCGGCTCCCATATGCAGCAGCATATAGAACCCGCGCTTCTGGTCGGTTAAGCGAACGCGCCATGGCGTTCCATCAAGGAGTCTGCTGCTGTTTAGCAGCGATTTTCTTTGGTTTGCCGTTACCTTCGGGTACCAGATGGCGCACAAGGCTGATCTTTCTGTCGCCTGCTCTCACATGCTTCACATGTCTGGTAGACATGAAAATAATGATGCTCTCTGTCTCCGTCAATCGACCTATGGCGCACTGACGATCGCTAATAAGCGTGAAACAGCTGTCTGCCTACTGGTGGATTGACGGAAATGTAGAGCAGCCCTCAAATAAAGAGATTATTCTACGCTGTTGATTTAAAAATTTTAATACTTAAACTGTCAATGATTGCAATATTCTTCAGGCTGCTCTTGATGGGATTTACGATTGGTGTTTGAATAACAAGTTATCTTTAAATATTTCCAAATGCAAAACTGTAACATTGCCTAAAACCAACGAGGTTCAGATAACTATAGCGGATCAAGCAAGAAGTTAAGGTCCTGTACTAGACAGTTAATTACGGTTTGGACCTCATCTAACAAGACTACTACAACAAACATGTGCAGCTTTGAAAACTGTTTGTCAGTAAATATTTTCTATCTTTCTAACACTACGATGATGGCCCACACTTGATGGCAGATTCTTTGCCTAAGACTAATTTATAGAATTGGCAAATCGAAAAAGCGTGCCGACTACTGCAGAAGATAGCGAAAAAGGTTGTATTTAAAAGTTGTAGCCATTGATGTGCTCCTTGCTCAGAAAATATCTTGATTTATAGAGGGTGATAACTACGTGGTGATGCAAACATGTATTTTTCTTAAATAAGACACTCTGAAGTTCTTGAAGTATACGATATTGTAACATTCTATAGGGTATTTCAAAAGTTATGACCATTTTTATATCCAAATCGTTGTCAAATGAGCGTACTGTAGGTATACTGAAAATTGATGAATAAAAAATTATTTTTTTTATATGAAAAGATAAAAAAATATTTTCTAGTTTTAACACAGGCTGTAAAAAAGTGGCCGACGGATATTCATATACAAGGTGAGGTAGAATGCAAAAACCAGATTTTCTCTTTTTTTAATGCAACTTCCCATATTTTATTATACCAAAAAATTTGTATAGCATTTCGTATACCTATATCCATCAGTTTCCGAAATATTTCGATTTTTCTGCAAATTTTAAATGGACCTTCTGTTTGTGTACTGAAATTTATTTATTTTGAGAAAGTATTACCGAATTTTACTTTTATTTAGCGAACATATATTATAAGGCCATAATAGTATTTCATGAAGTCAAAACCCTGAATTGTCGAGATAATATTAGTCAAGCATGCTGAGGAAACAATTTTCTAGACGTGATCCATAACGTCAAGCAGATTTATCAGGTAGGCTAGAAAATATCAGCAGTTTTCATAACCTGCTCAATAATTTCGTACTATATGGAAAACTGAGCATTAAAAAATATAATTTTTTTCATGGAAGGACAAATAGAGGGTATTTAGGAGCATGTTTGAGAAATTGCTTACATGCCTCTAGAGTATATCAACTATCAAGGTTTATATCCTGAACGGAGGCACTTTAAAAGTGATGCATTTGAAAGATTGAGGAATCGTTTTATTCGGACTGGGTCAGTTATTATTTCATATCCTACCTAACAGATCTGCTTGATAATTATACATCACTTATATAGAATTGTTTCCTCAGAATACTTGACTTATATTGTCTCGATAATTCAGGGTTTTGATTTCATCAAACACTATTCTGTTCTTATATTTTAGTTGTGCGTTAAATAGGTACAAATGAAATTCGATAGCACTTTCTCCAAAATAAATAAATTTCAGTACAAAAATAGAAGGTATATTTGATTTTTGCAGAAAAATCGAAATATCTCAGAAACTGATTGGTAAAGCATATAAAATGCTATATAAATATGAATGAGCATATTGAAATCAATTTTTTGGTATATGAATATGCGTCGTCGAATTTTTTTACAGATTACTTTGAAACTAGAGTATACATTTTTTATCTTTCCATGTAAAAAAATAATTTTTAATCGATTAATTTTCAATATGCAGTACGTGCATTTAGTAGCGATATGGATATAAATATGGTCATAACGTTTAAAATACCCTGTATAATGTTACAATATCTTATATTTTAGGAACGGGAATTATTAGTAGAATCTAAATGCGGAATAGTATACAGCGTATCTTATTTAAAAAAATGTGTGTTTGCATCACCACGTAATTATGGATCACCCAAATAAATCAAAATATTTCCTGAGAAAGGAGCATATCCCTGGCTACAAATTTTATCTACAACCTTTTTCGCTATCTTCTGCAGTAGTGAAGTTATCGACCGATCCGGTACTATGAACTCACCCTGTATATGAAAAGATCAAATTTCGGACTGATGTACACACACTGATTAGATTAAAGGGCTTATTCACCCCACCATCAATTTTTGAAGCGAAGTTTTAAATAGCAAATATGTAATGTGTACAATAGTATACGGAAAAATGGTAAAGCTAAGTATGCAAATATTATTGAACAGGCAGACGCAAGCATGAATAGAGTTTTTTCGTTCTTAATATTTTTTGTTTCTTCTTTCTATACAGGGTGTTCCTAAATATCATGTACAAATAAAAAGATTTTTTTTTATTTTTTTATAACTGAAATCTCAAATAAACATAGGTCCGCAAACGCTTTGTTACTGATCTACAGGGTGTTGAAATTTTAATGTTTTATAGTTTTTTCTGAATAAGTCTCTCGATATTTGAGGTATTTAACCCAAATTTGGAATATAGTTAACGCAATAAGAGTTACATAATTGCACATATCAAACGTTTGGCAGAATCTACAGGGTCATATTTTTCAGGGGTCATGTCCCCACTTATGCTGAACTTCTTGCTTTTACACTTAGCAACTCTAAAGTTGACACAACTTACAATTTATTTAAAATGATACATGTCAAATTTTATAAAACAAAACAGTTATCCAAATAAAGCCACACCCATATCTCAAATATACTATTTTCATCTACATAATAGCAGGCAATCCTGTTTTGTTTTTTGTCTCGATAAAGATTGGAGATATTAAAAAATTACAGCAGGACAAAAAGTTTTTAAACAAGATGGAAAAATTATTTTTTTAAATCTACCTGCGGCGCACCGCAAAAAGGTTCAGGGTAAGAAAAGGGGGCACGGCCCGTGGATAAATAACAGCCTGTAGATTCTGGCAACCGTTTGACATGTGCAATTATGTATCTCCTATTGCGTATTTTATATTCCTAATTTGAGATGAATACCGTAAAAATTTTAGCCCTTAAAAACATCGAGGAATCTTCTCCGTTCGTTATAGACTTCAGGCCCGTATTAAAAAAATGATGGGTCATTTGAACCACCAGGTAACCTATCTAGAACGACGTAAGAGCATAATATAATAAGATTCAGGGCTATGCCGTCACTTGTAAGCTGTTCAACTGAGTGCAGGTGAGGATTCAAAAGTACAGGTAGAGTGACTACATTTTGGTCATATATTTTTGTACGGCATACTTGTCATCGATAGATCCATAAAAAATAATAAGAGAACGCGCAGTGCCGTAAAAAAAAGGTGCCCCACAAAGTCGGCGTCATTATATTATGCTCTTACATCGTTCTAGATAGGTCACCTGGTGGTTCAAATGACCCATCATTTTTTTAACACGGGCCTGTAGTCTATTAGTTAATAATATATTTTGGAACATTTAGGAACACCCTGTGTTATAATAGTAGGGATACTAGAAAAGACGGTGTGCACGCATTATAGATAATTTTGGTGGGTTTAGTGGTAGAACAGTTTTGTGTCTCTGTGTGATATATAACTGAACTTCACCCTTTCGGCAAGCCTCACAAATTTTTACCGTTATTGTTATCGAAGAAATATAATTATAATTTTTTTGTAATTGTACATTTCAGATTACTTGAATTATTAGGAAATTACCTCGGATTGCAGCTGATGTATAATACTATGAAGAGTATCCATGTTGTAGAAAATGCACGATATGACCGTCATATTGTTGAAGCACTGGATGTATACAAACAGGACTGAAGATATATCACTAACAGTGATTGTATCCCACTTCATGTACACATACATATAACCAAGCAACTGAAACAGTGCAATAGAGATCATAACAGCAGCCCTGTAGATTTTGTAGCCCAGCGAATTATCAATAGAATTCGGATGCTTGCTCTTCCAGAATCCTAGTAGCTTAAGTGATAGTATTTCAGGTCTTATAAGAGACATGAGGTCAAAGTTAACAGTATTACCCATATCGGTGCGATATAAACTGAGTACACTCTAGTGCTTTATAAGTTACATATATATTTCACCGAACTGAATAGTTGAAGCGGAGCGATGATTATTACGATTGGGGAAGAATTATTCATTGTTAGGAGGAGTCAGGCAGCTTGCATATAGGGGGTGGATCAACAATATTACCTTCCGCGCTATGAGGCTTGAATTGAAGGGTGTCTTGTTTAAAAAAGTCCTTTGGGGATAATTCACTTTTTTTAATTCCCATACTATGTAATACTGTAGATCATGGAAGTATCGCCGTCCTGTATTACATTTTGAGATGTTTTCTGGACGTTTCGTGATAACGAAAATGTATGTGATACAGGCGATTAGATTTTTCTTGTCGGAATGGAGTTGAGATGGAAGGGAAGTTGGGAAATAGAAAACAGCGGAACAACAGAAATAACTGATTCTTTGAGACACTGGATGAATGAAACGGTTGTATCCCCTCAATCGCATTCTCATAGGGTATCTAAAAAAATTCTGCACCAGTTGTGATCGTGGTGACCGACAAAAATATAAAATTCCTGTGGGTACCATCACATACCGGAACCCCGGGTAAGGAAAAAGCAGTGCCCAAACCAAACAGATCAACAGTTTGTACAACCTGGGAAGGTACTAAAGAAATAGTAAAAAACCAGCTCACAAATCTATGGCAATATGATAGAACAACAGCACTAGCAAGATAGAACATATGATAGAACAAAGTTAATCCTACATTTGAATCGAAGAGAGCAGATAGTAATGTCACATCTGCGGATAGGGCGCAGTCTGGAGACACATAAGTACGTTTTTGAAAATAGTGTAGCTCCTTACACCCGTATGCACCGTTTGGCGATTAGAATCCTAGTTCCCTAATCGCGTTTTGCGAATCTTTGACATCTAGCCATGTACCGTCAAGAGATTAACTAATCCAGATTGAAGATACGGCACGGTTGTGTTCGCATGATTGTTTTGACAGTGACAGTGTCAAAATTGTCAGTTTGCGGTGCATACACCCGTATGCACTGTAAGTCAGTTGCGCGATTAGCTACGTAAACTGACAATTTTGACACTGTCACTGTCAAAACAGTCTTGCGAACACAACCTTGCCGTATCTCCAATCTGGATGAGTTAAGGGTCTAGGGTATAGCGCGTGAAATTGAGAATCAAAGAAAAGATGTATTCCCGTGTTAGCGAGGAAGCGTGACCACCTGTTCCCTTTTTCCAGTGTGTTTGTCTAAGATGAGGGCAGATAAGTCCTAAAATCCAAAGGTAAGGTCAAAAGGTCCAAAGGTAAGGTCCAAAGGTCACTATAAAAATGAATTTCGCATTTCCAAGGCCCTGAGATTACCTTTAAACTTACAGTAATGACTCGAAGAGCAAATTCGAGAAAATGTAAAATAGTTGTCATTCATTAAGGTCTGAACTATCGCCTTCTGAAATATGTAGTTTGAAAATAGAGTGTGTTATGCGAGAAATTGTGAGTCCGTGTTTTCAAGTCCGTGGCAAATAAGTATGTATAAATGTGTGTATCCAGGCCGCTTAATCTCCTGCCAAACTGTGCATACGGGTGTTATTAAACAAGTAGTCTAATCCAGGTTTATGTAACTAATCGTGCAATTGACTTACGGTGCATACGGTATTCATTGTCACCAACGTCGTAAAAAATGAGTATGCACCGTAAGGCAGTTGCGCGATTAGTTACGGAAATCTGGATTAGATTATTTGTTTACTATGCACCCTAAACTGACAATTTCGACACTGTCACTGTCAAAACAATCTTGCGAACACAACCTTGCCGTATCTTCAATCTGGATTAGTTAATCTCTTGACGGTGCATGGCGAGATGCCAAAAATTAGCAAAACGTGATTAGAGAACTATGATGAGAATCGCCAAACAGTGCATACGGGTGTAAGCCTTAGTTAAAGTTAAGCTTTAGTTAGTTAAACCACAGGTTTAACTATGACTGCTGCAAACCACTGTCTTTGTACGTATTTCATTTTACTTTCCATTGTACTGAGAATATTTTCTTCTGACAACAATCATTTCCAAACTTTTCTAAAGACTTATACGTATACATATACTAGTCAGTTTTTAAACTAATGAATATTATTGTACGAAATGCATACTTATCCTAATGTGAATAGTCATTAGTTATGATAGAGATAAAATGTTCAGAATATGAGGTAGTATCTAAATTTGAATTTTTTCACGATATCAAATGCATTCTCCACAACTCTACATCCATATACAGTTTTCAGTGTTACGCTTCTTTGACTTGATATATATAAACAACAGCAGTTAGTCCAGGCGGTAGGAGTTTGCTGTTAGTAAAGGGTCGGAAAGAAATGAAATTTGGGAGGATTGTAAACATTAGTCCCCTGAAACTACTCCTGAGTTTGCAACTTCGCAAGGTTGCCGCTCGAAAGGTGGGGGAGGGGTGAAAACTCTACATCACGTCGCTTTTCTGAAGATAACGCCATTAGGGTAAGTGCTATCGCACAATGATTTATAGAGAAACCTAGCTACCTAAACATAACATATTTGGTCTTATAAAAAAGTACGACATTTGGGAATGCATCGCTACATTTTCTCCAATATTTCCAACACATTTATTATTTGTGTGTATCCTATATACGTTCAGAACGTCAGTCATAGATTAATGCTTTGATGGGAAGCAAAAAATGGAAGCATTTACCGCAACGGTGCTTTTTTCGAAAAGCGTTGCGAGCAGAGTTTTCACCCCCCCCCCCCCCCCCCAAATCTCTCGAACGGCAGCCCATTGAGGTCGTAACTTAGGTGTAGTTTCATGGGACCAATGTCTACCATCCCACTAAATTTGATTTCTTTCCGACATTTTGCGGAAAAAAGCTTTTTTCTGGTACCTACCGCTTGACCTATGCAGCCTTTCAATTTTTATACTGTCCTTACGTATTTATATATCGCCCAAAAAAAAAGATTCGTGAAAATGACTCATAAGCCCAGTATCACTTGTATGGCAGTATAATGAAAACACCCATACCATTTGGCTACGTGGGATTTAAATGACCATCGTATTGATTCCACGCATACTGCCAGGTTTGCTTAGTTGCTTATTTTGATGGTTTTGGTTCCATCTTAATATAGTGGAATTGGTAATAATGCAACTTTATTTTGGAAAATTGGTAGAATAATAAAAAACTAAATAAGTGATTGAATTTGAATAAAAGTAAAGCTGTGTAAAGTTTCGGTTTCTTTTAATTCTCCTAGAATGTCCATCCTGTTTGATTGCAACTGAAAATTGTTCGTTTTCATGCATTGTCACAGATACGATTACTTTCGATGCAAAATGTATACAACTATCATTTTCCTCATTACAGGGTATTTCGCCAGTATGAATGCCTTTTATATCTTATAACAAAAGATTTTCTATTCATTTGAAGTACAAGTACAAACTGCTCAATTTTACGAACAATTTTGTCATAGATATCCGTTAGTCTGCATTCAATTTGTATGAGAAACCAGTCACGGCAGATTTTTTGTAGTTCAAAGAACATATCAAGTAGTGGGACTATAAAGCTATTGCAGAAATAATACAATTTTAAGCTGTAATGATGTTAATGAAGTAGTATATAACTGTACTAGCCAGGATGCAAAATAAAGGTAAGTCGGGGGGTAAGTAGTGATTATTGGTGTCATCCTTAAATCGAAAATATCGCCAAACATGCTTCAGCGAATATCTTTGAGGAATCTGAACCAGCTGCATACATATTCTGATTAGATGATGTTTGTTAAAATTTCTACAAATATATATATCTTGGCGAGGAGTTTAAGTTTTATTTCATAAGTCTATAACGATGACTATTCTGTAAGTATATATTTTACCACTATACAGAGTTGTTTGTCAAAACATATATTTAATTATTTTGCCTTGACTTTCACAAAGTAATAAACTGTGAAATAAAAATATCTATGACGTAATGTTTTTCAAATTGTTCTAATGAAACTTCACAGACTTATGACACTTTATGGTTGTTTTTGTATATTTGATATGTTATATTTTATATGTCTTTGACATATAACATTTCTAAAGTTTTTTGCTTAGTCCTATAAAGTCTCAAATCAAAATCTCTAGAAACTTTTGCAAAAAATATGCGTATATAGATATTTATGTTACCTACCTATTTTTCAAACGCTTTTGCTTCTATTTCTACCTTTCTCTGTCCTTTCCTCTTCTTTATATTTTCTCTACATCGTACTATTTAATTTATCAATTATTGTATACTAGTTTTAAGTCTATTTTCTTTTTTTATTTTTCTGTAACCAAGGTTAAGTGGAAGACCAGCCGACGACAGCTGAACTTCGCCTCTTTCTTCTTATACGAATATGTGGCCATGGCTTTTAGACAATGAATAAAAATGGTTATTATGATTATTTATTACTATTGTCCGCCTTGAGGTTAAAGCTAAAGGTAAGGATGAAAACCACATTGTTTTAATACAATTATTAGATTTCTTTTAGGCTTCTCATTGAATATATTCGATATAGTCGATACATATAAGAGTTTCAACATTTTAAAAAATTTAATGGACTCAAAAAAGAGGTCTATAGATTGATACACACAAATATGAATTGCAAAATTGTACAGGAGTCTCATTTCTTCTGTAATTCTTCTGTTTCTTAACTTGGGCGTCTTAATTTAGTAACGCTATTCTCATAAAGTACCTTATTGATGTATACCTTCTTTAGAGTTGAAATAAATTAGGAAGACGCTACCAAAATAAATTAAATACTAGTATTTTGGATGTCGCCGAAGTGAAATAGCTTCTGAAGATGCCATCCACTCGTGGTGGCGAAACGTCAAGCCTTAACGCTAAACGACGCCGGCCTAAACACCCAAGGACCACAAATTCACTGGACGATGGCCGCGAAAACCATACACGGTACGCTACCAAAAATTTGAAAATTATTCATTCCCATGAATAATTTGTTTGGGTTTTCTTGAAGGATTGTTTTTTTGCTTCCCACACCGATAGGTGTGATCGCGAAAATTTTCGATTTTGAGATAATATGCTTTTTGGGCGTTTTATGATGTCTACATAACGAAAATCCACGTCACTCATTTCCGTCGATCTGTCTGTCTGTGTGTCGGTCTGTCTGTCTGTTGGCGATCTTCTAGCCTCCTAATCTCAGTAACCTCTGCATGGATTTTAATGAAATTTGGCTAGCGATATGGTGTGGGGTCGTAGTAGGTAATGTCGCTACAGTTTTGAATCGGAATGAGTGGGAAGTACTGAGTAAAAGCAGAACCATTAAAAGCTTCTGCTTATTTTATCCTGAATACTTTCAACATACATCTCAGACGCGACTTTTATGTTTTTTTTATTTAAGGTCTTATTGCTTTAACATTATTTTAAGAGATGACCCATAAACCTTTATTCCAGAAATTTGCCGACCCTACGGAACTAAAATACACCAAAAAGCTCTGTTTAAAAACCGACCAATCTCTTTTTTTTTCATTTCATTTATTTATTTACAAAATACACCGCATCAACAGCGAAGGGTTATTAGCGGTGGGATGAGTACATGTTTTAAATTCGATGATATAGGCCAATGTGTGATGTGTCGTAGTAAACTAATAACGCTCTTATAGTTCGTGGTTAGTGCCTCAAGAAACATTTATAGCTTTATCAGAGCCTACAGTATTGCTTGCCCTTTAAAAGCAAACTTTAAAGCAATGATACAACCTTCTCACAGCCGGTAGGGCCCACACTTAAGAGGCCTGGATACACACATTTATACATACGTATTTGCCATGTAAAACACGGACTCACAATTTCTCGCATAACACACTCTATTTTCAAACTACATATATAATATTTCAGAAGGCGATAGTTAAGACCTTAATGAATAACAACTATTTCCGGTTTTCTCAAAAAAGTTTTTTAATGTGCAAAGAAACTCGCAATGCAAAAACATACATTCTATAAATGCCTGTAATTTAACAACCAAACAAGATATCAAAAAAAGGCTAAATAGTTGCACAAGCGCAAACTTTCTTCTTCAATTTGCTCTTTGAGTCATTACTGCAAGTTTAAAGGTAACTCCAGGAGCTTGGAAATGAGAAATTCATTTTTATAGTGCTCTGGATTTTTAGACTTATCTGCCCTCATCTTAGACACACACGCTGGAGAAAGGGAGCAGGTGGCCACGCCTCCTCACTAGCACGGGAAGACGTCTTTTCTTGGATTCTCAATTTCGCGCGCTATACCGTAGACCTTTAATGGTGCGTCCACACTTGAGCATTCACCTCGAACGAACAGAACAAGCCGAGCGCGCCATACCAAACACAGCGAGCAAACGTTCGGTATATTCGGACCGTTCGTTCTATTTGCTGTGTTCCCGTGTTTGTAGTATTATGCTCTGGAACCGTATCTAGATAAACTTATACTCCTATATACTTATAATGGACTCGTCAGACTTAGTTGCGACTCCAGGCGCTATCTTTATAATTTGCAAGCTACTAAAGAAAAAAATGAAGTCAAGTTGATTGACTCAGTACTTCCCACACATTGCTGTGATAATAGTTTATTACTTTCACATAGCATGAAGCTTTATTCTGAGATCCCCTTGCAACCAAATCATCGGCAGCCTCCCTTCCTAAAATTGTCTTATGCCTTACGTCTTTCCTTCACAGGTCAATGGACAGCCTATTGTCAATGCTACAGCCTTTCCAGTTTTACAATCCACCCACCCCCCAGCCACCTCAATTTCATCCCCACCCAAAAAAAGGTATAATATTATCAGGAACCCCTAAAACATCTAAAAACGAAGTTTGATCTGTTTTCATATTTTTAGTTTTTTGATTATTGCTACGATACCACTGACACAATTTTTAACAGCCCTACGCGTTTTCTATCCTCACCACGGTAGTAGTACTGTAACAAAATTTCATTAGAATCAATCTAATAGTTTCCACGTTACAAAATACAAAACAATCTAAGGTAATAAATACTCGTATGTTTACCGAAAATTCCCTTAGTTTCAGTAATAGGCTGGGCAATGTTCGGATGGACCTAAAAAGGTGATTTATGTCGCTAGGTCATCCTTCACAGGTTAGTGGACAGCCTATTATGAATACAACACATTTTTCACTTCTTCAACCCCCCACCCCCCAACTTCACCCCCACCCAAAAAAATAGCAGAAAATGATCAGGAACCTCAAAAATGCTTAAAAACGAAGTTTGAGGTGTTTTCATGTTCTTTTTTTTATTATTCCTGCGCCGCCACTGGCACGATTTATAAAAACCATACTCATTTTCCATCCTCGCCATGGTAGTAATACTGAGTCAAAGTCCAGACCCACAGACCGACAGACCGACAGACCGACAGACCGACAGACCGACAGACCGACAGACCGACAGACCGACAGACCGACAGACCGACAGACCGACAGACCGACAGACCGACAGACCGACAGACCGACAGACCGACAGACCGACAGACCGACAGACCGACAGACCGACAGACCGACAGACCGACAGACCGACAGACCGACAGACCGACAGACCGACAGACCGACAGACCGACAGACCGACAGACCGACAGACCGACAGACCGACAGACCGACAGACCGACAGACCGACAGACCGACAGACCGACAGACCGACAGACCGACAGACCGACAGACCGACAGACCGACAGACCGACAGACCGACAGACCGACAGACCGACAGACCGACAGACCGACAGACCGACAGACCGACAGACCGACAGACCGACAGACCGACAGACCGACAGACCGACAGACCGACAGACCGACAGACAGACCGACGGAATTGAGTGCCCGTGGATGATAGAACGTCCAAAAGGTGTATTATCTGAAAATCGAAAATTTTCGCGATCACAGTACTCCCCTCAGCTAGGGGGTCAAGGAAGTGCGGAGGCTCGAGATCACCAGAGTTTTACAGGTACTCGAGCCTCTTCACTCTCAGGGGGGGTCGCAAGGCCCCCCAAGACCGTCCAGGAGTGGATAGGAGACAAATGTGTCACCTACCCCGTGCAGAAATGCACCTTTCTCGTAGTGGCCCCTGTCTTCGTCAAATTTGACGAAGCTAATCCTGGCGGATCTAGGCTGGAGCCCCGAAAGGCTCCCTGGCAATGGGCAACAGCATTGCCAGTATCGGTGCCAGCTCCTGGGGGAGGGTGTACTCACGATAAAAGTGAGTGCACCCTTGCCTAGGAGATCGCACCGAACGTCCTCTAGGATAACTGAAGAACCCAACCCAATGTGTCATGCGATCCGTGCTAAAGGGTGCGTGGCGGTGGGGGTGCACCGTCGCTAACGGAGCCTCTGGGATACCAGGCGACCTCCCAGAGTAACAAGCCTTACACTCGTGCAGGGGGCGCCGCGAGTGTGGACCATATAGTTCCCCCTTACTCGTGGGATTTATTATGAGTAAAAAACCCAACAATAATAAACCCAAATCCGGGGGCCCCCCATCAGGGGACCCCGAACAGCAACCGGGTGGCCTCTCACCAGGGGACCCCGATAGAACCCTCACTGGCGAAGAGCAAGTGAGAGATATTTCAAGGGAACTCGCCAAGAGGGTGGGTACCTTGAATCTGAAGAAAAAGGGTAGGACGGGAGCGCAGAAGAAGCGGGCCCGGAGGCTAAGGCTGGCGCAGGAGGGGCAGGGCTCCGGAAGTCGAGATGCCTCTTCGGGGGCATCTGCTTCGGGGGGCGCTGCGGCTTCTGTGCGGGCTAGGGCGCCTTCGGGTGTTGCAGCTGCGGCTTTGGCGGGGCCTAGCATTGCTGGGAAACGTCCGAGGTCGGCGGGTGTGACACCGGAGGGTGCCTCATCGCGGAAGAGAGCTCGCACTTCCGCTCACGTTAGCTACGCTAGAGTGGCGCAAACCGGGCACAGGGTGGTATTCGTTCCCGAGGACTACCCTAGTGCTCAGTTGGTGGAGACGCAAGTCTTCAGCATCCAGGAGTCAGTGAGCGGACTGATGGACGGGCTCCCACTTGAAGGGGCCCTTCCAAGGTTCGCTGACTGCTACTTCTCGAGGGGGGCGGCCATCTTCGTTTGCGAGAACGAGTTCTCGCAGACGTGGCTGCAGGCTCAGGTTGGCAACCTGAGGCCCTGGGAAGGAGCACGACTCAGGGTGATGCGGTTTGAGGACCTGCCCGTCTTCAGGAGGGTGATGGCTTGGTTCCCGGGCCCTCACGTGAAAGAGGACATCCTCCTGAGGAGGTTAGACAGGCAAAATCCTGGGATACACCCCAGCTCGTGGAGGGTGATGGAGGTTAGGATGGAGCCGAAAGGCGTACGTCTGGTCCTCAGCGTTGACTCCATTAGCTGGGGCGTAATCGAAGGCAGGGGGCTGCGGCTCTACTGCGGAGCGAGCTCAGCAGTGTTTACTCTGCTGGGCAAGAACAAAGAGCAACGCGGGACTGCTGCTGCCGGCGGTGATCAGGGCCCAGGCGAGAGCCAGGAGCCTAGGGACCAAGGGCAGCTGGCACCTGGGGAGGCTGTTGTTGCTGCTCGGGCTCCTCCAAGGGGGACCGAGCGGCAGGAACAGACTCCTCAGGAGTCTCCGGAGTTGGATAGGGATGTGCCCACACCAGGAACTAGTGGGCCACAGAGCAGCACACCAGTGAGTGAGGGGCAGCTACTCGATAGTGACTCCGACTCAGCACTGGAGGGAGCCAGGATGCTGTGGCAGACGGATCAACGCCACAGTCACAGCGAGGGTAGCGGCAACGAACGGGGCCCCACCGTGGGGAACTAGACGTTGGTTCGCTACAAACACATGAGGGTGGACTGCCAAAAAAAAAAATGGTGAGTTACATTTCTTTCATTCAAATTAATTTGCAGCATTGCATAGCGGCTTCTAGGGTTCTTACTCAGACGATCACTAGGGGTCGCTATGACATAGCTCTTATTCAGGAACCCTGGATAAGGAAGGGCATTATTAGCGGGCTTAACATTCCAGGGTATACCATTTTTAGTAGCGCTCCGGAGACAAAGCCTAGAGTGTGCATATTATGTAATAATATGAATGCATGGCAACTAATGGACTTTACAACTAGGGACATGGTTGCGGTGGTGATTCGCCTTAGAGAACAAGGCATCGAAAGAAGTTTAGTGGTATGCTCAGCGTACTTACCGTATGATTCAGGAGATCCTCCTCCCTCAAAAGAGATGGAGGACCTTGTGTCTCATTGTCGGGATAATAATCTCGAGCTTATCGTGGGGTGTGATAGCAATGCCCATCACACCCTATGGGGTAGCTCTAACACTAATAGACGTGGTGAAGAGCTGATGGAATTTCTAGGGACGTCGAACCTAGAGGTTCTGAATGTTGGCGACACTCCTACCTTCTCAAACAATGTGAGGGATGAGGTCCTAGACATAACACTGAGCACGGTCGGTATTTGTAATGAGGTCAAGGACTGGACAGTATCCTTGGAACCGTCACTGTCCGACCATAGACATATAACGTTTAGGATTGACGGGGAAAAAGAGGGAATCCTTGTTAGAAATCCTAGGCAAGCAAATTGGGCTTCTTTTAAAGAGGACCTAGGCAGCAGGCTCCGTCCTATAGAGCAGGATCTCAGTAAAGGGGAGGGCTTGGAGGCGGCAGTTGATTCCCTGTGTAGGGACCTCCGAGACTCCTTTGAGGATAACTGTCCCCTACGCAAAGTGGGCGTGGCGGGCAATGCCACCTTCTGGACTAAGAAATTAGAAACCAGGAAAAAGTCCCTGCACAAACTACTCACGAGAGTTAGGTACAGGAAAGGTACTCCTGATTGGGAGGAGTATAGGATAAAGCTACAGGAATATAAGAGGGAAGTCAGGAGGGCCTCCAGGGAATCTTGGAGGAACTTCTGCAGGTCCATCAATGATATTCCTGCGACGGCAAGGATGCATAGGATCCTTAGCAAGGACACCAAGTCCAAGTTGGGGACCTTGACGGACTCGAACGGTCATAGAACCAATAACGAGGAGGAAACGCTTGAACTGCTGATGAGTGTGCACTTTCCGGGATCGGTTGCCGCTCAGCAGACAGGTGCACATAGGCCACTCTGCCGTCCTCATAAAGAGGAATGGCAGATGGCAGGAGAAGTCGTCACTTATGACCGCACAAGATGGGCGATAAATACTTTTGCTCCATACAAAAGTCCAGGCAAGGATGGAGTCATTCCAGCCATGCTACAACATGGACAGGATCTGGTACTACCATACCTAGTTAGGATATTTCGCGCCTGCGTGGCTACTGGCTTCACACCGAAGAGCTGGTTGCATTCAAGGGTCGTTTTTATTCCTAAGCCGGGCAGAGGTAGCTATACTCGTCCGAAGGACTTTAGACCGATTACCCTTTCGTCGTTTTTACTAAAAACACTGGAGAGGTTGGTTGATAGATATATCAGGGATGGGCCCTTACAAAGGGTTGAAATCCATGCCTATCAGTTCGCATATCAGGCGGGAAAATCAGCTGAGCTGGCACTTCATCATTTGGTCAGCAGGCTGGAGAAAACGTTGAATCAACGGGAAGTGGCTATGGTAGCATTTCTTGATATCGAGGGTGCGTTCAACTGTACCACTACCAATTCGATAAGACGCGCCCTAGAGAGACATGGAATTGCTCCAATCCTAGTGGAGTGGATTCTTACTACTCTAGAGGGCCGAGTGGCTTCTGCAACGCTTAATGACATAAACTATAGCGTTGCAGTGGCGCGAGGCTGCCCACAAGGCGGTGTTCTTTCACCTCTATTATGGTGCTTAGTGGTGAATGACCTACTCGTGAGACTAAGCAACACAGGGGTCTACGTACAGGCCTATGCCGATGATTTGAGCATAGTGGTCAGGGGTAGATTCATTAATACAGTCTCCGAAGTTATGCAAGGCGCGCTGCGTGTTGTGGAAACGTGGTGTAATGAGGTGGATCTGTCAGTGAACGCTGAAAAGACGGAGCTCGTTATGTTCACTAGGAAAAGGAAGATGGAAGGCCTCGTGAGGCCTACCTTTTTCAGAACGACACTTGAATTGTCTCAGTCAGTAAAGTATCTAGGAGTAATACTGGATCACAAGCTGACTTGGAGGCTGCACGTGGATTATAAGGTAAGCAAGGCTCGAAACTCATTATGGGCCTGCAGAAGAGTGGTCGGTAGTAGCTGGGGCCTGAGCCCAAAAGTGGTGCACTGGCTCTACACTACAATAGTCAGACCGTCACTAATATATGGCTCCATAGTGTGGTGGACCTGTATAAAGACGGAGGCAACAAGAGCCAAACTTAATAAGGTCCAACGTTTGGCATGTCTTAGTATAACCAGTGCAGTGCGCACAACACCCTTGAGTGCCATTGAAACACTATTGAATCTTCCTCCTTTGGATCTGGTAATCCAAGGGGAAGCTAGAAAAACTGGGTTCCGTCTCTGGAGTCAGGGTAGCTGGACTTTTATGAATCCAGGCAAAGGACATTCGACGATTCTAGCAGAGTTACATGAGGATTGTCCTATTTTGTTGGCGAGGAGCGATACAGTTTCTCCTACGCATCGCTTCAATCGCAAATTTACGGTGGTGTTTCCGTCAAGGGAAGAATGGAAGTCTAGGGAAAGACAGCTCATCGAAGGAGGAGGACAGGTCTGGTACACAGACGGTTCACTCGCTAGAGAGGGCTCGGGCTCGGGAGTCTACGGGCCCCGTACAAGACTTTCATTCCCTCTTGGGGGGCACACCACAGTATTCCAGGCTGAGGTCTATGCGATACTTGCCTGCGTAAATCGTATTCGGGAAATTGACGGGTCTAGGAGGCGGATTACTATCTGCTCTGACAGTCAGGCAGCCATCAAAGCACTGAGTGCTTGGAAAATAACGTCGGGACTGGTCCTGGAGTGCAGGAGGGCTCTTGACGACATCTCAGCTAAACACAAGGTATCACTGATGTGGGTACCTGGGCATGCTGGGGTAAAGGGTAATGAAATGGCAGATCATCTAGCCAGGATGGGATCCGGAAACAGTTTTGTGGGCCCGGAACCAGCCTTAGGACTGTCTGCAAATTTGGTTAGGAAAACAACTGGAGAGTGGATCCAGAATCAACACTCTCTGAGATGGAACAACATCTCTGGTCATCTCCGTCAGGCTCGGGAGCTATTAGCAGGGCCTGAAGAGAGAATAGGACGATTCTGTCTCTCTCTGGATAGGAGTAACTTGAGATTGTTAGCAGGCTTATTAACGGGTCACAATACCTTCAGGCGTCACTTGTTTGTGATGAGGGTGGTCAACGACCCAACGTGCACGTGGTGTGGGGAAGAGGAAGAATCCTCGGCACACATCCTGTGTCGCTGTGAAACCCTGGGTTATCACAGGCAGACTATGCTGGGCTCAAGAACCTTGGAACCAATAGAGATAAAACGGATAGGACCTAAGAATGTACTTGCCTTTGCCAAAAGGGCAGGTCTTAGGAACTAGCGCGGATAGAGGCGCAAAAGGGCCCATCGTGTGGCCTATGCACCAGCCACTTTCCGTGCTGGATAGCCTCTGGTTCTTATTCATTCACTCCCCTCAGCTATCGGTGTGGAAAACAAAACAAGAAAATCCAAGAAAAGCTTGGATAAAAAAACTTAATAGGATCGATATCATTCATACAGGGTGTCCCACGACGCGACGATTGAGGCAAGTAATATATCTGAAGTGGATAGTAGTAGCGAATTATAATTTTGGGGGTTTAAATCAGAGCAAATATAGTATCTTTCCCTATTACTGTGTCATCCAATGAGGTATTTGTTTTTGGTCACATGACGCCCGATTCAAAATTTTTAATGGGATACCCTGTATATTTGTGCCTTTTTGTGTTCCTCCCAATGAAACAATTCCAATAAACTGGCATACTTGGGGTCTAAAGTGATTAATTCAAAAGCTACAGGTACTTAAAAGACTTTACCACTACCATTATGAAACACTACCAAAGTAATTTAACTGTAGGGCTACATGTTATAATCATTGGTAGTGGTATCATCCTTTAAGTACCTATAGCTCTTGAATTAATCACTTTAGACCCCAAGTGTGCTCGTTTATTGGAATTGTTTTATCGGGGGAAACACAAAAAGTCACAAATATACAGGGTGTCCCATTAAAAATTTTCAATCGGACGTCGCGCGATCAAAACCAAATACTTCATTGAGTGACACAATAATAATAAAAGATAATATATTTGCTCTTATTTACACCCCCAAAATTATAATTCTCTACTACTTCCGCACTTAGTGCATTTTACGAGTTCACAAGGTGTCTGTTAAGGCATTGTGGCTATGATGACACCCTGTATATGGCATCCTACGTGAAATGGATTATATACATATGCAACATTTCATTAGGATGACAGCAATGGACCTGGAAATGCTATTAAATTTAGTAGGACCTCGAGTCTCGAAAGAAGTTACTAGACTAATTAAAACAATACCAGCTAAAGACAGATTGGCTATTTCTTTCAGATTTCTAGACTCAGGAGATTCCTTTACAAGCCTTCAGTATTTATTCAAGATGTCAAAGCAATGTGTCAAAATTATGTTATTTTTGCAAAAACAATCGGTACACACAACACGCCTGAGTCCTTACAACTGCGAAACTGATGAACAGTGCAAACAGACACTCACCGAGCATTTGACGAACACTTAATATTATTCTTTTGAGCAATCTCATTTTACCGACAGTGCTCGGAAAACATTCGACGCATTCCGTTCTGCTCGGAGAAACGTCCACTCTACGCAAATTTGCGCCATTCGGTTTGTTCGTTCTATTCGTTTGAGCTGAAATATGGACGCACCATAAGAGAGCTGTCACGGCTTCCGTAAATGCCCATTCCATTGTTCTTAAAGCTTTGTTAAATCCTTTAGACTTTAACTAACGTGAGGCTATGATATAACTATTCTATCTTAGCATTGCTTTTATGTGGATATTATGGTAGACAAATAACTTAATAAGTTGGTTTTATGTTTTTGTTTAGACATTTAGAACATGGAATATTGTATATACAGGGTGAGTTTATAGTACCGGCTCGGTCAATAACTCCACTACTGTAGAAGATAGCGAAAAAAGTTGTATACAAGCCACGAATATGCTCCTTGCTCAGAAAATATTAGATTTATACAGGGTGATCCATAGCTGCGTGGTGATGCAAACATGAATTTTTTTAAATGAGACACCCCATATATTATATCGATATTCAAATTCTAATGATTTTCGTTCTTACAATATAGAATATTGTTACATTGTACAGCGTATTTCAAAAGTTATGACCATTTTTATATCGAAATCGCTGTCAAATGAACGTACTGTATATCAAAAACTGTTGAATCAAAAATCATATTTTTTACACGGATGAATAGAAAACATTCTCTAGTTTTAAAATCGGCTATAAAAAAATCCCGCAACGCATATCTCTTTTTTAGATGTAACCCCCAATATTTTATTATACCAAAGAATTGCTTTTAATATGCTCTTTCATCGTTGCATAGTACTTGTCATACAAACATCCATCAGTTTCCAAGATATTTCGATTTTTCTGCAAATTTTAAATATACCTTCTATTTGTTTACTAAAATTTATTTATTTTGAGAAAATACTATCAAATTTTATTTTTGCTTAACAAACAACTAAGATATAAGGCCATAATAGTACTTGATCAAATGAGAACACTGAATTAACGAGATATTATAGGTCAAGTGTGCTGAGGAAACAATTTTATAGACGTCATGCCTAATTATCAAGCAGATCTATCAGGTAGGCTATGAAATATTAAACGACACAGTCCAAATAAAACGATTCTTCAATCTTTTAAACGCATTAGTTTTAGAATGCCTCCATTCTGGACATTGCTGCTCATAGTTGATATATTCTAGAGGAAAGCAGGCAATTTCTCAAAGATTCTCCTAAATAGCCTCAATGAAAAAATTAATTTTTAGAACTCGTTTTTCACACAGTACGGAATTATTGAGCAGGTTATGAAAACTGTCAATTTTTCAAGGCCTACCTGGTAAATCTGCTTGATAATTATGCATCATGCCTACAAAATTGTTTCCTCAGCATACTTGACTTTATTATCTCGATGATTCAGGGTTTTGATTTCATCAAATACTATCATAATTAATTATAATTTAGTTGTTTGTTAAACAAGAAACAAATTTGATAGTACTTTCTCAAAATAAATAAATTTCAGTACATAAATAGAAGCTATATTTTAAGTTTACCGAAAAATCGAAATATCTCAGAAACTGATGAACCTAGATACAACAAGCGCTATACAAAGATGAAAGAGCATATCAAAAGCAATTCTTTGGTATAATAAAATACTGTGGGTTACATTTAAAGAAAAGCGAAAATGTGGATTTTGCATTCTACAGCACCCTGTATACGAGTATGCGTCGCGGGATTTTTTTGTAGCCGATTTTAAAACTAGAGAATATTTTTTAATCATCCGTGTAAAAAATATGATTTTTGATTCATCAGTTTTAGATATACAGTACGTTCATTTGACAGCGATTTCGATATAAAAATGGTCATAACTTTTGAAATACCCTGTACAATGTAACAATACTATACGATAAAAATGGAATAATATATAGGATGTCTCATTTCAAAAAAATACATGTTTGCATCACCACGTAGTTATGGATCACCCATCAAAATATTTTCTGAGCACGGAGCATATCCGTGGCCACAACTCTTATGTAGAACTTTTTCCGCTATCTTCTAGAGTATCGACCGAGCCGGTACTAAAAACTCACACTGTATACCTACCATCTATTACTATTTTATGCGATCATACATTCTGAATTTTCTTGATTGCTACAGTGAAAAAAACAAGACGAATCACACTTTATTGATAAAACTTTATAATATAGCCTTAAAAAATGAGAACCCTCCAAATATATTACAATTCTGATAAAAATATTGATTAAAAAAGAATTACATTTTTTAGGTTATAATTTAGAGTCGCATATACAGGGTGGTCCAATAAGCGCGCGGTGCTCCCTAGCGGCCATACCGTTTAAATTAGACGAAAATATTTTAAATAAAAAACGATTCTTTTCAAATGCTCTACATTTAGAAAATAATTTCAAAGATGGCGGACTTCCGGATATACCGGAAGTAGGCATCAACTTCCTTATTTTAGATGGAACACCCTGTATATTATTACGTTTTTGAATTCAGCATCGACTTTTAGGTCCAGTTTGTTAACCATTGTTTATGCCTAAAGAGCCTATTTTTGAAGTTATTCAGCGATTTTTACAAAATTTGTAGTACTTTACAAGGAACGTTAATATCTCGAAAACTAAACACGATAGAAAGATGCAGTTTTCGGTTTTGAAACAAGCAAGGAACGTATTTGTGTTTCAGCAAGATCGCTGTTTCAAAAGAACATTAAATCAATAGACTAAAAATTTTCAAATTCGAGAAGTTAAAAACGTTAAAAACTTTTATTTTTCAAATGGGATGGTATCATAAGTTTCACATCAGTCGATGCGGAATTAAATTCTCTTTCACTTTTATCCAGGCACATGTGGTTCTATCTTTGATGGTTTTTAAGATATTTACGGTTTTGTAATTATTGCATAGGAATTGGAAAAATCGTAGGTGGCGTGGCTCGCAGACGAAACAATTGGCAGGAAACCTTTCATCCAAAGTGTTTCGGTCTCTAATACTAAAATGTGCTTTTGCTCCATCTAACTGTAACCACATTATTCTTAAAAACTCCAGTGGTGAAGTTTTCAACAGGTTTTCCAAATTTTCATGTGGAAAATATTGGAAAACATTAGTTTATTATGCGGTTTCCAATAATACCGCCCCAAATGCTTAGACTTCATGCCGGTTGTCAACAAACTTCTCAAAATTTGGATTTACGTGAGCGTAAAAAATGAGAGAAGGAAACATGCAGTAGTAATACATGAAGATAGTGAGTTTGACATTCTCGCAATTGTGGTTAAAGATCCGTATACCAGTGCCACGGCAGAAATTAGTCGCTATTTGGGCATTGGTCAAACATCTGTCAACATGATCTTAACGGAGTACATATAGCATCCTTATCACGTGCAGCTAAATCAAGCAATTGAGAGACAAGACTTTGAAAACTGAATGAGTTTCTGTAACCGGAGTCGTGCTCAAGTCCAAGAAAATGCACTCCTTTCTAACATACATGAAATTCTTTCCCCTCCTTTTCTATGAAATGTAGCTACAGCGTTATCATTAGCGGCCATGTAAATTGGCATAATTTACATTTTTATACCGACGTAAATCCAAATTTTGAGAAGTTTGTTGTCAACCAGTATGGAGTCTAAGCATTTGGGGTCGTATTACAGGAAACCGCATATTAAACTAAGGTTTTCTAAAATTTTCTACGTGAAAATTTGGAAAATCTGTTGAAAAATTCACCACTGGAGTTTTTAAGAATAACGTGGTTAGTTAGATGGAGCAAAAGCGCATTTTAGTATTAGAGGTCGAAACACTTTGGACGAAAGGTTTCCTTCCAATTGTTTCGTCTGCGAGCCACGCCACCTACGATTTTTCCAATTCCTACGCAATAATTACAAAACCGTAAATATCGTAAAAACCATCAAAGATAGAACCACATGTGCCTAGATAAAAGTGAAAGAGAATTTAATTCCGCATCCACTGATGTGAAACTTATTATACCATCCCATTTGAAAAACAAAAGTTTTTAACGTTTTTAACTTTTCAAATTTGAAAATTTCTAGTCTATTGATTTAATGTTCTTTTGAAACAACGATCTTACTGAAACACAAACACGTTCCTTGCTTGTTTCAAAACCGAAAACCGCATCTTTCTATCGCGTTTAGTTTTCTAGATATTAACGTTTCTTGTAAAGTACTACAAACGTCAAATTTTGTAAAAATCGCTGAATAACTCCGAAAATAGGCTTCGTAGGCATAAACAATGGTTAACAAACTGGACCTAAAAATCGATGCTGAATTCAAAAACGTAATAATATACAGGGTGTTCTACTTAAAATAAGGAAGTTGATGCCTACTTCCGGTATATCCGGAAGTCCGCCATCTTTGAAATTAATTTCTAAATGTAGAGCATTTGAAAAGAGACGTTTTTTATTTAAAACATTTTTGTCTAATCTAAACCGTACGGCCGCTAGGAAGCACCGCGCGCTTATTGGACCACCCTGTATATTAGTTTCAAAAATCAAGGGTTTATTTGCAATATATGTTCAGTCGATACACATGCCAGTAATTGTATTATTATCAAACACAGTTACGTATATACAGTAACTGCGGTAATTAGTAACTCGAAAAATATGGCGAGATAGACTCCCATTTCCAGGATATTCTTATTAAAACATTTTTCGTAATTTAACCTGTTGGTGTTAGCAGTTCTGCGTGCCATTGCAATTGCCAAACTAAAAACTAATCATTTTGTGGTTTCGTTCTTAATTATTATGTGCTTCTGAGCTTGGAGTTGAGCCTTTGAAATTGTTTGAAATGACATTAGTGTTCCTGATCACCAGATAACTTTTTTATTTTTCTTTTGAAATGCCTATTTTTATTTATTTTCTACCACCTAGTTATTTTGGATTCGTTATGTTTTAATTTTATCGCAACTTATCTAACAAAAACACATTTTGAGATAGCTTTATCTGTAATGTTTATCATCATAAGCATCCTTAAAGCCAACAAGTTTGAAGAAAGATTTTAGTTGTGCCTAGTGAGTTAGAAAATATGTAGTTTTCAGGCGGCTTTATTGAGTATCTTTCTTCAACAGCTTAAAACCATTAGGCTTTCTCGAAAGCTTTCTTAAAGTCTGTAAGAACAAAATAGCTTTAACGGAATTTATATGAGACCACCACAAAGCTTCCTTAAAGCTTTGCAGATTAATTTGACTATTGGCCATATGAATTGGTTTCATGGATACTCCTCATAACCTGTTGATAGGATAATCTGATCTTTAGTGTATTTGGCCCTAGTCAATGCAGTCATAAAATGCAACTCTTATCAAATGCCACCATAAAACCTATTTAAATCCTTCATGAAGCTAAAAGGCTGCTGAAATGTTTCTTGGGACTTCTCGTAACACCTGTGGTATTTGGTGCAGCCGCCTGTACTTGAGATAGGTTGGACACTACATGAAAATAGGTTTTAGAGTAGGTTAGGTTAGGTTGAAAGTGAGTGAGGGGCAGAGCTGCCTCCTTCCACTGCAACTCAATCGTGTCTTTTGTGGCTCACACCTTTTTAGAGTTCACCGTACAGTCCGTATCTCTTTACGAAGGCGATCAACGTGAAGGGTGAAACTTCCTTCAAGTCATGAGGTTCTAGTTGGGCAAATCCGAACGTCTGGAACCTAGCATTATCCAGCGCTGGACAGGAGCAAAGAATATGCTCCGCTGTTTCGTCCTCCACGTAGCAGAAGCGACAGTCTGAAGTTTGTTCAAGACCCAACTTCCGCATGTGGTACCTTAGACGACCATGTCCCGTCAGCAGACAGACCAGAATGCGGAGGTCGTACCTATTACACTCCATGATCCTCGTGGGGGGGGGGGGTCTGACTCGAGGTTTATCTTATAAACACCTTCGAGTGCAGTAGCGCTGGTGTATCTTGCCAGTTCATGAGTGCTTTCCTCACTGCCCAGTCCGAGATGGTCTTTTTAGCGGTGCTTTTTGCAATGCCCGCGAATGGTTCTGGTCCTATGAACACAGATTCAGTTCCTCCTTTTGCTAGCGCGTCGGCCAATACATTGCCTTCCACTCCGCTGTGACCTGGAACCCAAATCAAGGATACCCTGTTTCCCGTTGCGAGTTTGTTGAGGAGGTGCATGTAGTTTCATACCAGTCTTGAATCAACCCGACTGGAGCACAGTGCTTTCAATGCAGCCTGGCTGTCTGAAAAGATTTTTATAGATCTGTTTGTCAGGGGCCTTTTGATTAGTTCCCTGACTCCCAGCTCTATGGCAATCATTTCTGCTTGGAAAACTGGTATACCTCCCAAGGTTGACTGAAATTTCAACTCTTGGATTGGTACCCACTACTCCCGCTCCTGCCCCCAGTTCAGACTTGGAGCCATCAGTAAATAGCGCAAGATCAGAGGGCGATATAAAATCGTCCCTTCTCCATTCGTCCCTGCCTGGGAAAAAGACGTTATAGGATCGCTCTGTATGCGCTTGGGGAACCATACAGTCCGAGACCATTCCGAGTACATGATGGTGGGTAATTTCACCCATTATACCCGTTGTGTCTGGACCTAGTTCCGTTTCGTCAGATCTGCTGATTGATAGCAGTCTGTAGGCGACCACTTTTGCAACTCTTTCCACCTCAATGTGCAGAGGTGTTAGGTTTAGCTAACGTTGGTGTGGTAGACATGGCTCCAGTGATGGCCAAACAGGCGGTGCGTTGCACCGCCGCCACCCTGACTCTGGCTGTCCGTTGTAGGTTTTACAGTATGTTCTGTTCTCTTCTGTTTTTCAATAATTCCAATAATAATTCCAATCTAGTTTTGCCACTGATTCCGGACGTGATTTTTAATAAGAGGCTGCAAGTCATAGTGGGGTGTATGGGTGGTGACTAGAGCGGTGTCGTGCATTATCGCTTGCGCGGCAGCTTTGTCGGCTTACTCATTCCCATTAATACCACAGTGCGAAGGAACCCAAAGGAACTTATTGCTTTGTTAAGATCTTGCAAGCAGTTCAGTTGTTCCTTGACTTGTTTCAGAATAATTTCGTTACCTGTATACAGGTGTTTTAAGCTGGCTAGTGCACTTACTAAGTCTGAAACAATCAAAATTAACCGATCTTCCAATTCAGTAACATAGCTCAATGCTCCTTTGACGGCAGTCCCCAATAGTTTATAGCTTGTAGTCACTTGTATACCTATTGTACTGTGAGGTTATTTTAGAGAACGTTTGATGAATTATTGAGTTGCAGGTTTCTTCTTTGGGGTATCTCTTCATTGTATTCTCGATGTTCCGAAATATTTCAAACACTGTAATGTAACAATCTAAGGAGTGGTACTTAAATCTGTTTGTATTCTATTTGGTATGTTTCTCCATCAAGGTGCCAAAATATCTTATCTAAAACGTATCGCCTCATTGCTTGGGACATTAGACAAAAATATTTATATTTGTATTTCTTCGTCAAATGTATGTGCAGTTCTAGTTTTCACTCTTCAAACTTCTGAAGCAATGCCAGGTACGAGTATGTCGTTTGACATAGCTGAAAAAAATATACATATTTATAAATAATTTAAACGAAAAGTGACCTGTCACTTAAATGCAGCACTACGCCTGCACTCACTTTAGAAAAGTTGCAAACTATATTAATAATTTTGCAAATATTTATAAATTCTTTTTGTATGTAGTACGTATCTATAAGTTCTCTATTTTATAACAGTTAATCCAAATTAATTATTATTTTGACTCCATTGTAATTACTTAATCAATGTGTCAACAGCGCGTTTCTCAGCATTGACGTCCTAGACGTGGTTCTCACATCGAGGTTCTCATAATATATAAGTCAAAGGATAATAGTCGGGGGGCTAGCGGCAAATTTTCATGGGTAACTATACTGAGAATTTACAGTTTGTTGTAGATTAGATTTGTGTAGAAAAACGAAAAAAAAAGGCCATACAGGGTAGGTATGCGTATCTAGCAAAAACAATTTCAGGGTGTTTTACTGACGTTGAAAATTTTCACATAGTTAGTTAATGAAGGGTCATCATGGCAAAATGAATTAGCTGCAAAATCTGTGTGACTCAATATTTAACTGCGCACATGGTCATTAATAGGAAATTGGAAAATCGGACTATTTTATGGAAGCTGAAATTAATTTGTATGACAATTTATTATAAGTATGAAATCTATAAAAATATGCAGATTATCAGAACTTTGACGGTACAGCACAAAATAATTGGTAACAATTTCGGTGGAATATCGGAGTCGCTTCTAGTGTAATAGTACATTACTGAGAGCTAGATAATTTGTTTTCCATATCGCCAGTACCATTTTGTACTCTCCCAAAGTTGATTCGCTGAATAATATTAATGGTCTAAATTTTTTGAAACAGAATAAACAGGATGACATTTTGAATCACATACGACTGAACATTAAGAAGCTTCTAGAAGACACTGCTAAAGCTTGTGTAAAAAGCGGTTGGAAACCTTAGGGCAAAAAGATAGTGAAGCTGATTTTTCAAATTTTATTAGAACAAAAATCTCATTAAATGTGGGATTCCGAGAATAATGTACGAAAAATTAACTATTTCTATAGTTTTAAGGACTGCATATTTTTTCACGGTTCCGGGTGACTACAGAAACAAACTTGATTATATTGCGGCAAATAGAAAAAAAATCTTGCATATCCGCTATTTCGTTCTTGAGCAACTCTCAACTTAGATATGTTTGCTATATTCTCCGCAGATTTATCTCACAGCCGTTTTGACATTAGGGATGAGCCTTAATATTTTCGGGAAGGCCTAGCTGCGAGTCTTATTTATGCTTTATCTATTTTTCGCCATGTAACAGCATCCGTTGTTATTTAACGCGTGTCAGCTAACAATTATTTTTATAGTTTTCATGCCATTAATTGTCATATAAATGAATTTCAGCCTCAGTGAAATAGTCCGATTTTTCCAATTTCCCATACAGCTAACACTTTTTTGTGATGAAAATGTCAACTGTCTATCCTTCAACGTCAGTAAAATACCCCGAATTTTTTTGCGAGATAGATACCTAACATAGGCATTTTGTATCATCAACATTACGAAACCCTATACTAAGGGCCGGTTTCACCGGTTCCTGATGAGTGTCAGATAGCTTATCTGTCAGGTAACGCCATATAAAATATATGAGCCTATCTGACAGATAACCTATCTGATAGATAACCTATATGACACTTATCAGGGACCAGTGAAACCGGCTCTAAATAAACCAGCCTCAGTATAATGGTCCGGCGAAATTTGACGTCAGCTTCCAGACTATAACACACAAACGATAACCAACAAAGTAACCTGACGTAACCGATACGACGTTATATGATATTATCACTCTGGCCTTTGTAAAGAGAGGGGAGACGCTGTTGCCAAATTGCAATATAGTAAGAAACAGTTTTAACTACCTTTACTAAAATAATTAATAAGCAATTCAACATTGCTGCCCTTTTTTTTAATGCAATATTCCAAAGATTGTTTCTATACATTATTTTTTTTTTCTATTCTTTAAACACAAAAAGTCGCTGCTCTCCCACAAGAGCTCACGTTAAAATTCCGGACTTTAATCGTTAATAACCTGAAATAATCGATAACAGGGGTTGATTTTTTTAGGGTAGATATGTATGTATGTGATTAAAGTTGTCAAAAATGAAAAAGAATTAATTTCATCTACTAAATACTTCCGTGAGCGAACGTCCTTAAGGCACATTTATAATTTAGGAAAATTTGATTTTTTTAAAGGCCCCTAAATTAACAAGTTTCATAAACTTTTGTTTCAAAACATGTTGATTGAAGCATATTGTTTTAATATACACGTACGTCACAGTTACGCTATCACATATGCATCAAGATACACTCAAAATGTCAGCGCCCAAGTTCCTACTACTAGTAGTATATAGGACGATACTTTTAGTGCAACGTATTCCTATTTTTTTATTTCTTCTAAATTATTTTATCAGGGTCTGCAACCTATGCGTTAAACAGAGGGGGCTGAATCAGGAAAGTATGGTAGGTGTGGTAGCAGTTTGTAACCCAATTGATGAATTTTTCTTTTATGATAAATTGCAAAAAGTAGTAATTTGTGCTTCAAAAGAGTATCAAATAGGTCCCACATCTGTGAGCAATATTCGTACGTCATCGTTTTATATTTTTTAAAGTAATTTTATTTGAATGACAATGGGCAGGGTTACAAAAATAATTATTTTTTTTTTTTTTGAGTGAATCAAAAAGTCCATTTTTATCAACCTACATGACTTTTTCCTTGAATATGGTAATAGTGGACTTCAAAATGACTTTTTTTAATATTTTTTTTCTATTTGATGGTAAATATTTGTTTCGATTTACAGATTTACAACAACACAAGAAAGGAGTTTATCCTTTGAAATCCGCAAAAGAACGACTTTCCGATTCTGGATTCTTGGCACTAATAATTGAATTCCTGGCATAACCAGATCCTTTTACGTCATAATGTTTGATAAAGAAATTCTCAAACCTTAAAAAGCTTTGAATTGGTGGAAGTATCAACATCATGTCGATGCTATTCAAATGAGCACTGCCCATCATTATTTGCTCAGCCTCTTCGGCATTTGTTGAATGAGGGTTTTCGACATTTGGTTTGATACATTTGAAGAACCGCTGAACTATGAGTCTTCTTTTGCGTCGGAGACTTATTTTTTGAGCAGTTTATAGTTTGATTTAAATCACGATATAAAATTGACATTCATATCATCAAGTTATTTGATTTAAATCGCTGTAACCCCGCCTCTATCCCAGAAAACAGTGAGCATGGTTTTGTTTGCCGACTTGGCTTATTTAAAAAAAAGGCTGTTAACTTAGTTTTAGTGGCAGCCAATTTGTAGTGAAATATGTTCAGTTGATCGTAATTCTTTTTGGCCATAATTGTCCTAGTGGACCACAAGTTTCAAGTCTGATAGAATCCATTGCTTGAGTAAAGGAAAAGTTTCATCTAAGAAGGCATGATTCTGCAATATTTAAGAAAGCAGTGATCTTCAACACCCGTACCGAAACAAATAGAGGAATGGACATCGTGAAGAGTCCTCCTCCCAACTTCATCTCCAAAGGCCTCTTTGTAAAAGTCATGAACAAGAGCAGTACTCTTTGCGTTGCCATGTTGCTTCCAATCCAGTTTGAGCAGAAGATGGATTCGGTGATACCTTTACTCTGAAAATTTGAATGAATGTATTTATGGACGCAAGTCGTTACAAAGAACTGTGGGTGTGCAGTACTACAGTGTATATAGGAGGAAACGTTTTAAGAGTCAGTATGTAGCCTAAATCTTGCCCTGATGATAGCGAAACTGTTAAAAACTAAGACTAAAACAATTACAACCTGTAGTTATACACGTATTATAAGAAACGTAAAACAAACTAAAAATTACTGAGTCAACTTTTTTATTATTCTTCCGTCTCCATTGATACGACTTCTGAAAACCATACGTAGTCCAGGTGGTAGGGGTTTTTGGCAGCAAAATCTTGGTGCGTCGGAAAGAAATGAAATTTGGTGGGATGATAGATATTAATCCCCTGAACCTACACCTACGTTTGTGACCTCGAGGGGTTGCCGCTCGAGGGGTGGGAGATGAAAACTCTGCTTCGCGGCGATTTTTGAAAAATAACGCCTTTTTGGTGAGTGATATCGAAAAAAGCTTCAAATGATTTATGAAGAGAACAAAATTCTGCATAATGTTGGTCTTTACATTTTTCGTGTGCAACTAATAGTTTCCGTCCTACACTGCATCAAAGTTAGGGGTTGGTTTGTGATTTTGAAAAAGTTGAGTAACATTTTTGTTTCTCTAAAAAAATTATATCTTCCGAGATATCTTCTTATTTTTTTATTATCTGCAGCTGCCTAAACTCACGCATTTGGATTAAAAAAATTACGGCATTTAGAAGCGCACCCCTACCTACTGATATGTGCTGTTGCGAAAAAATATCGTATTTGTGCCTTTACTTTTAGTGGAAATGATACCCCGACATTGTTTAATTAAGATAAAAGTGTTTTGTGACGCTTTTTGACAAATAGCGCCATTGTGGTAAGTGCTATCGAAAAAAGTTCAAATGGTATATCGAGATAATAACATTCTTCACAATTTTGGTCTTTATATTTTTCGTGATGTGCGACCAACAGTTTCCATTCTACAGTGCCCCAAAGTTGGGGGGTGGTTTGTGATTGTTACTGAAATCAGAACTCTATCGCGTATTAAGTCGAAGAATGCCATCAGAAAGTTGTGTAACACTTTTTCTCCTAAGAGATTTCTCATATGACTATTACGCCAATCAAATTAGGATTTTTTCTGGAATTAGTTTCCAGCAGGCTGGAAATCTCCTTAATACCTTTATTGGGTCCTAGATACATGTCATCTGAGTTTGCACCGTCGCAGGTGGCGAGCTTAACTTTTAACAGCCCAAAAACTGTCAAATTTTTGCACTCGTTCTGTGCAATATTAAAAAGGACTAAATTTTGCGTCGAATGACATCCAAAACTTTTAAGTGGGTTTAGCGGTAGAGCCTAAATCAATAGTTTCACAGCCTAAAAACTGTCACATTTTTACATTTTTTTTTTTAGTTTAGAGTTGAAGCTGCAGAATGATGCGTCGGACGGAAAATGCCGTTCTGTGCAATATTAAAAAGGACTAAATTTTGTTTTTACTGCTATCTAGGACTACATATATTTAAAGCTGATACTCCTATTGAAAAAGCCAATGGAATTAGAGATGTAGTAAATATAATTTTATGTTACATAGATACCCCAGTTTTAAAATTCAATCATACTGACATATATAATTTTGCAACAATTTCAGATCTGCCTTTTACTTTCCCTTTTGGCTGGACTTCATTTCACCCCTGGTATATGGTCAATCAATCTTTCGAAAGTATTTTACGAGTATAGTACAATGATACCAGACGTAACATCTGAAAATGAAATATGAAAAAGTGATGCTACTTCGAATTTGTAAGTATTTACTTTACACCACTCATCGTACATATCTATGGACAAGATAAGCACGACACCAATCGCAACTCCTGCAAGTGAACGATAAAAAAATATGATATTTTCCATTTTTTATGCTAAATCTACTGGGGAAATGTAGATAAACAACATCAGGTTAGTCTAGCTTGAATTTGGCTTATGCAGCCGCAGTTACTAAATACCTGGAGGTCCAGATGTCCGCAGAAGAAAACTCACTATCATATTTCAATACTCTAAAGCAACAGATACCCTCAGATAAGATTTTCGCCTGCACGGTATTTCTCATAGCGTGTCGCGGCAGGCCGCAGAAGAATTTTATTTGGCTCTTTGAACATGATGATACCTAATTACTCCTCCCGGATTTTTGAGATACTGAGCTGGCCCCTAGGCTACCTTAACCATCGTTTTTGATGGTTTTCGGGGTGCCACCATAAAACCACACTTCTTTGGAGGGGCTCTGCACTTCTTTAAGCTTCCATGAATACTTCTTTGGGGTGATACCACCAGAACTCCTTTTGAAGGAAGCCAGCCTTTCTTTGGGGTGCCACCATGTGAACACTACCACCTCTCCGGGGCATCACCCTTCTTTGGGGTGCCACCAGCAGCATGTAACACCTTCTTTGGAGCACCACCTTCTCTTCGGAAGGGCACTACGAGAACTACTCCCTGGACTTCCCTCCGAAGCTAAGTTCTTGTTTTTAAAAAAAATAGATAGAATACAAATTATGTACATTCATATATATGAAATAAATCTTTATTAAACCATTGTTGTCCTGTTTTCATTTATTGGCGGCTAGCTAGACTCACGCACACACGCACGCACCCACAGGCCCTTGTTTCATGCAAACCAATTGAGCTGCTGGTTGCTATGGGCAATATGTTGGTTGGTGGTTCATCACCAAGCAGCGCATTTCATGTTACACTTATATTTCATTAATAAACTTGTAAGTGATATTGTTAATTCATTGTACCTAAACTGTTAAGAACTATGTTTAATTTACTTATTACTGAATTCTTATTAATAATACTTATTAAAGATTTAATGGTAATACAATACATTAACAGGCTTAATAATCTTGCAATTTTTGTACAAAATTTTGATATGATTTTACCTTACATGACTTCAGATGGTTCCGATTATAAATTAATTCCAAATTTGGAATTATAAATGGCTAAATTCAAAAACTATGGTATCTATTTAATGTGAAATTGTATTCTCTATCACTTTAATTTTATGTATCTTTTGGTGGGAGTATCTCTTTTCAAGATATATGGTCTTGGAAAGCCGCAAAATGTAAGTTTGCACTAAAATACGATTTTTTATCATCTTTAGCATTAGATTTCGGCTATACGACTGAACCAGATTTGATGTCATATATACCGTTTGACGCATAGTTTAGTCTTCTTTGTTATTGAATGGAACGAAATTTTCCATCCGATGCACCATTTTCCAGCTACAAGCAAAAAACAAAAAAAAAGCTCACCACCTGCGATGGTGCAAACTCAGATTATACGTATCTAGTACCCAATAAAGGTATTAAGACAATTTCCAGCCTGCTGGGAATTAATTCCAGAATCCGGTGTTTTTCGACTCTATTTGATTGGCCTATATTATCTTCAGTTTTTTTAAAATAACACATTTGGGCTTGAAAAAAATTACGATATCGCGAAGCAGAGCTTTCACCTTCCCACCCCTCGAGCCGCAACCCATCGAGGTTGCAAACTTAGGTGAACTTTCAGGGAGCCAATGTCTATCATCCCACCAAATTTCGTTTCTTTCCGACCTTTTGCGCTCAAAAGCCTTTTTTAGGACAACTATTGACTAATATTGGTAGTAGGTAGCGACGTCGTCCTACATATCAATAGCACTTACCACAACGGCGCTATTTGTTAAAAAGCATCAAAAAGCAGTTTTCAGCCCCTTCCACCCACCCTCGAGAGGCAACCCCCAAATGTCGCAAATTAAACCTTATCTTAACTAGACAATACTGGGGTAACATATTTTCCACTAAAAGTAGGCACAGATACGATATTTTTCACAACAGCACATATAGGATGTAGGTAGGGGTGCATTTCTAAATGCCATATTTCTTTCAACCAAATGCGTGAGTTTAGGCAGCTGCAGATAATAAAAAAATGAGAAGATATCAATCTTTTAGGGAAACAGGAATATTACACTACTTTTTGATAAAGTCTTTCGCCTTAATCCACCCTTAAATTCTGATTTTATTGAAAAGCATAAACCAGCCCCTACCTTTGACGCAGTGTAGGACGGAAACTATTGGCCACACACGGAAAATGTGAAGACCACCGATATCACTTACCAAAACGGCGTTATTTTTCAAAAACCGTCGCGAAGCAGAGTTTTCATCCCCCACGCCTCGAGCGGCAACCGCCCGAGGTCGCAAACTTAGGTGTAGGTTCAGGGGACCAATGTCTACTGTCCCACCAAATTTCATTTCTTTCCGACTTTTTGCTGTCAAAAAACCCCTATCCCCTGAACTAACTAATTCTAAAAGTTAATAAGAATGTATTGTTGTTCATATATATCAAGTCAAGGAAGCGTAACACTGAAAACTGTATATGGATGTAAAGTTGCGGAGAATGCATTGACATTGACCATCTCAAGAAATTTCATTTCTTTCCGACCTTTTGCTGTCAAAAGCCTCATTTTTACGAGTCAACGATTGGACTAACGGTAATGTGTCGAATTTTCACTAATATCAATACAAGGTAAGCACAATACAGAACGAGCAAAAGCAATACTCGTATATACAGGGTGGCCAATCGGGTGACGATAATAATTTTTTTTAGATAGCCCGTATCGAGACCTATCCAAAACACCCCCATGAATGTGTACCGAATAGTTGATAGTTTTCGAGTTATGATTTTTTTGAAAACCTAGAGATTTTCCACTTTTTCCAAGAAATCGTCAAAAACAAAAACAAGAATGCTTTTTGGCTTTTATTTTTTTCTGCAATTATACTCAGTATTCAGCCTGTTTTAATATCCAATAAAGAGAACCCGTACATCCGAACAATAATTAAGTACATTTTGGGCCCAAAGTTTGAAATCTCTGTTTTTAGTCAAGAGACCAAAACATTTAAAATAAAATTAAAAATACTTATGCTTGGTTCTGGAGCTCCAGTCTGATCTTAAAAACCCTGCAACGCATTGCACTTTCGAAATAAGAATGAAAAAATAGCACTTATGGGGACATTTTGCGCCGTACGTGGGTGTTAAAGGTAAAAAGGTGATAATTCACGAATTTCCAAAATGATTTAAAAAACTATTATTTTACTCTATTTTGACAAATTAAAGAAAAAAAACTCATAACAATTGATAAACATGATAATCATTGATGTTTTAATCACTTTTAATAAAAAAAATTAATACCTGTGCTTTTTGCTGTGTACTATTGAACTTCTGCTAAATTAAGTTGTATGGAAAGTTAACAAAGGAAAAGAATAATAAAACAACAATCTGACTTTTAATTCCATGGCGGAATTACCTGGGAAGCGTTATCGACGCATACGCCATCCCTTTTACTTCCCACACCGATAGGTGAGGGGAGGATTGTCATCGTGAAAATTTTCGATTTTGAGATAATAGGTTTTTTGGGCGTTTCATAATGTCTACATAGCGAAAATCCGCGTCACTCATTTTCGTCGTTCTGTCTGTCGGTCTGTCTGTCTGTACGCGTTTTTCTAGCCTCTTAATCTCAGTAACCGCTGCATAGACTGTGATGAAATTTGGGCAGCAATATGCTGTGGGGTCTTGGTAGGTAATGCTGCTATAATTTTGGAAATCGGTACACGGGCGGCGGAGTAATTAAAACAAAATTTTTAAATATTCCTCAAACTTCGTTTTTAGGCGTTTTAGAGGTTCTTGATCATTTTCTGCGTTTTTTTGGGTATTTGGGGGGTGGAGGGTTGAAGAACTGAAAAACTTGTATTCATGATAGGCTGTCTACTGACCTGTCAAGGAAGACCTAGCGATATAAATCACCTTTTTAGGTCTATCCGAACATTGCATTGCCTATTAACGGAAATTAATTGACACAATTGCGCTTCGCCGACATGAGCTCGCAAAAAGCTACTCTGAAAGAAAGGGATGGCCTATGCTACGACATCGCTTCCCAGGTAATTCTGCCATGGAATTGGAAGTCAGATTATTGTTTATTATTCGTTTCCTTTGTTAACTTCCAATACAAATTAAGAAGTAAGCAGAAGTTCAATAGTACATAGCAAAAACACTTCAAAAATCACAATTTGGGTATTCGTTTTTTTTATTAAAAGTCATCAAAACATCAATGATTTACGGGTTTATTATTTGTTACGAGCTTTCTTTCTTTAATTTGTCATAATAAATCAAAATAATAGTTTTTTAAATCATTTTGGAAATTCGTGAATTGTCACCTTTTTACATTTAACAGTCACGTACGGCGCAAAATGTCCCCATAAGTGCTACTTTTTCATCATTATTTCGAAAGTGCAATACCCTGCAAAGTTTTTAAGATCAGTTCGAAGCTCCAAAACCAGGCATAAGTATTTTTAATCTTATCTTGAAGGTTTTGATCTCCTGGCTAAAACCGAGATTTCAAACTTTGGCTCCGAAATGTACTTAATTATTGTTCGGTTGTACAGGTTTTCTTTATTGGATATTAAAATAGGCTTAATACTGAGTATAATTGAAGAAAAAAATAAAAGCCAGAAAGCATTCTTGTTTTTGTTTTTGACGATTTCTTGGAAAAACTGGAGAATCTCTAAGTTTTCAAAAAAAAATCATAACTCGAAAACTATCAATAATCGGTACACATAAATGGGGGTATTTTGTATAGGTCTCGATACGGGCTATCTAAAAAAAATTATTATCGTCACCCAATTGGCCACCCTGTATGTATACATCAGAAAATTCTAAATCCCTTGGTTTCTGTAATAGGCAAGGCAATATTCCGTTGGACCTAAACGAGTGTATTATGCTGCTAGGTGCCTCTTACGCAGGTCAATGAAGAGCCTATTATGAATATAAAAACTTTTTTAGTTTAAATTTCACCTCACCCAAAGAAAAAGCAGAAAATGATTAAGAACCCCTAAGACGTCTAAAAACGAAGTTTGAGCTGTTTTTATATTCTTAATGTTTTCCTTACTGCTGCGCCGCCACTGCCACGATTTTTGAAAATCATACGCGCCTTTTATCCTCGTTACTCAATACAGAACGATCCAATGCAATATTGGTATTAGAAAATTCTGAGTCCCTTGGTTTCTGGAATATAGCTAAGCCAATGTTAGGATGGCCCTAAAAAAGGTTATTATGCCGCTGGGTCTTTCTTTCACAGGTCAATGGTTAACCTATTATGAATACAACACTTTTTTAGTTTTACAACCCCCCAGCCCCCAACCACCCCAATTTCACCCCCACCCAAGAAAAAGTAGAAAATGATCAGGAACCTCTAAGACGAGTAAAAACGAAGTTTGAGGAATACTTTTTTTTGTTTTTTGTTAATTACTCCGCCGCCCATGCACCGATTTCCAAAATTGTAGAAACAGTATCTATTATGACCCCACGGCATATGGCTACCCAAATTTCATTATAATCCATGTAGCGATTACTGAGATTACGAATCCAGAAGAAAGCCAACAGACAGACAGACAAACGGACGGAAATGAGTAACGTGGATTTTTGTTATGTAGAGATCATAAAACGCCCAAAAAGCATATTATTATCTCAGAATCGAAAATCTTCGCAATCACAATATACTCCCCTCACCTATCGGTGTGGGAAGTAAAAGTATTAGAAAATCAGGGTTTCTGTCAACAAGTAGATTTATTATAAATATAAACGCCTGGTGAGGTCTGTGACCCCATACGAAAAGTCCAATGAATATTTTATTACAGATTACAGCAAAACGGTAGAAGGGTGAAGGGTTGTTACGTCAAACAATTTAATTTAATATTATGTATTTTATCATGAAGGGTACTTACCCTATAAATCAGCTCATTGCCGGCCCAACAATGAATAAATAATATTAGGGTAATCGCAAGAATGTAGGGCACCATAAATACCAGATCATCTACAGTTACCTAAAGAAAAATTATAATGAGCAAGGAAATACATAAGGAACTAACTTATTGTCAAGGTATTCTAAAACGCTCTAAACTCGAGTAGTAATTACGTATTCCCATTAGGAAGGTGGTTGCAAAGCTCTTCAGCATTTTCAATGTCTTGCGCAGTAGCTTTAATGGAAACATTGTTGCGTTGGCTGTGATTTCTGTCGGTACTTCGCTAGACTAGTGTAAAATTATAAGCAAGTCGGGACACTTAGTTTAGCTTGACAGACATTGAAAGCAGATGTTAGCTGGTCGTTAATTTCCACAAAAATTAGAAAAGGCGCTGACACTAAGAAAAACTCGATAACTGAGGTTTTGAGTAAAAAATGTTTTTGTCATAAATGGAAAGATCATGTATAAGTTTTATAACAAAACTGTTTTTGTTTTCTTTTTTTTGCAATAATTCAAAAGTTATATCAAAATAAAAATGAGTTTTTGAATCGAGTACTGAAAACATGCCGACGGCTCCTGAACCCGTGTGACGTCACCATGGCGGTCAAGATGCTCCTTTACCAACGACATCCTATTCCGATACTAGATTCTAGATTCCCAACCAATCGCGAGAATACTTGCTGGTAACTAGTGTATGTTTGTTGCAACATAGACGATGAATGAAGTTTGCAGCTCAAGACTAAGTCTACGATCGAAATAAATATATTTTTGAATGATTGAAGTCAGTATAGATTCCAGTAGGTAGGTACCTAATCAAATATGTTTCGTTGAAAAGATCTCCTTAATTAAAGGATGGCCCAGTAGTTAGAGAGTCCGGTAGTGGATCTCAGGATATTTGGATCGAAACCAAGGCCTTCCAACTTTTTTTTATTTTTCTTTATCCAAAAATATATTGATGTATTGTGCTTTTTGCACTTGTTACGCACATTTTTCTACGATCAACATAAATGTGTGTTTGAATCAAATTTTGTTAGATATATTACTTGCACTGCACAGTGCTTGTTAAATTTTTATGAAAATTTAATTCTTAAGCTTCATTGCCTAAAGTTAAATAAATAATAATATCAAGTGATAAACAGAATGTGATTATGAGTTTGAGTTACTTTTTTACATTAAAAAACTTAAAAATGAATGAATTGAATGGATGGGCGGATTTAGTTTTATTAACCAACTATTACATTAAAAAAAAATAATGGCGATTGATATTGACGGACAAGCCTCATTTCCACTGATTTTTTGAAATGTCCATCGCCTCCTGTACTTAGTCTTTGCACTGTGCAGTGCAAGTAATATGTCTAACAAAATTTGATTCAAACACATATTTATGTTGATCGTAGAAAAAATGTGCGTAACAAGTGCAAAAAGCACATCAATAAATTTTTTGATAAAAAGAATAAAAAAAAAGTTGGATGTTGGATGGCCTGGGTTTCGATCCAAAGACCCTGAGATCCACTGTCGGACTCTCTAACCACTGGGTCATCCTTCGATTGAGGAGATCTTTTCACCGAAAAATATTTGATTAGGTACTTACTGGAATCTATAATCTGACTTCAACTTCAAACATTCAAAAACATATTTATTTCGATCTTAGACGTCGTCTCCAGCTGCAAGCTTCATTTATCGACTGTATTGCAACAAATATCCACTAGTTAGCAGTTTACCAGTAGGTACGTATTTTCGCGATTGGTTGGGAATCTAGAATCTAGTATCGGAGTAGGAGGTCGTTGGTCAAAGGAGTATCTTGACCGCCATGGTGACGTCACACGGGTTCGGGAGCCATCGGCGTGTTTTCGGTACTCGATTCAAAGATCCATTTTTATTTTGATATAACTTTTGAATTATTGCGAAAAAAAAGAAGACAAAAACAGTTTTGTTATAAAATTTGTATATGATCTTTCATTTATCACAAAAAAAATATTTTTTTTTCTTAATTCAAAACCTCAATTAGGTGTTTTAGGAACTCTGCACCAACTTCTATTTTTAAAAACTTGTCTACTGAGTTCCGCTGCGGCTGTACTATATAGTACGAGTGACGCTGATCTCTAAAAAGTAGGCGTTGCGCCAGAAATAATCCATAAAATCAGTGCAATGGTATTGGTCCATCCAAGATTGTGAATGAGGTGGCTGAGTGTGTAGGCATCTCAACTGAGCTGGTGTATATTTAGGTATGAGAAAGCCGTCTACGCGATAAGTCCCACGACTGTTCAGGATTGACCGTAGACTGTTAAAGGTAAAAAGGTGATAATTCAGGAATTTCCAAAATGATTTAATAAACTATTATTTTACTTTATTATGACAAATTAAAGAAAAAAAAACTTATAACAACTAATAAACACGATAATCATTGACGTTTTAATCACTTTTAATAAAAAAATCAATACCTGTGCTTTTTGCTGTGTACTATTGAACCTCTGCTAAATTAAGTTGTACGGAAAGTTAACAAAGGAAAGGAACAATAAAACAACAATCTGAATTTGAATTCCATGGTGAAATTACCTGGGAAGCGTTATCGTAGCATACGCCACCCCTTTTACTTCCCACACCGACAGGTGAGGGGAGGATTGTGATCGTGAAAATTTTCGATTTTGAGATAATAGGTTTTTTGGGCGTTTTATAATGTCTACATAACGAAAATCCGCGTCACTCATTTCCGTCGTTCTGTCTGTCGGTTTTCTAGCCTCGTAATCTCAGTAACCGCTGCATGGACTGTGATGAAATTTGGGCAGCAATATGCTGTGGGGTCTTAGTAGGTAATGCTGCTATAATTTTGGAAATAGGTACATGGGCGGCGGAGTAATTAAAACAAAAATTTCAAATATTACTCAAACTTCGTTTTTAGGCGTGTTAGAGGTTCTTGATCACTTTCTGCGTTTTTTTGGGTGGGGGTGGAATTTGGGTGTTTGGGGGGTGAGGGGTTGAAAAACTGAAAAACTTGTTGGATTCATGATAGGCTGTCTACTGACCTGTCAAGGAAGACCTAGCGACATAAACCACCTTTTTAGGTCCATCCGAACATTGCCTTGCCCATTTATCGAAAATGAATTAACACAACTGCGCTTCGCCGACATGAGCTCGCAAAAAGCTACTCTGAAAGAAAGGGATGACGTATGCTACAACATCGCTTCCCAGTAATTCTACCATGAAATTGGAAGTCAGATATTGTTTTATTATTCCTTTCCTTTGTTAACTTTCCATAAACTTAATTTAGCAGAAGTTCAATAGTACATAGCAAAAACAATTCAAAAATCACAATTTGTGTATTAGTTTTTTTATTAAAAGTCATCAAAACATCAATGGTTATCGGGTTTATTAGTTGTTACGAGTTTTTTTTCTTTAATTTGTCATAATAAAGCAAAATAAAAGTTTTTAAAATCATTTTGGAAATTCGTGAATTATCACCTTTTTACCTTTAACACTCACGTACGGCGCAAAATGTCCCCATAAGTGCTACTTTTTCATTATTATTTCGAAAGTGCAATGTCTTGCAAAGTTTTCAAGATTAGTTTGAAGCTCCAGAACCAGGCACGAGTATTTTTAATTTTATTTTGAAGGTTTTGGTCTCCTGAATAAAAACAGAGATTTCAAACTTTGGGCCCAAAATGTACTTAATTATTGTTTGGATGTACAGGTTCTCTTTATTGGATATTAAAATAGCCTTAATACTGAGTACAATTGCAGAAAAAAATAAAAGCCAAAAAGCATTCTTGTTTTTGTTTTTGACGATTTCTTGGAAAAACTGGAAAATCTCCATGTTTTCAAAAAAAAATCATAACTCGGGAACTATCAATAATCGGTACACATACGTGGGGGTGTTTTGGATAGGTCTCGGTACGGGCTATCTAAAAAAAAATTATTATCGTCACCCGATTGGCCACCCTGTATATCAAAGTAAATAATGATTGTATAATTTTTTTATATAAATATCATTCAAGAATATATTTCCTACAATACATCAGTATTCAGTTGTTTTTGTTGCAGAAAACAAATGAGCAACGAAAAATATAGATTTTTTTTCAAATAATAGCAATGTACCCTTTCAATGGGCTTATCTGGTAGAGGGTTAAAATAAATTAAAAACTTTATTAAGTTTATTACACCAATAACATTATTATAGTATCTAGCTAACTTGAAAATAAAATAAATATGCATATACCTTCCTTATTAAGCCTTGATGACAAAACGAAACTAGCACTGAAATGGTTTTCATCACAATGCTTATCATGATAGGTTCTGCTACTGACCTGCAGTTAATGGTGAATATTTTGAACACCTAATGTAATGAAAACCATTTCATTGCTAATTTCTTTTTGTTTTCAATGGCTAGTAGGGTTCGCGCAGACTCATTTGTTTCATTTTGATGTAAAATCATTGATTAACATAATCAATGGTGAAATACATACCAGATTAATGTTGATGTAATCAACATAATAAAGGGTATGTTGCTACTTAAAAATTATATAGTTTTTTGTTAGTCATTTATTTTTCTGAGACAAAAATAACTAAATACTGCCGAATTATGGGAAATACGATATTAAACAACTTGGTTGACGACCATTTCGTCATGGTGAAATTATAATTATAATAATAATAGTTGATTTTTTTACACTGTACAGTAATAATAACATAAAAAATATAAAATAGCATTATAACAGTAAAAGAAAAACTGCAAAGGCGAGTTAACCTTAAGTGCTCTACCACTCAACCCCTGATGTCAATATGGCTGGTAGTAGCATCGAAAAACCACTAGTCTAAGCCCAATAATCACAGACACATATAAAAAAAGCACTAAGATGGGGGTCGCCTAAAAATCTAAAACGAAGGAGAACTACAGTTTGAAAGAATGTTCAATAATCAAAGCATTGAATTTCATGGAATTTGCGTTCTTAAAAGATGATGGAATAGTGTTATATAACTTATAGATTGAAAACCTGAAACTTTTCTGGAAAATGGAGGTTTTATAAGTACCAACAACAATTACATTTTTATTTTTAGTATTTAAATCGTGAATGTTTGTGTGAAAAGAATAAAAGTGTCTCTAAGCATGGAGCAAATACTGGTAAACAAATATAGAGATACAGATTCTTTGACAGTATTTCAGCAGCTAAAATATGCGTTGTAGGTATTAAATATAGGTAATGATAGCTGAAGTGGAACTAACAAAAGTCTCTGAAATATAATGTATGTACTATCCTAGAGACTTACCTTCATTAGTTTGAATAGCGTGGTGCAAAGGACAGACATTCCAGTGAAGAAAACTGCAGATAATCCAACCTTAAAAATATGTTGTACGTTTTCTAATAGTCTGAAATTTTAAACATAAGAACATATTTGTAACAGATATAAACTTAAACTTGCATTCGAAATATATGTACCCAAAACCAGGTACTATAAAATTCATCACTGATTCGAAAGACACAATGATAACACCATATTGTTGCAATCCTATTTCCGAATAAAAAAGTGTTTCTACGTCCCTTCAGGTATTCAAAAACTTAGCATAAATCCAAGCATGGCAGTATTCAAGACTTTTGAGCTCGCATAAAGGGGTGTTTCGTATTAATGTATATGGCAAACGATTCTGTGGAAGTTTCTGATAGTTCTATATTTTTCATTATTCATCATCCACTGCGTTCTGATGGAGGAAAAAATCTCTGGAGAAATAAACTCTATTCAAAATTATCCCATACCTAAAATTTCGGTTGACTTCCCATGACTTTTTCACTTGTAGATAGTAACAGTAATAATAATTTATTGATCGTTTGGACTACAAGAACAGTATAGGATAAGTCAATTCAACAGCAGCGCTGAAGATGACAATATAAAAGTAGAAAAGTACATAGTGATAGCATCAAGAAAGGAACAATTATTGAAAATTAGACTGAGATATCAATGTAACATACAATAGACTAGAAATAATAATTAAAATTGTCTTATCCATTTTCACAAGCTTTAGGAGAACTCTAGCTACATTTTGCAGTTTTCAGTCTCATTTTTCAAACATTGACGAAGATTGTTAATGACTTGATATACAGGGTGAATCGAAGTGCTGTTTTAGTATCGTAATTTCAAAACGCTTTATCGAATAATCACATATTTAGATCTCATCTAGGACGCATCATTACCTTCCGTTGCTTATTTCCTTCCAACTGAATTTTGATAATTTGCTCAGTAGTTAAGGAAAGAAATATGACTTTTCAACGACGTTATTTTCAATAGTGTGCTTAGACCATTAACAACATTTCAACAACATTTAAGGACAAAATTCTTTTGAATATGTATAGCATTTTCAATGGTAATTATTTCAATTTGTTTTACATTGGCTAGACCTCCAGATGTCTAAAATAAAGACAAAATCTAGCTTCGTATACTTTGTAAGGCTTTCGGGGCCATCGTTCAATGGATTTGTGGCTCTTGAGTTTTTAGGCCGGCGTCGTTTAGCGTTAAAGCTTGACGTTTCATCACCACGAGTGGATGGCATCTTCAGAAGCTATTTTACTTCTGCGACTTCCAAAATACTAACGGCTGGTGGATCTGCATCTGTATTTATACTTGCTAATAGTGGCCCAACCAGGTAGCGTTGGTAGCCCCGCCCCTTCGCGATATGATAGTGTCTCCAGGTCCTTTAGGATGGGTACCCATGTCCGGTTGACTTTCTGTGTTTCTTCTTTCCTATTGAAATTATTATGATGTTTTTGTATTTCGATGGCTTCTCTGTGAAGTCTGGCGTGGTATGAAGACGTTGCGGCAAGAACCTGAGTTTCTTCAAACTTGATCCTGTGACTTCCCTCCTTAGTCGCATGTTCGGCTACCGCTGATTTGTCCGTATGGCCTAGTCGACAGCTAGCCTTATGTTCTATCATTCTTGTGTTTATAGATCGCTTCGTTGGTCCTTGTAACTTTATGTGGCCAACTCATACTGACCGGTACTTACATAAAGATTCAAACCACCACCCATCTCAGAAGTACGGAATTATTAGAACTTTGACAGAACGGGCTAGGAAAGTGTGCGAACCAGAAGAACTCGACACCGACCTGGAACATCTAAAGAATGCTCTTAAGATAAATGGTTACACAGAAAAGGAAATAACAAGAACAATGAGAAGAAATAGGGCAAAACCAGAACCTAAACCGACAGCAAAAGCTTTTCTAACCTATGTGCCTAGAATAACAGACAGAATAGGAAAAATCTTACGAAAGGAAAACGTCAAGACCATCTACAAGTCCACAAGAAAGATCCAGGAATATTTGAGAACGGTGAAGGATAAAAGAGACCTACTCACAACACCGGGGGTTTATCGCATACCATGCACATGTGGGAATGTATACATAGGAACAAGGAAGCGATCTATAAACACAAGAATTGAAGAACGTAAGGCTAGCTGTCGACTAGGCCATACGGTCAAATCAGCGGTAGCCGAACATGCGATTAAAGAGGGAAGTCACAGGATCAAGTTTGAAGAAACTCAGGTTCTTGCCGCAACGTCTTCATACCATGCCATACTTCACAGGGAAGCCATCGAAATACAAAAACATTATAATAATTTCAATAGGAAAGAAGAAACACAAAAAGTCAACCGGACATGGGCACCCATCCTAAAGGACCTGAAGATACTATCATATCGCGAAGGGGCGGGGCTACCAACGCTTCCTGGCTGGGGCACGTCATGATTAGCAGGTATAGATACAGATGCAGATCCACCAGCCGTCAGTATTTTGGAAGTCGCCGAAGTGAAATAGCTTCTGAAGATGCCATCCACTCGTGGTGGCGAAACGTCAAGCTTTAACGCTAAACGACGCTGGCCTGAAAACTCAAGAACCGCAAATTCACTAGCTTCGTATGTCAACGATTACTGTAAAACACTTAACTTCCCAAACAGCGAATCAAATTTGGCATATGGATGGAACATATCTACCATTTTAAGAATTGCAAGGAGAAAAGAACATATCAAATATTAATATGTCAAGCGTTATCCTCCTCATTTATCTAAAGTGCCAAACCGAAACTTCATTGCTGCCATTACTTAGTTGACTAACCAGTTATCTTCCAGTCTCCTATATATGTCAGTGTTGCTGATTTGAATCAACTTTCTGGTAATAATGAATATAGTATGAACAAAGAGTTTGTCACTATGTAAAATTTCCTACGAACGTTGCCTCATTGGCTGATACTCAGATCAATCTGAGCATTGATCAATAAATTTATACTAAATTTTAAAATGCGTAAAAAACTATGTATCACCAGTAATGTCAATGCTTAGTTATGGTAATTTATTACTTTCTTCAGTCCTGATGTAACTACAAAAACCGGTCAGATAATATCAAACCTTCGGGTCATGTGTCAAGTAAATTTGAGGAGCAGACTTTTAAAATGCATTTTGTCTAAATTTTTCAAATTTGAGATAGAGGTAGCGATGTATTCCTATAATCAAATACTTACTACTTAATGACAAAAGGCAGCCAAAATTCATTTAGTCTCCGTGCTGTTAAGTAGGAAATAATTACCTAGACGACCAAACTGATTTAAGTCTAGCCACATAGTACTTTCAAAGCACATTTTGCCCTATAAACAGAACAAAATGCATTTTGATTGGCGTTTTATTTTCGTATATCGTACGATACAGAGCGGGATCTGAAATGGATGCCTGCAATACGTGAACAAACTCTGGCAAGCTAGTGATGAAGACGAGGAGCATTGAAGTTTTTGAATGCGCTGAGAATGATGAGAATGGTTTCAAATTGTTGTTTTTGCTACTTAATAATGAAACTCAAATTACATATTATCCAGAAGTGACAAACTACTGCATCTTGTCCACTAGAGACAAACAAACTTCATTATGTTCAACCGTTGTTTCAATTTTCCGAGTTGACTTTCATCTCTCTTGTACCAAATTTTACGGTTGAGTACTATACCCCTCATATCATTATATTATCCCATACCATTTTTGCCTTTATGATTCAGTTTCTCTGTACAGGTTTTTTGCTTCTCCTGAAAATTTCTAATAATGGACATAATGTAATTTTTATTTATACCTGGTGCCTATTAAAATTAAATGAGTTGACCTGACATCTACGCCTCAATAACTTAAAGGAAAACTAGTCCTTAGAAGTAGTGGTATAACAAAAACATCAGACATACAAGTACAATAACCGTTTCTTGCCGCAATTCTTTATTCCAAACCCAAGCTGCAAGTTTATATCAAAGCGAAGTGACACCCTTAATATAATTTCAAAAAAATATCAACCAGTATGAAAGAAAAAACCTTTTTCAAAAAAAACTTTTATTCAAATGCTCTAAAAAAGAAGACAATAAGCACCCATAAGTATTTAATTGAAATTGGAATTCAAAAAAATTAAAATTAGCAGATCAAGCTACTCAATTAAATGGGTACTAGTTTTATTTACACAAATAAATCGCGCGACAAGCAATAATGATCATATGAATTGTGTATAATGAGGCGAACTCATTAATTTTATAGTCATACTATAGGAGATCATGAAGTCCGTCGTATTGGATCACGAATGATGCCAGAATTTTATTCCAATTATTCTCGGCAAGCCCTCCCATTTGATACCCATATTGCAGAGGTGCATAGAATATAACCATTCCGCCATCTTGAATGGTCCGCCATACTGGATTTAGATTTTAGGTTTTACTTAAATTTTTACTTGTATGTGTCCGTGTTGTAAAAAAAATTCGTCGAATTTTTTTACCGTGGGCAGTGTTTATAGTTATATCTAGTGATGCTACTGCCATGTTCTGTAACACGATGAAAACATCGAAATTCTTATGCCTGATGATGACTATATATTAGTGGAAATGTCGCACGGATAAAGAATGATCAGGAGCTTTTGTTTTATTGCAGACCTAACCCAAAAAAATAACAACTAAAATAACTATTCCGCCATCTTGGATGGTGCGCCATGTTAGATTTAGAATGACGTCGCACAGCTTATCGTGTATTGTCATCGAAACTAAACCCGTATACAAAATGTCAGCTTAATCGTTTGAATATATCTGCTTCAAAATTAAGTAGCAAGATTCCACCCGAGCGTTTGCTCGTTTGCTACATATATACATATATATATACAGTCCAGGCGGTAGGGGTTTTTTGACAGCAAAAGGCAAACTACCGATATTAGTCAATCGTTTTCCTAAAAAAGGCTTTTGAGCGCAAAAGGTCGGAAAGAACGAAATCTGGTGGGATGGTAGACATTGGTCCCCTTAATGATCGCCTACATTTGCGACCGGGAGGGTTGCCGCTCGAGGGGTGGGTGGGTGAAAACTTTGCTTCGCGATCGATAATAGATAGCGATGTCGTCCTGCATATTGTAATTTTTGTTAAGCCCAAATGTGTAATTATTAAGAAGTTGAAGATAATAGTGATATGAGAAATGTTATTATGTTATTCTCTTAGGAGAAAAAGTGTTACAGAACTTTTTGATAACGTTCTTCGACTTAACACGTGATAAAATTCTGATTTTAGTAACAATCACAAACCAGCCCCCACTTGGGGCACTGCAGAATGTAAACTATTGGTCGCACACGAAAAATGTTAAAACCAAATTTTCGCAACAGCACATATCGGTAGTAGGAGTTTGTTTCTAAATGCCGTAATTTTTTTTTTAAACCAAATGTGTGGACTTAGAGAGCTGCAGATATAAAAAGAATGAAAATATATCATTCTTTTAGGGAAACAAACGCTACCTTTAGATAAAGTCATTCGCCTTAATCCACCCTTAAATTCTAATTTTAGTGAAAATCACAAACCAACCCCTAACTTTGTCGCAGCGTAGGACGGCAACTATTGGTCACATACGAAAGTGTTACGACCAAAATTATGCAGAATTTTGTTCTCCCCATAAATCATTTGAAGCTTTTTTCTATATCATTCACCAAAACGGCGTTATTTTTCAAAAATCGTGGCGAAGCATCCCCCCACCCCTGCTCGAGCGGCAACTCCTCGAGGTCGCAAACTGAGGTGCAGATTCAGGGGACCAATGTCTACCATCCCACCAAATTTCAATTCTTTCCGACCTTTTGCTATCAAAAGCCTCTTTTTACGACGTAACGATTGGACTAAAGCTGTTAAAATAAATTACATAAGTTTGTGAATTACATGACTTTTTAGGAATAGCCCATGGCTATAAACGTAGAGTTGCAAGTACCAACTGTATTTTATACTTTCAAATAAAGACAGTTTTATTGCTGCTATTGTCACTCCAACTTACCTAAGAATTTCTTCAAAGTGCTTTATATATCTGAATATGAGACTGATGTCTTTATTGTTCTCCAAACTGTGTTTCAGTATTTCTATCTGAACACCAATTTCTATCATCAAATTAGTATCTAAGGCCACGGCGCTACAGCAGAAGATAACAGAATAAATGCTGCAAAGTTCTTGGAAGACGAAAAGACTAGTGAAATTCATCCATGGTGGGCTGTATGCCAAGTACAATAGCTGTCGGTTTTTTCCAAGCAGTTTTGTCAATGGAACTACTAATGTTATGGTCATAGATGCTAAAATAAAGAATTTTCTAACTATGTCACCTAATTTCTTTAGGTCCTTAGCTATTTCTATGTGTTTCTTGGATTTTGGTCGACATACCTGAAAATCCCATAAGAATTAGATAGCAATTAAATTCTCAACAGAAAAAAAAAATAATTCGAACACCCTGTATAGGAACCTCTTAGGTAGAACTGGTTAATGGCCTGCTATGCGGGGCGACATTTAAAGGTTTAAAGGAAAACACGTGGAAACATCACTAATAACTTTTTAACAGAAACGTGAAGCTATTTTTATAGCATCCGGGTGTCAACTTGGCACGTGATATTTTAGTAACGAAAAACGATTCAACTAAGAAGAACTAAGAACTAAGTTGTAATTCCGAGGTACTATAGAGTCTATCATACAATGCGTTCAAAACATTTCTTTTGTACGTCGTCCCCGAAAATTTACGCCCAACTTTTTGTTTTCAAATAGCAGCCCATAGGTTTTCCACCGTAAGTAATGGGTGATATTAATAAAATTAACCACGTACTTTTTACTCCTACCTTTTATAGTAACTACTTCATGTGGTATGCATAAAATGATGGAGGAGATGCTTAATTACAGAGCATCTGCTACTTTTTCAAGTATCTACTCAACAGCAAGTACCTGCTCCAATTTTGGAATGAATAAAATTGAGCATATGCTACAAAAATGAAGCAGATACTCACATTATTCTTAGGTACCTTTTTGGGATGCTCAGAATAGGAATAAACCTGCATTTGTAAGTGATGGCCGAATTTATGCTCATTGCCCCTCCACGAAAATACTATAATGTTCGAAGAGACTGTCCAGATGTTGAACATCGAGTTTTGTATAGATTTAACAGAAATTATGTGGAATGGTTGGCTGAGCATTTCTTAAGAGACGAATTTGAAAGTAGAGGTGGTGCTCTAAGGGCTACTGAAAAAATGAAAATTTTGCTTCGTTATGTGACTGACCCGAGACTTCAAAGTGGTGTGGCTGAAGAGTATAGGAGTACAACAAACAACAGTATCATTAACAGTTCCATCAGTAAGTGACCCTATATTAAAAAAGTCAAATGTTTGGATAAGGTTTCCGTCAACTGCAGAACAATTGCAGGGAGAACAAGATACATGGCAAAAAAAGTACAACTTTCCTTTTGTCAGGGGTGCCATGCATTGATCGTACATGGGGATGGATATGTTGATCGAAAGAGATTGTGTAGTCTCAACGTACAGACAACTTGCAACGCCCGAGAGGAGTTTGCAAATGCCGATGCATTATGCATCACAGAGATGCTGTCACTCCTGAGCAAAATTCGTACTATAGATATTTGACTAGAGAACGTGTTATATTAGAAAGGTGTTTTGGTCAACTGAAGCAACGTTTTCCTATGCTGCACCACAAAATCCGAGTGAAAACAGAAGAAATTCCATCTCTTGAATTGAGCTGCTTTATTTTGCATAATGTTGCAAAATACCTCCACGACGAAGATTTCCCAATTTTGGAAGATATCAACAATAATGAAGAGGGTGCTTTTCAGCTTATGAATTATGGTAAAGCAGCTTTGCAGGAGAGAGGACAGTTAAGAAGAGATATAATAGCAAGAAGAATAATTAGTGGTTTGAGGCAATATGGAGATGATAAATTATATAATAGTGTAATACGATGTAGTAAACACTTGCGCCCATTTTCAATGATTTATCTTTTCAAGAATAATAGTTTATAATACCCAGTTCGTAATAACGAGGTCTAAATTAGGATTTAAAGTGAAAATATTTTGATTGGAAAATAAGTTTTTATTCGAACGTCATAACCTGAATATTTTGGTTAATACTGCTGTATGTGCTTATTAACTGCTTTACTTTCAACTAGAAAAAAATATGGTCACAATGATTATTTCTCGGTATATCCGGACCCGGTGTATCCGGATAAAAAATGAATTCAGTTAAATTAGGCTGACAAATCCACGGCGTTTATTTTATAACAAAAAAAAGTTGGTTGTAAAATTCATGTTAATCCTTTATTATTCCTGTTCAATGCGAAAACGTAAATTGTTTGTAATAAGCTACCGATTTCCATATTTGTGAAATTATCGAATTGTCTATGGATGTAAACTTTAAATTTTCAAACACACATATAGACTACGAATTTTTATAAAAGGATAGATTGTCAGATATGGGCACCACCTATCCTAGAAACCTAGTAGTTTGTGGTTTTTTTTTTGAAGTTCAAACTTTTGAAAATCCGGGACTTAAGGACGCACAAACCAACGCGATATCGCGTAAGCGGAATTCGGACGGCACCATAATTAGGTATTTTTAGCTTGTTATTATTGAATAAAAGGTGTATGTAGGTTTTATGTGTTACATTAAGGCGTTTATACTTACTATTTTTTTATTTAAATCTTTCCCCCGATGGGGTGCCGTGCGAATTTCGTTTCCGCGCCACTTCCGCGATTTCGTGTTGATTTGCGCAGGCCTTTAGTGTTGAGATAATCGAACTTAAGTCTAATCCAATAAATTTGCAGGAATTGATTTAATATCCTGATCAGGATAAAATTTTAATCTTAGATGTCTATTTAATGACTGAAAACAAAATCGGAATCACTTTCTATCCGGATATCAGCCGTGAAATAAACCATTTGTCTTTTCTAAATAAAAAATCTTACAAATTCAACATGTTCAGTACTTCTGTAACGTTTTTTAGCTCATCATAAAAATTTGCCAACCTCCAAAAATATCGACTTTTGTATTCAGTGCGTTTCTTAGAAGTATCGCACTACCTTTATTTTCTGAACGGGTCAATTCAGAAATTGGAGTCTGAGATAGTGAAATTGATTCATAAGTAAATCTTTCAAAGTATAATGTATGTATGATGCGATGTAAACTGCTTTTATGTATAAGCAATTATGAATCACTTAACATATCACTCGCGCTAGACTTACTTACCTTTTACTTGGTACAAATTGAAGGATTTGTATCCCCTTCCATAAATTTGAAAAAAGCCTTTTCCCATCCCTTTTGTTCGATGTTTCTATTTCCTGTTTGATTTTTGTCAGTCTTTTTTTATTTTAGTCTTTAGGTTGTTTAACTTCTTCCATATTTGTGCTTCATTCATCTGTATTCCAAATTCACTTGCTAGCCTTCCGTTTATTTCAGAAACGGCATTTGCTTTTTTCATTTTAATATTGGATATGCTAGATTTTAATAAAAGTACGGGAAATTTTTCAGTAACACTAACAAATGTTAGCATTTTTTCACTTGTTTCCTCAAATTGTTCTCTTCCATATTATCCATGACTGTCGATCACTTCAAAGAAGACATATGCGCGGAAACTGCTATCGCAACGTGGCACATACTACTTCAATTATTCCTGTCCGAACGTGAAAATTATGGCGCGGACAGCTGTGATTTGGAACAGGTACTTAAAAACTGAAGTAGCTGCTCGATTTCTGTATAAAAACTTTATTCATACAAAAAATAAGTATATGCTCATTTTTAAGCTTTTAATTTTGTTGAGCAGCTGCTATGAGCATGTACTCAATTTTTATTAAAACCACCCATTGATTCATTACCCCTACTTTATTTAAAATCTTGTGGTAGCTTTGCTGTTATAAGTAAAATTATTTTTTTTAAATCATAAGCATAATATAAATAAAATAAGAATTTTTTTGACGCCTAATATTTTTGGAAAAAAACGGTTAAAAAATTTATGTAGGTTTTTAAGGGTACAGAATGCCCTACCATACCATACTTTCGAAAGACAATCTGTTTATCCTTTTCTATTACGAAAATGTTACGTTTCAAACAAATCCTTATTTTATTTACCTTACGCGCATGACTTGACGAAAAAAGGTTGGTTTGGAATCAAAGGCACTATGAGATATTAAATAAAATAATTACTTCATTTATTCAAGAAAAGGTATTAGGTGCTGTTTGAAAAAAAAGTTGGGGGTAAGCTTTAGGGGTTGACTTACAAAAAAAGATTCGAAAGCATGGTATGTTAGGTCATTCAAGTACCTTAAACAGCCCGCTCAGCTTTCTTTTTTTATCTGTTTTTGTTACAAATATATTACACCTCAAACAGATCCTCATTTTATTAAAATTATACACGTACATAGGTACTTATGAATTTATGAAAAAAAAGTTTGTATATATTATGAAAGGTACTGCAACATTATAATAAAGTAAGGACCTAATTTGTGTAAAAGTTTGTATATATTATGAAAGGTACTGCAACATTATAATAAAGTAAGGACCTAATTTGTGTCGGAAAAATAAAAGTTGGGGTTGAGTCTTAAGGGTTGAAGTACAAAAAAATATTTTGAAAGCATGGTATGATAGACCTTATAGTACTTTCAGAAATACCAGTTAGTTTAGGTTTGAGTTTTTTTTGTCATGACAATATCATGTGCTGGGACACCCGGTATAGAGAGTAGTCCACTTTTTTATTAGATTTAACATTTATGTTTCATATACGAATTTCGTGGCTACTGTTATTTTGATCATGGAGAGAATAATAAATAGGTAAATTATTCCCAATAGTAATAACGAATAACACAAAATTGTACAATTCTGTGCTTCGAAGTTCCGCCCATATCTCACATTTAACCTTATTTTGTGGGCGAGCGCTGTTTTGTTGAAAAGCGTTTGTTGTTTTTTAAACTAACATGAATTAAACAGTCTTCCTTTGACCATTCACCTACATTAAACCTAACTCGATACTAACTAAAGTTCCACCTTATATGCTTCTGTGGTAGCTCCCATTCACAAATATCCCTCAAAATAAAAACATAATGATATTTGGCTGATTTCGTCAATAATATTTTGAAAATTTTCATCCATAATAAGAGGATGAGGATAACTTAAAGCTTTAAAGGTCATAAAACCACAGAATAGGCTATAACCATACAGATATCACTGCTTATTGGAGCACAGCAATTAAACGTCAAATAACGAAAGATGTAGATATTTCACTGATAAAAAAAGTCATTTAACAGCAGTTGGCAGCATTATAAATAACTGGCTAACCCGACAGACGCTTAGCACATGTTTATTGAAATGCTTTTGATATTCAGTATTTTTTGTTTTGGGTTTGGGCGCGTAAATAATCAAACATAATTTTATCAACACGGAACAGGCGACATGACCATGGGGAAAACATGGAGTATCAAGATTCATCCCTCAATCGTTCAACGACCGCCCTTGTGATTTACTTATCGTCATTGCAAATGCAAGCCGCACTGAAAATTGCAACCGTTCAAACTCGAATGTCTTGTTGTTTGGAATCATAGGGATGCACAGACATACGTCCGGGCTGTCTGGCTTTCCCTGTTTTTTTTTTTGTAATCCATTTAGCATTTCTTTATTTGACCTTTACTTACTACAAAATCACAACGTTATCATTGACCGTAAATTAATGATCGTTAATAGAAACCAAGTGACTTAGAATTTTCTGATGTATACATGCGAGTATTGCTTTTGATCGTTTTTTTTTTGTGTAACGTGGAAACTGTTGGATTGACCTTAATTAAATTTTTACACATTATTATTACAGTAGTCAGGATGGAAAACGTTTATGGTTTTTATAAATCATGCCAGTGGCGGCGCAGCAATAATAAAAAAACTAAAAATATAAAAACAGCTCAAACTTCGTTTTTAGGCGTCTTAGGGGTTCCTGATGATTTTCTACCTTTTTTTGGGCAGGCGGTTAAATTGGGGTAGTTGAGGGGTGGCGGGGCTCGTAAAATTTAAAATTTGTTGTATTCATAATAGGCTATCCATTCGACCTGTGAAGGAAAGACCTAGCGGCATAACACGCTTTTTTGGTCGGGAGGGCGATAATTTGGTTGCAAGGGGATCTCATGCTCATGATATGAGAAAATAATAAACTGGTATCACCGTAATATGTGGGTGGTACTGAGTCATTCAACTTGCCTTCAATTTTTTTATTTATTAATTGGTTCGAAAACAAAGTGAGGTACGAAGAGATATTGAAAGAAAATAAAAAAAAGTGTTTTTAACTATTTAATCTGTAAAGCAGCAGCTACTTTTTTCAAGGTCAGTGGCGTACATTTTTTGCTAACATTTCCATCAGACTGCCCCCGACATGCCACTGGAAAGGATAATTATCTTCTAGTCAGTGGTAACTTAGATTCATAATTCGCAATGAAAAGGGGTGGAAAATTTGAAGAAAAAACGTCTCACTAGTGTTTAAAATAAAAAAACCAGTTTTATTTCCAATCTTTGACACCCTGTATCTTAAAAACGAGACTCCTTAAGACACATGTTCGTATGAACTTGCCTATTTGAATTTGAGTCGTAAATGCCCCTTTAAATTGTGGTGTATCATTATTTAATACCCTGTTATGTATGTATTCCATGACGTTTACACATCTAACACCTAACATGTGTTCTTAACAGCAACGTCATACATGACAACAATAACAAACAAATCACTAACGCAACATTTTTTAAAATTTTATAATTTCTGTATAATTATATACATATATATAAAAAATATTCAAATTATAGATAACTGCATTTTTACAAATATCAGCCTGTCCTATATAAAGCTTGAATTTATGGAAAGGACTGAGTCTATGAAGACCAATCTATTTTTCAGTAGTAGAAAACTCGAATGCTTATTCAGTACCTTCATTGTATTAAAATCAACCAGTCTCAGCAATAAGAAAGAAGGTTTCTACTTTAATTATAAAGAAATTACCTCGGACTGCAAGCGTTGTATTATACTTCGAAGCGTATCCAAGTTGGCAAAAATACAATATATGACAATCAAATTGTTGGCACATTGTACGTATACATCCAAAATTGAACATATATCACCAACTGTGATTGTGTCCCACTCCAAGTACACATATATGTAACCCAACAGCTGAACTAGTACCATAGAGATCATAATAATAACCCTGTAGATTTTGTAGCCTAACGAATTATAAATGGAATTCGGATGCTCGCTCTTCCAGAATCCTGTAAGCTTCAATAACACTATTTCAGGTCTTATTAGAGACATTAAATCAAAATTAACGTTGTTGTCCATTTTGGTATGATGTAAACCGGGTTGCTTCTACTGCGTTTTTTATATGACTACGAGTTCAATAGATGTGGGTGTGGTCATTGTAATGCGGAAAGAATTATTGATGGTTAGGACGAATCAGGCAAGGCGTATACAGGATGGATCCACAGTTTTATTTGCCGCACCACTGATGCTGTAATGCAAAAATATTTGATTTCCAAATAATTTATTTTTTTGAGCTACACAATATGAATACCCGTGTCCGTTTGACTATTTGCCTCTCAGCTATCGTATTAGTTACTCCGTAGTCTCAACAGCCGTTGCATCGATTGTGACGAGTTGTCAAACTGCTAAGTTTTTCCAATTTGGTATATTGGTGGCGAAGTAATGGGAAACAACGAAAACGCTTTAACACTCTTTCAACTTCTATTTGGGGCTTTTTTTGAAAAGTACAAATTCAATTAGTGGAAGGGTGGTGCGATGTTGATGGTCCAATATTTTAGAGTATATAGAAGACTTTCCATTAGAAATTTTAAGCTTTAGTTAACTTAGATGATAAAGTGCACTTTTGAAAACTGTCCAAGCATACGTCACAGTCATCTGCAAAGACAAACGGCTATGGTCTGAAGCACAGTTTTTATTATACTTAAACATATCCTGGAATAGCAGATGACAGAAAAGTTCTGCCAGTGCGCCATCTGGTACCCGAAGGTACCGACCTATGGCGCACTGATGATCGCAAATAAGCGTGAAACAGCTGTCTGCGTACTGGTGGATTGACGGAGGTATAGAGCAACCCTCGTATATCCTGGAATGGTTTTTGTTGTTTGACCCAACAAATATGTCATCCCTTAGTGCTATAGGGGTGTGCTTAATAGCCCTGAAGAAGGCCTAAAAGAAACGCCAAAACGTCGGCTTTTTGAGTAAAGAAACCTTTTAACTACTTTATTATCCCAAAATCCGAAGAATCTTTTCTAATAAGTAGTAAAAAAGTTGGGCTAAGATTTACTAAATTTTGCAACAAAATAGGTACTGACAAGGCACAACATATTCAATTTGCTTGTGGAAAATTATGAGATAGACATATTCCGCCGCTATAAAATCAGTATAATTATTATAGTTATTACTATGTAAAAAACTTGCTCTAGGTAGTCGTGGCTGAGCGGGGCCCCCCGCACCACGGGCCCTGTTGGCACGCCACTGATCTATCGGCAACAACATAATAGTTGACTGGGTAAAAGGGCACGCACAATGCAAAGGCAACATCTTAGCGGTTGGCTGGCTTTGTATCTTACCCTCTGGAGCTATGACAAGATCATTGATACAGCGCACCCTTGAGAAACTTCTTAGCTACCCTAGTGAGACTACCCTACATGTCCGTGCCCAGACAATAGCTAGGAATTGCAACTGGAGCTTTTACTGGACACTAAAGGCGAAGGCAACACCTCAACAATATGAGGTTAAGTAATACATCCCTGTGGAGACGATGTGAACAGGAAGATTGGATAGTTGAACACTTGCTGTGTAATTGCATAGCTATCTTGTCAATGTGAGAATCCATTCTGGGAGAACGTTGGCCTTACGAGGCCATTAAAGGGGTTCCAACTGGACTGCATCACCACCTTTCCCACTAAGTTCGGGATGGCTAAACAATGAGTTTTGAGGGATCCTTGGGAGGATGTACATGGTGCTTAAGTGCTGTGATCTTGGTGGATCACCCTCCCTTTCTAATACAGAATACAGAATATTATTAGCTCAAACCATAAGATTTTCTCTGCGATAATACTAGCAAGGCGCCAAATTCCAACACGATAGAGCTTTTAGTCTCCGAGATTATGTATGTATAAACCTTATCAGGAAATTCTTCACGCCCATTTGACTCTTAAGGTAACAAACGGATGCTCAGGTAGGCCTCAGAAGTACAAGATATCACCTGGGTACGTTAGGAACTCCTCAAAAACTAGAACATAAGTAAGAAGAATTTTTAAGCTTTCTCCTTGTTGCTATTTAATCACCAATCTACAGATTTGGAAGAATTCAGCAGTTTGCACGTACATCACAACCTACGATGCAACGCCTACCAAGATTACAGTTCTTAATCAGATTTTGTCAAAATACAAATACAATTAATATTAATAGCACATCAACTGGAATAAAGTCGTTTATTTCAATCTAATTTTTTCGATAAAGAGTGAACTTAATTTTTATGTGAAAATTTGATTTGTTTTAAAATTTGATTCTCAGTTTGTGTGACCATCTTTATTCTTTCTTCAAAACCGTTGTAACAAATTACATTCTCTTCATCCAAGGATGGTCTAACATCTGGGGGTCCCCCTCCTCTTCACTTCCTTCTAAATGCACGTGGCGCCTACGTATTTTTGTAGTAAAATGTCTGTAGAAAAAGATTACACATTTCAATTTTTATTCTATTTGATGCACTATAGAAATATCAAAAAATATGTTCATTTGAGGCGGGAAAATTAAAAATTACTAAGATTATCAGAAAAAACAATAAATGATCGCAAGCAGTACAAAAAAAGGGTAAACATATTTCATATATTAAACGAAATTCAGAAGGTTTTACATCAGCACATTCAAAGTATTTGTCTTCCGAGGTCAAACTACTTAGGCATTCCACTAGAGGACTATACCTAAACTTTTCTAAAGCCTTCTTTACTCACTAGTCAGTTGTAAAACTAAATGAAATTCTTATACTACGTATACGTATACAGGGTTGGGATAAAGTATGGAACCAAGCAAATAACTTTGGAACGGAAAGAGTAATATTGCTGAAAATTTACAAGCAAGTGTAGTGACGTCTGGTGCATCCGAAGACATTATGTTAGCTATTAATGTACTTCCGGTTTAACCGGAAGTGTCATCAACTTTTTTAATTTAAATGGGACAGGTGTTTAAAATGCCGGTCATTCAACGTCGGTTTTGGCGATCGCATGAGAACTCACAAAGAAGTGTATCAACTTTTAATAATTTACGTCCCGACAGGGGTCCTATAACACGTTTGACGGTGACTAAAAAAAAATACAAAAAAAAGTTACCTCAAACGGGAAGACCGCAGACCGCCACGGACGAATTTGTGAGACAAATTTTTTAAGAAACAGATACTAAACCCACTATGGACGTATTCGTAAAAAAAATCTGCAAAAATATACAGGGTGTCCTATTTAAATTAAAAAAGTTGACGGTACTTCCGGTTAAACCGGAAGTACATTAATAGCTAACATAATGTCTTCGGATGCATTAGACGTCACTACACTTGCCTGCAAATTTTCAGCAATATCGCTCTTTCCGTTCCAAAGTTATTTGCTTGGTTCCATACTTTATCCCAACCCTGTATAATAGAAAGAGTGTAAGGAATAGAATATATGGCGGTATAATATCACTTTTGCTATTGCCGCATGTCGGGCTCTTAAATCAAGGCGCTACCAGAAAATGCCGGAGAAAGAACCGACTGCCAGCGGGATTCGAACCCGCGCCTCCGGAATTTTAGTCAGATTAGTCAAAATTCGAAGATTGAGCATTTTTTTAATGTTTTGTCTTACGTTTTCGTTCTCGAATACAATGCAGTTTTCCCATCTCGCATCAGTAATAGCGTTTCAAAATTTCATGGTTTAGAAGTTTTAGGGCCGGTTTCACCAATTCCTGATAGATAGATAGCAGATAGCTTATCTGCCAGATAGGCCTATGTTATTTATATGGCGTTACCTGGCAGATAGGCTATCAGGCACTTATCAGGGAACTGGTGAAACCGGCCCTTGAAGTAGTATATCTTGTTTATTGAGAGAAATGTAAGAATATTTAGTTTTGGAAAATACTGGGTGACGCCAGGGCAATAAAGATAATATTAAGAGATCTCGCTTTTCGTCGACACAGAGACGAGTGGTAGCTAGCTGCCGAAGGACTTGTGCTGACTGGCTCTTATCGGTGGTGGCTTCTCGCTGCTTTTCCTTCCATCCTAGACTCCTCAGGTATCAGCCGAGACTAAATGTTTTATTGTGTGACCTCATCTAGATGTACACATATGGACTATGACATTTAGGACGGGTGATGTTAACAGAAATACATATGGCTCGAGTTACCATGCTTCAGTCTTTCTGCTCCTCAACCTCTTCCTCTCTGCGGTCATCCCCAAGATTTTCTTCATCTCTACGTTCTTAGCAATATTTCTAACGATTTTTGCTGTAGCCATTCGAACTTTGAGTATTGCCCTTAGGGATATGATTCGCCCAGAAAGATGGACTCGTGAAAATAATTCCTTTTGAATGACAGTATAACTAGTGAGAATATCAATATCATCTATTGCCGTCAGTCTATTGCTGTCCTGCGCAGATTATAATCCCAGTAACTGATGTTTATTAAAGGGGTGCAACATGATTTAGGAATGTGAGATCTATGGACAATAGACCAACTGTGTTTCGGAAGTTCATTAAGATACTGAACAACTAAATAAGAAAATTAATTTGAATTTAGTTTAAAGCTGTGTGTTAGTTTCGATTTCTTTTAATGCTCCTAGATGGTCCATCCTGTTTTTATTTATACATTGTCATTGATACGGTTGCATTCGATACAAAATATATACAACTATAATTTTCCTCATTACAGGGCATTTCGCCAGCATGAATACCTTTATATGTTATAACAAAAGGTGTTCCATTCAATTGAAGTAGAAGTACAAAATGCTCAATTTTGCGAACAACTTTGTCATAGATATCCATTTTTCTGCATTCAATTTATATGAGAAACCTGCCACAACAGATTCTTTATAGTTCAAAGTATAAGAGAGATATCAAGTAGTGAGACTATAACACTGAATCAGAAATAATTCAACTTTGAGCTAATACCGTACTAATGATATAAATAGCATTGTAGGTGGAATAATGTCAATTAAGAAGTATAAACCTGTACTGGCCAGGATGCAAGGTAAGTAGTATAGTTAGAAAAATGTCATTTTTAAAATTTAAAATGTGAGCAAACATACTTCAGAGTATATTTTCGTAGAACCTGTACCAAGTGCATATATATGTATATAAATATATACTGATTGGATTGTTTGGATTATGTTTGTCAGAAATTCTACAAATAAAATGTTTATCTTTTTATAGTTCAAAACATAAAGAAGGTATCAAGTAAAGAGACTATGTAGCAGAAGCAAAAATAATTTGACTTAAAGCTAAATTACCGTGCCATGTCAAATAAGAAGTAAATAAGAAGTAAAACTGTACTGGCCAGGACGGAAAACGAGAGTAAGTTGGCATCATTGATGCCATTTTTTAAGTTAAAATGTTGGCAGGCATAGTTCAAAACATATTTTTGCGGCATATGTACCAACTACATGCGTATACTGACTTAATTGACTTAACTGTGTACTAACTTGGATAAGTGATAAAGGTGTTTTCTTAAGAGACATATTAAAATTATATAAAGAATCTCATGAAAACGAGGTATATTTTATAAACGTCAAAAAACAATATAGTATTGATGTGCAACAAGAAGGGCTATATAGTAATTTAACTCTGGCTTCCTTCAATAAATCTCAAACAACTTTGAAAGCTATTAGTAATAATAAAGTTTGACCGAAAAAAATTCTCAAGATTTTGTTTAGCAGTATTGGCGAAAAATTTAACGATGGTGAGTTAGCTTGCAGTTTTAATGAGTATATTATAAATTCAGTTCAGTCTGTCATTATTCAACCGCCTAAAAGCATTATTTCTGAGAATATAAGATTAGCAACAGACTCCCTTTTTTATCACCTGTGTCCATCTCGGAAGTACTAACTGCAGGAAATAACAAAGAAAAAATCCAGCGGAGAGGACGGAATCCCTTGTTCCTTACTAATTAATGTTGCAGATCGCATCAGCGATCCATTGTCATATTTAATAGACTTATCTTTTGAGGAAGGATTGTTCCCACCTGCTTTGAAGAATGCCCCAATAGTACCTATATTCAAAGAAGGGGAACACACATCTCATAAGCAAGTACTCATATGTATCTCCCTCCTGTCAGTCAATGGTAGATTGACAGTCTTTTCAGAAAAACTGCATCTCTTGCATAATAACCAATATGGATTGCACAAAAATAAATTGACAATGGATGCCATACTAGCAGTATGAATGGTGGGCCAATAGTGAGTGGACGGAAGATTGTGGGCTTACTAAAACATAGTATAGAAATTTGTCACTTGATCATGGTGGGGACACCTGAGAGCTATAACACTAAAATATTTTCACTTAAATTTTGACGTTTATACAGGGTGATTCATACCAAATTTTCAATAGTACTCCATATTATATATTATTGCATATTTCGATTTCTTGGTAATTTCTAGTGTGACTTTATGTATCATACATGGAACTTTGAACCGTTTAGGCTCAAATCACCATTTTTGGTACAAGTAGGTATCAAAAGAAAATTGAATATCGCAGCGATTATAAAACATAGAAGGCCGTGACTTTACGGTACGACTTAGCGTGAAATGTGTCACCTTAGGTCAGACGGTTAAACTTGAATTCTGTTTGTAGTTGAAGAGATCAGTAGATTAATTAAGGAAACTTCAATCGCACGTAACTTGATTTTTTCAGATACAAATGCCTATTTTGGTTTATAGAATCAAATGCAAAATTTTATTACCTTTCTAACGATATAACATTCTCAATATCAGTTTTTTTTTGTTTTAATTTTTTTTAAGTTTTCAATCAGATCGGTGTTTTTCAATTTTCCTGCATGTAAGCAACCTAGCAAGCTATGAAAAATAAACAAAAGCCCGTTAGGGTGGAAGAAACGAACTAACTTAGTAGAAACGTGCAAACGAAGTAGAGTAACGAGACAAGATTTTGAATTTCTAACAACACATTAGCTCTAACCGGAGACAGCAGCGGTAAAATATCTAATGTCAACGAGCAGCTGGGGTATGACAAAGTTGTTTTTTTCCACAGCCTACTAGCTATTGTGATCTACTAGAGCTCGACAACTTGTCAAGATTTTGAAACAAAAAGAAAACTACCAGAGATTTTTGCTCACAGTCTTAACATTTTCAAAATTGAATTTCACATTTAATGGGATGAAATAAATGAGTCATTTCCGTTCCGTTAAGTCGGAAGTAAAGATATCTCTAACTGGAGCATTCTGAGTATCTACTGAAATGATTGCTAGAATTTTTTATTATTCCATGTCGTAATTGTGTTATGTATTTTTCAACAAACTAAATTATGTTTTATAATTCAAGCAGACTGTAATCCAGGTTTTATTTTCTGCGATTTTGCCAATAAGTAGAAGTACCTACCGAAGAGTTTGAAACGTTCCAATCAGAGGTATCATTATTTTTGACTTACAGAAATGACTAACTTTTTATGGCTTCAAATATGAAAATTTATTCAGAATCCATAGATATTCTATACTGCCAGCAACAATCGCTGGTAGTGTAATATATCTTTATGTTACACACTGCACTAAACTGGAGGCTTAGGGGACCACTTCATCCTTGAAACTCCAGATGTATCTTATATCTAACCCACATCCTATTGACATACTTAACACACTCACTCTGTTTATAAACAATCTTAGTTAAAAGAATACACGCTTATTTTCCAATATCTCACGCCCCGAACTAGTAACCTCCTTACGAATTGAAGCAATACAATATACCGGGTGTTACCAGTTCCCTTCACTTTACTAATCTACATCACAATCTTTAATTTATTATAAATATACATTTATACATATCAGAGTAGTTTTCTTTTAATTAAACATTTTTTACTGACTTTGGAAATTGGACAATAGCTAGTAGGCTATGAAAAATGAGCATTCTTATTACCGTGCAGTTACTAATACGATCCTGCGTGAATAGGTATCTACGGTGACGCACCCCTCATCCCACTTTGCAGGTCATTTCATTGGCGGCCTACGGAGGCTCGACCAATCCTGAGCAATTTCGGGCAGGTTGGCGGTTGTCCACGCGTCGATCACGCAGAAAGCATTGTTTATGCCGACTCTCTTTGTTGGACGAATGTAGTATACATATCCATATACAGTGAACTCATTTTTATCAAACCTATCAGATCTCAATGCATTTAAATGTTTCCTCGAGATCCAAAAATATTAAAATCACTGTAATATAAGAATAAAAGGAGCGGTACCTAGTTACCTACATATACATGAAGTATGGTCAACCAAGGCACCAAAAAATCTTACCTATCTTGGACGTATAGTACAAAGTATTCAATGAAAGACACACAGCTTGTAACGGTTAATATATTTATTTATAGTTATTCGAAAAACATGTTAAATATGTGTACACCTTTTTCATTTCACGTTTTTATTTTTCAAACTTTTTAAGCAATGTCAGGTAGGAGTATGCTGTTCGACTTAGCTGAAAAAGAAATAATAGTTATGCGTAACTGGAAAGCAAAAGGTTCTTTCCAACAGCATATCTTGTACCGTCCACTGAACCGTCACGAAACTGTTCGGATCGTTTGTGGTGCGCATGCGTTGATTTTGGATGGTTTTGTGACCTTATAAACAGGAAAATCTGTTGGAATGGTTCTTTCTCTTATTTCACTGGACTCGTGTCAGTTCTGACAGCTATAAAAAAAACTAACCTCGATTTCATTCCAAAAGCCATCATCAAAAGCCAAGACGCCAAGAGCTTTATTAAAATTGATCGGGGCCTGAGTTTTCTGACGATGACTTGGTGTTAGTCTATCAACCAATTTTAGCCATGAATAATGGTTGCTACTCACAACCAGGTAGGTATTCCTGTAGCTCTATAAACAAAGAACCTGGGTTATGTTTTCCATAAAAATGACCCAATTTATCATAACATGTCATGTATATAACATTATTGTTTGATTCCATTTCCATTTTTGGCTTTGGTGAAGTTTCGGCCAACAAACAAGCCAGCCAAACAACAAGCAACAGCAAAAACAAAAGAAGCAAAATCAAATCACACTCAATATCAATACTCAAGACTCAAGGAAGCAAGAAAACAGAAGGCGCATAGAAATGACAAAATGAAATTTTGCGCCAAGCGGGCGATTTACTTTCTACTGCGCATGTCAGTCCTCACAGTCCTTACTCTGGACCAAGTACCGATTTGACCGTACAGAAACCGTCCCATGAACGGTAACGAAATCTGTTGGAACGCTTTATGGACCGTTTCATGAACGGTCACAAAACGTGTTGGAACGCATTTCACGTTCTGCGCATGTCCGTGACGATACATTGTACGGTATTTAGGCCTGTTGGAAAGAACCTAAAGTGAACTGTCATTCAAATAGTGTACATTACCGCCAACGCAATGTAGGTAATTGGAATTAACTAGGTAATATAGAGGGTACAGGACAAAGGATTTAAAAATGGCTAGTACTCTTCCCCTATCAGGGTGAGGGCGCAAGCGGTCGTCGTGATACCGTTCTACTCGCGAATTTCTAGCATTTTCTTACCAGTTGAAATTTTAGAGCTATGGACGGTTGAGCGCCGCGATTACAAGTACGACAATTTAATCCGAAATAGTGCATCTGTTTCAGCTGTACAGTGTGAGCTTTCCTCCAGCTTTTCCTGGATCGAAGTTTGCTTTGAAAAGCATGATATATCAACTGTCTGCGAAGAAATCACAGAGGTTCTTCACGTCGGTATACAAGCATAGCATCCCGCATACAACCAAGTCATACAAACTAGGTCCCAACGGCTGATTTGATAAGTCCTGTGCTGTCATATTATGTCCCTTATTATTTACACCAATAAACATAATTATTATTAATACAGCTCGTCTGCAAAAAGTTCTGGGTGCCCGAACTTACAAAATCCCACCATCGAAAACAGACAGGCCGATATTGAGTCGAGGAGTAGATACAATGAAAATGTCGTACATGCAAAAAGCCAATATGTTGCCAAAATGAAAAATAAGGTTATGTCACATCCCAATGGCAGCCGTTTCTTCTGGAACCTTGCCAAACAAATAGAGGGTAACTTCTCGAGGAGCAGTTTCCCGCCGATCATCATGTAAAAACAGCTTGCATCCAGCTGGTGTCGAAAAAGTATCCAAAACGGATCCAACTAACTTCATACCTATAGCTCGGCTCTCTGTAATCAGTAAAGTTATGAAAAAGTGCATCAGCCTAGAGCCTATGAAATACCTCCACCACTTAATCAACGACAGACAATTTGGATTGCTCTTCCTTCCACAACTTCAATGCTGGGGTTTCGTAGGGATTGGTATTAGCTCCGACATTGTTCCTGCTCGATATCAATGATCTACTATCTAACATTACAAACCCAACCCCTAGTTTTGTGGATGACAGTACCTTGCATGCAGGCATGATGAGCAGTAGACCGATCTCCGTGGCCGAGCTGGAACAAAGAAGACTGGTAGTGGCTGCTTCACTTTCAAAGGATCTGGAGACCATTACCGCTTAGGGCTTCAGGAAATGGTAAAATTTAATGTGTTCAAGACCCTACTACACGCTATCAAATAAGAAGTGCCCAAGCAAGTACCCTGTTCTTATGAACAATTACGCTCTGCCAAGGAGTTACTCATTCAAGCTTTTAGGAGTCAACATTACAGATCTTCAGATCTGGCACGAACACGTTGCGTCAATTGCAACAACTGCTGGTAAAAAGCTTGGGTACCTATTCACAGCCAGAAAGTACTCCTCACCATGTAACCTACTTACACTGTATAAAGCTCAGGCCTGGCCTGGGGTATTGCTCTCATGTCTGAGGAGTTGCTGGCCCTACTACCCGGTCTATACTGGTAGCCGTCCAGAGAAGGGCAATTCGACTAATTAGTGACCTGGTCTTGACGCGGCACCACCATCAGCCGGTTTCTCACCGGTGTGCTTTGGTGACCTCTCACTTTACTGCCGGTATTTAAACGGAGTCTACTCTTCTGCATCTTATCCTAAGACGGTCGTTCTTCATATATCAAGAGCTGAGCATTTATTCTCAGGGTGTTCAAGGCTTGGAATGGACTCTGAGAGATGTGTATTTATTAATTCTGCGGATGTTGGCCTATTCCTTCGATCATATATAACTAGATAAGTAATGGTAGCTATTCAACACAGTGATTTTTTGCTTGCATCATCTTAGTGGATTTTGTAAACATCCAAGATGTTTACCCTAGACAGGACATAGGCGGGTGCTTATACATTTGAAAGGGGGTCACGAACTTCTATCTAGGATTGATATGTAAATGTGTTCAGTGTCGTCAGTCCACTTTTAACAAAACAATATACTGAATATGGGAGTTGATTGTTAGCTCTCTTACATCAAAATACTTATGAATGAAGCACTATACAAAACAAACATTTTATTAATCCTTTAAAAGTAATAAAGTAGCTTACAGTTGAGGACAAAAAAGACATCCGAACACTGGATCTACAACCAAAAGGATATAGATTGATAGATAATCTTTATTGGTTCCAAATAACCGTATTAGGGTATAGAACTTGTCAAAAGAATAAGACGAATTACATACATAAAATAAAATTAATGAAAACATACGAATTGTATACTCATCGATATATTCGTCAAATTGCGTGCAATACATATTCACGTTAAAGGTTCAACAGTACTTCATATGAAACAAAAGTAAATAAACTGAGCAGTTATCACAGTACTAGTTGATCATTCAAGAATCCTTGCAATTCATAGTATGCCTTATCTAACAGAAAGTTTCTGATTATGAATTTCAATATATTCAGTGGACTAATACAGAGTACAGACAACTTATTCTGAAACTTTTCAATTGAATATTTAGCCATTTTAGCACTAAGTGAAAAGTTCATCGCATAATAAGCTACTTTACTTTTCTGATGATTAGACATTGTAAGTGGCCTTCAAGCAAAATTTATTATTTTTGAAGTAGGTCTGTATGTCCTAAGTTAGAACTTACATCAGCTCGTGCCTTACCTATTTCAAGATTATTCATCTACAAGCTATACTTCTCATTGATTTTTAAATAAAATGGTTTTGGTGAATATATTTCTGATCCTTTCAACTGACTTCAACTTAGAGGTTTCATGGTGAAATCTTAAACTAAAATATTTTTTAAAACAAGCTTTATTAGATCAAGACAGTGCTCCTGATCAGATAAATGATTGTCAAATGTGTCAAAAACTGTATAAGGCAGATTCCTCATTGCATGATGTAACAAAAAGTCGGTACTTTTAAAAATCGTGGACTCAGTTTTTTAAAAGATAACTGGACTTTGAGATATTTTTTCGCAGATCTACAAATATTTATAATAAACTGAGATGCATTTGTTAACTGCCCATAATTATGCTTTTTTCAAATGGAAACCTGATAAAGGAACGTCAGGCGCTAAGAGACTGTTGCAAGGACATACCGTAAAGTTACGCCACTGCAAATGTGACATAAACATTACTTACGTGTGAGAAGATCGACCCTCACCAGGTATATGTTCCTTTTTGCACAGAGAACAGGTTCCAACCATTGTTTTTAATCACAATTTGCACAATACTACTCAAAACACACTCAGCCACCAACAAATCTTTAAATGATGCCTAAATGCTGGCCGGTTAACCTTTGTCTCTTTCTTCGTTGACAGACAAAGCGCGCCAAATTTAAAATCTACCAATGTATACGCGAGTTGACGCTTATGTGTATCTATCCCTGTCTTGGACTCAGAACTATCCTCTGCATAATTTATCTAGTTATATATGATCGAAGGCCTATTCAAATCCTGCATTAGCAAACTTCCCCTAACATAATCTTTTCGCAGCAACCGCGGTACTCTGATATTTAGGCTCTGCCTACGCGGTCTGCTCAGCTACAGAAAAGAGCTTCGTCGCCACTTCAACATTACTAGGTATCAAGCTATCCCTACTCGAAGGACCAGCGTTTATTGGGTTGAAGCACTTCGCATCCGAGGTGTACTGATCAACAAAAGACCACCTGGGCCGGTATTCTTGACCGCTCGCGTGGAGCGATAACGCTGCCTTTAAATGCGAGGGGAGCGAAAATCACTGCTGTTTAGATTCTCACATCCTCTCCTCACAATTGAAGCGCTCGCGTCAAAGGGGAGTGCTTTATGTTGCTCGTGTCACTGGTGTATCAATGTGAATAGGTTATCACCGACGATTAGGGTACCTTAAGTTGAGATGTGTGCTCTTATTTATAATTATTATGCTTTATAGTGGACGATCCTGTATGTATTGGACTGTTAAACCAAGAAGAAGCATAAAAACATGTTTCATCAGAGCTCCATCGAGTTATTTTAAGAGGCCCTCTAACACAGTGCTTTTCAACCTTTTCCATAACACGACCCCCCTAGTATTAAAAAATATTTCTTGATTCCCGACCCTTTTTTTCATGTATGTTAAAAATATTTAAACCGTACAAAACTTTTAGGCGTTTGCGTTATTATAATCTGCTGGAATTATCTGCCAATGGGTTGTTACGCTGGGAGTTCAAATCTGGAAATTTTGATACCTTCTGGTTGAAAAGAGAAAATAAGTGCACGGAATTAACAATCGAGGCTTTGAAGTATTTCATTCCATTTTCTACCTTGTACTTGTGCGAGCGCGCAATTTTATGGCCCAAACAAGAAGTAAACTTAAACTCGCCTAAATTTGGAAAACGATTTAGTATTTGATATTGCAAATCGGATCCGTTATGGGAGAAATTGGTTAGACAAAGTCAAGCGCAACCTTCACATTAAAATGTACCTTTTTGAAATGTATAGATTTTTTTACCGAGTTCCCACTACTAACAAAACTCGCTGAAAACTAGTTCAAAAGGTTATTTAGATTAACAAAACGAAGCTTTGGATATATCTTGGACACAATTAGCATTTATCTGGATGACCCTGTAAAAACTACAGATTTATATCCTCAACCAACAGTAAAAATTTTGGTTTACTACTTTTCAGTGATTTTATAAAAAAGTTTATAGTTTAATGTACTGATATATGATTCGAAGTTATAATATGAACTATAGCTAAAGTATAATCGCTGTGATTATCGTTATTTAATTTCAAAAAAGAATATTGGTATCGAAATAGAAAACAACAGTTCTTTCACATTAATGGGGGCCAAATTCGCCGCTAATTAAATCAGATTTATCCTGAATGTTGCTTTTTGGTTGATACTAATTTTCATGTTTAGAATAGTTAGTTCAACCTCGATCGATGTATATCACCGACAATTATTATTTATCGTCTGTGATGTATACGATACTTTATCAAATGAACAAATTGGTTATGTTTTGTCAACTTGACGTTTTGTTCGGACATTTTACATCACTACGCGATGTTGGCGAATCTCAATGCTCGCTTTCCAAATTTGCGAGGGGAGCGGTAGATGAGAATCTAGAAATGCCATATCACTGCAAATCATATCGCTCCTTTGACGGATGGCTCGCTTGCGAGGGGAGCGAGTTGGGAATACCGGCCCAGGAGCTTCACGAATAGTTCGAAACCCTGAAAATGTGCAACGCGATCAACAAGCCCTTCGGCACAGCCCGACTCGATCTGCTGGGCAATATGCTGCTCGATTATGCACAACGAATGAAAATTGAACGTGATATGGAAGCAGTTATCGAGCAAAATGAGAACATTTAATTCATGCGTGATGAAGTTCACTTGCATCTTAATCGCATGGCGGTGCTCAAGCGGCTCCATAATGTCAGCTGGTAACAAAACTCCCGAGTGGAAAGTTCTCGTCCTGATAGTGGGAGGATAATAGCCATTTCAAACAAGCTCGTCCTTTATGATGGACCCTGTACTTGGTACTTGAAACTATAAGAGAACGTTTTGATAAGTCGGTGACTTTTAAGGGATTTTTTGGGAAAAACATAATTTTACTTCTTTTAGGTCGATACATCTAGCTCCTATTTCTGTTTTGTTATTTCTCCAAAATGACAAGATTTTACAAAGATTACAACACAGCGTTAATTGGGGAGCTAAATACGGAGAATATAAATTTTCCTTATGAAATTACACTTTTTTCAGCTAGAAATAGACAGTTCCGCATCAAATGTGTCCAACATCTGTGAACGATATTCGCAAGTGATCCTTTTATCTTTCTCATTGGTAACAAAACTCCCGAGTGGAAAGTTCTCGTCCTGATAGTGGGAGAAAACTAGCCATTTCAAACAAGCTCGTCCTTTATGATGGACCCTGTACTTGGTACTTGAAACTATAAGAGAACGTTTTGATAAGTCGGTGACTTTTAAGGGATTTTTTGGGAAAAAAATAATTTTACTTCTTTTAGGTCGATACATCTAGCTCCTATTTCTGTTTTGTTATTTCTCCAAAATGACAAGATTTTACAAAGATTACAACACAGCGTTAATTGGGGAGCTAAATACGGAGAATATAAATTTTCCTTATGAAATTACACTTTTTTCAGCTAGAAATAGGCAGTTCCGCATCAAATGTGTCCAACATCTGTGAACGATATTCGCAAGTGATCCTTTTATCTTTCTCATTGTAAACAATCTGAATGACAACTCGCGTATCCTGGAAAATTGTGAGTATGGATTTGTTTGACGACAGAACCATCTTATTCTCCATCGAGTCGTGTTCGCGCAAATAAGCCCAGTGCTTGGAGCATTGCCTTAGTCTCTGGTATAGTCTGATGGACAAACATCTCATCTACGTTAACGAAATGGCGTAAAAATCCTCTGATTTGAATATCCTCAAACACTCATTGACGTGATCACTTTTATGGTAGATCACGAGTAACAGCAACATCCATCACTCAGAGAGCTTTTCGTATCAAATGTGATACACAAAGCCTCAACCTAGTCATAAACACTCAATTTTCGGTCGTACAATAATGGTTCAATATGTTTATGGGATTTTAACCATAATTTCTAGCATCACTTCTTCTTTTGGCCGACCTAAATCACTTCTGTTCAGACACCACTTTATAGTCATAAAAATTTTTAAAAATTAGAATATCTATTCCCCCTTCTTGCTTCTAATATCGGTTCTTTAGCATTTTGTGATGTCTACATAATGAAAATACACGCCACTCATTTCCGTCGGTCTGTCTGTCGGTCTGTCTGTATGTCTGTGCGCGTTTTTCTAGCCTCATAATCTCAGTAACCGCTGCATGGATTTTGATGAAATTTGAGCAGCAATATGCTGTGAGATCGTAGTAGGTAACGCTAATTAGTAAAAAACGAAAAATTTCAAATATTCCCCAAACTTCGTTTTTAGGCGTTTTAGGTGTTCCTGATCATTTTCTACTTTTTTGAGGTGGGGTGAAAATTGGGGTATTTGGGGGTTGGGGGGTTGTAAAATTGAAAAATTTGTTGTAATCATAATAGACTGCCCACTGGCCTGTGAAGGAATATCTAGCGACCTAAATAACTTTTTTAGGTCTATCCGAACATTGCCTTATGCCTATTACAGAAACCAAAGGACTTAGAATTTTTCCGATGTGTAGCTTTAGATCGTTCTGTATTTTATAATGTGGCAACTACTGAATTGAAGTTAATAAAATTTCGGCGCATAATTATTACTACTTTGGCAAGGATGGAAAACGCGTATGATTTTTAAAAATCATCTCAAAGGCGGCGCAGCAATATTAAAAAAAATAAAAATATGAAAACAGCTCAAACTTCGTTTTTAGGCATTTTAGGGGTTCCTGATCATTTTATACTTTTTTGGGTGGGGGTGAAATTAGGGTAGTTGAGGGGTTAGGGGTTGTAAAACTGAAATCTTTTTGTATTCATAATAGGCTGCCCATTGACCTGTGAAAGGAAGACCTATTGGCATAAATTCTTTAGGAGCTCCTGCTCACTTGCAAAGAACTAGCTAGAGATGCCTTCCACAATTCCACATAAATAGTACAAAATCACACACACATTACGGTGATACAAGTTTATTATTTTTCCCATACCATGAAGCTACAGTCTGAAATCCCCTTGTAACCAATTCATCGCTCACAAAAAAGTGTGTTCTGCCGCTATGTCTTTCTTTCACAGCTCTATGGACAGCCAGTTTCAGCCCCACCCAAAAAAAGTAGAAAGTCATCGGGAACCCCTAAAAACACCAAAAAACTAAGATTAAGCTGTTTATATTTTAAATCCCTTGGTTTATGTAAAAGACAAGGCAAAGTTCGAATGGACCCAAAAAAGTGTATTATTCCGTTCACAGGTCAATGTACAACAAATATAACAAATTTTTTAGTTTTAAAACCCCCTACCCCCAATCACCCTAAATTTCGCTCCCACTCAAGAAAAGTAGGAATATTTTATTCAGATTAAGCCGTTGATAGAGTTGATAATAGGAAGAATAGAGGACGGAAATTGATTAGTTGTTTTTAGCCCCTTCGCGAGGTTTCCGCGGTTTAGGTACAGCGACCACCCTGGCTTTCAGCCACAGTTTTGGTTCTGTTTATACAGTTACCGGAGCCGGGATTTCGCCAGTGATCCTAGTTGTTGGATGAATTAGTTGACTATATGATCAGGATCTTTCCTAGGAATTAGTGAATTAATAGCCAATTCTAATTCTGTTAGAGTAAAATAAGGTTCTTCCTGACCATTCTCCAATGTTTCGACCTTGTGTAGGAAGTAGTTATCTTAATGTTTTGATCCTGCTGTATATTCTACAGAAGTTGGTGTGCAATTTGGTTAGCAGTTACATTAAAAATATGTTTATGGTCTGCTGGGCCGCTGGAAAGTTTTTTGATGAGGCCTCAAGTTTTCCTGCCATTGTGCTTCATGTCCACACTTTCCAGATTCCACTTTTGTTGTCCGGTTGAGAAGTTTCATCGGCAAAAGGGTCATAAACGAATTGTTCTAGATATTCGTCATAGATGTCTTTGTTCTCGTCAGACAGAGCATGGACACAGAAAGTTCAGTGCCCTAGGAAGAGACTGTCTTACAGAAATATTGGCGGCGGAGATAATAACAGCAGCGTTTGTTGCCCAACAGAAATTTCCATTTACAGGGCAAAATTTAATGTATGAGAAAGAGCCAATGCCAAAAGATATGTACTAAAAGTACATGTGCTCAAGGGGCTCAGTGATTAGATTCGAGGACCCGTGATCGGAAGGCCCCGGGTTCGATTATTGTTAAAGGCGAAAATTTATTTATGGTGAAAGGGGTTAAACCTCAGACAACAAGTCTGCTATGTCATCTAGTAGACATCGGACACATCAACATAACTCACCTATACCTACTCAGTGGTGACGAAAGACCTTCCTGCCCAACATGCAGCATTAACAGTCGAACATAGTAATTATGTTGATTTTCACCAACAGTCGTGGTATCAATAGGACTATCATTAAATGATTTTTTGATCGCAATCACACCCCCTGCCACCAGTACATACATGCAGCACTTCTAACGTGCGGTTCTTCCTAAATACCTAATAGGTGCCTGAGCAAAATTCCTGACTATTATATTTTAGCCATGTTTCACTAAGCACTAAGAAGTTGTAGTCACTCACAGTTTGCGAAGGATGAAATTAATCAATTTTTGAATCCAAAACTCTTAAATTTTGATAATAAATACAAAGTCCAACGTCACGAACACTGCTGGGCTGATTCAGTTTAAAGGTCCTATTTTAGGAACATTGCTAATATTGGTTTCACCTGCACTCTTATGATCGACCAACTACTGCTTGATAGTTTTATAGTACTCAATTTGCCTCATAGTACGATCTTGAGAAATGATGATATTTTTATAATTTCTATTATTTTTCAAACTCCAGACTTCTTTGATATATTGCGGAAGATGTCACCATTCTAAAATATTACTTTGACTAGTCTCACTTTTTTACCAGAATATCATCCAAGGCGAAACAGTTTCATTTCAGGTAATGCCAAATCGGGAGGAATATATTACAATATTTCTTCAGCCGCAGTTTTATCTTCTTGCATTTTACGAGCAGGGGGTTTATTTTGATCGGGTTCTTTGATGTTGAATATAACAATGTTGTTTCTCCGTTTCTGCCTTTTTGGCCACTCCAGCAACAACGTCTTCAAATACAAATTCCGGTTGTTTGGTATTCTTTGGATTTTCAGCTTTCAAGTCGTTTACCTCATTCTACAATTGGATAATAAGGGACTCAAGATCCTTGCTACCTTTCCAGATTTCTCTGCAGTCTGCAGCAAGTATAATCAAGTCCATTGTAGAGTTTAGGGTGCCTACTTCGATGGCAGTGATATCTACACAGCTATGCTTGTTGAATTTCTCCTTGCACACAGAACAGGTTATCTCAAATGGAGGTGAAGTTTTTATAGCTTTTAGGGGTTGGTTAAGGGGCAAAGATTTCCGAATCTAGAATTTCAGCCAATTTTATCCATTCAGACTTGATAAAGTTACCAAGGTCTCTTGAGGAACACGAAAGAGTATCCTCAAAGAGTGTGCACTACAAACATTCGGGCGTCCTCTGGGAAATGAATAATTTCGTTAATATTCTACGATTTAATCGAAATAAACGTCTATTGAAATAAAATTAATTGTAGCTCCAAAGATATCCATTTTGCGCCTTGAGTATTTTTGAAATCTAGTGTTAGAGGCGATTTCAAGTTTAAGAAAATACTAAATTTGAATATCCAAATGTTTAACAGAGAGACAACAGCATAATGAGCTCCAAAAAGTACATTAAAAGGATTCTTGTGCGTATGATAGAACCCTAGAGATAATTTTTTTTATCTGTATGTTTAAAAGCGCGAGATATTTTTTAGTTTTACCAGTACAGCAACCCTAACTGCTTGAGCAATGAAATTTTTCAACCAGGAAAATATTGTTTTGCAAATTTGCAGGAAGGTAGATCTTCAGAACTCGTACCGAAACAAATAGAGGAATAGACATCGTGAAGAGTCCTCCCCCCAACTTCATCTCCACAGGCCTCTTTGTAAAAGTCATGAACAAAAGCAGTACTTTCTTCGTTGCCATGTTGCTTCCAACCCAGTTTGAGTGGAAGATAGATGCGGTGATACCTTCGCTCTGAAAATTTAAGTAAGTGTATTTTGTAGTTTTTAGGAAGTAGGAGCATACGAGTATGTATCGCAAAATAACGGGACTGGTTAGGGTATAGTTATAGCAGTTATAGTGCTACAGTACAAAATATTAAACTCATTTTTCTAGTGACCGCAACTATACATTACGGTTGTTCTTTGTGGATTTCGGTCAATAATTTAAGAGCTTTAAGATAGATGTTGATGGCTGTAGTCTATGGATGCAAAAATTAATACAGAACTTACTTTAGATAAATTTAGTAGTGGTCATCCTGGATGGATTGCAGTTTACAATAAAAAAAGGTAAAAATAAATCTATCAATTTTCTTGACATTTTCATTTCTTATAATTTAAAAATAACTCAGGAGATATTAGTATAAGTTGGTGTACAGACGAAATATGGTCTGGGAGATATATATGTGAATTATAACTAGTTTGTTCCAAAAATAAAATTAATTGGGGTTTTGAGGGTATTGAATGACCTTTGCTTTCGAAAAGAAATGTCTCTTTATGCTTTTTACTGCGAAAATATTACGCCTCAAGCAAATAATGCTCATTTCATTTACCTTGTCAATGATTTCACAAAAAAAGTTGGTTTTTGTATGAAGTCAAAGGCACTATAAAATATTAAATAAAATAATGACCTCATTAATGTAGCAAAAACTGTGGGGTACTATTAGGAAAAAAATAGGGGGTAAGTTTTGGGGGTTGAAGTAAAAAAAACCTTTCGAAAGCATGGTATGATAGGTCATTCGGCACCCTTGAAAGGTCCACTTAGTTTATTTATCTTTTTTTCTTACGAAAATATTACGCCTCAAGCAAATCCTTATTTTATTTATTTTATGCTTATGACTAAACTAAAAAAATAGGTTTTGTATAAAATCAAACGTACTACAAGGTTTAAAATAAAATAGTGACTTAATTTGTGTAGGAAAAACTATTAGGTGCCATTTGAAATAGGAAAGTTGGGGGCGAGTTTTAAGCGTTGAAGTATTTTTTTTACGAGAGTTGCTCTATATACCCGCAGAACCTTTCTGTCACTTGCTAATTTTTTTTGGAGGCATGGTGTGATAGACTCTGTAGTATTTCCAAACATTCCGCTCAATTTTCGTTTGAACATTTCTTTGTTACGAAAATACCACGTGTCAAGGAAATTCAGAGGTCTACCACCTGTCAAGCGTTGTCGGTCGAATATGTTAACAACCTTCTTTTTCGAAAGTATGTAAACACTAACTATAAGATTTAGTATAAATATAAAAGGTCTGTGGCCCCAGACAAAATCTTAAATTAGTGTTTCATGTTACCAGATTACAGATAAATGGTTCCCAAGAAGTGTTGTTGAAACAATTCGCTTAATATTATGTATTTTGCCGTGCTTACCTTATATATCAGCTCGTTTCCAAACCAACAGTGACTAAATAATACTAGGGTAACACAGAGAAAGAACGGCACCATAAATAACAGATCATCTACGGTTACCTAAAAAGAAATTTATTATAAGCAACAAAATACATAACGTACTGAACTTATCGTTAAGGTATTTTAAAACGTTATCTAAACTTAAGCAGTAACAATTACGTCTATCAAATTATTGTGGTCGTCTCAAAAGTTCGTAACATTTTGAATTTCTCACGCAGTAGCTTATAGGAAATATTGTTAACGTAGCTCCCATATGTTGGTAGACTATATAGTGTCAAGCTCCGTCATTTATGTTAGCTTGACAGACATTGGAAGTAGATGTTCCAGCAGCTCGTATTAACGAACATGGACGTGCTCATGGACGTTAGTCCATAAATATGGGGAAAAGTTACTGACACCAAGAAAAGGCTCGATAAATACTATAGGGTATCTGCACCAGCAATTACAATGGTTAAAAATTGGTATACTGAGCTCCGCTACGGCTGCACTAGTACAACAGACACTAAACTTTGAAAACAAGTCATTGTGCCAGAAAAAAATCGATAAGCTCTATGGAATGATATTGGACCATCCAGTATTGTGCATGAGGTGGCAAAGGCTGTAGGTATTTTCAAATGAGAGGGTTAATTATGCAGGGTGGGTCAACAGTGAGTGGATAGAATATTGTGGGCTTACTAGAACATATCTCAAAAATCTGGCGCTTGAGGGCTATAACGTTAAAATACTTTCACTTAAATATGAAGTTTGTATAGGGTGGTTCGTATCAAACTTGTATTTTTTATATAGAGCTCCCTGTATATTATTCCATATTGGGATTACTTGGTGATTTCTAGTGTAACTTTATGTATCATAATATGAGACATGAACCGCTTAGACGAAAATCACCATTCTTGGTATAAGTAGATATCTGAAAAATTTGAATATCGCAGCAATTATAAAACTTAGAAGGCTGTGACTTTGCGGTGCGACTAAGCATGAACTCACCTCAAATATGAATTCTTTTTATACTTGGAGTGACCAGTATATTAATTGAGAAAACTTCAATCACAGGCAACTTGAGTTTTACCAATGGGAGTTTCTAGTTTTTGTCATACGATCAAATGCTAAATTTGATAATCTTTATAAGTATACGTAAATAGGAATATCAATACCAATCTTTATTGGTTTTTATCGTATTAAAAATGTTCAGTCAAACCTAGCAGGCCATAAAAAATAAACAAAAGCCAACTAACTTAGCGGAAAGATGCAAACGAACTAGAGTAACGAGACAAGATTTTTAAAATTTATTACAACACGTCAGCTCTATCCGAAGAGAACAGCAATAAGGTATCTATCTATTACTATTTCATGTGAAAATAAAAAGGTGCAGCCCGGGCTCCGACACACCTAAGTAGACGAAGGGACCGAAGGATGCCTGCCCTCTGTATTCTGGTGGCTAAGGTGTACGCCGCCGCACGGTACACCGGCATTTTGTGAAGTGCAGAGAGCAGCGTGTTCCTCATTCCACCTAGTGATCCAACTGCTATAATCAGCAGACTTACAATGTAATCTGGCCAGAGCCTTTGATCCGCTGTTCTCCCTCCTTAGAGACGATGTTCACCTCGGCAGGTGCTGAAAACTCTATAACGAACATCGTCTTCTGTTGGTGGTCGAGAAGGACTATGTCGGGCTTGTTTGCCTGTACAAGCTCGAGCGTGGGGAATGAGTGGGTCTAGTAAATCCGGCAACTCTGGTTCTCTACAACGGACTCTATATACTCTGGAGCGTATGGCAGCACCGGTTTCTCTTCGATCCTCGTATATCGACTCTCATATGCAGTAGCATATAGAACCGCTCTCTTCTGATTAGGCCAACCGAACGCACCGTGGCGTTCCCCCAAGAAGTCTGCTGCTATTTAGCAGCGATTTTCTTTGGTTTGCCGTTACCTTCGGATACCAGATGGCACACAGGCAGATCTTTTCTGTCGTCTACTCTCTTATAAAAACTAACTTACACACTTGTAAAAGATGTACACAAAAGTTATCTTTAAGTTGGCAATTTCGGTGACCTCGGCGGTTCTAGCTGGACAACGAAAATACCTAGATGATCTTCCGAAATGCCCCAAATGCTCTGATGTAAGCCCTAGTTGGTATGCTTGTCCCGATTTCTAATAGTCTGGTTGCGAGAGCCTCAATTCTAATAGTCCGGTCGGAAGACTCCGTTCAGCATTAGCTAGATAGCATTGGTGATTCAAAATAGTTCAGGCATATGCCTCACACTTAATTTCGTGTTTACTGAATTGATAACGATGCAATTAGTGTAACAATTTTGAAAATTCCTAATATAATCGTATGAGTTTCAGGTGCATAAAGGCAGGTCTGCGGTGCGGTGACAGTCGTTGAGGATACCAAGCCATCTATGTGGTGCATTATATTATGGGCATGGAAGAACATGGTAAACTGCTGTGATAGTGATGAGAGGATCTTTTCCAAGAAATAGGCAATATAGATGGATATCGTGCACACTGCATAGCGAGCGGCTTCATCAGCTGTTGCGTCACCTTTTATGCCGACATGAAGATGATTGACTTTCAAGAATCAAGAAGTAATTTCACCGTTGTATCATTTTGGTTCAGTGGGACGTTGCTCTCCTTTCAATTTGGCAGTCCAGCAAATGAGTCATTTACGATCATGACTACGTTTCACAGAACCTCAGAGGCAAGATCTTTGAACATGCCTGGTTGCTTGTCACCTACTTCTGTCTTATATCTTGGTTTTACCTGATCCAATAACACGCAGACCATTAACATATAGGCAGCATCCAATATTAAGGTTTATCCCCTCAGCGATGCTATTGATGACAATAAGAAAGTTAATACAACTCAGCGTCGATCTTGCAATATACCTTTTTCTTGAATCCGAGGGGATGATAAACTGTTGCCCAGACGAACTTTGAGGTAGCAATCAGACAGGAATGACAATGTCACTAGTGGAAGGTTACCTCTGTCCCCATTCATGCAATGGCTGTAATATGTTGTATTATGCTGTCATGTTATAGGTCTTCTCAATGTCAAAAAAAGACGACCATCGTGTGTAATTTGTATTTGGATGCTTTTTGTATTATTGTATGCATATACATCTCCATAATAGACACCAATTTGTATCATACAACGACTACTTATCACATATTTATATAGCTCCTTCTGGCGTGCCTCAAGGGTCCAACGTCAGTCCTTTACTCTTCTTATTTTTTATCAACAAACTCACAAGCTCATTAAAATGTAATACTCTTCTTTTCGCGGATGACCTTAAGATTTTTAGATAATCCGCAAGCAACTGATGATAACGGGCAAATTTTGGAAATGGAGGTGTCATATTCAATTTGGGACACATAGTTCCTCTATAACTGCTTCTGTGCATTATATCGGGTTTGAGGACGTTTGTGTTTGAATTTTATCAAATTATCTATAATGTGATGCCTCTTCAAGACATTGAAAGCTTAGACCTGAGTTTCGTCACAAACATCAGAATCCCACGAGGGAACACATCGATCACCGACATTACCACCACTAAGGCATGTATTTGGGGGGAGGTCTAGGGGGTCCGGACCCCCCCCCCCCGAAACGTTATATAATGCCATCTAAAAAAATGGAATCCACAAATTTGCACCCCCCCCCCTCTCCGATGAGAGCAAATTTGAGGTGGCCTCTCTAATCTGGACCCCCCCTAATGGTCAAGCAAGTGACACCCATTATCTGGACCCTCCCCAAAACCAAATCCAGGATACGTGCCTGCCACCACCGAGAGGAATACTGAGTTCAGCTACTTGATTAATAAGGGCATCAAGAGCTTCTAAGGTCATTTTGCGACTTTCATGTCGCTTAGTAACCCACTCATTTTGATTCATTTAATTTTCTTGAAATGTTGAATCAAATAGCCTTTAAAAAACTATGGAAATAACTGCACTCATATGCCAGCATAACAGTAGTATTTTTTTAAATAGTATCAACATCATTTTAGTGGAGGCCATATCACTAAATCAGAATTTCTGAAAGAGAAATGGAACGACTCAAATATATAAATTTGGCTGTACTGTGTGATCAACGTAAATATCATATTTCTTTCTTTTACGACTTGTTTTATTTTATATGTAAAGGAAGCGGCATATAATTTATATTCACTTAATACCCTATTTATCTGCTTCATAAAACTTATAAATACAACCGGCAACAGCAAATTTTATTCCCCGACTGTCCAGCATCAGGATTGCATAATCGCAGCAGACAATATTTAATGTCCCTGTTATGCTTATGTTTTCTATCCCTTTCTAGACTCGACATGATGATGATGATCGCTACCTGAGAAAACCTCCCGCTCCCCTTCCTCATACCGCGCTGGTCAATTTACGATGGCCACACAGTACCATTCTAGAGACTTACCTTCATTAGACTGAATAGAGAGGTGCAAAGAACTGATATTCCAGTGAAGAAAATTGCAGATAGTCCAACTTTAAAAATATTTTGTACTTTTTCTGATAGTCTGAAAGAAATGTCACTCATGAGAACATTTATCAGAGATACGTATAGACTCGCTTCCAAAATACATGTACCCAAATACCAATTATACTATAAAAAATGAAGTCAAGTTGATTAACTCACTACTTCCCACACATTATGGTGATGCCAGTTTATTATTTTCTCATAGCAAGAAGCTATAGTCTGAGATCCCCTTGCAACCAAATCATCGCCCGCCCGACCAAAAAAAGTATGGTATGCCGCTGGGTCTTTTTTCACAGGTCAATGGATAGCCTATTATGAATACAAAGAAATAGTGAGTCTTATGACCCCCCCCCCCAACTACCCTAATTCCACCACCGCCCAAAAAAATTAGAAAATGATCTCGAAACCCCTAAAACGCCTAAAAACTAAGTTTGAGCTGTTTCTATATTTTTAGTTTTTTTATTATTGGTGCGCCGCCACTGACACGATTACTACAATCTATAAACGTTTTCCATCCTCGCCACGGTAATAGTACCACAGTATTATTTCATTTCATTAAAATCAATCCAATAGTTTCCACACTACACAATACAGAACGAGATAAAGCAATATTCGTATGTATAATATGTCAGAACATTTTAAGTCTATTGGTTTCTGTAATAGGTAAGACAATATTCGGATGGAGGTCTTTTGTTCACAGGTCAATGGATAGCCTATTATGAATACAGCAGATTTTTGAGTTTTACGACACCCAACCCTCCAACCACCCTAATTTCACCCCTACCCAAAAAAAAGTAGAAATTGATCAGGAACCCCTAAAACGCCTAAAAACGAAGTTTGAGCTATTTTTATACTTTTACTTTTCTTATTATTGCTGCGCCGGCGCCGCCACTAACACAATTTCTAAAAGTCATAAACGTGTTCCATCTTAGCTACCGTAATAATACTGTGTAAAAATTTCATTACAATCTATCCAATAGTTTCCACTTTGCAAAATACAGAAAGATCAGATGCAATACTCGTGTATATGTTACGGTTAAAGTGTTTACCTTGATAGTGTATATACTATCTAGCTAGTATATAAACCATCCAAATGTCTTGTTATTTTGATGGAAAATCATAATTCTACTAAAATAGCTATGAATATTGGTTGGTTTGTATACTATCCAACTAGTTTATAAACTATACAAGATATGCCGCTAAAGTATTATACCACAAAGATGTCACACATATTAACCAGTGTTTCTGGTTAGTTTACAAACTATCCACATCATTTGGATAAAGTATGCACCTAATATCTCTAGTACTACATAATATCCAAATCGTTGGTTAGTATGTAAACTAACCAATCCTCTTTGGTTACTTTAGTTTAGAAAAACAATTTTTAATCAATAGTAAAGTTTATTCATGCAATTGCTATAATTACCTAAAAATAAGTAAAACAAACGGAAATACTATTTGTGTAACAAAATATTCATATAAAATTCATATAAAATAAATCTCTAGACCCTGGGCAGCTTTAATGGCATCATAGGTTTCACTCAAACGTAAAATAATCTTTCCAGATGTTATATAAGATTACATAAGATGATTCGATTCTCTGTAAATCATAAGTATTCATTACATGATAATCAATCTTGTTATTAGTGTTAGGTCCTTGTTCGCGTATTCTCTTTATATGTTGCAGAACTACATTATCATCATTGTCGTTCATTAATTTTGAATTTTGGTACTTTTTCTCGTAACATTCTAATAGTAACTTTTCAAATTGCTATTGCTGATCCATTTTTGGTAACTAGATACCTGTTCTTAAACAAATTTTACAAGGCACGACAGTAAACAATACCACCACGTCACACCTGCACTTGCCATAAACATAACCTCACTTTTCTGTTAAACTGACCAAAGAAAATTAGTTAATTTACATACTAACCAAAGAGGAGTGGTTAGTTTACATACTAACCAACGAGTTGGTTATTATGTATTACTAGATATATTAGGTGCATACCTTATCCAAATGATGTGGATAGTTTGTAAACTGACCAGAAACACTGGCTAATATGTGTGATATCTTTGTGGTACATACTTTAGCGGCATATCTTGTATAGTTTATAAACTAGCTGGCTAGTACACAAACCAACCAATATTCATAGCTATTTTAGTTGAAATATGAGTTTCCACCAAAATAACGAGTCATTTGGATAGTTTGTATACTATCCAGCTAGTATATAAACTAGCAAAGTAAACACTTTAACCGTAACATATACATCAGAAAATTCCAAGTCCCCTGGTATCTGTAATAGACAATGTTAGAGTGGACCTAAAAATGTGTATTATGACGCTAGGTCTTTCTTTCACAGATTCCTGGACAAACTTTTATGAATATAACAAATTTTTCAGCTTCACAATCCCCCACCCCCCAACCACTTTAAGTTCACCCCCACCCAAAAAAAAGTAGAAAATGATCAGGAACCCCTGAAACGCCTAGAAACGAAGTTTGAGGAATATTTAATTTTTTTGTTTTTTGCCAATCGCTTCGCCGCCCATGCACCGATTTTTAAAATTATTGGCACATTACCTACTACGACCCCACGGCATATCGCTGGCCAAATTTTATCACAATCCTTGCAGCGGTTACTGAAATTACGAGGCTAGAAAGAACGCGACAGACAGACAGGCCGACAGATAGACAGACAGACCGACAGATAGACGGACATACCGACAGACAGACAGACAGACAGACAGACAGACCGACCGACCGACGGAAATGAGAGACGTGGATTTTCGTTATGTAGACATCATAAAACGCCCAAAAAGCATATTATCTCAAAATCGAAAGGTTTCGCGATCACAATACTCCCCCCCCTCATCTATCGGTGTGGGAAGTAAAATCAGCATTGGTTCCAGAGACACAATTATAACATAACACAATTTTCTGGCGTTACCTATCTCAAATAAACAAGTTTTTCTACGTTCCCTCAAGTAATCAGAATATAGAACCAAGTATGGAGTTTGGGTAGTATTCAAGACTTTTGACCTAACTAAAAAGGTTGGTTTGTATTAGTGTTAAAGACTATGTGAAAGTTCCCAATCATCTTACTAATCAGCCATTGCATGCTCGTTAAAGAAAAGTCGCCATTAGAGGAATAAGCCCTGTTCAAAATGATTGCACCACCTAAATTTTCGATTAATTTCCCATGACTTTTTCACTTGTAGCTCCATTTTCACAAAGCTTTAGCTACATTCTTTGGTTTTGAATCCCATATTTCGAACCTTAAAGCTTGGTATTTGATTCCATATACAGGACGAACCGAAATGCTGTTTCGTTAGCCTAATTTAAAAACGCTCTGTCGAATAATGTTATATTCAGATCTCATCTAGGAAGCAGGATTCAATAAAAACCATATCTTCTCTCTCCCTTGCTTTTTGTTTTGTGTCCATGGATAGCAAAGTTGATTTCTCAGAGCTACATAAGTATTTCTTCAACAATTTACAGTTTGCCTTCCATAACCTCAGCTTACTTTCTGTAGGTACATAGCAATTATCGAATAATATTCATTTTTCTGAAATACCGTCCTCTGCTCATGATATTTAGCTCACCTATTGTTTCAATTTGGATGAGTTGTATGGAGATAAAATAAACTTGAATCATGATGTTGAAAAGTAATGCTTTTTTGTTCTTCCAAAAAGTATTGGTGCACAAATATTGATCATAATAATATTTATCATTCATTATACTTATTTATACAAGTATCGAAATATAGTCAGTAAAATTGTAAAACTGTTGTGAAAAATAGTACAGAAAAAGACGAACACGAGAATACATAAGACAATATGAACATTGCACCATCAATATCAATATCAAAATTATACAGCAAATATCACAATTAGTTTATAACAAATGCATCACTAAATTCAAAATTTAGATATTTACTAATTGAACAAAATGGGTGGGAAATAAAGAAGCGTTATTATTATTTATTTGTCAATGAGTGAATCGAGACTATGGTTTTGAAACTCGATGGAAGTTTATTGTACAGCTTGATAGGCATAACGTGAGGGCTTTTAGCCGTTATTGATAATCGATGTCTTGGTAACCTTAGGCTAGTACTGTTACGAAAATGGAAGGCGAAGTAAGAGGTGTTCTCATATTTTCAGTTTTTTCATTATTGCTACACCGCCACTGACACGATTTTTAAAAACCATATGCGCTTTCCATTGTCACCACGGTAGTAACACCGTGTCTAAATTTAATTAAAATCAATGTCAGGTTACACAGTACAGAACGATCTAAAGCAATAGGTACTCGTATTGATATAGCAGAAAATCCTGAGTCCTTTGGATTTTGTAATGAGCAAGGCAACGTTCGAGTGGTCCTATGAAAAGTATATTATGCCGCTAAGTCTTTCTTTCGTAGGCCTATTAGAAATGCAACAAATTTTTCAATTTTACATTTTTGCATTCCAAATTTTTTATTACTCCGCTTTCTGTCGAGGATAATACCACCTCTCCAGGAAAATTTAGTTTGACGTTGAGAAGTTCGAGGAAGTTTAGGCCCCTAGTGTTCTAAACACCATTTTTCTATTGATTTGAGTGCTACTTGGGTTCGTTCACATAATGTGTTCTCATGTTTGCAGGTAGTCATCCGCACATACTATTTTGTAGAGTCCACTGCTGTTGAGGTGATTGACGAGAGTGTCCAAAACCACGTTCCAAAGCAGTGGTGATAGAACACCTCCCTGCGGACAACCCCAAAAAGAACATCTTTAGCGGAAATGTCCTCTACCTTTAGCATGTCTAACATCTCCAGGTAATATAGGTTTACCAGCTATATTTAACAAATTAGATGAAAGGTTACTTGCTTTAGCATTAGTTTGTTCCTTAATTATTTTCTGTGGGGTTTTTGCTATAATTATAGATTTTAAAATTTATGTAATAAAGTAGTATAGCTTGCATTAATACGTTTCGAGTGAGCTTTCTTGAGACATTGGTATTTATAATAAATATTACGATCATTTGATAGCTTATAAAGCCTGTATATATCTCTAAGTAAGTATTCTTCAAATATTCTGGGACAGCCACTTTTTATTTTTTATTTTGGTCTCTTGTTTTTGCTGTTAGATTTGTATATTTGTAAATGAAACGCTTCGCCTAATATTTGCAAAAAAATTAAACTGCATTATTAAATTTATCACTACTACACTTCAGAATCCTATTAAGGCCAATATATTTGAGACTTCGAGCATGGCGTGATGAAAATCATTGTGTGCTGATACTAAATTTTACGAAGCCGAAAAAACTACAGGATGTACCACGACGATTAAGACAAGCAATATATCGGAAATGGGTAGTAGCACAGAATTATAATTTTGGAGGTTTAAATTAGAACAAACATAGTATCCTTACTTATTATTGCGTTACCCAATGAGGTTTTTTTTTGATCACGTGACGCCCAATTCAAAAATTTTAATGGGACATCCTGTATATTTGTGACTTTTTGTGTTCCTCCCGATAAATCAATTCCAACAAACTAGCACACTTGGGGTCTAAACCTATTAATTCAAGAGCTACAGGTACTTAAAGGACGGTACCACTACCATTGATTATAACATGTACCCCTACAGTTAAATTACTTTGGTAGTGTTTCATAATGGTAGTGGTACAGTCCTTTAAGTACCTGTAGCTCTTGAATTAATAACTTTAGACCCCAAGTGTGCTAGTTATAGGGAGGAACATAAAAAGTCACAAATATACAGGATGTCCCATTAAAAATTTTGAACCGGACGTCACGTGACCAAAAACAAATACCTCATTGGGTGCTACAATAACAAGAAAAGACTATATTTGCTCTAATTTCCACCACCAAAATTATAATTCACCACTACTGCCCAGTTCCGATATATTGCTTGTCTTAGTCGTCGTGGGACACCCTGTATATCAGTTTTATTTACAGGGTGGGGCGATAGTGCGTGGACGGAAGATTGTGGGCTTACTAAAATACATTTTAGAAACATGTTACTTGATCATGGTAGGGAACCTTGACGGCTATAAGACAAAAATAACTTTACTTAAATTTTGACGTTTATACAGGGTGATTCATATCAAACTTACATTTTTTAAATGGAACTCCCTATGTTATTGCATATTTGAATTCCTTGGTCAATTCTAGTGTATTTCTATGTATCATATGTGGAAATTTAAACGAACCGTTTAGGCTCAAATCACCATTTTTGGTATAAGTGGGTATCAGAAAAAAATTGAATATCGCAGCGATTATAACACTTAGAAGGCCGTGACTTTGCGATACGACTAAGCATGAAATGCGTCACCTCAGGTCAGACGGCATAATTTGAATTCTTTTTGTACTTTGAGTAATCAGTGGATTAATTAAGGAAACTGCAATCTCAGATAACTGTTTTTTTTTCAAATGGGAATGCCTATTTTTGTTTATAGAATCAAATGTAAAATTTGACTACCTTTCTAACGCTATAGGATTCTCAATATGAATTTTTTGGTTTTCATTTTATTTCAAATTTTCAGTCAAATCGGTGTCTTTCAAATTTCCTGCGTGCAAGCAACCTAGCAGGCTATAAAAAATAAACAAAGGCCCATTAATATGGAAGAAACGAACTAACTTAGAAGAAAGATGCAAACAAACTAGAGCAGCGAGGCAAGATCATGAAAATTTCTTACAACACATCAGCTCTAACCGAATACAACAGCGGCAAGATATCTAATGTCAATGAGAAGCTGGAGTATGACAGAAGTGTTTGTTTTTCACAGCCTACTAGCTATTGAGGTCTACTAGAGCTTGACAACGCAACGTTCCAAAAGATTAAAAATTTTGAAACAAAAAGAAAACTACCAGCGACTTTTGCTTACAGTCTAACACCTTTAGAATAAAATTCCACATTTAATGGGACACAAAAATTAGTCATTTCCGTTTAGTTAAGTCAAAAGTGAAGATATCTCTAACTGGAGCATTGTGAACATCTATTGACATGATTGCTAGAATTTTTTAATTTCGCTATGTTGTAATTGTGTTTATTTCATGAAGTTTTCTGCAAACTAAATTATGTTTTGCGATTCAAACAGACCACAATTCAAGTTTTGTTTTCCGCGATTTCGCTCATAAGAAGTACCTACTGAAGAATTTGAGGGGTTCCAGTCAGAAGTATCATTACTTTTGACTTACGGAAATGGCTTTTTATGGCATTCAATGTGAAAATGTATTCAGAAGACATAGATATTCTACTACCAGCAACAATCACTAGTAGTTTTCCTTTGACTAAATATTTTTTTACTGACTTTAGAAATTGGCTAATAGCTAATAGGCTGTGAAAAATGTCTTGCTTCCGCTACTGCTTCTGGTTAAAGCTAGTATGTTGTAAGGAATTTTCATAATCTTGCCTCGATACCCTAGTTAGTTTGCATCTTTCTAGGTACTAAGTTAGTTGGTTTCTTCCGTATTAACACCGATTTGACTGAAAATTTGGAATAAAATGAAAACCAAAAAAGATTGACATCGAGAATGCTACATCGTTAGAAAGGTCTTCCCATTTGAAAAAATCAAGTTATCTGTGATTGAAGTTTCCTTGATTAATCTATTGATTACTCCAAGTACAGAAAGAATTCAAATCATGTCGTCTCGCCTAAGATGGCGCATTTCATGCTTAGTTGTATCGAGAAGTCACAGCCTTCTACGTTTAAAAATCGCTGCGATATTCAATTTTTTTCTGATACCTACTTATACCAAAAATGGTGATTTGCGCCTAAACGATTCGTTTAAAATTCCATGTATGATACATAAAGTCACACTATAATTCACCAGGGAATCCAAATATGCAATAATATATAGGGAGATTCATTCAAATAAATGTAAGTTTGATATGAATCACCCTGTATAAAGGACAAAATTTAAGTGAAAATATTTTTACGTTATAGCCCTCAAGGGTCCCTACTATAATCATTGACAGATTTTAGAAATATTTTTAGTAAGCCCACAATCTTCCGTCCACGGCCGTCCGGCCCACCCTGGATAATATGAAAACTTTCGGTTATGTGTCAAGTAAATTTTATCTGCTGCCTGTTAAAATGTCATCGGCTGACCAGATTTAGGTATCTCATTTTTATCTAGAAACTAACGCTGACATCTTCGCCTCAATAACTTAAGGAAAGACTAATCCTTATAGGATGCATAACAAATGCAAAATGCATGAAACTCTTTTTCCCAATTATATGAATTTTTTTCTAATTACAATTTAATTACATACTTTATATACCTCCCCACGTTAGATGTCAAGTCTAAGAACAAGACATGACTCAACATCGCCTCTGACGTAGTATTGCAAGTACGAAATGTATTTTTTCTGCGGCTGTCCCGAAAATCGAGCTTTCGGTATGATTTATTAAATCGGAAGTGAAACTTTACACAAATCGTAAAGGTCGGGTCGGCTGTAACGTTCATAAGTAATATTTGTAGTATCTGTCCCTATTATTTTTTAATATATTATCTAATAAACGGCTAGAGAAAAAAATATTGTACGTAACGCTACCCAAAAGTGATTTTACGGGACTCGCAGGCTTCCAGGACTCTCCTACAGCTTGCCCTGGAAACTGTCTACTCATCCCGTAAAACATCACATTCGGGACTTAAATAACTATTGTAAGTACTTTCAAAGAAAGACGATTTTTTATTGCTATGATTACTCCTACTCACCTGAGAATTGCTTCGTAGTGCTTTATATACTCGTATATGAGGCTGATGTCTTCATTGTTCTCCAAATTGTGTTTCAATATTTCTATCTGAATACAAATCTCTATCATCAAATTAGCATCTAAGGCCACGGTGCTACAACCTAAGATAACAGTGTAGATGCTGCAAAGTTCTTGAAAGATGAAAAGACTAATGAAGTTCATCCATGTTGGACAGTATGCTAAGTATAATAGCTGTCGGTTTTTTCCAAGCAGTTTTGTCCATGGAGCTATCAATACAAGGGCGAGAGATGATGTTATGAAGAATTTTCTAACAAAGTCACCTGATCTCTTCAGGTCTTTAGCTATATCTACATGTTTCTTGCATTTTGGTCGACACACCTGAAAATCCCATAAGAATTAGATAGCAATAAATATACATGAAGTTCAAAAAGTCGTATTCCTCCCCTCTATCCCATAAAGTACTGATTCCAGAAAAAAATGGTTCAGAGAAATTTTATATGAATTCACTGGGTCAGTATTTTCTGCGCTAGAGATTTCGTCGGTAACACCCTGCCTTTTAGATAGATTATATTAATGATTGATCATGCGGGCGACATTTAAGGCCTTGTAGGGAAAACACATGACAGCATCACTGATAACTTGCTGTTTTCCAACATAAATGCGAAGATAGAGTATAGAAATATTTACTGCAAATAAAACCAATCATAACCGACTTTCTACATTTTTAGTCGATGGAGTTGGTCGTTACTTGATGGAGATCCATACTAATACAAAAAAGTATTTCCGATGAATGATCACCACTTTTATTTAAAAAAAACTTGCGACGATCGTTTCGACACACAATGTCTTTATCAAACAATTTTTACTTCCCACACCGATAGGTGAGGGGAGTATTGTGATCGCGAAAATTTTCGATTTTGAGATAATACGTTTTTTGGGGGTTTTATGATGTGTACATAACGAAAATCCACGTCACTCATTTCCGTCGGTCTGTCTGTCTGTCTGTCTGTCGGTCTGTCTGTCGGTCTGTCTGTCTGTCTGTCTGTCGCGTTTTTCTACCCTCGTAATCTCAGTAACCGCTACATGGATTGTGATGAAATTTGGGCAGCGTTATGCTCTGGGGTCGTAGTAGGTAATGTTCCTATAATTTTGAAAATCGTTGTACGGGGGGCGGAGTAATTAGCAAAAAACGGAAAATTTCAAATACGCCTCAAACTTCGTTTTTAGGCGTTTTAGGGGTTCCTGATCATTTTCTACTTTTTTTTGGGTGGGGGTGAAATTGGGGTGGTTGGGGGGTGGGGGGTTGTAATACTGAAAAATTTGTTGTATTCATAATGGGCTCTCTAATGACTTGTGAATGAAAGACCTAGCGCCTTAATACAATTTTTTAGGTCCGTCCGAACATTGCCTTGCTTATAATAGAAACCAAGGGACTTAGAATAATTTGTGATGTATACATCCGAGTGTTGTTTTAGTTTTAGATCGTTCTTTATTGCGTAACGCCAAAATTATCGAATGGATTTTAATGAAATTTTGACACAGTATTACTGCCACGGCAAGGATGGAAAGCGCGCATGTTTTGGAAAAATCGTGTCAGTGGCGGCGCGGCAATAAAAAAAACTAAAAATGTAAAAATAGCTCAAACTTTGTTTTTCGGCGTTTTAGGGGTTTCTGATCATTTTTTACTTTTTTTTGGGTGGGGGTGAAATTGGGGTGATTAGGGGGTGGGGGGTTGTAAAACTCAAAAATTTATTCCATTTATAATAGTGTCCATTGACCTGTGAAAGAAAGACCTAGCGGCATAATAGACGTTTGTTAGATCCATTGCCTTAGCTATTATAGAAATCAAGGGATTTGGTATTGGTAGGGGTAGGTATTGATTCAGGTCGTTCTGAATTTAGTAACATGGAAATTATGGAATTAATTTTAATGAAATTTAGTCACAGTATTATTACCGCGGCAAGGATGAAAAATGCGTATGGTTTTCAAAAATCGTGTTAGTGGCGGCGCAGCAATAATAAAAATATAAAAATAGCTCAAACTTCGTTTTTAAGCAATTTGGGGGTTCCTGATTGTTTCGTTTCGTCCAGTTAAAACTGAATTGTGTCGTTTTAGTTCCTACGGAGAGATTTAGGAAACTATTTACTAGTTTTTGTGTTGGATGTTTTTTGACGACAGGCGGGCGATGATTTGGTTGCAACTGTTATGTGTGGGAAGTACTGAGTCAATCAACTTGACTCCATTTTTTTGTATTCTATATTTTTTCTGTCATTTGCGATATGTTTCAACTATTTTTACTTCCCACACCGATAGGTGAGGGGAGTATTGTGATCGCGAAAATTTTCGATTTTGAGATAATACGTTTTTTAGACGTTTTATGATGTGTACATAACGAAAATCCACGTCACTCATTTCCGTCGGTCTGTCTGTCTGTCTGTCTGTCTGTCGGTCTGTCTGTCGGTCTGTCTGTCTGTCTGTCTGTCGCGTTTTTCTACCCTCGTAATCTCAGTAACCGCTGCATGGATTGTGATGAAATTTGGGCAGCGGTATGCTGTGGGGTCGTAGTAGGTAATGTTCCTATAATTTTGAAAATCTGTGCATAGGCGGCGGAGTAATTAGCAAAAAACCAAAAAGATTAAATATTGCTGAAACTTCGTTTTTAGGCGTTTTAGGGGTCCCTGATCATTTTCTACTTTTTTGGGTGGGGGTGAAATTGGGGTGGTTGGGGGGTGGGGGGTTGTAAAATTGAAAAATTTGTTGCTTTCATAATAGACTGTCCACTGACCTGTGAAGGAAGACCTGGCGACATAAATAACTTTTTTAGGTCCATCCGAACATTGCCTTTGCCTATTACAGAAAGCAAAGGACTTAGAATTTTTTTGATGTAAACATACGAGAGTATTGCGTCAGATCGTTGTAACGAGGAAACTGTTGAATTGATTTTAATGAAATTTTGAAACGGCATTACTACCATGGCGAAGATGGAAAACGCGTATGGTTTTGATAAATCGTGCCAGTGGCGGCGCAGAAATAATAAAAAAACTATAAATATAAAAACAGCTCAAACTTCGTTTTTAATGAAATTTTGACACAGTATATTGTTACCGTGGTGAGAATGGAAAACGCGTATGTTTGTTAAAAATCTTGTCAGTGGTAGCGTAGCAATAATCAAAGAACGCGACAAGTATGAAAGCAACTCAAATTCGGTTTTTAGATGTTTTAGGGGTTCCTGATCATTTCCTACCAGTTTTTTGGGTGGGGGTGAAAGTGAGGTGGTTGGGGGGTGGGGGGTTGTAAAACTAAGTTTGTAGTATCGATAATAGGCTGTCCATTGACCTGTGAAGGAAAGACCTAGCGGCATAAGACAATTTTAGGGGGGGGGGGGTTGGCAATTATTTGGTTGCAAGGGATCTTAGATTAAAGCTTCATGCTATGGGAAAATAATAAACTGGTATCAGCGTAATGTGTGGGAAGTACTGAGTCAATCAACTTGACTTCATTTTTTTATACATATATACCGGGCTCTTTTGATTCAAACCGGAGCAGACATAAAGGATACACGGCTATCCGCACAAAAATTTTACTTTTTGGTACAAGATAAGAAGCAAATACATCTGTTATTTCATGAAAGCTAACAAGTAATATGTTATTATTATAAATAATTTCAATAACTATATACAACTTTATTTTAACAAATAGATATCGCCGCCGCCGTGAGCTAGATAAATATATGGAATACTTATTCTGGACCACAATTTCACCTTTTTTATATATACTTTGGTTATATTAAAATCAGTCTCAGTTGTAGGTCAAAATATATCTACTTTAAAGATTAAAAAATTACCTCGGACTGCAGCTGTTGTACTATACTTCGAATATTATCCAAGTTGAGATAAATGCAATATATGGCAATCAAATTGTTGGCACATTGTATGTATACATCCAAAACTGAACATAATTCACCAACTGTGATTGTGTCCCACTCCAAGTACACATATATGTAACCTAACAGCTGAACTGCTACAATAGAGAGCGTAATAATAGCTCTGTAGATTTTGTAGCCTAGCGAATTATAAATGGAGATCGGATGCTCGCTCTTCCAGAATCCAACAAGCTTCAATTGTATCATATCGGGTCGTATTAGAGACACCAGATCAAAGTTAACGGCACGGTCCATCTTGGTGCGATGTAAACACAGCTACCTCTAGAGCGCTTTTTATATAACCACGAGTTTGATACACGTAGGTATTATTACTATAATTGTGCAAGAATTATTAATGGTTAGGAAGAGTCAGTCCAGGCACATACAGGATGGCTCAACAGTTTTATTTTCCATACGACCAATGTTGTAATGCAATAATGTTGGGTTCCTAAATAATTTGTTTTTTGAGGGTCACAGTACAAAAATCATGTTTCCGCTGTTTATTTGGTCATACCGGGGGGAGCTTACGCTTTTTTCCAATTCGATTCCTCATTACTCCCCACTCCATCTTTTTTATAAAAGTACAAATACAAGTTGAATTAGTTTAAAAAGTAGTGCGACGTTTGTGATCCAGTGGTCTGGTTTTCTGCATTTTTTAAAACGATCCAAGCATATGTCGCAGGCATCTGCAAAGGCAAATGACTGTAGACTGAGGTCCAGCTCTCAGAAATTACATACTGACTTGATTGTGTTGACACGTTATAAGTGTCAACGTAGAGGTGGAAAGAACGTCTAGCTTTTGTAAATGACGGCGGAGTAGGTATCAAAAAAAAAGAAACTCAGAAAAAATATTCAAGTCTTTTACACAAAATCAATGTCCATTGCGCAGGAAGGACCTCCAAGACTTTTTATATTATTCAAGGCATTTCACTGCACAAAACAATTATGGTAATAGTGTGTAACTCCCATGAAATAGGAATATTTAGTTCTGAAAACTTCATTTCATGATGTTATTTCTTGAGCGTTTTATGCTTTGTTATACCTAAATAACAAAGAATTCATGTCAGTCTGTGTTTACGCAGTATCAGTAACCGTTACGCCGATTTAAATATGTTTGGAGCTGCTGGCTTGTTAAAGGATAACGGTACATTGCCTCTTTTACTATGATTCATTTGGGAAATTATTACATTTTTTAAGCCTATCTTTTAATATCTGATAAGAAAAAAATACATTTTTGCGAGTAGTGAGTTATGGCTATGACGTTATTTTAGCTTGTACTATACTAGGTACCTATTTATATAGATGTGTAAAATAGTCAAACATCATGACCGTCAGATTCCTTAACTATCATGCTCAATAGAAAGTGTAGTCTAATATATACAACTACACTATTAGAAATATAATCTATATGGTAGCAAAATATTAAAAACCACCTTCAATTGATCCATTGATCCAATATAGGTCTACGTATCCTTCTATGGATATTTATACATTTATCTACTCTACTTTTTTATTTTGTATCTCAAGAGTAAATAAATTATTATTATTATTGTTTTAGTTTTTATGTGAGTATTCAATTCATTCAATATTTTTTCTTATTCCACCACCATTTATGTGCCTGTAATTCCGGTACTTCATTTGGTGTAGCGTATTCGTGTAGCGGCGAATCACAACTGGATTAGGATGTAACGTCATGGGGATGGCATTTCAAAGACCCCAAAGAGATGAATATAAGAGCATCTATCTTAAACTCGAAAACAAATTCTAATAGTCACAGAAATCTGTTTGAAATAGTTCATAGATTAATACTGCTCCTTAGATCTCAACATCAAAACTCATCAAACCAATCTCATGAACTGATTGTTGGGGTCGATGGATTCATCAAACTTCTTGAAGACCCGGCTCTTTTTTAATGGTCAACCTCCCCCACAAAGGCTGAAAGCCTATGGCACTGGAGAAGCGCTGCGAGAAGATAAGTGTCTGTGCAAGTTAGATTTGAAACGCAGCAGGTTGTAGCCGTCGCGAGACAAAGTTCCCGGCAGCTCATTCCTCAGGGTATTACCTGGGAGAGCTCACTCGAACATCTTCGGTGATAGAATCTGTAAAATAGGGACAGGTCAGCCCCCTTCTTTGATGTTCCAGGCTGTGAAGGTGCTTTGTGAGGTTAGACGTATCGATCTCTTGAGTCTAATTGCTCTCTTCTGGATAGCCTCCAGAAGCTTAGAGAGTACTTTGGAGCGCATCCTCAGACATCGAAGCAATACCCCAGCGATGGTCGGATCTGTACCTTGTAGAACAGCAGTAGTTGGTCTGGTGTATACAGCTTCCTACAGCGCACAAAACTCCAAACTTCTGGGATGCTATTTTAGCAATACGTACTGACGACGGCGACGTGGTCGTGCCAGAGTATGTTATTGTTGATGTGTATCTCCACAAGCTTGACGGAAGGTGATTCGACAATTGGGTGATCCTCCATTTCCACAATTGGCAAGCCAACGTGAGGCCTCTGTGTTAGTGCTGTTGCCTGAGTTTCCTATACGTTAAACGATACTTTATTTCCTGGGATGACAGTGGCTTGCCAGGTTTGTCAGTTTTCTGGATGTCCAGGCCAACGCAATGAAAAACTGATTGTCAAACTATGGCATAAAGGCAAAAGTTCTCAGTAAGTGCTATACTGCCTTTTATGAAATTTGTAGCCCTGTGTACCTAATGCTGCTTGCTGTATTTTTTTAAATCATTGCCTTGGTGGCAGAGTAATTCGCAAAAAGAAACTTCTCAGAGCCAGCTTAGGGTTTCTGGTCATTTTTCCAGAAGGAGGCGCAATTAGGCTCTGGGCTAGACTCGATAATCACACGATTTGTGATTCGAAAAGTATTACCTTTGACGTCGTTTTCATCATCATTGGAGTGAAGGCAAACTGGTGTAATTTTTAGGAATAGATGCATATGCGATATTAGCAAAATACTAATAACCGCTAGAACGCTTAGCCGTTTTGTTGGTTCCTGATTAGTTTTTTCACACTATATATAATTGCATTTAATATAACGGTTGAGTGCAAGGGCACTTATGTTACCATGTTATTTTTATATCAGTTATAGATTAGATGACACTTTCCCGTATACTGGTGAATGCATATCCGTCTAAAATAGAAACATTAGCTACATTCTTTGACTGTGATGTCTTCCGGGATAGATGTGGACGAAATTTAATTTAAAAGCAATCTCGAATAAGTTCTTTTTTTACGTAATATGATAAATAATTTATCAAAAGGTGTACTCTGTATCCTTACAAAACGTGACTGTAGGGGAAGTGCTCAGCCAGTCACCTTGTGAGATAAAGAACTGAACTGTACCAAACATAATGTCACTGCACTTTTCCTACATTAGATCCACGTGAGGAATATGATATGAGAATATAGATAATAGTGTCAAACAATTGCTGAAATATCTTAATCATGTGTTGATGGTAGATTGGTTATCCAAAAACGATGGTACAGGAATATCCTCTAGCTCTTTATGAGACATAGCTCAGGAGTTTGACAAATTACCTACTGTTATATATGTAATACGATGGAAGATTGTGGCCAAAAAACCTAATATAGATGAGAAAATCTTGGGGTTGTGGCCAAAATTTTGAAAAAAGAGACTGGGTCACAGCATAGAGGAGACTCTGGTGCTAACAGCCAAGCTTTCGGCAATGCTTATTGCCATCTTCAGGGCTTTAACGTTGAGATTTGCCAATTTAAAAACAGCAATTGCATTGAGTGCAAACGACTTCTTATTCCAGCTATAGTAACCGTCACAATTTTTCCATAAAATTTTTAAAAAAACTATGCTATCATGGCGTCTTCCACTAGCAGGTCAGGAAACAAACAACATATAATTGTAAATTACAAACACACAGAAATGACCTTTACATGTTGAAATTTTAAACCCGAGAGTATTATGAAGTCCGCCGTTTGAAAACACACATTTCATGATCTAGATTTTCTTAAATAAAGACCTTCTTGGTCTAACAGGTGATAAAATGGCCGTTACTTTGTGAAATGTGATAGCATAGTTTTTTTAAAACTTTATGGAAAAATTGTGACGATTATTATAGCTGCATCAAGAAGTCGTTTGCACTCAATGCAATTGCTGTTTTTAAATTGGCAAATCTCAACGTTAAAGCCCTGAAGATGGCAATAAGCATTGGCGAAAGCTTGGCTGCTAGCACCAGAGTCTCCTCTATGCTATGACCCAGTCTCCTTTTTCAAAATTTTGGCCACAACCCCAAGATTTTCTCATCTATGTTATATATGTGTATATGAGAGCTAGAGTTGAGCCTAAGCTTTATTTTTATTTATTATGCTAAAATGTCCATCCTTGTTTACAGCAAAAGGGAGTTGTGTGGCTTTTTGTTTCTCGTAGATATGATTACTTTCGATGAAAAATGCATACAGCTATCATTTCTCGTCATTACAGGGTATTTCACTTGGCATGAATAATGTATGCCTTATAAGTATTTTTCGTTATTAAAGTACATCTATGTTACGAGAATAATCAATTTTGCCATATCTGTTCAGTTTTCTGTATCAAATGTATATGAGAAAGCAAATACGGTCGACTTTTCTTATTGCTCAAATTGTCAGGGTTATGTCATCTGTAAAAAAACAAATTTCGAAATCAAGCTTAGTAGTAAACAAATTTTAGATAATAGATTGACTGTACGCTAGGTGAAGGCTGGAATATCTCACAGGAGATACGAATTCTAAAGGTTGGAAATACATATATTCAGACGAAACCAGGTAATTAGCCATGAGTGGTCGACTATTAAAGCTAGAGGAATTGTTGAAATATCTCGGATGGAACGTCTACCATCTGCCTGTATGTATATTATTTCAAAAATCAAGTGTCTAATTCTGCTCATGACACTACAGGTAATGTGTTATGAATTGATTAGGTTTTTTAGGTGGTTTCCTCTAATAATCGCAGCTGCACGAGCACCTGTGTCACTGTTTATAAATATCTACGAAATTATCGATTTTTCATATTTTTAAGCGAAAATGCGAAACTTTATCTAATCTTCAGATTATAATTCGTTTTACGCTGCAGAGCATTTGTCTGATAAAGCATACAGAAATAAAATAGTATATCGATTGCAGTGTCCCAATCTATTATATGTGCACCTCAACTGCTGCTTCTTTTTACATTGGTATTGCCCCAATGGGTAAGCATTGGATGTTTATATTTTTGCATAATTTAATAGAAGTTAACTCTGTTACCAATACTTTGATAAAATAGACAAGCTAGGCCTTGCTGGTCTTTTAGTAACTTAATATTGCTTAAGAATTTTGGTGTACCATATTTTTTTAGTTGTCTCTTTTCTAATTCTTACTAAAAATTGAATAGCTAAATGTATAATACATTTTAGTGGAAATGGGTTTCTAGTCATGATCAACATCTTATTTTTACATGACAGGTGAGGGGAGTATTACGATCGCGAAAATTTTCGATTTTGAGATAACACGGTTTTTAGGCGTTTTATGATACTTACATAACGAAAATTCACGTCATTCATTTCCGTCGGCCTGTCTGTCGGTCTGTCTGTCCATCGGTATGTCTGTCTGTTGGCCTTTATCTAGCCTCGAAATCTCAGTAACCGCTGCATGGATTGTGATGAAATTTGAGCAGCAATATGCTGTGGGGTCGTAGTAGGTGATGCTGCTATAATTTGGAAAATCAGTGCATGGACGGAGTAAGTAGCATGAAACAAAAAATTTCAAATATTCCCCAAACTTCGTTTTTAGGATCTTAGGTGTTCCTGATCATTTTCTACCTTTTGGGTGGGGGTGAATGTTAGGGTGGTTGAGGGGGGAATTGAAAAATGTTTGTATTCATAATAGAACTTGTTAACTGACCTCTAAAGGAAGACCGCGACATGAATAACCTTTTTGGTCCATCCGAACATTACCTTGCCTATTACTGAAACCAAAGGACTTAGAATTTTTTCTGATGTAAACATACGAGTATTATTTTAGGTCGTCTATATTGCGTAAAGCAGTTCGTTCTATATTGTGTAACGATGAAACTATTGAATTGATTTTAATTAAGTTATGACCGTGCCGAGGATGGAAAAGGCGTATGGTTTTTATAAATCGTGTCAGTGGCGGCGCAGAAATAATAAAAATATCTAAACATATAAAAACATGTCAAACTTCGTTTTTAAGCGTTTTACAGGTTCCTGATCATTTTCTACTTTTTTGGGTGGAGATGAAATTGGGGTGGTTGGGGGTAGGGTGTTCAAACACTGAAAAGTTTGTTGTATTTTTAATGGGCTGTCCACTGGCGTGCGAAAGAAGAGCTAGCGACATAAATCATCATTTTAGGTCCATCCGAACATTGCCTTGCCTATTACCGAAACTAAAGGACATGTCTATGTACATACGAGTATTTATTGCTCTAGATCGTTTTGTATTTTGTAACATGGAAACTATTAAATTGATTCTAATGAAATTTTGACACAGTATTATTACCGTGGCAAGCATGGAATCGTGTCGGGCATGGAATCGTGTCGGTGGTGGCGCTTCAATAATCAAAAAACTAAAAATATCAAAACAGCTCATAGTTCGTTTTTAGTTCTTTTACGGGTTATTGATCTTCTTCTACATTTTTTGGGTGTGGGTGAAATTCGGGTGGTTGGAGGGCTGGGGGGGTTGTAAAAGTGAAAAATTTTTCGTATGCATAATAGACTGTCCATTACCTGTGGGTTCTTCCTGACATTTCCTTGCCTATTAAAGAAACCGAGGGCCTTTCTGATCTATATATACCAGCATTGCATTAGATTCTTCTGTATTGTGTAATCTTGAAATGACCGAAACCATCTTAATGAAATTTCGGCACAATAATAAGTAGTTTTCGTTGTTCTTAATTAATCTTACCGCTTCGGTTAACAAATACGCTGTCAGGACCGCTATTTGACAGATAAATAAATAGTTTTCGGAGCAAGACACCACTGTAAGATGGCCCTAACCTTATTTTGAGCTACAACTTTGACATCATAACGTCAAAATAGTAGATGAGTATTGTAAAAGTTGTTGTTTGAAAGAGAATCATAATTCAATAGTGTTCGCTGTAGTTTGCCCTAAAATGATGGACGAGTTGATTTTATTGGACTCCAGTGATGACTCAGATTTTGAAGATGCGATCTTGTTGGAAGTATTTGACAACAACAACATCGAATACAGAGCCGACCTTTACGGGAGATTCAACTTAGATATGCTCTCGGAACAGGAGTGTAAAGTGAATTTCCGCTTCGCGAAACGGCATATTCCGGGATTGGTACAAGCACACAGAATTCCAGATGAGCTTAATACAGACAGCCAACATAAGGTCTGTTCTGGGCAAGAAGCGCTTTGTATTTTGCTCAGGAGATTGAGCTACCCCAACAGGTTAGATGACCTAGAGCCATTCTTTGGACGATCAATGGGCGCCCTATCAAAAATAATTAATAATACATGATCTAATTTTTATTCGTGCTGCGCATGCGTGTCGCTTCGTTAATCGCTATGGCTATCGTCCGTACAATACCGGCAGTTAGCGGTTACGATATACGTAAAACGAAATGCAAATATCAAAGTTGTCAAATAGCGTTAAACGGAACATCACTTTGAAAGTAACGAAAACTGCCTATTATTGCGTTGGCGACGATAAAGAACGCGTATGGTTTTTAGAAATGGTGTCTGTGGTGGCGCTGCAATAATCAAAATACTAAAAATATAAAAACAGAGCAAACTTAGTTTTTAGGCATTTTGGGGTCCCGGATCATTTTCTGTTTTTTTTGGATGGAGGTAAAATTGTGGTGGTTGGGAGGTGAGGTATTGTAAAACTGAAAAAACTGTGGTATGGATAATAGGCTGTCCATTAAACTGTAAATAAAAGATCTAGCAGCATAACACATTTTTGGAAGGGGGGCTGGTGATGATTTGGTTGCACAAGGGACTCAGATTATAGCTTCATGTTATGAGAAAGTAATAAACTGGTATCACCGTAACATGTGGGACGTACTGAGTCAAGCAACTTGACTTGATTTTTTCCTTTGTGAAATTGTCTGAAAGTTTTTCATTCAACGGCAACTCTATTGCAACTAAGTACTTACCATGGTACATCAGTATATGATAACACACAGGGTGTCCCCTAATTGATGGTACACAGCACGATTGCAGATTCTTTGAGTAAAGATATTGAGATCTAACCAAAGTTGCGAAAATTGATAGTAACCGAAATAAGGGTGTCAAGGTTGTAATTGTCATTTAGTTTTTGCTTAATAATTCATCAACAGGACGACGTAGCGCCACAAAATTAGAAACTTCGGGTTTTTTTGAGGCAAGAAATTCAAAACCGTTCTTAGTTTGGATGCCACTTGTAGGGAACGCCACTTACTATGCATTAAGCCTTAAAAAGGAGGTAACGTTTTTATGTCACAGTATATTGATTATGTTTTTTCAAGCATGTTTACGTGAAACTGACATTTGACAAGGTTGACATTTTGCCTATTATTCATGGTACTTGAAATATTTTTTAATACGTAAAAGAACTATAAGTAACACGCAAAAAATCAACAAGCACTAGCAAATTTTGACAGTAACTAAGTGTGTAGCATTTGTTGTTGCAGCTGACATCTAAGATAATCACAGCCTACTTCAATAAAAAAATTACGTTTGGAAATTTAACTGTGTACTGACTAATTTGTATGAAGATATCTGTAAAAAGGTTTCTCAAAACGACAATTACAAAGCTTACATTTTTGACTTTAAAATGCTTGAATAAACATAATCTTCAACATTTGCACTAATATACCGCAATACAGGGTGGCCAATCGGGTGACGATAATAATTTTTTTTGATAGCCCATACCTATCCAAAACACCCCCATGTATGTGTACCGATTATTGATAGTTTTCGAGTTATGATTTTTTTCCAGTTTTTCCAAGAAATCGTCAAAAACAAAAACAAGAATGCTTTTTGGCTTTTATTTTTTTCAGCAATTGTACTCAGTATTGAGCCTACTTTAATATCCAATAAAGAGAACTTGTACATCCGAACAATAGTTTAGTACATTTTGGACCCAAAGTTTGAAATCTCTGTTTTTAATCCGGAGACCAAAACCTTCGAAATAAAATCAGAAATACTTATGCCTGGTTCTGGAGCTCCAGTCTAATCTTAAAAACTCTGCAAGACAGTGCACTTTCGAAATAATAATGAAAAAGTCTCTTCATTATTATTTCGAAAGTGCAATGTCTTGCAACGTTTTCAAGATTAGTTTGAAGCTCCAGAACCAGGCATAAGTATTTTTAATCTTATTTTGAAGGTTTTGGTCTCCTGACTAAAAACAGAGATTTCAAACTTTGGCCCCAAAATGTACTTAATTATTGTTCGGATGTACAGGTTCTCTTTATTGGATATTAAAATAGGCTTAATACTGAGTATAATTGCAGAAAAAATAAAAGCCAAAAAGCAATTTTGTTTTTGACGATTTCTTGGAAAAACTGGAAAACCTCTAAGTTTTCAAAAAAAAATCATAACTCGAAAACTATCAATAATCGGTACGCATACATGGGGGTGTTTTGGATAGATCTCGGTAAGGGCTATCTTAAAAAAAATATATTATCGTCACCCGATTGGCCACCCTGTATAATTCACATCATTTTAAAGAGGCTTAGTGTATAGTCGGTGGCTTCCGAACAAAGGACAGATTTGAGTTTCTTGGTTTAAAGAAATCCCAGGTTCCTAAGCCCGGTTTCTCAATGACCAGTTAAGAGTGTCAGTTAGCGTTTCTATGGATATTAACTGTCAGGTAAGATATACGTGAACTGGTAAGTTTAACCTTCAATTGTTTAAACAATTTATCAGGTAACTTCCAGATACATATTGATCTGGACATTGAGAAACCGGCCCTAATAGAGCTATTCCACGACCATAACTTCAATCGTCTTGATCAGCTGATGTTGGACAAACATTTCTTGTTTTCCGTAACGGCCGTGTATAATTAAGAAATTTATTTGTGTTTTTTACAGTTTTTTGCCATAATTGTTATTGTGTTGTAATTTTCAAGGCACCTTTTTCGACAGGTAGCCTTGAAGAGCGCTCAATACAAGCCCAAGATATGGCTCAGATACGTGGACGATACGTTTGTCATTTGGAATCACGGAAGAGAAAAGCTCGAAGAATTTCTAGAACACCTGAACAGCGTGCATCAAAACATCAAGTTCACCATGGAGGTAGAAGAAAACAAAAATCTCGCCTTCCTTGATGTTCTTCTAACAAGAAAAGGAGTTAGATTAGGGCACAAGGTATATAGGAAGCCAACTCATACTGACCGGTACTTACATAAAGAATCAAACCACCACCCATCACAGAAGTACGGAATTATTAGAACTTTGACAGAACGGGCTAGAAAAGTGTGCGAACCAGAAGAACTCGACACCGAACTGGAACATCTAAAGAATGCTCTTAAGGCAAATGGTTATACACAGAAAAGGAAATAACAAGAACAATGGGAAGAAATAGGGCAAAACCGGAACCTAAACCGATAGCAAAAGCTTTTCTACCCTATGTGCCTGGAATAACAGACAGAATAGAAAAAATGTTACGAAGGGAAAACATCAAGACCATCTTCAAGCCGACAAGAAAGATACAGGAATATTTGAGAACAGTGAAGGATAAAAGAGACCCACTCACAACACCGGGGGTATATCGCATACCATGCACATGTGGGAGTGTATACATAGGAACAACGAAGCGATCTATAAACACAAGAATTGCAGAACATAAGGCTAGCTGTCGACTAGGCCATACGGACAAATCAGCGGTAGCCGAATATGCGATTAAGGAGGGAAGTCACAGGATCGAGTTTGAAGAAACTCAGGTTCTTGCCACAACGCCTTCATACCATGCCAGACTTCAAAGAGAAGCCATCGAAATACAAAAACATCATAATAATTTCAATAAGAAAGAAGAAATGCAGAAAGTCAACCGAACATGGATACCCATCCTAAAGGACCTGAAGACACTACCGTATCGCGAAGGGGCGGGGCTACCAACGCTACCTGGTTGGGCCACGTCACCATTAGCAGGTATAAATACAGGTGTAGATACACCAGCTGTCAGTATTTTGGAAGTCGCCGAAGCGAAATAGCTTCTGAAGATGCCATCCACTCGTGGTGGCGAAACGTCAAGCTTTAACGCTAAACGACGCCGGCCTAAAAACCCAAGAACCACAAATTCAAAATTTACAAAACTTGTTGAGGATCTTAGTATTTCAAATACAACCAGACTTAATGAGTTATTATCAAACAATATTCAAGAACAAAAAGTGCATTGAATTAGATGAATGGATCAAATAACAGCAAAATAAATAGTTTTTTCTCTTCTCTTTATATGCATAAACTCGATAATATCAATATAATTGACCACCATACTGCCTAGATGAGGACTGCAGCAGCACAGAACAAACCCTAATACATCTAATAAAAATATAGGAACATACAACCAATAGCTTTATTCAAGTAACAATCCTCTAGCTTCTGGAGTGTGCAACTTAATCCCCCCAATGAGTGTTTTTTAGATAATCACCTTGTTTGATAAGATAGAAATTAATGACGCTGTAACACAGCAGTGTCATTTAAAATACATTTTTTCAGCTTGCTGTATCGAGACACCATTTCATGTTACATACTTTGAAAAAAATATGAATGTGGGTATAAGCTATTGATATTATGAAATATTTTCAATTCGATCATGTGAGAGGCATATAATAATAAATTATTCATTTTTCTCCATCATTTATTAAAACATGTATATATATTTGATAACATGACAACATAAGTATTTATTGGTGCTGTTAGTATACACAGTATAAGGAATACGTCAGGATCTAGTTTCTTGAAAGTCATAACGATGGAGATCCTGAACCCATAACATTCTGTGCTCCTCGCCTTCTGGTATAGGTCTGCCTCTTCTGTCTCAAATGCTTGGGAAGTTTAAGAAGTTTTTGCACACTCATAATGATGGTTTTGAAGTAGTGCACAAATTATTTTAATAGAGAAGTGAATAGTCATAATATATACATATTTTTCTGTTTAGTCCAGGCGGTAGGGTTTTTTGGCAGCAAAAGGTCGGAAAGAAATGAAATTTTGTGGGATGGCAGATATTAGTCCCCTGAAACTACACCTAAATTTGCGACCTCGAGGGGTTAGTTGTCGCCTGAGGTGTGAGGGGTAAAAACTATGCTTTGCGAGGATTTTCGAAAAATAACGTCGTTTTCGTAAGTACTATCGAAAAAATGGAGTCAAGTTGATTGACTCAGTACTTCCCACACATAACAATGATATCATTTAATCATTTTCATTCATGAGATCCCCTGCAACCAAATCATCGCCGGCCTGTCCTCAAAAAACAACACAAAAACTGGTAAATAGTTTCCTAACTCTCTCCCTAGGAACTAAAACGACACAATTTCTATTCTGCGAGCTTCAGCTGGACGAAACAAAACAATCAGGAACTCCCAAATTGCTTAAAAATGAAGTTTGAGCTATTTTTATGTTATTAGTTTTTTTATTGTTGCTGCGCCACCACTGACACGATTTTTGAAAACCATACGCATTTTCCATCCTTGCCACGGTAATAGTACTGTGTCTAAATTTCATGAAAATCAATTTCATGATTTCCATGTTGTATGTATGCATCAGAAAATTATAAGTCCCTTGATTTCTGTAATAGGCAAGGCAATGTTCCGATGGACCTAAAAAAAGATATTATGCCGCTAGGTCTTTCTTTCACAGGTCAGTGGACATCCTATTACGAATAAAACAAATTTTTGAGTTTCACAACCCCCCACCCCTTAACCACCATAATTTCACCCCCACCCACAAAAATTAAAAAAATTAAAAAATCAAGTTATCGCTGGTCGAAGTTTCCTTAATTAATCGACCGATTTCTCCAAGCATGAACGTAATTTAAATTTGACAGTCTCATCAAAGCTGACGCATTTTATGCTTATTAATACGGTAAAGTCACAGCCTTCCAAATTTTATAATCTCTGCGATATTCAATTTTTCCCTGACATCTACTTATACCAAAATGATGATTTACACCTAAACGGTTCACTTTAACTCCCATGTATGATACATAAAGTCGCACTAGAATTCACCAAGGAATCTGAATTGCAATAATATACGGGTTGTTGTATTTAAAAAAAAAACATACCTTTGATACATTTCGTGTTTTTGGGACACCCTGTATAACATGACAATATTTTTAAAATGTAGCCTTAATGGGTCCCTATCCATTCCAAATTATTATTTCCTTTTTTATCAAATACTTTAGCCATAATGCTCCGTGTCGAATAACGTGAATAATCCTGTATAACTTTACAACAATTTCAGATCTGTTTGCTTTTACTTTATGTTAAATCTACTGGAGAAATGTAGATAAACATCAGGTTAGTTTAGCTTGAATTTGGCTTATGCAGCCGCAGTTACTAAATACCTGGAGGTCCAGATGTCCGCAGAAAGAAACTCGCTATCATATTTCAATACTCTAAAGCAACAGATACCCTCAGATACGATTGTCGCCTGTACGGTTTTTCTCATAGCGTGTCCCGGCAGGCCGCAGAAAAATTTTATTTTGCTCTTTGAAAATGATGATACCTGATTATTCCTCCCGGATCTTTGAGAAGCTGAGTTGGCCCCTAGGCCGCCTTAACCATCATTTTTGATGGTTATCCCAATGCGGCATCAGCAAAGAGTACCAAATCAGCTGAGCGGCTTCGCAAATGTGGTATTCACTTAAATGATGAATGCAGCTATGCCGAAAGAACAATTTCTCTCCAATGAAAAGAACAAAGGACGGATTATTTCTATGCTGTGTGAGAAGTTGCTATAGCATGGGCTTAAAGTAAGGCAAAGTGTTGAGGATGCTGACACCCTTATCGTCAACACTGCCATTGAACTGACTGGTAAATTTGCTACGGCCATTATAATTGAAGACGTTCTACCTTCCCAAGTACTTCAACTTCTCGTCTGTTGTCAAACAGAATATCCTGTACTTACATGCGATCAGTAGATGTGATACAACCAATGTATTATATCGCCAAGGTAAGTTGAAGTTTGTCAAGCTTCTTGAAAAGAACACGACATTGCAAGACACTGTCAGGGTCTTCCATGATGAAGTTGCAGATCCTGAGGTTCTCATATCAGCAGGTCATCTGTAAGAACAGATGCCAAGAGGCAGCTCTCTATTCGCCTAAGGCAGATGTGACCTCCTTGGACCAAATCCGTTACGAGATACTTTTCAATCTCTAAGAAAGCCAACTTTTGATCTGGCTTACCTACCTCCAACAAATGCAGCTGCCGCTCAACATATTCTGCGGGTATGTACCTTCAAATCCAGGACTGGTATGATAGATCGAAGGATCCTCTTAGCTGGGGTTGGAGGAGGACGGATCTTGGCCTTATCCCCATGACAAATACCAAGGAGCCAGCTCCAGCTGAAATTCTTAATACTGTGTCCTGCAAATGTACAAAGGAGTATACAGGGAAGCAGCTGCCGAAAAGTAGGCATAAAATGCTCAGGAATATCCCTCAAATGCAACGGCCAATCATGCTCTAATTGATTGATGACATTGCCGTAGAACCAGAAAAAGTTGGAGATAGTTCCTTTGAAGGTGATCCAGCTGAAGAGGACCTCAATATGCAACCGCGCTTTCCGAGCTTTTCAGATGAAGGACCATCAACGTCTAAGAAAATACGAATACTTAACCACTTTGGAGGAACGTAGGACGAGAGGCCAGTTGATTGAAACTTACAAAATCATTCATGGACATTATTCCTGTGATATTAACTTCTTCCACCAAAGTAACAACCTACATCTGCGAGGACATTCACTCAAGTTATCTTCTGAATTGTGCCACCGACTTGGCAGGAAGAATTTTATCACCAATATAGTTTCTGAGTGGAACAAATTACCAGAGGAAGTGGTGACTGCTTCTTCAGTTAATGTTTTTATAAAATAGATTGGATGCTTTTCTGTGCAGCAAAGACACTTTTTAATGAATTTTATATAGTGTAGTGTGTAATTTTGTTTACAGGCTTTTGCCGCCTACTGTCTTTTCTAATACTAATAATGTGTGACCTGTTAAAAGCTGTCGATTATCTGGGTCTTATGCATTTATATCGGCATTCTAGATCCCTGCTTGCCACTCGCATGTTATACTTCTAGAGTAACTAACTGTATAAAATTCCCAGCTTTTGGTAATAATGAAATTTTATTACAGGGCACCAGCAGCTAGCGAAGCTGCTCACAATTTTAGCTTTAATAGCACAGGGTAAGTTTTTTAGGCTCCATATGAATGTGATTTATTTGACAACGATTTTTTTAGGATCATGCTTAAAAATCGAAACTGTAAATAAAGATGTTACTGTAGAAGGCAAAGATACAAAGTACAAGGTTTTTATGAATGAGAACAATCACGCATGGAATAACGAGCCAACACCATTATTCAAAATAGCGGATTGTAAGTATGTTATAAACGGTCTTAAGGGGCCTGGATACACACATTTATACATAGTATTTGCCATGTAAAACAAGGACTCACAATTTCTCGCATAACTCACTTTATTTTCAAACTACATATATAATATTTCAGAAAGCAATAGTTAAGACCTTAATGAATGACAACTATTTTCGATTTTCTCAAAAAAGTTTTTTAATGTGCAAAAAAACTCGCAATTCAAAATCATACATTCTATAAATGGCTGTAATTTAACAACCAAACACGATATCAAAAAAACGCTAAATAGTTGCACAAGCGCAAGTTTTCTTCTTCAATTTGCTCTTTGAATCATTACTGTAAGCTTAAAGGTAACGTCAGGAGTTTGGAAGTGCGAAATTCATCTTTATCGTGACCTTTGGACCTTACCTTTGGACCATTTGACCTTACCTTCAGACTTTCGGACTTATCTCCCCTCATCTTAGACACACACACTGGAGAAAGGGAACAGGCGGCCACGCCTCCTCGCTAACACGCGAATACGTCTTCTGTTTGATTGTCAATTTCGCGCGCTATACCCTAGACCCTTAAGGGCCATCAAGGTATATACACAATATTAAGTTTTCTCGAGTTACAAGGGTTTCAAAGTTAATTCCATCTACCAACTCTGCTTTTTCGACAACTAACTTTAGAGACATCCCAAAACAAAGTTTATTGTAAGTTATAGAAATGCTTGTCCACAGAATACGTTTTTGCAACTGAAGATAATAAGTGATGAAGAGGAAAAATTGAATCTCGCGTGGATCTGGCATTCGACTTTGTTTAGATAGGTACAACTACTTTCGTGCTACCACGGTAGCTAACTAATATGGAAAACATGTATGACTCTATGTATAAAGCTACGATTGACTTTGTGTTTTTTTGTGAATCTCGATAAGGGTCTAGTTTCGTAAATAAGTAATACTGTTAGATAATTTTAGTTATAGATGCGTTGGGCATAGTTTAAGTTTGCGTATATTAATTTACACCAAGAGTTGAGTGGAAGACCGCTTTGTGTGAATTCTCCCCTTGAGGTTTTCCCTAATTATGGGGCAGTCATGCCAAGTTATCACTATGATATTTATGTTGTTTTACTTCGCCTCCCCATCACTACTACTACTACTATGTTGTTTTATCTGGGAAATAAAGGGATTATTACTACTCCTATATGGATTCAGGTTATGGATTGACAAACATGAAAACTTCATAATACCAAATAAAGTCATTCATATTACAAAGACATGGGCGCACATACAACGAAGGTATATTGGCATTTGCTTTTAGTACGGTGACTTTTGCAATTTAGTAAACAACATTATTTTACTCTCCTGCTAATCTGAAGCTCTTTCTCAGATACGCCTTCCGAAGTTCCTCAAATTGAATTCGGGTCATCGAAATTCAAATTCAAATTTGAAGCTGATGTATTGTATGCACTTCAGTCGTTTGATTATGAAACACAGGAAACTATATATTACTTGACTATCCAGGATACAAATCCACAGAAACCGGCCGTAATAAATGTAGTATTTACCATAAACAATATTGACGATGAGAATCCGACGTTGAGTTATCCTCAATGCGAGTTTAATGTAAGTATAAAGGCATATTAAGCATATTTTTAAATCATAGTTATTTTTCTGACGCCCGCAAATGAATACAAATTCGTTTTTGTGCGATTTCATTAAAGTGATTATAACATAGGGCGTGCGGTGCATGCAAGCAATGAAAGCACTGCACTCAGTAGTATTTAATAAATTGTAATTTTTCTTCTGCGTTGTAAATATCTGTTTGCTTTTATTTGGGAGCTCATTGTAATAAATGTTTTAATCATCAAGCGCTTCCAAAACGCATTCTCTACTTATATGGTGAAAAACAAGATCGTAGAGGACAGCTGATGATGAACTACGCATTAAAAATATGGTCACAACCAAACCATCCAAACCATCAGATTTTGTTTAATAATCAGGAACAAGAAATGTATTCAAACAGAACCACAATCACAAGACTAATGGCAGTTCGTTTGCACGAGACACTAAGTGACCTTGATACTCCACTCCCAAGAATTCATACTGTAGTTCCCAGGGATATCTCTCCGTGGAAAATACTTCCGATTGGAGTTCGACTGGACTGCTTGCAGCACAACAGCGTGCGGGTTATGCATGCGAACGCATCGTCCATCGACGGGCCCATAGAGCCCGTAGTGGAGTTATCGCATGTACATGTGGCTGTATTATGTTCTTTGAAAAGTAACAATTTCTTCTCGCGATCTTTTATAAAAAAACAGTTTTTTCGAAAGGGGGTCGACCTATATCTCAGGATGTTCTGACTTCAATAAGCTGCATAAAATGATGAAAAGACGGTAAGAGTCATTTGGAAGCGATATTTGAACAAAAATGTTTTAGAACTTTGCGGATCGAATATGCCTTGGACCGCTAACTGAGGGAAGATCACAGGAGGGATAATAAATTGGTTTGAAAAATTCGAGAAATTCTTGAAAGGTTAATTGCTATCACGTGCTTTTTGGGAGAGCATGAACCTAGTTTTGAAGATCATAATAAATAAGAACATGCTAGTGTTAACCATGGAAACTCAGAGTAACCACTGAACATAGAGGTAGTAAACAACTAATTCTAATAGGCCAACATCTTTTCTTACGTTGTCATATCAACCACCAGATACGGCAATCATAATTGTTTACTATCGTCTTAATTGTATAGTATCCAGAAATATTCGATTCTACGTTAAAAAAGACGGTATTTTGATGGTTCAGAAATGATTACAGCAAAATCAATAGTTGACCTCTACTGCGTTACTGCATGTTTCTTCATCATTAACGCAAATTCTGTCTTACATAAATTTTGAGGAGTTGGCAACGCCTATGTAATTTTCCTGCGATTTGTTTACGGTAACCTCCGACTGTCAAACGTTTGTTTTGTTTGTGCGTCTTTTATGCTTGGTCAGTAAAATCGAATTCGCTATTTGTTCGTAACTGTAGTGAAGCTTTACGGACTTGCTGTGCTATATTCGAGTGTAGTTTAACAGTTTTTCGAGATGGGACAGTGCAGAGCAGTGTTTGTAACATGCGTTGCATTGGAAGATTTTGCAGGTTAGTTGGCAATGTTTGGGTCTGAAGTGTCAAAAGATGATGGCTTTGAGCACGCCATGCTGAAGTGGTTTGTTTACTACCTCTATGGTTCAGTTGTTACTCTGAGCATGGAAATTACGTAGGTTAGTTGAGTTAGCTACTTGTTGCTTCCACTAAATTTAAACCCACCGCATGCTCCTATTATAACAGCTCTCCCACGACATTTGAGTTTATTATATTTAAACCATATTCGTATCTTTGCTGTGTACATAGTGGTACTACAAAGAGGTGAAGCTACACAGTATGTAAATGAATATAATATTCTCACAGGTATAGATAGATAAATAGTGTATTTATTCCAGACCTATACAGGTTTAGGAAAAGTTAAAAGTTCAGGGTAATCTAAAATAGGTGACAAAGATGATATTTTTTTATGGTCTGCCTTCCGCAAAGGCACTGTTGAAGCCCTGCGAGAGGGTGCGTTAGGTTTGAAACGCTGCAGATTGTAATCGTCGAGAAACAAATTCCCCGGCAGCTCGTTCCTCAGCGTCGCAGTTGTCCAAAAGAAGCAATCCTGGAGGAGACTGGTTCTGGGAGTAGGGACCTCGTCCTGGTAAGGATGAGCTCGCAAAGCCTCTCTGGTATTCATCGTTCGGACGGTCTATGGCACTATTATCTAGGAGAGCTCACCTGAACATCTTCCGTGATAGAATCTGTAGAACAGCGACAGGTCAGCCACTTTTTTTCGATGATACATGCTGTGGAGGTCCTTTGTGAGGATAGGCGTATCGATTAGTTTAACTGCTCTCTTCTGGATAGTGTCTAGAAGCTTTAAAGCGTGCTTCGAAGTGCATCCCGTTACCTGGAAGCAATACTCTATAATCTATGTCTTGTAGAGTGACAGTAGTTGCTCTGGTGTATACGGTATCTCCTACGGCGGAACAAAACTCCAAGCTTCTGGGATTCCGTTTCAGCAATACGGGCGACGTGGTCGGTTGTTGATGTTGATCTCCAGAAGCTCAGGTGACTCGACAATTGGGTGATCCTCCAGTAACACAGTTGGTAAGGCAACATGAGATTTCTTTGTCAGTGTTGTTGCCTGAGTTCCCCATTCGACAATTGTTTTGATATCCACGTTGATCTGTGGAGCATGTTGCTGTCGCTGACGTACCGCCTCCTGGGATGATAGTGGCTTGCCTGGGTCCATGTATGATATCAATGTACAGGGTGTCCTATTTTGGGCACTTTTACGGGGTATCTCAGTTATTTTTGAAGATAAACAGTTACGATTTTCGCGATAGTGTGCTACTTTTTCGTGAAAATAAAGATGCCGTTAACAAAATTATCATGGCCCTCTTGGTTTTCGAGATACAGGGTGAAATCGAAAACTATCGATTTTGGGACCACCCTCGTATCTCGGTTGTCTTTTATCTTATTGAAATCCAGTGGTGTAGTTTGATTTTTTCTTGCTCTAACCATTTTTCAGTTATGATGCAGACATGTATTTTTTTAAATGGAACACCCTATATATTATTTTTGAAGCCAATCGGGAATAGTTTAAGCTTTTCAAAAATATATATTAGTATCAAATTATTTTGAAAATTGCGCTCAAAATTTGATTTTTTTCATTTTTTAATTAGTTTGTAGCAGTAGGCCATGGTTAATCAACTATAAGTAATAAGCATCTAAGCAGTTGTTACTCTACAAGAGACTTCCTACTCAAATTCGAAGAAAAAAGAATCGATACTTTTTTTTAAATAATAATGTCTCATTAAGATCATGATCATGTTACTATAATATTATGTGGATAGTGGGCTATGTCTCATCTGTTAAAAACAAAAAAGCAAATCTGTAAAAATTTTGCGGGACTGTCAGTTTTTACTTATATTTTTATTAAATATAGCTTTGTTCTTTCTGTGTTTTTATTTTAATTATTGTCAATTTTCTATAATAAGGGCAGCTTAGATACCCAGAGAGACGGCAACCGTTTCCAGATATATTTGCTCGTCTAAAAATAAGTATAGTTAGGTACGGATCCTTTATTCAACCACGTCCTAAAACTTATTTCAAAAAGAATAGGGTGCAAAGGAAAACAAACGTTTTAGGTTACATAGAAGCAACGCCTTCATCATCTTGTAAGCACATAGAAGCTATAGTATCAACTGCAGAAAGAATTCTGGATTTATTTATTTATTTAGCGTATGGCTACATGGATTAATTGGCAATAAGTCTTAAACAATAAAATAAAATACAAATATTAAATTTAAAGCAAACAAAAATATATAGTTTTTAGATTTTAAAATTAAGACCACTTATCCAGTCAACTACAGACTTCGAGGCTTCGAAGAAATCCGACTGTTGTCCAGCATATGCGGTAATCGGGCATTCGGTGACAATATGCTGAACAGTCTGCCGGGGCTCTTCACAGTCACAGGACGGTGATTCGGATATCCCCCATTTAAAGAACGAGTCACGACAGATGCCATGCGACGTTCTGACTCGATTAAGGGTTTTCCATGTATGGCGAGGCAATTCCATTCCTGGAAGGGTTAAAGTGGGGTCCATAGTGGGTGGAGCCTGTACCGGCTTCTGGACTTCCCAATTCCTCCTCCAGTGCTCATCAACTTGGAAGCCATCCCGCAAGAGCCGTTCTGCAAATGGTAATGGGGGATTTCTAGACTTCAACCTCCGAAGATCTGCATCATCTAGGTCAGTATGCAGTGGAAGTTGGGGGTTCGATAGTATTTTGTTGTATTCCTTCACCAGTTGATCCTGTCTGCGGATATGAGGAGGAGTGATATGGCACAGAACGGGCAGCCACGGTAGCCACTAATTATTCTCATTGTCTCATTCAGTTTGGTGTCAATCATTTTTGCATGAGGGCTGTTTAACCATACTGGGGCGCAGTATTCAGCAGTAGAATAAACAAGACTGAGAGCAGATATTCTGAGGGTGGTTGCGTTGGCCCCCCAAGTGGTACCGCACAATTTATGAATAATATTGTTTCTGGTACTAAGCTTTGCTGCTGTGTTTTCTAGATGTTTTCTAAATGATAATGTTCGGTCCATTGTTATCCCCAAGTATTTTGGGTGAGGATTGTAGCACACTAAGTTGTTATTGAAGTATACCTGAGGTTCAGTTCTAGCTTGCTTGTTATTGAGGTGAAAGCATACCACTTCAGTTTTCATCATATTTGGAATCAGCCTCCAGTCTGCAAAATATCTTCCCATCACACTAAGATCTTCCGATAAGATACTACTGTCTTCCTATTGTATTACTACGAGCGGCTAGAGCAATATCGTCGGCATACATGAACTTCTTTGAAGTGGTGTTGGGTATATCAGAAATGTATAGGTTGAATAAGACTGGAGCAAGAACTGAGCCCTGGGGTAAACCATTATTTAGGTGCCTCATTTTACTTCTACTGTCACCCGTTATTACTTGGAAGGGCCTATCGCAAAACATGTTGTTTAATAGCGACGTTATTCGGCCACACGGTACTACTTTCAGGAGTTTGAAAAGAAGGCCTTCCCTCCAAACTGTGTCGTATGCTGAAGTCAAGTCGACGTACACTACTGTAGATTTCAGCCGTTTCTGAAACCCAGCCTCAATGTGGGTTGTTAGGCTGAGTACCTGATCCGTGCAGCTACGGTGTGGCCTAAAACCAGCCTGTTCAATGGGAATATGTTCCAGTATTGTTGGACCTATCCGGTGTAGTATCATCCTTTCAAGATGTTTATAACATGAACTCAGTAGGGATATAGGCCGATAGCTGTCAGGTAGATTCTTTGGTTTGTATGGTTTCAGCACTGCAATAACTTTTGATTTTTTAAGCTTCGTTGGTATGTTTCCTGTTTGTAAGATGTCACTGAAAAATTTGCTCAGCCACATTCTGGTATGTTTCCCAGAGTTTTTGAGAAACTCAGGGTGGATTCCATCAAATCCAGGGGCTTTGCCAGGCTTAGTGTTTTCCAAGGCGTTATTTACTTCTTCAACAGTGAATGGCGCGGAGTATACAGGGTGAGCTAATGTTGCTTGACGACGTTCTTTCAGTTGTTTCTTAACATCTTTACAGTGCTGTCTATTAGTTGGGACCCTAGAGAGCGCTACAACTCGTGCTGCGATTTGGTCAGCCGATACTTCATTATTTTGGCGTGTGGGTGGGTTAGAGCTCCCTAGTTTCCTAAGAAGGCTCCAAGCTTTCCTACTTGACTTTTTGAAGTTCATGTTACTGGCTGCTTGTTCCCATTTTTTGCAGCGTTCTGCGTCTAGAGAGTGAAGGAGTTCATCAGCTATTTCAGAATCTCCGCTGTTCTTAAACTCTTGATAAAGCCTCTCTATGTCATCGTTCCATCCCGGAACATATTCTCTTCGGAAACCTCGGGGAATGCACCTTTTAGCTGTTGCTATAACAGCTTTAATGAATCTGTCGTAGCTGCTACTTTTTGGCGGGATCCATCGAACGGCTGAGTCCAGCTGCGCAGCAAATTTGTCCCATTGGGCTTTTCCAAAATTCCACCTCGGTCTTGGTGTAGAGCGGATGATTGGAATTTGGGTTCCAACTTCGAGGATAATCGGACGATGTTGACTGTGTGGAAAATCGTCCAGAACTTTCCTTGAAACTGGTATTTGACGATTTTGAGAGTCAACTGATACGAAGCACAGGTCTGGATTTGACTCGGTGTTCCATGCAGCTGATCTAAAGGTTTTACGCTCTTTGGCGTCAAAAATTAGGTTGAAATTATTGGAATCAGCCCAGTCTAACAGGTGTTCTCCATTTTCGTCTGTGCTCCGGTATTTCCAGGTAGTGTGGTGACTATTGAAATCGCCGGCGTATACCACAGGGTGTTGATGTACCTCTAGTGTATTATCAGGCCAAGATTGCTGCGGTGGCTTATACACATTGACTATGGTGATGTCTTCTATTTTTGTTGTTATCTGTTCGATGTTTGAAGTTATGCTGGAAACGAGCTTAGCGTTGTCGATGTCACTCCGGACATAGGTTGCAAGACCGTACGAACGATGATAGGTGACTCCAAGTAGATCATATCCATGAATTTTGCCTCTTTGGCGTTGTTGCTCCTCGTTTTCTATGTGAGTTTCCTGGATTATGGCCAAGTCTATATTATTGTCTAGCAAGAGCTTTGATATGTAATCACACTTAGCTCTGCTAAGACCTTCAACGTTAAGTTGAAAAACTCTAACAATCTCTCCGAGATTTTTTGTTAATGGGTCCTGAGAAGGACCGTTGCGGGAATCCATGTAAAGTAAAGCCAGGAGATCTAACGATATAATCTGGCTGCCAAAGATCGCTGTAACTCATTTAGCGTTACCCAGGGTGCACGTGTGGTATTCTGCCACGGACGCGAGTTAGTTTACACCCCAGAATTCTGGAAAAATACAATTACCATCCATACAAGTTTAAGATATTTTAACATTTGCACAGGATCCCAGTTTGGGAATATTTAATTGCCATAACACGGAGGAGACCAATAATTATTTTAAATGCCATCAAAAGAATAAGAAATTGTGCCAGATTTGCATTCGAGAAAATAGTCTCTAACTTGCACCAACATCTCTAAAAGCTCCTCGATGTTTTTAGTTTTTATTTTGATTCAAATTCAAATTTAATAATGTGTTGATATTCTTCAGATATATGGTGTTTGGTTTTAAGTAATGTAATAATGGACTAAGTAATGTTTATTGAACATTATCGCAAATGGTAGTTAATAGCGTATACAATACAATTAAATAATCGAGTTTAAAAGTATTGAGTATCTTGTATCTTAATAATTGTTTACTTGGATATTGTTTTTAATAGATTAGTCATGGCCTACTGCTACAAATAAAGTAAAAGATGAAAAAATCAAGTTTTGAGCGTAATTTGCAAAATAACTTAATACTAATATATATTTTTGGAAAGCCTGATTTATTTCCGATTGGCTTTAAAAATAATATACAGGGTGATCCATTTAAAAAATATATGTTTGCTCCGTAACTGAAAAATCGTTAGAGTAAGAAAAAATCAAGCTACACCACTGCATTCTACGAAAAAATTCTATAAGACTCTTTTTAAACTTTTCGATAAGATAAAAGACAACTGAGTTTCGAGGGTGGTCCCAAAATTGATAATTTTCGATTTCACCCTGTATCTCAAAAACCAAGAGGGCCATGATAATTTTGTTGAAGGCATCTTAGTTTCACAAAAAAGTAGCATACTGTCGCAACAACCGAAACTCTTCAAATCTTCAAAAATAACCGAGATACCCGGTGAAAGTGCCCAAAGTATGACACCCTGTACCATCGTCTGCGAAGCTGTAGATTGGACTGGATGTTATTTCTAGCAGCTGATTGAAGTACAATGTAAGGGATAGGAAAGATCCCTGAGGAACAGTGGCGTTTATTGAAAATACGTCTGATGAACAGCCTTCCACTACAAAAAACAGAGATCGGTCGTTGAAGAAGCTATTCTGCCATTGGCGTTCTCTGCTATTCTGTCTTTTGTGCTATTCTGTTTTTTATTCCGTTATTTTATATTGTTGTTGTTTTCTGTTTAGTGTAGGTCATATGTGTTATTAAAGGTGTTCTTGATTTGTACCATTTCTAAAGACCGGTTGGAATTTGTCCTGATACTATTGTTGTTTGTTTGTTTTAATCTTTACATAGACTTAAATATGGCTCAAATACAACTATACCTATACAAAATGTCGTGAAAAAGAGAGCTGTTTTTAACACAAACAGGAATCCAAAGGAAACAGCAGCACACTTCATACGTATAGTTTGTAAATGACCAGCGAACGGTTAGCAACATTTGAGAGCTGCGGCTTAGTAGGTCAATCTTGGTAATTCAATTAGCAGATCAAGAGGAGATTGATTATACCAGATTTAGAATTTCTATGAAATTTCTCAGACTAAATTAGCTATTTTTTCTGTAGATTTGACTACCTTCTTCATGTTATTCTTTTTAGGAGCATACTTTGTATGACATCATAAATAGCACATGTAAATGTACAGTTACGGATCAAGATGGTTGGCTGGCAAAAATGTCCTTCAAAATCATTCCCACCACAGTAAGTACCATTTAAGAAGCTGGCTAATTACTGCTCTGAGCTTTTTTTATTTTGTTTTAGTTATTATATCATAAAGTTGTGGTTCTCATCAGTAAGCAAACGTAGTGCTTACAGACATTTGCATGTACTTCCTTTATTTATATGTAAAACAGAAATCATGTCTTCAAATTCTTTTGCATCTCTAACACATTTTATATGGCTCAGCGAAGGTTTGGCTGTAGCCGTAGTTAAAATGTCCTATTCTCCTATAGCCTGCTTGAGCAACCTGGTGCTTATCTTTAGCGTATATCACACAACGAAAACTTAAATATTTTAATTAATGATCAACACATTTCCAAACTTTTCTAAAACTCTGTATAGAGCTGTGAGCTGCAGCAAGTGCCTCGCTTTGCCCTACGGTTTATGTAGATCAGCGACGTATTAAATGATCAAGTCGAATGATTTGCTAAGCAAATATCTTCTAGTTCAGCTACTAATCGACAGTATCCAATATCGACACAAATATTTTTCAGAAAGATGAAGATAAAATTTTCAGTATGGCCTTCAAGGATCCTCCAGCAGACGACCACCACGAGGCAGATGTATATATAACTCTTTTAGAGGAACTGGATTATAAGAAGTCAAATTTCTATTCATTTAATATAAAAGCTGAGGTGAGTTGCAAACTAGTTGATTCTTCTAGATATAAGAATGTTGTATGATAGTATTTCAACTTCCCTACCAGCACTTAACGGCAACACTACTCCCGTTGGCTGAAATCTCAGTCGTCATCATAGTCACAATGTCTTGACAGACATGTTGTGAACTCGTAAAATGCATTAAGTCGGAGCTAGAGTATTGCCGACACACATATTATCAATAGTTTTGAGTACTGTAGCTCGCCATAGTTTGCGATTTACTGTCAGTTCAGTGGCGCTCTTGATACTCATATCCAGCAGCTGTTTCGTCGTATCCACCCAGCGTGTAGGGGAACGACCACGGCGCCACCCACTCGGATCATCTGTCAGTAGATTAGCATAAAATTTTCAGCGAGAAATAAATCAGTTTCGGGTGATGATAAGTATTACTTTTTGCGCAAAAAAGTATTTCGTAGAGCAAGAAGGAGTTTTTTAAGTACCATAGGGACTCTGCACCTTCAAGTTCTAACGAGTGAGCTCCGCGATCTGAAATATTATTCATAGCTGTTGGACAGCTATTTGTATGACACTGTTTGAGGCACAATCGATTCCATTTAGCACCAGGACAATGAACGGCTGCTTAGATATTTAGTCACCATGTCAAATATCCATCAATTAGGATACAATCTGCTATCTCATCCACCATATTCTCCGGATTTAGAATCCTCTGACTTTTTTCTGTTTCCCAACCTCAATATAAATATTCCGTAGTAGGAGATTATCGTTGAAACAAAGGCGTATGTGATTATTGCCCAGGTTGTTCTTGAACCAATTTTCTGGAATTCTTGACTACAGCTTTATCTCAATCTGCTTTTTATGCAGGTTGTCTCAAACAGTAGCATCAAGTCCAGAGATGAAGCGCATCTAAAAGTACTTTTTGTAGTTTTGAATTATGAAACTGTTCGTATCACAGGGGTCACAGAGGTAAACATTATTGCGATATCGAATTGATTTTTTGTTGTTCAATTATGTGAATAGTATACCTTGCAAACGCAGAGACGATGTAGGATCTGCCTTGAGAAATGTTGGTCAACACTTTAAAAACCTTTTATGATACAAGGTAGGGAATTGCAGTACAGTATTTATTTTGATTTGACGCACCTTTTTAAAAGACGCATATTCTTGTCCTAACCTGGTTAACGAAATAACGACCCTCGTAAAACTGGTTTTGTAGTACATATTTTAGTCAAGCATATCAAAACTGGTATTTGGATAAACTAAAGAAGCTCCTTTGACTCTCGTTTCTCCTTTCTTTCACGCATTCTAAAAATGACATTCTAAACATTTATGATTTGAATAATTTTTTTATATGATACCATGGAAATAGCTTTACTAAATTCACAGTTCACACTGACAATTATATTGGAAAGTTTTTAGAGATGGCTTCGGTTGAGTTTGTTGCGAGGCATTTTTTTAAATCACGCTCGAACAATTTTAAATACTCCGAATTTTCACCAAATTCGGGGTTATAATGCAATGGTATCAAAACTGATGACGAGTATTTGTGCGTTTGCAAAGCATACTGTTCACCTAATTGGGCAAAAGAAATTAAGTAGATATCTCAATGATGTCTACCTCTGTGACTCATAATTTGTTGTAAGTCAAGGGTTGTGAAGAAAATACGAAAAAAATTCATAACTCAAAAATTACAAAAAATTGCATATCATGGGTGTGATTCAGATACTTCCAGGTGTGCTCTACATGAACTTCCGCTTGACACTATTTCTTTGGACACCCTGTATCTCTGTCTAAGAATTTTCACTGATTATTAGTATATACCGAGGTTTGAAATGGTCTACAGTCAGTGCTGATTCAATCTGTTTGGCCATGTAACCACCTTCAAGTATTACTAGTGGTCAGTGCAAGACTTTACTAACAAAAATGCGATTTTAGAATTTCAGCTCTATGCAGCTTTTACTAAGGAATTGCCATTTGTTTACCAGGAACTAACAAAGCAACATTTTTTCAACCTATATCTATTAATCGATTTTCATCACCATCTGGTACGACTTACTCAAGACAATATTCTATAGTCGATTGACTCTTTTATAACTAGTACATTGATGAAAAATATAAGGTCACAATTTTGATCATGATACTTTGGATACTTCCATATTTACCGTCTAGCACTATACATTAAAGGCTAGTTTGTAGGTTAAAAGTTTACTGTTTTCACGTTAAAATTCATGAAACCTGGTCCAGATGCTACGTTTTCAACAACGTTTTGCCTGTGCAGTTCAAAACATTGCAGACAAAACGTTGCGTGTGGATAGAAGAACGGTGCATTTTTGAGAACTACGCGGAGATGGTACACTTGCAGCGACAACTGAGCTGGTGAGCATAGTTATCCATGGACTGTGCAGACAAGTCGGTGGGTGATGACATTGGATCCGTCTTAGGATACATTTGTTCGCTTATTTAACGAGAATGACACAACTCCGACAAATTCCTAGAAACTTTTGACTGAGTTTGTCGCGTTGGAAGTTCCCAATGAATTTGGCGTACCGAATCCAACAATAATATAGTAACAGAGACAGAAAGAAGCAGGCGTGTTTTTTTTTTTTCCAGGAGCCGTCCGACATTGCTGTCCCTGTCAATACTTAAGCCTTAAGGCCTATTGTATTATTGCTCCTCTCTTTTACAGTATCCACTCCAGCAATCTGGATCCCTGCATAAGTTTATGCAGTTTACCTACTGGTCCTGGTGCTGAGCCGTACTCCATTGGTTCTAGCTTGGTCTTCCCAAAGAGCTGTTGTCTCTTGTGATCTAGCGCTTCGCACTCACAGAGCACATGTAGGGCTGACTCGGTTCCTCTTCCACACAATCTGCAGTTGAGGTCTCCATTGTAGAGTCCCATTTTATTCAGGTGTTCCTTCAGGCCACAATGTCCTGTGAGGAGACCCGTCGTTATTCGGAGCTGATTTCTACTCAAGGAGAGCAGTGTTTCAGCTATCTTCTTGCATGGAGCTTTAATGAATGTTTTTCCATGAACACATCCTGGCAACAAGTTCCACTGCTCCTTGTGCTGATGTTTCACCCATTCTCCCACCTGGTGTCTGATTGTGCTTTTAGGCACCCCCAGGGCAGGTTCTGCTCCAATGTATAGGGCAGACGAGCCTAGTCTTGCTAGCTCGTCCGCTCTTTCATTGCCTCTTATACCTGAGTGTCCAGGCACCCACTCCAAAGTTACTTTGTTGTGTTCTGCCAGTCTTCCCAGTTCCTGTAAGCATTCCCAGACTAGAGCAGACGTAACTTTGGGCGCTTCTAGTGCCCTAAGTGTAGCCTGACTGTCTGTAAGTATTGCGATCCTCTTGTTTCTGTAGGATCGTTTATTATTGATCCTTGCACATTGCAGGATGGCGTACACCTCTGACTGAAATACCGAGGCGTATTTTCCTAGCGGAATGCTCTGTCTAGTTCCTCTTCCAAAGATTCCCGCTCCTGTGCCTTGCTCGGTCTTTGATCCATCTGTGTACCAGACTATTTCCCGATGCAGGTTGTTTACTTCACAGAGTTCTCGATCTCTTATTATAGTTTCGAATTTCTTGTTGAAGATGTATTTCGGAGTTATGTGGTCCTTTCTAGCATCCATTATGGTGTGCCCCACATATTCTGCGATTTGGTTGTGTCCAAGATCCTTGTAAATTCCTCTTGGTAGGGTTTGTAGTCTAGAGTAGCCCATTCTCGCCTCACCCATTATTACAATTTGCAACGGAGGGAGGTCCAGGATGGTCTCTAAGACTGCAGCAGGCGTCTTGGATTTTGGTGGAACAATTCATAGAAAATATTGACCGCTGATAGAAAATTCTTGAAGGAGTGTTTACGTAAAAGGGGTAGCAAAAATAGATCTCGTCGATTTCGGACTTGACAGTACAATATATACAAGTCATATTTGTGTTGTTGTACTTCTTAAACGATTAAATAGTTTTGCCAATCATTAGGTTCATCACGTAATTCATGCAGTAATCTGACGTGGGTAAAGTGTTGTATTCTTAAGAAGCCATTTCCTCGGCCATCTTGAACGTCGAATAATTTTTTAAACAGTCCATTTGTTTCCTCTTCGTAACAACATGCAAAAATTGGCCAGAGTAGTATGTCAATCAGACTACGTAAAAATTAATATGTAAAAATTAATAGAAGATGGTGCCATATGGACGTTCTATTTTTGCAACGTTTTCATTCAGTTCTAGAACTGCACAGACAAAATGTGGTGAAAAACGTAGCATCTGGACCGGCCAAGTTTACTTTGTTTTTTAAAATCATAGTTTGAGTTGTAAAAATCAATATTTTGCTAGTATCATTTTTTGGTTGTTTTTTAAAGAAATTGTTAAAATGAAAGTTGTACCTATTAAAAAAACGATTAATTTATGTTTTAAGCATTAAAATCCAGAAATAATATTTCGAGGATATTTCAAAAAAACAACTATTTTGTCTAACTTTATCATTGTTAATAACTTAATGATTACTATAAATAATACACAATACCTGGAAAATAAGGCCACTTTTGAATAAGATGCATGATGAATTATAAAAAGTGACTGATGCTATACAAAACGATCTAACTTTGAAATCTATGAAATCTGCCTCGCTATTAAATTATGTCCTTTCTGAAATAGTACAATCTTTTACTATATAGTATAAACATTTATATCGGATGAATTTCAGGATAGTGCCCACAACCCTACGAAGCCAGAAAATGTTAGAGCTAGTATTACAGTGAACGATCTCAGGGATTCCAACCCTGTTTGGACTACGTATTTTACTGTGAATCAGATTGACGAACTCACCAAAATAGTAGGTAACCTCAGATACAACTTTCCTAAGTGTACTTGTAAAAAAAGCTTTTAAACTTTAACCCATTTTAATGGGGCAGTATTTCAAAAGACGTCCCAACCTGTGTCACGGCTTTCTTATATAGCGTGTATCGTATCCAATGAGCAACTAAAAAATTGAAAATAATTTTTCTCACACTTAAAGGAAAGAAAATATTAAAGTAGGGAAAATTCTAAATTTTTAATTGCTAAGGTTTTGGACGTTTTAGGACGCCTACGTAACGAAAATATAATTTCCATAACCTGCCTGTCTTTCTGTCGCCAATCACGCGTAATTCCAAAATTCGCTTAAAAGTGTCATATCCTCATAGCAGGTAATTGTCATCAAATATAAAAAGAAAAGTTCTCAGAACTGCTCCCAGTTTCGTTTAATAGTATATTATCAAGGATGCGGTAATGAGGGCTGTAAATCAGCAAGTGAGTAATCAGTTACCATCACCGCGAATTGAATACTATACTTTATCTTCGACCGAAGCAATTGATAGGACGATTTAAATACACAGTAATTTCGAATTATTGACAACTTAACCTCACCAAACCGGAAAAAGGTTTTGATAATTTAAATAACTTCAATGTGCCGTAGGTGGCGCCCTCTATTCATAATAGCAAAAACGTGAATGAATTTGTATTTCTGTCCTTAAAAAACCCCTCTATACGTAATCTTAAGCTGGCGCCATATATGCGGTAATCGGCGAGCAACGAACCCCGATTAATTGCTATTCGGCTATGTGGCTGCAGGATTTTACCCGAATACTCGCCATATGCCGAGCACGGAGCATTCAGCCGGCGCCATAGCCGGCGCTACACATGCGGCATTTAGGGAACAACGAACAGCGAATATTCGCAATTCGGCAAACGCCTACTAGTGTGGCTGAAGCAGTTTGTGCGAATGGTCGGAATTTGCCGAACACAAATAAGTACCCGAATACTGACGCAGAAACAGGAACAGGGCCGGACTAGAGAATTAAAAACTTTATTCGCATTGTTTATTTGTTAGCATGTTAGCATTTTTGAATTCTGTGTGTTCAAAAACCCCCAAGTATTGAATTTCACCGCCCCAGCTGTGGCAGTTTTGCTTTCGCAAACGCGAAAAAAATTACAAGGCGAGATAGGGTATTAGTAGGTATTTCGATTTAAAATAAAACGTACAGGGTGTTACATTTAGAAAAAACAAAGTAAAATGACCTTCAAATTACCGTAATTTAAAATTCTACCAATAACACCCTGCACATTGCTGGTGTCATCCAAAATAATATTTATTTAATATTTAAGTAACTCCCTGCAAATCCGGAAATTAATAGAAAGTAAATTATAACTTGGCAAGATCGCAATAATATTTTAGGGTTTAATAGAGATCAATGATGGATGATAGAAGAATTAAAAAAAAGTAATAGTACCATATAAAAAATCAAGTTGATCACTATCCTACTTTCCCGAAACGCTCTGTATATTTCAGAATATTTTTAGGATATGCGTCTTAAGTAACCAAATAACCTTCTATTTGACATTTTCTTCTATCAGGTATACCTTGCGAGATATCGAGGAATTACACACTAAATGGACAACCTGTATAATATTATGATTGTCTTAGCGTCTGTGCTAAGGTGTGATCTTGTAAATCTGAATTGGTCACTATCATTACTATCCTCATTACTGTTCTCCGACGCATCTCTAGTGGTGCATAATAATAAACGTCCTTGTCGTCTTCTTCTTTTTCTTTTCCTTATTAACATATAAGCACTACACATAACAAAAACGGCACTTGCTCCCACGACTATATCATTATGTTCCATTGACGATAACGTTGATTCTACTGTCGATAAATTTTAATGATAAATAAGTTTCAATTTGCTACGAATATTCGGGCTTTCCCATTCCCTTTCTTCTCGAAACTAAACATAGCCAACTACGCACATGTAGGGCGATACGTGCTCGCTATTCGGCGAGCAAGGTTGAAAAACGGCGAGTATTGATACTCGGCAAATACCCGCATATGTGGCGCCGGCTTTAGATCGTTGTACCATTTTATTGCTGAATAATAATTGAGAAAAAATAAAAGTGTAACTTTGAAGCCCTGTGTCCTGTTCCTATTTCAATGTTATGTATGTATAAAACTGTGAGGCCTACCAAATGTCAACCGTTGCCGGCCGAATATCCGGACACCCTGTATAGGTGAATAATTTAGCAAAACAAAAACGGTATATCAGTACTTTACGCAAGACGCGAGTGTACGGAAGAACTGAGTCAAGTCCGTTGTCTCAAATTCAGGTTCTCTAGGACCATAATTATTAATTATGTAATATGTATGCACGCCAGTCAGCGCACATTGAGAGTATACATGAAATCATAACATAACGGCCCATAATAAAGGCGATCAAGATTTTTAAAGGGCATTTTCGAAACATTAGAATCAATGGATTCTATCCAATGACTGAGGCCGAACTTGTTGTCAGTCAATTTATCTGTTTCCAAATGTTAAAAGAAAGTCAAATTTAGAAATAAAGTGATATTCAATGTCTAAATTTCTTCACAATAACTTCAATTTAATATTACAGAAATTTAAATTTGAAGCCCGTGATGGAGATACTGGAATTACTAATGGCACAGTAGTGTATAGTAAGGTGTCTGAACAGGACGAAATAGGTAAGTTTAGTTTACATTTGAGAGCAATATAGGTATAACGGCTTTCATAGGTGAAGGTTGAAGTAAATAAGCGACCTCATTTCCAGTTTGGAATTAATTTACAATTTGTTATGTGATCTATTTCCCCAAGTGAATACTGTGATCAAGGAAATGCAGGCATTACATTACGTCACTACTTTTCCTAGGATTATAAAAAACATGAAAATATCAGAGACATCATAGTGTCGGCATGCGATATAATAGCACATGACAGACTATACATCGTTATACCGCAAACTTGATTAATAATGTGTTGCTTTTCCAACCGAAGTGGCAACAACTCCTCCAAGCACCAATACAGCAGGGCAGGATGAATGTAGTCACTCCCTAGTGATTTGATGGGCGAGAAGTTGATTACTGCCCTTCTGTTACGATCTCATTGACGATCTGCCAATCCACTTCATGTCTTGAGGTTGCTGGATTGCATCATCATTAGACCACTTGTACCTCAATCAAAATGTAGTTAGGGGGAGTGTCCTCGGTCATAGCTAATTACTTCCTTGGAAGTTGCACGTATTGCTTTCTACCTCTTTTGTGAGTTTGCCAATTTCATGATTTGCATCTTTGGCTAGTATCTTATAAAGGCTTTCGGTATCTTCTGGTAGTAGCATCTTCATGGAAAATGTTGTTTCTAAATCTGGTATTGGTTATACTCAGAGCTTTATCTAACCATTTTTGCTTATTCCTCACAGGGTGATCTAAATCACTCAGATTGCAACACCACCAATTCCGCTGAGATTCTGTGAACGTTGACTGAAGCGAATGCTTCAAATAAGTTTTCTGTAGCATCGATAATGGAGATTGCATCATCCGATTTGATCTTCAGAGAGAGAGAGAGAGAGAGAGAGAGAGAGAGAGAGAGAGGTTGAAGCTGCATGATCTTCTCTCTGAGGGTCTAGAGGTCATTGTCTGTGACTTCCATGGGCGTCACCCTTGTATTGTAATGAAAGATACATTATGATACATCATCCGCCCTTTTGTTAGCTGTTGTTTCCATTCCGTTACGTACACTAATTTCCCTAGGATTATAAAAAAAAATATGTAAATATCAGAGTCATCAATATCACATGACTGAGCCTATACATCCTTACACCACAAGCTTGGCTAAATGTGTTGCTTTTCCAACAGGTGTTGCAGCAATTCCTCCAAGCACCAATATAGTAGGGCAGGATGAATGTAGTCCCTCCTTCACGGTTTAAAGAACGAGAAGTTGATTACTGCCCTTCTGTTACCTTCTCATTGACTATCTGCAAATCCGCTTGATGTAGTAGTTGTATAGGTTTATTTAGCATAATTGCTACAATATAACTATTACCAAGAATACAAACTAACTTAATTCGCTAAGTATATTCATAAGATTACATCACTATAAATTGTGTATATCCAAGAAATATTTTTTCAATCTTGTCTTGAATTCTTTCAAATTTGTACTTCATTTAATATTATTGTTCAATTTATAAAGTTTCTATAACCCTTTTTGGAACACAGATTTATTTGTCATATTGCTGTTGCAAATTTGTAGGAGAAAATCTATATTTCCTCTAGTTGAATGTTTATGGTAGTGATTATTTAATTCTACAAAATTATCTAAGCTTTCTGGCAATAAATGATTTTTTAATCTAAATATGTGTCTTAAGATTGCTGGATTGCATCATCGTTAAACCACTCCAATGAAAATGGAGTAAGGAAAGAGTCCTCGGTCATAGTTAATTACTGCGTTGAAAGTCGCACGTATTGCTTTCGACCTCTTTTGTGAGTATGCCAATTTCATGATTTGCATCTTTGGCTAGTACCCTACAAAGCTTTTCGGTAATCTTCAGTCTCTGACGAGCAATAGCATCTTCATGGCTTTCGTTGTTTCTGAATCTGGTATTGGTTATACTCTGGAGTCTTATCTAGTCATTTTGCTCATCCCTCACATGGTGATCTAAATCACTTAGATTGCAACACTACCAATTCCGCTGAGATTCTGTGAACGTTGGCTGAAGCGAAGGCTTCAAATAAGTTTTTTATAGCTTTGTTAATAGAGGTTGGCTCATCCGATCTTTGGAGGGAGACAGAGACCCTTTGTTAGTTGCGCTGAACTCCTTAGATACTTCATTGGGCAGGAAGAGTGCCAAAATCACTATGATCCCAAAGGAAGCGAGTTCGATATTTCCGCAGAATTGTCATCTCATCAAGTTTGCTATGAGCACGTTCAAAGCTGGCTAGATGTGTTGCGGGCTTTTGAAAAGGTATGAAACGGGAACCTCCTCTATAATCATTTTTGACTTCTCAAACTTTGGAATTATTTCTATAACAAAAGATATTTCGGACGAAAGCTAACAAAGAACTGTTAATAATAAACGGGCTATCAGGGTCGCGGCCCTGAGGGTCCAGTCCTCAAACTAATACTTGTTTCTATTTCTATGCATAGTCCCAGTGGCGTATATAAGGGGGGGCCCGCCCCCCCCAAACCAGCCACTCATTCAGTTTTGACGTCTGGGAAGAGGCTGAAGTAGTTGTCAAAAAATATAGTACTGAATAAAATTAGCAGCGGCATCAAAATGTAATCTAATAATAAAGCAAATAGGGCAAGTTTCTTTGATTCAATTTAGAATTATTATCTATAAAAATAGAAATTTACATTTCTAATACGCATAAAATGTGTTATATACAGGGTGAGTTTTTAGTACCGGCTCGGTCGATAACTCCACTACTGTAGAATATAGCGAAAAAAGTTATATATAAAAGTTGTAGCCACAGATATGCTCCTTGCTCAGAAAATATTTAGATTTATACAGGGTGATCCATAACTGCGTGGTGATGCAAACATGCATTTTTTTAAATGAGACATCCTATATATATTATTATTCCATGTTCAAATTCTACTAATGATTTTCATTCTTCCAGTAAAGGGTATTGTTACTTGACACTTGACTTTATGATGTCGATGATTCAGCGCTTTGACTTCATCAAATACTATCATACCTTATAATTTAGTTATTCGTTAAATAAAAAACAAAGTCGATAGTACTTTCTCAAAATAAATAAATTTCAGTACACCATTAGAAGCTATATTTTAAATTTACCGAAAAATCTAAATATCTCGGAAACTGATGGACGTAGGTACAGCAAGTGCTATACAAAGATGAAAGAGCATATTAAAAGCAATTCTTTGGCATAATAAAATAGTGGAGGGTATATTTTAAAAAAGAGAGAAAATCTTAAATTTGCATTCTACATCACCCTGTATATACGAGTATGCGTCGCGGGCTCTTTTTATAGCCGATTTTAAAACTAGAGGATATTTTTAATCTTTCTATGTAAAAAAAATAATTTTTGATTCATTACTTTTTGATATACAGTACGTTCGTTTGACAGCGATTTGAATATAAAAATGGTTATAATTTTTGAAATACCCTGTATAATGTTATATAATACCTTATATCGTGAGAACAGAAATTATTAGTAGAATCTAAAGATGGGATAATATATAGGGTGTTTCTTTTAAAAAAATACATGTTTGCATCACCACGTAGTTATTGATCACCCTGTATAAATCAAAATATTTTCTAAGCAAGGAGCATATCTTCTACAATAGTGGAGTTATCGACCGAGCCGGTACTAAAAACTCACCCTGTATAATTATTTTCGTTAATATAAGTACATTGTTATTTTATATTTAGGTTAGGATTATAATACCCCAATATTATTACGTATGAGATAAACTTTAATTTTTCCGATGGCCCCCCCCCCCCGAAATCGATTTCTATATACGCCACTGCATAGTCCCACAAACCGTGAAGTCTATCCCTATAGTCACGACACCGCCGTAGAGACCCACTCATGGTCTAGCAACAGACTCTCGACTGCGGTAGAGGATGAAGGAAGCGTTAATTGTTGTACTATTCAGTAAGGGCAGTAGCAGCATTACAGCTAAGAACCATGTTGTTCGTTCTTTTATAAAAACAAAAGTAAAATAGTGAGGTAGATGGTCATATGAGTATGTAGCTACAGTATAGTAATTTTAGAATAAAAAATGTACATTAAAACTTGGACTATGGTGATATAAAACTGTCAAGATTATTTACATATTGAACAAATTTATGTTTCAGCAAACTACATAACAATAGACAGAGATAGCGGTGAGCTCATTGTAAGCCCCATTGATAGAGACACAGATGATCTATCTGTGTACAAGTTCCAGATTAAGGCTTCCATGGATGAACCAGGAGACTGGAGCACTCCGCTTGATGTCGCCCTCTATATCAACGACTTGGACAATAAGTCTCCAGTGATTGTGACTAAAGACAAACCACTATTCAAATTTAAAGAAAACTTTGAAGGCAGCTTTGACCATCCCATTCTAATTGAAGATAAAGATACGGTAATATCTTGAATCCAAAGCTTACGTCTCTCTACGATTATAATTATTTTCAAATAAAAATACCTGTTAGGAGATATCCCATTAACTATACTCAAAAATAGCTGTCGTTTTCTTGATCTTACATTCAGTATTTTTCAAATACAGCAGTCTTTTATCCAACTGGGAAAGTATATTTGGTAGGTAACTAACTATAACCTGTTATCGATCCAACGACAATGTGTCGTTGAATTTCAATGGGTGTTTCAATTACAGCTTTCATTGAATCGATCTCTCAAATAATTTTAACATTTTTTTTTGTTAGGACAGAGTATCGCGTTGTACGGGGTGGGGAACGTAAGATGACTCACTACTTTATCTCAGAAACTGTATGAGAGAAGAGAGAGAGAAAAAGCTGTTTGATGTGTATTAGAATTCAATTTTAGCATATTTTGTATATTCAATTTCAGTTCAAAATATCTTTGCTCTTTCTTAAAAATTCCGAATCTTTTGTGCAAACCGAAATTATACAGGGTGTCCAGTTAGTGTGTGATTCTTCGATATCTCGCAAGGTATACCTGATAGAAGAAAATGTCAAATACAAAAGTTATTTGGTTACTTAAGACACATATTCTAAAATATTTTGAAATATACAGGGTGTTGCGGAAAAGTAGGATAGTGATCAACTTGATTTTTTATATGGAACTATGACTTTTTCTTAATTTCTCCTAGTTTCCATCATTGATCTCTATTCAACCCTAAAATATTTTTGGTTGCGATGTTGCGACGTTGCCAAGTTATAATTTACAGGATATTTTTGGCAGAATTTTAAATTACGGCAATCTGAAGGTCATTTTACTTTGTTTTTTTTAAAACGTAACACCCTGTATATTTTATTTAAATCGAAATATCTACTATACCCTATCTCGCCTTGTAATATTTTTTTTTCGCGTTTGTGGCGTTGCCAAGTTATAAATTATTTTTCCAAATTTTTAAACAAATATCCCCGATTTTAATTTATTTTAAATATAATTCTCTACTTATTTTTATTGCAATGAATTGCGCATGCCGAATTTTGTAAGATTTCACAAACTCAAAATTTTGTTTCTATCAGTTACTGAGATACGGCAACACCGCTTTTTCAATAAACGGTACCAGAACGCTTAAATATTTGCAAAATTGCCACAGCTGGAGAGGTGAAATTCAATACTTGGCGGTTTTTAAATATACAGAATTCAAAAATGGTAACATCAGTGTTGTCAGATTTACCACTGTTACGTTAGACTTCATAAATGGGACGTAAAATTGGTAAATCTGACAACGCCGATGTTAGCATTTTTGAATCCTGTATGTTCAGAAACTCCCAAGTATTGGATTTCACCTCTCCAGCTGTGGCAATTTTGGAAACATTTAAGCGTTCCGGTACCGTTTACTGAAAAAGCGGTGTTGCCGTACCTCAGTAATTAATAGAAACAAAATTTGAAATGGTGAGATTTTACTAAATTCGACATGCGCAATTCATTGCAATAAAAATAAGTAGAGGATTTTATTTAAAATAAACTAAAATCGGGGGGTACTTGTTTAAAATTTTGGAAATATAATTCATAACTTGGCAACGTCCCAAAAGCGAAAATAATTATTACAAGGCGAGATAGGGTATTGGTAGATATTTCGATTTAAAATAAAAAATACAGGATGTTACATTTAGAAAACAAAGTAAAATGACCTTCAAGTTGCCGTAATTCAAAATTCTGCCAAAACACCCTGTATATACAAATTGCTCGTAACAGCCAAAATAATACCCACTTAATATACGAGTATAACACTATTGAGAAAAGCTGAAGGACTATATCAATTTGAACGTATTAGTTGCGACCTTGCAAATCCGGAAATTACCAGAAAATAAATTATAACTTGGCAACGTCGCAACCGATCCCGAAAATATTTTAGGGTTCAATAGAAATCAATGATAGAAACTAGAAGAATTTAAGATCTAAAGACTATCCTACTTTTCCGCAACACCCTGTATATTTCAAAATATTTTTAGAATATGTGTCTTAAGTAACCAAATAACTTTTGTATTTGACATTTTCTTCTATCAGGTATACCTTGCGAGATATCGAAGAATTACACACTAACTGGACACCCTGTATATTTTTTGTTTCGAAAAATCAATGTTTTTATAAATCACATTTTAGCCGCCCTGTAAGACACTTATCACTACTACTACTACTACGATACAAAGGTTCTACTACGAAATATAATATAACATTTTTTGTATTTTTGAACTGTTGGTTCTTGAGCTGTTCGGCCGGCGTCGGCACGCTCCGCCGCCTTGGCATCGGTGCGCTTCGCTGCTTGACGTTTCGCCAACACGAGTGATTGGCATCCTCAGAAGCTTTTATCTGTTCAGTGTGTTCCAAGAAACTAAGACCGCGTCACCGGGTTGAGCACTTATGTATACAGGGTGTCCATTTAGTGTGTAATTCTTCGATATCTCGCAAGGTATACCTGATAGAAGAAAATGTCAAATATGAAAGTTATTTGGTTGCTTAAGACGCATATTCTAAAAATATTTTGAAATATACAGGGTGTTGCGGGAAAGCAGGATATTGATCAACGTGATTTTTTATATGTCTAAATTTTTCTAGTTTCCATCATCGATCTCTGTTCAACCCTAAAATATTTTTGAGATCGGTTGCGACGTTGCCAAGTTATAATTTATTTGCTATTAATTTTCGCATTTGCAAGGTCGCAAGTAATACGTCCAAATTGATATATTCCTTTAACTTTTCTCAACGATATTATACAGCGAGTTACTTGAATATTAAGTAAATATTATTTTGGATGTGACCAGCTATTTGCGTCTACAGGGTGTTTTTGGCAGAATGTTAAATTACGGCGTTTTGAAGGTCATCTTATTTTGTTTTTTTAAATATAATACCCTGTATGTTTTATTTTAAATGGAAATATCTTCTATAGTACCCTATCTCGCCTTGTAATATTTTTTTTCGCGTTTGCGACGTTGCCGAGTTATAAATTATTTTTCCAAATTTTCAAATATCCCCGATTTTTATTAATAGAACACACTGTATATTTTATTTAACATTTATTATTATTATTAATGGTTTACGGCGTAAACAAGTTTTAATTGGTGTTACCAAGGTAATAAAGCCATTTTCCTTGCTCATACTATCTATTTCGAATACCAGGTCACTAAAAGGTACAGGAACGCTTCAATATCTTCAAAACTTGCACAGCTGGAACGAGAAAATCAATACCTGCGGGTTGTCGAACATGCAGAATTCAAAAATTCTACCAGCAGTGTTGCCAGATTTACGACTTTTACGTTAGACGTCATAATTTTGTTATTTTAAGTAGAATCCTCTACTTATTTTTCTTGCAATGAATTGCGCATGTCGAATGCAGTAAGATCCCACAATTTCAAAATTTTGTTTCTATTAATTACTGATATAAGGCAACACCGCTTTTTCAGTAAACAGTACCGGAACACTTAAATATTTCCAAAACTGCCACAGTTGTAGCGGTGAAATTCAATACATGGGGGTTTTTGAACATACAGAATTCAAAAATGCTAACATCAGTGTTATCAGATTTACCACTTTTACGTTAGTACTTCTATGTTAAATAAAATATACAGTGTGTTCTATTAATAAAAATCGGGGATATTTGTTTGAAAATTTGGAAAAATAATTTATAACTTGGCAACTTCGCAACCGCGAAACAGGGTATTGGTAAATATTTCGATTTAAAATAAAACCTACAGGGTGTTACATTTAAAAAAACAAAGTAAAATGACCTTCAAATTGCCGTAATTTAAAATTCTGCCAAAAACACCCTGTAGATGCACATTGCTGGTGACATCCAAAATAATATTCATCCAATAGTCAAGTAACTCGCTGTATATTATTATTGAGAAAAGTTAAAGGGATATATCAATTTGGACGTATTACTTGCGACCTTGCAAATCCGGAGAATAATAGAAAATAAATTATAACTTGGCAACGTCGCAACCGATCCCAAAAACATTTTAGAGTTAAATAGAGATCGAAGATGGAAACTAGAAAAATTAAAAAAAAAGTTACGGTTCCATATAAAAAATCAAGTCACAATCCTACTTTCGCGCAACACCCTGTATATTTTAAGAAATTTTTAATATATGCGTCTTAAGTAACTAAATAACTTTTGTATTTGACATTTTCTTCTATCAGGTACACCTTGCAAGATATCGAAGAATTACATACTAAATGGACACCCTGTTTATGCCGGATTAGGAATAGGGGCAGCTGCGCTGTGCACCGCCGATCCCTGCATATCTTAGAGTGTTTGCGTCTCTTAAGGCTGGTATCTATATTCTGTTGAGTTTGTATGCTTCTTCTTTGTTGCTGAAGTTGTTGTTATGGTTATACCGTCTACAGTTTATACAGTCTATCGTAATAATAAGAGGTCGTAACAAGAACATGTGTCTCCTCAAACTTTATGTTGGCACCGCTTTCCTGGAGTGCATGCTCAGCTACTGCAGATTTTTTTGTCTGGCCTAATCGGCAATTTTATTTGTGTACCGAAATTCTAGTCTGTACAGATCTCTTTGTTGTTCCGATGTATACACTTCCACAAGTACCTGATATCCGATAAATCTCTGATGCTGTCCATGGATCGCTTTTGCCTTTGCCGATATTAAATACTGTTGTATTTTCCCAGTTAATTTGTATTTCATCCTGATAAGTTCGCAATTCCGTCTGTGACCCGGGGAACACAAGATTGGAAAGCTTTTGTTATTGGTGGTGGTTGTGGTTACTCTTTTACTCTACCAGCTCGCACAGATCTTGCTATTTGCTTTTCCGAGTATTCGTTTGCTTTCAAAGCATTTTTCAGGTGTTCGAACTCCGCACTGAGTTCGGTAGGTTCGTACACCCTTCTTGCCCGAGTTTTGATGATTCCGAACTTCTGGCATGGATGGTGGTTCGGAAGCTCGGAATCATCAAAACATTGACAGAACAAAGAAACATTGTTTTGTTTGGTGTTCAATCGAAAAATATGTAGGGTGTTTCTATTTGAAATAGTTTAGATGTCGATGTTTCGAACATTGTCGTTTTCAACGACTGTAGCAAACATTATTATACAGGGTTATTCACGTTATTCGACACGGAGCATTATGGCTAAGGTATTTGGTAAACAAGGAAATAATAATTTGGGATGGATAGAGACCCATAAAGGCTACATTTAAAAAATATTTTCTTGTTACACAGGGCGTCCCAAAAACACGAAATGTACCAAAGTTATGTTTTTTTAAATGGAACACCCCGTATATTATTGCATATTCATATTCCTTGGTGAATTCTAGTGTGACTTTATGTATCATGCATGGGACCTAAAGCGAACCGTTTAGGTGTAAATCACCATTTTCGGTATAAGTAGATCAGGAAAAAATTGAATATCGCAGAGATTATAAAATACGGAAGGCTGTGACTCTGCCGTATTACTAAGCATAAAATGCTTCAGCTTTGATGAGACTGTCAAATTTAAATTACGTTTATGCTTGGAGAAATCGGTCGATGAATTAAGAAAACTTCGATCAGCGATAACTTGATTTTTTCAAATGGGAATGCCTAATTTCTTTTATACTGTTAAACGTAGAATTTGATAACCTTTCTAATGATATAAGGTTGTGAAAATCAATCTCTGGTAGTTTTCATTTAATTTTAAATCTTGAAACAAATCGGCGATTTTCAACTTTCCTACCTATAAGCATCGTAACAGGCCATGAAATATAAACAAAAACCTGTTCAGGTAGAAGAAAACAACTAACTTAGCTGAAAAATGCACACTAACTAGACTAAAGGGACAAGATTATAAAAATTCCTTACAACAAATCAACTCTCCCAGAAACAACGGCGATAACATCTCTAAGGTCAAAAAGAAGCTGGAGTATAGCAGTAATAGATATTTTTTACAGTCTACTGGCTACCGCAATTTACTAGAGGTTAAAAACTTCCAAGACAATTAAAAACCCTGATATGAAACAGAAACAACCAGCGCCTGTTGCTCCAGCACGCAACTATCAACCATATGTAATGGTATAAAAAAGTACTAATTTGCGTCGAAGTCGATACCTCTGACTGGAGCCCTTCTATTTTTCAATATCTATTAGCAATATCGCAAAAAAGGAATACTGACAAATCAGATTTAAATTTTCTGCCATTTAAGTTAGGTTTTATAATTTGAACAAACTCTAAGTCATTCTTCATTTTCTGCGACCTTGCTAATAGCTTTGCTAATAGGTACTGAAGAATTTTCAGAACTCCAGTCAGAGGTACTTTTAACTTGAGTTTTGACAGAATTGTATACTTTTTTATACCATTAAATGTGAAATTTTATTATGAAAATAATAAACTGCTTACAACATTCTCTAATAGTTTTTATTTTATTTCAAAATTTTTAATGGGTTTGGAAATTGCCAATCTCTAGTACATTGCTGTAGTTAGTAGGCCGTGAAAAAATCCATTTCTGCCATACTCCAGCTTCTCTTTGTCCAAAGATATGTTACCGCCGTTGTTTCTGGTTAGACTTTGTTTGTTGTGAGTAATTTTTATAATCTTGTCCCTTTAGTCTAGTTCGTGTGTATTTTTCAGCTAAGTTAGCTGTTTTCTTCTACCTGAATAAGTTTTTGTTTATATTTTATGGCCCGCTACGTTGCTTATAGGTAGGCAAATTGAAAATCGCCGATTTGTTTCAAAATTTAAAATTAAATGAAAACTACCAGAGATTGATATTCACAACCTTATATGATTAGAAAGGTTATCAAATTCTACGTTTAACCGTATAAAAAGAATCAGGCATTCCCATTTGAAAAAATCAAGTTATCGCTGATCGAAGTTTTCTTAATTCATCGACAGATTTCTCCAAGCATAAACATAATTTAAATTTGACAGTCTCATCAAAGCTGAAGCATTTTATGCTTAGTAATACGGCAAAGTCACAGCCTTCCAAATTTTATAATCTCTGCGATATTCAATTTTTTCCTTATATCTACTTATACCGAAAATGGTGATTTACACCTAAACGGTTTGCTTTAAGTCCCATGTATGATACATAAAGTCACAATAGAATTCACCAAGGAATCTGAATATGCAATAATATACGGGGTGTTCCATTCAAAAAAAACATAACATTGATACATTTCGTGCTTTTGGGACACCCTGTATAACATGAAAATATTTTTAAAAAGTACCCCTTATGGGTCTCTATCCATCCCAAATTATTATTTCCTTTTTTATCAAATACTTTAGCCATAATGCTCCGTGTCGAATAACGTGAATAACCCTGTATGTATTTATGTCACAATAAATATACAAAAAACTTTATATCCCATTTTCCAGTAGATCTATTATATCATAGTGATAGTGATACCTTACTGAGTGGCGAATATGCGAATTTTTTAAACATTGATTTTTCAAAAAAAATGTAATTTAGGTTTGGGCAAAAATCAGGCAGAATTTGAAAAAAGTCTGATATACAAGGTGGTCCAAGCGCGCGGTGCTCTCTAGCGGCCATACCGTTTAAACCAGACGAAAATGTTTTAAATAAAAAACGTTTCTTTCCAAATGCTCTACATTTAGAAAATAATTTCAAAGATGGCGGACTTCCGGATATACCGGAAATAGGTATCAACTTCCCTATTTTAAATAGAACACCCTATATATTATTACGTTTTTGAATTCAGCATCGATTTTTAGATCCAGTTTGTTAACCATTGTTTATGTTTACGAAGCTTATTTTCGGCGTTATTCAGCAATTTTTACAAAATTTGACGTTTGTAGTACCTTACAAGAAACGTTAATATCTCGGAAACTAAACGCGACAAAAATATGTGGTTTCCGGTTTTGAAACAAGCAGGGAACGTACTTGTGTCTCGGTGAGGCCGTTGTTTCAAAAGAACATTAAATCAATAGACTAGCAATTTTCAAATTTGAAAAGTTAAAAACGTTAAAACCTGTTTTTTCAAATGGAATGGTATCATAAGTTTCACATCGGTGGATGCGAAATTAAATTCTCTTTCACTTTTATCTGGGCACATGTGGTTCTATCTTTGATGGTTTTTAAGATATTTATGGTTTTGTAATTATTGCGTAGGAATTGGAAAAATCGTAGGTGGCGTGGCTCGCAGACGAAACAATTGGCAGGAAACCTTTCATCCAAAGTGTTTCGACCCCTAATACTAAAATGTGCTTTCGCTCCATCAAACTGTAACCACATTATTCTTAAAAACTTCAGTGGTGAATTTTTCGGCAGGTTTTCCAAATTTTCATTTAGAAAAATTTGGAAAACATTGGTTTATTATGCGGTTTCCAATAATACCACCCCAAATGGTTAGACTCCATGCTGGTTGTCAACAAACTTCTCAAAATTTGGATTCACGTGGGCGTAAAATATGAGAGAAGGAAACATGTTAGTAGTAATACATGAAGATAGTGAGTTTGACATTCTCGCAATTGTAGTTGAAGATCCGCATAGCAGTGCTACAGCAGAAATTTGTCGCTATTTGGGCACTGGTCAAACATCTGTGAACATGATTTTAATGGAGTACATATAGCATCCTTATCACGTGCAGCTAAATCAAGCAATTGAAAGACAAGACTGTGAAAACAAGTGAATTTCTGTAACTGGAGTCGTGCTCGAGTCCAATAAGATGCACTTTTTTTCAACAGTGTGTTGTTTACGAATGAAGCTACATTTCTAATGAAATTCTTTCATTTTCTTTTTTATGAAATGTAGCTACAGCGTTGTCATTAACGGCCATGTAAACTGGCATAATTTACATTTTTATACCGACGTAAATCCAAATTTTGAGAGGTTTGTTGACAACCAGCATGGAGTCTAAGCATTTGTGGTGGTATTATTGGGAACCGCATATTAGACTAATGTTTTTTAGAATTTCCTAAATGAAAATTTGGAAAACCTGTTGGAAAAGTGTACCACTGGAGTTTTTAAGAATAATGTGGCTACAGTTAGATGGAGCGAAAGCACATTTTAGTACTAGAGACCGAAACACTTTGGATGAAAGGTTTCCTGCCAATTGTTTCGTCTGCGAGCCACGCCACCTACGATTTTTCCAATTCATACGCCATAATTACAAAACCGTAGATATCTTGAAAACCATCAAAGATAGAACCACATGTGCCTAGATAAAAGTGAAAGAGAATTTAATTTCGCATCTACCGATGTAAAACTTATGATACCATCCCATTTGAAAAAAAAAAGTTTTTAACTTTTCAAATTTGAAAATGTCTAGTCTATTGATTTAATGTTCTTTTGAAATAACAATCTTACTGAAACACAAATACGTTCCTTGCTTGTTTCAAAACCGAAAACCTCATCCTTCTATCGCGTTTAGTTTCCGAGATATTAACGTTTCTTGTAAAGTACTACAAACGTCAAATTTTGTAAAAATTGCTGAATAACTCCGAAAACAGGGTTCGTAGATATATACAATGGTTAACAAACTGGACCTAAAAATCGATGCTGAGTTCAAAAACGTAATAATACACAGGGTGTTCCATTTAAAATAAGGAAGTTGATGCCTACTTCCGGTATATCCGGAAGTCCGCTACCTTTGAAATTATTTTCTGAATGTCGAGCACTAGAAAAGAAACGTATTTTATCCCAAAATTTTCGTCTATTTTAAACGGTGTGGCCGCTAGGAAGCACCGCGCGCTTATATTTTGTTATTACCTTGACGTGCAGAGTCAAAGTCAAAAGGTATTGCTTGGTGCCTCGTATTATCTGTGAGTGCCTCATCCTACATCATTTGGAGATATTAGTCTACAGTCTACCTTTGAAGATAACTAGTCTGCAGCATATAAGTAATTAAGTATTATTTTTCCAGGGTGAAAATGCCCAGTTTTCGGTAGCTCTAGAACAGATACCTAATACAGACATTGATTATACACAAGCCTTCATAGTTACGCCGAACGCTGGATACAAAAACACCACTTCGTTTGACATATCTGTGAGGAATAAAACCTATTTGGATTTCGAGGACCCTGACTGGAGAATTATCAAATTCAATGTAAGTAGAATATTACGAATGACCACTGCATTAGTAGAGATGAGGAGATGAAGCCCAGACAAGTAGGTCACCTCTGATCCTTTTTGCGTCAGTATATGTGGTCAGTTAGTGATTCCTCTTCCTACACCATGGTATCCGAGGTGGTATCAAATATATGAACTCTAAGGTTACGATATTTTTTATGGTCGGCCTCCCGCAAGGGCTGAAAGCGCTGTAGAAGCGCTGCGAAGGAATAAGTGTCTATCGACGTTAGATCTGAAACGCTGAAGGTTGTAGTCAGGGGGAAACAAGTTCCCTGGCAGCTTATTCCACAGTGTCGAAGTTCTTCAAAAGAAGGAATGCTTGAAGAGACTGGTTCGGAGGGTGGGGACATCGACCTGGTAAGGGTGAGGTCGCAGAGCCCCTCATAGTGTTCCTCGTTCGGACGGCCTTTGATATTATTATCTGGAAAAGCCCACTTGAACATCTTCCGTGATAGAATCTGTAAAACAGGGACAGGTCGGCCATCCTTCTTTGATGTTCCAGGCTGTGGAGGTCCCTTATGAGGTTAGGCGTATCCATTAGTCTAATTGCTCTCTTCTGGATAGTGTCCACAAGCTTTAGATATGTGTCTTGTAGAGCAGCAGTAGTTACTACAGTGCAAGCTTCTGGGATGCCGATTTAGCAATACTGACGACGTGGTCATGCAACGACATGTTATTGTTAATGTTGATACCCAAAAGCTTGACGGGAGGCGACTCGACTATGGGGTTACCTTCTATTTCCAGAGTTGGTAAGCCAAAGTGAGACCTCTTTATCATAAAATTGGCATGCTCCTTCTTAATACCATTATTCAGTAGATAGTTAGTTAGGCATACAGCTATAAATAAAAAAAGTAGTCAAAAAGTATACTAGAAAATTTACTGATACCCTTGGAAAGAACACCACTAGATGTCGCTATTTTGCAGTGTTCTAAAGTAGGTCGAGTTACTCAATTCCATTTTAGCATCTGTTCTCAAAACTGTATAAAAAATATCATTAAGTCGCTTGACTCGGTACTTATCACACATTCTCGATAATAACAAGGTTTTGTAGTTCCCAAATTCCCCACCACCCTAAATTCACAATTATACTAGCGAACAGTATTTGTAATACAAGAACAAAATCTGCATACGATGCCTTTGTTATACGAATGAGCTTCTTAATTCATCGAATGGAACCAAATATTTTAAATAAATCATGTAAATAGGCATATAAGGTAGGTTAGGGTAGGTTACATTAAAAGGCGATTATGCCTTCTTCCACTGCAACCCTACTGTATCTACTGTGGCTCACATCTTCACATCTAATTAGAGTTCACCGTACAATCCACGCTTCTTGATGAAGACGATGGTCGTGAAGGGTGGAATTTCCTTGAAGCCAATAGGTCCCAGTTGGGTGAAACCGAATGTCTGAAACCTAGCTCTTTCCAGTACTTGACAGCATCATGAAATGTGCTCTCCTGTTTCGTCCTCCACATAGCAGAAACAACAGTCCGTTGTTTGTTCTAGACCTAACTACTGCAAGTTGTTCCTCAGACGACAATGTATCGTCAAAAGACCAGCCAGAATATGGAGATCATTCCTGTTCTATTCTATGATCCTCTGGGGCCTGACTAGATGGATGTGGTATAAACACCTCCGAGTGTAGTAGCCCTGGTGTATCTCGACAGTGCAGGAGTGCTTTCCTCTCTGCCCAATCTGATATGGTTTTCTTAGCGGTGCTTTTCGCGATGCCCGCGAATGGTTCTGGTCCTATAAATACAGATTCGGTTCCTCCTCTTGCAAGCGTGTAGGTCAATACACTGTCTTCCACTCCGCTGTGACCTGGAACCCAAATCAAAGTTACTTTGTTGCTTGTTCCAAGTTCGTTGAGGAAATGTATGCAAGCAGGGGTGCGTTGCACAGCCGCCAGCTGCTGCCAGCACGGTATACTAATATTGGTTTTATCACCGTCTCATATATCCAGTAAATCGGTTTAGGGCTAAGGTTCTAAGATATGCGTATGGAACGCATATCATTCTGAGTGTCCAGAAGGCAGGTCGGGCCTTATCAATTCTGTTACGCAGATGGGAGTTGAAGGTGAGTCTTTGGTCCAATAATAAGACCAAGATACTTCATCTCGTCCTCGAACTCTGAATTGGCTTTCCCGCTATTTTAGGTAGCCGGCGCTTGTCAAATTTTCTTTTAGTAAACGGAACAACAAATTTTCCTTTTCGTCAAGAATTCTTATACAACACTGAATTAGCCAAAGGTTTACATGACATTGTGGTATTAAGTGCATACTAGAGATATTAAGTGCACACATTTGTGCAAATGCTATGGGTAGTTTGTAAAATAGCCAAAACCTCAAGTTAATCTGTATAATAATTTTCTTGTTGTCCTTTTGTGGCAGGCATTTGGATAGTTTGTGTACTATCCAGCTATTCTATGAACGAGCGAAGTAGATGATTAAACCGCAACATACAGGGTGTTAATTTGAAAATTTCTCACCCCGGATTTCTCGAAAACCGCTGATCAAAACAAAATACGCCGAGACATGTCAAAAGATTTGCCAAGGGGGACAACTTTGTAACCAAAAACTACTTTACCCCCTTGTACCCTCTGCTCCCCAGGATGATCCCCTTAAAAAATTTAAATGACAAGGGGTATCGAGTAATATCTTGTTTCAAATGTATTTCATAGAAGTCCTTTATTTTTACTTTAGAATTTTTAAAACGGTCGATTCGGTTTCGATTAAATTAGAATCTTTATGTATCTTAACTCGTTTAAATAGAATACAAAGACATATGGAAATATCACTTTTTATTGAAATAAGTGTTCAAATATTGCCTGTTATTTGCCAAATAATGATATAAGCAATTTTCAAATTCCTGACGGACAGTTTGGATGACCTTCGTCAACGCATTATGGAAACCTGCCATGATATCCCACATGTTTTTACAACTGCTCGTCAGGAATTTCAAATTCGCCTATATTATTTTTTGGCCAATAACGGGCAATAAAAAGTGTTATTGTGTGTTTTTGTATTATATTTGAACAAGATACATAAGAATTCTTATTTTCCCGAAAACGAATCGACCGATTTTAAAGAATCAATCGTCAAAATGAAGTACCTCGACATACACTTAAAACAAGGTATTATTCTATACCTCCTGTCATTTAAAATTTTTAAGGGGATGATCCTGGGGAGAGTGGATACAAGGGGATGAAGTAGTTTTTGGTTGAAAAGTTGTCCCCCTTGACAAATCTTTTGAAGTGTCTCGGCGTTTTTCCTTTTAGTCGGCGGTTTTCGAGGAATCCGAGGAGGGAAGTTTTCAATTGAACACAATGTATACAGAGTTAGAATTCGCATCCCACTACAATAATTTTACTATTTTTAGTTGTTGGCAGAAGGAGTACTTGATAAAACAAAACAAGACAGATTGGAAATTACCGTGGAACTGGAAGATGTGAATGATGAGTCCCCAAAATTCGCTCAATCTGAGTACAAAAAATCCATCAAAGAGACAGCCAAAAATGGAGACGTCGTTATCACGGTGATGGCTACTGACGAAGATCAAGAAGATAAGGATAAAGGGTGCGTGTTACGGTTTTATGAACCTCTAAGTTGAATTAATATGCAGTATACACGATTGGCAAGTCGGGATCTAGAATGCCGATATAAATGCATGCTAGCATATAACCGATAGCCAAAGCGATTTGGCCAAAGTGGCGATTTCAATACCGAGTTAACGACCAAAAATTGGAGCTGGACGTTTGGTGACTTCTCCTGGCGAAAAACACGCAATGAGTTGGCGACTTGTGAATATTTCTAAGTTCCACTTCATTTCAGTTACTTTTTGTAGGATAAGGTCATTCAAACAAAAACTCCTTATTTTTCTATTTGCGACGGTTCGAACAGAAAAATAAGGGGTTTTTGTTTGAATGACCTTATTCTACAAAAAGTAACTGGTTACAATTCGATCAATAAAGTAATTGTAGCCAATTGTGAAGGACCAACTAAATTGGCAAATAACCGCAGATGACTCACGAGAATTGAAGGTTAATCGTGCATCGGTTGACTCACCCCTTGTTGGTTGGCGTCGGATGTCTTCCCCAGCTGGGTACTGCGTTGCTCTATCCAGATTCCTAGTTAGCTGAGCGATGTAAGGCTGTGGTTGCCCTTATTGGAGGTACCCGCTACACACGGGGTGACGGATATCACGCACACGTCCGTTCACCTCGGTAGTTGAAGTACGACTCTCTCTTTCTTCCGCGTCAACCGTCAGACTTCAAACTCGCAAGTCAAAACGCGGGAGATTCGAATATACAAAATTATTTAAATGGTAAATACCAATCGTAACCATTTTCCGCCCACCAAAAAATATAAAAAAAAAATATTTTTTCCAATCATAGTAATTCCTATATTACCCACAAAAGAAAATTAGTGGAATTATCCCACCCATAACACAACACGAAAAGAAAAAAAAAACAAATTATCATATACAAGCAAATCATGGCCTATTGTGCCGGCAAAGGGCACAGTTTCAATAAAGGACGGTCTAACAGCCCTTTACTCGTCTTAACTTGGGCGACTCTCGAAATGTTTCCCGTACCGGGATATAACTTAATAATCCTGCCTAATGGCCACTGTAAAGGACGGGTATTTTCATCCTTGAGAAGAACCAACTGGCCGACCGAGGGAGGATTATGTGGTGTATTCCACTTATGTCGTTGCTGAAGGGTGTGGAGGTACTCCATATGCCAGCGCCGCCAAAAATGTTGCTGCATCTGTTGCACTAACTGCCACCTGTTCAACCGACTATGTTTCACACACAACAAATCTTCGTCAGGCGGAGCATTCAGGGGCTCTAATGTCAAGAAATGACCCGGAGTCAAGCTGCCTACATCGTTAGGATCAGAACTCAAACTACACAAGGGTCTCGAATTTAACATTGCCTCAATTTGGATTAAAGTGGTGCTCAATTCCTCATAAGTCAACACTTGCGCACCTATCACCCGCCGCAAGTGAGTTTTCACAGATTTCACTCCGGACTCCCATATACCTCCAAAGGAAGGACTAGCTGGAGGATTAAAATGCCACTTAATTTGCAAAGCTTCAGAAGCTTTAGCACCCAATAACTGTAAAGTTTTATAAGCACCAACAAAATTCGTACCTTGATCACTATAAATATCACTGCAACGTCCTCGCCGCCCTATAAAACGCCTAAGTGCTGCAAGAACAGCTTCACTAGTTAGATCTGACACAACTTCTAAATGTATTGCTTTAGTAGCCATACACACGAAAAGACACACATACACCTTTTGAGAACTAATGCCTCGTCTTTTACCTAAAGACATCCTCAAAGGACCAAAAAGGTCTACGCCACTATGGGAAAAAGGTTTGACTTCCGAAATTCTAACGGAAGGTAAATCACTCATTATGGGGACCACTGGAGGAGGCTTAACTCTAAAGCATTTTATGCAACGAGATAACACTGAAGCTATAGCCCGTTTGGCAGATAGTATCCAATATCTCTGCCTTAACAGATAATGCAAAGTTTGTGGTCCAGGATGACAACTCCTATTGTGCACACTTTGGATAATGAGATAAGTCAATCGATGCTTCCTAGGGAGCAGAATTGGATGCTTCCGATCATAGCTTAGACTAGACTGTCTCAAGCGACCGCCCACCCTCAGGACACCCTGGGAATCAATGAAAGGAGCTAACTTCTGTATAGCTTTGGGACAGACCTCCGCTCGACGAACTTTCCGCAGTTCATTATCCAATTCAACTCTTTGCACGTCTTTGACCAGAACCACCATAGCCTCATACAATTCAGCCTCGGATAAATTACCTATCTCACGCGGGTAACCCCTTTTTCGACACAAACAATTTTTACGAAATCTCAAACAATAAGCAACAACACGCTCAATTTTGCGTAAGGAAGAATATCTATTCAACAATTCTGAAACAATACTAGAGCCGTGAATAGTAATACAAACAACCTTTGCTTCTTCTTGTACATCTGTACAGGAAGGCTCACCTACACAAGTTACAGGCCAATCATCCCGAGGAAGCTTAAGCCAAGTTGGCCCCTCCCACCACAAGGGTTGTTCTAGAAATTGCCGAGGAAAAGTCCCCCTAGAAGCACAGTCACTAGGATTCTCTTTCCCAACCACATGATACCATGAATCAGGAGCTACCTTCTCCTGGATTATAGCTACACGATTGGCTACAAAGCTCCGCCACCTATGCGGAGAAGATTTGACCCACGTCACAACTACCTTCGAATCCGTCCAAGCACAAACATTATCTATTTTCTGTGTTACCATTATATGGGATACACAATCAATCAGCTCTGCGGCTAATAAGGCTGCACACAATTCCAGTCGTGGAATCGACAGTCTTTTCAAAGGCGCCACTCGAGTTTTGGCACACACCAAATGTACAGAAATACTGTTCTCCGTGGAAACCTGTCTCAGATAAACTACAGCTGCATACGACTTCTCCGAAGCATCGCAAAAAGCATGAATTTCTGTAAACTTTGCCTCTATATGAAGTATATGTCTAGGAATTTTCAACGAAGATAGCTCAGGTAACTCAGCCACAAAAGTTTTCCACTGGTTTGCAACTTCCAGCGGTGGCTCATCATCCCAACCTATCCCTAAAGCCCACAATTGCTGAAGTATTTGCTTGGGAACAATGATTACTGGAGCTAAGAATCCTAGAGGATCATACAGTCTTGCTATTTCTGACAAAATATTCCTCTTTGTACAGGACCGTATCTGAGGATGTACAGAATAAGAAAAACAATCCGTAGTGGGACACCACTGCAAACCCAACACTTTTATTCCAAGAGAATCCTTATCAAATACAAGTGGCTGCTGATGAACCTCAGGTACCTGAGCAAGTACTTCAGAACAATTACTTGCCCATTTCCTCAGTTCAAACTTTCCCAACGCCAATAATTCAATCAACTGGTTTTGAGTATCCAAGGCAATTTCCTTGGAGTTTGCTACTCCAATGGCGTCATCAACATAACAGAAATTCTCCAAAATATTTACAGCTAACGGAAACCTTTCACCCTCATCCCTACACAGTTGCAGCAACGTCCTAATCGCTAGAAAAGGACTAGACGTTACTCCATAGGTAACGGTCTTCAACTGATATTTCCTTATAGGCTCGTCACCGTTAGGTCTCCACAAAATAGTTTGATAACTAGTGTGAGACTCCTCAACTAAAATCTGTCGATACATTTGCCGTATATCCGCGGTAAACACATACAAATACAACCTGAAAGATAACAATATTGAGACGATATCATTTTGTAACTTGGGACCTGCTAGAAGAACATCATTCAAGGACTTTCCATTGGTAGTTTTAGCTGAAGCATCAAAGACAGTCCGAAGCTTTATTTCACCATTCGCATTCCTTTCCACCACCGCATGATGAGGAATGTAATACTCACTATTAGACCCCACTTGGTTCCCAACTTCAGACATGTGGCCTTGCTCCAAATAGTCAGCCATAAAATCACAATATGCTTCATGTAAGACGGAATCACGACGAAAACGTCCTTCCAACAGCTTAAATCTATGTAAAGCCTGTGAATAGGAATCACCCAGAACTGGGGGGAATTCAGAAAAGGGAAGCTTCACCACATATCTTCCTGAGTCCATACGCCAACAAGATGACGTAAAGAATTCCTCAGCCTGCTGTTCCTCTTCAGACAATGCGACACACTTAGGGATACTTTCAATTTCCCAAAACTTTTTCAATGTACAATCCAATTCCCCCACAGAAGTTAGAAAATTCAGCACACTATTAGTGGAAACACCACCCAACTTGCCCATTAACACCCACCCAAATACGGTGTTAATAGCATGTGGCCCACCATTCTGTCCTCTCACATAACCGGAACGTAAGATCTCACCAAATACTTCTACCCCTAGAAGCAGATCAATTTCCATTTCATCATGTGCAGCCAAAGGCTCTGCGAGGCAAAGATTTTCTAAATACTTCCACTTCTGAACAACAGCAGGAATTTGAGGTACCTTCTCACAAATCTGAGGTATCACAATAGCTTCCAAATTGAAGCTAGGATACGGTTTGCTGTAGGGAAAGATAACACAAGAGACTTTTCCCGAACTCACATTCGATGACATTCCATTAATGCCAACAACAGGGGTTGAATACTCCTTACGAGTAAGATTCAACCTTCTCACACAAGATTCACTAATAAAATTGGCTTGACTAGCAGAATCTAACAAAACACGACATTTGGTGGATCTACCCTCAGAATCCAATATTGAGACTAGTGCAGTAGCAAGCAACATTCTAGGCTGCACAGACAACTTACTTGCCATGACTTGAACATGACTCTCAGATTCATTAGAGGTACTACCACTGACATCACAATCTGTCACTTTAGTGTCCGGAAAATGCAATAGTACATGGTGTTTTCCACCACAAACCCCACAAAGTTCTTTTGATTTACATTTATTTACTAGATGAGTAGCTCCCAAACAATTAAAACACATTCTAGTCCGCTTGACAAAGGCATGCCTCTTACGACATTCTGCCTGCAAGAATCTATCACATTTGATCAACGAATGTGGTGAACCCTTGCAAAAATTACACTTTTCCTGTGTTAATGTGCCAGTCGAAAAACTAAGTGTCTGCCTTCCCTTGGGATTAGCAGGACTATTATTCTTTCTAAACCCACCACTAGCATTAGACACATTACTCCCTTGATATGCGGAAGTAAGGGATGTATTTTCCAGAGCTCGACAGGTTTTCTCAACAAATCCAAAAAGCATGTCAAACCCCGGAACATTATTCCCATTATGTTCTAGTTCAAATCGCGTTTTAAGGGAAGAAGGTAATTTCTGCAACAATAAATTGAATTTGGTAAAATCCCATAGGTTCAAGTTACTCATCTCTAAAGCCACCAAATTTTCAGAAAATATTGACAACAATTTTCGAAGTTCAACTGCAGAATCATGCCTAGAGGGAGAAGCATTATAAATTGAAAACCAATAATTGCTCAATAAAACACGTTCATTCTGATATCGACTCATTAATGCATTATAGGCTATTTCATAATTATCCTCAGTAATGGGCACATTCCTTACTATTAGACCTGCCTCTTTTTCTAAATAAGAAATCAAGAACAGAAACTTTTCTATTTTTGACAGCGAATTATTTCTATGAATAAGAGTATTGAATAAGTCGATGAACGTAGGCCACCTTGTAAGGTCACCATCAAACTTCGGTATTTCAATTTTGGGAAGCCTCAAACAATTTTCTCTTACGACCACTGCAGATGTTTCATGCTCACTACGAGCCATCATCTCATCAGAAAGATCTTTATGAATGCCCCTTATTGAATATCTCATATCATCAAACATTGTATGAACTGCTTCCTCCTCCTCTAAGGCAGACTCATCTACCAAGGCTATTATTTCATATTGCAAATTCTCAAACCTCGTTACATACCCATCCAGTTCTCCATACCTGAGAAAAAACTCCGTCCGATACTCGCCATTATCACGAGCCTTCTTGGCCGCCTCAAGAACATTTTTAATAGATTTTAAAACTAGCGCGCGTTGCCGTTGCAACTTCACAACATTTGCATTAGGCATGTTCAGGTATCAGGTAACGATTCAATGTAAACACAAGACCAAAATAATCAAATTTAGAATCAATCTGCTAGTAAACACAACTTCTTTACACAAACAATACGGCAACCACACACAAATCACAAAATTTTCAGTTGTTATTCTTTTTCGAAATCTCCGTCGACTACACCAACTGTCGAAACACCGGTTTTCGAACCCCCAACCGAATGTAAACAACTGAATCAAAACAACTTTTGCGCTCACGCAATTCGCAAAATGTCAATTTCAAATGCCCAGAAAACTCCCCAGATATGTATTACCAACACAATACACCAAAAGTTGCTTGTTTTCGAATATAACCAATTTTTACAAACAGCGCGCAACACTAACAAATTCCGATGTCACAAAAAAACTCCGTTTTTTGTCAAGGATACGTACCAATTTAGATTTTACGTAGACTATTTTACTATAGCGCGATTTATTTTATCCGGCTCGAAGGACCAAAAAATGGTTACAATTCGATCAATAAAGTAATTGTAGCCAATTGTGAAGGACCAACTAAATTGGCAAATAACCGCAGATGACTCACGAGAATTGAAGGTTAATCGTGCATCGGTTGACTCACCCCTTGTTGGTTGGCGTCGGATGTCTTCCCCAGCTGGGTACTGCGTTGCTCTATCCAGATTCCTAGTTAGCTGAGCGATGTAAGGCTGTGGTTGCCCTTATTGGAGGTACCCGCTACACACGGGGTGACGGATATCACGCACACGTCCGTTCACCTCGGTAGTTGAAGTACGACTCTCTCTTTCTTCCGCGTCAACCGTCAGACTTCAAACTCGCAAGTCAAAACGCGGGAGATTCGAATATACAAAATTATTTAAATGGTAAATACCAATCGTAACCAGTAACTGAAGTTCATCACGATAGGTCAAATTCGTTTACGAATCCACTTCATTCGTTTTCTCCTCAAACGTAAGGGCTAGCCACATGAAGCGGCAATATTACCAGTTGTTTTATAATTGACACTTTGACCATTGTGACTTTTCAAGGAGAGACAATTATAAATGGTCGACCTTCCTTATCGGTATTGGGCGTCATTTTCCATTTAGTACTGCGCATGCTCAATCTCAAGATAGGTACATAGAGGCCGTTAAAACTATTGTAACGGATTTTGGATACACTAACTACTTCGTTCGGATAGTTATGAATAATTTTCTGACAACGGTAGCAACATTTACCAACTGGAGCACCCTTGGAGTTAATTTAGGCCCCCAAGGTCATGTTCGTCATATGTGTATAATGAAGAATGGATGGGCTTGGCTTACTCTTGACATCTTTGCGGATTATTTATAGATCATTTGAGAAGGGTGGGTCAACGAATTCGAATAGGTTAGAAGAAGCAACGCCCATGTTCTAACAGGCATGTGAGTGTGTCCAAGATCCCGTTGTTATTATTTACTGTGTTCACAGACACGATATTATTCTTTACAGAAATCTGTGGTATTTAAATTTTATGGAATTGTTTAAAATAGTCATTTAACACTTATGTACTGTTAAAATCCAAAACACATTCAAAAATTATAACAATTAACCCGAAACAATCAACCCAAACAAAGTAGCTATGTATATTATGTCTCTACATGAATGCTGTTATTTTTAGGATTTTTTACCTGCTATCTGTACAAACGGTTTATCAGCGATTCAGCGGTAAGTGTGCCAGCTGCCGCGAGGATTGTGGGCACAAACAAAAACGTTGTTTATATCTTGTAACCTATTCGAATTCGTTGGGGTGGGTAGATATAAAACAATGCAATCGTGTTGCAGTTATATTTCTATAATTACTATAATTAGTAAAAAAAGATTCCGGTACCGGGAATCGAACCCGAGCCTCCTGGGTGAGAGCCAGGTATCCTAGCCACTAGACCATACCGGACTTGGTTTATAATTTTCTGTACGCCACTCCGGACGATTTGCGCCATGTTTATTTTTTTGTGTGTGTGCGTAGATAGGAATGGACAATAACCACAGCCTACGTAAGCTTAAGGCTGTGCTATAGCAGTGACCAAAGTTTTAGCAGTTGACATTCAGGTAAAATACAGGGTTTGGATAAAGTATGGAACCAAGCAAATAACTTTGGAAGGGAGAGAATGATATTGCTGAAAATTTGCACGCAAGTTTAGCGACGTATATAGTGCATCCGAAGACATTATGTTAGCTATTAATGTACTTCCGGTTTAACCGGAAGTACCGTCAACTTTTTTAATTTAAATGGGACACCCTGTATATTTTTGCAGATTTTAATACATCTTTTTTTCCCGAATACGTCCATAGTGGTTTGGGTATTAGTTTCTGTAAAAACGGAAAAGATAAAGCTTCTTCATATGTTTAGAATGCCGGCCATTTACCTCCTGACGTCCTGATCCTGACGTGAATTGATTCGACAAGGTAGGTAGCTCAGCAATTTGTTAACAGATTTGCATATTGTCAGGAAGTAAACGGCGGCCATTTTGAACGTCTGACATAATTCCTTGATAATTCATTTTAAATTTTCTTATTGTAACACATCAAATAAAATGAACATTTCAGTAAATAAAAAAGCTCTATCTTTCCCATTTTTACAGAAACAAATACTAAACCTACTATGGACGTATTCGGAAAAAAAGATGTATTAAAATCTGCAAAAATATACAGGGTGTCCCATTTAAACTAAAAAAGTTGACGGCACTTCCGGTTAGACCGGAAGTACATTAATAGCTAACATAATGTCTTCAGATGCATTAAGCGTCACTACATTTACCTGCAAATGTTCAGCAATATCACCCTTTCCGTTTCAAAGATATTTGCTTGGTTCCATACTAGATATCCCAACTCTATATAAAAATATCACCTGGTACCAAGTTGAAAAGAGTAAATTTGATAGTACAAGCGCCACTGACTTGTTTTCTCCACTTTTCAAAATACAACAGCATAATTCAATATTTGCAAAAACTGTTCGGCAGTCGTATTAGCAATCGTTTCGTGCGAGCTGGAAAGATTCTCGGAACTCGCCTAACCAGCCTTCCACTGGTGTTGGCGAAACTTCAAGCGACGAAGTCACGGGTAGAGTTGCCAAAAATTCAAGATTCTGCCCAAATGCGTGCAACTTGACATCGCTGGTCACCTGTCTGTTGTCAAGGCACGGAAAAGTTGAAAAAATGATGGCTGAAGCAAGTGTTACCTGGAAATTCTTTTAAGTAAAGTAGATCTGCCTCATTGGCCAATTATTGCTTCCCCATATATAGCAAAACTCTCCTTTTTGCTCTTCAGAATCCGTCTCATCAGATTTCACCTCCCCCCCCCCCTTCCCACCCATTCCCAACCAACCTGAAAATGTCATCTGTATCCACCTAGCTAGCACAAGACATCTGTAAGACGTCCATTCTATGTCACACTTAGGTACGTCTGAACGTCTTGTGGCATAAAGAGGACATCTCTAAGATGTCTTATTGCTAATTGCATCTTGAAGATGTCCAAGTTTTCATAATTAAATTTCCAGATTTTAACAGAATTTTTATTCAAAATGACCGAGACCTAGTAAAGACATCTTCAGGGTGTCTTGCCGATGACATCTTTAAGATGTCTTGCTGATGATATCTTCCAGAAGTCTTGGTGGTGATAACATCTTCAAGTGATTTTGAGGATGAAATCTCAAATATGTCTCATATACGTTCACCACAGACTATATCCCCAGTCCCCACCAGGTACACTGAATGACGGACATTTTGTAATTATGTGATTCGCTAGGGCTCTGCAGGTTTCTGTAACTACGCTAACCTCACGTTTCCGTTCGCGGTTTTTCTTTGTGGTCTTTTTCTGGAGAATGTAGAAGTTAGTGTGAACTGTTTAAGTTTTTTAGCTGGCTACAGGTAAGTTAACATTTCAGTTATAGATAGAACATGGGAGGGGGTGGGTTGGCCCAGTGGTTAGGGTCGAGGGCTCGTGACCGGAAGGTCCTGGGTTCGATTCTCGTTAGAGGCGGAAACTTATTTCTGGTTTTTTCAACCAAAAATAAATATCCATAAAAAAAGCTCAACGAGAATCCCCACCTGAGCATTCACACTTCTTCTAATTAACAGTGCTGTTCCTAAGTGGCGCCGGGAAACAGTACAAAGCCTACACAGAACACGAGGCTAATGACCAAAGTAGTCGATGCCGATGACACAGGAGTAAAAAAAAAGAACATGGGATAGGTGCAAACTCTACTCTAATAACCAAGGATTTTGCATTACTGATGTGTAGTTGGTTAGGGAGGAAAGGGAAAAAGCCATTCAACAGCCTGAATTTGGCAAAAGCAGTTTTTAATAAGTAGATAATTTAGATTCCTTTTCAATAACCTCAACCACGCACATTGTAAACTTATGAACTATTTTCATTTATTTGTACAAATATGTGTGTGGTTGCACATTTAATTTTGCAACTATTATTAATATATACAATATAAAAAAAAATAAGCAAAAAACATTTGAACAGTGAGACAAATAGTCAGTAATATTCAGTCAAGCTTGTTATATTTCAACTCAATTCTGTTGTTCAAGATGCAGCAAAACATACAAAAGACGTGACTGGAAGGAGGTGGAGACTTGTGTGCAACTCTGATTGAGGAGAGGAGTGTTAAGAAGAATAGTAAAACCAATAGATTATATGAAATAAAACATTAAGCTGCAATGACCTTTTTTTCTAAACCTAACTCCATTCAAAACCAATTACGATGTTAATTTTGCTCACTTTTAAAATCATTTGTTTCCAAATTACACACTATTCTTTAATAAAAAAAAAATACTAACAACTTTTGTCTTTCAAACCTACTGAAGTAAGCAGGAATTGTCCGAGCGCATAAAATTTGACTATATGATATCCAGAATGAAAAATTCGAATTAGTCTTTACATCTGCTACAAATCACCTCTATATTCGAAATTCAATAGTATACAAAATATTTATCCATAGACGATTAAGACAAGCAATATATCGGAACTGGGTAATAGTAGCGAATTATAATTCTGGGGGTTTAAATTAAAACCAATATAGTATCTTTTCTTATTACTGTGTCACCCAATGAGGTATTTGTTTTTGATCAGGTGACGGCCGATTCAAAAATTTTAATGGAACACCCTGTATATTTGTGACTTTTTGTGTTCCTCCCGATAAAGCAATTCCAACAAAGTAGCATCTTGGGGTCTAAAGTGATTAATTCAAGAGCTACAGGTACTTAAAGGATGGTACCACTACCATTGATTATAACATGTACCCCTACAGTTAAATTACTTTGGTAGTGTTCCATAATGGTAGTGGTACAGTCCTTTAAGTACCTGTAGCTCTTGAATTAATCACCATAGACCCCATGTGTGCTACTTTGTTGGAATTGTTTAATTGGGTGAAACACAAAAAGTTACAAATATACAGGGTATCCCATTAAAAATCTTGAATCTAACGTCACGTGACCAAAAACAAATACCTCATTGGGTGACACAATAATAAGAAAAGATACTATATTTGCTCTAATTTACACCCCCAAAATTATAATTCGCTACTACTGCCCAGTTCCTATATATTGCTTGTCTTAATCGTCGTGGGACATCATGATTTCGCAAACTGAAATCATGAATTTGAAACAGCAAAGGCAAAAGGCTTGCATCTTGTTTTGTATGACTTGTTAAGAGCTTAATAATTTTGTGACGTCAAGGTTAAGATGTAGTGAAGATCTTGAATGTACATGCAAGAGATATCTTGAGGAGATATTGAAAACGTCTGAATTTCTATAGGTTCCTAGACGTCTAATAGACGTGAATGGATATCTCTGAGACATTTTTTAGACGTAACTGGATATCCCTAAGACATCTTTTGGATGTAACTGATTGGTGCAAGACGTATCAAAGGTCTGTAAAGTCAAAAGAAGGCATCCTAGTGATGTCTCAAAGATATCTCGACGATATTTTAAAGATGTCTTAAATATGTCTTTTTCACACAAACGACCTTCAGAAGATATTTAATAGACGTGTATCAGACATAAGTGGATGCCTTTGAGACATCTTAAATAACTATATCCAGACATCTATTAGATGTATCAAAGATGTCACTGTGCTATCTAGGCTCCTTGTACAGTTAGCAACCCTAGTTACAAGCTTACAGGCGTCATGTGGTTGACCCATTCTTGTAATGGTTCTGGTCTGTATAACTGGGATTCGAACTCCGCATTTGCGTAGACATCTCTGGGTACCTAACGTGTAATATCATGTTGTAAAATTTGATGCAATAAAATCAACTGGATATACGATAAAATCAATAGCTACTTTATTTTCAGGCTCACCCACTCTCTCTTGGGCAGTCACATCATTCAGGACAGTCTAAGCATTGACAGAAGGACTGGTGAAGTAACAGTGAAAATAGACAACGCCTTCGACTACGATAAAGTGAACCCTGTCATTTTCCAAGTTAAAGCGGAAGATAATGCTATTCCACCTCATACAGCAACAGTTCCCGTCACGATCACGCTACTGGACGTCAACAATAAAAAACCCATCATAAACACTGTACGTACATCGCAATACACGTAAATAAAAGCTTTAAAAAAGCCTCATTATACACAATTTATATGATTACAAAAGCTGTAAGATCATCCAGGGTATATTTGACCTCCGAAGTTAAAGGGAGGAAGTGTTCTATAATATATACTACTAGCATGAGCCATAGGTATGCATATATTCCACAGGCAAGTAGTTGCTGAAACTTATTGGGAATAATTAATAAATTTGCACAATAGTTTGGACTTGATGGTCTTTGTTATGAGCCTAGTTTTTCATTGAGTTTTTATGATCTTTGTATACTATTGTTTACCTAAAAATAATCTTGTTAGCATGCGACTGCTAAAATTGTGGTGTTTTGTCTATTAGAAGAAAGAAAGATCTTTTTTATAGTAGCAAGGGGATTAAGGTTTAGTTACCAGTTAGGGTGCTACTCAGCCTTATGGCTTATTGTGCACCCCTGATCAAAGGGATCAGACAGAGTCCTCCTAAGCTCTTTGTGAACTTTGAGATGCATTGGAGTATGCTCTTCTGTCTGTCCTCCTAGCCTATATTCAGATAGATTTCTTACTTTCACTCAATTCAAGACAGTCGAGGATAACATGCTTAGCTGTTTCCTCTACCCAACTTTTGCAGGTGTGCACTGAACGTTCAATGGCTAGTTATAAATCTAACCACCTTTTGTAGCTCCTTTCTACTCAATCTGAGAGCGTCGAGTGTATTAGATCACAAGGGTCCCCTCAGCATCCTCTTACACTGAACATTCCCCACCACTCTGTCCCAGCGTTTCTGGTGCTGATTTGACACACAACTGGTGACAGTTTTTCATACTATGTTGTTTGGAGAAAGATATTTGGGCAATAATAATATATTTCACTCTTGTGAAACGTCATAGATATATGCTACTTATGCGAATATTCTACGATGGATATATTTATTAAATATAGCAACCTCCGACCCTTTGTAGTACCACTTGCTGAATGTAGTCACATCAAAGGTACCTGTGTATCTGTCTATCGTAATTTTTTTTGTACTTGTAAAATCTCTAATAAAATTTGATTCAAAAACCTATCGATGGCAGCAAAAAGTGTGGGTAACATGACCAAAAAGCATATCAATAAACTTTTAGGTACTAAAAAATATAAAAAAAGAATGAGTTGCAAGGCCTGGGTTTCGAGCCAACATCATCTCGAACACAGAATTCACCATCTAACACTCTAAACTACAGCGCCATCCGGCGTTCTGCGAAGGAGATCGCTTGAATGAAACATATTTCATTAGGTACTTTATTACTGGAATTTGTAATCTAATTTCAAACATTCAAAAAGATATTTGTTTCGATCGTAGGCTTCGTCTCGAGTTGCTAACTTCATTCAGCGACTATGTTGTAACAAATATAGACTAGTTACAAGTATTTTCACGATTGGCTGGGAATCTAGAATCTATTACGTCGTTGGTCAGGAGCATCGTAACCAGGACCACCATAGTGACGTCACATGGGTTCGGGAGAGGTCGGCATGTTTTCGGTACTGGATTAAAAAACCCATTTCTATTTTGATATAACTTTTGAATTATTGCGAAAATAAAAAGAACAAAAATAGTTTTGTCATAAAACTTATATATGATCTTTCCATTTACCACAAACAAAATTATTTAAAATCCAAATTATACGAGAGGAACTTGGAAAGTCCAGGTAACGATAATAATACCACTTTATCAAATCAAAAAATTAATAATAATGAAGACAGCGTATTAAACTAATGGCGAAGTCTAGCTCATGCTGTTCCACTCAACCACTAGTAAGCAGGAGCCCAATATACATATATGATATAAAAAATAATCAAATGTGTAACTCTTAACAAGTGCACTGAACAGTGATGCATGAAATACACGTAGTACTTAAATAAAGAACAGTGAAAGAAGATAAGATAAATAAAGGGAAGATAGACATATAATATACACCAAAAACATACAGCATAGCAATTGCCAGGTCACAAATTAAAAAGGATATAGATATTATATCAGTATAGGGTAGCAGAGGTCATCAGCGTTATTTCTCTAACAGGTATTGTTTGCGTCTCTGTTTAAATTTATTGATGTGATATGATTTGAATTCCTTTGGTAAACTATTATATGCGCAAGTGGCATTATACATATATTATGTAGGAATTGGTACGATCCCAATACGTTGTATAAACCTTTATTAAGAGTTTTGGGACAACTCAGTGACAACCGATGGAATATCAACGTTGGGTACAGCGTCTTGATTGAGAATACGCGAGGGACGTCTTCCACTGCGCTTATTCACCACGTCTTTACCCAAAATATCATACGAGACTGTCTATCTGTATCTCCGTCGCGTTGCGTCTTTTTGGGTACGTCTTGCTCCCCCAACATTTAATGACTCTTTATTATGACTTTTCTGACTGACCGTCTGCCAGTCTGACTCTAGCAAGTTCTAGAATATTCGCGAAACTTCTAATAAGGATAGGCGTAACAAAAGGGTTTTTATAGATACACTGATTAAAACTATAAGCAAGACAAAATTAAATTAAAATCCTACATATATGTAACATCTTTGATAAATGGCATTTCTATGCTGAGGCATTGTTAGAGTCGTTTTAAACCTTATATTTCTGGAAATTTTGTTCTTATTTTTCCCATCTTTGCTCGTGATATTCTTGTAGTGTTAATTCTGGAAACGAATAGCCACCAAACAGAAGTGATATTTTTTTGCCCTAGCTCTTTGCTTACTTGGTCTGAGCCTAATAATGTCGATATCGAACATTACTAATAGATGCTTTTGATGTTAGAAATAATATAAGTTTGAACTAGCGAATTTATTTAACCAAATTTATTTAAGGGAGATCCTATCCAAGTAGAAGAAAATCAAGCAATCGGTACAAAGTTGAAATGTGTCATCTCAGCCACCGATCCCGATACAACAGCAGTTCTGACAGCTTCAATAGACTGGACCAAATCGTACGCTATGAAGAATTCCATAAAGCTAACGGATTCAAAGACGAAAAATGCTATAGAGTAAGTATTTTTTTCATAATTAATCTGAAGCGTGGATCAATGTATAATAATAGTAAATGACTTTTTTGGACTATATATCTAATAAATTAAGTGAATCGAGATTTACTTCCATCTAACCCCGTTATTAATGGAATAAAATAATAAATGAATAATAAAATAAAAAACAAGTTATAAAATATGATCACAAGCTTAAGAATGTAGGTATGGAATAAATGGGAAGAGATAGCAGAAATAAACTGCAGTTGAAGTGTTTCAATTGGATGCTTTTTAGTTTGGGGAGGAGGACGTCTTTCATACTTTTACTTCCCACACCGATAGGTGAGTGGAGTATTGTGATCGCGAAAGTTTTTGGTTACGCTTTTAGGCGTTTTACGATGTCTACATAATGAAAATCCACGTTACCCGTCTCCGTCAAGCTGTCTGTTTGTCGGACTGTCTGTCTTTCTGTCGGTCTGTCAGTCTATCTGTTGGCGTTTTCCCAGCCTCGTAATCTCAGTATTATCGCTGCCTGGATTGTGATGAAATTTGAGTAGCTATATATTGTGGAAACGTAGTAGGTAATGCTGCTATAATTTTGAATATCGGTACAGGTAATTAGCAAAAAACGAAAAATGTAAAATATTCCTCAAACTTCGTTTTTATTCGTTTTAGGGATCACTGGTCATTTTCTACTTTTCCTTGGGTGGGGGTGATATTAAGATGGTTAGGGGGTGAGGGATTGTAAAGCCAAAACATTTTTTGTACTCATGATAGGCTATATATTAACCTGTGAAAGAAAGACCTAGGGGCATAATTTACTTTTTTAGGTCCATACGAGCGTTGCCTTGCCTATTACAGAAACCAAGGAACTTATTATTTTCTGATTGATGTATTCATACGGGTCTTGCTTTTGGTCATTTTGTGTATTGTGTAACCTGAGTATGATTTTAATGAAATTTTGACACAGTAGACGGAAAACACGTATGGTTTTTGGGTCCGTGAGAACGCAGGAATAATCAAATAGGTAACTAAAAATATCAAAACCGCTCAAACTTCGTTTTTAGGCGATTTGGAAGTTACTGATCGCTCCGATGCGTCCTGTCGAAACTTGCAGAATATCTTTGTCATCTAAACTTCCTATGGAGACAGATGAAACAAACCATTTACGAGAGTTTTTGTGTTGAATATTTATTGCGGATGCGACCGATGATTTGGTTGCGAGGGGATCTCAGACTATATATTTATGCAATGGGAAATAAAAAAACGGTGTCACCGTTATGTGTGGGAAGTACTAAGTCAATCAACTTGACTCCATTTCTTTATTTGTTTCATTTGCCGATCTGCCTGTTTTTACAAGGCAAGTAACAAAATACAGAATGAGTTGAACAGGTAAAAATGTTGACTGGAATGGAGTGTATTATCCCAAATCCAAGATAAGGCAAAAACTAGTACAAATGGAGACGAGTCTTTTGACTCATTCTCTTTCTTCATAGTGTACCGCGACACTAGTTGCGTTTTCCTTAGATATCATTTTTCCTTAGAACACGTTGTTTTTAACGATATGCATCCAAATATATATATAAAATCCTCTTATTTGTATTATGCCAGCTTCACCCCTCGGTTTACCCTCCAGTCGCCCCACCATCATTTTAACCCCCCTATAAACGGGCGAATATTATCGGTATTTAATAATCAAATTTTATTGGACCCATCTGCGTATAGGACATTCATATAAGAAGATACTTGTTATCTCAAAGCATGCCACTGAAAATTGTTTTTCATGTCTAGAGCGTTGGGGGACGCATTAGACATCAAAAAAAGGTGAGGGGGAGGTGGCAAGCCACCAGATGTGTGCACGCTGTGGCGAGGAGGAAAAATCCTCGGTACATATTATATTTCGCCGTAAAGCCCTTGGAGGTGACAGGCAGACTATACTAGGTTCAAGGGTCTTTGAACCTGAAGACATAAAATGGGCAGGACCCAACGCCATTCTCACCTTTGCGATGAGGGCTGGAGTTGAGAACTAAGGTAAGGAGAGGTGCATAAGGGCCTGCTTGTAGGCCTACGCACTCGTAGTTCTGATCATCAGAAAGTCTCTCTCCTTCTTTCATTCGTTCAAGTACTTAATCTTAAACATGTTTTAGGCATATTTCAGACCTTTTTCTTGCATATCAGGTCTCTACTGAATATCTATAAATTATAGTTAAGTCATCATATCAAACAAATAACTTTGTACGTCAAACTTATGTGTTTTTTTAGATTTTTAGATATCGAGACTACCCCAATAGAAAACTCAAGAGGAATCAACATAGACCTGGTAGTGAACAGCAAAAATAAAGACGAAACATCTCCAGATTTTGAAACATTTGATTCCCTATATCTGTATATTGTTGTAGAAGATACGGCGACAGATCCTGAATTCAAACAGACACAAAGTACTACAAACGGTAAGTCTTGATGGTTCTAGAAAAATGGCCAAATGGTTTACCTTTTTTAATACCCACAAATTGCTTTCTACCAAATAAGTAATTCCTTATCAATTCTTACGGATCTTTTGAAAACCCTGCAAAAATTCAGCACAAAAACATCTTAGATTTCGTTTGAAAGTGTATTAGATGTCGCCGAAACTTAAGCAAAAAGAGATATTTTCAAGTAGGTATATACCTGTCTATTTCAAATATTTTACAAATATATTCTAATTGTGCACATTTAAACTGCATATCTAACTGCTTCAATTCTGTAATGCTTTCATTTGGAACTTTCATCAAAAATACTTTCTTATCCATTACAAACATAATTTTATTTGTATTAATGGTGATGCCTGTAACAGGTTTTCCTTTAATGTGAGTGCTGCATGTGTTCTTGTTAGGTTTTATTTAAAAATACTAATAAACTTTGATGCAAATTATTACAATATTTTATTTTTTAGCCCTAATTATGATCACCATAATAGACGTGAATGACAATGCCCCATATTTTCCTGAAGCTAGTGCCTCCAAGCATGAAAATAGAACTGTCACAGAGAATACAGCGGTTGGCACGCCACTGGGTTATTCCATACAGGCAATTGATGTCGATCTGAATGATGTGATAACTTATGCATGCCGGTAAGCTTCTCATTGTAATATTTTATTTCCTTTGTAGAATTTCATTATAGATTAATAGATACTACTTTTCCGACAACTTCTGTGCGTATCGAAAACTCTATCACTCCATAACAATGGCGGATTTGCCGGTGATTTGATGAAAAATATTTTATTTTCTCTTATACCCACGTAAAATTAAACATGAGTTATTCATTTGTATATAAACGATCTCAAATTCCGATATTCAGGGACGTAACTACAACATCGGCGATTCTAAAATAATGCATGGTGAGGCCTGCATGTGGATCGTGTCTGATCGCCCGAATATTCACGCGATCACGCGTGCTGATTGGCCCGGAAGGTTGAGAGTGAGATGATGCTCGCTGTCGCCTCACGGAGCCGATTATGACCTAATACACACAGTACATAGTCATCACACAGCATATTAAACAACCAGCACAATATCTCTGAGGATTTCCCATATAAAAATGGTTCCCACAAAATTTGACCTGATGATTTTACGGCTGAGAAGTTTGGGTGCGAAAATGAAAACATCTATACAGGTACCAATTCGATATTTTTTAGCCAAATAGGCGCGTTTGGTTCGTACAGAGAATTTTGTGCAATTGAGGCCGAGCTGGGCCGAGCTTTTATTTGTTTTTAAGTCATTAGTGTAATCTTCCAGAGTAAAAAAGATTGGAAGGTGATTTTGAATGTTTTTTTAATTATTTACCTGCAGAAACGAAACTATAAAGATAAAAGATCCCTGCAAAGTGTGTAGTAGTAGCAATTATTGTGCTTCCAATAAAGGAGATATCAGGGTGTCCAATTTTCCTCAAGACGAGCATTTCAAAACGAAGTGGGTGAAAGGTATTCCTCGAAAGGGCAGGTTATATTTATAAGAATAAAGATAATAATTTGCAAACATTTCCAAGGATTAGACCTATTTTAAAGCACAATGTGGTACCTACAGTGTTTTCTGGACCTCCAAAATATCACAGAAAAATACAGTTCTAGAACACATCTGGGCACATCTACGAAAAGATTTGATAGTGAAGGGGAATCAAGACTAGCAAGAATGGCTTCAAAGTGACCTAATAGTGAATTTTTCTAGCTTAAGTGAAAATTTACAAAGTAAATTGAGTGCTCATTTAAGTGGAAGTGGAAGTGGCAGAAGGAAACGGGTTGCGTTTATTTTTATTTTGTAATGTTTGACTACGATGAACCAGATATCAGATGTAGGTGGTATTAGTATCAGTGAATATAGACATTCCTTTAAATCAATAAATCATAATTTGTTGGTGATTTGAGTTAGATTTTACCACTGTCATTAAGAATATCCTGTTGGTCTCAAATAGAAAATGTTTTGGCACACTATTTTCAAATAGGTTTTCTGTTGATTTAATGTTAAAACCTTTTCTATGTCCAGCCAAAGAAAGTTTACAATTTTGTGAGAGAGAATAATTTGCCAATTTTACCACTATCCTAAATATTCCTCAAAACTTTGCAGTTCTTTAAAAATTGCACCTGACAGAAAATATGCCTTACATTAAAACTGTTGCAGAGGGTTTATTATTCTCGGAGAAGTACATTGTTTTACAAATTGATGAAATATCAGCTTGTATAAACGTTCTTGTCATTACAAAAATTATAGATAGAACATAAAGAACAAAATTATTTGATAGGTATATTAAATACATACAGCTTATAGTTGGTAGGCGTAACCCTTCCATCAGAGTGTACAGCTCAAGTTACAGTCCTTATTCATAATAGGTATTGTTAAAATTTTGATTTCAGGCCAATGGGTATAAAAGTAAGTTTTTGGGCAATTGCACAAAGCAGTTTTAATGAAAATTGCAAAAGAATACATCAATATACATATAGATGAGTTTGTTTTAGACACATTTGTTCATGTAATCAACCCCAAATTGATGAAATTCTGCTTGAATTAATGTTGTTAATGTAGCAAATATTTTTATTTATAATTACATTGAAACAGTTCAAGACAAGATACAGACTGACAAAACTAAAAAGAGGAAATCTAATGGAAATAAGAAATGTCCAACAGAAGGGAAAATCTCTAAGTCTAAATACATGTACATTTTTGAACTGATACTACTGGCATTTTTCACCATTCTTATTTTTTCAAAAAGTGTTTTTCTTAATTTATCAACCGAGATGAACTCTTCTTCTTCTTCTTCAAGTGCCATGCTTATTTTAAGCGTTAGCGACTCCCATTTCTACGATTTCTCGATATCGTTGTCTATCTTGAGCAGCGTGAAGCAGTTCATCTGCCGACAGTCCAGTCCAATGACGGAGATTCCTTAACCACGACATCTTTTTACGTCCAATTCCCCTCTTACCTTCTATCTTACCGTTCAAGATAAGACGCAGCAATTCATATTTGGGACCACGAAGGATATGCCCTAGATATACTAATTTCCTTCTTTTCACCTGTTGAAGAAGCAAGCGATCGTGGCCAATAGTTCTTAAAACTTCCTCATTTCGCACTTTTCGAGTCCACGGTATTTTAAGAAGTCTTCTATAAATCCACATTTCAAGCGCCTCGATCCGATTCATAGAATTGGTCTTTAAGGTCCAAGTCTCGCAACCGGATAGGAATACTGACCAGACATAACATTTAGCTAGACGCTCTCTCAGTCGAATATCGAGAGAGCGATTACAAAGTACCGATTTTAACTTCGCTAATGTCGATTTTGCCATTCCTACGCGTGCTTTTATCTCCTCATCAGGATCCAAGTACTAGTTGATCCAGCATCCGAGGTACTTGAAATGATGTACCTGTTCTAATCGTTTTCCATTCAATAACAGTGTTTTAGGGCCTAGATCCATTTTATTCACAACCATGAATTTTGTCTTTTTCAGGTTTATTGTGAGACCCCACTTCTTGCCTTCCTCACTTATATTATTTAGCATATGTTGAAGATCTTCTATGTTTTCTGCCAATATCGCTGTATCATCTGCGTATCTAATATTTGTGACGACTTCGCCTCCAACTTTGACTCCACCCACTGCGTTGAATGACGTCTCAAACAATTCTTCAGTATATACGTTGAAGAACATTGGTGATAGAACACAGCCTTGTCTGACACCCCGTTTTATAGAGATTTTGTCGGTGTGCTTATTATTTATCTTAACAGTAGCGGTCTGACTCCAGTAGAGATTTTCAATTAGACGCAAATCTTTTTGATCTACGTTGATGGATTTAAGTCTTTGCATAAGCTTTGGGTGTTGGACTCGATCAAAAGCTTTCTCATAATCGATAAAGCATATGTATACAGGCTTTTGTACTTCCCAGCATCTCTGCAACAGAGTTTGCATTGCAAGCAAAGCTTCTCTTGTACCCATTCCGCTCCGGAATCCAAACTGTGTGTCGCTCATAATTTCTTCACATTTTCTGCTAATTCGGTTTTGGATTATTCTCAGTAGCAGTTTTAAGGCATGACTCATCAAACTAATAAGTCTGTAATCGTTACAAGAGGTAGCAACATTTTTCTTCGGGAGCGGAATAAATGTAGATACCAACCAATCTGGTGGAATCTCTCCGGAGTCGCATATTTTGTTATATAGACAGGTAAGTAGCTTGATGTTGTCTGTGTCCAGAAGTTTGAAAAATTCAGATAGAATGCCATCTGGGCCTGGTGCTTTTCCATTTTTTGATGAAGCTATAGCCCTCTCCACTTCTGATATTAGGATAGATGGGCCAGTGAGGGTATCTGTCTGTGTTGTTAATGCTGGTCTGTCATCGTAAAACAGTTCGCCTATATATGTTTCCCAAACCCGCTGAATTTCATTTTGTTCTATTAATATTTTGTTGTTGCTGTCACGAAGACTGGAGGTGTTTTGTTTTCTGTACAGTCCTGTTAGCTCTTTGACTCTTTTGTGTATATTGAATTCGTCATGTCTAGTCTGCAATTCCTCTATTTCTTTGCATTGTTCCGTCATCCAGTGTTCCTTTGCTTCCTTAACTTTTTTGCGTATTAGTTTATGCAGTTCGTTATATTTACTTGGGTTGGTGGGCTTTACTTGCCGTCTTTTTTCCATAAGGTCTAGGATCTCCTTAGTCATCCATGCTTTCCGTTGTTTCATATTTGGATTCTGAATTTCTCTTACGGTGTCGCTTATTGCTGATTTTATTCCATTCCAAATTTCATCTGGATTAATCTCCTCTGGTTTTTTGGGGTAGTGGGTCATCGTTTTAATGTTGCTATTGAGACTAAGTCTTATCTCTTCTTCCTTAGTGTGATCGCGTAGTATCTTCAAGTCCGGCTTTGATGTTTGTGTCCTATGCGATAGACGTTTTAGTCTGAGGCGCATCTCAGCGATAAGTAATGTATGATCTGTTGCTGCGTCGGCTCCTGTGTATGTTTTCACACTCTTGATGGAATTCCTAAAGCGTGTGTTTATCATTATGTAGTCTATCAGGTTCCTGACGATGTTATCTTCTTTATCTTGCGGAGACTTCCAGGTATATAGCCGTCTTTTAGGTAATTTAAACCATGTGTTGGTGATAACAGGTCGTTCCTCCTGACAAAAACTGACGAGCATTTCCCCCCTTTCATTTCTAGCACCGAGTCCGTATTTTCCTGTTATGTCTGCTGTTTCCTCATTGCCAACTTTGACGTTGAGATCTCCCAACACTATATTTAGTTCATGCTTTTTTGTGTAGCTTATTGCTTCTTTTAATTGTTTGTAGAAGTTTTCTATTTCGTTTTCTGAGCTCTCGGCAGTGGGAGCGTAAACCTGGATCAAATTAATGTTTATAGGATTTCCTTTAAGTTTCAGTAGCATAATTCTGTCTGAAATAGGAGCAAATGCCGACACCAGATGTCCGAGTGATGACCTCAACATGATTGCTACTCCATTTATATGGCTATCGGCTGGACCTGAGTAGTAGATCGTTGTATCGTTGCTATTAAGTTTTCCGTTACCTGTCCATCTTGCCTCACTAATTCCTAATATATCTATATTTAGTCTGCTCATTTCAAGTTGGATGTTCTGTAATTTTCCCGCCTGATACATTGTGCGGACGTTCCATGTTGCAATTTTATTTATACGATTTGTGTCCACCCGGGGATTCTTCGCACCCCTGTCCCATTTAAGGGACGCCGGGCACTCGGGGCCATTTTTTGTTTTAGTTTCCATGGGGGCTTTTCTTGGAATATCCCGTGGGATCTTTAATGTGGTGGTCATTCCTTGGCTTTCCACATCCTTATGCCATTGACTGCCTAATAGCCGTTCATCTGCCTTTGGGGTCGGTTTCCCAGCCCCAGGACAAAAGAGTGCCCTTTAGCCTCCACCTGTTAGTCAGGTTGAGGGGGATCGCTTACCCCGGCGATCACTCGGCAGGCTGATTGCAGAGGTTTTTAGCCTCTGGGCGGTGGGGCCGCCACATCCCTACGCCATAGATGAACTCTAATACATATAAAATGTAATAATTATTCTGAAACGATAAAACAATTTAAATTTTCCGTGGAATGCCCGCCGTTCGGCCCAAGGTAACCGGCCCACTATTTGACAGCTAAGCGACGTTGCTACATCTTAGGCTCCGGCCTAGTGTAGAGTCGTCCATGCTTCAAGTATCGGGGTATATCGATACTTGGCCAAAGAATACCGAATTGGTATTGGTATCGATACTTTTTGTTATTTTCACATCCCTACCTAGACTTCTAATCCATAATGGTGCCGTCAAGGTCAATTTCTATAGGAACCATGTTTGTATAGGAAATCCTCATAGATATTCCGCTGATTGTTTAGTATGCTGCGGTTTAAGTACTTAGGTTTGAGACGGCTAGATTAGACTTGCTTTATTTTATATTATCCTTAAAACAAGAGCAATAATTTTATGTTATATGTTGTAGTTATATCATTCGCTCAAGGTATACTCTGTTGCCTGATACTTTAAACTGGCTTGACGTCTATTTGATAAGTATCAGCTGACGAAAAGGTGTATCTCAAGTTTAATTTTTTACTAGTGGTGTTAATTGGCAATCCTGCGATTAGGGCCGTATTAGTAATATTCCTACTGAATATCTCATTGCAAAAAAGTCATGACTATTTTTTTAAACAAGAAATGGCTTCAATATCAAAAAGTCGCAGCAAAAATGGTTGGTTAAAAGAAATAAGATTATTTTATTGATTTGTATATTGTTAGAGACTATCGTAATATTTAGCAATAAGGCAGATTCAATGAATAGCTTGCATCACTAGTGGGATATTAAATTTATTGATTAAAACGTACAACGTACAATTGGAGAAAAAAAGTACTTGCACTCAGTACAGCCCTGTATTCGGTCAAAACTTTAAATTGATACGTCAATCTAGGGCATTTTTAGTTGTCACTAGCCAAACAGCTGTTCGCTGTTGACCTGGCTGACAGTTTAAAGTATCGGGTAACAGGGTATATGTTACTTAATGAATTTTGGACCAAATTTGGGCTTGGCTGCCAAAAAAAATTATCATCCTCGGTGCCGCCTTTGCTTACATCTTCTCTAATCCATATATCACACGTTCACCTCACCTGCCGAAAGGCACTCACTGCTCCATAAACCAACTGAGATTTCCGCACTGCCAAATGCCGTAACATTCCATCTATTAAACCTCTCTACTGCAGACTGTGCACTTGTTCGCCCTCACCTTGAGAATGGCTCCTAAGTTTGGTCATCTTACTATAATATACATACTCAAAATATAGAGAGAGTGAAACATAAGTTTTTGCCTATAAACTAAATATGTAGGAGTATAAAAATATCACGACCTTGAAGCGACCTTGAATATTAAGCCTTTAGAAATTCATCGTAAATACATAGTAAATACCTCGTTGCTTTCTATTATCTTTTGCACTCAAGCTGCATTCAAATCTACTGGGTAAAATTCGAATTCATGTTCCGTCTAGAAATATCAGGTAAACCCATTCTTTATCTGTTTCCGCTCGCAGAACAAATTATGGTCACAATACCTTTCTATAGAGATCAGCCAGACAAGTCAACCAATACCTATAAGGCACCAACGCAACATTGACCATGCGCCTAGTGCCTACTAATTTCTAGCATAGATTCACACCAATCTGTCCGAGGATACACAGCAAGGTCATATTCCTGTGGCGTACTTAGTTTCAGAAGAGCAGCAGAACATTCCTGAGCTAGAGATCATTTAGCCCTTTTGAGATTTAAGAGAGCTTAGATGAACAAAAGCTGGAATGAAAGGTGATTGCTTACTCCGCAAGAGGGAGATGATTACAATCATTTGGTTCACAGAAAAATCAGAAAAATGAAGGGTACCGGCTGGATTCGAACCAACGTCTCCGGCATCTAGGCCAGCGCATTACCAACTAAGCTATACGGTGCCCCGTACCATAGCTAACATACAGCGCCGACAACATGGTGTCGACTCCATCGACACCCACCACTTTCCCGCATCTCTCTGCGAACCATGTGTTGTAGTCATCCAGAGAGCAGTTGGGTGAGTGTGAATCTCCCACCGCTATTTGCACGACAGCTCTCTATGTTACTGGACTACGACTCGTCAGTCGGCCAGGATTTCATGGAATGAAAGGTGCTTGCTTACTCCGCAAGAGGGAGATGATTCCAATCATTTGGTTCACATAAAAATTGGAAAAATAAAGGGTACCGGCTGGATTCGAACCAGCGTCTCCGGCATTCTAGGCCAGCGCGTTACCAGTCGGTATATCGGCTATGGTACAGGGCACCGTAGCATAGTCGGTAACGTGCTGGCCTAGAATACAGGAGACGCTGGTTCGAATCCAGCCGGTACCCTTTATTTTTCCAATTTTTATGTGAACCAAATGATTGGAATCATCTCCCTCTTGCGGAGTAAGCAAGCACCTTTCATTCCATGAAATCCTGGCCGACTGACGAGTCGTAGTCCAGTAACATAGAGAGCTGTCGTGCAAATAGCGGTGGGAGATTCACACTCACCCAACTGCCGACTAGATATCTCTGGATGACTGAAATACATGGCTTTGTTCTAGCATCACATTTCCAACTGTTTCCAATGGTTTCAAACCGTGTGAGTGTGCGCAGTAACAAAATTATCTGAAGATATCGTCACTGCGCACGCTCAAACGGTTTGAGACCGTTGGAAATCTGATGCTAGAACATAACTATGGTTCGCAGAGAGATGCGGGGGAGTGGTGGGTGTCGATGGAGTCGACATCATCGACACCATGTTGTCGGCGCTGTATATCGGCTATGGTACGGGGCACTGTAGCATAGTTGGTAACGTGCAGGCCTAGAATGCCGGAGGCGCTGGTTCGAATACAGCCGGTACCCTCCATTTTTCCGATTTTTCTGTGATCCATATGATTGAACAAAAGCTGTTTTGCATTGCATGAGCGAATCCGCAAGTTTTAATAAAATCCGTTACTTAAGGCACATTACAGGTTGACACCCAGATCGTATGAATATTTTAGGCTATAATCAGCACTGTTGCACTAGTACTGATGGGCAGAAGCACAGTAGCAATGTAACAGCCAACTAAGTATTGTTTCGAATTGAAATTAATAAAAGCAGAGTCATGAACGGTAAGCTTTTGTGAAACCTTTCATTGGGAATTAATTGCAAGGGTAACGACATTCTTCACCTTAAAACAAGCACTCGGTCCTCTATAAGTGAGCCATCACGTAATTATATATGTTACGTTGGTAACAAATAAAATTACTTTTTAAAAAATTTTACTTTATTAGACACAACTTGTGTCTCAAAAAAAAATGTTACAAAGTTACAATGTTACTTATTTCTTAGATACTGACATATCGGAGTCTAACCGGGTTTATGAACCTAGGTGTTATGGAAGCTACGGCTTTTATAGTTTTAAAATGCTAACTCAGCATCTGTGTCCTCTAGGGCACCTTAGCTAAACAAAGAGATGCTGTGAGAGCCTGTTTACTTGGGAAGTCGTTATCTTATGCTGACTAAGCGTCTGCTACAACACTGTTGCAAACAAAGAACCATTATGATAGATCAAATTACGTCTATTGCAACAATGTCGCTAACAATAGGGTATCTGTTAAAGGACCATATAACAACTTCCCCCTAATGCAAAAAGTTGTTGCTATACTAAGCGACAACTTTTTCCAAATTCAAAAATAATCAAAAATAATCAAAAATAATAAAATAATACAATAAAGCTGAAATTGGAAAAAGTTTTACAATTAAACAATAAAATTCGAAAAAGTACAAGAAGGGGTTGCACTGACACAACACTAAACTTCACTTTCTTCTTCGTTATTGGTTTGGAAGCTCGGACGACTTCTGGGGAAAAATTTTGAAAATCGCATAGTTGTGGATTTAATTTGTGGACTTGGAGCATCGTCGTCGTCTGGATATATTGGAGCGGAAATACTTAAATGACATGGTTTCCGTCTTCTGCATTTGCATAAAATGTAAATGATCAAAGCAACAAATAGCAATACCACTGTAGTGTAGGTAAACCAAGATCTGTGCTTTGAAATAAAGGGCTCATTGACTAGTTCATCTAGCAATTTTCCATTTTCATTCAATTTGTGCTGTGCTATTTCTAAATCGTCCATATTAATTTTGTTTAACTTCAAAGGTTTCAATTTTGGAAGTTCTGCCTTTTTAGGATAATTTTCACAGCATTTATACGGAATTTCTACAGGATGTGTCTTATATGTTATGTTCCTGTAGGTATTCATAAAATATTTAGATCGAACTCTTGTACTGCCAATAAATGCGTTGCATTCTGGTTGTAATCTCAAAACTGAATTTTTCCCAATGGTCTTTGTAATTACTCCTAGACCATTACATTTTATAGTTACTGGAACTGGACTGGTGGTTATTATCAACCAATGATTAGTGGATATTTCTTGAACTTTATAGCCCTCTGCAGCTATTATGGTTGTTTGACAGTTTTTAGGCAATGTTGCAGAATAACGTAGCAACTGAGCCTCGCAAACAGCATTGTCATCTATGGGATATGCAAATACATCGGAACACAGCTTAGTTAGCGACGACAAATCTTTGCAGCTTCCTGGATCACGCAGGGATAAGTACAACAATGAGTCATCGCTTTTCGCAATATACCTTTGTGATGTCAACACGACATGGAAAAGGCCAGTTCTATTATCTGGTACAGGCAATGGAAATACCTTATATAATGTAAAGGATTCTGGCTCAACAAGAGGTACCTTCAAAGCAAATATAACTTTAGATTCTGTTTGATAAGCTTCTAGCTCTATTATATCTAAATATGTTGACACATGTGAAGGATATAATGGTAAAGGTAAATTGTTCCTTATAAAATTTCTAGACATCTCTTTTAATAAATAAAGTAAGTCTTTTGGAGTAATGATTGATGTATGAATAATACGGAGATGTGCAAATGTAATAGAATTCAAAATATCATTTATATTTTCTTCTAAATAAAGATAACTTTCCATGAGAGACTCGCATAATTCTAATGCGCTTAATTGAGCTTGATGAAATGCCAATGAATCAGAAATATTATAGATTGATGATTGTATACCGTCTAAATCGGAATTAAATGTTTGTTCATCTATCATCAATTTTTGAATAGTAGTATTAAAGCTTTTTATAACAGAAGTAGTAACAAATATTTGATTTTTCAAAAGATTTTCCATTTGGTGTTCATCTTGCGTTAACTTGTTAATGCAATTATTATAATATTCTCCGTCATCGGAATCTAAATTTCCGGTGATGGCTTTCCAAAAGGTTCCTATGCCATTAATTAAACCGCGCTTCATTCTGGAAACAGGTTGAGCATCTGCGAAAATAGTTTGAAATTTTTCATTTAAAGAAAGCGATATCTGAGTGAGAAGACTAACATGTGTATGTACTTGTGCTCTAAATGCTGTCATCCGTAATGTAGGTTGATAAAGAAGATCACTTAATCTTTCTAAAAGCATACCGTTATGTTGCAGTGCGTTTTCTATTAAACTTAAGTCTTTATATACCAATAGTGTCCATTTTTCATTAGAAATTTTCACTGTTGCTTGTTCATGATAGTAGACTCCAATCGTGTTATTCACGGGTTGAATTAGGTGTTGAACCTGGACGTTAGCGGTTGCTATCGCTAGCAGGAGGATAATCCTGTAATAAAAGCTACGCGTAAAAATAGGGTTTAAGCCTATCAAAATTTACTTTAGTTTCTTGATTAGTATCAAGATTTAAAAGTTTTGCTGATGTATCATATACTTCAAGAATTTGGAAGGGACCATTAAATTTATTTCGTAACTCTCCAGTAATTTGAGATTCTTTCAACCATACTAAATCACCAACTTTATAGTTGTATTTCGATTCTGATATGTTTTTATCAAAACGTAACTTTGATTTTTCTTTTTCTTGAATAGTTTTATTTCGAGCAAGCTTGTAGTAATAATCTAACTTATTCCTAAGATCGCGAATATATTTCGTGACTAAAGTTTTCTCATTATACAGAGTTTCCGGTGGACGACCAGAAGTGTGTCCAAATATTAACTCATACGGTGTAAATCCCGTAGTCTTATTTTTGGTATTGTTATAACAGATGATTGCGTAGGGTAATATACTGAGTGGGTGAGCTTTCGGATTTTCTGTCATGTGTGCGCGTATCATTTCTAATAACGTCGCATTAAATCGTTCCACAGAGCCGTTGCTTTGTGGGTGACCAACGCTTGAAAACGTTAACTTGATATCGTAAAGAAAACAAAGATCTCTAAGTAAAGAATTATCAAATTCACGGCCGCTATCACAATGTATACGCAGCGGTGTACCGAAATGCTGAAAATAAATCATCAGTGCATTTACTACTGATTTAGCAGTTTTGTCATCCAAGTTATAGGCTTGGGAATGTTTCGTTAATTCATCTCGAATAATTAAGGCATAATTTCTTGTTGGGATTTCCAAAATATCAATATTAATTCTTTCAAAAGGAGTTTTTGGGGTTTCAGTGATAACTAAAGGGGTACTAAGATTTTTCCTACATATTTTTACTTTTTGACAAACATCACATGCTCTAATAAATTTCTCAACATCTTTTGTTAATCCAGTCCAATTATACTTGGCTCGGATTCGTCTAATTGTTTCATTAATACCACGGTGTATATTCTTTTTACCACAATGATATTGTTCTAGTATGATGGGGATTTCATCTGCCTCTGGAGTTTTTGAAATATTTTGGCAAATAACTAATTTTATATCTTCCTCAGAATAAATGAAAGATAACATTTCAAGAATAGGGAGATCTAGGTTATTTTCGACGTATAAAATTTGTTTAATATCTAAAACACTTTTTGAATTAAATATGGATGTGAAAAGTACACTGTTACATAAATCTGGGTCTGCTGGTAATGGGATTATATAATATTTTCTTCCTTTCACTGTAGCACTATTTGCTATATTAATTTGGTTTGCTGAAAAATCGAGATTTTCCTCAAAAATATCTTGAATAATTTGTTCATGAAGATTTTCCATAAAATTTTGTCTCATAAACGTTAAAATGTGTTTATGTGATTTATCAAGTAACTGCTCAGGGGAAAATTCAATTTTTGAATAATCTATAATAGATTGGGACTTATATAAGTCAACAAAAGTTTCATATTCATTTTCTAAAATTTTACTCGAAGTTGAAGGTTCTGATTCTGTAAAGGCTAATGTAGCAATGGAATTTTGAGTACTTTCAATTTTGATTCTAGATAATGCATCTGCATTTTTATTAGTTTTTCCTGGCTTGTATACGACTTCAAATTCGTATTCTTCTAATTTCAAACGCCAACGGGCTAATCTACTACCGGGATCTTTAACTGAAAATAACCATGTAAGGGGTCTGTGATCAGTAACAAGGGTAAATTTTCTTCCGAATAAATATGGTCTGAAGTGCTTTATCGACCAGACTATTGCTAACATTTCTCTTTCAATTGTAGAGTATCGTGTTTCAGGTTTACTAAGTGTACGTGACGCATACGCTATTGGGAGATCTTTACCTATGGGGCCTTGACTTAAAACTGCACCGATAGCATAAGCTGATGCATCTGTGGTTAGCACAAAAGGTTCATTGAAATTAGGATATGATAATATCGGGGCTGTAATTAAAAGGTTCTTTAAGGATTCAAAAGATTTCTTACAATCTTCATCAAAATCAAATACTACATTTTTCTTCAAAAGAATTGTTAAAGGTTTTGCAATTTTTGCGAAGTCTGAAATAAAACGTCTATAATATCCAGCTAATCCTAGAAAAGATTTTACTTCTTTTGGATTTTTAGGTTCTGGGAATTTTTCAATGCATTCTATTTTTAAAGGGTTAGGCTTAACGCCATCAGGGGTAATGATGTGACCTAAGTATGCAACTTCTTTTCTTAAAAATTCACATTTGTCTGGTTGAATTTTAAAATTTGATTTTCTAAGTCTTTCAAAAATTTCTTTTAATCTAGAAATATGTTCTAATAAACTGGGAGAGTATATTATTATGTCGTCCATATATACTAAGCATCTTTCATTTTGTATGCCTACTAGTATATTGTCCATTACTCTTTGAAAAGTAGATGGGGCATTTTTTAATCCAAATGGCATTCTGACAAATTCATAATGGCCATTTTCAACTGTAAACGCTATTTTCGGTATGTCCTCCGGTTCTATTTCAATTTGATGAAAACCTGAGGCTAAATCAAGAGTGGTAAAATATTCACACTTGCCTAGTTGATCTAATAAATCCGAAATGTTTGGAAGGGGGTATTTATCATCAATGGTAATTTGATTAAGTTTTCGAAAATCTATTACCATCCGCCATTTTTGTTTTCCGGAAGCATCAAGCTTCTTTGGTATCAGCCATATAGGGCTGCTGAAGGGTGAATTCGATTTTTGAATTATACCTTGCTCCAAAAGTTTAGACACTTGATCTTTCACTTCTTGCTTATGGACATACGGATACCTATAAGATTTTGTATAAATGGGTCTTTCGTCTGTAAGTTTGATTGAATGCTTGATTTCATTTGTGAAAGTGAGGTTATCTCCTTCTAAATAGAAAATATCCGAAAAATCTAAACATAAATCGATTAAATACTGTCGTTCTTCCTCATTTAAATGATCAATACGTAAATTATCCAAAACTTGTTGTCTACGATTTGAGTTTCTTGATCTAATATTTCGTTAAAGTTATTAATATTTTGAATATTAAAGGTCTCAAATGTAAGAGTAGGGAATGTAACTTCTTTAGGTAAGGGATTCGAATTAAGGACTGTAGTCAAAAATTCTCCTTCATTATTAATGTTTACTACACAATTTGGAATAAGGACTCTATCTACTTGACATCCTAAAAGTATAGCTTCAACGTTCTTGAGGCTAGATTTCAATTTTACTACTTTTTCTACACGGGGTTCAATGGATATCGTGTTACTAATTTCAGATACATTTTGAAAATGTGACGTACTTGGAATATCGATTTCTTCAAAATTTTGAGTATTGACAACTTCAGAATTTGAATTATTTTCAATCTCAGTATTGGGATGTATTGATGTGCTCGCATCAATAGCTTCATAATTTGGAATATCATTAGACTCATAATTTGACAAATTAATATTTTCGGGATTTGGGATATAAGCAGTCTCTAAATTGATATTTTCAGGATCTGGTGTATCAACAAAATTTTGATCATTAGATTGTGATGCATCTAATTCATCTGCTCTATAAAGAGGAAACATCGCGTAATTTGTGGTTAAAATTCGCTGTCTAAGGTCTATCTGACATTCGTAATGTTCTAAGAAGTCAGCTCCAAGAATTCCATCGAATTCAATATCTAAATTATGGACATAAACTTTAAGGGGATCATTTTCTGAAAATGGTATAAGTACGGATTCTGAAATTCCTACTCGTTCAGTAGTAATTCCTTGAATAGCAATATTTTCTGGAAATCTGATTCTATATCTTTCACAAAATTTTGGTTTGAAAATACTAATTCCTGCTCCTGTATCTATAAGAAATTTAAAATCACCAGATGAATCTTTCACATAATATAAATTTTTCGAACTAACTGCATTTACGTTTTCTGGATCTAATTCGACTGACTGCCAGTTTTCAGGCTGGGGTTGGAATTGTCTAGGCTCAGGGACTGAACATCGTACTCTATCTGTTTCATATCCTTGAGGGGACCTAAAGGGGGTTTCTCTTTCAAACTGCCACTCCGAAAATCCTGATACTCATCAGTTGCAAAATACTGTTCATTTGAATTGTAATAAGGGTCGGAATAAGGGTTATAATAAGAATTATAATAAGGGTCATAATAAGGGTCTGTACTACGATCTTCAAAGTATTCAGTAGAACTAGCTGCGCTTTGTTCATATTCTTCATAATAATAATTATCTTGATAATAATTATCAAAAAATTGAGGCTGGTTAAAATGATGGGTTTTCTGTGAATTTTGACTGGGATATGCAAAATTCCTATTTTGAAAATTATTTGGGTTCCTTTGCATATTGGGATTCGGTCTTATGACTGAAGGTCGATTTTGCTGTTGATTATTACTAAACTGCGGAGAAAAATTAGATGGTGGTCTCTGCTGTTGACTGAATTGATTTGGCATATTGGTCGCTTGGGGAAAATTTGGTCTATCCCTATAGGGTATAGGGTTTTGGAAATTTGGACGAAATTGTCCATTAAAATTTTGATTTCTGGGGACAAAATTAGAAGTATTTCTGACTTGACACTGTGAAGCAACATGTCCTTTTTTGTGGCACTGTGCACATATAACAGGTCTATTTTGGTTTTGTGCATTAATTTTCTGTTGTCCGAATCGTTGATTTTCTAAGTAAGACAGTTGCAATTCGCGCTTAATGTGCGAGATCGCGGTTATAATGTCGGGTGGATTTCCTGACCTAACAACACAACCGATACGTGGTTCTAGACCAGTCAGCAATGTGTTCAGGGTCATTGTTTCGATAAGAGAGGATTGCGCCTGCTTTTCCTCTCGGCTCAGCTGTTGACGGTTTATTGCTGAATGCATTTTAGCATTATGTGTCTGTAACCTTGACACAAATGTTAGTGCTGATTCGCCGGGTAATTGTCTGATTCTTTGCAAGTCCGCAATTAACGAAGTTAAATCACGGATGTCACCAAAATGGGTCTCTAGAAGAGCTCGTATCTCTTCCCATGTTTTGGGGTTGCGAGAATTTACCAATTCTGCTGCGCGCCCTTTTAATTTATTTTTGAAATGTAGGGTGACCAAAGCTTTTTGGTCACCGACAGCCATTGAATGTGCTGTCCGACAAGCATTAAGAAAGGTACTGAGTAAGATGGGGTTGCCATCGTACTCAGGCACAATCGAAAATATTTCTGATAAACGATAAGGCTCGATTTCTGGACCAAACTCTTCATTTTGGGCCATTTTGAAAAATCTTAATCAATTAAATATTCTTAAAACTAAATGCGTGAGTTTATACGCTTGGTATTTCAAAGGAAATACAAATAATAATTATTAAACTGAATCTTATTTCTGCTTTGGTTTCGATACCTACTAATTTCAAAGGAAATTGTATTCAGTACCAGATAATAGATTAAATATTACGAAAATGATAACTTCTATTGCACTTACTGCTTGTGCATCTTCTTCTTTTTTCTTGTGGTTGTGGAGTTCTTCCTTGAGGGATGGGGATCCGCCGATCTAGCGAGGACAGGCCTTGATCTCGATGACTTGCAGACTTTCTCAGCTTCCAGTCGGGAGGTTGCCCTTTTCTCTGCCGGTGCTCGCAGCCGAAGATTCTATTCGCCACGGCCCAACAGTTGAGTCGTTACCGTTCTAGGAGCTTCTGAAGTGGTCCAAGCCTACGGTCTGGGGAAGTCTCGTTCTAGCTCGTTGAGGTATCCCACTTCTGACACCAATTTGTTACGTTGGTAACAAATAAAATTACTTTTTAAAAAATTTTACTTTATTAGACACAACTTGTGTCTCAAAAAAAAATGTTACAAAGTTACAATGTTACTTATTTCTTAGATACTGACATATCGGAGTCTAACCGGGTTTATGAACCTAGGTGTTATGGAAGCTACGGCTTTTATAGTTTTAAAATGCTAACTCAGCATCTGTGTCCTCTAGGGCACCTTAGCTAAACAAAGAGATGCTGTGAGAGCCTGTTTACTTGGGAAGTCGTTATCTTATGCTGACTAAGCGTCTGCTACAACACTGTTGCAAACAAAGAACCATTATGATAGATCAAATTACGTCTATTGCAACAATGTCGCTAACAATAGGGTATCTGTTAAAGGACCATATAACATATATTTTATTATTGTGTTCGCATGGTACAGTTCCGATTTGTCACATCGTTAGGCTGTCATTGTTACGAATTGACTACAAAACTCTAATGAAACGCTTTTCAGTCCAGAAAAAGATGAATATGATTGGCTTGAAGTGGATCCCAAAAGTGGAGCTTTTTCGGTCAAAAGCGATGGAATTGATGCCGATATTCCACTATTTTATTTCACCTATATCTGTATAGCTAGTGATAGTGTTGATCATCAATCAGAAGAATTGCAGGTGAGAATCATATTCTACTACATTATTTGCATAGCGTTCATCAAATGAATAAATTGCGGCAGGAACAGAGAAGGATCACCCCTAATTTTCTGTATACTGGGAGTCTCAAAAGGTCATTTTGATCTCATCCCATCATTGTAGCCAATAAGTAGCTGGTTGTCTCTCAGACTTTGAAGTGATATAATCTGTTGAATTCTTTTGCATAGTTGCTTGTTGTTGGTAAAGTCTTAGTTACGATCGATCTCAAATCTATGCTTATCAATGTTAAAATGGTATCTTAGCAAAACGAGAAGGTCAACAAAGTAACATTATCTTGGGGGTGTCTAGTCACATAGAAGTAAGTGGGAATGAGAGGACTGACAGATGTGCCAAGAAAGGTGCTCAACTACCTCTTATCGGGCCAGATACAGCATGCGATATTTCATACAACATGGTACAGATACCTGTCACCAGTTGAGTGCAAATGCGCACCAGAAATGCTGGGACAGAGTATTGGGGTATTGCTTTCTAATATCGCAGACGCTCTCAGACTGAGCATGGAGGAACTACGAATGGTAGTTGGATTTATAACTGGCCACGGGACGTTCGCTGCACACCTGCAAAATTTAGGGATCTATGTGGCAAATCCTTTATGCAGCAAGTACGATGAGGCAGAGGAAACCGCTAAGCACGTTATCTTCGACTGTCCTGCCTTGAGTGAAAGTAGAAACTCCTATCTGAATTTAGACCAAGAGAAAAGATAGGAGAGCATAGCCCACCCCGTTTGACCTACGGTGCAGCAAACGTTAGGACAACTGTACCCTGAAAAAAATGCGAATATGTGGGAAGTACTAAGTTAAAAGTATAATGGATGGATGACACCCTGCTACAATTTGAAGGGCGAAACACGTAACACGGACGCAAATTCATCTTATTACATGCAACATGGGAAGCTTCATGTTCAGGATGGGCATTTTTAGTCTTCTGTTCCTTTCTTTTTTTCAAATACGTGGGATAATTTTGCCAGACATCATTCCACTCACCATACTCTTACATACGATTCCCAGTCTAGAGGGAGGATTTTTGTATCAATTTTGTCCTGACGTAGCTCCTGATTCTGTAGAGTACAGGTTACGTATAAAGATACATATTTGAAATATAGGGATGTCATTTGAAACTTAAATTACTGCTTTAGGTACCATTCTACATAATTGACACTAACGACAATGTACCTACTTTTGAATTGGATGATGAAATCCACATCGATGAAGAAAGTGACAAAGATAAAGAAGTCAAAGCGATAGATCCAAAAGATAAGGATCGAGATGGTTAGTATCACTTCATAATTAATTTTTTTCTAGTTTAGTTCACCAACTGTTGCGAAAACAATTTGGCTTCGAAGAACCTAATAGGTTCTATCGTCTTACCGTCCACACGCACGGGCTTCCCGATACAAACTGGTTTGCACAAATAGGTACGAGGTATAGCATGCACGTGTAGCCAGGGTTTTAATGATCGAAGTAGAACTATCAATTCTAAACATGTAGATTAGTGTTAATCAAAAAACAACACTCATAGAGCCTTTGAAGTATAAACCTGATTTAATTAGCGGCAAATTTGATCCTCATTTCAGTCATGCTGCTACAATTAAATAACGATAATGATAGTGAATATACCTCAGTTGTAATTCACATTATAACTGCAAATGACATATCGGTACATTTGAGAGCTTACATTTTTTTACAAAATCAGCCAGAAAAAGTAAAAAATCCTTAATCAGGATATAAATCTGTAGTCACAGATTGTATCAAAATTAATCAGAATCCTCTTTTGAATTGGTTTTCACTGAGTTATGTTATAGGGTCTCTTAAAACAACTCGAGGGGCTCTGGAACATGTTTTTCTGCATCTTCTAGGTCTAGCAGTCCAGCATACACGAGATCATCCACTATAAAGCACAATAATGATTATAAATACGACAACAAATGTATTAACTTAAGGCATCCAAATCGTCCGTGATTATCTATCTGCATTGACATACCAGTGACACGAGTGCCAGAAAGCACTCCCCTTTGACGCGGACGCTTCGATCACAGATCACAGAAACATTTATATGTAGCTTCGATTATGAGGGAAGAAGTATACCGGCCCAGGTAGCATCCCTGTCGAGCATGTGTGATGTCCTTGTTCATATTCTGCATTAAAAAACTTCCTATAGTCTAAGATCTCTGTAGTACACCGTACTATAGTTCTTAGGCTTTGCCTTCTCGGATGCCTAGCTATAAAAGTATCTCGTGTTAAATTTTATTATTAATCTTATATTTCAGAAAAATATAATGAAGTCGTATGCAGCATCAAAGGCGATGAAAAATGCGTAAACCAATTCAAAGTGGAATCTAAGAGCAACATTATACGTGTGAAGAATGGCGGAAAAGAGATCGACAGGGACACCATGGAAGATCCTACGTTTGCCTGCGAAGTAATTTGCGAGGATTGTCCAAATTGCCGCTCTGAAAGCGTTCTGTCACTATCAAAGAAGACCAAGATCATACTAGATGATATCAACGATAATACTCCAATACTTGATATGCCCGATGATCCCATGGATGCTTACGAGAACGTCAAAAAGGTTGTTCACTTCAGACTAACACATGACTAAATAACATCAAGCGGAACACATTACCGTGAGGTTAAAATAAAAAATGCTCTCTACTATGTATATTTACGATACTAAATTAATCTGATTTTGAATTTGAATTTCTGGCTCTCATTTTGAATTTACCACCAACCCAAATGCTTTACTTAACGTTCTTTAAGATTTAGTCAGGAAGTTAGTTCGCTAAACAGCGAAAGCTGTTCCCCACACAACTATCAATTTTTTGTTGTAAAATGTTTTTTTAAATTTGATAAAGACCACAGACGTGGCTGAAACGTTAGTAAAAAGTTTATCCTTCAGTATAATTGATTGGTAAACACGCGGAAGAAATTTAAAGGATAATTCTTTGAACTATTCTAAGCATAACTTGTTCTCTGATGATTTTTGACAGACCGATTTATTTCAAAGGTAAAGGATAAAAAAATGCCAATACTATTTACGATGTTTCTTAAAATTATTAATGTCTATCGCAATTTTTTAAAAGAAACTAACTCTACCCGATTGATGTATCATTAGCAATAGCAATGTGGTTTGATGCACGATGGTGCACCATCACATTTTAGTTTGGTCGCTCGTGAATATTTATTGGATTTATCGAGGTGAACCACACTTATGGTCTGCGCGATCGCCGGACTTAACCCCTAGATTATTTCTTGTGGGGTTATCTAAGGTCAGTGGAAAATTACTGCTGGATGTAACTCCATTCAAAACGAACCTGGTGCGTTTAAGAGGGTTCGGCAATTGCTGATCAGAAAATTGCATGCTTGTATCCAAGCTGGTGCAAGTCTTTTTGAACATTTATTGTAGATTAAGTAACTTACTCTATGATTTTTGATAATAAAATGTTATAACTCTCGCAATTTTTTTCATATTGTATCTTTGAAATGAAGCTGTTTATCAAAAATAATCAATGAACAAAATATTCTTTATATAGTTCAAAAAACACTGTTTAACTTTTTTCCGCATGTTTACCAAACACCCTGTATATAAATAGTTTTATTGACAGATCGCAACGACAACCACAAGTTGGATCGGTGATTACACGTTGAAACAACTTTGCCAGCCCTGAATTAATTTTCAAAATATTTGAACAGTTTTCGCAACTATCCAAAAATGCATTATTCTTTGTAGGACCAGGATGTTCACGAAGTTATAGCTAAAGATATAGATGAGGGCGACAATGCTGCTATAGAATTTTCTATTGAACAGGTGATAGGCAAAGATGGAAACGACTACACGAATTTATTCAAAATCGAACCAGATGATAATTATCAGAACAAAACACGCAAGAAAGCGAACCTTATAGCTACCGATGACTTGCGCATGCATTTTGGAACATACACAGTTTCCATCCATGTAAGTATATATTTTCGAATACGTGACTTTGACAGATCGGCCAGTTTGCCTGTCCCACGACGACTAAGACAAGCAATATATCGGAACTGGGCGTAGTAGAGAATTATAATTTTGGAGATGTAAATTAGAGAAAAAGTTGCATCTTTTCTTACTGTTGCGTTATCCAATGAGGTATTTGTTTTTGGTCACGTGACGTCCAATTCAAAAATTTTTATGGACACCCTGTATATTAATGCCTTTCTGCATTCCTCCCGGCGAAACAGTTCCAACCAACTAGCACATTTGGGGTCTAAAGTGATTCATTCAAGAGCTACAGATACTTAAAGGACTGTATACCATTACCGTTAAGACAAAAAATGAAACGAACACTAGCACATGTTATAATCAATGGTAGTGGTACAACCCTTTGAGTACCTGTAGCTCTTGAATTAATCACTTTAGACCTCAAGTGTGCTAGTTTGTTGGAATTGTTTCATCGGGAAGAACATAAAAATGCATGAATATACAGGGTGTCCTATTAATAATTTTGAATCGGACGTCACGTGACCAAAAACACATACCTCATTGTATAACAAGAAAAGACACAAAATTTGCTCTGATTTACATACCCAAATTTATAATGCTCTACTGCTGCCCATTTCCGTCGTGGAACATCCTGTGTATGAAACACACATCTGTCAAAGTTACAGTGATACAGAAAAGTGTAGGCACACAAAAAAAGGTTTAGATAGAGAAAAAATAGACTATGTATCAAAGGAACACTGAATCATAAAATAGGAAATTCAAATATTTGTCGATTGAGTAAAAGGTCTTTTTCATAAAGAACACTTGAGTTTCGTTTCGAAAAATCTAATTAACATAATGGTAGGAATCTTGGAATATAGTGTTTGCCGATGCGAAGGGAGATTCAATCTCCCGTTTGAACGTAAATTCAGTGATGATAAACTAGAGTCTCTGGATTTGAACATACAGTAATGACTGAAGAATGTACAAAGAAATAACAGTCATAATCTTTGAATAGTTTTCTACAAGATTCTTGTCTCATCTCGCTTTACCAAAAATTATTCTTATTATCTTTTTTTGAATTTCAAGTAAACGATACAGTATCAGTATGCTTTCATATATTACAATTGATACATCAACATAAGAGTTAAGGAGCCATAGTTAGAAAACTGTGGCAAGTGAGTTTACCAATGACAAAATCCACAACATTGCTCCATGCCAGACGATGGTCAAAGTATACGCCCACATATTTCACAGACTGACATTGGGACAAGTTAAAACCACAACACTTAATCATTAGGCTGAAATGAAGAGTGGATGTTCTAAACATAATGAATTCAAGTTTTTGGCTAACTTATTGTTAGTATACAGTAGTTTTTCATTATTGAGGCAACGCTGCTAGCTGTCAAACCGCGTCTCAGTGAAGTCGAGTCGCAAACACACAAGGTCACTACTCCTACTGGGATCAAAATCGGATTATGAATTTTGAGCAAAAGTATTTTTTCCTTTTTAGATATTGCACCTTAAAATTGACCTTTTGAACAATGTTTCTGAATACTAACTGTCAATGTCAAGCTGTACCCTCTAACCCTTCTGTACGTTTTCCTTTCTTCTTCTTCTTCCTAATCTTTTCCCACCTTTCTCTGACTTTATTTTGGTGTCTCGATAACCAGACCAGACAGACTGATTGACCGATAACAGTCTAAATAAGAATAAAGGTCCTATACACCTTTCTAACGGATATCGGCGAATTGATATCACATATGTTGCTGGACACATATTTATTAGAAAATTCTTCACCTCCTAATGAAACATTAGCTTTCGTCCACGATTGGACGGGACATCTTCAGGGAGCTAGGATGACTGGGACTAACCTTAGCGTTTTTCTGACTAAAATTTATATATCCTTCCTCGTGAGCGATAAAGATGATTAGTGGTGGGATTATTACCATTGATCAAGGATTTCCAGATATTATGCAGTTTTTTTGTCCTCTGTCTTTGTAACACCCGCTCCTCGGCACCATCTTGCAGACATAAATTCAGGTTGGGAGGTTACCCATATTTGTCGCTCACTCGTTGGTTGAGTGGTTTCCTAATAAACGGCCTTTTTGCTCTCTTTTTGGTTACAGGAACCTCACGCGTAAATGCAGCTACTGCATTCGAATTATCGTTTGACCTTAACGTGAGGTCTACAACATTGTCTGGGATCTTGGAGTATCCTCTGATACCGCTCCCGTTCATGATGCCATACCCTACACTGAAAGAAGATGTTACAGGCATCGCTATCGTCTCTTTCACCACAGTATAGGCATGGGTCCTGCGCTGCTATCTGGAAACGATGGAAGTATGCTTCGAAGCATCCATGCCCAGAGAGAAACTGGGTCGGGAACAACTTAACCTCTCCCCTTTCCCTATTCACCCACTGCTCAATATTTTTGATCAGGCGCCAAGTCCAATAGATATTATGCAGGTTAACGAACGTCGTTGATGCAGGTAGACACCTCAGCCCCAATTAACTAATTGACTATGAACTCAGTGGTCATATTGCCCTGAGGGTGTCCCGTGCAATCGTAGCCAAATTCTAAATCAGGTGTAGCTTGCATTCTATTTTCTTGTAACAATGTTGCAGAAATTTCCAAAACATATTTAATACTAATCTAAATAGACAAATATGTGATAGAGACGAATGCAATAGCTATGTCTATCACCAGGCGTATCTTACGTGGCGAAACATTCTAGAAAACTTTAATGCAAAGGACGATATTCTTCTTCGGACATACATTTTTCAATCTGATACCTTACAAAATGAGACAGATTCAAAGACCTGAAATATCCAAAATTCCAGTAAAAAAAATTATTTATGAAAACCAATCCAGTTTTACAAGAAGACTGGACAGATGATTTTCTTTTACAATAACCTTTTCTGCATAACTACTATTGTTATAGTACCACCACATTGTTTCATTTTCTCTATACCTGCAAATTTATTCGAATGTACACTTTGTAAGAAATTTCCCTGAAATAGGTATGTGGAAAAACAGGCTTATTGCCTGTAGTGCCAGTAGTGCCTAGTTTTGTGGAAATTTCATGCTCTAGGTTTTGTGGGGTAAGGAGAACAATAAACAAACAAATAATCTATAGTTTCTCTTTGCTGAACTTGTAGATTCCTCTTTGATGATTTCTATGCAAGATTAGATATAAAATATTATACCGGTATACCGTTATGTATACGAATTATTTTCGTTTGTAGCCTCAGGTGATAAAAAAGCTATAGCTTCAATTATGGTGGTAGCTCTTGAATGGTATGTTTTATTTTCAGCTCTGTGACAAAGGTACACCTCCTCGATGTGGCACCTATGACAAAATTTTGGAAGTAAACAAATTCAATTTCATCGCACCCAAGTTTGTGTTTCCCGAAAAAGATAAACAATCTTTCGTCCTGCTATCTGTAAGTAGATATCTTATAGTACTAACGTTTTTCCAGGTATTTAACACACAGTACGCATTTAAAGCTATCTTACACTACAGTATTTAATTCTGGGATCATCGCTTTCAATGAGACTTTGTAGGATGGGTTTGAACTCAATCGCTCTCAGCTACAGATTCTGTATAATGCAACAGAAAAAATATGATATTACAGTCAAAGAGATGCACTTGGCCGCTTGCATCGCCGCTCACAGCTCAGTCTTAATCTAAAGTGACATTATTCGACATAATACGAGATAAAATTATGATTTTAGTAACAACCGCAAACCATCCCCTAACTTTGGGGCACTGTAGAATGGAAACTATTGGTCGCACATGAAAAATGTGAATACCAAAATGATGAAGAATTATGTTGTCCCCATATATCATTTGAACTTTTTTTCGACAGCACTTACCACAACGGCGCTATTTGTCGAGAACCGTCACGAAACAATTTTCACCCCCATCCACCCCACCCTCGAGAGGCAACCACAAAGAGATCGCAAATTGAACCTTATCTCAATTAAACGACGCCGAGGTAGTATCATTTCCACTAAAAGCATGTATAAATACATATCGGTAGTAGGTAGCGGTGTGTTCCTAAATGTCGTAATTTTTTAACCAAATGCGTGAGTTTAGGTAGCTGCTGATAATAAATGAATGAGATATCATTCTTTTAGGGAAACAAGAATGTTACACGACTTTTTGATAAAGTTCTTCATCTCAATCCAAGGTGAAATCTGATTTTAGTGAAAATCACAAACCAACCCCTAACTTTGGCGCACTGTGTAGGATGTAAACACAGTCGCACGCGAAGACCAGAATTGTGTAAAATGTTGTTCTCTCCATAAGTCAATTGAACCTTTTTACTTCCCACACCGATAGGTGAGGGGAGTATTGTGATCGCGAAAATTTTCGATTTTGAGATAATATACTTTTTGGCCGTTTTATGATGCCTACATAACAAAAAATGGAGTCAAGTTGATTGACTCAGTACTTCCCACACATTCCGATGATACCAGTTTTATTATTTTCCCACAGCATGAAACTATAGACTCAATGCCCCGGCAATCAAATCATCGCTCGCCCGACCGCAAAAAAAGTGTTTTATCCTACTAGGTGCTTCTTGCACAGGTCAATGGACAATATATCACGAATACAACAAATTTTTGAATTTTGCAAACCCCCACCCCCGAATCACCCCAATTCCACCCCCAACCAAAAAAATGTTTAAAATAATCAGGAACCCCTAAAACATCTAAATCGAAGTTTGAGGTGTCTTTTATATTTTTAGTTTTCTTATTATTGCCGCGCCGCCACTGAAATGATTTCTAAAAACCATACGCGCTTTCCATACTTGTGGCGGTAATAAATCTGTGTCAAAATGTCGTTAAAGTCAATTCAGAAGTTTCCACGTAACACAATACAAAAAGATCCAAAGTAATACTCGTTTGTATTTTGTATGCATCAGAAAGTTCAAGTCCCTTGGTTTCTGTAATCGGCAAGGCAATGTTCGGATGGACCTAAAAAAGTGTATTATGCCGCTAGGTCTTTCTCATTCAGGTCAGTAGACAGCCTATTATGAGTACAACAAGTTTTTTTAGCTTTACAACCCCTCACCCCCCAACCACCCCAATTTCACCCCCACCCAAAAAAAGTAGAAAATGATCAGGAACCCCTAAAACACCTAAAAACGAAGTTTGAGGCATATTTGAAGTTTTTCGTTTTTTGCTAATTACTCTGCCGCCCATGCACCGATTTTCAAAATTGTAGCAACATTACCTACTACGACCCTACACCGTATCACTACCCAAATTTCATCAAAATATATGCAGTGGTTACTGAGATTAGGAGGCTAGAAGAATGCCAACAGACAGACCGACAGACAGACCGACAGACAGACCGACAGACAGACCGACAGACAGACCGACAGACAGACCGACAGACAGACCGACAGACAGACCGACAGACAGACCGACAGACAGACTGACAGACAGACCGACAGACAGACCGACAGACAGACCGACAGACAGACCGACAGACAGACCGACAGACAGACCGACAGACAGACCGACAGACAGACCGACAGACAGACCGACAGACAGACCGACAGACAGACCGACAGACAGACCGACAGACAGACCGACAGACAGACCGACAGACAGACCGACAGACAGACCGACAGACAGACCGACAGACAGACCGACAGACAGACCGACAGACAGACCGACAGACAGACCGACAGACAGACCGACAGACAGACCGACAGACAGACCGACAGACAGACCGACAGACAGACCGACAGACAGACCGACAGACAGACCGACAGACAGACCGACAGACAGACCGACAGACAGACCGACAGACAGACCGACAGACAGACCGACAGACAGACCGACAGACAGACCGACAGACAGACCGACAGACAGACCGACAGACAGACCGACAGACAGACCGACAGACAGACCGACAGACAGACCGACAGACAGACCGACAGACAGACCGACAGACAGACCGACAGACAGACCGACAGACAGACCGACAGACAGACCGACAGACAGACCGACAGACAGACCGACAGACAGACCGACAGACAGACCGACAGACAGACCGACAGACAGACCGACAGACAGACCGACAGACAGACCGACAGACAGACCGACAGACAGACCGACAGACAGACCGACAGACAGACCGACAGACAGACCGACAGACAGACCGACAGACAGACCGACAGACAGACCGACAGACAGACCGACAGACAGACCGACAGACAGACCGACAGACAGACCGACAGACAGACCGACAGACAGACCGACAGACAGACCGACAGACAGACCGACAGACAGACCGACAGACAGACCGACAGACAGACCGACAGACAGACCGACAGACAGACCGACAGACAGACCGACAGACAGACCGACAGACAGACCGACAGACAGACCGACAGACAGACCGACAGACAGACCGACAGACAGACCGACAGACAGACCGACAGACAGACCGACAGACAGACCGACAGACAGACCGACAGACAGACCGACAGACAGACCGACAGACAGACCGACAGACAGACCGACAGACAGACCGACAGACAGACCGACAGACAGACCGACAGACAGACCGACAGACAGACCGACAGACAGACCGACAGACAGACCGACAGACAGACCGACAGACAGACCGACAGACAGACCGACAGACAGACCGACAGACAGACCGACAGACAGACCGACAGACAGACCGACAGACAGACCGACAGACAGACCGACAGACAGACCGACAGACAGACCGACAGACAGACCGACAGACAGACCGACAGACAGACCGACAGACAGACCGACAGACAGACCGACAGACAGACCGACAGACAGACCGACAGACAGACCGACAGACAGACCGACAGACAGACCGACAGACAGACCGACAGACAGACCGACAGACAGACCGACAGACAGACCGACAGACAGACCGACAGACAGACCGACAGACAGACCGACAGACAGACCGACAGACAGACCGACAGACAGACCGACAGACAGACCGACAGACAGACCGACAGACAGACCGACAGACAGACCGACAGACAGACCGACAGACAGACCGACAGACAGACCGACAGACAGACCGACAGACAGACCGACAGACAGACCGACAGACAGACCGACAGACAGACCGACAGACAGACCGACAGACAGACCGACAGACAGACCGACAGACAGACCGACAGACAGACCGACAGACAGACCGACAGACAGACCGACAGACAGACCGACAGACAGACCGACAGACAGACCGACAGACAGACCGACAGACAGACCGACAGACAGACCGACAGACAGACCGACAGACAGACCGACAGACAGACCGACAGACAGACCGACAGACCGACAGACAGACCGACAGACAGACCGACAGGCAGACCGACAGACAGACCGACAGACAGACCGACAGACAGACCGACAGACAGACCGACAGACAGACCGACAGACAGACCGACAGACAGACCGACAGACAGACCGACAGACAGACCGACAGACAGACCGACAGACAGACCGACAGACAGACCGACAGACAGACCGACAGACAGACCGACAGACAGACAGACCGACAGACAGACAGACCGACAGACAGACAGACCGACAGACAGACCGACAGACAGACCGACAGACAGACCGACAGACAGACCGACAGACAGACCGACACACAGACCGACAGACAGACCGACACACAGACCGACAGACAGACCGACAGACAGACCGACAGGCAGACCGACAGACAGACCGACAGACAGACCGACAGACAGACCGACAGACAGACCGACAGACAGACCGACAGACAGACCGACAGACAGACCGACAGACAGACCGACGGAAATGAGTGACGTAGATTTTCATTATGTAGGCATCATAAAACGCCCAAAAAGTATATTATCTCAAAATCGAAAAGTTTCGCGATCACAATACTCCCCTCACCTATCGGTGTGGGAAGTAAAATCCACGTCACTCATTTCCGTCGGTCTGTCTGTCGTTCTGTCGGTCTGTCGGTCTGTCGGCCTGTCTGTCTGTCGGTCTATCGGTCTGTCGGTCTGTCTGTCTGTCGGTCTGTCTGTCGGTCTGACTGTCGGTCTGTCTGTCCGTCCGTTGGCGTTTTTCTAGCCTCCTAATATCAGTAACCGCTGCATAGGTTTTGATGAAATTTGGGTAGTGATATAGTGTAGGGTCGTAGTAGGTAATGTTGCTACAATTTTGAAAATCGGTGCATGGGCGGCGGAGTAATTAGCAAATTCTTCGTTTCGTGTTTCAGGGGTTCCTGATCATTTTCTACTTTTTTTTTTGGGTGGGGGTGAAATTGGGGTGGTTGGGCGGTGGGGGGTTGTAAAGCTGAAAAACTTGTTGAACTCATAATAGGCTGTCTACTGACCTGAGAGAGAAAGACCTAGCGGTATAATACACTTTTTAGGTCCATCCGAACATTGCCTTGTGTATTACAGGAACCAAGGGACTTAGAGAATTTTCCGATGAATACATACGAGTATTGCTTTAGATCGTTCTGTATTTTATAATGCTGAAATTACTGAATTGATGTTAATGAAATTTCGGCACAGTGTTACTACTTTGGCGAGGATGGAAAACGCGTCTGATTTTTAGAAATCGTCTCAGTGGCGGCGCAGCAATATTAAAAAAACTAAAAATATGAAAACAGCTCAAACTTCGTTTTTAGGCGTTTTAGGGTTTCCTGATCATTTTCTACTTTTTTTGGGGTGGGGGTGAAATTAGGGTGGGTGGGGGGGGTGGGAGGTTGTAAATCTGAAAAATTTGTTGTACTCATAATGGGCGGTCTACTGACCTGAGAGAGAAAGACCTAGCGGCATGATACACTTTTTTAGGTCCATCCGAGCATTGCCTTGCCAATTACAGAAACCAACGGACTTGAACTTTCTGATGCATACAAAATACATACGAGTATTACTTTTACCCTTTGGAATTAAGAATTAGAACCCTTAGAGGTTACGTATTCTCAACATTGTTGTATGGATTGGAGAACTGGACGCTAAAACAAGAACATATAAATAAATTACAAGCATTCGAGATGTAGTATTATAGAAGAATTCTAAAAATATCTTGGACGCAGCGAAAAACTAATACAGAAGTTCTTAGACTAATGGGTAAAAGTTGCGAAATTGTTAAAAATATAAAAATTAAAAAAACTGCTGTATTTAGAAGCAAAATATCATGGCTGCGAAATTTAAGGGAGTGGTATCAATGCAGTTCCATAGAACTATTTCCAGCAGCGGCAAATAAAGTAAAAATAGCATTGATGATTTCCAACCTCCGATAGGAGACGGCACTTAAAGAAGAAGATTACTTTGGATCGTTGTGTATTGTGTTACGTGGAAACTTCTGAATTGATTTTAATGACATTTTGAGACAGATTTATTACCGCAACGACTATGGAAAGCGCGTATAGATCATTTTCTACTTTTTTTGGGTGGGGGTGAAATTGGGGTGGCTGGGGGTGGGGGGTTGTAAAGCTAAAAAAACTTGTTGTACTCATAATAGGCTGTCTACTGACCCGAAAGAGAAAGACCTAGCTTCATAATACACTTTTTTAGGTCCATCCGAACATTGCCTTGCCGATTACAGAAACCAAGGGACTTGAACTTTCTGATGCATACAAAATACAAACGAGTATTACTTTGGATCTTTTTGTATTGTGTTACGTGGAAACTTCTGAATTGACTTTAACGACATTTTGACACAGATTTATTACCGCCACAAGTATGGAAAGCGCGTATGGTTTTTAGAAATCATTTCAGTGGCGGCGCGGCAATAATAAGAAAACTAAAAATATAAAAGACACCTCAAACTTCGTTTTAGACGTTTTAGGGGTTCCTGATCATTTTAAAAAATTTTTTGGTTGGGGGTGAAATTGGGGTGGTTCGGGGGTGGGGGTTTGTAAAACTCAAAAATTTGTTGTATTCAAGATATATTGTCCATTGACCTGTGAAAGAAGCACCTAGTAGAATAAAAACTTTTTTTGCGGTCGGGCGAGCGATGATTTGATTGCAGGGGCATGTAGACTATAGTTTCATGCTGTGGGAAAATAATAAAACTGGTATCATCGGAATGTGTGGGAAGTACTGAGTCAAACAACTTGACTACATTTTTTTCGATAGCACTTACCAAAACGACGCTTTCGAAAATCGAGAAGCAAACCTCAGGCAACATTGAAACTGGTACTGTTGTCATTTTGAAAACGGCTTTTCATGACAAATCGATTACGTCATTTCGAAAGTGCCTTTCGCTTCAGGGTAGAAAGACTTAGCGGGCTCTTAGACTATATGTGGTATGAGGAATGCGCTGCTCTCTGCATTGCGCAATATGCCGGTATGCCGTGCGGCGGCGCACATCTTAACCGCCAGAATGCAAGAGGCAGTCATGCATGGGTCCCTCCGTCTACCTAAGACGGATGATCCGCGGACCCAGCGATTGCTCACCTCACGGTATGAGGAGTAGTCATTATTTTTATGATATTTTTCTTGGATTATTTTTTTAATTTTAAAATCTGTTCGGTAAGTATATGTTCACATCATTTTTCTATGGAGAATGTAGCTTATTCAATCAGAGTTCAGATTGAACGTTCCCTTTTTCTGGGACGATTGTCAACTTATTTTTTTCCTATGGGGGCAATAAATAAATTCTACTGAGAAAAATTCATGGCAGAAAGTTCGAAATATTCATCTTCATATTAACCTGAAGTCATAACCGCAATGCTGTTCACCGATTAAGCACACTGTAATAGCAACATGTTGACAGATAATAATTTTAAATCACAGTCAATAGGAAAATGGTGCTGAACTAAAAATAAATTCGGAAAACCTATATGCAACTTCGATCATTGATTTTCTTACTTGTTTTTAAGCAAGGAATCCGACCATTGGCGATTTCTGTGTTTTATTCATTATATTTTGCTTCTCAGGTGCAAGAAACAAATAGCCCCTTGATAATTTACAAAATTAAAGAGCATTTAAAGGACTTCTCTGTTACTGACAACATTAACAGCGATTCATGTGTTAGATGGGATACGGTTATATCGTTGAAGCAAATAAAACCTACAGGTAAGCAGACGATTTCAAATACTTCCTAGTAGTATGAGACGTGATTTTTACATGATGACCATTTTCTCATCAATACTGATGAGAATAATATCTGAAACAAGATGTGAATCCAATTTTCCTTGCACCATCCTTAAATGTATGGGGTATAAAAAATGTTCAGTGGCAACAGCATATCAGAATGCTTGAATGAATGTAGCTCGATAAACGTCTGACGTCACTGGTATACTATAGCAATGAGGTCGATAATTTTTGTTGTCACAGTTGAGGTACGTCATAATTTCATTCAGGTTAGGCATTGTAATTTTCAAGGAGTGTTTCAATTGTATCTTTAACTAGTCATAGTAAAAATGGTAGATAGACGTAAACATCATGCTTTTTGAGGTTGACAATTATACCACAGCATGAAGAGTAAACCAGCAGCGCAACTCTTCAAGTTGATGCGCGGAAACATGTACAAACTTTTTCTCCTACTTGCCGATGCGTTCCCTATGCTAAGGATTAGGTCACTTTCATTAAGCCGGCGCCACATATGCGGTACTCGGCGAGCAACGAACCCCGATTAATTGCTACTCGGCTATGTGGCCGCAGGATTTTACCCGAATACTCGCCATATGCCGAGCACCGAGCATTCAGCCGGCGCCATAGCCGGCGCTACACATGTGGTATTTAGGGAACAACGAACAGCGAATATTCGCAATTCGGCAAACGCCTACTATACTCGGTTCAGCGAAGGAAAAGAGTGCAAAAAATTCATGGCGTTCACGTGCTCTCGATATTTGCGAGACCTGTTTACACGATAACCACCGACGCGACGGTAAGTCTTTCTAGGAACGACAAATGAACGGTGTTATACAACAGTGATGTGAGTCACGGATCTGTTGTTTTGAGAAAATTGGTTTTGTATTAAGCCGCCTTCTGGACTGTACTAGTTAAAAGACACTCTTATTATAATTTTTCATATTCAAATGAAATTAGGAAAAAATTACCAAACCAGACATAACATTTATTGGAATGGACCACCTATTTATCCAAATAAGCTGAGGTACGCTGAGTTTAACAAAGTTGTTTTTCCTCAATCTCTGAATCTGAATCACTACCACTTCGTCTAAGATGTTTTCAAAATACTGACTTTGGAGATACTTTCAAATGAGAGATGTTTGTTTGTATTTACATATTTACGTGAGCAGGAACCAACTTGCTTTTACGTACTCATCCTAGCTTCATATTCTAATCAAATACTGAAAATACCCCTAACTGGTATGCCGACGAATATACCTTCAAGGAATACGTTCAATCTAATCTTTTACAGTTTTGATATCATATTTCATCTAGGAATCTACACTAACGACTTATAGTTTTTCAATAATGGTGTATTTCTCACAGATTGTGGATTATAATACTGCTATATCTATCCAGCGGAGAAACAGGGCACAAAAAATGTGATGTTCATGTGTTTTCGATATTTGGCAAACCTGTTTAGACCATAATTCGACCGCGGCTACATTATGAGGCGTCGATAAACAGCTGTGTATTTGATTCTTCAGGAAAGGTGGCCTATTCTCAAAATTTGTCGGTGCCAGGCGTGCGCTTAGGCATTGGCATTTCCAAGTGGTGTAAGCTTGCCTCTGACCAAGCTACGAAAACTCACTCTTTGGTCACCTGTTTTCCCGTTTCTCCGCTGGATGGATATTAATGAATTTCTTCATTAGATTATTGGTTTGACAATATGGAATAGGAACTTGCCCACAAATGTCGCCAAAATGTGAACAGTTGTTTAGGACATTTATGCTCAATGTAGAATGGAACGTCCAGGTTTTGCTATCAAATAAACGATTATAACCAAAATTATGTTAAATTCCTTATGGCACAACGCCATCCACATCATGTTTGTTTCAAGAGGCGGTCTGCTGTAGTGTAAACTTGCCTACGTCCAGGCGACAAGAATTCACTCATCTTGCGCGTGATCACTCTTTTTCTTCGCTGGACAGAGAATAGTGTGGCTGGAGCAGTTTGTGCGAATGGTCGGAATTTGCCGAACACAAATAAGTACCCGAATACTGACACAGAAACAGGAACAGGGCCGGACTAGAGAATTAAAAACTTTATTCGCATTGTTTATTTGTTAGCATGTTAGCATTTTTGAATTCTGTGTGTTCAAAAACCCCCAAGTATTGAATTTCACCGCCCCAGCTGTGACAGTTTTGGAAATATTTAAGCCTTCCGGTACTGCTTACTGAGAAGGCGGTGAGAAACACCAGTTGAAACTTGTTCATGCTGTAAACCATTATTAGGGAATACTTCTATATTAAATAAAATATGCAGTGTGTTCTATTAATAAAAATCGGGGATATTTGTTTGTAAATTTAGAAAAATAATTTATAACTTGGCAATGTCGCAAACGCGAAAAAAATTACAAGGCGAGATAGGGTATTAGTAGATATTTCGATTTAAAATAAAACGTACAGGGTGTTACATTTAGAAAAAACAAAGTAAAATGACCTTCAAATTACCGTAATTTAAAATTCTACCAATAACACCCTGCACGTTGCTGCCAAAATAATATTTATTTAATATTTAAGTAACTCTCTGTATAATATTTTTGAGAAAAGTTAAAGGAATATATCAATTTGGAGGTATTACTTGCGACCTTGCAAATCCGGAAATTAATAGAAAATAAATTATAACTTGGCAAGATCGCAATAATATTTTAGGGTTTAATAGAGATCAATGATGGAAACTAGAAGAATTTAAAAAAAAAGTAATAGTACCATACAAAAAAAATCAAGTTGATCACTATCCTACTTTCCCGAAACACCCTGTATATTTCAGAATATTTTTAGGATATGCAAAACTTTGGTGAGAGCTTCACAAACTTCGGGAACGATTTCAGAAATGAGTTGATGTGATATTTTGAATAGATATTGAAGGCTTTGATAACTGTCGCCGGTCGCTAGAAATCGAAGCGCCAGAGCTAGTCGTTCTTTAGCAGGAACAGCTTTGCTCCATTTTGTGTCTTTTTTTGACATCAGTGGTCCTGTTTTGCTGAGTAGATATTCAAAATCTTCGGAAGACATTCTGCAAAAATTTTCAAAAAATCCAGACGGTTCTTTTAATAAATCGGCAACTAGGTGTGGTCCGCCATACCTGAAAATGTGTTTAACATTGTGGTTTGATGTTATTGCTAATTATTTTATTACCTCTCTCGGCTTCTATTTAATGAGACCATCCACCATCGCCTCCTTCTTGGTTGATTTTTTCTTTTCCTTATTAACATATAAGCACTACACATAACAAAAACAGCACTTGCTGCCACGACTATATCATTATTATTTTCCATTGACGATGACGTTGATTCTACTGTCGATAAATTTTAATAATAAATAAGTTTCAATTTGCTACGAACATTCGGGCTTTCCCATTCCCTTTCTTCTCGAAACTAAACATAGCCAACTACGCACATGTAGGGCGATACGTGCTCGCTATTCGGCGAGCAAGGTTGAAAAACGGCAAGTATTGATACTCGGCAAATATCCGCATATGTGGCGCCGGCTTAATAATAAATAAGTTTCAAATTTGCTATGAATATTCGGGCTTTCCCATTCCCTTTCTTCTCGAAACTAAACATAGCCAACTACGCACATGTAGGGCGATACGTGCTCGCTACTCGGCGAGTAAGGTTGAAAAACGGCGAGTATTGATACTCGGCAAGTACCCGCATATGTGGCGCCGGCTACGCTTTGCCGTTGTCGAGTGTACATCGTGAATCCCAGGGCCTTATTCAGTTATTTTATTGTATTTTTCCCAGTTTTCCGGGATTACCGAGTTATTACCTGTCCAAATTGTTTGTCTATCATCTTTTCATAGTTGTCTTTTAATGGTTAGGCGGACCATTGTACCTGGTCGTGCATATAATAATTATAATCACTATGAAATTTTTTACGGATATAATATTCTCACTCAGGTCCTGTATGAATCGCTTCTCTAACGCAATAGTCGACGCGACACCCGAAAAATTCAAGGTCATCAAAATGTGCTCAAACATTTATTTTGGTTTCAGTTGCGCTACTGGTTTACTCTTATGGTGTGATTATACGTAGGACGTAGGGGTGGTGTGTGATCAATTAGAAAATCATACACGATTGTCCCTCAGTATTCGGTCCTTCATTCACTCTTTGTTCACTACGTCCCTTGCTGACGCAACCCTAAAGTCTATCTTAACGCTGACGACACTGCTCTTGTAGCTCAGTCGCGGCAGGCTGCAGGATGCGGTGGAAGAAGTATTATATTGGAGTGGGCAAATCAGTTACTGATTAAAATTAACCACTCTAAGGCGCAGGTAATCTATTGTAACGAAAAACGTCGCGGTGCCCCTACTGAGGTCCCAGTGGATGGCACTCGTATGCCATGGGAACGTTCTGTCAAGCATCTCGGTGTCACTCTTGACAAAGGGATGGTCTGGCGGTATCTCATGGAGGCATTAAAAACCAAATTCCAAATTACGTTCCGGCAGTTGTACCCATTGTTATGTAGACATTCAAAATTAGGTTTGTTCAAGATCAACACGATTCGGATTGATACGACCAGAAATTACTTACGCAGGGGGGTGGGTTGGCCCAGTGGTTAGGGTCGAGGGCTCGTGACCGGAAGGTCCCGGGTTCGATTCTCGTTAGAGGCGGAAATTTATTTCTGGTTTTTTCAACCAAAAATAAATATCCATAAAAAAAAAGCTCAGCGAGAATCCCCACCTGAGCATTCACTGCTGGCTTCTAATTAACAGTGCTGTTCCTAAGTGGCGCCGGGAAACAGTAACAAAGCCTACACAGAACACGAGGCTAATGACCAAAGTAGTCGATGCCGATGACACAGAAGTAAAAAAAAAAAAATTACTTACGCATGTGGATCTTGGTGTTTCCTTGCCAAAACGGACTTGCAAGGCCTACGTACTTCTGCTATGCAGAACCTTACGTACAATTACGAACCCCTCATGATACGTTTCAAACGAGACTCGCCGTAGATACCTACCTTGCTATCCCTTATTTAGGGGCCTTAGGCACAGCGACGCTATAGTCAAGCAGAGTCACACTGCAACCCTTTGTTGCGTGAATCAGTGGACAACACAGTCGAACATATTCGCAATCACGAAAGGCCGCGGCTTTGAACTACAAAATTGCATCGTGAATTTAGTGTAGTCAAAATTAAAGCACTTCTCAAAAACTAACTAAAATTAAGCTTTCGACTTTATTTAAAAAAAAAACAAAACTTTTCAAAAATGCCTAGCCCTATTCCTATTCTAATAAAAGATTTTCTTCTCCCTCTTTGCTCTCCACCTTTCTTCCTTTACTCTTCTCTTCTTTCTTTGGCATTGGCTGGTTCATGAAAGACTTACGAACTGATACTATGAAACAAGAGCTAATATCCCGCAGACCGCTGTGACAACCAACAATGACTTTACTTGACGATTGTCGATATCGTCCTGTACCAATGACGTCAGTACTTGTTTTCAGTAACTTGCAAAAATTTAAAGAACTCTGAACAGCAGCAAGACTGCAAGGCAGCATTTGAAGACGTTTTTGTTTCTTCTGAACATACTCTTAATTCAAATGTGTGAGCACTGCAAGGACCCCATAATTAATTTTGTATGAGGGTCTAAAGCATAATATACAGTTTTTTTCTATAATCTATATTGTAACATCATAGTCCAGAAATATTTGCCGAAGCTTATATTGAATATTGCGCAAGAAACTTGAATCCTTGTTTATTTTTGTAAACTTAAAGCATCGACTACATGGTCATTGGCCATATACCATTGATTAAGTATTATATTGTACAGTTTGTAATATTAGGCAGTGTAGTTAATAGAGCTTTTTTTTTGTTTATCGGAGCTCCTACAATTCAAAAAAGTCCAGTTGTTTCAAGGAAGATGATAAGTTTTCTTAATTAAACCGGAACGGTGGTAAAGATATTCACATCATTCGGTAGTTGCGTCATATTTCCTAGGTTAACCAAGTTACATATTTGAAGGAGTTTGTTATTCGTGTCTCTGTGCCATTCATCTTGCCAACAATCTTGCAAGGTCATCCGACCTGACTACTTGATTTATAGATGACCTCATTGGTGCACCGCGAGCTGCTATATTAGCTTGTTGGTTTCCAGCTATTCCGGAATGTCCCGGTGGAAGTTGCACAGTTTTCTGTACCAAGGGGGCGGCGTTAAAAATATTTTCAAGGAATTTCAATGAACTCAGAGAGTCTGAATATATTAAGTAGGTCCCTACTTCCCAATTTTCTATACACCGTAATGCTTGGTATATAGCGAAAAGTTCAGCACTATACACAAATGCATTTGGATTCATGCTCCATTGCCAAATTTCGTCTTGTAATACAACTGCAGCACCCACACCAGTATCAGACTTGGATCCTTCTGTATAAAGAACTCTACCCGTTTCTTACGAGTCTGTAATGTTACGTACAGTTATTTAGTACACTGCTACATTTGTTTCATTTTTTGTGTGGGGAGAGCAATCTAAACCCATTTTGGTGGATTGTATTGTCCAGGGTGGTACCTTGGGAAATGCCATATTATTTTCAGTGGACAATTTCACAGATTTCCTTTCTAGAAGTTCCTTCACCCCTATTCCAATGGCAATAGTTGATCTGAATCTGAACATTTCGATTTCACTTCTAAAAAGTATTTCGATGTTAGGATGGAAGGGTTGGTCCCAAGCTTTAGTCACATAACCCATACTAGGTATTAGTAGGCACCAAATCAATAGGTATTGCCCCGGTGAGATGACTGAAGGCAAGCAAAACGATTTATAGCACACTCCAGAAAAGGGTCGAGTGACCTTTTAACAAAACTCAGCTTGTTTCGGTGGGGGTTCTTATAGACAACTGCAGACTGAGCAGATGTTTTTTTCACCTCTGGGAGCCATCAGGACGGAAGCCTTCAAGGCTTATTGTTCTATAACTCCCGAAGGGGATACGGTACAGATGTATACACTCATAAAAGTTGTAAAACACCCTATCTACCCCAGATGTTGGAAAGCAAACAAAGCTTTTCACTTCCGGGGCCTTAGGGTTCAGATATTTTGGAAGACGGAGTTTAAGAGAAATGATTATAATTATACGACTGGTTGATCGCACTAACCTTTACCATAAGGTCTGTTCGGTTCGACAAAGAAGGAGTTCTCCAAGAGGCCATGATTGTCTTTAGTCGTAGTTCTGTTAGCAAAAAATCAAAGGTGACCTACTTTGCCTGGCTTCGCCTCTATATCACGACTATTACATAGCTAAAGCACGCTTTGGATGATTATTATTTTTTGAAATCTGTTTTAAAATTGGGTTTGTATTGCATACCTGCCGTAATGTATAAGGAATCCTGGGTGGCTTACACTGCAACCCGGAGTTTCGCGTAGCCTTGCATCTTTCAGTGTCATCTTAGAATGGAAGGAGATATTAGATCTCCGGAAAGCTACTTTTGTGGTTTTGAGCTCGTGTTTTATTTTGACTGTGTGAGTGATAGCTCTTGGTACTCTTGATACGTTTATATTGTGAGCACAGGTGATTTAGGGATTATAAGAAATTTCCGCGATTAGTGGCGTTTACGCTTCCAATTTTTTAAAAGAGACTCTATTATGTACGTTTACTTTTCTTGGAATTCCTGATACAAATTTTCAATTATGATAAATCAACCAGGAAGTAGCTTAGCTTGTGTATTCTATTAACACAACGAGAAACGGAGCATTGTGAGCTGCCTCACTGTGCTTTTGCCCTTAAGTAAGATTTTCAATTATTATTAGTATCAAGCAATAATTTTTTTAGAATTTCTGTCATTTTAGTTTATATGTCTTGTTATATATAATATCACACAGCAGTTATTTATAAAAATCCTTCATTTTAGGTAGCTCATTTTTCATGCTAGAAAAAACAGATATATGCACGTATCAACTGCAAATCAAGGATAACTTTAACCCTGACGTCAACATTCAGTATGAGGTGAGTATTATAATATTATAAATGAAATGCAGCTTAATGCATGACATTGAGGCCCGATTTTATCAACATGAATATTTAACAAAGAATTTGACAAAGCTTTTCTATTGGATGTTACTTAGCAAAAGCTTTCTATTGGGTATTGCGGGCTAGGTTAATAAATATCATCCAATAGTATTTTATCAATATTGAAAGCCAAAGTCAAAGCTGGATGACACTTTTCATCAAACTATTGTTGTAACAAGTGTAGTTTGGAGCTTGAGACGAAGTCAACGATCGAAATAAGTATCTTCTTGAATGGTTGAAATTAGATCACAAATCCCGGTTAAAAAGTGCCGAATCCCAAATCAAATATGTACCGTTGAGGCAATCCCTTCGCCGAGATGGCGGGTGGCCGAGTGGTGTGGTGTTCGACAATACTGGCCTGTTTTGTGGGAGGTGTTGATGGGTGTTGGTTCGAGACCCAGCCCGTGCAATTCTTTTTTTTTTCATTTTTTTTAACCAAAGTAATCATTGATATACGTTTGACTCATATTACACACATTTTTTTATACCATCGACATAAATGTGTTTTTGCATCAAATTTTATTAGACATTTTACTTGACATATTGCAAAAGCTAAGTACCGGAGGTGGTGGAGAATTCAGTCAGTGGAAGTGAAGTTTATCCGTCAATGAAATTATTCCAAACAAGTATAATTATTCGGAATTTTTGTTGTGCTAGTAAAACATCTAATAAAATTTGATTCAAAAACACATTCACGTCGATGGTACAAAAAATGTGTGTAATATGAGTAAAGCGTATATCAGTGAATACTTTGGTTAAAAAAAAAGAAAAAAAAGTAATTGCACTGGGTCTCGAATCAACACCTCCCACAAAATAGGCAAGCGTTGTCGAACACCATACCACTCGGCCATCCGCCATCTCGGCGAAGGGATTGCCTCAACGGTAGGTACATATTTGATTTGGGATCCGGTACTTCTTTACCGGGATTTGTGATCTAATTTCAACCATTCAAAAAGATACTTATTTCGATCGTTGACTTCGTCTCAAGCTCCAAACTTCATTCATCGCCTATGTTGCAACAAAAATATACATTTTAGTTACCCAAAGTATTTTCATGAAGTACGTCACACGAGTCCGGGAGCCGTCGGCGTGTTTTCGGTTCTGGATTCAAAAACTCATTTTTATTTTGATATGACTTTTGGATTATTGCGAAAAAAAAATAAGACAAAAACAGTTTTCTTGTAAAACTCATATTTGATCTCTCCATTTATCACAAAAAAAAATATTCAAAACCCTAATTTTTTGTCATCATTATCATTTAGCGGAAGAAAAAACCAGCGATCAAATGTATAGTTTTTGCGGAATCTGATTGGTTGAAATTAGCAATTGCTAAACTTTTTGTCAAACAAGAAAATGCAATTTTTCACCCATTTAGGATAGAAAATCAGACTGGAAAAGATACTAGATGGTTCATAATGGTCGATTTGCATATAAAGCATGTCATTTTTAACCTTTTTGAGGTAAACTTCAAGAGAAATCAATAGTTTTCAGAGAACTTTGACAGATGCATGTTCTTGAACGGGCTGCTCTGATTGGTCAAAGCCTTTGTTAAAATGCGCCTGTTGATAAAATCGGTCCTAAGTGTAACTAAACTAGAACGATAGGTTAAATTTAATCAGGGTAGATGTGGTTGATTTCAGTTTAACAGAACGTAATTTGGAGATCTTTTTTGATATTAATTGATCCATAGCCGGTTTTTTTAACTCATCGGTGTACTGTGGTCCAGTCTGGTTGGATATAAGGGAAACCATCTGATCAATATTTTCCTTCTCCGAACCATCTATGAATTTTTTCAGGTTTTCGCAAGGTTTCCCCTTGAACCCCCAAATAAGAGACGGTATTGTCTTAATGTTACAATATTATAGATAGATGTCGATTTAATTCGTATTTAGCAACAGTGATGCAGCGTTAATCTTGTGTACTTTATAATGCTTTACTTTTCGATGATTCTATGATTTTACAGAAAATAGCGTTACTGAAAACTGTGAATACCAATGAAGTATTTTTTTTTAGTTTCTTCTAATGACTTTTAAATAAGCACCTAATTTAATATAATTATTAAGCTTATCAAATTCGTATAATTTGGAATTTACGTTTTTGTAAATGAATCTTTATATTTCCTTAAGTAGTGTCGTTGTGATTGTATCTGTCCAGCTCTACACTTATATAACTGTTCAATTCTTCTTTTTAAAATAAATACGAAAGTAAGAACTAAATTGAGCTCGACGTTACTACCAAAATAGGCGCCAACAAAGTATTTCCACTCGACTCCGTACTGGCCATACTAACCCAACACACCCTTACATTCCTGCAAGGACGAACCTGCCTCAGTGTACGCGACACTAGGCTAACGCTGTGTTTCCATCAGAGATGTGCTAGGAAAATGTGCGCAGCGAGGATGTGTAACGGAGCTGTGAAACGGTGTGAATGTTTCCACCAGAGATGGGCTAGGAAGATGAGCGGTGCGAAGATGTATGGCGAAGCTGTGAAACGGTGTGCAGATGAGCGTTGCGAGGACGTGTAGCAGGCTTTTCTCAGGGTTTTCTTTTTGCTCGCCTGCATCAACAGCACACGTCTCTCGCCCACGTGGCTTGAAGCGGATTTCTAGCGCTCGTCCTCGAAACACATTAATAGCACACACTCCTCGCCAACATGGCTTGTTTTGTACTTACAGTAACTTCGCTCCGCTAATCCCCTTCCACCAGAGCTGTTCTGAGCTCAGAGTAACAACTGAACATAGGGATAGTAAACAAACCACTTCAGCATGGCGTGCTCAAAGCCATCATCTTTTGACACTTCAGCCCCAAAGATTGCCAACTAACCTGAAAATTCTTCCAATGCAACCCATGATACAAACACTGCTCTGCACTGTCCCATCTCGAAAAACTGTTAAACTACACCCGAATATAGCACAGCAAGTCCGTAAAGCTTCACTACAGTTACCAACAAATAGCGAGTTCGATTTTACTGACCAAGAATAAAAGACGCACAAACAAAACAAACGTTTGACAGTCGGAGGTTACCGTAAACAAATCACAGGAAAATTACATAGGCGTTGCCAACTCCTCAAAATTTATGTAAGACAGAATTTGCGTTAATGATGAAGAAACATGCAGTAACTCAGTAGAGGTCAACATATCTATTGATTTTGCTGTAATCATTTCTGAACCATCAAAATACCGTCTTTCTTAACGTAGAATGGATTATTTCTGGATACTAAACATTTAAGACGATAGTAAACAATTATGATTGCCGTATCTGATGGTCGATATGACAACGTAAGAAGAGATGTTAGCCTATTAGAATTAGTTGTTTACTACCTCTATGTTCAGTGGTTACTCTGAGGTTCTGAGCGAAGCGAGGTAATGGACTAGTATCATGAATTTTTTTTGTTGCATATGATAGAGTACGTCATAAAAAGCATCTCATTTTTTTCTCCGATTTTTTTGGGCACAGAAAAGCCGTGAAAATAAAGAAAATATTTGAATTCTATTAGGGCAGTGACGTCACTGCCCTAAAGGCGAACAGCCAATCAAAAGACAGATATGTGTGCTGCGTTGCCGCATTTTGATGGCGCGCGAAATGCCGGAACTGTACGCGGCTGGCTCATCTATCTTGTCTTCTGTTTTCTCCTGCGAGTCGGAGCTGTTCTTGGCAACAATGCACTGCTGATGATTCGCGCGGTTGGCAGTGATTGGCTGAATTTGAATTCCTTTCTTTAAACTTTAGAATGGAATTACTAAAAAACAAAATGATGTAGAAAGTAACGAAATGCAGCAGTACGTTTATTTTTTTATGCACTAAGCGGTTATAACAATTAAATCATTGTTCTTAACTTAGTGATACTAGTCCATTCAAGCGATTCCATTGGTTCGTTAAAAACACATTCCTCTTAACACATCCTCGCAGATCTCTGGTGGAACCGCATCCTTACTGGACATCATATTGTCATAGTGTCGTTGCTATGAAGGCAAAAGAGCAGATCGTGTACTACCGAATAATATGAAAGCAGTCACCAACAGTAGACACAGACAAAACTTATACAGTGGCTTAGAATAATAATTATAGAACTACATACCTATGTATATTGTAAAACATAATTTATCTCGTACTTACCTCACACGTAACTAACCTAGTCGAAAGCTTTTATCAGAACAGTTTTGATATGCGGCTAATATCCATAGTAGTTGTCGTTTAAAAAAAGTAAATAAGCTGTTTTGATATAGTCTCATCCATATACTCGTATGTACAGGGTGGGCCAATAGTGCGTGGACGGAGGATTGTGGGCTTACTAAAAAATATTTCAAAAATCTGTCACGTGACCATGGTAGGCACCCTTGAGGGCTATAACGTAAAAATACTTTCACTTAAATTCTGACGTTTATACAGGGTGATTCATATCAAACTTACATTTTTTTGAATGGAACCCCCTATATATTATTACATATTTGGATTCCTTGGTCAATTCTAGTGTGACTTTATGTATCACACATGGAACTTCAAATGAACCGTTTAGGCGCAAATCACCATTTATGGTATAAATAGGTATCAGAAAAAAATTGACTATCGCAGCGATTATAAAACTTAGAGGGCCTTGACTTTGCGGTACGACTAAGCATGAAATGCGTCACCTAAGCCAGACGGCTAAATTAGAATTCTTTCACTTGGAGAAATCAGAGAATAAATTAAGGAAACTTCAATCACAGATAACTTGATTTTTTCAAATGGGAATGCCTATTTTGGTTTAAAGAATCAAATGTAAAATTTGATTAGCTTTCTAACGATATAGCATTCTAGATATCAATCTTTTTTGGTTTTCATTTTATTTCAAATTTTCGGTCAAATCGGCGTTTTTCAATTTTCCTGCATGCAAGCAACCTAGCAGGCCATGAAAAATAAACAAAAGCTCGTTAATATGGAAGAAAGCAACTAACTTAGTAGAAAGATGCAAACTAACTAGAGCAACGAGGCAAGATTATCAAAATTCTTTACAACATATTAGCTCTAAACAGAGACAATAGTGGTAACAAGAACGCTCATTTTTCACAGCCTACTAGCTATTATCCAATTTCCAAAGTCAGTAAAAAAATATTTAATCAAAGGAAAACTACTAGTGATTGTTGCTAGCAGTAGAATATCTATGTCTTCTGAATAAATTTTCACATTTAGTGCTATAAAAAAGTAGCAATTTCCGTATGTCAAAAGTAATGATACCTCTGACTGGAACCCTTCAAGTTCTTCTTGTAGTTATTAGAAAAATCGCGGAAAATGAAATTTGATTTGCAATCTGTTTGAATTGTAAAACATAATTTAGTTTGTAGAAAACTACACAAAATAATCGCAATTACAACATGGCGTAATTAAAAAATTCTAGCAATTATTTCAATAGATGTTCAGAATGCCTTCACTTTTGACTTAACTAAGCGGAAATGACTAATTTTTGTATCCCATTAAATGTGAAATTTCATTCTAAACATGTTACTGTAGACGAAAATCGCTGGTAGTTTTCTTTTTGTTTCAAAATTTTTAATCGTTTTGGAAAGTTGTCAAGCTCTAGTAGACCTCAATAGCTAGTAGGCTGTGAAAAACACTTCTGTACATACCCCAGCTACTCATTGACATTAGATATCTTGCCGCTGCTGTATCCGGTTAGAGTTAATATGTTGTAAGGAATTTTCATAATCTTGCCTCGCTGCTCTAGTTAGTTTGCATCTTTCTACTAAGTTAGTTGGTTTCTTCCATATTAACGAGCTTTTGTTTATTTTTCATGGCCTGCTAGGTTGCTTGCACGCAGGAAAATTGGAAAACATCGATTTGACTTAAAATTTGAAATAAAATGAAAACCAAAAAAGATTGATATCTAGAATGCTATATCGTTAGAAAGGTAATCAAATCTTACATTTGATTCTTTAAACCAAAATAGGCATTCCCATTTGAAAAAATCAAGTTATCTGTGATTGAAGTTTCCTTAATTAATCTACTGATTTCTCCAAGTACAAAAAGAATCCAAATTTAGCCGTCTGACCTTAGGTTCCATTCAAAAAAATGTAAGTTTGATATGAATCACCCTGTATAAACGTCAAAATTTAAGTGAAAATATTTTTACGTTATAGCCCTCAAGGGTCCTAACCATGATCAAGTGACAGATTTTTGAAATATTTGTTAGTAAGCCCACAATCCTCCGTCCACGCACTATTGGCCCACCCTGTATAACCATCTCTTATGTTTTGTGTTGTCATTCTAAAGCAGGTAGTGCTAATAAACTGAACCGTCGGCATGAATTCATTTCCTCTGATTTATTATTTAAAAAAATCGAGATAAATGTAGAAAAAAGTTTCATAAATGACACACCTCTTTAAATTTTATTTTCAGTTGGAACTAACAGCTACAATTAACAAAAACAGCAAACCGATGACCGGAGAGGGAAGCTATACTTCAAATAGGAACATTTTGATAAACTTTTTCTCAAACACCCAAGAACCAACGTTTGTAGATTGTAAGAGCCAGGAGTTTAAAGTAGAGTTTTACGAAGAAGATGTCAATCAAAATTACAAACTGGAATGCCAGGTAAGTAAAATGTTTCTTTTACATTAGAGTCATAACCAGAATTCCGTGTGTTTATTATGAGACTGATATTTAAAAATTAATATTTAAATATATTTATATAATATGAAATCAAATTTTTGCGCATCTGGATCCCTCGCACGGGAGCCTCTGGTGTCCACCGACCGGGGTTCCTGATATTTGGTCCAATTTTCCCCATCCTTCAAAACAAGTGTCGAAATTTCGATAATAGACATCGTTTTTTGTTGGTAGTCTAGAAGGACTATGTCGGGCTTATTTGCACCGAGCGCATGGCAACATGTGTACCGCATCTAAGCTTAAAGTGTTCACTTACTTTACATACTAACAAGAGGCGCACAAGATTTCTGGTGATTGTCAGCAGCTCTAGAATAGGGTCATATCTAAACTAAATCTTACGATAGAGAACTGCTCAGACGAGCAATGCTCTTGTAGTTTTTTTACTTTGGTGTCAACTTTATCGACAACCGTGGTCATTAACCTCGTGTTTTGGGTAGGCTTTGATACTATTTCCCAGCGCTACTGTTAATTACAAGTCAAAAGTGAATACTCGGGTCCTCGGGTGGGATTCTGCTTAGCTTTTTTTTTTAAGAAAACAGAAATACTTTTCCGCCTGTGACGAGAGTCCAACCCGGATTCTTCCAACCACAAAACCTCGGTTCTACCCACTGAGCCAACCCGCCCCCCCCCCTCTTGTTGATTTTTAGAAAAGATTCCATACATTGGATAATCTTTGCGAAGCCTTGGAAAAAATCGACCTTAGTAGCTTTAATATGGGCTTCCGTTAAGAGACGTAGTAGCAAAATTAAGACCGCAAGAGCAAATTCGCGTTAAGTACTCAACCAAAGAAATTCCCAAACTTTTAACAGTAGTAGGACTGCAAAATAATCAATGGCCTAAGCTTAACTTCTAAGACATACGCGAATAAAAAACAAGCATACGTATGAGGTCACTCAAAACCTGAAACTCACCAAATCCATAGTCTACGTGAAGTTTAGCGACTAAAGCGGATGCGATTTCCACAATAAATATTGCATAATATATATACGACCCTTTATAGATAGATACATTTATATACTTTGTTATCAATTAAACGTTTCTTATGGCTGAGTTCTTTTTTTTAATCACGTGTATGGACGCCTATTTTAAGTCTTCACTTCATTACATATTATCTAATCACTCACGACTGACGATTTTAGGTGATCAATTTAGAACCTTTTTTAATTGCTGGCTTTTGTAAAACAATCCATCTAGACATGTTTGAGTACAGATACTCCAAAATAGGATACCATACCTTTCCTACTTTCAAACAATGCAAAATAGCAACTTTTGTTGGTGTTCTTTCTAAGGATCTCCTTAACTATTCTAAGTATATACAGTACTGCTGTTGTTTCATTAACTAAATGTTCAATCTATTTGGTAAAGCCTAATCAGTAAACAATAGTTAGACCTAAGAACTCCATGATGTATGTTTGATATAATGCTTCGTTATTTATTATAATTATTCATGGTATTTCAAAAGTTATAACCATCTTTATATCCAAATTGCTGTCAAATGAACGTACTGTACGACAAAAAGTAATGGATCAAATTTTTTTGACATGCCAAGATGAAAAATATTCTGTAGTTTTAATGTCGGCTGTAAAAAACGTCGCCGACGCATATTCGTATACAGGGTGAGCTAGAGTGCAAAAGCTAGTTTTATCTCTTTTATTTTAGATCTAGCCCTCCATATCTTATTTTAAAAAAAATGTCTTCATTATGATCTTTCATCTTTGTGTAACATTTGTTATACCTACATTTATCTATTTCCGAGATATTTCGATTTTTCAGCAAATTTTAAACACCTATTTGTGTTCTGAAATTTGTTCATTTTGAGAAAGTACCATCGAATTTAATTTTCATCGAATGAACAGCTGAAATATTTATTAGATAGGTTCTGAAATGCATATATTTGAAATATGCATGCAAGATTCGTGATCGTTCCACATGATATTTTTGAACTCCACTCGATATTGATTTAAACATGTCGACTGATAGTACGTGTACCGCTTCTGAGACTCACCCTTCCATCAGAACATAGATAATGCCATTGCCGGAAATCTTTAAACACAGAATTTATTGTTTTGTCATTACCTATGGTCATTTCCATTTACAAGTTTTAATCGTTTAGTTATTTGAACACGTTGGCACACCCGAAAAAATCGTTAATTTTGATATTTCGTTCGTGAGTTAGCATTGTTAAAGGGCTGATACACGTACGAGCAAGTACGCGTACCTATGGCTCGACGACCTTTTTCGCCTGTGTGTCACCGTAAGTACGCGTACTTTAAAACCGTCGCGCAAACCGCCGGCGAGCCAACTGGTTTGAAATGTTGCTCGTAGCTGGTTTCAGCTCGTACTGCGAGCCGCGAGCCACCAATTTGTTTTGGCAAGCCATCGATGCGCAACGCTTGTTGTGTTTGGCGTTTGTTAAAAGTTTTGTTTATTTAGGAAAATTATCAAAATGAGTGATATAAGCTTCACGTGTGTCACCGCGTCGAGCCGAGTAAGTTCGCGAACTTAAAAACCGCGTACTTAAAGTTCGTACGTGTATCACCCCTTTTATTTATTTTGAAGTATAAAGTCCCGTTATGGATCCAGTGATCCATGATTTACCCAATGATTGACAATCGTTGGATGTAGAGTGTCTGTACTACTTCATCAATAGTCTTGTACTGCCCCTTCACTTATGTCGCTATGTATGCTACTACCACAGAGTTAACATCTCTAGAGGGAATGTAAACAACAAAATGCACAGGTGGCTGACCAGCCAACATGTAACGGAAATTTTGACAGGTTGAGGGCATTACCAGTGGCGTACGACTTTATATTAAAATTGGATGTTCATTAATAGATTCAATTATTACTGTGATGTTACAAACTGGTAAAATTATAATTAGTATTTAGCTATACTTAGAGAATTACTCTTATTATAATTTGATTGTAACAGTTGATAATTTATTATTACCATGAAGTGTTTTCCCATATTTTACGCTACTGAAAACCAAAACAAAACCTATACTAACCTATGATAAGTGGTGTTCACCGATTCGTCGCTATTGCAGCAAACTATGCACTTTTTATTTCGTCCCATCATGCAATTATGACAATATTGTTCATAAATAATTTAATTCGCACCACAAATATTCACAAAGTCACTCAAATATACACTAAAACAACAAAAATCTCAACATACGCAATAATCACGACTACAGTGACAGCCACATGACAGCTTGAAGGGACGCCGATTGTCGGTTGCCAGATTTACGACATATTAGAAGTTATTGCGACATTCCGCTATGAAATTTATCATTTTTGAGATTTCGTCAAATCAATACAAATTATCTTCATGTAAATCAGTTACATTGCCAGTATATTGGAATGTATAGTTAAATACCCAGTTAAATACTTTGAGAAACATGTGTTCAAACTGCGGAAACTGCCAGATTTTGAAGAAACTGGAAGGTCCTTAAGCGGACGAAGAAGAGTGGCAATAGCGCTATAGATATTGGCTGGCCAATATTCAAATTAGGCTCCCTCTAGAGATGTTAACTCTGTGGTTACTACCAATATCCAATTGGTAACTTACACTGGCGAAGAAACGCAATGAACTGTTGGTTCTTGGGCTGTTTGGCCGGCGTTGGCATGCTCCGCCACCTTGGCGGCGCCGAAGTGTCAACCACTCCACAATTAGAAACGCCAAGCAGTAAAGCGCACCGACGCCAAGGCGTGTCGACGGCGGCCGAACTGTCCAAAAACTAACAGTTCGTCGGAATAGTCTCAAAATCCTTACACAATACGAAAAAACGCAATGCTGTTAGTATCTGTGCTTTTGTTTGAACATTTAATGCCGTGTTTCTTGAAGCAGGTGGCAACAAAACGGAAAGTGTATATTAATACACGTACCGCAACTTTCGGTAATCTATGCATTATTTGAAACTGTTATTCGTTCAAATCAAAGGCATCCATTCGATAATTGATACGACGATGGGATTGTTCTGATACAGCAGCTTCAGCTTTCTTCACAAAATAAGTATACAACTACTATAAACATTATTTACACAATACCAATAAACTTTATCTAACATAAAAGAGACATGAAATATCAAATGATATTGATAGGTGCAACTGCACATGATTGTGTCGACTGATGTCGAGTAAAAATCTCACATGTCAACCGATATCCACCGCTCAATGTAATTTGATCGCAATGTCGCATATAAGGATTCAAAAATACCATCTCGCATAGTTCCGGTCGAGAATCGATATACAGGGTGAGTTTTCAGTACTGGCTCGGTCGATAACTCCAGTACTGTAGAATGTAGCGAAGAAGGTTGTATACAAAAGCTGTAGCCACGGATATGCTCCTTACTCAGAAAATATTTTGATTTATACAGGATGATCTATAACTACGTGCTGATGCAAACATATATTTTTTTAAATGAGATACCCTATATATTATCCCATTTTTAGATTCTACTAATAATTTTTCTTCTCACAATATGAAATATTATAACATTATATGGGGTATTTCAAAAATTATGACCATTTTTATATCCAAATCGCTGTCAAAAGAACGTACGGTATATCGAAAAGTAATGAAACAAAAATTAATTTTTTTTTACATGGAAAGATTAAAAATATCCTCTAGTTTCAAAATCGGCTATAAAACAAGCCCGCGACGAATATTCGTATTCAGGGTGTTGTAGAATGCAAAATCCAGATTTTCTCTTTTTTTTGAATGTAACCCCCAATATTTTATTATAACAAAGAATTGCTTTTAATATGCTCTTTCATCTTTGTATAGCACTTGTTGTAACTACGTCCATCAGTTTCCGAGATATTTCGATTTTTCGGTGAATTTAAAATATATTCTATTTGTGTACTGAAATTTATTTATTTTGAGAAAGTACTATCGAATTTGCTTTTTGTTTAACAAACAACTAAATTATAAGGTCATGATAGTATTTGATGAAGTCAAAACCCTGAATCATCGAGATAATAAAGTCAAGAATGCTGGGGAAACAATTTTGTAGGCGTGATGCATAATTATCAAGCAGATTTATTAGGTAGGCTTTGAAAAATTGACAGTTTTCATAGCCTGCTTAGTAATTCCGTACTGTATGAAAAAAAGTGAATTTTTCCGTTGTGGGTATTTAGGAGAATCTTTGAGAAATTGCCTACTTGCCTCTAGAATATATCAACTAACAACAGCAATATCCAGAACAGAAGCAGCCTAAAACTGATGCATTTGAAAGTTTGAAGAATCATTTTATTCGGATTGTGTAGGTTAATATTTTTTTCATAGCCTACCTGATAGATCTGCTTGATAATCATGCATGCCGTCTATAAAATTGTTTTCTCAGCATACTTGACTTATTATTATCTCGCTAATTCAGTGTTTTGACTTGATAAAGTACCACTGTGGACTTATATTTCAATTGTTCGTTAAGTACAGATAAAAGTCGATTGTATTTTCTTAAAATGAATAAATTTTAGTGCACAAATAGAAGGTATATTTATAATTTATAGAAAAATCGAAATATCTCAGAAACTAATAAATGCAGCCATAACTAGTGTTATATAGCGATGAAAGAGCATATTAAAAGCAATTCTTTTGAATTGAAAATCTAGATTTTGCATTCTATATCACCCAGTATACGAATGTGAGTCTCGGGCTTTTTTTATAGTCGATTTTGAAACTAGAGGATATTTTTCAGTCATGCGTGTTAAAAAAAGTTATTTTTGATTCATCACTTTTTGATACGTACATTCATTTGGCCGCGATTTGGATATAAAAATGATCATAACTTTTGAAATACCCTATATAATGTAACAATGCCCTATATTGGAAGAACTAAAATCATTAGTAAAATCTGAATATGGAATAATATATAAGATGTCTCATTTAAAAAAATGCATTATGGATCACCCTGTATAAATCTAAATATTTTCTGAGTAAGGAGCATATCCGTGGCTACAACTTTTATAAACAACTTTTTTCGCTATCTTCTACAGTAGTGGAGTTATCGACCGGTACTAAAAACTCACCCTGTATATCCAGCATGCGACATAATGTCGAGTGATTCAAAAACCCTTCAGGATATTGTAGTGTCATCTGCAAGGACAGTGAATTGACCACTTATTTCTAATGGCATGATATTATTAATATACATACTAGTATAATAACAATACATTTTAGGCGAAGTACCAAATAGACGATCAAGATCTGGAAATATACTATTTCCTTGTCAGCGATAATAAAACTATTCATTCGATCTTCAAAGTTGACAGTTCAACAGGCACCGTATCGTTGCAAAAGAAACTGGATTTTGAGACAGAAGAGAAGTTCGAGTTTCAGATAGTGGCCTCGAATGACTCGAATCCTACCAGCACGAATAAAATGTCTTACGTTAAGATTACCGTTCAAGTAAGTATAGGAAAGGTGCATTTGGGATGATTCTAATAACCCATTTGAACTATTTTGTTTACCGGTATATGTACAGAGGAAATAACTTCCTATTTATATTTCAGGTTTTGGATATCAACGACCACGCTCCTACATTTGACCATAAGCAATACTTTGGTGCTCTTATGAATGGTTATCTCAAGACATTCACCATAGTTGAGCTCACGGTAATTATAATATACATTTTTAATGACCTTTTTGTGATGGAGGATGTAATAAACAAACTAGAATATGCATCGGCAGTTATCAATACTTCTTTTGTTGATTCTCGTGGTGTCAATGCTGATGATCCTCTACACGATTATTTAAATGTTTGACAGTTTAAAAAACTGGATGAAAACTGTGAGACCCGTTACCGTATACATACCGGGTTAGTATGAAGTACCGGAAACGCTTAAATATCTCCAAAATTGCTAAACCTGGAACGATAAAACTCAATGTCTGGGGATATGTAAACATGCAGAATTCAAAAATACGAACAACAGTACTGTCAGATTGACCACTTTTACGTTTCACGTAACAATTTTATTATTTTTAATGGAATGCCCGATTTACGACGTGTGACGTAGAAGTGGTAAACTTGGCAACATTCCTGTTAGCATTTTTTTATTTCTCATGTTCAAAAACCCCATGTATTGAATTTTATCGTTCCAGCTTTGAAAGTTCTGGAGACGTTCAATCGTTCCGATACTTTTTACTAACCCGATAATATGACTGTGTCGAATACCTCATCCACCATTTTTTAGAATGATCCATGGACAGCGATGCCACTTCCACCATTTTTTTAAATACTAATTTAGGAATTTACAGGAGAATGCTAGTCAAGTCCTTCTAGTATATTTGAATCATGTGAAAAAAATAGAGTCAAGTTGATTGACTCAGTACTTCCCACACATTACGGTGATGCCAGTTTATTATTTTCCCATAGCATGAAGCTTTAGTCTGACATCCCTTGCAGCCAAATAATCGCCAGACCCTCCCCCATAAAATTGTCTTATGCTGCTACGTCTTTCCTTCACAGGTCAATGGACAGCCTATTATAAATACTACAATCTTTTCAGTTTTACAACCACCCACCCCCCAACCACCCCAATTTCACACCCAAAAAAAAAGGTAGAAAATGATCAGAAACCCCCAAAACATCTAAAAACGAAGTTTGAGTTGTTTTCACCCTTTTAGTTTTTTTATTATTGCTACGGTGCCACTAACACGATTTTTAACAAACAGCATTTTCCATCCTTACCACGGTAATAATAATGCGTCAAAATTTCATTAGAATTAATTTAATAGTGCCCACGTTACAAAATACAAAACGATCTAAAGCAATAAATACTCGTATCTATACAGAAAATTCTGTCCCTTAGTTTCTATAATAGGCTAGGCAATCTTCGGATGGACCTAGAAAAGTTATTCATGTCGATATGTTCTCCTTCACAGGTCAGTGGACAGTCTATTATGAAAGCAACAAATTTTCCAATTTTTCAGCCCCCCACCCCACAACCACCCCAATTTCACCTCCACCCAAAAAAAGTATAAAATGACCAGGAACCCCTAAAACGGCCAAAAACAAAGTTTGAGCAATATTTAATTTTTTTTTGTTTTTTGCTAATTACTCCGCCGCCCATGCACCGATTTTCAAAATTATAGGAACATTACCTACTACGACCCCACAGCATATCGCTGCCCAAATTTCCTCACAATGCATCCAGCGGTTGCTGAGATTATGAGGTTAGAAGAAAACGACAGGCAGACAGACAGACCGACAGACAGACAGACAGACAGTCCGACGGAAACGAGTGACGTGGATTTTCGTTATGTAGATATCATAAAATGCCCCAAAAGCATATTATCTCAAAATCAAAAATTTTCGGAATCACAATACTCCCCTCACCTATCGGTGTGGGAAGTAAAAGGCTAGACTAATAATGATACATACATGACACCTTTTTTGAGTCAGTCGTGAATATATTGATGGACTTGAACCATAGTGCAGAGCTCATCATTGTTGGTGACTTCAACATCAAGTTCAATACAGCTCAGACAACAAACTTTTGTGATTCTATGATGGGTTTTGGTCTCAAGCAGGTAATCTTTCAAACAACACGTTTAGAATCTTGTTTAGATAATGTTTTTGTGAGTAATGGTATAGATGTGTGTTCTGTAAGTGTGATTGATATGAGTGTATCTGATCACAAAGCGTAAGTGGTGGAGGCTAAGTTTCCTGTCCCTTCTGGTGATGTGATTCAGTCCCAGAAAGTCTGTAGGCCTATAAAACAACAGGGTATGTTTATATTTTATCATATGGTAAACAATATTTCATGGGATTTTATTAGGGCGAATTGTGAAATAAATGAAGTTTTCACTGACTTCATGGCATTATTAGAGAATTCATTCTTGAGTGCTTTTCCTGAAAAGACTTATACTGTTAGGTCTGATAATTCATTAAATATAGCTTGGTTCACAGAAGAGCTTAGAACTATGAGAGAGCATCTCAACTTTCTTAGCGAACTAAAAACAACACCATAACCTGCCATGGATTGAGGATGAAATAAAATGGTATGGGAGACTATATAAACAAGCAATTACAGATGCTAAGATAAAGGCTAATGATAAGCTCATACACACCTCCACCAATCCACCTAAAACAATGTGGAAAATCATTAATAGTTATAGAGGGAAAAGAGGAGAGAATAATAAGGTCAGCATCACACCTGACGATTTTAATGAATATTTTTCTAATGTGGCTAGTAGCATTATACGTACTATCCCTTCACCAGACAGGGACGCATTAGACTACTTACAGCACTTTTCCCCACCAGAAAATTACTTTAATTTTGAGGAAGTTACTTATATTGAAATGAGAGGTATCATTGACAGTTTAAAAAATAAGCACAGTCGCGATATGTATGGACTAAATGTAAACCTAATTAAATCGGTTCAAGATTGTATTATACTCCCATTAACTAAAATGATAAATCTCTGTTTTAAACAAAACGCATTCCCTGACGTCCTAAAAGCTGCCATTGTCACTCCAATTTTCAAGATAGGGAATGCATTACTTCCTGAAAATGATCGTCCAGTATCTCTTCTGCCTATAATCTCTAAAATTATTGAAAAATGTATGGCAGTCAGGATAGTAAGGTTTTTTGAAAATGAAGAGCTTTTCTCTCACTGTGAGTTTGGTTTCAGGAAAGATAAGAGTACAAGTCTGGGTATAATCAATCTTGTGTCACATATAATCGACGCTTTCCATAATGCTTTCCATGCAATACAATTCGGTCTTGTTCTGTCATTTGAGCAAAGCCTTTGATTGTATCGACCATGGAATCCTTCTCAGAAAGCTGGTGTGCTATGGCTTCAGTCTAAACAGCATCAAACTAATAAAGTCTTACCTTCATTATAGACGTCAAGTAGTAAGAGTGGATGGGGTGACATCAGCTAAGAGTCCAGTTAACATTGGAGTGCAAATAGGCTCTTGCTAAAGGCATAAAAGACAAGCCGAGTCGTATTTCCATGAGAGATCTTTCTGATGTAGATGGTCCCTCTGATTGATGCAAACTTACAGTGGGGAAGCCATATCAATAAACTGGCAGCAAAACTTAACAAAAGTCTCTATGTATTGCGAGGCTTGTACTTTTGTGTTTCTGCTGATATATTGCGAACTGCTTCGTCCAGAATACTGGAGCATAAAATTTTTTAATGCACTACCTGATGAGGTTAAGGTTCTATCAGAAAAAGTTTTTAAGGTGAGACTAAAAACATATTTGTTAAAATACGCCTTTTACTCCTTTAATAAATTTTTAAACTCTGATTTTAGCGTATTGTGAAATGTCATTTTTAGGTTTTTCAGTGTTTTTAAATGTCAATGTTTGGTATGTATATGTGTAAACGGCTCTGGTATTGACATAAATAAACTATCTATCTATACATGAATAAGGCAATATTAACACATTGTAAAGCATTACCTCATTACACCATAAAATTGGTTAGTAGTTAATATGCAGTTGTAAGCTTATCAAACCAGTACCATAATTTAGTTATTTTAAATGGAATGCCCTATTTATGAAGTGTGGCGTAAAAGTGGTAAATCTGACAACACTGTCCTTAGCCTTTTTGGATTCTGCATGTTCAAAAACCCCCAGATATCCATCTTTATCGTTGCAGCTGTGGCAGTTCTGGTGATATTTAAGCGTTCCGGTACTTTTTACTAAAAAAAGCGATGTTATCGTATCTCAGTAATTAATAGAAACAACATTTTGAAATTATGAGGCATGCGCAATTCATGACAATAATTATAAATAGGTCATTCCATTTAAAGTAACAAAGTTATGGCGTGTAACCTAAAAATGGTAAATTTTGCAATATTGCTGTATGCATGTTTGAATTCTTGACGTTCAAAAACTCCTAGGAATTGAATATTACAGTTCCAACTTTGGTACTTTTGGAGATATTTAATCGTTCTGGTACTTTTTACTGACCTGATATGTGTGGGATACCTCATCCACCATTTCTTAAGATGTCCAGGGACAGCGATGCCACTTTCACCATTTTTTTAATCACTAATTTAGGAACGTTTATTTCAATTTACAGGAGAGTGCTACTCAAACATAAACATACTACTACACCATTTCCAGATGTAGTTTCTGAAGCGTCAAAAGATAATTCAAAATGGTCAAGTTATTTTTCCAACTCATCATTTGTAGTTTCAAAACTATGCAGTTGAATATTCCAAAGCAACGAATATATATTCAAATAGTCAGTTGTAAATTCTAATACGTCAACTGTAGTTTCAAATCGTCAAATGAATATTCAAAAGCGTCAATTATAAGGTATCTTTTTTAGAATTCTCTCTTTTCTTCTCTGTAATCCAGTAAACATACATTTTTTTATGTTGTGTCAGATATTATAGATACTACATACATAAATAGTGCACTCAGCAGGTATAATATTATATTTGAAATTTCGTAAATCTTAAATTCCAGTAATAAAGTAACTTAACATAATTTGTAGCAAAACGATTTCGTTGGTGCCATGATAGCTCACCGTTTGAAGGCGCTATTTTCTTATCAAAGATGGTCGGGTTCGAGATTGTTTCGAGTCCAGGGTGTCTCTTTTAATTGTTTTTCCAAAAAGATTGATTGATATGCTTCTTGCACATGCTACACATTTTTTTCCACATTCGAAATAAATGTGTTTTTAACTCAACAGTGTATAAACGAAAAAATTTATTTGGTTCGGTCAAGCATTTTTGCTATAAATTTTAAGATATTGAAGCGATTTCTTTTTTACAAAAATAGGCATTACTTTTTGGCAATGAGATATTCTGAAAGAATATTACTAAGATGGTTTTGAATTGCAGGATTACCAATTCAGACCACACTACTTGAAAATTTAATCTGTGATACACTTCTTCGTCAGCTGATACCCTATCAAATAGACGTCAAGTCAGTCCAAAGTATCAGGTAACAGACGACCACAGCCAAATGCTCAATATCTATGGTGTTGAAATGTAACTTGCAACTCGAATACCTAGAAATTTGGAATACCTTCTTTTTCTGTTGTTGTTTATTTTTTTCCAAATTTAAATGCATTTTTAACCATCAATTGTACAGCAAACGCCAATCCACTATTCACTTATTATTATTTATAACTTCAAACGTGAATTCATTGAAAAGGCGTTTGTTGATGTGTTTGACGAATACCAAATATATTATGAAATGAAACCGATGCCTAAATTTATCTAATTAATACTACATCCTTACAAGTTTAAGTCCTAAGCGTTGCTTATGTTGGGGACATGTTAGCAATTCTGGTTACAATACGTCTCTTACATACACTTTGCGCTTCGGCTTTTCTCGATCGTGATACCATGATGTTCTGCATCCATTACATAGAAATATGCGACCCGTTACCGTATTATGTATGTCGTAAACTACAGCCACCATTTTTTTAAGTGGTCCTATGACAGAAATGGCACCATTTTACTTCCCACACTGATAGGTGAGGGGAGTATTGTGATCACGAAAATTTCCGATTTCGAGATAGTACGCTTTTTGTGAGTTTCATGATATCTACATAACAAAAATTCACGTCACTCATTTCCGTCGGTCTGTTTATCTGTCTTTCGATCTTACTGTCTGTCTGTCTGTCTGTTTCTTTGTCTGTCTCTCTGTCTGTCTGTATGTCAGTCTGTCTGTCTGTCTGTACGCGTTTTTCTAGCCTCGTAATCTCAGTAACCGCTGCATGGATTATGATTAAATTTAAGCAGCAGTATGCTGTGGGTCGTAGTAGGTAATGCTACTATAATTTTGAAAATCAAGCAGCAAGCAGCAAAGCAAAAAGCAAAAAGCAAAAAGCAAAAAATTTCAAGTGTTCCTCAAACTTCGTTTTTAGGCAGTTCTGGGTGTTCCTGATCTACTTTTCTTTGAGGTGAAATTTGGGTTGGTTTGGGGGTGGGGAGTTTTTTTTTTTTTTTCGGAGGGAGGGGTTGGCCTCAGACATAGTCCATTAGCCACAGAAATTTAGTATGCGGGTGGGGAGTTATAAAGCTGAAAAATTTGTTGTATTGATAATAGGCTGTCCATTGACCTGTGAAGGAAAGACCCAGCGACATAACACAATTTTTGGGGGGGAAGGGGGTGGCGATGATTTGGTTGCAAGGTGATCTCAGACTATAGCTTCATGCTAAGGGAAAGTAATAAACTGGTATCACCGTAATGTGTGGCAAGTACTGATTCATTCAACTTGACGTTATTTTTTTAAGTTACACTACAAAATAGGTTGGTAGTTAACATGCAGCTGTAAGCTTATCAAACCAGTACTGACCCTTAACGAGCTAAACTAATAATTGAAACAATCCATGCTCGCGAGTCCTAACGAGGATTTGATTTGGGTGGTTTGGTATGTCAGCAACTCTCTGAAATTTTCGGGAAGTAGCTTTTATGGCAATGCTGCTGCCATTATTGCTGCTCCAATATATCGGTAAACTTGTGTGATATTTCGAGCAAGTTATGTCATTTACTTTGTGTTCTATAGCCGTCGAAATCGGGCATCCTGATTAATTTCCAAAAAATTAGAGAACACCGAATTTCGTGTTCTGAATAAGCACCTTTTGCGCAAAAACTGTTACTGAAATCAAAAAAAATTGATAAATAGTGCTGATGCTCTGCATGTTTTAAGAAGAGGTCAAGAAATTATCGAGACAGTGGTTTTCTCTATGGGTGAACACGCATCGAAGGAGGCGAATGAATATTATGTTCTAAAATTGCTAATTCAAATTAAATTATAGGTCTAGGATGAAAATGTAGTGTTCCGTTTCTAAGCAAAAACCTTTCTTTTCGTAGTTTTAGGAAATGTATCCAACAAATTCTAAAAACTCGCTTTTTTGTTATCATACTTTCAAAGGACCTACACCTTCCATTTATATCTAGCCATGCTATTAATCACCGAAATCTAAGTTTTCATCCATAGCAGAACTTACGGAAGTTTTAGGAAGTTGTTACGAAAATGGTACGCAACCACCTATCGCAATAACAACCCCCCTTCCCCTTAAAAATAAATCTGTGAACCTCTGATTTCCATCAATACATTTAAATATCAAACCAAAAAACGATTTTGCTTCAACCGTAGGCAACAGATATGGATAAAATAGATGAAGGAAAGCTTACCTACTCAATATACGGTGACATTAACCGAAAAGGAGACGGTATTCAAGACATCACAGATCCCTTCAAAATAGATGAAATATCTGGTAAGATCTTTTTAAACTTCAACGTTGAAGCGACCATGTCCGGATATTTCTCCTTCAGTGTTATGGTGAAAGATATCCCAGACAGCAGGGGAAACGGTAAGTGAGTATTCTATTATACTTATCAGCAAGCTGGCTGGAGCTTGTTGGAAAAAATACCCTAGAACTAACATTTCGGAGAATGATATGTATTATGTTGTATTCCTTTATTGTCTTGTGTCTACATGTATGATATAAGACTAGTCATAAATATACAGGATGTCCATTTAGTGTGTAATTCTTCGATATCGTGCAAGGTATACCTGATAGAAGAAAATGTCAAACACAAAAGTTATTTGGTTACTAAAGGCGCATATTTTAAAAATATTTCGAACTATACAGGGTGTTGCGGGAAAGTAGGATAGCGATCAACTTGATTTTTTATATGTAACTATAACTTTTTTTTAAATTCTTCTAGTTTCCATCATTGATCTATATTTAACCGTAAAATATCTTTGTGATCGGTTGCGACGTTGCCAAGTTATAATTTATTTTCTATTAATTTCCGGATTTGTAAGGTCGCAAGTAATACGTCCAAAGTGATATATTCTTTTAACTTTTCTCAATAATATTATACAGCGAGTTACTTGAATATTAAATGAATATTATTTTGGCTGTTACCGGCAATGTGCGTTTACAGGGTGTTTTTGGTAGAATTTTAAATTACGTTAATTTGAAGGTTGTGTTTTTTCAATGTAGCGCCCTATATGTTTTACTTTAAATCGAAATATCTACTAATACAATATCTCGCCTTGTAAAAATGTTTTCGCGTTTGCGACTTTGCCAAGTTATAAATTATTTTTCCAAATTTTCAAACAAATATCGCCGATTTTTATTCAGAGAACACACTGTATATTTTATTTAACATAGAAGTACTTCCTAGTAATGGTTTACGGCGGAAGTTAATAGAAAATAAATTTTAACTTGGCAACGTCGCCACCGATCCCAAAAAAATTTTATGGTTAAATAGAGATCAATGATGGAAACTATAAGAATTTAAAAAAAAGTTATAGTTTTGTATAGCTCAAAATATTTTTAAAATATGCGCCTTAAGTAACCAAATAACTTTTGTATTTGACATTTTCTTCTATCAGGTACACCTTGCGAGGTATCGAAGAATTACGCTCTAAATGGACACCCTGTACATATAAAGGTAAAAATTTAAATACAATAAAAACGAAACAAACAATGCAAACAAATAAATGGACAGTTGTGAAACGGAAAAAACAGATAAAAACAGAAAAAGACATTGGTGCAGTAATAATTAAGACAACAAATCCATATTTGTACGATCTATGTAGATGGTTATAAGCAGAAATCCAAATCAGCTAGTAGACATAATGTTCACGGCACGTCCATATCAAGGGTTCAGAAATTTAGATATTTAGGTTGCATACAGAGGACTTGAATACAGATGTGGAAAGAAGAACAAGAACCGAGATGGCCAGAATAACATTTTTGAAAATGGTTAGTTTGCTAAGCAATAAAAGCCTAAATGCCCAAATAGGATATAGCTTTGCACATAGGTGATATTTTCTTCGAATATCAAAGTTTTCTCCTCTGTTTTTGTGTTTGTGTATCGAGCTGCCTACCTACTATAAGTGTTGGGACTTGAAATGTGCGATGCATTTTTTCATTACCCCTATTTTATATGACAGACCAACAACATATACACATTTATTGGAAGAAATAAATATTATATTACCATCATAATAAGTAAGACCTGATAATAGTTACGAGAGGATATGTTGAGTTGTACATGTATAAAGCATTGGTTAAACACATGATCAATATTAAACAATTGATGAATACAAGAGTGCATAAAAGATCAAAATAACCACTGTAGTGGAACGGATTATAACTTTTAAATCTGCGTTACCTTGAATTTTGGAATTTTAGAAGGTTGTGAAGTGGAACGGGAATTTGTATCTATTTTTAGGTCCTTTCAACAGTACAGCACCAGTTACGGTCTTCATACTGACAACTGACAACACTGTGAAGTTCCGATTCGAAAATACTGTAGACGAGGTGAAGATGCATCAAGATGAGGTAAAACATTTATACCGGTTTGCCACATCGTAGAATTGACAAACAACATTTTGGGCCCAATAATTATTTTCTTCCGGTTTAAGCCAAGTGGTACCAACGTTTGATTTCTAAATGCAACACTATACATTTGAATTGAACATCGTTTTTTTTAATCCAATGATGCCATATACAGGACTTTGCTTGTTACTGCAGCTGCAGTTAATTCTAGTGAAGCCATCCAATCCACAGAGTAATAAACTCCAAAATGACATGTCTGTAGTCCCTAAGGCACCACTGCTACACGTAAAATATAGCGAGGATTCTTTTTTTAACTACAGGCTCTACTACGAGTCTCTGAACTGCCGCCATCTGAGAGAATGTTGGTTTTGTATCAACTCTCTAGGGAAACTTCTGCCCCAGAAGGGAAGGCCTGCCTACCGTTACTATGTACCCTCAGACGTATGAAATCTGGTGTTTTCTGCGATATCATCAAGAGCTTTTCTATTCAGAAAAATTAGCCTTGTCGTTATCTTCCAAGCACCTGACGCTTTATTTGGCACATGGCTATCCGTGCAGATAATTATACATACAAAATTCACACGCCAAAACTGGATGTACAAGAATTTACCTTCTTCCCTTGACGAGCTTTTGGTTTCTTGTTTTCTACTCCCTTCTTGTTGGACACTCGACCATAAGTTTACTAGTCATAACATAGGAGATATCATATGAAATACAACTGATGCATCTGTATGCAATTCTAAGAGAATTATAGAGTGCCCCTTACCTGGGCTTACAAAATTCTAGCTCCCTGACTTCAGACTTGCAGCACATGTAAATTACTAGCGCCAACGGAAGGTAATTCAGAAGTGCTTTCAATGCATACAGAGGCGTCGTACGAACTACGCTACTGATACTAACACATAATAATTCAGTGACGTATCCTACAAGGGAAGAGTGGAAACCAAGCGGCAGGTGGCCTTTTGAGGAGGGAGGGCCAGTCTGGTTCACTGACCTACGAAGGCTCTGGCGCTGGGTTCTGTGGGACAAAAATGAAGCTCTTCCTCTCTCTTGGAAGATACACCGCATGTATTGCTAAGTTACATAAGTAACTCATTTATAACTAAAGTAGTTAATTATGGCTAACTAACTCAATGCTTTAGAACTGTAAGAACCCAATCCACAAGGGTTTGGCCGACCCATTTGGTGAAAGCCTACAGCAATTGGCCTATCGCCCAGAGTTGTTCAGAATAACACTATAGATGCAGTGTTTAATGTGTAGCCATGATTAAATTAGGATAAAACAGATGGTCTCGTTCTCTCTTAATTATACCTCATAATAATTCGATTAGTTGCAGGCTTAATAGAAATTAGTTAACGCCTTATCAACAACAGTATTAAATGTTATCATGGTACTGATATGATTCCATTTAGAGGGGTTAAATATGTACATAATTTGGTCAAAAAACCATTTGAGGAGCAATGTGTGCTCTTGAATCCAAAATTTGGCAATATTGAAAAGAGTTTGAAGTTAGTTTTCTAGCGTTGTATGAGTTGATTAGAATGAATCGAACAAGACAAGGTGCACTTCAATTCAAAACTGAAAATGGTTTTAATAAAATTGATATTTGAAATATAAGTGATGAGATTAAACATTAAAATCAGAATATTGTACGGACTCTAAAATGCAATAAGATAAGAAAGTTCATCGCGTTTCACTGACCCATAACGACATCTGTTGAAATATATACCCCTTACTAGCGTTCCGGTCACCTCTATACAAATTTTTTATAAAAATTAAAGAAAAATGTTCCCTATTTTGCACAAATAGGTTAATAGTTACATATAATAGAAAAATAAGAGAATCTGCTCAAATAAAACTGGATCATGATTGCAGTTCTAATTCTCCCATGGATTGTAAACCACTGTAGCTAGATATTTGTATGCTTCAGGGAAAAGGTCAGCAGACCTCGATGTATTGCTGGTTCTCATTTTGGATTTATCAACAATGCAGATGCAATGCTGCGTACTTTGAGACTCCATCAATCAACGATTCAGTTAGAAAGTTAGTTCCCAAAAAAATCTAAGAATTACAAAATTCTTATCGACAAAGCTATATAAACAAAACAAAATATATGGATGAATATTCACATAAATTCATCACTCATCTAGGCCGTAATAAGGCTTTTGTAGCAAAAAACGGCAAACTTTCAAATCTTTTGAATTATGAAAGATTGAGGAATCTTATTATAAATCTTCACTCCAATATAATTAATTGATTCTTCAATGAGTGACGATTCGGGGGTGATTAATTTAAATTCATTCTTCTGTCTTATATTATGTTCTATATCCATGGTCTTGAATTTTGTTTTATATTTTAATATCAGTGATGTCGTTTCCATAACGGATAGTGCTATGACGGCCATATTTTTTATTCTAAAAATAGTGGCTTGCATGAAGTTCTAGGTCTACTCTTAGCAGTGCATCTAACTGCTCGCTTCTGTAAGGCCAACAACATATGGGATGCCATAACTCAACCTGTTTTGAAACAATGCAAAATAGCAGCTTTTGGTGGTGCTCCTTCCAAAAGCTTCTGCAACTGTTCTAAGTATTTAGCTAAGTATGTTAGCTACAGGGGTGGACAAAACGTTAGTAAAGTGTTTATATTTCAACATATGTGATTTTAGTTATAACCAGTGAAGCATGATGAATCAGAGAGACAGCCATAGAATAAGTTTCAGATATTACATCAACATAGAAGGTCTCTCATTTGAAAATCATTATCACACTTACTTCGAACCCGGAAGTGAAATATAAACAATTGTGATTCAATTAGAATTAAAAACTAAGCTTGCTGTCTTTTTTTGTAGATGTGTAGCGCTATCAGCAACATCCTTAAATTCGATACGCATAAGCAGAACATAGATAAGGATAAAGATAGTAGTGGTAAAGAACTAAATGTCACCTTCGCAAGTTTGTACTTTATAAACAGTACCGATGAAATGCAAATGTACAGTCTGAAGGCTAGACCTGTTGAAGTTGTGGAAGCAGAATACATCCTTAGGTAAGTACACCACGTAATGAGTCATCAGAGGAAGATACAGAGGTTATTCCCCAGCAGGCATGTGCGCACGGAGAGGGAGTATGGGGGTCCCACACCACCCCCACCCCCCCCAATTGAGTGGATAAAAATATGTTTTCTTTTTCATTTACCCATGAAGAAGGAAGGAAGGAAGGAAGGAATCCAAGCATTCCAAATCTATAAGGCACGATATCGCTTGCAGCCTCAGTAAATTTCATCGCGCATTTACAGGACCGTTTTCTTAATCATCGGGATGTTTTGTCGAATTTTTCCTGCAAAAGTGTAGAATTTTGACGAAAACATTCTGCAGAATTGTTTGAAAGATATTCATCAATGTTACCTGATCCATTCCTTGAAATATGGATAAGTGAGGTCCATCTCTGACACAGGCGTATACAAGGGGGGGGGTAACAGGGGTAATTACGCCCTCCCCAAGATTTCTGGAAAAAAAACTTGATCCAACTTTGACTTATTTGACTTATTTACTTAAGCAATTGTCTCACTGAAAAAATCTTTTTTGCAGTAACTAAATTACAAAAGGGTTTGTTTTGCATTACTCCAGTGACGCATATCTAATATATTCCCATTGTTACATAATCAATTGAATAGGGAGTTTTTGGACGTCCGTTTCCTGGCGGTATTGCACGTTATCGGCTATTTGAGGTATGCGCACTGCGCAGTTTTCCCGAAATAACCGAATCGGCGAATAACCGATTAAGTTGTACGTACGATATGATTTCGTGTGGTATTGCCAGGTCTAAACCACTACGGCAATGAGAAAAGAACGAAAGAGCCGTGGTGACTTTGATAGCAACAATACTTATTTTGTGGTTTATCATTGTACAAAAGGATCGGGTTTTCTTCCGTCAATTTTATTTGACAGTATTATCCAATAAAAGCTACAAAGTTAGGTGTCTTCGGCAACAGCGTGTGATCATCACGGGACTGAACCATTACTACGTTTCCACGGGCTTTCAAAACGTTTTCAAAACGTTTTGAGTCTTGAAATATGTCGTGGAAACGTCAATTCGATTCGTTTTCAAAACGTTTCCAGTTCAAGGTCGATTCGCTAATTTTTGGGATCGTATCGAGATCCAAATGCCGTGGAAACAGCAGCTGTCATTTCAAAACGTTTTGAGATGGACTACGCGTCACTAATGTCAGTATTGTCACTTGTCACTAATATTGAAGTTTATTTGAAATTGGAAATTCGTTGGTGTCTGAGGTTGAATCATATACAAAACTCGTCGACTTTCTCTGGTTTGAATTTTGAATCAACACACAAAATCTGCTTTTTTATTGTGGATCACGAGGATGTCTGGCATTCGTAACATCTGGACACATGAAGAAGTACTAGTTGTACTTGATATCTTTAATAGTTTACAGATAACAAAATTCTTTGATGGGAAGAAATATAAAAATACAGAGATCTACAATTTGGTGCACAAGGAAATGCAAACGCGGGGAGTGACATCAAAAACTCCTGAGCAAATAAAAAATAAGTGGAAGGCGCTAAAATGTGCATATAGTAAGTGCAAGCGGAATAAAGCACTTAGTGGACAATCACGCAGTGAATGTGAATATTACGGACTATTAGATGAAATTTTGGGGTCAAGACCCTCATCAGGCTTAAACGGTGTAGACACTGGTGGCATTCAAGAGCAGGGTACTGAAGATATTTTTATTACGGAGTCAGAAGAGGTAAATTTTGACCAAGAAGCCACACAGTTGCCAGAGGAAGTAGCGCCGGTTGAAGCGCAAACTCCCACAGGAAGACCAAAACGTCGGATATATGGACAGACATCAAAACAGTCTAGTCAAAGGAATGCAGATAATGAATTCTTTAAACAACAGAAAGAACTAGTTGACCACTTTTTCGCAAAACAGCAAGAGCATGATCTGCATTGGCAAGAAACCAGAAAGCAGGAGATGGACGCATTGCTTAACACATTCAGTGCCACAATGTCACAGACAATATCATCAATTCTGACAAATCCTGTATTTTCGGTATCACCTTGGATGCCCCAATATCAAACAGCTGCTCCATACAATACTCAAATACCACCACGAACAACAGCCTCCATGCACTTGCATTCTCCATCACACTTAGGGGGGGGCTAGTTCGTCAGGATTGGCAACCATGCCAAGCTCTTCTGTGCAGTCAGCCATGTCTGAACAAGAAGATTCGGAACCCACACCAAAACAAATAAACAATTAATGTACGTTATCTCTTGGGAAAATAAAGTTTTTTTTTAAATTCAAGTAATATTCTTGATGTCATTATTATTATTATTAACCACATAGTAAAATGGTCAAGCACCTGTAGCAGTTACATGTACAAAGAATAGACAACAATGTATAATTAAATATTTATTTTTAAATTGCTGACTTCCTCATAAACAGGTAGGTATATGATAATTAAGATACTATTATTAACACTAAATGGAGGTCTAAACATATAGAAGCTGTAGTAGAAATATGCAATACTGGCAAAATTAATTTACAATTTTAAAAAAATGCATGTAGGATGGAATTCACAATAAACAGAATCTGCATGTTTATCTGTAAAAGTAGCTTGAAAAGAGGCAGGAAAGATATCAGCAAGTGGCTTGAGGCTGTAAGAGATGCAGGTATTTTCCTATAAAAGGTAGTTTCCATAAGTCAACAGAGAGATTATTTGCTTAAAATCTAGCTAGAGTTATGAGTTGAATGTGTTTTGAAATACTGTAATATTATGATTGAGCTAATAACTTCATTCATGCATTTTAGTTACATTAGACGAGTTGTTAAGATAGGAAATTTTCTCATGTAAGACTTTAGCTTATCTCTTATAATGCCACCTCCAAGGTTATCAAACTGTCTTGTTGTGGTTCTACCTGGCTGTGGAAATTGTATCTCTGCATCTCTTACAGCCTCAAGCTACTATTGCTGAAATCTTTCCTTCCTCATTTCAACCATATTGTGCAATATCAGGCAAGTAACTACAACATCAGGTACAAACTTATAGTCAATATCGATTCTCTTCACCTAAACCGTGCTTTAAGGCGTCCAAATGCATTTTCAACTACTACTCTGCCACGGTTCAAGTACACATTGAAAGATTCCTCCTCTATTGAAATATTTCCCTTGTACCCCTTAATTAGGCATGGTAGTAGGGGATATGCTGGGTCACCAAGAATATAACTTTGCACCATATCTCCATCAACTTCCATAGGTATGTTTGGAATATTGTAACATCCTGTATATTACATTGCTTATTTGGATTTGTTAATGTTTCTTTCACAATGATTAGGTTAGATTTTTTTGATGTGTAAACGTCATCGAATCATCTGGAATTTTCTAGACTGACAGATCGGCATTCTCGAATGTCATCTGGGTGTCTGGAATCTTCTAGATGGTTCGATGAAGTATATAAGGCACCACGAGTAGCGCAGCAGAGGTCAGTTGATTTGAGTTGTACTTGAGATAAGGTTAAGAGATATTGTATCCAGTTGCGAAGTAAAACGGTGAAAGTTACGTCGAGTTTGATTCCCTGGGTGAAGAAAAATAGGCCGTCGTGACAATTGGTGTCAGAAGTGTGGGATTATCCAGCGAATCAAGCCAAGAAAAGGAAACAAGAAGTGAGTACAGCGTCAGTTAATGCCAGTAACCAGAGCTATGGCGTCCGAAATGAATGCATTGATGATCATGTTACAAGAAATGAGGGCAGATAACGCAGAAATGAAGACCAGCTTAAACAACCAGGCAGCCGTTATGCAAGCAACCGTCGCAAACCTTGAAGAAAAGCTAAAGAACCACCAGGACGAGGCAGTCGTGAACCTTGAAGAAAAGCTGAAGCGCCATCAAGACGAGGCAGTCGCAGTCTTGAAGAGTGGACAGGAACTGGTGATGACTCGGTTGGAGGAGCAGAAGCAAGCCGTAAGTCAAGCATTAGAAAATCAAGACCACCGTATTAGTGCAATTGAGGAGCAGCTAGCAGCATCAGAAAAACACGTTGAGGAACAGCTTCAGCAAGTGAAAGATCAGGTGAAAGAAATGGTTAGGGAGGAGCTGCGAGAGTTTAGTGCAGGTGAGCGTAGTTTAACAGCTTCAGCACCTGCTTTTACTGATAGACACAGTGGCGTAGTCGCAAAGCCCTATCCATACAATGGAAAAACGTCATGGGACATTTATCATATGCAATTTGAAAACATCGCACGTATGAATAACTGGTCGAATGAGGAAAAGGCTTGTGTGCTGACATCAATGCTCAGAGATTCTGCAGCAGCTATTTTGGAAAATCTCTGCTCATCAGATTTACGTGACTATGATAAGATAACATCTGCACTAAAGTTACGTTTTGGAGATGCACACTTAACAGAGCTGTTGCATGGCCAGTTGCATAACCGGACACAACAACCCAAGGAAGATTTAACCACATTTGCATACGAAGTCCAAAGCTTAGCTAAACGAGCATTCGTCAGCAGTCCCATCGAGACACAGGAATACGTTGCTGCTCGTCAGTTTGTCGAAGGCATTGCGGACCTGGACGTTCAGCGAATCGTAAGGCTATCCAATCCCAGAACCTTACAAGATGCTTTGGTCAAGGCTCTTGAAATTGAAGCTGCCACGAAAGCCACGCGAATGACACGGAGGGTGCGCTATGTAGAACAAGATGATGAAGCAGAAGTCAGGGCGACAGCGTTTGTTCCAAGAAGAAGAGGTGGTACCTTTCAAAGAAACCCAGCTCGCACCAATATAGAAGGACCTGAGAAGTTTACGTGCTGGAGATGTGGGCAGAAGGGGCACCTTCGAGTAGGCTGTCGCATGCAGGTGGCAGAGAAGTCAAGGGAGGCTAGTACTAATACTGATAATGAGTCGGAAAACTAGAGCCGGCCAGTTTTAGGGGGCAAAAACTGGCTGGCCATCATGACGAAAGCCCCATGGTCATCGAAATTGAAGTTAATAAGATTGAGAAGAGTCCAATAGTTGAAGGTTACATAGAAAATATACCATGCAAGATGTTAGTCGATACCGGAGCAAATGTGACTATAATAAGCCCTAACATATACCAAGAAATTCGAAGGAAGTTGCCAAGCAGAACCACGCAAACGGATAGAATGTTGCTGAAGACCGCTAATGGAGACCGTATTCCAGTACTGGGTGTTGAAGAATTAGAGATTCGCATTGGCAGTTTCGGTAAGAAGCATCCCATTTTAGTAGCTTCAGTCACAAATGATTGCATCCTTGGTGCTGAGTTTCTGCAGAGTTCTGGCTGCGTAATAAACTTCACTGGTAATACCTTAAGCATTGGGGATTCAGAAGAGATTTCATTTAGCTGCCAAGCTGTTCATCTAGAGGAAATGAACGTTATGGCACCAAGGAATTTCACAATTCCACCACAGAAGGAGATTGTTATACCCATATATGCACATAAGGCACTTGAACATAACCTTACCCCATGCGTCTTTGAACCAGATCCTACGCTAGGTTGGAATAAACCTATTTTATTAGCCAGAACAATAACGGATTCTTCAAATATGTTAATAAGGGCCGTGAATGTATCCAGGAATTCAATACAAATCAAGAAAGGTACGCCACTGGGTAGACTAGAACCAGTAGCATGGATACGAAGGCTAGATGGCGCGGAAGAAGAAGATGATAGTGACTTCACCCAAATCTCAGGTAGTCTTCAAGATTTGTATGATAGAAGCTGTGAGCATTTGCGACCCGAACAGCAGCGGAAGGTCCTGAAGCTACTAAGAGAATTTTATTCGATTTTCGCTAAAAATAATGATGACCTAGGGCGAACCCACCTGGTACGTCATAAAATTAATGTAGGAGATGCCCAGCCAGTCAAGCAGCCCCCAAGAAGAACTCCATTATCTAGGATTGATGAAGTACAGAATATGGTAAAAGATATGCAGAAACGAGGAGTAATCGAGCCATCATCTAGCCCTTGGGCCTCTCCGATAGTCCTTGTTAGGAAGAAGGACGGATCAACGAGGTTTTGTGTGGATTACAGGCGGCTCAACGATTTGACCAAAAAGGATTCATACCCTTTACCAAGAATTGACGACACTTTGGATGCAGTTGGAAATTCTTCATGGTTCTCCACCTTGGACCTGCAAAGTGGGTACTGGCAGGTTGAAATGGATGAAAAAGATAAAGAGAAAACGGCATTTACATCGTGTGCTGGGCTATGGCAGTTTACAGTAATGCCTTTCGGTCTATGCAATGCACCCAGTACCTTCGAAAGATTAATGGATGTTGTACTACAAGGTTTATCTTGGAAGACAGCACTGATATATCTCGATGACGTTATTGTGTTTGGAAAGGATTTTGAAGAAGAGCTACTCCGACTAAGACAAGTTTCCCAGCGGCTTAAGGAAGCGAACTTGAAGCTAAACCCTAAGAAATGCCATCTTTTCAAAAGGGAAGTAAAATACCTCGGACATCTGTTAACCAAAGACGGAATCCGGACGGATCCAGAGAAGGTGCAGGCTGTGAAGGAATGGAAAGTACCGTCCAACACTCATGAGGTACGAAGCTTTTTGGGACTGTGCAGTTATTATCGCAGATTTGTGAAAGATTTCTCTACCATCGCCAAACCATTATTTGCCTTAACTGAAAATGGTAATAAGTTTTATTGGGACTCCATCTGCCAAGAAGCCTTCGACGCATTGAAAACGGCTTTGACCTCCTCACCGATACTAGCTCATCCTACAAGGGAAGGAACTTTCTACTTGGACACAGATGCTAGCCAATATTCTGTTGGAGCTGTCTTATCTCAAGAACAAGATGGCATCGAAAAGGTAATTGGATACTACAGTAAAACTTTGCACAAAGCGCAGAAAAACTGGTGTGTGACACGAAAAGAGTTGTACAGTGTGGTGAAAGGGATCGGAAATTTCCACCATCTATTGTACGGAAGAAGATTTGTCGTGAGAACCGATCATTCAGCTTTGCAGTGGTTAATGAAGTTCAAGAATCCAGAAGGCCAGCTTGCTCGATGGATTGAATACCTCCAAAGCTATGACTTTGAAATTCGTCATCGTCCAGGAAAGCAACACGGAAATGCCGATTCTATGTCACGCAGGCCCTGTGATGAAGACTGTAAGCACTGTTCGAAAGAAGAGAAACAACGAGAATTCGATATAAACACATTAAGAATAGAAGAATTTGAATTGGAAGGAACCAAGATTTCACTAGAAACCTTCAAGCAAGCTCAGTCACAAGACGCTGAGCTAGGGTTAGTTATTCATTCGCTATTAAATGGAAACAAGCCTAATCAACAGGAAATAAGTGCTATGAGTCCCATCACTAAAGCCTACCTAGCACAATGGGACTCACTAAAGGTAAGAGGTAACCTCCTGTATCGAATCTGGGAGGATACTGATGGCAGACATGCTAAAGAAAAACTTGTAGTACCAAGGAAATTACGGAAAGCAATTATGGAACAACTACATGATAGTAGCAGTGGGGGTCACTTTGGCATCAGGAAGACCCTGGAAAGAATCAAGGAGAGATTTTACTGGGTTGGCTGTCGCGAAGATGTTGAAAATTACTGTTCCACGTGCGATGTCTGCAACTCAAGAAAAGGTCCAAGTATTCGTCAACGATCACGCATGCAGCAGTACAACGTTGGATCGCCGTTTGAGAGAATCGCCATAGACATTTTGGGTCCTTTGCCGGAAACCAGCCTTGGGAACAAGTATCTGCTTGTTGTAATGGATTATTTCTCTAAATGGCCAGAAGCAATTCCTGTGCCCAATCAAGAAGCAGGCACAGTGGCACAGGCTCTTTTAGAACACGTGGTGTCCAGATTCGGAGTTCCTAATGAACTACATTCAGACCAGGGACGAAGCTTTGTATCGGAAGTCTTCATACAGCTGATGAGAAAACTCGGAATTCGGAAGACTAGAACAACTGCTCTTCATCCGCAGTCCGACGGTATGGTGGAACGCTTCAACAAGACAATCCTGGATTACCTATCAAAATTCGTTAACGAACATCAGTCTGATTGGGATACGAAGATTCCTCTGGGAATGTTGGCCTACAGATCAGCGGTGAACGAGTCAACTCGGTTGAGCCCAGCGAAGATAATTTTTGGTCGAGAACTGCGGCTGCCTCTGGACTTAGCTCTTGGTCCACCCCCAGAGACGGAACGCCGTCTTCCATGCGAATGGGTGAGCGAGCTTCAGGAAACGCTCTGGGATATCCATGAGTCTGCTAGAGGAAACATCCAGTCTGCCAGCGACAGAATGAAAGCCAGATACGATCTGAAAGCAAATAGCCCAAAGTTCGTCGAAGGTGATCTGGTATGGTTCTACAATCCACGACGGAGAAGGAGTAGATGTCCGAAGCTACAACGCCATTGGGAGGGACCCTACGTGGTGATGAAGCGCCTCAACGACGTAGTCTACAGGATACGTATGGGTAGTGGAAAACCGAAGGTCGTCCATAGCGATCGCCTGTGGCCATACAAGGATCGAAGCGAACTGTTCGTCGAGGACGCCGAACGCTAAGGGGGGAAGAGTGTAACATCCTGTATATTACATTGCTTATTTGGATTTGTTAATGTTTCTTTCACAATGATTAGGTTAGATTTTTTTGATGTGTAAACGTCATCGAATCATCTGGAATTTTCTAGACTGACAGATCGGCATTCTCGAATGTCATCTGGGTGTCTGGAATCTTCTAGATGGTTCGATGAAGTATATAAGGCACCACGAGTAGCGTGGCAGAGGTCAGTTGATTTGAGTTGTACTTGAGATAAGGTTAAGAGATATTGTATCCAGTTGCGAAGTAAAACGGTGAAAGTTACGTCGAGTTTGATTCCCTGGTTGAAGAAAAATAGACCGTCGTGACAATATATTCAGTTGGATTCTTGTATAATGCAGAATCATTTAGTACTGCTGAATCGTGGGCACTGCCTGGATGCTGGCAAGTTGCATATCTAAATCTAGAAAAAAGTATTGATTTAATTATTTGACAAAAAAATGTGAAAACTTATATCTACTAACCTATACAGGTGATCCACAATAGCTAATACGTTGTATGATGGCCAGCCTTTTCTGTTGACAAAATCCCTATACCCATCTTTAGGAGGTAATATGGGAATATGTGTACCATCAATAACACCTACAACATTAGGCAGTCCACACATATCCTCAAAGCCCTTAGCTACTTCACTTGCCTCGAAACTATTGGGCATTACAAGGTACTCATTTTGAAATTCTATATATACAGCTTTACAGAAGGCATATAGACATTTATGAACAATTGATTTATGTGTCCCAAATTGATTTGCCACTACTCTATATTCTGTACATGAAGCAAGCTTGTATAGTGCAATAGCTACTTTTTTTTCCACAGTTATAGGCTTTCTTATAATACTTCTTTCATCAGCTTCAAGGTATGGTTTGAGGCGTGTACATAGGAAACGGAAGGTATCTGGTGTAACGAAATTTTTGTTAATTTCGTTACACGTCGTCTGTGACTCCTTTTATAGATCAATTCTTACAGAATGATATCCTAATGACAGGTAAATATCTGTTCCTCCCTTATGCTTTGCCGTTACGCTATTAAAAGAACCCATTTTCCGCGCCTATGGATACCCATAATACGCCTGGAACTTGTTCTTTAGCCTATAGGTATGTTGTATATGCAACAAGACTCGCATGGTGCGCAATGTGGGTTGCCTACCTGCGGGGAAGTTTTAATATCTACTATAGTATTATTTATATGATTTAACTTTGCAAAGTTGTTAGTTTCATTCTTTTAGTGCATTTCTCGTTCCCTATTATGAGTTTATTTCATTAATAATAGCAATTTCACCCCGATTTGCCATTAAGACTTTAGTTACTTTGAGGAGTTTGGGTTGGCAGCTCGTCACAGCTCTTCCCCCTCTCTATCCCAAATTTTTGTCAACAGGCTTTAACAAAACCGCTTGAGCCTCGACGAGGTCTCTCTCTTCTGAATCCTTCGGCTTCTGCAACAGGTCAGGTGTAGCGTCCCGACATTCCGCCATCTTTAACCTAGGTCTTTTCTTTTTGGCCTTCCGCCATGTTCATGAAATAGATTCTTTTATTTGTCGTGGGGTAGACTTTGAAGTTATTAACTCTCTTTCCGCGAGATTTCTATTTGAAGTACCTAACCCTATAACACGGACAATTATTTGTAAATTGTGAATACTCCGCCATTTTTTGGATTCTGTATTTCTGTTTAGTATGCTGCGTTGTTAAACCAGCGACTCTTTTGGATTTTTGCTAGCATACCGTTGATATCGAACCTTTAGTATCTAAAATCGATATCATTGATTTGATTTAGTTTCATTTTCGAGTCAGGTTGTGAATGCCGTACTGTGTTATAATATGTGTTTTCAGCTCAAGTGTGTGCATCTGCTTCCCGAAGGAACACGCCCTTTCCCACCTACTTCTGAGACCCTGGAAGGATTCACAGGAGTGTGACTACAAGCTGTTCCTGCTACTTTGGATATAGAAGGTACGTAAAATTTGCTTATTTCAATTTTGATCGCCATTTTGGCAGCTATCGAGCTATTTTACGTACTTTCGCATCTAGAGTTTGTAGTCACCTCCAAGTGTGACCTTCATTCCGCTTTCCTTTTTTTTTGTTGCTCATTTGTACATTTTTGAGAGAGAGAGAGAGGGAGCACATTTTTTTTTATTTGTAGAGTTCTGTGTAAAAATTGCTTAGTTCATTGTTTCCGCCATTTTGGGCGACTTATGGGCATTTTTGTTTAGATGTCTAACCTTGTTCAGTATTGCCCCTTTTCGTACATTTTTTTTTGAGAGAGAGAGAGAGAAGCATCTTTCTTTATTTTGGTATAGTTTGATAGTTTTTGAGTGTGCTCACACACATTCTGCAAATTTAGAGCTGTAATTTTGCTGTATGAATTTGACAAATTTTCCATCTCTACAACCGATACAGCCTGCCGAAGTGCATCTATGTGAGACTGAACGTACTCATAGATTTTTGTTTCTTTTGGAGCTATAGTTTTAACATTGAGAGTATTTATTGAAGTATAGTTGCTCGTACCTTGCAACTACTGTGCATATAGTTTCAATTTTCTGGACTATTTGTGATATTTGATTTTGAGACATTTTAGTAAATATTTGTGGGCTTGATAAATTTTTTTTTGTGGTTGCATTACCTTTCAAGATTCTAAATTTTCTGGAGCGCTAGAGCCAGCAGCAACTTAATAGAATCATAGCCTTGATTTCTTCTTAAATCAATTAAACTGCTTTGAACTTAAGTGAACCATAGCCTTGCTCACTTCAAGATTCATATTTTTGAAGTTTTATTTTAAGTATTAGACTTGAAAGGCCTATCAAGTATCTAGGTTAGGTGATACTTTGTTGATACGATATTGCTACTTTATTTTAAAATTATATTCCTTTTATATATGCAGATTCAGTTGTGTACCATTGTGGGGGTGATATCTGCTATAGCTTTTGTGTCTAACTTTTAAGAAAATTTTAGTATAGAATTTAAGCATTTTGTATGGGATCTTTGTTAAATTTAAATAGATATTGTACTTAATTAAGCTATTGGGGTTTTGACTGTACAATTCAGAGGCCAAGTAGTACACCTGAGCTTGCTTAACGATTTTGATCCCGGGGTTTTTCTATAGAGGGTCCACACACTAATCCTTTTTTTTTGGTACTTTGCATGACGGCGGCTTGAAGTGGTGGCCGAGCCAGACTCTGAGACCTTACAGCCTAAAAAGGGAGAGCTTAAGCAGGAGTAGTCTGGCCTAAGGAACCTGAAGAGGCTGCCAGTCTGCAAAAGGGGACCCTCTGAAGGAGCCGTTGGACGAGCCCACATACTGACCCAGCACCATCAGTCCTAGCCGAAGCAAGCCAGGTTGTATCATTCCACTCTCCTGGCCAGCAGTCATCCCATTATAGTCATATCACAACTCACTCTTTATTTAGTTATATTTTAAGATCAATATACTTGTTACTGTTTAATTCTCTTTTGAATTTTTCTGCACCTATCCCTTCAGTGTTTCTGGAGAGGTTGGGTAATTTCACTAACTTCCTTGGAGTTTGGAGGTGAAAACTCCTGGCGCCCTTTTTTCTTGAAGTTTTTGAGCCTTTAGAGTAATCTCGAGTTAAAAGTTAGTGATTTTGCCTGATATCTCTTATAAGAGGAAAAGAATAAGTTGCCAAGGATCCACGACCCACCGTAAGTAAACTGAGCAGCCCAAAGGCACCCCAGTTTCTGCCAGCTTGAAGGTCTCAACTTAGTTGGGACTTTCAATCTAGCTTTACACTGGACCTACACGAAAATTTTCCAGCCAGTCATCGACTTCAAAATGATTTAACACAATGCGCTCCCACCAGTCATTACTTCTCGTTTTTGCCCATAGTTTCCTTGGTCCTCTTCTTTGTTTTTGCCTTCTTAGAAAGTACCTTTCAGAATTTGTTAGTAATTGTTGCATGAGCATGTGTGCAGCCCTTGCCCTTTGTTGCTCCAATTGAGTTCTCCAAGTTAACATATACATTCTGACCGCGACCCAAAACTGCATTGCTACTACTAAAATAATCAGTTTGGCGATTTGCATTGTTGTGTCCAAAGGTTCAAACTAAAGACCACCATTACGCTGAAGACTTATGATAAACCCTTGTAATTTCGTTATTTGTTATAAGCAAACAAAATAGGTTATGAGTGTTATGACAGTAGAAAATGACATCTGTCAAGAGTGTCAGTTCAAAACGTTTCGAGTGCGTTTCGAAAATCGTTTCGAAATCGATCGTCGAAACACCAACAATCCAAAATCCCAAAACGATTTGAAAACAGTTTTGAAAGCCCGTGGAAACGTAGTACATGGTAGTGAAATTTGAAATGTCATGCTTCGGGGATCCTTCATAACCTATTCTTTATTCCACTTGTGATGTGATCTATTTTCTGCTTGTGGTGTTTACTTGTTGCACGTAACAGTTCTTGGACATTTCCGACCAATCGATCATAATGTGAGGGTAAGTTAAAATCAAATAGGTCCAATAATTGTTAATGTCAATTGTCAAATAACGCAACGATACACGTCACAGATTTCGGAGTGGATTTCGGTTACAAAAACTGTAAACAAGGCACGGCGCTCATCCGTTATTCGAAACACACTGCGCCTGCTCAGAATAATGTCAGAGCATAGTAAACAACCAGCACAATAACTCAAGTTGGCGGAAATTACACGCGCATCCCCACTTCTGGATGATTTTTTGTAGGGATGGGGTAACGGTACTTCGATACTTGTACTTCTGCACTAATATCGACTATTTTTATCTTAGATAATTTTTACGCGATTTCAGGCTGGTATCGATACTTTTGTAGGTGTATCAGTATGTAATTATTGAGGGGTGTAATCAATTGCACAAAATTCTCTGTACGAACCAAACGCGCCTATGAGGCTAAAAAATATCGAGTTGGTACCGGTATCGATATTTTCATTTTCGCATCTCTACCCAAACTTCACAGCCGTAAAATCATCCATAAACCCTCCCAAGGTCAAATTTTGTGGGAAGCATTCTTATACATATAGGAAATCCTCAGAGATATTATGCTGATTGTTTACTATGCTGTGATAATGTTTTACGGATAGCGTCGTACCAATTTTTAGTGGCTCAAAATCCCTCTAATGTCCTATACAACGTGGTAGCTTGTCACAAAAATTTACCAAACTCATTAATTTTCTGTTTTGAAAATTGCACCGATTAGAAAAGTTAAAACACTAATTAAAAAAAAATGGAGTACGTGTTGTGGCTACTATACGGTACCTGACTGTTGAGTGTTCATGATCGTTTAATTTTGTATGATGTGCCAATAAAAGGTTCACGGATGATATACGTATTACATATTAAGTATTTGTATTCCGTAAAATTAAAATTGATTTATGCATCAATAGATTTTTTAATTCATCTTCCTAAAATACCTGATACTCCACTGTTTCACTTGCTGTTTATATCTTCTTTTTTATTTTAATACTATTAACATTTTCCTTTTCTCTTGCATCAACGTCCTTCACGAAGGTATTACAAAAAATGGTGAAAGCACACGCAACTTCATGTCCCGCTAGCCCCCCCAAGACTGAGGTCTGGATACGCCCCTGATCTCTGAAGGAAACGAATCGAGTAATTGAAAATTCGAAATGAGCCTCCACCGAATTTCGATATCTGATATTGATATTTGTGATCTGGGTCAATTCATCAAGTATTAGGCATCATGGATGGTATGTTTTATCATCAGCAGCAATTTTCAAAACCTACCACGACCCCACAGCATATCGCTACCCAGATTTCATCACAATCCAAGCAGCTATTACTGAGATTATGTGACTAGAGAGTAGTACTTTTTATTAGTATATGATACCTTTTTCATTCAGTAGGTGAATTGCTTGCGCAATTTACTCGACCAAGTTGACGGAATGTGTATTTCAAACTTTTTTATTTTGTGTGGTGTTTTATTTTTAGCCAAGTAAAGAATACGGACACCTACCTGCGACTATCACGAAACCTACAGGCACAGGCGAATCTGAAACTTCTTCCATTCCCGAGTTCGAACACAACTCCAGATGACTCAGACCTGCTGCGAGCTTGGCTCATTGGTGTTTCCGTAGCTCTCGGTGCTCTATGTATTATGTTGTTGATTGTCTTCGTCATAAAAACTAGGAGGTAATTTGATTCCCATGGTACAGTAATCCTTTTTAACCTCATAGAAAATTGGGCTTTATATACAGGACGATCAACGTATACTCTGAAGTTTGACGCATCCATTATTATGAGAGATAGGTACAAGAAAACTTTCAAATAAAAGCTATAGGTAAGGCTAAGGTCTACGTTTTAAAATTATTTTATAATATACAGGATACAGTCATGGCATACCAAAGTTTTGTTTTTTCAAATGGGACATCATAGATATTTTCCCGAATTTGAATTGTGCTCGCTTTCTCTATTCCGGAAATATAGGATTTTATCAGGTTATACAGGGTATTTTCAAAGATAAGGCCACTTTTCAATTTATGTGAAAATCATAATTAACTCTCATCACCCACCACCCACCCCACAATCAGTAACTAGAAGCTTGATTCTCAACGCTATAATAATTTCATGGATATCTGGTTTTGTGTAGCATTATCAAGTTTCTGTTATCTTTGTTTTTTATACAGGGTGAACCAAAACTCACAATCATAATTTTCTTTGTTACTTTAAATGGAATACCCTGTATTTTATAGCATCGTCAGAAAGTTCTTTGAAAATATTTCCATTTTAAATGTAACAGTTATGGAGTTATTTCGATTTGAAGTAGTAAAACAATATTTCTGGTTTTTGTTAGAGTTGGCCATGGATAATATGCTTGACAGAATATAGTAAGTGTTGTTATATTTGTTAAATAATTGAAATTAATATTTTAGTTTTGATTCGGTTTCATTTGTTTATTACAGTAGGTAATTATTAAATTGAAAAGCACATGTCATTGTAAAAATTATCTGAAAATAAAACTATAGAGTCTTTAACAAGACAATATTGGTAATTTCAAGAAGATTTATGTATGAAATATGTCTAGCAAAAGCTACAAATATTTGATGGATTTCCTGTTACGGCTTTCTGTTAGTTATTTCGTTTCCCTCCTTGACTTCTAAGAAAAGTCAAACAGTATAACTAGCGTGGTTTTTCCTTTTGCATGCTCAATTGAGATACTGTTTCGTCGGTTTGTTTTAATATGAGCATTAATAGCAATAAACCTAACTAGAACATTAATATTGTAATATAATTAAATATAATAACTGCACAAACTGGTCTTATATTACATTTAAACAATGCTTTGTTCGATTTTCAAATGACCAACCCACATTTCTAGCCATTGGAAACACGGTAGCCTAGGCCAACTATGAACCTTTCAAAAATGTAGTATTATTAGGAATCGTTTTCCTACTTCAAATCAAAATAAATCCCTGTTACATTTAGATTTAGAGAATGCTGAATAAAGGTGGAACTATTTTGTAAGAACTTTCTGGCGATGCTGTATGTTTCATGTGAAATAACACAGAAAATTATGCTTGTGAGTTTTGGTTCACCCTGTATACAAAATCGAAGATAACAGAAACTTGATAATTTTAGACTAAACTAGACAACCACGGAATTATTCTAGCACTGAGAATGAAGCTTCCAGTTATTGATTTTGAGGTACAGGACGATCAATTCATTAAGATTTTCACATAAAGGTGGCCAGATCTCTGAATTTGACCTGTAAAACTTGATATAACCTTATATTTCCGGAATAGAAAGGACGAGCAAAATTGAAATTTGGGATAACGTATAGCGTGTTCCATTTTAAAAAGCACATATTAGGTATGCCATGACTGTATGAATAATCCTGTCTATTATAAGATAATTTTAAAATAATGTAGACCTTAGTTTTAACTATAACTTGTATTCTAAATTTTTTGTTTGTATCTTTCATAATAACGGAGGTATTAAACTTCGGAATATTGATTGATCACCCTGTATTTAGTTGAACTATTAGCTTTTGGGTTTTTCGGCGGGCATCAATAACCTCCGCTGTTTTGGCGTGACGCCGGTAACAGCTTGTGAGGATACCATCCCCTTGTACTGATGCAAATATTGGAAATCTTAAAAGAACCCTTACATATAGCATGCAAAATTTCAATGAACACTAGCAAATTTTGATAGTAACTAAGTGTGTAGCATTTGTTGTTGCAACTGACATCTGATTCAATCACAGCCAACTTCGATAAAAAAAGTCATATAGAAATTTAACTTTGTGCTTACTGATTGATAAGCAGATATCTGGAGAATGCTTGAAAAAAAGATAATCATCAAAATTTATAATATACCACAGCATAAAAAAGTGACATCATTTTAAAGAGGCTTGATGTATAGTTAATGGCGCCATCTACAACGCGGAACGAATTTGAAGTTTACCCCAAAAAAGACCCCCGAGTTCCTAATTTCGGGTCGCAATGTCATTCTGTTGATGAATTATTAAGCAAAAGCTAAATGATAATTTCAATTTTGGCATCATGTATTTCAGTTATTATCGGTGGTTATTATCAACTTTTGCTCTGAGGTAAGTTTAGCCAAACTACAATAATTTTACCCAAAGAATCAATTAGAGGACACCCTGTCGAACAGAATGAAACAGAGTTTCGATTTGCTCTATCTACGAAATCAAACAGTAAACCTCACCTAGTTTGGAGATAAAGGACTGAAACCATAGTTATGGGAGTTATGTTGAAAATCGGGAGGGTGATGAGACTTTGAAGTTAACCAAAATTTACAGTCTGAGTTTATTTACTTAGATTTCTAATGTATTCACCCTCAGCTCATTTTGTTCCGTTATATTCCTTAATTTGTTCAATCTACTCTGAAACTTTATGAGTATCCAAACCAAATACTATGTCCAATAAATTATTACTATAGCCCTAATGCCCCAACTCCTACTGCTTGAAATAATAATCTGATTTTTCCTTTTTACAGGCTAAGTAACAAGATCAAAAAGTTAACATCCAAGCAATTTGGATCTCAAGAATCGGGTTTGAATAATCTGGGTCTTGCTGCTCCAAACACTAACAGAAATGCAGTAGAAGGTTCCAATCCAGTATTCAGAGATGACGATAGTTTTAAAAAAGACAATATAATGGATTTTGCTAACACAGAATTCGATCGAGCTAGGTAAGCTTATAATACACAGATTTTTTGTCCAGCTATTCGTGACCTCAGCACGGCCTTTCCAAGGCTGCTTCAATGTCCCGCAGATACTTTTTAGCACAGGCTTAGGTTAGAAATATCCATAACCAATGGAATGAGGTAGTAAATTAAATTTCTTTGCAATCGCTCTAACGGACCCTATGTACCTTGAAATTAGAGTTAATTTCGGGAGTAATGTAGTGATTTTCTCCATTTAGATTTGGTAGTTGTTTATTTGCCTCAATTTGTGAGATAAATTCATTCAATTGATTATCTTATATGTGGAAATTTTATGTACTCAGATTTTTACTAGAATTATTTTCTAGAAAAATTTCTAATATTCCGAGAAAATACAGCAAATTTTCAAAGAACAAAACTGCAATATATTCAGCCAGAGTGCATAAACTAAAAAAGACATTTAATGGAGATCGACAACAATTCTGGAAAATGTTTCTCTCTCTCTTGTGCTCTGCTGAGAATCTAGTCCCGTCCAGTCAGTTTTTCAATCATGGGTTTTGTCTGCGCCCCGACAGTCTTTTGCCTACGATTTTGCCGTCTATTATTAGGTTCAGAAGGGTATATTTATTATTTCTCATGATATGTTCAGAATAATCCGTCTGTCTCTTCTTTAAGGTGGTTAAGGGATCACGTTTCATGTTAATTCGCTGCAAAACTTTTAACGCTGTCTGTCCAAGGTATTTTTAACATTCGGCGGTACAACCATATCTGAAAATCCTCCATTCTATTCATTGTAGTGATCTGCATCATACACGCTTCGACTCCATACAGAAGTACCGGGAAAACATAATATTTGGCGAAGCTATGCCTTATTTAGGCATTCAGACTTTTATCGCTTAGCAGACTACGCTTTTTGAAGAATGTTGTCACTACTTTTTTTTTTGAAGTGAGGAGGTTAGGGTTCAGTTGCCCCAATAGTTGCCGCGCAGCCTTAAGGCTTATTGTGCACCCCCAGTCAATGGGATCAAACAGAGTCGCATCCTAAGTTCTTTGCGAACTTTGAGACGCATTGGACTATGCTCTCCTGCCTTATCTTCTGGCCTACATTCAGGTAGGAGTTCTTGCTTTCACTCAAGACAAGACAGTCGGAGATAACATGTTTAGCTGTTTCCTCTGCCTCACCGCACTTCCTGCACAATGGGTTTGCCTCTTCAATCCCTGGCTTTTGCAGGTGTGCACTGAGCGTCCAATGGCCAGTTATGAATCCAACCACCTTTCGTAGTTCCTTCCTGCTCAGTTTTCGTCTGCGGTATCACAACACGAGGGTCCCCTCAGCATCGTCTTAGACTAAATAATCCCCAACACTCTGTCTCAGCGCTTCTGGTGTTCATTCGACACCCAACTGGTGACCGACCGAACCACCCGAACCATGTTGTATGACATACCACATCCTGGTTCTGTCCCGATGAGAGGGAGTTCTGTGCCTTCCCTGGCACACCTGTCGGCCCTTCCATTACCGCCTACTCCTATGTGACTAGGCACCTAAGATAATGTTACCTTGTTGGTTTTCGCGAGTGTCTTTAGGTTATTATGGCAGTCCCACACTATTTTTGAAGTATAGTGGTTACTCGCCAAGGCCATCAGAGCCGCCCGGCTGTCTGTGTTTATATAGATAGTCTTTTTGCAGTATCCTTTATCTATGCATAATCTGCCGCATCCCAAAATTGCGGCGGATATTTACGTTTCGCCCAGGCCTACCACCTTAATGCCTCCTCCTGTACCTGATAAGTTTTTGGATCCATCAGTGTACCAGGTGATACCATTCGACATGTATCGAGGTTCTCCTAGAGCGCATTCAGATCTATCTCTAAAGGGGCCCATAGACTTCGTTTTTATCTGACTGTTTTGTTCGACGAACAAGTCTGTTCGAACAAAAACGCTAATCACGCACACACTTCAGTTTTCACGCACAAGTTCATCTCTCTGCTTGTCGCTAAGTTAACACACATAACGAAGACATTATACAGGGTTGGGATAAAGTATGGAACCAAGCAAATATCTTTGAAACGGAAAGGGTGATATTGCTGAAAATTTGCAGGTAAATGTAGTGACGCATAATGCATCCGAAGACATTATGTTAGCCTGTTTAACCGGAAGTACCGTCAACTTTTTTAATTTAAATGGGACACCCTGTATATTTCTGCAGATTTTAATACATCTTTTTTCCGAATACGTCCATAGTTGGTTTTGGTTATTTGTTTCTCTTAAAATGGGAAAGATAAAGCTTTTTTATTTGTCTCACAAATTCGTCCGTGGCGGTCTGTGGCCCTCCCGTTTTAGGTAAATTTTTAATATTCCCAGTTAAATTAAAACGTTTTAGTGTTTTAGCCACCGTCGAACGTGTTATAGGACCCCTGTCGGGATGTGAATCATTGAAAAGTTGACACACTTCTTTGCGAGATTTATCTTTAAATGGCCGGCATTTTAAACATCTGAAATGATGAAGCTTTATCTTTCTTACAGAAACTAATACTAAACCCAATATCGACGTATTCGGAAAAAAAGATTTATTAAAATCTGTAAAATTATACAGGGTGTCCCATTTAAATTAAAAAAGTTGACGGTACTTCCGGTTAAACCGGAAGTAAATTGATAGCTAACATAATGTTTTCGGATGCAGTATACGTCACTACACTTGCCTGCAAATTTTCAACAATATCATTCTTTCCTTTCCAAAGTTATTTGCTTGGTTCCATACCTTATCCCAACCCTGTTTGTATGTGCAGTGGCGTCGGCAATGGCCATAAAAGCAAAACAACGAAAGAAAAGAACAAAATGGACGAAGCTTCTTCTAAAACAGTCAGTTTTCTCACACAAGCAAGATGCGCAGTTGAGACAAGCTATAATACTGCATGAGCTCGCCACAGGTAGAGGTTACGAAGATTTAAAATATTTAATCAGCATAGCTATGTCGTTAGGTAATTAATTTTTTTGTTTACGCATTCTTTTGTTGCGTTGGAATCAATTGCTTTCAACCTTGTTAATAGCTGTTCATATCTTTTGTCGTTTTTAATCCGGTCACTGCATTCACGGGATTTTACTTTCCATAGACACGGACGACTGCGATATAGTTCTATGAATTCCAAAAAAAACTTTCTACTAATTTGACGAAGATCCGAGATGTTGAAACTTGCCAAAGTACAAAATGCGCAAATGAGGTCTCCGTTGCACTGCACAATTATACACGTTCTTTAAAACTGCCAAGCGCACACACTTCAGATTTACAGGAACTGACAAGTTCGTCGAGCAAAACCCACGAACAAAATCAGGCTGCGCCGGATTACTTTCAACAGCTTTGTTCGCCGCGAAAAACGACTGACCTCCCTCGACACATTTCGGTGATGCAACGTTTTTGTTCGAACAGACTTGTTCATCGAACAAAACAGTCGGATAAAAACGAAGTCTATGAGCCCCTTTAGGTTGTCTTTATATGGAATCTCGGTGTCCACGACTCTTGACATTCTGTCGGGTGGCATCTCAAGTATGTCGCATTGCAGGTTGTCAAGTATCGTGGTGGTGTGTTTCATGGCAGGGTCGTAAAACCAGTTGCCATGGCACTGCATTCTATATGCAGCCATTTTTGCCTCTCCCTCTATGTAAATATCAAGAGGCGGGATATTTAGCAGTACCTCCAATGCTGCTGTTGGTGTACCCTTCATGGCGCCCGCTATGCTCATACACCCAGCCCGCTGCACTTTTGTGAGCGCTTTAGATGCTGTGCTTTGATGAACCTTTTGTCACCATGCACCATACAATAGCGCTGTACACCATTGCGGGTCTGATTACCCTGGTGTACAGCCAGTTTACCATCAAGAGGGTTAAACCCCAGGTACATCCGATCTCTCGTCTCATCATCATTAAGGTAATCTGAGATCGGCTGGTGATGTTATCGTCTAACTTGACTCCCAGGTATTTCACTTCTCTGCCAACTACTATTTCCTTGCCGAAGAGAAGTGGTGTCTTGGCGATCTTTGCATTATGTTGCTCCGTGAATTGTACCATGATGATTTTCAAGAGATTTACAAATAGTCCCTTAGTAACGCACCATCTCTCCACTAGGGATAATGCCCTCTGCATTAATTCCAGGCAGGTTCCCATGTGTTTACCTCTAATTAGAATTACAATGTCAACAGCATATCCTTGCGCATACATCCCTTCCCCGTTTAGTGTTACTAGGAGGCTATCGACTGCCAGGTTCCACAGTCTCGGTGACAGCAAGCCACCTTGCGGACACCCTCTTTGCGTCTTCACCTCCCGTGTAACACCACATTGGGATGCTTTTATTGCCTCTCTGTTGCTTAGCATATTTCCAATCCATCTCGTGATTGTCCTTTCAGTACCCCTGGACGTCAGCTTTGGCACTATCGAGCCAGTGCTCGTGTTATCAAAGCGCCCTTGATGCCCAGAAACACTGCCAGTGCTACTTCTTTATTATATGTAATGGCCTGCTCGATCTTCCCAAATTTTTCATAGTCACAATGTCTAACAGACATCCTGTGAACACGTAAAAAGCGTTAAGTCGTTGCTAGAGTACCTACTGGCGACACGAATATTATCAATAGTTTTATAAATTATTATAGCTCGCCATCGTTCGCGATTTACTGTCAGTTCAGTGGCGCTCTTGATAATCATATCCAGCAACTGTTTTGTCGTATCTACCCAGCGTGTAGGGGAACGGCCACGGGGTGCCGCCTACTCGGGCCATGACCGTGAACAACAAGTTTCTCCATATTATCGCTTCTGTGAATATGTCCGAAGAATGTAAGCATTCTCGTCGACACAATGGAAGATAGCCTCTTTGGATTACAGAGCTCATTCAGTATGGAGACGTTAGTTCGATGGGCGGTATAAGAAACTCTCAGCATTTTCCTCCACGCCCACATTTCAAAAGCATCTATGCGAGCTCGATCTGCCTTTTTAACAGTCCAAGTTTCCGAGGCACACAAAAATATGGAGGAGACAAGAGACTGAACCACCGACATTTTGGTAGGTTGATGTTATGGTCACGCCATATTTTAGTGAGCTCTTTCATGGCCACCCGTGCCTGTTGAATGCGCCGTCGAATTTCGTTTTCACAGCCACCCGAATTATCGATCAAAGAACCTAGGTGCACAAAACTTTGAACTACTTGACAACGGCCTACCGACTTTATTCCTCGATGATTATCATGCTCTCTGTCTGCGATCATAATCTTGGTCTTGTTGTAGTATGTTGTACTGTGTTGTTCTAAGATGTTTATTAGATTTACTAGTTCTTCCTGAGAAGCAGCAATAAGGCTAGTATCGTCAGCAAGTCTTGCCAATTAAAGCGGTTTTAATTTGTGTTACAAAAAACAGCAACGCTAAAGGCCGTATTTATCGTAAGATCAAAAGAGTCTGCTAGGCTAAAGTTTGATTACTTTATTTCAGCATCAGAAGTGGAGATTCGGAGCTGCAGGATGTTGAATTAAACCCAGAATTTGATTTGGCCTTCGATAAAAATGAAGATGAAGTGACACGTACATAGAAAATGATCTAATGTCACTCTTTCGTTGTTACGATTAAAGTGAATTAGTAAAATGTACATAAGTTGAGTTACTTTTATGTATAGTAATATAATATATAGAAGAAATGTATAATTTCTTTGGATCCAATGATTTTATGAACATCCCTATTTTCTGAGCCGATCTGGATCACATATAGAACTGCTATCACTAGACCTGCTATCATCGTTATGAAAAAGTGGAAACGAGTCGGCGATATCAGGTATGTACAGGGTGTCCTCTTTTAACAAGTCGTACGAAATTGACCTGAGTTCTTGTTCCCTATGTAGAACAGTTGTGAAGGCAAATTCACCAACAAATGAAGGATCAGTCGGAACAACGTTGTATATACAAAAAAGCTAAGTGGGAGAGATAAAAGGAGTCTGTCTTTTCAAGTTTATTTATAAGGACGCCTAGATAGTTCTCAATGACAAAGTTGCATCATAGTGATTACAGATTACAGATTGTTCTATTTACGTGTAGCTTGCCAGCAGCTCCAAACAAGCACATACGACGTTATTTTATAATGACCTCATTTCATATAAAAACTAGCTGACCCGACAGACGCTGTCCCGTCTTAGCTATGAATATTGAAATTGAACTTAAATCTGCAATAAATAATAATTATGTGAAAAGCATAGTGGTCATTGAAATACTTTTTGATATCCAACATGTTTTGTTGTGTTTTCGGGCACGTAAATAAATAATGACGGTTTTGTCAACACGGAACAGGCTACATGACCATGTGGAAAACGTAGATTATCAAGATTGATCTCACAAACGTTCAAAGGCTGCCCTTGCGATGTAATTGTTTGGAATCATAGGAATGCGTGGAATCAAGACGTCTTCGCTTTTGTATTCCCCCGTTTTTTCAATCAATTTTACGCTTTCTCTCTGAACCTTATCATCGACCGTTAATTAGTGATAAGCCGTATTTTCGAAGGCGTATTACTGACCCAAATTCAAGTAGAAAAGTTCACTTAAATATGTGTCCTAAAGTCTGGTCTTCAAGTACATGGTATCAAAGTTTGGATAATGTTGAATTTATGCCAGTGACCTTAAAAAAATTAAATATTGTTTTTCAGACGAAAAAGATGAAAATCCAACTTTTTTTTCTATTGATGTCTCTTTGTATCCCACTTTGTTGTTGTTGTTTTTAAGGCGAGAAATCCAAATTCAACTACGGTTTTGCTAACATAAATGGAGGGCGCCACCTATGACACATCGAACTCTTTTAAATTAACAAAACTTTTTTCCGTTTTGGTGCATCAACGTGAATATTAAAAAAATAATTTCTTCAATATGATATGGGTTTCGTAAAACAGGTATGTACTTTGTTTAAGTCCCTAGAGGTAGGTAACCGTTTTCGAGATAACCTTTATTAAAATTTCTAAGGCACTCCAGTTACTTGTAAAATGTGACCGAAAGGATTATCGGTTTTCTGGCAGGAATTAATAGCAGGTAGATCAAGAAACATGTTTCAAATATATCTAATTTTTAAAATACGTGGTGTTGAAGTTTGAGAATGGTATGTAAAAGTATGGGCCTATGCCTAATATTCATTCGTACGGAAATACCGATAATTCTTTCGATCGCAATTTACAATTCAGTCGCAAATTTCAATTTAGGTTATCTCGAAAACGATTACCTCTAGGTACTCAAACAAATTATACCTTTTTCACGTAAAAAATATCGAGAATAGATAAGATAACCATATTGATGCGTCAAATCGGAAAAAAGTTTTGATAATTCAAATGAGTTCAATATGCCGTGGATGGCGCCCTCTATTCATGATAGCAAAACTGTGGTTAAATTTGGATTGATCGGCTTGAAAAACCCCCCAATACGTAATTTTAGATCGTTATGTCTTTTTGTTGCGAAATAATTGAGAAAAAACGAAAATAAAAGTAAAACCTATAACCTGTCAAACGTCGTCAGTCGATTATTATCGGACACCCTGTATGAGCTTTTCTATTAGAATTTGAGTCATAAATATGCCCTTGCAATTAGGGTATATAATTAATTAATATCCTGTATACGTATTCGTCATTATTTTCATTTTTTCCATTATTTTAATAATTTTGCTTACTTTTGTTGACTTTGGTAAAAGTGGCGTCACTATCCGTCTCGCTCACTCGTGGCAAACATGTCCACTATCCGTCTTTCTTATTATTTTTCCGTAAAATTAAGAACCTATCAAGAGCTTTTGCGAATAGAAATGATTTGAACTGAGCAAAATGGGCTATACTAGAAAAAATCGGGTTACTTGAGGTTTTTATTTTTTTAATCGTTTTTTTTTTGTATGAAACTAACAAGTATTGTACCATTTTACAATCCTGATTAAATACTTGAACTTTTAATGGCACTTGCCAATGCACTTTAGTACATTTTTTTAAAGGAGGGTCTTTCAAAGTCGACAATTTTTGAAAATTTCAAATGTATAGTTCATAAATAGTCTTCATTCTAGAAAACTTGGGGCAATTGTGTCATTATTTTTGACTGTGCTTCTATAAATGTTACGGTTCCAAAGTTTAAATGAACAAAAATAATGAAAATTAACCACAGTAACCGGAAAATTGTTATAATTTGACCAAATTTCTAGGTTGTTTTTAAATGGCCATAATTTTCAAACTGCATGGGATAGATTTTTTTTCTGATTTTTCTCATGATGGTTACAATCAATCCTGCCACCCCGTTGCGGCTTGACGTTGACTTTTGGGACACCCTGTATATAGATGCTATACAGGGTGTCCCACGACGATTAAGACAAGCAATATATCGGAACTGAGCAGTAGTAGCGAATTATAATTTTGGGGGTTTAAATTAGAGCAATAATTATATTATCTTCTCTTGTTACTGTGTCACCCGATGAGGTATTTGTTTTTGATCACGTGACGTCCGATTCAAAATTTTTAATGGGACATCCTGTATATTTGTGACTTTTTGTGTTCCACCCGATAAAGCAATTCCAACAAACTAGCACACTTGGGGGTCTAATGTGATTAATTCAGGAGCTAAAGGTACCTAAAGAATGGACCACTACCATTGATTATAATATGTACCCCTACTATTAAATTACTTTGGTAGTGTTTCATATTGGTAGTGGTACTTACCTTTAGTACCTGTAGCTCTTGAAAATCACTTTAGACTCCAAGTATGCTAGTTTGTTCGAACTGTTTTATCGGGAGGAACACAAAAAGTTACAGATATACAGGGTGTCCCATTAAAAATTTTGAATCGGACGTCACGTGACCAAAAACAAATACCTCATTGGGTGACACAATAATAAGAGAAGATACTATATTAGCTATAATTTACACCCCCAAAATTATAATTCGCTACTGCTACCCAGTTCCGATATATTGCTTGTCTTAATCGTCGTGGGACACCCTGTATATGTTGAAGGCAGATGCCGAATTCGGCCTATGTCCGAAATAATTAGACACATCGCGATTCGTCAATACTGAAGTTACCAGATGCCGATTTGCCAAAACTTTGAGCGATTCGGCATCTGACCAACCCAATTTAGCCACGTCGCGAAATGCGGGTTTGTGCATCACGCCGGCGCCGTTGCCGATCGAAACATAATAAACCTAATTCCTGCTGTAGACAGAAGACGCTTAGCTTCACGTAATATTTTGACAGTGGTTTTATCAGAAAAAGATGGTTTGTACCAACTTGGTACATCAACTGGCGTTTTAAGAAACTATACGCAAGAAATGAATCAATATCAGTAATACAGTTGGACTTATATTTCTTAAATATTTTTTTATTGCGGCCTTCCCAAATGAATACAATAACATCATCAGATATACAAGTTACTACAAAATTCAGTTTGGGGAGAATTGCCACGAAGGAATCTGATTCTTCTAAAGGTTCTATTCGATGCAACTGTCGTAGTAAATAATGTGTAATGAGTAAGATAAAATGTAATAATGTCATTCGAGTACTTCTTGTCGGAACAACTAAAAATTGTAAATTGAGGTAAAGTTGTTTATATATGGCTTGATAGGTAACCGCGTAATGTAGAAATGCGCATTTCGCGACATGGTCAAAATACGTTGGTCATATGCCTATATGTATCATTGTCTTGGCATCTGGCAAATCTAGTTTGGACAAATCGCGAAATGTCTAATTATTTCGGCCTCGGGCCAAATTCGGCATCGTTCTCCAACATATACAACGTTGTTCCGGCCCACCTTTCAAATTTATAACCGTATTTCAGATATATTCAGATATATTCATTGTGGAAAAATAACAGAACGAAGTATGAAATTACCGCAGCTAATCCAGCACAGACATTGATTCTAAACGAATGCTGAAAATGCAGTCGTGTTGTTTATGCAAATTAGCTATAGCGAGTCATAGAGAGATACACCAGAGCTGCTTCGCTCGAAGGCGTTCATACTAGAGTCAGACCCCCCGAGGATTCTAGATTAGAACAGGAACGATCTGCACATTCAGGTCTTGGTAGGACATTGTCGTGTGAGGAACCACTTGCGGAAAATATGTCTGGAACAAACATCAGACTGTCGTTTATTGTCGTTTCTGATATGTGGAGGATGAAACAGCGGAGCACATATTGTGCTCCTGTCCAGTACTGGAAAGAGCTAGGTTCCAGACTTTCGGATTCACCCATCTGATGAACTCTAAATAGGTGTGAGCCACAATAAACACAATAGGGTCGCAGTGGAATTAGGTAGGTATAAACATCCTATCTATCAACCTAACCTAACCTAGGAAATCTAAATACAGGTTATTAAATAAGAGGCTATTCATTACATGTACACTTTAAGTTCAATAATGCAGTTTTATTGATAAAAAACATTAAAAAAGAAAATCATATTTTACTTAGACCTTCCTATAATAAAAATAACTATGAATCCTCATTGTCAAAAGCTGAATCTGATGTTGACAAGTTCCAGGTCTGGATCAAATTCTCTAGCTCCAAACAATGTTGATGAAAACTCCGTGAATCCATGTCAGCCATGACACTCACCAACTTTTGGCATATCTTTGATGCTCTTGTGTGCTTCTGCTCCTGAGTAAGTGGCTGAAAATCTTCATCGTCCTTGTCCACTGATATCTCTATGTTGTCGTTGTCCTCGTCATCAGGACTGTCTACGTCAACACCTTGTACCTCCACTTTTATTGGATCAGCTAGGCACACTTTGGATTTATAGTTCTCTAGATACAGTTGCTTTTTGAACCGACCAGGCACCATCTTTTCACTGTACATTTCCAAATTTTGATAAGCTCGGTATTTGAAAATATGTTGACAAGGTATCTGGGTATGCTTGTTGAAGTCGCATTGACATTTTTCAGCATCTACCGTTATTCGTGTGCCAGTAACATAGTAGGCCCCGTCACATTCGTTTAGCTGAACGTCTTCAGAATCTTCAATGCTCTTCTTGATGTATTTGAATGCGAAAGGTGTCAGTTGTCTGAAGTACTGATCCTCGGCAGAATTTGGGGCTATTGTGGTCGATTTGTTTTTGTAAATCATTTGAACAGCCTTCTGCTTCCTTTCGTTATGTGTTGTTTCTAAAAAACCTAAGAGATCCCTATAGAAATCCTGCAGATTATTATGTAACGAATACAGTGGTCTGATTTTCTGCGTGAATAGCTGAAGTTGATGTGTAGTGGGAATGCCATGCAAGCAATGTCCTTCCTCCAGATATTGCACCCACTCTTCTTGACAATTATGCCAGTTGTCATTGAAATACTTAGTCACACCAGGATGGTTCAAATCTATTAGTGAATCGTAGCATTCTTTATACTGTTCAGGATTTTTTGAGGATACCAGTTTTTTGAATGTACTCAAAATGGTGTCACGGTCACTATAGCTAATTCCCATCTCACTAGTAGTTACATTTGACTCAAAGGTTTTTAATATATTATATGGGCAGTATCGTAGCTTCGCATCTGGAAACTCCTGAGCAAGTAATTTTCGTTCTGTAAAAACCTTATCGGTAAGAACTATTTCAGTGCGCGCCCAAGAAGGATTCTGCGACTTGAAAACTCGAACCATGCACGCAACAAAGTCGGGATTCTCATTTTGCATGATGAAACTGCCTACAACTAATCCCTCACCGTTACCGTCCGCTGTTAATAAGACATACAGGTGTATATGAGATTGTGTCATCTTGAAAGTGCTATCCATAACAAGCAATTCTGGATATGTGGAAAAATAGTTCCTCATTTGTTGGTTCTGGAAAAAGATGCCCTGGAGAACATTATTTGCATCAGTGAAAGCATGCACATGAGACTCTGCTTGACTTTCCAAAAAGTCTACAACTTCCGATAAATCGCTTTTAGTTGATGTGCTTTTCACGTTTGAAATATCGCTCAGTGATAGTTTTTTGCCAGTTTTATTTTGCATGTAATCTTTCACTAAAGCTTTGCTGCACTTAAGCGTTTTCAATCTTAGAATCTCCTTCTTCTCATCAGTATTAAGGCGTCGCTGCTTTGGGAGTAATGAGAACATTGCTTTGTCTAAATCATGGTTATGTGTGTTTTCCACTTTGGTTAGAATAAGCTTCTGCCCATCTGGAGATAGTCTGAAGGTAAGCCGCATAGGACAGTCGTCTCTGAAGGTGCTGAAAAGAATTACGACAAATAGTATGACTCTGTATTTCTCCGGTGTTTTCAAGTTACATGAAAAACTCTAACCGCAACGAAATGAAAGTACATCAATAATGTAGTCAAAAGGTTTTTTGGTTATGGCTTAAAATTAAATGCTGGTTCTTGAGCTGTTCGGCCGGTGTCGACACACTATTTCCTTTTCCTCCAATTTGCCGCTCCTCTATGGGGTGTTTTCAAAGTTGGGACTTTTCTTTTCAGAAAGAACTGCCTTTGAAATGACAAAGCTAATGTATGATGAATCAGCAGCAGCAGAATGGCAAGAAAACACTTACTATTCGTTCGTTACGAAGTATTGCGGTCCTGTTACTGTTACATGAGTCTTATAGATATGTTTCGAACTTAGCGCCCCGAAACAGAAAAGAAAAGTGTTTCTTCCTCAATTTGGACCATTTAGGTGTCCAAGTCGTCCAGCGTGTCCACTATCAGGGCCGTTCATAGGGGTGTGCACGTTGTGCCAGCACAAAGACCGTCAAACAAAGAGGCGGCCGCAAGCCGTCTATAGATATAGTGAAATTTACTTTTTAATTATAAAAAAAGAATTAATGGCATTTTATTTATAAATTCCAAAATGTGACAAACCTACCGAAATTAGGCTTCAAACATCAAACATGAAAAGCTTCATGGTGTGTCCATACTTTACAGGGCGTCCATTTAGTGTGTAATTCTTCGGTATCTCGCAAGGTATACCTGATAGAAGAGAATGTCAAATACAAAAGTTATTTGGTTACTTAAGACGCATACCAAAAAAATATTTTGAAATATACAGGGTGTTGCGGGAAAGTAGGATAATTAATTAGATAATTTTATATGGAACCATAACTTTTTTTAAAATGTTTCTAGTTCCCGTCATCGATCTCTATTTAGCCCTAAAATATTTTTGAGATCGGTTGCGACGTTGCCAAGCTATAATTTATTTTCTATTAATTTCCGGATTTGCAATAAGATTATACAGCAAGTTACTGGAATACTAAATGAACATGATTTTGGATGTTACCAGCAATGTGCATCTACAGGGTGTTTTGGCAGAATTTTAAATTACGGCAATTTGAAGGTCATTCTACTATGTTTTTTTAAATGTAACACCCTGTATGTTTAAATCGAAATATCTACTAATACCCTATCTCGCCTTGTAATATCTTTTTTCGTGTTTGCGACGTTGCCAAGTTATAAATTATGCTTCCAAATTTTCAAATAAATATCTCCGAGTTTTCGTAATAGAACACACTGTATATTTTATTTAACATAGGAATACTCCCTAGTATTGGTTTACGGCGTGAAGAAGTTTTAACTGGTGTTCCTAAAATAATAAAACTGTTTTCCTTGCACATACTATCTATTTCGAATACCAGGTCTGTAAAAGGAACAGGAACCCTTAAATATCTTCAAAACTTGCACAGCTAGAACGAGAAAATCAATACCTGCAGGTTTTCGAACATGCAGAATTCAAAAATTCTAACAGTAGTGTTATTTACCACTTTTACGTTACAAGTCATAATTTTGTTATTTTAAATAGAATCCTCTACTTGTTTTTAAGATCTCATAATTTCAAAAGTTTGTTTATATTAATTGCTGAGATACGGCAACACCGCTTTTTCAGTAAACAGTACCGGAGCGATTAAATATTACCAAAACTGCCACAGCTGGAGCGGTGAAATTCAATACTTGGGGGTTTTTGAACATACAGAATTCAAAAATGCGAACATCGGCGTTAATGGATCTACCAATTTTACCTTTCACGTCATAATTTTGAATGGAATGCCCTATTTATGAAGTCTAACGTAAAATTGGTAAATCTGACAACACTGATGTTAGAATTTTTGAATTCTGCATGTTCGTAAACCTGCAGGTATTGATTCTCTCCTTTCAGCTGTGCAAGTTTTGAAGATATTTAAGCGTTCCTGTACCTTTTCTGACCTGGTATCCGAAATAGATAGTATGTCCAAGGAAAACGGTTTTATTATTTTAAGAACACCAGTTAAAACTTGTTCTCGCCGTAAACCATTGCTAGGGCGTAATTCTATGTTAAATAAAATATACAGTGTGTTCTATTAATAAAAGTCGGAGATATTTGTTTGAAAATTTGGAAAATAATTTATAACTTGGCAATGTTGCAAATGCGAAAATAAAAATATTACAAGGCGAGATAGGGTATTAGTAAATTTTTCGATTTAAAATAAAACATACAGGGTGTTACATTTAAAAAAACAAAGTAAAATTTCCGTAATTTAAAATTTTGCCAAAAACACCCTGTAGATGCACAAGGCTCGTAACATCCAAAATAACATTCATTTAATATTCAAGTAAATCGCTGTATAATATTATTGAGAAACGTTAAAGGAATATATCAATTTGGACGTATTACTTGCGACCTTGCAAATCCGGAAATTAATAGAAAATAAATTATAACTTGGCAACGTCGCAACCGATCTCAAAAATATTTTAGGGCTAAATAGAGATCGATGACGGGAACTAGAAACATTTTAAAAAAAGTTATGGTTCCATATAAAATTATCTAATTAATTATCCTACTTTCCCGCAACACCCTGTATATTTCAAAATATTTTTATGGTATGCGTCTTAAGTAACCAAATAACTTTTGTATTTGACATTTTCTTCTATCAGGTATACCTTGCGAGATATCGAAGAATTACACACTAAATGGACACCCTGTATACTTTAGTAATTCTTGCCGACCGTTTGTTTTTTGTCTTGCTAGTCGCTAAATTCACAGAAATATGGGGATATCTATTTCTGTTTTTTGAAAAATCCGTCTCAAGGCGGCCGCCATGCGGCGGATTGTTTAATCTGTTTAGCGAAAATGTTTATGGTTTCGATAGGGGGCAAATAAAATAGCGGCTTAAAAATTTGGGTATAATATGAATTAAAAATGAAATCTGTGAAAATTTAGATTAAAACCAACTCATAAACGAATACGCAAGTAAAAAATCTAGAAAAATATTTCTCAAGTAAAAACGATTAGGTTTCTCTTCCATTGTGACCTAAATATACATGATTCATGCTTAGATATGTGCCCAATTTTCCTTGTTTCATTTCATCTGTTTTCTATTTATATTTGTTATCGAAATAAGTGATGAATGTAATATTGATTTTTGTGTTTTGTTCTGTCATGTTTTATGTTGTACATTATTTTGTTTAATATGTTACATTATGTTTTGGGAAAAGAATCAAGTCAAGTTGATTGACTCAGTACCTTACACAAATACAGGGTGGGCCAAGAGTGCGTGGACGGAGGATTGTGGGCTTACTGAAAAATATTTCAAAAATCTGTCACTTGACCATGTTAGGGACCCTTGAGGGCTATAACGTAAAAATATTTTCACTTAAATTTTGACGTTTATACAGGGTGATTCATATCAAGCATACATTTTTTTGAATGGAACCCCCTATATATTATTGCATATTTGGATTCCTTGTTCAATTCTAGTGTGACTTTATGTATCACACATGGAACCTTAAACAAACCGTTTAGGCGCAAATCACCATTTTTGGTATAAGTAGGTATCAGAAAAAAATTGAATATCGCAGCGATTATAAAACTTAGAAGGCCGTGACTTTGCGGTACGACTAAGTATGAAATGGGTCGCCTATGGTCAGACGGCTGAATTTTAATTCTTTTTGTACTTGGAGAAATCTGTAGATTAATTAAGGAAACTTCAATCACAGATAACTTGATTTTTTCAAATGGGAATGCCTATTTTGGTTTATAGAACTAAGTGTAAAATTTGATTACCTTTTAAACAATATAGGATTCTCAGTATCAATCTTTTTGGTTTTCATTTTATTTCAAATTTTCAGTCAAATCGGTGTTTTTCAATTTTCCTCCGTCCAAGCAACCTAGCAGGCCATGAAAAATAAACAAAAGCTCGTTAATATGGAAGAAACCAACTAACTTAGTAGAAAGATGCAAACTAACTAGAGCAACGAGGCAAGATTATGAAAATTTCCTACAACATATTAACTCTAACCGGATACAACAGCGGCAAGAAATCTAATGTCAATGAGTAGCTGGGGTATGACAGAAGTGTTTGTTTTTCACAGCCTACTAGATGTTGAGGTCTACTAGAGCTTGACAACTTTCCAAAACGATTAAAGATTTTGAAACAAAAAACGGAAAACTGCCAGCGATTTTTGCTTACAGTGTAACATGTTTAGAATGAAATTTCACATTTAATGGGATAAAAAATTAGTCATTTCCGTTTAGTGAAGTCAAAATTGAAGATATCTCCAACTGGAGCATTCTGAACATATTAAAATAATTGCTAGAATTTTTTAATTACGCTATGTTGTAATTGTGATTATTTCATGTAGTTTTCTGCAAACTAAATTATATTTTACAATGCAAACAGACTGCAATTCAAGTTTACATTTTCAGCAATCTTGCTAATAAGTAGAAGTAGCTACTGGAGAATTTGAAGGGTTCCAGTCAGAGGTATCATTACTTTTGACTTACGGAAATGGCTACTTTTTTATAGGATTAAACGTGAAAATGTATTCAGAAGACAAAGGTATTCTACTGCCAGCAACAATCACTAGTAGTTTTCCTTTGATTAAATATTTTTTTACTGACTTTGGAAATTGGATAATAGCTAGCAGGTTGTGAAAAATGAGCGTTCTTGTTACCGCTATTGTTTCTGGTTAGAGCTAATATGTTGTAAGGAATTTTCATAATCTTGCCTCGTTGCTCTAGTTAGTTTGCATCTTTCTACTGAGTTAGTTGCTTTCTTCCATTATAATAAGCTTTTGTTTATTTTTCATGGCCTGCTAGGTTGCTTGCATGCAGGAAAATTGAAAAACACCGATTTGACTGAAGCTTTGAAATAAAATGAAAACCAAAAAAGACTGATATCAAGAATGCTATATCGTTAGAAAGGTAATCAAATTTTACATTTGATTCTTTAAACCAAAATAGGCATTCCCATTTGAAAAAATCAAGTTATATGTGATTGAAGTTCCCTTAATTTATTCTCTGATTTCTCCAAGTAAAAAAAGAATTCAAATTTAGCCGTCTGACCTAAAGTGGCACATTTCATGCTTAGTCGTGGCGCAAAGTCAAGGCCTTCTAAGTTTTATAATCGCCGTGATATTCTATTTTTTCCTGATACCTGCTTATACCAAAAATGGTGCTTTGCGCCTAAACCGTTCGTTTAAAGTTCCAGGTGTGATACATAAAGTCACACTAGAATTGACCAAGGAATCCAAATATGCAATAATGTATAGGGGGTTCCATTCAAAAAAATGTATGTTTGATATGAATCACCCTGTATAAACGTCAAAATTTAAGTGAAAATATTTTTACGTTATAGCCCTTAAGGGTCCCTACCATGGTCAAGTGACAGATTTTTTAAATATTTTTTAGTAAGCCTACAATCCTCCGTCCACGCACTATTGGCCTACCCTGTTTATTATTTTCCCATAGCATCAAGGGTGTTCTGCCGCTAGGTCTTTCTTTCACTGGTCAATAGATAGCATGTTATGAATGAATACAACAACATTTTCAGTTTTACAACCTCCTATAGAAAATGTAGAAAATGATCACGAACCCCTAAAACGCCTAAAAAAGAAGTTTGAGCTGTTGTTATATTCTTAGTTTTGTTATTGCTGCGCGGCAACTGACACTATTTCTATAAACCATACGCGTGTTCCATTCTCGCCACGGTAGTAATACTGTGTCAGAACTTCATTGAAATCAATTCAAAAGCTTCCATGTTACACAATACAGATCGATCCAAGGCAATACACGTACCTACGTAAGTATACGTCAGAAAATTCCAAGTCCCTTGGTTTCTGTAATAGGCTAGGCAATGTTCAGATGGACCTAAAGAAGTGCATTATGCCGTTAGGTCTTTCTTTCACAAGTCAATGTACAGTCCGGTTTACACCCCCAACCACCCCAATTTCACCACAACCCAAAAAATTATAGCAGCACTCCCTACTGTGTGACCATCGTAAATTGGACTGCGCGGCATGAGGAAGGGTAGTGTGAGGTTCCCTCAGGTAGCGATCGCCATTTCCTGTCGGGTTTAAAAAGGGCGAGAAAACATAAGTATGTATAACGAACATTAAATATAGTCTGCTGCGATTATCCAGTTTCTTTTATATACCAAAAGAAAAGAAAAGATGGAGATAGGATAGAACTATTAAGAGTTATGGGAACGTCCATACTTCTTTCACCAAATTGTTTTCGCTGGTCAATTTACATTGGTCACACAGTAGTACGACCCCACAGCATATTGCTACCAAAACAGACAGGCAGACAGCCTGACAGACAGACCAACGGATATCAGAAAACGCCCAAAAAGCGTTATTATCTCGGAATCGAAAATGTTTGCGATCACAATCAATACTTCCCTCACCTATCGCTGTGGAAAGTGAAAAGAGCGGCATTTTCATGTTTGCAGAAAGGCGGTTGAGGAGCTAAGAACGGTCCTGTCCACTATGATGTGAATACAAATATCCTGTCTACTTAGCTCTTCGCACGAGATAGACAAATCGACGGAAGTCAGGGTGAATACGGTCAGGGAAACGATGAACATACACTCGCGAAATCCGAGAGATATTTTGACCACTTTCACTTACACTAAAATCATGTCCACCAGTTCATTATTAGTTATGCCAGTTGCACCACTTTTGGTGTGACGAGTCTGATGTAGCACGAAAACATTCGAGAGAAGTCAAACGCACGCTGCTACGTAGCTACGTACATCTATGCTGCGCTCCATTGTAATCTGGATATTTTTGTTTTTTGCCTCTGCCATCTAATCGCACAGGGATGGAATCAAAAATGAAGATTTCATTTCGGTTATATTATGTTACTGGGAAAAAGTCACTCACTTTGGCAAGTACTATATGTCCTTTGAAGAAAAGTCCCAACTTAGGAAACACCCTGTATGCCCTGTATAATCTACACAAACGAAGCTGGTTAAAACTAGACCACAATTGATCGACAAAATAATATAAAAAGGTCTAAAAAAAATTATTTGCTTTATATTGTCGATTTGATATTTTTTTGCCTTTTTATTTAAAATAATCATTACAGAATGTCCCACGACGATTAAGACAAGCAATATACTGGAACTGGGCATTAGTAGCGAATTATAATTTTGGGGGCGTAAATTGGAACAAATATAGTACCTTTTTTTATTATTGTGTCACCCAAGGAGGTATCTGTTTTTGATCACGTGACACAATAATAAGAAAAGATACTATATTTGCTCTTATTTACACCCCCAAAATTATAATTCGCTACTACTGCCCAGTTCCGTTATATTGCTTGTCTTAATCGTCGTGGGACACCCTGTACATTACACTATTGCGTAAATGTTATCGAAAGTTCAGATAAAGCCGAAAAGTATATTATGTCGTTTTTTCTTTACAGGGCAGTGCACTACGAATACAACAATATTTTTCACTTTCATAACCCCCCCACGCCCAGTTTTCCTCCTCTACAAAAATGTGGAAAACGATCAGGAAGCTCCAAATCGCCTAAAAACGAAGTTAGAGCTGCTTTTATATCTTTAATTTTTTTATTATTGCTACGCTGTCATTGACACGATTTCTAAAAACCATAGGCGTATCAAAATTTTATTAAAATAAATTCAACAATTTCCACTTAACACAATACAGAACGATCTAAAACAATGCTCGTGTCAGAAAATTGAAAAATTCCCTTCTCTGCAACCATTACTAGTATTACTACTAAAGACTCTTACACTTTTTAGATGAATAAATATTCGATACAGAATACATGCACTTGCTTCTTATAATATGCGTTTTGTAAATATTTACATTCTAAAAACTGTATTAAAATAAATACACCGCCCTCAGTTTTTCGCAAACATACTTTTATCGCCATTGATTTTAAGTCCGTCAGTGACAGATGTAAATGCGATAGCCTAAAGCCCAGTTAATTTGACTTGCTACTTCAAATCTACTAATAAACGCGGACGAAAGAGTCTGCAGGGTGATCCATTTTTTTACTAAAAAGTGGACCCGCTACAGCGGGTCTTTAATACTCCATAGAAAATGGTTTTAAGGTGGAGATTTAATATATGTATATGTTGGATACAGATGCCGAATTCGGCCCGAGGCCGAAATAATTAGACATTTCGCGATCTGTCCAAACAAGATTTGCCAGATGCCAAAACAGTGAGCGATTCGGCACCTGACCAACCCATTTTAGCTACGTCGCGAAATGCGCGCTTGTGCATTACGCCGTTGCCGATCGACACATAATAAACCTAATTTATGATGTGGTCAGAGGACGCTTAGCTGCTCGTAATATTAAGGCAGTTGTTTTATAAGAAAAAGATGGTTTGTATCAACTTGGCACATCAATGGCGTTTTAAAAAAACTATACGCAAGAAATGAATCAGTATCAATAATACAGTTGGACTTGATATTTTTTAAAAATTTTTATTGTGCGGTCTCCTCAGATATACCAGTTAATACAAAATTCAGTTTGGGGAGAATTGCCGGAAAGGAATCTGATTCTTCTCAAGGTTTTAAACGATGCAACTGTCGTAGTGGATTCAAGTTACAGAGTGTCAAAGTTTGTAAAAAATAAATTTATGATATCCCGTATCTTGCTAATATTAATCATGGGACTACCGCCCCCTGCCCCCCGACGAGGCGCCATGGAAATGATAATTATCGTGTAATTAGTGCTGACTCAGTATCTTATTACTGCGAACAACGCTGCCAAAATACAGAAAAATGTCCTAAATATCTTTAAGAAATTAATGGAACAGTTAATTTTTTTCCAAAATTTGACACCCTGTATCTTAAGAACGCAAAGCTGTTGCGCAATCATGTTTATATAAGATTTCCTCGTTAAAATCATCTTTTCTATCGAGTGTTAAAGCCCTGCTGCTGAAAAGTGGACCACCCTGTATATTTCTCGATCACCCACTCAGTTTATATAATTGAAAATGGAGGAGACAGGAGAAAGAATTATAAAATTCTATCCAACTTCTAGTATATCTGATAAGGACCGGTTTCTCAATGTCCAGTTAAATATATTTTTTATCTGCAAGATAACAGCAACTGTTAGATAAATTGTTCAAAAAATTGAAGGCTAAACTTACGAAGTCACGAAAATCTTATCTGACAGTTGTATCCATAGCAACGCTATCTGGCAGATACCTATCTGACACTTTAACTGAACATTGAGAAACCGGCCCTCCAACCTATTCTGATAATCTGTGCCGGCCCTAAGGACGACATAACAGCTGATTGGCCAGTAGTACAGACGCCAGTAGGCCCGCTATCTATCAAATCAATGTCACAAATTCTCAAACTATATCTTTGAAAATCTAGTGTATTCTTCTGGTCTGTACAAACGCAAAAACACAAGAAAAGCATTTGAATAGTTTGATGTTTACCTGCATTTCCGCTTTCCTTCGCCTCTGGATTTAAAATTCTGCCCGCCTTTGTAGCAAGCATAAGTGAGCAAATAGTAAATCAATTCACGATTAGCGTTATTGCACTTCTTGGGGCAGCTTTTAAGCATTGTAGAAATTTTTTTGGAGTCCCTCTTGTACAATTGTATATACTGTTCGTTTTCAACATCCTTAATGAATTCCTCCAAGTCTTGCAATGATTTAAAGGCTTTACCTTTCTTCAAGCCCGGCATTCTTGAAGATTCCTTTTCTTCAGTAATTCTATAACTACAAAGGAACAATCTCACATAACCTAATTTTAGTTATCACGTAAGACACGACACATTACTTATGGCAAGTTGGAAATTTTGAATGTTTTAGAATTCTGTTAGTTCTGATTTCAGTATACGTATATTTAAGTTACTTCACTAAACATCCGAATGTCGTAGATACACCACACAACCATAATCGCTACGAAAATTGGGATGGAGATGGGGTTTTGTGGAACCTCATATTATATATATTCGAATATTAAAAGTATTCGACTACTTATTACTAGGAAACTGAAATTTTTCCAAGATCTTTGAATGTATTTGTTAAAATTTGGCATTCCACATAAGTCTAACTCCTTAAAATTGCCCACTCCAATTTTGTATAGTGCCTTCGTTCTGTGATTTGTTCATTGTGAATGAACTAGCGCTTTTCTGTTTTTATGGAAGCATTGGAAATAGCATTTCATTAATATAGCTCACAGCTTTTTTTAGGCGTTGGGAGTATTCAGACACAATACTTCTCAACCCTTCTCATGATTACCACAAAGTGTTTGGGAAGTGCGCGGAGTACCAATGGAATTTTGTCCACCGCTTTGCTTTGCCCATCTTTATTCAAACACAAGTAATATTGACGTTCCTGGACATGAAATGTCGTTTTGGCATCTGTTGGGCGAAAGCTGAACAGCTGAGATTGCTGCGACATCTACAATTTCAAGCCTTTGTCGAAGAAATCTAATGTAAGACTTAAGGGGCACTCAAAGTCACGTAGCGTTACAGTGACCGTAGCGTAAAGTACCCCTCATAGTCACGTAACGTAAGATGTAACGTAACACTTAAGAGAAAAATAAGCACATGTGATACCATACGAAAGGGTGCATAGTGCCGCATGCCGTAACGTAAGACAAAAAGTCCCCTCAGTCACGTAACGTAAGATGTAACGTAAGACTTAAGAAAATTAATTTCGGAAGTAACGGGACATCAAATGAGAAACGATGTCGGGTGAGAGGATCCCTAGACATCGTGGAGAAAACTCGCGGTAAGAAATATGCTATTATATATTTCTTACTTCTGAAATAAACCAAATTTATTTCTTACGTTACGTCTTACGGAATCGGGTGAATTCGGCCATGCTGGTTGTTTTCTATGCTGTGGGCTGGCGTTGGACATGTGATCAAGAATCTGAATTACCGACAGGTGATTTGAACCGGCTTTTTTCAAAACGTTTTCACACCATCAGGCCCGGACCAAGTTTCGCAGGAACGGCTGTGGAGATGGACAAGCAAATTGCAATAGTTTGTTCAAGAATTTGCTTGATATTTTGCAATCAGAAAATTAAAAACCTCTTTTAATTGTGATTTAGAAGCTTCATTCATAAAAATATAGGGAAGAGTATCAGTAGGTACGTTTTGGTACATGCACAGTGCTATCGTGTTTTGAAACGTACTGAAATTGATCCAAAAGATATACAGAGTTCTATAAAAGCATTCTAAAAAGCAGTTTAAAATGGCATAAAATATCATAATAGACTTGTATCAAAATAAACTTTAATAAACTGACAATAGTGCCATTAGACAGTTATGCACCGCGCATAGTTCATTTCAAAACGTTTTGAAAGTGACAGCTGCGCCGGTACTCGTGTTTCACTGTTTCTATGCACTATTATGTACTAATTATATAATCGCGTGGCTTCGTAAATATGTCAGCATAGTACAGGCACAACATAATAAACAACCAGCACAATAACTCAAGTTGGTGGAAATTACACGCGCATCCCCACTTTTGAATGGGTTTTTTGTAGGGATGGTAACGGTACTTCGATACTTCTGCATTAATATCGAGTTTTTTTGTCATCGATACTTTTTGAGGCATTCCAAGCTAGTATCGATAATTTTATATCGCTATCGAAAATAATTATATAATTATTGAGGGGTGTAATCAGTTGCACAAAATGCTCTCTACGAACCAAACGCGCCTATTTCGGTAAAAAATATCGAGTTGGTACCGGTATCGATATTTTCATTTTCGCATCTCTACCCAAACTTGACAGCCGTAAAATCATCCAAAAACCCTCCAAAGGTCAAATTTTGTGGGAACCATTTTTATATAGGAAATCCTCGGAGATATGCTGTGGTACAGGTATATAGTACAGTAGGCACTTTGTGGTAGGCACCCGAAACTGCCAGATTGTCATGGTGATAGAAACAAGTTTCTATCTATTTTAAGTTAACAGTACCGCCCCATCCCAAAAATCTGTCAAACGACCTTTAACAGGATACATTTTGAAAGCCCGTGGAAGCATAGTAACTATCAGCACCACGTATACAAAATCTCACAGCGTATGCCTATGCATTTTGTGTCGGCAAAGAGCAAATACGAGCGTCGACGTTGCGTCGATGGTGTCCATCGACATATATGCCCCTTTTGACAGATACCCAAAATGGCGGCATGGGCGTGATTTCCGCCAACCTGAGATATTCTGCCGATTGGTATGCTGCGGTAATATTAAAGACTCAAGTAACGAAATGTCAATGTGACATTTGCAGTCAAGGCGATTTTGTAGGTGAATTTTAGAGTACGGCGTTGTCAGGCTACCCCAGAAAAATAGATAAATAAAACTACAAGGTTAAGACAGAAATAAAAAATTTAATTAGAAAAAATCAGACTTTTGAAGCTTGAGTTTATAACTGAACAGTAAAAAAATGGAATTTGCTTTGTTTTGCAGCTGTTTCTGGTATGTGACATAGTTGTTGTTTAATATTCTTCGGCTCCTTCACCCTCGCCTTCGCCAGAGTCCATGCCAACCTCTTCGTAGTCCTTCTCGAGGGCAGCCAAATCTTCGCGGGCCTCTGAGAACTCTCCTTCTTCCATACCTTCGCCTACATACCAGTGGACGAAGGCACGCTTGGCGTACATCAAGTCAAATTTGTGGTCCAGACGGGCCCACGCTTCGGCGATGGCAGTTGTGTTTGACAACATGCACACGGCACGTTGTACCTGAAACAAATAAAGCACATTGAATGATGATTGCAGGAAACACACTCTAAAAATGCTGAAGCAACATCCCGCAAAAGTGAATAAATTTTCGAACGACTTTTGCATATGATAAAATTGATACCAATGAATGTAAAAGTGATTTCAGCAACAGCTATTATTTTAGCAAAAATTCAAAAGAGCAAAACTTGAAGAACAGAGTGCTGAATCATTGGATATTAGGATATCAGAAATATACAAATGCGGAAGTGACGTATTCCCGTGTTAGCGAGGAGGCGTGGCCGCCTGTTCCCTTTATACAGGGTGTGTGTCTAAGATGAGGGAGATAGGTCCAAAAATCCAAAGGTCAAAAGGTCCAAAGGTAAGGTTTAAAGGTCACCATAAAAATGAATTTCGCATTTCCAATTTCCTTACGTTACCTTTAAAACAGTAATGATTGAAAAAGCAAATTGAAGAAGAAAGCTTGCGCTTTGTCACCTATTTGGACTTTTTTTGATATCATGTTTGGTTCTTAAATTACAGACATTAGAAGAATGTATGATTTTGCATTGGAGTTTTTTTGCACACTAAAAAACTTTTTTGAGAAAATCGCAAACAGTTGTCATTCATTAAGGTCTTAACTATCACCTTCTGAAATACAGTGTATGTAGTTTGAAAAAGTGAGTTCTGTTCGAAATTGGAATCTGTGTTCTAACATGGCAAATACATATGCATAACTGTATATACTCAGGCCCCTAAGGATGATGCAAAAATTACTAAACAATGACTTTCTAAACTATACTGCTCCAACACTATTCAGACTATTCAAAAGCAGAACTATCCTTCTGAATAAAAACCACATACTCGAAAATACAACTTTACTGATGTTATCGTCTATTTGAGAAAACAATGACATTTGTTCCAATTTACTCTTCAGAAATTGCACAAACAGAATTATTAATAAATACATACCTTAGCCAAATCACCGCCTGGCACAACAGTTGGTGGCTGGTAGTTGATGCCAACCTTGAACCCGGTAGGGCACCAATCAACAAACTGGATGGTTCTCTTGGTCTTGATGGTGGCAATGGCTGCGTTTACATCCTTTGGCACCACATCACCTCTGTACAACATACAGCAGGCCATGTACTTGCCATGACGGGGGTCACACTTCACCATCTGATTGGCCGGCTCGAAGCAGGCGTTGGTGATCTCTGCCACAGACAGTTGCTCATGGTACGCCTTTTCGGCAGAGATGACTGGGGCATATGTGACCAGAGGGAAGTGGATACGTGGGTATGGTACCAAGTTGGTCTGGAATTCAGTCAGATCTACGTTTAGGGCACCATCAAACCTGCAATAAAACATTACATTAGTGAAAGGCAAATGTCTATGTGAAAAAACACTGGGTTTAAATGTAGCTATCAGTTATAATCATAACTATGTTCAAAGATTCTAGACAATATTTAGATTTAGCTTTATTTGCACAATATTTTATTCACATTGCAAGAACTTGTTTTTAGGTACAGATATCCAATCTATTAATTGTTAATACTTTGCAAAGTAAATCAAATAGGTGTTAACAAAAAATAGGAGCAATTCTAACTCAAATACCACTATGCTAGCAGTAATGTTAATTCTAAACAAATAAAACTTTTGATATACATTACTCTTGAGAAAAAAATACTTGCAAGAAATTTATTAAGAAGAAATTGTGTGATAGGGATCATGTGTCCATAATTTTTGTATAAAAAAATTCACTAGCAACTTCTAAGATCCTGTCAGATTTTTCTCTTTTGGAATAATTATGATAAATAATACAAAATGTTACCTTAAAGAGGCGGTGATGGAGGAGACGATCTGGCCGATCAGTCTGTTCAAGTTTGTGTAGGTTGGTCTCTCAATATCCAAGTTACGTCTGCAGATGTCATAGATAGCTTCGTTGTCAACCATGAATGCACAGTCAGAGTGTTCCAGGGTGGTGTGTGTAGTCAAGATGGAGTTGTAGGGTTCAACAACAGCAGTAGAGACCTGTGGGGCTGGGTAGATTGCAAACTCCAATTTGGATTTCTTGCCATAGTCAACAGAGAGACGTTCCATGAGAAGAGACGTAAAGCCAGAGCCAGTACCTCCACCGAAAGAGTGGAAGATTAGGAAACCTTGAAGACCTGTGCACTGGTCAGCCAATTTACGAATTCTGTCCAATACCAAGTCAACAATCTCCTTGCCAATTGTGTAGTGACCACGGGCATAGTTGTTGGCAGCATCCTCTGCAACAAAATCCGTTTTCACTACAGGTTAAAGCATCAAAAGTCACAAGGCGCATGTAATTAATATTTTGACTGAACAATAATAAAAAGTAAAAAACTCATATGATCTTATCTCCCGGTTTATGTATGCCACCCCCCATAAGTTAAAAAAAGATTTACTTATGGAAAACACCTATTATTTAGGGTGTTTTATTTCAAATAATGAAGTTAGACCACTTTCTATATCATTTGGTGCATTATTAGCATCACTCAAAAAGTACATATATTATAATAAAAGGTAAGCATTATTTTTATCTACATTGTTAAAATACTCCATTTCAGAACCAAAATTCTATAATGTTACTACTAACTTACCTTTTCCTGTGATCAACTGCTCTGGATGGAAAAGTTGCCTGTATGTGCCAGTCCTAACCTCATCTACTACAGTGGGCTCCAAATCTACAAACACGGCCCTGGGTACGTGTTTGCCGGCCCCTGTTTCACTGAAGAAGGTGTTAAAGCTGTCGTCTCCTCCGCCGACCGTTTTGTCAGATGGCATCTGACCATCAGGCTGGATGCCATGCTCCAGACAGTACAATTCCCAGCAGGCATTACCTATCTGGACACCAGCTTGGCCTACATGTACAGAGATACACTCACGCTGGAAAGAGAAAGAAATTACTTTGTAAAAATTGTAAAAAGTTTAAAAAACATGGATATCAATTTCTTTGAAACGCGCGCGTTTAGTGTTTACTGATAAAGATGGTGAGTAAAATAAGTCCTTCCAACCATCTACCTGGGGGACTCGCATATCTGATGAGCGAACAGTGCTGGTACTTTGACATCAAGCACAATAGCTGGGCGAACAAGGGAAGACCAGGTGGGGAACCTCATCGGACTGTTAAGGAAGGTCCCATTATCATTTTGCTGTCCATGCATCATTTCCCTTTCCCCCCAACAGGTGATTAAAAGACAATAAACAAGAGATTATAAGAGACATCAATCTGAAACACCTAAAAACGAAGTTGATGACTTAATATTTTCAGTTTTTTGATGATTATTCAACTGCCTCAGCAACTCTCCTCAAAAACTACCAATACCAAATGAAGGGTCCAGAGTCCAGGGGAAAAACAGCATTAGTCCATGTTTATGCGAAATTGAGCTGACTGTCTCTCCTTATGGCATACTGTATTTACTATCAGATAACAAAATCGTTAAATGGTGAAAACAGCAAAAGAACAGCTACAAGACAATTTCTAGAATTCACGTCAGTAATAACAAAAAGTAGTCCTATAATTAAAATTAAAGTAGCTTCCTTTCTGTCCACTAGGAACACAAGTAAAAGCATACAAACAATGTAAAAATATTTGATACTAAGGACATACAAAAGATTACTCTAGACTCACACAAAACAAATATTTATTTATATATTTATTTCCTAACGGGTCAAGCCCACTTGTCTAATACAGTGAAAGTTCTAAAAAATTTTTAAAATTCTCAATACAATAAAATATTAAAATTGAATGGGAAAAAATACTACCTACAATATCTTAAAATATAAATGATAATACAACCATTAACAGTACATAAAAGAAATGAATAGAAATAAGCAACAACAATACTTTTTGGCATTTTATAAAGTTAGGCATTTCATGGTTCGCACAAACGGTTTGCAAGGACCAAAGAAATCTAAATCAGATAACTCACTGCACAGACGGAGGGTACAAGAAATAAAAGTGGTAAGCATAGTTAGTTCAATGATACTCTTGATGAAAAGTTTGTGTAGTACAGTGTTTCGGATTACAATACAATACAATGGAACATATAATCCAATTCTGGAAGTTAAATAGGGACGATCAATGACAGACTTTATGAGTTTACTTATAAACTGTATAACTAGGTCTTTCAGTTTTCTTCTACTAGAGAGAATTGCTAAGTGTAGTGATCTGGATAAGTCAAAATAATGAAATTCATTGTTGTATCTGCAGAATCTTCTCTGGACTGATTCAATCCAATAGATATGACATGCATCATAATTAGGACACCATACTGAAGTAACATACTCAAGGTGTGATCTGACATGAGAACAATACAAAGTTCTAATGGCATTTAATGGTTGAGATTGAGAAACGTTTCATAAAACAAAGCATGCATAATGCTGTATTGATTATGTTGTAAATATGAGCTGAAAAATGAAGATAAGAGGTTATTGCACACCAAGGTCTTTGATGCAGCTCAATGGACTGCCATTAATGTAGACAAAATTATTGATGTTTTTAGATTTACAGAATTCAATAATTTTGCATTTAAGAGCATTAAGATCCATGCCATTGGCAAGGCACCATTGAGACAATCTGTCTAGACCTTCCTGTAAGTGCAAAAGAATCTTCTGGAGTGGTTATTTCTAGAAACAACTTCAAATCATCGGCAAACAAAAGAAAAAGGCATTGCTTAAAATAAGATGAAATGTCATTGGTAGAAATATTGAATAGTAGGGGGCCCAGGTGGGAACCTGATAATACTGAGATAGGAAAAGATCTAAAGTTGTTAAGGTGTGCCATTTGAGACCTACCTGTGATATAGCTCTGTAACCATTGTAAGAGAGAACCTGAGACACCCAAGTTATCTAATTTTTTATTAATGCTTTGTGGCACACTCTGTCAAGCACCTTGGAGAAGTCAGTGTAAGTAGAGAGTATCTCTTCACCCCTCTCCAAGGCGCCTCTCAGGATGTCCACATAAGAATTAGTTCAGTAGAAGAGTGTTTTTTGAAGCCAAACTGTTGGAAATAACCAAATTTGTGAATAGGTACCACAGAACAAATTTCCAGAGCTCTGGAAATATACTTTCGTGAAGAGATTTGTTAAAGATTATATGTAGAGAACAGGATAGAACAAAACAGCAGTTTTTTAGGAATATTGGGTGAACCTTATCAGGGTCCAGGTCCTCTGTACTGGTTAATATTATCAAGTTCAGATAGATATCAGAAATTGCAATAGTAAGATGACATAGATTGTGAGGGCTTGAAGATGGATGATCTGGCACATGCTGTAACAATTACTCACTGAACAGTTTTTTGTGTCACCCTCATGAAATTTGTTAACACCTGTCGCTAGCCAAAGTATCAAGAGGGAACGCCGGCAAGTTTCTTACAATAAATCATGGTATATTGATGTATATTTTTACATAATATTGTATATTATTTTGTAGCTCATTAAATTATAATATCAGTTGAGTATTTATGAAATTCAATTGTTACAAAAAATTAGGGGACAATTTTTTTACAGGGTGCAGGTATAAATGTTGGAAACCACTGTGTTAAGAAAATTAGAATCATTTCTCCTTTGTAATTGAAGTAATGACTTGTTATCTATTTATTTTATTTATTATTATTTGTTAAATGATGTGATACACAGCATAACAAACAAAAAAGTCAAAGACATGTAGGAGATTAAGATTAAAATTAAAATTCTAAATATACACATAAATAAAAATACAATCTGTGGCATTAGGCAAAAAATTCATCCAAGCTGTAGAAGGTCTTTTCCACCAAGAAACTCTTCAATTCTTTTTTTTATTTTGTTTGCCATGAATAATATATCTACTTTGACTAATAATAAAATTGTGGATCAAGTAACTGTCAATAACAGATTTTCACACCTGAAGGCAATAATATTATATAAAGAGTAGTGTTATGACTCATCCTTACTATAGTTAAGACAGCAAAATAATTTTTCGTCAGCTTAATATATCGTCTTTTTATAAATTCTTTGAAATCAGGCAATTGTCGCATTGTTTTCTGAAATTATGAATAAATATGCTGATAGCTATGTTAAGCAAGCAGGCAGTAAACAGATAGTGTAAATATTTTGCAGCAAAGATTATCAGCCTTCAATTATTGCAATGCAAACAGGAAAATATCAATGTCATATGTGGGCATGCCCACATAGCATGATCATGTGGGTAGTCACAATGAAAAAGAAAAACCAGATGGCCTACATACAAGTGAAAGATGTAGGTAGGCAGCTTGTTTTAATAATACCATTTATGGAAATGCTCAAAAGTGGAACAGAGAGATTGCCTTGGTGAGATCATCATGTGGCTGGCTAGACTGGTTAGCCAAGCTTTACAAGCTGGCTCATTTAATTAAAAAAGGAATGGAATGAGTCATGCTATGGAGATAAACAATGATGTGATTATTTTAGCAAATGATTGAATATTTATATTTTTTAAGTATAAAAGTATCATGTTAGATAAGAATCCATCAATCAGGGTTTAGTCACATAGGCAGAAAGTACAAGTTTTGTGGAAATGTTTTCGAGACAATTTGCTACACAGAACCACATACAGAAGATATCAAACTGCCATACTTTTTTTTATTTTCTCAAAAATCAATTCCATCAGATCAAAAATGCTTCCATTAGAAAAATAATTTTAATTTTCTCCTTATGTGTATAAAGTGTACCCATCATTACAAGTTTTCCTTTGATATGAGTCCAGCATGTGTTTTTATCAAAGTTTCAACCAGGGTTATAAATATTGTAGGTGCAACAGAGAGTTTTCCACAAGGCAAAGGCTCTTAGTGTTGGTTTTTGTGAGATCAGCAAGCTAGCCCACTTGCTAGGTGTTGCTGTTCCATCACTTCTATGACTACTACTTAAACATGCATTGCTCAAATGAAGGGTTGCCATGGGTCCAGGGCCCAGGTGCCCCCAGATTTGTCCTAGCTTGAAGGACATTTTAGTCCGGGTTCAAAAATTGTTTGTGCTGGGCTTTTGGTTATTTTATGTTTTGAAATGTTAACCATGTAATTTATATAATAGAAGTCTAAACTTTAAAAATGATTAGTTTTGTTGCTTAAAGGAACTAACTGTAAATGGCTGCTGATAGAAATTTAAAGAATATAATTATTATTGAGTTGAAAGATTTGCAAGACTGAATACTAAAATGGTTTTAAAGATGTTTAGGCTAGGTTTAATATTTTAATAAGGTTTTGCTTTCACAACAGTGTGTTCCATTTCAAAAATAAAAAAGGTTGACTATTGAAAAAAATTGTAAGAAATAAGGTTTTGTTAGGTACATTTAAAATGGTAAAAAAGGAAATTTTATTTTAACATCTGAAAATGAATATAAAAGAGATTTATGACATTTTCAACTAATTCTTATTACAGGGATTATGTCTTTAAAAAAAACCTGTTTGACATACCCAGGCTCTGGACTCCCTGGTTGCCATATTCTAGAGATGTCAACCCTACTCATTTGAGTGTAATTTTAATGTTCAACACATATTGCAAATAGTTTTTCAATATGAATTCATTCATTTCAAATGCATACGTTTTGTATATTGCAGTTTTTCTACTTGGTGTATTTCCGTAAACATAATTGTCAAAAACATTCTTACTATTTCGCTAAAATAACTACAACTACAATCATTTTATCATTACAGAGAAGTTCAATGACATTTTCTGAAAATAGATCCCTTGGAATTTGAAGACGAGACTACTTTTTTAATTCTCAGGTCATTAGTCTGTGAGCATATACCAACTCAACCTCTAAAAATAAACATGACCACACCCTATCAGTAGCAAAGTTTATTACTCTTGTCTCCTACTGGAGATGGAGACAATGTTATTTTGGTAGAAAATGGAAATTATACTGTTACTCAACACATGTCCAGGATTTATTTGAATATGAACATTTTTGGTAAATTGACTTAACGTTGGAAAAACATAGATTCCAAAAAAAATATACCTATGCTGAGCTGTATTACCCGAGCTTAACAAATTTGTATTGACTGTGACTGAAGAGTAATCGAATCCCCTCTATTTTCCAATATTTCGGTTAAAGGATTGACAATACAGTTTCTAAATGATGACTGATGATTAAAATACAGAACAACATCCTTTGCTTCATATTTTTATTATAACAGTGCAAAGGCACTTTTTTAATTTATAATAGATATTTATCAAGGATACACCATAATAAAAAAGTGTATGTTTTCAGGTCGCATACGACAGCTAGCAGATTATATAGAATAATTGGTAGGGTAATGGAGTAACCCTCTGTAGTAATAATAATAATAATGTAGGTTCATCTGCGACTTCTGAGAGGTACCTACATCAAAAGAAAATGCAGCTAAACAAAATGGCGGCATACATGAGGAAAAACCGTTACGTTCAAAAAAACCGTTACAAGATAGAAATTAAAAAGAATATATGATTAGAGACAGGTATGCAAAAGAACAATAATTGAATTCTAACCGAACATGTAATCTGGAATGATTCATGCCTTCCATCATCAAAATCAATAGAATGAGTCAGTAGTCACGAGTCGATACCAAATAAAGTTCAAATCCTACCTAAAAGACCTATTAAATTATTAGAATGTTAGGGTGTAGGTAGTCCTCAGAGGGTTGTTAGAACTGGAGGATAGGTAAAACCGTTATAGATCCGAACTCAAAAATTCAAATTTTGGGAGAGGACGTAAGGGTGTGGCCGGATATCCAGAAAAGACTTGAGAAAACCCCAAAGCGCATGTTTAAACTGCAAAATATCGGCTCAAAAATATTCAATTTCATTTTGAGGATAGAATACTGCAGCTTCTATAACAAATTTAAGACAGATTTTCTACAAATGCCGGGTACAACATGGCAGCCGGCGCTGCCACGCCACATCATCGGGGAAACCTTTTTATAAGATACATTTTCGGTGTAAACGATAAATATGTGATTCACTTACCATCTTTGTTGTTAAGTTGAAGTTGCAAACGTTAAATTAACAGCTAAATAGCTCGGAAAATGTTCAGAAAAGCTAGTGATGCAGCTCTCCGAACTTGTCACGATAACAAACCACAGACAAATGGCGTCGGCTCACTGCGACGCTGTTCTTTTATATAGAGGTCAACGCGCATGGCCGAGCATGACCAAAAAGCGCGACTGCGGCGTTACTGTGTTGTCAGTTCACAAGGATTTTCTGAAGAGATTGGATTTTATCTTCTCATGTACAGCGTGTCCGAACAGATTTTGCATTTCAAATAAACTACAACTCGGAATTTGGTTGACATCTAAAAAACAGAGTACCATATCAACGTATCATTCAAACCTTATTCTGTCATCATCTCCCGTAAAACGTGCTGAAACTAGGCAGTGTGGAAAATGACCTAAAAGAGGGATTATTAGTTGTATTCCACAATGAAATAGGCGGGGCTTTGAATCTTCAAAATAGTTATCCAATCATCTCATTGATTGTTGACAGTATAATGGAAATGCTGATAAGCAAAAAAAAGAAATAGATGTAAGGGATCGTTATTGTTCGTTATAGCTCGAGCATAAAACCCTTCTGGGGCATACTCCAACACGCTATGAAACAACCGCACACGCACCAGGCGACAACCGTTATGTTGCTTAAAGTGTTAAAAATATTAATTCAGTTTTTTCTGGCAGAGGGTCCCCCCCATGCTATCCCTAGCTACACGTGTACATTCAAAGCATTATAAGTTTTTTATTTTCCATTTCCGGGTGTTGCGACTGATGTAATCGTTATACTCTATTCTTCGACTACTTTCGAATGACATATATAGCTTGACCACAAATACTTTATAAAAAAGGTATGGAACTTTTCGAAGTCTTTTTTAGATTATTAGGCTTGAAATTTCAAAGTGGTGAAGGCAACTAGCCGAGTCGATTGACGCTTCATGAACTCTCATTCAGTTACACCCATTTTAACCTCAATAACTTAAATATCAGTCCTGTAGAATTTCACCTGGGAATTTCCTCAGTCTGGAAATGGCCACAGAGTCACCGTTCGACTCAGGACCTCAATTAATATTAAATGGAAACAAAATTTCTGCCGTATTATGATAAGTTTATTGTTTTTTTTTTTTTGGGTGTTGTTTCACCTTTTTGTTTTTGAAAATTTTGAAATATTTGTAGTAGAATTCGAGTGTGTCGTTTTGTCAGATCAGCTTCAAAACTACTTTCACGGTTCGCGCTAAAATTGTGGTACACACAAAAACTATTTAATAAAGATATGTTGTCAATTAAACATTTTTCCCTTCTAACGCCAGATAAAGTCTTAGGGCGTGGCGATGCGAAACAAAATTACGCTTATCAGATCCTGAAAATGTTAAACACACAAATAGCATGAAAAGAGGTGTCTTGGGGGGTAAACTTCGTCAAATAAAGTTGGTTAAGGACCAAAAACATAAATACTGTGAACATGTTTCTTAAATTTGTGATTATCCTGACTGTGGTCCACTTCAGTGTAATACAGTATCTCACTGGCACCGAAGTTATATTTAGACCTAAATAACACTACATGGAAGACAGAAGATTTTGCCATTTGCTGAAAATTTGTTGAAAGCATAGTAGTACATGAACACGATAGCTCGACAGCTGAACGATTACTTTGAAGAAGCAGCTTAATATACGATGATGGGTAGTCTGAATTTTGAAGTAAAGACTATTGTGAGAGTGCATAATGTCAGGTCGGTTTGTCTTGTTAGTGGAAGAAAGTAAATTTGTAAGTGTTTTCGTTGATCTGATCAACGGATGTACGGCCATAGTTTATATTATGTAGTAAGGAGTGTAGGTATAAAATAGAATAACCCGGTTCTTGCACGCTAAATGTGAAAATGTCTAGTTGCGAAGTTGCGTGTGGAATTGCCTAGGTAAGATATACTGGGCCCTATATGTATATCCCTTATACTTTTTCAAATGCAATAAAGAAATATATAACTAAAGTACAAGGATCAGAGGCCAAGTTTAAAGACATTCTGCAAAATAATTCAATTCAGATCTTCACATAATTTCTAAAAAATTGGCATAAGTTCAAGCGGAAATTGAAGTTCAATTCAGAAAAAACACAATACATGCTTGATGCTATAATGTAAAGAATTTTAGTCAAGAAGCTTTGAAATATCAAGTAGAATTCAAATTTATACAGGGTGTCCCATGACGATTAATACAAGGAATATATCGGAACTGGGCAGTAGTAGCGAATTACAATTTTGGGGGTTTAAATTAGAGCAAATATAGTATCTTCTCCTATTACTGTGTCACCCAATGAGGTATTTGTTCTTAACCACGTGAAATCCGATTCAAAGTTTTTAACGGGACACCCTATAGATTTGTGACTTTTTGTGTTACACCCGATAAAACAATTCCAACAAACTAGCACACTTGGGTCTAAAGTGATTAATTCAAGAGCTACATGTACTTAAAGGATGGTACCACTACCATTGATTATAACATGAGTATCCTACAGTTAAATTACTTTGATAGAGCTTCATAATGGTAATGGTACAGTCCTTTAAGTAGCTGTATCTCTTGAATTAATCACTTAAGACCCCAAGTATGCTAGTTTTTTGGAATTGATTATCGGGTGGAACACAAAAAGTCACAAATATACAGGGTGTCCCATTAAACATTTTGAATCGGACGTCACGTGACCAAAAACAAATACCTCATTGGGTGACACAATAATGAGAAAAGATACTATATCTGCCCTAATTTACACCCCCAAAATTATAATTCGCTACTACTGCCCAGTTCCGAAATATTGCTTGTCTTAATCGTCGTGGGACACCCTGTATATGTTATATATTGTTGTAATTGAGGAAAAAGGTAGGTTATTTTTAGCAAATAGCAATAGCAAATCTAAGGTAATAATATACAGGGTGAGTTTTTAGTACCGGTTCGGTAGATAACTCCACTATATTGTAGGGGATAGCGAAAAAAGTTGTATATAAAAGTTGTAGCCACGGATTGGCAATTCCAAAAATCGATGAGACCTCTAGCGGCAAAAATCTACACTGACAAAACAGGTACTCGAATTTCAGACGGCACACAATTAACATGCTATTAACCGTTTATATGCCGTTTGTGTTTCTTCATTCAATCGTGTTTTCGAGTTTGTGCTTTGTTAATTGGTATATAGTGTGTTAGAATATTTCTTTGGACCTTCTTCATACGCTATTATCAAGAATATGGCATCTACATCAGGCTTCAAATCAAGAAAGACTAGCAAGTTTAATACAAACTGTAGTGTTTATGGTTGCCACTCCAAAAAAGACTATGATAAAAGCATTCATTGCCACGCATTTCCTCCAAAAGCGTGTCACAGCGTGCAGGATACCTGCTATCCTCCATATTTGTTTACAAACGCCAGCGCCCTCATCGGTAATTGGAATCGCCTTACTCAGAAAGTATTTTGATTTACATAGGGTGATCCATAACTATGTGGTGATGCAAACATGCATTTTTTTAAATGACACACCCTATATATTATTCCATATTCAAATTCTACTAATGATTTCCGTTCTTCCAATATAGGATTTTATTACATTATACAGGGTATTTCAAAAGTTATGACTATTTTTATATCCAAATCGCAGTCAAATGGACGTACTGTATATCAAAAATTGATGCACCAAAAATCATTTTTTTACACGGATGGATGAAAAATATCCTCTAGTTTTAAAATCGGCTATAAAAGAAGCCCGCGTGCCCGCGACGCATATTCGTCTACAGGGTGATGTAGAATGCAAAATCTAGATTTTCTCTCTTTTTTTTAAATGTAACCCCCAATATTTTATTATACCAAAGAATTGCTTTTAATATGCTCTTTCATCTTTGTATAGCACTTGTTATGGTTGCATTCATTAGTTTCTGAGATATTTCGATTTTTCTACACATTTTAAATATACCTTCTATTTGTTCACTAAAATTTATTTATTTTCAGAAAATACTATCAAATTTTACTTTTTCTTAACAAACAAGTAAAATGTAAGGTCATAATAATACCTGATCAAGTCAAAACACGGATTTAACGAGATAATATAGGTCAAGTGTGCTGAGGAAAGAATTTTATAGACATCATGCATAATTATCAAGCAGATCTATCAGGTAGGCTATGAAATATTAAACGGCACAGTCCAAATAAAACGACTCTTCAATCTTTCAAACGCATTAGTTTTAGAGTGCCTCCGTTCTGGATATTGCTATTCATAGTTGATATATTCTAAAGGCAAGTAGGCAATTTCTCAAAGATTCTCCTAAATACCCTAAATCCAAAAATTAATTTTTTAAGCTCGTTTTTCACACAGTACGGACTTATTGAGCAGGTTATGAAAATTGTCAATTTTTCAAAGCCTACCTGTTAAATGTGCTTGATAATTATGCATCACGCCTACAAAATTGTTTCCTCAGCATACTTGACTTTATTATCTCGATGATTCAAGGTTTTGACCTCATCAAATACTATCATGACTTTATAATTTAGTTGTTTGTTGAACAAAAAACAAATTCGATAATACTTTCTCAAAATAAATAAATTTCAGTACACAAATAGAAGCTATATTTTAAATTTACCGAAAAATCGTAATATCTCTGAAATTGATGGACGAAGGTACAACAAGTGATATACAAAGATGAAAGAGCATATTGAAAGCAATTCTTTGTTATAATAAAATATTAGGGGTTACATTTAAGAAAAAAGAGAAAATCTGGATTTTGCATTCTACATCACCCTGTATACGAATATGCGTCGCAGGATGTTTTAATAGCCGATTTTAAAACTAGAGGATATTTTTAATCTTCCCATGTAGAAAAAATAATTTTTGATTCATTAATTTTTGATATACATACAGTACGTTCGTTTGGCAGCAATTTGGATACAAAAATGGTCATAACTTTTGAAATACTCTGTATAATGTTATAATACCCTATATTGTGAGAAGAGGAATTATTAGTAGAATCTAAAAATGGGATAATATATTATGTATATGGGGTGTCTCATTTAAAAAAATACATGTTTGCATCACCACGTAGTTATGGATCACCCTGTATAAATCAAAATATTTTCTGAGCAAGGAGCATATCCGTGACTACAACTTTTATATACAACTTTTTTCGCTATCATCTACAATAGTGGAGTTATCGACCGAGCCGCAATGCAATAACTTATTCACAGTTCACATGGTGGATATGTCACATATATGTCACTTTGCTACTTTGCTAATAAATTATAAAAATGTCGACGTATATTGAATTCAAATTCTTTAGAACTTTTCAAATTTGAAGCGTCTGCCAGAAGTTAACCTGGACTAGGGCTTATAGTGGTGGGTGTCCTACGCGTTTCGTTCCGTTTCGCCCTCATAATCAAACCAGGAGCCCTAGTGTATAACTGTATAGATCAGTAACTTTATATTCACAAAATTCGGGGACACCCAGTAGATACGGTAAGCTTCTTTACTACATTACAACTTGACGATTTGGCAACGCCGCCGTCAACCGTCAATTCCACATATGGTCAAAAAACGGATTTCTTTGGGGTCGTCTGGCCTTCCAGCGGCGCTAGCCTACGCCGATGACGTCATCGCAGACGGATTCCATTCAAAACCATTTCTGGAAGAACTGGAAAATTGAGGAGGCGTGAGTGAAGTCGCATGAAACAACAACATATGCTAGCTAATGTGGTTATTTTCATTATTTTTATACGATGATTAGGTATAGGGATCTTCTGTCCACAATAATAAATAATATAAATTATTATTATTATTTTAAATTTGAAAGAAAAGTTAAGACTGTATTAGACTACCATATTTTTGAAATCAGATTTGATTTCATTTCTTGAACTGCTCAAATAGGCTAGTGTAATACACGAAATTGTTTCAAATTGACATTGAACCAAAATTGAGATGGAATTTTTTAGATATACTTACCTATCTAATTTTTATTTGTTAATAACTACATAATCGATCATTTATAGGTATTTGAAATAGGACATGTAGGTATAAATATATAACATTCCTCTACCTAGGTAGATAGGTAGGTACCTACCTATTTAGGCAATCCAACTACGATCCATCGTCGTTGAGGGTTGAGGCAACCATTGAACCATTATATAATAGGTACCTACCCAGCTATCATAAACCATTGACTAAAGAAGTACCTACCTAAATGGTTTAACCCACGTTTAACCCTTAACTGGTGGTGGTGACAGGGCCGTAGCTCGGTGTTGACCATGGAGGAGCTTCATGGTGACCTTAGGGGGGTTCATGTATAAAAGGATATGCAATTTCTTAATTTGCTTAAAATCTGTATAGATTGTATCGCTGCTAATGTGTCATGAGCGCCGAGGGATTGGTTATAATAGTAGAATAAATCACTAAACTTGGAGAAAGCATCCTTGACTATTTTTATTTTGTATTATTTTAGTAGTTATATCATTCATGGGAATACTCATGGGGGGGGGGGTTTGAACCCCCAAACCCCCCCTTATATACGGCCCTGGCTGGTGACATATTGCTTTCTGTAACATTAATGGTACGCGCACATAAATCGGCATCGGACGGACGGTACGGATCGGATAAAAATAGGTATAGTAGAGCCCAGAGATATACCATTTGTGTACGTTTTGCGCTATATAAAAACTGCATACCAACTCTTAGTACAGTTCATCATTTGGAATAGATACAGTTTTGATAATATTCAATGGTTACCATTATTTTACTTTCGTACTCGTAACCAATTCATGGAATGTGCTTTTAACCAATTTTCTAACAAAACTTAACCTTTTAGAATGGTGAAAATGAAACACTAAGTTGTATTTGAACGTAAATCTGTCGGATGACGTTCACGATGTATATTTTGACTGAACTATGATAAGACTGACACATTCCAGGATTATTAGCGACTCGATCGATGAAGAGGACCGGACTTAGTCAAATTGTTTAGGCAGGTATTGCTACCGTTATTGACAGCAACGCCAATCTGCTTTTACTTTTGTGTGTCACTTTTCTGTCTGAATCGGACGTTTTTTTCGGAAGTGTGACAGCTAGAGTATGTTTCGGCCTTGGGAAGATAATGGGATTTCACAGCGATGTGAATTACCCTGCAGCAGTGAAGCTACGTCGGCGGTTTGTCATTACGGTGGTGAAAGTAGTGACTATAGTACGGACACTGATAATGAATTTGAACAGAGGGAGGTGGAGGTAGACCAATTAAAACCTCACAAAAGGTCACATCTTAGCGCAGATGCAAAACAAATAATACTAAATGATAATGAACTAACGAACGATCCAGAGAATGAAAATAAGGGGAGTATGATCAAAAAGACGTCAATTCTAACACACGTTCCATATCCAACAGTATGTGAAATTTTGAGAAAGGGGCCACAAAAGAGGAAGCGTAGGTTTGATGCTGGTATTTCAAAAGAACTAGATCCCACGATCACAAAATTATTGAGAAATATTGTGTTCGAAAAGTACAAAATTAATGAACTACCCACAATCGAATCCGTTCAAAGACAATTGGCTAGAATGAGGTAACAGTATCCAAGGAGTGCATTGCAGCGATGGATTAGGAAGATTGGGTTTAGGTACAGAACTGTGAACAAAAGAATGGCTATAATGGAAAGTGCAAGGATTGTGGGATGGCGGCACGATTACTTGCATAAGATAGAGCAATACCAGAACGAGGGGAGGTCAGTGTACTACCTTGACGAGACCTGGTATGATACCCATGATACCGCTAAAAAGGGATGGACCGACGGTACAAAGAAGTGTTAACTAAAAGGCGTTCCACCAAATAAAGGATCCCGTATAGTTATCTTACACTGCGGATCATCTGACGGCTAGGTCGAAAACGCACTCAAATTATGTGGAAAGAAAATTGAAGACTGCAATATAGACCACAAAAACATGGACTCGGGAATATTTGAGCAACGCAAGCTATTACTCCAGACAAAGGTACAAAATTCCGAATTCAACGTTATCGAAGGCGGAAATACAAGATTTTCTCATAAAACAGGATTTGTACTTTGAAGAAACTTACAAAAAAAACTGAATTATTGGTCCTCCACACTGAACAGTTTGAGAAACAATATGTCATAGAAAGCACAGCTAAAAAGTATGGTCATGATGTCTTAAGGTTGCCTCCCTATTTTTGCATTTTCAGTCCTATAGAATTAATTTGGGGACAACTAAAACAACGAATCGAACGTTAAAATTGAGTGTAGAAAGGAATAATTTACCATAATTATGGTTTATATGATCATATTGAAATGTTAATTTATATTATATAATTAGTTACCTCTGCCATATATTTATCAACAGATAATAAAGTTTCAAACGTCTTGTTCAACCAACTGATGTATGAGCACTTTATTGGATGGAATGAACATTTTCGTTGTTGCCCACTCCAACAAATTCGAACGCCCAGTCCGACCCCGTTCCCTTTCTCTGTCGGCACTTTTTTGCGGAGATCCTCACTTTGTAAACAAATGGTATATCTCTGGGCTTTACTATACTTTCTATGAAATTTAATGGACTAGCGCACATATATGTGCGGAGTGCGGACGGTAGGCATCGAATTTTCAAAATCCGGCGAGAATATAGCTACTATAGGATTAAATGCCGGCCGACGGGACGCGTGCCGTGCGTGCCGATGCCGATACCGACGTATGTGCGATGCGATGTGGCTACATTTGTATTGTCCATAATGCGAAAATGGTCGTGCGCTTCCGATGGTATTCGGAGTTTCGCATGGTGGGTCTGTGCATGTAATTTACCCACATCGCGTTCTGCGCATACAAAGATTACCCGGAAAGCGGTGTGAGAAATTAGCGAAATCCACAACGGGTTCTGGGTATACAGTTCGGGCAGTGGCCGAATTCGGTTATTGAGTACAACATATATATACCACGTATTTACCGGGTGTATATATACCGCAATTTATTTATCCAAACGTTGGCTATTAACCCGCCATTCCTGATGACTGGGAAAAAGATTTTATTTACCTACTCGTTGGGTATTTACCCCACCGTCCATCACTGCCTATTTTTAGGAGTTTTGTTTTGTTTTGTCTAAGGCCTCGTGTCCACTAGCCTAGCAAATAAAATTGCTAGAGTTACTCTCACAAATCACTTGCGTAGCGTGTGCATGACGTCATTAGCAGAATTACTTGCACACACAGTTGTTACTCTGAGCTTGCACATTAAGGACTTGCGATTTGCTGAGAGCTTGTGTAGTGTACACGGTTACTCTCAGGAAATTAGTTTGTCACAAAAATTTCGAGGCTGTTTCGAACGTCTTGCAGCAAGGAGTATTGTAAATGAAATATTGAGAAGTTCAACTGGACGAGAGAAGACACGTCTTTTAACTGAAAATTTTGAATTATATCCTGAATTATGGAATGTACATACTACTAAAAAGCAGAATGCATTACAAAAATTGGCCGACGTATATTTAATACTTCTACAGCGGAAATTCAAAGGAAGCTACATAATTTGAGAACCAACAGAGTGTGGAGAAAATTTAAAAAAAAAAGAAAAGTGGACAAAGGGACCGACGAAATATACATATCGAGTACTTGGGAGTTCTTTTGGCTCACTAAAGTTCATGTATCCCTAGAGTAGTTCTACGCTGAATTCACTTTCTCACCCAGCATTTTCTCCGCCTTTTACTATCTTTCTCTTGTTTCCTTTTTTATAATTAAAAAATTAAATTAAATTGCGAGAGCAATTTCCTAGATTAAATTTGCGAACAATTAAAAGATAGTGTAGACAAACAAGCAAGTACTTGCTACAAAAACTATCACAAGTTACTTGCAAGTGGACACGAGGCTTTATAGTTGTCATAATGGTCAAAACTCTAAGTTAGGCAACCAATATCGCAGAATGTAAAAGAGAGGAATAATGATTACTTTTTATTGGGTACTATATCATCAAATGGAAATATGAATTGTAAATGGGTATGTTGCGGTCTCAAGTGCAGACAAATAATACAAACCAGAATAAAAAAGGGATTAATCTTTTAAATAAAGCTCTTTTGAACTCCATGTGCACCAACTGAAAACCGAAAATTCCCAGTCTAGGGATCTAGGGACCCTAGACCTGAAACAGATATACAACTCTACTATAATACAAAGTGGGCTTGTTTTGAGGTGCCTTTCAAGTTTTATTTTCTAATTTCTGAGCAAGTAAAAACCTTATCATGATTTTTTGCACGTTTCGTTGAGGCCTGCACTTTGATGATACTGATTTTTCAACTTTGAAGGTGGTTTGACGGCGCTGAAGTGAGTATTTATTTATTTTTTGGGTCACTGTTCAGGCATTTAAATGGTGGAATGATGCTTACGTGATATGGATGTCGTTTTTATATCGTTTTACTCAGAAAGTATATGCTGTATTAAGAATTGAGTTTGACGAAGTGTTCCTAAAAACTATGAGGAAGAGCCTGAAAAAAATTTAAATTTGTTCTTGTTCGCTTTTTAGTATTTACATCTTCCATGAAAATGAATGTGCTTATTCTGAATTAGATCATTGGTATGAGATTGGTGCTATGCTATGCACAATCTGAAGCTAGTTTCATGTCGTATTCAAATTGTTAATATAGGTAATTTTGTACCTATAATCTGAACATTGGTATAAAGTTCAATATTAGCCATCACCAATTAGTTAGCAAGGAAGCTGCTGAGATGTTATAATTTATATATTTTTATAAAATAGTCAAATGCCACAGATCAAGACACTGACCTGATGTAATCATGAGGGACTGATCTATATGGATTTTAGGTTACAGCTTTAAAAAGACTGGTTCACAGTATCTCAAAAATTAGCACCCCAGAAAGGTTAATTTTCAGCAAAAAAATGAGCCATGAGAGGAAAGTTTGCTTTCTACTTCAATTTATAACTTATCATTTCCTCTTTTGGCTTTATAACAGTAAATCAGGAAATTTTGACTTGTAACTTGTAACGTGAGTTTTGCTCTATAAAAACAAAATTTCATTATATAATATGCTGATAATTGTCACCTGCAAGACTTTAGATAGTAGTTTTTTGATGAATCACAATTAGTCTTAAGAACTGATTATATTTTGACACCCTGCTGGATTATTCTTCAATAGGGTTGCCATCCATGCTGTATTCACCGTCCCCCCACCCCCCTTGTTTTGTCATAACTCAGAGTAACAACTGAACATAGAGGTAGTAAACAACTAATTCTAATAGTCCAACATCTTTTCTTACGTTGTCATATTGACCACCAGATATGGCAATCATAATTGTTTACTATCGTCTTAATTGTATAGTATCCAGAGATATTGCATTCTACATTAAAAAAGACGGTAGTTTGATGGTTCAGGAATGATTACAGCAAAATCAATAGATATGTTGACCTCTACTGCAATTCTGCATGTTTCTACATCATAAACGCAAATTCTGTCTTACATAAATTTTGAGGAGCTGGCAACATAATTTTCCTGCGATTTGTTTATGGTAAACCCGAACTGTCAAACGTTTGTTTTGTTTGTGCGTCTTATGTTTGGTCAGTAAATTCAAATTCACTATTTGTTTGTAACTGTAGTGAAGCTTTACGGACTTGCTGTGCTATATTCGAGTGTCGTTTAACAGTTTTTCGAGATGGGACAGTGCAGAGCAGTGTTTGTAACATGGGTTGCATTGGAAGATTTTTCAGGTTAGTTGGCAATGTTTGGAGGCTGAAGTGTCAAAAGATGATGGCTTTGAGCATGCCATGCTGAAGTGGTTTGTTTACTACCTCTATCCAGATCCGTAAAGACCTATAGTGTGTAAAATGTAAGCATCAATATTTCATGATGTTATTGTAATTAACTACTAACAGGGATCCGAGTTTTAATAAACACATTCATAACATTTTAATGATACTGATAGATACTAGAAATAGATAATTGTTTCACATTTCCAGGCATCACATAAATTATGTTTGTTGCAGTGATAGAAGATAGATAGAAGATGTAATGAGTAAATTATAAAACCAAGTGGATTTGTTTAGTTGTAATTTACAAACTTTTAAAAGAAACATAGAACTTGTGCAGATAGACTAGATTAGTACTGTACTATTGGAGTTTACCTCTGCTTGTATTCTGTACACAAATATTTGAAGTTTTATGATAATATTAATATAATTAGCTACTAGAGATATTCCCTAAATACTCCCTAGGGTATTTCGTCGCAGTGGTCAAAAATGAATTACAATCAACAATTTGGGTATAATGGATTATTTTTCAGCTTTACTCAAGCCATGAATATCCTGTTTTCATTTTCATCATCCTAAGTTCAGCTTATTTTGTTTGAGATTTGGTGCAACATAGGCACAGAAGATAAGGTTTAGGATAATTAAGTGCAACTTAAACACAGTAGTTCAAATAGCCATTAGTTAGTTTTTGATGTGTAAATGTCAAAGAATCATCTTACATCCTTCTTAATCTTAAATTTTTTAACAATGTACAGAATGTAGGCATCACTGGGTAAAATAAGCTTTTGAAGGACATTATTTTTTCAAAAACCATGATAACCAATTTGTGAAAATTACTTTAAAGTAATGCCTGTAAGAATTTGTTGCTTCACTCTGCTTTATTTTTTCAGATAAAAATATATTTCATATTATCTGTATCTCACTACATTCTCAAAATTGCACTGTAACCACTTGAATATTATATATTCACCTTCATTGATTAAAGAAATGCCTTTTGTTGCAATATTGATAAGAATTCAGAGATGAAGAGTAGCCTTGAGTCTTGACTAACTAGCTAATGAGCAGGCTTCAATCTTCAGATTGCAGTAGTAGCAAAAAATGGTGAGGCCAATGAAGAAAATGAAACTAATTGCTTAGCACAAACAATTAGTTTCATTTTCTTCATTGGTCTTACCATTTTTTGCTGAGCAATTAGTTTCATTTTCTTTATTGGCCTGACCATTTTACTTCCCACACCGATAGGTGAGGGGAGTATTGTGATCGCGAAAATTTTCGATTTTGAGATTATACGCTTTTTGGGCGTTTTATGATGTCTACAAAACGAAAACCCACGTCACTCATTTCCGTCGGTCTGTCTGTCAGTCTGTCGGTCTGTCTGTCGCGTTTTTCCTACCCTCGTAATATCAGAAAACGCTGCATGGATCGTGATGAAATTTGGGTAACGATATGCTGTGGGGTAGTAAGTAATGCTGCTAAAATTTTGAAAATCGGTGCAATGGCGGCGGAGTAATTAGCAAAAACAAAAAAAAAATATTCCTCAAACTTCATTTTAAGGCGTTTTAGGAGCTTCTGATCATTTTCTACTTTTTTTGGTGGGGGTGAAATTTTGGTGGTTGGAGGGTGGGGGGTTGTAAAACTCAAAAATAAGTTGTATTCATAATAGGCTGTCCATTGATTTGAATATAAAAAAAATGGAGTCAAGTTGATTGACTCAGTACTTCCCACACACAATGATGATACCATTTTATTATTTCCCATTGCACGAAGCTATAGTCTTAAATCCCCTTGCAAATTAAATTATCGCCCATCCGCCCGCAAAAACAACATCCAACACAAAAAACCCTCGTAAATAGTTTCTTGCGTCTCCCTCCTTTGGAACCAGAATACCACAGTTTTCTCTGCATGTTTCAACTGGACGATGCGAAATGATCAGCACCCTCCAACCCGTCTAAAAACGAAGTTTGAGCTAATTTTATGTTTCTGGTTTTTTTTATTATTGCTGCGCTGCCACTGACACGGTTTTTCAAAAACAGAGTCGTTTTCCATTCTCGCCGCGGTAATAAATTCTGTGTCAAAATTTTATTAAAATCGATTCAATAATTTTCGCTTTACGCAATATACATAGAACGAAATGAAGCAAAACTCGTATGTATATGTTAGGTGCAAACACCGATTTCGGCCAATGGACGGAAAATATGGTCAAAACGCGTTTTGGCTGCTACCGTTTTACCAATGTCCGAATTATCGCTTTCCGGCTGTTCAATGTAGCCCAGAACGCGTTTTGGGTCAACTACGATTGCCAGAACACGTTCTATATTCTACTACAAATAAATAAATCTCAATTATTTGCCGCGATTTGTTACAATATTTCCTCTGAGCTTAGAATCCATAACTAAAGTGAACAAAAATGAATATAAAGCACTTGTAGATCTTAGGACCATGAAAAAAAAAACTGAAAGAAACATACCTCACAATCTCTTATGTTCAGCTCCCATATGAGCGGAATGAATAATGTCAAATAACTCGTGGGTCATGCAAAAATAACGCAGTTCGGCTGTTTCGTCTGTCCTTCTTTCAATTAGCTTTTCGATATAGCCAATTTTTAAAATATCATACCTTTTCAATCGTTCTCTTTGTTTCGAAGATATTGTATCACCGTTATTTTACAAGCTTTTGCCGCCTTTACCTCTGTGAGTGTTTGGTCGTATCTTTCTCTTGTACAAATATTACTACGATCATTGCTACCACTTATGACTTTTTGCAGTTCATCATTAAAACGTAACCTCAGGTCTTCCATGGCACTCTCTAGCTACTGTCTAACCCGCACAAAGGTCAAATACTAAATGAATACACTAGCTCCAGAGGTATCGTTTACAGGCTGAGGCACTCACAAAATCCACCACGCGTTGTGGCAATCGCATTAGAACAGGACACGTTTTGGCAATTGTAGTTGAGCCAAAACACGTTCTGGGCTACATTAAACAGTCGGAAAGCGATAATTCGGACATTGGTAAAATGGTAGCAGCCAAAACGCGTTTTGGCCATATTTTTCGTCCATTGGCCGAAATCGGTGTTTGCTCTTAACATATATACAGATCACAAAATTGGTTTCTGTAATAGGCAAGCCAATGTTCGGATGTACCTAAAAAAGTGTAATATGCCGGTAGGTATTTCTTCTACAGGTCAGTGGACAGACTATTATGAATACAACAAATTTTTCAGTTTTACAACCCCCAACCGCCCCGATTTGACCCCACCCAAAAAAAAAATTGAAAATGATCAGGAACCCGTAAGTTGGAGCTGTTTTCATATTTTTAGTTTTTTTATTATTGCTGCGCCGCCACGCGTTTTCCATCATCGCTACGGTAGTAATACTGTGTCAAAATATCATTAAAATCAATTCAATTATTTTCTCGTTTCGCAATATAGAACGATCTAAAATAATACTCGTATGTATACATCACAAATTCTGTCCCTTGGTTTTTATAATAAGCAAGGCAATGCTCGGATGTACGTAAAAAGTATATTATGCTGCTAGGTTTTTCATTCAAAGATCAATGGATAACCCATTATGAGTACAACAAATTTTTCAGTTTTACAACCCCCCACCCTCCAACCACCCCAAATTCACCCTCACCCAAAAAAACGTAGAAAATGATCAGGAACCCCTAAAACGCCTAAAAACAAAGTTTGAGCTGTTTTTATATTCTTAGTTTTTTTATTTCTGCCGCGCCGCCAGTGACCCGATTTTTCCAAAACATACGCGTTTTCCATCCTCGCCGTGGGAGTAATACTGTGTCAAAATTTCATCAAAATCATTTGAACAATTTTCGCCTCGATTTTCGCGTTACGCGATATCGAACCATCTAAAACAATACTCGTATGTATACATCACAAATTCTGAGTCCCGTGTTTTCTATAGTAAGTATGCAACGTTCGGATGGACCTAAAAAAGTGTATCATGCCGCTAGGGTTTTCATTCACATATCAATGGACAGCCCATTACGAATACAACAAATTTTTCAGTATTACAACCCCCCACCCCCCAACCACCCCAAATTCACCCCCACCCAAGAAAAAGTAGAAAATGATAAAATGATCAGTAACCCCTAAAACGCCTAAAAACGAAGATTGAGGGATATTTGAAATTTTTCGTTTTTTGCTAATTACTCCGCCCCCCGTATAACGATTTTCAAAATTATAGGAACATTACCTACTACGACCCCACAGCATAACTCTGCCCAAATTTCGTCACAATCCATGCAGCGGTTACTGAGATTACGAGGGTAGAAAAACGCGAACAGACAGACCGACAGACAGACAGACCGACGGAAATGAGTGACGTGGATTTTCGTTATGAAGACATCATGAAACGCCCAAAAAGCGTATTATCTCAAAATTGAAAATTTTCGCGATCACAATACTCCCCTCACCCATCGGTGTGGGAAGTAAAATGGCCATAACTTTTGAAATACCCTGTATAATGTTACAATACCTTATTTTTTAAAAACGGCAATCATTAGCAGAATCTAAATATAAAATAATATATAAGGTGTCTCATTTAAAAAAATGTATGTTGGCATCACCACATAGTTATGGGTCACCCTGTATAAATCAAAATATTTCCTGAGCAAGAAGCATATCCTTGGCTACAAATTTTATATACAACTTTTTTTCGCTATCTTCTGCAGCAGTGAAGTTATCGTCCGATCCGGTACTAAAAAGTCACCCTGTATATAAATACACATACAAATATTGCTTTAGATCGTTGTGTATTGAGTAATATGGAAATTATGGAATCGATTTTAATGAAACTTTGCCACAGTATTATTACCGTGCCAAGGATGGAAAACGCGTATGGTTTTTAGGAATCGTGTCAGTGGCGGCGCAGCACCAATAAAATAATTAAAAGTATAAAAACTGCTCAAACTTCGTTTTTAGGCGTTTTGGGGGTTCCTGATCATTTTCTGTTTTTTTTTTGTTGGAGGTGATATTGGGGTGGCTGGGGGGTGGAGGGTTGCAAAACCGAGAAAGGTTTTTGTATGCATAATAGGCTCTCCAGTGAGCTGCGAAAAAAGGATCTAGCGTCATAATACATTTTTTTAGGTCCATCAGAACATTGCCTTGCTTATTACAGTAACTTAGGATTTTTTCTGTTGTATGTTACATATGCGTATTGTATACCCTGAAATTGATTTCAATGAAATTTCAACACACTATTATTAACGTGGTGAGGATGAGAAACGCGCATGGTTTTAAAAATCGTGTCAGTGGCGGCGCAGCAATAATAAAAACACTAAAAATATAAAAATAGCTCAAATTTCGTTTTTAGGCAATTTGGGGGTTCCGGATCGTTTCTGGTCATCCAGTTGAAGCTCGCAAAATAAGAATTGTGTCCTAGTTCCTACGGAGGGATTTAAGAAACTATTTATTAGAGTTTTTGTGTTGGATGTTTTTTGAGGGCAGGCATCAGGTGATGATTTGGTTGCAAGGGGATCTCAGACTATAGCTTCATGCAAAGGGAAAATAATAAAATGATATCACCGTTAAGTGTGGGAAGTACAGGATCAAGTAACTTGACTCCATTTTTTTTTGCTATGGCTGCAACCCCAAGATTGGAGCCTACTGATAAGAATACATAATATGTATATTATACATTATTTATAGAAATGGTTAAATACATTTTGTTGTGAATAATTTTTTCTTATAGACATCATGGCATCGCCTTCCCCTCAGAATAGCCCCATGCCTCCACCTCAGGCACCCAGCCCCATGGGCCCCCCTCCTTCTCAAAGCCCTGCACCACCATCACCTGCCCCTCAGGGTCAGTACCCTTCTCAAGGTCCAGCAGCGCAGGGGCCATCCCAGCATCCAGTACAACATCAGGGGCAACATATGTCCCAAGGAGGATATCCATACCAGGTAAGTCAAGCAAATTACCATCATATTATGTAGGCATCTGAAACCTAATATTCCAACATGTTGCAGTCTACTAATATGTATTTAAAATTATAAATGATCAGTTTATTGGGGGCTTTCTTTGTAATGTTTCAAGGTATCCACCAACACCACTGTTGTTAAAGCAGTGCAACTATATCTATAAAGTTTGCTAGTGTATGCTATAATTATATTGGGACAGTGCACATAGGAACGATCATTTAAAATAAACAGGACTTTATTTAAATAATCGGGACTTTACCTGGCAGGTAACAACAAAAGCTACAGCAAAAATTCTGATTAAATGTGTTCACCAATTGTAGTGTAATAAATTATACTAATACAGAAATCTTAGGCAACAACACTTACAAAGAAGTCTCACGTTGGCTTACCAACTGTGGAAATCGAGGGTCACCCCATAGTCGAGTCACCTTCCATCAAGCTTCTGGGGATCAACATCAACAATAACATGTCCTGGCACAACCGCGTCGTCAGTATTGCTAAAACGGCATCCCAGAAGCTTGGGGCTTTGTTCCGCTGTAGGAAACATATACCAGAGAAACTACTGCTGCTCTACAAGGCACATATCCGACCATCGCTGGAGTATTGCTGCCATGTGTGGGGATGCGCTCCGAAGCACTCTCTAAAGCTTCTGGACACTATCCAGAAGAGAGCAATTAGACTAATAGAAACGCCTAATCTCACAAAAGACCTCCACAGCCTGGAACATCGAAGAAGGGTGGCTGACCTGTCCCTGTTTTACAGATTCTATCATGGAAGATGTTCGAGTGAGCTCTCCTAGATAATAACACTAGAGAGGCCCTGCGAGCTCATCCTTCGGGGGTATCATCTAAGGAGGTAGACGCTATGCGGCAGCCGCATGTTTGGCGATTGGTTCTGTCAAAGTCAAATTCGCATCATGTAATGTCAGCAGATGCAGCAGCATGTCCGCAGCCGCAGCCGTAGAGCACAATATGCGGCAGGAAGCGACGTTACAGCGGACATATTGTATTCTAAAATTTTTAAATTTCAGAGCTACAATTATGAAAATATGAGAGCACACAAGACGTCGAAGTGCTTTTTGCGTAGAACGGTCAGAGACCATATAATACCTATTACCTACGCCCATGCCCCATTTAATATATTATACGCCATAGCATGTGATATTGTAACAGTGATTCATCCTCGATACTCCGTAAGAAGTTTTTAAACTTAATGTGACCACCTAAAGTAGAAAAACAGGTAAGTGAACTAATATTTTAACCGCTTGCTAATACCGAATCACGATTTAACGGTGGAATCTTTGTAAAAACAGGAATATTATATACTCGCTCATGTTGAGGTTATGTAAATATGTTTATTAGTTTATTTTATTGCCGAGTTGGGCCCACAACAATCAGAGAGATTTCTGCAGTTTTTACAGGTTTCCCAAAAATAAGACACTTGCAGAAGTAGTTGAGTTTTCTAAGTTACAGAAATTTCTTATACATTCTGAAGTGATTGCCTTATTGTGGCTACTCACTAGCTGTTATCTAACCTATCCAATTTTTAGTGGATCAGAAGCAAGAGGTTGTGATTGCTATTTCTGTGAAGCAGAGAAGACTAATTGGCCAGAATTGTAAACACATAATGTAGAGGAGTGTTCAACCTACATCATCTTTCTCCACAGAGACCAGAAATGGGGCAAAACATCTTCACAGATACCTAGGTAAATACTTATATATTATATATTGCACTCAAGGTTGTCTTACAAAATGGAGTCTCCATGCTCCTTGGATTTCTACCAAATATCTTTCAGTAACAAGCGCATGTAACTTTTTGTTGTTGATATATAATTTTATGTTTGGTAGCCTTGCGAAAGTGGTATACAATCCTAAAAGCTAGAAAGAAGTAGATATTGTTGTTTAATTTGTTGCTTCCCAGCAATACCTACAGTTTTGTTTTAAATATATATATTTGATTATGTCTGACCATACCACCAAAAAGATAACAATTATAATACACATTTATCAAAAGTTGAAAAATTATGTAGAAATCTCAGCAAAAATAACAAAGATAATTTTATAGAGGACTTACATAGTATAAAGTGGGAGGTATCGGAAAGTGATGTTGGTGTGCAGTGAAAAATTTTTCAAACTGGCTAGATATCGAAGAATGTAAACAAAAGTTGGATATACTCTATGTTTCAAGTTTTGCTGATAAAAAGTCTAAAGAAGCTTACAATGATGTGTGAAATGTTTACAACAAACTATTAGGTGATAGAAAAAATATTTTTAATAGAATTGTTACCTCTGAGACAAGATAAAGTGTGTGTGTGTGGAACATAGTCAGTGAAATTAAGGGGTATGCAATTGATTCAGATGTACTTATTCCTGGAAATTCAGAAAGTGTTGGAAAGGCATATATATATTTCAAATGTAACCAAGGACTCCCTTTTATACCCTTTTCATACAATATAGTCTAACCTAATATATAAATACCTACAGAGTTAATAACAATTGAAAAACTGCAGGAGTTGAGCCAAATTTGAAAAATAAACCTACAAATAAATTCAGCAGTGGTGAGGATAATTTTCCGAAAACCTCGCTGATATCCTGTATTTACCATATTGCTAGTCCATTGGTTTTCATTATCAATAATTGTTTAAAATTTGGTAAATTTCCAGAGAAACTAAAATCAGCAATACAGTGCTGTTCCTAGAATGACGCCAGGAAACAGTAAAAAAGCCTATACAGAACATGGGCCTGATGACCAGAGCAGTCTATGCCGATGACACAGAAGTAAGTATTAATATAAGTTTACAAAAGAGGATATGTAGCAGACATGTTAAACTATAGGCCGATAAGCTTACTCTCTGCATTTGTGAAACTTGTACTTCAAACAAAGGTATTGAAGCATTTGAGCAACTGCAACCTAATAACTGAAGCATAGCATGGTTTTATAAAAGGCAAGTCGACTACTACAGATATTTATCATTTTAATCGCCAAATTATTGCTATTTTAAAAAAAGGAAATATGCCCCTTGGTATGCTTTTTGACTATGTAGACCTTTTACTATTTAAACTGGAAAAGTATGGAATAGGTGGAACGTTTTTGCAGTGCAATACATCGTACCTCACATGTTGAAAACAAAAAATTATGATTACAAAAAATTATAATACCAAGCAATCAACAAACATCATTAGGAATCGCACAATATAGCATCCTAGGTCCACTTTTACTTATAATATATGTTAAGTTAATGATTTGTTCCTAGATATTGATAGTTCAGTTGAGATGATAGTTACCCAATATGCAGATGACACTAGTGTGCTTGTTACTGCTCCAATAATTTATAAGCTAGTTGGAACAAAAGGCCACCTTAGTTTTAAATGCTACATAAACGAACTTGTTATTATTCAAATAAAAAAATCCTAGATGCCAGGGTCCACCAGTTAAAATGAGCTTGGAAAAAGATGTTCAAATTCATTTAGTAGACAATAGTAGACAACACCAAATTCCTTGGAGTATATATAATATACAGGGTGGGCCAATAGTGCGTGGGCGGAGGATTGTGGGCTTACTAAAAAATATTTCAAAAATCTGTCACTTGATCATGGTAGGGACCCTTGAGGGCTATAACGTAAAAATATTTTCACTTAAATTTTGACGTTTATACAGGGTGATTCATATCAAACTTACATTTTTTTAAATGGAACCCCCTATATATTATTGCATATTTAGACTCCTTGGTCAATTTTAGTGTGACTTTATGTATCACACATGGAACTTTAAACGAACCGTTTAAGCGCAAATCACCATTTTTGGTATAAGTAGGTATCAGAAAAAAATTGAATATCGCAGCGATTATAAAACTTAGAAGGCCGTGACTTTGCGGTACAACTAAGCATGAAATGCGTCACCTTAGGTCAGACGGCTAACATTGAATTATTTTTGTACTTGGAGAAATCAGTAGATCAATTAAGGAAACTTCAATCACAGATAACTTGATTTTTTCAAATGGCAATGCCTATTTTGATTTAAAAAATCGAATGTAATATTTCATTACCTTTCTAGCGATATCGCATACTCGATACCAATCTTTTTTAGTTTTCATTTTATTTCAAATTTTCAGTCAAATCGGTGTTTTTCAATTTTCCTGCATGCAAGCAACCTAGCAGGCCATGAAAAATAAACAAAAGCTCGTTAATATGGAAGAAACCAACTAACTTAGTAGAAAGATGCAAACTAACTAGAGCAACGGGGCAAGATTATGAAAATTTCTTACAACATATTAGCTCTAACCAGAAATGATAGCGGTAACAAGAACGCTCATTTTTCACAGCCTACTAGCTATTAGTCAATTTCCAACGTCAGTAAAAAAATATTTAATCAAAGGAAAACTACTAGTGATTCTTGCTGGCAGTATAATATCTATGTCTTCTGAATAAATTTCCACATTTAATGCTATAAAAAAGTAGCCATTTCCGTAAGTCAAAAGTAATGATACCTCTGACTGGAACCCTTCAAATTCTTCAGTAGGTACTTCTACTTATTAGCAAAATCGCGGAAAATGAAACTTGAATTGCAGTCTGTTTGAATTGTAAAACATAATTTAGTTTGCAGAAGACTACATGAAATAAACACAATTACAACATAGCGTAATTAAAAAATTCTAGCAATTATTTCAATAGATGTTCAGAATGCTCCAGTTGGAGATTTCACTTTTGATTTAACTAAACGGAAGTGATTAATCTTTTTATCCCATTAGATATGAAATTCTAAACATGTTAGACTGTAAGCAAAAATCGCTGGTAGTTTTCCTTTTGTTTCAAAATTTTTAATCGTTTTGGAAAGTTGTCAAACTCTAGTAGACCTCGATAGCTAGTAGGCTGTGAAAAACAAATACTTCTGTCATAGCCCAGCTACTCATTTACATTAGGTATCTTGGGGCTGTTGTATCCGGTTAGAGCTAATATGTTGCAAGGAATTTTCATAATCTTGCCTCATTGCTCCAGTTAGTTTGCATCTTTCTACTAAGTAAGTTGGTTTCTTCCATATTAACGAGCTTCTGTTTATTTTTCATGGCCTGCTAGGTTGCTTGCACGCAGGAAAATTGAAAAACACCGATTTGACTGAAAATTTGAAATAAAATGAAAACCAAAAAAGATTGACATCGAGAATGCTATATCGTTAGAAAGGTAATCAAATTTTACATTCGATTTTTTAAACCAAAGTAGGCATTGCCATTTGAAAAAATCAAGTTATCTGTGATTGAAGTTTCCTTAATTAATCTACTGATTTCTCCAAGTACAAAAAGAATTCAATTTTAGCCGTCTGACCTAAGGTGACGCTTTTCATACTTAGTTGTATCGCAAAGTCACGGCCTTCTTAGTTTCATAATCGCTGCGATATTAAATTTTTTTCTGATACCTACTTATACCAAAAATGGTGATTTGCGCCTAAACGGTTCGTTTAAAGTTCCATGTATGATACATAAAGTCACACTAAAATTGACCAAGGAATCCAAATATGCAATAATATATAGGGGGTTCTATTTAAAAAAATGTAAGTTTGATATGAATCACCCTGTATAAACGTCAAAATTTGAGTGAAAATATTTTTACGTCATAGCCCTCAAGGGTCCCTACCATGATCAAGTGACAGATTTTTGAAATATTTTTTATTAAGCCCACAATCCTCCGTCCACGCACTATTGGCCCACCCTGTATAGATGAGACGCTTAGGTGGACATCTCATGTGGAGGCCACTAAAAAAAAATCGTATCGTACCCTGCAAGGAACTTTAACTATAGGTATCCAGTTCATCACCTCACCTTAACTGAGAAGAATGTAGAGTATAGTTGAATGAAAATCTTCAATTATCTACCATCTGGTCTTGTGAACAATTTGACAACTTTCAAAAAAAAAAAGATACACAAAATGTTAGTCAATTTGGAACCCTATTCTCTTGAAGACTATTTAAATTTTGTTGTTCCCATTTGTTATATTGACTCTATTTCACCTAATTCTGTGAGTACATTATGTATTTTGCAGAGTTATTTGGCAATAAAGATTTGTTATTTTATTATTATAATTATAAATAATATATGACATACTGTATGATTTTTTATGATTTCTCTTTACAGAAACTCAAGCATATCCTCTTTAGACCAACCAAGTTCTTCTTTAGCCTCAGATAGGCCTAGGTGTGGCCAAGATGTTATTGATGCAGGTACTGCTACTCCCTCATGTTAAGGTTCGAATGTGTTATTGGCCGAAGAAAATTATTGACAAGGATTACGACTAGAGCGAAAGGATAAGATAATCAAATCTCTAGGTATAAGTATGAGCTATGTATAAATTCGTGACAGTGATAAGTATATTTTTTACTACACTGGATTGCCAAGTCACACAATATTTGAAAGTGTATGAATTTATCAAAGATATTAAGATAAATTATTAATTGAAATGGAATGTTCAAAAAATTAAGTGATTTGGTCAGCTACTCTTGACATTAATGAAACTTTGAAACTGCACCATAATTTTACTTGTACAGATTTAGCGTTCAGATTCAAAATATCTGAAGTTGCTGTTACAAATATTGTCGTTACTTTGTACAAACTCTATATGAAGTCTTGTTCTTGAGGTTTATGAAAGACATTTCTAAAAGATCAAAAAATTATTCTTGTTTACCAAATTCACTAATAATTGTAGAATAATAATAGATTGTACTTGTATTTTGTGTTGTACCAAGAATCATGATAATCAATGAAGAACTAACGTCTTACTTATAGTAGTTATAAGCATAGGAACAGTTTCAAAAGCTTAGTTGGTGTGGTCCTAATGGCGTACTGACTTATGCTAGTATGCTCCACCCATGATCTAATATCGATAAAAATATTGTTCAGCAGCATTTTGACACAGAAAGTGGAGATTAATATTGGCAGATCAAGGTTTTCTTATAAGTGATATTGTACCTAATGCAGTAAGTTTAAATATTCCACCATTTCTCAGTACTCCAGAATTAACATCAGAGCAGATACAATAGACAAAAAGTATTGCAAGAGCAAGACTTCATGTAGAAAGGGCAATATGTAGAATCCAAGGTTTTTAAATTTTATCTTTTATACCAGAACTAGAACCAGATTATAGTTCAATGATATCCAGGACAGTATGTGCTCTAACAAATTTACAATATCCATTGATTAGAGAAGTATCACAGTTTTATATTGATTGGCAGAAGTTTAGATTACATAATTATATTGGTTGCGTATACAGGGTGAGTACCAAGTTGATATTTTTTTGCTGTGTATAAAAGTCGATAAAATAAACAAATTTTCAGAAAACTAAAAAATAAGTGAGATACAGAATAAAAAAAAGTATATCTGGGCTTGTGTATCAAGACTACCTAGTCTGTTTATGTTTAGTTTTTTGCTCGGATTTGTCAGATCGTATAGCATTGTACCTCTTAGATATTGCAGTACCCACTTTTTGTTTATAATTGTTACTTTTAAACTGGTAAATCTTAAAAGTGGCGCATTATTATAAACAGCTAGGTACGTCTTGGTGCACAAGCCCCGATTTACTTTTTTTGATTCTGTACCTCGTGTATTTATCAGTTTTCGGTAAAAAGTTTTTAGAAAAAATTGCTTGTTTAACGATTTTTTGACACAGTTTAGAAAAAGGATTAACTTAGGACTCACCCTGTATATATCAACCCATAAAGACACAAAAAATGTGTCACTGAGCAGTGTACATGTGGAATAACCTTTATGTCTTAGACCACCTAATTAATTCGTACACATCTTTGATAATGCTGTGATAGCACTTGTGATATTTTTAATCTATTTTTAAGTTATATTCTATTTTGTTTTATATGCTATTTTATAAGCTCCATCTTCCATCGTATTTAATTACCAATTTTTTCATAACAGCATAAGAGTGAACAGCATCATCGGCTATGCAGCTTGCCTGTTCAGCAATAGTAATAATAATATAATATATAGTAATGTTTCAGTTACATGACACATTGGTTTTAAATCCTTTCAGGTAATGAGATGTTTTATATTTGTTAAGCCTGTTAGTTTATAAATATCAAATATGTATGTTTTTGCTCTGAAATTTTATAGCAATGATTATGCTCTTATATAATATACCCAAGTGACTTTGATTTTGTAATATATGGAATACATAATAATAATTTGATAACGGATTTTCTGTTTGTTGTACTACAGTCTTTATTACTTTTGTATGTAGGATTTAAATACTTTAAATGTATAACTTGTCTTTATTACTTAGAACAGTAATATCAGTATTTTTTTAAGCTTGTTGTTAAACAGGTTGCTTGATAATGTACAATGAATTATTTGGAATAGAATGGTGTTACTGGATTTTTTCCATGAGACATAATTTTGTCCAATGTACAAAATTATTTCTGAAAAATATAAATATAGGAATAAGATTATTAAGGTAAACTCTATTTCATATTCGAATGCTGTATTATGTTAATAACAAGATTAGTTTACACAAATAGCAATCAAAACAACAATTTATTCCTTTAAAGATTAGAGTTCAGTTATATAAGTTCATCAATTATAATGCAAAATTATACAAAACTGATTTACACTGAACTAAAAACGAGATGCATATAACAACAACACATACACACACACAGCATTATTATGATTTGAAGTGTCAAGTCTAGAACATAGAAGAAATTTTGAGGCAGGATTATTTTTATAAAAATTATTACAGATTGTTCCTAAATTCTTGAAAAAGTTCATTTTGTTGTGCCTCCTTATACCATTCAAGATAATGTTGCATTCAAGTCACCTAGAGCCAAACCTAATATTGATATTACTGAAGTCTCCAATCTCATTACTATGTACCTATGTTTATTTTGTTACTGATTAGATGAATTATGAAGATATTTCAATAAAATCTAGGATTGAGATACTATTATATATTACCATTAATATATGTATATTGTCCTGAATTATATAATATATACTATTTAACAATGGTTTGATATGAAATAAATTTAATAAACAAAAAATGTTTTTTTTTAATGAAAATTGCATGATAAAAAAATGATAAGTTTTGTTGCATTTATTTTGTTACCCTAATGGATTATTTATAACAAATATATCTTTGTTCACTTATTTCAACATTGATCAACTGGAACATGCAAAGAAATGATTTTTCTGCAAAAAACTAAATAATTTACACGAGTAAATAGATATTAAATTTGTAAACAAATTTCATATTTGTAATGTACGCGAAGGGAACATATATGTGCATGCATATTCATATGCATTAAAAAAATAATCGTTAAAATCTGTCAATATAATTATGCAGAGATATAATAAACTGATCCAACTTTAATTATTTCATATTTAATTTTTTGAGCGCACACATTTCTAAGCAAATTTCATTTGAGCTGCATTTTTGAAGCTTTGCTGGTTCATCTGGAAACATGCAATGCTTAACAAAATACATGAAAGCTTTTGATACATATCTTTTAAATGGCGCAAATTAGGTTCCTTAATTGTCATAAACAAAGGAGCTGTAAATTTTAAAAGAAAAATGATAACTTTGGCCCAAATTGACCTATGAATTATGATGTATATTTTTTTCAATTCAAAGTATGTATAGCAATGCCAGCTTTTTGCGTATGAAAAAAATTATGTAAACTGTTATTCTATTTGTTTATAAGTACAAAATTATATAGAGCATTACATTATTTTGCAATGTTGTAAAATTATTTTTTGCCATTCAATTAGGTATAAAGTTTGAGCCTTCTTCTTTGATATTCTGCCCATAGGATCTGGATCTTTAAGATTTTCTGCAATATAGCATTGGAAAGAACATGTTTGTCAAACTATTTAATGAATCGTACTGAAATTTTTATCTCATATTTTGTACCAAAAGCCCGCATTGTTAATGTCATATTAGGGTCCCTAGATACATTTTTGTCAATGTTATTGTAAAATTACGTATTATTAATTTTAGTCCGTTTTTTGAAATTCTCTAAGCAATAAATAAATTAAAATATTTGTGGATTTGTGCATTTGTAGAAGACGATGCTCAATATCAATTTTCACTTTATTATGGATATACTATGGAAATATTAAAGTATATGTTCATCTAGGGTAAAAAATTAAACATTATTAAAATCATTATAAAAAATAATAAATAACCAAAAGCGGCAGAAAAAGATGGGTGAACATTTTAATATTCCATGTATTTAACATAATTCAGAAGGATTTACATTAATACATTCAAAGTATTCAGAGTCGGAGATCAAATTGCCTGGGCACTCCACCATTCCACTTCGACAATCATGATTCCGATACAATGAATTTCCTACTGTTCAGACTCAGCCCTTCTTGGATATCAAAGGAAAATATGTATAATAAAAATATAGCAAAATTCAACAATAGTTTTGTTCAAGTAATAATCCTCAGCTTCTAGTGTGTGCAATTTTACAATCACCCAATAAGTGTTTTTAGATAACCACTAACATTAAGAAATTAATCACCCTCTATGTTCATGTTTAGCAAACTTCTACTAAAAATACATGTTTTTTCTAGGCATGCTTTAACTAGGTTACATATTTGGAAAAAATTATGAATATGGGTATGAAACTATTTATAATATGACATACTTTTTATTTGATTACAAACAATAAATGTTTCTATACCTTTTATTGACAGATAACATAAGCATTTATTAGTGCTGTTAGTATACACAGTATGTGGAACACGTCTGTATCTACATTTTTAGAAAGTCATCATGATGGAGGCTCTCAACTCGTAACCATCTGTGCTCTTCGCCTTCTGGTATCAGTCTGCCTTTTGTGTCTTGAATACTTGGGATGCTGATGAATTTTTTCTTCCAACCTATAATGCTGAAAACAAGCATTTTTGAAGTAGTGAATATACAATGTGTTTAAAGTCATAATAAACATATTTTTTTCTTATTGCACATATCTGCAGGCACCTGGATATTGGATATCAAAAGATTAATGTTTTAATTGACCCATTCCTTGAACATTTATATACATCTAAAATTAACAATTATTAAATACCGAATAAACGTTTTTTCTACTTTAACATGGACTAAAGGTTTAATAAAGATGTGTTTAGTTGACCTCTACACTTTTGAAAATATTTAATGTTCTATTACATTTTTACTCACCATAAGCAGATGCAATATAAATATGATCACTCCGATGTCGGCTCACTGTCGATTGAATATTTGAATACCCAAATCCAGGGGCATTGAGCCTGCCTGCAATTTCCTGCTACATGCAGCTCAAGATCCAGACCCACGCCTTGCACCAACGATATATTTTCCATCAAAATGTCCAAAAGCTTGTTTATTTGACCATTTAACACTCAATGTTCCCTATTTACTTCTAAATTCTAAAACGACGCACTCAAAATATAATCAGATATAATAATATCACGGACATAACCTACAATGTAGGCTGAATGAAGTCAGTAGTTGGCCAGAACGTTTTGTGGCCAGAACTGTCATATGACAGCACGCCGCAGAATTAGGAGATACAAACGCTGCTGCTGCCGCAATCGCTGATTTGTGGATGTTTTGAGGATGTTTTGTGGATGTTTATCCGCTACCGCCTAGCAGCCGCTGTGCGATTCCTTCTGTGATTAGGCTGCTTATCAGGTCGGGGTCCCTACTCCTCGAACCAATCTCCTCCGGCATTCCTTCTTTTAGAAAACTTCGACGCTGTCGAATGAGCTGCCGGGGAATTTGTTTCCCGACGGCTACAACCTGCAGCGTTTCAAATCTAACGTGCACCGACACTTATCCTCTCGCAGTGCTTCTACAGCGCCATATGCTTTCAGCCACCAACATGTACAGAAAAATTGAAGGTGTAGCCATGGGAAGCCCTATAAGCCCAGTAGTAGCGAACTTTGTAATGGAGAAGATCGAACAGGCAGCTTTGAAAAGCGCTCAATACAAGCCCAAGATATGGCTCAGATACGTGGATACTGACCGGTACTTACATAAAGTATCAAACCACCACCCATCTTAAAAGTACGGACTTATTAGAACTTTGACAGTATGGGCTAGAAAAGTGTGCTGACCAGAAGAACTCGACACCGAACTGGAACATCTAAAGAACGCTCTTAAGGCAAAAGATTACTCAGAAAGTGAAATAACAAGAACGACGAGAAGAAATACGGCAAAACGGCAACCTGAACCAATAGCAAAAGCTTTTCTACCCTATGTGCCTAGAATAACAGACAGAATAGGAAAAATGTTACAAAAAGAAAACGTCAAGACTCTACAAGCCCACAGGAAAGATACAGGAGTATTTGAGAACGGTGAAGGATAAAAGAGACCCACTTACAACACCGGGGGTTTATCGCATATCATGCACATGTGGGAGAGTATACAAAGGAACAATGAAGCGATAGATAAACATAAGGATTGCAGAACATAAGGCTAGCTGTCGGCTAGGACAAATGAGCTCTAGCAGAACATGCGATGAAGGAAGGAGGCCATAGGCTCAAGTTTGAAGAAACTCAGGTTATTGCCGCAAGGTCTTCATACCATGCCAGACTCCACAGAGAAGCCATCGAAATACAAAAACATCACAATAATTTCAATAGGAAAGAAGAAATACAGAAAGTCAACCGGACATGGGTACCCATCCTAAAGGACCTGAAGACACTGCCATATCGCGAGGGGCGGGGCTATCAACGCTACCTGGTTGGGCCACGTCACCTTTAACTGGTACAAATACAGGAGCAGATGCACCAGCCGTCAGTAATTCGGAGGTCGCCGAAGTGAGATAGCTTCTGAAGATGACATCCACTCTTGGTGGCGAAACGTAAAGCTTAACGCTAAACGACGCCGACCTAAAAATCCAAGAACCACAAATTAACTGCCATCCTAAAATCTATATAATAATAAATAAAATTCTTGTGTTGCTAGAGAAAGATGCAAGTCATTCAGTATGTTTTAAGGACAAATGAAGAGCTTGGAGCAATAAGGGACCTAAGCCACATTTCGATAAAAATCTAGATATTCATGCAGAAACAAAAGTAACCAAGATATCTATGCTCAAAATTATTTATTCTGCTATTAGCGAACAGGTGTTGCTACAATCTCTGAAAGGCCTTGTTGACCGACCCATATGTTTCGCAGAATTTTACATTAAAAACGTCATAAGTCACTCAAATACCAAGATGGCTACCAAGCGAAAACTGTACTCTGATCAGAAAAGTGGCCATTTCAGTGACACAAAGTTCAGATGATAGAATTAAAGACAAGGACTACAGTCCAGATGATAGCAGTACTGATAGCGAGTGGGGAGGTGAAAATCCGGCAAATATTCTACATATATGAGTGGCTTATAACCTTATTGCTGTTAAATATGTGGCTTATATTTTTTCGCGTAGAAAAACTATTTTTCATTTTAGTTTCACAATATCACCATAAAATGGTTTCAAACTATTTTTCACTGTAATATTATATAAACCTAATCAAACACGGCTACTCAAGTTAGTGAACAAAATTAATTTGCATCAAAAATATGAAAAATATTGTGGAAGTGGCTTATGCCACGCAAAAAATGATATTTGTGGCTCAGTACCTTCTTTAGACGTTCAAGAATAGTGTATTTTTTAGTTAAGTTCAGTTGGTTGTAAGCAGAGGCGAAATAGCTACTCCTGAAAAATAAAAAGGTCAAGATGGAGCAAACGTAATATTGAAGGCAGGTTAAAGTAAAATCGAAACTAGAAATATTGGCCACAGCTACATTGATGCTAAATATCGACACCGAGGAGGCAATGTTTTAGGCTCACCATGTAAGTGCAAGAGGAACTTCAGGCATCTAGTTCAAGAAATATACTTATTTTCTACCATTGAGGTTGTACCAAAAAAGAGGAACTACAAGAAAAACTTGGAATCTACAGACGACAGTGTTGAAGATATAGACGTCAACGAAGAAATTAATCTGACCTGAACATAAATCAGCTTTCATGTATTGTACTATCAATAAAACATGTCTTACAAAAAAGTAGTAAGCCGCAGTATTTCAAAAAAAAAAAATTATATTGCGAAAATTCGACATGATTTTCCTAGAGTCATAGTTCCATCATTAATGAATACATATATCATATTAATGAATACATATATTGTAGTCGTTCATATCAGATAATATAGGAAAACGTGATTTCAGGATTTTGTCAAAGCCTGTTTTCTCAAAATTAAGTCAGTGTGGCTTATGTCCCTTATTGCCCCAAGCTCTTCAAATAATGCCTCACATCAATGTTTGAGACCTACTTTTTTTCTATGATGAGTTAGATTATGCTCAACCCTCAGTTTTGACAATAATACAGGTGCTCCCTTCTTAAGAGAGCAGAAACACTTTCACTGGAAGGTAATGTTTAAGTACAGGTTATGCAATTGTTTTTTATTAGGGTCATATGCCTGAGCAGCACCCACCACAAAGTGCAGCTCCGCCACCCATGCAGATGCCACCAGGAGCTCCTCAAGGACATCCTGCCCATCAGTATGGGCAGCCACCCGTTATGGGCTACCCACAACATCCACAAGCCCCTCCTGGACATCATAATGGAGCTGTGACAGTGAGTAACTTGTGGAGTCATGCCTACCGCATACACAGTGTGTCAAAAAGTCAGACTAATTTAAAAAAAATTCTACTTACCATATGGTCATATTCGTTGAAATTTCTACCAGCTAACTTATTCTGATAACTGTTTTAAAATAAAGTTGGCATACGCTATTGTTTAAGAGCCACAGCTATGTATAATAATATAATAAAATACTTAATTTATAAGCACTATCAAAATACTACAAATCTTGAATAATGGCCTTGGGATCTTATAACATGTAGATGTTCTGCTTAAAATGACTCAAGCAGAGTCTAATGTTGACTGGCATTTCCCACTATTGTAAAACTGTTCTTCAGATAAAGTAGTATCTGTGAAAAAATCTTATTGCCTTTGTTTACCTTATTTATAACAAGTTTTTGGTACCAATGGATAACTAGAAAGATGGGTAGTTTTCACCGTTTCAACTGCACGGTTAATTATTGGCTGACTTTTTAAGATACATTCATGTTTTTGTAACGTTTCTTGAGTCACTTTTCAACAGATACTGATTCTCAACCTCATGAAGTGGTTGATTTATGATCACTTTCTTTCAGTCGATAATGACGTAATAGCCTATTTTCTAAGGAGTAACATCAAAAATTCCAAAATCCGATAATAAAATTTTGTTTTATTAGGGTTTTCGTTTGCATTTTAATGAACATCTCTAAAATTCAATTTACCTCGGATACTACTAGGGATTGAACATGGTGTTGTATGGCCAATTTCATAGCGTATCACCTCTACTATCACCTCCCAAAATATCTGTATCGAATTACCAATCACCCTGTATGTTTCTGCTATTTGTTTTTTCCTGGATAAAATGCATAAATGAACGATGATTAATAAATATTATTGAAAAAAAAAACAGAAGAGGTTGCTTTAGAGGTCTGGCAAGAAAATGCTACCATACTTTTCACACAATCACATTCATTGGAACCAAAAGGGTTCACTAACATTGGGGCTGATTATACATCATGATTAAATTGCTTGATAAAAAATAAATTTAGAATTCAGTATATTTAATATGCTATGTTATCTTGAACATATCACTTTTACTCATGTTTCCATCATTGAGTTAACGGTTTTCCATAGGGCCACCCGCCATCTCATCAACCGCATCCCGGTGCTCCGCCCATGCACCAAGGTCACCCTCCGCAAGGTCACGCGCCTCCACCACAAAGTCATCATGTGCCCCCTCAAGGTCACCATCCACAGCCCCATCCCGGTATGCAGCAGCATCCGATGCACCATGCACAATATCCTATGCAGAGGCAGTCGCCAGGGCCCCAACAGGGGCACCCAATGCAACCACAAGGGCAACCACCTAGGCCGCCCATGTCTGAGAACTTGCATGCACTGCAGAAGGCTATTGATACTATGGAAGAGAAAGGTGAGCCTAAGCATTTGAAGCTGGATACAAACTCAAGTCAGTTATTCGGGATTTCAAACACACCAAACGTTCTTTTGGTGTCCAATTAGCATTTCAGATTTCATTGAAATAAAATGCTCAACCTATAACTACATGCGCTGGTATTCTGTGTACAGCATCGGATTTCCTGCCGATCTACCTAACCCTCAAAGATGCTATTTACTTAAAGCCCGTTTCGCCGTCAGTCGTCAGTAGTCTTTATTTTACCGTGCAAGCAAAGTTTGACCGCTAGTCCGTCTGGTTTAGTAAGTAAGTATATTATTATTGTTATCTAACAAAGTTATTCAGTTGTTTTGGGTTTTTTTTTATAAATATACTTTTTAATACCTACGATCCCTTTTAATAAAAAAGCTATATAAATGACAATGACAATATTTTAGCTAATGCTGCTTCGTCTGGTGCAGAGAATACACCACGCATGTACTCGTGAAACAGAAAGGTATTTAGTCTGATATATAATATTCACGTTGAATCTTTTTTTCAGGGATGAGGTATGAGTGTTTTTTTGTAAAAAATCATTAGTAGTGTTAATGCGAATTTGGCAATTAGTTTGTTAGCGTTTATTACCTAAGATATAATGTACATATATGTAGGCGGTTTACAGAATACACCACACGTGTGCTTTAGTTTTATAACAAGGCGCATGTAGCTAAAGGTTAATATTTCAGAGTGGATTTGTAGTAATTCTGTAGAAGGTACTGGTCCAATCAGTGGTCCGATTCTTTCAACTGGAGCTCATTTTATTAATCATTCTTCTGAAGACTTATTCTGCTACATCAAACTATGATACACTTCAAACATGAAAAACTGTTTTGACAAGTTTTCTCTAATTGCGAAAATGATCATAAATCTCATTATGCCTATCCAGGATTACAAGATGACCAGCGATACAGTCAACTGCTGGCCCTACGAGCTCGCACCGCAGCTGCAGCTGCTAATCCATCATTTTCTGCGTATCAGATGCAAATATTGCGCAACCAGATATTAGCCTACAGATGCCTGGCTAGAAACCAGCCAATTCCAGCCGCTGTAATGGGGGCGTTGCAGCAGAAAAGAGGACCACCAGAAGGTAAATATGTAATTATAATTTTTTCTCTTCGCTCTTTCTCTATAATGCGGTATTTTCCGAACAAAATTTTATGACGGAATATTGATGTTACGTCCCCCAAAACCATATAACTAGCATTTCTATTTTTCACTGTGAACGCGGAGTGGCTTAAAAGCACCTGCAAAGTTCAAACATAAAGTTTCGCGTCAAAGCTGTGACGTAATAAATCTAAGCGTGACGTAATAAGTCTTTCGTGGAGCTATTTTAGAATGTACATTGTCCTCTGACCTCCTTTTCTCCATCTACAGACATAACCTCCGCTTCGTATTGATATTGACAGATGTTTGTTTACATCATTTCATGATCTATCTTGGTTAAATGAGATACCGAGACAGTCGTGACACCAGGGGAGGTTATGTATGCATGACACTAGTGACAGGCTGTTAAAGACGAGTGTTGCCGAATGACGAGTAAAATTGTGAAAAGTAACTATGAAACATTCTCAGAGTAAACTGCTAATTACATAACAATGCAAAAAATGGAATAGCTGTGCAATATAACATTTATAGTCTACAAAAAGAGGGAAACTAAATAAACATAAAATAAAGTTTACATCCTTTATAGAAAAACTATGCAAAATATTAACAACGTGACAACCTTGAATCTACGCCCAATTCAAATTAAAATAGTCACATTCTATCTACATCCAGCATACAAATCACTTTTGATTGGTTGATTTCTTAGGCGGGATGTTTAAGAGATTTAAATGAGCTCTTTTCAAAGGGATGATTTTCAAAGTCTATCTTTACTCCACGTGGGCAGAAAAAAATTAAGCAAACACTGCCATCATTACAAATTAGAATTTTTTTGCTTTTTGAATCCTGACCGTCGGTACCAAATATTTAGTAAAACAATCTTGGGATACGGTCACTTATTATATTTCCAAAATATAAAATTTTACGACGTTTCGACGCTTCTATTAGGCGTCATCTTTAGGTATTAAAACTAAAATAAAATATCAGAATTGTCAAACAGATACAAAATGACTAACATTTACAATTATTTTTTTTAAATAATTAAATATCGAGGGAGGAAGGTAAATATTACAAATTAGATACAAGCAATCCATTTCAGCCATTAAACAGGCAATATTAGCAAGTTGGAAAATACCCCATTCACCACTAAATGATAGCTGACTGCCAACAGTTACCTTCTGTTTTAAGCAGAATGGGTCCAAAAGGCGACGCTTTTGGTTATAATATCTTGAAAATGTTGTTGAAAAACTAAATACCTACATTTCTCTTCACTGGTTAAGGACTTTCGTTCGCTACGCCAGATTCAAATCAGTATAAGACTTTATGAAATTTCTTCGAGACTTTATAAAAGCTTCAACGTATATTAATAATTTTGCAAATATTTATATTTTTTTTATATATGCTAGATATTCATTAGGTCTCTATTTCAAAATACCATTTAATCTAAATTAGTTATTATTTTGTAATCACTTAATCAATTTGTCAACAGCGTGTAGCTCAGCATTTTCGTTTATGACGTGTAACATCACATAGGTATGCTTTTGCCTTTCTGTTGCTTAGCATGTTTTCAATCTACCTCGTGATTGTCCTTTCAGTACCTCTGGACTCGAGCTTTGACACTATTGAGCCAGTGCTCGTGTTATCAAATGCTCCCTCCCCTCCCTTACACAAGATTGTGTAAGGTTGTCTTACAGGATGTTCCACTTTGATAGTCATGTTGGTTAGGGTGCAGAGGTTTGTTGCCTACAGCCATACTCTGTATGTGTCTATGTATCATCTTCTCCATAGTCTTGAGAAGGAACGACATAAGGCTTAACTGACGGTAAGCTTTTGCAGCATCTCAGGATGGTCTTCCCGGTTTTGGAATGTAATCCACCTTAGAGATATCCCATAGCGCAGGAATGATCCCTGTGGCCAGGCTTAGTCTGAAAAGACGCACAAGCTTTGGGGCAATTATTTCGGCGCTTTGCTTAGCCCATATCACGGCTCCATAATTATGTAATTACCGGTTTGGCGGAAACCCAATCCTCACGAGAAGCTCGTGCTCGGCGGGTTTGCCTTTCTACATGGTTTTCTGGTGTGTCATCATTTTGGATCTCTGTAGAGCCCGGAAAGTGCGCACTGAGCAAGATCGCTAGTGTGTATTCTGCACCTTCCGTATGCGAATCATCTTCTTTCAGTATCGTAGCATTTGTTGGATTACGGGCCATGACTCTTTAGAGCTTTGCACACTCTGAGACACTTCCGATGGCCTGACATAAATTTCTCCATGAGCCTCTCGCCTCTCACTGCTTTGTTGTATTCAGTGAGTGCCTTCTTGTAGAGGGCCCAGTTTCCCGTATGTTTACACTGGTTATGTAGTCTGCGGATATTCCCCCTTTGAGTTTCCAGCTTCCTGTTCCATCAACAATAGTTCCTGTTGGTTATTATAGCGCTCTGAATTGCAGATGCCATGCCCTCCGCCCCTCGCTCGGAATCCGGGTCTAGGGTTTCCAGGTTGTTCATTAATTCATTCCGGAATCTTACCTAATCTGTCTTCCTAGGGTTCCTGTAGGTCTCTTCAATATTTTAGTAAACTATCACTCAATGGGTTCCGCAGTTCATTCTACATCGTCGAGGTTCTCTAAAAGAAGGAATGATGGAGGATACTGGTTCGGCGAGTAGGGACCTCGGCCTGGCAAGGATGAGCTCGTAGAGCCTCTCTGATGTTCCTCGTTCGGACGGCCTTTGGTGTTATTATCTGGGAGAGCTCATTCGAATATCTTCCGTGATAGAATCTGTAAAACATGGACAGATCCGCCACCCTTCTTCGATGTTCCAGGCTGTGGGGGTCCTTTGTGGAGTTAGGCGTATCGATTAGTCTAATTGCTCTCTCCAGAAGCTTTAGAGAGTGCTTCGGAGCGCATCCATACACATGGGTCCTTTGTGGCGTTAGGCGTATCGATTAGTCTAATTGCTCTCTCCAGAAGCTTTCGAGAGTGCTTCGGAGCGCATCCATACACATGGGAGAAATACTCCAACGATGGTTGGATCTGTGACTTGTAGAGCAGTAGTAGTTGCTCTGGTGTATACAGCTTTCTACAGAGCAACAAGGCTCCAAGCTTCTGGGATGCCATTTTAGCAATACTGACGACGTTGTCATGCCAGGACGTGTTATTGTTGATGTGGATCCCCAAAAGCTTGACGGAAGATGATTCGACTATTGGGTGACCCTCCATTTCCACAGTTGGTAAGCTAACGTGAGACTTCTTTGTCAGTGTTGTTTCCTGAGTTTTCTGTACGTTAGACTGTACTTTATTTATTAATCTCCACTCGACAATTGTTTTGATATCTACGGTGATCTTTGAGGCATGTTGCTGTCGCCGACGTACCGTCTCCTGGGATGATAGTGGCTTGCCTGGTTCCATGCGCAATATTAATGTACTATCATCTGCGAATCTGTAGATTTGATTGGATGTTATTTCCAGCAGCTCGTTGATGTACAGCAAAAACAGTGTAGGGGTAGGACAGATCCCTGAGGAACACCGGCTTTATTGTAAATACGTCATTTCATGGTGTTTTCTTGAAACAAGGCAGGTCTTTGTCCAGAATTGCTGACTGCTGCAGGGATTCGAAAAAAACTTTTTAAGCATTATTTTTTGTGGCTTCTCTTAAAATACGGGTATTTTACCTTTAAATACAAAAAAACCCGTTAATAACTTCCTAAAATGATCTATAAGAAGTCTTGATTTTTTTAGGGAGACACATATGGGAATAAGCTTATCAAAAATAAAACAAAAAATTAAATTCATCTACTAATCGCCATCGTGAACGAACGTCCTTAACGGCAAGAAAAGCGAGGCTTTTTTTCAATTTTTAATTCCATTCGTAAAACAGTGGATTTTCTTGCTATTGCTCAGGGCAACAGATATCATCGTTTTTGAATCGACAAAAGGTCATGCTTTGTTTTTACCCATCTAAAGTTTTTTAGAGGTGTCATGTAGGTAAATAGCGTCTGTATAAACAAAAATTGTTATATGTGTACTAGAGATGGCCAAGCTGTGTACAAATTTTCAATGCAAATATCCCTTTTTTTCTAGGCGTTTTTTGATTTCACTTGTGCGTAGTATGTTAATTTGCAGCTTTTACATTGAAAGTATTATTATTTATGATTACCAGTTTAAATTCAATAGTGATATGTATTTTTGTTATATAAAAGTACTTATAAATACCCACTTTGACGTTAAGCCACGAATTTTATCTACGTGTATATTCGTTGTATATATTAGTTACGAAGATCGGCCGCCATATTCTAGCGATGCTCTAATTTTCAGGTGCAGGCTTTCCAACGCCACCAGGCAGTCCCTATCAGGGTCAGGTAGCACCCGAGCAGGGACAGACACAGGTTCCTGGAGGACCACAAGTTCAGGGGGCTCAGATGCAACCAGGTCAACCGCCACAGGAAGGTGTGGAGGGACAGACCCCAACAGGACAAGGTGTGGCCCCTTTTGATGCGCTTGAGCGTATATTCTCGTTTAGCCGGCTTATCTAACTATGTAGGGTTTCCCAAAATCCCCCTCCCAAACGAGAGAAACCGATAATTTAAGTACCATTTTGATGGACTCAAGAAAAAAATAATTTTTTAATATTAACACGTTAATTTTATTATTCAGCATAGAGGGAAAAAAGGTTAGGCCAGAATGTACCGAACATGAATGTGTTCTAGCTCAGTCAAGCACTCACTTATAGCATTGATTAACTTATTCACGGAAAGATGGTCAACCACGTAGCAAAAGCGGGCGCTTAGCTTTTGTTCTTGCTGGACTGCTGCCATCTATATGAGCACAAATGTACCTCTACCGATACAACTTTGATAGGATCAGAACCATCGACTTTGATAAGAACAAAGAACCCTACCTGTCAACCACGTCATACCACGTATAAACGTTACTTGCTGTTATCTACTCTAGGTGTCGCCACCGTTGGAAATTGACAGCTCTCATCAATATTATCATTTTCTAATTTTGTAATTATTTCCATCAAGGACGATCAAAAAATATTGATTGATTTCGATTTATCATCGTTTGCATTGAATTTTTCGCGATTTCTGGAAGCAAAATGGTTTACAGATGTTATTACTATAACTGTCCAAATTCTTCCAATGTTGCCAACAGTAACAGTAACGTAGGATGTCGCGCAAACCGCCGGCGATCCAACTGGTTTGAAATCTTGCCCGTAGCTTGTCTCGGCTCGTACTGCGAGCCGCGAGCTACCACTTAGTTTCGGCAGGCCATCGATGCGCAACGCTTGTTGTGTTTGGCGTTTTTTAAAAGTTTTGTTTATTTAGGAAAATTATCAAAATGAGTGATTTCAGCTTCACGTGTCTCACCACGTCGAGCCGAGTAAGTTCGCGAACTTAAAAACCGCATACTTAAAGTTCGTACGTGTGTCACCCCTTTACCAGATCAAGAAAATAAATCGAGCTGTGTCAGTTTTATTTTGTATTTAACAATTGAATTTGTGCTCAACGTGGCAACCCAGCCCGAGCGTGTTATTAAAGGAGAGATGCAGTCAACCCTTTTTTATTAGTGTGGCATGCGATCTATTTTTAGATAGTCAGCTGATCTGATCCTGAAGTCTATTCGAATTTGAGAAGTTGGTATCGGGGTCGGGAAATACACAAAACAAGCGCTCGGTAAGGGTGAACCCGGAACCGTTATTAAGCATTTTTATATTGTTCGTGGAATATTTAACACCACATCTGTCAAGTAAAAGTGAAATAAAACAGTGAATGAGTTTTATTTGCTTTCCGAACCCGTCGAGGCCTAAAAAACGGGTAGTTTTTATAGTGCACGACAACACCATTATTTTTTCACGAAACAAGCTGAGATTTTCAGCAGTTGGATTCTATTAGCTTCGTGGGTATGATGGCGGATAAGCCATTTTTGCTGGAACTAATTGAGCATTTCAGCGTTTACATTTTTCAGACAGATTTCAGGTAGATAAATGTCCGATTGAAACATGCTCAAGATAAATGAGCGAAAACAAGGTGACATAATTATAGTGTCACATGAAGGACAGTAAAGCTTTTAATAATGACACTTCAAGAAAATAACTGGCAGACAGCTGATATGTTTTTTAAGGCAAATGAAGCATGTCAGTGCATGTCAGTCCTGAGATGTATCATCTGTGGTTGTTTAAAATGAAACAAAAATTGTAAAGAAAGATTCAACTGTTTATCATTTAGAATAATAAAATTTTTGAAATGTATCCTGTTTCATTACCTCATCGATACATTTACGGTTAATTATAATAATATCATTTAAAACTATGAAGTAATGTACCTAATTATTAAGAACATCATTTAAAATCAAATTTGTCAGTGACATCAGACATGAAATTTGTTTTGAATAAACATAATTAGAATATGTTCAAGTAATAATCCTTTAGCTTCTGGTGTGTGCAACTTTACAATCACCCAATGAGTGTTTTTTAGATAGTCACTCTGTTTGATAAGATACAAATTAATCACACTATGTTAAGCAAAGTGCCATTTGAAATACATATTTTCACCTTGCTGTAGCTAGACACCATTTTATGTTACATATTTGGAAAAAAAGTATGAATGTGGATATAAGCATTGCTAATAATAATGTGAAATATTAACAATTTGATTATGTAAGAAGCATATATAATAATAAATAATTCATTTTTCATGATAACATGAGCATTTATTGGTGCTGTTAGTATACACAGTATGTAGAATAAATACATCTAGAAAGTCATCACACTCTTCGCCTCCTGGTATCGGTTTGCCTCTGCTGTCTCGACTACTTGGGAAGCTGAAGAATTGTTTCCACACCTATAATGACAAAAAGGAAGCATTTTGAAATAGTGCACAAATTATTTGGATAGAGGTGAATGTACCTATTTTTTTGGTGCATATTTACATAATTAATATATCCCTTGTTCCAGAAACTCAACTTTTAGATTATGTCAAAAGATTAATGTTTTAGTTGATGCATTGCTTGAACTTGTCTATATGTACATATACAACTAGCAATTATTACCTACGGATGGACGTTTTTGCTACTTTTAACATAATCCACCAAAGGTTGGCCACTACAACTTCACTACTTCTACTTCACAAATAAAATTTCAAATAAATAAATGCATTATTTTGGAGTATCAAGTGACAAAGATGCAGTATGACTATAACAACTGCCGCCCTAGTGAATGTGATAACTGTAATTTGCGAATAAACGGTTTTTTCTTTGCTGTTTTCATCATGCATTATCTCATGAATTACATCATTTTAATTGACAGATGTGCTTACCTGACAAAAAAGGTTCCTTAAAAAACACATCACAAGAACAATTATGGTGAAAATGTCCAAGAAATTGTAAAAAAACACAAATAATGGTCCTCAAAGCAATGAAGCAATGTTTTCATAATATCAGCTGATCATGACAGCATGGGCGTCATCATGGAATTGCTCTGTATTCTCATATATTTTATTTTTATGGCTGGTACAGTGACCTTGACCTGACCTGTCATCGATTTCACTCATAGTCATTTGCTGCCATCTATTGGTCATATTTATAAAGGATTCAGGAATTTGCGAAAGTTGTTTCAGATGGCGCCAGGTGACGGATAATGGTTTTATCTCGGTTTTCTGGTATACGATGAAAGAGTGAGTGAGATCTGAGTGAGATAGACTGCGAGCGTGTGATGTTGCTATCTGGTGGACCATCTTCCTGTGAATAAGTTAATCAATGCTTATAGTGTTGTGCACAATGTCTTTATTTTAAGAGACTGTTGTCATAAAGCCAAAATTTGACTAGAGCTATTGGTTGCTTAGAATTCAAGTTTTTGGTACTTTTTCAAGATGACAAAAGCCTTATCATTTTAGGATCATAAGACGATATGATTATTATTTTTTAATAAGAATTCAGGTAGGAAAAATAGGCATTTAAGAGAGGGTTATAGTGCGAATATATCTGAGCCGTTTGCAATGGTTCAGCTGTACCCGTTTTTTGACTAATAATTTCGAGATTTGTCAACTGAAAAAATATGAGAATAAAAAGAAGAGTGCTTTAAGAGAAATATCGAAATATTTTTTAAAATTTCGTAATACACAATTATTAAATAAATGCGAAGTGTGGCATTTTTTTGACTAAATTCATGGTTCTTTTAATCATCCAGGATCCACCTATTATAAAATCTGTTTCGACATTGATCTGGATTGAAGTATTAAGAAAACGGAAACCATGCCTTTTTTGGTCAAAAATTATTAATATGCGGAGTCAAAAACGGGTACAGCTAGAGCCGTGTATTAAAGAATCGCGCTTCTATTGCGCCACTGATAAAAGTGAAACCAACACAAATATGCATCAGAGTTTATGAATGAGCTGACGCTCATTCAGTTCCGGAATGAGATAGACAGATAGTCGGGCACCGACTACATTTTATAGGCGGTGGTTTTAGGTGATTTATATATATTTATTTATACTGTAGGCCAAAATTTAAGAACTACAAAAATTAAGTAAATCGTGGTAATTGGTTTTGAGTAGTTACCATCCTCACGATTACTAAGAAATCACACGATTTTTAACCAAATTTGTATGTATTTAAAATTTGAACTGCTGGCAAGCCCAGTCCGTGAACTTTAGGGTTTTGGACACGCACACTTTTTTGCATCAAGAATAAAAAATATATTCTAACCGATATTTTTTACTTTGTAACATCATAAAAGGTGAAAGCCATAATTTACATAATATGATATTTGAAATCTTAGTATAGCTTTACAGCTTACAGTGATACTATATGACCCAACGAATTCGAATACTAATTCCATTTGTTTTATGGTCAAATATTATGCCCTTCCTGTTATTCCCATCTGTCTGCTATCAACAAGGAACTGCCCCTGACTTGGTGAAACCAATTGTGGTTTCTGTTTAACGCACCATTTTTCGTCCAAAAAACATTTATCGGACAGAATAACGACACTTTACCATGGCAACTTCACCGTCTTCTGTTAATCCATCTGGTATTGCTACAATATAGAGCAGATCGTCATCTATTATAGTCCGCAATAAATATTCGCAATTCTTTTTTTCTTATTAATCGCTCAACAGCAGAGAGAGCAGATTTGCCATAATATCTCAGTTAGTCGGAGCTGTTATAGATTTCACGAAGTTGTGAAAGGAACACTGCTTCCTCTGTTTGAATACTTCACCAAATTTTGAACATCTTTCTGTTTTCCCATGGCATGAGTAAAAACTACTCGGTGTGGATTTCGTGGAATTCATCTGTCTTCCTCAGATGTTCCTATAACATACATACAAATAATGTTTACTTTATCTTATTTTCCATCATATTTTGGTTATTGTACATACGATAAATTCGTTCTGCCTGACAACTCACTTGCAATTTACATTTACATTTACTCTTTTCACGGTAACGGACCTTATACTCGAAATACCCAGACAAGGGATCAACTGTGATGCCAGTTATAATGTACATATCTTATTCCTCAACGACCATGAAAAGAATTGTCAATACGTTCTTCAGTAGCCCATCCTGAAGAACGTATTGATAACTCGGCTGGCTGTAGGCCCACTACAGCTTACAGCCACTTTGAGACCATTTCGACATAACAAAACAAAACGCAGCAGCACGTTAGCGTTCGAGGTACCGACGCGTGCAAATATTTTTTTGTCGATTGGCGGTATATTCTTGTAATAGGGATTATAGTTAATTGTCCACACCCGCTGTAGGCTCGATCTTTACGTCTCCCTTTACCCCGCAAATGTGTTGACCTCAAGCAGTTTACTATAACCTCCCCTAAAGACGGTTTTTTGCATTTAAAAAAGATTTTTGGAAACTCAAATACTTCACTTTGTATGCTTTTACTTCCCACACCGATAGGTGAGGGGAGTATTGTGATCGCGAAAATTTTCGATTTTGAGACAATACGTTTTTTGGGCGTTTTATGATGTGTACATAACGAAAATCCACGTCACTCATTTCCGTCGGTCTGTCTGTCGGTCTGTCGGTCTGTCTGTCTGTCGCGTTTTTCTACCCTCGTAATCTCAGTAACCGCTGCATGGATTGTGATGAAATTTGGGCAGCAGTATGCTGTGAGGTCGTAGTAGGTAATGTTCCTATAATTTTGAAAATCGGTGCATAGGCGGCGGAGTAATTAGCAAAAAACAAAAAAAAATTAATATTGCTGAAACTTCGTTTTTAGGCGTTTTAGGGGTCCCTGAACATTTTCTACTTTTTTTTGGGTGGGGGTGAAATTGGGGTGGTTGGGGGGTGGGGGGTTGTAAAATTGAAAAATTTGTTGCTTTCATAATAGACTGTCCACTGACCTGTGAAGAAAGACATGGCGACATAAATAACTTTTTTAGGTCCATCCGAACATTGCCTTTGCCTATCACAGAAAGTAAAGGAATTTTTTCTGATGTAAAAATACGAGAATATTGCTTTAGATCGTTATAACGAGGAAACTGTTGAATTAATTTTAATGAAATTTTGAAACGGCATTACTATCATGGCGAAGATGGAAAACGCGTATGGTTTTGATAAATCGTGCCAGTAGCGGCGCAGAAATAAAAAAACTAAAAATATAAAAACAGCTCAAACTTCGTTTTTAAGCGTTTTAGAGGTTCTTGATCATTTTCTGCGTTTTTTTGGGTGGGGGTGAAATTGGGGTGGTTGGGGGGTTGGGGGTTGAAAAATTAAAAAAATTCTTGTACTCATAATAGGCTGTCCACTAACCTGTGAAGGAAGATCTAGCGACACAAATCACCTTTTTAGGTGCATCCGAACATTGCTAGCCTATTACAGAAACTAAGGGACTTAGAATTTTCTATATACTATACGAGAATTTATTGGTCTAAATCGTTTTGTATTTTGTAACGTGGATACTATTAAATTGATTCTAATTAAATTTTGAAACAGTATATTGTTACCGTGGTGAGAATGGAAAAAGCGTATGTTTGTTAAAAATCTTGTCAGTGGCAGCGTAGCAATAATCAAAGAACGCGACAAGTATGAAAGCAACTCAAATTCGGTTTTTAGATGTTTTAGGGGTTCCTGATCATTTCCTACCAGTTTTTTGGGTGGGGGTGAAAGTGCGGTGGTTGGGGGGGGGGGGGGTGGGGGCGGGGGTTGTAAAAGGCATAAGACAATTTTAGGGGTGGGGGGTTGGCAATTATTTGGTTGCAAGGGATCTTAGACTAAAGCTTCATGCTATGGGAAAATAATAAACTGGTGTCAGCGTAATGTGTGGGAAGTACTGAGTCAATCAACTTGACTTCATTTTTTTAGCAGTTTTAACTTTGTTCATTGGCGATCTAAGTTAGGATTATAGCTTAGCGTGTTTAGCATTTTTTATTCGAGATATTTTTGTTGCTCTTTGCATATTTTTAATACTCACGGTTCACTGTATCAATATAGTTAAATCAGTAGTAACTGGAGTCACCCTACTTGCAATTCATATTCTACCAATCTTATTAAAATGTCTTTGGCGCATATTTGAAGAACTGATCCATGTTAAATTAATTCTTCCAGCTGCTGCAGCTCAACAACAGCGTCCGCAAGGCGCCGGAGGTCTAATACAGGGGAAACAAACTCGGGTAACCGCCATACCAAAACCGTGTGGAATCGATCCAGTCGTCTTGCTGCAGGAACGTGAGAACCGTGTAGCGGCACGTATCGCTGCACGAATTCAACAGGTTTGTAATTTTGCATTAGCTGTGTTGAAGCAATTGACTTTACCACGAGGTAAAGCCAGATCACATGAAGCTTATCATCTGAATTTCAATATGCGTTATGAGTCATCTGCGCGATAGCAGTCATGTCAAGTAGGATGTCAGTTGACCCGTTCCAAGGTGGGACTCGAAAACTTACTATTGAGGGGGTGAGACTAAAATCTCATGAGAAATTTATTTCTGATATTTTTCCATAGAATATGATATATTTCTGTGAAACACGTGAGTAATGGAATGTGTATCTCATGTGACAAGGTATCTCTGGATGTGCTGTTTGCACATTGCTATATCAAACGCAGATTAGGGAAAGAAAAGTTGTGTACCGATTTTGTAACAAACAACAAAAAGGGTTAGAAAAAAGGCTGCAGCGTTTCTTGCCGTTAAAGCCTGTAGTAATCAAATAAGAAGGTCACACAAATACTGGGTAAGGAATTGGATTAAAAATTCGTTGGATTAAATTAAAAGGAGAGAAAACAAGAATATAATGACAACATTATTAGAATAATTAGAACGAGATGATCAAAAATATAAGAAGTCTGCCGCTGATTTCGATTGTTTGCTAGGAAAAACTAAATTTGCTATAGAAAAGCAAAACACATGTGCGAGGAGTGCAGCAATAAATATTTCACATGCAACACAACGCATATCATGAATACACACTGAGAGTTCATCAAAAGAAATCTTATGAAATATTGTTTCAATTTTTAACAAGATTTCATGTATCTTACGTCCGTTTTCACTACGAAACTTGAAACGATTGACTCGTGACACAATATCTCATGAAAAAGTTCCGTTGTGGATCCATACAAGAATTAGATATAACACATTGCCTTTGGCTCTTTGGGTAACACTGTACCAGACTGGACAAAGTAACATAGCATTGACATAGCAAAACTGCAACCTTTTTCGGTAAAAATAATGAGGTTCACCTAGTGACCGACCGAAGCTTCGCCTTTGGACAGATTCGGACAAAAAGGCACCCTCGGCTAATCCTTCGGCTTCGGCCCAAAAACGCCGAAGGTCGAAGTATCACGAACCTTTGCTTCTGAGAAATGCCGAAATTTATGAATATTGGGCATCTAGTCCTGAAATGATCGATAAGAAGTGGTGAATTTTTGAGGGTACATACTTGTGTGATTAAACATCAAAACAGAAAAAAATAATTTCATTTCAATTCCTTAATTGAATACGCCTAGGGACTCAAGATCAGCCAAATGAAACTTTTAGTCCTTCTAGGCAGCCAGTCTTTCCTTTTGGCCTACAAGTGGACATAGCGACATACTTACTCTGGGTGCTCTTTATTATCCAGGGTACAATTATTACACTCTTTTCAGAAGAAATCTGCCAAGAATGTGAACAAATAATTTTCTTTCTATGATGAAGCAATTTTTAGAATAAAACTAATTTAGATGCAGAACAATACGAATGATATTTTTTTGGAGTAAATTGAAATTATTTCAATTTCTAAACCTTTGAAATAAAGTTTATAACATTTATTTAGGTCAGCAACTTACCAACTGATATGTCTGACAAGTTGCGAATCCAAGCCCAAATTGAGCTAAGAGCATTGAGGTGTCTCAACTTCCAAAGACAGTTAAGGAGTGAAATACTTAGCTGCATCAGGAGGGACACAACGTTGGAAACAGCAGTCAACATCAAGGTATGTTGTATCATATTTTATTTTGAATTATATAATTTTTCACGTATGCCTACTTGATGATAGGTCGGGATTGCTACGAAATGTGTGGGCGGAGTATTAGTCGAAATATGAAAAAAAAAACAGGCCTCATGGCTTAAAATTATTTTAGGGGTACAATCTATATGCATATGGGAGAGGTTACCTGAATTGAAATTTGACTTTTGCCAAGATTTTAAAAAAGTTCACTTAAATTGTGTATTATTTACAATCATAATAATTTCTTTACTGTGGTTTAAAACTACATTTTTTTTTGATCCAGGCTTACAAGCGTACAAAAAGGCAAGGTTTGCGGGAAGCGAGAGCGACAGAGAAACTTGAAAAGCAGCAGAAATTGGAAGCGGAACGCAAAAGGCGACAAAAGAACCAAGAATTCCTCAACTCCGTCCTTACTCATGGTAAAGAGTTTAAAGAGTTTCATAGGCAGAATCAGGCTAAGATCGCCAAAATCAACAAAGCTATCATCAACTACCATGCAAATGCTGAGAGAGAACAGAAGAAAGAACAGGAAAGGATAGAAAAGGAACGTATGAGAAGGTTAGTGGATTATTTTAGAGGTTTACATATATCATCACCAGTACACAATATATAGGCACTAAGCCATAGATTGGAAATTCATAAAGGTTTTATCTAATGAGTTTTTGGTTGTATACAATGTTTGCATTTACAAAATGCCGACTCTACAATATAATCTCAAGATGTATAGAATCTGTTTCCGGTTAGTCTATGATACACTAGAAACTAAAGATAGCTCTTGTTTTGTCACAGTTTTATCCACGGACATTAAACCAATAAACACATATTTGCAGCATATTTGGAAATTTATCCAAACTTTACTTCAGTACATTTACTCACACACTTACACTGTATGTTTTTAGGTTGATGGCAGAGGATGAAGAAGGTTACAGGAAGTTGATCGATCAAAAGAAAGATAAACGTTTAGCTTTCCTGCTTTCTCAGACTGACGAGTATATCAGCAACTTGACGGAGATGGTTAAGCAGCATAAGTTAGAGCAAGCTAAGAAGAAAAAAGATGAAGAGAAAAGGAAAAGAAGACAACAAAAGGCGCAAGAACCGGATCGGAAAGTTACTGTCATGGAAACAGCAACTGGCAATAAGATCAAAGGTTAGCTCCACTTATTTTCACGATCGATGTGGACGCTTATTTGTAAAATGACCTGTACATATTTGGACCTTAAAATATGACATATAATAATAGTATTATTATTTTTCATAATAGGTGAAAATGCTCCAACCTTCAGACAAGTGGAAGAGTGGTTGAAAGCCCATCCTGGTTGGGAGTTGGTAGATAGTGAGGACGAAGATGACGAAAGTGGAAACAAGAAAACTGATTCTGAGAAGGATCTGGATGCCAAAGAACTTATCAAAAAAGCTAAGGTATAATGCTGAATTATCAACTACAACAAACAATTTGAAAACCGCACAATAGCGCCCGATTGGCATTTACACTTCAAAAAAAAAAGACTGAAAATGACCAGGACCCTCACAAAAGCCCAAAATAGTGGTAACTGATCCCCATTTTGTGATTACATTGATTCTAGACTATGTAGACATAAGTTTTTTGTCTTTTCCAGTATAATTGAAGCGAGCTTGGCACAGATTCACTGGAAAATTCAAAGCTATGAGAATCTATCGATTAATTATCCATTTCTAAAGCCAATGAATTGTTTTTAATTCAGAGTGAAAAAGTTTATAGTTAATGGAAACGAACAAGTTTCCAAACTATAGCGACCTCGCAGCTCTCTAAAACACTGTTTATGCTTCAATGAGTTTTAAAAATTATGAAAGACTTCTGAAACCCACCTCTAGACCTCATGGTTCTCAAGAAGTGCAGTGTTTTCTTCTTTGTCACTAGTGTCTTAGTGCAATTCAAAAGTTGAAAGAAAAACTGTTACATTTCGAAGCAATTGAAAAACAGCGCCTGCCGACCTAATTGAACATGGTAAAAAATACTCTCCAGAGAGTTCCACCTTTTCCTCCTTCAAAATGTTCGCGATTTCCTCCAGAAATTTTTGATCGGCAGACGGGAAGGCAAACTTCCGGAAATGAATACTTCATGAAACAAAAAAAACCTAAATTCATATATTTTGGTCATTATAGAGTGGCATGAACACAAAAAGTACATTTTAAGCATTTATGATCAGCCTTATTTTCGAAACCAAGGTATTATTGGAACTGTTTTCGGGATGTCTATACAAAAATTTGCATTTGTATGAGCCTTTGTAATATGCTGTATATGTATCTCACTATTGTATTTTCAGGCCGAAGATGACGAGTATCACAAAAATGCCTTGGAGGAGCAGACCTACTACAGCATTGCTCATACCGTCCACGAAATCGTCACAGAACAAGCATCGATTATGGTCAATGGTAGACTCAAAGAGTACCAAGTCAAAGGTCTGGAATGGATGGTATCTCTCTACAACAACAACCTAAACGGTATTCTCGCTGACGAGATGGGTCTAGGTAAAACCATTCAAACAATAGCTCTTATAACTTATCTGATGGAGAAGAAGAAATTGAATGGGCCATTCTTGATCATCGTTCCTCTATCGTAAGTTAAAGTTTACAACACGAGAGGTTATTTTTAATTTCATTCTGTATTGATAATCTCAAATATTTGCACAGGATGTTTATTAAATGTACGTCAAACATTTGAGGCAATATTCCTCATGTTCTATTGCCTATTTTGTCATTTCGATGTTTTGAACGCTTTTTATATCGGAGAGTAAATTTTCGACAAAACCACTTATTTTTTTTTACGAATGCTGTAGTAATATAACTATGAACTATGGTGTACTGGACTGGTCTTAACGAATACAAAATCATTGAGACTAGAATGGCTTTTCCATAAAAACGGTAGTCAAGTGTAAGCATAGAAAAGAAACAGTTTAAGCATGGATTTCATTTGAATCTGTCGAATTTGTTGAGGTCGATGAAGTTGGGGCATTTCACCTGTACGTTTTATTCTCATGAATCGCTCTGCGAATGCTGGGATGACTGACATGCATCCTGTCTATCAACTAGCTGTCTGATTGGAAACACTTTTCAAAGTATTAATTAACGTCTTGGAACGTCCACATTGTAATGTAATGGAGGACCAGGTAGATTGTTTGGAATTTTTTTTGGGACTATTGGTTGTACCCAACACGTTCAGGCGCTTCTGCTGATTTTCCCTCACGTCTAACTTGCTGATTTTTTTCACTGATGAATCGAATTTCTCAATAAATCCAATAAGTAATTTTTACAGTAAACGTGTAGATAGCAGAAAATCTACAGGAGGTACTTAAGATTGCTTTCAACATCAAATCTCGTTGAAAGTTTTGGTTATTAGTAGATTTACCTTCGGGGTGTACCTACCGCAATTTTTTTGAAAACATGCACACCACTTTCTGGAGATGTACGTTTAGTCATAAGAAATGTAATGTGGTTTATGCAGGATAGTGTACTACCGCACTTTAATTGGTTGGAAGTGTTTAAAATAGCAACATACGGCGATTGCTGGATGGCCGAGGTGGATCTCACTTATGGCCTACTCGATTCCCGGACTCAAACTACCACTGGCATTATTTCTTAAGAGTCTATTTAAAGAGTGGAAGGCTCCGCATGATTGCAGGGAGCAACTCAATTAAAAAACCTTTTTGGTGAGAGAGAAAGAATTCTTGCATTCTGGTTGGTCATTTTGAGCACTTCTTAGACTAAATAAACTGAATTATTTTACATGTAATTTGTCGTAATAAGGAGTTGTTATTGTCAAAAATTTTATCCACCCTGTTTTTTCGAAAATTTTTTTTTCTATTCCTATTTATTTGTACATATTTCATATACAAATAGAGCCACTATGAAGGCAATGCCTTGTGTATAGTATTGGCTAAATACAGCACATATTATGTTACTTAAATTTAGATAAAACAGTACTTAGTGTAATCTGCACTTTATAGTTTACCAATCTGCTGCTAATATTTGTCTGCTCTATTGTTGTTCACTTTCAGAAATGTTTACTGGGAGCTAGGAAGTCTATAGCCGCCTATTATTACCTCAATATTTCATAATTCTTAGAATAATTTTCACGCAGCGAATTTCCACGTTTTCATTTAATTTTTGACATATACTTGAATAAATATTCTGTATCAATACATCTTTATTAGTAACTCATTGTAGAGAGACGTGAGCCAAAAATTGTAGGGCAAGATTAAAATAGTTCCTAAGAGTTGGCTGTAATACTGTTCAAAAATTACAGTGCATTGCGATGTTTCTTGCACTCCGTTGTGAAAAACGGTAAAGTTATACTCGAATACTAAGTCCTTGAAAACACCAAGTTCACTCAGACATTATTATATTGAAATAAAACAGAGTTGCGTTGCCAAATCTTCTAATGGAATTTGAGGAAAAAGAAAAGTAAAAAAATATACCAAGAAACAAAACCTTGACTTTAACTTATCAGACATATTACTATATTGTGGACCACTATGCTAACATTGTTATAATGTCTGTGTAACAAATTTTTTATTTTAAATTACATTGCATTGCGATGTTTCTTGCACTACGTTGTGAAAAACGGTAAAGTTATACTCAAATACTAAGTCCTTGAAAACACCAAGTTCACTCAGACACTATTATATTGAAATAAAACAGAGTTGCGTTGCCAAATCTTCTAATGGAATTTGAGGAAAAAGAAAAGTAAAAAAATATACCAAGAAACAAAACCTTGACATTAACTTATCAGACATATTACTATATTGTGACCAGTATGCTAACATTGTTATAATGTCTGTGTACCAGATTTTTTAGTTTACTTCCTCAGTTTGCGGGTTGCTTGAGATTAGGAAATGCTTGAAACCAATCAATAACTTTCAGAACCATATCTAATTGGATGCTAGAATTCGAGAAATGGGCCCCTTCGGTGGTTGTTGTTGCATACAAAGGTTCTCCTGGAATGAGGAGAACGCTGCAGAGTCAGATGAGATCTGCCAAATTCAATGTACTCTTAACTACCTATGAGTATATAATTAAGGACAAAGGTGTGCTATCTAAGGTAAGTGAGGAATATTAAGCTTAAGAGTTGCAACATAATTTTCAAGTTTTAATGTTATAAGGATTGTTTATGCCTCATATGTCCAAACGAAATTAGAATACTGCTTGACTATTATGTTACCCGTAAAAACTTATGTACATTATTTTTTAAGTCATCTGGTGTTTATGATGAAAGAGCAACGATGCGGTGTGGCTAGGGCAAAGCCCTACTGAACACGCGAATAGTTCTACATAGTTTATTAAACATTGTAACAGACGGACAATAATCTATTATCAAATGCCGCGTGAATACACTCAAGGCATTCTAGGGTTTACTAGGTTTCAGGGTATACAATAGTATTAAGAAATCTTATAACATTATCGTGTACAAATTTGCCATCAAGGAGAGTAACGGAGAGAGTAATTACGCAATGTTTACTCAAAGTGACACATACATGCAAACACAGAGTCTTATGTTTGCTTTGCATACCCAAGCAGCATTGGTATTGTTTCGTTCACTTAGATTTGCTGTAGTGTGCATTATTTTTTCTGTTCATGTATTTATGTTTTAATGTTATCTAAGCTTTTCCTGTAATATTTGATTTTGTTTTAATTTCTAGGTGCCTTTCAAATACATGATTATAGACGAAGGCCACAGAATGAAGAACCATCACTGCAAGCTGACCCAGGTTCTCAACACTCACTACCTGGCCCCATACCGTTTGCTGTTGACTGGTACTCCTCTGCAAAATAAACTGCCGGAGCTATGGTCTCTATTGAATTTCTTGCTGCCCTCCATTTTCAAAAGTTGCTCCACCTTCGAACAGTGGTTCAATGCCCCATTTGCAACCACTGGAGAAAAAGTAAGTCCTACATGCGACTAGTATTCTCCTGTCAGATAAGGGTCCGCTAATTAAACAAATTAAACCATCGAAGATTGAAAGTAGTTGTGTAACGTTGTCTCGTCTTGTGGTTGTTTCTATGATTCACCGCACTTCACTGGCACTTAATTTGAATCATAACAGTTGTAATTTAAACTCTTCACTAAATTTTGGCCATTACGTAGTCTTTATCAAAGTGTATTTGAAAAAAAAAATTATGCGTAATAAGTAACACTTAGTGATGTCTAGCAGTTAGCAGCTTGTTTTCTTGTTTGATAACTAACTTGCTAAGTTTGTGAGAGTGAAATCTTAAACAGCGTTGCATCCGCATTGCTGTTGAATCCATAGAAGTCAGTAATAAATCAGTATCTTAGGATGTTGCTAGTCTTGTGAGCGAATAATGTGATACATGACAGCACACCTTTAAAGCGAGACAAAACCACACCTGATTCGGGATACAAGAACAAACCATAAGAAAATCTGGAAAAACTTATGCATTTTTTATTGATGCACATTCAACCACACAGGGTCACAGTCTATTGACGAATTAGAAACCTTATGTAGCAGATTCCGTTACTATTATCTTATGTAGTTTAGAAACTTGATCCTATTTTACCCTGTGTGTGATTATATGCGATTTTGATGATTTTCACAGTTTCTCTTTAGGTCACATTATTCTCTCACATTATGTCTGTGTTTATCAACGATTCATAATCACTGACCCAATTTGGAAGTTATTAGTTCTAAAAAAAAGTTGCTAACTGGGATAGCAGCTGTCACTGTCACTAATTCCTAATTAATTTTATTCATACAATTTGTACTTTGATAAAGCATACACAGGTGGCTGAAACGTTAGTAAATAGTTTACGCGTCGGCAGATGTGGTTTTATTATGGGCCAGTGGAACGCTATGAGTACCATAAAAAAATTCGAAAAAAAAATTGTTCATCTTATGCATTATAGGTGGAATTGAATGAAGAAGAAACTATCCTCATCATCCGTCGTTTGCATAAAGTACTTAGGCCATTCTTGTTGAGAAGATTAAAGAAAGAAGTAGAATCCCAGCTGCCAGACAAGGTGGAATATATTATCAAATGCGATATGTCAGGCTTGCAGAGAGTTCTGTATCAACACATGCAGAGTAAAGGTGTCTTGTTGACAGATGGATCCGAAAAAGGTAATAAAAAATACATAAAAATCGTGATTACATTGGAAACGTAATCCTAAATTTTCTTTAATCCCCAAGTCCTCAGATTTCTCGTAATATTTATTTCATATATATATCATAACATCATTTATAGTAAGTATTTTTGGCCGCGTCAGATCAGTGTATCTCTTATACTTCGCATACCATACATACCACAGTGTAGTTAGTCTTAAGTGATTGGAAGAATAGAATCGATATGGTAGGTGTGTCAGTTGATTCGATAAATCGATTTTTCCCACCGTACATGTAGGAGAAATCAAGTGCTTTTTACTTTATTGTACACAAATCTCAAAATATCTAATCCCAACCTTACCTGCTTATGTTCGCCATTTGACCGTTTCAGAGCGAAGTACCATTTTTATCCCGTACAGCTTCAAAAGATTCGGTTAATACTATATTGTAGGTACATTAATGAAAGCCACTAGAGTAGTTCGTTCATAATGGAGGCAGGTACAGTAACTTCCGATTGAGGTTAATGAGGAGGAATGAGGTTAATAATGTTTAATTTCTTGAATTCACTATGCAGATGAGACATAGAGAGAGGGAGATAGAGTTTCATTTTCTAAATTCAACTCTGCTTCTTTAGCGTATCTTAAACATAAAATCAGAATTTCTAAAATTTTTCGAAATTGTGAGTGTATTTTAAACTAAAGTGTTGAAAAGGTGATTTATAAATTATTATAATACACTTATTTGTAACTGTGTAATATTGCTACGTTACTTAGGTTCGAAGTCGAGAGGCGGTGCTAAAGCTCTCATGAACACCATCGTCCAGTTGCGTAAGTTGTGCAACCATCCGTTCATGTTCCCCAGCATTGAAGAAAAATACTGCGACCATGTTGGAATCGCAGGTGGAATTATTTCTGGGCCTGACACATATAGAGCTTCAGGAAAATTTGAATTATTGGATAGAATCCTGCCCAAGCTCAAGACTACCAATCACAGGGTAAGGACTAGTTTTCTAGTTCGCTTTTACTATATCTGTATAGCCTGATTATTTAGCTAGTTAACAGCTATGATACCCAAATAATACTTATCTTCATTGGAATAATTGCTGATGCTCATTGTTGTTGGAGGAATTATGAATTAGAATTTTGTCATTCAGTTTCACTCAGGTTTAAAGGCCTGTACCTATAGCCTTCTGCAAGCATGCGTTGTTTCCTTACCAGACTGATAATTGAATCAAAGCGAATAGGCAGAAGTCTCAAATTCCATGATCTAGCAATGTTCAATGTACGAATAACGTTTAGCAGATATATACCTTTACTAGAGAACCTAGATATGCAAGTTTCGTTTGCCATATTTGTATTTTCCATGGATTATTATAAAAACCTGCATTACCGACACACGCCGTAGCTTTTATAAAGCACTATAAAGTAAGTACTCATTGCCAAAAATGATACAAAAAACGCGATAGTTCACTTTTTGGAGAAGAAGGAAGAACAGAATGAGTCTTCGTTAAACCCTATTGAACCGGATGTTTCATCGCAATTTACAAAAAAAAAATATGCCAGAAAGTTTAAAATTTTCACAGAGTTTGATATTCGTAAATGTTATTCCCTGTTTGCCTCGCACGTACTGGCACAACAATTTCAAGTTACCTAGAAGGTACATTTCTTCTATAATTCGGGCTAAAATTGGACACGGTGCCTTTCCAGTACATTTAGCTAGACTGCATGTAATACCGTATCACTATGTGAACACTGCCACGTGGAAGGAGACATTGATCATATTTTTTTCGGCTGTACTAAAACCATTGACCATTGCAACCAATTTTACAACAGTTTAATCAAATGTGGCATATCTGCCCCTTTGAATTCGTCACATATCTTGTTTCTGCACAGGACAGATGATGTAATTTCGTGTTTGATAGTATTCTGAAAGATACGGGTTTGAGAATATAGGTTTGTCGCTTATAGTTTTTCCCTTGTATCTATCCTCTGTATTTTATATAACCCTCCCCTCCCGTGGCCTAATTGTTGTTTGTGTCTTGAAAATGCCTCAATGGGTCCTTCGGCGAGAAGACTGTGTGACCCTGTCTATACTGTCCTATATCCTTCCCATTATAGATTTGTCTCTATTATTTATCGGTACGCTTCTATAGGTTCCTTAGATTGTAGAATATTCAAATTTAGGTTTATCTTTCTCTTTAAATTGTACATATTATCTAATATAATCTATCTAATATAATAGGTGGAATCATTTAAGGAAGAAACAATGCCAACCAACTGTGTTAAATGTATGACTGTAATTAAAAGCACCGTTTACAGCATTAAATGTAATAAGTGCCTTGGTTGGCTACATCGTGATTGTGCCAACCTGTCTATTGAGGCAATAAAAGAATTTGAAAGAGAACTGAAGGACCCTAATGGCAGAAGATTCACGTGTTTCGGCTGTAACATTGGGAGTCCCTCATCAAGCTTATCCCGCAACATGTATGATGACAGTCTTTTTGATAAAATTGTTAAATACTTTGATGATAAGTTCGAGGCACAAACAGTGAAAATAAACCAGGAGAACCAAAAATTAATAGAGAAATTGGAACTTAGAATAAGCACAATGGAAAATGAGATTGATTCTTTAAAATCAAAGGTGAGCAGTCTTGAGACAACATGCAACAGATTAAAATCAGATAGGGATCACATAATGGAAGAAGTAGCTGAAGAAATATATGAAAGAGAACGAAGGAAAAATAATCTGTTAATTTTTGGTCTGCCGGAAGCAAATATGGAAGGAGCTGTGGAGCGGGTGACCCATGACAGATCCCAAGTAGACTCAATTCTAGATTTCCTTGAAGCCTCGCGCCTACCTGAAACTGTGAAGATATTGCGGCTGGGAAAATATAAGGTGGGGAGTAAAAGACCAATAAAAATAAGCTTCAATAATGAGGATTCAGTTCATTCTGTCATACGTAAGGCGAATACCTTGAAAGATAGCAGCGACTTCAGTAGGATTTCTATTAGCTATGATCGAACACCTAAGCAGATTGAGATGTATAAACGAGTGAAGAGGCAACTGGATGAAAGGGTTAAGAATGGGGAAAGGGGTTTAAAAATTAAATATATCCAGGGTCAACCAAGAATAATAAATTATTTAAACTAGTTGGTGCACCCAATCATAATAAGCGTACGAACTTGCTCTGCTACTATCAGAATGTAAGAGGACTGAACACTAAAATTGGTAGTTTTTATTGCTCACTGTCTGATTGTGAATTTGATGTGATCATGCTGACGGAAACTTGGTTATGTGGTGCAGTTAGTGATGTGGAACTGTTCCCAATGGATTATGTGGTCTTCAGATGTGATAGGGATCGAGAGCTCACTGGCCTTCATACTGGTGGAGGGTCTTTGATTGCTGTTAAAAATTCTTTTAAAGTGTCAAGTATAAATGTTGTAGTCCTTAGAACAGTATTTCCATTGATTGATGTTACTGCATGCAAAATTACTTTTAGTCAACGCATTATGATATTGTATTCTATATATATCCCACCTTCAATAACTGTACCTGAATTTGAGTCATTTTTTGAGGCATTTGAATTATTTAATAATGTATTTACAGGTGCTACTTTCATTATCTGCGGAGATTTCAATGCTCCCAAATTCGCGATTGATTTAAATGATACAAAAGTCTCAGCAATAAACAATTTTTGTTCTTTTTTGGATATTTGTAATGTTAATAATGTTATTAATGCAGATGGTCGACTGTTAGATTTGGTACTGTGCAACTGTATTGGTTCAGTCGATAGAGATAAGCATCCTCTAGTTGTGGAAGACAAATACCATCCAGCAATAATTGCCGATTTCAATATTGACAATACCTCTTCAAATAATACATATAGTACTGATAACATCAGGTACAATTTTCGAGCAGCCAACTTTGTAGCGTTATATAATGAAATACTTAATGTTGATTGGACACATCTCACTACATGTCCAGATGATGTTAATGAGGCATGCCGCAGACTCTATCATATAATGAATGGGTTATTTGACGCCCATGTTCCTAAATTCAAAAACAGTTCGAGACGATATCCACCTTGGTTTAATAGTACTATAATATCTAATATAAAAAAGAAAGATAGGGCCCGGAGAAATCTTAGAAAATATAAAACCGAGAGTAATCTACTTCAATTTAGTGATCTGAGACGAACTGTAAAAAACGATATCAAAGCTGCATACAAAACGTACATCCAAGAAATAGAGAACTCCATTCATACTGATCCTTCCAAGTTTTGGATGTTTGTGAGGAACAAGGGGAGAAGAACTAGAATACCGGGAGTCATGCTAATGGCAAATAAATCATTGAATACTACTCCAGAGATTGTTGATGGATTTGCCCAATTCTTTTCTAGTGTATACCAGCAGTCTGATACAAATAATCTCAACTTATATATGCCAAATTTATCTAATTGTCTTATATCTTTAGATGAGGTGAATGAAGATGACATCATTAAAGCATCTAGAAAATTACCAAATAAGCTAACTTCAGGAGTTGATCTTATCCCTAGTTTTATTGTGAAAGATTGTATACATGTTTTGGCTAAGCCACTTTGCTTTATTTTCAATTTGATCCTAAAAACAAATGTATACCCCGATATCTGGAAAAAAACAAAGATATGTCCAGTCCTCAAATCCGGTGATAACAGCATGGTTGAGAACTACAGACCTATATCAATAATATGTAATTTTAGTAAAGTCTTTGAAATTATATTATTCCAGACAGTATACCCATCTCTCAAAAGAATTGTCTCGACATCTCAGCATGGTTTCATGACAGAAAGATCAACAGTCACTAATTTAGCTTGTATTTCGCAGTTTATCTCTGAGGTACTGGATAACCACGGTCAGGTAGATGTGATTTATACTGATTTCCAGAAAGCTTTTGATTCCATTGATCATTTTTTACTTCTATCGAAGTTGAAAGCACTGGGATTGTCTAACAGTCTAGTGTCCCTGATGCATTCATATCTCAGAGGCAGATCACAGATAGTTGAATATGGAGGTTACATTTCATCTTCCTACACTCCTACGTCAGGGGTACCGCAGGGATCCAATCTGGGTCCATTATTGTTCTTATTGTATATTAATGCTCTGGCATCACGGTTTTCAAACTTACATCTATTCTTTGCAGATGACCTCAAGATATACTGTGAGGTTAAGAATATTGATGACTGTCTCAAAATACAATACGACCTTAATATTTTGAGTGATTGGTGTGTCATGAACAAGCTTAATTTAAATATAAGAAAATGTAAGGTCTTAAGTTTTACTCGGAAAACCAACCCATTATTGTTTGACTATCAAATTAATAACATCACAATAGAGAGATGTCAGACGTTCAGAGATTTGGGAGTGATATTTGATAATAAATTCACCTTTTCAGAACATATAAGACAAATGGTGTCTTCTTCAAATAAAGTATTCGGATATTGTGTTAGAAACTGGTCAAGTTGCACGGATATAAGGAGTCTAAACATTATATATACTTCATTCATTAGGAGCAAGTTAGAGTATGCAGCGTATATTTGGACTCCATTATATCAGAATGCGATTTCTTCTATTGAATCAATACAGCGCAAGAGCCTCAAATACATGTACTACAAAATACACGGCACATATCCTGAGAGAGGTTTTCCACACAATACATTACTACAGATACTGAATTTTGACTCATTAGCCTACCGTCGTCAAATTAATGAGATTACTATGCTACATAAACTTCTCAACAATAAATTGGACTGTCCAGAGCTATTATCTAAAATTAATTATGCAGTACCGCAAAGATCAACACGCTCCAATTCAATGTTTTACACAACATATGGGAGAACAAAGATATCTGAAATGTCCCCTATAAACAGGATGTGTAGCACGTTTGTAAAATATTGCAAAAATTGTGATATTAATTTTGATAACCTGCAGACCATTTTAAGTTGTTTTGAATCTAACTATGTGATGTTACACCATTAATTGTTTGTATCCATATATTTTAACCTATTGTTATTGTCTGTACTGTACTATTTTTTCAAATTGTTCCTGTGATTGGGTGCAAGCCCGTTGGAATAATAAAGATTATTATTATTATTATTATTATTATTATAATATAGCTTTATGCATTATGCATTTACCATTAATTACTATAGTACATTACTATATGCGTACGTCTTACTAAGTTATATATCCATGTTACTGGCGAATGGAACAGGCTCCTAGTGCCATTAAAAAAAATGTTATTCCATTCTCAAAATTTGACTTTTTCGCAGACCCGCAAATGTAATGTGGCAGTCAGATCAATACCATAGTACTTGACATTATTTGTGTAAATGATTATAATAATAGTCTATTTATATTTTAATCTGTTCCTCAATTGAGCAAGGTTTGTCCATTATAGGTTCTTCTCTTCTGTCAAATGACTCAATTGATGACCATCATGGAGGATTATTTGAACTGGAGAGGGTTCAAATATCTCCGCCTGGACGGTACCATAAAGTCGGAAGATCGTGGCGATCTGCTGAAAAAATTCAATGACCCTAATAGCGAGTACTTCCTGTTTCTGCTGTCGACGAGAGCTGGTGGGCTCGGTTTGAATTTGCAGAGTGCCGATACTGTCATCATCTTTGATTCAGATTGGAATCCTCACCAGGTGAGTTAAGTTGTGCATTTATTCAAAGAACCGTTACAGTTTGGAAAATTTATACTATCTAGTTAAACAGAAGTGAATTAAAAACGAAAGAAAGTACATAGTATTTAACCTGCTGCCTATATCTATAAAAACCAAAACATTTAAAAAAGTCAAAAAATTAGTTAATAATTGGACCCTTGAATGTAACCTTACTTCAAAATATTCAGTGTAAAGCCGTGGATAAGCCTAAAAACCTCAAACAAAACATAATACCAAGTAATTGTCTAGGCTTAAACATAAATAACCCTGCAGTATACACTAGGAAAGATAGTCGCATCCAGCTGAAAAACTATTTTTGCTCTTTACTGCAACATAATTATTAGCATACCATAGACATAACTCTGTGATCTCAGACCCAAAATGATGAACATAGAAATTTTCTTAGCAATATGAAAAATGAATCGTTAAATGATGTAGACGGACACGTTATTCTTTTTTCTGTAACGTATTTTTGATTTTTTTCGTCATATCTTTATTTGCAAAGCAGTGGTACAACAGGGTCGATTTTTCCCAACATTGATATGGTCAGAAATCAGGTCAGAAATATAAGAGCTGTTTACATTTTTTGTGCTCGTATCGAGTGCCGACACTACAAAGGACCCCTTAATCCTTCACAAGACACCCGACCGGTCGAATGACCCTTACCGCTTTCGGCTCTTTTTGCTGCGCTGTTTCACTACCATTAGTATAGTCAAAATTGTATATGTGTATAATGAGATGTTAGTATACAATAAATAGATCAATTTATTTTGTTTTCATCTATTGAAAATTGGTAATTTCGATTATTTTGATCTCCTACGACTTCCTGAATTATTATAATATGTATTTTGTATGTATAATTACGGTTTGATCATTACTCCTGATTATCATCCACATTTAAATCGCTTCAGTACTCGGCATTCCGGAACGCAACTGCTTTTATAATGTTTGGTTTCTGCAAAAAATTATAAACAGCATTATTTACCTGGGTTCAATGTTGAAAAACATTTTTCTTTGTGGGCCGAGTACTGTTTGCACCATGTTATAATATTAGTATAACGACCTTTATATCGTGAGATTCAATTCAAATAATGGTCAGTATGATAGGTTTACTTTAACAGTTTTGCACCTAAATAGTCTGTTCGTTTCACTTTTGTAGAATAGATTGAAAAAGTGCACTTTGAAATTAATTAATTATTTTCTTTATATTGACTAATGATGTTGGGAATATACAGTCTATGGGATGAATGAATGAAGGAAGGAGAGAGACTTTTTGGTGGCCAGAACCACCAGTGCATAGGCTTACAAGCGTGTCCTTATTCACCTCTCCTTACTCTACTTCCCAAGTCTCATCGCAAAGGTGAGAATGGCCTTGGGTCCTGCCTATCTCATATCCTCAAGTTGGACTTTTGAACCACACGTCAATGTGTGCCGAGGCCTCTTCCTCTTTCCCACAGCGTTCGCACGTCAGGTCGCTTGCCAGCCTCATCACATAAAAGTGACGTTTGAAGGTGTTATGGCCAGATAGCAGGCCCACAAGTAACCTTAGCCGGCTTCTGTCTAGTGAGAAATAGAACCGCCCGACCTCGGACAGCAGTCTATTCAGTTGTACGTATTGTGAAGGGCCCTATGGGAAAATTAGTTCACAAATCCGTTTTAGTGTCATACACGATTAGACGGTTCCACATTTAAATCTCCATAAAATCGAGGAGAAACCAGAATTGCTGCCTTATAACTTTAAAATATACTTTAAATTTTACCTCGTCGTCAAACAGATGTCTGTGGACAAGTAATTAAAATGCTACTTCGCTGCTTCTTTTCTCAAATAATTGACTAGCAGAATTTCCAGTGGTATTATGAATCCCAGAATCGTGGTTATTATGTCAATTTCGTCTTGCAACATTTCATCTTCCAATATTTAAAATGCCAAAGCTAATTTGTTTCTTTTACTCATAATGAAGCCGACGGTCAGGACGCAACTGACAATCCTACGTCGAAAACTGCGCACTATGCCTCTTGGTGAAGAGAGGAAATGCTATGGGTTTGTAAAAGACCGCGCTATTGCCAGATTTCAATCTCTTATTCGCGGAAACAGTTTTAACTACCATGACTAAAATAATGAGTTACTAATACAAACTGTCGTCAACTGTTTTTCTTGATGCAATAGTATAAAGTACATATTGACATACTCTCAAGAATATTTTTTATTTATATTTGTGTCTACGCTTAAAACATGTTTAAACCACCTTTAAATAATATAACAAACGCTAGTCTGTCGGAAGGATCCACCTTAAATTTCTGATTTTTAATCGTTAATAACTTTCTAAAATCATAAGAAGTTTTGATTTTTTTAGGGTAAATACTTATGTGATTAAACTTATCATAAATAAAAAAAAAGTTCATCCACTAACCAGTCCATAAGCGTCGAAAATAACTAATAGATCTACTTACCTATAACAGGAAAGTTTCGTAATTCATTTCAAATGCGTTTCATAGCCATTGTGACTCCGATAACACTCCTGCAGTAATATCCTGCAATTCCAGGATCTCCAAGCCCAAGATAGAGCCCATCGTATCGGACAACAGAATGAGGTCAGAGTTCTGCGCCTGATGACCGTAAACTCGGTAGAAGAGCGCATCTTGGCTGCCGCCAAATACAAATTGACTATGGACGAGAAAGTTATCCAAGCCGGCATGTTCGATCAGAAATCTACGGGATCCGAAAGGCAGCAGTTCCTCCAGAGCATCCTGCACAACGACGGCAGCGAAGACGAGGAGGAGAACGAAGTACCCGATGACGAGACGGTCAATCAGATGGTGGCGAGGAATGAAGATGAGTTCCAGCTCTTCCAGAAGATGGACACGGAGAGAAAGATCGAAGAGGAAAAGTTGGGTCCGAATAGGAGCAACAGGTAATATAGCACATCGAACCAGAACTTAAGTTCAAAAGATGTCTTGTAAATACCAGATTTTTCCAAACAGGGCACGTGTTTTGCTAAGTTAGGGCTGGTTTCACAATGATGGGTTAACTCAAGGTTGTGGCCGGAGGTTAACCCTAGATATCATGTTTCACAAATGGTGGTTTTCGATTTTACTTGAGGTTAACTTTGAGTTAACTTGACCCCAAGAAATTCTTGAGTTAACCCTAGGTTTGCGATGACGCATGCGCATTAGGTTAGGTCACTTTGGTTTTGCTACTTGCTAGGCGTTTGAAGTTTCATATTTTATCGTTTACCTTAACGTTTTCATCGTTAATTTGAAATGGATGGTTATGATGTAAATGCGTATAGCAGTGGTGAAGCAATGAGACCAAGAATATTTCGACCTAGGGTTAATTATTTTGAGGAATATGATGACCATGACTCGTTGGTCTTTTTTAAATTTTTGTATTTTTCTTTCAGCACCTTTACAGACCTGCGGCTATTATTTGCACATTTGCAATTAAATTCTTCTCCTATCTTTTCCCAGGCGTTGTCTTTTTCGCGCCATGTTGTTGCACCTTTTGTTTTGCATTCTATTACATGCCTGTACTTTTCTACTAACGAGATGAACAGAGATTCTTCATCTTTTGAAAAGTTGTTCTTTTTTTTTTGTTTTTCCATGCTGACACACGGGTACATGTACGGCTATTATTTGAAAAAGGCCCCAGAAACAACTACAACGCCAAGCAGTCCAAACATCAACCCAACCTAAAAATATTTTATCTATGCCAAACACCAAATAACTGCGAATGAAATGAAAAAAAACGTCAGTGGAAAAAACCAAAATGAGGTTGGAAATCGCATGGAACTGACAACTCGACGAACTCATTCTTTGATAGTCTTGTACGCTCACTTGGAGCGGAGCGGAATAAGCTACATTTTACCTTGTGAGTGTCACATGTTATGACACTTGTGTTATGGGTTATGCTGTCATATTTAAAAGAAAAAGTCCACACTATTTTACACAGTCCAAAAGTTTGATACAGTTTGACATATCTTTTTATTTTAATTTTTAATAACCTCAAATGTGACCACTCATTTGACATTTCACTGACAACTGACAGACAATACAAACTATTTATCGTGATATCTCAGAGCGCACAAATAATGCTTTTCAGCAGAACGCCAACTGTTGAGATGTAGCGGCTATAAAAGTAGCGGCTTCCGATCATTCTGCTGAATGCAACCATTGTGAAACAAGAGGCGTTCTATTGTTCGAGTTAACTCGCAGGTCACTCAGAGTGACCACTGATTGTGAAAAGGGCCTAAATACGCCACTGGTTATTGGTATGCTAAAGGATCCAGTGTCACATTATTTCATATGAGCAACAAAAGTCCTATCTTTAACCACTGTGCGCCCAATTGCACTATAAGCGTATAGCCATGTGTACATTGGATAGCTATATTTATCATTATTTATGTAGATTGATACAAGAGAGTGAACTTCCTGATTGGTTGATAAAGCAAGACGATGAAGTGGATGCCTGGGGATTAGATGATACAGATGTTTTACTAGGTAGGGGTACAAGGCAGAGAAAAGAAGTTGACTATGCTGATAGCCTGACTGAGAAAGAGTGGTTGAAGGTAAGTGAATCAGCTTTGAAATATATACAGGGTGTCTCGGCAACAACAAAAGAACAAAACAAAACTTTTGAAGAATGTATGCATTTTTTGAACTAAAAACATTAATGAAGCCTAATAATAAATGCAGCTTAGCGATTAAAAAAGTACGCCAAAAAAAGTAAGTTCCAGAAAAAATGTTTAAAGATGTTAGACTTTTTATTGAACTAATTTTCGATTTTTTTTTTATGGTCAGTCTTTCACAAAGGCTGAAAGCCTACGGCACTGTAGAAGCACTGCGGGAGGATAAATGTCGGTGCACATTAGATTTGAAACGCTGCAGGTTGTAGCCGTCGGGAAATAAACTCCTCGGCAGCTCATTCCACAGCGTCGAAGTTCTCCAAAAGAAGGAATGCTGGAGACTGGCTCTAGTGTTCCTCGTTCGGGCGGCCTTTGGTATTATTATCTGGTAGAGCTCACTCGAACATCTTTCTTGATAGAATCTGTAAAACAGGGACAGGTCAGCCACCCTTCTTCGATGTTTCAGGCGGTGGAGGTCCTCCGTGCGGTTAGGCGTATCGATTAGCCTAATTGCTGTCTTCTGGATAGTGTCCAGAAGGTTTAGAGAGTGCGTCGGAGCGCATTCCCACACATGGGAGCAATACTCCAACGATGGTCGGATCTGCGCCTTGTAAAGCAGCAGTAGTTCCCCTATAACCATACTTTTTTTCTCCTCCCATAAATTGAAATGTCTGTGCAAACAGTGATGATGCAAAAAAGATCCGTACTCGAGCGATGACAAACGATGATCATTACGCGACGCTACGCTCATGCCGATGATTCAACTTAACGCAATATAGGAAAGCTTGTGCTAAAGATAGAGGTAGGATTGGATGAGGATCAATGAGACTAGATAAAAAAGAGTCACTTAGGGGTATTTCCTTAAAAATCGATATTTAGGTAAAAAGGTCTAATATTTCGAATAAACACTTTTTTTGAAGCTCACTTACTTTTCTTGGCGAACTTTTTCATTCGCTAAGCAGGATCTAGTATTAGGCATTATTAATGTTTTTATTTGAACCAAATGAACGCAGTGCTTCAAAGGTTATCATGATTTCAAATAAAAAGGACAAAAAAATTAACTATCAATACAAGGCAAACAAATTTTTTGAGATTTAAAAAAAATTTTTGTCGATAAATTGTAGTATAGTCACAGATGTGCAAGATGGGACATATAATCTAAAACCTTTTAAATAATCGTGAAACCATTTATAAGAATTAATTAGAATTATTCTGGAGAAAATTTTGAATTCTTTTTTAGGAATTTAGAGATATTGCGAAAAGTAAAAAATGATTGTGTCTTCAGTTTTTAACCCGGTAAACTTCACTTTCAGATAATGTGCTTAAGTTTCTCAAAGGATATTGCAGTTTTTAACATGTAGTACAGTTGCATTTCCATTAATTATATTTATACAGTTTTGATAAACATTCCAAAGTTGTTTTTTTGTGAATAGAGCCTTTGTTATAGACAGTATGACAAATCACAAATGACTTTTCTATATATGTAAATTTCATATTTGTGTTGTTGGTTCTTAACTACAGCAAAATCACTTTAAAGGGAGTATTTTAGTTAATGCAGATTGGATAATAGAATGTTTAAATTGTTCCAGGCTATTGATGAGGATGGTGACTATGACGATGAAGAAGAGGAAGAAAAAGAAGTTAAGAAGAAGAGAGGGAGAAGAAAAAGGAAACGTGATGAGTCTGACGAAGAAAGCAGTACTGTGCGGAAACGTAAAATACCTCAAAGTCAAGCAGAAGCAAGGATGAAGAAAAAGATGAAGAAACTCATGAATGTCGTGGTCAATTACACTGACAGGTAAAATCATATAAAATGAAAAAACAGATGATATTGAATTATTGTATTTTGCATGACCTCTATCTAATTTGTTTCAGAGACGGCCGGCAGTTGAGTGATCAATTCATAAAATTGCCTCCTCGAAAGGAGTATCCTGATTACTACTCTGTTATAAGAAAGCCAATCGATATTACAAAAATTATGAACTACATCGATGATGGAAAGGTAAAGTCTTAGATATTAACTTTTACATGTCTGGTTATTACTACTTCATTGCCGGAATTAATTTTGGATCATATTTTATTATACAGGGTGTCCCACGACGATTAAGACAAGCGATATATCGGAACTGGGCAGTAGTAGCGAATTATAATTTTGGGGGTTTAAATTAGAGCAAATAGAGTATATGTTCTTATTACTGTGTCACCCAATGAGGTATTTGTTTTTGATCACGTGACGTCCGATTCAAAATTTTTAATGGGACACCCTGTATATTTGTCACTGTTTGTGTTCCTTCCGATAAAACAATTCCAAGAAACTAGCACACTTGGGGTCTAAAGAGATTAATTCAAGAGCTACAGGTACTTAAAGGATGGTACCGCTACCATTTTTTTTTATTTATTATTAACCCAGATGAACTCTAATACATATTGTACATTGTTTCCTTACAAATTAACTTTAACTAACTTTAAGAAAAGTACAACAATGTAGAGTGTAAACTAAAAACTAAAAATAAGTACATCGCTCAAAAGTACAATATATACTAAAACATATTAATGTAATATCGTTGATTGAAGAAAATACTTCAATCGACGGTAATATCCAAGAAAATAGTATATAAAATGAATGTGACTGTAATCCATGTTGCACCTAGGTAACTGAATACCTGTATGTGCATAACTAGAATATGTGAAAATACAAAGTAAAAAATAAAAAATATTGAAATACAATTGAATCACATAGATCCTAAAACCAAGGAATGAAAACAAAATACAGAATTATATATAGATTTATACAGTATAAAAAATTTGTTTAAAGGTCTCTTTATTATAATGTATGTAGGCCCTACATTCAACACGAAATTTTTTTAAACTCATCAGCTGTCTTATTTGAGAGGGTAACAAGTTATAGATTTTGGGTGCAAGATAAAAAATAGACCGTAATTTTTTTGAAGTATAAGCAGTAGGAATTTAGATGTTTATTGACGTTGATTCTAGTTTGGTATGAATGGCTTATGAAGCTTTTAAATTTAATAGACTTATGAACAAATATGCAAATCGACAGACAGTACAGTGATCGCATATCAAAAATCTCTTTTGAATAGAGTAAGGAGGTAGAGAAGCGTTTGCTTCTTCTAAAAATGACTTTTAATATATAATTTTGGGCAACACTCAACGGTAGTAATGCATTTTGATAAAGGCCTCCCCAAACCACCACACCATACCTTAGTAATGACTCCACGATTGCCTTATATACCATTATTAAGAGCTGTTTGCTTAAAATTTCTCTATATTAATTTTCTGATATTCTTTGTTAATCTAGTAACCTGATGATCCCATTTTAAGTGTTTGTCAATTACAATTCCTAAATATTTAAGACTGTCTACTTGATGTATATTACTACCTAGGCTGCTTATATAAATACTAGCATAAAGTGGTCGATTTGCAGATGTAAGTGAAAAGGCAATGTAGTTAGTTTTAGAAATATTTAATGTTAATTTGAAAGAGTCCAACCATAATTTTATTTTATTCATGCCTTCGACTGCATAATCTTTCACTAGTTCCCATGTTTCTCCGAAAAACACGGCAGTGTCGTCGGCGTATGAAATAACAGATCCAGATTGCATTGAGATATTTGTCAGCGTATTAACATATGCAATGAATAGGATGGGTCCAAGGACGGTACCTTGTGGAATGCCAATTTTTATATTAAGTGGATGGCTTAACGTATGTCCCAGTTTAACTGACTGTGTTCTGTCCCTCAAGTAGTTAGAGAATATGTCCAGCACTGTGCCCCTAACTCCATAAGATTCTAACACCCCAAGAAGTAAATAATGGGGCACAGTGTCAAACGCCTTCGCCAGATCAAGAAAAACAGTGAGACATTTATTTCCGATGTCAAGGTTGTTCGTAACTTGCTCACATAACTCGCAGACAGCATTAGATGTACTAAGACCGCTCTTAAATCCAAATTGCCGCTCAGATAGAATTTTATTTTTTTCGAGAAAATTTACTAAACGATCCTTCAAACATTTTTCAAAAATCTTAGCAACCACTACCACTACCACTACCATTGATTATAACATGTACCCCTACAGTTAAATTACTTTGGTAGTGTTTCATAATGGTAGTGGTTGTGGTACAGTTTTCACTAAAAACCTCCACAAAAATAATGACTGTCATAAAATTTTCCACTTTGTATTTGTATTCATATGGTGTGCTTTCTGCTCAAGAAATAAATCAACTAGCAAAATCCTTGATTTTGCTGTAGATCCTTCACTACGTTACTAAAGACTTAGGGTCGTATTCATAGTCGATCCTTAAGGATCCCTTAATACTTGAGGGTCCCTTACGTAACGCTCCCTTGAATAATACTCAGTAACGAAAAGTCAACGTGACATGTCAGCATGACATTTCGTTGCAGTCAAGGTAATTTTGTAGGTTAATTTTGGAGGACGGTGTTGTCAGTTTCTGTCACATCCGGAAAAATGTCCGGCACAAAAACACGAAATACTGGCACAAAACAAAAAGAGACAACAGAAACATCAAAATGTGTAGGCATAGGCATAACTTATATTTGAAACATGACGTAGGTGTTGTCTAGGAAACGGTTCACAAGGAAAGCCACACTTGAGGTCCCTTGAGTATCTCTTGAGTATTACTTAAGGGAACCCCGAGTATTACTCAAGAGACGACTATGAATACGGCCCTTAGATATCTAAGAATTTTTAACCTACGTAGTATTATTTGGCCAGAAATACATCGAATATAATATGTACCATGTAAGGAAGATCTTTTATTAATGGAGTAGAATACTACAATGTCGACTTACCTCTATAAACAATAATCAGGCTGTATATATTTTTTTCTTCTAAAAAATATAAAATAAGAAATGAAAAAATGGCCAGTTACCGATAGCCGTTTCTTTTCCTCAGTATTCAAATTTCGCGGACCTGGAGCGCGACTTCATGCTGCTCTGTCAGAACGCCCAAATCTACAACGAGGAGCATTCTTTGATCTACGAGGACAGCATCATTCTGCAATCGGTGTTCACCAACGCCAAGGGCAAGATCGAGGGAGCCCCCGATTCGGACGACGAGAAGCTTGCGGCGGCGGAGGACCAATCCGACGTGGAGCAGCCGGCCACGCCCCGCGGAGGAGGCAAAAAGAGCAGGGGCGGAGACAAAGAGAGCGCCAAAGGAAAAAGGTTCGTATATCACTGTACACGGTGTAGTTAGGCATGATATACAGGGCGTTTCATATTTATATACAAATATTTCAGGGGGTATTTTCTGGATGAACTGTTGGTTCTCTGGCGAACCAACAGTTCATCGGATCATGGCCGCGAAAGTCTTACAATAGATTTCCTGGATGATTTTGAGTAAAAAACTTTATATGAACGTATGTCCTAAACGTCATAACTTTCGAGCTACAGGGTATTAAAGTTCTAATAAAAAAAATCTTTTTGTAATAACTTTGGTAACGCTTTAGTTTTCTTTATGAAACTTGATATATTATGTCCATGTACCAAAAGGTACTTTTTAATGGAGAAACTTTTATTTCTACCAGTGGCGTTCGTGCGGGACATGATTTCAACATTTTTAACAAAAAAAAAAACAGTGGTACGCCACCGGTTGATTTGGAATTAAAAGCTTATTTTGTATTCGCCCTTCCTTTTCCAAAGATTTCGGTCACTTGATTTTTTTTTCGTCCAAAAACCGAGCCTCGGGCAAAAAAAATCAAGCGACCGGAATTGTTGAAAAATAAAAGGCGAATTCAAAATAAGCCCTTCATTCAAAATCAAACAGTGGTGTACCACTTTTGTTAAAAATGTTGAAACCATGCCTCGCACGAACGCCACTGGTAGAAATAAAAAAAGTTTAATCATCAAAAAGTATCTTTTGGTACTTGGACACAATAGGCCAAGTTTCATAAAGAAAACTAAAACGTTACCAAAGATATTACAAAAAGAATTTTTTTTATTAGAATTTTAACACCCTGTAGCTGACCTTCAGGACATACGTTCATATAAGGTTTTTTACCCAAGATCATCTAGGAAATCACTCCTTGAAATATTTGTACATCAATATGAAACACCCTGTATACGAGGTCTGACAATAAATTAGCCGGACTGATTTCTTCTTCGCATGTATGATAACACATGAATCTGCAACTGTCACCGATCAATCCTCTGAAGCTTCGCTATCGATAGACCAGTTTATGACCCCCGTTCGATTGTTAGTTTTCAAGCTGTGTCGTGTTGTTCAAGGTCGGGTTGGTTGAGCGTGTTATGAAAATGGAGCATCGTACAATAGAGTAATAATACGCGATCAAGTTTTGTATGAGCGAGTCTGGAAAATAAACGTTTGATAAAGGGGTTAGGATGTTTGATGAGGAAGCTTTGAGTCGTTCTCAGTATTTTGATGGCATAAACAATTTGAAAAGCGGGAAAGCATAGAATATGAACAGCGTGTGCGCGCTCTCAAGACGGACGGCTTACTGTCTGAATGATATCTGATGAATTACATATCAGACGCGAAACGGTGAGAGAGCTCTTGGTTGACGATTTACGCATTAAAAGGTTATGTGCAATGATGCTTCCAAAACTCCTAAATGAGAAAAAACACGAGCGATTGACCATTACGCAGGACTGCATTGAACAAGTTGAAAGGGATTCAGCCTTTCTCAATCATGTATTTACCGTCGATGAGAGTTGGTTTTTTCAATATGATCTGGAAACAAAGCGATAAAGACAACTGTGACTCTCCCTTGCGTCTCCAGACCCAAAAAGCAAGAATGAACAAATCGAGTCAAAACAATGTTGCTTCGTTTCTTTGAAAGCAGGAGGGTGGTCCGTAAAGAATTTTGTGCCACCTGGAGAGGCCTTAAATCGACAATTCTACGCCGAATTACTTGAACCGTTGCGAAAAAAGTGAATTACTTGAACCGTTGCGAAAAAAGTCCTTAGACTCCGCCCAAACATCGCAAAAATACGGATCTTCACCATGACAATGCGCCATGTTATTGTACCTCCAGTGTAACACAGTTTTTCATCTCAAAAAACCTTCCAGTTTCTGCAGCCCCATATTCACCGGATATATCGGCTTTTATGTTACGCAAAATGAAATAAAGCTGGAACCCGTCTGTGGCTGTTCCAATGAACTATTTTGAAGGAGTTCACGTTGTCGTATCTTAATATTCAAATATAAATGTTTATCCAATCTGCGCGGTTGATTTTTCTAATACTGCTACTGTATTCTCACGGTAAGTACCTTTTCTGGTCCGGCATTCTCAACTCGCTCATCTCACAACCGAGCAATCCGTCAAAGGAGCGATATGGCATTTCTAGATTCTCATCTACCACTCTCCTCGAAAATTTGGAAAGCGAGCATTGACCTCCGTCAACATCACGTGTTATTATATAATGCCCAAAGAAAATGTCAAGTTGTCAAAAAATAACCCAATATAGTCGTGATAAATTCCGGTATACTTCAAAATAAGAATCGTCGGAGGTATACATAGAACTATAAATTCTAAACATGAAGATTGGATGTCAACCAAAAAGCAACACACAAGAAAAAAACAGTAAAAAAGTAAAAACAAAATTCTTCCTATTAGTTTAGGACATAAATCTGTAGTTTTTACAGGTTCATCCATATAAATCCTTATTGTGTCCAAGACATATCTAAAAGCTTGTTTGGATAATCTAACCTTTTGAATGGGTTTTCACTGAGTTGTGTTACAGTTAGAGCGTTTCTTAAAACAACTAGATGCTCCTTCTAGGTCTAACAAGTTCAATACACACAAGTTCGTCCGTTATAAAGCACAATAATGATGAATAAGATAGCAACAATATTAACTTACGGCACCCAAATCGTCGATGAGAGTCTATCCACATTGATGTACCAGTGACATGAGTGACAGAAAACACTCGAACGCTTCAAGTATAAGGAGATGATGTGGGAATGAAAACAGCAGTGATTTACGCTGTTCTGTATTCTGTAATCATGGGAGGGCAGTCTAGAGACCACAGCACTTAGGCCCCATTGGGCCCCATTGGGCCCTTTGTGCATCCTCCCTGGAGATATCGCCGCCTAGGTTTCCAGCCATCCCAGTCGTTTGAAAAACAGGGTGATTGCACCAAGGGAGATTTTCCTCAAGGAGGCCAAGATTGGCCACCTTTCACCCAGAATGGATTCTCGAAGTGATGAGACGCTGGGGCAGTCACAAAGGACGTGATGCACCGTCTCATCTTCCTGTTCATAGCCTCTGCAGAGGTGTGTCGCCTACTCCCATGTTAAAGAGGGGTTTCCGAAGCTGGCAATGTCCCGTTAAGATCCCTACAACAGTGCGTAGTTTACTTCTGGGCATCGCCAGGTAGCTCTTTGCTGCATCCTTACTAGGGTAATTTAAAAGTTCCCTGGCAAGTTGACAGGTGTTTGTTCCATCCCATAATTCCTTGAATTTCTGATGGGTGTATTCTTTTATCATTTGCGATTTCGCTGTCGAAGGTAATAAGCTTGAGGGGTTGGGGCCAAAGATTTTCAGGCCCGCAGCCTTTCTAGCCAGTTCGCCAGCTTTTTCGTTGCCACTGCATCCCGAGTGACTTTTAATCCAGCATACCATGATGTGGTTTGCATGGGAGGCCCCTATAAGTCCTTGTTGGCAGTCCCATAGTGACCGTGAAGTTATCTTATGACTCTTCAGGGCCACTAATGATTGTCTACTATCTGTGTAGATCTTGATGGTTTTTCTCGATCTGTCTGCGAGTAATCTCGTTTGCGGCTATGGTTATGCTCGATAGTTCTGTCTGAACTATACTGGCACATTTGTCCATAGTCCACTTAAGATGAAACCGCAGGCTTCTCGAGAAAACTCCGCAGCCTGCCCCTTCCTTACGTTTTGATCCATCCGTGAAAATATTAATTGTTCCTTCATCGGAGGTCTGGTTTTCACTATTTGCGTATATTGAGTAGGGTCTATCAAAAACAAATCGAGAGGAAATACTGTCTGTGCTCGCCTGTATTTGGGGCATAGATTTGATATCCCTCAGCCACAGGAGACGTCCAGTTTCCCCACAACCTACTTCTGGATTTATACCAAGAGTGTTGAGGCGCGCCATGGCTGCCAGAGCCACTTCCTGTAGATGCATATCTAGTGGTGGCAGGCTTAGCATCACCTCGATCGCTCTAGTTGGTGTTGTACGCATAGCTCCAGTCGCACTTAGGCACGCAGTCCTTTGCATCTGACTGAGCTTGAGTTTTGCTGTCGTCTGTTGGCTTTCGGGCCACCAGACGACGGCTCCATAGGCTATCATTGGTCTCACTATAGCAGTATATATCCACATGGATACCCCAGGTTTCAATCCCCAGGTCTTGCCCATAATTCTGCGGCACTGTCCATAGGAGATGTATGCCTTTTTTAGTCTTCTTTCCAGGTGAAGATTCCATGTGAGTTTAGCGTCAAAGGTCACCTCCAGATACTTGACATCCGTCGCGAAACTTAGTACAGTGTTTAGGAGAACAGGTGCTTTTAATGCCCCTATACTCCTTTTTCTCGTGAAAAGAACCATCTCGGGGTTGATCGATAACGAGTTCTCCTCACACCACTTTTCTACTATTTTTAGGGCTCCCTGCATTGTATCGCGTAGAACGCCCTCGAACTTACCGCTTAGAAGTATTGTTAAGTCATCCGCATACGCTATTGTTTAGAAGCCTTTGTCGCTGAGGCGGCGTAAAAGGCTGTCTAGAACTAAGTTCCAGAGCAGTGGAGATAGGACCCCTCCTGCGGACAGCGTTTCGCGACCATTCCTCTGACAACAATGTTATCCGCACTGATCCTAACAGCTCTTTTTGAGAGCATGTTCGATATCCAGCTGCTGACAATTTGAGGAACTCCTCTGGCTGTCAGGGCAGCTACGATTACAGAGAAGGTAATTCTATCGAAAGCACCTTCGATGTCTATAAACACTCCGAGGGTAGACTCTCTGATGTCGAGAGACTTTTCAATTCGACTAGCAACCAGGTGGAGAGCTGTGCCGGTGGATCTGCCTGGGGTGTATGCATGTTGGTTGGGATGCAGCGGCTGTGACTGCAAGATAGCATCCCTTAGGTATCGTTCGCATAGTCTCTCCATCGTCTTGAGCAAAAACTATGTCAGACTAATCGGACGGTAGGCTGTAGGTGTGGTATAGTCCATTCTACCTATCTTTGGGATAAATACCACCTTCACCTCCCTCCAGAGTTTTGGGATGTAGCGGTACGCTAGACACATCCTGAACATCCTTGTCAGGTGCGGCAACAGTTCGTCCAAGCCCCACTGCAGTAGGGCGGGATGAATGCCATCAATGCCTGGCGATTTGAAGGATGAGAAGGTCTGTATTGCCCATCCTACTTTGTCTTCAGTAACTATTTGGTTGGCTTGCTGCCAATCGAGGTCCGAAGGTTCTGTGTCATTTTCATTTGGCCATATCCTTTCCCTTACATCAACAGAGTTGGGGAAGTGAGTTTGCATAAGCAACTTCAGGCTTTCATGAAGGTCAGCAGTCGTAGTGCCGTCCTCATACTTGAGTAGACATAAATCCGTGTCTCGGTCTTTGGCAAGGATTTTGCAGAGCCTAGCGGTATGTGAGTAATCCTCGATTTCTTCACAGTACGCTCTCCATGCTTCTCTTTGTTTTTGTCTTACTTATTACGCTACTCTCGCATTTAAAGGCGTTAGGAGTCAATGATACCGACCTTGTTTCACGACAAGAGAATACAAAGTAATTGTTATTTGAAGGGCGGCGATAAAGAGAATACCAAGAGGAAAAAGTTTGTTACATGTGCATGTTATATATACTTTGATGTCGCGTACCTTTCGCGGTAAGAAAATACCGTGACAAAGTATCTGTTATTTCAAGGGCGGATACGAGGTAGTCAAGGGCAAAAGGTTCGTATCACCATCCAATGTATCTATCTGTACACGGTGTAGTAGACGTGGAATATACTGTTACTTTGCTGTAGTGGTGCATACTGCTTCGGGGCGAGAAATTACCACTAATCTGTATTTTGCCATTGTTAAGGCAGTCAAGATAGTAAACATACTATTCAACAGTGACCACACTGATCCAACCTTGATCTAGCATTCGACGACATGCAAGTTTTAGGTGACCGTCGTAGTTCTAGTATGAGCTCTAGTACGAGTATACGAGTATACAATGCTTCTAGACTGTGTCATATAATCGTGTCTCCAGGTGAACGTAAGGAGCCAAGAAAAATTACCTTCTGCATTCTGACTGAGTAGCATATTCCATCTTTCAGCCTTGTGGTCAATTACCATACTTAGTGGAAAACTGCGAAAGCAGCTTCTCCTCTTTCAAGCTCTAGTACAAGCATACTATGCTTCTAGACTGTGTCATCTAATTGTGTCTCCAAGTGAACGTAAGGAGCCAAGAAAAATTACCTTCTGCATTCTGACTGAGTAGCATATTCCTCATTCAGCCTTGGGGTCAATTACCATACTTAGTGGGAAACTGCGAAAGCAGCTTCTCTTTCAAGCTCTAGTACAAGTATACTATGCTTCTAGACTGTGTCATATAATTGTGTCTCCAAGTGAACGTAAGGAGCCAAGAAAAATTACCTTCTGCATTCTGACTGAGTAGCATATTCCTCATTCAGCCTTGGGGTCAATTACCATACTTAGTGGAAAACTGCGAAAGCAGCTTCTCCTCTTTCAAGACATTGTTCGTAAACTCGCCTTTTGTTTTGGTTAAAGTTAAGATTAAGGTATTGCTTGTACTTGAGAGATGCTATTAGCATAACTTGATCAGTCGGCGTTAGAGCATTCACGCTTGTGGAATTTATTGTAGAATGACGGATTATAATCCTAAATGCCCACTTTTCACCATGGGGATCTTTACAAGGCTAATAACAAAAACGTAGTATCGAACTGATACTGCCGTAGCTAGAAACTAGGTTAGGTTGGTAGTGAGTGGGGCGATTATACCTCCTTCCACTGCGACCCTAGTGTGTCTATTGTGGCTCACGCCATTTAGAGTTCACTGTACAATCCACAGCTTTTGACGAAGACGATGGCCTTGTTAGGTGAATCTTCCTTGCAGTCAGTAGATTCTAGATGGGGAAGCCGAAAGTCTGAAACCTAGCTCTTTTCAGTACTGTTTCCTCTGCATAGCAGAAACGACGATGTTTTTTCCAGGCCTATTTTCCGCAAGTGGTTTTTCAGACGATAACGTCCTGTCAACAGGGGGTACGAACGCCTTCGAGTGCAGTAGCCCGAGTGTATCTCGCCATTGCAAGAGTGCTTTCCTCTCTGGCCATTCTGAGATTGTTTTCTTGGCAGTGCCTTTCGCAATGCCCGTAAATGGTTCTGGTCCTATGAACGCAGATTCCGTTCCTCCTCCTGCGAGTGTGACGGCCAATTCATTGCTTTCCAGCCAGAAATTAAACTATTGGATGATTATGACTTTTTTTATAGTCGTTTGACGGTGACCTTGACTTGGCGCCGCAATCTTCTTGTTCTTGATTTTTGTAGCTACTAAATAGGCTTGTAGTCGTTCCTTTCAATGGATTGCCGTTTATCACATATAGCGTTCGAAGCAGTTGGTGCATAGGATTTTTGATGTTTCTCGACAGCACAGCTGCCCTTGCGAAATGGTATTGAAATGAAGTGTATCACTATGTAACATTGCAGATCTCGAGGAAGACCGAAGCGAACCACCAAGAAGTACGTATCTGATGATGAAGAAGAAGATGACTGAGTGATGTGGATCGGGCGTCAAAGAAGGCGCCTGTAAGCAAATCATGGAGCTGACGTCTCGGTCTGAAAATCTGTAACTATTTCCCTATTTTCCAATAATCTTTGAACTACATAAAATAAGATAGAATGTTGATAGAATCAGATGAGGGATGCTTCATATCAGCTGTAAGGGATTTTATAATTAAATACGCGCGATATTGCGACTTCATATATAAAACTCAGTAAGCTCTGGAGACCAAAGGCATCTCAGATATTTGGATATCATAAATTACAAAGACCACGGACAAAAAATTAATTTCTATAAAATGTGCAAACATATCTTGTAGGAAGAAGATTGAAATGCTTTATGATCAAAATCCATCCAGTAATATTATTCATTCATTTTGTGGATTTTCCGTTATAATAAAAAAGTTCATTTTTTTGTATATACAAAAATCAAGATGACTGGCTCGATTCATTTTAAGAGATTTATGTTTTCCCTTATGTGGTGGTCTCGTAAGATCTATCGCTGTGGCCTTAAACTCGAAATCCCAGTCCAGTTTTTTTAGTGTTATACACTAACTGATTGGGTACTGAAGTTAATAATATTTTATCCCTGTAACTTGATCCTAGGAGAGGTCTTTGTAATTTTAACAACCTATACTATTTTATATTCTTCAGATACATTTTATTCTGGAATGTATGCGATATTGTGGAATAGGAAGTGTATTTTTTCATTTTGATTCTAGCTGATGAGCTATATATGTGTGCGTACTTCAACAGTTTTAGTTTTTTTTTGTAACATAGCCACAGTTTTATAAAGTTGCTTTAGGTATTTTGAGTAAATGAAGTTGAGATATACAGATAATTTTTTGGTTTGAAGTGATTATATACCTATATGTACGGGCTATTTTTAGCACATCTACAGGGATTTGTATGTATAGAAATAACGACTGTACAATAAATGATTATTCTGGGTTACTTTTGATCTTTCGATTATTCTTGCATAACATAACCTCAGCTGCAATAAATAAAGAAACAGTATCATTGGTGTATGCATACAGGGTGGCCAATCGGGTGACGATAATAATTTTTATTTAGATAGCCCGTAGCGAGACCTATCCAAAACACCCCCAAATATGTGCACCGATTATTGATAGTTTTCGAGTTATAATTTTTTTTTGAAAACTTAAGAGATTTTCCAGTTTTTCCAAGAAATCGTCAAAAACAAAAACAAAAATGCTTTTTGGCTTTTATTTTTTCAGCAATTATTTTTTTTTATGGTCGGCCTCCCGCAAAGGCTGAAAGCCTATGGCGCTGTAGAGGCGCTGCGAGAGGATAAGTATCGGTTCACGTTAGATTTAAAACGCTGCAGGTTGTAGCCGTCGGGAAACAAATTCCCTGGCAGCTGATTCCACAGCGTCGAAGTTCTCCAAAAGAAGGAATGCTGGAGGAGAATAGTTCGGGGAGTAAGGACCTCGACCTGGTAAGGATGAGCTCGCAGAGCTTCTCTAGTGTTCCTAGTGCGGACGGCCTGTGGTGTTATTATCTGAGAGAGCTCACTCGAACGTCTTCCGTGATAGAATCTGTAAAACAGGTATAGGTCAGCCACCCTCCTTCGATGTTCCAGGCTGTGGAGGTCCTTTGTGAGGTTAGGCGTATCGAATAGTCTAATCGCATCTTTTCTGGATAGTGTCTAGAAGCTTTAGGGAGTGCTTCGGAGCGCATCCCCACACATGGGAGCAATACTCCAGCGATGGTCGGATCTGTGCCTTGTAGAGCCGCAGCAGTTGCTCTGGTGTATACTTCCTACAGCGGAACAAAACTCCAAGCTTCTGGGATGCCGTTTTAGCAATACTGACGACGTGGTCGTGCCAGGACATGTTATTGTTGATGTTGATTCCCAAAAGCTTGACGGAAGGTGATTCGACTATGGGGTGACCCTCCATTTCCACGGTTTCAGCAATTATACTCAGTATTAAGCCTGTTTTAATATCCAATAAAGAGAACCTGTACATCCGAACAATAATTAAGCACATTTTGGGCCCAAAGTTTGAAATCTCTTGTCTTTAGTCAGGAGACCAAAACCTTCAAAATAAAAACAAAAATACCTATACCTGGTTCTGGAGCTCCAATCTAATCTTAAAAACTCTGCAAGACGTTGCACTTTCGAAATAATAATGAAAAAATGGGAACATTTTGCGCCGTACGTGACTGTTAAAGGTAAAAAGGTGATAATTCACGAATTTCCAAAATGATATAAAAAATTATTATTTTACTTTATTATGACAAATAAAGAAAAAAAACTCATAACAACTAATAAACATGATAGCCATTAATGTTTTAATCACTTTTAATAAAAAAATGAATACCTGTGCTTTTTGCTGTGTACTATTGAACTTCTGCTAAATTAAGTTGTATGGAAAGTTAACAAAGGAAAAGAATAATAAAACAACAATCTGACTTTTAATTCGATGGCGGAATTACCTGGGAAGCGTTATCGTAGCATACGCCATCCCTTTTACTTCCCACATCGATAGGTAAGGGGAGGACTGTGATCGTGAAAATTTTCGATTTTGAGATAATAGGTTTTTTGGGCGTTTTATAATGTCTACATAGCGAAAATCCGCGTCACTTATTTCCGTCGTTCTGTCTGTCGGTCTGCCTGTCGGTCTGTCTGTCGGTTTGCATGTCGGTCTGTCTATCTGTACGCATTTTTCTAGCCTCTTAATCTGAGTAACCGCTGCATGGACTGTGATGAAATTTGGGCAGCAATATGCTGTGGGGTCTTAGTAGGTAATGCGGCTATAATTTTGGAAATCTGTACATGGGCGGCGGAGTAATTAAAACAAAAATTTCAAATATTCCTCAAACTTCGTTTTTAGGCGTTTTAGAGGTTATTGATCATTTTCTGCGTTTTTTTGGATGGGGGTGGAATTTTGGTGTTTGGGGGGGTGGGGGGTTGAAAAACTGAAAAACTTATTCGTTGTTTCTGGTTAGACTTTGTTGTGAGTAATTTTTATAATCTTGCCCCTTTAATCTAGTTCGTGTGTATTTTTCTGCTAAGTTAGTTGTTTTCTTCTACCTGAACAGGTTTTTGTTTATATTTCATGGCCTGCTACGTTGCTTATAGGTAGGAAAAAATAAAAACGCCGATTTGTTTGAAAATTAAATGAAAACTACCAGATATTGATATTCACAACCTTATATTATTAGAAAGGTTATCAAATTCTACGTTTAACCGTATAAAAAAAATTAGGCATTCCCATGTGAAAAAATCAAGTTATCGCTGATCGGAGTTTCCTTAATAATTTAATCGACCGATTTCACCAAGCATAAACGTAATTTAATTTTGACAGTCTCGTAAAAGCTGGCGCATTCTACGCTTAGTCATACGGCAAAGTTATAGCCTTCCAAATTTTATAATCTCTGCGATATTCAATTGTTTCCTGATATCTACTTATACCGAAAATGGTGATTTACACCTCAACGGTTCGCTTTAAGTGCCATGTATGATACATAAAGTCACACTAGAATTCACCAAGGAATCCGAAGATGCAATATGGGGTGTTCCATTTAAAAAAACATAACTTTGATACTTTTCGTGTTTTTTGGGGACACCCTGTATAACATGAAAATATTTTTAAAATTTAGTTTTTATGGGTCTCTATCCATCCGAAATTACTATTTTCTTTTTTATCGAATACTTTAGCCATAAGGCTCCGTGTCGAATAACGTGAATAACCCTGTATAGGTAAAAATATGAATTGAACAACGTTGGATATTGACAATCCAGTCTTACACATAATTTAAAAAAAAAATGTACACATTATAATACAACTTTCCATTCTATATCATTAAAATCTTGAAATAACAATGTGTACAGTAGCAGATACCAAGGTATATTGACAAACGGCATTTGTAATTTTTTAACGATTCTGTGGAATGTTTTGTGTTTTTTGTTTGACCCAAAGGGATATGTTATTCCTTGCCGCAATAGGGGTGTGTTCGATAGGTAAGGATGTATGCTTTACATTTTATTGTTATTTTAACATTTTAACGCAACTTGTTAGTAGTTAAATGTACCGGTCTTTTCTTATTTTTTCTAATTTTGATTGTTTTTCGCCGAGTTGTATTATATGGAAAAATCTATTCAAATCTTTTAAATTATTAATTGAGAATTTTGTGTAATTTTTTGAAAAATTATATGAAACATTCAACGTTGTTCAGTTTATATTTTTAGCTATATATATTGTTTCGTCTTCATATGAATTTTAACCTTGAAGAAGGCGTAAAATAAACGCCGAAACGTCGGCTCTTTGAGTAAAAACCTCTTTCAGTACTTAATCTCAGGTTGATGTACTGTAATAATTGGATTTCCAAGATTCTCTTACCAAAACTGAGGTATAACAAATGGAAAGTCATAGATGAACACTTGCAGATGGAATTGCTTTTCTATTCAAGGTTGAAAAAAGCCTTCTTCTGTACACGAGACATTGTGAAGCATTGTGTGTCACCCACTTTCAACCCGATCATAGAAACTATGATTGACTTTAGGCGGAATGCCTCATTTTAGACGTAGTTTTGAGGAAGTATTACGAAAATAAATAAACGATAGATTGCCTGAATTCATGCTGAATCATTAAGTCAGATCCATTTAAATATAGTTTTCGTTTCGCCTCAACTCTTGAATCGATATCGCGTAAAAGCTATTTCGCGGTTTCAACTGGTCCCTGTGGTTCCCTGAAAAAATTTTTGTAGTGAATGATAAAAAATGTCAAAACATGCTAATGGAAACAATGTTTGTACATCGACTCTACAAAATATACCAGAATTTCCTTGACACGTGATATTTTCGTAACGAAAAACGGTTCAAGCAAGAACTGAGTGGTACATTTGAAGGTACTATAGTGTCTATCATACCATGCATTCAAAACATTTTTTTTGTACGTCAACCCCTAAAACTCACCCCCAACTTTTTTTTTAAATAGCACCCCATAGGTTTTCCTACATAAGTGATATCCCTATTTTATTTAAAATCTTGTGGTACCTTTAATTTTATATGCAAACTTATTTTTCCGTAAAATCATAAGCATAAGACAAATGAAATGATAATTTGTTTGACACCTGATATTTTTGTAACAAAAACGGATAAAAAAGAAAAGTAAGTGGGTTTTTCAGAAGTAGTGAATGACCTATCATTCCTTGCTTATGAACCATTTTTTTCTTACTTAAACCCCTGGAATCCACCCCTAGCTTGTTCTTTCAAATTTCAATCCACAATTTTGCCTGGAAAAATGAATTCTTTACTTTATCGTAGTGCCTTACTTTTTATGCCCCTACTGCAATTTATCGTTTAATCCATGAAATCGTAAGCATAAAATAATTAAAACACATGTATGGAAAATATTTTTTTAATATCATGAATCAACTAATAAAAAAAATGTGACGACTAAACTAAGTGCAAAAACGTGAAAAAGTTTTATGGTTACATCGGGCCGCGCCTACCCCGTGTGCAGGGTGTGCCCCGCACACGGGCGCCAAAATTAACGATAAACTGCACTAGGGGCATAAACAGTTAGGCACTACGATAATTAAATTCAAGTAAAGAATTTATTTTTATAGGCAAAATTGTGGATTGAAATTTGAAAGAACTAGGTATGGGTGGATTCCAGCGGTTTAAGTAAGAAAAAAATGGTTCATAAGCAAGGAATGATAGGTCATTCACTACCCTTGAAAAACTTTTCTTTTTTATCCGTTTTTGTTACAAAAATATCAGGGGTCAAACAAATTATCATTGCATTTGTCTTATGCTTATGATTTTACGGAAAAAAAATTTGCATACAAAATTAAAGGTACCACGAGATTTTAAATAAAATGGGGATATCATTTATGTAGGAAAACCTATGGGGTGCTATTTGAAAAAAAAAGTTGGGGGTGAGTTTTAGGGGTTGACGTACAAAAAAATGTTTTGAATGCATGGTATGATAGACCCTATAGTACCTTTAAAAGTACCACTCAGTTCTTGCTTGAACCGTTTTTCGTTACGAAAATATCACGTGTCAAAGAAATTCTGGGACACCCGGTATATAATGTTAACAGATGCACATCTCTTGGGATTTAAGGCGTCCACTTATGCCGTGCTTAGGTATGGTGGAGATATCACATAAAAGGTTGATATCATTATAGAAATGATACACGTATACGAATTGTTTGTAAACGTTTGATATGCTTAATTCCTTGACCTCTAAAAACATCGGAATGAAAAAGACTAAGACGTACAACGCGGAAATAATATTGGCAGTAGTTCTATGAAGCGTTCCCAGAAAGTGTATCTAAGACAAGTAGCGGAGTTAAGATGCAGATATAAATTGCTCTTAATAAGAGTCCACAGATGCAGCAAAGCAAACATATGTCGCTTAGTAAAAGCAGGTTCCAAAAAATTACACTCGCGTTGTCTATAATGGAATAGCCCTGCAACCCTTAGGCCCAGTTTCACAATCGTTAGTTAACTAGTGGTCAAAAGAAAACTAGTGGTTAGCGAAAATAATCCATTTCATAATCAACAGTATACGTCAAAAGCTTGGTCAACCAGTAGTTATGTTAACCCAAGGATGCGGTATGGGTTATCTTGACGTTTATTGTGGTCAATCGATGACAGCTTTGGAGGTTATAAAAACATGGAGTTTGATACTGACGTCTAAGACGTCGATGGATTTTGATTACACTCTGTAATGACATAAATCAAAAATATGAGAAGAAAGGTTATGTTTCTTTGTCAAAGGGTTAGCTTTTATTCACGGAACACCATTATGACAGTGCTCTTAGATCAATCCGTGGTGCCTACTTAAAAATAAATAAGCTCAGCCACTGGTTTTCTTTGTGAAACAGAGCTCTCCGATAACTACTGGTTAACTTCCATCTGTCGGTTACGCGACTACCAGAGGTTACCAATGATTGTGAAACTGGGCCTTAATGTGGCTAGCATAGGCCATCGTAATACGTTCTATCTTCGAGGAAATAAATGAAAACCATTATTCACAGTGGATCTCTATTCAGTTATATTTCATGGAATAATTTGTACTCTAAATTTAACAGATGAAAAAAGACATCTATTTTCAGCCGACAAAAACTTACATTTTGTGTGTAATTTTCCGCGACGGAATATGAATGTTTTGGCAGAGGTAAAGTGGAACAACCTTCACGATATTGTCGGCCTAGTCTTTGTGTCACCAGTAGTAGTAGTAATAGAGGCTCTGAAATAATACAAAGCACCAAATTAACCCAGCTCTTTAAGACTTTTGCTGCAAGATATGCACCAGGATTCTGTCAGTATTCCTTTTTGCAATATTGCTAATAGATATTGAAAAATAGAAGGGCTCCAGTCAGAGGTATCGACTTCGATGCAAATTACTACTTCTTTACACCATTACGTATGATTGATAGTTGCGTGCTGGAGCAACAGTCGCTGGTTGTTTTTGTTTCATATCAGGGTTTTTAATTTACTTGGAAATTTTGAACCTGTAGTAAATTGCGGTAAAAAATATCTATTACTGCCATACTCCAGCTTCTCTTTGACCTTAGAGATGTTATCGCAGTTGTTTCCGGGAGAGTTGATTTGTTGTAAGGAATTTTTATCATCTTGTCTCTTTATTCTATTTCGTCTGTATCTTTTTTCTAAGTTACTTATTTTCTTCCAACTGAATTAACATGTTTTTGTTATATTTCATGGCCTGCTACGTTGCTTATAGGTAGGAAAATTAAAAAACGCCGATTTGTTTGAAAATTTAAAATTAAATGAAAACTACCAGAGATTGATATTTACAACCTTATATCATTAGAAAGGTTATTGAAAAAAACAAGTTATCGCTGATCGAAGTTTCCTTAATTAATCGACTAATTTCTCCAAGCATAAACGTAATTTGAATTTGACAGTCTCATCAAAGCTGACGAATTTTATGCTTAGTAACACGGCAAAGCCACAGCCTTCCAAATTTTATAATCTCTGCGATATTCAATTTTTTATTGATATCTACATATACCGAAAATGGTGATTTACACCTAAACGGTTCGCTTTAAGTCCCATGTATGATACATAAAGTCACACTAGAATTCACCAAGGAATCTGAATATGCAATAATATATGGGGTGTTCCATTTTAAAAAAAATAACTTGGATACATTTCGTGTTTTTGGGACACCCTGTATAACATGAAAATATTTTTAAAATGTAGCCTTTATGGGTCTCTATCCATCCGAAGTTATTATATTCTTTTCCATAAAAAACTTTAGCCGTAATGCTCAGTGTCGAATAACGTGAATAACCCTGTATACCTAATTTCAAGCATCAATAATTGAACACTATGAGGATGTACACAAGTTTCAACACATTACTGCTTAGGAACTCAGTGAGGGTATATGGACACATCTTAATTAGTATAGATTTCAGTGATCTCTTCAGTTTTGGCATAGAGAGCTGTTGCATATTTAATGCCAGCTTGTTGAAACACTGGACTGACATATATTGTATATGAATAGTGCTGGTACTGCCATTATGTTCAGCTTAATGAAATAGGGTCTGCATGTTTCTACTGGCGTTGTTTTTACCATTGTCCTAACAGCAGATTTTTGAATTATAAAAATTCTTTCCAGTGACTGGAGTTGCCCCAAAACAGGACGCTGTAGTTCAAATAACTATGAAATAATCCAAAGTAGGCAGTTCTGGTCATTGCAGATGGTGCATATTTAGATATTTGTCACAGTAGAAACACAATACTTGTAAGTTTTGTAGCTAAGTAATCTGCTTGGGATTTCCAAGATAACTTGTCATCCAATATCACACCCAAGAACTTGACACTTTCATAGTTGGTTGCTTCTTTAGGTGAGTAGTGTAACCTTTCGGTTTTGTCACGGTTTAAGCAAAGGCGATTAGCTGAGAACCATACATTCATATACTATCTAGGAGCTGTGAGTAAGCAGTAAGCAGTGTCTGCTTCCTGCAAAGAGTCATGCATGGTGGACAGACTGTTATCATCAGCATACTGTATAGTCATTGCTCCTCTCAAATTTAATGATAAGTTATTCACGTAGACCATGAACATAAGTGGGTCCAATATCGAACCTTGGGGGACGCCAGTGTCCAGTGTAGACACTGATGACCGCACACCTGAAACCTCTGTATATTGCATTCTGTCGGATAGATAGGGAAAAGTTCCCTCTTACTCCATAGAACTCTAGTTTACTCAACAGTATTGAGTGGTTTACACAGTCAAAAGTCTTTGAGAGGTTTAAATGTGGTATAAGCCCGTTAAAACCTGTATTGTGCCAATGAACTCTTTTCAGACCTTATCACACTGTAGTACTGAAGTACTGCTGAGCACATGAATAGCGTAACTACTTAGATACCCAGTAACTCAATATTTTCCAAGAATATACAGGGTGTCCCACGACGATTAAGACAAGCAATATATCGGAACTGGGCAGTAGTAGCGGATTATAATTTTGGGGGTGTAAATTAGAACAAATATAGTATCTTTTCTTACTATTGTGTCAGCCATCGAGGTATTTGTTTATGGTCACGTGACGTCCGATTCAAAAATTTTAATGAGACACCCTGTATATTTGTGACTTTTTGCGTTCCTTCCGATACACACTTGGGGTCTAAAGTGATTAATTCAAGAGCTACAGGTACTTGAAGGATGGTACCACTACCATTGATTATAACATTACCCCCACAGTTAAATTACTTTGGTAGTGTTTCATAATGGTAGTGATACAGTCCTTTAAATACCTGTAGCTCTTGAATTAATCACTTTAGACGCCAAGTGTGCTAGTTTGTTGGAATTGTTTTATTGGGAGGAACACAAAAAGTCACAAATATACAGGGTGTCCCATTAAAATTTTTGAATCGGACGTCACGTAACCAAAAACAAATACCTCATTGGGTGACACAATAATAAGAAAAGATACTTACTATATTTGCTCTAATTTACACCCCCAAAATTATAATTCCCTACTACTGCCCAGTTCCAATATATTGCTTGTCTTAATCGTCGTATATGGATACATACGGTAGACAGGTGAAATGAGTAAAAAATGTACTTGGTATTTAGTCAACTGTAAGGGCGAAACTTAAGGTGATCCTCTTTGTTATGTCTATGTTCATTTGCTCGTAAATAGATTGTTAGCGCTATCTCGCAAGTCACTTGTAATATGTTTTTTTTTTCAACAAGTACCTCCTGGGACAAGTTATTCACTAGTAAAACTCGGTGAACTAGTAATCTATTTAAGTTACAGGTATTACTTGAAAACAAAGTCACAAGTTCAGTAGTAACCACTAACCAGTAAGATGTACGAGTAAGACAGAAGGAATTCTGCCAGTGCGCCATCTAGTACCCGAAGGTGACGGCAACCATAGAGAGAAACGCCACTAGCAGCAGTAACCTCTCCCTGGTGGAACGACAAGGCTCGTTCGCTTTTTGCCACTAGAGGCGCGGATTTTGACGCTCGCAGCGTAAAGCCGATATACGAGGGTTGCTCTATACATCTTTCACATGTTTATTAAACATGGAAAAATTGATGCTCTCTACTTCCGTCAATCGACCTATGGCGCACTGATGATCGCTAATAAGCGTGAAACAGCTGTCTGCGTACTGGTGGATTGACGGAGGTATAGAGCAACCCTCGACTAACCAGTAAATTTTCACTCATTCACAAGTACAATTTTACATATCCACTCATATCAGTATCACAGTATTTATAAGTAACAGGTTTACACTCGTTTTAACTCACATTAATAGCCGGGTGACTTATCGTGTGATATTATTATTACTACTATTTTCTTCGACTGTGTGCATTAAATTGTTAATTGTGCACAATGTGGAATTCGTCATCCCATGAAGACCTTCCTGTGGAACTGTCATCAGGACCCAAGGCGTCAAGGATTTTGGGGAAGAAGACCCCATACTTAAGGTTAGAACAAATGTGGATTTCATTATTATGTATGAATTCAATGAAAGATTTCGAATGAGCTCTATAAAAAGCACTTCTTGGAGACATTGGACACAGTTTAAGGTGTGCAACCAAAAAAAGTGAGGCACTATCTGAAAGAGTTATCTGTGTACCGATTAGATAATGGTGGTCAGTATCACGGGATTGGTGACATGCATGGTATCTCATGAAGTTGTAAACGCAGTAAATGATATTAAATTCACACAAGTTGTTTACTGACCAAATGACATTGACATAGTAGAATTTTTCGAGAATAGCGGCAATGCCTTTGGTCATAGGATGTGTATGTGTGGATGGAACACATAAAAATAGATGCTCTCACAGAGAATGGACAACAGTTTATGGACATCATCAATGAATGTATGCGGAAGTGGCTTCAAACCAGAAACAGGACATTGAATAAGCGCTTTGAAGAGGAATGGAGACGCATTGCAATTTAACCGTACACATAAGTTTACCAGACGAATTATAGAAAATTCATTTGGAATTCTGAAAGGGAAGTGTCCTTGTCTTAACGGTTTAAGAGTCAACGCAAATTTTGCCTGTGCAATTTTCAAATGTTGTTTCGCCCTTTGCAACATTACAAGAATCAATGAAGATGGCGGAGTTGAGGAAGAGATAGTTCGCGCTCAGCCAAACCCTGACGGTGAGAGAAGACTTCAAGCGCTTATCAGGGGCGTATGCAGACCTCAGTCTTGGGGGGGGGTAGTGGGGCATAAAGTTGTGTGTGCTTTCACAATTTTGTGTAATAACTTCGTGAAAGATGTTGATGCAAGAGAAAAGAAAAATGTTAATAGTGGTGTTAAAAGAAAAAAGAAGATATAAACTTCAAGAGAAACAATGGAGTATCAGGTATTTTAGGGAGATGGTATTTTAGGGAGATGAAATGAAAAATCTATTGATGCCTTAATCAATTTTAATCTTACGGAATACAAAATATGTAATACGTATATCATCCGTAAGCATTTTATTGGCAAAACATACAAAGTTAAACGATCATGAACTCTCACCAGTCAGGTACCCTAAAGCCACAACACGTACTCTGTTTTTTTAATTAGTGTTTTAACTTACCTAGTTGGTGCAATTTTCAGAACAGGTAATTAATGAGTTAGATAAATTTTTGTGACTAGCTACCACGTTGTATAGGACATTAGAGAGGTTTTGAGCCACTAAAAATTGGGACGACGCTATCCGTAAAGCATTATTCTGAACATGCGCAGTGTGTTTCGAATAACGACGTGTATCGTTGCGTTATTCTACAATCGACATTAACAATTATTGGACCTATTTGATTCTAACTTAACCTCACATTATGATCGATTTGGTCGGAAATGTCCAAGAAATGTTACATGCAACAAGTAAACACCACAAGCAGATAATAGATCACATCACAAGTAAAATAAAAAATAGGTTATGAAGGATCCTCGAAGCATGACAGTTCAGATTTCACTACCATGGTTCAGTCCCGTGATGATCACACGCTGTTGCTGGAGACACCTAACTTTGTAGCTTTTATTGGATAATAATACTGTCAAATAAAATTGACGGAAGAAAACCTGATCCTTTTGATAAACTACAAAATAAGTATTGTTGTTTTCAAAATCATCACGGTTCTTTTCTCATTGCCGCATAGTGGTTTAGACCTGGCAATACCGCACGTAATCATATCGTACCGTAAACTTCCATAGCTAACGTACTAATGTATCGGTTATTCGCTGATTCGGTTATTTCGGGAGAATTGCGTATGCCACAAATAGCCGATAACGTGCAATAACGTCAGGAAACGGACGTCCAAAACTCTCTATTCAACTGACTATGTAACAATGGAAATATATTAGATATGCATCACTGTAATAATGCAAAACAAACCCTTTTGTAATTTAGTTACTGCAAAAAAGAATTTTTTTCAGTGCGGCAATTGTTTAAATAAATAAGTCAAAGTTGAATCGAGTTTTTTTTTTCGGGTAATTACCCCTGTTCTTCCCCCCTTGTATACGCCTGTGGGGCTTATTGATGTGAATTACACGTGTAACTGTTAAACATCTTGGTGAAATACCTATACCTGTACAATTGTAGTTACAAGTAACTGATAAGATGAATTTGATGAACTTGTAAATATGTCACTTCTAACATTCGTTGAACAGGCCCCTGTTATGTACACTGTGTATATTTCGCATTCAGATTGATTCTGGAAGTTATTTGTTGATCAGTATATGAGTGGGTAGCTGCTGTATTTTTAAGGAAACATTTTTTAGCTAGGCGAGATATATTTAGCGATCACTGATCTAAGGGATGATTGTCCCAGTGTTTCATACCGACTCGTCCACCATTTTGGTATTCGCGTACACTAGTTCAAGAGTCCATAATCTATAACCACTTGCACTGTTGTTAGTAAGCGGTCAATCGTTTAGCTTTATCCATTCTAGAACATCATCAAAAAGGTGTCTTTACATATTAATCAATGATTTTATCTATCTATATCTTTATATAAGGTTGTGTCACGCAATCAGAAGCATTTCTTTTGTATTGCGTTCAGATATGCTTATAGGTGTCTAGAAAAAGTAAGTAAATATCTGATCGAAAGATATAAAAATTGTATATATTTTTTTATACAACTAAAACAGCATAAAATGTCTATCTGAGCAAAAAAAATGCGAAGGCATATAAAATTGACGGTAAACTTCCTGAAAACATTAAAACTTCACATAAAACCTTTTTTAGAAACAAGCGTAAAATCGGCAAATTCATCCGCATACTCATCGTTAACGGACTCCCTTAAAACTATATCTCCGTAACTTTCGAAATACTTGGTGTCACCTACATTATCTAAAGCTGGTTCAAATGTGGATTTTACACGTTTGTTTAGTATTCCATCCCAGTCAGTGCCTTTAAACCAATCATGACCCTTTATGTCTTTGGACCCTCCTTTTAACTGACCGTATCTGAAAAAAAAAAAACAGATGAATAAAGTAAGGCATGCTTTCCTATGAGCGTGTCTGTGAGTTTAAAAGGAAAACATTTTTATTTATAACAAGATTTAATTTTTAAGTTTCTAAATCCATCTCCTTTTAGCTTGATTCATCAGTCCAACGTGTAAGTAATTTTTGTTTTCCTTCTAAATTATAAGATTTGTTCAAGATCCTTATAATAAGCGTTTGTTTCAAGGGTGATCTTTTCTGTGTGAAATCCGTCTAACAGCTGTCAAAAATATTCGCCTGATGTGATATTTAACGTAATCGATTTGAATGACACGCGAATCCCAGAAAACCATGGCTTAGTTCGCAGACACCCACCTTATTAGCCTTCGTGCACGTTCACTCATAGACAACCAATGTTTTGATTGTCGCTTGGTCTCTAGTGCCGTATGTTGGATCAACTTCTCATCTACAACAACGAAGTGGCACTAACATCCCGAAAAACTTCTTTGAAATAGTCACATGATTGTATTTGTGGTCGATCGTGAGCAATCACGGCACATGCCGCGCAGACATGTGTGGAGCCACGGACAAGACAGGGTAGTGGAATTCCTACAACACCTAAACAGTGTACATCCGAACATCCAGTTCACGATGGAAGTAGACGAAATCAAAAAACTGGCTTTTCTCGATGTGCTATCAACCAGAAAAGGATCAACACACAGTGTACAGGAAGCACAATGATTGCTATTTGCACAACTCGAACCACCATCTATGCTAGAAGTTTGGATTCATCAAAACATTGGCAGAACGGGCAAAAAGAGTGTGTGAACCAGACGAACTCGGTGCCGAGCTCGAACATTTGAAGAATGCGTTGAAGCAAACGGCTACTCAGGAAAGCAAATAACAAGAAAACTTCCCGACCTTATGTTTCCTGAGTCATAGACAGAATTGGGAGGTTACTGCAGAAGGCAGATATTAGGACGATATACAAACCAACTGGGAAAATACAACGATGGGCAAAGGACAAAAGGAATCCGTGGACAGCATCAGGGATTTATCGGATACCATGTACTTGTGGAAGTGTATACATCGGAAATCGGAACAACAAAGATCGGTACAAACTAGAATTTCTGAACACAAATCAAATTGCCGATTAAGTCAGACAGAAAAATCTGCAGTAGCTAAGCATGCACTCCAGGAAAGCAGTAACCACAAGATAGAGTCTGATGAGACACAGGTTCTGGCTACGACCTCCTCTTATTACGTCAGATTGTGTGAGGAGATTTATAAACATAAAAACAACTTCAACAACAAAGGAGAAGAACACAAGCTCAACAGAATACGGATACCCGCCTTAAAAGACGCAAAGATTCTGGGATGCGCAGGAGTTCCACAGGTGCACAGCGCAGCGCTGCCCACTCCTATTCCGAGGTATATAAGTGCTCAATCCTGTGACGCGGTCTCAGTTTCTCGGAACACGCCGAATAGGTGACATCGGCTTCTGAGGATACCGACCACTCGTGTTGGCGAAACGTCAAGCAGCCAAGCGCGCCGACACCAAGACGGCGGAGCGTGTCGACGCCGGCCGAACAGCCAAAGAATTCAGAGTTCATCATAGCCGACAAATTTCTAAGTACAATTGAATCTAAAGACAACATTTTACAAGTAGCAGACAACTAGTAAAAAGTCGCATCTCTGTGATATTAATTTGGTAGCATCTAAATCAAAATACCACCGTGAATGTTTTGGAAAGTTTCAGCGAGCTATGCCGCTAACCTCTAAACAACCACTTCCTCCTAAAAATGATAAAGTAACATTGGCAACGGAGGACATCTTTATTCCGGTGAGAATAGCGAAGATTCTCAGTTTATATTGAAAGAGTTAACAGATGCTCTCACAGATCACGTGCCAGATGATGAATTGAATTAATTTTTTTTGTGATAAATAGAAAGATCATAATATAAGTTTTTTAACAAAACTGTTTTTGTTTTCTTTTTTTTTTCGCAATATTTGAAAAGTTATATCAAAATAAAAATGGGTTTTTGAATCCAGTACCGAAAACACACCGACGCGACGGCTCTCGAACCCGTGTGACGGCACCATGGAGGTCAGGATGCTCTTTTGACCAACGACGTCCTACTCCGATACTAGATTCCCAGTCAATCGCGAAAATACGTACTGGTAAACTGGTAATATATTCGTTGTAATACAGTCGATAAATGAAGTTTGCAGCTCGAGACGAAGTCTACGATCGAAATAAATATGTTTTTGAATGTTTGAAGTTGAAGTTACAGATTCCAGTAAGTAAGTACCCAATCAAATATGTTTCGTTGAAAAGATCTCCTCAATCGAAGGATGGCCTAGTGGTTAGAGTGTCCGATAGTAAATCTCAGGGTCTTTGGATCGAAACCCAGGCCTTCCAACTTCGTCTCGAGCTGCAAACTTCATTCATCGACTGTACTGCAACAAATATACACTAGTTACTAGTTTACCAGTACGTATTTTCACGATTGGCTGGGAATTTACAATCTAGTATCGGAGTAGGACGTCGTTGGTTGAAGGAGCATCCTGACCGCCATGGTGACGTCACACGGGTTCGGGAGCCGTCGGCGTGTTTTGATACTCGATTCAAAAACCCATTTTTATTTTGATATAACTTTGGAATTATTGCGAAAAAAAAGAAAACAAACACATTTTTGTTATAAAACTTACATATGATCTTTCCATTTATCACAAAAAAAAAATATTTTTTTTCTTAATTCAAAACCTCAATTACGGGAAGAAAATTCAACTACTATTTAAGTTACCACTATGCCCAGATCATACACCATTATTTTACGCAATGCTCAAACGGATATTTTGTCCAAAGCTTGGTATGAGAATAGAAAAAAACTCCAGAGGAAGAACGCTTGCGTATAGTTGAAGGTGCTGCGGCGATTATTAGGGAGGGTAACGTACCAATCCTTAATCGCCTCCGAGTAAAATGTTCGAAAAAGTTTGTGGTCAGTGTCACGGACAGACGTGCCTGAACCCGTCGACAGAGTTGCAAAACATGGAACACTTGAACCTAAAGATAACTTTGATCGAGGTGCTAGTGGAAACCGACGAAGAGGAAGGTAAAGAAACATAAGGCGCATAGCGACAGGTGCAAAAAATGATGAAGTAATGTAAACAAAACTTTTCCTATTTCGAAAAGATGGATTAGGCCTACTGGGGATACTATTTAAAAACGCGCCTTGCACATTATTTATTATACAGGGTGTTCTATGAGAGATAAATTGATTTTTAGAAATTTTCATTAAAATGCAGACCTTCAAACGAAAACCCTAATAAAACAAAATTTTATTATAGGATTTTGGAATTTTTTGTACTACTTCTTAGATAATATGCTATCGCGTCATCGACGAAAAGAAAGTGATCAAGTATAAAACACGGCAGGATGATGTCAAAAATCAGCATGTGTTGAAAAGTGACTTTAAGTAATGTTACAAAAAATAAGTTTATCTTGAAAAAATCACCAAATAATTTACCGTGCACTTTACAGTAAAAACATACCCATCTTTCTGGTTATCCACTGGTACCAGAGACTTGATGGTGTAAACACAAGCAATAAAACTGCGTGAAAGGATAATGGATTTCCGAGAGCACAAAATTTTAACCGACCGTTTGAAAAAAACTTGTCATCGGATTTTTAACTTTTGTTAAAGGTACTTGAATAATGTGCTATTACGTCATGCTTGGTCAGAAAAAGTGATCCATTAACCAAAACTATAAATCGATCATGAACGTACGTACGCTAATGCTGAAACTGTGGATTTTGTGCTGTAGATCGACAATAATGAACGCACGCCTGTGCAAATTGAGATCCAGTGGGTTGTGACAGCTACGTCTCTACTTTTAGAATGGGCAACGGCGTCGGTGTTCAGGCGTACACGTATACGCTTTCGCGTGAGTGCGCTCATGATATATCAACAGTTGTAATGACGTTATGGCATGTTTAATCGGAACAAATATCAAACATTCCAAAATTCGGTAATAAAATTTTGTTTTATTAGGGTTTCCGTTTGGAGGTGTGCATTATAATGACAATCTCTAAAATTCAATCTCCCGAAGTATCTTCCACTCGTCATAAATAAAAATTTTTATGATGAAAGCTTCACTTTTAAGCAGGTTAGGAAAAATGTTTTTATAGGAATAGCTCCGCAGTATAATACAAACTACTGAGGATGTGCGCTGCCTCTTTATCATGCTGTATCTCGAAAACTGCTGGTTGTACGAAAAAAATGTATATGAACAATTTTGTAGAGAATATTATTTTACGGAAGTTGTTATAGGTTCTTAATACACTGGAAACGAGATTATGCAAAAAACCGATTTTCATGTCATTTGACCTTCAATATCTCAAAACCCAGAAAGGTAGCCATATGAGATTTTCTTGTGCTTCATTAGAATATCAATACGAAGGTCTCTGCAAAAATTCAGCTTCTTCTGCCTCATTTCCCTGGAGTATAATAATTTGAGTGGTTTGTCACTTTTAGCGGACAATATATTATAATGTATGGTTGGTGCCAATTGTATTTTTCCACAATTCCACTGTACACGGGATAAGAGAAACGTAGGGAAATTCTCTGTTGATCTGTACAAGATCAGTTCAATGCCATGTGAGTTATTGTTTGCCGAAATATCCAAAGCATCAGGCATATTTATGTATGTAGCATGTCTGATGCGCATTTTGTGGAGAGAGTTTGATAAATATAAGTCTACTACCGAAATAACTTCTCAGATGTACTGCGTTTATATAAGCAAAGAATGGACAGGCACATTTTATGCTTAAAGCACACCAAAGGAAACCCATGAGCGTCTGAAGATTGGATTTATTCTATAATGGAAGTTGTCTAACAATAATTCAGCTTGATGAATATATAAAGCTTCAGGTACACAGAGTATAATTTTTTTCTGGGTGGGGCACCAGAGCTGCCGGAAACATTTTGGCGCCCGGTAATTATACCTTTAATATAGAAATATCACTTTGAGACAATAATATTTCGCAAAGAAATAGCCGAGGTTTCCAAACTAGAACATTATTTTCTTTTAAATCAATTAAAAAGTTAATTAAAAATCATCGCGACAGCTTTGAGAAAGTTAATTCAACATATTAAAAAATTATTTCCTTGGGATACCATCCATTCACATGAATCTCCTATTTTTTCGTACGGAATTGGGTTACAAATTTGAATTTGTATCTTCATAGTTGGTACCTATGTCAGTTACTGAGGTGCTGTCAAGTCAGTTTAAATTTGTAGATATTTGATTTGAGGTTGTTTGTGATCACATTCAATCGACGAAATACCTCCTTTCCACTATTTACCACTTAAGAATACCTGTTAGGTGCACGGTTGAATAGTCAACCGATGATATCTTTGATGAGATTGATGATGATTTGTTGATCCAAGTATGGTTAGGTATATTTAAATACCTCACAGTTAAAGAAATTCTTTACCCAGAAGAAATAAGTTCACGGACAATAAGTTCTATTCAGCAGTAGACTATAATTTGAAGTAACGATTTAAATGCATTACTTGATAAGCGTAAATAATTAAAATACTTTTTTGATGGGTCAGCTTCATCTCCTGCAACAATACGCTTTTTGCTTCTTCCTTTTTTTAATGTCTCGAATCAAAAATCATCGTTTTCTTCCTTTTTCTTCATTATTTTTATCCGTAAGAGTGACAAAAGTAAAATATTTAATGAACTCATATAAGGCGTTCGATGAATTATAATTTTCTGATATTGAGTAAAAAGTTAAAGTTATCGCCAATTGGCGTTTTGAATAATTTTTTTTGTGATAAATGGAAAGATCATATATGTTTCATAACAAAACTATTTTTGTTTTAATTTTTTCAAAAGGTGTATCAAAATAAAAATGGGTTTTTTAATTCAGTACTGAAGACACGCCGACAGCTCCCGCACCCATGTGACGTCAAGATTGTGGTTCAAAATGGTTACTTGTCTGTATAGTGTATATTTGTTGCAACATAGACGATGAATAAAGTTTGCGGCTCGAGATGAAGTCTACGATCGAAATAAATATCATTTTGAATGTTTGAAATTAAATTATAAATTCGAGTAATAAAGTATCTAATCAAATATGTTTTCCGTTGAGGCAACCTCTTCCGCAACGAATTGGTGACGCAGTGTCTTAGAGAGTTAGCCTGTCAATCTCTGTTCGAGCGGGGCGTGGTTCGAAACCCAGGTTTTGCAACTCTTTTTTTTAATTTTTTTATTTCAAAAAATGTAATGATATGTTTTCTGTACATGAACATTTTTTCACGATCGACGAGAATATGTTTTTGAATAAAATTTTATTAGGCATTTTACCCGCTTTGCTAGATAGTGCAAAAATTAAGTACCGGAGGCGGTGGAGAATTAAAAATATCATTGGAAATAAAATTTTCCGTCAATATCTATTGCTAGTTGCTCTGATCGCGATATCAAAATTTAACGTGATCAAAATAGTGAAAATATTCGTAATTTTTGTTGTAAAATACGATACAAAAACATATGTATGTCGATCGTAGAAAAAAATGTGTGTAACATATCAATAATTTTTTTTTGGAACAAAAAAAATACAAAAAAGGGTTGCATGGCCTGGGTTTCGAACAACACCCCGCTCGAACACACATTGACCGGCTAACATTCTAAGTCACTGCACCACCCAGGCGTTGCAGAAGAGGTTGCTTCAACGAAACATGTTTGATTAGGTACTTTATTACTCGAATTTGTAATCAAAAACATATTTATTTCGTGGTAGACTTCATCTAACAACAAATATACACAAGTAACAAATACACACAAGTAACTATTTTCACGATTGGCTGGAAATCTAGATTCTACTACCGGAGCAGAATGTCGTTGGTAAAGAAATGCATCGTGACCACAATTGTGACGTCACGCGGGTTCGGGAGCTGTCGGCGTGTCTTCGGTACTGGATTTAAAAACCCATTTTTATTTTGATATTGCTTTTGAATTATTGCGAAACAAAAAGAAAAAAAAATAGTTTTATAATAAACCTTACATATTATGATCTTTACATTTACCACAAAGACAATTAATTTTTTTAATTCAAAACCCCAATTCATTTTTAATATTTCAACCAATAGGAAGAGCTTCGTGCCATGATAGCGTTGCATATGAAGCTTCACTCACATGGTTGCGAACCCTGCTGGGAAGGCCATACTCCCTCGCCCAACCTAGTCATGTCAATGTAGATAACCTACCTCTTTGTTCTGTCTACCTGGAGAATGTTCAACATGAGGTCTTTGAGCGGTTTCGTAAAATGAGGCGGACAAGCGAAGCGTCCCGAAACTATTTTCTCATACAGTTTCATATGCTCTTTGGCATAGAATGGAGGAAAACCGGCAGCCATTTCGTAGATAAGTACTCCAAGCGCCCACCAATCCACTGAGTAGTTGTAACCTTGACTTAGAATTATTTCTGGTGCTAAGTATTCAGGAGTTCCTGAAGTAGAATTATAGAGTAAAAATAAAATTCTAAAGATCAAAAACAGTATTCCTTTCCATTTTAAGATTGCAGATGCAGATTTTTCATAAAACTCCGAATTAATATTCCAGATCAGAAAAGGCCCTTCATCTATATTTGTTACTGACTCGTCTGTAAAACAGTATTTAAAAATTACAGTATTACAGTATTTAAAAATTGGAGTCTAAACATAAATATTTGCAAGCAAGATAATGTTTAATAATGATCTAAACCATGTCAATATGAATGGTGATGATATAAAAGGAAATTACGATAAATACGTATAAGTATCTGTTCAATCGCTAATATCATTCTAAGCTTCAGACACTGTCTGCTATCTAGCCATTATGCTTGAAGCTTGTTGGCCATTGCAGACGGGCTTTATTTCTAGAAACGTACACTGCAACCTCAAGTTATGGCTTTTTCAACAGCTGGCATTTTTTTTGCAGATTTTGATATCGCCAAATCTTGCAACCGGGATAGAACTCTTGTCTTAGCCGCTTCATTACTATCGTATGTAGGTACCACTGAATGTGAAGTTGTATCCCAAAGTTTAATCCAAAAATTATTTTTCAGTTTTTTTTTGCAACAGCGAGCTTATTATTGACTGTATCTTAATTTATAATTTTGCATTGCATTACCGCTTCTTGTATCTACGACTTAAGAGAGCACGCGCTGGATTGGAGAGGCACCCACCTGATAAGTTCCAGAAATTACGTTAGTCGACTCAGAATCCATGAGATTTAGGGATAAACATAGTAAATGGGTTACATTTCATGATTTTTGTACCTTCGTCAGCTCGTCAGCTCAGATGAAGGTGAGTTTTATGAACTCCCCAGGGTATCTAAACAAATACCTAGTGGAATATTTGATCAATAGATATTTGCTATACTTAGGGTCTCTTTGTAAATAATAATATTGTTTCAACTACGTTCCCTCTGAACGACTACTGACAAATGGTAAAATAAATATTTCCTAGGAATGCTTATGACAGATAAACGAAATTCTTCCCAATCTCACTTTCCACAACGGACTCATAAATGTAAGTAATTAAATACCGTTATCAGTGATAAGAAAAGCGTGTATTGTTCATTAGGAGTGAGATATGTGCGTACAGAACCCGACTCGCTAGACTGTTTGGCGACCAAATGCTATTCACCTCGCATTCTTCTATACAGTAGTAATTTTAGATATCAGTGATGAAGCGCTGTTAGCATAGTAACTATAGTCGTGCAACGTATACAAGTATTTAGTAACGAGGTAAGTACATGCATAGAATGGCTGTTCTGGAAGGTCGAATATCAAACGGCTGCAAGTTACACTTCGGCATTTAAAGGGTGGTGTTTGTTGCAGGACATCATTTGTACGTTTGTATGTATGTTTGTGACTTTATAACTCCTTTAGATTAAGAGGACGGACCGAACATTGAACGCTCCAACTTTGCCGCGAAAACGAATCGGCTTCAAATCCGTCGGACCAGCACCAGCTGACTAAGGGATGGTGCAGACACCTTAAAGCTTGTTAACCCAGGCAGAACGGCTGATTTTTTCGTGCTCTACTGTAGGACGGCGCGAGGAATGCAAGGGCGCAGGATGACTGTCGTACTTGTACGGCGGTAGTCATGTAGGTATATCATACCACCGTACATTAACAAAGACAAGTAGGGTCACTCGCCGTGCCGACTTTGATGTGAGTCTCACAAATGCGAGCCGCCTCGAATTCAGAGGGGTTGCCTTCGTGCGATCTCGTTTGCTATGCTTACAGGGAATCCGACTGTGCGATATGGTCGACGTTCACTTTACTTTACGGGGTCAATAGAAATGAATTCTATAGTATAGATAGAATATAATTTATTATTCAATAAACCATTCAACACAATAACTGCAGATGCAGCTACTGGGGTGGCAAATAGCTCAAGGAGTATTACAGATCATGTTTTGTCAGATAGATGTAGTAATTTGAAATGTACGATTCAAGTAGTAAGTACAGTAGCAGTCTGATCATTCATAATTTGTTTTCAATAACCTTAGGTGTAAACATAAAAGTACTTGCGACAAAATATAGAAAAGAAGTAAATAGATCATAAAAAAATCGGCTCAAAATATGAAAAGAATATTCAAACTACAGAAATTCAATCATTTCAGGAACTAATTGACTTAATCACTTTTTGTGAAAAAGATTCGGAATTCAAAAAGACGTATAGGATAGGTACGTGAAAATAACGACTGGATAAATCAAGAAATTCTTGAAATGATTGAAAACCGAGTCAAAATTTATAAACAAAAAGTTAAAGAACCGGGAAATACGAATTTGGAAAATGAATTTGAAAAACTTAAGAATCAAGTCAATAATAAAATTAAAGATATTTTAAAAATCAATGGGAATAAGTAGGCACAAATATAAAAAAAAACTATGGGGCCATGTACAGAGCATGTCGCCGGCATGTTTTTGCGAAATACGCGCAAAACGCTCAATAACACACAAACACTACTTATTTAGGCACCCCGGTAGATCCGACCGATTGTATCCCGTGCTCCATGTCGCGTGTTAGGTGGTGTTAGGTGGACTGACTCTGTAAACCACAGCTGTTAGCGTTGGGCTACTGCTCGAGATCGCCGGGCGCCAGAATAAGCCAGCTTGCCTAGTATCCGAGAGCGGAGCTAGAAAGACCACATTGGGAGCGGAGCTTAGAGTGACCCTACTTGTCTTTATCAGACGTAATACATTTACGGCACCCGCCTCTCTAGTTAAGGCAGAGACGCGTAATTTTCGTTTCCAGCAAGAAACCGGATGACGCTTGGTATTTGGGTTCTAGATGCAGTTTGGAAACTTTTTTGTCATTGCAACATAACTCCAAAGTGGTAGGGATCGAAGTTAGAGCGGGGGGTGTTAAAGCGTGAAAAAAAATCGCTAAATAACCGAATGAAAATGCGGTAGCATTTTAATACACGTACCAACTAATGTTCGAAAAAATCGTCATCCGAAATCTATGGGCGGTTTGCGCGTAGCGATTTAAAAATGAAGTCAAGTTGATTGACTCAGTACTTCCCACACATTACGGTGATACCAGTTTATTATTTTCCCATACCATGAAGCTATAGTCTGAGATCCCCTTGCAACCAAATCATCGCCAGCCCCCCCCCCCAAATTGTGTGATGCCGCTAGGTCTTTCCTTCACAGGTCCATTGACATCCCATTATCAATACTACAAACTTTTCAGTTTTACAACCCCCCACCTCCCAACCACCCCAATTTCACCCCCACCCAAAAAAAGGTAGAAAATGATCAGAAACCCCTAAAACATCTAAAAACGAAAGTTTGAGCTGGTTTCATATTTATAGTTTTTTTTATTATTGCTACGCTGCCACTGACACGATTCCTAACAACCATACGCGTTTTCCATCCTCACCATGGTAATAGTTCTGCGTCAAAATTTCATTAGAATCAATTTAATAGTTTCCACGTTACAAAATACAAAACGATCTAAAGCAATAAATACCCGTATGTATACAGAAAATTCTAAGTCTCTTAGTTTCGGTAATAGGCAAGGCAATGTTCGGATGAACCTAAAAAGGTGTCGCTAGGTCTTCCTTCATAGGTCAGTGGATAGTCTATTATGAATACAACAAATTATTCAGTTTTTCAACCATCCATCCCCCAACCACCCCAATTTTACCCCCACCCAAAAAAAACGCAGAAAATGATCAGGAACCTCTATAACGCTTAAAAACAAAATTTGAGCTGTTTTTATATTTTTAGTTTTTTATTATTTCTGCGCTGCCACTGGTACGATTCATAAAAACCATACGCAATTTCCATCCTCGCCATTGTAGTAATACTGTGTCAAAATTTCATCAAAATAAATTTAACAGTTTCCTCGCTACACAATACAATACTCGTATGTTTACAAAAGAAGTCCTTTGGTTTCTGTAATAGGCAAGGCAGTGTTCGGATGGACCTAAAAACGCTATTTATGCCGCTAGGTCTTCCCTCACAGGCCAGTGGACAGTGTATTATGAAAGCAACAAATTTTTCAATTTTGCAATCTCCCACCCTCCAACGACCGCAAATTTCACCCCACCCAAAAAAAGCAGAAAATGATCAGGAACACCTAAAACGGCAAAAAACGAAGTTTGGGGAGTATTTGAAATCTTCTGTTTTTTGCTAATTACTCCGCCGCCCATGTACCGATTTCCAAAATTATAGCAGCATTACCTACTACGACCCCACAGCATATTGCTGCCCAAATTTCATCACAATTCATGCAGGGGTTACTGAGATTACGTGGCTAGAAAAACGCGTACAGACAGACAGACAGACCGACAGACCGACGGAAATGAGTGACGTGGATTTTCGTTATGTAGGCATCATAAAACGCCCAAAAAACATATTATCTCTAAATTGAAAATTTTCGCGATCACAATACTCCCCTCACCTATATTGGTGTGGGAACTAAAAAGAAGAATCGCGATGAAACCGGTCGGGACTTGATGGAAAATTTTTTGTTTTGTAACACAAAAAATACTGTTATCCGTTTGAGCTGGGCAGTTTATGAAAAATATGAGCTTAAGGTTCGATTTTTCACGTCATTTTCGTCAAAAAATTGTTCATATTGCTTAAAACGGATGACGCTTTTTATAAATGTTCTTGAGAGGTTCAATTATGACATGCGTCAATGTCATCCTTTTTTATTATGTTTAACCGAATTTTTCAACCCCTATAGGGGGTGACATTATTGAACGCCTTCCGCGTGCTCTCTAGCTGCCATACCGTTTAAATTAGACGAAAATGTTTTAAATAAAAAACATTTCTTTTCAAATGCTGGACATTTAGAAAATAATTTCAAAGATGGCGGACTTCCGGATATACCGGAAGTAGGTATCAACTTCCTTATTTTAAATGGAACACCCTGCTTATCGGACCACCCTGTATTTTCAGCCCCCGGCCATGCACATCTTCCGTTTAAGTGACCTTGCACGGACTGTCCTTGGTATGCAGACACCCCTTTCATGTTTCAGTACAAATAATGCTGCCTACGCTATAGAATTGCATAAGTAGTAGTAATAGTGCAACAAAATAATAGATACTTGTACGCCTATTTATCTTTCTGGTGCATTTATTTTACTTCCCATATAACGATTTCTTTTACTTCCCACCATAACGAAAATCCACGTCACTCATTTCAGTCGGTCTGTCGGTGCATCGGCGGCGGAGAAATTGGTGAAAGGCAAAAAATTATCAGAACTCCTCCACACTTCATTATTCAGCCGATTCAGGGGTTCATGATCCGCTTTAATTTTGCTTTTTGGAGCGGGTGAAATTTGGGTGGTGGGCGGGTGGAGGGTTTGAAAACATAAACATTTCTTCTTGTATTCGTATACTACTTTGCGCTGAAAAAAAAATGAGTGGTCACATCTTGTGCGTTTTAGACTTATCCAACTGTTGCCTTTGAATTCTATATCTGTGGAATAATTTCATACATAAATAATATTTTATTAAAAACTTGGTATCTACTAACTTAATTGTGGTGAAATTTTGACACCTTTTATGTACTACAATACCTGGGCCATATTATACGTGGGGAAAAATATGAACTTCTGCAATTAATCATGCAAGGCAAGATCAAAGGGAAACGAAGCATTGGCAGAAGAAGGATGTCCTGGTTAAGAAATCTTAGAGAATGGTTCGGATGCAACTCCAACCAATTGTTCCGTGCTGCAGCATCGAAGATTAGAATTGCTTTGATGATCGCCAACCTTCGTAGCGAAGATGGCACATAAAGAAGAAGATGTACTACAGTGGAAGAAATGTGAACAGTGTATTGTTGTTGGAACTATTGCCAGTGACGAAGGAGAAATCAACAAAAAACGGAAGATTTCAAAATCGCTCACACTCCGTCTTTAGATGTTTCAAAGGTCCCTGATTATTGTCTTCTTTTTTGAGCGATAGAAGAACTCCAAAATTTTTGTTAGCACCGATAATGTGTGGGAAGTACTGAGTCAAGACACTTGATGCCAATCATTTGATTCACAGAAAAATCGGAAAAATGAAGGGTACCGGCTGGATTCGAACCAGCGTCTCCGGCATTCTAGGCCAGCGCGTTACCAACTGTGCTACGATAACAAACAACAACAACCCTTCATTTTTCCGATGTTTCGGTGAACCAAATGATTGGAATCATCTCCATCTTGCGGAGTAAGTAAGCACCTTTCATCACACTTGGTGCCGTTTTTTTAAGTTTTATAGTAGTGTAATCGTAGCCTGCTTCAGGCGCAAACAGGTCTAGTTATGGCTCTGTCAGTAGTTTTCTATAGATACCTTTTTATTCCTCACACCGTATGTGAATGAGGTATAGTGATGTCGAATATTGAGATAATACTCATTTCCATTCATAAGTTTGTTTAGCTGTCGCCGCGTAAACTCCTAAACCACTGCACTGATTGGAGGAAATCTGCATATGACACTTGAAATCCTACATTTTTGTGTCGAAATGACTAGTGCTACTAGTAATGCTTTCTTACCACATAGGGTGAATGTTCGTGTGTTGTCAATTTTCTTGCAGAACCCCAAATCGGTAATTTTGACATACCCGTCAACATCTATAAGGATATTCTCAGGTTTCAAGTCTCTGTAGACGACCCCTAGTGTATGCATGTATTCAAATGCCAGGATCACTTGTGCTGCGTAGAATTTGGACAGGTCCTCGTCGAATCTTTTCATACTTCGCAGGTGGTAGAACATCTCTCCGCCTGCTATGAACGGCATCACTATGAATATATACACATTGTTCTGGAACAAAATAAACATGAATTTAGTAGTATCTATGATAAGCTCCATGATATTGTGCCAGTCCGGCCCTGGACGGCCGTGCCGATTTACGTGTGATCTAGAAAGTTTTCTTCTCGACCCGTATTGTATAGCCGCAAACTGTCCCGCGAACTGTCTAGAGGCACAGAGAGTTCGCCGAGAACGTTCCAGAGATGGCGCGCAAGGTTAGAATCAATGCAGTGCAGCAGTCAGTGTTAATACGCGGTACGCGACGTTCCAGTGGCGCGCGCGAAATAAATGAACTGTGACATAAATTAATGAAGTTAAGGACCAATATAAATTAGTGTAGTGACTTTAGATAAATTAGACTGTTAAGTATTAGGCTAGGCGTAGTATACATAGTTAGTGAAAATAAATAGTGAAATCCGTACCAAGTGTTTCCTTGCCCAATCGGACTAAAGACTGTAACAATATCAATTTTTTAAACCCCGGAAATGGCTACAAACAATTTTTAGCTCCTTGAGCAACAGCTGGCTTGAACAATAAAAATATATTTAAGTTGGGCTACTTTTTAAAAATAATGACTTCTATATAGGGTGTCTAATAAAAGCGTGACATATAATAGTTAGGTTTTTTTAAACGGAATATACTTGTACATTATTGCATGCTTCTTGTTCATCCCATATTCCGTCACTTCTACATGCCCTTTCCCATTGTTCATATTTTTCTTTCGTTGTAATGGCCCTATAATCTCTATTCTCCTCTCTATATTTCCGGAGATCTGGATTTTTCTGTACTCTCGTATTTATGATACAATACTTTTTTTCTGTTATTTTCTTTACGGTGTCTTCGTTAAAATCCCATTTACAATTTTAATCTTCTCTCCTTTCGACTTCTCCCAGAGCTTCCAGACCTGCCTGGCTCGTGCTTTCTCTCATACAGCGTGTTCATTTGGAAACCTCCCACCACGGATTTATCGAAAACCACTGACTAATAGGCAAAACACGTAGACACATCAAAAGATTTGTCAAGGGAGACAACTTTTTAACCAAAAACTACTTCACCACTTTGTACCCTCTGCCCCTCAGGGTTATCCCCTTAAAAATTTTAAATGTCAAGGGGTATCGAGGAATATCTTTTTTCAAAGGTATGTCGGAGTCATTTATTTTGACGTTTGATTTTCTAAAATCGCTCGATTCGTTTTCGGAGAAGTTAGAAAAATCTTTATAAATCTTAATTTGTTCAAATAGAACAAAATCACACTTCAAATACCACTTTTTATTGCAACAAGTGTTCAAAGTTTTGCCCGTTATTGGCCAAAGAATGATATAGGCGGTGCTCAAATTCCTGACAGACAGTGCAAAAACATGTTGTGGGATGTCATGGCAACTTCTGATAATGCGTTGACGAAGGTCATCCAAACTTTCAGGTTGGCGAATAAACACAATAGATTTTAAACGGTCCCAAAAAGTCTGATGGTGTCAACTCTCGAGATCTAGCAGGCCATTTCATATGAGTCCTCTTCGCCCTATCCATTTATCCAGAAACGCGTCGTCTAGCCATTGCCGAAGACTAGAATGAGGAGCAGCGCCGTTGAAAGTAGATTTGAGTCTCATCAAGTATAGGGTTTCCATCCTCTTCGATTATACAACAATAAATAATGGCACAATCACTTTGTTTCGTAAAATGTCTGCACATACATTTTTTGGTGGCACTAGGTATACCCTTCTATAAAAGCTTGAAGATTTTCATTGCTCCAATATCTGCAGTTATGCTTATTAATAAATCCAGTTAGATAAAATGTGCATTCATCAGTGAGGCAGATATTCTTTACGTGAATGGTATGATCATTAAACGCCGTAGCCATTTGTTCACAAAACTCAACTAGCCGTTCGAAATCATCCTCGGTTAACTCTTGTACTATTTTTATTTTGAATGGATGAGATTTATGGAGTTTAATAACTGTGTGTATAGAACCAAATGAAATATCAGTATCCACAATTTTGCATAATCAAGTAGTAGGATTTATGCCAAAATGGTCCAAAACTTTAACTTGAGCGGCTTCATCCAAAACTCTCCGTTTTTTATTTGCAACAGATCAGTTTAAGGAAATTTCGTAACAAGGTCCAACACATACCTATGCGAAGATATATTCCCCGGATTTCTGGCGTTAAACGGAATGGCAGTTTGCAGAACACATTAATTTTGGACTAAACTGGAATAATTTCCACTGTTTTCGCAACTGTCCGTGTCAAGATCTCTCACTATTGTTTTGCCACTAACGGGAAATACTTTTAACACTTATTGCAATAAAAAGTGATATTTGCCTACGTTTTTGTTCTATTTGAACAAATTCAAGTATATAAAGATTTTTTTAGTTTTCTCGAAAACGAATCGAGATTAAAAAAAGATCAAAAGTACAGGATACAAGGGGGTAAAGTAGTTTTTGGTTAAAAGGTTTTCCCACTTGACTAATCTGACATGTCTCGGCGCTTTTTTTTCAATCAGTGGTGTTCGATAAATTCGTGGTGGGAAGTTTTCAAATGAACACCCTGTATGTTCGTACGTGCTATTCATGTTCTCATCTTAGCGAAATCCTACCAGTTTCTGATCTAGTCTTCCTTGGTAGAGGTTGCCCATGAAGTCGTCCTGAAGTAAGTGTATCTTTAGTCTTTTCTGTGTTTGTATTCCTTTAGGCAGTTTTTGGCTGGTCTGTGGATTTTGGTATATCCATGGCATTTCTATTCGTGCTATCAGAAGTTTATGGTCGCTGCCGCATTCTGCTCCTCTGTATACTCACGTTTTTCATTTTGAATGTGCTTTCTTTCTTTAGTAATTATCGACTTAAGGTTTATTGTTTATTGTATCCATGTGTATTTTCTTTTTTTTTGGTGATTTTTCGCCTGTTCGTTTCGCGGAGTTCTGTAAGTCTTTTGCATTATCGTTTATAACGACTTCTCCAAATCTTCCTATTGTTTGATCATTCTCTTTTCTCCTAACTCTGCCATTCAGATCGCCGCGATAATTATATCTTCTCTTCTTTTCACTTTTGTGATTTCCTCTTGGAACGTATCCATAAAGTTATCTTTTTGTTGGATCATATATTCCTAATATCATTATATTTCAACCGAATACTACCATGTGGGCTTTTTTTATTCTTTCATTTATGGAAACTATCATAAACATTTCATTGACATCAAATAAATTTTAGCCAAGTTATAGAGCTGCCAAAGAATGACATTTCTTCACCACCACTGGATATATTTTTGAAACCTGTAAGCTTTTTTCATTACATTTACTTCTTGAGTGCTTTTTGGAAGCTACTAGACACCACACGTAGACCGACAGACAGACCGACGAATGAGTGATATGGTATTACGTGACGTACAAAGCTAAGGCATTACGCACTTTAAAATATTATGAAAAACCGAGGAGCGCGTACTACATAGTTACTTGAATGTTAATATGAAGACGAGGCTTACATATTTATGGTTATTTATTTGTTTTTCATTCCAGAGGGAATTCCACAAAAAGAACACACATCTTACCTACCTTAAAAAAGAACTGCAAAGGCACTATAAATGGAAACTTGAAGGCGTCCAAAAACCTTATTTCGCTAATCGTATGCAGTAATTGCTTAGTCTTGATGATGTTAAGTTTCTCCATGATCTAAAAAAACGTTAAGATCAAGTAAAATGTTTATGTGGCTTCGAATTTACTAAATAAAATGTGACAACAGTCAATATATCATCGAATGTCACACTCCCAGTTAGGGATTGCATTCACTGAAGAAAAGGAGTAAAAAATTATTTCAAACCGATATTTTGGGGCTTTACTCGGATAAATCGAACTTAATTTTTCTGTTTATAATAACATCACTGCTCTCAGTATGCAGTTTTGTAGACGGTGTGCATATAACCATACAGTAAAAATTTACATATATTGTGCATGGTTACTCCGTTTGTTCGGTGGATAAGGTATAATAATGATTCTGTTAGTGGTCGTCTACGTCTCCTCGATTAAAATCGCATTGGATCAGAATAGAAGTGATATTTCGAGTGATCGATTGGATCGTGCGTCTCTCGCGTCTGATGGAGGTAAGGTTTGAGGTTATGTCAGTCCAGATTTTGTAATTATATAATATGTATGTAGTACTTGTTATTTACCTAATGAGCAAATACTGTATCACATCACAACAACCAATAAACGTAAAAAAACAATTCCCATACGGAATCCAATAACAAACCACAAAAAAGCTGGAAAAACAGATTTCTCATCCTTCGGAGTCACAGTTCACTGATTGAACTAATAATATAGCGTTTCGAATCCAACGTGCACCCACACTTATCACTTATCCTCTCGCAGCGCTTCTACTGCGCCATACGCTTTTAGCCTTTGCGAGAGGCTGACCATAAAAAAACTAAACAACGACCTTTAAATATTTTAATCACCCGAAAAGTTTCAAAATTCGTGATATGAAAGCACACATTTTTTGATTTAATTTTTTTTTAGAAGGTCGTTGTTCAGTTTGTATTTTACAGCTTTAGGTTAGTTGTTTGTGTAACTTGTGTTGTGGAAGACACCGAATTAAATTAGCCAAAACAATTTTGTCGTATGCTGTCTTCCCGTATTTTTCCATTTACTGCGGATTCTCGGCCGATTTTTAGGGTTTAGTTTAAAATTCAATACTGTCCCACTTTTTCACTGATGGGTATGAACCTTGGGGTTTATAGGTTGAAGTATTTATTATTTGTAAAACATCTAGCATACAAGGAAAGTGACCTTTTAGTACTTTTTTTTTGCACAAACGATGGTGCTTGAGGAGCCTGGGCCTCGAGGACTATGGGCCCCCCAAAACCTCGGGCCCCCCGCAGCTGCGGGCCCTTAATTACGCCACTGATATTAGGGTCTATATGTATGAGTAATATTAAGGCTATTAAGCAGTGATTTATCCTTTCAACACATACGTCTAAGGCACAAATATATATAACGCAGTGCTAGTCCAAAATACTAGTTTTGAATCAAGCAAAATGAATTAAGTATATCGATATCTATTGAGGCGTGGGTAAACCTATGCATCTGTTTACTGGACTATGTTTAGGCCGGTGCTTTGAAGGGTCGGTCGGTGCAAGTGAAACTTTCTTGCTTTTTTCAGAATGAAGGATATTTCGACCGTGGGAAGGGACATATGTTCACGAAGCAGATCTGCAGATCAACACATACGTCTAAGGCACAAATACATATAAGGCAGTGCTAGTCCAAAATACTAGTTTTGAATCAAGCAAAATGAATTAAGTATATCGATATCTATTGAGGCGTTGGTAAACCTATGCATCTGTTTACTGGACTATGTATGGGCCGGTGCTTTGAAGGGTCGGTCGGTGCAAGTGAAACTTTCTTGCTTTTTTCAGAATGAAGGATATTTCGACCGTGGGAAGGGGCATATGTTTCCGAAGCAGATCAGCAGATCAACGGAACGAAAACCAAATAACTGATGATGCTGAGATGGATATGGGCATTACTGGTATACTGATAATTTCAGTTAAAAATTCATGTAAAAAGAGTCGCCGTTCATCATTTATCATTTGACGGCCTTTTTTGTGACTTAACACGGTTTAGCGGTTATTCAACGAACTCAAATTGATGGTTATCAATACCGTTCTTACCCAGATTGAGGAAATATTTATAAATAAATATTCTAGGCCGCTCCTTGTACCTTTCTTTCCCTTGCTCGCAGAAAATGTAAACAAATCTTAAAGCACTGTCCTTGACAATAAAGCTAAGCGCGCACTGGGTCGGACGGAACGGTACGAACGGTACGCACCTTGGGCACTTTTTTTAGGTGACTGCGCTCATTGGGTATGTCGGTACGGACGGACGGACGGCCGGAAGGTCGGACAATACGGACAAGGAGTCAGGAATAGGTTTTGTGCTGTTATGTATTGTGAAAACCAAAACGATATGTTGAGTGAAGAAGACATAATTGTTCTAATGTTGGTAGCAGAAGAAGAAGAAAAAGGGTCAAGAACTCGAGGAAAACCCAGATTTTGGATTCATAAAATAAATCGCAAGAGATTAGAGCTTGGAGAGTTTCATACGCTTTTCTCTGACTTGATTGAAGATGTAGTAGTTTTCCACCACCGTAATTAATTTGGGAACATCCATGCTCGCTTTGCAACCAGTATTGCTCAATTGAAACGGCGGAACGTCTGTACCGAAGCACGTGCAGGCACGCGCCGAAGGGCTGATGAGTCATCGGTACGGCCGGTCGGGACGGCCGGGATGCCTAGAAATCTTTCTTTCGGGATTTTATCGGACGGCGGAAGGTGCGGATGGTCCTGTTCCGACAGTGACGACCCAGTGCGCGCACTCATAGGCAAATCAATGCTAAACATTTTTGAAAAATCCCGTGCGTACCGTCCGACCTAGTACGTTCAAGGCTTAAAAGAACAGTCTACGGTAAACTGAAATTTATAAATTAATGGAATCACACCAGATCGATAAGTAGTATATTTTGAATAAAAATGCATTTGATAATTCATAAAAATCATAAAGCGATTTCAAAAAGGTTAAAGGTTATATTGTTCAGAGTGTTCATTTGAAAACATACCACCACAGATTTACCGAAAACCACTGATTAAAAGGAAAAACGCCGAGACACGATCAAGTCAAGATCTGTCAAAGGGGGGGGGGTGCATATTTGCGGTTTAGATTTTTTGTTTTGTTGGACGGCAGGGCTCAACCACTTTGTTTCCTAAAATTCTACCCTGTTGTGCAGACACTCCAAATTCACCCAATTCTGTTCCATTACCCAGTGGCTACCCCGCAGAACGTGAGGTGAGCAATCACTCGTTCCGCGAATCGTGCGCCCTAAGTAGACGAAGGGACCCAGGCATCGACTGCTTTGGTCATTAGCCTCGCACACCGGTATTTCGTGCGGAGCAGAGAACATTCCACCTAGAAATCCAATGACCATAACCAGCACACTTGCAAGTTGCAGTGTAGTCTGACCAGAGCCTACGGAGTTGCCCGATCAACTCCTGATATTTGGTCACAAATTAAGCTACATAAAGATTTTTCTAATTTTATCGAAAACGGATCGACCGATGTTAAAAAATCAAAATAAAATACTCATGATATACCATAAACATCTTTGTTATTTTAAATGGAACACCCTGTATTTTATAGCATCCTCAGAGAGTTGTTACAAAATACTTCTACTTTTTTAAGCAGTCCCTATACCTAAATGTAACATCCTGTATGCGCTGAGTTTGGATATTCATTTGTAGTATTACTGCGTCTTTATTACTAGAGGACCTAAATTAAAAACTGAACAAAAAATATACCAAAGATTAATAAATGAAGGTTGAAATATTAAGAAAATGTTTAGGTATGATAATTTTATGCAAAAGCTATAGTATAGAGAAAATAAATAAACTAATGCTTTGATATGCTAATAGTGCATTCTGAATACGAATGTCATACTCTCGCAATTATCGTGGTTCATGAGAAAATGTAACAGTATATCACCTTCATTGCATACAGCTTATCCCCTTCAGATATACGCTTGCACAACACCACCTTGCCAAACGAACCTGTTCCTAATATCTTCAAAATTTTGAACTGCTCTATATTGCCTCCTATAACCATTTCATTTTTGATTACGCTTTCGAACTCCTTCTTCGCTTTGCGTAAAAATAGATCGTAGGTTTGGTAGTGCTTTGATAAATCGCCCATCTTGTCACTGTGACATTTACCTCATTTATCTCGTACATTTCGATCTGCTCGATCAATCGGATAGAGGATAGAGCAGAGTCAATACCATTTGCCTAAACTTTGTTTTAGCGGAAACCGAAATGGGGTTTGAGAGTAGTGTCAATCGACTAGGTTTGATGTCCTGGGTCCTGCCTACCATTTATTTCGTGAAGTGTGTCTACACCATTGTCTACACTCATTACATTAATTTTACAGTTCGTCAATTGTAGTAGCAAATAGTCAGTTGAATATTCAAAAGCGGCCTTTTGAGGGAGGAGGGCCAGCCTGATACACGGACGGCTCACTCCCCGACGAAGGCTCCGGCGCGGCGCTGGCGTCTATGAGCCAAAAACAAAGCTCTCCGTCTCTCTTGGGGAATACATCACGGTATTCCAAGCAGAGATATATAGATTTTAGTTTGTGCCTTTCGTATTCACGAAATTCGGGGCATGGCAGGCGGATCACCATCTGCTCTGACAGCCAGGCAGCATTAAAAGCATTAAATTTAGGTTTACTTCAAGGCTCGTTCCCCGTTCTTGGATGACATTTCGGCAAGACATCAGGTGTCACTTATGTGGGTGCCGAGTAGTGTCCGACCAAAACTACTTTTCACGGCCGAAACCGAATTTCGGCCTCCGTCTCAGTTTCGGCCGAAACCGAAACATCAATATAACGTCAGTAATTTTTTCGTGGATATAAAAATGAATAACGTTTCATCATCATTATCACACCTTATTTCAAATAAATTATTTATACTTTTTGAAATAAGAAGTTAATCTGAGCCCAATATAAAATATTTTATATTTATATTATATTTTGTATCTACTAAATAACCTTCCTGACTTTGGTCAATCTTTATGATCGTTATCAATTAGCGGCCTTAAAACTAAATTTCTGAAAGTATCTACGTGCTAAGTACAACTACTAAGTATTTTTAAAAGTAGGTAAGGAGTTTTCTCTGAATTTAAGAAACTGTTGTGAGCTTCATTGAGCTACAGCTATTGTTGACTATCAGTACTCATAACTGAAGAATCTAATATTGTACTCATAGGCGTAGTTAGGTGGGGGCTTGGGGGGGCTAAGCCCCCCCAAGAATGAAATTAGCCCCCCCAAAAATCCGAAAATACCTTGTTTTGTTCTTGAGCGGGGACTTCAGCCCCCTTAGATCCAGGGACTTAAGCCCCCCAGATTCAGGGACTTAACTACGCCTATGATTGTACTATTGTAAGCGAGAAACAATAATTTATTAACTTTATTTGCAAATAGCTTCCTCAGTCTGAATAAATTTGACTGGTAGCATTAAGTAGTTGTTCAGTGGAAACAGTCGTCGGTGAGGCAGACGTGAATTTTAGGGGAGCCTTTCTCAAAGACAGAAATGAACTGAAATTCTAGTGAGAGTAATATCTGCGTTTCTTTGCACGCTTGGCTCCAAAGACTACTAAAAAATACTAAATTTTTTAGTAGTCTGTGTTTGGCTCCGATGAGTAGGCTTATTAACTTGTGATAAGTTATTGCCATCATCTACCCAGCAAAATGACACTTCTTCGCTTGAAGATTAGTGCTCCGAGGGCGTCCGATCGCAGCGCCTAATCCACCGAACTTAGTTTCGGTTTCGGCCGTACCTTCGGCTGGATGGTAGCCGAAACCGAAACTAAACCGAAACCTGTTTTTCGGCCAAAACTAGGCCGAAACCGAATGTTCGGTCGGACACTAGTGCCGAGTCATGCTGGAGTTGGTGGCAATGAAATGGCGGTCGCACTCGCAAGGCGAGGGTCGAGGAATAATTTCCTGGGTCCTGAGCCGGCTGTTGGGCTGGCAGCAGGCATCATTAGAAGGAAAACAGAGGTGTGGTTGCAACATCAGCATCTCATGAGATATTAGAGAGGAATCTCTGGAAATCTCCGTCAAGCTAGAGTAAACTTATTTTAGGACTTCTGGCCAAGGTGGGGCGATTCTGTCTTTCACTGGACAGAAGCCGACTAAGGTTACTTGTCGGCTTGCCATCCGGCCATAACACATTCAATCGTCACTTGTATGTGATGGGGGTGGCAAGTGACCCGACATGCACACGATGTGGCGAGGAGGAAGAGTCCTCTATGTCTATGTCATTGTGAAGTCCTTGGGGATCACAGGCAGACCATACTAGGTTCAAGGGTTCTTGAACCTGAGCATATAACATGGGCAAGACCCAAGGTCATCCTCACCTTTATGATGAGGGCTGGGAACTAGGATAAATACAGGTTCATGAGGGTCAGCTTGTAGGCGCTTGTAGGCCTATGCACTGGTGGTTCTGGTCACCAGAAAGCCTCTCTCCCTCTTTCAGTCATTCATTTATTCATTCAACTTCCAAAGAGTCAATTGAAACTTCAAATGCTTCAATTGTAAATTAGAAGTTATACAGAATATGTACGAATCTGCAGCACATTTCCAAATTCCCTTAATTTTTGTTAAACATTTTCAAAATCCGTAAATAAATATATAACTTACTAAATAAGGTATATATAGCTTTCAACAAAGAGATAAAATTTTTCAACATATCCTTCCAAAGCAATTCCACAAAAACAATAAGAGTCACAAGAGCTGTTATTAATCACCAAAATTCCAAAAAATATTACACCTAGAAGTAATTCAGGTATTTTCAATGATGACCGATGACCCGAGTGTAATCTCAACGGAAATCCCTATAATTTCAAAACTGCGCAATTTCCAAAGGTGCTATGGCCGACCTCAATAAAAGTATAAGGAGTCTTTTTTCCGAGAATGCTTTGGACTCAAGCCAACCATGGTACAGAAATACAATTTTACGTCTGCTATCGGTCTGTGCACTGCCAGATTGCCTGTCTCAATCATGGCTTTAGTTTGTCAAAGTATTCACGTAAAACATGTTAAACACAGGGATAAAGGAGTCGGCTGATTCAAAAGCAAAGAAAGGACAATAAAATACTTGTGCCATGTAAGCTATGGTCTAAATGTGCTTTGGCATAAAAAATATATTTTATATTAAAGTGAAGTGCTTTAACAGCAAAAATTTATATTTTTAACCTACTCAACTAAAGAGCCTGAAATAAATCCAGAAACCTAAGGACATTAAGTTGGGTTGAATTAAAACTTAGGTCACTATTTTGAGGCGAGTTTTAAAATATTCCGATGGATTGCTATGGAAAAGATGTACCTATTTCTATAGAGAGGTCCTGATGGACTAGTTTCAAGCCCATAAAAGATAAGGGTGTTTAGCGAGTAAGTTAGTTCCAGAGGAGGGCAATCTCAGGATGAGACAATACCGCATCTAGAGATATATCAACAAAGAAGAGTGGCATTTTGTTTCAGATTTCCTTAAAGCCTCATGTCTACTTGCAAGTAACTTGCGATAGTTTTTGCAGCAAGTACTTGCTTGTTTGTCTACACGATCTTTTAATTGTTCGCGAATTTAATCTAGGAAATTGCTTTCGAAATTTTACTTGGGCTTGATTGTTCTGATTCCGTATACACAATAGATAAGATGTCGTATGCAAAATCTGTAGCTGCTGCGGTAGTTGTGATATATTTAATTAAAAAAAGAAAACAAGAGAAAGACAGTTAAAGGCGGAGGAAATGCTGGGTGAGGAAGTGGATTCAGCGTAGAACTACTCTAGGGATACATGAACTTTAATGAGTCAAAGAACTCCCAAGTACTTTTATATATTTAATTAGTCCCTTGCCCACTTTTCTTTTTTTGAATTTTTCTCCACTCTTGGTTAACTTGCGTTCTCAAATATGTAGTTTCCTTTAATTTCCGCTGTTGTAGAAGTATTAAATAAGAGGGCCAATTTTTGTAATGCATTCTGCTTTTTGAATCTGTCCTTAAATTCTGTACGTTCCATAATTAAGGATATAATTCAAAATTTTCAATCAAAAGATACGTGTCTTCTCTCGGCCAGTTGAACTTCTCCATATTTGATTTCCAACACTCCTTGCTGCAAGACTTTCGAAACAGGCTCGAAATTTTTGTGGGAATCTAATTTCCTGAGAATAACCGTGTACACTACAAGCTCCCAGCAAGTCGCAAGTCCTTTATGTGCAAGTAATTTTGCTGCAATATTTCTCTAATGACGTCGTGCACACGCTACGCAAGTGACTTGTGGGAGTAACTCTAACAATTTTATTTGCTAGTGGACACGAGGCTTTATGCTTGTTGTTAGATCTCAAATGAGGTGCGGTATTGTCTCAGCTTAGGATTGCAGCGCCTGTACTCTGTAACTTAGAAACGTATTTCTATGCACTATGTGCTATGGGATCGGGTGACCTCGCAAATATGACAGCGTGCCGTGACAGCGTAGTAGACACGTGATAGGTACCAGAGACTGCCCGATCGTCATGGTCGTCATGGTGATAGGAACATGTTTCTATCTCTTAAGTTAGAGAGTACCGCCGCAGTCTGTATCTCCATAAGGTAGACAGTATCGTGATCCTTGGGTTCCTATTCATAGTCCATGGTCCCTTAATAATTAAGGGTTGAGTAAAGTTTTGTGTTTCGACAGCTACTTGAGGGTCCCTTAAGGCTCCCTTGAGTAATACTCAAGTAACGAAATGTCCTGGCACACCGATCGACCGACACGACTATAACTAAGAGCAAAAGTCCACCACTCCTCTGAATAAGCAATGACGAATTGTGTAACGAAATGTCAACATGAAATTTTGTTGCAGTCAAGGCGATTTTTTAGGTTAATTTTGGAGTACGGTGTTGTCAGTTTCTGTGACTTCCGGAAAAATGTCCAGCACAAAACACGAAATATTGACGCAAAACAAAAAGAGACAACCGAAAACATCAAAATGCGTAGGCATAGGCATAACAAATTGACATATTTGAAATATGAATCCCACCGTCTCATAGATGTCTAGGAAACAGACACACAAGGAAAGCCACACTTGAGGGTCCCTTAAGTATCCCTTCAGTATTACTTAAGGGAACCTTAAGTATTACCCAGGATACGACTATGAATACGGCCCTAAGATGCTGATGTATTATTGGCTCTGATTTTGCACTTTTTCGCAGTGTGTGAATGCAACAATCTGTATTCTTTAAGATTTTAGAATCACCATTAGTTAGCCAACAAAAAACAAGGCTGTCTCATAAAACAGCTGTCGAACAATGCCACTCAAAATTAATTTTTCAAGTTTATCTCAAGCTTAATATGTTACAATTCGTCAATGCTTGACAGAGCAGTTCGGTGGACCTTAACTCTTAGTTTCGGTCGTGTTGGTTGATTGGTATGTCAGGTCTGGCTACCAAGACCAAAGTCAGAGAGAAGTAAGGGAATAAAAGGAATGGAAGGAAAGTGAAAAGCAAAGAGGTGAAAGTTCGTCGTTGAGGGTACAGCATGACATAGTCATCTTGAGTTCGGTAGTTTTTGTATTTAGCCAAAAGGGTTAATTTTGAGGTTCGATATCGAAAAGGGCCAAATTTTGGTTTAGTTGTTTTACATAATATGCTTTTTCTATTAGAAGGCCAGTGAGAAACGACGGTGGAAACGACCAATCATAATTTGGTTTTCCTTTTTTCTATTCCACTCTCCTCATATAAGTTTTTTTAATGATAGAAACATCTAAATGTTGCGATTGACTTGAGGGGCCTCCAGGAATGAAGCATATTCATAAGACATACTCCAAATTTGGAGAACATTTATTAAAAAATGTATTTTAATCTTTTCTTCGGACCTCAAGACGCATCCCAAATTTTGAATTGATTGTAGCATAATATGCTACAATTCGACAATGCTTGTCAGAGCGGTCCGTTGGACCTTTTCTCAGAGACCAAACAGTCAGGAAAACGTAAGGGAAGAAAATGGAGTCAAGTTGATTGACTCAATACTTCCCACAGATAACAGTTGCAACTAAATCATCGCCCGCCTGTCGTCAAAAAAACATCTAACACAAAGACTAGTAAATAGTTTCCTAAGTCTCTCCGTAAGATTTAAAATGACACAATTCAACTTCAACTGGACGGAACGGAACTTACTAAATAAGGTATATATAGCTTTCAACAAAGAGATAAAATTTTTCAACATATCCTTCCAAAGCAATTCCACAAAAACAATAAGAGTCACAAGAGCTGTTATTAATCACCAAAATTCCAAAAAATATTACACCTAGAAGTAATTCAGGTATTTTCAATGATGACCGATGACCCGAGTGTAATCTCAACGGAAATCCCTATAATTTCAAAACTGCGCAATTTCCAAAGGTGCTATGGCCGACCTCAATAAAAGTATAAGGAGTCTTTTTTCCGAGAATGCTTTGGACTCAAGCCAACCATGGTACAGAAATACAATTTTACGTCTGCTATCGGTCTGTGCACTGCCAGATTGCCTGTCTCAATCATGGCTTTAGTTTGTCAAAGTATTCACGTAAAACATGTTAAACACAGGGATAAAGGAGTCGGCTGATTCAAAAGCAAAGAAAGGACAATAAAATACTTGTGCCATGTAAGCTATGGTCTAAATGTGCTTTGGCATAAAAAATATATTTTATATTAAAGTGAAGTGCTTTAACAGCAAAAATTTATATTTTTAACCTACTCAACTAAAGAGCCTGAAATAAATCCAGAAACCTAAGGACATTAAGTTGGGTTGAATTAAAACTTAGGTCACTATTTTGAGGCGAGTTTTAAAATATTCCGATGGATTGCTATGGAAAAGATGTACCTATTTCTATAGAGAGGTCCTGATGGACTAGTTTCAAGCCCATAAAAGATAAGGGTGTTTAGCGAGTAAGTTAGTTCCAGAGGAGGGCAATCTCAGGATGAGACAATACCGCATCTAGAGATATATCAACAAAGAAGAGTGGCATTTTGTTTCAGATTTCCTTAAAGCCTCATGTCTACTTGCAAGTAACTTGCGATAGTTTTTGCAGCAAGTACTTGCTTGTTTGTCTACACGATCTTTTAATTGTTCGCGAATTTAATCTAGGAAATTGCTTTCGAAATTTTACTTGGGCTTGATTGTTCTGATTCCGTATACACAATAGATAAGATGTCGTATGCAAAATCTGTAGCTGCTGCGGTAGTTGTGATATATTTAATTAAAAAAAGAAAACAAGAGAAAGACAGTTAAAGGCGGAGGAAATGCTGGGTGAGGAAGTGGATTCAGCGTAGAACTACTCTAGGGATACATGAACTTTAATGAGTCAAAGAACTCCCAAGTACTTTTATATATTTAATTAGTCCCTTGCCCACTTTTCTTTTTTTGAATTTTTCTCCACTCTTGGTTAACTTGCGTTCTCAAATATGTAGTTTCCTTTAATTTCCGCTGTTGTAGAAGTATTAAATAAGAGGGCCAATTTTTGTAATGCATTCTGCTTTTTGAATCTGTCCTTAAATTCTGTACGTTCCATAATTAAGGATATAATTCAAAATTTTCAATCAAAAGATACGTGTCTTCTCTCGTCCAGTTGAACTTCTCCATATTTGATTTCCAACACTCCTTGCTGCAAGACTTTCGAAACAGGCTCGAAATTTTTGTGGGAATCTAATTTCCTGAGAATAACCGTGTACACTACAAGCTCCCAGCAAGTCGCAAGTCCTTTATGTGCAAGTAATTTTGCTGCAATATTTCTCTAATCAGGAACCCCTAAAACGCCTGAAAACGAAGTTTGAGGAATATTTGATATTTTTCGTTTTTTGTTAATTACTCCATCCCCGTACAACGATTTCAAAAATTATCGGAACATTACCTACTACGACACCACAACATATCGCTGTCCAAATTTCATCACAATCCATGCAGCGGTTACTGAGATTACGACGTTAGGAAAACGCCAGCAGACAGACCGACAGACAAACAGACAGACCGACAGACAGACAGACAGACAGACCGACCGACGGAAATGAGTGACGTGGATTTTCGTTATGTAGACATCATAACATGCCCAAAAAGCGTATTATCTCGAAATCGAACATTCTCGCAATCACAATACTCCCCTCACCTATTGGTGTGGGAAGTAAAAAGGAAAGGAATGAAGGAGAAGAGCAAAGCGAAGGAAGTTCGTCGGTTGGGGGGTATAGCTTGACATAGTCGACTTGAGTTCGATATTTTTTTGGTTTTGCCAAAAGAGTAAACTTTGAGCTTCAATATCGAAAAGAGCCAATATTTAGTTGTTTTACATAATATGATTTTTCTATTAGAAGGTTATTGAGAAACGACCAATCATAATTTGGGTTTCCAGCCGTTTATTCCACTCTCCTCACATAATTTTTTCAAATGGTTTATTGATAGAGACATCTCAAGGTTGTGATTGACTTAAGAGGCCTCCAGAATGAGGAAATACTTCAAAGTTGGAGAGGATTCATTAAAAAAAATTATTTTAACGTTCCTTCAGACCCTATAATGCATCCAAAATTTTAAATCGATTTTTCTACATAATTATGAAAGAGCATCTTACAGTCCGAAAAAAACTGTAAACATTATTGCCAATAAGAAGAGTGCTGAAACTTTTTGGAATAAAATGTGGTAGGGAAATTTATTTTGACTCTCTAAAAACAGATAAAAGCCTAATGTAACTAAATCCATCCGAAAAGACTATTCTCTTAGTAGGCGCTGTGTATACTGAATTTCCTTGACACGTGATATTTTCCTGACAAAAAAAAGTTCAAACGAAAACTGGGTGGAATTTTTGAAAGTACTATGGAGTCTATCATACCATGCTTTTGTACTTGAATTCTTAAGACTCACCCTCAAGTTTTGTTTTTCAAATAACTCCAAATAGTTTTTTCTACACACATTAAGTCTCTATATTATTTAAAATCTTGCAGTACCTTTGATTTTATACGCAAACTTATTTTTTTCCTAAAACCATAAGCATAACATACATATAAAAAAATAATTTGCTTGACGCAAAAAAACGGATAAAGATAAAACTAAATGGGTTTTTGAGGGTACTGAATGACCTATTATGCATGATTTCGAAAACGAATGTGTTTTTATGCTTTTTATTACGAAAATATTACGCCTCAAACAAATGTTCATTTTATTTATCTTATCTCAATGACTTTACGAAAAAAAAATGGTTTTTGTACGAAGACAAAAGCATTACAAGATATTAAATAAAATGATGACCTCATTGATGTAGGAAAAGCTGTGGGGTGCTGTTTGGAAAAAGTAGGGGATAAGTTTCAGGGGTTGAAGAAAAAAAATGTTTCGAAAGCATGGTATGATAGGTCATTCGTTACCTTTGATAGGCTCACTTAGTTTTCTTTCTTATCTTTTTCTTTACGAAAACATTACATCTCAAACAAATCCTTATTTTATTTATTTCATGCTTATGACTTTAGGAAAAAATAGGTTTTTCTATAAAATCAAAGGTAATACAATATTTTACATAAAATAAGGACTTAATTTGTGTAGGAAAAAACAGTAGGTGCTATTCAAGAGCGCTTCCAAGGGGTGGGGGTAGAGGGGGTAATTACCCCCCCCCAGTACACGGAACAAAACTGACTAATTAAAAATAAGATGCAATAAGATGCATTGAAAATTTAACTGTTTATGTTTATTGCTTTAAATATATTTTTCTGTTTATTATTTATAATAAGTCTGGTTTTGTTATATGTGTTTTGTTTTGTTAATTTTCCTTATAATAAAAAATGGAAAATACCTGTGTAATGTTTAATTTGATCTTTGCGGCTGAAAAATTTTAATTTCATAAATATTCATCTCTTACCGTATTATATATTCATTTGACAAGATGTTTATTGTACCCCCCCCTCTCCTTGGCGGCGCCCACTACATTATCCATAAAGTAACTACCCCCCCCCCCCCAGACAAAGTTCCTAGAAGCGCCACTGGTGCTATTGAAAAAACAAAGTTGGGGGTGAGTTTTAAGGGTTGAGAAAAAAAATGTTTTGTAGTATGCTTAAACATTCCACTCAATTTTTGGTTTGAACATTTTTTTGTTATGAAAATATCACATGTCAAGGAAATTCATGGACACCCTGTATAGGTATGTAATACATATAAGTTGTTTGAAAACGTATACATACTTGAAGACAGACTCAGTGTGATGAAGTGCGAAAAGCATTTATTTTGACGAAATACACGTGCTTTTCGTTTGACCACGAAATATTCTAGAAATTATGTTTGGCATCGAGCAGTTATTAATGTTCTAAGCGATTTTCAAAAAAGTATTAGGTGGAAGCCTTGCTATAGATAGAACCATAATTCAGAATTGCGTAGATACGAAACCTTTATTTCTCACGTACGAATACATAATAGACAAGGAAATCTTTAAATAGAAACAAACTCAGTTAAAATGCGTAAAGAATCAATAGATTTCTATTAATATTGTTTTATCGCGCAAAATCATATTATTTCCCTAGTATCTACTACTCATGCGCTGGAAGGGAAAATGGTAGAACGAACTTTACTTGAGAGACATGATATATGGGTTTTTATTGCCTCATTTTGGTTTGTAGGCAGCCATTTTATTTTATACCTTCTCAAATGATTAGAAGTCAAAAGGTCGTTAATGGATATTGAATATAATGTTACACCCATAGTAGCCAGAGTTGAAACAGTAGCATACCACTTTTAAGAGAAAACCCAAAGCTAGGGAAATGATGATGCTGAAATAGACTGGGCAGTATTACTCCAGTTTAAAGGCAGATCAATAATAATTATTATTAGTATTTTCTGAAGAGCGTTCCAATCTGTCGCCTTATAAGTTCCTCTAAAGCTAAATATCGAAACAAGTTATCCCAATTCATTTTTCACCAAACATGGACATTTTTTATTGCTTTAGTTGAGAAAAGTTATATCTTGTAGGTTCTACGTTCTATGTAGTGTGATATCATTATGCAGTATCTGGATTAGAAGGGCTGCCCCCCAGACGTCGCTACGCCCCCATGAAAAAACTGACTTTGATTTTTTATGATAGCATTATATTATATTATATTATATTATATTATATTATTGACTTCATTTTTTATTATTGCTGCGCCGGCGCCGCCACTGACTTGTTTTATAAAAACCTTACGCGTTTTCAATACTCGCCACGGTAATAATACTGTGTCAAAATTTCATTAAAATAAATTCATCAATTTCACACACAATACAGAACGATCTAATACTAAATATTCGCATGTGTACATCAGAAAATTCTAAGTACCCGTTTTCTGTAATAGGCAGTCTTCGTATGGACCTAAACAAGGTTATTATGCCACAGGTCAATGGACAGCCAATTTTGAATACAACACATTTTTCAGTTTTACAACCCCATCCCCTATCGGCCAACCACCCCAAGTTCACTTGCACCGAAAAAAAAGGAAATGATCAGGAATCTTTGATTTCTTTTATTTTTTGCTAATTACTCCGCCGATGCACCGATTTTCAAAATCGTGTTCTGTTGTTTTCCCTTACTTTCTGTTGTTTTCTGCTGTTTTCTGTTGTTTTCGGTTGTCTACTACTGCATTCTAGTGATTTTTGTTGTTTTCTGTTGTTCTCTGTTGTTTTCTGTTGTATTATGTGGTATTGATGAGTACTACGTACTACAACCACACAGCATATCGCTACCCAAATTTCATTACAATCCTTGCAGCGGTTACTGAGATTGCAAAGCTATAAAAACGCCAACAGATAGACCGACAGATAGACAGACAGTCAGACCGGCAGACCGACAGACAAACAGACCGACGGAAATTAATTTTCGTTATATAGATATGAAACGCCCAAAAAGCGTATTATCTCAAAATCGAAAGATTCCGCGATCACAATACTACCCTCACATACAGGGTGAGTCAAGCTCAACGACTTTTGTGACCAAACCATACCACTTTTCGAAAAATCAACTTTGCTAGTATATGCAGGTCGAGTTGGACCACATTTTAGAAACAATTTCTTCTATACAGGGTGTCTAATAAAAGTGAGACATATAAAAGTTATGTTTTTTTGAATGGAACCATATATTATTGCATATTCCGGGTCAATTTTAGTGTGACTTTATATATCATACATGCACCTAAACGGTTCGATTTAAGTCCCATGTGTGATACCTAAAGTCACGCAAAAATTGATCCAGGAATCTGAATGTGCAATAATATACAGGGTGTTCCATTTAAAAATATAATTTTGATATGTCACGCTTTTATTAAACACCCTCTATAAAACTCATTGTTTTTAAAAGTCCAACTCGACCTACATACACTCGCAAAGTTGATTTTTCGAAAAGTGGTATCGTTTTGGTCACAAGAGTCCAAGGCGTTGAACTTGACTCACCCTGTATATCGGTGTGGGAAGAAAAAATTAAGGCAACCTTTGAGCATCAGTAGTGGTTTGAATTGCGTGGATCGTTACATCGATCCTCCACTTTAACTCTTTGATCTATTGTAGTTCACATCGGTTCACATTTCTTTAAACAAGAAAGGAAGCCGATACGCTTGTTGGGAGATGTAATTTGCAGATCTGGAGCTTGCAGAATCACCAATTCTTAGTTTCTGTTTAAAAAGATATGCTCATTTCTTTCGCATCTAAATATTTTGCGGTGACACATGTTTGACATATCTAAATTTTATGTTAAGAATCACATTTGCAGGCCAAAATGTAAGTAAGATTTTGTATATAAGGAAGCCGTTATCATAAATGATAGAGAGAGTAGAGTTAGTTTATTTGTAGCAGACACCCTTTAGTCTTTAGTACACCAGGTTGATAGTTCGAGAGAAAAATGGTCAAAAATATAAATACTTGAAAGTTATTTTTTATAGAAATATACCACTTTTTTATAGTTTTGGCATTAAAAGTAGGTATTCAACTTTGTTAAAGTGGCCTAGTTTAAGTATGTATTTGTTGTTTTCAGAATATCGGTGATTCTATATTTTTGTATTAGTTTTTATCAATTGGGTATGGGTAAAATTCGGAAATATAATCATTGCTATTTCTTGCTGTGGGGGTAATTATTAGTGATATAATATTTTCTGTATCTCTGTAAGATATGCCACTCCGCGTAATCTTTGATTTTCTTTCCAAATATATGCAGATAGGAAATTGTCTTTCCCCTCTGGGATGGGAGCCAAGGTTTAAGATATGTATATAAAATTTTAAATGAAGTAGTATGAATGAGTTTTTTTCTTCACTTCAAAAATAGGTTGAATTCCCCCCCCCCCCCCACCCCCTCTGAGAATCTTAAATCTGCTTTTAATTCACCGTCGCGTCAGTGTGAATCAGAACCGCGCCTTGGCTTTGTAGCATCTTCGATATGATAGAGAAAACAAAAATGGATAAAAATAAATCTGAACCAGCTTTCTGCACACGACCAATACATCCCGATGTTATTAAACATCTCCGGTTTTTCGCTGCGTTTTCCTGCGTTTTCACCAGTCTATTTTAATCGCAGCTGCAAGGTCGTCGAAGAGTGTTTCAGACAAATGGCGACGATCGTGATCATGCCAACCATGCTCACAGCCAGCAGTCAGCTGACAGCGGCACGCCAATGACCCGATCACAAAATGCGATGAACTTTCTGGTATTTTCGCGGAAATATGAGGTGAAAAAACTGACGAAGCCTTTTACCTTTGCTTAGGTATATAATTAAGTTTGGAAACTATAATTAGTTTGCGCCAAAAATAACATTTTCATTGCAGAAAATATACAGCGAGGTTTTGAAGATCATGATAAATAATTTTATATATATAATAACTCGTGTAATAATTATTCAAATGATTTCAGAATTACTTGAAATAAATTTAAAGCAAAAAAGGGTTTTTTAATAAAAGCTTTTATTAAAATGCTCTAAAAAGAAAATATTTTTTTCAAATTTTAACTGTCAATTTATACACATTACACACAATGTATTGTGGCACAATTTACTTGTGTAAACAAACTCTAACTTATTTAATTGAGTAACTTGATCTGCCAAGTTTGACTTTTTTTTATACAGGGTGTCCCACGACGACTAAGACAAGCAATATATCGAAACTGGACACTAGTAGCGAATTATAATTTTGGAGCCGTAAATTAGAACAAATATACTATCCTTTCTTATTATTCTGTCACTCAATGAGGTACCTATTTGTTTTTGATCACGTGACGTCCGATTCAAAAATTTTAATGGGACACCCTGTATATTTGTGACTTTTTATTGAGACCCCAAGTGTGCTAGTTTGTTGGAACTGTTTTATCGGGAGGAATACAAAAAGTCACAAATATACAGGGTGTCCCATTAAAATTTTTGAATCGGACGTCACGTGATCAAAAACAAATACCTCATTTGGTGACACAGTAACAAGGAAAGATACTATATTTGCTCTAATTTAAACCCTCAAAATTATAATTCGCTACTACTGCCCAGTTCCGGTATATTGCTTGTCTTAATCGTCGTGGGACACCCTGTATTTCAGTTTAATTAAATACTTAAAGGTACTTACGCGACAAGCTCTTATGATCACATAAATTGTGTATAATGAGGCTATAAAATGATATTTAAAAATTTAAAGGAAAATTTTATATTTTCCTTTTTAGAGTGCTTGATTAAAAGCTTTTTTTTAAATTCTTTTCCCTTCAATTCATTTTTTACTTTTTAATTATCGCTGGCTAGGTTTATCAGACCAATGCTGATGACGCCCATCTCGCCAAATCACACAGGTTAAAGTTATTTAACCGATTTTACAAGCTGAAATAATTTTACCTCAAGAATAATTGAGCTTATAATCACTGTCTTTTCTTTAACCTGCATTTTTATTCTCAGCGAACCCTTTCATTTAATACCCATACTAAAAGCAAAACATTAAAAGTCCGCTTTTCTCCACATTGGATTAAGAGTCGTCATGTCAAAATATTTTACTAATTATTCTCGGCAAGACCTTTCATTTGATACCCATATTGTAGAACAGGGGCGTATCCAGACCTCAGTCTTGGGAGGGGGGTAGCGGGGCGGACCTTCGTGAAGAGAAAAGGATAATGTTAGTATTAAAATAAAAAAGAAGATATAAACAGCATGTGAAACAGTGGAGTACTGGTGTATCAGGTATTTTAGGGAGATGAAATAAAAAATATATTGATGCATTAATCAATTTTAATTTTACGGAATACAAATAATAATAATGAAATACGTAGGTATCATCCGGGAACATTTTATTGGCACAGCATACAAAATTAAACGATCATGAACACTCGACAGTCAGGTACCCTAGTAGCAACATACTTTATTTTTTTAATTAGTGTTTTAACCTTTCTAATGAGAGCAACTTTCAAAAAACAGGTAACCAATGAATTAGGTAAATTTTTGTGACAAGTTACCATGTTGTATAGCACATTCAACTGATTATGTAACAATGGGAATTTATTAGATATGCATCACTGTAGTAATGCAAAACAAACCCTTTTGTAATTTAGTTACTGCAAAAAAGATTTTTTTTCAGTGCCACAATTGCATAAATAAATAAGTCAAAGTTGAATCGAGTTTTCATTTTCGAAAATCTTGGGAGGGGTAATTACTCCTGTTCCCCCCCCCCCTTGTATACGCCTATGTTGTAAAAGTGCATAAAAAAGAACTATTCCGCAATCATTATTTTTCGAGTTACTCTCAACAAGCCCTTTCATTAGATACCCATTACCCATATTGTAGAAATGCATTAAAATATCATGTTGGATGGTCCGCCATATTGGATTTAGAATGACGTCATATATATCATATAAAAAGGATTTTTTCCCGAGATCTGGGTCTAACACTGTGTACTACATGGAACAGAACTGGAAATTTTCGCGTCAAACGGGGATAGGGGAAGAGGGATGTGACGTCATTCGGATATAACAAGGTCACGTGATACTGGGAACTGCGCCGGTACTCTGTAGCTAAGAAACGTTGTTCTATGCACTATTTGCCATGAGATCGGGTGGCTTCGTAAATATGAGCGTGCCGTGTCAGCGTAGTAGACACCTGATAGGCACCCGAAACTGCCCGATCGTCATGGTGATAGAAACATGTTTCTATCTCTTAAGCTAGAGAGTACCGACGCTGAATTCCTACCTGCCAGACGTAGGTGAGGTACTGGCGGGTGACATTCTGTTGTGTCAATTAGGAGGCGGTTCCCTTGCGGGAATCCTGGAGAGTCTGTCTGAAATACAACTCACTCAGTTGAAGCTCACGAGCCGTAGGCGGGCCTGTAAGTCAACAAGTGAGTTATTACGACCGAAGCAATTAATTGATCATTTTAATTTTCAAGCAATCAAAAAGGTTAATTCCCTATGTTGATGGAGTATTACTTTCTAGCACAATGCTTGATAAATACTATGGGACTGTGAACCCTCAATTTCAATGGTCAAAAAGAGGTTTAATGAGATCCGTTGTTGTGGCTGCACTGATATAAGTGATGGTGGCCAAAAAGAAATCGTTACGCCAGAAATCATCAATGAAATCCATGGAGTTTTTTTAACTGGCTGAGGCAATGGGTCCGCGCATCACAATTTGCATCAGTATTTAGATGAGAGAAAACTTGCTGCGCGATGGTAACTGCGATTGCCCAATTCAGATATCTGTTTGAGGGTGTTGAGACGAAACTGAAACGAGTTTTTTCAGCGTCTTGTTACCTAAGATCAGACATGGATCAATCACATTATACTAGAGATCAAGCAACTATGGAAACGGTGGAGTGAAGATGGACCTATTGGCCAACAAAGTATAATGAATAAAGGGTAAAACGGTCACCGGCGAATAACACTCACAGCTGTTGGATGCACTTCACGTGGATTCACCGCGGCAAACGTTGGGCTAAGAACGGCTAACACATCCACCATATTCTCCAGATTTAGCCCCTCTGACTATTTCCTGTTCTCAAACCTCAAGAAATTTTTAGATGGGCTGGGAGATTCGGGCTATCGTTGAAACAAATGTCAATTTGAGGGTTTTGAAAAATCTTTTAGTATAGGATCACACTGCTCGATCCACAAGGGTTTTATGTTAAAATTAATTTTAAATTAATGTTGAGAAAAAATTAGCCGCAATTACGTATAATTAATTTTAGCGTAATTAGTTCGCTAATATCTTGCAACTATATGTTTTTTTAGTCGATCTTAGGTCATTTTAAAGAAAATGATGTAAAGATTTGAAAACAAAATGATTGCCAGCTCTCAGTTAGCCACAGCGTTAGGGTTACCAGGTGTGAACAGGTAGGTATATTAGGTACTGTTAATTACCTGCACCACTCACCTGTTTCTAAAAAAATATAATTAAAGTTTAGTCCATATTAATTACAAAAACCCATGGGTGCCAGTTAGAAAATGGCCGCAAACAGAGGTTGCCATGATTTTTATGAGCGATTCTCGCTCCAGGTAAGTGGAGGCGCAGAAGAGAAGATGAACACATTGTTACGTGCTTCTTTACAGCAGTATAGAGTATAATATCTTGAAAGTGTAGTTCTAGCTGGTTTTAGAACTTATTATTAAACATAGAAAGGAAATACGGATAAGATTAAAAAAACAGGTGAGTGCAGATAATCAACAGTAATATGTACATGTTCACACATGACAACCCGCGACTGACTGAGAGGTGGCATCCATTTATTTTGCAATTCTTTACACCATTTTCATTCAAATGACGTAAAATTGACTAAAGACAATATAGTTGCAAGTTATATTAGCGAATTAATTACACTAACCCTTAAGTACTATGCTCCGTAAATAATCACACTCACACTATCCTACCGTCTGATAGACGGGTTTCAGAAAAATGATTGTAAAAAATAAACTTTTTGTTTATTACCCTTTTTTTTGACAGAGATAAGTAAATTGATGATCAAGCTTTAGAATACAATGAGAAAAAATACAGTTTACGTTTATTTTCACTGGAAAAAGATTAGAAATATAGAAACGTGCAATCCATTTTCTTACCTTTGGCATACCTCTACTTTTTATTATATTAACAAAAACTGTTTGAAAAAATACAAAAATATCTTTTATTTTCGAAAAAAGAAAACATAAAGAAATATTCTTAGCCAAGAAAAAATACAAATTAACAAGACAGTAAAAAAACTGCAAAGCTTAAAGTTGGGCCTTTTCGCCACATTCAGTGCACACTATTTATGGCAAAGTTCTCATCAAATTCAGTCTCTACGTCGCTATTGTCGCTTCAAACTTCTTCAAACCACTTTAGAACGACATCTTCGTAATCTGGGTCGCCATATTTAACCCTCTTGGAGCTTTCAGGTCCGTCATCCATTTTCCACAAAATAAGGAAAAACTTACACCTACACTATCTACCCGTCCCACAGACGGAACTGGCAGTTCGAATTGAAATATATCCGCACCAATGCGTTTCCGCCAACTGACCTTCGGTTCTCTAATTTGTATCTACAAGAAGTGTAAAGTCATGAACGGTTGACCCTGTGATGCGCGTGGTGGGAGAGATATCGCAAACTCAGATATGGTATTCCGTCTGTGAGACGGGTAGATAGTACTTAAGGGCTAAAATTAATTACAGGTAATTTCGGCTCATTTTTAAAGGCAACATATCCTTAATCCATTCTATAGATTCTCAAGATTAATTTAAAATTAACGCTGCTCCTCCAATCCGGAATAGTTTCTCCGGAAGATGCGGGGAGCTGAAAAGGAACCGACGTTGGGCGTGATAAGAAATACCTGCAGGATCGAGCGGTGGGATCTTAGACCGTCATTACTTAGAAGGAATAACAAAATATTATCAGGTTGGATTAAATGTATCCAGATAAAAGGACATTATGTAAAAAAGTAATATTACGTTTTGCCAAAAAATCTGGTTTCTCTATATAAGTGACGGACCTATTCAAATGCCCTCATAATATCAAGCCTCTTATGATCAACTTAAATATTTCTGTTGATCTCTGTGACATACTGTTACACTTTTTAGTCACATTAATTGCATTCAATTGATCATAGTCACTCGAAATAGTTGCTAGTCACGACGTTACTATTTTAATATAAATGGAAAAATTGGCTCATTCACAAAAGTTATTTTGCGTCTATCAACGTGTAGGGCGTAATAAGTTTTGCTATTTCTGTGTTTACTAGAATAGTCACGTCAGGTGCCAAAGGATTCACCTGTGCGTCTGAGAATCTACGTAGAATCCACGGGGATCGAAACTTTTCAATTCTCACAAGATTAACTGCACTTTCAGAAACTCCTGCCAAATATATTTATGCCTACATGTTTCCGATTTTACAGAGACAATTTGTACTCATATGTTTCCAAGTATTTAAAAATGACAATTCAAGATTTGTGAGGTTCCGATACATACACTCTTTATCAAGAAATAAAACCAGAACCGTTAATTTTGATTCAAAAGGAATACATTCCCAAATTCTACATCGAGGGCTCATAAACATTTATAAATTTTGGGGATTAAGTAGTAAAATGGCAGTAGTAAAACGCATATCTAGTTTCAAATTAATGTCCACTGATTAAGCAATGTTTGGATCATTTTTCTCACCATTGGATTACACTACAAGTTCTACACAAAAATGAGTCTAGACGCGAATCTTGATAAGTTTTATGTAAAATGAACTGAATAATTATTAATATGATCCTCGTTTTCTCCCATCTAAAAAAAATTTTTGATGTCAAAATGCGTGGGGAGTCGCTTCCACAAATCGTCGAGTGTTAGGGGAAAACGGGGTTTAGATTCGTTCTCAAGAAATAAATTTAAGTAGGGATCAATGGAATTGTGTTAAAGCTGAAAAATATTTCCAAAGCAACACAGCAAATATATTCTTCAGTAATAAATACAGCCGTCATCCAATATTATTCCATAAAGCCTTCAACACAAAGGGCTTTTTCTTGATTCGCACCTTCGCAGTAATGAATGAATAATACTATCATATATAACACTGATAAATTAAATAATGCAAAAATGACATCAAGGCTAGTGAACAATCAGCAAGTGTGACAAGCAAAAATGATCGCTAATCAACAGTTTAAAGACGACATAACTCCCTTGAATGAACTGAAAATGCTTTGTAGTATCTGAAATGCTCAGATAAGGAGTTTTAGTGTTGTACTTTTATTTTTTTGGTCACTCCTATGCAACTGTAACCGATTTCTAGGAATGGTAAAGATTTTTAGTTAAAAAAAGCAACTCTATTTAGCGTATTTATTACTGGGAATTGTGATCTAACTTCAAACAGTCAAAAAGATATTTATTTCGATCGTAGACTTCGTCTTGAGCTGCAAATTTCATTAATCATATGTCGTGCAACAAATGTACAGGGTAGGGTACATAAGATACCACACTACCTTATCTCAGAAACTATTTGTATGTGATAGGACAAAGTCTTAACCGTTCATCCACACTGTAGGACATTTTAAAAACTATCATACAATGACAACTTGCGTTTTGATGAAAGTCCTCAGGCGCAATATTGCTTCGAAATGTCTGATGTCAGTCAAAGCCTACTATAAGTATTTCGAATTTCCGTAAGAGGAATTTCAAGATGAGTTTAAAGCATGCAAACTATTTGGAATCTATCGACTTTATGTATAGAGCATGTTGATATGAAAACATAGAGAATTGATGAGACAATCCGATAATATTAAAATATACAGGGCAGGGCGTCTGTCCATCTACAGTAGTTCGAATTTAATCTAAAGAAATATGGAGTTGAATTAAAAAATTTCAAATTATTTGGAAGGCATAGGACATACTTATATGAAAATACAGAGAACTTACCAGCGAATTCGACCGAACCAAAATATACAGGGAATTCCAGTTGAAATAGTTAAGATATCGGTGTTTGAAAAATTGCTTGTTCCAATGACTGTAGCATCCTGTATATGATTTCTCTATAAGTATACAAAAAATTCAGTTCCCTACTAGATCTTTTATATCATAGTAGTAGTGACATTTATCTTAGGGAGAGGCAAAAATGTTATATAATAACTTTTGTCGTATCTTATATAGTTTCTGGGATAACGTAGTGGGTTATCTTACGTGCCCCACACTGTACATTAATTACACAAGTAACTATAGTTTCACGATTATCTGGGAATCTAGAAAAAATAACGGCAAAAGCTATCGGAGTAGGACGTGGTGAAAACATAACATTGGTGCGCTTGGTTTTGTTTGGAGAGCAGTCGGCCCGCCGCGCCGCGGCGTGTCTTCGGTATTGGGTTTAAAAATCAATTTTTATTTTGATGTAACTTTTGAATTATTTCCAAAACAAAAGAAAATAATTTTGTTATAAAACTTATTGGTATATGATCTTCCCATTTATCACAAAAAAAGAAATTATTCAAAACCCCAATTGTAGATATTGTAGCAGTGGCGTAACTTCAAATTCGCCCCCCCCCCCCCCGCAAGATACTTCGCGGGCCCCCCGCAGGAAGTTTTCCGTGGCTTCTCTTTGCATAATATAGTATGTATATAATTATATAGGTTGAGTCCTCAGTTGGATCTTTTTTTTAACTGTATATCGTTAAAATAAACAACTTTTACTTCCCACACCGATAGGTGAGGGGGGTATTGTGATCGCGAAAATTTTCGATTTCCAGATAATACGTTTTTTGGGCGTTTTATGATGTGTACATAACGAAAATCCACGTCACTCATTTCCGTCGGTCTGTCTGTCTGTTGGTCTGTCTGTCGGTCTGTCGGTCTGTCGGTCTGTCGGTCTGTCGGTCTGTCGGTCTGTCGGTCTGTCGGTCTGTCGGTCTGTCGGTCTGTCGGTCTGTCGGTCTGTCGGTCTGTCGGTCTGTCGGTCTGTCGGTCTGTCGGTCTGTCGGTCTGTCGGTCTGTCGGTCTGTCGGTCTGTCGGTCTGTCGGTCTGTCGGTCTGTCGGTCTGTCGGTCTGTCGGTCTGTCGGTCTGTCGGTCTGTCGGTCTGTCGGTCTGTCGGTCTGTCGGTCTGTCGGTCTGTCGGTCTGTCGGTCTGTCGGTCTGTCGGTCTGTCGGTCTGTCTGTCTGTCGCGTTTTTCTACCCTCTTAATCTCAGTAACCGCTGCATGGATTGTGATGAAATTTGGGCAGCGGTATGCTGTGGGGTCGTAGTAGGTAATGTTCCTATAATTTTGAAAATCGGTGCATAGGCGGCGGAGTAATTAGCAAAAAACAAAAAAAATTAAATATTTCTGAAACTTCGTTTTTAGGCGTTTTAGGGGTCCCTGATCATTTTCTCCTTTTTTTTGGGTGGGGGTGAAATTGGGGTGGTTGGGGGGTGGGGGGTTGAAAAATTGAAAAATTTGTTGCTTTCATAATAAACTGTCCACTGACCTGTGAAAGAAGACCTGGCGACATAAATAACTTTTTTAGGTCCATCCGAACATTGCCTTTGCCTATTACAGAAAGCAAAGGAATTTTTTCTGATGTAAACATACGAGAGTATTGCTTTAGATCGTTGTAACGAGGAAACTGTAGAATTGATTTTAATGAAATTTTGAAACGGCATTACTACCATGGCGAAGATGGAAAACGCGTATGGTTTTGATAAATCGTGCCAGTGGCGGCGCAGAAATAATAAAAAAACTAAAAATATAAAAACAGCTCAAACTTCGTTTTTAAGCGTTTTAGAGGTTCCTGATCATTTTCTGCGTTTTTTTGGGTGGGGGTGAAATTGGGGTGGTTGGGGGGTTGGGGGTTGAAAAATTAAAAAAATTCTTGTACTCATAATAGGTTGTCCACTAACCTGTGAAGGAAGATCTAGCGACACAAATCACCTTTTTATGTGCATCCGAACATTGCCTAGGCTATTACAGAAACTAGGACTTTTCTGTATACTACACGAGAATTTATTGGTTTAAATCATTTTGTATTTTGTAACGTGGACACTATTAAATTGACTCTAATGAAATTTTGACACAGTATATTGTTACCGTGGTGAGAATGGAAAACGCGTATGTTTGTTAAAAATCTTGTCAGTGGCAGCGTAGCAATAATCAAAGAACGCGACAAGTATGAAAGCAAGTCAAATTCGGTTTTTAGATGTTTTTCCTGATCATTTCCTACCAGTTTTTTGGGTGGGGGTGAAAGTGAGGTGGTTGGGGGGGGGGGGTGGGGGGTTGTAAAACTGAGAAGTTTGTAGTATCGATAATAGGCTGTCCATTGACCTGTGAAGGAAAGACCTAGCGGCATAAGACAATTTTAGGGGGTGGGGGGGGGGGTTGGCAATTATTTGGTTGCAAGGGATCTTAGATTAAAGCTTCATGCTATGGGAAAATAATAAACTGGTATCAGCGTAATGTGTGGGAAGTACTGAGTCAATCAACTTGACTTCATTTTTTCTAATAACTTTTTTCCGAAAACTGAAAAATAAGTGAGATACAGAATAAAAAAGGTAAGTCTGGACTTGTGATGTTTTAAGACGTACCTATAGTCTGTTTATGTTCAGTTTTATGCTAGAATTTTTGTCAGGCGTTGTATATTTCAATTAGTGCACCTGTCACTTTCAGTTTATCGTAGTTAATTCTAAATTGGTAAGTCCTAAAAGTTGCGTTTATATAATAATGTGCCAATTTTAGGATTTACCAATTTGAAATTAACAAAGATGAACAGAAAGTGACTACTGCACTCACTATCTGACAGGTGCAATGCCTAATCGATAAGATAAAAATCCGAGCAAAAAACTAAACATAAACAGACTGGGTACGTCTTGAAACACAAGCCCAGATTTACATTTTTTATTTTGTATCCTGGTTATTGTTCAGTTGTCTGAGAAAAATTATTTGAAAAAGTAGTTTATTTGAACGACTTCTATACACAGTTAAGAAAAAGTATCAAATTAGGACTCACTTTGTATATATTAAAGAGAAAATCTTGGGATTGTGGCCAAAATTTTGAAAAGAAACACGGGTCACTGCATAAAGGATACTATGCTCTCTGCAATGTTTATTGTCATCTTCAGGGCATCAGCGTTGAGGTTTGCTCGCAAAATAGCAATGTGTATTGGAGTCACAGACCTTCAAATGCAGCTCTCAAAGAACGTCAAAAATTTTTTGGCTAATTTAACTCGGTGTCTTCCACAACACAGATCACACAAAGAACCAACACATAGGTGTAAAATACAAACTAAGCAATGACCATTACATGTTCATATCACCCAAAAAATTACAAATAGTCTGAAAACACACATTTTTCGATTTGTTTTCTTTAAAGGTCGTTGTTTAGTTTGTATTTTATGCCTATGTGTTGGCTGTTTGTGTGACCTGTGTTGTAGAAGACACCGAGTTAAATTAGCCAAACATTTTTGTTGTATGCTGTCGTGCGATATTTTTCCATTTAATGGGGATACTGAGCCGATTTTAGTTTATTTATTTATTTATTTATTTACAATTTGGGATGCTAACAGATAAATCCAAAATGCACCCACTAATTACAAATCATTTTCCCAGAAATATAGTGCAACAATTAAATCCTAAGACCTATAATTAACAATAATAAAACATACTTAAATATTGTGTACATTGAAGATCATGAGCAGAAAAGACTAGAAATAGATTTTTTTAAGACAAAAGTTGTAATATGAAGTCTTTTTTTCATTACCTTTTTCAACAAATTCAAACTCACATGAAAAATATCTAGCTTACAAGATTCATCATATTGTAACATCCTATATATTACATTGCTTATTTGGATTTGTTAATGCTTCTTTCACAATGATTAGGTTAGATTTTTTTGATGTGTAAACGTCATCGAATCATCTGGAATTTTCTAGACTGACAGATCGGTATTCTCGAATGTCATCTGGGTGTCTCGAATCTTCTAGATGGTTCGATGAAGTCGAGTAGCGTGGCAGCAGTCAGTTGAGTTGAGATCTAGTTGAGATAAGGTTAAGAGATATTGTATTAAGTTCTGAAGTAAAACGGTGAAAGTTACGTCGAGTTTGATTCCCTGGGTGAAGAAAAAGAGGCCGTCGTGACAATTGGTGTCGGAAGTGTGGGATTATCCATCGAATCAAACCAAGAAAAGGAATCAAGAAGTGAGTACAGCGTCAGTCAATGCCAGTAACCAGAGCTATGGCGTCCGACATGAGTGCATTGATGACTATGCTACAAGAAATGAAGGCCCAGTAAGACAACCAGGCAGCTGTTATGCAAGCAACAGTCGTGAACCTTGAAGAAAGGCTAAAGAACCACCAGGACGAGGCAGTCGTGAACCTTGAAGAAAAGCTAAAGAACCACCAGGACGAGGCAGTCGTGAACCTTGAAGAAAAGCTAAGGCTCCACCAAGACGAGGCAGTCGCAGGTTTGAAGAGTGGGCAGGAGCTGGTAATGACTCGGTTGGACGAGCAGAACCGCCATCAATACGAGGCAGTCGCAGACTTGAAGAATGGACAGGAACTGGTGATGACTCGGTTGGAGGAGCAGAAGCAAGCCGTAAGTCAAGCATTAGAGAATCAAGACCACCGTATTAGTGCAATTGAGGAGCAGCTAGCATCATAAAAAAACACGTTGAGGAACAGCTTCAGCAAGTGAAAGATCAGGTCAAAGAAATGATCAGAGAGGAGCTGCGAGAGTTAAGTGCAGGTGAGCGTAGTTTAACAGCTGCAGCACCTGATTCTACTGATAGACGCAGTGGCGTAGTAGCAAAGCCCTATCCATACAATGGAAAAACGTCATGGGACATTTATCATATGCAATTTGAAAACATCGCACGTATGAATAACTGGTCGAATGAGGAAAAGGCTTGTGTGCTGACATCCATGCTTAGAGACTCTGCCGCAGCTATTTTGAAAAATCTCTGCTCATCAGATCTACGTGACTATGATAAGATAACATCTGCACTAAAGTTACGCTTTGGAGATGCACACTTAACAGAGCTGTTGCATGGCCAGTTGCATAACCGGACACAACAAGCTAAGGAAGATCTAACCACATTTGCATACGAAGTCCAAAGCCTAGCTAAACGAGCATACGTCAGCAGTCCCATCGAGACACAGGAATACGTCGCTGCTCGTCAGTTTGTCGAAGGAATTGCCGACCTGGACGTTCAGAGAATCGTAAGACTATCTAGTCCCAGAACCTTACAAGATGCTTTGGTCAAAGCTCTAGAAATTGAAGCTGCCACAAAAGCCACGCGAATGACACGGAGGGTGCGCTCTGTGGAGCAAGATGATGAAGTAGATGTCAGGGCCACTTCGTTCGTTCCAAGAAGAAGAAGTGGTACCTTCCAAAGAAACCAAGTTGGCAGAAATCTTGAAGGACCTGAGAAGTTTACGTGCTGGAGATGCGGGCAGAAGGGGCACCTTAGAGTAGGCTGTCGCATGCAGGTGACAGAGAAGTCAAGAGAGGCTAGTACTAATACTGACAATGAGTCGGAAAACTAAAGCCGGCCAGTTTTAGGGGGCAAAAACTGGCTGGCCATCATGATGAAAGCCCCATGGTCATCGAAATTGAAGTTAATAAAATTGAGAAGAGTCCAGTAGTTGAAGGTTACATAGAAAATATACCATGCAAGATGTTAGTCGATACCGGAGCAAATGTGACTATAATAAGCCCTAACATATACCAAGAAATTCGAAGGAAGTTGCCAAGCAGAACCACTCAAACGGATAGAATGTTGCTGAAGACCGCTAATGGAGACCACATACCAGTACTGGGTGTTGAAGAATTAGAGATACGGATTGGCAGTTTTGGTAAGAAGCATCCCATTTTAGTCGCTTCAGTCACGAATGGTTGCGTCCTTGGTGCTGAGTTTCTGCAGAGTTCTGGCTGCTTAATAAACTTCACCGGTAATACCTTAAGCATTGGGGATTCGGAAGAGATTTCATTTAGCTGCCGAACTGTTCAGCTAGAGGAAATGAACGTTATGTCACCAAGGAATTTTACAATACCACCACAGAAAGAGATTGTTATACCTATATATGCACATAAGGCACTTGAACATAACCCTACCCCATGCGTTTTTGAACCAGATCCTACGCTAGGTTGGAATAAACCTATTTTATTAGCCAGAACAATAACGGATTCTTCAAATATGTTAATAAGGGCCGTGAATGTATCCAGGAATTCAATACAAATCAAGAAAGGTACGCCACTGGGTAGACTAGAACCAGTAGCATGGATAGGAAGGCTGGATTTGTTAATGTTTCTTTCACAATGATTAGGTTAGATTTTTTTGATGTGTAAACGTCATCGAATCATCTGGAATTTTCTAGACTGACAGATCGGCATTCTCGAATGTCATCTGGGTGTCTCGAATCTTCTAGATGGTTCGATGAAGTATATAAGGCACCACGAGTAGCGTGGCAGCAGTCAGTTGAGTTGAGATCTAGTTGAGATAAGGTTAAGAGATATTGTATTAAGTTCTGAAGTAAAACGGTGAAAGTTACGTCGAGTTTGATTCCCTGGGTGAAGAAAAAGAGGCCGTCGTGACAATATGATCGTTGAGCTCTATATAGAGGCGAATTTATACCAACATTGGTACGGCGGTATGGCAACTTAAAGAGAGTATAATTCCTGTATCTTCTATCAGGGACATTTAGTTGGAGGCTAGATGACATGGAACTACAGTCGACGAGATTGTGTATGACCCTGTACAAACAGCACACATCAGAGATAATTCTTCTGTCCTTCAGAGGAATGATATTATGTTCTTTCATTATATGACCGTAAGTGCTATTCACAATTTGTTGTCCTGTTTTTAAAGCTAACAGGCGCAGAAATTTGTGTTGAACTCTCTCTATGCGCGCTGAGTGTACTGCATAGCAAGGATTCCATATTATAGTTTAGTTTAAAATGCAATACTTACTACGTTCCAAAATCCCATCTATCCAGTGAGCAGATGAATTTTCGAGGATAGTCACGTGATTCCAGATGTTAGGGATATTGGAATATTTATGAAACGGAAAAGATCTTTTTTTGACCATTTTGACATATTACATAACCTGTGCTGTTTTCTCGGAGTCAGAGTGTCAGAGTAGTCGTACCTGTTGGAATGTCAATGCATACAAATAAAGCAGAATAGGTAATAGGTGCTTTCCTTTTACATCTGCACTAACTCAGATCACCTAAAAATCAGATGGCTCAGCTCAGTTGGAAACCTCAGATGCTCAGATGAGTTAAAGGAACGAGTTTGTGCAGTTAAATGTCATTCCTCGAAATTTTGTAATATGCTCTGGTTCTATCATCTGTCGATACTTTCCATAACCTATTTTTTTACGTCTTTCGTAGCTCACCATACACTATCGACTATCCATACACCACAAAACCCGCTAAAATTCAAACTTAGAAAAAATTCTAACCTCATTTATTCATTTATTTGATATCTAAATGATCTGAGACAACTGATCTACCTTTCGAGCTTGTGTAGATGGGCTTAAGTGGGGGTAAAATATCTCAGTTTAAACAGATTCAGAAGACAAAAGGAACGTACATCGAAATGGGTCATGACGTCACAAGTGAGATTTATCAGATAAATCAGTTAAAAGGAAAGCGCCTTATGTTAAGTTATTAGCTGTCAAGTGAAAAATATCTCTTGACAGTCTTGACACAAAGGTCGCTAAAATCTCAATTTGATTTCCGAGCAAAACGATGACATCCATGGCCTCGGAAATGTAATAACGGAACACAGATTTTTGTTGACAGTTTGATGTTGAGTGAGTACTGAAACGCTACAGAGCAAATCGAGGTCTTTGATGGGATTTTGGAACGTAGTAACTGTCTCAGTTTTTCAATGACAGGTATGCAAAGCGTCGATGACACGGGGCTAGTTTACGAGCTGCAAGCCAGCGAATTTGCTAGCAGCTTGTAAACTAGCCCTCGTGTCATCGGCTGAGCTAGTGGAAAGTTCTTTGTGTCATCGACACTCGCTGACTCGCTAGCTTTTAAACTCGCCGACTAGCAGCTCGTAAACTAGCCCCGTGTCATCGACGCTTTACATGGGGTTCTTTGGTTGAAGTATTAAGGCCTGGTCAAACAGAGAACGCGGCGGTCCGGCGTTCTCTAACAATACAATGGAACGCCGAACGCCGCGTTCTAGACCGCCGCGTTACAGCGTTCCATTGTATTGTTAGAGAACGCCGGACCGCCGCGTTCTCTGTTTGACCGGGCCTTTATTTGTAAAACATATAGTAGCATACAAAGAAAGCGACCTGTTAATTTAGTACTTTTTTGTTGCACAAACGTTGGCGCTTGAGGACCCTGGGACTCCATGACTACGGGGCCCCCAAAACCACGGGGCCTCCCCGCAGCTGTGGGCCCTTAGTTACGCCACTGTATTGTAGGCTATGTCTGAAAATTTGATCGTTGGAGGAGTAATTAGCAACATCAAAATGGTATTAAAACTTATACAGCTTTTGTATTTATGCATTTTTTTTAAATGGGACCAGTTTGGAAAACTCCAAAATAATTTACGTTATATCAACCGAATATGATGACGTGGAAAAAACCATGATTTTTTAACACGCTTGAACTAGCTTCTCCGGTATTTATGTACTATGTATGTACCTACGTGTATATACAGGGTTATTCACGTTATTCTACACGGAGCATTATGGCTAAAGTATTTAATAAACAAGAAAATAATAATTTGGGATGGATAGAAACCCATAAAGGCTACATTTTAAAAATATTTTCATGTTATACAGGGCGTCCCAAAAACACGAAATGTATCAAAGTTATGTTTTTTTAAATGGAATGCCCCATATATTATTGCATATTCAGATTCCTTGGTGAATTCTAGTGTGACTCTATGTATCATACATGGGACCTAAAGCGATCCGTTTCGGTGTAAATCACCATTTTCGGTATAAGTAGATATCAGGAAAAAATTGAATATCGCAGAGATTATAAAATATGGAAGGCTGTGAGCTTGCCGTATTACTAAGCATAAAATGCGTCAGCTTTGATGAGACTGTCAAATTTAAATTACGTTTATGCTTGGAGAAATCGGTCGATGTATTAAGGAAACTGTATAACATGAAAATATTTTTAAAATGTACCCTTTATGGGTCTCTATCCATCCCAAATTATTATTTTCTTTTTTATCAAATATTTTAGCCATAATGCTCCGTGTCGAATAACGTGAATAACCCTGTATAATAAATAACATATGTATTCTTTTATTCATATCAACTCATTTAACAAATATCCTTACAGTGTCCATGATTATTTTCAACAGTGAGTTGATCAGAGAGATCATAAGCAATGATACTTTAGCTAACAGAAAACGGTATTGGAAAAAATAAGACAGAGCTACAGACCATCACCTTGACCTCATTTTTTCATTTTGCAATGACTAACCTAAATCTATTAACAGTTTATATTGTACCACTGCATGTGATAGATTCGTGTTTTTGTATTATATTTTTGAGATGTTAGCTTTTTTGTATATAAAACCCAAAACTGCGAAACGCCTCCTCAACCCATTTCGAGTGCTTTGACTCTGCTATTTTAATCCCATACTTAAGCTTTTCTTCCAGAACGTGCTGATACATTAGCGACTCGTCAATTTGCGTATATAAAACATAAAACAAAAGTATTGTGAGAATTGGTGATTCAGAAGTTGCATCTTTGAGAGAATAGATGCTAGTTTTCACCTGTCTTTTTAACAACTGTTTTTTTCTTGATTTTTGCATTGTGAGTTGTAGGTATTTATAACGGAGTGTGACGCTATGCACATAATTTTGAATGATTGAATGATGTTAGATGCCTGTTACATCGATAGAAGCAAAGTTCCTATCAACTCAAAACCATGAATTCATGTAAAAGTTGGTACATTTTCAATCAGGAAAAAATTTTGCGCAATCTACTATTATACTTTACTTGCTCATAACCAAAAACACGTATGTTGAAATAAAAACCATTTCTTAACGGTTTGGCCACCTCATTAATATTTGTCATGTAACATAACTAGTTACATAATAATGTAATATATCTTTCTGTTACACACTGCACTGAACTGGAGGCTTAGGGGAGCTCTGAGTAAAACCACTTCATACTTGAAACCTGGTGTATATTGATCTGACCTCGTTACAAACTCCAGATGTATCTTATATCTAACCCACATCCTATTGACATACTTAACTCACTCACTCTGTTTAGAAACAATCTTAGTTAAACAAATATACGCTTATTTTCCAATATATCACGCCCCGAACTGGTAACCTCCTTACGAATTGGAGCAATACAATATACTGGGTCTTACCAGTTCCCTTCACTTTACTAATCTACGTCACAACCCTTGATCTATTATAAATATACATATATACATATCACACCTTCTACCGAAACAAACAAAAATATTTAAAAAAAGGTCTGTACACACATATACAAGAAAATTAATCAAAATATGGTTTGACTCTATTTTTAAGGACTTCTTTAGTCTTACGCCCTATACGTATCAAAATATTTGGAGCCTTATCTTCAATAACTATATATGGGCCATTGTACAACGCTTCCATTTTTGTTCCAACCTCGTTTTTTAGTCAAATTTTATCCCCTGATTTATACGTAAACGAGTTTGCTATCGAGTCGTATCTGGCTTTTCGTTTCATTTTTGAGTTTATCAACCTACCTCTTGCATCTGCCTGTGCTTGTTGTAACCGGAACTTCAACTCTAGCGGATAGCTGTCGAAGTTGTATAAAGGATCAACTTTTCGCTTTACATAGTAGATTACAAACTTTGCCAAAAAAACTTCTTTCAAAATACCCGACATAAACTCTTGTTTGCGGAACACCAAACCGTAAAATAAAATTTTCGACGAAGGCTTTGGCGACTGTCGCCGCTTCCTTATTGTTAATAAGGTAGCATTCCACAAATTTCGACAGCTGCAGAGTGAGTATACAGGGTGGGCCAATAGTGCGTGGACGGAGGATTGTGGGCTTACTAAAAAATATTTCAAAAATCTGTCACTTGAACATGGTAGGGACCCTAAAGGCCTGGTCAAACAGAGAACGCGGCGGTCCGGCGTTCTCTAACAATACAATGGAACGCCGAACGCCGCGTTCTAGACCGCCGCGTTACAGCGTTCCATTGTACTGTTATAGAACGCCGGACCGCCGCGTTCTCTGTTTGACCGGGCCTTTAAGGGCTATAACGTAAAAATATTTTCACTCAAATTTTGACGTTTATACAGGGTGATTTATATCAAACTTACATTTCTTTTAATGGAACCCCCTATATATTATTGCATATTTGGATTCCTTGGTTAATTCTAGTGTGACTTTATGTATCACATATGGAACTTTAGACGAACCGTTTAGGCGCAAATCACCATTTTTGCTATAAGTAGGTATCAGAAAAAAATTGAATATCGCAGCGATTATAAAAATTAGAAGGCCGTGACTTTGCGCTACGACTAAGCATGACATGCGTCACCTTAGGTCAGAGGGCTAAATTTGAATTCTTTTTGCTCTTGGAGAAATCAGTAGATTAATTAAGGAAACTTCAATCACAGATACCTTGATTTTTCCAAATGGGAATGCCTAGTTTGGTTTAAAGAATCAAATGTAACATTTTATTACCTTTCTAACGATATAGCATTCTCGATATCAATCTTTTTTGGTTTTCATTTTATTTCAAATTTTCTGTCACATCGGCGTTTTTCAATTTTCCTGCGTGCAAGCAACCTAGCAGGTCATGAAAAATAAACAAAAGCTGGTTAATATGGAAGAAATCAACTAACTTAGTAGAAAAATGCAAACTAACTAGAGCAACGAGGCAAGATTATGCAAATTCCTTACAACATATTAGCTCTAACCGGATACAACAGCCGCAAGATATCTAATGCCAATGAGTAGCTGGGGTATGGCAGAAGTTTTTGTTTTTCACAGCATACTAGCTATTGATGTCTACTAGAGCTTGACAATCTTCCAAAATGATTAAAAATTTTGAAACAAAAGGAAAACTACCAGCGATTTTTGCTTACAGTCTAACATCTTTAGAATGAAATTTCACATTTAATGGGATAAAAAAATTAGTCATTTCCGTTTAGTTAAGTCAAGAGTGAAGATATCTCCAACTGGAGTATTCTGAACATCTATTGGAATAATGCTAGAATTTTATAATTACGCTATGTTGTAATTGTGTTTATTTCATGTAGTTTTCCGCAAACTAAATCGACGGGTCCAACGAAAACTGTAGTAACTCAAATTTTGCAAGTTTTGAGTTAAGACTGTTAAACGATAGATTTATATATTATCTACCTACTAACAAAGTCGTAACTCATAATTCCTTAAAGTATGCAACTAGTGATGCACTTATGTTTTATAGTATCTTTGAAAAATCTAAATTTCTCGCGGTAAGCTGTCGTATGTTGAGATACTGCAGTTTCCGTTGGAAAAATTATTGGAAGGGGCTAAGGTATCTTGAGTTACGATAGTCAGAGAACGCATTGCTTATGTGGTGATATAACCTAAAATAGAGTAAATCTTGGTGCGACAATCAACGCATAAGTTTTGTTCGGTGAAAATGAGCAGGCGAAGCAAGTTTATTTTAAAAAGGGCTCTAGAAGTTTTTGAAGAGGATAATGAAGGTAAGTTAACAAAAGTGATTCATGTGATCTTTTTTTTTCAAGTATTTTTTTCCTCTAGAACAACAATACTTATCAACGGTAAAAACTCATGTGTTTTCGTCAACAATGGCCTCTACCGTTTTAAGCGAACCTGTTGCATCTTGTTCAAAAGATGATCTTGGTAGTCTTGCGAGTAACTCAGAGATTTGTATCATCAACGGTAAGTTGATTTTTCAAAATTAAAGTTCTCTTTCAATATTATTTTCTTTAGGGCATAATGTACAAGACGAAAAACACGATGATCCGTTTGCTGGTAACAGTGACTCTGACCCAAGCTTTGATCCATCTGCTGTGGGAGCAACAAATAATTCCCGAATGTATCCGAATAACATTGATGCCAATGAAACTAGAGATCAAAGTACCATAGATGTTCCAAAGAAGAAGAGGAAGAGTGTAACTAGGAGCAACATAAGAAAACGATTCAGGAATGTTTCAAACTGGGTAGATAATAAATCTAAGAATTTACAAAACCTAGGAATAAAACACGAAAATAGAAAAGGTAAAATAATAAGTGAAAGAAGAATGAGAACAGCTTGTAATGAAAGGTGCAGGCTTCAGTGTTCAAAATACTTTAGTGAGGAATCAAGACTAGACATTTTCAAGGAGTTTTGGAAAACAGGAGATCATACAAGACAATGGGATTTCATTATATGATATGTGAAAGAAGTTAAGAAAAAACAAGTAACTGTTACAACAGGACAAGAATCAAGGAGGAAGCGTACAAGGCAGTTCCATTTAAAGACTAATAAGACGAAAAAAGGGTTTGTAAAAGCATGTTTCTGAATAAGCTGGGTATATCTGAAACTTGGGTAACAACGGCTCTTTCAAAAATAAGAGATTCCTCTACAATACTAGCTGACATGCGAGGAAAACATCCCAATCACCCCAAAATCATAACAGAAAACATAAAAATCAGTGTGAGGAATCACATAAAAATGTTTCCTACAGTGCCAGCGCACTATGTTCGGAAAGATTCGAGAAAAATGTATTTAGAAGAAGGCCTAAGTATTCAGAAAATGTATCGACTCTATCCTGATTATTGCAAAGAATCTGATATAAATACAACTGCAACACTTAGGCAGTACCGTGACATTTTCAATGCTGAATTCAATATAAGTTTCTTCAAACCTAAAAAGGATCAGTGCGAGGTTTGTTCTGCGTATGATTTAGCTGATGATAAGAAAAAATTAGAAATGCAAGATGACTACCACACTCATATAAAAAAGAAAATTTTGAGTCGACAGCTTAAAGATATAGATAAAATAATTGCTATCGATGACAAAGCAGTTTGTGTTGCATGTTTTGACCTACAGAAGGTGCTTCCTACACCACAATCTCATGTTAGTGATTTCTACTATAAAAGTAAGTATTCAACTTATAACTTTACAGTTTACGATATTGGGAACAATCTGGATTCTGCTACGTCTGGCATGAAAAAATTGCCAGAAGGGATCCCAATGAAATAAGTAGCTGCCTGTGGAAGTTTATACAGGTTCAGGTAGCTAAAGGTGTGAAAGATATTATTTTCTACCCCGATAACTGCGGAGGTCAAAATAGGAACAAATTTCTATTTTCAATGTATCTGTTGGCTGCAACGACCTTCCAAGTCAACATAACTCATAGATTTCTTGAAAAGGGACATACCCAAAATGAAGGGGACAGTATGCATGCTGTCATCGAATGCGCGAAAAAACGCCAATCTGTTCTATACGTCCCTGAGCAATGGGTAACATTGATTCGGATGGCAAAGACGACTGGTAGTATTTACGACGTAACTGAGATGTCGCAAACAGATTTTTATAATTTCAAAGAAATAACAGATATCCAGTCCTGGAAATCTGATGAGGACAAACAACCGTTTAGAATAAGCAAAATAAGAGAAGTATCTGTGTTGATATCGGATCCTAATACTATGTATTTTAAATACAACTTCCATGCGACCGGTAGCAAAATTACCATTAACCCACATATTCCGCAGTCTAAAAAAAAAGGAAGATCGAAGAAAAAAATGGATAATAGAGATGAAGCACCCAAAATTTTGAAACAGCTCTATAAGTCTGACCTACCCATTGAAGAAAAAAAATTAAACGGCTTATTGTGGCTTTGCGATACAAATAAAATTCCCAAAATGTACCATGATTTTTACAAAAGCTTAAAGTCTAATTGCTCCAGCGATAACGAAAAAGAAGACTCGGATTTGGATGAGGACGTTTAGTAAAGATTTTTTCTTAAACATAAACCATTTTTTTTTCAGTTTCTATATCTTTTGAGATTTCCTTTAATTATCAAGGTACTGGTTACTATGCCTTTTTTTGATGTTTCAAGACAATTCAGTATTAAACTGTATTACTAAGCAATAAAATATGAAGCTGCTTATGAATTTGTGTCTCTTTTCCCCTTGATTTTCCAGTGAAAACTGTAGTAACTCATCAAACTCATGTTTCGGCACTTCTTAGAGATGCAAACTTATCGTAACCTGGATCAATGTATATTAGTTATTCGTTCACCAAAGAATGGAAGCATTTACTCCAAACGCCGATTTTTCCCAGTTACTCAAACATTTGACGGCGATTTACTCGAAACTATCAATTTTGAGTTACTACAGTTTTCGTTGCAGCCGTCGAAATTATCTTTCACTATTCAAACAGACTGCAATTCAAGTTTCATTTTCCGCGGGTTTGCTAATAAGTAAAAGTAGCTACTGAAGAATTTGAAGGGTTCCAGTCAGAGGTTTCATTACTTTTGACTTACGGAAATGGCTACTTTTTTATAGCATTAAATGTGGAAAATTATTCAGAAGACATAGATATTCTACTGCCAGCAACAATCAGTAGTAGTTTTCCTTTGATTAAATATTTTTTTACTGACTTTGGAAATTGGCTAATAGCTAGTAGGCTGTGAAAAATGAGCGTTCTTGTTACCGCTATTGTTTCTGGTCAGACCTAATATGTTGTAAGGAATTTTCATAATCTTGCCTCGTTGCTCTAGTTAGTTTGCATCTTTTTACTAGGTTAGTTGGTTTCTTCCATATTAACGAGCTTTTGTTTATTTTTAATGGCCTCCTAGGTTGCTTGCATGCAGCAAAATTGAAAAACACCGATTTGACTGAAAATTTGAAATAAAATGAAAACTAAAAAAGATTGATATCAAGAGTGCTATATCATTAGAAAGGCAATCAAATTCTACATTTGATTCTTTAAACCAAAATCGGCATTCCCATTTGAAAAAATCAAGTTATCTGTGATTGAAGTTTCCTTAATTAATCTACTGATTTCTCCAAGCACAAAAAGAGTTCAATTTTCGCCGTCTGACTTAAGGTGACGCATTGTATGCTTAGTCGTACCGCAAAGTCACAGCCTTCTAAGTTTTATAATCGCTGCGATATTCAATTTTTTTCTGACACCTACTTATACCAAAAATGGTGATTTGCGTCTAAACGGTTCATTTAAAGTTCCATGTGTGATACATAAAGTCACACTAGAATTGACCAAGGAATCCAAATATGCAATAATATATAGGGGGTTCCATTAAAAAAAAATGTAACTTTGATATGAATCACCCTGTATAACCGTCAAAATTTTAGTGAAAACATTTTTACGTTATAGCCCTCAAGGGTCCCTACCATTATCAAGTGACAGGTTTTTGAAATATTTTTCAGTAAGCCCACAATCCTCCGTCCACGCACTATTGGCCCACCCTGTATACTGATTATTATCGGAGTCTATCGGCCATGGACCCACAAGATCTAAAACACCTTTTTGGAAGGCTGACGATGCTGTTGTAGTGACTGTCATTGGCTCCACATAAGGCCTTGAATGTACCTCTGACATTCATCACACGTTTACAAAATTTACTGAATGGAAAGTTTCACCTTCAGACCCGAGAGAAAAGGTTTGTTTGGCTTCCGAACCGTCCACAACTCCTATACCTCTAATAAACGTAAATCTAATACGTCCTGACTTAAACTTAAAACCTTTTCTGTTTTCTTAATACAGTCTTTAACAGAAGCAATAACTTTTGGGTCATGCTGACCTAAATTGAAGTTCTCTCTACAACGCTCTAGCTCTGATTTGATGTTATCTAATTTAATCAACTTACTATTAACGCTTCTGATACTTGTCCTCCTTTCCACACTGTCTTTTCCCAAGTTCCTGTAAAATACTCGTGCTTCCTCCAATAAATATGTGAAGTCATCTGGTACTGACATACTCCCATTTTCGTCGCCGTTTCCTCTACCATTCGTTAAACTTGTTCTCTACTCATGGCTATTTCTACTCTAATTTTCCTTTCCAACATCTTGCATCGGCAGAAGCAAAACACAACTATGCATATAATACCCAGCAGCAACACTCCAACTTTAAGGGCTTCTCTCGCTACTCCCATGGAAATATCTGTCGTTTGGCCACCACTGTTACCTGTTTGGGCTATGATAACCTCCTCCTTCGATTGCCCTGTACCCATTTTGTCTCTTATTAATACTTCTTGAGCTTTACCATGTTATCCTAGCAGGGTCGCTATGTAGTATATCTTTCTGTTACACACTGCACATCCTATTGACATACTTAACACACTCACTCTGTTTATAAACAATCTTAGTTAAACAAATATACGCGTATTTTCCAATATCTCACGCCCCGAACTGGTAACCTCCTTACGAATTGGAGCAATATAATATACTGGGTGTTACCAGTTCCCTTCACTTTACTAATCTTCATCACAACCCTTAATCTATTATATATATATACATATATACATATCACAATGAAAGGAAGACGTCAAAATCAGCCCTTAACGAGTGAGTCTCTATCTATTCAACCGGCGATGATCTGCGAGAACACCCATCGATAGTTTGAGCGTCTCTGTGCCCAGTCAGGTTATAAGAACAGCGTTCCATTGTGTTGTTCCATCTCCTGGGCAGATGTGCTGTGTATCGCAACCTCAGGGTTCAGATGTTTGGTTCGAGGAAGAGTTACTATATTCAGCGAGATGGTCAGATATACGAGTACTGACTTTCGTCAAGAGGTCTGGTAGGTTCGTCAAGGAGCTTTCCTAGCACGCGACGTAGTGTTTTAGTGTTTTTAGTCTTGATTCAGTGATTCATTTATAAGACAAGTAACATCAAGATCCTAAGACACCAATACATTACTTATTCTCAATTTGAATTTATGAACAATGCAGGTGCAACATACTGCGTGTCTTTAAAATTTCACTATCACCGACTTGGTTAGGAAGTTAGTTCTCAAAAAGCAAAACCTACTTCTTGGCGCAGATACGAATCAATGCCACTTGTAATGTCAGCAAATTTACTTTGGTACAACATTATACTTTGATAAAGGCTAAGCACAGGTGGCTGAGAAAGTGTAGGTATATTTCACCAGATATATTTTAATTATTATGGGCCACTAAATCAAAATCGCGATGAATCAGAGATAACAACAAAGAATAAGTTTCATAAATTAGGTTCACGTTCTAATTGCTATTTTCTGGTATCACAACCAAGCACCAATTCTAAAATCAGCATGTAAGCAGGAATCAGAATTGATTAGTTCTGGCATTGATGTATACGAACGGAAATTGGTAGACAAAAACAAATAGACGCCACAATTGTAAAGGAAATCTAAAATAATACTCATTAGTAGTAACAACTAAAAGTACTTAAAGATGCGTCCGACTAATGTGATCTTTGACAAGAAAAGAATATTTTGAGATTAGACTTTCAATACTTTTGCAGTACAGAACTAGAACTAGATTGGGCTAAAAGCTTATTAAGTATAAAGCATTTTTTATAGCTAAGCATCCATGAAGGCAAAACCTAAATACTACAGTCCCACGGCTGCTATGAAGAGAATAGGTAAGTAGAGGTTTGTTCATAGAGGTTTTGAATAGGTTAAAATTTCGCAGGCTGGACACCCTACTAAGATGTGATCAGCTCGTCATATAGGTATAATGAACGTCCGCTTTGGGATCAGATTAATAGACTAGCATCATGAATTTTTTCATTGCTGTGTATGATAGAGTATGGCATAAGAACCTTCTCATATTTTCCGCGATTTTTTTTGGGCGCGGGAAAGTCGAGAAAATGAGAAAAATATTAGAATTTTTCTAGTCGCGTGACGTCACGGGACTATAGGGGAACAGCCAATCGGAAGACGAGTATGTGTGCCGTGTTGACGTTCTAACTTATGTCCCAATATTCAGTGCATACCTTTATGTGATCCTCTCACCGACTATTAAATCAAAAGTCGGTGGATCCTCTACACGTGCTAAAAAATAGATAGTTTGATATACCTATACGGCCAGTGAAGCCAACGAATTGGCATAGGTTAGAAGGAGTAAACAAGAACTATGTTTGTTTGCACAGTCCTAAAAGGAATGATTCAGCGGCAGCTTCATGATCGTGGAAGGTCGCTCAGTGGCCGCGATATGGTGCGGGAGGTGGCGTCAAATTTCATCGGAGCATGAAACTGAGGCTGGATTTTTCAATGTAAACTTTCTTAATATTGATGTGAAAAAATATCTAGGTATGTTAGCTGGTCCAGGTCCGTGACTTAAGATTTTTAGAGCCAGCGTAAGTGGCAAAAAAGGGGACCCACGTGGCTGCGCGATGAACAGCGTCTGCCTTCGATAGTGGGGTAGCAGCAGCCTTGTGCGCGGTTACCGCTTGGGTGGATGACTGAATTTCACCGAGCACACGGGCATTCAGTTTCGACCTCGTGAAAATTGAGTCAATACCGCGAATTGGTAGTTGACGCGGCAACATTGCACTGCTGTTGTATGGCGCGCATCGCACTGATTGGCTAAATCTAAATTACTTTTCCATGATGCTAGTCCATTGCTCTAATGTGGGTATGTGCAGGGTATTAACGGCATCAGGATCAGATACCAGTACCCCAGGACAGGTATAATCATATAGAGGTTGGTTGAAGAGAAATACCTATTTCGTGATTCGTCCTCTGAACAGGTGTCTGAGATTGATCTGGAACATGTTTTCTGCAATCTTGACTCCTACAAGCTCGAATGAATGGCTTTTGGATAGATCCTGATTGTTCATTATAGCCGCTTTGGTACCTCTTGTTTGACAGAGCACAGTATTGGGCCTTGGACCCATTGAATTTCCAGGACGTGAAACCAATTTTTAGGTACCTACTTATATAAGTGTGTATCTCAACAAGTTATGTAATAGAATGGTAAGCATTTAAACAAATTTATCAGTGTACCTACTTAGGTACAAAACATAATGAAATTGAAGACAGTATGTATATGCACAAAAAATTATAAGAGTATGACCATGGAATCTACCTATATAAGGTTTTATCCTCGGTTTTATCTTGTCGTCTCTCCAGTCCCCAGTGGAATGTAATCTAATCTGGTTGGTTCTGCTTCAAAGCAAAACACCTTCAAGCATAAGCTTTTTAGCAATGCATCATTTTCTTTTAAGAACATATTATCCTTGAATCTGTTAACAATCTGCAAATCTAATTGCTGCTCCAATAAACGTGATTTAATTTTGACTAGGGAAAGCTATGGCTCATCAATGTGTTTTTGTTATCTTGTATTAGGTAGAAGGTTAAATGTTTTTACTGGATTTTATATTTTAAGTTAGACTTTATTACCTTATATCAAACACCTAATTGAAAGATGTTAATTGACAAAAAACTTAAACCTCCAACCGTAAGCTTTCCAATAATGTATCGCTTTTTTCAGTAGTGAGGGGGTTAGGCTTCAGTTACCCTAATACTTAGTTGCCGCTCAGCCTTAAAGCTATTGTGCACCCCCGGTCATAGGGATCAAACAGAGCCCCATCTTAAGTTCTTTGGGAACTTTGAGGTGCAATAGTCTGTCTGCCTTCTCTCCTGGCCTACATTCAGATAGGAGTTCCTGCTTTCACACAGGGCAGGAAAGACGAAGATAACATGCTTTAGCTGTTTTCTCTGCCTAACCGCACTTCCTGCAAAATGGGTTTGTCACATCAATCCTCAGCTTTTGTAGGTGTGCACTGAACGTCCAATGACCATTTATAAATCTAATCACCTTCCGTAGTCCCTTCTTGCTCAGTCTGAGAGCGTCTGTGGTATTAAACCACTAGGATCCCCTTAGCATCCTCATAGACTGAACATTTCCCACCACTCTGACCCAGCGCTTCTGGTGCCCATTTGACACCCATCTGGTGACAGCTGTCCATACCATGTTGTATGATATACCACATGCTGGTCCTGGCCCAATTATAGAGAGTTCTGCACCCTTCCTGGCATACCTGTCGGCCCTCTCATTACCACCCACTCCCGAGACCCACTCCTATGTGACTAGACACCGAAGATGATGTTATCTTGTTGGTCTTCGCCAGTGTCTTTAGGGTATTATGACAGTCCCATACTATTTTTGAAGAACAATGGAATAGTGGTTACTTATCACGGTCATCAGAGCCGCCCGGCTGTCTCTGTTTACTTAGATAGTCTTCTTGCTGTATCCTTTATCGAAGCATATTCTGCTGCATTTCAAAATTGCGACTATATCTGCCTGGAAGACCGCTTTACCTAGACGGATACTTACGTTCTGCCCAAGCCGTAATGTCTCATCCTGTATTTGATGTATCGGTGTACCAGGTGATACCATTCAACATACGCTGACGTCCTTCTATGTAGAGCCCATTCTGATCTGTCATTTAGGCTGACCTTGTATCGGATCTCGATGTCCACAACTCTTGGCATTCTGTCGGATGGCATGTCAAGTATGTCGCACAGCAGGTTGTCTCAAAGTATCGTGGTGTGTCATGGCAGGCTGGTAAAACCAATTGCCATAGCACTGCATTCTGTATGCAGCCATTTTTGCCTCACCTTCTATGTAAATGCCAAGAGGTGAGATATTCAGCAGTTCCTCCAATGCTGATGGTGTACCCTTCATGGCAACCGCTATGCACACGCACGCAGCCCGATGAACTATTGTAAGGGCTTTAGATGCTGTGCTTTTTGATTAACATTTGGCTACCATACAATGACACTGTACGCCATTCTGAGGCTGATTACCCTGATATACAGCCAGATTACGATCGAGGGGGTTAAACCCCAGGTGCAATCGATCGTTCGTCTCATCATCGTTAAGCTGATCTGAGATCGGCTCGGGATGTACTCTATGTGGCTGTTCCACAGAGTTAACATCTCTAGAGGGAGCCTAATTTGAATATTGGCCAGCCAACATCTATAGCGCTATTGCCAATCTTCTTCGTCCGCTTAAGGACCTTCCAGTTTCTTCAAAATCTGGCAGTTTCCGCAGCTTGAACACATGTTCCTCAAAGTATTCAACTGGGTATTTAACTATAAATTCCAATATACTTTCAATGTAACTGATTTACGTGAAGATAATTTGTATTGATTCAACGAAACCTCAAAAATGGTAAATTTCAAAGCGGAATGTCGCAATAACTTCTCATATGTCGTAAATCTGGCAACCTACAATCGGTGCCCCTAAAGCTGTCATGTGGCTGTCATTGTATTTGTGGTTATTGCGTATATTGAGATTTTTGTTGTTTTAGTGTATATTTGAGTGACTTTGTGACTATTTGTGGTGTGAATTAAATTATTTATGAACAATATTGTCATAATTGCATGATGGGTCGAAATAAAAAGTGCATAGTTTGCTGCAATAGTGACGAATCGATGAACACCACTTATCATAGGTTAGTATAGGTTTTGTTTTGGTTTACAGTAGCGTAAAATATGGGGAAACACTCCATGGTAATAATAAATTATCAACTGTTACAATCAAGTTATAATAAGAGTAACTCTCTAAGTATAGCTAAATACTAATACAACTTATTGTATCAGTTTGTAACGTCACAGTAATAATGGACTAGTATCACGAGGTTAAGAACAATGATTTAATTATTATGGCCGCTTAGTGCATACACAAATAAACGTTCTGCTGCATTTCGTTACTTTCTACATCATTTTGTTTTTTAGTAATTCCATTCTAAAGTTTAAAGAAAGGAATTCAAATTCAGCCAATCAGTGCCGACCGCGCGAATTATCAGCAGTGCATTGTTGCCAAGAACAGCTCCGACTCGCAAAACATTTACATTTCACATAAACATGTTATTTGCTATCCAAAGTGTTATAAATATTTTGAAACTCACTTCTTAGCTTTCACATTTCTCATCTCCGTATTGAAGAACTGCATATTATCCACATAAAAGTCGTTCACCATAGCCATATCAACTTTAGGCAGGTTATCTGAATCGGCTTTTGTGAATCCACTATCGATTTTACCCATACTTGTTGGTTATGTTATGATAAAATAACTTGAAACCTAGTAAAATGGAATAAAAGGATATCCTGTACAAATAAACGCAAACAAATAATAATAACTTTAAGATTGTTGAAAATGAAAATGACCGAATGACGATTGATTGACAGGATTGACGGATCAGGAACCTTAACTTAGCTTTCGGGAGGGCTGTTCCAAATTATGGTTCTATCACCGTCCTAGAACTGTTTTCATCATGCCCCGCCCATTTTACAGTTCTCAAAACAATGATTGGTTGGTCCACCAGCGTACCAACCAATCATCGATTCTAGAATCACAAAATGGGTGGGGCATGATGAAAACAGTTCTAGGACGATGATAGAACCGTAATTTGGAACAGCCCTGGAATTTAGGATCACGCGACATTAAAACCACAAAACATATCAGACGGGAACAGAAGACAAGATAGATGAGCCAGCCCGCGTATAGCTCCGCGCGCCATCAGAATGCGGCAACACAGCACACATATCTGTCTTTTGATTGGCTGTTCGCCTATAGGGCAGTGACGTCACTGCCCTAGGAGAATTCAAATATTTTCCTCATTTTCACGGCTTTCCTGTGCCCAAAAAAATCAGAGAAAAAAATGAGATACTTTTTATGACGTACTCTATCATATGCAACCAGAAATAAAATTCATGATACTAGTCCATTGAATCTATTAATGAACATCCAATTTTAATATAAAATCGTACGCCACTGGTAATGCCCTCAAGCTGTCAAAATTTCCGTTACATGTTGGCTGGTCAGCGACCTGTGCATTTTGTTGTTTACATTCCCTCTAGAGATGTTAACTCTGTGGGCTGTTCCAAGTTTGTCTAACTTTTAACTCGATTCACAGGTATTTCGCTTCTCTGGCATCTTCTACTTGCTTATCGAAGAGAAATAGTGCCCCGGTGATGTATCGCTTTGCTTCGCTTCATTTTGTTTGTATTATCCCGTATTAGGTAAAAAGTGGTAGTATTATTTTTATTGACTTTTGTATTTGAGTTAACCTTTATATTAAACGCCTAGCTGAAAGATGTTAACTCATTCTAATAGCGGCATTTGTGTAATTTAAAGATGTGAATAGAGATTTTTAGAAGCGATGACATGCCACTGGAGATATAACGAACAACGCAAATACCTTGGCTGCTGTTAAGCACGCAAAAAGAAATAAAAATTTTGCGAACAAAGGATAAATCATGAGTGTTTCGCTTGTCCGGACTTCCGCAAAACATCACGCCGCGCCGTCCGCAACGCGCGTTTTTAAAATAACCCAAATTTTGACGCAAATAAATTTTGGCAGCGGTTCGCGGCCAGTTTCTCCGCCGCTACGTCTCTTCCGTAATTTCTTTTTATATTCCGTAGAACACTAAACTATCGCGCAATAATGGGCCATGAACTATTTTCGAAAATTCGGAAAATGGCGTAGAAGTTAGAAAGCATACAGGGTTGTCAAGGAATATCATTCATTTCCGGGCCAAACTGTGGCTAGGTTGCCTGAAGACTGCTCTATTACATTTACACAATTAGTTGTTAAAAAAATAACAGGATTGTTACTGTCTATGATTAATGTTCTATGATGTTGGAAAATGTCAAAAACCAAAAGACCTGTTTTTTAGTTTGTATCACAGCATAGTAAACAACCAGCAGAATATCTCTGAGGATTTCCTATATAAAAATGGTTCCCACAGAATTTGACCTTGGGATGATTTTACGAGTATGAAGTCTGGGTAGAGATGCAAAAATGAAAATATCGATACCGGCACCAATTCGATATTGTTTAGCCAAGTAGGCACGTTTGGTTCGTACAGAGAATTTTGTGCAATTGATTACACCCCTCAATAATTATATAATTATTATTTTCGATACCAATACCGCTACAAAAGCAGCGATACCAGCTTGGAAACGCTCAAAAAGTATCTAAGATAAACATACTTGATATTAGCTGTAGTTGACGCCAGCCTGAGATATTGTGCTGATTGTTTACTATGCTGTGCATATACTGGCATGTGCTTCTTTGCTTACCTATTGCATGTATTTGCATCATGATTGTCGCGCAATTTAGCGCGAGGCAATAACACTGATGAACCAAAAGGGCTCAAATTCATTTTTCTACATGGTTACTTGCTGCGATATTTGAAATACGCATGCGCCCAGCCTAACAGTTATACAAACAATAATAAGCCATCTTTATTCAGTTTGCCACACATACAGATATCTATATCAAAAAGAAACGTGCAGTGCGGAATTATGGATAGAACCGTAGGAGAAATTATTGGGCATGTCCGCAATAGAGGAAAAGGTAAAGGAGCAGTAACAGGCGATACGTATTTCTGCTCATTGGCCGCATCAGGCCGGTGTAACTCGAGGAACAACGATGGAAAGAAACGACCAGAAGCCACCAACAAAAGCCAAAACAGTACATGTGTGGCTTCCGTCAGGACCCCATGTTCATAGGGTTTCGCCCAACGTTAGAGCCACGGAGGCCAGCGAATGCGGCCTGTCGTGATACTTCAAGCCCAGATTAAACTACAAAAATGAAAGTGTAGTGTGGAGTTATGGATAGAACCGTAAGAGAAATTATTGGGCATGTCCGTAATAGAGGAAAAGGTAAAGGAGCAGTAACCGGCGATACGTATTTGTGGTCATTGGCCGCCTCAGACCGGTGTAATTCGAGGAACAACGATGGAAAGAAACGAGGAAAGAAACAACCAGAAGCCACCAACAAGAGCCAAACTAGCACATTTGTGGCACTAAAACCACCTGAATGAACACACAATCTCGACATAGCCAATTTGACTTCTCGTAGGATTGTGGCTGTTTGTACTATTTTTGTCTCAGCTTGTCTGTTTATTTCTTTGACATTAACTTTTTCCTTATCTCTAGTCTAGTCCAGTTTCGAGGGTGCTGGATCAAGAGGTCTGTTAAATTGTCCAATGTAATCGATATACCTATATAGTTTCGACAGTCTCTTGGCGAATTGCCATAGGCGTAGTTATGTGGGGGAAGAATGAAATTACCCCCCCCCCCAAAATCCAAGAACAATTCGTTTTTTTCAGTTTTGTATCTTGGGCAGTCTCCAGATCCAGGGACTTAAGCCCCCCCAGATTCAGGGACTTAACTACGCCTATGCAAATCTTTAACATTTTGGAAAATTATACAATTCACTATATTATATAATATGAAAAACCTGTATAATATTTCCATTTCACTTCATCTGCACCAATAAGGCCAAATAATGAATTTTCCCTTTTTCTCTTCTAGGTCTGCATTTTTTTGCTTTGCCAAGTCTTTCAAATTGTTTTATCAATTCCTTCATTGCCATGTCAGTCTGTGAAGAAACTCCACTTTGCTTGCTCGCCCTACTCTTCAGTTGGTTTAACACTGTCCGCCACACTGTCACAGCTTTGAGTTTTTCTAGAAATATAATTAGTAACTTTTAGGCCCCTTCCCTTTTTCTCACCATTTTCCAGTAACTAATACAAATACGACCGAACACAGTGAAACTGTATGTTCGGGGGTATCGACTTGCGGCAGTAAAGGCAGGTATTCTCCGAGACTTTGCCAAATCTTTTGTCAAAACACCCACGTCCTGAGAGTGGCTGGGTTAAGTGATAGTCTAGCTCGCGGTGTTCGGTGTTGGCATTTTAGCCACATACTTATGCTGAGCTGCTAGGCATCAAACACTTTGTCCACTAGGCGTTTGTAATGGTGTTTTCCCATCTTCGTTGCCAGTTACTGTCTCTTAACTTGCTGCTTCATGCACTGATGGGGTCTTACCATCGGTCGTTGAACAAACGCCATCTCTCTCCAGGTGTATCGGTGCAGTACCGGATATCACTTGAAAGACTTCCACTAATGTAGTACGGTATGCAATTGTTACCTGTAGGAACACCTTTCGCTAAATTCTAAGCATTTTTGATGAATGCAATATAGTGTCCATTGCTTTCATCCACACTGGAGCTCCATACAGTAGAATTGACTGGTCCACTGTGTAAAGAGCTGCCTCTTATGGCTTTCAGGCTGTCCGACGTTAGGCATAATACGCAATAGAACCGTGATATATCTCTGCCTTGGATATTGTTGCTTTGATATGTTCCCCAAAAGTAATAGGCCTTTCATCGAGTGTAATGCCAAGATACTTCATTGTCTTTCGTGGACACTTACGTATCCTGTATATTATATACCTATATAAATTCCAATCTCGGGACAGATAAAGAGGAGTATCGGACTGATATGTCAATTGTCATTAGGTGGGTATTCTATTCAGTAAGTGTGTATATGAACTATTACCAATGAACAGGGATTTCCCTGTATTATGCAGGTAGCGTGGTACACACTGCAGTCCCGATTTAGATTAATTGAGTTTTTCAGAATTTCTATTTAAAATTAGAGAACACACATTGAACCTACTGTCGTGCTATTTCCGTTAGTTTTGGCATACCCTATATTCAATGAAAAGCATAAATGTAGTAAAATAAAATGTATATCAAGGAAAAATATCACGCAACAGCTGTATTTATGTAAACGGAAAATACCGTGAACAACATTTTGGATATAGATTTCTGAAATGCGAAGTTCTCATTTTGCAGCGTAGTGTTTTGTTTGGAGTTTTCACCCTTTAGAGAAAAATATATCATTTGACAAATAAATATATAATATAATAATAATAAAATGTGTGTCAAAAAAAGTCGTAAAACTTATGTTCGGAAGCGGAAAATACTGCAAACACATTTTGAGGAACGTGGTGTGGTTTCTGATTCTGCAGCATTCTGTTTTATTCGAAGTTTTCTCTTCAGAAAAAATACACAGTATCTATAAATAAGCCACACGTTGACCTGAATATTACATCTGTGCGAATAATTAAGCCGAGGTACCAATGATGTCTGCATGTAGGTTAATGGAAAGCATACATAACATACTGTTTTGTATTTGTCTCGTCAAAATGCATTGGACTGAGAACTATTGCAACAATATTTATACATTTGTAGAGAGGAATGCAGTATATATGAAAATAACCGATTTCATCTTTAATAAAAAGACAGAGGACATAATGGGGCGTTGAGCACTAGTGGCCTATCCCCAAAATTCAGAAGCAGAGAAAAGTGCTGGTAAAGATTTGCTAATAACAGGAACTATATCAGTGCTACAGTGATATACAGGATGTTCATTTGGAAACTTCCCACCCCGGATTTCTCGAAAACCGCACCAATAAACTTTTTAACCAAAAACTACTTCACCCCCTTGTACCCTCTGCCTCCCAGGATCATCCCCTTAAAAATTTTAAATGACAAGGGTATCGAGTAATATCTTGTTTTAAAAGCATGTCAAGTCCTTTATTTTGACGTTTGATTTCTTGAAATTGGTCGATTCGTTTTCGAGAAAATTGGAATCTTTATGTATCTTTAATTTTTGAAATAGAATACAAAAAAACATGAAAATATCACTTTTTATTGCAATAAGTGTTCAAATGTTGCCCGTTATTGGCCGAACAATGATATAGGTGATTTTCAAATTCCTGACGATTTTTCCTTTTAATCAGCTGTTTTCGAGAAATAGCCTGTATACATGGTGTCCAGTTAGTGTGTAATGCTTCGATATCTCGCAAAGTATACCTGACAGAAGAAAATGTCAAATACAAAAGTTATTTGGTTACTTAAGGATCATATTATAAAAATATTATAAAATATACATGGTGTTGCGGAAAAGTAGAATAGTGATCAACTTGATTTTTTTATATGGAACTATAACTTTTTCTTAAATTGTTCTAGTTTCTATCATTGATCTCTGTTCAACCGTAAAATATTTTTGGGATCGGTTGCGACGTTGCCAAGTTATAATTTATTTTCTATTAATTTTCGGATTTGCAAGGTTGCAAATAATACATCCAAATTGATGTATCCCTTTAACTTTTGTCAATAATATTATACAGCGAATTACTTGAATATTATGTGGATATTATTTTGGTTGTCACCAGCAATTTGTATCTACATGGTGTTTTTGGCAGAATTTTAAATTACGGCAATTTCAAGGTCATTTTACTTTGTTTTTTTAAATGTAACACCCTGTATGTTTTATTTTAAATCGAAATATCTACCAATACCCTATCTCGCCTTGGAATTTTGTTTTCGCGTTTGCGGCGTTGCCAAGTTATAAATTATTTTTCCAAATTTTTAAACAAATATCCCCGATTTTAATGTATTTTTAATAGAATCCTCTACTTATTTTTATTGCAATGAATTGCACATGTCGAATTTAGTAAAATCTCCAAATTTCAAAATTTTGTTTCTAATAATTACTGAGATACGGCAACACCACTTTTTCCGTAAACGGTACCGGAAATATTTCCAAAACCGCCACAGCTGGAGAGGTGAAATTCAATACTAGGGGGTTTTTGGACATACCAAATTTAAAAACGCTAACAGCCGTGTTGTCAGATTTACCATTTTTACATCATAATTTTGAATGGAATGCCCTATTTATGAAGTCTAACGTAAAAGTGGTAAATCTGACAACACTGCTGTTAGCGTTTTTGAATTTTGTCTGCTCAAAAACCCCCAAGTATTGAATTTCACCTCTCCAGCTGTGGCGGTTTTGGAATTATTTAAGCTTCCCGGTACCGTTTACTGAAAAAGCGGTGTTTCCGTATCTCAGTAATTATTAAAAACAAAATTTTGAAATTGTGAGATCTTACTAAATTTGACATACGCAATTCATTGCAATAAAAATAAGTAGAGGATTCTATTTAAAATAAATCAAAATCAGGGATATTTGTTTAAAAATTTTGAAAAATAATTTATAACTTGGCAACGTCGCAAACGCGAAAAAAATATTACAAGACGAGAAAGAGTATTAGTAGATATTTCGATTTAAAATAAAACGTACAGGGTGTTACATTTAAAAAAACAAAGTAAAATGACCTTGAAATTGCCGTAATTTAAAATTCTTGCCAAAAACACCCTGTAGACACAAATTGCTTGTAACATCCAAACTAATATCCACTTAATATTCAAGTAACTCGCTGTATAATATTATTAATAAAAGTTAAAGGAATATATCAATTTGGACGTATTACTTGCGACCTTGCAAATCCGGAAATTAATAGAAAATAAATTATAACTTGGCAACGTCGCAACCGATCCCAAAAATATTTTAAGGGTAAATAGAGATCAGTGATTGAAACTAAAAGAAAGAAGAAAAAGTTATAGCTCCATATAAAAAAATTATGTTGTTCACTATCCTACTTTCCCGCAACACCCTGTATATTTCAAAATATTTTTTGAATATGCGTCTTAAGTAACCAAATGACTTTTGTATTTGACATTTTCTTCTATCAGGTATACTTTGCGAGATATCGAAGAATTACCCACTAACTGGACACCCTGTATAGCGACATTTCTGTAAAATAGCGAAATCAGTCATAGCTAGGTCATTATAGTACTGAAAATACATGAGCTGAGTGTTCAGTATTTAAAGTTTTCCACATTTCTTGTTTCCGTGGGATAGGCCACTTTAGCTCTGGACGCCTCATATTTGCATATCGATTGGGCTTAGGTAAATTGCTACAAATTTATTAAAAACTCTGGAGTTCCATAAAATAATGCTAAATGAAGTGAACCATGCTCAGATACACAGAAGATTGAAATTCTTTGAAACTTGCGAGGATTTTTACTTCCCACACCGATAGGTGAGGGGGTTGTAGACCTGAAAAATTTGTTGTATTCATAATAGGCTGTCCACTGACTTCTGAATGAAAAATCTAGCGTCATAATACACCTTTTTAGGTTCATCCGAACATTGCCTTGCTTATTATAGAAACCAAGGGATTTAGAATTTTTGATATATACATACGAGATCGTTCTATATTGCGTAACGCGAAAATTATTGAATTGATGTTAATAAACTTTTGACACAGAATTTACTACCGCGGCGAGAATGGAAAACGGGTCTGTTTTTGGAAAATCGTGTCAGTGGCGGCGCAGCAATAATAAAAAAACTAAAAATATATAAACTGCTCACTTCGTTTTTAGACGATTTGGAGGCTCCTTATTGTTTCGCATCGTCCAGTTGAAGCATACAGAAAAAAAAACTGTGGCGTCCTAGTTCCGGAGGGAGACGCAAGAAACTTATTACGAGAGTTTTTTTGTAGGATGTTTTCTGCGGACAGGTGAGCGATGATTTGGTTGCAAGGGGGTTTTAGACTATAGCTTTATGCAATGGGAAAATAATAAAATGGTATCATCATTGTCTGGGACGTACTGAGTCAATCGACTTGACTCCATTTTTTGAATACATCATTGGCCACAAAAATCTTCTTAAGAGTTTGGAACTCAAGTTGCAAGTTTTGAGCACCCAAAAATGTTTTTGACCGCGTCAGTTTAGGTTAATTTCGTAAAAATCGGTTTAGTGGTTATTGATCGTATGCATCAACAGACAGGCCGACAAAATATTATGTCACTGTCAAGTGTCAATGAACAGTATTTGACAGCAAGCTTGTTGACCCTGTAATTTTTGCGTATCGACAATGGACTAGTGTCACGAGGTTAAGAACAATGATTTAATTGTTATAACCGCTTAGTGCATACAAAAATAAACGTACTGCTGCATTTCGTTACTTTCTACATCACTTTGTTTTTTAGTAATGCCATTCTAAAGTTTGAAGAAAGAAATTCAAATTCAGCCAATCAGTGCCAACCGCGCGAATCATCAGCAGTGCATTGTTGCCAAGAACAGCTCCGACTCGCAAAACATCGATTGACAGGATTGACGGATCAGGAACCTTAACCTAGCTTTCGGAATTTCGGATCACGGGATATTAAAACCACAAAACATATCAGACGGGAACAGAAGACAAGATAGATGGGCCAGCCCGCGTACAGCTCCGGCATTTCGCGCGCCATCAGTATGCGGCACATATCTGTCTTTTGATTGGCTGTTCGCCTTTAGGGCAGTGACGTCACTGCCCTAGGAGAATTCAAATATTTTCCTTATTTTCACGGCTTTCCTGTGCCCAAAAAAATCAGAGCAAAAAATGAGATGCTTTTTATGACGTACTCTATCATATGCAACCAAAAAAAAAATTCATGATACTAGTCCATTGTTTTCGTATAATTAAACAATATGATTTAAAAAATATTATAAACAAACTGATAAGAACACGCAGCCCTTTGTTGTGGAAATGAGTGGACAACACAATCGAGCAAGTTCGCAAACACACAATTCTGCGGCATGCGGTGTAATCAAAATGTACCTAATCGTGCAATTTTGAAAACTATTAAATTTTTGCCCTTTTTGATATCAAATCTCAAAATTAACCTTTTTGGTTAAACCCAAACAATGACCGAAATCAAATCGACCATGTGAAGCTATATCCTCCAACCGACGAACTTCCTCCTCTTTGCCCTTCTCCTTCCTTCATTTTCCTTTTCTTCCCTTACTTCGCCAACTTTGGCCTCTGGGTAACTGGTTACCCGAGTCTGGACACCACAGACTAACAGATCGACACGACCACAACCAAGGGCGTGGGCGAATTCACTCGTGAGAAAAGCTACTCGCTCGATTTGGACCCATGTTGTGTAATGTACTATTTTAATTGGTGTGTTTGATTGGAATAAAGTATCCATTGAAACATCAGACCAACAACAAGAATGGCATTTACCCATTACAAACTCTTTCTTGCTTGATACAATAGTAAGTGATATAAAGTGAGTTTAATTTAAACATCTTAATAAATGTAATTAAAATAATGATATAGGTATCTGTTCATGAAAGTAAGAGTTTTCACAACAAAGAAAATAAATCAAAGAACTCCACGCACTACATAGCGCTTCCACCAAAACAAAAATATTAGCAGATTGCCCGGTCAAATCAGAAAAGGTAGCAATGTTGCCAAGCTTCCGAGCAGAAATATGCGCATTCGGAAATCGTGTGCAAATTGACCCTGTAAGCTAATGAGGGCACCGGTCCATTGACGACGCTAAAGTGGCACTAGGGGTGGCCCTCTCAAAATTAATATCCTAGCACCTTGAGGTTCCCAACAAAGTCTATACAGAGTGAGTTTTTCGTACCGGATCGGTCGATAACTCCACTACTGTAAAAGATAGCAAAAAAGTTGTATATAAAAGTTGTAGCTAAGCATATACTTCTTGGCTAGAAAATATTTTTAATTATACAGGGTGATCCATAATTACGTGGTGATGCAAACATATATATTTTTAAGTGGGACACCCTATATATTATCCCATATTTAGATTCTACTAATAATCCACCTTCGTACAATATAAAGTATTGTAACATTGTACAGGGCATTTCAAAAGTTATGACCATTTTTATGTCCAATTCGCTGTCAAATGAACGTACTGTATATCAAAAAGTCATGAAACAATTTTTTTTACATAGAAAGATAAAAAATGTCCTCTAGTTTTAAAATCGGCTAAAAAAAAAGTCGACAACGTATATTAATATACAGGGTCATGCAGAATGCAAAATCTAGAGTTTCTCTTTTTTTAAATATAACTCCCAATATCTTATTATATCAAAGGATTACTTTTAATATGCTCTTTCATCTTTGTATAGCACTTGTTATACCTACATTCATCAGTTTCTGAGATATTTCGATTTTTCTGCAAATTTTAAATATACCTTCTATTTGTGTAATGAAATTTATTTATTTTGAGAAAATACTATCGAATTTTATTTGTTCTTAAGGAACAATTAAAGTTAAGTCCATAGTAGTATTTTATCAAGTCAAAACACTGAATTAACGAGAAAATAATAAGTCAAGTATGCTGTAAACAATTTTATAGACGTCATGTATATGAAATATTAACCGACACAGTCCGAATAAAACGATTCTTCAAACTTTCAAATGCATCAGTTTTAGGCTGCTTCTGTTCTGGATATTGTTGTTGTTAGTTGATATATTCTAGGGGCAAGTAGGCAATTTCTCAAAGATTCTCCTAAACATCCTCTGTTTGTTCTTCAATGGAAAAATTCATTTTTAAACCTCGTTTTTCACACAGTACAAAATTATTGAACAGGTTATGAAAACTGCCAATATTTCAAAGCCTACCTGATAAATCTGCTTGAGAATTATGCATCACGTCTACAAAATTGTTTCCTCAGCACACTTGACTTTATTATCTCGATAATTCATGGGTTTGACTTGATCAAATACTATTATGGCCTTATAACTGAGTTGTTCGTTAAATAAAAAACAAATTCAATAGTACCTTCTCAAAATAAATAAATTTCAGTAACCACAAATAGGAGTATATTTTAAATTACAGAAAAATCGAAATATCATGGAATCTAATGGATGTAGGTATAACAACTGCTATACAAAGACAAGAGAATATGAAAAGCAATTATTTGGTATAATAAAATATTGGGGGTTACATTTAAAAAAAAAGAAAATCTAGATTTTGCATTCTAGATCACCCTGCATAAGAATATGTGTTGTCGGCTTTTTTTATAACCGATTTCAAAACTAGAGGATATTTTTTATCTTCCTATGTAAAAAAATATGTTTGATTCATAATTTTTTGATATAGACATTTGAAGTGATTTAGATATAAAAATAGTCACTACTTTTCAAATACGCTGTATAATGTTACAATACCTTATATTGTAAGAAGAGGGATTATCAGCAGAATCTAAATTGGGGATACTATATAGGGTACCCCATTTGAAAAAATACAAGTTTGCATCACCACGTAGTTATGGATCACCTTGTATAATTAAACATATTTTCTGGTCCGGTACTATAAAAAATATATACATACTTCAGCCATACTAACCATACTAACCTAGCCAGAACGGTGGTGTTTTGTTCGTATTAAACAACATGGTAAGAGTATTGCTAGATATAAGTAAAGACACCCAGTTTCTGATATTTTGGCAGGAGGAATGGAGGAATTTATCATTCTATAGGTATATCACTGAACAGACGTTATTCGTGCGCCTAATGGGAGGCTATAGCCCGTATAGCCCCCCCATAGATCCACCCCTGGTCATAACTAGGGAGAGAAAGGCACAAAAAGGTCGATTCCCAAGATTTTGATCGTGGCAGCTCTTTTTGTCAACCGATCAGCTAAATATTTAGAAATTGGTGTATCTGGTACGGTTACTGTTTAAAGTACTGTCACCAATATTTGTTGGGTGTATGTGGTAAAACAACATGGTGAAATAATGCCATCTTTAGAATTATAAGTCAAACTCCACGACAAGTCACACTTCAAATTGAATAAATCGGTTCAGCCGTTACTGAGATCACGCAATTGGAAAAATTCTCCCCTCGCCTAGGTCTAAAGTGTAGAAAATCGCCAAAGGTAACAGATGGTTCCTCACGAGTATCAGCTCCCCTCCCCTCCCCAAAAAATTAAAAATGTTTACCACCTAAAACAAAGCTTGGAGCCCTTCTGACGATTTTAAATTTTTACAAATTATTCCAGCGCCAATTCACCAATTTACAAAAATATAACAGCATAGCATTACCTACTATGCCCACAACAAGAGCGTCAATATTTTTTTTGGTTGGGGGAGGGGGGTTACGAGATTTTTTTCTTGAGAACAACAGGGCTTTGCATATTTTTGTGAATAGCAATTTCAGCGGAATTACATGTCAGCAAAAAACCTTCGTCTGGGGAGAGTGGAGTTATGGATTACTATATTACTATTTATTATTCTTGGGGGAGGGGGGTGGGCTTACCCCAATTACTCCCTCTTCGACGCTCTTGGGAAAAAACAACAGAAACAACAGTACACAATAAAAAATAACAGAAAACAACCGAAAACAACAGAAACAACGATAAAAACAGTAAACGACAGAAAACAACCAAACAAACAACCGACAACAACAGAGGACAACCTAAAACAACAGAACACAACAGAAAACTACCGTAAACAACAGAAAACAACGGAAATCTACTCAAAACAACCTAAAGCGACAGAAAACAACAGCAAATATCAAAAAACAATAAAAAGCAACAGGAAACAACCGATGATAACAAAAAATAACAGAAAAGAACCGAAAACAGCAGAAGACAATCGAAAACAACAGAAAACAGCCCAAGACAATAGAAAACAACGGATAAACGACAGATGATAACAGAAAACTATCGATAACAACAGAAGAAAACCGAAAACTAATAAAGCAATCCAAAACAGCAGAACACAACAGAAGAGAAAAGGCACGTAATTAGAGGGGGGTCCAGGGGGTCCGGACCCCCCCTCCCGAAACATTATATAATGCCGTCTAAAAATGGAATCCACAAATTTTTGCACACCCCCCCCCCCCCAGACGAGAGCAAATTTAAGGTGGCAAGTCTAATCTGGACCCCCGAAAGGTCAAGCAAGTGACACCCATAATCTGGACCCCCCAAAACCAAATCCTGGACACGTGCCTGCAGGATATCGTATCCCAAATTTCATCAAAATTAGTGTGTTACTGTAAGTAAAATGGTAAAAGACAGACAGATCGACGGACATGAGTGGCATATAATTTCATAATGCGTCCAAAAAAACATGTTGCCTCGAATTAAAAAATTTCAGCGATTACAAATCGCCTCACCTAAGGTGTGAGGAGTAAAACAAAAGAAAAAACGCTGGAGCGTTGATCGGGTGGTCCACCGGAGCTTTTCCGTAGACCCACAAAATCCGTCACGACTTGGCAACCGTCGCGACTATCGCGCGCACCTCGCGCTAAGCCTTGGAGGGTGGGGGTGTAAACAAAGCGCGCCGCGGGCATAAAAGACCCGCGGCCGCCGCAACCGGGAAAAATCGGCTCAAAAGTGGCACGCGGAAAACGCGCTTCTGTTGACGGTGTTCAGTTTGAGCCAAAACGCGTGAAAAATCTCGATCCGGAAATTTTACTGTTCACTGCGGAGTAGTTTCTCTCACATCCGGCCTTAGGATTTTTTGTGTACACTAGAACGCAAGAGAGTAATCAGAAATGCGCCCCCCAACGCAGTATCCCCAGGAAGTGGTGGCCCAGGAGGCTGAAACTGAAGAGGAACCCGACCCCAGGTTAGGAGCTATGATGATCTGCACCAGGCTGGCTGGAAGGGCTGTGATCAGAGTGATTGGAAGGTGTGATGAAGCCAAGGAGAATGAGAATCTCGGTGAGTGTCTGATTGTGTTTAGAATATAAAAGTTAAGTGTGAAAATCAGGGATACAGTGTAGCGCCAAAGATTGTGTATCGCTTCCCAGTTCGCAAAAAATTAGATGACATATATTCAAGTCCAGATGAGTACCTACAGTCTCAAAATTAAAGAAAGAAACAGCATGAATAACATATATTCGTAGAAAAACTATTCAGAATCATACAAAGTCAATACTGTTTAATAGGTTAAAAGTGATTACCCTTCAACGTCTCTCACAAAAGTATTCAATGGACAACGGCGAAATGGAATATACATATTTCGTTTAGAAACAGTATTGTAAAATTTGTAAAGGGAATGTCATATTGGGAAGGAGGACATTTGAAAAACAAAGAAGCCATAATGTTTGACGCAAAAACATTTTAGTATGAATTACCCGTTGATGTAATTTTTTTGCTGGTATTCACATTTGGAAAAGTCATGTACCCTTTCTGTTGTTATTTTATAGTTTTAACTTTGCTTGGACAAAATTAAACGTTTTTTCCCATGATTTTATGTAATCTTTAACAATGCAAGTTCATAATAATGTATCTCGTAAGTATTCCGCTTTCTATTAATAGCTGAAAATGCGCGGAAAACATAGTCGGGACTGATATTAAACGCATTATATAAAAGCATATTATTTAATAACTTTGTCTATAACAAAGTTCCCTGATATAAGGCGTTAAACAGTGATTTCTCGAAAATAACATACTTTATTCAAATGCAAGGCTTGAAATGTTCTGTAGTAATAACAGCTCACTCAGTTATTCCGAAACCGTTTCATTATACAATTCAATGGAAGCTCATCTTCAACTACGCATTAATTTGATTAAATACAAGCATATAACTTCTGAAACTTATGGTGTGATAGACCCATTGATATAACTGACTAAAAGACAAACTGCATTAATTGGAACCCTAAAATATTTAGGTACTAACTTTGCGACAGGGAATGCAGGTTTTTGTACTATAACTTGCTTGCCAAAGAGTTAAATTCGCTATAAAGAATTTGAATATCGATCAATTAGCTCTCCCAGGATAATGGTAGGTATTTTTTGCTGCTATGCTTGAAGGATCCAGACAGCGTCCTCCAAACCTAGAATAGTACGATATGTTTTCTCAGGGTTTAGTCTTTCTAGTGTTCCTAGATCTCAAACGAAATCGAGGTCCAACCATTTCGAATTTAACAACGACATATACACATAATAATATGCGTACAAGTACTCATAGTTTGAAAATAATGATGTGATACTGGGATAGTTTAATTTCTGAAACAGCCTTTTTAGACCATTTTTTATTAGAATGATTATGGTTTTATTTATTAACCAGTGCAGAGAGATCGAGAGATGCATTTTTTATGAACAGCCTACAAATCCAAATAGCAACATTGACGACTAGCTTGAAGAGGTTAAGATAAGGACAAGACGTGTAATCTCCTGTTGACACTGATTATACCATCTACATAATAATCCTTTTCTACGTCTAACATTCTCATTAAACCAATTTTCTTATTGATGCTTTTAATCACCTGTTCAAGTATTCCTTTGTTAGAATGATATGAATGACGACTTTCAGATTTTTTCTATAAATAGAAACAGATAAATATTGCATGTCACCTGAGCGGAAATCATTAATACAAATAATGCGAAAGCTATAATAATCCCATAATCTATGGCTGTGATCTTTCCACATTTCACTTCCAATATACCACATATATCATTGTGTTCGACGCATGATTTGTTTCATCAAGGTTTTGGGCCTATTATAACAACTATTGTTGGATGCTTACCGTTACACACACCGAGTTTATTTGTATTTGCTTTATTACTTAATTTACATTGTTCGAAATCAAAAATCTGTCAGATCAATCATCTGGGGCGTATCCAGACCTCAGTCTTGGGGGGGGCGGGGGTAGCGGGGCATGAAGTTGTGTGTGCTTTCGCCATTTTTTGTAATAGGTACCTTGATGATGTTGATGCAAGAGATAAGGAAAATGTTAATAGTGTTAAAATAAAAAAGGAGATATTAACAGCCAGTGAAACAGTGGAGTATTAGGTATTTTAGGGGATGAAATAAAAAATATTTTGATGCATTAATCAATTTTAATTTTACGGAATACAAATAATATGTAATACGTATATCATCCGTGAACATTTTATTGGCACAGCATACAAAATTAAACGATCATGAACACTCACCAGTCAGGTACCCTACAACACGTACTCTATTTTTTTAATTAGTGTTTTAACTTTTCTAGTCGGTGCAACTTTCAAAACAGGTAATTAATGAGTTAGGTAAATTTTTGTGATAAGCTACCACGTTGTATAGGACATTAGAGAGGTTTTGAGCCACTAAAAATTGGGACGACGCTATCCGTAAAACATTATTCTTAGCATGCGCATAAGCGTGTGCCTTGTGTACAGTTTTTGTAACCGGAATCTGTGACGTGTATCGTTGCGTTATTCGACAATTGACATTAACAATTATTGGACCTATTTGATTCTAACTTAACCTCACATTATGATCGATTTGGTCGGAAATGTCCAAGAAATGTTACATGCAACAAGTAAGCACCACAAGCAGAAAATGGATCACAAGTAAAATAAAAAATAGGTTATGAAGGATCCCAGAAACATGACAGTTCAGATTTCACTACCATGCGGTTCAGTCCCTTAATGATCACACGCTGTTGCCAGAGACACCTAACTTTGTAGCTTTTATTGGATAATACTGTCAAATAAAATTGACGGAAGAAAACCTGATCCTTTTGTACAATGATAAACTACAAAATAAGTATTGTTGTTATCAAAATCATCACGGTTCTTTTCTCATTGCCGCATAGTGGTTTAGACCTGTCAATACCGCACGTAATCATATCGTACCATAACCTTCCGTAGCTAACGTACTACTTTATCGGTTATTCGCCGATTCGGTTATTTAGGGAGAATTGCACATGCCACAAATAGCCGATAACGTGCAATAACGTCAAGGAACCGGACGTCCAAAAACTCTCTATTCAACTGATTATATAACAATGGAAATATATTAGATACGCATCACTGTAATAATGCAAAACAAACCCTTTTATAATTTAGTTACTGCAAAAAAAGAGTTTTTTTTCAGTGCGACAATTGCTTAAATAAATAAGTCAAAGTTGAATCGAGTTTTTTTTTCGAAAATCTTGTATACGCCTGTGTCAATCATCATTTATTCGTAATTCGATTCAGATTTACCGTTATTATCTATAGAAACCCCTTGAGCTAATTTGGGACTCTATATAATTGTTATTTGAGTAATTGATACACACCGTCTGGAGACAACGACTCTTATACAAGCTGTACCGTATCATACCCTGCAAAACAGTAGGCACCCTAATAAACAATATGCTTTTAGTCAGATCATTCCAGGTTGTCACAAGCTCTGAAACCAGCAAAGTGAGACATTTAAATAACGGATACCCCAAAGCTCCGTTCTATATCCCTCGTCTTGTTCAATATATGTTATACCATTGATTAAAGTATTTAGGGGAATGTGTTAATCAATGGTTATACCTCGGACCTTCCTCAGTTATTCTTCCGGAAATTCGTATATGCACATGACCTGGCTCTAGCGTACAGAAATACATTTTAGAGTCCACACTAACAAAACGACCCCAACTTACTGGTTACCAACACTCAGCCAAATACCTCCACCTTCCATCCGTCGAGAAAATGCCCTCCTGAAAGAATTTAACAAAATCAAAACAAATCCCTCCTGCCAATCCACCAAGATATACCTGATCTCTCCTTGCGCAGATTACGGTCCAGAAAACCACCAATTACAATAGCTATTCAACTTGAGTACGATGGCTTTAAACCTGCAGTTAAATAGGCAGAAACTTGGACGACCCAAACACCAGAAGAAGTGAACAGTAATCTAACTGATGGTCAAGAACCCCCTCATCCTAAACAGAATTCGCACGTCGCATGGAGTGTGCGCTGATTCGTTGTTTAAACGGAACAATCGCGAATCTCCACGATGCGACTGTGGAGCGGAACGCCAAACTGTCAGGCATATAGTGCAAGAATGTGGTTTTAGGGCATATCCAGGCAACAACAAGTACTTCCTCCAAGCCAAAGCATCAGCCGTAGAATAGATTTCCAGGCTCCATATAAGCTATAGCCTAGTTACTATTTAGATCGCAAAAAACCAATTTCACTTTTTTACGACTTTTTTCATGTGTCATCATCATCATGATCATACGCTAAATGAATAAAATCACAATTGATGGCACCGAATGATTACAAGCTGAGCAAAACAATATCAGGTGCCCCTCTAACAAACCTACTACAGGTTCGCAATATCAGGGTATGCATAAACTGTGAATGAAATTCTCTAATCCAACATCTAGTGCCACAACGTGTATATGGTATGGCAAAATATACGATATACATCTCCATAAAAATAAAAAATGCTAAATCTGACTGTCCAATTAAAATAATTAGGATTAATTGGATTTTAAAAGCATTTCCTGATGTTTTGACTGTATTTGAAATAGCAAATTGCTTGATAAAATTACTGAATTCAGAATCTGAAATAATTTGGAAATTACGAGTAATTGACAGATCGATGATGGATCAGAAAAGCATCTCAAAGGTAAGTTTCAGAAGCTACTTAATATGAAATAAATCACCATTATCTATTTGGCACCATCTGTTCCTTTATCGTCGTTGATAAAAGAAGCACTTTATAGATACAGGGTGTCCCACGACGATTAAGACAAGCACACTTGGGGTCTAAAGTGTATAATTCAAGAGCTATAGGTACTTAAAGGACTGTACCACTACCATTATGAAACACTACCAAAGTAATTTAACTGTAGGTGTACATGTTATAATCAATGATAGTGGTACCATCCTTTAAGTACCTATAGCTCTTCAATTAATCACTTTAGACCCCAACTGTGCTAGTTTGTTGCAATGGGTTTATCGGGAGAAACACAAAGTCACATATATACAGGGTATCCCTTTAAAAATTTTGAATCGGACGTCGTGACCAAAAACAAATACCTCATTGGGTGACACAGTAATAAGAAAAGATACTATATTTGCTCTAATTTATACCTCCAAAATTATAATTCGCTACTACTGCCCAGTTCCGATATATTATTGCTTGTCTTAATCGTCGTGGGACACTCTGTATAAACATAACCACATTAGCAAATATTGTTTCTTGCATAAATTCATCTGCAGCACCATTTCATAGGTTTATCAACCTGACAAAAAACTGGTAGAGGCATCTAAAAGTTATACGTCCTCAGCTTCAACTTTAAATCGAACCACCTGTTCAGATTTCAGCATCTCGCTTCAAAAAAAAAGCAGAAACCTCAACAAGAAGAATTGTTAAGCACGCGTATAAGACGCTTGTTAAAGCCAATCGGAATGCGGCTTCTTTTTTTCTGATTGCATCTTCCGATACATTTTATCTTCAATCCAGGACCGTCATAAGCATAAATACTTATAAAGAATATTAAATTTAGCCATTTGAGAACTTAGGATGATGAGTATGAGTGACGGCAAGCAGCCTCATGTAACTAGTGACTCATTCATAGATTAGTAGAATCGTTGAATCTAAATTCCTTATCAAATCTTCATGTAAACTAATCAAAGCAGTATTGGGTTTTTGAAAGCAAAAAATATATTTTTTTGTGATAAAGGAAAAGATCATCAATATAAGTTTTATAACAAAACTATTTTTTTTCTTATTTTTTCGCAATAATTTAAAAATTATATCGAAAGAAAAATTGATTTTTGAATCCAATACCGAAGCCATGCCGACATCTCACAAGCAAAGCCAAGCGTGTGTGATGTCAGAATGTTAGTTGTCACTAACGACGACCTACTCCGATACCTATCCGGGTTCGATCCCAGGGCTTGACAACTTTTTTAAACAAAATATTTATTGATATGCTTTTTGCAAATGTTACATAATTTTTTTACAATCGAAATAAATATGTTTTTGAATCAAATTTTATTAGAAGTTTTACTTGTACTAATGCAAAAAGTAGGTACAGGATACAGGAGGTACAGTATACAGACAGTAGAATATTAAAAAACTCAGTGGAAATGAAATTGTTCGTCAATATCAATCGCAAAGTATTGATCTGACTGCGATATCAAGATTGAACTTAATTCAAAAAAGTAAAATTAATATTAATTATTAGCTGGGAATCTGAAAAAAAATAATGGTAAGTACGTCGTTGGTGAAAACAAATATTCTGACGTCGTAAAACAAAAGAAAAAAATAGTTTTGTTATAAAACTTATATATGATCTTTCCATTTATCACAATTTTTTTCAAAAACCCAATTGCTATGCCATAAAACCAACTTTTGTTTAATCAAAGCTCTCAAATCTCAGTAATAATAATTACTTAAGACTTTATTGTACAGCTTCTAACGAACAAAACAAAAGAAATGTTGATATGATGAATAAGAATGTATTTACTGTTTTAGTTAGGGTTTTTTTACGGCTCTTATAGGATGATGATTAATTATATCCATCATCCTTTCCCCTGCCCCTAAGTCTACGAGGCTTTGGAAACCAAACTTCTCGCTCGAACTCTCTGATCACAAGTTTAGATTTTTCTTATTTATGCAATTATACACTTTTACTTGCATCATCGGGCTCAAGATAAGTTGAATCTCAAGCCATTTATCTGAGTATTATCAGCTTTCAGCGAGCGTCAATGCCAGTTTTATCTGATCCTCTATCAATCTGCCATATTCTAGTCGATGGTTTGGGGTATGTTCCTCGTTAGAACAGTTTAACCCGCATTTTGAGTTCCCACTCTAACCTTTTCACTTCATGTGACTGAAATCTATTTTATGTCCAGTAAAAAATACTCTTAACTAATCTAGTCTACCCTACTGGTTCATATCTCGGAGTTTTTTGTTCCCATGTTTCCATTTGGTGAATTCGTCATCTTATCATATCACTTCGATTGTCTGTTAACAGATTAGTCAATACCCAAGTACAAAAAAGTACTAAACTACATAAGTACTGAAGCAGCAAGCAGCAAGTAACGATAATTTTTGTTTATGTGGCCTTTACGTAGACCGAAGTCCAATACATCAAAGTTGCTATAAACTAACCTAATGTAATCATGGAGGAGCTTTTTGCAGTTCTACATGTTGAGTTGAGTGGCTTCCTTCTATAGAACTCGTAGAAACATTTATTTATTTATACTTTCTGATTATCTCACTTTGAACATATTGTCCAAACTTCTATTCACTATATATGTTTGCAAAACTCTCTTAGTGACGTTCTAACTAAAGGTAATTGTCTTTTGATATCCTTCTAACTTCCATTAACTAGACTTCAGTAGGTAGGTGGTTTGGAGAATTCTCCTCCTATTTTTCTTAAGTAGTAGTTTTATTTTAGCTAGACGTTAATGTTATAGCTTATTTCCAATATGTAGGTAGTGATCGTAACAATAATTTATGGTAATACTAAATGAATCATTTTCAAAGTGGGGATGCGCACTCCAAAGGCTTGCGAGATAAACAATAGTGGGGCGCTAGGCACAAAGGATCTGTGTGTAAGTACCAAACCAACTTGTTTAATTCAGTCTTAGCTTTTCAAAAAATTAATATTATTTCACCCTTGAACTTAGCCCTGATTGGCAAAATTGTGAAACGCAGGGCCGTGGATTCTTTTTCTTTGCACAAAGAGGGAGTGATAAAAACTGTGATCTATATCATGAAACAAATGGGAGATAAAAATGTTTCCAGTACAAGAATAACCTTTATAAATTAAATTCGTTCACATTTGACTAGTTCATTGTACTTTCATCAAAATATCCCTTAATTACATTTATTAATGTATTCTTTAATCTATGGTACAATGAGTAATATTGCATATGGCAAAGCAAATTCTCAGTACACATATTAAAGCATTTTCTATTATGAAATGAGCTGAAGCCGGCCCTGACGCTTCGGTCTGTTCTCTTTGTCTTCGTTGTGAATACTTCCCATGGAATATACGTCAATACGAAGTCTCTAACGACAATTGCATATGAAAAGAAAAATATTTCTGCACCGGTCAGCCTTAGGAATGCCCTAAAAGGCATCGAAAGGACGTTGTCTCTTTGCCAGCAGACAGACCGACTGAAAAACTACCATTTCAATGCTATTTATGGCGCAAGCAGGAAAACATCCTTATCCTTATTTCAGTGGCAGCTACGGAATTTTCTTGTTTGAGGGAAATTATAAACTTAGACTACTTAGAATTGTTCAGAGACCGCCGAGCCTTCCGGACAATTGATGCGTCGCCAACCCCCCCCCCCCCCCCCAACCCACTGGTAGACAGAACATTTATTTTTTGTGACATTCCAAAAAAACACATGTATTTACTAAACTGACAAACTGACCCTTGTTTGTATCCATCTGGATTTTTTCTGGCTGCTTTCGGGGTTTTTCTGCAAAATTTTAAAGAGAAATCAATTAAATACAATTTCACTTGCTTTTCTTTTGACTACTTATTTTTCGGTTCTCTCGCCTCATCCATGAACTAATTAAGAGAATTGCATTTGTAATGGTTTTACTATTAATCATAAATTCACCTATTCAATTTCCGACCAAAATATCTAGACAAAGTGCCAAGGGTGTGGTGCTATATAGTTGGAGTATATAAATAATATATACACTATAATAATTATAAATTAATAGTTTTTTCCTTTAATTTTACTTCTCATACCGGTACGTGAGGGGAGTATTGTAATCGCGAACATTTTTGATTTTGAGATAATACGCTTTTTGGGCATTTTATGATATCACGACACTCACTTCCGTCGGACTGTCTGTCGGTCTGTATATCTGTCTGTATGCCAGTCGGTCTGTTGGCGTTTTTCTAGCCTTGTAATCGCAGTAACCGCTGCTGGATTGTGATGAAATTTGGGTAGCTATATGCTGTAGAGTCGTACCCTAAATGCTGCTATAATTTTGAAAGTCAGTGCATCGATGACAGAGTAATTAGCAAAAAACAAAAAAAAATCAAATATTGTTATGTCCTTAGACGTTTTAGGGGTTCCTGATCGCTTTCTACTTCTTTTTTTCAGGTGGGGTTTATAAAACTTAAAAATTTGTTGTAAGTGTTCATAATAGACTGTGCATTGACCTGTGAAAGAAAGGCATAGCCTATTACAGAAACCAAGAGACTTAAGAATTTCCTTATGTATGCATATGAGTGTAACTATAGATCGTTCTGGATTGTGTAACGTGGAAATTATTGAATTGATTTTCATGAAAATTCGGCACAGTATGATTGCCTTGGCAAAGATGGAGAGCGCGTATGGTATTTAGAAATCGTGTCAGTGGCGGCGCAGCTATATTCAAAAAACTCAAAATATAAAAACAGCTGAAACTTAGTTTTCAGACGTTTGAGGGGTTCCTGATCATTTTAATTTTTTTTTGGGTGGGGGTGAAATTGGGATGGTTGTGGAGTGGGGTGTTGTCGAACTGGAAAATTTGTTGTATTCACAATAGACTGTTGGTTGACATGTGAAAGGAAGACCTTGCCACATAACACACTTTTCTTGCGGGGAGGCGGGCGATGATTTGGTTGCAAGGCCATCTGAGACTATAGCTTCATGGTATGAGAAAATAATAAACTGGTATCACCGTAATGTGTAGAAACTGAGTCAATCAAATTGGCTTAATTTTTTATAGAATGTCTTGGAATGTTGTTAGTCGGATTATTATCTTTTTTTGACATCATGAAATGTTCGGGTAGCTCCGTCAAATGCCTATCCCAATTCCACAGCTATTTCAATTCTTACATTATATACCGGTATGCTGCAAAATACTTCATAAAATACTTATAATCTGTTTTTGATGAGGTGCGCTAGCCCTTCTGGTTAAAAAAGCTGACGAAGGAATTTTCTGAGATAATTGCCCATCTCCATAGACAGGCGGGGAGGAGAGCACATGCCAAAAACCAAGTGTTGGTGGGGGTCTCGCCCTTATAATCTAACCTAATTAAGTATTTAAAAAATATCGTATTTAAAACATAAAGTTGCGGTTCATAAACATAACACAAGATGGCAACTTTCACATAATTGCGCAGGTTTTATGGTAGTATTTCGGTTATGACAAAATATCTATTGATTATCCTATGCCCACGTCAAAAGCTCAAATTTGTATATATGTATGCATCAAAACAGTTCTCAGCCGGTTGTCAATCTATCAAGCTGAAGCATTTTTGTATATCTTCTTATGCTACTAAATATGGTTTGCGTCATTATCTCTTATTGTACTACTTTTTCATACACTAACTACATGTCTGTCATACTAATCAGCCCACAATAATCATAGAAATATTAATTTATCAGAGATTCAGTTCCTTATAAGGAGATTGTAGTATTTCACTAGTTTACGCTCCCACAAGACTCGTTCCGAGAACTGCCCTTGCATTGCTAAACAAAGCAATTCCGGTCTTATCATTTCTTGCTCATTACACTACCATACATACGTCAGCATACATAATTTCACATAGATATATATGTAATATACATTATTTATGAGTTAACGCTTCCCAAAAATGTGATTGTGAATGGGACAAAATCTTTTGTGTGAAATTTATAATATCTTTATGAGAAAGTAACAGAATATAGATATATGAATAGGAAAAACCTTAAATCCTTAGTAGGTCTGTACATTGGTCATTGTATATTACGCCACTTTATGGTGGTTATAAATACCAAATACTGATCTGCATGCTTATTTCACTGCCACGGAGTTATACTCCACTACTATACTATATACTATATATACAGGGTTACTGGTAACTCGACCACTTTCCTGCAAGAGGTGATAGAGGGACTCAAATGTAATAGATTTAACCCCCCATACGTAATTCCGAAAATCGATAGTTTTCGAGATAATTAACATTTAATGTTTTTCAACCAAATGTCCAAATTTCCACACTAGATCCTAAACTAAGAAAAAAACCTGTTGTTGATTCTGATAATTTGTATTTAAGTATTTAACTAACACATACACAAAGCGAACTTAGTATTAAAATGTTTCAAAATACTAAACAGTTCCAAACTAAATACAAATATGGAAATAATCAACAAAATTTTTACATTCACCGTGAAGGAAAATTATCTAGCTCAAAAAAATTATACAAACGTTGAAAAAATCGCTAAAAAAACCTTCCTACCTAATAACCTTTTCAGAAAGGTAAACAGCAATGCAGTTACATACTAGAATGTTTGCAAGTGCGGTCGATGATTTGATCCAAGTAAAACAAATTAAATCTACTCTAAGTTTCTAGAGGTCTTGCTCAATGTGTTGCCTTTGATTTCGGATACAAGTACGGATCCGCTTCCTCACTTCGGTTTTTGTAACTCATGTTGAAAAAGTTCGTTTCATCTCCTCCGCCGCATTGATAATTTTTTGCCTTAGTTCGTCAGCAGTATTAACTGGAGTCTCGTAAACCAATGCCTTCATGTGACCCCAGACGTAAAAATCAAGAAGTGTCAGATCTGGACTCCGCGCAGGCCATGGGATGGATTCACCCCTCCATATCCATTTGTTCGGGTATGTGTTGTCCAACAACTGCCGAATTGTTATACGGTAATGTGCTGGATAACCATCATGCTGGAGTATCATGTTGTTGATGATTCTGTATTATGTTGATAAATTTTGTTAAATAGTTACTTGTGGTTATACTGTCATTCTTGTCATTGGAATAGGCCATCAGATAAGGCAGTTTAAAAATAATTTGTTTGACTGGTTTTGTACCTATCTTTTTTTGAGCTAGACAATTTTCTTTCACGGTAAATATAAAAATGTTGTTCTTTATTTTTTAAATAATTGTATGTAGGTAGTTTGAAACTGTTTACTATTTTTACACTTTTAAATACTAAATTAGATTTGCATATGTGTCAGTAAAAAACTAAATTGGAAATTACTAAAATCGACAGCAGGGTTTTTTCTAAATTTGGGATGTAGTGTGGAAATTTGGACACATCGTTGAAAAACATTAAATGTTAATTATCTCGAAAACTATCGGTTTTCGAAATTACGTATGGGGGGTTAAAACTATTGCATTTGAGTCCCTCTATCACTTCCTGCAGGAAAGTGGTCGAGTTACCAGTAACCCTGTATACTATACTATACAATACTCAGTAGCCTTCTCTTATAAAATCAGTGCCGCATAAAAACCTATACTTGTATGCGCATTTATTTTTCCAGTGAAGCGCGGCTTCCCGCCGTTCTGGAAAGTATTTCTATTTCAAGAATACAATAATTATTAGTAGAGCTTGAATTAACAAGAACCAAGACATCGACATTTTATCATTGGTTATAGGTAGTGTCTGCAGATGAGGGTAAAATTCTGGAATTTCGTTACTTTGTTTACTTTTTTATTATTAGCAATAACGTATGAGAAGTGTTAAATGAAGTCACTTGACGCAATTTTTTTGTTATTTAAGAGATAATTTCATTAAAATGTCAAAATTATCAGTAAAAAGGACTACAAAGAGAACATATTAGATATTATGGAATGCTGAGACGTATTATGTACCCTTCTGCATATATACTGACGTATAAAATGAGGCACTAAAACATCAGCGGCAGAGGACATGAGGTGTAAGTGGCAGCCTGGCAGCATGTAGGTTAGGGACACAAATTCGCCAATACCATCCAATACTCTACACAAGGCATAGCCCGCATAGCCGTCAGAGTGGCATTGTTTGTATCACTAAGTCCAAATAAAGTAAAGTAATATGGATACTTTACTTCGTCGACACAGAACAAACTTTAGAAAATTATAAAGTTGTTTTATCCTCGGTCTATTAGTAGTAATAACTGAATGACATATGCTGACTACAATTAGAATTGATCTTCCTAAGAAATAAAAATATGTTACACTGTTTTAGTCAACACAATTTGATGCTTCATATAATTTCTGGAAAATACTCTGTGCTCTAAAAAAATGCCCAAAACGAGGTTTTTGAACAGTTTTTCAGAGAATCAGACAGACAGAAGTAAATGAGCTTTTACCATTCCATTATTCATCATTACTAACTTCATAAAACATTAAATAAATTCAGTAAAATATTCTAAATCCTATTTTAGCGTACATTTTACGCTTATCAGTCTCATTTGGAAGAAGACAAACTCTCAACTCAGGGAATAAGAGCTGTACCTCTTACTTTTAGGAAATGCACATAATATCATATCTAAATCATCAAATCGTCAGTCAGTACATATCGACAACCTAGATAACAAAATACGGTTAAATTCGGCGAAATCCGAGTTTCACAAACTATTAAATATGATTCACTCCTTTATTGAGAACAGCGCTAACAATAATAAAAAAAGATCAACGAACCTCAGTATCAACAATACAGTCCAGCTCTGCGGATCGCTTATAAACAACGCATCATAAAATAAAATATAATCGGTACCTCGTCTCAAAGCCGTTTTGATCTTGTTCTGAAAATGAAAGTACAGCAGCAGCAGGAGAATAGCGCTAGCGGAACAAGACTGTCAAAGACTCACTTTCATACGATATGGACATGTTAACGTGGTTCATCACGTTGTCTAGTAAGCTAAATCCGCGAGAGGGCAGCATCTGTACACAACTATTATTTATTTCGAAGCTCCTCCTAGTTTCTGCTACGAATACAGAAAAGAGCCATGGCCGCGACAGCAACGTTGCCAAGGATGCTCAAAGAAGCACCCGACGGGATCCCCTTGTCCGATAACCTTTGTGGACACCCATCCGACACCCGTACCGGCAACAAAAAATCTGCCGGCTTGTCCCTCAAAGGCAGCAGTAACAGCACACGTGGCCGTCCGTATTCCATCATTTGGGATATGACCATATGAGTAATCTGTAAACTTTGAATTGGGGAAGGGCTAGGCTTAGGAACTGTTGTATTATTTCGCAAGTGGGCATTATACAGGAGGGTTTGTGTATCTTATTTTCGGATAATTGGTATTTTGTTAATATTGATAAATTTTTTCGATGTATGCATGTATGTCTTTGCTGGAAGTTTGAAAATTTCATCAGATATAAGGTTGACGGTTATTTTGGTTATGTACGATAGCGATTTGAAAACATTTTACAGGGTGTGACATGTGGTTAAAAATGAAATTGAATATTAGTACCTAGTATTTTTAAGAATTTATAAAATGCAAATTCTGGCTGTTTGGCTGATGGGTCAAAGAAGATGAGGAATACCTAATTCGAAAATATGTACCTATGTAGCCAGGTAAAAAAGAGCTAAAATGAATTGAGATGCTTGGTGATGGGCCGTAGGAGCAAAATACATTTGCATATTAGCATAACATATTTATTGTATACCTACCTACTACTTATTACTTCCACACAATCACACAGGTGAGATGAGTAAGTATTGTAATTGCGAAACATTTTTCGTATCGAGATAATTATGCTTTTTGACGTTTTGTGGAGTCATCTCAGTAACCGCTGCGCTGCTACAATTTTCTGTCGGAAAATGAAATTACCAGAACAGCTCCTAATTTCTTTTTTTAGCGTTTTAGGGGTTTCTAATAATATTTAGTTTTTTTCGGTAAGGAGCATATTAATAATTAGGATCGCGGATCGCCGGGAGAGTTGCTTGAGGGGCGAGTTGCAACCATTTTTGTATTCATATAGAACTTATGATAAAAAACAGGCCCACTCGACCATTGTATTTGAAGATATACCTGTGGACGTGGATGTGGACAAACATCAGCGGACTATTATAATGTATTATGATTATCGTAATTTCAGTACCTAGCTACTGGACCGATTTTGATAGCGTTTAGTACCCCCACCCTTACCGGCATGTATACTTGCAAATAATGCGAGTCTATAGAAATTTACATTATTTGGAAATTGAATGATAATATAAATATATATTGGAAAAGCGAATCAGTCATTTTACTTTAGGTATACCTACGTTTTATTCATTTATTATTTATTATTATTTTTTTCAGAGTTTAATCAACTATAAAGATATTTGCGATACGGTGCGCAAAATTCGTTTAGCCCGTCGTTATGCTCGATCCCATTTATGATGCATGTGGCGTTTAGAAAAATGCATCGGGCACTACAACTTCTGGTGGCCCGAGCAAGAATGACATCAGATTTATTAATTTCAGCAGTACATTTATGTTCCTGAAAAAAGTAAAACCTGAAATAGTTAGCTAGAATTTAAAGATTACAACCCTTCAATTCATGATGATACCTATATCAAAATGTAACAAAAGTTAAAACAACGTTTCGTAAAGTAAGGACACATAAAGATTATCAACAACTGAGGTGCCAAAAAATTCAAGCTTTCAGCACTCGAATATGAACAAATAGAGAAACAAATGAAAAATCTGAACAGTGACCTGAGAATATTCAGGAGAACATCTAAAGTGATCAATAAATGAAGCAACAATGAAACAATGAAGGCGAACTACGGGTAATGCAGACAAACCACCAATACCAACACTCTGAAGAGCAGTCTCCAGAAAACTAAATAAATATTCGGGAGAGGAATAGAAGACAATGTCTATATGTCTCAGCATTTACAAATTGCAAGCAAAAAATCAAATTATCTCTGTGGTATACAGCACTACCTCTACATATAAAAAAGGGGTCCGCGGCGGCAGCTTTGTAACCACCACGGTTACGTACGGGCGGGTCGCTCTTGGCGGCGCGGCGTCACCTCAAACGCTTTGCGAAAGCCGCCGCGCCGGCCGCTACGCGCTATCACTGCTCATGCCGCTCCACGCCATACGTCTGCCGACGCCGCGCGGCGGCAATGCGACGCGAGACATCCCTCAAACAAGAACTCGCCTGGAAGTATGCTATGATTTCTTATTATTTGACCCATGGGGCACCGCTCAACTTGCTAGGAAGCCACAATAATATTCTAAAACTAATTCATGTATCATTTTACTTCCCACACCGATAGGTGAGGGGAGTATTGTGATCGCGAAAATTTTCGATTTTGAGATAATACACTTTTTGGGCGTTTCATGATGTCTACATAACGAAAATCCACGTCACTCATTTCCGTCGGTCTGTCTGTCGGTCTGTCTGTCTGTCGGTCTGTCTGTCTGTCTGTCTGTCTGTCGGTCTGTCTGTACGCGTTTTTGTGTCCTCGTAATCTCAGTAACCGCTGCATGGATTGTGATGAAATTTGGGCAGCGATATGCTGGGGGGTCGTAGTAGGTAATGTTCTTATAATTTTGAAAATCGGTGCAGGGGCGGCGGAGTAATTAGCAAAAAACAAAAAAAATTAAATATTCCTCAAACTTCGTTTTTAGGCGTTCTAGAGGTTCCTGATCATTTTTTACTTTTTTTTTGGTGGGGGTGAAATTGGGGTGGTTGGGGGGTGGGGGGTTGTAAAATTGAAAAATTTGTTGCTTTCATAATAGACTGCCCACTGACCCATGAAGGAAGACCTAGCAACATAAATAACTTTTTTAGGTCCATCCGAACATTGCCTTGCCTATTACAGAAACCAAAGGACTTAGAATTTTTTCTGGTGTAAACATACGAGAGTATTGCTTTAGATCCTTCTATATTGTGTTACAAGGAAACTGTTGAATTGATGTTAATGAAATTTTGACACAGTATTACTACCGTGGCGAGGATGGAAAACGCGTATGGTTTTTATAAATCGTGCCAGTGGCGGCGCAGAAATAATAAAAAAAAGTAAAAATATAAAAACAGCTCAAACTTCGTTTTTAAGCGTTTTAGAGGTTCCTGATCATTTTCTGCGTTTTTTTTGGGTGGGGTGAAATTGGGGTGGTTAGGGGGTGGGGGGTTGAAAAACTGAGAAATTTCTTGTATTCATAATAGGGTGTAGGGTAGGGGCTGTGAAGGAAGACCTAGCGACATAAATCAACTTTTTAGGTCCATCCGAACATTGCCTAGCGTATTACGGAAACTAAGGGACTTAGAATTTTCTGTATACATACATACGAGTATTTATTGCTTTAGATCTTTTTGTATTTTGTAACGTGGACACTATTACATTGATTCTAATTAAATTTTGACACAGTATTATTACCGTGGTGAGGATGGAAAACGCGTATGTTTGTTAAATATCGTGTCAGTGACAGCGTATATAGCAATAATCAAAAAACTAAAAGTATGAAAACAACTCAAACTTCGTTTTTAGATGTTTTAGGCTGTCCATTGATCTCTGAAGGAAATACTTAGCGGCATAAGACAATTTTAGGGGAGGGAAGGCTGCCGATGATTTGGTTGCAAGGGGATCTCAGACTAAAGCTTCATGCTATGGGAAAATAATAAACTGATATCACAGTAATGTGTGGGAAGTACTGAGTCAATCAACTTGACTCCATTTTTTTGAATCGATATATCATTTGCTTTACCTATTCATCTAAGATACCGTGATGGCACGTGGATAGTTGCACAGGTATAAGTGTTTTCCAGTTTTCAGATAGAATGAAAAAAAAAACAATCCTACATTGCTATGTGAATATATTATGTAGACAATAATGTACCTATATATGGTAACATCACTAACATCGCTTATCACATAATATCGGCACATAACTCATAAACACGTTTCCAGTAACTATTTCCTGGAATATCCTTCTCTTTGACAGTTTGGCAACAAGGCCGGTTATTTCTTGTTATCGGCCGGCCTAAAGTTATCTGTCTCACTCTAAGTAGGACGGATCAGTGGGAGGCGTGTCGGAACCGATTTTTTGATAGTTTTTCATCAATCTTTCCGTTATTATTAGAGATATCGAAAAAAAGTTTTTTTTATTTGATTGAATATCTAGGATTGCGTTGTACTACGCTCAGAAATTTCGTAAAAAGAAATAAATTAAAAAACTAAGCAAAGTAGCTTTTTGAAAAATCAAGTTTTTCAAAAAAGCTTTGCGTCAGTCGAGACATATTGTGTCACTAATTATAAGAACAAAATTAGAAAGTTCTAGTATCGGTACATTTTGAAATATTATTGAAATAAAATTCAAGAAATCTAGTACAAAAAATACCCACAATCCTCGAAAAAACTATATACATTCAACGAAATACACCCTCTTAGAAGGCATGACAATATAACATCAATAAAAAATAGCTATTACTGGAAATATAAACCGTTTATAAAACGTGACGAAAACGTGACGAACCACCTTAAGAGTCTGAAATTACTCGTAAAAAGATAAAATCGCTATAGTATAATAATGCTTTTTTAAGTAATGCTTTTGTGATAGGAGACACTCGCTCTCGCTTCACTTATGAAACAATTATGTATCACAAAAGAAGATGGGACATGCAGTGTAAATACAGGAATACAGTATTCAATAAGATTCATAAATATAATTCTCTCAAAATACCTTTCTTTAAACTCAACGCTCTTCTTCACATTGCGAAGATATCATTTTATTATTTTCCCATTACATGAACCTATATAACATCCCTTTGCAACCAATTCATCGACCGAAGGTAGGGCAGCAATCGGATAAAGCAGAAAAGTATATTATGTCGGGCAAAGGAGAGATCACTACGAATACAACAAATTTTTCAGTTACACAAACCCCTACCCCAATTTTACCCCCTCTAAAAAATCTGGAAAACTAGAAAACTAGAAAAAAGTACCTTCAAATCACCTAGAAACGAAGTTTGAGCTGTTTTCATGTTCTTAGTTTTTTGATTATTGCTGCCCCGCCACTGGCATGATTTCTAAAAACCATACGCGTCTTCCGTCTTCGCCACGATAATAATACTGTGTCAAAATTTGATTAAAATCAAATCAATAATTTCCAGATTACACAATACAGGAAGATCTAAAGCGATACTCGTATTTATACATCAGAAAATTTTGAGTCCCATGGTTTCTGTAACAAGCAAGGCAATGTTCGGATGGATCTGAAAAAGTGTATTATGCCACTAGTTCTTTATTTCACAGTTCAGTGGACAGCCTACTAATTATAGATACAGCATTTTTTTCTGTTTTATAACCTCCCACCCTCTAACCACCCCCATTCCACCCCCACCAAAAAATTTCATCACAACCCATGCCGCGGTTACTGAGATTACGCGGCTAGAAGAACACCAACAGACAAACAGACCGATCAAAATGAGTGACGTGGATTTTCGTTATGTAGATATCATAAATCGCCCAAAAAGCGTATTATCTCAAAATTGAAAAGATTCGCGATCACAATAATACTCCTCTCACCTATGGATGTAGGAAATAAAACCATATTTCCCTTGCATAAAGCGTTTTCGATTCCTATTTTACCTAACAATAAACTGTTTCCAATCTTTTCTAAAACCAGTACATTAAGGTTCGTACAAATATGCGCGCGCGCAGTCTGTTCGCTTGATTTGTACGGGGTTCTCAAGTAGCGCGCGCGCCGCTCGCACACCGCGCGTCGCGATCCACCACCTGTCGGTTAATGAATGGTTTGTATGTTCGTCGCACAAATTTGGACGGGAGCGTAATATATTTGTGATTTTTGGGCGAGCATATTCAGTGTGGATCGCATAAGGTGACGCGCAACGAACGTGCGGCGTATGCAGTAGCGTAACTTCAAATTCGGGGCCCCGATACTTCCCGGGGCCCCCTGCAAGAAATTTTCCTAAGTTTCTTTTTTCATAATATGTTATTTATGTAAAATATACAGGGTGAGTCACAAGTTGATTCTTTTTTTAAACAGCGTGTCGAAGTCGTTAAAAGAACTTTTATTCAAAAACTGAAAGATAAGCGAGTTACAGAATCATAAAGGTAAGTCTGGACCCTGCTCAGGAGTTGTGTATCAAGGCGTACCTAGTCTCTTTATGTTTAGTTTTTTGCTCTAATTTTTATCTTATTCTCAGGCATTGTACCTGTCAATTAGTGCACAAGTCACATTCAGTTTATCGTAGCTAATTCTAGATTGATAAATACTGAAAGTTGCGTGCCACTTAGGCACTTAGGTATTACCAATTTGAAATTAACAAAGTTAAACAGAAAGTGACTACTGCACTATCTGACAGATGCAATGCCTAATCGATAAGACAAAAATTCGAGCAAAAACTAAACATAAACAGACTAGGTAGATACGTCTTGATACGCAAGCCTAGATTTATATTTTTTATTTCGGATCTCTCTTATTTTTCAGTTTTCTAAAAAAATGTATGTGAAAAACCAGTTTATTTCAACGACTTCTATATACAGTTGAAAAAGTATCAACTTAGGACTCACCCTGTATTATGAAGAGAAAATCCTGGGGTTGTGGCCAAAATTTTGGAAAGAAACACAGGTCACTGCATAAAGAAGACTGCCAAGCTTTCGCAAAAAACAGCAATGTGCTGTGAGTCACAGACTCTCAAATGCAGTTCTCAAACAAAAAACGTCAAAAAGTATTTGACTAATTTAACTCGGCGTCTTCCACAACTCAGATCACACAAACAACCAACACATAAATGTAAAATACAAAATATACAACGACCTTTACATTTTCAAATAACCCAAAAAGTTACAAAATTCGTGGTTTGAAAACACACATTTTTCGATTCAAATTTTTACTTCCCACACCGATAGGTGAGGGGAGTATTGTGATCGCGAAAATTTTCGATTTTGAGATAATACACTTTTTGGGCGTTTCATGATGTCTACATAACGAAAATCCACGTCACTCATTTCCGTCGGTCTGTCTGTCGGTCTGTCTGTCTGTCGGTCTGTCTGTCTGTCTGTCTGTCTGTCGGTCTGTCTGTACGCGTTTTTGTGTCCTCGTAATCTCAGTAACCGCTGCATGGATTGTGATGAAATTTGGGCAGCGATATGCTGGGGGGTCGTAGTAGGTAATGTTCTTATAATTTTGAAAATCGGTGCAGGGGCGGCGGAGTAATTAGCAAAAAACAAAAAAAATTAAATATTCCTCAAACTTCGTTTTTAGGCGTTCTAGAGGTTCCTGATCATTTTTTACTTTTTTTTTGGTGGGGGTGAAATTGGGGTGGTTGGGGGGTGGGGGGTTGTAAAATTGAAAAATTTGTTGCTTTCATAATAGACTGCCCACTGACCCATGAAGGAAGACCTAGCAACATAAATAACTTTTTTAGGTCCATCCGAACATTGCCTTGCCTATTACAGAAACCAAAGGACTTAGAATTTTTTCTGGTGTAAACATACGAGAGTATTGCTTTAGATCCTTCTATATTGTGTTACAAGGAAACTGTTGAATTGATGTTAATGAAATTTTGACACAGTATTACTACCGTGGCGAGGATGGAAAACGCGTATGGTTTTTATAAATCGTGCCAGTGGCGGCGCAGAAATAATAAAAAAAAGTAAAAATATAAAAACAGCTCAAACTTCGTTTTTAAGCGTTTTAGAGGTTCCTGATCATTTTCTGCGTTTTTTTTGGGTGGGGTGAAATTGGGGTGGTTAGGGGGTGGGGGGTTGAAAAACTGAGAAATTTCTTGTATTCATAATAGGGTGTAGGGTAGGGGCTGTGAAGGAAGACCTAGCGACATAAATCAACTTTTTAGGTCCATCCGAACATTGCCTAGCGTATTACGGAAACTAAGGGACTTAGAATTTTCTGTATACATACATACGAGTATTTATTGCTTTAGATCTTTTTGTATTTTGTAACGTGGACACTATTACATTGATTCTAATTAAATTTTGACACAGTATTATTACCGTGGTGAGGATGGAAAACGCGTATGTTTGTTAAATATCGTGTCAGTGACAGCGTATATAGCAATAATCAAAAAACTAAAAGTATGAAAACAACTCAAACTTCGTTTTTAGATGTTTTAGGCTGTCCATTGATCTCTGAAGGAAATACTTAGCGGCATAAGACAATTTTAGGGGAGGGAAGGCTGCCGATGATTTGGTTGCAAGGGGATCTCAGACTAAAGCTTCATGCTATGGGAAAATAATAAACTGATATCACAGTAATGTGTGGGAAGTACTGAGTCAATCAACTTGACTCCATTTTTTTTAGAAGGTCCTTGTTTAGTTTATATTTTACACCTATGTGTTGGTTGTCTGTGAGACCGGTGTTGTGGAAGACACCAAGTTAAATTAGCCAAAAAAATTTTGACGTATGCTGTCTTGCCGGATTTTTCCATTTACTGTGGATACTGCACCGACTTTTGGGGGTTTAGCTTAAAATGCAATACCGTCCCACTTTTTCGATGATAGGTATGTGTCATTTGTAAAAAACTCTAACATACAAGGAAAGCGACTTTTTAATTTAGTCCTTTCTTGTTGCACAAACCATGGCGCTTGAGGACCCTGGGCTTCCAAGACTACGGGGCCCCCAAAACCACGGGGCCCCCCGCAGCTGCGGGCCCTTAGTTACGCCACTGGGCGTATGCACGGCGCGGGTTCGCGGCGCGCAGATTTGTTCGCACATTTACCTTGTATTATTTTTATTAAAAGTAACGTCATCAAGTACATGCAATAGTTCATAAAATGGTTACTTGGCTACTACTGGATTACTTTTCATAATTTTTGTTTCCTGCCACTTCCTTTTACTATTTCTATTTTCATTTAGTTACACTCTACCTTCCTTCATTTGTAATCTGGAAGGTTTATTTTAAGTATAAAAAAAACATGAAAGTATAGAGCAATGGGTTGGCGTTGCGACTGTGTCGTCTGTACTTGAGGGTAAAGTAATGTTGTTCAAAAATAGATGTTGGAGCCCAGCTTCCGCAAGCCAGAGATGTAAAAATACCACCGTAATCGTTGTTTTAGAGCTAACAGCTGAGAACGACAACGCAGGCTAAATGAAAAATCGAAGAGTTACATACATAAATACTTGCTACTTCGTTATTTAGTCTTTTCAATCGAATATTATATATCTGTCCCTAACACTATTCATTGTTTCGTATTTAAAAGGACTGTGTAACATTTAACATTGAATTAACCTGAAGCTATCAATCTATCATGTAGTTACCATAAAATATATTAACTGCATATGAGTGTTGAAGGTTGTACAAGTAAAAAGGTATTATGCTTCAGTGCTTGAAATAGAAAATACAAAAAATGGTGACAAGTAACTTCACTCAATACTTACTTACACACATATTTTCGATGCTAATCAGATATCAAAATTTTAATCCGGTTATACAAATATTAAAAGTGCTGTTGAAAATGTTCAGTCAACCGTCCCCTTGCATCTCCCACTTAGATTTAAAAAAAAACGGAAATTGTAAGGAAGCTCTAAGCTACTTAAAAATGAATTTTGAGCGCTTTATTGTATCATTTGTTGTTTGATTACCACTCCGCCTAAACTAACAAGGTTTTCAAGAAGTATACGAATCTATAAATGTAATAGATATAAAGAATATTGGGTTTCATTCTCAGAAGAATGAACAATAGTCAAGAAAAAATATATTCAATGGGTACAGTCGAGGGCTCGCGACCGGAAGGTCCCGGGTTCGATTCTCATTAGAGGCGAAAATTTATTTCTGGTTTTTTTCAGTAAAAAATAAATATCCATAAAAAACCCATCTGAGCCTTCACTGTTGGCTTTTAATTAACAGTACTGTTCCTAGAGTGGCGCCGGGATACAGTAGCAAAGCCTACGCAGAACACGAGACTAATGACCAGAGCGGTCGATGCCGGTGACACAGAAGTAAAAAAAAGAAGATATTCAAAAGATCGGACGGGTTCTGATAATTTTTGTTTGGTGCTAATTACTCCACCGCCAATGCAAAGCTTGCAACAGGGTGTCCAGATATTCCACCAACAACGCTTGACAGGTGATAGACCTCACATTTTTATGAACATTGAGATGAGAGCATGTAGCCTTAAAATGCTTAACTTTCAAGATACAAGAGTAACCTGGATCAGTGGAGAGCTGCCAAAGAACGCCCCTGGATGACACCTTCTGAAGAGATGACGCCGGGATCTGATGAGTGCTGGAGCGTATGGAGATCCCTTAATAGACTCCGAACCGAAATGGCCAGGTCTAAAGAAACTCTAAGAAAATGGGGCTATCTGCCAGCCTACACTCTGCCATTGTGGAGAACCCCAAACAACAAGACATATGCACCACCCGTCATGCCATGCCCAATGCAGCTCTGAAGACATAATGTTATGTTGACCCACCCGAACGCCATTGACGTAACCCGCTTCTGGGCAAAAACTGTGTAATCATTATATACATAGGTGTAAAGTAAATTCAACCACCACAGTTTTAGTATCATGACTAGAGGGCGCCACCTACGTCACAAAACTTTTTTCCGGTTTGATGCATCAATGCGAATTTTTAAAAAAAATCGTTGCCTCAATATGTTTTACGTAAAAAAGGTATACTTTAAGTACTTAGAGGTAACCCTTTTCGAGAGAGCCTTTATTGAAATGTCCAAGGCATCCCAATTAATTGTAAAATGTGATCGAAGGAAGTATCGGTATTCTGGAAACGAATTAATATTATATCAAAAAATATGTTTCATTCAAACATATCTAATTTTGAAATAGGTGGTGTTGAATTTTAAGAATACTTCGGTAATGGGTATGTAAAAGTCTGAGCCTAATAAACATTTGTGCGGAAATACCGATAGTTCAGTCGCATTGGAAATTCCAATGAAGGTTATCTCGATAACGGTTACCTCTAAGGACTTAAACAAAGTATACTTTTTCCACGTTAAGACATATTGAGGAAACGACTTTTTTGATACTCAAATTGATGCACCACACCGGAAAAAAAATGATAATTTAAATGAGTTCAATGTGCCGTAGATGGCACCCTCTATTCCTGATAGCAAAACCGTGGTTGTGTCATTTTATTGCAGAATAATTGAGAAAAAACCAAAATAAAAGTAAAGGTTTGACACCCTGTATCTTGAAAATTGAGCATTTTAAGGCTTCATGTTGATAGAAAAGTGAGACCTATCACCTGTCAAGCGTTGTCGGTCCAATATATCTGGACATCCTGTAGATACAGTAAAGAAAATGAACGAAATAAACGAAACACGTATGATCTGGAAATTCGAAAATTCATGAAGTGGTGGCAGAGTAAGCGTTTTATGATGTCTACATAACGAAAATCCATGTCCCTCATTTCTGCCGCGCGTTTTTCTAGCCTCGCAATCTCAGTAACCGCTGCATGGGTTGTGATGAAATTTGGGCAGCGATATGCTGTGATAAATATTCTTCAAACTTCGTTTTTACGCGTTTTGGGGGTTCTTGATCATTTTCTACTTTTTCTTGGTTGGGGGTGAAATTGTTGTAGGTATTCATAATAGGCTGTTCACTAACCTGTGAAATAAAGACCTAGCGTCATAATACACTTTTTAGGTCCATCCGAACATTACCTTGGCTATTACAGAAACCAAGGGACTTAGAATTTTCTGATGTATACATGCGAGTATTGCTTCTGATTGTTGTATTGTGTAACCTGGAAACTATGGGATTGATTTTAATGAAATTTTTACACATTATTATTACGGTGGCGAGGATGGTAAACGTTTATGATTTTTAGAAATCGTGTCAGTGGCGGCGCAGCAATAATAAAAAAACTAGAAATATAAAAACAGCTCAAATTTAGTTTTTAGGCGTTTTAGGGGTTCCTGATCATTTTCTATTTTTTGGATGTGGGTGAAATTGGGGTGATTAGGGGGTGGAGCGTTGCAAAACTAAAATTTTTTTGTATGCATAAGGCTCTTCATTGACATGTGAAAGAAGGACCTAGCGACATAATACACTTTTTTAGGTCAACTGGAACATTGACTTGCCTATTACAGAAATCAAGGGACTTCGATTTTTTTCTGATGCATGTTACATTCAAGTACATCGCTTCACATCGTTCGGTATTGTGTAACCTGAAATCGATTTTAATGAAATTTCGATACAATATTATTACCGTGGCGAGGATGGAAAATGCGTATGGTTTTTAGAAATCGTGCCAGTGACGGCACAGCAACAATAAAAAAAAAAATATAAAAACAGCTGAAACTTCGTTTTTAGGCGTATTAGGGGTTCCTGATCATTTCGTTTCATCCAGCTGAAGTTCGGAGAATAAAAACTGTGTCGTTCTAGTTCCTACGGAGGAAGATGTAACTATTTACTAGAGTTTTTGTGTCGGGTTGTTTTAGAGGGCAGGCGGGCGATGATTTGGTTGCTTCATGCAATGAGAAAATAATAAAATGATATCCCCGTTATGTGTGGGAAGTATTTTGAGTCAATCAACTTCACTCCATTTTTACTTTTGAAAATAAAACCAGCAGCTACAGAGAAATAACAACAAACATGAAAAGCACCGAAACTATGTTTTTATCCATTTTAGTTCAATTTTCAAAAGGTAAAAATTGGGAACATTGTGAAACAATATCAACATCATATAAAAAGTAAAACGAAAAATACATTTTAAATTTAGACGCTTTCTCGATATTTGACCACTTTCTCAAGATGGATATGGGGAAATTTGCAGGGAGGGTAATTATTTGAGAGTTGAATGGTTCAGTGTTATTATCAAACTTAATTTTAAGACAAACAAGTTCGCAGTTCCTTTGGGGGCAGCCTAAAATTTTTTTAGCTCCACCATCGAATAGGTACTTTCCGCAATTCAGATTATCGTAGCATAGTATTTTTCTTTTTTAACTATAGTATGATTAACGCTCACTCTTGGCCATAGATAAATACATGATTTTCATTAGAATAACATGAGTTTTTTATGAACCCAAAAATGTACCGAAAATATCGAGTCAAACTACTTGACGCAATGTTTCGTATTGGCCATAATCATGTAAGTCATCTCTCAGCTTGTGTACTTACACTTCGCATACACTACTAAGTCAACATCTGGGCATGGATGGGGCTCAATTATAATAATGAATTGAAAATATGTATGTTTTCCGTAGCTACAGGAGAATGATAACTAGAAAAATCGTGGAAAATCCCCGCATTAACAAAAATAAACTACGACAGATGTATACCACTCCATGCACATTATGCCCGGTAGCTTGTACTCAAAATAACCGGTATTGTATTGCGTGCCTCATTCTCTTGCTCGACGTCGTCGACGCTTTTACTCTCACCATATCTACTGGCGTGAATCATATAATTCATACTTTTTATCGATTTCCGCTTAAAATCGAACAAAAACATGGCATCGGCTGTCACTAGGGTGGTGCACAGGTGCGAAGACGCTCAAGAAAATGAAAATTTAGGTATCTGTTCCATTTCGCTTTCTTCTGCTTTGCTTTCGCTACTCCCCTTTGTCTAACCTAAAACGCCTGCGCATCATTACGTCAAAATGCTTATTTAAGATGTTAGACCTGTGCCTAAAATGTACTTTACACGGTCAAGAAATCGACCAAATGTGTGACCTTGAAGAAATGCGTGAAGAAATTGACAGAAACGATCCCACAATTTATTGTCATTTATAAAGTTCCACCAACACTACAAGAGCTGTTACGAAGATTGTATTGTCGCAGACCCAAATATCCCTAGAATTCCCCAAAAAATGTATTCCAATAAATTAGAACATATTTTAGTATTTCCCGACAATTTTAAGCTTAATGCGCTGAAAATCGGAAATCCAAGTTCACATAACCATGCAAATTATGTATTTATCCTAATGGACAATAAAATACCATCCAGATTGTATTACTTTTTAAAGATTGTGTGATGAACATCATAACCTGTTCTGCACCTCATATAAATCTGTGTCAGTCAACAAAAGTCGTAAATGTAATTTATTAACTCTTTTAATCAGTGAAGGGAACTGTGTTTGAAAACGATACTACGAGAATTCTTTGGAAAAATATTTTGGGATATTATACTTGTTTCATTATTAGAGTGTATTTCATTCAATCTACGTGGTTTCAACAAAACATGCAGTTAAGAGGCATAAAATAGGTTTGCTTAAAATATAAAAACCTTACTTTTATTTTCAAATTACAAAACGGACAGGTTGGTTCGTTAGCCACGTTTTGCCTATTACTTCAGCTTACAAACAATCAAATAACATGGCAAACAATTTTTCTTTGAAAAAAAATAAGCAACTTTTGCAACAGTGCGACTGGGCTGTAAATAACAGTCAGCTGGCAACTGTTTAATTTTCTAGCATCAACATAGGAGGCTTACACAATTAAAACATACAATTAGATCAGTGTAAAGCGGGACAAAGAACATGGCGTCGTCAATTTCTAGAGTAGTGATTAGATGCGAAACTGCACAGGAAAATGAAAGCTTAGGTATTTTAATTCAATTTACTTTATTTTAACAGTACGTAACAGGACATTAAATATGATGTATTGTGTAGATTTTTGTTTATCCTCGTAAAAGAAGAAAATGTACGTCGGCGATAGACCGATATGTTGCACAACAGAATGCTTTTGTAAACAAACGACGACGACGGCATCGACGCCACCCGATTGGTGGTGATAGCCCATTAATAAATATCAACCCCAAAAGAAGTTGAATATACGTGGCAGTGATAGGTTTCCAAAGATTTTTTGTGCTTATAATTCGAAAATTAATTTATAATTAAGCTGCAACACAACTTGTTTACGTCGCAAAATGGCAAATCTCTTTTGATTGCAGGAAGAATAAACCCAAAATCAATTACAAAATGTATTATTATCTAACTTGAATTCTCGAGTCGTTTTATTAGTGCTGAAATTAGCAGTATTTAGTCCACATTGCAAGCAACTGAGTAGATTTTAATAGCACCTAATTGGCCTAAATACATGTTTAATTTCCTTGCTCACTGAAATAGTAAACTGAATGAAAACATCTTGCCAGGAAATGGATTTACGTGTATGGCGCTACACACCATCTGATGTGACTTTCTCATCGCTATAATTGATTATGCAATGTTATACCAGTACAATTATATCGAACAAGACGAGGTGAAAACACAACAAACGAAAAAATAGTAGTACGTTGCTAACGGTTTTTTTCTTCCTGTTTTACGTAGGCTGCTCCATAAGATATTAATTTTACATAGTGCGATATGTATTAAATAGATCAACTTGTTAAATCGTTTCACTGTTCCACGATCTAATGAATTTCTTGATACTCAAGTTTTTTTGTTTGCTAAAAATCTCGTCGTACGCTTCTATATAATTTTCATTTCTTTGAGCAATGTTCAGGTAAATTTCCTTCCTAGGAAGAACTAGATTATCCGTATTCTAAACAGGGTTGTAAAAAAGCTTACAGAATTGACCTACCCCAATCTACGCGACTTCAGAATATTTCACTACAACGAGGGTTTCATTATTTAGCTTGATTTTCAAGTTACCTGACAAAGCATTTAATCACGACTACCTAGTTTTTCTCAATACTCTCTAGTACTGATATCAAACTTGAGCTTATATATAGCCAACCACAAAATCGTGCAGGATTCACCTTTATTGAAAAAACTAAATCCTATTTTAAGAAATATCGAGGAGTAATAAAACAGCAAAAACCAAATTAACTAAAATTTTTTGAGTCATGGGTTATAATGAAGAATAAAAGTAATATAACAAATAGTATATCTCTAGAGATGTAAAAAAGTCCCACTTTCGAGAATTTGACTTTCAAGAGCATGCGGATTCCATGATCAAACATTTTATACGTCTTATTAAACGACATTTGATTTAATGTTGACACACCGACACCTAAAATCTCTTAGATCTGTCCATATATATTTATCAGTCATATAATATTAGATTTTTTACTGGGCTAATATTTTCTTCAGTCGTACGACTTGTCAAGGGGCTTTCTTCATTAAAAACTTCCTCTTTGAAATCCTTTATAGACGGTAGACACGGAAGAACAATTCTTAATCCAAGGTTTTAGACATTGTTCGAAAGTATTCTTGATACGACAGTCCACGTTTGTACTTGTGATGTCCCTTCTTTTTAACATAAGGTCAGTGACATTATCTCTGGACGCCCTCTTGTCATCCAAATTAACCCAATACTCACGGAAAGTAATTGTTGCTCCTAAACAATGGTAATAAATACCATCGAAAGTAATTAAAATTAACAAAAACCTAACCATCAGCTACAGATAGTCTAATTTTGTACATGAGCACATAATATGACGTGGTAACCTTTAATTTCGTCAACGCTTGGTATAGCGATCCGGTGGATCTTTGCTCTTAGTTACGGTCATGTCGGTCTTTCAGTCTATCAGGTCTGGTTACCTAGAGACTCCAGATACCAGACAACTTCATGTTGAAGTAAGGGAAGAAAAATAAAGGAAGCAAGGAGAAGAGCAAAGAAGAGGAAGTTCGTTAGGTGGAGGCTATACGAGTATAGCTTGACATAGTCGATTTGAGTTCGGTAACTTTTGGGTTTAGCCAAAAAGGACGTGTTAACTTTCGAGAAATCTATTTGGCATCCTTATTACAATATAAAATGGCATCATTTTAACTAAAATACTGCTGATATTTTTCGCAAACAAATAACAATTTCTCCTTTTTGCAGATCTGTCCAACTGCCAATTGATGCAGGTCCCAGATGCAGTATATCACCTCATGCGGCACACCGAGCTTAAGACCTGCGACCTGAGTGAGAATGACATCACAAAGATCCCGCCAAAGTTCGCAGAGAAGTTTAACCTTATCACCGATCTCAATCTATCCCATAACCAGATGGCCAAACTTCCAGACAACTGTCCTGAGCTTGGTAGTTTGGAAAGGCTCGATATTTCCTACAACACCTTCATCTCAATGCCAGACTGTATATTTAAGATTCCCAAGTTGAGGTACCTGAATGCCAGTAACAACCATATAGTCGGTGAGTATAACTTGTCTCTAAATAAAAAATATCACAAAAGGCAAAAACCTATCGTACATAGAAAGCTCTGCGAGGGAGTATGTTCGCAGTCACAGGAAATTTAAAAAATGGCATTTCGAAAACGCTAGTTGGAGAAGAAGGTACACTTAGTGATAATGAACCTGTAGGCCTGTAGGGCTTCAGTTAGTTTTAATACTTAGATGGCTCTTGGTATTACGATCATGGAAAGCTCAATCCAACGTATTCCATAGTAGCATGCATGAAGGTCGTTCAGACTAGCATGTCTGAAGAGTTGTTACAGGATTGATTTTTGGAGGGATCCAATGGTGAATGAGCAACAGTGGGAAGCAGCGGGGTCGGGGTGCTATATTAGCTTTTTTGCAGCTGGATTTATTGAACTATTGTTAAATTGGAAATTAATTATCCTTCCAATCCACATAAGATAGTTATAGAACTGTTTTAGCTAAGGCCATTTTTTTGGAGCAGAATAAATATTAATTTGTCATATAACAGTGTTTGAGTTTATGGTTTTTCAGTAGGCTTATACATTTTGACAAGTGACCAAATCGATTACCACAACACCAGAAATGTCACTTTCTTCAAAATGTCAATCAATATTTTTTTATACATCAAATGGCTTTAACATCTCTCCAAAGGGTTTTTACAAAGTAGTTATCAATTTTAATATATTAAAAAGAGGATCCATCCACAGGAATATTTGCATACTAGTTTTCCACAGCGCTATAATATGTATTAAGCGGATCAGCTTGTTGAAATCCAATACCTTAGAAATTTGTTTAACCTTGAAACTGTTCACACACACTCCTACATACATTTTCTTCCACATAATTTTTGACGTTTTAGGAAATTGCTAGAACTAGATTTGCTAGTTTTACGGGACGAGATTTTTTGAATAACAGAAGAGCGCATGTCCAAAACTAGTGAAATCTAGCTATACAGCATATATTTCACGGTCTCGCTAGGGATTTAAGTTTTTTCCTGCTCATTCCTGTAACATTCTCATTTAGATCCGGTAAAGATGCCTTAGAATGGGAATTTTTATAACTTTATAAGTAACAACAACGAAAGAAGTGCTAGCTCCCCTTTTCAGCTAAAAGTTCATCTGCTTCGTTTCCTTTAAGTCCAGGTATTAACACTAGGTGGATTTTGATTCCGTTCCCTATATTACCACGAGATTTCTTGCACCTCCAGACTACTTTTTATGTACATTGGACGGATTTAAGTACTTTGAGCATGGCTTGACTATAGGGAAAATTTTGTATAAGTCTTGTGTTTCAGTTGTCGTTCTGCGATTGTTCTGGCGCACAATTCAATACAATGCAGTTTCGGCTGAAAAATTTATGAACCTACTCATGTAGTTTAGATTTTCAAGGAAATGCACCCCATAACCGTACTTTTTTTGTCTCATCCCCTTGATCCCCATCCAATGCCTTTTCTATATTTCCTTGAAAATCGAAATTTATTTCACAAAAAGGTCTAACATTTCTAAGAAACCATTTTTTTTAAAATCTGACTCACTTTATTTGGCGGACTGTTTTATTCTCTATTAAGCGGCGTCTATCATTAGGGATTATTAAATATGTTTATTTCAATGAAGTGCATGCCATTCTGCAAAAGTTATGATAATTTTAAATAGAAAGAACAAAAAATTTAGCATATTTTTGTCGATAAAATGTACTCTAGTTTCGGCCAGTTTCGTTTGTGCACTTTATGCTGGGACATCCAGCATAATAAACAATGACTAGGTATCCAAACAAATACTCATTTCTTTAAAGAATCATCAAGCATTAATTACAAATCTGTATTCGCAAAGCATTATAAACAGTGAAGTAAACTTAATTTACTTGAAGCATCAAGATGACTAAAGGCATGTTTTTCGATTTTCAGATGTAGACGTAGACTGTTTGCTGAGCGCCCCCTCTCTAGAGACTGTGGACCTGACCAACAATCCTCTGGCACCCAGGATTCACGATCAACTCTCAAAAATCACCAACATTAGAATACTCCTATCACCGAGAGAGAAAGAGGACTGGGAAGATCTCACTATTTAAATCATTAGCCTATATCACTGTTTGTGAACTTTTTGTATGCATTGAACTGCCAATTTGGATCGAGAGAGGTTTGAAGTGGTACTGTAAATATGACGGCTGTACGTAGTTAGACCTGATCAAGTGTAAACTAGATATGACTGAAATGTGGGACAAAAAACTTTTAACAAAAATTAAGAAAATCCAATTACTAAGAAAGCTGTAACTTTCAAAAGTAACATGCTCCAAAGTATTTTTTGCTAAAACACGAATGCAACAATCTAATGCTTGTTACTAACGTATGGAGATAACTGCTTGAGTAGTGTAGGTAAAAGTCGGATGCATTTAGATCTACAGCTAGTAGTAATGTTAATGCCACATTGGTACTCATTTTTAAATTTGTTATAAATTTACATTTATCATCAAATATATGGAGGCAAATATTTATGTAATGAAGCCGAATTGCAATTCATGAACGAAGTATTTAATAAATAACAGAAATTATAGAGAATCTAAGATTATAATATTCAACCTTAGAAATTCGCATTTTTAATTTTTTTTAATGATTCTTATAGCATAAATATGTTGGCGAATAATATACATCTAACTGTAATTTTTAATATATAGCATTTTTTATAATAGAACTAACTAATGAAAAGTAGTATCGGTCATCTTGTATTTTAGATTAATTTTTGTGTGGTACAACCCCTAAAACATAGAACAACAAATTATGGTAACTCCTTTATTCAGAATCTATTTCAAAACATAGCTTTGCTTATTTGCTGCTTCTAAAAAATATATAGATTGTTTTCACTATCCCAATCACGGCAGTATGATGGCTTCTAACATTTTTTTACAACATTGAAAGCTATAATTTATCATTATTTAAATAGAGTTTATGTTGTAATTTAGATTAACCATTTAATCCAGAAGGACTCATACTCAGTGCATTCCACATCAGTTTATTAAAGATCAATACTAACGTGTTTCTATATCATCAAAAAAATGACCCTGTGTATTCCCTAAAGGGACAAGAAAATTTAATTTTTGACAATTGTTTAGTGTCTTACATTTCAACGTAATTATTTATCCATTGTCTTCTTTCCCCATACTGTCCCATTTCTCATGGCAAAAAGGCGCTAGATGTATGATGGAGCCAGATATAAAGCGCTGTTTTAGTCTCTATGGAAGTATTTTATATTTTATTCACAGGTAGCTGAGCTATCTGAAAAGATGTACTAATTATGGTACTTATTTTCAAGTACTTATTTTGTGTGAGAATTTTTTGTACTGACTTAATCTTGTATTATATAATGAGTAATGTGTTGTTTATATACTCAAATGTGACATTTTGTATAGAATTTGACATGGATATTGGCAGACGCATCTAGTCATACTGTGATAGGGATGTGATGGAACGCAATCACACATCTTTTTTTAGTGATTAGATGTAAACCATTCGTGAAATGTCAAATAAAGACTTTTGAAATATTAGTGTTTTGAACTCCCGTCCTTATTTTGGCGTATGTAGCAATAATTCAACATTATTCATCTCGTACCCCTGGCTGCAGTGCAACAAAGGTTTCGCAAATGAGCAAGTGAGGTGGTTAAAACTGCTAACTCCTATGAGGTGAACTAGTAAGTGTGAGATATTGAAAGAAAAACTGCTGATTAATTTTACCAAATACAAATTCTCACTATATCAAATTATTCTTACCGCTTTACCATTTTGACCCACCCACTCATTTGGAAAATTGCTGAATCACAAAAAGCTTTGAATGATGAATTATTTACAAATTTCGAAAAACAATTTGAATTGTCATTTATAATAAATATCTTTATTTAATAAAAAGTGTTGAACTTCTTAAGCATCTCATTAGGGAACTTGAGAAAAAATTTAAATTCGGGAAATTATATCTAATATATCTGTTTATATCGCACCCATAGACATGCCACCGACAAAAACTATCTGCTTCATTTCAAAGGTTTAAATATGCGGCAAAATCAAATAACTCCAAGCTGTCGAAAAAGCGTCGTGATTGGTCGTGACGTCATACAGTACAATACGCCAGCGGTATTCAGGCGCCAGGCGAGGTGATTCACTTGAACCCTCCTTTTCCGTATTTTTTATGGTCAATCTCCCGCAAAGGCTGCAAGCCTATGGCGCTGTAGAACCGCTGCGAGAGGATAAGTGTCGGTGCACGGTAGATTTGAAGCGCTGCAGGTTGTAGCCGGCGGGAAACAAATTCCCCGGCAGCTCATTCCACAGCATCGAAGTTCTCCAAAAAGAAGGAATGCTGGATGAGACTGGTTCGAGGAGGCCCGCGACCTGGTAAGGATGAGCGCACAGAACCTCTTTAGTGTCCATCGTTCGGACGGTCTTGGGTGTTATCTGGGAGAGCTTGTTCGAACATCTGTGATAGAATCTGTAAAACAGGGACAGGTCAGTCACCCATCTTCGAAGTTCCAGACTGTGGAAGTCCTTTGTGAGGTGAGACGTGTCGATTAGTCTAATTGCTCTCTTCTAGATAGTGTCCAGAGGCTTCAGAAAGTGCTTCGGAGCACATCCCCAGACATGGAGCAATACTCCAGCGATGGTCGGATCTGTGCCTTGTAGAGCAGCAGTAGTTGCTCTGATGTATACAGCTTCCTACTGCGGAACAAAACTCCAAGCTTCTAGGATGCCCTTTTATCAATACTGACGATGACAATTATTGTTTTGATATCTACGTTGATCTGTGAGACGTGTTGCTGCCTCCGATGCGTGTACCGTCTCCTGGGATGATAGTGCCCTGTAGATCGGATTGAATGTTATTTCCAGCAGCTCGTTGATGTACAGCAGAAACAGTGTAGGGGACAGGACAGATACTTGACCTTGAAGAACACCTACGTGTATTGGAAATACGTCCGATAAACTGCTTTAGACTGCAACAGAGATCCGTCGTTCAAAAAGCTATTGAGCCACTGGCGCAGGCCAGGTGGTAGTCCATAAACAGCAATTGTTGCGTTTGCAGTTTTGTTCGTTCTTGTTCATTCTCTGTGTAATCTGATTGTATAAAAACTTTGTTATACCACATTGCTGTTGATGATAACCAATGTAGGAAATGCTAAAGGCCAGTCAGACAACTTACCATAGACATGTTTATGGTGGAAAATTTCATTGAAGATAATAAAATAATATCTCTTGGGGAAGTCATAGGCGTCAAGGCAAGCAATGTTAAACGTCTATTTCCTTTTGAATTTAAACTGTTATAGCATGTTAGGCTAATATGTTTAAAAATTTATATTGAGATATTTAAAAATTTACCTACATGGTACCTGTGTTTTAAAGACCCTGCAGACTTCCTATTGAGATTCAGTCTGTTATAATCAATCAACTGATTTTTTGGTGATGGTAGTGTCACGAGCATGCTATCTGGACTATATTACACTCAAACATTGTGAATGGTATCTTAGGAAGGATTCAGTTGAAAAGTTTTAAAAAGAAGACTTGAACTTTACATTTCATTAAAAATTGGGATACATTTTTCGCTATCGAGTTGACACTATTTTGTTTTCTATGTAAAATAAATCTTGGCCTACGATAGGTGGCAGAGGAATCTTTGAAACCCTGCGTTCATATATTGAAATGTCAAACTGGATCGGTTTACCATATCTCTGGAAAGTGAAGGATTTGGGTTTATTCAGGGCCGTATATAAGGGGCGGGGCGGGGGGGGGTTAGGGGGTTCAAACCCCAAGCATATTGACTATAGCTAGCGGTTTGACTTTTTTGAGAGGCAAAGATATTATGTATCAGTAACCTGGATGTCAACATGACATTTCGTTGCATTCAAGGCGATTTTGTAGGTTAATTTTGGAATATGATGCTGTCAGTTTCTGTCACATCCGGTAAAATGTCCGGCACAAAATAGGAAATACTGGCACAAAACAACAAATACGTCTCACGACGATTAAGACAAAGCAATATATCGGAACTGGGCAGTAGTAGCGAATTATAATTTTGGGGGTGTGAATTAAAGCAAATATAGTATCTTTTCTTATTATTGTGTCACCCAATGAGGTATTTGTTTTTGGTCACGTGACGTCCTATTCAAAAAATTTCAATGGGACACCCTGTATATTTGTGACTTTTTGTGTTCCTCCCGATAAAACAATTCCAACAAACTAGCACACTTGGGGTCTAAAGTGATTAATTCAAGAGTTGCAGGTACTTAAAGGACTGTACAGCTACCATTATGAAACACTACCAAAGTAATTTAACTGTAGGCGTACATGTTATAATCAATGGTAGTGGTACCACCTTTTAAGCACCTGTAGCTCTTGAATTAATGACTTTAGACCCCAAGTGTGCTAGTTTGTTGGAATTGTTTTATCGATAGGAATACAAAAAGTCACAAATATACAGGGTGTCCCATTAAAAAATTTGAATAGGATGTCACGTGATCAAAAACAAATACCTCATTCGGTGACGCAGCAATAAGAAAAGATACCATATTTGCTCTAACTTAAACCCCCAAAATTACCCCAAAATTATAATTCGCTACTACTGCCCAGTTACGATATATTGCTTGTCTTAATCGTCGTGGGACACCCTGTATAACAGAAAACGTCAAAATGCGTAGGCATATATGGGCATAATAAATTGACTTATATTTGAAATATGACAACGTCGCCAAATGAATGCTGCCGAAATGTAGATGTTGTCTAGAAAACAGATACACAAGGAAAGCCACTCTTGAGGGTTCCTTGAATAACCCTCAAGTATTAAGTATTATTACTCAAGGGATACTTTAGTATTACTCAAGGGATACTTGAGGAACAACTATGAATACGGACCTAAGAGATTACAAAGTAAAGTCTTTTCTTTTGTACATGAACCCCTCCCATGGTCAACGCCTAGCTACGGCTCTGAGTTTATTATTATTTGTATGCACTCTTCCGCGTACATTACAAATATGTAATTTGTTTTTAAATTAGTATTTATTCAACAGCTTAAATTGTTTGGAATTTTTTTTGCAAAAAACTTTTTTTCATATGTTCTCATTTGTCATCATTTCACTACATACGGATAAACAATTTAAATATCATTTAAACTGTTTCTGGAATCGTTCTAGCAATTTACACGCATGTTCCAGGTTATATATTAGAATTTTAGGTTCAATTTTTGCTAAAGTTTATGTAAGACAAAATTTTATTAATATTTGTCATTTATTTATTATTTATTATCTTATCTTAAAATACTTACATCTATATATAAATCAACACTTTTTACTGGCACCACTTTAAGTCAAAATCTGTCATTTTTACCCTCATTTGTTTATAACTTTTATTTTCCCATAAGTCTTGCGCACCAAACAGTTAGGTTTTGAGCCCATAAGTAAATATGACCAAAAAAACTTTTTTTTCGGCGGTTAGGTTACACGGCAGTCTAATAAAAGTTTTATTAGGTGCTTTTACTATCGTATTTTTGAATAATGGCAACAGACAGTACTTGAGGTATTTCTGGACACTTTGATCCATACTATAAAAGCTTCAGATATTTATATACTTCAAAACAATAGATTTACAAGTGCACCAGATATGTAAACAAGAGATTATATCTTATCTCTGCAAGCAACTCATAACAAATAATAATGAATCAGCCTACCTTCGCTTCTTTGCATCTGCATCAATATGATTGGGGAACCTCGTATCAGATATGTGCTATGATGCAGTGTGATGTCAGGGGAAGTGGCGCGCTACATAGGTCCGTTCAAACGTTTTGTCAGCGCTTAGAACGACGTTTTTTTAACTTTTAAGGATTGTTTACATATAACCGAATTATATTATTGGACCAAAGAAAAATCGGCAGGTTCCCTATTGTAAGGTATAATAGTATAAAATATAGTCACACACCTTCAAACTCTATATTATTCACAGTAGTTTTTGAGACTCTTGGCTTCATACATAGCCTCCACATAAACAATCGAGGGACATCAAATATATGATATTCTTCCACTTTTTCAAACATTCCATTTATGCCTGGTGCATGGAATGACTGCATAAAGTTACCTTCTTTATGTTTCTCAAACATTATTCTAGTTTCTATCTGAAAAAAAAAGGATTTCAGCAAGGTGAAATGGAAGGCTCTTGTCTTATGAGTTAATTAAGTCAATTGAACAACTTTATAAACACGGGACAAATACAGTTCATGGATTGGGTGTCAGGTGCAACCATAATTTCATAAACAATTGCCCTGCAAGACATTCTATTGTTTTACTCACATTGTAATGTGCTTTTAAATTAATTTTGCTCATTGGACTTTTTCATTCTTGAATTGCATTAATCAAATTCAACTATACTTCAGATGACCTTTTTAGGAGATGTCTGAATGAAAAAAAGGCAAGTTAGCTATTTATAGTTTATAATGCTTGTAATCTATGCAATAATATAGATAAGCAACATAAAAGCTCTGTGTAGTGGCACCACAGGTATGGATTTGATGTATTTTTTACCTCAAATACAAATTTCTCTAGAGGGATTGACTGTGTATATTTTTTTATAATTAATAAAAAATATGTCTAATACCGTCAATGCAGCACAATTAAAAAAAACTCAAGTCTGTGTATCTTCTGTCTATCAAAATACAAATACAGTTTCCACAATATTGATGCACTTTCAGTCCTTCAATATTTCCTCAACCTCTACACCTGTTGTTATTTATATAAAAAAATATCTTTTATGACATAACATGCAATCAAAGATAATTTTGAAAGACTGTAATAATACACAGACAAAAAATGTGACTTTTAGGTAAGAACCCTATCTTTTTGAAAAAATGAAGTATGTATTTTCAAAAACCTTTTTTTCTTTGCTTATTGAAACACTTATAATTAAACTAGTTTTTATCCCCATGTCATGTTTGTCTTCATTTATGTCAAACTTCTTGCTACCAGTTATACTTTTTGTATAACAAGTATTTATAACATCCACTTCAAAAAAGTATATGATGAAGTATTTCACTTATAGGTCATAATGGGGCAATAACATTACAAATGGCAGAACTTTTGTATTGGTCAAAATTGTATCACCTCTACCATGCACTCTGCTGACATCATACTTGCAACTATCACTTGCTCCACTCCCTAAAGGAGTTTATTAGTGATCAGCAATATTTACCAACCAGGGCTGGTATTCTTGACCCTTCGCATGGAGCGACAGGGCCGTATATAAGGGGGGATTAGGGGATTCAAACCCCCCCCCCCCCCATGAGTATTCCCATGTATGAAATAACTACTAAAATAATACAAAACAAAAACAATCAAAACGCTTTCTCCAAGCTTAGTGAATCATTCTACTACTAACCAATCGCTCGGCGCTCATGACACATTAGCAGCGAGGCAATCTATACATTTTTTAAGCAAATTTAGGGTCCTATTCATAGTCGATACTTAAGGGTCTCTTACGTAAGGCTCCCTTGAGTAATACTCAAGTAACGAAATATCAACATGAGGTTTCGTCGATTCTGTAGGTTAATTTTGGAGTACGGTGTTGTCAGTTTCTGTCACATCCGCAAAAATGTCCGCAACAGAACACGAAATACTGGTAGAATACAAAAAGTGATAACAGAAAACATAAAAATGAGCCACAATAGACACAACTGAGTCACAGTGGAAGGAGGCAGCGCTGCCCCACTCACTTTCAACCTAACCTAAACATCAAAATGCGTGGGCATAGGCATAACAAATTGACTTATATTTGCAATAAGACAACGTCGCCAAATGAATCCCGCCGTCTGGTAGAGGTTGTCTAGGGAATAGAAACACAAGAAAAGCCACACTTGAGGGTCCCTTCTCCCTTGAGGAACGACTGTGAATACGGACCTAAGACATTACAAAGTAGTCTTTTCTTTTATATACAACCCCCCCCCCAAGGTCAACATGAACCCCCCCCCATGGTCAACGCCTAGCTGCGGCCCTGTGGAGCGATAAGGCTGCCTTTAAATGCGAGAGGAGCGAAAATCACTGCTGTTTAGATTCTCACATCCTCTCCTCACAATTGAAGCACTCGCGTCAAATGGGAGTGCTTTCTGTCGTTCGTGTTACTGGTGAATCAATGTAGATAGGTTATCACCGACGATAAGGGTGCCTTAAGTTAAGATTTGTATAATTATTATGCTTTATAGTAGACGATCCTGTATGTATTGGACTATTAGACCAATAAGAATCATAAGAACGTGTTCCAGAGCTCCATCAAGTTGTTTTAAGAGACCCTCTAGCACAGTGTTTTTCAACATTTTTCATGACACAACCCCCTTAGTATTAAAAAATATTTCGTCATTCCCGTCGCTTTTTTTCATGTATGTTAAAAATATTTAAACCGTACAAAACTTTTAGGCGTTTGCCTTATTAGAATCTGCTGGAATTATGTGCCGATCGGATGTTACGCTGGGAGTTCAAGTCTGAACAATTTGATACCTTTTGGTTAAAAAGAGAAACAAAGTATCCGGAATTAACAACCGAGCATTGAAGTGTTTCATTCGATTTTCTACCTCGTACTTGTGCAAATTGGCTATTTCATCATCATCATTCAGCATGCCCCCAAAATAATTACTCATTTTTGAAACAACTGATCATAATAAGATTCTGTTTTGTTAGGTACATTTAAAATGATTATAGAAAATTACTAAGCTTAATTTTTAGGTTTGAAAATAAATAATAATAATAATTAAACCGTTTCTCATTACATGATTATGTTTAAAGAAGCCTCTTGACATGTCCGGGTTTTCGACTCTAAAATCCGGGGTTTTCAAGCATCTTGTCCCTTTCAATGTTAAAATTTCATATGTAAGAATATATGATATCAGTTTCTATTCCTAAATTATTCTGTAGAACACACCTTTGAATTTTGGTTTGTAAATCTAGAAGCTAGTTATATGTATATACAACAGAGGACACTAACACAGTGATAAAATTTTAACAATGTCAGGATGACTTTTTACTGGCTTCTTACTTCACAAGCTCAAACTTAATTGTCATAGGCATAGTTAAGTCCCTGAATCTGGGGGGAGCTTTCAAGTCCCTGGATCTGGAAGGGCTCAAGTCCCCACCCTATTAGATACAATAAATGTAACAGAACAAATTATTTTTGGATTTTTTGGGGAGGGGGGGGCTAATTTCATTGTTGGGGGGCTATCCCCCACCTAACTATGCCTATGTTAATGGTACAAATTTGTACAAGTATTTTTCTCTAGCAAAAAAATAAACATGCACCAGATACTTGCACCAGCAATAATACAAAGCAGATAGGTAGTTTGGCTTTGATTTAAAGGTAGAGTAGCTATAAAGGAAAACATCTTTCATTCGTAACAACCATTTTTTTACTTAAAACTTTTTAGTCTTGTACATTTAATATCAATGAAACCTTGTAAAAATCGTACCAGCACCAAATTTTTGGCTCCACTTACCCACTCCAAACCAGCATACTTCATAATGCTATCTGCTTGCATCCTCCCTCTTGAACAATGTCATGGAAACATCAATGATCAATATTGGCAGCAGAATCCAAACTGGTATCAACACATGATATACTTGTAAATTCAAGAACTTGTATTCTAACTTAAGACATAACATAATTTGGGCTGCAACTTTTAATACAACTATAACCAGTAGCAAAATGTTTTCATTCTTGAACAGGTTTCTAATAGTCTCATGTTTACAACGAATGAAGATGTTGAAAATAGCATTCATAAGTAGGATGACATCATAGATCCACATTGGAACAAATATAAGAAACCAATTCCAGTGAGTCCGGGACTCTAGCCGAAGGCATAATAGAATAAAGAACACCACTAGGATGAACCAAGTGAACAGGGCTCTGTGCATTACCATTGCTCAAAACTGTAGATTGCATACACTGAAAATATATTAGACTTGTTATTAAGGAAAGTATGTTTTGTATTGGTAGTTACCTGAATTCTGAATTTGTGTCCAACAGTGAAGATGCAACGACATATTAAGCAAAGACGATCAAAAGAACTATTCGTCTGCTCTCGGTAAAATCAATATAAACATCCTGACAAAGGCCAGGGGCTTTATCAACATTGTAAATTTGTAAAAATTGAATTGTGTTTTCTTTTGGTTTTCTTGTTTTGGTGTAGGTTAGTTTTTGACACAAAACAGGTTTCTGATGGTTTTGGTGAACGAAATGTCAACACAGATGGACGATGAACCATAGACAAAACTCGTCGACTTTAGGCCTTTACGGAAACTGTGATCGGGTTAACCCGATCAGTTGGATCACTGATCCTGACGTTCGGAAAGTGATCTGGGATCGGCCAGAAATAGGGTAGTTCACTCTTATACAGTAAGTGATTGCGATCGGATGATTCAGATCAGTAGCTGCTTTACTTTACCATCTGTTTTTTTATTGCCAAACCAACTTTTTCGTTGTTCGATGTCCGTTAAATTCATGGAATCATAAATCCCACTTGACAGCTGTTTGACATATAACTGATCTATCCGGATCCAGATCAGTGTTTCCGTAAAGGCCTTTTCTCGTATAATATAGACACTCATCTCTAGTGTTAAAACATTTGAACTGATTTCTGCGCCATCTGATCGGTTGGTGTCGCTACTAAAATTTAGGCGGTAATTTTAAATCGGGGATTCGTAATTCAGTTGCCAGGAATAGCCTCGAATTTAGTTTATAATCTCTATATAAAGCCACATTTAACTTTGAAATACACTATAGCAGTATATGTCAAAGTTATATGTTGCCTCATAACGTGACATATTCTTTTGCGGTGCTAAATGAAATGAAAAACAATAAATGCTAAAAGTGTATTTATTAAGAATTGTATATACATATAAATAGATATTTTCTATTTCGATATAATTGTATACATATATACAAATTTGAAAAAAGTCTAAAAAGTAAATATCTGCTTAAGCTAGTAGTTGTACATAACTTAAAATGCACTGTACTACAAAGAACTTGCTTCTATGTTAACAAATTTGGTTATGGTGTATGGTTCAATGTCAGATAAATATTAAATTCCTGAATAATCAATTCCTAATAAAAAGTCTAATGTTCGTAATAATTTTCATCTTGCGAGGTTATAAAATTTAATATTGAAAGTAAGGTAGGTATACAAGTACTCTTTAAAATGTTACCTTTTAGATGGTATATCGGTAACGCAATATTATGCAGTCTCCTTCGCATCCAAGGTTGAATACAACGTTGGTAGAAATGTTTTTCGCAAATACATTGTACAACTTCTTCTTGTCCATGTTTTTTAATGCATCAATTCCCAATCCATTCAAGCCAGACCTTGCGCACCTATAGTAATGCACATTATCATTTACTTATACAAAGGTTTTTATAATATAAATTTACCTCTTCATCCTTTATAGGTACTGCATCCAGGCAAGCAACAACTAAAAACCAGTTTCGGCAAAATAATGCAAACGCACAATGCAGAAATGAAAAGAAAATAAGAAAATTACCTTTTCTCACGAAAGACGCTTTCAAATTTTTAGAATCCAAATTTCAGTGACAAAACGTGACAGAACATTTTCAATCACGTGACTTTGACAGTTCGGCCAATTTGATTTTGCGTGGAAGTAAAACAGAAATTTTTCATGATCTGGTATGAACTTTTTGTAGTTTTTGTTGAAAAAAAAATGGTGTTATATAAATCCCTAAGCGGTGACCGGTAAAACACGAGGATAAACTACAGAGATAGTAGTGGCATTGATCCGTATACTCTCAAACCTACCGATAGACTTTGTAAACTTCTTATCACAGTTTTTATATGGGGCAGCAATTGAGAGCATTCAAAAGTTTGAAAACTTTTTAATACCATAAAATTTCTGGTCCACAGAAGATACTACACTATTTATGAGAGATGCCTAATTATAATGTACAGCGATGTAGATGTTGTAGGAAGAGTAAGCTATAATTGATTTTGTTGCAACTTTACCAATTTTATCCATATATTTAATCTTTTTTTTTAATACAGTGTACACTTATTTTTAGGTGAGAGAATGTCAGAAATTTAATGCAACACTATTAAAAGCATGAATAATAGTCATAAATGATGAAAGTTCTGCATGTAAGCATTGCACATGTATGGATGGTCTAGAGGAAGTATGCAGCATAGTATAGTTGCCATTTATTCTTTGTTAAAGCAGGACACATGGCAGTAGATGATGTATGCACATCTAAATTATCACTGGTACTACCTTTAAAAAATGCATAATTATTATCTATCTTGTCAGTACTACCTTTGAAAAATGCAGGATGTGTTTCATTAAGTACATAAGTTGGACAGGAGGCTAAAACGAAGGCTTCAGTTGCAGTTTCTAAATTAACTGGAGGAAAAGTGATCAATTTTTGTGATACATTTTTACAATATATAATATATGTATATATATTGGAGGAACATCAACAGTTTACCCAGCTTGTTAATATATGACTGTTATATATAGTGTTCTTATAAACTTACATAGCTCGGATGTTATGTATGAACTATGAATTATAAATAAATAATAAAAGTTCGAATGGGTGGCATTTATTAAAAAAGGAAATTTAAATTCTGTAACTGTTTAATGCATTTTAGCAGCAAAACATCAAAAATCATTTTTTCAGTACAAATATTTGCCGTAAGACTAGTGGGATTATAAAAATCCATAATCATAAACAAAATAAATTTATTCCACAAAGACAAAGATACATGTATATATCTGTACCTATATGTTCGACTCATACAAAAATTGATATGAAAGTAACTACAGTTACTAAACAAAAGCATGAGACATTTTGTTACAGACTAGTGAAAGAACATATCAATTGATTTCCTGATTATTTAGGAAATAACACAAATAACAGATTTAAATATTTGGCTAACAGTTTCTTTCTCTGTATGAGAATATACCTACATAAAAATGCTGAAATGATTACATTGTTATTTGTACATGACCAAACTATAATTTTTTGTTGCATACTAAATACCAATTGTTATTAGATATATACACACAGACACAACAAACTATATTATATATAAATAAAACAATCAAATGTACATTTTTAATTACTTTTATTACGATATATCACAGTCTACAAATTCCCGCAGTTTATAGGTGTTGCATGCTCAGATTGAGTTCCAACTTTTTCTCAGTATATGACTCTTGAGGTTTATATAATAATATGTGGAGACCTTGTCTCAGATTTTAGTCAAAGAGTAGATAACATATTTCTGGAGATAGCTGTACCTGATGTTATAAGGTATAAGTCTATTGTTCCCTTTCGCTCCTCACTGGTGTCTTGCAGTAAATTAATATATCGATGCACTAATAGACAATTTTTGAAACAGTACTGGGTGCTATATCAAAATGATATGCCAAATGCTTAAAGAGCAAGTTAAGACATAGTTTCATCCCCGGCAAGCCAAGCATCCGGAATTGATCTATGAAGTATATGGTCACCCTAGTATTATCATTATCTCCAAGATTTTTCATTTATTTCAAACTGCTCCAATGTTCCTTCTAATTTCTAACATTTGACTAAATCACTGGCCAAAAGATCTGTTTGAGTAGAAGGAGTTGCTGTTTATTTGCTTTAATCAGGGCTTTAATACACTATCCTCTTTGTTACTAGTTCCAGGTACCAATGTCGTCAGATTTAATGCTTCAATGTCCAGCTATAAAAATGATAAATCAGTAAATCCAAATGTTCCCTGTGTTTTCCTTTGGATAAACTTACCTTTTTTACTGGGGCATGTTTAATTGTAGGTCTGTGTCTGCTTACTTGAGTTATTGTGCCTCTGCCTCTTCTAGGGTTATGATAACCTATACTGTGATTCCTATTATTACTCTGAGGTGATTCCTTATCCTAATTATGTGGTGCACCTAGAAATTGATCCATCAGTTAAACATGCAACATTCTATAAGGAACATTATACCTACTACCAGTTATAAAGTGCCTAGAGCAAATTCTGCCATATTTTAGTGAGCTATCACTCAATGGGCCCTTGAGTCTTGAGTACTTCATCGACATTTCGCGGCGCTTTATTGAAAGGAAGATAAGTTTTTTTGCCAGAATTGTTCTGCTGATCTTGTTTCATGGAGTAATTTATCACTGTACATCGAAGGCATTCTTAATATGTAGTATGTTATCATTAGTAAAAGTCTGTAGCGGTATGTTGTAGCCATATCAGCAAGTAACTGAGAAAATCAGAAAAGAAAATACAAAATATTAAGTATTTCTCTCCTCTGTGATAAACTCTGGTTGTCATTTTGACGTAGTCATTGACATTCTAACCTAACCTTAAATGAAAATGAACTGACAGCTTATGTTTGGATAGCGGCCCTCTGGCGCTCGGTGTCACTACTATTCGTACCAAAACTTTGTTTGACCTTGAGCATTTAAGATAAACGGCTATGATGACCATTTTGGAGTATATGAATTTTGACATAAAACGGCTGAGTTTCCCACGTATGCTTCAGCGTGTATACTGCCCCCCACAAAACAGGTACGGTTAAGAAGGCACAATTCCGTGTTATTTCACTGGAAACACGAATGACTTATGTCAATGTCAGCGGCCATTATTTTGGGTTGCAACATGGCCGCCGCAAGGTTGCCAGATGTATCAAGAATTCGAGGCGATGTTGCCACATCATTGCTCAAATCTGTAGATGCTCTACCTTTTTAGGTCAAAATTATCATAATTTTTGATGTTAGCCAATCACTGACTGATTGATTGATGTTTGATTTCAATCAATCAATCAGTGATTGGCTTAAAAATTTAAAAATTGGAGCAAAACAATGAAAATACCTATTCATTCATTCATTTATTTGCAAGAAAATATTAAATATGATTAATATGATTATTGTATGTGTAATTTATAAATAATATAATACAAATTGTCTTGAAATACATTCAAGTAACAATAATAATAATAATAATCTTCTTTATTGAAGTTCCATCAAGCATATGGTTTATGTTTTCATTCCTCACTTCATCTCAGTTTGACCTACAGTGAATAAAGTAACCACATGAAACAGGGTAAAAAAAATTAGCAAGAAATGCAATATGCTACTAAACTAGAGTATTCAAGGTCCATGCTTTTTAATCTTGCACCTGATTACCCTAGTATATAAAAATTTCCACATCACCTCGGAGGTATTGTTCTGGCACATTACCCTTTATTTTAAGTGGTGGTATGCCAAGTAAAAAAAATTAATATGAAACTAACAATCAACAAATAAACAAAAATCTCAGCTATCTCTTCCACTTTATAAAAATTAACATCTGTATTTATGAATACCAACCAAGATAAGTCAAAATAAATACTTTTTATTGATCATGAAAACTATAATATATACCTAATAGTTGTCATAGATAAAAGATTAGAATTAATTGAAATGTAATCAATATCCACAATTTCACAGCCTAGCAAACCTGCAGCGTAACCTATTGAACCATATGGAGCCTTAGCATTTAACTTTGTCAAAACTATCGGATTAAAACAGGAACAAATGATATAATTCTGTGTTATTTATGATTTCAAATTGTACAAACAATAAATAAATAAATTTTTTATTGATCATAAAAACAATAGTAATAGTTGTCACAGATAGAAGATTAGAATTAATTGAAATGTAATCAATATCCATAATTTCATTGTATTCTGGAAACAAATCACAGAAATGCTTATGAGGAAAACTTTGAAATGCAAATTTTGAGAGAATAAATATGACAAATAGGTTCGAGACAGAATAAAGGTGAATTAGTTATAAAAATTTAAACTTTTAATTGTACCTGGCCCTTTGTACAGTTGAGTCTTTAGGCTGATCAACTGTATAACATCACTGGGCTTTTTCTTGAAGTAAATAGGATGTACTTACTTAGCTTTGCTGTAGAATACTTCAAGCGCCCTAGCCTCTGCAAGTATTATTTTCTATTTTCATCTGTGTTGAGCATCTTATTGCCAATCTGTCAAATCCATAACTGAGAAGGCACTGCTTAACATTGGTTTCTCCATCTTTGTTGGTCACTTGTATGTATAAGCTCGTCCACTGAATAGCTCGTCTCTCATTGCAATAATATTCATCAAAATTATTAACATGAAGGTAGACACTGCAGACAACGCAGCATCCTACAACCTATACCTCAGATGTGGTTGTGTATGATCTAAAATAGAAGAATAGAAAATTAAAGTAGTGAGAGTGTATGAATGACTAATAAATAGTATTGCACAGAAATTCAGTAATAAATATACTTACGCTTTGTACTCGCTCATTTAACTGAAGTTGCACTTCATCAGGAGCTTATAGTGTTTGAGCCCCATTTATTTCTTGCTACTTGGCTGTACTTCATACCTACTTTGTGGTTGTAAAGTTTGAAGCCTTCAACCAGTTCAAACTCCCTAACAAATTCATTCACATATGAAATGGTTTCGAGTATAAAAAATAATGTTTAAACAAATTTTCCATCAACAGTTTTCCATTAACAGTTTCACAAATAAAGCAATGTGTGGAGCAAACCAAAACAACACTCAAAGAAAAACGAGGTTAATGTCGGCGGCGCTTGGAGGGAAATTCGAATGTTCTTCTTCTTCTGACTATACGGTATTTGCCACAAAATATGTTCGTATTTGATCTATGAGGGCAACTGGTTGACGCGTTTGGTGTGGCTGCAAAATTTTTGTCATTATGCATTATTACACTCACTTTTTAATTGCTTAAAGTTAATGTGTCGCTTTTAAAAACTGAAGACATCATGAAGAACAGCTAGAGAAGACCATTGAATTTCGCGCCGTTGTCAACCACGGATCACTTAAATGCGGGCTAATCCAGTGTTTCTGTGGTCTGGGCCGCCATTATTTTGGGTTGCAGTATGTCCTCCACATTGGCCCCGCCCTGTTTCCCATTCTATAATGCTAGTTGCCCCCACGTGCTGCCCCCCACTACGTCGTGAGTAGTGTTGTGTATATGTTTTGTGGTTGTGTCAAAGAGTAGGTAACTAACAAGAGGAGACAGTCAGACAGAGCTAATAAAATTAGACAGAGATAGAGCTACACCCAAATTTAAAGGGCCTCGAATTCGCCCGAGCTAGTTCGGTGTCAAGCGTTGCCAAATTGAGATTTGTATTCGCATTTTCTGCGACGTCATTATTTGGGAGATTGATAGAAAGTAGAAACACTTCGTCGTAATACTGTAGATATATTTTAACTCTTTTTTTATTGACCAAAATAAGTAGGTACCTATCTAAATTTACTTTCATTCATAATATTCAAAGATGCGTTTGCTGATGGTTAATATTTTACTATGTCATTATACCACGTCAATATTATAAATTTATGACAGAAAAAAGCTTTGAAGCTAATGACCAAAGCAGTCGACGCCGATGACACAGAATTTAAAAAAAAGAAAAAAAGATTTCGTTTCACCATTGGAACATTCCACATTACAATATTGTTTTTATTTTAATATTCGGTAAGATCCGTATTCGTTCGGTGATATATTAATACAAAAATTTACAGGTATCTTTACTTAATATCATATCTGCCAATTCTCCTGAAGTAAATATAATCAAAAATACACAATGTAATGGATCTAGAGATTTTTACGATAGACCTACAAGAATTGGCAACGGCGCATCGATTCCACGTTGGGCACGTTCCACGCCAAACCAAGACCAACCGCCGGCGCCGTCTGCCATTGCGTTTGATTTCGTATTGGGTTTTGTTTGTGATTTCGATTGGTATCATTGTGTTTTTAAAAACTTTTGTTTGTTAATTTGTTCTGCTTATTTGTTAAGATATGCTATCACCTCCTTAATATGTGTTTTAATTATGACCGTATTGATTGTAATTGAAATTAAATTGTCGAATGTAGAGAACTATTAAGCATACTAATGTATGTTGCTAAGCTTGCTATTATTGTTCTGATTGATAAATAACTTGTGCAAATATTGTAACGCTTCATTAGAACTCGACGACATGTACATAAATGGAATTATTGTCGAAATAAACATCATTCATTCAATTCCTTGTTGCCTTTTATTGCAACAAACTGGTCCATACATTGAATAACATGCGTAAAACATAAGCGAACTGTGCTCCGACAGCTAATAGACAAACATTTAAAAGAGATTGTCAGAGATAGGTATTATAATTTATACTTTGAGAAACGTCACAGACGTCGCGAAAACATCAGTAAACAGTAATAAACAGTTTTTTTTGTTTGATGCATTTGGTTCAACTTATGGGCCAGTTTTTGGCAATAATTTGGAAGAGACAAATCACAGGATAAGTTTCAGGACCCATATTCCCTGTCACTAAAATATACATGAGCCAAAAAAAAAATTGGCATTTTAACTCCAAATTTTCCTAGTTTGGCATTTTTTGACTGTCAGATCTTTAAAAATCACAACTGTTGAGCAATCGTTCATATAGAGTAATGAAACAGAATTTACTGAAATTACTTATTTATTTTCAATCCCTTCAGGATACGCCATATTAAAAGTAAGGGTATTACTGAAAAACGGAAATGGCAACATTGCTTTTTCCCACTAATTCAGGTATTGCGAGACATCTGGCAACTACTGCACACCCAAATTTAAAGGTCCGAGGTCAATGGGAGCGGATTGCAAACATAAAAGGAATTCCGCCGGGTGTCTCCTCTTGTTAGTTACCTACTCTTTGGTTGTGTATCGAAGCTTGGGAGGGAGATCGAAGACCCAGGACTATGCTAGCCGCATACGCCGAGATCGTCCTGAACAGAACAGGGATATCATCCCATCGCACAGTTAGTGTAGGGCGCACTACAACTGGCTCACGTAGTTAAGTCATTTCAACAGGCTTGGCACGAGATAACACCGTACCTCGTGGACGCACGAAGAAGCACGGCTGTAAGGATAGAGGGCAAGGTGAGCAGTTTTCGTTGTCTGACCAATCATGCTCAGTGAGTATATAGTTTAGGTGCATACCAGAAACCGATTGAGTATTGACATGTTCTTAGCCCACCGACTGGATCAGACACTCTGAGTAAGCAGTAATAGATCCATGAAATCATCCTGATACTGTGACATGACTTATTTATGTCCCTCAGCTGCTATAATCTGTGGTTAAAGAGGCAGGGGGTTATACCAGGAGTTTCCTCATACTTCGCCTCCCCTCTTATCTGTTTTAATTGTAGGGATAGAAACAAGTTTTTATATGAAACTTTTATAGTCTTCTGTTGTCATTTAGAATACAATATGAACAAAAAGATAAAATAATAAAAAACCTGTTTTTTGTATAGATGTATATTTTTTTAAATGGGAAACTTTTTTCTACTAGTTCAAATAAAAAAGATAAGAAGGATGGCATTGTATGAGGAAACACCCACTACATACATTTGCATAATGTAGCTATCAAATACACAATACAAGAGGCTGCACATGGCCAAGCATATTATGAATCGTTCAAATGCAGAGAATGTTGTGGTGTATTTTGAATCCTTCTCAAACATGATTGTATCATGTTAGCCTCAACTGAAACCATCCACTGCACACAAGGACTTGTGTATGTGTTCCAATGTCTAGTACATGATGAAGATATAGTAACACCTTATCAAATGCAGGGGCCATCAACATTAACTGCAACGGGGCTACATTGTTACTGACCTGTACTTTTCGAAATATGTGCACAACTGCATATACAGTTATGTGAAGCAATGTTGAGTAACGTGTGAAGTAAAGAAGTAGACTGGTGCTGAGTTTAAAACAAACAAAAACTACTAATCAGTGGCATGTCTGCGTCATGTAAGCAACATTAATACCAATGTTCAAATGCATATTCAAAGTTCATCAGTCAGCAAATAATGCTTGTACAATTTTATTTGCTACATTCAATTAAATGTACATCTAAACCTCATGTGTGGCTGACTACAGCAGCTGACAAGTGAGTAGGAAACTTTAATCATGCTTTTCTTTTCAGGTCTGCAACAGTGACTTGAGTATTGTAATTGCAGCTTAAAGGTAGTGGAGTGAAAGTATTACAGTGTATAAGTGAAATGTATTATTTTGTAGACTAATAAAAAAGTATTTTGTATAACCCAATCAACTGAACATTATTTCTGCTGCAATGTGGTAGGCTTCATGGCATGATGTGCGACTAGGGCACCCTGTACCTACTTATGCCATCCTAGCATAGGGCCATGCCCCGCAAATGAAGAGGTTATTTACCTTGCAGAGGAAAGCCATAAGAATGGTGGGTAGGTTGAATTATCAGGATGACTGCTGACATGTTTTCTTAAATATGGGCATACTCACTTTACCAGCGGTTTATATACTTCAAAATTTACTGTGGGTAATAAGGATCAATATAGATTGCACAGTGATGTCCATAGTTATGAAACCAAAAATAGAAAGAAACTTATGCCAATTTCTCAATGTTTAACAAGATGTGAATGTGGTCCAGGATATCTGGCTGTTAAATTATATAATAAGTTACCATTAAGCTACAGCATTGTGCCATAGTTTGAGTTCAAAATAAAAATAAAACATTTTGATATCAGAAGCATTTTACTCAATTGATGAATTTTTAATTTTTTTTTATTTAGTAAGATGGGACATATATAGGTATGCCCAATACATATAGTGGCCTCGCCTGTTTTTATCATTGTTTATAAACTATTTTTTGTAGTTTGTTTTTATATGTGCAAGTTTTTAACAATATTCTCATATTTCTAGTTTGATATTTTACTTTTGTTCACCATATGACCTTTGTAAGTATGTTTTATATTATCACCAATAAATTGATTGATTGAAATGATTTGATGGGCCTAGTTACATTTAGGTTTTTATTAAGAGCTAACCATGAACACAGATAGTTTGTTGCATTTATTTTGTATATTAAAGTATGAATGCATGGGATTTATCATTTATTATTAGAAAATAACTTCATATCATATTGTGCTTACACAAAGTTAAAATACATGTTGTAATCATAATAAATAATGTTCTAAGTTTGACACAATACATAATCTACCCTGGAAGGGCCCCAGTCCCTGTAGCATATTACTTCATATGTGCTGCTTGAGATGTCACTAGATGTATCATGTCCACCCCATCCTGCAAAAGTGAATTGCATGACTATAACTTAGTAACTACAGTTCATCAATAGCAATAAACTCTTCAAATTAGTTATGAATGTGAATAAAGGTCACGTGTGGGGAACTGCAGTGTTGAAATTATTATTGATATTTTCATTTCAGTAATTGCGAAGAACATAACTGCTTAGCTTAGGGTACCATCATACAACACACAATTCCCCAACTTTAATCACAGTGCTGTGATAAAAACTGTCATCCATACATATGTTTGAATAATTGTTGGTTACTGCAAATGTAAATATTATACAACACAATGGTAGTGTTCAACGGGACTTAGCGGACCTAAGCGCTTGAGGGCGCTTTGCGCTAACTAACCGATGAACGACAAGCTGTCAAAAAGCGCCAGTCAGCTTGGTTAGCGCTTTTAAAAAGCGCTGTTTGGTTAGCGAAGTGGCAAAAAACTGGAAAAAAATTATTTGTAGTTCTGAAAGAAGCAGTTACCTTTGTATAGTGTCAATTTAATATCACGTTTTGTGATTATATAACCTAGATTTTTGACAATACAAATGATAAATATTAAAATATGAAGATGGATATGACAGTTTTATCACGTCAAAGAGATGGTCGTTCAACGGTCACACTTAGCGCCTGCAGGCGCTTCCACTCTAGCGCTTTTGTGCTAGGTCCCGTTGAACACACCCATGACCATCATAAAACCACTATCATAACTAGTTGACACGCTGACAATAAAAACATACTACTGTAGAATCGTTTAGAACTAATGCAACATCAAATTCTCATTTAAACACAAAGGCTGGGTAAGGAGTACCTATGCATGAGACCCAGTCATGGTAACAATTATTATGAAAATAGAGATTATCCAAAATAAGGTGTATAACCCTATTAGTTCCACGAAGATTATGATGTGCCACAATAATATCTACCATGTAGAGCACAGCCTGACAAATATAAAATTGATTTTGCACCTTTTATGAGATCACATAAAACACTATCATGCTACTTTACCTGTGTCCAGCACGCACCATTCCTTGTAGCTTCCGAACCATGAGTATTGAAACTGTCGGCCAACCCATCCTACTTCTATGGTCTCAGTAAGCTTTCCTAAACTCACTGGCTAAGTGGCTAATAACAAATATGTTCTTCTACCAACCAACGTCCCTCACGTTGGGTCGTTGACTCTGGTTGACTCCGTTTGTTCCAGTGTAGAAAATGAAAAACAACATACGCACTTGTTATCCACACAGTATCTGAGGCGCGAATAAACTATACCTGCACATACCACTTTCACGAACCCCTCTGTCGATCATGTACTGCAGGGGGTCTTCTCACATTACGCACTCGAGAATATGTATATAGCTGTGGTGGCTATTCTCGGCTAAAACAACAACAACAATGAACAATAAAATAACCTTAGATAAGGAAAGAGAGGGGATACCGCACGCCCATTTGATGCTATATGGATTAGCTGATACCGAAAATGAATAGCTGTCAAAATGCTGGTGGAAAACTGACGGTAGTGTCAAGGTGGTGTTTTTTGCGATATTTAACGTTTTTAAGACCAATAATTGTGAAATATTGTGGTGAGCGTAATGGTGGGGTGTGCAGCTTACCGTTGTAAAAGCCACACCAGCAGGAAGGAGCCAGGAATCACTTTTCACAGGTAAATTTATGATCTTATTTTTTTGGTGTATCCGAAATTCATGCAAATATCTCGATATCTAGTTCAAAGATATATGTGTATCCGAAATATAATTTGGAATGTACCACTAACATGCGAATCATAATGTTTTTGAGCACGTAAAGTCTAAAAATTATGTTTTTAAGGGATTTTTTGGTTCAAATACAATCAGTTTTCCAGTGGCGTATCTATTATAGCTTACATTTTGAATAGAAATATTATGACTTTGCATTGTAATATATAATATACCAATACCCTTATACAAGGTGTGCATTTCAAGGGTGGCCTTTATTTGTAGTTGTATGAATAATAAAATTAATTTTCTTTCTTCCTCGACAGGTTTCCTAAAGATCTTCCTAGACATGATTTATGGATCAAAAATATGAGGATCGAAGGTTGGAAGCCTACAAGCAACGATAGGCTTTGTTCTAAGCATTTTGAACAGAATTTCCTTCATCAAACAAATCAAAAAGTATATCTTCTGAAAGGAGCAGTCCCCACCATATTTGACGAGCTTCCGGAATACTTACGTCCAAAAATTGTAAGTTATAATTCCTAGCTTACATTGTCTACGCTTAATCAATATTAAAATAATAAACATTCTAGGATTATGATAGATGGATAGATGGATAGATGGATAGATGGATAGATGGATAGATGGATAGATGGATAGATGGATAGATGGATAGATGGATAGTTGGATAGATGGATAGATGGATAGATAGATAGATCGATATACTTTATAGTCTAAGAATTTACAAGATTCTTATTGACAAAGCTATATAATAACAAACAAAACTTTTGGGATATTCACTAAAACCTGTGAGGAGGAAGTTTGTTATAAATCTTCACTCCATTGTATATAATTGGATCATTAATGAGTTATGATTTGGGTGTGATATTAATTTAAAATCATTCTTATGCCTTATGCCTATATTCTATATTTATGGTCTCAAATTTGGTTTTATATTTGAGTATTAGTGATGACGTTTCCAAAATAAACAGTGAAATAAAGTAAGGAGAAATACGATTACGAATGGCTGAATAACCATTTAAAAATTGATAGCTATGAAAATCAAAAGGCAGCTAACCTCAAAAATGTAATAATTTCTTGTGTTACAGTTACATTATTAAACAACTATATTTAGGTGTGTTTACTCGATACGAAATCAAAACAAAATGTTACTGTCACTTTTCCTATAAGATTCAGTCACTCATTCACATCTACTTAAATCATAAATTAATTTGTTCTGTCTTTCTTTCGGAAATAATGTTTCAAACATTGTCTAATATACAGCTCTGTTATTTTAGGCAAAAGAAAGAAAAAGACCCCGTGAACGTGATGTTCATCCAGAACCATCGCCATCAACCTCAGCTCTGGCTGCACAGGACGACTCTCCCCGGAAAAAGAAACTTAGAAGAGAACTGCTGCTGCAAAAAGATAAGAATAAGGAAAAAACGAAAAAAATCCGTGCCCTTGGTCAATCACTGAAAAGAGCACACAAAAAAGTAGCCTCTTTAAAAATAATTGCTGAGGAATTAGAGCGACAAAATTTACTATCTCAAGAAAATTTAGTTTTAGTTCAAAATATGAGCAAGGTTAACATAGAAATATTGAACAGAAAAATGGGGAGAAATGTTCAATATTCACCTGAACTTAGGAAATTTGCCCTGACATTAAATTTTTTTCACCAAAGGCATACAACTATGTGAGAGATGTTTTTGACACTTGTCTCCCGCATAGCAAAACTATTGCTAAATGGTTTCAGAATGTGGATGCTGAGCCTGGTTTTACCAAGGAATCAATAAATACCTTAAGAAATAAGGTTCAATCATCTGACAGACCAATAATTTGTTCATTAATTATCGATGAAATAGCCATACGGAAACATTTAGAATGGGATGGAAAAAAATTCCATGGTTATGTGAACTGTGGTACAAATTTAAACGATGACTCTAATGCTTTAGCCAAAGAAGCTTTTGTTATAATGTTGGTTTGCATCAATGGAACTTGGAAATTACCTGTCGGTTACTTTCTTACAGATTCTTTGAATGGCAGTCAAAAACATTCAATTGTATCTCAATGCATCCATCTGATTGAAGATACGGGAGCCAAAGTTATGTCAATCACATTCGATGGTGCTCCATCTAATACCGCTATGTGTCATAACTTTGGATTCTTATTTAACATTTCAAATATACAGACAAGTTCCAGAGTTACAGATCACAATGTATATATTTTTTATGATCCATCTCATATGATAAAACTTGTTCGCAATGCATTTGGTGAAAAGAAAATCCTAATTGATTGTGATAACAATTTTATTCAATGGAAATACATAGCGCTTCTAGAGAAGCTGCAAACTAGCGAGGGCTTACATTTAGGGAATAAGTTACGTCGCGCTCATATTATTTTTTTCAAACAAAAAATGAAGGTTCGGCTTGCAGTTCAGTTACTTAGTGCATCAGTAGCCGATGCTATTGAGTATTGCGAAAAAAAGCTGAATCTTGAGGATTTTAAAGGTAGTCAGGCAACAGTTAAATTTATTAGAATTGTAAATAGCATTTTCGATATTTTAAACAGCAGAACCCTAGTAGCACCAGGTTATAAAAAAGCATTATGTCAAAAAAATATAGATCGATCTGCGGAATTTATCAATAGTGCAATTTTTTATCTTTCAAAGTTGAAATTATCTAATAATGAGCAAGTAATCATGTCTAACAGAAAAACTAGGTTTATTGGATTAATAATTTCATTATCAAGTTCTTTAGGATTGTACAAAGAACTTGTTTCTGAGAGAAAAACATTACTGTACCTTCCGTTGTATAAGATTAGTCAAGATCATTTAGAATTATTCTTTTCGTCAATTAGATCAAGAGGTGGCTGGAATAATAACCCAACCGCTCGACAGTTTCTAGCTGCTTATAAAAGGCTTCTGGTTCGAGCAGAAATTAGAGAGGGCGGTATGGGTAACTGTATTCCATTAGATCAAATCCCTATTCTAAGTAGTTCTACAAAAAATGTAAGGTCTGAAGATGTAATTAATAGTAGTTTATCTAACCATAGTTTAATAGACATAAATGAGCCTTCTGATGATCTAGAAACTATTTGGAAGGATCATGACTACATCATGAATGCACCTGTGATAAGTGAATGTTCATCCCAAATTGTGCAATATATTGCTGGTTATGTTTCGCACCAATTACAAAAAACAATAAAATGTGAAACATGTGTCACAGCATTGATTGGTACTAGAGATCGGTTTCTCAATTCCCTAATTGAATTTAAAAGCCACGGCGGTCTGACTTACCCATCAAATGATGTTATCAAGATATGTTTGAAATCGGAACATTTTCTGAGAGTTAATGAAAATTGTATTCACACCAAACATTTTGTACCTTTGCTGATAAGCAAAATAATATCAAGTTTTCTAGGCACCCCTATTTTCAGCTGCTTAGAACGTCACGTATTAGAAAATGATGTAAATCATATATATTTTTTAATAAAAGCTGTATGCACAAAATACTTAAATATCAGAATCCATTTTATTGTAAAATCTCGATCACAACAGGACAACCCAGTTCGGAGCCAATTAACAAAAATGATTCTGTTTAAAGGGCAGTAAAATATTGGTAGTTTTTGACCTTCGTGACTGTAATATTGACTGCCATCAATTGTAGGAGCAAGCGAAATGCCACGTTCCTACAAAAAAATTATTTTTGTTGAAGCACACAATACTGAGTTTCACCCAAACTTCCCCATAAGTAAATACATAACTGCAATAAATTAGAACTTACTGGAAGCAAGGGGTTAAGTGATAAAATAGAGTTGTAATTTCTATGTAAGTTATAGGACCTCACCTATATTGAATGAATTGTTCGTTTTTATTTACTACTAGCTAATCTAGGAGTCATTTTCTAATTTTGTAAATGTTTTGATTTTGGATAAGATTAAAGGACCTTTGTATTTCTAGCCCAAAACTTACTTTATTTCATGTCTGAGATAATTTTTATGTTTAACCCCCCAGCTTTTTCATTAATTATTGCCACCGTCGCAAAAAGAAGTTATGTATAAAAAAGCCTCGTTGGAGTAATTAAAAATACTGCTCTTCATTACACACTACAAACAGCGAGTAACAGCGTAACAGCAAGTAGATTTTTTTACTGCATATGGGGACTCCGAGATTGAAGGCATCAAATTCCTCAATCTCGTAAGCTAATCTATAATAACAAAAATGTTTTATTGCTGCTTCTGTTTACAGTATGTAATAGACAGTATTTTATATATAAACATAATGTCAATAAATATAAATATACTATAGGTATTATGTGTTCTTTAATAATAAAAAATTGATTTACTACAAACTACAAGCAGTTTTTTTCTTTCTGGGTAGAAGTATAATCGTGTCTTCCATCAGTCATATACTGCAAATGAACATAACATGTTCATGACTGAATAAAATATATACATTATCAATTTTTATATATTATTGGCCACAAAACAGCAGTCGAATGAAAATCACGGTTACGGTAATGTTAGTCACTTAAGTTTTAATTGTGGATGGCGAAATTGGCCATATAGAAACCCTGAATAACAATATTTCATTAAATTTTATTTGAAAAAGATTATTTCTACAAATAGCTCAACATAGCTCAACCAGAACGTTAATCCCATTAGTTACGCCACTGGGAATAGCGCTTTGGTGCCATTTGGTATCAGAAATGTCAGTCGCGGGTTCCGTCCTCTCTCTTTCCTTGTCTAAGAAAATAACAAATAAGTACGGTTAGGTTGTTAGGTTAGGCTCATCAGCTGACTGCTGAGGAATAGGAAGCCGCCATCACTGTCATGACACGCCACTCAGGATGGCCACTCGCTGGATATTTCCAAAATTGGCGCATGCGTACGAAATGACGTGTTATCCAGAGATTATCCAAGGAATTTCCAACGATCGATTGCCGATGCGAGACATGAATAGCCCGGCCGGCCGGCTGACTTTTATGTGAGGTTATGTGCATTCTAATCTAAAATCTAACCTGCATTTTGCTATTTCTGATGATGGTACTGTTCCTGTAAAATATATACCCATACACCTATATCGTCTGTTATGTAATCGTCTAACACACAGCTCATATTTGTTCCTTTGATCCTACCTTTAATAGTCTTTGAGTGACGAGTTTGATATCCTCTTCTTATATAAATTCCATCTCAATTTTGGTTCAATCTGTCAATTTGAAACAATTTCGTGTATTTACACTAGCCTATTTGAGCGGTTCAAGAAATGATATCAAATCTGATTTCAAAAATATGGTAGTCTAATACAGCCTTAATACACGAAATTGTTTCAAATTGACAGATTGAACCAAAATTGAGATGGAATTTAGAACGTGTTCTATTTCCAAATCATTTTTGGGCTGGGGGCATGCGCATTTGAAACATAAATGTCATTGCGTCGGGAAAAAGACAGTAACCTTACTTTTTAATTTTGGTCGGCTTCTCCAGAATGCTCTCTGGTACTAATATAAATTGAGAAATCCACATTCGGATGAAAGTACACCAATAAAAACAAGTAACATGTTAATCCTACGGCTCCAGCTAGTAAATCTCCACCGGACCGGAATGCCCCGCGAACTTTGAAATTTGAAGGATTTTGAACTGGTTATGGAGTATGAAAACCCCCAGCCCCAAGATAGGTGCTTTTATTACCTTTGTGGCGAGTTTACCAACATTCTTGCGAGTTGTGTGGAAGCAATTGGCAATTTGAAGACAATATAACAGGTAAGATGTTAGTATCTTTGCAATTATGTTTCATATCAATTTCATATACAATAATAACCCTGATTATATCAAAAGTAAGGTATAGTCCAAATTTCACTATAAAAAATTTGTTTTTACTCAGCAAATTCGGTAGATTCAATTTGTAATATTGTATTAAGTCCTACATCACATTTTGGATGTATTAACTATTAGTTATGTACAATGTATTAAGTGTATCTAATATTTTGCCTCAGTGTATGGCAACATTGTCACTTTTTATTATGGTGTTTTCCTATGTTTTGTTGTTTTTTCATATTGCAAAGGTCCTCGGTTAAGTAGCCACACTTGACTGCACTGAGGATAACAGAAAGGCATTCAATATTAAGAGTAACATATTTCTTTTGATTTAAGGATGACTGGTCTACTGAACATATATCTCTGCTGATAGAGATATACGAACAACATCCCTGCTTGTATGTGGTCAAGTGCTACCACAGTAAAATCAAATGGAGTGCTGCTATCACTGCCATAGTAGAGGCTCTGAAACCACTAAGATCTACTGTAACTGAACAAGAGGTACAGAAGAAGTTTATGGGCTTAAGGTCAACATATGCACAAGAACAGAGGAAAGTTTTAGTCACTTCGCACTAGAATGGGAGAATACGAGGTAAGAGTCTCAGCTTATCATAAATGAAGTGGTGTAGTATTGATATAACAGTGCCAAATTTCTACTAATAACTATTGAATTGCACTTTGAGCCAAAGGAATAACCTAACATGTACTTGAATATATTGTTAAATTTTTTTGCCTTAACTTCCCTATAACTGGAACCTACCTGTAAAAATTGTATGTGCATATATTAGGAAGGCTAAACTTTCAATGCAGTATTTTGCTTTCAGGCAAGTCAACATGGAATATGAGGTTAGTCATGCTGGGATTCTATCACCCACAAGCCAACTATCAGATAGGGCTCAAATTGACTCGCTCCACTCACAGATACCAAGTACAGGTGGTGCTCAAAAAAGAGGGGGAACAGACTACATTAGTAACTCACCCAAGTGTATAAAAAACAACAAGTACCAGCAGATGTGGAAATAAAGGTGCTGAAGAATGCTGCTGATCAAACATTGAAAACTTCTCCTCGCTTTACAGTCTACAGTCCACAAAGGGACAACCATTTTGCAACTGCAGATGACCATATGGCGCAGTTTATTGCATCTCAATTGAAAATAAAAAATTAAAATACCAAACAGAATGTATATTTTGAATTTCATATAATATTACAAGACAAAAGAAAGAAAGAAAAAAGGAAAAGTATAATGTTTCCATTTTTAATTCAATTCCTTTAGCCTTATTTTGCCAAGATTTACAAAAGCTCCAAATGTATTCTCAACTGCTGTTCTAGTTCTAAACAACAAATATTTGATTACAATTGGTTCACACAGTTCTGGAACTATCAGACTTATTGTACTCTCATGGCTTCGAGCCGCTGGATGGTTTCACTGGCTAAACATCGAAGAATTATTGCTAGCCTGAAAATGGAAATGTTTATTACTTTTTATTCATAAGGTTTACTGCTAATATTACCTATTTTCTCCTGTTATGCATTCTCATAGATGGTTATCTAGCTTGTCAAATTATGCTAAGTAGCTTACTGAAGATTTTATTATTCATTCGTAAAACGTCCTTCTAATGATCTAGATCTTCTAGTAATAACTTCTCTCAACATATGTAGCATACCTATACCTTCATCTCTTCTTCTCAGCCGCTTCTTTTGTCAGTTTTTTCCTTTAGTAGTTAGCCTCTTAATTCGCCTGTCTACGAGTCTTTTGCAACGTAGATGGATAAATACATGTTCTAGCATTATCTTTTTCCATTGCCGAGGGAGTCAAGTCAAGTGTAATGAATGAGAATTTCAATAAACAGTAGTCGATAAACTACAAACAATACCCAAAAAAAACCTAGGTTATGATTTTATTTTGACCATTGACATTTTGACACTGACGTTCACACAATCACAAAGCATGTAATTGCAAAATACGTCATGTCAGATCTGACAACTTTGACTGTAGAGGACATCTGTGTTCGGACAGTAGTAGTAGTAGTAGTAGTAGTATTTATTGGCCATGTTGATACATAAGTTAGTATATATGGCAAGTCAATTTACATAGCTATCAATTTTTAAATGGTTATTCAGCCATTCGTAATCGTATTTCTCCTTACTTTATTCCACTGTTTATTTTGGAAACGTCATCACTAATACTCAAATATAAAACCAAATTTGAGACCATAAATATAGAATATAGGCATAAGGCATAAGAATGATTTTAAATTAATATCACACCCAAATCATAACTCATTAATGATCCAATTATATACAATGGAGTGAAGATTTATAACAAACTTCCTCCTCACAGGTTTTAGTGAATATCCCAAAAGTTTTGTTTGTTATTATATAGCTTTGTCAATAAGAATCTTGTAAATTCTTAGACTATAAAGTATATCGATCTATCTATCTATCCATCTATCCATCTATCCAACTATCCATCTATCCATCTATCCATCTATCCATCTATCCATCTATCCATCTATCATAATCCTAGAATGTTTATTATTTTAATATTGATTAAGCGTAGACAATGTAAGCTAGGAATTATAACTTACAATTTTTGGACGTAAGTATTCCGGAAGCTCGTCAAATATGGTGGGGACTGCTCCTTTCAGAAGATATACTTTTTGATTTGTTTGATGAAGGAAATTCTGTTCAAAATGCTTAGAACAAAGCCTATCGTTGCTTGTAGGCTTCCAACCTTCGATCCTCATATTTTTGATCCATAAATCATGTCTAGGAAGATCTTTAGGAAACCTGTCGAGGAAGAAAGAAAATTAATTTTATTATTCATACAACTACAAATAAAGGCCACCCTTGAAATGCACACCTTGTATAAGGGTATTGGTATATTATATATTACAATGCAAAGTCATAATATTTCTATTCAAAATGTAAGCTATAATAGATACGCCACTGGAAAACTGATTGTATTTGAACCAAAAAATCCCTTAAAAACATAATGTTTAGACTTTACGTGCTCAAAAACATTATGATTCGCATGTTAGTGGTACATTCCAAATTATATTTCGGATACACATATATCTTTGAACTAGATATCGAGATATTTGCATGAATTTCGGATACACCAAAAAAATAAGATCATAAATTTACCTGTGAAAAGTGATTCCTGGCTCCTTCCTGCTGCTGTGGCTTTTACAACGGTAAGCTGCACACCCCACCATTACGCTCACCACAATATTTCACAATTATTGGTCTTAAAAACGTTAAATATCGCAAAAAACACCACCTTGACACTACCGTCAGTTTTCCACCAGCATTTTGACAGCTATTCATTTTCGGTATCAGCTAATCCATATAGCATCAAATGGGCGTGCGGTATCCCCTCTCTTTCCTTATCTAAGATATAAACCTAGACGTATAAATACGTAGTCAAATGCAGAGATATATTTACAAACATGAAATTATTAAAAGGTATATAAAAGTAAACTCTAAAACTTATACAAAAATTAAGAGGTAAAACCATATATTACATAATAAGGTAGCTTATAGCTCACCCATTACAGTCTAAAAATTCACGTGTTGTGTAAAATTCTTTATTAATTAAATAAGACTTAACCTCAATTTTAAACTTTTCATATGTGTTTATCATTTTTAGCTGTTCAGGTAGTTTGTTATAAAATACAATACAATTGTAGTATGGTGAACGTTTAAAATTTGTTGTGCTGTGTTTCTGTATGGATAAAGTCATATTATTTCTAGTGTTGTAATCATGGTATTGGCCTAACCTCTTAAATAGATGCATATTCTTTTTAACATATAAGACACATTTAAAAATATATATACACGGCACAGTTAAAATTTTATTATTTTTAAAAATTGTTCGCCATGTATTTCTTGGCTTTATATTAAAAATTAAACGTATTAGTCGTTTCTGTCCTACAAAGGCTCGTTCTGTATTTGAGCTACTTCCCCATGCCATTATATTATAGCTCATATGTGAAAATGCTAATGCATAGTACACTACCATTAGTCCTCTCTCATCCAAAATGTCCTTAAGCTGTAATAGAGCATAGAAGGCCTTGTTAATCTTTTGACATACAAAGTCAATGTGATCAGCAAATGTGAGCTTTGAGTCAAAGTAGGTACCCAAGAGCTTCGCAGCGTTTACCGTTTTATTGCCAGGTAATATAGAAAAATTGCTAGGCAGTTTTCTTTGAATATAATAATTAACAACTAATGTTTTTCCTTCATTTAATATTAATTTATTTCGCTGACACCATCCACTGAATTCATCCGTTACACGAGCTACATTATTTTGAAGCTCCTCCAGGTTCTTCCCCGATACCGTTATTGTTATGTCATCAGCAAACATAGTAACTTGACCTTGTGATATGTATAATGGTAGGTCATTCACATACAGTAAAAATATAAGAGGACCCAAGACAGAACCCTGTGGTACCCCTAATCTTAAATCCACTGCAGCTGATCTTGCTGCCCCAATCTTAACTTGCAGTTTTCTTTCGCTAAGATATGAAATTATCCAGCAAAGTGGTATCCCACGTATGCCTAACTTCTCTAGTTTTTCGGCTAGGTATTCTTTATTGATGGTATCAAATGCTTTTGACAGATCAAAATGCAGCGCTGTTACATATTCACCTTTATCTAAGTGTAAGTAGATGTACTCTAAGTAGTGACATGTCGCTGTTTCAACAGATTTCTCTGATCTGAACCCATGTTGAGATAGCGTTAGTAGGCCTTCCTTTTCTGCGAAGCAACTTATTTGATTGTATATATGCTTTTCTAGCAACTTTGCTATACTACTAATTAAAGAGATTTGACGATAATTTTCAACATCTTCGCTGTCTCCTTTTTTCAATACTGGCACCACCATGGCTAGTTTGAGTATTTCAGGAAAGCATCCTTGCTCTATAGATTTATTGAAAAGGATGGTGAGGGGTTCTATGATGCTATCCTCTGCTTCTCCCAATATATTCAACGATAGATCGTCAAAACCTGCTGTATGTTTATTTTTTGTCTTTTTCATTAACACTCGTAACTCAAGGGGCGTAATTGGAGAAATGAATAAAGACTTCCTACTATTGATTGAAAATGTAGGAGGTAGTGATAGATTTTGACCAAAACTTTTTTCGATGCTGTCTTGTGCCGATTGTGAAAAGAACTCTGAAAATATATTAGCTATGTGGAAATCATCATATATTCGTGTACCATTTATATTTAACGAAATATTAGGTTTTGCTTGTTTGACCTGTCTACCAGTTCTTTTATTTACAATAGACCAAATTTTTTTCGATTTATTAATTGCCGTGTCAATTTTGTTGCTGTAATATCTTTTTTTTGTGTCCTCTATATTTTTTCTATATCTCTGTTTTTCTATTCGATAAGTCTGCTGCGTTGTCTCAGTAGGATATTGTGTCATTAGCCAATAGAGGTCTTTCAGATACCTACCCTGACCCAGGATAGCGTCATTGATCCACTCATTGCCAGGATTTAAAGTTTTTTGCTCTGAAATAGTTTTTGTTGATATTCTCAGCGGACAGCTTATGTTGTAAGACCAAATGAGAGAGTCAATGAAAAATTTAAAACCCTGGTTAACATCCATGTTATGTATTAGGTACCATTCTGTTTGTGACAAAGTGCTTATAATAGTTGATTCCGTTTTTACTTATATCCCTACTACAATAAGTGATTCTTTTTTTATTATCTTCTTGTAAAGCAAGTGTGTACGATAACTGTAATAGGTGCGCATAATGGTCTGCTAAAATAGGATTAAAAATGTTACATTGTGTTTGATTGTGAGGGTAATTTGTTATCATATAATCAATCGCTGTAGAGGTAGCATGGGCGTTTTTATTCACAAATACTCTGGTTGGTTCTCTTGTTGTGATGCTTAAGTCAAATGAATCTAACACATCTACTAGAAGTTTCAGATCTAGCGTATCCTTCAAAAGGTCAATATTAAAGTCTCCACAGAGTATGATTTTATCAGATAGATTACTAGCGACGACAAGAATTTCTGTTAAGTTATTTATAAACGTATTTAGATTTCCTTTAGGTGGACGATAAACTGTTATCACTGCCAGCTTGGTCAATGGCAATTTGATGACAATTCCAGATATTTCGATTTCCCCTTCAACGGATATATCATTTGATTTCTCTATACAACTACAATTTATGTTAGATTTAGTAATAATCGCGGAACCACCATTCTTGTAAATCTGTCTGCTGAAATTCGACATTACTTTGTACCCACTTAAGTGTATATTTGCTAAACTATCCTTTATCATGTGGTGTTCGGTCAAAGCTAGCAATGTGCATGTGCAAACTGCATGTATATCCGATAAAGGTTAAATATAGATTGGTTGTACGGGCGGGAGAGGGAAGGCGGGTGCTATAGAAAAATAGTAAGTGAGACATGATAGTTTATTTTCATTGTTAGTCCTTCTGAAGCCACGTCATTGCTGTAATTTTGTAATTGTTGTACATCTATGAGCTTTCCAATGGAATGTCTAAAAACTAGTCAGTGTGAACCTCACAGAATTCATCTGCCTTTTTTCCATCCACACAATATTTTCGTTCTTGTACATACGATAATTTCATTTTCTGTGTGACAGCTTAGTTGCACTTGCAAACATGTTTTACTCTTTACTCCTTATAATAATTATTACCTATATACCCATATTACCTTATAGGTACCCGACATACCCAGAGGATCAACAGTGATGCCAGGCATAATAATAATACATAATGTCTATTTCTCAACCACGCGCGACGGCGCCGGCGACGATAAAGAAATTTCGCAATACTTTTTTCTACGACTTTACGGTCAGTCGGAGGGGTCGGAGGCCTGTACGGCAAAACCAAAAAGCAAAAGGGTTCGAGGTATTATACGGCGGCGTGCTAATATTTTTTGTCTGCCGGCGGTCCGCGGTATATCCTTGTAGTAGAGATAGTAAATAGGCCACGCCCTCTGGGTGCTCGGCTTCTTACCTCTGCCCCTACCCCGCAAATGTGTTCTCCGCAAGCAGTTTACTATAACCTCCACTTAAAGCGCAAGTATTTGTCCTTCAACTTGGACCATTCGAGGTTGTCTAGGTCTTCCAGTGTATCCATTATGATGTGATCCAAACATCCTGTGTCTCTAGTTCTTTGCAAGAGATATACAAATCGACAGCCAGGGAAACGATTAGCATACACTTGCAAAGCCTGAGAGGCATTTTGACCACATTCACTGTACAAGGTGTCCCATTTTGGGCACTTTTACGGGGTATCTCGGTTATTTTTGAAGATAGAGGCTTGCGGTTTATGCGACAGTGTGCTACTTTTTTTTTGAAACTAAAGATGCCGTTAACAACATTATCATGGCCCTCTTGGTTTTTGAGATACAGGATGAAATCGAAAACTATCGATTTTGGGACCACCCTCGTATCGCGGTTGTCTTTTATCTTATTGAAAAGTTTGCGTTTGATTTTTTCTTGCTCTAATCATTTTTCGGTTATGAAGCAAACATATATTTTTTTAAATGGAACACCCTGTATATTATTTTTAAGGTCAATCGGAAATAATTCAAGCTTTTCAAAAATATATATTAAGTTATTTTGAAAATTGCGTTCAATTTTTTTTTTCATTTTTTACTTTATCTGTAGTAGCAGTATACCATGGTTAATCAACTATAAATAATAAGCATCTAAGCAGTTATTACTCTACAAGAGACATGCTACTCAAATTCGAAAAAACAGAATCAAAATACCTTTTTTTTTAAATAATAATGTCTCATTAAAGTGATGACTGTGTTATTATAATATTGAGTAGATAGTGGGCTATGACTCATCTATTAAAAACAAAAAAGCAAATCTGTAAAAAATTTGCAAGACTGGCAGTTTTTATTTATATTTTTATTAAATATAGCTTTGTTCTTTCTGTGTTTGTATTTTGATTATTGTCAATTTTCTATAATAAAAGCGCTTAGATACCCAGAGAGACAGCAACCGCTTCCAGATATATTTGCTCGTCTAAAAATAAATATAGTTAGGTACAGATCCTTTATTCAACCACGTCCTAAAACTTTTTTCAATGAGAATAGGGAGCAAAGGGAAACAAACCTATTAGGTTACATAGAAGCAACGCCTTCATCATCTTGTAAGCACATAGAAGAAGCTGTAGTATCAACTGCAGAAGGAATTCTAAAATAATACAATTACCATCCATACAAATTTAAGATACTTCAACATTTGCACAGGATCCAAGTTTGGGAATATTTAATCGCCATAGCACGATGGGGACCACTAATTCTTTTACATTTGAACCAACACGTTTTTAGTTTTTAATTTGATTCAAATTCAAATTTAATATTGTGTTGATATTCTTCAGATATAATGTTGTTTGGTTTGAAGTAATGTAATAATGGACTAATATTTATTGAACGTCATCACAATTAGTAGTTAATAGTGTATAAAATACAATTAAATAATTGGGTTTAAAAGTATTGAGTATCTTGTATCTTAATAATTGCTTACTTGGATATTATTTTTAATAGATATAGATTATTGTCAAGGCCTACTGCTACAAATAAAGTAAAAAATGAAAAAATCAAAATTTGAGCGTAATTTTTAAAATAACTTAATACTAATATATATTTTTGAGGCTTGAATTATTTCCGACGGACATCAAAAATAATATACAGGATGTTACATTTAAAAAAATATATGTTTACTTCATAACTGAAAAATGGTTAGAGTTAGAAAAAATCAAACTACACCACTGGGTTCTACAGAAAAAATCCTATAAGGCTCTTGTTAAACTTTTCAATAAGATAAAAGACAACCGAGTTACGATGGTGGTCCCAAAATCGATAGTTTTCGATTTCACCCTGTATCTCAAAAACCAGGAGGGCCATGATAATTTTGTTGACGACATCTTTAGTTTCACAAAAAAGTAGCACACTGTCGTCTTCAAAAATAACCGAGATACCCCGTAAAAGTGCCCAAAATGGGACACCCTGTACATTAAATTCATGTCCACCAGTTTAGTGTAAGACATTGATAATTGAGGACAAAGTGAGGGAGAAGTTTATTTGTATGAAAGATAGTCGAGCGGACTTTACTTTTAAGAAATAACCTGTTATGATGAGTAATGACAAACTTTTTCATATAAATAGTTTTTGCATTATAAATTTGGTGCGCCCTCCCTTTATTAGGAGCCGACACTGGCTGCCATGGACACGTTTCTGCTTGAAGACAGTAGGCAAAAGTCAATATACCGTTGTACATAATTCATAAGAGAAGTTCATGGGACGAAAACGCTCAAAAATGTGTCATAAATTTTTATTCTAAAAGAATATATACAAATAGAATAGGATTGATCAAACGAAACTACATCGTCATTGGGGGTGATAAAAATAAGAATCACTTACAAAATTAACAAAAACCGCAAACTTCTTAAAGTGCGTTTCTATCTGAGCAAATGTGCGTCGCAAACTGACATTCTAGCCACTACCACGCACAAATTGTTGTTCGCAAAAAATACATAGGAAAAGAGAAGAGCTTTAAAGATCTATTGTATTAGCGGCACAAGACGAATATAAGAATTGGAAGCGAACCCCCTGGCCATTGTTTATGTGAAGAAGAGATAAATTCAATTTTTTTATTTAGACTCCCTACTGCTGTTAAAAATTGAGATGATTTGTAAAAATCTCTTTCAAATAAGTTTTTGGCTTTTATCGTCGCTTGCCCCAATTTACGGCGCAAATTTGTTCAGATCTGGACATAAGTTTGCTAAATCTATAGCATAACTCTTAAAAACTGCATTTCTAGAAATAAACATATTTTGTTATTTATATTTAGTTTTCACAAGAAATTGACATAAACAGATATGTGATTATGATGGCAACATTTATAGATCAAAATGGAAAAGTATTTAATGAGGAGGAGAGTGGATTCTTAACAAAACAGTTCTTTGTCAAAATTAATAAATCAATGTGCCTTTTTAGAAAAAAATTACAAAACCATCCAACTCTTCACCCCAGTTTTATCCTCCAACTTGTTCAATGGTTGGAAAAATTCGATGCATTATTTTTTAACTACAACCCAAGAGGTTTCGGCTATTAGTCCGGCAAGCACTAATCGTCGAACGCTCACGTCAGCAGAAACCGGTGTTACGGAACCGGAACAGCACACCAATCAATAGAAGAAGTCTATAAATTTCACTTGTTCCAAATCAATTTTTGTCAACTGAGGTAGTTTTATTAACGAACCAATACATTTTTAATGGATGTCATGTTGGATTTATCAACAACTTCAAATAATTAGGGCCACTTTCACCACTCCCTGATAAGCGTCATATAGCTTATCTACATGCTTTCTCGTTGTCACTTGACATGAGTAAGAAAATGGCAAAAACTGACAGTCTGACACTCATCAGGAGGTGGTGAAACTGGCCTTTAGTCTATGATAACCTCAATGACAATGACATAACAATCTGCCATCTCGGGACGGTTAACTAACATCATTTGTAAGTGATGCTTAAGTACTGTCGTGAAAACACGATGAATTCGGGACACAATCACAAAAGTATCAGAGGTTACATTAACTACCGAGGTATGGCTTTTTGTAACGCTGGTATTTGCGTCGTTTATTTTAAGTAGGTTATTGCATAAAGATATTAACATTCCGAACACAATCTCAGAAAACAAAGAAAATAATCTTGGAAATGAGATACACAGCGCCACCGTCCGTCGGATTTGTTACACTGTGTGTTTGTACATTTTATGTGTAATTCTTCTACAAGGTGTTTCCTAAATGAATGTCAATATTTATGGGGGCGATTTTTTGGTCCATTTTAAGAAGAAAACTTCATATGAATGGATGTCCTAAATGTCTTAACTTTTGAGAGATACAGGGTGGTTAAGTTTTCAAAAATAAATAATTTATTATTAATATCTACAATACCACGCCACATATTTTAATGAAATTAATCATACATGTATTACGAATCAAGAGGCATTTTTTAATGTATCACTTTTTCTTAAATTTCCACCAGTGGCGTTCGTGCGTAATTTGACCTGCCTATTTTGGCAGACATTGATGGTACGCCATTGATATCTCCTAAAATAAAGATTATTTTTCGCCACTCATTTCTAACCAAAGTTGAACACTTGATTTTTGTCAATCCAATGCACGGTTTTCGCTTAAAAAAAAATAAAAACCGTTTCTCTGCATGATCGCAACAATATCGTTAATATGAAAATATCACCATGCAGAGACATACGTAGGTTTCATTTTTTTTAGATGAAACCCGTGCGTCGGACTAAAAAAATTCAAGAGGTCAAATCTGCTCATAATTGAATACAGATTTCAATTTTTTTATTTTAAGAAAAGTCAGTGGCGTGCCACTGACTGTATAAATAATATTTGGGATTATGCAGAGAATCGGTTTTTATTTTTTTAAGCGAAAACCGTGCATCGGATTGAAAAAAATCAAGTGTTCAACTTTGGTTAGAAATGAGTGGGGATTTCAAGAATAATCTTTATTTTAGGAGAAATCACTGGCGTACCATCAATGTCTGCCAAAATAGGCAGGTCAAATTACGTACGAACGCCACTGGTGGAAATTTAAGAAAAAGAATACACTAAAAGATGCCTCTTGATTCATAGTACTTGTATGACGAATTTCATAAAAATATCTGAAGTGGTATTGTAGATATTAATAATAAATTATTTATTTTTGAAAACTTTACCACCCTGTATCTCAAAAGGTAAGACGTTTATATTGACTAAAGAAGTAACGTTTAGGGAATACATTTATATGGAGTTTTCTTTTTAAAATGGACCCAAAAAATCACCCACATAAATATTGATATATTCAATTAGGAAACACCCTGTATATCTCGTAAGGTATACGTGATAGAAGAACATGTCTAATACAAAAGTTATTTGGTTGTTTAGGACGCATATCCTAAAAATGTTTTGAATTATACATGGTGTTGCGGGAAACCAGGATAATGATCTACTTTACTTTTTTAAACGGAACTTCTTTCAACCTCATTTCCATCACTGATCTCTATTTAACTCTAACATATTTCTGGGATCGGTTGCGACGTTGCCAAGTTATGATTTATTTTCAGTTAATCTTTGGGTTTGCAATGTTGCAACACGTCCAAACTGATGTATTTCTTTAAGATTTTTCAACATTATTATACAGATAGTTACTTGAATGTTACATGAATATTATTTTGGATGTTACTATGTGCATGTAAAGGGTGTTTTCGGAAGAATTTTGAATTATGATAATTTGAAAGTCAATTTATTGTTTTTTCAAATGTAACACCCAGTGTGTTATATTTAAAATCGAGCTTTCTATTAATACCAGATATCGCTCCGCAATATATTTTTTTGACTTTGCGGCGTTGCCAAGTTATAAATTATTTCTCCAAAATATCAAACAAACATCCATAATAGAATGTACTGTCATCTTCTTACGTGAAATGGCCTGTACTTGTCGAAATCTGAGCGTCACATGTACTAAGAAAGCCTAACCTAAAATTCTGATGTCAGTATTTGAAACGTCTGGAAAAAGATAATGATTCCATTTAAAAAGATCAAGTTGATCATTATCTTGGTTTCCCGCAACACCTCGTATATTTCAAAACTCTTTTAAGATATGTGCCTTAAACAACTTTTATATTCGTCATTTTCTTGTATTAGGTATAACTTGCGAGATATCGAAGAATTTATTATACACCAAATAGGCACCCTGTATATCTCGAATGAAAGCTGAGGAATCCATAGCTTTTTGCAGACTGTGGTCACGTTTGGTTCTGTACCTCACGGAGAACGTGTACTGCAATGAGTCGATTATCGATTTACTGTGAAAAACAGTACCCAATACAACTCACAGTTACCACGTGGCACCTCTAGGAGCTGTCATGAACTGACAAATCACTTGGATGTTCCTCCATACCAGGAGATACATGTCGAAAAATTAAAAAAAAAACGGTTTAATGAAATACCATGCAAGGAAACATATCCTCAATTCAAATAAGTTTTCACATAAAATAGAATTTAAACCCATACCTGGATAATAGTAGCATTTAGGCACACTTTCACAATCATTGGTAATCTCTTAAAGTCACTTAACCAACAGACGGACGTTAACCAGGAGTTACCAGAGAGCTCTGTCTCATAAAGAAAACCAGTGGTTAAGCTTATTTATCTTCAAGTTAGCACCACGCATGGGTCCAGAGCACTGTCATAATTGTGTTCCGTGAATACAACCTGACCCTTGTTGAAAAAGACAATGCAAAATCCATCGATGTCTCAGACATCAATGCCAAAATCAATAAACCCCAAAGCAAGCTTCGGTCATCGGTTGACCACAGCAAACGTCAAAATAACTCATACTTTAGCTGCATCCGTTTTGCAAGTGAAGTGAGATATTTCAAACTAAGTTGAGATTATCAAACCAGTAAATATAAGTTTTGTTCGGCCTTCAAAAGGAACAGCTGAACACAGCTAATAAGCTAAATTTAATAGTTTTCGTTAGTGTCAAAAGTGAGGAAACTAATGTTAGTCTTTAGGTTGTGCAATTGGGGTAACGGGGGAGTTAAAAATCTCACTTCATTTGAATTGAGTTTGGATAAATAGAACACATATTGAACAGATTAAATTGAGCTGAGATTATCCAAGACCCTGTGTAAAACGAATGCGGCTTTTATCGCTTGAGTTGATTTAACTATTGGATAGCCAGAGCTTGTTCTCGCTAACCACTAGTTTTCTTTTAACCACTAGTTAACTAACGATTGTGATACTGGGCCTTAGGATGCTATGTGACCAGCCTGCTCAAATAATGTATAGTGCGATGGTAACTTGGATATATGTTAGGTTTCTAAGGTAATATTTATGTCCTTGATGTTACCATACATCATTGTAACAAGCGGAATTTATAAGGACCGCGAACACAATCAAATTGCAGAATAAGTAGGGCATACCATAATGGTAAGGACCACATAACTTAAAAAAAAAAATTATCTTATCTGGACCATTACGAGTGCCAACAGAGAAGGTGCAACTGCAGGGCTCTACCTGGAATGGGTATATTATAAAATAAGCTTTAAGCAAGGGCGCCCATAATTTGTGTCTTGAGAGGGGGGAGGGGTAATTTAGGTAATTTTCTTCTTGGTGGAGGTGGAGGTTCTAAATAGAAGCCCCTGTATATTATAGCATACATGGATTCCTCGGTCCATTCTAATGTGATTTTATCCATCGGACATGAACCGTTTAGGCGCAAATCACCATTTTTGATATAAGTAATGTTAGAAAAAATTGAATATCGCAGCGTCTATAAAACTCAGAAAGCTGTGACTTTGTGGTGTGACTAAGCGTGAAATGTGTCAGCGTAGGAGTATTGTCTAATTTGAATTATTTTTGTACTTGGTGAAAGCGGCAGATTAATTAAGGAAACTTCCATCACAGGTAACTTGTTTTTTCTGAATGGAAATGCCTAATTTTTTATACGATGAAATTTAACATTTGATAGTATTTCTAACGATATAGGATTATCGATATTAATCTCTTGCAGTTTCCATTTTATTTCAAAATTTCAGTCAAAGCAACCCAGCAGGTCATGAACATTAAACGAATGCATGTTCAGATGAAAGAAAACAACAGACATTGCAGAAATATGCAAACGAAATAGAGCCAATGAGACAAGATTGTAAAAATACCCTAAACATATCCCCTCTAACCAGAAACAACAGCGGCAGCATACCTAATGTCAAGGAGAAGCTGGAGTATGACAGAAATGGCTATTTTTCACAGCCTAGGAAGTGAAAGATAATAATTTCTGCCATAGTCCAGCTTTTCGTTGACATAGACGCTGCGATATTCAATTTTTTCTAACACCTACTTATATCAAAAATGGTGATTTGCGCCTAAACGTATTTTAAATGTGTGTCCATGCTATGGAATCGACCAAGGAATCCAAACATGCAATTTGCATTTAAGTGGATTAGAATTTAGAAGACATTTATTATACATTTATTTAAAAAATTGTGGACTATTTTTTATTCTTGTAGGGGGGTTTTACTTCCACTCTTACCGACGCCCTTGACCTTGATGCTGTAGTATTAAAGGGTATAGTTTTTTCGCATGGAACCTAGGGAAAAATCTTGATTGTAATGACAAGGTCTGTAAATCTATATCGACCGTAATTTAATAAATGAAAAAAATGCTCGACACCATAAACACCTATCTTATATGAACAGTTTATATAAAAAAACAATGAGATGAGCTTTGAATTAAAACTTAGTTTTACAATTAGGAAATATCTTCCTATAGTAATAAGAAAAGTTTTTTCCGGTAAAGTACTCAACACAGCAGATCCACGTCACTTATTTTTCCTTAACTCAACTGTGCAAACCTATCATGCATCTTAAATTGTGTTGCCACTGGAGTCACCTTTTCTATCCAATACTGCTCGGTCTCCGTATTATTTTGCAGCGCCATGATCTCCATCTGAATATGATGATTGAGAATTTGTTTAAACCTCCTGTGTTTAAACGGGGGTCCTCGTAGCATGCTGGTGTTATTTACCACTTCGACCTATAAAAAATATTCTGAATTTTAGGTATTACTACACGATTTCCAGCTGTAGTTTCTAAAGGATGAACTTACATTTCTAAAAAGTCAATTGTAAATTCAAATAGTCAGTTGTAATTTACAAAGCGTCAATTGTAAATCCAAATAGTCAAGTGAATTTTCTAAAGCATCAAATGTAGTTTCAAACAATCAATTGTAAATTCTAACTCGCTCGTACATGTTGTCTAGGAAACAGATACACAAAAAAGGAAAGACACTTAAGGTTCCCTTAAGGCCCGGTCAAACAGAGGGCGTTCTATGTAGAACGCGGCGTTACGGCGCGGCGTTCTTATCTAGATAGCGCAAAATATGATAAGAGCCTGAGCCAGTGGACGGACAATGATATATATGAAATAATACAGATGTTGATCAATAATATCATGACCGACCACCGGACCGACACCAATTTCATAGCATTCCGGTAGTCGGCGACTACCATTTTCCCGCCATTCTCTGTGGAGGTTATTGATTGAAATTTTCTGTTTTTCCTCATTTCAAAAATGAGTACTAAGAAAAAAGGCAAGTGTCATCAATATAGTGAATCAGCTCCAAAGGAAACAGTCGAGGCTGTTACGAATGGTATGAAATTGCAAGAAATATGTATGATATGCGGAGTTTCAAAATCAACTGTACAGGACCGGATCAAGGGAACAGTCCAAGACGTAATTAAACACATGGGACCGCTTTCTCTTTTGCCGACTGTAGTTGACGATAAACTCGTAGAGTGGATTTAAAACTTGATGAAAAGTGGATTTCTTATTAAAAAGCAAGATGAGCTATTAGATACTGCCCAGAAAATTGTTTTTTTTACTTGTCATCGGCATCGACTGCGTTGGTCATTAGCCTCGTGTTCTGTGTAGGCTCAGGTGGGGATTCTTCGCTGAGCTTTTTTTATGGATATTTTTGATTGAAAAAAACAGAAATAGATTTTCGCTTCTAACGAGAATCGAATCTGGTACCTTCCGGGCATGAGCCCTTGACCCTAACCATTTGATCACACCCCCCCCCATAGGTCATATGGTTTCTAATATGGACTATACCAACGATTTTTGTGATGAATCCAAATATTTAGTGTAATTTAGTATTGGCTCAAAGAAGAATTTTTGCAATAGACATGAGATGTGAAGTATTTACTCTTATTTATTGAAGATACCTCTATATATTTTCAGTTATTTTCTGAGTTTGCTTCAAAGTATTTGTTTGATGCTTGATATTATTTAAAATTTTTGTCAAGAAAATAGAAGGTTTTGTCATGTCTAGTTTCATATTTTCCTATTTAATTCAATCATATATAAGCTCCATAGCATTATTTGAAATATCCACTTTATCAGTACCACTTAGATACAGATCTGTTCAAAATCGTCCAACCACGTGGTGTCCGACAACTGGAAAACAGTTGGTCAACCACTGGCATAGTCTGTCCGACAACTAGCAAAATAGCACCTTTTTATTTTAAACAATTATAAAAATTAATAGAATCCTTTATAATGGTCATATTTGTTTTCAGTGAAAAGCTAAAAAGATGCATTACCGCCTAGAAAAATTGCATTTCAATTATCTTGCACGGAATTTCTCTAATTTCACTCCAAATTCTAACTTCTCCTAAACTGTCCGACCACTGGCGAACTGACCCTACTGTCGCCTGATGGCCCATTTCTCTTCATTCTCTTATACAGCCCCCCCCCCAAGGTAAGCCAAGCGTCCGGAATTGATCTATGAAGTATATGGTCACCCTATTCTTAATACCATGCTAGATATATTCCTAGCGGTAAAATGCAATATTTCAAAAACACAGCAGATGCAACATGGAAATTCAATGTTGCAAGAAAAGTAACTAAAAGTGGAAGTGTACGGAAAAGTGGATGAGACAAGTACCAAAATCTCTTATTCTGTTCGTTATACTCCATTACAACTGGAAATATTTATTTCATTGTATACTAATTTTCAAATTTTAAGGTAGGTATATAAATATTAATTTAAGTATTGTTGCCTGGTTATAGTAAAAACTACTTATAGCTGACTTATAATCTTCTTAAATAAAGGCCTATTATTATCATCAATAATATAATTATATTTAAATCCAAAGCATATTTTTATTGTTCGAAGTTATGGATGATTTTGTACTATACACACTAAGAAAGATTCACAATTATTCTAACTGTTGCAAATAATGCACCATACCTTGAGATTTTGTGGGCCAGGCAGCACAGATGGAGTTGACATCAAACGTCTGAGTCTGATTTTTTTTGGAGTGGAACTTGCAAGTAGTGTACTGTTGCGTGACCTAATTCTATTCAATCTCTCCTGTGCAATGTTTACACGAAGTTTTCTCATTCGGATAGCATTATTGCCTGTGGTTCCTATAAGCACAGAAACACAATAGAATAATGTTTTAACTCTTTGAATGTTCAAAAGGAGGACAGATCTAAAGAATATACAAAACCTATTGTATTTCTATTTCAGCCATAACATTTTTGCTGAAGAATAAACTTCTGTCAAAATCAAATTAGCAGAAACTGACCAAAACTACAATCAAACTTTTACTTGGACTCTAGTTGAGACATTTACCTTATTTTGAAAGATAAATTGATACTAATTACTATGGCCATATTTTTTTAGTGGATGTTAGTAGCAAGTAGTAGTTGAGTAGTCGTGAATGGATGTTAAATCAGCCTCTTTCACATGCATACCTCAGGAAATGGATGCCCACAATTCTAAATGTAAGTGTGCATATACTATCTTGAGAAATTGTGTTCAACTCGACCAGCCAATCTCTTTCTTACATATCGTATTTTGCTGATGCTTTGCTCGTCTATCAAAAAACTTGAACCTCTATGCCCTGTTGTACTTTTACAAAGGTGGCCAAAATATCAATAAATGTTCCAGTAATAGCGCTTTTTTACTGATGGGCCAGTAAAGTGAGATGTAACAGAGAGACAACCACAGCATATGGATTGCTGAAATTTTCGGGTACCTGATTGCAGAGCAAACGATAATTGAAAACAGCTTCTAACTAGTCAAAGCCTGCCTATGGCTTAATACAGCAATATATGGACCATATTCATTTTAATTAATTTGTCTGGCATAGAGCCAAGTATTTATTTAAATTTAATTGTAACAATCTACTTTGAAATAAACTACAACTGGACTTCCACAAACACATAGTCTTAGTACTTTTGCTATATGACAACATGAAAATGAAAGTACTTGATTGACTAACATTACAAATAAACATTGAAATTAGTGTTCCAAAAGAAATAAATAATTTACAGAACAGTATACAGGGTGAGTCCTAAGTTGACACTTTTCTCAAACTGTGTATAGAAGTGGTTGAAATAAACAACTTTTTCAAATGACTTTTTCCATAATAATTAAAAATAAACGAGATACTAAATAAACAAGATATATATGGACTTGTGTATCAAGATGTGCCTAGTCTGTTTATTTTTAGCCTTTCGCTCGAACTTTTGTCTTATCCATCAAGCATTGTAACTGCCAATTAGTGCACTAGGCACTTTTAGTTTATTTTAAATTAATTAATTTAAAATTCGTAAATCCTAAAAGTTGTTTGATCAGTAGTATCTTTAAATAACCTCTCAGCTTACAAATTAGGGGAGTTATCTAAAGAAACCAGGGTTGCAACAAAACATGTTTCTTCAAATTAAAAACAATCAAGGTGTTTTTTCAACTATTTTATCTGTTAAAAACTGTTTAAAACAATTTACAAGAAAACATTTAAAACACAAAAAAACGTGTTTAAAACACAACTGTGTAGTTAACTATGTGTAATGCAGCAACTAATGATTAGCAAGTAGCAAGCTGCACTACATTTCTGATGAATGCGAGTAGGAGTCAGGATTTGTATAGAAAAAGTGCACTGAAATCAGTGAACGTGTAAGGTTGGTGATTTCTGAAGTCAGGGAGGTCCTGAACAATCAATGAATAAATTTGCATTCTTACACTGCCACATATCACATAGTGCATTTGAGGTCTGAGGGTAACATGCTCTGTAAGAGTGTTAAGTGTAACCTAATGTAACAACCTGCTACCCTTGCCACTACCATACCATCTATACCACGACTGGCTGAAAAAAAGATCCTATCTGGGTCCATTTTATAAGAAGAAATGCAAGATTGAACTAGTTGCATTGGTAGATAGAACAAGAAACCACATGAAAGTTCACACAAATTTGGTTGCAGGTTATTCAAAAGCATTGTCAAAGGATGAAGCTGAATTCTGACCTGCTGTTTAAAGTTATGATCAAAAATTTGAATCTATAAATGGAGGGGTTAGTGCAAAAAGCTCCTAAATCACATATAAACTCAGCAACTTCTTGATACTTAGATACTCCTTGCACCAAAATGATGGTCTACTGTAAACTCTACATCTTTACAGGTTTTTATACAGTAGTACACAAACCTGGTACCTAACACTTATGTGTGTGTGTAAGTTCATATAGATGGAGATACTTAGCTCAATTTTTTAAAAATATGGACCACTTCAAGCACTAATCCTTTCAAATATACAGTTATAGCAATTCCAATAACAGCAGAAGCAGAAAGACATTTATCAAACCTGCTTTAAAATAATTTAGTAAGCCTAGATTTTATATCTTACATTTGTTTAAAATATAACCTGTATTTTTGTGTGAATTTGATACCCTTAAACAATTTCGAAGTCTTATTCACAATAATATACCTAAATTAAAAACTCAAATTGATACTTTATGAGGGTTGGAGGATCTAATGAGACTTTAATCTTATAGTAAAACTACAGATTTAAGAAGAGCAACAATACACGGAATCTAAAATCCAGAATCAGAACTCATTGTTGCTTACAACTATCTATTTATCTATATTAGACTATATACTTCTTAATAATTTGTCTCCACAAGATATCTATGTGACAACAACCAGTTCATAGTATAATAAAACTTTGTTTGAAAGAATAAAGGCCAGGTCAAACAGAGGGCATTCTAGAAGTCAGCATTACAGTGCTCTAGAATGCCACGTTACCACATTATGTTGTTTGTACCAAAAAGCCCTGTTTGTTGGGATGAGCAAAAGCGTTATGCCAATTTTTGTCAAGTGATTCAAACATAGATCAACTCAAGGCCCGGTCAAACACAGGACATTCTAGAGTGCAGCGTTATGGCATTCTAGAACGGCCCATTACAGCAGACCATTGTATTGTTAGAGAATGCTGTAATGCCACATTCTAGAACTCTGTTTGACCGGGCCTTTAAGATGAGTTCAATCACAAAAGCAAATTAAGAGAATATACCAGAATGCACTGAGCAAGACCAGTTAAGTCCTATATCTCCAGTTTTTATATAAACAACTATTGTAGTTTTCATAAATTAGCCTATAATCAACTCATTTGGAAAGTGAAAGCTCTAGAAGTTCTTTTGGCGTTTGGAACTGCTAAAGCCTTCTATGTAGAAAATTATTTCCTCTACCTGAAGAATTCATTCTGGCACCATTGAATCTCCTGAGTCTCATTTTTGGGGGCAGAGCACTTGTGTTGGTTCCAAATGGCATCAAACCAAGTCTAGCCTTTACAGGTCTTCTAACAGAATCTCTCATTAGGGGGCTGACACCACTTTCATTCCTTCTGTAATAGGCTTCTTGAGCCTTCTTCTTTTTTTGGACGTTTTCTTGTAAAGGTTGGAGGTTCCTTAAAATAATGTCTACAAAACAAGTAAGGATATTTGAAGAAACATGATAAATGTTGATTATTTGCTGTTATGGTTTATTACCTTCATCAATTATAGTTGACTGATTGATTTGAGGTTTCACCCGACGTAATTTGATTTTTACTGGTGCTGCAAGTAGATCCAAAGTAAAGAAATGAGACTTTCAAACAATTTATAAAATACTCACCTTCCAGCGACATCTTTGTATCTTCAATTATACGTAAATAAAAAATATTACAACCAAATAGTTCAAATAGAACTCATTTCAATAAGCAAGCCATAAAGCTAAAGCAAGCAAAAACATCTAAGGGAAAGAAAACGAAAACCACCAGACAATCACTGATCAGTGATCACACAAAACAGAGTGATCACATCAACATCACAATCACCACAAAACAGGTATAGTGATTAGTGACAGGTATAATCACATCACAATTTTGTGGAATTGTCAATTGTGGATCACACTGATCACAGAACGCTTATCAGTGTTCCACTGATATATGGGGCCTAGGCCGAATCTACACTAGGCCGGAGCCTTAGATGTGGCAACGTAGCTTAGCTGTCAAATAGTTGGCCTATAGTTTCAGATATTACATTTATTATTATTATTACATTTTATATGTATTAGAGTTCATCTGGGTTAATAAATTAAGAAAAATACTTTTTAGAACTACTACTACTAATACCACTTACATCTGATGTCTGGTTCATCACAGTCAGACACTACAAAATAAAAATAAACGCAACCTGTTTCCTGCTGCCACTTCCACTTAAATGGACACTCAATTTACTTTGTAAATTGTCACTTGAGCTAGAAAAATTCACTATTAGGTCACTGTGAAGCCATTGTTGCTGGTCTTGATTCCCTTTCACTATCAAATCTTTTCGTAGGTATGCCCAGATGCATGCCCTCGTTGGCATGCCCAGATGAGTTCTATCATTGATTAAAGTACTAAATGGTTCTATTAACTGTCTTTTTCTGTGATATTTGGGAGGTCCAGAAAACATTGTAGGTACCACATTGTGGTTTAAAATAGGTCTTATCCTTTGAAATGTTCGTAAATTATTGTCTTTATTCTTATAAATATAACCAGCCCTTATGAGGAATACCTTTCACCCACTTCTGTTTATGTCCTTCATTGGAAGCACTAATTGCTAGTGCAACCTGGTACCACACACTTTGCAGGCATCTTTTTATCTTTATAGTTTCGTTTGTGCAGGTATATAATTAGAAACACATTAAAAATCACCTTCCAATCTTATTTTTCACTCTGGAAGATTCACAACAAACAAAAGCTCGGCCCGTGTCCAGTGTTGCCATATTTCAATGCTCCGGCCTAGTGAGTAAAGTCGGCCATGGGCATATGGTATGGCCAGACTGGGACAGAGGACGGTACGCGCAACTGATATGTTTGGTATCAAATGGCACCAAAAAAGTAGCGAAATTTACCTGTGAGAAGTGATTCCTGGCTCCTTCCTGCTACTGTGGCTTTTACAGCCGTATTGCCGTAAGCTGCACACCCTACCATTATGCACACCATAATATTTTACAATGATTGGTCGTAAAAACGCTAGATATCATAAAAAATATTTTGGTGGCTACTCATTTTCGGTAACAGCACAGGTAACAGCTAATGAGTAATGACAGCTGATTGAGCTGATTCATATAGCATCAAACGGGCGTACGGTATCCCCTCTCTTTCCTTATCTAAGGTATGGCCACAAACCTCAAAACATTGCGGTGTTTTGTGGTGTGATTTTTATTCTATGAACATAAAACACCTATGAACACAGAACGTTATCTGTAAACACCACAGAGCTAAACAGATGTCAGAACCATACAGAACTAAATGATCATTTGTCTGCATCCCAATCATGCCAATGTAAATGAAAGCAAGGAGGCACTGCATTTGCGCAGTAAGGTCCGAATCAGAGGCGTAGCAATACGAGTACTGTATAAAGATTTGTATACATGCGCACTATACCGCGTGAGGTATCAAGGTATCGTCTAAAGTTATTTGAGATGATTTCAAAAGCTTATTGGGATTTTTGAGAACTATTCTTGGATAGTCTGTAGTTAGATAAAACATATATAAAAAACAAATTGCTGAAAATAGGTGTTTTGCGCAGATCATTTATGCATCAGCCGTCATTGATTGTCAGTATTGTTGGTTAGATTAACCATATCATCATAAGATGTCAGAAAATCTTGACATTTTTAACGAACATTGAGAAATTATTCACAAAATTTCAGTGAAAATGAATTCATTATAATGTTTTTCCGTTTTAAAAATATTCCTGTAAAATTATGCGCTTCATTTGCAAAAGACAAATGTTTTGCAGCCCTCAGGCAGTCCTTAGACGACTTAGGTAAAATTATGAAATGTATTAACGTTATTGTAGTACAATTTTGAATTTTGAAGGCATAAAATGGCCGATGAATATCAATGGCTCTGGTGATGGTAATAGTTTTTTAACTGCAAGGAAAATGGACAACATATTTTTCCACCCCGATAGATTTGAGGTAAGTCTGGTTAACATTTGAATGTTTAATGGAAAGGGCGTAACGAAGAAAAAATAAAGTTTGCTTTTTGCAAAATGCGTCTATAGTATGTAAACCCAAAATAATACATATTTATATCAACTCGTATCCTCAGACATTCTAAGTTGATAATTTTATAGTTTATATGCTATTACGCTCTAACATTGATCTTTGTTTGGCAGTAATGATATCGATTAATTGAATGGAAGGCGTTTTTTTCTCGTTAGATATTTTTTTCGGTCACTTTTGCTTACGAAACAATAACAGTACGCGCCTCTATATTGGCTTTGAATGAAATCAAGTGCAGTTTGTATAGTTTTGTGTAAACATACTTGAGATGTGAACTCATCCACGCTAAACTGCCGCATTACAATAACCTAAAGTACTGTGCCTAAAGTGTCTTGTGGCTCAACGTTATGTTGAAACAATGTATATTGATCTGTGGCTTGGCAATATTGCCAAAAAGGTTATGACAGTGTTTTCCTAGACCTAATGCTACTACAAAATTATTTGAGACATATTTCTATAGGTATGTAGTGAGTCATTTTACATTCGTATAATCCATTTTACTGCAGTTGCAATCGTTACGAAACTTAAAAAAATAAGGAATACTCATTACTTCATTTTGAGGTATTTAATGCATAAAGTCTATTATTATGTTGAGTTTGGGGCAGGGTGCATAAAATAATGTGCCCTGTAGCTTCCTGAAGTCTTTATATATCCGAACTGAATTGTTTCGTTCAGTATTTTAGTTAAAAGGTTTCACAATTTTCACAATAATATTATAGATATTTATTTAGATATTGATCGACGTTAGAGGATTCCGTCCAGAGGATGTTAAGTGCAAAATATCACCAAATGTAGTGGAAGTGTTTGCTCAGAAACAAGAATCAGCAAATGTTACTAATCGTAGCATTTCTTTATCCAGGAATTATCAATTACCGCAAAACGTAAGACCAGAAGAAGGTAGCTGCTGCCTTTCTTCTGAGGGACTACTTTTGGTTACGGCTCCATGGCAAAGATGACAACAACAGCTAGATTGACTACAGAGCATATTCACGAACCTAATAAATACTATAGTTCATCGTAGCAAATTTCATTTTATTCCTATCGTACAGGATCCAATGGTGCTGAAAGAAAGCTTTCTATTGGTAGCATAACGAGCGGAAAAAATCTTCCTCGTAAGGATACCAGCAGATACTGGGCACGAGTCAGTCGATCCTTTAGCTCTTCTTTTGTAGGACTAGAGTCAACAACTGGAGCTGCACATAAGACGAAGCACGTAATCTCTACAGCAACGATCTACAGCACTGGGAAAGACTAAACGGAATAGAAGTCATCTCGCGCAATTGTGAAATCTAGCTCTATGCGGGCGACACTATTTATGCAGCAGTTGTAGCTCAGCCATTGTCTGAACTCAGGAAACCTAGTCAGCCAATGCAGTGAAAGATGTATTGGAGATCGTTGACTGATTAAAGTTAATAATTCTGTGATGCAGGCAGTCTGCAGGCACAATCACGAACGTCCTATGGAACGTTTCAAACTCAAACTTCATAGAGACCCCGATATCCCTCATTTAGGGGACTTCAATAAACAAAACGTGCAGCGACGTTATAGTCAAGCAGCAGCGTACAGTAACCCGTTGTTGGACGGATTAGTTGACTATACATTAAAGGCGGCGACTGACTTGTATCAAAGCGCCGTAATGTAATACGTTACAAAGCGAGCATTCGCTAGTCAATGCAGTGTGACGAGCGACGAGTCGAGGGGCTTGGCTCGACGCTCGACAGGAAGTGCTCCACTTGGTTGTCGGTTTTCTCGCGAATCCCTGGTTGTTAAAAGTCAGTGCCAGTTAACGTCGCGTTATTTATGAGCTGCATCCACATCCAGTGTAAGTATTGCCGTTGTAGGAAACGTATTGTTCAGTATAAAATAGAGTCGTCTCAATAAGAGAGGATTTCATATTTTATTGTCTTGATATTTTAAAAAGGAATTACAAGCTGCTGAAAGAAGTCCTCGGAAGCGTAAAAACAAAATGTGACTGCCAGTCGTTCCGTTACTGATACAGCTTTTCTAAAAGTAGTGTCCTGCTTCGCAACCGTGCAACCTTTGGTCCAATTAAATTGAGCAAATATTCAAAATCTGTAGAAGACATTGGGATAAAAGTTTTGTACTGCCCACTAATTTCTTGGTTTTTCAAAATATTCATTAATACTGCTCCACTCCATTGCAATGAAAGCAGCACTCGCAACTACTAGGTCTGCCATATCGAACTAACTAAATAAAAGTGGAGCACTGTTGAACAGAACATTCGAAATGAGCATTCGCTGCATAGTGTAAGTACGAGTTTTGTAATGTAATGCTCCTTACGAGCTCAACGAACATTGCGTTACAAAGCTCGACTCAAGTCAGTCGCCGCCTTTAGTCGAGCATGTTCGCAAACACACTAGGGCACGGTTAGCCCTGTGAACTAAAAATTACATCGTGTATACGTATACGTATAGCCATAATTGGGGTTTTAAATAATTTTTTTTGTGATAAATGGAAAGATCATATAAGTTTTATAACAAAAATTTTTTTCGCAATAATTCAAAAGTTATATCAAAATAAAAAAGAATTTTTGAATCCAGTATCGAAGACACGCCGACAGCTCCCAAACGCGTGTGACGTCACGTTGTTGTGAAATGGTGTCTTTTCATCAACAACGTCCAGGGTTCCCAGAGTTGACGCACTTAGGTTTAGGTACAAGCTGAAATTGATTGATTGATTGGCACGGAGGAATAACGATTGACGGCGTCAAAATCACCAACTTACGTTATGCGGATGATACAGCTCTGATTGCCGCATCAGAAGATGAACTGATCAGTCTTATAAGAAGAGTTGAGGTAATTAGTATGGAAGTAGGTCTACAAATAAACAAGAAAAAAACTAAAATAATGATAATAGATCGTCAAAACGGCAACAGACAAGACGTAAAAATGATAAATAATATCGAAACAGTAGACACCTACACATATCTTGGTACCACGATATCGAACAGTGGTGGATCCAGTGATGAAATAAAGAGAAGAAGCGCAATAGCGAAAACATCTATGACCAAGTTAACTAAAGTATGGAAAAGTCACCAGATATCTCTTAACACCAAAATGAGATTGGTCAGAAGTTTGGTTTTCCCTGTCTTCCTCTATGGATCGGAGTGCTGGACCATAAGGAAGACGGACAAACTGAAAATAGACGCATTTGATATGTTTTGTTGGCGCAGGATGCTGAGAGTGTCTTGGACGGAGAAAAGAACCAACCGATCTATCTTAGACCAACTTAACGTGAAGAAAAGATTAAGTACTGTGGTAGCAGAGAAAATTGCAAAGTTCTTCGGTCATGTGGTTAGAAGAAACGGTCTGGAAAGACTCACTCTGGAGGGAACAGTCCCTGGCAAAAGACTCAGAGGAAGATCGCCCACAAGATACACAGATCTTATAACAAACCTAACTGGAAAGAACCTTACGGAGACATTTAAGATGGCCGAGAATAGACAAGAATGGAAAGCCGTCACAGATATCACATGAAGTCACGATGCTCGGAACTCGAGCGGAACGATTAAGAAGAAGAGACAAGCTGAAATTACTATACAAGAGCTAAAGGCGCATTCAGAATATGCAACAAGTTGTAATACAACCTGTTTCAAAGCAGTGTTGTGGAACAAGTTGTAAATCCCGATAAAGAATGTTTTATGACTGACGTGTTTTAAACACAGTTGTAATATTCCCGTCCGAAGTCGATAAGCATAAATAAAAAACACATACTGAAGGCTCTCTTTGTCCTTGCCAACAAATGTTTTAGAACCATGTTTTCATTGTCGCTTTTCCAAACAATGATTGTTTCGCAACATATTTTAAAACAAAAGTTGTTGAAATTTTGAAATAGTCTAAATGCGCCCTAAGGTCCCACATACCGCTGTGACAATCAACAATGACTTGGATTAACTGCGGATATAAATAAGAAGGGAACAGAGTTCTCATTGTCAGGGATGTGTAGAAAAAAGCTTAAATCCTTAGTGGAACTCTATACTGATTACTGCAGATCACGCTACCCCAGAACTTCGATGCTGCGGAACGAGCTGCCGGGGAATTTGTTTCCCGCCGGCTACAACCTGCAGCGTTTCAAATCTAACGTGCACCGACACTTATCCTCTCGCAGCGCTTCTACAGCGACATAGGCTTTTAGCCTTTGCGGGAGGCTGACCATAAAAAAATAAGACACAAGCTTAGCTTGCTAAGGGATGCTGAGCGCAAGTTGTGCTCGCATATTCTATGCAAATGCCCTGCAATGGTGAGACACACATACACACACACACACCATTACATGCGATAACTCTCTTAATTTTTCATTTAAATCCATCCTTTCTACTGTTTCGGGACGACCATTTGGCAACGCCGCCGATGAGTTCATCGATGTTGGTCTACGCTCACTGCTTAATATTTTCCTCGATTGTGTATGTGGTGTCACAATTCGGTTTGTAGCACACAGGTTTCATCCTGAATTGTAACATCATTTATAAAGTCTGTTCTGAAGCGCCCTCTACAGAATACACATTTCACTATGAGCGTAAAAGTGTGTACGTATCTTTTGCTATCAGCATCACTTTGGTGCCCAAGGGAGAAGCATTGGAGAAGAGCGCGTATTTCAGCGAAAGATAGGTAAACGGTCTTACTTTTAGCAGCGATAGTAATAATAGTAACGATAATCCCTTATTTCAGCGTTTTTATTTTGTTTCATATGGGCGCTGATTGTTATTGATGTTGTTGGTTTTGGGTCAAATCTAGAGTGTGAGTGACCATGAAATGAAATCTTCGAAGCTCATCTCCGGGTTGAGTTGCTCAAGTTCTCTAACCTGCGTGCCCGCATTATCTCCAGCAAATGGAGCCAATCTGTTGAAGTGCACGACATTGGGTTCTCCACAGTTGGCATTCTGGATTCGATGGATTTCGTCGTTGATTTTTTTTTGACGACTTCATGCGGGCCCTCCCGTAGGAGCTCTGGAGTTTCGGTGACAGGCTTCGGTCTTTCTGAGAGTTGTACAGCCAGACCGGGACTCCGGATTGGTATGCTGTTTCGCTGGACTCTACGTCGTACGTCACCTTCATCCGATCGCTTGCGGTGCGAATATTGTGCCGAACTTACTCATGAACCTCGACCATTCTTCAGTGTAGGTTGGCAACGTAGCCTTCGCCTGCCACATCGTCCCCTGATTTGCGGCCAAACATGAGGCCATACATGATATCCTAACCGGAGTTCTCGCCCAAACATAATACTGGCTGGTGTCTCTCGCGTGGTATCATGAACTGCCGAGCGGTACGCCAATAGGAACAGATGAAGCCAGCTATCCCAGTCTCGTTGGCGGTCCGAGACAACCTCGGCCAAATAGCGATTCACCGTTCTGTTCATCCTCTCCACCATGCCGTCCGACTGAGAATGTAACGTCGTGGTCCGAGTTTTCCTAATCCCCAAAGCTTTGCACAGGTTCCGGAAGGGCGCAGACCCGAAGTTCCTTCGGTGGTCCGAATGCAGCTCGAGCGGGACTCCAAAACGACAAATCCAGTCCTAAACCAGGGCCTCGGCAAGGATTGCGGCCTCCTGGTTTGGCAGAGCATAAGCTTCGACCCATTTGCCAGTAGTCGATAGCGATCCTCTCGAAGGGACTTCCAACATTGTATTGGTGCGTGGGAGCCTTCGTACATCTCTCTGGCCATTGCTGGCGGCACAAACTGTACAATTCCTGTACCATTTCTTAACGTCTTCCTTGCACCTAAACCAGTAGAACCGTTTCCGAACCTTCTCCAGGATCTTGGCCACGCCCAGATGAGCTCCACTGGTTCCGCTGCGAATCTCCCTTAGTACCATCACGGTCTGTCTTCTTTCTCTGGTCCCTCCTTTGTCTTCCATTGGCTTCAGGATTCCATCCTCCATCACCAGAGTGTCCCACTGAGCCAAGTAGGACTTGACGGTGGGCGAGTAAAGTGAAACTTTAGGTGAAGAACTTGGTCGTTGGTCCTCCCTCTTCCACTCGATGATTGATCATTTGCAGGCTAGAACCCTCCTCTTGGTCTTTCTGGAGTTCGATAGGCTGCCAGAGATCATCCACCACGGTGGTTCTTCTTGTCATGGCGTCTTTTATCTGCTGCCCAACGTAGGCCATACGAGCAGTTCTTTCTCCGGCCTTCTGGACACGGGTTGAGGATTGCCTCTTGTCTTTGACCCGACATAGCTTTTCCGGTTTCGACAGTGGCTTCTTCTCTAACTTGCAGCGGCTTCTAATATAACCCAGCTCGCCGCAATTCCAGAATCGGATCTCTCTTTCCTTCTTGGGACGGGCCTCGATAATTACCCGCCGCAGTTCCTCAACTAGGGACAGCACTTCTGCCTCACCTTCACATTCTGGAACTCGGGCGTCGCAGTGGTAGGTCTTTTTCACAACCTACAGCCTCATATTCTAAATCTCTGGCTAGTGCGACCACCAGACGTTCCGAATGTGCCAGAGCTACAGCTTGACGCATTTCGCCATCACGCAGGCCACCCACTAATGCCCTACACAGCTAGTCGCTCCATTAGATCCAACGTGCAACGTCTCGTTTAATCGTTGGGAGCGATTCTTCAGCTGAGCGTGGAAGACGTGACCGAATCTGACTTGACCAAATTTCATGTTCAGATGTCTGACTAGCTGTACGTAGTCCCCTCGTTCTGGCAGTGATAGCGTCTGAAGCACATCTGTAGGTTCGCCTCTTAGTGCTGTCGTCTTTTCACCAGATAACCAACAATTAGCGTTTGCGGCCGCTTCGAATTAGTGGGGGTAATTCTGCCAGGACGTGTTACCATCATACTGAGGAAGTTCTAATCTCAGCTTGCTCGAATCTCCTGCTTTCAGATCACTTAGTGTGATTACGCTTGCAGCCTGAAGCTGCATTGGCAGGATGTTGTCTCGCAGATCTTCTTTTTGTTTCTCCATTATCGATTTTAAGATGTTGATTCTGGCTCCAATCCTTTCTTCGACGTTCTTTGCTACAGCAGTAATCTGTTTGGAGCTTGCTTCGTTTTTTGATTGGAGCTGTTTGGCGCACTCGACGTCAGGTGATTCGAATATGAAGGTATCTGGATCCTTGCCCCCTTCCATCACTATATGCCGAAGTCGATCCTGGAGAACGGCCTGCAACCTACTGCTATCAGCACCACGTTCGTCGAGCTCTCGAATTTTGCCATTTTGACAGTTTATTCACTTAGTTGTCCGTACCATGTTACCCAATCAGTCTACCCCACACCTGACACCACTGTTACAAGTCTTTGATTTGATTGGGCAGGAAGACACTTGGTACGGATTAAACTATTTATTTACACTAACTTTATACACTGGTATGCCTACGCTTAACCTGTCACCTATCAGTCTAATTTATTTAGTCACTATACTAATTTATGCTTGTCCCTCACTCTACTTTCTTATTTCACTGACCATCTATTTTACGCACGCGACTGGTAGACCACGGATTGCGACTCGCTGCTTAACTCTGCTGTCCGGTTGCGCTGCTCCTTCTTATATAATGCCTGTCGCCCGCTCTCGAACGTTCTCTCCGCGTTCTCGACGCTGGCGGCCACAGCAAGCAGGTTTCTGGTTTCAGGTTTTTGCGAATTCAATCGCTCGAGCGACTAACGCGAGATGGTGGACAGGGCCGAACTGGCACAATATCTTTATTTACTCTGCAGCAATTAGTTGTGAGATGCTAAAGCAGGTCATGTTATTACAACTTTGCTAGGTAACAACTTTATATGACATAAGATTTTCAGGATAAAGAGATAAAGATGTTAATAGCCGAGTTGTCCTAGTTATTCGTCAATTATTCTGCCACTCAGTATTAATGAGACAGCATTGTAATAGATCGGAGCTTATCAGCATTGACCACTACTATGCCACTCGTAATCCCTTAAAATATAAGACACCCAGAGTAGGAAAAAATGTTACCCAAAGGAGTTATTTCTTTCTAGGGCCTAGACTGTATAATCTCCTGCCAGATGAAATTAAGCAATTGAATTCAAAATCAATGTATAGAAGTAGCTCAAAAAAATGGATAAAATCAAAATCGAGGAAGGAAATACACAGGCTCTTGGGTATTAACACCGTATTTACCATGTCCGCGGCTTGAATAATGGAATAGTATTCAGCTTTTTTTTTATTTTTGTTCGTTTAAGGTATCGACTACATGGTCATTAGCTATATACTGTTGTAGGCATTGTATACTATGCAATTTGTAATATTTAGGTAATGAGCTTATGTTCGTTGGTTCAGCTTATTATATTTTTTCTTTTATTTTTTTTTTCTTAATTATTAAATATGAGTTAGCAGTCTCACATTGATTTTGTCAGTCATCACGTTACAGTGTCAACAAGACAAGCAATGCTTTTAGTTTGGCACTGGAGTGTTCCTGATGGGATCAATGTGAGTATGTTTCTTCAGATGTTTTGTTTATAGGGTTATATATATCGAATATATGGTATGTTTATAGCGTACATGTATGGGTTCAATGGTGCTGTATAGCATTTTTTCTTCAGTATATTTTTTTTCTGTCATAGTCATGTTTTTTTTTTTTTTTCCACAAACAAGGGCTGTGACCCTTATGTGGCTGTCCTATGTATTTATGGGTATGAAAAATAATTATTTGTTATTTGCTTATATTGAATAAATACATTTTTCTATTCTATTCTATTCGATACCCTAGTCAATAAAGTGTCTCCAAACAAAGCCCTCCGAGACCCGAAAAAAAGGAGGCAGAGGAAAAACGTGTTAGACTAGATCTAATGATTGCTTAGAAAACAGATTTGACTGTTTGTTTTGTGTTGTATATTGTACGGTTTTTAAATAAAGCTTTACTTTATGTCTGGTTTCAGCAGTTTATTTTGATATTTACCAGAATCCGAATTTCATTGCTCCATCTCTAATGATATAAAATTTACAAAAATAAACAAGTGGTTATTGTCTGAAGTCATATTATTAACACAGCTTTTGTGCAGCTCGTTATACACACTTCAATTCCGTATTTGCTATGGCATCCCTTTACAGATGTCACAACAAATACAGAAGCAGAAAGTTACACACGTGAATTTTATAGTTGCTGTGACATCGATGTCACAAGTCAGGTTCTTTCATGCGAACACAGCTACCTAACCACGGAGTGTAAAAAGAAACGGAAAAGAGTCACGTGATGATAAAATTTTTCTCTCTCTAACAGTCGGTATGTTTTGGATGAGGCCACAATTGAGGATAATTCATGGATGTCACAGCAAATACGAGCACCTGTATAGGTGTGACATCGGGGTGTAAGATGCCACAGCTAAGGCAGAGGTCACAGTCCACGATTATTCACGCACACGATGTCACAGCAAATGCAGTACATAAACACGCACACGCACCGATCATCTGAAATAGCCTCTACACAACCTAATTGATTTTTTTATGGATAGTGTTGGAAGATTACCGTAATCTATTTTTCGTTGCCAACGTTCGTGAACCTTCGTGTATTTTGAAGAATTTTGGAAAATTAATAAGAACTAGAGTAATTGGTGGTTGCTACTTCAATGGAGAATGTATGGTTACATAAAACTGTATAGAAACTCAAACGGACCAACATTATAAATATTAAAATATGAAAAAATACATATACCATTAAAAGTGTTACCAAAGCCAACCGTTAGAAAGGATCTGAAATGCAGTTTTTTAAGCGGAACTTGCTAATGAAATAAATATTGTTCAAAACAGTAATGAACGAAAAATACTAAAATTATTATTATGAAAAAAATCGAGCGCTCGATTTATGAATAATATGGAACAAAGCGCCCATAATCACAATCATACTAGTATTTTTCGTTCGTTATTGTTTTTATTATTTTTTTAGTTTTTTAAACTATATTTTTAATTTTTTAGTTAATTTTATCACTAAAGCGTGCTTTTTTTATTTTTTAACCGTATTTGTGTAATGAAGATTGATATATTTATAGCATAATCATTAGCATTACTGCATAAATGATAATTAAAACTACCGACGCCCTTTAAGCTCTCGTCGGCGTCGCTACCGCTCTAATTAGCGGATACGATCACTGATCCGACAGATTTGAAGTCGTCAAAATTGTTTTCGCGGCAAAGTTGGAGCGTTCAATGTTCGGCCTGACCTCCCAATTCAAGGGAGAGTTACCCACAAACATACAGGTGAATAATAAAAGCGTATTAATAAAAAAGAAACTTCACTCCTTTAAGAATCATAAGAGTATTTAAAGAACAGGTACATGAACAAAACGCTGTACTTTCAAAAACAAAACATACATGCGTACACAGTTTTATTGTTGACACTTTGTTGTCTAAAGCAGCCCCAAACAAAACCTTTATAATTTGGAATATTTTAAATATTTATGACCTATTATCTTAGCACTAAAAATTCAACAGGAATTGTATGCAACGCGCAAGCGAGATTTCTGAAGTGCCACACTGAATAATAGAAAGAAGATTCTTCTCAACATCCCCCAAATGGGAACTTTCGCTTCAACCACAGCGAACTTTACCGTAAATTACGGAATTTATGGCAACCTTCGCTCCAGGCACGTATCCAGGATTTGGCTTGGGGGGGGGGGGGGCAGATTATGGGTGTCACTTTGTTGACCCTTCGGGGGGGGGGGGGGGATCCAGAATAGAGCTGCCACCTTAAATTTGCGGGGTGGGGGGAGGGGTGCAAATTTGTGGATTACGTTTTTTAGACGGCATTTTATAACGTATCGGCGGGGGTTCGGACCCCCTGGATCTCCCCTAAATACGTGTCTGCTTCGCTCGGTAAAGTTCACTCGTCCTAATGCTATGGAGAGGACATGAATAGGGGTCATCAGCCACAATAGAATAAAGAGTTTCGGTGGTAAACTGACTCAGGGCCGTAGCTAGGCGTTGACCATGTTCATGGTGACCTTAGGGGGAGTTCATGTAGAAAAGAATATGTAATGTCTTAATTTGCTTAAAATCTGTATAGATTGTATCGCTGCTAATGTGTCATGAGTGCCGAGGGATTGGTTAGTAGTAGAATAAATCACTAAGCTTGGAGAAAGCATCCTTGATTATTTTTATTTTGTATTATTTTAGTAGTGATTTCATTCATGGGAATACTCATGGGGCGGTTTTAACCCCCCAAATCCCCTCTTATATACGGCCCTGAATTGCTGACTGAGGGTCTTCTTCATTTTCTACTTAAGGTACCATGCAGATTCCTGCGTAGTCGTCCATCCTTTCCCCGACCAAATCGCACTATCGATTTCTACCCTCAGTAATTTTTGGAAGTCGCTTATTGTTATATAGTGACGAATGTTTCTCTGCCAGGATAGGTTATTTTCTTCCAATTCCTCTTCTCCACTTCTTCGGTATTTCCTTGAGAAATGAGTTGCAGGAAGTGATAGCGTTCCCCACGTATTATATGTCCTAGGTAAGGCATTTTTATCTTCCTTATGGCACGGCGTCAAAAAGTTTTCGTTCTGCTAAACCATCCTCTGTGGACAACGTTCTTATTTTTCACGATCGACCTATGCATGGCCGTCTCTACTCACTAGGCCGGAGCATTGAAATATGGCAACGTTGGAGATCAGGCCGTGTTTTCATTTGTTGTTATGTCATGTGTATTCTTCCAGGTGCTGAAAATATGGTTGGAAGGTGATTATTAATTTGTTTCTAATTATTTACCTGCACAAACGAAACTATAAAGATAACAAGATGCCTGCAAAGCGTGTATTACCAGGTTGCAGCCCAGTAGAGGACTACCAAACCATGGCCCAGCATCACCTTATTCCAGATTAAAAAGAACGTTGCAAGGTGATTTTTAATGGGTTTCTACTTATTTACCTGCACAAACGAAACTATAAAGATAAAAAGATGCCTGCAAAGCGTGTAGTACCAGGTTGCAGCCCAGTAGAGGCATGAGTAGGGGACTACCAAACCATGGCCCAACATAACCTTATTCCAGATTAAAAAGAACGTTGCAACGTGATTTTGAATGGGTTTCTACTTATTTACCTGCACAAATGAAACTATAAAGATAAAAAGATGCCTGCAAAGTGTGTAGTACCAGGTTGCACTAGCAATTGTGCGTCCGATAAGGGACATAAACAGAAGTGGGCGAAAGGTATTCCTCGGAAGGGCTGGTTATATTTATAAGGATAAAGACAATAATTGACAAACATTTCAAAGGATAAGACCTATTTTAAAGCACAATGTGGTACCTATAATGTTTTCTGGACCTCCCAAATATCACAGAAAAGTACAGTTAATAGAACTCATCTGGGCATGGCCTGGGGCATACCTACGAAAGCATTTGATAGTGAAAGGGAAATCAAGACCAGCAAGAATGGCTTCACGGTGACCTAATAGTGAATTTTTCTAGCTCAAGTGATAATTTACAAAGTAAATTGAGTGTTCATTTAAGTGGAAATGGAAGTGGCGGCAGGAAACAGGTTGCGTTTATTTTTATTTTGTAGTGTCTGACTGTGATGAGACAGACATCAGATGTAAGTGGTATTAGAAGTAGTAGTTCTAAAAAGTATTTTTCTTAATTTATTAACCGAGATAACATATAAAATGTAATAATTAATCTGAAACTATAGGGCCACTATTTGACAGCTAAGCCACGTTGCCACATCTAAGGCTCCGGCCTAGTGTAGAGTCGGCCATGACCTATGACGCTCTCAGCATTCGTCGCACAATAGATTAGACCACGTTGGACCAAACGTCACAATTCATCGTCTTCTATCCAGTGGCGTAGCTAGCTTTGGTTACCTAGGTAACCAACGCTCTGGGCCAAATTAAAAAATGGGGCCCCAGTGCTATGTAAACTGATCAGGTTTTATCAAATAAAAATATGAAATATATAAATACTTTAAAAATGCTAAGCTACTTAAGCTCTTTTTTGTGCACTGCAAGGCAGGTAATAAGAACATTAAACAGTAACAACATAAATTACAATTAATACTTGGTGTAGGTTTGGCTAATAAAACGAAATAGGGGAGATTCAAGGGTTTATTATATAAAGGTCAGGCCTAAAAACTGACTAAATCACAATTATATTTACAATTTTTTCTTATTTTCCTAGCTTTAGTTCTCGCAAAAGTATCACGACTTCGTTAAGGCTTATGCGGTTTTGTTTTCAATTGCTATCAGCAATAAATGTCGGAGCCGAGTTTAGCCCATATTATTTCTTAATTTTTTTTTATTATTTTTAGTTTGATAAATGACCTTTCAGCTGCTGCAACTGGACAGGAATTGTAAAGAATAATAACATTGCTGTAAATACTTCCATTAGGTCGCATTCTAGTACTCCATATATTTGCTCATTATTTCCTTACATTATTGGTGAACAGTCCATGCTTGAGTTAGTTGAGGTAAAACAAGGTGGTAAATATTAATAAAGCGAAGTAAAAAACTAGGGCCTATTATATCTGAATATTTTCTTTGGAATTCGTCACACTTTTGTAATAAAATTGCTTCAACATGTAGGGAAGGGTTGGCTAATATACGGAATGCATTTATACATTCCGTACATGTATATAGCACCTAGCACAATCCCATTGTTCAGATTTGAATTTTAAACCAATCAAATTTCGAGTGCCGTACGTGTGTACGAAATGTAAATCAGTGCCATATGCACTTACGGAATGTAATATAGTTATATGCAAGTCAAACGTATGGCTATGGCTGGACTCTTGTTTTAGTTTTTGTAATTGCAGCGAGAGAGGGTGGTTATATATGTTATACTCGTATATGTTTGAAATCGCCATGCATGCTGGGGCAAAATTACCTCCTAGTTATAAATATTTTGAACTGAGTCCTGGAAAATATATAGATCAAACCTATGCCAAAGAAAAACGTACCTAATCTATCCCAAAATATTAAAATAAATAAAACCAATGCATGGTTTATCCCACTGATTTTATATAACGTTCTTTTTTGTTCTGCTATATTCTTTAATGTCTTTAATCTTGTAAGTAATGTATGTTTTCTTTGCCCACTGCAGATTAATACTTAGTTAACTTAGTACACCAGATCTTTGCAATTATTACATTTAATATTTCGTAAAGAAGGACAAAAATTGTACACCCTACTATAACTTAATTTGTAATAAAGTTTACTGCAGTTTAATACATAGTTGAAAAATGGTTTTCGCTTAAATCGCTTTTCTCTTTGTAAATTTTCAGCTGCATTAAGTACTACATTCCGTAGGTGCATATAGCACTCATTTACATTCCATACTCGCGTATGGCACTCAGAGCTTGATTGGTTCAAAATTCAAATCTGACCAATGGGATTATGCTAGGTGCTGTATACATGTACGGAATGTATAAATGCATACGGGATAGCTTACGTTGTTTGACTCGAAACTCTCTAGCCATGCTACTGACACCGTCTACTCTTTGTTTAACTATGACTTCGTCGTTTACTTCTTCCCAAGATGAAATGTAGTTGTTTCTGAATAGTTTGAGGATAACACAGAAAAAACATATTTGTATATGTAAAGTATCTTGTTTTGCCTATCTGGTTGGATAAAATGGGATAGTGTTGCATATCAACAAAAAATACTAAAGTAAAATATATTAGTCGAACTTGAAAATAGAAAACATTATGCAAATCATATTAATAATAAAAATATTTTAATATAGACAAAACTCGAACGAACACGGTTCACCTCATTGGTTTCAACCCCGGCGCATGCTTCGTGAGTTCAAAATCGACAGTCTTGACACATCACCCAATCATCATTCGTCATATATGTAGTTCGTTATTGTTTCGAAGTCTGAGAACCTCTTCGACGACCTGTCGCATACTTTCCTCATTCTATCCTCTAGGGGTAGTAGGTATCCCAGTATCCGATTTTATCCGACCGCTTAGTGTCCCATTTTATCCGACTGCATATGTTCAACTGTTTTTTAAAATTTTCATACAAAGCAACTAGATGCCATATCCACAGATATTACAAAACGTAGTCAATTAATAATAATAATAATAATAAATGCCTTTATTTCAAAATATACATTTTAAAAAAACAGGGTAAACAAAATATGGGCGAAGTTCAGCTTAATAGCTGCTCTTCCACTTAACCCGTGAACCAAGTCTGTGCATAAATAATTATTAAATAATCTAGTTATTACATACATACCCTTTCTACAAGCCGTAATACTACTGTACAAAATTATAAGTCATAGTGTAAATTTTTGCGTGTTTAAGATGCGAGCTTAGCGTTGCTGGATTGTACGATGTTTATATTTTTTCAATTCACGTTTAAAGTTTAAGATGTTGAGACTCTTATATTGTGCTGGAATCGAGTTGTAAATTTTGCAAATATGATAGCTAAACGACCGTTTGAATTGTACCGTTCGGAATATCGGAGGCGTCAGCAGCCCCCTGGATCTCACATTGATATTGTGGACATCGGTCCTGAAAGTGAGTTTTTCAAATAAATAAGCAGGAGACTTAAAAAGAATGATTTTATGGAATAGTGTTGCCGTATGTAAGAATCTCCTTGCTTCCATATTCAACCAGTTCGCTTCCTTCAATTTATGTGAGATTCGCTCTTGTCTGCGTATACCATATATTAATCTGAGACAGGAGTTTTGGATGATCTGGATTTTTCTCTTATAATTTTCAGTTATGCAAGGTCCATATAAACAATCAGAAAAGTTAAAATGTGAAAGAACCATGGATTCACAGAGACTTATTTTAACTTTTATGGGAAAATTATGCCTATTGCTATACAAGACTTTTAGGGACGAATACGCTTTTCTAATGAGAGAGTTAACGTGTTTTTCGTACCTTAAATTTATATCTAGTATTACACCTAAATTTTTTGCATCGTCCACAGTGTCAAGTTGTTCATCGTTGACTTTCAAATTCAATGAGTTTGCAATTACCTGACGGATGTTTTTTGGTCCAAATACCATTACTTTAGATTTAGTGGAATTAAGATTTAAACAGTGCTCTTCAGCAGTTTTAGTCAATATCTGTAGGTCATTGTTAATCGCCACTCTCGCAGTATTAACATCGAGGGGAGGAAAACTGTGATACAGTTGAGTGTCGTCAGCATAGCAGTGAATTTTACACGTATTTAGACCTTTGCTCAAACTTGAAGTATATAACGCAAAGAGAAGTGGCCCTAAAATAGTACCTTGAGGTACGCCCGATACCAAGTCTAACAGACCCGAATAGTTTTCTTCCACCAAGACTTTTTGCTGCCTGCAATTAAGATAGGTCTTGAGAAGGTTTGTACTGTGGTGATCAAGACCAATATAGTGTAAAATATTCAAAAGCAAATCATGGTTAATTGTGTCAAAAGCCCGGCTGAAATCTAACATTATTAAAACTGTACAGTGACCTTTGTCAGAAGCTCTAAGGATGTCATCAGTGACATGTAACAATGCAGTTGTACAGCTAAAATTTTTCCTGAAACCAGATTGAAAAGGTGGGAGTAAGGATAACGTTGATATATGTTCCATTAATTGTGATTCTATAGCCTTTTCCAATATTTTTGATAGCGCAGGTAATATACTTATGCCTCTGAGATGATTATACTCGGTGGGATTTGACTTCTTCGGAATTACTTTAACAATGGCACTGCCCCATGCTTTCGGAAAAACGCTTTCACTTAGACAAAAGTTGATTATATGCTTAATGTACGGAACCACATGGGGGCAGCAAAGTTTAATAAGAAATATGCTCAAACCATCGCAACCTGCTGCATTTGTTTTAATGCCCAAAATAGTTTGATGTACAAAGTTGTCATCAACTGCTTTAAATCTTAATTTAGAATTTGTTAGACAATTGTTTTTATAAAACGTTATCAAGGAATCCGGAGGTTCAGTCGAAGATGCAGAATTAACAAAATAATAGTTGAGATTATTCACGTCCGACAAATTAGGAGGCAAGGGATTGGTTAAGCCATCTTTCACCATTTTGTTTTGCTTCAAAATTTTCCACATTTGCTGCGAGTTGCTGTGTTGGAACTTATAGAAAAAATACGCCTTTTTCTCTCTTGAAATAGCACCATTGGTATAGTTTTTTAAGTTTTTATAGTATCGCAAATCTATTTCATCTTTGGTCCTTTTATATTTTCTAAGAGCTTCATTGCGCAGCCTCATCATTTGTCTTATTGTGTAAGTTAACCAAGGTGCTCTATCTTTCGTGACGCGCTTTTTCACCAAAGGAGCGTGCCTATCAAATAACTGAGTTAAGCAGTTTGTTAAATAAGCGACTTTAGTATCTACATTATCTTGGTCAAAAATTTGGAAAAAGGATATACCGCGAAGGTCATTCAAAAAATCAATTTCATTGAAGGATTGGAAATTCCTGTATGTGATAAATTTTTGTTTTGATTGCGCTCTGCAAAGAGATATCTCACAAAAAACAAGAAGGTGATCTGAAACTTGCCCTATATCAATTATTCCTTTGTCAACAACAAGTTCCTCACGTACCAATACCAAATCCAGGAGCGTCGCCGACGTATTCGATATTCGTGTCGGTCCATCAACAATTTGCGTTAGCTCAAAGACTTCTAAAACAGAGTAAAAGCTATTAGCGGTGTTACCACAATCTAACAAATTTATGTTGAAGTCCCCCGCTATTATAACATCATCTACTGTTGGATATATCGAACTCAAAGTAGTTTCAAAATCATTCAGAAAGTTGTTTATGTCAATAAACGGGGGCTTATAGATAACACCGACTGCAAAACGTCTATTGTTTAATTTAGCTTGAATCCACAGTTGTTCTATAAATCCCTTTTCCTCAATATGTAGCGCTTCACTAATTAAGGTTTGCTTTATGTAAATTATCAGTCCACCACCCCGACTTTGTCTATCTACTCTGTATAAGTTAAAATTATCAACTTTCACCGCATCATCATCAACCCCAGCATGCAACCAAGTCTCGCAAATTAAAAATATATCAAACGAATGTTCTATTAATTACTTACAAAAGGCAAAAAAAGACTCACATTTATTTAACTTGCCTGTTGTAAGCAAAAAATGCGTTACTAACTATCCGCAAAACTAAATAACATAACCTTCCTTTTTGAAATTATCACTTGTAACTCACCACAATTTAACAATCAATTAGAATAACCAGCTGTTACATCTGCACATATTTTATTTACATCGATTATAACCAAAAATTGTCAGATTGGACTTCTTATTTGGAAATAAATGACGGTATCCCGTTTTACCAGACTATCCTGTTTTGGCTAACCTGCCCCTAATAAAAATATTGGTGTTAGAAAATCGAATATATGACACTGCACTCATACCAATAAAACGTGTTTCTAATTGAGATATTACTATGTCTATTACGTTATGGAAAATCTCAATTTTAAATATTTTTTCTCGGTTTGGAAATCGCTGATTAGCAGCTATTTCATCAAAATGTTTTTTATTTTTCTTTGCCTTTTTTCTTGAAAATGGGTATCAATACCATATTTTCTTGTAGTTTTACTGTCTTTGCACTTTACTCGCCTCGCTCAAATTGATGTCGAGTTTTGGATGCATACTCGTAATTGATGTCGTTCAATACACTGTGCATAAATTCGCAACACGAACTCGGAATTAAGCATTTTTGTTTTAATGCTCTCTGCTTCACTACGCTCATCTTTATTAGGACCCGATTTATTGGCTTAACGGACATCAATACGAGTGGTAAAATCAAATAAAATTGAACCACTATAATGACCAGTACAAAAAAGTTTATTGACATTAGCTTACTTACTCCTGATACAGCATTAATCCTTTAACCGTTCTCGAAAAAAAAGTCTTAACTCGAATTCACAACAAAACGCACATCGATGAATAATAAAACGCACATATCACCAGTGCATATCACTATCCATCAAATTGGCAGCACTGCCAACATACAGAAAGAATTTAGGGGAATTCCCTAGGCATAACTTTTGAATTTCTCTCAACTGAGCTGTCATGATTTAAGTGGGCTTGCAACCTGTCATATTTATTTTGAAAATGGGAGAAATTTACAAAAGTTCAGTTCGATCGAGATTTCTGGTAAGGGTTCGAGGGCCCCCTGAGCTTGAGGGCCCCAGGGCACTGCCCCGCCTAGCCCCTAGGTAGCTACGCCACTGCCTGTATCTGAGTTCAAGTTTTTGTTCATGAGAGATTTCGAAGTTTCAGGAATATTGCCGTAGCTTGTTCAATTCTGTACCTTATCTCTCGATCTGGGTCCCATCTTTCGTGTATCCCAGATTTTTAAATTTGCTGACCTGTTCGAGGCCTCTCCATTCAAGCGTATTCGACTGTTTGGGATGTGGCTTTTGCTAACAACCATGAACTTGGTTTGACAGCGTCATACTAGCACAGTAATTGAGAGTGCGACTGAGAACCTGATACCTGAGAATAATATTTTTGTAGTTCTGTTTGATTTGCATATGCAAAATATTTGTCTCTGCGAAAAATTCTGATTTGTCAAAGAAAAATTGCATCACATGTGGTCAGTTATGTCTTAAGTCAAGCTATGTAAGATACATATATACCTATACCGATAACTACTCCTGTAATTTCAGTAAGATTTGAGAGTAATTTAATGATGATACAAGCAAGAGCGTTGCACCTGAAAGATACTCATCTCAGAATTTTAATTTTGTACATTAATTAACGAAATAACGTGTGATGTAATATGAATTGTTGTGAGAATACTCTGCGTTAAAATTCTGCAAATAATTAATCTATATAATTTGGACTTTCTACCGGTCTTTAGAGCCACAGTCATTGTCGAAGAGAAACGGAAACTCATCAACATAAATATACATTACACAAATACGCAAAAGTGCTAATAGAATATTAGTACATTTGCGTCAAGAAGCTGTATGTTTTATGCGAAATAAAACTCTTGAATTTGAATTCGTCAACCTTTAAATTATGGCTTTGTAACAATCGAAATGGATTTACGACTTTGATGGAGATATTCCGTATCCATTTCCTTCATAGCCCAAGCAATGGCGGTATTGAATTCTAGCCTAATTTAATTACAAACATACCTTCGTTGTTATACTCAGACCTTAAGTGGCCACATGGATTACGTGGAAGCATATCAATGAAAAAATTCACAATTGGTCCAAATTCCGAGGAGGCCAAGAAAATAAAATAATTACTTGGCCAATGCAAAAATCTCATTTACCTTATTTCATTTACTCACTTTACCGTACGGAAAAAACTCGTACGGTTTTTCTGAGAACTTCACATCATTTGATGTATTCGCAAATATGATCACAAATATGCCCTCCTTAATTATTATCGGTTGGCATTATAGGCATAAATGTTCATCTTATTTGAGTCCGTTGATGTATGATTGAATGCCGACAATTGGACGGAAACGCGTATTTGCCTATATTTGTGCAAGTAAGGCAAATAACACAAATATGTTTTCCACACATCGTCGTTTTTGGCGAATAAAATAAATACACGAATACGCTATCCCAAGTGAAGTGCTGGCATTAGACGGCTTATCTGAAATAAAAATGTACCTATACTTCTCTGACTCTGACCTTATTTCTCAGTTTTGGGTTGGCTCAACGTGAATGTGACACTCTTATAGCAAAATTTCTATTTACAAAAAAACTCTGACCGATAGGTCCCCCGATATGCCTCCTCCAAATCAATGTCATTGCTCCGTCCTTGTTCGCCATCCGGATAAAACTCTTTAGACCATCATCTTTCCACCAAATATAGACCTGTGACGATATCTAAATTATGGACTCATGTCATGTCATTAACACTCCTGAAATTGCTGGACAACAATATCATCATATACGATCGCCGGTATGGCTTCCGTAAGCATCGGCCTACGGGTGACCTCCTGGCCTACGCCACTCACTTGTGTAAAAGAGCAATTGAAAATCATGGCGAATCTGGTAAAGTTTGCTGCTTATGGACTACCACCTGGCCTGCGACAGAGTGGCTAAATAGCTCTGTGAACGACCGTTCTTTGCTTGTTGTAGTAGAAGGCTGTTCATCAGACGTATTTTCATTTTCATCCCCTATACTGTTTCTGATGGTGTACATCAACGAGCTGCTGGAAATAACATTCAATCCAGTCTAAAGCTCCGCTTCGACCGTTCATTAATACCAGGCAAGCCACTATCATTCCAGGAGACGAGATGGTACGCCGGCAACAGCAACATGATTCACAGATCAACGCAGGTATCAAAACAATTGTCGAGGGGGAATTAGCAAATAAAGTACAGTTTAACGTACAGGAAACTTAGACAACAACACTGACAAAGAACACAAAGAACCCAATAGTCAAGTTACTTTCCGTTAAGCTTTTGGGGATCAAAATCAGCAATAACATGTCGTAGTACGACCACGTGGTCAGTATTGCTAAAACGGCATCCCAGAAGCTTATAGTTTTGTTCCGCCTTAGGAAGCTGTATACACCAGATTAACTACTGCTGCTCTACAAGGCACAGATCCGACCATCGTTAAAGTATTGCTCCCATGTATGGGGATGCGCTCCGAGGCACTCTCTAAAGCTTCTGGACACTATCCAAAGGAGAGCAATTAGGCTAATTGGTATGCCTTACCTCACAATTAAAGGACATTCACAGTCTGGAACATAGCAGAAGGGTGGCCGACCTGTCTCTGTTTTACAGATTCCATCACGGAAGGTGTAAGCTCTCCCAGATAATAACGAAAGGCCGTCCGAACGAGATACACTAGAGAGGCTCTGCGAGAGCATCCTTTAGCGTTCTACGCCGCGTAAAATGTGCGTCGCTAGCAAAACGCTGCTTTACCAGGTCGACAATGACGACCCTACTCCCCGAACTAATCGCATCTAGATCGCCTCTAGCATTTCTTCTTTTGGAGAACTTTGACGTTGTCCCGACGACTACAACCTGCAGCGTTTCAAATCTAACGTGCACAAACACTTATCCTCTCTCAGCGTTTCTACAGTGCCATAGGCTGTCAGCCTTTGCGGGAGGCTGACCATGAAAGAAAATCTTCCAGGATCTGGGTAAGCTTTACATCCTTATTGAAAATGTACCGCTACCGTGGCTATACAATCATGTAAAAGGGAATCTAAATACGCCATTAATCGAATCGAAAAGTATCTCAATGCCTTGATACATCTTTACTACGCATCTCTTATACAAATCCAAAAATGGAGCCATACAGAAATTCTACAATCGTACCGCACCCTCATGCGCTTGTCAGTTGAAGGTGCAAAAAATTCGCCGTTGTATGAACAATTAATCACTAATTATTTTGTCCTCATCTCATCATCTCAAAAAAGTCTGTCAACGTTCTGACATTAAATTTTTTTTCATTGCGGTGCAGTAGTACAGGCAATATAGTACGTGTTACGTTGTTATTTAGCATGCCGCAATATATTAAAAAGGAAATAATTTAACAGAAAAGGAACTAATGGCTCTAAAAGGTCCATAAACAAGAATGTTTCACAATATGGTCAAGTAACAGATCACTGCAAAAGTTTGTAGTTAGATGAACGTGCGAACGAGGGGTTACGTGAAATTCATTCCTTATGCAGAGAATATTGAAATAGATCAAAATTAGTTTTCCTATTTTCACGCATTAAATGCGTGATAGATGGTGATAAGCAGAAATCTAAACGAGCTAAAAGATATAAAAGTTCACAGGACATCTAACATAAATAAATAAACAAAGACGCTAATTATTATCATTTTTGTTCCAAAAAAAGACATGCACTATCGCACGCCACACTGGCATTGCCCGCGGTGCAGAGAGCAGCGCTTTCCTCAGTCAACCCAGGGATGACCATAACTAGCAGACTTATACTGTAGTCTGGCTAGAGCCTGCTAAGTTGTCCGAACAACTCCTGATATTTGGTAAGCTTTTCTTCCTCCTTAGAGACGATGTTCACCTCGGTGATGCCGAAAACTCTATAGCCAACATCAAGGGTTCATAAATTTAGGTATTTAGGTAGCTAGATTACAGGAAACTTGAAGCCAGATGTGGAAATAATAACAAGAATCAAGATGACCAGAACAACATTATTGAAGGCCCAAATAAGATATAGTTTTGTCAAAAGTTGTGTTTTCCCGGTGTTCTTGTATGGAGTCGAAGCGTGGACGACGAAGATCAATACAACGAATAGAATGACGCTTTTGAGATGTGGGTGTACTGCCCAATGTTAGGAATACCTTGGACAGACCGCGTTACAAAGATCGAAGCCCTGTGGCGAATGAATGAGGAACGTTATCTCTTAACAACCATAAATAAGAAAAAACCGCATATCTTGGACATATGGTAAATAATAAATACGCCCTCCTGAAATTATAAACAGAAGGCAAAGGAGCTAAATCGTTTCCGCTGATGGCGAGGGTCATTGATACAATAATGGTCGTGCATTAAATTTAGTGTTCATTAAATTACGACTGCTGCATACTGAGGAAATGACTGAAGTAGTGATCACAAATCTATGATTGCTACTCTCTTTGCTACTAGTATTATAAATGACAACATTTTTTAGTAATATAAGCCAGTGGTAATTATTAATTTATAGCTTGCCTCCATTAAATACAGCATGTTTTCTGAAAGTTATTTACTTATTACTGGGAATTGAGGTTTTGAATTAAGAAAAAAAGTACTTTTTTGTGATAAATGGAAAGATCATATATAAGTTTTATAACAAAACTGTTTTTGTTCTCTTTTTTTTTCAATAGTTCAAAAGTTATATCAAAATAAAAATAGGTTTTTGAATCGAGTACCGAAAACACGCCGACGCGCGACGGCTCCCGAACCCGTGTGACGTCACCATGGCAGTAAGGATGCTCCTTTGACCAACGACGTCCTACTCCGATACTAGATTCTAGATTCCCAGCCAATCGCGAAAATACGTACTGCTAAACTGGTAACCAGTGTATATTTATTGTAACACAGTCGATGAATGAAGTTTGCAGCTCGAGACGAAGTCTACGATTGAAATAAATATGTTTTTGAATGTTTGATGGCGTCAGATTACAGATTCCAGTAACTAAGTATCTAATCAAATAGGTTTCGTTGAAAAGATCTCCTCAATCGAAGGATAGCCTTGTGGTTAAAGTGTCCGATATAGTGGATATCAGGGTCTTTAGGGTCTTTGGATCGAAACCCAGGCCTTCCAACTTTTTTTTATTTTTTTTTTCATCAAAAATTTTATTGATATGCTTGCACTTGTTACGCACATTTTTTCTACGATCAACATAAATATGTGTTTGAATCAAATTTTGTTAGACATATTACTTGCACTGCACAGTGCTTGTTAAATTTTTATGAAAATTTAATATTGTTAAGCTTCATTGCTCAAAGTTAAATAAATAATAATACCATTATGCATCAATAAATTAAAAAAAAAATTAAAAAAAAGTTGGAAGGCCTGAGATCCACTATCGGACTCTCTAACCACTGGGCCATCCTTCGATTGAGGAGATCTTTTCAACGGAACATATTTGATTAGGTACTTAGGTACTTACTGGAATCTGTAATCTGACTTCAACTTCAAACATTCAAAAACATATTTATTTCGATCGTAGACTTCGTCTTGAGCTGCAAACTTCATTTATCGACTCAACAAATATACACTAGTTACCAGTTTAGTAGCAGTACGTATTTTTGCGATTCGGGAGCCGTCGGCGTGTTTTCGGTACTCGATTCAAAAACCCATTTTTATTTTGATATGACTTTGGAATTATTGCGAAAAAAAGGAAACAAAAGCAGTTTTGTTGTAAAACTTATGTATGATCTTTCCATTTATGACAAAAAAAAATTATTCAAAACCTCAATTCCATTTTCAACAACTGAAAAACAGTCGCATCGCAAAGCAAAAGGGTCTATAGGTTTTCGTGTTCTACCCTCCGTACTTCAGGAAATCGCTTATGTTTTAGGAAATATTAGCGCCACATCTCAACAAAACAATACGTGTCATAATTATGAACTTTTCAAACATTTCGGCCACCTCTGTGGCATTTATTAAAGACAAAATTTGACAAAAAAATCAACTCTGAAAGTTAGGTGTACAAAAAAACTGTGTCCAGACACGACTGTCAAACAATGTTCTTCATTCAAAGTTAATTTTCTCTCAAATTTTGTACTATGATAGAGACCAAAACGTCAGTAAAGTATCTAAAGTAATTGCTTTTTTATTGATGGGCCAGTAAAAGCCTGAATTAATTCCTCGACATGCCACTTAAAATAATTGGATACAGATATAACGCCTGTACTATGGAAAATATCTAACTTAGGTTTTAACCTTCTGCGTGCGGATAAAAGAAACTATTTCATGTTTTCAGCGAGACAACAAACATATGTTTTCCAACCAATTAGTGAGCCTGATGCATCTTCAAAGCGTAACAAAACCGATGCTAATTACGTGGAGGGATGTGTGCATTTTAAAATTACTTTTAATTGGAGATGTCTTAATTTACCATTGTTTTTTCTTTGTAATACCTTGTTAGGCAAGTTTGCTAGTTTTCTTGCAAAACTGTCGCATTAAAATTAGTTTCAACGATACAATGTACCCGTATAAAGATTGTCTTGTTTGACACAGGTGCTTTATAGCACATGAGCATAATAATAAAATGCATAAAGAAAATCGTTCATATTGAACTTTAAATTTGCAATACAAAGGCTATAGCCGCGAAAATACATGTGTCTCTGAATGTACAAGAAAAAGCTCTCAAAGATCAATTTTTTGTGGATCACTCTTTCTGTGTGCAAGGGCGTATCAAGGCATTAGTCTGAGGGGGGGGCGTTGGAGGGAGGCAGGGAATGAGGTTTTTCTCTGCTTTCACCATTTTCTTTAATAACTGTCGAGGCACGTGAGGCAGTAGACAGAAATATGAGAATAGTATTATAATAATGAAGGACCAGATAAGCAGCAACTGAATTAGTGAAGTCTCTGGCAATGGAAAGAACAATAATGGACTGATATAATAATCAATTTTAATTTGATGAAATACAAAACAAAAGTATAGTTATACGTATTAGCGTGAACATTTTACTAGCACAGCACAAAAAACTAGATAAACACAGATACTAAACAGTCAGGTAGGTACCCTGGGCATTTTGACTTAAGTATTAACAAATAACAATAGTGTCCCACGACGATTAAGATAAGCAATATATCGGAACTGATGGGCAGTAGTAGCGAATTATATAATTTTAGAGGTGTAAATTAGAGCGAATGTAGTATGTGTTCCTATTATTGTGTCACCCAATGAGGTATTTGCTAGACGTGACGTCCGATTCAAAATTTTTAGTGGGACATCCTGTATATTTGTGACTTTTTGTGTTCCACCCGATAAAACAGTTCCAACAAACTAGCACACTTGGGGTCTAAAGTGATTAATTTAAGAGCTACAGGTACTTACAGGATGGTACCACTACCATTGATATAACATGTTAAATTATTTTGGTAGTATTTCATAATGGTATATAGTAGTATATGTATAGTCCTTTAAGTACCTGTAGCTCTTGATTTAATCACTTTAGTATGCTAGTTTGTTGGAATTGTTTTATCGGGAGGAATACAAAGAGTCACAAATATACAGGGTGTCCCATTAAAATTTTTGACTCGGCCATCACGTGACCAAAAACAAATACCACATTGGGTGACACAATAATAAGAAGTGATACTATATTTGCTCTAATTTACACCCCCAAAATTGTAATTCGCTACTTCTGCCCAGTTCCGATATATTGCTTGTCTTATTATCTTTGTGAAACATGCACCCTGTGTGTGAAACAAGAAGGTAATACAGAATTGCAGAATTTTATTTTGAATTCAATGATATCCTCATATTATTTATTCATTTATTTATAAAATCAAAGTTGTTCAAAAATACAAGGAAGATGAAAATGAATAAACAATATATAAGTATATGAGACGCCTCAATTACTTCGGAAACGGTTTTTACGATTTTCATGAATTTTGGGGTATCGGGGTTTTGCAATACGACTGATTTTACGATGTTATTGACAATGTTGTCATGTCTATTGTTTCTCCAGAAAAATTATAACCTTGTTAAATGGATCACTTTATATACAGGGTGAGTCAAGCTCAACGCCTCGGACTCTTGTGACCAAACGATACCACTTTTCGAAAAATCGACTTTGCGAGTGCATGTAGGTCGAATTGGACTACATTTTAAAAATAATGACTTTTATACAGGGTGTCTAATAAAAGCGTGACATATCAAAGTTATGTTTTTTTAAATGGAATACCCTATATATTATTGCATATTTAGATTCCCGGCTGCATTTTAGTGTGACCTTATGTATCACACATGGGACTTTAAGCTAACCGTTTAGGTGCAAATCACAATTTTGAGTATAGGTAGATGTCAGAAAAAAATTGAATATCGCAGCTATTATAAATCTTAAAGGTCTGTGACTTTGCCGTGTTACTAAGCATGAAATGTGTCAATTTACTATAGACTGTCGAGTTTGAAATACATTTGTACTTGGAGAAACCGGTAGATCAATTAAGGAAACTTCAATCAAAGGTCACTTGATTTTTTCAAATGGGAATGCATAATTTTTTTTATACGATCAAATGTGCAATTTGATAAGCTCTCTAATGATATGCGGCTGTAAATATCAATCTCTCGTAGTTTTGATTTAATACCAAATTTTCAGTAAAGCCGATGTTTTTCAATTTTCCTACCTATAAGCAACTTAGCAGGCCATGAAATATCAACAAAAGACTATTTAGATGGAGCAAAACAACTAACTTAGCAGATAGTTACGGACGAACTAGAGTAAAGGGACAAAGTTATGAAAATGACTTACAACAAATCAATTCTAACCAGAAATAGCAGACATTACACATCTAAGGTCAAAAAGCAGCTGGAGTACGACAGAAATGGATATTTTTCACAGCATACCGGCTACTACAATATTCTAAAGATTGAAGATTCACAAAACCATTGTGAATTTTGAAATGAAAGGAAATCTACCACTAATGTTGCTGGCATTTTAATAGCTTCAGAATAAAAATTCACATTTCATGATTTAAAAAAAATAGTAATCGATACCTCTGGCTGGAGTTCTGCAAATTCTTCAGTGCTCATAAGCAAGATCGCAGAAAATGAAGAATAAATTAAAAATCTGCTCAAATTATTAAACATAATTTACCTGGCAGAAAATTAAAATATTATTTTCCTTCCTCCTTCCTCCAGTATTACTTTTTTTTGCGACCTTGCTAATAGATGCTGAAAAATTTAAAGGACAACAGTGACGGGTATCATTACTTTTGACTTTGACGAAAATGACTACCGTTTTATACCATTAAATGTGAGTTGCGTTCTGAAGATAATAGACTGACTGACGGCAACGATCGCTGAAAGATTTGCTTTCATTCCAAAGTGTTTAGTGATTTTGAAAATTTTTAATCTCTAGTACATTGCAGTCGCTAGTAGGCTGTGAAAATTATCCATTTCTGTCGTACTCCAACTTCTCTTTAATATTAGACATGTTACCGCCGTTGTTTCTGGTTAGAGTTGATTTGTTGTTGTAGGGATTTTTTATAATCTTGTTCTTTTACTCTAGTTCTTCTGGATCTTTTTGCTAAGTTAGTTGTTTTCTTCTATCTGAATACGATTTTGTTTATATTTCATGGCCTGCTAGTTTGTTTATAGGTAGGGAAATTGAAAAACACTGATTTGATTGAAATCTCGAAATTTAATAAAAACTACCATAGATTGATATTCACTACCTGATATAATTAGAAAGCCTATCAAATTGCACATTTGATCGTATAAAAAAAATTATGCTTTCCCATTTGAAAAAATCAAGTTACCTTTGATTGAAGCTTCCTTAATTGATCTACCGATTTCTCCAAGTACAAATGTAATTCGAACTCGACCGTCTAATGTAAGGTGACACATTTCATGCTTAGTAACACGGCAAAGTCCCAGCCCTCTAGGATTTATAATAGCTGCGATATTCAATTTTTTTCTGACATCTAAACGGTTCGCTTAAAGTCCCATGTGTGATACATAAAGTCACACTAAAATGCACCCAGGAATCTAAATATGCAATAATATACAGGGTGTTCCATTTAAAAAATCATAACTTTGATATGTCACGCTTTTATTAGACACCCTGTATAAAAGTCACTATTTTTAAAATATAGTCCAATTCGACCTACATACACTTGCAGAGTCGATTTTTCGAAGAGTGGTATCGTTTAGTCACAAGAGTCCGAGGCGTTGAGCTTGACTCACCCTGTATTTATGTCTACCTTTTTTAAATCATTGAAAAATGTTGATTATTTTTTGTACAATATTTGTTATACCTAAACCTCATAATTTCTGAGTTAAAACTAAATTTACTGTTGAAAATTCAGACATGTTACAACATTTACTGCGGAGGTTCAAGAATTACATTGTCAATATCATTGTAAGATATATTTTAGACAAGTTATAGAGATTTTTGTACCTATGCATTCACCAATTTTTGTAAAGGCTCTGTAGAGAACAAAAAATCTATAGTCAAAATCTCATAAATATTCTGTTACTCATGATTGTTTGGATTCAGGTAATTGCCCACAAAATTTGGTACACCTTATAATACGAGCTTAATGGAAATTATAAAAGTTTCGCGTCTCATCGCTCGTTGATATCTCCAATATAATAACGTCTTTGCAATGGTGATTATCATAAGCATTAATGCATACTGCATAGCTAGTATTTTTTGAGACAATTCTAAATCATCTTCCTGTATTGCGTTACAATCTACTCTGAAATAGGCTTCAAAACTGAGCTTCATCTACGCTACACGAAAAATACTGAAACAACCTACTTTTCACAATAAATTTTATTTTCTGAAAACTAGAGAAAATATAAGATTGATAGTTACGACATGTATATTAATAATTTATAGAACATTGATCTGAATAACATTTTGGCTCAGTATGGTAAAATACATGTACAGTTGAAGAACCCATCGGAGTTTTAGTATGTAGGTAGATATTTGGAGTAAAATTTGAATCAGAAATTATAGAGGCCCAAATTTTATTGGCTTGGTTTGGAAACATCTATATCTAGGCTCTGTTTTGAAACATCACGACATTTTCCAATACCAAAATCCGCTAAGCTGGGTGAAAACGTTAATCAATCATAAATATGCTATATAAAATTACAACATATCATGCGCAATTTTAAATTCGCAACTAAAACTTGACTTAACTTGAGGCTTGGGTTGAATCTACAAGCATCAGTATTCCACTTAACTACTAACAAAAAATGTGATGCTTGTAGATAAGGTAATAACAAGAAAACAGCGAAAATAAAGTAATAAAAATAAAATAAAGGTTGTATGATGTAACCAAATTTAATATGTAATATACCTGATGTGCTTCTGCATACTTTTAAGTTAAATGGAGTTATTTTTTTGTAGTGTGTTCTTTGGAAACTCTTTTCTCTGAGTTATTATAGTTTGCTATTTATATACAGCCAACATTTTTTATTATAAAATGGCAATCGTTAATTTTAATATATTAAGGATAGGGTATCATTTCACGTCAAGTATAATGGTTACTACAAATAGGCTACTAATATTGATTTATGAATCATACTACAACTTTTATAATATGATTTTTCATGATTTTCACGCAATCTGGGGGTCGGTTTTGGTCGTAAAACTATGTTTGGGTGTTCTTGCTTTTCAAAATACGTGAAACTGTGTTTTTGTAATCTGCTGATCAGATTTTTTGTGGAGCTGTGTGATCAATTGACCTTCAGAAGAACATCGTTGGGATGTAGCTACCAAACCTAATAAAATGATTATCATTCCTCTGTTTACAATACTACTACATATTTGCCGCAATTTTATGAGTAAATAGATATTTTGTTTTCTCTTCAAAGTGTTTAAAAATTCATTTCGCAAATATATTTTAGTTTTGTTGGTTTAATCTGGCCCAGGCTTTAGTCAGGCCATAACTTGTAGCATCTAAATCCGTTAATCAATGCTTGTAGTAAATGAATGAATAGTAAATGAACTTCTTTCCCATCTTTAAAATAATTAGGGGACGATTACAAAATCTTACTTTAATGCATGTCAACTTCAATCATGTTAAGCATATAAAAATTACCTGAAATGTTTCAAAATCTAATCGAGTCTGAAAACAGGCAACTTAACAATCATTTCGATTAGCTTGCGTAGCTCTGTCGTAAACAAACAGGTCCGTATTACATTCAGCTTTCTATTTCTGGGGGACTCGCGAGGCTCCCAATCATGTTGCCATTTTTTGTGTGTGAAATAACGAAATATGAGAATACAATAAAAAAATAAACAGATATAATTTTCTATTTATTAAAAACGGACAGCATTTTAGTGTCATTTTTGTATTATACTGCCATTTCTCAGTACAAGAAAAGAATTAAACTCAAACCATGAATTATTTCACATTACCAGCGGTTGTTGGTACAAAAAATAAAAAATAAGTATGTTAAATGTTAAATCACAAATTAGGTAAACCAAAATAATCTAACTAAATTTCTCTAAATAACGAAAAATCTCAAACATGCTAAATTACATGTTATTAGTGGTTAGTGCAAGAAAAACCACCGATAAAAGACAGTATTGTACAGGTATATGAAATTCAAAATTCATATCTTTATATATATGAGTTCGGGAGATATGATACTGTTTGTTGTACATTTCTCTTGCAAAACTCAGTATTACCTAGAATGCCCAAACTACATGGGTATATATAAGCTATTTTACGGTGGTAAAGCATTGCACATTTGTGCAACATCTGAATGATTTCTTAGCTCCTAATTCAGTTTATATGTTGTAAAAATCTTTTATTAAAACTACTAAACATGCATGCTTCCTTTTGGGGTATTTTAATATAATAACTGATATTTGAGACCTGTTTCAGTTTGCCGTATATTATATAAGTTGATATGATGTTTACTCAATTTTCTACATTTTTTTAATTGTGTTGCATTTGATAATTTGCTACGTATAGTTTTCTAGTCCAACAAAGGTATATAAGGTCGATATGATTTCCTGTGGTTCCATTACCCAGCTACCATACCATGAGGTAAGCAATCACTAGATCCTCGAATGGTGTGTCCTGAGTAGACGTATAGAAGTCGTCCAGAAATCCAAATTTGTCCGACGGTCTGGCCTCTTTATTATCATTTACTTATAGTCTCAATCAAATTGGAGACGTTGGATAAAAATAAGGCTCTTATAAGTCTACTACCAACTTTTCTAACAGTACAGGTAGTTCACTTGATTACTGGATGTCAGTTTCTTACAAAACATAAATGCTAGAAGTATAGATACATGTTGTTAAACTAAAAAATCAAAACTAGGTATTCTACACACAATGGAACCTCGTCCGCTTTTTTGTAGATTCCGTTTGCTTGATGTTCTGTATTAATAAGAATGAATTTATACTTTTTAAGGAAGATGCATAGTATGAAACGGCAAGAGGTATAATGTATACTGATTCGAAGATGATATTCCAGATGATCGCCTCGAGTGACTTAATTGATGGTCAACTACAGAAAAGCATACAATAATTGACAATGGGTGTAAGATTTAACGCAACTTTGCCAATCATAATATGTAAATTATATTGAAATGAGGGAAAGATCCGTACATAAATTAAAACAATACGTGCGATGGGAGGTAATCAGAAGCGATAAAAACCATTTATTTAAGTTATTTTATATCCTCAGTTTGGAGGACCCTTGAACGTAGTATGGTCTGCCTGTCATGCCGAAGGGCTTCACAGCAACATAGAATGTGTGCCGAGGACTTTCTGTTAAAAACAGTATTATACTGTTTTTTGCTATACGTAATACTTTTTTCTGTTCAACTTAAAAAAATATGTAATAGACTGTTTTATATTAACATTGATCCCGGAGCTTTATCCGTGGCCATAAATATTTTACCAACATCAGCACTGGCAAACAATTAAGCTTTTTGCTAGTAAACGCTTCAGAAGAATTCGTTAATATTACTTCGGCATTCATAGTTAGGGTATTTTCTGTAATGAATGCGAAATAATGAGATAACAGGAACCGAGCTTTAATTACTTTAAATGGAAAATATTTTAATTTTGCCCTAAAATGTGATATTAAGGCTCATGATGCCTTTTGAAATGGTAGTTCATTGACAAGCTTTGCGAAAAGCTCCAAAAAGTATGTGCTTAAAACATGAATAAATAAAATACTGTTTTTTCTGCCTTTGATCCTATTATACTTTTTTCCTACAAAAAAAAGTTAGCAATCCTACCCATCAGATACAAGTGCCGTTTGAAGGTGTTATGGCCAGACAGCAGGCCCACACGTAACCTTAGCCGACTTCTGTCTAGTGAGTGGCAGAACCGCCCAACCTTGGCCGGAGGTCCTAAAATAAGTTCTCTAGCTTGACAGAGATATTCAGAGATTCGTCTCCATTATACTGTAAAAGATAGCGAAAAAAGTTGTATATAAAAGTTGTAGCCACGGATATGCTCCTATTATTCCATATTCAAATTCTACTAGTGACTCCCGTTCTTCCAATATAGGGTATTGTTATACAATTAGATAAAATTACCTAGTACTCTCTCAAAATAAATAATTTTCAGTAGGTACACAAATAGAAGCTATATTATTTTAAATTTACCGAAAAATCGAAATATCTCAGAAACTAATGGATGCAGCCATAACAAATGATATACAAAGATGAAAGAGCATATTTAAATCAATTCTTTGGTGTAATAATATATTGGGGGTTACATTTAAAAAAAAGAGACAATCTAGATTTTGCATTCTACATCAACCTGTATTCGAATTTGCGTCACGGGGGTTTTTTATAGCCGATTTTAAAACTGGAGGATATTTTTAATCTTTTCGTGTAAAAAAATAGTTTTTTATTCATTACTTTTTGATATACAGTACGTTCATTTTACCGCGATTTGGATATAAAAAATGAAGTCAAGTTGATTGACTCAGCACTTCCCACACATTACGCTGATACCAGTTTATTATTTTCCCATAGCATGAAGCTTTAGTCTAAGATCCCTTGCAACCAAATAATTGCCAACCCCCCCTAAAATTGTCTTATGCCGCTAGGTCTTTCCTTCACAGGTCAATGGACAGCCTATTATCGATACTATAAACCTCTCAGTTTTACAACCCCCACCCCCCCCCCCAACCACCTCACTTTCACCCCCACCCAAAAAACTGGTAGGAAATGATCAGGAACCCTTAAAACATCTAAAAACCGATTTTGAGTTGTTTTCATACTTGTCACGTTCTTTGATTATTGCTACGCTGCCACTGACAAGATTTTTAACAAACATACGCGTTTTCCATTCTCACCACGGTAACAATATACTGTGTCAAAATTTCATTAGAATCAATTTAATAGTGTCCACGTTACAAAATACAAAACGATTTGGACCAATAAATTCTCGTATAGTATACAGAAAATTCTAAGTCCCTTAGTTTCTGTAATAGGCTAGGCAATGTTCGAATGCACCTAAAAAGGTGATTTGTGTCGCTATATCTTCCTTCACAGGTTAGTGGACAGCCTATTATGAGTACAAGAATTTTTTTAATTTTTCAACCCCCAACCCCCCCACCACCCCAATTTCACCCCCACCCAAAAAAAAAAACGCAGAAAATGATCAGGAACCTCTAAAACGCTTAAAAACGAAGTCTGAGCTGTTTTTATATTTTTAGTTTTTTTATTATTTCTGCGCCGCCACTGGCACGATTTATCAAAACCATACGCGTTTTCCATCTTCGCCATGGTAGTAATGTCGTTTCAAAATTTCATTAAAATCAATTCAACAGTTTCCTCGTTACAACGATCTGACGCAATACTCTCGTATGTTTACATCAAAAAAAATTCTGTCCTTTGCTTTCTGTAATAGGCAAAGGCAATATTCGGATGGACCTAAAAAAGTTATATATGTCGCCAGGTCTTCTTTCACAGGTCAGTGGACAGTCTATTATGAAAGCAACAAATTTTTCAATTTTACTACCCCCCACCCCCCAACCACCCCAATTTCACCCCCACCCAAAAAAAAGTAGAAAATGATCAGGGACCCCTAAAACGCCTAAAAACGAAGTTTCAGCAATATTTAATTTTTTTTGTTTTTTGCTAATTACTCCCCCGCCTATGGACCGATTTTCAAAATTATAGAAACATTACCTACTACGACCCCACAACATACCGCTGCCCAAATTTCATCACAATTCATGCAGCGGTTACTGAGATTACGAGGGTAGAAAAACGCGACAGACAGACAGACAGACAGACAGACCGACAGACCGACAGACCGACAGACCGACAGACCGACAGACCGACAGACCGACAGACCGACAGACCGACAGACCGAAAGACCGACAGACCGACAGACCGACAGACCGACAGACCGACAGACCGACAGACCGACAGACCGACAGACCGACAGACCGACAGACCGACAGACCGACAGACCGACAGACCGACAGACCGACAGACCGACAGACCGACAGACCGACAGACCGACAGACCGACAGACCGACAGACCGACAGACAGACCGACGGAAATGAGTGACGTGGATTTTCGCTATGTACACATCATAAAACGCCCAAAAAACGTATTATCTCAAAATCGAATATTTTCGCGATCACAATACTCCCCTCACCTATCGGTGTGGGAAGTAAAACAAAGTAAAACGACCTTTAAGTTGCCGGAATTTAAAATTCTGCCAAAAACACCCTGTAGATACAAATTGCTGGTAGCATCCAGAATAATATCCGCTTAATATTCAAGTAACTCGCTGTGTAATATTATTGAGAAAAGTTAAAGGAATATATCAATTTGAACGTATTACTTGCGACCTTGCAAATGCGGAAATTAATAGAAAATAAATTATTACTTGGCAACGTCGCAACCGATTCCAAAAATATTTTAGGGTTGGATAGAGATCAATGATGGACACTAGAAGAACTTGAGAGAAAGTTATAGTTCCATATAAAAAAATCAAGTTGATCTCTACCTTACTTTCCCGCAACACCCTGTATATTTCAAAATATTTTTAGGATATGCATCTCAAGTAACCAAATAACTTTTTTATTTGAGATTTTCTTCTATCAGCTATACCTTGCGAGATATCGAAGAATTACACACTAAATGGACAGCCTGTATACATCGGAAAAAATTCTAAGTCCTTTAGTTTCTGTAATAGGCATAAGGCAATGTTCGGATAGACCTAAAAAAGTTATTTATGTCGCTAGGTCTTCCTTCATAGGTCAGTGGGTAGTCTATTATGAATACAACAAATTTTTCAATTTTACAACCCCCCAACCCCCAACCACCCCAATTTCACCCCCACCAAAAAAAAAGTAGAAAATGATCAGGGACCCCTAAAACGCCTAAAAACGAAGTTTCAGCAATATTTAATTTTTTTTGTTTTTTGCTAATTACTCCGCCGCCTATGCACCGATTTTCAAAATTATACGAACATTACCTACTACGACCCCACATCATACCGCTGCCCAAATTTCATCACAATCCATGCAGCAGTTACTGAGATTACGAGGGTAGAAAAACGCGACAGACAGACAGACAGACAGACAGACAGACCGACAGACCGACAGACAGACCGACGGAAATGAGTGACGTGGATTTTCGTTATGTACACATCATAAAACGCCCAAAAAACGTATTATCTCAAAATCGAAAATTTTCGCGATCACAATACTCCCCTCACCTATCGGTGTGGGAAGTAAAATGGTCATAACTTTTTAAATACCCTGTATAATGTAACAATACCCTATATCGGAACAACGGAAATCATTAGTAAAATTTGAATACGGAATAATATATAAGGTGTCTTATTTAAAAAAATGCATATTTGCGTCACCACGTAGTAAAAATCATCCTATATAAATCTAAATATTTTCTGAGCAAGGAGCATATTCGTGGCTACAACTTTTAGATACAAACTTTTTCACTATCTTCTACAGTAGTGGAGTTATCGACCGAGGCGGTTCTAAAAACTCACCCTGTAGGTGTAGCATATTCCCGAATTATTGTTACACCAAACTTTAGCTTGCCTAACAAATTACAAATTGCTACTGTTGGCTCACTAATTAGTATTGTCTGCCATTTTAGCAGCACTTATTTAACAATGTTGTGATCTCCATCCATTTGAAATAATCTATGTTTCTGATAAGCGAAGTTTGGTTGACGGAGTTTTAATGCACTTCGGAATTTGCTTTCCTATCTCCGCCTATGTCCATTACGGGCACTAATTCCAAGGGAAAATAGTTTTGAAATCAACATAATAACCCAAATTACAGGTGTTAGGCGTGATATGCTACGCCCACTAAACTAGGTATCATTGCCTATAATATAGCTGTTAGCGAGGAGCTGAGTATTAAACAGTTTCGTACAGTATGCTTGTTGCAGTAGTGTTACATCATCATAAGGATTTTGCTTAAAAGATAAGCGAACAAATAAAAGTTTAAACTAATCTCGTTCTTATATAGAAATGGAAGGTATAATTGCAACGATATATTGATCCATAGGAGGCCTCGACATATCGAACTATCGTAATCTTGACGTTTTGCTATCAATGCATACATCTACATCGAGAAATCGATGTCAAAATATCGACATCTTTGTAGAAGTCTGGTTTACTGTATGTTCAACATATCGCGTAGTCCAAGTAGGAAGACATTCTGTTGAGTAGTTTTGGCGTCTTTTAGACAGCAAAATCTTGATGATGTGATATTAATAAAAAAACTGAATCTAATTCCACGAACGTCATAACTTACTTTTGCACCGACCACGAGCCTTCCATTTAATGAATGTTTCAATTATATCGATTGAGAAGGTATTGTTTTCCATATTTTGCGCTTATACTTTAACATTTGTCCTTTTACTGCTTCATTGTATCACGGTATTTATGATCAGCTATGATTGTAACAATTACCGATTCGACTCTATGCTCAAAATATTTTTCTTATCTAATTATTTAAAATGTCCTTCAAATATTGTTTAGGCTTAGATTGTTTGAGCAAAACCATCAAAACTGATATAGCAAGCTGTTATTGGAAGTTTGTATACAAGGTAGATGTTTCAGAATGTTTGTTTCGGACATGCATTGTGTTTAGGATTCACTTTGTTAAGCGAAAGCATTTTTTGAATTTGAATATTATACCGCGGTATGTTGCCAATTTGCGCGCCAGCTCCAGTTCGGCTGGCCTCTTTTGTTCGCCTTCCCACGAGCAGTACCGAGGAGGTACGACAAGCGTCGCAACAGAAGAAAAACAAAGACTCGAAATCGAAACGCTGACCGCTAAGCACGGTGTCGGGAAAAAGTGCATTTTCCATTTTCCCAAGAGAAGAGGGGCGCCCCCACGAGGCTGTACCGCTACTGTACCGCTACTGCACCGCTGCTGCACCGCTGATCTCTGCATCAAGGTAGGGCGAACATTTTACCCGTTCTATACCGCATATTGGCAACACGCAATACAGTCCATTATCGCAACATTTTTCATGGTCCTTCTAGAGCCAAATTGGTTTTTTTTGTTGATACTACAATATATTACCTGAAATAAAAATATAATTTCATATATTTATAGATATATATTTGGTCTTCCTTATTTTCATTACGTATTCGCCATAAAATATCCATTTTTCAGGAAATAAATTCAAGGTCACTGATTATTTGGGTATACATTATTTGTTTCTTATTTTTTCACCATACCATTGGCGTAGTTGTGTGTGCCATCATTGTGCGAAATTGTCAACTACTGGTAAAATCTATTTATTTTGACCAATATGTCCACTGCGAACAAGATTAAGCAGCACAAGGCCTTACGCCAAATGCGAATCAACCAAGTTGATGAATTAAAATCTTTTGCGGATAGGGCAGCGTCGAATAGACAGGATGCAACTGTTGAGCTGCAATTTAAATTACTTTTTAACCAATTAGAGAACATAAAAAGAGACTTTGCAGGGCATCACACAAGTGTTATCACTCATATGGCACTTCTTGACGACGCTAACCTTGAAGCAGAAGAAGAGGTTAGGAAAAATTTTGAATTTAATTGCACCTGTATTGAAGCAATTCATTTATCTCTATTCGAATCTCAAAATACAGCAGCTGCAAATGCTAATGTTCCTTCGCCATCTAAATCAAATATAAAGTTGCCGAAAATCGAAATCGCAAAATTTTCAGGTGATGTCAAAACATTTCGGTCATTTATAGATCTCTATAAGTCGCTCATACATGAAAACTCCGCTATTTCGAATGTAGAGAAATTCAATTACTTGGTATCATTCCTACAGGGACCGCCACTCGCGCTGATTCAGTGCATACCTATGTCTGCGGACAACTATCAAAACGCTTTTGATACGCTCATAGAACGCTACGATAATCCCTGCTTAATAGCATTCGCTCATCTCAATGCCTTAGACAGTGCTCCAGTTCAAACATGCGCGAATAAAACTTTAAGAAATACTCGCACTCTGCTGGATACCTTTTCGGAAAATCTTGCTGGGTTAAGAAATCTAGGATTTCCCACGGAGGATTGGGACTTTTTGATGTTTTATCTATTTTCCAAACATTTAGACGAGGAAACATTGACTAAATTTGAAATGGAAACAAACTTGGCGCGTTCAGCCTTACCTACATTCGATACGCTTAAGAATTTTGTACGGAAACAGTGTACCGCCCTCGAAACGGTAGAACTCTCTACAGAAATGCATCGGTCTCCGAGCACAGACAAAAAAATACCCGCTAAAATTCAATATCGAGCAAAAAAATCTCTATCGTTCAAAACCTCCCATGCTTGTTCATTATGCAAATCGGATCATAATCTATTCAGATGTCCTCAATTCATCAGAAAGTCACCAAATGAACGATATGACTTCGCGAAATCGAATAATTTGTGTACAAACTGTCTAAGTTCTCAACATTCTCTCAAGCATTGTGCGTCACAATCCACATGTCGATACTGTCAAGCAAGACATCATTCGCTTCTTCATTTCAATCGCAATTCATCGCCGATCCGCAATACTACCTTTTCTCAAAATTGTTCAGTTCCTCCACATTCCGCCCCTATCCGTAACGCCACTGGTGTAATGTTAACAGGACAAGAAAATGCGTAACTTAATGAACCTATCGCGTCCACATCGAATGTTCAAAATTTTTGTGGAATGGCTGCTTCCGCATGCAGCATTCTTTTGGCTACCGCAATTGTAGAAATCGAAGATTCTCAAGGCGTTTACCAAAATATTCGCGTTTTGATTGACACAGGGTCGGAGGCAAATTATATATCTCTGAAATGCGTCAAAAGACTTAACTTACAGCGATTTGATGCATCTCTAACCATACAAGGTTTAAATAACATGAGTGAGTATACAACTCACGGCGGAGTGACTTGTTCCTTGAAGCCTGTTGGGAACTCTGGTCCTATTATCACGATGGACGCATTCATTTTGCCTAAATTATGTCCTCCAACACCTACCAATTTCATTCAAAATAGAAATTGGCCGCATATACACAACTTATCTCTCGCAGATCCAAATTATTTCGTACCCAGTGCTGTTGACATGCTTATTAGTGCAGAAGTCCTTCCTCACATTTTGCTATCGGGTCGGATAGTTGGAAACCCAGAAGAACCAGTAGCCCTGAATACAGTTTTTGGCTGGTTACTGATGGGTAAATATACACTTGGTACAACACGCACTCGAACCGCGACTTCTCTTTTTGCTGCCTCGCAAGATTATGACTTACTCTCGCTCAATAAAAATATCAAACGCTTTTGGGAACTCGAAGATGTTCCTAAACACACCATTCTATCCGCTGATGATGAATTATGTGAAACCATTTTCGCTGAACGCCATTCACGGGATGCTACGGGTCGCTATGAGGTTGAGTTACCCTTTAAAATCGCTGATCCACATTTTAATGCTCGTGAATCATATCTCCTCGCTAGTCGTCGTTTTATTTCATTAGAAAAACGTCTTTTATCAGATGCAGATTTGCATAGCAAATATTCAGGTATCATTCAGGAATATCTAGATTCAGGGTATCTCGAAAAGATCCCAGATGACAGCTATAATTCCAATAATTGCTACTATATACCGCACCACGGCGTTATACGACCTGACAAAATTCGTATCGTCTATAACGCATCCTCCAAATTAGGCAATTCTCAGTCGCTTAATGACACGTTGTTAGCAGGTCCAAAGCTGCAACATGATATCGCTTCCATTTTACTGAAATTCCGCTTACATCATATAGCATTTACCTGTGACATCAAAAGCATGTTTCTGCAAATTAAAATAAGCCCTAAGCATCAAGATTTTCAGCGCATAGTCTATAGATTTACTCCACAAGAGCCGCTTCAAACTTATCGCCTCAAAAGAGTAACTTTCGGTATGACATGCTCTCCATATTTAGCCAATCGGACAATTTTACAGTTAGCTCAAGATGAATTTTGTAGATTCCCTTTAGCTGCTCAAGTGCTTCAAAACGATATTTTCGTTGACGATGTCGTGACTGGACATAACGATCTCTTGCATGCAAAATTGCTCAGAGACGAGCTCATAGGTATACTACAGTCAGCTCAGATGCAGCTTCATAAGTGGAGCAGTAATAGCACTGAGTTATTGTCTGACTTACCTGAATCGAGTATTCAAAAAAACTCTATAAATTTCGACGCAGAACCAGATACCGTTAAGATTTTAGGTTTACGATGGGATTCGCGATCTGATAGTTTTTCATTTAATGTCATACCTTCGGAGAGTTTGTGTACGAAACGAAACATCTTGTCGGAGATTGCTCGCGTTTATGATCCACTAGGTTTTCTCGCGCCTGTAACACTAGTTGCAAAATGTTTCATGCAAAACATGTGGTGTTTAGGAATTGATTGGGACGACGCTCCCACGTTAGACCTAGTTGAAAAATGGAATTCTTACAAACATGAACTAAACATGTTGTCACACTTACATATTCCCCGCCAAATGCCAATTTCAGATTCACAGCAGTGCCAATTGCATGGTTTCTGTGATGCTTCGCTCAAAGCCTATGCTGGTGTTTTATATGCAAGAGTTACACACCAAGGGCATACGCAAACGTATTTCATTACCGCAAAATCTAAAGTCGCTCCCCTAAAACAGATTTCGCTTCCACGGCTGGAACTTTGCGCTGCGGTATTGCTAGCTGATTTAATCGCATATATTTTGAAAATATTTCATAGCAAAGTTCAATTTTCGGATATTTTTGCCTGGTCTGACTCATCGATTACCCTCACATGGATAAAATCTCCCGCGTATAAATGGAAAACTTTTGTATGTAATCGGGTGTCCAGAATCCAGGAGAAGGTGCCTCCTAATTGCTGGCACCATGTGAGTTCCAAAAATAATCCGAGCGATGACGCATCTCGTGGACTTATGCCCTCTGAATTTCTGCAAACTAAGCCCTGGTTTACGGGTCCTTCTTGGTTAGTCAGACCGCAAACTCATTGGCCCCTACCGGCAATCACGCCTCTTGAGTCTAGTGAGGTTTCTAGCGAGCAGAGAAAGTGCACCTTCCTGACTCATGTAGCTGAGGAACCTTATGATATCATTCTCAACAAATATTCTTCGTTTTCAAAAATTCAAAAAATTATTTGCTACGTGTTACGCTTTATCCATAATTCAAAAAACAAACAATACCGCCGGTCTCCACATTTCACTCTACAAGAATTAGATAACGCTATACATTTGTCCTTGTTAAACACGTTCAACATATTCACTTTTGTGATGTAATTAGTAACCTCCGGGAAAACAAAACTATTCCCAAACCATTCCGCAAATTGAATGTCTTCTTGGATGAGCAAGACATTCTCAGAGTAGGTGGACGGCTGAAAGAAGCTGATTTACCTTATTCACAAAAACATCCCGCTTTATTACCGCGCAATAGTCGTTTGACTACATTGTTGATTGAACATTTCCACAAAATATACTTACATCCTGGCGCTCAAGCTTTACAATTTCTACTACAACAGTCATTTTGGATTCCATCGCCGAAACGCACAATCCGCTCAACGATCAAAAGATGCCACAGTTGTTACCGCCTCAATCCACAGAGTTATCAACCCTTTATGGGTGACTTACCGAAATACCGCATATCGCAGATAAAAGCCTTTTCCGTTGTCGCGGTGGACTATACAGGTCCATTCTCTACGATTATGGGCAAGATACGCGGCGCAAAAACTTACAAGTCGTATGTTTGTGTATTTGTTTGCTTTGCGACAAAAGCTATACACCTAGAACTCGCCTCAGATTTAAGCAGTGAAGCATTTCTTTGTGCTTTTCGTCGTTTTATCGGACGCAGAGGCAGATGCTCTAAGATTTATTCAGATTGCGGTACTAACTTTACATCCGCGAGTAAGTATATTGTAAATATTTATAGGCAGACAGCTGAATCAGAGGGTATTGAGTGGCATTTTAACCCCCCTTCAGCTCCGCATTTTTCGGGTTTAGCAGAGGCAGGCGTCAAGTCTGTAAAGACACATCTTCAGCGAGTTGTTGGTGAGCAGAGACTCACCTTCGAGGAATTTTATACCCTTTTAGTTCAAATAGAATCCCTTTTAAATTCGCGCCCACTATGTCCTATGAGCGCTGATCCAAATGATTTATGCGCTCTAACGCCAGGACACTTCCTAACATTAGAACCGCTCTCCGCGTTGCCTGACCCAGACATTTCGCATCTAAAACTCTCTCACTTAAGTCGGTGGCAACTTTTACAACGTCTTCATCAACATTTTTGGTGTAGATGGCGAAACGAGTATTTGCACGCTCTTCAGCAGAGAGAAAAATGGCTGAACACTGATTCAGAATCTCCCAAGATTGGGAAACTGGTCCTTATCAAGAACGATATCGCTCCACCATCTAAGTGGCATATGGGTCGAATTTTGGAACTTTTCCCAGGACGTGATGGCATTGCGCGCGTAGCGTCAGTTCGCACCAGGGATGGCACGTACAAGCGTCCTATGGTAAAGCTATGTCCTTTGCCAGATCCAAGTCAAGATTGATTTTCTCAGTCTAAAATATTTAGTTTTAGTGACTTAGTTTTAGTTTTAGCATTAAAGTAACTTACTACACTCTCCTTTCGCTTATAACTATTGAAAAAATATGATATCTCATATTTTTTGGGGGGCAACATGTTTAGGATTCACTTTGTTAAGCGAAAGCATTTTTTGAATTTGAATATTATACCGCGGTATGTTGCCAATTTGCGCACCAGCTCCAGTTCGGCTGGCCTCTTTTGTTCGCCTTTCCACGAGCAGTACCGAGGAGGTACGACAAGCGTCGCAACAGAAGAAAAACAAAGACTCGAAATCGAAACGCTGACCGCTAAGCACGGTGTCGGGAAAAAGTGCATTTTCCATTTTCCCAAGAGAAGAGGGGCGCCCCCACGAGGCTGTACCGCTACTGTACCGCTACTGCACCGCTGCTGCACCGCTGATCTCTGCATCAAGGTAGGGCGAACATTTTACCCGTTCTATACCGCATATTGGCAACACGCAATACAGTCCATTATCGCAACATTTTTCACATTGTCTATACAATTTCTGAGTTTCGATTGATCTATTATCTTCAGTAGCCTTCAGGTGAACCTGAAGACGATTGAAGATAGGTGAAACCTGAAGACAATTGCATAAACAATGTAAGTCTGAAACAGACCTCTTGTATAGCAAATTTGAGACATGTATTTAAAAATTACTTTCTTAGCGTATTGTTACAGTGAGGTGAATATGTTACAGAAGAAGCAATATGGCCCAAATTATTTTAAAATTATTTTCAAAATACCTAATGATAGCACATACAAGCAAGTAACCTAAATTTGTCTTTAGTCGTAGCTTGCATGCAATTTATTGTTACCGCCATTATATCAGGAAGGAGTACTTTAATTTTGTATAAATCAAAAATGGTCGTACAGGTATGATAAATACTAATTAGAGAACTTCTGCTCATGTCGGGAATAAAATAGTCTTCGTATTTGTGATAGCTTTGGTATAAAAACTATGACTTCTATTCGTAATGCAGCAGATCCGGTCCTGTTGAGAGAATCAGATAATGTATAATTTAATATGAGTTTCATCTGCAATACTATCATGTAGACAAGAATTACCAACACTTGAAATTTACTGATAGGCAGTTCAACTTAGTGGGTATTAAAGGTCTCAGTATTATCGACATGCTAGAGAAGTAGCAACATTCTGAATGTAAATGCGAAATTAGAATTTTGCAATTGTGGTCATTATAGAAATGAGTCATACCTTGGCGAGTATCTGATATACTGTTGCTCGAAAATGTAATAATTCAGAATTTATTCAATTCAAAACAGAAAATATGAGGCACTAATTATTATTTAGACCATATCTACTTTGGATGCCAGAATACGATAGTTCACTCCAATGTGCTTTATTCCGAACTCATCAGTTGCGGATTGCCCAGTCCTTTCAATACGTCGTACCTGCTGTGTCTTAATAGAAAAGATGTTATTTGGAAAATGATCGAGTTCATCAAAAGATCTGGTATAAAAATTTGATTACGTAGTTGTTAGGTATTCCTGTGTGCTTCTCCCATGTAAACTTATAACCTCCTATCCGTGGCCTACCTCCTTGTTATGTCTACAATAAATGCCTTGACGGGTCCCTAGGCGAGAAGAGTGTGTCCCTCGTCAATTAAAATATCCTATCCTTCCTATTAGATTAGGTTTTATGCAGAAGATATTAGCCCTCCAGTTAAGTTTCATTTAGGAACTTGAGGTGAACCAGGTCCCACTGCGCGCAGCATCATAAAATAGTTAAAAAGAACAAAAGCTTCTGTTGAACTTTTGACTCGTAAACAGAAGGTTCACTAATACCCTCTGGTAATTATTGATCTCCCAACATAACTTCACCTTTGATGGAAAAATAAAACTATGAAAATTCTATGTGGCTATTATAAACGTGTCTGGCGAATGGGAACAAGCCCCAGTGCCACTTCCAAAAAAAAAAAAAAAAAAATTATTATTTCACGTGTTTGCTGAAATCTCAATCTCAAATTCTATTTTCCAAAGGCAGGTTAAGTGAAAATAATTTATTAAACTGAAATTTGTGAGCCCAATAAGTGGCCGCTCGGGTGGCCGAGACAGTTTTCCTCTATTATTAATTAGCAAAATTATATTGATAAACCGGGGCCAAAACTTCGCCATTCGTAGAACGTTCAGCATGATCGTTGAAACTATAGGCACGACAACCGATTTTGTTGCTGCTGATCCGATAAACTGATGACGACGCCAAGTCGGCGTAGCGTGTCGAGGCCGGTCGAACGGGCAAGAACCAACGGTTCATTCAAAAAGCTTAATCTATCACAAAACTAAAAAAGCTTGATTTTTGCAGAAGGATTATTCTAGGGATGAGAAGTTCGAACTAGCGATGATGCGCTATGGCTTCTCTAGTCCTGAGTGTCATGACAAGGCTTGATGTTACTACCCTAAGCAGTCGACCGTTTTTTATAGTTTCCTTGATATTTTAGTCTATAGTCATAATTTCAGATGCATTATTCTCTCTAAAATATCCAGTGAAATTTTGAGGTAGGTTACAACACACGTAAGCAGCATTCTCATGGTGGTCTCGTCGGGGCCTTGTAGAGTAGTAGTAATAGTTTCAGTAACTACAACTTACTGAAAGGTAGGACAATCCCCATTTCTGGGACGCTGTCGGTAAAACAGTCAGGGGATGTGGAACTTAGTTGCATGAATCGAATATTTTTTTGTAGGCGTCTGTCGCCATATCACATTGCAGTTTTGTTTTATGCGTACCTGAAAATGTATCTAGAGGATGATTCAGGATTCAGCGCCCTAAATTAAGCGAGAAAAATATGAACACCACGCTGGAGAAAGGCTAGCTATACTGTACCACTTTATTTTGTTATAACATTTTACTTTTTTTATTTGAATACGCGGAGGAGGAATGGATCAAATGGCAGGGATGGCTGAATGAGGGGAAAAGTGAAATTTCAGCCCTATAGTCTGGTGTATTCCAATACCGGATCGCGCCTAAGAGTCGAAATCCGGGGGAGCAGGCTTCTGACTGGAAGGACAAGGAGTGCATCGAAGCTTTACGCTGGCGCTGGGGACCTGCTGCAGAACTATATTATGCCTTGCTGTTGTTTTTTGAGCTGTTTTCTGTCCTATTCTGTTGCATTCGGTTTATTTGATGGTTTTGTGACGTTTCCCGCTGTTATCTGCTTGTTTACGTTGTTTTGAGTCGTTTCCTACTCTTTTCTGGTGTATTCGGTTGTATTATGTTCTGTTGCGTTTCGACATTTTCTGTTGTATCTAGTTATTTTCTGTTGTTTCCCACTGTTATCTGCTTGTTTTCCATTGTTTTCAGCTGTTTCCTGTTCTTTTCTGTTGTATTTAGTTCTATTTGATGGTTTTCTATTATTTACCGCTGTTACCTGCCTGTTTTCCATTGTTTTGAGCTGTTTTCTGTTTTTTTCTATTGTATTCGACGTTTTTTTGTTGTATTTAGTCATTTTCTGTTGTTTCTCCGCTGTTGTTTGCTTGTTTTCTATTGCTCTGAGCTGTTTTCTATTCTATTCTGTTGCATTCGGTTCTATTTGATGATTTTCTGTTCTTTCCCGCTGTTATCTGCTTATTTTCGATTGTTTTGAGCTGTTTTCTATTATTTTCTATTGTATTCGAGTGTATTTGTTGTTTTCTGTTGCGTTTGGATGCTTTATGTTGTATTCAGCTCTTTTCTCTTGTTTCCCGCTGTTATCTGCTTGTTTTCTGTTGTTTTGAGCTGTTTTCTGTTCTATACTGTTGTATTCGGTTCTATTTGATGGCTTTCTGTTGTTTCCCGCTGTTTTTTTCGTTGTTTTTAGCTTTTTTCTGTTCTTTTCTGTTGTATTCGGTTCTATTGGATGGTTTTCTGTTGTTTACCGCTGTTTGCCTTAGAGGTGATGAGCGACTTCAGGAGTTCGGTATACCAAAGAGGACAAGCAATAAGTACTGAGGTGACTCAAAACAGTACTGTAACCAGTATAGATTTATTTGATTTAGGTTACATTTGTTATTCTTTTCAATAAATATGTACTTATTTACAGGATAAGTTGGGACTTTTCTTCAAAGGGCATATAGTACTCGCCAAAAGGAGTGATTTTTCCCAGTAACATATAACCGAAACGTTTAGGAATATCAAGATATGGACAGATAATGAAATATCATTTCTAATTCTGTCCTTGCGCGATTATACAGGGTGTCTCGCGACGATAAAGACAGACAATATATCGGAAATGGGGAGCGCTTGTTCTTGGTCACATGACGCCCGATTCAAAATTGTTATATAATTACACCCAGTATATTTGTAGCACTTTTTTTTATAAATTCAGTAGCATCGCCAAACAGCCCAAACTGGTGCGAGAAGATAGGACACTAAACCTATCCAAATAACCGATTGCAGGAGAGACGACGATTTTTGCACATCTATAAGCAAATGGCACCACAAAGCAAGAAAACCTTCTAGGCGAAGGTGTATGCCATATTGATGATGGCACGCTCGACGGAAGTCGAACAGAACGAAGTATATTATGTACAGGGAACGACGAATGGAAAATACTTCAGGAGAAACTATACAGCTCATTACCAACAAAAAAGACATATAAAGTAGGGTCCGATTTTCAATTGTTTCAGATAGATTTTTTGAGATTTTCATTAAAATACAGACCTCCAAACGAAAACCCTAATAAAACAAGATTTTATTGTCGGATTTTAGAATTTTTGGTATTATTCCTTAGAAAATATCCTATCACGTCATTATCGACTAAAAGAAAGTGATCATGTATCAAACACCTCGCGAGACAGTGTCAAAATTAGCATGTTTTGGAAAGTGACTTCTAAAACGTTACAAAAAAAAGAAATTTATCTCAGAAAATCACCACGTAATTAAACGTGTACTTACTGTAAACACATGCCCATCTTTCTAGTTATCCATTGGTACCACAAACTTGTTGTAAATGTGGTAAACGTAGGCAATAAGATTGCATTCAGGTTCTAAATGCATATGGATCTCCGAAAGCACAAAATTTAGACAGACTTCGTCAAAAGCTTGTCATCGGATTTTTAATTTTTGTTATGGGTACTTGAATAATGTACTACTACATTATGATTAGTCATAAAAAGAAGTGATCGGTTAACCAAAACATTGGTATAGGGTTTGAAAATTGTAAAATTTGAAAAGAAAACCTCAAGTTGTAATTTAAAATGGGTTCGTTTTAAAACGTCGCTTGGCAAGCTAGTAGAACATGCAGGCCACGTTATCATGTATCCCTAGATTTTCAGTTATGTATGGACTCATCCGTCCAAAGAATCCTACTTAAAGAAGTTGCATCTTCGGCGTCCACATGGAGCATAAATCGTCCAAAATCCATTCTTCTGACAGGATCGCCTTCCTTCAAAATATGTACCGGCATGTAAAGGTACGGATACAGACCAGATGCTTGCGCAGTGAACTACACGTTCCACTGCGAAATACCGTATTGAGGCAAATTGCAACAGCGTAGTTGGATACTATAGGATGCTTTCCGTGTACGCGTGAACACCGATGGCGTTACCCGTTCTAAGAGTAGAGACGCAGCCGTCACAACCCACTGGATCTTAATTTGCGCAGGCGTTTGTTCATCATTGTCGGCCTACAGCACAAAATCTAAAGTTTCAGCTTTAGCGTATGTACGTTCATGACTGATCCATAGTGTGTTCACTAAAGATATTATGCTTAAGTTTTAGACCTACCTACCTAGTTAACAACTTTTAGGAGATTGCCTAGCGAGTTTTTAAGACGAAATGATTCTAAATTACAACTTGAAGCTTTTTTTAAATTATATACAATTTTGAGATCCTATACCGGAATTTTGGTTAACCGATCACTTTTTATGGCGAATCACAATGTAATAGCACATCATTCAAGTACGCATAACAAAAATTAAGGATCCGATGACAAGTTTTTGCCAAATGGACTGTTGAAATTTTGCGTTCTCTGAGATCTGTTATCCTTTAGAACTTAAATGCTATCTTATATGATGATGATGATATGTTTAGCACATTTACAAGTTTGTGATATATACCGCTGGACAACTAGAAAGGTGTGCATGTGTCTACCGTAAAGTGCACGGTTAATTATTTGGTGATTTTTTAAGATAAATTCATTTTTTTGGAACTTTCTTTAAAGTCACATTCCAAAACATACTGAGTTTGACACTATCTCGCGGAAGGTTTGACACATGGTCACTTAAGAGTCAATTCCAAAAATTCTAAAATCCTATAGTAAAATTTTGTTTTAGTAGGGTTTCTGTTTGGAGGTCTGCATTTCAATTAAAATCTATAAAAATCAATATATCTCTGAAACAGCTGAAAATCGGACCCTATTTTATATGTCTTTTTTTGTTAGCAGTGAGATGTACAGTCTCCTCCTAAAGTTTTTTCTATTCGTTGTAGAACGCCCTAAATATATGCTCTGACAGTCAGGCAGCTCTGAGAGCAGTGGCAGCTCCGAGGGCTGCACCAACCCGGGCTCAGCTAGGCAGCTCCTGCATCGGCCTCAAGCCGATGCTTGGAATTAGCAGGCGCCTGGTCAATGTTGCCCTGGATGACTGGACTTACAAGAAACTGGCGAAAGCCTGGTTAGAGAGATATCACTACAGGCAAGCTAAAAGATTCATAGTTGGCCCTGGAAAGGGTCATACGTTATGGCTTTTGAATAAACGCCCAACCCTTGGGTGGGGGTCTTCGCAGGCGATTGCCGTCTGAACAGACATTTTGTGACTGATGCGAGTGGTAGGAGAGCCTATCTATTCCAGATGCTGGGAGGACGATGAAACAGCGTTCCACTTCCTGGGCAGATGTGCTGTGTATGGCAACCTCAGAGCTAAGGTATTTGGCACGACGGAACTCGGGAAGGAGTCACTATATTCAGTGAGATGGTCGGACACACTGACTTTCGTCAAGAGGTCTGGTAGGCTCGACAAGGAACTTTCTAAAGCGTAAGTGTTTAGTGTTTTCAGTACTACGTGGGGTTGGAAAAAAGGGACCCAAGAAGGCCTACTTGCCTGGCTTCGCTTCCCCATCTCTACTACTACTACTTCCGCGGACTACACCGCAGGCTTAGCTGCAATGTTAGTTTTCTAGAAATGGTCATTTGATGTGGTATGAACTTCAGGTCTCTAAAATCTATTAACAAAGTCGGCTATGGGTAAAAATGCCAGTGTCGTTCAAACGGAACTGGCTGGCATATCGATAGCTGCAAATTAACTAACCAGGAGAAATGTATCTGGCAAGACTGTAATAATCTGCACAGACAGCAGACAAGCACTTTTAACCCTGAAAAGGCCCCGCATCACATGAGGGCTAGCAATGCAATGCCAAAAATCTTTATACCCATGCTTCAGACAAAAACAATATTGTCCTGAGCTGGGTTAAAGGGCACAACAATAACAACAAAGGCAACCATGTAGCGAACGGTCTAACCAGGAGGATTGCTGACCAAGTCATTTTAGGACCATGTGGCTTTTCTGGAATGTCGACAACCACAGTTGTGGAAATAGCCAAAAAACATTCCCATAACCAAATGGTAAAACGATGGGAAGAACCACAAGGATGCCGACTTGCCAATGAAACCCTTGCAGGTTTTAGCATGGCAATATCCAAGAAGTACTAGCAGGATTCCTAACTGACCGTTGTCAAGTCAGGAAACACCTCCACAATATGGGGTTAAGTGACACACCGATATCTAGAATGTGTGAAAGTGAAGACGACACTGTGGAATACGTCATACGTGAGTGCCCAGAGTTATCTTCTATTAGAGAGTGTGCATTCGTCGAGTCTTAGCCTACACCTGCCCGCATGAAGGAGATGTCTCCTACCAACTTGGGAGGATGCACAATGGGCCAGTTATGGCCTAAGTGCAGTGGGACTTCTCACCCTCCCTACTCTACAGGTACAGATAGAGATGGTCCTTGGATTCCTGGGTGGAACGAGGGATACGCTGCTCTCTACACCGTGAATCCAATCAGGTCTACATATAGGTCTACATCACGATAATGTGTCACTTATTTCTGTCGGCCTGTCAGTCCGTTTGCTCTCTCAATTTAAGAAGCTGCTTCACCGATTCGGATCAAATGGAGCTGCAAAAAATGAAAATTTTAAGAGCTGCTCACCATTTTAGTAGTTTCTGATCGTTTTTCATTTTTGTCGGGTGGGGGTGCAATTATTAGTAATTGATTGTGATAAAATTTTAGCGCTATCTTACTACTGTGGCTAAGACAAGGGGGTGTGTAGCTTTTGAAATCGGTGCTATAGCAAAAAAACAGATAAGTATTGCGACCCCTCGAAACTTCGTGTTACAGCTGTTAGAGGTTCAGGCGATTCTAGTCTTTTAGTTTTCTTTTGAGGAGGTCAAATTGGGGTGTTGAAGAGGCTGAGACGTTAACCTGAAAATATTTACCACTACGGTTATATTATATTACGATGATATAATATTATCCAAATATCCAGAGCAATCCGAAAAAGCACACATTACCTTCAAAGACAGCTGTAGGCTTACACACTTAAATTTCGGGTTTCGAAATCTGGTCTTTTAAAAAATTTATTTTTTACAACTTTAAACTGCACAATTCAAAATTATAAAAAATTACAATATAATGATGTTACGTGTATGAAGTGTATGTCGAATCTGGCTGTTCGCTGCAATTAACTTATCCAAGTAACTTCTGCGTGGCTCAGCATTTCCCTATCATGCATTGTGGAACTCGTGGAAGGCTATCGGCGAGACGACAATTATCTGCTTACAGGATGATTCTGGCGTACATAACTACACCCTTGGTAGTCCGCTTTTAATACATGATGCCTAATAACACTATTATACTGTGTGGATGGGTATCATTCACAATGAAGTTCGTTAGATATTTGATTTGGAGGAGAGAAGCATCCAGTGAAACAACCTAGCTCAGTTTTCTTATAATAAGTATAATTATTAAATTAGCGTTTTGGACACTTAGATCCTGTGTTATGATAGAAGAGAAAGGTCTCGCAACCTCTTTTTGCGCATCTGATGACTGCTCAACAAAGATCTTGAGGCCATAATAATGCTGCACATGCAAATTGAATGTCTTTCACGTATTCTTAGTGACGGAAGTATTAAATAAAAATAGTAAACATGCACTGATGCAGCATCTCAAGGTTTATGGCCTGGCTAATTTCTGGTTTTATGGTAACCAATCAGCATAATGTGGAACGGACGAACAGTTTAAGACAAAGAAAATTTTGTACGCTTTAGTCATAGCTACTGCACTTCGTTAACATATATAATGAATAGTCCTTTCCAATATCGACTCATCTGATTAGCCTTACGGGCATAAACAGTTTCTCAAATATTCCACGGACAAACCGTTGCCATTAGTCGGTATGACTTACGTCCGGGAAGAAATTCAGAAACTGTATTAACCGCAATAACTAATGACATGGCTTACGATCAAGGTCTCTGTAGTGTTTTAGTTATGCTTCATTTTTCAAAAGCATTCGACACCATTTCTCATGACGCTATAAGTTTGATGAAATTTTTGGTGTATATGGCTTGATGTGGGATCATTGAAGGTAATGCTGCTATATTTTTCAAAAATGATGCATTGGCGGCGAAATAACTAGAAAAATAAGAATACTATCGATATTGCCAGACACAGTATTTTTCAAACGAAAATATACAGGAAGATTTATTTAGTAACTAAAATTTTCTCGAAAGCGAAATTCAAACCAATTTCAGATAGACTTAAACAACATTAATTTAGCTAATGCTCTCCCATACATAGAATTACACGACATTCCAGCTACATTTCTCATAGACACAGGTTGTCATGGATCCCTTCTCAGACCATTCATTGCAGAAAAATTCTTTCCCGAAAAAATACTTCATTCTAATACTCCAATTTCTGCTTGTGCTGGTACAAAAAAACAGTCAATGAAAGCTCATATCCCTCTACTTCGTGAATTAGGCATATCCAACGGGTTTGAATTTATTTTGTTTCCATTTTACGAATATTTCGATGGAATTATAGGTATACGAGACCTCAGGAAATTAGGGTTGATCGTAGACTTAGAAAATCAGGTACTGAGGTATTCCAAGTTCCTTTTCATTTTAGAACCGATTTTACTACAAAAAAAAGAAATTCCACCCCAATCTATAATAACAAAGGAAATAAGAACCTCTCTTTTTCACAAGGTACTGAATTAATATTGGATCCCGTAGTCTAGAAAGATGGAGCAATATAATTTCCTAGTTGTGTAACAAAGGTGAAAGATCAGAAAGCTACAATAGAGATCAGAAACAATATAGGTGCTTCCCAAATTTTCGTTTTAGGTGTGAAGATTTTCTTCAGACTTTTGGAATAATTGTTGATCCAAACGAGTATGAATGTTTCACCGTTGAGAACAACTTCAATCCAAAACTTCCCAAATGACCAACTAGTTTCAATTTTGACCAGCTTAGGCCTAATCACCTATATTTCGAAGAAAAATCAGAATTGTGCAAACTTGTATCAGAATTTGCTTCTATATTTGAATCCGAAAATGAATCTCTTAGATTCATTAACACAGTAAAACACGAAATCAGAATGACAGACAATATTCCCATTCACACCAAGTCATACCGATACTCATACGTTCATAAACAGGAAGTAACAAGACGAATTGACAAAATGCTCAAAGGTGGTATAATTCACCCGAACCAATCACAGTGGAGTTCCCACATAATTGGCAAGAAACTTGGCGCAAGTGGAAAACAAAAGTGGACAATAATAGTAGACTATAGAAAACTCGAAGAAAAAAAAAGACGACAGATACCTCCTACCTAAGATTACTGACAAACACCGACAAATTAGGACGTTGCAACTATTTTACCACGATAGATCTTGCTTTCGGTTTCCACCAAATTGAACTGCATCCCAACTCCATTCCAAAAACAGCTTTTAATGTCGAAAGTGAACATTACGAGTTTGTTCGACTCACCTTTGGCTTAAAAAACGCCCCAAGTACATTCCAAAGGGTCATGGACAATGTACTCAAAGAACTTCAAGGGAAAGTATGTCTGGTATACATGGACGACATTATAATATTTTTACCAGCTTCCAAGAACACATTTCTGACCTCAAAAGAGTGTTTCAGCAACTCAAAGAGGCAGTATTGTAATATTGACCAGAGTCGCAACAGTCTTCTCGCTTTTAGGGTGGATTTAGTGGTTTCTGATAATTTTACACTATTTTTGGGGGACTAGAACTTGCGTGGGAAGGTGGGAAGAAGGAACACAAACACTTTGTGTTTTACGTAGAGTACCGAGTCAAATCATTTGATGCCATTTTTCCAATTTTGTATTCTATTAATCTATTATTTCTATTTATTTTCGAATTTCAATCTCATGCACATTGTAATTAATCGATGATGGCGTATGTAAACGCCCTTTCTCAGATGTAAGCATATTTTTTAGGTTACATAGATTTTTCTTCCTTGGGAGATGAAGCAGTTACTTTACCAATTCATTAGTTCATTATTTTGACTCAACAGCCTTTTAATACCTCAGACGGTTATGCATGGATACCAACATAGCTGGAAGCAACATTCTTTTTAAATACCATAATGAATCAAATGAGTGGATCAGCTTATGGATATGATCATTACTTATCGAAATGTTATAACGAAGGTGAGGTTTGTTGAAGACACAAAATTAAGGATCAATAGTAAGAGTAGTAGACTAGCCATTGGCGTAACTATTTGACTATTTCTGCGTAGGAAATGTTCGGATATCTTTTATTATAGAATTAATAAATATACTATTCTCAAGTAAAATCCAAACACGTAAAAAAAATGGGATATTTGCACTGAAAATTTGTACACAGCTTGGCAGTACCATCTCTTTTTGTCCATTCAGACACTACTTACCCGCATGGCACCTCTAAAAAACTTAGACGTGTAAGAACAAAAGATCTGTTGCAAATGTGGCGAGAGACTATGTAATTGGTTGTGTAAAGATGCCCCCTGGAAGGCCTCAATTTACGCTACGTTTCCACCTGAGATGTGCTAGGAAAATGTACGCAGCGAGGATGCGTAGCGGAGCTGTTAAACGGTGTGGGTGTTTCAACCAGAGATGTGCTTGGAAGATGAGCGGGGCAAAAATGTGTGGCGGAGCTGTTAAACGGTGTGCAGATGAGCGTTGCGATGATGTGTAGCGGGCTCTTTTCAGAGCTTGCTTTTTGCTCGCCTACATCAACAGCTCACGTCCCTCGCCCCCATCCCTCGCAACCCATTTCTAGCGCAGATCTCTCTTAACACATTAATAGCACACATTCCTCGCCAACACGCCTTGTTTTGTATGTACAGAAACTTCGCTCCGCTAAATCGTTTCCACCAGAGCTGTGCTGAGCGAGGCGAGGTAATTCAAGCGATTCTATTGGTTCATTAAAAATACATTCCTCTTAACAGATCTTCGCACATATCTGGTATAAACGCAACCTTACGCAGTTAAGCCCCTTTGAGGGGGGTCGGATTGTAGGCCAACAAGAACTGGTGCTTCTTCCAGAGCAATTGCTAAAACCATGGGGCGTAGCGTGGCTACAGTTGTAGCAGCATGGTGCGCATGGATCGCAGAAGGTCGAACGCAGCTAGCTAGAGGTTCTGGAGCACGTGGAACAACTACAGACTGGCAAGATCGTCATCTACGACTACTGGCCCTTCGAGACAGAATGCGATCCACTCGAGCTCTTGCTCGTCGTCCGCATCTAGTGCTTCTAATCACTGTAAATCGTCGTCGCCAACGGTTAGATTAGTGCCAAGAACACCGCAATGTCATGCTGAGTGGCATCAGACGGCCTTCTCCGACGAGATCAGGTTTTGTCTGGGGGCACATGACGGACGTCAACGCGTAAGACGACGACGGGGTGGACGACGTGATCTCCTGTGTGCTGTTGAGCGCCATGTACACCGTCCTATTCATTTGATGGGTTGATGTGCAATTGCATTCAACAGCAAGTCACCTTTACTTCGTGGCACAATTACTGCGCAACGTTGGAAAAGGGTTCCTTCCAGCAAGATAATGCACGTCCTCATAATGCAAGGGTATCGATTAGGTTCCTACAGGAAGCTGAGGTCAGGATACCCCTCTGGCCTCCACGATCACCCGATTTATCGCCAATTGAAAAAGTATGGGATAGAATGGGTCGATACATAGGCGATTTACCCAATCCTCCGACCACGCTGGACGAACTGGAACATGTGAGGGTATCTTGGGAGGCTGTATTTCTAGAGTTCGTCAACAACCAGATTACGAACATGCCGCGTAGGCTAGAGGAATGGATTTGTCAACATGGAGGGTTGTTGTATTTTTTTGTTAACTAATTATGGCAAACGAGTTCGTTTATTATTGTATTTAGTCCTCCCGCATTTCATCAACCGCAACTCTTTTTTTATCAGTGCTCGGATTTCATTTGTATTATACATGCTTAAATATGCTTGAAGTATAATTCTATTAACGTACACATCAAAAACCTGGGCTCAGCAATAGAGTATGGCTGAAGTATTCATGTCTATCGATAGCTCCAAATATCCAGATTCGGATTAAAAAAATGTTTGGTCAAGTACAGGGTGGCCCAGGAAGAAATTCATTTTAGAAACCGCGCTAATTTCTAGACGGCAGAAGGGAGGGGCGCTGAATAAGTATCAGTGCGTCGCCCGATCATTTTAATTTTAGTAACCATGAATAGCTACACGGGAGAACAGCGTGCGTTCTGTATTCGGGCCTATTATGAGAACCATCGTTCTTACGTGACTGTTCGACGGCGTTTTCGTGTTAGATTCGAACTACAGCATATCCGTGAGTGTCCCAGCTCTAATTTAATTAAGCAGTGGGTTGAGAGGTTCGAAAGAACGGGATCGACACTAAACACACGGCCTCAAGGTCGTAAAAGAGTTACACGTACCGACGAAACCAGACAGCGTGTTCGAGAATCTTTACGCGCGAATCCGAGAATGTCAACTCGTAAACGCTCGTCTGCTTTAGGTTTGTCTAGATCAACGCTGCAGTGAATTTTGCATCTTGATATGAAATTGCATCCCTATAAGATTCAAATAATACAGGAATTAATGCCAGCAGACTTTTAATCCAGATTAAATTTTGCAAATGAAATGTTTGACGCCTTTAGTGACTTCAATAACATCATCTTCTCGGATGAAGCACATTTTCACGTGAATGGTTACGTGAACAAACAAAACTGCCGATATTGGGCTGCAGAGAATCCCCGTCTAAAGCACCAAAAACCGCTTCACTAACCAAAGGTCACAGTTTGGACGGGAATTGCAAGCTGGGGTATTATTGGGCCGTTTTTCTTTGAAGACAATCGTGACCGAACACTAACCGTAAATTCAGAGCGGTACATGGCTATGTTAAGGGATTTTCTGACTCCAAAACTGCAAGAATCGCGAAGCTACAATGAAAACACTTGGTTTCAGCAGGAAGGAGCTACGTGTCACACTTCAAATGAGAGCATTCGCATGGTAAGGGATATGTTTCCTCATAAACTGATTTCACAGAGGGGTGACATATCCTGGCCTCCGAGAAGCCCCGATTTAAGTCCAGTAGATTTCTTTTTATGGGGATACCTTAAAAGCAAGGTATACTCCAATAATCCAAGGACTTTGACACAACTAAAGCTGAATATTCAGCAAGAAATGCAGTCCATTCCAAGAGAAACCCTTACGAAAGTTTTTCAAAGTTTTCGTGCTCGATTAGAAGAGTGTCGACACCGCCAAGGACATCATCTTGATCTTTATGTTGGCAAAAATTAAACGCTTTTAAATATAGTAGTTTTTTTTCTACGCAATTTTAAACAATGCATTCCTTTCTGGGCCACCCTGTATATTATAAATAAGTTTGCTTTGTGGGATGAATACATATTCCACATTACAATGATAAATACAATTATAAACTATAAATAGTTTTTAACAAAATGTATTTAAATGGATATATAGTTTTCAAAATATCATTATCTGCCCTTTATCCTATATTTTGGTAATTTGATACAGCTTCATTATCATCATAGTCAAAATGTCTCAACAGACATGTTGTGAACTCGTAAAATGCATTAAGTCGGAGCTAGAGTATTGCCGACACGAATATTATCGGTATAGGTTTGAGAACTGTAGCTCGCCATCTTTCGCTATTTACTGTTAGTTCAGTGGCGCTCTTGATGCTCATATCCAGCAACTGTTTCGTCGTATCCACCCAGCGTGTAGGGGAACGGCATACGGCGCCGCCCACTCGGGGCATGACCCTGAACTACAAGTTTCTACACATCATCGCTTCTGTGTATATGTTCGAAGAATGTAAGCATTCTCGTCGACACAATGGAGGATAGTCTCTTTGGATTACCGAGCTCATCCTGTATGGAAACGTTAATTCGATGGGCGGTATAAGGAACTCTCAGCATTCTCCTCCACGTCCACATTTCAAAAGCATCTATGCAATTTTGATCTGCCTTTTTAACAGTCCAAGTTTCCGAGGCATACAAAAATATGGAGAACACAAGTGCCCTTTCTCACTCGTAATTGCATACAGCAGAGAGTATTGCATATACATCTGCTTCAAAAATCGTGGTGTACGTACCTAAAGAGTAATTCTTCCGTACTCCTCGACTTTCTACATACAATCCTGCTCCTGAGGCCTGTCTGTCACCTGAACGAGAGCCATCCGTGTAGCATACCAGTGCCTCTTCGGGAAACTGAATCTCCCCTCTTTTCCACTCCTCGATATTGGGAATGGTAAGAGTGAACGATTTATCCAACCTTGGTGGACGGTTTGCCTCAACAATCCTGTAGATAGAGATAGGTAATGCTTTCTCCGCCAGCTTGGCTGTCTTTGCGTGGCTAACCGCCTTTCCCTTTATCTGCCAGTTACCGGAGTCCCGCATTCTCAAATGCGCTGCCACCGCTTCACCTTAATCCCTTAATCCAGGATGCCACCATCGGCAGTCCAAGCAGGACCTCCAGTTCTGCAGTTGGGGTCGTCCTCATTGCATCTGTGACCCCCGTACAGACAAGCCTTCTTGTATTCGGGGGCTTATGATGGTAGTGTATACCCACTGCAGGATATTGGGGTTCAATCCCCATGTCCTTCTTACTGCCCGCCGCAACTGCCAGAACGTCAGCTTCGAGTCAAGAATCACCCCCAAGTATTTGACCTCCCACGAAGGTGCTAAAGGCCTTCCATACATTGTAGGCGCTTTAAAATCTTCTAACTTTCACCGTCTACAGAACAGTACTAGCTCCGTTTTGGTTAGCCGAGTGCCCTGTATCATCCTTAAATTATTCTACAGGCCATCTGCATTCTATCACAGACCGTGCTTAGGAATCGTCCAGAGACGATTACCACACCTTCATCTACGCCTGTGCCTGGAAGTCTTGTTGCTGGCAGCCCCTCCTCACCTCGATGTCCCGCTGGAAGTCTCCCTGGATTACCCCAACTCTCTGACTCCCTAGCGCAGATCGCACCCAGCTCACCAAGGTCACTGATGTCACCATTTTAGCCTTATTGAAGGCCCCTTCGATATCGAAAAATACCGCAAGGGCGACTTCCCGCCTAGTGATACTTTTTGCCACTTTCTCAACTAGAGCATATAGAGCCGTATCCGTTGACTTGCCCTTTCTATAAGTATGTTGATTTCCGTTTAGGGTGTCTGCTTAAAATCTTTTCTTCAAGGAATTGAAGTTTCTAGCACGATACCTAGGCAAACAAGTAATAATAAACAAATTAATAAACGGATGTCCAAACTCTGTTCATAATGAATGGCGATACAAGCTCCGTACAAGACGTGGTCATGATCTCCGTATTAGACCCTCAGAACACATTCCCTTGTGATGTTGTGGATAAATTGTGATAAGTTCCAGGCCCCATACTCACACTGAGGAAACAGAGTATTAATTCAGGTAAATAGCGATTACACTGATCTGCAATGCTTGACTCTAATTCCTTTGGTGCTAATGTATGTTTTCCGGGGAAGATAGATACCAGGTGTTTTTTCTACTATACAGGGTTATTCACGTTATTCGACACGGAGCATTATGGCTAAAGTATTTGATAAAAAAGAAAATAATAATTTCGGTTGGATAGAGACCCATAAAGGCTATATTTTTAAAATATTTTCATGTTATACAGGGTGTCCTAAAAACACGAAATGTATCAAAGTTATGTTTTTTTAAATGGAACACCCCGTATATTATTGCATATTCAGATTCCTTGCTGAATTCTAATATGACTTTATGAATCATACATGGGACTTAAACTAAACCGTTTAGGTGTAAATCACCATTTTCGGTATAAGTAGATATCGGCAAAAAATTGAATATCGCAGAGATTATAAAATTTGGAAGGCTGTGACTTTGCCGTATTACTAAACATAAAATGCGGCAGCTTTGATGAGACTGTCAAATTTAAATTACGTTTATGCTTGGAGAAATCGGTCGATCAATTAAGGAAACTTCGATCAGCGATAACTTGATTTTTTCAAATAGGAATAGAATTTGATAACCTTTCTAATGATGTAAAGTTATGGATATAAATCTCTGGTAGTATTCATTTAATTTTAAATTTTCAAACAAATCGGCGTTTTTCAATTTTCCTACTTATAAGCAACATAGCAGACCATGAAATATAACAAAAACATGCTAATTCGGATGGAAGAAAACAAGTAACTTAGAAAAAAGATACAGACGAAATAGAATAAAGATACAAACTGATAAAAATTCCTTACAACAAATAAACTCCCCCAGAAACAACTGCGATAACATCTCTAAGGTCAAAGAGAAAAGCTGGAGTACCGCAGTAATAGATATTTCTTACAGTCTACTGGCTACCGCAGTTTACTAGAGGTTAAAAATTTTCAAGACAAAAACCCTGATATGGAACAAAAGCAACAAGCGACTGTTGCTCCAGCACGCTTATCAATCATATGTAATGGTGTAAAAAAGTAGTAATTTGCGTCGAAGTCGATACCTGTGACTGGAGTCCTTCTATTTTCCAATGTCTATTAGCAATTTTGCGAAAAAGGAATACTGACAAATCAGATTTAAATTTTCTGGCATTTAAGTTATGTTTTATAATTTGAACAAATTTTAATTTATCTTCATTTTCTGCGAACTTACTAATAGGTACTGAACAATTTTCAGAACTCCAGTCAGAGGTACTTTTGACTTGAGTTTTGACAGAATTGCATATTTTTTTATAAGATTAAATGTGAAATTTTGTTATGAAAATAATAAACTGCCTACAACATTGTCTAGTAGTTTTCGTTTCATTGCAAAATTTTTAATGTTTTTGGAAATTGCCAATCTCTAGTATATTGTAGTAGCCAGTAGGCCGTGAAAAAATCGATTTCTGCCATACTCCAGCTTCTCTTTGACCCAAGATATGTTACCGCCGTTATTTCTGGTAAGACTTTGTTGTGAGTAATTTTTATAATCTTGTCCCTTTAGTCTAGTTCGTGTGCATTTGTCTGCTAAGTTGGTTGTTTCCTTCTACTTGAACAGGTTTTTGTTTATATTTCATGGCCAGCTACGTTGTTTATAGGTAGGAAAATAGAAAAACACCGATTTGTTTGAAAATTTAAAATTAAATGAAAACTACTAGAGTTTGATATTCACAACCTTATATCGTTAGAAAGGCTATCAAATTCTACGTTTAACCGTATAAAAAAGTTATGCATTCCCATTTGAAAAAAAAAGATATCCTTGATCGAAGTTTCCCTAATTAATCGACCGATTTCTCCAAGCATTACCGTAATTTAAATTTGACAGTCTTATCAAAGCTATCAAATCTGACGCATTTTCACCAAAAATGGTGATTTACACCTAAACGGTTCGTTTTAAGTCCCATGTATGATACATAAAGTCACACTAGAATTCACCAGGGAATCTGAACATGCAATAATATATGGGGTGTTCTATTTAAAAAAAAAACACAACATTGATACATTTCGTGGTTTTTGGACACCCTTTATAACATGAAAATATTTTTGAAATGCAGTCTTTATGGGTCTCTATCCATCCGAAATTATTGTTCTTTTTTTATCAAATACTTTAGCCATAATGCCCCGTGTCGAATAAGGTGAATAACCCTGTATATGGCATTGGTTGATAAAGGTCTTGAATTTGTTCTATTTACTCCTGTCTCCAGCTATATAAAAGTTCTGCAAAGCTATTATCTGTCTTACTCGATTGATAAACTGCTTTTTGAATAACAACTTCCCAGTAAATATGCAAAGTTGTGGGATACTTCATCTTTTATTTTTTTGGCACAGTTTCCCATCGGGATGTCTCAAGGAAAAATAAAATAAAGCTAGAAATGCTGCACAGCTTCTCATGTGGTTGTCGTTGTGTCATTCTTTCAGTTAGTGGAATGATTTTACAGCTGTCTCCAACTGAAAAATCTTGACGGAGTATTTCTGTCAGTTTTATCCATCCGGAGTGTGAGATTTCCGGTTATAGAAATACGTAATAAAACTTATAAATTTTAACTAGCCATGATGATTCTTGCACTGTGTCATGGTGAGTAGTGTCGCATGATAACGTATGCCACAATAGTTGTGTTGTACCCTTTCTTTCATGTCGTACATATTGTTATTTAGTTATCTATAAACTGCAATTAAAACTTTTTCGACTTCCTTGTTCATACTTTACATCATATACCTATATTGTGGCTTATGCCTCAAAATCATCAAAATGTCAACCCACTGGCCTTCGTTTTTATATGCCAAAGCAGTCAGCTGAAGTTTTTTTTTATAACTGAGCAGACCGCGCAGGCAGAGCCTAAATACCAGAGTACCGCGGCTGCTGTGAAAGGGTTATGTTAGGGGAAGTTTGTTAACGCGGGATTTGAATGGGCCAATACCCGCAGGCCCAATAAATACATCTTCTGGCAGTCCATTCCAAGCCTTGGACACCCTGGGAATAAATGTGCGGTTGTACCGCTCAGTTCTTGATGTATGAAGAACGACCGTCTTAGGATGAGATGCAGCGGTCGCACGGATGCATCTGATAGGAGCGGTGAGCGGCGGACGATAGAGGATAGCTCAGAGAAGCAGATTCTGTTGGAATATCGGTAGAAGAGTGAGAGGTTATCAACAAGTGGCTGGAGGTGGCGCGTTAAGGCCGGATCGCCAATTAGTCGAATTGCCCTTCTCTGGACGACATCTAGTATAGACAGGGTGGTAGGGGCAGCAGCTTCCCAGACATGAGAGCAATACTCCAGGCAAGGTCCTATCTGGGCTTTATATAGCGTGAGGAGGTTACATGGTGAGAAATAATTTCTGGCTCTAAATAGGTACCCAAGCTTTTTACCAGCAACTGTTGCAATTGACGCGACGTGTTCATGCCAGATCAGATTTTCTGTAATGTTGACTCCTAACAGCTTGAATGAGTGACTCATTGGCAGAGCCCGGTTGTTCATTAGAACCTGGTGTTGGCTTGGGTACTTCTTGTTTGATAGCGTACAATTCTGGGTCTTGGAGGCATTAAATTTAACCATATTCTTAAGCACCCAAGCGGTAATGGTATCGAGATCCTTTGAAAGTGAAGCTGCCACTGCCAGTCTTCTGCGTTCCAGCTTGACCACAGAGATCGGTCTATTGCTCATGATGCCTGCATGCAGCGTACTGTCATCCGCAAAACTGTGGATTGGGTTTGTAGTGCTAGAGAGTAGATGATTAATCTGAAGCAGAAACAATGTCGGAGCCAATACCGATCCCTGTGGAACCCCGGCATTGATGCTACGGAAAGAAGAGTAAAAGCCGCCGTCTACCATGACAGAGATTTTCCAACCTGAGAGGAAGTATGCGATCCAACCGCAAAGCTTAACAGGGAGTCCACAAGACAAAAGCTTGTTTAGGAGAGCTGCATGCCACACTTGATCGAATGCCTTTGAAGTATCGAGAGCAACGACGTGAGCCTCGCCAAATGACTGGATGAGTTTGCTCCACACAGGTGTGACGTAAGCCAGGAGACCTCCAGTTGATCTTTGGTGTCGGAATCTATATTGTCTGTCGTTGATTAAGTGATGAAGCTCTAGGTATTTAATGAGCTCTTGGTTGACGCATTTCTCCATCACTTTACTGATTACAGAAAGCAGAGCTATAGGTCTGTAGTTGGTCAAAAAGTTTTTCACCTAAGGTGAATTCAAGTTTTCTCTATCGTCTATTCATCTGTCATAATATAATTCCAATATACGCTCCTTCCTATTATTTGCAAATAACACTAATTTCCTATAAGAAACTGCGCGGTACAGTAATCCAAATGCACTCCTTTATTGCCTATGCAGTTATTAACGTCTTGAATCATTCAAGATCTACGGAATGTCATCTCCGATCTTTGAAGAGTAAATTTATATCTGGACAACACTATATCAGTCGACACATTGTTTATGGAGGAGTTTTGTGTAAATCATGATTATTCTAAAAGGTTGCGTGGTGTGTCGGGTTAACGACGTGTTTAAGATTTCAAATGGAACATAACCTTGTATACATCTGTTTTGAATATGATGTATACATATCGGTCATTATTGATTTATGTAGAATACATCTGACCAACCATCTTGTAATAACTATTAGGTTCGCCTGTTTCGGGCGTAAAGACCGTTTCACAACCTTTCCTAGGCGAGGTATTACGCCGTTAAAATCTTTCATTTCGAAATGTGCGTTAACAATAATTATATGAATGAGACGGCCAACTCGTTTGTTTATACATTATACGTACACTCGTATGTCTACGAGTAAAAGCAACAGTGTTTATTTTATGATTTACATGTGCATTTTTGCTTTTTCCACAATGCCATGATGTCGTTAATGAGATAACAGCTTTATGTTGGCGTAATTGAATATCTGTTAGTTTCTGTCACTATTTATAAGAGATATGAAATGAAACTGATCCATTTTATCGGGGCAGTGACAACTGAAAAGAAATTGGGTTTCAACCTACAATACCTTTCTAACAATGAAGTGTAGTCTGAAGATTAAATAGACTGGAAGTCCTTTTCTGGATTGAGTTCAAAAGCTTCAACGAATGGTTAAGGTGCGTTTCAATTACCACAAGTTTGACGCGCAACATGACCTGGGCGATATGCCGGGAACTTGTAGGAATAGAAACTGCCTAAAACATGTTGGGGCGCATATTGTATTAACATGTCCTGGGGTGGAAACAGAGGCGGAGTACGGTGCAAAGACCCACAACATATTCGTGCAACATGCTGCGCGTCATTATATTGCAACATGCCAGAATGAAAACGCACCCTGGAACACATACACTCATCTGAGCTGAAAATGTTAGGGGGCATGCCAAGGCATCTTGTTATTGATATGTGACTTTCTTGGCACAGTAGTTTTGTACTCTGAAGTAAACTATATTTTTAGAACCTCATTCAGCAATTAAGGTTTTATAAAGCCGGCCATCAATTTTAGTCAGTCGATAACGCATAAGACTAAAAGTTCTGTCATCTTTGGCACTAAAAAGGATTTTTTTTTATTTTTCATATTAATAGACGGAAAAAGTATTCTAACAGTAGTGCAGGCGCTAGAGGTAGTTGAGTATGCAAAATCCGAGTACCGGCAACTATGACCGGATTCTTATACCTGAGACCCTAAGTAATAACAAAACACATCTTGCCGCCAGATGGTATGGTCCCTTCCCCCTCCCAGCACATGCCCTTCTCCTCCCAGACAGTAGACTCAGAGCAATGACTCGTAGTTTTGGTGACCAGAAGGAAACCGGATAATGCTTAGTATTTGAGTTCTAGAGGCAGTTTGGAAACTTTTTTGTCATTGCAACATAACCTCAAAATGAGAGGGATTGTTGAACGTGAAAAAAGGTCGTTAAGTAACCAAATGAAAATGCGGTAGTACACTTACCCAGGTAATGTTCCAAAAAATCGTCACCCGAAATCTACGGGCGCTTTGCCCGTACCGATTATTTTAAAATTATATATATATTACGGGTACAGTTACGATATAAAATGTATTCCACTGTTGACAGCATCTTGCCGCATTCCCGTCATCCTTCGCCAACCCTCTCTATCCAAGGCATCTTCTTCCTCTAGATTTCGTTCGTTCATCGCTCTTCTTATGCTTTCATTCCACGATATACTTGGTCTGCCCCTTTTTCTTTTCCCAGGTAGTCTCCACTGAAATATTCTTTTGGGCCACCTCTCATTAGGCATTCTTAATAAATGACCGAACCACTTCAAGGATCGTCTTTCTATTCGATCCAGCACTGTTTCCTCCGCTTTCATTCGAGCTCTTACTTCTTCGTTGGTCTTTCTTTCTAATCGCGATATTCTTGCACTTCTTCTGATGTAGTCCATTTCCACAGCTAATATATATAAAATAATATATAATATTATTTTAAAATCAAAATAAAAAAAATCACGGCGAAACCGGTCGGAACTTGGACAATTGTTTGTTTCTCTGTAGATAACACAAAAAACACTCATTCTTTTCTGCTTAGCAGGTTTTCGTTAAAAATCGTTAAAAGACTGTTAAAATTGTTTTTTATACATATTTTTGGGAGGTCCAACCATAACATGTAGGTATCAATTTTATCCGTTTTAATTACCTTTAACCGCAATTTTCAACCTCTAGAGGGGGTAAAATTTGTCATTGCACCATAACCCCAAAACGGGAGGGATCGTAAATAGAGGGACAGTGTTAAACCGTAAAAAAATCGTTAAGTAACCGAATGAAAATGCGGTAGTATTTTAGTACACCTACCAGCACATGTTCCAAAATATCGTCATCCAATATCTACGGGCGGTTTGCGCGTACCGATTTTTTTTAAATGAAAATAAAAAAAATCGCGACGAAGCCAGTCGGAACTACGAAAAAAATGTCAATCAATTATAGAATCTTATCAGAGATCGCTCGTTGAAATCCGTTTCGTGTAACAGAAATATGGTAGGTCTTTCACCAGAAGTGTAATTTATTTTATTAAACGAGCTTTAAAAGCAAGCAAAAATTGACAAGTTTATGATGAAAGTCAACTTAAAGTTATTTGACTTCAAATTTTATTATAAAGTAAAATTACAAATGTATAATTATATTCTTTTTGTAGTGTCGAACTTTATTGAAGAGCGAATCACGCATATACCCAAGTGCAGACTTGATAGAATGATATAAATGAATTTTCACCATAGCAAAACAAAAACAACCTAGATAATAATAGCCCAAAGGATCAGTTTATATACACATGTAGGCTTTTCAAATTTCGTTTAGATTTTGGATTATTTCTAAGAAAACAGGTGTTTCTCGAAGTTTAAAAATACATTTTAATAATAACTCCTCAATTATCCAGATCTAGGTATTTAAACTAGTCAGGCTTCCATAACATGGTATTAGTGCCGAAGTAGATGTATTAATATGAATTCTTGTGGTAGCCATAGATTTACTAATTGTGTAGGTAACATAAATAACAATAAACACATTTTCATTGTAACTCCATCAATTTTTATACAAATAAATTTGTGACACTGAAATTACAGCAGTCAGGGAATGTCCTTTGATATAACGCCAAAAAATGCTATGTCCTACTCACTATTCGTCTTGGAAAGAAGAGGGCGGAAGAAGGCTAATCTATTAAGTATAATTATATACAGACAGTACACAAACTGATATAGAGACTTGTAGCTGGAATATTTGGACCAAAACTAAAGGTTGAATAATTAACGATTAAACGACTTACCTGTAAGAGTAAGGATGTTCAATCGTAATTATACGATTTAAACCCATCAGGAACACAATGATTCGTAATAATGTTCCGTCCCACGAACTGACAACACAGTTTAAAGATTAGAAGAGCTGGCTATCCCGCCCGCCTGTCACTCGCCATCCCTCCAATGTGTCATTAATGTTTTGTACAATTATCACTAGATCGCTAGGGTATGGGGTGCGATGCGACGCTATAATATAGCTGGGCGGGTGTGTTCCTCATGGGTTTAAATCGTATAATTACGATTGAACATCCTTACTCTTACAGGTAAGTCGTTTAATCGTTAATTATACTTCATTAAACCCATTCGGAACACAATGATTCGTAAGTTGTTGAAAGTATATGGCGATGTAGTGAAGAAGATGCTGCAAAGAAAAATTATTTCAATACAATTCCGTTCTTTTTTTTTTATTTCAACCAAAATAATACTATGTATAACAAAAGGTGTAGGTGTTATGGATAACACACTGCCCATACACCAAAAATGTAATAAAGTCCTTATACCTACTTATTTATCTATTTTACATCTAATATCGATTTAGCGAAAACACACCTATCTAATACTGGTCTATTGTAGAACCTAGCAAACATATCCGATTTCTCAGTCCAACCAGCCGCATTTCTTATAGTTTCTATACTTACTCCCTGCCTATTGGCAGCAGAAACAGCTGCATGTCTAGTACTATGGCCCTTAAATTTTGATATATCAATACCACTATTTTGCAGTGCTTTCTTTATCCATCTGGACAAAGTTTGAGAAGAAGCAACGTGATAAGGCTTTTTATATGTAATTAGTAAATAACTGTCTTCCCTAGATCTTTTGGGTCTTGTAGTATCTATATAAAATAATAAGGTTGTTGCCACACAAAGCTCTGGCTTTTCTCTAAATATAGGAAAATTTAAAGTAGGTTGAGTTCTATTGCGAGATGATGTTTTCAAAATATCTGTAATAACAATTTCTATTCGATCTTCGTAATTATGTATATTAGGTAACTGAATTTTTGATAAAGTCTGCATTCTTTGGGCCGATGTGAGAGCTAACAGGGTAACTAGTTTGATAGATAGCATCTCAAATGAAATCTTTTCTAATGGATACAGTTTAGCTAAGTAAGATAATACTTTTTCTGGTTCCCATGTTTCTTGATATCTAGGAAAACTAGGTTTAAGTCTAAACGAACCTTTTAAAAAACGCTTTAATAATTCTGTATCCCCTGAAATACTTGTTATTAATTTTACTGCCGATAAATGGGCATTTAAAGAGTTATAAGAAGCGCCTCCCGTTAAGCACGTATTCAAAAATCTAATTACCAGCTTACTATCTGAATTAAAGACATCTAAATTATCTTCGGAGCAAAATGTCCACCATTTTTGAAGAGATGCATTGTATTGTTTGATGGTATTGTCACTAAAAGATGCTAACAAAACTGGGATGCAGTCTTCTGCTAAGCCTCTTCGTTTATAAGATTCCCTGATAGCTTCCCGGCAACCAGGGTAAGGCGCTCCCACATCGGATGACTTTTTCTGAAAGGACACAGTAATAAATCACTTTCTGGAGGAAAATAAAGGGGTTCGCAAATTAATAGTTTACAGAATTTTGGATACCAATTCTGAGAAGGCCAAAAGGGCACTACTAGTATTCCTTCTGCTTCCTCTGCAATAATCTTCGTTATGACTTTCCCTACCAAGCAAAATGGTGGGAACGCATAAAAGAAAAAATTTGACCAGTTTAATGTAAACGCATCCACACTAAATGCGTCTGGATCCCGTTTCCAGGAGACGAAGGTCCTACATTTTGCATTAAGGGAGGATGCAAATATATCAATTTGTGGGGTTCCGAAGTTTGATATAATTTTCCAATAAACTTTAATATTCAATGAATACTCTGTTTCTACCCTTAATGACCTTGATTCTCTATCAGCTTCAATATTTTGGCGAGTATTAATGTAAGAAGCGAACACATAGATATTTCTTGCTTCACACCATTTCCATAATTTACGTGTGATAACATTAAGATTGGAATATTTAACACTACCCATACGGTTTATTAGTGATATAGCGGTAATATTGTCAATTCTAAGGAGAATATAACAATTTTGAAGCTTATCAGCGAAGCATTTAAGACCATAAAAGGCAGCTAAAATCTCCAAGTAATTTATATGTAATGTGGATTCAATATTATTCCAAAAACCATTAGCTTTTTCATTGTTACAAAATATTCCCCATCCGGTGCTTGATGCGTCACTAAATATTTCTAGTTTATATTTTACTAGCCCAATAGATTGGTTACTGTATGGCAATTCCCTTAGCCACCAATGCAAGTCCTTTTGTGGCGTTTCTGAAATCTTTAATTTCCCACTATAGTCTCCCCCGTTACATAATAGGGTTGTATATTTATCCCTTTCCATTTGTTTTAAATACATCCTACTATATTTAAAGGCAAAACACATCGAGTTTAAGAACCCAATTAATTTTGCGAATTCCCGAACTTTAACACTTTGCTTATGAATGATTCTATTAATATTAAGCTGAGCTTTATTTATCTTGGCTTCTGTTGGCGTAACAGTAAGGTCAAAACTGCTCCACTTGAAGCCTAAAAATATGCATTCCTGTTTGGGAATTAAATTGCTCTATGAAAAATTAACAATAAATCCTAATTTATAAAGTAAATTAGTTGTTTCTATGATATTACAAGAACATTCTTCTTCAGATCTCCCTAATAAAAGATAATCATCCAAATAATTTACTGATTCAAAGCCCAAAGATCTAAGTTTAAAATTTACTGGCTTCAATAACTTGGTAAATACAAATGGTGCTATACATAATCCGAATGGCATACAACAAAATTCAAAAAGGATATTTTTAAATTCAAATCGCAAAAATTTCCTATATTTTTTAGATATTGATATACCAAAGTAGGCATCCTTTAAATCAAGAGATGCCATATAACAATTTCTTGTTATCATATTTTTAACAGACCTATAGTCCTCCAACTTGAAATGGGGAGCTTTAATGTATTTATTGAGACGCTTTAGATTTAGCACGAATCTGAAACCACCACTCGATTTTGGTACTAAAAAATATGGAGATAAAAATTCGCCACGTTCATCACTGCATTTTTTAATGGCTCCAATTGCCTTCAGTTTTAAAATAGCGCGACTCAATTCCAGGCTCTCTTTCCTGGAAATTTTTGAATTCTTTAATACTAATAAAAAAATTGTGGAAACAATATAAAAATATCGCTATGAATTACCCCAAAGACAGGAGTAATTTTCGGTTAGTTTGGGTTCGTCAATAGTTGGCTGATGGCAAAACAACTATTATTTATATATTTGGTTGCTCAGTAAATGAGAAAACAACCCAAAAATATTCCATCAGTTGCCCCGAAATAAAGGGGAAAACAACTGCTTACTAGTTGTCCATGTTAATGGAAAAACAACTTCAATAGTCTTTAAAATGATAAATACTAATATAAATATTCCATCAGTTGCCCCGAAATAAAGGGAAAAACAACTGCTTGTTAGTTGTCCATGTTAATGGAAAAACAACTTCAATAGTCTTTAAAATAATAAATACTAGTATAAATATTCCATCAGTTGACCCGAAATAAAGGGAAAAACAACTGTTGTTAGTTGTCCATGTTAATGGAAAAACAACTTCAATAGTCTTTAAAAATAATTACTAGTATAAATATTCCATCAGTTGACCCGAAATAAAGGGAAAAACAACTGTTGTTAGTTGTCCATGTTAATGGAAAAACAACGTCAATAGTCTTTAAAATAATAAATACTGATATAAATATTCCATCAGTTGACCCGAAATAAAGGGAAAAACAACTGTTGTTAGTTGTCCATGTTAATGGAAAAACAACTTCAATAGTCTTTAAAAATAATAAATACTAATATTTATATATCTATAACAATCCGCCGCGCCGTCTGGCTATTTCTTTTTTTTTTTAATATATAAAGGTATTGATAAATAATTGGTCAAGAAACTTAAGTTCTCAACGGCATCGTTAATGTACTGAGCAACGCCCTGTGTAGAAGAACGCGCTCCGAATAGTAGGCTACCGTTTCTGTGACAACAACAATCAATCAAATTTGAAATTTGTTTTTATCCATTCTGTCAATTATTAACAATAATATATAATTAATCTCATCGTTATTATATTGAATCTGGCTTGAGGTTTATCATTGCCAAAATAATAAAAATCGTATGCGTAATTTTTTGTTATTGTCGATATAAGCCACACTTTACTTACTTGAAGAAGAACTCTCCATTGATCTTTCAAACTTTTCCATTTTCTCTCTTAGATCCTCCAGCAATCGCTTCCTTTTCGCCCTTCTTTTGCAATCTTCCTTTTGTTTTCGCTTCATTTTAGCAAATTTGTACACCAATACCAAAAACGCTGTTGTCGCCGCTGAACACGAAACATTAATGACACATTGGAGGGATGGCGAGTGACAGGCGGGCGGGATAGCCAGCTCTTCTAATCTTTAAACTGTGTTGTCAGTTCGTGGGACGGAACATTATTACGAATCATTGTGTTCCGAATGGGTTTAATGAAGTATAATTAATTGGCTTGAGAACCCGTAGACCCATTTACAGGTGAAACTAACTTCTAGAGGACTGTACGCCAGAGCAACCATAGAATGCCAATTACAGAACAACACTATAAAAGAAGCCACAATACATCAAAGAATCATGGTGGGGGTCGACCGATGACCCACTCACCTCAAAATTACATCTGAACGTCTACTGTAGCTTCAAAAAACTGGGAAGAAGAACTACTGAAGAGCTAATTTGCGTTTTCCTTGACGAAAATAAGGATTTATTATACAACTCGCAAGCGAAATCTCAACACCTAGAAGACAAATGATATTCACAGTAAACCTTTGGTCACATCACAGCCTGGCAGTACCTTCTCTAGTTCACAACTAGCACTTGTTATTTATTCGGAGGCTATTTACCCACATGGTACCTCCATAAAACTCTATCCGCGTGAAACAAAGCAAGGCCTTTTTTGTTTATCCAAAAACGATGACATCTGTTGCAAATGTGGCGAGATACTAGTTGATTAAAGATGTCCTCTAGAAGACGACAGCACCAGTTAAGGCAGTTAACCCTCTTTGATGTCGGATTGTAAGCCAACGAGAACTTGTTGCTTTTTTTCAGAGCAATTACTAAACCATGGGGCGTAGCATAGCTACAGAGTTCTAGGAGCATGGCGCGTTTGGATCGAAGCGGGGCGAATGCAGCGAGCTAGGGATTCTGGAGGAGAGCTGCATATCTGCAAGATTTCCATCTACGACTACTGGCATTTCTGACGCTTGGCATGTGTAAAATGGCTTTAAGATCATATGAAGTGTTGAGAGCTAGATTGGCCTACCCTAAAATTCGAAAGCTGAGAAAAACGCTGGTAAAGATTTGCAAATAACAGGAACTATATCAATGCTATAGTGATACCTATGTAGCGATATCTCTGCAATAATAGAGAAATTAGTCATAGGCCATTATAATATTAAAAATACATGAGCTGTGCGTTCAGAATTTAAAGTTTTCCACATTTCTCGTTTTTGTGGGATAGGTCACTCTATATCGTCCGCATCTAGTACTTCCATTCACCATAAAACATCGTCACCAAAGATTGGTGCCAAGAATACCGACAACGAAATGCTGAGTAACATCAGACGGCCTTCTCCGATGAGTCCTGGTTTTGTCTAGGGACACACAAAGGACGGTAATGCGTTAGACGATGATTATTGTTTCAGTCCTGCCGCACTTCATGGACCGCATCCTTTTTTTCTCAATGTTCGGATTTCACTTCCGTGTAGTACCAGTATATTGTTTTAACGTTCAAGTATCTGAATTAAGTTTTTAATGAACAAGTCCTTAGCTGCGGCAAGCTTTCATTCAGGTGAAGCGTTATCTAAAAAGTGAGAATGAGCCTATTGAGTTACATTATGATCAGTTATATTCTTATTCACTACGATTGGTTTTAGTATTATATACAGAAGAAAGCGTTAATCAATTGGTTCATTTTCATTTAGTACTTTGTATAAGATCTTGCGACATGGTTCAGTAAATTAGTGCATACAGAAAAGTACCACCAGTACTTTTTTAAAACGGGTAGATGTTTTGATTGTACGTAAAATATCAATAAGCAGTAGTTAATAAATTGGTGTCAGAGCTGTCCATGCATTAATTATAGCAGGCAACTATGTATTTAGATTGCTACCGGCTTCTCATGGTAGACGCGGTACGATCGTTGGTACGATCACTTAGCATCTAGGAAGTTGCGAAAGATGCCATAACGCGATGCATTCTCCTCTTAAAATCTGATCCAAATATACCATAAATATCGGTTATAGAATCTCGTCGGATCTAATCTTGTACTATCTACATCATATTTCTACATAATCATTAACTTCGATGACGAATAATAATATATAGAACGCGAAATAAAGTTAAGTAACGATTTGGCTTGTAAATACTGGCAGCTACCACCGACAGTAAGGAATAACTTCATGGTTTTGTAATGGTGCTCATATTTCAACAGGGCAGTACCGTTTGGTTTGAGGAGAGTCATTATCGTTATATAACATTTTTCTTGATTTGTTAAAGAGGAAGGTGAGAGTCTATAATTCGACAAATATTACAGAGTTTCTGGACCACCAGAAATCACAAATTTCGTTATTTCTGGTGGTATTCGTATCGTTATTTTGAGCATGCGCAGCAATAAGGGACAGGTAAATGATTCCCAATAACGTTAACGAAGGTCCATTATTTACGGCAAATAAAAACAACAATTTTTGACGTTATTTTTTACATGAAACCTAAAATGTTTTGTACAAGACAGAGGGTGTACAATATTCAATGCTTCGAAGTTCCACCTTCCACCCCACCGCGCATATTTAACCTCAAATCTCAATAATTCGAGGTTTTGACTTTATCAAACACCATTATGGCCTTATATCTTAGTTGTTCATTAAATAAAAATAATCTTCCATGGTAATTTCTCGAAATAAATAAATCTCAGTGCACAAATAGAAGTTATCGATGAAATTTGCAGAAAAATCAAACGAAACGAAACGAACGAAACTAATTAGTGTAGGTATAGAAAACGCTACACAAAGATGAAAGGCCATGAGGGAGGAAATTTTTTGGTAAAATAAAATATGGAGGCAATTATTTAGTGAAATAAAATAAGGGGGTTACATCTAAAATGAAAGCGAAACTCTAGATTTTGCATTCTAGCTCATCCTCTATATGAATATGCGTCGTCGACTTTTTTTACAACTAGAGGATATTTTTTATCTTGATATGTAAAAAATTATTTTTGATCCATTACCTTTTGATATACAGTACGTTGATTTGAAAGCGATTTGGATATAAAAATGGGCATAACTTCGAAATACTCTTTATAATGTTACAATACCTCATATTCTTGTCTCCAACTTTTGTATACATCTTTTTTCGCTATCATCTACGATAGTAGAGTTATGGACCTATCCGCTACTAAATACTCACAGTGTATAGAGTTCCACCAAATAAAGCTTTCTTAATAGATGTTCAGATCGTTCAGTGCCAATTACGTTAAAGGTTTTTCTCAAATCGACAAACACAGCTACCACCTGGAGCCCCTCATCTAGGGCCCTAGACACATAGTTAAGAAGTTATGAGGAATACCAACTTTTAATAAGAAAGAAGAAATTATTTTTCTGTTTGAAGGTGTTATGGCTGGATAGCGGGCCGACAAGAAACCTTAGTCTGCTTCTGTCCAGTGAGAGACAGAACCACCCCGCCTTAGCCAGAAGTCCTGAAATAAGCTCTCTAGCTTGACGGAGATGTCCAGAGATTACTCTCCATCTGATAATATGCTGGTTTTGCAGCCACACCTCCGTTTTCCATCTAATGGTACCTACTGCCACCTCCAAAGCCGGCTCAGGACCCAGGAAGTTATTCCTCGATCCTCGCCTTGCGAGCGCGTCCGCCATTTCAGTACCAGTAACTCCAGCATGACTCGGCACCCACATAAGTGACACATGATGTCTTGCCGAAATGTCACCCAAGACTTTTCTACATTGCAGAAAGAGCCTTGATGTAAACCTACAAGCACTTAATGCTGCCTGGCTGTCAGAGCAGATGGGATCCGCCTGTTTGGCCCCTGATTTCGTAAATACGAAAGACGCAAGCTAAGATCGCAAATATCTCTGCTTGGAATACCGTGGTGTACCCCCAAGAGAGAGGGAGAACTTGTTTTTGGCCCATACACCCCGGCGCCGGAGCCTCCTTCGGTACGTGAGCCGTCCGCGTACCACTTTTAACGAGCAAGGTGTATTCGTTTTTCTTGTCAAACGATTTAGGACGTTGGTATGGGAGTCCTCACCAAAGGTACAACAGGACGTGTCAATAACAACACTAGCTGCGATATTTAAACTGCAGGACCACACCTTTGCTAAGCTTCCAACATATTAACAGCATACATAATCAGAAATAGCAATACCATCGTGCAAATAATACACTCTTATACGCATAGAGAAAAATCTTCGTCTGCACTGTCGTCTAGACCCATAAAACAAATAAGAGAAAGTGTCCCGTGACCCTGCGAAAACCGCGTCGCGGGTCACAACGGCCGACCCAACCGTGTATCATCGATATGGATTTGCCCAAGGGTATTATAGCAGATTTATTACATGTTTGCTAACAATTTGTACTAGAGAATAACGGCATTTAGTAGTAAGGCGTGAGAGATCGTATCATTAATATTAATTTTCAAAATAACGTACGCCAGCGCTGTTGCAGATGCCATATTGCGTAATTGCTACTTGTGAGTTGGGCGAATGGAACAAGCTATATCCATATAATATGATCATTACCGTATAAAAAATGGAATCAAGTAGATTGTGTCAGTACTTTCCATATATTGATACTTATTTTTAAGCTATCCGATACTGCAGGGAAGGGAGCAAAGCCATCAAGCGTAGAATTATGCAATCGACACGCTGGCTCTCTGAATTTTGCCAAGTTCCTAGAAATTATCCTCGACAAAGGCATGACTGGGCAGAAACACACTCAAGCGTTAGCAACAAAATTCTAAATTACGTTTCTTCAACTCTACAATATTATTAGACCTACGCATATGCGGCTTGGTGCTTCCTCCCAAAACGCACATGCGAAACCTGCAGGTTCTGCAGAGCAGGACATTCCGTACAACTACTAACGCCTCATGGTAGGCTCTAACGAAACCCGTCACAGGGACCTTCACATCCCTTACTTGAGGGATTACATTATACAAGAGGCGCAACGATGTTATAGTCAAGCGGAATCGCACAGCAACGCTCTTTGCGCGAGTCAGTGGACTAAACAGTCGAGCAAGTTCGCATGCAAGCACACAATGTCGCGCACTATGATCAAAATCAAATTGTGCAATTTTGGAAACAACAAAGTTTTTGCCCTTTTAGATATCGAACCTTAAAATTAACCCTTATGGTTAAACCCAAAAATTACCGAACTCAAATCGACTGTGTCAAGCTATTCCCTCCAACCGACACACTCCCTCCTCTTTGCTCTTCTCCTTCCCTCCTATCTTTTTCTTCCCTTACTTCTCCATGACTTTGTCTGGTCTCAGGGTAACCAGACCTGACAGACCGATCGACCGACATGACCGCAACTAAGAGCAAATGTCCACCGGACCGCTCTGACTAACAATGACGAATTGTGCTGGCTCTCTGAATAGTGGTGAGCAGATTTAAAAACGGATATATTTATAATGTGATTGCAAACGTATGACGAGCGCGACAATTTATATACAGAGTGTTTAGTACTGAATCGGTCCATAACTCTACTAGCAGAAGATAGCGAAAACAGTTGTAGGTATACAAAAGTTGTAGGCAAGGATATGCTCCTTGCTCAAAGAATAATATTTTGATTTATACAAGGTGTTTCATAACTACGTCATAACTGCAAACATGGATTTTTTTTAATGAGACATAACTTATTATGTTATCCCATATTTAGATTCTACTAATGATCTCCATTCTGAAAATATGAAATCTCAAGTCCAAATTGCTGTCAAAAAGTAATCGATCAAAAATTATTTTCTTTCATGCCAAGATTAAGAAATATCGTCAAGATTTAATGTCATGTCAAAAAGTCGAAGACACATATTCATATACATGGTGAGCTAGAATGCAAAATCTAGATTTTCTCTAATTCTCCATATTTATTTACTAAAAAATCATCACTTATCATTTATCTCACTTGTCAGGTTTCGATATATTTCGCAAATTTTGAAAATATATCTATTAGTACCTACACTGAAACTTAATTATTTCGAGAAAGAAGGTACTATGGAATTTTACTTTTATTTAATGAACAACTAAGTCAAACTATCAAGTGAATTATTTCCAACTTGCTATCGGGCGATATTTTTATATATCTAGTAGTTAAAGAATCACGCGAAAAGGATATCTGCCAATTATACAATGTACATTCAGAATAATGTTTGAGCATTGCTTCCTGATTTGGCATATATCTTACACTTACCACATAGCTAAAATGTTCACGCGAAAGCATTGTATTTGTCATAATATAATCACATGCTTCCTTAGCATCTATTCAACAACTTCCTGTAGTTACTGGCTTTAAAAGGCTTAATTGAAAATTGATTTGATTACTACAGGACGATCATACACAATACATGTTTATTTTATTTTACTATAGTATAGACTGGCATACGGAAATCGAAGATAATAGAACATCAAATATGAAGGTTCTTGATTAGAAAATGAAGAACGAACGATAATGGCGATGGATCATCATGAGATTTTTATACATGGTCATCAGAATTAGAAAGCGTTTAGGAAGAATACCTATATGTGGGTGTGAGAATATAGACGCGTTCAGGATTTCAGTAATCTTAATAGTAAAGTTGACGTTGACTGCGAGGAACGCATGTTTGAAGATGAACTGTTGGTTCTTGGGCTGTTCGGCCGGCGTCGAGACGCTCCGCCACCGGCGCGCTTCGCTGCTTGACGTTTCGCCAACACGAGTGGTCGGCATCCGCAGAAGCTGATGTCACCTGTTCGGCGTGTTCCGAGAGACCGGGAGACAGTCTGCGCCCAGTGGTCATCCCCTTAAAAATTTTTAAAATAAGGGGTATCACGCAAAGTTATCTTCCCAGGATGTCTCGCGTTAAAGGGGGTGACTTTTTGCCGAGTACATTTATTTTGGGCACCATAAATTGTTTTTGCAACTGTCCATCAGGAATTTGAACATAGTCACGACCATAGCATTGTTGGCCAATAACGAGCAGCATTTTGAACATTTATTGTAATAAAGCGGTTTTTTTGCTTGTTTTTATTTCCTATATGAAGAAAATAAGATACATAAAATTTTTTCTAATTTTCACGAAAACGAATCGACCGATTTTTAAAAATCAAACGTCAATATTTGAAACGAGATATTACTCGATACCCGTTTTCATTCAAAATTTTTGACGGCACGACTCTGAGGGATACAAGGGGGTGAAGTTGTTCTTGATTAAAAAGTTGTCCTCCTTGACGAATATCTTTTTCTTTTAATCAGTAGTTTTCGCTAAATCTGTGGTGGGACATCCTCTATGTACGCACAATGCCTAGTCAGTTATCAGAGATATCTTTTGAAATTCTGTAAGTAAATCAACTTTCATGATCAAATTAAATAGGTATTTATACTTCAAAAAATTAAATGGGCAACCAAGAAAATAAAAATTCATGTAGTTCAAGGAAAATTGCTCAAATTCCAGAGTTAGAAGTAAGTGCAAGAACGTTCAGTGATGATTAGTTGAGGTAAAGCTTTATAGCAGACATCCAGCCAAGAAACCGTAGGTACCAGAAAGAAATCGCTGTACCTGAATCAAATTTGCTCAACGTTATTTGAATTGGACAGTGCAATAAAAGTATTGCTTAGCGACGAAAATCGTCACACATTTTCTTAACTCTGATGGAATGAGACGCGTTAGGCGTCCGGTTAATACAAGAGTTTACGCCAACCATGAAGCATGGAAATTGTAAAGTATTTTTATGGGGTGGTTTTTCGTCGAGTAGAGTAGGGAAACTACATTTTATAGACGATACTATAGATCACTTTGTCTACAGGAATATACTGCAAAATGCTATGCTACCGTATGTTGAGCAAGCGATGCCTGGGGGATCTGTATTCCCACAGGACAACGACCAAAACATTCGTCTCGCTTTGTTTAGGAGCGGTTTCAGGAGAACAACATTCAGGTTCTTCAGCAGCCAGCACAATCACTACACCTCAACCCTATTAAGAACATTTGGAAAACAACATTTCCAAATAAACAATCCTTAACTGATAAGATTAATGAAGTACGGGGCGCATATACCGAGAATTGCTATCCAAAATTTATTTTCTTCAATGCCGCGTCGTTGTCAAAAAGTCATAGCCAAAAATGGATACTCCATCAACCATTAAGGAGCAAACTTAATATTATTATAAACATTCAATAATTGTATTTGTGATTTTTAGGTTGATGAATGAAATAAAATATTATCTTATTAGAATGTTGGTTTACTTCTGGCGCGCTAACGAAGTGTATTGTCGGAATAAATTGTTGGGAACTGACTTGTTGATCATTTGGTAGTAATAATACTTCACCTGTGATAGCAGGCCACTATGACGCTTTAACTAAATAAATTTAAATTTCCACAATTGTGTGTCTTACTTCAAGGCTTAATTTTTTATCATAAATATTGCCTCACCTTTGTCCAATAGTATATCGATCCACAATAGACGTATATAGTTCCGATTTCCCACCAACAATGGTCAAAAATTATTTTACATAACTAAAAAATGCGCGACAAATATTTGCATAACACTGCAAGTACTGTAGTTGCTCGGATTAAGAGCATGACATGGGAATGCGTATTTGGTCTGATCAAAGAAAGCACGAAAAGAAAAAGTTGGGAAACCCTATTTTGAAGCTTTGGTATACTAAATATCCTTTTACTTTTTACTACGCTGTCTATCCTCATCATCACTGATTTTATTTATGTCTTGAAATCCTATTCGCGCTTCTTATCGGCTCTAACTTCGTATTTTATTTTAGAACGTAGTGCACATTATTGCGAAAAATCTGCTGACCACCTGTTAAAATAGCCAATTACCTACTTATTTCGTAGTTTAGTCGGTACGTCTAGAATATTGCAATGTTTGTTTATGGCACCAGGAACTGTTTTATTATTCAGTTCAGGAGATCTAAACCGAAATCAAATCAAATATCGTCATATTCATGCATTTGCAGGTTTCACTTCTAATATACCACAAATAATAATGAAAGTATGCTCAGTTCATTCCATTTATCTATCGTATATCGTATATGATTTTACGTGTTGTAGCAGTACATAATTTTTTTTGTTTCGTTGTTTTGTATTTATATTTTTTTCCTTATTTCTGTTCCTGAAGCCCTATTGTTATATATTCCTCGTCACTGTTTTTAGTCGACATCAATGACATACAAGAAACTGCCACAAATTTCAGGATGCATTCTTTTTGCGGACGACGCAACTCTTTCTTATGTTGGCACCACTTTGGAAGAGAGGCATTTACCCGTAGACCTGAGTCCTTGCTTACCACGGAAAGCGTCACTGAAAAACGGTACACGAGGCTGATACAAGTCGGTCTGAAAGAAAGTACCATAAAAAGGGGCGCAAAGACCGCTAAGGTACCGTATTGGTGGAACTCAGAACTCGAATCTGCTAGGGCGGACTGCCTTCAAGTACGCCGTAAGCTGTCGCGCACGCGAAGCGGAAACCACTAGCCTCAAGCAGCCATAAATGCACTGCAGGAGGAATATGCAGCCAAGAAGAAGTTACTAAAAGTTCTGATCTGTACCTCAAAATCTAGATACTGGAAACAACTGTGCGAAGACTTAGAACATGACATCTGGGGTGAAGTGTACAAGTTTGTCCCCAGAAATAATCACCGCGTCTGCTAAGTGACGACAGGAAGGTAGGGATTGTGAGGGAACTCTTCCCAAGTAGTTCAGAAGCTTGGGAGACGAACAGCACCGAAGAGAATCCGGAGATCTTTACGGTGAAAGAGATTAAGGCTGCGGGGAAGATGAAAAATGGTAAAGCTCTTGGGTCAGATGGTGTCCTTCAGGAGGCCATCAAAGCGATAGCATCCACGGTACCACAGCTGCTATCAGGTCTATTCAACCATCTTATAAGTACGCAAACAGTACCAAACGCGTGGAAAAGGACAAACGTGGTATGGCTTAGCAAGATCGGAAAACCACCAGAGTTTTCCTCTTCATATATAGACCGCCTTAGATACCATCGCAAAGCTGTACGAAATCCTGAGAAGAGAGAGGCTTGAGAAAGAAATTGAAAAGGCAGGAGGGCTCTCGCCACACCAATTCGGTTTCCCCTTAGGGAGGTCTACCATCGATACCCTGGAAACGGTAACGAGGATTGCAGTGGAAACCAAGAAGAAATGATGTGCGTTGGTGACGCTGGATGTCCGCATTGCTTTTAATACAGCCTCATGGAGTATGATTATGGAGGAACTAAGAAAGCTGAAGATTTCAAAATACCTAAAGAGTCTTATAAGCAGCTAGACTCCAGATCAACGTGTATAGCTAGATCCGAAATTCCTATGCCAGAAGGGCATAGGCAAGGATCGTTACTCTGGAATACCTTGTATAATGGGGTGCTGAAGCTTTCGATGCCTAGCGGCGTAAAGACTGTAGCATACGCCGATGATCTGGCACTAGTTGTAGTGGCAAATGAAGAGGCAGAACTTTTCATAAAGCCAACGCATCGCTATGCAAGATTGACAGGTGGATGTGCGATCACGAGCTTGAGTTAGCTCCTGTGGAAACGGAGGCAGTTATAATGCACTGCTCAAGGAGGAAGCGGGTTAACGTGGTCTTCCAACTAAAGGGAGTGCAAGTCCCAACAAGCAAGTCCATAATGTACTTCGGAGTCACATTAGATAACGAGAGGTGTTACGGAGAACACCTTAAAAGAGTAGTGGCAAAGGCTGAGAAGAAGGCGACAATACTGGCATGACTGATGCCAAATATAAGAGAGCCCAGTACCAATAAAAGGGCACTACTATGCCAGGTTGTACAGTCGGTCGTCCAATTCGGAGCTCCTGTGTGGTGTAAGGTCACGAAAAGGAAAAGGTATCGGAATGTCTTAGACAACTTGTAGAGAAAGTCTTTGCTAAGGGTGGCCAGTGCTCATCACGCGGTATCTACAAGAGCCCTACAAGTTATAACGGCTATATCGCCATTATATTTGCTGGCCGAAGAGAGGACACTGATCCACCATGGTCAAGCAGGCAATGCAATATGCCACCCTGAAGCTAAAAGACGGACCCGCAAATAAGTGGCGAAGTCTATGGAACGAGACCACTGATGTTCACAGTGAACGAAACAACTAATATCGTCGATAAAAGAATGGGTGGAATGCAGTTATCGACAGACGTCCTTTTACCAACGCAGACATTATATGGACATGGACCTCTTCGTGTGTACAGAGAAATGATAGGACGAGTGATGGACGAGAGATGCCTGCACTGAAAAACAGAAGACACGGTTGAGCATGCCCTGTTCCTGTGCCACAAATGGGGGCCATACAGACAATTCAAAAACTAGAAGGTGAGCTAACCCCAGATATTATGGTCCCGCTGATGTTATCCAGCGTAGAGGCCTAGAAGTTATACTTGATATGGTAAACAAAATACTCTCTGCACAGGAAAAGGAGGAACGATCGCAGGATAAGACGAAGATAATAAGAGATTCCTAAATAGTATAATTATTACCTCATCTCGCACTGCGAAGAATATCGTTGACGATGATGCCCGGTCCAGATGGAGATAGAGTAGAGATAAGAAAGAGGGAACGAGTTAGCCGGTCGGACCGTGGTGGCATGTCGGGTGGACGCGGTTGCATCTGTGGGACATGTGGTCAGAGGACTCAAGCTGGTTCAACGTCGGGCGGGCAGACTCTTTCTCACACCTTCGGGTGTGCGAATGCTTCTGCCTTGCAATCAAGCTGATTTACGCTATAATAAAAAAGACCATTTTTAAAGACTCTTTTGTAGAATCAAGATAATCGCTGGAAATGACATTAAGTCGTTGCAGTCGAATAGCATCTTCCTTAACTGATCACAAATCAATTCACATTATCTTGGATCTGACTTGTATGGATACCAGCTGTTGCAAATGTGACCTTAAAAGTTGAGATGGAACGGTTTTTGTCCTTAATATTACTCAGTAATCTTTCCTGTAGTACTGCCGAGATCTGTTGAACGTATAAAGTGACGTCTGTTTGCGTAATCTTCTTGTTAGCTCTTGCGAGTAACCACTACAGTACAAGTCTTATGTTTGGATAAATAAAATATAGCTTTAACACATTGAAATGATAATTGACCTCTGGTTCATACGTCGGCGTCGTACACACGCCTCTGGAGGTTTGCTAGTTCGTTGATGTGAATCCTTTGTACAAAGCAGACTTGGTTCCATTTCTCACACAGCATATGACACAGTTCGTATTTTAAGAACTCTTATTTATTTAATTTTAAGTTTAGGACTGTTTCATCTCTTATTTTGTTTGATTTGATGCAATCATTTAAACTCCATAATAAACGATTAGACCGATTTGTGCCGGAACCATGCATTAGGAGATACGTGTCAGGAGCGAACATGATCATATTCACCAGACATGTTGTGAACTCGTAAAATGCATTAAGTCGGAGCTAGATTATTGTCGACAAGCATATTATCAATAGTTTTGAGAACTGTAGCTCGCCATCGTTCGCGATTTTCTGTCAGTTCAGTGGCGCTTTTGATACTCATATCTAGCAACTGTTTCTCGGGGTGTGACCCTGAACTACAAGTTTCTCCATATTATCGCTTCTGTGAATATGTCCGAAGAATGTAAGCATTTTCGTCGATACAATGGAGGATAGTCTCTTTGAATTACCGAGCTCATCCAGTATGGAAACGTCAGTTCGATGGGCGGTATAAGGAATTCTCAGCATTCTCCTCCGTGTCCACATTTCGAAAGCGTCTATGCGAGCTCGATCTGCATTTTAATAGTCCAAGTTTCCGAGGCATACAAAAATAGGGAGAACACAAGAGACTGAACCAGCGACATTTTGGTAGTTTTAGTGATGTTATGGTGACGCCATATTTTAGTGAGCTTTGTCATGGCCACCCGTGGCTGCTGAATGCGCCGTCGAATCTCATTCTCACAGCTACCCGAATTGTCGATCAAAAAACCGAGGTACACAAAACTTTGAACTACCTCACAACGGCCTATTGACTTTATTTCTCGATGATTGTCATGCTCTCTATCTACGATCATAAACTTGGTCTTGTTGTAGTAGCACTGTGTTGTTCTAAAATGTTTAATAGAGCTACTAGTTCTTCCTGAGAAGCAGCAATAAGGAGCGAACACCTACCATGTAATGTAGGTGTTAAAGAAGGTGTGGGGTTTATAAAGGAAGCTGAATGAAAAGTACGTAAAATTAATTGAAAAGTACGAAATACAACATTAATTTTGCGTCATTGATGATAGTCGTGAATTAATCCAAATGTCGTGTATCAATTTTTGTGTTGATTAAGTTAGATGTACCCTTAACTGAATCAATGTAAAAAATGTAAAAAAAGAAGTCATTGCTTAACGTAGGCTGTCGTTGATTAAATGAATGTTATACTAATAGAAGAGATAGTAACTTCTTCATGGTTTACAATCATATCTTAATTTTGGTTCCTTTAATATTTCAATAATTTGTGTCAATAATCTACAATAAGAAATTATTGCCACAATTACAGATCCATAGAACTAATGTTCAAATATTTTTATGTGACCTTCTAAAAAACGACTTTTTCAGTGAAATAAGGATGAAATGAGTCACTTAAGAGGTAAAGTGCCTGTTATTTATTATTATTTTGTTATTTTATTTTTTTAAATTTCGAGTAAACAGCTTGTTTTGCAGTCTATTAATTAAAAGCCATAAGAACTATTGTTTTTAGTAGTCTAATAAAGATTTGTCATATTTGGAGTGAAGATGTCTGTTGGATAACTTCAGATTAATATTTAGCATCCCAAAAGGTATAAAAATCAGCTACTAAAAATAACTGTACCAGCACTTTCCATTTCGAGCCCTTTTTGTGCACCATTTGACTAAACTAACCATGAAATATTGGCTGGAAGCCCACCCACTTTTATGTAACCGATGACTTTAGCAAACTACTCCATTATTGCACGAACCTGAATTTTGACTAGACTTCATTTTAAAACAATAGCGAAAGTACTAGTAGTGCTAGAATAATCGTTTATATAAAATTAGGAATGAATTACGAAATACGAGGCACTCATTCATTGCACCAATACTTACGTCCGATTTTTACAAGGTTGATTGTGTGTTAGATAAATTTCTTTGATTTATATAGCTATATCCTAAGCACACAATTACCTCTTTTGAAACCACTACTGATGACTTTAATTCATCATGCATTCTATTTATGGCCTTAGAACTCATGTGAAGAATATTTACATTTATACACGCATGACAGATACCTCGCTGTTAGTGAATGAAGGCTGGCTGTAGTCCCACCATTTACTATTTTTTAGTTTTTTCATTATCAATAGCCATCACATTAGGATCGTTTCAAAGCATTACCTTTAAGTGACTATGTGGGCTTAATTACAGCCATTTTTGGATACATTCTATTAAAGTAGAGTCAAGTTGATTGACTCAATGCATCCCACACATTATTTTACTTCCCACACCGATAGCTGAGGGGAGTATTGTGATCGCGAAAATTTTCAATTTTGAGATAATCCACTTTTTGGGCGTTTCATGATGTCTACATAACGAAAATCCACATCACTCATTTCCGTCGGTCTGTCTGTCTGTCGGTCTGTCTGTCTGTCGGTCTGTCTGTCTGTTCGCGTTTCGCTTCGTAATCTCAGTAACCGCTGCATGGATTGTGATGAAATTTGGGTACCGATATGCTGTGGGGTCCTAGTAGTGTCAGTGGCGGCGCAACAATAATCAAAAAACTAAAAATATAGAAACAGCTCATACTTCGTTTTTAGACGGTTTGTAGACTCCTGAGCATTTCGCATCGCATGCAGAATAAAAACTGTGGCGTCCTAGTTTCTAAGGAGGGAGACGCAAGAAACTATTTACCAGAGTTTTTGTGTTGGGTGTTTTTTGCGGGCAAATGGGCGATGATTTGGTTGCAAGGGATTTCAGACTACAGCTTCATGCTATGGGAAAATAATGAACTGGTCTCATCGTAATGTGCGGGAAGTACTGAGTGAATCAACTTGACTCCATTTTTTTTATAGTGTACGGTTTCGTTTTGCTAAGATATTATTGCTGCATAAAACAAGATATATAATGAGATCACTTCGGAACTAAGTTAGCCCACTGTTGTTGATTGATATGCATTTGAATATATGTAGATACCTAAAATGCTATAGCCTATGGAGCTTTAGTTAATGTATTGAATAAAATCTATTTGCTAAACTACCATACATGGTGTAATGTGGCTAATTGTCAGTCAATCGTTTAATTATCTATGATATTTATTTATTTATTGTATTTTTCTCGTTCTGTTACAATACATATATCCCTGAGGGTGTAGAACTCGTCAGTTTGGTAATACTTAATACTAACTATCCACTTAGAAGGTAGACTTTCATGTAGCAGAGTTCTTGGGGGATTTAATCTAATTTGTTATGGAAGGGTGTCTTTTGATTTATCCTGAAAAAATTCCTGCAAACTATAAAAGAGTTTTCTCACAAAAATGTGTTTTATTCATTTTTGGTAGGGAAATCAAGATTTTTGTGACATTGTATGTGACATTTCTCTCTCTGTAAATATGAAAAATGGGCTGTATCTGTTATGATATTTGCTTTATATCTGGTATTGTGGTCATGGGTTCTTCTTTGATGCAGGAACAGATCAGGGTTGTTTGCTACAAATTTTATGCTTTCTACATAGAATGTAAAGTTGTACACAGTGTGTATTTTGTTTTTTACGGAAAGTTCTTTGCAGTGTTCTTTTCTATTTATTTTCAAGGCTGCTCTGAGACATTTTTTTGTAACTTTAAGGCTCGTTCGTTCCCTAGAATATCACCCCATATCTTACCTATGACTGCGCATAGGCTTGATGTGGTGTTATTGCAGCAGCAATATTTGCTCATTTGAGCTGCTATCGTTTCGACATGACTCTCCTAGTTTAAATCTTTCTCTGTTGTGACATCAAAAGCATAACCTCTTCTTCAGCTTTTAGCTTCTCCTCCTTATACTCTACAAAAAGTTTGTTCGTTTTTTGTCAGGTTTAAATTTCTGTTTTGGTAGCATTTGAGTTCAGACTATTTGCCATCTGTGAAAAGCATTATGTTGTTTTGAAGTATATTTGTGATGTCGTTTGTATATGTATATAATGTACAATACCGGAGAAAGTACCGAGCTTTGTAGTACACCTTTATTGATTGTTTTAAACTCTAATCTAACTTTCCTATCATCGCTCGTTACTTCTTCAACGCATTGTTGCCTTCTAGAAATGAATGAGAATGTTTATTTTCCACGTTCTTTATGTCACAATCACAAACGTCTAGTTTTTTTACTAAGGTTTGATATACAAGGCACCACCGTAATCAAGAAAAAAACTGATGTGAATTTCCATAATCCCATTTATCGATGTCATCTGAGGTATTGGCAATACCCGTGGACATGTTCTGAATCTTGACTCATTTTAGTTTTCTATTAGTTAAGGCAATGACGCGTAATTTTAGTGTCGAGAAAGAAATCGGATGACGCTTGGTATTTGAGTTCTAGATACAATTTGGAAACTTTTTTGTCATTGCACCATAACTCCAAAATAGGAGGGATCGGAGATATCGGAAATAGAGTGGGCCTTCTTAAAGGATACGGAAGTCGTTCAATAGTGTCACCCCCTATATTAAACATAATATAAACGGATGACGTTGATGCATGTCATAGTTGGACGTCCCAAAAACATGTATAAAAAACGTCATCCTTTTCAAACAACATGAAAAATCGAACTTTTGGCTTATATTTCTCATAAACTGCCTAGCAATAACGGATGACGGATTTTCTGTCTTTTTATCCACAAAAAAAAAACAAAGAATTTTCCATCAAGTCGCGACCGGTTTCGTCGCGATTATTTTTTTTCCTTTAAAAAGAACGCTACTCGCAAACCGCCGCCCGTAGATTTCGAATGACGATGTTTTGTAACATTAGTTGGTATAGGTGTACTAAAATGCTACCGCATTTTCATTGGGTTATTTAACGATTTTTTTTCTCGTTCTAACTATCCCCCTCTATCTCCAATCCCTCCTATTTTGGAGTTATGGTGCAATGACCAAAAGTTTCCGAACTGCCTCTAATACTCAAATACCAAGCGTCATCAGGTTTCTTCCTGGACACTAAAATTACGCGTCATTGCTTTGCATACATTATTCATTTTCAAGCGTATCTGATGTTCCAGTACAGTGATTTTCATTTTATTAGCTAACTGACGTCAGGTGTGCAAGTCGTCCTTACTCGTATGTCATGTTATATTCGTATTTATCTTCAACAAACTATATTACCCAACAGTCAAGCTTAATTTTAAAACAATAACTGCTGACATTCGTTAGCATGTTTTAGCATAAAGAAATAAATATTGATTTTAATAGCTACTGATTCTATGTAGCTACCGTGCATCTCATGGAAAAATAGATTTTACGGTTCTGGTCCCAAAACGTGAAAGGATGGATATGTATATCTCAACAATATTATGTAACGGTTTTTTATGTCATTATTCATACTCTTGAAACTGCAATTCGTGTATAGGAAACGTTTTTATTGTTATAAAATTTCAACTTACCAATTAACCGACATTAAAAAATAGCACCATCAATCCGTAAAGGACAGCAATGTGCAAATTACGTAAAAATATTTCGTCTTTTTCTTTAAAAGATAATTATATCAATTATAAATCGCTAACTTTTACTGACGTTAATGAAAAGGAGTCATAATAATTGAGATTGTATAATTAACATTTTATGTGTCAAGACTTTGTAGGTATACTATAAATTGTTACTCGAAGTTTATTCCGACTTCATCTAATATTACTAGGGTTCGTCTCAGCATTTCCCTGACACGAAATATTTTCGTAACCAAAAATGGTTCAAGTAGGAACTGAGTTGTAATTCTGAAGATACTATAGGGACTATCATACCATGCATTCAAAACATTGTGTTTGCACGTCATCCCTGAAAACTCATCCCCAATTATTTTTTCAAATAGCACCCCACAGCTTTTCCTACATAAATGAAGTCACTGTTTTATTTTCAAATCTTGTAGTACTTGTGATGTTATATGCAAACTTATTTTTTCGTGAAATCATAAGCATAATATAAATAAAATAAGAATTTGTCTGACTCAGAAAACAGATAAATAGAACAGATAAATAGAATAGATGGATAGAAAACTAGGTGTATGTTTAAGGGTACTGGATGACCTATTTTATATGCTTTTATTACGAAACAAATCCCTATTTTATCTACCTTATGCTTCTGACGAAAAAAAATTGATTTATGTACGAAATCAAAGGCACTACAAGATTTTAAATAAAATAATGACCTCATTTATGTAGGAAAAGTTATGGGGTGCTAGTTGGGGGTGAATTTCAGGGGCTAGAGTAAAAACAATGTTTCGAAAGCATGGTATGATATGTCATTCAGTCATTCAGCCCTTGAAAGGCCCACTTAGCTTTCTTTTTTATCTGTTTTTCTCACGAAAAGGTTTGACCTCAAAAAAATTCTTATTTTATTTACCTTATGCGTAGACCTTTACGAAAAAAATTGTTTTGTCTATAAAATCAAAGATAGTACAAGATTTTAAATAAAATAAGGACTGAATTTGTGTGGGAAAAACTATTGGTTGCTATTTAAAATAAAGTTTGGGGATGAGCTCTAACGGTTGAATAACAAAAATAATGTGTTGGAAGCATGGTATAATATGATAGACGGAAATCCTAGGACAGCCTATATTTGCAACAGATTCTTCTTACTGAAAACTAAGATTAATGTTTTTTGCTCAGGAAAGGAAATTTTATGTGATAAATACATTAAAACAATTTTTTGACGCTTGCTAGCTGCCCTAGAAGTGTATGACAAGAACTAGCGATTTTTGAACTTTTTGTTACCTCTAGGAAGTCATGAACATCAATTGTTATGTGATGTGGTTAATGGAACAAGATATTAAATTTCCTTCTTGGTATTATACGTATTTTTCATGTTTGGTTTCCACACAGATAGGTGAGGGAGTATTGTGATTAAACATTTTTTTGATTTCAAGATAACACGCTTTCTGGGCGTTTTATGACATATACATAGCAAAAGTCCACTTCACTCATTTCCGTCGGTCTGTCTGTCTGTTGGTGTTCTTCTAGCCTCAAAATATCAGTATTCGCTACATGAATTGTGTGGATTGTAATGAAATTTGGCAATATGTTGCGGAATCTTAGTAGATAGTGTTGACATAACTTTGAAAATCGGAGCATGGGTGGCGAAAATAGCAAAAAATGAAATATTACCAATATTGCTAATCATTTTCTACCTTTTTCTTGGAGGGTTGGAACATTGGGATGTTGGGAGGTGGAGGGTTGTAAAACTGAAAAATTTGTTGTATTTATAATCGGCTGCTCATTGACATATGAAAGAAAGACCTAGCAGCATAATACACGTTTTTAGTTCCAACATTACAGAAACCAAGGGAAATTTCTGATGTATAAGTACGAAAATTGCTTTAGATCTTTCTGTATTGTGCAAGGCGAAAATTATTGAATTGATTTTAATGAATTTTGACACAGTACTACTACCGTGGCGAGGATGGAAAACACGTATGATTCTTAGAAATTGTTGTAGTGGCAGCGCAGCAATAATAAAAAAACTAAACAGCTCAAACTTTGTTTTTGGGCGTCTTAGGGTATCCTGACCATATTCTCCTTTTTTTTATTGATAGGGAGAAATTGGTGTGGTTGGGCGGTGGAGGGTTGTAAAACTCACAAGTTTGTTGTATTTATAAAATACTGTAACACTGCGCTGAAAAAACTGACTTTGGCTTTTTAGACCTATCCAAATGTAGCCTTTGAATTTTATGTCTGACGTATGATGATATGTACATACGTATTATAATCCTATAACGTGTAACTTGGAAACTAAGAACTTGATTGTGATGAAATTGTGACAGCGTACTACTACCATGGAGGAATAAACGTAACAGTGTATCGTTGTTGAAGCGGCGGAAGAGAGATCAACAAAAAGCAAAAAATGTCGAAACTCAAACTTCGCTCTTAGATATTTCAAAGGTTCCTGATCATCATTCTCTACTTTTTTGATGAGTTTGGTGTAAGGATAGAGAAACTCCAAATTTTTTGTTAGCACCGATAATGTGTGGGAAGTACTGAGTCAGTACACTTGACGCCATTTTTTTCTCAGATATATAATGTATCACATTTGTAATTTATTTTGAAATATCATGAAAAAAGTAATTCTATTTATACTTTATGCTTATCTATTGACTTGCTAATAAGCATTTTTGGTAGATAGCTGGATTGTCTTATTTCTATTGGTCATTTTGTCCTTTTAACAGTTTAAAGATAACATTTAAAGCTTACATAAATGCATATTTCTTTATGATTAATATATGTAATAAATGCACTTCTAAACCACATTAACAACACAATATCCAATTTCACCTTCATGTAAGAATAGTAATCCAAGAAGTTATGACCCAGTGCTACCAGGTACTGAAATTATTACGATATTACTCAAAAGACGCTAGTTTTTTGACACTCACAACTATGACCTGGACATTTATTTGTATTGTAGAAGTATACACCTGAGACAGCTGTTATGTAATCTGCTAACCACTAGAAATATCCTTGAAATGATTTCAAGTAAAACATTGACCTATCATATCACAGCCAGAGCCAAGGTTACAATTTCTACTACCATTGATAACTTTTATACCGGCTTTGTTGTACAACCATTATTAATCATGTTTTCTTTATAGGTTTATATTGTTATGCATATGGAGATCATTACATTTGATATGTTAACGATTGTGTATATGAGTGAATAGCATTTCTAGTTTTATTGATCGACCAATTACGTCTGAAATAAAAGAGCAATTTTATAAATAAGGAGGATCTCATACAATGACACAGGCCTAAAAGTATTCCCTACCTGGTAACATCACAGTTTCAGAGCATTTTATTAAGCGACCCACAGATGCTCCGGAAATCCTCAGAGGCAAAACTTCACAGTTCTGGCCTGAAGGGCCTTGCACTTTGACCTGAATACACCCTCCTTCACAGACCGTCAGGAACCCGTGTAGATATAATTTGTGTTAATTAGTACTTACCTACCCTCGTGCTTCGCTCAGAAAAAAGCAATTCGACTGACACCAACCTTAATGCGCCACCTCCAGCCTGTTTCTCACCGACGTGCGGTTGGTGACCTCTTAAATTTCTATACCGGTAATCGAAACAGAATATGCCCCTCTGAGCTATCCTCTATAATTACGCTGCTGATCAAGCCTATTAGAAGCATTCGCGAAATCGCTGCACCTCATTCCAAGGCTGTCGTTCTTCAAGCATCAAGAACCGAGCAGTACAATCGTACCTATGTTCCCAGAGTATCCGGGGCTTGGGATAAACTGCTGGAGATGGATTTATTGACATTACGAGTGTTGGTCCTTGGTTATAAATTACACAGGTATTGACCGAGGTAAAATATTCTTCCAATTTTTATGAGATGTATTATTTTAGACTCTCCATGAATTCCTCATTTGATGCGTGGTGGTATAAGGTATTTTCACAATTTTTTGGTAGGCCCACAATGTCTACATTTCAAACACCTCTAATCGGTTCATGGAGTTAACCTTCACGGTAAAGTAGACTTATGAGTAACATAATTATTTCTTGTGCTACTCATGGTTCGGTGTCACTCAGAATATTTCTGATTTTAAAATAGCTTGTTATACCTTGAACTTCATTTACAGATCTTGCTCTAAGTTGAGTATTCATAGCAAAGGGTTCTTTTCTTTTACTAAACTTAATAAGTTACGTCATTTAGCAATGCTATTTCTGAAACGTATCCTGTGGATAACTCTTTGATCTGTTGAAACAACAACTCTTAACTAACGTTTCGGACATTTCTGGAATAAAAGTAAAAAAGGAGTAATAAAATAAAATAATAATGACCATTTTTCATTCATCTCATATGATTAGTTCTGAACATACACTGTAAGAAGATTTAGAACTTGCGTAAAATTTTCTAATATCATCATCATCTTGCGATTTGGATACAACGCTAGGGTCGTTTATCGGATCCTATCTTCCACAGCCTGCGGTCTCTCCAGTCGCCATCAGACAGGTTCCTCTGCCTCATGGCTTCCTCAACAACTTGTCTCCAATTTTTCTTTGGTCTTCCTCTCCTTTTCCTTTGACTAGGTGTCCATTGGAGAACTCTTTTGGGCCACCTGTTGTCGGCCATTCGATATACATGTCCATACCATCTCAATCTTTTCGCATCTATCGTATCAATGATGCTGGTGGCGATCTTGAGTCTGTCCCTTATGTCTACATTCCTTATTCTGTCCTGGATCCTCAGTCTGCAGCAACTCCTCCAGAATCCCATTTCCATTGCTAGGAGTTTTTTCTTCATAGCTTCTGTGGTTGCCAAAACTTCAGCTCCATAGGTGGCGATACTCTCCACTATTGTCCTGTACAGTCTGACTTTAGTGTCGGTCTTTATTTGCGTACTCCACAATAGACTACTTAGCTGTTTAGTCACGTACTTTCCCTGCCCGATACGATTTCTTATTTCAGCTGCACTTGTGGCTTGCTTCGTAATTGTCACACCCAGGTACTTATATGAGCTTACATCTCTAATCACCCCTTGTGTTATATGCAAATCTTCTCCAGAATCGCCAACAACGACATATTCTGTTTTATCGGTATTATTTGTGAGGCCCCATTTCTTGTATTCTTCATCCAGTTCTCTCACCATGTAATGTATGTCATCCTGATCCTCTGCTATGACAACTTGATCGTCTGCGAAGTGCAACGTGTATAGTTTCTCATCTCCGATGTCAATTCCCATGCCCCGACAAATTTTCTAATAAAGGATTACAAATCTCACTGTTACTTTTCTGGCGATCCTTATTCAGACTATCACAGAATTGGGATCAAGCTCTCAAAAAAGTATGGTACAGAGTACTGGATAACAAACACATTTTATTTTGCTTATCGATTTTGCACTAGAATACGATAACTTTGTACAGTTCCGATTGTCATAGCTCGACGTTGAGATAGATAAATACCATAGTACCGCGGCTGCAATGAAAAGGTTATGTTAGGGGGTATTTGTTAACACGGGACTATGTTAACACGGGACTTGAATAGACCAAGGCACATAGCCTCAATAAAAAATGCATCTCCTGGTTGCCTATTCCAAGCCCTGGACGCTGTGAGAACAGAGGTACAACCGTACCAACTCGGTTCTTGATGTTTGAAAAACGACCGCTTCTGGATGAGATGCAGCGATCCCGTGGGTGCATCTAACAGACTTTATTAGCGGCGTAATTATAGAGGATAGCTCAGAGGAGCAGATTCAGTTTGAATATCGGAGTAACAGTGAGAGGTCTCCAACCACACGCCGGTGAGAAAGGGGCTGGAGGTAGCATGTTAAGGCCGGGTCTCCAATTAGTCGAATTTATCTCCTCTGGACTGCATCAAGAATAAACAGGGTTGTAGGGCAGCCGCTCTCCAGATAACGTATGTTGCAAAAGTTTTGAGAAGTTTTAAAAAAAATGTCTCACAATGATATATTAGAGCTGTACCAAGAACTACAAAAAATAACAATATTTCTTAATATAAAAATGATATTAAAGTTCCTCATTAGGCTTTGGACAGATTCTAAATCAATTTCTCTGATCTTTAGCATTATTTATCTTCTTAACTGCTGTTCGTATTGAGCTTCCCAGCCATGGTTATAAACTTTGGCACTCAGTTGAGACCAAAAAGTTTCGATAGGTCTTGCTTGAGGAAGATTGGAAGGGTTGTCGTTTCGTGGTACAAAAGGTATCCGCGTTGTTCTAGCCAGTTTCTTGTATGCAAAGCATAATGACTTGAAGCCAGATCTGGCCAAAACATTATATTGTCATTAGCATGGTGGCTATTAATAAAATTGAGTAGTTTAGGCAAACATCTTTGGGTATTGACTTCTGCGGTAATCGCTTCGGCCCTAACTCGACCAACGTACGGCAGTGAAATACCGTTGTCTGATATAGCGCACCACACTAACACTATGTTATCAAACTTTTCTTTTCGTTTAAATTTTACATTATCTGGACAGGCTCCAAAGTCTCTTATATAAAAACCATACCGTTGATTTCTGGGTTCGAAAATGTGAAATACTTTTTCATCGACAAGAATAACTTTTATGTTGGCAGCAAAATGAGTACGACGTAAATTGCGACAGCATTGAGGAATTCCTTCTAACTGATTTGGGGAATACTTTGGACATTTTCTTCTCTTTCGGAATTTTAAGTCATTTCTTTTCATTTCTCCACAGATTGTGATAGCAGTGACGTGAAAAGTTTTCGTGTTGAAGTTCCAACCCGATGTTCACTTCTGTTGACCATTCTTTGAACTGTAGCAGCATTCAACGCTCTTGGACGTCCACTTTTTGGCAAATTTATACAAGGAATACCTTCTTCGCATTCAAGGATCGCTCGATAAATTGTGGCAACAGAAATATTTTCATCTTGATTTAGGCGAAATATATCTTTTTTTTTCAAGTCGTCCAACTAGACTGTAAATACTCTTCCGAATATCTAATTTGTACGACATTTTGACAACTTATATCATCACCAAAATTGTTTAGATGTTGACTGGTTACCATGGTAACGATTTCTGGATTGTTTCCAACGGTGAAACTATCTCCCGAGTTTTGAAGAAAATTCTCAAATCTTTTGCAACATACGTTATGTGAGCAATACTCCATCCTGGGTCTTATCACAGCTTCATACAGCTTGAGACGGTTGAATGATGAGAAGTACTTACTGGATATAAATAGATATCCGAGTTTTTCTTCAGCAGCTGTTGCAATTGTTGAAACGTGTGCGGATCAGATCATGTTTTTTGTAATGTTAATTTCCAATAGCGTGAATGAGTGACATCTGGGCAGAGCTTTATTGTTAATTAGAATCAGGTAGTCGCTTGGTCACTTCTTATTTGAAAGTGTACAGTAATGAATATTGAACGCATTGAATTTTACCATATTCTTAAGTCTCCAAGCGGTAATGGTCTCCAGACTCTTTGGCATCGAAGCATTCGCTGCCATCGTTGTGCGCTCCAGCTCCAGATCGGTTTATTGCTCATAATGCCTGCGTGTAGAGTACTGTCAGTCGCAAAACTGTGAGTTGAGAGTAGATAAAATTGATGTGAAGCAGTATTAATGTCAGAGCCAAATACCGGAGCCGTAATACCAAACATTTGTATTTACGTAGTGAAGATCCATCGTGAGCTTTTTAAAGCCGCTCCGACGAGACAAACGAATTTTAGGACCAAATTATTTTTGCTGTATTTCTTATTGACTGAGCAGCTTTACTAGTAGCAAGTATATTTTGTGCATTACGTCCCAAAGATATAAAATTTGTTTGCCGAGTAAGAAGTTGCGCTTAAAAAGGACAATACACATGACTTGTCGAAAAAATCGTATTTCATTTATTTATTTATTGAAGGCATTTTTTTGGATTTTTAACTTTGTAAGCAAATGTTATATAGATGGAATGTGCTATACGTATACGCCAATTTTAGAGAGCTGGGCCCGTAACAATACGGTGATTCTTTCTCTCGTCTTCGCGGTGACCGAAGCGGAAGGAATCTCGGTACCGCGGGTGCGAGTACCGAGAGTACCCAAGCAAGCAATTATCGTTGATAAATATTCCGGGGGACGTTGCACATCACAGGGGGGTGATGCTCCGACGTAGAAAGGGGGGCCAAGGCGATTCGTGCGTCCATCGGCCACTCTTGCTATATATAGTAGGCCGTTTTGGGCACTAGCATGTCAGTTGCTCCATTCAGGACCAGTATGAAGGTAATCAAAATTCATACAGTAGTTCTCCTAAGTTTGTGATGTGTTCACTGGTGTGGTATGCAGTTGTGAAAGTATACAGTGCCAAACGTGAAAATATTATTTTTTGCTAAAACCATCTGACTGATCGAAATTGTACTATCTGGTGTTTTACTTGTTTCCATAATATTCGTCAACATTACAGTGTAAAATGACAAATTGATCGGTTTGTCATATTTTAAAAATAGATTGTTTAATTTGTGTGCTTTACTTTAAATTATGGAACAATCTATCCTGTCACATTTTTAAATACGTCATATATTAATTATTACTTATGTACCAGATAAATACAACTTTATTTCGACAGCACACTCTTGGATTACTATGGATTTGGATGTTTCCGCGTATACTATCACTATCTTGAATGACTAACCCGTAAGCAAACTGCCGTTACGTATGCTGATATGATTATCGGTTCTCAAAAATGAAATGAAAAAATAAAGACGGCAATAATACACGGTGTTTGGAGGAGGGTTAGCCAGACTTCGTAGTGGTATACATAAGCCCGTTTCTAAGATACCTTATGAATAATCCTTTGCCCTAACCGTTCTTGTTTTTTTTAAATCAGTGATTTTGTGTGGTTATCAAGAATTTTTAAAAATGGAGATTTTCACTTCTGTATTTTTTTATTTTTATGTTTCTTAAACTTATTTTTTGTTTCTGACCTTTAGAGTGTCCTTTTTCGACTGAAGTAATAGTTGATCAAAGATACTACTGAAATAATTAGTTGTGTGATGAAATTGTTATCAAATGCGTTAAAAAAATTAGGGAGGTTTATTTCACCTTTATGTAAAAAATAAATACATGAGATAAATTTGTTAAGGGTTTTTAACAATGTCCCTACTTATGAATGTTTAAAATGATGTCATATAGTATTTGGAGCTAATTATATTTTTTTTATTTATTATTATTAAAAATGTCCATTTCTGTGAATTTTTGAAAATATTACAAAAGCAATGATATAAAGAAATGGAGACGTTTAGGGCACAGATATATAATAAAGATAAAAGTACTTTTGAAATGAGCTGGTCTATACATCCACGTTGATTGGCTGATCCTAAATCGAAAATCCTATGTACGCTGAAGCGCCGTCTATTTGGGTTGACCAAAATTACATTAAAACTGTCTCATAAATACAATACGAAGCCTACTGATAACCACTTGAAACATTTTGTAGGACTGATCGACACTCAAAATTACTCAAAGAACATTTTGTAAAATGTTGCACATTGAATCTATGTTAAATGTTCATCATATCTTTTCATTTTTTCTCATAAATTACTCTTATGTGATTTCATTCTCGGTCAGCTTATAATAGAAAAGTTTTTCCGTAATAATTTAGTTTACTAGGACAAATATAGTAAAAACAAAATTTCCAATTGATTATATGAGAATGAAAAGGGCCTAGGCCAACAGGAAGAATTCTGGAAAACCAACATAATCAATTTTTGACTTCCATATTTTTTGTTATTTATCATAATATGATAAATAAAAAATATATTATATTTTCTACCAAAACTGAAAGGATACGCCATTAAATGTTTATAAAATACTACAAAAAAATATAACAAAAACATGGACTTGCGCCCATTTTATTCACATATAATCAATGAGATTTCAGCGTATTTACCATTCTACCAGTACTAGTACCATGAATACTAAACAAGACATATGAAGGAATTATTTCTGAAAAAACAAGGTACAGAGTAATAAAGTTACATGAGCTTCAGACTTATTAACAGTCAAATTTTATTTCTTCAAATATAATTAACAATATGTTACAAATAAGTACAATATAACTAAAAACTATATAATACGTGAAAAAATTGTTGTAACTCAGAGACATGAAAAGCAAAATAATACATCACTTAGAATTATTTGATATACCTTAAATAATTTTGTAGTTTGTTAAAATTTACATACATTACAAGCAGATAATGGGCTTTTAATAAGAAATACATATGTTTTTTATATTTACATAATATTATATACTTAGATCACTTAGAATTAATTATTGCATGAAAGTAATTATAATACTTGCTCTGATACTTTGTTTATACAACTTTTATTTGATTTTTTATTGTATGAGATGTTAAAGGAACACAATTATCTCAAATGAATTAAAATAACTATAACAGTAGCTAATAAATAAATGTTTCCATTTCTAGGTATTCGTTTGTCTCTTAGCAGTGGTAACTGTCTCACAAGGTTAGTATTTCATCTAAGCTAGTTTTAATTCCATTCTGAATACGCCATCTTTGTAATTTTAAGACCATAACAGTAGCATTTTTAGTATAAACCTTTATTTAAAAAATACTGATGCTGCTGTATCACATTTCTTCTAGAGGCTCTCCTTGACACAGCATATATTGCATATAAGCATAAGCACAGACTAGGTGTTCATTTATTGCACAATTGTACCGACATCTTTTGTTAGACAGATGGCAACTGTATTAAAATTCCATTTTTAAAAATTATTGCGAACAGTTTCCACAATGACTGTCTCATGATGTAGTTTACATGTAATAGTTCTACTTCTGAAAACTAAACTGATATCAGATATAACATATCATACAAATATAACTTTTTATGATTATCGAAAACCCATACCAACGTTTGTTGATTTAAAATGAATTGTTCACATACCAGTAAGCCAGAAAATATCAGGAAAAGCTAAATTTGCATTGTTCATTCTAAGAAGTTTCATCCCTTCATCAGAATAGTAATTTCACTGTTACAAGTAATTTTATGTACTGTAAGTACAAAGTTGATAAACATATACATTTTCCCATATATTTTGGACATTAAACATTAATAATGGCGATCACAATCACAATGAGCTTTAAAACTTACCATCTCAAACAATAACAGTGCATTCATAATGTTAGAATCTGCTTGATTTCGTAACGTGACATTAAGAACGTTACGTGTAATGCCTGAGGTTTATGAACTATGCTTTTATCATTTCGTTTCCTCTCATTTAGCCAGAAAGCAGAAATGGATAGAACAGCAGTATTTAGCTGTTAGGTGTATACTTATCAGATCGCCATCATTTCAATTTGTTCCTAAGGCTAAGTATGATGTCTTAACGGTTTTATTCACATACAGATATAAGGTAACAGGTAACGACTATCATTGTGGAAATAGTCTCGGTATCAAATGATATTCACCACCTATAAGGGTATGTATAGGGGTGGGTTGGCTCAGTCCAAAAAAAAGCTCAGCGAGAATCCCCACCTGAGCCATTCACTGTTTCTTCTAATTAATAGTGCTTTTGATTTCCACACCGATAGATGAAGGCAGTATTGTGATTGCGAAAATTTTCGATTTTGACATAATATACGTTATGGCGTTTTATGATGTCTATATAACGAAAACCCACGTCACTCATTTCCGTCATTCTGTCTGTCGGTTTGTTGTACAATCTATGTTTAATACAAAATGTGCACTGCTGTATGGCGCAGTATTTAGTTTAATGACGCATTCTATATCATCTGTTGATGATCAACTGAACAAAGATATATTCTATTCTATGTATGACTTTTATACCCTTAGATTATTGAATTATTATGTTATGCCCAACGTATTCCAACAGATTTGGGACTAGCAAAAGAAAGAATTATTCTTCCTCAATTGAAAAATGAACACGAATTTGATTTTAGGAGATCCAACCAAAATCTTAGCAGATTATTCTTTTACGTTACATTGTTCATTAATACTTATTGTGTTATTTACCTAATTTATCCATTAGGTATTAATTAAATTTCTATAAAGTGCATTGTGCCGCAGATTCTGCAAGTGGTAATTTAATAGCGGTTACATTTATTGAAATAGATCGAAAACCGCCGCTTAAAGAGGATAAATAAATCCATTTTAATGGTAATGTTGGTAAAATTGTATGGGAAAGGTACTGTGAGTTATATCATACCATGGATTCAAAACATTTTATTTGTATGTCATCCCCGAAAAACTCACCCTCAACTTTTGGTCTTCAAATAGCACCCCATAGGTTTTCCCGAGGGTTTTCCTATATAAACGATATGCCTATTAAAATTATGTGGTACCTTTGATGTTATACATAAAATCACAAGCATAATATGAATAAAATAATAATTTGTTTGACACCTAGCACTTTTGCAAAAAAAAAACGGATAAAAAAGAAAATTAAGAGGGCTTTTATGAATACTGAATGATCTCTCATAACATGCTTATGGAAAAAATGTCTTTTTCTAGCCTTTTTGTTACGAAAATATACGCTTCAGGTAAATTCTTATTTTATTTATCTTATGCTTATGACTTTACGAGAAAAAATGGTTTGTGTATGAAATCAAAGGTACTGCAAGATTTAAAATAAAACAAACATAGACTTTATTTATATAGGTGCTTTTTGAAAAAGAAGTTGAGGGTGAGTTTTAGGGGTTGAAGTACAAAAGAAATGTTTCTAAAGCATGGTTTTTCGTCTGTTTTTGTTACGAAAATATTATGCCTCAAACAAATCCTCATTTTATTTATCTTATGCTTATGACTTTGCGAAAAAATAGGTTTATGTATAAAATCGAAGGTACTATAAGGTTTTAAATAAAATAAATACATAATTTCTGTACCGAAGACTATTGGATGGTATTTGAAAAAAAAACTTAGGGGTGAGTTTTCAGGGTTCAAGTACACAAAAAAGTGTTTTAAAGCATAGTATGATAAACCCTACAGTACCCTTACAAATACCCTCAGTTTTCGTTTGAAATTTTTTTGGTTACAAGAATATCACCTTGTCAAGGGAATTCTGGAAAACTCCCTATAATGAAAAATGATATGAGAACGTGGTTATGCAATTTTTTCGGTAGCAGAAGACCGCCATCTTGATAATTCATATAAAAAAGCCGAATTTTTGCGACTTTCACTAAAATACCTTCAAATACAAAAAGAAGAAGTACTGTGTTATCCGGTATATCAACAGATTTTTCAATTCTAGTAGTATAGACGTTTGGTAATCCCATTTATATTAAACTAAAGAATAATCAGCAGAATTCGTAACTGTAGTGAGTCTCTCAGTAATTTCTGAATTTCTTTTTCTAGCCGGCTTCCTTAGCGGGGGCGGTGGAGGCGGTTACGGAGGCGGAGGCGGCGGTTGGAAGAGCGGAGGAGGCGGTGGAGGATATGGAGGAGGCAGCAGCGGCTGGATCAGTAGTGGGGGTGGTGGATATGGAGGCGGCGGGGGCGGCTGGAAGTCCGGAGGTAAATTGTAATGTAATATCTAAACATGTTGTAATCATATACAATGTGTTCCACCATCATGTCGACAAACTTTGAGGTATGAAAATATAATTAAAGTTATCGAGAAAAAATGCGAGAAAAAAGGGTCAACCTTTTGATTAATTTTTTATTACATTTTCAATTTCTGTATCACGACTTCATGGGTTCGCGCAGTTGCAGCGCCATAGCTTGATTATTTATCGACCGATTCACGACATTTTGGACTAATTTTATAGGAGAATGACTAGCCATATCAACTAAAGCAAAAAAAGATAATACCTGATAATTTCTAAGGCTAAAAAATTCACCAAACTGAAAAAAAAAATTTTTTTGTAATGCACATTTGGGTTACTACAAATAACTTGAAAAAAAGCCGTATTAGTGCCTATTTATTGAGACAGTCTAATGTTTAGCAGAATGTTTCCTGTCTAACCACATGCAATTCGTGTATGTAGCACGTAAATTTTCGACAGTATAGACCTTTTTGTATTATGACTTCTGTATCACAGCGCCATGTGTTCACGCAGTTGTAACGCCATATCTTGATTATTTATCGAGCGATTCACAAGTTTTTAGACCCATTTTATAGGGAAATGACTGGGCATATCAACTAAGGCAAAAAAATAATATCCAACAATTTCTAAGGCAACAAAATCCACCAAACTTAAAAAAAAATTTGTAATGCACTTGTTTTGGTTACTTGCAAATAATTTGGAAAAAAAAGCCATATTAGTGCCTATTTATAAACACAGTTTAATGTTTATCAGGATGTTTCCTGTCTAACGACACGCAATTTGTTTATGTAGCACTAAAATCGTCGACGAAATAGGCTTTTTTATTACGACCAATTTTGAAATAAACAAGAATTTGGTATGCACATTGTCTTTATTAGACTTTGATACAGATTATTACTTAAATGTAATTTACAGAAATTGTCAGGTATTATCTTTTTTGCTTTAGTTGATATGCCCAGTTATTCTCCTATAAAATGAGTCCAAAATGTCGTGAATCGATTGATAAATAATCAAGCTATGGCGCTACAACTGCGCGAACCCTTGAAGTCGTGATACAGAAATTGAAAATGTAATAAAAAATTAACTAAAAGGTTGATCCCTTTTTTTCGCATTTTTTCTCGATAACTGTAATTGTATTTTCATACCTCAAAGTTTGTCGACATGATGGTGGACACATTGTATAATAATTTATTGGTATTAATTCATAGATGAGTTTACATAGCACAAAATAAACATGAAATGGCAAAAATATAGATACATGAGAATCAAATACAGACACGGCAAACAGATATATATGACAGAACAAATAGATGTATAAAACTAACAAACTATATTATATCTCATAAACTATCAGTAATGAACACATCAGTGCTAAAATATGCCTTTTCTATCAAACATTTGTTTATCTTATGACAGTTACTCAAATTAAGTGCCATTCCTTCATCTTATTAGGTAATTTACTGGAAAAATTATACCATGGTAATTTATACCACGTCTATGTCTATGCAAGTATCTGTTAATAGCAACAGCATTGGACCAATTATACATATAAAGAAAATACCTGCTATAATAACTACCCTACTGCACCAAGTTAGGTGTTTCACTAGGAAAGCTTGGGAAAACAAAAAAAACAAGCATTACTTATAATAAATCACCTCTAAGCAAAAACAACGGCGGTAACATATCTAAGGTCGAAGAGAAGCTGGTGTACAACAGAAATGGATATATTTCACGTCCTACTAGTTACCGCAATGTAGGTACTAAAGATTGCCAATTTCCAAAATTAAAAAGTTTGAATGATAAGAAAACTACTAGCGATTGTTGTAGGCAGATTATTATTATCTCCAGAGTAAAATTTCACATTTAATGGTATAAAAAAGTATTCAATTCTGTCAAGTCAAAAGTAACGATACCTTGACTGGAGTTCTGGAAATTCTTCAGTTGAAGTTTCTTTAATTAATCGATCGATTGATCCAAGCATAAACGTAATTCAAATTTGACCATCTAACCTAAGCTGATGCATCTCATGCTTAGTAATGCGGCAAAGTCACAGCCTTCTAAATTTTATAATCTCTGTTGTGATATTAAATTTTTTCTGACATCTACTTATACCGAAATAGTGATTTACGCCTAAACAGTCCGCTTCAAATCCCATGTGTCATGTGTGATACATAAAGTCACACTAGTATTTACCAAGGAATCTGAATACACAATAATATTCAGGTTGTTCTATTTAAAAAAGCATAACTTTGATACATTTTTGGGGACACACTGTACAACATGAAAATCTATCTATCATGAACGATATCCCCAACGCGCAGTGCCTGCTGTAAGAAAATTTATACGAATCCACGTCCAACTTTCCGAAACAGGTAGTTTTAAGAGGTCTACAGTTGTCATAGGAAGACGTGCAATAGTACGAACCGTTCAGATGGAGGAAGCAGTTCTAAACGAAATTGAGAGAAATCCTGAAACTAGTACGCGGAAAATAGCACATGAATTAAATATTACCCATGTAACGGTATGGCAAATTTTAAGAGATCAGCAGCTATATCCATATCACATGCAACGGGTGCAAGCTCTAATACCTAGGGATTTACCGCTACGAGTAGACTTCTGCAATTGGTTAAGAAATCAAATTTTAAAGAATCCGATTTTCTTAAGACAGGTACTGTTTACTGACGAAGCTTGTTTTTCCCGGAATGCCATTATCAATTTTCATAACAATCACGTATGGTCTGAGGATAATCCACACGCCTTCATAGAACATCATTCCCAAGAACAGTTTTCTTTCAACATTTGGGCTTGAATTATAGGAAACCACTTCATTGGTCCATATTTTCTGCCTCATAGGCTTACTGGGGAACAATACCAGCGGTTTCTAGTACATGTTCTACCTGAATTATTAGAAGAAGTTCCGCTTAGAGAACGGTGTCGCATGTGGTACATGCACGACGGTGCTGCAGCACATTTTAGTCTAGTTGCGCCAGTTTTGAATGAAAATTATCCTAACCGTTGGATAGGTAGGGGTGGTCCACAGTTTTGACCTCCCCGATCGCCAGATATCAATCCTTTGGATTACTTCTTATGGGGATACCTTAAGTCATTAGTGTACAAAACCCCTGTTCAAAATGAAGAAGACCTCAGAAATAGAATGGTTGATTCATGCTTGATAATCAAAAACACACCACATATTTTTGAAAGATAAGGCAATGATAAGGCGACTGAACCATTATATTGAAACTGATGGCGGTCACTTCCAACACTTACTTTAAGAAAACATTCCCTATTTGTCTTAGTATTTTATTTCTTATTTGTTCAAACTCTTATTAAATAATGCTACTTTAAAAATAATACATAAATGTTTTGTAATAACTCTAAACTGAATAAACTGACAGTTCTCAAGTTGTTTATCAATTATTGCAATTGTTTTTCACAGCACACTTACTAAATCGATGAACATTTATTTATTTACAATAGCCTGCATCGATTCAATAATTTGCATTTTTCTCGAAAACGATTAGCCCTATCGAGATGTACCAAGAGACCATTTTTACGTAGAAATTTCTGGAATATCGTATTCTAAAATCAAAATGTCAAAAAAATTACCATTTAGAAAATGGGGTTATTTTTACCCTTAACTCCTCCCGTATGATACGCCTCTGATTAAAACTATGAAATTCTGAATTCAGAATCAGATTCAGCGTCAAAAGTTTACCCGTGGTGCCTAATTTCGTAATTTTGTTATGAACGGTTTCGAGAATATCGAGGGAAAACCGTCTTCAGGGTACCCCATGCAAAGGAGGGTAGCTCCCTTAGGAAGCATTTCCGGACCCATGTTCATATGAAATTTTCTTTCTATTTTTCGGAGTACTATTCGTGGTTAAAGTTTGTTAACATACTTAATTAACACCCTGTATATGCTAGGAAGTGCTGAGACAATTGACCCAATTTTTTTCCTTTAGGTGGAGGAGGCGGTTATGGAGGCGGCGGCGGTTACGGAGGAGGAGGCGGCGGCGGCCAGATCGTGAAGATAATAAAAATCATCGTACCTAGCGGGGGCGGCGGAGGTGGACACGGAGGCGGTTACGGAGGCGGCGGCGGTTATGGGGGAGGCGGCGGCGGATGGAAGAGCGGCGGAGGCGGAGGCGGTTATGGAGGCGGAAGCAGCGGCTGGATCAGCAGCGGCGGAAGCGGTTATGGAGGTGGCAGCAGCGGCTGGATCAGCAGCGGCGGTGGGGGCGGATACGGAGGCGGTAGCGGATGGAAGTCTGGTAAGCGTTATTGATATTATATCACATGCAGTAGGTTAGGTTTGAAGTCAGTGGGGCAAATATGCCTTCTACCACTGCAGTCCTATTGTGTCTATTGTGGCTCACATCTATTTAGAGTTAGTTCACCGTACAATCCACACCTCTTGGCGAAGACGATGGCCGTGTTGGATGAAACTATTTTGAAGTCAGTAGATTTCAGTTGGGTCAATCTGAAGCCACAGCCTATATCAGTAAACAGCTTTTGCTTTTTTGCGAACTAACTTCCTATGTCGGTTCTTTAACATTTCAGAACCATCGACTTAGTAAAACATTATCTCGGAGTATTTGGTTCTATGTTACTGATGAATAAAAACCTCCACTAGCAATATAGATAAGGATACGGCGGCCCCTCAAACCTGTAAAATGGAGATTAAAAAACTGATCATATTGACATACCATCTTTCACGTGTTCACGTTGTTGCAGGTTATTCTGAACAAAGTATGTGATGGAAGACTGAAAATGACCGTTTTCTTGGGTTAGGGGATCATCTCAAAAGTCATAATTGGAATAAATAAGTTACGGTTTGGCCGAGTATCATGCAGTTCATAAAAAAAATAACTAGAATAGAGTGTACTTGAGCAACGACCCTAACGGTACCCATCGCTACTTTACTAGCACTTATCAGTAAGAATTACTGAACACACGCACAAAGCTGAGATTTGCCAAAACATGCCACCTCCGATTCACTTCCAGGCAACCACACAATTTTGATCTCTTTCCCAGAATTTTTATTAAATGATAGGACAAAATTAAAGCGGACAAATAACTTAATAACCATACTTCCTTTCTAGTCTAAAAGATGCAGCTTTTAACACAATGATAACCTTTCGATCGTATTTTTTGCTTTTAACACGTATTGAATCTTGACTTTTTTTTAATTCTCAGCTATTGACATTTGAATTTTATATTTCTCGATCAGTTCATTCACTTTAAAAATGCCGCATCTCGAAAGCTCTAAATGAGGCAAAGCAAACAACTGATGATCAAGGCGTCACTACGATTATTTTTTATAATGTAAGCGAATTTTTTATTATATTGTTCATTATGACTATTTTGTTTAATCAGTCCCGTTTCTTTTTTTTTCAGGTGGTGGCGGTGGTGGTTGGTGGTGAATTCACCAAAAAGACACCAAGCCAATCCTGAAGCGTGGTTAGACAATTTCTACACCTTAACTCTTGCGATAGCACCTCTTTTGGCAGCAAATGTATTGTAAATACTGTAAAATACCTGAAGTGTACAGCCCTCATGACTTTTTCTACTTTACGAATTTCTATTTTTCTAAATAAAAAAAATAAATAAGACTCGTTTGTAGTTTTATTTGTACTATTCAAAAATGGACGTCCACATAGGGAGAAAATATTTACAAAAGACATTACAATAAGGTTTTAATGTAAACTGGTATTTTATGCTAGAGCTTGAACGAATTGATTCTACCAGTTGCTAAGCAACAAATAGTGTGGAGTAGAACTGATATTATTCCGGTGTCTGTCTATACTTCTACTGAAAATGTCAAAAAAAATTGTAGCAAAGCTTTTGTTAAATAGACGATCAAAAGGTTAGATTATAACTATATAGGGTGAATCGGGAGGAACGCATCAAACCCTAGGAGTGTATTATATGCATGAAGATAATGTAAAAAAATCATGTTCTTATACGATTCTCATAATTATGTTTTCAAGTAATTAAAAATGCTTATCTATCTTTTAACTTTTATATGAAGTTTGTCATAATCAAAGTATGCCATGTTCGAAGCTCAAAGCATTAGATAAGTCTGATATTTTGATGAAGTGTGATTGTACAGTGACAGCAGTTGAACGTTTATGTGATTGAGTATTGCAAAAAGCCAGATACACTCGAATGCTGCAACCCATATGAGAAGAAAGAAATGGATCAATTGAGAGAGCAACAACCGATTTCCGCAGACGAAGTAGAAAATTTTTTAGAGGTCAGTGGCGGTACTTTTGAACATTTAGTAATAGAACGGTGTAAGAAAATGTAAATGTGCGAAATTTGTTTATTTGTTATTAGCTATAACTTGAAAACAAATGAGAATCGGATAAGAACATATGAGTATGTGTTTGGTGCGTTCATCCCAATTCACCCTGTATAAATATTTAAAATATGGGAACTATAGACTGTAGTTTGGTCTCTCTTGATGAAACCCATCTATTATAAGTGTTTTTTACAATAAAGAAGCTAGGGTGTTTTGTGTCTCTCCTTAATTTCAAAGCATCGTTACACTATCAAAATTGGCTTCTGTGGTTTCATTGGAATGAGACAAACAACGCAAAGCTGTCCTGTTTCGACTAAATATTTCAAGCTTTCGGAAATTTATTGTTCCACTTCAGGGAAAACTTGGTGAGACTGAAGCTTGTCAGTTCACCTCAAGACAGTTGAAGATAGCAGATCATTCGAAACAATGGAAGTCCGAAGCAAACGTTCAGTAACATCTACGTTTTCTACAAAACTCAAACAACAGTGGCAAATTATGATAAAAATTAAAAAACAGACATATTAACCATTATTAGGTCATTCAAAATAAATTAGTTTTATTTTAATTTAATTTCCAGGATACTGTTATATATAATAATTGTTAATGTTTTATGTTTATAACATTTTATCGTAATTTGACTCGATTGTATGGTTGAGAGTATTTCCAAATAACAGCATTTACGCTTCAGCCTTGCCGACTTTTTCGTGGAAGTTGAATTATGAGTTTCCGAAACCCCAATATATGTAAATAAAGGGGTAAACTTTGACTTTGGTTTGTCGCATTATAGTGAGTAAGTAGTAGCAGTTTGTTATCCTATCTAAGTAATGTGCAAAAAAATACTAGACTTCTCAACATATTCGAAAAGAAAGATATATAGGATAAACAATTGAGAAAACATTAGTTTGATAAGGTAACAAGAACAACAAGTTCCAGGAATGATATACAATGAAATCCATTTAAATTTTCTAAAGATGCCTTTAAAAAAAGTGAGATGCAATTAAACTTATTCATTTTTGTTTTGAACTTGTATTGTCTAAATGATATGATGTACGAGAAATTTTTGGTAGGTTTTTAACAAAAGGTGTATCAAGAACTGACGTCTAAGTTCCACATCATTCACTTTTAAAGTACATTAAAAGCATAGGCTTTTTTAATTAAGACCAATATTAAAAACATGATACACAAAAATGTTAAAATTTGTTATTTCATACGAGACGTATAACATGACTTTAGAATTATTATGCGTAATTCCCATCCTTCGGTCGTGATGATATATTACCTGACGTTAGTAAAAATACTTGCTGTTTTCGTTCGGTTTCGAAATCAGCTAGCCGAAGCAGAGATGTTAGTGAAGTAACACGGTTTTTACCTTTCGAATATGGACAGAAACTAATTATTTCAATGTAAGACGGCAAGGCACGCGAATTACTGTAGATTCGCCAGTCAGACAGGAGATGAAATACAGAACCGGCGTTCTAGATTTATTTATGTTACATAGCTACAAATCAGACAAACAATATATACCAGTAGGTTATACAAAATGGAAATACTTTAAAAGCAGTATGACAAACGAATATCTACATTACAATTTATTGTACCATAGTCAGAACTCATTGCCCGACCCGCATATCGTTTTATGTTAGAATTTCAGGGTCTAGGGTATAGCGCGCGAAATTGAGAATCAAAGAAAATACGTATTCCCCTGTTAGCGAGGAGGCGTGGCCGCCTGTTCCCTTTCTCCAGTCTGTGTGTCTAAGATGAGGGCAGATAAGTCAAAAAATCCAGAGGTAAGGTCGAAAGGTCACCATAAAGATGAGTTTCGCATTTACAAGCTACTGACGTTACCTTTAAACCCACAGTAATGACTCAAAAAGCAAATTGAAGAAGAAAGCTTGCGCTTTGTCACCTATTTGACTTTTTTTGATATCGTGTTTAGTTGTTAAATTACAGATATTTGAAGAATGTATGGTTTTGCATTGCGAGTTTTTTTGCACACTAAAGAACTTTTTTGAGAAAATCGCAAATATTTGTCATTCATTAAGGTCTTAACTATCACCTTCTGAAATACTGTGTATGTAGTTTAAAAAACAAGTGAGTTCTGTTCGAAATGGGAATCCGTGTTTTAACATGACAAATACATATGAATAACTGTGTATACCCAGGCCCCTTCAGAACCACAATCGCAGCTAGCCATCGGGGCTTTCCACCATTTATACATATTCATATTTGAAAGCTTCCCGCCACGGATTTATCGAAAACCACTAATTAAAAGAAAAAACGCCGAGACACGTCAAAAGATCTGTCAAGGGGGACAACTTTTTAACCAAAAACTACTTTCTCCTCTTTCTTGAGAAATTTAGAAAAATCTTCATTTATTTTAATTTGTTCAGATAGGAAACAAAAACACGAAAATACCACTTTTTATTGCAATAAGTGTTCAAAACTTTATCCGTTATTGATCAAACAATGGTATAGGCGATGTTCAAATTCCTGATGGATAGTTGCAAAACATTGGAAATAATTCCAGTTTATGGTGACCAAAATCAATGTGCTCGGCAAACTGCAAGTATGTAATATTACCTCAAATAACGTCCAACACTACAGAAAATCATTGATTCCCTCTTTGAGGGGAGAAAGAACATATGTCCTAGTTTTAGAACGCGCTTGATCTGCAGGGGTGAACCTACCCCTCCTACCTGCCGGAGCGTTTTTCTAGAGCAGTACAGGTTTTTAGCAGAATTGTAAACAAAACACATAATGAGTCCCTTCTACCCCTAATAATATAATGAACTATTATTACTAATAACAGGTCTCTGGCACAGAAAGGTATTCAGAATATTTTCTGTATGTCTACAACCTTATATCATGTTTGATATACTATGAAAATATAATACTTGAACTTTGTACGATAGTATATCTAATAGTATGTAGATGCTATCGAAATATTAGTAAGATTTGTTTGAGGAAATAATTTTACACACGCCTCAGTGAGGCACGCTCCATCTGAGAGACAGAATGATATTCAGAAGTGACATTACATTTTTCAGTATTTCGTGAGTTTTAGATTTTTTCAAGGAATAATTACCGGTTATCATCACAGGTTCATATAAGAGATTTGTCCTTTCATTTTTGTTACTATAACAAGAATATTGCGTACGACTCCACTGCAGTGCAATCAAAGCGCCGCCATATCTCCCTTCCTCAGAACTATTTATTGAGGGAGAGGTTAGTTCCTCTATGCCCTGATTATGCTTCCAGATGAGCTAGACTTATCTAAACCCAGGTAAGGCAACTAAGCTGATATCATTTACGTTTGGTTTTTTCCAGAAATTGTGGAGTTTCCAGTAAGAAAATAGTGTGAGAATGAGGTCAGTAGGCGGTCGAAGAAGTAGGATAAGGCGGTTCGCTCACCAATGACAGCAATGAGGCCAGGGTTCTGGGTTCTAAATCAGAGCCCAGTTGGTAGATAACTCTATACTGAAGACGGGCTATAAGTGCTCGGAAGTTAGTACTGAGACTTGTTCTGCAGTGTAGAAGAACTCTAAACGTCATATCATCAAAGCATCAGTTGTTCCTGCTCTGAAGATTTTGGGGTATACACGATTGGCAAGCTGATACCTAGAATGCCGAGATAAACGCGTTGGACTCAGACAGTCGATAGCGTTTAACAGGTTGAAGACAGAACACAATATCCCCTACCCCCTACTAAACCACTTCCATTCTTTAGAAAACGCGTTCCGCCGAGCTGCTGCTTGGTCACTTTTGGTGACGCAAAGCACACAGTAAGCTAGCGACTTTTGGGTCGTTCTAACTTCCATTCCAATGATTTTCTCTCCAAAAGTAAGAGCCAGCTGCACGGAGTGACAATATTGCCAGTTGTTTTTCAATTAACACTTTGACCATATTGACTCTTCAAGGAGAGAGAGCAGATAAGTTGAATTATTGGTCTGCCTTCGTTATCGTTATTGGGCATCATTTATCTACTTCTTATTACTGCGCATGCTCAAAAATACGATATCCACAAAACTTGTAATTTTTGTTGATCAAGAAATGCCCCAATGTCTCAAAATAAACAATATTTGAAAAGCTGGAGCCGATTCGCAGTTAGCAAATGACCCTTATAAGTTGGAAAATAAATTGATATCACTTGGAAGCTGTCTTAATTCCAATCAGATAGACAGAGAGTTAATACTGAATTTTTTTTAATGAAGTAAAAAACAAATACGTATTTTCAACTGGGCACTCATTGACACTAATACCTTCGTGGCCTGGCACCCAACTGAGATATACACCGTTGCATGAAGCTAGTAAGCTGATAAGCTGAGTGTTGAAACGTTTTGATGTAATCTCCTCCAGGAATTCAAGGCCTTTTAAATGGCCTGGGAATCCGAGAGGGTTATAATAGCCCTCAGTTTCTACAACAAATATGACCTTGACCATAGGCAAATCAAAGGATAGGGCCTATGTATCTTCTCTGTTATGTGCATTGGAGATTTCGCACCCCAGATTCAACTTTGCCAATCGTGTATAGTAACGAAATCATGGGGTGAGGTTCTAAGTGCAACTTCATAAGTCCTTAACCAGCTTAGGAGTATCCGTGAACTGGATTATAAAGAACTAAAAAGTGGATACAAAATCAAAACACCGTCAGGAGATGTAGCAATTTACCCCTACTCAACCTGGCAGCTTATAGTAGAGCCTGCTAGAGACTTTGTCTCTCTCTCTCTCTCCCTCTTTCTCTCTCTCTCTCTCTCTCTCTCTCTCTCTCTCTCTCTCTAGACAGAGAGTATCTTAAGGGGCCTGGATACACATTTTATACATACATTTGCCATGTAAAACACGGACTCACAATTTTTCGCATAACTCACTCTATTTTCAAACTACATATATAATATTTCAGAAGGCGGTAGTTAAGACCTTAATGAATGACAACTATTTTCGATTTTCTCAACAAAGTTTTTTAATGTACAAAAAAACTCGTAATGCAGAATCATACATTCTATAAATGCCTGTAATTTAACAACCAAACACGATATCAAAAAAAGGCTAAATAGTTACACAAGCGCAAGGTTTCTTCTTCAATTTGCTCTTTGAGTCATTACTGTAAGTTTAAAGGTAACGTCAGGAGCTTGGAATGCGAAATTCATTTTTATGGTGACCTTTGGACCTTACATTTGGACCTTTTGTCCTTACCTTTGAAATTTATCTCCCCTCATCTTAGACACACACTGGAGAAAGGGAACAGGCGGCCACGCCTCCTCGCTAACACGGGAATATGTCTTTTCTTAGATTTTCAATTTTGCGCGCTATACCCTAGACCCTTAACCTGTTGACAGACCATGATACAATTAGACGCCACCTTCATGTTACTGACCCAATGTGTGTATAGTGAGATATAGAGTAAGAGTTCTCGGAACACTCTATATACCGCTATAACCATAAGCAGACTCTATCGATGTCTAAGATTCTAAAAACAAAAACATAAGAGGAGTAAGATCCAAACAGGGGTCTACGAGTGGCTTAAGGTTGTGTGGCTTACGCATTACTGGAAAACGTCTTTCTTTCTCAATTCTTTTCAATTTCATAGGCGAGCCGGTTCTGTCTACAAATGCAAGGCGAACGGAAAACGCTAGTGAACGAAGATTTATTGCGAGACTGCACATAAGTCATGCTTCGGTGCCACGAAGATCCATGGTGTCCTTAAAACTGTTCATCTCACTATAAATAATTACGGCGCAAATGGTATGGAAATGACATTACAAATGTTCCCATAATGTAGCTTGATTGGTGCCGTTCATTAAAATATAGTACTTCCGCTAACGAAAAGTTGTTGAAGAAAATGAGTAGGAATGTAAGTACTTAAACAAACATAGCAATATTATATTTCTGAATAAAATAATAATAACTTTATACACTCGAAGTACTCTTTTACTCAACCTTTGAACATGATACCATTTTGTCTGTAGTTGAGGTGATCAACTTATCTGAAATTGACAAGCACTATTTGGCAAATCATTTATTGAGCCACATTTATCGACTAAATGAACTTTTGTTCGGTTTTTTGTAAAACTGCCGTCAAACTAATAGAAGAGAATTGAACACAACATTCTGTATTATACTGTATATACCTATTGTACCGTTTAGTCGTGAGAGAGCCTTAAAGTTAAAAAATGGTTTGCAGTTTTCTGTTATAGCTCCAAAACAACAGTGTGTAATATGGTTCAACAATTTCCAAACGAAATGGGAATTATGAAAGTGTGAAATTTTTGTAATATTAGATATCGACTTAAGGTCAAACAATATAAAGAAATCCCTCTCATGGGAGATATTGGGCTTACCAAAACAAAACTTCTCATTCTGGGATATTAGACCAGTGAGCAATCACTAGATCATTGCGCCTAACCGGTTAGTGTAAGCCTCATCTGTGATACATAAAGTGACACTAGAATTGACCAAAGAATTGACAAAGAACAAATATCTCACCATGTCTGACCTGTGACAGAGCCTAGGTAGTAAGGCATTGGAAGAAACAGCCAATATCCAACGCAAAAAGTGAATAATATATTTCTCCAGTCTTTTTTTGTTGTACGTTATATTATTTTCCCATAAAGTTATGTTCCTAAGTATATAATATGCAAATATATAATCGCAAAATCCATAAAGTTATCCTGACATTATTTTTGTTATGGCCATCCTCCCGCAAAGGCTGAAAGCCTACGGCGCTATAGAAGCGCTATGAGAGGATAAGTATCGGTGCACGTTAGATTTGAAACGCTGCAGGTTGTATCTGTAACGAAACAAAGGAATGCTGGAGGAGACTGGTTCGAGGAGTAGGGACCTCGGCCTCGTGAGGATGAACTCGTAGAGCCTCTCTAGCGTTCATCATTCGGACGACCCTAGCTGTTATTATCCGGGAGGGCTCACTCGAACACAATTCTGTAAAACAGGAACAGATCAGCCACCTTTCTTCGATTTTTAAGGCTATGGAGGTCCTTTTTGAGGTTAAGCGTATCGATTAGTCGAATTGCTCTCTACTGGATAGTGTTGAGAAGCTTTAGAGAGTGCTTCGGAGCGCATCTCCACACATGGAAGCAATACTCTAACAATAGTCGGACCCGTGCCTTGTAGAGCAGCACCAGTTGACCTGGTGTATACATATTCCTGCAGTGGAACAAAACCTCAAGCTTCTGGAATGTCATTTTAGCAATACTGACGACGTGGTCGTGGCAGGACATGTTGTTGTTGATGTTGAACCCCAAAAGCTTGTCGGAAAATGACTCAACTATTGGGTGATCTCCCATTTCCACAGTTGGTAAGCCAACGCGGAACTCCTTTGTCAGTGTCAGTGCTAAAATAAATTACAATTGCATTTTGTAGTTCAATTATGTGGCACCGACTGTAATTTGCACTTGTTGTATTTGGTCATTGTGTAGCACCAAGCCTCACTCCTTACCGACTAACGACACTTTTTTTAAATATTTTCATTCTATACATCTACAATGCTGTAATCGGGTGAAAGATGAATTTAATGTGAAAGGTTTTTTTCCGAAATACCGTTAATGAATTAAATTTATATGAATTTGGTATTGAATAATAAGCAATATCAGCATGATACAAAAAACTTCGTTTAAATAATATCATAGTATGACTTGATATGCTAATAATTCAGTTTCTGAAAATTATATTATTTTTTTTCTGAGACATACAGGATATCTAGTTGGCACATGGTCAAAGTTATGCCACAGCATAATAACTCAAGATGGCGGAAATTACACGCGCATCCCCACTTTTGGAGGGTTTTTTATAGGGATGCTAACGATACTTCGATACCTCTGCACTAATATCGAGTATTTTTGTCATCGATACTTTTTGAGGCATTCCAAGCTGGTATTGATACTTTTGTATCGGTATTGAAAGTATAATTATTGAGGGTTGTAATCAGTTGCACAAAATGCTCTGTACGAACCAAATGCGCCTTTTGGCTAGAAAATATCGAGTTGGTACCGGTATCGATATTTTCATTTTCCCATCTCTACCCAAACTTCACAGCCGTAAAATCATCCATAAATCTCCCCAAGGTCAAATTTGGGAACCATTTTTATATTGGCGATTCCAATTACCGATGAGGGCGCTCGCGTTTATAAACAAACATGGAGGATAGCAGGTATCCTGCACGCTGTGAAACGCTTTTGGAGGAAATGCGTGGCAATGAATGCTTTCATCATAGCCTTTTTTGGAGTGGCAACCATAAACACTACAGTTTGTATTAAACTTGCTAGCCTTTCTTGATTTGAAGCCTGATTTAGATGCCATATTCTTGACAATAGCTTATGAAGAAGGTCCGAAGAAATATTCTAACACACTATATACCAATTAACAAAGCATAAACTCGAAAAGACGACTGAACGAAGAAACATAAACGGCATATAAACGGTTAATGGCATGTTAATTGTGTGTCCTCCGAAATTCGAGTACCTGCTTTGTCAGTGTAGATTTTTGCCGCTAGAGGTCTCATCGATTTTTGGAATTGCCAATAGGAAATCCTCAGAGACATTATGCTGGTTGTTTATTATGCTGTGGTTACGCACTCTGAAGATACACCAATCACAATTAGCTGTCATTTAAGACAGATCGTACCAATGCCTCATTCAATTTTTAACGTGCTCGGAAAACTTCAATTTGTTAACAATAACTCTCGCTATGACTCCTCTAAGATACTTTTCAAGGGGGCTCATGGTTTAAAGAGAGTATGAACTGATTAACATAGTTTTATAAAATGATTGTAATTGAGTGCCGTCAGATTGAGTAACAGATCTTGTACCATATTTTTCGATGAATGCGTCAAGTTGCAAACTACAATGCTTTCCTCTATTTTCAAAAGTACAGGTAATAAACTAATCGGCCTAGGATCAGTGGGCATAGATGGATTAGGTTGCTGCATGCTGTGGCAAAATACGAAGAGCTTTTTTACATATATTAGTAATATGTAAAGAGTGATAAATCAACTGGTAAGTAAACATTGATTATTGTTGAAGATATACCATCCAAATTACATTAGATTAGGTTTGATTCTTTGGCGTAGACTCTGGCCCTCACACTTTAATAGAAGCTTATTGCCCCGTACCTAATAGTCAGGTAAGACAATTTCTGTGCCCTTGATTAGAACCAGGCGATTTCTCCCAATACTATAATAGTCAGTTTCATCATCTTGCTGCGTCAGCACAGAAACAAAAACTTTCTCCTCGCTCCGAGTGCCTCGCAGTCCAAAATGATAAGTCGGGCAGTCTTCTGAGACTGATGGCAAAGTCTACACTCCTTAATTATCTGAGTGTATAGATGTTATGTGAAGTGGCCATGTCCAGTAATAAGATCAATAACTTGCCTTCATCATTCCCCTTGAGCTTCACTAGCCAGCTGGTAAACCTCTCATTTGGGCCTGTAAGCAGCTTTTTACCTAGTTCTTGTCCACAGTAGGCTCGCCATCGTTGGCGATGTTCCTTGTTGGACCGTATTGGTTGGTAGTCTTGTGAGCTTTGGTGATGCCACATCTTGGTTCTGGACTGAAGAATGACACGCTTGCGCCCCTTCTTGTAAGCCCATCAACAGTCACATTGCCACCCATATCTGCATGGCTTGGTACCAACCAAAATGTACAAAGTTGAGTGAATCTAGTGAGCTGACAGTGTTGAAACTGTTCCATACCAGTTTTGATGTAATCTCCCTGGAATCCGAGACCTTTAAGGCGGTCTGGTCGACCGAAAGGATCACAACATCCTTGTTACGGTACCGTCTTTCAAGGCCCAGCTTTGCACAAGCCATAGAATAAAATAACTTTATTTGTCCGTTAACCATATGTCAAATGGATTGGATAAGCCAGAATAGCATAGATACATAAATATAATATAGATACATACATAATGTATAAAGAACGCACATAATACATACAAGTATAAACATAGAATAAAATTTGTGAAAGACAGTTATACAACATACAACAAATAAGCTATATGCAAACACAAGAGTACAGAACAAAGTATTCTATACTGTGAGATAGTTTACAAATTCTTTTAAATCGTAAAAACATTTATTAATCAATAAAGCTTTTAATTTGCTCTTGAATAGGTGTTCACTTACACTGTTTTTCAAATCCTGTGGAAGTAAGTTAAAATAGTGACATCCGGCCAGAATAGGAGACTTTTTGTAAAAACTGTGAGAATGTTTACTAATTACTATGTTATTTTTATAACGAGTGTTATATGTATGCAAGTCATTATGCTTAACATACTTATCCTTATTCTTAAATATGAATAATAATATTTTAAGTAAGTAAATAGATGGAATAGACAAAATTTTATAATTCCTATTCGCAATACCCTACATGAGGCACCAAAGGGTAATTTAAAAATCAATCTCAGTATCCTTTTTTGCAGTATAAATACCCTTTGCATTCCAACTGCCTGACCCCAGACATTTATACAGTAAGAAAGGGTTCGATAGCAGTAGGCGTAGTATACGTCCAGCAACGATTCTTGTTTAGCATGCTACTGTTATTTAATAAGTAATAGCTTTTATTAAGCTTGTTACACACATCGTTAATGTGATAACTCCATGATAAATTACCATCAATTTCAACACCTAAAAGTTTAGTTCTTTCTGATGCAACTATATTGCGCCCTTGGATACTAGCTTTTGGGTTAAATGGAGATCTTTGTTTACTATGGAACTCTATTAAGACTGTTTTGTCGGGATTGATTATTAATCGATTTTTCTCACACCATGCGGTGAACTCATGAATAAGGGTTGTGATTTTTATAAGTAGTTGTGCCATTGATATGTCGCTTAAAACTATAGTGGTGTCATCTGCATACAAAAAGGTTTTGGCGAAAGGTGAGAGATGTAGTGGCAGGTCGTTGGCAAAAAGTAAAAAAATAAGAGGGCCTAGAACGTTACCCTGAGGTGTTCCCCACTTACAGTCAAAAATGTCTCACACTATACTATCCAATTTGATGAAGAATTTTTGATTAGTTAGAAAAGATATTATCCAGTCATTAAGTGGTCCACGTAAACCGTGCCTTTGAATTTTTTCAGATACAAACTCAGCACTTACGGTGTCGAATGCTCCAGTGAGATCGAACATTATAGTCACTACATAGTTGGCGCTGTCAACTTTATCGTAAATGTCAATGATACCTGTTTCAGTCGATCTGCCTGCCCTAAAGCCATGTTGGCAATCGCTTATAATACCGAATTTCATTAAATAATTTTCAATCTGTAACGAAACAACTTTTTCAATGATCTTCGAAAATATACTGAGTAGGGCTATGGGCCTACAATTTTCAATGTCCCGACAATCTCCTTTCTTGTGTATAACTATAATTGAAGCTAGTTTTAGGCAATCAGGAAATATTCCTTCAGTAACAGATATATTAATTACCTCTGCTATGAGTGGTGCAAGAATGTCTACGTTTTCCTTTATGACTGAGATCGGAACCTGATCAGGGCCAGTAGATTTTTTATTTGGTAGTCCCATAATCACATTGGAAACAGTAATTGCATCAACAGGCATAAAGTACATGGACCGTGTTGTAATGGATCCTGTAGTGCAGTGACTACATAAAGTAGCGAATTGATTATTCAGCTTCTCGTTAATAACTGTAGAAATGAAGTTACCGATTGTGTTTGCAATTTCTTGAGGGTTGTTTACTATCACGCCATTATGTCGGATTTCTCTAATATTGGTGCTTTTTTGACACATTTTCCGTTTTTGAGTAAATTCCAAAGCGTTATCACTTTATTTTCAGATTTATTAATGACATTACTGAAATGGTGTGACTTTTCTTGTTTAATACTTGCGGTAACATTTTTTTTTCAGCATTTTATATTTATTATTTAGTTCATCATCATGCACTCTCTTACGTATCCAGCACAGTTCATTAAGTGGTTTTATTTTGTTATTAAGTTCAATTGAGAATACGATTTTTTTGTTGACCTTTTCACCGGCCTTTACTATCTTTGTTTGAACCTGAAATGCTTCGTTGAAGCACCATACAAATGTTTGGAGAAATCTATCAAAGTACAAATCTATGCTGCTGCTAATTTGGGGAAAACTGCTTTGCAACAGAAGATCTCTGAAGTACATGCGAGATTTTTTATTGTATTTTCTATACGTGTAGGTGTATGTCTCATGTGTAGTTTTAGCGGTATCCAAATCGCAGGATACAATTTGACTGTGATGATCCGACAATCCAATATCGGTATTCATTATCTTAACTTGATCAGATGTGTTTGTTATGATATAGTCTATATAGGTTGCACTAGTGCCCACAGAGGTTGTGAACACTAATATGCCATATTGTATATATATTCTACACTATGATGCCATATATTTTATCCTGGAAGACTGTATAGTATGGTTCGGACCTGGGAGATTTGCTCTATACCCCACAGCCGGATAAACCATCTGAAAGAAAGCCATCTGGTGTGTACCAAGCGAGGTCTAATTGCTTGAGAAAAAATATTTACCCATTTCTCCACTCTTCCTTGGAGTCGAGGTCAACTGTAAAATTAGTGTGGAAGACCACCTCCCTGCTTGACCTCAAGTACTGGGCTGTTTGCAACAGCATTCATGACAGAGCAGTGGCCCTTTCTACAAAGGCACTCTCGCCATAAATTGGACAAACTTAGCTGGTAAGCTGCTCTTCCAGCTTCGGCTTTAATAAAAATATCCATAGGCAGGAGCCCCAGAGCAACATCTAGAGTTGCTGAAGCATTGCTTCTGTTACTTTGTAGGCCTTTCAAGTGACACATTTGCCCACCAGACTAGTAAACCGTCGACCTCCTGTATTATTTGATTTTAAGCTTTCTATTACACATGCCATAAGGAAGTCCAGATTACATGTTACTTCTTAAGACAACGTAACCAAAAACTAAATTTTACAACAAACATCTCAAAGCATTTTGGGACGTCCGTACCAATTTTCATTTTGTACTTACTATGTAAGTAGAAGTAAACCCTTATCACGTTTACTAAGTACCTCGGAGAGTTAGGACTGTCAAGTAACTTGATAATTATTATTACAGTACCTCCTCTCTACCTATCAATATATTATGCCTCCTTCCACTGCGATCCTATTGTGTCTAATGTGTCTATTGTGGCTCACACCTGTTTGGAGTCCTCTGTCAAATCCACACCTTCTGACGATGATCGTGTTGGGTGAAATTTCCTTGAAGTCAGTAGGTTTGAGAATCCGAAAATCTGAAGATACCTAGCTCTTCCTAGTAATGGACAGGAACACCACACTTCGCTGTTTCGTCTTTCACATTGCAGAAACGGCTGTCTGCTGTTTGTACCCGAGCTATTTTTCGCAAGTGGTTTATCCAGAAGACAATGTTCTGTCAAAAGACCGACCAGAATAGACAGATCATTCTTCTCCATTCTAGGATCCTCGGGGTCAGGGGGGGCTAACCAGGGGGATAAATGTATGAATACCTTCGATTGTAGTAGCCCTAGTGCTTCTTGCCAGTGGAGGAGTGCTTTCTTCTCTGCCTACTCTGAGATGGTTTTCCTGGCATTGCTTTTCGCAATACCCGCAAATGGTTCTGGTCCTATAAATGCTGATTCGGTTCCTCCTCTTGCAAATGTGTCAGACACAGAGGCGCCGGGTTTTCAAAATTCTCGTGGGTGCTCTGCCTTTTTTAATGACAGAGCCACCTATTTTTTAGTTATTTATATCAGTATTAACTGATCCTGCGTCCGCCGCCTTACCGTTGTGCGTCTTTTCAAACTAAATGCTACGCCGTGCGTAGGCTGCTTACCTTCCTCATGAATCCTTCCATCTATTGGTGAACACCGCACGAAAATCCGTTTAGTAGCTCAAATGATCTAAGGGTACATAACATACGGGAAACGTGTTTTATTTTATACTATGTAGTAATATTTATTAGCCTTACATTTTAGAGGTACCTTATGTGAAGATGGATGAAATTTGGTATTTATATTGATCACGTCATAGAACTGATATAGGTACCAAAAAATACTACTAGCAACCAAATTAATCTTCAAAAACAGCGATAAAGTGAACTTGTTATCTAGGTGGTGACATCTATCGAGAAGAGTTTACAAGGGAAGAAAATCTATGGCAGCGAAGCCCCCCCCCCCCCCCAACTACCCCAATTTCACCCCACCCAAAAAAAGTATAAAATGTTCACGAAACCCCTAAAACGCCTATAAACGAAGTTTGAGCTGTTTCTATATTTTTAGTTTTTTTATTATTGCTGCGCCGCCACTGACACGATTTTTAAAAACCATAAACATTTTCCACCCTCGCCACGGTAATAATACCACAGTATTATTTCATTTCATTGCAATGAAACCAATAGTTCCGACGTTACACAATATAGAACGATCTAAAGCAATATTCGGATGCATACGTCAGAAAATTTTAAGTCCCTTGGTTTCTGTAATAGGCAAGACAATGTTCGCATGGACCTAAAAAAGTGTATTATGCCGCTAGGTTTTTCATTCACAGGTCAGTGGACAGCCCATTATGACTACAACAAAATTTTTCAGTTTTACAACCCTTCAACCACCTCAAATTTACCCCCACCTAAAAAAAAAGTAGAAAATGATCAGGAACCCCTAAAACGCCTAAAAACGAAGTCTGAGCTGTTTTAATATTTTCAGTTTTTTTATTATTGTTGTGCCGCCACTGACATGATTCCTAAAAATAATAAACGTTTTCCATCCCCGACGAATTACAGATAAAAAGCGGGATCTAAATAATATACTTGTTAGAAGCTGAGAATGAAAATTATTTTACATACATAGTTGTGGGTACTAGGCACCCACTACCCCACGGAGTCGGCGCCCCTGGTCAGACAATTCATTGCCTTCCACTCCGCTATGATCTGGACCCCAAACCAATGTTATTTTGTTCCTTGTTCCGAGATCATTCAGGAGATGCATACAGTTCCTTATGGTTTCCAGAGGTTAACAGTGACTTCAGTCCCTGGAAATGTACCAGCTACTTCCGCTCCTGCGCCCAGTTCTGAATTAGAGCCGTCCGTGTATAGCGCAAGATCGGAGGGTGATATGAAACTGTCACTTTCATTCCATTCTTTCTGGGAAAAACATCCTATACCTTATATCGAATATCAACTGAAGCAGAAAACAACAAAAAGTGAGGCAATGCTTATATCTTTTTATTGTTGTTATTATTGTTAAAAGTATTTCAAGGGCGTTGTTCATAATATGCTGAAAATTCGAATCTCCAAATAAATAACATACCTATATTTATGACCCGGATCCGTGACATTTGTTTTTCACAATCACTTACTTCGAGGAAAATTCAGGCAGGGGGCCGTCTCGAGTAATACATAAAAGCAAGATTGTGTAATGAAAACGTGTATTTTATAGAAGCTTGCAAAACGCCTCCATTTATTTTTTTTTTGTTTTGTTAATTAGCTCGAAATAATTAGTATATTCTTTGTTATCGTTTCTTAATCTTATCTGCTGCATTAAAATAAAAACATGAGAATGTATACAACAAACAAAATATTTAACACTTGCTAAATAAGTGCTTGCGTGATTCGGATGATGCAAATAATCTGAATCCGCTTCTTAATATGCTGCAGAACTTTCAGGAGGTTTTGAGTACCCAAAATATTTTGAACGTCTTCCAGACGCCTATATGGTAAGGAGCCATTGATTCATTTTTCTTGGTTTGTAAGTTTACGACCTTTCTGTTTATTCGCTAATAAATTCTTATGATTGTTGTGAGCTTAACGAAATTCCTGCGGCATATTAGGACTGCAACAGGAACGAAAAAGATATATCCAAAGTTCAGTCCATGTGCGACAGAATAAATCTTAAAGAACAAGTACCTACCTCTTGGACCATCTATAGCTCAGAAGGTACGAAAATGAATTTATTTCTTGCATATAGTGCAGAGTGGTCAATTAAGCTCCTCATTTCTAATTTTAAGTTAAGTGGAAGTTTGTTTGATATTGTTTAATGTATCGAGTGTAATTTCTAAATATTTAGGGACTTGTTTATTGGTTCTTCATTATGATCCGTCTCCTCTAAGAACACATCATGGCAATTTTGGCTTTAGATGTGGCTGCTCGGAATAAGTCTGTTGATGCACAGTGACACCATTCTCGCAAGTTTTTCGGATACGAAGTGCGTCTTCTCCAGCACTCCTTATTCCTTGCATTTTCCCTTGTATTATCAGCTGTTGAATGTGGTTTCTTTCCACACGCATAACGTGACCAAGGAAAGAAAGTTTCCTATTTCTACAGTTACAATTATTATCTCTGTGCCTTAGTTCATACGCCTTAATGTTTCAACATTTGTTGCTTTTCCGTCTAAAAAGGTCTGAGTATACGTCTATAAACCCACATATCGAAAGCCTCAAGTCTTCTCACATCAACTTTGCTCGTTATCCACGACTTCATCCCATACAGAAGGATCGAGAAAACGTAACATCTGGTCAATCTGATCTTAAATTTGATGTTCAGATCTGTAGAGCAGAATACTCTTCGCATATTTGTGAATGCAGCTCTATAGCTCGACCTATACTAGATCTTATTCCACGAAAGTGTCCTTTAGTATTGGTCAAAATAGTACCTAGATATTTGTACTCTCTCACTCCCTCGACTGCCTCATTGCCAACAAACAGTCTTCCCTAGCATTTGTATTTTTGATGTAGAGTGAAAGACCTACTTCTTCTCTGCCATTTGTGACCATCATTCTTTGTAGGTTCGTGCTACTCTGGGCTATTACCGAGGTATCATCGCAAAACTGAGGTTGTTTGTTATTTCACCGTTAACCTTTATTCCTGGTGTTTCTTGATATATAGCCTCTTGCATAACTTTATCTGAACAGAGGTTGAAAATCATCGGAGGAAGTATCACTATCTAACTCTTCTTTCGAGTGTTGTCTCGTCTGACGTTTTCTCCCCTATCTAAAAACAGCTCTTTGATTATAATACAAGTTACTGATAATTCTTATGTCGTTGAAGTTACTAAGTATTTCCATAGGTTTGTAGTGTCTCACACGATCAAATCCTTTGTTGCAATCCAGTAATTATTTGTGAGCTAGATAAATATAAAAGGATATTTAGTTTCTATGTGCCAGTCTGTTAGAGGTTCAGTTTTGTTAGCACTAAGTTGTAGACTTCATTACCGATCGTAGAAATAAAAATAAGGTTCTAATGTATTGTGTGAGACTTTCGCGGCCATAATCCGATGAACTGCTGGTTCTTGGGCTGTTCGCCGAACATGTGACATCAGCTTCTGAGGATGCCGACCACTCGTGTTGGCGAAACGTCAAGCAGCGAAGCGCAATGACCCAAGGTGGCGGAGCGTGTCGACGCCGGCCGAACAGCCCGAGAACTAGCAGTTCATCAAAATAAGTATCAGTTCGCGTCATTTGATTTGGGTTCTATACAGACGAACCGTCTGATAATATGATAAGCCGTCACCACCGGCACCGATCGAATGCGTCGTATACCGTTGCTTCTTGTACGAGGATTAATAAAAATATACATGACACATCGCATTATTTTAATGTACGAAGTTTTTTTTTCTATACCCAGTATATCTGACCGCTGATGGTCTGATGCCTTACGTAAGCAGGTAGGTCTACCCTGTATACTGTATAGGAGCTCAAATTTGCTAAGATTTGCTGAAGAAGAGTCCTATCAGAAAGCGAGCGAGAAAGGCAGTGATGAGGGAGAAGCTTAAAATCTTCCTTCTTGTTATATTTATGCTCGGCTATCTAGATCAGTTGTTAATACACGTATATTCTCTGTAATAGATAGTGATTTAAGGCAATCAAACACTCATCAGTTGGCACATCTATTTCTGGACAGCTCTTCTGCAGCACCGAATTGTTTAACTTTTTAGAAGAACCCATCGCGTTTCCTATTAAGTATATATCGGTCCGTCTCTGTCGGTCTGTCTGTCTGTTCGCGTTTTTATAACCTCGTAATCTCAGTAACTGCTACATGGATTGTGATGGAATTTGGGCAGGTATATGCTATGGGGTCGTAGTAGGTTACTATAATTTTTATAATCGGTGCTTAGGCGGCGGAGCAATTAGCAAAAAAAGTATCAAATATGTTTCAAACTTTTGCTGTATTCATAATAGCCTGTCCATTCACCTGTGAAAGAAAGACCTAGTGCCATAATATGCTTTTTAGGTCCATCGGAACATTACCTTGCCTATTACAGGAACCAAGGAATTTTCTAGTGTATATGTTACGCTCAATAGCCGAATTCGGGCAATGCCCGAAAAAAATACGCAGAACTAGTTTTGAGCAAGGAATATTTCCCAAACCCGAAATATTAATTTTATACGGCTATTGAGCATTACCAAATAGGCAGAACTAGTTTTGCGCATCTTGAAATGCACAGGACTAGTTTTGCGCAACTTGAAATGCACAGAACTAGTTCTGTGGTATGGAATGACAACCAAAACCAGCAAAAACCTATCGTTTAGGTTAGGTTAGGTTATGTTAGGTTTCTTTGCCAACGTTCCTGCAATATAAGTACGAATCGTGAAAACGCAAAAAGAGGTTTGGAAGCACAAGCCAATTTGATGCTCACACAATCAAATAAAAAATTTAACCAGCCTCAGTTGGCGATTTATTATTTGTTGGTATTCATTAAAATATATTTAAATTGATTAAATGGGAGAAGCAGAATTTGTGCTGGTCATTCAGAAAATATATAGAACTAGTCATGTGTATTTCAAGTTGCGCAAAACTAGTTCTGTGTATTTCAAGATGCGCAAAACTAGTTCTGCCTATTTGTAATGTTCAATAGCCGTATAAATTTCATGATTCGGGTTTGGGAAATATTCCTTGCTCAAAACTAGTTCTGCATATTTTTTTCGGGCATTGCCCGAATTCGGCTATTGAGCGTAACATATACATACAGTATTAGTATAGATATCTCTATTGTATAAATTGTATAACCTGGAATTGATTTTATTGAAATTTCGACAAAGTATATTACTACAGTGGCAAGGATGGAAAATGCGTATAGTTTTTAAAATCGAATCAGTCGCGGCACAGCAACAATAAAAAACTAAAAATATAAAAACAGCTTAAACTTCGTTTTTAGTCGTTTTGGAGGTTCCTGATAGTTTTATACTTTTCTTTGGGTGGGGGTGGTTGGGGGGTGGGGGTTGTAAAACTGAAAAAGTTTTTGTATTCATAATAGGCTCTCCATTGACTTGCAAAACAAGGACTTAGCGACATAATACACTTTGTTTAGGTCCATCACAACATTGCCTTGCCTATTACAGAAACCAAGGGACTTAAAATTTTCTGATGTATACATACATATGCGAGTATTGCTTTAGATCTTTTTTTATAACCTGAAATTGATTTCAATGAAACTTCGACACAGTTTTAGCGCTGTCGCGAAAATAAAAAAATACGTATGGTTTTTAGAAACCCTGTTAGTGGCGGCACAGCAATAATAAGAAACTAAAAATATAAAAATAGCTCAAACTTTGTTTTTAGGCCATTTGTGGTTGATCGTTACGTTTCATCCAGTTGAACCTTGCAGAATGAGGAATGTGTCATTCTGGTTCCTACAAAAATGCAAGAGACGATTTACGAGACTCTTTGTGTTGGATATATTTTTGTGAGAGCAGGCGGGCGGGCGATGATTTGGTTGCAAGGGGATCTCAGCCTACTACTTCAAGCAATGCGAAAATAAATATGTGTGGGAAGTACTGGGTCAATCAACTTGACTCCATCTTTTAGTATTTAACGGGAGCCATATTGCTGAGAATATTTTTCCATGCCTACTTTTAGAGCGGGTTGCTGTCTATTCAGTGGATTGAAATCAGTTTACGGAAATAGTGTACGGATTTAGTTAAAACGCTTCAAAACAGAGTAAACGTAATGTTTTTGTAGCAATCACTGTGCAATTCCGGTAAATGTCGTCCCGTGTATCATTGATATAAACGTCGACTGTAACTAAACAAGAGCTATTTGTCATACAGGCTGGCTGATATATTGCTTATGACCATTTCTCATTTCTAATCTGGTATGTTTTATGACATGTCACGTAAAAATTTACCACCACTGGTTCTAATATGTTACGTCATGTACAGCTTTGCAACGATGCTCGGTGATATTTGAAATAGGCGGGCTGGACTTCTATACCTATAAGCGCCATTGCATAAGTGGTATTTGAATGTCAGCGATCTGGGTTGGAAATATCTGTATATATTCAAAAAGCATGCCACTGACTCTTATTAGTCCATTCTATATTAATGTTATCAGTGATCTGGAGACACCTCTATTTACTTATTTATTTATGTATTTATTTGTTTATTCACTTATTTATTTATTTAACTATTCATTTTTTTTTTATTTTTTATATATTTGTTTATTTATTCATTCATTTATTTATTTATTTATGGTAAAAATATTATAACACACTCAAAATAATCGAACTATACGAAAACTGTATAAAATATTAAAATTGGAAAGGAAAATGGTGTACCGACAATAATGAACGATATCAAAGATAATTCAATCATTAGCAGTTTCACAGTACAAAAAATAAATAATCAATTAGAATAATTTTTGTTTTTTATAAGGCTAGGCCTTTCACTGTTCGCACAAATGGTTTGTAAGGGCCAAAAATATCTAAGTCAGATAAAATCATTTCACAGTCTGAGGGTCCAAGAAATGAGCATAGAGTATAGCACAATAAGCATAGTAGCACAGTTACTTCTATGGAACTTTTGATGCAATCAATTTATGAGTTCATGAATAAGTACTAGGTTTCTCTGCTTTCATTTACAAGAGAGAGTTGCTGATTGTAGTGATGTGCATAAGTTAGAATAATGAAATTAATTGTCGTAAAAGTTGAAGTTATTGTATCTGCCCACGTCGTCCAGTTGCCACGTGGAGGAGATGCAGCATGCAGAGATTTGTTACTGGATAAGACCCCCAGTCGCCACAAAGATGTAGAAGACTATATGCTCTTCCTCTGCTGAAGGAAAAAACACAGGGTTGATTTGTTTATGCAGGCTGGACAATAAGACCTGGCAGACTACTCCAAGCCCTGGTCCCTGCACCCTGACCCCTGGCCAATGGACCCTCGACCCCAAATGAGACGCGGGGTGTTGGATTATATATGTATTTTTCAGTAATAAGACAGGCAGTATCGCTTATGTATTACTGGCTATCATATTTATCAACGATACAAATGCAACACTGTAGGCCTTTACGGAAACACTGATCTGGATCCGGATAGATCAGTTATATGTCAAACAGCTGTCAAGTGGGATTTATGATTCCATGAATTTAACGGACATCGACCAACGAAAAAGTTGGTTTAACAATAAAAAATGGAGTCAAGTTGATTGACTCAGTACTTCCCATACATAATGATGATACCATTTTAATATTTCCCAAATAGCTTCTGAAATAACCTTGCAACTTAATTATTGCCACCCGGCCGCAAAAACAACATCCAACACAAAAACCCTCGTAAGTAGTTTCTTCCGTCTCCCTCCTTTGGAACTAGGACGCCACAGTTTTTTTCTGCATGCTTCAATTGGACGATGCGAAACGATCAAGAGCCTCCAACTCGTCTAAAAACGAAGTTTGAGCTGATTTTATATTTTTGGTTTTTTGATTATTGCTGCGCCGCCACTGACACGGTTGTTCAAAAACACAGTCCTTTTCGATTTTCGTCGCGGTAATAAATTCTATGTCAAAATTTTAGTAAAATCAATTCAATAATTTTCGCTCTACGCAATATACATAGAACGAAATAAAGCAAAACTCGTATGCACAGATCACAAAATTGGTTTCTGTAATAGGCAAACCAATGTTCGGATAGACATAAAAAAGTGTAATATGCCGCTAAGTATTTCTTCTACAGGTCAATGGACAGACTATTATGAATACAACAAATTTTTCAGTTTTCCAATCTCCCACCACACCCAAAAAAAATTCAAAATGATCAGGAACCCGTTAAACACCTAAAAACAAAGTTTGGTCTGATTTTATATCTTTGGTTTTTTTATTATTGCTGCGCCGTCACTGACACTATTTTTCCAAAACATACGCGTTTTCCATCCTCGCCGCGGTAGTAATTCTGTGTCAAAATTTTATTGAAATCAATTGAACAATTTTCAAGTTACGCGATATCGAACGATCTAAAATAATACTCGTATGTATACATCACAAAGTCCCGTGGTTTCTATAATAAGCATGCAACGTTCGGATGGATCTAAAAAAGTTGTTCATGTCGCTAGGTTTTTCATTCACATATCAATAGACAGCGCTTTACGAATACAACAAATTTTTCAGTTTTACAACCACCCCAAATTCACCCCCACCCAAAAAAAGTATAAAACGATCAGGAACCCCTAAAACGCCTAAAAACGAAGTTTGAGGCATATTTGAAATTTTTTGTTTTTTGCTAATTACTCCGCCCCCGTATAACGATTTCCAAAATTATAGGAACATTACCTACTACGGCCACACAGCATATCGCTGCCCAAATTTCATCACAATCGCAGCGGTTACTGAGATTACGTGGCTAGAAAAACGCGTACAGACAGACCCACAGACCGACAGACCGACAGACCGACAGACCGACAGACCGACAGACCGACAGACCGACAGACCGACAGACCGACAGACCGACAGACCGACAGACCGACAGACCGACAGACCGACAGACCGACAGACCGACAGACCGACAGACCGACAGACCGACAGACCGACAGACCGACAGACCGACAGACCGACAGACCGACAGACCGACAGACCGACAGACCGACAGACCGACAGACCGACAGACCGACAGACCGACAGACCGACAGACCGACAGACCGACAGACCGACAGACCGACAGACCGACAGACCGACAGACCGACAGACCGACAGACCGACAGACCGACAGACCGACAGACCGACAGACCGACAGACCGACAGACCGACAGACCGACAGACCGACAGACCGACAGACCGACAGACCGACAGACCGACAGACCGACAGACCGACAGACCGACAGACCGACAGACCGACAGACCGACAGACCGACAGACCGACAGACCGACAGACCGACAGACCGACAGACCGACAGACCGACAGACCGACAGACCGACAGACCGACAGACCGACAGACCGACAGACCGACAGACCGACAGACCGACAGACCGACAGACCGACAGACCGACAGACCGACAGACCGACAGACCGACAGACCGACAGACCGACAGACCGACAGACCGACAGACAGACCGACGGAAATGAGTGACGTGGATTTTCGTTATGTAGACCTGCTAAGACGCCCAAAAAGCGTATCATCTCAAAATCGAAAATTTTCGCGATCACAATAATCCCCTCACCTATCGGTGTGGGAAGTAAAACAGATGGTAAAGTAAAGCAGCTACTGATCTGAACCCGATCAGTTGGATTCGTTCGGAAAGTGATCTGGTATCGGTCAGAAATAGGGTAGTTCACTCTTGTACAGTAAGTGATTGCGATTGGATGATTCAGATCAGTAGCTGCTTTACTTTACCATCTATTTTTTATTGTTAAATCAACTTTTTCGTTGGTCGATGTCCGTTAAATTGATGGAATCATAACTCCCACTTGACAGCTGTTTGACATATAACTGATCTATCCGGATCCAGATCAGAGTTTCCGTAAAGGCCTAATATGTGCATTGATATTTCAGAATGATCGACAGCTAAGAATCTAGTATACAAAAACAAAAGCTATTTAATTTCTGTCTCTGCTGTCAAACAATGTCACTCATTGAAAATAACTTTTCACGCTTATCAAGATCACAGAGGTGGCGAAGACAGACAGATACATACAGGGTGTTCATTTGAAAATTGCCAACCCCGGATTTCTTGAAAACTGTCGACCAAAAAAAAAACGCCGAGACACATCAAAAGATTTGTCAAGGGGGACAACTTTTCAACTAAAAACTACTTCATCCCCTTGTACCCTCTTGCCTCCAGGATCATCCTCTTAAAAAATTTAAATGACAAGGGGTATCGAGTGATACCTTGTTTTAAAGGTATGTCGAAGTACCTTATTTTGACGTTTGATTGGCTACGATTTACTTTAGGGTACAGCCGCTAGGTGGCGCCCCTATATATAAATCGAAAGGGCTCGGGGTGGGGAGCAATAATGTCCCCGGCGGGCACAACACCCGGAAACGAAAGACAAAAAAGTTATGGAGGAAACAATTTCCCATGTTAAGTCTATGGGAATTTTTCTTTCTCGTTAAAAGTGAATGAAATCTTCCACGTAGGTTAGGTTAGGTTGGGTTAGGTTAGGTTATGTTAGGTTATGTTGCTTTTTTCTTACATAATAAATAAAATAAACATGTTCCTCTTGATTCCAATGACTTTTAATGAGAAAAATTTTTTTTCGAAAAATTCCCAAATTGTTTCCTGCATAACTTTTTTGTCTTTCGTTTCCGGGTGTTGTGCCCATGGACATTATTGCTCCCCACCTCGAGCCCTTTCCATTGACATATAGGGGCGCCACCTAGCGGCTGTATCCTAAATTTTCGAAAAAAATCCCATACACTTAACATGAGAAATTGTTTTCTCCATAACTTTTTCATCTTTCGTTTCCGGGTGTTGTGCCCGGGGACATCATTGCTCCCCACCTCAAGCCCTTTCGATTGACATATAGGGGCGCCACCTAGCGGCTGTACCCTAAAGTAAATCGTTACCGTTTGATTTTTTTATATCGGTCAATAGGTTTTCGAGAAAATTAGAATCTGTATGTATCTTAAGGGTCTATATTCCCGTGTTAACGAGAAGGCCTGTACCCTTTCTCCAGTATGTGTGTCTAAAATGAGGGGAGATAAGTCCAAAAATCCAAATGTAAGGGCAAAATGTCCAAAGGTAAGGTCCAAAGGTCGCCATAAAAATGAATTTCGCATTTCGAAGCTCCTGACGTTACCTTTAAACTTACAGCAATGACTCAAAGAGCAAGTTGAAGAAGAAAGCTTGCGCTTGTGCAACTATTTAGCCTTTTTTTAAAATCGTGTTTGGTTGTTAAATTACAGGCATTCATAGAGTGTACGATTTTGCATGGCGAGTTTTTTTGCACATTAAAAAACTTTTTTGAGAAAATCGAAACTAGTTGTCATTCATGAAAGTCTTAGCTATCGCCTTCTGAAATATTATATATGTAGTTTAAAAATAGATTGAGTTATGCGAGAAATTGTGAGTCCGTGTTTTACATGGCAAATACGTATCTATAAATGTGTGTATCCAGGCCCCTTAAAATTGAATAATCGTTAAAGGATTTAGATAAACTACAAATAATATGAACGGTAATATGATGTACAATTTCAACAGTTACACATACATGAAATTGTTTTGATAGCATACACTTGTAAGGTGTTAATTTTTAGGTGGAGCTGTTTGCATTACGAAATACCTCGATAAATCACAAAACTAATTCGCTAACAGCTAGCATCAGATCCCGAGATAAACATTTTATAACCAATTTTCGTCATGGTTAAGATCGATATTATATTTAACGGTGTAGAACATAATCACCTATCCGTCTGTATATTAATGTCAGCATGCAGATGGTAGATGCAGCTACAGTCTATGATCGACCATAATCACTTTTATTAGTAATTGCCGTTGAAATGAATATGTATGCTGAACTCTTTTAAAAAAATGGTACCTTGTATGTACATAGCAGTCCTCGATTCTATGCTCCTTGACATTTTCGTATTACAAATTAATTTATAAAATAGATACTTTGCTGAGTGTGAACTATATACTTAACTTAATAAGGTTAATATAGGATAGGTTCTCTAATAGCTTCGGTTAGTAAACTAAAAATGCCATGACTTGCATCTAGTAGCTATACCTACATCAGAGTACCAAGTACGAGAAGCTTGGGCCGCTCATTTATATCGAAACGTCTTTTGAAAAACAAAGGAAGTAGGGGTGCGGATCTGTTCACACCCACATTTCCATTGTTTATAACCTCTAGAAAAAGATCTACTAAAACACTCCCAACATAATTGCAAAACTGAAAATCAGAAAAAACAAAGTTTTAGTAGCTTTGGTAATAGCCTCATTCTCAGAATACTACCTTTCCATCCCAATTTCAGATACTTCGTGTCCCCGCTAATGGTGGAGGATCAAACAAAAATCATTTCAAAAGCAGAGTTATAGCATATGTCAATTTTCAACAGACAGACGAAAGACCACAGACGAATGAATAGACAAAAAACAGACTGACAGGCCGATGGAAAAAGTAACATGATATTTTGCGTTGGAGATATCTGAAATATGCAGAAGTAAAAAATATGGACTGTTTCAAGTTCAAAGTTTCATTCAATTGCAGTACTTCCACCGCCTATTGACCAAGAAAGTGGAAGCAACTAGCACTGAATGTCAGCAATGGTTCTATTAAACCATCCGTTGTCAGGAGTCAAACGTCTAGGCATGGGTTTGGCCTAAAGTAGTCTCTGTTTCCATTACGGGCCAGTTTCGCCACCTTCTGATAAGTGTCAGATAGCCTAAACGTACGTTTTTGTTACTTTCGTACTCATGTCAAGTGACAAAGACAAAATATGTAGATAAGCTCTCTGACACTTATCAGGAGGTGGTGGAATTAGTGCTTATACTCCTATTGCCAACAGTCTCAGTATTTCTGCATTACTTTATGCAGTTTTATATTAAACTAGTTTCATATGGTAAGAATGCTTTTGTCCTCTCGTTCAATTGGACTTATACGAGTGCATGGTGGAATATCTTTCTGAAGAAAGACAAATTGACCCATTTCCAACGCAGAAGAAGTAAAACTACGAATTTGTCAAAATTGAGTAGATTTCATATCTGCTCTAAAAACAAATCGCCATAATTAAATTAAAAAAAAACAATATTCGGACAGATGCCAGATAGTAGTCACACAAAATCAATATAAATCAATCAATATTAGCTACAAGTCAGACGGTGGCCGGTTTTTCAAAAATGTGCAAGGAATGTGTAGGCTCGCTAGAGTAAAGCGTTAGTTATACATATATAGGGACTTGGGAAATTATTACCGGATTTATTTTTTAAATAAAAAATATTGTCACGAAGGCCGCTTCTTCGTCACTGCTGGGAATCAAGCTCGACGTCCTTTTCACCTTTCTACTTCACAACTGAACAAATCATTTAACCTTATCTCAACCTCGAGTATGATACTACCCTAAGGTACTACCCCTTCAGTTTTAAAGGCGCGTTTGTTTATTCGTCACAATTACTAGAGAATTCTAGATTCTACACCTTTTCCAGCGGTAGTTTCTAAAACGTCAAGTGATAATTCGAAAGGGTCAAGTTAATTTTCCAACGTGTTAATTGTGAATTCAAACTGAGGGGTATAAATTACACCTAACAGTTTGTAATTACAAGTGACTAGTTGGAAAATTAACTTGACCGTTTCGAATTATCACTTGACGCTTTAGAAACTGCAGCTGGAAAATTTGTAGAACGCACATCTGACAGTCATCTGACAGTCTAGAAATATCCAGATCATTCGATGACGTTAACACATCTAAATTCTAACCTATTATTTTAACAGTAATGTCATTCAAGACCACATACACAAAACATCAAAACTATATACAGTACGTTACAATATGAATTGCTTGAATTCGTGCAGCTCCGCGGCAAAAAAGTTCTGATCACTATAATATATAGGTACTTTAACCAATTCCTAAAAAATAAGGCAGGTTCTGGAACTAATTATAAAATTTGTATTCAAAAGAATGCTATTCGTAAAGTAAACCATCAAAAACATTTAGTAATGACATTTTCTACATTGTTCCAAAAACATTATTGTTGAGCTGACAAAAAACAGAAACAACCAATAGAGCGTAAAGATATTTTGACGGTTTCCTTACCCTCTCAATATTTCTCCTACACCCAATTTCTCCCATTTTCAAAATTTTCAGATAGCTCAAAATCTATGTAGATTTACAGAATTCGTATTCTGCAAATAAATGATCTCTAACCTAAGTATGAAACTGTAACACTTAGCACCCGGCATTATAATAGCATTTTAGTATTTTATATCCATTATCTGTTCTGTAAATCTATGTTTTATCGAAGTTTATGTATTTTTACATGTTTCTAAAAAGATTACTCGTGCAAACACTAATTGTGTGCACTAATAAATTGTTTATTATTATTGTCATTCAAATTAGGCGTGATAAAACTAATAAAGGGTGTTCTAATTCACGTAATTATTAAAGTTAAATTAAAATTAAAGCAGTTTTTCACGGTAAAAGCCAAGTGGAGATATATCCTATCTCTGTCATTCTTTCTCTCTCAAGTAGCTTTGATTATGCCATTGAATATTGATAGACACAATTACCAATTACAAATGCTTTGGCTCACCGACTGGTTAGACTTAAGAATCATCACGTAGAAATTGCATTTATGACCACTTGTGGTTTTCGTAATTATAGATGAACAAAGATTAGTTGAGTAATGGACGCGATGCATGCCAGTGCATTTTTAAGAGTCATTCATGATATTCAAAAGGTCATTAACATTATGTCTGTTGTTGATAGATCTAATACTTGTGATTATTAATGGAAGTGTCTGTATTGAATAATTCTGTCAAAGCTTCCCACAGTCCATATAAAATAGGTTCAGTGACCTTATTCGAGCAATATAAGGATTAAATGTACTCATAGGTAAATATCGTTACGCATTTTCAATCCCCTCCTTGCTTTCCCTTTCAGCAAAAATAATTATGTAAATAGATATTATACCTAATGTATGTCAAGCAGAGAAGCTCATAGTCAAGTTTACTTGATTTCGTACTTTGCAAGAACCCTTGCAATCATATTGCGTAAATATCTAAAAATTGTATTTCTATACTTTTAGTATATTACTATGATGTTCTAATATAATCCATAAATGTTTGCTAACAGCAAAAATTGAGTTAAACACTTTGATATCATAGATATTTTAATCTGTTTTGGCCAACCGGTATGTTACATTTGTCACTTTTTGTTTGCTAAAACTAGACTCTTTCTAAAAGGATCTCTGGCCACTACCCCCCCCCCCCAAATAGACTTAATTCTTCCTTAAAATAGCATGTTTCTACCTGAATACTTGTGATGATAATAATAATAATAATAAACTCTGTACCTCATAGCTGGCCAGCGAAAACTCTTCAAATATATAAAATCAACCCGGGGCTACGTGAGTTTCTTATAAGAACCATGGAGACATGGCGAACCAGCATACATCTCAAAACCCAGGACGGCCATATCAAGACGGATGAGCTACACATAAGACGCGGCATCTTCCAGGGTGACTCTCTCAGTTCACTGTGGTTCTGTCTCTGTCTGAATCCGCTCTCCAATGCACTTAACAACACAAACTGCGCTTTCAACATTAGACATGACAAATTAAATCAACACAAAAACAATCATCTCTTCTACATGGATGATATAAAACTATATGCCGCCAATGAAGTACAACTGAGAGAGTTAATCAGAATAACAGAAGCTTGCTCGTCAGACGTCAGGATGGAATTCGGAATGAGTAAATGCAAGGTTCTCCACATCAGCAAAGGCCAATGGAAGGACCACCCCCGGCAGGAAACAGTAACTGGCCAAACACTAAACAACATGAACGAGGACGAAATTTACAAGTACCTGGGCTTCAATCAGAACGTTAAAATAGACCACACACAAGTCAAGGCACAACTAACCCAAGAGTTCAGAGATCGCCTTATTAAGCTAGTTAAAACCAAATTGAATTCCAGAAACTTTACAGAAGCATCATCGAGTGGTCACACACTGATATAGAAAGCATCCACATCCTCATACGGACGGAACTCACGAAACACCGAATGTCACATCCGAACGCATGCAAAGAAAGGCTCACCATAGACAGGAAACAAGGAGGCAGAGGGATTACAGATATACTCGTACAGTCGCTTCGCACAAGACAGATAAAGACACTCAGACATTTCTCTCAAAACGAACAAACAAGCTTACATCGAGCGGTAGTAAAATCAGACAAAAACTATACACCACTCAACCTATCATGTCCAGACTACGTCGCAGACACACACAATCCCACACAATCACAACAAGAAAAAATAAGCACCTGGTCGCAGAAACCACTCCATGGCAAACATAGATACCGTATTACGCAAGACCACATAAATGAAAAACAGTCATACACCTGGCTGCAGGATGGCCAACTCTTTCCAGAAACTGAGGGGTTTATGCTTGCTATCCAGGACCAAGTTATTGCGACGAGAAACTACAAGAAATACGTAATTAAAGATCCATCCATAACAAACGATACCTGCAGAAAATGTCAACAACAAAAAGAAACAATAGACCACATAACAAGCGCATGCAAAACTCTCGCAGGAACTGAGTACACGGCTAGACATAACTCAGCAGCCAAAATCATACATCAAGCATTAGCCACAAAAAAACAAACTAATCGAAAACTCCGATCCATATTACAAGTATACACCAACATCAGTACTCGATAACGATCACTACAAACTATACTGGTATGTTGAAATACACACAGACAAAACCATCATTGCAAACAGACCAGATATAGTATTTCAGATAAAGGCAGACAAAGTTACCTACTTAATAGATGTTGCTATTCCCAATGATGTGAATGTTCAAAACACCTACGCTGGGAAAATATCTAAATACACTGACCTTGCCATAGAAATGAAGCGAATTTGGAAACAAGATAAAGTTATTATTGTCCCCCTCATTATGTCGGTCTCAGGCCTCACAGCGAACACATTTACACAACACCTACAACAGTTAGGCCTGGACGAAAGTTTACACAAAATATTCCAAAAGTATGTAATCCTTAAGACCTGTAATATAGTACGATCTTTCCTAAATTCCGATCAGTAATAGTTCAGGTGTTGACTTGGCCTAGCCCGTCAACACTTGTCGTCACCGCAGTCATGCGAGAGAAGCTTGAAAAAACATAATAATAATAATACAGACATCAGTTTCCAAACGCACAATAATGCAGACTATAATTTTGAAATAGATTTTGGCTTGTTTATTTGAGTATCGTTAAAAATATCTGGATTCAAATCTTCACAGCCGGGTCGGAAAACAGAATTCAAAAAATATAATAATATTAATACTCTTTATTCCACCGTTAAACATGGAATATGATTAGTTCAACAATTTAGAATTGTGCATTTTCCTTTATCATTGGCCCTTAATATTTCATCACCTATTGTAGTTGTAGTAATCGAGAAAATAATTTTGCCAATTTGAACCTCATCCACAACTTTAAATTTCCGGAGGGGAGTCTCAGCTTCCCCGGGGATGACCTCTGAACCCCTTGTGTTAGTAGGAGGCCTATGATACCCTGGGCAAGACAGACAAACCTAGGAGAGCCTAACTCCAACCCGGTGCGTCCCTATGGCTGATGGGGGGCTATGTGCGTTTATGCGCGCATAGTTGTGCTTCGGCACTCGTGGACCAAGTAGGCAAGACATAGAAGGGATGCGGCTATGTCTTCACTGGGTCGTTGTTTTATGGTATCGTACACCATACTACAATGACACAGACAGTCACCTAGGTGACTACTGCGTCTAGGGGGGGGGAGCACGGAGGAGGAAGACGACGACCTGGCTATGGACACGGAATTAGCTATGGACTAAGAAAGTGACTACGACCTGGACCAACTTGATGACGACACGGCTATGATCTGGAAATGAACTCAACTCAAGGTGTCAGGCGACCCGTGCCGAGGAGTGCGTGGCGGTAGGGGAGTACCGTCTCAAACGGAGCCTCTGAGATACCTGGCGACCTCTCAGAGTAACCAGCCTTGCATCCGTGCAGGGGGCACCGCGGATGTGGACAGTGTATTTCCCCCATACTCGTGGGATCAAATATGGATCATCTAAACAAACAAGACGTACAAGACGTGGAAGTAATAGTGGGCGACCAGGCCGTTAGAGATGTAGGATGTACAGCAGGCAACCAGGCCGCAGCTTCGAATGCTTCTGGAAGAAAGGACCCGCTAGGCGGTAAAATATCTAATCCCTTCATGAGAAGAAATATTATTCAGAGGAGCCCACCGAGAGGCAGATCATGCTCTGTATCAGAGGTAGATTTGACACCCCTTTCGAAGGCAGGAGAAAATCCCGCTAAACGGAAAAGAACAGAGGGGGCATCTGAAGAGGCAGACGAGAAGCTATCTCCAATCATGAGGAAGTTAGTTGAAAAGTTAGAAGGACTAAAGGCAGAGTTCAAGATCAGTGTAAACACCAAAACCACTATCAGGAAGGGAGTCGAAGATATAAGCAGATTAGTGCACAAGCTTATAGACATAGATCCATCGGCAGGCACATTAAGAGCACCACCTGAAGGAAAAAATCAAGTATCCCAAGCTGTGGAGGTGAAGAAACAAGTAGCAACAGTAAGCGTCAGCACGCAAACGGAGGGCGTGTGGCATAGGAAAAAAATAAGTCAGGAAGAAGAGGCTTCACAAATCAGGGATGCAATTAATAACAGTAAAATAGACGACTTTGAGGCATATAAGCAAATAGCTCAAAAAGCGTGGCCAGAAAGTGCTTATGTGAAGGTACAGGAGGTCGAAGGAAACCCAGTATGGAAAAGGACCGAGGAAAGGGATCTGGTACTATGTACACAGGCCGAACAGGCATACGACAGGGGTATCAACAAGATCTTCCGCATGAGATATCCGGAAATAGAGCATCTTGGATTGGACGGAGATAAAACTGAGGGCTTCTCTTACATAAAGTACGAGACTAACATAGCAAAAAGCAGTGGACCTGCGGAACGCAGCAAGAGCTATGTGTTCAAGGTTTTACTCGCCAAGGATGAAGCTATGGCTTTCACAAACATGGTGAAGCTGAGGGAGACTCTGACGCAGGAAAATCGCGCCTGCATTGCTGTCCCTACACCGGACCTTGCGCAGAAAGAAGGCCTCAAAAAGTTATTAGAGTTCGTTTTCTCCAAGACGCAGATCAACGTCATGCTCTACCTACCTCCAGGCAAGGCTGAAAAAGTCATGGTCAAGGGAGGAGACAGGAACAAAGCCACCTCAGCAACAAAAAACAGGAATACAGAGGCTGTGATTGTCGCTGCAGATGGGCTAGACTACGCCCAGCTTCTCAGGAAAGTTAAAGAAGATGTGAAAGTAGAGGACTTAGGTGTAACGGTTAATAAAGTTCGACAGACAAAGAAAGGGGAGCTACTGTTAGCAGTTCCTAAGGAGGGTGGTGGCGCTGAACGGTTGAGAGAAGCGATCAGTAAGCTCAATGTGACCGGTATCTCGGCTAGAGGTGGAAGTCGAGTCACACTCCATATCCGTGGCATGGACGGAGTCACCTCGATGAAGGAGGTGGAAGATGCTCTCCGGAAAGCTGCATCAGATAGGGGGAACGAGGTAACGGTGAAGTCTCTTAGACCTACAAGATATGGAAACCAAGTAGGGACTGTTATAGCCTCGAAGGAAGCAGCTTCAAGACTGTTAAGTATAAGTCCTATAAAAATAGGTCTAGTCAACTGTGGCATTGAAGAGAGAATCAATGTCCAGAAGTGTAGCAGGTGCTGGGAGGTAGGACACTCGGCCGGCAAATGCAAAGGGGTGGATAGGACAAACCGCTGTCTGAACTGTGGTCGAGAGGGGCACAAAAAGGCGGACTGCACAGAGGAGGCCTATTGTCCCATATGTGAGCAGTCTGGGCATAGAGCTGGCTCATATGCATGCCAGACATACAGGCATATTCTTAAGCGCCGACAGATGGGAGCCAGACGTAGGATAGAATCGACCGGATCATCCAGTAATGATCAGAGTGCTTCAAATAAACCTCAATAGGTCACGATCGGCGCATGACATGGCCCATGCGACGATGATGGAAAAGAATGCTGACATCCTTGTAACATCGGAACCAAATCGAAAGATAAGTACACATTCTAAGTGGCACACAGATGAAAACTACGATGTGGCAGTTTACATAAGAAACAAAAGTATCACTGTAACATCCATACGGAAGAAATCTGGGTTTCTGTGTATACAGCTCAAGGATGTAGCGATGTATTGCTGTTACTGTTCACCAAACATACCCTTTGTAGAATATGAGGCCTATATAGAGGCACTCTGGCAGGACCTAGCAGCACTAGGAAAAGAAGCCATAGTTATGGGGGATCTAAACGCAAAAGCTGTGGACTGGGGCTCTCCAACTACAGACCGAAGGGGTGCCGTTCTGTGCGAGTGGCTGGCCGCCAGTAACATGGTGGTCATAAATGACGGACTCCAGCCAACCTTTTGCAGACGCAACAGCTGCTCCTATATAGATGTCACTTTTGCAACCCAAGGAATTGCCAGAGAAATACACAATTGGGAAGTGTTGGAAACGGAGTCTATGAGTGATCACAGATACATCTGTTTCGAAATAACAACTAAAGCAAAAGGCAGGAGATCAGTAAGTGAATGCCACATGCCCTTCATTCACACGAGTAAGGCAAAGAGTATGCTGGCGCAGAGGTTAGCTACATTAGAGGTCAATAAAGAGATCTCAGTGGACCAGTACAGCGCATTTATGGACAACGTAATCAAGGAATGCACCGTCAGAAGAGGCAAAAGGATAGCCAGAGTCCCTTATTGGTGGACGGACGAGATAGAGGAGGCAAGGCGGAGATGCATCTCCAGTAGACGGGACACACAGCGAGCAAGGCGCAGAGAAAGGAGTTCCCAAACCGAAGGTAACATGTTGCACGATGAATACACCAGAAATAAGAAGCATCTCCATAGGTTAATAGTCAGAGCTAAAAAAATGCGGTGGCAGGAACTGTGCGATGACCTAGAAAACGACATCTGGGGAGAGGGCTATCGAATAGTCACAAAAAAGCTCGCGGCAAACGCGTCATCATACAACATGGAGCCTGAAAGGAAGGTAGAGATTGTGCGACAATTATTTCCAAGTCGTCAGGACCACTGGACTGAGGAAGCAAAAGTCTGCAACTGCCCACTGTTCACAGTGGAGGAGCTCAGAGAGGCCGGAGATAGACTGAAAAGCCGGAAAGCACCAGGTCCAGATGGAGTTCCCCCAGAAATGGTTAAGGAATTGATATCCATAGCGCCCAGTGTAATATTAGGAATGCTAAATACTCTGCTGAAAACGCAAGATTTTCCAGATAAGTGGAAAACGGCCAAAGTAGTGTTAATCGGCAAAGGTGGAAGACCTCCAGAAATGGCATCATCCTATAGACCCATATGTCTTTTAGACACAATAGGGAAATTGTTTGAGGTCATGATTCGCAGTAGACTGGAACTGGAGCTGGAAAAAACTGTAAAGCTATCAGAAAATCAGTTCGGCTTTCGGCAAGGAAGATCAACGATGGATGCCGTCAACAAAGTCCTGAAATTTGTAGAAAATTCTGCCGGGAAGTGGAGCGTGCTGGTTACGCTTGACGTGCGTAACGCTTTCAATACGGCCTCGTGGAGCAGGATTATGTCAGAACTGAGGCGCCGTAATATACCAACTTACCTGTCCAACCTAGTTAGCAGCTACTTCAAGAACAGGCTTATTAAAGTTGCAAACAGAGAGCTGCAAATGACTACGGGCGTTCCGCAGGGGTCCGCGCTGGGGCCGCTTCTGTGGGACGTACTCTACGATGGGGTTTTGAGGATAACTTTACCTTACAACTGTTTAACAGTGGCTTTTGCGGACGACCTGGCCTTGATCGTTGCAGCAAAAGATGAGAGGGAGCTGATCAGCAAAGTTAACAGTTCTCTCAAAAAAATAGATAGATGGATGGTAGAAAACCAACTAGAATTGGCGCCTGAAAAAACAGAGGCTGTGATACTGCGCGGATCGCGAATAAAAAGGAGGCTGGTGAGCTTCGAAACTCGAGGCGTAAGTATCTACCCAAAGAAAACGGTTATTTACCTGGGCATAACAATCGATAGTGAAAGGTGTTTTCGGGACCACATCCAAAGAGTCACTGATAAGGCACAGGCAAGGGTAGCCATGCTTTCTCGCCTGATGCCAAATATTGGAGGACCAAGCAGCAGTAAAAGGCTACTACTTAACAATGCGGTCCAATCAGCAATACTTTATGGAGCTCCAGTGTGGCGCAGAGCGCTCAAAAGGCAGAGGCATCGAGACACCTTGGATAAAGCACAAAGAAAATGCCTACTTAGGGTTGCAAGTGCCTATCGCACAATATCTACCAGGGCACTGCAGGTGATCACAGCGACTCCACCCCTGCATTTGCTGGCCGAGGAAAGAGCTGACATATATTACTCAGAAGGAGAGCTGGCAGAGAGGAGAAACGCCGCTAAAAGTGCGACCATGGAGAGATGGCAACAGATCTGGAATGACACTACGGAGGTGGCCCAGTGGACCAAACGGCTCATACCGACGTTAAAAGAATGGGTCGAATGCAAGCATCGACAGACATGCTACTTTTTAACGCAGGCACTGTCTGGGCATGGGCCTTTTCGGGCATACAGAAAAAGGATAGGGAAGATAGTAGATGGAAAATGCCTACATTGTGAAGCAGAAGATACGGTTGAGCATGCTCTGTTTCAGTGTGATAGATGGAGGCCGTACAGGCAGGAGGCAACTCGAAAAGTGGAGAGTGACTTGACCCCAGAAACAATGGTCCCACTTATGCTATCAAGTGTCGAAAAATGGAAAGCCGTGCATGAACTGGCAAGGAAATTACTGTCTGCAAAGGAAAAGGAAGAGCGAAGAATAGAAATGGCTTAACATACACACACACATATATATATATACCTCATCTTGCACTGAGAAGAATATCGAAACACCCGATGATGCCCGGTGTAGGAAGAGAAAGAGCAGATGAGAGGAGCAGAGGTTTTTTACTGGGTAGGACCCCCAGTCGCCGCAAAGAGCGGTGCGTGCACCGAAACTACTAGAATATACTTAGAACAAACCATCATGTTTTTCCTCTGCCGAAGACAAAAAAAAAACAACTTTAAATTTGAAATCAGAACCTACAAAATTTCTGTTAGGTTCTGAGGTTTCCTTTTAAGACAATTTGGGGAACAGAACTAATAAAATGATTGTTTATGGTATTTGCATCTTTTTTTATGCAGATTATTCAAATCTTGAAGTATCTTTAAAATAGATTAGAGTCAACTAATCTAGATCAGCTCGATTCATGGAACTTAATAATTCAAGTTCTTCCTTGAAGTATGTAACGATGATGTTCCAGACCATTATTAAATATCCAATGTTATTTACTACCGTTCTGCTCAATGTACTAGAATGAGAACACACATTTTAAGTTTCTTAAGAACAGTCCATGACATTACAGAAATAATTAAAAAATTCTTTCATACAACGAACGTGACTTCTCAGAACAAATTCGCCTTAGATTCTTAATGAGTTGTTGTAATTAAGATTATTCTACAATAGCTACCATGCCGCTCTTTCAAAATGCATGCTATTTACTTTCAGCGATGACTGTATTCGAATAACAAAGTTGTTAAGTAACACTTCGATTGGTCTTTTCACCGGAATGTAATTCTAATATATTTTTTCGATTACTGACACTGAAAGTTTTTTATGCACCAAACACTATAAAATATAACTTCTAAAAAACTGATTTTCACTGGATCGGCATTGTAAGGTCAAATTGGCTCTGTATTTATTACCTTTAATAATATCGGTATTCATCTAACAATAGTCCACTGTTGATCATTTTACATAGTTAAAACGCGCCTATCAATGTTAATAAGGAGCTTATTTCGGGGAATTGTAATCTCTAGTAGCAATATAATGATGTTTAAACCACTTTACAGAACTTCTTCTTCTTCTTCTTCTTCTTCTTCTTCTTCTTCTTCTTCTTCTTCTTCTTCTTCTTCTTCTTCTTCTTCTTCTTCTTCTTCTTCTTCTTCTTCTTCTTCTTCTTCTTCTTCTTCTTCTTCTTCTTCTTCTTCTTCGGGTTGTCTATGATTTAGCTTTTATTGAGTAACATGTTACAATGGAATACTCGCCATAGTTCCCAATGACAAAGCCGTAGCATGTTCTAAGATGAGTACAGCTAATTCCAAAATAGAAGTCCTACACAGACCCACAGACCAACAGAGAACAACAATCAACAGCAGAGAACAAAACAAAGGAGAACAACAGACAACAGGAAATCCTAGTTGCGTTGTGAAAAGACACACCTGGGAATGCGTAAATGCATTTTACGAGTTCACAACATGTGATTAAATTCAACGTTGGTCAAATAATCTACTGAATGAAAAAAAACGTGATCCCACCGAGCATTGCGTTAAGATGGAAGAAACTAGCTATCCGTACCGTTCGTCCGATGCCGATTTATATGCGCGTACCTTTAACGGGCTTTTGTTTATTTTTCATGGCCTGCTAGGTTGCTTACACGCAGGAAAATTGATAAACACCAATTTGACTGAAAATTTGAAATAAAATGAAAACCAAAAAGGATTGATATTGAGAACCCTATATCGTTAGAAAGGTAGTCAAATTTGATTCTATAAACTAAAATAGGGATTTCTATATTTGAAAAAACAAGTTATCTGCGATTGAAGTTTACTAAATTAATCTACTGATTTCTCCAACTACAAAAAGAATTCAAGTTTTACCGTCTGAACTAAGGTGACGCGTTTTATGCTTGGTGATACCGCAAAGTCACGGCCTTCTAGGTGTTATAATCGCTGCGATATTCAATTTCCTTCTAATACCTACTTATACCAAAAATGGTGATTTGCGCCCAAAATATTCGTTTAAAGTTCCATTCCATGTATGATACATAAAGCCACTTTAGAATACACCAGGGAATCCAAATATGCAATAATATATAGGGGGTTCTATTCAAAAAAATGTAAGTTTGATATGAATCACTCTGTATAAACGTCAAAATTTAAGTCAAAATATTTTTACGTTATAGCTCTCAAGGGTTCCTACCATGATTAAGAAACAGATTTCTAAAATATGTTTTAGTAAGCCCACAATCTTCCATCCACTCACTATTGGCCTACCCTGTATATGTAATATTTATAATACCTCGATGGGATCCTTGCCTGAGTCCTCCTCCATAATTCCATAATCCCAAAACGATCGCCCGCCATGCATCAAGACATTATTGTATTCCTAGCCTACCTGCCTAGGGGATTGATGTTTTTCCTCAGACAGTAAATGACAGTCCAAAGCTCGCGTTACCATACTGTCTCTAATCTAACTTTCATTTCAATCACAGCTCTGTGGTGATTAGGATTTGCCTTCGCGGCTAACGGTCATTTTAAAAATGAAATATGGAAAGCTTCACGAATTTTGTATTTTATTGCTTTTCAATAGATAGGATAGTTTCTCCAGTCTCTATAAGGGTTAATGATGTCCTATGAAATGTTATATATACTAACTAGAAATGAGAAACAGGCCAAACACTGATCAACGTTTTGTAATTACGGTTTCTTTTTGCATAATTATGTGCGCAGCAGGATTTTATCTTCCTCCATAGAAAGTTGTATTTACTTACATTGTCTTCAGGTATTTACCAATATAAAAATAAATCAAACTTAACAGGACACAAACATAAATCTGACATAAGATTTAAATCTAATGTTGTACCCACCCTGTTACTTTACCAAAAGCTAGAACAAATATTTTATTACGAAGTCATCCTTTTCTTGCCCCAAGACTAATAATCGCATGAAAATTCATCAACTTGTTGACATATGTAATACCTATTATTACTAATATCTATATAGGATACATAATATTTAAATATAAATATTCCTGAATTCAGCCTCTATTATATAATAATTACCCTATAAATGCATCTACATGGTGCTCCCTATATTTCAAGTTAACCAATACTTTTACACATCGTCTCTGTATCCCAAAGATATCTTCGTAATGTGTATAATAACCCCAGTTCAATATAGCATAACATAGCAGATTGAAAATATGCATAATAATAGTTCATGGGTGTTGCCCTTTTAATATATTTTTCAGATTTCTTACGAGATAAATGATCATGGACAATTTCTGTTAGAATTCCTGAGTGTGTAGTTGCAAATTTAAACAGACAGGACTTTCATAATATTCTGTCCTGCCTCTTCTGATGAGTATGTGCAATTTTCATTATTTTTTTAAAGCATTTGAGAGTGGTTTATGATTTTGAGCTTCCCCATCTCCTGCCATCTCCGCCACTCCTATATTTTACGCCCTCAACAAAGTTTAGTGCGGCTCTGAGGATTATTGTTTTTTTGTCAAACAACCTGACCTAATGCATCTATTTTAAACGGAATATAACCACACCATATACCATATCCCAAATAATGGCAACAGACAAAGATACTATAGACTCACTGATAGAAATAAGCCACCTATTATAGATACTCGTTCAAGAAGCATACGACCTCAAAATCTGCGTGATAGGTAAAAGGGTTTTTCTGACACCCTGAATGGTTTATGTAGTATATAGTTAATCGTGTTTATAATTTTTCACGTGACTTATTAGTAGGAAATCATTTAATTTAAAATATTGAGAAACTGTAGTTCATGTTGCATACATAATTTATTACCAAGGGTCGAAATGATTCATAAAACTATAAATTTACATCCCACTGGATTTCCGCTGTATGTCAAAACGATCCCAATGTATGCTAAGGCTTGGTCAACAAGTATAATATTTCAGTTAGCGTCCTTGCTTACCAAAAATGACCTTTTCCTACAAAACCGAATGTAGGTAAAAGCTTGTGAATATGTTGTGTTGCCCAATTATTTAATACGGATTCATTTGTTTTGGAAAAAACCATATGAATAAGATTGTTATGGTTTGATAGGCACCAAAGAGATACGTGAAGATTTGTGTAATTATTTAAATTAACATTGTTGATTTCATGTAAGTATGTAAATAAAATGATATTGCCAAACTTAGTGGTATTTAAACAAAATGCCAACGAATACTAAAAACACCAGGCGGCTGATTCTACATACATCAAATTAATAAATTAATTGAAGAAAGTGACTTTGATACTTTTAACGTTTGACTCGTTTATGTTATCGATTTTTCAAAATCTTACCTTGCGGTTTTCTTGTAAAGCCAAAATAAAACATAAAATATTAGGATCATTAAATATTATCCTCTTTACATTTGACAGCTTTCAGTTCCAACACCGAAGGTACATGGAGTACTGTAATCGCGAAAAAAAATTATTCTTAGACGTTTTATGATTACCAAATTCTACCTCATCCATATCTATCAGCGGGTCTGTGTATATGTCGGTCTGTCTATTTGCTTCATTTTTAGGTGTTTTAAGTATTCTTGAACACATTCCACTGTTTATGATGGAGGTGATGGTGAAGGTGGGGTATAAAGGAATTCAAAAATGTTCTATAATCCTAAAGGACTATCTATTAATACTAAAAATAAATAACTTCCGTAATATTCCACGTTTAACAGGTGCATTATGGTTGTTTTTCATGAGTTTCGGTCAACGATTGAAACTATAACTTTCCTTCACTACGTTTCGGTTTAGTTTAATCTAAACCATTTTCAGGTGTCAAAAAGGTCTATCTGTTTCTTTTCTTTGCAATTTCGTTTGAGTCTTCTTAAAATCCTCGAAAATATGGCTGCTACTTCCATTCATTTTGGCTCTTCTTGACACCTGAAGATGGTTTATATTAAAATAAACCGAAACGTAGTGAAGCGAAGTTATAGTTTCAATCGTTGACCGAAACCCATGAAAAACAACCATAACCTATCGTCGCGGTCACTAGAAAAGTAAGCATAAAGTTCTCGGCCTGGTGAGAAGAGCCAAAATGAATGGAAGTAGCAGCCATATTTTCAAGGATTTTAAGAAGACTCAAACCGAAATAGCAAGGGAAAGAAACAGATAGACCTTTTTGACACCTGAATATGGTTTAGATTAAAATAAACCAAAACTAGTGAAGGCAAGTTATAGTTTCATGAAAAGCAACCATAATCTATAGTCGCGGTCACTAGAGAAATATGCATAAAGTTTACAGGTGCATGTAATACTGCCTTTTAAGGCATATCTGTGGAATTGGTTTCCCATGTCATAGGTGAGATAAATATTGCATTCTTTGAGTGAAATGACGTGGGATCATAGTAGTACTGAGTTATATTTTTGAAATGCTCCAAACTTCATTTTCAGGCATTTTGGGGGCTTCAATTCTTTTGAATGGCGAATTCCCTCATTTTTTTATATTTATTTTGAATGGCGAATTCCCCCATTTTTTTATATTCATGAAGGACTCTCTATTCCCTTATGAAAATAACCTTCAATACCTTACAAACATATTCGAACATTACATCTGAAAATGTATGAGCTTCATTATCACATAACCTGTAACTTGGAAACTTCCAGCTTATTTGAAATAAAAACGTGACACCGCTAATTTAAATTATAAATCACAAAATCATTCCGCTTCAATATGCCAGACTGTCTGGTATTCTTTGGCCCTACACTAAATTAAAAAGGGCTACAGTGATTTAGATCAATTTTTGGCTTTAGAATGATAATGAAAATTTACAGTTTTTGAGAATTGGTCGATGGGCGTGTAATGGGCGAGCTAGAAAGTAGATATGAGTTAATTCTAAAAGATGTTCAAATTTTATTCTATGCCATTTTCATTCGATGGTCCGATTACAATTTTCAATTCTTTGAGTGATTAAACCTTTCAGGATTAATATGGATGGAGTTAAGAAAATAATGAGTTTTTGTATTGCCTAAAGATGTCCCATTGTCTGTAAACAATTAACTCTAGTGATCTTGCTTATTCGAAAATTGGCCAATAACTTTTAAATGATAAAAGAAATGTGTAGTTTATGAAAAACGTTTTTATATCACTCGAAAAGGATAATTGATACCTATAAGCAGTAACCCAATTGGAAACGTCAAATTTCGCTACGTAAAAAATATTCTAAAAATTGAGTATTATTGAAGTAAGTGGAATGCTGTTGACTAGCTTTTATAACTAATTCTCAAAAGTGGACAACAACAGAAAACGCAAAAATTAGCAGCAGAGTGGTAAACCATGAAGTTCAGAGTATGAGTAAGGCCTGGAAGCATAAAGCCACTACGACGAATGGTACCTTTTGTATAACTAAGTTTATAATATATGCCTTACCTAACCACTACATACAAGGTATTGCGTTCGTGGTGGCTCTTATTGTTTACAGGGTGTCCCTGAATTTCCTTGACGATATTCTCGTAGCAAAAACGAGTTCAAGCCAAAACTGAGTGGAATTTTTGAAAGTATCGTACCGTGCTTTCAATATATTTTCTTGTACTTCAACCCTTAAAAGTCACTCCCTACTTTTTTTTCAAATAGCACCCCTCAAACAAAAAATCCTTATTTTATTTATCTTATGCTTATGACTACGAAAAATCAGAAGTACTACAAGATCCTAAATAAAATAAGAACTCAATTTGCTACTATTTGAAAAAAAGGGGAATGGTTGAGGTACAAAAAATTTTTTTTGATAGCATGGTATGATAGACCTTAGAGTTTTTTCAAAAATTTCAGTTTTCGTTTCAACTTTTTTTGTTACGAGAATATCGTGAAGGAAATTCAGGGACACCCTGTATATAAATGGAGTAAAAATAATTACAACTACAAAAAAACAAGCAATTGATAGAAAGCTTTAAAGTTTTTGTATACCATACTGATGATACTCGTTGGACAAGGTAACGTTATAAACAAATAGATTGAATTTAAACTTTGTACACGACTACACGGTACCGGTAACAATACAATAATTTAATAAATTTATCTCATTATCTTGAACTAAAAATTGTAAAATAAATTTAGTTCAAAAACATTAGAAAAACAGACTATTATAGTACTAAAAAGTGAAAAACAATTCTTAGTATAATCTGAGAGTAATAACGAACAGAGAAATCTAGTATTATTGCCAAAAAGCGTGGGTAGCTCAATACACAAAACATAACTATAGCACAACGCGCCCCACAATAATACTAGTATTTTTCGTTCATTATTATGCCTAGCTTGTATTAACAATTATTTTTCACCTTTTAGTGCTATAAAAGCGTTTTTTTATTTTTTTAAATTTATTTTAATGCATATATCATGAAACTTATTGACGGATATTGACGTGGGAAGTAAAAAATCAAGTCAATCTAACAAAGCTATCGTATCGCTTATCTATGCAACTCAGGCTTTGGATCACAAAATCATCCGGATGTAATTTACTGAGTACTGTAGATACATTTGTTGTTCCTAGAATTGAAATGGCTGATTCAGCCTGAAATAACCAATGCGTTTGTAGGAAGACAACGTAAACGTGGAGCGTTTAGCATTAACAAGGTGACCACGAAGAAGAAAATTACCTTAAATTCATCACACAATTAAATATTTCGAAATTCCTCCTCGAGTGTAGCCTTGTTCTCATTGCAATAGATCATCTGTCTAAAATTGCTTGCCTTAATCAAATGTGACTCAAACCATCTAATTATCTCAATTTATCATCCATTACTTTATAAATCACAAGCTTCATAATACTTCATAAGTATTTTCATCCATTATACGGCTCACAAAAAAATTTGCTCTTTTACGAAACTTAAAAAGGTGCTGAGTCCAAAAAAGGCAAAAGTTCTTGGTAATATTAATTTTGTGCCTATCACTTTCCCTTGAAGGTGGCAAGGGGTTGATTTATTCAGTCGGTACTTAACTGCGTTGGAGGACAAACGAATTAAAAAGTGTAAAGCATTTCAGTTAAGGAAACTAATAAATTGCAATAATATATCAAAAACGCCCCATCTTTTGGTTTCTATGACCACATTCTTCACTTGTTTCTATATAATCAGCCCCCACTTCCCTTCTTCAGATACCCCTTTTACTTCCCACACCGATAGGTGAGGGGAGTATTGTGATCGCGAAAATTTTCGATTTTGAGATAACACGCTTTTTGGAGGTTTTATGATGTCTACATAACGAAAATCCACGTCACTCATTTCCGTCGGTCTGTCTGTCTGTCGGTCTGTCTGTCTGTCTGTCTGTCTGTCTGTCTGTCTGTCGGTCTGTGCGCGTTTTTCTAGCCTCGTAATCTCAGTAACAGCTGCATGGATTGTGATGAAATTTGGGCAGCGACATGCCGTGGGGTCATAGTAGGTAATGTTCTTATAATTTTGAAAATCGGTGCAGGGGCGGCGGAGTAATTAGCAAAAAACAAAAAAAAATTAAATATTCCCCAAACTTCGTTTTTAGGTGTTTTAGGGGTTCCTGATCATTTTCTACTTTTTTTTGGGTGGGGGTGAAATTGGGGTGTTTGGGGGGTGTGGGGTTGTAAATCTCAAAAATGTGTTGTGCTCATAATAGGCTATCCATTAACCTGTAAAAGAAAGACCTAGTGGCATAATACCCTTTTTTAGGCCCATCCGAACATTGCCTTGCCTGTTCCAGAAACCAGGGACTTAGAATTTTCTGATAAATACATAGTAATATTGCTTTACATAGTTCTGTATTGAGCAACGTAAAAGTTATGAAATGGATTTTAATGAAACTTTGTCACAGTATTACTACCGCGGCGAGGATGGAAAACGCGTATGTTTTGGAAAAATCATGTCAGTGGCGGCGCAGCAATAATAAAAAAATAAAAAAAATAAAAACTCCTCAAACTTTGGGCGTTTTAGGGGTTCCTGGTCATTTTCTACTTTTTTTGAGTAGGGGTGAATTTGGGGTGGTTGGGGGGGGTGGGGGGTTGGAAAACTGAAAAATGTTTTGTATTCATAATGGGCTGTCTATTGACCTGTGAATGAAAAACTTAGCGGCATAATACCCTTTTTTAGGCCCATCCGAACATTTCCTTGCCTATTACAGAAACCAAGGGACTTACAGTTTTGTGATGTATACATAAGTATTGCTTAATTTCGTTCTATGTATATTGCGTAAAGCAAAAATTATTAAATTGATTTTAATGAGATTTCGACAAAGGGTTGACTATCGCGGCGAGAGTGAAAAACGCGCCAGTGTCTGAAAAATCGTGTCAGTGGCGGCGCAGCAATAATTAAAAAACTAAAAATACGAAAACAGCTCATACTTCGCTTTTAGACGGTTTAGAGGCTCCTAATCGTTTTGCATCGTTCAGTTGAAGCATGCAGAATGAAAACTGTGGCTCCTAGTTTCTAAGGAGGGACGCAATAGACTATTTACGAATGTTTTGTGTTGTACAATACGTTCTTTGCGGGAGGGTGGGCGATGATTTGGTTGTAAGGGGATTTCAAACTATAGCTTCATGTAATGGGAAAACAATAAAATGAAATCATTATGTGTGGGAAGTACTGAGTCAATCAACTTGACTCCATTTTTTGAATAAGACTAACTAAGGGATACCTACATTATGTTGGGAAACTTTGGGAAGGGAAATTAGAGCTAAAAGCTGGTATACCTATGTAGTGAATAAGTGAAAATAAAGTCCGAAAACGATCACCAAAATAAATACTTCTTTTAAAAGGAGCTGATCTATGTGACCTCTACATATGTCTGCTTTAGAATTGTCCGTCATTCAATCAAGAGTTTGATAATCCTTTTTATTAGCCATACGTGACAAACATAGGAAAAGCGCCTTCAGAAAATGGTCAAACAGCGGATTTAGATTTGCCAAGGCGAAGCCGCTGGATGATGCACCTCACCACGTCATTTGTAGATTAATTTGAATGAAATATACTGTTCAGCAAATTAACCTATGGAACGTTTGTGATTGTATATAAATTGACATACAAAAAGATTAGATTTAGGAGACGATTTTATACATCAAGTGTCAAAAGGAATAGTGGCAATGTTTTGTAGCGTAATCGCAAATCTTTATCTTAATAGATGAATCAAATAATTTTTCAGTTATATGTTTATAAAGAAATTTATAGGGAGGCCGTTAATCTTCGAGTTTCCATTTTTTGTGATAGTGTAGGTATTATTAGTGGACATGGTCACTTCAAACAACATCGATGTACTCTTGGAATGACCAGCAGAAAATAGGGGTCTAGACTTTGCCAACAGTCTCAAGAGACTGTGCGTCATGTCATTTTGGAATACAAGACACTCGGAGAGATAAAAATAGCTCTTTTTGGTGTGACACAGTCAGATAACGAAACTGACTATAGTATCGAGAAAAAGCTCCTCGGCCTTGTCAAGGGCACATGAATTTGCTTACAAATGCAATTTACAATAAACTGTAGTTGACGTGTGAAGACCAGAGCTTACCCCAAACAACTAAATCTGATCTAATCTAATTTAAATATGAATGTGGTTATCACCGTGTCGAATAGATCTGCCACTCTATTCGACAAGACGTAGTGTCCGAGAAAGTGGGTAAGCTTTTTTGGGGTCATATAGGGATAGATATACTGATTGGAAAATATTCTCTTTATTCTTCAGTTCAACCTAAAGGCGCCTAAATTCGTAGTTAGTAATTTAAAAGCAGCCATAATTGTTTCTCTTCCTTTACTTATGAATAGCATCAGGTATTGGAAAAATTAAGTGGTCGTACACTCTCTTATTGATCAGGCATCTAACGCTAAAGCACGGCAGATCAGAGGTTATTGAATGTCTTCACTAGTTATTGCATTTCCAAACTCAGCCATTGTCAATAATCTACATAATGAGTAACAGATTGAGCTATCAATAACTGAGAAACGGCTCAGCTACCAATCTCTATTTCTCATTATAACTTTTACTATCAAGTGTTTTTCTTGAGGATTGTAAATATTGGTTAAATATTAAGCAATATCGTTATAATATGTAGTTATGATCTTCATGGTTTATTTCCAATTGGTAGGTTATTCCAGTTTACTGGGAAAACTTTTTTTGATACGTTCTTATTTGGAGTTATGTATTTTGCTGCTATATCACAATAGTTATACTTCATAAGACTTATTTTATTCTACCAAAACAGTGACCAATAGGGTTTATCTTAAACATTGAACTTCTGTATTATACAGGGTTATTCACGTTATTCGACACGGAGCATAATGGCCAAAGTATTTGATAAAAAAGAAAATAATAATTTGGGATGGATAGAGACCCATAAAGGCTACATTTTAAAAATATTTTCGTGTTATACAGGGTGTCCCAAAAGCACGAAATGCATCAAAGTTATGTTTTTTAAATGGAATACCCCATATATTATTGCATATTCAGATTCCTTGGTGAATTCTAGTGTGACTTTATGTATCATACATGGTACCTAAAGCGAACCGTTAAGGTGTAAATCACCATTTTCGGCATAAGTAGATATCAGGAAAAAATTGAATATCGCAGAGATTACAAAATATAGAAGGCTGTGACTTTGCCATATTACTAAGCATAAAATGCGTCAGCTTTGATGAGACTGTCAAATTTAAATTACGTTTATGCTTGGAGAAATTGGTCGATGAATTAAGGAAACTTCGATCAGCGATAACTTGATTTCTTCAAATGGGAATGCCTAATTTTTTTCATACGGTTAAACGTAGAATTTGATAAGCTTTCTAATGATATAAGGTTGTGAATATCAATCTCTGGTAGTTTCCATTTAATTTGAAATTTTCAAACAAATCGGCGATTTTCAATTTTCATACCTATAAGCAACGTAGCAGGCCATGAAATATAAGCAAAAATCTGTTCAGCTAGAAGAAAACAACTAACTTAGCTGAAAAATAAACACTAACTAGACTAAAGGGACAAGATTATAAAAATTCCTTACAACAAATCAACTCTCCCAGAAACAACTGCGATAACATCTCTAAGGTCAAAGAGAAGCTGGAGTATGGCAGTAATAGATATTTTTACTGTCTACTGGCTACCGCAATTTACTCGAGGTTAAAAATTTCCAAGGCAATCAAAAACCCCCATATGAAACAGAAACAACCAGCGACTGTTGCTCCAGCACGCAACTATCAATCATATGTAATGGTGTAAAAAAGTACTAATTTGCGTCGAAGTCGATACCTCTGACTGGAGCCCTTCTATGATTCAATATCTATTAGCAGTATTGCAAAAAAGGTATACTGACAAATCAGATTTAAATTTTCTGCCATTTAAGTTATGTTTTATAATTTGCACAAATTTTAATTCTTTCTTCATTTTCTGCGACCTTGCTAATAAGTACTGAAGAATTTTCAGAACTCCAGTCAAAGGTACTTTTGACTTGAGTTTTGACAGAATTGCATACTTTTTTATATCATTAAATGTGAAATTTTATTATGAAAATAATAAACTGCTTACAACATTCTCTAGTAGTTTTTACTTTATTTCAAAACTTCCAATGGTTTTGGAAATTGCCAATCTCTAGTACATTGCAGTAGCTAGTAGGCCGTGAAAAAAATCCATTTCTGCCATACTCCAGCTTCTCTTTGACCAAAGATATGTTACCGCCGTTGTTTCTGATTAGACTTTGTTTGTTGTGAGTAATTTTTATAATCTTGTCCCTTTAGTCTAGTTCGTGTGTATTTTTCAGCTAAGTTAGTTGTTTTCTTCTACCTGAACAGGTTTTTGTTTATATTTCATGGCCTGCTATGTTGGTTATAGGTAGGCAAATTGAAAAACGCCGATTTGTTTGAAAATTTAAAATTAAATGAAAACTACCAGAGATTGATATGCACAACCTTATATCATTAGAAAGGCTATAAAATTCTACTTTTAACCATATAAAAAAAATTAGGCATTCGCATTTGAAAAAATCAAGTTATCGCCGATCGAAGTTTCTTTAATTCATCGACCGATTTCTCTAAGTATAAACGTAATTTAAATTTGACAGTCTCATCAAAGCTGACGCATTTTATGCTTAGTAATACGGCAAAGTCATAGCCTTCCAAATTTTATAATCTCTGCGATATTCAATTTTTTCCTGATATCTACTTATACCGATAATGGTGATTTACACCTAAACGGTTTGCTTTAAGTGCCATGTATGATACATAAAGTCACAATAGAATTCATCAGGGAATCCGAATATGCAATAATATACGGGGTGTTCCATTTAAAAAAACATAACTTTGATACATCTCGTGTTTTTGTGACACCCTGTATAACATGAAAATATTTTTAAAATGTAGCCTTTATGGGTCTCTATCCATCCCAAATTATTATTTTCTTTTTACTTCCCACACCGATAGGTGAGGGGAGTATTGTGATCGCGAAAATTTTCGATTTTGAGATAATACGTTTTTTGGGCGTTTTATGATGTGTACATAACGAAAATCCACGTCACTCATTTCCGTCGGTCTGTCTGTCGGTCTGTCTGTCGGTCTGTCTGTCGGTCTGTCTGTCTGTCTGTCGCGTTTTTCTACCCTCGTAATCTCAGTAACCGCTGCATGGATTATGATGAAATTTGGGCAGCGGTCTGCTGTGGGGTCGTAGTAGGTAATGTTCCTATAATTTTGAAAATCGGTGCATAGGCGGCGGAGTAATTAGCAAAAAACAAAAAAAATTAAATATTGCTGAAACTTCGTTTTTAGGCGTTTTAGGGGTCCCTGATCATTTTCTACTTTTTTTTGGGTGGGGGTGAAATTGGGGTGGTTGGGGGGTGGGGGGGTTGTAAAATTAAAAAATTTGTTGCGTTCATACTAGACTGTCCACTGACCTGTGAAGGAAGACCTAGCGACATAAATAACTTTTTTAGGTCCATCCGAACATTGCCTTTGCCTATTACAGAAAGCAAAGGACTTAGAATTTTTTTTGATGTAAACATACGAGAGTATTGCGTCAGATCGTTGTAACGAGGAAACTGTTGAATTGATTTTAATGAAATTTTGAAACGGCATTACTACCATGGCGAAGATGGAAAACGCGTATGGTTTTGATAAATCGTGCCAGTGGCGGCGCAGAAATAATAAAAAAACTAAAAATATAAAAACAGCTCAAACTTTGTTTTTAAAGGTTTTAGAGGTTCCTGATCATTTTCTGCGTTTTTTTTGGGTGGGGGTGAAGTTGGGGTGGTTGGGGGGTTGGGGGTTGAAAAATTAAAAAAATTCTTGTACTCATAATAGGGTATCCAATAACCTGTGAAGGGAGATCTAGCGACACAAAGCACCTTTTTAGGTGCATCCGAACATTGCCCAGCCTATTACAGAAACTAAGGGACTTAGAATTTTCTGTATACTATACGAGAATTTATTGGTCTAAATCGTTTTGTATTTTGTAACGTGGACACTATTAAATTGATTCTAATGAAATTTTGACACAGTATATTGTTACCGTGGTGAGAATGGAAAACGCGCATGTTTGTTAAAAATCTTGTCAGTGGCAGCGTAGCAATAATAAAAGAACGCGACAAGTATGAAAGCAACTCAAATTCGGTTTTTAGATGTTTTAGGGGTTCCTGATCATTTCCTACCAATTTTTTGGGTGGGAGTGAAAGTGAGGTGGTTGGGGGGGGGGGGTTGTAAAACTGAGAAGTTTGTAGTATCGATAATAGGCTGTCCATTGACCTGTGAAGGAAAGACCTAGCGGCATAAGACAATTTTAGGGGGGGGGGTTGGCAATTATTTTTGGTTGCAAAGGATCTTAGACTAAAGCTTCATGCTATGGAAAAATAATAAACTGGTATCAGTGTAATGTGTGGGAAGTACTGAGTCAATCAACTTGACTTCATTTTTTATGAAATACTTTAGCCATAATGCTCCGTGAATAACCCTGTATATTATTTATAAGTGTTTACTTATGCCTTAAATTAACATATAACCGTATTTTTGCGATATATAGAATGACGAGATTAATTACTTCTGGCAAAAATGGCGACCACACTGTTTTCGATGAAAATATATACCCATAATGTGGTAGATAACATTTTTTTTTTATTTCTGTACTTTCCTTAATCAGTAAAAAGTCATAACCGGATAACAAGTAATGTACCAAACTGAGATTATTTATTGAGATGCGGTAATTGATGAAAAACTGTGCTCTTTTATCTATTTTCTATTTCAAGGTTTCGGAAACTTAATTGTCCACCATATTGGTAAGCGATGATATTAAATAGATCAACTATTCACCATATCATGATTATTTTAAATTATAAAAAAAGCAAACATAGCATTTTAATAACAATCTCACAAGATTGTGATGTGGCGGGTAGTTCGTGTAAGTGCTATCATTTACACTTCATTTTCACTTTTTTCCTGATGATGGAATCATAAGTTTCCTGAAGCTTGGAAGAATAGGTCAGACATTGCCGCACTTCAATAAGTTACCAAAATCTAAGAATGAAATAATTAGATGCATAGATCTACGCTGATCTGATGTATTCTGATTACTGTACGATAAAAGTTAAATTTGCTTACAAAGTGTAATTTTTTCGAATTACGTATATGGTATAAATATTATTATATTCATAACCTCGTTGAGGAATGAAAAATGCCAGGCAGAATGTTAGTTTGCTCATGGCTATCTGGTATATAAAACTGCGTATGCAAATAAAGCATAAATACTATTCAGCATGCATGTGCATCTTGTAAACTGTATATTCTCTTATATCTAATTGTGGCAGTGGAATATTATTCGTTGGCAATATTTTGTGCCTTACATACCAGAAACATACATGAATGGGGTTCGAAATTATGATGCCTATACTTAGTAGGTGTGACCTCTAGGACCAAATCACTTTTCCGCATGTACTCCAGTATCATAAGACATTATTGTATTAAATGATCTTACAAAAAGCTGAAAGTGATCAAAAGAAAAATCTCCTAGCATAATTTATGTACACCTTATGAACAAAGGTTATAAATTTGTATAGATATAATGCATCAGATAAATGTTTAGCGCTTTAGTTTACCGTTTTTGAGATATTTTAGGTAACACCGAATCCCGGACAAAAACTATTTTTGAAGGTAATATTTGCAAGTTATTGGGAATTTTGAGAATATTCAAGGGTTTTTTGTAGCAAGATCGACCATTTAAAGAATCCAATTTCTTTGGTGAAACTAGTCGATCACCTAAGCTTGTTTTATGCAATCTATGTAAAATCCATGAAATTGTCAACTAAAAATGTATTGTTTATGTTTCATGTGAAACTTATAGTTAGTTTTCAGTTAATATCCAATAGAAAACACATTCTTTAAAAAGTTAATATGTAGTATATAATCCATGAAGTGCTAATGGGGCATTGAGTTCTAGATGCAAAGGTAGCAAATGTATAAAATACATCGCAACTAATGCACAGTCCGACAGTAAAGTTTGGTATAGTGACATACATGTCACAAAAACAATAGTTTGACACATTAAACTAACGATGGCCCTTATAAACCTACACTTAAACTTACTACATAAACAATGAAAATCTGAAATGAAATATTTAATGACTTGAAACTTTACATACATATTTTGAATACGTCTAATTTAGCTAAGTAAAAGCAGCCTGCTTATACCTTAATGGTTAGTTAAAAGAAACCTTAGGATCGATACATCTCGGAATATGCTCAAAAAATTTTAGACACATTATAGACGTGAGGAAACAGTACTTGTTACATTTAGAAGCTAGTAAAATATTCTTTTTAATTCGGGAAAATGAATCTCAATATAATTACTACGCTTATCCTGTCCAAAATATATACAGTACAGTATTTGATAAAAAAGAAAGTAATAATTTCGAATGGATAGAGACCCATAAAGGCTACATTTTAAAAATATTTTCATGTTATACAGTGTATCCCAAAAACACGAAATGAATCAAAGTTATGTTTTTTTAAATGGAACACCCCGTATATTATTGCATATTCAGATTCCCTGTTGAATTCGAAGTTCCCTTAATTAATCGACCGATTTCTCCAAGCATAGACGTAATTTAAATTTGACAGTCTCATCAAAGCTGACGCATTTTATGCTTAGTAATACGGCAAACTCACAGCCTTCCAAATTTTATAATCTCTGCGATATTCAATTTTTTCCTGATATCTACTTATACCGAAAATGGTGATTTACACCTAAACGGTTCGCTTTAACTCCCATGTATGATACATGAAGTCACACTAGAATTCACCTAGGAATCTGAATATGTAATAATATACGGGGTGTTCCATGTAAAAAAACATAACTTTGATACATTTCGTGTTTTTGGGACAGCCTGTATATAATGAAAATATTTTTAAAATGTAGCCTTTATGGGTCTCTATCCATCAGAAATTATTATTTTCTTTTTTATCAAATACTTTAGCCATAATGCTCCGTGTCGAATAACGTGAATAACCCTGTATAAATATATGACAAAAAGTTGATTTAAAATTAGTAACATTGTTTGACAGCTGTGCCACAAAACAACTTTGTATTTCCGAACTCGTTGCAAAAGTCTTGGATTCCGACATCATAAGGCACAAAAGTGTTGCATTTGTATTGCTGACAAATCCAAAATAAAGAGCTAGAATGCATCCTCGATGCTGTCGGTCTTATAAGTCCATAAGATGACACACAGACTCTACTCCCAGGGAGAGACAAAACCTCATCTCAACAACAAACCACATGAAAACTTAGAAAAACGTGTGACCCACTCTTTGGTTTCGAGCATACTGATTGACTGAAGCATATCCAACCATAGGTACTAAATTACAGTATCTTGATGACTTAGAAATGTAATCGTAATTCAACTATATATGAGTACATTTCTTCACTTTTCTCTTATAAATATCATTCTCTATCCAGTATAGCAACTTTATCCAATTTTACATTATGTACTGACTCCCGAACGCTTTCTCCTAGAGTAGGTACTTTTTTGTTTTTTCAATTTGATATAAATATCCAATGCTTATGATATCACTTCCAAGGTGTCGTTAAAATCCAGACAAAATTTGATTACATTTAATTAACAATGATATCGTCTGACAGTCATAATAAAGCGAATTTTTATGACCAAAATACTTTACCGTGTTTTCGCGCAAATTAAGATTATCAAGACAATTCCAGAAAAAGAATGATGAAAATAATGCTTATCACTGTACCGCTGCAAATGACACTGGTCAGCACTGTACCACTTCCCCTGCACACTTGATCTCTTTGCCCGACACATGTTGGTAAACAAATGACAATCACCGGCGCTATCAGCATCGGCCGCCTATCAGCAAAAATGGGGGAAAACGCTCCAAAATCGAAGCTCTGGCGCTTATTCCGAGCAGCTTTAGAAAGGTGAGTCCAAGGTTTAACTTCAACTATATAAACTCATCCAGATCTGATCGGGATTCAGTGCATCACCTCTCTTGGGCATTCAGATCATGAAGGTATGTCGGGTTACTGTGAAGTTTCTTTGTAGTGAAGTGCAATTGGTGGAAAAGTGAATTATTAGAAAATATCTGCGACCTTCAAAATTTCTTTATAATTTTGAATCTGTATTTTAGAATCTTTTTACACATACAGTCATCATTTTTTTCACTTATCTGTAGGCCTAATGGTTCACACTGATATATACCGATATAAAATGGAGCAAAAAATGTTTTTCCAACCAAATTTTTAAATCGAAATAATCAATACTTAGGACCGTGGATATAATGGTAGTCTTAAAGCTGCATTTGGGTTATTGTACTTTGCGACTACCAAAAAAAATGTACGCGATGAAATCTGAATCAATTTTTTTCAGCGAGCTTCGATGGCATTAGTTTATATATTATATAATTTGCAAATATATTTGTATTACATTCTCATTAAATTTTGAAGTTATATCTTTCACGTAATTAGTTTCCACACAATACGATGTTGAATAATAATTATTTTATATACTACATGAGTGCCACATCACAAATTTTTTAGCATTAAAACAATTATCTTATTTCGGGCTTCCTTCTCTTTTTATATTACAAATATTGAAGGAAAACTATACTTTGAGTGCTCAAACTGTTAGATGTGTTAAGATTGTTTGGCCTAAATGGTTTCAAATTATAATTTTTTCAATTTCCACATTGTTATTAAATGTGCTCAGACAAAATTAATTTTAAATAAAGAATAAAAATATAGAAAATGATCCGCAAGTATAAATCTCCACAAATCAAATGGTTTACTTTTCTTATTAATCAATAATTAATGAGACAACAGGAAATTGTTGCTTCGAAAACCAAGATCTTATAGATGTTTAACGGAAGAGATAAGAGGTGTTTTACTCTATATTTATTTGTTTTTGAAATAAATAATGATTGGACACAAAATGTTGCTAAGACATGTTTATCTGTTATTTCAGGTTTTTGTGTGCTTATTGATTGTGGCGGCAGCAGCCAGCCTGAGTGAAGGTAAGCTTTTTTCCGAATAATTTATCTCAGCTAATAAAAAAATACTACAAATCGCCAGGCTATTGGCTAGACTTGGGCAAGGTGTGAGTTTTGAAAGGTGTTTAAACATAAACATGTTTTTTATTTTGTCTATACTTGTAAATTAAAATGTATTTTCTACTCCAAGGGTATCCAGAAATAATATAGCTTTGAGTTTTCCTTCCTCAGGTACAAATGTTTTTCTTACCACTTAAGGAACTGTTTAACTGAGCAATGTACAAAACCAATTATTTGTGTTTAAAATTTGTAACTCTCACTCTAAAAGTATAGACTGCTGATAATTTGTAACCACAAATAAGCCAACATCATCTAACTATACCTATTCTCACGAATATCGCTCTCTAAGTTTCATCCAGATACGAGTATTAGTTTCGCGTCAACGCCATAGTTCATTCAGAAAACCTAACTTTCGGAAAAATATATCAAAATCACTTGAAGATAAAAGACAAGTCAAGAAAATCTATATAGAAATTCTAACAATTCATAAATCTGAGTAAACGCAAGGAAATTGGTAGATGAAAAATTCTGCTCTCAAGCAACGTTATTCCCAAGGATAATTCAAATAATACGTATATTTAATTATTTATATATGTCGAGTGGGTTGTGGTGTGGCAATGTGATATCAATAAAAAAATCAATGTAAAATGTTATCCAAAAGCACCAAACTTATTGTTCCTTATTGAATCGAAATTTTTGTTATGTACCTTGAACAATATGCTACCTAATAAATAATACATTTAACAATGTAATATGTTTTCCAATATTCTTATTTTTGATAAGACAAGCAATGTGAAGCACTTGTATAGTTAATGTTACCAACCCTAGATCTATATCCTTGCGTTGACTGATTCTTCTTCTTTAAGTGCCATCCCCATTCTGGAGGTTGGGAATCATCAAGGCCATTCGAACTTTGGAAACCGCCGCTCTAAGTAGCTGGTTATTGGAGCAATTACACCAATCCCTCAGATTCTTCAGCCATGAATGTCTTCTCATTCCTATTGTCCTTTTTCCTGCGATTTTTCCTTCTATTATTACTTGAAGTAGATGATATTTCTCCCCTCTCATTACGTGTTCCAGGTACTGTAATTTTCTTTTCTTTATGGTTAGCAAGACTTCTCTTTGTTTTTTATTCTTATTAATACTGTTTCGTTTGTGACTGATTACTAGATGATAAATCTGATAAAAATGGCCTCCTTCTCGGCTTGATGTTTTGATGCCTAGTGGCTGAAATTAACTTATAATTTTGAAATACAGCCTAATATGAATATTTTATAATACTATATTTTATTCCAGTAAATCAGACTCTCCAAGCTTTGGAAAAACTAAGTTGACCCGTACCATTATAAGAATCTATTGTGTATTTTGTCAAAAGTCGATTCATCCACTCTCTCACGCTACAGATGGGTCTAGGAACTATGTCATGATTTGGATGGTAGTCCAAAAAGTAGCTATATCTTACTGTCGTGATATTATAATGATAAATGTTCAAACAAAATTCTTTACATCCAACATACAGAAAGTCGTAAAATGTTAATTACCCAGCTAATTGGCGGATAAATATCAATACATCATCTACTCATAAAAACATAATAAATTTTCTGTTACAAAAACCTTATTACACACCAGATGAGTTCTAGTGAATATTTGTTGTTATATAGCTTTTTTCAATAACAATATTGTAATTTCTCAGACAATAAAGTATATTTATCTATCTATCTATACAGAACAATGGTCATAAAGTTAATTGCATAATTGATCCGTTTAAAAAAAATGTAGTAAAGTAAAATGCCATGAATTAGACATCAGGAGATAAAAGTTTTCGATATCAACTGAAGCAGAATGTATGAACGTCTTCTTCTCATTATTGCTGGACGAGTTGAAACTACAATTGACGTATTGGAATTTACAACTGAATATTTGAATTTACATTTGATGCTTTGGAATATTCAACTGACTATTTGAAATTACAAGTGACGAGTTGGAAAATTAACCTGTCCGTTTTGAATTATCACTAGACGCTTAAGAAGCTACTGCTGGAAATGGTATAGACCATTATTTAGGATTAACAATTACATTCCTGCAGTATTGACATTTTTATTTTTACTTCAGTGACAATTCATGTAATTATGCTGTTCTATATTTTAGAAGCTGACCTATTGGTAAAGCTTATTTATTCTCATGCATACTAAGTGGTTGAATTTTATTAACGATAGGGATAGATATTTCATTCCCTTAAACCCCTAATCTTATAGAGGGTCCTACTGAATAGTAAATTATTTCAATCTGAAGTTAGTTTTTATTTAACAATTATCATTCGGGTACATTTATAATCCGCGAACTGGGGTCCAGACTGTAATAGGACAGGAGTATAATTTATTTTACTTTACTTTATTTACTTTAGCGTATCCGGATTCTTATTGGATCACTTATTTTCGGAATACCGAGGAATGGGCTATTCTGCAGTAAGCAGAACAGCCGTTTCCTCTTAATGAGGGGATAGAGAAAGAGCTGTATAGGCAACAATTTCTAAAAAGGTGTCAAATAAACACCAACAGCGATGGATAGTATAATAGACCCCACCCAATCCAAGAGGTTGCTGAGGGGACTATTAGGATCCAGTACAGCAGATGGTCTAAAATTGTGTATAAAGGAGCTACGAAAAGTCGTAGCTTTCTTAACCAGCCTTTGCATATTCAGGAAACCCATATCTAATGGGATGAATGTAACAAATCCCCTATGAAAGAAGTACGGAGAGGCAGAAAAAAGGCTACTAAATATATAAGTATATTATCTTTGAATTTGTGGTTCTTGGGTTTTTAGGCCGCCGTCGTATAGCGTTAAAGCTTGACGTTTCGCCACCACGAGTGGATGGCATCTTCAGAAGCTATTTCACTTCGGCGACTTCCAAAATACTCACAGTATATACTCACAGTATTTTGGAAGTCGCCGAAGTGAAATAGCTTCTGAAGATGCCATCCACTCGTGGTGGCGAAACGTCAAGCTTTAACGCTATACGACGCCGGCCTAAAAATCCAAGAACCACAAATTCATTGGACGATGGCCGCGAAAGCCTTACACAGTATATATTATCTTTGAAAGTCAGTCTAGCCTTCTGTAGTAGGGGGGGGACTACATATAGATATTTAGGACGGTAAATGGGTGGTAGTCCCAAAAATCCCAAAGAACTTGAAATGAAGATGAGGATTTATAGTAAGCACTAATGCTAATTTTTTTGCTTGGTTGTTATCCTAGGCGGGAAATTAACGAGCTTTAAATGAGCTCTTTTCAAAGGGATGATTATCAAAATCCATTTTTCCTCCACGTGAGCAGAAAAAACTTGAACAAACAGTGTTATGTTACAAACTATATGCAAACATACATTTTATTGATTATTTAGACATATTAGCAAGTTAGAAACCACTCCATTATGCCTGTCAATAATGAAAATTGTAACTTGAACAGGACATTACTGACTTGTACAACGTCCACGCTGTTTCCCCGAAGAATTTGGGGTTATGAGAAGTTCAAGCTCTTCTTAAAATCAAAATTATAGCTTATGTTCCTATTGAGCAGATGGTACGATCCTGACATTTTGCTCCTTCTACAAAAATTACTAAATTTGACCACGCTGTTACCAGCTCAGGACCAGTATTTTCACTGCTCAGTTAAATACGGTAGTTAACTGACTGGCAGTTAGGGATAACTATCAGCTAAAGTAATTGTTGTTAAAACGAATTGTGTTTATCAGTTATATTACATACAATGCATATCTGTCTTTTAGTTTCGAAACTGTCAGTTTAGTGAAGGTTGAATAACACTGCTTCGAAAACCGATGTGAGTGATTTCCTGTACATTTGGTTACGTGGTTTTTTGTCTTTTATTTGCTTTTATTTGTCACTTTTCTGTGCTGTGTCTCAACCGTGACTGACAGATTAGGAGGGTAACTGCTATTTTCAAGTTTCATTTGCTTTAACTTCTACTCGATTATTAGTTTGCATATAACAATACGATGATAAATACTTTAACTCACAGTTACCCTGATAACTTATAGTTAGCTTAACTTAACTGCGCATTGATAAACCGGACCCTCGTCTAAAACTTAGCTAAGTTAAGTATCAGTTTGAGCGTAGGTAAATGAATCTGAGTCAATGAGCATTGATAGAGACAATGGATGCGACAGCAAGGATTGGAACCCTAATACATAGGTCACATCACCAAAGAGTTTTGCAAACTCGATAAAAAAAAGAGAATAATGAGAAAATAACTACTGTTTTTATTGAATTAAACATTAAAACAGGAATTTCACTGCTCTTGAGTCTCTTCATAAACCAGGTATACGAAAGCTGCCACAACAGCATTTGCGTTTCAAAAACTCTTACCACTTTGGGAGTAAAAAGAAGTCAGATGGTAATAAGTCGGTGCTGTACGGCGAACGCTCAAATAAATTCACTTTTGACTCTTCCAAAAACTGTATGGAATGAAACATTGTCATGATGCAAGGCAATCTTACTTGGTGGACGTTGTACCGTTTTAAGTACGCCTTTTCAAATACTTGAGATAAACAAGCTGTGATGTGCCATTGAGCATTCACGGTTCGTCGATCCTCCAAAGGTAACAAGTCCACCTTTTCCAAAACAAAAATGCTGTCATTTTTCCCCACACTTCGAGGCTGCTTCGCTTTTAATACATTGGGATCAGTTGGAAATATCTATTGAGCCGAATGGCATTTAGATGCAGGTTTAAATGCATATATCCGTGTTTCATCACCCATTACAATAGCATACACTCCCTTAAGCGGCCTACAGGCGTTGATGCATACTGCGATGCAGGCATCGACCTCTACGTTTCATGATGCAAGTAGCAGCGTGTGTATAGTACCATTGATTAAAGTATTTAGGTTAGAGTTAATCAATGATAGTACTGAATCACGTATTTGGCATCGGTTGCAGTTTGCAATGGAATCCCATTTTGGTCGGTGAGCCAAGACGCCGAGGGAGTGACGCTGATGCAGGCTTCAACGTGTACAGTATTGCGTCGATGCAAAGAAATCACTCTACTATTATTGTGCTGCATGAAACCTGCAGAAGATATCAAGTCGATTCAGGCATCGTAACAGATTTCCACTGATGCAAGTTTCATGAAACATTGAGTCCATTCAGGAATCGCAGCATGCATCAACGTCTGTAGGCAGCTTTAGATCTACCGTATTCGTATTTCTTAGAGTTTGTTGGCACCTTTCCTACCTCCAAGACGGTCATGTAAGATCTTTTGAATTGCAGTCATTTCCAAGTCGTAGAGTAGTCCGACTAATTCTGTAGGAGACTCGGTTATCACCCTCGATCATTTGTCGAACAACGGAAACATTTTGATTAGAGATTGCAAGAATTGCCCTTCTGGAAGTTTGTTCGAAAGCCACTTTTTGATATTTGAATAAGTTGTGCCAGCCATACACAGTCCTCAAACATAGAAATTAATTAGCAAATGCAGCACGAACCTTTTAATACATTCATTCGCAAAGTAACCATTTTGTAATCGTAAAATATCATAGCACGAAGGTTTTCACGGGCTAAATTCATTCTGATAGAGAAGAGCTAAGTTTTAAATTTCACAAAAATTAACAGGAGCAACGGTCAACCTGTCAACTTAAAACTATTCTGTTAAAATAAATATAAATTGTAGTTTTGTTTCCAGCCTCTCTGATATCCATGGGTACAATGATTACCTTAGTTTGAAGAAATTTTCGGTAGGACCTACGTACTTTACCTAGTAAAAAGATCATTCCTCTTAAATATGTACCTTTACTAAAAATCATATAGCCTTTTGTAGTAGATAATGGGACATAATAAAATCCTGTAGACAAGGATTTTATGACTCATTGAACTTGACATATGAACAATGTTCCGTGTACATTTGATTAAAAAAATTGATTAGCGTAACATAAATTGTACGGCTGATTGCACTGAGCCGAAGTGTAACGAGCACGCCGGGCCACTATCAATGAAAAGAGAATGATCAGCATTCAATGAAAAAAAATATTAGTCATCTAAAGCTGATATTTTATTTGTACAAAATTGATTTTTTCAGGCATCAGTGATAATTTAGTAACGTATTTATCGAGAATGTTGACATGTGTATCGCAGCTGGTATATCACTATTAGTTTTCCACTCAATAGGGAAGCAGAAAATTTGAAATAAATGTATATGCTTCACAACATCACAAAAATTCATGTCACTTTTCAGTCCGATGCTTTCACTGTCCGTTAGCGACTTTTTCACTACGCAATCACAATAACCCGCACGATTAATATTTTTAACATTCGTTTTCGGTAAATATTTCCAAAATTTGGAGCATGTTGTATAAAGATTCTGCCCTTTTAAAACAACTCTGTACCTTACAAATCTAATCGACTATAATACTACGTGCATACAAAGGAAAAAGTGGCAAAATGAAAATTGAATCAATTTCTCCAACAAGAGAGTATTCTTCAAATGTAAGTTTACTTTGCGTATACTTTCAACATTCTTTGTAACCTATTTTTTTACGATCAGACTATTTTTGACGTTTATGTCCTGATATAAATTGAGGCGTTTCTTACAGAAGACAGCTGTAGCTTTATTGACCCAAGTGGTATTCGATTTTTATTTAATTTCCTTGAATGACATAGTTTGGTGGATGTAATTTTTGGGAACTAAAATTTTATGTATGCGTAACTTGACTAGATACTAAATTTGTTAATTTAATTATTAAGTAACATCCACGCAATAAAATCGAAATTAGTTTTTTCATCTAGCTATTTAGTGAACTGCCGCGCTAACACTGGAACGTTCTTCAAAGACAAGGTAGTGACCAGTTGTCGAGATTTCAATGTAATCCACATGGACAGTTTTATACCAACGAATAAGAATACGTTAGGTTAGGTTGCCATATACTAAATGTGATATTATCATATTTCTGATCTAAAAGCAAAGACATAAGTACGTATTCCTCACCTAATTAGCATTGTTTACATATTTTATTTTTGATAATTTTCAAAAGCTTTAAGCGCTTTCAGTCTTGCTTGAGCGATAACCTATCCCTAAAACGCCCACCAAGATCATGTTATTTTTCCCCGAATTATAATCGAGCCAAGTATCAATGAGAACCTATTCGCATGGGAAGTAAAGGTTGTTGAATGTGTGTCATCCAACCTGAGCACATCTATATTACATGTGTTCTTTATTTTTAGGAGTTCGCTGCAATAGCTTCTTCTATTCTATTATACCTACCATCTGTATTAAGTCGAGAACTATTTTGTCGAGACTGTGTACAAGTAATTCATATTTCAAAGTCTTCTCAAATATAATTGATATAGGCCTGTCTTTTAGATCTACTTTTTTATGTATGAGCGTAAGAACTGCTATTTTGAATTGTTCGGGTACCTCATTTGATGTATACAGGGTGTACCAATAGTGCGTGGACGGAAGATTGTGGGCCTACTGAAAAATATTTCAAAAATCTGTCACTTGCTCATGGTAGGGACACTTGAGGGCTATAACGTAAAAATATTTTCACTTCAATTCACCATTTTTGGTATAAGTAGGTATCAGAAAAAAATTGAATATCGCAGCGATTATGAAACTTAGAAGGCCGTGACTTTGCGGTACGACTAAGCATGAAATGCGTCACCTCAGATCAGACGGCTAAATTTGAATTCTTTTTGTACTTGGAGAAATCAGTAGATTAATTAAGGAAACTTCAATCACAGATAACTTGATTTTTTGCCTATTTTTATTTTAAGAATAAAATGTAAAATTTGATTACGTTTCCAATAATATAGCATTCTCGATATCAGTCTCTTTGGTTTTCATTTTATTTCAAATTTTCAGTCAAATCGGTGTTTTTCAATTTTCCTGCGTGCAAGCAACCTAGCAGGCCATGAAAAATAAACAAAAGCCCGTTAATATGGAAGATCCAACTAGTTTCGTAGAAAGATGCAAGCTAACTAGAGTAACGAGGTAAGATTATGAAAATTCCTTACAACATATTAGCTCGAACCAGAAACAAGGGCGATAACAAGAACGCTCATTTTTCACAGCCTACTAGCTATTAGCCAATTTCCAAAGTCAGTAAAAAAATATTTAATCAAAGGAAAACTACTAGTGATTGTTTATGGCAGTAGAATATCTATGTCTTCTGAATAAATTTTCACATTTAATGCCATAAAAAGGTAGCCATTTCCGTAAGTCAAGAGTAATGATACCTCTGACTGAAATCCTTCAAATTCTTCAGTAGTTACTTCTACTAATTAGCAAAATCTCGGAAAATGATACTTGAATTGCAGTCTGTTTGAATTGTAAAACGTAATTTAGTTTGTAGAAAACTACATGAAATAAACACAATTACAACATAGCGTATATAAAAAATTCTAGCAATCATTTCAATAGATGTTCAAAATGCTTCAGTTAGGGATATCTTCCTTTCAGACTTAACTAAACGGAAATGACTATTTGTTTTATTCCATTAAATGTGAAATTTCATTCTAAAGATGTTAGACTGGTAGTTTTTCTTTTGTTTCAAAATTTTTAATCGTTTTGGAAAATTGCCAAGCTCTAGTAGACCTCAATAGCTACTATGCTGTGAAAAACAAACACTTTTGTCATACCCCAGTTTCTCATTGACATCAGATATCTTGCCGCTGTTGTTTCCGGTTAGAGCTGATGTGTTGTAAGGAATTTTCATAATCTTGCCTCGCTACTCTAGTTCATTTGCATCTTTCTACTAAGTTAGCAGTTTTCATCCATATTAACGGGCTTTTGTTTATTTTTCATGGCCTGCTAGGTTGCCTGCATGCAGGAAAATTGAAAAACACCGATTTGACTGGAAATTTGAAATAAAATAAAAACCAAAAAGGATTAATATCGAGAATGCTATATCGTTAGAAAGGTAATCAAATATTACATTTGATTATTTAAGCCAAAATAGACATTCCCATATGAAAAAATCAAGTTATCTGTGATTGAAGTTTCCTTAATTAATCTACTGATTTCTCCAACTCTGAAAAGAATTGAAGTTTATCGATCTAATCTAAGGTGACGCGTTTCATGCTTCATCCTACCGCAAAGTCACGGCCTTCTAGGTTTTATAATCCCTGCGATATTAAATTTTTTTCTGATACCTACTTATACCAAAAATAGTTATTTGCGCCTAAATGGTTCATTTAAAGTTCTATGTATGATACATAAACTCACATTAGAATTGACCAGGAATCCAAATATGCAATAATATATAGGGGGCTCCATTCTAAAAAATGTAAGTTTGATATGAATCACCCTGTATAAACGTCAAAATTTGAGTGAAATTATTTTTGTTATAGTCCTCAATGTTCCCTACCATGATCAAGTGACAGGTTTCTAAAATATGTTTTAGTAAGCCCACAATCTTCCGTCCACGGACTATTGGCCCACCCTGTATATCCTATTTATTAAATGACATGATCCTATTGTTTTATTTTCAAGTCCAAAAACTGATTTTACATATTGAACTTAATGTATTCAATAACTTATTTGCAGCTGGTTATCTCAGCGGAGGCTATGGAGGCGGCTATGGTGGAGGGTACGGGGGCGGCCATGGAGGTTGGTCTGGAGGCGGCCTAGGAGGTGGTTATGGAGGTTGGTCTGGAGGCGGAGGCGGTTGGAGGAGCGGAGGTAGCGGATGGTCAAGTGGACTGAGCACTGGTTTGGGTGGATGGTCCGGAGGCTTGAGCCATGGAGGCCTTGGAGGAGGATATGGAGGTGGATACGGCGGCGGCTGGAGGAGCGGAGGCGGAGGTTGGACCGGAGGTCTGGGAGGTGGATACGGAGGTGGATATGGAGGCGGTCACGGAGGCGGCGTCAGAGTTGTCAAGGTCATTAGCGGAGGAGGACTTGGCGGCGGATACGGAGGTAGGCAATTTCGCTGTACTGGTATCTCATTAATAACCTTATCATACATATTAGAACAATGACCAACACATTACAAAAGAGACCAAACCATAGTCCATGCCAGGGATATTTTCAAAAAATAACCTCTCAATACAATAAGAGAATCCTTAAATAACTATTCTGATTATCGAAATTTCAGAGTTATACATTCATTATAGAGACAAGTACATTCACGGTACGATAGTCTCAAATGAACACTAACTATCTATCAAATTTACTCGTTACTTTAGAAAATCTACAAAATATAATAGTAAACTTGAAATTATTTATAAATTCATTTTATATAAACCAAATATTCATAAGGTCTCTATTTTAAAATATCGGTTAATCTAAATTAGTTATTATTTTGACTCCGCTGTAATTAATTTGTCAAAGCGTTTTTGTCAGAATTTTAGTCCTAGACGTGAAATGTTTTTGAGATACATCAAAAGGTAACACAAGATAACTAAGGATGTTCAACAAAGCAACCTAACCTAAATGACGAAAGCTGCGTACTTCATTGGCACTATAGCTTTCTGTGAAGAGATAGAAGGCTGTGGGTTTGTAAAACAGCGCCGTGTTGCTAGTTTTCACTATGGTCTCTGAATATCAGGAACAGATTTAACTACTATGAATAAAATAACAAATAACTAATTCAAACGGTCGTCAACACTATTTTTAATGCAATAATAAAAACTGCATAATCTAAGGAATATTTTTAAGCAAGTTTTGTTTGTTCGAGGGTCGATGCCTGTGTGAGCTTATCAAAACTGGAAAAAATAACTTCATCTACCAACACCTCTCGCGAACAAACGTCCTTAACGGTTTTGCTTTGTTGGTTTGATGACTAATTCATTTTGAAGGTTTTATCCAAAACTTTCATCATTACAAATTATCAAATGTTAGGAAGGTAATAAGATTTTTAAAATAAATAAGTAAGAGCAATAAGCATGATGTATTTTGATATGAAAGTAATACATATTTTAAGCAACAGCATTCACGGTTTTTCGGAATTCGTATCGCCGTGCTTTGCTACAAGAGAAAACTTTTGACAACTAGCCATACACAGCAATTTTCCAATTTTTAAAATGAAAACATTTACATCACGAGAAACTATCACTTATTTCCGTCGGTCGTTCTATCTAGGTAATCGTATGCTGCTGTATAACTATTGGAACTATTGAAGTAATTTCGAAATGTTCACAGTAATATACTTTTCGAAACAATTATTTGGAAAGTATTGATCAACAATTAATAAAACTGCTCTAAAAGCTATGAAAAGTGCTTCAGCGCCTATTATTTGTAAAATATTGTTACTATCTTGACAATATTGTGGTCATTATAGGAATAGTCACTCTAACGGTGACGTTGTAAACATCAAAAAAGTAAAACAGAAAATTTAAAAATTGCTTTAACTCCACATTGCGCGTTTTCGCGATACCAGGCGTTTCTCATGGTGGAGGTGAAAAAATCTGAAAGGAGTGTAAAGTATTCCCAAACTTCATTTTTATGCCCCCCGAGATCACAATCCGTTTAGGCGTAGGTAAAAGTGTTTGATTACCCTCCACCTTTGAGATGATTTATTTATACAACTGTTTCACACAATCTTTTATTTTTTTAAGAATTAAATATCACTCTTGAGCATGAGCAACACATTTTTATGATTTATAGATTTAATTCGAAAATGCTTATGATAACTGTCGAGTTACACTTGACGCATTTTTTTTCAGGTGGTCATGGCGGTGGCTGGAGAGGAGGATACGGAGGTGGATACGGAGGAGGATATGGAGGAGGAAGCGGCTGGAGGACTGGTGGAGGCGGCTGGAAATCAGGTGGTAAGAAAACATTCAAATTGTGAATTACAGTGGCGAGCAAAAAATTTAGGTCACTTTGAAATTACGAATGATTTTAGAAAAAAGTTTATTACTGAATCTAGTGGACGGTAAATAGGTTATTCGGTTTCCGATAAATGCTAGCGGGATATTTGTTATCTGTCAGTTGAAGTCAGTCGGTCAGTGTTTTTTAGAATCTTTATGAAATAACGTGAATTTGGAAATTCCATTTATCTAGCTAGCAACTAACTAACGAGTAACAGTTAACAGTCATGAGAAAACCCGTCAAGTAATAACTTCTATTCCCTCCTTTGCGGTTGTGATTGTTTGTAGTCGAAGAGGCAAAAGTCAAATTCAGGATTACATTTTGATGGATGTTATTTCTGCCATTTCTCCGTTAACAACTCTTTTAGTTCTTAGGAACCTGTTGGAGCTGGTGTATGACTTCGAATACGTCATCCCATCTCATCCCACACAATATGTTCGATAGGATTAATGTCTGGACTGAGTGTTGGCCAATCAATCTGTCCAATTCCCAAGACATAGCATGATCATTCAGGATTTATGTTATGTACCTGTGAGCATGAAGACCAAGTCTATGCGTGATCCAGAATTGATTCCTTCCCAAACCATAATCGACCCTTTACCACGTGGAAGTTTTCCATCAATAAAAACTGGAATACAGCTTTCTCCGGGTCTCCTCTATGCTCTTCGATGTCCGTCTGACCTAGTTGTGTAAAACCAAGATCCATAAAAGACAGTATTTGCTCCATCCATAATCACTCCATTTCAAGTGATTTCGGGTAAAAACCAACTTGCAATTCGATGCCGTCGAGTCAATAGTCGCCCTGTAGGTATCCTTCGACAAGACAATCTATCGGCATGAAGCCTTCTGAAGGTCGATTCGTTAAAATTACGCTTTTGAAGTTGAACAGCAGAAGCCGTCCTATTCCGTAAATTTGCGCCGACCACCAAAAATCGATCTTCTCTTTGGCTGGTGATGCTTCTTCGACCAGATCTTCTGGTTACCAAGCCAGTCTCTTGATAGAGTTGATATATATTTTGTACATCACATAAGCTTTTACCAGCAATTCTTGCAGTGTCTCGTTGTCTTCGACCATTTTGCAGTATTGCTTCAATTCTAGTCACATCAAAAGGATCTTAAATGCATCCTACTACAAATATTAATTTAATCTGTAAGGTATACACTTTTTGTTGTTATTTGTTTTTTTCTCAAGCGAATAACAAATTCATAATAACAATGAAAAATGAAGGTATCTCCAGACGGAATATCAGTAGTTAGCATGTTATCTTCAAACTCATCAGTCCAATTCAAATATAACAGTTCTTCCCTTATCTGTATATCAATTGCAGTAGGCCACACCACTTTATATTGCGTAATACGTAATCCCAAACAAAAACGACAAATCCTTGAAATGGTGTTGCCGAAACGACTATTGACCATATTCGGCCAACAATACCTATATTGCAAAACCTTAAGCCAAATATATAGACTCATAAATAAAAAAACGTCGTCAGTACCTTTATTCGGCACCGAAAGGCACATCTATAAATTTGTCGCAAGTGGCAGTTCACGAAAATTATGCATCCATATATTACTTTATTTGTCGCATTGGAGCCTGTAGTATCTTAACTTTCACCTTACAATGTACTGTTGTTTCGCCACCACTGTTGAACGGCGCTTCAAGTGCAAGTGCAATATAGTCCAGTCGAATATGTGCACTGAACGAAAAAAGTGCGTGCTATTAATAAAAAAAAAGTACAACAAATCAACAAACTCTAAAATTAATTTTGCGTCGTTGATATTAGTGTTTAATACAATACATTAATGTTCATATTCAATAAGTTACGATTGGCATGCATTGCTGGTTATTAACACGATCAACTGATCAGTTTACGAATGCTGTGCATTATATAGTTACCACGAATCCACGATCGCTGGTTATTAATATCATCAACGACAAAAGCTGTTCGTAATATTAATGCCAGCGGTGATAGCCACCAAAATAGCGCACGTTTTCTGAAAATTGATGATTGGATTTCCAAAAGCAATGCCTTAGTGCTCATTGGTACAACGCATCCGATTTAACTTTTTTATAACCGCTTTTGATGGATCAGTAACAGCAATATCATTATTAAAAACATAAAAGGAGTTATTTAATTATCTCGTTGACATAACGAATGTTCAGATTATATATTTATGGAGAACATGGTAATTTCTTCGTGATTTGCATCCGTGGTTTAATGTTGGTTCATTTAATATTCTGCGTCATTAATTTACAATAATATAATAAACCATCGCCAACTCATACAATCGATATTCGTAATTATGCATGTATTCAAAGTGCAATTCAATAAATTAAAATAAAAGATATTTTTAAAGAAATGCTTTTATTTAAATGCTCTGAAAAGATTAGATTTGTTATACACCATTTATATATAATCGTAAATGCTTGACGCGCGATTTACTTGGGTAACTAGACCGGTACATATTTAATTGAGTAATTTGTTAAGCTAAGTTTAATTGTCTTTATTCTCCATTTGGTTACTTATAGCTACTTACGCAAACCTCGCGACGAGCCTTTATGATCATATAAATTGTGTATAAGAAAGCTATAAGTTTAAAGGAATATTTTATTTTCTTCTTTTTAGAGCATTTAAATAGAAGCTTTTTGTAAAAAGTATTTTTTCTTGTAATTTATGTTTTTCTTTTTAGTTACTAACCTGCATTTTTTTCTTGGGGAAACCTTTCGGTTAATATCCATACTATAGCAAAGTATAACAGCTAAGCCGTTCCATTTGATACCCATATTGTAGAAATGCGTGAAAAATAACTTTCGCCATTTTGGATGTTCCACTATATTGGATTTTGGATGACGCCACATTATTTTTCGAGGTATTCACAACAAGCCCTTTCATTTGAGAGCCATATTGTAGAAATCGATTAAAAATACCTATTCCGCCATCTTGAATGGTCCGCCATATGACGTCACACAGCTTATCGTATATTGTCATCCAAACTAAACGTGTATACAAAACTTATCTCAATCGGTTGAAGATATCTGCTTCAAAATTGAGTAGCAAGACTCCACCCGAGCAAACATACATAGATACATACATAAATTGCAAGTTAAATAAAAGCTTTTAAGATTATTACCACGAGAGTGAGTCGGTAGGAGAGCTTAACAGATTGAAATAATTTGAGAGCAAAAAAATATTTCGGGAGTTCAGGTTATAACCTTAATTTAGTAGTAAGGCCTTTTTTCATTATCAGCTTTATTTTAAATTTGAGTGTCAATAACTAAGTACATATACCTAATTGTGAAATATCTTATCTACATATTTGAGCCATATTTCGATATTTTTTGTTTGAGGTTTCTTCCTAAAATGTACAAAAATTACTATTGACTATTGTAGAACAAAAAATGACGAAACATGAATTAGACGTATAATTTATTTATTGAAACTTTGGATTACTTTTGCGTGCACAGGGTATTGAAACTTTCAAATTTGTCACAAATCAACTAGTTGACAATATTTTTCGGTAACTATTACTATTATTGCTATTTTTTTACTTCTGTGTCATCGGCATCGTGTTTTGTGTAGGCTTAGTTACTGTTTCCCGGCGCCACTATAGGAACAGCACTTTTAATTAGAAGCCAACAGTGAAGGCTCAGGTGGGGATAGTCGCTGAGCTTTTTTTATGGACATTTGTTTTTGATTGAAACACCAGAAATAAATCTCTAATGAGAATCGAACCCGGAACCTTTTAGTCACGGGACTCTAATCCACCCCCTATTATTGCTATTATTTACAGCACAAGTCCAGAAGTGTAAAACCCTATAACTAAGGTTATTTTTTCTTGTGATGGATATTGTCGGTACTTTTTCAGACAATGGAGTCATACTACGGCTCCATAACTGCAGCATGTAGCTGAAACTTGTTGTTTAAGACAGTAGTCTCTTAGATATTTTGTATAATTATGAATGATGCTTGTTGTACTTTCATCCTTGACTATGGTTTTGGGACCCTCAAGCCTCAAGGTATGTTCCGTAAGTAAGGGGTTATCCTTTTTGTGCGAGCTATAGTCTGCCAATGTTTCTGAATGCCCTGACACCCACTGACTGCAAAATGAAGTTATGTTCCGCCTCTCTGCTCAGCTATTTTCGACATCCATCGAGCTATAACTCGCGTCATTCTAGGACTTTGCAGTAATATGGCTATAGCATGACTAAAATATTTATTTTTCAAACGAAGTCTATATCTAGGGATTTTTGCTCCAATCAATCCAATCCCTGCATCCCAAAGTTCTTTTTACCAAAAATTCAAGAACTATATTGTCATTTTTCGAATCACTTATGATATTTTTCACATACATTCCTTAATTTGATTGTATCCAGACACATGTAATTATCTTTAAATAGTGAATTCTCGTTTCACCATGTAATTGAGTAATAGTCTAGACTATTTGAACTTCCTCTCTGATGAAATAATAGGACCCTGAATTATATCTTCTTTCATTGATTAAACGGAAGCTAAGAAATTTTCTTCCTATGACATATTCGTACATTTTATCAGTGGTGCCGTATTTACAATAATGTGAATTGCTTGCTATTATTAGTAGTGTTAAGACTGTAAGAAAATATTGGACTTCTTTCGCCAAATTTGAATTACTTAGATTTCATTCCGATATCATATTTTGTTTGAACTGTTTTAATACTTTTGAAACGACACGTATTTATTAAAATATGCAAGATTAATCACAAGGATGAAAATACGTGGAGGTTAAGTACAAAATAGCTATGACTAGAACTTTTACTCTGAAGCTTATCATTTGTCAGAGAGGGTGAACCAACAACAGATAAATACCGTGATTAATTTAAAGCCTTCAAATATTCAAGTCACCCTCGTATCTTCAGATATAGCCATTGACATGGATTGGAAAGTAAACACCGCAACACGTCACACATACATGATATGCCTACATACAGGGTGAGTTTTTAGTACCGGCTCGGTCGATAACTCCACTACTATAGAAGATAGCGAAAAAAGTTGTATATAAAAGTTGTAGTCAAAGATATGCTCCTTGCTCAGAAAATATTTAGATTTATACAGGGTGATCCATAACTACGTGGTGATGCAAACATGCATTTTTTTAAATGAGACACCCTATATATTATTCCATATCCAGATTCTATTAATAATTTCCGTTCTTAAAATATAGGGCATTGATACATTATACAGGGTGTTTCAAAAGTTATGACCATTTTTATATCCAAATCGCGGACAAATGAACGTACTGTATATCAAAAAGTAATGAATCAAAAATTATTTTTCTCACATAAGAAGATTAAAAATATTCTCTAGTTTTAAAATCGCCTATAAAAGAAGCCCGAGACGCATATTCGTATACAGGGTGATGTAGAATGCAAAATCCAAATTTTCTCTTTTTTTTCAAATGTAACCCCCAATATCTTATTATCCCAAAGAATTGCTTTTAATATGCTCTTTCATCTTTGTATAGCACTTGTTGTACCTACGTCCATCAGTTTCCGAGATATTTCGATTTTTCGGTAAATTTAAAATATAGCCTCCATTTGTGTACTGAAATTTATTTATTTTGAGAAAGTACTATCTGGTTTGTTTTTTATTTAACGAGCAACTAAATTATAACGTTTCTATAGCATTTGATGAAGTCAAAACCCTAAATCATCGAGATAATAAAGTCAAGTATGCTGAGGAAACAATTTTGTAGGCGTCATGCATAATTATCAAGTAGTTTTATCAGGTAGGCTTTGAAAAATTGACAGTTTTCATAACCTACTCAATAATTCCATACTGTGTGAAAAACCAGCTTTGAAAATTAATTTTTTCATTGAGGGTATTTAGGAGAATCTTTGAGAAATTGTCTACTTGCCTCTAGAACATATCAACTATGAATAGCAATATCCAGAACGGAGGCACTCTAAAACTAATGCGTTTGAAAGATTGAAGAATCGTTTTATTTGGAGTGTGTCGTTTCATATTTCATAGCCTACCTGATACATCTGCTCGATAATTATGCATGACGTCTATAAAATTGTTTCCTCAGCACACGTTGACCTATATTATCTCGTTAGTTCAGTGTTTTGACTTGATCAAGTATTATTATCGCCTTATATTTTAGTTGTTTGTTAAGCAAAAACAAAATTTGGTAGTATTTTCTCAAAATAGATAAATTTTATTAATCAAATAGAAGGTATATTTAAATTTTGTAGAAAAATCGAAATATCTCAGAAACTAATGAATGCAGCCATAATAAGTGCTATACAAAGATGAAAGAGCATATTAAAAGCAATTCTTTGGTATAATAAAATATTGGGGGTTACATTTAAAAAAAGAGAGAAAATCTAGATTTTGCATTCTACATCACCCTGTATACGAATATGCGTTGTGGGATTTTTTATAGCGTATTTTAAAACTAGAGGATATTTCTAATCTTCTTATGTAAAAAAAAATAATTTTTGATTCATTACTTTTTGATATAGTACGTTCATTTGATCGTGATTTGGATACAAAAATGGTCATAACTTTTGAAATACCCTGTATAATGTAACAATACCCTACATTGGAAGAACGGAAATCATTAGTAGACTTTGAATATGGAATAATATATAGGGTGTCTCATTTAAAAAAATGCATGTTTGCATCACCACGTAGTTATGGATCACCCTGTATAAATCAAAATATTTTCTGAGCAAGGAGCATATCCGTGGCTACAATTTTTATATACAATTTTTTTCGCTATCTTCTACAGTAGTGGAGTTATCGACCGAGCCGGTACTAAAAACTCACCCTGTATATAGACAAATAAGTCAAAACAATATATTTGTAAATTGATTTCCAGAATAATTTAGATAGTTTAACTAGGTCTTTCCCATACATTACAAACCTTACACACTGTAAAATTTTGAATTGTTTAAAAATATATTTAAAAAAAAAGTGGGCTCAACCGGGATTTGAACCCGGGACCTCTCGCACCCAAAGCGAGAATCATACCCCTAGACCATTGAGCCTCAGTGATTCAACAATTTGCTGCCGTGATCATAAACATTAAAACATTATTATGTGTTAATGAAATATAAATATACTAATAAAGGAGGCATTAAATTTATATTAACGTACAAAACAATTAGGTACATAACTTCTCTTCCTATGCACCAAATCTTAAATAATTAGTAGGTCAAGGGTCAAGTGAATTGACTAGTTATTTTTTTATTACCACTTTTTTAATACAATAATCTTAGCAATTACTAGCACAATGTCTTATAATTGTATTGAACATGGTCCAATAATTGCACCTCGTAGTTTTTTTTATTTCTATCATAAACTAAACAGAAACCTGGGAAAACTGACTCTATTTTTTTTTTTTTTTCAGGTGGATGGTGGTAAATGTAACACCTGTGCCATGAACATTCTGCAACAGTGCTGCCTATACTTGCCCTCTCAGCTTTAAGAAAACATTTTTATAGGCTAATTTTTATACGATCACCTGATATTAGGTCTGATATTTTTGTAAATACTGTACAAATTAAACTTTTAACAATTTAAAATGTGTTTTTTTCTGCTATAAGAGTTTCTAAATGGGTATAGGCTATTATATCTTATTATATAGTTAGTATAGACTATACGTGTTATTATAAATATGATTTATTAAAAAATGAGTTCGTCAGTAAAACCATTGATTAAAGTATTTAGCTGCAAACTTCATTCATCGACTGTATTGCAACAAATATACACTAGTTACCAGTTTAGCAGTACGTATTTTCGCGATTGGCTGGGAATCTAGAATCTAGTATCGGAGTAGGACGTCGTTGGTCAAAGGAGCATCCTTACCGCCATGGTGACGTCACACAGGTTCGGGAGCCATCGGCGTGTTTTCGGTACCTACTCGATTCAAAAACCCATTTTTATTTTGATATAACTTTTGAATTATTCCGAAAAAAAAAGAAAACAAAAACAGTTTTGTTATAAAACTTATATATGATCTTTCCATTTATCACAAAAAAGTACTTTTTTCTTAATTCAAAACGTCAATTCAAATCATTGGGCTTACAGAAAATTCTGAAAAATGTTGGACACGGGCTGGATTCGAACCAGCATCTCCGGCATTCAAGGCATACGCGATACTTCGCACGGCCGCCAGCTTGGTTCTGGCTGTTCGTTGCACACATTTCTGCGACCAGACAACAGCACCATTTATACTACTTATAACATTGGTTTTACCACAATCCGATGTATCCAGTAAATCAGTTTAGGACTAACACTTCAAGATTTGTCGCATATCCTTCTGAGTGTCCAGAGGGCAACTAGGGCCTTATAAATTCTGTTATCCAGATGGGATGAGTTGAAGGTGAGTCTTTGGTCCAATATAAAATCAAGATACCTCACCGCCTTCGCAAACTGGACTGACCCTCCCGATATTCTAGGTAGGCAGAGTTTGTCTAGTTTCCATCTTTTAGTAAACGGAACAACAACGGTTTTGTGGGGGTTTTTCGACATTTTCCCCCTCCTGCACCAGCTCTCAATTGTGTTCAACGCTTGTTGAAGAAGATCAGAGATAACCTCTTCATACTTTTTTCTGACTAGGATAACCAGATCATCTAAGTCATAGTGAACCTCCATACGACGCATAGAGAGCTCGTTGTGCAGGTCATCCACCAAGATGGTCCACAAGAGGGATGAAAGTACCATGGAGACATCCCCTGGTGGGCCAGAACCTGATCGCCCCCCATGCATTGCTGGTAAGATGTTCCTGTTAGCCAACATGCATCCGATCCAGTCACATGTAATCCTCCCCACGTCTCTTTTTACAAAAGCGACTTAGAGCGAGTGAGGGAGTGCATTGTTGAACGCTCCTTCAACGTCTAAAAAGGCGCCCAGCACGATTTCTTTATTTTTCAAAAAAAATGGTTGATTTTGCCAACTAGGTTGTACAAGGTCCGTTGGTTTTCCTGCCGTGTTTGCGTATTGGTAAACAATAGTGGCTGCCAGAATATCACACGAACTACTGCTGCAAAGTCATAACACTGAGTGTGTTAGACCTCAGAAGGCAACTACTTGCTTCTAAAATTATGAACAGCTATGATCGCATTCTGACAGGATGCGGAAGGCGTTCAATGATGACACCCCCTATAGGGGTTGAAAAATGCGGTTGAAAATGATAAAAATGCATGACATTGATATGTGTCATATTTGGACCTCCCAAGAACAGGCATAAAAAACGATTTCTAACGAAAATGATGTGAAAAATCGAACTTTAAGCTCAAATTTCTCATAAACTGTCCAGAAGAAACGGATGACAGTATTTTTTGTATTATTTGCAAAAAAAACAAAGAATTGTCCAGCAAGTTCCGACAGGTTTCACCTTGATTTTTTATATTCATTTTAAAAAATCGGTACGCGCAAACCGCCCGCAGTTTTCGGAAGACGATTTCCTGAAACATAATTGGTGGGTATACTAAAATGCTACCGCATTTTCATTTGGTTACTTAACGATTTTTTTTTCACTTTTTAACACCTCACCCTCTATCTCCAATCCTTTGCATCTTGGGGATATGGTGCAGTGAAAAATAAAGCCTCCAAACTGCCTCTAGGACTCAAATACCAAGCGTTATCCGGTTTCTTACTCGAAACTAAAATTACGCGTCATTGCTCTGAATAATACTAGAGCGCTACTTTCTGGAGAACCTATGTCACTTGGTTGATGATTATAACTTTTTGTTTGCATTGTATACTTATATAGCAAATAAACTGTACTAAACTACACAATACTGACAATTTATGATTTTTCCCTTTCAGGATTGGCTGAAACACACAAGGCAGTATTGAAATAAAAAACAGACTTTATTTACATCCTTTATTTAATATATTGATCATCCTAGTCGATTATCACAATATTGTATTGCATGAAAGATCACATGAACAAAATAAAGCTATTCCACACTCGTCACTCTAAACTTAAAAAGTATATGGCAGGTATAACAGTTAAATATGAATTATAAAAAACGTTCAACTAATTGGTAGCTAGTCGCTTGCAGAGTGTCTAGCCATGGCACCTGATAAACCTATAAAGAAAGACCACAATTAATATAAAATATGTAGGTAATGTTAGAGGTTTTTTTTAACAGTAAGTTCTTAATTCGATGATTTTAGGAAAGCAATTACTTAAAGATGAAGTTTTGATTTATTAAAATATGAACATTATACTGCACAAATTTACAAAATGTAAAACGTTTTGATATGTCGGGTGGTCATAAGAATGTAAAGTGTACTAAAGTACAAGTATAAGAAGACCATGAAAAATATTTTCAGATTTCCAAGATAAATACCAGAGGGCGTAACCACCACCTCAAACATTTAAAGTGATCGTTTACTTAAACCTATCTAGTAAATGTTACCAAAAAATATGAGTTTTTCAAAGCTAGGATTTACTGGAGCAATTTTAACGCTTTTTGAACCATAAATTAAGATAACGTGGTGGGAGGTAATTCAAGTAGTGTCAGTCATCGTGGTGTTTGCCTTGTTCCAGTGATATGTTTCGTCTTAAAGATGCATGAATAATTCAGCAAAAATCAATATTATGTTCATGTTAATGTTTCCAAGTAACTCCTAAAATGCCTTAAAATTATATTTGGTGGCGTCCTTTTACAGCTAATTACTGCACTGCCGACGCATCGATATTAAAAAAATGTAGCGGCATTATCTACCAATATTCGACAATATATCATATCGACAATTTTTCAATATCTATGCAGTGGTTACTGACTACTGAGATTACAAGCTGAAAGTATGGAGACAGATAGGCAGAGAGACGTAATGAGTGATACCGTCGAGCCAAAAGTGCAAAAGCCACATGCCCCCCAAGCCACGTACCTGCACCTGGCATAAGCTTTAGTTGAGATCGCAAATGCCAGGGGGTATGATACGAACATTTTTTGACAATTGACTATATTCAGTTTCATTTCTAAACACTGATAGATAAGTGTTTCTGTGATCGGTGCTGCTTCTTCTTCTTCTTCTACTATCTTTATGGTTTCTGCGCGTTTGAGACGTGCTGTCATCTGACTGGCGGGCTTTCGCTTTGCCAGTATGGGTAAAACTTTTTCAATTTCTAGTCTTTGTTTATCGTGATATTTGATATAAGTACATTCTTAAATCATCGATACAGTGTAATACACAGTATTCATCTTTTTACGTAATTATGATGATATTTTTTGGACTGTTGAGGCGGGTCCATGAAGCTTTTCCTTTGCCGTAACTTAAATTGAGCGTTAGTATTAACTTTATCCTTAACTTTAGCCGTAAGAGAATCGACGCTGATGAAACTTGAATTTAGCGTTAAGGACGACAGATGTGACGTTTCATAAAGTCTGTTTTCAACGGTCTGTTTTGATTTTAAGGTTATATTTTTAAGATTTGGCGCGCTGGCGGTTATACTGTTTGCGAAACGCGAAATTTGTTTTTAAAACTACGACCAAAAATAAAGATTAATAAAAAGGGTAAGTTGATCTCAGGAGTGGTTGCCAGGTCATAATTCTATGTTCTGTGCGTTTCACAACCCTTACGCCTAATTCTTCAGTTAAATTCAAAGCTGTTTCATGAACAATTTCATTACTGACGGTAGGTTCAACTTTAGAATTAACACAAACGCCAATTTACGGCCAAATTGCGGCAAAGGAAAAGTTTCATGAACCCATCTATACATGCCAAGAGCTAGACTCTGTGGCAGTCCCCGTAATGTGATGGTTAATTGTGCTAAAGCGCAGAAGCCATAAGGATAAAAGAAAGAAAGAAGATTTTCCGGGTGCACTCTACTTTTTATAACAGAAAGATGTTATGACCACTGGACAACTACTGACCTTGTCCAAAGACGCCTGATGAGCTATACGACCCTGCATGTGCGCTACTAAACGAACTGGCGCTGCTAAACGAGCTGCTCCCCGCGACCGCCCCTTTCACAAACGGCACTTCCTTGTGGAACAATCCGGGAAAACCGAAACCGCCGGCGCCCGCTGCTGATCCTGAGCCGGCACTAGCTCCTGCCGATGCAGATGCAAAGCTGTGAGCAAAAGCTCCAGCACTAGCTCCCGCTCCACCGCCTGCGGTAGGGTGGGAGTAGGGGCATCCTCCAGGGCAACCTGCAAAATAAGTATTCATATAATAATAGTCATTTATTCGCTTCATTTTGCCATTATCACCGGCTATATTAGGTTTGCCTGATATAAAAATACCCACAAGGAGAAAACCTCAAAGAGGGGTTCACTCGAAGTGAACAAACCTAAAAAAACAAGCACTAAAGGCAAGCACCTTTTTCTACTAAACCTTAGCAACTATAGGTCAGTCTTTTGCAAATATTGATTGCAAACATACTTTCAAACTGTTAGTATTCACAACAAGAAGGTATGGAGCAAATAACCCATATATCCTACAAAGTATGATAATAATCTTTATTTTCCCAAAATCAACAGTAGAACAATTAATTTTATGATGAAAATAATAAATATAAATTAATATGCAATTAGAAGAATCCCAAGGAGGAGTTTACCTTGATTGCTTTCTTCCACTTAGCCCTTACATGAAAAAAATTAGCACCTACTTAACCTAACTTGTAAAGGTAGGTATGTACAACGTGGGGATCACCGGACGTTTTCAGTGAACAATAATCAGTTAGTGTTATTATTTTAATAAATATTCATTAATAACGCTTCAAATTTCCGGAAATAGAAAAATTTTAAATGATGGGGTAGTAGCTAAGTATGTATATTTGTTCAAATACGACCGTTTTGTGTGACGATCTAATGATACCAGACAGTATAATAATTTTAAAAAATACGATTTTTATAGACTAGTTGGTGGTAATTCAATCAATCAATCAATAGATTTATCATTGGTCCTCTAATATCATACGCCTAGTAAAGAAATCTGTTTAGGGGAGATCTAAAATACTTTTAAATTATCTCGGTTATTTCTTCAAAATCCAGCTCTGTGTTTTATAGCACTGAACCACGTTACTTGACTTTCAAGCCAAGGGAATTTTTTTGTTTGTTTATGGCATAGACTTCTATGGTGCCAAGGGAATTATAAATAGTATTGTTGGAATAAAATGTGAAACACTATAAGGAGGGCTGTCACTTACGTAGTTCAAATCGAACAGTCAAGAAACACGTTTAAAATTTGAAAAGGACTCAAAGTTGTTGATAGACATTGAATAACATTTGACCAAATAAGTTAAAAATAAGAATATATACAACAGACATAAAAAATAAAAATATGAAAACCACAACCTCAATCACATTCGGATTGATTAAGGACTACCCTATCGCGATATTTTCTTCAACTCTATCGTGGACATCATTCCTTCCTAATAGTACTGTTTAAAATGAGTAATCATACGTATACCTAAAATTTGAGGTCGTCCTTCAAATAACACTTATAAATGTCTCTGTTGTAGTTGAAAATAATCCTCTCTTCGCTGAAACTTTCCTGGGGTACTATTGCTTTTTGTGTATCAGAAATGGTACAAGTTAAAACCCCTCTTGTCCTGCCACACCCCATCTTGAAACTAAGTAATTATATATGAATAATACCAACCTGCACCATGTCCTCCTCCAGCTCCGGTGCTGCCATAGCTTCCAGCTCCAGCAGTTACTCCACTACCACTATAACTTCCACCTCCAGCGGTTACTCCACTACCACTATAGCTTCCACCTCCAGCGGTTGCTCCACTACCAGTGAATCCTTCAGCTCCGGATCCTGACCCACTTGATCCACAATTTCCGCCAAAACATCCATGGCCTCCATTTGCACCATCGCCAATTGTTGTTACTGATCCATCATTCTTTTGGATTGTTACTGAACCAGTGGCAAATCCTTTATCTGGATAAATAATAAGAATAATTAGGCTTGAAAGTTTTATACTAGATTTCTACTCATTCCACTAAGGGCCGCTTTCTCAATGTCCAGTTAAATACTTATCTAGAAGTTAACAGTTATCTGTCAGATAAATTGTTTAAGCAATTGAAGGTTTAAATTACGAATTCACGTAAATCTTATCTGACAGTTGTATCCATAGAAACGCTATCTGGCAGCTACCTATCTGACACTTTTAACTGGACATTGAGAAACCGGCCCTAAGAGATCCAATGATCATAATTAGCAAACTAACAGAGTAGCTCGGTCAAATGCTAAACGGTGTCTCGGAAACTACTAATATTTGGTTTTCTTCTTCTCCTTCTTTAAGACGATGTACACTTCATAAGATGCCGAAAGCTCAGTAACGATGATAAGTTATACCTTGTTACCACAATTTATGGCACAGCTTGTCGATACCCAGGTCAATACCCAGCTGTAGCTTCTAAAGGATCAAATTACATTTCTGAAGCGCCAATTGTAAATTCAGAAAGTCAGTTGTAATTTCTAAAGCGTCAGTTGTAAGTTCAAATAGTGAGGTGAATTTTCTAAAGCATCAAATGTAGTTTCAAACAATCGATTGTAAATTCTAACTCGTCAATTGTAGTTTCAAATAATCAATTGAATATTCAAAAGCGTCAAATCCATTTTCAAAACAGTTAAATTAAAGCTAAGTCATCAATAATTGTAGTTTCTAAAGTGTCAATTTGATATTCTAACGTGCCTGAGGTTGGCATAAACCCTCGTAATTTTACTTCATAGTAAATAGGTAGATACTTATATTAAAGTACAAATGGATAATACCGCGCGGCTGTCGGCGTGCCCGAAATGGAATGGAGCAAATATTGCTCTAAAGTTAGCAGTTATATCTATGATTTGCGCCACTTTTTTTTTGGAAAATGGTTATATTCGCAACGCAGGATAAAGTGGCATCATGTTACGGTTTTAAGAAAGAGAAAGTCAAAGGCTCGTTGGTGCAGTCACGAGTGGATGGCATCTTCGAAGCTATTTCACTTCAACGACTTACAAAATACTGACGGCTGGTGGATCTGCACCTATATTTACGTGGTCCGACCAGGTAGCGTTGGTAGCCCAGCCCCCTCGCGATATGGCAGTGTCTTCAGGTCTTTTTGGATGGTTATCCATGTCCGGTTGACTTTCTGTATTTCTTCTTTCTTATTCAATACGCTTTTGAATATTCAATTGACGATTTGAAACTACAATTGACGTATTGGAATTTACGACTGACTATTTGAACTTATATTTGACGCTTTGAAATATTCAATTAACTATTTGAAATTACAAGTGACGAATTGGAAAATTAACCTGACCGTTTTGAATTATCATTTGACGCTTCAGAAACTACAGCTGGAAACGGTGTAGATGGAGGATTAGAGACTCATTCACAGCTTATGCGTGCACGTATCTTAATACAATCTGCGAACCTGTAGTAGATTATTTAGAAAGGCGTGTGACAGCATTGCTCTGCTTAGCTTGCATTCCTTTGCTGCCATCAATTGTGCTAATAGTACGTTCCAACTATAGAACATTTGTTTACCGAGTGAGAAGTTGCACATAAAGAGGACCATACAACATGGCTTGTCGAAAAAACCAAAATACGTTTCTATTTCATTAATATTTATTTGTTTATGTATTTGTAACTGTTATACAAATTGTGAAACCTTGTAAGGAACTTCTATCTTAGTAAAAAAATTTTATATAAACGGTGCTGTAGTACTGAAGAGAATTATATCGGGTTTGTTAGCACAAACTCGTGCGGAAATAGTAGGTTAAGCATAGGTATATCATTCCCCACAACGGTACCTACATTTCGAGTATCACCGATATTTCATATATCCGATCGACGTTAGCCCTTCCAGGGTACACTCGCTGACAATGCATTGAGAATTTTCTACACTCTGACACCTTGTAGATGAACTAGAACTCCTTAGGAGTTAAACTTTAAGCGATTTTGAAATTTAATTTTTTTAATCCTCCTGCGCAACTGGCAAGAGTTCCAACAACGATACTTGTTACCTTTTGCTGCACGATCGTAATACGGTATCACAATTTCATTACAATCATGTTCGTAGTTTTCAATTTACACGTTGTAGGATTATAATAGGTATGTATGTATGAAATTGTTCTATAGATACCAAATTCAAAGGCAATATTCAGATTGGTCTAAAGAGCAGATGGTATCACGGTCAATTTTTTCAGTGCAGTTTTTGAGTTTTCAACCCCACCTCCCCCCACCCGCCACATCACCTCGATTTCAGCCCCTCCAAAAACATAAATGGAAAATGATCAGGAACCTCTGAAACGCCTGAAAACTAAGTTTGGAGGGGTTCTGATAATTTTTAGTTTTTTATCAATTTCTCCACCGCTAATGCACCAACTTTCAAAATTATAGCAGCATTACCTACTAAGAGTAATATTCGAAATTTTTTGTTTTTTGCTAATTATTCCGCCGGTCATGCACTGATTAACAAAATTAGCAGCATTACCTACTATGACCCCACAGCGTATCGCCTCCCAGGCACGTATTTAGAGGGGGGTCTAGGGGGTACGCCCCCCCCCGAAACGTTATAAAATGCCGTACAAAAAATGGAATCCACAATTTTGAAACCCCCCCCCGCATATTTAAGGTGACAACTCTAGTCTGGACCCCCCCCCCCCCCCCCAAACCAAATCCTGGATACGTGCCTGTCTCCCCCAACTTTCATCACAATCTATACAGAAGTTACTGAGATTACGAGGCTAAAAGAGCGACAACAGACAGACAGACCGACAGATCGTCAGATTAACATATAGACAGACTGACAGACAGACGGGCAGACAGACCGACGGAAATGAGTGACGTAGATTTTCGTTATGGTGATATCATAAGACGCCCAAAAAGCGTATTATATCAAAATCTAAAATTTGCGATCATATGGTGTGGGAAGTAAAAGTTTGTCTTCTTTATGGCAAAATTACTTTCAGGCCTTACATTGTAATTAAACCGACCAATTAGACATGAAAAATCTCTTCATCCATGCACTTTAACAAACTACCAACACCACTGTGTTCTAGCAGCATGTCCCACCTGTTCCAAATCCAGTTGATCCGCCAAAACCTCCACTAGTTCCTCCGCACGAGCCACCAGAGCATCCGTGCCCTCCATTATGTCCGTATGATGCACCTTGACTTCCAGAAAATGCTCCTGCTCCAGCGTGTGCCCCTCCGTAGGTATTAGGTGTTCCACCAGATCCTGTATTTGATGGTCCGCCATTGGAAAATCCTCCACAAGCAGCGCCTATTTTGATAAAAGGTATTATTTTTTGGGTATATTAATTCAATATTATTTACTGGAGAGGTTTCAGCTTAAAAATGAAATAGTGAAAATGTTAGCAAAAATGAGTAGCTCTTTTTAGTTTTATAAACAGTTTCAGTATCTTCAAAACCATAGACTAGATTAAATTAACTTATGTTTATGGTAACCTCTGGTCCTCACACTTCAACTGAAGCTTATAATATCTCCCGTACGCATTTATACATTCCGTACATGTATACAGCACCTAGCACAATCCCATTGGTCAGATTTGAATTTTGAACCAATCAAACTTCGAGAGCCACCCGTGTGTACGAAATGTAAATCAGTGCCATATGCGCTTACGGAATGTAATATAGTTATGCGTATGTCGTATGGCTATGGCTAGACTGTTGTTTTAATTTTTGCGATTGGGTGATTATATGTTTGAAATCGCCATGCATGCTGAGGCAAAGTTACCTCCTAATTAATAAAGTTCAGCCTACGGCTTTAAATAGAAGAAAACTTGGAGTAACAAAAGGAAGCAACAAAAGGCCTGTCGGCCGTCCAGCGACTGAGAAGCCTGCCAAGAAAAGGCCAAAAGAAAAGACATAATCTTCACCAAAATATTAAAACAAATCCAATGCAATTCATGTGCATGCTTCATTCCACTGATTTTATATAACGTTTTTTTGTTTTTTAAATTCTTTAATGTCTTTAATCTTGTAAGTAATGTATGTTTTCTTTGCCCACTGAAACTTAATATTTAATTAACTTAATACAACAGATGTTTTTGCAATTATTAATACATTTAAAATTTCTTAAAAAGGAGAAAAATCGTACACCATACTATAACTTTATCTGTAATAAAGTTTACTGCAATTCAATATATACCTAGTAAAAAATGGTTTTCGCTTAAATCGCTTTCCTCTTTGTAAATTTTCAGCTGCATTAAGTACTACATTCCGTAACTGCATATAGCACTGCTTTTCATTCCATACTCGCGCATGGCACTCATAGTTTGATTGGTTCAAAATTCAAATCTGACTAATGGGATTGTGCTAGGTGCTGTATACATGTAAGGAATGTATAAATGCCTACGGGTGGCATTTTTCAGTTTCCTATACTGTTGCAACTATACATTGCCATGCTCGCATAGGAAATGGAAAAGTGTTTCATGCATTACGTTGCCTAAACGGTTTTAGCTACCGATATGTTTCTGCATGTGGCTAAGTAGCCGTAATTGCATAGAAAATGTAATGCAAAAATAGACTCCGTTACCTATACTAACATGAAACGGGAACGCCAGATGCGAAAGAGTCGAGCGCGTGGGACGACGACGCGTACCAAAGTGACACCTTAGAAAATTGATTAATTCAGATACCGATACCGCTACAAAAGTATCGATACCAACTTGGGATCGCTCAAAAAATGTTGATGCGAAAAGTACTCAATACAAATGCAGAATTATCGAACAATTCAGGTATCGAATTATCGTTATCATCTCTACGCACACGCTCACTCAGAGCAGGACAACAGCCAGAATTTAGTTATTTCATCTTATAAAATTTAGTCTTATAAAATGCAATTAGTTAATGCCTAATGAATAATAACGGAGACCGAGAACGAAAAATCAAATTGACAAGAATTCTGTTAAAATCAAATCGACGATTCTTAGCAATATAACAAACAGTATTCAAATTATCCTTGAGATACGGATCCTTAAAGCGGACAAATTTACTATTCTTCTTTATTTCGAAACATATTTTGGCTTTGTAGTCTTTGTTTCTATCCCTAGTGCTTTCTTTGATCCCCTTCTTATTTTTGACATTATGTTGACATACAAAATCCTTTCTGAATTCTTACTTCTGAATTTTAGGGTACGTTTTGGCTACAATGTATTTGGTACATGTGAGGCTTGAAAATTGTTGCAGCCACTTCATACTGCAATCATCATAACTGGGTTCATTGGATATAATTGTTATAATTCATATTTTTGCCCATCTTTTTGATTATCGTCAAAATGTTTCAAAGCTTGATGCACATCACGCATTTTTATAATGTAATAATTTGTGGCATAAGTAGATACTTTTAAACTTCAAATGATTAAACGGATGCACACTAATGACACAATTAGAAATGTACAAAACGTTACAAGGTTTTAGCGCGAAACTCAATGACATGATGCCACGATTTCATGACCGTGTAGCAAACGGAACACTATAGTGACTGTAAAATATATTACATTTGCTATACGATTACAGCTACTTACAGAAAAATATCGGCTAAAACCGTTTAAGGAACGTAATGCATGAAACACTTTTCCATTTCCTATGCGAGTGTGGCAATGGGTAGTCGCAACAATATAGGAAACGAAAAAATGCCTCCCGTACCTAATAGTCGACTAAGCCAAAACTACAGTAGTTTCGTCATCAAAATGGCATATTGAACAATCTCTTGAGACTACTTACTACTCGTCGTTAACTGTCAAGGCGGTCCGGAGGACCTTTGCCTTTATGTCATAGTTCGTCAGTCAGTTTGTCATCCTGTCGGCCTGTTCACCCAGAAACCAGACAATGTTATAGAGAAAAAAAGAAAGGGAGGAAGAAAGAGAGGAAGAAAGAAGAAGAGCAAAGAGAGAAGTGCAACTGTTAAAATAGGCATCGTTAGAATAAATAGGATAATTAATTTTGATGCTCTAAACGCAATTTTGTTGGGATCGGATATTGCCAAAAAGGGAATTTATATGATCTAAAATTCCACGACTTAATTTTGGTTACAGTGCGAGCCGCGGCCTGGAATGTTTGCGGACTTGCTCGACCGTGTAGTCCACTGAGTCACGCAGCAAAGGGTTGCTATGCGATTCCGCTTGTTCATAGCGCCGCTGCGCCTGTATTTTGATATAGTCCTTTAAGTAAGGAATATCAAGATCTTTATGCAGGGTCTCGTTTGAAACATACCAAGGGGCATTTGTAATAGTTCTCAGGATCCTACTTTGGAGTACCTGCAAAGCTCGCATGTGCGTCTTAGCTATGAAACACCAAGCCGCACATGCGTAAGTAATTGCAGGTCTAATAATAATTTTGTACAGCCGAATTTTGTTAACCAGACTTAATTTTGAAGTTCTACATAGCAAGGGATAAAACTGTCGAAATGTAATTTGGAATTTTGTTTTTAACATCTCAGTATGGTTTCGGCATGTCATACCCTTGTCTAGGGTGACACCAAGGTACTTGACGGAAGAGCTCCACCGTAATAGAGTACCGTTAATAGAGACCTCTGGCGGGGTGCCGCGACGCTTTTTGGTACAGTAGATAGCCTGCGTTTTAGAATGGTTGATTTTGATAAGCCACCGATCCGCCCACTCTAATACTTCATCCACCGCTGTCTGTAGCCTGTCATGGACTAGGTTGCTAGACCTAGACTGGGCCACTAGTGCGGTGTCGTCAGCATAGAGATAGACTTCACAGTTGCTGGGACTAGGGACGTCATGAATGAAAAAAGAGTAAAGTATTGGTCCAAGGACCGAACCCTGAGGAACACCGGCCTTGACAGGCCGTATTGTCGACAATACATTGTCAATTTTGATCCGAAATTTCCTTCCTTCCAGAAAGGATTTCAACAGTTTTAGGAGCCAAAAAGGAAAACCCTTTTGGATTAACTTATAGAGGAGGCCCTCATGCCATACTTTGTCAAAGGCTTTCGATACATCTAGAAGTAAGACACCAGTGCTCTTGTCTTCGGTAAATCCCCCGGTTATACGCTCCACCAGTCTGACTGCCTGTAGCTCAGTGCTATGTTCAGACCGAAATCCGAATTGGACGTCAGGAATCACGTTATGATCCGACGAAAAATTGTCAAGGTGACGGAGAATCACTTTCTCGGCGAGCTTTGAAGGTGCTGACAGCAAACTAATGGGACGATAATCCTGGGGAAATATCGAACCCGCTTTCTTTGGGATCATAATGACTTCAGCAACCTTCCAAGCCTTGGGGAAGTATTGAGTCCTGAGCATAGCGTTAATTATTGCCACCAGATATGTCACGGCTTTTGGCGGGAGTAGCTTCAACGCCTTGTTAGTGATCTGATCCTCTCCAGGTGCTTTCCGTACCTTGAGGTCTTTAATATGGCCGAGAAGCTCTGCTGGTGTGCAGTGAGGAATCATTGGTAATTCCTCTGTTGTGCTATGCAGAGCTTCTGTGGAGGAATCTTCCGAAGAAGTATCTTCGAAAGAGGATCCACCAACAGAAGCATTGTCACCGTCCCCACCATTGGCCCTGAAGTACCTCCTGACAGATCTTACAATTTGTCGCTCCTCATCGAGGTCATTATCAAGATCATAATTGGGTGAGAACTGATTTTCCATAGCATCAGCAAAAACCTCCACCTTATCACTAGTCGTAAAGGCCATGCCTCTAGGACCATGAATATGGGGAAGTTTTTCCCGTTTGCCGTTTCTGAGCGCTTTCGCGACTTTCCATAGGGGAGCACTTGCGTCAAGCATTCCCATCAGAAACTCGTTCCATTGCTCGTTGCGCAATTCGTGGAGTGCGTTTCTCACTTCATGGACAAGATTCGTCGCTCTACGGATGTCATCAGGATGACAGGACCTCTTTGCTTGCTTGATAGCAGATCTTTTATCCGAAATTTTTTGTCGAATATCAGCTGGAAGGAAAGGTCTACCTGGGCGCTGCACAGGATGCACCGCTGCGCGTTGTAGAGCGTTTTGAACGAAACTTGTCCACTCCGCTTGAGCGGCATCAATTCCATTCTCATCAATTATGATCGGGATACTGGGAAACTCTCTGAGGAGAGACTTGTATAGCTCCCAATCAACGCGTTTTCTTGAAGGAGTTTGCTCCTCCAAGTTATGTTCATTCCCCACCTCCAAGATGACAGGCAGATGATCGCTTGAAATATCATACATGACCCTAGAAGTAACACGGAATCTACAATTTCTAGATATTGCGAAATCTATAACATCAGGTGCGTGCAAGTGGTTAAAAGGGTGATGCGTAGGCTCCTCAGTGCTGTGGATGAGGCACCCATTTCGCATCACATGATTGTATAGGCGAACACCGCAAGTAGAGTTAAGCCTTGAGTGCCATGCGCGATGTTTGCAGTTGTAGTCCCCAGCAGCGATAAGAGGACCCGAGCAGTCCAATAGAACTTCAAGGTCAGCCTCTCGCAGCCTGGAACCACACCTGACATACACCGATGTGATTTTCAATGGGATACCTCCAGCCATATTTATTACAACAGAAGCCGCTTCAATGCTTTGCATCTCAGCGTTGCTGCTTCTATTATAATCAATACCACGTTTCACCAGCACGGCCAAGCCGCCGCCGCGTCCAGTTAATCTGTCAGCGCGTATGACATCGTAATTCGGGAAAACTAAGCGGTCTCCGGGATTTAGCAATGTCTCCTGCAGCAGAGCTACGTCTATGCATTCATCCAAAAGAGCTTGATGAAATTCCCGTCTTTTGGGGATGTCCTTTAGGCCCAAGCAATTCCAAAAGAGAATTTTGATGAATGCAGGCTGTCTACTGCTATACCTAGCCATTTAGTGGCTGAGGAAAGATCGCCTGCAATGCCTGAGTGGCGCTAATCAGGGGACTGATTATTTGCTGTAGCGACCTTAGCGCTGTTGCTAGGTCCACGTTTTGAGAAGTCAAGGAGGAACTTTGAGCAGGAGGGGCGGACAAGGGTGTGACATTGGCCGCTTCTGCATAGGATTTATTACGCCTTTCAGTGATAACCTGGATGTTCCTTCGAGGAGTATACCTACACGTCGGGCTATTCGCTGAATGCCCCTCACCACAGTTTGCACATTTGCGCGCCTCTTGCTCTGTTAGAGGGCACAAATGTGTCATGTGGTCCTGAGCACATTTGACACACTTAGGAGACGCAGTACAATATGACTGCGCATGTCCATATTTCTGGCAGCGATGGCACTGTCCAATGAGTCGAGAATTCTTTTGAACTTCGACTCTTATCGCTAGGCCCAGCAGTTCGTGTTCATTGAATACTTGCTGGGACTTCTCTATCTTTGGCAGTATCACCACCACCAAAGGCATAGGCACGCCTCCGCTACGTTTGAGGCGGATAATATGGTGAGGGGAATAGCCTTTCTGCTCTAATTCCTCCTTGATATCATGTTCTGAAAAGGATGCAGGGATCCCTCTGATAACTGCGTGGATATTTCTTTCAGAGGGAAGAGGAAACGTATGATGTGGGACGTTTTCCTCTTTGAACAAACGAATGATTTTCCTGTAGTCATCTTCCGACTTAGGAAGAATGCGAATCCCCGCATCGACGGCTACTGCACGTTCTATTTTGATGCCAAGACTAACAAATTTGCCATTAAGTGTCCGCCAACCAGTCACCTCTCGTAGGACTATCGGAGTGACACGACGTTGTTTGGATGACAGCTCCGGTGTCACTTGAGTTGCGCAGGTTGGTGTAGACGTAATATCACCAGCCAAATGAGTATTCACGTCAGTACTTTGCATATGTAATGGAGGTGTGACTGGATGGCTTTGTTTTATAGAAGCAGAAGGTTGCAAAAGAGACTGTTTAGTTGTAGGACATAGAGAATCAGAAGGAGTAGCAGGTTTTGAAGGTAAAGGCGGATAGTCGTCTAAAGAACGTACTGTTCGTCGTTTACGACGTCGAACGGTGGCAAATCCGTCATCTTGAGTGCTGTTCTCGTCCTCTGTGGCAGTAGAGTTATTTGTTGGCGTTTGGCTGTCAAGTTTTCTTTTTGTGTTTGAGCTGTCAAGTGGAAAGGAAGGACTTAGTTGGGAAGTAAGAAGGCTCACCTGGGTGGTCAGTTTCTCAATCTGTTTTTGTAAGGTGGTAATTTGAGTAGTTTGTTCAGTAATCTGCTTCGCCTGGTCCTGGATGATTTTGTACAGCAGTGACTTTTCATCGTCGGTTTTGACAGCTGGTGAATTTTCTTTATTTTTCTTGCTTATTTGGATGTTTGCCGGGTGTTCTGTACTGGGATGGATGGTGGGATCCCCAGTTGACCCATCAGAGTCGATCTCCAATTCAAAAAAGCTAGTTTTCTCAATACTATTGTAAAAACTTTCTGGAGCGCAAATTAGTGACGTTTACCCAGAATGCCCTATACAGGGCGATATGTCTCTTGAGACTAATGGCAAAGTCTACACTTCTGTTTTATTCTGATATGTCCAATAATGCTTAGATGTTGTCTAAAGTGACCATGTCCATGTCCATGTTCCTCGTTGGATCATTGGCTGATGACTTTATGCGTGGTAGCGTTATGTATTCAAGACCATACTACAATACTGCCCTTCTGATGGTTGATGCCACAAATCAATTCTAAAATGCAGTTATCTTTTTTTATTGGCAGCACTGTACCGTCGTAATGTAGGAGGCTTACAGTTACAAGTAATTTCTAATTTCAATAATGGAGTACCTTCTAATATGAATAACAATGAATATCTTACCTATACAGGTAGGTTTATGTCCTTCACTCCCTGTACTACAGCTACCTGCTTTGCATCCAGGTTTATGATCATAGCTGCCGGAAGATGATCCTGAAACAGTACCAACAGAAGTAACTGCTGAACCACCGTTCACACCACATGAACCATCATCACATGCTGGCTTATGGTGGTGTTCTGGCTCCTTAGTAGTGCCACCAACAGAAGCTATTGATGGACCAATGTCCGTTCCACAAATACCACCCTTACAAACCGGCGTATCATGTTTAGATGCTTCACCCGAAATTATTGATGTGCTAATATCGACAACACCGGTTCCATGTTGAGTGTTTTCGTGATGACCTGCTACCCCAAATGACCCAGCTACAGCTCCACTTGAAGTTACTGCTGTCGTAACATCTACCCCACAGGAAGAACCACCTTTACAGCCAGGCTTACTATGGGACTCTGGTACATGGTGATCTATTTTGGGATGCTCATGGTGGGGCTTGTCATGATGCTCAGGCATATGATGGTCAAATTTTGGATGCTCTGGGAAGTGATGATCGAATAAATGGTGATCTGGTTTATGAATCTCAGGACCAGTATGATGTGGTATATGATCAGCATGTTCTTTATGATCTGGTTCATTGTGTTCGGGCTTATGATGCTGCGTCGTCTCAGGTTTTCCATGTTGTGGCTCATGGTGTTCTGGTTCTGGGAGTTTTGGCTTTTCGTGTTCTAGTTCAGGTAGCTCTGGCTTATGGTGTTCTTCCTTGTGTTCTTCCGTACCAGTACTTGTAACCACTGAAAAAAAATATACATTGGCTGTGTTAACTTTATAGCTTACATGCATACTAACGATAATAACAGATACGCTTATTAAATATGCAAATAACAATTTTATATAACGCGCAATTTTAGGTTTTCTCAATAGTATTCATCAAAATATGGATGATAAACTTGGCTGTACATCAGAATAAACAGATGTATGTACAGTGCTATGCTATATTGTATGGTGGCCAAAGGTTCATCAAAGCACATCTAAAGCGCTCACAAAAACCGCAGAAGGAAGGTACAGAAGTCCCTCTCATCGGAACGGAACCGGCAGGTGGTATATCATGCAACATAGTATGGAGAGCGATCACCAAATGGGTGTCAAATGAGCACCAGAAGCGCTTGCACAGAGCGGTGTGGAACGTTCAGTCAAAGGATGCTGAGGGGACCCTTGTGTTCTAATACCGCAGACGCCTTGGACTGATCAGGAAGGAACTAGGAAAGATTGTCGAATTTATAACTGGCTATGGGATGTTCAGTGTACACCTGCAAAAGTTGGGGATTGACGTGGCTAATCCCATATGCAGAAAGTACGGCAAGGTAAAGGAAACAGCTAAGCACGTTACCTTTGACTGTCCTGTCTTGTGTGAGAGCAAGAGCCCCTACCTGAATATAGGCCGGAGGGAAAACAGGAGAGCATATCCCAATGTATCTCGAGATTAGCAAGGAACTCAGAATGGAACGCTATCTGATCCCTTTGATCATGGGTGCACAAGCCTTAAGGCTGAGCGACTACCATAAAGGTAACTTAACCCAAACTCTCTGTAGTGAATTGCGTTCGTCAGTCAGAGAATGCTACTAAGTATAAATAGAACATAAGGCTGCTAACAGAACAACAGATTGCCAGAAAAAGCGAAAATCATACATTTAGCTGAAATAAATCATCTCAACGATGTATGCATCGTCTTAAACTCTAAAATAAAAAACGTACACCAACATGACTGCTGCATAGCATTCGAATATTTTCGGGGATTTAAATAAATGTTTAAGGCACTAAAGAAGCTAAAGTTTCTTGCGTCAGTCAAGTAGAGTAGTAAAATGCTATAACCAAGTAGATGAGGGTAACACCGACGTTGAAGACAGTGGTTGAAAAGATCTAAAGCTGGAGAGGCGAGTGTGTGAGAGTCAAGTGTCAAATTTTATGTGATATACAATTGAGGCAGTATCCTTATACAAGGTGGTCTTTATTTGTACTCGTATGAAATAAATAATAATAATCATAATATACTTCTCGCAAGTGAAATCCCAAAGCCTAGAAAAAAATGGATATTTGCATTGCAAATATTGTACACAGCTTGAAAGTACCATCACTAGTACACATGTAAATCTTTGTGTTCTTCCAGACGCTATTTACCTACATGGCAGCCCTAAAAGCCTCTAGACGTGTAAAAACAAAGCATGGATTTTTGTCGATCCAGAAACGATGATATCTGTTGCAAATGTGGCGAGAGACCAGTTGGTTGTGAAAAGAGATGAGGTTTACGCAGTTAAGCCCCCATTGAACGGGGTCGGATTGTATAGGCCAACGAGAACGTGGTGCTTCTTTCAGAGCAACTGCTGTAACCGTGGGGCGTAGCGTGTATAGCAGCATGGCGCCCATGGATCGCAGAAGGGCGAATGCAGTGAGCTAGAGGTTTTGGAGCACGTAGAACTACAGACCCTTCACGACAGAATGCATCCACTCGAGCTGTTGCTGACGCTTGGTATGCAGCTATAGGGAGGCCCATTCGAATCCACACGGTGTACCACAGATTGAGTGAAATGGGCTTCAGATTATATCGTCCACATCTAGTGCTTCCATCTACTGCAACTCATCGTCGCCAATGATTAGATTGGTGCCAAGAACACCGACAACGGCATGCTGAGTGGCATCAGACGGCCCTCTCCGACGACTCCAGATTTTGTCTGGGGGCACATGACGGACACCAAGGCGTTAAGACGACGACGCGACGGGGAGAACGACGTGATCCCAGTTTGCTGTCACAGCAAGTCACCTTTATTTGTGATTCGTGGCACAATGACTGCGCAACATTATGTGAATGGGGTGTTAGAACCATTTGCCGTTCTATATGTCCGAGGCCTCAAAAAGGGGTTCTTCCAGCAAGGTAGTGCACGTCATCATATTGAAATGGTATCGATAAGGTTTCTACAGGAAGCTGAGGTCAGGGTAGTCCCTTGACCTTCACGATCACCCAATTGATTGCCACTTGAAAAAGTATGGGATTGGCTGGGTCGATACATAAGCGATTTACCCAATCCTCTGACCACGCTGGACGAACTGTAACTTGGTGTGAGGGCAGTTTGGCAGGCTGTACCCCTATAGTTTATCAACAACCAAATTAAGAGCAGCATGGCGGGTAGGCTAGAGTTGATCTGTTGCATTTTTTATAAACTAATTATGGAAAATGAGTTCGTTCATTAGTGTATTTAGTCCTACCGCATTTCAGCCGTTTCAGTGTTCGGATTTCACTTGCGAGTAGTATAATTTCTTAAGGACGTTATTTAGTAAATTATATTTGAAATACTGATTGCTAATATTTTAAAAGACTATGCGTTTAAAATATCTTTTCAATTGATAACGTTAAGCTAATGTTTTCAAAAAGTTTCCAATTTTACCATGTCTTTGCAGAGAAATATAGTATTTTCCGTTCGGGCAATTAATTTTTCCGGAAATATTCGATCACTACTCAACCACAATATAATTTTGCAAAAATTTCCTATTTACTACGAATGAGGGAAATACAAACTGTAATGCAACATCAATCACTAACTACACCTATGATGTAAAAATCAGCAGAGTATTATGTTCAAGAAATAGATCCATATTCCTGCTAGGGCTCAGGTAATAAGTTAACATGAAGTCGCCTTGAAAATAAAAGGTGAACCACGTCAGAAATTTGCATTTTCACTAACTCACTTTAGAGAACACTATATAAAAGCAGTTAACTAACATAAACAACTACTAGGAGGGCGAATACCCCGACCAGCATTGAGATACACTATTTGCTCAAGTGTTTCCCTTGGGGAAACATGAAGAATGATTTCCACCTTACCCAAATTGACCTCAATAATATCACAATCTTTATTTGGAACATCGCATCAGGCACAATGTCCCTATAGTCCAAGACAGCCCTATTTCGATCATTAGAGTCTCATCAGGTTGACCTGGGTAAAGCTCGGTATCAGGTTTATATGCAAGCAGTAGCCCGTAGATGACCCGTGTGGGGGCGGGTTAGAATATCTCCCATTGTATATCCTGCGTGTCGTAAAAGGCGACTAAAAGGAACCGAACTACTGTCGGTATAAACAGTAACCTCTTCTCAACCAATAGCTTTGGGTGGACGAGCTGACAAGAGTCAGGACATCTTCTTGTCCTTGGGGTGATAAATTGCCACTAAAGCCGGATGAACCAGTAGATACCATAGTAGATACCATCTGGTTAACTGCATGAGGCTGCAGAAAGCAAATGGGAGACTACTGCATTAAAGATCTTAAAGATATCCCAAGAGAAACTTGTAAAATGAGTAAATGCATTTTACGAGTTCACAACATGTCTGTTAAGATATTGTGGCTATGATGATGATGAGCTTAACAGAAACTACTCCTCCGAGGGTCAATACCCCTGCCAGCATTGAATTACACTACTGGCTCGAGTGCTTCCTTTGTTGAAACATAAAGAATGATTTCCACCTTACCCAACGTGGGATATCACAATCCTTGTTTGAAACTTGTCCTTAATCGCATCAGGCACAATGTCCCTAGTTCATGACAGCGCTGTTTCGACCTTTAGAATCTCAACAAGTAGACCTAGGTAAAACCCGGTATCCGTTGGTCACTGCTTTCATATCAGTCTTATACTGGGCTTTGCCCAGGTTCACCTGATGAGATCCTAAAGATCAATACAGCGCTCCCATGGACTAGGGACACTGTTCCTGATGCAATTCATACTTTGGGTAAGGTGGGCATCACTCCTTAACACTATATCCCTCTCACCGAAGCCTGCAGTACGAAGTAATTATTAGAGGATGATTATAATACCTACCGGCACCAGCAGTAGAATGTACGGAACTAACTACTTCATCCTTCTTTTCTACAATAACGCTTGGTGTCTGACTGACGACAGCTGCTTCTGTAGTTTTTTCATTAGCTTTTTCCTCGGTTGAAGAGGTAGTGGAACCTGTAATAATATCAGTTTGATGTGTGAATAGAGCAATTGCAATCTGATTATGTTGAAGTGTGGTTGTGTCAATTCTTATTACAAAATGAAGAGCTATCTGAGGTTATCGCCGTACCTACCTCGGAATGATAGAAGATGAAAGTTCCAAAACAAATCCATTCACTAATTTAACCTCATTTAATGTCGGTTTTTAAAAGCAATAGCTACTTTCCTAGCACATTGTCAAGCAATATCACGTATTCAAAATTTTTAAACAATATCAAATACTATACTTGTACTGAAAAAGACATGAACCAAGATCTTTTCGTTTTTTGGATTACAACAAAGCATTTGGTGGTGTAAGTTGTGACAAGCTTATGGAAATTCCAAGTGAGGAGCAGACTGACTGACGAGAAATATCAGCAGCCTATATTAAGATAAGATAAGAATCGTAAATAGAGTAAGAAGGGATGCGTACTCTCTCCGATACTCTTCAACCTTTTTTTTCAGAGAAAACTATGCAAGAGGCAGAAGAAATAGCAGTAATAAAGGTAAACGATGATAATAAACAGCATTCGTTTTGCCGATAATATCTTGATAATAGCCCAGTGTAGCGAGTACCTACAAAGAATGATGGACAAAATCGCGAATAGCAGCGAAGAAGCAGGTCTTTTACTTAATATCTAAAAGGAAAAGTTCATGATCATCAGCAAAGCAAATGTCCTGGCAAGATTGCGTGTTCGCAATGAGGTAATGGAGTGAGTGCTAATACTGTACAATTTTGATCGACACCCTCGAGAAATTAACTAGAGCTCCATTCACAAATATGCGGAGAACAATCTGCTCTAGAGATCTGAACATCATATCAGATAACCAGATATTGCGATTTCTCGATCCTTCTCCATGGGATGGAGTCGTGAACAACGACAAAGTTGATCTGAAAAGACTTGAGGCTTTCAGAATGTGAGTATATAGACGCATACTCAGAGTTTCTTTGACGGAAATAGCCACAAATGTTGTAATATCCAGGCAAGGAAATAAAGAAGCAGAAATAGTAGAAACTGTAAAAATGGGAAACTTTCTTACCTGGGTCGCGTTATGCTTATGCACATTATACAACTAATAATACAAGGCAAAATGCTATGAAAAATAAGGGAGAAGACGCACTTCTTGCCAGAAAAACGTACGAGAATGTACAGGGTGGCCTAATAAGAATGGACGCCTGTTAATCATATAACTTCAAGCAGAAAATATTATCAAGCAAATAGGCTAAGAGAAATCTGTGAAAATTATTTTCAAGTTCCGCAAGTAGCCGCTAGGGGGCGTAACCGTTACGATCAATCAGAAAAACGGCTTTTTCTCAAAAAATATACTAATAAAGGTATATTATAAATTGTGCCGTCATGCAGACTGGACAATTTTCGAATCTTTTTGTTACAAATTTTTTGCTCTATCTTGTAAGGGAGAATGTCAAAAAGGTTTTTATTTAACTTTAATATGAATTAAACAAGCTAAGTTTCGTTTGAAAGAGCTATTCTTACCTAATTATCTGTTATGGCGTTCATCGTTTTAGACGCAATTATGCATCAATTCACTTGTAGATAAACCTGTTAGTGTGAGCATCTAGAGCAACTCTGAAAATAGGTATATTAGTAGAGAAAGTTGAATCTTGCGCTGACTCTCTAAGAAATTCGTCCTCCATATATATATGTTAAAAAAGATTATAGCATACTATTTAACATTTTCGTAATAATGCGTAATAATTGTTATGATGTCAAATACCACCCTGTAGGTTCTAAGTCAAGATAAACTTGGATAATTTTTATGTAACATATTATTAGGTAAGAGCAGCTCTATCAAACGAGACGTAGCTTGTTTAATCCCGCTAAGCTATACCAAAGTTATGGCCATTTAGATAAAAACTTATTTAACATTCCCCCACCACTACGTCTTACAAGATAGAGCAAAAAATGATTAACAAAAAAAGATCTAAAATTGTCTAGTCTACATGACGGTAGAATTTACGACATACCTTCATCAGCATATTTTTTGAGAAAATTCTGTCTCTCTGATTGATCGTAACAGTTACGCCCCTAGCGGCTACCTGCGGAACTTGAAAATAATTTCCAGCGATTTCTGTTAGCAGATTTACCTAATGATATTTTTTGGTCGAAGTTATATGAGCAAGTTTCCATTCTTATTAGCCCGCCGCGTATATCAATAGAATTATTCCGAGTGGCTGCATCTAAAGCAAGAATCGCTATGATAACAGCCAGCCTTCTTAGAGGAGACGGCACATAAAGAAGAAGACTGACATTGATGGACCAAAATAATATATTTACTTGCTATTATTGATGATAACATTCAGAATTGGTAGTGCAGAAATTAACTCACCTGAGAAAGTTCCGAAACTGACACCGTATGCGCTGATGTCCACCTTCGTTCTACACTCTTCTGCCTTATCCTCTTCCTTAGTTCCTACAGGATACTCGCACTTCTTAAGCGCTTCTTCCTGGGCAACTTCTACCACAGGCCTGATATTGGGCTTCGCCGGAATGGTGACCACTGTTGGTTTTACAGCCTCAATGGTGGTAGTATGAACCGGAATGGGAGTATGTTTTGGACTGCAATGGGGGTTGAAAGGAGAACAACCGTCCAAAGGAGGAAGGAAGTCATGAGCTGGTTTTTCGTGGTAACTCTGGCCATGGTATGGAAACATGTCGTGGAGTCCAGGTGTAATATGAGGTGAGTTTCCATGATGCTTTTGTGAGCAATGAGGATCTAAAGGACCACAGCCTATAGGGTGAGTTGGCTTGCCATCGAAAATGCTACCGTGAGGTCCTGGAAACGCACCCATCGCAAAAGTGCCGGAAACAGCCATATCAGCGGGTTTTCCTAAAAATTTCAACATTCGGTTCGATTCGGTAACACTACCATTATACATATAATGATAAATATATTATAGGGAAAATAGATTTGTAATAATGATTAAAGCTATGAATTATGACACATATGGGCTTGCAATGTAAACGTGTGTATATTCGTTAATCCATCGTCTTACCAAATTGATGATCAAATCAAGTGTGTCCCTAAATAAATGAAAACTCCAAGATTCTATTTAGTCAAAAAACTCTCAAGACCTTGTGTTATGAAGGTTCGCACTACTTTATAATCTGTAATCGACATATTCCTGCAGAAAACAAGGGTAAATTAAAATAAGAACTGCAATTACATTTAACCTACCTGCACAATTTGGATTTGAAGGTGCGCATCCTGAACCCGAGGCTGGTTTACTGTCGTGAATACTTCCTACAGGTCCTGGGAATGTTTCTTTGAGTACAACGCCAGAAGTACCTCCAGAACTACTTGGTTTACCTGCAACAGGTATTATATGATGTTAAAGGGTTATGTATATTTTGGAGATTCTATGAATCGGATACAGTCGCCTAATGTCTGTAAAACCCAGACCTAGATCGTGTTAAACTTAATACGGGCAAAAAGTAACTTAAATTGTCCAAAAGTAATCAAGGATTCATTTTTCAATTGAATGCGCTATTCTAAAAGGTAATAACTGTACCGGGCGGTGTTTCCTCATAATTCACCACCCCTCTTATGTTTTTTGTTTGAAGAGGTAGAAAAAAGTTTTTATGTGAAAGTCTTATAGCTTTCTCTTATCATTTAGAATTAGATACGAACAGAAAGGAAAAATAATAAAAAATCCTGTTTTTCGTATAAAGTTATATTTTTTAAATAGGATATCTTTATATATCACGGAAAGAAATATATGTTTCTCTTGTTTTTAAAAATATAGGGACCATTCACCTTATTTTGAAAGGTTCTGGAAATATTTAGCATCAAAGTTTCTAGAATGTGGGAACCTCAATCCACTATAGCCATGGTGGCCAAAAAACAATTGAATGCGGTACCTAATGTTTTGTGTCATTCTGAACTTTTGCCAAGTGAAGGCTATAAAACCTTCCATATAAGAACTGTTTTTCTATCTCTTCAAATAAAAAAATAAGAGGGGTGGCGAATTATGAGGAAACACTCGGTACGAGAAGATGTTGCTTTTTTAATCACTCTATTTTCTTTCGATATGGAGCTTGAGTGTAGCATTAATTCCGTTGTTTTAGTCCTTCTATTTTTTCATATAATTGAGTTCGTACTGTTCATGTAGCTTCTGAAACCTACCCTACTCATTAACTGGCAAACTGGCATGTATAGCGTGATAGATTACCTCTCCCGATATCTTCATATATTACTATTTCTATGACAACTGCAATCAATATGTTGAGATATTTGATGATCTATATTCGTTCCCAATATGTAATATAAAAATTCGGAATCTGGCGATGTAGATAACGCCTACATACTATGATGCCAAAAAACTCAGTTTAACGAGACACTGCAGATGCTGCAATTCATTGATGTATTTAATTTTGAACCTCCCAAAGAACCTTAAAGTTTTGGAGAATATTCACGGACAGCAACTGATTCTGTGTCAAATAAGTGACAAGTACCAGGCTTCGCTAATAGATCATTTGGCGGGAACAATTCTCGCAAGTTTCAACAGCCGCTAAGAAAAAGCTTGGATACCAATTTATAGGTAGAAATCACTTCTCACCATCCAATTTCCTACTAGGTATAAAACCTCGATAAGACATTGGCTAGTGGGCTATTTCCATACTTTTGAGATATTCTTCCGTATCCATACTCAATGGAGTGCAAGGAATACAAGTTCACCTGTTTGGTGATATTAGCTTGAAGCGCTAACCCCAGCCGCTTTGTTATCAGTGAATGATCAGTGACCTAGCGCATACATACAAGCTCAACGCCTCGGACTCTTACCACCAAACGATAGCCTTTTTAAAAAACAAATATGTGAATGTATGTATGCCGATTTGGACTACATTTCAAAAATAATGGCTTTTATAGAGGGTGTATAACAAAATCGTGACATATAAAACTTGTTTTTTTTAAATGAAACTCATATATCATTACATATTTAGATTCCAAAGTCAATTCTAGTGTAAAATTATGTATCACACATGTAACTTTTTTTAAATGGGAATGCCTAATTTTTTTATATGATCAAATGTAGGAGTTGCTTACCCTTCTAACGAAAACCTCCCAAAGAACCTTACAGTTTTGGAGAATATTCACTGGCAGCAACTGATTATGTGTCAAATAAGTGACAAGTACCAGGCTCCGCTAGTAGATCATTTGGGGGGAACAATTCTCGCAAATTTCAACAGGCGCTAAGCTAAGATAAAGCTTGGATACCGATTTATAGTTAGAAATCACTTCTCACCATCCAATTTTCTACTAGGTATAGAACCTCAATAAGACATTGGCTAGAGTTGAGATATTCTTCCGTATTCATACTCAATGGAGTGCAAGGAATACAAGCTCACCTATTTGGTGATATTAGCTTGAAGCGCTAACCCCAGCCGCTTTGTTATCACTGAATGGTCAGCGATCTAGCACATACATACAAGCTCAACGCCTCGGACTCTTATGACCAAACGATAGCCTTTTTTAAAAAATAACTAGGTGAATGTATGTATGCCGATCTGGACTACATTTCAAAAATAATGGCTTTTATAGAGGGTGTATAACAAAATCGTGACATATGAAAGTTGTTTTTTTTAAATGAAACCTATATATCATTACATATTTAGATTCCATAGTCAATTCTAGTGTAACATTATGTATCACACATGTAACTTTTTTTAAATAGGAATGCCTAATTTTTTTATATGATCAAATTTAGGTGTTGATTACCCTTCTAACGATATAATGCAATAGCAATCTCATTTAGTTTTCAGATTATTTCAAAATTTCAATTAAATCGGAATTCTTAAATTTCCTTACTTATAAGCTATGCAGCAGGCCATGAAATAAATATACACAAAAACCGGTTCAGATAAAAGAAGAAACCTTCTTTTGACAACTTAGATGTGCAGCTTTTTCTAAATCTCTACATAATTTTTACAACTTAGATGTGCAGCTTTTTCTAAATCTCTACATAATTTGCCAACTATTAGCCTTAATTTTTTCATATCTTTGTGTTCCTTACAGTTTATATTCGATGGTCCACATCCGTTTCCTCCAAATTCACCAACTGATGTAGCCGAGCCAGAACTAGTCGCTTGATTGAAAGTACCTCCTGAGTATGACATACTAGACGCAGGCTTGCTATCATGAATGCTTCCCTTAGGACCTGGGAATATCTCTATAGGTGCACTTCCGGGAACATAAGTACCACTAGTTGTTGGTTTACCTGAAAAAAATGGTGTTAAGTAGAGTGGCTTGGCATTTTCAATGATAAAAGAAATTAATCGTCCTCACTAATGTTTCCATGGTCCAATACATAAAAAGCTTGCTGCGACGATCTTACTACTTTTTTAATTTTTTACCCCACTTGAAATCAAAAGAATTTACAAATGCAATCCTGTACCCTTATATCATTCCAATTTCAGTAAGTATACGAAAAATTATTACAAACCAAAAAATTAATTTTGAGCCAAATACCTCTAAGACGGATATACACTTTTCGATGGATTCAAGTGTTATGACAATACTTACAGTTAGTTATTTTCTATATTCTACCTAGTGTTCCCAAGTATTTAAATCATTCGAACTTTCATTGTTTGGTTAGGTTTGGATAAGTTTAAAACAGTGGCGAATCCAGAGAGAAATTTTGGGTAGGCAGATAATTGGGGGAATGAACACAGAATAGGTGGCTTTGTATTTATTCCAGGAAAAATATGTCTGAAGTACTTAACTTCAAAGTATGACTATATTAATTTTCCTGTCTATAGAATATTATAGTAGTACTAATGACAAAAAGTTGTGTACTCTGTGTTTTCTCATAGTTTTTCAATTACATACCCCTCCCACAACCTCCCACCCTCTCCTTAGATATCTGCCTATAATTTCAAATGTGTACGTCATTACCTGGATTTACATAACAAAAGAAATGGGAAAATAATCAGGTGTCACTGAAGTTCATTGTTCCTCAAATTTGATAAAGGTCCATGCAGAAACGGTTACTATGTTAAGGTTAATGTTTCAAATATTAGACTACAAGATTTTCTATTTCCCACGGATTTGTAGTTACACAAAATATATTTTGGGAACTATCAAAAATCTTTACCCAAGCAAAACCACGAACTGATAAAGCAATGAAAATGGCTGTAGATAAAGTCTGATGATGCACAAGGAAATACTATGCATACCAAATCCAGCTGTTGATAAATAGTGTTAGGGTTATATATCTGTGAATATAGGAACAGTTTTACTCCCTGCCACAACATTTGAAAGATATTCAAGGACTAGTAAAACGTGTGGAAGTAAAATTTCAGCATTTCTTATATTTCTTGTAATTTAACCCCAGTTTATTACAGCGAATTTTAAAAAACAGTAGGTACTCTTCCATTTCAGGCCAGTGTGGGAATTTCTTCAGTCTTTTAAGTTACAGGCGCCATATGTACATACTCTATTATTACGGATATGAATTGATGAAGTTTTAATTGAAAGTTACTTTAGCAGCCAGATACTCAGAATATGATGGGTTCAAAGAATAACGAACGATGAAGTCCTTATTCGAATGAAGAAGCAATCAGAACTCATGCTGACAATCAAGCAACGAAAAACAACTTATATTATAGATCATTCCATGTGAGGAGCAAAATACACTCCGACTGATTATCGAAGAAAAAAGCCAAGCTAAAGGGTCTATCGGACGACCCCACAATTCTAGGTTGAAGGACATCCGAAGATGGTTTGGTTGCTAATCGCTTGACATTTTTCCGCATCGCCGCATCTAAAACTACGTTATCTGTTTGGATTGCCAACCTTTGAAAGGATATGGCATTATAAGAAGAAGGACTTTAGCAGCAGAAACAGAAGGAAATTACTGTTTCTGAAAATAATGAAATAGCGAAACTATTACTGAGCTTTTATTCTCATTATAATTTTGTCATCATACTGGACCGATTTCCAAAAACCCTAGCATTTTTTATCACTATCTGATAAGTAAACTACAGTGAAAATTTCATCACAAACAGTTGAGTATCTTCCGTGTTTCATAGAGGGACCAAGGACCAAGATTAGCCGAACAGACAATAGATGATACATGGTCTATCGGAAACAGGAGATATCGTTTTTCTTGTTGTAGATATCAAAAATATTCCAAATAATATCTCAAATTTTATTTTTTTTCGCAGCTCCAGTACCTTGCTCAGCTATTGACGTGGAGATTTAAATAGGTACACAGGACAGAAACCTTCTTTTTATTGCCGGAAACGAGTAAGTTAGTTTTCTTGATATGTCATAAAGTTTCCAAAAAAGTATATTTCTCGACTTTGACTTGAACAGATTAGAGGCGTTTGAAATGTGGACGTACCGTCGCATGTTGAGAGTTCCGTGGACTGATAGGGTCACGAATGAGGATATCTTGAGAAGAGTGGGAAAGGAGAGCGAAATCCTCCTAAGCATAAAAAAGAGAAAAGTGGCTTATTTTGGGCACATGATGAGAAACCCAAAGTACCGACTTTTACAGTTGATCGTTGAAGGAAAAATAGAAGGTAGTCGTGGTGTCGGAAGAAAGCAGATGTCCTGGCTCAGAAACTTGAGGGATTGGACAGGCCTAAGAACAATTGGGGACCTTGTACATACGGCAACAAACAGGGAAGCGTTTGGAAATGTGATCGCCAACATCCAGTAAGAGTGTATGGGCAGCTGAAGAAGAAGAAGAAAACTTTTTTCGCAACTACCTCTTCTACCTATGAACGTAGGTATTTATTAGACAAATAATACTCAAAATGTATAGCGACTTTACTGTGGAGATTTCAATACGCGATCAAAACAGAGGCCTCCTATATTTTCCTTATACCTACAAATTTCATTTTTATAGTCCAATATATCAAGAGTACTTCCATATAGGCCAAAATATTTTTTACAGTACTATTCAAAACCTTCTCTTTTGGATATGGAACGGTCAATCAGCGGAATTTCTGAATACATGAAGTCAGCAAAATTTTGCCAAATTCAGAAATTTGGTACCTCATTTGCAGAGCACATGAAATAAGGATCTTTTTATTTCACTGCTTATTCCACGGAATGTGCAAACTAGCTAAGTCGCTATCTAATGGGTAACAAACACCAGAGGTACAGTACCTACATATTTCTAAGCCTTTTATCATTACTGCCAAATTTGATAATCAATTTTAACTCTGTGTGTGATCAAATTTACTAACACTGTTGACGTTAGGTTTCTGACTATTTATGACTATTAAAATAATTTTCATTTATTTCTCGCTTTTGCATCCACAATTAATTGACTTTTTCAACTCACTGTAATGAGAGACAGTTTATTATGCACTTTTGATGAAACAGAATAACGGAATCACATTTTCACTAAAACAACATACAATTTCAAAATAACACAACATATATTATAATCACTTTACCGCATCCGAGTAATAGGCAACATGTTACATGCCTAACACAGTCAAGTAGTCGGCAGCGTGTTGCAGTTTTCAGAAAATAAGCAGAGACGTTGCCTTTTTTTATGGTGAGCCTCTCGCAAAGGCCGAAAGCCTGTGGCGCTGTAGAAGCGCTGCGAGAGGATACGTGTCTGTGCACGTTGGATTTGAAACGCTGAAGGTTGTACCCACTAAGAGACAAATTCCCTGGCAGCTCATTCCACGGCGTCAAAGTTCTCCAGAAGAGAGAATGCTGGAGGAAATTGGTTCGGGGTGTAGGGATCTCGACCTGGTAAGAATGAGCTCACAGAGCCTCTCTAGTGTTCCTCGTTCGGACGGCCTTCGGTGTTATTATCTGGGAGAGCTCACTTGAACATCTTCCGTAATAGAATCTGTAAAGCAGGGACAGGTCAGCCACCCTTCTTCGATGTTTGTGTGGTTAGGCGTATCGATTAGTCCAATTTCTCTCTTCTGGATAGTGTCTAGAAGCTTTAGGGAGTGCTTCGGAGCGCATCACCACACATGAGAGCAATACTCCAACTATGGTCGGACCTGTGACTTGTAGAGCAGCAGCAGTTGCTGTGGTGCGTACAGCTTCCTACAGAGCAACAACACTCCAAGTTTCTTCGATGCCGTCTTAGCAGTACTGGCAACGTGGTCGTACCAGGGCATGTTATTGTTGATGTTGATGCCCGAAATCTTGACGGAAGATGACTCGACTATTGGGTCACCCCCCGTTTCCACATAGTTGGCCAACGTGAGACTTCTTTGTCAGCGTTGTTGCCTGTGTTTTCTGTACATTAAACTGTACTTTATTTACTAATCCATACTTGATAGATTTCACAGATCAGGCAAAATTTTGCCAAATTCCTACGTGAACTTAGCAATTTCGCAGATTTTGTGTAATACATGTAAGATGTAAGAATGCCTTAACGTTCGAGCCTACCAGAGTTGATTTTTGAATCTCACCAGAGCAGTTAGGATTTGAAGGTCCACACCCGTTAGTTCCAAAAGCGCCAACAGAACTGCCTGATGCTGCAGTAGTACTGACTTGATTGAAACCCCCTCCTGAATATGTTGGTTTTGGTAAGCAGTTAGGATTTGAAGGCCCACATCCGCTAGCTCCAAAAGCGCCAGCAGAACTACTGGAAGCAGCAGTAGTGCTCACTTGACTAAAGCCGCCTCCAGCATGTGTTGGTTTTGGTGAGCAGTTTGGATTTGAAGGTCCACACCCTGAACTGGGAACAGGTTTACTATCGTGAATGCTTCCTGAAGGTCCTGGGAATGCTTCTTTAGGTATAGAACCAGAAATGCTACCATCAGAACTGCCCGGTTTACCTGTAACAGATTTCTCACACTGTTATATCTATCTTCTACCCTATCTACTTAGACATGTCAACATGTCATGGTAAGCACCTGATGTAGACGGTTTTAGTTAATTTCTCTTTACAATAGGTTTTAGTATCATCAATATATAAGAGCTAAAGCCATGAGCGTCGCAAAGAAGAAACGGGTTGGAGGCAATTGAAAAAAAGGTAATCATTTTGGGCCTCCTTTTTATTTTTCTTCACTCTGATCCATTTTGGCGTCGTATCTTCAGAGGTCTGTAAATTTTAACAACAAAGACATACTTTTGTTTATTTCTCAGGCATATAGGTAAACACTCAAAGGTTTGCTATCTTTAAATACCATCAAAAAAGGCGAAATAACTAAATTTCAGATGATACAGAAGTTAAATTTTAATTAATTAGTACAAATGATCTTCTAGTAGACAAAATAATGAAAACGGTATATTTTAAAACCATCTCAAAACTTCCTATCCTCTTCTAGTCCAACGGCTGGCGGGGCCCTTGCATGAATTTTTATTTCTATATTAGACTCATTCTTGTTTTCAATATGGAGCTTAACTACAGAACCATTCTGTGTCCGAACATTTTTTGTTACAACCTCTTTTTAATGTCTTGCTACATTCCAACCCTTTTCTAAAGCCTGTTTGTTTTACCCAACAGTTGTTTATTTCCAAACCCATTCTCAAACTCTATTTATATGAGCATATAGCATATAGCATACAGCATATAGCATATAGCATGAGCAGCACTGCTATTTGTCAGAAAAATTTTTGACACTGTTTTCACATTTTGTATGATATCGATTTTTATCCAATCGTACCCAAATTACACTGAAAAATTTTTGACACTCTTAACAACCATAAAAATTTCCTCATTTTGTATTATATCATCGATTTTTATCCATACAAATCCAATTTACACTGATAATATTGCATTCAGTGTAATTGCTATGACTACACAATTGAGTTTGACAACTTCATTCGACATGAATTTCAAAATGTCACGTTTCGGTAAAAATCTTCGAAATATAAATGCTTCCATCAAAGAAAGAATTTCGAAAACGCAATCCAAAGTCTTCGCAATCTACGTTAAATATAATAATATTTATAGATTTTTATTATGAACAAAAATACGAATTAAATGGACACAAGAGTAAGTAGAATAATTGATGACATTGATTTTACGTTGAGTTAAGGCGGGTTCATGAAACTTTTCCTTTGCCGCAAATATAGTTGAACCTACCGTCAGTAATGAAATTGCTCATGAAAAAGTTTTGAATTTAACTTAAGAATTAGGCGTAAGGACTGACTGAGATAATTCACTTCCAACTTTACCTTACCGCAAAAGATAAATCTAAATCTTAGGAGTGTCTGAGCATGCGCGAAACGCACAGAACATAAAATTATGATCTGGCATAAGCATAGATATCATAACTATTAAGAGTATTAGGTTAGAATATCAATGGACATGAGGCAACCACTCCTGAGATCACCTTACTCTTTTTATCAATCTCCATTTCTGGTCGTAGTCTTAAAAACAAATTTCGCCTTTCGCAAACAGTATAACCGCCAACGCGCCAAATCTTAAAAATATAACCTTAAAATCAAAACAGACCGTTGAAAACAGACTTTGTGAAGCGTCACATCTGTCATCCTTAACGCCAAATTCAAGTTTCATGAACGTCAATTCTCTTACGGCTAAAGTTAATACCTCGGTTAATACTTAACGCTCAATTTACGGCTAACTTACGGCAAAGGAAAAGTTTCATGAACCCGCCTTTAAATCTTAACAATTATGCTTTCACTAACTGTACTTTTAATATATAAATAAATATTTCGCGGTGTTGAGGTAAACGTTTGATTTCAAAAAAGGTTCGGCCGAATATCCCTCGGACATTGACACACGTCTCATAATTTTCTGAAAAAATTCTCAAGCTCGTTTACTTCATTACAGCTCAAAGCAGCAGCTTTCGATTTTCATAAAATTATCTCATCTATTTTTAATATCCTAGGAATATTACTACTGATAAGATAAACTTACCACTGCAGTGGGGATTAGAAGGGCTACATCCCGCGATTGGAGTTGGCCTGTGTTCATAGGCGTTTCCGTATGAAGTAGGTTGTGTTGTATGGGGATAAGTACCTGGTTTACCTATAATAATTTACATGACATAAATAAAAAGGTAAGGGTTCGTTTTAGCGAAACCCGAAACGGGCGTTGAGATTGGTGTCAATCGACGAGGATTGACGCCCTGAGTCGAACGATACCACTCCCAGACTGAGGAAACGCTCCGGTGAAAAACTACAGCACTTTGAAGATTCCAAACCTAACCTAACTTAACCAAACTAGTTGAATTATTGAAGCTGAAATGGGTTCTATTCGACTCGGATTGAAGTCCTAAGATGAACTAGACCATTACCAGCGCGAGAAAACATTTTGGGGAAAGTCTACGCTACTTTGAAATTCACAAATTCCAATAGCTTACCAAATATAAAGTAAGCAAATCGGTTGAGGTAAAAAGGTGTGTCTAGCGACTCAACCTGATATCTTGACTCAAATTGTACCAAATCTAGACTATACAACCGTTTATTTTGATTCTCATTTGGAAATTAATCAAAATAAGTTCCTCTGGGCCCTACCCCCGCATGCTATGGAAAAAACCGAACAGGTGAGAATCCTACTAATCAAAATATGCAAAGACAGCGACGTCTGGGGTGCAGCCCCCCAGACCCCCCGTTATACGTTTACACAAACCTAATTCAACATAAACTAACCTAGTTTTCGGTTATTCATATTTCCTCAATAGCTTTAACATTAAACATTTAAAGTATCATAACTTTTGTATTTTCCGTTTTAGGATGTTGCGACTGGTGGCGTTCTGTTGTACCTACTCATCTAGTGCTTTCGCACGATATATAGTTTGACCACATATTTCATGAAAGATCATCGAAATATCGAAGTAATTTTGAGGTTAGGTTTGAAACTTTAAAGTGGCGCAGATTTTCATCGGAGCGTTTCCTCAGCCTTGGAGAGGCCTAACTCGACTCAGGACATCAAGCAAAATCGATTAACACTTACTTAACGACCAATTAAGCCGAATTTGACCTCAATAAGTTGACTGTTTGGCATCAGTGAGGTTAGGGGTACTGAAACTTTAAAGTGTCATAGAATTTCACCGGGGCGTTTCCTCAGTCTAGGAATGATATCGTTCGACTCAGGGCGTCAATCCGCGTCGATTGACACCAATCTCAACGCCCATTTCGAGTTTCGCTAAAACAAACTCTAGCCAACAAAAACTTGAAAATGTTTATGATATCTACCTGAACAGTTTGGATTTGAGGGTCCGCACAAAGCAATAGGAGTAGGCTTAGTGGCATGACTACCTCCCTGATATGCTGGAAAAGAACCTGTAGGAGTCTTACTTGGTATAATTGGATAGGAACCACCAGGAGAATTTTGTTTACCTAAAATAGAATACTGCAGTAATGAATTTCGATAAAGTAATGGTTTTCGATAACTTTGAACGTGCAAATGTCTTGGCTCTAAGTTACGATGAAGTAAGTAACCGTTTTAAATAGAAATACCGTAAACGCGGGCTACTTTGGCCCTAACGTCCTTCTTTGGCCCAAATGAAAAAAAAAACAAAATCGTATTCTACAATCATATTTGTGACCATATTTAAAATACTTCCGGCTCATTCCGGTAGGTAGCCGCACTATATAGGCTGTCTGATAAGTCCAGTGGTTCCTTTGCTGTCCACTAGAAAGCAGCACTTATAGTTGTTTGACTAGTGAAACCACGTGCAATTTTTACCTCCCAAACTTCCACTTACAAAAAACGTATTTTTTGTTTAACAAATCCGGTAAGTACCCCCTATTAAACAATTTTCCTTTCTTTAAGTCGTACTGTAGTTACAACACTGGTAAACTAAACAAGTTTTTTTATTTTCATGTTTTTTTAAATCAGACCCAATAATCTATAAAAAACGTCCTACTTTGGCCCAACGTTTTTTTGGCCAAAACCCATAATATTAATTTATGAATTGCTACAAAAACCTTGAAACATTTTATTTTTTCATTTATATTGCGTATTATCATAATCAGCTTGTTCAGGATGCCGTAATAAAATACTTCCTGGAGGCCCAGTATATACTGGCTATAGCAATGAACAACTTCTAACTTGTCTAGAAGCAATCAGATCTGGTGATATGACGCAAAGGCGGGCTGCTGATCATTGCAAGATACCCCTATAAAAAACAAGTTGAAAAGTTTGTTTTCCAGTTCACCAGGCCATGCAACAGTTTTTTCGCAAGAAGAACTAGCATTCTCGATGAACTAGATTTAAGATTCATCATAAAATCTTATTTGACTAGGCAATGGAAGACTATGCAGTGTTTTTGCAACTATGTTCCAGGACGTGAACGGGTCAAATCGTTTCTAAAGAGACACCTTCAACTGACTGTCACGTTTTCGTCGAAGATCAAAATAAATCGTAATCAGATTCATGAACAAATCATCACAGACTATATTGAACATCTGAAAAAGGTGGTCAAAGATGTTTCACCTGATAAAATTCATAATTATGACAAAACTTGGTAACATTTGATAATATAATCTTCGTTGAAGAACCTGTTCTAGTCAATATCAATGTCCTTCTGTATCCATACCATTTGTATCATGCTTTTAGCGCAAAAAATTGACTTGGGCCAAAGTTACCCTAACCGCAGGGTAACATTGGCCCAAAAATTAAAAAAATATATATTAATTTAATAAACGTTTTGTAAGTGAAAACAGGATTACTGATTAAAATTTAAGATATTATAGTTGTAAAAAAGATTGCCAGAACTTCTGGGCAGTGAAAACAACAGTTTCTAGAGAAAAGTACATACAATAATTACTGAAAAGTGGGCCAAAGTAGCCCGCGTTTACGGTACATTTTTGTAAATCGTCCCAAAATTTTTAACATCACTGTTGTAGTGACTTAGATTTTTTAAACGTTAGTTTTAAATTTTAGAAGGCATTTAAAAGCAAAGCATTTTGCTTTTCTAGATATTTTGTGATTAACTTTGCATTTCTTAGATGTTCGACTGTAAAGTCTTGAAATACGCCATTCGTCGAGTCGATCACAAAAGAAAACTAATACGAAATATTCCTAAACCTGCGTCTCAAAACTCAATACGAAACATTACTGTTTCCTCAAAAATGACATAACATTTGACTAAACACTGTGCAATGGCTTACCTCCACAGTTTTGATTTGTCGAATCACATCCATGACTGAAGGTAGTTCCAGTTGGAGAACCGTTATAAGTTCCAGACGGTGTTTCGGGTTTTCCGAAGCAATTTGGGTTGGATGGTCCACAACCGGAATTCGCGTATGATCCTGATCCAGCATTAGCTGTGCTACCAGCCTCTGTATTTACACCGGTTGCTACAGAATCAGCGGGCTTTTTAGAGCAGTTGGAATCGTTTGGTCTACATCCTGTTCCGAATCCAAAATGTATAGTACCTCCGTTTTGGGTATGGGCACCTGCAGTTGATCCAGCATATCCTTGTTGAGAAAATGACGGCTTACTATCATGTGCAGTACCGGAAGGGGTATGGTACGCTGGTTTACTATCATGGATATTTCCAGTTGGTCCTGGAAGTGTAGGAGTTGTGTCGGAGCCTCCACCGGTATATCCACCAGTGGGCTTTTGAGAACAATTAGGGTTTGATGGTCCGCAAGTAGATATTGGATATGCTGGCTTATCAGTATGTACATTTCCAGCAAGTCCTGGTAGATTGCCAATTATATTTACGTTTCCTCCAGCATAACCGTTGGAAGGCTTCTGAGAGCAGTTTGGATTTGAAGGCCCACACGAAGGTACGGTAGAAGTTGGTCCAGCGTGTTTTATTGGAAACCCTGGTAAGTTGCCCGTGATAGTTACACTTCCTCCTGCATAGCCACTAATAGGTTTCTGAGAACAGTTGGGGTTTGATGGTCCACATGGCGATCCCCCTGATACCGGTTTATCATCATGAATACTTCCTGTAGGTCCTGGTAGGTTCCCAGTTATGGTTCCACTTCCTGCTGTATAACCTCCTGAATTTTGACCACAGTTAGGATTTGAGGGACCACATGATGATCCTCCTGGTACTGGTTTACCATCATGAATACTTCCTGTAGGCCCTGGTAGATTTCCAATTATGGCAACAGCTCCTCCTGCATAACCACCAGGCCTCTGAGCACAATTAGGATTTGAGGGACCACATGGTAATCCTCCTGTTGGCTTACTATCATGAACACTTCCTGGACTTCCTGGTAGGTTTCCAATTATGTTTACACTTCCTCCTGCATAACCGCCAGGTTTTTGGCTACAGTTAAGGTTTGAGGGTCCACAAGATGACCCTCCTGCTATCGGGGCGCTAGCATGGATACCTCCTATAGGTCCCGGTAGACTTCCTGTTATAGTTGCACTTCCTCCTGCGTAACCTCCAGGCTTTTGACCACAGTTAGAGTTTGACGGTCCACAAAATGATCCTCCTGGTACTGGTTTTCCATCGAAAGCACTTCCAGTTGTCCCTGGTAGGTTTCCAAAAATCTGTACATTGCCCCCTGCATACCCATCTGATGGTTTATGGGAACAGTTAGGATTTGATGGTCCACAACCTCCAGTAGCTACATTACCAGTTCCTGCTGGTTTGCTGTCGTAGATGCTTCCAAAAGATCCGGGCAAAGATTGAACTAGATGATAAGACAGTCCAGTGGTGCCTGAAGTGGAACTTGACCCAGCATGACTGTAACTACCTTGGCTTGATACTTGCTGTATTACAGGTGCTTTAGGTGCTTGGGTAGGACTTTGCAACCAAGCAGGATCCGGTCCTCCACCCCCTGGTGGAGCGGGTTTTGACTCAAAGATGCTCCCATTTGGACCTGGAAATGGTCCTTTGCAGCTAGCACATGTGCTTTTCACAGTGTCGCCTGAGATTGCCTGGACATTGGCGTTTACTTGATTGCCTGAGAGAATTTTTCCAGGGCTGGAGTAAGGATTAGAACCAGAAGGAGGTTTATGACTAGATCCAGGACCACTGTCACTGCCTGAAATCAGATTGTCGCTTCCGTAGTCTGAAGTCGAAACTCCTGTCTTGGAGTATGATCCTGGAAATACAGTTATGGTTTACTTCTGGTTGTATATCTACCAATCATAACATCTACCTGAACCAGCTACACTACTGCTTGTAAGTCCATTCCCAGTACTTCCGGTTGCACCTTCATGCAGAAAAGTTTGGCCTCCTGTTGAAAATCAATAAATAGTCCATCAAATTATTTGTATCCATATTTTATATCTACCTAGCTTGACGATATGAATAATAAAAATATATTAATATGCTTCTGCGATATCCATTGAAGTTCAAATAAACTAGTTGGAGTTTTTTGCTCTTATACTGGAATTTATAAGGATAATATATTGGATCGCATAAATAAGTAAAACCTGAGTTATATGTAACAAAGTAAATTATAAAGCTTTGGGCATTCAGCTAAGCGCGCGGTCTTTCACCCTACACTGTTCGTGTTCGATCCCAGGGCAACTTTTTCTTAATTTTTTTCACCAAAAAATTTATTGATATGCTTTTTGCACATATTACACAAATGTTTTTCTACGATCTAAATAAAATATGTTTTTGAAACAGATTCAGTTAGACATTTTACAAATACAACAAAATTTACGTTCAATTTTGAATCAAAGCAATTGGCGATAGGTATTGACACTACTGACAAAAAAAATTCATTTCTACTGATTTTTTTTTAATGCTAGTGCCTGTATACTTTCCGCTCAGTACTTACTTTCTGCACTAGTGCAAGTAAAATTTTTGACAAAATTTGATTCAAAAACATATTTATTTAGATCCTAGATAAAAATGTGTGTAATATGTGCAAAAGGCTAATCAATAAATTTTTGGTAAAAAAAAATTAAAAAAAGTGGCCCTGGGATCGGGCGGAAAAAATTGCTTCAAAAAAACATACCTATTTGATTAGGTACTTTCTTACTGGAATTTGTGATATAACTTCAAGCTTCAAGCCCTGGGATCGGGCCGAAAAAATGGCTTCAAAAAAGCATACCTAGGTATTTGATTAGGTACTTTATCACTGGAATTTGTGATATAACTTCAAACATTGAAAACACGTTTATTTCGATCGTAGACTTCATCTCGAGCTGTAAACTTTATTTATCGTCTGTCATGCAACAAATATACACTAGTTTCACAAGTAACTCTTTTGGGATTAGCTGGGAATCTAGAGAAAAATAATGGTAGGACGTCGTTAGTGAAAACTAACATTCTAACGCCATACGCGCTTGCTTTTGTTCGGGAGCTGTTGGCATGTCATCAGTACTGAATTCAGAAATCAATTTTTGATTCAATATAACTGTATAAAAAGATAAAAAGTGGCATTGCTATAAAACTTATATATGATCTTACCACTTATCAAATCTTTTTTTTTATTAATTTTTGTAAATGTGTCGACTAGGTTGCTATAGAGCAGCCCTGGTATATCGACTTTCATATGCAGTTGGCATAAAAGCGCGATTATCTGGTTAGGTGAAGCAAATGCACCTTTGCGTTCCGCCAAGAAGTTTGCGCTTTTTAGCAGTGACTTCCTTTGGTTTGCCGTTACCTCCGGGTACCAGATGGCCACAGGCAAATCTTTTCTGCCGCCTACACTAGGCCGGTTTTGAATGGAGTTACATCCAGCAATTATGCGATTTTTCAAGTCATCCAAAGCAGCAGGGTAAACGAGTGACTTTAATCTATGAGTTTTAGGCCAGCGATCGCATGTACTCCACCTCTCCAGTTCAATGATGTTCGTACGGTGCTATTAAATATTCACGAGCAGCCAAACTGAAATGTGGTGATGTATCTCAATACCTGGATGTAGCTCCATTCAAAACGGACCTAGTGTATTTGAAGGAGTTCGGCAATCACTGCTTGTATCAAACTGGTGGAAGTCATTCTGACATTTATTGTAGATTGAGCAACCTACCATGTGATTATTGATAAAAAAATGTAGCTGTCGCAATTTTTGTCATCCTGTATCTTTGAAATGGAGCGGTTTTTCAAAATATTTTCGAAATGGTTCAAAGTATCACCCTTTACATTTTTTCAAACACCCTGTATAACCAGAGGAGTTTGACACCCTGTATAATCGCTGAGGGCTTGAGGTGCTTCAGCCACTCTAATTATTTTCACTATTTTTATGATGTATTACACTCCCTCCAGAAAAATATTTATCACCAGAGGATAATAGGTCGTCGATGACCCAATCACTAATCTCAGTCCCCGAATTTAAATCCTGGATCTGCTCGCGAATGTTTTCAATTCGACATTTATACCTTTTTAAGAAGTTGAGATTATGGGCAAGTTTTTCCAGTGGTTTGTACGTGCAGTATTTTGGCAATATTTTGAGCCTTTTGAAACGAAAATGAGAATTATTTTATTTTTCTGAATATCTGTTTTTTATAAAGTATCATACTTTTTCACCTATTTATGACGTTATTGAATTAGTGTAAACGTATTTTTTGATAATTATTAGAATTTCGCCGAATTCCAAAAACTACAGATTTTTGCCCTTGCATATATTTAGCAAAATTTGTTGCATTTTAGCGCTTCTATCGTGTCCGATAGGAATATGTCGAATTACATTAAACCCTGTATAGTATATGTATACTATTTTGATTAATGAAAATCCTAAAACTTAGCCTATGGTTGTTGCGCTAGTTAATAACTACTACGTGGGTATTTTTTCCTTATGACTTTTGAATTACATATAACAAGGATTTTATATTATGGCCCAATAATAATTAGTAAATACCATGTACAACAATGAAAAAGGATTAATCTGTACAGAAGCCCATATATATTTTTTTGTAAAGACAATAAGTTATTGCTTCCGAATTAAATAAATTTGTTATTTTCAAATTGCATTTTTATTTTATTATGTAGTTAATATTTTAGATGAAGCGTGTAGTAATTAAAATTTTATTGAAGCCTTTCCCTGGGTAACTATGTATCCATAACAGAAAAACTGAAGTGTGGGAACTATTATGATTTATCTTTTAGGTTGCCCATATCCGATATACGTACAAAAGTTATATTATACGTCAAAATAAACAAAATATTCAGGAGATACACCTACGTCTAAGGCGATTTTGTTCCAAACGATTCGTACGATAAGAGAAAAATGAATATAAAAATTCACGTTCAAATGTTTGGTAGACCCTTTGGTACTATTACCATTTTTATACAGTCACGAACAATCTTGTATTTGCAATGTAGCTTCCTCCAGCACCCGTAGTGAATAAATGAGAGAATGACCACAGCATACTTCCTTTTAGTGCGAATCAAGCTGCATATATAAGAATATATAAGCAATTCATAGTCCAATATGGTCATTGAACGTTACTGAATATGATGCATACATACCAAGAAGTGGTATGTATATGTATAAGCTTTGTACAAAAGCAATTAGAGCGTATATACGTATGTATATTTTGCACTCTTTGATACATTAGATTTGTAATGGTGAACTAAATCTCTGACGGTGCATTTGATTAATTTTAGGAATAAAGAATATTTCTACGGTGTAAGCACTTACCAGTACCTGATGGCGCTAACCCGCCAGCTAAGGCTCCGGCTCCTGCTACAGCTCCTGCAGAAGCGCCTGCAGAAGCACCCGCTGAAGCACCTGCTTTGGCATCAGCGTGAGCTGAAGCAAAAGCAGTGCTGCCAACTTTTAGTTGCGGTAGATCAACTCCATTTCCTGATGAAAACGCGCTGCTGAATGCTAGAAAATCAATTACTCAATCAGTCGTGTAGATATAGGTAGGGTGCTATTTCCCATATTGAACCAAATTTTGAAAAATATTGTCCGTACAAATGTGTCATTACAAAAAATAAAATAAATTGATAATACAAAACAAATCTCTCAGCCTTGAGGAGTATTTTGAATAGCATAACTTATTTTTATATTGCAAGAGAAAGCAAAATCAAGGTGGTGTTGCAAATGGTTCATTTTAGGTAACTAGGTGCTCAAATTGAACTCGTGGTCTCTTAAATTGAACCTACCCTCAGATCTTGATAAAATAGGGATAATAAATACTTCCAGCAAAACAAATTAAATTGAACTAATGTCTCTTTAAGAAAAGTACCGATTTTTTTTTCTAATAATTGCTAACAAAATGTGTAACAAAATTCTTTACTGCAAGAGATGGACACTTGAGTATTTTCTTTTTTGGTCCAACACCAACACATTACCAATGAAACCAAGTGTCGCAATGCAGGCACTGGATCATTTCAACTTGATATTCAGTATTGCGTTCAGTACAGAATCACAGAAGTTCAGGTTCAGGAGCGTTAGAAATTTACAATGGCCTTAATTGAACCGGGGTTCAATTAGAGGCTTCATAAGTGGTTCAATAGTAGCACCTAGCTGCAAAATCATATTTAAATAAGTTTTTGACAATGCTATTGTATTGTTAGGTAGCGCTATACGTTATCCTAATCTAAATATCAGCTGAGTCGCAAGAATGTTCAAAGGTATGGTGTCGAATAACCGATGACAACATTGCCAAGTTTTACGGGAAACAACAAAAATGGCAACGTTTCAATTTGGGAGACAGTTTAATAAGGGCAACCGCACCCTACTTATTCAAGCTCTATGTCAGGATTAGTAATCGAATGTGAAATCTTTTGCAAGAACAAAAATGTCAGTAGCCATAGAATTACATTTGGTAAAATAATGCTCCTACAACCAGGGTCGTATATAAGGGAGGGTTTACGGGGTTCAACCCCCCCTCAAGGTCACCACGAACCCCTCCCTTGGTCAACGCCTAGCTACGGCCCTGCCTACAACATTAATCAACGGTTACACTCGTAGGTATTAACTCTTTGTACCATTCAAAGGACGCCAATTTGCTTAACAATCCTAAATGCATTTTTTGAATTTAGTTTTGAAATATTCATTTTAAAATAACTAAATTTGAATCTATACTTACAACTTGCATGCGCCGACGCTGATGCACTACCTGTAAAAATATATAAGAATCGATTAGATTATGTTTTTTATATACCGATAAAAGATCGTAATGGTATTTTCCTAAAGTCACACTAATTCTTGTATTAGTAATTTATACAGGTTCGCAGAATGTAGAAGATGCAAGAAGTGCATGAAATACTCTTAGCAACGAGCTATCAAAATTAGTGGCCAAGACGTTGGTGGTGTACCTCTCGCTCGATGTACAACCTTTTGCCTCATTTCTTGCAATTCCACTGTAAGCATCTTTGTCATTGTAAGATTGTACAGGGTGTAAAAAATATTAAAAAAAGTCTCAGAAAATATGTTTACCTTCAATTTTTGGCCTTTTTGAAGCAATATGTGCACTTCGTAGAACTATAAATATAAATAATGCTTCATAATAGGTTCTGCTTAACGAATGAAAAAGTTTGTCAAAAAAAGTAAGTGAGCTTCAGAAAAAAATATTTTTTTTTAGAATGTTAGACCTTTTTTTGAACTAAATTTTGATTTTCAAGGGAACATTTCCATAACCATAGGGTCACGTCCCATTGATTTCCATCTATAACCCCGTCCAATAAAAAAACTACAACATTCTATATTTAGCACAAGCTTTTTTACATAAAATTAAGCGGAAGGATCTACGTGAGCGTAGCGTCGCTGATTATTGATCATTTATCATCGCTCAAGTGCAGAACCTGCTTGCACACTTTTTTAAACTAAACTTCGATTTTGAAAATTATCCAAGTGCAGAACCTGCTTGCACACTTTTTTAAACTAAACTTCGATTTTGAAAAAATTATCCATCATGACCATGCTTTTTTATATCGTACCATTAATCCGCATCTAATATTCTGTCTAATAAGAAAAAGCTGCAACGTTCTATCTCTAGCACAAGATTTTCTACATTTTCTACTTCAATGTTACATTGAAGCGTCGCGCGTCGCGTCGATGTAAGCCTCGCTTTTCAACAAGACGAAGAAGTTAAATTGAAGTACTGTTAAATTGTTAGCGACATTTTTCTACAAGATATTATATTGATGTGCATTTTCAAACTATGATGATGCAAGAAATATTCTGTACGTGAGCAATGGCAAATAATGATCAGTGAGCGATGCTACGCTCACGTAGCTGTATAAAAAGCTTCTGCTAATGATAGAACGCAGTAGTTTTTATTATTATACACTAGTTTAGATGTGGATTAATAAGGTAAGTTGAAGCAAATATGATTGTGGGGTATTTCCTTGAAATCGAGATTTACTCCAAAAGAAGGTTTAACATTATTTCTAAAAGACATTTTTTGGTAGACTTTTTTATATGCTAAGGAGGCATCTATTATTTATGCTTTTATTTTAACAAAATTACTTATGCTTTTATTTTAACAAAATGCACTCAAGGCTTCAAAAAGGAGAATAAATTCAAATACTACATTATTTCTAAAATACATTTTTTGGTAGACTTTTTTATATGCTAAGGAGGCATCTATTATTTATGTTTTTATTTTAACAAAATGCACTCAAGGCTTCAAAAAGGAGAATAAATTCAAATACATGAGTTTAAAAAAAATTACAAATTGTGGTCTAGTTGCACCTAGTTTTATTTGTGCACTTTATGCTGGAATATAATGATTATTTAAACGTTCCGGCACAAAAAAAGACGACTATAACTCAGTGCCATGATAATATCCTCAAATGTCCTCTCTTCAAGCTCCAAGTACAGGGATTATGTAAATGTTCAAGCATGAAATTCGGGTAAAACTTGAAAAATTTATACCAGCAGCTTAATAAGGAAAACAAAAATAAATCGTATTTTCTCAAATCTAATTGTTATGACTCTCCCACGTTTGATTTTAGATCATTTTTACAAAAAAAATCTTTTAAGAATGACGAACATTCTCTTAAGGGAAACGATCAATTCCTCTAACATGCAGCAGGAATGTTGAGTTTATTTATTTGTCTCTAGATCATTATTTTAACGACATATGATTGGCTTTCGAACACTAAGGCTTGTCCGAGGAAGCTTCATTACATAGTCAATACTTTCCGTGCTACAGAGGGGTCAAGGATCACTACCAGACAGACAACAAATAAAAATACCGACGGAAATGAATGACAAGGCTTTTGCTTCATAGAGCATGCAAAAGAGAATCTCAGATTCTATTTTTTTATTCCCTTAAAGAATCGCCCACCTGAAGAGGAAAGTGACATAAGCGCAAGATAGATATTACATGAATATTTGTGCCTAAGACAGAGTGAAAAGTAAGCACATACCAGCTCATGTTAATTCGCTTACCAAGAGTATTTGGGATCAAACCCGTACAATAAATTGCAAAGTGAAAACAATAGCAATCCGTGACAGGAAAGAAACTGTGACGGCAGGGTAATTATCCATTCTTCCTATTCATCTGAATATTCAGACGGCTAAGGCGGCAGTTTACATAACATGAAATACAGAAAAGCAACACTTTAAAGGACGTCCAGATCCCATCATGCCGGGCTTGGCTTTTGGGTTCGTTCGAGCGAGATATTTGTGGACTGACTCAATTCGATATAAAAATATTGTTATTGCTTTTATGAGAGCATTGGAATTACCAGGTTACTCAATCGTCCTTTTTTGGTATATCGACTGAAACTGGCAGCATCGAAAAAAAATGAAGTCAAGATGATTAATTCAGTACTTTCCAAACATTACGCTGATACCGCTTTATTATTTTCCCATAGCATGCAGCTATATCTGAGATCCCCTTGCAAGCAAATCATCGCTGGCGCGGCCGCAAAATAACATCCAACACAAAGCCTCTGGTTATATAGTTTCTTGCATCTCTCTCCGTAGGAACTAGGACGACACAGTTTCTGCAATTTTCAACCGATATCCTAATCGCATGGCATGCCGATTCTGATATTTAAAAGCAGACTATAAATATACAAGGTATCAAGTTACCACTGATTGAAGTTTTCTTAATTAATCTACCGATTTCTCAAAGTACAAATGTAGTTCAAACTTGACCGCCTAACTTAAGCTGACGCATTCCATGCTTAGTGACAAGGCAAACACACAGCGCTCTATGTTTTATAATCGCTGCGATATTCGAATTTTTTCTGATATCTACTTTTACCAAATATTGTAATTTACACCTAAACGGTTCTCTTGAAGTCCCATATGTGATACATAAAGTCACACTAGAATTCACCCGGGAATCTAAATATGCAATAATATACAGGGTATTCCATTTAAAAAACATAACTCTGATATGTCACGCTTTTATTAGACACCCTGTATAAAAGTCGTTATTTTTAAAATGTAGTCCAACCCGACCTACATACACTCGCAAAGTTGGTTTTTCAAAAAGTGGTATCGTTTGGCCACAAGAGTCCGAGGCGTTGAGCTTGACTCACCCTGTATTACCAGTATCAATCAGTCAATCAATCAAAGGGCAATGAAATGTTCCGGGGTTTCCCAACCACCCTATCCGATGCCCCAGCCTACCTCGGCTCAACTTAATCACTCCAAAAAAAAAGTAGAAGATGATCAGAGATCCCTAGAGTACCCAAAAACAGAGTTTCAACGGCTTTGATATTGTAGTTTCTTTTTTAATTTAGTTTCACCGCCACTAACTCAATTTTCAAAAACCACAACTTTAACAAACTCTATCGAATGGTGCGAATTCGTTAATCTCTGCCATGGTCCAAGGTATGTTTGAAAAATTTCATTGCTATCAGCTTAATGATGAGCTGCACATATTACAGAATATTGTCTATGACAATATAATCTCAAAAATTATTGTTTGTCTAAAGTAGGGCCGCACTCGGATAATGCTGAAAAGTATATTGTATCCTTCGTAGGAGGAGCCCACTACGAATACAAACAATTTTTCACTTTGAAAGCCCCCCACTCCTAAATTACAGCAACTTTACGCTCCAAATGCTCAAAACGATCAAGAACCCTAAAATCGCCTAAAATGAAGTTGGAGCTGTTTTTATATTTCATTGCTGAGCCGCCATTGATACGATTTCTAGAATCGATACTCGCAAGATTTCGCACAAATGGACTTAAACAAGTACATTTGCCGCCAGGTGTTTCTTTCACAGGTCAATGGATAGCCTATTTTGAATACAACAAAATTTTTCCGTTTCCAGTTTTCCTCATTATCGGTTTAGGAAGTAAGAACAGAAGAAAATTGAGATACGAGAACCCACAAAATTACAAATTGTGTTCCGAAACAAACATTTGACCCTAAAAATTCAGGATTTCAAATTATACATAAATCTAATTTATTGTCTTTACCATGAGCGTGGAGCGGGCAAGAGAACACAGACTCTACGCGAATATTCTAAGTATTTTTACTTGGGCATTAGTTTATCTTTAATGTTTTATAGTCATAGAACAAAATCTCATAATCAAATGAAAATGGGGTTGAAATTTTAGCACCTTTGACCAGTCAAAAATATTTTACAATGCACAAACACTATCGCAACCTAGAAGAAGACGCAAAAACAACTCGGGATTTGTGGAACCTATGTACGGACATCATATTTTGTCACATCATATTTCACAAGGGAAGAACTAGAATACAAAAAATATCGACACGTGGATTGACACAGTACTTCCCACATAATTATTATTCTCGACATTAAAATTAGTGTACCAAATTGCTCTCCTAGCCCACATGCCCCATACCTGCGAAATCTGAATACAATGCGCTATACTATGTAGATGTTGCAAATACGTTTGGGAGCCATAATGTACTAAAATATTGTGAATAAAGTTAGATATTTGCGGCACTGGTTTTATTAATAATTTATGTAGCGAAACATTATCTGCAGTGACACAGGAAACGCTCCTGGATACTAAGAACAGTGAGTACAGTCCCGTTCAAGCGAAAGAAATTTGCAGATCAGTATTTTGTTTGCCGATATTCAATAGGTGCAGGTATCGCATACGAGGTATGTTCAGAGAATACCGTTATTTTTCGTTTTTGAAAAAAACAACTATTTATTTGTCTACATTAATATTGTCGTCTCCAAAATAGTTTCCATTAGATATTACGCACTTATGCTAGTGCTTCTTCCAATCATCGAAGCACCTCTGAAACTTGATCTTCAGTTCTTTTAGCAATATGATTTTAATACCGGTTCTGATGAAAAGCGCATCCACGATATAATTAAAACTGATTCTTGAATGAATCGGTTTACATACAAGACTTACATACCGCGAACGCCCTTGATCCGCGAAAGTATCTAGTGTCATCTATGTCTGTAAAACGACTTCGAGTCCTTTTATTTTTGGAAATAGGAAAACTCCCACAGAGTCATGTCAGATGACACGGCAAAGATTCACGAATAAGCATCAGTAATTTCGGAAAAATTTTGCTGACACGTGTTTAAAACCAGAACATTAACAAAAATCGATGTTGCAACAGCATCAGTAACGGCTTTGATTGTGATTCGGTGATCATTTATAACCATTTCTTTCGCTTTTTCCATGCTGGAGTGACACTTGCGTTCGTCACTTTTAACGTCTTCACGGCCATGTTGCAAATGCTTATACCACTCGTAGACTCTTGCTTTAGTCATAACAGACTAGCCATAGGCCTTTTTGTTAACATTTCGCACATTTAACTTTTTAAGAAAAATTTCATGCAAATTCTTCGCCACTTCTTTTAACTAAACTCACCGAGCTTATGAAAATACGTCTAACCTTAGTATCTGCCATAGTATTACTTGGAAAAACATACAGAAATCATGAATTCAATGTTTTCGGCTAAAAAATATTAAAATACATCCACGAGTGCAGTCGCACTGTGCAAAGGCGTGTCGAAAGGGCCCGCAGGGCCCGCGGTCCGGGGGGGCCCCGGGCATCCGTTGGCCCCCGATCAGACTCCACTACTTCGAGCAAGCTTTTTACAAAGTAATAACTAAAATACGTATACTTAATTTATAGCGGCGGAAAACCTTATAATTTTCCATAATCGAATCAAAAATATTTTGCCTTATGAGTTAATTTGACAACACCCACGTGGTCAAACGTAGAATCCAGAACGACTAGAACAAGTGGCAAGGCGAGTATCTGTGACATAGTAAACAATGAACACTACTGAAAATGTTGCTATATAGTAAAAACATTCGAGATATACCTGGAAGTAATCTTATGACCCTAATTTCTCAAAAATAATATACTTTTATGTCCAGAAACATACAACGAAGAGTGTCGCGTGCCGGATGTTGAGGGCAGAACCATCCAGGGTCACACTAACATTAAATGAGAAAACAAAACATGGTTGGCTAATAGGGAATAGTTAACGTTATAAAATGTACAATAAATAAACTTACATTCTAACAACATTACTTAAGAATACAATCTAACAAGATTTAGAACTGCTGATGAGCTTTCGGAGTGATTATTGTACTTTCTGATATTTTTTTTAAATCATTCCATATTAATTCAATCAGATTATAAATACAAAAATAGAGTGGAAAAGCCTGAAACTCCACACCCACTACTTCGCGCCATTGCATCAATGATATACTTTATCAAAGTCACAGCTTTTTACTAATTCCAGTAACTAACTTTTTGTTTTCATTTCTGGTGAAATTGTGATATTTTGATTTGTAAGAAATTCAATAATCTCATTTTTTCTAGTATAATAATAGTTTTCTACGTGAATTGAAGATAAGGTAGTAGGTAGGATAAGTCCGACAATAGTACAAGTAAAAATGTAGATAATTCGACATTGTATGGAAATGATAGTCTCACTTAGGTAGGTTTTACTATTAATATAAAAATTATTTCGTTACTACCCTGTACAGAGAACGGTCTGCAATGAGGGTTCTTTAATGTATAACCACGTATAACTGTAGTTTTTGTTACTATATATTGGGAGCATGTATACCAACATGATGAAAAATATTTTTGACAATCAGACTCTTCAAACCAACGAATTTTTTAGCCTCAATTTCTAGCCTCCAGGCCCTCACAGACGCTCTCTCGTAAGGTGATTGACGGTTGAATTGTCCCCAAAATACAAACTGGAGAGATGGCATTGCAACCCCACTCCGCTCATCACTATTCAAATGAATCAAAAATAAAAGCATAAACTGAAAACTAAAACTTACTAAAACTGCCACTAAAGGATCCGCCGTTGCCAATAGATTCGTGTCCTTGCACTGAAAAAAAAAACAACAAGTCATATCTATCTAATATTCTGTGATTATTTTATTTTTGAATGGTTGACGTAGCACCATGCAAAAAATAGCGCAAAGGTTAAGACTCTAATAACAATGGGAATACCTCCGAGACTTCATTGACAAGTAATGAAGATTGGGAATCCCGACGTAAGAAACGATTCATCAACAAGGTGAGAAAATCATAATCGTACAGTATGATGTCATATGTATTTTGATTGTTATGTTTTGTTCATATTTATACCAGGATAAATGTTGGGCGTGGAATATAAGCTCCGCGTGTTAACGTGAAAATCTCGTGAACTTGTTAAATACTTCCATAGACATATTGTTTAAATATCCGTGTATAATTATGTCATACTTAACAAGGATGTAATACCAGAAGCATAAAAGTATCGCTTTAAAGGAAATAGCTGAGCAGAGCTCAATGTCGTACTTTAACAGGACCTATAATAAAAATTAAAAAAAGTTGTAATGAAGCCTTGTCTGCATGTATATGTTTTTGTTTCGTCCACTGTTGCAATAAATGACTATTTCCGAAAACTTTCAGTTTTTACTGCGTTTTCTCAAATGATCCATCTTGTGGGCCTAGCTGTCTTCAAAAAGGTTATAATGAACCGTACACGGCAGATATTTATTCTTGATGGTCAAAAGTCCTTCATTGAATAATTTAGATACTAAGCGTCCAACAAAGAAAAGCTGGCAAATACGTATAATTAAAAATATAAATCCAAAGAAAGTAGATGGGTCAGCTGCTATAAGCTACAGGAGTGCAAAAATCTGTCAGTAGTAGCGTTTATATAAATTTGATTTTAAACTTGTTCTGCAATTAAAAATCCAAATTACTATTCAAAAAATTAGTCCAACTGGATGCCATTGTTAACAGTGTTAACACTGTACAAATTATTATTATATGGTTCAAAGCTTATGATAAAAATGCTATTATTCCTGATATCTTTGTGAACGTCCTAGCTTATAAGTGTTATGTCTGTCCCTAGTTTGTCCCCACCAAAATTTGCAAAATATAGTACTTGCAAGTGAAATCCGAACACATAGAAAAAAAGAGATTTTCGCATTAAAACTGTATGCACAGCTTTGTAGTACCATCTCTAGTACACATCCTGACACTACCTACATGGCACATCCAAAATCTGTACGTGTAAAAACAAAGCAGCATGGCTTTTTGTCGATTTAAAAGTTATGATGTATATTGCAAATGTGGCGAGAGACTAGTTGGTTGTATTAAGCATACCCCTAGAAGACAACAGCCCCAGTTTATGCAGTTAACCTCCCTTGAATGGGGTCGGATTATAGGCCTACAAGGACATGATGTTTCTTTTGGAGCAATATCTATACCAAGGGCGTAACGTGGCAACAATTGTACCAGCATGGCGCGCATGGATTGAAGAAGGACGAATGCAGCCAAATATGGAGTACGTAGGAGACCTAAGAACTACGACTATAAGCCCTTCGAGATAGAATGCAATCCAGTCGAGCTGTTGCTGACGCTTGGTATGCAGCTACAAGCAGGCCCGTTCGAATCTGCATGATGTATCGCTAATTGCGTGAAATGAGCTTAAGATTATATCGTCTGCGTCTAGCGCTCGTCCTCATGTCACAAGAGTGTCGATGAGGTTCCTACAAGAATCTGGGATACCCGATTTATCGCCAATTGAAAAAGTATGGGGTTCGATGAGTGCTATAGGGAGGCTGTACCTCTAGCGTATTAACAACCAGATTACGAACATGCGGGGCAGGCCAGAGGAGTTTATTCATCAATGTGGAGGGCTCATCCATTATTGACGTGTTGTATTTCTTTATAAACTAATTATGGCAAATCGGTCCGTTTATTTTTGACTTCCTTCCGCATTTCGTGAACCGCAACTTTTTTGTCAGTATTGGAATTTCTCTTGCGAGTAGTATATTCGGTTTGGATAAGTTAGCCTGTTCCTCAAGCTCGTAGGACTTTGTGTGGGATGGATAAAATGTATCGTATACGTGCTTTTAGTCTGGTCATTAACTTATACGAATAGTGAAATTCATTGTATTAGATACCAAACGTACATCTCCTAACTAACGCAAGTACAAGAAACAGATTATTTGTTCATTATTTAGAAATTTAATATCATTGTTTATATAAATAACATGTATTCATTGTTTTCAAATGACTGCCCCAAGGACTGAAAAAGATATCTAGAAAACATCCAGTTAAATCCGAAAAATTAATAAAAAGCATGAATTCATAGTTTTGCCGCTTTTGGATTAATAATAATATCATATCCCCCATTTTTTTTAATCATTTCAATTCACAGGTTGATGGAGAATATACTCCATTCGTTGATTGCGCAAGAAATTTGTGACTGAATTTTGATGAAAATTTGAGGTTTGGAAAAGATGCTCAGATAGTGCTCAAAATCTGCTATGCAACACTTCACCTTTTATATGCCAACAAAGACATTTTTGCTAAAGCCTTCAGAAAAAAACCCGTATGAAAATCTGGTAATGTCCAAGTCCAAAATTACGTATGCACTTACTATCTGTTACACTTGCCTCAGAACTAACAACACAAGCTAGTCAAGTAATGATTTGATCATATCTCCTTCACAGTATGTGAATTTAAATGCTTAAAAATGTACCTCATTGCTAACAATGCCTTTACATCGTGCGGAAACTTTTACTACATCCTCTACTCATAATGCAGTTTCACACTACAACGACTTTTAAATGAAGGTACCATAAAGCTGATTTTCAAATAATTTAAACGGTGACTGAAATATGTCCTTCAGTAGCAGCATTATTTTTTATATGCACAAAATGTTTTTGTATTTATTGTTATTTTTGCATCTTCAAATCATATTTCCTGTAAGAAATAATATTTGACGTTAATGTCCATATACGTTCTTATATTATGTGAAAGGGCTTAGATGTAAGAGTAGCTGGGCTAAATATCGTCCCTAAAATTGTACTTGTACAATAGAGGTGCTCTTTAATATACTGAATTTTGTATTACATTTGTATTTATAAATGAGAAAATTTTGGGGTTGAGTCCAAAATTTTGAAAACAGAGACTGGGTCACAGCATAGAGGAGACTCTGGTGTTAACAGCCAAGCTTTCGGCAATGCTTACTGCCATCTTCAGGGCTTTAACGTTGAGGTCTGCCAATTTAAAAATAGCAATTGCATTGAGTGCAAACGACTTCCTAATGTAGCTATAATAATCGTCACAATTTTTCCAAAAAAAATTTTAAAAACTATGCTATCATTGCGTCGTCTTCCACTAACAGGTCAGGAAACAAACAACATATAATTTATTGTAAATTACAAACACACAGAAATGACCTTTACATGTTAAAATGTTCACCCGAAGGTATTATGAAATCCGTGGTTTGAAAACACATATTTTATGCTCTAGATTTTCTTGAATAAAGACCTTCTTGGGCTAACAGGTGATACATTTTTTTTTCAAAATTTTGGCCACAACCCCAAGATTTTCTCATCTAAATTAAGTATTTAGGCCGTAAGCTTCCTTCGTATTTGTATTTATAGTCATTTTAGCATCTGCACATCATATTTCCTTTCAGAAGTATTGTTTGACGTTAATCTTCATATACGTTGTTCTATTATGTGAAAGGATTTCGATGTAAAAGAAGCTGTACTAAATCATAAAATCATATTTCTTATGAAAGTGCACGGACGTTAAAAGGACGTTCTTTTGTATATTGTATTTTGTATTTGTTATTATTTTTGCATCAGCACATCATATTTCGTTTAAGAAATATTGTGTGACGTTAATTTCAATATACGTGCTTGATTTATGTGAAATGCACTGAAAGGGCTTAGATGTAAGAATAGCTGTGTTGAATCTCATCACTAAAAAAATGCCTTCAAATATTATAAAAGTCCCAGACGTTCATTATTATTATTCTTTCTCAGATCTTGAGTATGGTCTATGGCCGGCATAAATTTAAGAGTTCCAATTTTGCAGTTTTCATCTGTGAAGATGCCTAACTTCAATCACTTACACTTCCCACAAGCGACCGCCAGCACTACAAACACTAACTCCCAACATGTCTTTGGTTTCATGGTCATCCTATCGCACACACTCGCACACACGCTGATGATGTCTGGGTACCACCGTGACCGTTTCGCCGGTACCGGTTCTTCACTAATCCACAACCAGCCCGGTTCAAACTATTTATAACTAAGATCGCACCTTGCAGAACCACCCGATCACATGAGCTTAAAGCTTTTTTCTTGGTACCCTGATGAGAGCTTACGTCTTAGGAAAGTTTGCCACGATCATCTCTGCGTGAAGTTCTGACGTCGATTAAGACGATAGATGTTGTTTACATGTTTAGTAAATCATCTATTCATCTAAAGCGCCATGAACCGTTAACAAGATCGATGATGATGGCAAAAAAGAACTACCATACGAATAATGTAAAGTATGTAGTGAATAAATAAGTTTATTATTAATAAAATCCTGGGATACGGTCAAACATTATATTTCAAGAAAAAAATGCAGCCAAGTTGATTGACTCAGTACTTCCCACATATAACGGTGATACCAGTTTATTATTTTCCCATAGCATGAAGCTATAATCTGATATCCCCTTGCAACCAAATCATCGCTAGCCCATCTCCCAAAACAGCCTATTATCAATACAACAAATTTTTCAGTTTTACAACCCCCCACCCCCCAACCACATCCAGTAAAAGTAGGAAAATGATCAGCGACCCATAAAACGCCTGGAAACGAAGTCTTATCTGTTTTTGTATTTTTAGTTGTTTGGTTATTGCAAAGCCACCACTGATACGATTTCTAAAAACCATACGTGTTTTCCATCCCCGCCAAGGTAATAATACTGCGTCTAAATTTTATTAAAATCAGTTCGGTCATTTCCAAGTTACACTATATAGAACGACCTAAGCGATACTCGTATGTCACGTCACAAAATTCCCTTCGTTTCTGTAATAGGGAAAGAAACCTTAGCAAGGACCTAAAAAAGTGTATTATGCCGTTAGGTCTTTCTTTCACAGGCAATGAATAGTCTATTAAGAGTACAACACATTTTTCAGTTTTTCAACCCCCCAACCACCACATTTTCACCCCCACCGAAAGGAAAAGTAGAAAATGATCAGGATCCTCTAAAATGCTTGAAAACGAAGTTTGAGCCGTTTTTATATTTTTAGTTTTTCTATTAGTTCTGCGCCGCCACTGACACGATTTATAAAAACCATATGCGTTTTGATTCTCGCTTTGATAGCAATACTGTGTCAAAATTTCATTGAAATCAATTCAACAGTTTCCACGTTACACAATACAGAACCATCTAAATCAATACTCGTATGTTTACATCAGAAAAGTCCTTTGGTTTCTGTAATAGACAAGGCAATGTTCGGATGGGCCTAAAACAGCTATTTGTGTCTCTGGGTCTTCCTTCACAGGTCAGTGGATAGTCTATTACGAATACAACAAACTTTTCAATTCTACAATCGCCCACCCCTCAACCGCCCCAAATTTAACCCCACCAAAAAAAAGTAGGAAATGATCAGGAACACCTAAAACGCCTAAAAACGAAGTTTGACAAATATTTAATTTTTTTTGTTTTTCGCTAATTACTCCGCCGCCCCTGCATCAATTTTCAAAATTATAGCAGCATTACCTACTACGACCCCACAGCATATCAGTACACAAATTTCATCACAATCCATGCAGCGGTTACTGAAATTACGAGGGTAGAAAAACGCGAACAGACAGACAGACAGACAGACAGACAGACCGACAGACCGACAGACCGACAGACCGTCAGACCGACAGACCGACAGACCGACAGACCGACAGACCGACAGACCGACAGACCGACAGACCGACAGACCGACAGACCGACAGACCGACAGACCGACAGACCGACAGACCGACAGACCGACAGACCGACAGACCGACAGACCGACAGACCGACAGACCGACAGACCGACAGCCCGACAGACCGACAGACCGACAGACCGACAGACCGACAGACCGACAGACCACCGACAGACCCGACAGACCCCGACAGACCGACAGACCGACAGACGAAGACCGACAGACCGACAGACCGACAGACCGACAGACCGACAGACCGACAGACCGACAGACCGACAGACCGACAGACCGACAGACCGACAGACCGACAGACCGACAGACCGACAGACCGACCAGACCGACAGACGACAGACCGACAGACCGACAGACCGACAGACCGACAGAACCGACAGACCGACAGACCGACAGACCGACAGACCGACAGACCGACAGACCGACAGACCGACAGACCGACAGACCGACAGACCGACAGACCGACAGACCGACAGACCGACAGACCGACAGACCGACAGACCGACAGACCGACAGACCGACAGACCGACAGACCGACAGACCGACAGACCGACAGACCGACAGACCGACAGACCGACAGACCGACAGACCGACAGACCGACAGACCGACAGACCGACAGACCGACAGACCGACAGACCGACAGACCGACAGACCGACAGACCGACAGACCGACAGACCGACAGACCGACAGACCGACAGACCGACAGACCGACAGACCGACAGACCGACAGACCGACAGACCGACAGACCGACAGACCGACAGACCGACAGACCGACAGACCGACAGACCGACAGACCGACAGACCGACAGACCGACAGACGACAGACCGACAGACGACAGACCGGACAGACCGACAGACCGACAGACCGACAGACCGACAGACCGACAGACCGACAGACCGACAGACCGACAGACCGACAGACCGACAGACCGACAGACCGACAGGACCGACAGGGACCGACAGACCGACAGACCGACAGACCGACAGACCGACAGACCGACAGACCGACAGACCGACAGACCGACAGACCGACAGACCGACAGACCGACAGACCGACAGACCGACAGACCGACAGACCGACAGACCGACAGACCGACAGACCGACAGACCGACAGACCGACAGACCGACAGACCGACAGACCGACAGACCGACAGACCGACAGACCGACAGACCGACAGACCGACAGACCGACAGACCGACAGACCGACAGACCGACAGACCGACAGACCGACAGACCGACAACCGACAGACCGACAGACCGACAGACCGACAGACCCGACAGACCGACAGACCGACAGACCGACAGACCGACAGACCGACAGACCGACAGACCGACAGACCGACAGACCGACAGACGACAGACCGACAGACCGACAGACCGACAGACCGACAGACCGACAGACCGACAGACCGACAGACCGACAGACCGACAGACCGACAGACCGACAGACCGACAGACCGACAGACCGACAGACCGACAGACCGACAGACCGACAGACCGACAGACCGACAGACCGACAGACCGACAGACCGACAGACCGACAGGACCGACAGACCGACAGACCGACAGACCGACAGACCGACAGACCGACAGACCGACAGACCGACAGACCGACAGACCGACAGACCGACAGACCGACAGACCGACAGACCGACAGACCGACAGACCGACAGACCGACAGACCGACAGACCGACAGACCCGACAGACCGACAGACCGACAGACCGAGACAGACCGACAGACCGACAGACCGACAGACCGACAGACCGACAGACCGACAGACCGACAGACGACAGACCGACAGACCGACAGACCGACAGACCGACAGACCGACAGACCGACAGACCGACAGACCGGACAGACCGACAGACCGACAGACCGACAGACGACAGACCGACAGACCGACAGACCGACAGACCGACAGACCGACAGACCGACAGACCGACAGACCGACAGACCGACAGACCGACAGACCGACAGACCGACAGGACCGACAGACCGACAGACCGACAGACCGACAGACCGACAGACCGACAGACCGACAGACCGACAGACCGACAGACCGACAGACCGACAGACCGACAGACCGACAGACCGACAGACCGACAGACCGACAGACCGACAGACCGACAGGACCGACAGACCGACAGACCGACAGACCGACAGACCGACAGACCGACAGACCGACAGACCGACAGACCGACAGACCGACAGACCGACAGACCGACAGACGACAGACCGACAGACCGACAGACCGACAGACCGACAGACCGACAGACCGACAGACCGACAGACCGACAGACCGACAGACCGACAGACCGACAGACCGACAGACCGACAGACCCGACAGACCGACAGACCGACAGACCGACAGACCGACAGACCGACAGACCGACAGACCGACAGACCGACAGACCGACAGACCGACAGACCGACAGACCGACAGACCGACAGACCGACAGACCGACAGACCGACAGACCGACAGACCGACAGACCGACAGACCGACAGACCGACAGACCGACAGACCGACAGACCGACAGACCGACAGACCGACAGACCGACAGACCGACAGACCGACAGACCGACAGACCGACAGACCGACAGACCGACAGACCGACAGACCGACAGACCGACAGACCGACAGACCGACAGACCGACAGCCGACAGACCGACAGGACCGACAGACCGACAGACCGACAGACCGACAGACCGACAGACCGACAGACCGACAGACCGACAGACCGACAGACCGACAGACCGACAGACCGACAGACCGACAGACCGACAGACCGACAGACCGACAGACCGACAGACCGACAGACCGACAGACCGACAGACCGACAAGACCGACAGACCGACAGACCGACAACCGACAGACCGACAGACCGACAGACCGACAGACCGACAGACCGACAGACCGACAGACCGACAGACCGACAGACCGACAGACCGACAGACCGACAGACCGACAGACCGGACCAGACCGACAGACCGACCAGACCGACAGACCGACAGACCGACAGACGACAGACCGACAGACCGACAGACCGACAGACCGACAGACCGACAGACCGACAGACCGACAGACCGACAGACCGACAGACCGACAGACCGACAGACCGACAGACCGACAGACCGACAGACCGACAGACCGACAGACCGACAGACCGACAGACCGACAGACCGACAGACCGACAGACCGACAGACCGACAGACCGACAGACCGACAGACCGACAGACCGACAGACCGACAGACCGACAGACCGACAACGACAGACCGACAGACCGACAGACCGACAGACCGACAGACCGACAGACCGACAGACCGACAGACCGACAGACCGACAGACCGACAGACCGACAGACCGACAGACCGACAGACCGACAGACCGACAGACCGACAGACCGACAGACCGACAGACCGACAGACCGACAGACCGACAGACCGACAGACCGACAGACCGACAGACCGACAGACCGACAGACCGACAGACCGACAGACCGACAGACCGACAGACCGACAGACCGACAGACCGACAGACCGACAGACCGACAGACCGACAGACCGACAGACCGACCAGCCCGACAGACCGACAGACCGACAGACCGACAGACCGACAGACCGACAGACCGACAGACCGACAGACCGACAGACCGACAGACCGACAGACCGACAGACCGACAGACCGACAGACCGACAGACCGACAGACCGACAGACCGACAGACCGACAGACCGACAGACCGACAGACCGACAGACCGACAGACCGACAGACCGACGCGACAGACCGACAGACCGACAGACCGACAGACCGACAGACCGACAGACCGACAGACCGACAGACCGACAGACCGCAACCGACAGACCGACGACAGACCGACAGACCGACAGACCGACAGACCGACAGACCGACAGACCGACAGACCGACAGACCGACAGACCGACAGACCGACAGACCGACAGACCGACAGACCGACAGACCGACAGACCGACAGACCGACAGACGACAGACGACAGACCGGACAGACCGACAGACCGACAGACCGACAGAGCGACAGACCGACAGAGCGACAGACCGACAGAGCGACAGACCGACAGACCGACAGACCGACAGACCGACAGACCGACAGACCGACAGACCGACAGACCGACAGACCGACAGACCGACAGACCGACAGACCGACAGACCGACAGACCGACAGACCGACAGACCGACAGACCGACAGACCGACAGACCGACAGACCGACAGACCGACAGACCGACAGACCGACAGACCGACAGACCGACAGACCGACAGACCGACAGACCGACAGACCGACAGACCGACAGACCGACAGACCGACAGACCGACAGACCGACAGACCGACAGACCGACAGACCGACAGACCGACAGACCGACAGACCGACAGACCGACAGACCGACAGACCGACAGACCGACAACCGACAGACCGACAGACCGACAGACCGACAGACCGACAGACCGACAGACCGACAGACCGACAGACCGACAGACCGACAGACCGACAGACCGACAGACCGACAGAGCGCAGACCGACAGAGCGACAGGACCGACAGAGCGACAGACCGAAGACCGACAGACCGACAGACCGACAGACCGACAGACACGACAGACCGACAGACCGACAGACCCGACAGACCGACAGACCGACCAGACCGACAGACCGACAGACCGACAGACCGACAGACCGACAGACCGACAGACCGACAGACCGACAGACCGACAGACCGACAGACCGACAGACCGACAGACCGACAGACCGACAGACCGACAGACCGACAGACCGACAGACCGACAGACCGACAGACCGACAGACCGACAGACCGACAGACCGACAGACCCGACAGACCGACAGACCCGACAGACCGACAGACCGACAGACCGACAGACCGACAGACCGACAGACCGACAGACCGACAGGACCGACAGACCGACGACAGACCGACAGACCGACAGACCGACAGACCGACAGACCGACAGACCGACAGACCGACAGACCGACAGACCGACAGACCGACAGACCGACAGACCGACAGACCGACAGACCGACAGACCGACAGACCGACAGACCGACAGACCGACAGACCGACAGACCGACAGACCGACAGACCGACAGACCGACAGACCGACAGACCGACAGACCGACAGACCGACAGACCGACAGACCGACAGACCGACAGACCGACAGACCGACAGACCGACAGACCGACAGAGCGACAGACCGACAGAGCGACAGACCGACAGACCGACAGACCGACAGACCGACAGACCGACAGACCGACAGACCGACAGACCGACAGACCGACAGACCGACAGACCGACAGACCGACAGACCGACAGACCGACAGACCGACAGACCGACAGACCGACAGACCGACAGACCGACAGACCGACAGACCGACAGACCGACAGACCGACAGACCGACAGACCGACAGACCGACAGACCGACAGACCGACAGACCGACAGACCGACAGACCGACAGACCGACGGACCGACGGACCGACGGACCGACGGACCGACGGACCGACAGACCGACAGACCGACAGACCGACAGACCGACAGACCGACAGACCGACAGACCGACAGACCGACAGACCGACAGACCGACAGACCGACAGACCGACAGACCGACAGACCGACAGACCGACAGACCGACAGACCGACAGACCGACAGACCGACAGACCGACAGACCGACAGACCGACAGACAGAACGACGGAAATGAGTGACGTGGATTTTCGTTATGTAGGCATCGTAAAACGCTCAAAAAGCGTATTATCTCATAATGGAAAATTTTCGAGATCACAATACTCTCCTCGCCTATCGGTGTGGGAAGTAAAAGTATATAATTTTTTCGACATTTCGACGTTAATATTCACGTGATCTTCAGGTCTAGACTGGTAGCTAAAATTAAAATTACATTTTCTAGAACGATCTAACAATAACAATAATATGGAAAATAAATAATATACAAATCTTCCATGGCCTTTTTCGCATCTCGACTCTGATTTCAGCTTCTTGATTTCTATGTCAAGCTGCGACATCCTTTTAAAATCAACAAATGTTGATTTAGTGATGATCCAGTGAAGCTCAAGTTATTAGAATACTTGGAAAATGAGAGTATTCTTAATTGTTAGACTTCAGATCTATAATTATGTTAAGCTGATTTGAGAAATGTATAACGTGAAAATTGGAAACGTATTTATGTTTTATTTGGATTAATGCATATGGCTGAACTGGTGGAGCAAAGATATTTGATATCGCTGATTAGTGGAACGTAAACAGCGTATTTTTATATGTAACTTCACATTGCTTTTCGTCCTCACAACAGTTTTCGACGCAAGCCTATTCGCCCATACTGCTTCTTTAAGTTTTCATTGCCATTCAGTAATAAACATAGGAGTGACAAAATGTTGAGATATAGCGTATGCCTAACTAGCAAAATTCAATGGGTATTTCATCGATATACTTCTTTACGCCAATCCTATGACCAACGTTTTTCTCATATTGGCTCATTTTAGCTTTCATCAGGAGTGAGAGAACTTGGAGAAATGCCATGTAACCAGAATACACCTTTCCGGTTTTTTTTTCGAATATCAGTAAATTTTAATCACAGATCTTTCTGTCATATTGGTTTATTTTGGTTTCCATAGCTATGACATAATGAGCATATCAAGGGTGACAAACGTTTTCGAGGTAACGTATAGCCAGCATAGATTCTTGGAACCTTTTCTCAATTTTGTACCAAATAACAGTAACATTTTTCCACACAAGTATATTGATTAATTTTCTCCCATATTCTTTTTAGGAATTTTTAATATTCGAGCAATAATGTTTGCGCGATTAATCTCAGAATACCACTAACCTTTAAAATGAACTATCAGTCAACTTTAAATGTTTTCGAAGATAGTCCTATTTTGTTTTTCTTTCAGAGTTAGAGTTTATTGACCGTTACATTATAAACATGTTTATAGTCAATCATCGATCAGTTTGAGTTTACATGAAAACTTACGAAGTCTATAAACTTCTGTGTAGAATAAAAACAATATTCTAAAAGTATGTAGTGAATAAATAATTAACTATGGCGGGCCATCCAGGATGGTGAAATAGTAATTTTTAATGCACTTCTGCAATATGGGTATCACATAAAAGGGCTTCCTGAGAACAAATAATTTTTTTTATATAAATGCAAGTTAATAGCTAAAAAGTAAAAATTAAATTAAAACGAAAAACTTTTTAAAAAAAGCTTTTATTTAAATGTTCTAAAAAAAGAAAATAAAATGTTCCTCTAAAGTGTTAACTATCAACGTATAGCCTCATTATACACAATTTATATGATCATAAAAGCTTGTCGCGCGACTTACTTGTGTAAATTAGCTAGTACCTATTCAATTGACTAACTTGAATTTCCAGTTTAATTGAATTCCTACAGGTACTTACATAAACCTCGCGACAAGCTTTTATGATCATATAAATTATGTATAATGAGGCTATAAGTTGATATTTGACGTATTTTAAAGTAAAATTTTATTTTCTTTGTTTAGAACATTTGAATAAAAGCTTTTTTTAACAAAGTTTTTTGTTTTAATTTACGGCACATTATTTTTCAAGGCGCTCTCAGCAAGCCCTTTCATTGGATACCCATATTGTAGAAGTGCACTAAAAATAGCTATTCCGCCATCTTGGATGGTCCGCCATATTTGTTTTAGAATGGCGTCGCATTATTTTCCGAGTCACTCTCAACAAGCCCTTTCATTGGATACCCATATTGTAGAAGTGCATTAAAAATAGCTATTCCGCCATCTTGGATGGTCCGCCATATTTGTTTTAGAATGACGTCACATTATTTTTCGAGTCACTCTCAACAGCCCTTTCACTGTGCAAAGACTCTCTTCTCTCAGGTCGTAAACAAGGTTCATGCAGTGATAAAACAACTCACCGACTTTGAATAGTATATTTTCCCCAAACTCTCACAACAAAATTCGTCGTTTGACTAAAAATGACATCAGTGGATCTATTGTCATTACCATCTACTGGGCGTTCTCATATCAATATGGATGCCCATATTGTACAAATGCATTAAATAACTATTCCAGTATTGGATTTAGAACGACGTCATACAGCTTGTCGTGCATTGTCATCCAAACTAAACGTGTATACAAAATTTCAGCTCAATCGGTTGAAGATATCTGCTCCAAAATTGAGTTGCAAGATTCCACCCGAACAAGCGTACATACATTGCAAGTTAAATAAAAGCTTTTAAAAAAAGATAAAGATTGAAGCGATATGAGTAACTGCATGAGTTTGATGACCCAAAAGCCGTCTCTGTTATCGAAGAGGTGCAAAGGTTTGTTCAAATAGGTGTTTGAATATTTATGTATATTGCATTTTATTTAAACTGCAGATACGAGACAAATATCGGTAATTTTCCTTATCTTTCATGTAGCTTGGATAAATTGGATAGGTCTGCAAAAAGACTGCGTCAGTAATAATGATACAATGAAAATTATACGGAGAGGTCCATGTACAGTGGTGCTATTTTACTAAGGGGCTGTCAAAACACTCAGTATTTGCACGAAATTCGATATCTTATAGGGGTTATAATTTTTTAAAACTCACTTTTCATCTCACAAATCTAATTTGTTTGGAAGCGGATGCGCCAAATTATTGTGCATGTGGCAACTAATCAAAAAGCAATTATGGCTTTTCTTTGCTTTTTTTCTTAACCTCTATAATTTAGAAAGGAAATAAACTCATTTAGTATTGTCTAAATTAAAAACATAATGTCCATTCTGATAATATGTAATAATGATATATAGAAGGTGATTTACCTGAATTAGGTCCAACCATGTACAGGGTAGCATTTGAAAACTTCTTATCACCGATTTATCGGAAACCACTGATTAAAAGCAAAAACGCCTAGACACGTCAAACGATTTGTTAAGGAGAACAACTTTTTTACCAAAAACTACTTTCCCTCCTTGTACCCGCTGGCCCCAGGGTCATAGCCTTCAAAATGTTCAATGAGAAGGGGCGTCGGAGTAACATCTTGTTTCAAAGGTATGTCAGAGGCCTTCATTTTGACGTCTGTTTTTTTTAATCTAGATACGTCTGTTTTTTTTAATCTAGATTTCGGGAAAATCAGAAAAATATATATGTATCTTATTTTGTTCAAATAGGAAACAAAGACACATGAAAATACCACTTTTTATTGCAATGAGTGTTGAAAGTGTGCGCCATTATTGGCCAAACAATGGTATTTATTTATTAGTTTGCACAACAGGCCATGAAGGCCTAGGGCAGAAATAAGTACAGTCTGATCTTATACCGCTAAAATTTATATAACTTAAAATTGTCTTTGGATACTTTCACCATATACTCGTGGGACAAATATGGAGAACGTAAAAGAAACCATCAAGTTAAATAACCCAGAGAGGATTGTAGAGGTCAGTCCAGATGACTTAACCTCGAATAACCCCATCTCTGCGGTCCGAAAGGAACCAGAGGCCACCAACAACCTCATGGAACCAGGTAAATCATCAATGGGGAATAACTCACCCGAGGAGGAGGAGCAACTACGCGTAAACCGCTCCAAAACAACACTCGTCCCCTTCACAAAGAAAAGAAAACTGGAGGAACTCATACCCCCCAGACTTTTCCAACAAACCTTGAGTTTTGGTAAGGAAGCTAAGTACCTAGGAATCATCCTCGATACGAAGCTAACCTGGAACCAACACATTCAAAAGATAATCACCAAGAGCAAAATGACACTAATGTCACTAAAAAGAGCTATTGGAAACCCATGGGGACTAAAACCGACAGTTGTACACTGGCTGTACACTACCGTTATAAGACCCATGATAACATATGGCGCACTTGTCTGGTGGCCGAAGGTGAACCAGAAGCAAGCAACCCTGGAGCTAACCAAAATCCAGAGATTAGCATGCATATGTGTGACCGGAGCACTAAAAAGCACACCAACGGCAGCAATGGAAACAATTCTGAACCTCCCACCAATTGACTTAATTGTCAAAGCAGAGGCTAGGATTGGGGCATACCGCCTCCAGTTAAATAATAACTGGTACCCGTACCGAAACGGATACGCGGCAATCACTGATTTAATCACACACCCTATATTAACCATGGGAAGTGATCACAGGATGCCAACAACATCACTTGAGAAACCCTTTAGCGTCGAAATCGAATGGAAAGGAGAACTCGAGGAAACACCCAAACAAGAAATAGTTTGGTTTACTGACGGTTCCAAAACAGACAATGGAACAGGAGCAGGAATTCACGGTGAATCTCCCAGATCTGACATCAGTCAACATCTAGGAGTTTACGCCACTGTATTCCAAGCAGAAATATATGCAATCGACTCTTCTCTGAGAGAAAACATAAGAAGGGGATACAAAAGTAAAAACATTCTTATCTGATCGGATAGCCAAGCGTCGATTAAAGCTCTTAACGGCTGCCACATCAAATCCAAACTCGTCTGGGAATGCTTAGAAAACCTCAAACAACTTAGTGCCACGAACACGGTAACCCTGAAATGGGTGCCAGGTCACAAGGGAATTGAAGGGAACGAAAAAGCAGATACCTTAGCACGAAATGGATCGGCATCCAGCTTTACCGGCCCCGAGCTGGCGATAGGCATTTCAAGGTCTTTGGTAAAAACTACGATAAACCAGTGGGTGCATTCACAGCACCTAAAATACTGGCAGTCACATCCAAAGCTCAGACACAGCAAGCTGATGGTGAAACAACCCACACAAAAACTAGCTGAAGAGATCCTAAAACTAAATAGGAAAGAAACTAGGCTAATAACCGGCCTCCTAACCGGACACTGCGGTCTAAGAAAACATCTACACACATTAGGGATCTTCAAAGAACACCCAATATGCAGACTATGTGACGAGGACGACGAAACAGCCTCTCACATAATCTTTGAATGTGAGGCCCTATGCTGGTGGAGATTCAGACTGATAGGGCCAAACAACCCCAAATCACTCCCCAATCGAGATATCGTGAAGAGACTCTTGGATCTTATCAAGGTCACAAAACTCTTCACGGATTAACAAGCGCACAGGACAATACAATAAGCCAATGGCTGCAGTGTTGGGGCTACCTAACCCGGCCTGTACGTTTGACCCCCCTAACCTAACCTAACCTAACCTTCACCACCTATTTCTGATTATATCCTGCACTATTCCACGCCACCTATTTCTGTCTGCCGTCTTCTCTGTCCAGTGTTTAATATTAATTTTTTTTAAATCATCTTCTGCCTTCTTCAGCCATCTCTCCCTTGGTCTACCCTTCCTTTTTTTTCTTATTGGTCTCCGGTTGATAACTAGTTTTGCCATTCTCGTCCCATTCAGCCTCTCCACATGTCCCAGCCACCTTATTCCCTGAGCTTTGATGACTACTATAATATTGGAGTTCTCATACATGTCTTCCAGTTCCTGGTTTGTTCTTCTCCTCCATCCCTCGTTTGTCCTTACGCCTCCATAAATAGCTCTCAACATTTTTCTTTCCTATCTTATAATTGTTTCTTCCTCCTCTTTGTTCATAGCCCACGTCTCACAAGCATATGTCGCTGTTGGTCTTATAACAGTTGTATAAATTCTCTCTTTGGTCTTTCTGGATGCATATTTGGATTTCATAAGATTTTTCAGGGCTCCAGACTTCTGGTTTCCTTTGATGATCCTTGCTTGTATTTCTTGTTTCTCCTGTCCCTTTTGCTTTATATGATTACCCCTAGGTACATAAATTCCGTAGTCCTTTCAAAAGTAAATTTCATGTTGTTGGCCGTAAAAGTCAGGTTCGATTGATCATCGGAAGTTTTTTCCATTTGTCCCATTACCATATATTTCGTCTTACTTTGATTTATCTCCATCCCAAGTCTCCTTGCTTCCGCAGCTATCCTTGCCGTAATTTTCTCTAGGTCTTTCTTTGTTTTTGCTACTAGTATTAAGTCATCTGCATGTGCTATACATTAGTGTTCGTTATTAAATATGGTTCCATTATTGCTTCAAGCGTCAGGTTAAAAGGTATCGTTGATAGAGGATGGCCTTGTCTGAGTCCTTTTCTCACTTCAAATTCGTGTGATTCACTTCCCATCCATGTAATTTTGGACAATGATATAGGCGATGTTCAAATTCCTGACGGACAGTTGCAAAAATAGAGGAAATGATTCTAATGTATGGTGGCCAAAATCAGTGCGCTCGACAAACTGCCGTTCCGTTTAACGCCAGTTATCAGGGGAAGATAACTTCGCATAGCTATGTTTTGGACCTTCTTATGGAATATACTCAAACTGGATCTGTTGCAAACAAAAAACGTAAAGTTCTGGACAAAGTCTCTCAAGTTTTGGGTCGTTTTGGCATAAAACATAATATTTCATTACGCAAAATTGTGGATCCGACTGACATTTCATTTGGCTCTACACACACAGTTACTAAGCTCCATAAATTTTATCCATTCAAATGAAAATAGTGCCATAGTTAGCCGAAAATGATTTAGATCGGCAAGTTGAGTTCTGTGAACAAATGACTATAGCGATTAATGGTAATGCCATTCATGTAAAAAATAAAAAAAGTAGGAAAGAATTTACTTGAGTATGTAAATTCAAACGGCACTCTCACTATGGAACCGGAAACAACATTGACAAGACCGGATTTTTCCCGGACCAATTTTTTCAAGCTGATTCCAAATCTGTATTTAGTTTTTCTCTAGCACCTGTAGTTTTGGCTACCTTTTATATACGGACAGACAGACAGAGGCTCTGCACAAGCTCTTTTCAATGAGAGCTAAAATTAATGTATGGGCCCCCAAAAAAATGAACGTGTGGGCAGACATTTTAAGAGTTAAGGTAATTGGGTCATGGTTTATTAATAAAATTTCAAATGGACACATTTATTTGGTTAAGTTGGGAAATACCATCAATCCGATTATCACTGAAACCAATGAAATCCAAATCGAAAAGAATGGAAACCCTATACTTGATGAGGCTGAAATCTATTTCCAGCAAGACGGCTCCCTCTCATTAGGTTCTTCCGGTTCGGCAATGGTTAGATGACGCGTTTCCTGAAAAATGGATAGGGCGAAGAGGGCCTACAGAATGCCCTGCTAGATGTCCTGATTTGACGCCCTTAGACTTTTTCCTATGTGCCATTTAAAATCTATTCTGGTTAGTCCCTAATCTTTGTCAAGGGAATGACCCTGGAGGGTGGGGGGTACAAAAGATGAAGTAGTTTTTGGTTAAAAAGTTGTCCTCTTTGACAAATCTTTAGACGTGTCTCAGAGTTTTTTTTTTCAACAGTGGTTTTCGATAAATCTGTGGCGAGATGTTTTCAAATGAACACTCTGTATACCTATACATAGGCGATACAGTATATACTTTTATCGGCTTAAAACAAATCTCTTGAAATATTAGGGTATTAAGGATGTTGTTTATCCGTAAAAGCAATTCTTGATATGTTGTTGTTGAACGGATGTTAAATTCTGTTTCAAGGGTACATAGGACATTGCCACTTAGAAATGCTGAAAAATTGTTTGTAAAACCGTGTAATCCGTCAGTGAAGATGAGATAAGAAGTCGCAGATACTAAATCTCAATCCTTCACCTTTCAAATACCAATCGAAATAATCGAACAATAATTCAGTTCTATTTATAGACCCACATTCAGCATTATGAGAATGCAAATTGGTCCTCATATCCTAGATCCGCTATTACCAGTAGCATTGCTCCATAAAATCATTTCAAGTCGAATTACCTACACCTGAGTAAAAGCATTCGCGTCTTATGAATCACGCTCTCATAGCGTATAAACAGGAGCGTGGTTGGAGCCGCACCGTACTTGGACATATCAAGCCATTCATGACACAATCCAATGACAAATTTGATTTTTATTATTGCGATAAACAAATAGGTGGAAATGTCACTGCACGTTTAATGCCAGTGAGGTTGTGATCTCTAGAAGGGTTTCAAGCGATGCCACGGTGGGATACATACAAGACGACTGAGACGTTTTAGTTACTGCTGAGTTTGACACTTCAGGGGTATGGATGGGGCGGTGCCGAACTTGATAATATACTATTACTACCATTACCTACTGTAGATAATAAAGTACCTAAGGGGGTGGGTTGGCCCAGTGGCTCACAGCTCGTGATCAGAAGCACAAAATAGTAAACAACCAGCACAATAACTCAGGTTGGCGGCAAATACACGCGCGTCTCCACTTTTGGATGATTCTTTTGTACTTCGATACTTCTGCACTAATATTGAGTATTTTTACCTTAGATACTTTTTGAGCGATTCCAAGCTGGTAACGATACTTTTGTAGGGGTATCGGTATCGAAAATAATTATATAATTATTGAGAGGTGTAATCAATTGCACAACATTCTCTGTACGAACCAAACGCGCCGATTTGGATAAAAAATATCGAGTTAATACCAATATCGATATTTTCATTTTCGCATCTCTACCCAAACTTCACAGCCGTAAAATCATCCATAAATCATCCCAAGGTCAAATTTTGTGAGAACCATTTTTATATCCGAAATCCTCAGAGATATTGTGCTGGTTGTTTACTATGCTGTGATCAGAAGGTCCCGGGTTCGATTCTCTTTAGAGGCGGAAATTTATTTCTAGTTTTTTCAATCAAAAATAAATAACCTTTAAAAAAGCTCAGAGAGAATCCTCATCTGGGCCTTCACTGTTCGTTTCTAATTAACAGGGCTGTTCCTAGAGTAGCGCCGGGAAACAGTACCAAGCCTACACAGAACACAAGGCTAATGACCATAGCAGTTGATGCCAATGAGACAGAAGTAAAAAAAGTAATATATCTATATGCCCCATGACGCTTTAAAGCTAACTCCCTAATTTCATTATCATACCTGGGAACATTATCAGTACTATAGTTTATTTCCTTAATCGGATATTTGTTATTAATCACATCAGTGCGATTTTTCTTTTAGATCATGAAATATCACATCACTATTAATAGAGTCAAAATTAAAATCACTGGTTAACCGATCTATATTTAAATGGAGTAACAGACCTATATTTAGTTGGAGATATATCGCTGTTATTATTGTTTTATTTTCATCGATATAATAATCATTGTCGCTCATTTGTCTCATTCCTATAATAAAATGATCAGTAATGTTTGGTGCTTTGGAGATTTTATATTCAAAATTTTTATTATTGAAGAGACCCTTGTTGGTTCTACAACCACTGTTCTATTCCTGGTACCTGTAATATACTTTTTTTTAATTATCTATATTTGGGTAGTTGGTATTAAAATCCCCAATTAATATACATTTTTTTTACCTAAAGGATGCATTCTAAATCACTTAAAAATGATGCTACACTGCCACTAGGTGATATATAAAAACCTCGAATTTGCCAGCTAGTATTGTTAATAATAATTGAACACCAATACCTAATTACCATGATCAGAACACATAAACACTTGTTCATAATAAATATTATTTCTCACAAAAATTACAATTCCCACATCATACGATATAGAATATCCAAAAACCACAATTTCTAAAAATTAATAAAGGCTGTAATTCTTGTTTCAGAGAGGTATAGTACTCGAATATTTACTGAATAATTGACCTATTATCTCATCTTTATGGGGCATAAAGCTCTGAGCATTGAGGTAAACTATGTTGCACTGATATCTCTCCAAATGTTTCTGTGTAACTTATTGGGAAAAAAATATCTGTGATTCGCGACATTTCTACAATTAAAATACTTTCCATTTTGCGAGCCTGGTCTGCGGAACAAAATTTTTACGTATTACAAATGGTGGGCAAAAGTCTTCCTTTTCCAGTTGCTTACTCTATATTTACTTGCAAATGGAGGCCAAAAGTCTTCGTCTTCCAGTTCTTTAGTGTATTATTTACTTTCTATTCCGATCTTAAAAGATTTTGTATTATGGAAGCTGAGTTATAATCGGTGGTTTACCGTCAGTCGTATTTGCCTTATCTCTAATATACTCGTACAGGGCGTCCCACGACGATTAAGACAAGCAATATGTCGGAACTGGGCAGTAGTAGAGAATTATAATTTTGGGGGTTTAAATTAGAGCAATTATAGTGTCATTTCTTGTCATTGTGTTAGGTGAAGTATATGTTTTTGATCACGTGACGACCGAATCAAAATTTTTAATGGGATACCCTGTATATTTGTGACTTTTTGTGTTCCTCCCGATAAAATAATTCCAACAAACTAGCACACTTGGGGTCTAAAGTGATTAATTCAAGAGCTACAGGTACTTAAAGGATAGTACCACTAGCACTGATTATAACATGTACCCCTACAGTTAAATTACTTTGGTAGTGTTTTATAATGGTAGTGATACAGTTCTTTAAGTACCTATAGCTCTTGAACTAATCACTTTAGACTCTAAGTGTGCTGGTTTGTTGGAATTGCTTTATCGGGAGGAACATAAAAAGTCACAAATATACAAGGTGTCCCATTAAACATTTTGATTCGGACGTCACGTGACCAAAAACAAATACCTCATTGGGTGAAACAATAATAAGAAAATATAATATATTTGCTCTAATTTGCACCCCCATAATTATAGTTCGCTACTACAGCCCAGTTCCGATATACTGCTTGTCTTAATCGTCGTGGGACACCCTGTATTTGATTACTGCTTGACTTGTGGGGTTACTTGAAACTTGACCTACGTAGTACCATCTCTCATTTGGTATTTCGACAAGCTGGTTACTCGGCCTTAAGTTTTTCTTGTTTCGTTGCACTCCAAACAGTTCTTGTGACGTATTTATGATGATGAAAATGACGCTGTTTAATCCCAGCGTTGTTACAGTCTCTAGAAAATCTTCAAGTATTGTCTACCACTGTGAAATAAACAGAACATACCGAGATGTTTTAGTTAGAATATTAAATTTAAGGAGTCTCACACTTTCCGACCGAAAAGACTGATCGAACAATCCTGTCAAGCTTTTTGGTCTTACAAAGGCGCATACATTGGAGCGTGGATGATGCCGCACCCTACTTGGGACATTACAAGCCATTCACGACACAATCCAATGACAAATTTGATTTTTTATTATTGCGATAAACAAATAGGTGGAAATGTCACTGCACGTTTAATGCCAGCGAGGTTACGATCTCTAGAAGGACTTCAACTGCCGCCATAGTGGAATACATACATACAAAATGGCAGAGACGCTTTAGTTAGTGCTAAGTTTAGACAGTTTTACACTCCAAACGGAAATGGCTGATAAGGCTTTTTCATTTGGACATATAGATGCATGGTGCCGAACTTGAACATTTTAAGCCTTTTATAACACAATCCTGTGACAAATTGGTGAGGTGACAATCTTTAGAAGATCTTCAAGTATTACAATGGTTGGAGAGTTTCACGAACTACCATGGTGTCAGCGTCAACCACATCAAATCAATCTTATATTCTGGAGAGGCAGCTAAATCAGGTGTTGTATTCTAACTAATCTATCTACATACATGTATATCCTGCTGTATGTCTTTTCGCTAAATAATGGTAGGTTGAAATTTGAATCCATTAAATGACGTGATGTATTATTTCAATTAATATATTATTCAATAACTATAAAAATGTTCGCATTTGATTTTTTTACCTTTGACACGTTGCGACTCTGTAAGAGCAGAAATTCTTCATTGTTGGTAATTTTTTTATGATGCAATTATACAAGATCATATCAGGTGGTGCTGCAATATTTTTGAAAAATAGTGCGCTGGCGGCGGAGAGCTAAAGACGAAATGAAATTAGTTTCCCTGCAGTTTTTCTTTTTGGGTAACTTAAAGGGCAATTTTACAGTTGTTTTGAATTTAACTTGTAATTATAAAGTTATTTCTATAAAAATTGTTAACCTCATCTATGACTATTGTGCTTTCTGCTGAATGAATTTTCTGTCTATAAACTATTTGGTTTAACACCGCTTTTGGGTTCACCTTAACGTCTAGCAACATATGATATTAATGTTATCATCCATTAGATGGAAGAAACGCCTTCAATCAATTCCTAACCTAACCTCCTAACCACCCCAATTTCACCCGCACCCAAAAAGAAGTAGAAAATAATCAGGAACCCCTAAAACGCATAAGAACGAAATTTGAGGAATATTTGAAGCTTTTTGCTTTTTGCTAATTAGTCCGCTACCCATTCACCGATTTTCAAAATTATAGCAGCATTACCTACTACGAGCCCTTAGCATATCGCTCCCCAAATGTTATTGCAATCCATGCAGCGCAGCGGTTGCTGTGATTACGAGGCTAGAAAAACTACAACGGACAGGCTGACTGACAGACAGACCGACGGAAATTAATGACGTGGATTTTCTTTATGTAGATATCATAAAACGCCCAAAAAGCATATTAATTCAAAATCGAAAATTTTCGCGATCACAATATTCTCCTCTCCTACCGGTGTGGAAAGTAAAGGTACAAAATGTTTATGAAAGGATTGTCATAGATATTGAATGAAAATCCTATAAACAATACCAGACCCGGATGCCTTTCAAGAATAAATAAAAATGTGCAATAAAACACACTGCAATCATCTCGTCTGACGTGTATTATTCAGGAATGACAAGGTATTCAGTTTTGAAATCAGATGCATTAATGCTTAATAACAACACATCTAGGTGTGGGATTGTCAGCCTTGGTGTGGAGAAATTATGAGAATTATCTTTCGTGATATTTTATCAAAATGTTTACAGGTTATTTCTACGAACATTAAAATATATAATGTACCTCAAAAGTACATGAATCGTAAAGTGGTTTTTGATTGCTACGAAGATAACAGCGTAAATAATGCACTGTGCGTGAAGTTGCACTGGTTCAATGGATATTTCAAAACCATGAAGCAAAAATGGCCTACTAACTGTTGGGCAGACTTTCCGGGTTATTTATTTATTTATTTATTTGGTCTATGACCTAAATTCAGAGACGCTTAATCCAAAACAGTGCCCTTAAAGCACGATATAGATATGTCGAAAATATCCACACGCCTTTGCATATTGTTACAGCACTTGCACATTGAATACATTGAAGAATGGAGCAGCAGGTTAGTTCTGGGAATATTTAAATAAAATTTATAATGCGTTTCTTGTGCTGAACTTTGGCCCATTTAGCTGGAGACACTCGTAAGAGTTCTGGGCAGTCGAGAATGTTGTTGAGGTGTTTGAATACGAATACCAAAGATTGTGCTTTTCGCCTGTCATCTAGGCTGATAGAGTTATACCTGAGTAATAGTTTGTCATAAGGTGTAGCTGCCAACTGCAGGATAGATGCCATATCCATGAAGTGACAGATATTTTAGAAATCTCTTCTGAAGCTTTGCTATTGATTCACAAGATGTTACGTAGCACAGATTTCACACTAGTCTTTCATATTCAAGTGTTTATAGAACACGCACGTATTGAATAGAATTTTAGTAACTTTAAATCCGTAAAGTTCCGAGATACCTTATAATGAGGCCAATCCTTCTAGAGGTTACTGTGAGCAGTTCATTTATGTGTGGATGAAACTCAGTGATTTATCGAAAATAACACCAAGATCTTCATTCTCAGGAGTAATCTATAGCTCTTCATTTCTGGTAAAAGACATGGATTAACATTCTCTAATATTAACTGAGACACATCAGTCGCAAATGCGATATAAATTATCCTGTAACTTTGAGCAGCTAAATACTACATCAGAGAATACCTTAAGAACAGCTCAGTAGAGCAACCATTTATAACTAGTGAGGTCAGTAATGTCGTTACTGGGCATTAGGAATAGCAGTTGTCCCAGCGAGCTTACTTGAGGTACTTCCGAGGTAGACTGATATACACTGGACTCCTTTAATCTAAATATAATGGCTACTTTCTAAGAGCCATCACGTCATGAGTTCAATCAGGTCCATCGATAAGCCGAAATTATCCAATTTTACTAACAGTAATCAATACGATGGAAATTGGAATGTCATACTAAAATCTATATGTATTACGTCCCCAACTGTCCACCTGAGTCAATAACTTCAGAAACATACTGAGTGAATGACCCTCCATGAGATCGTGCTGGAAAGGTGTGATTTCCGACTGGGCATGGAAGGATAAAAAATCAGGTAGAAGCATTTCGAAGGATTTAGAGAAGTTACTCACTATGGTATAATAGGTCTGCAGTTTTCGACTTTAATTTAATCACCGTGTTTAAATACAGGAAGTGCCTTTGACGGTTCCCATGTCACGGAAAAGGTGTTACTTTTTAGAAATAAGTTATAAATCAACTTCAGAGGCTGAGCAAGCACACTTGCACAATACAGTAGCAGAGAAGAAGGCATTCCATTGAGTCCAGGCATAGATTTGTTTTTCACCATTCCCAGTTCGTTTTTAACGTCTTCTTCTGAGAACTCTACTAAGCTAATACTGTCTGTTGGGGAAACGCAGCCTGATCAACGAATGATTTAGTGTAGACAGCTTGAAAGAAACTTGCGAACGCATTGGAAATTTAAAGTTGATTTGTTGCTTGTATATATTGTAATATAACAGCCAAATTATTAGTATGTTAATCCTACTAACTTCGATGATTGTTACTTCTTGAACATAGCGTAATGCCTGTATATTGCAAATTCCTTATCTTGTAAATTGTAGACGTTTGTCCCTATTTTACTCACTGTACTCATTATTTTTATGTAAGTTTAGCTAAGTTGGATATTTTATTCATCAGATAAGTACACTGAGAAATGTACCAGTTAAACACTGTTAAAGTGTTTAACTGGTACCTACATTTCTAATAGCCTATATTAAAGTTGAATGCTGTTTCTGAAATGTAGCTTCATACCATAGTAATAAAAACTGGATTCTAGTACTTCGATTTTGTCATAGAAAACGCATATTATTGTAACAATTAAACTGGTTTAAGTACTACTACTTTCAATTAAATATTTTAATCGTAATGGTTAACGAGAGTTACTATAAAAATAAATCAGTAACTGTATTCCTATAGTAGACACTTCAGGCTACAATGACAATTAAACTGGTTGAAGAACTGCAATTTCCAATTAAACATTTTAATTGCAAGAGTTGATTGATATTACAGCTGTGATAAGTCACGAAATACGCATAACCAAACGGTCGTTTTCCGAGTGGGGAATGTTCCATGCTCCATCTCTTTTCTTCTATAGAGGGTAGGCGAGTGCGATAGAGATAGATGCTCTCTTTAGAACTTTACATTAGATGTCTTTTAGTCATTCCGCCATTTGAGTCTTAACTTTTCACCACAGCTCTTCACTGTTGTTTTATATTTCGGTTAGCGGTTGCAGTACGGTTACAGCTGTAAGGTGTATTCGCTGTTCGGTTTTACTATCACATACTATTTTGTGTTTCTATAAGTTTTATGCGTGCTTGTATCCATGTGTGTAGAATAGAATAGGTACCTACATGGTAAAATATGACTTTGGAGTACAGGAATCGTACATTTCCGGTAACTTTGCAGTAAGATCAAAATATGTCTCAATTTCCCAATAACATTATGTGTTCGTAGGTTTGATAGTCGTTTTATGTGCAATAATAACTTTTTTGTTATGATAAACCCAACATTTTAATTTTTGTTATAATGTTTATTATATATTTTAACAGGAATAAAGATGATCTTGAATCTATTTGCTCTTTTTAATCCCTCTAATGGAGTATAGGAATTACCTGTATTTAATTAAAAAAAACAGTACTGGTATTAAAGCTTTTCATTGTAGCAGTTTAGTTCACTATTTGTAGTACAATGGCAAAAATAACGTCACAAATAAATAAGGTAATAAATAATCCCGTCTAATCCTGTCTAATTGAGGGTATTAAATAAGTTAATAACCTTAATTCTAAACAGAATTCACTATTCAATTGCAGCAATTAAACAGTATAATTATCAGGTATTTTGATGCAATGTAGTTGCGGTGATCAAAATTTTAATCGCACCGATTAAGGTTTTCTCTCAGTGTACGTTTTCCATGAAAATGTATAACAAGTCTTAGAATAACCATTAAAAGAATACATAATTCTAAATGCAACCCTGTTGTTAGGCGAATTGTATTAGATTTAGATTTGGCTGATATGCAGAATGGCTAATAGTCCATTTGAATAATATGAGAGAATTTGAACATGGAGTACAATGTAAATTAAATAATATGAAATTGCAGTACATTGTATACACCCATACTTCGACACTCACATACGCATACCCCGTAATACCATTGGAAAGTTAGACATAACTTGATGTATTTTATTTCTTCTAGTGGATGTCGTCTTCAGAAGCTGTACCTACCGGTTCGGTGAGTTCCGTAACAGGTCACAGCTTCTGAGGATGCCATCTACTCGTGTTGACAAAGCGTGAAGAACCAGCATTTAATTTTTTTAACACCATTGTGAATATTCTAGTTTATAAAATTTTAATTTTAATCTGTTGAAGTATGCAGTATAATCATATTCTGTTAAACATGAGATCTGTAGTCTCAGAAACTCTTGTCGTAATGTCGTTACCTATACTAGAATTCATGAAAAGATTTGTTACGCTGGAAATTATTCTGTGGTTACAAGCATAAATTAGACACTCATAGATACATCTTGATGGTATCATTAGCATTAATTCCATAAATTTATGTTTTATATCCTCTTTCAATCCTACTCCACACATTACCCTCAAGGCTTTTGTTTGCAATTTAAGTACTCTCTCAGAGTGATGGAATGTCCCCATGCAATGATTTAATAGCATGCTACGGATCTAAAAAAATCATGGAACGTTGGACAATGTGGTCTAGAAGGATTCTTCGGATGTCTACTTCCTGGTTTGTTTCTAATAATTGTCTTTAAGATGTTAAAACAAGGGGTCAAGATAAACGCCTAGAAGTTTAACTCCTTCAATATGTATACATCATTCTCCAGGCAAAAGTGATCTAGATTCAGTTTTCTCTGCGTTTAGTTTGAGGTCCTAGCGTTTTATTATATTGACTGCACCTTATTTTTTCATATACAAGCTGTGACTTATAACTTATAATATCATTCAGACTCAGCCGGAAGCGTTTGATAGACCGCAGCACTTCAAGTTTACATACTGCTTCACCAAACCCAATTATGCTCATCATTACTTTTTTTCGACCCCATCTAAAATTTCTGCAATGATGCATGTCATTGCATTGGTATATTTTTATGAAATGGCAACAGCATCTTGAAAGCTCAAATGATCAAAAATCTGGACTCATTTGAGGAATGGTTCCATTAATTGGTTCTGTAAAGCTATGATTCACAGAATCACTAACGACGTATTACCAAGATGTTTTGGACTTAAAAGAGAACAATTAACAATTTTTAAGAGAAGGAGAACCTTCTTATGAAGCTCAAGAAAGGACAAATACCTATTACCAGACATAGTGTAGGACAAAAAGAAAAAAATATCAACAGAAAGAAGTCCTCCGAAGCTCAGATATTGGTATCGAAGAATTGTTTCATGCGGCAAGACACGTGGTCACCAACCTTCAGTTAGTCGTAAGCATTAAAAGAAGAAGCACACAAAATTTTGTATACAGGTATAATGAAGATGTGTCAAGCTAGATACGAAAGGAGAGACGCAACAAGTGAGTTGTTAAGATGTCCTTTATTTAAAAAACGCTTTGGGTCACCGCTGATTCACCCTGTAGAGCGCTTATAAGAAAGCAATATCACTGACAGACAGACACACTATTGAGCTTAACAATATATATAAATATAGTGTAAAAAAAGTAAAAAAATGCGATTTTATAATACTAAAAAGTGGAAATCAATGATTAATATAAGCTGAAAATGATCAAAAGCGAAAAATAGATGTATTATTGTTTTATACCGGGTTATTCACGTTATTCGACACGGAACATTATGGCTAAAGTATCTGATGAAAAAGAAAATAATAATTTCGGATGGATAGGTACCCATCAAGGCTACGCTTTAAAACGTTTTCATGTTATACGGGGTGTCCCTAAAACACGAAATGTATCAAAGTTATGTTTTTTTTAATTAGAGCACCCTGTGTATTATTGCATATTCAGAATCCGTGGTGAATTCTAGTGTGATTTTATGTACACACATGGGAATTAAAGCGAACCGTTTAGGTGTAAATCACCTTTTTCGGTATAAGTAGATATCACAGAGATTATAAAATCTAAAAGGCTACGACTTAGCCATATTATTAAGCATGAATGCAACAGCTTAGGTTGGACGACCAAATTTGAATTACGTTTGTTGCTGGAGAAATCATTCGATTATTTAAGGAAACATCAACCAGAGATAACTTGTTTTTTCACATAGAAATCTTTTTTAAACGATTAAATGTAAAATTTGATAGCCTGTATAATGATACCAAGTTATCACTACCAATCTCTGGTAGTTTTCATATAATTTCAAATTTTCTATCAAATCGGTGTTTTTCAATTTTCTAGCCTATAAGCAACCTAGCAGACCGTGAAATATAAACAAAAACCTGTTCAGATAGAAGAAAACAACGAACTTAGCAGAAAAATACAGAACTAGGCTCAAGAGACAAGACTATAAAAATGACTTACAACAAATCACCTCTAAGCAAAAATAACGGCGGTAATAAGGTCAAGGAGAAGCTGTAGTACGACAAAAATGGATGTATTTCACGGCCTACTGGTTAAAGCAATGTACCAGAGATTGCCAATTTCCAAAATTAAGAAGTTTGAAAGCAAAAGAAAACTACTAGCTTAAGACTAAAAATGGAGGGCACAGTCGAGGGTGAACGAGGTCCGGGAAGAAGACAGAGCTCATGGCTGAAGAATTTGAGAGATTGGACTGGTCTGAATCAGGGATGTTACGGATGCTGATATTTTCACATCCGCGGATGCGAATGCGGATGCGGAGTTTTGAAGGCTGACATCCGCGGATGCGGATGCGGATGCAGATGTTTGAGATAGTATGTAAATAAAGTCAATTAATGAAGGATTAAAACAATGGTAACTTAATTATTAACATTTTTATTGTAATCAAACCAAACATAAGTACTTATTTAAGTATTAAACGCCTACTGGTTCTTATATTAGTAAATAAAATTAAAAATAGGAGCATTATACTTAATAAACAGCAGTATTGCCGCCTTTTCTGATTCAAGGCGATTACGCAGAGGTTCGTAAATTAAACCCGCGCTACTAAATAATTGTTCGCTAGGAACACTGCCCGGTGGAGAAGATAAAATCTTCGTACTATCGGCGATAATACCTTAAATTCCTCTCGATGAACACTCCACCAATTTAGAGGATTTTCACCCACATTTATTCTTTTTTTAGTGCGGTAAGCAAGTAATTCCTTTTCAAGTACAGCTTCAATGCTACCTATACCTAATTCTGGCATTTCTGTATTCTCGTCTTCACTCGACGAATCTAACATCTCAGCAAGGTCGTTTTGTAAACATTACTTTCGGTTGAAACCTGATGTCCCTGGTCCTAGTTGTTCCATATCATTTTCCGTGCAATCAGACATTTTCATTCTTTTAGCTCTTTCGGTATTGGTATTGGTATTGGTATTAAGAAGAGATCCGAAAACGTCATTCCCAGTGTTTATCATCTTTAATCTTTTCTTCAGTCACCGGTGTAAAAAATTGGTGCTTATAGCGAGGATCTAAGTAGGTGGCGATGGTATATAAATCGTTTTCTCCCAAGCTAGAAAACTTTGTTGAAAGTTCAATTTTCAAAGTCGTAGCAGCCTGTCGAATCGGATCAAACTCTTGTGATCTTGTTAAATAGTCATTAACTTTTTTCTCAAGTATTTGAATTATTGGGATCACAGATGAAATAAGAGCGCGAGAGCTGCTTAGTTCCCGCGTTGCTTCCTCAAAAGGTCCCAGTAATTGAATCAAACTTTCAATGATTTTCCATTCTTCTGGCGAAACAGGGTCAATATCATCATTATCATTCATGTAAAGACTCAGAACATCCTTTACCTTTGAAAAACGCTCGAACATGTAGAACGTACTGTTCCATCGCGTAACACAATCTTGGAACACTTTCAGATGCGGTTGATTCAGTCTGTCTTGAATTGATTGCATTGATTTGAGCAATGTTAGAGTGATTGAAATGAGTCGAAATTTTCTTACATTTTTGTTTTAGTGTTTTTATGTTTTCCTGCGAACCTAAACAACTACGGATAGCTAGTTGTATCTTGTGAACAGTACAATCTGTATCATTCACTGCTGCTAATCGCGCTGCTCGCTTCATATTAGATCCTTCATCTCTGATTAGGCAATGCACCTATTCTTTTTTCATATTCCATTCAGAAAGCATGGTGCTAAATTTGTCAGCAACTATGTCACCAGTGTGACGGCCATTAAATGTCTCGCATTTCAATATAATCAACGATCTATCAAAGTTTTCTGCAATTCCGTGGCAAGTCAGGCTAAGCAAAGGAGCGTTTGAGCTTGGATCCGACCAAATATCAGACGTAAACGACATGTAATCAAATTTTTCGATTAATTCTTTAACTTTTTGAGCAACTTTGCTATATAAGTCCTTGCATACAAAATCAGTAAAAAAACTGCGTCCTCTAAAATTATATCTTGGTGCTACTTCTTGCATCAATCTACGAAAACCCAGCCCATCAACAAAATTAAATGGTAAATTTTGAAGTCCAATCATTTCTCCAATGAGTTTATCAATTTTTTTAGAATTTGAATTATTGCTGTCCCACTTCTTTTCTTTTAGAATAACTTCCTCTAAAGACAGTTGTTTCTTTGCTTCATGCAGAGGAGTGGTAACTTTATCTAAAAAATACACAAATAAAAATTTTCGTAATTAAAAACTATTTACCTAAAAGTAATGAACAAATAGAAGAACACGTATTTGTATACTTTTGTAAATACCTCTCGAAATCAAAACCACAAGTTTGCTAAAATTATGCCTTTATTATAAACAATGCCCCAAGTAAATATTAATTAATTAAAACTAAATAAAATGATGAAACTTACCTGTGTCAGATTTTATCTTCTGTAATTTTTGTTCTTTACTAATGTTCTCAAATGCAGAAAATTCTTCTGGGTGCATCGACTTAAGATGATTTTTTAATGACGTTGTGGTTCGGCCCTTGCGAGAATAGCTTTTATTGCATATTTTACAATTAGCTTTATCCTGGTCCTCTTTATTTGGTTCAAAATAATTCCATATATTACTTTGGGTCGGGGGCGACATTGTTATGAAACTAATTTGATAATAGGTATATCAAATAACAGGAACCACACTGGAAAAATAAATAATTTTGGTCATAAAACGATATTTTTTACCTACAATAAAACGTATTACCGGTGTAACATAATAGGATTTACCTTGCGATCTTATATTAGTCTAACTAATTTAAAGTTCACCTAAAACTCTTTATTTAGGTACACTACACACAATGATCACTGTATCACAACAACATCTTAAATATACAGGGTGTAACTTTTAAGGATGTCCACACCTATATTACTGTGTAGATCTTGCTCAGCTGATCATTTTTCAATAAGCAACATGGGTCCGGAAACGAACCGTTTCGGAGATAGCGCTACCGGAAGTAGTCCTTTCTGATGCCTGAAGTTAGGCAATTAATTCGATGCCTTGCGGCCAGTAGCGTGGCCGGCGCGGTCTCCGGATCTCAATCCCCTGGATTTTTTCCCGTGGGGTCACCTGGAGGCACTTGTCTACCAAGGGGGTGCACCGCACACAGCAGAAGAGCTGATTGCACGCATCATTGCAGCAGCTGGAGACGTCAGGGAGCAGCCACAGGTAAGCAACGCTGCCACTGCATCGGTCATCCATCGAGCCAGATTGTGCGAGCAAGAAGGCGGTGGCCACGTGAAGCCTCTCCTTCACTGATTTTTGACTGATCTCGGTGTTTTTTGCTGTTGTTTTTTTTGCTTTTTTTTTTTGTTTTGTTTGTTTGGTTTACTTTTGACATTTTGGCCATGACGATTAAATGTTGACAAGCCGAATCTGTCTTAGCAGCTGATCCGTAACCCCCTCTCTCCTCTGCCAATTACGAGGCGTTGAATGAATTGCCTAACTTCAAGCGTCAGCAAGGATAACTTTCGGTATAGCGTTATCTCCGTAACGGTTCATTTTTGGACCCATGTTGCTTATCGAAAAATGATCAGCTCAGCGAGATCTACATGGTGGTATAAGTGTGGACATCCTTAAAAGTTACACCCTGTATATTTATACGATAAGTATACCGCCCACAGCGCAAACAAACACGTAATGACTCATTTACAAGAAACAAATGCACCACAATAAACGTGTCGAAACTTGTCAATAATTTCTTCGCTCCCATTGGTCATTGTCGCGTGCGAGCGGCACGTGCCAAACGCCGGGCGGCCGGGCCCGCTAATTTCTTTCTTGTCGCTACTCGCTACTTGCATGATATTCACATCCGCATGAACATCTGCACTGATCAATGCGGATGTGGATGCAGATGCAGATGTCCAAATCTATGCGGAAAATCCGCATTAGAGGATGCGGATGCGAATGTCCGCAACATCCCTGGTCTGAATACACATACTTTTTTTAGAATAGAGAAAGATAGAGAACGATTTCCTAAAGTTGTAGCCAAATTTCTGTAAGAAGTTGGCACCTTGAGAAGATGAAGGAATTCTGTAAAGTTTTCATTACCTACTAGCAAGATCGCAGAAAATGAAGGATGAACTAAAATTTGTTCAAATTATAAAGCATAATTTTCCTGGCAGAAAATTTAAATCTGATTGGTAAGTATTCCTTTCTTGTGGTTTCACTAATTGTGAAAAAAGTAGAAGGGCTCCAGTCAGAGGTATCGTTTGACGCAAATTACTAATATTTTATACCGTTACATGTGATTGATAATTGCGCGCTGAGATAACAATCGGTGGTCGTTTTTCTTTCATTTCAGTGTTTTTAACTGTTTTGGAAATGTTTAATCTCTAGTACATTGCAGTAGCCAGTAGGCTGTGAAAAATATCTATTTCTGTCATACTCCAGCTTCTCTTTGATCTTAGATATGATACCGCCGTTGTTTCTGGTTAGAGTTGATTTGTTGTAAGGAATTTTTATAGTCTTGTCTCTTTACTCTAATTTGATGTATCCTTAATTCTAAGTTACTTGTTTTATATTTCATGGCCTGCTAGGTTGCTTATACGTAGGAAAATTGAAGAACACCGATTTGATTGAAAATTTGAGACTAAATTAAAACTATTAGAGATTGATATTGACAGCATTATATCATTATAGAAAAGCTATCAAATTTTACATTTAATCATATAAAAAATAGGCATTCCCATTTGAGAAGGTCAAGTTATCTCTGATTGAAGTTTCTTTAATTAATCGACCGATTGCTCCAAGCACAAACGTAACTCAAATTTGACCATCTAACCTAAGGTGACTCATTTCACCGTTCTGAATTTTATAATCTCTGTGATATTTAATTTTTTCTGACATCTACTTATACCGAAAATGGTGATTTACACCTAAACGGTTTGCTTTAAGTCCCATGTGTGATACATAAGGTCACACTAGAATTTACCAAGGAAGGAAGGAAGGAATCTGAATATGCAGTAAGTAGTACTAGCAGTACTTCCCACACATTACCGTGATACCAGTTTATTATTTTCCCATAGCATGAAGCTTTAGTCTGAGATCCCCTTGCAACCAAACCATCGGCAGCCCTCCCTCTAAAATTGTCTTATGCCTTATGTCTTTCCTCCACAGGTCACTGGACAGCCTATTGTCACTACTACAGACTTCAGTTTTACAACTCCCCACCCCCCAGAAAAATTTACTTTTCTTTTAGGAGGTTCATAAATTAACCCGAAGTTTTGCTTTGGTCAAACCTCAATTTCATCCCCACCCAAAAAAAGGTAGAAAACGATCGGGAACTCCGAAATCATCAAAAAACGATGTTCGAGCTGTTTTCATATTTTTATTTTTTTGATACTTGCTACGCTGCCACTGACACGATTTCAAACAACCATACGCGTTTTGCATCCTTCCCATGGTAGTAATGCTGTGACAAAATTTCATTACAATCAATTTAATAGTCTCCACGTTATAAAATACAAAGCGATCTGAAGCAATAAATACTCGTATGTATACAGAAAGTTCTAGGTCCCTTAGTTTCGGTAATATGCTAGGCAATGTTCGGATGGACTAGGGATTCATCAAGCCAAGTAGCTTGAGTTTTTTCTTAAATACTTGACTTGACTTGAAAGCTCAAGCTTTTGAAAATTTGATATTTGACTTGACGATCTCAACTACTTGACTTGATATCAAGTGAAATCAAACTACTTGATTACTAGAAACTTGATATCGATCTGTAAAATGCGAATCGAAGCGTTAAAATAGGGCAATCACCGAGGTTACGACAGCAAGCAGGCACCCGATGACTTTCAAACTTTAAAGCCAACCGACACAGAATGGTCGTTAATTGAACGAATTTGCCAGTACCTTAATGTTTTTAAGAGTATTTCCATCATTTTTGCATTAATATGCTGCTCGATAGACTAGATTCATGGGCTATGGAGCTTGACAATAAACCTGATCGAGATGCAACCGATGAACAGATTATAAATAGTATTCAAGCGGCAAGGGACAGTACTGAAGATATTTTAGAATGGTGGAAAAGACAGGAATGTATTTTTCCAAACCTTGCCGCTATGGCCAAAGACTTTTTGGCAACGCTAGCTTCTTCAGCTCCAGTTGAAAGGCAGTTCTCTAGAGCTGCTTTAACTCTTACCAAAACAAGAAATCGATTAGGTGATAATTCCGTTAGAACTTTTATGTGTCTCAAATCATGGATGGCAAATAAGGATATTTTTTTTTTACTTCTGTGTCATCGGCATCGATTGCTCTGGTCATTAGCCTCATGTTCTGTGTAGGCTTTGTTACTGTTTCCCGGCGCCACTCTAGGAACATCACTGTTAATTAGAAGCCAACAGTGAAGGCTCAGGTGGGGATTCTGCGCTGAGCTTTTTATGGATATTTATTTTTGATTGAAAAAAAAATAAATTTCCGCCTCTAACGAGATTCGAACCCGGGACCTTCCGGTAACGATCCCTCGACTCTAACCACTGAGCCAACACACCCCCATTTGAGTTTGTTGTTTTTCTATGTATTATTTTTAGAAATCAGCATATTCCTTATTTTTATTTCATATTACTACATTCATTATTTAACTAAGTTTGTTGTAAGTTTTCGTTTTTGGGTTTTTTTTAATAAAATATTACATCTTTATAATCATAGATTTTTACTGTTATTGCGTTTTGGCAGTTAGTCAGATTAATATCAAAAAAGAATTATTTTTTCAAGAAAAATCAAGGAGTTAGCTTGAGAAACTTGATTTTCAAGTTGCTTGATCTGTAACTACTTGACTTGACTTGAATTTCGAAAACAAATACTTGACTTGATTTTGACTCGATATCAAGTCAAGTCAAGTCAAGTAGCTTGAAAATCAAGTCAAGTCGTGAATCTTCAGGATGGACCTAAAAAGATGATCTATGTCGCTAGGTCTTCCTTCACAGGTTACAGGACAGCCTATTATGAATACAACAGTTTTTTTAGTTTTTCAACCCCCCACCCCCCAACTACCCCAATTTCACCCCCTCCCAAAAAAACGCAGAAAATGATCAGGAACCCCTAAAACACCTAAAAACGAAGGTTGAGCAGTATTTAACTTTTTTTGTTTTTTGCTAATTACTCCGCCGCCCATGCACCGATTTTCAAAATTATAGGAACATTACCTACTACAACCCCACAGCATATCTCTGCCCAAATTTCATCACAATCCATGCAGCGATTGCTGAAATTACGTGGCTGGAAAATCGCGTACAGACAGAAGGACAGACACAGACAGACTGACACACAGACAGACAGACAGACCGACAGACAGACCGACGGAAATGAGTGACGTGGATTTTCGTTATGTAGACATCATAGAACGCCCAAAAAGTGTATTATCTCAAAATCGAAAATTTTCGCGATCACAATACTCCCCTCACCTATCGGTGTGGGAAGTAAAACATAACTTTCATACATTTTGTGTTTTGAGGATACCCTGTATAACATGAAAATATTTTTAAAATGTAGCCTTAGTGGGTACCTATCCATCTGAAATGATTATTTTCTTTTTCATCAGATACTTTAGCCATAATGCTCCGTGTCGAATAACGTAAACAACTCGGCATATATATGTACATAATACACAACAACCAGTAAGCTCAGTATGTAAAAAAAAATGGAGTCAAGTTGATTGACTCAGTACTTCCCACACATAACAGTTCCAACCAAATCATCGCCCGCCTGTCGTCAAAAAACATCCAACACAAAAACTAGTAAATAGTTTCCTCTCTCCGTAGGAACTAAAACGACACAATTCAGCTTCAACTGGACGAAACGAAACAATCAGGAACCCCCAAATTGCTTAAAAACGAAGTTTGAGCTGTTTTTATATTTTTAGATTTTTATTATTGCTGCACCGCCACTGACACGATTTTTGAAACCATACGCATTTTTTATCCTTGCCGCGGTAATAATACTGTGTCTAAATTTCATTAAAATTAATTCCATAATTTCCATGTTGCTAAATTCAGAACGACCTGAATCAATACCTACCCCTACCAATACCAAATCCCTTGATTTCTGTAATAGCCAAGGCAATGTTCGGATGGACCTAGCAAACGTCTATTATGCCGCTAGGTCTTTCTTTCACAGGTCAATGGACACTATTATAAATGGAATAAATTTTCGAGTTTTACAACCCCCCACCCCCTAACCACCCCAATTTCACCCCCACCCAAAAAATTATATTTTTACATTTTTAGTTTTTCTATTATTGCCGCGCCGCCACTGACACGATTTTTCCAAAACATGCGCGCTTTCCATCCTCGCCGTGGCAGTAATACTGTGTCAAAATTTCATTAAAATCCATTCGATAATTTTGGCGTTACGCAATAAAGAACGATCTAAAACTAAAACAACACTCGGATGTATACATCACAAATTATTCTAAGTCCCTTGGTTTCTATTATAAGCAAGGAAATGTTCGGATGGACCTAAAAAATTGTATTATGGCGCTAGGTTTTTCATTCACAGGTCATTAGAGAGCCCATTATGAATACAACAAATTTTTCAGTATTGCAACCCCCCACCCCCCAACCACCCCAAATTCACCCCCAACCAAAAAAAAGTAGAAAATGATCAGGGACCCCTAAAACGCCTAAAAACGAAGTTTGAGGCGTATTTGAAATTTTTCGTTTTTTGCTAATTACTCCGCCCCCCGTATAACGATTTTCAAAATTATAGGAACATTACCTACTACGACCCCACAGCATAATGCTGCACAAATTTCATCACAATCCATGTAGCGGTTACTGAGATTACGAGGGTAGAAAAACGCGACAGACAGACAGACAGACAGACAGACCGACAGACAGACCGACAGACAGACCGACAGACAGACCGACAGACAGACAGACCGACAGACCGACAGACAGACCGACGGAAATGAGTGACGTGGATTTTCGTTATGTACACATCATAAAACGCCCAAAAAACGTATTATCTCAAAATCGAAAATTTTCGCGATCACAATACTCCCCTCACCTATCGGTGTGGGAAGTAAAAGGGGTCAACCGGGATTTGAACCCGGGACCTCTCGCACCCAAAGCGAGAATCATACCCCTAGACCATTGAGAACCAGTGTTTAAATAAAGTATATTTTTGCAATGCGATTGCGTACGAATGTAATTTATTGATAAAAAATACAACAACACTTGAGACAGTCTAAAGCTCTTATCAGCGTTGACTAGTATTCCATCCTGATATGACGAGCATGAATCCTGAGTGTGATATTTTTCTGTTCGAGTACTCATCAAATTCCAGTTTGCACGCAAAAATTAGGAAGTTTAAAAATGGGTACAAATCTGTGCCGCACGTTCGTTGAACGCATAGGCGTAGTTAAGTGGGGGCTTGGGGGGCTAAGCCCCCCCTAGGAATGATATTACCCCCCAAAAATCCACGAATAATTCGTTCTGTTATGTTTATTTTACCTTGGGCGGGGACTTAAGCCCCTCCAGATCCAGGATTGAGCCCCCTCAGATTCAGGACTTAACTACGCCATTGGTTGCACGTCAAGTGTTCGTTGAAATTTTCCATTTTGAAGCACCTTATGCGATTCGTAGAAAACCTGCACATTTCAATGCGTAATGAATTTGCTCCTGTAATAATAATAATAATAATAATAATAGTGCTTTATTCCCAACAGATACACAACCAATAACAGTAAATTGCAAAAAATGCTACAAAATGTATTACATTTGTTGCATATAAGGTGGTATAAATGAGACATTATCTTTACAGGAGATTTAGTTGACAGATTCGTGTGGCACAAGTTACAGTAGAATATCTAGGGCTGACGTCCAATTAGCCTAGTAGTGTAAAAATGAATCTTACTTAGTATACAAAGGAACAATCAATTATGTACTAAGCTGAACAAAAAATATAGAGGACTTTTGTCACGTCGGATTTTTAGGCTCTCAATGTGAAATATTTCCAGCAAGGAAATACCTCTTTCCGGGTAAAATCCGTAACATTAAAAAACACACACTTAAATTTTCTACGTTGGACCGACTCTATAGTGCATCAATTAAGTATCTAAAGATTGGATACCAGATCAGAGTAGCGTATTGGAACTTACTTTGGATGAAAGTAGAGTACAGCAATTTTATGATAACATTAGCAAATTTGGACCAGTTTCTAACATAGTATCTGCTTAAACTGCATTTATTACATGCTCCTTAAAAGTTAATTTTTCGTCAAATGTGACTTCCAAATCTTTGAAGCTAGTAACCCCCTTAATTTTAAGATCTGCAGTCCTGTAGTCATCGTAGTGAATCTTATTAATTTTTCTCGTATACTATATGAGCTTACATTTGGATATGTTTATTGTTAGTCGGTTATCTAAAAGTAGAGGGTCTAAATTGGACCCCTGCGGTACACCAGATGTAGGGGTGAAGTAAATGATTTGTTGTCGCCATACTCAATACAAGATGTTTTATCAAATAGATACGACTTCATCAATGCGACCAGAGGATCCCATAGACCAACCGCAGCAAGCCTCCTCAAAAGCATAAAGTGGTCGATTTGGTCAAAACCTTCTAAATATCCGTACAACTTGATCTTGTGGATCGACAACTTCAGATATGAACTCAGTTATGTACGTCAAATTTGCGTCAGTAGAGCTTCCACTGATGAAACCGTGCTGATTATCGGACAGCAAAGCTCTTACAGTGCTATAGATTACTTATAAATAAATTATAATCTTGAATATTTTTCCAAAATTACACAAGATTGCTATTTGCCGATAATTGCTTATATTCTTATGGTCTCCGTTTTTGAACATGACATGAGGCTTTAGAAATGTGATTTGATACTTTCGAAAGTACTGCTGGAAATGATATAGTCCGGAGCAGCTTTTAATCATTCTTCATTCATGTGTATGCACTTGGAGGGTTGAGATGTTTTTAGTTGGAGAGAATTTTTTGAATTTAAATTTTCCATGGCGGATGTCGTGCTCGTACGCGCACGAAAAGTGTACAAAGAGAGACTAAATCCACGTGAGGTTTAGTCTCTCTTTGTACATATTTTCTAACCCTCTTTCGGTTTGAGGAAATAAATCTTCAATGATTAGCCGACTACTTCGTTTGTGAAAATCTCTATTGTCCTAATACGTCATAAGTTTGTGTATAGAGGTTAGATATATTTATATTTGTCTCTTCGCATATTTTATCTACTCAGATTGATCTGACTCCTATTGGTTTTGTAATTGTTGGTCTGTTGGTTAAGATTGATTATGTTTCCTGGTCAACTGTGACTATACTATAATTAGTAGTTTCGATTATGGTATGATGTTTGTCACATAATTTAACAATCTAGTTCTCATTCTGTCTAGTTGTGGTATATTCGATAGGCTCCAATTGCTGGCTGGTACTTACTACGCACCATCAAGATTTATCCTACACCTCTTCACTAGGTCTGTAACATGCGGTTTCCAGAGCAGTTTAGTGTGTGTTGACATTATCTTTGGCATGATAGAAGGCGACATAAGTGTACAGTTTTTGTTTGAGTTCTAGAAAAGCAAAATACTTTATTTTGGGCAGCTCGACTGACTTTACTACTGCTTGTTGTAGTCCTTGTTGGATATTCTGTAGTTTCTTTGACGAGCAGATTACAACATCATCCACCAAATAAAGATCTGCCTAAGTTTGCAGCTCATAGATTATTAACAGCTTCATTATATAGTTCTCAAGGTCGAGATGATCTAAACCAGTATATACCAATCCCAATTGTGTGATGTCTCACGATAACCAGAAATTTTCAGGGATCTCGATCTTTTCTGAATGAAGACTGGTATATTTCTGATCAAATAGCCGATCAAATGTAAATAGTAGACATTGCTCTGTAAAATATAATTCAAGCTGTACTTTATACCATTCACTGTCGACTTCTTTTCAAGGTGAATAAACTCTGGGAAGACTAATGTGATTTGAGTTTCTAAGTTAACCTGATTTTAATATAAATTATATAAAACTGGTTCGTCCAATCTCGTTTCGATTAATTTATAGTAATGTTACATAAATTATGAGTTATTATTCAAAATTCATACAATTTAACATAAAAGTACAGGTATTTAGTGAAGGTAGGTATCATCTTAGTTATGTATGCCCCTGTAGCATTGTTGAATAATTTAACAGTTTTTGAAAAAACATTTCCAATTAATAGATTTGTCAGATCTCGTTTAGTAGACACTAAAACTACATAGGAATTGAATAAAAACACCGTTGACCGTTTTTTTTCACTTCTGTGAAGATTAGCGTAGGTGTAAGGGGGCTTGGTTAATTATGCAACTGAACGGTTAATGTCAATGAGCTTTTGCGCACTCTTACATACTTATAACATTTATTTTAGCATATCGTTGCAGAATTATTTCATCAGATATATCTCCTGTTCGTCAAGTAGGTATAATTTGTTGTTTCATGAATAGGTAAGCACAGCATCCTGCAATCTGTTCCTATACAGAGAGAGTCTAAAGTATGGAACGCCTAAATTATCTCGGAAGCGGTTTGCATAATTTGCATGAGTTTTGGGATAGGGGCGTCTTGCAATACAGCCAAACTTGTGATGACATTTACAATGTCATAGGATGTACCGTTTTTCCGGAAACATAATAGACTTTATTATTCCAAATGTATCACCCTGTATATTTTTACATTTCTTAAATCCTTGAAAAATACTGATTATTTTTTGTAAAACATTGCCTATACCTAAACCTCATGATGTCGGAGTTGCAACTAAATTTACATTGCATCCACTCAAGTTAAAATAACTAAATAAGATGGCTATGTTTACTATTGAAAATTCAGACATGTTGCAAAATGTAGTGCGAAGTTTCAATACTCATATGGCTTGTTGTAACCGCCTTCACATTTTTTGCAGTTAATGTCTTATTTGAACTTGGGAGGATGCAATGTAAATTTCTCCGAAATTGTATATATACGTTTGTAAAGGTTTTTGACCTACTGCGATGAACTTCAGTTATTTTTTGTAGGACAAGGTCATTGAGACAAAAACTCATTATTTTCCTATCTGCGACGTTTCGACTTATATTAAGTCATCCTCAGGCAACTAAAACAATTGATGGTGAAGGCTATAAACAAATTAACCTAAACAACAGAAATGATTAATTCAAAATGATGGATGCCACTTGCTAAAACGCACGAGTGATTTGATTTGTGTTACAAATAGTATAAAATATACAAAAAACCTAAAAACAATAAAAGTATTAACCTAAAAACAATAAAAGTATTGTTTTTTGTATATTTTATACTATTTGTAACACAAATCAAATCAGTCGTGCGTTTTAGCAAGTGGCATCCATCATTTTCAATTAATAAAAAAAATGAAAAGTCAGTGTTAGGTTTGTGTATTTGTGTTGTTTAGGTTAATTTGTTTATAGCCTTCACCATCAATTATTTTAGTTGCCTGAGGATGACTTGATATAAGTCGAAACGTTGCAGATAGAAAAATAAGGAGTTTTTGTTTAAATGGCCTTATCCTACAAAAAATAAATGACGTATATATATACGTTTGGGTATAGGAAATATTATACAAAAAATGATCATTCTTTTTCAAGGATTTAAAAAATATAAAAAGATACAATTTATATTTTATTATTTATTATATTTCCTGAAAAATGGTAGATCTGACAACATTGTAATTGCAATCGCAAGAATTGCTGAAGCCCAAAATTCATGAAAATCGTGCAAACCGTTTCCGCGATAATTGAGGCGTTTCACACTTTAGCCTCACTCTGTATACCGTGGAACTGGAATTTAAATAATCTAGTTCATTTTGGTTATAGTTTAGAGGGGCAGAGTCGGACACCTGATCACTAGTGATTTTTTCTGGAACATACGCCTTGTTGAAAATTATAACAACAAATTTATATTTAGATATTCACACCTAACACCTATGTATTTTAATTATAACTGACATAACTCTTTATCTACTACTAGTACTACTACCAGTACTAGCACTGTATACATATTTAAACAATATTTCATAAGAACCAAAGATTTGAATTTCTCGCTATGTCATAATGCCACGCGATTTTAATGTGACCGAGCGAAAGTTGAAATAGGTACTAGTATAACGTATGTTGCAAAAGTTTTGAGAATTTTTCTCGGGAGGTAGTTTCACCGTTGGAAACAATTCAGAAATCGTTACCACGGTAACTAGTCAACATCTAAACGTAACAATTAAACCATTTTGGTTATGATATAAGTTGTCAAAATGTCGTACAAATTAGATCATAATTAGATAGAGTATTTACAGTCAAGTTGGACGACTTGAAAAAAAAGAAATAGTTCGCCTATATCAAGAACAAAATATTTTTGTTGCCACAATTTATTGAGCGACCCGTGAATGTGAAGAAGGTATTCCTTGAATAAATATACCAAAAAGTGGACGTCCAAGAGTATTGAATGCTGCTACAGTTCAAAGAATGGTCAACAGAGGTGAACATCGAGTTGGAACTTCAACACGAATTTTTCACGTCAATGCTAGCACAATCTGTGGATAAATGCAGAGAAATAACTTAAAATTCCGAAAAAGAATGAAATGTCCAAAGTGTTCCCCAAATGAGTTAGAAAGAATTCTTCAGTGCTGTCGCAATTTACGTTGTACTCATTTTGCTGGCAACATAAAAATTTAATTATTCTTGACGATGAAAAGTATTTCACATTTCCGAACTCAGACATCAAAGGTAATGATGGTTTTTGTACAAGAGACTTTGAAGGCTGTCCAGACAATGTAAAATTTAAACGAAAAGAAAAGTCTGAGAACAAAGTGTTAGTGTGGTGCGCTATATCAGACAACGGTATTTCACAGCCGTACGTTGGCCGAGTTAGGGTCGAAGCGGTTACCGCAGAAGTCTATACTCAAAGATGTTTGCCTAAGCCTAAACTACTCAGTTCTATCAATACCCACAATGCTGATGACAATATAATGTTTTGGCCAGATCTGGCTCCAAGTTATTATGCTTTGCGTACAAGAAACTGGCTAGAACAACACGGAATACCTTTTGTACCACGAAACGACAACCCTCCCAATCTTCCTCAAGCAAAATCTATCGAAACTTTTTGGGCTCAACTGAAGAATAATGCTAAAGATCAGAGAAATTGATTTATAATCTGTCCAAAAACCTAATGAGTAACATTAAGTTGAGGAAATTGCGAGCCGTGGTAGGCCCATTAGCAGTACTTTAATATCATTTTTGTATTAAGAAGTACTGTTGTTTTTTGTAGTTTTTGTTACAGTTCTAATAAATTCTTGTGAGATATTTTTTTAATTTTTTGAAAAACTGCTCAAAACTTTTGCAACATACGTTAGTAAAGCTGGAGCATTACACTACAGACTTTTAAACATTACTATGTAAGCAGTTTACTTGTCCTCATTCATAGAGTGTATCCAATATTTATTCTTAAATGTTTCTGATTTTTCTGTTGCGAAAAGAATAATGGATTAGTTCAGTTAGTGATGTAAGGATACACAAAACGAGGTCTTAGAGGTTGCTCACAACAAAACATCATGGCAGTTCACGAGAATATGGCCGAAAGTCTGGAGAAGTCCCATTCGGTATCGTACACAAGGTAAAATACTTGAAGCTGCAACATTTAGAACGTAAAGTCAATAAGGCACGTAATTCGTTATGGATATCTAGGGGGTAAAGGAGTGAATTGGGGGCTGACTCCTTATAGTAGGGGTCATTAGTGTGGTGGTCATGTGTAAGGATGGAAAAGTTCAAAGCAAAGCTAAATAAAATTCAACGCTTGGCTTATGGTTAGTATAAGTTGATCCTTCGTGAATCCTGGCAGGGGACACTCTGTCATCCTCTCGGAGCTGCAAAGGGATGACCGTATCCTATTACACCACAAATATTGCAAGCAATATCAATCATCCAATTTGCGCAACACAATTTATAGACCAGCCCAGCAGGCGCAAAGGCAAAGCTTAAACACCACATAACCGCGACCGCCATGAAGAGGTTCTGGATGACCGGTTTGATAAGGATACCAGCTGGCAGGTCGTTCTAAGCCCTATTCCTTTGTAAACCTTGGCAGTGGACACTCTGTCATTCTCTCAGAACTACAAAAGTATCACCCTTATTCTACATATGAGAAGCGATATAATTTCTCCTACATATTGCTTCGACTGCAAGTTTACGGTGAAATATCCTACAAGGGAGGAGTGTGGGGGTCAAGCGGCAGGCGATCTTTTGAAAAGAGAGGGCCAGTCTGGTACACAGACGGCTCACTTATAGACGAAGGCTCCGACATTGGGGTCTGTGAACCATAATCAAAGCTGTCCCTCTCTGTTTGGGAATACACCACAGTATTCTAGGCAGAAATATATGAGATCTTAGCTTGTGCCCCCCGTATACAAGAAATTCAGGGGTTGGATGTGGGGTTGGCAGCAGGTACCATTAGAAGTCAAATAAAAAGTGTAGTTGCAAAATCAACATCTTATGAGATGTAAAGAGATCTCTGGACATCTCCTTCAAGGGCCTCTTGCTAACGAGGGGTGGCTCTGTCTCTCACTGGACAGAAGCCGGCTAAGGTTACTTGTGGACCTGCTATCGCTATCTGGCCATAGCACCTTCAAACCTCACTTGTATATGATGGGGGTAGCAAACCACTCGAAGTGTGCACACTTTGGCGAGGAGGAGTCCTCGGCACACATTCTATGTCGCTGTGAAGCCCTTGGGTATCATAGGCATATCAAAAGTCCTTGAACCTGAGGATAAGATGGGCAGAACCCAAGGCCATACTCACCTTTGCGATGAGGGCTGGACTTGGTAACTAGGGTAAGGAGAATTGCATAAAAGCATAAGGGCCTATGCACTTGTGGCTCCTGTCACTCTTTTCTTTCATTCCTTCAGTCATTCATTCATCGTGCACAAGAATTGGACATCACAACAGCCACTCTTATCATAATCACTGAGATTTACATCTACACTCCTACAAAGACCAATCTACTAATAAACTTTTGCAACGGATTACGATGAGCGAAAGCAGTCTACCACTAGCATCCTAGAGCAAACAGTAGTGAATGCCGAGCCGGGTCTGCAAATTCATTTTCAGTGATGAAGCCAATTTTCATCTCAATAGCTTCATTAATCTGCAAAACTGACGCATTTGGGGTTTAGAAAATCTACGAAGGATTCACTAAGAAGCAAGTTGCCACTGTTTTGTGTACATTATTATAGATCGTGGAATAGTTATAACCGTAATAATTTGTTTGAAGATGAAAAAGGTAATCCATTAACGGTGAATGGCGGATGTCGTGGTATGATGCAGTGTTTCTTGGCTATTGGCTCCGACATTGTTTCTGCTTCACATTAATGATCTACTCTCTAGCACTACAAACCCAATCCACAGCTTTGCGGATGACAGTACGCTGCATGCAGGCATTATGAGCAGTAGGCCGATCTCTGTGGTCGAGCTGGAACGCAGAAGACTGGCAGTGGCAGCTTCACTTTCAAAGGATCTCGATACCATTACCGCTTGGGGGCTTAAGAATATGGTTAAATTTAATGCCTCCAAGACCCAGTATTGTACGCTATCAAACAAGAAGTGCCCAAGCCAACACCAGGTTCTAATGAACAACCAGGCTCTGCCAAGAAGTCACTCATTCAAGCTGTTAGGAGTCAACATTACAGAACATCTGATCTGGCACGAACGCGTCGCGTCAATTGCAACAGCTGGTGCTAAAAAGCTTGGGTACCTATTTAGAGCCAGAAAGTATTTCTCACCATGTAACCTCCTCTCGCTATATAAAGCCCAGGTAAGACGTTGCCTGGAGTACTGCTCTCATGTCTGGGGAGCTGCTGCCCCTACTACCCTGTCTATACTAGATGCCGTCCAGAGAAGGGCAATTTGACTAATTGGCGATCCGACCTTAACGCGCCACCTTCAGTCACTTTCTCACCGGCATGTTGCTGGTGACCTCTCACTCCTCTACCGATATTCCAACGGAATCTGCTCCTCTGAGCTATCCTCTATCGTTCCGCCGCTCACTGCTCCTATCAGATGTACCCGTGCGACCGCTGTATCTCATCCTAAGACGGTCGTTCTTCATACATCAAGAACTGAGCGGTACAACCGCAAATTTATTCCCAGGGTGTCCAGGGCTTGGAATAGACTGCCAGAAGATGTATTTATTGGGCCTGCAGGTATTGGCCCATTCAAATCTCGCGTTAACAAACTTCCCCTAACATAACCCTTTCACAGCAGCCGCGGTACTCTGGTATTTAGGCTCTGCCTGCGCAGTCTGCTCAGTTATACAAAAAAGATGCAACGTATTGCTTTGGACGACTATCAATTGCTTCAGTCGTAGATAAAGTACAATATTCAACTCGTGGTAGTGGTTATAACCCACTTGTTAATTTAGCAAACTTTAACTGCGTGAGTTATTGCTGTCGTTACCGCATTACTATTAACCATTCAGATTCCCGTAATTTGTAATTATTTCATTGATTCATAAGGTATGGCACTTTACTGTATTTAATCGTCTTGTACATTATCTGTGTCCAAGTTTTCCGTTATTAATAATAAGAAACAGTCACCTTTGATAGGCGTATCAGGAATCTGGTTTCTACTATAAACTCAGTATGATTACCTTGCGAGGTGCATGCATGGGCAACAGTATTTTTAGTAGCTCTGTAGTCTGGCGCCAATTTAATGTTAAAAGTTGCATATGTTCATATATTCAAAACTTTAATTACTTGGTAAATATCAATACTAGTATGACCATCAGAGCTTGGAATTTTTGAATAATAAATGTCGTTTTGGTGAAATACGACATACGATTGTAAATGGAAAAGATGCTCTTACATTGAATGCTACTTTTTTATTCATAATAAATGAAAATATACAAAATAAAACCATTAATTTCAAAACAGCTGCAGGTATCAGAAATATCGAAAATCATCTTGAATCATAAATAAAGTTTACTTATTTATCATCAGAAGCCGCAGCCAGCGAAGTCTTGCCGGTATGATTATACTTCATTACTCCTTGTAAAGCTGTTGCAGCATAGCCATGTATGAATATGATGATCGAAGTATCTGTGGAGAATAGTAAACTAGGTCATTAGGTTAGAATGACAATTCAATATGAGTGAGTGGCAGATTACGCATGCGAAGGTTGTCAGCGCATAGACGTAAGAATTTTCTTTCTAACCGAGTGGCAGGCTGTATATTCTCCATGACTAATAGTAAAATAATTGGCTATGGAGAAAATACAGCCTGTCAGTCAGTCATAGGGTGTGTTCAACGGGACTTAGCGCAAAAGCGTTAGCGTGGATGCGCCTGCAAGTGCTAGGTGCGACCGTTAAACGACTTTCTTTTCGGCATCACAGAACTGTCACATCAATTTCCAGATTTTAATATTTATTATGCTTTGTCAAAAACCTAGGGTATAAAATCACAAACCCTGTTATTAAATTGACACTATACAAAGGTAACTACTTCCCTCAGAACTACAAATAACCTTTATCTAGTTTTGTCTCGCTTCGCTAACCAAACAGCGCTTTTTAAAAGCGCTAACCAAGCTGACTGGCGCTTTTTTGACAGCTTGTCGTTCGTCGGTTAGTTAGCGCAAAGCGCCCACAAGCGCTTACGTCCGCTAAGTCCCGTTGAACACTATCATTGTTTCAAACAACTGACAGTTTTAAAACTCATGCCAATGTATGATTCTTGAAAAGTATTAATTAGATTTTGATTAAGATTTATTCTTGAACAAGTGAAATGAAAAAAGGTGCAAAATGCATAGAAGCAAATGGTCAGAATATCTGTACTCACACAAAAAATGAAGTCAAGTTGATTGACTCAGTACTTCTCACACATTCCGATGATACCAGTTTTATTATTTTCCCACAGCATGAAACTATAGTCTAGATGCCCCTACAACCAAATCATCGCTCGCGCGACCGCAAAAAAAGTGTTTCATTCTACTAGGTGCTTCTTTCACAGGTCAATGGACAATCTATCATGAATACAACAAATTTTTGAGTTTTACAAACCCCCACCCCCGAACCAGCCCCATTTCACCCCAACCAAAAAAAAATTTAAAATGATCAGGAACCCCTAAAAGGTCTAACGCGAAGTTTGAGGTGTTTTTTATATTTTTAGTTTTTTATTATTGCCGCGCCGCTACTGAAACAATTTCTAAAAACCATACGCACTTTCCATACTTGTCGCGGTAATAAATCTGTGTCAAAATGTCACTAAAGCAGAGCTGTCATTACTTCAAGTAAAGTACTTGAAAAATGTATTTCAATTACTTTCTGGTATTTGAAGTACTGTACTTCAAATACATTGTTTTTGTGATATTTGTACTTGATTCCCCAAATACTCTCTAAGAAGTATTTGTATTTGGTACTTGTAGCACAAAAAATATATTTCAAATACCTGGCACTTTTATTTGAAATACTAAAGAAGTAAAGTACTTGAAAAATTTATTTCAATTACTTTCTGGTATTTGAAGTACTGTATTTCAAATTAATTTTATTTCCGAAATGCTATAAGAAGTATTTGTATTTGCTACTTCCATACAAAAAATATAATTCAAATTTATAAATTTATACTCGAAATACTAGGGTGAGTAAGAAATACATATTAGTATAGCTCGATGAAAATATAAAAATACTTGAAATACACATTTCAAGCATTAAATGCTCAAGTCTAGACAAGTATGGACAAATCATCATTACGCATCGCGTCGCCTTGCGCTCTGTCTCTGTCGTACACATAGGATAGTCTACGCGACACTCTGACTCTAGAGGACAGTCTCATCACAAACAATCACACACAATCACAAAATATCAGTTCGTCTTGTTGCGTTCAACAAAATGCGTTGTTGATGTTGATTGAGGTTAAAATAATCTGTGAATGTGAGCTGTGAATTTACTGCCATTATAATAACAATCTTCAAAACTCTGTAGGTACTTTGTCGTGGTGGTTACGAATTGCAGATGTAAAAAGGTAATTTTTCTCAAGCATCTCTTTATGAAAAAATTCATATACCGGGTGGCAATGGAATCGTTATACAGAGCTCCCTTCTTTTACAATCCTAGATGGAGGTTTGAAATTTTGGAGAATTATATGGTTAACGGAGATGCACAATAGCCATGAGAAAACAAATGTATGCTTATTTTGGTTTAGCCGGAAGTGAGGTTAGGCTCTGAATTTTCAATGACACCCTATATATTAGGTCTGTTTTTACAGAGAATCACAAACCAGTCAGAGCCAATCAGTATTCCCCATTGCAGTTGTCAAACTATTTCTGACTAGTACTGGCCAATCAAATTGACGCTGACTAGTTTGTGATTGCTGTAAAAACAGACCTATTTTTTCACACATTTGGATTGACATTTGGATTCCCTTGATGAATGAATTTGAATTGCTGTCATTGCTTGGTATTTCTGTTATACTTTTCACGAGTTCTGTGAATGAATGTATGCAAGAATCAAACAAGTGGATATGCTTTTTATTCGTTATGTATGCCAGAAAAATGCTAGAGCTAGAAAAGCGGCGCTTTGTATGCTGACAATTCAAATTATTTGATGGATCTGTTAATGTTAAACACCTTCATTTGCATGGCATACGCGACGACTCGCGACGACGCCGCGCCGACTGTACCTTTTATTACTTATCTCTTCTACTTATCTATTAGCATTTTTGAAAAAGCGTATATTCAAAAATTGGGAACGTATTGCCGTTTATGAAATACTTATCCATCGCCGTATTTGAAATACTATATCAAGTAATTCAAGTATTGGTATGGTATTTGAATTACTTTTTTAAGTACTTGAAATATTAGTATCGTATTTGAATTACTTTATTTGAAAAATCAAGTACCAAATTAAAGTATTTGATACTTGAAGTACTTTCAAAAATAAAATTACTTGGTATTTGTACTTTGACGCATGCGACTCTGGTAATTGGTAATTGGTATTTGAAATACTATTTACTAGTACTTGTGACAGCTCTGCACTAAAGTCAATTCGAAAATTTCCATGTACACAGAACGATCCAAAGTAATACTCGTATGTATTTTGTATGCATCAGAAGGTTTAAGTCCCTTGGTTTCTGTAATCGGCAAGGCAATGTTCGGATGGACCTAAAAAAGTGAATTGTGCCGCTAGCTCTTCCTTTCACAAGTCAACGGGCATCCTATTATGAATACAAAAAAAATTCAGTTTTACAACTCCCCACCCCTTAATCATCCCAATTTCACTCCCACCCCAAAAAAAAGTAGGAAATGATCAGGAACCCCTAAAACACCTAAAAATGAAGTTTGAGCTGTTTTCATAGTTTTAGTTTTTTTAATATTGCTGTGCCGCCACTGAAACGATTTCTAAAAATCAGACGCGTTTTCCATCCTCGCCAAAGTAGTAATACTGTGCCGAAATTTCATGAACATCAATTCAGTAGTAAAGCAATACTTCCTATGTATACATCAGAAAATTCTCTGAATCCCTTGGTTCCTGTAATAGATAAGGCAATGTTCACCTATGGGTGTGGGAAGTAAAAGAATACTTTCAAATATTGCTGCAGATAAATAACTAAGTATAATGACAAAGTGACTTGAAAGGTAGTCTTGTACAGTGTGAACGTAATAATTCAAAACAAATTCTATCGGTCAATTAGACAACAGAATAGGCTGGCAAAGCTCAAACATTATTCCTAATTATACTATATAGACCCATTTTTGTATTCGTAAGCTTATCATTCTTGGATATACGATATCACTGATGTATTGTTACAACAACTTATATTTTTTATTGCACTACTTATAGGAACGGCATTTTTTCACGGAATTTATTGGGAATGAATAATTCAATAAATCAGGACATAAAAGAAGACGAACCAGCATTGGTGATGGTGGGGTACAGATTGAATATTCAGTATAACTATTTATTGAAACTAAAATTGACACTTGAAACTCTAAGGTGTTATAAGGTTCCACCATATTCCTTTTTGCTGCAACAATTGTCGATCAGGGTGATTAAATACAAGTTTCAGTTATAGTAAATTTGACCTGAAACTTCAAAAGTACCCCAAGATGATACTGAGAAACTGTTTACATTGATTACATGTTTCTTTTGTCTGTTGTTTCAAATTTGTAGACAAGATAGATGTTTCAAAAGGTCTGTTTCGTACTTCCATTTTCTATACAATTTCAGATTACAACCTTTGATCTGCTATCTTCAATCGTCTTCAGGTAAACTGTCGAACATGTTTTCTTCGTTGCTATTTATTCACGTCTAGCTAAAGTCGAATTAAAGAATTAAATAACGCATATTCCAAGAGGTTAATGGAAGCAACAACACAAGAGAATAGTACTAGCAAAAATAAAGGTCCTGAAGAACACAGCCATTTATTCAGTATACCATATGTGAAATAGCTATCAGATGCAGTCAGAAGAATAGGGCAACACTATAAAATTCAAACACGATTCTTAAGAAGCACCACCCTTTGAAGTCTACTAACGAAAACACGACCCAAGAATGAACACCAAGAAACTAAAAACTGCATCTACGAAGTACCATATGAATGCGGCAAAGTATACAATGCAGAAACCAAAAACACCTCTAGAAGCGAGAATTAGGGAGCACCGACTGAACACCCAGAGAGCAGAAACGGGAAAGTCCGGAATAGCAGATCACGTTTGGACTAAGCACCACAAAGTTGTTTGGGAAGCTGCTAAGCTTATTGACAAAGAACCTCAACCTGATATCGCCAGAAATATAAAGAAGCAGCTTATATCGCCAGCAACAGAAAGGTGTACAGCGAGCCTAGTGTGGCAAGTAGACCAATATGCAGCCCCTTATAAGAAACATAGAAAAACAAAAATTGAACAGAACAAACTTGGACACAAACATGGGACGCAGTGACTATCGAACTACCACGTCATCATCAGTAAGAAGCGACGTCACTGAGCCAGAACACAACAGCTACCGGTCGAACAAGCCCTGAAGAACGACACGTCATCAAGAACTAACGCACTCAGCGGAACGCCGCACCGGCCAATCAGAACAGGCCACGAAAGACAACAAGTCAGCTAGACGAGAATAAATAGCAACAAAAGCAACTGTTTGACAGTTTACCTGAGAGATTAAAGATAGTATATCAATCTAAAATTATATAAGGAATGGAAGTTCAAAACAGACCTTTTCTTTTGTCTCTTCGTCTCTTGCACTTTAAGTATTAAAAAAAATAATTACTTTTGTAGTGTTAAAAGACAGGAATAAATTATTGACTTAATTAATCAGCTTCAGTTTTAGAGGACCCCCTCCTTCTTGCAAAATAATAATTTCGCTATTATCTGTCTAGCTTATCTATACTTACAGATGTGAGTGTTGCCAATGAAACCGTGAAAAACCCACACCTCAATATTAATGGTCTCTTGCTCCTTTCCATGAAAATAATCAGGGCTTTTCGTGTTTTCAGATCAGAAACATAGAAATTAGACATGTAAACTGCACGACCTATGTCTTGGCTCTGTAAAATGTTTAAAAGTAGGGAATTAATCACCTTTACCTTTTTACGCTCATTTGTAGTTATTAAAGTAATTTTATTACTGTACCGATCCACTCTAATATTAAAAAGTGATAAAAGCGCACCTCTTTGATTCGATTTTTTACAACCAAATGGAAAAATTGGCGTAGCAAATAAATTTTTTTGGAAGGCTAAATTCGAAACAGTATCGAACCTTTGTATTTATATGTTTCTCAATGTCCAAATCAGAAGTAAACACCAACATTTATTAAGCTCTTCTTTTAGTTTGCTAAAACAAATTATTCATGAAATTTTTTTAAGTTTGTGGACCACTTCAGCAGTACCTCAAAATAATTAGCAATTCTAAATTGTAACAGTCCGACGGACAGCACCTTGTCTACCTACATATTATTTAACTTTGGGTACACTCGAACTCAAAGTAGCTTCTGAAGTCTAGAACTCGCTCGACACAGCAAACTTCCAAACAAAGAAATGTTGATACCTGGTTTGTTGTTTGTTGTTGTTGTTTTTCAAAAAATATTGCACTCCAGTGGCTGTTAGTTGTGGTTATGACTCACCTTTGATGTGACATTGTGACCATACCAACAGTAGAAAAATATTTGTATGAACATACAAGTGAAATATGATGAATCCCAGAAAAACTCAACCGAAAACGGCGGAACCTAAAACAAAATATACATTGCTTAGGTGGTATTCTTTGGAGCAGAACAAAAACTTATTTTCATCTATTATGTGACATTTTAAGTGTTTGAAATAATTGATATCAACCTGTCAACCGCAGGTGACTTGAAAATGGAAAATTTTGATAAAATCAAACTTCGACATCCTGGTAGGCTAAGCACTATTTTAAGCCTCGTTTTTATATTGATATGGTTATTTTAGTCTGTGTAGATAGATAGACGTGGCAAGAGAGTTGATCGTATTTTGAAATATATGAACATGGCTTTATTCGTTACCATATAAAAGAATTATGGTATTTTCAAATCGGTTATAATTGACTGGTAACCCTTATTATCAATTGAATCAGATGCCTCAAGATGGTTATATATTATCCAAAACATCTCAAAATAAAAATGAGACTTTTTTGTTTTATATCTAAATTAATATACTTCATCAATTTCTATGAAGTGCTTTTTCATATACAAATTTCAGACTTACGACCACCATTAACTGAAATCCAACGAAGCAAATGACCAGAACGCTAGCAGTACATTGTATGAAAACTATATTTGAATATAATGTGTCGATTACTCTGACAAATCTGAAAATTTAAGAAATGCATGTATTTGTAATACTTCTAATACTTTTGAGAAGGTAAAAATGAAAGACGTTGACCCAGATATCCCAAGAATCACTAACTGTTAGAGATTCGTTTGTCCGATGTATGAAGTGTATACGAAATGTGTTCTAACAAATAAGAAATTGATGTTACTTCTGGAAACTGTCACGAGGTCGTCTAATAGTATATTGTTCAATGAGCGGTAATGACAGTAATAACTCAAGCCCAAGCTCAAGCCACTTGAAGTTTGCAGCACGAGCAGTTGAAAAATTAATAAATATATTTTAATATATTTTTAAAATAAGCTTAAAACAATAATGGACGGAAAATACTACTATGATTGTGAAAAAAACGTGGGCGCTTTGAGCCATATTATTCGTAAATCGACCGCCACACGCTTTTTCACAATAATACTAGTATTTTTTGTTCATTATTGTTTTAGCCCGTGTGGGGGCGGGCAAAGTTTACGGAATACATATAAGTTGGATCACTCACCGTCGGCACTTTGAAGAACTCACATCAAAGCGATGCCGCGGCTGCACGCACCAGCTAGTTTTTGCGTTGGTTTTTGCCCAAGTACGAGGGTCTTTTAGCGGGGACTTGTTAGCGCCTGGGTTTTACGTATATACGAGGGTCATTGGAAGACTACGTATTGACAGCCGATTTAGACATACAAATACAAATATAACATTTATTTTGCTAATACACTAATGAATCTCAAATGATTTCACATATTGTAGCTAGGTAATTCGTAGATAAGTAAAAATTGGTTCAAAGGTGCTGTAGTATTTTTACTTTAATGTTTTGTTTATTTGGCTTATTTTTGAGACCACAGCTTAAAAAATTTATGGTATAGTATATACGAACTCATATTGTAGGGATTTTAAGGGCCAACAAAAGTGACTCGGTTAATTTAGTAATGCTGTGTGTATTTCACGTTTCAACAATGTGCTATTTTACGTCTTAACAATGTATATCGTCTTAAACTTAAAACGTCGTCCGTCGTCTTCTTTACGTCTTGCGCCATTACTCCCGGCTCACTTCGGACTTCCTCGGTGACGTGGCGGTTGCGGCGTTGCCACTTCGCAACGACGTCAATCCACGGCGTACTGCTGGCTGGTCACGTGGTCTGCCAGTGGCGCATCCCACATCTCGGCCGTCCTGCTGCTCATCCGACCCGGATGAATACTATTCTTCTGCTTCCATCCAAGGCTTCATATACTCGGCGCACGTAGTGGTCTGGAATGGGCCATCACATGTGCTATGCTTCTGGACATCGTATGTGTTGTTCGGCTTGCATTTGGTGATGCGATACGGTCCTAGGAACTTGGGTTTGAGCTTGAGTCCTGGGCCTAGTTGAGTCCTCTTGATCGCAACCAAATCACCTTTTCGATACTGTCGTGGTTTCTTTCTTCTTAGATTGTATCTTTTTCGGTTCTCCTCTTGTACTTTCTTTATTTGTTCTTTTGCTTTTCTTCTTATTTCGTCCCGTGTCTCTTCGAATGTAAGTCGAACCTCTTCGTCTAACAGCTCCCTGATTCTCAGTTCGTCAGATAGCTTCATCTTGACTCCAGTCATTAACTCAAAAGGTGTTGTGTCAATGCTTCGTTGGTATGTCGAATTAATGAATTGCTGCACTTTATCGACATGTTTGTACCATTTTGTAGGATCGTCTAACGATAGTTTGGTCAGTACAGAGATAATTATTGAATTCAACCTCTCCACCTGCCCATTAGCTCTCGGAAGTCCTGTCGTTATTAAGTGATGTTTTATACCTTCCTGCTTACAGTAGTCTTCAAATTCACTAGCGGTGAAGGCTGAACCTCGATCGGTAATGATACAGGCTGGATTCCCAAAAGTTTTGCTTTGTACTTCCAATCTATTGATTACCTCTCTTGCGGTAGTACTTTTTGTTGGGTAAAGCCAAACAAATTTGGTGAAGGCGTCGATTACAGCCAGTATGTGTCTGTAATGTTTATTAGTCGTCTCTAGCGGGCCTAGATGATCTAAATGATAGGTGTGCAGAGGTACTTCTCCTTTTTCTAGCACACTCAATTCGCCTTCTTGTTTTCCGGTCTTTCGTTGTGAAAGAATACATGGTACGCAATTTAATATGCATTGTCTAATTTTGTGTTCCAATTTTGGAATGTAGAATTCGTTCCTGATGAGATCTTGTGTTTTCCTCACACCAAAATGTCCTATTTCATGTGCAGTTCTTATGACTTCCCTTTGCATCAATTTGGGTACTACCATCAGATCTTGAGCTTCAATGACCTTGTGCAATATCCCACCTTTCATAATGTAGTCTTCGTATGGTCCATTTTCCAAAACCTTCTTAATGGTCTTTATTTCTTCGTCTGTATCTTGTGCACTCTTCAGTCTTGCTATTAGCCCTTCCACAGCTATAGTATTTACAGGATATCGGCTAAGAGCGTCAACATGACTCATTCTTTTGCCGCACCTATGCTCAATCTCGTAGTCAAATTCTTCGATGACCATTGCCCACCTTGCTATGCGTGGAGTTATGTCCCGTTTGGTCATGGTTTTTTCAAATGCTGCACAGTCTGTTATAATCTTGAAGTGAATCCCTAGGAGATAGACTCTCAGTCGTTTCAGAGCTACGATCACTGCTAAAACTTCTAGTTCATAGCTTGAAAATTTCTGCTCAGCTTCTGTTGTCTTCTTACTAAGATAATATACGGGGTGGAACATGTTATCCTCCATTGATCTTTGCATTAGAATAGCTCCATAACCCTCTTTTGACGCATCTGTGTGTAATTGGGTTTCAGCATCTTGTCTATATATTCGCAGCACAGGTCTCTCAGAAAGTATTCTCTTTAATGTTTCAAAAGCATGACGTTCTTCCACATCGAACTTGAATTTTCGATCTTTCTTCAATAAATCTGATAAGGGTCTGGCGATCAAAGAGTAGAACGGTATGAATTTTCTAAAATAACCAGACAGGCCAAGGAACGACTGTACTTGCTTTATGGTACTCGGTTCTGGAAATCGTAAAACAGCTTTTATTTTTGTTGGTGTTGGTGATACTTTACCATTCTGTATTACATGTCCGAGAAATTCTACTGAATTTTTTATAAATTGACATTTCTTCTTGTTTATTTCAAGGCAATATTCACTTGCAGTAGTTAAAACTATGTTGAGCCTCTCAATAGCTTCTACTTCATTGTCTGCTGGAATTATGAGATCATCCACGTATGTCATCACTATTCCCTGGTTCGTCAGTTCTCTGAAGATGGTATTAATGTGTCTCTGGAAAACTGCGGGTGAGTTACATAATCCAAATGGAGCTCTTCGAAAACTGAATTGTCCTTGATGTGTCACAAATGACGTGTATTTCCTACTGGCTTCTTCAACTGGTACGTGAAAAAATCCATTCTTCAAGTCAATGGTACTGAAAAGTTTAGCTCCTTGTAGTTTATCTAGTTGATCTTCGATTAATGGTAGAGGGTACCTATCTTTAACAATAACTTTATTGATTTTTCGGTAATCAATACAGACCCTAGGTGAACCACATTTCTTTTTCGTAACCACTACCTGACTGGAAAAATCTGATGTACAAGGTTCTACGATCTGATTCTCTATCCATTCCTCTACTTGTCTGTCTACTATATCTCTTTCTACTATTGGTAGTCTTCTTGGGCTATGATATATTGGTGTTTCGTCTATCAGTATTATCTTTAATTCAACGTTAGTCGTCCTTGCCTTCTTAGGTTCATACTCCATGATGAGCTCTTCTACTGCATCTTTTACTTCTTTCTTCACGTCTTCTCCTACATCAATTTCATCAACATTCATCAAATCTATTTTCATTATACTTAGCTCGTCCTCTTTATCGTCGATAATCTTCTTAATCCTGATCCCTTCTTTATTGATGAGAACTTCCACATTCATGAGAAAGTCATTGCCCAGAATGGCCTCATTTGTCATCACATCATCTGACACTACATAGAAAGTTGTTTGAAAATTTTCATCAATATTTATTTCACATCTGATACGTCCTGTGGCTTGAACTTTTGATTTGCCAAAGCCAGTCAAACATAATGATGTTCTCTCTGTGACTGGTTCTCCAATTTGTTGGTAAATCTTCTCGCTGAGGATGTTCACTTGACTCCCCGTGTCGATCAACGTACTAACCTCTATATTATTTATCTTAATGGTTCTGCACATTTCATGAGTGTTTATATTTTGAACAACATTTGTTGATGGTTCTTTTGGTCCCTGCTGTGTTTGTTGACCTGCTCGACATTCGAATCCTTTGTGGCCAAAATTGTTACATTTAAAGCATTTGACACCCCGTGCCTTAGACATACATTCTGCAGATTTGTGGCCTTTGGACCCACAATTGTAACATCTGATTTGCCTCTGACCAGGTTTTGCTTCCTGTGAGACGTTTGATTTATTCGAATCATGGTGTGATCTACTTGCAGATGGTTGATGTGTACTTCTAGCTTTCGACTTAATTTCCTGATAAACTCTTAATTTAGACTTGAATTCTTTCAAGGTCGTTGCACCGTACAAAATTATTTTGTTGCCATGTTCCTCGGATATGCCATCTATAATATATTGGATAAGCGCCTCATCTTCAATAGGTCCTCGGCTTGCTATTTCTTTCATGACTAGGAAGTACTCTTGTATGTCTTCATTGCGCTTCATTTTTCTTTCATTAAGCATCTTATGCAACTGGGCACTGCTCAGTCGTGACGAATATTCAGATTTTAGGGCTGCTTTCAGCTTGGGCCAGGAATTTATATGGCGTTCTCCTTGTACGAACAGTTTTGCTAGACCACATAATGACTTCTTTGCGAAAATAAACAAATGTAGCTGGCTCCAGTTGAACAGTTCAGCCATGTCTTCAAGGTCGTTTATCCACTTTTCGATAGGATATGCGTCTGTACCGTTAAATTTACGGACCGTGTCTTCAACATCTTTAAAGTTCATTGCAAAGTACGGACTTTGTCGGTCGCTACCTGCGCTTACACTCGCGTTGTCATCATCGTTTTCGCTTCTGATCGTTAAATGTTCAGCCGCCGCCGCGATATCTTGGTCAGATTCGTCGCCATAGTCAGGATCATCTTCGGCATCCCTGGTACCCTGAATCAACTGAATGTTAGACAAACATGCACAAATACTACTCACGAGTTGCGCTTTAGGCTGGTCATAATCTATAGTTAAAATATTGGCTACAGCTGTCAAATCATTCACTGAAAAATTGTTCACAACGTAAGCTAATTTATCTTCATATTCTTCAGACCCCTCTTGAAAACCAAAACCACTGAACCCTCGCAGCCGTTTTCTATTATTTCTATCACCGTCAGTTCCAAAAATAAGTCTATGTAACGTTTTTATCACCTTAACGTTAGCTACTTTAAGGTTATTTAATACAGCCGGTAAATCACTCAACGTTGTTGCCATCTTGAACTACTATTATTCTACAGTTCTTTTCGTGCAATGTATAACACCAAACTTTAAGTCTATGGTACGCCTATGGAAAAATGTTTTCTATTTCTGTCGTTACGCGGCGCGCTACACAGCACGACGTGACGGCACAGCTGGCAACACTGTAGGGGAACCGCGCGCACTCACGACAACGATCTAGTTCTATTTAGTTTGTTACTGTCACTTTCTGCTAACTTCTCGCTACAGAACACAATCTACTGTCTCTTTCTAATTGCTACTGAACAATACTCATAACATAACTGGTACTCTGAACTGAATCCAAAATGGCGTTCACATGCACTAGTTCTCGAAAGTTCTAGTCCTCCATAAATAATAAAATAAATGGAACTTACTTTGCGTAGGTCGTCTTATGTCTTATGTTACCTTTCATCTACTTTCTACTTCATATATCGTCTTGAACCAACTTCTCAGCGGTCCTCGTCTTTTACTTCACGTCTTTCGTCTTTTACTACACGGCTTTCAGTATGCTTACGTCTTCTGCGTCTTGTCCATAGATAAAAGATTTTTGGGTTGGGTTAGGTTATAGATGGGAAACTGACCTTCAGCGCCATCTCGCGTTTGGAGCAACGAAATAATGATATACGGGGGCGTAAGAGAAATACCTGACTACGAGGGCGATTAGAAAATTTCAGATAGAAAATTTTGTGGTGATAGTAAAGTTCTAACACCGCCTAAGTCAAAATTTACAATTTGCCAGACAGCCACACAAACATCATAAAGGAACTATTTCAGCGCTAGATATAGGTTTTAGGAGTATGTCTGCGCTAAAAACAGCACTTTATAATTGTTTCTATTTGTCTGACAAAATGCAAATTCTGACCTAAGCTAATGTTAGAACTTTACTGTAATATTAAAAAGACAGGTTAGCAATTCCACCACAATACTGGTGGAGCCATGAAATTAAAGTAGAACAGTAAGGTCCACATAGCTTCATTATTTTCTAATAAAACATGATACAAGAAAATAAAAACGATCAGTAACAGTAAATTGAATAATAATAAGGATGATAATAATAACTCCTGATGCACACTCTTGGCAGTCACTGCTGCTTGTAGCAGTTTTCTGTCCTTCGGTTTCAGTGCTGATCCCTTGAGACTGTCAAAGGTTTTGTCAATGAACATTAACAATCTATTCCAGTCTGTTCCATCATACCTAGAAGGAAACATTTGCAAATGTAATCCTGGTGTACAGTACAGCTACATATGAATCAATATAATAATAAGAATCAATACAGAAGGTGTGGCATTCAAATGTCCATGTTGATACCAATCATAAGAAAAACTATGATTATGATGACGAATGACTCCTACATTAGAACCCAATGTTTAGGTGACCATTTGGCATTGAGCAAAAGAATCTTCAGAGTATAATAAATGTTCAATTATGCAGTCACAAAAAACTGATTTGTTGAAGCTAATATCTCAATATTTGTACAGTGCAATAGATGAATGATGACATGACTGGTAAGGCAATATGAGGTGCATTACAGAGGATGTCCCCAGACGAGCTGCATGTATGGAAATGGTGGAAAGTAGACCACAGTTCATTGAAAAGCTCACATCTAAAACCAATTTAGCTGTTACAATTTTATGTTTTATGCATTTTTGTTGGCATGACCTTAAAAATTAACCCAAAAATCAGTCTTATATTTTTCTTCTGAGCCCAGACTTGCCTACCAGCAGGCAGGCATCCTGCCCCATGTGACGATGATACATGATTATAGTCAAAAGTGTAAAAGAGCTATATATATTATATGAAATACATCTAACCTTGATTAGGCAACTTCAGTGATGGATTTGCATTTACTTTTATGTTGGATCTTTGTCTCTTGTGTATTGGTCGATCTGCCTCTTTATCCTCTAGTGCAAAGTGCCTGTCACAGATTCGATGAGCATTTCTGACTTCGGTTGGGGTTTTCTGTCGAATCGAAGCTTCGAATTTCCAACCAGTATTATCCAGCGACACCTCAGCAATCATAACTCCACCCTAAGTTATGTGGATTGAAACTTTTATACTTTGATTAAGCGTCATCACAAATGTGATATATTACAGAATTAGTGGCGGCATTGAGGCACTCTTGTTGCGCAAGGAGAGCCCTGTTTTTGTGGGAGCACCGGGGGCCCTACTCTGCCTACCAGGCTGACGTATTTACAAAATTACAAATTTATACATTATTTATAACCAAACTTATGGATGTGGACTGTCAAATAGATCTAGGGTTAGGTTAGGGTGAATGACCATTTTGGAGTATATGAATTTTGACATAAAACGGTTGAGTTTCCCACGTATGGTCTTGTCCCTTCGTCTGGTTTCTGGTTGCACCGTTGCCCGTTGCACGTCTTTCACCTTTGTCGCACGTCTTGACTACTCCAAGTCCAATAGTTTCATTACTAGTTCATCACACGCATTGCAAATCACTAACCGCGACTGTCACTAGTTGTTTGCAAGTCAATCCCGGACGAGCCCCCAATTTGTAGGGATTTTAAGGGCCAACAAAAGTGACTCGGTTAATTTAGTAATGCTGTGTGTATTTCACGTTTCAACAACGTGCTATTTTACGTCTTAACAATGTATATCGTCTTAAACTTAAAACGTCGTCCGTCGTCTTCTTTACGTCTTGCGCCATTACTCCCGGCCAGCGTTGTGCTTTTGGTGTAAGAAAATTGTACTAGAAAATGTAATAGATTGCAACAAATTGTAATAGATTCGAAGTTGCGTGCCATCTAGCCACGAGAAACACAAATTTCGACTTATTATGGTATCAGCTTTATTCAGTGATGTGCAAAGTATGCTTGCAATAGCATCCAAGGGCGTCAAAATAATAATGGTAGGGGGCCGGGGGGTTGGTATGGATGCATTTTTGTGTTAGCGTCAACCCCTAACATTTTGTTTATTCAGTAATCAGGGTGTCCCTGAAATTCCTTGACACATGATATTCTCCTAACAAAAGAAGTCCAAACGAATAGCACCCCATAGGTTTTCCTTCGTAAATAATATCCCTATTTTATTTAACATCTTGTGGTTTCTTTGATTTTGTAGGCAAACTTATTTTTTGCGTGAAATCGTAAGCATAATATAAACAAAATAGGAATTTGTTTGATGCAAAAAACACAAAAAAGAAAACTAGGTGAGTTTTAAAGGGTATTTGATACACATTTTCGAAAACAAATGTCTTTTTATCCTTTTTTATTATGAAAATATTATGATACAAAAAAATCCTTATTTTATTTATCTTATGTTTATAAAATTGGGAAAAAAATGGTTTGTGTATGAAATAAAGGTACTACGAGATTTTAAAGAAAATAATGACCTCATGTATGTTGTAATGAAGTACAAAAAAAATGTCTGTACGCATGTGATTATACACCCGATAGTACTTTCAAAAATTCCACTCAGTTTTCGTTCGAACTTTCTTTTTGTTACTATCATATCACGTGTTAAGGAAATTCAGGGATTCAGGGTACAGTGGAGTTCAAGAAAATAAGAAATTTAAAATTGCTGTAAATTGAACAGTAACAGTAAACGATCGGTAATTATCGGCCCGTTCACTTACCGGATAGAGTCGCATAACTAGGACTGTAGCCGTAATTTGAATATTTTTGGAATATGTTCTGTAATTTGTGAATTTTTTAAAATGTAATAGATTTTCGGCATTTTCGCTATTGTAGTAACAGTGTAATAGCTATGGGCAAAATGTAATAGATTTAGTACAATTGTAATAGCAAGCACAACGCTGCTCCCGGCTCACTTCGGACTTCCTCGGTGACGTGGCGGTTGCGGCGTTGCCACTTCGCAACGACGTCAATCCACGGCGTACTGCTGGCTGGTCACGTGGTCTGCCAGTGGCGCATCCCACAATATGTACAATTTTAAAAGATAATTATTTGGAAATGCTTTACATGGATGTGAATAAATTGTTTTTGACATTTTGCTTTTCAGTGCCATTCTAATTGCTACTGTAGAAACTAAATTTTTAAACTTATCAATACAAATATTTCCGAGCTCTAAAATATAATTTAGAATGTCCCTGGGTGGTATGGTAAGACCACCGAATGAATATTTTGTCTCACTATACGCTTTTAGCGTGATACAATCCTTTAAGTACCTGTAGGTCTTGAACTAATCACTTTAGACCCTAAGTGTGTTAGTTTGTTGGCATTGTTTTATCGGGAGGAACACAGAAAGGCACAAATGTACAGGGTGTCCCATTGATAATTTCGAATCGAATGTCACGTGGCCAAAAACAAATACTTCATTGGGTAGTACAATGACAAAAAAAAGACACAACATTTGCTCTAATTTACATCCCCAAAATTATAATTCTCTACTATTGCCCAGTTCCGACATATTGCTTGTCTTAATCGTCGTAAAACACCCCCTGTATTTATATCCTTTACATTTCAAGGCTTACCACAAAATACAGATGGATCTAGTTGTCATTTTCCATCCGTTAATAAATGTAATTGATAAAATCAAATTTCTAAAAAAATTATCCATCTCCTGCAAACAAATCCGAGATAAAAAAAATCCTAGATTTTTGAGACACTGTATACACTTCGCGTTAAACACGTTCAACCTCTACTTTGCGCCGCCCCGTATCTCCCGGGCTGACGTCGATACACTGCTACCGGTGTACCGGGGAGACGGAGCAAGGGGCAGGTCGTTTTGATATTTTTGCGGAGTGATCCAACTTATATGTATTCCGTACACTTTGGGGCGGGTTAGAATATCTCCCATCGTATATCCTGCGTGTCGTAAAAGGCGACTAAAAGGAACACCGAACTACTGTCGGTATAAGCAGTAACCTCTTCTCAACCAACAGCTTCGGGTGGACGAGTTGAGAAGAGTGGGGACACCTTCTTGTCCTTGGGGTGAGAAATTGCCCCTAAAGGTAGATAAACCAGTAGATACCATCTGGTCAACGGCATGAGGATGCAGAAAGCAAATGGGAAACTACTGCATTAAAGATCTTAAAGATATCCCAAGAGAAACTCGTAAAATGTGTAAATGTATTTTACGAGTTCACAACATGTCTGTTAAGACATTGTGACTATGATGATGATTGTTTTAAAAATCATGTTTAACTTTCTAGTCCGATGTTCCTTATAGGCGTGTTTTTTGTTTTTCAAACTATATTTATTATGAAAGCATATTCTTAAGGTGCCGCGCGTGTTCGCGGCGCGCAGATTTGTAGGTACTTTTATCAACCGTTTTAGTTTTTACCGAATTAGATGGAATTTTGGACGCGACATGCTGAGAGATCGGAGTAGGTTTTGAAAATTGGTGCATCAGCATAATTAATTCAAAATAAAAACCCACAGAAATGTGCGACACCTTGTTTTATGAATTTTGGAGTTTGTGAACATTTCAGACATTTGTGCGGAGGAGGTGGATATACAACAGACTAGTATCATGATGTTTGTTTATTATTGTTTTTGCTAGAGCATATCATGAGAAGCTTGCTATATATTTTCCCTGATTTTTTGAGCTTAGGATAGCGAGAAAATAAAGAAAATATTCGAATTTTTCTAGTCGCGTGACGTTACGGGACTAAAATCAAATTAGCCAATCAAAAGACGAAGAGGTGTGCTACGTTGCCACATAATGCCGACTTACCCTTACTACTAGGTGGAAGCAGGGAAAAAGTTTCCACGAATAATCATACAAAGCACTTTGAAAGTAATCACCAAAACCACTTTCTCTGTTCTTTTCATCAACTTTCACAAAAAAAATAACCTATACCTTTTTGCTTCATCGTGAAAATGTTCGTGATCCATTTGGCAGGAACCCGTTTATGACAGACTATCGGTAAACCGAAAGACAGCGTAGAAGTTGCTACTACATGCCAATATTGCTAATATTAAATTTACGATTAATTCCCGTCGCCTTTTGAGCTTCTAGTTGAAATAGAAAGGTTAACAAACAAGAGCATGGAATATAGATAAGGTTGACTAATAGCGTTTTCGACTTCCTGCACTGATTTTAACCACGATTGCACTACAGTGCACATTGAAAACTCGTCTGGTGCCCAGAAGTGCAATAAATATGAACTGCTAAGTCGAACATACACCAAATTTCAGTGCAATTCAAGTAACTCTTCTGTCAGCCAACTGATTACAGTTTGATGTCATTTTGCATCCCGAGAGCTCAATTTCATTCTGTGGAGGTTTTAGAATTTGAATAGTTTGAATCCGCCTTATTCAATCATTTATTCTATTTATCGACATAAAAACTAACAGCATTTTGTGCAATATGGCTTTTGCACTAAAAATGAATATCTATCTATATCGGTAAATACTTATTATATGTACATATCTTGTTGTATCTCTTCTTCCGTCAGTTTATGAACAACATCTTCAACAAATATTCGTATTTTTGGGACACCCGCAGCCGTTGTTTGCAATTTAACTAGATATGCTTCAATTTCCTCGTCATCCGAAGATGACGATATTCGGAGTTCTTCCAACTACACTTTCCGCACCTTCCGTAACCTGTCGTAACATCCACGCTACTATGTATACTACCCCACTACCCAGTTCTTAATTCAAAAAAAAATATTTCCTCTGACAAATAAAATAGGTTATAATTAATACTTTATAGACGTCAAAAGTGCACTGAAATCTCCACGAGCTCAGAGAGTCCGTGGCGATAATTTGCACTCAAATGCAATTAAGGGGATAAGTCGAAAACAAAAAACCACACTAATTTTGCACTCAAATCTAAGACGAACATAATTTTGACACTCTGTTTCTATTAGTGCAATGATAGGGCAATAAGTCGAAAACGCTATAAAGTTGAGTAAAATCACAAATCACAATGTAAATGAAACGTAATGTTCTATCTTCTATCATTTCCACAAAACATCACAATTATTCACATGTAGGATGACAGTACCATTCGTTCTATGCTAACCTAAGCCTAACTGCTGTAACTCTTTTCAATTTTTATCAGTTTTCTGTTACCTATTCGGCCTTTCCTTGTGTTCCTAACGAAGTTTTCTTCTGATTTATCCAGTTGCATTAGAAATAAAAGTGGGTAAAGTAGAAAGTGGCTGCCAAAAAGTGGATACGGGTAATGTTGATGAACGACTTTTGCATAATAGCATACCACTTATAATAGACAAAGTGATGCCACCTAACCATTTGTCTGCCATGGAGTTGTTGAAATCAGGATACGTTTGGCGACACTGGGCGCGCGATCAAAACCGCGCTTTGCAACTGTTGGCTGCATTTAAATTTCAGTTCCTGGATTTCAAAACCATTTTATTGAGATACTAAGGGTTAAAAAAAGTAACTGAATGCTCCTTTGCGACTATTTTTGTATGCCATACAACGTCCTGCCTGCGAAAATGGTACTTACAACTTCATAATACTAGTCCATTGTTGGGATGGTTTACCGACATATCTGAACATTGCCTTCCGGGAACTATCTCTGGACAGTTTCCACTGTTTCCAGGTTCTCGGTAAGAAGAGCTTGTATTTTGAAATCGAGTAATCTCAGTAAGTGGTTTTTATGAAATTTGGAGGTGACATCATATGATATCATAGTTGGTAATGCTGCTATAATTTGGCAAATTGGTGCAATGGCGACTGAGTAATTAGCAAAAAGTAAAAACACTGAGAGCCTCTCTCCCTTCTCTCGCAGCTGGGTGTCTAATGGTAGATGTCCACTGGAGAGTTACTCACGAGAGCTACTCTCGATAGCTGATCTCAGTTGCTTGTACATTTGAGAGTACTTTAACGACTTTTTACTCTCAGAAAGCTCCACGAGACGGAGTCGCTGTGAGTTATGGCAACAGTGCTCTCAAAACCGTGTCCACAGCAGATTAATTCCTATGCGTTGAGATAAATATTTGCAGAATATGGATGTTGAAAAACTTGCGGCTGCTATCGTTTGTTACAAAATTAGCTATTTCCGTCTACGAACGGACAATAGTCACATTACGATTTTTAGCGTCAGGTGTTATAAAAAAAAATAGGTGCCGTGTGTGAATATACTTTACAAATGCTTATATTTTGCAGGAGATTCCTATAACAGTTTGCAATATTTATTTCGGATACCTGTTTGTACCACAGGCAAAATAGGCCATTCTTTCTTTCCTTCCATCTTGCGAGCACTCTCACAATACGAATTTCATTCAAATTATGATAGTTGCTCTCAGATTACAGAGAATCACGCCGTCCACTTGCGAGCAGGTCTCAACTTGTCCGCTGTCTGAGACTGCATCGGTGCTGTCGGAAAGTAGCTCGCAAAACTGTGTCCATCTGCGAGAATTACTCTCGAGAGCGACTCTCGAGAGTTTTTCTCTCAAATGGACAGCTACCTTAAGGAATTCCTGTACATTTTACATGTTTAGCGGAAGTGGGTAAAATTTAGTTGGTAGGCTGGGGGTGATGGCGGAGCTCAAAAATTTTTGCAGTTGTGAAAAGTACTGAGTAAAGCCACTTGACGTCATTTTCAATACACTCGCAATCTACAATCATCTTACCATTCGTAGTCATTCATGAATATACTGTCCATGTCACACAACAATAGAAATTCTAGTGTCTCTAAAAGTAAACTATGCCGAACACCCAAATTATTATAATATTCTTCAACCTAAATGTTTCTGTAACATCTTCAGTATAATTATTAACCACCAGATATAATATAACAAGATACTTACTCAATTATATCATAGTGATGAACTAGATTCTTCACTAGATTATTATGGATTCTGTTAGCACCTCCAGAATAATCGACGCCTTTGAACCTGTCCATAAGCAAGTCCAGTTGACAGCACGCTATATTCAAAGTCAGGTAATACATCACATCGATGCTTGAGTTTGTGAAGGCAGTCACGATTAGAGCCATAATTTGAGAAGCAAAAGTCGCATAGTAATAAGATGCCTGGGTGATATCGTATGGTTGCCAGCTATTGTATGGCAAAACTCTGTCGTTCCTCTGCAGAAGAGGGAATGTAATTGCGATAATGATATAGACTACAGTAAACCCTCTGAAGTAAGAAGTGATCGTATAGGTGCCTTGCAAGTTTGATTTGATCCGAGTCAGCTGCTTAGAGGTAAAACCATAAAACGATGGCTTCTGGAGCATCTTTTCTATCTGGAACAGAATAATTATATACATTTTGGAGTGAAAACTTCCAGCTACAGAATCTTTTAGTATTTATCAAGATAGACAAAACTTTTCCGAAAGAAATTGATTTTGAATGAATTCATATTAAATTGTACTTGATAAAGCAATCTTTAATCTGACATTTGTAGCTCTTTTCAAAACATGTTATTATCTTGTGAACTAAGGGCCGATTTATCAATGCTCAGTTAAAAGTTCCAGTTACCTACCTGACAGTTTGGTATAGCCAACAGTCAAAGTCCCTGTTAAGTAAATTACTGTTTATCGTGACTTTCTGTAACTGAAAGTTATGTAGCTAAGAGTTTGCGTTGAGTTGGCCACACTGCTAAAATATCCCTAACTCGTTGTTGAATCCTATTGGCTAGAACAAACTGTCAGTTATACGAAGTTTCAATGGCAGATGAATACTGAATAGCAGTTCCTAATTGTAAATATCGGTGTGTATATAGGTAAATCGGATTAAAATAAGTTCAGCTCCAGAATCGCTAGCAAAGATTGACGCAAAAAATAAAAGACTTCCAAATTTCACTGAAAGTGAAAGGCAGCTGCTCATAAAAGTTGTCAATATGTATGATAAGGTAATTGAAAATAAACGCACAGACGATGCAACATGGAGGGAACAGGAAAAAGCATGGATGAACGTTGAGCATAAATTTAATGCCTATCTATAAAGCTTATTTTATTGGTTACAAAAATTAAGTAAAATATGGAATTTCTAAAGGATCTTAGGTCTTACCGTTATCGGTTGTCAGAATAATAAAGCAATATAAAAGATCCCTACTCTAGATACAAAATATAATCCCCACCCAAAATATTTATAGAGCAGCTTCAAAACCAAAACCAAAGGAAAAAAATAAAAAAATTGGGTTAAGGCTGCAATCACAAACCATAATACTCTGCTGCAATTAAAATCTTAGCTGCCAGTTAACCACATAGCTGACACTTTCAACTTCCAGTCACTTTAGCAGTTACTTTAGCTGGCAGTTAACGGTTAGCAGGAGAAAGATAAACACTACAACTGCTAGTTAACAGATAACTGTCAGTTGAATTAACTTAACTGAGCATTGATAAACCGGTCCTAAGGTCGCTATCACTTTTACCTAGACATATGTAGTTTAGTAATTATTCCGTAATGGCGCGTAGGAATTGGAAAAATCGTAGCTGGCATAGCTCACAGACGAAACAATAATTACTAAGGTACACGAAACACTTAAACAATTAGAAAAGGACCGTTTTTTATTTAAAACATTGTCTTTTAATTTAAACGGTAAGCCTGCTAGTAAACAACGTGCGCTTAATGGACATTGGACAACCCTTTCTATGGCGTGCGCTGATAATTTCAATTAGAGGATATGTATGTGTAGTCAAATTAAGTGTAAGTTTATTTTTCGTGAGTTTGTTGGGCTTGAACAAAGAGTGTAATAGCACATTATTCAAGTACACATAACAAAAGTTAGAAATCCGATGACAAGCGTTTTAGAGAAACTGTGCTTTGAACCCCCGGTTGAACCTTTGTGCTCTCGAAGATCCATTATGCTTCTAGAGTTTAAATGCAATCCTATTGCCTGTGTTTACCACATTTACAGCAATTTTATTTTATTTGGTGATTTGTAACATAAATTAACGTTTCTTGAGTTCACTTTTCAATACATACTGATTCTGAGACTATATCGCAAAGTATCTGATACATAATCATCTCTTTTTGTCAGTAATGACGTGATTTTCTAAAGACTACTACCAAAAATGCCAAAATCTATTAATTAAATTTTGTTTTATTAGGGTTTTGGTTTGCGCCATTTGAATTGATTTGACTGAATCACCAAATTTTCTATTTATCTCGGAAACTATTAGGAATTGGAGATGGAAAATTTATTAGTTTACGATCTCTACTATCACCTCCACAAATTAATGTATCGAGTTACTAATTATTCTGTATTGTATCAAAAGAAGGCACGACGCGTGTAAGGTCTCAGCAAACGTCTTCAGCGTCATGGAAAAACTTTGTCTTAGTACCTTGAGGTATGATGTAGTTGAAACACACTAAAGTTTTAACTGGAATTCTGGCCTTTGTTGATATGAGCCTGTCAAAGCTCTTTCGCCCCTTTCTAGATTAAAATTACTATAACGCGTACGCGTCTAGCTTCAGGTTCAATTATCCTTGAAAAGTATCAGTTTTGCCAGTTTCTACTGGAGCATGAGAAAAAAAACATTGTGTTTTTGTGTTTTTCTTATTTCCTATTTTTCTTACTCCTGCATTTTTGACAATGTCCCTATGATTAGTAATCGTCATGTTAGTAAGCCCACTAAGTTTTGTTAACTCGAACAGTTTTGGAGGTAATCAATTAAAACCTGTTTTCACTGCTCCACTTGATTCAGCGCCCACAATTTTTGCTTCAATGTTCATATAAACTTTTTAAGATGTTTTCAGGTGTAGACACAGGTCTCAGCATTTGAGCACATTACTTTCAAATACCCTTCGTACTTACATGAAACAGCAAATGTTTCCTCAGGTAAAACATACTGAGCTTTCCAATGAATCCAAGCTGAGTGGGTAGGAAAACTGCAGTTTCCGTGAACGCGGTCAGATTGCTGAAATCTACCACAAAAAGTATAGAGGCAGTCAAATTGACAGTAACCGCAATGCTAAATACTTTACGAAGATGTTGCCATTTAAGTAGATTTGATGACCGATCTGGGTAGAAGCCGAAGGTTGACAGAAGGCGGTACTCCCCTGCTAAAGCTTCTTTAAAATTGTAGTCCTGGAATTAACAATAACATGAAGAACAACCCAAGTAATAACTAATTGGTGTCAGGCAAAAAAAGAAATACGTTGACCTAGATTTTGGAAAAATTAAATGAGCAAAGAATGCTCGGAACTCCTAAATCATTTCAAAAACGTGCATAGTTCAAAGGAAACTAAAATTATTACACTTCAGGTATAATTTATAGATAGAAATGGATGGAGCAAAAGGGTACTAATATTTTCTGCCAGGCTCAAGCTGACCTCACTGATACATAAAGTTAAGATTCGAAGTAACTGAAACGCGATAACTTTTTGGAGATATGGGTAAAGAAGAAAAGTAAAACCGAGTAGTATTGTAATGGCGAAAATGTCCGGTTTTTTGATAAGCGTTGTATGGTGTCTGTATAACGGAAGTCTATGCAACTAATTTATTTCCATCGGTCTGACTGTTTGGCGTAATTCTTGTCACCGGGTAATCTCAGCTTAGCTGCGTAGATTTTAATGAAATTTGGGTTGTGATATACTGTGAGATCATAGTAAGTAATGCTGCTATACTTTTGAAATCCACGTCAGAATGGTTAACAAAACTCGAAAAAGTACTATTGGGCCATTTAAGGTTACATCGTCGTTTTATTAAGGAGGTGAAGTTGGGGTGGTGGGGAGACTGGGAGATCCTCCCCAGGACTCCAAACGTGTTTGTATCCGTTAAAGAGCTTCCATTGTGCTAAGTGAGCTTGATCCTAATGATATCTGACACTTTTTGAATCCACCTGAATATTGCCTTTGAAGAGTTACTTTTGAATTTTGTAATAAAATTACTTAAACACCAAAAATACCAACTAACATACAACTATTCGGTTATTACATCTATTATCTGCTGACTACAGTATAGTAAAATCCAGACTATCCAGTGTAATGTAGATCGAAGTGATTTCTATTAACTATTAACCAAAATTCAAAAATGTCATATCTACAGGATAAGTCCTAAGTTGATAATTTTTTTAAGCTATGTAGAAATTGTTAAAATAAACATGTAGTTCAAACAACTTTTTCTCGAAAACTGAAAATTAAGCGAGGTACAGAATCAAAAAAGGTAAATCTGGGCTAGTATATTAAGACGTACATATCTAGACTTTTTATGTTTTGTTTTTCGCTCGGATTTTTGTCTTACCGATCGGCCATTCACCTTCAGTTTATCATAGTTTATTTTAAATTGGTGAATCCTAAAAGTATTTCATAATAATGAAATGAACAAAGATAAATAAAAAGTGACTACAGCACTATCTTACAGGTGCAATATCTAATAGATCTGACAAAAATCCGAGCAAAAAACTAAACAGAGTTATTCTGTTCTGTTTAGGTTAACGACTTCTATATACACAGTTAGAAAAAGTATCAACTAAGGACTCACCCTGTAGAATTAAAAATAATTAGTTTCCATAAACCTAAAGAAAATTTCACATTCTGCAGTGTTATTCACGTCTACATCCAAAATCCTTGCCATATTATGAAAAATTCCCTCTAATTAAAGTTTTAGAGCCTCAAGCTTCTATTCAGTTGTAATTGCAATACTTTTCCGCTTATCACTAACTCCGCACAAAAAAAGAATTCTGTTAGCTTCTGAATTCGGGAATCATCAGCGTCCTTTTTAGATAACAATAGATGTAGTTGTACAACGAAGTTTGGATAACCATGCCTTGGACAACTGGGCTTCTGCAGTACTTCGTCATATTGATTAGTCTAAAAATGACTGATTGAATACCTGTACTACGTCTTCATTATCTTCCATAGCTGTTAGATTTTCAGCTGCATCTAGACCACAACACATGGAAGTAGCGTAAAGATAGATCACACGTAGGCTATATATATTGCGCATCTAATAATGCTTTAGGTGTAAGATATATACATAGTATACGGGGTGGTCACTTTTGAAAAGGTGTGCGTACAACACATGGAAGTAGCGTAAAGATAGATCACACGTAGGCTATATATATTGCGCATCTAATAATGCTTTACGTGTAAGATATATACATAGTATACGGGGTGGTCACTTTTGAAAAGGTGTGCGTCGAGTAGATTTAGTTCTAGCCGTACACCATACAGACCTAACATCTCAAATATTATACTCTTACCTAAATTGCTCTCGCCTTCCCAAAAATTGATTTGAATAAATTCAGTGTTTTCAAATATTTTACTATTGAGATAATTATACAAACCTTCTGATAGACCATACATTTTTCCCATGATATTATTTCATGTGACGATGTGTAACGAAGTTGCAGTGTTAGGTATCTGAGAATACGTGACGGAGGGAATGTGGGTGGGATGAGAACCGCTAGTTGTCCACCGAATATCATCATTCAGGGTGAAAACAGCCAAAGGTATATAAGATCTAGATAATAGTTTCTCATTAATCATCCCAGACAGGAATAACTGGATGAGGGGAAATTTCAACCCCACAGTATGACGTACACTGACGCATTGCGCTTAAAAAGGATTCGAGATCCGGGGAGCAAGCATCTGCCTGGAGGGAAAAGGATTGAAGCGAAGCTTTGTGCTGGGGACCTGCATGTCTGTCCTCCAGGCGGAGGTGTATGCTATATTGATTTTCATTTTCATTTTTTCATTTTCATTTATTTGCAATACAATACTACAAATAATGCCACCCCTAGAAGGCTGAGCCTTGTGGCGGGGTATAGGCATACATAGTAAGATAATTATAATACATCACAAAAAATTTTACGGTACCATTTTCTAAAGCCAGTGGTTATCCAACAGCATTAGCATCTCATCGTCTCATACCAGAACTGGATCGTGACGATTGATATCTTGCGATAGTTGTCTTTCCGTATGCTTCATTGGACTTTCTGCGAAGTGGTTTACTTGAGGCAACCAAAGATTGGTAGCGGATAATACCAATAATGTTTTTATAAGTAATTGTGCTGTTAAAACTAAAAATTTCGGAAATCTGATCGAATAACCGTCATTGAATTTGACAGTTATATATTCTGATGGTGGCACGTTCGAAGGAAGCCGAACAGTGTTTAGAACAAAGCATATATATTATGTATGGTCTAACATCCAGGCAGTTCTGAAGGCGGTGGCAGAAGTTCTTACAGGTCATTGCCGACTGAACAGACATTTGTCACCCATGATAGGGGACCCTATCTGCTCCAGATGCTGGAAGGAACATGAAACAGCGCTCCACTACCTGGGCAGATGTGCTGTGTATCGCAACCTCACTACTATCTACTACCGCCGAAGGTCATAAAGGGAATGGTTGCCTCCTCTCCCGTTCTGCTGCTAAATCTGTTAAATGTGCTGCTCAAGACGAGAACCTTCTTAGAGGTCTGCAAAAAAGCCAAGGTGATATTCCTCAATAAAGGCGGTAAACTTGCTGGGCTCACATCGTCTAACAGAACTATATGTCTACTAGATACTACAGGGAACGTGTTCGAGATAATGATCAGTTAGAGGCTACAGAAAGAAGTATACGAAGGAGGTCTGTCGGAGTATCAGTTCGGTTTTCGTACCGGCAAGTCTGCCATCGACACCCTTGAGACAGTGATGGGAATAGTGGAAAAGTCCAAGGATAAATGGTGCACACTAGTTACTCTTGACGTCAGAAATGCTTTCAATACTGTCTCCTAGGTCATCTAAATGGTGAATTGTGAAGGCGCAACATCTCGAAATATATTCGTAATATAATAAGCAGTTATTTCTAGAACAGGATAGGTGACCATCACCTAGATTTAGCTCCAGAAAAGACTGAAGCAGTAATACTACGAGGATCCTAACTTCCAGCTTAGAGGCATAAGTCCGTGAAGTACTTGGAAGTCCATGTAGACAACGACTGGTGCCGAATATTGGAGCACCCAGCAATAGAATATTGGAGCACCCAGCGATAGAAAAAGAACACTTCTGAACGAAATCGTCTAGTCAATGGTCCTTTACGGAGCGCCAATTTGGCACAGGGCACTCAAAAGGAAAAGCAACAGGAGCTGGACAGATGCAAAAAAAAGTAACTCCTGAGGAAAACCAGTGCCCACCGCACAGTATCCAGTAAAGCTTTGCAAGTGGTCATAGGAACACTACCGTTGCATCTGGTAGCTGAAGACAGAAGAGACATTTACTTCTCACAAGGAGACACAGAGACGAGGCGGAAAAACTGCCAACAACGGACCTTACAGAAAAAACTGATACCATCGGTAAAAGAATGGGGAAACTGCGAACATAGGACTACCTGCTATTTTCTAACGCAGGCTCTAACGGCACATGGCCCGTTCCGCGTATATCGGAAAGGGGTAGGAAGAGCTACCGACGACCAGAGCCGCCATTGCGGCCAGCTTGACACGGCGGAACATACGCTCGTCAAGTGTGAGAGGTGGCTCACATACAGACATGATACCTGTGCCAACCTACCTGAAGATCTGAAGGCATGTAACATGGTGAGACTGATGATCTCCCATAAAGTCTATTGGAAGACCATCCACTGCATGGCGAGGAAAATTCTGAGCACCAAAGAAAGCGAAGAACGTAGAAGCGATAAGTAAACCTTAAGATGAACGAACTCAGACCAACCCTACACTGATGTTATGTCGTTCGACGAAGGTTCCGTGAGTGGTAGGAGGGCTTGGAAGTAAGAAAAGGGGGAACGGGTTTTAGCCGATCGGGCCTGGGTGCATGTCGGGTGGACGCGTTTGCGTCGCTTGGACATGTGATCAGAGGACTCAAGCTGGTTCAACGCGGGCGGGCAGAGTCTCTCTCATACTTCTGTCCTTGCGATCAAGCCGACTTCATAAACCCTTATAATAAAAAGCTACTACTTAGGAACCTGGGAATAGTCTACCTCTATTAGCGTCAATTGAGCTAACCAATTTAATTATACAAAGAATACTGGTGCTAACATCATATCCAAAGCCAATGGATATGATATAATTTATTCGGGCTTTATTAAATATAGTTACCTACTTTAAAATGCAGCGGTATTATTAGAACTGAAGTGACACTTTTTTGTAATTATTCCTTCATCAATAGAGTCGCATACCATAAAATTGGTAAAGCCTCAACCCAATTTTATGAAATCCTTTTTTGCATTGTGTTATTCATGACGCCTGAGAACCACTGTTACGTTATTAGTTGTACCGATCTAAAAGCGATGGATCTTTAGATGTATAGTTTTTCATTAATTTATTTGTACTAAGCAGCTAGGTTTAAACAACGTTTTTCGCTCTCAGTAATATGTATCCTTTTCTAGGCTTTTTCAATCTTTATATCTACCAATAAACTACTAGAATTGACGAACTGTTGGTTCTTGGGCTATTCGGCCTGCGTCGACACCCTCTGCTGCCTTGGCAATTTACACGAACACGAGTGGTCGGCATCCTCAGAAGCTGATGTCACCTGCTCAGCCCAAGAACCAACTGTTCATCGGGTCATGGCGGCAAAAGTCTTACACAATACACTACACTATGTAAAACAACTGATAAACAATTTAACATGTGACTGTAGTCTAACTAGATGGGCGGCTCCTACGGAGAGGATAAACGGTCGTTTTCAAGTGATTTAATCCCAATTCCTGACGCTCTAGTTTTCAATATTTTTGCTTGAAATTTTTACATGAAGTTTAAAAGGAAATTACACAGGGGGCTATCGAAGCATTTTTTGAAAAAAATTGATTGAACATAAAATATGATCGCTTGAAGTTGCCTATTTTCTTCGTCAACTTTGTAATTTTTTTAAGAAAAGCCCAGAAGCAAAAATAAAAAAGTGCTTCGATATCACTCTGGGCAATTTCCTTCTAAACATCATGTGAAAATTTCATGTAAAAATATTGAAAAATGAAGCGTCAGGAATTGGGATAAAAAACATCTGCAAATCGCCTTCCTCTTCAATTTTACAAATTTCGGGCGTCGCGCTAACATGACTGTATCCATTTCTTTCTAATGTAGTGCACACCTGTTTATTTATCACGCCCATCGTCGGTTCCTTTTCAGCTCCCCGCATCTTCCGGAGAAACTATTCAGGATTGTAGGAGCAGCGTTAAACCAACTAAATACAACAAAAATAGAATGCTTAGTTTTTCTTGAACTACTACTCTGCGTACAGTTTTACTAATGCCGGCTACACACATTCCGGCAGGCCTGTCAGTTCGAACTGAACAGTCTGCCTGACCGGTCGCCTGGTGGACTGACCACCATCCACACGTTCGGGCGAATCTGAACAGTCTTACATGACAAGTCGACGGATATATACACACGCTCAGGCGACCGGACTCCAGGTGGACTGTTCAGTTCGAACTGACAGGTCTGTTGGATCGTATGTAGCCGGCATAAGATTTACATCAAGGCTGTAGGGAGGCACGCAGCAGTTCAAGGAGGCTACGGAAAACGTTATTGCACAGGCAAAGAAATACAAATGAAAAAAGAATTAAACCTTCTTAGGTGAGTCCATCCTCTATAAAGCGTCTTTAAACTACAGGATATTTTCTCGATCCAACGACAGTGCAAATCTGTATGTACCTATATAATTTACCTAAGTTTGCGAGAAGCAGCAATAATGTTTTTACACTGATATATGTAATTTCTGTCAATAGCTGAGGTAATAAAGGTAGTCAATATACATAAAATATGCATAAGTGTGAAGAAAAATAAAATATGTACATACAGTGTGCTAGATACTCCTTTCAAATTGGTGGACAGGAAAGTATATGTTTGTAACAATAGCCGGAATCATTATATGGTACAAGGTGAAGACAAATTAAAAACATATTCGACATTTGTCATGGCTACTACTAATTGGTATTACTAATTTTTCTAAATTTCCAATTAGTAAATCATATGACCATGTTTCCCATGTCTTGCGGTTATTTTATACATACGTGACATCCGGTTATTTAGTTTAGATTAATCCACATTTATTTCAACTACAACTTCCTATCCTACCTTGGTATCGTCTTAAATTAGTTTACGTATGTTCGCAAAATTATTAGTTATTCGATGTTATATTATGATTGTTGATAAATAGATTATGAATATGAACTCACACACATAAAAAGAAATTCTCGATTCAAGAATTCCGATAACCTTGATATACTTGCGGCAAGGAAATCTGTTCTCGCTCTAAGCAAATTTACTTGATGAGAAAAGTATGGCTAATTTGAACCAAGAAAAGTATATTTTTGATTCCAATACTCATTCTAAAAAAATATGCTCTGACCAAGAATATAATTTTACTCAAAGCTAAAATGTTAATGTTCTTTGGCCAAATATTTCATAAAATTTTAGTAAGGATATAATATTTTCCAACTGAGGTCCTATTACTTCGATCAAGAGAAGCCACAGCTTGAGAGTTGTGGAATATCGTAGAGAAAAAAATAATCTTGTTTCATGCACATCAACATGTCGCCACAGGCCTTTTGCCTGTGTCTGTGTGTTATATTGTTATACCCCCGTGAAAGTATTGAGGCGTAGTTGGGGTTATGTTTGTTGTTTTAATTTACATACTGTATCTGTCAATGTGTATCTGTTTGTTTGTTTTTTTTTATAGGTTAATATCGGTTTTTTATAAAGTTTTATTAATAATAGTGATGAATTGTTGGCTCAGTATTTTTTTTTTTAATTTACATACTGTATCTTGTCAATGTGTGTCTGTCTCTTTTTTTTAATAGAATTATCTCGGCATTTTAAACAATTTTATTATAATAGATTATAATAGTGATGACTTGTCAATAATCTTGGACTCTAGACTCTTTAATCTGACTTATGAAAATGTTTTACTCAATAACCGAATTCGGCCACTGCCCGAACTGTATACCCAGAACGCGTTGTGGATTTCGCTAATTTCTCGCACCGTGTTGTGGGTAATCTTTGCATGCGCAGAACGCGTTGTAGGTAAATTACAAAGACCCACAATGCGAAACTCCGAATACCATCGGAAGCACACGACCATTTTCGTATTATAGACAATACAAATATAGCCACAAAGCGAAATTTTATAATCAAAAAATGTAAAACAATGTGTTATATCAAATACCTGCTCACGATTTAGGAAAAAGTTAATTTTCTCTTCATTCATTCCCTTTGAGCTATCAATTATTCATTTTGTCCAATTTTCAATAATTCGTATCGATTCAGCTTCCAGTACTGTTTAGATGACAGGCCCCAGTGTTGACAGGCATAATTTCCACAGTTCTTGTCCTTCTTTAACCTTACCTGTGATTTTTTCATAGTCACCTTCTAAAACTGTAAACCTATGATGAGATGACGCTATATACAGTTTATTCAAACCATTCTCGAATTATTTTTGAAGTGTTTCTGTCGATTCACTGATCTTACTAAACATTGTTCTGAATAAATAAAAAACACTTATTGCGGTATGTTAGGTTATTAGATTTCCGCTTTGTGGCTATTTGTATTACCCACAACGCGAAATGGTCATGCGTTTCCGACGTCATTCAGAGTTTCGCATTGTGGGTATTTGTAATTTACCCACAACGCATACAAAAATTACCCGGAACGCGATGTGAGAGGTTAGAGTAATCCACAACGCGTTCTGAGTATAAATTTCGGTCAGTGGCCGAACTCGGTTATTGAGTACAATAAGTAAATATGAGGATTATGAAGACCTCATAGAGATTTTCGTATGTAAGTGCCAAGTATGAGATATAGATAATATATTTAAGTAAGTAGTGGTGAATGGAATATAAACAAAGGCGGACCGGTGGGCCAAACATATTCGTCTAGTTCAAAGGTACATGTACATATTCTTGTGGTAAAGACGTCATTTTTCAAATGAACTTGGGAAAATAATATATAAAGTAAAATTGCCGAATTCCCTTAGATGCTTGTTCCAAGAAGACTGAAATCTTGAGCTGATTGCGCTAGGATTATGAAATGCTTCAGTCAATATATAGTATTCATCGTTTTGTTTTCAAGATTATCTTATACTTGATTTAGGATTTCGGTATATTGTTACTTCAAGACTTTCCCAGCTTTGAATTGAAAATATTTACTTTATATAACCCTGTATGATCAAAAACCACATTCAAATTCTTGGTTTAAGGTTATTACAGCTACATAGACCGGGTATCCCAGAGTATCCCAGAATTTGTTTGTACTTCACCCTTAGAACTCACCCCCACCTTTTTTTTAAATAGCACCAATAGTTTTTCTACATAAATTAAGTCCTTAGTTTATTCAAAATCTTGTAATACCTTTGATTTTATACAAAAACCTATTTTTTCGTAAAGTCATAATCATAATATAAATAAAATAAGGATTTGTTTGAGGCATAATATTTCCGTAACAAAAACACATAAAAAAGAAAACAAAGTGAGTCAGTACTGAATAATCTATCGTAACATGCTTTCGAAACATTTTTTTATACTTCAACCCCTAAAACTTAACCCCAACTTTTTTTCCAAATAACACCCCACAGCATTTCCTACATTAATGAAGTCGTTATTTTATTTAAAATCTTGTAGTGCCGTCGATTTCATACACAAACCAATTTTATCGTTGCATAAGCACAAGATAAATAAAATATTTTTTTTATTAATTTGTTTGAAGCGTAATATTTTCGTAATAAAAAAGGAAATTGGGTTTTTTCGAAAACATGTTATGATAGATCATTCAGTACCCTTAAAAATCCAGCTAGTTTTCTTTTTTATCCGTTAATTGTTCGCAAAAGTATTAGGCGTCAAACAAATTCTGATTTTATTAAATTATACTTATTTTTTACGAAAAAAAAAAGATAAGTTTGCGTATAATGACAACGGTACCACAAGATTTTAAATAAAATATGTAGGAACACCTACGAGGTGCTATTCGAAAACAAAAAATTGGTGGCGAGTTTTCGGGAATGACGTAAAAAATGTTTTGAATGCAAGGTATGATAGACCCTATAGTATCTTCAGAATTACAACTCAGTTTTTTCTTGAACCGGTTTTCGTTGAGGAAATATCACGTATCAATGAAATTCTGGGACACCCGCTATAGGAAGGTATGGTATACTTACTTATATATCTCAGTTATTTTTTGTAGGATAAGGTCATTCAAACAAAAACTCCTCATTTTTCTATATGCGACATTTCAACTTATATTAAGTCATCCTCAGGCAACAGAAAAACAGAGTTTTCATCATTGGTATGGCAATAATCATAAGAATTAACTAGATTAAAATAACTGGAATAATAAGACACTGCCCACAGATTTAGAATATAACGTCACAAAACCCGCATAATTAAAACGAATTAAAATAAAAGAAACAGGAACAGAATAAAATCAGCAATGTACACTTATTGAAAGTATATATATTCTTCGTCCAAGAATTATTTTTATGTGTGCATGTAATCATACTCCATTGAATTATTTGGATCAATTAATTTGTATTCATACTTTGGTATCGCAAAGTTGACGTATTTGGTCGCGCGATTCTTTTTATTATTTCGAATAATACTTCAATAGTATTTCTAACTACAATATTTGCGAAAAGCGCATTATTTCAAAATATTTCGGGCGGTACAACTTAAATTTGCAAGCAAACATACATCATTCTCTACATATGTAAGTAGCTATGCCAATGCAAACTGTTTGATCAATAGTACATAAGATCGGTAAGCACCCAGCTAGTTGTAACTAACAATCAAAAAGTCTTCATACAAAATATATAATCTAGTTATCCTAGAAATTGTAATGAAGATACCGAGTAGTATCAATCCAAATACCTTGATAACGTATGAACTGGTTGAAGGTATTCTCAAAGATGAAGCTCAAACACTACAAAGTTTCAATTTTGCGTGGGACCAGAGGATACCTAAAAATCTGCAAGACCTTTGTATCGATACTATCGCCAGGAATTGGGAAGGTAAATGATAATCCTCGTTTTTATTTAATTTGCCACACCGATAGGTGAGGGGAGTATTGTGATCGCGAAAATTTTTGATTTTAAGATACCTAATATGCTCTTTGGGCGTTCTATGATGTCTACATAACGAAAATCCATGTCACTCGTCGGATTGTCTGTCTGTCTGTCTGTTGGCGTTTTCCTCGTAATCTCAGTAACCGCGGAATGAATGAAATAACCAATAATTTCAAATATTCCTCAAACTTCATTTTAGGCGTTTTTTGGTTGCTGATCATTTTCTACTTTTTTTGATGGGGGTGAAATTGGGGTCCTTGGGGGGTGGAGGGTTGCAATCTGAAAAATGTGTTGTATGCATAATAGGCTCTCTGTTGACCTGTGAAAGAAAAATCTAGCGGCATAATAGGTACGCTATTTTAGGTCCATCCGAAAATTGCCTGTTGCAGGAACCAAGTGATTTAGAACTTTCTGATGTATTCATAGGATGAGTATTGCTTTAGATCGTTCTGTATTGTATAACGAGGTAATTATTGAATTGATTTCAATGAAATTTTGACACAGTATTACTACCTTGGCGAGGATGGAAAGGCGTATGATAATAGAAAACCAAAAAATATAAGAACGGCTCAAACTTTGTTTTTAGGCATTTTAGGGGTTCATCATTTTGTATTTTTTTAGGGGTGGGGTGAAATTGGAGTGAATAGGTGTAGGGGATTGTAAAACTGGAAAAGTTTTAATCTTGATAATAGGCTCTCCATTAACCTGCGAAGGAAGGACCTGTCGGTATAATAAGGTGGGTATAAGTCTGCGCTCCGCGAACACGCGCCGTATGTGCGCCGCGCGTTCGTTGCAAAAAAAGAAAAAGCTTTGTAAGGTACTACAACGCAGCCTATTTGAAATATGGTTTCGTCGTCAGGCCTCAATCAGAAGAAAACCGTCCAAATCCTGAATGTGTTGGTTGTAGCTTCGAAGCTTTCGAGGCATTTACAAACGAAGCACCCACAAGTTCAAAGCAAACCCCTGGACTTTTTCAAGAGAAAAAGTTTGGAGATGAAGATTCAAAAGGATGCTTTAAAAAAATGTTTTGATGTAAAACTAATACCGTTTTCAACTTCTACAATAAGATTGATGCTTTCAAGAAGAAATTGAAACTCTGGTACAAACGTGCGGAAGAAAACACTTTTGATACGTTTACTTCTTTCTTTGATTACATTACTACTAATGACATGAATCAGGAGAGCGTTATCAGCATTATTTTGGAGCATTTAAATGAACTGTCAATAGCTTTCGATCAGTATTATTCCCCAAAAGAAGATGTGCGTTCAACTAGTCTGTGGACAATCAATCCATTTATTGATAATCCCAATAACGATCTCACTACAGCTGAGGATATAGAACTTATTGACCTATCTTCAGATCTATGACTTAAGTCACAGTTCAGTTCAGGAAATATGTATGAATTCTGGATAAAGACTACAACAGAATACCCCCATCTTCATGTAAAGGCGTTGAAGAATTAATTGCCTTTTTCTTCAACTTATTTGTGTGAAACTACATTTTTGGTTATGACTGTTATAAAGACAAAACATAGACATCGACTTGCTCTTGTCACTGCTTCACGTATTGCTGTAACTGGTTTAACACCCAGAATTGACACTTTAGTCAGCAACAAGGACCAGCAGCAATCTCATTAATTTTAGTTTTTATATATCTTTCAATTTTATTCCTTCTTATTTTGTATCTATACTTACGCCTTTCGCATTTCGATTGATTGTTGTTTTTGCTAATATATTAATTAAAAAAACATATCATTCATATTGGAATTTTCTAGGTGCTTTAGTTTCAAGTTAGTTGAATATACAAGTGTAAAATAACAAACAAAATGCTTTCAAAATTATGTTTGCCTTCAATATTTATCTTTGTGGAAAATTGTGCCAATGGGTCGCATTATTAAAATTACGGGTCCCCATAAACGTGCCGAAATATTTTACCAGTCCTTGGAGTAAATCCAGTTGAGAAACACTGCACTAGGTACCCACCGGTGTAGGTGGTAGCCTCAGTAGGTTCGACATTTTTGGTTATTCCGCATCTAACTCCACTGATGTCCACTGTAGCGGATGACAACACTGGTGTCTTATTTGCCTTCTATGATAGTTTGCATTCTGTACAATGTGCATCGGTAACATTAATATCCATCTACAGTATACTAAGATGCTAAAGACACCATCCTGACACGTCACTAGTAAGGCCTCAGCCTCCGATTTCAACTCACTCTAGTGAGTCTACGTCTACGTTAGGAAAGGGAAGATTAACTGCTTAGCTTAAAAAAATCCATGGACTGGTTTATGTTTGTCAAGTCGTAAAGAAAATCCACCTCAGCAACTTAATGTGGTTTTTCAATTGTACGGGAGCTAGTTCCCTTATAGGCTACTGACATCTTCACGTGAAGTCTAGCATGATTTTAACTTCTCGGATGCTGATCTAAGAAGAAGGACTACTTTCTTTATTTAGGTTTTAACTACTTTTTTTCCAGTTGTTATATTTAAGTTTGGTCTTTTTCTCTTCGAAAACTTGTTTGATCAGTGCAATTATTTTCAATTGTACACCAAACAGAGAAGTCCTTCGGAAAGCAGTTTTTATAAACCTATTGTTTGCAGTAGTAAACGCAGTAGCTGGTTTGATCGATTTATTGGTTATGACATTCACACGATAAGTAGTAACAGCGTATGCAATGTACAATAACTATACTATGACACATGTATGAATGTTCACAGTCCCGATCACAATAAGTTGCAGTAGTTGCACTTATAACACGCGTTTAGATGCATTCCCGGCGCGTCGGCGGTGGCATCAACTTCACGCTAGGACTTGTTACTGACTACTCATTTCAGGGTCACAACTCACGACACTACGTTCACAACAGGCAGGCGCGACGAGGGTTGTACCTGTTCTATTTATAGACCGATCGGAATGTCTGGTTGGTCTGGACGTCTCGGACCCGTGAGCATGGGCGTGCGCGCAGGTTTCTTCCAACACTTCCCCTCGAGACGTAGCAGGCAAGGGTTGATTCGACGATTCAAGACCCAATAGGTCAATACACTTCCGGTGTTTGGGCCTTGGCAGTCCCTTCGTTAATATGTCGGCGGCCATTTCCGAGGATGGGGTGAACCTTAACTTGAATTTCTTCTCCTCCAGGGCCTCACGGACGAAGTGGTATCGGACGTCGATGTGCTTGCTTCTGGAGTGATACCTTGGATTTTCCGCCAACTTGATGGCACTCATGTTATCGCTGTGCAGGGTAATTTCAGCCAGCTTCTCAAATCCAAGTTCGGTCACAAACTTCTTGAGATAAATCGCTTCCTTCGCTGCTTCAGTAGCTCCCATGTATTCTGCTTCCGTGGTTGACAGCGCCACTGTTGCTTGCTTCTTAGATTCCCACGATATTGGTCCATTCGAGAGAATAAACGTAAATCCTGTGAAGGAATGCCTGTCTTCTGGACAATTTGCCCAATCGGCGTCTACAAAGCCTCTCAAGTTCGGTTGATCTTTGCGATATACTATCGAGAGGTCGATGGTCCCTTTTAAATATCTAAGAACCCTTTTCGCTGCAGTCCAATGTTCCTTAGTATAACAGTTGTTGAACTGTCCTAAGTAGCTAACAGCAAAACTTATATCAGGTCTAGTTCCCAAAGACAGATATGTCAAAGCACCTATAAGTTCTCTATAAGGTAGCTTCATCTCTTCAGTCGATGGAGTTTCTGTAGGTTTCCGTAATTTTGAGTTAGGGTCGAGTGGCGTGCTTACAGTATTCGCTTCCGCCATGTTGAATCTGTCCAACATTTCCAGTATGTAAGCCTTTTGGGTTAGACTAATACTGTTTCCTTTACGGAAAAATTCCATTCCCAGACAATGGTTGACTGGTCCGAGGTCTTTGACTTCAAACCTCGACGATAATTCATCTTTCAGTAATGAAATTGATCTTTTGTTCCGAGATGCAATTATCAAATCATCCACGTAAGTTACAATCATCATCATGTTTTCGCCTTCTCCTTTGATGAAAACACAAGGGTCTGACTTGGTTGCTACTGCACCACAATCACGTAGAGCATTGCTTAACGTATGATACCAGTTTCGACCAGCTTGTTTCAAACCGTACAAGGACTTCTTAAGTAGGCAAACTTTGTCCCCAGTTCTTAGACTTTCCAATGTCTTTAAGGCCTTTTTCTTGGTAGATTCATCATACTTTGAGCTTTCGCAAATTCTTTCCAACGATTCGTTTAAATATTCCGGAGTCTCCATGTAAATGGTTTCGTTCAACTGACCATTCAAGTAAGCACATGTAACATCTAGTTGCTGAATGTCCATGTTTGAATGAGCGGCTAGGGCAATCACGAGCCTTATAGAACTAAGTCTCGCCACAGGAGCAAAAGTCTCGTTAAAATGTATTCCGGGCTTTTGACTGAATCCCTGTGCTACAAGTCTTGCCTTCCTTCTTTCAATTGTTCCGTCTGGTTTAAACTTGTTTCTTAAAACGATACGGCTTCCAATGACGTGTTGACTTCTTGGTCGTTCTGTTAGTTCCCACGTATTGTTCTTCAAGATAGATGCTACTTCATCTGCCATCGCGCTATACCATTCGTCAGCGTCTTGTCCTCTGATCGCTTCTCGCATAGGAAATTCGGATAACAGTACTTCTTCTGCAAAAGATGTTGAACTCTCTTGGGCGTTTCTGACCCTACGAACCTTCCTGGGTCTTCCCCTTGCACCAGTCCTCACTATTCGGGGTCTCCCGCGAGTAGTAGTCGGCTGTTCAGGTTCTCGTTCAACTTCTTGGCTTGATACATCAGGATCTTGCTCTGGATCGTCATTTTCAACAATAGGACTTAACTGTACACTAATGACTTTTCTTTCAGCTTCAGAATTCTTCACTTCATCATCTGGAGCAAACTCTGTCCATTCTTTGTCTATGACATCGTTATTCTCCAAGAACTTCACGTCCCTTGTGACTATAAATTTATTTTCATTTGGTAGCCACACTCTGTATCCTTTAGATTCTTCAGAATATCCTAAAAATTTTCCTTCTTTGCATCTTGCGTCAAGCTTCCCCTTGTTCTGATCTTGGTTAAGACAGAATACTTTACAGCCAAAGTCTCGAAGATGTGACACGTCAGGGGTTTTTCCGGTCCACATTTCGTAAGGTGTCAATCCATTCAAGCTTCTAGAGGGGCACCTGTTTCTCAAATAGTTCGCTGTATTAACGGCTTCAGCCCAAAACGTCGGAGGTAAGCCTGACTGCATCAATAGACAACGTGCTGAATCCAGAAGAGTACGATTCTTCCTTTCTGAAATCCCATTTTGTTCCGGAGTATATGGACATGTTAAACGACGAGAAATTCCGTGCTTTTTCAATAGATCATCCATCTCCTTACATGTATACTCGGTTCCATTGTCAGATTGGATGCACTTTATCTTTTTGTTCTTCTGATTTTCCACCAAAGTAATATACTCGCGCGTCTTCTGTATAACTTCATTCTTGTGCTTCATGAAGTATACTACACAATATCTAGAATAATCATCTATAAATTCCACAAAATATTTATATTTTGAGTGTGATTCTACACGCATCGGTCCGCAAACGTCTGTGTGTATGACTTCAAGCATATCAGATTTTCTATCCGATTTCTTAGGAAATGGTGAACGCGTCATTTTTCCTCGAATACAAATTTCACAGTTAAATTCCTGTTTATTCGACATGCGATTAACATCAATACCATTTAAAGTCCCTTTCTTCACTGAACTATTCAAGTCTTGAAAATTCAAATGACCTAATCTACGGTGCCAAAGCATGCTGTCACCACAATCTTCTGCCGAAATTAGAGCTGAATTACAGTTTTTACTTTCTCTAACGTAATACAAGCCACCTTTCCGATCAGCGACAACCTTAACGTCACCGTTTTTGTCGTAAACTAAGGCATTTTCTTTTGTGAACAAGATTTCAAAACCTTTGTCAGTAATTTTTCCTACTGAAAGTAAGTTAACTCTTAAATCTGGTACATGCAATGTTTCATGAAGCGAAATGCACTTGGTATCACCAAAGACGTCAGCATTAAAAGTAGCGATTCCTGAACCTCTAACTTCCGCGTAAGCATTGTTCGCTAAATTCACTCGGTCACCACGATCATTTTCAAATTTGGAAAATGACTCAAAGTCTTTGCATAAGTGAGAAGTCGCGCCACTGTCTATACACCACTTAAGTCTTTCGGGATTTGATTCTACATGAAAACAATCTACAGTCGTCAGTCCTACATTTTCAGAACAGTTCGCTTCATTTTTATTAAAATTGGCAACATTCCTACCTTTATTCTGGCATTCTGCGGCTTTATGTCCAATTTGTCTGCACTTGTGACACTTATACCTGAACGTTCCACCTGTTGCATCGCTTTTCTTTCCACCTCCTGGTCCGCCACTGCTTGCTGCACCGCTTGCACTTCCCGTACGCCGTTGCACCGATCCCCTGTACTGGAATTTCTTCCTGACGAACATGGCACCTTCTGTTTCACGGCCGTCGCGAACATCGCTTTTTCGTGCGTTGTATTCTTCTATTATTTTTATTCGAAGAATTTCCGGTGTCGGCAATTCATCCCTGGATTCTATGGCACATCTAAAGTTTTCAAAACTAGCCGGTAGACTGTACAGCAACATAATAGCTAAAAGATCAGCATTTATTTCAATTCCCATCTCATTCAATTTGTCCACTGCATCGAAAAATGCATTCAAATGACTGCGTATGTCCTGTCCTTCTTCCATACGTTGTAAAGTCAGCTGTTTCAATAGGGCTGCTTTACGTGCAGGACCTTTTGATTGGAAAATACTTTCTAGCTTGATCCAAACTTCTCGGGATGTACTACAGTTCTTTACCTGTTTTAATTCAGATGGGCTAATCGACAGTATTATGTCTGACATGGCTTTACTGTCACCTTTTACCCAGGCTTCTACGGCTCTTTTCGAGGTTTCATCATTTTCGATTAAACGTGGTTGTTTGATTTCACCACATACGTACCCCCATTCATCATTTTTCACTAACAGGGCTTTCATCTGAATTTTCCATGTGTCATAATTGTCTTTGTTTAGGGCGTCAATACACGATATCTTCGCAACACTCATTTTGCTTTTTCCACTGTACCTACGTTATCGATTTGTCACTTAATCACTGCTTTTCCTAATGTCTGGGTCCCATAACCTGTTTGCAGTAGTAAACGCAGTAGCTGGTTTGATCGATTTATTGGTTATGACATTCACACGATAAGTAGTAACAGCGTATGCAATGTACAATAACTATACTATGACACATGTATGAATGTTCACAGTCCCGATCACAATAAGTTGCAGTAGTTGCACTTATAACACGCGTTTAGATGCATTCCCGGCGCGTCGGCGGTGGCATCAACTTCACGCTAGGACTTGTTACTGACTACTCATTTCAGGGTCACAACTCACGACACTACGTTCACAACAGGCAGGCGCGACGAGGGTTGTACCTGTTCTATTTATAGACCGATCGGAATGTCTGGTTGGTCTGGACGTCTCGGACCCGTGAGCATGGGCGTGCGCGCAGGTTTCTTCCAACACCTATATTTTCTAGTTTTCTCTACTTTTATTCTAGAAAAACCAATCCTTGAAGAAATTGAGTCACCCTACGACAGATTCAGACTCATTGACACGCTAAGTTTGGATCTTCCTCTGAGCTTAACCATTCCCAAGATCCATGATGATTTATATTGGAAAAAATGCTTCGAAAAAAGGTGGTCAAATAGGCTCCCAAGAAATGTAAAAGACATACAAATGAACGAAGTTGTAAAGCTGAATAGCGTTAGAAAATCCAGTTTCCCAAGCTCGAAGTCAAACGGAACATGTAATGGTCCTGCTGGAAGTGTAAAGGTTATCAATCCTGCAAATGATGAAAAGTGAGTGATTGCAATAAAAAAGATTAACTAGGTGCAGTGGAGGCTTGTCTTTAAGGGCTAGAGGGCTACAGCCCCCATAAAAGAAATCATTTCTTGCAAATATGAAATCATAATCATAAAATTGAAATGAACCTATAATGTTACCTATTTACCTACCCATACGATTTTTAATTTCATTACATTTCACAATGATTTGATCCCACCATTGGTGTTCTTGGGATAGCCGAGCCTGGTGAATCGTTATTATTTAGGAAAATGCACGGAAAATGGCGTTTTGGACACCGGCAGATAACTTTTGAGCAAAACTATTGTATCAGTTTGGCGTTAGCATCTCGTGCCTTGAGCTCTGTTCATTCTAAAGCTGAAGTAACATTTATGAGTTGGTCGTATACGAGTGAATAAATCGTATACGATTTCGTATGTGTAAATGGCAACTCGTAGGTCGTATACGTGTCGGTTTCAAAGTTGCGAGAGATCCTAGTACGGCTACGAGTGAAATAGTTTTTTATTAATCCAATATGGGTGAAAACAAGTTACCGCCTGAGGAGATCGACCAATTTATCGACTTATATTACAATATGAAGTGTTTGTGGAAAGTGAGAAGTAGGGAATATACAGGGTTATTCACGTTATTCGACACGGAGCATTATGGCTAAAGTATTTGATAAAAAAGAAAATAATAATTTCGGATGGATAGATATCCATAAAGGCTACATTCTAAAAACATTTTCGTGTTGTACAGGGTGTCCCAAAAACACGAAATGTATCAAAGTTATGTTTTTTAAAAGGAACACCCCATATATTATTGCATATTCGGATTCCTGGGTGAATTCTAGTGTGACTTTATGTATCATACATGGGACTTAAAGCGAACCGTTTAGGTGTAAATCACCATTATCGGTATAAGTAGATATCAGGAAAAAATTGAATATCGCAGATTATAGAATTTGGAAGGCTGTGACTTTGCTGCATTACTAAGCATAAAATGCGTCAGCTTTGATGAGATTGTCAAATTTAAGTTACGTTTATGCTTGGAGAAATCGGTCGATTAATTAAGGAAACTGCGATCACCGCTAACTTGATTTTTTCAAATGGGAATGTCTAATTTTTTTTATACTGTTAAACGTAGAATTTGATAATCTTTCTAATGATATAAGGTTGTGAATATCAATCTCTGGTAGTTTCAAAATTTCAAATTTTCAAACAAATCGGCGTTTTTCAATTTTCCTACCTATAAGCAACGTAGCAGGCCATGAAATATAAACAAAAATCTGTTCAGGTAGAAGAAACCAACTAACTTAGCAGAAAAATACACACGAACCAGACTAAAGGGACAAGATTATAAAAATTACTCACAACAAACAAAGTCTAACCAAAAACAACGGCAGTAATATCTCTAAGGTCAAAAAGAAGCTGGAGTATAGCAGTAATAGATATTTTTTACAGTCTACTGGCTACCGCAATTTACTAGAGGTTAAAAATTTCCAAGACAATTAAAAACCCTGATATGAAACAAAAACAACCAGCGAATGTTGCTCCAGGACGCAATTATCAGTCATATGTAATGGTGTGAAAAAGTAGTAATTTGCGTCGAAGACGATACCTCTGAATGGAGCCCTTCTATTTTTCAATATCTATTAGTAATATTGCAAAAAAGGAATACTGGCAAATCAGATTTAAATTTTCTGCCATTTTAGTTATGTTTTATAATTTGAACAAATTTTAATTCATTCTTCTGCGAACTTGCTAATAGGTACTGAAGAATTTTCAGAACTCCAGTCAGAGGTACTTTTGACTTGAGTTTTGACAGAATTGCATACTTTTTTATATCATTAAATGTGAAATTTTATTATGAAAATAATAAACTGCCTACAACGTTGTCTTTTAGTTTCCGTTTCATTTCAAAATTTTTAATGGTTTTGGAAATTGCCAATCTCTAGTACATTACAGTAGCTAGTAGGCCGTGAAAAAATTCATTTCTGCAATACTCCAGCTTCTCTTTGACCAACAATGTGTTACTGCCGTTGTTTCTGGTTAGACTTTGTTTGTTGTGAGTAATTTTTATAATCTTGCCCCTTTAGTCTGGTTCGTGTGTATTTTTCTGCTAAGTTAGTTGTTTTTTTCTACCTCTACAGGTTTTTGTTTATATTTCATGGCCTGCTACGTTGCTTATATATAGGTAGGAAAATTGAAAAACGCCGATTTGTTTGAAAATTTGAAATTAAACGAAAACTACCAGAGATTCATATTTACGACCTTATATCATTAGAAAGGTTATCAAATTCTACGTTTAATCGTATAAAAAAAATTAGGCATTCTCATTTGAAAAAATCAAGTTATCGCTGATCGCAGTTTCCTTAATTAATCGACCGATTTCTCCAGGTATGAATGTAATTTAATTTTGACAGTCTCGTCAAAGCTGACGCATTTTGTACTTATACCGAAAATGGTGATTTACACCGAAACGGTTCGCTTTAAGTCCCATGTATGATACATAAAGTCACACTAGAATTCATCCAGGAATCCGAATATGCAATAATATATGGGGTATTTTATTTAAAAAAACATAACTTTGATACATTTCGTGTTTTTGGGACACCCTGTAGAACATGAAAATAGTTTTATAATGTAGCCTTTATGGGTCTCTTGCCATCCAAAGTTATTATTTTCTTTTTTATCAAATACTTTAGCCATAATTCTCCGTGTCTAATAACGTGAATAACCCTGTAGAGATATCAATGCAAGGAACAAAGCATATTCTGCAATAGCAGAATATCCTAAACATATCGGTGGAAACAGTGAAGAAAAAAATTAATAACCTACGTTCGACATATAACCAAGAGAAGAAAAAAATTGTTACTTCTCAGAGAACAGGTGAGGATCGATATATTTTTGTAAATAAAATTATCCACTTTTATTCCCCACACCGGTAGGTGAGAGGAGTATTGTGATCGCGAAAATTTTTGGTTTCAAGATAACATGTTTTTTTGGACGTTTCACGATGTCTACATCAAGAAAAAGTAGGCCACTCATTTCTGTCTGTCTGTCTGTCTCTTTTTTTCTAGCCTCATTATCTCAGCAACCGCTGAAGCGATTTAGATGAAATTTGGGAACACGTTTGATATAGGACCGTAGTTGATTGTCTTGCTGAAATTTTGGAAATCGGTGTAGAGGGTGGAGAGTAATCAAGAAACTAAAAAATTGAGGATCACGCAGAAACTTAATTTTTAGGTTTTTCAGATGTTTCTGAGCATTTTTTGTTTTACTTCCCACACCATAGGTGAGGGGAGTATTGTGCGAAAATTTTTGATTTTTAAATAATACGCTTTCTGGGTGTTTTACGATATCTACCACAATGTTCCTTGACGGTAAGGATGTTTTAACCCAAATTCGCCTTTCTTCCTAACGATCTCTTCACGTTCTATTTTCTTTTTCACCATTAACATTAATATTTCTTCCATTGCAACACGCTCCCTTTTACTGGGCGCCATATTAACTACACTTCAATCGCATACGATTCTGACATTATGCAAATGGTGCTCGTATACGATTCACTCGTAAATGTAACTTTAGCTTTAATAATTTATATACTCCACTCTGTTGTCCAAATATGCATGAGTATGCATGAGTATATTATACCATATACATATGGTATACGAATATGATATTCATAAAGTATGTGTTCATTTTTTCAGAAATTCTGAAAAGTCTCCGAGAAACACCAGTAATACTAACATAAGTGATGGTAATATGAAAACGTGGAAGGAGTACTTTATAGAAATGCATATGAAAGAATATTTTGAGCAACTTAGACCTGAAGACTATCAACCAGAGGAGGTACCTGTTTAATAATATGTCGTTTCAGCAAATAATGTCGCCGATCTTTTCTTCTTGTAATTATTGCTATTTTCACTGGCGGCATAGGCATAGTTAGGTGGAGGCTCGGGGGGGCTTAGCCCCCCCAAGAATGAAATTAGCCCCCCCAAAAATCCTAAAATAATTCGTTCTGTTGAATCTTTGTATCTAGGGCAGGAACTTGAACCCCCAAATCCAGGGACTTAAGCCCCCCCAGATTTAGGGACTTAACTACGTCCATGACTGGTGGCCTGTATGGTAATGGCGTAATGGAATGACACTACTTTAATTCTCTAAAAAGGCACATGTTTTCTCTTTTAAACATTTTAATCTTACTTTTACTCTTACAGAGTAAGACAATGGTGTTTTCACAGCTGTTGAATACGAAAATCTAAGCAAATTTATGTCTGAAATAGAGAACGGTTTTTTTTATTATAGAGGGTTTAGGATATCGACTTAATTACAGGAACAGAGGCACTCGCACATCTGAAGGAACAAGTGATAGTCTTCCCGCCCGACGTTGAACCAGCTTGAGTCCTCTGATCACTTGTCCCACGGACACAAATGCGTCCATCCGACATGCCATCACGGCCCGACCGGCTAAAACCCATTCCCTCTTTCTTACCTCTGCTCTATATCCATCTGCACCAGGCATCATCGTGAAACGATATCCTTCGCAGTACGAGACGAGGTAATGATTATACCAAATACAAATATCTTCTTATCTTCATCTAGTCTTGTGACCGTTCCTCCTTCTCCTTTGCAGAGAGTATTTTGTTCACCATCCCATGTATAATGTTCCATGCCTCTACGCTGGATAACATCAGCGGGACCATAGTCACTATGGTGAGCTCACCCTCCAGTTTTTGATTTGCCTCCTGTCTGTATGGCCCCCATCTGTCGCACAGAAGTAGGGCATGCTCGACCGTGTCTTCTGCCTCGCAGTAGTCGCAGTGGAGGCATCTCTCGTCCATCGCTAGTCCTATAATTTTCCTGTGCACTCGAAATAATGGTGGTATTGCCGTTATATCTTCCAGGGCTCTTGTTTTTTTTATTATAGAGGGTTTAGGAAATCGGCTTCATCGCAAGGACCGAAAACACACACACCCGGAAGTGTGAGAGAGAGTATGCCCGCCCGACGTTGAACCAGCTTGAGTCCTCTGATCACATGTCCAATGGACGCAACCACGCCCATCCGACATGTCATCACGGCCCGACCGGCTAAAACCCGTTCCCTCTTCCTTACCTCTGATGTTATATCTCCATCTGCACCGGGCATCATTGTGAACGATATTCTTCGCAGTGCAAGATGAGGTAGTGATTAAAACACATTTATGAATAACTTCCAATCCTCATTTATCCTTGAAGCCTCTCCTCTTTCTCCTTTACAGAGAGTATTTTGTTGACCATCTCATGTATGATGTTCCATGCCTCTACGCTGGACAACATAAGCGGGACCATAGTCTCTGCGGTCAGCTCCCCATCCAGTTTTTGACTTGCCTCCTGTCTGTACGCCCTCATCGATCGCATAGAAACAGGGCATGCTCGGCCGTATCTTCCGCCTCGCAGTGCAAGCATCTTTCGTCCATCACCTGTCCTATCCGTTTCCTATACACTCGAACAGGCCCGTGCCCAGACAATGCCTGTTTTAGGAAGTAGGACGTCTGCCGATGACTGCATTCCGCCCATTCTTTTATCGACGGAATTAGTCGTTTCGTCCACTGTCCGACATCAGTGGTCTCGTTCCATATGCTTTGCCACTTACTTGCTGTCAGCCTCAGCGCGGCTTGTCGCATTGCCTGCTTGACCATGGCGGATCAGTGTCCTCTCTTCGGCCAGCAAGTATAATGGTGGTATCGCCGTTATAACTTGCAAGGCTCTTGTAGATACCGTGCGATAAGCACTGGCCACCCTAAGCAGAGACTTTCTTTGCAAGCTGTCTAAGACCTTCTGATACCTATTCCTCTTCGTGGCTTTACACCACACAGGAGCTCCATATAGGACGACCGACTGTACAACCTGGCACAGTAGTGCCCTTTTGTTGCTACTGGGCCCTCCTACTTTGGTATCAGTCGCGACAGTATTTCCGCCTTCTTCTCAGCCTTTGTCACTACTCGTTTAAGGTGTTCTCCATAACACCTCTCGTTATCCAGTGTGACTCCGAGGTAAACTATGGACTTGCTTGGTGGGACCTGCACCCCCTTTAGTTGGAAGACCACGTTAGCTCTCTTGGTTCTTGGGCCGCGCATTATAACTGCCTCTGTTTTCTCAGGAGCCAACTTAAGCTTGTGATCGCACATCCACCTGTCAATCTTGCACAGCGATGCATTGGCTTTATGAACCAGCTCTGCCTGTTCATTTGCCACGATAACTAGTGCCAGATCGTCGGCGTATGCTACCGTTTTTACGCCGCTGGGCAGCCAAAGCTTCAGCACCCCACCATACAGGATGTTCCAGAGTAACGGCCCTAAAGCAGATCCTTGAGGCACCCCTGTTGTCATAGAGATTTCGGTTCCGACAGTGCAAATTGATCTGGAGTCTAGGTAGCTGCTTATAAGATTCCTTAGGTATTTTGAAATCTTCAGCTTTCCTAGTTCCTCCATAATCATGCTCCACAGGCTATATTAAAATCATTGCGGACATCCAGCGTCACCAACGCACACCATTTCTTCTTGGTACCTTCCGCAATCCTCGTTGCCGTTTCTAGGGCATCGATGGTGGACCTCCCCGAGCGGAAACCGAATTAGCATGGCGAGAGTCCTCCTGCCTTTTCAATCTCTTTCTCGAGCCTCTGCCTTATCAGGATTTCGTACAGCTTTCCGATGGCATCTAGCAGACAAATTGGCCTGTATGAAGAGGAAAGCTCTGGTCGTTTTCCGATCTTGCTAGCAATACCACGTTTGCCCTTTTCCACGCCTTTGGTACGGTTTGCGTACTCAGAAGGTGGTTGAATAGACCTGATAGCAGCTGTGGTGCTGTAGATGCTATCACCTTGATGGCCTCCGGAGGGACACCATCCGGTCCAGCTTTCCGATGGCATCTAGCAGGCAAATTGGCCTGTATGAAGAGGAAAGCTCTGGTCGTTTTCCGATCTTGCTAGCAATACCACGTTTGCCCTTTTCCACGCCTTTGGTACGGTTTGCGTACTCAGAAGGTGGTTGAATAGACCTGATAGCAGCTGTGGTGCTGTAGATGCTATCACCTTGATGGCCTCCGGAGGGACACCATCCGGTCCAGGAGCTTTACCATTTTTCATCTTCCCCGCAGCCGCCTTAATCTCTTCCACCGTAAAGACCTCCGGATTCTTTTCGGTGCTATCCGTCTCCCAAGCTTCTGAAATACCTGGGAAAGGTTCTCTCACTATCTCTACCCTTCTGGCATTAGTTAGTAGACACGGTGACGATTGCTTGATCATTCTTTTGGTGACCAACTTGTACCCTTCGCCCCAGATGTCATGTTCTAAGTCTTCGCATAGTTCTTTCCAGTGTTTGGATTTTGAGGTACAGATCAGACCTTTTATCAGCTTCTTCTTGGCGGCGTATTCCTCCTGTGGTGCATTTATGGCTGCTTGAGGCTGGTGGTTTCCACGTCGTGTGCGCGACAGCTTACGCCGTACTTGAAGGCAGTCCGCCCTAGCAAATTCGATTTCCGAATTCCACCAGTACGGTACCTTAGCGGTCTTTGCACCCCTTTTTATGGTACTTTCTTTGAGAATGGCTTGTATCAACCTCATGTACCGCTGTTCATTGACGCTTTCCATGGTATGCAAGGACTCAAGTCTACGGGTAAGTGCCTCTTTGAATTTGCTGACATCAACGAAAGGCGTGTGGCGCTCCGTTGATCTCCTTTTAACTTTGAGTTTCATGTCCATCTCAACATAGATGTACCTATGGTCACTAAAAGTTTCGTCTTCCAAGACCTTCCACCTTTGAATGCACTTAGCTACCTCCTGCGATGCTAGAGTGACGTCGATGAACGAACACGAATCTCTTCTGCAGAAGGTAGGCAGCAAGCCATCATTCAACACTACCATATCCATCGCCGCTATCCACTCGCATAGGACTCTCCCCCTTTTATCTGTGATTAGTGACCCCCAATCTGCAGCTTTAGCATTTAAATCGCCAAGAACAAGAACGTCATGCGCTGCACGTGACCTGTTTAAGTTAGCTTGAAGTATCGTCACCATTTACTATTCCATAGTTTCTACCTCGCAGTCCGAGAGATCGCGTTCGGTCGCTACGGACCCCAGAGGTTTCGTCCGCGTGTTTCTCTTTTGTTTGGCTTTTAATGCCTTTTTGTATACAGGGCAGGCAAAAGAACCTGCTCTGTGTCCTTTGACAGCATATATTGGGCAGAATGCCGGACTTTTGCATTCAGCCTTCTTGTGCCCCGTCTTGCCGCAATTTAGGCATAAATTCTGCCTATTTTCTCCCCTGCATGTGCTGGCCTTGTGCCCGACGCCCCAGCACTTTCTGCACTTTTCGATAGAGACTCTTTCCTGGACCGTGCACATCACGATCCCCAGCTTGAAACGACCCTTACTGGCCAATTCATCAGCCAGTTTCCTTGAAGCGAGGACAGTGGCTACCTGATTGCCATTTCTTGTAGGCCTCAAGGATTTTACCTGTAAGTCGTCACTTCCGCCGTTAACCATCTCGCGAAGCGCGCTTTCCACTTCCGCTCCGGATGTAGCACCATCTATGCCTCGCACGTGCAGGGCTACCCTCCCGGAATGCCGGGTGTAGATTCCTTCTATTGGAAGTTTTCCAATAGCGTCGCTCTTAGTTTCTCAGCTTCCCCACCCGTCTTCGGAACCGTGAGCAATAGTTCTCCATTTTTCGTTTGCCTGATGGTTTGAACAGTCATTTGGAGGTCGCTTTTCTTCGCCTCCTCTTTGACTTTCCTCAGCAGCTGCAAATAATTAATGTCTTTCGCAGAGACTATTACAGCTTCTGTATTGCTCTTCTGCCTGTTCCTATTGTTTGTTTGCGATGATTCCTTGGCTTCATTGGCCCGTCTTCTTGGGGGTGAATATATTTCTATATGCACGTTCGTTCCCGCAAAAACAAACTCAACGAGCTTTCGGAATCTGCTCGCCGTTGGGAGGTCGGGGCTGGAATTGGAATATCTAGCCGCTGCTTTTAGTGGCGAAATCCCTCAATTCCATAAAGTTATGGAACGTTTTACGCTCATAGCCGTCCATACGTACTTTATAGACGTACTTCTTGTTTATCTGCTGCGGCCCTTCACTTTTGGCGACGCATGTTTTGTACTTCAGGCACGAAAACCCGTCGGCCCCACCTTCCTCTTCTCCGAGGGTCACGATTTCTGGGTATCTGGACCTAAAGTGCCAGTTTATACCTTTGTCGTAGCTGTATCCTGGCTTGGTAACTAGTACGAGGTCACTTTGGCACGTTTGGCCCCATACCGGTTTACCTATTTATTACCTCTTTGGTATTTAGGTAGGTTTCTCCTGGCCATTGCTTCTTTACAACTTCTACAAAAACGTTGTAGTCGTCGTGACCTCTAGTTATGGTCGAACGTAGCTGCCTTGCCAGTTCGTCTTCTCCGCTTTTTCTGCTGTGCCACACACCCTCCGTCTGTGTGGCCACACATGCCGTTGCACCTGCTGCAGTTTGAGTCCCCTGCGTTGCTTTCTCTACAGGGAGCTTTATACAGCCAGCCGTCGGGTCTATACCCTTCAACCTTTCAACTAGCCTTCCGATTTCGTCGACACCTCTCTTAATTGAGGTTTTGGTATTGACGTTAACTTTTAGGATCGATTTTAATTCTTCGATCTTCTCGGTCAGCTTCCGTATAGTGGGTGAAGAGCTGTCGCGATCTTCAGCTACTGCCTGGTCCTGTCTTTTTTGCTTTGCTGAATTGTCCAAAGACCCCTCCGTGCGTCTAAGGTCCAGCTCTGAGACAGATGTTAATCTTCCTCTCGGAGGACTTTTTTGAACAAGGTCCTTCCTCCTAAAGGGATTAACACCCTCTTTACCGCCTAGCGGGTCTTTTTTTCCAGTGAAAGCGGCCTGGTCGCCTACCGCAGAACTCCGAACATTTTGTTCGTTGGTCATAGTGTCAGTAGCAGTATCCTGCACCTCGGCCTGACATCCCGCCGAGAGTGCTGTGCAGTCGCTGGATAACGGTCGGGCGGGGCCTGCTCGCTCATCCGCGATTCCGACCGGAACTGGGGATCCGACCCATTGCTCCGTAATCTTCCTATACGTGAACCTTCCATATTTAATAAAATTGAATCTGTGTCCATCGCCGTGTCGTCATCGTATGGTACCAGGTCGCTGTATGTTCCCTTCCATACTCGTCATCGTCTCCTCACCAGTTCGTCCTCGTCCTCGTAGCACCACCAAAGAGGCAAGCCCGGACTTAGCTATCCCAGCCAGCAAAACGCGGGAGCCCTCGGTCCACCGACGCCAACCAAGCGCAGTACGCGCGTTGTCGGCATCGGTATGAGCCCCTCTGCTCCGAAGGCGAGGGCCCTCTTCGGTTTCTTATCTTCATCTAGTCTTGTGACCGTTCCTCCTTCTCTTTTGCAGAGAGTATTTTGTTCACCATCCCATGTATAATGTTCCATGCCTCTACGCTGGATAACATCAGCGGGACCATAGTCTCTGTGGTGAGCTCACCCTCCAGTTTTTGATTTGCCTCCTGTCTGTATGGCCCCCATCTGTCGCACAGAAATAGGGCATGCTCGACCGTGTCTTCTGCCTCGCAGTAGTCGCAGTGCATGCATCTCTCGTCCATCACCCGTCCTATAATTTTCCTGTACACTCGAAATAATGGTGGTATTGCCGTTATAACTTGCAAGGCTCTTGCAGATACCGTGCGATCAGTACTGGCCACCCTTAGCAGAGACTCTCTCTGCAAGCTGTACAAGACCTTCTGATACCTTTTCCTTTTCGTGGCTTTACACTACATAGGAGCTCTACTGGGCTCCTACATATAGGACGACCGACTATACAGCCTGGCACAGTAGTGCCTTTTTTGTTGCTACTGGGTGTTCTTACATTTGCATCAGTCGTGACAGTATTACCGCCTTCCTCTCAGCCTTTCCCACTACGCTTTTAAGGTATTCCGTAATGCCTCTCGTTATCCAGTGTTACTCCAAGGTACACTATGGACTTGCTTGTTAGGACCTGCACTCCCTTTAGTTGGAAGGCCACGTTAGCTCTCTTGCTCCTTGGGCCACGCATTATAATTGCCTCTGTTTTCTCAGGTACCAACTCAAGCTTGTGATAGCACATCCACCTGTCAATCTTGCACGGCGATGTGTGGGCTTTATGAACCAGCTCTGCCTGTTCATTTGCCACGATAACTTGTGCCAGATCGTCGGCGTATGCTACCATCTGTACGCCGCTGGGCAGCAAAAGGTGGAGAACGGTGTTGATGTCATTGTTCTTAGAATCAATTGGGAAACTTACAAAAACTGCCTCTCGGACTTTCCAAAACCCCCCAAAATCTCTAATATTCATGAACTAGATGCTACCTTGTTTTCTTGGACTAGATATGTTCAAGAGACAATGAAATCTGCATCTGTCCTTCATCCTAAGAGGCCTAACTTACCAAATGATACTAAGCAAATGATCCGTGATGAACGACGAGCGGTTAAAAGAAGCAAAGACTTGGGCGCCAGCTGTTGTCAGGATCGTAAACAATCTAGTTCATTTAGTACGAGGCGCCATTGCCTAACTAAGAAATGAGGAATGGTCTACCCTCCTGGGATCCTTGCTAGACTTTGGCATGGAAGGGGGAAAATTCCTTTACTCATGCAACAAATCTCACTCTGCAGTACTAGAGGAGCTTGATGATAACGTCAACGCCATAAAGGTTTGCAAGGCTCCAGGCAGTAACCAATTACCTCGAAAGCTGTCAATCTCTTGTCCTATCAAGCTAGAACCTATCTGTTAAAAATTGTTAATGCATTTATTCGTTTGCAAATCTTCCCCACTGATTGGAAAATCGCTCACATTATAATGACTCCAAAAAGGGCATGATTCTGAATCCGCAACGCTATCGTCCGATCAGTTTATTATCGATTCCCAGCTAGCTCGTAGAAAGAGTTGTCCTTGAAGTATTATAGGAATTTCTTGAGGATGAAGAAGTCCTTCCCCAGGACCAATCAGGCATTCGTAAGGAACACTCTACTGAGATACAGGCTATGAGATTGGTCCAGACGGTAAACTTGCGGTTTTACCCAACTCCTGAAATACCTGGACAACAATAATATCATAAATGATCGCTAGTATGGGTTCCGTAAGCACAGGTCTACAGGTGACCTCCTTGCCTACGTCACTCACTTCTGAAACAGAGCAATAGACAATCATGGCGAATCCCGTATTGTTGCACTTGACATATCGAAAGCTTTCAACATAGTGTGGCATGAAGGACTTCTAGTCAAGCTTGCTGCTTATGGACTACCACCTAGCCTGCGCCAGTGGCTGAATAGCTTTTTGAACGACCGATCCCTGTTTATTGTAGTCGAGGGCTGTTCAGCAGACGTATTTTCAATAAACGCCGGTGTTCCTCAGGGATTTGTCCTATTCCCTACACTATTTCTACTGTACATCAACGAGCTGCTGGAAATAACATCCAATCCAATCTACAGCTTCACAGATGACAGTACATTAGTGTCGTGCATGGAACCAAGCAAGCCACTATCATCCCAGGAGACGGTACGTCGGCGACAGCAGCATGCCTCACAAATCAACGCAGATATCAAAACAATTGTCGAGTGGGGATTAGCAAATAAAGTACAGTTCAACGTACAAAAAGCTCAGGCAACAACACTTACAAAGAAGTCTCACGATGGCTTACCAACCGTGGAAATGGAGGGTCACCCCATAGTCGAATCACCTTCCGTCAAGCTTTTGGGGATCAACATCAACAATAACATGTCCTGGCACGACCACGTCGTCAGTATTGCTAAATCGACATCCCAGAAGCTTGGAGTTTTGTTCCGCTGTAGGAAATTGTATATACCAGAGCAACTGCTGCTGCTCTACAAGGCACAGATCCGATCATCGCTGGAATATTGCTCCCATGTGTGGGGATGCGCTCCGAAGCACTCTCTAAAGCTTCTGAACACTATCCAGAAAAGAGAAATTAGATTAATCGATACGCCTAACCTCACAAAGGACCTCCACAGCCTGGAACATCGAAGCAGGGCGGCTGACCTATCCCTGTTTTACAGATTCTATCATGGAAGATGTTCGAGCGAGCTCTCCCAGATAATAACACCAAAGGCCGTCCCAACCAGGAACATTAGAGTAGCTCTGCAGGCTCATCCTTACCAGGTCGAGGTCCTTACTCCCCGAACCAGTCTCCTCCTTCTCCTTCTTCTGGAGAACTTCGACGCTGTGGAATCAGCTGCCGGGGAATCTGTTTCCCGACGGCTACAACCTGCAGCGTTTCAAATATAACGTGAACCGACACTTATCCTCTCGCAGCGCTCCTACAGCGCTATAGGCTTCCAGCCTTTGCGGGAGGCTGACTATAAAAAAAAAACTCAAAACAATGGGATTTTATTGCTGGATGTCTCCAAGGCATTTGACGGAGTATGGCATCAAGGTCTCATGTACAAACTTATTCACCTAAATTGTCGTTTCTAGCTATCAAAATTGTTGAAATCTTTCTTGAAGAGCAGAAAACTCCGAATCAAAATTGATAACAATCTTTCAAGTAAAAGGCGAATTAGGGTAGCTGTTCCTCAAGGCTCTGTCCTTGCTTTAACTTTACATTTGATTTTCACTTCGGAGATCCCCAAATTCCAGACTTATCAGGCAAATGACCGATATTGTTTTGTAGTTTTTGTAGTTTCGTTTTGCTTACGTCTGACACTAATATTGGCTTTTTCTCTTTAAATGTTAGACAGTCACAATGATGTATTAGAATGAGTGAGTTTTGTTCTGTCTTGGAATCGGTTTCTTTTTTGTGTTTAATTAAAGCAGGTTGTAAAATCGACACTTTAATAAACTCATTTAGTATCTTTCGCTGGAAGAAGAGCTGCAATTCGAGGAGTTAGGACCACCATAGCTCGATTTAAAAAAAAAGACACACAGGTAATGGACAAAATTGCTCTGATGTAAATTTGATTCAAAGTTAGGTACTACCTTTCTTAATTGGCATCTACACCACCGGTCATTTTCAATAAACAGTGTTGATATAAGGTCTAGACTTTATAGGATAGACCTATTGTTCCTGTTCTGATACTAGATTATTTATATGTATGAAAAACAATGGCCATATCTTTGATACAGTATGTATAGTTTTACATATTCATACTGCGGAAAAACACCACGCTTTGAGATTTCTAAGAAAAAAATATTTATGGCTGTTTCTGACAAATTTCATGCTTTATAGTTGTAAGTGGTCGCCAAAGAGGTTACGTGATTGAAACAAGTTGTCTCTGCTATAAATAGGTGTAAAATGCTTATAAAAAATGCAAATTGCCTCTTTGGAAGTCATTAAATCAATCACTTATTTTTTATTAATTACTTTTGCTCCATGGGTGCGAGAGACATGAACAATATGATTATATCGAAAACAATATCTTATTTTGTGGTTAATGTCGACCTCGACATTTTCAGTTAAAAGAATTGTCAGATTTATGTTCTCCATACATGACCGTTCTAAAGATGGATGAGATGAAATCTTCAGAAGACAGAACGAGTAGAATTCCCTTGAATTCTGTGCTTGCAGGCTTCCATAACTTGAAAGAAATTGAACTGTGTTTTAAACAGGTGTGTATAAAATAATATAATAATGATTGTAAAAACCTTAGACAAAGTTATGGAGGATCTATACTTAAATAAGAATATACTTGTAAAATCAATGAGTTGAGTTTGTAGGCTTTAGTTATCCCGACTTAAAAATGGTAAATGTGCGTGCTTTATTGTGCGTTAGACGCACAATGACATGACATGAATTATATCTCTGAAAAAATTACCTACATAAAATATTTACTAATGAAGTGACGAAAAGGCGTGACTATAGCTTTTAGAAATCAGCGTAGTGTCCCGTATTACTAGAATGACCATCAGATATTTGAAGATTGCAAGATTTATTAACTATTTATATCTTCCTATTGGAAGAGAATGAAAAAAACTACATACGCATAGTTTTGGAAAATCGGGAGTCGGAGAAGTGTCTATAAAAATGCGAAAATACAAAACAATCTAAAAGAATTCAAATCTTTGTACCCATAAAGTGCTTTTAATTAAGATAAAAGATTTAAGTTCGTGCAATTCTTTTCAAAGCAAGCCAAGTATGTGTTTTTGTACCTTTGGAAACCCTACAACACAACGTAGGAACTGCCAAACTGGTCACCACACTGGTGGAAACAGGACACCTTAACGCTTTCCTTACACGGTTCTGATATCGAAGGAGTAATCAAAAAATAATAATTAATTTTCAGAGCAAGCCATTTTTGGGCGCACTGAAAGTTTTTTGAAAGGTATCTTTATTTTATTATGAAGCTACTACTGCTTTCCAGTTCATTAGAAAAGTGAAACTGTCGATGTCGGTAGGTTCTTCCAAAATTAGAGATCACTCATTAAAAATTCGAAGCCAAAGTGAAACTGACGCACAAAACCCATTTCACTATCATAATATTTATTATGGAGTCTAATAATCATAATTTCTTCCTCCTCGTATTGGAAGTGAATGAAAAAAACTACATACGCATAGTTTTGGAAAATCGGGAGTCGGAGAAGTATCTATAAAATGGCGAAAAATATAAAACAATCTAAGAGATTTAAATCTCTGTGCCCATAAAGTACTAAAGATAAAAGATTTAAGTTCGTGGAATTATTTTCAAAGCAAGCCAAGTATGTGTTTTTCTACCTTTGGAAACCCTACAACACAACGTAGGAACTGCCAAACTGGTCACCACACTGGTGGAAACAGGACACCTTAATGTTTTTCTTATACGGTTCAGATATCGAAGGATTGATCAAAAAATAAAAATTAATTTTCGGAGCAAGCTGTTTTTGGGCGCACTGAAAGTTTTTTGAAAGGTATCTTCATTTTATTATGAAGCTACCACAGCTTTCCAGTTCATTAGAAAAGTGAAACTGTCGATGTCGGTAGGTTCTTCCAAAATTAGAGATCACTCATTACAAATGGAAACCAAAGTGAAATTGGGACAAACAAAACCCATTTAACTATCATAATATTTATTATGGAGTCTAATGATCATAATTTCTTAAGTCTACTTACTAATTAATAGTTATTATACAAATGCCATTTACATTTGTGTTTATAATTTAGAATTTGTAGTCAGTCAACCACAAAATTTCAAAGGAAGCTAGAAGTGTCTTCGCATTTGGTAATCAAATCTACCGAATGGTAACCAAAATGGATTGTCAAGGTAGTCGCTACTTATTTTAAGTTACACAAAAATCTTCGAAAATGTTTGTCTAAGCTTAAGCAAAACACTAGGTAGAAACAGTAAGGGAAACCCTTATTCTGTTATGATTGCGTGTACAAGCTCAGAATGCGTTGTGGGGTACCTAAATTACAACGACCCACAACTTCGAATACCATCAGAAACACAAAGCGAAACTTGAAATTTTATAATCAAAAATGTAAAACAATGTGTTATATCAAATACCTGCTCACGATTTAGGAAAAAAGTAATTTCCTTTTTATTTTTTATTAGTTTCTGTAAAAACGGGAAAGATATAGCTTCTTTATCATTTCAGGTGTTTAAAATGCCGGTCATTCAAAGTCGGTTTTGGCGATCGCGTGAGAACTCACAAAGAAGTGTGTCAACTCTTAATAATTTACGTCCCGACAGGGGTCCTATAACACGTTTGACGGTGACTAAGAACAAAAATACAAAAAAAATTACCTCAAACGGGAAGACCGCAGACCGCCACGGACGAATTTGTGAGACAAATTTTTTAAGAAACAAATACTAAACCCACTATGGACGTATTCGGGAAAAAATGATAAATTAAAATCTGCAAAAATATACAGGGTGTCCTATTTAAATTAAAAAAGTTGACGGTACTTCCGGTTAAACCGGAAGTACATTAATAGCTAACATAATGTCTTCGGATGCATTAGACGTCACCACACTTGCCTGCAAATTTTCAGCAATATCACTCTTTCCGTTCCAAAGTTATTTGCTTGGTTCCATACTTTATCCCAACCCTGTATACATCGGAACAACAAAGAGATCGGTACAAACTAGAATTTCGAAACACAAATCAGATTGCCGGTTAGGTCAGACAGAAAAATCAGCAGTAGCTAAGCATGCACTCCAAAAGAGTGGTAACCACAACATAAAATTTGGCGAGATACAGGTTCTGGCTACGACCTTCTCTTATTACGCCAGATTCGCCATTCGAGATTTATAAACATAAGAACAACTTCAACAACAAAGAAGAAGCATATAAGCTTAACAGAATATGGATACCAGCCTTAAGAGACGCAAAGATTCTGAAACGTGCAGGAGTTCCAGAGGCATCGGCGGTACACAGCGCAGCCGCCCCCACTCCGCATCCGGGGAATATAAGTGCAAACCGTGTGACGAGGTCTCTCGGAACAGGCCGAACAGGTGACACCAGCTTCTGATAGTGCCGACCACTCGTATTACTGAAATGTCAAACAACGAAGCGCGCCAACGCCAAGGCGGCGGAGCCTGTCGATGCTGGCCGAACCGGGGAAGAGGAAGGTGGGGCCGACGGGTTTTCGTACCTGAAGTACGAAACTTGTGCCGCCAAAAGTAAAGGGCCGCAGCAGATAAACAAGAAGTACGTCTATAAAGTACTTATGGACGACGACGATGAGCGTAAAACGTTCCATAACTTTATGGAATTGAGGGATTTCGCCACTAAAAGCAGCGGCTAGATATTCCAATTCCAGCCCCCGACCTCCCAACGGCGAGCAGATTCCGAAAGCTCGTTGAGTTTGTTTTTGCGGGAACGAACGTGAATATAGGAATATATTCACCCCCAAGAAGACGGGCCAATGAAGCCAAGGAATCATCGCAAACGAACGAAAGGAACAGGCAGAGGAGCAATACAGAAGCTGTAATAGTCTCTGCGAAAGACATGGATTACTTGCAGCTGCTGAGGAAAGTCAAAGAGGAGGCGAAGAAAAGCGACCTCCAGATGACTGTTCAAACCATCAGGCAAACAAAAAATGGAGAACTATTGCTCACGCTTCCGAAGATGGGTGGGGGAGCTGAGAAACTAAGAGATGCTATTGGAAAACTTCCAATAGAAGGAATCCACACCAGGCATTCCGGGAGAGTTGCCCTGCATGAGCGAGGCATAGATGGTGCTACCTCCGGAGCAGAAGTGGAAAGCGCGCTTCGCGAGATAGTTAACGGCGGAAGCGACGACTTACAGGTAAAAGCCTTGAGGCCTACAAGAAATGGCAATCAGGTAGCCACTGTCCTCCCTTCAAGGAAACTGGCTGATGAATTGGCCAGTAAGGGTCGTTTCAAGCTGGGGATCGTGATGTGCACAGTCCAAGAAAGAGTCTCTATCGAAAAGTGCAGAAAGTGCTGGGGCGTCGGCGTCGGGCACAAAGCCAGCACATGTAGGGGAGAAAATAGGCAGAATTTATGCCTAAATTGCGGCAAGACGGGGCACAAGAAGGCCGAATGCAAAAGCCCGGCATTCTGCCCAATATGTGCTGTCGAAGGACACAGAGCAGGTTCTTTTGCCTGCCCTGTATACAAAAAGGCATTAAAAGCCAAACAAAAGAGAAAACCGCGGACGAAACCTTTGAAGTCCGTAGCGACCGAAGGCGATCTCTCGGACTGCGAGGCAGAAACTATGGAACAGTAAATGGTGACGATACTTCAAGCTAACTTATACAGGTCACGTGCAGCGCATGACATGGCTCATGCGCTGGCCATGCAGAAGAACATTGACCTAATATTAGTATCGGAGCCAAATCGGAAAATCTGCAGTCAATCCAGGTGGTACACCGACAACAACAACGGCGTAGCGGCGTATATTCGAAATAGGAATATCGTCGTAACTTCGGTGGTTAGTGGAGATGGCTATATACGCCTAAACCTGGATAAATTGACGATCTTCTGTTGTTACTGCTCTGCAAATATAAGCATGGAGACATACGAAAAGTATATGGAGTCGCTCTGGGACGGTGTAGCTACGGCGGGCCGAGACGTTCTTGTTCTTGGTGATTTAAATGCTAAAGCTGCAGATTGGGGGTCACCAATCACAGATAAAAGGGGGAGAGTCCTATGCGAGTGGATAGCGGCGATGGATATGGTAGTGTTGAATGATGACTTGCTGCCTACCTTCTGCAGAAGAGATTCGAGTTCGTTCATCGACGTCACTCTAGCATCGCAGGAGGTAGCTAAGTGCATTCAAAGGTGGAAGGTCTTGGAAGACGAAACTTTGAAACGCCTTTTGTTGATGTCAGCAAATTCCAAGAGGCACTTACCCGTAGACTTGAGTCCTTGCATACCATGGAAAGCGTCACTGAACAGCGGTACACGAGGCTGATACAAGCCGTTCTGAAAGAAAGTACCATAAAAAGGGGTGCAAAGACCGCTAAGGTACCGTACTGGTGGAAATCGGAAATCGAATCTGCTAGGGCGGACTGCCTTCAAGTACGGCGTAAGCTGTCGCGCACACGACGTGGAAACCACCAGCCTCAAGCAGCCATAAATGCACTACAGGAAGAATACGCCGCCAAGAAAAAGCTGATAAAAGGTCTGATCTGTACCTCAAAATCCAAACACTGGAAAGAACTATGTGAAGACTTAGAACAGGACATCTGGGGTGAAGGGTACAAGTTGGTCACCAAAAGGATGATCAAGCAGTCGTCACCGTGTCTACTAAGTAACGAAAGAAGGGTAGAGATAGTGAGAGAGCTCTTCCCAAGTACTTCAGAAGCTTGGGAGACGGACAGCACCGAAAAGAATCCGGAGATCTTTACGGTGGAAGAGATTAAGGCGGCTGCGGGGAAGATGAAAAATGGTAAAGCTCCTGGGCCAGATGGTGTCCCTCCGGAGGCCATCAAGGTGATAGCATCTACAGCACCACAGCTTCTATCAGGTCTTTTCAACCACCTTCTGAGTACGCAAACCGTACCAACGGCGTGGAAAAGGGCCGACGTGGTATTGCTTAGCAAGATCGGAAAACCGCCAGAGCTTTCCTCTTCATACAGGCCAATTTGCCTGCTAGATACCATCAGAAAGCTGTACGAAATCCTGATAAAGCAGAGGCTCAAGAAAGAGATCGAAAAGGCAGGAGGAAACGGTAACAAGGATTGCGGAAGGTACCAAGAAGAAATGGTGTGCGCTGGTGACGCTGGATGTCCGCAATGCTTTTAATACAGCCTCGTGGAGCATGATTATGGAGGAACTAGGAAAGCTGAAGATTTCAAAATACCTAAGGAATCTTATAAGCAGCTACCTAGACTCCAGATCAATTTGCATTGCCGGAACTGAAATCTCTATGACAATAGGGGTGCCTCAAGGATCTGCTTTAGGGCCGTTACTCTGGAACATCCTGTATGATGGGGTGCTGAAGCCTTCGCTGCCCAGAAGCGTAAAGACGGTAGCATACGCCGACGATCTGGCACTTGTTATCGTGGCAAATGAACAGGCAGAGCTGGTTCATAAAGCCAATGCATCGCTGTGCAAGATTGACAGATGGATGTGCGATCACAAGCTTAAGTTGGCTCCTGAGAAAACAGAGGCAGTTATAATGCGCGGCCCAAGGAGCAAGAGAGCTAACGTGGTCTTCCAACTAAAGGGGGTGCAGGTCACACCAAGCAAGTCCATAGTGTACCTCGGAGTCACGCTGGATAACGAGAGGTGTTATGGAGAACACCTTAAACGAGTAGTGACAAAGGCTGAGAAGAAGGCAGCAATACTTTCGCGACTGATGCCAAATGTAGGAGGGCCCAGTAGCAACAAAAGGGCACTACTGTGCCAGGTTGTACAGTCGATCGTCCTATACGGAGCTCCTGTGTGGTGTAAAGCCACGAAAAGGAAAATGTATCAGAAGGTCTTAGACTCCTTGCAAAGAAAGTATCTGCTGAGGGTGGCCAGTGCTTATCGCACGGTATCCACAAGAGCCTTGCAAGTTATAACGGCGATACCACCATTATACTTGCTGGCCGAAGAGAGGACACTGATCCGCCATGGTGAAGTAGGCAATGCGATAAGCCGCGCTGAAGCTAAAAGGCTGACAGCAAGTAAGTGGCAAAGCATATGGAACGAGACCACTGATGTCGGGCAGTGGACGAAACGACTAATACCGTCGATAAAAGAATGGGCGGAATGCAGTCATCGGCAGACGTCCTATTTCCTAACGCAGGCACTATCTGGGCACAAGCCTTTTCGAGTGTATAGGAAACGGATAGGACGGGTGATGGACGAAAGATGCTTGCACTGCGAGGCGGAAGATAGGGCCGAGCATGCCCTGTTTCTGTGCGACCGATGGGGGCCGTACAGATAGGAGGCAAGTCAAAAACTGGACGGGGAGCTGACCCCAGAGACTATGGTCCCGCTTATGTTGTCCAGCGTAGAGGCATGGAACATCATACATGAGATGGTCAACAAAATACTCTCTGTAAAGGAGAAAGAGGAGCGGCTTCAAGGATAAATGAGGACTGGAAGTTATTCATAAATGTGTTTTAATCATTGCCTCATCTTGCACTGCGAAGAATGTCGTTCACGATGATGCCCGGTGCAGATGGAGATATAACATCAGAGGTAAGGAAGAGGGAACGGGTTTTAGCCGGTCGGGTCGTGATGACATGTCGGATGGACGTGGTTGCGCCCATTGGACATGTGATCAGAGGACTCAAGCTGGTTCAACGTCGGGCGGGCAGACTCTCTGTCACACTTCCGAGTGTGTGAGTGTTTTCTGTCCTTGCGACCAAGCCGATTTCCTAAACCCTCTATAATAAAAAAAACAACGGGTCTGAAGACAAAGTGTGGATTCAGAGTATTGTATCAATAGATAATAGTAGTAGTAGTAGTAATTACACCAAAAAAATAAGCAGTTTGTTAAAATATTTTTGATGTTGATTTTGGTATATAGGTATTTAGAAAAATCTAAGTGGTTGCAGTGAGTATTCATACATCTTATGAAAATAGAAAATGGTCAGATCTTTAACAAATCGCTAGCATTTGCTAGCATTTATCTATACCTATATTGGTTTGAAACAACCTATACTAAATCACAATCTCTAATATTCATACTTGCCCCTATTTGCCCCTTACGTCTATTTTTGGAGACCTAAATGTACTTTCCAAAATGAAGACCTCTTCAATACATGGCATCAAGAAAATAATAAACATGAAAAAATGTCTGCAGTTTTAAGCCACATTTGTAATAAATTTGACAATAATGGCCTTGCCGAGAAAAATCTAAGCGGTTGCAGTGAGTATTCATACATCTTATGAAAATAGAAAATGGTCAGATTATTAACAAATCGCTAGCATTTGCTAGCATTTATCTATACCTATATTGGTTTGAAACAACCTACTAAATCACAATCTCTAATATTCATACTTGCCCCTATTTGCCCCTTACGTCTATTTTTGGAAACCTAAATGTACTTTCCAAAATGAAGACCTCTTCAATACATGGCATCAAGAAAATAATAAACATGAAAAAATGTCTGCAGCTTTAAGCTACATTTGTAATAAATTTGACAATAATGGCCTTGCCGAGAATCTTATGCGACAAACAGAGGAAAAGTGAGAAAATTCTGTTCCAATTTTTGATGACCTACCATGCTTGCTGCTTTAACTAACAACATTGTTTCATGCTGCACCAGCTATATATTTGTAGCGTCTGTTCTTTTCGAACGCAACAATATATTTCAATATGATCGGTCTTCCTGGTGGTTTTGTGATTTTATATACTTTTGGCGGTTTTGAGAAGCTTTTGAGTGTAGCCAAGATTGATGCCTTTGTTTGGATCTATAAAAGTCTATTACTATCTTTTCATCTCTGTGGGAGATTAGAACAAAATTTGCTTATGAATGAATGAATGTCATCATTGTCAAATCTACTAAAAATTTTGCTTAAAACTCATCTCAAACAACGCGGACGTATTTCAAAATTAATTTTTGTTTTTGTTCATTTGGTATGTTGTCAGTATATCGTGCACAAAACTTACTCAAAATTAAAATGTAGCGGAAATCGTTTTTGAAGTAAAAAAGTCTTAAAATGTGTGTTAAATGCACCTATCGAACTTTAATTTTAATTTGTATATACCAACCTAACACCAACTCAAACCTCTGCGAAGTACCTGAAAGTATGATAGTATCTGTAATATTGCGTAAATAAATCAATAATTAGGTAGGGAGGTAGGAAAAACAGAAAACGGGTTTATACTTGGAGCTGATAAAATCTGATTCGCACAAGAGCGAACACCCCCCATAGGATCGACCCTGCGTGGACATGAAATGATGGATCAATTAAATACAAATATATTCATATATATCTACGTGAAACAAGAACTCTATGTATGACGATTTTAGTATAATAACATAATGCGACAAAAATTACATAATTTTCATCGTTGAAATAGGTATAGGTAATAACTTTCACTCGCGAAGCTCATCAAGTTCTAAAGGATGAAGTGTCGATTTTTTCCGACATAGATATACCTATCTGTACTCAAATACTTACTGCAAGAAGTCCATATATGAGGACTTTAATATAATTGCGTGACTTCGGGTGCACTAAAGAATTTACGGAAACAGTGATCTGGATGCGGATCGATCGGTATCAGCTCAATCGCCTTTTTAGTGGGATTTATGATTCCGTGGATTAAACGAACATCAAACAACCAAAAGGTTGGATTAAAAACACAAAACAACTGCTTAACAAAAACAGCTATTGATCTAAATAACCCAATCGTGATCATTTACCGTACAAGAGTGAACTGACCCTGTTTCTGACTGATCCTAGATCACTTTCCAAACGTCAGGATCAGTGATCCTTGTGATCGGGTAAACCCGATAATAGTTTCTGTAAAGGCCTTACGCCTTAAATTGCACTACTCTCACTAACATGATGTATCTTTTAGACATATCTGAGTGACAACTTTTCATGGGGAGCTCTGAATACCTCAAATCAAGACATAATCCTCCTTGCTAAGGGTTTAGACAAATTGAGACTTCAGATACTAAGGTGAGATTCATATCACACTTGTAAAAGATCAAAGTACACCTTTCTCAAAGAATCTGTATTGTACTAAAGGATCTGTATGCAAAGTTATACATATAAGCAGGTAGGAAATATTGGTTCAGTGCGGATCTTTAAATCTAAAAAGGATAAAGCTGACCTTTGGAACACTAGCGGAAGCAAATCTCGTTTTCACTTTACAAAGAAATATAGTTATAGGTATGCAGCCTCTTTTCTACTTAGTTTGAGATTTTCCAAATTTTTTGCAAAGCAGTATATCACCAGTTTATAGACTAGCAAAAGTTTTGAAACCATACTAAAAGACGTCTTAACATTTTTTTATATGTACAAGTAAAGTATACTTTCTCGGAGTTATTTTTAAAAATGAATGTTCTGGCAAAATCTTTCGATACAGTTGACCACAAAGGTCTTAACCTTATTGTCGAAAACTACGGTATACGATAAACGTAAACAGATGTATGAATTACTTGTCAGATATTTAACAAATAGACAACAAACTGTAACAGCCACTTCTATATATCTACAGTATATCGCAAGGGACAGGACTAGGGCTATTACTTATCAGCATAAAGCTAAATAGTTTAATGACTGCCAATACAGATGGACGCTAAAACCTAATATAGTTGCCTTATTTAGCATGACGCTCGACTTCCACAAGACAAACTATATCTACTCATATAACACGTACTCTTTAGGCAGAAACTTTCTATTTCAGAATTCATGAGCAGTAGATAATCAGGAGTTCTCTTAGATAGTTACGTCAAATAGAATTCGCACGCGGATTATCCTATTAAAAAAATGGCTTTTCCGTAAATAGATTATTCTGTCATCTATCTATGGATAAATGCTAATTTTATACTTGCTACGCACGTGTTCATGGTCATATACAATAGTGTTGTAGAATAGGGCGCTAAAATTGAAAATATAATATGGACAAATGTCAAACAATTCAACGACCCGTAATACGAGATAATATATACAGAGCTTTTTTCTGTCGCTAACGGTTTATTTATATAAAGATATACCATAATCGCTTGAAATAAGTACATATACGATACAAGCTCAAAGTCACGTATTTCCTAGCCCAAAGTGACTACCAGACAGCTTAAAAAATCACTTTTTTGGATGATTGATTTAAAACGTAATACCAGACCCTACCACAAGTTTTAAAAATGTCTTTTTGGTACTAGGTATTTATTGTACTTTATTTTAAGTATCATATCTTATTTTATAGAATGGTAACTTGTAAATAATTAGCTGTTTTTCTTCCGGTCATGCCTCTGATCAAAACTCTCTTGCGGACTGTACGACTGCTTTTAGACATACTACATACAGTTAAATACGTGACGACACATCAACCAAGAACTTGAATTATCCAGAGGTGCACAAATACCTATTACCATTGATTAACGGATCTATTACTCATATACCTTCTTTATCTTTTAAATTATCAGTATGATACATATTTCCTGTTTCTTATATGGAATTAATATGAATAGGTATGTTATAAATGTATAATACAACGACCGAATCCTTATTCATTTATTCTTCACATGTATTCAGTAACTGGACATTTGTAGATATAAATAGTGATTAAGTTGTTTTTTTCAGAATCACTAATTCAGATATTAACTGTGAAAAGATAATTCTAATACTAAAATCACTATTGAAACATCCGCTTCGCATTTTGGACCTTTCTCACTGCAAAATTGGAAACAAAGGAGTTTTGGCCATTGCAAGGTTTGCATTGGAAGTGCCAGTTGAAGAAATGTTTCTGATTAATAACAGATTTAGTAAGTAAATATTTTGATACAAACCCTGGACTTTATCCTCATGCAGGGAAAACGTTCCAATAATCTACCACTGAACCGTAGCAGTGGTGGATATATCATTTTTCAATCTCCTTATTGATGTATCCAAAACAGCACCAAACTTATAAGGTTTTGCCTTCATTGTAGGCATCAAGTAGTAAGGGTGGCTGGTGTGACATCGACTCTCTTAGTGCATTTAACATCGGAGTGCCCTAGAGGTCGATTCTGGGGCCCATTTTATTTTTGATTCACATAAATAACCTCCACTCTTTGCTGGTGACACGACGGTTTCCTATGCTACTGATGACCTCGTAAAGGTTCTTGCTGAATGCAAAAAAGACAAGCCGTATTGTATTTCCCATGAGAGGTCTGTCTGATGTAGATGGTACCTCAGAAGCTAATTTTGTTTGTCTTTTGATGCTAGCCTAGGAGGAAGTCGTATCAGTCGTAGTTTTGTGTTTCAGCTGACATATTGCGAACCGCAATTTGCTATTTTCCATACACATTTGTCTTACGCAATCCTTTCTAGGGGACACTCGGCTGGAATACTTAGGGTATTTGACTATTTGCCTTACAGAGAAAGCCTGTAAGGCAGTGCCGGATCTAGGGGGGGGCAAGCCGGGGCCTATGCCCCGGGCGGCAATTTAAGAGGGCGGCAAACTCAACTCATCATTTAGGTAATTAACTTTGACAAATTTTGTGCAAAAGGGATGAAGCTATATTTGGAATCTCTCTTGCCAGTCGTAGAACTCGTAGATCGTCAATCGAGATAATAATTATGTGCAGTTTGTTTGTGTTTACTATTTAGATTTACAGTAAATTGAAGGTAAATTCACAGCCAAGATGGATCACAGCAAAAAAAAACCCGGTGCGTGATCTACTCGTGATCGGCAGGTTCGCTTATAGACCAGTGCATATGTGTAAATTGTGTGTTATAATTTGGCAAGTCAACAACCCCAAGACCAAGACTGACTCAACTGACTGGAAAGCAGACCCAGATATGCGATGTCAAGTGCTCATTGCCTAAAGGTAATTTCCATAGGTCTATCATATGGGCGCCCTTGACAATTGGACAGCTCTATTCAGTAGTCATATTAAATTTCATAATTGCACTGGAGTATACGTGGCGCGTTCGTACTTCATAGACATCAGCGCAGGGCGTCGAATACCGATGTTTTCCAGAGCCTCACTATAGTTAAATTTCACATTGCATGATACCTCCGCTAGCGGTAAATCGGCGCAAACAATGTTGTCACGCGCTTATATAACAAAATCGTAAGATCCCTTAGATGCTCAGCTAACGAATAGATATTACTGTATGCTTGATTGTATGCATAATCTGTGAGCAAATATTCAACAGTGTTTCTCAATTTTCTATTATTTGGAGTCAAACATTAATTGCAATCCTTAATTTCTAATATGCCTAATCCACGTCCAATCATACCAACGGTAGCACGACTGCTGAAACATACGTACACTTGGCAACAGCGCTTGAAATGGCGGCATGCGAGCTCTCGGCGTTGCCCCTTTGTGCAGGTCCTTTAGCCATAGCTTAGAGATCGGTACAGGCATGCACACGCATACTGTGGGAAGCTATAGATGTGCGAGTGTACTCAATATATTCGCACTCAGAACGTTCATCGCAGACTTGTACTGTCGCATATCTGTGCGAACTCAAGTCGCTTGATCCATTCGGTATCGTGATAAAAATTTCTGAGGAGCAAAAAAACCGTAAATTAGAGCACCAACGCACATGTATGTTTCTTTCATGTTAATCAAAAAACCGACACCAGTTTTAGGCTCACACCATGTCGCTTATCTATTTTGCGCGATGTGACGCATTGTGAGAGGGGCCATGAAATCACAGCAGTTTCGCAGCAATTACGCACGGTTTGACAATGCCGCAAGATCCGCCGAGGGTCCGGCTTGCCGCTTCGCGGTGGCCGCCCGTTTAGATTTGACGCGCCAGTCTTAGTCAGGTGCGTAGCGATATAGCAGGTGTGGTAAGTTATTCTTGAAGTTTGCGCGGGAAATTAGACGATACAATTAATAACAATGCAGCAAGGCACATCGGTTAGCAATACAGCATCCAAACGACATGTTTTATCAACCGGTGAACGCAATATAGTGAAGAATGTTTACGATGGTGTACGTACACGATTTCCTGAAAGGCCGGTGAAGGAAATCGTTAAACTTTGCAGCGATCTGACTAAGGTCTCAGTTGCAACAATTTTCAGAATTTTGAAGGAAAAGAAGCGCGACGTAGTATTTGTGGTAAAATCACTTAAACAAAAAAGAGGAGTTAAAAAGATTGTTTTGGATGGTGACGTGAAAAATGCGATTCGTCGAAAAGTCCATTCATTTTATCTCCGTAATGAACTTCCAACGATAAAAAAACTACAACAGGAATTACAAAATGATGAAAGTCTGCCAAAGATATCTCGTCGGGTATTATTGAGAACATTACGCGAAATAAATATCAGATATGTTCAAAATACATATTAGGCGAAATAATAATCCTGTATTTTTTGCCTAGTTGTCATATAGAAACAGTTTTTTTTGCTCTTCAAAATTGTGAACCCCCCCCCCCGAAAATACTTGGCGAAATAATAATCCTGTATTTTTTGCCTAGTTGTTATATAGAAAGAGTTTTTTTTTTGCTCTTCAAAATTGTGCAGGCAACCAAAACCCCCCCGAAAATACTTTCTGGCTACGCCCGTGGCTGGATCCATGCTTTCCTGGATGTCTTATGTCTATCAGTTAGTGGACATCTGATTGCTGAAATGATGGAGATGATAAAGGTAAAGATAAATATTGATGAGCGAGGGGGGGCGGCATTTTTCAGTTTTTGCCCCGCCTAAAAAAAAGTGAAGATCCGGGGCTGCTGTAAGGATGATCATTACTGTAGAGCTATGTGTGTAAGGCTGCGTTTAGTGACTGAGCCATGCGTGCATATATTGGAGTGTTTGATGTATATGAGACAGAACATCTATCTGTACCAAACTCATGAAAACATTCATACTCATAACGCTCGTTTTCAGAAAATTTAATTCCTGCGTACTGGCGGGTAGGAAAGTATCAGGATGGACCAAGATACCGGAGCATAAAATTGCGTAATGCTCTTCCTGATGATGTTAAGATTGTTACACAAAAATATTTTAAATTTATAGTAAAAAATTATCTGTTAAGGGGCCTGGGTACACACAGTTATTTGCCATGTAAAACACGGATTCCCATTTCGAACAGAACTCACTTGTTTTTCAAACTACATACACAGTATTTCAGAAGGTGATAGCTAAGACCTTAAGGAATGACAATAATAGCAAATTTTTCAAAAAAAATGATTAGTGTGCAAAAAAAACTCGCAATGCAAAATCACACAACCTTCAAATTTCTGTAATTTAAAAACCAAACACCATATCAAAAAAAATCCACCACAGTGACAGTGCGCAAGCTTTCGTCTTCAATTTGCCTTTTTAATCGTTACTATAAGTTCAAAGCTGACGTCAGTAGCTTCGAAATGCGAATTGCGAAGTTCATTTTTATGGTGACCTTTGGACCTTACCTTTGAAACTTTTGACCTTACCTTTGGATTTTTAAACTTATCTCCCCTCAACTTAGACACACAATGGGGAAAGGGAATAGGTGGCCACTCCTCCTCGCTAACACGGGAGTACGTATTTTCTTGAATTCTCAATTTCGCGCGCTATACCCTAGACCCTTAAAGCAAGCCTTTTACTCCTTTAGTAAATTTTAGTGATTTTCCTATGTTGTTTCATGTGGTTTTTAATGTGATTTTGAATGTTGATATTGACTGATGTCTTTTGATATGTATTATATTAGCTGTGTTATTTGATTAAAATGCCAATATTGTCCCTGCTATTACTGTTGGCGTGTGTAACCTGGTTCGGTATTCACATTAATAAATTATCTATCAATCTATCTATCCATCTATCTATCTGTTTGAATTCGTTTCTGGTGGTTTTAGGTTACAAAGGTGCAATTGGTCTAGCATACATCTTTACACAGCTGTCGTGCAAAATTTCCAAACTGGATATAAAGCTGAACTGCATTTTGGACGAGGGAGGTGATATTTTGTTTAAGAGTTTAACAACTCAAGGAAGAAGTTTGAAATATCTTTCTGTAGCAGGCTGTCGAATCACCAAGACTGACTTTTTGAGCAAAATGGTGGCTGTTAACGAAACTTTAGAGGAGCTAGATATTTGCAACAACAACATGAGCGAGGTAAATGATACTGATGATGTGTTTTTTAGTTTAAGCCATTTCTAGTGACTATCCTTGAGCATAAGCAGCATAATAGATATTTTTATGCGCAATGAAGTATATCCAGAATCTGAAATTTTTCCTTAATGCGCAAACGAAATTTTTCATCATTATAACAAATGTTCATAGAAAACACACATATAGAAAACTGTTTTTCCAAATTACTCTTTTGTCAGATGAAAGCTTTAGGATCCATGGTATTTTTTCAACCTTGGCTTACATCATAAGCCCCAAAATCGCTTTTATTTCGATCCTTTCGTCTTCAGCAAAATACATTTATAATAAAAACAGCTGGATTGCGGATGTGAAGTGAGAAACTTGTATTCCCTACATTTTGAGCTACAACCCTGCATCCGGAACTAGAATAGAGGATTTTCATCATCTGCCCAAAAATCGTTAAAAGACCAGATGAATGCATTCTCCCGAACATAGTTTGTATATGATATAATATAGTATATTAAAGTACAAGAAATAATATGAAATCATAAATAAATAGATGGAAATAAGTAGGTACTAGTAAGTAAAATGTTCTGACAAGAGAGACCGAATAGCGCGGTGGTGGCTTTTCAATACAGACGTCCGGGGTTCAATCCACAAGCTAGATGACTTTTTTTCACCTAATCATACGGGATGATAAGTAAGATAAGGTAAGAAATAACTTTTTGTGATACTGATACTAGCTAGAAAAAACTTTTAAGAAATAACTGTTTGTGGAAACCGAAAGCTCTTTTTACATACAGAGTACAGCTGCAGCCTCAACAAACTCATGTCCTTTTTCAAAACTTTACGAACCACCACTTGCGTTTGTCTTCGTCCACTTGAAGGCATTTTATAGATCCACCGTACTAGCCATGCCAATAATTATCTTGCCACTAAATCACATTTCCGTTTTGTTCTGTTCTGTTTTAATAAACGTAATTTAATTTTGGTAATCGATAAGATTAATGTGTTTGTACACCAATAAGTCTGTTGAAGATGTTTATTTCTCTGTGTTATATAGGATCGGTTGATAACTACACACTGCAGAATTTTTGCTCAGAAAATATTTTGACTTTTGTTAAATGAGACACGCTCTATATTATTCCATATTTAGATTCTACTGATGATTCTCGTTCCTAAAATATAAGACATTCAAAAGTTATGACCATTTTTGTATCCAAATCGCTATCAAATGAACTACTGAACGACTGTGTTTTAAAAATTATTGAATCAAGAATTATTTTTTTTACATGGGAAGATAAAAAATATCCTCTAATTTTAACATAGTCTGTAAACAAGTCGCCGACGCATATCTATATACAGGGTGAGATAGAATGCAAAAACTAGATAATACTATCGAATTTTACTTTTATTTAACGAACAGCTAAATTATAAAGCCATAATATTATTTGATGAATGAATTGTCAAGATAATATAAGTCAAGTATGCCGAGGAAATAATTTTATAGACGTTATCCATAATTATCTATTAAGTAGGCAGTTTTCATAACCTGCTCAATGATTTCGTACTATGTGAAAACCCAGCTTTAAAAATTAATTTTTCCATGGAAGAACAAACAGAGGGTATTTAGGAGAATCTTTGAGAAATTGCCTACTTGCCTCTAGAATATAAATATCAACTATCAACAGCGATATGCAGAACGGGAGCCTTCGAAAGGTTGAAGAATCGTTTTATTCGGACTGAGTCTGTTGATATTTCATAGCCTACCTGATAGTTCTGCTTGATAATTATGCATCACGTCTATAAATTTGTTTCCTCAGCATACTTGACTTACGTTATATCGATAATTCAGGTTTTTGACTTCATCAAATACTATTATGGCCTTATATTTTAGTTGTTCGTTAAATATAAATAAAATTCAATAACACTTTCTCAAAAGAAATAAATTTCAGTACACAAATTGAAGGTATATTTAAAATTTGCAGAAAAATCGAAATATCTCAGAAATTGATGATGGTAAGTATATGAAATGCTATACAAATGTGAAAGAGCAAATCTAGTTTTTGCATTCTAGCTCACTCTGTATATAAATATGCGTCGTAGAGTTTTTTTACAGCCTGTGTTAAAGCTAGATAATATGTTTATCTTTTCATGCCAAAAACATAATAATAAATTAATTTTCAATATGCAGTACGTTAATTTGGCAGCGATTTGAATATAAAAATGGTCATAGCTATCGAAATACCCTGTACAATACCTTATATTTTGAGATCGGAAATTATTGGTAGAATCTAAATACGTTATGTATCACCCTGTATAAATCAAAATATTTTCTGAGCAAGGAGCATATCCTTGGCTACAACTTTTTCACTATCTTCTGCAGTAAGTAGAGTTATCGACCGATCCGGTACTAGAGACTCACCCTGTATATAGAGATGTACGAGGACATATCATAGAATAACGAGACTGATGACAATTAAATACTTCAAAACAAAACAAAAGCGTGGGAGCTCCATTGATATAAGGAGTTAAAGCTATGTGTTCTTATCGCTTCCGCAATATGAGATGCAGAAGCTCTAAAACCAGCAACTTCAACTACTTAAATCCCCTTCCGTTGCCTGTGCTGTTGTCTTATTAGAGCCGCTATGAAAGGCACCTTAGTGTGGAACAAATGCCCAGTTGTTATTCTTCGTTTGATTTCCATGAATTGCTAGGACCATAAGTGATCTGTGAATGTAATGCGTGTGCTAGATTAACAAATGGATACTCGATAAAAAATAAAGCATTCGTGACTGAATGAGTTGAATACCCCAAGCCATTAAACAAATAACTCCTTAAATCAAGGCGCGCCGAGTAAGAAGATTTTGCTTTACACCACTCACAACGCGCATTTATGGGGGCAGCCTTACTTCCAGTCTGAACGGACCATGGAACTCCCTGTACAAGCGGGGATATGTGCAATCTCCCTCATGTGACTGTGGTGCGCACCACCAGACTGTAAACCATATCACGAGGGACTCATAGAGTCATAGATCATTCCCTGGAGGGACTGTGAACTACGACGGAGCCCGGGAAGGCTTCCTCACAGCCACACCATTGGCGCTGAACTGGATAAAACTACTGGACGTCAACCTGTAAATGTAACGGCAATCGACCTATGACTCACTGATGATCGCTAATAAACGTGAAACAGCTGTCTGCGTACTGGTAGATTGACGGAGATATAGAGCAACCCTCGTATATCGACTTTCATATGCAGCACCATATAGAAACCGCGCTCTGCTGGTGGCCAAGTGGAAGCGCCGTGGCGTTCCACCAAGAAGTCTGCTGCTATTTAGCAGCGATTTTCTTTGGTTTGCCGTTACCTTCGGGTACCAGATGGCGCACCGGCAGATCTTTTCTGTCGCCTGCTCTCACACGCTTCACATGTCTGGTAGACATGAAAAATCTGATGCTCTCTATTTCCGTCAATCGACCTATGGCGCAGTGATGATCGCTAATAAGCGTGAAACAGCGGTCTGCGTACTGGTGGATTGACGGAGATATAGAGCAACCCTGCTCGTAAATCAAGGATACTTTCTCCAAGCTTAGTAATTTGTTCTACTACTAACCAATCCCTCGGCGCTCATGACACATTAGCAGCGATACAATCTACAATCTATACAGATTTTAAGCAAATTAAGACATTACATATTCTTTTATACATGAACCCCTCCCTAAGGTCACCATGAACCCCCTCCATGGTCAACGGCTAGCTACGGCCCTGATCTCCACCCTCACAGTCGGGTAAACGGAAATAAGCCTAAAGCGGCGGCCACACACAGCGACTTGCCTGCATATTATAGTTTGTGCAAACAAGGCGGTATACCGCTGAGTGTCCAAGGGGCGGATTTAGGATCTTCTCTATGGGGGGACGGACGGCGCTCTTCTGAAGAGCAAAAAAAAGCTCTCAAACTTTTGCTATTTATATAATAAATGGTCCGTGTTTCCATTACAGGTAGACCTAGGGGGGGCAGTGCTGCCGCGGTCTGGAGAGCAAAAAATAATCTTAACTTTTGGTATTTATATAAATATCGTTGCTTCCGTAGAGCTCTAGAGGGGGGCAGACGCCCCCCTTGCCCCTCTCTACCTAAATCCGCCACTGGAGTGTTCACACCATTCGGTAAGCTCGCGCAAACCTCATTTCAGTGACATTTGTTGAACAGATTAGAGCCCACATATCGAAAAAGTAATAGGGACATGTGACGAATTGTTCTTATTAAATGCATTCTTGAACTGTTTATTGGAAAATGGAGTACAAAGTGGTTCCTAACACGTAATTCCATGTGAATTTCTCTTGATTTAATTTTCCATAGCCATGGTAATGAATGATACAAATGAATACATTCTGTGGGGTAACTTCGTACGTCTGCTATTATTTAATAATTCTGAAGCTGACTATTTCAGATAGGAGCTGATATCCAAAACTGAACCCTATGCTTCTGTCCACACACAGAGACTTTACCATGCAGACCAGTTTGCGCAAACCAAACCTTCCAGCAGACTGAAATTTGCACAAGCCGCTCTTTTCGGTTTGCGCGAGCTACCATCTTACCATCCACACGCAAAGGCTTCCCGATACAGACTTGTTTGCACAAGTAAGTACGAGGTAAAGCATGCACGTGTGGCTGGGGTTTAAGTCTACATTATTGCTATATCAACTGAATATGCACTTTTAATCATTTTGAAAGTTTCAGTTGGTGCCGTTGGTGGATATTTCAATAATTAATTTATAACAAACATTAAATCAATGCGTGCTTGAGAGAATCTACATTAAAGATGAGGCTTTCATGTCTCATTTTGTGTGTTACATAATATTCTACCTTTGAAAGAGGTTACAGCACCAGTCTCGTTCTATATTGATTTATTCTCGTATACAAAAATAAATGCATAATCTTTATATAAACGGCGCTTCAGTTTTCTTTCTTTTTACATTTTGGACCCTTCTGCAAATGGTGTATCCTATTGTCTTTTCATAGTGTTAATCATAGTGTAAACATAATCATGAACCGCCAATCTATCGGAATCTCGCTACAGATGTCATTAGTTTATTTGCTTTTTGTTTTCCATCCAGCCTATGCAAGTGGGATTTTGTACACGTGATGATTATACATATTGGGAAAAAACGTACAATAATTTATTGTTAATTATGAAAACAATGTATCTGTTATGGAAGGTAAACATCCGCATTTCAACGCACCTGATATGAGATGTAAAGATGATTTCATAAAGTTGTTTTGAAATATTTCGGAGCATCTAAGAGGAATTAATTAAATAATAAATGAATACTATACTGACATATCGGTTTGTCTTATAAGCAAAGAACAGCATCAAAATCAAGATCCAAGAGCAAACGGTAAGAAAACCTTGAAGAATGTGAAGATTTTAGTATAGAGAGCATCTTTCAGATTTTTGTCTGAAACGTGTAATATCCGGCTGCATCTGAAATTATATCGGTGGACCTTTAAAGCCCTTTCCAATGTATGAAACCGTCAAAAGCAGCACTTAGCGAACAGTGGCGGCTGATACTGATACTGATACTGATACATAAACCGCCCAGAAAAATGAAAATAAATATATAGTCATCATTCAGTGCTTTATTCCTTTATTATTTAATATTTTTACGTTACATTGTTATACGACTATACATCTAATATGCTACATCAAACCAATAATGGAGCCCGCGAAAAGCTAATTATGTGCAAAACCTTTTAAAAAATCCTCTAACTTATGAAGATAAACTTTTAATTAAGAACAAATGAAGTCCTACTCCTGATCTTCAAATTAATTATAATTCCATATCAAGTACTACAACACTTATCATCCAGTATCCAACAGGAATATTTATGAAAAATACGAGTGGATGTGCGGATGTTCACAAACAAATATATGCCTAGTTTTTAAGAAAGATGCCAGTGCGTGGAATAAACAAGGGTTGGATAATTTAAAACACATTACAAACACGAAAATGCTGTTTCTTACATGAATGCATGCATGAATTTTAGTGTTTTTGGCAAAGTATGTATAACTGAACTGTTGCACTGTGCTTATTATATATCTTTTTTTGAGCCCATGCACCCTCATTCAAAACCCACGAGCCGCCACTATTAGCGAAACTGTTGGGGAGTTGGGAGTGTAAAATAGTATCAAGTTTCTATACCACAATACCACACAAGGAGGGTATTAAAATAGTAAAGTAAATTGAGATCCAGTATGGTTGGATATGAGAGTAAGACATAAAGAAGTTTTGTCATGATATCTTATGGTTTATTTTTGGAACCCAAGTAAGATGCGATTTTTGTTGCATCTTAGGTTGTATCGACTATACTACTAACTCTGAATTTGGATTTATCAACACCATGTGGTTTTTAAGATATCAGAATCATATCAGAGTTAATTAGGGTGTTAGTATATTTTGTATTTTGATAAAGCTACAGAGGTAGCGATATATATTATTTATCTACACTGCTCAAAAAAACTAACGGAACACTTTTCAAAATATCTGTAAAATGTTAACTTGGTGTTTTTTTTTTTCATAAGATACAGTTTTTATTCTACTAACTTTACAGAAATAATCCATATTTGTGCTCTCTATTTAAGATAGATTTACGATTTAAAACCCAGTACAAGAAATAAAGTGATTATAGGACGATTCCACATTTAGATTTTATATTGCAGTAGTCACTGACAGCTCCATTTATTAAAAAGCATAACTGTTTTATATTGTTCAATTCATTTTGAGCCAAAATGAGAGATTTTAGTGAGATAGGAGTACCTCGTAATGTAGATTTATTTAAAAATGGTGTTAAAATCGCAAAAAGTTGCAAGACATTTAAATCACAGACCTTCTATGCGTGTGTAAGATCGCTATATAGGGTGACTGGAGAATATAAAAGGCTAGCCGGACAATATCGGAAGCGGAAAGCCACACGAGGTCAAGACCGTTATTTAGTACTGTTTTTTCTTTGCGTTAACGAACATCTACAGCTAAAGACCTCCAAAATGCTCTTAGGGTGGCTCATCAAGTAATGATTTCTGATCAGGCAGTTAGAAACAGATTACCGGAGGCTGATTTCAGACACAGATGACCAGTACGAAAACCTGTTTTAACTCGAGCTCATAAAACTTCTGGATTGAACCTCGCTCTAGATCATTTGAAATGACAGCTTAGACATTGGAACCTGTACCCTTCACAGACAAGATTCCGTCTAACCCGTTATGACCACTGTACAGGAAGTATCCAGATTTGAAGATGGTTGGGTAATGCTCTAGGGTGAAATAAGTTAGGAAGAAAAAACGGATCTTGTAGTGTTACCGCGAACGCCTACAGCTGCAAGATAAGTTGATGTGATTCTTTCAGATCATGTTATTCCTGCTGCATATGGTATTGGTCCTGGATTTCTTTTCATGCAAGATAATGCTAGGCCGCTTACTGCTGCCATAACATAACCATGAATTTTCTTCGTGAGCATGAAATTCGAACAATGAATTAGCCAGTCTTGAGCCCCGACATCAATCCGATTGAGCATCTATGGGATATATTGGACAGAAGTTTACATCGCCCCCTAAATTCACATCAAACTCTTCGACAACAAACAGAAGCACTTATCGAAAAATGGGACGGTATACAGGAAGACATGCATTCGATGGCTTATACGAAGAATTCAAGGAGATGCCAAGAATTAATTCGAACTGCAGGAGGACACACGCGATACTAAGCTCCATAACAATCAAATAACCAGACGCACTAGCTATTGAAATCTATCCGATGTTCATTTTGCTTTTTGTACTTTTTCTATTTGTTCAATTTCTTGTCGGCGTAGGGTTCGTTATTTACCAATTTTTTACCAGTAGGTATTTCAACTGAACTTAATCCGTTGAGTTTTCTTCCGTACTTCAGCCACTCATCGACCCTGTTAGATCTACTTGAGGAACTCATGCACCTGCGGTTATTCTGCGCACGCCTAGAAGCGAACGGTACGTTTGCAGCTTTGTTTCCAGTATCCAAGAGTAGGAAAGGTCTGTCTGGTGGTATCTTTATCTAGCCTGTGAACGTTGGCCTGTTCAAATCACAGATAAAAAAATTCCTCTAACTAAACATCCTCAGTACAAGGCCGTACCACCACTAACTCATTTCAGGAAAAAGAATACCTTATAACTGTAGACTTTTCTTATATGTGTAAGAGCTCACTTCGCACAAAAAACTTTATCCAATTTCTTTCAAACTGATCCAGTACAACATTTTGTTTCAGGAGGGAGGAAGACGCATTTTGGAAGCGGTACAACACAATAGGACAATCAAAAAGTTTGATTTGAGAATGACCGGGATTGATTTCAAACTTGAGCTTCAGATTCAGGAATTGATTGCTGGAAACAGGAAAAATTCTCGGCGAGATGTTAAATCCTTGAAAAAAATTGGTGATGCGTTCACGGTGGACTCTGTAGTTATTTATGAGTTGGCCAATATTTTGCAATAAGACAAAAATAAAGCTCTCAAAGAATCAAACACAATTATCCATTATACAGGGTATTATATATACCGGGTTTTTCACGTTATTCGGCACAGAGCATTAAGGCTACATTTTAAAAATATTTTCATGTTAAAACACGAAACGTATTAAAGTTATATATTTTTTTTAAGATACAACACTCATATATTATTGCATATTAAGAATAATAGTGTGACTTTATGAATCACACATGGGACCTAAAGTGAACCGCTTAGGTATAAATCACCATTTTCGGCTTAAGTCTCCAGCGCGCGACTACAGGCAGGCGCGAAAGCGACACATTATTGTTACAAATTTTCGTACTGGTTATACGTTGCGTTGAGTTTAGCGATAATAATGCGGTCAAAGCCGATATTTAAAGCGCATATCGTAAGGTATTAAAAATACACGTTAAAATCTGGATGAATTTAAGTGCATCATAGACCAGTTACTTGAAAAGTCTTTTTCCTTGTACAATGTCGAAGGAAAAAAGAAAATAATTGAAACAGGAAGACCTGAGCGCCACTCTTGAATGATTTGAAAAAGAAATAAAAAAATGTCGTGCGATACTTTAAATCAAGCTGGTATAATGAGTACTCTTGGTTATGTGGTTGCAAGAAAAATAAACTGCATTGTTGGCTGTGTGCCTTCTCTTTTCTACAGAAAAAATGTGAGGACTGCCGAATTGACTTGATATATAAAGAGGTACCTCTTTTTCTTTTAAAATACAAGAACGAACATGTTTTGATTTTTATTTCAACGATACTTTTTTTTAAAAAAGGGCGTGGCATCCAAAATGTTTTTGGTGCTTGCTTACTCTGCAAGAGGGAGATGATTCGCCAATCATTTGGCTCACAGAAAAATCGGAAAAATATGAAGGGTACCGGCTGGATTCGAACCAGCGTCTCCGGCCTAGAATACCAGCGTCTCCGGCCTAGAATGTCGGCATATACACAAATAGGGTGGAATATCAACTGCAACAAAATCATCGTTTATTTTAATCTTATTTTTCATCTATAAAGAGGTGACTTTATTTTTGTATGATAATTTGAGTTGTTTTAAAGTTTGGTTTTCAGTTTATTTCATCACCTTTATTCCTTCTTCAGACGCGTTATAACAATTCATATTCTCATTACCGATGAATGGTCTAACATCTGGCGGTCCCTCTCCCTTCCATTTTCTTCTACTCACACCTGCTTATACATATACATATTTTTGGAGTAAAAAATTTGTAGATGAAGATGATGCTTAGTATCAATATAGATATATTATGGAAATAAAACATATTTTCATTGGATGAGAATAGATAAAAATTAATTAAAATCATTAAATAAACAATACGTAATCGAAAGCGGCAAAAAAATGGGTAAACATCACCAGTAAACATTTTAGTATTTTATGTATTTAATGTAATTCAGAACGATTTGACATTGACAGATTTCGGAGTCAGATGTCAAACTCCCTGGGTACTCATCTACTAAGCTGACACATTTCATGCTTAATCACTCCGACTGTGTGACTTCTAAATTTTATAGAAGCTGAAATATTCAATTTTTTTGTAACATCTACTTATATAAAAGATGGTGATTTGTAAACGATTTGGTTAAGTATCCTGTGTGATACATACAGTCACACAAAAAATGACTAAAGGCCGGTTTTTCAATGTCCAGTTAAATATTTATCTGGAAGTTAACGGGTAACTGTTGGATAAATTGTTTAAACAAGTGAAGATTAAACTTACGAATTCACGTAAATCTTATCTGACAGCTGTTGTATCCATAGAAACCTCAGAGTAATAATTCTTCTCTAATTATTACTCTGAGATAGAAACGCTAACTGGCAGCTACCTATCCGACACTTTTAACTGGAGATTGAGGAACCGGCCCTTAGGAATCCAAATATGCAATAATATACAGGCGCTTCTGTTTAAAAAAATGTAACTAAGGCCAGTTTCTCAATGTCCAGTTAAAAGTGTCAGATATATAGGTAGCTGAAAGATATTGCTTCTATGGATACAGCTGTCAGATAGGATTTACGTGAATTCGTAAGTTTAACCTTCAACCGTTTAAACGATTTATTTGACAGATAACCGTTAACTTCCAGATATTTAACTGGACATTGAGAAACCGGCCCAGTCACACATTTATTGGATACAATGGTAAATATTTTGAGATTTTATTGCCCTCTGAATTTCTTATACGAGAATTTTTTTCTATCTCAAATAGGTAAGCTGCTATTGACGTGGCAGCACTGTTTTTACTCGCGCTAGCTAGTTCCGATGTGGTATCAAATTAGACGTCAAAAGCCGTAGAAAAATATGAAAGTGTCAGTCATTCAAACATAGTTTGAGCGCAACTTATCTGAAAATCGTTTCGTCTATTTTTTATTTTCTCTATCCATTTAATTCAACACGAGTTGGTAGCCTATCAATCACAAAAGAATTTAAATATTTTCCAAAGATTTATTGGCACCGACTAACGAGCTGTAAATATAAAATGAAACAAAAAGATTTCTTCCGAACATTTTTTATTTAAATACAAATAAACGGGTTACAGTCAAAATATATAAAATTGTACACTTTGAACTGCAACATTTACTTCTTAGCTGGAGCCTTCCCTGCTGGAGCTTTTGCAGCAGGTGCCTTTGCAGCTGGAGCCTTGGCTGCCGGAGCCTTTGCCCCAGGTGCCTTCGGCTTCTTATCTTTTTTGGGCTTATCCTTCTTGTCCTTCAGGATCTGGGCCCTCCTACGCGCCTGCAGTTTTGCCGACCTCACCACTGGGCTGGTTGTTGGGAGGGTGATCTACACAATAAACTGAATTAGTTATGTGTGAAATGCAACCAGTCAAAATAAAATGAAAGAAAAATGTTACATGATGCCACATTGAAATTAAAATTGGCAAATTGAGTACAATGGCAACCTGCGGTGTAGCTTCCATTGATGCGGGTGATGTGTCGCATCCCTTCCAAATAATACGTCTTTATTTAAAAAAAAAGTAACTATGATCTTCTATGATAAATTAAAATTTTCAGAAAATTCAGTCAAATAATGAAATTAAATTTCAATCATTGCATGTATGTATTGGTTGAGCTTTACGCTAAGGGCTATGCTAAACGCTAAAAATAAAAATGTCTCGACAACGCGATGGCGATGGTGCGAGTGATGCGACTGTCCTGGTCACATCTTGAACGCCTCCGAACGCAATCCGAGTAGTAGGAGTAGGTGATTACGTTTTCACTGTGTCCAGTCCGCTGTTTTATGTCGGTGGGTGACTTCCTAAACTCATCTCATTCGCGGTATGAAGTAAAATATCGTAGTCCGTCGCGATGAACGATTCTGAGTGCGACTAGAAGAATTGATCATAATTTTGAAATTTAAGACCTAACAGATACGTTCACAACTTTGTTTTTTAACCTAGATTCAGTTCTTTTTTCAAATTGGTTTGGTAATTTTCTTAAACTGCTACATTGTTGGTATATTTTATCTTTGTAACTTTAAAATTAAAGACCTCAATAGAAAAAGAAAAAATTGTATTGGGTTGGTAAAATATCAATAATTGCAATTACTTATTACATCCTCTTGTATTGACGCCACGCTACGTCGCTGATGGCAACCCTCTTGAAAAGCAGCTTTTATAGCTATGTCTATTTTTTCTTTGTGAAACTGGATAAGGAAACAAATCGATTCCTAAAACCCTGCAGTTTCTATCCCAAATAGTGTTTCAAAATTTCCGGAACAATTGGGTGTCGGAAAAAAATCAGGTTTTTGTCCCGGACAAATTAGAAAAAAACGGTAAATCTCGGGAAAATACATTGTTTTCAACACATTTTAAATATAAAACGCAGCGTACCAACCCTGACATTGTTGTTAGACGGAAATGAAGAATTTTCCTACAATGCTACACCATTTTTGATTTTAGAGCAATCCGAAATGGATATTGAGCATATTCATGAACTATATGGCGAAGCTAGGGAATCAATCAGAACCAGATTATTTCCCCAGACTCAATTTTGGCGATGAAGTGCCTCTAAGGCCTTCAGGGCTTTAGACAAATATTTTTTTACTTATTTTGTCAGTCGTTCCAAGTTTTTTTTTACGTTATTGGTTGTTATATTATATGTTCTCAAGTTGTTATTTTGTTAACCAAAACAAGAGTCCTTTTTTATATATTTTGAAATAATGGTGGCTTTGCCCACTTATGTTTTTTTTTACTTACTTTAGCAGTTCTTTCGATTTTTTTTTTCATGTAATTTTTTATTATAATTATATCTAAAGTTGTTATTTTGTTAACCAGTTTTTTTCCTTTTTTTAATTATGAAATAAAGTATTGATATATAAGTATAATATATAATTTTTTTAAGCGAATAAACATTTATCTCACAATTATATGAACTGGTTTTTAGATTTCTGGCTTTAATTTTAAAAAAATTATATTTTCCGTTTTTTCCAATTTCTCCAAAGTTCGGGAAGAAAACCAAAAAACCCGTGATGTTTTTCAATTTTTCCGGTTTTTTCCGACCCCTCAAATCTCTGATCACAGATCAACATTTGTATTTAAATAGCCCAGAGTTGTACATTTAATCAAAAAAATACAGGTGCCAGATAACACATTCCAATTATTAATGAATTCATCAAGCAATTTAAAAGTCTAGCAAGTGTATGTGCATCTTTTGAATAGTCGAAAGAGAGTTCTTAGTGAGCAATAGTTATAAAAAAATAATGTATAGAATTTTGCTCGAAAACACGATCTACAGTATATTACAAGAAAAATCGTATTTGAGAAGTAAACAAAATATAATAAAAAATTGTATTTCGAAATCCGAATCCTGGAACATTTCATTAAAATGACAACTATTTAAAAAATAGTTATTTTACTAGGTCATTACAACACATCACCTAAAGTCTATCCAAATAAGAGATAGACCAAAACATAAACAAATTCGATCGTAATCAGTACGTAAACGCCGCGTTGCAGGCGGACAGAATAGCTCCTATTGGCCTATTCGGGTGGGTGTAATGGCGCCCACCCCAATGGACCAATAGTTGTTCTGTCCAACTACACAGCGGCGTTTACGTTAAGGGTCACAATTGAATTTGTTTATGTTTTGGTCTATCTCTTATTTGGATACACTGTAGAACTAGTTAAGCCACCTCTCTGGCCTCTGATAGCAAAAAGCAGGAATATGCAAAATACATGAATGTATATACATGAGGAAAGTTTGGCAAGTTTAGTTTTACTTTAATGAAAAGATAGGTACAGAATAGTGTTGAAAATATTGATATAAAATTATGAACTTTACAAAAATACAGTACTCACTCCTCTTTTCTTGGCTAAAGCTTCATCCCTCTGCAACTGCCTCTTCTGTCCTGACAAGATTGCCTGTCTCTTGAGTACAGCCGCGTATGGGTTTAATCTCAGCATAGCTCTGGTGTTGTTCAATGGATTCAGACGACGTACACGGCGTACAACCTTCTTCCTAGAAATAGAAACAAATAATCCATTAGAAATGACCCATCTCAAAAAAAATCTATTTGAATATCAACTAATATATCAGGTGTCAACGGATAATCATCGGTTTTCATAACCCAATGCTCTGAAAAAATAAGGTTTCATCATGGTAAAGGTAAGTAGCTTGATGAAAATTAATCTTCTAACTGAACAATATAAGAACACAGAAAACAGGTAAGTGAAAAACAAAAACCCATACTTTAAAAAAGTGGGCAAATTATTTTGAGGCTTTTGTAGAGTCAAGTCAGTTGTTTTTTTTTTTTTGGTGGGTGCACCACAATTGTTATCCGACAGCCAACATAGCAGGAATAGCAAAAAATTTCATTCCATTTCAATTCAATCTGTTTTCAAACACTACCGGTAAATACTGTTCTTCAACTGGCATTCTTAATACTATAAGTTTTGCTCAACATTTTTTGATCCATACAATGGAAATGAACAGCAAATCTAGCTTGCATACCCCAATTTTTGGACATAATATGTCATATAGGCTGTATTTATTGTTTTTATTGAGCCATACTTGCGAAATAGTATGTCTGCTCTTATTCAATGATGTTATGTAACTTTTAAGCTCAATTTTGAAAAACATACTATCTGGTCCCACAATATTTTCTGGTTTTAAAACTGAGTACCAACCAGTTATTTATTATTTGAGAGATTATTGAACTTACTGTGGTGCCCTCAATACTGCCTTGATCTCATCAGCCTTCAACAATCTAGACAGATCAGTGTTAGCCATCTTGGGTTGAGGCAGGTTGTAACCCTTCTTCTCCTTACTAGGTGTCTTCCAGGTTCCAAACAGCTGGTCTAGCCTCTTGAATGCAGACTCAGTCCAGATAACAAAGCGACCTACATGACCTCCTGGTGCGAGTTTCAGCAAATTCAGTTTTTCCACGCTCATCAGGTCGATGCCAGGGATGTTACGGAATGCACGACGTAGGCCTTACGAACCACATATGTTGTTAATCAAAAATTATAATGCTGAATAAATTACTAACTATCTACACAACCTGACCTAATAATGTGAAAGTGTCTGAATGTTATAAACCATTCCCAGCAATTAAATGCCAAGCTGGAAGCTATACAACCAACAATTTTCTATTGCACAACTCCTGCACACACTTATAATCAATAATATAAGCCTGAACTACTATTGTGCATGTATGTGATACTAAGAAACTTTCTGTAGAAACAAAGTATTTACACAAATGATCCAAATCTCAAAACCTTTTTGAGCTAAAACTGGACAACTTTTCCAATAATTACAACTCATTGACATACCCTCTGCCAAAAGATATTTTGGATTAAGTTACCATACACTATCCTTACCTTGGTCTTTGTGATATACAATAAGGGGTCCTCTACGTTGAATACGCCTCCTGTTACGCATTTTTCCTTTACCAGCGCGGAATCGTTGACTCTTGTATACCTTTGAAGAAAATTACATATTTCAGTATAACCAAATATATGTTGAGAATGAAACATTAACCTCAATGAACTTCAGCGCTTTTGATAGTAAAATCAAGGGTACTTCATAAACACGGACCAAAAGCAAATCATCATGTCATTGTCATTGAAACAACTCAACCTCCCAAAAAAGAGTTCAATAATATATGTGCCTCCAGATTAATAATTGGGTTTTATTTAACGAAAAATTCAACAGAAAATTACAAACATTGCCAAAGCTATAATAGTGATCATTTAATTGTATCTGGATTGCTGTCAGAATAAACCCTCCATAGAACTGACAATCACTTTAGAAGATGTGCCATCTCTGTTAACTGAATACTTGTACCTATAACAATGTCAATATTTGTCTATGGGAGTTTGAAACAATTTCAATATTCACAAAATTCAACATACAAAGTAACTACAGAATTAATAGAAATAGAAATGATCACATTAAAACATTCTACAATAATTGTGTTGAAGGCCAAAACTACATCAGAAAAGAGATTGGAGCTATTGAATATCTCATAAACATATTATATACCACAAAGATAATAATCAGATAATCCATAATTTAACAACAAATAGTTCTTACTTTCTGTATATCAGCCCAGGCCTTTATCCTCCTCAAGAACTGCACAGCTTGCTTGGTCTTGTTCATTTCCTGCACTTTATCATTGACAACCAGTGGAAGTTCTGGGATTTGGTCTACTACATGACCTTTACTCATCACCAAAGCAGGAACTCCAGTAGCAGCTACAGCAGAGGCCAAAGCATACCTAAATAGCAGGAACAAAAATAAGATTTATAAGTGTATAAAATTCAAAACATGAAGGAAACTACAATTTGCAAAGATATATCAGTGCTTTTGAGAGTAAGATCATGTGTACTTCATAAACACGGACCAAAAGCAACTCATCATCTGTAAGATAGAATATCAATCAATCATCTTTGATAATTATAGACTAAATGCTAGTATAGAACATACTCATACTAATAAAATGAAGTATAAAACATCACAAAAAAAAGCATAGGTTAAAAATAATATTACATAACAAATATTGAAAAATGCTACTCTGTAAAGGCATACAAATTAAAAAAATGGCCACAAAATCACAATTTCTTAAATTTACACATTTCCCTGCAACATCCTACCAATTTCTTGTAAGATGCTACTATACTGTAAATAATTTTAACAGCATTTTTTATATTTTACCTGAACTTCTCGTTTTTCTACTATTTGGATGTCTTTCTTTGCCTTTGAGAAATACTATAAAGTACTATATTTTCGTGAAACTATCGTGATTGCAAGCTCCACAGTCATCGCTGAAGGATGGACACAGCTTTGCAGCTAAAATCCATTATCCAATGTCTACTGTGGCTATTACTGACAGAGTCGCCAGATTACTCACACAGTAAACCCAACAAGGTTAGGCTGAATATTTCACATTCTGATCTTTCATTGGTTACTTTCTGAATGTTCATTGTTAAATCGAGTTCAAATATACAGGGTGTCCCAAGTTGGTTAAGACAAGCAATATATCGGAACTGGGCAGCAGTAGCGATTTATAATTTTGGAGGTGTAAATTAGAGGAAAAATATAGTATCCTTTCTTATTCTTGTGTCACTCAATGAGGAATTAGTTTTTTGTCACGTGACGTCCGATTCAAAATTTTTAATGGGACATCTTGTATATTTGTGACTTTTTGTGTTACGATAAAACGATTCCAACAAACTAGCACACTTGGGGTCTAAAGTGATTAATTCAAGAGCTACAGGTACTTAAAGGATGGTACAACTACCATTGATTATAACATGTACCCCTACAGTTAAAACTATTTTGGTAGTGTTTCATAGTGGTAGTGGTACAATCCTTCAAGTACCTGTAGCTCTTGAATTAATCACTTTAGACCCCAAGTGCGCGAGTTTGTTGGAATTGTTTTATCGTGAGGAACACAAAAAGTCGCAAATATACAGGGTGTCCCATTAACATTTTTGAATCGGACATCACATGACCAAAAACTAATACCTCATTGGGTGACACAATAATAAGAAAAGATACTATATTTCCTCTAATTTACACTCCCAAAATTATAAATCGCTACTGCTGCCCAGTTCCGATATATTGCTTGTCTTAATCGTCGTGGGACGCCCTGTATGAAACAAATGATTAATATTTTTTTTACTGTGATAATAAAATCAATAATTTCTTTAATTGGTTCAGTTAAAAAAAATTACAAAATAATAAAACCAATAATTTAAACATGAACAGCAACCACTCAATATGATCATACCTACGTTGACCAATGTTCACCCTCCTATGCCAGCGACGCCATGGTTTGGTAGGGGCAAACATTCTTCCACCCCTACACATGTTTCCAAACGCACCCTGTCCAGAGCGGTGGGTACCACCTCCCCTAACACGAGGAATACGAGCGACGGCACGACCGGTACCCCAAGATTCGGCTGATGTTTGATGGCCTGTTCAACCAAGGAAAAATAAAGAACAATTTATTTACTCCAAATTACAACAAAATGTTTAAAAAATAATGCTATCCTGTTTTCCCTTTTTATTTGTTTAGTAGCTTCTTGAATCTCTCTTCAATATTTGATATGCAGCTTCTTGCCCAAACAAGGGGCAGTAGACCTAACAATACTTTCAAGCCAAGTGCTTTAGATTTGACTCATCATTGAGATTTGTCTCAATATTTATTGTTTATAAATTATACAAATCACAAAAACAAAGTTACCATTACATTACATAAAACTACAAGAAATATTCATATAACATTCATAATAACAGACTCAATTCTGTTGGCACATATTCAATGAGTGTACATTCTTATCAATAGTGGTTTTAGCTCTGATTTGGATATACATATGTATCAAGCATGTTTTCATAAAATAGGGTATTTTTAGTATTTCACAATTTTTATTTATTAGTAAAAATACTGATCACATAAGGTGTATGATAAACATTGCCCTTTTCTGACATGGAAAACAGAAAGGAACGCCTATAGTTATCAAGTTCATCTTGCACAATTATGGAACACCCAATCAAATTGATATTGAGTGAATGTGGACATTGTTTTGTGCAGAAAATAATAACTATCAGTAACAAAATTTTAAATTCGTTCTTGCTATATCATACAGTTTTACAAGGTTTAAATTTTGTGGTACCAACATATACTACAGAATACAGCAATGACTGTGGTCTCCTTTTAACATAGGTCATTGTAGAAACAATGTCATGCATAATCAGTGTTTCAGCATGTTATACAGGGTGCTCCAAAAAAGTGGTGCCAATCTTAAGGAGTCTACAGGGGACATTGCAGTGAAAATGTTTTGCATAAAGACCCAAATTCAGATAAGAGCTGGTTTGGCTGCAGACATTTATGTCACAAAAGCCTAAAACAAGTAATATTGTTATTCTAAGACATACTGACTAAAATTGTGCCGTTAAATACGTCATCTTGTGGTCTTTAAATATTTTTTTGAGATGAATGAAAAGTAAGAAACAATACGTTTTTTGTCTCTTGAGACAAATTTATGAACAGTTGATTGCAGAATTCTTACTGAAGTACACGACATCTGTTTCTTTTGCAAAAAAGTGCTGCCTTTGAAAATTACCGTAATTTATTTTTCGTTGCGAACGTTCGCGAACTTTCGAGAATTTGGAGAATTTTGGATGAATAATAATTGGACATTGCTACTTTTATGGAGAATGTATGGTAACATAAAACCTTATAGAACCTCAGACGTTCAGCTAAAAAACATGCATTTAAAGAACATGGACTAAAAAGTAAAATGATTTTTAAAATAAGCTTAAAACAATAATGAACGAAAAATCCTATATTATTGTGAAAAATCATAAGAGCATTAAAAGAACAAGTACATGAACAAAACCTTGTACATTCAAAAACAAAACATTCATGCATATACATAGTTTTATTGTTAACACTTTGTTCTCTAAAGTATTCCCAAACAAAACCTTTATAATTCGGCATATTATTGCATTTATGCTTTAATATCTCATCAGTAAAATTTCAACAGGAATTGTATGCAACATGCATGCAAGATTTCTCAAATGCCACTAAATAATAGGAAAGATTCTTTTCAACAATCCCCAAATGGGAACTTTCGCTTCAACCATAGTGAACTTTACCACAAATTACGGAATTTATGGAAACATTCACTCGTCTGCAACTTATTTATGGCAAAGCAAGGTGCAATACCACAGCAGTTAAGTGACTGTATGCTGAGCGATTTCCTAATCGCCAATAACCTTTTCAAAAAACCCTTGCCACAGTCCAACAACAATTACGAGAAAAAGGCACTTTTAAATGGGAGAAACCAAGCATCCCCAGACTGCACGAACAGTTGCAATTGAAGAAGAGGTTTTAGATCGATTTGCAGAAAACCTAGCTCCAGCACACATGCAATAACCAACCGAATGAATGCTGCCCACCAAACAGTGTGGCATCTACTTCACAAGCTGCAGCTCTCCTAACCTTACTATCTACAAGAAGTGGCAGCACTTGGTCCTCAAGATTACCATCCACGGGTACTATTTTGCCAATGATTTTTGCAACATATCACAATTCAACCGGATTTTCATTTGATCAATCAATTGCTAGTGGACAATGCACATGTTTTTATGGGAATAAAAGCTAGAACGTGTAGTTTCAATATGATGGTACATCTGCAGATTTTGCCTGTAGTGTGCAGGATCACCCAAATCAAAAATTTTCAGGGCAATGAATAGGAAAAGAATGACCTATTAGGAGGCCAGAGAGCAAAGTCTCAACTTAACCCCATTGGATTTTTTTCTCTGGGGTTACATGAAGTTGTTGGTATATGCAATAACCATAGCAACTCAATTATTAGGAAGAATGATAGCAACATCTGTGTACAAGTGTTTTGAAGGACCACATTTATGGAACATGGGTGGTCGTCAATCTGAACCTATACTATAACACCTTGCATTATCTATAATAACAATACTAAGATATTGAAGTGTTTTAGTAAAGAAGGTCAACAATGAATTTTTGTTTCAAAACCTGTAACCAAAACAGGTTGTCAGACTAGGACTTTACGTAAAGAATTTTCTCCACAATGTCACCTATAAACTTCCTAAGTTTGGCACCACCTTTTCAGAATCCTCTATATAGTACTTTGCATAATATGCCTTAAATGTTTGGTAAATGCCTCAAAAATATTTTTTATTGTTTATAAAGAAGTAATGAAGTGGTGGATTGATGGAAACACTGACAATCAAGACAAGAAGCTGCTAAATTCCTAGCTAGCAGTTGCTGCTGCTTGCAGTACCGTAGGTGAAGGGTTATTTAGGTTTGAGCTTGTTTGTGCTAAATATAGATCAATAATGAAATGCAACAAGGTCCAATATATGCCCTCCAAATTACATATTTTTTGTGCTGGCAAACATATGATAAAAAATGTCTAACAAGGTCTATGTGCACAATTTTTTAAAAGGACTAAAGGAAATCATAAAACTTGAAACAATATGACTAAGGGATGTCAGGAGCAACAACTTTCAGGATTATAAGGAAATAAAACATGGCATATTGTTTGTAGTATATTTATGGTTTCATTACTTTATTGTGGTTTTATTTATTTTTTATTTTTCAGAATTTCTTGAACAGTTAATCATATTGTTTTATAACTACTGCTCAGGTTTCAAATATGTTTTTCAGTTTTGTAATTTTTAGAGTTCATTTCTGGAGTGATTTGATTAATTTGTTGCTCTTTATTAGTAGCTGTGGGGCGGCCTCGCCTGGCAAGTAGGCCCCAGTAGGCACTTTTTGCAATCCCTGAATATAACCCCTCAGCCACCACCACCTGCCTCCCCCATCCTGACAAACCTTCCCAGTCATTTAACAAAGGCCAGTACATCCACCCAGCTTAAGGAGGGTAATTCCTCTGGCTGGAGTCTTATCAGAACCAAAGATCTCATATCTCAGCCCACCTAGCAACTCACATTCCGCAAGGAAGTGGTAGGCTGTTTCCTCAGCCTCTCCACAGCCCATACAAAGGGAATCATCTTCAATTCCTAATAGTGATATGCCACATGAGCCTACTACAGTGCCCTGTCATCGGCCTTGGTTCCATAGCCATACTGACCTAGATGTGTTTAGCCCGGGTATAAAATCCCACTGTTTATCTATGGTATCATTTACCCACTTTTTGAGGGCTGACGACACTTGCTGCTTTCTTAATTCTTTAGGGGGCTCCAGGCCAACAAATGGTCTCCCAGCGCCAAGTCACCAATCTATCAGATTCCTAATTACCAAGAAGGCTATGACCGAGCACCCACATTAAGGTAAATTCCTTCAGTCTTGACAGTTCTTCCAATCTCTCCACACACTCCTGAACCAGGGGTGCCCTAGTTCTGAGCCCACAGATGAATTTCATGACAAATTACCCTCGTCTTGGGTGGTGTTAAATTTGAAGGGTGAAGGTCAGTAGGGTTAGAGAGCTTATTTACAAACAGCTGTCCTTTGTCCTATAGATAATTAAACCTGGTAGAAACTTGTAGCAAACAAATGTCCATGCTTCCTAGCAATAGATCTTTTTCCATTATGGAATCTCTTTCATTTAAGCCAATTTAATCATAAGGTCTTCCTATTACTAAAAAAATTCAGCATTGCACTGTTAACCCTTAACCGGTAACGTGCAAATTTGTGGCATAGCTGGTAACATGCAGTCTGTGAGACTGTAACCTCTTTGAAGCTTAAAAAATCAAACTCTCCTAATTATATTTTGGAAAAAATGCATGAAGATTTGTTGGGTATATATCCTTTAATAATAATTTTGTATAAAGTAGCAGAACATGTGATGTAAAGAAAAAAAAATATGATAATTATTAACTAGAACACAAATTAGCAGCACAAATTTGTAGGACCAAGATAATAAAAAAAAACTTTGACCACACTCAAATCTATATAGTTTGTGATTGATAATAAGTAAAGCAATGCACCTATAAAAATATTTTGGTAAAAAATGACGGACCTGCCGTGACTACCAGTTGAGAAAAATTATAACGTAAACCATAACGTTCCGTCTCACAGACTGAACTGAACTAACTACTAAGCACATCTGGAATGTTGTTTATGCAAACTTATTGATAAATGGGATATAAAAGGGATACCCATGGTAGATAGATTAGATGAGGTCGTTTACCAAAAATGCGGTAAGGTTTTGTTGTAGGGTCGAACTTAAGATTGCTTGCAGTCTTACAGACGGTACGTACTTCTGGTATCAGCATGTGGATTACAAATTATTATGCATTTTCTCACCCAAGTTAATGCAGCCATGTATGCTTCAAACAGTCAACCACAGACTCAGAGCCTGCCACTAGGAGTGCTGCACCACTATTATTGGTTTGCAAAGGCTGTATTATTGATTATATGAGAAGAAGCTATAGAGTGATAAGGAGGGATAGAATCCGCAATGACAAGATAAGAGACAGAATGGGGCTAGATAGAGATATAATAGATGAGATTCAAAAAAGACAGCTTGTATGGTTTGGTCATGTTAATAGGATGACAGACAAAAGATGGCCTAAATGAGTATTAAAATGGACACCACCCGAAAGAAGAAAGAGAGGACGACCCAGGAGAAGCTGGAGAGACTACGTGAATGAAGCCATGAAAGGCAGAAATCTAGAAGAGAACATTGTTTATAATTGTAAATTATGGAAAATGGGGGCGGAGAAGCAACGACAGTTGTAGAAATCCGCGAATATATACATAAAATCTGTATTTCTTATATGTTGTTGCATTTCTTAAGACAAATAGCCTTATTTGGAGTTTTTGATTTACTTTATAAGTTAATGATAGAGTGGAGTGGAGGAAAGTGAAGAAGAGGTTCAAGATTCAAATTTTGTCATATCAATCTAAATCAAATATACATTGGAGGTAGAGGATCATAAATAAATCATCTAAATTGCCAAACTTAAAGCTGAAAACTTGATAACTATCTACAAGGACCAGAATCTGCAGTTAAAAATTTTAAGCTCAGAGCAAAAAGTATTTGCCAACACTTATTCAGTTTGTTACAGTGTTCTTCTTCAAAGTTACATTTAATTTAAGCTTATTTATTGCTAGGTGGGAATTATAAAGTCCCTCATATCTCCATAAATAAAAGCTAAAATAAAAAAAAATAATGACTAAATTGACAAAAATGAACATGCCAAGTATAGCGACTGATTTCAAAAACAGTGCCAGCCCCGCGAAAACATCAAGTTAAAACTAGCATGCTCTTGTCCCAAACATGAATAGATGCAATATTCTTACCAGCCTTGTCGCTAACGCAGTACGGTTGACGATGGTTCATAGAGACTTGCTGATGTACAAAGTTGACTACATCAGGTCTGATGGGGGCCTTGAAGACGGCTGGCAGAACGACGCTGCCTCCCTTCACCTCTTCGGACTTTTCATTATAGATGCTCACCAATGGGCGGGCTATCGATAGCGACTGCAAAATACGAAAACTGGGAAATTGAAAAATGCTTTCAGAACATAACCTATATCTTCCCGATTATACAAAAAAACACGTTAAAGAAATACTGGGTGGCAGGTATATAGGTAGACTCCAAAAACAAATTAATTATATTAAAGGGAAAAGACTGAAAATTGATGAGACTGACATTTATGAACTACACCACTACAAACGACAATGTTTTAAGCTTACGTTTATTTTACTGTGCAAACGTGAAATCGTGCAATCAAAATGTTTATAGACACAAGAATCACTGTTCACAATTACGAGAGCTATGCCTCCAATTTGTGAGAAAATAAGGTAATAACCAGATAATTAAAGAAAATTCCATATGACGAATTCACTACACGTGGTGGACACGATTCAATTCATTTATTGGAAAAAGTACACTATATTCGGCACGCCTCCTACATTCAAAGTATTACTACATCTAATTTAGAAATTAATCATACACAAAAATCATTACTTACTCACCATTTTCCTTAAAATCTAAAATTTATTTCACTTAGCACACATACATGAAGCGAACGGAGTGTCCGCCATACAAAAGGAAGTAGATCAGTCTAGCCATCTGAAAATCCAAAAGTTACTATTCCTGGCAGGCAACGTTGCCACATGTAAAAATATTTGTCGGAAACAGTTCCTTATACGTGAGCTATTCCAAAAGAATTAGAATATAGGACTCGTGTGGTGTACCAAGTGTTTCCTTATCCTCTTGTCTTTTTTATTTGAAGAGATAGAAAAAGGAAATAATGAATCTTGTTTTCAAAAATATAGGGTTCGTTCACCCTATTTTGGAAGGTTCTGAAAATATTTAGCATTTTAAAATGCGTGAGTTAACCTCAATCCACTATAGCCATGGTGGTCGAAAAACAATTGAATGCAGTAATGACATTTTACCAAGAGAAGGCTATAAAACCTTCATATAAGAACTGTTTTCTAACTTAGTCCAGGCGGTAGGGGTTTTTGGCAGCAAAGGGCCGGAGAGAAATGAAATTTGGTGGGATGATAGACATTAGTCTCCTGAACCAACGCCTAAGTTTGCGACCTCGGGGGATGATTTCATTTCTTTACGACCTTTTGCGCTCAAAAGCCTTTTTTACCTGATTAAAAAAAAATTAAAGCATTAATTTAAAATGGAATTGATAAGTGGCGTAATAATAAATAAAACTAATATTGTTCACGACACGTACTTTTTTTTAATTAGTGTTTTAACTTTTCTAATCGGTGAAATTTTTAAAACAGGTAATTAATGAGTTGGGTAAATTTTTGTGACAAGCTACCACGTTGTATAGGACATTCAACTGATTATGTAAGAATGGGAATATATTAGATATGCATTACTGTAATAAAGCAAAACAAACCCTTTTGTAATTTATTTCAATACGACAATTGCTTAAATAAAATCAGCTACACAAGGTACAAAAACAATTCATATAAAAGTAAAGCATGATTCATTCACGAGAATCACTATTTCATGATAATTACAATCCCTTGATGGCATATAATTTGAAGAGTAAAGAGGTAATATTCCTTAACTATTCATACTGATGCAGGCAAGACGTTTGTATATTTGTAGGTTTGGGTAGCCAATCCGTTCTAACACTTCTAACTAGCGTCTCTGTATACGCTGATCAGATGGGATTTAATGTCTGAAATAAAAAAATGTATTTTTAGACCATCGGACCTCACCTTCAATGCAATGGTTTGCCAAAGAGAGGGAATGCTGCACACCTTTATGGCAGCGTATGTGATTGTGAACAGTAATACAAGTTATATGAGTATGAGTAGTAGTGTTTAGTAATGCATTCAAATGATATATGTATATTTCGTGTAGAAATGATCAATCTTGTATTAATTTTGCATCAAAATTCACAATACAAAAATGAGGTGAGCGGTATAAATCAGGCAAATCACTTACCTTCGCGCATCCACATTCTTGCAATTTGGCGCAAGACAACGGCGTAAATATTTAGAACCCATTCCTAAATACATATAGACAACAATAGGCAGACAAAAATCTCAAAAGTAGTGCAAAATTGCAAAAAGACGCCAGTCGACAAAAGCGAGCAACGACAATGTCAGTTAAGACAATGGCTGTCAAAATGACGTTAGGCGTAACAATTGGGCCACTTCTATTGAGGCATCTAGAAATCTGTTTGAAACAGAGTTGGCTGATCAATAGTTTACGCAACCCCGCTAGGTGTGCTTGGTGGCTAGCGCTAACGCCGCTACACAGGGTCCTCATTTGAGTTTCACACCCCTGGTAGCATCGTACATTACAAAAGACAAGTAGGGTCACTCTAAGCTCCGCCCCCAATGTTGTCTTTCCCGCTCTGCTTTCGGATACGACGCAAGCTGGCGAATTCTGGCGTAAACCCACAGCTGTTAGCCGAACGGTAGCCGAACGCTAACAGCTGTTGTTTACAGGGTCATTTCACCTAACATGCGACAAAATCGGTCGGATCTACCGGGGTGCCGAAATAAGTAGTGTTTGTATGTATATTGAGCGTATTGCGCGTCTCCGCGTATTTCACAAAAAAATGGAGGCGACATGTTTTGTATATAGCTGCAACAGCAAACAAGGAATGGGAAAATCGGTTTTTCGATGTCCGAAAGAGGAAACTAGGTAAGATAGTTTATTAACTTATACTGGCAGATTTATCTTAATAAAATTTAAGAAATGAGTATTGTTTCTAGATGTGAAAATTGGAAATGGGCTTTAGGGTTCGTGGGTACCCATAAATATGGCAACCTTACCTTAACATACATATACGTATATTATAAGGTCAGACATCTTTTCTGTTCTGAAGACGACACGATATAACTTATCGGTATTCAAAGAAACCAGACACACAGATATTTTTAGGGTTTATAACCCCATGGTATTGAAATCATACATAAATTAATAATGGCGTTGGCCAGTAAAAGTTCTTCTGTACCTCAATGACCAGAATGAAAATGACGGACGAAATCACTAAAGAACACTCACATTTTTCATTTTCCATTCAGAGTGCATACCTAGCTTAGCTTAGGCGACTCTATGAATATTTTGTACTCCTATATTATAATAGAGTGCGAATATATTTAGTAGGAGGGGGTTCATTTCTAAATGCCATAATTTTTTTTCAACTAAAAGCGTGAGTTTAGGCAGCTGCAGATAATAAAAAATGAGAAGATAGCATTCTTTTAGGGAAACCAAAATGTTGCACGACTTTTTGTTAAATTCCTTCGCCTTAATTCACCCTTAAATTCTGATTTTAGTGAAAATAATAAACTAACCCCTAACTGACGCAGTATGGGACGGAAACTATTGGTCGCACACGAAAAATGTAAAGACCTAAATTATGCAGAATTTTGTTCGGTCCAGGGGTTTCGAATTATGAGGTACAGTAAGGCTGCGGTTATAATGGATGCGTACTCGTACGACCATCGAGTCGTACGTAGTCGTGCGACTGAAACAAACACCGGCCGGTAGAGCGAATCGGTTATATTGGATACGGAATGGTATTTTGATACTCTGATACAGTTTTGGACAGACACTTTCTCTGCGATATGATCGTTTTAGGTTACTAGCTCTGGTACTTATTACTATTCCCTTGCACTCCCGAGTAGCTCCCGATAAACCCGATATCACGTTGTCGAAATTTTTATTCAGATAAAGTTGTTAGATTCTTTACTCAAAAGAAGTAGGTCCACCTAAGATCATCCGCACCATCCAGCAATTCGACTTATGGTAACAGACAGCGAATGCATAGAATTTATTTATCACATTGGCTCACGAATGAAAATACAATAAAGGCTAATTCCGTTTTTATTCCAGGAACCGTCATCTAGGTTTCTGCCGGGATTAGGCAATGGTGGCGCTTTCAAAGTAATTCTCCCTCAGAACAAGCCAATCACATCATAGTTACTTGCAGTGTTCATTTAATCAGGAGATCCGGCACCGTCCAGTGTTAGGTTGATTTGCTTATTGTTGGGATTATTGTTTTATGTGTCGGTTATTTTTTGCGTTCTATTTTTGAGTTTCGGGTGATTTGATTTTTGATGCATTATGGGCCCTTATCACTTTACTTGTTTTGTTTTGTAAAAGAACCATCAATCACTGGATTAGGCCATCTACTCGTAAGTACCACACAACTTACAGTTTACTGGAAAATGGCACAATTAGGTTTTTATTTTTCCGTCTGACAACTGTGTATACAAGCGGAGAGTCGATTTCGTTTTTTCAATTACGCAATTACACTGTTAGAAGTTAGATGAGTGCTGCTGTATACATAACCTCATAACCACATATTGCGCGATACTCTTCTACGGGATAGTCTCGATACCTCAATTATATTGTTCTGCTGAGTTAAATTTTAAAAATTATACTCCAAGCTCACATATCAATAAGATTTGGGAGTAACTTTTTACGGATAATGTTTATCGCAAATACAGTTTTTGATTAGAAATAATTCGAGAGCGTCTATTAAGAGGTCTGCAACATTCCGCGAAGATGCTGTAAACTAATGCTTTTACAACGTACTACCCTTGTAAATTAGCCCCAATAAGGTTGCTATTTCCTAAATCTGGCACCGCCGTAGAAAAAGTTTTAGAACGGCAGCGGCATCTACTTCCGTTAAATAATCATGACATTTTGACGTGTAAGCGTACGTGGAGCCCTCTGCCACATTTCCAGTAACCAATTCTAACCTAACTGTAAATTTTGATTGAAGCGAAAATGGTAGTCTGAGGTCTGAGAACAATTTGACACGTTTCATCATTTATTTAATTTCGTTAGCTAAATTCCCGAAATGGGTCAAAAATTCCAATACGATGAAAGCGGTGGAACGTTCTTCTACTTCCTGTTGTCATTTTTAGCTCTTATTTTGATTCCAGCAACCTTCTATTATTGGCCGAAAAAGAAGAAAAAGGGTAAGTGATTATATGTGTTTTCCCTAATCGTTATGCTAATTATGACGATACTAGAATGGTTTTTCCATTTTTACTTATCTTTATACGTTAAATATCTATTGTGCTATCAGTTATTAACAATTTATATTGCTTAACATACATGCTCCATAAATCGACTTGTTTGCGTTTTTAAAAGGGCAAACAATTGGTAATTTATGAGATATACCAAAATTATGTTTCAACATATTGAACACCAGTTTCTTTCCATAGGAGAAATAGCAATTTTATTATTGGCGATTCCAATTACCGATGAGGGCGCTGGCGTTTGTAAACAAATATGGAGGATAGCAGGTATCCTGCACGCTGTGACACGCTTTTGGAGGAAATGCGTGGCAATGAATGCTTTTATCATAGTCTTTTTTGGAGTGGCAACCATAAACACTACAGTTTGTATTAAACTTGCTAGCCTTTCTTGATTTGAAGCCTGATGTAGATGCCATATTCTTGACAATAGCGTATAAAGAAGGTCCGAAGAAATATTCTAACACACTATATACCAATTAACAAAGCAAAAACTCGAAAACACGACTGAACGAAGACACATAAACGGCATATAAACGGTTAATGGCATGTTAATTGTGTGCCGTCCGAAATTCGAGTACCTGCTTTGTCAGTGTAGATTTTTGCCGCTAGAGGTCTCATCGATTTTTGGAATTGCCAATAAATGAATGATAAGACATGATTGTTATTCAGCCACTTGTGTCATATATATTGCCATTTGAGTTCTGAATATATATTTGGTTTTAAACACAAGTACAAGTACCATTAATTCTTGGCCTATTTGGAATATCCTTATCTATAAATCGTGTAAAACATCATTTCTTACATCACTTGTTCATTTTGGAAGTACTGTATTTAAAAAAAAAATTAATAGTGGTTCATATAAAGCCGGCGCCACATATGCGGGTATTTGCCGTGTATCAATACTCGCCGTTTTTCAACCTTGCTCGCCGAATAGCGAGCATGTATCGTCCTACATGTGCGTAGTTGGCTATGTTTAGTTTCGAGAAGAAAGGGAATGGGAAAGCCCAAATATTCGTAGCAAATTGAAACTTATTTATTATTAAAATTTATCGACAGTAGAATCAACGTCATCCTAAAAATATTCTGAAATATACAGGGTGTTTCGGGAAAATAGGATAGTGATCAACTTGATTTTTTTATATTTTTTTTAAATTCTTCTAGTTTCCATCATTGATCTCTATTAAACCCTAAAATATTATTGAGGTCTTGCCAAGTTATAATTTATTTTCTATTAATTTCCCGATTTGCAAGGTCGCAAGTAATACCTCCAAATTGATATATTCCTTTAACTTTTCTCAATAATATTATACAGCGAGTTACTTAAATATATTATTTTGGATGACACCAGCAATGTGCAGGGTGTTATTGGTAGAATTTTAAATTACAGTAATTTGAAGGTCATTTTACTTTGTTTTTTCTAAATGTAACACCCTGTACGTTTTATTTTAAATCGAAATATCTACTAATACCCTATCTCGCCATGTATTTTTTTTCGCGTTTGCGACATTGCCAAGTTATAAATTATTTTTCTAAATTTACAAACAAATATCCCCGATTTTTATTAATAGAACACACTACATATTTTATTTAATATAGAAGTATTCCCTAATAATGGTTTATAGCATGAACAAGTTTCAACTGGTGTTCCTCACCGCCTTCTCAGTAAACAGTACCGGAAGGCTTAAATATTTCTAAAACTGCCACAGCTGGGGCGGTGAAATTCAATACTTGGGGGTTTTTGAACACACAGAATTCAAGAATGCTAATATGCTAACAAATAAACAATGCGAATAAAGTTTTTAATTCTCTAGTCTGGCCCTGTTCCTGTTTCTGTGTCAGTATTTGGGTACTTATTTGTGTTCGGCAAATTCCGACCATTCGCACAAACTGCTCCAGCCACACTAGTAGGCGTTTGCCGAATTGCGAATATTCGCTGTTCGTTGTTCCCTAAATGCCGCATGTGTGGCGCCGGCTATGGCGCCGGCTTAATGCTCGGTGCTCGGCATATGGCGAGTATTTGGGTAAAATCCTGCAGCCACAGAGCCGAATAGCAATTAATCGGGGTTCGTTGCTCGCCGAGTACCGCATATATGGCGCCGACTTAATGCTCTAAAGATACTTGCAGTGCAAAATTGAGATATAACTTACATCCATACTTGTCACTTTTTTATTTCCAAAACAGGGGTCCTTGAATGATCTGAGAGATACTAGACCATAATTTATTGACAAAAACATTATTAACATCTAGAAAAATGATTTTTCTTGTAGTGATGGTTTAATTTTTTGCACTTTAATATTATAGTAAACATAATATTACATTCTTTGCAAGCTTTCATTGAATTATAAATAAAGCCTACAAATATGATTCTTAGCAAATAACAAAAATCTGCTCTAAAAAGTAACTGACGTCAAAAAAATAGTATTTGGAAAACATTTGTTTTTTATGGTTTTAGATTTTTAAGGAGAAAATACATATTTTCACTGGTTCATATCTATATTTCTGTTGAATAAAAATAACATCAACTTTCTATATCTAACACAAGTTTAATAATGTTACATGTCTGCATAGCTGTTATTTATAAGTGCTCTGGTCAAGACCCTCTTGGTAGAGCATCTTAGGTAATATACACATTTAAATTAATTTACTGATTTTGAGTACGCCTGGTCTATATGGCTATACACATATATTGTATCGCTCTCACAATGTTTATCAATTTAACTGTGAAAAGTAAGAAGTAAAATAGTGAAGTTTGGCTATATAACGAACTAAAGGATGCTCGTCCTGATGAGCAAAGAAAAACTGAAGTAGCCGCAGTGAGTACCTAGAATTTCTATCAATTAATTAAAACGGAATAAACAAGTAATTTCCACATCGCTGTTGTTCACACCAGCAAAAACCAAGAAAAACAGTCCCATAATATTTAGCATACTTGTATTAGTATGGGCGACTCGGGCGAAAAAACTAACAATGATTTGTATGAAATATTACGTGAGATAAAGGACGATATAAAATCATTAAAAGACGTACTTAACGAACAGAAAAATGATATTGCCTTATTAAGCGACAAAGTGCAATACCTAGAAGAAGAAAACAAGGTTCTCAAGAAAAAGGTTAACATTCTGGAGAGAAAAGTCATCAAAAATAATATCGTCATTTTTGGATTAGAAGAAACGAAAGATCTAAATGTTTACGATCAAGTCGTCACTCTGATCGATAGTAAACTGAATATCGAATTATTAGATCAAGATATCTCCTGCATATACCGATTGGGCAATATAAATCCTGCCAACCCGAGACCGGTAAAAGTGGAATTATTGCGAAACAAAGTGAAACTAAATATTCTAAAGAACGCTCCTAAGTTGAAAGGGACAAAAATAGTCATTACAGGGGACCTGTCTGAGGAAGACCGCGCTGAGCAGAAAATCTTGCAAAAAAATCTGAAGGAAACCAAAAAACTCAACCTCAGCGCAAAAATAGTGAAGAATAAGCTGGTAGTAAATGGGGAAGAATACACTGCCCAGAAACTGCTCGAAAAAGAAGCTGAGGGAATCTATGAAGCAGAGGATTGCGAATTAGACAAGAACGTAATTGAAGAAAAGAAGGAAGAAGAAGAAGAAGGAAGAGGTCCAGCAAGAAAAAGAGTTGCCAGTGACAATGTAGAAAAACAATTAAGTGGTGCTTCAAAAAGTTCTATCTTCACAAGGTCAACAGGAAAAAAAAGTGAAGAGAAGCAACAACCACCGCCGAAAAAGTATAAAAAATTTTAAACTACCTAGTTCTTTAGTAAATTTTTCAATTTTCTCTATAGAACTATTTCCTGTTCTCATTTTGATTTTATTATACGTTGTTTGATCTGTTTGTATTAGTTTAGGTAAGTTTTAGTCATATCACGTTTATAGTGAATGCTAAAATATTTGTGAGTCTACTAGTGTTCTTTAATTTTCATCATTTAAGTTTTTTCTGCTGATACTTCAATATATCATGGCTAAATACATTTTGGACTTTCCAGATGAATCCATGTTGACAGTAAATGGGGATGCAACATTATTGAGAGAATACCTAAGTACTTCCTTTAACAATATAAAATTGTTCCACATGAATATACGAAGTCTGGACAAAAATTTCAATCATCTAAACGTATTGCTAGAACAGGTAGGAGTGAACTTTGATATAATTATTCTGACAGAAACTTGGCGTCTGGGTGACTCTGCTTTATACAATTTACCAGGTTATTTAACTTTATACAACGATGGTGACTACAACCAAAATGATGGTGTTATAGTTTACATTAAAGAGAAGCTTCGCCCCAGTAAATGTATTATTGAAATTTGTGGTATTAAGATAATTGTAACCAAGCTAGTCTATGAACATGTTGCTCTAGAACTGATATCAATTTATCGATCACCAGCTTTATCTGCTATTGACTTTTTGACTTCTCTGGTTCAATATCTGGATGGATCTAAAAACCGCAAAAATGTAGTTCAAATCCTTATTGGTGACATTAACATAAATATTATGGAAAAAAATTATATATCGAACACTTATCTGGATTACATGAGTAGCTATGGCTTCTGTTCATATGTCAACTGTTTTACGAGGGTTCAAGGTAATTCGAAGTCATGCATTGATCACATCTTTATCAGAGACGAATATCAGCGCCTTCAGTATAAACCTTTTGTGCTTAACACAGATATTTCGGATCATTATTCAACTATCCTTCAAATAATATCTGAAGCCTCAAATACTGATAGAAATAAAGATCCTAGATTTAAATACTTTCTCGATTATCATAAATTAAAAACAGCAGTAGTCAAAGAGGAATGGCCAGACGTGTATAAGGCGACTAGTGTTAACTTAGCTACAGATGCTTTTATACACAAATTGACTCATATCATTGAATCTTGCACAAATAAAACAAAAATAAATAAAAAAGACATCATTCGAAATCCGTGGATTAGTAAAAAACATCTAAAAACTATGGAAACTAAAGATAAATTATACAGAGACATGATCGCAAACCCTACCGCTGAAAACACAAAAAGTTACAAAACAGTCAGGAATAAGTTAACCGAGGAAATTAAGAAAGCAAAAAAAACCTACTATCAAAAAGAAATTGAAAAAAATTGCAAAGGGTCTTCTGGGTTATGGAACACTATAAATAAAATAACATCAAAAAATAAAAATCGAGACATTGAGAAAATTGTATCGGAAGCTGAAACAACTGAGGGAAACCAAAATATTGCCGAACTGTTTGCTGATTATTTTACCAATATTGCTAGTAACCTAATACACCCAAATAAAAAGCCTACATCAAATAAACAATATCCACGAAAATATATCTGTAATACCTTTTACTTAGAAGAAACTTGTGAAGCAGAGGTTACCGGTTTTATAAATAAATTACAAAACAAGAAATGTCCCGGACTAGATGGCCTCAAAGCAGAACCTCTAAAATTCATAAGCGACCAAATTGCAAAGCCTCTAACCTATATTATTAATTGGTCATTCGAGACTGGTGAATGTCCCGCCGCTTTTAAGAAAGCTATTGTTACACCCGTATTTAAATCTGGCGAGAAGACTAAGTTAACCAACTACCGGCCTATATCAGTCGTATCAAACTTGGCGAAAGTGTTTGAGAAGGTCCTAAAATCTAGATTAGTATCATTTTTAAACAAATATAGTATTCTATCAGATCAGCAGTTTGGTTTCAAAGAAAAAACGTCAACTCAAGATGCAATAAATAGCCTACTAAACAAAATAAACTTGTATATTGATAAAAATCGGCCTTGCCTAACTGTATTTATTGATTTAACCAAAGCGTTTGATACGGTTGATCATGAACAGCTTCTGGATGCTCTAGAACGTATAGGAATACGAGGTAGGTCAAACAAACTTATGAGAGATTACTTAACAAACCGACTACAATGTGTGAAAGTTAATAACTCAGTTAGCTCTATGAAAATCGTGCGATATGGGGTACCTCAGGGAACTGTATTAGGTCCTTTACTATTCAATATATATCTTAATGATCTGTACATGTTGTTGACTAAGGGAGACATTATCAGCTTTGCTGATGACACAGCAGTAGTTTATCATGGTGATACGTGGACGCAACTGAAAAACGTTGTAGAAAATGATTTTGGTGAAGTGGCTGAGTGGTTTAAGCATAAACTTCTGGTATTAAACACATCTAAGACCTATTATATACCATTTACATCATATTCTAAATATTTGCCCCCCAAAGAGCCATTAAACATAAAGCTGAAAGACCAGATCCTACAAATTGATCAAGTGCATAGTCTGAAATACTTGGGTGTATATGTTGATTCACATTTAAGATGGGACGAACATATACTTTTTGTAACAAAAAAATTAAGATATATTTTATATAAAATAAAATTTTTAGGTGAATTGCTCACCATACCACAAATGAAAATAATATATCATGCACTGGTAGAGAGTCACCTCTCTTATGGTGTTGTAGCTTGGGGTAACGCAATGAAAAGCCATATTCATCCGCTGGAGCAGATACAAAAAACAATATTAAAAAGAATATACAAAAAGCCTACCTTATTCCCTACTGATACGCTTTTTGAGGAGAGTGGTGTGCATGACATCAGTCAGTTGTACTTTTTCAACCTAATCTTACAGCAGTATAAATCAAAAAATAATCTTCGGTACGTGGAGCATAGATATCCAACGCGCAGTTGCGGCAATGCCGCCGTGGTACCAAAACCCGAAAAGAACAGCTTTATTCGCTCCTACCTTTTCATGGCACCCTCGATATATAACGTCATTCCCCCCGAAATTAAATTAATAAATAATTATAAACTATTCAAAAAAAAAGTAAAAACATGGATGTCCAGCATCCCCAGAAGTGAAATACAGAAGTACGTATATTACAGGAGTTTCTAGAAACCTAAATTGTATTACCCGTAGCTGAAAGATCTAACCATACTGATCTAAAAACAAAAAAATGAAGTAATCAGTGTGATGGAGTACGCTTAGATGATGTAAAGTTAAGTATATGTGATTTTAAATTTGGAAATAATGTTTTACTATTAATATTTTGCCATTTTATTTTTTTTATTCTATGTCGTCTTTTAATTAATTTAATTAAATTTTAGATTTAGGTCATCCCACGTACAAGGCTCTGCCTTTTGTGGGCGTTCCATATTTATTGACAGTGCATGCCCTTGTCTTTTGTATTATTATTTTGTCAATAAATATTATTCTATTCTAAAAAAAAAAAAAAAAAGGTGGCAGTTTCAATAAAAATGGAATTATAATCAACACATATGATAGGATCTATAACAAATTAATCCATTAAGGACTGATTGTATGATGCAAGTGTAAGCTTTGGTTTAAGGTAATCCACTGATAAATCACAGAAGTTGCAAAATGTCTGTTGTACAATGCTGGCCTAACACCCCTCTCCAAGCTAGAGGGAAGCTTAGTGTAAATCAAGGAATCATGTATACCCTGTTACCCAATACTTTAGACTGTCAGCTGTGTCACCAGTGAACAGATGTTTGGCTAGTCTTAACTCAAATCCCCCAGAATGAATCTTGACATATGCTTGGATGGCATACATACAGGGCTGTACTCAGGGTGAATACCGCTACTGACGAGTAACTGATGCTTAACAATATATATATAAACGAAAAACTGTATTTGTTTTGGTCAAGCATTTTTTCCTGTGAATTTTTAGACACTGCATCAATTTCTTGTTCACAAAAATAGTCAGTATGTTTTGGCAATGAGGTATTCAGTAAAAATATTACAAAGACAGTCCTGACTTGCAGGATTGCCAATTGAGACCACTGCAAAAAAAATAAATCTGAGATGCACTTTTTCGTCAGCTGATACCCATCAAATAGACGTCAAGCCAGTCTAAAGTATCAGGTAACAGAGTACAGGATACAAATGACGTGATATGTAAAGCACTAACCTTCAAAGTGCTTATCACTTTATTAGGTTATTTTCTTCTTCTTCTTTTATTCTTATGGCTTCTGTGCACTAGCACAATCAACCAGCACATTATGGGAATGTAACAGAGTCTGGCTCTTGGCTATGTTACAGTCCAGAAGGTAAAGTGTCACTTATGCATCTTCTTGATGAAAACTTGAAAATATCATAATTACATAAAAGTATCATACTGTATTGACGGTGTAAAAATTTGTATCAAAGCTCACAATGGGAATTGGAAATACTGGAATGTATATGTTATAACAGCCCTAAACTAAAATAGACTCAGCTGGCTTATTGCCGCCATGAAACTCCTTTATTAGGTTATATTTTTGGAAAGATTTGTGTTCAATTTAACAAACAAGGCAAATAAAAGAGACAGAAACAGCTGTTGCCCGAATTTGACACAAACTGTCACAGGTGACAAACGAGAAAAGGTTTTATTTTTAGATAATCATGACAGTATGTATTGCTTCATTAGTGCAAACCATATTCAATTTTATCTTCAACCAAGTTTAAAGTGGCGATTGTACAACAGTTTTCAACTTTAAGCTTAAGCTTAGCTTATAAAGCAGGAGTTAAACTGGCATTTGCACATCTAGCATTAAGAGCGCCAAATGGTTCTCATACCATTTAGTGTTTCTAATGGCTTTGAGAATCATGTCAGTGTATTTTTTTAACTTAACCACCCACTAAACAACTGGAACATGGAGTTCAGCCTCAGTTACATTGAAACCTATAAATTTCTTATTATCACATCATCATTCTTTTGTGTTACTTATGTTTGTGTTTATTTACATTTGTACTAGAAGCAGTTTTGGAGATTGTACATGCTACTGTATATTATTTCTATGATTCAGTAGAAAAACTGTGCTTTACTAAAATGCTTACAAACATGAAAAGTTGCTCAGCCTAGCACCTAGATTCCTAATTCCAAAAAAGTGGCTGAGGGAGTATTGTAATAGCAAACATTTTCAATTTTGAGATAATATGTATTTTGGTCTGTGTCTTCATCATCTTCTGCCATCTGCATTACCTCAGTAACCACATGATAAAATTTGGAATGTGATGATGTGGTGTAGTTAATTTTTGAAAATATTCTTTTAATTGGTGCAGTGGCATAGGGTAACAAATAAAAAAAATCTGTGAATTGCTCCAAACCTCATTTTTAGGCATTTTAGGGGATACTAATCATTTTTAGTTTTTTCTGTGAGGTGGTTAAGGTGGGGTGATAGGAAGGGGGAAATTCCAAACTGTTCTATATTGATAGAGTATAATATACCTTACTGATTTACCCTAAAATGAGGGAAGTATTGTGTATTTTTGCAACATTATAATCTCAATAACTGCTGATCAATTTTTGGTTGTGATAGTGTAATGCTATGGGATCGTAGTAGATAATGCTACAACAATTTTGAAAATCTGTATTGGCAGCAAAGTAATTAGCCCAAAACAAAGCTCCTCTGATATACTGTGTAAGGCTCTTGCGGCCATCGTCCAATGAGTTTGTGGTTCTTGGGTTTTTAGGCCGGCGTATTTTGGAAGTCGCCGAAGTGAAATAGCTTCTGAAGATGCCATCCACTCGTGGTGGCGAAACGTCAAGCTTTAACGCTAAACGACGCCGGCCTAAAAACCCAAGAACCACAAATTCAAAGCTCCTCTGAATTCTTCTATTTTGGTGATAAACTTTTATACACTTAACAACCCATGTCAAAAGTGGAGGCCAATTTAATATTTGGTTTTGGACGCCCACCAGATATTGAATATCATTCATAGTACCTTAAGCATTAAACATACATTCTTATCTGTAAAAGCAATAAATATACATTCTTATCTGTAAAAACATGACTGCTTTGTGTTTTTGCTGATCCTAGGCACAGCAAAAATACTTAGAGGTATTTGCTAACATTGTCATCATCTTTAAATGTCCTGTTGTATGTTTCAAAAGCACTAAAGTTGTGTAAGCAAATATTTACATGTGGTTAAAATATTAAATTTTCTGTGGTGGCATTTCTATAATCACTACTGTACTATCAGATACCTATCAAGGGACATATTATCAACTTTGTGATAAACTAAACTCTGGAGACTGGCAATAAGGCTAGGTTATATGTTAGCCTTGTTTGGAGGATATTTTAAACATTACCTCTTGGCTAGTCCCTCTTAACAATACTTTTTTTGATCCCACGTTTTTAATGATCAATACAAAACATTTTGATTTTACTTTTCCCATTATCCCTGACAAATTAAACTCCTCAGAAATTGAGTGCTTCCAAAAAGGAGAATTTAAGATTACAAGCAGTTTATTAACAGGTTCTGTTTAAAAAATTAAATGTTAAAGAATATTAGTGAATTTATTTTGTATAATCAAATTCTTACCAATGCAAAATTTCAAAAATGCAGCTATAGTGATATGTAGATCTATATCCTTACCTTTTTTATAGGGTACATAAAGTTTCAAACTTTCAGATCTGTATTTACAAGTACAATATTGCTATCCTCTTTTGGACTCCTGTCATTGGCATATATTTACATATTCATCTAAATAACAATGTTAGTTTTTTCTTTAACATAGATTAAAAATACTTTATCTTCATGTTCTTTTGTTCGTTATGTAAAAAATCAGTGAGCACATATTTCCATGAAGACAAGAGAATCGTGTCTCTGTCTCAAGACAATTTTGTTATGATAGTAATAAGAATGTTTCTTTCTGACGCAAAATACATATTTTATGAAAGAAAATATTTAAGGGAAAGAAAATCAGAGAAAATAAATATGTAACTATTCAAAAAAGCTAATTGTTTGTGCATGGAAGATAAATAACATTTCAATCAATAAATGACATAAATATATGGTTGCTTTGATCATGGTGGCTTATTTAGTCTATAGAAATATACAAAAAATATTAGACACATAGACATGCACACACACCTACACAGACATTCATTCATATGAGACTGTAATGCTATTATTTATGATATGATGTTCTATATTATTGAGAAATGGAGAGAATCTATGGTATTTTCATGTCATTCGTGACCTAAAATGATTTCAGATCCTGAAGAAGATGGCAAGGCATGTACTTGTCCAGGATGTCTAAGAAAAAGGGAGTATATGAAGCGGGAAGATCCCTGGAAACAAACAAGACAGTTTTTTGTTAAACTTACTATCGTCTCAGGCTGGCTGTTACTAATTTTTCTGGCATATAAGGTATAATATTTTATCTAAACATTGTTTAAAATACTACTCTTATTTTTGATAGTGTAACATAGTAGTATGCACAAATGCTGCATGAGTATACTAATAATCAATACAATTTAAATAAAACAACTTAAACAAAGCAGAATGTCATCAAATTTTTAATGCAGCATCTATCATCTAAGTAGCAGTTTTGGATTTTAGCAAAAGGATTAACTTCTGCAAGCCGATTCTTAAAAGCTACTCCTAATGTAACAGGATATTATACATAACAAAAATATATTTGTATTTACTAATAGATCTTTAAGTACCCTCAAAACAGAAGAGTCACTTATCAATCAAGTTTTATTTTACTGTACAAGTGTTAATATACTAGTGATGTACATTTGACAAATTAAAAACAGGTATCCCAGTTTGACTATGAAATGGCAAACTTTGACCCGTATGAGATTCTGGGTATCTCAACAGGCTCCAGCCAGGCAGAAATTAAAAAAGCCTACAGGAAACTCTCCCTCATCCTCCATCCAGATAAAGATACAGGTAATGAAAAGGAGTTCATGAAACTGACAAAAGCATACCAGGCATTGACAGATGAAGAGGCAAGAAAGAACTGGGAGAAGTATGGAAATCCAGATGGTCCAGGGGCTATGAGCTTTGGGATTGCCTTGCCATCCTGGATTGTAGAGAAGGAGAACAGTGTCTGGGTGTTGGGATTGTATGCATTGGTATTCATGGTGGCTTTACCTATAGTGGTGAGTTGAAATATAGATATACATTGATTTTAGAAAGCGGGTAATCGTTGCCGATTTGTTAGGAAACAAAACTCAAGCTAGTTATTTGCCGCTACCCAGCCATCTAGCTTGAGTTTTGATATACATTGATATAGATTCCTAGTGCTAAATTTCGTACATTTGTACTTTCTTTATCAAGTCACTTGTCTACAATGATTACACAATTTATTTGTTGCAAGTTCTTAAATATCAATCAGTAACCAAAATGTTTGGTAATATTTGGTAGCCACACATTTTGACATTACAACTTGTGACTATGTTGTGTATGATTTGTTGGACATGTCATAGCAGTTCAATAGTTGCTACTTGGAACAAATCTTCTGAATTTTCCTAATGATCTTTTTTTTAAGTACATGTCATTTAGACATTGACGCCATTATTGCGCCTGTGATTTTGACAGAAGTGTCTTGTCAAAGCTTTGATGTAAAAAAATGATTGCATTGCTTTCTAACAGTGCTGGTGAATCTTAAAAAGCTGCTTTCAAAGGGGTGCTGTGTTACGGATGTTGCGACGAATTTTTCGTCGGACTGAGGCGCCTGAAGTGCGGAAGTTCATGAAGAATGTGTGTGAAACTTTTCTTCTTGTGGGTAACACACATGTGTGTATAAAAGCCAAAGGCTCAACTTGTCGAGCACCAGTGGTCAATAGTCGTATGATTGAGAATATTGCTCAAGGGCCTAGTATTATTTGGTTGCAAGGAGCAACCCACTCAGGAGTTACAGCAAAATGACCATCTACTTCATTAACGCTTCGCTATATGGGTTTTAGATGTTTGGAAAATGACGTCGGTTTTAGTCGTAAAATCGTCTTTTCGAGCGAAGCTCATATTAAACGTGGAAGGTATGTCAACAAACAGAGTTGCAGGATTTGAGATACCAAGAATCCACAGGTTTTAGTAGAGATGTCAATGCATCTTCAAAAAGTAACAATATGGAATGGGTTTTTGAGTGGTACCATAATAATTGGTCCCTACTTATTTGAGACTGAAGAGGGCAACTGTGTCACCATAAACACTGTACACATCAGCCGAAAACAATATAAGCGATTTTTGTTCACCAAGTGAGAAGTTGCACATACAGACGATCACATGGTCTGTCGAATAAACCATAAAAAGTTTTTATTTTATTTATTAGTAATTGTTATACGAATTGTGAATCCCTGAAGACACTTTTGAAACTTTTCATTCTGTGAACATGTGTTATATAGACGGTCTGGTCTATACTTGAAAATATTTCAAGAAGTAGTTTTATTCACAATTTTAAAAAGAAACCAACATATTATGGTCTAGCCAATAGTGTGCATGAAGTGCTGTAGAAATGATAAGAAGTATGAAGTTGCACGATTTAAACCAAAAGACTATAGTTTTTTTTTTATAGTGCTATTTTGATCTCTATAGGTATTGGTGAAAATCTAATTTATTGGTATTTTGCCATGTTCACTTTTATTAAAGGTTGGCACTTGGTGGTACAGAAGCATCAAATTCACGGGGGACCAAGTACTGCTGGACACTACCCAATTGTATTTCTATTTTTTCAACAAAACCACAAATATGGCCTTGAAGAGGGTCATCATGATATTGGCAGCCAGCCTGGAATTTGATAAAAAGAGAAATTCTGAGATTGTTGAGAGAGAGACTGACAACTACGAAATACCACTGGTAAGCGTTAGATATTCAACTACATTGTTTACAATGACTAAACAGAAATATTTGAAGAAAACCTGATCGCGATTAAATTCGTAAGAGAAATAATGAGATAATTAGTAATGATAAAGATGATGTTTGCTCAAAACTTATTGATTGGTGAAGGCGCTTTTCTAGAAATTCGGGTTTCCAAGAATACAAGATTGTTTTTGGCAGCTTCTAAATGTTAAGTGGTTCGGTGGGAAACAAAGGATAATTGACAAAATAATTTTAGCTGATATAAGCTTCAAGCAGCGATAAACTATCGTGAAATACGGGGTTCTAAACTGTTAATAATAACATTATTCGTCATAGGTATTATCAGTATTCCATTTATAATGCACAATATAGGATTGATAATGGTGCTGGGTGAAAGCCGTCATAGCTGTTTTTAGATACTGCGGTTATAATATTGCCAAATCTACATAAACTACATTATTTATTTTCTTTGAGCATATGAATTTATGATCTATATAATTTTTTTAGCTTATCAAACAACTTCCCAACTTAGGGGAGAAAAACAAAGAACGGCCACTATGTTATTTGTACAGCATAAAGGCGAGAGCAATAATCCATGCACATTTGAGTCGGATGCCACTAAATCCTAATACGCTGGAGTTAGACAGGCAGTATATAATCAGGAAATGTCCATACCTGATTTATGAGCAAGTCAGCTGTGTTAATCAGTTGATCATGTTAGCATACGCACGGAGAAGTAAGTAAATTGAATTAATTCCAAAATATCAGCTCAGATTTTTTATGTGGAAAGCGTATACACATTAAGAAGCTATTAGTTAAAATAATAATAATTAAATAAACCCGGCCTTTCTTCTGTGAAGTAAATGCTGTAATTACTCGGAAGACCCCAAATTTTCTGATTTTGCCAAGTTGAAGGACTAGTTGCTAAAGGAAGTATTTGATAGCTTCGTAAAGTTTGCCGAATTAATTTAATTAATTTTGACATATTCATCAAAATCCAAATATAAAGGATTTTTCAATGAGGACGGGTCAATGTTGGAATGGAATAAAACCAGGTGGATGTGTTAGGTGTAGGAACTATTTTTGTTCACGGTGACGGTGACACGTATTCGAGGCTAATTATTATCAATGACTACCGCAAAAACTTCACAAGTGAAAGTTTAGTGGGGTCAAATCGCACGATCGTAATGGCCAATTCAGGTCACCTCTGCGAAATATAACCATACCCCAAAATGGGGGAATGATGTCTAATGTGAAGTCCACTGCGTGGCAGGGAGCGGCATCCTATTGGAACCACATGTTGTCCACCTCCATGTTGTTCCATTTTGCCAAAATAAATCGATTATCGTCGTTCTGTAAAGCTCGCTGGTGATGGTAATTCAATTCCTTATTCATGTCGATGCATATTATAAATGCTTACACCCGTTAATAACAAAAAAATATACTTACAGATAAAAGTGTTATCAATTAATCCTATTAAACAAAGCAATACAATTTAAACATATCCTAACACGGATTATTTCTAAAGATACTAAGTGCTGTGACTAAAAAGTATGGCCTAAAAACTCCTGATATAATAAAATTAATTTGGCAGTAAAATTTGTTATTTTATTTTCAAAGCTAAATAATGGTAGATTTCTTATTGTAATACCCCCGAGGCATTCAGCACCTCTTCAGCGGTCTTTATGAGGGTACCAAATCATTACCTGACCTAGTATTATAGTTGTGCATATTCCTAGCATCTGGAACATACCTATATAATGTTTCACAAATAAAAGGTTTTCCAGGATATATAGGCATGGTAACTATTTCAAGATTTAGAAGTGCCTGTCTACAGTCATCTGGCAAGGCCAGATATCAGTCTACAGCTTTTCTCTGCAACCAGACTTCGACGGAATGTCCCCATGCTATAATTGCTTATCTATGATGGCTATTAAATAGTGAAAAGTAGGCAATTTTTAAAATGTAAGGTAAAACGCAGGTTTTCAAATTTTGCAAAAAAAAGGTTCTTTAATTTATTTGTTGTGTCTTCCACATGAGCACCCCAGAGACGTTTAGTGTCAAGCCGAACCCCTAGAAATTTCACAGTCTTGTTGCTGATTGTTCCAAGAGTCTGGCAGAGTATCAGCTGTGAAGGGTGATGGAGATGCCATCACAAACATCGTTTTCGAAAAAGTGTGGACCAACAATGCCAGAATCCGTACCAAACAGTAACTTTTTGTGGGTGCATTGTAATCTACTGATCTCGTGCAGAATGTTGTCCCATATGAGACAATTCTGCTTGTTAACATAGCCATTTATTCCAAAATATGCCTCGTCACTAAATATTATTTTTCGGCCGAAATTAGAATCCTTTTCCAAAGGCTTCGAAGCCCAGTCAACGAACAAACGGCGTTGTCTGTTGTCGTCGTCTTTGACCTTATAGATAAGTTGGATGGTGTGTGGATATAGGCCCAAGTCGCAAAATTCGCCAGGTTGGAGTGTCTGAAAGGCCGAGTTCTTATGGATGCCGAGGAATTGAATGTCTCGGGTACTCCTGAACACTTTCACGTACAGCCGTAATATTTTCTGCTAATCTGAAGTTCATTTGCTTATTGAATTGGTCGTTTCGAATTTGGTGACCAAAGTCGCTTTTGAAGGTCTGCGCATCCATAAAAAGGGCTCTATAGCACTAGTGAACACACATTTTGCTGTTCAGTGGTGTAACTTGTCAAGGTGATTTGTCATCGGTGACTAAATAATAAACAACATGGCCACCATACGCTACCAAGATCCTAATCGAAAAACCCTTTATGTTGGTTGCGTTCAGCGAACCTGAGCGCTCAAGTAGCAGAGTCACTAAATTCATTTCGCGCTTATGGAGCGGACGCCGTTTTATTGCGCTCGATTTGGATAGCGACAATTCAAGGGGAAACATAACCTAAACCCATCTGCTTTCTTCAAACGGGAGTAAGCGTCACCGGCTTTACAGAATAATGGAAATACATGCCGAAACATAGATTGTGAAGATACTGAGGAGGCTATTAACAAACTGGAAAGTGATAAGCCTCAGTCCTATCCCTTCACTTCATTTATCAACCAAGTCAGCAAGGACTCTTCTTTTAGATCTTTGGAGCGACAGCAATGCTTAATTTATATATGTTTTGGTTAATAAAACAAACTGTTGATCTGCCGGTTGCGAATGAATGTATGTCATGTCAATATGTAATGTTGTTGAGTGTGGTACTGTAGACGTGGACCGTTCAGAGTTTCGCTCTATGCAAAGCGCTCCGAAAGAGCGCTCAGGTTCACTGAACTTAACCATTATAGGATACAATATGAGATTATTTACTCCAAGTCATTTTTTTCAATTTTGACACTGGTTCACAAATAAACGATAGCGCGTGGTGTTTGGTTTCGACATCGTAAATAACATCGTCTGACCAACACTGATTTCTTCTGTATTATAAATATATTACTTAAGCCTTAAGGCTGTATGTCACGGTCCTATTCTCCATCCTAAATATTTAACTAAAAATAGGACAAGAAATAGGATGGCTGCGCGTTCGTTACTGCGTCCTTTGGCATACAGTTTGTTCGAATATTTAGGACGTGTTCTAAATATTTGGGCAAATTGGATGTAAAACTACGCGTTGAAGTAGTGCGCATCAGAATCTTGTGCTGGTGACAGTTGAAGTTGAGCTGAGGTTATGAAAATTGAATATTTTTAATTTGAAAGGTTTTTTCATTTGTCGAACAACAACCTTCTTCGCAAAAAAACTACAACAAGCAGAAATCCTCTAAATAAGAGAACCACCACATATACCAGCTTAAAATAAGATCACAAACTTGACAGTTTATAGATTATGTACAGGATGTTAAAATGAGAATTGTGTGGCGGAGCGGCTTTTTGACAACACGATAATGACTTTGACAGAAACAATAACCTTTGACAAATGACATGATTGTGCTACTAATGCGCATGGCCTTGTCCTATATTTGTCACAAAATATTTGATCGTTGCATACCAGGAAAATAACTTTACATTTCCGTTTTCACGATAAATTTTTTGTCCAATATTTAGGATGGAAAATAAGGCCGTGACATACAGCCTTTATATTTGAAACAAGTAACCAAAAATACATTAAGCTGGTGTAAAACCATACCGAATTTTCTTTACACTTTATACAATTGAAGTGATTACAATATTTATTAAAAATTATAGTCATGAAACTGCCGACCCTTCAAACAATCGAAAACTGCATGAAGCTGTGTCCGATGATTGTCCAGGCAATGTGGGAGTTCAAATCCCCTTTACTCCAACTACCTTATATAGGTGATGACAACCTGAAGTTCTTTAATTCAAAAAAGAGACAAATCAAAACTCTTGAGCAGTTTGCCCAACTCAAGGCTGATGACAGAAGGAATCTCTTGAGAGATTTGGGAGACGATGAATACGAAAACATTATGAAAGTTCTTGCTAGAATGCCTCTCGTTGATATGCAGACACAAGTAGAAGGTATTAACCCTTATACATAAATATTTATAAGTGCATGTAATGTTTTTAACCTAATAAGAATGTAAACTCTCCAGCTTAATCAAATGATCACTTTTTTGTATACTTAGATTTCCACTTCCATCTCCTCAACCAAATCGCGGAAACCTATTTTGACCATAATATCCACGAGTTAAGAATCAAATGCAGCATTCTTATATCTCTATTATTAAAAAAAATCGTGGTTAAATTTATGTTTAAGCTATACTTTGAGGAGGTGCACGTGGAGAAAGAAGCATCTCAAGTGACCCTTTAGAGCGGTTTATTTACGAGCATACAGGATGAGTTTTCACTAGCCGATCGGTCGATAACTCCAGTACTGCAGAGAATAGCGAGAAAAGTTGCATACAGAAGTTGTAGCCAAGGATATGCTGCTCCTTGCTGATAAAATATTTCGATTTATACAGTTGATTCATAACTACTTGGTAATGCAAACATACATTTTTTTAAATGAGGCACCCTACATATTATCCCATATTCAGATTCTACTAATGATCCTCGTTCTTACAATGTCAGATATTGTAACATTACACAGGGTATTTGAAAAGTTAATACCATTTTTATATCCAAATCACAGTAAAATGAACGTGCTGTATGTCAAAAAGTAATAGATCAGCAGGCGAATTCCGATAAATAGAAAAGTAATGTTAGAATCGTTTCATTTCTAAAACTGACGTCATGATGGAAAAGTTGGTACTCTGATGTAGTTTTCTATGATTCCCTCTTTCTCCGTAAGCCCTCCTTAGAAACGCTTCGAAACGAGAATTGGTTGCTATCGAATTCCATTTACCTATGTAAGTTAAAGTGAATAATCCTCGTAGAGAGAGTTGCCCTCTTCACTTTCTCGCCCGACAGCATCTGTCAGCCTGTGGTATACTTAACCTAACATTTAACGCGTACCGTAAACAAACTTTGACGTACGTTCTTTTGGTGCTTTCCTTGGTTGATACCTAATCTACCTATTTTTATCAATGGACAATAAGAGTTAGTCAAGATCATTGGTGGGTGGTGATAGACTATGTAGAGCGCCATCCGAAATAATAACTAACAAATTTAGCCACTCACAATAGACTCAATAGTCACAATAGATCCAGAATTCAACACAAAATCAATTCAAGCAACGCACAAGAAATAATAATAATAGCCTTTATTGAAGCATACTGCTATATACTCCAAATGGCGGAGTTCACTACAATAGTGCTCTTCCACTCAACCATATAGCACATACTATACTTGAATTTAGTTAAAACAATTCCATGGCTTCTGGGCCATGAATTCAGTGTCGTACTCGCACTCTGTTGTAACCCGTCGCTAATCTTTGTTTGTTCCACTGTTGTTCACCTCTCAGGAATGTGCACTGGAAGCCAGGAAGTCCACAGCCGTCCGTTTACCTCAACGTTTCTTAATTCTTAGAATAATTTTCACGCAGCGAATTTTGACGTTTTCATAATTAAGAAAGCTTTTAGTATAGATTATAATTATAAAATTATGTCAAACTGTCTAAAGTTGTCATGATTTTTGAATAAGCAACAAAATATTCCTACGTATTTCCGAACTTTCACGAGCATATTTCTAAAATATAAACCGATTCATCAGAGTTCCTAAACTCGTTTACTTTTCTAATTATCGGAGTCCCTTGGCAGTGATAATTTTTTTACATGTCAAGATAAAAAATATCCCCCAGTTTTAATGTCGGCCGTAAAGAAAGTCGACGACGCATACTCATAAACACGGTGAGCTAGAAATCAAAATCTAGATTTTCTCTTTCATTTCAAATGTAACCCCCATATATTATTTTACGAAAAATTTGCCGTCATTGTGGTATTTTATCTTTGTATGCATTTCCTATATCTACATTTATCAGTTTCCGAGATATTCCGATTTTTCTGCAAATTTTGAAAATTGTATTTGTGTACTGAAATTTATTTTGAGAAAGTACTGTGGATTTTTATTTTTATTTAATAAACAACTTAAATATAAGGCCATAATAGTATTTGATGAAGTCATGTATGCCAAGGAAATAAAATTATTTATTAGACGTGATGTATAATTATCAAGCAGATTTATCATGAGAAATGTTGACTGGCCCAGTACAAATGAAACGATTCTTCAATGTTTCAAATGCATCAGCTTTAGGGTGCACTGTTGATATATTCTACAGGCAAGTAGGCAATTTCTCAAAGATTCTCGTAATACCCAAATCATATCTATTTGTTCTTCCTAGAAAAATTCATTTTTCAAGCTCTGTTTTCACGCAGTACGAAATCGTTGAGAAGGTTGTGAACACAGTCAATATTTCAAAGCCTACCTGTTGAATCAGCTTCATAAGTCTGGATCTGCGTCTATAAAATTATTTCCTCACAATACTTGACTTATATTATCTCAATAATTCGGGGGTTTGATTTCATCAAATACTATTATGACTTTATATTTTAGTTGTTCATTAAATAAAAATAAAATTCCACAGTACTTTCTCAATATAAATAAATTTCAATAAATTTCACTACTTAAACAGAAGGTATTGTAACATGCATACTTATGGTGTTGGTGTATTGTGTGTTAGTTGTCATATATCACGTAAAGTCAAAATGTTAGGTTGGATCTTTGACGTGTGAACGTCATCGAATCATATGGAGTTTTCGGGAATGACTGATGGGCGTTCTAGATTGTCATCTGACAACTGAAGTTGAGATAAGTTTAAGTGATTCTGTATTCAGTTGTGAAGTAAAATCGTGAAAAGTGCATGCAGTTTGATTCTTTGGGTGAAGAAAAAGCGGCCGTCGTGACAGTATTTTTAAAGTGTGCATAGACTATGAAATAACTTGGAAACGGAGGAATGTTGGTATAGGGAATGATATACAAATATGACAGAGCATAATAAAAGCAATCTTTTGGTTAAATACAATATGTGGAGTTACATTTTAAAAAAGAGTAAATCTAGATTTTGCATTCTAGCTCACCCTGTATATGAATATGCAACATCGACTCTTTTCAAAGCCGGCATTAAAACTAGAGGCTATTTTTCTTCCTGGCATGTTAAAAAATGTATGTTTGCATCACCACGTAGTTATGAATCATCCTGTATAAATCAAAATACTTTCTGGGTAAGGAGCATATCCTTGAGTACAATTTTTTTCGCTATCTTCTACAGTAGTCGAGTTATGGACCGATCCGGTACCAAAAACTCACCCTGTATGCACCGCTTGTTTATTGTAATTTTTTTAATGCCTAGCCAACATTAAGAGACCTACTGAAATGTACTTTTTCAAAGGAATTTAAACGATATGTATTTTATTTCAGTTATGGACGATGAAAACCCCAAAGAAGTAACTGCCAAAGCGATTGTTACTGTTACTGTTACATTGACTAGGAAAGATATGAGCACCTTGTTTGGTGACGAAACCGCGAAAATCGCGACCCGCATTACCGAAAACGGTACTACTGATGACACCAAAGAATCTGGAGCGGGAGAGCCTGCAAATGAAACAACTTCCACCAAAAGACCTGCGTGGTTGAAACAACAGAAAAAAAGTAAGTGTATCTTCATCTCTTGATTTTATTTTCCTTTTTTTTTGAATAATAAAATAAGTCGAAAACTGGCATTAGAGAATTGAAAAAAACTAACATTTCTCGCAAATAAAAATAGTGTGATTAGAAAACGAAATTTGCTAATGTTATTGGCCTTATCGTCCCCATTAAATCTCCTATACTGTGGTTGTAGCCTTGTATACATTAGTTCTGCACCTTTGCACCAGAAAAAAAAGTAAAATATTTTTTATATTTGAATTTATTACTATAGATATTAGCACACGCCTGTATTTAATACGTATTCGTGCCCGTATAGAATATTTGTTATTTTTTTGTTACATTTCCTTTGGCGAAGAATCGCCACTGATGGTTAAGTGGAATAGCTATGCTTCGCTATCAGTATAGTTGCTGCAGATTGTAATTTTTTTGTTAATCTGAAACTGAATAAAGCCGTGTTATTATTATTATTAATGTATCCTTAGGTGGAAAGAAGACGAAAAGTAAAGGGAAGCCATCTGGTGGCAAACCTTCGACAGCGAACTCCGTCTCGTCCCATAAGCCAAAAGTGGACGAATCACCGAATCCGGCTGGTGATAAAAAGAAGGAGAGATCTTCCAAAAAGGAAGAGAAAGAGGATGAAGATAGCGAGTCGGATGAGGACAGTGCTGCTGGAAGTGATGCTGAGGATGACAAGTCTTCTGATGAGGAAGATAGGAAATCAAATCCAGAAGACGATGATCAGGTAATTCAATACAATTTAGGATGATATACGGTGGGATCTATTATGACAGCATATTGAATTCCGTAAAGTATGGGACGCATTAATTATCTCGAAAATGGTTTGCACGATTTTCATGAATTTTGGGATATGGGGGTTTTGCAATACGGCCGAACTTAGATGGTATTCACAATGTTGTCAGGTCTATCGTTTTTCCGGAAATATCTACAATAAACTTTTTTATTTCAAGTGAATCACCCTGTATATTTCAACATTTTTGAAATTATTGAAAAATCCTGATTATTTTTCATATAACATTTCCTATACCTAAAAGTTATAATTTCGGAGTTACAACTAAATTTACATTGCATCCGCCCAAGTTAACAATAAGATATTAACTTCAAAAAACATGAAGGTGGTTACAGCAGATGCTCAAAATGTCGTCCACTTCAATACAATCTTGAAACTTCGAAGTACATTTTGCAACATGACTGAATTGTCAACATTAATCATAGACATCTTATTTAGTTATTTTAACTTGGGCAGATGCAATGAAAGTTTAGTTGTTACTCCGAAATTATGAGGTTTAGGTATAGGAAATATTATACAAAAAATAATCAGTATTGTTCAAGGATTTCAAGAAGGTAGACATATACAGGGTGATCCATTTGAAATAACAAAGTTTATTAAATTTCCAGAAAAATTGTAGATACGACAACACCGTAAATACCATCGTAAGATCGGCCGTATTGCAAAACCCCCATACTCCAAAATTCATGAAAATCGTGCAAACCGTTTCAAAGATAACGGACTAGTATCATGGGTTTGAAAACAATGATTAAGGGCCGGTTGTACAATGCAAGCTTAAGCTTCGGCTTAAGGTAAGCCGACCTTAAACCACGTCAGTGGCAAAATGTCCGTTGTACAATGCTGGCTTAACCCCCACTCCAAGCTTAACACGAGCTTACGTAAGCCGATGCTCAACGCGAGCTTAGCTGAGGTTTAAACCTAACCTGGTATGAAAATGACATGATTTGTCAAGGATGAACCTTCAAATTGCTTGTCACTTTATTAGGTCAAATTTTTGGAAGATTTGTGTCTAATTTAACAAAGAGAGCGAATGAAAGAACAGAGACAAAAACGGTCGTTGCCAAAATTTGACACAAACTGTCATAAGTGCCTAACCAAAAAACGTAATTTTTCAGATCATTATGTCATTATTATATTGGCATTGATGCCAACTGTAGTGAATTTCATTATCAACCAGGTTTAACTAAGCCGACGATTGTACAACGGGTGTCGACTTTAAGCCTGAGCTTAGCTAAGCTTAGGCTTAACAAAGCTCGTGCTAAACCCGCATTTGTACAACCGGCCCTAAATCATTATAACATCTTTTAGGCCCGGTTGTACAATGCGAGCTTAAGCTTCGGCTTAAGGTAAGCCGACGTTAAACCACGTCAGTTGCAAAATGTCTGTTGTACAATGCTGCTTAACCCCTCACTCCAAGCTTAACACGAGCTTACGTAAGCCGAAGCTCAACGCGAGCTTAGCTGAGATTTAAACCTAACCTGATACAAGTGACATGATATGTCAAGGAGGAACCTCCAAATTGCTTGTCACTTTATTAGGTCATATTTTTTAAAAGATTTGTGTCTGATTTAACAAAGAGAGCAAATGAAAGAACAGAGACAGAAACGGTCATTGCCGAAATTTGACACAAACTGTCATAAGTGCCTAACCAAAAAAGGTAATTTTTCAGATGATTATGTCAGTACGTATTGCTTCATTGATGCCAACTGTAGTGAATTTCATTATCAACCAGGTTTAACTAAGCCGACGATTGTACAACGGATGACGACTTTAAGCCTGAGCTTAGCTAAGCTTAGGCTTAACAAAGCTCGTGTTAAACCCGCATTTGTACAACCGGCCCTTAGTGTATACAAAAATGGGTCTACTGATGCATTTCGTTACTCTCTGCTGCAACGTTTTGTTTACTAGTAGCCAATCAGTGCGATGCGCGCCATACATCACCAGTGCATTGTTGCCTCGTCAACTTTCAAATCGCGTTATTGACGCAATTTTCACGAAACAAACTACTTTTTCTTCAGAACTATAACAGTAAACCCGAAATGATCAACCAACACAAAGTTGCTATTTATATTATTCCCACCGACTATTAATAATTGATTTAATAGTTGGTGATTATTCTCCTATTTATGCCGTTACTTTTAGAGTACTATACCTGCTAGTTCGTCGTCGAGGGTACACGCCAGTACACGGGTTTATTAGTTGGGAAGGTAACGTCAAATTTTCACTGAGAATTTACAATTTCGTGTCGATTAGTTTTCCGTATAAAAATCACGAAAAAATATGTTAGCTGCAAAATTTCTGTGACTTAACATATTAGCTACAAGCATGATCATATAGAGGGTGTATCAACGATGTGTGGGTGGACGATAGCTACTCCCCTATTTTAAATAGGAAAAATGTCTCAAATAAAACATGTAGAGGGCAATAAAATCTATGTTGCAAAAATATTTACCATTTTGATCTACTTTCAAAAATGGTGATTTGCGCTAAACGGTTTGTTTTAAGCATCATGTGTGATACATAATCATACTATAATCGACCAAGGAATCCAAATATGCCATAATATACAGGGAATTCTATTTAAAAAAATGTAACTTTGATAAGTAACAAATTTATTGTATACCCAGTATAATGGTGAATATTTTTGTAACATAGATTTTATTGCGCTCTACATGTTTTATTTGAGTCATTTTTCCTATCACATATAGGGAACTAGCTATCGTCCACCCACATATCGTTGATGTCTGTACATGATCATGGGCGCAGCTAAAACGTTAATCACAGACATTTTGTAGCTAACATATTTTTCGTGATGAAAATTTCATCAACTATCTGCAAATTTCCAAATTAAGTAAAATACCCCGAATTTTTTTTGCGACTTACGTAGGCTCTCGGAACCTTAGGTCACGGATCTGGACCAGCTAACATAGGCCTTTTTTCTCATCATCATTAAGAAAGCCTACACTAAAAAATCCAGGCTCAGTTCCACGATCATGAAGGTACCACTGAGTCATTACTTTTAGGATTTTGCAAACAAAAACCTTGTTTACTTCTTCTAACCTATGCAAATTCGTTGGCTTTACTAGCCGTATATATCAAATTATGTATTTTTTTTAGCATGTGTAGAGGATCACATAAAGGTATGCATTGAATATTGGGTACATAGGGTAAGTTAGAACGGCATTAACGGCAACACGGCACAAATACCTGTGTTCCAATTTGCTGCACCTCTATAGGACGGTGACGTCACGGTTCTAGAGGAATTCAGATGTTTTCTTCATTTTCTCGACTTTCCCGTACCCAAAAAAATCACAGAAAAATATGAGAAGGTTCTTATGCCATACTCTTATCATATGCAGTCATAAAAAAATCATTAAGCCGTTCCACACTCAAGACTCACTCTGTATAGGCGAAAGCTTTGGTTGTTTGGTACCGAGAATCAGTAATTTTACGCTTCTGTGCCAAATGACACTCTACTAAATGAAATCGAGTATGGACTACTGGTAGCGACGGCTTCTATACCAAGTCATCTAGAAATCTAACCGGTTTGGGTCATGGTAAATTTAATGCAGCAAGATGAAGATATTGTACTCTTATCAGACCGAAGTGCATAATATGGTTTTGATGAAAAAAATCACTCATTCAAGTTAGGTTAGGTTAAGATTATAGAAACAAGGGTCTGGAATGAACACGTTAAAAGATGCTATGAAAAATGATACCTTTGATGACCACAAAAAGGTGAAGGAATTATCAGGTAAACGACAGAGGCAAATAAGTACACTCAAAGATAAAAATGGAAATGGTATCGCAGAAAATACACGTAAAGTAAAGCAGTGGGAAGAATATATTCAAGAACTCTTTACAGACACAAGGCAACAGAATCTGGTGCAAACATGCGAAATAGGTCCAGAAATAACTAACGACGAAGTCATGAATGCTATAAAGAACATAAAAAACAACAAATCACCCAGACCTGATCAGATACCATCAGAAATCTTTAAACTTATTGATCGAGAACATATATGGTCCATAACAAGTCTCCTCAATGCTGTTTACAGAACGGGCATAATCCTACAAGAATGCCTTCTTCCAATATTTGTAGGCATCCCGAAAAAGCAAAACGCAAGAGAGTGCAGCGATCATCAAACCATAAGTCAATTTGGGTTCAGAAATGCACTGTGACACGGAAAGGTTTATTTGCCCTGTTTTAATACAGAGATGTCTACATGTGACCCAATATCTTTTCGTATGTTTTCTGGATTACAACAAAGCATTTGATCGTGTACGACACGACAAACTCATGGAAGTTCTGAGTGAAAAGCGTATTGATTTCAACGACATGCGAATCATCAGCAACTTGTAAAATAATCCATAAACGTGTACATAATAAGCGTGAAGAAGATATCAGTGAAAGCCTATTTGGGCTCAGAAATGCACTGGGGACACGGGAAGGTTTATTTGCCCTAACTGTTTTAATACAGAGATGTCTAGATGTGAACCAATATCTTTTCGTATGTTTTCTGGATTACAACAAAGCATTTGATCGTGTACGACACGACAAACTCATGGAAGTTCTGAGTGAAAACTTGTATTATAATCAAAGAGCTGTTTTTAGAAAGGGCGAGAAAACGTCAGACGAGATATTAATCGAAAGAGGAGTAAGACAGGGTTGCGTATTTGAAGAAACTGCGGGAATAAAGATTAACGGTGAAACAATAAACAACAACTGCTTTGCCGATGATACCTTGGTAATAGCCCAAAGCAGCGCGGACCTACAGAGAATAATGGACAAGATCGTAAATAACAGTGAAAACGCAGGTCTTTCACTCAACATCAAAAAGACCAAATTCATGATAATCAGCAAAACAAATGTTCAGAGAAGATTGTATGTTCGCAATGAGGCAGTGGAGAGAGTAAGAGAGTACAAATATCTGAGTACCATTTTGACCGAGACTGGAGGACACTCTCGAGAAATAAGATCTAGAATAGGTCAAGCTAGAGCTGCATTCACAAACATGCGGAGAGTATTCTGCTCTACAGATATGAATATTAAACTTTAGATCAGATTGGCCAGATGTTACGTTTTCTCGATCCTTCTGTATGGGATGGAGTCGTGGACAACGAACGAAGTTCATCTGAGAAGACTTGAGGCTTTCGAGATGTGAGACGCATGCTCAGAGTTTCTTGGACGGAAAATGTCACAAATGTTGAAATCTTAAACAAAAATAGTAGAAACTGTCAAAATGGGGAAACCTTCTTACCTGGGGCACGACATGCGTGGAGAAAGATACCACATTCTACAACTGATAGTACAAGGGAAAATACAAGGAAAGAGAAGTGCGGGGAGAAGATGCACTTCGTGGCTGAAGAACTTGCGAGAATGGTAATGGTACATCGATAGAATTATTCCAAGCAGCCGCATCTGAAGCGAAAATCGCCATGATGATAGCCAACCTTCTTAGAGGAGATGGCACTTAAAGAAGAAGATGAAAAAGCTCGGATATTCTGAGTCAAAAAGTATTTCTCATAGTGTCCGACCGAACATTCGGTTTCTGTTTCGGTTTCGGCCTAGTTTCGGCCAAAAAACGGGTTTCGAATTACTTTCGGTTTCGGCTGCCATCCAGCCGAAACTACGGCCGAAACCGAAACTAAATTCGATGGGTAGATGATGGTAATAACTTATCACAAGTTAAGAAGCCTACTTATCGGAGCCAAGCTTGCAAAGAAACGCAGATATTACTCTTACTAGAATTTCAGTCCAGTTCTGTGTTTGAAAAAGGTGCCCCTAAAATTCACGTCTGCCTTACCGACGAGTGTTTCCACTGCACAACTACTTAATGCTACTAGTCAAATTTATTCAGACTGCAGAAGCAATTTGCAAAGAAAGTTGATAGATTATGGTTTCTCGCTTACATTATTACAATATTAGATTGTTCAGTTGTGAATACTGATAATCAACAATAGCTGTAACTCAATGAAGCTCGAACTACAGTTTCTTAAATTCAGAGAAAACTCCTTACTTTCAAAAATACTTAGCAGTTGTGCTTAGTACATAGGTACTTCTGAAATTTAGTTTTAAGGCAGCTAATTGATAAGAGTGTCATAAAGAATGAACAAAGTTTGGAATGTTATTTAGTAGATACAAAATATAATATAAATATGAAATAGTTGATATTTGGTTCAGATTAACTTCTTACTTCAAAAAGTATAAATAATAATTTATTTGAAATAAGGTGGTATAATGCTGGCGATACGTTATTCATTTTTGCATCCACGAAAAAATTACTAACGTTACATTGATGTTTCGGTTTCGGGCGTAAAAAGTAGTTTCGGTCGGACACTAATTTCTCATGATCCGGTCTCTTTACATTTTATAGTAAAAAGTATAGGAACACCGCATACGTCTGAGGTAGCTGCTACTATTCTTTACATGTTCGACGCATTTCATACTAATAGATGACACCGTATTGACCCGCCATCTCTAGCCTTTCTCTGAGAATTGTGCATCCCTGGGGTTGCTGCAGCTCACCCCAACACGGCCATTCATAGTACAGTGAGAACTGAGCGGTACAATTGCACCAGAAACAAAAATAATCTTTACTGTATTAGAATTTGTTTAATCATATTTTATTTATTTTTAGGAATGGGAAAAGTTCCAGAAGATTCATGAAAGGGAGAAGTCTCTTGAAGGAAAATCAAAATCATCTCATCCAGTCCATTGTCCGTACTTCCCACATGATAAACAAGAGTACTGGTGGGTTTATATTTGTGATAGAAAATCTAGGACACTCTTGACACATCCATACCATGTTACTAGTTTAGTAGAACAAGAGATCCTTCACCTTAAGGTAAGATCATGCAGCATAATATAGTTTTTGGATAAAAAAGGTACATAGTCCGATGATATAGTTACTGGTACATAGACCACACGATGGATCTTTTGGCACCTCTGACGGCTTTTGCTTCCAAAGCTCTAGATCTAGAACGCGAAGCCAGCCAAAAAACTATTTATTCAACTCGTCAGGCAAGGTAAAACGAGAAACAATAAATTGTGTCTTAGGAAGTACAAACATTCTTAGTTGGGCACAACAAAGAGACGCTGTATCGGTTCTGTAAGTCCAGATGTCAGATACGTTTTGCTTATTTGGCTGATTTTTTTGCACAATTAAATAAGTTGAACCTTCAACTGCAAGGAAGTTTGCAAGGCACGAGTAATATATTTGCAGATCAGGCCAAAATCAATGCATTTAACGCTAAAATTGAGCTTTGGATCAATAAATTCAAATAAAAAACTTTTCTAAAGGAGAAATACAACAGAACCATCCATATGCAAAACTTAAAAGGCGAATTGGATCCCTGTTTCCCCGATTGCGAAGACAAATGTCTGTCAAATACGCTGTCCTTTTGCTGTCAACGTTGATGAGGTGCCTGATGAAATTCACGAAGAAGTGATCGAAATGCAACATGATAGTTACTTGAAAGCTGTGTTCGAGGCAGGAATTAATCAGGAAGGTTTCTGGAAGGCAATTTTTTCCCAAATAATCAATATATTGCTATACGTTACCTAATTCTCTTTTCCTCTCATCTCGACAATAATAAAAAATAAGCACCGAAATCGCTTAGGTGCCTGTGCCAATATACGTTTTTTTTTAAGTGAGTAGCACTGAATCAAATATTCAGAAGCTAGGAAAAAATATTCAGTCTTAAATAGATTAAGGTACCGTGGGCTTTGAACGATTGTGTGCGTGTTTCATTTAAAATTGAAAGGTAGAATAACCCTTTATCCGTCGGAAGTCTGTGAGATGACACAAATTTTTCAAATGGTCCCTTATCACTAAAAGGTTAGGAACCACTGATCTAGAGGGAGACATAAACTTACCTCTCTATCCGTAGGCCCTACTACTATTTCCTGAACCTGGTTGCGCATCCGTTCGCTATTCCAAGACCTAGTTGGCAGCCCGAAAAGCTGTACTTGAAATCCTCCTTACGAGAGAACTGCCATTGAGTTACCATTTACCCCATTATGTCCAGGCACCGACTATTAAATCAAATAGACATATCTATTTACATTTCAGCTCATTGCATACATATACAGATCCCCCCTCGTAAGTATTGCGATGTTGATTTTGACAAGATGGGGTCCCAAGAACTAGGGAAAACCATCTATGCATATCTGCATATCTATGCGTACCCCAGAACTTTCCCCAAATTGTAGGATCACGCTAAGACATTTGGCAACAGCGGCACGCGATAGTACTATAAGTTCATTCATACAAAAGTCAAGGCGCTAACGACTAGTGACAAGTGGCAGTTGACACTTCTCGTTGACACTGTCACAGCTGACGAAGCTTGATTTTTCCATTTTAATTTTATCTGAAATCGAGTGTATCTAGTAGTGAAAAGTGCTGCAGAAATGATTAATCAGTGCTATATCTGCAAGATATGTTCCTATAAACCAGAATATGCTGGTTTTCCCTTTCACCGGTAAGTTGAAAAAATGTCTATTGAATGCATTATTTTTACTGTTCATTGGCGTGGTGAAAACCTTTCCTAAACTTTGTTTCTCTTGGTAAACATATTTTTACCTCATTATTTTTGTATTTTGTGTGTATATTTCTATATTTTTGATGATTGTTAAGAAATCTTGTCAAATAGTATCAGAATACAGTGAAAAATAGCCCTTAGTTAGCTACTTCCTAAGCGACTTTAACCACTGATGTTTTCAAATTGAGAAAACAACCTTCTTTGTTTTCGTTTGTTAATTGGTTTAGTATATGCTGCTACTTGTTTCCAGGCTATCCACTAATAGTGGCATCAGAAATATTTGGTTACAATGCCTATGTTTGGAGAATACTGCATTGCCCAAAGACACAGGATTGTGTTCCAGGCAGTTTGGGCCCTGATGCATTCATCCATGGCCGACTATTCATCACAAGGACAGATAAGAGAAAGTGTTGAAAAAGGATGCTCTATCTTCATGTATCTACCCTGGAAGGTGAGTGGTATACAGACTGACAATACATAATTATGATGTAACTAATTGAAGGATCTTAGATTTAATATAAAAAAGTTAATTGTAAACAACAGGCTAACATAAAAAATATTTCAATTAAAGCATTCAATTAGTGGGAGTATAGGCAAAAATAACCTCTATGGAATGATTTTTTGTTTTAAAATATTCTTTTCGTTAGTTTGAAAATTAATTTTTTTAATTGATTAAGGTAGTTTTGGACGATACATGAATGTTAACTATGATGCTTATCTGTGGCTGATATATAAAGTATGTCCTCTGCTCAAAGTATGTCTTTAAAGCATTTATGTATGCATATATCACCAGTTACAACCTTCCTTGTTTAAAAAAACTTGCTAGTTCCTTGTATCTATTTTTAATTGCTGCTTAACCCAACTTTTTAATTAATGGAAACTGGGTTTATGTTTCAGCACTGGACAGCAGAAATTTGTGACGATGGATCTAAAGATGCAAGTACAGCGACTGCAACAGAAGGTAGTCTCAAAAAAAGGTGAGCTCTCAGCAATACTGTAAGCTGAAACTAACAGACCAATAACTGTCTGAGATTGTCTTCAAGCAAAACTTACTAATAAACACTAATTAATAAATAATAAAGAATTGGAATAGCCTAAGCAATAGTAAATCCTTCAGCATATTACTGAAAACCATGCGTAACCATAAAAAAATTGAAATCAGACATCTTCTTTCAAAATCCTAAAACGAAGCAAATCATCTGGCTCCCAAGTTGATTGATTTGTTAATCATAATGGTAACTTTTTCAATAATATATTAATTATATACATAGATCCTTTCTCCTTAAAAAACCTATGTCTATGCTTCCATTGTGTCCTAAGGCCCATTTTCCAAATAATGATATATTTATTTATGTTTCAGCAATTCGTTAGCAGAACATGATAATAGATTAGATGCAAGTACAGTGGCTGTGTCAGAATATTTGGAAGGCTATAACAAGGTGAGTTAATGAAACTTCCCTGTATTTGAAACATTCTGGTCATATTACGACTCACACAGATACTGTAACCTCAAACCCATAGATAAATAACCTTTAGCAATACTAAATCTTTCAATGCACTTCCATTTTTGAAGATCACCTGAAACCCTGGGAACAATTTGAGTTAGACATTAATTGATTGATTTATTGATTATAATTGGTTGATTTTTTGTCAAGATTACAGTGCATGGTCAGGGTACATTTAAATAATATAAATACATTGGGGTGAAACGTGTTATTAGAAAATGTTCAGTGGGAAACATTTGAAATGTGAAGTAGAAGCAAGCAAGGATTAAAAAATATTGTATCCTCTTGTAAAGCCTACAAGGCAGTGACCAGAGCAGTGGATACGGATGACACAGGAGTAAAAAAACACCATGCATGCAAATATTATCTATATGAATGTACTTTGTTGGTAGTTATTGTGTATTTTATATTGTTTCGTGTTTTCCTTAAATACTCCATGTATAAGCTGTAAGACTTGATTTGTTTTAGGCTGGAGCTGCTGGATCAATTCTAGTCTTCCTCAAAGCAAAGGTGCTTAAGACATATTCAAATGCTAGTACATTGGACACTTCTTTCAGTAGCAGAAAGATCTCCTAGTAAAAAAAGGTGAGAGTGCTGCCATTGTCTTTGTAATTTTGAAAAAATCCAAATTTTATGGTTGAGTCCCAAATACTTTAGTTATCTGCTTTATGAAACAAATAAAACATTGGTAACAAGGGGCTTTCTGTGGGTGTAGGTAATCTTTAAGTTATACAATGTACTCAGATAGTCTTTATCCAGTGACTAATTTGCTTTACGATTAGATTAAAAACCTATTTAGGGCAATGTGTTACTATAGAAATTTGGAATACGATGGTAGCTCCAACATTAATTACTCAGAAGAATGGACAAGTAGAGAACGTCTGTAGATTCATTATCCAAGACTTTTTGTTCGCCCTAACACATTTCTCCCCTTCTGGATATACTTGAGTAAAGAGAAATGCAATTAAATAATACAATTTTTTTCAGAAGGAGAAATTTTACATTACTGATTTGTCGAGTGACGACTTCGCCTTACCAGCAAGAAGGAAGAAAGATAGGAAGCTGATGAAATAAAAAACAATAGTGGACTAACAAGATAAATATGTTATGATTTATTATGTATCAAACATGTGTGTCTACTCTGTAGATTAATACATCTCAGCTGTGAATGTTTCCCCTTTGACTTGTCCAATAGCTTGTGTAAAGTCTCATATGGATCAATAATAATCTAAGCCTGTCGTTCAATATGTTAATATTAGTGTTGTTACTCATTTATATTTAATTTGTATCTTATATTTTTAAATGTTGATCTTGGAATATATCTTGTTATTGTTGTAACGAAGTTAAGTGTAAGAGAAAATTGTTAATAAATATGAAATCCCTGACTATCTCTCTTGTCTCCTCTCTCACTCTCCTCTCTTCTCTCTCTTTCTTCTCTCTCTCTCTCTCTTCTCTCCCCCTCTCCCTTCTCTCCCCCTCTCTCTTTTCTCCCACCCCTCTCTCTTTTCTTCCACCCCTCTCTCTCTCTCTGTCTCTCTCTCTCTCTCTCTCTCTCCTCTCTCTCTCTCCTCTCTCTCTCTCTCCTCTCTCTCTCCCTCTTCTCTCCTCTCCTCCTTCTCTTCTCTCCTCTCTCTCTCTCTCTTCTCTCTCTCTCTCTCTTCTCTCTCTCTCTCTTCTCTCCTCTCTCTCTCTCTTCTCTCTCCTCTCTCTCTCTCTTCTCTCTCCTCTCTCTCTCTCTTCTCTCCTCTCTCTCTCTCTTCCCTCCTCTCTCTCTTCTCTCCTCTCCTTCCTCTCTTATCTCCTCTCTCTCTCCTATCTGTCTGTCTCTCCCTCCTCCCTCCGTCTCTCCCTCTCAACTCTCTCACTCCTCTCTCTCTTCTGACCCCCCTCTCTTCATTATCTCTGTCTCTCTCTCTGTATCTCTTTCTTCTCTTTGCTCTCTCTCTCTCTCATTGGCTCTGTCTCGCTGTGTGACTTTCTCAATCTGTTTCTCTTTATATCTTTCTCTCACTCTGTGTATCTTTGTCCCCTCTCTCTAGGAATCTCTCGCTACCTCTGTCGTGTGTCTGTTTCGCACGGTATCTCTCTCTCTCTCTCTCTCTCTTTTACTGCAAAATAATTGATAATTCAACTTCAACTCGCACCCAGTGAATAAAAATGATTACCTATATTACTCTAACATTTTTTTTGTCATAATTCACCTCCCTGTATTTATGACTGATAAACTTTCTCATACTGGTTTGTTTATTAACTCTGTCACACCTATTATACTGTGGTCTCAGGCTTTCTAGTTTTTACAATTCAATACTCCAAAAAATACATTTCTTGAACAATGTTACAATTTCGCTACCCACATTGCCGTTTCTATGGGACGCCAATGACATTTGTGGAATTTGGTCGCTCAAGGTCAATTTTGTTGCCGTATTTTGCCCCCGTTTGGCCCGACTCATGTGTGCAATGAGAAGAACTGAAATCCATGAATGAGTAAAGGTGTCTATTTGTTTTAATAGTCGGTGTGTCCAGGTGCCCACATCAACGTGACCTGGTGTTTTGCTGATATGTCAAGAATTTTTTTCCCCTATAGGATAAGCCTCAACATTATCTTCCAATCACATAGCGCCTTATTTACCACCTAGCTGTCAGTGCAGTTATCTCCTGTGCCGTGATCTTAAGTAAAAGATACGACGTATTTTCAGACGAACATTTCAGCCCGGTATATCGCGGTGTGGCTGAAGGTCCTGTTTCGGGTCCAAAATCCTCCTTCAAACTCCATGTTAGACAGTGATTCAACCATTTACCAGACTTGCCCTCCTCTTTCGAAGAGCTTCAAACCTCTTGTCTCTCAGGCCCTCTTGTTGGACACTCCACTATAAATTTACGTAGATCATCATAATATCGCAAATGGAATAGGTTCTTCTTTATGCAATTCCACGAGAATTGTGGGGTACCCATTACGGTACGCAGGTGCCCTAGCGTCCCCCTGAACCAGTAGATCCAAGGGAGGGAGGTCTAGCAGCGCTTCAAATGCATATATAGGAGTGGTACCCGTACTGGTTATACTTACATCAGCTAGACGTTGGATTTAGTCAGGTTTAGCTTTTCTTGCATTATAGCCACTGCCATACAGTAAAGCATTATAGTGTAACGCTACTCCAGGACTCAAGCCTCATCTAACACCGAGAGCCATTCTGCAGGCCCATGATTGACAGGCCTTGCTAACTTTAAATTTCCGATGTCTCCAACTCAGTCTAGTATAGGATAACTCCCAGATATTTGCGATAGTGCAAGTGAAGTCCTAAAGAAATGTTGGCTTGACAAACCTAATAAGCTTCCTCCTTGTGAACATAATGAAGTTTGTTTTTTCAGCTCTAACTACAGAGCAACTTCATACTTCGGAAACCGTGTTGATTAATCTACCCCTGACACCACTATGCTTGGATCTTCAGCGTATGGCTGATGTGTGTGGATCCCTGTATTACATGTCTATTACGCCAAATCATCCATTTGATAAGTTTGTATTTTTATACCATCATATTTTACTCCTAATTTCTAACTTCAAACACGGCGCTAGTGCTCTACCCCTTCCCGAGAAAATATCCCTATACACCGAAATTAATAAAGATACGGGCATGTACCCAATGTCATATTTTACTGTTAATTTATTGCTGACGATATAGGCGATTTGCAAATTTTCTCACCCTCGAAAAATTGGAATAACGCTAAAAAACATGTCTCTTGCTTAAAAGACATTGGATAATTTGTTGTTGAACTTAAAAAACCAAAAACGATTTTATCCACCCCCCCCCCCCTTCAGAGAAAATGTACGTCAAAATACGTAAGTCACGTCAGCCACAACTATATCTCCGGAACCAGTATTTGGGGTGAGAAATTTGTTTGGGCTTCTAGGGATGATTTTAGGAATTTGCAAATCGTCTATAATTATACATATCGACAACAATAAATTAGCGATAAAATATGGCCTTGGGTACGTACCCGTGTCTTTATTGGTTCCGGAGATATAGGTATGGGTCATCTGTCTTAAGAATTAAGTCAGATTCTCCCCATTTTCACAGGAAGGGGTAGAACAATAAAATCGTTTTTAGTGCATAAATTTAGTAAAAAATTATTGAACGTCTCTTATGCAAGAGACACTTTTTCAGCGTTCTTCCAATTTTTCGGGGGTGAGAAATTTTGTACGGGTTGAAGGGGTAATTTTGGGAATTTGCATATCGCCAATATCGGCAGCAATAATTTAGCAATAACATATGGCGTTGGGTACATGGCCGTAGAGAGTTCCGGAGATATGTATTTGCCTTATCTGACGTAAATATTACGTCAAATTATCCCCATTGCCTCGGGAGCAGTAAAATCGCTTTTGGCGTAAAAAATAAATAATAAATTAGCAATAAAATACGGTGGTATAAAAAATTCCGATTTTTCAAATGGATGATTTGGCTTAATAGACATCTGTATTGTCTCATCTACAAGTGGTTTGTTCACTAGAGAAGGTAAGACCCGGCTCATTTGAGTGACCCGGTTCTGAGCAGGTCATTCACGGCTATGACACGTTCGTTAAGACCCGTTCAAATTTTTATTTTTTTTTATGGTCGACCTCCCGCAAAGGCTGAAAGCCTATGGCGCTGTAGAAGCGCTGCGAGAGGATAAGTATCGGTTCACGTTAGATTTGAAACGCTGCAGGTTGTAGCCGTCGGGAAACAAATTCCCCGGCAGCTGATTCCACAGCGTCGAAGAAGGAATGCTGGAGGAGACTAGTTCGGGGAGTAAGGACCTCGACCTGGTAAGGATGAGCTCGCAGAGCTTCTCTAGTGTTCCTGGTTCGGACGGCCTGTGGTGTTATTATCTGAGAGAGCTCACTCGTACATCTTCCGTAATAGAATCTGTAAAACAGGGATAGGTCAGCCACCCTCCTTCGATGTTCCAGGCTGTGGAGGTCCTTTGTGAGGTTAGGCGCATCGATTAGTCTAATCGCTCTTTTCTGGATAGTGTCCAGAAGCTTTAGAGAGTGCTTCGGAGCGCATCCCCACACATGGGAGCAATACTCCAGCGATGGTCGGATCTGTGCCTTGTAGAGCAGCAGCAGTTGCTCTGGTGTATACAACTTCCTACAGCGGAACAAAACTCCAAGCTTCTGGGATGCTGTTTTAGCAATACTGACGACGTGGTCGTGCCAAGACTTGTTATTGTTGATGTTGATTCCCAAAAGCCTGACTTAGGGTGATTCGACTATGGGGTGACCCTCCATTTCCACGGTTGGTAAGCCATCGTGAGACTTCTTTGTAAGTGTTGTTGCCTGAGTTTTTTGTACGTTGAACTGTACTTTATTTGCTAATCCCCACTCGACAATTGTTTTGATATCTGCGTTGATCTGTGAGGCATGCTGCTGTCGCCGACGTACTGTCTCCTGGGATGATAGTGGCTTGCCTGGTTCCATGCACGCCACTAATGTACTGTCATCTGCGAAGCTGTAGATTGTATTGGATGTTATTTCCAGCAGCTCATTGATGTACAGCAGAAACAGTGTAGGGGATAGGACAGATCCCTGAGGAACACCGGCGTTTATTGGAAATACGTCTGATGAACAGCCCTCGACTACAACAAACAGAGATCGGTCGTTCAAAAAGCTGTTCAGCCACTGGCGCAGGCCAGGACGTATTCCATAAGCAGCAAGCTTGACCAGAAGTCCGTCATGCCATACTCTGTCGAAAGCTTTCGATATACCAAGTGCAACAACACGGGATTCGCCATGATTGTCTATTGCTCTGTTCCGCAAGTGGGTGACGTAGGCAAGGAGGTCACCTGTAGACCTGTGCTTACGGAAGCCATACTGGCGATCATTTATGATGTTGTTGTTGTCCAGGTATTTCAGGAGCTGTGTGTTAATGACAGTCTCCATAACCTTAGACATGATGCTGAGAAGAGCCACAGGTCTATAATTGGTGGGATCAGTTTTTTTGCCTTTCTTAGGGATGGGTTGTACGCAGCCAATCTTCCACGAAGCGGGAAACACGCCTCGTTGATACGAAAGTTTGAAGAGCTTGCAAAGAATAGGTGCAAGCTCAGCGGCACAGCGTTTAAGGACAATGGCTGGAATTTGGTCAGGACCAGTAGCTTTATTGGTGTTCAGTTTTTGGAGGATGCTTTTTACATCTCGATGTTGGAATTTAACCTCTGCCATTCTCGAGTTCACGCTTATGGTGGCGGTCGGAGTACTTCCTTGAAAGTCTACAATAGAATTGGCTGCGAAGAGCTTCCCCAAGATGTCTGCTTTTTCTTTAGGGGCAGACGCGATGGACTTGTCCTCTCTGGTCAAGGGTGGTATTGATGAATAGGAAAAGTTCTGACTAACAGCCTTAGCTGCAGACCAGAATGTTCTAGACGAACTAGGTCATGAGAGGAGCTTGTTCTTAATTTTTTGGTTGTGTTCCTCCTTGCTGCTGTCAATCACGCGTTTACTGCAGTGGTTCTCGGCATTTGGATTTTTCCTCCATTCTTTGTAATGTTGGTTTTTAGAGGTAACTGCATCTCTACAGCGCTGATTGAATCATGGCTTGTTTTTGGAGGGATGCTTGACGACATGACGAATATAGGCTTCCATGCCGAAAGGACTGGTAGTATTCCCTTAGGTCGTCCCACTTTGCTGATCCGTAATGCCAGACCCGGCGAGGCTTTGCATGGTGATCTGGAGAATGCATTCTGCATAGCGTTGCGACGGTGTTATGGTCAGACGTTCCCAGTGGGGTGGTTACTTTCACTGTGTAGATTGTTGCAGTAGTTGTGAGATATAGGTCCAACAGACTAGCAAAATCTCCGTGGCGGCTGGGAATCCTTGTTGGTTCTTTGACTATCTGCTCCAGGCCGCAGCTGATAGCGAAGGCTTCAGCTTCACGTTCCTCGTCGTCCGTTTTGTTTGAGTGTTTCAGCCAGTATGAGTTGTGAACGTTGAAGTCACCCAGAAAGACTATCTCTGAACGAGGGTGATCTGATTGCAGCGCGTCCACAGTGGCTGAAAGCTTCTCGAAGAGCTCTTTGCAGTTGTTACTGCTTGGTGGCCTATAAATACAGCATATATATTTGGAATGATTTTGGAAGGATATTTTGAGCCATATGATGTCAAACCCTTCCAGTTCGAGCTCTTCTTCTCGATGACAAGAAAGCCCAGATTTAACGTACACGCATACGCCAAACCTACGTCTAAATCGGGTGTATAAGTCATATCCGGGATATCTAAAGCAGTTATCCATTGTTGAAGAGCCGACTTGAGTTTCCGTAAGAGCCAGAATGTGTGGCTTCTCTGCCTGAAGGTGCTGATGGACAGAGTTTATGTTGGAGGCAAGACCTCGTATATTTGTAAAGTCGGCTCTGAACAAGTTTCTCTGGCCTTCGGGCTTGTCGTCAGTGCGAAGTTGCTGCGAAGGACGGCTTCTGTTGTTAGCCTGACGAGGAGTGGCAGCACAATTCTTTAAACAAACTTCGCTTAATGTTCCCCCCGGACCACCTGCCACCCGGAGATCCGAACGGCCAGGTATTTTACCTCCGGAATCTTTTGATCCTGGAAGAGCCATTGAGCATTTCTTTACTTTTAATTAATCCAATTTGTCACTTATGAGAAACCGAGAACATCAGCCCAGCGACGGAACATGAACTGTGAGGCCATTTGGCGCCGCCTATTTCCGGGAACCCATTTCTAGTTTCCCGGAAATATTCCGATGTGGGGGTGATTGCACCGCGGGCGAAGCTAAGTGACTGCACTTCTCCCCCCTGTGGGTGATTGCAGAGATAATAGTACATGATGCACCGTCGTCGGTGCAAGGTGTACCATCACCTCTGGGCGATGGGGTCGCCACATCCCTACGCCATTAAATGAAAGAGAGTGGTCCGAAAGCCGCTGCGCTGTCAAGCGAATCGAGTACCGGCGCGATTGGTTTAACTACACAATCACACCGGTTTCTAGGCGGGTCACAGTTCATCTTCTTATATAGGTAGTAATCAGTATATATGGCGGATGGCGGGTTATTCGAATCAGAATGTTAAATTAGCAAATGACCCGGGAGAGAGAGATGAGACAATACTCGTACCTCGAAACAAAATTATTGATTAATAATTATTAAACAACAGTAACATACCTCTAATTAAAAACAAAGTGAGTGTCTACTCTAAACTTTGGTGTAGATGTAATTGCACTAAATATAAAAAGTAAAATATACCAAAATAAACTAAAAATGATCAGAGCATACAACGAAACAAAACCATTTATTATAAAAAAACAACCAAAGTGTGAAACTCAAATGGACATGGATCATCAAATGTGTTTCGGTGCTACCATCTAGTTCTAGTGGGCTGTGTCAAATAATCCTATTTTACCTATTTATTTTTACGTTGAAGTTCTAAGACGGTCCTATAGATGGTGCATATATTATATAGCCCTCGCGTCGGTCGGTCCGTCTAAATCTCGTTCGCGTATCGCGGGTCATAAGACCCGTTAGAATCATGATACATGATCGATCGGGTCATGGGTCTTTGGAAAGATTCGGTCTTTGTGAACGAATCGGTCATGAACGACACATCCCTATTGTTCACCACTAAGTACTGCCAGCGCTCTCCATGCAGGAAGTAAATTAACACCATTCTATTGTTGTTGCAGTTCACGGCGCCAAAATGGCCCGGGATCTACACGTTCACAGTGTGCCTCCGCTCGGACTCATACCTGGGCTTCGACCAACAGAAAGACATCAAACTGGACGTTAAGGAGCCTCCACCGGAAGTGACGGAGCACCCGCAATGGGAGTTCGAGGACTCTGAAGAGGAGGCAGGCCCCGCCGATGGCGAGGGCCACGAATCCGAATACGCTACGGACGAAGACCTGCCCGAGGATTAGGATGCGAGGGAAGGCCAATGAGTGTACGCAGGGAGTTATTGTGAATGAGATTGAGATGTATTTCGTTTTTGTTGATCTATTCGGTTGAGATCTGGGTCTGGTATACGATCGCGAAATACCAATACATAGTAATGGGGCTGTGATTATTGGAAACTGTTAAAGCATTTTTTTTTTCGTATAATGAAATTTGAGTTCAGAATTATAGTCTGGTACCTGATACTTTGGACCGGCTTGACGTCTATTTGATAGGTATCAGCTGATGAAGTGCATCTCAGATTTAATTTTTTAGTAGTGGTCTGAATTAGCGATCCTGCAAGTCAGGGCCGTCTTGGTGATATTCTTACTGAATATCTCATTGCCAAAAAGTAATTGCTATTTTTGTAAACAAGAAATTGCTTCAATATCTATTCAGACCAGCCATACTGATATACTGAAAGAAATGCCAGATTTTCCGTCACCAAGTGTCAATTACTCGTCATTATCAGTACTGGCACTCAGTACATCCCTGTATTCCTTAGAAGTTAAAGCGGTGTATGTCAAGATTCATTCTGGGGTATTTTTAGTTATAACTAACCGAACATCTGTTCGCTGTTAACACGGCTGACAGTCCAAAGTATAGGGTAACAGGGTATACCTCAGCGCGATACGGTTTTAATATATTCATGCCCACTGAAATTAGTTATTCGTGCTCTTTTTGAGGTTAGATGAAGCCTACAGGACATTTCTTGGAATATAATAATCTAGTCTTCCTCTTTACTGTCGTACCTCGATTGGTAAACAACATTTTTCAGAGTTGATGAGTATTTCAAAACATTCAAGTCTTAAGTTACATTTGTTACCGCTACAAAAACTTCTTTCTTTTATGTCTGACATGGTTTACATTCTGTATGATTCTTAAACCGGTAAAAAATGCGAAAATGTTGCGCTGCCTGCATCTAGCCTGAAGTACGAACATGTTTCACAGCCCGCTGCCTTCTCACGTATCTTGCAGACGACAAGCGACGGGTTAAAATCGCTCAATATCTGCTGTCAAACGTAAATTTCGTATTACGCAATGACCTCATCGTGACGGACAACAAATAAAACCTACAATTTTGACGGTCCTGTTGCTGTCGTGTCGCTGTTGCTCAGCATATGCTCAGCGACCGCTGTCGCGAATTTTTACATAATAAGGCTGCCGTATGGTCATTTTTAGGGTGCATAACTTCAAATATCTGAAAATGTTGTTGAGAAAGGCTCAAAATTACTTGAAAAATCACCATTTTGGTGCCCAACAAAAAAAAACCTTGAGTTGATTATAAAGACATTTAACCTAGTCTAACACCACTGATGCCCTGGAAACTAATACCTAATACGTAAAATTCATTTGGTAGGAGCACTCATAAAAAGGATGGTTTCAGAAAGAATCTGTATATTTCAACTCATGTTTTCACTGTTTCGCTAAAAACAAAATGAAGCATACTTTAGTACTGAACATTATTAGACAGTGATGATGAAACCGTTCTTAGTCTGTGTCTGGATATCTTGGATAACTTCGTTAAAAACAAGAAAAACCATACTTTTCTGCTGTCCACGTTTGGAGTATATGAAGCGCTGGAAAATCTGGCAATAAGAACTAGAGCTACAAACGAGAAGATATACAAAAGAGCTAGGAGAATAACTGACACATTAAGGGCCTCTGCCAGCCCTTCCCTTGACACTAGGAGTAGGGAGAAGAAACTCTTACAAGGAAGAACATACCTTTATTTACTCCAGATTGAAGGCTTAGATAAAGAAAACGTGAGTAGCTTAGAACATGTACTTGTAAGAATCAAAGCCATAGTGTCATTTATGATAGACCTAGAAGTGCAACGGTGTACGTTAAGACTTCACTACAGGGTTCAATTAGAAGATGTAGTTGAAAAAGTGCACTACAAATGCGGATTTAGGTTTCTCGTAGTCACGAAAAATAAGAAAACGGGAGCCGAAAACCTGGTTGACATAGAAGAACAAGCAAATACAAGCTGCTTCGAATATCCTGAAGAAGGCTCATTTGTTGCAAAAGAAAAAACTATAATTGAGCCAAACGTAGATATGATGGAAAGTGGAGGAGGGATTTTGACCTCTATTTTAAGGTGTTGTAATGAGAAGTTTTATTGTAGCACATCTCACATTTCGCGAGTTGGGCAATTTGAGAACTCCCTTTACATATGCTATTTTATCTATTCTGTTAGATTTTATGCTTAGCATAAATAAATACAATATTAAGACAAAATACTTTACTAGATCTACTATTATTAAGTAATCATTATATTAAATTGATCGCTTTAAACTCGTTAAGTAGAACCCATAAACCTATACCTAAGTGTCTTTTTTGGTGCCGTTAGAGACTTAGAGCCAGTGATCGGCAGATTTTAGCAAACTACATATTGATTCTAGGTATGCTATCATAACACACGCCGTAGCTAAAATGGGGATTCACTATCCCTGGCGATGGCTCCTTTGAGTGCGGGTGGGAGTACAAAAGCGCAAAAAGTTGGTTCTAATACGTCATTTTAGGAAGTCTGCCGTTTTAATATATTGTCTTATCTACCTTTTCTTATACAAAAACCAAATGGCATCCACGTTTGCCGCAGTTTAATTAGCTTAGCACGACAGAGGGACATTATAGCGTCTGCCAGGATACTGGAACCCGCCTATGTGTTTGCCATTTAAAAACTACGTTTACATTTCCATCCAGATGGAAAAACACCATCGCAAACGCCCAGTGGATCAAGCGTTTGATCCCCAGCATGAGTAAGTGGCTAGGCTGCCAACACCGCGTGCTAGACGACCACCGACGGCTACTCTCAGGACGTGGGTGCTATGAACTATACGCCAAGAGGTTTGGCAAAGTCTCTGAGTATACCTGACTTAACTGCCGACTAGTATATACTCCCGAACATACACTGTTCCACGGTGCTCGGTGGAGAGAAGATCGCGAACAGGCTCTCGAAACTGTAAATATATCGTTTACATTTCCGACCTCAATATCCAACACTCTCGGTACTGGACTTGCTTTAAAAATATGACGAAAATAATAATTTCAAGGAAAGAAGCTGACAAAAGCAGCGGTCGCTGAGCAGACGCTGAGCAACAGAGACACGACAGCAAGAGCACCGTCAAAACTGAAGGATATATGTTGTTGTGCGTCACGATGACGTCATTGCATAATACGAATTTCACGTTGCGCGATTTTCGCCCGTCGCTTGTCGTCTGCAAGACACGTGATAAGCCTGCCGGTCACTGCTGATTTCGGCTATATTCGAGACTTGTAAAACATTCATAGCAGGGGGAAAGGAACGCCTAAAATTAATTCGATGGTATGTGTGCAATACATATTTGCTTACTCCACCTTTTAAGTGGTCATATTGTTATGTATCTCTGTACTTTGGGAATGACTCATCTAAAGAGTTTGTCAAAAACCTACTATTTGACCGCAAACGATCCTTCAAAAGTAAAATGTTATCTACAAAACGCATAAATAACATGACATTAAGTGTCTTCATATGTATATCCACGGTGAGTTGAACCTTGAAGTACGACTTGAAATTTCTCATTTTTTTCATTCTTCGCAGAGCGTATTTGTGGATGTTTTATATAGGTGGGTGTAAGGTATGACAAGGCACATTGGGACCAACTTCAGAAAAAAATTATATTAATTTGCAGCATTAAAAACACTTTTCTAATAAACCTGGAATGCATAGAAGTTGCAAGGTTTCCTCTATCAAATTGTGCAATTTTCGCCTTAAAGCTGCATTTCTTCCTTCACATTGTGCAAATTATCCTCCTGCCTAGCCAAACATATTCAACAAAAACTCTCACTTCGCCACATAATGAAGATATGAGCGTTCTTATTCCATAATATGTAAAATTCAAACTGAATAAATTACGCTTACTACTTACCTATCTTCCTGTTCCGCAAACTGAAGTTAAGAAAACATGCAGATATGGTTCGCAAGCTCATCAATAAAACTTTCAAGTGGTACGCTAACTGAATAGTGATGTTTGTTGGAGGGATTGAGTAGCTTATAGAGGCATGTCGATTTGTTTGAAAATGCCAACATTTCAATTTGTTCATTTTACGTATATCGGATGCATACATAGTTTTGATCTCTTGGCAAACACCCAAATCGGGCCTCTTTTAATCAATCTAGTCTTCAGTAGATTTATTTATTTAAAAACGAATAAGTGTGGGCTTGGTACTCTGGTGATTAGTAATTTTATGGTTAAACTTGTAGTGGAAAGATAACTCGTTTTAAACTAGACCTGGATCTCAACAAATACCAAGTCAGGAGTATTAAGAAGATTTGGTCAAAAGCTACTTTCACTGATAATCTTCGAATCGTGATTTTTTCTTTCTTCTTCTTCTACATGCATTTAAAATTGATACATTTCAAAATCTCAGTGATGTTGACTGAATCTTCCTAATATGTCAAACCTTATAGATATTTGATCTTGATGGACGTACTGAACCTACACGGTTCTCGTTGTATTTTCCACAGTTGCATTTGTGCAATTCATACTGTGAATAGTCTGAATATAGTGTGATTTCTAAAAGCAAAGGAATGATGGGAAGTCTTTAATAACATGAACAACTGGAAAAAATCTATAATTTAATCATCAGTCCGACCTATTATAACCAATTGGACGATCTTCTGTAAATATCTCGCTAATAGCCATTTTACACAGACTATAAATCTAGTGATTCCTTCCGGGTCGCTGGAACAAATTTGATGTGAAGCAAAACCGTGAACCGTGAATTCACTTCACAAGATTAAAATCTACTCTAATTTTCTTCACACCAAAGTCGGCTGTGAAAAAATTAGAAAATGGTCATGCAAATACCTAACATTGTTAACTGCGTGGATAAGTCACTAGTATGCGCCCTAAAGTTGAATGAAATTATTTGATGTTTGGTTGTGTGAAGACCCGATATCGAATAAAGTGTACTATTAAACAGATCTTCGAATATTGGCACCACTGCAGTGTCTACAAATGCTTGGCCTGGAGCACACCTATAGCACTATATAACAGAATCATTTTAGCTCGGGCTGAATCCATGAATAATAAACAGTCCAGTGTAAAATGACTGTAAGTTGTGATAGTGTTTGGTTTATTCTCAAAAGTTAACTTTATTTTAACACAATCACGAGTATTTACGTGTTACTAGTTGATAACATTTCAAAAAGTATTATAGTCTTGATACAAAATTATAGCTTTATTCCACTGATTATTTATTTTGTTATGGAAGACTGCTCTCTGTTTGAGAAATTTGCCGTTCTGTATATATTTTGAATATATAAAAAGCCTGATACATAATGTTGTTTTCATTTTCAGGAATTTTTGTTTTACTTTGCATTTTAGCGATTTTTATAGGGAGAGTGTTTTTTATATACATATTTGTTTTTGTTGAGATTACTTCTAAAATATATACTGAATGAGTAGAGTATGGAAATGTTCATTTTTTTGGGGTATGTGTCGATGTATATTTATATTTGTATTAAAATAAACTTTAAAAGAATATATTTTGTTTTTATGAATCATAGTTGCACCACGTTCATGTCCTGCGGCAGAAATAAACAATACAGACTGTACAGTTATTTGGCTCTTCAGAAACTTAAAAGCACAAAAATGCTCGCCCGTGCGCTGAACACGGCTGTTTCTTTGTTACTACAAAGAAAATTTTGGGAAGCCATGTGTGAAGCTATTGCGAAATTCAGGTTGAGAGTGGGATTTTAGAAAAACCAACTTTGCGAGTCTATGTAGGTCGGTTTGGACTACATTTTAAAAATAATGGCCTTTATACTGTCTAATAAAAGCGTGACATATCAAAGTTAGGTTTTTTTTAATGGAACACCCTGTGACTTTATGTATCACACATAGGACTTAAATCAAACCGTGTAGGTGCAAATCACAATTTTTGGTATAAGTAGATGTCACAAAAAATTCTTGTCGCAGCTATTATAAAACATCGAGGGCTGTGGCTTTGCCTTGTCACTGAGCATGGAATGCGTGAGCTTGTTACACGGTCGAGTTTGAACTACATATTTGTACTTGGAGAAATCTGTAAATCAATTAAGGAAACTTCAAAATCAGAGATAACTTGATTTTTTCAAATGGGAATGCCTAATTTTTTTATACAGTCAAATGTAAAAATTGACAGCCTTTCTAATGATATGTGGCTGTAAATAACAATATCTGGTAGTTTTGATTTAATTTCAAATTTTCAATCAAACCGGTGTTTTTCAAATTTCCTACCTATAAGCAACTTAGCAGGCCATGAAATATAAACAAAAAACTGTTCAGATGGAAGAAAACAACTAACTTTGCAGATAGATATGGACGAACTAAAGTAAAAAGACAAAATTATAAAAATGGCATACAACAAATCAACTCTAACCACAAATAACAAAGGTAACACATCTAAGGTCAAAAAGCAGCTGGAGTACAACAGAAATGGATATTTTTCACAGCATACCAGCTACTACAATATTCTAAAGATTGACAATTCACAAAACCATTATGAATTTTTAAATTAAAGGAAATCAATAAAATTTCACATTTAATGATTTAAAAAAGTTGTAACCAATACCTCTGACTGGAGTTCTACAAATTCTTCAGTACCCATAAGCAAGATCGCCAATAATGAAGAATGAATTAAAAATTGCTCAAATTATTCATAATTTACCTGGCAGAAAATTAAAATATAATTTGTCAGTATTTTTTTGCGATCTTGCTAACAATACGTTAATCAATGCTAATAGATACTAAAAAATATAAAGAACTACAGTCGAGGTATTGTTACTCATGACTTTGACGAAAATGACTACTGTTTTTCGGTGGTTTTATACCATTAAATGTGAAATTGCGTTCTGAAGATCTAAGAGTGAGGGCAACAATCGCTGAAAGTTTTGCTTTCATTTCAAAGTGTTCAGAGATTTTGGAAATTTTTAGTCTCTACTACATTGCAATAGCTAATAGGCTGTGAAAATTATCCATTTCTGTCGTACTCTAGCTTCTCTTTGACCTTAGACGTGTTACCGTCGTTGTTTCTGGTTAGAGTTGATTTGTTGTAGGGAATTTTTATAATATTGTCTTTTTAGTCTAATTCTTCTGGATTTTTTTTAGCTAAATTAGTTGTTTTCTTTCATCTGAAACGTTTTTGTTTTTAAAATGTAGTCCAAATCTACCTACATACAGTCGCAAAGTTGGTTTTTCGAAAAGTGGTATCGTTTGGCCACAAGAGTCCGAGGCGTTGAGCTTGACTCACCCTGTATTGATGGACTGAACCACAAGTTGTACCTATCTGATGGACTCTAATATTATTGTTTCATGAATTAATATAAATTATTAAACATATAAAGCTATTAATTAACCACTACCATACCACACCCATGCGAGCTTATTCAAAGCAATGTCTTCACGCGCCATTCTAGGTTTTACAGGTTCACAAATCGTACTAAGATCAGATAAGCTGTGAATGAGAGTCTCTAATCCTCCCTCTAGTGCCCAAACCACTTAGATATCCGCATGCTGTCGGTGCCATCAATAATTGTGATAACAAGGTATAAAACGTTTTGTTTCCGACCAATGACAATACCGTTACACGGGAGGTGAAGACGCAAAGCGGGCGTCCACAAGGTGGCGTGCTGTCACCGAGACTGTAGAGGCTGGTAGTCGATAGCCTCCTAGTAACACTAAACGAGGAAGGAATGTATGCTCAAGAATATGCTGATGACATTGTAATCCTAATAGGAGGTAAACACTTGGGAACCTGCCTGAAACTAATGCAGAGAGCATTATCCCTAGTGGAGAGATGGTGCGTTAGAAATGGACTATCTGTAAATCCCTCGGAAACCATCACGAAACAACGTAATGCAAAGATCACCGAGGCACAATTTCTTCTCGGAAAGGAAATAGAAGTTGTCAGAGAAGTGAAATACCTAGGAAAGTTAGACGATAAACTATCTTAGAAGAGCCACATAGAGAACATCACAAGCCGATCTCGGATTACCTTAATGATGATGAGATGAGCGATCGGATGTACCTGGGGTTTAACCCGCTCGTTGGTAAATTGGATGTACACCGGGGCAATCAAACCCGCGAAGGTATACAGCGCTATTGTATGGTGGTCAAAGGATCATCAAGGCACAGCATATAAAGCGCTCAAAAAAGTGCTGTATGAGCATAGCGGGCGCCATGAAGGGTACACCAACAGCAGTATTAGAGTTACTGCTGCATATCCCTTGATATTTACATAGAGGGAGAGGCAAAAATGCCTGCATATAGAATGCAGTCCCATGGCAACTGGTTTTACCGCCCTGCCATGAAACATACCAAGATACTGGACAACCTGCGGTGCGACATACTTGAGGTGCCGCCTGACAGAATGTCAAGAGTCGTGAACACCGAAATTCCATATACAGTCAATCTAGGTGACAGATCCGAATATGGGCTCTAGGAGAACCTCGATACATGTCGAATGGTATCACCTGGTACACTGATGTCACTGATTGCTCAAAAAATTCATTGTGGATACAGGAGGAAGCTTAGAGGGTGTTTCATATTGATGCACAAATATTTCAGGTGGTGATTTCCTGGATGATTTTGAGTAAAACACTTTATATGAACATATGTCCTAAACGTCATAACTCTCGAGGGTGTTAAAGTTCTAATAAAAAAAATCTTTTTGTAATAACTTTGGTAGCACTTTAGTTTTCTTTATGAAACTTTATATGAACGTATGTCCTAAACGTCATAATTTTCGAGCTACAGAGGGTGTTAAAGTTCTGATAAAAAAATTCTTTCTGTAATAACTTTGGTAGCGCTTTAGTTTTCTTTATGAAACTTAGTATATTGTGTCTATGCACCAAAACGTAGTTTTTGATGAAGAAACTTTTTTTATTTCTACCTGTGGCTTGCGTGCGGGACTTGATTTCAACATTTTTGTCAAAAAAAGTGGTATGCCACTGTTTTGATTTGGAATTAAAAACTTAATTTGAAATCGCCTTTCATTTTTCAATAATTTCGGTCCCTTGACTGTTTTCGCCCTAGGTCTTTGTTAAAAAAATAAGTCATTGTCTTGCAGGCCGATATAGCTTGTTTCTGATACGATGCAATTACGCGCGTTTTGCTAGATTGAGACAAAATTTATTAGGAAAGTTGCAGGGGCGGATTCAGGATTTCTTCTAAGGGGGGCGGACCAATGCTGCCGCGCTTGAATTTCAGAATTTGACGCGAACAGCAAAAAACGCTCTTATACTAATTTTTGGTATTTATATAAATATTCCGTGTTTCTCTTATAGTTTCTATTTTCCATTAGTGGTCTAGGGGGGCGGACCAGTCTTGCCGCCCTCTGAAGAGCAGAAAAACCTTTTGGTATTTATATAAATGTAATATGCTTCTATAGCGTACGCCCCCCCCCTCTAAATCCACCACAGGAAAGTTGTCTCCTTATTTTTGTTTAGGCGCAAGAGCGCGGACTTGAAAGATTCTTTGCATTGGACTTGAAAGATTCTTTGCATTAATAAATTCATATGAATCGAAAACGAATCGATTTCAAGTGACACAGATTAATTTTCAAATTAGCGTAGTATGCTGGTCTTTCAAATAAGTGACGTTTTAATAAAATCTAATTTCATTTAAATATCACTGAAAGAAATTAAGAAAATATTTTTAATGTGTTAAAAGCTTATTGATCTAACGTTTAGCTTTTTGTAAGTTTGCTTTAATTATGGTAAATTACACAAATGCATCGCTGCGTCTCAGCGAGACCGGTAAGTTTCAGAAAGGCACTTTTGAAGGTAGACCTCGTACCACAAGAATTCCTGAAACTGAGGAAGCAGTATTACAAGAGATTGATGAACACCCGGAATCTAGCACTAGAAACATTGCAAGATTACTTAATATGAGTTACACTGTTGTTTTTGGAGAATTTTGATAGACTTTCTGCTTTATCCGTACCACATTCAAAGAGTGCAGGCTTTACTGTCAAGAGATTTTCCAAGCCGTTTGAACTTCTGCAATTGGTATACGCGAGAACTTGCAGAAAATACTTGGTTTGATATAAAAGTCCTTTTCACGGACGAAGAAAACTTCTCTCGAAATGTCATATAAAATTTTCACAACAAGCATTTTTGGGCGGAAGAAAACCCCCACGCTATCACCGAAACGAATTATCAACACCTACCAATTTTCTGCTATCTTGTAGGACTCTTTTTCCTACCAGGGCGTTTAGATGGTCGTTCTTACCATCATTTCATCCAAGAAGAATTACCTCTATTTTGCTCGAAGATTGCTTTAAGGAATTACATGTGGTTCGTGCATGACGGTGCTCCTGCAATCAATGGTGCGCGAGCATTTACATGCACTATCCTAACCGTTGGATTGGCCGAGGGGGGCTCCAAGAATGGCCGCATGGAATCTCACTCTGAATAGTTTAGATTGCTATTTGTAGGGCAATGTTAAAATCATTGTGTATAAAACTCCCATTCACGCCGTGGACACAATATACCAAATTTCATAAAGGAAACTAAAGCGCTACCATAGTTATTAGAAAAAGATTTTTTATTAGAACTTTCTCAACACCCTGTAACTCGAAAGGTATGACCTTTAGGACGTACATTTATATAGTTTTATCCAAAATCATACAGGAAATCACCCCCTGAAATATTTGTACATCAACATGAAACACCCTGCATGTGGTGGTAGGCCTGGGCGGAACGTAAGCATCCGCCTAGGTAAACTGGCTACCGTTTTCAAGGCAGAAATAGCAGCAATTTTGGAATGTGGCAGAATATGCGTAGATAAAGGATACTGCAAGAAGACTATCTATGTAAACACAAACAGCCGGGCGACTCTGATGGCCTTGGCGAGTAACGAGTATATTTAAAAAATAGTGTGGGACTGCCATAATACCCTAAAGACACTGGCGAGGACCAACAAGGTAACTTTATTTTGGGTGTCTAGTCACATAGGAGTGGACGGTAATGAGAGGGCCGACAGGTGTGCCAGGGAAGGCACAGAACTCGTACTCATCGGGCCAGAACCAGCATGTGGTATATGGTTCGGACAGCTGTTAAAAGTTCGATGTCAAATGAATACCAGAAGCGCTGGGACAGAGTGTCGGGGATTGTTCAATGTGAGAGGATGCTGAGGGGTCCCTCGTGTTCTAATACCGCAGACGCTCTCAGACTAAGCAGGAAGGAACTACGAAAGGTGGTTGGATTTATAACTGGCCATTGGACGTTCAGTGCACACCGGCAAAAGCAAAAGATTGAAGTGACAAGCCCATTATGCAGGAAGTGCGGTGAGGCAGAGGAAACAGCTAAGCATGTTATCTTCGACTGTCCTGAGTGAAACCACTTTTGGCCTGCAGCCTAAATAATATTACAACATTCCAGAAACGGATTCGCATTATCTAGTTCATAAACGGTAGTTTCCTCCGACGGTAGTTTCCATACTTTTGTGTTGGTGGTTGGTGGGGTTGGCATCAGTATCCAATCGTTTATAAAGGGTACTTTTTCACTGTGACTGTGCAAAAAACTAAAAATATTTTTAGTGCCTTTCCATTTTTGTTTTAACAGAAAAAATCCTTTTTTTGGTATTCACAATCCGCTTGCTTCACTAGCTCATAACCTCACTCCCTAGTACGCTTAGTATTGTTAAGAATTCACTCTAGAACAATATAGATTTTAGAATTCGAAGTATACACTGTTTAGAGAGGACGTCAATTTAGTCAAAAGAAACCTACAGTTAGCAATTGTTTAATGGTTCTGTAGGTATCAGGAATTTCGAAAAAATATATCGACATCGCTTTAAAACTACTATTTTCTTCATACTTGTACGTATGTTTGCAGTACACAAATCTAAAGTCAATCAAATAGACAAAAAATGCGTATAGCTGAACCATTACAAATAGGCTCACGTTTGTACTATAACCTTGTTACGCTATTTACAATAATGGAAATGTACTTACAGTGTTTCTAGTTGAAAGGGGTGAGAAAAAAAATAAAAAAGCCAGAATCTCGAATAAATAATTAATCTACTTATCCATAATTATGTATAAGCAAAAAAATAAAAAATCCTAGAAATAAATACAAGATACACAACAACACCGCAATGCATCTGTAAGCATGATACCATAACAATCTAAATATCACATTATGTTTGAACAGTACGATTATTTACAAATAAACAACATTAAAATGATCGTGCTTACGTCGCATTTGGCAGTCATAATTATGCATGTTTAGAATAAAACCCAAATAACATCTCGGAAATAATCCATCAGTGTATAATATATCTTACAATATATATTTGAAAAATCCATTCACACCCTACACTCAGATACGTCGTCTTGGTTTCAATGTCGTTCGACCTCTGTTGCTGGCTGGTGGCCCCGCACCGATGTTAAAGGTACCTGCAAGAAAAGAAAGGTATGTAAATTATGGGTATTTTGAGAAAATACGATAATCTTAAATACACTAGCGGTTGTTAATAAAATACCTTGCTTTGCCTCGGAGAAATAAACTCGCGCTCAGTGGTGTGACTTTCAAGCTCTTAATTCAGTGGTTCCTAACCTGGGGGTAATTACCCCCGCGGGGATAAGTCAGCTATTTTACGAGGATAACTAGGAACCTATCAATTAGGATCGTAAAATAAAAAATTACACAGCACTGCGAAACCACGTTTAAAAATTCCGTGATTCAACATGTACCTGCTGTAATAGATTCACTAAAGCTGACTAAAGCAATATTTTCCGGACTTGGATAATCGTCAGTCCAACTCTTGGATATTAAGACCGTTTACCATTGATGATGACATTATTAGAGATGAAGATGAGAAGGCCAAAGTGGAATTTCTTGGACTACGCGAGAATAGTACTTTGAAAGTAGAATTTTTCAGAATTATAATCTCACCACATTTTGGCTCAAATCAGGTACCGAATATCCTATTTTAGCTAACAGCTTTAAAAATGCTAATACCATTTGCTACCACCTATAGATGTTAAGAGTGTTTTTTCTACTTTAGTAACACTCAAAACAAAGGCCAGAAATCGTCTCAATGTGGAACATGACTTAAGACGCGCTTTAAGTGAAACTAAACCTAACATTAGAATGTGAATGCAAAAAAATCCCAACATTCACTAGTTTTTTCTGTTAGAATTAGATTCACTACTAGTCAGTGTAACTGGGTATTATTAATCCATTGTTTATACATATGAATTAGTTAAAATTGTAAGGCTGTTGTGCAAATTATGATAAATAAAGATGGTTATATTTGCTGTTTGTTTTGATAACATCTTAAAGGGGGGTAAAATCAGTTTTCCTCATAGGTCATAGGGGTAACAATATTGAAAAGATTAGGAACCACTGTCTTAATTTCTGTCGATGGAAGAAATTTTGAATGCGTTTTGCATTCGCGATAACTACAAAAAAATGCAAGAGCCTTTTGTTACCAGAATCTTTATGAAGTTCGTGTATTTTTTGGCAACACTAGTATACAGGGTGAGTCAAGCTCAACGCCTCGGTGTCTTGTGACGAAATGATACCACTTTTCAAAAAATTAAATTTGCAAGTATATGTAGATCGAGTTGGACTACATTTAAAAAATAATAAGTTTTATACATGGTGTCTAAAAAAAGCGTGACATATCAAAGTTGTTTTTCTTAGATGTAACACCCTGTATATTACTGCGTATTTAGATTCCTGGGTCAATACTATGCTCCAGGGACATAAACATAAAAGAGGCATGGTTGGGGACACTCATTCATCCAGCGATCTGACTAGTTTTTTTATTCATATTTACCTACAGGAACAAAACCTGTTTGCTGCGTGAGATTTTTGGGCAAAGAAAAGTTAAAACAAATAAAGCGTAAAAAATGGGAAATTTTGTCTTAAACTGGTTACCAGTGGAAAGTGTTGAATTCAAATTATTTTCAAGACAAACCGTCTTAAAGAAGATGCCTTAAGTTGTAAAATGCTCGTTTCTATTTTTTTTAAATCCATTTATTGCTTAAGAAAATTGCAAAAAACTGACTAAAATTAATAAAACGCTATTTTACAATAACATTTGCAAGCATGTATCTGGGATTCTGATATATCACGAAAAGTTGGGCCGTTTCCTGCAGAATACGAGATCAAAATTTCAGTACAATTCATTGAATACTTTGAATAATATTGGATTGGATTTGTTTATCCCACGCAGCTTTTTTTGCAATGCTATAAGACAGAAAACCATAAAGCTACATCAATTCTTTAGGCAGAATATCAAAGAAGAAGACTCCAACTTTATACTTGATTAAGAAAAATAGCAAAAAAATAATTTTAAGCATAGCAAAATCATTTAATAATGATGTTCTAATTTTATGCTTATAAACAAATACTTTTATGCTATTGATTTTACATAATTATTTTTTTTTCACGTCTAAAAAGTTGGCATTTTTATATGTATTTCAAACAAATAAAATTATCGTAGGTCAATTTAGGCCAAAGTTAACCATTTTTCTTTTAAAATTGACAGCCCTTTTGTTTAAAACAATTAAGAAACCTAATTTACGCCATCTATAAGTATCTGAAGTTTGAATGTACATTTTTAAAGGCTTTTGCATGTTTCCAGATGCTCCAATAAAGCTTCCAAAGTGAAGCTCAAATGGACCTGGCTTGTAAATCCGTGCGCTCATAAAATTCATGTTGGATTGGTTTATTATATCTCTGGTATATGTACTGTTTGCGTACATTAAAAATATGTAATTTGTTCATAAACTTAATATTTATTCAATCGTGTAAATCGTTTAAACAGCTTATTTTTGTTTTATTTTTGCTAAAGAAAAAAATGTTTTCACATGTTCTCATTATTCGTTATTGAGGTGACTGAATATTCTCCAACAAAGATTTATTTGTTATAAATAAATCGCTCAAAAATCGAGAAATAAAATTCAAGTTGGATCGGTTTATTACATCTCTAAATAATTATTAAATTATTGATGGATTTTGATGACTATTTTCTTTAAATTATACCTACGCTTCGCCTACATTACAAATATATAATTTGTTTACAAATCTAATATTTAATCGTGTAAATTGTTTAAATATTTTTTTGCATTTTTTTGTTTTATTTTAATTGATCATCATTGAAATAAGTGAATATTTAAGAAAAAAAATTGATATAAATAATCCATGAGGGTAACTAAATTAATGAAAATGCAACGTAACTTATTTTTTCTCTCTGCTGTGTTTTGTCAAAATTTTCTCGAAATCTGTATCAATAAAATCACCTTGCCCGCTAATCTAATACCTCTAATACAGGGTGGCCAATCGGGTGACGATAATATTTTTTTTTAGATAGCCCGTACCGAGACCTATGCAAAACACCCCCATGTATGTGTACCGATTATTGATAGTTTTCGAGTTATGATTTTTTTTTTTTTGAAAACAAGAATGCTTTTTGGCTTTTATTTTTTCCAGCAATTATACTCAGTATTAAGCTCTTTTTAATATCCAATAAAGAGAACCTGTACATCCGAACAATAATTAAGTGCTTTTTGGGGCCAAAGTTTGAAATCTCTGTTTTTAGTCATGAGACCAAAACCTTCAAAATAAAATTAAAAATACTTATGCCTGGTCCTGGAGCTCCAGTCTAATCTTAAAAATTCTGCAAGACATTGCACTTTCGAAATAATAATGAAAAAATAGCACTTATGGGGGCATTTTGCGCCGTACGTGACTGTTAAAAGTAAAAAGGTGATAATTCACGAATTTCCAAAATGATTTAAAAAACTATTATTTTACTTTATTATGACAAATTAAAGAAAAAAAAAGCTTATAACAACTAATAAAGATGATAATCATTGATGTTTGAATCACTTTTAATACAAAAAATTAATACCTGTGCTTTTTGCTGTGTACTATTGAACTTCTGCTAAATTAAGTTGCACACTTGGGATCTAAAGTGATTAATTCAAGAGCTATAGGTACTTAAAGGATTGTACCACTACCATTGATTATAAAATATACCCCTATGCTAGTGTTCGTTTAATTGTTTGTCTTTTTGTCCCCTTAAAAATTATGAACCGGACGTCACGTGACCAAAAACAAATACCTCGGACAACGCAATAATAAGATGTGCAACATTTGCTCTAATTTACATCCCCAAAATTATAATTCTCTACTACTGCCCAGTTCCGATATATTACTTGTCTTAATCGTCATGTGACACCCTGTATAAAAAATAGATACAGCTCGGTAATTCTCGTAGAAATATTGTTTCTTTTGCTACTTTTATAGACTGGGCAGACTAATTGTTTTCCATGTATCTGGAAAGGTTTTGGCTTAAAATGAGTGAAACTGTAAGAGAAAAAATTATAGTGGACGTAGTTTCTTCAATTATAAACATGAAGGTACATTGTTGTGTCCTGATGTCAATTTTTTTAACCGCACAACTTCTTATTCCTGGATGCATGACAGTTAATCTGCGAGTCTCTACCGCTTGTGAATTTTTCCTGATTAAAGAATCCTCTCTCGAATATACACTTCCAAAGACGTCATTATCCTTATAATACCAGTAAGTACATCACCCAGCAATCTGTTTAGATTCATATTAAATAAATAAGAAATAAAAAGATAAAATAATGCAAACGAATAAAGTTAAAAACCTGCAATGGAAATTGATAGGTTTTTTGCGTAATTATAATAATAATAATAATATCGATTTATTTGTAACAAATAACTTTTTCTTGAAGAATATTTAGGTACTCCAATAACGAATAATGATAACATATGAAAACATATTTTTCTTAAAAAAAAAACAAAAATAAATTGTTTAATCAATTTACACGATTAAATAAATATTGAATTTATATCCAAATTACATATTTGCAATGTACGCAAAAGGTACATGTAGATTGAAAAAAGAATCACCACAATCCATCAATAATTACAGAGATATAATAAACCAATCCAACATGAATTTTATGAGCGCATGGATTTACAAGCCAAGTCCATTTTGAGCTTCATTTAGGAAGCTTTACTGGGGCATCTGGAAAATATGCAAAAGTCTTAAAAAAATGACTTTGAAGCTTTAGATACCTATCTCATTAATGCCGCAAATTAGGTTTCTTAATTGTTATACAAGGGGCAGTGAATTCTAAAAGAAAATTGGCTAACTTTGGCCCAAATTGACCTACAATAATTTTTTTTATTTGAAATACATATAAAATTCCAACTTTTCAGATGTGAAAAAAATAATTGTGTAAACTCAATAAAAGTTATTCTATTTGTTTATAAGCACAAAATTATAGCATAACTTTTAGTGCAATATGAGAATCCTCGATACATTTTTGCAAATGTTATTGTAAAATAGCGTTTTATTAATTTTAGTCAATTTTTTGCAATTTTCTAAGCAATAAATGGATTTTTACATATTTAGAAACGGCCGTATTATTGCTTAAGGCAGCTTCTTCAAGATAGTTTGTCTTAATCTTACTTTTTCTTTTGATGCTACTCTGAAAAGTGATATTTTACATCTGTTACTGTTGGCTGCATTCATGTAAGTGATCACTTTTTGTCATAGAATCCTCAACTAACATACTAAATAAAGCCCACTGACGATTAATATTAACGTTTGTAGTTTCTAGCTTATAGAGTACTCGAAAATAGAATGTATTAGAAGCTAAAACTTCAGCTATCGGTTAGCACATATAGGGAGATGTTTGAAAAGTACAGAATATTACCATGAATGGTCTTTTATTAATACAAAGACTTTTGGAGCTCCCACCCCTCACACTTTTTAATCACATCCAAAACAAAGAGAAACAATCGAAGCCAAAGGAAAAATAGAGGAAGCGATACATTTGGACATGGCTTGAGGGTTTACATAGTTTACATACTGATAAGCAGGGTTCGCCGATATAAATATCACTCGATATACATGAGATAAATATCATTGATATATATTGTGATATTTATTCGTTGATATATATCCTGATATTTATTAACTAAGTTAAATGCTTAACTAGGTCGAAAACAGAGTTAAACACTTTTCATAAACTCAGTGTATATAGGTTGGTTTCTGATACAAGAACTCTCTTATCGTTTGGTTTGCTCCCGGGAATCCCATTTATTTGATCCGTAAGTCCCCTTACTTCGTGTGGTCGCGACAGTGTGTGCTTGCAGTTTGCTGTCCTATTTATAAGGTTATATTATGAACTGCAGTGCACGTTGTAGGTGTAGTCCAAATTAAGAAATCATCTTGGGAATGAAAAAGCTGGAAAACTAGTATTTATTTTCAAGTATCTAAATCAGAAACAATAAAAAAACAGACTAGTCTGAAATGGATATGGCCAGATGAAACTCAACCCTCATCAGATGCCAAAGAATCAGATGCGGATGAGGATGAGGATGATGATAATGTCCCATTATCAAGATATCAAGTTCTGTAAATGATGAATATGGATTTCTACTTCCTATTATGTGAATGTTTTGTTTTATGAATCGTTAGAATAGGAATTGTTATTTTTTTATGTGGATTTTTAAGCTTTGTGTTAATTTTTTGTTGTTTTGTTAAAATATTAATAAACATACCTTTCTAATTACTCTTTTTTAATTTACCACAAAAAAATGAATAAATATCCAAATTTGATATATATCGGATATATATCAATAAATATCCGATATTTTGATATTTATACAAATATCATATTTACGAACCCTGCTGATAAGTGAATTTAATACGAATCTGCAAAGATGTTACAGCAGAGTTCTTACCTGGTGCTCCACCAGTAGCTGTTGCTCCAAATTGAGGCGTCCCAGTCGCTCCAAATTGCGGCACGGCTACATTGTTAGCTCCAAAGGAAGGTGATGGAGCACCTGCCAACAAAACATTAAAGAATCAGAAGCGTGGTTCAGTTAAAATTTTGATGTGTCTATAAGCAGTTTTATAACTCAATCATTAAACCAAATTGCACAAATTTCAAATTTTACTACTTATGACAATACGCGAAATAAATATTATTTGACATTACATCACGAAAACAATATCACTCTGCCAGTCTATCTGTCCCAACGAATTCGAATAGGTTAGAAGTAAACAAAGATTTTGTTTGTTTGAAGCATCCTGCTTGATGATGGTGGCACAGTATGTTGCAAGATCTCTGTAAAATGTCATTTCATTTTCCTTAGATACCTACTACTCTATGACGTAAATATCAAAGCTGGTTTGAAGATATATTGCAATAATAGTAAAATGGCATGTTAGGAAGATGTCAAAATAGCTTATTGCCTCTAAAGGAAGATACTGATCCAATGTATTTGTTATTAAAATACATATATCATAGGAAATCGAAAAAAAAGCTCGACCAAAACACACTACCATAGAATGGACCATTAATAAAAATCAAGAATATTGGGGCGTTAGTCAAGTAATATGGTCTATAAACAGTTATTTTTCACAAAACGTGACAACGTCGCATCGACGACCGCCGACATTGGGCGAACAGGTAGAAACAACAGATAGTGCAAGCACTTTGTTTTGGTTTGAACGTGTTTCGTTTATTCGAGTGAATTTTGTATTCTGTCAGTGCGTCAGAGAAAAGTAGACTTTTATACTATTCCAGAAGCTGCTGAAGTGATGTACGATTAGATTTGAGCGTGATTAGTGCATATGTTATCATCGGTAAGAGTGTAAAACACATGGTAAATAATAACAACATGATCTTGCAGACAATCGCATGCCGGTTGTTAGAGCATGGGCTTTGCTTCTTCTGACCTATTCGAATTCGTTGGTCTGTCCGGCTGTCGTCTATCCGGTAATCCTTGGCCGATCTATAACTTGGACAGTACTAAAGCAATTTTGATGTAGTTTTAACGATATGCTACTATTACTTCAAATACAAAAGAACTTTTATAGTTTCCGAAAATCTATCCAGTGGCGGCGCAGTATTAATAAAACCTGGATATTACTTTGCTCCTCTATTTTTATTTGCAGAAAAGCATTACCGTTCTTGAGAAAATCCGACCAGTGGCAGCGGTGATGTATTATCAAACAAATATAAAAATGCATTAACTTGGTTTCAGAGGTATTTTCTTTTAATTGTCTCTTTCTTAAGAAACGATTGAAACTCAATGTCAATAGTATCATAGTTGTATCTAAATAATGGACTGTCTGAATGTTTGCATTCACCGGACACTAAGCAAAAGCACCCCCGCTGCTATTTGGACCCCTATGTACTTATCTGGATTATCAGTCATATCGCTAATTTGTACTTCAAACACTTTTTTTCATTTCATTGTAAACCTGCCCCCTTTTATGTGACTCAAAAAGTAACAACTTTTGAAATCTTAGATCAAGGATGTTGCTTTTAATAATCATGATTTTTTCACATCTAGTTCTCTCCATCGAGCTAGTATTACCGTTTTTAACTGGCTCTTTTATTAGCAGGGGCGGTTCCTCCTTAAGGCGCAATGCCGCGCCCCCTCCCCCTGAGCGAAAAAGAAAGAAATACTTTTTATTAGGTATGTATGCAGTGCTATAATCGGTCCATCGAAGAAAAAGAGCGCAAAAAATTCATGATGTTCACGTGCTCTCGACATTTGCCAGACCTGTTTACACGGCAACCACCGACGCGACGGTAACAGTTTTTCCAGGAACGACAACTGGACGGTGTTATACAATAGTGACGTGAGCCACCGATCTGTTATTTTGAAAAAAATAGTTTTGTATTAAGCTGCCTTCTGGACTGTACTAGTTAAAAAACACTCTTATTACAATTTTTTATATTCAAATAAAATTAGGAAAAGATTACATAACCAACATAAGATTTATTAGCAGGAATGGACCACCTATCTCACTCAGATTGTTCGTCTCCTGTGTTATTGTACATGTTTTTTACTGTTTCTGTTTACTTGTTTTTTGACTTGTGGAAACATTCATTTATGTATATAGCACCAATAAATTATACTATACTATACCATCTACCCAAATAGGCTGAAGTACGATGAGTTTAACAAAGTTGTTTTTCCTCAATCTCTGAATCTGAATCACGACCACTTCTTCCAAGATATTTTCGAAATCTTGACTTTGGAGATACTTTCAAATGAGAGATGTTTATTTGTATTTACATATTTACGTGAGCAGGAACCAACTTGCTTTTGCGTACTCATCCTAGCTTCATATTCTAATCAAATATTGAAAATACCTCTAACTGGTCTGCCGACGAATATACTTTCAAGGAGTACGTTCAACCTAATCTTGTAGAGTTTTGATATCATATTTCATCTAGCAATCTACACTAACGACTTATAGTTTTTCAATAATGGTGTATATCTCACATATCATTGTGGATTATAATACTGCTATATCTATCCAGCGGAGAAACAGTGCACAACAAAATGTGATGTTCATGTTCATGTATTTTCGATGTTTGGCAAACCTGTTTAGACTACAAACGACCGCGGTCATATTATCAGGGAGCGTCATTAAACAGCTGTGTATTTAATTCTTCGGGAAAGGTGGCCTGTTCTCCAAATTTGTCGGTGCCAGGCGTGCGCTTAGGCATTGGCATTTCCAAGTGGTGTAAGCTTGCTTCTGACCAAGCTACGAGAACTCACTCTTTGCTCACCTGTTTTCCCGTTTCTCCGCTGGATAGATATTAATGAATTTCTTCATTAGATTATTGGTATGACAATATGGAATAGGAACCTGCCTACAGATGTCGCCAAAATGTGAACAGTGGTTTAGGACATTTATGCTCAATGTAGAATGGATCGTCCAGGTTTTGGTATCAAATAAACGATTATAACCAAAATTATGTTAAATTCCTTATGGCAGCAACGCCATCCACATCGTGTTCGTTTCAAAAGGCGGTTTGCTGTGGTGTAAGCTTGGCTACCGCCAGGCGACAACAATTCACCCATCTTGCGCCTGATCACTCATTTTCTTCGCTGGATAGAACCATTTACGCCCTAATAAAAACCAGTGTTAATATAGAAACGAGACTTTTTTGGTACGCATAAATAAGGCGCACAAGCGACCTTTTTCCAAATAGTACTTATTTCTAGCTACAATCGGTTGCCTGATTTGTCAGACTATAAAAACTGGCACTTATAGCACACTAAGCTCGAGCTTAACCATCAGAATCTTGTCACGTGATTGACTAAAGGCGCCGTCAAGGCACGGACAGCACAGATAGCGGACCGAGAGCGCTTCTATTGGTAAATTACACATCAGTCGACTTTGAAAATGACCAATGAAAACCAAAAGATTACCGGTGACATATGATAAGAGGCCGCTCCTGCTGACACGCCTCAGTCATCTTCTCTTGGTCGAGTCGCTACGCGTTGTTAACATCGGCGATACTTTCCTTAGAGCACAAAATAAAAATTAAGGAAATTATAAATAACATTACCAAGATGAAAATAAGGAGATACTAATATAATGTAGAATATTTTGACAAAATGATGCAGACGGCTGCTTGGTTCAGTAGATTGACGTGTTTCAATCAGGCGTTGGGAGTTCGATTCCCAGGCTAGACGATTTTTTTTGTTAGGTGGGATGATAAGTACAAAACGCTTAAGAAATAACATGATGTGATGAGTGACTCTTAGTGATACTAGCTAGAATTTTTTTTAAGAAATAACTGTGGAAACTGGAAACTCTTATTATGTGCAGGGTGCAGCTGCGGCCTCAACCATCTCTGGTAGGATTTTTGTGTATGTTTTTGTTTTAAAATTTTGTGTGCCCCCTCACACTTCTTTAAAAAATTCAGGAACCGCCACTGTCTATTATAAATTTTACTCGATGTATCGGGTAATATACGCTTATCGGATACTAAACAAAAGCACTCCTGACTTGAAACCATTTGGGGTAGCCCCTATACCCGTTGCTATCACTAGCATACAATAAACTTTACTCTCACCTCCAAACGAAGCCGGTGCAGCACCTGCAGTGAAATTGTAACTAGGCTTTGCGACGTCGCCAGAAGACCCTGTCGCACCGCCTCCAAAAGAAAACACTCCAGCAGGTTTAGCTGCCGTTGGCGCGGAACCACCACCCCCAAAGCTGAATACTCCTGACTGCGTCGTGGTAGGACTGTTGAAGGTGGCAGCATTGGCAGGTGGCTGGGCAGCGCCGAAGGAACTGTTGGCTGAACCGAAAGAGCCGGACGTAGAAGAGGCGGTACCAAAAGAAGAACTGGAGGGTTTCGAGAACGCCGAGGCCGTGTTAGAGCCAAAAGCTGACGATGAAGGGTTGGGTTGGCCTGAAACAATGTAATGTGCTAATGTTATATATTGCAATATTATGGTTTTACTTTTAACAACACAGGCGAGAAATACGAGTATGAGTCAGAAAATAACGAGAATCATGGCATAATAATAATAACAGTCTTTCATAAAAAAAAATGCTCAATAATAATGTGCTATACTGGTGGCAAAGTGTCGCTCAGCTGCTGCTCTACTGAACCATAAGGGGGTCACATACCCCAAGTTATAAATATAAAAACAAATTAAGTAATTGGAACTGGCGCATACATAAGTAAATAAAATTTAGATAAATTCATAACAAATCAATCATATGGCGCTTTAAGGTAACTCGATATATTAAATTAAACGTATATCCCATCGCTATAAGCTACTGAGAAACCATTTTTTGATAGGCTGTTTCGTATACCATCACAGCGTTGTTGAGCTCTGAATCTGGTCCAAATCTTCGACCACTCAATTCTTCTTTCACATCATAGTCTAAGATCCGAATATGAGACGACCTTCACCGAACTGGTTAATGGATGAAAAGCATTTTATATTAAATTTAATATGTTAAAAAACATATCGCGAGTGGGTTGGCTGAAAAATTTCAGTCCAGGATATGATTAGTTAAATATTGAAAAATTAATTTTTTTTAAACATTTCACTGGTTTGGTCAATAGACAAATCACATACCAATCGAAAGTATGAAGCCCATAGAATACGCAAACGTTAGGTTGGCTACGTTTTTCCCGTCCCAACTATAGGGTAGGCAGGTATAAACAGGTAAATCAATAATAGTAATTTGCACCGGTGTGGTTAATGCATGAAACTTATATCAAAATAAGGACAATTTTATTGTAAACACGTCGATATAGGGTTGTCTGCAAAAAATCAGTCTGGAACTCCGGTTGTCGAATTCTAAAGATCAAAATATTGCTGCCAGTGAGTATAAATCTCTCGTATAATTGAGTATTTAACTTCCTTACAGGTGATTCATTTCACCTCTAATTATTATACTTCGAGATCACCCTGTAGTATATGCTTTAGTTCCCGCTTTCGCCATCTTTGTTTACAGAAAAAGCTAGTTCCACCTTTCCACCATCCCCTGCGACCCGTTGTGCCAAGCCATTATGTTTTAGACGTCCGTGCCGTGCGCTCAAGTGTTTACAACTGTGTTGTGATTTCTTTTTTGTTTTCGTCAAAATGCCGAAATCGAGGAAATGGACAATGCACGATTTTTCACAAAGTAAGTATTAATTCCTAAATACAAAGCCTTCAAAAGATGCGTCGGTAACCCTCGTACCTATGTACTGACAATTTTATCCGATGTTAGTAATTCAGTGTGGGGAACATCGTGCGGGTGATTGGTTCTTCAGAGAAGAAATATCACATATAAATAGAATGTGGGGCATTAGATATCCTCATTTAAATTATATCACTCCAGTCTGGAACTGGTGTGAAAGGCGTAAAACAATGATTTTTTTGCTTTATACGCTAATGGATAGATCTACACTTTATTGTCAAATAATTACAAAATGTTATTGACAGAACTATAGCTACATACAAAACTAAATGTGTAGTTGAATATTCACTTCAATTCGTCAATTTATCCTGTCAGTAATAAGACTTTTGTAACAAAAAAAACAAAAAAAAAAACGGAAAACTCATGAATACTTGAATCAAAAACTGGTGGGGACACTTTCTATAAATGTGCAGTGCATTATACAGGGTGTCCATTTAGTGTGTGCGATATCTCGCAAGGTATACCTGATCGAAGAAAATGTCAAATACAAAAGTTATTTGGTTACTTAAGATGCATATCCTAAAAATATTTTGAAATATACAGGGTGTTGCGGGAAAGTAGGATAGTGATCAACTTGATTTTTTTATATGGAACTATAACTTTTTTTTGAATTCTTATAGTTTCCATCATTGATCTCTATCTAACCCTGAAATATTTTTGGGATCGGTCGCGACTTTGCCAATATATATTAATTTCCGGATTTACAAGGTCGCAAGTAATACGTCCAAATTGATATATTCCTTTAACTTTTCTCGATAATATTATACAGCGAGTTACTTGAATATTGAATGAATATAATTTTGGATGTTACCAGCAACGTGCATCTACAGGGTGTTTTTGGCAGAATTTTAAATTACGGCAACTTGAAGGTCATTTTACTTTGTTTTTTTTTAATTGTAACACTCTGTATGTTTTACTTTAAATCGAAATATTCTAATACCCTGTCTCGCCTTGTAATATTTTTTTCGCATCTGCGACGATGCCAAGTTATTAATTATTTTTCCAAATTTTCAACAAATATCCCCGATTTTTATTAATAGAACACACTGTATATTTTATTCAACATAGAAGTACTTCCTAGTAGTGATTTACGGCGTGAACAAGTTTTAACTGGTGTCCCTAAAATAATAAAACCGTTTTCCTTGCTCATACTATCTATTTCGAATACCAGGTCAGAAAAAGGTACAGGAACGCTTAAATATCTTCAAAACTTGCACAGCTGGAACGAGAAAATCAATACCTGCATGTTTTCCAACATGCAGAATTCAAAAATTCTAACGGCAGTGTTGCCAGATTTACCACTTTTACGTTACACGTCATAATTTTGTTATTTTAAATAGAATCCTCTACTTATTTTTATTGCAATGAATTGTGCATGTCGAAACACCGCTTTTTCAGTAAACAGTACTGGAACGCTTAAATATTTCCAAGACTGCCACAGCTGGAGCGGTGAAATTCAATACTTGGGGGTTTTTGAACATACAGAATTCAAAAATGCTAACATCGGCGTTGTCAGATTTACCAATTTTACCATTCACGTCATAATTTTGAATGGAATGCTCTATTTATGGAGTCTAACGGCACTATCCAAATCGATTTATTGACTTCCAATCAGAACAAAAAACGGTCCAGTGTTCAGTGTTTGGCTCGACACCTTGATCCTCAATCTTCCGCTATAGATGCGTTAACTGGGAAAATATATTTTTCAAAGCATTCCCATATATTTCTCGCTTTTACAGACGGTTTAAAAAAGAAAATAATAGCTGAGAATGCACAAGGAATCGCAGTCGCAATCCGTTATGGAAAACGCAACCTTGGTTTTCAGTATTGGAAAGCATACAAATAGCAAATCGCACCCTTTTTTAGGATGAATCACTATTACTTCCACCTTACAGGAAACCTCATCCTCTGTGGAACAGCCTTATCCTGCATCTACATAAAATAACATGTTGACTACCAGAAAATTAAGAGAAATGATCAACTTTTAATTACGTCCAAAAAACATCACCACCCAGCCACACCACAAACTGAGACCAAAAAGGTTTAATGCTGGAAGTTGGGACAAATCTGTATTTAAAGCACAGAGCACCGGCCACGCCTCCACTGCCGCGGCCTTTAGGGAATGCTTAAGTCCGATTCATGAACTCGCCGTTGCCGTTGACGTTCGCCGTTCGTAGCACAAGGCTGATATTCATAAACTCGCCGTTCGCGTTGTTAACCTAGTTTTCCCATCGTGTTTGTAAACATGTTCTATTGTGATTTATCATCAGTATTTTTGGCTTTGTGAAAGATCTTTGAATTTTCCTGGTGAAAATGGACCTAGTCAGAACCAATAACCAATACAGAAAACTTGAGAACACCCAGAATCCGTTTGACAGCTACACATCAACAATATCACATGACCGGTACCGACGACTATGATTGGCTTATACGCCGGCTACGACGGTGGCTACGAACGGCCAACGGCAAAAGTTAAAAGATAGTTATGTCGAAGAGCCCAACAGCAGACCCGACGGCGGACGGCGAGTTTATGAATCGGCCTTTAAACATTGAAACCATTAAACATACCGCAGGGTGGAGTGATAGGTCAAAAGTTTTTGTTACATTTTATAAGAGACCCATATGCTTGACGGTATATACTTTGCAAAATCATTTATAATGAAAAATAGACGATGAATTGTGATACTACTAAACTAAACTTTCACACATTACATACGAGTACATTAAAAAAATGAAAGATTATTGAATTATAAATAAAAAACTTCAAGGCTGAACAATGTCCAGACTTATTTTTGCTCTTTCATTCGAATCATACTCAGATCGTGAAACCATCTTCAAACATCTACAGGATGATCTCGAGGACGGCGCTCTCGAAGTATAATAATTAGAGGTGAAATGACTCACCTGTAAGGAAGTTAAATACTCAATTATACGAGAGAGCCCCGTCTGAAGAGATCACACCCGCCCTCCCCAAGCCAAAAGTGCACGATCTGAGTAGAAACATAATGACTTGGTACAACGGGTCGCAGGAAAGGTGGGGAGGTGGAACTAGTTCTTCTGTGAACAAAGACGCCGAAAGCGGGAACTAAAGCATATACTACAGGGTGATCTCTTCGGACGGGGTTCTCTCGTATAATTGAGGATGATTTTCTGTAAGTCGTTTAAACTCTAATTATTATTGTTACTTAAAAAACTTATTCAGTTGTTTTGGGTTTTTTATCGATATATTTTTTAAAACCTAGAATCCCTTCTAATAAAAAAAGCTAATTCTGCTTCGTCTGTACACCACGCGTGTACTCGTGAAACAGAAAGGTATTTAGTCCGATATATTAATATATAATATTCACTAAGTTGAATATGTTTTCCAAGGATAAGGTATGAGTGTTTTGTTTTGTAATAAAATCGTTAATAGTGTTAATACAATTTTTGCAATTAGTTTGTTGGCATTTATTACCTAAGATATGATATAATATATTATATATCATATAGAGGTTTGTGGGATCACTATATCGGCCCTGTGGTGGTAATATGGACATTCTTGAAAATAGCTTATCTTTACTACTAAGCAATGCGTAAGGAAAATATCAATTTTTAATTCTTGTAGTTCAGTCGTGAGTGAGCGCTCGGCAAAGGCAGACCTCTTTTTGTCGAAACCGAGCAGTGAGCAAAAAGCGATTTGTGTCGCGCAGTAAAACACGTAAAACTCGTCGCATATTTACTATCAGGTAAACGATATGGGAGAAAATTCGGGCGGCTTGGAAGAGCCGCCCCCTGAGGTAAGTACAGATAAAAACATAAACAATGAAGAGATTGATCTAACAAGGTATGACTTTAATAATAAATATACGTCAGCAGATGCTGGACCCTTTTTTGTTTACATCGAACATAAATTAAAAAACGTCGGAAGATTGTTTCCCATAAGAGTTGGTCACTATCTCCAACAAATATCTGATTTTAGAAAAGATATTATGGATATCAATTCATTAGGAAAAAATAGGGTAAAGGTGATATTTAAAAATTTTCATATTGCGAACACACTTATAAACCATCCATGTATTGTAGACAAAGATTTAATAGCGTACATACCCACATTTTTTACACAAAAGAAAGGAGTAATTAAACTCGTGGACACGTATTTCACAGAGGAGTATTTGAAACAAAACATAACTTCCACAGTAAAGGTCACAGAGGTTAAACGCATGAAACGGAAAAAGTCAAATTCCGACGGTACAGTGGAGTATGTAAACAGACAAATGATAGTGGTTACTTTTTTGGGAGACAGACTTCCTGAGTTCATAATAATAAACATGTGCAAATTCCCAGTTGAACCATACGTTTATCCAGTAGTGCAATGTTTCAACTGCTTAAGATAGGGACATGGTGCAAAAATGTGTAAAGGTAAACGCCGCTGTCGGGGTTGCGGTGGTGATCATGAGGAACAGACGTGTACAACAGGCACATACTGTATTCACTGTGATTGCCAGGATCACTCGACAACTTCCAGACTTAGCCCAGCATACAAAAAACAACTAAATATCAAAAAAGTTATGGCTAACAAAAATATTTCTTTCAAAGAGGCTGAGACTCTAGTACAAAACCCATCATACGACAAAATTGTAACCAATAATAGGTTTGATATTCTAGACAACTTAAATAACTTTCACGAACTACCCACAAGCAACACCTCAACCAACACATTCATAAAAAGACCCAAACGTCAAAACATTATAACAGAAAATACTTCCAGGAAACGGAAAGCATCGTCTCCCCCTACCACCCCCACTTCCTCAAACCTAAACCCTATACCACGTAGTACTAATAGAAATAAACCTGCCAACTCAAGCATACTGCCTAACCCATATAGAGATGAACTTATTGAATTAAAAAAAATATAAATCAAATAACTATCTTAGTAAATTATTTAAAAGACAACCCTAAGTTAGTCAATCAAATCCAACCCGAAGAAATAATTGCAAAAATGATGGATGTTTCAGATAAAATGGACTATATAGAACTTAGTGACGACTCATCATATTAAAATGCTTATACTCCAATGGAATGCTAGGTCAATCATACCAAAGAAGGGTGACCTTTTACATTTTTTAGCAGAGCATCAAGCTGATGTAATAACATTATCGGAAACATGGCTCAAGCCAAATCAGGTATTTAACCTCAAGGGATATAACATTGTAAAGAACTGTAGAATGGATGGTTACGGCGGAGTCGCTATTTTAATAAAACAAAATTTAGTTTTCACGGAAATTGCATTTAATTCAAATGGATACAACAGTAACATTGAAATGTGCGGTATAAGAATATGCGACTTAGGTATAAATATAATTTCAATATATAAACCTCCTGATAAAAAAATATCACGACTTGAGTGGGAAACTCTATTCAATAATTTTCCCACGTCTAACACTATCATCTGTGGTGATTTCAACGCACACCACTCTTTGTGGGGATGTGCGAGTGATAGTGAACAAGGAACCACCTTAGCAGATTCACTGGATGGCACCTGTTTTATCGTTATAAACGATGGCAGTCCCGCAAGAATACAAACTAAAGTAAATGCTCCATCAGCAATAGACTTAACTATAGTATCGACTAATCTAGTCGATAAAGTAAATTGGTCATTAAAAAATGACTCCATGGGTTCAGATCACCTACCCATATTAATCAGCCTTTGACTGAGAAGAATGTATTCCCTATCAATCCAACTACTAGATGGAATCATGATAAAGCAAACTGGGAAATATATCAAGAATGTATTAGAAATATCCTACCAAGTGTGGACTGTACAAACAACTCTGGTAAATTCATGGCCCTATTTCATGCAATCAGTACCGCTGCTGATGAAGCTACGCCCATCAAAAGACCTTTTCAACCTAAAACGATGCAACCTGTTTGGTGGGATGACGAGTGCTCTGAAATTGCGGACTTGCGTAAAATGGCTCTTAGACACTACAAACTATTGTCTAATTACGACAACTATTCACAATATAGAAATTTAGAGGCAAAAGCTAAACTAATTTTCAATAAAAAAAAGCGTAATAGCTGGAAAAATTTCGTTAATAGGCTCAATAATAACACTCCATCTGAAATTTGGAAACATATGAAAAAAATAAAAAATTCATCAGTACAGCATAAAAAAACGATCTTATCTAACGAAATAATTAACAAACTATTGGACTTTTTCGCACCTTGTTCTGTATCGCGCCAAATTTTTCGGAAAATTAGTGTAATACAAACATATGAAAAAAATAAAAAATTCATCAGTACAGCATAAAAAAACGATCTTATCTAACGAAATAATTAACAAACTATTGGACTTTTTCGCACCTTGTTCTGTATCGCGCCAAATTTTTCGGAAAATTAGTGTAATACAAAGAAATAACTGTGGTGAAATCGGTAAACCATTTTCCTTTGATGAGCTAGAAATTGCATTAAAAAGCACAAACAACACAGCTCCGGGATTGGACAGTTTTACATATCAAATGATCAGGTGATTGCCAAATTGCGCTAAAATCATAATTTTAAACATTTTTAATGACTGGCGGATGAAGGAAGACTTTGTGGAAAACATGAAGGAGATAGTGTTATGTCGTATCCAAAAACCAAATAGAGACCCTGAGCTCGTGGAGGCTTAACGACCTATTTCCTTGATGTCTTGCATAACAAAGACCTTCGAGAGGATGATTAAAGCTCATCTAGAGTGGTTCTTGGAGTATTACGCCCGCTTGCCAAGTACACAGTATGGCTTTAGGAAAGGTTGCGGTACGATAGATGCTGTCACTCATTTGGTTATGGATATCTACAACAGCTTTTCTAGCAAAAAATACGTAGCCTGTCTATTCTTGGGTATCAAAGGAGCTTACAATGACGTTAAACTGGATGTCCTTTACTGTAAATTAAAGCGCTTGGGTATTAGCGAAGCTGTTGCCAGATGTATTTTAGCCCTATACACAGACCGAAGAATATTCATTCGAGATCATAGCAATGACTTACATGGTCCACGTATTGCCAGAGACGGTATCCCACAGGTATCAACACTTTCTCCTACCCTGTTTAACATATATACTGCTGAGTTGCATGACATGTTCGACGATGATTGTTATATTGTGCAATACGCAGATGATATACGAGTATGTATATACACCATCCATAATTCGTTAGACCAGTGTATCAGAAAATTGGAATGCGTAGTGGATGTGGTTCAAAACTGGCTTATGGAGTTGGGACTCAGTATGTCTGCAGAAAAATCTGCTATCGTGTTCTTCACACGACGCAGATTAAATGATGTGAGCACTGAGCTGAACTTACGATACATCAGCTTCCGAGTGTCTGACCACATCAAATACTTGGGAGTAGTGCTCGATTCGAAATTGCTGTGGACGAAACACATTCACTACGTAAAAAAGACGTTGCGAGAACGGTTTAAATATGCTCCGTTACGTCACCAAATTTAAGTGGGATGCTGACCTCTATATTGCACTCCTCTTCTATAAATCATACGTAAGGTCCATCTTGGATTATGGATGCGTGCTTTACGGTTCTTCATCGAAAAGCAATCTAATTATAATAGATAGAATACAATATAAAGCTATACGCACTTGTATATGGGGCAATGAAGTCATCTCCATGTCCTGCTTTACTAGCAGAGTCCAATGAACCGCCCTTGAATATTAGACGGCAATACCTGGCCCAAAAGCTCATTATCAAATATAGATCCTTTAACGCAATATTAATAAAAAATATGCTCATTTAGCATAAATGACCTCAGTCATCCATATTGGAGATTCAAGAAATCACCTATTCTGGCGACATCCTTCACTGATACCAGCGAATTTCAACAGTACATAAATACCACAGCAAAATATCCATTATTTGAACATCCGTTTAACGTCAGAACAGCTAAATGTGATGTGGTGTACCCGCCCATACAGAAAACAACCTTTTAAATGTCTCCATACTGCGTACAGCGTTGCTCAATTCAGGGGTGGAAATGCAGGTTTATACTGACGGCTCCAAGAATCTGACCAGAACGGGATTTGCATATTACATCCCTGATCCTTTGTATATGTATCATTGTAGAATCTCGGACTTTGGCTCAATTTTTACAGCAGAAGCTGCAGCGATCAAGTCAGCTCTACAATGGATAATGTCGAAGATTGACTGTCCCACAAAGGTGGCTATAATGTCAGACTCCCAGTCAGTACTTAAGTGTATAGAAGGTCCAGCTATTAGACACTATGATAGTGCTGTAATTCTTGAAATAAGATCCATTTTATGCAGGTTAGCCGAAAAGCATATCGTCGTAACCTTTTTTTGGGCAAAAGCTTATATAGGTATACAGGGTAACGAAATAGTTGACCAGGCAGCTAAGAATGCCTGTCAAATAGAAACCATCTCTGAAGGCTTTATATTACCCAGTGACATAACATCTTTCTTCAAACGTGATATATTTAAAAAGTGGTAGGAGGAATGGAGCTCTTACTGCAGCCTCTCAGTTAAATCACTACACAAAAATTAATCCACCTGTACCTGTGAGGTCTCCTCACATATTTGAATACCAGGTCGACAGGTTTTACTCCTCTACGATCACGAGATTGAGACTCAACCATGGCAGATTCAAAGCTCATCCGTATAAAATTGGGATAGAGAACCCCCCAAATTGTATCTGTGATGGCGCCAGCATAGCCGACTAGAACCACGTATTCTTCGCATGTGAAAATAATAAAATATTCATTAACAGCCTTATTAACAGATTAATCTTGGAAGACAATATCTACCCACCCTTCAATATATCAAATCTCCTAGCTTTAAAAAGAAAATCCATACATGATAAAATTGTTCAATTCATCATATTAACAAAAACCCTAATCTAAGACGAAGAGCCTAAGAAAACATCTATGACGTGATAAATTACTAAATACCAAATTTCTGTGCCTAATGGAGTATGTCTGAGGCCAACCCCTCCCTCCGAAAAAAAAAAAATTCTAGTAGTTTTTAACATTGACATAACGAATAATACTGCAGCATCAAACAGTTTAAAAGACATTCTTGCATCTTTTCAGCTAACTGCCGCTACTGATCAGCCGACCCGAATATTCTCTAATATAAAAGGTTAAACTTCTTGCAGTACTACCGATTATATATTTACTAACATTCCTAATGACTGTTAGACTTCTTCAGTAGTAAGCCCGCATCTAGGTGACAATCTAGCCCAATTACCTAATGCTTTTAAATAAACTTTGCTCAGTTAATGCTGCTGGGGTGCCATCAGCAAGATAACAACGGAAATGCGGTCAGCAGAACTTAGCTGAATTGTGCTCATTACTAAGCAATATAAATTGGTCTGAATTTTTCTCAAAATTGAATATTAACAATATGTTCGCAGAATTTCAATGTACAGTTAAATGGTGTTTGGATGTTGCATGTTCCATTATGAGGGTACAGAAAAACTATTCCAAACAAACTACTAACCAGTGGATCTCCAAACGCTTACTTAAATTGAAATGCGGATTGAACGAGGCTTACTCGACCATGCATAACTGTAAAACATTGACATCAAAAAATAAATATCTGGCTTTAAAAAACAGTATAAAATGAGATAAGGAAGTCAAAACAGAATTATTATGAACAAAGAATAGATGCTGCACCAAAGTAATAGAAATGTGGTCAATAATTAGCGAACGACAGAACAAATTGAAGAAAACTAGCAAAATAACTGAAATAAAAATTGATAATACAAGAGTTACAGATCCAGAGATCATAGCTGAGAAATTTGCTGAACATTTTTCAAACACTTGTAGCTCAAACGTTTTGGCGAATTGTGGAAAGAAAACCTCTCAGCCATGCACGCTGCCCACCTCCCAGGTGAACACAATTTTCATCCCATATGTGATGGGATGTGAAGTTCTTCACATCATTAACTCAGGAAAGAACAACAATAGCTGTGGTATTGATGAAATTTCCCCCAATCTTCTGAAAACCATTGCGCCTTATATTTTGGCTCCTTTTACACGCTTAATTAATAAATCACCTACGGAGGGCAATTTCCTGAGTTGATGAAAACTGCATTAATCGTCCCTATTCACAAAAAGGGGTATACCAAGACATCAATAATTACAGACAGATATCCCTGCTGTCTGAAACATCTAAGATCATGGAGCGTGTGGTCTACAATAGTATTACTAAATTTGTAAAAAAATTGATATTTTAAATGCTAACAACACGGCTCGGATCTGTGGAAACAGCTACCAGCTGTATGCTCAACTTTGTGTAGAATCAACTAGACAATGGGAAATATGTAGTAATTGTGATGTTTGATATATCTAAATCATTTGACAGCTTGGACGTAAATTATATAATTAGTAAACTCTATGCTCTTGGGATAAGAGGACCATTATGTGATTAAATCATACACTTCGAAAATCGATATTTAATAGTAAAAATTAATCAAATTAGTTCTGAACAGCATGATATATGTCTAGGTGTACCACAGGGGTCAGTCCTGAGGCCACTGATATTTCTATTATTTGCAAATGATCTGCCCGGATAGCATCCCCAATGGCAGAGTTACAATGTTTGCTGATGACACAACAGTAACAGTAGCAGGTGACAGCATTTCTGACCTACAGAACAATAGGGCAGAGCAATCACAAACTAGTCAGCATCAATTTGATTGGCCAGTACTAGTCAGAAATAGCAGCCATGATCCAGCCGATATAATCGCTCCGAAGCTTGTGCGTAGCTAAGCCTCGCCACAGGGGTAATTCCTGCGCTACGAGAGATTTCTAAGGTGGAGTTCATTCCAAAACGAAGAAGACCATCTTATCATATAGAGGTGATAGACCGGTGATAGATATATATAGATATATATAGGCACATATGGATTACGGCTGAAGGCAACAAACCCCTACATCCTAACCAACATGCCTATCAGAGTGGAAAATCCTGCGAAACAGCCCTACGCATTCTTGTGGGGAAGATCAAGCAGGCCATTAAATACAAAGAAGTAGCCCTGGCGCACTGTGTTCCTGGACATCGAGGGAGCATTTGATAACACGAACACTGGCTCGGTAGTCCAGGCGTAATGAAAGGACAATCACGGGGTGGATTGGAAACATGCTAAGTAACCGAAAGGCAAAAGCACCCCCATGTGGTGTTACTCGGGAGGTGAAGACGCAAAGAGGTTGCCTGCAAGGGGGCGTGCTGTCACCGAGACTGTGGAACCTGGTAGTCGATAGCCTCCTCATAACACTAAACGAGAAGGGGATGTATGCCCAAGGATATGATGAGACGAGCGATTGGTTGTATCTGGAGTTTAACCCCCTCGATGGTAAACTGACTATATACCAGGGTAATCAGACCCACTATGGTGTACAGTGGTTCGTCAAAGTATAGCATCTAAAGTACTTACAAAAGTGTAGCGGGTTGCGTGTGTGAGCTTAGCGGGCGGAGCGCCATGAACGATACACCAACCACAGCATTGGAGGTACTGCTGAATATCTCACCTTTTGATATTTACATAGAGGGAGGGGTATAAGTGGCTGCATACAGAATGCAGTGCCGTGGCAATTGGCTTTATCACCCTGCCATGAAACACCACGATCCTTGATAAGCTGCGGTGCGACCACGGTGCGACATACTTGAGATGTCACCTGACAGAATGCCAAGAGTCGTGGACACTGAGATCCCATACAAGGTCAACCTAAACAACAGATCGGAGTGGGTTCTAGGAGGACCTCGACACCTGTCGAACGGTATCATGGTACACTGATGGCTCCAAAAATTCATCAGGTACAGGAGGAGATTACTATCTGTCAACAAAACACTGGGTTTTGCTATAAGGAATTCTAAGGAGTTTAGTGACAAGAAGGTGATGATCATTCTTTATAATTCGTTCATTCTATCTAAATTATAATACGCAAGGATAATTTGGAATCCCTGTTATGTGACCACGTGTGAATCTTTGGAGATTCCTTAAGTATTTATCACACAAACCTGATGGTACATATCCACCTAAGGTGACCTATCAGGAAAAACTGCTATTGAGACATGATTTTGTCAGTCTTGAGAATAGAAGGAAAACTCATTCTATTCTCTCTGCGAACAGACCTAATATTAAATCAGTCATTACCAATATGGAAGCCTGGTGCTCCAAAAACCGGCTAGTCCTTAACAAAGATAAAACTGTATACATGAACTTATATTTCAGAAAGTGTAGAGATGCTATCTTATGGCACAACTCCCTCACACTCTAGTAGATCAAACAGAGTTATTAGGTGTCCATATAGATCCTAATTCCAAATATGAGCTTTAAATCACATATCGAACATGTATGTGAAAAACTGAACTGGGCGTATTACGTTATTTTTCGAGTCAAATCATGTCTCAGTCAAGAAGCATTAATGACAGTTTATTATGCAGCAGTAAATAGCCATCTAATATCACCTGTTGAGTCAATCTTCCGGGTATACTCGCGTTTTTAGAGCTTTTTTTATATTGAAATGTGTTTGCTATGTGAAGAAACACCTAAGCATGTTTGAAGTTCAAGGGGACAATCACAATTACAACACTAGATGTACTGCTCTGAAAATACCACAATTTAAATACATCAATGTTCAAGAATTCACCACTTTATTATTATATCACATTGTATAATGCTTTATCAGGAAATGTTAAATGTATAGATTCTTATTCAAATTCAAATCTCAAGTAAAAGCACTCCTCTTTAATCATTGTTATTACTCTCTGAATGAGGGAGCACAGGAGCATATTAACCTCAACTTTAATAACTCATCAATCATGTAACTTCACAGTGTCTCTCTCTTTTTATTTCTTTTTACCTTTATTTGTGACATGCCATAGGTACCTTTGTATGTTAATTGGTGAATAAAGACTACTACTACTAACTACTACTATATTATAGGTAGGTGGTGTACAGAATACCAGAAAACCACGCGTACTTAAGTTTTAAAACAAGGCGCGTGTGGCTAAAGGTTAATAGCATTTCCCAATTACTGTATGCCCTCTAGGTAACTCCACATTTATTAAAAAAATCAGATGTATGACTTTGCCAGAGCTTTTAACAGTATTATGGCTCTATTTAGGGTCCTAATAATAAAACCAAAGTCCGTTGCAGTATTTAAAAACTGTGGATTACATTGCAGTTGCCTTTTTCACTTACTGACAGTGTCACTCGACGCGCTTTTTGGTCGCCTTCAAGAATATTTTTTTTAGTGGGACAGTTAGACAAATTAATATCACCAGAAATTCATTTTATGCAAATCCGGCGATTTTTTGTGGTAACTGGCACAGTCTATAGTCGCACCGGGACGAGGTTTATCTACAACCAGCGAATTCGAATAGGTTAGAAGAAGCAAACAAGGTTTTTGTTTGTGACCACAATCATAACGCGGCAGCTAGCACAGTGACCACTGAATCGCTGATAAACCCATATACCCTTTGTGCAGATAGCCGGTAAAAAATCCTAAAAATAACAGCACTCGTGTAGAGGCATAATATAAATAGCTACTTTGTTTTAGTTGATCGTTTCGGGTTAATTGTTATATTTTTCAATGAATTTTGGGCTTTAACAGTGCTTAAGTATTAAAAGACTATTTTAAACAATTCCATAAAATTTAAATCCCACAGATTTCTGTAAAAAATAACATCGGGTACATAATAACAACGGGATCTTGGGCACACTCACATGCCTGTTAGAGCATGGGCGTTGCTTTTTCTAACCTATTCGAATTCGTTATCTACAACTTATTCGCAACAGTTTTTAAACTCATTCTGCCACTCAAATACTCTGTATCTCTATATACTATCATTTGGGTGCGCAAAAAGGTACAGCATAACTCTCGTTATATACTGATATATCCTCGTAGTGTAATTATATGTTTTTATGCTGTAACAAAAGTGACCAGAAATAACATACCAAATGCAGCAGTTGGTGCAGTTGCCCCAAAAGCAGGTGTCGCAGAACTACTTGATGGCGCGACACTTCCAAAGGCGGGTTTGCTGGTAGCACCTAAATGAAGAAAACATATTAAGCGCCTTTTCAAAATCTAAGAAAAAATAATGTGTTATAGTAATAAACGTCTTTATTATTAGGGGGAAATTTAGCCACAGACTTATCTTACATTTAACCCTTGAAACCTTTCAAATCTTTTAGCAGTCTTAAGAATGTTATTTGTCATTGAATTGTCTGAGAGACCACAGCAAAGAGCAACTAGTCACTTTGAAAAACAATTAGCATATTAGTAAGGGACCACACCCGTGTGGGGGCGGGTTAGAATATATCCCATCGTATATCCTGCGTAAAAGGCGACTAAAAGGAACCGAACAACTGCCGATATAAGCAGTAACCTCTTCTCAACCAACAGCTTTGGGTGGACGAGTTGAGAAGAGTCAGGGTACCTTCTTGTCCTTGGGGTGAGAAATTGCCCCTAAAGGCGGATGAACCAGTAGATACCATCTGAATAATGGCATGACGATGCAGAAAGCAAATGGGAAACTACTGCATTAAAGATCTTAAAGATATCCCAAGAGAAACTCGTAAAATGAGTAAATGCATTTTACGAGTTCACAACATGTCTGTTAAGACATTGTAGGTATGTCTAAATGAGTTCTCAAACAAAAATTATTCTTCAAAGTCATTTTTGAAAATGGCTTCACCTACGAAGAGAAACTTTATATATATTTTTTGTAAATTAGACTGATATTGTCATTCAAGCTAATTTCATATTTAACGTAATTTTTATCAAGGCCAATTAAGAAATCAAAGTTCTAAAATATAGAGATGTTATACATGGTTGAAATCCAAATTAAGTTCTCGATTTATCCCTGAAAATTCCGATATAGCGGCCATATGAAAAAAATTAAGTTGAAGATGGTGAACGAAATGAAGGAGTGAAAATTAATCGACCATATATATCTCTTCGACTAGGTTCGCATGTTTTCATTTTCGTAATTTTATTGATATATTATTACCCAGAGAGTTTACAGAAGTCTTTTAAATAATACTCTTTCTAACAACCACACTGTTTGTAACAGAAGTAATACACTTTAGTACACATATACGTGATCAAACAAAATAAAACCGTAGTAACTGTAAAATATCTCAATTTCATCTATATTCTTGCATTCATCTGGTATGTCACAGTTTGCTTCACCAAAGCAAGTTGACAAGATTTGTTGGATTTAACGGTGACACGATATTCTGATAAAAACGTTGTAGCAATGGGGAGGTACTCACCTCCAAACGCTCCTGTGCTGGCTCCAAAAGTGGGCGTATTGGTGGTACCAAATCCAGCGTTCTGGGTAGTAGTAGCTGCTCCAAAGCTGGGGGCGGGATTTGCTCCAAAATTACCCGACGAAGCGCCAAAGGTTGTGTTGGCAGTTCCAAACCCACCGGTGCTACCAAACGACGTGCTAGAAGTGGTACCAAAACCAGAACTCGCTGTAGTTGTGGTAGCACCAAAGGTGTTACCAGTGCCGAATGTTGGTGCTTGGGAAAAATAATCTATTAGTTGTTCTGAAGTATAACTATTTCTTAAATATTACTGTCACCGGTCAAAACTGAACAACGCAAAGATCTATATAAACAGTGTGCAAGAAGTCGTATTTATTACGAAATTTTAAACTAATATCGAAATATTTTACTTTGCTATACTTGTTTTTTCAGACAAATGTTTAAAAATTCTAGGTTACAGATTGGAAATAAGAAGCTTGAGCGGTCATCTAACTAACGATTATTTAGTGAAATCGACCGTAAGCGCATTAGGTTTTGTTTTTTCAAGTAGACATTAAGATGTTTCATAATAAGTGTTAAAATGTCAAAAAACTAATACAAATTTTACGCATAAAATAAGGTATTTCACCTATAAGAAAAATGAACTGATGCTAATTTTCAAAAATAACTAAGATGTAAAAAATAATACCTCGTTTGCATACCAAACTATCAAAAAAATATATCAAAATGAAGTCTGCAACCCTTCAAAAATGTAACATTAAGACTTCTTTGAACGATTTCTAAAAATAAAAAGGCTAGAAACAGTTTTCAGTTATAGATATTGTCCTTGTCTGATATCCTTCCCACTTAATGATTTATCACATTTCCATTATAACATGGCAATAACTGACATTGGGCGATATATAGATCCCAAAAACAGGAATTTCACGCTCCTGTAGCAATATGTAGTATTGATACAAGCAATAAAAATAAATCGGAGCGAGGTTGCTCCAGACGGTTTTCAGATTCAAACAGCTACTCCATCAGAAGTTGTCTCAAGAAATATCAATCCATTAATGAAAGTTAAAAATGGAAAAATTCATGAAGCTAATGCCCTTCTTCTAAAATTGATTGTCACCAAACCTATGGATCCTCACATGCTATAATTAATCGATGGGTTAAACGGATACAAAAAGTGAACCATAGAGAATATTTATTTAAGGTCATCTGGTACCAGTATTGTGATAAGGGAACGTTCTGGAGCAGCTATAGGCGTTCCACCAACGGTGTTAGCAAGAAGAAAAGCCAGTGTGACCTAGAGGAGCAGAACGTTGCCATCTGGCCGACCTCTATCTTCTGAGATGCGAAGCACTTTCAAAAAGAAAACGAAGTTTGTTTTAATGTTAGGACAAAGGTGCCAAGGCCAAATCACACTGCTAATATTTATACTTATATACACAGTAAAGTTTACTGAAACCATGCTTGTATCCGAAACTCATATTTGCAGTTCAATATACATACCTCTATTTCTATAAAATGAACGTTTTCTAAAAATACGATTATTTAGTCTCGTTTAGAATCGCACAATTGACTATATAGTGGCGCAGCTTTGTCATAGCGGCAAAAATGTTGCCGCTCCATTCGTATGGTGGATTTATTATATACTGTTATTTAAGTCGTCAATGTTTTTCAACTTAACTCACCTGACGTTGTAGTTTTAGCCCCAAATGAAAACACAGGAGCGGATCCGGTAGTTCCAAATCCAGCAGTGTTGGTTGTTGTAGTGGTAACACTGTTTCCAAATGCCGGGGCCGTTGCTCCTCCAAATGTCTGATTGGCAGAACTAGACACTCCAAAACCAGACGGCTGTGCTGCAGCTGCACCGCCAAATATGTTCTGAGGCTGATTCTGACTTCTGAAAGTACCGTTTCCAGTACCAAACACAGCGTTTGTTAATAAGGGAGGGTTGGATCCCCCGAACATAGAACCGCTGTTGGTGGTATTGGTACTACCAAAAGTATTGTTACCATTTCCGAAGGAGGCTGGCGCTGAGGTTGTAGGAGCTCCAAAACTAGATTGTGCGGTAGTTTGCCCGAAAGTTGGTAAAGTTGGTTTGGAAAATGGAATCGCACTTGCGGTACTGCTTCCGAACGTAGAAGAGGTCGTCGTCTGAGCAGCACCAAATATAGGTACCGATGCTGTTGTTGTCGTCGTGGTACCCGTACCAAACCCAGTGGTTGTTCTCGTCATACCAGGACTACTGAAGGTACTCGCCGCTGTTGTCGTTCCAAAATCGGTGCTTGCAACAGTTGTTCCAAATGCACCTGATGTAGTGGTAGTGCTAGTACTAAATGAACCAGCTGTTGTTGTAACTGCTCCAAAACTAAATGATGCTGCGGAATTGGTTTGAGCATTTGGCTGAACTCCTCCAAAGCTGATTATCGGTTTGGTGTCACTACCGAACGAAGTAATTGTCGTGGTGTTATTTGTAGATCCAAAGCTAAATGTTTTATTTTGTGTGGTGGATTCGTAAGATGGAGGAGCTGGTGTACTTGTAGGTGCTCCAAATGTAGTCAGTGTAGTGTTGGAGGGATCCTTGTTACCACTGCCAAAGTTGAATGTTGGCGTTGTATTAAAAGTAGGTTGTCCTGTGCTTGTAGCACTTGTTATAGAGGTTCCAAAACCTGGTGAGGCGGTAGTTGAAGTGCTACTTTGAGTAACTCCACAAGATGGTGTTGTCACGCTACTCTTCGCACCAAATGCCACAGCCGCTGGCGAGCTACTAACCTCAGCAGCAAGAGAAGGCAAAGCACTATTAGCAGTAGTCGCTTTAAGCCCAAAAGATGGTAGGACAGTAGTGCTTGAAGAACTTTTTGAGCCGAGCACAAACCCGCCAGATGCAGGAAACGCCGAATTTGTTGTGCCTACGCCACCAAAAGCTGGTTGGGGAATTGTTAGGTCAGTTTTGGATGTAGTCGTATTAAAAGTAAGCTGTGCAGCACTTGTACTGGTTGTGGACATCACACTAGATGCCACTGAAGTAGTGGAAATAGACTTGGGTAAGTCGAATTTGAAGCCCCCGATTTTGGGGCTATCGCTTTTAGATGTGAAGCTGACAGACGCTGACGATGAGACCGATGTGACTGACGTAGAAATTGCAGGTAAGCCTAAAGATGTAGAGGATGCAGAATTGAATTGTAAGGTAGGTATGGATGCGGTGGTTTTCAAGCTATCGCCACCTGCAGAAAAATTAATAACAGGCAAATCTTTGGAAGTCGGTAGAGAGGTAGAAGTCAAAGGTTCGGAAGTAGGCAAATTTACGGGAGAAGAGGGAGGGACCGGAGTCTGCGACTTCGCAACACTGTTACTCTGCAGCGTTTGAGTTGTAAAACTACTGACTGCAGACTCCGAAGTGTCCGTCGAACTGGGAATGTTGAAATGAACATGCTTGTCAGACTTTTCTGGATGCGACTTGTTATGGCTCATGATCGACACTAGAGACTTGTCTTTATCAGAATCGACCACATCTTTGGGCTTTTCCACTAGGACAGTAGCAGCATCAGGCTTAGGTGTCAGCGATGCATCTTTTCCTGCCAAACTACCCATCAGAGCCATTAGTCTGTTCCTTCTTATCCTTTCCAGGGGTGCGTCGTCGAATATCTTTACGGGACTTTCTCTTTTCGTACTGCTCTTTGTTTCATCAGGTTCTTCTTCATTTTTACTGTCTAATTCTGTTGTGCTTGTCGACTCCGAAATTTTGGCGGCATCGTAAGGGTCGCTAGTTTGTGTTTCCACTGTGACTAGTTTCACTTGTTTTGAGTCCTTGGGATTTTCAGTCAGGGTACCTACAACAAGATGCTTTTATCACTGTATGGGCTAGATCAAACAAAATTATTGCAATAGTTAACGGACAAACGCGAACCGGTCATTATAATTGATAAAAATCAATAAAAATAAGTTATATTAAACAATAGCCAAGCTACGATTAACATTTGAAACTAAATTGTTACATGTTCAAAAACACCCGAGAGAATTGAATGCTTCACGCAGACACCATGTTACAATGGTCAGACAACAGGTTCTACAAACATTTAGCTTTTATTGAGCCCTTATTAACAAAATATCAGTTTAGCTTCTTGGACAACATGCAAAAGAAACATGATTGGACTCTGTTACCATTATTATTATTAGCACGCTTCCAATAAACAATACCGATTTTAAAGAATGATCATATAATATACAGTGTCCCTGAATTTACTTGACACGTAATATTCTCGTAACAAAAAACGTTAAAACCAAAATTTAGTGGAATGTTTGAAAGTACTACAGAGTCTGTCATACCATGCTTTCAAAAACATTTTTTGTACTTCAACCCTAAAAACTCACCCCCAACTTTGTTTTTTCGAATAGCACCTAATAGTTTTTCCTACTCAAATTAAGTCCTTATTTTATTTAAAATCTTGTAGTACCTTTTATTTTATAGTATAAAAAACCTATTCTTTTCGTAAAGTCATAAGCAAGAAGTAGGTAAAATAAGGATTTGTTTGAAGCTCAATATTTTCGTAAGAAAAACAGATAAAAAAGAAAACTAAGTGGGTCTTTCAAAGGTTTTTCACTTCAACCCCTAAAACTATTACCTCCTACTTTTTTCCAAATAGCACACCACAGCTTTTCCAACATCAATATGGTCATTATTTTATTTAATATCTTATAGTGCCATTGACTTCACACACAAACCAATTTTTTTCATAAAGTCATTAAGATAAGATAAATAAAATGAGCATTTGTTTGAGACGTAATGTATTGGTAATAAAAAAGCATAAAAAAGACATTTGTTTTCAAAAGCATGTATTAGAAGTCATTCAGTACACTAAAAACCCAATTAGTTTTATTTTTATTCGTTTTTTTTTTCGTCAAACAAATTCTTATTTTATTTGTTATGCTTACGATTTTACGAAAAAAAATAAGTTCGCGTATAAAATCAAAGGTACTGCAAGATTTTAGATAATTTACTTAATTACTTACTTAATTTGTGTAGGGAAAACTATTTGGTGCTATTTGAAAAACAACAGTTGAGGGTGAGTTTTAAGGGTTGAAGTATAAAACAATGTTTTGAAAGCATGGTATGATGGACCTTATAGTACTTTCAAAAATTCCACCCAGTTTTTTGATCTTTTTTTTGTTACGAGAATATCACGTGTCAAGGAAATTCAGGGACACCCTGTATACAACATACTTATGCTGACAGATTTTCTCTTGGCACCTCCTGCAGATGATTCTGGCACTTTTGATAAGTAATTAGTGGAAGAACATGATGCAGCATATTCATCATAGACACATATCCTCTTTGAGTGTGGTTTTTCAGAACTGGAATAGCTTTCTTGTGAAGAGTCTAGTAAAGGTGAATCAGCTCTTGATCTTTTGTTTGATTCTGCATTTATCTGATCTGTCCTTATCCTTTTGCTATCATCCTCATTCAAATCGAACTCCTGCAAGGAATAATAGTTTGAAAACATTAGTGTGTGTATGTTAGATGGAATATTTTGCATTGCTTAACAGCATTTTATCTAGATAATTAAGACTTGGAAATTTGAGTCCATACCTCATTGGCATGGATCCTTTTTCTAGATATCTCTTTCAGAGCATCTAGAACACTTCTTGTGCTGCTATTATTATCATTAGGCCCTTGTATTACAGTCCTCCTTCCTAATGATGGTGATCCAGGTTTAGCTATGCCTTCCAATAACTTTTGGTTGTACTCATGACTATGTGTTTTTGAATAATCTGAAATCAAAAGTATTCTAAGTTAAACATTTATATGAGCCATATATCTCAGTTACAGCAGAGGGTCACTAAAACCAACTCACATTAGGTTATTAATAGAATACATCTTTTCAAAACACTTTTTGGGGCGTCGCAAAAGTTGTGAGGTTAAAACAGAACAAGAGCTTTTGCAGATGAAAAAAATTTTTTTTAACAGAATGGGTTAGCTGTCACCCATTGTGACAATAATATTCAAGGGTTCTCTAGTGAAAGCGTATTATATGATTACTCAACAGTTGGATAATACACATAGTTAATAAATCCAAAGTATTATGTATGTGAATATTTATAATGCAGAAAAGGGCTGTGAGAATTATCGCTAGGGTAGACAAAAGAACTAGCTGCAGAGATATTTTTGTGAGCCTTGGCATTCTGACATGAACCAGTATTTATATCTACGATCTGTTGATGTATGCCAAAAACAACAGGCATCTATTCAGAACCCTGAATGATCATCATATTTACGGTACTAGAAACTCCCATCTCCTTCAAATTCCAGTACATCGATTGTCAAAAACAGAATTATGCCCTAAGTTCATGGCAATTAAGGCCTACAACAAACTGCCAGGCAATTTGAAAGAACTGAGTCCCAATTTATTCAGGAAGGAGATAAAAAAGTTACTTTTGACCAAAGCATACTATAGCCTTGGTGAATACCTCAATGACCATACACTGAGATAACACAGGTTTTTCTTTCGACTGTCAGATGTTTTTAGAGGGTGCTGTTCTTTTAAATTTTTTATATTTCAATATTTTAAATTTTATATATTTTAATATTTTATCCTAAATTCTTATAACTGTTTTTAAACTCCTTATTAAAATAACATTTAACTTGGATAAAATATACTGTCATAATGTTGTGTATGTATTTGTATGTGTGAGTATATATGTACATATATATATATGTGTATGTAAGTATAGTATAGTAGACCGCATATTATTATTATAATTATGTGCATCTGATATAATTTCTTTTTTGTTATTGTAATTTGACTCATTCAATGTCATCATTTTGATGATCCTCTGAATAAAGATTTTTGACTTTGACTTGACTATAGTACTTTGATAAACAGGTAGCCAAAATGTCCATAAAGTTTATCGTTCCACATATTGCAGTAGGTAGAACATTTACTCAAACCTGATGATGCAAGCTTCACAGTCACTTTTCTGGGCTCCAATGTAGGCAGATCCTTCTTGAATAAATGCACAATCGGAAACAATCCAGCTCCACTATATTTTGCTTGATGAGTGGCAGGCCTCTGATGTTCTTTTTCTTGTTCTGTTTCTTCATTGTATTGCACTATTCTTGATACTAGTCCAGGGCTTTTTGCATCTTCATATGTACTCACATTCACATTGTATTTTGTGGATGCCAAAAGAGGGCCAAGAGCTCTGGTATGTAAGGAACCATTCCTTTTATTATTATAGGATGGCACAGATTCTGATAAAGAGTACCTGTAACAGATAAATAATGATAAAGATCACTAGAATGCTTAGTAAAGTCCAACGTTTATATCAATTTTTATCACACACTGTATGGTCAGCAATCTCCTATAGAATGATGTCAAATAGTAATCAAGTCAACTCAATTATTTTTAAGATACCTATTAATCTGTTAAATTATGTGTTGACTGGAGTACCTGTTTAAAATCTTACTTAGGTAATTGTACAAATTGTATATTTTATAACTTTTTAACCAGACCGATTTTAATATTTTTTTAAATTAGCTTAGGTATTTGTAACTTCTGTTTTTTAATCTTACTTTGTACACTGTTTTTATAACTTCTATTTGTAACTTCTTAATTGGGCACTATCCCATTAAATGAATAAATAAAAAAAACATAAATAGGTATAATTGTTGACAATGGTTTACTTTATTTTTTTGAATTTTTTAGGATAAGATATAACTTCGAGACATATCAAAATGTTTCATTTATCCAAGTAAATAGGGATTCCTCAATTTTCTTGCATATCACAAATACATCCTTCAATTTGGGTGATTCCTCACCCAACCTTAAGTGGAGGTTATAGTAAACTGCTTGAGGATAACACATAAGGGCAGAGGTAAGAAGTCGAGCAAGAGGAGATGTGCCCTATTTACTATTCGTACTACAAGGATATACCACCAAGTTATAAAAAGTATTTGTAGGCGCCGCACTCTTTTGTTTCTGTGATGGTGATGCCGAACCGGCTCCCGCTGACACTAGACCTGTTGAGCAAAAAGTATTCAGACCTTTTTTTGATCGTCCGTCGCCGTCGTTGACAAATAGACATTGTATAATTTATACCTGGCATCACAGTTGATCCCTTTGTGTATTTCAGGCATATAAATAATAATGAATACAATATGAGTACAAAGAGTTGTTTATAAGTGCAACTGAGTTGTCATACAAAAAATGAATTTATCGTATGTACAAGAGCGAAAATAAGACGGAAAATAAGTTGAAAATATGAAAAATCAACAAGAAGTACCAATGAAAATAATATGTGTGTATATGTTATTGGTAAAGCAGCTAAATTGAGTGAAGTTCACTTTACATTGAGCAGTTCTTTAGACATGCCAATACCATTGGAAAACTGAAAGATGTAAACGTATTACCGAGCGTATTACAGAATCGGCGTAAATACGGGGGATAGGGGGGTCGTGTCCCCCCCCTTGGAACTATAAATTAAAAAACTATCATGTCTCATACGTTCTGCCTATAGCACCCCCAGAAGGCGCCAGCAAAATTATTGTTGGATTCACAACAAACTCCAGAAAAATAAGCCAAATTATGCCTGCCCCCACTCCCTCCACCGGGAGGCCTCCAAAAATATATCCCCCATAGTGAAACCATATCTACCTGCATTCTGAATTACAGCCGCCAAATTCGGTAGTTCGATGAAGTATTCAAAAAGAGGACGCATTTTAACAACTTTGTGAAATCTATAACACCTCCAACACAGATATAGCTTTGCACCTATACCAAGACGATTATGAAGAAAAAGAAAAATTTGCTTTCTCTGATGTTGAGCAATTAATAAAAAAATGCGAGTATTAATTGCGGTCTATAATAAATGCCTCTATGACCTCTAATACTGCCACACCAAGATGGTGTCCTTATTTTACCTGATATATGACATCTGATGAAGAAGGTATCCAGAGAAGAAAAATGACTTTTTGGATGAAAAATGGTGCATTAAAGACAAACCACAATTGGTTTTATCAAGTTCAGTGGCAGTTCCATGTCACAAAAAGTTACTATTGCTACTTTGCTGTCTGAACACAAAATAAGTTACATCAGACAAAACAAAAGAGAGAAAAAGCAAATATGGAAAGAACAGATGTTTGCATCAAGAGATTGAATAATAAACAGAGGCAAAAATAAGCTGACTTGAGACCATTATCTAGCTCATTGTATATTTTGACTGCATTGTATGTCCTTTGTAGGGGGACCCACATGGCTGCGCGGTGAACAGCGGCTGCCTAGTGGGGCAGCAAAAGCCTTGTGCCCGATTAGCGCTTGGGTGGTTGACTGAACTGCACCAGGGAGACAACAGTTTGGACTGGCTGTCGGTGTCGCCCACACGAGCTCTGAGTGGAGCATCTTACGCGGCCGGCACTTTGGATGATCGACCGGAAGGCCCGGACGGGGGACCCCCGTCGGACCGTCCGGGATGATGGTATCACTCCAATGATGCTGGCCATGCACCGTCCCCCCTCTGGGAAGTTCTAGCACAATAGGCCTTAAAGGCCTAAGTGCTGACGGCTCCCAGAGGAAAAAAAAATGTCCTTTGTAACTGAAGCTGGCTTAATCTGTCCAAACAAGGATAAAAGACAACTAAACCATAGCTCAAAATAGGTAAAACCCATGATTCGCATAATTTTTTCCATGGTTTATAATTAATAATGTTGTAGTTGCTGTAAAGAGGACTAAGTGCTGAGTAAGCTTTTTTTATCACATTACTCAAATGGTTATGGAAATGCATGTCGCTATCAAATAGTATGTATACCAAGTTTTTAGTCCTGTTCACATGAGTTAGCAAATTGTCATTCAATTTCAAACTGAGATCAGTATCTACCAGCTGTCAGTTGGATTTTGGGCAAAATGATATGACTACACATTTGTTAATGTTTAATTTCAGATTGTTTTCTGCAGCATAATTGGAGATATATTGTAAATCTGAATTAATATCATCAGCTGCAGCTGTGACTTGTGAGGGTTTGAATGAACAATATAATTGGATATCATCTGCATATGCTGGAACTTTTGAATTTTGGATATATTGGAAAAGATCAGACATATATATTAAGAATAAAATAGGACCAAATACAGAACCTTGCAGAACTCCAGATGATATAGGTTTTAAAAATATGATTTGAAGAAAGGTATAGCTGTGGAATCAAAATCATAGCACATAATAAACTGTGATCCAACCTGTCAAAGGCTTTGAAGAAGTCAAGAAGGACGAGTAACATCACTTCTCCCTTGTCCAAAGCGGCAATAATGTCATCAGATGTATTAATCAAGGAGGTGTTCGTGCTATATTGATTTCTGAAGCCTGACTAAGAAGATGGTACCTTTTCCAGAATTTTTCTAAATGTGGTAATTATTGAGATTGGTTTTAGATCAGAGTAAGATTTTAGAGTGGCCTGTTTGGGCAAAGGTTTAATAATAGATATTTTCCAGCTTTCTGGAAGAACAGTTCACAATATGTAATACAATGTGTTGCACCATCATGTCAACAAACTTTGAGGTATGAAAATACAATTAAAGTTATCAAGAAAGAATGCGAAAAAAAAGGGGTCAACCTTTTACTTATTTTTTATTACATTTTCAATTTCTGTATCACGACTCCATGAGTTCGCGCAGTTGTAGTGCCATATCTTGATTATTTATCGACCGATTCACGACATTTTGGACTCACTTTATAGGAGAATGACTGGGCATATCACCTAAAGCAAAAAAAGATAATACCTGAAAATTTCTAAGGCTAAAAAATTCACCAAACTGAAAATTTTTTTTTTTGAAATGCACTTATTTGGGTTACTTACAAATAATTTGAAAAAAAGCTGTATTAGTATCTATTTATTAAGACATGTTTATGTTTAGCAGGATGTTTCCTGTCTTACCACATGTAATTCGTGTATGCAGCACTAAAATTTTAGACAGAATAGGCCTTTTTGTACTATGACTTCTGTATCACAGCGCCATGTGTTGACACAGTTGTAACGCCATATCTTGATTATCTATCGAGTGATTCACGACTTTTTGGACTCATTTTATAGGGGAGTGACTGGGTATATCAACTAAGGTAAAAAAATACAATACCTGATAATTTCTAAGGCTTAAAAAAATCAGAATTCAACTAATTAGGTTAAGGAGCCTGGAAAAACAGATGATTTATATTGACTGATTTTCTTATACAAAATATTGCTATCATATTCCACATAGAAATACAACTATCTCCAGAGGTAGAGGTTGTTTCACATTAGCAAGTATTATGTAAAGTATGGTTCTTTGTTTTAATGGTAGATTGATGATAAACTATGATGTCCCATTTAAATTAAAAAAGTTGACGGTACTTCTGGTTAAACTAGAAATGCATTAATAGCTAACATAATGTCTTCGGATGCATTATACGTCTCTACACTTGCCTGCAAATTTTCAGCAATATCATTCTTTCTGTTCCAAAGTTATTTGCTTGGTTCCATACTTTATCCCAACCCTGTATATACTTAATATACTTTACAAATAAATCAATTAATGCATACTGTTAATGAAGTTACTTCAAGAATTGAAAGAAAGGAATGATCTACCTTAAAAAAATATTATTTTCCATATACCTATTTGAATGTTGGTGTAGTATCCCCTATTACTATTCTATTTATGTATATTCGCAATTTCTACATTTCTTATTTATGTGTATTCAATGTACATTCCTAATGGTGAGATACCACATTTCTGGACAGTTACTTTGGTAAATAAAAATTACTTTTAATAGTATTCACAACAATCGGCTTACCTGTGGGGGCTGAAAAGACGAGGCTTTGGAGGCGAAATAGGATGGTTGTCCCTGACCAAAGGGGTCGAGGTGATTTTCGGTTCCATGAAGCTTCCAATCAGACCATCAGGAGGATCACCTCTTTCGTTCAACCTGGACCGCGGTGTCTCTATACTTTTCGATAAATTGAACATCTTTAAGGTTGCTTGACGCCCAAGTAAAGGTTAGGTATGACGACGAACTGGATCACAGACAGTATTTAAGTCCAGATTACGCACACTAGCACTAATAACCGGTTAAGAGGCTGTTAATCTAATTAAGCCATCAAAATATACCTGGTTTTTAACGTGAATTTGATGGCAGGATGACGGGGATGACGATTAAACTACAATTTTCCACAACACGCCATTTCCAAATTTTTGAGTTTAACGGCTGTCAGCTGTCACCTGTCAATCACCTTTCACCACTCACAAAACATGTCTTTCCTTTGCTTTATGGTCTGTGGCATGGCCGACTTTACTCACTAGGCCGGAGCATGAAATATGGCAACACTGAATCAGAGGGCCGGGTTTTTATTTGAGATTAAGCATGGCCGACTCTACACTAGGCCGGAGCATTAGATGTGGCAACGTGGCTTAGCTGTCAAATAGTGGCCCTATAGTTTCACAATAATTATTACATTTTATATGTATTAGAGTTCATCTCGGTTCATAAATTAATAAAAATACTTTTTAGAACTACTACTACTTACATCTGATGTCTGTTTCATCACAGTCAGACACTACAAAATAAAAATAAACGCAACCTGCTTCCTGCCGCCACTTCCATTTCCACTTAAATGAACACTCAATTTACTTTGTAAATTATCACTTGAGCTAGAAAAATTCACTATTAGGTCACTGTGAAGCCATTCTTGCTGGTCTTGATTTCCCTTTCACTATCAAAGACCTATTTTAAAGCACAATGTGGTACCTACAATGTTTTCTGGACCTCCCAAATATCACAGAAAAATACAGTTAATAGAACTCATCTAGGCATGCATCATGCATCTGGGCATACCTACGAAAAGATTTGATAGTGACAGGGAATCAAGACCAGCAAGAATGGCTTCACAGTGACATAATAGTGAATTTTTCTAGCTCAAGTGACAATTTACAAAGTAAATTGAGTATTCATCAGCAATTGTGCTTCCAACAAAGGACAAACAGAAGTGGGTGAACGGTATTCCTCGTATGGGCTGGTTATATTTATAAGAATAAAGACAATACTTTACAAACATTTCAAAGGATAAGACCTATTTTAAAGCACAATGTGGTACCTACAATGTTTTCTGGACCTCCCAAATATCACAGAAAAAGACATTTAATAGAACTCATCTGGGGATGCATCTGGGCATACCTACGAAAAGATTTGATACTGAAAGGGAATCAAGACCAGCAAGAATGGCTTCAAAGTCACCTAATAGTGAATTTTTCTAGCTCAAGTTAAAATTTACAAAGTAAATTGAGTGTTCATTAGCAATAGTGAATTTTTCTAGCTCAAGTTAAATTTACAAAGTAAATTGAGTGTTCATTAGCAATTGTGCTTCCAATAAGGGACATAAACAGAAGTGGGTGAACGGTATTCCTCGTATGGGCTGGTTATATTTATAAGAATAAAGACAATACTTTACAAACATTTCAAAGGATAAGACCTATTTTAGGGCACAATGTGGTACCTACAATGTTTTCTGGACCTCCCAAATATCACAGAAAAATACAGTTAATAGAACTCATCTGGGCAAGCCAACGAGGGCTTGCATCTGGGCATACCTACGAAAAGATTTTATAGTGAAAGGGAATCAAGACCAGCAAGAATGGCTTCACATGTGACCTAATAGTGAATTTTTCTAGCTCAAGTGACAATTTACAAAGTAAATTGAGTGTTCATTTAAGTGGAAGTGCAAGTGGCAGCAGGAAACAGGTTGCTTTATTTTTATTTTGTAGTGTCTGACTATGATGAACTAGACATCAGATGTAAGTGGTATTAGTAGTAGTAGTTCTAAAAAGCATTTTTTTCTTAATTTATTAACCCAGATGAACTCTAATACATATAAAATGTAGTAATTATTCTGAAATTATAGGCCCACTATTTGACAGCAAGCCGCGTTGCCACATCTAAGGCTCCGGCCTAGTGTAGAGTCGGCCATGTCTGTGGTGACTGGTGAGACCACAGCATACTAAACAACTAGCAGAATGAGGCTTTCTATAAACATGGCTCCCACAGAATTCGGCGCCGTTTTGGATGATTACGGGTGTGAAGTCTGGGTAGATACGAAAATAAAAATATCGATACTGGTACCAATTCGAAACTTTTTGGCCAAGTATAGAGCTGTACACGCCAATGAACGCGCATTTGGTTCGGACAGGGAAGTTTTTGCAATTGATTACACGCCTCAATAATTATACAATTATTTTCGAAACCGATTCCCCTACAAAAGTATTGATGACAAAAATACTCATCGATACAGTAATGTACATTTTTAAGTAATATCTGATGCTGATCAGCTGTTATATATCAAATCAATTAAGTTGTCTTAATCAATCTCTAAAAGTAGTGTCTGTACCAATTTTTTGAGTACATATTTTATTTGTAGGTTATATCTACTTACCTATTTTAACGGGATCATTCGGAAATCTAAAGAAACTTTTTCTGCAATTATATAGTACTTCTTTCTGCAATGTTTACAGCACACACGCTTCCGTTATATTTTTTATCCATTTTGAAGATGATACAATTTCTATGTTTTAAAACCTTTTTTGTTGTTTATCATAAATTTTTGGTTTCGAATTTCGAATAAACATGGTCTGTGGAATAAACTTTAATAAACTGACAGTAGTGACATTATACAGCAACACACTACGCATAGTTCATTTCAAAATGTTTTGAAACTGACAGCTGGATATTTCACGACATTTGGATTTCGATGCGATCCCAATAATTCGCAAAAAACGTTTTGAAAACGCATCCAATTGACGTTTCCACGATATATTTAAAAACTCAAAACGTTTTGAAAGCTCGTTGAAACGTTAGTAACTATTAGCACCGCGTATACAAAATCTCAGCTTATGCATTTTTGAGCTATGAGCAAATACGAGCGTCAACCTTACGACAATGGTGTCCACCGACGCATATGCCTCTTTTGACAAATAGTCATCCAAAATGGCGAAATGTGCGTATGATTGTTTACTATGCTGTGGTCAAACTGATCTTTCCACAGTTTTTCACCAAAAAACCAAAAAATAACTTGTTGTTCTGTGGTTCTAAGACCGAACCACCAACTTTTCACCCAGTTCATGGCCGACTCTACTCACTAGGCCGGAGCGTCGGTGGCCGAAGCATTGAAATACGGCAACACTGAATCGGGGACCGAGCTTTTATTTGTTGTTAAGTCATTCGTGTAATCTTCCAGAGCAAAAAAGGAGATTGGAAGGTGATTTTTAATGTGTTTCTAATTATTTACCTGCACAAACGAAACTATAAAGATAAAAAGATGCCTGCAAAGTGTGTAGTACCAGGTTGCACTTGCAATTGTGCTTCCAATAAAGGACATACCAACCATAACATTTCAGAGTAAACAAGAAGAATGGAAGGTGATTTTTAATGTGTTTCTAATTATTTACCTGCACAAACGAAACTATAAAGATAAACAGATGCCTTCAAAGTGTGTAGTACCAGGTTGCACTAGCAATTGTGCTTCCAATAGAGGACATAAACAGAAACGGTATTCCTCATTCCTCGTATGGGCTAGTTATATTTATAAGAATAAAGACAATACTTTACAAACATTTCAAAGGATAAGACCTATTTTAAAGCACAATGTGGTACCTACAATGTTTTCTGGACCTCCCAAATATCACAGAAAAATACAGTCAATAGAACTCATCTGAGCATGCATCTGGGCATACCTACGAAAAGATTTGATAGTGAAAGGGAATCAAGACCAGCAAGAATGACTTCACAGTGACCTAATAGTGAATTTTTCTAGCTCAAGTGACAATTTACAAAGTAAATTGAGTGTTCATTAGCAATTGTGCTTCCAATAAAGGACATATACAGAAGTGGGTGAACGGTATTCCTCGTATGGGCTGGTTGTATTTATAAGAATAAAGACAATACTTTACAAACATTTCAAAGGATAATACCTATTTTAAAGCACAATGTGGTACCTACAATGTTTTCTGGACCTCCCAAATATCACAGAAAAATACAGTTAATAGAACTCATCTGGGCAAGCCACCGAGGGCATGCATCTGGGCATACCTATGAAAAGATTTGTTAGTGAAAGGGAATCAAGACCAGCAAGAATGGCTTCACAGTGACCTAATAGTAAATTTTTCTAGCTCAAGTTACAATTTACAAAGTAAAATGGGGTGTTCATTTAAGTGGAAGTGGAAGTAGCAGCAGGAAACAGGTTGCTTTATTTTTATTTTGTAGTGTCTGACTATAATGAACCAGACATGAGATGTAAGTGGTATTAGTAGTAGTAGTTCTAAAAGGCATTTTTTTCTTAATTTATTAACCCAGATGAACTCTAATACATATAAAATGTAATAATTATTCTGAAACTATAGGCCCACTATTTGACAGCTAAGCCACGTTGCCACATCTAAGGCTCCGGCCTAGTGTAGAGTCGGCCATGGCCTAGTGAGTAGAGTCGGCCATGGTTGATCCAAAACTTATCAGCATAGCATCAGCTTGTCTTGTATTGACCAGGATTTATAGGAAATACTTAAACACTCAACAAGCAACAAGGCACAACCTGAAGCCTGAAGATTGTATGATCCATCTGTGATGGAACTTTATAGACATATATACATAATCTCTGTTTCCTATATTGTACGACTTAGGTATTGGGGCTAAGCGGACTAGTTATATGCTAGACTTCGCGCTATATTCATATATGTTTGTGTATTGTATATAACGATACATGATTAAAGGTATAATAGTTAAAATGAAATAATATAAAGCATATTCGATATAATTTATGTCGGACATCCCATCTCTAGCTAAACATGTCCTCCGCCATCTTCCATTCCTTCACCTTCTACGTTATGTTCTGCGTTCTGTGATTATCATTCAGCGGCACCAATACAAGTTCAGTTATATTTAGAAAATCACTAAGCATTTCCTCGTTTTTGGTAGTGTATTTTTAATATTTGGATTGGTAGCATCACTCGCCCAGTCAATACATAGTGACGAAAATAATAAAACCAACCAAAAAGATTAAAACTATATTACGTTAAAAAAGCATTTCATTTATTGTTACAGAAACCCATTTTAAATAATTATAGTATGTGAAAAGAATACGAATACAATATCTAAATACAATGTATTTTCTTACTACGCATGCGCAAGGACGAAACTGCATCCGGTCGTTGTTCGTTTCCTACACGACCCGAATTATTGATTATTGATTCATTTCCGTTTAGAAAATGGTTGAGAGAGCATCTCGTTACGTTCTTGCCGCGATTGACTTTAAAATATATACATAATTTCATTCGATCACGAAAAAAGTTTATAGAATCTTGCTTATTTATATTACAAAATTGTTTAACGTTAAATTCCGTAAGCAGAATGAAAAGTCGTAGGAGATAAGTTAAAACTTTGTTTTTGCGTCACTCGTAATGGAGGTTCAGGGCGTTGTCTCCAGATGTTTAGAAAATATGTCGAATTGTTTTCTGATTCTGAATTCGTTGCGGAATATTTGTTGTTGAAGAACACTGTTGATAGACATTCTAGTGATTACCAGATATTTTTTCGTGTGCCGCAAATTAGGATATCCCGTAAATCGAAATGGTAAGGTGCTAATAGCTCAAGCTCTGATTAATAAAGGTTTCATTTAGAACGTGTTTTTCTTACGTAAAAATTTTGTTTTATTGGAAGTTGTGGGAAAATATTACATCAGGGATTATAAAAAAAATCGTTTACGTGCGTCACTTCGGCCCGGCGGCCATATTTATGTAAATTTTTAGTTTAGCTTCAGATTTAATTATATATTTTTTTATAGCCGAGAATTGATCCGTTACAACTTTTAAAGTGCTTATCTGTACTTTTGTCACCGGAAGGCGGTATTTTATCAAGAGATGAGGTCCCCAGATTAGTCAAGTAAGTTTCGTATCTAATTTTTTTTTCTGTTTCAGAAAACGAGCTCTCGCAGATGGTTTGTAGCCTTGGATGACTCATTTTCATGGTTTCTGCATACATAGTGTACTATGTTAGTGAAATAAGAAAATTGAAAGTTCTTTATCCCACCAAACGTGACCTAAATACGCCAATTTTCATTTGTTAGAGAATTTCGCGATTTCCTGTTTTAATTTATGTCGAAAGGGTTTAGTGTAAGAGAATTTCATTTCACCGTTCATTTAGAATAACGATCATAATTATTCATCATTAAAAATTGAGTTTAAACCTTTGTTCATATAGATACCTATTATGAGGATATTAAATTTGCATTGTCATCTAATAATTACTAGCAAAACAAAAAGTGATTACACGTTTCCGTAATGTAGCAAAAAATGGTGGTGGAAGCCGATAGCAAATAGATTGCGGTGTTGCCGATCCCTGTCAAATAATTATCACGATGAGAAGGCTCCGTGAGGGGCGGTGTTCGGGACCATGGGACCTCTGCGCAGATGGAAAAATCGAAAGTCTAGAGTAGCTAGAAGGGTCATGAGCACCTTTTTTCTTTATACATTTTAACTTCTGCTCCATGTCATCGCTCTAATTTGTTTTTCACGGCTGGACGTGATTGAGGACTACTCGACCACTAGGCATCGGAAGCGTGCTGTCGCATTAAAATTACTCTGAAGCGTTAAAATAGTCTCGCCGCATATCTGTTTGTAGTTACTTCTTCATGCAGGATTCTTTTTGATGCATGAAATAAAATTAGGTGAGCCATAGCTACAAATATGGAAAGTTTTAGATAATAAGATACATGTGGCAACGACGCCTTGCGAATGCGCAGTGTCCACTATTATGCCCGAGCCTCGTGAAGTGCTGATCCAAGGCCAACGGTTATGTACAGGGTGGCCTAATAAGAAAGGACGCCGGCAATATCTCGGTAACCGTTAATCGTATAACTTCGAGCAAAAAATATTAGGTAAATCGGTTAAGAGAAATCGCTGGAAATTATTTTCAAATTCCGCAAGTGGCCGCTAGGGGGCGCAACTGTTACGATCAATCGGAAAAACTGCTTTTTCTCAAAAATATGCAAGTAAAGGTATATTATAAATTCTACCATCGTGTAGCCAGGACAATTTCTGATTTTTTTTTGTTAACAGTTTTTTTTGCTGTCTTTTAAGATGTAGTGGTGGGGGAATGTCAAAAAAGTTTTTATTCTAATGGCCATAACTTTGGTATGAGTTAACGGAATTAAACAAGCTAGGTCTCGTTTGGAAGAGCTCTTACCTAACAACCTGTTCTTTTAAAAATTTCCAAGTTTATCTTGATTTAGTAGCTACAGGGCGGTATTTGACATCGTAACAATTGTTAGGCATTATTACGAAAATTATTAAATGGTATGCTATATATCTTTATACATAGATATATAGAGGACGAAATTCTTAAAAAGTTAGTGCAAGATTTTAAGTTCCTAGCTATTTTCAAACAAGTATGACAAGTGTGCTGTGAAATTAGAAACAATTGCTGCCCTATAAAAATATAGCCTCGGTCACATCGTTTTGGTACTCATTCTATAGATAACATTCCAAGTAGAATGACTAGAAATCATATTTTAACTTTTCGAAATAACCTACAGGTGGCGTAGTAGTCGCCATTAAGTGCTATATTCAATTTTCAAAATAATGGAACTTCTAAAAGAAACAAACAAAAAGAAATTACAGTATAAAATTGATTATCATATTTGTTATTATTAAACGTCAATTTGAGCTGATCACAAAGTGTTACATGAACTCCACAAGTAATGATAGAAAAAATCAATGTGAATAGATCTTAAAAATTAAGACCAATTAACAGCAAAATAAGATTGTGTAACAACATGATAACAAACAAAAAATACAACCTAGTTAACATGGGCATACCATACCTATTGTCATTGTTGCCTTAGATGTTCAATGGCGTCCATCGTTTTAGATGCACTTATGCATCCATTCACGCGTGGATAAACCTGCCAGGTTGAGCATCTAGAAAATAGGTTTAGTATACGCGTGTGAGTTAGGTTTATGTATTTTATCTGACAACTTTGTTGTTATACCACGTTACTTTGCTTTATTTTCCTGTAAGTTAGCCTTGATTTTTTAAATCTATTCACATTGATTTTTTCTTACTATGTTTACTTGTTGAGATCATATAATACTTTGTGATTCATTCAAATTGACGTTTAATGATAATAAAAATAATAATGAATTTTATACTGTAACTTATTTTCATTTGTTTCTTTTAAAAGTTCCATTATTATGAAAATTGAATATAGCGCTTATTGGCGACTACTACGCCTCCTGGTGGTTATTTTAGAAAGTCAAAATAAGATTTCTAGTAGGTTTTATTTGAGTATTATCTATAGAATGATTACTAAAACAATGGGACGAAGGCTATATTCCTATAGGGCAGCAATTATCATAATACTTGTTTTATTGATATCTCCAGTTTGAAAATAGATAGGAAGTTGAATCTTGCACTGACTTTTTAAGAATTTTGTCCTCTGTATGTTTGTGTTAAAATATTTATTTAAAATTTTCGTAATAATGCATAATAATTGTTATGATGTCAAATACCGCCCTGTAGCTACTAAGTAAAGATAAACTTTGATAATTTTTATACAACAGATTATTAGGTAAGAATAGTTCTTTCAAAAAAGACCTAGCTTGCTTAATTCTGTCAACTTATACCACAGTTATGGCTATTTGAATAAAAACTTTTTTGACATTCCCCCACTACTACATCTTATAAGATAGAGCAAAGAACTATTAATAACAAAAAAAATCAGAAATTGTCCTGTCTACATGATGGTAGAATTTATAATACACCTTTACTTGCATATTTTTTAGAAAAAACAGTTTTTCTGAGTGATCGTAACAGTTGCGCCCCCTAGCGCCCACTTGCGGAATTTGAAAATAATTTCCAGCGATTTCTCTTAGCCGATTTACCTAATATTTTTTGCTCGAAGTTATATGAATAACGGTTACCGAGGTATTGCCGGCGTACATTCTTATTAGGCCACCCTGTACAGTAAAGTTTAAAAAATTCTCTACATTGTGATCAAAGTTCAACGGCAGAATCTGAGTAGGTACAGTAAAGATAAAAGAGGATATATTTTGTCGATTTGTATCCGTACCGATATAGAACGTTACATACCTACAAAGAAGCAAACCGTGACATATCCGTTGGTGAAGTACAATGAATAAAGAATTAGTTGTCGAATTTGGGATACATGGGGAATTAAAAGAATTATGGGTTTTGTGTTATTTGAATGAATGTGGTAAGCTGGTAAAGGCCCCTCTATTTTGCATTTCTGAAAGCAGTATACATCTCCGGTATAGGTTTAAAGGGCGGAAAATAAATCATTAAAAGCGCCTATATGCAATAGTATATGGGTGAACTAGGGCTTTGCCGAATTTTGCCGATGGAAATTGAATTTTTTTATTCGAAGACTAAATGATACGTAATAATATGATCAGTAAATGCATTGCAGCTACGGGTGCCATGCATCTTGACGAGGCCACTTTATGATCGAGAATATAATTGCTATACCCAATAGGGACAAAAAAATGGATGAGCATTTAGGAAAAACATTGGCCATGTAGCAGTAGAACCACCTGAATTATGTTCAGAGATAAATATTCGGTTATAAATCTTATTTTAAAAAGCTGCTATCGCCTCACTGCAGTCGGACGTGTTATCAAGTGTCGACCTTTTTTTTTTTTTTTTTTTTTTTTGAAGCATTCTAATACCCAATTACATAGAATTAAGTATGATGCAAATGTTCATGGATATACTTTCGTTACATATAGGTACCTATTTTGGTTTTCGGCGAACAGTACACACGAACGTAACAAAAATGTAGGTATAATGTGTTGTAAGCTGCGCCCGCTATTCAATAATGCAAAGAAAAAAACAAGCCCATCAAAGGCTACAACACAACCAAATAGCTGAAATATGTATGAATTTCAACTACATAGTATTGAAAAAATGTTCATTTTTTTTTAACAACAGTGGTCATGGAGCTGGTACTGGCCAGATAGTGATATTCATGTAATATTTTTGTGCACCGATTTCTATAACTTTCCTCGCCCTGTAAAGCTCACATTGGCGCTTTTAGCACATAACGCAGAAACCAGGAAATTTGTGCAAGGTATCTTATGCATGTCACCAACTGTTGTCTTTATGTAATCAACTTCAGATTGTGCAGTACCGTTATGATTTCATATTCTGATGATTAACTAATTTTGGAAATTTTGTGACGTCATTATGAAAATAAACCTAGAGCATAATTGCATGGCAAGTAAAAGGGCTTGCAACTATTACCTGTTTTTGTTTTCTATAATTTAAAGGAATCTAATCTCTTTGTATAATGGCCTAATAATTGGTCTGAAAATTGATGTTCCACCTTTAACCCAGAATAAAAGTATTATCTCTGGATTTGAAAGGATGTACAGGTAGTTGCCACAAGATCATTAAAAAAAACATTGACAACAAATAAGATTCTTTAGTTGAAGTAGCCTTTAGACAACAAATAAGATTCTTTAGTTGAAGTAGCCCTTGGACAATCATTTTGATGGAAACTGCAGTTGGTGATATATAAGCAACAATCCTTCAACCACAATATTTTGTGTTGGATCTTGATTTTTTGAGCTACTGCATATTTGCATCAAATTTAGTGATATTTCAATGGACTTATCCAAATACAGTTCAACGCAAAATTAATAATAGCTTTGCGATTGAAGATATTTTTCATATTTAATATTGTAAATGCTAACTTGAGACTTTTTCATAATTTGATCTTAAATCTCAATTATAGTTGCAAATTTTTTGGGGTAGGGAAGCAGTGATTATTATAATTATGGAAATTTGTATTTTAGTCATCTTTCTGGCTCATCATGTTTTGCTGTCACATCATTAAAAACCCCATAATATTGAATGCTAAACTTTTGCTGAGATTTTGACAATTTCAGTGCATGCTCTGATAAAGGCTATATTGGTCACCAATTTTAATGATGGTCTAGTATTGTGTTGGCAAAGCCCATGGCTTACTTTGGTGGTTGAAGATTTGTTTAATCTGCTTGACAAACCATACTTACCTTTACTATAACTAATTATATGAAGCGCCATTCATATCTAATCATCTATTTTGTTTGTCCACAGTTTGATGATGAAGTTCAGCAAAAAGCTTGTGAGCAAATGTGTGTATGTGTTGATTCTTAAAAACACACAGAAAGATTTGGTGGATATGTTCATGTCTGAAGGTGGCTGGCACTTAATCCAGACATGGCTGCAGGATGCTGTGCAGATCAATAACTGGGATTTGGTGAAAGAGATATTGGGACTTCTGTTGGTTACACCAGTAGATGTAGAGAGGCTAAAGTTGAATATTCTGCCCAAGCTGATCAAAAGCCTATCTAGGAGAGAGGAACTGGATGGTAAGTGGTTTTTATTCTGTTTTGGGCTGCATGTGGTTATTTTCTTCTAGTTATTCTGTAGATGAGCTACTGTTTCTCCATAGGCATAGTTAGGCCCCTGAATCTGGGGGGGGGGCTTAAGTCCCTGCTCTAGATACAATAAGCTTAACAAAACAAACTATTTTTGGATTTTGGGGGGGGGGGGGCTAAGCCCCCACCTAACTATGCCTATGTGTTTCTCAACAAACCATTAGTGAGTGTAGTCATTCAGAATTCATTTTAAATAATATAAAATTAAAGATTCTAATATTTGTGTCAGAAAGAATATTCTAAAATATTTGCTTTATTTATATATATTGCAGATATTTTTATACTTTCAGTTATAGGAGGAATATTCTATAATTGCTTTTTTAAAATATAGGTATACAGTGAAGTATGGATAGTACAAATCTGCAATTCGGAGTACTCTTAATACAAACACCACAGTTACATACTATGATATCCATAATCTGAATACCCTGAATTCTGCAATCCAAACTATGTACACTTCTATGGAAAGGATGATATAATAATGTTTTATAAAAGTCTCTACAAGTTAGTTTATTTCACTTTGTGACAAAGTTATTTTGAGAGCTGTGTGCTCTATGCATGTGCATAATTTGAAAAAATGTAGAAATATAAATCAGCTGGAGTCTGGATGTTCATTTATGTTTCTAGCAGCATTCTTCAATTTTGGGAAGCCATTAAAATCATACGTTGAACTATTAAAAAAATAATTGTTGCTTAAATTTTGACTATGTTTTGTACATAATTTTAATTGTACATGTACATGTGTATTTGTACATGATTTGAAAACCTCCCACTCCAGATTTCTTGTAAACTGCTGATTAAAAAAAAACTGTTCAAAGGGTTTGTTAAGGGGGACAACTTTTTAACCAATCACTACTTCGTCCCTTTGTACCCTCTGCCCCCCAGGATCATCCTCTTAAACATTTTAAATGGGTATTGGGTTATTGAGTAATATCTTGTTTCAAAGGTATGTCAAAAGTCGTTTATTTTGACGTTTGATTTTTTAAAACTGCTCGAATTGTTTTTGAGCAAATTAGAATCTTTATGTATCTTGTTCAAATAGAATACAAAAATATTACTCTTTATTGCAATAGGTGTTCAAATGTTGCCCATTATTCTCAAAACAAAACTTGTTCAAATAGAATACAAAAACATATGGAAATATCTCTTTATTGCAATAGGTGTTCAACTGTTTCCCATTATTGGCTAATAATAATAAGTGATATTTTCATGTGTTTTGGTACTCTATTTGAGCAAAAATATTCTAATTCTCTCGAAAACGAATCGACCGTTTAAAAAAAACAAACGTCAAAATAAAGTGCTTCAACAAACCTTTAAAATAAGGTATTACTTGATACCCCTTGTCATTTAAAATGTTTAACGGGATGATCCATTGGGGGAAAGGTTACAAGGGGAAGAACATAAAACAAGTGGTGGAAGCATAAGGAATACTGCATACTGCCACTTGTGATAGTTTAGGTTGCTAGGATACAATGTCAAAGAATAGTACACATACTTAAGTACGATTACTTACCTGTATCACAACAAGAAACATACAGCAACTTAAGTGTTAATCCTACTTTACCATTTTGCTTTTAGTTAAAACAAATTGGAAACTAACTTCAACTTTTTAGTTGAGTAACCCAATTCCAGATATTATATATGCACTTACTGGTTTAAACTGTTTCAGATTGGTTTATACTTCCTAAATTTTCATCTGAGTAGGTATGGTTTAGTACATATGGGCTAGATTCGCTGCATGGACTGATCAGGTCCCAAAGCCATTAAAAAAACAGGCTAGATCTGTATAGTAAGCACAGCTAGACATTCAGTGAAAGGGAGGGTTGTTTTTTTAGTTTTGGTTGTTACGATCAAGATAAATATATTAATTGCAGAAGTTCTAGTTCTATAGATTCCACGTAATAGGACATTTTAGCCAAAGAATGTTAGTGTCCATCTACTGTGATAAATATATAGCCATCAAGGCAAAAATGCGTGGAGATAAGTTCAACAGCTTGTACACCCTCAAAAAATTGTTGGATTATGCCAAAATTACCCTAATAGGTCCATCATTCACACTCGCTCTCAGACTGAGCAGGAAGAAACTACAAGGGGTGGTCGGATTTATATCTGGCCATTAGATGTTCAGTGCATAACTGCAAAAGCTGGGGATTAAAGTGGCAAATCCATAATGCAGGAAGTGTGGTGAGGCAGAGGAAACAGCGTAGCATATTATCTTCGACTGTTCTGCCTTGAGTGAAAGCAAGAACTCCTATCTGAATGTAGGCCAGAAGGAAAGACAGGAGAGCACAGTCCAATGCATCTCAAAGTTTGCAAAGAACTGAGGATGGTTTGATCCCCATGATTAGGGGTGCACTATAAGCCTTAAGGCTAAGCAGCAACTATTAGGACAATTGAATGCTAACCACCTCACTTCAGAAAAAAAGTTCAGGATAAAAGGCCATAAGCTGGATAGGCTAGCCCATGAAGGTGCTGCAAATTGCTCAATAGCTTAATAGCAGACCTAATCTGTGATTTGGATAGCATATCCTGTAGAGTTATAAAAGTATAAGCCAATAAAAAGTCGCCAGAATTAAAGTTGAGAAGAGCAGCATAATTACTGACTGTAGTGAGTTTTCTGACATGGTATTGTTTTAACTTGAAACTGATATATCAAATTATCATTAGGTTTTCTTTCTTTTCACCTGATATAAATGTCAATCACACCAATTGAAACTGCATGAAGAACAAAAACGAACAAGGAATCTTGTAATAATAATACTTTAATAGCGTTTTTCACTGGGCACATTTTAGTGCACTCCGTGCGAGTGCAGAATATTGAAAAATTTCACCTAGGGTAACACTTCTGCACTGAATTCTTCCAGTGGAATACACATCAAAAAACAACTTGTTTTGACAACAATGTTTGCATATATAATTAGTTATATATTACTGACTCGTTTGTTTGAAAACTGTTCAATAGTTTCCAGGTAATTGCTAATTCTGGGAATTTTTTCTCCCGAATTTCTTCCTAAACACAATATTTGTTCATCCTCAGAAGACGACCTGGACTCTGCCAATTCAGACAAGGAAATTAAAAGTTTGATTTTTTTCGTCCCCTCTACTCATTCTGACTGAAAATAGTGTAAATCAACTAGGTATTACCATGTTCAAAAATCGAAAGTTTAAACAGGTGAAACAATTCTATGATTTGAAGTTTCCCACTCAAACCTACTGTCATTTTCTTGGTTCACTTCCACGACACTCACTTTGAAATCGGTGCGAAATTATTGCAGTCAGTTCGACCGCTCCGAGTGCAGAAATGCCTGTGAAATGAGTGCACTTAAAAAAATTTGTACTGGAACTGCCAGTGAAATGCAAAACAGAAATTCCATGCAGCCCGAGTGCAACCAGTGAAAAACGCTATCAGTTGTCTATTATAAGGAACTGTGGATATTTTGTGTGATGGGATAACCTGAGTTCCATCAAGGCTCAGTGATAAAATGCCATACTGTCTTACTGAGTCTTCTCTTCTACTTAAAAATTATTGCAATTGTGCAAAAAATTATGATAATCCCAAAAAGCTTCCTACACATTGCATCTTTCAAATACATTTTTAATCTTATAGAAATTGTGATGTGGAGAATATTTGACGTTTTCATTAGGCTATCCAAGATTGCCATATACAGGGTGTCCCACGACGATTAAAACAAGCAATATATCGGAACTGGATATTAGCAGAGAATTATGATTTTGGGGGTGTAAATTAGAGTAAATGTTGTATCTTTCCTTATTATTGTGTTACCTAATAAGGTATCTGTCTTTGGCCTCGTGACGACCGATTTAAATTATTAATGGAACACCCTGTATATTTTTGCATTTTTGTGTTCCTCCCGATAAAAAAATTACAATAAACTAGCACACTTGGGGCCTAAAGTGATTCATTCAAGAGTTAGGTACTCAAAGGATTGTACCACTACCATTATGAAACACTAGCAAAATAATGTTGACTATAGGGACTGTATAACGCTCATTCTTTGTTTTGAATTTCTATGTCCAAGTGGAATGCATCATGTATCTAAAATCAATCTGGTGAATTAGGGTATTGGGTATTGCTTGTTTGTATGGTTTATTGATGATGCATATATTTCCTATTTTTACTTTATTAAGAGTTTGTTGCTACCAAAACTTGTTTGAAATAGTGTTAAGTCTTTAAGGTGTGTTTAAATTATGCCAAATTCAGTTTTTTGCTTTTATTAGAATGCTTTTTTGTAAAAGAAAGTGATTTGATCTTAGCCAAATGGGTTGATGTCATTATTATTATTATTTGTTGTTTGAAAAGATTCAAACCCTATCACCATGAATCTATAAATAAAGGTTTCATATAATATACAGGGCGATCAACTTATACTCCAAAGTTGTTGTTTTCAGTGATACAACAAAAAGTTTTGAGTTATAAGACAGAGTGAAGCTCCTCATTCTAAAATTATTCCGTAATACTATTAAATAGGGTGTTTCATAAAGTCTCAGTTGTTTTTTAGATGGCACACCATATATATTATATCGAATTTAATTTCCGCTTATTTTGACTAGAGTATTTAGATTCTACAGGATACTTTTAAACATATGACCAGACCACTTTTATGTGAAAAATCCTAATATTAATTAAAATCAATTACTGCGAGTTAATCTTTCAAGGCCAGAATAGCCTTATACCCGTTTTACATCCACGATTTCTTCGTGAATTTATTCATGAATTAATCCATGGTCATCTTCCATCAACCATGAATTTTGTGACAGCGTGCAGTGCTGCCAACACTGTTGTCATATGATTTGGTGGTTTACGCAAGATCTATTCAATGTGCATTCGTTTGAGTGGTCTTGACAGTAGAAGTCTCGATTTCGTTCGTATATACAGAGACGGGTATGCAACATCCATTACATGTATTGATGCATCATACGATTTTATGGTTGGCACTACCGAATTTGACGTCAAACTTGACCACTCATTAGAGCAAGTTCTAAACCCTTGAAGAAATCCATGGACTTATTTGACGTCAAATTCCTGTTTTACACTTGTCATTTTTGACCACGAACTGACTCCAAGAATAAAACCATGGATTTGTTGTTGATGTAAAACGGGTATTCAGTGAACCGATAATTTTTTTGATATCTTTCGTTTTGAACACCGGGTGGCCAAGAATGATTTTCTTTGTTATTTCAAATGGAATACCCTGTATTTTATATGATCTTCTCAAACACACAAAAGCATCTTATAAACCTCCGAATATAATATTTTTTTGGTGAGAACTAAATAGAATACCAACTCAAATACCGCAACTGATTATTATTAAAGAAACCCTTAATTTTAACATTTAGACACAGAATGAATATTTCTCGAAGACGTCGGATAATTAACGCATATCATTTTATACCCTCCACCTCTTTATTTTACAATGGTTGATTTCAGTTGGTGTATGTGTGTGTAGGGTCTCAAAAAAATACCTGGCTTCACTAGGTGTATCTATCTCTAGTGTTTTAACAAATCCCCACCGGTGATATTCAAATAGTCAAATAATTATGGTATAATTGAAAGAATTATTGGGTGAATATGAGTACCTATCTTATATGAATAATTTATTTCCTTTTATGCTGTGAAATGTATCTTCAGTAATTTTCATATATCCTGGAAATCCTATTTCCCACTATAATATCCAAATCAAATATTCTGGATTTCTAATTTGGCTTCCTTTTTTAAAAAATAGCTCTTCCACGGACCGTTGTTTAGAGCTTTTTTAATTACTAAGGGCCGGTTGTACAATGCAAGCTTAAGCTTCGGCTTAAGGTAAGCCGACGTTAAACCACGTCAGTTGCAAATCGTCCGTTGTACAATGCTAGCTTAGCCCCCCACTCCAAGCTTAGCACGAGCTTACGTAAGCCGAAGCTTAACGCGAGCTTAGCTGAGGTTTAAACCTAACCTGATACAAGTGACAAGAAAAAACCGAGGGGGAAACCGCTGAAGCAATGTGGTGTACACGGCCAAGAAAATGTGGAAGCAATGCTACCAAATATGTGCAATGTATGAAAATTAGCAGCAATGGTCAAGCAATGCAGAAATATTCGAAGCAATGTGAAAGCAATGCGAAAAATTGAAGCAATGCCATGCAATAAACAGCAATAAAACCTCGAATAAAACGCAGTAAAAAGCAATGTGATCCTAGAAAAGCAATGTTTTTTCTGCGAATAATCTGCGCAAGACAGTCAGCGACATCTGTGCGACCCGTGCCCACTCATCCATGCCAGAAAAAATCTGTAACGGCGTTGCTGTCATAATAGCCACTACCCTAACCCTAGTAGCCAGCTCAGTATGTTAATAGCTAGTACGTACTACATATCTCAGTAGGAATTACATTTCGTTACGTGGATTTCATCATATACAGAGTGTCCAGTTAGTGGGTAATTCTTCGATATCTCGCAAAGTATACCTGATAGAAGAAAATGTCAAATACAAAAGTTATTTGGTTACTTAAGATGCACATTGTAAAAATATTTTGAAATATACAGGATGTTGCGGGAAAGTAGGATAGTGACCAACTTAATTTTTTTATATGGAACTATAACTTTTTTTTTAAATTCTTTTAGTTTCCATCATTGATCTCTATTTAACCCTAAAATATTTTTGGGATCGGTTGTGACGTTGCCAAGTTATAATTTATTTTCTATTAATTTCCGGATTTGCAAGGTCGCAAGTATTACGTCCAAATTGATATATTCCTTTAACTTATCTTAATAATATTATACAGCGAGTTACTTGAATATTAAGTGGATATTAGTTTGGATGTTACCACTAATTTGTATCTACAGGGTGTTTTTGGCAGAATTTTAAATTACAGCAACTTGAAGGTCATTTTACTTTGTTTTTTCGATGTAACATCCTGTATTTTTTATCTTAAATCGAAATATCTACTAATACCCTATCTCGCCTTATAATATTTTTTTTCGCGTTTGCGACGTTGCCAAGTTATAAATTATTTTTCCAAATTTTTAAACAAATATCCCCGATTTTAATTTATTTTAAATAGAATCCTCTACTTATTTTTATTGCAATGAATTGCGCATGTCAAATTTAGTAAGATCTCACAATTTCAAAATTTTGTTTCTATTAATTACTGAGATACGGCGTCACCGCTTTTTCAGTAACGGTAACGGAACGCTTAAATATTTCCAAAACCACCACAGCTGGAGAGGTGAAGAGGTGAAATTCAATACTTGGGAGTTTTTGAACATACAGAATTCAAAAACGCTAACAGCAGTGTTGTCAGTTTTACCACTTTTACGTTAGACTTCATAAATAGGGCATTCCATTCAAAATTGTGACGTAAAAATGGTAAATCTGACAACACTGCTGTTAGCGTTTTTGAATTCTGTATGTTCAAGTATTGAATTTCACCTCTCCAGCTGTAGCGGTTTTGGAAATATTTAAGCGTTCAAGTACCGTTTACTGAAAAAGCGGTGTTGCCGTATCTCAGTAATTATTGAAAACAAAATTTTGCAATTTTGAGATCTTACTAAATTCGACATGTGCAATTCATTGCAATAAAAATAAGTAGAGGATTGTGTTTAAAATAAAATAAAATCGGGGATATTTGTTTAAAAATTTGGAAAAATAATTTATAACTTGGCAACGCCGCAAACGCAAAAAAAATTACAAGGCGAGATAGGGTATTAGTAGATATTTCGATTTAAAATAAAACATACAGGGTGTTACATTTAAAAAACAAAGTAAAATGACCTTGAAATTGCCGTAATTTAAAATTCTGCCAAAAACACCCTGTAGAGATACAAACTGCTGGTGACATCTAAAATAATATCCAGTTAATATTTAAGTAGCCCGCTGTATAATATTATTGAGAAAAGTTAAAGGAATATATCAATTTGGACGTATTACTTGCGACCTTGCAAATCCGGAAGTTAATAGAAAATAAATTATAACTTGGCAACGTCGCAACCGATTCCAAAAATATTTTAGGGTTGAATAGAGATCAATGATAGACACTAGAAGAATTCAAGAAAAAGTTAGTTCCATATAAAAAAATCAAGTTGATCACTACTTTCCCGCAACACCCTGTATATTTCAGAATATTTTTAGAATATGCGCCTTAAGTAACCAAATAACTTTTGTATTTTACGTTTTATTCTATCAGGTATACCTTGCAAGATATGGAAGAATTACACACTAAAAGGACACCCTGTATAATATCATTATGTATTGCTTAGGCAGAATACGCAGACTATAGTTATGTATGTGTATCATAGAATTAAGTGTTTTTTGTAAGTACAGTAAAATTATTGTACACAAATTGGAATAAATTTATGTATTTCACTTTATTTCTATTTTATTGTTATATTATTATTTATATTTTATTCTATTTTATCTATTCTATTGCTGGTAACATATGCAAATATGTCTATATATGTATAATTAATTATATATAGACATATTTGCATATGACTCTACCTTAATATACTTCAACAAAATATTTATTTTAGCTTTTACAATAATTTCCCAACGATTTATTATTGATGATTTCTATCGAGATTAGGTTCTTTTAGTCAAAAGCAATGTAAAGCAATGATTAAAAATTAGGCCAATGTAAAGAAATGTAAGCAATGTGTAGCAATTGGGAGCAATGCTTGGCAATGTACCGAAAATGCGAGCAATGTGATAAAATACGTGCAAGATTGAAGCAATGTGATACATTCTGTAGCAATGTTAGGCAATGAAGCAATTGGTGTACAAATTTTGATTCAGCGGTTTCCCCCTCGGAAAAAACCTTCAAATTGCTTGTCACTTTATTAGGTCATATTTTTTACAAGATTTGTGTCAAATTTAACAAAGAGAGCAAATAAAAGAACAGAGACAGAAACGGTCGTTGCCGAAATTTGACACAAACTGTCATAAGTACCTAACCAAAAAACGTAATTTTTCGGATGATTATGTCAGTACGTATTGCTTCATTGATGCCAACTGTAGTGAATTTCATTATCAACCAGGTTTAACTAAGCCGACCATTGTACAACGGGTGTCGACTTTAAGCCTGAGCTTAGCTAAGCTTAGGCTTAACAAAGCTCGTGCTAAACCCGCATTTGTACAACCGGCCCTTAATCAGGTTCAACATTATGTTATCCATTTATATAACCAAGCATGATTGAACCTTGGTGCAGTCGAATGTCAATATATATGTACATACAAAATCCAGATAATGATTTATTAGTTTCTGAGAAGGACCATAGTCACACACAAACCAGTTAGGTTTCAGCTATACAACCTAAAGCTTTGCAAATAATGGTAAATTCAGGTCAAGCCATTGATTTTCCAGCTCTTGTACATGACGTCACTTTTAAGAAGTTTGAAGATTACGATATTGTAATTTAGAAATTGAAAGTTTGGTGGTAGTGAGAATGTCATTCAACATACCGATTATACTTTTGCGTGATAATAAAATCATATGATAATCTCCAATGAGCAATGCTTGAATAAACAGAAAAGTTCCATGAATTTGCATATTCTAATTTCTCAAATTTTTTATTTCAGTGCCAAGCTTTTGGTTATATAAATAGGTGAGATGATAAAAAGATTGATTTAATTAAAAGTGTTATATATTTCATATATAAAAATTAAAAATAGGATCCAATTTTTTATGTAATTGTTTTGTTTTTTTATTTTCATGCTCCACTGCTGAGCCTCTTGAGTTGAAAACTTAGGCCGATTTACAGCTTACACATTTGGCATTGAGAAAACCTAATAAACTTGAATGGCGTTATGTACAATTATTATTTTAAAGTCGCGTGAGACAAGGGTCAGCCATCACTTAATTGTTGGCTGTAAAATTGAATATATTAAGACAATATACTATGACGACATTCCAATCCAAAAAAATTAAAATTCGCCACTCGACATTAAATTCTAAACCCTTAATATGGGCAAGAAGTGTATCTTTATGCAAATAGCGGAAACTGAAGAGTTTTAACTTCAAAAATCATACGATAACATTTTAACAATCCACGGCTCCAGAGTAAGATCGCAAAGATGTGTTCAATGTTCCATATACAGAGTGTGTTGCCTTGTCTGCTATACAGGCCTAGTACCTCTCTGTATCGAAGGTAGTGGAATGACCACGTTTGGCTATATAGCAGACAAGGTATATGCAACAAAATTTGTACTAGCCTAAAGAATGTAACTTTGAACGCAATAATCGTGCAGATAAAATCTAAATATACTATCTCTGCGACTTCCTATATATACATGTAATATAAAATTAGTATTGTACTCTTGTGTGAAGTTCATTAAAACAATTTAAATATCTTGTCAGTTCCTCCAAATATGGCTGGTATATTCCTGTTGATATTAATTTTTGTTCGTACTTCTTTGGAAGCATTTGGATTTAATTTGCCATGTTCTAAGACTATACTGGTTAGTTTGCTGGTATCATCTTATTTCGATTATTTGGTATAGCCCATACAATTATAAATGCAGCAAATGCGAAGTCAACTATTTTACGGGCAGTTTTTTTCAGAAGAATTTACTTGAACATTCCCCAAAATGTTTGTTGACTGAATTTGGTTGTATTGTACAGTTTTACAAAATTTGCAATCAAATGCTCACTTTTCCTTTTTAAGTAAATTATTTATTCTTAATCCAACTAAACCATTTTAAAAAGATATTAAATTTAACCAGATAAATAAATAAATATTTTATTTTTTCAAATCTATGCTACAACATAGTACATATGTTAAAACATGAAATGAACATGTCACAATTACAATTTTTTACATACAGTATCTTAACATGTTGATGTGAATTCTGTTATGCTGTAGGGCTCTAGATGTACCAGATATTTCCATAATCCTTTTTTGAAATATTTTAAACTTTGTATCTTTGATGTCAGTTAGTGTGTTAAATAGTTTAATACATTTATAGTGCGGGTGTCTTTCTGTTAATGTGCGCTTATGTGCTGGATACATCACCTGCTGGGCTCTTGTATTGTATTTATGGTTGGTAGCATGGTCAAACTGATCTCTGTGTTTTACAAAAAAAACTAAACAGTCAAATATGTAGGTACAAACCATACAGTGTTAATATTCCTTGAAATAGATAATGCTTGGTTAAAACTATTCTTGCCATTTGACAAAATTGTCCATGCAAACATGTTAAGTTATTCGTAGGTATTTGAATGAGCGATTCAGATTTACCTTCTATATATCTCAGTTGTATAATAACAACATTAATTTGTTATTTTCATCTATTAGACTTTGAAGTATTTTTTTTTTACATTAGAAAACCTATTTTTTAACATGTCGTGCGCTCATATCATCTCAGTGTGTTTTACTCGTAATTGGCGGGAGCATGACCAATATCACTTAATTTTTATGATCTGGTGTAACTATCGGACCAAACAATTAGATCCCTGTTTGAATGTTGAATAGAAATGTCCTTTTCTGTTTTTCGTTTTGTTTGGATCCATCATATTTTATATTTTCTGTATATCCATGACTGCCAGTGCTTGTAATTCCTTGATACATTGGAATAAGACATTTTTAATCTTTATATAACCGGAATTGTGTAAAGTGCGGCACTGTGGCTTATGGTTGTAGTTTTTATGTCGTTGATTAGGGGTGTTCTGCTTCTGCTAGCAGAGAGTTTGGTTAAACAAATATTCCTATCCAATTCTGTTGGTGCTGGTGTATGCTGATCTTTTTAAGTTCTTTTCTTTGTTTTCATAAATTGTTTTCATGCAGGTATAAACAGTAACAGATCGCTAATCAATTTTGAATGTTTCAATGCATGCACATACATTAGTGGTAGAATCTGCAATTTGTTAAATGCAAGAAGGACATCGTATAATCGGTCGTGATTATCGCGCCCGACTGTATATATTCTATGAAATCAATATCTTGTCAATTTGGAAGCATTTCAAGCCTGCTTTTTTGTTTCAGGTGTCTCCCAGTTATCCACCGAACTAGTTCAACAATGGCTGTCGGTCGTTAAAGGCAATGCTGCCGCACAGCTGGCTTCTAGCCAGGCTAATACTGCAGAACTGAATGAACATGCTACCACAGAAGCAGCTTCTGAGGTTGCTGAGCAGGGTGTTGATGCGAAAGAGGTGACTGCTGAGTCAGACACCATATCCACAAACACATTTTATAACAGCGCTAGCAAAAACAATGAACTGGTGCTCAGCCGGTTGCGTGGTGAAGGTGAAAAAGATGATGATGAAAAGCCTGAGACTACGGACACTGTACCCAATGAAAAAGCCAAAGAAGATACGGAGAAAGAGAAGGAGAAGGAAAAAGAAAAAGACGAGAGAAAAGAGGAGAAGCAGAAGTCTTCATCTAAGAGTAAGTCAAGTAGTAGTAGCAGCAGCAGTAGTAAGGATAAAGACCGAGATAGACACAGAGATAAGGATAAGAAGAAATCCAGTTCTAAATCAAGCAGTTCAAGTAGGGATAAGGATAGAAGCAAGAGCAGCAGTAGCAGTTCGAGCAAAGACAAAGATAGAAAAGATAGAGATAGGCATAGGCATAATGGCGAAGTTAAAAGCTCCAGCAGTAGAAGTAGTAGCAGTAAAGATAAAGATAAGAAAGATAGCTCAAAGAGCAAAGATGTCAAAGAGAGTAAGGAGAAGCAAGCTGAGAAGGATAAAGACACGTTAGCAAAGTTGAAGCCTCCAACGATAGAAAAGTTGGGTAAGATTCCTAAGAAAGCAAGCGTGACAGATGAGAAGAATGAAAAGGAGAAGGAAGAGTTGAATCAAATTAAAAAGAAGTTTTCAGTGGGAGTAAAGAAAAATAGTGAGGAGAGGCCGAAGACGGTGAAGGTGTTCAATTCGAAGATGCGTTCGACGGGGTTGGAAGAGGAGGTGAGTGTTGCACAATTTTCTCCTTAAGACATTTTTTTTATTTCGTAGATTAATCAGGAGTAAAAGGAGTATACAAAAAGCATTATCTTCGAAATCATGAAAGTTATGTGGTTTTCAGGTTTTTCACGCATATGTTACGAACTTTCATCTGTTTTATTGAAATAATGGTAGTTAATTTTTAAACTGAAATGTTTCAACTTCATCAAGATTTATTAGAAAAAAATTCACTGGAGTATAGCAATTTAATTAGGATGATTTTTACCCAAACACCACATTTAGTGAAATAAATATATCAGGATTTGGGTGTATTTGCCTATTTCTATGGCAATTCATACGTTTAAAAACTCTAAGGATACCTTAAAAAGACAGATAGGAATTATTCTGTATGGGTAACAAGCAATATGTCAGATGTTACGTATATTTCAAATTTCACCCTATTGAGTAATACCCATTGGTTATGTTTTGTTCAGATTCTACCACTTTTGTTTATAAAAATAAGGATGAAATTAAATACAATATATTTCTTCAAATTAGCTCTCCACCATAGTTCGTCGCTTATTTTGTACTCTCTGAACATTGACTGGTTAATATAAGATGTTTTTGAATATTAAATCTGTAAATTTTCAAGCAATTTTTTGTCACGTGTATGTTTATGTGTCTTCGGGCAAATTGCAATTCCATTATTTTGCATCTTCAATATAAAAGATAACTGCAGCACTTAAGCGGAAAAGTCATATCAATTTATGTAGGTATTCTGCAGTAAAATCTTTTTCATTAAGCAACAGTCCAAGGTGTGTTAAAATATTCAAGGTTTTGAGTTCTACTTTTTTTATAAACTCAAGCAGTGACATACGTTTTCGAATGCAAATTTATTATGCTTGATATAGAAATGTTAAATTTGCAGTGCAATATAAATCGTACTAATAATAAGTAAGGAGTAAGTAATGATCAATTGTATTAAATGCAAAATTTAGCACTGTGTTGAACCTTTATACAAAGTTTGATACTCTCACTAACTGTTTGTGCAAGGCGCAAATAAGATGTTATATCCCATTAGTGCATGTCCAGTACGTGACAGATTGAAGGCCTGGTCAAACAGAGGGCTTTCTAGAACGCGGCGTTACGGCGTTCTCTAACGCCGCATTACAGTGTTCTGTTGTATTGTATTATTCCAGTATAAAACTGCCAAACAGACCTGTTTCGTACAAACAACGGAACGTTATAACGCGGCGTTAGAGAACTCCGTAACGCCGCGTTCTAGAACGCCCTTTGCTTGTCCTGGCCTTCAAGGACATTGCTGGCCTGGGGTTAATTTTTACAGTAGCTTCTTAGAGGGAGTTTCTATGATTAGTGTAGCCGAATGGTGTTAAACATTGTCTTTGTCGAAAATGGGATCTAGTTGTAGAAGGTAAGGTTTGTGTATAGAATTCTAGCAGACGACTCCGATAGATTTTCGCTCTGGCCTACATTAATAATTTTCCAACAAGATCATGATCGACTTATACAGCTGCTATTACCAAATATAGAAGTCTTGTCGGTCAATGTCGGGAGGAACCCAGATTTAATATAAATTTTCATCCACGACCAGCGAGATGATTTGGTCTGCCACCTTTTAAACATTTATCTGACAATTCTGATACGATAGGCAGAAGTAGGGATGCGAAAATAACAAAAAGTATCGATACATATACCACTTCGATATTTTTTGGCCTAGTATCGATACCCCCGATACTTGCAGATAAAGTATGGATACTCTTAGGTATCGGTACCGGCAACATGGATTATTGAAAATTTGCATATTAGGAAAAATTAAAATGCTTTTTTCAAGTGGGATGTATTTATTTCCATTAGTTTTTATACTTCACTTCTAAGATATTTTACAAATAACTGTAGTAGAAATACAACCAAAAATTACTTTTTATTACTAGCATATTTAGACGCAGTCAAAAACGAGTGTCATCGGAAATACCGGAACCCAGGAAGTAGTCCAATTATTGCATTATGTACCGTGTAGTACCTCCTGAACTGTCATGAAAATTAAAGCAAAGAAAGAATGACCTCAAGAGCTCAACAGAGAGTTCAAACATTCCTTTCTTTATACATAAAAAATGTGAACAAAACTCGACGGTTTACTTCAATGATGGATAATAGGCTGTTGTAGTAGTATAAATAAAGTTAAAGGAAAGATGTGTATTCGTTTGCAAAATTCTCCGAACGTCCAATGCACGAACCAAACGCGAATGACGGCGCGTCTGTTTCGTACAAAAAATGTTTTTGTAATTGATTACACTCTTAATATTTTCGATAGCGATACTCCTACAAAAGTATCGATACCAGCTTGGAATCGCTCAAAAAGTATCGAGTACAAAAATACACGATACTAGTGCCGGAGTATCGATACATTTCAGGTATCGAAATATCGTTACCATCCCTAGGCAGAAGGCTAGAATGATCATCTTAAATCAGTGAATAACACATGTGCCATGAGGTAAGATTATCCTGGGAAATCCACCAGATACAGATAGCAGCCATCTCATTTGCTCTTGAATAGTTTAAAGAGTGTCAAAGCTGGCATAGAGTTTCAACACAATACTGAATTTTCGATCAAGCTATTGCCATTTTTCATATATTTATTATCTGTACATTATCTATAGGCGCTTTAAATGTTTAAATGTATATTGAAATGATATACTGGAGCTTTAAATTCGTACGTTGAAAACCACCGGCTAATGTACAAACATATTTCAAAAGCACTCCTTGTTACGTTAATTCTCACTTCTGTTGTTCTGGCAACTTCTACTATACATAATTTTTTGCTGTTCTAGGTAAAACCGGCTCCTCCGCGCCCGGTAAAGAAACCAACCCCCAGCGTCCAGTTACCAACGATTCCGATGAAACGGCCCTCGCCGCCCAGGGAATCCCACAAAGATCCCCCGATACCTCCCGAGAAAAAACTAAAGTTCGATAAAGTGGACATACCTGAACGACCGGGAGCTATCAAGCTGATACCTCCGAAGCCTAAACGTAAGTGTTTCAGATCCTTATCTTATTCACGGGCGATTTTTGTTTTTTCAGGTGGTATTCAGACCGACAACGCCGTACTCCTGTCTTATTGGCGAAGGATCGCAGCGCTGCGGCGTTTGGTGCTACCGATGCGGTTGCTGTTGGACGGTGTTCGGTACCACCCAGAGAGTATGGTCACGCAGGGAGAATGGTTCCGATTTTACTCATTATTAAGGCTCCTTATCCTAGTTGGTATTAACATGTTTATTTTACTCTGGTCGAAAAATAGATTTGAACTTAGCTGGATGGTAGTGATGACTGCCGACGGTATTGGTTGATTTCTCTTGTAGATGACAACTTCCATTATTATCAATCGCGGCGCGGATATTATGAAGGAAAGTACGCAGGATCCATACAGGTAGGCATCAAACTTACGAGATTAATATACTATTGTTAAATGCATGTTTGCTTTGCCAAATGGGTATCAACATACTTATACTATAGCAAAAGCTAGGCCTCCCAAACGGATTCTTCTATAATAATCTGAAAGTGTAAAGAAATATATTTATGATAATTGCAATTTTGGCATGAACAGCTGGAAAATGATTAAATCCAAATTTAGTGAGCAAGTATTATTCAGGTTCCAACCAAGCTTTAAATAATAAATGACTAAAGAAATTGAGAAAGACATTCTCAATTTATATACTATTTAGATTTCAAAAGATCTTAATTTTGTAAAACTATAAATTTATATTCTCTCTTTCCTATCTCTCTGTTTATATTTTCAGTCATCAATGTGTAGAAATTATTTCCAATAGATGGTTATAAAGCTTTTTTTTCAAATAAACAGATCTTCATATTACAGCCAAAAAATAATTTCACCAGACGTAATTGTTATATTGTGATACAAAAAATATACTACTGAGGATACTTAGTCATCAAATAACATTTTTCATAATACACTTGGTAACTGTAGATGTATTGATGTTTTTGTGTTCAAAAAACTGGTTCGTAGTTCAATAACCGATATAAAATAAATTAAATGCTTTCGTTTTTTTGCACTTGGCAGGAGAAACACAAAAATATGAATACCTAGTAGTAACACATTACATACCTCAAAAATTTGTAAATAACAGGGTGACCAGTTTTCGGGAAACGAGGAAACCAGAATTCTAAACCGGCGGAAAAATGAATTTTGGCAAAAGCCCTTAGTTTTAAATCAGTTGTGATTGTCTGCTGCAGTTTGAATATTAAATAATTTATAAGGAAGGGTTTTTGAATATGGTTGTTTCACGCACATTGTCTCACTTTTCTCAAATTTTGGAGTGTTTCGAAAACCTATATTCTGAGCAAGTCTACTTCACTGGTGTGTTCCATATATTAGGCAACAATTACTTTATCTATCTCGTACATTCAGATCTCTTCCTCGTAACATCCTATCAAACGAGTAATAACAGTGTTTAGAATCTCAGGATGAAAGTTCCGAGATTTTTGAAACTTTCAAAAAACCGAGGTATAGTCGAGTATTTTGTAATCTAGTTGAAAAAACTGGTCCCTCTGTATAAGCTGATAGTGCTTATTCTAAACAGTTAAAATTGCAGTTTTGATATTTTTTATATGAATTTAACGTAAGTAACCCTTTCAGAATTCTTTAACAAAACAGGTATTCAGCCTGTTGTGAAAACTGGCCATCTGAGGTGAATAGTCGAGATCATTAGTTGAGTTTTGATAAGCACTATTAAAGATTCTTACATAATTTTTATTTTGGCACATCACTACTTGACGGCAGTCAAAACATTTCTCGACTAGATCTTAGATACGTCATTTTTATATCCTTATCAAATCTAATTCTGTAAAGGCACAGTGTAGCTTACAGTATATAGGAAGTGAGTGCGCGTATCGATCAAGACAAAAGACGATTTGGTCGACTCTACAACCATCAGCAGCGACATCTACAGCGTGTGAATATCGCAAAGTGCAACCGCGAACGCGAGTGTCAATTTTCATAATATTCTCACACACTTTTGTTTATAAATTGACGTTACGATATGTCACACCCTATGGTAAGTTGAACAAGCACAGTGTAAATTCTCTTAGTATTATCTGACTGTATATTTCCTTGGATTTTGAGAAATAAAAAGCATTTTAACAAGATACAGTGAGGTATATGCGAATCGTGGATCCTCTCCTTAGTATATAAAGCGCACATAAGAAATGAAAACAAAGTATTAGAAATTAAATATTTCTAACCTGAATAGAACACAAAAGTAAATAATATAGTGTACGAAAGATATGATGGTATTAGAAATTAAATATTTCGAACTTGAATGGAACACAAAAGTAAATAATAAAGATATGATAGAATATTAGAGGCTAGGAAATAAAAAAAACCTATTAAGGCAGATCATATTGAGTGTCCTCTAAAATTTGATAGGCTATAGTTACGTCGATAAAAAAAAATGATAATAAAGATAGCTAGAATGTAGAGGCGGTGAACTAATGGGAGAAATCATTAAGAGCATATATTTGCATCCAACAGTAAAGTCCTGCATAGTCATTTTAAAGGAAAATGTAAATTAAATCAATCAATTATTTATTCCAGAATGACAACCAAAAGTTGCATATGGCAAGTCAATGTACAAATTATAAATACATAAATTGGAAGCAACTACGCAAGTATACAACTAAAGACATCCTAATTTTAATACACACTAAAAACTTTATCTCAATAGATGTAAAAATAACGTGATACAGAAACGTAAAATTACTCCAGTGTAAACCATTATCCATAGTATTTTTGTAAAAAATAGTACATAGTTCTTTATGAACCCCGTATCTGAAAGGTTAGTCCGTATGTGGGCTCTCCATAAAACAAAACTAATTTGAAATTGGCCCGAAGCAAATTAAAGAAGCTTCGCAGATGTCAATTTGCTCATAAAACCACCAATTAGATTAGGATCTAACCTATAAATATCGAATATATAGGGGTCAGCATGTCACTTCCCCGATTTGCACGAGTGAAAAGAAATTTTTTGAGACGTTACTACCGGAAGGTTTCATACTTTATGTATGTTACAAAAGGTTAAATATATGCTCAAAATGGTGGCAATCTTGCACAAAAAAAGGATGATGGCGGCTGCCCGCAACTGTAAAGCATGCCTGCGAAGTGGTTAAGGCTGTTTTGCGGAGGTTTTCGAATTCCTCCTCGATAAATGTAGAATGGTGGGTGGCGCTCTTGCAAAGACGCGATCTTTTATTAGTAGGCCCCAAATTAAGAAATCACGAGATGTAAGATCGCACGATCTGGCTCGCCACTCCACTGCTCTTCGTTTGTCATTCCAGTCCCCAAACCGAGCATCCAAAGTCGAGCACAATGAGTGCATAGTGCGGGGTGCCGTTTTGCATAAAATGCCAAACGGTTGCTAACGCTGTATAAATTCCAAATAGAATTTGGTCTGATATTTTGGAACGCCCAATGTGGCCAATATTATAATGTGGTCCACTGAGAAAAACTTGACACATTGTATTGATCGATATAAACCTATATTTGAGGTTGACTTTATTAGTTAACGGTAGATTACTATTACAATAGTCTGCTATTGCCAAGATTACAATAAATCAGTCCCATCCTGATTGTTATGATAGTACCTATCAACATTGTGGCTAGTAAGGTTATTCAGATCATGGAGCACAAAAACTGAGTTAATTACCTAATATATTGTCTCAAAGGATTCTGTCAGACTTTAAAAACATTTTTAAGTGTCATCTATCCACAATCAAAATTGATACAATATTATAAAGCAAGATCGTTGAATGACTAGCAGCATTATTGCTCTTGTACTGCATGTGATATACCTTGGCCCAGTTTCCCCCAGTTACTTGTCATGTAATCCAAATGTAGTAATTAAATCATGGTCAGACGACACCTTGCGATTATAAACGCAATCTGCCAAACAGCTACGCAGGCGGCGTTTCGCATCGCTACGCGTTTGTTTTTACCAGAGTCGGACGACGACTTCTATCGACCAATCACAACAGTCCTGCTAGTCTGCTGTTTCTGTGGTGGGTGTGACGTCACAGGCGCTGACTGTAACCAAGCAGCCGTATAAATGCGATTGCGACGCTTGGTGTACGGGGGCATGAGATATGTACTACAATAAATCTGAACAATGACAGTGTCTTCATGCCGTTTCCACTAAATGGAATTTGAAATATAATTTGGGAAGCCTAAAGCGTGCTTAGCAAGACATTACTTGGCAACCTTAGCTTTTGTGCACCAAGCCTGTAGCCTGTAATTATAAGCTGACTGGCCTTTTATTAACTCCTGTTGAAGGATGAATAAAAACGATCAACAGGTTGTGATGACGCTACCTTCAGTCATTTCTGGGTAGCCGCCTGTTAACCCTTAACAAAGAATAGCAGTTACTGATTACACATATTAACTGCATGCCACGTAACGTTGTATACCTCATTGACATAGGAGAAAATTGAAATACACATAATCGTTAAGGCCATATTTTTTGCGTTAATTTTAAGCAAATATATATAAATGTATAACCTCAATCCAAATCAGTTTTTAAATGCCATTCAAGGTATCGATAATATCAAGTCGCGTTCGTATGTAAAGGATTTGCCATTTTGCATTACAAATTTTTGTAAAAAAGTGTCGCCAAATCTTGTGGCTGAAGTTTATATTTCCAAATAATATGAAACATGTTAATACAATATATAATATGAATATATGATATAGGGATAAAACTATTAAATTGATGAACATGGACGAGTGGGTGGGAGGTGGGAGCCAATACCATCGATTTAACCTTCGTCGATATTACTGGTTATTGGTTGAAAACTACTAATGTAATTATACTTATAATGGAATCGTCAATTCGCATTTTCTCCTGAATCATAAAAATTGAGGTTTGTACTTTTTAGTGCTCAAGAAAATTGTCCAAACTAACTCCTTATAATACATCCTAACAGAAGCCTCTGGATTCATAGATGAAAGGTTATAGAAAACTTACTAAACACATTGAATATTGGAAATCATTCTGATTCAAAATTAAAGTGATTTTTCATTTCAACTTTCATCATTGCTTTATTCAAAATAGTGTAACGATAACCGCGCTACCTTGGGGGCAAGAGCCCTCTATTGTAATTTTCCTATTTTACTGAAAAACTAAAATATCGGTTAATATATACGGCAATTCATTTGACGAGTATGAAGGTCCTCTACCACCTCTACTCGTACATCGTTAATAATTGAACACCATATTTATTTTCTGTTATAATTGAAAATTTAATAATCCTGGAACACAAATGGCGTACAGACTTGCAGAATGACAGACTTTTCTTGGACTAATTAAGTAAATCTATTGTTAGGGAAATATTTTATTTAGTATATAAATTTTTTTTATTGAAGGGTTGGCATCAGATATTAGTCTTTTTGTCACGAATAATATTGAAGATATTCATTTTTTCATGAGTAAGTTCCTTAAAGATTATTGAATTTGTCAGTTTTTCAGAATATATTTGACATTCGTTAACAAAAGAGATTTTTTATCATAGCTTGTGTTTTTCGCATAACCATTTGAATACCAATTTTAAATGTTCACTGATAAACATGCGATATTGAAATTAAACAGTAATTGGCTGCGTAATTAAAAGTTCTGTATGGTCATGGATAAATGAATATGTGTTTTGAAATAGCCATTTTATAATGCCTTAAGTTCTTATTTTTATTTGAAATCTGACAGGCTTTGGACAATTTCGGTTGTGCGATTTGTTGTTTCAAGTTTGTAATGTGTGTATACTATATGTCTATATGTTGGGTTTAACGTTTGTTTTAGTTAAATGTATGACATTAATAGAAACTTGGGTGTCGAAAATTGATTTTATGACATTGGGAATATTAATACTTTGATACAGCTCTTGTATATGTCAACCTTATTTCAAAGCTTGTCAGCTTAACTTTACTTCAGTATTGTTTTGTACACATTGTAATTAACTAAAATACTCAAATAAAGCTTACTCAAAGTTTTATCTACTGTAAGCTATTGATTGCTTTTTAGTAAGTGTTATCAATGCACAGGTTGACTGAATGATTCCCTTATTCAGTTTTATCATTGTGGGAGAATTTATATAAAAAATTACATGCTTCTAATGATTGCGTTTCACAGGTTCATTGTGGAAAGCATTGAAATTAAAACTTGTAATTTCATAATCATAATAGATAATTAGATACGGTAATACCTTCGCCTAATTGTTAAAATCAATTCCTTTCGGTATCTGATGATACATATTTGAAAATACCATTTCTAAAACTAATTTACCTTTACGAAGGTATGAAATTAAATAATTTCACACATTTTTATAAGAGGGTTGAACGTCTATGTCATCCGCCCAATAACATTTGTAACGAACATCGTACTAACCATAAAACAACTAGCCATCAAAAGAAATTTCATAAAACTAAAAAATATAAGTAATTTTCCTTCAAACTACAAAATATTGTTCATTTAGATACAAATGCAGCATGTTCTGCATTTTAGATCGTGTATCTTTCAGATACCGTATTGTTTTTTCTATACAGGAGGTCACTTCGACGTCTCCTTAGAACTGGAAATTAATATGCATATAAGACATTTATTTCCAGTTAACGTACAGCAAGATTATATGCACATCTGAATGTCCTGCGGAGCTGAACCATGCTAGGGTGTGAGGACCTGGGTGAACTAACAGTGCCTGCACTCTTTCTCTCTCTTTTGGGAAGGTGCAAAATACTTTGTTATTAAGCATTTTCTTTTATTATAATTCAGGAAGTGGGAACAAGCTGTTTTTGAGGTGGATGATAAGCGTATGCATAGCCGTGTGTCGGGATTGGTGAGAAGGATCCAACAGATCTCCTTAGATTTTCAATTTCTTGGGCTTTTTTGTGGCGTTAGGATGAGTTAGTTAGTTAGTTTTAATAATTCATTTGCATGAGGTTATCAGTAATAAAAAAACTGTTTATAAGTACTCATGCTTCAATAGGGTATTGGTTTCTGGAAAATAGGTGACTTTAGCAATTTCTGATCGTCATCTTTGCATTTGTCGTAGTCACTCTGCTTTTCATCTGATATCCCAAAACATATATTATACCGATGAGTGATGAAGCAGGTCCATAGAGAAGTAGGTGCCAATCCTCCTTATCACAAAACAAAAAATATCTGCCACCGCTTCGATATGCTCGTGGATAAACAAAAGAATTGAGTTTTGACATATCGCCCAATAATGTTCACCAATAAAAAAATTGCGTTACTCGGTAAAATCCAAATGTTTCTTCATTTCGTCTAATAAAATGTGCAAAAAGTCAAAGCTAATTAATTCTGAAGTGTTGTTTTAGGAAAATTTGTTCAAATAGCTTTGTATAATTATGTATTATGATGAAATTGCATTATCTATTGCAGATGAAGATGTGGGGTGATAGTACGACAAATGCCCTATAGTAGTATGTAGTATTGAAATTCCGCAGTCCCACTGTCTTCTGATTATTCCTTTCAAATGTTTGTGATTGTTCTCTGGCTCAGGTGTTCGTCTATAACAAATTTTCCCAAAGATTCGTTTGTCTAATTCATATATGTTTCTAACGTCACAAATAACTGACAATTTGGGAGTCAACGAGGTGCGCATACCATATGGACAGCGTATGGTGGGTGGGTATGGTTTCCCTCGGTGGTTTAATGTATAGGCGGAAGATAAAGACTGAATCACTAGAACCACCGCGCATTTATTCCAAATCTTGTTAACGTCTACTGCCGAAGCTGATGAAGAGCTGTCACCATTGACCATATCGGCTGAGCGGCAAAGGGAAATTAATTTGTGCCGGCTTCGTATATCCAATAAGGCTAGAGGAGTTTTTATCGGAACAACCAGTGGAGTGGAAGTCACAGCAAGAAGAAACCAGCATCACAAGACCCAAAGATACGAAAAATCCTGTTTCATATAAATTGAGTATGCGTACCAATAACTTGATACCTTTTCCAAAAAAATAAGCAATAAAGGTCATGCCATGCCTTTATAAGCTTAGTAGATCCAATTCGATTTTACTTCAAACGAAACAAGTCGATTGATATTTAATGACCTGTTTGTATTACCACAGCCGTTTATTTTATGACGTTCGCGATAACTTAATGATAAAATAATCATCCTCGATTTTGACAACTTCACTTTAACGAAAGGCTTAGGCGAGGCATAGTCGGTACATTTCTATCTGTTCCGTATTTAAGATTCATTATAAGGCCAGTTTGTATGATGAAAAATTTTGCTATTTGAAATACGTAGAAAGCGAATTCCCTTAAAACTGGATTTAAATTGGTAACCCTGAATGCTCACTTGATTAGATTTCTAGATACCTTAGGCAAAAGAGTTGGAATTACAAAAATATTTGGATGTTGCCATAAAACTAGCTGTAAACATTTGATTCATCAGGGAAACTTAAGAAAGAAGGCTACCAAATCTGATATGTAATTTGTTGATTACCTGTTTTATATTTTTTGAAGAAGGGAAAACATTTGCGATAGATCGAATTTTGAATAGTTTGTTATTTGATGGTCTAACAATTGTTTCAAGTTTTGGCACCATCTTCAATATTTTTGAGGCGTTTGAAAACTAGCCTGACGATACGTTCTTAACATTTTTTGGAATTTGATTTAAGTGCTTCCATTATTATTGAAGTTTCTTTACAAAGTACCGTTACACGGAATGCGGTGCGATCCGTTTGTAGTGAGAAAAGTATGAGAGGTTGAGAGGTCTTATACCCCGTTCACACGATGCGGTCAAACCACCGATAGGTTCACACAGAAAACAGTTGTAAACAGATTTTCAGCCGATCCCGGGTTTTCGGTCCATTTTTGAATAGTTTTCTTGCGAATGGACGAAAATACGTTTACATAATTTTGTATTGGTATCGTCGAAGGAGGCGTAGATTACTTAACAGAAAACTTTGGATTCACGCTATTTTAAGTCAAAGGCCTCATTTAGGTGCTCACCACAGATTGGATGTTATTCCCGAATCGGCTATTCGGTTTTCGGTGACAACACGCGCCCGTAACGACGAAATTGCCGTAGGCATTTCGTAGGCTCACCGTGTGAAAAATTACTGAAACGGTGATTTGACCGCATCGTGTGAACGGGGTGTTACATGGGCATTTTGTCGTGCCACGTCGGGGACGTTCACATTTTTTTTGTACGAGCAAGAATTCTCATAACATACAATTAGCATACAAGTTCGCAAATGTTTGTCAAGAGCCTCGATATAACCGACTTTCGATAGTCCCGCGTGATGCACTGATACTTTGTATTTGTACATCTACCCCGTATCCTGGGAGCTCACATTCGAAAATTTTTGCTTCAGAGAGCAAGCCCGAAAAGCAGCATTGAGTGAGGATCGTAGACCCTATTTGGGGGGCTCCAGGTTGGCGGCAACCAATATAGATAAAGCACTTCGGCAAATATTGAACGCCCAGTAGTCCATCAAACATTTGGATTATCATGCGCTCGATTGAGATGAAATTTAGCTTTATACTACACAGCTTTTCTAATCGTAACGTAAAGGAGGAAATAAAAAATGTAAATATAAAAATTAAATCACGAACGATTATTGTTTCCCGAAGACTTTTACATTATATTACCTCATATACATATTCCTTACCGTGGTCGAGTTGAATAATATGAACAAAATGGTTATTTTGCTACCGAGCTACCTACTTATTCCGAACATAAATTCTCTTCAGTAGAATTGATAATGTGGAACAGATAGTAATATTATTCTGTTTTCTTAATAATTTATTAATAAATTTTAATAACGTGCAGAAGCATGGAATTACATTACCGTAGACTTGGGTGGGTATCGTGCTATCAAAGCATACGATAGCCAGACAATCAGTCGGGGTCGGGGATAGATATGGGAAAAGTATGAAGGTACCAGATTATGGTATATCGTGTGATCGAATAGGGCCTGGAACGGACTATCAGGAAACACGTTTATTCATCCTGCAGGTGTTTGCGTATTGAAAGTCCGCGTCGATAAACCTCCCCTAATGTAGCCTCATCATAGCAGCCGCGGTACGCTGACTGCCTTCGTGGCTGTTCAGCTATAAAAATAAATATACGCTTGGGAATCACATGTTTGCGACATTTCTCACTCACGTGTAACGGTAGCTTTACTTGGCGGCGTAACGGTCGTTTAAGGATCGTTTCTGGGGAAACAATTTTTGTATTTCCCAATTGTTTGTTCTTAGAATCTAAGAAATAAACCGTTTTGGCTATAGTAATGTTCTATAAAAAATATTTTACCGAATACCAAAACTTCATTATTGAATATTCAATAACGGAAAAGTTAATCTGATTGTAATAAAAAATCAACCATCGATGCTAAATATGTTTTAAATGGTCGCATGAATTAAGGAATCATTAATTGAACTTCATGAACCAAAAAGACAAAAAAATACACAAATAAATAAAATTGTGCCGGAATATGGGTGCGGTCTTGCTAGTGTGCGGAAATGTTACGTCCGAAGCTGTGCTTAACGCGCCTTGTTGCTTATTTTGTATTAAAAGGAAGAGCCGCAATATTTTGCGTAATGCTATGCTGCGGCACAAGGTGTAGAAAAATGATACATAGATCTATGATTGTAAATAATATCTAATCATTCTGTTAATGTTCTAATAATCTAATGGATGGTTGGTTTATGAATGTGTAAGCAATGAAGCAAATCTAAAGAGATATCCACCAGTAATAAATGGAGAGACAACTGCAATAAAAAACCTTATTAGGTTATGACAACAAACAAAATTTTGAATTATTGGTTTTCTGAGCTGTTCGGCCGGCGCGGCGTCGTAATACTCCGCCGCCTTGGTGTCGGCGCGCTTCGCTGCTCAACGTTTCGCCAACACGAGTGGTTGGCATTCTCTGGCAAACTTTTTTATCGGAACACGCCGAGCAGGTAACAGCTTCTGAGACTTCCGACCACTCGTGTTGTCGAAACGTCACAGTTCATCGGATTATAGCCGCGAGAGTTTTGCACAACACAAACAATTTATTGTTTTCTGCTGCAAAATGAATAGAATAGGTATTGAATAATTCTATAATGTTTTTGCGGATCACGGCCCGGACTGGTTCGGATGAAAAGCGCATGCCAGGCGCGTATCCAGATTTAGTTTTGGTGGGGGGGTCCAGACATCTTTTAATGTTTTTTCTTGAATGTCACTTGATTAGCAAAACAAAATATTCGTTGCCCGAGGGGGGGGATTGCAGATAGTGCCAAAAATGTGATGTAAATAGAATACGTTTACGTACAAAATTTACATACCGCGAACGCCCTTAACATACTGCGCATACGCTTTTCATCCGAACCAGTCCGGGAAGTTATTCGAAAAAACATCTATAGTTACTTCCTAGCATCCAGTAAAAAAGGTTTAAAGATATTACACATCTATATCAAGATTTAATATTATAAGCAGTATTGAAACTGCATTTTCAGAAATTGAGAGTTGCTCTAAGTTGTGGATTTCGTAATGTTTGCTTATTTAGGATAAATGAATTTTTTGTTTTAAAAGACCTAATGCGATATAGCGCGTGGATTGATCTAGCGAAAAAAACAATTTTTAATACTATTGAAACACCTTTGGTTGAAAGTGAAATAATTTATTTTCTTGATGAATACTTGGTTTCAGACACACAAATTACTATACCAATCCAAAACAATATGATGCACTTAATTTAATCTTTACTAATACTGGAATTTTCGTTTTGAAACTTCCTCCAAGAGATATCTACATATAAATCTTATTAGGTCAGAGGATTTTTTCGAGTTTCTTGAATCATTTTACCCTGGCGCTACCTTTCTACTATCACTTTCGCTGTAATTAGACACATTAGCATACGTTAAGCAATTTGCTTGAGAATTTACAGCTAATTCATTAATATGTAATGGACGAACATTACAAACATTAAAAATGAAAAAACCTAAAATGCTTTGGGAATGGACATTGTTCTTTAATTGGCTTTTCACAGAATATTCCATCAGCTTTACATGTTGACCTTGCTGTTCATATATATTTTTTTTAAATTTTAAATTCTATTTTAGAACGCTCATTGGCACAACTCAAAAATCATTTTAGTGGGAGGTGGGTTGGCACTGTGGGGGCTCTATAAATAGGTAAAACCGTGTGATGAAATAGCATTGGAGACATACATACATATACCTGTGATTTTTCACTAAGACTGCTTTAGGTGTATTAATTTGATTCTTATAGTTTACTCATAAATTCCATTAAACATTTTTGTACAAATATTTCTTCACCTTTGATTAAATTTATGATTATGCCGTTTGACGCTGGAAATAAGAGCACCATTAAAGAAACGAAAGTCAATGATACAATACATTGAATGATTTTTTAACTAGTGAGCCTTTGATAGTACTTTGTTTAGGCCTAAAAAGCATGATGTGTTTATATTACAGTCCAAATCTTGAGTATCACGATCGATTGTTTTAAGAACTACCCATCTTATTGTAGATTCAGCAGGCTAATTTACTGAGTAGAAATCTTCAATATACTAATACATATAATTACTTCCCAATTTTTTCATTTTAATTGCTGAAATGTGAAAATGGACGCCGGCATATCTCGGTAACCGTTAATCATATAACTTCGAGCAAAAAATATTTTTAGGTAAATCGGTCAAGAGAAATTCCTGGAAATTATTTTCAAGTTCCGCAAGAGGCCGCTAGGGGGCGTAACTGTTATGATCAACCGGAAAAACGGCTTTTTCTCAAAAAATTTGCAAATAAAGGTCTAATATAAATATTACTATCATGTAGACCGGGCAATTTTCAATTTTTTTGTTGATCGTTTTTTGACCTATATTGTAAGATGTAGTGGCGGGGAACGTCAAAAAAGTTTTTATTTGAATGGCAATAACTTTAGTATTAGAACTACCAAGCTAGGTCTCGTTTCAAAGAGATGCTCTTACCTAATAATTACTACGTAAAAATTATCAAAGTTGATCTTGACTTAAGCTACAGGGCGGTATTTCGCATCATAACAATTATTACGCATTATTAAGGGAATTTTAAATGGTATGCTATATCTCTTTCAACATACAGGGTGATCAGCTTATACTCCGAAGTTTGATATCTCCGTTATTATGAGAGATACAAAAAAAACTTTCGAATAATAGTTGTAGGTAAAGCGAAGGTCTACAGTTTAAAATTATTTTCTTTTGTTTCATAACTTTCTTCTTCTTTTCTTAACTTTCTGACGATCTATAAAATACAGGGTGTTCCATTCAAAATAACAGAAAATTACGGTCGCGAGTTTTGATTTACCCTGTATACAAAATCAAAGATAGCAGAAACTTGAGATAATTTTAGACAAATCTAGACAACGATGAAGTTATTCTAGCATTAAAAATCAGGCCTTCACAATACATACAAGTGGCCTTATCTCTGAAATTACCATGTATAACCTAATAAAACCCTATATTCCGGAATAGGGAAAGCGAGCACGATTCAAATTTGGGATAATATATAGAGTGTTCCATTTGAAAAAAAAACAACTTTGGTACGCCGTGGCTTTTATCAATAACCCTGTATATTATAAAATAATTTTGAAATGTAGACCTTAGCTTCATCTACAACTTTTTTTGATATGTTTTTTTTTGTTTCTGTCATAATAACGGAATAGCTTTTGTATGCTTTATTTGCATATTTTTTTAGAAAAAGCAATTTGTTCGATTGATCGTAACAGTTATGCCCCCTAGCGGCTCCTTGCGGAACTTGAACATGATTTCCAGATATTTCTCTTCGCCGATTTACTCAATAATATTTTTTGCTCGAAGTTATATGATTAACCGTTACCGAGATATTGCCGGCGTCCTTTCTTACTAGACCACCCTGTACTTATAGTGCAGATGGACACGTTCTTTAAACTTGCACCTATCCTGAACAAGGTCTACTGATGTGTAACTTCCATAAAGTATACTACGTGCCAAGATTAATACACGCAGGTCTGCTCGATTCGTGCTTTGAATCGAAAGATGTTTTGGTTAATCCCGCCCCTGATAACAGGCTGTCGCACAATCGAGGGCTACAGCTAGCCGTACACGAGCTGCATTTCGCAGTCGCGTTTAAGCGTCCCTATAAAGGCCCGATGCGCAACACGTGTTATGCCTACATGTGCGACTTTTTACCTTTACCCCGCGCACCGTTTCCATCCCAGCGCATGCTATTACAACATGCGCCTCAACATGTTTCAGGTCGTTTCCATTCCTACAAGTTCCCGGCACATGACCCAGGGCAAATTTGTGTTAATTGAAACGCACCTTAAGAAATTTAGTATCACTGCCCGACCGCAGTAATGCAGTATACGTGCGTTTACTTGTAGTCAACGCTTGCAGTCGACTCAACCGCAATTTGCAGTCAAAAGCGGCAGCTGCAATCACTAATTGCTGTCTGTTTCGATTTCGTTCTCGCCTGGTGGATGGTTGCCATGTGTAGGAAAATTTCTCTAGATCTAGAGATTTTTCACTTTGTGACCAACGTAAATTGACCGGCGAAAAGCATTCGGTGAAAGAAGTGAGGACGTTGCCATAACTCTTGATGATTCTATCCCATTTCCTTCTTTTACGACTTGTTTTATTCCATATATGAAGGAAACCGCACTTAATATCCTATTTATCTACAACCGGCAACAGCAGTTTTTATTTCCCATCTTAAAGACAGCCCAGCATCGGGATTGGATAATCCCGATATTTACTGTCTCTGTTGTACTTATGTTTTCCGTCTCGTTTTAGACTCGACATGATAATGACGACCACTACCTGAGGGAACCTCCCGCTCCAATTCCTCATGCCGCGCAGGTTAATTTACGATGGTCACACAGTACAAATCAATGGAAATTTTCCTGTGACGTGATTCATAGAAATGATTTTAAAATCTAGAATGGAGGATGAATTTTAACTGCGCAGAATGTCCCTCATTAGAAATCGGCAGATTTGTTTTGTGAACTACGGGTTTTTTGAACATATGTATTTGTTAGGGTTTTTATTTGTTTGACCTGGTAACAGTGACTCGGTGATGCACAATCGCACTACAAATGCGGTTGGGTTGGGTCTACCGCAAGTTGCAGTCGAGATCACTGCAATTTTGCGTCCGGCCCGACTGCAAAATGTGGCTCGTCTACGGCCGCTCTAAGAAAGCGTGGACGATTGTTTCTATGTCGCACAAAAGCATAAGCATAACAGTCTCCCCTGATCTATCGTTTTCTTGGAGTGAAGATGAAGATAAGATGCTAGCGATATAGCAGTATTATAAAATACCGGGTGCTTACAGCATTTTTTCTACCATTGTGTCTGAAATATAAGTTAAGGACAGATGCCTACACTGTTAACAGCTATTATCTATCAAATCGATGTCAAAAAATCTCAGTCTGTTGAGGTAAGGCTTTGGCAATGAACAGCAAAGCTGCAAACAGACTTTTTTCTTAAAAAAATATTAACATAAGTAAATTGTTTCCCTATTCAGTTTTTAATCTTGCAGAAGATAATGGTTCTGTTCCTAAAGTTGCAGAGTTGCGAGACAAATGAATATCTATGTACTAGACTTCAGAGTATAGCATATTTATGTGAAAAACAATAGTTAACATTTGGCTTTAGATAGTATAATTTTCCTGTGAAGGTTAAGGATCCAAATTTAAAATATTTCTGAAACATACTTCACTTCCGGATGCTTTTGTATTTCATCTATACTTATGGAGAACCCGATTTTCCCATATCCAATTTTGAATAAATATCTGGAACTTTTTTCTTCAAAAAGTAGAAATGGTAACTCTAATCAAATTATTTATCTGAAATAAAAATGTGCAAATTTAAGACGACAGCAAACTTTTATCACGCGGAACTCAAAAAGTAGACCGCCATTTAGATAGTTGTTTTAAAACTGAAATAATTGTGGATTTATATTCAAACCGTGCGTTTTCCCAAAAATTATAACGATTAACTACAACAAAAACAAACACAATCGTCAAACTTAAAAGAGCTAAATCATCTACGTTACGGTTGGGACACCATTCGTTTTGGGCAGGACATGTACGACTTTACTCAGACAACCAAAGTTTTTCCGCTCTGACAAGCATTGACGAATTGACCAGTTTTCGCAGTTTTTTTTTTAATTCTAACCAAAATGTAAAGATATCATTATAAAAGATTAATATAGGCTATACGAATCATTCTTACCTATATACAGGGTGTCCCACGACGATATAGACAAGCAATATATCTGAACTGGGCAGTAGTAGCGAATTATAATTTTGGGGGTGTAAATTAGAGCAAATATAGTATCTTTTCTTAAGAAACATTACCAAAATAATTTAACTGTAGGGGTACATGTTATAATCAATGGTAGAGGTACCATCCTGTAAGAACCTGTAGCTCTTGAATTAATAACTTTAGACCCCAAGTGTGCTAGTTTGTTGGAATTGTTTTATCGGGAGGAACACAAAAGGTCACAAATATACAGGGTGGCCATATTGAATCGGACGTCACGTGACCAAAAACAAATACCTCATTGGGTGACACAATAATAAGAAAAGATTCTATATTTGCTCTAATTTACACCCCCAAAGTTATAATTCGCTACTACTGCCCAGTTCCAATATATTGCTTGTTTTAATCGTCATGGAACACCCTGTATATTCAGAAGTGTATCATAAAATAGTAAATGTATTACTTTCGGAAACACATGCCGAAGAAATATTATTCCAATGGTAAAATAATAATGACGTCATTGTCGTCATTAAGGTACTAGTAGGTACAAGAATAACGAAAAAATGCTAGCAACGCTTCAATACCGATGTCATTTTAACGTTTATTAGTTTTGAATAATGTATTGCAAAACCGCATTTTGCTATAATACGACTTGAATTGTCTTTATGCTTGAAGAAAAGATATAAATCTCTCGGAAAGAAGGCTTCATTATTTGTATTTTGCTGAGTTTACCAAATTAATTACCACCTTTTCTACTAATAAAATACTATTTTTTTTGTCAGAATTTCAAAAAATATAAAAACAAACTTCGCAATTTTTCCTTTCAATTATGATCTATATTTCAAGATTTCAATTAATGTTGCATATCAAGGCATCTATTCTATGTTAGCATATTTCCGTTATATCTGAAGTATAGGATCATGTCCGAACACTCCCAACAAAAACGGCATAGTCGATCTGCCATCTGATAAGGGATCTTTCTCAGCACACCTGGTACAGTAAGCGGCAATTTGCTACCCTGGTATATATAGTACGTGCAGCTGTGCCGCTGTTGGTGAATAGGCTGCCCTGTTGGCTTGCTGCGAATACACAGAGTCGGACTCAGTTTGTGCATGTTTTAAAAGGCTGGCCTGTGGAGTTTTAGTATGCAGTCACTACAGAGGATCATTTGAAACATGAATAAAATGACTATATGATATTTCACTTGTAATAATCGTGCTGTTTCGGCCATTTTCATATGGAAAGTCGAAGATGAGGAAATAGTTCTATTGCTTATATAGTAAACATTTTTTGAAGACTCCGTTTTAAGCAGCCTAATGTCCTGACTATATTGAGGAGTAGTCTAAAAATGTTTCGGGAGCCAAAAATGTGAATGTGTATTTAGTCGTACTTAGTTTTCAGAATTCAAACATTTTATATTACCTATTATTTTTCGATCCAGTCATTTTTGAGCATGCTTAAGAACATGTTCGTATCCTGTATAATATGTAAGCTGAAAGGTGAAAATGAGTAATGCATTGCATATACATCCAAATTAATGATACCCAAATTTTTCTCGACCTTCCGGCCCTGGCTGGAATCCTATTTTCATGCATTCGTTCTACATGTTCTTTCCAATTAGTTTTATTTTTTTTTTTTCGTTTATATCCAATATGTTTAATTCCGGTCGTATATATATATCTGTTTCTTAATCTAACTTTTTGCAACCTTTCACTCTTCTTAGAAATTGCATTTCTTTTGTTTGTATCCGATTTTCTCCTTTTTTTTTTTTTTGTTGTCCGTGTACAAGATTTGTATCCCTCTTATTAAGTGTTTTGGATACCCCTGTTCTTTCATAATATCCCATAGTTTACATCTATTCACATTGTCAAAAGCTTTCACAAAGTCTTCGAAGGCTTATAATTATGCGTTTCTCTGTTGTATTCTCTGTGTTTTTCTATAAGTTGATTGTGAATATTCCATCTATTGTCGATCTGCCTTTTCTGAAACGATTTTCTCAAAAATTATTACTGCTAGTAATCACTATCTATAACATCATTTTATCTGCAGAGCTTTCTCATTTTTATATGCATCGTAATATGCGAGTTTCTTGATACTTCAAGTTTTGCAATTTCTTGTTCAATTTTAGTACTCCAAAATTTTTTCCCATGGCGTCTCCTTATTTTTCCTATAAAAAAGAGTATTCGTTTGTAGCTAGCTCCGTACATGATTGAAGATTGACGAATCTTCTATATAACTTAATTATTTTTTTCTAGTTCTTTGTTTCTTTGTTTGTATGGGCTTTCGCTCATTTATCCATTTGGCTTTATTATATGAATAATAGTAAATACGATTCCAGCAAATTAGTGTATGAGCTTCTAGTGCTTACAAATTATGAATGCTTTTACCATTATATCGGTATAAGTGATAAAATTTATCTATGTATATGCAACATAAGAACAAAAAAGTGAATCATATGAGATGATAACTTTCTATACACTATTTATGCACTTACATAGAGTACAATGAGTTTAACACTGTACAACTGTGAATACTGATTAACACGTAAATTTTTACGCTAATCGGACTTTTAAGAATAAGTAACATCCAAATCTGTTCATTATTCGAATCTTTATAAGTGAAAATATATACTTAAAATTCATGAACATATAGTATACAAAAATGCTTCTACTGAAACCATGGTAATGAACTCATTGGCAGGATGAATAACTGTAAAACCGAAATACTTTTACTACGATATTATTTGAATAGAAGAATACATAGGAATGTGGAGCAAAATGTTGATTTAAAGAATAAGCATCATTTTATATGGTAAAATTTATTGACTTAATCTAAATATCGTGTACAATCGAGCACTTTTTCTTTTAATTATACGTATTTTAAAGTTGCAATAGGGAGTAAGGGGTTACACGATACATGTCCGTTTCTTTTTTATAGTGTGCTGCCTTTACAGAATTAACCATTAAGTAAAATATTTTTTCTGCAGCCGTCCCGAAAATAGAACTTTCGGTATGATTTATTAAATCGAAAGTGAAACTTTACACAAATCGTACCGAAAGTTCTATTTTCGGGAAGGCAGTGATGTTCTTAAGTAATATTTATAGTATCTATCCCTATCACTTTTAATATTTTATCTAATAAACGGTTGCAGAAAAATATTGTACTTTCAGGACTTGTTACGTAAATAACTATTTGTTACAGCATGAGGAACCATTTTCCCTAATTAATGATTATTTAATATTTTCAGGGTTGCCGGTCTGAATACTTTTCTGGTTTTGATATTTTTTTTATAAATTTGCGATCACTGAATAATAGTTCGTTTGATGGCTTCACTCTTCAGCTCAAATCTTGAATAGTATTTTCAACTGACTTTTATTTTATACTGTAATGAGTGAATATGAATATTTATGTGACTTATTAAGTAAATTTGGATGGGGTACCGAGGACATCAAATGATCTAAAATCTTTATTGAAAACCAGTTGTTATATATGTTTTACGATGTTTCTTTGTTTCAGCAGCAATGCTTCAAGAAAGCGATCTATTCAATGATGCATTGACAGCAGCCACGACGAAGAAAGAGCCCAAGAAGCGAAAACGCAGGCTCAGTGCTAGCAAAGATGCTCCAGCGTCACCCACTTCATCGCCCGCGAGATCAGAAGCGCCAAGCACTCCAACTTCGCCCACTAGTGCTGTATCCAGTCCATCAGTGTTAAAAAATATTGCGCCTATCAACTTCTACCAGGATACCTTGTCAGAACAGACGGACGAGAACAAGGATGAGAATAAGGAAAACAATTCCGAAAATGACGAGGCTAATCGTGAAGATAAAGATACTCCGACCAGTCCTGGAAAAGATTCACCTTCAACTCCTACGGATGACAATAACGACGGTGAAGAAGTAGGATCCCCAAAAAGGGTTAAGTTGGCCGGTGAACTAAAAGGAGTGCTTTTGTTTTCTAAAAAGAAGGGCCCCAAAAAGAGTATAAAATGGAAGAGTGATGCCGATTTGGTTGACATTCGATACTTTGAGTTGGATGAGACCGAAAGAGTCAATGTTACGAAGACGTTTGGTGACATGTCAAAGATGGAGATGGAGCGTGAGAGGGAAGGGCTTCAATTATCTAGAAAAGTAGGAGGTGAAGATTTCATGGAACCTCAAATTATGTGGAAGATTCCTATGATGCTAGACGTGGAAGGTCCGCTGGCTGCGCCAGGTTCCAAAAGTTTGGAAAAAGACATCCAGTTCGCCAGAGAAAAGAGCATATTGCCAGCATTGTACTTTGATAAACGGCGAATACCAGACAGTCCTGAGGAGCCGGTGCCGGAGAATCATCAGATGAGCGACCCAGTGATGATTCCCTTGGAAGATCCGGAAAGTCAGGAGTACGATCTTAGGTCGTCTCCATGGCCTGAACCCAAAGGTTTTCCGCCTCAACCAGAACCCCAAATGCCTCCGCAGATGTTTCCTCCAAATATGCCAGCTTTTGCTCCCCCGTTTGGTTCCATGGGCAATCCAGCTTTTCAGGGGTTACCGCCGAGGTTCCCTGGACCAGGAGGTCCTCCTACTGGCCCTCCGGGTAACTTTGGTCCACCGGGCAACTTTGGACCCCCAAATATGATGCCAAGCGGTGGAATGTTGGGACCACCTAATATGGGTCCACCTAATGAGCTAATTAATATGAATCCAAACATGTTTCCTCAAGGACCAATGCCGGGACCGCTGCCGGACGGATTCGTTGGTGGACCACCAGGCCCCGATTTCCCTATGTTTACTCCCGATATGCCAAATAGTATGCCAAATAACATGCCAAATATGTTTCAGCAGAACAATTTTAGGCCACGCGGAGGGTTTAATAATAGGAGAGGGTCCAACAATAACAATGGTGGCAACTGGGTGAGGATGAACGGTCCAGATAATAATTGGAAGAGAGGGGGCAGAGGTGGACATAGAGGAGGGCGGTTGTGTAAAAATGTACAAAATCATGGCTTTTGTAGGAATAGGGAAAACTGCCCTTTCGTACACCCGACTTAGTAAAACCAGTTATTTTTATGTAAATGACGCCCAAGCTGTTCAGATATGTTGTTACGTAAGAAAAAATGTCCACCGTGGATCAAGGCCCAAACGATTATGAAAGTTATAATGTTTGAATTATGTAATTAGTAATTTAGAGTTGATAGCTGCTTTTGATGTATCAACGTAAACGGTTCTCCTTGAAAATGTATGACCGAAGATTTAGTTTAGCTTTTTTTATTCATCATCAGTCATGAGTAGAAGTTTTTATGTATACAAACATACTTGAACAATTCTGAAATAAGCTACCATGTTTGCATTGCCAACGACGCCGACCATGCTTGAGCGGTTTGGGTATTTGTCTTGCATCAATTTGTTCTAGAATTGTGCAAAAACCGATTGTGATATTCTTTCATAAGCATTATTATGTATTCTTGAGTGCAGAGCACTTACATCGAAGTACAGCATGATTATTTTCTGATTTTGAAGTTAAGTATAATGGAAGTAAAATGTTGACTGATCCGGTAGCTGCTTCACAATCAAGTTTTTATCAGTGACTTTTTGTTGCTGAATCGTTTTTTGCATTTGTTATGAGAAGAGTGAGACGTTTATTTATTTTTGTACATTGTGATACGTAGCTCTGTAAATAATATAGCGATTTTGATGTGTACATATGTAAAATATCTAGAATTGTTTTGTTGAAGCATGAGAGGTTTTATGATGCTTTGCAGATTGTAATTCATATGTAAAAAAGTGTAAATATTGTAGCATTTCCTTTTTGTATTTTTTTAAAAAACGTCTCTTAATAAATGATGTTCATATATGATTTACTTGTTTTTCTTTTCCACGGATATTGAGTCCTTAATTTGTCAATTTTTGATTAGCTAAAGTACACATTTTCAGAATAATAGAATAGAATAGAGGAATAAAAATTCAAAACTTTTGCAAAGCATTTTTTATTGAATACGTCTAGTGCCAGTAACAGCCTACTGCGGTTTGTCTCCGCCTAGGAAAATGAAATATGCATAAAGATTATATAGATTTCTTTTTACTTACATAATTATTGAGAAATGATGTAAAATGCAAGTAATATGATGGGGTTTCTGAGTCCATTATATAACAATTTAATCACGTTATGGTGAATACTCCACATGCTCATTAGCCGTAAAGCAACCGATTTTCCAAGCAAATTATCTAAAAAACTACAGACCCCCTTTTTTTATTTTTATTTGGCTCAGTGCGAAAAAGATGATGGGTACTTTTATTGAAATCAAGGGATACCCAGCATCCATGCAGAAAGAGTTTCGTGTTGCTGACAGCGAACTTATTTTTGCTCAATCAACCTACCTTTACTGACCCCGTCGTTAATAGAATTTACGGAAAAATTTAAAGGGCTAAACATTTTTTTACGTAATTACCGAGTGTTCAGTGCCGCTTGCTCACCACGATTATTATAAGAGTATTACATCAAATATATAAATATAACATAAAAAAAATAAAAATTCTCAACCTTTGCAATCCTATAGTATCAAGCATACATCTTAATTGAGTCCGATGTCGACAATTAGGGAATCCGTCTCTGTTCCTGACTTAACTGTAACGCGCATGTGTGTTGCGGTTATGATGGTCTTTGTTCTAAGCTGTGTTGCCAGACCGCGAGATTTTCCCAAAAAATACAGGGATTTTTGATTTTAGGTCTTTTTGGGATTTTACCTGAGGAATAACCGGAGATTTCAGTATTGACGCTGTTCTATCCAACGAATTCGAATAGGCTAGAAGAAGCAAAGCCCATGCGCTAACAGGCATGTGAGTGTATCCATGACCCTGGTGTTATTATTTACCACTTGTTTACAAAGACGATGTTATTGTTTACAGAAATTGACAGAAATCCGCTGGATTTAAAGAGCTTTTATTATACAGACATAGACGTACATTACATTATTTTTGAGGGAGTGATGGTCAGCGTGTGACGAAAGAGCAGCTCGGCGGGCAGTAGCCCGGGCTGCACATTTTTCTTCTTTGTTCTATGTAATAGTAATAATAGTAACAAGATACGTTGAAGAGATAAGCATGTAACGGTGTGGCTATAAGATAATGACGATTACGTTGAGGATATAGAAAAGAGAAACTATTACAGAGTGATAGGAAAAAATGAAAGATGCCAGATCTTAAATACTCGTGGCATAGGATTTACGACCAATCGCAGCCAGTCCAAATTTATTGGACTATTTATGTACCATACGGGTCCACTAATTGTTTGAATATTTGAAAGGGAACTACAACACTACTAAGTACTTACATTGGGGTGCATTAAAGGAAAACTTACACTGAACTTTTTCAATATATTTCAATATACATATTTCTATTACCAGATAATGTTAAAAATAAACTTAAATACAACAGACCTACAAAAAATACAACTTGAAGAACCCATCTACTTAGTGATTATGATTTGGTATTTGAAAGAATTTGGCCCTGAAAATATATAAAAGGGAGGTTTTATCACCTTTGTCAGGCTTCTCACCTTCGGAGTGTATGATTCTCACATTGGAGCAACAGGCAGTACAGTAATAAATTTGCTGTATTACCTATTATTGCCTTAGAAACAGAGACACAATAACTATAATATATGGGAACGGGTACTTATGAGCATTATGTATCGCAATCTTCCCAGTTTCGAGACTATCATTATAGATCGAACCATTTTGAAGAAGGGAACCTGCAGCAGGTAACCGCCTGGTACACAAATGAACAATAAAGTTTGAAGACAAGAACGTATAAAATAAATTTATTTAAATTCTACTATTTTCATAAATTTAGCATATTTAGCATAAATTGTTTACGGCGCAAAATAATTTTTTTTTCAATAATTCATTTTACGTAAAACTGGAAAAACAAATTTAAAGTGACATTAACTTCGAAACGTTTCTTATTTAATCAAATATCAAATCTCAGTTTTATGATTCGCGGTTAGCTAAAAAAACTGCATGTTCATGAGAATTAGCTGGAATAGAAACGTAAACGAAATGGAAATACATGAATATAATATTCTCTCGCTCCATGAGCTACACCCCTTTTGAGACGTCACTGGCATATTCTTACCGATGATCAGGTTTGCACGCGTCACCCAAAACAAACAATAGAACTCAGCGAGTTCGCTACCTGTCGTCTGGTAAATAAAGGGTGAAAAAAGGAAAGGGTCATGGTGGGATTTCCGTTGATGCGACGTTGTCACGTTTTTTCAGAAATATTGGCTTGACCTAATTTAGCGGAAACCGAAATGGGGGTGAGATTGGTTTGTGTGTGGACGCCACTTCCGGGCCGCTGAAAAACTACTATGGTATTTTTAAGTTTCAGTAACTAACCTCACGGGTTTAATTGTTGAGGTTAAAATGGTTTAACTGGGGTTTAGTCAATTGTTAATCGGCTCGTCTCAGTCCATGCTCTAACAGGCATCTGTAAATTGGCAAGGCCCAGTTATTATTATTTACTGTGTTCACAAACGATGCTATTTTTTACAGAAATCCGCGGGAATTAAATTTGTGAAATTGTTAAAAATGATCTTTTAGTACTTTATGCACCGTTAAAACCCAAATTTTACTCTAAACTATAACAATGAACCCGAAACGATCAACCTAAAAAAGCAAAAAACTAAATACAAACAGACTAGGTAGGTACGTCTTGATACACATTACACAATCAAGACTTACTTTTTTCGATTTTGTAACTCGCTTATTTTTCAGTTTTCGGGAAAGAGTTATTTGAAAAAGTTGTTTATTTTAACGACTTCTATGTACAGTTGACAAAGAAGTATCACCCTGTATAATAACAATACATTGATCAGGATCTTCCTTTGGAGCAAAATTCTATTTTGCGATTTTCCTCACACGCTTTTTTCAACTTTACTATTACTGCAATGACTGCAAAATATATATTGTCAGTTGTCACAGCTAACGAAAATACAATAGGTTTACACGGAGACGATCTGGCAACGTGGCCAAGTTATCCTTTGCTATTTTTTGCCTCCGATCCTCTACCTCCCTAATTGCCTGCTACGAGCATCAAGCTGCTTGATAAACACAAGGATAAACACAATATTTATAATATGCTTGACATAGTGGGTCCAAACAAAACCCTTGTTTACTGCTTCTACCTATTCGAATTCGTTGGTTCTATCTGTGCTGCTCTCCTCATTAATATGTTGAATCGAGTCGGTCAAACGGTAAAATAATCGATTGGTTTTAAAGGTGAATGAATTTGATGTGAGATTGTTAATATGATTATAATGCTCTGAAAGGTTTAACCGTTAACCCACTCCTAGACCTTAAACTAGATGAGGTTAAGGTTATATATTTTGCTAGTTGTGAATAGGAATATCATATCACATCGATGATTCATTTTTAGATATATTTATGATGGTTTTATGACAAAATAATACGCAATCAGGCACGTATCCAGGATTTGGTTATGGGGGGGGGGGGGTACAGATTATGGGTGTCATTTGGTTGACCATTCGGGGAGCGGGGGGAGGGGTCCAGATTAAAGTTGCCACCTTAAATTTGCAAATTTGTGGATTCCGTTTTTTAGACGGCATTTTATAACGTTTTATCGGGGGGGGACCCCCCGGACCCCCCTAGATATGTGCCTATACGCAATTCATTCAAAAGTCGACCTATTCAAATTTTAGATGGCTGAGCGGGCTGATCCCGAGAATAATAAAATTAAGGAGTGACAGACCGCGGCGGCATATTTAATCAGTGATTTATGGCCGTTTGCACCAACTTTTTTAAGGAATCCTTAGAACTAAGGAATCCTCAAAACGCTTATTTATGTTGCACACACAGGGGAATTTAAGTTTTATTTAAGGTTCCCTTTATCAAGTCGTGGATTTTCACGACTTAAATTCGCCTTAAGGATGTTTGCGAGGTTATGCTGTTAAATTTTGGTGTTTTAAATTGAATGTTTGGATCCAGTAGGACATATTCAAATAAAAAATAAAAAAAAACCATTGAAAAGAATGGATTTTTTTCTTTGATCTCGAGAAGGCGCAATTTTCGATGGCCTTGAATGCTCTCGTTTGACGTTGAAACAACATATATTATGCTGCTGACAATAATAATTGTAGTACAGAAGCTTGACATGACACGAATACTGTGACAACCGAGACAAACAAATGTTTTTGGCTGACACCCCACTGTGAGCAACGGACTGTAAAACAGCATATTTGGAGCATGCACATATACAGGATTGAAATTATGCTGTCGCCTTTCGTCCGTTTTGTTATCCTCTGCTATGGTAATCCTAATCAGCACTAATATATATCTCTCTATCATATCAGAACTGGATTGGAATCGGAACTGTGTGGCGATTCTGCAACTTTCGCTGTAGTAACGAAAGCAGATGAAAGCGAAGCTAATCACTTACGAAAACGATTTTTGACGGCATTCTATAACCAACGTTTAACGCTTCGTTACACTTTCGGCATGGAGCTCGATGACTCACGAGCATTCACGAGTTGGCTTAAATATCTCTGGATGAGACTCTGCAAAACCAGCAATGCCCAATGCCGGCCATTGCGAAGGATTCGTTTTTTCTCTTCGATTCACTTTGACACCCAGCAATAATAACGTCAAAACTAGACAAACGAGATCCAAAATCTTTCGCAATCGCTTATAACGTTCGTCTTCGTTCGTTATGTCCGAGTCGGAATGAAGACATTTGTGGAATACCGAAACGAGCGGAAGCGTTGGAAGAAAGTCTCTATCGCTTCGCTTGGAGTTTACAGAATTGCCACACTGATCACTGATGCTGACAAGCTGACATTTTTTTGTTATGCTTGCTTGTTTTTCTGTATTCATTGGACATGTTCTGCACAGTGTTTCACTTGAGTCACCAAGGATGGGCACCATTTAATACCCATTTAGAAGTAGGTACTAGGTACAGGGCCGTAGCTAGGCGATGACCATGGGGGGGGGGGGGTTCATGGTGATTTTAGGGGGGGTTCACATATAAAAGAATACGTAATGTCTTAATTTGCTTAAAATATGTGTAAATTATATCGCTGCTAATGTGTTATGAGTGCCGAGGGATTGGTTAGTAGTAGAATAAATTACTAAGCTTCGAGAAAGCATCCTTGATTATTGTTATTTTGTATTATTTTAGTAGCTATTTCATTCATGAACCCCCCAAACCCCCCCCCCTTATATACGACCCTGACTAGGAACTAGGTAGTCCCGGTAAAAACTAAAAATTTCAGAAGCCTAGTTATAGCACGAACGACACCATTGAACTTGACATAATAAATCTGTTTGCTCGATATGTTTTTGTTTTTCCTCTCTGAAAACCTAAGGATATGTTGAGATGCGTTAGAAAAGTTTTTGAGGATTTTTCTAATAGTGCATAAATGTTATAGTGTGTCATGTCAGATGTGCCTTGCGCTCACTTGCGCTCTAGTTTAGGAGCACAGAGACTCATCCAGATCTATTATGATGATTTTAACACAATACAAGTATTCAATAACTCAATTCAGTCAGAAGTCGACCTATTCAAATTTAGATGTCATGCGATTCCATTTTACTATGAGTTTTTCACCTCATATTTAAATTTTATAAACAAATGTCTTCAATAAGGGCGTAGCCAGGTACAGACAGGGGGGGGGGGGGCAGCTGCCCCCCCTAGTAGGCTATGGGTAACCACATGCTGAACGAGTCCAATCGAATCGGAAAAATGTAGCTAGGAGTTCTGTAGTCAACAGTTGGGAGGACGTAGTTGATTAACCTTGTGTGAGTTCATTATATGCGTTGGTTTTTGGTTTGATAGCCAAAGATTCAGAAATATTGAAACCTGTTGTTGATGCGTTACACTCAAAGACTATCGTCATGGATACATCCATAAAAAATATCATAAGAATAACGTCTATCATATACAGGATCATCGAAGTTTGGTTCAGCCAGAACTGCAGCTGCCATTGTGAACTCATTTACAGGTTCTGCTCGAGGATCTGGCAACCATGGGTAGAAGTACACGTTTGACATTTCAATTCTTGATTAGCCTATCGTGATTAGCCTGCAAAGTGGATAGATAAACGTTTTTCTGTACTGATCACCTATTTTAGTTCGCGATTGCAGTGATGGCAGGGCAGTGTCAAACGTCCCAGTATATTGAAAGCGAAATTAAAATTCGCTGCATATACTACAACCATCGCGTGTTCTCTCAATAAACTACCTGTGAAACTACTCCGTCTGAGGAATGGATTTTATTCAGTTGTGTTCAGTGCGGTGACATTTGTGTACAAATACAAACACCAGTCATGTCTTCGCATGTCATTCCTCAGGTAAATCCAAATTATTTCTGACAGTGATTACTTTTCTTGGTGTGCTTTAAACCTAAACTTGTACCTATCTATAATAGGATAAATTCAGCTTCACGATTATCTACCTTAAACCAAATCCACATGTTTTGGGGATTCCATAAACCATTTGTGTTTGAAAGCTGTTTAGGTAGGTAGGTATAATACCTGATATTATTGGACTCTTTCCTTATCCTACACCTAAACATATATGCTTGCAGTATCAAATCTATGAATGGAACCTCCACCTGATCTATACATTTATTAATTGTGGTGTTTTTAGTCCTATCTTGAAATTTTGTTGAACTCGGTACCTACTCAGAAACAAGTTACATTCTCCACCTTTTTTATGCTAGTACGACTTAAAAGCAGCCCTCAAAAACATCGATCCTTCAAACATTACAATTTACAAGCCGTAACCCCTGCCATCTGATGTCTGAATTCCCCCCAAGATTTTTTTCAATTCAATTTATTTCCATTCATAGTACTTAGTACACTTAATTATTTTAGGTTACCCTATATCCTATAGACAACACTCTTCATTCTGAATTATTTTATGTCACAGTCACTCAACCTATTTGAATTTGTTACATTCACTAGATAGCCAGAAGCTTTCAGTCCAAATTGGCCTAATGCTCTTGTGTGCTATTTCTATTATCATAGGTAACTCTCCCCAGAAGCAGGTCTCTAAATGGTATTAGATACCTATATTTTGTACAATTTAGTATTATTGAGATAACTTCAAAGTTATAATAAGTAGTCCATAAGTGTGTCAGTTTTCACCTAGGTGCTTAGTGGAAAGGTCATTATTAACCATATTGATATTGACAGTTTTGTCAATTACACCACAATAAGAATTTAGTTTTGATCCTAGTCATTAAGGACAGTGCCGAAGTGCAGTCATGCTAGTGGAAAGCAATTTAGAATAGATAAATTCATCATTTCACCTCCACCATAACATGTTCCCATTCTGACTCGTTCCTGATTGCTTTCACCTTCACTGCAATACATATTTCTAGATTGATGTGATTGCTTTCCTTGTTATGTTTGCTCGTTCAGTATTCCAATATTTATGTACTTTTTAGTTGTTCCCAGTTTATGTTTATATATCCACATTTAGAAAATACAGAAATTTTTATAAATAATTTTATATAGCAAGGATCCTTGAAGTGGGCTTTAGTATCAGTATATTAAACCATCCACTTCCTTGCTGAAAAGATGGCAAGGGAGATGACCAATTCAGTTGGGGTCAAGCCCGTATTTGGAAAAATGCTTTAATTAATGTACTATTAACATTCAACTGCAGCGTGACTGGCACTGTTCTACTATTATGTTAAGCCGCTCTGATACTGGTATAATCGCCCAATCAGTACTGACAATTCCAGGATGCTTTCAAACTGCATCAAAGGCCAGAAACATAACTTGTGAATGATCTCTGCATTTTCAAAGACATCAGGCACAATCCCCTAGTAATGCCACTTGGCACTCACACTCATCTGTAATCTGTGCACACCAGAGGAAGGTGGCTTCTCAGAGGTGCTTGGCAAATGGCAAGGGTGCATCGAGGTTTCAGAACTGGCTACACCAGAGACTACACCTACCAATATTCATGTAATATTGTAATGCATCTGCTATCTACCTCAAAACATTTGTGAAGATATGGCTATAAGTGCCCTAAAAGAGACATCTACCTCTCACATTGAGGGGACTGGTAGCTTCCTACTGCATGTGAGTTAGCCCAAGATCTGGATTCTACAGTGAGTGGAAGCACTAGATGTGGACACTGTACAGATTTGAAGGGCCTCCATGTAGCTGCATACAAAGTGTGAGCAACAGCTGAAGTGCATTCTGGCTTGAAGGGCCAGTAGTCGTAGATGATGATCTTGCCGGTCTATATGTACCAGAACCTCTAGCTTGCTGCAGTCAGCATTATTCGATTCTTGCCTGCCAGGATGCCCGCCATACTGCTACAACTGTAGCTATGCTATGCTTCATACAGCAATTGCTCTGAAAGAAGCACCATGTTCTCGTTGCCCTACACTCTGACACTGTTTAAAGGAAGTTAACTGCGTAAACTGGGGCTGTCGTCTTCTAGGGGACATCTTTAAATAACCAACTGGGCTCTCGCCACGTTTTGTAGTGAGAGCATTAGGATTCAGTTGCCCTAATAGGCCTAATAGTTGCTGCGCAATGATATCTTAGCTTTTGGATAATCAAAAAGCCTTGCCTTGTTTTAACACATATAGAATTGTTTGGAGGTGCCATTTAGGTAAATAGGGTGTGAATGAACAACAACTTAGTGTTAGATGTGTACTAGAGACGGTACTGCCAAGTTGTGCACACATTTTTAAATAAATATCCCTTTTTCTAGGTGTTCCGATTTTACTTGCGAGTAGTATATAATGATAACCTTCACTAACTGAACAACCAATCACACTCAACACAAGTCACTAAATGAATGCCTTTGTAGACAGCAAGCATGAGAATGTCGCCCTCAATCCACATAATTACTGCGAGTCCTCTTATAATAATATAAAAACAGTCTTAAGTGTCAGCCTAGATGTTAGCAACATCAGGCTTATGAATTTTTCATGATTTTTGGAACACTTGTACTTTAAGGGCGAGTTACATGCAGAACAGTCATAAAAGTGAATTGCATGCTTATAATTGCCTTTAATCTAAATTTATTTTTGTCACAATTTCTTTGATTTCAGATAACAGACTTCAGCATGCAACGGTGGTTCTTCCTGGAGGATCCAGCCAATGCAGGCATCCGTTCGGGCAAAGGCGATGCCAGCCTCACCTCCGTTTCGGTATCCTCAATTAAATACCCTCCTCGGCAATGGCTGTTCCGCACCAGAGTACCTGAACTTCAGAAGGATGAAGTAGTGTGTGTCACAGGGGATCTGTTGGAGTTAGGCTCTTGGCAGCCCGAGAGGTGTGTACCCCTGGAACGGGAGAACGAAGACTCCAACGTCTGGTCCAAGGTCATAGAGATACCGGAGGGAAAAAAGGCTGTGTACAGGTACTGTGTTCTAGTCATTATATACGCGCATATTTTTTGTTTAGTATTTTGAGTGAGCAATGTTTTTAAGAATGTAGGTAGGCGGTAGAGGTAGACTGGTGTTACCTCATTGTTCTAGATCCCTGCCGCCAGAGGAGGAAGGACCTCTCTTACATCTTCTGGTTCCAAAGATCCCAACACAGCCTCTCTGGTCCTCTAAGGTCTCACCAATAACCTTAAGAACAAAAATAGTCCGGAAGGTGCTGCAGTCACTTGACATTAATAAGGCGAATGGGCCCAACGTGATCCCCTCTATTGTTGTGAAGAAGTGCGCACCGGAGCTCGCTCCCATAATTACCCGCCTCTTTGAGATGTCTTATGATTCCGGCATGTTCCCAAAAGACTGAAAAACTGCTTGCATCCAGTCGGTACCAAAAAAGCGATCTAAAGCTGATCCAACTAACTATAGACCTATAGCTCTGCTATCTGTGATCAGTAAATCAACGACATACAGTATGGATTCCGATAGCAAAGATCAACTGAGGATCTCCTGGCTTACGTCACACACATGTGTGGAGCAAAGTCATCCATTCGTTTGGCGAGGCTCACGTCAATGCTGCCGTGCTAGACGGCTTTACCTCTTCATTCCATAACATCAATGCTGGGGTTCCGCAGGGATCGGTATTGGCTCTGACATTGTTTCTGCTCCACATCAATGACCTACTCTAGCACTACAAAACTAATCCACAGTTTTCGGATGATAGTACTTTGCATGCAGGCATCATGAGCAAGAGACGGATCTCTGTGGTCGAGCTGGAACGCAGAAGACTGCCCGCGGCTGCTTCTTTTTCAAAGGATCTGGAGACCAATACCGTTTGGGGCCTCAATAATATGGTAAAATCTAATGCTTCCAAGACCCAGAACTGCCCGCGATCAAATAAGAAATACCCGGTTCTTATGAACAATAAGGCCAAGGAGTCACTCATTCAAGCTTTTAGGAGTCAACATTACAGAAAATCTGAACTCGCACGAAGAAGTCGCGTCAATTTCAACAGCCAGGAAGTACTTCTCACCATCTAACCTACGCACACTGTATAAAGCCCAGATAGGACGTGGCGTAGAGAATTGCTCTTATGTCTGGGTAGTTGCTGCCCCTACTGCCCTGTCTATACTAGATACCGTCCAGAGAAGAGCAATTGGTGGCCTGTCAACAGTTCCACCGACTTCCACAGACTTGCTGAGATGGCCTCAAGAGTCTGCGCCACTTAAGAGAGTGTTGATTTTGCATCTCTTACGACCTATGCCTATAGTCCCTCCTTGAATATCCGCCATTTCATACCATGTATCCCAGCTTGTCGAGGACTACAATAATGATACCTGGTCTTTTGCTGGACTCTCATCAAGAGGTTTCCTGCACTGTAAAAAAAGTATCGACGCTACCTGCCGATCACCCAATTGCCACCTGATTGCAAAGTGCAGCTAGTTATATAAATATGTCGTTTTTGAATATAACATACGCGAGACAAAACTGCGAAAATGTCTGTCTGGAATATCATGGTGTATCCCCCAAGGGAGGGGTATGGAGGGTAAAAGTCTTGTTACTGGTCCAAACAACCTAGCGCCAGAACCAGAACCCACCTTAGTGAGTGAACTGTCAGTATACTAGGCTTTTTCTCTCTCCTTTTTTTATACGGGCTTCTGATCTCTTATCTCTTCCTCTTGTTGGAAACTCCTCAATACATTGAAAGGTGAAGCAATACGTAGAAGATGTTATGTCACCCTAGTAAATTAAATGGAACCTCTTCAAGCAATCCAAGAGAAATGTAGTGCATCTTAATCTGGGTTTAGGAAAACCCAGCTCATTTGACTACACAATCGCGTGCAGTTGTCTTAACCTCTCTAATCTGGGTCCAAGGAAAGGAGATTCAGCAGTGCTTTGTATGCACACAGTAGAGGAGGATGTGGATTTTACTGTTTAGCTTTTGTTCCATCAGTTCTAACGCAAAGCCACTATGCTACCGAGCCATACAGTAAGGATCATCTTAACTATTGTCCCGTAGAGACAGTGTATTATTTTAGGATTCAGACTCCACATAACGCCAACAACACTGGTCCAGGTCCACTCGGAGTTGCAGTAAAATATCCACTCCATTCCTAACCTAAGCTTCGTTGATTTTCTATTCCATTTGGCCTATCTTTTTATAGATATAAGAGTACCTAATGACCTAACCTCCGAACTCAAGAAAATCTGAGCTCACTGCTCGTTAGAAATGTCTATCTGGAGGGTGCAGTCAGCTACTTATTAATTGCAAGCTGAGAGTGAGCTGAGAGAGAGCATGAGAGAGCAAGCAGCTTAATTTTGGCAAGACTAACTTTTTTTCGAATGCGGACGCGTAAAACAAGTGAGATGGGTGACACGGCCATGCTATTTCTGTTGATAACTGAAATATCAGGCTCAGCATCGACGAATCATTAGGGAATCCTGAATTATAGGTATCACTTTTTTGACGGATAATGGAGAAGTACTGACTGTTGTTACTAGCACCCTGCCCAGTCGTTAAGGTGGAGCAAATTTCTTCTATTTCTGGTTGATTTGCTGCCTATTATCTACATCCGATAACAACTCTATAGATCTCTGGAATTCTCCTGCAAGACTTCTTGAACAGTACTGTGGTGCCCTTTCGAGACATCAATGTCACCAGCGAGGCCTGGCTGTGCTCAAAAAAATGAAAAACCGATGAAGCAGGGCGATTTTTCTAAGAATTCGCTATAAGTCAAAGACGAGTCATCTGTACCCAACACGGAAGATGGCGTTGTCTTCAAATTCAGGTTTTTCTCCGAGACAGATGAGAGAGCAAAAGAGACAAATTCTTCCGCTTTCCATTGAGCTAGGTGGACTTTGATATCTCCTCTGCCTGCTCGTTATGACATGGAAGGTGTACATCTCGCGCCCAGTCAGGCGATCTTGTTTCAATTCCATTGGTTGGTTCAACAAATCCTTTGATGCAACCCGTCCATATGAGACGCAAATCAGAAAAGAACAATTGATGTTTTGAATTAAGAAAACAAATATTTTTTTCTTGTGTTAAATGGAAAAATCATACATAAGTTTTATGACAAAACTGTTTTTGTTTTTTTCGCAATAATTCAAAAAGTTATATCAAAATAAAAATGGGTTTTCGAATCGAGTACCGAAAACCCGCCGACGCCGACGGCTTCCGAAACCGTGTGACATCACCAGGGCTGTTAGGATGCTCCTTTGACCAACGACGCCCTACTCCGATACTAGATTCTAGATTCCCAGCCAATCGCGAAAATACGTACTGGTAAACTGGTAACACAGTCGATGAATGGAGTTTGCAGCTCGAGACGAAGTCTACGATAACTCATATATGATCTTTCCATTTATGACAAAAAAACTTTATCCAAAACCTCAATTCAACCTATCGGTGAAACTTGACGCTTGACTAGGTTCTCCTCAACCAATATTTCATCGGAACGAGCTATTTTGATCTCTGCTCCATAGTTTACAACTACATTATACAGGGCGAGTTTTTAGTACTGCATCGGTCGATAACTCCAGTGCTGCAGAAGATAGCGAAAAAAGTTGTATACAAAAGTTGTAGCGAAGGATATGCTCCTTCTTGTTCAGAAAGTCTTTTGATTCATACAGGGTGATTCATAACTATGTGGTGATGCAAACATACATTTTTTTAAAATAAGGCACCCTATATACTATCTCATATTTAGATTCTACTAATGATCCTCGATCATACAATATGAGGTATTGTAACATTATACCGGGTATTTCAAAAGTTATGACCGTTTTTATATCGAAATCGCTGTCAAATCTCTAGGACAGTTCAGTAGGTAGTGTGCTGTAAAAAATAATCCATTTCTGTCGAACTCCAGCTTCTCCTTGATCTTGAATATTCTGGTTAGAGTTGATTTGTTGTAAGTAATTTTTATAATCTTCTCTCTGTAGTCTCGTTAGTTTGTATCTTTCTGCCAATTTAGTTGTTTTCTTTCATCTGAACAGGTTTTTGTTTATATTATGACCTGCTACGTTGTTTTGTAGGTAGTAAGATTGAGAAACACCGCTTTGATTGAAAATTTGGAACTACCAGATACTGATATTCACAGCCTTATATCATGAGAATTTTCACATCCGATCCATCCTAAGCTGCCGCGTTTCATGCTTATAGTGTCATGACTAAGTTTTAGAATTGCTGAGATATTAAATTTTTTCTGATATCTACTAATAGAAAAATGGTAATTTGCAGTAATAACGATTCGTTTTAAGTCACTTTAGAATTAACCAAAGAATTTAAATATGCAATCATATACAGGGTGTTCCATAAAAGAAAACATAATTTTGATATATCAGGCTTTTATTAGACATCCTGTCATTATTTTTAAAATGTAGTCCAACTCAACCTACATACACTCGCAAAGTAAATTTTCTGAAAAGAGGTATCGTTTGGCCACAAGAGTCTGAGGCGTTGAGCTTGACTCACCCTGTATGTATAAAATCACTATTGCTGCAAGCTCAGCTCAGTAGGGTTCTTCTCCATATACCTACAGGTATTGCGTCTGCATAGTCATCGAAGCAGGCCTTCAAGTAATCGTGCGCAGTTGGGAGACCAACCTAGTTCCCAGGATGATCGATGCTAGCGACGTCCAGTCACCTACAATGGAAGACGAGCCGCACGAGTATGGCCACTACGACAACCAAGAACGGGTGGACAGAGGCTGGTTGATCAAGGAGACAGTCATCCAGCTGAAACTGTGCAACAATCCGTTGCTGCTGTTTAGGCCCAAGTACCACAATCGAGCGATCAACATCAAAGTAACGCCGGTGAACCTCAATCGACACAATAACGCTTTCCCGAAAAGTAAGTATTCATTTCTAACGGATTCGGACTTTTGGACTGCTTGTCGGTTTTACTTACTTCGGTGGAGGGGATTGTATGTCCGTTTTCTGGTGGTTGCGTGATGTATTGACTACAAAACAGCAAAAACGCTATGGCGGAAATAACAAGGGTCAAATGTTTTATGTAACTGAGATAAAGATGGCACTGCGATGTTGCTTTCAACATTTGCATTTTGTCAGCATACATTTTCAATCGGTTATCATGAACAATTAAAAAAAGGTCTATATTTAGAATAATTGTCATTCCATCGATAGTATTATGTCAAAAAACTGTTATCCAAATTGTCATGTATTTAATATATACCTGTTTGTTATTTTAAATTTGTTAATAAGCAATACAATATTGTATACGTCAACGTATCATTCAAAGACTTCAAGCTAATTAATACTCTATACAGTACGTAATACTTTGATATTTCGCAAGGTATACCCTGGGAAAAAATTCAGATACAAAAGTTGTTCTATTGCTTGAGCCGTATGTCCTTAAAATATTCTGGTATATATACATTGGGCCACAGAAAGGCAGGTGATAATCTGTTGGTTTTTTTATATAAAATCATAAACTTTCTTTTCACATAGATTAGTTTCCATTCTATCTAATGTCACAGCATACAGTTTACTCTTTATGCTGTGCTAATGTTAAGATATGTCTATGATTGGTTGCAGCATTCTCAACTTATAATTTTCGGTAATGTTTTTTTATTTTGCAAGATGGTAAATAATACCTCAAAGCTAATTTATTTCCTTAAATAAGTGCGTTATTTTATTTGCCAGTTGGATTTATAATTAAAATGAAATTTTAAAATTAATTAAAATTTTATATTGTTCAATGAGCGGTAATGACGGTAATAGCCCACGCAGTTAAAGCTTGCAGCACGAGCCGTAGCGAACGCTGTAAATCAACAACTTATTACCATTACTTCGATTGAATACTATTCTTTATCCTCTCCCATAAACACCCGTATGCACCGTAAGTCAATTGTGCGTTTAGTTACGTAAACCTGGATTAGATTACTTGTTTGCTATGCACCGCAAACTGACAATTTTGACACTGTCACTGTCAAAACAATCATGCGAACACAACCTTGCCGTATCTCCAACCTGGTTTAGATAATCCCTTGACGGTGCATGGCTAGATGCCAAAGATTAGCAAAACGCGATTAGGGAACTAGGATTAGAATCGCCAAACGGTGCATACGGGTGTCAGTTGAACAGCCATTACCAAACTACTTCAGAACAGGTTATACTACGTATCAACAAACAGCGTGAATTATTTCTCATAACTCAAGGTCCAGCTGTGGGTTATGAACACCGTCTATTGGATACCAGTACTGATCTCATGGAAATGCATAGGATTAAATAGACGCAAGAATATCTGCGAATGTCGCTATGAAACGTCAAAAACTCTAATCCAAACGATGACAGTATTTATTTTTGTGAGAGAAGTGAGGGTAAGCTGTTAATATTGTGTAATTATGTGTTTAACTTACTTTTCATAGATATTCATAGCTTCGGTCATAGATAAAGTATAGTATTCAACTTGCGGTGATGGTAACTACCCGCTTGTTGATTTACAGCACTCGCCTACGGCTCGTGCGGCAACTTCACCTGCGTGAGTTATTAGAGCCATTACCGCTCATTGAACAATATACTATTGTTTATCAGCGTCATAATTTAGCATTTAGATAGTAAGATTGAAATACATAATAATGACAAGTTAACCACAATTCTGTCACCAAAATACTGTACACCATTTCAATTGCGATTGACGGTTCGTAGCCAACTTTGCAGTTATTATAGAACGTACTTGTATCTAGTAGGGGTTGTTCGTAACTCACGCTCTAGCCGTTCATAAGTAGTTTGGTAATCGCTGTTTAACTTAATGGGAGTAGATAAAATATTTTACTTAATTTTTCAAGCATATAACCTTACCAGTTAATAAGTCGTCTAACTCCATATCCCAAACTAAGTCTGTAAAAAGGTAGATGTAGAAAACATTTTGAATTTTAAATGAAACATACAAGGTATTTTATCAGGAAACTTTTATTTTAGAAAGGGTATTACAGGTTGTTGCATTTAAAAAACAGAGGGAAATGAATTTAAAATCATCGGACTTTACAAGTAATCTGAAAACGATATGGACATAGTTACTTCATGATCTCCAAAATTGTTGTCACTGACGTCTGAGTAACTATGCTTACATCAATATTCGAACAAACAAATTAATTTTCATGTATTATTCACCACCTTGCTAAATCATATAATATAATAATCATAAACATCTCATCATCATCATCTTAGCATTAAATAGACATTAAAAGGAAGGACTGTAAACGAGGGAAAACAAGTTTAGGACTCCGGGTCAAATAAAGAAAATTGTTTGTAACCTTGCTCTTCTTTGACATCCTGTATATAACACAATATTTTGAAGATATGCGGCTTAATCAAACAACTTTTGTACTTGAGCATTTTTTTCTACCAAGTATACCTTGCGAATCATCACCCGTTCATTTTCAAAATTGTTAATATCTACCATTTTTTGCCGTCTGGCAATGTGCCTAGCCTTGATACTGCGATAGACTGCTATACATCCCAACAACATTTTGTGTTCAATGTTTCAGCCATGTCCGAGGCCTTAGATGAGTCTCTGAGCGCAGACACGCAGGACTCTGTAGAAACTCCAAAGCACGCTTTCACTGAAGTGGCTAGCCTGAGTGAGGAGGACCCCACGTTCAAACCACAAGCACAGTTTGGACACGAACTTGCCAAAGACGATATGTTGATATTTCAGTCTACTGTCTTGTTTCCAGCCAACATAGCGTTCCTCATCGATCTCTACATCTACAGTTCTAGGTATGTGTGCGGTACTCAACGACGATAAAAACATAGACCTTTCTCTTCATTCATGAAACGTCCTAACTAAACATTGACAAGATAAACAGCAACCATCTTCCTTCACTGGCTGACATGTCGCGGATACTTGTCAGAAATCATAGGCGTGTCAAAATTGGGCCAATCGAATTTGGTAAATCAGCAGATGCCTTCTAGTATAAAGGCGCTTATATTAATAATATAAAAACAATGAGGACCATCAAATGTCTTTGATTCCACCTAGCGGAATGAAGCTCAGATAATTCTGTTCCACAACAATCCAACAGTTGTAACAATAAAAACGAAACTTCTACGCCAGTGTATATATAACCTCAAATAACACGATGTCAAGTCCAAAGTATTTTGAACAGTTAACATTGTCTCACTATCGTTTTATATAGATATTATCTATAATATCCACAAAATATCACACAATAACAGCACAAAAATTCAAGCACAAAACGCAAAAATCCGTTGCTGTAAGCAATACAACATGGAACGTCAAGTGTATCTGGGGTGAGGTTGGTATCGCTGAGTTGGTAGTATTTTTCATTGAAGTACTATGCGACGCTGCCAGACGCTGCATGCAAAACATATTTTTATCAGGGTAATGATACATTCTACTGGAACGCAGTTGATTTTATTAAAACGACAGTTAATGGTTACGCATAGATCTGAAAGGGTTCCAAATTTTCTTCTCCCTGCTTAAAGTATTGAAATCTCTGAAAGATGATACAAAATACTGTTGTTTACTGTAGTCACCAGTGAATAACTTACAACACTGCTTTCATAGATCAACGTTCTGTGTATATCTTTTCAATATGTTACACTCTCCTCAAACCCTAAAAAAAGGTGGTGAAGCTTTTACATTTCATATTTTGTGGCTGTGTGTTTGTAAGTTCTGATTTTAGCTTGAGATATTGAAAAGACAACTTCCATCCAGGCTGTTATAAATTTAACCAAGATAAATTTTATCTTTTGCCAATGGACTAGTATCATGCATTTTTTATGACTGGATATGATAGAGTATGGCATAAGTACCTACTAATATTTTTCTGCGTTTTTTTGGGCATGGGAAAACCGAGAAAATGAAGAAAATATTTGAATCCCTCTAGGACCGAGACCTCACGGTCCTATAGGGGAAATAGCCAATCGGAAGACGAGTATGTGTGCCGTGTTGCCGTGTAACTTGAGTATCCGATATTCAATGCATACCTGTATGTGATGCTCTACACGTTCGAAAAAATGCATAATTTTATATATGCGGTGAAGCAGACGTTACTAACCTGGTTGATACTTTGTTGAATAGTTTGTGTTTAGCAGGTAGAGATAATACGGCAGTAAGCGCAACGTGTGATGAGTATCCGTTAATGCGAAAATGATGTGTACTTTTCAAATTCTCGGATTTAAACATTCACAGCACAATAACTAAAGACACGAGGAGCTTCGATTTGAGACAAGAAATTTATAAAATTATGAGGTTAGGTTTAACTTCACTTGACAACCAACGGCACAAACACAAGCCAAAGCTTTCTCTCGGAGAACCTTCCTTCATGTGACACAGCCAAGAGATGAAACCCCTTGACGGGAGACAAATCACAAAAAGTTTGTTTCGTGAAAATTGCGTCAATACCGCTATTTAGGACTTGACGAAGCAACAATGCACTGCTGCTGTAGGGCGTTGACGATGTAAAAATTACAGAAAAGGGCGACGCAGAAATTTTGCAAACTGTGGGATAGAGGTGTATTTTTTGAGCTCCAGGATCTCAGTAGATGCTTTCATGCAATTTCGATCGTTATTTATTATAGTCATAAACTAATTGTGGCGATACAGCGTTTAGAACAGGCATTTAATAATTGAAATGGGCGGATTGTGGTTAACTTAATATTTTGCAAATTACGTTTTCGTACCTTTAGCTACCTCACAAAACGTCTTACCTCACAAAACGTCCAACTATATTTGTGTATGGTTGTTTTTACACATAATACTCGGAGAGAATTTTTTGTATTTCGATTAGAGGGGGATACGACAAAAATTTAAGGAACTTCATCTTAATCAATCTACTTGATTGAGCTTTATCAGTGGGGCAGAATCTTGTCATGTTCAAATTTGGCGAATAGGATTTTCATGAACTTTGAGATATGGGGGTTTTACAATACGGCCGATCTTACGATGTAAGTAATTACAATGTTATCAAATCTACCGTTTTCTCGGAAGTATAATAAACTTTGGTATTTCAAATGGATCACCCTGTATATCTTTCTTTTTACATTGTCAAGTTAAAGTAATTATAAGAGATATAGGAACAGTTGAGCAGTCGGGCATGCTGCAAAATGTACTGCGAAGTTCTGAGGATTGCATGGCTTGTATTGAAGTAAACAGACAAAATTTTGAGCCTCTATTAATGTAAATAAATAAACAAATAACTCGAAAATGATGGAATATGGGTATTGAGAACACTGGAAAAAAATAATGAGGATTTTAACAGGATTTCAAAAATAAAAGAATAACACGGAACATACGACAACAATGTAAATGCTGCCATAATATCGGGAGTATTGCAAAACCTCTGTACCCCAAAATTAATGAAAATCGTGCAAACCCTTTCCGAGATAATTAAGACGTTCCATACTTAAGACATAAATGTTACTCCACCCCTGACATAAGTTGGCTTTGGCCAGTAACCTCCGCATACCCAACGTGTGATACTACTCAGATAGACTACACCTTAGTTGGGCTCAGTTTTAAATCCACGCGCGGCAAGTACAAGATCAGTTTCCTTGAACCCAAATTTTATTTCAGATGCGGAGACGGGGAACCCCCGTACCATGCCGGCTTCAGTTACCTGTTACCTAGCGTATTACAAAACTCCGAGGGCAACGTGGTGTTGCCCGTGACAAGTACAAAGCATAGACCCCTGGGAGAGCTGCGCATCGAATACATTGTCATCGGACCCTTGCCGAACTTCAAGTGCGACACGAGCATTTCGTACGCTAGGCACTGGAAGAAAACGCGGCAGGGTCTGGACGTGGGCCATCGCGGGTCCGGCTCCAGCTTTAAGAACAAGGTGCAAAACTGCGCCGAGGTGCGCGAAAACACCATCGCCAGTCTGAAGAACGCCATCGACCATGGGGCGGACTTCGTCGAGTTTGACGTACAGTTGAGCAAGGACTTGGTGCCGATCATCTACCACGATTTCCACGTGTGTATCTCCATGAGGAAGAAGAAGGAGTTGCAGGACATCGATATGCTGGAGATTCCGTTGAAGGAGTTGACTTTGGACCAGCTGAGGCTGCTTAAGGTGAGTCTTTCAAACATCTTTGCGATGATTTTTTAGTTACTGATGTTGCGGGACCTCATGTTAATAGCGTTTCTCGAGTATGAATCTAGTGATATGCACAGTTCAAAGATATCTACAGGATGCTTCTATGCTTAGCTATACAGGGTGTTTCCTAGGTTGGGACTTTTATTAAAAGGGCATATAGTACTCGCCAAAAGGAGCGATTCTTCTCAGTAACTTATAAACGAAATGTTTTCTCATTTCCTATTCCGTTTCTGCGCGATTAGATCAAAACAGAGGCAAAAAAGGAAAAATTCCGTTTACACAGAGGCAGAAAACGAAAGAGCTCAGTTTACTATGGAGCATAGATCTAGGTAGCAGCGCGCATTAGTCATCTGTTCAGTTGTTTACGTGCTACATCGGACTTTAAAAAAATGGTGCAACCGGTATAACTATAATGAACTGGTGCGAGTATACGCTGTTCATTTCACTGGCCGTATTCGCTCTGCATCCTGTCGATTTATCTATTTCGTGCTCAGAGCTAGAGGCACAGACGAGATTTCTATGAACATCACAGTGGACACGCTGGACGCCCTAGAAAACCTTGAATGGTCCAAATTGAAGGATAAATACTCGACTTTTCAGCTTCCGCGAGCTTCGAACTATATCTCAACTAAGACTCATATGACAGGACCGTACTTAAAACTTCGTATACGAATACTAAGTATTTTTAACATTTTTTTTATTCTTCTGATGCTGTTGCACCGTACATTAGCTTTGTCATTTCAAATGCAGTTGTGTCTGAAAAGGAAAGTCCCAACTTTGAAAAAAACCTGTATAAAAAATGGCGTCAAGTGCCTTGACTCAGCACTTCCCATTTCGAGTTCTTCTATCCCTACACCATTCTCATCAGAAAAGCAGACAATGATGAGGGGCATTTGAAACCTCTAAAACTGAAGTTTGAGCGATTTAGACATTTTTGGTTTTTTGTTGATTTCTCCTCCGCCACTGGCAAGGTAGTAATACACCCATTCAAGAACAAAAATTAAAAAAGGATCAGGAACCCTTGAAACGCCTGAAATCAAAGTTGAGAGGGGCTCTGATAATTTTTTGTTTGGACGTGGACTTTCGTTATATAGATATCATAAAACGCCCAAAAAGCGTATTAATTCAAAATCGAAGATTTTCGCGATTACAATATTCCCCATCATCTATCGGTGTGGAAGTAAAAGGAGTACGTACTCGTACTATGCAAATAAAAAAAACGGTTTACTGTAAAATTTTGGAACTCAAATACCTTCTGACGACGAAGACGAACTCCTAGAACTGAACTAATGCATACTCACATTTATAAAATAAAGAAAATAGTTTAATTTGGGTCCTAAGCTGAGCTTACTAATTTGCCAATGATGTTAATCTGAATTGTGCCAAAAATGCATTGTACCACAGAGTTAAGATCTCTAGAGGGAACCTAATTTGAATATTGGCCAGCCAACATCTGTAGCGCTATTGCCAATCTTCTTCGTCCGCTTCCAGTTTATTCAAAATCTGGCAGTTTCCGCAGTTTGAACACAAAGTATTTAACTGGGTATTTAACTATACATTCCAATATACTTGCAATGTAACTGATTTACGTGAAGATACATTGTATTGATTTAATGAAATCTCAAAAATGGTAAATTTCATAGCGGAATGTCGCAACAACTTCTAATATGTCGTAAATCTGGCAAACTACAATCGGCGTGCGCTTAAGCTGTCATGTGGCTGTCATTGTAGTTGTGGTTATTGCGTGTGTCGAGATTTTTGTGATTTTAGTGTATATTTGACTGACTTTGTGACTATTTGTGGTGTGAATTAAATTATTTATGAACAATATTGTCATAATTGCATGATGAGACAACCATAAAAAGTGCATAGTTTGCTGTAATAGCGACGAATCGGTGAACACTTCTTATCATAGGTGAGTATAGGTTTTGTTTTAGTTTTCAGTAGCGTAATATATGGGGATAACTGGGAACAAAAGTAACTTCACTCCAGTTTGAGGAATAATAATGTTGTTTAATGTATGTTTTGTGCACGCATTACATTTACTTACAGAAAATCTATCTATGAGAATTTTATAGAACTGGATATTACCTAATGCAATTATTATATTTTATCGCTGAAGTAAAAACACGATGCAGCCATTCCAACAGGCTACCTTTCAGAACAGTGTTAGATATGTTTTGAAAAACACTTCATGGTAATACTAAATTATCAACTGTTACAATCAAATTATAATAAGAGTAACTCTCTAAGTATAGCTAAATACTAATACAACTTATTGGTATCAGTTTCTAACATCACAGTAATAATTGAATCTATTAAAGAACATCCAATTTTAATATAAAGTCGCACGCCACTGGTAATGCCCTCGAGCTGTCAAAATTTCCGTTACATGTTGGCTGGTCAGCGATCTGTGCATTTTGTTGTTTACATTCTCTCTAGAGATGTTAACTCTCTGCATTGTACCAAATACATAACCTTTGGGCCACAACGTAGACGCGAATCGTTTTCCGTTTATACAAAAATGTAATTCTTCAAATTTTGGAAGCTGTGTGGCAACTTGAGCAAAAATATTGACATGAACCTGTGCGAAGAATAAAGGAATACAGATCTGAAGCTACGCTCTCCAAGTCACATTATTTGATAAAGTTTCGTATGATCTGTACAACTTACAGCTAACGTCAACACAGTTATCGTTTCCGTTGACTTCCATCGTGTTTGGGCTTCGGGCTTGTAGCCCGCTACTTATTTGGTCTTGAGTGAACCTTTAACAGTTAGCAGTTAGCCGCAGATATTCACCTTGTGAGCTCGTTTACTCATTTGCAACGTTTTATTAGTGTAAAGGAATCGTTTAATTAATTGAAACGGAACAAAATAACCTGATATTGTAAATGCTTTTGGTTAACTCTCATTTCATATTTATTTATTTAAAGTAGCGATATGATGGTTCGAACAAAAAGATCGCCAAAATAAATGTAGCTAAATAAAGTTTTTCTATCCATTCAACGCCCTACTGATATATACGTATTTTTCAAATTAAGCCCATATGACAACCCAGTTTACAAAGAGTATTGTTTAACATGTTCAAAAGTTCACGCTGTTTATTCGTGATACATATTCAGAAAGCAAAACATATTGATATTTTTTATATTGTTCGTAAATGATCAAATTCCAGTACACTGTTTCCCTCTCATCTCAGTTAAATTAAAGCAAATACGATATCATGGCGAATGTTTTACTTTTTGTTCTAATTAAAACCAGTGAATTAGCACTCGAATGATAAAGTAGTAAAGATGCGAATCAGACTTTTAATGACACAGCTGTTACGATATTTTTTCTCTTACTAGGTACTTTTGAACTCTTTGAAGGTCTCTCGTTGGACTAAATTATCCTGCTCTACAACAGTATGACATGCTATAAAAAATATTTTAAATACAGTCCCACAATGGAGCCAAGTAGAGTAATTTATTGGCATGTTCCGCGCATTAATGTTGGATAATTATTAAATTACACTTAATTTTAACAAAAATATTAGCAGGATTTAGTTTGTATATGTTATTTGGAAGTATTTGGTAAATGCTGATGCTCTCATGCATGCAATGCCATGCCTGTGGAGAAAATTTTGTTTTTAACATCAGAAAGTTGGTCGTTGTGACTCCAGGACATATTGTATGTAAGTAATTATTTCACATCTAACTAGTTAGAAAAATAACATTACGTGCCTGCCACAGCTCGCAAAATTTCATTTTCTTCTGTTAAATAAATGAATTTAATTTTTTTCTGTTTTATAAACGAAAAGCCCTTAAAATGTTCAGAAACGAGGCTTTTTCTTTTTACGAGTGGATTTTTTTAATAAATCCTCTTATAAAAGGAAAAAGCCCATCACATTTCGGAAGCGATACGAAGAAATTAAGTATCTATTCAAATTCACTTTAAAGTACTGTAAATGATAATTATCAGAACGAATTATTTTTGGAAGGAGATAGGATATCACATTCGGGGCAGTGGAAAGTATCTTATGATTAAAAACATTAATTGGATTTTCCCCACCCCTTCGACAATCTCAATTTCAGCCCCTCAGAAAACCGAAAATAGCCTGGACCTCCTAAAACGTCTAAAAACGAGGAGTCGTGGTACTTTTTCATCTTTGCTAGTTACTCCGTCGGCAATGCACTGATCTTAAAAAATATAACAACATTACCTACTATGACGCTACAGCATATTGCGCCTCACTCAAATTCGGTACTGAAAAAGACAGACTAACCGACAAACAGGAATGAGTAACGCATTTTTGTGATGTAGACATCAAAAACTTAGTTCAAACTTGAACAATAAACATTTTTCGCGATGACAATACTCTCCCAACTACGACGTGGGAAGTGAAATGGAAAAGGTGAACAAAAATGCTGCAGATTATGCCATGAGAGGAGTATTGTGACTACGAATATTGTACGCTATCAAATATGAAGTGCCCAAGCCCGGTTCTAATGAACAATCAGCTTTGCCAAGAAGTCCCTCATTCAAGCCCTAAGGAGTCAACATTACAGAAAATCTGATCGGGTACGAACACGTTGCGTCAATTACAGGAAAAAGCTTGGGTAATTATTCAGAGGCAGAACGTACTTTTCACCATCGAATCTCTTTACGCTATGGAAAGCCCAGATAAGACCTGACATGGACCATTGCTCTCATATCTAGGGAGCTGCTGGCCATACTTCCCTGTCTATACTAAATCTGATGCCGTCCAGAGAAGGGCAATTCGACTAATTTGTGTCCCGGCCTGACGCCCCACCTTCAGCCACTTTCTACCGGCGTGCGCTTGGTGACCCCTCACTCTTCTACTGATATTCAAACGGGCTATCCTCTAGTTCCGCCCGTCACCGATGCTATCAGTTGCAGTTGCACCCGCGCGACTGTTGCATCTTATCCTAAGGAGGCCGTTCTTCATACCTTAATAACCGAGCGGTACGACTGCACATCTAGTTCCAGGGTGTCCAAGGCTTGGAATGGAGTGCCAGGAGGTGTAGGTATTTATTGGGCTTGCGTGTGTTGGCCACTTCAAGGCCTGCGCTAACAAAATTCCTCTAACATAACCTTTTCACAGCAACCGCAGTACTCGGGTATTTAGGTTCTGCCTACGCGGTCTGCTCACTTATCAGAGAAAAGAAAAAAATACAGATATAATTATTATGGATCAATATTTTTAGGATTTCGCAATTTAATAAATATTGCTGAGGGCAGAGAAGTGTTGCAAGTGAAAGTTCAATGATTCCCCAAGAGACAGCTGACGATATATTGCACGCTGTAAAACTGGTCGGGTATTTATATAATACGATGCACTATGAAAAATCATTGACCTTTATAACCGTGCTTCACTTACATAAAGATAAATATTTGTATATGTATTCTATGATTCATACGCATTCGAATAGTGATGCAGCTTAGAATTTTGCTAACTATTATAGATAAGGCTATATGTGCCAATATGTATACATTATTGGTTTTCCCGTTGAAATTTCATGATACTGATGTTAGGTATGTGAAAATACGGCACTGGGTTGTTTGTTTTGTCTGCAGTTCCTGATTTAAGTCCAATTCATAAACTCGACGTTGGCGTTGCCGTTGGCGATGACATTCGTAGCACAAGGCTGCTATTCATAAACTCGACGTTCGCGCCGTTAACCTAGCTTTCCCATCGTGTTTGTAAACATGTTCTATTGCGATTTATCTTCAGTGTTTTTGGCTTTGTGACAGATATTTGAATTTTCCTGGTGAAAATGGACATAGTCAGAACCAATAATCAATACAGAAGACTCGAGAAAACCCAGAAACCTTTTGACAGCTAGACGTCAACAATAATAACAATATCACGTGACCAGTAACCGACGACTATGATTGGCTTATACGCCGGCTACGACGGTGGCTACGAACAGCGGACGGCAAATGTTGAAAGATAGTTATGTCGAACGGCGCGCCCAACGGCATTGCCAACGGCGGACGTCGAATATGAACGGTCTTAGGAATTTCCATGTATTTATGTTGCAACGGCCAACGGCAACGGCAGCGCCAACGTCGAGTTTATGAATTGGCCTTTAGGATAGCTGTAAACCGGCTTTCACGAGATGTTTGGAGATGTTTGTGGAGTAGTTTATAGGTCATATTGTCATAACCGAGCATTTTAGTGAGTTTGTGAAAATTTCTCCAACTTCATTCATTTAGATCGTTGTTATTCAAATACCGTAACATCTCCTTTTTCACCAGAAATTTCAAATTGAGTAAAATATATTTACAAGTCTACATACGGCAGTAGAATAACCAATAGATAGGTACACAAGGAATTCATCACAACATATCCACATCCATTATTCGTAGTCGATGATACACAATATTGTAGATTACTCCATATTTGCCAATTTTCATATGCAGGATATCAATTGCCTCTATTGAAATTTCATAATATTGATGTTATCGCTGTGAAAATACGGAACTGGGTTTTATATGCAGTTTCCCGTGATACTTGTGAAGTAGTTGATATATACGGTGTCCGGATATTCGATTGACAGCGCTTGACAGGTGCTAGATGTCACATTTTTTTTGAACATTGAGCTGGCACATAAAGCCTTAAAAACCAAAATCTATGTTAATGATTGTTTTGCCAATAAACAAATTTCAATTTGGAGATAAGCATTTCATCATAGCTGTACCTTCTTGATGTTGGAAAAATTCTTCTTTATATTGAAAAACATTGTAATGAACAGGGGCAGTGAACGGAACACGTGTCTTGTTTGGAAAACATTTTTTGGCGAGTCTTTAGACACAACACAACAGACTACAAACGAGTACAACAGAAAACAACAGAGAACGATAAGACACGACAGCAAACAGTCCAAAACAACAGAAAACGCCCAAAAATAACAGAAAACCACACAAAACAAGAGAATATAGCCGAATATAACAAAAAAAAAAACAGAAAATAACAGAAAACATACAGATAACAACCGGAAACGACAGAAAACCAGCCGAAGTTAACAGAAAACAGCCGAACATGACAGAAAACACCCAAAAACAACAGAAAACAAAACAAAACAACAAAATACAACCGAATGCAATAGAAAACAACAGAAGGCAACCAAAAACAACAATATACAACCAAATACAATAGCAAGCAACAGAAAACAGCAGAAAACAAAAGAAAACGACAGAAAATAGCCGTAAACAACACAAAAGAACCAAAAACAACTGAGTACAACCGAATATAACACAAAACAGAAAACAGCCGGACACAACAGAAATTAACCAAAAACAACAGAAAACAACCGAACAGGACGGTAAACAGCAGAAAAAGGCAGAAGACAACAGAAAACAAAACAACAGAATACAACCAAATACAACAGAAAACAATACAAAACAGCAGAATACAACCGATTACCACAGAAAACACTAGAAAAGAAGAGAAAACAAACAGAAAAGAGCCCCGGCAACGACAGAAAACCAGAAATAACAACAAACACCGCCATTCGATACAGCGTCACGTTATTGATTCTTAGCTTTCTGTCCACAGTCTAATAGATCGGCAAAGTATTGTGATTGCAAATAATTGCGAATCTTGAGATAATACGTTTTCATATAAGCATTCTATGACATATTGCTTCGGATGTTGTTTCTTTTATTAAGGACCGGTTTCTCAATGTCCAGTTAAATATTTATCTGCAAGATAACAGCAACTGTCAGATAAATTGTTTAAACAATTGAAGGCTAAACTTACGAAGTCACGTAAATCTTACCTGACAGTTGTATCCATAGCAACGCTATCTGGCAGATACCTATCTGACACTTTAACTGGATATTGAGAAACCGGCCCTTCATATCACATCAGAGCAGCCTGAACAAAGATAAGCTGAAACACCATTTTTTTTCTGTAAGGTGGGTCGTAGCGAACACTTACGCATAATCATTAGATGATCGAGGCTGTTGTTTAACTAAATTCATTGCTTCAATTGCTGGTGGATACGATTAGAAGAACTCTGTTATTAAAAATATACCACAGCAAAAGAGGCACTCCAAGCAACGTGTAAAATTTAGTCATAAAAATAATCAATCTTTTAGCTTGGCGTTTATTGACACGATAAATCTAAACACTATGATGTGAGTGTGTAAACTTGTTCTCGTGTATCGACCTTGACCTCCATTTTGACTCTACAGTCGCCTGTTCTCTGACAACCTTCACCGACATCCTGCGATTCCGGCTAGAAACGACAATTAAAAATGGCGCACAGGCGACCACGTGGTGGTTCTCGTAACAGCTGGGAAGGCTACGTTCATTGCCTTCTGACGGATCTGATTGGAAATCACGTTAAACTTTTGGAATGTCTGTGATCGCTATGTATAAGACGAGTGACTTCAGAATTAACCGACTGAAATTTTGATGTTTGTTGTATCAATTTACCATTTTTTTATTAACAGTTTGTTTTGTACGAGGTGCTAAATGGATGTAGATTTTATTTGTTTATGTTTTCATATTTGCTACCAAATTTGCTTGTGAGTTAACCTAAAACATGTGTAATGATGGGGTTTAGGGAATGACTCATGATTGAACCTAAGGCGACGGATTAGGACCTCCATATTATGCTATGATATTTGAAAATTAGCTGTCCATAGTTCTATTAATAACAAGTTATACCATGTGACAAATAGACGAATTTTTGCTCTGATTAATCTGCTTTATCTTAGCTATAAATAAGTTTCCCTACCATATAATTGCCACATTTTTGCATTTGATGATTTAAAAAAATATTTGCTATCTAAGCATACAAATGTTATGGCACAGTCAGCATATATTTTTTTGAGGAGTTTGAAAAAGGGAGACGGCTACAAGCCAATAGAAAAGGTATCAAACTTTGTATCCATGGAAAACATCTGATCTGAATCTTAATCTTGACCATTTTCTATTTAGGAAACTGATTAAATATAAGCAGCATAACTCATCAAACTTTTGTATTTTTTAAAATGTATATCTCATTTTAACTTGTTTTCTGGTTTAATATGTTTTATTTGTGGGAGTAGCTCCAGTTCTTTAAGTGAGTTCTTTAAGTGAGTATTCAGTTCTGTAATTCGTGAAGAGTGAAAAGAGTAATTTGTGATTTACCGATTTTTACAATTTTTACTGCCCACACCCTATCATTATATGAGGCAAGCATTAGGATCCCACAAATTTTAGATTTGTATAATACGTGTGATCATACCTTTATTGGGCGTGCCTTTCAAACCTAGCCAAACATGTGCTAATTTGCCACCAAAGAGAAATATAAGACCATTTCGGATTTGATGATCTGTTGATACGGATTACATACTTTCAAGAACCCAGTTACTTGACAATTGACTTACAAGAATGCATCTCAATCAGTTACCAAACTTTTTTTTTTCTTTTGAGTATGAAAAGGAATCATATGATTGTTTTAATAGCAATGGGTTAACTATCTAAGACATTGATGTTTTATTGAACAAGAGTTATTGCCTTGTGTTATAAGCAAATTAGAGGGAAGTTCGGAGTCAAGAACACTGAATATTTTTTTCTGTAAAAACTAATTATCGACGAATAATGACAAATTCTTTATAGTATATCAAAAACACTGCTTTTAAAAACGGTTGGCTAATATCACTCAGGTAAATAGTAGCTCGACATTAACACTGATGAGAGGTTTTGGTAAAAAATAGCTTAGGTAGTCATGTGATGCTATTTCTGAAAATCGAAATGACTTGAAAATAAGTTTTTGGCTAGACCCTTCAAATGCTTTGAATGATATATTGCGTATTTTTACATCCAAAAATAGGTCTTGTTGAAATATTTCTGTATACATCACGTCTACACATCTAAAAAAATAAAAATTTGCAAAGTCGTGTGTCAATCTTGAACGCCTATAAGCTATAACTACGTTCTCGTTCTAGCTAAAAAATATACAACTAGTAAAATTAAAGCCTTAATTATTATCTAATTTCTATTAAACTGTGCTATTTCACAGATACCAAAAAATATAGGATATCCACGTAGGCAAAATGAGTTAATACAGATAAATTGTCTGTTTTAGGTATTATATCATATAAGAATTCGTCATCCTTGAAAACTATTATGTAAACTCTTTGATGAGTAACTACCGCGAAACCAGTTTTTTCCAGATACATTACCTACATATTTTCTCAGCAAGAAAAAAATATAGGAGTGGATGCCAGGCGATTAAATAGGTCAATTGCGTTCGTTTTGTCAGAATGTTTGCAAAAATATGCTATGAATTATGGATCCAGGTTTGAGTTCCGTAGAAAAACATGTTACAAGGTAGTAGACCGATTTCAGTGGTGCACACTAAGAGGAACATTTGCTGAAGCTTACCCGAAGCAAATGTATTTACATGTGACATTATTATGTCACGTTATTCCGTATGGGATATTAGGTTTAAATATATTTATTTGTTGAGTGAACTTTGTAGTGTAGTGACGTGACGCTATATGAGTATAAGCCAACCTTTTACACAACTTCGTAGCAGGCGGTCACAGACCTGCGGACATGTGCGTCACACAGGAGAGGCATGAAAATAATGACACAAAGCTTTGTTCATACAGAAGCAACAAGAGAAACATTAGATAAATTATTTATTTCCATGAGAATGTATATAACATTGTGGATAAACGTCAGCAATACAGCAGCATTAGTATCGTTCGGTTTACAAGAAACATATAATATAAGTATGTAACAAATACAAAATTATAGTATATAACAGACATATAAGACAAACACGTTAAAATCATTAGAGTAAAAAATCGTCGATTTCTCATTTAAAAATATTTTCAACTTATTTTTAAATATATTCAAGCTTGTTGAGCATTTTGTCATCACTTAGTTTTTTACCTAAAAATTTTTACACCCTTGTGGGTAGGCGAGTGTCGACCAATTCGGTACATGGAAAAACGTATTATATCTATTTCTCGTACAATAAGCATTTATTTTATTTTAAAGATACTTATCCTGATAACAGTGGAGGACATAGTTAATATTTTTAATGACTTAAAAGAGCTCTTGATGTTCTTTGCGGAATGCCTGACAGTGCTCTAACTGCTCTTTTTTGTGCTAGGAATACTTGTACTGACGCTGAAGTGGTTCTCCAGACACAGGCACTGTAGCTCAGTTTCAATGACACATGGGCATAAGGGCATAGTAGACAGAAAGGAGTTGTTAGTTGAAACTATGCGTTTGAGACTCCTAATAAGTAGCAGACGGAGTTTAGCTTAGAACTTAGTACCTCACGATGAGCTTTTCAGTTTAGGTGTTCGTCCATACATATTCCCTAAAGAATAACTTGAGTCGCTCTCTCAACCTGCTCTCCATTAGAAGAAAGATCAATATTGAAGTTTTTGTTATTGTTGTTGTGAAATACAATGTAGTTGATTTTCATTGTATTCGTATATAAAGAATTTCTGCCGAACCTTTCATGCAATTTATCAAAATTTTCTTGAAGTTTTGGGTGAATAATGTCCTTGTCACTCCCAGATGTTATAATACATCGTCAGATCGTCAGCGTATAGCCAAATGTCACAGTCAAGTACATCACTAATGACATTAATATAAACGATGAATTACACAGGAACCAAAATTGAGCCCTGAGGTACTCCAATCTCATAGGATAATACGTGAATTAACATGAATATTGCAACCATTTTCCATTGTACATTCCATGGATACATATAGTTTTCTGTTGCTTAAGTAGCCGTTTAGCCACTCCAACGCTTTCCCCTTATTCCATATTTATCTGCTTTCACTTTGAGAATGTTATGATCGACACAGCCGAATGCACTGCTGAAGTCACACAATAGACCAGCAGGGCATTCACCATCCTCAATATGTTACACAACCCTTTCTATGAAAGCATACACGGCGTCACAGGTAATGTGCGCCGCTCGAAAGCCAAATAGGCTTTTTGTCAATATTTTTTTTTTGGAACAAATCTTTATTAACATAAACTATATGTATCCAAAAAATTGACAAGCCTATTCACATAACAGTACTCAAATATCTTAGAGAGAACTGGTGATATCGCTATAGGGCGATAGTTATCCATCAGCTCAACATTGCCTTTTTTTAAATGGGGATTACTTTATCTGTATTTAATTGCTCCGGAAAGGTATCTTCACAGAAAGACAGATTTACTACATGCACAAGAAAAGCACATAATACGTTTAGGCATTTATTTCTGAGAAAAACAGGTATATCATCTATTCCACAAGAGTTTAAATGTGTTTCAGTTTCTTCGCCATTAACAGAAGAAATTCCTTTTCGTCAAACGGAAACATTCTGTGACAAATTTGTCCAACTTCTTGTTGCTGTTACTAATTTATACTGGGTTTCCCAATAGAGGAAAGGAAAGTATACCTCATTGTCGAAAAGAATCTGTTTCTTTTCTGTTATCGTCTGTCATTTTATTAGTTAAATGTTTGCCATTTATCGTATGGTGTCTTATTCAGTTAAAGACCTCATCAAAGTTATTTAATTTAAATGCGTTATAAAAGTGGTGCAATAATAAAAAATATGTTTCGCGTTTCTTGATCATTCTAGTGCTCTTAACTGCCCATATGAATGTGTGGTGGTGTGTAACGGGTTAGGTTAGGGATTTACCAAAAACAGGCTACAAAGCGAACTAGTACCAGAAAATATGGCTTGTGTGAAGCAGAGTGTGAAATATTATCCGAAACAATCATCAACGGATTGGGCAAGAATCAGTTTTCAACGTATTCTTCGCAAGGACTTACATGTCTAAAAGATCCGATAGTTTAAAAAACTTAACCATTTTTCACGCCGTGTGTTTTCAGATTGGCTCATCGAATACCGTAAAATTGATCTTGCTTTTTCTTCCAAAATAATGTTTAGGGTGATGTGGATGATATTTATTATGGGGAGATTTGAAAAGAAAACTTTACGTTATTAAGCCAGCTACCATCCAAGAACTGAAGAATAACATTGTTGCTGAAATAAATGCTAAAAAAATGTCACTAATGAAAAACATTATCTAACATTCCGACCATCACGCTAACGTCGGCAAAGCGAGTTTTGCACAGAAGAATGGCTTAGATGAAGCTCAAGTACATATAAAAAAAGATTCAACTGGATACAACATAAACATTTGACCTGTAATCTTATTTATTATACGTTTTCTTTCTTATGATGAACAACCCCATACAGCTCCTATTATATTTCACCCAGATGAGCTTGCAGTTGATCGGTTGATTTTTAGCACCCATTGGGTGTTAGTGTAAATCAAACTGCATTGACAGGCTAAATGGTAAACAAAATGCTGGACGACAAACAGAAGTTATATCTAACTATTTTAAGTACACTTTTCGTCTACCGCGGTGTACAGAGGTGAATACATCCGTATGATATTACCTAACATTATGTCGAAAGTTTATTTTTATACAGAATTTTATTTGGAGTAACTTTGAATTCGAACGTAAAAATAGCATGTTACCCCATGAAAAATGTCAAATATCAATGTATCTCTTCAGTGAATCCAGTAGTAGTGTGGGTTTTTGAGACAATAGCTCCTATAGATGTACATCATCCATGTCTGAAATAAAGCATATTGAGACAATTTAGCGTCGATTTGATAGATAACAGCTGATTACATAGAGCAACTAACTAACTAAAGATGTAGTTGTACTGGGAATATCATATACAGTGTTTAAGTGTATAAAAAAAGAAGGAACTTGATTTTTTTCTCTATTTCTGGAACGACAGTCTGCTTCGATGCCTGGAAGTGTACAGAAGAAATTTATAAATGCCCTAAATACATCTCACATTTTTTATTCTGCTAGGACTAGCGTGGTCCTTAGTTTATTATTACAATACCATAGATCAAAACCATCAAAGTAGAATTACCTTATTTTGTAGCAATTGAACAGTGTAACAATGAAAAAATTTACATCAAGTGAGATTTTTGGACTACATAATATCGAGCGTATTTGGAAAAAGTTTATTCTTAACAAGTTGCTACTCCATACATACCGTTAATATTAATGAAAGAATCGTTGTCTGTAAAACAATCTCAACGCCTCTGTAAAAATAGTTTAAGATCCAGAGAACATTTGAACATAGTTGAGAGTTGATAGCCATGCAATATTAATTCGGTTTCGTGTCTGTTTACTCCAACGAATTGTTTACTCATTAAGATAAAAAAAAATGGGAAAACATGGTTGCTATTAATTTAGAGTTTTCAGTGCTAAATGCTGCTATTTCTGTTAGCAGATAGCAGCGTTTCTGGCCTTGAACACGTCAAAATGTGGATAATTTAACTCATTCCAAAGCAGAGAGCTTTCAGCACACATATACCAAATGGCTGAAATATAACAATATTTAAACACGAGCATCTTATAAATGAATCGATTCATGTCTAACTACTAAGTTGTCAATAGAAGTTAATCTTCAAGTAGACATTACAAAGGTAATTATCATTTCAACATTTATAGTTAAAAATCCCTAATTTTAATTATATTGCTGATCTTTGACACATTATAAAAACGTGGTACATAGTATTACTAAAAATCATGTTTGTTGTACAATGGTTGAATAGTTGATTTGAAGTAGACTATACAAGGTGTTCATTTGAAAACTTCCCACCACGGACTTATCGAAAACCACTGATTGAAAGAAAAAACGCCGAGACACGTCAACAAATGTGTCAAGGGGGACAAATTTTTAACCAAAAACTAATTTTCCCCCTTGTACCCTCTGCCCCTAGGGTTATCCCCTTCAAAATTTTAAATAACAAGGAGTATCGACTGAAAGCTTGTTTTAAAGGTATGCCGAAGTCCTTTATTTTGATATTTGTTTTCTAAAAATCCGTCGATTCATTTTCGAGAAAAATCTTTATGTATCTTGATTTGTTTAGATAGGAAACAAAAACACACGAAAATACCTCTTTTTATTACAATAAGTGTTCAAAAAGATTGCCCGTTATTAATCATATAGGCGATTTTCAAATTCCCGACGGACAGTGTTGTAAAAACAGTAAAATTGATTCCAATTTATGGTTTCGAAAATCAATGTGCTCGGCAAACTTCCGTTTAACGCCAGATATCCGGGGAAGATAATTTCGCATAGGTATGTTTTGGACCTTGTCACGAAATGCACCCAAACTGGATATATTGCAATTAAAAAACTGAAGTTCTGGATGAAGCCTCTCAAGTTGAAGTTTTGGGTCATTTTGGCACTTCATTACGCAAAAATTGTGGAACGAACTGACAGTTTTGTGAACCTATAGCGATTAATGGTAATACCATTCATGTAAAGAATATCTGTCTCACTGATGAATGCATATTTTATCTTACTGGATTTGTTAATAAACAACTGCAGATATTGGGGCAATGAAAGTACTCATGCTTTTGTAGAAGAACATGCCCAGTACCCCCAAAAAATTAATGTATCGGCAGGCATTATAAGAAACAAAGCGATTGGGTCATTGTTTATTAATGGAAATTGAAATGGAGACATTTATTTGGATATGTTGGAAAATACCACCAATCCGCTTGTCTCTGAAACCATTGAAAACCAAATCGAAGAGGATGGAAACCCTATAATTGATGAGGTGGAAATCAATTTTCATCAAGACTCTTCTCACAATGTTCTTCCGGTTTGGCAATGGCTAGACAACGCGTTTCCACATGAATCGATATGGAGAAGAGGGCCAATAGAATGGCCTGCTAGATCTTCTGATTTCACGCCATTAGACCTTTTTCTATGGGGGCCATTTAAAATCTATTGTGTTTAATCCCCAACCTGAAAGTTAGGATGACATTCGTCAACGCATCATCAAAAGCAGCCATGATATCCCGCAACATGTGTTTGAAATTGTCCGTCAGCCATTTAAACATTGCCTATATCATTGTTTGTGCAATAGAGCGCAACATTTTGAACACTTATTGCAATAAAAAGTGATTTTCGTGCGTTTTTGTTTTCTATTTGAAAAAAATTCGGTTATAAAAAGGCTTTTCTAATTTTCTCGAAAACGAATCAACCGATTTTAAAAAATCGGACCTCAAAATAAAGGACCTCGACATAGCTTTGAAACGAAATAATAACCCCTTGCCGTTTAAATTTTTTAAGGGGATGACCCGGGGGGCGGAGGGTACAAGGCGGTGGAGTATAGTTTTTGTTTAAAAAGTTCCCCTTGACAAATCTTTTGACGCATCTCGTCGTTTTTCCTTTATATAAGTGGTTTTCGATAAATCCGATGTGAGAAGCTTTCAATTGAACACCCTGTATATAACACAAAGACTATCCTGGTTTACATACGTCTCTTGTATATTTCGAGTGTTATACGTTTGTTCCAGCATTCCATTTCTTGAATTTTACCTAAATTAACACTAAAACCACTGCTACAGTGGATCAAAGAATCGCGATCCTGGGTTTAGCGATAATGTACTTCACACGTGTACTCTGGTTAATGTAATTTCTGAAACTTAACCTACTGTTTTACCTCTAATGGAACGCGGTTTTCTGCCTCACTGTTCAATCCATATCGGCGAATTCGTTGGTATGGGTGAAGAAAGGTGAAAGTATAAATTACACATTGAACTTACGATCATCTCTCTAGCTTTTGATCAAAGTACAATCCCCGAATCAGGAAATCAGTTCTCAAGAAACAGCTGCTAGATATGGCAGATATTAATAAATACATGAAATAATACATGGCATAGTTTCCATTGCTCTGAATGAGTTTCACGCTGAATATGGCTTTCTTTACACTCTTTTGAAAATACAATAATTTGTAACTGGGAGGATACTAACCCGATGGTGAAGAAATTCTGGCATTGTTTTATTATCGAGGCTGATCTGGAAAATTTGAATAATTTTTGGAAATGGAATATATGGTACTGGATCATCCGGAAATCGGTCTTTATTGAGAGCGATGTTTCGAGGGGATATCGTGACGTGATATCAATGACAATAACATTTTACTGGAATGATACGGAATCACCGTACGCTATGCAAAACAAGGATGTGTGGGAAGGATTAAAGCAACCAACTTGATTCCATTACCTTTTAAGCGACCGTCTTATTCTGTATACTTGTAGTAAAGGTGTAAGTTTTTAATATCGACGATTAAAAAACAGGAGGATTAATAACGTAATGATCGGTTCGACCCCATATGATCCATATAGCTTCCTTTTTCGTGCCCAACTCTCAAACTCTCCCAGTTCATTATGAAAACGGAAAAACTGCGCCAATTGGCACGTGGTTTTAACTACATTTGAACAGCTGAGAAAATCGATTTTTGGCAAGGGACTGCTGCAACGCTATTATTCAAGGTGAAGGTTATACATATGTATGTTGCCGATGTCGAGACGTTGTTCAATATTATACACCACGCATCAGTTCTACGCACTACACTTAAAGGGCTGAATGTGACCAGCAAATCCAGTTTGATTTATTGGTCACTAATGCAGACCACACACGCTACAGTCTACCTGAAAGGACTGCCTGTGCAGGTAACCTGTGCATGTCAACTACGTGTGTTGCACTATCTGGTATGGTGCTTCTCAAAAATATGACATATGAACATATGATTTTCGATTTGCTTGGGTCACCTGAACAGGTTAAAAAAAACTTGCAGTGCTTGTTCCAATACACTTTCCGGACTGTTTTCGCAGGAATACTCGTACAGGCAGATCTCTCCGGGAGACCGTAGCATGTGTGGTCAGCATAAGGCTTGATAGATCAAGCGGAAAAGATGTCGCAATTAGTTGTCCTTAATCCAAAAGCGACGCCTCCAACTTTACAACAAATATCTTCAGGGAATAAGAAGACAGCCAGAAGCTAATTTTCAGCAATTTAATTTTTTGATTTATTCTTTTGGTGATAGCGGTTGGAACTACTGTCAAAGAGTATACTCGATAGTAACAATGTGTCAAAATTCCGTTGTATTGAAATTACGAATTCCTAGGTAATGTCATTGAAAGTCTAAGCTACTAAAAATGAAAATTATTGTTTCCTCATTTGAAGGTCAATGACACGAGGGTCATTCGATATGTAAAGAGACGAATAGCTATAGCTCAAAAACGGTTTATTTCAATCTTTCAAAATTAAGGCTATTTTTCAACATAATCACCCCCCACAGGTATGCACTTGTCCCATCTTCTTTGCATTCCTCATTCCCTTGGCGAAGAATTCTTTCGATTTACCCCGAAGCCACTTTTGCACCGCTTCGTTAACTTCCTCAAATCTTTTTCCATTTAGGGTCTTTGATTGGTCCAAACAGGTGAAAATCAGATAGGGCGAGTTCGGGACTGTAGGCAGGATGAGGTAAGATTAAGACCTCCCAATCCAATTCTTGAACCTTATCACGGATCAGCTGGGCTCTATGAGGGCGGGCGTTATCGTGCTGAAGAACGATTCCTTTTGGCAGGAGTTCACGGCGTTTGCTCCTTGTAACCTGCCAACCTTGTGTTCTAGCATCTCAGAGTAGGATTGGCTATTGATAGTTCGCTGATCGCGCTTCTACTCCATACTCTGCCTTTCGGTCTCAGGTCGTAGGATGGATTCAGACCAGCTGGTCACTATTCTTTCACACAAAGCGTCTCCTTCAATAAAAATTCGTTGCTTTAAGTCTTGATCAATGGAAAGCCTTGATTCTTTATGAGCGTCAGTAAGCTGAATGCTTTGAATGACATTGTGAAAACAGCTCCAACATTTACTTGAAGTACCTCAGCTATCATTTCAACAGGAATTCTTCCATTATCAAAAATAAATCAATCCTCGATTCCAGGAACTTCCACTGGACGTTCACATCGGGGTTCATCACCTACAATTGATCGGCCACTTTCGTAAAAATTCACACTCTTCATATAACTTTTACCGTACTGTATCAACGTTCTATAGAAAAACTTTCACTTGGTTTTACACCTTCTGCGACTAAATATCTAATGACTGAGCGCTGCTTATCTAAGGTGCAATCTTCATGGTGAATTGAAAATTTTGAGGTTATGTTGACATAAAATGATAAAACAGCTGATCAGAGCATATCTCAAGGTTGCCAACCAACACCCCTGAAAAGATTGGACACATTCATTGAATAGTTTTAAAATTATAGAATTTGTCTCTTTAGTGTTGTTTAAGTTTACCTGAAGACGATTGAAGAGACCACATCAATCGAAACGTTGTAATCTAAAATTATATAGACAATGGAAGTACGAAACAGACCTTTTGTCTCTTTACTTATTGAATGGAACTACCCTGCTCTAATCTTAACAAAATTTTCACAGTAGGTTAGACCGAAAGAGCTTTGCTATTTCTGAAAATGAAGCCACTGGTGGAAGACATACTCAGAAACGTTTTCTGTATTATCCTTGTTAATATCCTCTTCTGTTGATACCGAGCCCAGTGTGCCCCTATGTGCACAAGTGACAGAATAATTTTAAATGGCTGGGAATTTGTTGGTACGTATTTCAGTCCTCAACTCTGACAATCCTACTGTACTGATTAAAGTGATATTTAAATGTGTTTTTACTGTTGTATCGGAAATCGTTTGTAATTCTTCTGGTTACATTAAAAAATTATAACATCCTACCAATCTTTAGCATAATCCCCAAGGTATATGAAACAATTAAAACATTTTAAAAGTTGGCTATAAGTTTTGGGTAACACCAAAAAGATTTGCAATCTCGGTTTGACGATACTTCAAACAACAATTGTTCCTCTTCCTCCAAAATTTTCGACCTCTATCTCGAGAAACCATCAGTGCCTTTCCGCTCTTTTTTTGGGTATTTGCCGCGCCACTCTCAAAAACCATACACTTTTTACAACTTTGGCACAGTATCAAAAGTTTGGTATAATCAAATTAGTATTTCCAGGTGATATGATGGTAAGGAGATGAGGAAAGGGAATTGTTGTGATGAGGCCTCCCAAACTCTCGCCCGGCACCAAAATAATGTTTTTGGAAGGTTGAAAAAGAATGTCCTTATTTTACTCCTTTACGCGTAGGCAAATAGTTCTGAGGGCATCATTTTTTTCTAATTCACATTTATAATGGTTACAACCTTCGTCTTTAGGCAAAAACTTTTGCTGTTTGAGAAGCTGAAATTATTGGGACTTTCAGCTACTATCGAGTCAATCTGCTGGATGTCATTTTATGATAATTTGCTTCGTAACGATGAATTGGCAAATTGCATACGACAATTGCATTTTCAATCACTACATATAAGTACGAATCCGGATGGACGCTTATTCTAGCAATCACTCATCTCTGAGAGCTTCCGGTCCTGGGTCGATGACAAAATTAGGCTGGCCTGTCCCCCATGCCATACTAATTCAGAAATTATCGCGTTAAAGCTTAAAAGGGGGATAAGCGAGCAAAGGTCGCGTATTATCAATTTTTGAACTTGCGTCGTTTATTTTTATCGTACATTATCGCGTGCGCTCGATGCCAAGTTTTTATTATTCTATGCTTGCGTATTTAATGCATGCAGAAACAGCAAAAAACAGTAGGAGGTTGACCTAGAGCCTGTGACTAGGACTCATTATGAACTAAGTATTCAATAATGTATGAGCATATCAAACTAATTAACTGAGATTAAAAAAAAGTTTTATAATAATTTTAACACACATGCTAAGATCGTTTCTTTGTCATATAAAAAACAATAAATGAAAATATTAATACAAGTCCAAAATAAAAAACAATGTTATATTTTTCCAATGTCTCTCCATTGCAAAACCAAAGAAGATAAAAAAGTAACAAAAAAATATGAAAACACCAATGTTTGGAATTAGAAAACATTCCTTTCAACACAAAAAGGCAATAGAAATATTTACTCAGGACCACAATCATAGTCATATTGTTGCGTCTATAAATGATAAATAGGTAGACAAACATTATACGAATAGTTGCTATCTACGCGTCTAAGCAAATATATGTATTTGCATTAGCATTTAATTTGTTTAACTATTTCATTATGTACAGTTGTGGATAAAAGTATGGAATTTGCATTCCTTTCCATCCCGCTACACTGGTCAGGAAATGAAACTTCAATGGTTGAAGTGAAAATATAGTTAACTAACATTCTGGGTAGGTTTAAAGTATAAAATGAACGATGAAAGAATGTGGAAATTGGAATTCATTAGGTACATTAATTATTTAACTGTTTCTAAGATTCAAGTACCCACCTCTAAGACTAACCATTTTTGAGACTATCTGACTTCGAAGTGTTTGTAGACGAATATTCAAAGCCAACATATGAATATATTGTTATAAACTGCTCAATGTGCAATATTTATTGTTTCAAAAATATCCAGAAGATAATTACTTTCATATAATTTCCCAAAGCCTCAGTGTTTATTCTAAAAATGTTGTGTACAACACTATAATTCTTTCTCATTTATTGTATTGTTCAACTATTTTATATACTGCAAATGAAGCCATATAATAATATGACAAATAAATCTGTATTCCGAAAAGGATTATGCGAATTTAATAAATTGGATAATAATATTAATTCAAGTACCACTTTGAAAGTATTCAAGGCAAGATTGAAAAAGTATCTTTCATACACAAACTTATAGGTAATGATGCAATCTTATAAAATTACTGTATGTACTCATAGCGAATTAAGTTAGATTGTAGCATTCTTGGTAACAGTTGTAAAAGTTATGCGTAATAAATCTACACTACTACTAATATGTGAGGGTGTGGCTTACGAGATACTGTAAATTTACTTGACATTTAATGTCTATTCTACGCAAAGAAGGTAACAATTTGTAAGAGGAAGGTCCAGAAATCTGCATTTGTAATGATGAATAGTGATTGTTTCTCCAATTGTTCAGGTGACTGTGACTAGAAAATTGAATATACTTCTAAGAAGATTCTAATCAATAGTCTCATAACATAAAAGTTGGTTATACGTTTTTCCCGATTTCATTAATTTAAATTCTTGGTGGCCAAATGAGAGGTATTTTCTATCGCTGTTTTGGAAAGCCACTTGTGTGAGAAATTACTCAAGACAGGTAACTTTGTAGTTTATGCATCTTCATCACTCTGCGCTCAATTAAGCGGAAAACAACGTCAAAGCAAACAGGGTTATTTTGGAGACAGTTTGTCATTTCAGTATCAATGTATGTAATTCTTTATCGTATATTTCTACGTATTTGTAAACTCTGTTGCTTCATCGAATGTGCTTTTATTTATTGACCATTGAATCGCTATAAATTTGAGGAAACGACAGGATAATCTCTATAACCTAAATTAAAATGCATCAGCTTTCAGCAACATATCTATATTCGTTACTCATCACGTGCCTCTCATTTAGTTGCTTGAAGTTTTTAGACTATTGATAAGTATCGTTTGGTTATCTCTAATCTGGCACAAAATCTCGTAAATGAAAATCATTCAAGACTGTGATCTGCTTCGCGTTGTAAAGAGCTGAACTTTTAGAATTTTTAATAATCATTATTTGCCAAGCTTGAAGCTAAGTTTCTTAATTCAGGTACTGATTTATCAGTTGAATTTTCAGCGTAAGCTTAAGATGGTTTCAGTCGGATATCTTTCCGATTTTTCCATAAGTTTGTTTTCTCTGTTCATTCACTTAAAAGACAAAATTCATAAATAATGTCACCCATTGGACATTCTCGGCACAGTATATCCATAATTTCATATAGTGTGTTCTCGGCATACATTATTTGAAATTATTTGATTATTTTACTTACATTACAATAAAAATCACATGGACTGGAGATATTCTTTTTAGTGAAGTTTTTATTTTTTTATACTTTTTAGACTTTGATAAATCTCATAATGTTGGTCGAATCGTCGATAGGAAGTTGTCATGCAAAAAAAAGATTTTTTCAAATATTTTGTACTTCATAACAGCAGTAGAGGTGCACAAACGTCAATAAAAAGTATATCTTCCGGCATACGTGGTCCTTATTGAGATGCTAGTGAAGTGCGATAGATCAGAGAGATAACCACAGGATCTATTTTAGTAATTACATCATTACCCCTTGATTGAAATTTCATCAGACAATAGCTACATAGTTTAAAAATTTCCCAATAGGTGTATCATGTTAGTGAGGCCAAATCCAAAAACCAAAGATTTTTTGATGAAGATATGGAAGACCACCAACCTTTTCCAACGCTACAACAAGCTCTGGAAAGTCTGGATCCTCACACTGGGTTCAACATTGAAATCAAATGGACGATGCAGCTTCAAGATGGTAAGTTTAATTAGCACTTGAAGTACTTGAACTATTTGTCATTTTATTATTTGCAGAAGTTTTCAGTGAAATAACTGTACTAAGATGTATGATGTGTTTTAATATGCTACTAAATTGAATGTCCATATGAATGTATTATAAAAGGTAATAAATACCATGAATCGACACTGTGATATGGTCTTTTATACGACAATGGTCACGTATTGATTTATGAATTAATTATTTTTAAACACACGCCACAGTAGGGTATGAATGTTTTCTAATTATCTGTATACGATGGTTGCTTATTTTCATTTCAGAATCATTAGCCTGAGTACCGTATATTTAGGTGAATATTTGGCTATAAATCTAATAAACGCTACCTATGTGTATCTCAGAAACAATCGAAATATAATTAGCCAAAAATACTTTTCATTATAAATCTCATCATGTATATTCACATTTTTTCCAAGAACCCTCCTTCTCTAAGGAAGTCGATAAGCTTGACGGGAGAGGTATTTTTTAGATGATATGCTTGGACTGTTAAGCATGATTCATGTTACACCGTGGCGGGACCCGGGGGAAGGTATCGCAGTGACGAAAGGACCCGAAATTTTCCGAGCATCTTGTATATAGGGTGGCCAATCGGGTGACGATTTTTTTTTTAGATAGCCCGTACCGCGACCTATCCAAAACACCCTCATGTATGTGCCTAGCTATTATTGATGGTTTTCGAGTTATGATTTATTTTTGGAAAATTTAGAGATTTTCCAGTGTTTTGAAGAAATCGTCAAAAACAAAAACAAAAAATGCCTCTTGACTTTAATTTTTTCTGTAATTATGATCAATATTGAGCCTATTTTGATATCTAATAAAGAAAACCTGTACATCCGACCAATAATTAAGTACATTTCGGGCCCAAAGTTTGAAATCACTGTTTTTAGTCAGGAGACCAAAACTTTCAAAATAAAATTAAAAATACGTATGCCTGATTCGGGAGCTCCAAACTAATCTTAAAAACTTTGCAAGACATTACACTTTCGAAATAATAATGAAAAAATAGCATTTATGGGGGCATTTCGCGCCGTACGTGACTGTTAAAGGTAAATAGGTGATAATTCACGAATTTCCAAAATGATTTAAAATACTATTATTTTACTTTATTAGGACAAATTAAAGAAAAAAAAACTTGTAACAACTAATAAACCCGATAATCATTGATGTTTTAATGACTTTCAATAAAAAGACTAATACCCAAATTGTGATTTTTGACGTGTTTTTGCTATGTACTATTGAACTTCTGCTAAATTAAGTTATATGGAATGTTCTTTCAGAGTACCTAGCTTTTTGCGAACTCATGTTACGAAGGGTTCGACAAGATCTCAATTTCTTTAACAAAAGCAGATTTAGCGTCAACTTGTGTACGGGAGTAATGAATGGATTACTAACAGGCCCCGTCGAACTGCCATCTGAGCTGGATGGAGCGACCTATTTAGATTTCATACAGAACTTGTCCGACTCATTAGAAGACGTAAACCTTGAGATATGAAGGAATCTAATATTCCAACAAGATGGCGCTCCATGCCACTACGCTAGGGAAGTGCGCCACTACTTGGGCACAACCTTCCCAAACCGGTAGATTGGTCGAGCTGGGCCGTTCAGCTGGTCCTCCTCGTAGTCCAGATTTAAATCCCATTGATGCCTTTAGCCCCACTATTACACGAAAATCGTCTACGCTCGAGACAGTAACACCTTGGAAGAGCTCAGATAATAACTAGAGGTATGTGAAAGGAAAATTAATGACTGAACTGCGTTTCGCTGACATGAGCTCGCAAAAACCTACTCTACCTACTACCTACTCTACCTACCTACCTACTCTCACCTTTTTACCTTTAACAGTTACGTACGGCGCAAAATGACCCCATGAATGCTATTTTTTCATCATTATTTCGAAAGTGTAATGTCTTGCAAAGTTTTTAAGATTAGTTTGGAGCTCCTGAACCAGGCATACGTATTTTTAATTCTATTTTGAAAGTTTTGGTCTTCCTAACCAAAAACAGTGATTTCAAACTTTAGGCCCAAAATGTAATTAATTATTGGTCGGATCTACAGGTTTTCTTTATTCGATATCAAAACAGGCTTAATATTGAGCATAACTACCGAAAAAATTAAAGCCAAGAGGCATTTTTGTTTTTGTTTTTGACGATTTCTTGAAAAACACTGTAAAATCTCTAAATTTTCCAAAAATAAATCATAACTCGAAAACCATCAACAATCGCTATACATACATGGGGGTGTTTTGGATAGGCCTCGGTACGGGCTATCTAAAAAAAAAAATGAACAACGTCACCCGATTGGCCGTATAGCGCTCTTTGTCGCATAGAATCTGCATTCCTAGACTCTCGTTAAAAGTACGGTCAAAGTTTAGAAGTATTTGTTAAGAAGTCATAAATATGAATCTACCCGATGATTTTAAGAGATGATCCTCGTGGCTTCTCGTCTGCTGTAGAACGTGTTATTGGCAATTATAACAGAAACATAAAAACCTTTCTATACTTACGTTGACTTCTTTTCAAAATTATGGGACACCTTCATCGCAAGTTCAATTCAACAATCAGAAAAGAATCAAAATACCAATACAGCCAACTTCGGTTTGAATAAGAAAAATAATTAAAGGAAAAATGCAAGCAGGAAGAGAAGTTAAAGATATATGCAAAGTTTGAAGGTGAAGTACTCATTAAAAATTTCTGCGGAAAACAAATTTTCAAAATTATTGTTATGTGTATACTCAGTACTATGTCTACGTTCTTTAATATCCGCTTTTAGTCCAAGAGCCCAGTCGAAAATCCTATTGTGAGGGGCCAGAACCTTCTTATTATCATCATTGGATTCCTTTTCAAATGATGTATCCACTATCGTAACTGTGTTAGCGCAAATAATGCTGTAAAACATCGAAAATTAATTAAATAAGAACTTTTTTGATACAAAAACCTATACATGGTACCAGAAGATTGAAAAATACATAGGAGCGTTCATTCGTGTGCGTACATGTAGAAAAAGTCACTGTGCTACGTCATATCCTGCCGCAACCTATGGCACAGCGTCTATTTTCCGAGGGGTAAATCGGGATAATCTATTTTTTCTCCCACACGAAAAAGTCCTTGATGAAAATTGTAGAAAATGACTATGAAAACTCGAAAAACCAACTGTGCCGACTCTCAGATTGCCGAAAGTCCTCAGCACAGTGAATTTAATCCGAGCCCGTGCATACGTCTATTCCGTAGGTTTTTGCGTCGAGTGTACGCCTATGATCGGAAACTTAGGAGCTGACTGTACCGATTTAACCTTGACCATGCACGCAGCGAAAAATAAAAAGGCTGTACTTAAACTGCCGTTCAACGGCAGCCTGCTACAATGCCGTTAACAGATTTGACGTCATTGAAGTGACGTATTTGACGGTTTTATATTCGCCGTGATTAAACTGCCGTCAAATGATAGCCCACTGAAATGCTGCTAATAGCATATTCGATTTGTTGTAAAAATCGCTATATTATTTCATTATCGGTTATATTATAGTTGTGACAATTTTTGCTGAATTATGGGAATTCAGATATTATTGGCATTGACTGGAGTTAGTTTTCCGATTAGTACCTGTTGTTTGAGCAAGGACCTGATGTATTGAAAAATCTTAAAACGCTATGGGCCAATGATACTTTTTTTTATAACTGAGCAGACCGCGCAGGTAGAGCCTAAATACCACAGTACCGCGGCTGCTGTGAAAGGGTTATGTTAGGGGAAGTTTGTTAACGCGAGATTTGAATGGGTCAATACCCGCAGGCCCAATAAATACATCTTCTGGCAGTCCATTCCAAGCCTTGGTCACCCTGGGAATAAATGTGCGGTTGTACCGCTCAGTTCTTGATGTATGAAGTTACTGATGCTGTAATAATTAAAATTATTGTAAATGTAAACAATAGTGGCGAGAATCAGACTCAGTTTTTCATTGTAAGCAATGATGAAGTGTTTTTTGTAACTGAGCAGACCGCGTAGGCAAAACCTAAATACCAGAGTGCCGCGGCTGCTGTGAAAAGGTTATGTGTTCGGTACACAACGGTACAGCGATACCAAATCATAGAGAAAAAATATTTGGGATAATATACTCATATGGGGTCTATGGAATTCAATCGCAAAACTTGGTACAAGAAGTTGAAAAACAACTTGTAAAAATTAAAAAAAAACTGTTGGACATAATGCAGTATGTGTAGACGATTATCCATTTTTTTTAATAAAATCATTTTGATTATTTTCAGCGCAATCAAAAACATATAGTTCCTTTCTAGTTCCATACTTCACTAGTTTGGCACAGTTTTCTCACGTATTGCGGCTATTATTTCAGCTCCCGAAAGAACAATAACGAAAATTAAATCGCAATCTAAATGCATTTTATCCATGGACTTTGACGTTTGACGTCAGTTTAAGTACAGCCTACAGCGATTACAAAGCCGTCAAGTACGTCAGTTCAATGACGTCACATCTGTTAACGGCATTTTTGTAGGCTGCCGTTGAACGGCAGTTTAAGTACAGCCTTTTTATTTTTCGCTGCGTGCATGGTCAAAGTTAAATCGGTACAGTCAGCTCCAATGTTTCCGATCATGGGCATACACTCGACGCAAAAACCTACGGAATAGACGTGTGCACATTGCATTTAATTAATTTTCGATATTTTACGGCATTATTTACGTTAGCACAGTTACGATAATGGATACATCATTTAAAAAGTAATCCAATGATGATAATAAGAAGGTTCTGGCCCCTCACAATAGGATTTTCGACTGGGCTCTTGGACTAATACGATGCTTGCTTACTTTCATTTCAGAATCATTAGCCTGAGTACCGTATATTTAGGTAAATATATGGCTATAAATCTAATAACGCTACTTATCTGTATCTCAGAAACAATCGAAATATAATTCGCCAAAAATACTTTTCATTATAAATCTCATCATGTATATTCATATTTTTTCCAAGAACCCTCCTTCTCTAAGGAAGTCGATAAGCTTGATGGGAGAGGTATTTTTTAGATCAAATGCTTGGAGTGTTAAGCATGATTCATGCTACACCGTGGCGCGTCGCATATTCATATCGAGCGTAAGGTATCGCAGTGACGAAAGGACCCGAAAGTTTCCGAGCATCTTGTATACAGCGCTCTTTATCGCATAGAATCTGCATTCCTAGACTCTCGTTAAAAGTACGGTCAAAGTTCAGAAGTATTTGTTATTAAGTGATAAATATGAATCTACCCGATGATTTTAAGAGATGCTCCTCGTGGCTTCTTGTCTGCTGAGGAACGTATTATTAGCAGTTATAACAGAAATATAAAAACCTTTCTATACTTATGACTGACCTGTTGACTTCTTTTCAAAATTATGGGACACCTTCATCACAAGTTCAATCAACAGTCAGAAAAGAATCAAAATACCAATACAGCCGACTTCGGTTTGAATAATAAAAATAATTAAAGGAAACATTCAAGCAGGAAAAGAAGTTGCATAAAGTATGCAAAATTTGAAGGTACCGCACTCATTAAAAATTTCTGCTGAAAATAATGAAAGACTAGTGGAAAACAAATTTTCAAAATGATTTTTATGTGTATACGCAGTATTATGTCTACGTTCTTTAACATCCGCTTTAATTGAAATTGAACGCACCGTTTATTATCCAGATTATGTCAGCCGAGCGGTCGTCATTTTGTTTATCTTTTTATAGCATTAATTTGTACCGTTTCAAGACGACCATCCTTTTTACTTCCCACACCGTTAGGTGAGGGGAGTATTGTGATCGCGAAAATTTTCGATTATGAGATAACACGCTTTTTGGACGTTTTATGATGCCTACATAACGAAAATCCATGTCACTCATATCCGTTGGTCTGTCTGTCTGTCGGTCTGTCTGTCTGTCTGCGCGTTTTTCTAGCCTCGTAATCTCAGTAACCGTTGCAAAGATTGTGATGAAATTTGGGCAGCGATATCCTGTGGGGTCGTAGTAGGTAATGTTCCCATAATTTTGAAAATCGGTGCATGGGCGGCGGAGTAATTAGCAAAAAACAAAAAAAGTATTGCTCAAACTTCGTTTTTAGGCGTTTTAGGGGGTTCCTGATCATTTTCTACTTTTTTTGGGTGGGGGTGAAATTGGGGTGGTTGGGGGGGTGGGGGGTAGTAAAATTGAAAAATTTGTTGCTTTCATAATAGACTGTCCACTGACCTGTGAAGGAAGACCTAGTGTCGTAAATAACTTTTTTAGGTCCATCCGAACCTATTACGGAAACCAAAGGTTGAATTGATTTTGATAGAATTTGACACAGTGTTACCATCGTGGCGAGGATGGAAAATGCGTATGGTTTTTATAAATCGTGCCAGTGGCGGTGCAGAAATAATAAAAAAACTAAAAATATAAAAACAGCTCAAACTTCGTTTTTAAGCGTTTTAAAGGCTCTTGATCATTTTCTGCGTTTTTTTGGGTGGGGGTGAAATTGGGGTGGTTGGGGGGGTGGGGGGTAGAAAAACTGAAAAATTTGTTGTATTCATAATAGGCTGTCCAGTAACCTGTGAAGGAAGACCTAGCGACATAAATCACCTTTTTAGGTCCATCCGAACATTGCCTAGCATATTACCGAAACTAAGGAATTTTCTGTATACATACAAGTATTTATTGCTTCAGATCGCTTTGTATTTTGTAACGTGGAAACTATTAAATTGATACTAATAAAAATTTGACACAGTATTACTACCGCGGTGAGGATGCAAAACGCGTATGGTTGTCAGAAATCGTGTCAGTGGCAGCGTAGCAATAATCAAAAAACTAAAAATATGAAAACAGCTCAAACTTCGTTTTTAGATGTTTTAGGGGTTCCCGATCATTTTCTACCTTTTTGGGTGGGGATGAAATTGGGGTGCTTGGGGGGTGGGGGGTTGTAAAACTGAAAAGTCTGTAGTATTGATAATAGGCTGTCCATTGACCTGTGAAGGAAAGACATAAGGCATAAGACAACAATTTTAGGGGGAGGGCTGCCGATGATTTGGTTGCAAGGGGATCTCAGACTAAAGCTTCATGCTCTGGGAAAATAATAAACTGGTATCACAGTAATGTGTGGGAAGTACTGAGTCAATCAACTTGAGTTAATTTTTTGAATCGCGACAAAACTTTTACTTATAAGTATAACTGTATTCTTAGGTAGGATGTACAAAAATCATGAGCGCTCGATAAATACGAGGCGTTCAGCTCCTCTTACCTTGCGAAAGCTGACGCTCGATATGAATATGCGACCCGGCCGGACACAGTTAACTACTACGATCCATCAGTATATCGCTACCCAAATTTCATCATAATTCAGACCGATAGACAGACAGACCGACAGAAATCATAAAAAGCCCAACAAGCGTATTATCTCAAAATCGAAAATTCTTGTGATCACAATACTCCCCTCACGTATCGGCTATCGGTGTGGGAAGTAAAACAGCCGCCGCGCCGCGCGTTGGAGGTAAATAACCGTTCAAATATTGATTTTCATCCAGCGTTATGGATTTATAAATTTGTATAGGCTACCATTATGCCTTCAAAGGCAATGTTCGGATAGGTTTGTAAAGTAGAGAGTACTTTATGGATATAAAAAAATTGGATTTCCCTCATGGACTACTTTTCGCCACCCCAATTTCATCACCTCTCGGAAAAATGATAAAAACCAGAAACGCCCAAAACCCATAAATCAAACAAATTTGTAGATTCTCTGAGAATTTTTGTCTTTTGCTAATGACTCCGCCGCCAATGTAACGATTTTCAAAATGTAGCAGCCTTACCTACTATATGATCTCAGATCATTATCAAACTCTAGATGTTATCCAAATCGATGCAGTAAGTGCTGATATTACGAGATTGAAAGCATACGTCCCCCTTATCTTTGACATGGGAAGAATTCCATAGGTACGTCAAACATTCGGATGGAGCACCATCCCAATTTTACCCATTCCCGAAGAAAAAGACCGGGGATTCCTAAAATGCCTAGCAACGCAATTTGGAACAGTTCTAAGAATTTTACAATTTTGCTTTTTACTCCGACACGGATGCACCGATTTTCAAAAACATTGCATTGCCTACTACGCCCCCACAGCATATAACATCCCGGATTATCTGACTGAGAATACGCAGGTAGAAAAATGGCGACAGACAGACAGACTGAAGGAAATGTGTTACATAGAATTTGTCATGTCATGTTTTTTCATGAATTGAAGTAAATTCGTTCCTTCCTGATATTATATGTAGGTGTTAAATGAGCATCTATTCCTCCGAAAGGTGTTAATTACGAAATCATTCTAGAACACCAGCCCCTTTTTTTGCAAAGTTGCTTATGTACCCTGACTATTTATGAAAACTAGGCATTTTTTTCTCTAACGTAACTGATATACCTTGATTTAATTTTATATCGAAATCTTGAAGTAAAAGCTCATTCGAAAGTAAAAAGTTCGCGGTTCTAGACTATTTTCTGTCGTAAATGTAGCAAAAAGCAAGCGTATAAAAACAAACCTGTATAACTACATCCTACAAATCACGTGAATGCATAAAGTTTCACAAAATCGGCAAACATCTTGGTCACGTACTGCATATGTGACGTATATACACAAAACATCGTTCACGCAAAATATCATTGCATTTTCAGCGATGCACTCCAAAACTCGTTTTATAAATTTGCAGTGGCTGGAGACATTAATAATAGGATCTTTGATCTTGAATACGATAGAGTGAAATGCAGTTTTCACTTTTGTTGGTCATGGTCACTTCCTCGGCGCATGAACCTTGGAGTCCCGCGTCATAAATTGGAGTAGATTTACATTAATAGTAGAATGACATCTATTTTTAGTCGAACAATGAGCTTCTCGTTTTTTGTAACATTACCTTTGGAGAACATTTTTGCGATGAATCGAGACTAAATAAAAATCAAGACAGTTTTATGAAGCCGACGATTCTTGAACATTATACCGTAAATTAGGAAGATTCGTATTTTTCAGATACTCATACAATTTTGCATAGAATTGACTGGTCGAGCTCCTATTTTATTCATCCATTTCCAAGGAGCATTATTACGCGTCGGAAATTATATGTCTAAGACATTCGTCGGTTTAACAAAAGCAATACAGTCTTTGAGCGCAGCTGAGTTTTGGCTCATATTTGAATTAGCTTTACAAACAGCAATAATCTCAGTTGTGTAAAACTTGCTTATTTGTAACATTCACTACAGTTGGCATTAATGAAGTGTGTACTGTCGTTAAATGCCATTTTACGATATGCATCTAAACCAGCATAATCTGTTGCAATTCATTTGAAGCTTTATCATACTTCGTAACTGTAAACTTTATGAATCTAGAATTTAACCAACTCAGCGGATTTTGTCACCAATTCTAAAAACAGTAGATATATCTATGTCAACAAAATCTGCAGCAATTTGTAACATCAGCTCGTAGCGAGATATATCAACGTAATTTACAGCATTAACTTTGCTGAAAAAGCATGATTCCTAAAAATGCATCATACAAACTCTGAGAGCATTTTGCATTGGATTCGATGTTATTTCTCTTACATTTTCCAATAGAAAGAGTACTGCTTCCTTAGATAGTCTGAATGGGCAACGAAATTCTTCATCGTTCCATTTTTCTAAGTGATCTTATGCTTGCTTTAATGTTAATATTATTTTTATCAAAACTAAGACAAGACTCCTTCCATATCCCCAATCCAAATTGCCAAAAATATGTAATAAATATAATGATGTCCAAAAATAGAAGTTATCCAACGGAACTACTCTTCTCTAAGAAAGTAAATTGTTAACTGTCGAACAACAGTACCAACCAACCATATTATAGGAATAATTTGCTCCATAGTCACAACATCCGTAATGTTTCAAACCAAAACGTAACATTATCCTTTGCCAGACATTCGGCCTCTCAGAAACATTAGTTACACCGACCCTAGAGTATTTAATCTGTTGAATATATCTATTAAAACAACCATTTAAAAATGTCAAAATTTAGTTAATAACGGATCCATGAATGCAGCTTTTTTTCAAAGTGTAAAGTGGTGAATAAGCCTAACCCAAATCAACAATATCAAGTAATAGTCTAGACCTGAACATAAATGTGAAATTAAACAAGTAAATAATTAGCACGTGCAGATTTTTAAAATCCATCGGTCAAGCATTGGTATGCAAGTAGCATTAGATGATTGGTATACGCTAGGAAAGATTGTCGCATCCCGTCAGAAAACTATATTTGCTCTTTACGGCATCATCCTGGAAAGCATCACTTAAACGTATCTGCGTGGTCTCAGACCTAAAATATTGTTTATAGAAAAAAAATTGCACTATTACGAAAAATTAAACGAATAACGTTGACGGATACATTTTTCTTTTTTCGGTAATGCATTTTTGATTTTTTTGTGTCATATTCCGTGTATTTGTAAAGTAGTGGTACAAAAGGCCCAAGTTTTTCCACCTTTGATACTAGAATGATTATCATACACATTTAAATCGCTTCACTACTTAGCAATCCGGAACGACCCTGTTTTTATAATCTTTGGTTTCTGCAAAGAATTATAAATAGGATTATTACCCTGGATTCAATGCTGCAAAACATTTTTTTGCGGGCTGAGTACTCTTTGCGCCAAGCTATAATATCAGGATACCAACCTTTGTATCATGAGATCTACATTGTACATAGTTTGTTTGTGAAATGAATTCACATTCAAAATCATTGACAAACAACCTAGAGAACATATGATTTGTATTTGAAACATAGTTCAGGTTAATCCACGAAATTTGTTGTTTTAACAACAACTTTGACAACAGATATTTTTACTGACCATATTATCTTGAAATATGTATTTGTTTATGGTTAACTGTCAGCTTTGCTATTAACCAAAAAACAATTATTTCTTCTATTAACGATTTTTCGTTAATTTACCTTGAATCATCTTCAGGTTTATTGCTTAGTCCCACAATATCATAATAAATAATACAAAACAAACTAAAACACTCACTGCAAAATACAGACATAGCGTGTTGAAACTACTTATATGTTATTTAAAAGTAAAATGGTAGTTATTATCGACCGACAAGTTATCAGGAAATATTTAGATAAAAAATAAAAAAGACAACAAAACGCAGACAGAAAACAACATGGGTTAAAAGATAAAATAGTAACAAATCTGAACGCTAACCATCAACAAATACATACTATAACTTTTGTAAATTCGATTGAATAACGGCAAACCTTATTTTGCACCAAAGCTCTGTACAATCGGGACAGTATAACTGATAGCATTTTTGATATCATTATATGATTACATTGTTGATAGCTCTTCTATCAAACAATATGCCTACGTATAGAACAGGTTTATCATTCAACATATGTGGTTTTAATGCTGAGCCAGTAAAACCGAATCATTCACCTATTAAGAAATTATTGCCTATTATTACGGCTCAGTTATATTGCAAATTTTTTATCTATTTATTTATCGACTTTATTTGGGCAAAATTTAGCCTAAGGCTTGTTGGTTTAATAATATTTTTAGCTTTAATCTCATCCAGCGGTTTGTAGAGAGGTTAATAGTGAACAAAAAGAACTCAAGCTCCTATGCAGAATTTAGAACCCCGAAATGAATTACATCACTTATTGTCGATGTATAAGAACAGAAATATGAATCATTATATTTTCCAGGCACATATGAACTATATCATCCAACAGACATGAATCTATACCTGGATACAATTCTGGACGTGGTGCTAAGGTATGGTGGTGAAAGGCGAATCATCTTCAGCTGCTTTAACCCGGACATCTGCGAGGTAACTTTGACAATTCAAATCATTTGGTTCACAGAACTTTGAAAATACTGTGCTGTATTGCAAATGGTATTTCTGAAGACAAATTAAATATCTGAATATTTTTGAATACTGAAACTCTAAAAGTATGAGCAAAAAAATGTTGACTCATATCATGTTACAAGTTTGATATTTCATTACATAGTTTTATCATATGATGGAATTTCAACTTACAGAATGTTAAGAAAACACAAATTTAATATTTCAGGTGTTTGATAGTATGTGATCTTTTTTTTTATTGGAAATAAGGCATCGACTGCATGGTCATTAGCCATATATATTTGATCAACTATTTTGTACTGAGCGATTTATAATGTATAATGAGCTTATGTTCGTTGGTTTATCGGAGGTCTTACAGTTTGAAAAAGAGTCCAGTTATTTTAAGGAAGGTGATTAATTTTCTTATTTCAGACGGAACGGTGGTTAAAATATTCAGATCATTCGGTAGTCGCATCATGTTTCTTAAGTTTGTGTATAACTGACAATCATAGAAGATGTACCTTATTGTAAGGGTGACTTGACACTGTTCACATATAGGAGGGTTCTGACCTAGAAGTGGGTATGATGAGGTAAGATGGGTGTGACCTATTCTGATTCGAGATACTATCACCTGTTCTCTGCGTTGGAGTGAAGTGCCTTTATGTTTGCTATTCTTAACCGAATTACATATCTGACGAAGTTTGTTATTGGTGTCTCTGTACCATTCATCTTGCCAACAGTCTTGCATTTTGTTTTTAAGGAAACGCTTTAGGTCATCTACTCTAACTACTCGATGTGTAGATGAACTCCTTGGTGCACTACGAGCTGCTATATCAGCTTGTTGGTTGCCAGCTATTCCAACATGTCCCGGTGTCCAAATGAATATAACAAGCTTACCTTGCTGCCGCAGGCTGTGGTGGAGTTGTAGAGCTCTCTGTACCAAGGGGTCGGTGTTAAAAGTATTTTTAAGGGATTTCAACGAACTCTGAGAGTCTGAACATATTGAGTAGGTCCCTATTTCCCAATCTTCTATGCGCTGTAGTGCTTGGTATATAGCGAAAAGTTCAGCAGTATATACAGACGCTATAGGATTCATGCTCCATTGCCAAACTTCGTCTTGAGATACTACTGCAGCACCCACATCGGCGTCGGACTTAGATCCATCAGTGTAAAGAACTCTGCTCGTTTCATAGGAGTTTATAATGCTTCGAACAGTTGATAAATATACGGCTACATTTGTTTCTTTTTTTGTGTGGGTAGAGCAATCTAAATGGATTTTGGGGGCTTGAATTGTCCAGGGTGGTACATTGGGAAAGGTCTTGTTGTATACATTTGGTAATTCTATAGAATTATTTTCTAGAAGTTCCTTCACTCGTACTCCAATGGGTCTGGTGATAGTTGGTCTGGATCTGAACATTTCGATGTCACTTTCGAAAAGTATTTCGTAATCAGGGTGAGAGGGATGAGCCCAAATTTTTGTCGCATAACCTAAAGTTAGGCCATCTTTTCTCATATGAAGTGGAGGAATCCCAGATTCGCAGAATATTGAGGATGATGGACTCGTCCGATACGCTCCAGTACATAATCTCAAACCTTCATGACGTAAAGACTCCAATGGCTTTATGTATGACTTCCTCGCAGACGAGTATACTGCCATCCCATATTCCAGCTTGGACAGTACCAGTGCTTTATATAAGTATATTAGCACTTTCCTGTCACTACTCCACGACATGTTTGAGAGGCATCTTATTACATTGAGTGTCTGTTTGTACCTGATTTTTAAATCTTGAATGTGTGGTCTCCATGAGAGTTTTGAATTAAAAATCATACCGAGAATTTTCATATCTTCTGTGACAGAAATTGTTGTACCATTCAACAACAGGCGCGGATCTCTGTGTGGTATTCGCAGTCTACAAAAATGGATGCAAGCAGTTTTTGAAGCAGAGAAGCGAAATATATACCAGAAATAGCGTCACACTGAGTGTTGAACCTTGCGGTATTCCGTTATCTAGGGTTTGCTGTACGGACACCTCTTGAACTATTTGTAATTTGAAAGATCGATCGGCAAGAAAACCCTTAATAACTTTAACATGTTGCCTTGAATACCCCATTGTTTAAAAGTATCCAGAATACCTCTCCGCCAGGTAGTGTCATAGGCTTTCTCTATGTCGAAGGAAACAGCGACTAGATGGTTTCTTTGAGCAGAATTGTTCTGTATTGCTGACTCTAGCAATGCTCGCTGATCCATTGTTGACCTGTATTTCCGAAAGCCCATTTGATACTTAGATATCCTATTTTGAGTTTCTAAAATCCAAATAAGTCTTTTATTGGCCATTTTTCCCAGAAGTTTGCTCAAGCAGCATGTGAGTGATATAGGCCGATAACTAGATGGAAGCTTTGTGTCCTTGCCTGGTTTAGGAATTGGTATTATTATAGCTGTCTTCCACTGATCTGGGTAGACCCCACATTGCCAGATCTGATTGAACATCGAGAGTATATTCAGCTTTTCTGCTTCTGGAATTTGACGTATCATTTCATAATTTATTCATTTAGTCATGTCCTGGCGCAGAGTTGTTCGCTTCAGACAAAACGGATTCAGGCAGATTATATGCCTCTGAATTTGCTTCATCTATCTGTAGTGGAATTGCTTCTATCCTGTATGTGTTCTTAAAATACTGAAATCCGTATCTGAGTATTATGCTTAGAAGTTATTTCGAAAAAACAAACAATTTATCGAGACTGAAAGATAGGTTCAATTTTAGTTGTAAATAGAGAAAAGTATAGTGCAAATAAGTTCACAGAAAAAAGCTACCGGAAGTGAAAAACTGAATGACCCTGCTTATATTGTAATAACTAAGGGTCGTATTCATAGTTCCGTGTTTCTTAATACTTGAGTATTCCTCAAGTACTGTTTTGTATTTCACGGTTTGTTGTGCAATACTCAAGTTAAAAATGTCATTATGACATTTTGTTTCAATCAAAGCGATTTTGTGGGTTAATTTTGGAGTAAGGTAGTGTCAGTTTCTGTCACATCCGGAAAAATGTCCTGCAAAAAACGCGAAACACTTGCACAAAGCAAAAAAAAAAAACAATATAACAGAAAACAGCAAATGCGTAGGCTTAAGCATAACAAATTGACTTATGTTTGACATAGGATGATGTCGCCATGTGTTTCCCTTCATCTCGTAAGCGTTGTCTAAGATACAGAAACACAAGAACACACTTGCGTAAGGTATTCTCAAATCGACACTTGAGGGACGACTATGAATACGGTCCTAAGTCACCGAACTACTATAAGTTACTAACTTGCAGCGAGGAAAAATATAAACTAATTAGAAAAGGCGGAAATCTAGCATCCCCGAAGTCAATATCAGCATCAGCTGTTTTTTTTTTGTCGTAGCTATTATGGAACCATCCACGTATTCCATACCTAATAACAGGAAGCTTAATCAAATGCAGACCAAATTCAGTGGGAGAGCAATCAATCAAATCAAATCAAATTCCACTATAAATGATAAACGTAGTGATACACCAAAATAAACATGTCCGTTTGAGAACATGTATATCAAACGCGCCATTATATGCCTTATTGCGTCAATCAGAGTACTTAATTTTAATGTGATTTTTTTACTTTTGTTAGCAATCCTTTTTGTCAACACTTTTACATTTGTCTACTGAATGAATTTGCCTACTACAATTATTTATATTGGCCTATAATGTAAAAACACATCTAGTGAAATAGAATCTTTTCACTAATGTTCAATCACCTCCGTAGCCTCTATTGAAATATCCGACAAAAATTAATTTGGAATAAGTGGCATTGATTGATAGCAGCTGTTATTTTATTTTGAGAACCAAGTAATTATGAGATCTTAAAGACAAAGGCTGAATTCTGAATAAATGCAGAATGAAAGAAGGTAATGCATTGGTGGGGGGTAGGATCGCGATTCTATTTGTCTATTATGAACGTATAGTGTGATACATAGCAGCCAACCCTAAGACGAGTCCGAGGCAAAACTGCATCAAATTCGAGATCAAAAAATAAACCATAAGAAGACCTGAAAATCTAAAAAACGTATGGCCCACTGTTTGCATTGTTTTGAGTCAGTCAGATTACACAGACAGCGGGTGAGTGTGTGTTTTTTGTAGATCTCATAATCACCAACTTCTTGGAATGTTAATTATTAAAAAAAAATCAAAGGTGCTGCTAGGGCCGTCATCAAGTAATCTCAAGTTAATTTTTATCAAATATTTTTTCTCTTGGTAAAGGCTACAGAGATTGATTAAACGTTAGTAATCGTTTACCTTTCAATAGATGTGTCTTTATGGTTTTTTTTATGTGTAGGTGATCCGAGTAAAGCAAAACAAGTATCCTGTGATGTTCCTAACAGTCGGAGAGAGTGAGTCTTATCCCAGGTACAAAGACCCCAGATGCTGGTCCATCTGGTCAGCGGCTCAGTACGCCAAAATGATAGAGATATTGGGAATTAACGTCCATACAGAAGACCTGCTCAGAGATCCTTCTTTGGTAAGTAACGCGTTATTACTCGATGGTCAGTGGCAGGTTTTCTGCTAAATCTCGCCGGCTTGTTTTAGATACACATACAGTTCCACAGTTTAGAGCAACTGAGTAGTAGTAGTAGTAGTGATGGACAGGCAAATCCAGGCAAGTAGGCCAACTTTGGCCATTTTTGGCAACCCCAAGGAACCAACAGTAAAAATTCTATAAATCTACGTCCTAGAAAGCACCTTGTTGAACCTACCCATCGACAATAAACATAGGTAGACACATCTATTTACAAAAATCTTTGGTTGCAATATCGGAGCACTTTTGCCCCAATGCAATGTAAACCTATTCAAAATAGGGCCTGGAGCAAAGGTTAGAAGTAATATATTACGAAAATATAATACTTGGCCAATGAGCAAGGTCTACAAATTCTTATTACTGAAGAAGCTAAAACGTGAAAATCAAGAATCTGGTACATCAGTCGGGGCTCTATTATGGACTTGGCAATAAAGGTTAGACGTAATATGTTACATAAACATAATGCTTGAGCAATGAGCAAGGTCTATAAATCCTTATTTCTGAAGAAGCTGAAACGTGAAAATCAAGAATCTGGTACATCCGTCGGGGCTCTATTATGGACTTGGCAATGCCGCTACGCGGTGTGCTACTACCATTCCCGACAATTTAAGCTGTCATTCATATTTTCTGTCGGTCGGTCTCTCTGTCGTTGTCGTCTAGACCTACACGGTGGCCATTTCTGGTTACCCCGCCGTTCCCCTCTGCCCGCTGGCCTATACTTCATGTTCCGACGTAAACAAATCATGAGTTGGATGAGGGGTCTAACTAGGTGTATAGTCGGTGAACCTACCAGACCTCTTGACGAAAGTATGTTTGACCATCTCAATTAATGTAGTGACTCTTCCCCGAACTCCATCGTGCCGAATATCTGAACTCCGAGGTTGCGATTCACAGCAACTTGCCTAGGATGTGGAACGCTGTTTCGTTCTCCTCCCAGATCTAGGACGTCCAAAACTAGTTTTTGATTGTAATATGAGAATCGTAGTAAAAATATGCAAGAAAGACCCAAAAAGTACTATTAGACAAATTACGGCCACATGGAATCACGAAACTGGTTTATCAAGGGAATGTTGTCTAAGTGGATACATAAGCTGGATTAAAATTTTTTGAAGGTGCCATGTGCCATGCCATTTCGATGCCACTGATTTTGATAGAATGGAAAACTTATGTCTATATATAAACGTATTATGTCACAGTGATAAATGTACTCCATGAAAAGCCTTTTTCTATACATTTATGCTGTGGCAAAAATTATACTCGTGAGCCATAATACAGGGATTTATTGAAAAAATCTTAGCTTATTATAGAAACAAATATAATTTGAAAGCCATAATAACTTTTTGTTCAACGTACTTCCTTTCTTGCGCTGAATACATCATTTATTACAACGAATCTGATGTCTTTAGACCCTCAAAAATAATTTTAATCTTGAAAAAAGAAAATACCTTTGGACAGCTTTTGGACAACTCCCGCGTAATTTTTCCTCAAGTATTCGAATAGTCATTTTCAGCTTTTGGTTCACCCTTAGCCAGATAATCAATCGTTGTTAGTCCATACAAATCCCAATAAAATGAATCAAGAACTTTGGAAAACTGTAGTATCTCAGTCCCACCTATTGCTGATTTGTTTATGGGTCGTAGAGATGCACCAACACTTTCATTTAAAGTAACAGCATAGCTTAACATAGATCTAACTGGACAAGTGGATATGCTTATATCCTTGCAAGTTTCTGGTAAGTTTTCAGATATTTGGGGATGCATTTTGAACATTTTCTTATATCCATACTAACGTGATGTTAAAATGGAATATTCAATGTCTTACATATTTGTTTCAGCCAAAATTGAGGTTCTTATAAAATCGTGGCATGAACTGCATAACTATTTTCGGAAATTGTTTTGTTTAATATTCATACAAATTGTACGTTATACAAATCATTGCCCTGTCTTAAACATGTTCATATTGTTCATGCCATTACTAACTAAAAACCTACTTTGATCCACTAGACACATTTCATAAAATAAAATGTTAACTTGTTAGTACTCCGATGAACTAGACCGGATCGATTTTGCGATGTAAATATCAAGTCATAATGGAACAACAAATAAAAATAATTTTAGAGGAAGAACGAACAATAGCGAACCAAAAATAATATGGTAAAAAACCCTTCTAAGTTCAACACAAGCAAAGAACTAACGATGCTATGAGTCTGAGGTTGGGTGTTGAAAACCTGCTAATCCTAAGCAGGTCATTTTTACGATGTAAAAGTAGTTAAAAAAATGTTGAATTTCATAAATGCTTTAACAATATTTACTTATTTTTATCAGTCAGACCAGTCACGTTTCTGCGATAAATATCATAATCGTTTTTAACAGTATTAAAAAAATCAAGTGCTTTCCATTTGAACTCGGACGCATATTACGTCATTTAATTAAAACTTGCCATAAGATCACATATTTTGGATGGAATATTACAAAATCTAGTTGTTATGTTAGAATTAGGCATAAAAAACATATATTATCAATGATAATGATTTATCTCGATTGTTTTTGACAGCATTTTACATACTAATATTACTGAAAAGTCGGAATATTCTCACCCAAAATGTAATTGCCATCACTGTAGAGTACAAAAAAAACACCATCGTAAACTGTTAAAGCGGGTGAAAGCGTGCCTAGCAGTGGTTCGAATATTCTCACTTTTGAATTGGATGATTTTTATCATATAGACATATAACCGTGTTTCAGGACGAAACCTGAAGGAATTGCACATTCATCAAATGATCAAGAATATCTATAGTGTCAGAAGGTGACATACCTATATTGAGTTTGTGTAACGCATAAATGCTTACTTTCTCGTTTTTCAGATAAGTTTCTAAAATAGTATTTTGTTTGCTTTTCTTACCACTGCTATAGACAAATTTCTCAGAGTCTTGTAACGATCCCAAGAATGTGTAGATTTTGTCACATTAAACTCAGTTTTTGTTGGGTTCCTCGCATCACCTAAATTTAATGTTATCAGTAAGCTATGGTGCTGGGAGCTTAACAATCTTATACGACCTGTAAGGGTCATGCGTGTCTAGAACACATAATGATGCATGGTTTAGGTACTGCAGTATTTGTTATTTTCTGTACGAAATATCTTTTCTAAATTTAGTTCTCAGAGGTCTGCACAAAAATGCCGAGGAATAACTTTTTTCAAATTTCCAAAATACCTAAATTCTGATTCACTCTTTGGAAGTACTACCAATGCAAATATCATATCATGTTCCTAAAAAGCGCATAGCTTAACCCCTGAGCCAGAAGCAGTAGCTTCTGCTGAAGTAACAATCGAGTCGATTAAAATTGACCTACTTTCACATACTTTAGTGGTCTGAGGTATGAGTTGAGATAACTGATGATCATTCATGAACTGTTGTAACAACGCAATGCTTGAGGACGAGGATTGCCAGTAATATAAACAAAGGATGTATTGATGTACTGACTGAGACACCACGCATTAGCAGTACTGTTCTTCTAAAACTTGAGATGGTTTCTGTTAGATATACGACACAGACAACAGTAGCGTCCTTTGCACACTGAATATACCCGCCTATGGCGATAGCGCTTGAGGAAATTTTGGGTTTAGCTATATTTCACTAACTGCTAGAATATCGCAATATAATTTTTAATAACCTGGTTTAGATAATCAGTTTCCTTACACGAATAATAATATGATAAATATTTAACTTTTGTTCGGTCCTACTCATATTCAGTTGCCGAGTCCAATGCAAGAACCGGAGTCCAATTTTTAACGACACTGCATTATCCACTTGTTCTTACGTAGTTTGAAATTCTGCATCGTTCAGTGCAAAAACGAGGCTTCTATCTTATACTACACTCAATACAGAACAGTATTTCTCCAAAATTCTATTCTATTATACTTTTTTGTTACTAAAAGTTGGCAACCCTAGGTGCAGCATTAGGGGTGCAGTTTATTAGAATGAGACTCCCTACCTGAGCATTCATTGTTGGATTCTAATTAACAGTGCTGTTCCTAGAGTAGCGCCGGTAAACAGTAACAACGCTATAAACACACAGAGAACATGAGACTAATGCAGTCGTCGATGCCGATGACACAGAAGTAAAAAAAGGACGAGTCGAAAGATACTAATTTTTTTTGACTTAATGAAGCACCGTACAATGTTAGTGTATTCTACTTGGCAAAGTATCAGAGTCCCTATACAGTCGCGTGACTTTACCACGACTTTTTTCAATTTTTCTGATATACCTATCTGCTGTATATTTTAACTGAAAGCAACGATAAGTATATAATATGTAATATACATACGAGTTTATATTCTACCTAATTATATGTTGCGATAAAAAAAATTTTTGAAATAAATTTAAAATAATTTTTTGTTATACAATTCAGCAAAAGTCAACTACAAATCGGAGTCACTTTTCCACTGAACTAAAAATACATCTTTGAGCATGTTAACGGCTTCAAGTGCACCATTTTACCACAATACCTATTGTTACAAGTCTTTAGCTCGATTGGGCAAGAAAACACTTGGTACGGAGCTAACTATTTATTTGCACTAACTATATACACTACGCCTAACCTAATACTTAACAGTCTACTTTATCTACAGTCACTGAATCACTACACTAATTTATAGTTGTCCTTCACTTCACTAATTTATGTCACAGTACATTGGTTGTCTTTATACTGTGCAAAAATCGGAGTCCTGCACTTGACTTGTTCTTGCACAATATGAAACGAACAAAATCAACCAAACCTCTTTCATTTTTGGTATGAAATTGACGTTGTTGTTGGTAGGCAGTCTATGTAGCAGAAGTGTAACAATAGTAACAAACGGCGTGTATATTTTTGGGCACAAATACCGACACTGACGAAGATTATTTGCCGGAAAATGCCAACTCTTAACCTCAAATATGGCCCAAAATACCATAATACAGCGAAATTGATTAGAGAAAATACAAGAAATCATCACATACAGTTTGTTTAAAGGACTTCTATAATACTCCAGGAAAAGAAAAGATACTTTTTAAAATCTACATTTTACTTTGCTTCTTTAATATTGAAAGATCTGAAACTGTGCAAGAACAGGTTAAGTCCAAACGGTTTTTTTTATTATACAGTAATTTAAAACGTGACACTAACCCATTTTCTAATATGAACTTTGTATAGCTGTGTCCACAGTATGCCACAGTCAAAACCTTCTCTACTCCTTCAAAGTTCCTTCAGACAGTTTTTCTTCCCTCCTGAAAAATTTACTCCAATGGATATAACCGGTTCTTGCATTGGACCCTTCAATTGTAGTTTCAGTAAGTATACCTAATAAATGACACAAAGCAAAGCACAAAAAAATACATATCACTGTTATTTTAAACTGTAGTAATGCTTAATCTTTGTTGAGTTTTTTTCTGTTGCTGAAGGACAAAGTCTTTGGAAGTTATAATAATATACATGTTTTTGAGTTTTAAAATTATTATTATTCCGAGGCAGTATCGTTCTATGAATCCGAATAACGGCTTGAAATAACCCTCAAATTTTGTGGTTCTAAAATAATTTTGAAAGTATCTTCTATGTTAGTGAACAATTTTACACATCAAAATAACTCGTCAGACCGGTTAGTAACCTTCTGCATATCACCTTGAAAGTCATGGGTACGTATATTCACCAAAAATTAGACTATGTATGATTTGATTGTCAAGTAAAAGATGCACATTTCATTGAACCCATAATCAAACTGTTACATCCTAGTTGTCTGTAAACTGAGAGCATACAAAACGCGTGAAGAAGGGATTGACTTTACTGAGGAGGAACGCTCCTACCCAAACAACGTTTTCCCGACCCTTCTCGATCGAAGACATTAATAATGCCATATCAGATGTTAGGCCTGGAAGGGCTCCTGGTTTCGACGGCGTCCTGCCGGAATTTCTCATTCACGCAGGTCAGCAAACAAGAGTGTGGCTATCTCTCTTCTTCACGAACATCCTTAATACGGGAAACCTCCCACGGGAATTCAAAAGAACGAAGGTCATATCAATATTAAAGCCCGGTAAACCGAACGATCAACCCGCCAGCTACAGACCTATAGCCTTGCTCAGTTGCTCCTATAAATTGCTAGAAAGAGCCGTCTACAACCGATTGAGCGCGACTATCTTAGACCGGGTCCCGATAACCCAGGCTGGTTTCAGACCGGGTCGCAGTTGTTGCGATCAAGTACTGTCCCTCACAACGCATATAGAGGCAGGCTACCAGCAAAACATGAAGACGGGAGTGGCGTTTGTTGACCTCACAGCCGCATACGATACTGTCTGGAGGGAGGGTCTCCTATATAAGTTGCTGCAGGTGATTCCCTGTCAGACCACTACAAGACTCATAAACAACATGTTATGCGACAGAAAGTTCCAAGTAATCCTAAACGAGAAAGCAAGCAGGCAGCGCAAATTGAACAACGGACTTCCACAAGGCTCAGTACTGGCCCCCTTACTTTTCAATCTATATATATCTGACATGCCAGAAACAGTCAGTTACAAGTTTTGCTATGCGGACGATATAGCCATAGCTTTTTCCGATAAGAGCTTCAAGAACGTTGAGCATACTCTTTCTAACGACTTGTTAGCTCTAAACAACTACTTCAAGAAATGGAGACTAGTACCGAGCCCCAACAAAACCGAAGTTTCCTGCTTCCACCTGAATAACAAACTAGCTAAATATGAACTGCAGGTACTTTTTGCAGGCGAACCCCTGAAGCATAACCATTTCCCAAAGTATCTTGGAGTAACGTTAGATCGCACCCTCTCCTATAAGAAACATCTCGCAAACACTGCAGGAAAACTCAGAACACGCAACAACATTATCCAAAAGCTGTGTGGAACGACGTGGGGTGCCACTGCTCCAACTCTACGAACCAGTGCACTAGCTCTTGTCTATTCGTGTGCTGAGTACTGTGCGCCTGTCTGGATTAACAGCCATCATACCAGACTAATTGACGTCCAACTAAATCACACTATGAGACTTATTACAGGCGCAGTTAAGACAACCCCAACTCAATGGCTGCCTGTACTCTCTGGAATAGCCCCACCGCAGCTGCGAAGGACTGACGCCCTTCTAAGGGAGTATAACAAGATTACGGCCAACAACAAACTGCCCATCCACCGAGCAATACCCCCGTTGCAAATAAACAGACTTAAATCCCGACAACCACCAATAAGGGATGCAGAAGGGCTTAAAACCAACAACTTTGACTCCTTGAACCAATGGCGCTCCCAGTGGGAAGGTTTTGCGGAACACCACTCGCGATGCGCATTTATGGGGGCAGCCTTACTTCCAGGATCAGAACTACCCCGGAAAGAGTGGGTAAAACTTAATAGAGTCCGAACAGGCCACGGCAGATGTGCCGACTCCCTTTACAAGTGGGGCTATGTGCAATCTCCCTTATGTGACTGTGGCGCGCCCCGCCAAACTATAAACCATATTACGAGCGAATGTGAACTGCGTGCGTTTCAGGGATCGCGAGAAGAGTTCTTCACAGCCACACCGTTGGCGCTGAAGTGGTTGAAAGAACTTGACATCAACCTGTAAATACTAAAGACTATGTATCTTAGTTTGTAGCTGTATATATTTTATTTTAGTATAGGTTATAATAGTTTTCCTTTTAATCTATATTTACTTTTGTCATGTTTTTGAGCCATACGATAAATAAATAAATGTCTGTAAACAAAAAATGTTCTGTAAACTTTTCTACTACTTTGGTGTCAACGGCTGCTGTCATTGTTCTGTGTAGACTTTGTTACTCACAGAACATGAATCACATAAAAGTAGTGGTCACTCATTTCTAAATATAAATTAGTAACAAATGCAAGTACAAAGGGTGAATAGCCTGATTGTTATTTGGCAAATACTCAAACTGATGAAGTACGCACTTTCGCACTATGTTGATCATTTTCGAAATCTGAGATGAATTTTATCATTATGACTGCTGATGCTGGTGGTTGATATCGCAATAACAATAAAGGAGTACAGTTTAAGGTATTCTTACGAAAAAACGTACACATTGCATATCACACATTGTTTGATAGTGCTGAAGATAAAATCGCTCGTTTGACGTCATTGACTAGCAAATCGCTACGTAAATAGTTTCTGATAACAGTGTGTTGTCTAATGCCAATTGTATTTTAAGTGGATGCTTTATTCAGGTTTGATGATACCACACGTGATATTTATATATAGTTTTTTTAAATATATATCTTCTTACTCTGAAGTAATAATTATTAATAAAACTATCGTATAGAAATTTCGAATTGTATTCTAAGTGGGTGCTTTATTCAAGTTTGATGATACCACACGTGATATTTTGATATAGTTTTGTTTTTAAATATTATACATTTCCTCACTCTGAATTAATTCCTTCCTTCCTTCTTTCAGAGCAATGGTCGTCCACTTGATCATGTTTCTTAGATTACGTTTGCATTAGGGTTTTTATGATTTGGTCTTAATAATATACTGCAAGCATCTTGCTGTTTCGGGCAAGGTATATTTTTTAGTCCAAGTACAAAGATCATCTAAATTGAGCCTGTTTGAAACTTGAAAAACGACTTCCTCGGAATTCTGATCGAAGTTCTCTAGAGTAAACTTCATTCACACAAAACCACAAGCAGTAATTTTCAGGAGAAGCTTGGATTTCTGTGTCTTATTACATTTAAATCTCTTCTACTATCAAATATTTAACGGTGTCTCTGAAAGTCACTGCTTTTTCAGTAAATTTAGAAAGTGTTTCTGGATAACAGGAATGTAGAGCGACAAACGTCACGTTTGTTATAAAAAATACTTAATGTTAGGTTGCAGAGTATTGGATGCAGTAAAATGTAGAACTTTGAACTCTGTATTTTATTGTACTGTTGATCTAATACGAAAGAAAAACTAACTAAACGAAACAACATATTTATTTTAGATTACAAACAGAAGAAATCACGCATTTCGATTATCAAAAATAAGTCGTCCGTTATGCTGTTCGGTTAGAGGATATTTCGCATTTTTTTTTGAGTCTGTATCACAAAAACAGCAAATATATTTTTAATAAGAGCAACACGTGAGTGGGTGAATTAGCATCTTAAGTTTCATGTGATTGCTAGATTAATAAGTTCGGGTTGGAGTTCCTGTTTTGTCTTTTATTATAAGACAAAGGCGGTGAACGAATTTGTTCCATTGACCTTCACAGGTAGTGTGGAACCAGAAAATTCAGCAGACACGAATAATTTACTTTCTACAGTATACAATGTGTCCGCTCGTCGGTCTCGGAGCCTTTAGGGGGATAAAATACGTTACATTTTATCGACAAATCACCCCTCAAAAGTAGTTTTTCTCCCACCATAATAAAATAGCAGTCATTTTGTTTTTTGTTTAATTGATGCACGAGAGTTGTACTAATTTAGCCATAGCCACCTATGTATCTACAAAATAAGGCTCATTCTATAGCGAAACATGTGGACCATAAACTAATGGTAAATATTTTCCAACTTTTATTTCATATCCTCCTAAGCTCCTCGCGTTTACTTGACACGTCGACATAAACTTTCTGTTTTCTTCTCTTTCTTGCAAAGCTTATTTGCAAAATTATTCAAGTCGGAAATGAATTAAGGAATGATGATGATGATGACCAATCGCTCTACGCAACATGTGTCAGTAAGAGCAACAGCATGTCTGCAACACCCAAAAAATTACATAATTATTTTCTTTTAACAGTTTTTTTGCCCTTTCATGAAATAATATTCGGAAAATATTTACCACTAGTTTATGGTCTACATGTTTCGCTATCGAATGAGACTTATTTTGTGTTTCTAGGACCTCTACATGGGTAACTATGGCTAAATTGGTACAACACTCATGCTTCGATTAAAAAACAAAAACAAAATGGCTGCCATTTTATTAGGTGGGGAAAAAACAATTTATGGGGGAGGGGGTGATTTGTCGATAAAACAATACTGTGTAATATCCAACTAAAGGCTCGGACACCGATGACAGGACACATTGTATAATGGATTCTCTACTCTTTCCTTATACTTTTGACCAACAGAGAACGTTTTTCCAAAGTGGAAAGTCGCTAAGGTTCATCTTTTGCCGAAGAAAGATACCATCACTGATTTAGTTGATCTTCGTCCAATTTCTGTAGCTTCGATCCTCTCAAAAATTTTAGAGAAAATTATAAAATTTCAGTTTATGTTATAATTTGTTGCCAACATATGTCAGGCTTTCATGAGGGTTTTAGTTGCACAATCGCACTTCTTGATGTAACAGATCATATTATAAGATACATTGATAACGGTAACACGACGGCTCTTGTACTTCTCGACTACAAAAAGGCATTTGTTACTACTCGTATTAGCCATCAGTTAATATTTGCGATCTTAAGATATATGGGCCGTTCTGCTGGTGCAATCAAATTATGCGTAAACTACTTCTCAATGAGAACACAATTTGTTGAAACGTCTTAGAGAGTACCTCAAGGATCAATATTAGGCCCTTTTCATTTTTCAGTGTATTCAGCGAACATTAGAACATGTTGAAGCCGCGGTACTTTAACTCTTATATATATGCTGATGATACTTAGTTATAATTTTCGTTCTCTTATACCATTGCATAAATCGCAATGAGTCCGTTAAATGAAGATCCGCGGTGCGTTCAGACGTGTAAATCACTCAATGTAGTCAGGTTAGAATATTTTTTTTCATACAAATATTTGTACTAATATTCATAGTTTTGTTTCATCGGTATATTATGGAAAAATGAGAATATATCTCAATGCACGGAGTCACTCAGCCTGTCAACTTTTTTCACTTCAAATATTTTATTAACCTTCAGGATGAAATACCTTTATTATTCTTTGTATCAATACATTTGAAGAGATAACTTCCTTTGTTTTATTCTGATATCATCTTTTTTGCAGTATCATGGGTACACTCGAAATGAAGCTATGGAACTTGTACTTTATATCTTCCACTCGAGGACAATTGAATAATTTTATCGATTGATTTTTCCACATGCTAAAATACGCAAATAATGATTTAAATGCGACCACCCCTGTTTCTTTGAAATGAAATTTCAGGATGTAAGGCAGATATGTTAGCGTATGCTGTCATTTCATTTCCTAATTGCAACTCTTCACATCACCAATAACCACAAACCACGCAAAATATATTGCTATTACTGTAAAATAAAATATTGCAAAAAATCTTCAGCATTTCACATTTTTACAGACCGCAATATATCAGACATTGACAAAATTACATTTGTAGCAGCTGTAGTGCAAAGTGTGGATTTTCATATATCAAGCAGTACTGATATAGTTCATGGTCGTTGTGGAATAAAAAGACGCAAAATAATAAAACACTGACATTGACATTCTGCTATCTATGCTGCCATATGTTGGAAATACCAGGAAATTATCAACTCACTAGACTGATCGTCAAGGCATATCCAACTTCAAGGTTACAGCTCCCACGGTGTTCAACTTCTGTCAATATTTACATTTGAAAGTCCTTCGATCCTTGGAACAGAGAAATCAAGTAGTAGTAGACAGCAAAAAAAAAGCTACAGATACAGAGTTGAAATTGTGTGTATTAGATATTTGATATGTTAGACCTATTGAAAATACTTTTTTGGTCTTTCGTTGAGGAGGGGCCCGTGGCATTGCCTTAAGGAGATACCGCTTCTGATATCTATACAATGGACTAGTATCATGATTTTTTTTAGATAGAGCATGTCATGAGAAGCTTGCCATTTTCCCCGATTTTTTTGAGCCTGGGATAGCGAGAAAATAAGGATAATATTTGAATTTTTCTAGTCGCGTGGCGTCACGGGACTAAGATTACCAAGATAAGCTATAATCACCTCACCCCACGTAGAGGTGTGCTACGTTGCCACACAATGCCGATTCAACCTCACTACTAAGTAGAATCAAGGAAAAAATTTCCACGAATAATTCTACAATTCTACAAAGCACATCGAAACTAATCAACAAACCATTTTCTCTCTGTCCTTTTCCCCAACTTTCACAAAACAATAAAATAACCTATACCGTTTTGCCTCGTCTTAAAAATGTTCGTGATCCATTTGACAGGAGCTCGTTTATGTCCGACCATCGCTAAATGGAAAGACAGCATAGAAGTTGCTATTACATGCCAACATTGCCAATATTGAATTTACGATTAATTTCCTCTTTGAATATTGAGTTGAAATAGAAATGGAAAGGTTAACAAACTAGAGCATGGAGCATACATAAGGTTAACTAAAGTTCATGAAATTCACAAGCCACAATGTAAATCGAATGCAATGTTCTGTCATTTCCACAAAACATCACAATTATGCTGTCAACGTATTGTCAACGGTCCGCCTTTTTTTGACTAACCTAAACCTAACCCCATCTTTATGTTTTGTGTTTCTGGCGTCAGCTGTAATCTGTAATCGGTTTTAATTTTTATCAGTTTTCTATTATCTATTCGGCCTGTCCTTGTGTGCCAGTTGAAGTTTTCCTCAGATTTATCCATTAGCATTAGAAATAAAAAAAATGGAGTCAAGTTGATTGTCTCAGTACTTCCACACCTAACAGTGATATCATTTTATTATTTTCCCTTTGCATGAAGCTATAGTCTGAGATCTCTTGCAACCAAATCATCGCCCGCCTGTCCTCAAAAAGCATCCAACACAAAAATAAGGATAATATTTGAATTTTTCTAGTCGCGTCACGTCACGGGACTAAGATCAAATTGGCTAATCAGCTCACCCCACGTAGAGGTCTGCTACGTTGCCACACAGTGCCGAATCAACCTTACTACTAAGTAGAAGCAAGGAAAAAGTTTAAAAGTTTCCACGAATAATTCTACAATTCTACAACTCACATTGAAACTAATCACCAAACCATTTTCTCTCTGTCCCTTTCACCAACTTTCACAAAGAAGTAAAATAACCTATACCTTTTTGCCTCGTCGTAAAAATGTTCGTGATCCATTTGGCAGGAGCTCGTTTATGGCAGACCATCGCTAAATGGAAAGACAGCGTAGAAGTTGCTATTACATGCCAACATTGCCAATATTAAATTTACGATTAATTTCCTCTTTGAATATTGAGTTGAAATGGAAAGGTTAACAAACTAGAGCATGGAACATACATAAGGTTAACTAAAGTTTATGAAATTCACAAACCACAATGTAAATGGAATGCAATGTTCTGTCATTTCCACAAAACATCACAGTTATGCTGTCAACGTATTGTCAACGGTCCGCCTTTTTTTGACTAACCTAAACCTAACCCCATCTTTATATTTTGTGTTTTTGGCGTCAGCTGTAATCTGTATTAAAAGCAGCATTAAAAATTAAAAAAAATGCAGTCAAGTTGATTGTCTCAGTACTTCCACACCTAACAGTGATATCATTTTATTATTTTCCCTTTGCATGACGCTATAGTCTGAAATCTCGTGCAACCAAATCATCGCCCGCCTGTCCTCAAAAAACATCCAACACAAAAACTAGTAAATAGTTTCTTAAATCTCTCCGTAGGAACTGAAACGACACAATTTTTATTCTGCGAGATTCATCTGGACGAAACGAAACAATCAGGAACCCCCAAATTGCTTAAAAAGTTTTATATTTTTAGTTTTTTTATTATTGCTGCGCTGCCACTGACACGATTTTTAAAAACCATAACCATTTTTCATCCTCGCCATGGTAATAATACTGTGTCTAAATTTCATTAAAATCAATTCCATAATTTCCAAGTTACTAAATTCAGAACAATCTAAAGCAATACTCGTATGTACACATCAGAAAATTGTAAGTCCTTTGATTCCTGTAATAGCCAAGGCAATGTTTGGACGGGCTTAAAAAAGGGTAATATGCCGCTAGGTCTTTCTTTCACAGGCCAATGGACAGCCAGTTTTCAACCCCCCACCCCCCTTACGACCCCAATTTCACCCCCACCAAAAAAAAGTAACAAATGACCAGGAACCCCTAAAACGCCTAAAAACTAAGTGTGAGGAATATTTGATTTTTTCGTTTTTTGCTAATTAGTCCGCCGCCCCTGAACCGATTTCCAAAATTATGGCAGCATTACCTACTACGACCTCACAGCATATCGGTACCCAAATTTAATCACAATCCATGCAGCGGTTGCTGAGATTACGAAGGTAGAAAAACGCGAACAGACAGACCGACAGACAGACCGACAGACAGACCGACAGACAGACCGACAGACAGACCGACAGACAGACCGACAGACAGACCGACAGACAGACCGACAGACAGACCGACAGACAGACCGACAGACAGACCGACAGACAGACCGACAGACAGACCGACAGACAGACCGACAGACAGACCGACAGACAGACCGACAGACAGACCGACAGACAGACCGACAGACAGACCGACAGACAGACCGACAGACAGACCGACAGACAGACCGACAGACAGACCGACAGACAGACCGACAGACAGACCGACAGACAGACCGACAGACAGACCGACAGACAGACCGACAGACAGACCGACAGACAGACCGACAGACAGACCGACAGACAGACCGACAGACAGACCGACAGACAGACCGACAGACAGAGCGACAGACAGACAGACAGACAGACAGACAGACAGACCGGCGGAAATGAGTGACGTGGATTTTCGTTATGTAGACATCATAAAACGCCTAAAAAGCGTATTATCTCAAAATCGAAAATTTTCGCGATAACAATACTCCCCTCACCTATCGGTATGGGAAGTAATAAAGTAGAAAGTGGCAGAATAGGTTTGGCAGCATACCATCCTAACTATTTAGTTACAATCATGAATATTAATTTTAAATTATTCATGAGAAAGCCTATTGATTTCTTATCTTCAAAATGCGAAGTAAAAAAACCAGCACAATTCTGTATAATTATGTATAGATTCTCATGGGTGTAGATTCTCATCGAATCATTATACTGTGATCTAACCGTTCTCATAGAATGTAGCGGTCGAGTTGAAGGGTGGACTTTGTTTTATGTGCAACACATGACGAGATAGATTGTTAGACTGCTTGGCTCTCATTGGATGAATATTGTATTGCATGTTTACTAGTTTAAAACACGAGGAGAGTTTATAGCGGTTATAACCTTGACAATGGATTAAACTGATTAAACTAATGGCTCACCTAATCTTAATTGATTCCCATGCATTTGTTTTTACGATGGAATTGTGCTGTTTATTACCATGCTCTTTAGTTAGCATTTAACTGCAATAACATAAAATGTTTGAATAACATTATTGTATTATTAAATTCAAAATGGAAACAACTCATTTTTGGTTATCTGATGATTTTGGAAGAATGTACGATATCTCAATTAAGCCCCAAAAAAATAACCCTACTATGGCGATGTCTAATCCCAGTACGTTTTAACAATGCTGGAGGGTCGCTTTAAGGAAAAATAGCGCTGAATTTTGTAAAAGCTTTTTTTGTATATTTTTTTATACCTTAATGTATCATGCAGAAATTTGAATAGAACTTACATTATAAAGACATTTTTATTGGAAAAACTGAGAACACGAGTTTTTTTAATATTTGGCCGAAATTGAGACGATATGCAAAATTTGCACACACGTGACGACGTGTGACGTCACCAGGGCGGTCAGGATGCTCCTTTGATCAACGACGATCAACTATTTGTTGCAACATAGGCGATGGATGAAGTTTGCAGCTCGAGACGAAGTCTACGATCGAAATAAATATCTTTTTGAATATCTGCAATTAGATCACAAATTCCAGTAATAAAGTACCTAATCAAATACGTTTCCTTGAAACGATCCGCTCCGCAATATGCCGGTTGGCCCAGTGGTATACTACTTTTTTAACTATATTAAACAAAAATATTCATTGATATACTTTTTACTCATGTTACAGACATTTTTTGTACCATCGACGTAAATGTGTTTTTTAATCAAATTTCATTACATGTTTTACAAGTACAACAAAAAGTACGAATAATTTTTTGGATTAATTTCATTTTGATATCGCAATCAGAGCAATGGGCCTATACCGTGATCTCAGATTGACCAATTTATCTACTACGGTATCATTTTTGATGATTCATAGGACCGTTTACTGCAAAAAGTTAGCAGAAAACTTGATCCAAATGAAAATAACACTAAAAAGAAAATTTTACTGTAATTTGAAATAGCTGCTGATGACGTCACCTGTAGGGAACCAATGAGAAGCGTCCTTCCATGTTCCTTTCCCAGTAAATAATTTGCGACAATGTGTCACTCTGAACAGTCTTCTTTTCTTTGCTCAGAACATAAAGTACACTCGATGTAGCACACATTTCTTGTGCCAGTTTACATGCTTGAAACGTCATACTGACTGAACGTTGTGCTGTACCCATAAGGGCTGTTCCAAATTACGGTTCTATCACCGTCGCAAAACTGTTCTCATCATGCCCCGCCCATTTTGTGATTCTAGAATCTACGCTGGCGGACCAACCAATCACCGTTTTTAGAACTGTAAAATGGGATGGTGATAGAATCGTAATTTGGAACAGCCCTATAGATATCATAACCTAATAGTTAGAATGTCAACGTCGGTGGTCATAGGCGGGGAAAGAGAGAAAATGCTATTCCTTTGTGCCACTGAGCTCTTATTGGTTCCCTACACGTGACGTCACGACCTGGGCGGGAAGTGTATGGATTCAAAAAATTTAATATATAGAGCAATTTTTTTCGGTTATAAATACGATAGAAAAATTTTGTAAAATTATTTATGGCATCTACGTGGTGTCAGGGTTCGTTTAAGCCAATAAACAAAAAATGTGGTATAGGCCCATTGACGATTGATATTGAAGGACGAACTTCATTTCCGCTGACTTTGAATTCTCCACCGCGTCCGGTACTTTTTTGCACTATATAGTGCAAGTAAAATGTCTAATAATAATAATAATAATAATAATAATAATACTCTTTATTTCCGTATGACTCTAACAGAGTGTTGGAAGATAGTCAACAATTATAATAATGTATATAAACGAACAACAAACAATTTGCACTAGTGAATACATTGTTGCAAGAAATAACAAACAACAAACAGATAAACAAAGAAACAGTGAACAAAAATATAGCTGCCTACATAGGTATTATGCGACGTCAAGGGTACAATTCATATATTCGTCAATTGAGTAGAATGAATGCATCAGTAGTAATTTTTTGACCTCTTTATTGAAATTGTGAATAGAGTTTAATTTTTTGATATCTAGCGGTAATTTATTGTACAGTTTTATAGGCATAACATAAGGACTCCGAGATGTTAATGACAATCGATGGACAGGAATATTCAAATTGAAATTCTTACGTAGGCTATATGAGTCCGAGCGATGCATAAACTTATCAATATTTACTTTAATATACAAAACACACTTATATATGTACAGTGAATATACTGTCATAATTCTCAATTCAAAAAACAATGAACGACATGAATAGTTATATGGTTTGAATGTCATAGTCCTAATAACTTTTTTTTGAAGAACAAAGAGTTCTTTTAGGCGCGCGCAGTTGCCCCAGGACACAATGCAGTAACTGAGCAAAGAATTCACATAAGCGAAATAACACATCCTCAGTATCTCCATTGTAACGAGGCTCCTCAATTGCCACAGATTGAAACAGTGATGTGATATCTTTTTCAACAGATAATCCACATGATTGTTCCATGACAGCCGCTCATCCATAATAACGCCCAAAAATTTCACTTCGGAGCATTGCTGTATTGTTTGCTTATTAATTTTAACCAGTATACTTTGATCATTAGGCTTTGTGTTAAAGAGTAACATTTCGGTCTTGCTAGGATTTAGCACAAGTTTATTATTAATGCAATATGAAACCATATTCTCACAAGCTTCATTAGAGATATGACAGAGGTTACTGATATTCCCTGAGTCTAATACCAAATTTGAATCATCAGCATATAAAGACTTAAAGTAAGGGCATGCTACATCTAAGTCGTTAATAAAAAATACAAACAATACCGGGCCCAAAATACTGCCTTGCGGAACACCGGTTGATACATCTCTGGGTGACGACTTTTGTAATCCATTATCAGTATGAAGTCTCACTATTTGTGTTCTGTTAGATAGATACGACTCTACCCAATTTAGAGCGCTACCTCTGATACCATAAGCATGAAGCTTATGTAAAAGGATAGTGTGATCTACTACGTCAAAGGCGCGGGTGAGGTCAAAAAATAGTCCTATAGTCTTTAGTTTACTTTCAAGATTCGTCAGTACCTTGTTCTGTAGCGAAATTATTGCGTCTTGAGTAGAACGTCCCTTCACAAAGCCGAATTGCGAGTCCGATATTAGTCTGTATTTCTTGGAGAAATTGCTGAGTCTAGCATAAAAGGCTTTCTCGAATATCTTTGAAAATGCAGATAAAAGTTGATTCAAAAACATATTTATGTCGATGGTACAAAAAATGTGAGTAATATGAGTAAAATGCATATCAATAAATATTTTGATTAAAATAAATTAAAAGAAGTAGTTGCGAAGGCCTGGGTTTCGAACCAACAACCGCTCGAACACAGGTATTCGCTGTCTAACACTATACCACTGGGCCAGCCGGCATCTTATGGAGCAGATCGTTTCAACGAAACATATTTGATTAGGTACTTTATTACTTGAATTTGTGATCTAATTTCAAACATTCAAAAAGATATTTATTTCGATCGTAGACATCGTCTCGAGCTGCAAACTTCATTTATCGCCTATGTTGGAACAAATATACACTAGTTACAACTGTTACAAGTATTTTCACGACTGGCTGGGAATCTAGAATCTAGTATCGGAGTAGGACGTCGTTGGTCAAAGAAGCATCCTGACCGCCCTGGTGACGTCACACGGGTTCGGGAGCCATCAGCGTGTTTTCGGTACTGGAATCAAAAACCTATTTTTATATTGATATAACTTTTAAATTATGGCGAAAAAAAGAAAACAAAAAAAAGTTTTATTATAAAACTTATATTATGATCTTTCCATTTCTCACTAAAAATTTATATTCAAAACCCCTATTGTATTGAAGCTGAGAATAATAAACAATTTTTTTATGTGCTACGAAAATGCACCGGAATTTGGTATTATTTTCTTAGTTACTCCAATTTGGTACTTGTCCAAAATTTAAAACTTTTTGGGTTGTTAAACACTTGAAACTTATGCTAACTATACCTTTATTATATATATAAATATCCATCCATTTTCCTTTTCGTTCTTGAATAACAGGTGTCATTTCTTTGTCTCCATCGACTTGGCGGAATTCTTTTTGGTGAGTCTGTTTTTTTATCTTTTAACCGATGGAACTTGTTCATTAACCTACAACAAAATACACATTTAGGAAAACAAATACATACCGACGTATTTTCATCTTTTGACTCACTGTTAGACTGTGTGTAGTCAGGATCGTAGTCACTGTCATCGAACGTAGACAGAATTTTACTATTTTGATCACACATTGTATTATCGAAAACGGTTGAGCTCGTGTCGCCCATTTTGATGTGGCTTGCTATTATGTAAGGTAAATACTATAAAGAAACTAAACCTATGCAATAGTATGACAGCTGGTTTATCGCGACGTCTATTAACGAACATCTGAAATAATGCAGTGGTGGCTTGTTATGCTATTGCCTTAACCGACAATGGTGATAACCCTTTTTGAACTCAGGTGTGGCTTGTCATTGTTTCACATTAAGCCCTTCATTTATATCCGCTGATGAGATGCCAACTGACGTAAAGAAAATCCGTATGTGAAACATTGGTGCTATCGCAGTGTATACCTTTTAAACAGGATTCAGCGTGTATAAAATTCCTGTATAAGATTCATATATGGAATTCTTAAGTTTGATTGGGTCTTACACAAATTAAGAGAATTCAAGTGGTTAAATATCTCAGACAGGTTTGATGTCCACGGTTTATGCTTATTCCATAAAATTATTGTATATAAATACCCTCCATACCTACATTGTTAAATATTATTTAGAACAGATGTACATAGTCTAGATACCAGGAATAAAATATCCCTCATGTACCCAATGCACAAAACAACTCTACTTGAAAGATGTTTAACTTTTAATATCTATAGGTTATTATGTAATCCATACCTTCATATTGTAAATCTTATGACGTTCGCAAATTCAAAGACTACTTTATAAAAGGTGGCCCACAGTCACATTTATGATCTATGTTGTTGTTTTAGGTTAGCTTATGTTAGTTTTACTTGTATTTTACAAATGGTAATATATACAAAAGTAGAGTGGAAGAGCACTTCGAGTGATCTCCCCCTTGATGTTTTCTTTGTTTACATCTTTGTTTTTCTCCAGATTAGGGGTGATTTATTATTTTTTATACATTGGGAAAAAGCTATTATTATTATTATATACAGGGTGAGTTTTTAGTACCGGCTCGGTCGATAACTCCACTACTGTAGAAGATAGCGAAAAAAAATTGTATATTTAAGTTGTAGCCACGGATATGCTCCTTGCTCAGAAAATATTCAGATTTATACAGGGTGATTCATAACTACGTGGTGATGGAAACATGCATTTTTCTAAATGAGATATATTATTCCATATTCAGATTCTACTAATGATTTCCGTTCTTACAATATAGGGTATTGTTTCATTATACAGGGCATTTCAAAAGTTACCATTTTTATATCCAAATCGCGGTCAAATGAACATACTGTATGTCAAAAAGTAATGAATCAAAAATTCTTTTTTTACATGAAAAGATTAAAAATAACCTCTAATTTTAAAATCGGCTATAAAAAAGCCCGTGACGCATATTCGTATACAGGGTGATGTAGAATGCAAAATCTAGATTTTCTCTCTTTTTTTAAATGTTCATTTGACCGCGATTTGGATATAAAAATGGTCATAACTTTTGAAATACCCTGTATAATGTAACAATACTCTATATTGGAAGAAAGGAAATCATTAGTAGAATTCGAATATGGAATAATATATAGGGTGTCTCATTTAACAAATGTATGTTTACATCACCACGTAGTTATGGATCACCCTGTATAAATCTAAATATTTTCTGAGCAAGGAGCATATCCGTGGCTACAACTTTTATATACAATTTTGTTCGCTATCTTCTACAGTAGTGGAGTTATCGACCGAGCCGGTACTAAAAACTCACCCTGTATGTACCCCGTGAGTCTTAGTCTGAGAACCTTTAATTCGTTCCTCGTGCAACTTGTTCTAGTTAAATAATTTCCTTTTATTTGCAGGTGAAATTGGGCTTAAACGCGGGATTAGTAGTCTTCTGCTGGGGCGACGAAAATGCAGATCCAGCCACCATTAGGTTCCTCAAAGAGCTCGGCTTGCACGGTGTCATCTACGACAAAATCCACGAATATTCTAGCAAGGAGGTGAAGGAGAGCATCTTCCTGGTGGAGGCGCGCGAGTCGCAGAAGGAGCTCATGCAATTGGCTGCTGCCACTTCAGAAACGCCCCAGTCTCCCCCGCCACAGCCCATAATCAAAGAGCGGGTGCTGGACTTCGAGGCTGCCAAAGAGCAATTGCCAGACGTCATGTCCACTGCCACCTCCTTGGAAAGCCTGGAGAGTTCGCTGAGCGACTACCAGAAGAAGCAGCAAAACGCTGCGATTGAGTAAAGGGGGTTATCTATTTTTTAGATATGCTTTTTCACGGCACTAGGCTTAGAGCTTGCGGGAGTATCAGGAGCAGTTGGACTATGTTTCATGTATTAAAAGATATATTTTGACAGGTCAGTCTATCAAAGTTTATAAAAGAGGAATTATGTATTTTGGGTTTAATTCCATCTACAAATGTATATTTTATCTGCACAACATAGCTTGAAGGACAATAAATTGAGAAAATAAACCAGCCTTCGAATGTCTAAATCATAGATTATATCTCAGCAACAGACAAATAGCAATTGACCGTAAGTTCATGATAGATGAACGTTTAAAACGTGAGCTTAATAATCTGCACTCTTGGATTTATTATAGCACGACAACTTAAGCTTCTTTGAAGATATTCAAGGTGTTTGAATATAATTGTCCCTTATATTCATATATTACGCAAAAAGACAAAGTCATCGCCATCTAAGGGCAGGCGAGGTTTTTTTTGTTGATATACCTGCGAATATTTATATTTTAGTAGGTGTTAGCTGTTTAAGTGACGAATTTGATGTCGGCGAGCTGAAAATGCTAGATTTCAATTATTGATGAGATAACAAAACAAAAAAAAAATCAATCACCTTAAACACTAAACACGATAAAAATGAATACCAATGACCCTTAGTGAGTGATTTCTTGCGTCTTTTGACAGGCGCATTAACTTGAAGCTTTAACTGGTGATTTAGGTTTTTGATCATTGCATTGAGCTTGTCATTAATCATTGTGCGTGATGTAGGCGGCTAACTAAATTATATATAATTACATGCCCAAAATGTTGCCTGTGCTTGACAGGCGTATTTTTCTGTAATGCTGAATATAAAGGCTATTTAAAAATTAAAAAAAAAATGAAGAACAAGTTACGCGTTTTCGTAGCGATTTGCAGTGTATACGTTCAATGAAAATTGCGAGTTCAATATTGCTGACTATTAAAATTACCTCAATACATGACTAAAACCCAAATAAATTTAATGTAGATTATCCTTGGAAAGCTTTATCACTATGTATACCAATTTAGTAAATTTTGCTCTACAATCTGTACTGAGCTGATATTGGTTTGCATACTAAGAGTAGGGTAGACTGAAATTAAATTCATGTCTAGATAAATTGCATATCAAGTTTTCAAAAACGCATGGGACAAACATTGCAACTTGACGCTTTTTGCAAATATTAATATAAATTATCCTGGATTTTACGGATGCCTTATATTGCAGGAGAAATGTTTCTATTCAGTGTAATAAAAAAACATTTGGCGTCTTGCGATGAACCAACTGCGACTGCTACTTCTTCAAAGTAATTGTCTCTTCAAAATTTGCTTCAAAAGTGCATGAGACGTGTGATACATCATGTGCCGTTGTTTTTTAATTTGTACGATTTCCAACATTTTGGGGGTTCAGATTGACCGATTTGGTGGATCAACGAACCTACAGGTACGGGTGACTCAATCAACTTTTAGTGGTTTATGCTTATTTTATAATTTTCCAAATAAATAAATATATTATTGTATTGTAGGGATAATTACGTAGCTAACTAAGGGCAGAACAGGTTAACTGTTGATTTGATCGGAATCATACAGGGTCTGTTAGTGTAGTATCTGAAAATACATTAGTTCAAGGTGGCAAAATAGGGGTGCTCAGGAGTTATAAGAAAAAATCAGTTTTTAAAAAGAGTTGCATGGTTCATAACATCTGATACCATAAGAAAAAATATTTAGTTCTTAGTGTTATGTAACTTGGCTCTTGATTACAAATTCTACATTTCTGAAATAATAGGAGTAGAGAAATCTAAACGGGTTTTCGAATTATTGCAATTCTTTTTTCTAATATAACCGAACTTAAACTTCATATGCTTTTCTGTTGTCTTGTTCTGAGCAACCTTATTTTGTAAGTATTTGCACTTTACGTTCAAAAAAATTGAACAGTTGGTTACAAATAACAACTTAAAGATCATATTGATACGACTTAACTGGTTCTGTCCTGCATCTCAGAAATGTCAGTGTATATTTTTCACAGAATGAGTCACATGCTTTGAAGAATAATGTTTCAATGTATAGAAGGTATAGAAGTAAAGGTTAGACAAAATCAGAATTTGTGTGAGAATTTTTTTATTTGTTTGCAAAAAAAAATTCTCAATTTATAAAAAGTATTTCATCGGTTGTTAAATAAGTTAAATTAATAAAATCTTTAAACTTTTTAGATATTCCTGAAAACGATTAAAACTCTGAGGGATGGGTTTTTCATGTAATGTCGATAATCCGGAGTTAAATGTTAAACTAATTTGGTTCAATCCCTATATTTAGCAGCCAGAAATTAACAATCTGTTTTATTGACTGTGATATTAACTTTTTAATTCGCTCGCGATTTAATAACTGAGGGATACTTTCACACAAATCCTATTTTTCAACATCTACGATTGCTTTTTAGCATCGTATCATCAGAATAGGGTGGTACAATAATAAATCAGGAAGCTCATTATAATAATAATAAACTTGCGTGGCAAGTAATGAATATTTTTAACAGAGCTTAAATATTTTGGATTAGGCTAAAAACAGAAATCTACTGGTATACATTTTTTTTTCTAGGCAGCAGAATTTAGGCTTAACCAGTGAAGATTTGTAATAAGGCTTTTTCTGTTGCGTTTCCTGATTTCATTTCGGTGCTGTTAAATGTTTCTTATTCCAGCTCACTTGGAGTTGCATGGTGCATAATTCATTTACAGTCCTATATAGCAAATTTTTATATTCATTTCTGGGCAAATCTTTTTTTGATCTACCAATATATATTGCTGACAAAAAATATTCTTCGTCAGCCCATACTTACGATAACCAACACATCGTAGAAGTAGATGATAACATTTAACTTCCAGCAAGGTATTAATATTGAATACTCAGAATTATAAATCTTGCATGTGGTGACATTTATGTGAATACCTGATAAAAATACGAGTAGGTATATGTTTGAAAAATATGTGGGAAAAGTTATAGAATAGTTTTATTTTAATTATGTGCAAGGATTGTTTAAAACAGTTTGTGGAGCTGTGGCTGTATGAAAACTCTTGTCGAGCAACCTCAAAGTTGATGATTTATGTATAAGTAATATTAATTTATTCTAGTTATAGTATATAGAGTTTTCACTTGTAGCCCAGCGATTTTTCTTGACTTTTAATGCTCACATTTTTTACAAGATAATAAATGATTTTCAGGAAGTTTGTAGTTAAAGAAAAACAAATGCAAAATCATATATGTAGTGAAATTATTTTTTTGTAAGATTAATGCATAAACTAGAGTCATGTCCAGTCATATTATCAACGAATGTTTCTCTAAGTGGTGTCTGATATTACTGGATTAGGACTAAAATTGAAAACCGTAGAATAATGTGATAAAATACATTCTTCCAATAATCTAGCATAGCAATTATCGATGTTAGGCGATAAAAATGATTCTACGTAGTGACTATTTGTAAGTTTTCTTATCACTGTCTTTAACATATTAAAACACACGGCTTTTTCTATTCTGTCTTGAGTTATCAAAAGACTTTGAAAGACATATTTTTAGTCATGATATTCGCAGGACAGAATGCAGAAAGAAACATCTATATAATCCTCAAAGAAAAGCTTATTTTTGCAAGCAAGTCTAAATATCACCCTATATCCACATATTTATAACTATACCAAAGGTATGAATAAAATTTTATAAAATATTCTGAAATTGCTTTGTTATATTTCCTTTCAATGTGGAAATATTTCTTTGATAAATTGCTTTGTTCTGGAGTTGACCTTTTTTCTAATGTACAAAAACTTCAATCCTTAACTGTGAAAAGCATAGATCGTGCTTAATCTTATATCATCTTCCATTTTGTGAAGTAACTGATTTTTTTTCAATAATCCAATATAATAGCACAAACTCTAGCCTTTCAGTTTTACTAGTTGAGGAACATTCTTATAGGTGAAAAATTGAACTAAGAAATATATTTTTTTAGAAAATCGTTTTGAAACGTTTAAAACCACATCTTCCTAGAAGTTGTACTGGTTGTTGATTTCAACTTAACTTGAAAACGCGATATATCATTTTATTTCGGGAATACGCGCTGAATTTAAATTTAGGTTTGTAATGAATAACGGGATCCAATTGAAGGTTAAATATTTTTTTCTTTTTTTCACTTGTGTAAATTAAGTCATTTGTTCAACTTTTTATGTGGAAGAAACAGGTATACCATGTTTAATCTCCTTCTGCAAGATATAATATACACCTTCTAAAACCACAGCTTTATTATATTTTGTTATAATTAGAACTCTATTAAGTTTGAGAGAATTGAAGTGAAATGAAGCCAACTATCGAACGAAAAGCGTATCTTTCTATGACGCTGGAAATTCTTAAACAGAATATTCACCTATTTTATATTTTTATTTTATTCATCTTACTAAAAAAAATCTAAACTAAAATATCGGTAAACAACGAAATAATTTTCACATAATTCATCTGCCAAGTCAATATTCACTAGGAAATTGAGGACATTGGTGAGCTACTCGCTTTTTTTTTCGATGATAAAATTGGCAATTTCTGAGATACTCATTAAGTCATTGTCGAGTTGACGAGATCTATAATAAACATATTATATATTTTTGAGAAATAACCAGGTGTTTCTCTACTACGGTAGACATTTTTACAAAAATCATGATTTCAAAGAAATATATGCAAAACAATTTGCTAAATTCTACGTCTTCGAGTCATATAATATTGACGGTGAAAATTAATAAAAATATACATGTCGTTTTCCATCTAATTTTGTGTTTGCTATTTTCTGAGAGTATTGAAAAAAATTTCCCATTATAGACGTTTTTCCACGTTTTAGTCTGAATAACCGTAGCGAATTTTCCTTATACTTTTCTAAAGATTGGTTCATTTTCTGACGTATTGCATGCAATAATTATTTACCAACTAATGTGGTAGTAATCAATCCCCTCGATCATAATCTTCTCCATCTTTCTCGCTCTGGATAACATGATTTTCATGCTATATAAATTAGCTAGGTAAAATATTCCTTATGGTACGTGACTGGAATAAATACTTGGTTGTATTGTGGTGAAGCTCACTTCAAATGTATTAATACAGAAGCTTGCAAATGCATATGTTACAGTATGGTATAATCGATTTTTTAAGAGCAATCACTTACAAGGGTCCCGGCTTATAACGAGGTCTCTATCATTCAAATAAATGAAAATATAAGCAACATACGTTAGGTTCAATTTACGACTGGTTTATCTTAAAAATTTGCTCGCCTAAAACTCGTTATATGCCTGTTTTAGGTATTGCACTGGTTATCCATGTAGGATACTAAAAAGATAACTATCTTCAATATAGTGCATCAACAAACAATGAGGCAGTTGATAGTTTAATTGGATATTATTCCAAACGATCTAAATTGAATATATGTAAAAATTTTAAAGTTATATGTTATCATTTAAAAATTATTATCTGTTGAATAGTTGTATAAATCTACCGAAAACTCTGTTTAACTATCACTTTACATCTTAATTTATTTGTATTTTATCATTAAGCTTAGTTCTACGGCCCTATGCGGCTTAAGTTATATGATTTATATGACCTAGGAAACTGAATGCACATTCTTACACAACTGCTATAGGTCCATATAAAAATATTTTCTAAATCTTCCGTACGTTAGTTATTTTACAAGAATTGCACTGTTTGCAAAAATTGGTGCTATAATAATGTTCCGTTGACAGATTCAGTTTCACTTCTCACGGTAGTTGTAAGTTTTTATTGATGGGTATAATTATTAACCAATAAAAATATGACATCAGTTTGGATTCAGTAAATTTTACGTAGCATGTGTACTGAATTTTGCTCTTAAACTTAAACGCGAGTCCATTTGCATCCTTATACGAGCAGTATTTGCGTTTTTGCAATTTATTATTTTCAAATAAACCCATTTATTCTTGCAGAAGTGCCAAAGGACTGAAATGTGATTCGCAATGATAGGTAAAAATGGTGCTATGATAATTGTGATAAGATAATCATAATTTGTACTTGTACCTTATTTTATACAAAGTTTTAGATAGAGAAGATAAGAAGAAACCTAAAGGAAACATCCTATGCCAAGAAGCTGCACATAGCTTCCAAGAAAATGCTGCTACTATGTGATATTGATGCGTGATATTGTTTATTTGCTATACAGCAACATGTATTAAAAAAATTATAGAATAAAATATATTTTACGTAAACCTTGTGTTTTATTTGCTATCCATTTTCCAGAGAGTATAGTTAGATTAGGGGGTAAGTTGAAAAATAAATGACATACTAGGAGTCATTGGTTGATGACATTGCTTTGTTTCACTAATGTAGTTTTTGTCGTTCTAATGAAAAAAGTGTTTCTTTCTGAGTAAAAAGCATGAAAAAACTACCACGTCTCAGATCAAAATTATTGTTATTTTTAAGTGTTTTTCTTCTTTATTTAAACGACTGAAAAAGAAAAAATACAATGATAACCAGATGCATTAGTTTTTTTTCATATTCTTTTTTTTTTGTAGCTGATACAATAGACTCTCCTAAAGCTTGTTCCAGTATGCGTAGAAATTTTGCCCAAAACATTTTGGTCCCTTATAGCCTTGCTAGTGGCACCAGGTTTTTAGGAAATTCGAGGTAAGATGTAATAAATCATTTCATAGGGACATTTTAACACCTATTTGTTGAAGATGATGTAATAAGTGGGCAAGTGATTGCAAGTCTTTGATAACAGTTCTTATTTAATTCCAGGGACTTTTTTTGTTATCAACCCTTTTATTGATGATGTTATTTAAGGTTATGGCAGTTATTTTCTAAGTAAACCCTAACGAATTATTTCACCAAACATAATTCAAAGAATAAAAGTTGTCTTTTTATACCAGCAGTTTTCTTGTGGAGTATGGGATACATAGTAGTATAAAAATGGGTCAAGTTGATTGACTCATTACTTCCCACACATAAGGGTAATATCATTTTATTTTTCCCCATTGCATGAAGCTATAGTCTGATATCCCCCTGCAACCAAATCATCGCCCTCCCGCTCTCAAAAAAAAAAAGCAACACAAAAACTCTCGTAAACACTTTCTTGCATCTCTATACGAACTATGACAACACAGTTTTATTCTGTAAGCTTTAACTGGATGAAACGTAACGATCAGGAATCCCCAAATCGCCTAAAAGCGAAGCTTGAGCTATTTTTATATTTTTAGTTTTTTATTATTTCTGCGCCGCCACTGACCGGACTTCTGAAAACCATACGAATGTTCCATCCTCGCTACAGTAGTAAAACTGTGTCATTAATTAAAATCGATCCAGGCTTACACAATACAGAACGTTTGAAAGCAATACGTGTATTTTATCTATTTATTTGTATAAATAGTGAAATACAAATATTGCCACCTCGAAAGCTAGGCTTTGTATGAGGTTTAGGCTATAGAAATGTTCACTACAATTTAACTAACCTAATATTACCGAGGCCAGTCTATGTATGTATTTTTTGTTCATTACTTCGCCGCCCGTGCACCGATTTCCAAAATTATAGAAGCATTACCTACTACGATCCCACAGCATATCGCTGCCCAAAATTCATCACAATCCATGCAGCGGTTACTGAGATTACGAGGCTAGAAAACAGCGACAGACAGATAGACAGACCGTCAGACAGACAGACCGACGGAAATGAGTGACGTGGATGTTCGTTATGTAGATATCATAAAACGCCCAAAAAGCGTGTTATCTCCAAATCGAGAATTTTCGCGATAACAATACTCCCCACACCTATCGGTGTGGGAAGTAATAAAAACGGTTAAGATGTATTTTGCACCATATTTTTGATATCTATCTTGAAAAATAATATTTATTTAGCAATCCACTCTATCGGAATTCAAAGCTCAGAGGAACCTTGTGAGTAGTCGAAAAAAATGTTCTACTACTCCAATCTGTGACGTGATAAGAATAAAAAAAAAACTCACGTTTGTGTTGAATTCTTGCAGTAAAATAAAAACCATATTCGTTGAAATATGAAGTCTTTATTAATGCAACAGCCACGTCTGTATAGTAGAGCGGTAGAGCCCAGAGATATACCATTTGTGTACGTTTTGCGCTATATAAAAACTGCATTCCATCTCTTAGTACAGTTCATCATTTGGAATAGATACAGTTTTGATAATATTCAATGGTTACCATTATTTTACTTTCGTACTCGTAACCAATTCATGGAATGTGCTTCTAACCAATTTTCTAACATAACGTAACCTTTTAGAATGGTGAAAATGAAACACTAAGTTGTATTTGAACGTAAATCTGTCGGATGACGTTCACGATGTATATTTTGACTGAACTATGATAAGACCGACACATTTTAGGATTATTAGCGACTCCATCGATGAAGAGGACCGGACTTAGTCAAATTGTTTAGGCAGGTATTGCTACCGTTATTGATAGCAACGCCAATCTGCTTTTACTTTTGTGCGTTACTTTTCTGTCTGAATCGGACGTTTTTTTTGGAAGTGTGACAGCTAGAGTATGTTTCGGCCTTGGGAAGATAATGGGATTTCACAGCGATGTGAATTACCCTGCAGCAGTGAAGCTACGTCGGCGGTTTGTCATTACGGTGGTGAAAGTAGTGACTATAGTACGGACACTGATAATGAATTTGAACAGAGGGAGGTGGAGGTAGACCAATTAAAACCTCACAAAAGGTCACATCTTAGCGCAGATGCAAAACAAATAGTACTAAATGATAATGAACTAACGAAGGATCCGGAGAATGAAAATAACGAGAGTATGATCAAAAAGACGTCAATTCTAACAGACGTTCCATATACAACAGTATGTGAAATTTTGAGAAATGGGCCACAAAAGAGGAAGCGTAGGTTTGATGCTGGTGTTTCAAAAGAACTAGATCCCACGATCACAAAATTATTGAGGAATATTGTGTACGAAAAGTACAAAATTAATGAACTACCCACAATCGAATCCGTTCAAAGACAATTGGCTAGAATGGGGTAACAGTATCCAAGGAGTACATTGCAGCGATGGATTAGGAAGATTGGGTTTAGGTACAGAACTGTGAACAAACGAATGGCTATAATGGAAAGTGCAAGGATTGTGGAATGGCGGCACGATTACTTGAGAGCAATACCGGAACGAGCAGGGGAGGTCAGTGTACTACCTTGACGAGACCTGGTATGATCCCCATGATACCGCGTATACTTATCTTACACTGCGGATCATCTGAGGGCTAGGTCGAAAACGCACTCAAATTATGCGGAAAGAAAATTGAAGACTGCAATATAGACTACCACAAAAACATGGACTCGGGAATATTTGAGCAATGGTTTGAGTATACACTTATTCCCAATTTAAAGCCATTTGGCGTCATCGTAATGGACAACGCAAGCTATCACTCCAGACAAAGGTACAAAATTCCGAATTCAGCGTTATCGAAGGCGGAAATACAAGATTTTCTCATAAAACTGGATTTGTACTTTGAAGAAACTTACAAAAAAACTGAATTATTGAAAGTCCTCCACACTGAACAGTTTGAGAAACAATATGTTATAGAAAGCATAGCTAAAAAGTATCGTCATGATGTCTTAAGGTTGCCTCCCTATTTTTGCATTTTCAGTCCTATAGAATTAATTTGGGGACAACTAAAACAACGAATCGAACATTAAAATTGAGTGTAGAAAGGAATAATTTACCATATGGTTTATACGGTTATATTGAAATGTCTCTACCATATATTTATCAACAGATAATAAAGTTTCAAACATCTTGTTCAACCAACTGATGTATGAGCACTTTATTGGATGGAACGAACATTTTCGTTGTTGCCCACTCCATCGAATTCGAACGCCCAGTCCGACCCCGTTTCCTTTCTCTGTCGGCACTTTTTGCGGAGATCCTCACTTTGTAAACAAATGGTATATCTCTGGGCTTTACTATACTATCTATCATAGTACAACAGACAGACAGAAAATGACATAGGATAAGTGAATTAATTGACTGACAGCTGATCCAGATGGCAGTTTTGATTTTTTTTGCAGCACAAAAAATACAGGGTTATTCACGTTCTTCGACACGGAGCATTATGGCTAAAGTATTTGATAAAAAAAGAAAATAATAATTTCGGATGGATAGAGACCCATAAAGGCTACATTTTAAAAATATTTTCATGTTATACAGGGTGTCCCAAAAACACGAAATGTATCAAAGTTATGTTTTTTTAAATGGATCACCCCGTATATTATTGCATATTCGGATTCTGGTGAATTCTAGTGTGACTTTATGTATCATACATGGGACTTAAAGCGAACCGTTTAGGTGTAAATCACCATTTTTGGTATAAGTAGATATCAGGAGAAAATTGAATATCGCAGAGATTGTAAAATATGGAAGGCTGTGACTTTGCCGTATTACTAACCATAAAATGCGTCAGCTTTGATAAGACTGTCAAATCTAAATTACGTTTATGCTTGGAGAAATCGGTCGATTAATTAAGGAAACTTCGATCAGCGATAACTTGATTTTTTCAAATGGGAATGCCTAATTTTTTTTATACGGTTGAACGTAGAATTTGATAACCTTTCTAATGATATAAGGTTGTGAATATCAATCTCTGGTAGTTTTCATTTAATTTTAAATTTTCAAACAAATCGGCGTTTCTCAACTTTCCTACCTATAAGCAATGTAGCAGGCCATGAAATATAAACAAACATCTGTTCAGGTATAAGAAAACAACTAACTTAGCAGAAAAATACACACGAACTAGACTAAAGGGACAAGATTATGAAAATTACTCACAACAAACAAAGTCAAACCAGAAACAACGGCAGTAACATCTCTAAGGTCAAAGAGAAGCTGGAGTATGGCAGTAATAGATATTTTTTACTGTCTACTGGCTACCGCAATTTACTAGAGCTAAAACATTTCCAAGACAATTAAAAACCCTGATATGAAACAAAAAAACCAGCGACTGTTGCTCCAGCGCGCAACTATCAATCATATGTACTGGTGTAAAAAAGTAGTAATTTGCGTCGAAGTCGATACCTCTGAATGGAGCCCTTCTATTTTTCAATATCTATTAGCAATATTGCAAAAAAGGAATACTGACAAATCAGATTTAAATTTTCTGCCATTTAAGTTATGTTTTATAATTTGAACAAATTTTAATTCATTCTTCATTTTCTGCGATCTTGCTAATAGGTACTGAAGAATTTTCTAGAACTCCAGCACTTTTGACTTGAGTTTTGACAGAACTGCATACTTTTTTATATTCATTAAATTTAAAATTTTATTATGAAAATAATAAACTGACTACAACATTGTCTAGTAGATTTCGTTTCATTTCAAAATTTTTAATGGTTTCGGAAATTGCCAATCTCTAGTACATTGCAGTAGCTAGTAGGCCGTGAAAAAATCCATTCCTGCCATACTCCAGCTTCTCTTTGACCAAAGATATGTTACCGCCGTTGTTTCTGGTTAGACTTTGTTGTGAGTAATTTTTATAATCTTGCCCCTTTAGGGCCGGTTTCTCAATGTCCAGTTAAAGTGTCAGATAGGTATCTGCCAGATAGCGTTGCTATGGATACAACTGTCAGATAAGATTTACGTGATTTCGTAAGTTTAGCCTTCAATTGTTTAAACAATTTATCTGACAGTTGCTGTTATCTTGCAGATAAATATTTAACTGGACATTGAGAAACCGGTCCTTAGTCTAGTTCGTGTGTATTTTTCTGCTAAGTTAGTTGTTTCCTTCTACCTGAACAGGTTTTTGTTTATATTTCATGGCCTGCTACGTTGCTTATAGGTAGGAAAATTGAAAAACGCCGATTTGTTTGAAAATTTAAAATTAAATGAAAACTACCAGAGATTGATATTCACAACCTGATATCATTAGAAAGGTTATCAAATTCTAAGTTTAACCGTATAAAAAAATTAGGCATTCCCATTTGAAAAAATCAAGTTATCGCTGATTGAAGTTTCCTTAATTAATCGACCGATTTCTTCAAGCATAAACGTAATTTAATTTTGACAGTCTCGTCAAAGCTGACACATTTTATGCTTATTAATACGGCAGAGTTACAGCTCTCCAAATTTTATAGTATCTGCGATATTCAATTTTTTCCTGATATCTACTTATACCGAAAATGGTGATTTAGACCTAAACGGTTCCCTTTAAATCCCATGTATGATACATAAAGTCACACTAGAATTCATCAAGGAATCTGAATATGCAATAATATATGGGGTGTTCCATTTAAAAAAACATAACTTTGATACATTTCGTGCTTTTGGGACACCCTGTATAACATGAAAATATTTTTAAAATGTAGCCTTTATGGGTCTCTATCCATCCCAAATTATTATTTTCTTTTTTATCAAATACTTTAGCCATAATGCTCCGTGTCGAATAACGTGAATAACCCTGTATATTTTATAAACTACTCTTACTCAACAAGGCATTGCACTTACTAATGACATATATTTTGTGGAGATTTGGCGATATTGCTTTGTGGGTAGGGCAGGCACGTATCCAGGATTTGGTTTTGGGGGGTCCAGATTATGGGTGTCACTTGGTTGACCTTTCGGGGGAGGGGGTCCAGATTAGAGTTGCCACCTTAAATCCTTGAATTTGCGGGGGGGAGGGGGGTGCAAATTTGTGGATTCCATTTTTTTTTGACGGCATTTCATAACGTTTCGGGGCGGTCCGGGCCCCCTGGATACGTGCCTGGAGTAGGGTAAGGGTTGTTATCGTTTTCAGTAGAGAGGGGAGGCATCACCATTTTTGTGAAGAGCAAAAATGGTTTCATAACCTCATAAATAATTCTCCTACTAGAGTTAAAGCCCCCAAACCTCAAACTCGTCAAGAGAACGGGATCTAATGACTATTAGAAATTATCTTCGATCCTACTCTTACTAGACTTAATTTAGCTTACAATGAATTTGAATTTGTAAAGGCAATGCCATATCGGGAAAATACAAAGACATTATCTTTGGAGAACCAAAGTATTTGGAAAGGTGAACGTAAAGTCTATGAGGAGAATTTTTCTTTCAAAAGAACTTAACGTGTATTTGGCTACTTTAATTTACAGAACCTATTATTTTCTTGAAGAGTGTTCAAGTGTAGCTCCGACACGATTAAATAAATTCCTTGAAAAAATACAATCTGATGGTCAGTACGGAAACTAGTAAATTATATCGAAAGTTATGGGGTGGGTTGGCTCAGTGGGTCGAGCTTAGGGCTTGTGACCATGAGGTTTCAGGTACGAATCTGGCTTCAGGCAGAGATTTCTTTCTCATTTTTCAATATCTATGAATCTAAGCGAGATTCCTTACCTGACCATTCACTTTTAGGTTCTAACTAGCAGTGCTGTTCCTAGAGTGGCGCCGGGAAACAGTAATACTCGACACGAGGGTAATGATCATGACCAGAGCCGAAAGCACCAAACTAAAAAAAAGATGTTAAATACCTATATCTTCTTGCTGTCTTAGCCTATTGTTTAAAAGCTTTCCAATTTGGTTCAATATCCAAGGCGCCTACACATTTTCCGATCCTCTGCTTGCCTCTGCCTCTGCCTCTACTCTGTGGGTAGAAAATTCGGGTTCCGTAGGTAGGATCAAACATGGATCAACCTTCCATTCCGTATATTCTTGTCTTCTATCAAAAAAGTTGGAGCTTCTATAGAAAAGTTCTGGTTTGTTCTGCTTTTGTTATTTCTGTGAGTAGCATAATATGTCGATTTAACCGACAATGTCCAAATCCAACTGACCTACTATGGCCCTCACGGCTTTTCTGTTGTATCATATCTGAGTAGGTATCTCGTGAAACTTAGCTTCCGTTCTTTGGCTCCTATTGGTAGCTATTTTGTGGATGTTTTGAGCATATGTTGTCATATGGAGGAGTATTGCTTCCATGTGTGGGGATGCGCTCCCAAACACTCTCTAAAGCTTCTGGACTCTATCCAGAAAAGAGCAATTATTAGGTTAATTGATATGCCTAATCTCACAAAGGACCTCCACTGCCTGGAACATCGAAGGAGGGTGGCTGACCTATCCCTGTTTTACAGATTCTATCACGGAAGATGTGCGAGTGAGCTCTCCCAGATAATAACACCACAGGCCGTCCGAACCAGGAACATTAGAGAAGCTCTGCGAGCTCATCCTTACCAGGTCGAGGTCCTTACTCCCCGAACCAGTCTCCTCCAGCATTCCTTCTTTTGGATAACTTCGACGCTGTGGAATCAGCTGCCGGGCAATTTGTTTCCCGACGGCTACAACCTGCCGCGTTTCAAATCTAACGTGGACCTTTCACCTATACTCTCGCAGCGCTTCTACAGCGCCATAGGCTTTCAGCCTTTGCGGGAGGCCGACCATAAAAAAAATTGGTGTATGCATATAAGTTTTAGTACAAACGGTGCCGGTGGTAGATACGCATCTCGGTCAGGTTACCTGGCATTTTGTTTTTGTGCTCCTTTGTATTTTCATTTCATTTCACTGTCAACCCTAGTCATTTCTTCAAGATTTGTCAGAGTGGTCAGTAGAAGTCCGTAGAACCTTTATTCTTGCAGACCTGTCTGTCGATAAGTCTATCAGTTGGCTACCCATATACCAGAAGAGTGAAGAGGAGGAAGTGAGGGCCTTTATTTGAAGGGCTCGATATTTTCAATTAGGATTCGGTAATTTTGAGCTTCTCCCAAGGGTTCATTTTGAGGTTCGATCTTTAGCTTTTTTCAAAATTTCAGGATTTTGATCAGTGACAGACGCGCAACAGGGGACTGCTCTGCGATTCCTCTTGACTATAACGTCCTTGCGGGAGTTGCTTAATGTAATTTCTTAAGTAAGGGAGGTAGATGTACCCTATGAAACGAAGGGTATTGGAAGCATACCATGGGACATTAGTGCGACTGTGTGCAATATTCTGCTTTGAAGGAACAGTAGGCTCGGCGTATGTGTTTGTCAAGGAAACCACAAGTCGCACATGGCACATGCTGGACTAATAACATTCATCTTGTATCAATGAATTTGTGGTTCTTGGGTTTTTAGACCGGCGTCGTTGAGCGTTGAGACTTGACGTTTCGCTATACCATGAGTGAACGGCATCTTCAGAAGACACAGGCCTAAAACACAAAGAACCATAAATTTATTGGACGACGGCCGCGAAAGTCTTACACAGTACACCTTGTATCGAATTTATTGACTACTGAAGTTCTACATAACATAGGCTAGAGTTGGCGTTGTCGTATTTTGTTCTTAACGTTTCAGTGTGCTTCTGTCAAATCATACCTGTGTGAAGGGGCAGTTTTTACTCAGAATCTGATCAATGTTCACTAAAATCTCACTTGGAGCGCTGCCATTTTTTTGATATAATATAAAGCCTGCGTATTCAAATGGTTAATTTTGATGATCCACCGATCTGCCCACTCAATACATTATCCACCGCGAGTTCTAACCCTTCACAGACTTTGCCACCAGTCCACGAATAAGCTACAATTGCGGTGTCGTCATTTTAGAGATTGATTTCACATTTACATAGGACGTTATGTGTAAAAATTGAATATGAGATCGACCCAAGGACTAAATCCGGTATTAATGGACCGTAATGTTGATATCACGTTTTTAATTTTTATTGGAAATCGCTTCCTCCGCGAAATAATTTAAAGAGTTTTGGACACCAATATATGCGAAGGCCTTTTGAACTAATTTTTAGATATGTTTCTCATGCCACTCCTTATCCAGAGCTTTTGAAACAGAAACAGTATGCTAGTACTTGGATCTTTAGGCACTTCCGTTGGTTAGCCTCATTGCCTGCAACTTTTGCCTCTGCTTAGATCGAAACCCAAAATCATCGTCACAGCATCACCTTGGACTTGTATTACCCAGACAAGGCAGCAGAAATCGAACCCACTTTCATTGGGTTCACGACAACCCTCCAAAATTTCAAAGAATTTGAATAAAAAATATAAACGGTTAACACCCAGTAGTCATATTTTCAATTTAGAGATTTCATATCAGGGGGGCTTATAATCATACCAATCCCTATAAAAAGGTTAACGGAGATAGGAATATTTTGTGATGCTTCTTTCGAGGGTCTGATGGTTTGTATTATACTGGTCATTCTTCTATAATTTTTAAAGCTAGTTCGCATTTTTCCACTAATACAGACATCTTTTCGTAAATCTTCGGATAATTGTCCTTAACATCTTTTTCTCGGCTGTTTAGGTTCTGTCCCAAAAATGTTTTGAAATTTTTTTGGGTTAAGAATTCGCAATTTCGAGCAGGCCACATTTTCGATCGGAGACCATGAAATTTAGTATCGTTTTCAATATGCAGTTGAACATTTGTTCTGCCTTCGAACACTTGCAGTTTTGCTGTTACTGTTCTGTTGGCGTTTTTTTTTTGTTTTAGAGTGGACCCGGCTTAGAAGACTTAAGAATTATTTGCGGCATCTTACCTCTATCGACTGACCGGTTTAGCACTGATCACGTCCACGGATGAATTATTATTATACAGGGTGTGGCAACATAACTTATTTTAAAATGCGCGCCATTCAGTTGGTTGATGTCGTAGCGAAGCGCTAGTAGTCTCGTTTGAAAGGCGAAACTATAAAGTTTTGTCCAGACTTGGTCCAGTTCAGGTCCAGTTGCAATCATGGGTTGAAACAACAGTGCGGTCCGAGGTTTTGCCGTTGAAGCCTACCTGCTTCTCGAGCTGATGTTATGTGATCGCAACCCAGTGCGCCTTTCGGTATCACTTTGGCCCCTACCCAGACACTAAAACAATTGTTACGTTGGCTACTACGTTCAAACAAACTGCAAGTGTGACAAAATTGAATAGTTTCTCGGCCCATTAGATCATCTGAGAATATTGAGACAGTGCGAGCTTCATTGTTGCGATCACAACGGCGGCCTTCTGTGCTCAAACAGGCCTCTGCCCTTGGACTTTCACTCTGGGAGGAGAATTCTTCATGAAGATCTTCATTTCCGTCCGTGTGGCGACGACGATTGTGCAAGAACTTTAAGAACGTGACTTCGATTTTTGGAGGAACGCGTGTGAGGTTCTTCTGAAAGACGGTCCTGAGGACGCTAATGTTTTCTTTTAGCGATGAAGCCCGTTTTCATTTATGTGGATGTCAACAAACCTAAACATGGACTTCTGAGCTGACACCTATCCTCGAGAACTGCATCAAAATCCTTTACAGTCACCTAAAGTCGCAATGTGATGTGCAATGTTCTCAGATCGAATTTTTGGTCCTAGTTGTTTGAGGAAAATGAAGTCCCAGTTATAGTGAACTCGGTCCGATATCTAAACATGTTGCAGAAGTGTTTTTTCCCGCGGTTACCTGAGTTAGACTCAGGGGACATTAATTTGGTACCAACAAGACGGTGCAACAACACACACTTCAAGAGTATCGCTGTTTTGAGGGAACACTTCCCAGAGCGTCTCGTTTCAGTTAAAGCCGATTTGGATTTGTGATTTTTTTCTGAGATTTTTTTAAATCCCGAGTTTATGTTGACTGTCCAAGGATCCTACAAGATTTGAAGACAAACATCCAGGAAGAAATTGCCAGCATAACGCTGCTATGCTGTGAAGGATCATGTCATGACAAACGCCAGAAATAGGGTTACTCAGTGTATTGAGAATGGGGGACGTCACGTAACTGACTAAAATAAATGAAAAAATGAGTGTTATTAATTTTTGAAAAAAGGAAGTTATGCTGCCGCACCCATATGATATCTATATACCTTTTGTTTATTTTGCAATTATAAAAGATGTTTCGTTTTTGTTGTTTTTAAACCCCCCTCTGAACGATAATCCTGCGTACGCGCTTGATACGACCCAAAACTACAGTGAGTAAGTAATTACTGGATATTCCGCAGGATCATTCCAGTTTTCTTTCAACTACGTGGTTTTAGCACCTACTAACGCACAAGCCAAAATAGCCATACATTTACTTTCATGAATGAAAGATGTCAACCCACCTACAGACACTAATATAAATTGACATTGTCTTTATTCGGAGTGAAAACACGCTCATTTTTACTAACACACTTATTCGACATAAATAAAATATAGACCAATTCACATTTTTACTGTTTCATGTGTGCACGCAACCATTATAGAGATCAACCAACTAATACAAATTGTCGGAATTACCATTAGTTCTTGAGACTCAATCTCATTAACTTTGCTTGGCTAGTTCAAATGCCAAATACTGAAATTTATCGGCCTACTATACGGAAATGTCACTTTTCATTATGCTTCACAGCGAGCATTGTTAAAATAAGATATTTAATTATACATATATGATTGTTTAATATATATTATCACGCACCTCATGCACAAACTACACCTTACGTCTACGTCTACGATAAGTATAGCAGCGCTTCCTGAATAAGTGCATCTGTGCACCTGCAAAAAATATTGAAATGGTGTAATTTTTGAAATAATTTCATCATAGTATGTATAGACCTGAGTCTAGACTGGGCTAGAGATGACAACAGATCATTGAAGAAAATCCCCGTTGAATTCAGTCTTCAGACATCGATGACGTACCTGATTCAAATAAAATCAAGCTTGACTTCATTGCAGCCTGAACCATGCACAAGCTTACACATACACAGCGTTTATGTTGATATACGTGCTAGGTTGAATACTATTGAGGCGTTCATATTCTTTCACCTAAGAAAGCCATTTGTGCATATAAATTGTCATGCAAACTTGATAACAAAACAGTACAACACAGCACCTGACACCGCTGGTAACTTTGTCATCGACAACGAGGTAGACAACGATGATAATATAGTAGTGTTGTGGTTGCGAAGACTGAGTGGTAGATATAGGGTTTTTTGGTTAGCCAGAGTTGATTGTTTCAGTTAGTCGGTTTTTGTGTTAGGTATAGTTGTTCACTATCACTCTTTCTTTGTTTTATGTATCGGAATTGTATTTTATTTTCATGCTGTTTGTATTAACGACACTAATTTGTTAACCTTTTCTCTCAAAAACCTCATATGTCCATGTATTTTTTGTATTTTTTTCATATGTGTTTCACAATAAAATAATCACTGCTTGTGAACGATGTGTCTTATACACTTTTACTTCTACCAGATATGGCAATAAATCAATCTAATCAAAGTTTTACATGCTGGGAAGTTTTTTTTCATTTTCCCAAATATGTTAGTTTTGGACTAATGACGTTTTTCCGATAAACGCCTCTATTAGTTCTAGCCTAGGCTTTTTCAAGAGTTCTTGTGTCTTGTATTCTAGGGTATCTTCAACGTGAAAGGCTGAAAGAGGTTGAACTTTCATATTGTCTGCAGTTGAGGTCTCCATGGTTCAGTCCTACTCCTTTTATATGATTGGTCAGGCTACAATATCCTGCGAAGAGCACAGTTGTTCAGTCCTTCAGCCATTTTGGAACAATTTGATTAAATGTTTCCCATCTCTGCAGTCAGTCATCAAGTCATCTGCATTTTTATTGCCAACGATACCGGAAGTCTATGTTCTGCCCAGTTTGCTTAGTTATTGTTAAAGTGACCAAACTAGTGCATACGTCACTTACTTCAGGCTAATAAGGTTTTTCCGTGATTCTCATTTATCCAGCAATCTGACAAGTTTTTTGAGTCATATTTACATATAAGAACGAAACCTAACTGTTTGCTGGGTGAGCTTTTTGGCAAATAAAAGTTATAAACAAATAAAAGCTACAAATGACAAATTTTGTCTTACCCTGGTCTGATTACCAGTAGATGGTGTTGAATTGTGTGTCTAAGACCTCACTTAAGTAGATGCCTTCAGCTGCAAAATGGTGGTTTTTAGATTTTGAAAAATTTATTTATTGATTATAAAATTACGAAAAACCGACAATAATTAATGAGACGTAATTTTACAATAACTGAACAGCAATGAAACCAAACATTCTGATGCACAAAGATGGGTCTTTTAATGCAGAATATGACTTCAAAATTTAAGTAGGATTCATTAAATAGTCAAATTATTAAATATTCTGATTGGGATTTAAAAAAAAGATATTTCGAAGCGTTCAAAGACTTCTAAAAATTTTAAACGAAAACTTTGAATATTTGATGACTTTGTGGTTCTTGGGTTTTTAGGCCGGCGTCGTTTAGTGTTAAGGCTTGACGTTTCGCCACCACGAGTGGATGGCATCTTCAGAAGCTATTTCACTTCGGCGACTTCCAGAATACTGATGGCTGGTGGATCAGCATCTGTATTTAACCTGTTAACGGTGACGTGGCCCAACCAGGTAGCGTTGGTAGCCCCGCCCCCTCGCGATATGACAGTGGCTTCAGGTCCTTTAGGATGGGTACACATGTTCGGTTGACTTTCTGTATTTCTTCTTTCCTATTGATGTTATTATGATGTTTTTGTATTTCGATAGCTTCTCTATGGCATACTATGAAGATGTTGCGGCAAGGACCTGAGTTTCTTCAAACTTGATCCTGTGACTTCCCTCCTTAATCGCATGTTCGGCTACCGCTGATTTGTACGGCTAGCCGCAATTCTTGTGTTTATCGATCGCTTGGTTTTTCCTATGTATCCACTCCCACCTGTGCATGGTATGCGATAAACCCCCGGTGTTGTGACTGGGTCTCTTTTATCCTTTACCGTTCTCAAATATTCCTGTAGCTTTCTTGTGGGTTTGTAGATGGTCTTCACGTTTTCCTTTTGTAAAATTTTTCATATTCTGTCCGTTATTCCAGGCACATAGGGTAGAAAACCTTTTGCTATCGGTTCAGGTTATTGTCCTATTTCTTCTCATTGTTCTTGTTATTTCTTTTTCTGTATAACCGTTTGTCTTAAAAGCGTTCTTTAGGAGCTCCAGTTCGGTTTCGTGTTCCTCTGGTTCGCACACTTTTCTAGCCCGTTCTGACAAAGTTCTAATAATTCCGTACTTCTGAGATGGGTGGTGATTTGATTCTTTATGTAAGTACCGGTCAGTATTAGTTGATTTTCTATATACCTCGAGTTATTCTAATGTAGTTTTTTTTCTTGTTAGAAGAACATCAAGGAAGGCCAGTTTTTTATTTTTTCTACCTCATGGATGTCTTCATGCACGCTGTTCAGGTGTTCTAGAAATTCTTCTAGATTTTCCCTTCCGTGGTTCCAAACGACAAACGTATCATCCACATATCTGAGCCATATCTTGGGCTTGTATTGAGCGCTTTTCAAAGCTGCCTGTTCGATCTTCTCCATTACGAGGTTCGCTACTACTGGGCTTAGAGGGCTTCCCATGGCTACACCTTCAATTTTTTCGTACATGTTGGTATCCCAGACGAAGTACGTGCCTGAAAAGGTTTGTCTTGTCCTCTGGAAATATATTTTTGATGACACCTTGTGAACAAAGACACAACGTGGAAGCTCACCAGCATGTCGGATTTTTCAGCTGTATATCCTTGATTTTCGAAATTAAATGGGCTGAGTCCTTGATATACCTACGAGTCGGTTTTTCCAACGTACGGCTATAACAATGTAGTTAAGTGTTTTGCTAATTCTTAAGTAGGCGAACCTATTGCGTTAACGATCGGGCGAAGTGGAACGTTGGGCTTGTGAATTTTTGGCAATCCATAAAGTCTAGTTGTCAGTGCTTTTGCTTACCTTCTGCTTGGTTTCTTCATCGAGGCTTGAATTCTTCACCAACTTCTTAGTTTTTCTTACTATGGTCTTGGTCGGGTCTTTTGTTAGAATGCGATAGGTGCCTGGAATTAACAATGCTTTTATTTTATTTTATAGCCTTTAATGTCCCATCACCACTGTGGCGTTGGCCTTATCCGCAGGCAGAACATCGCAACCTTGGAAATTAACAGATCTCGATCCAGAAAACCTTCTTACCAAAAGCAAAACATCCTAAACATGATAATTTCTCTGTTTGTGAACCATGGAAAATGGCTCTTCTACTCCTTTTGATAAATGCACATATAGTTTGATATTCTGCGCTGTTACAGTAATTATTATAATATCACGTTGTTTGTGGAAAAGTAAACTGTGCCATATAAGTTTGATTTGAATACGAAGTGGTCTGAATACTGCGTATTCAAGAAATTATCCGTATGTTGTACGTACTTACTAATTATGTACCTACTGCATAGTCGTTAATTGTACGTATCTAGTTTAGATATCGGCATGATTTTGATTTGTTTCTTAAAAAGTACTTTTTCTAAATTGGTACGACAGAGATTTAGCAAATAAGCGGTTTTTATGTTTTACCTTCTGAAGTATTCACTTGCGCCAATTCAACGTTTCGAATATATGTGTTTACTTTATCGATATGTTTTCTCTTCAGGGTAGAAAAACGAAAACCTAAAGGTCCGTATAATCTGTGAATCTTTTTTACAATAAATATACAGGGTGTCCAGTTAGTGTGTAATTCTTCGATATCTCACAAGGTATACCTGATAGAAGAAAATGTCGAATAAAAAAGTTATTTGGTTACTCATGACGCATATTCTAAAAATATTTTGAAATATACAGGGTGTTGCGAGAAAGTAGGATAGTGATCATAAATATTTTTGGCATTGGTTGCGACGTTGCCAAGTTATAATTTATTTTCTATTAATTTCCGGATTTGCAAGGTCGCAAGTAATACGTCCAAATTGATATATTCCTTTAACTTTTCTCAATAATATCATACAGCCAGTTACTTAAATATTAAGTGGAGATTATTTTGGATGTTACCAGCAATTTGTATTTACAGGGAGTTTTTGGCAGAATTTTAAATGACTGCAAATTGAAGGTCATTTTACTTTGTTTTTTTAAATTTAACACCCTGTATTTTTTATTTTAAATCGAAATATCTACTAATAACCTATCTCGATTTGTAATATTTTTTTTAGCGTTTGCGACGTTGTCAAGTAATAAATTATTTTTCCAAATTTTTAAACAAATATCCCCGATCTTAATTTATTTTAAATAGAATCCTCTACTCATTTTTATTGCAATGAATTGCGCATGTCGAATTTAGTAAGATCTCCAATTTCAAAATTTTGTTTCTATTAGTTACCATAAATATGGCATTCCATTCAAAATTATGACGTAAAATTGGTAAACCTGACAACACTGATGTTAGCGTTTTTGAAGTCTGTATGTTCAAAAACCCCCAATTATCTCGGTAACGGTTTACACGATGTTCAGTAGTTTTGGAGTATGGGTGATTTGCAATATGGTCGATCTTACGATGGTATTTACAATGCTGTCACATCAACCTTTTTTTTCGAAAAATAATAAGCTTTAATATTTCAAATGGATGACCATGTGTATTTCTTACTTTTTGAAATCCTTGAAAAATATCTAATGATATTTTGTTTCTAGAACATTCCATATACCAAACGGTCATAATTTTGGAGTTATAACTAAATTTACATTGCATCCGCCTAAGTTAAAATAACTATTATAAGAACGATAAGAACAGTTGAGCAGTCAAGCATGTTGTTGTAAAATGTACTGCAATGTTTCAAGGATTGCATGGCTTGTTGTTGTCGAAATAAACGGATAAAAGTTTGCGCAACTGCTGTAACCGCCTTCACACTATGTTTGTTTAAGTTGTCTTATTTTAACTTAGGTGGATAAATGCACATTTAGCTGTAACTAGGAAGCTATGGCATTTGGGTATTGCGAATATTTGACAAAAGTATTTTTCAAAGCTTCAAAAATAAAAGAATATACAGCGCGACCCATTTGCAATAAAAAACTTCATTTAATTTTCTGAAAACCGAAAGATATGACAACAATGTAATAGCTGCCATAAGATTGGCTGTATTTGAAAACCCTTATACCCCAAAACTCATGAAAATCGTGCAAACCATATCCGAGATAAATGAGGCGTTCCCATATATCTGTACTTTTTTACTTCCCACACCGATGGATTCTGATGAAATTTGGGCGGTAGCATGATGTGGGGTCGTAGTAGGTAATGCTGCTATCATTTTGAAAATCGGTGCATGGGCGGCGACGTAATTAGTAAAAAACAAAAAATTTCAAATATTCCTTAAACTTCGTTTTTAGGTGTTCCTGATCATTTTCTACTTTTTTTTTGGGAGGGAGTAAAATTTGGGGTGGTTGGGGGGTGGGGGGTTGTAAAATTTAAAAATTTGTTGAATTAATAATATACTGATCTGTGAAGGAAGACCTATCGACATAAATAACAAACATTTTTAGGTTCATCCGTACATTGCCTTGCATATTACAGAAACCAAAGGACGCAAAGAATTTATTTTTTCTGGTGTGAACATACGACTATTGCTTTAGATCGTTGTGTAAGCTATTGAATTGGTTTTAATGAAATTTTGACACAGTATTACTACCGTGGCAAGGATGGAAAATGCGTATGGTTTCTATAAATGCCAGTGGCGGCGCAGAAATAATAAAAAACAAAAAAGATAAAAACAGCTCAAACTTCGTTTTAACGCGTTTTAGAGGTTCCTGATCATTTTCTACCTTCTTTGAGTGGGTGTGAAATTGGGAAGGTTGGTGGGTACGGGCTTGAAAAACTTAAAAATTTGTTATAGTCATAATAGGCTGTCCACTGACCTGTGAAGGAAGACCTAGCGACATAAATCACCTTTTTAGGCCAATCCGAACATTGCCTTGCCTATTATCGAAACTAAGGGACAGAATTTTCTGTGTACATAAGAGTATTTATTGCTTTAGATTGTTTTGTATTTTGTAACGTGGAAACTACTAAATTGATTCTAATTAAATTTTGACACAGTATTATTACCGTGGTGAGGATGGAAAACGCGTATGGTTGATTGTTAGAAATCGTGTCAGTGGCAGCGTACCAATAACAAAAAACTAAAAGTATGAAAACAGCATAAACTTCGTTTTTAGATGTTTTAGGGGTTCCTGAGTATTTTTTACCTTGTTTTTCGGAGGGGGTAAAATTGGGGTGGTTGGGGGTGGGGGTTGTAAAAGTAAAAAAATTGTTGTATGTATAATAGACTGTCCATTGACCTGTGAGGGAAAGACCTAGTGACATAGCACAATTTTAGGCGGGGGAGCTGGATATGATTTTGTTGCAAGGGGATCTCAGACTATAGCTTCATGCTATGGGAAAATAATAGACTGGTATCACCGTACTGCGTGGGAAGTATGTACTGAGTCAATCAACTTGACTTCATTTTTTATATTGAATTTGAGATGAAATTCGGCAAGATTTGCTGTGGAGCAGTAAAATCAGCGAGCGCCGAGCGAGTGAGAAAGATATAGCAATGAGAGCGAACCTTAGAGAATCTTTCTTGTTATCTATGTTCCATGCCCTGGTGCATATACTGAAGAAAAGAAAGTATATTTTCAACCCTCGGCCAAATTGTTGTCCCCTATTTATTCGACGTTTTCAGATTTTGTGAGGAAAACAGACGTTTTATGATATAATTCTGGGAAATGTGGTGGGAAATATAAAGAGGCAGTTTAGCAGCACTACACTAACGCCTTCACTGTTAAGTTAAATAGATATTTACATAAATAAATTAAATATAAATCAATTTTTTTCAGTTGTGCTAGCTGTCTATGCAGCACGAAATTATTTCAAACAAATGAATATAAATGTTAACTCACAATCATAAAATTGTTGCATTACAACTGCTTACTGGTATAATACTGCAATTATCTAAGGATAGCGATATAATAGATCAATGAAATGATAAAAAACCATACGTGTTTTTCAGATTGTTTAAATAACTAGTGCATTTCCTAGACACTTACATGACCACTTATTATTTACTCGGTCATTGTTTACATTAGCAATCCTCCCATTGCACATTTTCACGGATTTGGCCTAAAAGTAAATCCGAGCAAGCTTGGCGTGTAAGTATGGCTGGACATGCAAAGCCGTCGAGTGTATAAAAGCGTTCAGCTGATCAACAATATCTCATTTGCAATAATGAGATCCGTCAAGTGTTTTTTCAGTCTAGCAGTTTTAGTTTTAATAGCAGACGTGAAGTGCCAGAGCAGTGACAATAGAACTGAAAGTGACAAAACAGTGGTAGACGATGTATTGGAGAATTGTGGTGGATTTAGCTTAAGGTAATGTCAGTTAAATTGTTTGAGGCAATGACGCGTAAGCGTAACCTTAGTGTCGAGAAAGAATTTTAAGCTCAAATTTTTCATAAACTGCCCAGCAAAAACAGATGACAGTATTTTTTGTGTTATCTAAAAAAAAACAAAAATGTTTCCATCAAGTTCCGACCAGTTTTGTCACGATATTTTCATTTTCAATCGGTACGCACAAACCGCTTGTAGATTTCGGATGACGATTTTTTGGAACATTAGCTGGTAGGTGTACTAAAATGCACCTCATTTTCATTCAGTTACTTACGATTTCTTTTTCACTTTTTAACACCCCTCCCTCTATCTCCAATCCCTCCCATTTTGGTGTTATGGTGCAGTAACAAAAAGGTTTTTAAACTGCCCCTATAACTCAAATACCAAGCGTCATCCGGTTTTTTTCTCGACACTAAAATTAGGCGTCATTGCTCTGAATAAAGATTTTATCAGTAGTGAGAACAGTTTATTGCATGAATGAGCACAGATAATTCATAAGGAAACAGAAATATATCTTGGGTTGTTCCTATGATTTATTGCGCTTCACTGATGATGGATGTTAAATTAAATCACACTCATTGGAATTAACCAAGATTGTTTAAGGTTTCAAACTTTCAACTGCCTATTTATATTACTTCCAAATAAGTTCTAGGTATAAATTAATATCTCAGAAATATAATGTTTCATGTCTTACGAGAAGTTAATATAATAAGTTAGTGTAAGTTCAAGGTATAAATGAAAGAGAACATTGACTGGATTCTCTCCTAGAGCAAATTAGGTCAATCAGATTCACGGGTTACTGAAGAATTAGAAATACATTCATAATACAACTCCACATAGGCCGATTCCTTTAACTTCTTCTTATAATAATTGATATGTGCTTGAGAATAGAGACTCACATTTTACATTAGCCAGATTTCTAGACGTGTTCAGTTTACGTAGATTTTAATGTTTTTCACCACTAAAAATCGCATACAGGGAGAGTATGCCAAAAGTCATGAAATATATTTTCTTTTTCAAAAATTTATTGGACACATTGGTACAAGGACAAGGTGTTAATATTCCTCAAAGTAATCACCTTTAGCATCTACACATTTGTCACATCGGCTTTCCCATAGCTGGTAAGTCCCCTCGCAAGCCTCAATGGCATCCTTATTTTAAAAGCATAGTCACTGCTTTTTGGATACCCTAAGGCCCGATTTTATCAATATTCGCATTTTAACAAAGACTTTGATCAATCAGTGCAGCCCATTCAAGAACATGTATCTGTCAAAGTACTCTGAAAATTTTTGAATTCTCTTGAAGTTTACATCAAAAAGGTCAAAAATGACATGCTTTATGTACAATCGACCATAGTGAACTATCTAGTATCTTTTACAGTCTGATCTTCCATCTTAAATCGGTGAAAAATTGCGTTTTCTTGTTTATGAAATAATTTAGCAATTGCTTATCTGAACCAATCAGATTCCACAAAAGCAGTACATTTGATCACTGGATTGTTGGTCTATCAAATGATAATGATGACAAGAAATTCAAATTACTGCATTATTTGGATTAAACAATAATTTATTATCGATAATAGTTATAAATACATGCAATATACCTTTGTATTATAGTAAAAAGTGGTAAAAATAACATTTTGTTATATTTCACAAAGCTAAACACAGTACTTAACTGTTGCCTAAGTTTGCATGTTCATGAACGGCGAAGCTCGCGGGCTCCGGGCTGTTGTATAACCTTATTTTTTGTAAACAAGGAACCCGTCGTATAACTCGTACCTATAGTTATACGTATAGTTATACGAAGTGAATCAGCCTGATTCACCTTCTGACTGATTAAATCAGGTGCTTGATATAGTTTTGAGAGAAAGGGAACAACTAGCAGGAGCGATTTTTTTCATATGCATGCCTTACCATGTGTTTCTCATAGTACCTATTTGTGCTAAAGTGCCTTTTATCATCCTCTGAAAATATTTTTATAAGAAGGTCTATAACAAACGTGCATCCAGTATAATATGGAAGATTCTTCATAAAAAGTATGTATTCGTCTATAATCTAACTGACTGACTGTGGTGGGATTATCAATTATTAAATAAGGTTGCTGTGATTGATATTACTTTTATGATTCTGTTACAAACTATCGCAGTTTGCAATTAGTAATTATGCAATAATTTATTATAATAACGATTTTGATCCATGAATTATAGAAAATTTTCGATAGAAGTGCCATCCAGGTTTGACGTTTCGTTTCCAATACTGATAAAATACTATTGGATAATACTTATTAACATAGCCCTCAATACCCAATAGAAAGATTTTGCTAAACAACACCCAATAGAAAAGCTTTATCAAAGCCATTGTTAAAATATGCATGTTAATAAATCGGGCCTAATTTTGTAATAACGGATTCCTTTGAGTTCATTCTTCACTCTCGGAACAAGCCAAATATCGGACGGAGCAAGAATAGGTCTATAACTATAAGGCATCTGCGGCATCGTTGCCACGTTGTGGAAATGGAAATGGAAAGATCATATATAAGTTTTATAACAAAACTGTTTTTGTTTTCTTTTTTTCGCAATAATTCAAAATTTATATCAAAATAAAAATGGGTTTTTGGAACCAGTACCGAAAACACGCCGTCGACTCCCGAGCCGTGTGACGTCACCATGGCGGTCAGGATGCTCCTTTGGCCAACGACGTCCTACTCCGATACTAGATTCTAGATTCCCAACCAATCGCGAAAATACGTACTGGTAAACTGGTAACTAGCGGATATTTGTTGCAATACAGTCGACAAATGAAGCTTGCAGCTCGAGATGAAGTCTAAGATCGAAATAAATATGTTTTTGAATGTTTGAAGTTGAAGTCAGATTACAGATTGCAGTAAGTACCTAGTCAAATATGTTTCGTTGAAAAGATCTCCTCAATAAAGGATGGCACAGTGGTTAGAGAGTCCGGTAGTGTTACTTGTTACGCACATTTTTCCTACGATCAACATAAATATGTGTTTGAATCAAATTTTGTTAGACATATTACTTGGACTACACAGTACTTTTTATGAAAATTTAATTGTTAAGCGTCATTGCCCAAAGTTAAATAAATAATAATACCAAGTGATAAACAAGTTTGAGTTACTTTTTTTACATTAAAAAACTTTAAAATGGATGAATTTTCATAAAAACTTAATAAGCACTGTGCAGTGCAAGTAATATGTCTAACAAAATTTGATTCAAACACATATTTATGTTGGTCGTAGAAAAAATGTGCGTAACAAGTGCAAAAAGCACATCAATCAATTTTTTGATAAAAAAAATAAAAAAAAGTTGGAAGGCCTGCAACAAATATCCACTAGTTACCAGCTTACCAGTACGTATTTTTGCGATTGGTTGGGAATCTAGAATCTAGTATCGGAGTAGGACGTCATTGGTCAAAGGAGCATCCTGACCGCCATGGTGACGTCACACGGGTTCGGGAGCTGTCGGCGTGTTTTCGGTACTCGATTCAAAAACCCATTTTTATTTTGATATAACTTTTGAATTATTGCGAAAAAAAAAAGAAAACGAAAACAGTTTTGTTATATAACTTATATATGATCTTTCCATTTATCACAAAAAAAATATATTTTTTTCTTGATTCAAAACCTCAATTGTTTGAATTTATTTTGCTGTGTAGTGTGCCAACTATTTTCAATTCAGGCTCAAATTCCGGGCATTTTAACGGTTTTTGTGATTCCGCCTGGACAAGAAATAAAGCTCTAATTTTCCGGACATGTTGGATTTTTCGGACGAATGGTCACCCTACGTTTCGGCCATCTCTATGGCCTTTATTAAATTTCAATCTTTGACAAAAAATCAATTTTGAAAATGGGATATTATTTGACAGATAATCCAGGAAACAGGTTTTGTTCTATGCTAACTAGCTTCTTAACTATCAGTGATTTTGATATTTTAAAGAACACAGTGTTGCATTTGCCTTGCTGATAAATCCAAAATGAAAGCTGCGTTTTAGTATTAGGTTATGATCCAACAACGAACCATAAGGAAATCATTATTTTATTTATTACATTTTTTTAGTGTATCCTGCGTATCAAACCAGGTGTCGAAAAAAATTGAACGAGCACTGAATAAGAATATATCAACATCATTAATAGATGGACTAAGATTTATCAGAAATGACCAGAAGGTAGACTTAAGACAAGCAAGAGCACTTCAGGGTTTCGAGAGGCTGACTAACGCTATCTCAAACTTCATCAGTACACATACGATTACTTTGGACTTTGCTGAAGGTAAATGTATTGTATTGCATATTTTGTGAAAATAAAGCATACGTATCAGAAAATACCGAGACTGGAGCTACAGTATAACAATTTATTTAAAAATCTGTAACAACTGTGCTTCAAAGTAGTCTCCATTCTGTTCAATGCACTTATTGACTTATCCACTTGTCATTAAATTTTGAGGAGCCACTCATTGATAGTCTGTTTAGTATATCCATCATAGAGACTCAAAATGTTTTTTTCTTCAGGAAAGAAATATAAGTCAAATAGAGCATGAATTTTGCTTTTAAGGGTTCTCGAGGTACAATTAGAATGGTACTCCCAGTTACTCTATGATCTCTATGTACAATGTTACGATTACCGAATGAAAATTATGTTATTAATCAGAATATGTTTCTTAACACACACCAACAGGTTTACCTGAAAAAAAAAATCATAGCTATATTTAATTTAAATTATAAAAGAATATTTTCAAAAATTCACTGTAGAGGATCCCAAGAAAAGATCGACCTTCTGCGATCGGCTTACCGAATGAAAATTATATATTTTATCAATTAAAATACGTTTATGAAAAAATTTTCATTACTACATTAATTTGATTTAAATTGTAAATTGTTTTTTAAATTAATTGATTTCACTTGGGATTCTCTACAATGAATTTTTGAAAATATTTCTTTTATAACTCGCATTAAGTATAGCTATGCACATTTTTTCAGGCAATCGGTTGGTTGGATTTAGAAACATATATTAAATATACTTCTCATTCGATAATCAGATCAGTGAGGTCGTTTGTGCTTGGAATCCTCTGCAGTGAATTTTTGAAAAATACTTGTTTTATAATTTAAATTAAATATAGCTGTGAATTTCTTTTGGGTAAACCTAATGATGGGTGTATATTTTATTTAATTGAATATAATTTTTATTCGGTAAGCAGGTCACTGAAGGTCGATTTTACCTGGGACCCTCTATAGTGAATTTTTGAGAATATTTTTGATAACTGAAATGAAATATAGCTATGAACATATTTTTATGTAATCCTGTTGGTGTGTGTGTTTTGAAACATATTTTGTTTGACCATATAATCTTCATTTGGTAATCATATCAGTCAAGGTCGATTTTATTTGGGATGCTCTACAAAGAATTTTTTAAATATTTTTTTATGATTTAAATTAAATATAGCATTGATCATTTTATTTTAGGCAACCCTGTTGTGGGATTTTGCAAGCATATTTTAATTGATAAAACATAATTTTCATTCCAAAAAAAAAACAGCTGGGCGAAGGTCAACCTTATATGGGATCCTCTACTAACACTTTTGGGTCAATTTTCATGCCCCATCCGAATTTCCACGATAATCCAGGAGTTCCATTTAGATTTGAAACCTTTTTTTAAACACTCTAAGATCAAATTTGAGGTCATAGGCTGGTTCTTTTTTTGGAATACATTTTGACAAACACGGTTTGTATGTTTATTCGGGTTGCTTCTACCAGACGCCACTTACCATTATTTCTATAAGCAGCTGTCCATTAACTAAAATGCGTTTCTTCTCAATACAATTTTATTACTAACACATCCTTTCGACAGGTAGATCAGAAGATGTGGGTACCGCTCGAGGGGCTGGGAGAAGCGGTGAAGGTGGTGGAGGGGGTCACGGGGGAGGGGGACATGGAGGAGATCATGGAGGTGGAGGTGATGTTTCTTTCTTCAACCATAAGGAAGTCAAGAAAGAAAAGAAGTATTACCAGTATGCGTTCTTGGTACTTCTGGGCATTTTCGGATTGACTGGGCCTATAGTCATGAAAGTTATAGGAATAATGGCCGCAAAAGCTTTGATGGCAGCAAAAGCGGCATTGATCATAGTTGGAGGAGTGGCTTTGAAGAAGATTTTTGAGCATCGTCACGAGAAACCCCAGGTTAGTGTCGAATTCCTAAACCAAAAAAATGCGTCATGCAGCGGTCATATCTATATTTAGTACCAAAATTATATAAACTTCCACCTTTCGATATAAAAAACTTATTTACAAACCGATTCAAAAAGACTCTACGGGAATGGATAACTTCTTCAACAAGAAGTGAAATTCATGAATTCATTGAAGATGCACAAAATTATTAATTTTTAATACTTTTTAAGATTCTTACATATTCATCTACATATTTTGAAAATCTTGTATATGTGTGTATGTTGAATTTGTACAACTACGCATTCAATTGATCCATGTCCTTCTACGCAAATTTCAGTATTTATTTACTTTTTTTTTGTTTTCCAAATTTTGTATCTTACGAGTAAATAAATTACTATTACTCTATTACTTTGGACCAAGTAGTAGCGGTATTATTCATCTTGTTTTTAAGTTTAAAAATTCGATAATGGATTGAGATGATTTAGTCGCTGCTATATTTTTAAAATAGCGCGTTTTTTCGTTTCTTACGTTTACCCTTCAGTAGAACTTATACATAAAGGGTGAGTTTTTAGTAGGTACTGGATGGGTCCATAACTCTATTACTATAGAAGGTAGCGTAAAAAGGTGTATGCAAAAGTCGTAGGCAAGGATATGTTCCTTGCTCACAAAATACTTTGATATATACAGGGTGATTCATAACTACGTGGTGATGCAAACCTGGATTTGTTTTGAATGAGACAACCTATATATTATCCCATATTTAGATTCTACTAATGATCTCCATTCTAACAATGTCAGGTATTGTAACCTTATACAGAGTATTTCAAAAGCTTTGACCATTTTTATATCTAAATCGCTGCCAAATGAACGTACTGTATATCAAAAAGTAATAATTAAAAAAAAATTGTTTTCTTCATGCCAAGATAAAAGATATCCTGTAATTGTCTGTTATTTTAAATGTAACACCCATTATATACCATAAACCAAAATGGGCATTCCCATTTGAAAAAATCAAGTTATCTGCGATTAAATTTTCCTTAACTAATCTACTGATTTCTCCAACCATAAAAAGAATTCATGTTTATCCTTCTAATCTAAGATGACGCGTTTCATGTTTGATCATACCGCAAAGTCACGGCCTTCTAGGTTTGATAATCCCTGCGATATTCAATTTTACTTCCCACACCGATAGGTGAGGGGAGTATTGTGATCGCGAAAATTTTCGATTTTGAGATAATACGCTTTTTGAGCGTTTTATGATGTCTACATAACGAAAATCCACGTCACTCATTTCCGTTGGTCTGTCTGTCTGTCTGTCGGTCTGTCTGTCTTTCTGTCTGTCTTTCTGTCTGTCTGTCTGTCTGTTTGTCTGTCGCTTTCTTCTAGCCTCGTAATCTCAGCAGCCGCTGCATGGATTGTGATGAAATTTGGGCAGCGATATGCTGTGGGGTCGTAGTAGGTAATGTTCCTATAATTTTGAAAATCGGTGCATGGGCGGCGGAGTAATTAGCAAAAAACAAAAAAAAATTAAATATTGCTTAAACTTCGTTTTTATGCGTTTTAGGGGTTCCTGATCATTTTTTACTTTTTTTTGGGTGGGGGTGGAATTGGGGTGGTTGGGGGGTGGGGTGTTGTAAAATTGAAAAATTTGTTGCTTTCATAATAGACTGTCCACTAACCCATGAAGGAAGACCTAGCAACATAAATAACTTTTTTAGATCCATCCGAACATTGCCTTGCCTATTACAGAAACCAAAGGACAGAATTTTTTCTGGTGTAAACATACGAGAGTATTGCTTTAGATCTTTCTATATTGTGTTACAAGGAAACTGTTGAATTGATGTTAACGAAATTTTGACACAGTATTACTACCGTGGCGAGGATGGAAAGCGCGTATGGTTTTTATAAATCGTGCCAGTGGCGGCGCAGAAATAATAAAAAAAGTAAAAATATAAAAACAGCTCAAACTTCGTTTTAGAGGTTTCTGATCATTTTCTGCTTTTTTTTGGGTGGGGTGAAATTGGGGTGGTTAGGGGGTGGGGGGTGAAAAACTGAAAAATTTCTTGTATTCATATTAGGCTGTCCACTAGCCTGTGAAGGAAGACCTAGCGACATAAATCAACTTTTTAGGTCCATCCCAACATTGTCCTAGTCTATTACGGAAACTAAGGGACGTAGAATTTTATGTATACATACGAGTATTGCTTTAGGTCATTTTGTATTTTGTAACGTGGACACAGCTAAATTGATTCTAATGAAATTTTGACACAGTATTACTACCGTGGCGAGGATGGAAAACGCGTATGGTTTTTATAAATCGTGCCAGTGGCGGCGCAGAAATAATAAAAAAAGTAAAAATATAAAAACAGCTCAAACTTCGTTTTAGAGGTTTCTGATCATTTTCTGCGTTTTTTTTGGGTGGGGTGAAATTGGGGTGGTTAGGGGGTGGGGGGTTGAAAAACTGAAAAATTTCTTGTATTTATAATAGGCTGTCCACTAGCCTGTGAAGGAAGACCTAGCGACATACATCAACTTTTTAGGTCCATCCCAACATTGTCCTAGTCTATTACGGAAACTAAGGGACGTAGAATTTTCTGTATACATACGAGTACTGCTTTAGGTCATTTTGTATTTTGTAACGTGGACACTGCTAAATTGATGCTAATGAAATTTTGATACAGTATTACTGCCGTGGGGAGGATGGAAAACGCGTATGGTTTTTATAAATCGTGCCAGTGGCGGCGCAGAAGTAATAAAAAAACTAAAAACAAAAAGACAGCTCAAACTTCGTTTTTAAGCGTTTTAGAGGTGCCTGATCATTTTTTGCTTTTTTTTGTGTGGGGGTGAAAACGAGGTGGTTGGGGGGTGGGGGGGTTGAAAAACTGAGAAATTTCTTGTATCCATAATAGGATGCCCACTAACCTGTGAAGGAAGACCTAGCGACATAAATCAACTTTTTAGGCCCATCCGAACATTGCCTAGCCTATCACGGAAACTAAGGGACTTTTTATTGCTTTAGATCTGTTTGTATTTTGTAACGTAGACATTATTAAATTGACTCTAATTAAATTTTGACACAGTATTATTACCGTGGTGAGGATGGAAAACGCGTATGTTTGTTAAAAATCGTGTCAGTGACAGCGTACATAGCAACAATCAAAAAACTAAAAGTATGGAAACAACTCAAACTTCGTTATTAGATGTTTTAGGCTGTCCATTGACCTTTGAAGGAAGGACCTAGCGGCATAAGACAATTTTAGGGGGGGGGGAGGCTGCCGATGATTTGGTTGCAAGGGGATCTGAGACTAAAGCTTCATGCTATGGGAAAATAATAAACTGATATCACAGTAAAGTGTGGGAAGTACTGAGTCAATCAACTTGACTCCATTTTTTATTTCATTGTAATATGCTGCCTTTCAAACTCGTCAATTAGCTGCAAAACAATTTTCTCTGCTTCACTCCATAGCTAAGCATAAAAATACCAACAAACACGACGAACGTCCAAAACTGCCGTATTGCCCATATTTACCGAACACCGCCGAACGAATAAAATCTCTTCGCGCAAGTCTCGTTTACCGACAAACCTCCAAAAATGTTTTGCTCGTTCTGTTCTGCTCGGCGAATTTGATACAGCGCGCGCGGCGCGTTTGGTTCGTTCGGAGTGTTTTGTTGTAAGTGGATACCCACCTTTATGCGTACACAGTGCACTTATATAGTGTGCGGATGCCCATATTGAAGTGTCTCCCAAATTGAACTTTTGCCGTTTTTGTTACTTCCCCTAAAACTTGGCAATGTTTCCCTCTAGTATTCGGCACTGCAAACTCATTAGGCAATTTCCTAACATACTGCATTGAACCAATAATTGTATCAAATTATCATGACTTATTTACAGGTTCGAGTCACGACGGTACCACTACATCACGAAAGTGAGGAGGACCACTACCACGACTTCGAGTATGAACACGACCATGACAGATTTGGATATGCATCCAATCATATTCCGCATGGAGATGGATTCGCTGCTAAAATGGAGACCAATAATCCGTACTCAGCTTACTATGCTGTCAATAGTGTAGATAACGACTTCGCCCCAATATATTATGGCACACCATACAAACCAAAAAATCTTTCCAAGGCTAGGTAGAAGAAGCGAGTTGGATCTTATATCAGAGATTTTATTGATGCTGGGTATTCTAGAATATATAAACTAGATCAAGGTAGAAGAAATGAGTTGGAGTTTATATGAGCGATCTTAATCATTCTGGGTACTCTAGGTCAGGTTTCATATGCTATAAAAGAGAGGATTTTAGATATGATTGTTATATTTAGTCACCAAACTTATCCCTTGATCATTTCTTTGATCAATCCGGTTACGCCAGTCGTTAAATTAAGTCGCTTTAAAAAAAAACATACTAAAGCTTTGTCTGTCTTTGCAGCCTTCTCCAATGTCTGAATTATTTTTTAAATCACCATACATCATCAAAGCTTTTTTGCGTTAATGAGAACAGTTTTATTTATTAGGCAATTAAACTGGGTTCAGTGATAATGCTTGAAGAATTAAAAAAAAATCCTGTAAATTTTATGATTTCTCTTGATGTGCACTGCACTAATTCCACTACGCCTGTACCTTTTTCTTGCGGAAATCTACTTACTTGCGAGTATTTATATATTGACCACCTAGAAAGCACCTTTTAAGTACAAAATGTGTAGAAAATGTGTACTTCTAAAATCAAAGTAGATCTACACGTATACTAATGCACCCAATATCATTTTTGTATCTTATTTCAGCTGCAAAGGCACCCAAAACTTTTTTACATCAATTAATGTGGTATCATTTATTGGTCAGTACAATGTGTCGAATCTGTGAGATAACCAAAGGATAAGTTTCATAAGTCACATTAAAAGAGAAATGCCGTGTAAACAGTTTTACTGCAATGAGTTCAAGCTAATCAATAGAATCGAATTTGAGATTTCGAGCCCATTATGTCAATCTAAATATAAAAGATACCTGTTATTATACCGCGCATAGTACCATTAGACGGATAGCTTTGCGTAATCTTATTTTACAGTACCTACTCTGAGTTTAGCTTAAAAATCTATTTTCACACATAACTTTGGAATCTACATTAAACACTTTGTAAATACTGTTCAGCGTCGCACAATATTGTATTCAACATAACTAGTCACAGCTGCAATATTGTACTTCAGAAAAATGTCACCATATTTTATCCACGTCCAGTTTTATGCAATTATAATCTTGGCTTTCTTGCTACCGTTATGCTTAAACCTTTGTGGATTAGTACTAATTTTGATGTTTTAATTTACTTTGAACTCAACTAATTGCTGAACGATTCAACTCAATTAGTTTCCGTTAATTTTCATTTAATTCAACATTTCTAACTAGTTCAGTAAAACAAGTTATTGATATACATACAGGGTGAGAAAAATAGGCTAGCTAAAAACTGTGGATCACCTAGCAATAAGTATTTATTGTATTTATTTAATAAATAATAAGTTTTCGTAAAAAAACTTTTATTTTCCGATGATGCTGTACCGGAATCAGAAAGTGGGCAGAAGGAGTATTTAATACTGCGACATGCTTTCTTGGAAAACAATTTAATAATATAGTACTCGCAAGTTAAATCCGAACACTGAGAAAAAAGGTTGCGGCAGGACTAAATACAATAATAAACGAGCTCATTTGCCATAATCAGCTTAAAAAAAAATACAACATATCAATAATGGGTGGACCCTCCATGTTGACGGATGCACTACTCTAGCCTATGCGGCCTGCTCGTCATCTGGTTGTTGATAAAGTCTAGAGGTACAGCCTTCCAAGCTGCCCTTACAGCATGTTCCAGTTCGTCCAGCGTGGTCGGAGGATTGAGTAAATGTGTCGACCCATCCAATCCCATACTTTCTCAATTGCCGATAAATCGGGTGATCGTGGAGTCCAGGGGAGTACCCTGACGTCAGCTTCCTGTAGGAACCCCATCGATACCCTTGCAATATGAGGACGTGCATTATCTTGCTGGAAGAAACCCTCTTCGAGGCTTCGGAATATGGAACGGCAATTGGTTCTAACGCCTCACTCACATAACGCTGCGCAGCTATTGTGCCACGAATCACAAGCAAATGTGACTTGCTGTTGAATGCAATGGTACCCCAAACCATCTAACCAATAGGACGGTGTATATGACGCTGAACAGCAAACTGGAGATCACGCCGCTGTCGTCGTCTTACGCGTTGGCGTCCGTCATGTGCCCCCAGACAAAACCTGGATTCATCGGAGAAGGCCATCTGATGCCACTCAGAATTATCGGTGTTCTTGGCACCAATCTGACCGTTGGCGAGGATGAGTTTCAGTGGGTGGAGTTGCAGCCCATTTCACTCAACCTGTGGTACACCGTACGGATTCGAATGTGCCTCCCTATAGCTGTACCAAACGCCAGGAACACGTCCAGTGGATCGCATTCTCTCTCGAAGGGCCAGTAGTCGTAGATGACGGTCTGTAGTTCTTCTATGTGCTCCAGAACCTCTGGCTCGTTGCATTCGCCCTTCTGCGATCCATGCGCGTCATGCTATTACAACTGTAGCCACGCTAAGCCCCATGGTTACAGCAATTGCTCTGAAAGAAGCACCACGTCCTCGTTGGCCTACAATCCGACCCCGTTCAAAGGAGCTTAACTGCGTAAACTGGAGTTGTCGTCTTCTAGGAGGCCTCTTCACACAGCCAACTAGTCTCTCGCCACATTTGCAACAGTTATAATCGTTTTTGAATCGACAAAAAGCCATGCTTTGTTTTTACACGTCCAGAGTTTTTTAGAGGTGCCATGTAGGTAAATAGCGTCTGACTGAATACATAGTGTACTAGAGATGGCACTGCCAAGCTGTGTAGAAATTTTCAATGAAAATTTCCCTTTTCTTCTAGGTGTTCGTAGTTCACTGGCGAGTAGTATATGTTGTTGATAAAGTCTAATGAGAAAAATGTTTTTAGACAACAAACAATATAAAAAAACAATATATTCATATTCCACATCTCTGAGAGTCTGCTCTCTACAAAGTTGCGGTGGTATCTCGGATTCAGGCGTATCAAATATTTCTTAAATATAACAACTCAAAAAGATGAAAAATCTACAGCACTTCTTATTACTGCAAGAGAGAGTATTTATTCACATCAACCTTAAGGGTCTAGGGTATAGCGCGCGAAATTGAGAATACAAAAAAGAGGTATTTCCGTGTTAGCGAGGAGGCGTGGCCACCTGTTCCCTTTCTCCAGTATGTGTCTCTAAGATGAGGCAGATAAGTCCAAAAATCCAAAGGTAAGGTCAAAAGGTTCAAAGGTAAGGTCCAAAGGTCACTATAAAAATGAATTTCGCATTTCCAAGCTCCCGAAGTTACCTTTAAACTTACAGTAATGACTCAAAGAGCAAATTGAAGAAGAAAGCTTGTGCTTGTGTAACTATTTAGTCTTTCTTTGATATCGTGTTTGGTTGTTAAATTACAGCATTTATACAGGGTGGCCAATCGGGTAACGATAATAATTTTTTTTTAGATAGCCCGTACCGAGACCTATCCAAAACACTCCCATGTATATGTGCCGATTATTGATAGTTTTCGAGTTATGATTTTTTTTGAAAACTTAGAGATTTTCCAGTTTTTCCAAGAAATCGTCAAAAACAAAAACAAAAATGCTTTTTGGCCAAATTTTTTTCTGCAATTATACTCAGTATTAAGCCTATTTTAAGATCCAATAAGGAGAACCTGTACATCCGAACAATAATTAAGTACATTTTGGGCCCAAAGTTTGAAATCTCTGTTTTTGGTCAGGAGACCAAAACCTTCAAAATAAAATTAAAGCTACTTATGCCTGGTTCTGGAGCTCCAATCTAGTTTTAAAAACTCTGAAAGACATTGCACTTTCGAAATAATAATGAAAAAATAGCACTTATGGGGGCATTTTTCGCCGTACGTGACTGTACAGGTAAAAAGGTGATAATTTCCAAAATGATTTAAAAAACTATTATTTTACTTTAATATGACAAATTAAAGAAAAAAACTCATAACAACTAATAAACACGATAATCATTGATATTTTAATCACTTTTAATAAAAAAAGTAATACCTGTGCTTTTTGCTGTGTACTATTGAACTTCTGCTAAATTAAGTTGTATGGAAAGGTAATAGAGGAAAGGAATAATAAAACAACAATCTGACTTTTAATTCCATGGCGGAATTACCTGGGAAGCGTTATCGTAGCATACGCCATCCCTTTTACTTCTCACACCGATAGGTGAGGGGAGGATTGTGATCGTGAAAATTTTCGATTTTGAGATAATAGGTTTTTAGGGCGTTTTATAATGTCTACATAACGAAAATCCGCGTCACTCATTTCCGTCGTTCTGTCTGTCGGTCTGCCTGTCGGTCTGTCTGTCTGTACGCGTTTTTCTAGCCTCGTAGTCTCAGTAACCGCTGCATGGACTGTGATGAAATTTGGGCAGCAATATGCTGCGGGATCTTAGTAGGTAATGCTGCTATAATTTTGGAAATCGGTGCATTCCTCAACTTCGTTTTTTGGTGTTTTAGAGGTTCTTGATCATTTTCTGCGTTTTTTTGGGTGGGGGTGGAATTTGGGTGTTTGGGGGGTTGAAAAACTGAAAAACTTGTTGTATTCATCCTAGGCTGTCTACTGACCTGTCAAGGAAGACCTAGCGATATAAATCACCTTTTTAGGTCCATCCGAACATTGCCTTGCCTATTACAGAAAATTAATTAACACAACTGCGCTTCACCGACATGAGCTCGCAAAAAGCTACTCTGAAAGAAAGGGATGGCGTATGCTACGACATCGCTTCCCAGGTAACTCTGCCATTAAATTGGAAGTCAGATTATTGTTTTATTATTCCTTTCCGTTGTTAGCTTTCGATACAACTTAGTTTAGAAGAAGTTCAATAGTACATAGCAAAAACACTGCAAAAATCACAATTTGGGTATTAGTTTTTTTATTAAAAGTCATCAACACATCAAAGATTATCGGGTTTATTAGTTGTTACGAGTTTTTTTTTCTTCAATTTGTCATAATAAAGCAAAATAATAGTTTTTTAAATCATTTTGGAAATTCGTGAAGTATCACCTTTTCACCTTTAACACTCACGTATGGCGCAAAATGTCCCCATAAGTGCTACTTTTTTATTATTATTTCGAAAGTGCAATGTCTTGCAAAAGTTTTAAAATTAGCTTGAAGCTCCAGAACCACGCATAAGTATTTTTAATTTTATTTTGAAGGTTTTGGTCTCCGGACTAAAAACAGAGATCTCAAAGTTTAGGCCCAAAATGTACTTAATTATTGTTCGGATGTACAGGTTCTCTTTATTGGATATTAAAATAGGCTTAATACTGAGTATAATTGCAGAAAAAAATGAAAGCTAAAAAGCATTCTCGTTTTTGTTTTTGACGATTTCTTGGAAAAACTGGAAAATCTCTAAGTTTTCAAAAAAAAATCATAACTCGAAAACTATCAATAATCGGTACACGTATATGGGGGTCTTTTGGATAGGTCTCGGTACGGGCTATCTAAAAAAAAATTATTATCGTCACCCGATTGGCCACCCTGTAGAATGTATGATTTTTCATTGCGAGTTTTATTCACATTAAAAAACTTTTTTGAGAAAATCGAAAATAGTTATCTTTCAGTAAGGTCTTAACTATCGACTTCTGAAATATTACATATGTAGTTTGAAAATAGAGTGTGCTGTGCGAGAAATTGTGAGTCCGTGTTTTACATGGCAAATACTCGTACGTATGTATAAATGTGTGTAGCCAGGCCCCTTAATGATACATCATCTTAAGTTATCATCGGTATTTATGTAATACCATTTCTCATGCAGTCCGCATATCGGGCTCTCAAATTAAGGTGCTACCAGAAAATGCCGGAAAAATAACTTGACTGCCAGCGGAATTTGAACCACCGCCTCCGGAATGCTAGTCCGACGCTCTTACCAGCTGAGCCATGGCAGTCATGGCAACCCAGCCGGCGAAACGATCTCAAGAAGCGTCGAATTCTCTCGAGCCCACTGACGGCTACACTTCCGCCATCTTCTGGTAGTACGTAGCGGCTCGTACCTGTGTCATCGAAGGAAATCTGTTGGGTCAATATTAATCTCCTACCGCGTTAAACTCCAGGCGCCACTAAGTCGAGCCAGCACATACAGCTCTGTGTAGGGAATGAATGTAATACCATTTCTCACGCTATTGCCCGCATATCGGGCTCTCAAATCAAGGTGCTTCCAGAAAATTCCGGAAAAATAATCGACTGCCAGCGGGACTCGAACCAGCGGCTCCGGAATTCTAGTACGACGCCATGGACATGGCTCAGCTGGTAACCTTTCAGTCATCCCATACGGGAGATTAGCACGGAGAAATGAATTTGGATATCCGGCAGAACCTTTCTGTCGCCTGCTCTCACATGCATCACATGTCTGGTAGACATGAAAAATCTGATGCTCTCTATATCCGTCAATCGACCTACGGCGCACTGGTGATCGCTAATAAGCATGAAACAGCTATCTGCGTACTGGTGGATTGACGGAGATATAGAGCAACCCTCGAATTTGGATATGTTTGAAGACTATTTTGGTGAAATTATGAAATACCTTCCGCCTAATTCAGTGGTAGTTATGGATAACGCAAGCTATCATTCACGGCGCATGGACTCCAACTTCATCTTGGAGAAGACAAGAAATTATCGACTGGTTAACCTTCAAAGATATTGAATTTAAAGATAAATTGATTGAGAAGGCGCAACTTTTACATATAGCAAATTCATACAAACATCGTTTTATGAAATACGCATTAGAAGATATAGCAGCAAAATAGGGTGTAACTGTGGTGCGCACACTTCACTGTCTGATACAATACCATAAAATTATTACAACTAATGAACCGCAATATTTAGCTGATAAAGTTAAACTAAGGGCTCAGTCCCATGATCTTCATGTTAGGGGTAAGGAAAAGATCAGTCTTCCCTACCATCATACCTCTCAGTATGAACATTCTTTTTCTTATTGTATTTATAAATTATATAATCAACTACCATCAAAAACAAAATGTCTACAATTAATTCCATTTAAGAAGTATGCAATGGATTTTGTAGTTTCTGCATACTGCTCTTAAATGTTTATTGTTTTTTTTCTTATTTCGTATTTTTCTCCTAACTTAGTGATTCAATTTCTTTTTGTGCCTTTTATACTAAATCTGCATTTGTTGTCCTTAATGTACTCAATCATAGTTTTCTTTTTCACTCATGTGATTAATGTTAAATAACTTGTATTTTTATTTTCATTTATTTTATTGTTCAAGGGTTGAGTGGAAGAACGCATTCATCAACTCCGCCTTTTGGAGTATGTACGCATGTCACGTATATTTCCAATAAAGACCATTATTATTATTATTATATCACTGCGAACTAAATGCTATAGAACGTCTGTGGGCGCAAGTGAGACGATTTGTATTAAGACATAACAGGACATTCAAAATCAAAGATCTTGAGCTACTGATGATTAAGGAAGTAACACCATGGAACTGACGAAAAGCAGTCCAGCATGTCATTAAATAAAAGGATAAAATGTGGAATCTTGACTACTTGATCAATTAGGCCATCGACCCGTTAATTATAACATTAAGGAGATGACAGTTCCTCAGATGACGAAAACTTATGATTTTTCATAATTTCTGCGTTTAAAGTACGGGGCTTGGCCCTTTAAACACGTGACTTGAGTTACCCCCATAGAAAAAAATCACAAATTGATAAGTCGGGAGACCGAGGAGGTCATGAAATACCACCAAACCTCGAAATTGAACGATTTGGAAACAGGTGGCGAAGAACAGTCATTGATGCTCTGGTCGTGTGTGCCGTGCTCAATGCTAATACTAAGTAAAATTCTTTCCTTTTCGCAGGTATCCTACCTCCATGTCTTTGGTACAACATTTTCAGTATTACCGGATAGATGACAATAGCCAAAACCCATTAATTGCCCAAACCTCGGCTGCTACTACCTGCAATTGATAAAAGGAAGGAATTTTGCGATGAAATCAATGGCAAACAATGAAAAATGGCTCAAGTATTCGCTGAGTCACTCTGTAGTTGCTTTGCATGTAATGAGCTTTTAAAGCTTGCTTCCTATACCTTACGGAAATGCTGTATGGTCAACCACTGCCATAGCCAGCATGACGAGGCATCGGATAGTACTCGTATTATGCCCCATGGATAGTTCAAAGTAGTCAACATACTGTATTAAGTTAAATTGCTCTGGTCAACATGTGAGCAATGCCCACTAGAGCAATGCTTATGGTAGTTCTACCATTTTGTTTTCATTCAGCTTCTGTAGAAGTTGTACGCTAACGACCCTAGTGTTGTGCAGTAAAACTCTCAGCTGAGGCCAAAAATAAAAAAGAAGTAATCATGCATATCATGCAATTTTTTTCCGATATACATTTGCCAATTTACCTCAACTATTAAAAAAATGCAAACTGAACTCAAAACTTACTTATGTATTTGTGATTTTTTCACAGCCAGAAAAGAATATCCAGCACCATGTGGGGTCCCCTGATTCACGCCAGATCTCCCACAAATAAAAAAAAATCAAATTGGGTTTAGTACCTACCTATCCTTAACATATAACGTAAGTTGAAGTTAAAAATGAATTAAATAAGGTTTAAAAACTGAACAACATGTTTGTATAGCACTAAAAAGTGGAATATCATTCTTAATATAAGCTGAAAATAATGAACGGAAAATACTAATATTATTTGAACTCTTTCGTATCGTCGCCAGTTTTTCATAAGTGTACAAAGTTTAAATTAAATTTGTTCGTTAAAAATGGGTGAAAATCAAGGCCAAACGAGTCGGTTACAAACATATAAATATACGGGTGAAGCTAATATAAAATAATGGTAAAAATCACGAGATAACAATACATATGCATTATATCTAAACTGAAATGAAATTACTGTGACCGACGCCTCTTACAAATTCTGAGGCAATGCAAGATAGTGGAGAAGGCAACATTATAACTCAATACATAACTATTACACACTTTCACCATTTTTTCAAAAATAAAAGACAGCCATCTATCACTTTCACCATTTTTAACACTGCGAAATGTCTCTGGGATCTATTCAGTATTTCAGTAACAGCATAGTTAAACATAACGTATGGTTAATATAACTGACGCCCATTATAATTCTCATAGGTATTCTGTAAACAGAGAGCTGGTTAAAATTATAACCGCCAAGGCTTTTGGGTAGCGTTATACACCTAACCTAGAAGAAAAATTGATCAGAATGACTGCTGTACCGATTTATTTCGTGATTACAAATTATAAGCGGTTATTCAATGAAAGTAAAGGTAAATTGGTTTGCAACTGATACAACTATGAGGTAAATTGTTTGTTGATAGGATGACGAACCTCAACTTGAGAGGTACCAGTGACGTCTTCCAGCTCCCTGAAAACACATTTTTAAAATTGATCATCTCAAAAAAGAGCTGCACAGTTTCTAATTTAAACTTCACCTCCACATATGCAGGAAAGCGTGAGGAGTAACGGTAATGCCCAAGTATTTACAAGTACTCTGCGCACTTAATTTTTTGGGACATGGTTGCTACCGACTAGACACTGGAACAACATCTCACTTTGCGGGTGGGCACAAATAAATGAAATCATTGCTGCCACTTGTTTTTTTGGTTGAGCGATCCCGCTTTATTACATTTGCAAATCTACCGTGTGAGGTTTTAGTAAAATAACAGTGTTACAACAGATTCCACACTGCCTCTGAACAGTGTGAACACGAGATATGACAGCATCGCATGCATAGCATAGAATACCAATGATGGTTAAATTTTTATCCTGGCTGTTATAATTAACTTCTTAATGGCTCTGTTTAAAATAACCAAAAATTTACTCAGAACTTCAATTCTTAAACTTGTTACGTCAGTGTATTGTCACCGGTCCTTGTGCACGAAGTTTAAATTAAATTTGTTCGTTTTAAATGGTTCAAAATCGAGGCCAAAGCAGTCGGTTACAAACATACAAATAAACGAATGTATTGTGTAAAGCTTTCGCCTCGCTTCTAGACCAGAAACACAACCGTTTAGCACTTCCACAATTTCTCAAGATTAACACGCAGATAGCTATCATTTTCACTATTTTTAGAGCTGCGAGAGAGAAAGAGAGATAGAGATATATATATATATATATATATATATATATATATATATATATATATATATATATATATATATATAAACAAAACAAAAACAAAAAAGGTGCAACCCGGGCTCCGACACACCGGGCTGCTGTTCCATTCCCCAGCGACTACTCCTCACACCGTGAGGTGAGCAATCACTGGGTCCGCGTATCGTGCGTCCTAAGCAGACGAAGGGACCCATGGATGACTGCCTTCTGCATTCTGGCGGCTAAGATGTGCGCCGCCGCACGGCACACCGGCATTTTGCGCAGTGCAGAGAGCAGCGTATCCCTCATACCACCTAGGGATCCAATGACCATTACTAGCAGACTCACAGTGTAGTCCGGCCAGAGCCTGCGAAGTTGTCCGAGGAGCTCCTGATACTTGGTCCGCTTTTCCTCCTCCTTAGAGACGATGTTCCCCTCGGCGGGTGCCGAGAACTCGATAACGAACATCGTCTTTTGTTGGTAGTCGAGGAGGACTATGTCGGGCTTATTTGCATGTATAAGCTCGAGCGTGGAGAATGAGTAGTTCCAGTAAATTCGGCACCTCTCGTTCTCCACAACGGACTCAATGTCCCCTGGAGCGTATGGCAGCACCGGTGTCTCATCTATACCGTATGAGTGCCTTAAATGGTAGTATAGCACTCGTAGAGCCGCGTTGTGCCGATAGACGTAGGCTGTGCCAGCGTACACCTTACACGCCGACAAGAGGTGCGTAAGGGTCTCTGGCGCCTGCAGGCAGGCTCTACAGCGGATATCGGGCACATCCATACCCATAATCCGGCTACGGTATACTAAGGTGTTGAAGACACCGTCTTGGCAAGCCATTATAGAGCTCTCAGTCTCCGACTTCAACCCATTAGACCTTAGGAAGGAGAAGGTCAACTGCTCAGATAAACCATGCTCTTCTAGATGTTTGTAGAAGATTCCGTGCATTGGTTTATCTTTGTGAAGTCTTAAAAGCAATTGGACTTCAGCAGTCTTAATCCGGGTTTTTAATTGTGCGGGAGCAAGTTCCGTAACGGACTGCTGACACCTCCGCGTGAAGTCGAGCGTGAGACTAAGTTCTTCGGCTGCCCGTGTTGCTGCTTTAAAAAGGAAGGCTCCTTTACCCGCAATCTCGTGCTCTCGCACAAAGCGGATCAGGGGATCGGTGCTCGTCGTAACATAGCAGGCAGTGGCCAGTACTACTCTGTTGTGCAGATGCTCCAAACTCAATAGTCCACGCCCTCCCAGGTGTCGCGGGAGGTATATTCGCGGGACAGAGGATCTAGGATGTAGACTTCCCTCCATATTCATCCTTTTGCGGGTCTTTATGTCGATTTGTCGCAGCTCTTCCACGTTCCAGTGGACAGCACCAAAGCTGTATAGCAACAATGGGACCGCAAGCATGTTTGTGGCAGCGACTTTGTTTTTGCCGGACAGTTCTGACGACCAGATCTGCCGGAGTCGGTGCAAATACTTGCGGCGGAGACACTCTTTGACCAATTCTGCCTCTTGGATGTGACGCTGCGCCACTCCAAGGTAGGTATAGGTATCTCCGGCATGCAGTTGTCGCAAGATGCTCCCATCAACGAGCTGCTCCTCATCTTCACTATCTCCGCAACGTCCTCTTTTGAGATGAACCATGGCACATTTGTCTATCCCGAACTCCATACCAATAGCTTGACTGTAATCCTGCACTACCCTCAGCGACTGCTCTAAATCGCGTTGTCCGGAGGCATAGAGTTTCAGGTCATCCATGTAAAATAAGTGGGTGACCTTGTGCCTCCGGTAATTGGGCTTGCCACAGCTGTATCCCTTAGTATTTTTCAGCGCTATGGACAAAGGCAGTAGCGAGATGCAAAAGAGCAAGGGACTCAAGGAGTCTCCTTGGAAGACCCCTCTTTTAAATGATACCAACTCTGTTCGAACCCTGGTTTCACCCGATGTTATAGTGAACCGAGTCTTCCAGAGCGGCATCAGTTGTTTGATGCATCCCACTATTTGATCATCTACCGAAAGACATTCCAACAGCCGCACAATCAGTTCATGAGACGTAGTGTCGAATGCCTTCCGATAGTCGATCCAGGCCATAGAAAGGTTTCGCAGGTAATGCACGGAGTCCTGTGTGACACAGCGGTCAATCAACAGGTTATCCCTGCAGCCAGCTACTCCTTTCTTAGACCCTCTTTGTTCATATACGCTGAGAAATACGGGATTTACAGCTTGAAGGATACGCATGTACAAGATTCTGGTGAAGAGCTTGTAACATGCGTTCAGACATGTTATTGGCCTGTAGTTTTTAGGATCAGACAAATCTCCGGTCTTCGGGAGAAGCACGGTTCGACCCTCGACAAACCAAGCCGGAATTGGCTGCTCCTGATTTAGCCACGAGTTAAAAACTCTAGCTAAATGCCGGTGGCAACTGGGAAACTTTTTCAACCAGTAGGTGTTTATGCCATCCGGGCCAGGAGCTGCGAAATTCTTTGCGCCTCGTAAGGCACCAAGAATTTCTTCCGTGTTTATCGGGTGACGCAGTACATTCAGGTTTGGAGTCCTCCTACAAACGGACTCGAACTGCGCCAAGGCCGGAGTGTCTGCTTGGAGAGGTTTGGGGTGTTCGTAAATGCCCCTCCAGAAAGTCTCCACGCGATCAGCAGTTGGCGGCTGCTCTATGACTGGTGGTCGCTGTTGGAAGAGACGAGCAGGCTTTTCGGAAAACAATCTGTTTTCCTCCAAACCTCTCGCCCGCGTCACCAGTGATCGTTTAGCAGCGATTAGCGTCCGTATCCTGTCAAGACAATGCTGCTTGACAACAACCAGTACCGCTTGACTGAGCGTGTGATGGTCGCGCCTTAGCTCTCGGGCTATCTGGCGCACGCGGCGCGTAAAAGGCCTACCGGCCGCTCTATATTCCATCACACACTGGATACGGGATGCTTCTTGGCGAGCCAACTGGATTTTCGCTTCCATCTGGCGCACCCGCCTCTGTGCTCTCTCGACAGGAGAGTCTCTCACTCTCCCCTGTCCAGCCAGCCTCAGAGCCGCAGCGTAAATTTCGCAATTGATGCTCCAAATGTCAGAGACCTCCGATAGACGTTCACTCAACGCCTCATCCTCTCTCTTTAAATCTGCCAGCTTGAAGGACCTCTTGTTGTTATGCAAGGCCCTTCGGTCACTGAAATCTCCAGGTGAGACGGCTTCGTCGATTTCCCTCTCAGCGGGCCTCATCGGCGACCTTTCAGCCTGGTTAACAGGCCTTTCAGTCGCCGGAGGGGCAGGCTGAGCTGGAGCACGAACGTATCCCTGCCCCCGAAGGTAAAATACCTGGTTCCGCAAGCTCTGGGAGGTAATTGTGCTATGCTCTGGATGCATTTCACACCACCTCCCATGCATGCGGGACATGTATCCCCTACGGCGCGGGCTACTGCTCTCGTAGCAGCTCAGCAGGTCATCCTTCAGTTCCGTCGTCCACCTAAAACGGTCCATGTCGTTGCGTGTGTCGTCGTCAGGGCGATCCGAGGCACCGCCACCTTGCCCAGAGCCGGCTTCCGATACCGGCCTGGTGTGGGTGCTCTTCTTCTGGGGCGGTCGAACCAGAAGGTAGGGCCCGTCCGGTGGTTAGCCTTAGGGCCCCCAGCCGACATTTCGGAGGCAGCCGACCACATTGCCTCCTAGGGATGACCTGTACAGGTTGCCGGCCGGCTTTCATCCCTGGCTTGGGTTATCCCCACAGTGTCGCCACGCACCGAATAGCCGTTTGATGTTGGTCGGCTTCCTGGGGGCGCATTTTATACCTACTGCCAGGTTTGCTATCAGCCGCCCCTAACCTGGGGTCAGACGCTGTCGGGAAGCCGTCCTTAACATAGGTGCAGCCGCTTCCTCACTATGGTGGCTCATACGCCTGCTTTCACAGCCGGTGACCACCATAGGCCCTTTTAAGGCAAGGACTACCAATCTTTTAGTCGCCTCTTACGACAGGCAGATTAAACCCTGGGAACATTCTAAACCCGGACCCATATATATATATATATATATATATATATATATTTCCCGTCTGGGTCCGGGTTTAGAATGTTCCCAGGGTTTAATCTGCCTGTCGTAAAAGGCGACTAAAAGATTGGTAGTCCTTGCCTTAAAAGGGCCTATGGTGGTCACCGGCTGTGAAAGCAGGCGTATGAACCACCATAGTGAGGAAGCGGCTGCACCTATGTTAAGGACGGCTTCCCGACAGCGTCTGACCCCAGGTTAGGGGCGGCTGATAGCACCTGGCAGTAGGTATAAAATGCGCCCCCAGGAAGCCGACCAACATCAAACGGCTATTCGGTGCGTGGCGACACTGTGGGGATAACCCAAGCCAGGGATGAAAGCCGGCCGGCAACCTGTACAGGTCATCCCTAGGAGGCAATGTGGTCGGCTGCCTCCGAAATGTCGGCTGGGGGCCCTAAGGCTAACCACCGGACGGGCCCTACCTTCTGGTTCGACCGCCCCAGAAGAAGAGCACCCACACCAGGCCGGTATCGGAAGCCGGCTCTGGGCAAGGTGGCGGTGCCTCGGATCGCCCTGACGACGACACACGCATCGACATGGACCGTTTTAGGTGGACGACGGAACTGAAGGATGACCTGCTGAGCTGCTACGAGAGCAGTAGCCCGCGCCGTAGGGGATACATGTCCCGCATGCATGGGAGGTGGTGTGAAATGCATCCAGAGCATAGCACAATTACCTCCCAGAGCTTGCGGAACCAGGTATTTTACCTTCGGGGGCAGGGATACGTTCGTGCTCCAGCTCAGCCTACCCCTCCGGCGACTGAAAGGCCTGTTAACCAGGCTGGAAGGTCGCCGATGAGGCCCGCTGAGAGGGAAATCGACGAAGCCGTCTCACCTGGAGATTTCAGTGACCGAAGGGCCTTGCATAACAACAAGAGGTCCTTCAAGCTGGCAGATTTAAAGAGAGAGGATGAGGCGTTGAGTGAACGTCTATCGGAGGTCTCTGACATTTGGAGCATCAACTGCGAAATTTACGCTGCGGCTCTGAGGCTGGCTGGACAGGGGAGAGTGAGAGACTCTCCTGTCGAGAGAGCACAGAGGCGGGTGCGCCAGATGGAAGCGAAAATCCAGTTGGCTCGCCAAGAAGCATCCCGTATCCAGTGTGTGATGGAATATAGAGCGGCCGGTAGGCCTTTTACGCGCCGCGTGCGCCAGATAGCCCGAGAGCTAAGGCGCGACCATCACACGCTCAGTCAAGCGGTACTGGTTGTTGTCAAGCAGCATTGTCTTGACAGGATACGGACGCTAATCGCTGCTAAACGATCACTGGTGACGCGGGCGAGAGGTTTGGAGGAAAACAGATTATTTTCCGAAAAGCCTGCTCGTCTCTTCCAACAGCGACCACCAGTCATAGAGCAGCCGCCAACTGCTGATCGCGTGGAGACTTTCTGGAGGGGCATTTACGAACACCCCAAACCTCTCCAAGCAGACACTCCGGCCTTGGCGCAGTTCGAGTCCGTTTGTAGGAGGACTCCAAACCTGAATGTACTGCGTCACCCGATAAACACGGAAGAAATTCTTGGTGCCTTACGAGGCGCAAAGAATTTCGCAGCTCCTGGCCCGGATGGCATAAACACCTACTGGTTGAAAAAGTTTCCCAGTTGCCACCGGCATTTAGCTAGAGTTTTTAACTCGTGGCTAAATCAGGAGCAGCCAATTCCGGCTTGGTTTGTCGAGGGTCGAACCGTGCTTCTCCCGAAGACCGGAGATTTGTCTGATCCTAAAAACTACAGGCCAATAACATGTCTGAACGCATGTTACAAGCTCTTCACCAGAATCTTGTACATGCGTATCCTTCAAGCCGTAAATCCCGTATTTCTCAGCGTATATGAACAAAGAGGGTCTAAGAAAGGAGTAGCTGGCTGCAGGGATAACCTGTTGATTGACCGCTGTGTCACACAGGACTCCGTGCATTACCTGCGAAACCTTTCTATGGCCTGGATCGACTATCGGAAGGCATTCGACACTACGTCTCATGAACTGATTGTGCGGCTGTTGGAATGTCTTTCGGTAGATGATCAAATAGTGGGATGCATCAAACAACTGATGCCGCTCTGGAAGACTCGGTTCACTATAACATCGGGTGAAACCAGGGTTCGAACAGAGTTGGTATCATTTAAAAGAGGGGTCTTCCAAGGAGACTCCTTGAGTCCCTTGCTCTTTTGCATCTCGCTACTGCCTTTGTCCATAGCGCTGAAAAATACTAAGGGATACAGCTGTGGCAAGCCCAATTACCGGAGGCACAAGGTCACCCACTTATTTTACATGGATGACCTGAAACTCTATGCCTCCGGACAACGCGATTTAGAGCAGTCGCTGAGGGTAGTGCAGGATTACAGTCAAGCTATTGGTATGGAGTTCGGGATAGACAAATGTGCCATGGTTCATCTCAAAAGAGGACGTTGCGGAGATAGTGAAGATGAGGAGCAGCTCGTTGATGGGAGCATCTTGCGACAACTGCATGCCGGAGATACCTATACCTACCTTGGAGTGGCGCAGCGTCACATCCAAGAGGCAGAATTGGTCAAAGAGTGTCTCCGCCGCAAGTATTTGCACCGACTCCGGCAGATCTGGTCGTCAGAACTGTCCGGCAAAAACAAAGTCGCTGCCACAAACATGCTTGCGGTCCCATTGTTGCTATACAGCTTTGGTGCTGTCCACTGGAACGTGGAAGAGCTGCGACAAATCGACATAAAGACCCGCAAAAGGATGAATATGGAGGGAAGTCTACATCCTAGATCCTCTGTCCCGCGAATATACCTCCCGCGACACCTGGGAGGGCGTGGACTATTGAGTTTGGAGCATCTGCACAACAGAGTAGTACTGGCCACTGCCTGCTATGTTACGACGAGCACCGATCCCCTGATCCGCTTTGTGCGAGAGCACGAGATTGCGGGTAAAGGAGCCTTCCTTTTTAAAGCAGCAACACGGGCAGCCGAAGAACTTAGTCTCACGCTCGACTTCACGCGGAGGTGTCAGCAGTCCGTTACGGAACTTGCTCCCGCACAATTAAAAACCCGGATTAAAACTGCTGAAGTCCAATTGCTTTTAAGACTTCACAAAGATAAACCAATGCACGGAATCTTCTACAAACATCTAGAAGAGCATGGTTTATCTGAGCAGTTGACCTTCTCCTTCCTAAGGTCTAATGGGTTGAAGTCGGAGACTGAGAGCTCTATAATGGCTTGCCAAGACGGTGTCTTCAACACCTTAGTATACCGTAGCCGGATTATGGGTATGGATGTGCCCGATATCCGCTGTAGAGCCTGCCTGCAGGCGCCAGAGACCCTTACGCACCTCTTGTCGGCGTGTAAGGTGTACGCTGGCACAGCCTACGTCTATCGGCACAACGCGGCTCTACGAGTGCTATACTACCATTTAAGGCACTCATACGGTATAGATGAGACACCGGTGCTGCCATACGCTCCAGGGGACATTGAGTCCGTTGTGGAGAACGAGAGGTGCCGAATTTACTGGAACTACTCATTCTCCACGCTCGAGCTTATACATGCAAATAAGCCCGACATAGTCCTCCTCGACTACCAACAAAAGACGATGTTCGTTATCGAGTTCTCGGCACCCGCCGAGGGGAACATCGTCTCTAAGGAGGAGGAAAAGCGGACCAAGTATCAGGAGCTCCTCGGACAACTTCGCAGGCTCTGGCCGGACTACACTGTGAGTCTGCTAGTAATGGTCATTGGATCCCTAGGTGGTATGAGGGATACGCTGCTCTCTGCACTGCGCAAAATGCCGGTGTGCCGTGCGGCGGCGCACATCTTAGCCGCCAGAATGCAGAAGGCAGTCATCCATGGGTCCCTTCGTCTGCTTAGGACGCACGATACGCGGACCCAGTGATTGCTCACCTCACGGTGTGAGGAGTAGTCGCTGGGGAATGGAACAGCAGCCCGGTGTGTCGGAGCCCGGGTTGCACCTTTTTTGTTTTTGTTTTGTTTATATATATATATATATAGAGAGAGAGAGAGAGAGATAGAGAGAGATAGAGAGAGATAGAGAGATAGAGATAGAGAGAGATAGAGAGAGATAGAGAGAGATAGAGAGAGATAGATAGAGATAGAGAGAGATAGAGAGAGAGATAGAGAGAGATAGATAGAGAGAGAGAGATAGATAGAGAGAGATAGAGAGAGATAGATAGAGAGAGATAGAGAGAGAGAGAGAGATAGAGGAAGAGATAGAGAGAGAGTTTTTCCATGAAACATATTTATGCTTCAGTCAGTTAAGTTGCCACTGATACGATTTCTAAAAACGATAAGCGTTCTTCATCCTCGCTACGATTATAACACTGCGTCAAAATTTTATTAAAATCAATTCAATAGTTTCGACGTTACGCAATACAGAACAGTCTGAAACAAAACTGGTATGTATACATCAGAAAATTGTAAGTTAGGGAATATTTGAAATTTTTCGGTTTTTGCTAATTACTCCTCCACCGATTTTCAAATTATCGCAGCACTATCTAGTACGACTCTACAGCATATCGCTGCCTAAATTTCATCATAATCCATGCAATGGTTACTAAGGTTGCGAAGCTACAAGCACGCGGCAAACAGACAGACAGACCGACGGAAATAAGTGACGTGGACTTTCGTTATGTAGATATCATAAAACACCAATAAAGCGTAATATCTCAAAATTGAAAATTTTCGCGATCAAAAAATTCCCTTCACCTATCGGTCTGGGAAGTAAAACGAAAGAATTGTAAATATTTACCCTTGTCCCTTTAGTTTTGAAAGGACATGTACATGCAGTGTAAATCATGAATAAAACACGTTTTTACGTCCCCTTTTCTAAATCTTGCAAAATTCATGCCTAACATGGATCGCCTGGACCCTACACGATTTTGTGTTTTTACGACTTATGCTTTGTAAATAAAAAATGGAACATCCTCTTATTTAAAAGTTAAAAGACATGCTGGATCCATCCGGAGAGCCGATCCCCGAGGATTGATTCGGGGTCAGAAACAAATGCCGATCGATCTTGTCCATAGAGCATTCCGATTTGAAAGTTAAAAGGGTTTTAAGAGAAACTTGATGCTCTCAGAGCAACGGGATGAATCATATTTAAATATAAAAACTCATTTTCTACTAGAGTGGTGCGGATAAGGATATCCATATTTAATTTTTTTTATAACTAAGCAGCCGTAAAGGAAAAGCCTAAATACCAGAGTGCTGTGGCTGCTACGAAGAGGTTTGTTTAGGGGAAGTTTGTTGATGCGGGTTTTGATTTACAAGCTCATCAGCTGGGAGATCGTACCTCTAACCCTGGACAACTTTAGAACATAGCTGAGGTAGTACCGCTTGGTTCTCGATGCATGAAAAGTGGCTGCATTGGAATGAGATGTAATTCAAACACCGCTAAAAAAGTGAAGTCGCCAACTGCACGGATATGAGAAAGTGACTGGAAGTGGCGCGTCAACAAGTTTTACTGACCACAGGTATTGTTCTACTCTAAACTTAAGTATGGATAGAGTACAAGAGGCAGTAGCTCCCCAGATATGTGAGCAATGCTCTAGACCAAGTGTTATCTGGACTTCATATAATGAAAGTAGGTTGGACGGTGAGAGGTACTTTCTGGCTCTGAATAGGTATCAGAGCTTTGTCCCAGCCGCTACTGCAATAGTCGAAACATTTGGTGCCAGATCATGTTTTCTGCAATGCTGGCTGCTAAAAGCTGAGAATGATTCAGTTCTTAACTGAACCTGATTGTTCATTCGAAACAGATGCCACTTTTCTATGTAGAACTCCAAAATTCAGTCTGATTCACAAAATTCGACTATACAAAATTATTATTAGACCTGCAATTAGTTACATATTATATGCGGCTTGGTGTTTCTAGCTAAGACGCACATGCAAGCTTTCCAGTTACCTCAACCCAGGATCCTGAGAACTATTACAAATGTCCCCTGGTATGTTTTAAACAAGACCCGATATTCTTTACGCAAAGGACTATATCAAAACATAGGCGCAGCGGCGCTATGAACAAGCGGAATCGCATAGCAACCGTGTCTCAGTGGACTACACGATCGAGCAAGTCCGCAAACATTCCAGGCCGCGGCTTGAACTGAAATCTAAATTAGGTCTTAGAATTTTTGATCATACAAATTCACTTCTTAGCAACATCTGACCCCAACAAAATAGTTTATAGCATCAAAATTATCCTCGTTATTTAAACGATGCCTATTTTAATGACGTAAATACTTCTTCAACCATACAATCTGACACCACTAAACGTTTTCTCAAGATCTCTTATTTATACAGGGTGTCCCAAAAAATAGTGTCAAGCGGAAGTCCAGAGATAGAGCACACCTAGAAGTATCTGAATCACCCCCTATATGTTAAGCAATTTTTTGTAGTTTCCGAGTTATGAATTTTTTTCTGATTTTGGAGAATTCTCTACCTCGACAACATAAAACTGTTCCAAAAGAAAAATTAAAAGACTTTTCCAAATTCTCTTTTTTGCTAATTAATTTTTAAGAGTTTACTGTTATTACATAAAGGAATCGGCTTAGTAAATCTGATGAAAGCCATGAAAATTATAGTGTAAAGTGAAAAATTTACATTCTGTTAATTATGACTTAGATTGCGCTCTATCTCTGGACTTCCGCTTGACACTATATTTTGGGACACCCTGTATAATATAATTTAGATGTTGTAACTTTTGTGTTGTAGCTACTGTATTCGGCTGATATAACCCTGCACGAATTTTACACCCTGAAAAGAAAATAATTGCATCAGTGGTTAGGGAATGCCATTCTAAGGAATATTTTGCTGAATTGTAGCGACGAACAGATAATAGCTGTCAAATTGAATGAAGTCGGCAGCTTGGTACTAGTTATGGACCTCAATCTTTCTCCTTTGTGATGAGCATTATTGTATACATAGTGTGCTTTCATTTTCAATAAACTTAAGTAATTCACAAGTCTCAAAGTAATTTCGCAACTTACAGTTTATTTGTAATGTATCACACACGCGCAATATACCTCAGCTTATAAGTATAACCCTTCAGACAGAGATGATCAAATGTGCCTGCAGAAATTAAAACTTATTTCCAAATAACAACAAATAAAATCAAATATCACCTATTTGCAACCATATTCGCAAATAAATTTGTATGATTCAAGCAATCAGAGTGACTACAAGCGCTTAGGTCTTTTAGACCAGTAACTAACACGATTAGAATGATAATTAAAAAAATACTAAAATTTATTCATGTTAATTTAACCCTTATACTGTGACGCAGCAACTGTATCAATATTCAATTCTTCAGTTAAACCTGCTTTTTATAGTTTCTTCATAGTTCACAAGGGAAAAGGTGTCTAAACTAAAACACCCTCAAAATCATCGTAGACATTCTAGAAAAATTTGTGTTTAGAAAAGTGATTTTTGGTACTAAATATTTCGGCCACCATAAGCCGCTAGTGTGTCAGAGTTTGCTCATATCCAGAAAATTTCTTAGAAGACAGATGATCCCTTATTCAAAACGTATGCGTCACAGCTTAAAAAAAATCTTCATCCTGGCAAATTCCTGGTACCCACAACAGCTGATAAAATGTATTTATATTTTTAAATTTCAATGATCTTTGTTGGAATGTGCTACATAATATGGAAAATAAATGTAGGCCAATTTATTTCCAGGATATAAATACATAACTCAGATCTCAGTTATTTTTTGTATACCACGAAAATCTGTTTTCTGTAACTGATGCGCTGGATTATTTTTGTTCAAATAAATCCTATCAATCAAATGATATACCAGATCTTCATCATCTATAAACAAACGTTTCTATATCTGTTGTACGTACAACACAAAATGGCAGCTATAAACTGTTTGGATTTATCGCTCCGTATATAATGCTGCACAAACATTCAGGCAGAATTGGAATTGCCTCAAGGGAGATCTGATGTATATGCAAAACAAGGACGTCGATATGGGGGGAGGAGGTGATGAGGATAATAACCTTACCAAGAAGAATTAATAAGTAAACGACATACCGAAGTTGAATTTAATATTAACATGTCAAGTCCAATATATCAATGGTTTATTTGGATACTGTCTCATTCCCATAGGTAAAATTTAGCAGCGGGTGGGCCGTCAGTTAATTATAAATAAAGACCTATTAAACCTCGTTTCTATAGTTTTCACATACTTTCTACAATAAGCCTAATACTACTATTACTTATGGCACTATTACCGTCATATTTAAGCATCGATGTGTGAAACTATATAAACCACCATACACTCTGGTACAAATCCAAGGGTTGACATTTCAGTAAACTCTGAAAGGTATACCACAATCCGCCAACCAGAAATGATAGCCATGGAGGTTGGAGTAGGGGAGCTGAACAAACTACCCCATCAGACAGTCGAGGCACTAGGAAGAAGGAACTAAGTAACTTTGGTTTGGGTTCACAGTGGATTGGAAGGCAATGAATTGGCCGACACACTCGCAAGTGGAGGAACCGAATTTGCGTTCATAGGACTAGGACCATTTGCAGTTATTGCGAAATGCACTGCCTGGAAAACCATTTTTCAATGGGCAGAGAGAAAAGTACATACCACACCATACCATCTAGTCAGGCCTCTCCCCTTAGAATGGAGCAAGGATGATCTGCGCATTCTGGTCGGTCTATTGACAGGACATTGCCGCCTGAGAAACCACTTGTGGAAAATAGATCTGGAACAAACATCGGATTGTCGCTTCTGCTATCTGGAGGCACATAGTGTGCTCCTGTCCAGTACTGGAAAGAGCTAGGTTTCAGACTTCCGGGTTCACCCGCCTGGAACCTACTGACTTCAAGGAAGTTTGACTCAACACGACCATCGCAAAAGTATTTTGCCTTGCTAAAGAAAAATATCAGCATAAAAAGTTCAGCTCTTCATTCCAAAATATAGAACCTACTTGGATAAAGAAATATAACGACCAAGGTGAAAAATTAGAAAACTGGAAGAAATAGAAATGTCAACTCTTTTTCATTGTTCTGCAATACGTAATTACGCTTAACTAATTACAATTAATATCAGAAGCCTATAAAAAACAAATAAGATTGACTGAGCTCCCTAGAGGCTATCCAAAACCCTTATAGCATGGGAAACATGATATCGATCATTTTGGATCTTCACTACTCTATAAGGCAGGAAAGCAAAATCGTCATCTATAACTGGCGTCTAAATGGCAAGACATGCGTCTCTTGGAACGGTTCATGATGACGATGACGGTGCGGTACATTCGAAGGACCTCAAAAATAACTTGAAAGGGAAAACATTATCTTCATGGCAGAACGTTTGGTATGAGGCAAATGATAAGCTCAAGACATTCAAACAGCATATCAATAAATGGTATCTACATACCTTCCTATTTGTCCCGGAGAGAGTAAGTAGTCCTTACGCGTCTACGTATAGGTCACACAAATCTCACCCGTGTCCACATCATTCAAGGCAGTATAACTCTCCTATGTCCGACATGTAATTTACAAATCACAACAGAACACATCTTGATCCTTTGCCCCCGCTACAGATCTCTTCGCCAAACTTAATCCCAAATGTCTTGTTGGAGTGTCTCAAGGATGAAACAAGTATTCATCGCGAACTAGACCTTCTTAAACACATAAATATATTTTATAAGTTATCATGAATGATCAAGTAGGTGTTACTGATATTTCTTATTGAATATAGCTACAATTATTCAAGATACTCAGATATTAAGATTTTGTGCACGCTGCTAATGACCTCGTAGTTGACGCCACAAAAAATGAAAATAAATATCATGAAAGGCACGTAGTATGATCTAAAACGGTGTATCAGATTTCGAGGCAGAAGGTTTTAGTGAACCTTACATGCTGTCAGAGATAGTAAAGTAATTTCATAAGAAACCTTTCCTTGTGGAAGCAAAAGGCATAGATTCTTGGATCGATAACGAAGAAACCACATCTGCTGATCTGCTCTAATCAGGAGTTAATATCACAAAGTAAAGGACTCGTTAAAAAAATGTCTTCATTTCTTTAAGCAGAAAAAAGCATTTTAGTTGCTTGCGTTTGTGTTGATGTCAACCGATTGATGATTTGCCTGAATGTTTCCTGATTCAATTTATTGTAGGTTGTTTAGAAGCTGTTCCAAGCTCAGCGTGAAAGCATTGACTGTCTCTCATGCTAGCCATGCCAGCTTTAGTCTCGATTTAAACCTCAACTTTATCAGGCAGGTACCTCAAATATATTAGGAACCTTAATAGACAGTTATTTACTTACAAGCTGTGAATCATTGAAATCAAGAAAGCACTCGATAACTAAACGCGCTTAATTGTCATAATACAAATATAAAAGGAAACAACCATGATAAGTTATATTAATATTACCGTCTCATATTTACTGGTTGCTATGTCTAAAAAAATTAAAATTATTGCAGTATTTTGAGATGCTAATATAGCTGTCCATTAGCTATTGGTTAATAATTACTTTAGATCTAAGTCTTAAATTCTAGATATAGTTATGTGCAGAAGTTAGAGGCGGAAATTTATTTCTGGTTTTTTCAACCAAAAATAAATATCCATAAAAAAAAGCTCAGCGAGAATCCCTACCTGAGCATTCACTGTTGGCTTCTAATTAACAGTGCTGTTCCTAAGTGGCGCCGGGAAACAGTAACAAAGCCTACACAGAACACGAGGCTAATGACCAAAGTAGTCGATGCCGATGACACAAGTAAAAAAAAAATATGTGCAGAAAACCTGTTATTGAGATTAAAGTTTATGTAACAACATTCCACTTACGCAAGTCAAGTAAGAAATATACATAAGAAATATACAGGGTGTGTATATATGTATATACAGGGTGAGGTTTTAATACCTGATTGGTCGATAGCTCTACTACTACGCAGAAGATAGCGCAGAAAGCTGTATATAAAAGTTGTAGTCAAGGATATGCTCCTTGCTCAGAAAATATTTTTATTTATACAGGATGATCCATAACTACGATGTGATGCAAAAATACATTTTTTAAATGAGATACTCTATATATTATTCCACATTTAGATTCTACTAATAATTCACGTTCTTAAGATATAAGGGATTGAAAACATTATAGAGGGTATTTCAAAAGTTATGGCCATTTTTATATTCAAATCTCTGCCAAATGAACGTACTGTACATTGAAAATTAACGAATCAAAGATAATTCTTTTCCATGGACAGATAAAAAATATCCTCTAGTTTCAACACTTGCTGTAAAAAAAGTCGAAGGCGCAAATTCATATACAGGGTGAGGTAGAACGCAAAGTCTAGATTTTCTCTTTTTTTAAATGTAACCCCCATGTATTATTATACCAAACAATTGCTTTCAATAATCAATATGCTTTTTCATGTTTGTATAGCATTCCACATACTTACATTCATTAGTTGAGATATTTCGATTTTTCTGCAAATTTTAAAAATACCCTCTATTTGTGTACTGAAATTTGTTTATTTTGAGAAAGTTCTATCGAATGTTATTTTTATATAACGAACAACTAAAATATAAGGCCATAATAGTCTTTGACGAAGTCAAAACCCTGAAATAGCTGTACAGGGATGAGCTTTTAGTAACGGATCGGTAGGTACTAAACAATAAAAGTCATATAAATTGGGGTCCGATTTTCAACTGTTCCAGAGATACTTAATTTTTATTTGTTTATTTCCAAAAAGCGCTTCTTATTGATGTCTGGTTGCATTATTCTTTTAGTTCAATAGGTTATACCACTTACAATTATTTAGCATAGCCACAGCAAGCAACATATATGCCATTACAATTAATCATAACGCTGCCATACATGACACACGCCAACTATGTTTTCACTGAAAACGATTCAGCAAACGAGAGTTAATTTTATTTTTTAAGTATCCATATAATTAAAAAGTAGCTTCTTTAACTACAAAAAAGATTACAGTGCCGTTTTCAGGACTGAAGACGCTTTACTTGAAGATATTTTTTCTGTAATTTGCTGACACTTTGGCTTTGACTTACGGATATACATTCTCAAAAATTATCACGCACAAACTACCAGAAGCAGTTATTCGTCACTTCAAACACTTGTAATACGATTCTTAGACGCCGCTACAGTGCTGTTTACGCCGTTTACCGTATTTTGCTACCTAACCTGAAAGAAAATGAAATATTTCTGAAAGACTTGAGAATGGGACCCTACTCAATATGACCTTTTTTTGTTGGAAACGAGCCTATACCGTCTTCTACTAAAGTATACTGTGTAAGGCTTTCGCGGCCATCGTCCAATGAATTTGTGGTTCTTGGGTTTTTAGGCCGGCGTCGTTTAGCGTTAAAGCTTGATGTTTCGCCACCACGAGTGGATGGCATCTTCAGAAGCTATTTCACTTCGGCGACTTCCAAAATACTGTATAGTACAGTATAGTGAAATAGCTTCTGAAGATGCCATCCACTCGTGGTGGCGAAACATCAAGCTTTAACGCTAAACGACGCCGGCCTAAAAACCCAAGAACCACAAATTCATTCTACTAAAGTATCTTTCACTCGTCATAGATAGCCTGAACAATTAAAAAAAATTTAAACACTGTTACCTACATCGATTAGATTTATATTTTTTTATAATAAAAACATTAGCAGTTTATTTAGAAGGTATACATTTGAAAACGTGGAGGGATTTCAGCCTCCTAGGCTACGTGCCTGGCTTGAAGTATCCACGAGACCTGCATCTCCGTTATTCGCCGCTCCCCTCCAAATACCTCCAACGTATGACAAGCCGGTTGGCAGGAGGCCAATCCATAACTCATATTTCCCCTCTGCGGTGCGTCTCATATTCTGGGAGGCGCCGAGGTCGACGTCGAAGCGGCGCTGGCGCCGCGACGCTCCTTATTCCGCGGCCGATATGATTTCATACCGGGCGTCTTCGTCCGGCCAATCCCGAAGCAGATATCATATCCAATATTTCATAAAGGGGAACGCCCACAACGCAAGATGAGGGGAGGATAAGGAGGGGTATGTACGGCGTCGCCAGGCCAGAAATTTTTAGACAGGATACACTCATTCGGTGTTTTTCATCCTATAGGTAGCAAACCCCTAGGGGCGACGTCGCCGTTGAGAGAGAGTAAAAAAATCTCTACATTTTGAAAACGTACATTTATTAAAAAAAGGTTAACAAAACGACACTAGTTATGCTATTTATATATAAACACATTGACAAAAAGTAAAGTCTTTATTTTAATGATGCGATGAGTTTGCTCAATCATTTCCTCCTATCGTGAATCCGTTGCAACATTAGGCTGTAGCGATTTTGCGATAATATGTATCGTATGTACATCTATAAAATATGTCATTCATTACTGCCAGTCTGTAGCTATCCGCATAATCTCAGTTACCGCTGCATTTTATGAAATTTGAGGTATGGAACTCTATTTTTAAGCATTTTAGGGAAGCTTGATCATATTCCGCTTTTTTTCTTAAGAAAAATTGAGGGGTAGGACGGGTGGGGAGGGAGAGCTCCCAAATTGTTTGTATTCATGAGGGACTATCGTTTTTCTAAGAAAATTTCATTTCAATAATCCTATACGATTTTTAGCATGTATACTAGTTTGATTGATTAGTATACCCATCTCGTGGCGCGTCATGTCGTGAATAATCTTGGTCTATATAAATTTATAAAATCAGTGTTGCAGAAAAACCTATACTTGACGCAATGTTTCAATACTTAAACACATGCGAAGGCGAAATCTAACCTATAATGTACCTCGGTTGCTGCGAAGAGGTTAGGCTGTTATTAACTAATACTCGTAGATGCATCACCGAAAGTGATGTAATATGACGGAAATCTCAAAAGAATAGGGTTATTTAAAGAATTCCAAATTTGATACAAATCTGTTATATAAAATGAAAGAAGGGTAATATACAGGGTGACCCTGAATTTCCTTGACATGTGACATTCTCGCAACTAAAAAATGTTCAAACGAAAACTGACTGGAATGTTTGAATGTACTACAGGGTCTATCGTACTGTGCTTCCAAAACATTTTTTTTCGTACTTCAACCCCAACTCACTCCCAACTTTGTTTTTTCAAATAGCACCTAACAGTTTTTCCTACTCAAAATAAATCCTTATTTTCCTTAAAATCTTGTAGTACCTTTGATTTTGTACAAAAAGCATTTTTTTTCGTAAAGTCACAAGCATAAAATATATAAAATAAGGATTTGTATGAGGCGTAATATTTTCGTAAGAAAAACAGATAAAGAAGAAAACCCAGTGGGTCTTTCAAGGGTATCGAATGACTTATCATATCATGCTTTCGAAACATTTTTTTTACTTCACCCTCTGAAACTTACCCCCTACTTTTTTCCCAATAGCACCCCACAGCTTTTCCTACATTATAATGAGGTCATTATTTTATTTAATATCTTGTACTTCATATACAAATCAATTTTTTTTCATAAAGTCATTAACACAAGGTAAATAGGATGAGCATTTGTTTGAGGCGTAATATTTTCGTAACAAAAGAGCATAAAAAAGACGTTTGTTTCCGAAAGCGTGTATTATAGGTCACTCAGTACCCTTAAAAACCCAATTAGTTTTATTTTTACCCGTTTTTTGCGTCAAGCAAATTCTTATTTTATTTTAAGTCATGCTTATGATTTTACGAAAAAAATAAGTTTGTGTATAAAATCAAAAGTATTGCAAGATTTTAAATAATATAGGCACTAAATTTGTGTAGAGAAAACTATTTGGTGCTATTTAAAAAGCAAAAGTTGAGGGTGAGTTTTAAGGGTTGAAGTACAAAAAAATGTTTTAAAAGCATGGTATGATAGACCCTATAGTACTTTAAAAAATTCCACTCAGTTTTCATTTGAACTGTTTTGTGTTACGAGAATATCACGTGTCATGGAAATTCAGGGACACCCTGTATACGTTTGTCACTCATTTTGGTGTTATACTGATTGGTGAACGGAAAAAAAATCAATAAAATCATGTCTTCGTATGTTCTTATTGATAAGTGGAATTCTTAAACGATCGTTAACGATTCATTATGTTAGTTACAAATTTAATATATGTATTGCGAACTAGTTTAAAGAAAAGGTCAGTTCTTTTTTGAAAAAAGTAGCGAAAAATATTAGAACATCTTGGCAAATCAAAATGTAAATAAAGTAAAACGAATTACAAGGTTATTGTGGTATGCTAAAAAGCTAAAATCAAACCCGGACAAAAGATCTGAAAAATAAACCTTGATGACGTGCCTTATGTATCCTATTGAATGTTATTAATCAGCACATCCATCATATTATAGACATTTCTCAATTTTGATGAATGTACCAAAAATTATTGTAGAACTTCCAGTAAGAGGACGCCATGCGTCTCAGGAGGTAACTATTTTAATTTGAACCGGGTCTTCTTCGTGAAATTTGAGATGATGATAATGATGTTGGTGTGATATTCACACAATAATTTTTAAATAACTCAACGATATGATCATGGATTCTACTTCATACCTTATTACAATAATTACTTAAAAATTGGATCGACTGTTATAAATCCCGAAATATACATATCATAATTATATTTGAACGGGAATTATTTTTTAATATAAAATTCTATTTAGACTTGACGTTAAGTTTACATTGAATGTCTCAGTTGGGTGAGATTGGATTCGATTTTTCTGGAGTCTTCCCCCATTTTGGGATCACTCGCGAGTAATTGACCTCCTAACAATAAATAACTCATAAGTCCCAGAAACATTAAAAATGTGGTATCTATAACAGCGTCAGTATTGATATATTTTGGTGATTATTCTTTGCATATAATCTTATATTTTTAGCTATAGCTTCGATAAAGGCTACATAGCTGGCCGAAAAGTAGTAAAAAGTATATGGCTCACCAAGCGTGGTTTTAATTATAGTGAAGCGCGGTGAAAGAAATAGTTTCCTACATTTGAAAAAATTTTAAGGGGCTATTTTTAAAGAAGCTGCATAATATAAATTAATGTATTTCCATTCCTATATAATGAGTCTTAGTTTTTTACTCAAATGCATGAAACCCTACAAAAATGCAGTACTACTGACCAATTTGTAATTATAACACACAAAATAAGACCAACTCAGAGGCGTATCCAGACCTCAGTCTTGGGGGGGGGGGGGTAGCGGGCATGAAGTTGTGTGTGCTTTCACCATTTGTTGTAATACCTTCGTGAAGGACGTTGATGCGAGAGAAAAGGAAAATGTTAATAGTATTAAAATAAAAAAGAAGATATAAACATCAAGTGAAACAGTGGAATAACAGTTATTTTAGGGAGATGACATAAAAAACCTTATTGATGCATTAATAAATTTTAATTTTACGGAATACAAATAATATGTAATACGTATCATCCGTGAACACTTTATTGGCACAGCATACAAAATTAAACGATCATGAACACTCAACACTCAGGTACCCTAGTAGAAACAACACGTACTCCATTTTTTTAATTACTGTTTTAACTTTTCTGATCGGTGCAATTTTCAAAATAGGTAATTAATGAGTTAGGTAAATGTTTGTGATAAGCTACCACGTTGTATAGGATATTCAACTAATTATGCAACAATGGGAATATATTAGATATGCATCACTGTAATAATGCAAAACAAACCCTTTTGTAATTTAGTCTGCAAAAAAGATTTTTATTCAGTGCGACAATTGCTTAAATAAATAAGTTAAGTAAAATAAGTCATGGTTGAATCGAGTTTTTTTTTCGAAAATCTTGGGAGGGGTAATTACCCCTATTACCCCCCCCTTGTATACGCCTGTGGACCAACTGGCATCTAAAACCTTTAACGAGGCAACAGTATGCAAACAGTCGTTTACGAAGGCGAATTCAACAGTGACAAGCATTCAGAAATCATTATCGTGCATAAAAATACTGTCTCCGCCTAAAGTGACCGTGATCCTCTAAGATTTCCATAATGTACCTGTGAGCTGTGAGGACCCATTCTAAAGACCAACTCTGTTTGTGATTTTAAACTGATTCCCAAAGTATAATCGACCCACCACCACGTGGAAGTCTTTCATCCATCCAAATGGAGGCACATCTTTCTCCAGGCCTCCTCCATTCTCTTCGACTTCTATCTGAAAAAAAGAGATTTATCCTAAGACAGTACTTGCATAATCTTTGCGGTCCATGTGATTACGAACAAAAGCCAGTCTTGCAATTCAATTCTACCTGTGTAATGGCGGTCCTGTAGCCACTGGCATGAAGCCTTATTCTAATGGTCAATTTGCTAACCTTCACATTTATAACCTCTTGATGTTGATCTTCTGGTTACTAGGCCAGTCTCTTGATAGTGTTGATTCACATCTTATACAGAACATTAATTTGTTACCAACAAGTTTTGCAGTTTTTCGTTGTTCTCGATCATATTGCATTAATGCTACAATTATAACCACAATGAGAGGATCTAAAGGCGTTTAGATGATTACACACTCGAATCAAAATATATCATAAGAATCGTGAGATTCATGAAAATAATCAACAATAAACAGGAATACGTCCTCCGACGGAGGTATAGAGCAGCCCTCGTATATCGGCTTTCATACGCAGCGGCGTATAGAACCCGCGCTCTCTAGTGGCCAAGCGGACGCACCTTGGCGTCCCACCAAGAAGTCTACTGCTGTTAAGCAGAGATTTCCTTGGTTTGCCGTTACCTTCGGGTACTAGATGGCGCACCGGCAGAATTCTTTCTGTCTGCTCGCAATAAACAGGAAAATGGCCACCGCGCGAACTTTTAGTTACGCTGATTTCACGTTATTTCATCAGAAATAAGAAATTTGCTTGGCAACTACTGACATAAATATGCCTAGATAAATATGCCTAATACTAGACCGATTATATAGTATTTAACTTTTTTCCAAATATATTTGTAATTTTTTAAGTGACCTAAATGTTTGGCTTGCCAGCGTAACAACTTTGGAACCCGCTTCCATCATAGCCTGTAACGTGTAAACTAGTTCAAGTGGGAGTTACCTGGAAATATGAATTCCTTCCTTTCCTCTCCTTATTCGCCAGTTCTGAAGTTCCCCTTCATATTGCCGAGCGTATCATAAGCGTGCTGGCACCGGTCCAATCCATAACTCATATCCGCCCTCACTTTCATAACCAGCACGCCGACGCCGACGCTCAGCGTCGTGACACCTTTATCACAGCTCGAATAAAATTTCGTTGCGCCTAATACTCAAGGGCCGGTTTATGGGCAGTTAAGTCAAGTTAACTATAAGTTATCTGGTAACTGTCAGTTTTTTTCATTTCTGTGTCAATGGCATCGACTCTTCTGGTTATTAGCCTCGTGTTCTGCGTAGGCTTTGTCACTGTTTCCCGACGCCACTCTAGGAACAACACTGTTAATTATAACTGAAGCTCGGGTGGGGATTCTCGCTGAGCTTTATTTTTTTTGTACGGAAATTTACTTCTGATTGAAAAAACCAGAAACAAATTTGCGCCTCTGACAGTAATCGAACCAGGGACCTTCCGGTGACGAGCCCTATGCTCTACCCGCTGAGCCAATCTCATCCCCCATCAATGCCTTGTTATACGCAAACGCAAACTAATAGAGTAGAAGTTAAAGTATTTCACAGTTGAAAATATCAGTTAACCTACTCATCTATTAGTTATGGTTGAGGGACAGCACATAACAGTGTTTTGTGGTCAAGAATTTTGTAGTTGAGCTTAACCTTATCTATTCTGTAGAAAGTAATTTGTATCCCAGATCATTTTAATGGAAGAGTTTCTTCGGATTTTGGGATAAAGTAGTAAAAGAGGTTTACTAACTCAAAGAGCCGACCTTTCGGCGTACATTTTACGCCATTTTCAGGGCTAAAATTCTTATGAAGACGAAACAACATACAAGTAAAAATATAGATTGAACAACGTTGAGTATTAACTTGGACGATTCAGTCTTATATACAAATTTAATTGTTTTTATACATAAAATTCTCAATTAACATTTAAAAGATTTGAACAATTTTTAAAAAATACAAATCGGCAAAAAAAATCAAAATTTGAAAAAACTATAAAAAAACGGTACACTTAACTACTGAAAAGATGCATAAGGATATTAAAAAATATAAAAAATAAAAATATATTACAATTTTACATTTAATATCACTAAAATGTTAAAACAACAATATCTGTTAGTTTAAAGCATACATCCTTACCTATCCAGCACACCCCTATACCGAAAAGTAATAACATATCCCTTTGGGTTAAACAAAAAACATTCCAGGTGATTGAAGAAAAAGTCCGTTTGTCAATATGCCTTGCTATCTGCTGCTGTACACTGAAGCCAGTGTGAGAAAATATGAATATTTATACTTACATATCTTTAATTTCATGAACTTCTTCACATGATGACTTATGGGCTGAACCTATTCCTTAAATGTTCTTTGGTTTACCCTATACAAGGTGAGTTTTTAGTACCGGCTCAGTCGATAACTCCACTACTGTAGGAGAGAAAAAAGTTGTAGATAAAAATTATAGCCACGGATATGCCCCTTGCTCAGAAAATATTTTGATTTATACAGGGTGATCCATAACCTACGTGGTGATGCAAACATATATTTTTTAATGAGACACCCTATATATTATTCCATTTTTAGATTCTTCTCACAGTATAAGGTATTGTTAAAATTTACAGGGTATTTCAAAAGTTATGACCATTTTTATATCCAAATCGCTGTCAAACGAAAGTACTGTATATCAAAAAGTAACGAACCAAAATTTAGTTTTTTTTACATGGAAAGATTAAAAATATCCTCTAGTTTTAAAATTGGCTATAAAAAAAGCCCGCGACCCATATTCGTATACAGGGTGATGTAGAATGCAAAATCCAGATTTTCTCTTTTTCTTAAATGTAACCCCCGATATTTTATTATACCAAAGAATTGCTTTTAATATGCTCTTTTACCTCTGTATAGCACTTACTGTACCTACGTCCATCAGTTTCCGAGATAATTCGATTTTTCGGTAAATTTAAAATATAGTTTCCATTTGTGTACTGAAATGTATTTATTTTGAGAAAGTATACTATCGAATTTGTTTTTTATTTAACAAGCAACTAAATTATAAGGTCATGATAGTATTTGATGAAGTCAAAACCCTGAATCATCGAGATAATAAAGTCAAGTGTAGGCGTGATGCATAATTATTAAGCAGATTTGTCAGGTAGGTTTTGAAAAATTTACAGTTTTCATAACCTGCTCAATAATTCCGTACTGAATTTTTCCATTGAGGGTATCCAAGAGAATCTTTGAGAAATTGCCTATTATGAACAGCAATATCCAGAACGGAGGCACTCTAAAACAACAACAAATGCGTTTGAAAGGTTGAAGAATCATTTTATTTGAACTGTGTCTTTTAATATTTCATAGCCTACCTGATAGATCTGCTTGATAATTATGCAAGACGTCTATAAAATTGTGTCCTCAGAACACTTAACCTATAATATCTCGTTAATTCAGTGTTTTGACTTGATCAAGTACTATTATGGCTTTATATTTTAGTTGTTTGTTAAGCAAAAATAAAATTTGATGGTATTTCCTCAAAATAAATAAATTTTAGTAAACAAATAGAAGATATATTTAAAATTTATAGAAACACCGAAGTATCTTAGAAACTAAAAAAAAGAGAGAAAATCTAGATTTTGCATTCTACACCACCCTGTATACAAATATGCGTCGCGGGCTTCTTTTATAGCCGATTTTAGAATATTTTTTATTCATCTGTTCCAAAAAATGATTTTTGATTCATCACTTTTTGATATACAGTACGTTCATTGGACAGCGATTTGGATATAAACATGGTCATAACTTTTGAAATACCCCGTATAGTGTAACAATGTCCTATATTGGAAGAACGGAAGTCATTAGTAGAATTTGAATATGGAATAATATATAGGGTGTCTTATTTAAAAAAATGCATATTTGCATCTCCACGCATGGATCGCCCTGTATAAATCTAAATACTTTCTGAGTAAGGAGCATATCCGTGGCTACAACTTTTATGTACAACTTTTTTCGCTATCTTCTACAGTAGTGGAGTTTTCGACCGAGCCGGTACTAAAAACTCACCCTGTATATATGTCCCTCGCAAGGTATTTTATATACAACATTAGATTAATTATATTTAATATTTAATATCTAATTTATCTTCCAGTGAAGAGAAAAGTGAACATACAGTTGTTGTGTGGTAAAACACTGTCTTGTGTGTGTCGTCAGCAAGCTGATGTCTCATTCTCTCTGAGAGTCCCTTGGCGTAAGGAATTCTTGAGCAAGTTACAATGTTTGAGCTGTTCTGATTGTTGCGTGGAAGAGGAGGAGCACTCCCGCTTCCTTCGTAGTTTAAACGTTCCCGGGCTAAAATCTAATTTTGTTCACTCATAAAACTTATATTTCTACTATATAACTTACTGGTCATGTTGTGGCTGAATTAAATGGTATACTTATTGCGGCCCAAGTATCTTCCTTCAAATCAATCCAAAATCAATATTTGTGTCCAGAAACACATGAATATTTTACAAACTTGATCGAATGTGAGTGAATCATGTAGGACAAAATCTTGGCAACACTTTGGAACAAAAAGGAAGAGCACGGTCTGTTATCCACCCGTATATCTAAAACTTTATTGTACCATCTACGAAAGTGATTCTGATTAATAACTGTTTTCACTGTTAATGAAATATTCAAGCTTGAAATATTAGCTTTCTACCGTTTTCGAGTCATTTGCACGTAAATGCGGTTGGAACGATTTATGAATTGGCTGCACTCCAAGTCTACGGCATGCATTAAATAGGATGACTGAGATCTGCCTTTATATTTCCATAATAATATTAACTGATGTTTCTTCCAAATAGTATGATTATGTGTTTAGCCATATTACTTTATCAATCCAACAAAGAAAATCTTAGTATTGTTATCTGAAGGATAATAACACATTTTTGATTTTTTGATCCCAAAGAGACCTTAGTGATGATGTTATTTTCTGGAAAAAACGACATCATTGTAGACTCACCTCTTCAACACAGACTACGTACCTGACTAACTTTATTTGTCCATAAAGGTACAAGCAAAATTGACACTAATCTGTCATCTACCAAATAATCCTCTACTGTGGCAGACGCCACAGCTAAATTAAACTGTTTCTATCTGAGTGAGACCACGGTAGGTGAAATTCAAAGCCATACAAACTTGCACAATGACATAATCCCACAAAATTGAATGCAGCTATGTAAATTTTTTTGTTCGTCCACGGAAAACAGCCAGAACACATTATTTCAAGACTGAATTACTATCTAAATCATGCTTTAAAAATTCGGTAAATAATCGACTGGGAATGTGGTGTATAACTTTTGACGATAATGACCAGAACGTTCAAATATTGTTGCAGTTTCCAAAAGATTGACTTACTTAATCACATACCTTACATAACTAACGGAAAACGAATAATTACCAATTTTATATCAACGCCTAGACCTCATATTATGCAACTTGAAAAAGTAAGATGTACTGTACTAAAAAACACGGTCATCTAAACTTAATATTTTCTTTCAGTATAGCTACAACAATGAGAAAAGTATGAACTGCAATGTTCACCGGAATCTATCATATTGTGGTTATTGTAAAAGTACTTAAGGGTCTAGGGCGCAAAATTGAGAATCCAGGGAAATACGTATTCCCGTGTTAGCGAGGAGGCGTGGCCGCCTGTTCCCTTCCTCCAGTATGTGTGTCTAAGATGAGGAGAAGTAAGTCCAAAAGCCCAAAGGTAAGGTCAAAACGTCCAAAGGTAAGGTCCAAAGGTCGCCATAAAAATGAATTTCGCATTTCGAAGTTCCCTTTGAAGAATGTATGATTTTGCATTGCGAGTTTTTTTGCACACTAAAAGACTTTTTAAAAAAACTGCTTTGAGATGTCAATCATTGAGGTCTTTCACCTTCTGTAATACCGTTTATGTAGTTTGAAAAACAAGTGAGTTCTGTTTGAAATGGGAATCCGCGTTTTACAGGACAAATACATATGTACAAATGTGTGTTCCCAGACTCCTGAATGGGGAAGATAGAACAGAAACCGAATCTTTTACGGCTTTGTGTAGTGTTTGCGATATATTGATGGCTCTATATTTTGTATCGATATATTCTGAACATATTATCGGATATATGTTATAAACACATACCTTGAAAGGACAGAAACTTGTGTCAGTATTTCAGTTACTCGAATTTGCATACAGCTCACATTTTTCTATAAGTTACAAAAGACTATAGAAGCAAGTAATTTATTCTTTTTGGACTAAGGGAACTAAAGCTCGACGTTTCTAAAACTTCAAGGCCTTTTATATAGGTGAGGAGTACTGAGTCAGGCCACCTTATGCCATTTTTCGCTTATATGAAACTACAGCACAAACGCGTGTCCCATCTGATGTCGATATACTAACAAACATATTTATTCGAATAATTCCTAAAAAAAACTTTACTACTATACGGGTCAAAATTATATTCTTAAACGTATACGTGGATCAATTGTTCAGATAAGTAACACAATATTTTGAAACAGTAATCCAGAGCCAGTCATATCTGTCTCCCATTTTGTTGTTAGTAAGTAGGTGGAGAAATATGATTTATGATTTGGCTCGAATCCAACAAGCTTATGATACGCTACAAACTGCAGATACAAAATATGCTTGCCAGCGAATGGGAAAGAAAGGATATAGACGAAGATTCGTACCTCTATATACCTCTATATTTTAATTTGAGTTTGGGTACGCGAGCTGCTCTAAAAGAAAAAAAAACTCATTGACGTATAGATAATACAGTATGAAAATAATTTAATATATAGATCATAAAGTAGTAAGTTCAAATCTGATATGTATTGTGAAGTTAAACAGGCTATACAGGATGTCTCCTGTGTTAGGACTTTTCTTCATAAGACATATATTACTCGCCAAAAGGAGTGATTTTTCAAAATAACATCTAAACGAAATGTTTAAGGATATTAAGATATTGACCGATAATTAAATCCTTATTTCTAATTCCGTCCCTGTGTGATTAGATCAAAACAGACACAAAAAATGCACTACAGAGTATAGATGTCCGTACAGCGCGCGTTTCAAGTCATTCGGCTTGTTGACGTGCTACATCCGACTTTAAAAACAACAAAAACGGTGCAACCGTTATAAGTATAATAATTAACAGGTAGACAAAATGTTAGTGTACCGTGAATGTGGTCAAAATCCCGCTCAGACTTCGCCAGTGTATGCTGATCGTTTCCCTGACCGTTTTCACCCTGCACCCCGTCGATTTGTCTATCTTGTGCAAAGAGCTAGAGACACAGGATGTTTGTATCCACGTTATAGTGGACACGCGGGAAGACGTAGACAACCTCAAGTGGTCCAAATTGAGGAAGAAATACTTGCACTTTTCAGTTTCGCGGTGCGAAAGTCGAACCATATCTATAGGACTCAAGTGACAGGACCGCACATAGAAGACGAACGAATATTTTCTTTCCATTTTTTATTCCTATGCTGCTGATTCACCGTACATTAGCATCTCAAAAGCAGCTGTGTCTGAAAACGAAAGGGTTCAAAACACCCCGTATATTCTTAGTATAAGCGTGGATCAAATAATTGAACAATAATAATATTGTTCAGATAAGTAACACAATATTTTCAAACAGTAATCCAGAGCCATCCATTTCAGTCGTATCTGTCTACCATTTTGATATTACTAAGTAGGTGGAGAAATATGATTTATGATTTGGCTCGAGTCCAACAAGCTTATGATACGCTACAGAATGCAGATACAAAGTATGCTTGCCAGCGAATGGGAAAGCCAGGATATAGACGGAGATCTCTAGATTCTAATTTGAGTTTGGGTAATTAATTATGTATATGATTTTAAATCCGATTTTTAAGAGAGTTATTCCAAAAAACTTAACATCGACGTATAGACAATATAGTATACAATTAATTTAATAATCAGTTAGATCATTAAGTAGTGAGTTGAAAGCTGATAGGTATCGTGTAGTTAAACAAGCAACATATTTCAATGCCGAGAGTGCTTCACCTCTCTAATTTTATCTTGGTGATTCGGAGCGCGGGTATACTCATTTAATTCGTGTTCAGATTTATTTACCCAGCTGTATTTTGTGTATATCTTTTTATACTATTTAAAAATAAATGTGGTTCACTGGTTTCGGTCATGGTCACTGTCGCAGCCTTGATTTAAGAACCGGCAACTGAAATAAAAATATTTTTTTAATCCAGTGGCAACGACCTCTGAACCAAAGATCCCAAAGAAATCGACTTATAGGATGTCATTCAATAACAACTTAAAGATGCTCCGTAACTTTGTATCTACTGAGGATTTTTCATCTATTCTTGAAACGAGAGATGTAGATTCAGATTTGGGATATTCGTATTATATTTGTGCTATGTGTAATATTCGTATTCGTACTTTACATAACGGTATTAAGATCGTAAACACCCTGTAGATGTAACTTGTCCCATTGTAATAAAAACTGTTAAAACAGAAATAAATGGAGCCAAGTAGATTGACTCAGTACTTCCCACACATAACGGTTATATCATTTTATTATTTTCCCATTGCATGAGCGTCTGAGATCCCCTTGTAAGCAAATCATTAACAGCCCTCCACAAAAAAAAGAACATCCAACACAGAAACTCTCGTAAATAGTTTCTTGCATCTTTGTAGGAACTACACAGTTTTTATTCTACGAGCCTCAACTGGATGAAACGTAACGATCATGTACCCCTTAATTGCTTGAAAACGAAGTTGGAGCTATTTTTATATTTTTAGTTTTTTTATTATTGCTGCTCCGCCACCGACACGATTTCTGAGAACTATACGCGTTTTCCAATAATACTGTGACGAAATTTCATTAAAATCAATTCCAGGTTACAGAACTATCTAAAGCAGTACTCATATGTATCAGTACATGTACATCATAAAATTCTAAGTCCCTTGGTTTCTGTAATAGGCAAGGCAACCGATGGACCTAAAAAAGTGCATTATGCCGCTATCCTTTAGAAGGTCAATGGAGAACCTATCATCAATACAAAAACTTTTCAGTTCTACAACTCCCTACCCCCTAACCACCCCAATTTCACCCCTACCCAAAAAAGTAGATGATGATCGAGAGTCCATAAGACGCCTAAAAACGAAGTTTTAGCCGTTTTTATATTTTTTGGTTTTTTATTACTGCTGTGCCACCATTGACATAAAAGACTAATAATCATATGGTTTTTCCATCGCCGCCACGGTAGTGATACTGTATCAAAATTTCACTAAAATCAATTCAGTAATTATTGCTATTACTGTTACACAATACAGAATGGTCTTCTGTAATATGCAAGTCAATGTTCGTATGGGCTTAAGAATATGTATTATGCCGCTAGGTCTTTCTTTCACAGGTCAATGGATACTCTATCATGAATACAACAAAATTTTCAGTTTTCCAACTTTCCACTCCGGAACCACCTCAATTTTACCCCCACCCAAAAAAGTAGAAAATGATCAGGAACCCCTAATATGGCTAAAAACGAAGTTTGAGGAATATTAATTTTTTTGTTTTTTGCTTATTACTCCGCCGCCACTACACCAATTTTCAAAATTATAGCAGCATTACCTACTACGACTCCACAGCATATCGGTACACAAATTTCGTCACAATGCATGCAGCGGTTACTGAGATTCCGAGGGTAGATAAACGCGAACAGACAGACAGACAGACAGAACGACGGAAATGAGTGACATGGATTTTCGTTATGTAGAGATCTAAAACGCCCAAAAAGTGTGCTAACCCAAAATCGAAAATTTTCGCGATCACAATACTCCCCTCACCTATCATTGTGGGAAGTAAAATATACAATAATAATTGGATCGGTCAGGAAATTGCTCTTAAGGGGACCGAATTAAGAAATCTGCACTGGTTAAATAGAAACTTGAACAATCCAGTAATTACAGAAAATTATACTGACGGACGGATGGACAGACAGAGGCTCTGTGTAAGCTCTCATCAGTGAGAGCTAAAAATGGGTTAAATTTAGATTTATTCAGAAAAATAATCACCCCCAGCAAGTATTATTCGTTCCCATCTAGACACAAGACTGTATATCCCATTTTTATAAAAATATTTCTTTTGGGAACTGAAGACCTTTTCTGTTCGCCAAAGCAGGCTGTTTTTGACTTTGTGTAACCGCAACACTGTTAAGCTGTGCTGAGTAGATTTCAGCAGTGATGGTTCGTCTACTTGGCAGAGGTTCATAGTGAACTATACCTGCTGTAGTCCACCATACACATAACAGAACCTTTTCTTGGTGAATGCTTTGGCAGACAGAACAGATCTGTTTTTGGCCTTGGACGACCACATGCGGAATCGGCAATTTGAAAATAGAGAGGCTTTGGAAAACGAGATGACACACTCCTTCAGTTCCCAAAGGCAAGATTTTTATAAAAATGGGATATATTGTGTCTAGATGAGAAAGGATAATACTTGCTTAGGGTGATTATTTTCCTGAATAAATCTAAGATTAACCCATTTTCTTGTGTGACCATTTCTTAACTTTCAAACCGCATGAACTTTTGGTTGCCTGATAAAATACCCTAGGAGGTGATGACCTCTGTCGTCGCCCGGCGCCCCGACGTGCCGCGTCGCATAGCTCCAGCAGGCGCTTGACGTTCGGGATATTTCGGGATTACCAACAGCTGCCTTTTGTTTACATATTTTTTCCGTAATTTATGCTGCAGCGGGATGAGTAAGTGTCGTGATGCATTCGACGACTTTGGGATTATGCCAGAATTTGATATATGTTGGGCGCTGAGAAGGTGCGAAGGGATTATCCTATGGGAAATACATTAGTGGGTGATGTGGTGACGAGAAAAGACAAACATTGCGTGTAGTTTAAAGCAATCTAATGTATCTCTTTCAACTGTTAAATGTAGTGATATGGTCGCCCATTATTAAAACCATGTATGTTGGAAGAAAACTTTTTAACATCGCTTAGACTATACGCAGAGAAAAATATTTCGTTTCATCAATTTATCAGACTTTAATTCAATTCAATTTCACATTCATTATTTCTCAAATACAGCAATGTGTTATCCAATTGGAAGGGTATATTTGGTAAATAACTATATCCTGTGATCGATACAATGATAAAGGATAAAAGCAACATAGCTCGTATATGAATGGATAAATGTCAGTGCTAAACAAAACAAAAACTGCCAACAAAACTGGAAGTTTTCGAAAACAAAACAAATTGCCAACTGCTGTCCACATATAGACAACAATTAGTCAAATTCGTCGCCTCCGGTAGAAAACGTGGCCTCCTCAAAATTGCGAATCGAGTTTTCTATTATTACCCAAAAGAACGAAAAACTTTTTTGGGGTAATAATAGAAAACCCGATGCGCAGTGAGACCGAATAGTACTGATAATGAAATGATAGTACAAATTAACGGACAAAATATTTTATAATTCCTTTACGGCGTCTGCCCTTTTATAGCGATTTTATAATCAGATTACATAAAAACCTCTGTACGAAGTTCAATTAATTTGCACGTGTTCGCAACACTCTATTTTATTTTTTCACACCCATAGTCCAACCGGGCAAACTGAACCGGAAATTTATTTTATCTTCCTCTAGTTGAGCCTGTACACATCATTAGACCAATAGAGTTTCCAGAAACGTGGACAAAACATCAACACTTTGACATTTTCCGACCGGCCACATGAAAATGAAAAGCTGCTGAAAACACCAAAAAAGCAAAATATTTTTTGGAGTCTTATGACAGCTTTCAGCCAGCCGAGTCGATTTTAGGTTAGGGCCGTTATATAACACGTGTATTTTAGTATTTCCAATTTCCAATCTTTGTTAATCGTGAGATTTAATATACAGATATTCTTAAATCGTCGATATAGTGTAATATGCGGTATTAATCTTTTTACGTAATTATTCTGATATCTTCGAGTTTTGATTAAGAAGAAGCAAAGTGATGCTTTACATTTTGGAATGTAACATGTCCAAGAGCCAGACTACGTTGTAGTCCCCATGATGTGCTGGTTAATTGTACTAACGCGCAGAAGCCATAAGAATAAAAGAAAGAAAAAAGAAAGAATCAAAATATTTTTCTGAATGTTTTGGTTTTGTTGCCAAAAGCTTGGCAAAAATTGAGTTACTCTTTAGTTTTTGTTTTGTTGGTTTGACGAAATGAAGGATTAAGAGTATCAATGCATGTTTTTCCCTCCTGTAACTACACTATAAGTTTTTCTTCGCACTGCCGTTGGGCTAGAGGTTCATGCTTACCTACGCACATGTGCGCGTTTTCGCGCTAGCAATGTTGTTTAATATTTCGCTGTGATTTAGTTGCTTTTACTTAATGAAAATTATTATCTACATTGAAAGTGTAACTGCGTCTTAACCGTTGAGGGGAGGTGTTTAACCCGATAACCTTCCTCAGGTACACGCCTAAGGTACTATTGAATTATTTCAATGAGTGCTCCAATTACAACCTTTTGTTAAATCGAACCCATGTTCTATAAGTGATTCTGTGTTGTGTTTTATAATTGCAGTAATATCATCTGCATTCAGAATAACCGTAATACATTATTGTTTAAATAATAAGCAGTGGTTGTGCTGCATATGTTATAATTACGTAATCAGTATCAGTAGTCACCACAAATTGAAATAGAGACATTATCATATCAGTACACTCCTACATTTTTAAACAAATCAGTTCTTTTCAAGTTTGGAAAAAAATTATTTATTTATGAAATGTGATATCAGATTAAACAAATTACCGTGTATATTCTTTATTTGTAAATTACATTACGAATTATCTGAAAATGATGAAAATACCAGTATGGTAAAAGCCTTATTACAATGGTTGTAACTACATTTGGAAATATGTCGGATTATACAATTATAACATGACAAGACACACATAAGGCACAGATAGACCACAAAGTAGGGATAGACATGCAAATAAGGCTGATGCAATACGTATGCTGTGCCGAAGACACTACATTAACGCCTCCCCTTCTTCTTTTTAAACTCCTTGAATCTTGATATCAATCCAACCGAGTAAAACGTTGCTTAGCCAACGACTAGGACAATTCTATTCTGCATAACATACTTCTGGCGCAAATACTGTTTACTAATGTGAAAATAATTTTTCATTTAACTATCTAGAACTGCTATTGTAATAACAATTTTGTATATCAAACATATTCGACGGTTTGCTCAAACAAAACTAAGGCGTATATCAAAAACAAATGAATGTTTTAATAGCACTGTACGCTAATGTTAGTATAGGATTGATAGAATTTATTTACAATTTGTATCCTGACTGTTAGTATCCAATATTTAATAATAAATTCTAGGGTTGGCAAATTCAGATTTTGCCAACACCATTCGGCAAAAAGATATGTGACTGTTGTGGCAAAATTTACCCTTCATAATCTGAAGATGACGCACGTTTTAAGCATCCAAACGCCTTAAACAAATTATATATGTTTTGAAATATAATATCGACAGTATGCCAGCATTTACGATTAAATATTGGATTGATAGTATGTATCATTAGAACGAATATAACCTATTTTGAATTTATCAACTTATCTGCAGTTGCTTCGAACCTGAGGAGTAAAATGTTTGAGTGACACTGATTTGGAACAACTGTAAATATATTTGAAACCCTGTCATACACCTTACAGAATATGAAGAAATGCGCAACTTTTTTTGCGTTATTCCAGAATCTGGATATCCTTGCTAACAAGTACATATGTCAGCTAGGCATATTCGTTTCTGGATTGAGTCCAGAAGTCAAGTCATCGGAGTGCATCACCATTGGTTTCAATTGACGCTTCCAGAGCAGAAGCAGACATCCAGCTTCTATGATGCCATCTGTCAATACTGGCTACGTCTCTCGTGTTGGTAAACCATCGTTGATGCCTCTTTCTTATTTTTTTACATCATGATTGATTTAGCTTGTTGGAAATTAACAATATAGAAACAATACTAAATTAGCGAGGAAATGGAATAATCCCATAATTAGTTTGCCTTGCTGAGGAAAAATTCGTTAATAAAAATTCGTTCGTGTGTGAGCTGCGGTAGCAGGAGTTCGCATTTAAACCCGACAGAAAATAGTAATAAAGTTAAGTAAAGTTGTCGGAAGTGCTTAAGGTCTACCAGCTGAGGGCTTTCTCTTCTATTTCCAGCTTGTCCTTTTTCTATATATTCCTTTTGTGTTGTACCTGTGGCGCCCGTCTTATATTGAAATGCGAGGGTTTGTTTTATTATTTCATAAAAGTCAATGTAATGGCAAACAACAATTTGTTTGCTATTTGAATGACAACCCCATTTTATTACGAAATGCTTTTCTTTCCTACAAAAAGAAAATTAACTGCTCTACTTATGTCACTCTCGATGGTGGCTATTTATTTATTTATTTATCCTTTATAGCAATAAGACCAAACAATTGGGATAAGCATCGTCAAAAAAAAAACTGAATAGTCAAAAATTTAATATGTACATATAATAGAAATACAGTGCCTAATAGTTACAGATCACAGATGAATAGAGAATACAGAACCTAATTACTGATCACAGACTTTTAGTTAAAATTTACGCTCATATATTCACGAAGCCTGAAATATTGCTCACATATCGGGGTAGCTGCTGCCCCTACTACTCGGTGTATACTTAATACAATCCAGAGAAGAGCAATTCAATTAATCGACTACCCGGCGTTACCGCGCCACCTCCAGCCACTTCTTCACCGGCGTGCGGTTGGTGACCTCTGAAATTTCTATCGGTATTCAAACGGAGTCTCCACTATTGGTTATCCTTTATAATTCTGCTGCTCATTGAGTCTATTGGATGTATCCTTCGGATTGCTGCGATCGTCGGTCTTCATAGATGGTCGTTCTTCATACATAAAGGATCGAGCGGTGGCACCATATATTTGTTCTTAGTGTGTCCAAGGCTTCCCCTAACAGGAACTTTCCATAGCAGCCGCGGTACTCCGCGATTTGTTCAGTTATACATAAATAGAGGTGTATAATTCAAGGCTTCACAGTACCTGTATTAATATATTTTTCCTCCTCCCTTACACAACATACGACAATATTAAGTCAAATATTAAAATCGAGAGGGGAGAGACAAATAAAAAACAGAAAATATACATATCAAATCTAGAAACGCTTTATATCCTGACTTAACTTTCTTTAACAACGTCTTCTAATATAAAATTCGCACGTTTTTAAGCAATTTATTATCAAATGGCAGCCCTTAATAATAAGTACTATAAATAATAAATACTCTACTGTTCAACGATGCGGTAGTGGTGGTAGTAACTCATATGCAGTTGAGTGAGCTATTACCATTACCGCGAGTAATATACTTAATTTACGACCAAAAAACTTAATAGTAGGACTTAAATACATAATAATTACGAATTATTGACAAGTTGTCACTTTTGTAAAATAAATACTGTACTGACATGGCTACCTTTGCAGTTATTATAACGTGTATTTAATCATATGCGTTTCCAAGAGATCGGTACTGGTATCTAGTAGGCGTTGTTTATAACCCACGCCACGTCTGGAGCGTGAATTATGAAAAATAATTCACGCTGTTTGTTTATAGGTAGTATTGCTTGTCCAAAAGTAAGAGCAGATAAATAGTATTACTGTTATTTGTAGAGTTTAGATTCCATTTGATTCGCTTCGCACTATAAGGAATTAAAAGTCAATTTGTTGTTGTTCTTGGCGCACATCTTGACAATCATCCCTATAACCCATACTGAACATTATTTATTTAGCGTATGGTTATATAGTACAAAGGTCATAAAAAGATAAAGCAGTACTTCTTTTGTTTTATTAAATTTTTGTTGTTTTCTGTTTTATTTTATTTTGTTTTTCGCTGCGATCTAAACAGTAACTAGGCTATAGGTTAATACCAAACCTGGAAATCCATTCTGCGGCTGATGGTTTGGCTTGGAGGAAGTTCTTGTTGTTGCCTGAATATGCTCTAAGGCCACATTGTTGCAGCATATGCCTGACAGTATGGCGTTTCGCTCCACAGTCGCATCGTGGGGATTCGCGTTTGTTTCGTTTAAACAACGAATCAGCGCACACTTCATGCGACGTGCGAATTCTGTTAAGTGTTGACCATTCCCTTCGGTGGAGCTCGAAACCAGGGGGTTCTTGACCAACACTTAGATTACTGTTCACTGCTTCTGATGTTTGGGTCGCCTAAATTTCTGCCCATTTATCTGCAGGGTTAAAACCATCAGACTCGAGTTGGAGAGCTGTTGTAATTGGTGGTTTTCTGGTTCGTAATCCGCGCAAGGAGAAATCAGGTATATCTTTGTGGATTGGCAGTGAGGGATTTGTTTTGATTTTGTTACATCCTTTCAGAAGGCATTTTCTCGAAGGATGGGTAATGCAGCTATTTGGTAGCCAGTAAGTTGGGGTTGATTTGATGCATCCCGTAATAGTTCTCATAGAAGTGTTTAACTGGGCGTCTATTAGTCTAGTATGTGAGCAATTGAGAAACAGAGGCACATGGTCGAAGTACGGAGCGTAGGAGCGGAGGCGCCCCAAGAGGTTCCACATAATTTTTTCAGGATGTTATTTCTGCTGTTTACTTTGCGATGTACTGAATACGTTTTTTAAATTATAATGTCCTATTCAGTGTGACACCTAGGTATTTGGATATGGGATTATAGGGTAGCAAGGTGCCGTTAAGGTAAAGCTTTAGCTCTCTTTTAGTAATTCCTTTTTAAATATACGTCACAGCCATTTTACTGCTAAGGTGAAAACGCCATATTATTGCTCATACTTGACTTTAGCCTTCAGCTGCTGAAGTATGATCCCAGGATTGGAAGATCGGCAGTTAGTGTGGACTCTAGAATGTCAAAGTTGGTATTTCTGTATGCTAGAGCCAGATTATCGGCATATGCGAATTTCCGGGAGGATTACTGAGGGAGGTTAGAGGTATTTGAATATATTGAACAAGACGGGCAATAGAATGGAGCCCTGGGGTAATCCGTTATTTAAATGCCTCAATTTACTGGTATGAGAGCTCATAACAACCTGGAATGATCTGGCTGAAAGCACGTTGTTCATTAAGGTGCCTACTATTTTGCAGGGTATGATACGGTACAGCTTGTATAAGAGCCCTTCTCTCCAGACGGTGTCATAGGCTGCGGTCAGATCTACGAACACTATTATTATATATGTGAAAAACAAAAAAGTGCAGCTCGGACTCCGACACACCGAGCTGCTGTTCCATTACCCAATGACTACTCCTCACACCTTGAGGTGAGCAATCACTGGGTCCGCGAATCGTGCGCCCTAAGTAGACGAAGGGACCCAAGGATGACTGCCTTCTGCATTCTGGCGGCTAAGATGTGCGCCGCCGCACGGTACACCGGTATTTTGCGCAGTGCAGAGAGCAGCGTATTCCTCATTCCACCTAGGGATCCAATGACCATAACCAGCAGACTTACAGTGTAGTCTGGCCAGAGCCTGCGAAGTTGTCCGAGCAACTCCTGATATGTGGTCCGCTTTTCCTCCTCCTTAGAGACGATGTTCACCTCGGCAGGCGCCGAAAACTCAATAACGAACATCGTCTTCTGTTGGTGGTTGAGAAGGACTATGTCGGGCTTGTTTGCCTGTACAAGCTCGAGCGTGGGGAACGAGTAGTTCCAGTAAATCCGGCATCTCTCGTTCTCCACAACGGACTCTATATCCCCTGGAGCGTATGGCAGCACCGGTGTCTCATCGATACCGTATGAGTGCCTCAAATGATAGTAGAGCACTCGTAGAGCCGCGTTGTGCCGATGGACGTAAGCCGTCCCAGCGTACGTCTTACACGCCGACAAGAGATGCATAAGCGTCTCTGGCGCCTGTCGGCAAGCTCTACAATGGGTGTCGGGTACATCTACACCCATAACCCTTTTACGGTATACCAAGGTGTTGAAGACACCGTCTTGGCAAGCCATTATAAAGCCCTCAGTCTCCGACTTCAACCCACTAGACCTTAGGAAAGAGAAGGTCAACTGCTCAGACAAGCCATGCTCTTCTAGATGTTTGTAGAAGATTCCATGCATTGGCTTATCTTTATGAAGTCTTAAGAGGAAGTCGACTTCGGCAGTTTTAATGTGGGCTTTTAATTCTGCGGGAGCAAGTTCCGTAATGGACTGCTGATACCTCCGCTTGAAGTCGAGTGTGAGGCTGAGCTCCTCGGCTGCTCGTTTCGCTACGCTAAAAAGAAAGGCTCCTTTTCCCGCATTCTCGTGCTCTCGCACGAAGCGGATCAGGGGATCGGTGCTGTTCGTTACATAGCAGGCAGTGGCCAGTACTACTCTGTTGTGCAGACGCTCCAAACTCAATAGTCCACGCCCTCCCAGGTGTCGCGGGAGGTATATTCGCGGGACAGAGGACTTAGGATGTAGGCTTCTCTCCATATTCATCCTTTTGCGGGTCTTCGTGTCGATTTCCTTCAGCTCGTTCACTTTCCAGTGTATAGCACCAAAGGTGTATAATAACAATGGGACCGCAAGCATGTTTGTGGCAGCGACTTTGTTCTTGCCGGACAGTTCTGACGACCAGATCTGCCGGAGTCGGTGCAAATACTTGCGGCGGAGACACTCTTTAACCAATGTTGCCTCTTGGACATGACGCTGCGCCACTCCAAGGTAGGTATAAGTATCTCCGGCATGCAGTTGTCGCAAGATGCTCCCATCAACGAGCTGTTCCTCATCTCCACTATCTCCGCTTCGTCCTTTCTTGAGATGAACCAATGCACATTTGTCTGTCCCGAACTCCATTCCGATAGCATGACTGTACTCCTGCACCACCCTCAGCGATTGTTGTAGTTCGCGTTGGCCGGAGGCATAAAGTTTTAGGTCATCCATATAAAACAGATGGGTGACCTTGTGCCTCCGGTTATTGGGCGTGCCACAGCTGTATCCTTTAGTATTTCTCAGCGCTATGGACAGAGGCAAAAGTGAGATGCAAAAGAGCAAGGGACTCAAGGAGTCTCCTTGGAAGACACCTCTTTTCAATGACACCAACTCTGTCTGAACCCGAGTTTCACCTGATGTTATGGTGAACCGGGTCTTCCAGAGTGGCATCAGTTGTTTGATGCACCCCACTATCTGATTATCCACCGAAAGACATTCCAACAGCCGCACAATGAGCTCATGAGACGTGCTGTCGAATGCCTTGCGATAGTCAATCCAGGCCATAGAAAGGTTTCGCTTGTACTGCACAGAGTCCTGCGTGACACATCGGTCAATCAACAGGTTCTCCTTGCAGCCAGCTACTCCTTTCTTTGACCCTCTCTGTTCATACACGTCGAGAAATACAGGATTCACAGCTTGAAGGAGACGCATGTACAAGATTCTGGTGAAGAGCTTGTAACATGCGTTCAGACATGTTATTGGCCTGTAGTTTTTGGGATCAGACAAATCTCCGGTCTTCGGGAGAAGCACGGTTCGACCCTCGACAAACCAAGCCGGAATTGGCTGCTCCTGATTTAGCCACGAGTTAAAAACTCTAGCTAAATGCCGGTGGCAACTGGGGAATTTTTTCCACCAGTAGGTGTTTATGCCATCCGGGCCAGGAGCTGCGAAATTCTTTGCGCCTCGTAAGGCGTCAAGAATTTCTTCCGTGTTTATCGGGTGACGCAGTACATTCAAGTTAGGAGTCCTCCTACAAACGGACTCGAACTGCGCCAAGGCCGGAGTGTCTGCTGAGAGAGGTTTGGGTTGTTCGTAAATGTCCCTCCAAAAGGCCTCCACGCGATCAGCAGTTGGCGGCTGCTCTATGGCTGGAGGCGGCTGTTGGAAAAGGCGAGAAGGTCTTTCGTAGAACATTCTGTTCTGCTCCAGACCTCTCGCCCGCGCCACCAACGATCGCTTAGCAGCGATTAGCATCCGTATCCTGTCAAGACAGTGTTGCTTGACAACAACCAGTACCGCTTGACTGAGTGTATGATGGTCGCGCCTCAACCCGTAGGCTATCTGGCGCACTCGGCGCGTAAAAGGCTTCCCAGCCGCTCTATATTCCATCACACACTGGATACGGGATGCTTCCTGGCGAGCCAACTGGATTTTCGCTTCCATTTGGCGCACCCGTCTCTGTGCTCTCTCAACAGGAGAGTCTCTCACTCTCCCCTGTCTAGCTAGCCTCAGAGCCGCAGCGAAATTTCGCAATTGATGCTCCAAATGTCAGAGGCCTCCGATAGATGTTCACCAACAACCTCATCCTCTCTCTTTAAATCTGCCAGCTTCAAGGACCTTCCGTTGTTATGCAAGGCCCTTCGGTCCCTGAAATCCCCAGGTGAGACGACTTGGTCGATTTCCCTCTCAGCGGGCCTTACCGGCGAACTTTCAGCCTGGTTAACAGGCCTTCCGTCCGCCGAAGGGGCAGGCTGAGCTGGAGCACGAACATATCCCTGCCTCCGGAGGTACGATACATAATCTCGCAAATTCTGAGAGGTAAGCGTGCTATGCTCTGGGTGCATTTCACACCACCTCTCATACATGCGGGACATGTATCCCCTACGGCGCGGGCTACTGCTCTCGTAGCAGCTCAGCAGGTCATCCTTGAGCTCCGTCGTCCACCTAAAACGGTCCATGTTATTGCGGGGGTCGTCATCAGGGCAAATCGAAGCACCGCCACCTTGCCCAACGCCGGCTTCCGAAACCGGCTCGGTGTGGGTGCTTTTCCTTCGAGGTGGTCGAACCCGAAGATAGGGCCCGTCAGGTGGTTAGCCTTAGGGCCCGCAGCCGACATTTCCGGAGGCAGCCGTCCAAATTGCCTCCAGAGGATGGACCTGTGAAGGTTGCCGACCGACTTGCATCCTTTGGCTTCGGTATACCCCTCGGTGTCGCCACGCACCGAATAGCCTGTTGATGTTGGGCGGCTTCCTGGGGGTTTATGAAAACAGCCGCTTCTAACATGAAGAACAGACGCTGTCGGAGTACCGCTCCTCACATGGAGATCCGTCGTGTCCTATTAATTGTGGAATAGCCGATCCTCTGGATGCAGACGCTATTCCACTGTGCTAGTTTTGGTCCGCCCCGGGTATTTCATTTCCCCGGTACCACCCATATCTGGGAGGCATTCCCCTATCCGCCACCTTGGGGAGGCGCCACTGAGAGGGTCTAGCAACCCCTCGCGGACACTATTATTATTATTATTATCATGTTTTTCAAACTTCTCTCGCATGACTGCGGTGACGACAAATGTTGACGGGCTAGGCCAAGTCAACACCTGAACTATTACTGATCGGAATTTAGGAAAGATCGTACTATATTACAGGTTTTAAGGATTACAGACTTTTGGAATATTTTATGTAACCCTTCGTCCAGGCCCAACTGTTGTAGATGTTGTGTAAATGTGTTCGGCGTGAGGCCTGAGACCGACATAATGAGGGGGATAATAATAACTTTATCTTGTTTCCAGAGTCGCTTCACTTCTATGGCAAGGTCAGTGTATTTAGATATTTTCCCAGCGTAGGTATTTTGAACATTCACATCATTGGGAATAGCAATATCTATTAAGTAGGTAACTTTGTCTGCCTTTGTCTGAAATACTATATCTGGTCTGTTTGCATTGATGGTTTTGTCTGTCTGTATTTCAACGTCCCAGTATAGTTTGTAGTGATCATTATCGAGTACTGATGTTGGTGTATACTTGTAATATGGATCTGAGTTGTCGATTAGTTTGTTTTTTGTGGCTAATGCTTGATGTATGATATTGGCTGCCGAGTTATGTCTAGCCGTGTACTCAGTTCCAGCGAGAGTTTTGCATACGCTGGTTATGTGGTCTATTGTTTCCTTCTGTTGGTGACATTTTCTGCAATTATCGTTGGTTATGGATGGATCCTTAATTACGTATTTCTTGTAGTTTCTCGTCGCAATAACTTGATCCTGGATAGCAAGCATAAATCCCTCAGTTTCTGGAAAGAGTTGGCCATCCTGCAGCCAGGTATATGACTGTTTTTCATTTATCTGATCTTGCGTGATACGGTATCTATGGTTGCCATGGAGTGGTTTCTGCGACCAGGTGTTTATTTTTTCCTGTTGTGCTTGTATGGGATTGTGTGTGTCTGCGGCGTGGTCTGGAGATGATAGGTTGAGTGGTGTATAGCTTTTGTCTGCTTTTGTTATTGCTCGATGTAAATTTGTTTGTTTGCTTTGGAAGAAATGCCTGAGTGTTTTTATCTGTCTTGAGCGGAGTGACTGTATATCTATGATCCCTCTGCCTCCCTGTTTCCTGTCTATGGTGAGCCTTTCTTTGCATGCGTTTGGATGTGACATTCGGTGCTTCGTAAGTTCTGTCCGTATAAGGATATGGATGTTTTCTATATCAGTGTGTGACCACTTGATGATGCCGAAGGAGTATGTGAGGACCGGTATCGCAAATGTGTTAATTGCTTTTGTAAGATTTTTGGAATTCAATTTTGATTTTAGAAGCTTAACGAGGCGGTCTCTGAACTCTTGTGTTAGTTGAGCTTTGACTTGTGTGTGGTCGATCTTAATGTTCTGATCGAAGCCCAGATACTTGTACGTTTCGTCCTTGTCCATGTTATCCAGCGTTTGGCCAGTTAATATTTCCTGTTCGGATTGGTTCTTCCATTGGCCTTTATTGATGTGGAGCACCTTGCATTTGCTCATACCGAATTCCATCCGGACGTCTGACGTACAAACTTCTGTTATTCTGAGTAATTCTTTTAGTTGCACTTCAGTGGCTGCATATAGTTTTATATCATCCATGTAGAGAAGATGATTTATCCTGTGCTGATTGACTTTCTGGTGTCTGATGTTGAAACCATAATTTGTGTTGTTAAGTGCGTTAGAGAGTGGATTTAAGCAAAGGCAGAACCACAGTGAACTAAGCGAATCACCCTGGAAGATACCGCGTCGTATGAGTAGCTCCTCTGTTTGGATATGGCCGTCCTGAGTTTTAAGATGTATGTTGGTCCGCCATGTCTCCATGGTTCTTGTAAGGAACTGGCAAAGGACTGGGTTAATTTTGTATATTTGAAGAGTTTTCTTTAGCCAGCTATGGGGTACAGAGTCAAAAGCTTTTTTATAATCGATGAAGCAGGTATGAAGATTTCTGTGTTCTTTTCTGGTTTGCTCCATGATGACACAATCGATTATGAGTTGTTCTTTGCAACCTTGGCTTTGTTTTCTACATCCTTTTTGCTCTTCAGTCAGGATATTGTTTTGGGTGAGGTGTTGTTCAATCCTTTTGCCTATTGTTGCGGTGATGATCTTGTACAAGGTTGGGAGACAAGTGATCGGGCGGTAATTGGCAGGGTTTCTGGTATCTGCGTTTTTTGGTTTTATATAAGTTATTCCTTGTGTGAGGAATTTGGGAAGCCTATTAGGTTGTAGTATGGCTTTATTGATTTGCTCTGTTAGCATTTCGTACGTTGCACTGAACTGCTTGTACCAGAAGTTTTGCACGTTATCTACGCCTGGGCACTTCCAGTTGTGAGTGTGTTTTATTGTCTCGGCTATTTCCTCTGGTGTAAGAACAATGTCTCCCTGCTCCGCTATGTGTTGATGTTTTTCCTCTTCTTGTCTGATCCATGCAGCGTTTTCGTTATGTGTTTTTGGTTCCGACCATAGGCTTCCCCAGAACTCGGTTAACTCTTGTCTACTTGGAGGTTCTGTTGTTGTTATCTGATTATTTGATGTCATCTTTTGGTAAAACTGTTTTTCACTTTTCTAAAAAAGATTGTTGGTATCTTTTCTGTCGTTGGATTCGTTGTATCTGCGGAGTCTAGCTGCATAGACGGCAAGTTTCTGTTTCAGTGTATCGGCTATTTCGGATATTGTTTGTTGTGGTGATTTAGATTTGAGTCTGTTTATTGTTGTCTGTATGCGTTTTGAGAGGTTGTTATTGTTGGTGTATTGTGTGAGGTGCGCGAGATCCTTTCTGAGTGTGCTAATTTTATTTTCGATTCTAATTTGCCATTTAGGTTTAGATCTTTTGCTTGAGTGGGTTTTAGATCGCTGTGGAAGTTTTTGGCCGTTAACTATGAGTGTGGTTGCTGCAGCAGCGTATATAACATTGTGGATGTCCTCTAGGTCACTGTCGTTGGTTAAGAATTGTGGTATTATGTTGGTCTTTATTGTGTGTAATATTTGTCGGGTGTTGTTTTTAAAAATTAGTCTCGGCAGGGGATCTCGCAGTACAGGATTGGTGCCACACCATTTGTTGTATTATTGTGTGTTCATCACTTGTTTGGCAGATTGTGTGATGGCAGGTGGTAGGGTGATGTTTTGGCTTTGTGTGGCTGTGGAAGGTAAGTTTGTGCATGTTGTTTCCGGTGTATGTGGTGCATGATTATGTTCTGGATCTATTTCGAAGTGTATGCTGGTGTTATTGGTTGTGTCTTTGTTTGGACGTTGGTTATTTCGAGTATGAATGGTATGTCCTTCTGTGATTGATTCGATAGCTAACGAATTATTAGGTTGGACAGCGTTGTCTGGTCTATCCTGTGTATGCTCATGTGCTGGATCTATCTCTGTGGCTATGGTAGTGTTGTCGCTTGTGGCTGTGTTTGAGGTCTGCGGGTCATTCTGATTGGGAGTATTTAGTTCATTGGATACAAGAATCTTTATAGCTTGTAGTTCTTCGGGTGTCAGGCGGTTGTTTTTTGTTATGACTCGTTTTTGGTCAATGAGTCTCTGTTCCGTTACACGTTCTGCGAGGTGTGGGTATTGTGCTATAAATAACCTGTGCAGCTCATGTCTGTAGCCTGTAGATATGGTTTCCAGTTTAGTGGCGGTGTAGTAACAGTGCATTACAGATTTGTTGATTTCAGTGGTCCACTGTAAGCGCTGTCTGGGTTTACCAGCTTTGGTGGTTGCCGGCTGTGCCGGCAAAACATCCGCAGCTGGGTTGCGTTCTATGGGTTGTTCTGTTTGGGTTTGGGGTTCGGGCGAGTTTAATCGACGTACCCTAGGCCGTCGTTGGTTGTTTTTAGAATTAACTCTATGCATCGTGTTCCCACGAGTAGGGACGATTTAAAAGTCGCTCTCCCGGGTGACGCCCATTCCAGGAGAGAAGGGACTTATATTTACTCCGAAGTTGGCCCAAGGTGCTCCGGAGGATTAGCGACTTTACTGTCGGGTTTTGTTGAGGCTTTCTCCTCGCAGGCCGGCCGGTTAAGGCAAGCCCCCCGGTTGCGTACCCCTCACAACGTTCCCCAGCCACGCCCTGCTGAGGTCGTTGAAGTGTGGGGCGCAATAACGGTATGTGACAGAAGGACCGGCGCTCAGCCTTCTGTGGCATTTCTCCCCGGATTTGCCAAATCCCTATCTGACCGAGGTCAGGATAGCTTGGGGAAAGGAGCTTTGTGCTCGGTAGGGTGTGTAAAGTCTACCTAGCCCACAGCTTCCTGAGTGTGCTAGCCTTGGTTGAAGTGACTTTTTGATCACGAGCCCTGTCGGCATGACAACTCCGCGGTGGTATTAAAGCCTCCGATGAACCATCAACCGACATAGCTTGCTCATTAAAAGGTCACTTTCTAAGCCCCCAAACGAGCGACAACGTTCTAGCACCTGATGGGGGTTATTATTATTATTGTTGTTATTAAATCTGTTCTCAGCAATTTGTCGCTGGTTTTTTATGAGGTACGGACTTAACGTCAAGTACTCTCACAATCCTGGCTCATGAACTTCCTTACTATATGGATGGTGTTTAGTATGACAGCTTTTTGGAGAAGCATGTACACGTTGTTGTCAATATCTAGGATCTTGAGATTTTCAAGCAGTTGCTTGGGTATTATGCCTGTAGTGGAGAGTACTATTGGTACGATGGTCACTTTATCAAGCTTCCACATTCTCTTGATTTCATCACCCAGATCAAGATATTTTCGCTTCTTCTCAGCTATAGTATTGAGGATATTGTGTGTATTCGGTACTGCTATATCTACTATGAGTGCTGTTTTTAGGTTTCTGTTATGCAGTACTATATCTGGTCTATTGTTCGGCACACTACGATCTGTGATGATGGATCTATCGTAGTATAGGCTGCATCCGTTGGATTCAAGAACTGCTGCTGGGTGGTATTTATAATAAGGTTCGGAGCTTGGAAGCAGCTTTAGATTGATTGCCATATGTTGGTGTATTATAGCAGCTACTTGATTGTGGCGGTGGAGATAATCTGACTGAGCCAAAGTGCTCCATGCAGAGAGAATATGTTGTATTGTTTCTGGTTTATCGTGGCAGCGTCTGCATCTGTCATCTGACACCCTCGGGTCTTTTATGATATGTTTTAAGTAATTATTAGTGCAGACTACTTGATCTTGAATTGCAATACAGAAGCCTTCGCTTTCCGGAAAGAGTTCCCCTCTCCTTAACCATGCGTTCGACGCTTCTTTGTCGACATATATCTGGTCAAGGTCATGGGGATGCCTCCCGTGCAAAGCCATGCTTCGCCAATCGTGATGTTTTTCCAGAGTACTATATATTTTCTCTCTGCTCTGCATATCATCATCAGCTAGGTTTAAGGGCGTATATTTCTTATCGGAATAACAAACGATTCTGTGTAAGGTAGAGTCCTCTTTCCTATTATGAAAGTATTTCCTTAACTGTCGGACTTGATTGTTGTGCAGATTTTTCACATCAGTTAGTCCTCTTCCTCCCTCTGATCTTGGTAAGGTAAGTCGTAACATACTTGCCTTCTGATGGTGTTTTCTGTGTTTTGTTAGTTCTACCCTTGTACACCTCATAATATTTTCTAAATCAGTGTCAGACCATGTGATGATCCCGAAAGAGTATGTAAGGACAGAGGTGGCAAAAGTGTTTATAGCTTTAAAGAGGTTTTTGCTGTTAAGATCTGTTCTGCACAAAGCCCTCACTCTTGCTGCATACTCATTGAGAAGTGTAGTTTTTGTAGTTGTATGGTTTATCCTTCTGGATTGTTCATAGCCCAAGTATTTGTAGCAATCGTTTTCTCCCATAGCCTCTATGAGTTCTCCTTGCCCAGTTTCAAATCCAGTAGCTTCAATTTTTCCTTTTTTGATGTTAACAATTCTACACTTGTCAAGTCCAAATTTCATATTGATGTCATTAGTAAAATGTTCGACCACACCAATTAATTGTTTTAGTTGTTCGTATGACTCTCCATAAAGTTTTAGATCATCCATGTATAGTAGATGGGAAACAGTATGGTCACCTTCATCCGATTTTAAACGGTATCCTTTGCCAGTCATGTTCAGCATATTAGAGAGAGGGTTCAAGGCTAAGCAGAACAGCAGAGGACTTAGTGCATCACCTTGGAAAATACCTCTACTTATTTTGACTTCTGGCGTTGTTATAGTACACTGTTTATTGGACAACGATATTACTGTTCTCCAGCTTTTCATTCCATTTTTGATGAAGTTAATAAGTAACGGATGAACCTTGTAGATGTCCATCGCTCTGATTAGCCATTCATGAGGGATAGAATCATATGCTTTCTGGTAATCTATATAGCAACACGATATATTTCTGTTCTTTCGTTGAGCTTGCTTTAAAATGACAGCATCTATTACTAACTGTTCTTTACACCCTTTTCCTCCTCGGCGGCAACCTTTCTGCTGTTCGGTCATAATATTCTTACTTTCCAGATGCGCAGTAAGTAGTTCAGCTATACACGACGTTGTTATTTTATAAAACGTCTGGAGACAGGTAATAGGTCGATATTTCGAGGGGTCCATTGATACTTCTCCTTTTGGTATTAAATGGGTCCTTCCTTCGGTTAGAAACAAAGGCATGATGTCAGGAGTGGTAAGGAATTCATTAACGTATCGCATCATTATATTATGAACAGATGTCAGTTTCTTATACCAAAAATTATGGATGTTATCGCTACCTGGACACTTCCAATTGTGAAGGCGACTTATGACATCTTTAAAGAGTTTCTCAGTGATTATTGGTCGTTCCATTGGTGTTATGGTGTTCATTTTGTTCTGTTCGACTTTTATCCAATCAGAATTCTGATGATAGCCTACGCTATTGGACCACAGTGTCGACCAAAATGTCGTTATTTCATCAGATGTTGGTAAGTTGTCATTACCATTTATTTGGTTCGTCTGTCCATTTGTCTTCAGAACCCTATAGAACTGTTTTTCATTTGAATTGAACTGATTATTCTGATGTTTTCTCCTGCTGCATTTGGAATATCTTTGCAGTCTTGTACTAAATGCTGCTAATTTCTGTTTAAGCGTGTCAAGAAGCTCCGTTAGCCCGACGTTATGTGGATCTCTAGAAGTGTGCACCCTGTGTTTTCTTATAATTAGATCAACTTTGCGTTTTAGTCTTCTACTGGGGCTACTCTTGTTGAATTGCAGAAGTTGAGCTATTTCGGCTCTTATTTGTTCTATTCGCCGCATCAATCTCCTTTTCCAACTAGGTATACAGTGTCTTCTATTTGTCGTATTTTGTTGAGTAGTACCGGCTATCCTCGCACCGTTAGATCTTGCTGCTGCCAGAGCAGTACAATAAATTAACCCATGCAGCTCTTCGAAACTATGTACGCTATTAAGGTATTTCGGGATGATTGTTACATTGAATGTTTCGACGATCCTCGCAAATTTTCGTGATGTTCTTTGCCTTGGGATCATAGGTCTTTTGGTTGGATCAGTGCCCATATACTCTTGCATAGCAATTCTTAATCCTTCTTCAAGGCCTATTTGGAGTTCTTTTTTCTCTTGTGTACCTTGTTGTGCGTCACTATTTACATTTGCAACATCTGCAACTTCTCCATGTATCTCTTCGTCAGCTACCATCGTACTTTCGACATTATCCTCAGAATTCTGTCTGTCTGATGCGGAAGCTCCGTTGCAACCTTGTTCATCTGCAACTTCTCTCTTAATCTGTTCTATTTGTTCATGACAGATCAAATTATTCCTGATAATAGCTCTTTTTTGATCAGCAATTCTCTGCGCTGTTACCGATATTGACGGGTATTTCTCCAAAAACGCTTGATGCAATCTCTCCCTGTAAGCAGTCATATCTGTCTCTAGCCTTGTTAGTTGGTAATAGGTACGCATGATAAAGATATTTATTTCGGTAGTCCATTTCATACGTACCCTTTTCCTTCCTGCCGAAGTGGTCTCAGGTAATAATGTTATTATTATTATTATTATTATTATTATTTATTTATACAAGTACCTGTACAAATAAAGGCCACCCTTGAAAGTAACAACTTGTATAAAGGTATTGGCCGATAATAATGAAACATTAAATTTTGTACACTTGGTGACGGATCTAGCAGCGCAGCGGTCTTCAGTTCTCCAGATTTACATCTCTTGTACGTCGATGTTACCCTCATCTGCCTGGCGATCATGGTACCCAGACATTTGGTTTATGGAGTCTTCCATGCATTGGGTCACTCGTAATATAATAAATCCTGCATTTCCCTCTGACTGACAATTTCGAATATTGACAACGTCACAAAATAAAAGTATATGCCGACAACGTTGGTATCCGCTTTCAATAAAAGATGAAATGCTGAGAGTACCTGGTCACAGCAACTCCAATTCGGTATGAAACCCGCCTGCTCAACTGGTATACGTTGTTCAGCGTTGCCAGGTCGAATTTAAAAAAAGTAGTAGGTTATAAATAAAAAAACAGTATATTTTGCAAAAAAAACAGTAGATTTTTTTTGTAAATAAACAGTGTAACATCGAACCTCAAACAAAAAAGCACAGCACGTTTTTTATTACAAAACCACCAAAAAAACCGTAATTGCTCGAGTAAAAAATTATCCTAATAAAACTCCAGAAAAAAGATAACTTTTTACATCGCGGAAACCCTTAATATGGCTTACCTAACAAAACTAAAAAATAATAAACAACAATACACGCCTTCATTGATCTAAATCTGAATCTGACAAGTCTGCATTTCTTTGGTACGTGGTACATAATATATTTTTATATATTATAGTCTAATACAATTATTTAAATCCACATCAAAGCAACTTTGGGCGTCTTGTTCTCATTTTCTATGCAAAATGTCACATCACATACACTTATTGATGTGAATAGACGATAGCATATATGTATTTGTTTTTTGAAGATCAGCATCTGAGAAAATTCTTTCCACGTTTGCAGATGAATGTGTCAAAACTTGCGTATTCGACATAAATTCAGATAATACAAAAACCATGGCACTATCGTCTCCAAAAGAGACGTGTCTTTTACTTTTATCCAAAACACAGCCACACTTTCGCTTTGATTCCACGTGAGGTCAGTATTTCGTAGAAGTCGCTACTCATTAACGAGCTATTGAAGCTGATTAGGATTGACTGAATTTGGAAAATGTTTGGCAAGTGGCATCACTCAAGGATACTGATCGTCCAAAGCTGATGAGGGCTTAACCAATGATACATTTTTCAGAACATCACTTTGGAAATCAAACCTATTACACCTTATACATTTTCTTGAAATACAAAAACAGTAGTAATCATTAATTCTTGAAAACCGAAAAAAAATCAGTAGATTCCACCGTAAAAACAGTATTCAGTAGACAAAGACTCAAAAGCAGTAGATCTACTAAAAAATCAGTAGACGCTGACGTTGTTCTACCTTGGGACCTAGTCTCATCACCATATTGAACATAACACGCAGGACTTTCAGCTGTAATTCAACAGATATGCCTATTTATATACCTATCTGTGGTCTAAACGTAACGCCACTGGCACCATCCCTGACCCCCTTACCTCCCCAATCCCGTACCCTCTACGGAGAGAAAAATGGAGCGCTTTAGATGTTGTACGTCCAGTCAAAGCGGCAGCCCAGATGGACTCTCCGATAAGATGTTGATATTGCATTTCTCATTCTCTATAATGCAACAGGATAGTCCGTCTTTTAGAGTGGCCGACGTACGGTCGAAGGGAATCGAGGTGGAAGGAGGGTAGGGAGAGGATAGAAGAAGCAGGAGGGGCAGGAGGAAGGAAACGTGACGTTATTTAATAGAAAACCGGACAGCAGAGTGCCAGCGCACAAGAGAAGTCTGTGCAAACAAATGTGCGGAATTGGAATCGATGTACAGGGTGTTAGACCAAAGGGGTTTCCCATTTATCTGTAGAACTTCGCACACTCCTCTGTTAGAACACTTTCCTTGTGCATTTTTAAGTATCAAAAATAACTTCTGAGGTTTCTTATGCATGTATTCGTTTCCTGGGCTAGAAAAATAACAAATTAATTGCAATAAAATTTACGTCATTTTTTACTGATTCATAGAGCTACCTTGATCCATAATTAACATCACATACATTACTATTATTTTTATTATAAGAACCCCACAAACTGGACAGTTTAGATATTCTGTGCAGAAAACCATGGTTTGGAATGGGATATTGACAGCATGACAATGGCTTTGGCAGAAATTATAACTGTAAACAATCATACGACAAGAGTCTGCTACTAACACGCATACCATTGTCCTATATTTGTAACGAAATATTTGATCGTTGCATACAGTCAATAACTAATCCGTCCCATTTTTATCTTAATTTTTGTGTCAAACTTTTTGTCCAATATTTAGGATGAAAAATAGGATCGTAACATACAGCCTTTGAATACTTCGCTTTAGCTGAGTGGAGATATTGACGCTTCCCTTTTGTTATACATTGGAGAGCCCTTGGAGATTCACCTGGAGAAAATTTGCCTCACATACATTTTATAATCCTTAAACAAGACAAAGAAAATCATGATCCTAAGAAACCGATAAATTATTATTTTTACTGCTTCACATTTGCGATTTATCAACAATACAGATCTAGCACTCTGTGTTTTTAAAAATTTCTGAATTATGGGTTTAGTGAACGGCGCAGATGGCCTTCCGAGGCCTTCCGAGGGGGAACATTAATAGATGTAATCTTTGCCACACAAAAATACTTTGGTATAAATATGTTGCAAGTAAACTATATTATACTAATTATATACATAAAAATAAACAAAACAAAATTGGTTTATAGCTATATTTAATATTTCAGCCCTGATCATGGAGGCATAGTTCTCCGAAAGCTTGGAATTCAGTTTAAAGAGTACACTTCGCTTTAATATATTTTTGCCGCTTCCCAGCTATAGTACAATTTTGTTTCTTAACAAGTCGACAGACGACTTAGGTTTGCCCATGAAAAATTATAACATACTAATGCTAGTGTTCGTTTAATTTTTGTCTTGTTAATGGTGCAGTCCTTCAAGTACTTGTAGCTCTTGAATCAATCACTTTAGACTCCAAGTGTGCTAGTTTGTTGGAATTGTTTCGTCGGGAGGAACACAGAATGGCATTAATATACAGGGTGTCCCATTCAAAATTTTGAATCAGACGTCACGTGACCAAAAATAAATACCTCATTGGATAACGCACTAATAAGAAAATATGCAACATTTGCTCTAATTTATATACCCAAAATTATAATTCTCTACTACTGCCCAGTTCCGATATATTGCTTGTATTAGTCGTCGTGGGATTGAGGGTACAGAGAAACACAGATTTCCGAGTGCTTTTTACGTAATAGATGGTGTCTAAGGAAGATGTTTGACGGTGAAAGCTGGGTTTTCTTCGACCAATCTTTACAAGCAGAGATCACTCGCAATTTATAGGAAGATCTATAGAGATGATGAGCTATTTATGAAGAGCTAGACCTCAACGCTTGCTAAAGAGCTGTCAAAGGACAGCACTCGTGTTCAGTAAACCTTGGCAAATTTCAGCTTCCATGCAGACAGGTTCTATAAATAAACGATCGATAGTAATGGCTTGTTGAGAATTAAAGCGCTTCTTCTCTATGGGACCAAGTAGAAAGGATCTTGATGATCCTTCCTGTTATGTCTACGTACGCCCGATTTGTATACATTTAAATACGATACCTACTCTAAGCAGATAATTGAGATAATTTCTAGAAAATCTCATACCATGGGCAGATATTGCCAATGTCAATTCAAGAGCATTCTTTTCCTTAATAAAGGCTTTACCCCGACTGAAAAATTGGACGCACTGTATTGTTGTACTATTGGAATCAATACCAAATCAAAAGTGTTGGATACTCCCTCAAATTTCTACACCGTCAGATACACGGTAAGGAGTAATCTTCCCCTCAACCCCTCAAAGGTTTATAATTTCATAACCGAAGGGGCGACTAACCTGCGAGGACCAATAGCACGGCTAGCTTATGCCGTGTAAGCCTCGCCTTTTCTATCATAAGACAAAGGAAAGCCGGTGCACCGCCCTCCAATATGTAGCGCAGATATGAGAATCCATAAATCCGTCATATCATAGAGGGCCGCGACGGCCATTGGTCGGCGTGGCGCAATGCGGCTGGGGGGGTCGGGGTGAGAAAAGCGGGGGAAGGGAAAGACGCAGCTCAGCTATACATGGTGGCATGGCGGTCCGAAGCTGCTGCCGCTGCTGCTGCGATATTAATATCGAATTTTTCTGTGTGGCTGCTGCGTCTGGAGAGTCGCGCGCGCCGTCGGGCGCCGAACGACGCTCCTCACGCCGACGCCGGACCTCATTACCGAGAGGGGAGCGGAGTTGCCAAAACGCTACATTGGATTATGATCTTCTCAGAAAAAGTTCAATCCTGCTTAAGACTAGGGTTGCCACCCGTACTTTATAATAAATTTATTTACTTTTTGTATCCTGACCGTTGTAATCCAATCCTTTATAATAAAGTATTGTACGTTATTTCAGGTAAATGTACTCTATACTTTATGACAGCAATAAAGGACTCGAAAATACTTCATTTCGCATGATTTTAATTCTCTGGGGTTTTGAAAGTTTTGTCGTAACTATTTTTTCGTTAAACGAATTTTATCGATTAGTGCTGAATCGATGTCGCCACTCGCCAGCACTACATCGCTAAATTAACAATTCCTGAACGCAGCCTAACCTCAAATTTCAATGTCAAGAATGTAGATTGAAGTATATTTCATCAGTGGGGTTGTTCTGTGGTATTTCAGTTAATAATTGTCACATTTTCTTCATGTGAGGAGGTTTGAGTGCAATCATAGACATAGTGCAATATCGCAATAAGAAAAGTTTTATAAGATTTATTTCTAGTAAATCATGGACAAGAATACTCCACGAAACGGATCAAGTAGGTAGTGGATACGTTACACCGAAAAAATGCTTAACACAAAATGACATAACAAAACAGAAAAATAAACGTTTGCAGAAGTATAAAAAGCAGTGGGAAATCGAACATGGTGATTGGTTAATTAATGATCCGCAAAACGAATATAATGGAAAATGCAAATTGTGTGGAATTACATTTACAATTACAATTACAAAAAAAGGCAATAAAAAATGTTTTTAAACATAATAATAAAGAAAAATAAATAATTGTACTTTATTTTGATACTATGTACTTTTTTGCATACCTATAATAAACGATGTACTTTAACTGCAAAAAAAGGTGGCAACTCTACTTAGGACCTAAGACGTCCATTTTGATGTAAAGGGAAATGAAACTCGCATACATTAAATGAATGTCTTCAGAGATCTCCAAACACGTTCCTATTGTCCTTAAGCCGTTATTAAGATAATTATATTATTTTAGTTTTTGTAAAAAACACAACACTGAATGTACAGGATGACCAACTTATACTCCGATGTTTGATACTTCCGTTATTATAAAAGATACAAAAAAAACTTTTCAATGAGAGTTGTAACTAAAGCTAAGGTCTACATTTTGAAACTATTTTACAATATACAGAGTTACTCATAAAGTCACGGCATACCAAAGTTGTGTTTTTTCAAATTAAACACACCCCATAGATTATCCCGGATTTAAATTGTGCTCATCTCCCTATGCCGCAAATATAGGGTTATATCGGGTTATACACAGGGTATTTTATGTGGAAATTTTACTGAATTCATCACCTTGTATCTCAAAAAATCAATAACTGGAGGCTTATCAATTTTCTGCTACCTTTGATTTTGTATACAGGGTGAACCAAAACTCACGACCATAATTTTATTTGTTGTTTTAAATGGAACACCCTGCATTTTAGCACTATCAGAAAGTTCTTACAATTTACTTCCACTTTTATAAGCATTTCCTATACCTAAATGTAACAGTTGTAGAGTTATTTCGATTTGAGGTAGTGAAACAATATTTTTGCCAAATTTTGGTTTTTGTCAGAGTTAGCCATCGATGCTATGCTTGCTATATTTGTTAAATTATTGAAATTAATATTTTAGTTTTGCTTCGGTTTCAATAGGCTGTTATAGTTGGCAATTAGCAAATTGAAAAGCACATGCTAATTACAAAAATTATCTGAAAACAAAACTACAGCATCTTTAACAAGGCTATATTAGTTATTACAAGAAGGTTTATGTGTGCACGTATCAACTATCAAAAACGAGAAAATATATTTTGGCTAAGCATGCAAAGGTGATTGACTCTTGTCTTATAAACCGAAGATTTTTATAGCGGAAGCTACAAATGTTTAATTGATTTTCTGTTACGGCTTCCTGTTAGTTCTTTCATTCTCGCCCTTTGAGTCATTACATCCTTGACAAAGAAGAAGAAATGTGAAACGGTATAACAAACATGGTAGGCATGGCCAAATCTGAGAAAATTTCAGTACTTGACAAAAATGTAGTATTATTAGGAATCGTTTTACTACTTCAAATCGAAATACCTCCATAACTGTTGGGTTTAGGCATGGGGATGATCAATAAAAGTGGAAGTATTTAATTTGTAATAACTATCTGACGATGCTATTAAATACGGGGTGTTCCGTTTAAAACAACAAAGAAAATTTGGTTCACCCTGTTTACAAAATCAAAGATAGAAAAAACTTGATATGTTTATACAAAACTAGATAACCAGATAACATTCTAGCATTGAGAACTAAGCTTCCATTTATTAATTTTTTTAAGATACAGGGTGATGAATTCATTAAGATTTTCACATAAAAGTGGCTATATCTCTGAAATTACCCTGTATAACCTGATAAAACCCTATATTTTCGGAATAGGTAGAGTGAGTACAATTCAAATTTAGGATAATCTATAGGGTGCTCCATTTGAAAAAAACACAACTTTGGTATGCCGTGGCTTTATCAATAACCCTGTATATTATGAAATAATTTTGAAAGGTAGACCTTAGCTTTATCTACAACTTTTTTCCAAATTATTTTTTGTATCTCCCATAATAACGGAGGTATCAAACTTCGGAGTATAGATTGATAACCCAAAAGTAAAGACGAAATAATTAGCTTTCTCATTTCAAATGCAATTGTTTCTGAAAAGCAAAGTCCCAACCTTGAAAACACCCTGTATAATAAATTAACTTTTCGGCACAGTGTAAATATAAGAGCCAAGACTTAAATTACACCACCAGCTCATCACTCTGCTCTGTTTGAAAGATCTAAAAAGAACTAGGACGGAGGAACTATTGACAGGAAAGGCGTTCGCCTTCCATATGTCAAAAGTATAACTGACAGGGTAGGTCCGGGTCCTTAGAGAACACAGAATAAAAACAAATTTCCAGCCCATGCAGAAGATCAAGAACTTACTGAGATCAGCCAAAGACAAAGAAAGACCCGCAAACATCGGCAGGGGTATATGAAATACCTTGTTCCTGTGGCATGACATACGTCGGCACAACTAAGCGTTCCCTGGATACAAGAATAATACAACATAAGATGGCTTGCAGGCTAGGACAAACAGAAAGATCATGACAGCAGAACACGTACTAGGACAAGAGGGCCATGAAATTAATTTCAGCCATACGAAGTTATTGGTTGCCACAAATGGCTACCACTCACGCTTAGAAAGGCAATCGAAATTCATAAACATCCACACAATTTCAGCAAAACAGAGGAATCACACAAACTGAAAAAAATAGCATCCGGTATTAAGAAATAAAATACATAACAAACTTATTATTATTATTATTTTGATTTGCTAAATTCATCTCGCATGGGAGCGGTAGCAACAAGTGGTGATGGGCTGTGCCAAGTCAACAACTGAACTATTACAGGTCTGAATTTAGGAAGAATCTCACAATACTACAGGTCTTCAGGATGACAGATAGTTGGAATACTTTGTGTAACTTTTCGTCCAGGGCTAGTTGGTGCAGGTGTGGTGTGAATGTGTTAGGTGTAATGCCTGACATAATCAGGGGGACAATAACAACTTTGTTTTGTTTTCCGAGTTTTTTTACTTCTATGGGAAGGTCTGTGTATTTAGATATCTTCCCAGCGTAGGTGGTTTGAACATTCGTATCGTTAGGGATAGCAATATCTATTAAATAGGCAACTTTGCCTGCCTTCGACTGAAAAACTATATCTGATCTATTGGATGGGATAGTTTTGTCTGTGTGTATTTTGACGTCTTAGTATAGTTTGTATTGATTGTTGTCGAGTACTGATGTCGGTGTATAATAATTTATATGGATTTGTGTTTTCGATTAGTTTGTTAGTTGTGGCTAGGGTTTGGTGTATGATTTTGGCTGCTGAGTTATGTCTGGCCGTGTACTCGGTTCCAGCGAGGATTTTGCATGCACTTGTTATGTCATCTATTGTTTCCTTCTGTTGGTGGCATTTTCTGCAATTATAGTTATTATACTACTATTATACATATTCTTGTTTCATTCTCATATGCTTCACGGAGAACTTTTTTCCAAACATTTTCCAACTTTTTTTTGCTACTTAATAATGAAACTCAAACTACATTTTGTCCAGTAGAGACAAACAAACTGCTTTGTCCAACAGTCTTTTTTTAATTTCTCAAAGTTGTTTTTCAACTTCCCTGTACCAATCTTTGTGATTGAGTTCCATATACTTTATATCATTCATTATATTATCCCAAACCATTTTTCTCTATGAGTTGGCTTCTCTGTACCTACTGGTTTCTTGCTTCTCCTGAAAATTTGTAATAATGGACAAAATGTAATTTGAAAGTCTGCTGCTCAACTGTCTAAGCTCTAAGGATGACTCATTATAGTTTTAAAAATTCGCAGTATAAACGAAGTCCAGAAGTGTTCGCATAAATGGGATGCGTAAAATTTTTAATAAACCCATAATCGATAGACGTTTGGCAACGCGGTATATGGAAGAGGAACGAGATGTTTACTTGGCCTCGCGCGCGTGGAAAAGAGGCGTGGTGGGGATGGCCAAATGGAGGAAAGAGGGAGAAAGGGGATACAGGGAGGATTAGAGCAGGAGAGGGGAAGCGGCAGTTCTGAAAGATTTCAATTTAGCGCGCTGATGGGTTCTGTGTTCGGATGTGTGTGTATGCCTGCGAGTAGTGGACATGGCATGGGCGGAGGAACTGCAGGGATAATAAGGAGGAAGTACCATTTGTTCGCGGTTAGTTGGTTCATTTGATATATCTATCGAACATACAAAAAAGGGTTATTTAACTACAGTCATTGTGCCATTTCTTTTACAGGAGCATTCAGTAGGGACCGTTTTAGCGAGACATGAAACGAGAGCGGTGTCAATCGCGGAATCACGTCCTGTTCAAAAGACACCACTTCCACACTGAGGAAACGGTCTGGTCAAAATTACGGCATTTTGAAGTATCACTACCTAACCTAACTTAACCAAACCAGTGGGGTTGTTGAGGTCAAAATGAGTGTTAGTCGACTTGGCCTGACGTCCTGAGTCGAAATAGACTACTCCCAAATGAAGAAAATCTTCCGGTAAAAATCTATACTGCTTTGAAAATTGGAAATTTCAATACTTTAACTAATATAACCTAACCAAATTGGTAAATGTAAAAATGGGGTGTCAATCGACTAGGCTTGATGTCTTGACTCGAATTGTATCAAATCTAGACTGAAATTATGTTTATTCTGATTCTTTATAGGATATTAAGCAAGTCTTCTAGCACCTACTCTAGGACGCTATAAAATTTCAAAGTGGCACATCGCAGTGATTTCTTACTCTGAGAATTACCTATTTCGACTCAAGACACCAAGCGGAGTCGACTAACACACAATCTATCACCAATAAAACCTATTTTGACCCCAATAACCCAACCGGTTGGGATAAGTTAGGTTAGGCACTGAAATTTCAATGTGCCATAGAATTTTAACAGGGTATTTCCTCAGTCTGGGAGTGGTGTTGTTCGACTTAGAATGTCAATATTCAGTCAATTGACACCCCTCTCGACCCCCATTTCAAGTTTTGCTAAAACAAACTCAAGCCGAGCATTCTATTAATTCTGGAATGATGATCCGGTTGTCGATGACTTTGCGTGATATGCAAGCCTTACTTCTACCCTGTATACTGGAGGTAAAATTTATCAAGAGTTGTTGAGGAACAGTACCGTCCTACAGCGTGAAGGTAGGGTGCGAATGGATCTTAAAATGACTTCTGTTTATATTTGATGATAAACGTCATATTGAATACAGAAATAATTATTTAGGTAACAAGTACCGAAAGTGATATTTTACGGAAGGAATAGGCAGTTCTGGAAGCCTGCGAGTCCGTAAAATCACTTTCGGGTAGTGTTACGCACAATATCTTTTCTGTAGCCGTTTATTAGATAAAATACCTATTAAAAAATTATAGATACTATAAATACCTATTAACATTAATTGTACAATAAATTACAAAAGATTACTAGGAATATTAACAGAAGTGGCTGTGTTGAAATTAGTTTAGACGTTGATGTACTTGTACTAGCTTTCGAGATATTAATTTCGTCACAACTATTTTGAATTTTGGATGTTATGCCATGTGGAAAAATTATTTCCTCGTCACTTTCGTTCTCGATTTCCATTTCTGGATCGAAAAATTGAAAATTTAGTGGAAGTATCAACAAATTTATTTTGACAAACAATGTCACAATAAAAATTCCGTAAATGTCATTGCTAAGGCCACCTACATAGTACATAGGTATTGAAAATTATTTCGAAAGTAAAAAAATCGTCCCGAAGGTAAAAAAGACATTTGGAAAATAGCAATTTTCTGTACGATTCGTGTAAAGTTTCACTTTTGCTTTATTAAATCATACCGAAAGTTCTATTCTCGAAACGCCTGCAGACAAAGGTACTAATTATTAATTTTATCGTTCTTGTGATTTTGTGTTCAATTAGTGTATCACCTATAAATTCAGGTTGGATAAATAGTAATTAGATACCAGCAAATCTGTGGTTGTGCTTATGAGTTCTATCTGTCACCCTTTTGATTGAAAATAGCTAAGGATACCTTCACCGGTAACACTTTATTGAACAGATTGGGATTGAGATGGACCCTTCTAGCTAGATTTGCCCTCACCACACGGAAACTGCCAGCCGGGGGTTGGATTTTTTAAATTCCAGCATAAGACCCTGCTCTCACTGGGCATGACGGTACGTCCAGGATTTTTGCCTATTTCTTCGTTTCTTGCTTCTCAGTTGCATTAAGAGCTCACCGTCTTGTGCAGATATGATCAGAAAGGTTTGGTCAAATGACAAAATTTCCGTGTATATCTGAAACAAAAAAGAAAAAAAATTGTATACAACACAACAACACATTATCCCAAGGCTTGTCAAAATCCATCGACGTTCTTGAAAATCAATAGCAACGTCCGGCACATCTTCGAGCAAACACTTGCTTGCGATGCAGACACACACCTCCCCTCCGGATGCCTCCCTCCCTCCTCAATATCCTCCCTCTCCTACAGTGCAAGCACCGCTGGTCAGCCGCGGATGACCAAGCGTCACAGCTTCCCCCACCATAAGTGGTCGCCAGGGGGGTGAGGGGGAATTGAGCTGTCTTCTAGCGGCGAGGTAAGGAGTAAAGGGTGTGAAGGGCGGGTAGGAAGTGGAGCGAGCTGCTGGACAGGCGGAAAGAGGTATTTCATAACAGAAACCAAGTATCTTTGAATATAGGATGAAGAAACTATAGCAAATACAGGGTGGGCCAATAGTGCGTGGACGGAGGATTGTGGGCTTACTAAAAAATATTTCAAAAATATGTCACTTGATCATGGTAGGGACCCTTGAGGGCTATAACGTAAAAATATTTTCACTCAAATTTTGAGGTTTACATAGGGTGATTCATATCAAACTTACATTTTTTTAACGAAACCCCCTATATATTATTGCATATTTGAATTCCCTGGTTAATTCTAGTGTGACTTTATGTATTATACATGGAACTTTAAACCAACCGTTTAGGCGCAAATCACCATTCTTGGTATAAGTAGGTATCAGAAAAAAATTGAATATCGCAGCGATTATAAAACTTAGAAGGCCGTCACTTTGCGGTACGACTAAGCATGAAATGCATCACCTTGGGTCAGACAGCTAAATTTGAATTCTTTTTGCACTTGGAGAAATCAGTAGATTGATTAGGGAAACTTCAATCACAGATAACTTGATTTTTTCAAATGGGAATGCCTATTTTGGTTTAAAGAATCAAATGTAAAATTTGATTACCTTTCTAACGATATCAGTCTTTTCTGGTTTTCATTTTATTTCAAATTTTCAGTCAAATCGGTGTTTTTCAATTTTCCTGCGTGCAAGCAACCTAGCAGGCCATGAAAAATAAACAAAAGCTCGTTGGTATGGAAGAAACCAACTAACTTAGTAGAAAGATGCAAACTAACTAGAGCAACGAGGCAAGATTATGAAAATTCCTTACAACATATTAGCTCTAACCGAATACAACAGCCGCAAGATATCTAATGTCAATGAGTAGCTGGGCTATGACAGAAGTGTTTGTTTTTCACAGCCTACTAGCTATTGAGGTCTACCAGAGTTTGACAACCTTCCAAAACGATTAAAGATTTTGAAACAAAAGGAAAACTTCCAGCGATTTTTGCTTACATGTTTAAAATAAAATTTCACATTTAATGGGATAAAAAAATTAGTCATTTCCATTTAGTTAAGTCAAAAGTGAAGATATCTCCAACTGGAACATTCTGAACATCTATTGAAATAATTGCTAGAATTTTTTAATTACGCTATGTTGTAATTATCTTTATTTCATGTATTTTCTGCAAACTAAATTATGTTTTACAATTCAAACACACTGAAATTCAAGTTTCATTTTCCGCGGTTTTGCTAATAAGTAGAAGTACCTACTGAAGAATTTGAAGGGGTGCAGTCAGAGGTATCATTACTTTTGACTTACGGAAATGGCTGCTTTTTTATAGCATTAAATGTGGAAATTTATTCAGAAGACATAGATATTATACTGCCAGCAATAATCACTAGTAGTTTTCCTTTGATTGAATATTTTTTTACTGAAAATTAGCTAATAGCTAGTAGGCTGTGGAAAATGAGCGTTCTTGTTACCGCTATTGTTTCTGGTTAGAGCTAATATGTTGTAAGGAATTTTCATAATCTTGCCTCGTTGCTCTAGTTAGTTTGCATATTTCTATTAAGTTGGTTAGTTTCTTCCATATTAACGAGCTTTTGTTTATTTTTCATGGCCTGCTAGGTTTCTTGCATGCAGGAAAATTGAAAAACACCGATTTGACTGAAAATTTGAAATAAAATGAAAACTAAAAAAGATCGATATTGGCAATGCTATATCGTTAGAAAGGTAATCAAATTTTGCATTTGATTCTTTAAACCAAAATAGGCATTCCCATTTGAAAAAATCAAGTTATCTGTGATTGAAGTTTCCTTAATCAATCTACTGATTACTGCAAGTAAAAAAAGAATTCAATTTTAGCCGTCTGAACTAAGGTGACGCATTTCATGCTTAGTCGTGTCGCAAAGTCACGGCCTTCTAAGTTTTATAATCGCTGCGATATTCAATTTTTTTCTGATACCTACTTATACCAAAAATGGTGATTAACGCCTAAACGGTTCGTTTAAAGTTTCATGTGTGATACATAAAGTCACACTAGAATTGATCAGGAAATCCAAATATGCAATAATATATAGGGTATTCCATACAAAAAAATGTAAGTTTGATATGAATCACCCTGTATAAACATCAAAATTTGAGTGAAAATATTTTTACGTTATAGCCCTCAAGGGTCCCTACCATGATCAAGTGACAGATTTTTGAAATATGTTTTAGTAAGTCTACAATCCTCCGTCCACGCACTACTGGCCCACCCTGTATAGTCGCTTAAGTACGGAATCACAAAAGAATGATATGTACGGTAGGAAAAGACACCATTGATATGGCGCTACCCATCACGACGAAATACAGCAAGAAATACCACGTTGAGATTCTCAATCGACGACGAAAGTAACCTGAATATCCGGATGATTATCCGGTTTGGGAGGAAAGGTAGCTTTAAAAAAAATTACCGTACATAAAATTGCTGAAACTTAAATTTTCCGTGCCTGCCATTGGAAAAATGGTGAATGTGCACTACAAACTTTACCAATCTCAAATCGTCATGGATACCAATTTCATCGGCTTTTGATGTAAATCATTGCTCGACTTATTTTTTACTTAAATAATTTGACACCTCGAGAGGGGAGGGGGGCAAGAGAAACTTCGCATTGTGTCCTTCCAGCCAGTTTTTCAGTGTTACTTGGATTTGCTTCTTTTCGATACAGGGTTTTTAAAGCATGGCGAAACAAATTAGTCCGCGCTATTTCCTGAAATTTATCTCACGAGGTCGATACTACAAGATCAAAACAGTAAAATATATCTGCAGAAACATCGTGAAGCAAAACCCCGAATAAGTAAAGAAAGACAATTTGATCCCCAAAAGGTTTTCCTATAGTTTGTTCTTCTTTTCATACTATTAGACCATCAAGCACAAAATCATTACTTTTGTAACAATAACATCTTTAGAACCCAACTGTGGCACCATATGGCAGACTGCTGGTAGATACACTCCGTGTTTGCCATACGCAACTTCCAAGCATTAATACGTTATAAAAACTCTGCCATTTATATAATGTGTGCACTTTAAAGCAAAACGAATGAAACAATCTTAATATCGCGGGCTGTACGTAGTAAAAATATAAAATCAAACTTTCATATCTCAGTGCCCCTTCCAGAGAACAGGATCAATATTTTTAAGAAAAATTTTAAATTGCCTAACAGGGATACTTTTGAACTATTTTTATTATTTTTTTGCCGTACTGGTATAGGCGGGTATCCTGTCAGGATATTACCTTAATAATATTAACATAACCTAGTTTCTATTTGTTTTTTTTGTAAGATTTATGTGAGAATTTTGAGTTTTAACAATTTTAATTTTATACCACAATTTAGTGAAATCTACGCTGACTAGATCAGTAAAGGTTTGCTCAAACCAATGCGGGATTGCGGGAACGGGAGAGGGACAGGTCTAGAAAATGCAGGAAGCGTGACGATCTTGTGCATTCACACTGGTACGTCAGAAGAGAGTTATGTCAAGTGACAGTTCACTCGTGTATTCTAAATAAGTCAGGCTGGTTCAGTTAGCTGACAGCAATGACACGCGGAACAAGTGCGGACCGCGGAAAAAATAGTTGCACGCTGAGAATCGCAATAATTTCGTGCGCTGCTGCGTGTACTTGTATTTCTCGTAGTGTAATTAGCTCCCGTGCGAATCCTGCTTCTAATGTTTTGTCATGACAAAAGTATCAAGTAATACGCAATTTTATAATGCAACTCATAGACAATTTAACAAATATTACGATTCACAGTTACGAAAATTTTAGTTTTAAGTATTTTACGACACCAACCTATTTCGTTGGTCCAAGTGAATGATTATTTTTAATTTTGTCGAGCATCTCACTGGAGTGACAGCTTGCAATGGGGGAAGAACCGCCAAACGTTTATGATAATGACACCGAATAGCCAGCTCGATCGTCGTTTGTCATCGCTACTGGTGTTGACGGCCGAGACGAAGCTGGAATTTTAATAAACTTAACAGGCAGCAGGCTTTGAATACCACGGTAGAGAAAAAGAATGCTCGTTGATATTACTTGCGTTGTATATCATATTATGCGTATTTTAGTGACAGACTATGCTGAAGAATATTGGTGGAATGTGCGAGTAATACTACTCGTATTACATAAAAAATGAAGTCAAGTTGATTGACTCAGTACTTCCCACACATTACGCTGATACCAGTTTATTATTTTCCCATAGCATGAAGCTTTAGTCTAAGATCCCTTGCAACCAAATAATTGCCACCCCCCCCCCCTAAAATTGTCTTATGCCGCTAGGTCTTTCCTTCACAGGTCAATGGACAGCCTATTATCGATACTACAAATTTCTCAGTTTTACAACCCCCACCCCCCCCACCACCTCACTTTCACCCCCACCCAAAAAACTGGTAGGAAATGATCAGGAACCCCTAAAACATCTAAAAACCGAATTTGAGTTGCTTTCATGCTTGTCGCGTTCTTTGATTATTGCTACGCTGCCACTGACAAGATTTTTAACAAACATACGCTTTTTCTATTCTCACCACGGTAACAATATACTGTGTCAAAATTTGATTAGAATCAATTTAATAGTGTCCACGTTACAAAATACAAAACGATTTAGACCAATAAATTCTCGTATAGTATACAGAAAATTCTAAGTCCCTTAGTTTCTGTAATAGGCTAAGCAATGTTCGGATACACCTAAAAAAGTGATCTGTGTCGCTAGATCTTCCTTCACAGGTTAGTGGACAGCCTATTGTGAGTACAAGAATTTTTTTAATTTTTCAACCCCCAACCCCCCAACCACCCCAATTTCACCCCCACCCAAAAAAAACGCAAAAGTTGAGCTGTTTTTATATTTTTTGTTTTTTTATTATTTCTGCGCCGCCACTGGCACGATTTATCAAAACCATACGCGTCTTCCATCTTCGCCATGGTAGTAATGCCGTTTCAAAATTTCATTAAAATCAATTCAACAGTTTCCTTGTTACAACGATCTGACGCAATACTCTCGTATGTTTACATCAAAAAAAAATCTGTCCTTTGCTTTCTGTAATAGGCAAAGGCAATGTTCGGATGGACCTAAAAAAGTTATTTATGTCGCCAGGTCTTCCTTCACAGGTCAGTGGACAGTCTATTATGAAAGCAACAAATTTTTCAATTTTACAACCCCACACCCCCCAACCACCCCACTTTCACCCCCATCCAAAAAAAAAGTAGAAAATGATCAGGGACCTCTAAAACGCCTAAAAACGAAGTTTCAGCAATATTTAGTTTTTTTTGTTTTTTGCTAATTACTCCGCCGCCTATGCACCGATTTTCAAAATTATAGGAACATTACCTACTACGACCCCACAGCATACCGCTGCCCAAATTTCATCACAATCCATGCAGCGGTTACTGAGATTACGAGGGTAGAAAAACGCGACAGACAGACAGACCGACAGACAGACCGACGGAAATGAGTGACGTGGATTTTCGTTATGTACACATCATAAAACGCCCAAAAAACGTATTACCTCAAAATCGAAAATTTTCGCGATCACAATACTCCCCTCACATATCGGTGTGGGAAGTAAAATGGTGTCGAATAGATTATGCATTAATATAGTCTCAATTTTCCAAGTAAATAATAATAATAATAATAATAATAAATCGTCTTTTATTCATCCCAAACAATAACCATTACAAAATTCACCATAAACTGATGGCGAAGTCTAGCTAAGCTATTCAACTTAACCATCAGAAGCTTATATTGGTAAATGTATAGTACAAAATCTAAAATAAATATAAAAAAATACAAGACTGTTAACATAGGAACACATGCGTATGAAGGTAAATGCAATTACAGACACAGCAAAAATAATTCAAAGCCTGCAATTACCACTTTCCCTCCCACCACTTTTTCCCAAAAACGAAAAAACAGCATATTTACACATATGCATACACACATGCACGTACATTTGTAACCTTACATCTAATCTTACATTAACTAACTCTGTTTAGACATCAAGTAGGCTTTAAACTTAAATTTAAACTTATTTATATTGTAGGCTCTAAATTCTTCGGGAAGGGAGTTTATTAAACGAATGGAGTTATAAAGGAAGCTTCTCTGATACATAGCTGTCCTGTGCTGAGGCATGGTTAATTTGTTTTTTGCTCGTATATCCCTAGGATTTATCTTGAATCGAGGAATCAGTTTTTTTACCAAAAGAGGAGGATCAGAATTATTCAAAATCTTATGAGTAAATGTACCCAGGTGATGCAGCCTTCTGTTATTCATATTGAGCCAATTGGTTTCTTTAATTTTGTGCGAAATGTGGTCGTACTTCCGTATACCATGGACTAACCTACAGCAACTGTTTTGGACTCTTTGTATTCGTGTCTTGTTAGCTTGTGTCAGACAGTTTCCATAAATGAAATCGCAGTTGTTGAAATGACTTAATACAAGAGCGTCACATAACATTATTTTAGTCTTCATGTTGAAAATATGTCGATTACTATATATAACCTTTAAGGATGCATAAGCTTTACCTATTATGTACTGCACATGCTGATTAAAACGCAAATCACTGTCTATGATGAGGCCTAAATTACGGGCCGAGTCAACAACTTGAAGGGCGACATCGTTAATTTTAAGTTGCATACTATTTCTTAAGATGTTTACATTATTTTTACTACCAAAAAATAACACTTTGGTCTTAGCAGAATTTAGGAACAAATTATGTTGTTGAGACAAATTTTTAATTTTATCGAGTCCTTCGTTGACTGCCTCGGCTGTAATGTGTGCCTCGTCAGTTTTAAAGCTACAGTACACCTGAATATCGTCAGCATAGGCTTGCTTTTTTAAGTTTTGGATATTACTTAGTATGTCAGCTGTATATATTATAAAAAGCAAAGGCCCTAATATTGAGCCTTGTGGTACACCTGATAGTATTTCAAGATTATTCGAGTACGATTCTCCAATTCGAATTCTTTGAGAACGCCTTATTAAATAGTTCCATACCAGGAAGAGGGATGTTTCATCGAATCCAAAATATCTGAGTTTGGCACATAGCAGCTCTTATAATTTTAAAAATTTCTTGTCTCGCCTCGAAACTTTTTGTGTCCTTATTTATTATGTGGTACATGATTAATTCCGAGAATTTGAAAAGTACAGATCGTTTTCGCATTAGTGAATACTCATCACACGTTGTCCTTACTGTCGTATTATCTCTACCTGCTAAACACAACTTTTCAACCAAGAATTAACCAGGTCAGTAAAGTCTGCTTCATTGGCCGCATATATAAAATTATGTATTTTTTCGAATGGGTAGATGATCACATAAAAGTATGCTTGGAATATTGGGTATTCAAGTTAGAAGGGAAATACGGCACACATATCCGTCTGCCGATTGGCTGTTCCTAGAGAGATTCGACTATTTTCCTCATTTTCTCGGCCTTCCCGTGTCAAAAAAATCGCGGAAAAATATGAGAAGGCTCTTATGCCATACTCATGTGCAGTCATAAAAAAAATCATGCTACTAGTCAATCAGTACTTGTGGATCACGCAAGTTGTCCGCCTTTGAATCTCAGGACTTCTCAAAAATTATTCACTGAGAAGTGCAAAGAAAGGTAGCTCCGACGACTAGATAGAATCATTTGGTTCACAGAAAAACCGGAAAAATGAAGGGTACCGGCTGGATTCGAACCAGCGTCTCCGGCATTCTAGGCCAGCGCGTTACCAACTGTGCTACGGTGCCCCGCACCACAGCCGATACACAGCGCCTACGACCTGGTGTCGACTCCACCGACACCCACCACTCCCCCGTATCCCTCTACGAACCATGTATTTCAGTCATCCAGAGACATCTAGTCGGCATTTGGGTGAGTGTGAATCTCTCACCACTGTTTGCACGACATCTCTCTATGTTACTGAACTACGACTCCTCAGTCGGCCAGGAATTCATGGGATGAAAGGTGAGAGATAAACACTCATCCAACTGTCGACTAGATGTCTCTGGATGACTGAAATACATGGTTCACAGAGGGATACGGGGAAGTGGTGGGTGTCGGTGGAGTCGACACCAGGTCGTAGGCGCTGTGTATCGGCTGTGGTGCGGGGCACCATAGCACAGTTGGTAACGCGCTGGCCTAGAATGCCGGAGACGCTGGTTCGATTCCAGCCAGTACCCTTCATTTTTCCGGTTTTTCTGTGAACCAAATGATTGGAATCATCTCCATCTTGCGGAGTAAGCAAGCACCTTTCATCCCATTACTAGATAGAAGTTGTTAAGCTGACTGACTCAGTACTTATAAAGGATTTTTGCATCTCTTATTGAATAACCTTGAACTTATATATTGAATCAAACCATGTATAAATTTTCAATGTATAAATATTTGGTAATTTGATTGGAAAGTTACTGCAACAGTTCAAAATTGAAGTTAAGCCACTTACGTACAGGTAATTCTTAGCGTGCAGTATTCAGATATGTCCAAAAAACGAGAAAATCGCAATTCTAAATCCTATCATGACAATGGAAACTCTTTGATTGATACAAAAAGTTCCAGTTCAAATACATAGCATACCCACCATACCAGACAACAGGCAGGCAGATAGACAGACCCATGGAAATGTAGACAAAGCAGTAAAAGAAGTTAAGCAGTTCGTTCCTCCATTTTGTATTGGGCCCCTTGTACATCATCTCAAGCATCCCTCAGAACTGATTATTCAGTCATCCCTACCTAGTGGGAAAGGTGGTGATACAGCTCGGCGGGATTCCCCTTAACCTGGCTATGGAAGACAGCGTTCCCCCAAAATGGTTATCGCATTAATAAGACAGCTGATAGGCAATTGCACTGGAGGTGCTCAGCAGTCTCACCTTCCTATTCACATGCTCTGTACTTAAGGGTTTAGGGTATAACGCGCGAAATTGAAAATCCAAGAAAAGACGTATTCCCGTGTTAGCGAGGAGGCGTGGCCGCCTGTTCCCTTTCTCCAGTGCGTGTGTCTAAGATAAGGGAGATAAGTCCAAAAATCCAAAGGTCAAAAGGTCCAAAGGTAAGGCCCAAAGGTCACCATAAAGATTAATTTCGCATTTCCAAGCGCCCGACGTTACCTTTAAACTTACACTAATGATTTAAAAAGCTAAATGAAGAAGAAACCCTGCGCTTTGTCACCTATTGGGCCTTTTTTTGATATCGTGTTTGGTTGTTAAATTACAGACATTTGAAGAATGTATGATTTTGCATTGCGAGTTCTTTGCACACTAAAAAACTTTTTTTATGCAGAAAGCAAATGGAAAACTACTACATTAAAGATCTCCAAGCTATCCCAAGAGAAATTCGTAAAATGAGTAACGTGAGAATCAGCGAGGCCTCGGATGTGATGCCTCGCGGTCCGACTGGCAATCGGCGCTGTTCCTCGTCCGGGGAGGTCAGTGTGAAATTGGTGACTGGGCACAAGAAGTGCGACCATCAGGCTTCTTGTGCGAAATTAACTACTGATGACATTTTTAAAACGCGCCGAAAACATCGCCTGGCAACTTGGAACGTTAGAGGTCTTCAAGCTATAGGAAAGCTCAGCATCGTCGAACAAGAGCTTACAGCAAATAAAATAGCCATTGCTGGGTTACCTGGGATTCATTATAGAGGTACAGGTCATTTTACTTCTAGCAAGGGGAATTTTATTTGCTTTTCAGGTAAATCAGATGAAAGTGTTAACGGTGTTGGCTTTTGGGTGGCGAAAGCGCACGCAAGGACCATTCTTGGTTACAAGTGTATTAGTGACAGAATTATAACAATACGTATCAGTGCGAACCCTACATCGATCAACATTGTGCAAATCTATGCACCTACGTCAAATTCGGATGAGGAAACGATCGAATCTTTTTACAACGATCTTGAGTCTGCACTTGAATCTCTTTCGAATAGAAGAAAGGTCCTTGTTTTAGGCGATTTTAACGCAAAGGTTCGGTCTTGGTGTCCGGAATGAAAGGGGTCAACGTCTGCTTCAATTCTGTATTGACCATAGTTTCTCAATTGCCAACACTATGTTTTCACAACATCCACGACTCTTATATACTTGGACTTCTCCCGACGGACGATTTCGTAATCAAATTGATTACATTTTAGTTCGTACACGGTGGAAGTCATCTATTAGCCTTTGTTAGACTCTACCAGGTTCTGACTGTGACTCAGACCATCAATTACTTCTGTGCGAACTTCAGTTAAAATTGAAGGTATGTCCACGTTCTAAGCGGATAGTACGGATGGAGATCGCTGACCCTGCTTCTTTTCGGTCAAAATGTTCAGAGCTTTTTCGGGATGCCTCTATAACAGTCTAGTTCAAAGGATATGTGGCTATCATTCAAAAATGTGTTTTTACATGCTGCCCAGATAAGCCAACCAAAGAGTAGCACTCAACCAAAACAACAATGGATTGGTAGCCACACACTGTCCGTTATTGAGGCACATAGAAGCATTAAGATTTCAGGTCTGGATTCATATACAGAGCAAAACGCATATAGACAGCTCTCACGTGAGATTCAAAGATTATGCCGAAAAGATAAGAACTCTTATCTACAGCAATTGTGCAGGGAAATAGAGATGCATACCAATACTAACCATCCGAAAGAGATGTTTTTTAAGGTCAAATGCCTCAGTCGGGATTTTAAACCCAAATCTTGGGCTGTTAAAAATCCTGAGGGAGACCTAATTACCAACTTGCATGAGGTTATTGAGGTATGACGAAATTATTGCGAAAATCTGTACCATGAGGATGGCCTTCAGGCCCTCTTATTGGCTTTTGAACACGAACCGGATATTCTTTTGTCTGAAGTGGAACATGCCCTCAACAAGTTAAAAACTAATAAAGCTACAGGCATTGACGCTATTTCTGCCGAAAAGTTAAAATGCTTGGGTGACGACGGCATCTCTTTTACATAATATTTATAAGAGTGTCTGGTCCTCCGGTGTTTGGCCAGATGAATGGTGCACATCAATTTTTGTTCCACTTCATAAAAAGGGATCTCCAACAAATCCAGACAATTCTCGCCTACTTTCGTTAATCTCTCATGCAAATAAGGTTCTACTATATATTTTACAATCTCGTTTGGAGGGTTTTATTGGCTGGCAAATTTCTCAGGCGCAGGCAGGTTTCCTGAAAGGACGCAGTACGCGTGAACAGATCTTAAACTTAAGACAAATTATTGAAAAAGCCAGAGAGCATTATCTTCCAGTTTTTATCTGCTTTGTGGACTATTCTAGGGCGTTTGATAACGTAAAGTGGCCTAAACTGTGGGAAATCCTCATCTTTATGGGAGTTCCTTATCACCTAGTGTTTCTCATACAGCAACTCTACGAGTCTAATTCGGCTCGTGTAAAGCCGGCGCCACATATGCGGGTACTTGCCGAGTATCAATACTCGCCGTTTTTCAACCTTACTCGCCGAGTAGCGTGCACGTATCGCCCTACATGTGCGTAGTTGGCTATGTTTAGTTTCGAGAAGAAAGGGAATGGGAAAGCCCGAATATTCGTAGCAAATTGAAACTTATTTATTATTAAAATTTATCGACAGTAGAATCAACGTCATCATCAATGGAAAATAATAATGATATAGTCGTGGCAGCAAGTGCTGGTTTTGTTATGTGTAGTGCTTATATGTTAATAAGGAAAAGAAAAAATCAACCAAGAAGGAGGCGATGGTGGATGGTCTCATTAAATAGAAGCCGAGAGAGGTAATAAAATAATTAGCAATAACGTCAAACCACAATGTTAAACACATTTTCAGGTATGGCGCCGACCACACCTAGTTGCCGATTTATTAAAAGAACCGTCTGGATTTTTTGAAAATTTTTGCAGAATGTCTTCCGAAGATTTTGAATATCTACTCAGCAAAACAGGACCACTGATATCAAAAAAAGACACAAAATGGAGAAAAGCTGTTCCTGCTAAAGAACGACTAGCTCTGGCGCTTCGATTTCTAGCGACCGGCGACAGTTATCAAAGCCTTCAATATCTATTCAAAATATCACATCAACTCATTTCTGAAATCGTCCCCGAAGTTTGTAAAGCTCTCACCAAAGTTTTGCATATCCTAAAACTATTCTGAAATATACAGGGTGTTTCGGGAAAGTAAGGTAGTGATCAACTTGATTTTTTTATATGGTACTATTACTTTTTTTTTTAAATTCTTCTAGTTTCCATCATTGATCTCTATTAAACCCTGAAAGATTATTGCGATCTTGCCAAGTTATAATTTATTTTCTATTAATTTCCGGATTTGCAAGGTCGCAAGTAATACCTCCAAATTGATATATTCCTTTAACTTTTCTCAAAAATATTATACAGCGAGTTACTTAAATATTAAATAAATATTATTTTGGATGACACCAGCAAGGTGCAGGGTGTTATTGGTAGAATTTTAAATTACGGTAATTTGAAGGTCATTTTACTTTGTTTTTCCTAAATGTAACACCCTGTACGTTTTATTTTAAATCGAAATATCTACTAATACCCTATCTCGCCTTGTAATTTTTTTCGCGTTTGCGACATTGCCAAGTTATAAATTATTTGTCTGAATTTACAAACAAATATCCGCGATTTTTATTAATAGAACACACTGCATATTTTATTTAATATAGAAGTATTCCCTAATAATGGTTTACAGCATGAACAAGTTTCAACTGGTGTTTCTCACCGCCTTCTCAGTAAGCAGTACCGGAAGGCTTAAATATTTCCAAAACTGTCACATCTGGGGCGGTGAAATTCAATACTTGGGGGTTCTTGAACACACAGAATTCAAAAATGCTAACATGCTAACAAATAAACAATGCGAATAAAGTTTTTAATTCTCTAGTCCGGCCCTGTTCCTGTTTCTGTGTCAGTATTCGGGTACTTATTTGTGTTCGGCAAATTCCGACCATTCGCACAAACTGCTCCAGCCACACAGTAGGCGTTTGCCGAATTGCGAATATTCGCTGTTCGTTGTTCCCTAAATGCCACATGTGTAGCGCCGGCTATGGCGCCGGCTGAATGCTCGGTGCTCGGCATATGGCGAGTACTCTGGTAAAATCCTGCAGCCACATAGCCGAGTAGCAATTAATCGGGGTTCGTGACTCGCCAAGTACCGCATATGTGGCGCCGGCTTAAGAATTGAGGGTAACCTGTCTGATCAAACTGCAACCAGAAAAGGAGTTCGTCAGGGATGTGTATTATCTCCGATGTTATTTAAAATTTACTCTGAATTTGTGATGAGGCAGGTACTAGACAACTGAAATGGCGGTATAACTATTGGCGGAAGCAAAATATCCAACTTAAGATTTGCTGACGATACAACCCTTATTCTTGCTTCTCAGTAAGAACTAGTAGCTCTATTAAACATCTTAGAACAACATAGTGCAGCGTATGGTCTTGGTATTAACTACAATAAGACCGAGGTTATGATCGTAGATAGAGAGTATGATAATCATCGAGAGATAAAGTCAATCTGCCGTTGTGAAGTAGTTCAAAGTTTTGTGTACCTCGGTTCTTTGATCGACAATTCGGGTAGCTGTGAAAATGAGATTCGACGGCGCATTCAACAGGCGCGTGTGGCGATGACAAAGCTTACTAAAATATGGCAGATCGAGCTCGCATAGATGCTTTTGAAATGTGGACGTGGAGGAGAATGTTGAGAGTTCCTTATACCGCCCATCGAACGAACGTTTCCATACTGGATGAGCTCGGTAATCCAAGGAGACTATTCTCCATTGTGTCGACGAGAATGCTTACATTCTTCGGACATACACACAGAAGCGATAATATGGAGAAACTTGTAGTTCAGGGTCATGCCTCGAGTGGGCGGCGCCGTGGCCGTCTCACTGCACGCTGGGTGGATACGACGAAACAGTTGGATATGAGTACCAGGGGCGCCACTGAACTGACAGTAAATCGTGAACGATGGCGAGCTACGGTTCTCAAAAGTATTGATAATGTTCGTGTCGGCAATACTCTAGCTCCGACATAATGCATTTTACGAGTTCTCAACATGTCCGTTAAGACATTGTGACTATGATGATGATGAAAAAACTTTTTTGAGAAAATCGTAAATAGTTGTCATTCATTAAGGTCTTAACTATCACCTTGTAAAATATTGTGCATGTAGTTTGAAAAACAAGTGAGGTCTGTTCGAAATGGGAATTTGTGTTTTGGCATGGCAAATACATATGAATAACTGAGTATACCCAGGCCCCTTAACCTCATCTTATAGAGGTGTTTCGTTAGCTGACAGCGCCCAGTAATAACACCAGTCGCAATGTAGATGTGTTGTCTCGGCACGGACACGTAGTATTTAGCTACCTCCTCACTAAAGGGTAGCTAAGTTGATTTGTGGGTCCGCTCTCTCAATAGTGCTATCATAGCACCGAAGGGCAAGACACAAAGAGGCTTGAGCCCTAATATTTTGGTCTCGGCAGCCCTTTTTGTCAACTGACCCGCTAAAATGTAGCCTCTGGACGGTGAGTGCCCTTTTAGTTCGTCGTTAGCCTAAAACACTAGAAAGCTAGTCATGTTCCTTTGGACAATTCATTTGGCTGCTATAGTTACTATACTAGACTGTATGTTGACGAGATTGAGCCTACCATCCTTGCTAGCGCCACTTCTTCCAGGTAGATTTCTAGTGGTGGGAGCACGTTCTACTAATATCGCTCGCTAAAGCTCTTGAGTATTAAAACACGATTAGCGGATTTAGCTCAAAAGTGAAGTTAAGGCACGTTCTAATTTTTCCTTTTACTTCTTTTACTTGAACTTTGACCCCATTGGGACTCCAAACACCATTTCAAAGTAGCATGCAAATATTAACAGTTGGATTTAACCAAATAAACCTAGTTCAACGTCTCCAAGAAAAAAGCAGGGACATGGAGTTAAGCCGATTGTCTTGGCACTTTTCACTACCAATGTATTTCATAATTTACGGCATATAAGCATTTTGTACACAACAAAAAGAAGTTGATCAATTTTAAGTTACGTGCTGCCGTCAAATCCTAAAGATAAAGATTTGTTTACAAAGTAAAAAGATGAAAAAGAATGCCTAGAAGGGTTCGCAATTCGTATAAGAATTACAAATAAACAAATAGATAAAATAAAAACTTATTAGTTAGTTAGTTATAGTTCTTCGACAAGCAATGTTGTACAGCCCTCTTTATGCACAACTTCTCACTCGGTAAACAAATGTTGGGATGAGCTATAAAAACATAACAAAAAAATGTTTGTCATATCCTCATTAGCGACTTTGTTTTTGTTTAAATCTGCAAATATGTCAACATCAATGACAACGGTTGTCAAAATTTAAAGATGATTGTGTAGAAAGCAATTTAATTATTTGGTAATGGAATGTCGTTCAGGGGGCTCTAAAATGCTGCTGAAAACTCCATCCAGTTGAGGTAGTGAAGATACAAAAAGTAACAAAAATACAGTGCAGAAGGGAATGATCGATCCTCGGAGCTAAAGAAGGTTATGGAATATTTTAGTATTATACTAGTCAATGTTCGCGCACAAAGCCTAGCTTTTTGCGAATTAGTACTAATATTTATTTGTATACCTAACAAATAAACATATTGCAGCACCTACAAACTTGACAGAATGAGTTACTTTTGGATTTTAAGGGGGGCTAATATCATTCTTGGGGGGGACTAAGCCTCCACCTAACGAGGCCTTTGAAAATAATGCTTCTTTGAAAACATTGGATCAATTCATTAGAGAACATTGTCGGACAGATAAATCAAGGTAACTTTTAATAATAAATATTCACTGAAATACATTTCATTGAAATCCACACGCTTTTTCGCTCAGAAAGGAGTTAGGTGACTTATAAAAATTTTGAATGAAGGTACTCAATAGTCATTCTTTAGTACACATTGTATGCGCATACCGCCTTCGATAAGGGCGAATATTGAGAGCAACTTCTATTAGTTTATTGATTCAAAACTACGTTAAATCAGATTTGATTAGACAACCGGAGAATACTACACACAAATACCTTTTATTACTTCTGCATTCATTAAATGCTTTCATAGGACTTCATATTAGAGGTATTTCATGGATCGACACCCTCGCATATCCACGACTCTGTCAAATGCATAAGAAGTTTTTCTTATTGTTCGCAAGCCCACCACCATGCCCTAACTCGCCTTGAAAAGGTTGGTAGCCTAAATTCATAAGAATAGTCTGCTAGCTTTTCCGAAGATTGTTACCACAAAAAGAAGAGGTGGGTGCTGTTCAAGTATACAATTATTATAAAATTTACTATACTCTACTGCTACTATAAATACGTTAGTTGGTAGAGTAAGTAACGTGTACCATGAGCTCAGTCTTGTGTCAGCCGAAGTTATTAGGAAAGTAGCAATATACTTCCATTGAAAATAGATATACCATGATAACATGCAGTACAGTTATGAAGGATGATTATGGTGAGCATTTAGATTCCTTAATATTCCTGTGGAAGGTATCTGTTCACATACGTGAAATGTACCGCTGAATTCTCTCGTACTGCTATTATAGTTATTCATAATCACCTAAGGAAATGAATTCGAAAATTGGAAAGGCTGAGAATGACGTGTTCGAAATTGAGATAACATTTTAGGACTCTTTGCAGTCAACTCATTTACTCACCAGTTTTCTATTAATAAAATCATTACACTTCCACAGACTTTAAAGATAAAACTGGTTCAAGGAGTTGATGAAGTAACATGTATTTTGCTACTTACTTTGAACCTAGATGGATTTTAAATACGAAATGAAAGTCACAAATGTTAAATGTTTCTCTTAATGCTGAAATATAACACACGCACTTTTCGCACATAGTACTGAAATACCGTTTCGTTTTCGACTTCCTTTTTACAATCCTTCTAGCATGTTTTCAAAATATTTCACTTTAAAAAAAAATAAGAGAAAAGATTTTAAAGGTCAGTGAATCTATTGTCAGTGGTTAAAGGTTCTTTCTGCCCTAGGAGCCATTTGACAGAACTGTACCAGTTAATACTGCAGATTTTAGGTTTATTGTACTATAACTCTTCTCTTACAGTACACGCTCCAGCAGTTTAAAGTCCTGCCACTCCTGCATTGGTTCGTACAGTTTACCTGCTGGTCCTGGTACGGAGTTAAACTTCATTGGTTCTATTGATCTGGAACTTCACACTCACTGAGCTTTTGAAAGGCTGGATCCGTTTCTTTTGCAAATTGTTTAGCTTTGATTTTCTGATCAGTTTTACTTCCCACACCGATAGGTGAGGGGAGTATTGTGATCGCGAAAATTTTCGATTTTGAGATAATACACTTTTTGGGCGTTTTATGATGCCTACATCACGAAAATCCACGTCACTCATTTCCGTCGGTCTGTCTGTCTATCGGTCTGTCTGTCTATCGGTCTGTCTGTCTGTCTGTCTGTCTGTTGGCGTTTTTCTAGCCTCCTAATCTCAGTAACCGCTACATAGATTTTGATGAAATTTGGGTGGTGATATGGTGTAGGGTCGTAGTAGGTAATGTTGCTACAATTTTGAAAATCGGTGCATGGGCGGCGGAGTAATTAGCAAAAAACGAAAAATTTCAAATATGCCTCAATCTTCGTTTTTAGGCATTTTAGGTGTTCCTGATCATTTTCTACTTTTTTTTTGGTGGGGGTGAAATTGGGGTGGTTGGGGGGTGGGGGGTTGTAAAGCTGAAAAATTTGCTGTACTCATAATAGGCTATCTACTGACCTGAGAGAGAAAGACCTAGCGGTATAATACACTTTTTTAGGTCCATCCGAACATTGCCTTGTCTATTACAGGAACCAAGGGACTTACGAGAATTTTCCGATGTATACATACGAGTCTTGCTTTAGATCGTGCCGTATTTTATAGTGTTGAAATTACTGAGTTGTTTATAAAATTTCGGCACAGCATTACTACTTTGGTGAGGATGGAAAACGCGTCTGATTTTTAGAAATCGTCTCAGTGGCGGCGCAGCAATATTAAAAAAAAACTAAAAATATGAAAACAGCTCAAACTTCGTTTTTAGGCGTTTTAGGGGTTCCTGATCATTTTCTACTTTTTTTGGGGTGGGGGTGAAATTAGGGTGGTTGGGGGGTGGAGGGTTGTAAATCTGAAAAATTTGTTGTACTCATAATAGGCTATCTACTGACCTGAGAGAGAAAGACCTAGCGGCATAATACACTTTTTTAGGTCCATCCGAACATTGCCTTGCCGATTACAGAAACCAAGGGACTTGAACTTTCTGATGCATACAAAATACATACGAGTATTATTTTGGATCGTTTTGTAATATGTGACGTGGAAACTTCTGAATTGACTTTAATGACATTTTGACACAAATTTATTACCGCGACGAGTATGGAACGCGCGTATGGTTTTTAGAAATCATCCCAGTGGCGGCGCGGCAATAATAAAAAAACTAAGAATATAAAAAACACCGCAAACTTCGTATTAGACGTTTTAGGGGTTCCCGATCATTTTAAACATTTCTTTGGTTGGGGGTGGAATTGGGGTGGTTCGGGGGTGGGGGTTTGTAAAACTCAAAAATTTGTTGTATTCATGATATATTGTCCATTGACCTGTGAAAGAAGCACCTAGTAGAATAAAACACTTTTTTTGCGGTCGGGCGAGCGATGATTTGATTGCAGAGGCATCTATGTAGACTATAGTTTCATGCTGTGGGAAAATAATAAAACTGGTATCATCGGAATGTGTGGGAAGTACTGAGTCAATCAACTTGACTACATTTTTTAAATGATCCCGAGAATCTGAATTCAGTACATGGTCTCCATCGTATAGCCCCATTTTCTTCGGGTATTCTGTTAGGCCGCTATGTTCTATATTGCCCTATATATGCTACCCGAAGCTGAGTTATTTGCTTCTAATGCTTATACAGGGTTGGGATAAAGTGTGGAACCAAGTAAATAACTTTGGAACGGAAAGAGTGATATTGCTGAAAATTTGCAGGCAAGTGTAGTGATGTCTAGTGCATCCGAAGACATTATGTTAGGTATTAATGTACTTCCGGTTTAACCGGAAGTACCGTCAACTTTTTCAATTTAAATGGGACACCCTGTATATTTTTGCAGATTTTAATTCATCTTTTTTTTCCGAATACGTCCATAGTGGGTTTAGCATTAGTTTCTGTAAAAACGGGAAGGATAAAGCTTCTTTATCATTTCAGGTGTTTAAAGTGCCGGTCATTCAAAGTCGGTTTTGGCGATCGTGTGAGAACTCACAAAGAAGTGTGTCAACTTTTAATGATTTGCGTCCCGACAGGGGTCCGATAACACGTTTGACGGTGACTAAAAAAAAAAAAATACAAAAAAAATTAACTCAAACGGGAAGACCGCAGACCGCCACGGACGAATTTGTGAGACAAATTTTTTAAGGGTGTCCCATTTAAATTAAAAAAGTTGACGGTACTTCCGGTTAAACCGGAAGTACATTAATAGCTAACATAATGTCTTCGGATGCATCCGACGTCACTACACTTGCCTGCAAATTTTCAGCAATATCACTCTTTCCATTCCAAAGTTATTTGCTTGGTTCCATACTTTATCCCAACCCTGTACATCCAAGCATAGAGTCCCAATGTTAGTTGTGTACTCATTTTGTGTAACGATTTTTGACCTGCTGTGACGAACTTAGTTGTAATTTTTTAGGGTTAGGTCAGCAATAAAACAAAAACTTCTTATTATTCTTTATCCATTCGTCAATATTCTTATGTTGGGTGCAGATGTATGCTGTACCCAATTTTTCATCGTTTTTTAATTGAATTTTAATTGTATGTGGCTGTGTTGTATAAAAATTTCCGTTGAATTTTATTACTGTGGGCAGTGCCATTAGCTATATCTAGCAATACTCTCGAGATGTTCCTTAATACCATGAAAACTTCAACATTTTGATGCCTGATGATGACTACGTATTAGTCGAAGCGTCGCATGGATAAGGAACAATAAGAAATTTTTGTCTTATTGCTGACCTAACCCTAAAAAATTACAACTAAGTGTGTACTTATTCTGTGACTTGGAGCCTAAATGTGCTTTTGAGTACCCCCAAAACAGGTTCTGCACCAACGTACAAGGTGGGTTAGGTTGAAAGTTAGCGGGGCGATTATGCCTCTTTCCTTTGTGGCCCTATTGTGGCTCACACCCATATAGAGTTCACCGTATAGCCCACAACTCTGGACGGAAGTGACGGTCGTGTTGGGTGAAACTTCCTTGAAGACAGTAATTTTCAGTCGAATGAATACAAAAGTCTGAAACTTACCCCTTTCTAGTACTGGGCAGGCTCACAATATAAGTTCCGCTGTTTCGTCCTTCACATAGCAGAAATGAAAGTCGTTTGTTTATTCCAGACAATCTTCCGCAAGTGGTTTCTCAGACGAAAATGTCCCATCAACGGAACAACCAGAATACGCAGATCATTCTTCCTGATCGATTCTATGATCCCCGACGGGGGGTGGGGGGGGGGAGAGGCCAGACTATACTAGAGGGGTATGGTATGAATACCATCGAGTGTAGTAGCCTTGGTGTATCTCGCAGTGTATGAGCGCTTTCCTATCTGCCCAATCTGATATGGTTGTCCTAGCGAATGGTTCTGGTCCTATTATCACAGATTTGGTTCCTCCTCTTGCGAGTGTGTTGGCCAATACATTGCCTTAAGCTCCCCTATGACCTGGAACCCAAACCAAAGTTACTTGATTCCTTGTTCAAAGTTCATTGAGGAGATGTATGCAGTTCAATACGAGTCTTGAGTCAATCCGCTTGAAGTTCAGTGCTTTCAGGGCAGCCTGGCTAGTTGCTAGTTGTATTTTTATAGATTTATTTGTCAGCGGTCTTTTGCTCAGCTCCCAACTCTATGGCTATCATTCCTGCTTGGAAGATTGTGGTATATCTTCCAAGGTTTATGAGATTTCAACTCATGGTTTAGTACCAGCTACTCCTGCTCCTGTCTCCAGTTCTGACTTGGCAGTGGCGGCTGGTGAGGTAGTGCCACAGTGCCATGACACTACCTTAATTATCGACAACAACATATTTATCTATCTCTTAAACTTTTCTTTATTCTGTTAGTTTCCAACGACCTTTTCTGTTTTATATAAAATGGCAATACCGCCTCAGCGCATAAATGCTTACACCAGGCAACACGTGGCATCGTGGCAACTCACACGATGAGAGCTGACGACGCGACGCGACGGTGAGATGACAACAGCCTACCGTGCCGTTTCTTATAAGGCACAAACAGAGTGAGAGAAATCTTATCACAAACCTGATTTAAATATTGAAAAACTTATTGGTAGTAGACAGAAATCGCGTTGTCGTAAATTTAATAAAACTATTTATGATAAAAACAATTAGATAAGTGACTGTGAAGAAGTTAACAAACTGTTTTGTTTTGTGTGTGTTCTATTTGGAGGCGAATGACAGTTGGGCGAAAAAACGCACAGATGATCTTATTCATATATGGGAGAAAATGAAGACCCATGAAAAATTTAAAGTGCATATGAATAATGTTTTCAGTTTTTCGATGCTTGGTAAGCCGAGCATAAAGACTCAGTCAAATTCGGCTTATAGGCTAATTATGAGTATTTTTTTCAATTTTATATCGGTTAGAAATTTTGGCTGTCATTCTGGCACTACCTCTCTAAGTTGGCACGAGCCGCCACTGTGACTTGGGGCCATCCGTGAATAGCGCAAGATCGGAGGGTGATATGAAAGTGTCACTTCTTTTCCGTGTGCGCTTGAGGAACATGTACAAGGTAGATTAACTTTTTCTTGTAAGCTGCACTTACGTGTTGAAGTTCGGGTTTTAGAGTCTTGGCATCTGTATACAAGTAAGTTAATCACTGATCATTTCTGTGCTACACGATGGTGTGACAAACAGATGACAGATCTAAGTTTTGAAAAATATATCTGCATAGAGAAATATAAGTTCTTGCCCGAAAGGAAAATAGTTTATCAAAATTAGAAAATGAGTGTAGAAATATCTTTAAATTTTTCTTCCAAAAAAAACTTCTATAAAAAGAGAACTATTTTCACAAAAATTAACTATAGTAATCTTACAGTTGATATACCTATTATTTATTTTGTTTCAAGATTACTATATGCTTAATTTAGACTTTTCCAGCTCTGAATTGAAAATATTTTCATAACTCAACCCTATATCATACCATACAATAGTTGAATTCTGGTATACTGCAGGTCTGCACAGAAAATAAGATGCAGGAAATAATCAGCTTGGGCCAGACGGAAGATGCAGAGGGTAATTGGCAGTACCAGCGTCGAAGAAGAACCCGTAAGGTCATGGTAGGAAGTAACGAGGAAACAAAAACAGTTCAGACTACCCAGATTTGTGTCTTTACACGTAACTAGGCTTGCTCCTAACACTGCCCCTTCAGATTTGAAACGAGTATTTGAACCCAATTTTAAAGAAGTACAATGCGAGATGCATCCGTCTAAGCATCCAAACCTGTACTCATCAATGAAAGTAACCATAAGAAGAGAAGACCTTCGTAGTGCTTGGAGAATGGACATATGGCCAGCTGGGTCATTAGTTTCATATTTTTTAATGAAAAAGAGGATGCCAACAAGTCAGATGGATCCTCAAGGACAGAACCCAGAGCAAGTAAACTGAGGTCCCATAATTTAAATATCTTTTATCAGAATGTGGCCTACGGACAAAGAGCCATGACTTCTATACCAGCGTTCTCAGTGAGGACTATGATCTTATCTTGCTGACTGAAACATGGCTTACAGAAGGTTTCAATAATGAAGAATTATTTGATGAGCGCTACAATGTCCTGCACAAGGATAGGAACAATGGTAGAACCTTGGGAGGAGGAGTGCTGATAGCAGCAAAAAAAAATCTGGCAGTTCTTGATATTGAAGTGAACTGTGATATAAGTATAGAGTGCTTATTACTTAGGGTAAGGTGTAAGAAGTGTTCATTTTATATTTCATGTGTCTACCTACCGCCAAATACAAATTTTAATGCTTATGAACAGCTCTTAGAAAATTTTAACAAAGTGTTGTCACCAAATGTGAATTTTACTGTTATGGGTGATTTTAATGTACCTGGATATGTTGACTCTGGCTGTGAAAAGAGTAGGCTACTGACTCAGCTTCTAAACTTGAATAATATAAGTCAGTTGAATACCATTTTAAATTTTAAGGACAAGTTGCTTGATCTCATACTTTCCAATATGCCTATTGAGGATCTAAATAAAGCTATGGCTCCCTTGGTTGTGGAGGATAATTATCACCCAGCTCTAGAAATGTCACTGGTGCTAAAAGCGGTTCCCTGTAGCGAGCCAAATATAAAGCAGTCATATTACTATGATTACGCCAGAGGAATTTTTATCTTTTATACCAGCTAATAAGGGATGCTGACTGGTCAAGTATGTATGAGTGTGTTGATGTTAATGATTATATTAGTGTGTTTTATAATAAACTTTATGGATGTATAGAGCAGGCTATACCAAAAAAGCGTATTAGCAATAGAAATCGGAAATATCCTTTATATTTTAGTGTGGAGTTGATTAGAAAAATAAGACAGAAAAACAGATTGCATAGACTAATTAGGACTGGTAAAGCTACTAGTACTGTTAAGTGTGAATTTAAGAACCTTAGACAGTCTATAAAAAGTCAAACCAAAAAATAATTTACAACTTATCAAGCTAATATTGAGCATAATATTTCGGTAGACCCAAGTAGTTTTTTGACATTCATTAAGAATAGAATGAAAAACAGAGGCTTTCCCTCAGAAATGTTTGCAAATAATTGCACATACCATGGTAGTCAGAACATTGCCAATGCTTTCTCTCAGTTTTTCGGATCAGTCTACCAAGTATCTTCCGCATATCAGAATAATAATTATTCTCATGATCAGACACACTTTAACTTTAATACCATTACTGAAGAGGATGTCAAAAAAAGTATCAGTAAGCTTAAGCCAAAGAAAGCCACTGGGTATGATAACATACCTTCTTATATTTTTAGAGGATGCTCGCCATTATTTTTAAGGCAATTGTCATATGTGTGATGAAACTAAAGGAGCTTGGTTTTTCAGATAATGCTTGTAATTTTATGAAATCATACCTTCAGTCAAGGCGTCCATGAGTTAAAGTTGGTAATTGTCTTTCAGAGCAATTTCAAGCTACCTCAGGCGTTCCTCAAGGAAGCAATTTGGGGCCCATACTTTTTTTAATTTTTGTTAATTCTTTACCTCATTGTCTGAAATACTCACATTGTTTAATTTATGCAGATGACTTCAAACTTTTCAAGACTATACAGACTCCCAGTTATTGTCAGCAGTTACAGCAGGACATAGATTCAGTTGTAAAGTGGTTTGAAGATCACCATATGATATTGAATATACAAAAGTGTGGAGTGTTGACTTTCACACGGAAAATTAACTATGTTGTGAATAACTATGTCATTTATAATCAATGCTTAGCCAGAAAAACTAATTGTAAAGACTTGGGGGTGCACCTACGGGCAAGCTTGAATTTTAACGAGCACTATACAGAAATTGTCAACAAAGCATACAAAATACTGGGCTTTGTCATCAGAAATTCAAAATATTTCAGCATAAACACAACAATTAAGTTATACAATGCCTTGGTTGGAGCGATTCTTGAGTATGCATCAGTAATATGGGCACCTCAAGCAGAAATGAATATCAACCTAATTGAAAAGGTACAAAAAAGGTTCCTTAGATATTTGTATTTTAAAAGGTATAACTTAGTGCCTACCAACGACTTGCTTAACGTGTTTAATATGCAGTCCTTAACAAAGAGGAGACATATGCATTGTGTATTGTTTCTGTATAACATTGTTAATAATATCTAATATAAGAATTGTAATCTAATCAATTTTGCAAAGTTTCATGTACCAAAGATTACCCTAAGGGTGAATTGTAATGACCTATTTTATTCTAGTCCTTTTAATAAGTCTCCCATAAACTATATGCAGAATCAGTGTAACATTTTATTAAAGTGCAGTAACTTGGATTTCTTCAACTCCACTGTCAAGGAGATTAAGAAATTTTTTATGGCAAACCATACAGTGGCAGATGATAATCCGTAAAGTCACAATTTATGCTCTGTGATATCGAAAATGTGAATATGATTTTATAATTATGTTTTGTTACTTTTGTTTTAGTATTCTTAGTGAGTAAGATAGTTATTGTGTTAGGCCCATAGAAATAAGCACTCTTACTTGTCACTACCACGAAAGTGGTGTTTGTAAGATTACAAATAAATAAATAAATAAATAAATATTATTTAAAATATAGTATGCATGGTTTAAGATGATATTATGTGTGAGCGCATATTCTTCGTGCGATAATTTATTTTTATGTGTGTATTTGAATGATATTATTGAATTTTCCATAAAAAACTAAGATAATCATTCTGCTCTGTGCTTGGTAAATCTAGCTTGCCATACTCTTTGGTCACCGTCGCTTGAGCAACCCCGGCAAACAGCGCGACTACGCTCCCTGTACCTGACAGAATTAATTTAGCTCGGGAACCGTTTGCTTTCATGTGGCGTTCAGGTGTTCATGTTCAATTTACGGCGATGCTCCTACTTCTGCTCTATCCTGACGGCTTTTTTCTGTTCACTGCTGCGATTAATTAAAAAAATATGCGCGACCCTTTTCTCACAGACGCAGGCTTTCTGTTTCGTTGCATGGCTCGTGTGATAGGGATGTGGATCGAGCTACGGTACGGTTGCTTTTTGCCTGCTTTTTGCACCACATGCAAAGCGATAGTAGACAGGTAGATTTTCTTTAAACACATGTACCGCAAATAGAGGTAAATAGTTTCTTTCCCCAAGTATTTGTATAATTGATAGTAAGAGCGTGAATTCTATCTGTCATTTGCCATATATTTTGGTTGTCTGTAGATCAGCTTATCAATACTGTGTACAACTTCCCGCGGCGGCCGGCGCTGAGGTCTGCGGGCCAAAAACAAAGCTCTCCCTCCCTCTTAGGGGATACAGTGATACACCACGTTATTCTAAGCAGAAATATATGCCATTTTAGCTTGTGCCTCTGATATTCACGAAACTCCTGCCCCTAGGGCCAGGTAGCATTGAAAGTGCTAGGAGGTTTACATCAAGGCTAGTTTCTGCAATGTAGAAAACTTTGGATGATGTTTTGGACGGACGTCAGGTGTCACTTATGTGGGTGCCGAGTGATGCTGGAGTTTGAAACGGTGGACGCGATCTAAAGACGAGGGTCGAGAAATAATTTCCTGAGTTATGAGTCGGCTGTGAGGATGGTAGTAGGTACCATTAGAAGAAAAAGGGAGGTTGGGTTGCAAAATCAACATCCTTATGAGATGGAGAGCAATCTCTGGACATCTCCATCAAGGCAGAGAACTTATTTCAGGACCTTTGGCTAAGATATAGAGGAATTTCTGGATTTCTTCGTCAAGCTAGAGAACTCATTTCAGGATTTTTGGCTTATTATTATGTTAAAAACAAAAAAGTGCAGCTCGGGCTCCGACACACCGAGCTGCTGTTCCATTACACAATGACTACTCCTCACACCGTGAGGTGAGCAATCACTGGGTCCGCGAATCGTGCGCCCTAAGTAGGCGAAGGGACCCAAGGATGACTGCCTTCTGCATTCTGGCGGCTAAGATGTGCGCCGCCGCACGGCACACCGGTATTTTGCGCAGTGCAGAGAGCAGCGTATTCCTCATTCCACCTAGGGATCCAACGACCATAACCAGCAGACTTACAGTGTAGTCTGGCCAGAGCCTGCGAAGTTGTCCGAGCAACTCCTGATATTTGGTCCGCTTTTCCTCCTCCTTAGAGACGATGTTCACTTCGGCAGGCGCCGAAAACTCAATAACGAACATCGCCTTCTGTTGGTGGTCGAGAAGGACTATGTCGGGCTTGTTTGCCTGTACAAGCTCGAGCGTGGGGAACGAGTAGTTCCAGTAAATCCGGCATCTCTCGTTCTCCACAACGGACTCTATATCCCCTGGAGCGTATGGTAGCACCGGTGTCTCATCGATACCGTATGAGTGCCTTAAATGATAGTAGAGCACTCGTAGAGCCGCGTTGTGCCAATGGACGTAAGCCGTCCCAGCGTACGTCTTACACGCCGACAAGAGATGCATAAGCGTCTCTGGCGCCTGTCGGCAAGCTCTACAATGGGTGTCGGGTACATCTACACCCATAACCCGTTCACGGCACACCAAGGTGTTGAAGACACCGTCTTGGCAAGCCATTATAAAGCCCTTAGTCTCCGACTTCAACCAACTAGACCTTAGGAAAGAGAAGGTCAACTGCTCAGACAAGCCATGCTCTTCTAGATGTTTGTAGAAGATTCCATGCATTGGCTTATCTTTATGAAGTCTTAAGAGGAAGTCGACTTCGGCAGTTTTAATGTGGGCTTTTAATTCTGCGGGAGCAAGTTCCGTAATGGAATGCTGACACCTCCGCTTGAAGTCGAGTGTGAGGCTGAGCTCCTCGGCTGCTCGTTTCGCTGCGCTAAAAAGAAAGGCTCCTTTTCCCGCATTCTCGTGCTCTCGCACGAAGCGGATCAGGGGATCGGTGCTGTTCGTCACACAGCAGGCAGTGGCCAGTACTAGTCTGTCGTGCAGACGCTCCAAACTCAATAGTCCACGCCCTCCCAGGTGTCGCGGGAGGTATATTCGCGGGACAGAGGACTTAGGATGTAGGCTTCTCTCCATATTCATCCTTTTGCGGGTCTTCGTGTCGATTTCCTTCAGCTCGTTCACTTTCCAGTGTATAGCACCAAAGGTGTATAATAACAATGGGACCGCAAGCATGTTTGTGGCAGCGACTTTGTTCTTGCCGGACAGTTCTGACGACCAGATCTGCCGGAGTCGGTGCAAATACTTGCGGCGGAGACACTCTTTAACCAATGTTGCCTCTTGGACATGACGCTGCGCCACTCCAAGGTAGGTATAAGTATCTCCGGCATGCAGTTGTCGCAAGATGCTCCCATCAACGAGCTGTTCCTCATCTCCACTATCTCCGCTTCGCCCTTTCTTGAGATGAACCAATGCACATTTGTCTGTCCCGAACTCCATTCCGATAGCATGACTGTACTCCTGCACCACCCTCAGCGATTGTTGTAGTTCGCGTTGGCCGGAGGCATAAAGTTTTAGGTCATCCATATAAAACAGATGGGTGACCTTGGGCCTCCGGTTATTGGGCGTGCCACAGCTGTATCCTTTAGTATTTCTCAGCGCTATGGACAGAGGCAAAAGTGAGATGCAAAAGAGCAAGGGACTCAAGGAGTCTCCTTGGAAGACACCTCTTTTCAATGACACCAACTCTGTCTGAACCCGAGTTTCACCTGATGTTATGGTGACCCGGGTCTTCCAGAGTGGCATCAGTTGTTTGATGCACCCCACTATCTGATTATCCACCGAAAGACATTCCAACAGCCGCACAATGAGCTCATGAGACGTGCTGTCGAATGCCTTGCGATAGTCAATCCAGGCCATAGAAAGGTTTCGCTTGTACTGCACAGAGTCCTGCGTGACACATCGGTCAATCAACAGGTTCTCCTTGCAGCCAGCTACTCCTTTCTTTGACCCTCTCTGTTCATACACGTCGAGAAATACAGGATTCACAGCTTGAAGGATACGCATGTACAAGATTCTGGTGAAGAGCTTGTAACACGCGTTCAGACATGTTATTGGCCTGTAGTTTTGGGATCAGACAAATCTCCGGTCTTCGGGAGAAGCACGGTTCGACCCTCGACAAACCAGCCAGGAGCTGCGAAATTCTTTGCGCCTCGTAAGGCGTCAAGAATTTCTTCCGTGTTTATCGGGTGACGCAGTACATTCAAGTTAGGAGTCCTCCTACAAACGGACTCAAACTGCGCCAAGGCCGGAGTGTCTGCTGAGAGAGGTTTGGGTTGTTCGTAAATGTCCCTCCAAAAGGCCTCCACGCGATCAGCAGTTGGCGGCTGCTCTATGGCTGGAGGCGGCTGTTGGAAAAGGCGAGAAGGTCTTTCGTAGAACATTCTGTTCTGCTCCAGACCTCTCGCCCGCGCCACCAACGATCGCTTAGCAGTGATTAGCATCCGTATCCTGTCAAGACAGTGTTGCTTGACAACAACCAGTACCGCTTGACTGAGTGTATGATGGTCGCGCCTCAACCCGTAGGCTATCTGGCGCACTCGGCGCGTAAAAGGCTTCCCAGCCGCTCTATATTCCATCACACACTGGATACGGGATGCTTCCTGGCGAGCCAACTGGATTTTCGCTTCCATTTGGCGCACCCGTCTTTGTGCTCTCTCAACAGGAGAGTCTCTCACTCTCCCCTGTCTAGCTAGCCTCAGAGCCGCAGCGTAAATTTCGCAATTGATGCTCCAAATGTCAGAGGCCTCCGATAGACGTTCACCCACAACCTCATCCTCTCTCTTCAAATCTGCCAGCTTCAAGGACCTTCCGTTGTTATGCAAGGCCCTTCGGTCTCTGAAATCCCCAGGTGAGACGACTTGGTCGATTTCCCTCTCAGCGGGCCTTACCGGTGAACTTTCAGCCTGGTTAACAGGCCTTCCGTCCGCCGAAGGGGCAGGCTGAGCTGGAGCACGAACCTATCCCTGCCTCCGGAGGTACGATACATAATCTCGCAAATTCTGAGAGGTAAGCGTGCATTTCACACCACCTCTCATACATGCGGGACATGTATCCCCTACGGCGCGGGCTACTGCTCTCGTAGCAGCTCAATAGGTCATCCTTGAGCTCCGTCGTCCACCTAAAACGGTCCATGTCATTGCGGGGGTCGTCAACAGGGCAATTCGAAGCACCGCCACCTTGCCCAACGCCGGCTTCCGAAACCGGCTCGGTGTGGGTGCTTTTCTTCCGGGGTGGTCGAACCCGAAGATAGGGCCCGTCAGGTGGTTGGCCTTAGGGCCCCCAGACGACATTTCCGGAGGCAGCCGTCCAAATTGCCTCCTGAGGATGCACCTGTGAAGGTTGCCGGCTGGATTACATCCTTGGGCTTCGGTATACCCTGCGATGTCGCCACGCACCGGATAGCCTACTGATGTTGGTTGGCTTCCTGCGGGTGTGTTATCAGCCGCCCCTAACATGGAGTCAGACGCTGTCGGAGTACCGCTCCTCACATGGAGATCCGTCGTGTCCTAGTTATTGAGGAATAGCCGATCCTCTGGATGCAGACGCTATTCCTCCGTGCTAGTTTTGGTCCGCCCCGGGTATTTGATTTCCCCGGTACCACCCATATCTGGGAGGCGTTCCCCTATCCGCCACCTTGGGGAGGCGCCACTAAGGGGATCTAGCAACCCCTCGCGGCGGCTTATTATTATTATTGTGTTTTTTCAAGCTTCTCTCGCATGACTGCGGTGACGACAAATGTTGACGGGCTAGGCCAAGTCAACACCTGAACTATTACTGATCTGAATTTAGGAAAGATCGTACTATATTACAGGTCTTAAGGATTACAGACTTTTGGAATATTTTATGTAAACTTTCGTCCAGGCCTAACTGCTGTAGGTGTTGTGTAAATGTGTTCGGTGTGAGGCCTGAGACCGACATAATGAAGGGGACAATAATAACTTTATCTTGTTTCCAAATTCGCTTCACTTCTATGGCAAGGTCAGTGTATTTAGATATTTTCCCAGCGTAGGTGTTTTGAACATTCACATCATTGGGAATAGCAATATCTATTAAGTAGGTAACTTTGTCTGCCTTTATCTGAAATACTATATCTGGTCTGTTTGCATTGATGGTTTTATCTGTGTGTATTTCAACATCCCAGTATAGTTTGTAGTGATCGTTTTCGAGTACTGATGTTGGTGTATACTTGTAATATGGATCGGAGTTTTCGATTAGTTTGTTTTTTGTGGCTAATGCTTGATGTATGATTTTGGCTGCTGAGTTATGTCTAGCCGTGTACTCAGTTCCAGCGAGAGTTTTGCATGCGCTTGTTATGTGGTCTATTGTTTCCTTTTGTTGTTGACATTTTCTGCAGTTATCGTTTGTTATGGATGGATCTTTAATTACGTATTTCTTGTAGTTTCTCGTCGCAATAACTTGGTCCTGGATAGCAAGCATAAACCCCTCAGTTTCTGGAAAGAGCTGGCCATCCTGCAGCCAGGTGTATGACTGTTTTTCATTTATGTGGTCTTGCGTAATACGGTATCTATGTTTGCCATGGAGTGGTTTCTGCGACCAGGTGCTTATTTTTTCTTGTTGTGATTGTGTGGGATTGTGTGTGTCTGCGACGTGGTCTGGACATGATAGGTTGAGTGGTGTATAGTTTTTGTCTGCTTTTACTATTGCTCGATGTAAATTTGTTTGTTTGTTTTGGAAGAAATGTCTGAGTGTCTTTATCTGTCTTGTGAGAAGCGACTGTATATCTGTAATCCCTCTGCCTCCTTGTTTCCTGTCTATGGTGAGCCTTTCTTTGCATGCGTTTGGATGTGACATTCGGTGTTTCGTGAGTTCCGTCCGTATGAGGATGTGGATGTTTTCTATATCAGTGTGTGACCACTTGATGATGCCGAAGGAGTATGTGAGGACTGGTATCGCAAATGTGTTAATGGCTTTTGTAAGGTTTCTGGAATTCAATTTGGTTTTTAGTAGCTTAATAAGGCGATCTCTGAACTCTTGGGTTAGTTGTGCCTTGACTTGTGTGTGGTCTATTTTAACGTTTTGATTGAAGCCCAGGTACTTGTAAGTTTCGTCCTTGTTCATGTTGTTTAGTGTTTGGCCAGCTACTGTTTCCTGCTGGGGGTGGTCCTTCCATTGGCCTTTGTTGATGTGGAGAACCTTGCATTTACTCATTCCGAATTCCATTCTGACGTCTGACGAGCAAGCTTCTGTTGTTCTGATTAACTCTTTCAGTTGTACTTCATTGGCGGCATATAGTTTTATATCATCCATGTAGAGGAGATGATTGATTTTGTGTTGGTTTAATCTGTCGTGTCTAATGTTGAAACCGCAGTTTGTGTTGTTAAGTGCGTTGGAGAGCGGATTCAGACAGAGACAGAACCACAGTGAACTGAGAGAGTCACCCTGAAAGATGCCGCGTCTTATGTGAAGCTCATCCGTCTTGATAAGGCCGTCCTGGGTTTTGAGATGTATGCTGGTTCGCCATGTCTCCATGGTACTTGCAAGAAACTCACGTAGCCCCGGGTTGATTTTATATATTTGAAGAGTTTTCGCTAGCCAGCTATGGGGTACAGAGTCGAAGGCTTTTTTGTAGTCGATGAAACAGGTATGAAGGTTCCTATGTTCTTTTCTGGTTTGCTCCATGATCACACTATCAATTATAAGTTGTTCCTTGCAACCTTGGCTTTGCTTTCGACATCCTTTTTGTTCTTCAGTCAGGATGTTGTTTTGCGTGAGGTGTTGTTCAATTCTCCTGCATATTGTTGCGATGATAATCTTGTACAAGGTGGGAAGGCAAGTGATTGGGCGATAGTTGGCAGGGTTCTTGGTGTCTGCGTTTTTGGGTTTTATATACGTTATTCCTTGCGTGAGGAATTTGGGAAGCCTATTCGGTTGGAGTATGGCTTTATTGATTTGGTCCGTAAGCATTTCGTATGTTGCACTGAATTGCTTGTACCAAAAATTTTGCACATTATCCACGCCTGGGCATTTCCAATTATGGGTATGCTTTATGGTTTCAGCTATTTCCTCTGGTGTAAGGATAACGTCTTCCTGCTCCACTATATGTTGATGTTTTTCCTCTTCTTGTCTGATCCATGGAGCGTTTTCATTATGTGTTTTGGGTTCTGACCATAGACTTCCCCAAAACTCAGTTAACTCTTGTTTACTAGGAGGTTCTATTGCTGTTATCTGGTTGTCGGCTGTTATCTTTTGGTAAAACTGTTTTTCACTTTTCTGAAAAAGATTGTTAGCATCCTTTCTGGCATTAGACTCGTTGTATCTGCGGAGTCTAGCTGCATAGACTGCAAGCTTCTGTTTAAGGGTATCAGCTATTTCTGGTATTGTCTGTTGTGGTGACTTGGATTTCAGCATATTAATTGTTGTCTGTACTCGCTTTGAGCGGTTGTTATTGTTGGTATATTGCGCGAGGTGTGCCAGATCCTTTCTGATTGTGCTGATTTTATTTTCAATTCTTATTTGCCATTTAGGTTTAGATCTTTCAGTTGTGCGGGCTATAGATCGTTTTGGGAGTTTTTGGCCGTTGAGTGTGAGTGCGGTTGCTGCGGCAGCATATATAACAGTATGGATGTCCTCTAGGTCACTGTCTTTGGTTAAAAATTGCGGTATTATGTTGACGTTTATTGTGTGTAATATTTGTAGAGTGTTGTTTTTAAAAATTAGTCTGGGCAGGGGATCTCGCAATGTAGGATTGGTGCCACACCATTTGTTGTACTGTGTGTTCATCACTTGTTCGGCAGATTGTGTGATGGCAGGTGGTAAAGTAATGTTTTGGCTTTGTGTGGCTGTGGAAGGTAAGTTAGTGCATGTTGTTTCTGGTGTATGATCATTTTCTAGATCCAATTCCAAGTGTATGCTGGTGGTATTGGTCGTGCCTGTGTTTGGAGGTTGATTATTTCGGGTACGAATGGCATGCCGTTCTGTGATTGATTCAGTAGCTAACGAATCATTAGGTTGGACAGCGGAATCTGGTATATGTTGTGTGTGCTCATGTTCTGGATCTGTCTCTGAGTGTATGCTAGTGTTGTCGATTGTGGTTCTGTTTGAGGTCTGCGGGTGATTCGGATGAGCAGTATTAATTTCATTGGATACAAGAATCTTTATAGCTTGTAGTTCTTCGGGTGTAAGGCGGTTGTTTTTTGTTATGACTCGTTTTTGGTCAATGAGTCGCTGTTCAGTTACACGTTCTGCGAGGTGTGGGTATTGTGCTATAAATAACCTGTGCAGCTCATGTCTGTAGCCTGTAGATATGGTTTCTAGTTGTGTGGCGGTGTAGTAACAGTGCATTACATGTTTGTTGATTTCAGTGGTCCATTGTAAGCGCTGTCTGGGTTTACCAGCTTTGGTGGTTGCCGGCTGTGCTGGCAAAACGTCCGCAGCTGATGGGTTGTGTTGTCTGGGCTGTTCTGTTTGGGTTTGGGGTTCGGGTGAGTTTAATCGATTATTATTATTATGCATGTCTTATTTTTTCTCGCATGGTTGCGGTAGTAACAAGTATTGACGGGCTGTGCCAAGTCAATACCTGACTATTATTATTCTGAATTCAGGAAGGACCGTACAATGCTACAGGTCTTGAGGATTACAGACTTTTGGAAGGTTTTATGTAACTTTTCATCCAGGCCCAATTGTTGCAGGTGTGGTGTAAATGTATTTGGAGTAAGGCCTGAGACCGACATAATGAGGGGGACAATGACAACTTTGTTTTGTTTCCATAGTCGTTTTATTTCTATGGCGAGATCGGTGTATTTAGATATCTTCCCAGCGTAGGTGTTTTGGATGTTCATATCATTGGGAATCGCAATATCTATTAAGTAGGTCACTTTGTCTGTCTTTGACTGGAAAACTATATCTGGCCTGTTTGCTGGGATGGTTTTATCTGTATGTATTTCAATGTCCCAGTATAGTTTGAATTGATTGTTCTCCAGTACTGAGGTCGGTGTGTAGTTATAATATGGATCTGTGTTTTCAATTAGCTTGTTTGTTGTGGCTAGTGCTTGGTGGATGACTTTGGCTGCAGAGTTATGTCTGGCTGTATACTCAGTTCCAGCGAGAGTTTTGCATCCACTAGTTATGTGTTCTATTGTTTCCTTCTGTTGGTGGCATTTTCTGCAATTGTCATCAGAGATGGATGGATCTTTCATTATGTACTTCCTGTAATTTCGTGTCGCAATCACTTGGTCCTGGATAGCAAGCATAAATCCTTCCGTTTCCGGAAAAAGCTGGCCATCCTGCAGCCAGGTGTATGACTGCTTTTCATTAATGTGGTCTTGTGTAACACGGTATCTATGTTTGCCGTGGAGTGCCTTCTGCGACCAGGTGTTTATTTTTTCTTGTTGTGCTTGTATGTGGTTGTGTGCGTCTGCTGCGTGGTCTGGACAAGAAAGGGAGAGTGGTGTGTAGTTTTTGTCTGCTTTTACTATTGCTTTATGCAAGTTTGTTTGTTTACTGTGGAAAAAATGTCTGAGTGATTTTATTTGTTTTGCATGAAGTGACTGTATATCTATAATTCCTCTGCCCCCTTGTTTTCTGTCTATGGTGAGCCTTTCCTTGCATGCTTTGGGATGTGACATTCTGTGTTTTGTGAGTTCTGTCCGGATGAGTATATGGATGTTTTCTATGTCAGTATGCGACCACTTGATAATGCCAAATGAATATGTTAGGATTGGTATAGCAAATGTGTTAATAGCTTTTGTAAGATTTCTAGAATTTAGTTTCGTTTTTAACAGTCTAATAAGGCGGTCTTTAAACTCTTGTGTTAGTTGTGTTTTTATTTTTGTGTGGTCTATCTTAGCGTTTTGATTGATACCCAGGTACTTGTACGTTTCATCCTTGTCCATGTTGTCTAGCGCCTGGCCAATTACTACTTCCTGTTCGGGATGGTTTTTCCATTGGCCTTTATTGATGTGAAGCACCTTGCATTTACTCATGCCAAACTCCATCTTGATATCTGACGTACAAACTTCTGTTATCCTGAGTAATTCTCTCAGTTGCACTTCTGTGGCGGCATATAGTTTTAGATCATCCATGTAAAGAAGATGATTGATTTTGTGTTGATTTGCTTTCTGGTGCCTGATGGTGAAACCACAGTTTGTGCTGTTAAGTGTGTTGGAGAGCGGATTGAGACAGAGGCAGAACCATAGGGAACTGAGAGAGTCACCCTGAAAGATACCACGACGTATATGTAGCTGATCCGTTTGAATATGACCGTCCTCAGTTTGAAGGTGTATATTTGTTCGCCATGTCTCCATCGTTCTTGTAAGAAACTGACGAAGCCCTGGGTTGATCTTGTATATTTGGAGAGTTTTCGTTAGCCAGCTATGGGGTACAGAGTCGAAAGCTTTTTTATAGTCGATGAAACAGGTATGAAGATTCCTGTGTTCTTTTCTGGTTTGCTCCATGATCACACTATCAATTATAAGTTGTTCCTTGCATCCTTGGCTTTGTTTTCTACATCCTTTTTGTTCTTCAGTCAGGATGCTGTTTTCCGTGAGGTGTTTTTCAATTCTTCTCTATATCGTTGCGGTGATGATCTTGTACAAGGTGGGAAGACAAGTGATTGGGCGATAGTTGGCAGGGTTTTTGGTGTCTGCGTTTTTGGGTTTTATATACGTTATTCCTTGCGTGAGGAATTTGGGAAGCTTATTGGGTTGGAATATGGCTTTATTAATTTGGTCTGTGAGCACTTCATATACTGAGCTGAACTGCTTGTACCAAAAATTTTGTATATTATCCACGCCTGGACACTTCCAGTTGTGAGTATGTTTTATTGTTTCAGCTATTTCCTCTGGCGTAAGAATAACGTCTCCCTGTTCCGCTATATGTTGATGTTTTTCCTCTTCCTGTCTGATCCATGGAGCGTTTTCATTATGTGTTTTGGGTTCTGACCATAGGCTTCCCCAAAACTCAGTTAACTCTTGTTTATTAGGAAGTTCTGTTGCTGTTATCTGGTTGTCGGTTGTTATCTTTTTGTAGAATTGTTTTTCACTTTTCTGAAAAAGGTTATTAGCGTCCTTTCTGTCGTTTGATTCATTGTATCTGCGTAGTCGAGCTGCGTAGACTGCAAGTTTTTGTTTGAGTGTATCAGTTATTTCTGGTATTGATTTTTGGGGCGACTTGGATTTGAGGATATCTATTGTTGTCTGTATGCGTTTTGAACGGTTGTTGTTGTTGGTGTATTGTGCGAGGTGTGCCAGTTCCTTTCTGATTGTGGTAATTTTGTTTTCGATTCGCATTTGCCATTTAGGTTTCGACTTTTTGCTTCTGTGGTTATTGGACCGTTTCGGAAGTTTTTGGCCGTTAACTATAAGTGTGGCTGCTGCGGCAGCATATATGACGGTGTGGATGTCCTCTAGGTTACTGTCCTTTGTTAAGAATTGTGGTATTACGTTGGTATTTATTGTATGTAATATTTTTTGGGTGTTGCTGTTGAAAATTAGTCTGGGCAGGGGATCTCGCAGTGCAGGGTTAGTGCCACACCATTTGTTAAATTGTGCGTTCATCACTTGTTCGGCAGATTGTGTGAAGGAAGATGTTTGAGTAACGTTTTGGTTTCGTGTGGTTGTGGGAGGCCGGTTAGTGCATACTGTGTCTGGGGCATCTGGTATAAACTCATGTTCTGGGTTTTCTTCTAAGTGTGTGCTTGTGGTGTTGGTTGTGTTTGTGTTTGGAGTCTTATCGTTTAGGGTATGATCGTGTTGTGTTTCCATGATTGATTCATTGACTAGAGAATCATTCGTTTCAACTGTATTTATTTCGTCCGCTACAAGATTCTTTATAGCTTGTAGTTGTTGAGGTGTAAGTCGGTTATTTTTGGTAATGACACGTTTTTGGTCAATAAGTCTTTGTTCAGTTACCCGTGCTGAGAGGTGTGGGTATTGTGCTGTAAATAGCCTGTGTAGTTCATGCCTGTAGCCTGTGGAGATTGTTTCTAGTTTTGTGGCGGTATAGTAACAGTGCATTACAGATGTGTTCATCTCAGTAGTCCACTGTAAGCGCTGTCTTGGCTTGCCAGCTTTGGTGGTTGCCGGCTCTACCGGCAAAACATCCGCAACTGGGTTATCTCCTATTGGTTGTTCTTTTTCGGTTTGGGGTTCAGGTGAGTTTAATCGACGTACCCTAGGCCGTCGTTGGTTATTTGTAGAAGTAACTTTATGCATCGTGTTCCCACGAGTAGGGACGATCCAAATGTCGCTCTCCCGGGTGACGCCCATTCCAGGAGAGAAGGGACTTATATTTACTCCGAAGTTGGCCCAAGGTGCTCCGGAGGATTTGCGACTTTACTGTCGGGTTTTGTTGAGGCTTTCTCCTCGCGGGCCGGCCGGTTAAGGCAAGCCCCCCGGTTGCGTACCCCCCACAACGTTCCACAGCCACGCCCTGCTGAGGTCGTTGAAGTGTGGGGCGCAATAACGGTATATGACAGAAGGACCGGCGCTCAGCCTTCTGTGGCATTTCTCCCCGGATTTGCCAAATCCCTATCTGACTGAGGTCAGGATAGCTTGGGGAAAGAAGCTTTGTGCTCGGTAGAAGATGTAAGGTCTACCTAGCCCACAGCTTCCTGAGTGTGCTAGCCTTGGTTGAAATGACTTGTTGATCACGAGCCATGCCGGCATGACAACCCTGCGGTGGTATTAGAGCCTCCGATGAGCCATCAACCGACATAGCTTGCCCATCAAAAAGTCACTTTCTAAGCCCCCAAACGAGCGACAACGTTCTAGCACCTGATGGGGGTTATTATTATTATTATTTTGGATTATTTAAAACAAAAAAGTGCAGCCCGGGCTCCGACACACCGGGCTGCTGTTCCATTACCCAATGACTACTCCTCACACCGTGAGGTGAGCAATCACTGGGTCCGCGAATCGTGCGCCCTAAGTAGACGAAGGGACCCAAGGATGACTGCCTTCTGCATTCTGGCGGCTAAGATGTGCGCCGCCGCACGGCACACCGGTATTTTGCGCAGTGCCGAGAGCAGCGTATTCCTCATTCCACCTAGGGATCCAATGACCATAACCAGCAGACTTACAGTGTAGTCTGGCCAGAGCCTGCGAAGTTGTCCGAGCAACTCCTGATATTTGGTCCGCTTTTCCTCCTCCTTAGAGACGATGTTCACCTCGGCAGGCGCCGAAAACTCAATAACGAACATCGTCTTCTGTTGGTGGTCGAGAAGGACTATGTCGGGCTTGTTTGCCTGTACAAGCTCGAGCGTGGGGAACGAGTAGTTCCAGTAAATCCGGCATCTCTCGTTCTCCACAACGGACTCTATATCCCCTGGAGCGTATGGCAGCACCGGTGTCTCATCGATACCGTATGAGTGCCTCAAATGATAGTAGAGCACTCGTAGAGCCGCGTTGTGCCGATGGACGTAAGCCGTCCCAGCGTACGTCTTACACGCCGACAAGAGATGCATAAGCGTCTCTGGCGCCTGTCGGCAAGCTCTACAAAGGGTGTCGGGTACATCTACACCCATAACCCTTTTACGGTACACCAAGGTGTTGAAGACACCGTCTTGGCAAGCCATTATAAAGCCCTCAGTCTCCGACTTCAACCCACTAGACCTTAGGAAAGAGAAGGTCAACTGCTCGGACAAGCCATGCTCTTCCAGATGTTTGTAGAAGATTCCATGCATTGGCTTATCTTTATGAAGTCTTAAAAGGAAGTCGACTTCGGCAGTTTTAAGGTGGGATTTTAATTCTGCGGGAGCAAGTTCCGTAATGGACTGCTGACACCTCCGCTTGAAGTCGAGTGTGAGGCTGAGCTCCTCGGCTGCTCGTTTCGCTGCGCTAAAAAGAAAGGCTCCTTTTCCCGCATTCTCGTGCTCTCGCACGAAGCGGATCAGGGGATCGGTGCTGTTCGTTACATAGCAGGCAGTGGCCAGTACTACTCTGTTGTGCAGACGCTCCAAACTCAATAGTCCACGCCCTCCCAGGTGTCGCGGGAGGTATATTCGCGGGACAGAGGACTTAGGATGCAGGCTTCTCTCCATATTCATCCTTTTGCGGGTCTTCGTGTCGATTTCCTTCAGCTCGTTCACTTTCCAGTGTATAGCACCAAAGGTGTATAATAACAATGGGACCGCAAGCATGTTTGTGGCAGCGACTTTGTTCTTGCCGGACAGTTCTGACGACCAAATCTGCCGGAGTCGGTGCAAATACTTGCGGCGGAGACACTCTTTAACCAATGTTGCCTCTTGGACATGACGCTGCGCCACTCCAAGGTAGGTATAAGTATCTCCGGCATGCAGTTGTCGCAAGATGCTCCCATCAACGAGCTGTTCCTCATCTCCACTATCTCCGCTTCGTCCTTTCTTGAGATGAACCAATGCACATTTGTCTGTCCCGAACTCCATTCCGATAGCATGACTGTACTCCTGCACCACCCTCAGCGATTGTTGTAGTTCGCGTTGGCCGGAGGCATAAAGTTTTAGGTCATCCATATAAAACAGATGGGTGACCTTGTGCCTCCGGTTATTGGGCGTGCCACAGCTGTATCCTTTAGTATTTCTCAGCGCTATGGACAGAGGCAAAAGTGAGATGCAAAAGAGCAAGGGACTCAGGGAGTCTCCTTGGAAGACACCTCTTTTCAATGACACCAACTCTGTCTGAACCCGAGTTTCACCTGATGTTATGGTGAACCGGGTCTTCCAGAGTGGCATCAGTTGTTTGATGCACCCCACTATCTGATTATCCACCGAAAGACATTCCAACAGCCGCACAATGAGCTCATGAGACGTGCTGTCGAATGCCTTGCGATAGTCAATCCAGGCCATAGAAAGGTTTCGCTTGTACTGCACAGAGTCCTGCGTGACACATCGGTCAATCAACAGGTTCTCCTTGCAGCCAGCTACTCCTTTCTTTGACCCTCTCTGTTCATACACGTCGAGAAATACAGGATTCACAGCTTGAATGATACGCATGTACAAGATTCTGGTGAAGAGCTTGTAACACGCGTTCAGACATGTTATTGGCCTGTAGTTTTTGGGATCAGACAAATCTCCGGTCTTCGGGAGGAGCACGGTTCGACCCTCGACAAACCAAGCCGGAATTGGCTGCTCCTGATTTAGCCACGAGTTAAAAACTCTAGCTAAATGCCGGTGGCAACTGGGGAATTTTTTCCACCAGTAGGTGTTTATGCCATCCGGGCCAGGAGCTGCGAAATTCTTTGCGCCTCGTAAGGCGTCAAGAATTTCTTCCGTGTTTATCGGGTGACGCAGTACATTCAAATTAGGAGTCCTCCTACAAACGGACTCAAACTGCGCCAAGGCCGGAGTGTCTGCTGAGAGAGGTTTGGGTTGTTCGTAAACGTCCCTCCAAAAGGCCTCCACGCGATCAGCAGTTGGCGGCTGCTCTATGGCTGGAGGCGGCTGTTGGAAAAGGCGAGAAGGTCTTTCGTAGAACATTCTGTTCTGCTCCAGACCTCTCGCCCGCGCCACCAACGATCGCTTAGCAGCGAGTAGCATCCGTATCCTGTCAAGACAGTGTTGCTTGACAACAACCAGTACCGCTTGACTGAGTGTATGATGGTCGCGCCTCAACCCGTAGGCTATCTGGCGCACTCGGCGCGTAAAAGGCTTCCCAGCCGCTCTATATTCCATCACACACTGGATACGGGATGCTTCCTGGCGAGCCAACTGGATTTCCGCTTCCATTTGGCGCACCCGTCTCTGTGCTCTCTCAACAGGAGAGTCTCTCACTCTCCCCTGTCTAGCTAGCCTCAGAGCCGCAGCGTAAATTTCGCAATTGATGCTCCAAATGTCAGAGGCCTCCGATAGACGTTCACCCACAACCTCATCCTCTCTCTTCAAATCTGCCAGCTTCAAGGACCTTCCGTTGTTATGCAAGGCCCTTCGGTCTCTGAAATCCCCAGGTGAGACGACTTGGTCGATTTCCCTCTCAGCGGGCCTTACCGGTGAACTTTCAGCCTGGTTAACAGGCCTTCCGTCCGCCGAAGGGGCAGGCTGAGCTGGAGCACGAACATATCCCTGCCTCCGGAGGTACGATACATAATCTCGCAAATTCTGAGAGGTAAGCGTGCTATGCTCTGGGTGCATTTCACACCACCTCTCATACATGCGGGACATGTATCCCCTACGGCGCGGGCTACTGCTCTCGTAGCAGCTCAGTAGGTCATCCTTGAGTTCCGTCGTCCACCTAAAACGGTCCATGTCATTGCGGGGGTCGTCAACAGGGCAATTCGAAGCACCGCCACCTTGCCCAACGCCGGCTTCCGAAACCGGCTCGGTGTGGGTGCTTTTCTTCCGGGGCCTAATTATTATTATTATTATGTGTTAAAAACAAAAAAGTGCAGCTCGGGCTCCGACACACCGAGCTGCTGTTCCATTACCCAATGACTACTCCTCACACCGTGAGGTGAGCAATCACTGGGTCCGCGAATCGTGCGCCCTAAGTAGACGAAGGGACCCAAGGATGACTGCCTTCTGCATTCTGGCGGCTAAGATGTGCGCCGCCGCACGGCACACCGGCATTTTGCGCAGTGCAGAGAGCAGCGTATTCCTCATTCCACCTAGGGATCCAATGACCATAACCAGCAGACTTACAGTGTAGTCTGGCCAGAGCCTGCGAAGTTGTCCGAGCAACTCCTGATATTTGGTCCGCTTTTCCTCCTCCTTAGAGACGATGTTCACTTCGGCAGGCGCCGAAAACTCAATAACGAACATCGTCTTCTGTTGGTGGTCGAGAAGGACTATGTCGGGCTTGTTTGCCTGTACAAGCTCGAGCGTGGGGAACGAGTAGTTCCAGTAAATCCGGCATCTCTCGTTCTCCACAACGGACTCTATATCCCCTGGAGCGTATGGCAGCACCGGTGTCTCATCGATACCGTATGAGTGCCTTAAATGATAGTAGAGCACTCGTAGAGCCGCGTTGTGCCGATGGACGTAAGCCGTCCCAGCGTACGTCTTACACGCCGACAAGAGATGCATAAGCGTCTCTGGCGCCTGTCGGCAAGCTCTACAATGGGTGTCGGGTACATGTACACCCATAACCCTTTTACGGTATACCAAGGTGTTGAAGACACCGTCTTGGCAAGCCATTATAAAGCCCTCAGTCTCCGACTTCAACCCACTAGACCTTAGGAAAGAGAAGGTCAACTGCTCAGACAAGCCATGCTCTTCTAGATGTTTGTAGAAGATTCCATGCATTGGCTTATCTTTATGAAGTCTTAAGAGGAAGTCGACTTCGGTAGTTTTAATGTGGGCTTTTAATTCTGCGGGAGCAAGTTCCGTAATGGACTGCTGACACCTCCGCTTGAAGTCGAGTGTGAGGCTGAGCTCCTCGGCTGCTCGCTTCGCTGCGCTAAAAAGAAATGCTCCTTTTCCCGCATTCTCGTGCTCTCGCACGAAGCGGATCAGGGGATCGGTGCTGTTCGTTACATAGCAGGCAGTGGCCAGTACTACTCTGTTGTGCAGACGCTCCAAACTCAATAGTCCACGCCCTCCCAGGTGTCGCGGGAGGTATATTCGCGGGACAGAGGACTTAGGATGTAGGCTTCTCTCCATATTCATCCTTTTGCGGGTCTTCGTGTCGATTTCCTTCAGCTCGTTCACTTTCCAGTGTATAGCACCAAAGGTGTATAATAACAATGGGACCGCAAGCATGTTTGTGGCAGCGACTTTGTTCTTGCCGGACAGTTCTGACGACCAGATCTGCCGGAGTCGGTGCAAATACCTGCGGCGGAGACACTCTTTAACCAATCTATTTATTTGTTGAACAAAAAAAAAAGTGCAGCCCGGGCTCCGACACACCGAGCTGCTGTTCCATTACCCAATGACTACTCCTCACACCGTGAGGTGAGCAATCATTGGGTCCGCGAATCGTGCGCCCTAAGTAGACGAAGGGACCCAAGGATGACTGCCTTCTGCATTCTGGCGGCTAAGATGTGCGCCGCCGCACGGCACACCGGTATTTTGCGCAGTGCAGAGAGCAGCGTATTCCTCATTCCACCTAGGGATCCAATGACCATAACCAGCAGACTTACAGTGTAGTCTGGCCAGAGCCTGCGAAGTTGTCCGAGCAACTCCTGATATTTGGTCCGCTTTTCCTCCTCCTTAGAGACGATGTTCACTTCGGCAGGCGCCGAAAACTCAATAACGAACATCGTCTTCTGTTGGTGGTCGAGAAGGACTATGTCGGGCTTGTTTGCCTGTACAAGCTCGAGCGTGGGGAACGAGTAGTTCCAGTAAATCCGGCATCTCTCGTTCTCCACAACGGACTCTATATCCCCTGGAGCGTATGGCAGCACCGGTGTCTCATCGATACCGTATGAGTGCCTTAAATGATAGTAGAGCACTCGTAGAGCTGCGTTGTGCCGATGGACGTAAGCCGTCCCAGCGTACGTCTTACACGCCGACAAGAGATGCATAAGCGTCTCTGGCGCCTGTCGGCAAGCTCTACAATGGGTGTCGGGTATATCTACACCCATAACCCTTCTACGGTATACCAAGGTGTTGAAGACACCGTCTTGGCAAGCCATTATAAAGCCCTCAGTCTCCGACTTCAACCCACTAGACCTTAGGAAAGAGAAGGTCAACTGCTCAGACAAGCCATGCTCTTCTAGATGTTTGTAGAAGATTCCATGCATTGGCTTATCTTTATGAAGTCTTAAGAGGAAGTCGACTTCGGCAGTTTTAATGTGGGCTTTTAATTCTGCGGGAGCAAGTTCCGTAATGGACTGCTGACACCTCCGCTTGAAGTCGAGTGTGAGGCTGAGCTCCTCGGCTGCTCGTTTCGCTGCGCTAAAAAGAAAGGCTCCTTTTCCCGCATTCTCGTGCTCTCGCACGAAGCGGATCAGGGGATCGGTGCTGTTCGTTACATAGCAGGCAGTGGCCAGTACTACTCTGTTGTGCAGACGCTCCAAACTCAATAGTCCACGCCCTCCCAGGTGTCGCGGGAGGTATATTCGCGGGACAGAGGACTTAGGATGCAGGCTTCTCTCCATATTCATCCTTTTGCGGGTCTTCGTGTCGATTTCCTTCAGCTCGTTCACTTTCCAGTGTATAGCACCAAAGGTGTATAATAACAATGGGACCGCAAGCATGTTTGTGGCAGCGACTTTGTTCTTGCCGGACAGTTCTGACGACCAGATCTGCCGGAGTCGGTGCAAATACTTGCGGCGGAGACACTCTTTAACCAATGCTGCCTCTTGGACATGACGCTGCGCCACTCCAAGGTAGGTATAAGTATCTCCGGCATGCAGTTGTCGCAAGATGCTCCCATCAACGAGCTGTTCCTCATCTCCACTATCTCCGCTTCGTCCTTTCTTGAGATGAACCAATGCACATTTGTCTGTCCCGAACTCCATTCCGATAGCATGACTGTACTCCTGCACCACCCTCAGCGATTGTTGTAGTTCGCGTTGGCCGGAGGCATAAAGTTTTAGGTCATCCATATAAAACAGATGGGTGACCTTGTGCCTCCGGTTATTGGGCGTGCCACAGCTGTATCCTTTAGTATTTCTCAGCGCTATGGACAGAGGCAAAAGTGAGATGCAAAAGAGCAAGGGACTCAAGGAGTCTCCTTGGAAGACACCTCTTTTCAATGACACCAACTCTGTCTGAACCCGAGTTTCACCTGATGTTATGGTAAACCGGGTCTTCCAGAGTGGCATCAGTTGTTTGATGCATCCCACTATCTGATTATCCACCGAAAGACATTCCAACAGCCGCACAATGAGGTCATGAGACGTGCTGTCGAATGCCTTGCGATAGTCAATCCAGGCCATAGAAAGGTTTCGCTTGTACTGCACAGAGTCCTGCGTGACACATCGGTCAATCAACAGGTTCTCCTTGCAGCCAGCTACTCCTTTCTTTGACCCTCTCTGTTCATACACGTCGAGAAATACAGGATTCACAGCTTGAAGGATACGCATGTACAAGATTCTGGTGAAGAGCTTGTAACACGCGTTCAGACATGTTATTGGCCTGTAGTTTTTGGGAACAGACAAATCTCCGGTCTTCGGGAGAAGCACGGTTCGACCCTCGACAAACCAAGCCGGAATTGGCTGCTCCTGATTTAGCCACGAGTTAAAAACTCTAGCTAAATGCCGGTGGCAACTGGGGAATTTTTTCCACCAGTAGGTGTTTATGCCATCCGGGCCAGGAGCTGCGAAATTCTTTGCGCCTCGTAAGGCGTCAAGAATTTCTTCCGTGTTTATCGGGTGACGCAGTACATTCAAGTTAGGAGTCCTCCTACAAACGGACTCGAACTGCGCCAAGGCCGGAGTGTCTGCTGAGAGAGGTTTGGGTTGTTCGTAAATGTCCCTCCAAAAGGCCTCCACGCGATCAGCAGTTGGCGGCTGCTCTGTGGCTGGAGGCGGCTGTTGGAAAAGGCGAGAAGGTCTTTCGTAGAACATTCTGTTCTGCTCCAGACCTCTCGCCCGCGCCACCAACGATCGCTTAGCAGCGATTAGCATCCGTATCCTGTCAAGACAGTGTTGCTTGACAACAACCAGTACCGCTTGACTGAGTGTATGATGGTCGCGCCTCAACCCGTAGGCTATCTGGCGCACACGGCGCGTAAAAGGCTTCCCAGCCGCTCTATATTCCATCACACACTGGATACGGGATGCTTCCTGGCGAGCCAACTGGATTTTCGCTTCCATTTGGCGCACCCGTCTCTGTGCTCTCTCAACAGGAGAGTCTCTCACTCTCCCCTGTCTAGCTAGCCTTAGAGCCGCAGCGTAAATTTCGCAATTGATGCTCCAAATGTCAGAGGCCTCCGATAGACGTTCACCAACAACCTCATCCTCTCTCTTCAAATCTGCCAGCTTCAAGGACCTTCCGTTGTTATGCAAGGCCCTTCGGTCCCTGAAATCCCCAGGTGAGACGACTTGGTCGATTTCCCTCTCAGCGGGCCTTACCGGCGAACTTTCAGCCTGGTTAACAGGCCTTCCGTCCGCCGAAGGGGCAGGCTGAGCTGGAGCGCGAACATATCCCTGCCTCCGGAGGTACGATACATAATCTCGCAAATTCTGAGAGGTAAGCGTGCTATGCTCTGGGTGCATTTCACACCACCTCTCATACATGCGGGACATGTATCCCCTACGGCGCGGGCTACTGCTCTCGTAGCAGCTCAGCAGGTCATCCCTGAGCTCCGTCGTCCACCTAAAACGGTCCATATCATTGCGGGGTTCGTCATCAGGGCGATTCGAAGCACCGCCACCTTGCCCAACGCCGGCTTCCGAAACCGGCTCGGTGTGGGTGCTTTTCCTTCGAGGTGGTCGAACCCGAAGATAGGGCCCGTCAGGTGGTTAGCCTTAGGGCCCGCAGCCGACATTTCCGGTGGCAGCCGTCCAAATTGCCTCCAGAGGATGGACCTGTGAAGGTTGCCGACCGACTTACATCCTTTGGCTTCGGTATACCCCTCGGTGTCGCCACGCACCGAATAGCCTCTTGATGTTGGGCGGCTTCCTGGGGGTTTATGAAAACAGCCGCTTCTAACATGAAGAACAGACGCTGTCGGAGTACCGCTCCTCACGTGGAGATCCGTCGTGTCCTATTAGTTGTGGAATAGCCGATCCTCTGGATGCAGACGCTATTCCACCGTGCTAGTTTTGGTCCGCCCCCCGGGTATTTGATTTCCCCGGTACCACCCATATCTGGGAGGCGTTCCCCTATCCGCCACCTTGGGGAGGCGCCACTGAGGGGATCTAGCAACCCCTCGCGGAAACCAATTATTATGTATTAAACAAAAAAGTGCAGCTCGGGCTCCGACACACCGAGCTGCTGTTCCATTACCCAATGACTACTCCTCACACCGTGAGGTGAGCAATCACTGGGTCCGCGAATCGTGCGCCCTAAGTAGACGAAGGGACCCAAGGATGACTGCCTTCTGCATTCTGGCGGCTAAGATGTGCGCCGCCGCACGGCACACCGGTATTTTGCGCAGTGCAGAGAGCAGCGTATTCCTCATTCCACCTAGGGATCCAACGACCATAACCAGCAGACTTACAGTGTAGTCTGGCCAGAGCCTGCGAAGTTGTCCGAGCAACTCCTGATATTTGGTCCGCTTTTCCTCCTCCTTAGAGACGATGTTCACTTCGGCAGGCGCCGAAAACTCAATAACGAACATCGTCTTCTGTTGGTGGTCGAGAAGGACTATGTCGGGCTTGTTTGCCTGTACAAGCTCGAGCGTGGGGAACGAGTAGTTCCAGTAAATCCGGCATCTCTCGTTCTCCACAACGGACTCTATATCCCCTGGAGCGTATGGCAGCACCGGTGTCTCATCGATACCGTATGAGTGCCTTAAATGATAGTAGAGCACTCGTAGAGCCGCGTTGTGCCGATGGACGTAAGCCGTCCCAGCGTACGTCTTACACGCCGACAAGAGATGCATAAGCGTCTCTGGCGCCTGTCGGCAAGCTCTACAATGGGTGTCGGGTACATGTACACCCATAACCCTTTTACGGTATACCAAGGTGTTGAAGACACCGTCTTGGCAAGCCATTATAAAGCCCTCAGTCTCCGACTTCAACCCACTAGACCTTAGGAAAGAGAAGGTCAACTGCTCAGACAAGCCATGCTCTTCTAGATGTTTGTAGAAGATTCCATGCATTGGCTTATCTTTATGAAGTCTTAAGAGGAAGTCGACTTCGGCAGTTTTAATGTGGGCTTTTAATTCTGCGGGAGCAAGTTCCGTAATGGACTGCTGACACCTCCGCTTGAAGTCGAGTGTGAGGCTGAGCTCCTCGGCTGCTCGCTTCGCTGCGTTAAAAAGAAAGGCTCCTTTTCCCGCATTCTCGTGCTCTCGCACGAAGCGGATCAGGGGATCGGTGCTGTTCGTTACATAGCAGGCAGTGGCCAGTACTACTCTGTTGTGCAGACGCTCCAAACTCAATAGTCCACGCCCTCCCAGGTGTCGCGGGAGGTATATTCGCGGGACAGAGGACTTAGGATGCAGGCTTCTCTCCATATTCATCCTTTTGCGGGTCTTCGTGTCGATTTCCTTCAGCTCGTTCACTTTCCATTGTATAGCACCAAAGGTGTATAGTAACAATGGGACCGCAAGCATGTTTGTGGCAGCGACTTTGTTCTTGCCGGACAGTTCTGACGACCAGATCTGCCGGAGTCGGTGCAAATACTTGCGGCGGAGACACTCTTTAACCAATGTTACCTCTTGGACATGACGCTGCGCCACTCCAAGGTAGGTATAAGTATCTCCGGCATGCAGTTGTCGCAAGATGCTCCCATCAACGAGCTGTTCCTCATCTCCACTATCTCCGCTTCGTCCTTTCTTGAGATGAACCAATGCACATTTGTCTGTCCCGAACTCCATTCCGATAGCATGACTGTACTCCTGCACCACCCTCAGCGATTGTTGTAGTTCGCGTTGGCCGGAGGCATAAAGTTTTAGGTCATCCATATAAAACAGATGGGTGACCTTGTGCCTCCGGTTATTGGGCGTGCCACAGCTGTATCCTTTAGAATTTCTCAGCGCTACGGACAGAGGCAAAAGTGAGATGCAAAAGAGCAAGGGACTCAAGGAGTCTCCTTGGAAGACACCTCTTTTCAATGACACCAACTCTGTCTGAACCCGAGTTTCACCTGATGTTATGGTGAACCGGGTCTTCCAGAGTGGCATCAGTTGTTTGATGCACCCCACTATCTGATTATCCACCGAAAGACATTCCAACAGCCGCACAATGAGCTCATGAGACGTGCTGTCGAATGCCTTGCGATAGTCAATCCAGGCCATAGAAAGGTTTCGCTTGTACTGCACAGAGTCCTGCGTGACACATCGGTCAATCAACAGGTTCTCCTTGCAGCCAGCTACTCCTTTCTTTGACCCTCTCTGTTCATACACGTCGAGAAATACAGGATTCACAGCTTGAAGGATACGCATGTACAAGATTCTGGTGAAGAGCTTGTAACACGCGTTCAGACATGTTATCTTAAAAACAAAAAAGTGCAGCTCGGGCTCCGACACACCGAGCTGCTGTTCCATTACCCAATGACTACTCCTCACACCGTGAGGTGAGCAATCACTGGGTCCGCGAATCGTGCGCCCTAAGTAGACGAAGGGACCCAAGGATGACTGCCTTCTGCATTCTGGCGGCTAAGATGTGCGCCGCCGCACGGCACACCGGTATTTTGCGCAGTGCAGAGAGCAGCGTATTCCTCATTCCACCTAGGGATCCAACGACCATAACCAGCAGACTTACAGTGTAGTCTGGCCAGAGCCTGCGAAGTTGTCCGAGCAACTCCTGATATTTGGTCCGCTTTTCCTCCTCCTTAGAGACGATGTTCACTTCGGCAGGCGCCGAAAACTCAATAACGAACATCGTCTTCTGTTGGTGGTCGAGAAGGACTATGTCGGGCTTGTTTGCCTGTACAAGCTCGAGCGTGGGGAACGAGTAGTTCCAGTAAATCCGGCATCTCTCGTTCTCCACAACGGACTCTATATCCCCTGGAGCGTATGGCAGCACCGGTGTCTCATCGATACCGTATGAGTGCCTTAAATGATAGTAAAGCACTCGTAGAGCCGCGTTGTGCCGATGGACGTAAGCCGTCCCAGCGTACGTCTTACACGCCGACAAGAGATGCATAAGCGTCTCTGGCGCCTGTCGGCAAGCTCTACAATGGGTATCGGGTACATCTACGCCCATAACCCTTTTACGGTATACCAAGGTGTTGAAGACACCGTCTTGGCAAGCCATTATAAAGCCCTCAGTCTCCGACTTCAACCCACTAGACCTTAGGAAAGAGAAGGTCAACTGCTCAGACAAGCCATGCTCTTCTAGATGTCTGTAGAAGATTCCATGCATTGGCTTATCTTTATGAAGTCTTAAGAGGAAGTCGACTTCGGCAGTTTTAATGTGGGCTTTTAATTCTGCGGGAGCAAGTTCCGTAATGGACTGCTGACACCTCCGCTTGAAGTCGAGTGTGAGGCTGAGCTCCTCGGCTGCTCGTTTCGCTGCGCTAAAAAGAAAGGCTCCTTTTCCCGCATTCTCGTGCTCTCGCACGAAGCGGATCAGGGGATCGGTGCTGTTCGTTACATAGCAGGCAGTGGCCAGTACTACTCTGTTGTGCAGACGCTCCAAACTCAATAGTCCACGCCCTCCCAGGTGTCGCGGGAGGTATATTCGCGGGACAGAGGACTTAGGATGCAGGCTTCTCTCCATATTCATCCTTTTGCGGGTCTTCGTGTCGATTTCCTTCAGCTCGTTCACTTTCCAGTGTATAGCACCAAAGGTGTATAATAACAATGGGACCGCAAGCATGTTTGTGGCAGCGACTTTGTTCTTGCCGGACAGTTCTGACGACCAGATCTGCCGGAGTCGGTGCAAATACTTGCGGCGGAGACACTCTTTAACCAATGTTGCCTCTTGGACATGACGCTGCGCCACTCCAAGGTAGGTATAAGTATCTCCGGCATGCAGTTGTCGCAAGATGCTCCCATCAACGAGCTGTTCCTCATCTTCACTATCTCCGCTTCGTCCTTTCTTGAGATGAACCAATGCACATTTGTCTGTCCCGAACTCCATTCCGATAGCATGACTGTACTCCTGCACCACCCTCAGCGATTGTTGTAGTTCGCGTTGGCCGGAGGCATAAAGTTTTAGGTCATCCATATAAAACAGATGGGTGACCTTGTGCCTCCGGTTATTGGGCGTGCCACAGCTGTATCCTTTAGTATTTCTCAGCGCTATGGACAGAGGCAAAAGTGAGATGCAAAAGAGCAAGGGACTCAAGGAGTCTCCTTGGAAGACACCTCTTTTCAATGACACCAACTCTGTCTGAACCCGAGTTTCACCTGATGTTATGGTGAACCGGGTCTTCCAGAGTGGCATCAGTTGTTTGATGCACCCCACTATCTGATTATCCACCGAAAGACATTCCAACAGCCGCACAATGAGCTCATGAGACGTGCTGTCGAATGCCTTGCGATAGTCAATCCAGGCCATAGAAAGGTTTCGCTTGTACTGCACAGAGTCCTGCGTGACACATCGGTCAATCAACAGGTTCTCCTTGCAGCCAGCTACTCCTTTCTTTGACCCTCTCTGTTCATACACGTCGAGAAATACAGGATTCACAGCTTGAAGGATACGCATGTACAAGATTCTGGTGAAGAGCTTGTAACACGCGTTCAGACATGTTATTGGCCTGTAGTTTTTGGGATCAGACAAATCTCCGGTCTTCGGGAGAAGCACGGTTCGACCCTCGACAAACCAAGCCGGAATTGGCTGCTCCTGATTTAGCCACGAGTTAAAAACTCTAGCCAAATGCCGGTGGCAACTGGGGAATTTTTTCCACCAGTAGGTGTTTATGCCATCCGGGCCAGGAGCTGCGAAATTCTTTGCGCCTCGTAAGGCGTCAAGAATTTCTTCCGTGTTTATCGGGTGACGCAGTACATTCAAGTTAGGAGTCCTCCTACAAACGGACTCAAACTGCGCCAAGGCCGGAGTGTCTGCTGAGAGAGGTTTGGGTTGTTCGTAAACGTCCCTCCAAAAGGCCTCCACGCGATCAGCAGTTGGCGGCTGCTCTATGGCTGGAGGCGGCTGTTGAAAAAGGCGAGAAGGTCTTTCGTAGAACATTCTGTTCTGCTCCAGACCTCTCGCCCGCGCCACCAGCGATCGCTTAGCAGCGATTAGCATCCGTATCCTGTCAAGACAGTGTTGCTTGACAACAACCAGTACCGCTTGACTGAGTGTATGATGGTCGCGCCTCAACCCGTAGGCTATCTGGCGCACTCGGCGCGTAAAAGGCTTCCCAGCCGCTCTATATTCCATCACACACTGGATACGGGATGCTTCCTGGCGAGTCAACTGGATTTTCGCTTCCATTTGGCGCACCCGTCTCTGTGCTCTCTCAACAGGAGAGTCTCTCACTCTCCCCTGTCTAGCTAGCCTCAGAGCCGCAGCGTAAATTTCGCAATTGATGCTCCAAATGTCAGAGGCCTCCGATAGACGTTCACCCACAACCTCATCCTCTCTCTTCAAATCTGCCAGCTTCAAGGACCTTCCGTTGTTATGCAAGGCCCTTCGGTCTCTGAAATCCCCAGGTGAGACGACTTGGTCGATTTCCCTCTCAGCGGGCCTTACCGGCGAACTTTCAGCCTGGTTAACAGGCCTTCCGTCCGCCGAAGGGGCAGGCTGAGCTGGAGCACGAACATATCCCTGCCTCCGGAGGTACGATACATAATCTCGCAAATTCTGAGAGGTAAGCGTGCTATGCTCTGGGTGCATTTCACACCACCTCTCATACATGCGGGACATGTATCCCCTACGGCGCGGGCTACTGCTCTCGTAGCAGCTCAGTAGGTCATCCTTGAGCTCCGTCGTCCACCTAAAACGGTCCATGTCATTGCGGGGGTCGTCAACAGGGCAATTCGAAGCACCGCCACCTTGCCCAACGCCGGCTTCCGAAACCGGCTCGGTGTGGGTGCTTTTCTTCCGGGGTGGTCGAACCCGAAGATAGGGCCCGTCAGGTGGTTGGCCTTAGGGCCCCCAGACGACATTTCTGGAGGCAGCCGCCCAAATTGCCTCCTGAGGATGCACCTGCGAAGGTTGCCGGCTGGATTACATCCTTGGGCTTCGGTATACCCTGCGGTGTCGCCACGCACCGGATAGCCTACTGATGTTGGGTGGCTTCCTGCGGGTGTATTATCAGCCGCCCCTAACATGGAGTCAGACGCTGTCGGAGTACCGCTCCTCACATGGAGATCCGTCGTGTCCTAATTGTTGGGGAATAGCCGATCCTCTGGATGCAGACGCTATTCCACTGAGCTAGTTTTGGTCCGCCCCGGGTATTTGATTTCCCCGGTACCACCCATATCTGGGAGGCGTTCCCCTATCCGCCACCTTGGGGAGGCGCCACTGAGGGGATCTAGCAACCCCTCGCGGAGACATGTTAAAAACAAAAAAAAAAAAAAAAAAAAAAAAAAAAAAAAAAAAAAAAAAAAAAAAAAAAAAAAAAAAAAAAATGCAGCTCGGGCTCCGACACACCGAGCTGCTGTTCCATTACCCAATGACTACTCCTCACACCGTGAGGTGAGCAATCACTGGGTCCGCGAATCGTGCGCCCTAAGTAGACGAAGGGACCCAAGGATGACTGCCTTCTGCATTCTGGCGGCTAAGATGTGCGCCGCCGCACGGCACACCGGTATTTTGCGCAGTGCAGAGAGCAGCGTATTCCTCATTCCACCTAGGGATCCAATGACCATAACCAGCAGACTTACAGTGTAGTCTGGCCAGAGCCTGCGAAGTTGTCCGAGCAACTCCTGATATTTGGTCCGCTTTTCCTCCTCCTTAGAGACGATGTTCACTTCGGCAGGCGCCGAAAACTCAATAACGAACATCGTCTTCTGTTGGTGGTCGAGAAGGACTATGTCGGGCTTGTTTGCCTGTACAAGCTCGAGCGTGGGGAACGAGTAGTTCCAGTAAATCCGGCATCTCTCGTTCTCCACAACGGACTCTATATCCCCTGGAGCGTATGGCAGCACCGGTGTCTCATCGATACCGTATGAGTGCCTTAAATGATAGTAGAGCACTCGTAGAGCCGCGTTGTGCCGATGGACGTAAGCCGTCCCAGCGTACGTCTTACACGCCGACAAGAGATGCATAAGCGTCTCTGGCGCCTGTCGGCAAGCTCTACAATGGGTATCGGGTACATCTACACCCATAACCCTTTTACGGTATACCAAGGTGTTGAAGACACCGTCTTGGCAAGCCATTATAAAGCCCTCAGTCTCCGACTTCAACCCACTAGACCTTAGGGTGTATTATCAGCCGCCCCTAACATGGAGTCAGACGCTGTCGGAGTATCGCTCTTCACATGGAGATCCGTCGTGTCCTAATTGTTGAGGAATAGCCGATCCTCTGGATGCAGACGCTATTCCACCGTGCTAGTTTTGGTCCGCCCCGGGTATTTGATTTCCCCGGTACCACCCATATCTGGGAGGCGTTCCCCTATCCGCCACCTTGGGGAGGCGCCACTGAGGGGATCTAGCAACCCCTCGCGGCCATGTTATTATTATTATTATTATTATTATTACTATTATTATTATTATTATTGTATAACAGATATGATTTGAGCTAAAAAGCTATAAACTCAAAAAGTGAGGCGGTTCTATCTTTCACTGGACAGAAATTTTTTGTGGGCTTGTTAACTGGCAATATCACTTTTAGCTGTCACTTGTATGAGATGGGAATGGTAAGCGACCTGACGTGTGTACGCTGTGGTGAGGAGGAGTCCTTGGCACACATTCTGTGTGGCAACGAAGCCTTTGGATATCACAGGCAGACTATACTGTGTTCAAGGATCTTTGAACCTGAAAACATAATATGGTCAGGACCCAAGACCATCGTTACCTTTGCGATGAAGCCTATGCATTGGTGGCTCTTGTCGCTACAAAGCTTCTCTCCTTCTTTTATTCATTCAACATCTTCAAAATGTACCTTTGATAAAAATTACAAAAATAATATTTAACAAGCAAGATATTTTCTCTAAGTGCGGTTGCAGTTCAAGCAGATGAGGGGAAATTCGAGGCAATAAGATCCATCCATCTAATTTATTAGTAATAGTTTCTCGTTATTTTATCATTAGGAACAAATAACAAAAAATGGGGCGGAGGGGATGGTGTTGCTCAGTGGTGAGAGTCGAGGGCTCGCGATCGGAAGGTCTCATCAGAGACGGAAATTTACTTCTGTTTTTTCAATCAAAAATAATGTAAATATAAAAAGGCTCAGCGAAAATCTTAACCTGAGCCTTCACTGTTGGTTTCTAATTAACAGTGCTGTTCCTAAAGTGGCACGAGAAATAGTAACAAGGCCTACACAGAACACGGAAAAATAACAAAAATAGTCTGTCCTACTTGCCAACTTATCAAACCAGGCGCACGCGTCGGTGGTAAACGACATCTTTGGGAACGACATCTTACTGAAGATAATAAGCTTTTTTTTACGATATTTGGGCCACCAACATCTCTATGTTATCGATAGAGTCACCTTGTTGTAACAAGAAAGATCAATTTCACCAAGTTACTATCTACCTAAATTAGACATCTAATAATGCACCGCAAATGTCACACTATGTCATACGTCGGGCCCACATTTACTTAGCAATTAGCAATAAATTCGGCTGCTATATATATTGAAAAAGCATCAGGATACAAATTATGCCAATAAGCATTCTTCGTCCATTCTTTCGAGACTTAAACGAGGTTCAAGATATAAGTTATTATAACGTTAGGCAAACAAGGCTTCCCAAGACAGTCGTCGAAATATAGCCATCACGTGTGGTACTTTAAGCACATAGCTGCGCTAATGCTTCGATCCCCTTTAACTAGATAGTAATAAAACAATGATGACGAACTTTTAACAGTATACTGGTACAGCAAGTTCAGAACATCTTTTTAGTTCTGAAAATTCATCTAATGACAGCAGCGTTAGTTGATAGACTATGCCGGCATCTTAAAGTGATTTAGATACGAATGATTATTTTTTACAAAATAATAAGAGGGGGTAGAATTGACGTAGAGATCGGTATTGGTGTAGAATAGGCTAATCCATTGGCTGATACAGTAACAGATATGTTTCTGAGGATCTTCTACTACCTTGGTGACCAGGTACTTCCTAAAACTAGTCGGACATGCTCTCATTTGCCTTCAAACAAAAAAACTGGCAGAATACTATTTTGAAATGGCATGAAACATCTAGTTCGTTTCATACTTTTATTTTTGCGCTCACATAGCAAATCACATTTTCAACTATCTGCAGTTTCAAAATATTTTATTTTTTATTAAGTTCGACCAGCTCATAAAGAAGATAAATTTTAATCAGATTAAAATAAAGAGAAAACGTTTGAATTTGAATTTTACAGCAGAGCATTACTTGTCACTAGATAGATGTTAATATGCGACGTCCGTATACTTTGTATAATTTACATTTTTATTCTTATTACTTAACTATCATTTTAAAAGAACTGAGCATATGGTAGCAGTTGCTTCATTTTAATCTACGTAAATAACTATCTTGGAATGTTTTTACGCATCAAAATAATAGGAAAGTTGCCTGAATGGAGGCACAATTTCGCTTAGCCTTATAATTATAAGTTTGCAGAACATTAGCCAACTACTAACGAAGAGATTTCTGGAGCTTCTCTTATATTCACGTATCAGCTGGAAGCTAGCTTGCGAGGAATGGCGATGAAAACAGAAAGAAAGAAAAATAAGGCTTGGAATTGGAAGTTGGTTGTTTTAGTTATTTGTGCTTTTATCAAGAAAGTTGAGTTAGAGGAGTGCCCAGGCCCGAGGCGCGGTCATCAAAGTTTGATAAGTTTCTCGGTGGCCAGCAATGCCGCTGGACGTTCAGACCATTGTCGTCCGCTAAGGGCTAATTACACGCTATGCAATGCCTCAAAAATGGCATAGATTTGTGGTAAGGCAAAACCGATTCATTAGCTTCCCCTGAGAAAGTAGGTCCCGTAACAATAGTGTTTCTTACATTTCTCGAAGTGGATAACGTCATATTAAATTTGTAAATTGTAAATCTGCCTGCTATTTAATTACATTTAGTTCCCAGAACATAAAGGCCCATATTGTTCATCGTATACCTTCCTTATCATTTCTCAGATCGAGAATACTTATTTATTCATTTATCTAATTGGCATTATTGTCAGCGGTTTCAAACAGCAGATGCTGAATTGTCTCGTCTTGGCGCTACAGTCTGCGTGTTACTTTATCCAGTCATAAATTGGACATCATCACATCTGAATTAAAATTTGGTCAAATTATGAAACAACTTACCTGGCAGACAGTTAAATCAGATTTGTCAGTATTGCTTTTTTGCGATCTTGCAATAGATACTGAAAAAAATTGAAGGACTCCAGTCAGAGGTATCATTATTTTGACGCAAATTACTACTTTGTTTCACCATTACCTGTGATTGATAATTATTATTACGTTGCAGTAGCCAGTAGGCTGTGAAAGATATCTATTTCTGTCATACTTCAGCTTCTCTTTGACGTTAGATATATTACCGCCGTTGTTTCTGGTTACAGTTGATTTGTTGTGAGGAATTTTTATAATCTTGTCCATTTACTCTAATTTGTCTGTATCTTTTTTCCAAGTTACTTGCTTTATTCCATCTAAACATGTTTTGTTTAGATATTTCATGGCCTGCTAGGTCACTTATAGGTGCGAAATTGATATTCACAACCTTGTGAAAGGCTACCAAATTTTACATTTAATCTTATAAAGAAAAGTGGGAATTCCCATTTGAATAAATCAAGTTATCTTTGATTGAAGTTTACTTAATTAATCGACCGATTTCTCTAAGCACAAACGTAATTCGAATTTGACCGTCTGACCTAAGATGGCGCATTTCATGCTTAGTAATACGGCAAAGTCACATCCTTCTAAATGTTATAATGTCTGCGATATTCAATTTTTTTCTGCTATCTACTTACACCTAAACGGTTCGCTTTAGGTCCCATGTGTGATACACAAAGTATCACCAGAATTCACCAAGAAATCTGAAAATGCAATAATATACAGGGAGTTCTATTTAAAAAAACATAACTTTGATACGTTTCGTGTTTTGGGGACACCCTGTATAACATGAGAATATTTTTAAAATGTAGCCTTAATGGGTCCCTATCCATCCGGAAGTATTACTTTTTTTTCCATCAGATACTTTCGCCATAATGCTTTAGCCACCCGATCCCATAGTACATAGTGCATAGAAACACGTTTCTAAGTTACACATTACCGGTCCAGAAGTCTTGTCAGTATCCAGTGACTGAAGCATCTTTCGGGGAACCTTAGTTTGGAAGGCTAATTCGTGCATATATAATTTGTAAAATTCTCATAATACTTGTGCAATGGAAAAATATGTAAAGATCTTATCGAAAATCTCATTGTGGTGCTTATGTTTTGTAGATGCCTTTTAGTACGACGGATTAGTTTCACTAAGTTAGGGCACCTATAATCTACAGCTTTAAAAATTTGATATGTACCTTAATCTCTCAAACACCAATAATTTAAGTTCGCACCAGAAAATGTCGGAGAAAGTCGGCGCGGACGAGATTCGAACCCACGACCTCCAGATCGGCACTCCGGCACTTTCGCCAGTTGAGCTTCGGTCGCCACGTCAACTCAACCTCTAAGCACCGACTAGATACGTGAGATCCTCCCGCCGGCCGACAACTATCTCGCGCCATCTTCTGGTACCATCAACGGGCCGCATCTATGACATCAAGTGCTCTGATGGGTCGGTATTGATCTCCGACCGCGTTCGCTCCAGATGTCACTTGTTCGGGCTGGCACAGAGGTCTCATGCTTACTTCCGCGTGTGGATTTCTCAATTTAAATTTGTTCTAGAAAATGCCAGATGCCGGTGGGAATCGAACCCACGACCTCCAGATCGGTACTCCGTCGCTCTCGCCAGTTGAGCTCTGGTCGCCACGTCAACTCAACCTCTAAGCGCCGACTAGATACGTGAGATCCTCCCGCCAAGTCAGTCGACAACTATCTCGTGCCATCATTTGGTACCGTCAAAGGGCCGCATCTATGACATCAAGTGATCTCATGGGTCGGTATTGATCTCCGACCGCGTTCGCTCCAGATCTCACCTGTTCGGGCCGGCATAGAGATCTTTGTGTATGGGGGGTTGAATTGTTCTTTATTTTCATGCTGATATTCGCATGTGGATTTCTCAGTTTAAATTCGTACCAGAAAATGTCGGAAAAAGTCGGAGGACTACGACGCTCTCGCTAGTTGACCTAGATGTCATAGATGCAGACCGCTGGTGGTACCAGAAGATGGCGCGAGAGAGTTGTCGGCTGGCGGGAGTATTTCGCGTATCTAGACGGTGCTTTCGAGGTTGAGTGACGACCGTAGCTAAACTGGCGAGAGTGCCGGACTGCCGATCTAGAGGTCATAGGTTCGATTCCCACTGGCTGCCGACTTTTTCCGACATTTTGTGGTACGAATTCAAATTAGAAATCCACATCCGGATGTAAGCATGGAAATTAGCATTTAGCGTTGAAAACACAGGGCGTTCTTCAATCTACGGTATTTGTTGGCTTTTTGCGACTGGCAGTGAAGCCAAAAAAGGATAGTTCAGGTACGCCTATGGCAGATGGTCATTTTTCTTTCGTTTTTCCAATCTACGCAGCAGCGTCTGACTGTTTTCCTTTGTTTTAGATTCGAATTAGGTCCAGTCCACCATTGGAAGTATATACACTTTTTCTTCTCACGTCATCCTTCCACTACGTTTATCTAGGGTTCGAGTGCTGAAAGGGTTGCTGAGTACCTCATACATGTTTGATGATGAAAAACAGCAGGCATGACAAAGAAATATGGGGTATTTTGATTTCGTGTCTATCGGAAGCACGTGTTCGAGAAGTTAGTATGTTAGAAAGCTGCTTTCACCAGATGGGTGTCCTGACGATACAGAGAAGAGATCCTTGTGACATAATACTGCAGTCGCTCTTAGATTGAGTAGGAAGGAACTAGGAAGGGTGGATGTATTTTTTACTCGCCATTGAACGTTCGGTGCACACCTGCAAAAGTTGGGGGTTGATGTGGCGATGCAGGAAGTGCCGTAAGGAAGAGGAAACATCTAAGCCCGTTATCTTCGACTGTCCTGCAAGGTTAAAATTTGCATAGAATGGGACTCTTGTCTGATCTACTTGATAGGGGGTACACAATAAGCCTTAAGGCTGAGCGACTATTAGGCCAACTGGACCCTAACCTTCTCACAACAGAAAAAGTGTTAGCTGTGTAGAGGTAGTGTGATTTCACTACTTATCCGAAGACGAGAAACAGGCTTTTCCCACGCTTCATATAGGTACGAAAGCCGTTCGATACGTTCCAATCTAAGAAAAGGCATCACAGCATCGAAAACACGTTTTTACCGAAAATCAGCACTTGTAAACTTAGTTAGCTGTTAAACCGGTGGGTGGCTCAGTGAGTAGAGCCTAGGACTCGTGACCGCAAGGTCCCGGGTTCGAATATAGCCAGAAACAGAAATTTATTTTCTGATTTTTCAATCAGAGGTAAAATGTCCATAAACCTCGGCGAGATTCCCCACCTCACCATTTGCTGTTGGGTTCTAATTAACAGTGCTGTTCCTAAAGTGGCGCTGGGAAACAGTAACAAAGCCTACACAGAACACAAATACACCAGGCTATTGATGGCCAAGACAGGGAAATGAGTATGTGTGTGTGTGTTATGTGGGGCTGGCAAAAAGGATCAAAGGTGGCCTACTTGCCTGGCTTTGCCTCCCCACCATATTACTACTACTACCACTACTTCTACTAGTTAGCTGTTAGAGTCTTTGTTACATTTAACATGTAGCTCATTTATTTTCGTCTCCAACTGCAGTAAAAAAATTTCGTTTATTTATACAAATAGATTAAAGAGGGATTCGAGTAGTGAATTGCATTTAAAAGGCTTGATGCCGAATGATTTCAAAGGTGACTTAATAGATGAAGTTCATGATTAGGATCGTGTGTTTGCAAATATCTACAATTGGTAAATGAGTTTAAATGTTCAGAACATCACATCGTACGTCTTGTCGAAGTTGCCTACTATTTGTTTCTCAGATACCTTTTAGTGCAATGGATTAGTTTCACTAAGTAAGGGAATCAACAATCTACAGCTCTAAACATCTGATATGTACCTTTATATCGCCAAGCGTTACTCAACACACCCATAATTGGTTGTGACATTTAGCATTGAAAACACAGTAAATAATACAGTTTAACGTACAGAAATATCGGGCAACAACACTGACGAAGAAGTCTCACGTTGGCTTACGAACTGTGGAAATAGAGGGTCGACCACATCGTCAGTATTGCTACAACGGCATCCCAGAAGCTTGGAGATTTGGCACAGATCCGACCATCGTTGGAGTATTGCTCCCATGTACATTCATACTCGTTCTAAAGTGTTTTCCATGATGTTTAGTGAAGTAGTAGGTTTTAACTGACAAGATGTCTATGGCTATCCCCTGACTTACGTAGGATAATACAATCGCCCGTTTTCTATCTTTGCAGGAAATATCCTGTGGCCAAAGTCCAGTTAATGATATGCAACAGTTGGGTTTTTGTTTGAAGCCCCGTTGACGGAATTCACTTTTATTTCTTCCGCTCCGGGTTTTCCAGGATGGATAGCATCAGTTAGTTCCGAATCGATACATAGTTATGTCAAGTTTTGAGAGGTTGAAACCTGCCATGCTAGCCATAAGTTCTGAAATTTTAGTATCTGTTACTATTTGTCTAGTAGCTGATGTGCGAGATCTCGAGCATCTGTATTTGGTATCTCGGTGCTCTATTTTGTTCTCTTTTGAAGCTCTTTGTATTTGCTACATTTTTTTTAGTGATTGTTTTGCTAACTCCAAGACTTCAAGCTCTTAACTTTCAGTATAGCTTTGAAGTTTGTCGACGTCATTCCACGTGTATATAGTTTTAGTGGTGTTCATTTTTAGTTTATAATCAGCTAGAATAACATGCATAATATTGTTTCGAGATCGACTTATAATTTTATGTTATCTGTGAATGCAAAGTTTTCTTACCGCTGATGGACTTCAGGATTTGAGTTGTAGATAGTGTTTTCAAAAAGTTGAATAAATACGGGGAGAGTGGCCGGACTTGCCCACCGATCAAAGGAAGTAAAGTATAATAACTAGAAACAAATTCAGTGAAACCTATATGTATATTATACAGGGTTATTCACGTTATTCGACACGGAGCATTATGGCTAAAGTATTTGATAAAAAAGAAAATAATACTAGCGGATGGCTCGAGACCCATGAAGGCTACATTTTAAAAATATTTTCATGTTATACAGGGTGTCCCAAAAACACGAAATGTATCAAAGTTATGTTTTTTTAAATGGAACACCCTGTATGTTATTGCATATTCAGATTCCTTAGTGAATTCTAGTGTGACTTTATGTCTCATATATGGGACCTAAAGCGAACCGTTTAGGTGTAAATCACCATTTTCGGTATAAGTAGATATCAGGAAAAAATTGAATATTGCAGAGATTATAAAATATGGAAGGCTGTGACTTTGCCGTATCACTAATAATAAAATGCGTCAGCTTTGATGAGACTATCAAATTTAAATTACGTTCATGCTTGGAGAAATCGGTCGATAAATTAAGGAAACTTCGATGAGCGATAACTTGATTTTTTCAAATAGGAACGCCTAATTTTTTTTATACGGTTAAACGTAGAATTTGATAACCTCTCTAATGATATAAGGTTGTGAATATCAATCTCTGGTAGTTTTCATTTAATTTTGAATTTTCAAACAAATCAGCGTTTTTCAATTTTCCTACCTATAAGCAAGGTAGCAGGCCATGAAATATAAACAAAAACCTGTTCAGGTAGAAGAAAACAACTAACCTAGCTGAAAAATACACACGAACCAGACTGTAGGGAGAAGATTATAAAAATTACTCACAACAAACAAAGTCTAACCAGAAACAACGGCAGTAATATATCTTTAGTCAGAGAGAAGCTGGAGTATGGCAGAAATGGATTTTTCACGGCCTCCTAGCTACTGCAATGTACTAGAGATTGGCAATTTCCAAAATCATTAAAAAGTTTGAAATGAAACGAAAACTACTAGACAATCTTGTAGGCAGTGTACTATTTTCATAATAAAATTTCACATTTAATGATATAAAAAAGTATGCAATTCTATCAAAACTCAAGTCAAAAGTACCTCTGAGTGGAGTTCTAAAAATTCTTCAGTACCTATTAGCAAGATCGCAGAAAATGAATAATGAATTAAAATTTGTTCAAATTATAAAAAATAACCTAAATGGCAGAAAATTTAAATCTGATTTGTCAGTATTCCTTTTTTGCAATACTGCTAATAGATATTGAAAAATTGAAGGGCTTCAGTCAGAGGTATCAACTTCGATGCAAATTACTACTTTTTTACACCATTACATATGATTGATAGTTGCGTGCTGGAGCAGCAGTCGCTGGTTGTATTTGTTTCATATCAGGGTCTTTAATTGTCTTGAAAATTTTTAACTTCTACTAAATTGCGGTAGCCAGTAGACTATAAAAAATATTTATTACTGCCATACTCCAGCTTCTCTTTGTCCTTAGAGATGCTATCGCAGTCCTTTCTGGGAGAATAGATTTGTTGTAAGGAATTTTTATAATCTTGTCCTTTTAGTCTAGTAAGTGTGTATTTTTCAGCTAAGTTAGTTGTTTGCTTCTACCTGAACAGGTTTTTGTTTATATTTCATGGCCTACTACGTTGCTTATACGTAGGAAAATTGAAAAACGCCGATTTGTTTGAAAATTTAAAATTAAATGAAAACTACCAGAGACTGATATTCAGAACCTTACATCATTAGAAAGGTTATCAAATTCTACGTTACACCATATAAAAAAAATTAGGCATTCCCTTTGAAATAATCAAGTTATCGCTGATCGAAGTTTCCTTAATTAATCGACCGATTAATCCAACCATAAACATAATTTAAATTTGACAGTCTCATCACAGCTGATGCATTTTATGCTTAGTAATACGGCAAAGTCACAGCCTTACATATTTTATAATCTCTGCGATATTCAATTTTTTCCTGATATCTACTTATACCGAAAATGGTGATTTACACCTTAACGGTTCGCTTTAGGTACCATGTATGATACATAAAGTCATACTAGAATTCACCAAGAAATCTGAATATGAATATATGGGGTGTTCCATTTAAAAAAACATAACTTTGATACATTTCGTGTTTTTGGGACACCCTGTATAACATGAAAATATTTTTTAAATGTAGCCTTTATGGGTCTCTATCCATCCCAAACTATTATTTTCTTTTTTATCAAATACTTTAGCCATAATGCTCCTTGTCGAATAACGTGAATAACCCTGTATATAGGGTATAACTCTTACATAGCTCTGAAGTTTGTCAGTAGAACTAATAGACTGTAGTAGGTTAACAAAAATAGTTATATAGGAAAAAAAGTAATAACAGGCTTTAAAAGAAATTACGAAATGAAGGAAGTCAACAATATCCGCTGATGTTATTCGCTGATGAAATAAGATTGAGGTGAAGGTCAAAGCAATCATATTTCGGAGATGATCGAGGTACCTGTCACCAACTGAAATTGAGTTACATTAATGCTACATCGACAACATCGCCTTTATACATATAATGATGAATGACGCTGTACCATTGTGACGTTCCAATGAAAAATCACCCAACCACTGGAAAATTCAATAAACGAAACTCCGGAAAAAGAAAATACCTGTTTATAAATGATAACCGCTACCGCTGCACGGGGACAAAAAGTCACCTCTTCCGCAATCGCTATCAAATAACAGATCGGAAAAGTTCCATTATTTTCCGGTTGACGTCCAGGCCGGTCTCGGTCAGCTCCGGCCGCAACATGTTAAATGGGACACGTCGAATTAATAAAACATTCAAAACGAAACCGCCACCATACAAAACAATGATACGGTTTTATTATATTTTTTCTGGACGGACGCCATTTCCGGAGCAAAAAGTCGGGCGGCTAGCTAATTGGCATTTTCGATAAGTGTATGGAATATTCATACCCGTAACTGCGCTCGTTCTAGTCGAAAATGCTCGGATTTTTTTCGAAGGAGGCTATGCAAGTGATCAAGCAACAGCAGGGGCGGTCCAGCTTGTGTAATTCGGAAAAATAATAGCACTCAAAATGTGGATGTTTGTCAATAATTTAATATGTACTCTTCCTCACGAAACTTCGGTTTATTATTCTCAGGTGCCTATAAATGATAAATAAGTTTTAAGTATAATGTATAATAATAAAAATAGATATTAAATTGTATTTAAAGGTAGACATAAATAAATGTATACAGGGTGGGTCCAATAAGCGCGCGGTGCTCTTTAGCGACCTTACCGTTAAAATTAGAAGACCATAGCCTGGATACAAAAAGTTTTCTTTCAAATGGTCTACATGTAGAAAGTAATTTGAGAGATGGCGGATATACCGGAAGTAGGTATCAACTTTTAAATAGAACATCTTATATATTATTGTCTTTTTGAATTCAGCATCGATTTTTAGGTCCAGTTTATTAAACATAGGTTATGTCTGCGAAGCCTGTTTTCGAAGTGATTCAATACCCTATAGATAATCTGACGTTTGTAGTGTTTTACAAAAAAATGTTAATATCTCAGAAACGAAGCAAGACCGCTTTAAAACGAGCAAGAAACATACTTGTGTTACAGTAAGATCATTATTTCACAAGCACATTAAATCAATCGACTAGCAGTTTTCAAATTTAAGAAGTTTGTTTTGCAAGGTACAAATAAATAATAATATTAATAAGCCTAGTCGTAATTATATGACATGTTGGTTAGATTTTTGCATATTTTTTTAATGAAACAGCCTCTAACGGTTTGAGAGAGCTGAATGACCTGCATGGCATTTCTAGGATGTTATAAAATGCACCACATGTCTTTAAAGTGGCACTTTAGATTGCAGAACAATAGGAGTGAAAGTTTTTGAATCTATCCATATTGTATAAATATGGTTTTATTAAACCTTACTTTATTAAATTATCATATATATATCGCCCAACTGATTAATATCGGATTGGAAATTTATTTAACTTGGGTCACTCTTAATGCGAATCATTCCCTTAATATTTCCTTTAAGTTGGTTATTTTTTCGTATTAATTTATTGCTTTTTAAAAACTAAATCTATGGCCTGTATCCATATTGTGCTTTGCTAGAATCGTAGACTCTTTTTCATTCAACGTAACATACTTATGGTTGTAAATCCTGCTTTTTATGTGTGTGCACTGTGCAGTCAATTTAATAAACTGTATTTGTTAAATTTTGTGTTTCTATTTTTGGTTGCTGTTAAAGTACCGATAAGTTGAGTGGGCTTCATTGTTAGAGGAGGACGTTCCAATACTAGGTTAGCTGAGATGTCATAGAAGCGTTTGACATTTTTATTTTTTGGCTTCTTCCCCTACAGAACAAATGGGGCAGGCAAAACTACCTTTTGAGTTTAAAAGTATGTTGGTGTTCTTTACCTGTTCTCGGAAGAGTTGCCCTGAAAGTACAGAAAATAGGAGCATTTGAACTTCAAACTTAAGGCATCTGAAGGAATCTTTCCTCATAGGTTTTTATTTATCATCAGCTATGTTGAGAAAATAAATTGAAAATGTTCGAAAATAATGAATATTTCGGCTTCTAAAATGCTCAAACATAAAATTTGGACATAGAGCATACCAAATCTGGATTTGATTGTTGTCAATAAAATTCAAGGTCATTTATTAAAAATGTTACTAGAATTAATAAATACAACCAACATTCTCAATACATTTTGCTGAGCAACCAAATCAAGTTTGTAGGAACGGCATATTTTGTTTATATGAATTACACCTATTATTAACATCGCCCATTTTGCAGCAATCTGAATATACCTACATAAGACATAAACAAGACGTTTCAGTATTCTTTTTCGTGCTTTAGCTAACAACGAAATTCTATAACCTATTGCCGCCTGTTCCCTTTCTCCAGTGTGTTTGTTCAAAATGAGGAGAGGTAACCAAAAGTCCAAAAGTAAGGTCAAAAGGTCAAAAGGTACAAAGGTGGGGTCCAATGGTCGCCATAAAAATGAATATCGCATTTAGAAGCTCCTGATGTTACCTTTGAACTTTCAGTAATGACTCAAAAAGCAAATTGAAGAAGGAGGGTTGCGCTATGTAACCTCCATGGCCTTGTTTTGATATCGTGTTTGGTTGTTAGATTACAGACATTTGAAGAATGTATGATTTTTAATTGCAAGATTTTTTGCACACTAAAAAACTTTTTTGATAAAATTGCTCAGAGATGTCATTCATTGAGGTCTTAACTATTACCTCCTGAAATACTATGTATGGCAAATACATATGTATGAATGTGTGTACATAGGCCCCTTAACTACATCCAATCTCAAATTCTATCACAGGGTTTTATTTAGGTACGTTTTGGGCATTACCGATGACATTTTGACCAATCTTTTACTTCTGTCAAAAACATTTGCACCTAAATGGGTCTTATCTTTATGATCCAGAAAACTAATAATACCTATTTTTGACTTCCAAATTTGGTTGGCTTTGTTCCCCATTTTTGAAAAATGACGTCGGAAAGAAATAAATTTACTTCATCGTAGCAAGGTATATGTCTAACTTGGAGGTTAAGAATAGGTAATTAGACACTTGAATGCTTGTTGGGATTGGTCTAGTGTGTTGTCAAATTCTACCTTTAAAAGAAGATACAGCACCAGTCTCGTTATACACTAATACAGGGTGTCTCACGACGATTAAGACAAGCAATATATCGGAACTGGGCAGTAGTATAGTATTATAATTTTGGGGGTTCAAATTAGAGCAAATACAGAACCTTTTCTTATTACTGTGTCACCCAATGAAGTATTTGTTTTTGATCACGTGACGTCCGATTCAAAATTTTTAATGGGACACCCTATATATTTGTGACTTTTTGTGTTCCTCTCGATAGGACTATTCCAACAAACCAGCACACTTGGGGTCGAAAGTGATTAGTTCAAGAGCTACAGGTACTTAAAGGATTATACCACTATACCATTGATTATAACATGTACCCCTAAAGTTAAATGACTTTGGTAGTGTTTCATAATGGTAGCGGTACAGTCCTTTAAGTACCTGTAGCTCTTGAATTAATCACTTTAAACCCCAAGTGTGTAGTTCGTTGAAATTGTTTTATCGGGAAGAACACAAAAAGTCACAAATATGTGTCCCATTAAAAATTTTGAATCGGACGTCACGCGACCAAAAACGAATACCTCATTGGGTGGCAGAATAATAAGAAAAGATACTATATTTGCTCTAATTTACACCTCCAAAATTACAATTCTCTACTACTGCCCAGTTCCCTTATATTGCTTATCTTAATCGTCGTGGTATTATTTCATATGACGTCCTTCGTCTGTACAGATTGTATAGAATCGATCTCTATGCCTTGGCGCACGAAATGTATCGTTGGTGACCTTTCATCAAACGCGAAAACCGAGAATGATTCTTCCTTCCCCTCTTCTCCCTCCCGCAACCCCCTTCCTGTTCCTGCGTCATCCCTGGGGATACATCGAGCGCTGTCCACCGGCCGTAATAATTTCCGCACGAAATTCGTTAAAGTTCCAATTGGTCCCGCAATGACCCTACGCCCGTAATTTGATCGACTGAATTGCCACGGCGAGCGTGGCGCGGAGAGATGAGGACCTCGGTTGCTTGTTATTAAGGATATTACATCTTGTGCACTGGTAAGTCTGGAACTGTACGCCATTTGGGGCGATGGAGTCGTTTCACTGCCAATATATTCCCATAAGATGGACTTTGTGAGGTGCTAAAAATTGAGATAATTGTCAGCAGCTCAAAATGAATGTTAAATGGTAGTACACTGCATTTGTAAAACAAAAGAAAGTGTTTCGCAGCAGAGATACAGGGGGTCCCACGACGATTAAGACAAGCAATATATCGGAACTGGGCAATAGTAGCGAATTATAATATAAAATAATTATTGTATCATCCAATGAGGTATTTCTTTTTGGTCACGTGACGTCCGATTCAAAATACTTAATGGGACACCCTGTATATTTGTGACTTTTTGTGTTCTTCCCGATAAAACAATTCCAACAAACTAGCACACTTGGGGTCTAAATTAGTTCAAGAGCTACAGGTACTTAAAGGACTGTACCACTACCTTTATGAAACACTACCAAAGTAATTTAACTGTAGGGGTACATAATAATCAATGGTAGTGATACAGTCCTTTAAGTACCTGTAGCTCTTGAAATAATCACTTTAGACCCCAAGTGTGCAGTTTGTTGGAATTGTTTTATAGGGAGGAACACAATAAGTTACAAATAGACAGGGTGTCCCATTAAAAATTTTGAATCGGACGTCACGTGATCAAAAACAAATACCTCATTGGGTGACACAATAACAAGAAAAGATACCATATTTGCTCTAATTTACACTCCCAAAATTATAATTCGTTACTAGTGGCTAGTTCCGATATATATCTTGTCCTAATCGTCGTGGAACACGTTGTATATATTTAAAACATAGAGGACGAATGCTGTGTTTTTTCGACTCTATAATATGGTTTCGAGGGTTGGACGCTTAAGAAGGTGGACATGTATAGACTGGAGGATTTAGAAGCATGGTGTTATCGAAGAATGCTGGGGATCTCTTGGACTGATAACATCTTAAATGTGGAACTAGGATAGAGAATACAAAAAAGTAAGAACTAATTAATACCCTCAAAAAAACTAGAGCACCTTGACCATGTTATAAAGAGACCCAAATATGTACTGCTACAAAAATTTATGGAAGACGAGGAACCCCTTGGCTGAAATACAAGGATTGGTCTGAAATAGCGTCAAATCAATAGTTTAGAATAGCTGCAAACAAAATCAGGATTGACATGATGATATCCAGCCTCTGCTAGGAGACCGAACTTTAAGAAGAAGTACACCTAATAAAAGGAAAATCATAGGAATATAGTGAATCTAAATGCTTCCAAGACGCAGCACTGTACAGGGTGGGCCACGTAAGACAACCCACTACTTTATCTCAGAAACTATATGTGATAGGATAAAAAGTTAAATACAAAAGTTGTTTGATGTGAGTTGTAGCGATTTTTCCTGATCAAGCTAACAAATATCGGGGAACACTCGAATTTTAAATACTTTGAATTAACGGTCGCCTAACAACTGTATCCAGTTTTTAGCCATATCACCAATACTCTGGATGCCTGTATTTAATAGTTCTCGTGACTAACTGAGTTAGACTAAAAATATTCTATACACTGAACCAAATCTGACCCTAAATACACTGAAAAAGTTCATTAAATTAATGAACAGATTAACTTTCTTTGTGCTAAAGGATGAGTTCATCAATATAATGAAAAGTAATTCATTATCTCCATCACCACTAACAGTGGTTTGCACCAGTCATAGTTAAAGTTGTAATTAAAGTTAAGCCTTAATTAAAGTACGAATTGCTTTGCACCGGTTGTAGTTAGCGTCCAACTCATAATTAACTTTAAGCCAAAGGCAAAGTAGGGTTTAACTTTGACGTTTCTTGGCTTAACTTTTGACATTTGTGGGTTTAACATATTCTGACAGATCACTACGGAAATAAGTTAGGTTAGTTTATGAAATAATTTTATAAAATTATTTCTATATCCTATAAGCAATTATGAATCAAAATAGATCACTTGGATTCAATATCAAGTCGTGAGGAACTGAGGATACGACCATAACCTCAATCTGCAACTATATAAAGCTGATTCTGGAATTGGACAAATACACCGAGACAAATATCACTGTTGTAAGACACCGTGTTATGGTTTATGAGATTTTTCGTGTTCAACAGCTTTTTGGTCATTGTTGTGTTACTGCTGTCTTGTTCAAGGAGTCTATCTTAGCAGGTAAGCAATTCAGTTATTTAGAATGCTGTAATTTATGAGATAATGGGCGCTCAAAACTTGGATGGATTTTGAAAACAGTAAAGATAAAACGTTTATTTGTAAATTACAGTTATCACATTTACTAGGGACAGTTGTTTGATACTGCATCTTAGTTGCCCAATTTTTACCATATAAAGAAAATAAATTGATCTGCTTGAATTATTTTGCTGCTGCAGCAAAATGCAGTATTATTATGTGAATAGCTATCACAGTAGTAGTTATTACTGTAAAAATTAGAATGCAAGTGTCCTCCCGTTCTCACATGGATTTTATTTATTTCATCGTCACCACCCATTAGTTAATTTCCTTCTATTTTTAATAAAAATATTGTTTATTTCAGGATCACAGATGATAATGAATACTTTAAGGGACTAGTGAAAAACTGAAGCCTCTTTATTAACAAAAACTGAGTAATTTGAATAATATTGACCCATACTGTATTATTGAGCACTGCGGCAGCAAATCACTGTTGTGTGTTCCACCGATCACCCTATCCTAATTACTGAATTTTCTACTATTCAGGACAAGCCCTGATATATTGAAAGAAAATATATATAATAAAAATATAAGAGAATTCAACCAGTAGTTTTTGTTCAAGTAATAAAACTTACCTTCTGATGGGTGCAGTCACCCAATGAGTGTTTTTTTAAATAATCACCTTGTTTGACAAGACAGAAATTAATCACTATCTGTGAGCACGTTATACAAACTATCATTTAAAATACATATTTTTAACAAGGCATTCTATATCTAGACACCATTTTATATCACATATTAGCTACTGATACTATGAAATATTTTACATTTTGTTATATGAGAAGTTATAAGAAAGTTATTTTTTTTCTCCACCTTTATTAACTGATATAATTACAATATATGGATAACATATGCTTTTGTTGGTTCTATTAATTTACACAGTATGTGGAACATATTAGTATTTGCTTTCTATAAAGCCATCACAATGAAGCTCTGAATGCATAACATTATGTGCTCTTCGCCTCATGGTATCGGTCTGCCTCTTCTCTCTCAAATACTTGGCAACCTGAATAATTCTTTCTCCACACCTGCAATGACAAAAAGAAGGTATTTTATAGTAGTGCATATATCACAAATCTGTTTTAATATAGAGAAGTTGATAGTCATAATATGAATATTGTTCGTTGCACATATCACTTGTTCCGGAAACTCATCTTAAGGTTATGCCAAAAGATTACTGTTTTAATTGTTTCATTCCTTGAAACCACCTATATATACATATAAAAATTGTAATTATTACCTATGAATGGACATTTTGCTATTTTAACACTATAAATGTATAATAAAGTGTCTTTAGTTGACCTCAGCACTTTGAACATTTCTATATATTTTTACTTACCACAAACAGATCCGGCATAAATGTTATTACTCTGATGTCTTCTGTGGCCACTCCTATACAAGAGAATCCAGAATTAAGACACCCAAAATCCACCAAATGGGTCACTGCAATCAACTATTTCATAGACAAAATCTTGCCTAAAGAAGTGCATTTACTTCAAGGATTTACTTTTACCACTGTTGTTATATTCTGTGAGTTGGATATTTACGATAATGGGTTATCAATTAATGAAAATGAAACTAAAAATACTAAAATGAATCCGACATTTCTTCATCAAAACAAACAGCCTCAGTTGAACTTGAAAGATAATGTTTGACAGCCATCAACGACAGTGACATGAACCTTCATTTCCATCACAGAACATCAAAAATATGACATGATTGCCAACGTAAAATCTGAAATTCGTTAAATTTCCCTGTAAGAAAAAGTTAACTCATAATTAAAGTTAATCATGACCGGTGCAAAGACACACAACTTTAAGCCTTAATTAAAGTTAAGCTTTAATTAGTTAAGCCAAAGGTTTAACTATGACTGGTGCAAACCACTGTTAGTGCATTAGATTGATGAACGCTATTCATTAATATAATGAACTGTAACAATTATTTGCCAAATGCAGTTTGCAATTGTGATGAAATCAGTCATTGTTTTAATGAATAGATGATAGAATATTACTTCCATATATAAAATGTAGTTAATGACATTGTTCATTAATCTGATGTAAGAAATCTATTAACTTACGACTCAATAACCTGAAGGATGCCTATAAAAGACACTTCTTCATTATATTAACTGTATCGTTGGAATTGATGAACACACTAAATTGTATCTGCTCGCACTCTATGTCTATATAATATAATATAATACAGGGTGGGCCAATAGTGCGTGGGCGGAGGATTGTGAGCTTACTAAAAAATATTTCAAAAATCTGTCACTTGATCGTGGTAGGGACCCTTGAGGGCTATAACGTAAAAATATTTTCACTTAAATTTTGACGTTTATACAGGGTGATTCATATCAAACTTACATTTTTTTAAATGGAACCCCCCATATATTATTGCATATTTGGATTCCTTGGTCAATTCTAGTGTGACTTTATGTATCACACATGGAACTTTAAACGAACCGTTTAGGCGCAAATCACCATTTTTGGTATAAGTAGGTATCACAAAAAAATTGAATATCGCAGCGATTAAAAAACTTAGAAGGCCGTGACTTTGCGGTACAACTAAGCATGAAATACGTCACCTTAGGTCAGACGGCTAAAATTGAATTCTTTTTGTACTTGGAGAAATCAGTAGATTGATTAAGGAAACTTCAATCACAGATAACTTGATTTTTTCAAATGGCAATGCCTATTTTGGTTGAAAAAATCGAATGTAATATTTCATTACCTTTCTAACGATATAGCATACTCGATACCAATCTTTTTTAGTTTTCATTTTATTTCAAATTTTCAGTCAAATCAGTGTTTTTCAATTTTCCTGCATGCAAGCAACCTAGCAGGCCATGAAAAATAAATAAAAGCTCGTTAATATGGAAGAAACCCACTAACTTAGTAGAAAGATGCAAACTAACTAAAGCAACGGGGCAAGATTATGAAAATTTCTTACAACATATTAGCTCTAACCAGAAACAATAGCGGTAACAAGAACGCTCATTTTTCACCGCCTACTAGCTATTAGTCAATTTCCAACGTCAGTAAAAAAATATTTAATCAAAGGAAAACTACTAGTGATTGTTGCTGGCAGTATAATATCTATGTCTTCTGAATAAATTTCCACATTTAATGCTATAAAAAAGTAGCCATTTCCGTAAGTCAAAAGTAATGATACCTCTGACTGGAACCCTTCAAATTCTTCAGTAGGTACTTCTACTTATTAGCAAAATCGCGGAAAATGAAACTTGAATTGCAGTCTGTTTGAATTGTAAAACATAATTTAGTTTGCAGAAAACTACATGAAATAAACACAATTACAACATAGCGTAATTAAAAAATTCTAGCAATTATTTCAATAGATGTTCAGAATGCTCCAGTTGGAGATTTCACTTTTGACTGAACTAAACGGAAGTGACTAATCTTTTTATCCCATTAGATATGAAATTCTAAACATGTTAGACTGTCAGCAAAAATCGCTGGTAGTTTTCCTTTTGTTTCAAAATTTTTAATCGTTCTGGAAAGTTGTCAAGCTCTAGCAGACCTCGATAGCTAGTAGGCTGTGAAAAACAAATACTTCTGTTATAGCCCAGCTACTCATTTACATTAGATATCTTACAGTGGTTTGCACCAGTCATAGTTAAAGTTGTAATTAAAGTTAAGCCTTAATTAAAGTACGAATTGCTTTGCACCGGTTGTAGTTAGCGTCAAACTCATAATTAACTTTAAGCCAAAGGCAAAGTAGGGTTTAACTTTGACGTTTCTTGGCTTAACTTTTGACATTTGTGGGTTTAACATATTCTGACAGATCACTACGGAAATAAGTTTGGTTAGTTTGTGAAATATATTTTATAAAATTATTTCTATATCCTATAAGCAATTATGAATCAAAATAGATCACTTGGATTCAATATCAAGTCGTGGGGAACTGAGGATACGACCATAACCTCAATCTACAACTATATAAAGCTGATTCTGGAATTGGACAAATATCACTGTTGTAAGACACCGTGTTATGGTTTATGAGATTTTTCGTGTTCAACAGCTTTTTGGTCATTGTTGTGTTACTGCTGTCTTGTTCAAGGAGTCTATCTTAGCAGGTAAGCGAATCGGTTATTTAGAATGCTGTAATTTATGAGATAATGGGCGCTCAAAACTTTGATGGATTTTGAAAACAGCAAAGATAAAACGTTTATTTGTAAATTACAGTTATCACATTCACTCGGGACAGTTGTTTGATACTGCATCTTAGTCGCCCAATTTTTACCATATAAATAAAATAAATTGATCTGCTTGAATTATTTTGTTTGCAGCAAGATGCAGTATTATTATGTGAACAGCTATCACAGTAGTAGTTATTACAGTAAAAATTAGAATGCAAGTGTCCTCCCGTTCTCACATGGATTTTATTTAATTCATCTTCACCACCCATTAGTTAATTTCCTTCTATTTTTAATAAAAATATTGTTTATTTCAGGATCACAGATGGTAATGAATACTTTAAGGGACCAGTGAAAAACTGAAGCCTCTTTATTAACAAAAACTGAGTAATTTGAATAATATTGACCCATACTGTATTATTGAGCTCTGTGGCAGCACATCACTGTTGTGTGTTCCACCGATCACCTTATCCTAATTACTGAATTTTCTACTATTCAGGACAAGCCCTGATATATTGAAAGAAAATATATATATAATAAAAATATAAGAGAATTCAACCAGTAGTTTTTGTTCAAGTAATAAAACCTACCTTCTGATGGGTGCAGTCACCCAATGAGTGTTTTTTTAAATAATCACCTTGTTTGACAAGGCAGAAATAATCACCTTGTTTGACAAGACAGAAATTAATCACTATCTGTGAGCATGTTATACAAACTATCATTTAAGATACATATTTTTAACAAGGCATTCTATATCTAGACACCATTTTATATCACATATTAGCTACTGATACTATGAAATATTTTATATTTTGTTATATGAGAAGTTATAAGAAAGTTATTTTTTTTTCTCCACCTTTATTAACAGATATAATTACAATATATGGATAACATATGCATTTTCTTCTGTCTCAAATACTTGGCAACCTGAATAATTCTCTCTCCACACCTGCAATGACAAAAAGAAAGTATTTTGTAGTAGTGCATATATCACAAATCTGTTTTAATATAGAGAAGTTGATAGTCATAATATGTATATTGTTCGTTGCACATATCAGTTGTTCTGGAAACTCATCTTAAGGTTATGCCAAAAGATTACTGTTTTAATTGTTTCATTCCTTGAAACCACCTATATATACATATAAAAATTGTAATTATTACCTATGAATGAACATTTTGCTAGTTTAACACTATAAATGTATAATAAAGATGTCTTTAGTTCACCTGAGCACTTTGAACATTTCTATATATTTTTACTTACCACAAACAGATCCGACATAAATGTTATTACTCTGATGTCTTCTGTAGTCACTCCTATACAAGAGAATCCAGAATTAAGACACCCAAAATCCACCAAATAGGTCACTGCAATCAACTATTTCATAGACAAAATCTTGCCTAAAGAAGTGCATTTACTTCAAGGATTTACTTTTACCACTGTTGTTATATTCTGTGAGTTGGATATTTACGATAATGGGTTATCAATTAGTGAAAATGAAACTAAAAATACTAAAATGAATCCGAAATTTCTTAATCAAAACAAATAGCCTCAGTTGAACTTGAAAGATAATGTTTGACAGCCATCAACGACAGTGACATGAACCTTCATTTCCATCACAGAACATCAAAAATACGACATGATTGCCAACGTAAAATCTGAAATTCGTTAAATTTCCCTGTAAGAAAAAGTTAACTCATAATTAAAGTTAATCATGACCGGTGCAAAGACACACAACTTTAAGCCTTAATTAAAGTTAAGCTTTAATTAGTTAAGCCAAAGGTTTAACTATGACTGGTGCAAACCACTGTTAGAGCTGTTGTATCCGGTTAGAGCTAATAAGTTGCAAGGAATTTCTATAACCTTGCCTCGTTGCTCCAGTTAGTTTGCATCTTTCTACTAAGTTAGTTGGTTTCTACTATATTAACGAGCTTCTGTTTATTTTTCATGGCCTGCTAGGTTGCTTGCACGCAGGAAAATTGAAAAACACCGATTTTCCTGAAAATTTGAAATAAAATGAAAACCAAAAAAGATTGATATCGAGAATGCTATATCGTTAGAAAGGTGATCAAATTTTACATTCGATTTTTTAAACCAAAATAGGCATTCCCATTTGAAAAAATCAAGTTATCTGTGATTGAAGTTTCCTTAATTAATCTACTGATTTCTCCAAATACAAAAAGAATTCGATTTTAGCCGTCTGATCTAAGGTGGCGCATTTCATGCTTAGTTGTACCGCAAACTCACGGCCTTCTAAGTTTCATAATCGCTGCGATATTCAATTTTTTTCTGATACCTACTTATACCAAAAATGGTGATTTGCGCCTAAACGGTTCGTTTAAAGTTCCATGTGTGATACACACTAAAATTGACCAAGGAATCCAAATATGCAATAATATATAGGGGTTTCCATTTAAAAAAATGTAAGTTTGATATGAATCGCCCTGTATAAACGTCAAAATTTGAGTGAAAATATTTTTACGTCATAGCCCTCAAGGGTCCCTACCATGATCAAGTGACAGATTTTTGGAATATTTTTTATTAAGCCCACAATCCTCCGTCCACGCACTATTGGCCCACCCTGTATAATATAAAGAACAATATTCGTTGCACTACTTAAATTATTCTTTATCATAATGCAAAATACAGGGTGTCCCACGAAGATTAAGACAAGCAATATATCGGAACTGGGCGGTAGTAGAGATTTATAATTTTCGGGGTGTAAATAAGAGCAACTGTTGTGTCTTTTCTTGCCATTGTGTTATCCAATGAGGTATTTGTTTTTGGTCACGTGATGTTCGATTCAAAATTATTAATGGGACACCCTGTATATTTGTGAATTTTTGTATTCCTCCCGATAAAACAATTCCAACAAACTAGAACACTTGGGGTATAAAGTGATTAGTTCAAGAACTACAGGTACTTAAAGGATTGTACAACTACCATTGATTATAACATGTACCCCTACAGTTAAATTATTTTGCTAGTGTTTCACAATGGTAGTGGTACAGTCCTTTAAGTACCTGTAGCTCCTGAACTAATCACTTTAAACCCCAAGTATGTGAGTTTGTTGGAATTTTTTTATCGGGAGGCACACAGAAATGCACAAATATACAGGATGTTCCATTAATCATTTTGAATCCGACGTCACGTGACCAAAAAAATACACCTTTAGGCAACACAATAATAGGAAAAGATACATTTGCTCTAACTTACACCTCCAAAATTATAATTCTCTACTACTACCCAGTTCCGATATATTGCTTGTCTTAATCGTCGTGGGGCACCCTGTATATTGATTGTCGATTTGGTTCATTAATATCATGAACAGTTCATAAATATAACGAATATTTATTATATTATTATGATAAGATATTCATCATACCGATGAACGTGAATTCCTATTGTTAATGAATAAGAGCGTTAATCGATGATTGACTAATCGTTGATATAATGAAGCAGTTCATTATCCCAATGAAACAACAGTTAAAAATTGCAGTTCTTTAATACAATGAACAATATTTTTTTCAGTGTAACGACCCCCTTCCATCTGTGTAGCGCTCACTAAAAACGTTATAATATAAACCGCCCATATGGTACTTGTAATAATCGCGATCGCCTGTGTGAACGCGTCGATGTGAAAAACGAGCAGTAGATCTCCCCCAATGATCAGGTGGATGCCCTCGACCGGAAAATGTCTATAATCAGATCATCTCTCCCGGCTATTCGGACACCGACGCAGCCACGCTGATGCGACGTTAACGAATTTCCACCGGAAATTATCCACCTAACCGGACCTGCAAGATGGATCTCCGGGGAAAACGGCTGATTTTCCTGATAGGGATCAACTTTACTTTTGCTATCCATTCCTGCAACTGTTAGATAACTTAGACTAGTGATTCGTTGCGCTTCACTTGTTCTTAGTTAAAACTACATCTGATGAAATACAAATTCTTTGTTAAGAGGCCTGGGTATACACAGTTATTTGCCAGGTTAAAACACGGATTCCCATTTCGAACAGAACTCACTTGTTTTTCAAATTACATACACAGTATTTGAAAAGGTGATAGTTAGGACCTTAATGAATGACAACTATTTGCGATTTTCTCAAAAAAGTTTTTTAGTGTGCAGAAAAACTCGCAATGCAAAATCACACATTGCTCAAATGTCTGTAATTTAACAACCAAACAAGATATCAGAAAAAGGCCAAATAGGTGACAAAGCGGAAGCTTTCTTCTTTAATTTGATCTTTGAATCATTACTGTAAGTTTAAAGGTAACGTCAGGAGCTTGGAAATGCGAAATTCATTTTTTAATGACTTTGGCCCTTACCTTTGGACCTTTTGACCTTACCTTTGAATTTTTGGACTTATCTCCACTCATCTTAGACACACAATCAAGATAGGGAACAGGCGGCCATGCCTCCTCACTAACACGGGAATACGTCTTTTCTTGGAGTCTCAATTTCATCCGCTATACCCTACAGCCTACACCCTTAAGAACGTTCGTTTAAGAGAGTTGTTGGCATATGAAATTAAGAGCAGATAGACAAATAAGTAATGTTTAAATTCTTTGGTATTTGTAGTTTAACTACATTAAAAATAGGTCGTTGACTATTTGAACTAGTTATTAATTATTTTAGTCATGGTAGTTGAAACTGATTGATATTGAAAGCTGGCAACAGCGCGCTGTTTAACAAACCCACAGCCTCCTTACTCTTCACAAAAAGCCATAGAAACAATGACGTAAGTGCTCAGTGTTCGCTGGCTAGGTTAGGTTGCTCTGTTGATTATCTTTATTGTGTTAGATTTTGATTTATCTGAGTACTATTAAACATAGACGTAGGCGTCAACGGCTTGTATTATAACCTTTTTTTCTGGTAGTGAGATGGTTAGGGTTCAGTTACCCTAATAGTTTTCACTTAGGCTTAAGGCTTCTTGTGCACCCCCGGTCAAAGGGATCAGATAGTGTCCCATCCCACACTCATTGAGCCTTGCCTCCTGGCCTACATTTATATAGGAGTTGCTGGTTTCACTCAAGGCAGGACAATCGAAGATAACGTGCTTATCTGTTTCCTCGTATGACCGCACTTGCATAAAGGATTTGCCACATCGATCTTCAACTTTTACAGGTGGGCACTGAATATTCAATGGTCCTGTTCCTGTTCAATGCTCCATCTGGGAGCGTCTGCGGTATTAGAACACAAGGAATCCCTCAGCATCCTCTTAGACCGAATATTCCCTACCGCTCTGTCTCAGCGCTTCTGGGGCTCATTTGATAACCAACTGGTGACAGCTGACTGTACCATGTTGTATGATATACCACGTGCTTCTTCTGGCCCAATGAGAGGGAGTTCTGCATCTTCCTAGGCAGATCTTTCGGCCCTCTCATTCTCATCTACTTCTGTTTGACTAGGCATCCAAGATAGTGTTGTTGGTTTCGCCAGTGTCTTTAGGGTATTATGGCAGTTTCACACTATTTTTGAAGTCTAGTGGCTACTTGCCAAGGCCACCACAGCGGCCCGACTGTCTGTGTTTACATAGCTAATCATTTTACTGTATCCTTCATCTATGCATATTTATTTATTATGGCGCATTCCATAACTTCGGCTATTTCTGTTTGGAAAACGGTAGAGCTTTGTTCCGCTAAGGCTTACCGCCTGTATGAGTATCCTGTACCTGATGAATTTTTGGAGCCATCTGTGCACCAGATAATACTACTCAACATATCAAGGTTCTCCTAGAGCCCATACTGTCACTCAAGTTGACTTTATATGCGATCTCAGTGTCCATGATCCTTGGCATTCTGTGGCGTGTTTCATGGCGGGGTCGTAAAACCAGTTGCCATGGCACAGCATTCTGTATGCAGCCATTATTAAAGCTCGCTCTATGTAAATATCAAGAGGTAGGATATTCAGCGGTACCTCCAACGCGGCATTTAGTGTACCCTTCATGGCGCCTACTATGCTCACACACGCAGCCTATTGCACTTTTGTGCTTTGGTGAACCTTTGGCCATCATTGTGTACACACAATCGTGCGTCTGATTACTCTGGTGTACAGCCAGTTTACCTGAGGGTGAGTGGGGGGGGGGTAAACCCCAGGTACATCCGATCGTTCGTCTTATCTCATCATATTCTTCCTCGTGTCAGAAGTCCTTCAACTGATAATGTTTTAAAGTAGCTGTTAAGCAGATATTTGATTCTAGGTGACGCTACTCCACTGGAATGTATTTTAGCTTTTTGCAGTGGCATATAATTTATAGTCTGCTCATGGTATAATATCGGGTATATTATGTATAGGTCGTATATATTAAAAATGTTTAATGTGCATCCAAGGGTTGAGTGGAAGAGCACCTTTCGTGAACTACCCCTTGAAGTTTCTGATCAGTCTGTATTTTGGATAATCATGGGCTTCATATTTATTATTGTTCTGTACTGTTCAGAAATAAATGCATAATCGTTACTATTATTCTTAAAAAAGCAAAAAAGTGCAGCGAGCTCCGACATACCGAGCTGCTGTTCCATTACCTACTGGTTACTCCTCACACCGTGAGGTGAGCAATCACTCCTCCTGCATTCCGGCGGCTAAGATGTGTGCCGCCGCACGGCACACCGGTATTTTCCGCAGTGCAGAGAGCAGCGTATTCCTCATTCCACCTAGGGATCCAATGACTTACAGCGTAATCTGGCCAGAGCCTGCGAAGTTGACCGAGCAACTCCTGATATTTGGTCCGCTTTTCCTCCTCCTTAGAGAAGATATAAAAAAATAGTAGCTCATTGTTATGCCTACATTCTGATAAACATTCTATACAACAATGTAGCTGTTGTAAGGCACAGTTGAACTGCAGTACGGGCCTGCGATGTTAACCGAGCCACTCCTGATATTTATTCCGCTTTTCCTCCTCTTTAGAGACGATACAAAAAAATTTAGTAGCTTATTGTTATGCCTACATTCTGATAAACATTCTATACAACAATGTAGCTGCTGTAAGGCACAGTTGAGCTGCAGTACGGGCCTGCGATGTTGACCGAGCAACTCCTGATAGTTAGTCCGCCTTTCCTCCTCCTTAGAGCCGATATAAAAAAAAAAATAGTAGCCTATTGTTATGCCTACATTCTGATAAACATTCTATACAACAATGTAGCTGCTGTAAGGCACAGTTGAGCTGCAGTACGGGCCTGCGATGTTGACCGAACAACTCCTGATAGTTAATCCGCCTTTCCTCCTCCTTAGAGCCGATACAAAAAAAAATAGTAGCCTATTGTTATGCCTACATTCTGATAAACATTCTATACAACAATATAGCTGCTGTAAGGCATCACAGTTGAGCTGCAGTACGGTTCTGTCGCAGTCCAAATGACCATGTGCAGACCACTCCTCTTAATAAAGCAGATGAAAAAGAGTACGCGCGGCATTGAGGCATGGCCGTGGATATAACCGAAATTGAATTTTGGTTGATAAGACGGCGAAAGTCCGTCTTCGGATTGTGTGCGAGAAAGAGAGGAGGGAGGGATCTCTCAAAGAGCGGATATTGACAGCGAGAACAATCCAACCCCAGCGAAATGAGATAAAGAAAATAAATAAAGGAAGACGGGGAGGAGATGGCCAGATAAGAGCCAAGAAAAACATCCTACACCACTACCGAATCGGGCAGATTATTTTACGGCGTGTGAAGCAATTTCTTGATAGGCTTTCACCCCAGATAATCAAAATAACGTATAGCGTTGCAAATATATTGTAACCTCTCTTACAGTATATTTCAGGAATAACTGTATGCAATTCAGTTTTATTAGGCAATTAGAAAGACCATCATGATTGAAAAAAAAAATGATGAGCTGGTCTATTATACAGGGTCATTGTCATCATAGTCACAATGTCTTAACGGACATGTTGCAAACTCGTTAAAATGCATTTACTCATTTTACGCGTTACTCTTGGGATATCTTTAAGATCTTTAATGCAGTAGTTTCCCATTTGCTTTCTGCATCCTCGTGCCGTTGACCAGATGGTATCTGCTATTGCATCCGCCTTTAGGGGCAATTTCTCACCCCAAGGACAAGAAGGTGTCCTGACTCTGCTCAACTCGTCCACCCAAAGCTGTTAAGAGGTTACTGAGAAGAGGTTACTGTTTATACCGACAGTAGTTCGGTTCCTTTTAGTCGCCTTTTACAACATGGAGGATATACGATGGGAGATATTCTAACCCGACCTCCACTTTATAATGGCATAACGTCAGGACGTCATAGATAATGTTAAAATAATGACAATTTGCCAATACAATTATGTCTTGGACAGTTTCATTTTCGAGATACAGGGTGTTCAAATTTAAAAAATCCATATTGTTATGAATATTTCCTAAACCATTGCTTAGAAAAATTTGAAATTTGGTACACAGGATAAGTTAAGGATCTTTCATGAACTAGGAGATATGACGGTAAATTGCAAAAATCAGTGGTGACCTATACAACTACACTTCTTAAAACAAAAGTCCTACGCCACTGAATGTGTTGGAAATAATAATAATAATATCGGTCCAAGGTTCATGCCTTTTAAAACAAAAAAATATTCTATTGCCTTCTTCTCACTATGGTCCGTTTTCGAGACACTTGCCGATTTTCTCAGGTACTGCTAGTAATTGTTAAGAATAACAAGGCATACAATTTCTGATCAAAGAAGTTTTAATATGAGTTTCTAGAATGCAATCGCTGCGGAAGTACATAAGGACCAAGGAGGTTACTATTGTAGATTCCCATTCAAATATGAATGATAAATTCATGTTGAAACTTTCGTGGTCTAATGCAATAGAGGATTTTCATGTGCCCAGATAATGGAAATTTAGAGTCTCACGTCGAGTAAAACATGATTCGTCGGGCCACAGAACATTTTTTAAGAAATCGTGATCGTTTCCCTGTAGCCACTTACAAAATACTATCTTTTGTCCTTCGTCTCCTGTTGTAAACCGTGGATGCTTTGTGAATGGAAATGATATCGGTGATACCTTTTAATGACTCCTAAAATAGTGGTTTTACGAGTTCCGCAGTATGCGATTGTTTCTACTTAAGGTACTGATATTGTAATGATTAGGATTTATGGGAATGGTCTCATACCCTAACAAACGAAAACTGATTCTACACATTTCAGAAAGCACTACGATGTAGCTGTTGTCTGTATTTTCGAATTTCTTGTACTGAATTTCAACCACAAAGTCCATAAATATAATGTATGTCAGTACATTATTCATTAGAAACCTAAAAAATAATATATAGACTAACTTAATCATACTTCCGAAATGTACCACCGTCTATAGAGGACGGGGAATGTTCTGTTGGAAGTTTCTGTATACTATTTCCCCTATCAGTGATATAATACAGTACTCAGAAAATTTGAATAATTACAAGTAACTAGACAATGCATTTTGATCAATAAACTCCGGCAAATAATCTTCGTCACTGTCGGTATGAGTGCACAAAAAGGGGTCATTACTTAACTCCTTACTTCCAGATGACATTATTCCATGTACACGCTATTTGTTACTATTCAAAAAATTCAATTTGGTACTACAGAAATGAAAGAGGTTTGGCTCGTTTCATACTAGGTAAGTCCAGGACTTAGAGGATGTTTGCACAGTATAAAGAACCAGACAACCAACAATGATTTTGTATCGCGTGACGAAACGATAGACGCCTCGTGTTTGCACTGAACGATGCACAACTCCAAAGTATGCAAGAACAGGTGGATAACGCAATATCGTTAAAAATTGGACCGTTTCTTGCACTGAACCCTTCATAGGAAATTAGAGCCGTTAAAATTGAAAAGTCGACATTTCCGATTACTGAAGGCGTAGCGATTTGAATAAAATTGTAGAGAAAATCTACCTATCTTTTGGCAACAATGGTGTGTGTCATTCGTGGAGGCAAGCAGCGGAGAGTAAGGCAGGCACAGGTACAGAGCTAACGCCGCAGCTTAATGGCCGGATCCCGGAAATTGTGAGCACATATATCTCCGCGCAGATTTATGAAAGCGCTTTTCTTCCAGGAAAACGGCACAGCTGAAAACGCCGCTCCGCTCTGCCAGATATATACAAAGGCACCTTCCATTTACCCCCTCCCGAAGGAGTTTTATATAAGTAACGCACTGTAATAGTTACCTGTGCTCCACAATAGTTCAAGAATATGTACCTGATAACCTTACGTTTTTCACCTAACGACCGACTGGAGGTAGCAGAGGTAAATAAAAAGATATTAAATATAATAAATATATCTATTTTAATGAATGGCATTTGTATACTTTATTTGTATAAAAATAAGATTCAGAAAATGTAGTAAACAAAAAAAAATCATAAACGAATGTCTAAGCCTTATGTATAAAACGAGTGGTGTAAAATATGTGCTATGAACTATTTCTACAGGGTGTTTCAAAAAAAGGTGACTCCATCTCTAGGATAGGTAGAAAACTGAAATATTTCCACACGTAATGGCACACATGGACCTTCTGAAAGGATACAGAAGGCGTTCAATAATCTCGCCCGCTATAGGGGTTGAAAAATGCGGTTAAAAATAATAATAAAAATGGATAACATTGATACATGTCATAATTGGATCTCCCAAAAATAATATGTATAAAAAAGTCATGCGTTTTAAATAATACTAACGATTTTTTTTAACGATTTTTATCGGAAATGACGTGAAAAATCGAACTCTAAGCTCAAATTTCTCATAAACTCTCCAGCAGAATCGGACAACAGTATGTCCGACCGGTTTCGTCGCGATTTTTTGTTCTCATTTAAAAAAAAATCAGTACGCACAAACCGCCCGTAGATTTCGGATAACGATTTTTTGGAACATTAGTAAGTTGGTAGGTTTACTAAAATGCTACGGCATTTTCATTCGGTTACTTAAGGATTTTTTTCAATTTCTAACACTAAAATTAAGCGTCCTGCTCGGAATATTGAGCAACTTGCAATATTTCGAAGCTCCGCCTTTGTCAATCAACTTGATTCCATTTTTTTTGTCTAGTATTTTTTTACATTTTTACATTTGTAGCTATTTTTTCCGAGCGTTCATTAAGACACTGACTGCCACCGTGTTTGCGTAAATTCCTTTCCCGGACGCGACGATATAAAATAATTTCCAAGACATTTGATTTTCTCACTGTACTAATAAAATATTTCCTTTGTCGCCACAGTATATTTCATAAAGGTATTGTAGAGGCCTAGCGAAACGAATTTCAATGGAAACGCCACGAGCGTACTCGTGCTGGGCGCTGCCAATCTCTCGTCCAAAAACGAAATAACTCGTGGTGGGCGTCAGCGTATCATTTTACGACCACGAATTACTTCGTTCTTCGCTGTCAACATGGTAATCTAGCAGACGGAGTATACAGGTATATAGGGTGACCCAGAAACTTCGTGAAAAAAGCTTACATCATTAACATTCTCCTTCTTTGAGATACTGTGTGTTAGAAAATTTATTTTTTTCAGCAGTTATATAGCAAATTTCCGCATTATCGTCCTTCTGTCTACGCTCCTGAAATATATCAAAATTATTCGTAATAATCAATATAGGTACACTCCATTTATGTTCCATAAGTATAATAAGTAACCTCTATGAAATATTTCTCGTCAATAAAAATTATTTGTATGTTTCGTGCAAATAAATGAAATGAAATGAAATTATGACGTATGCATTGGCCGTATGAAAGAACTGAATAGTTGAATGCTTAAATATAGCCCTAAATGATTTGCTTTGAGGAAATTTTGAAAAAAAAGAATGTGAATATTATCTACCGAACTTTGAAGTTTTGTAGGTGCTTCAAAAAAACCTCGATTCTGGACTATAGTGAGAAGTAATGAATTTCTTTAAAGATACAAATCATTTGCTTCCAAAAGTTTTAAAAAGAGGCACTTTACATTCAAGACTATTTCTGTCCATAGCATCGAGTAGGCAAGAGATTTGTTTTCACAACTGCATGTTGCTTTGCTAGATAAACATATATGTTTCTACACAACGGATCCATTTTACGAGATACGTTTTATATCTAAAACAGGCGTTTAACTGCAAATATTTTAATTAAAATTTTACGAGCCCATATTAAGATGGTTTATTCAAGTTGGAATGATTTATTTTATAGCAGCTATGGGAGCACTTAAGTGTTCGCACGAATACAGTAAACGATCACATTTCTGTGTGCCAATAATAAATATTTTATATATTTAGTTACCCAAATAAATCGTCAGTGAACTTTCACAAAGAAATTATTTATCGAATATGTAAAATGCATTCATCGCGGGTCACCGACTCTTAATTGATATAAGATACATCTGTCGAAATATAAACACTTTACCATCGTTCTCGCCCCTCTATAGTCTTTCTAAATGTATAAATTGTTTCGCACAAAATGTAACATACAAAAGTGAGATTTACTGATATGTAGATGTCCCAGATTGTTGTTAAAGTGTTCACAGGGTTATGTTGATCTTTAGTTTCTATTTTAATCTCAAATGAAACAATACTGTCCATACTACCTGTATTGTTTTATAATTTGTTGGACTCGTTCAGAACTTGAGATGTATGGTTTGTGGTCCGAAGGGTAGTGCCAATTACTACGTCTATACACGTCTCCTTAAACCGTTTTTATTTTGAAACGGTTTAACTAAAACCGCACTACTTGAGGGTTTACACGTCAATTTTGTAAACCAATTTGAATGAGCTGATCAAAAATAATAATAATGATTACCTGTGGGTTTTGTGGTCCTCAAGTGCAGACCATTTGGCAATATGGCTGCCATCAATATTTTCCAAAGAATCCATAAACCTAATAAAATATAAAGGTGTTCTATTTAAAATAAGGAAGCTTTCATTCACTTTCGGTACAACAGGACATGCCGCCATCTTGAAAATATTTCAGCCTGATTTCCCCCATTTACTTTAGTAAAGTATTGAATTAAAAATAATTCTGGAACCTATTTCCCTAGATATTGATCGCGGTACTTTTTGCAGGCGAACCCCTGAAGCATAACCATTTCCCAAAATATCTTGGAGTAACGTTAGATCGCACCCTCTGCTATAAGAAACATCTCGCAAACACTGCAGGAAAACTCAGAACACGCAACAATATTATCCAAAAGCTGTGTGGAACGACGTGGGGTGCCACTGCTCCAACTCTACGAACCAGTGCACTAGCTCTTGTCTATTCGTGTGCTGAGTACTGTGCGCCTGTCTGGATTAACAGCCATCATACCAGACTAATTGACGTCCAACTAAATCACACTATGAGACTTATTACAGGCGCAGTTAAGACAACCCCAACTCAATGGCTGCCTGTACTCTCTGGAATAGCCCCACCGCAGCTGCGAAGGACTGACGCCCTTCTAAGGGAGTATAACAAGATTACGGCCAACAACAAACTGCCCATCCACCGAGCAATACCCCCGTTGCAAATAAACAGACTTAAATCCCGACAACCACCAATAAGGGATGCAGAAGGGCTTAAAACCAAGAACTTCGACTCCTTAAACCAATGGCGCTCTCAGTGGGAAGGTTTTGCGGAACACCACTCGCGATGCGCATTTATGGGGGCAGCCTTACTTCCAGGATCAGAACTACCCCGGAAAGAGTGGGTAAAACTTAATAGAGTCCGAACAGGCCACGGCAGATGTGCCGACTCCCTTTACAAGTGGGGCTATGTGCAATCTCCCTTATGTGACTGTGGCGCGCCCCGCCAAACTATAAACCATATTACGAGCGAATGTGAACTGCGTGCGTTTCAGGGATCGCGAGAAGAGTTCTTCACAGCCACACCGTTGGCGCTGAAGTGGCTGAAAGAACTTGACATCAACCTGTAAATACCAAAGACTATGTATCTTAGTTTGTAGCTGTATATATTTTATTTTAGTATAGGTTATAATAGTTTTTCTTTTAATCTATATTTACTGTTGTCATGTTTTTGAGCCATACGATAAATAAATAAATAAAATTGATCGCGGTGGATCTATTGTGGGAGGTACTATATACCACATTTATTTAGGGATGCATTCATCTTATTTTTCTTCGAAATGATATGATCAAAAGATTTTCAAGTTACAACGTGCTAATAGCACGTTACTTTAATAACAATATTTCGTTTAATTTTAGGTGAAGGAGGAAAAAGAAAATTTTCATCGGCATGGAAAAAAACTCTGCTCATCAACACAGGTTACTTTGAAAAAGCAATAAAATTACTATTTGCCGTACATTTATTTATTATTATTTAGTTTAATGTACCAAGAAAGGCTTCATTAACTTTGGAGATGATTCAAAGATAGGTCTTTAGAGCAAAAGAAGAGTAATTCGTTTTATTAATAAACTGACACATTAACTAGCTGTTGGCCTGGCCAATAAGCAGTTACCTGTTGCTTGCTTTCGTATATGGAACTAAGTTCTTCTATTTTTGCCAGCCGATGAGACTGAAACAATTGATTTTTTATTTTGCATTCATATAGAATTTTAATGCTGTGTTGCCTTATTTTCAGATGTTAGATAACAATAGTCTTATAAAGACAGCCTTTTCGTAAATCCTATTATAATACGATTTTTGTAAGACTATGAAGTGTTTTTACAAAATATATAATGTAAAAACTAATGTGGTATCCGTAAAATTGTGCAAAATCGCAAAACAACTTTACAAATTGTCATGTTATAAAACAAATAAATGTGATATTATAAAAAAGCTTCTTTCGGCGAATTTACAGGATTAGATGATAGCGAAATGAAATTACAAATCCGATTTGTTATATTATACTAACAAAATCGATGGCATTAAACAGCCAAAGATTTTTTTAGTAATTTTATAAATAAATGTTTAGAGTGATTATTCCTTAATAAAGATCACTTAGCACTATTTATTATTATACCTTGGGAGAGGTGATACTTGTGAAAAAAGTACCGAACCCTTAGCACGACTACTGTTAGACTATTTTGAATAGACTGTTGTCCGTCGAATAGACAAAACATGTTGGTCTAAGCGTTAAAAAATGCTGTCATAGTCGTTGATTGTCGATAACGCAGTCCAGAGAGGAGCAATTCGACTAATCGGTTATCCAACATTAACCTGGGACCTCTCACTTTTCTACCGGTATTTGAACGGAATCAGCTCCTCTGAGCTATCCTATAAAACTCCGCAGCTCATCAAGCCTAACACAAGCTCCCGTGGGACTGCTGAATCTCATACCAAGGCGGCCGTTTTTCATACATCACGCGTCAACAAATTTCCCTAACATAACCTTTTCATAGCCGCGGTATTGTGGTATTTAGGTATTGACTTCGCGGTGTGCTAAGTTATAAAAGAACCTAGCTTTTATGATCATATCAATTGTGTATAATGAGGCTATAAGTTGATAGTTAACATTTTGAAGGAACATTTTATTTTCTTCTTTTTAGAATATCTTTAAATGAAAGCTTTTTTTCAAAAAAGTTTTTTTGTTTTAACGTATTTTTTACTTTTTAGTTATTAACTTGCATTTATATTCTCCATACTACAGAAAAGCGTAATAAACTTTAAAACTCCGCCATATTCGATTAAAGGTGATGTCAAAATATTTTTTTAACTTATTCTCGGCAAGCCCTTTTATTCGATACCCATATTGCAAAAACGCATAAAAAGTAACTATTCCGAAACCTTGGATGGTCCGCCATATTGGATTTAGAATGACGTCATATTTTGTTTGGAGTTGCTCTCAAGAAGCCCTTTCATTGGATACCCATATTGTAGAAATGCATTAAAAATAAGTATTTCGCCATCTTAGATGGTCCGCCATATTGGATTTAGAATGACGTTACATCATTTTTTCGAGTTACTCTCGACAAGCCCCTTCATTGTGCAAAGACTCACTTCTCTCAGGTCGTAAGCAAGGTTCATGCAGTGATAAAATAACTCACCGACTTTGGATAGTATATTTTCCCCAAGCTCTTACAACAAAATCCATCGTATTATTATATCTAATTACGATACATTCTTCTATTTTTGCATTTTTCATAGTAATAAATGCATTATTATTATTGGATTTGAGACTTTGCGTCTCGTCTGTTTGTTATTTATAACATATCGCATCTCATACTGAACTTGAAAACGTCGCTATATACAAGGATCCATAATTTTCCTCCGAGTCAATTCAAAAAGAGCGACTAACACATTTATAAGGTTTTCCCTTCGAAATAACTGAACGAAGACCCATACATCTGTATTAAGTTTCCGTTAACGTCGAAGGTTTTTAATCGTTTCTTCATTAAATCTTGCCTAATTGATTCATCTGCTATAGGTGGAATGAAGAGGAGCTGAAATGAATTTTAATTCAACCCCCTTTTAATTAAAAGGAATACACACAGAGTTCGCCTATCGACTGAACTGGTGTTGGGGTAATTTTCCAACGACTCGTTATTAAAATTTAGGGGGCAATAAAGTAAAAGTAAACACGCTAAGTTATATCCTCGACACAGGCATTGGTGGCGACACAAATTAGGTAAAAAGAGGAGGTACAACAAATCATAAGGCTTTTGATTAACAACTATAGAGAGAAACGAAAGCGATGAATCAACAGGAACAACTACTCTGAGGGGAACAAAATGATTTCCACCTTGCCCAAAACGAGCTCAAGGATATCACAGTTTTCGTTTGTACAACCCAGTACCGGGATGATATGAAAGCAGTGAACCAACAGAAACAGCCAATGTCCTTAAATGCTGCGCCGCTGAGCTTGCACCTATTCCTTACAAGCTCTTCAAACTATTGCATCAGCGACGCATCTTTCCCGCTGCATGGAAGATTGGCTGCATACAACCCATTCCTAAGAAAGGTAAAAAACCGATCGCCTCAACTATAGACCTGTGGCTCTTCTCAGCATCATGTCTACGGTATGAGGACTGCCATTAACACACTTCCCCTGAAATATCTGGTCAACAATATCATCATAAATGATTGCAGTATGGCTTCCGTAAGCATAGGTCTACTGGTGAACTCCTGGCCTGCGTCACTCACTTGTGGAACAGAACAATTGAAAGTCATGGTGAATCCCATGTTGTTGCACTTGACATATCGAAAGCCTTCGACAGAGTGTGGCATGAGGCACTTCTGGTCAGGCTTGCTGCTCATGGACTACCACTTGGCCTGCGCCAGTGACTGAACAGCTTTTTGAACGACCATATTTACCGTATTTTCAATAAACGCTGGTATTTCTCAGGGATCTGTCCTATCTCCTATACTGTTTCTGCTGTACATCAACGAGCTGCTGGAAATGTCATCCAATCCAATTTACAGCTTAGCAGAGGACAGTACATTAATATCGTGCATGGAACCAGTCAAGCCTCTATCATCCCAGGATACGGTACGTCGGCGACAGCAACATGCCTCACAGATCAACGTAGATATCAAAACAATTCTTGAGTGGGGATTAGGAAATAAAGTACAGTTTAACGTACAGAAAACTCAGGAAACAACATTGACAAAGAAGTCTCACGTTGGCTCATCAACTGTGGAAATTACATCTTCTGGAATGATGACGTTGTCAGTATTGCTAAAGCGGCATCCCAGAAGCTTGGAGTTTTGTTCCGCTGTAGAAAGCTGTATACAGCAGAGCAACTACTGCTCTATAAGGCACAGATGCGACCATCGTTGGAGTATTGCTCCCATGTGTGGGGATGCGCCCCGAAGCACCCTCTAAAGCCTCTGGGCACTATTCAGAAGAAAGCAGTTACGATACGCCTAACCTCACAAAGGACCTCCACAATCTGGAACATCGAAGAAGTGTGGCTGACCTGTCCCTGTTTCACAGATTCTATCACCGAAGATGTTCGAGTGAGCTCTTCCAGATAATAACACCAAAGGCCGCCGAACGAGGACCACTAGAGAGGCTCTGTGAGCTCATCCCTACCAGGTCGAGGTCCCTACTCCCCCTACCAGTCTCCTCCAACATTCCTTCTTTTGGGGAACTTTGACGCCGTGGGATGAGCTACCGGGGAATATGTTTTCCGACGGCTACAACTGGCAGCGTTTCAAATCTAACGTACACCTGAACTTATCCGTTCGCCGTGCTTGTACAGCGCCATAGGCTTTCAGCCTTTGCGGGAGGCTGATCATAAAACAAAGAAGCAACAGACCTACATATACGAGGAGCCACTGCAATGGTTATCATATATAAAGAGAATGCAGCGTAGGGGAAGTCAAATAAGATACGATGGATACCTTTGTTGTTTTGCTACAGAGCTAGGAGAAACCAGTTATTATTATACCTTAATAAGGGTAACTTTTCTTGTTAGCCTTGTTTGTGTTTTGAGGTTTCTTGAACTCCTAAACTACATATACAGGGTTATTCACGTTATTCGACACGGAGCTTTATGGCTAAAGTATTTGATAAAAATTTCGAATGGATAGAGACCCATGAAGGCTACATTTTAAAAATATTTTCATGTTATATGGGGTGTCCCAAAAACACGTAATGTTATGTCTTTTACTTCCCACACCGATAGGTGAGGGGAGTATTGTGATCGCGAAAATTTTAGATTTTGAGATAATGTACTTTTTGGGCGTTTTATGATGCCGACATAACGAAAATCCACGTCACTCATTTCCGTCGGTCTGTCTGTCGGTCTGTCGGTCCGTCTGTCGGTCTGTCGGTCTGTCGGTCTGTCTGTCTGTTGGCGTTTTTCTAGCCTCCTAATCTCAGTAACGGCTGCATAGATTTCGATGAAATTTGGGTAGTGATATGGTGTAGGGTCGTAGTAGGTAATGTTGCTACAATTTTGAAAATCGGTGCATGGGCGGCGGAGTAATTAGCAAAAAACGAAAAATTTAAAATATGCCTCAAACTTTGTATTCGGTCGTTTTCTACTGTTATAGCCGTTATCTGCTTGCTTTCTGTTGTTCTAGGAGCTGTTTTCTGTTATTTTCAGTTGTATTCCGCTGTATTTAGTCGTTTTCTGTTGCTTAGCGCTGATATCTGCTTACTTTCTGTCGTTTTTAGCTGGATTTGACTCTATTCGGTTGTATTTGGTCATTTTCTACCGTTTACAGCTGTTATCTGCCTGCTTTTTGTTGTTTTTAGCTATTTTCTGTTCTTTTCTTGTTGTATATGTACTTTCATTATGTACTTTTACATAGTTATTTGCTTTGTCAATAAGACTTTTTATATATCTTTGGCAATAAAGCATGTTAACCAACCAACCAACTATTCGGCTGAATTTGGTCGTTTTCTATTGTTTAGCGCTGTTATCTGCCCGCTTTCTGTTGTTATGCTCTGTTTTCTGTTCTATTTGGTTGTACTCGGTCGCTTTCTAGCGTTTAAAGCCGTTATCTGCTTGCTTTCTGTCGTTTTGCGTTAGTTTTGACTCTATTCGGTTGTATTTGGTCGTTTTGTACCGTTTACAGTTGTTATCTGCTTGATTTCTGTTGTTTTTAGCTGTTTTCTGTCCTTTTCTTGTTGTATTCGGCTGCATTTAGTCGTTTTCTATTGTTTAGCGCTGTTATCTGCCTGCTTTCTGTTGTTATGCTCTGTTTTCTGTTCTATTTGGTTGTATTCGGTCGTTTTCTACCGTTTACAGCCGTTATCTGCTTGCTTTCTGTTGTTCTAAGAGCTGTTTTCTGTTATTTTCAGTTGTATTCCGCTGTGTTTAGTGGTTTTCTGTTATCTAGCGCTGTTATCTGCTTACTTTCTGTCGTTTTTAGCCGGATTTGGCTCTATTCGGTTGTATTTGGTCATTTTAGGTGTTTTAGGGGTTCCTGATCATTTTCTACTTTTTTTTGGGTGGGGGTGAAATTGGGGTGGTTGAGGGGTAGGGGGTTGTAAAGCTGAAAAATTTGTTGTACTCATAATAGGCTGTCCAATGACCTGAGAGAGAAAGGCCTAGCGCTATAATACACTTTTGTAGGCCCATCGGAACATTGCCTTTTGTATTACAGGAACCAAGGGACTTTGAGAATTTTCCGATGTATACATACGAGTATTGCTTTAGATCGTTCTGTATTTTATAATGTTGAAATTACTGAAGTGATGTTAATGAAATTTCGGCACAGTATTACTACTTTGGCGAGGAAGGAAAACGCGTCTGATTTTTAGAAATCGTCTCAGTGGCGGCGCAGCAATATTAAAAAAACTAAAAATATGAAAACAGCTCAAACTTCGTTTTTAGGCGTTCTAGGGGTTCCTGATCATTTTCTACTTTTTTTTGGGGTGGGGGTGAAATCCGGGTGGTTGGGGGGGGGGGGGGTGTGGGGGGTTGTAAATCTGAAAAATTTGTTGCACTCATAATGGACTGTCTACTGACCTGAGAGAGAAAGACCTAGCAGCATAATACACTTTTTTAGGTCCATCCGAACATTGCCTTGCCGATTACAGAAACCAAGGGACTTAGAATTTGTGGTGTATACAGACGAGTGTTGTTTTAGATCGATATATTATTATATTGCGTATCGCAAAAATTATTGAATTGATTTTAATGAAATTTTGACACAGTATTACTACCACGGCGAGGATAGAAAACGCGTATGTTTTGGAAAAAATCATGTCAGTGGCGGCGCAGCAATAATAAAAAAACAAAAAATATAAAAACATCTCAAACCGAGTCTCAAACTTTGTTTTTAGGCGTTTTAGGGGTTCCTGATCATTTTCTACTTTTTTGGTTGATGGTGAAATTGGGGCGGTTGGGGGGTGGGGTGTTGTAAAACTGAAAAAATTTGTTGTATTCATAATAGTTTGTCCATTGACCTGTTGAAAAAATACGTAGCGGCATATTACACTTTTTTAGGTCCATCTGAATATTGGCTTGCCTATTACAGAAACCAATTTTGTGATGTATACATACGAGTTTTGCTTTATTTCGTTCTATGTATTTTGCGTAAAGCGAAAATTATTGAATTGATTTTAATGAAATTTTGACACCGAATTTAGTACCGCGGCAAGAATGGAAAACGCGTCTGTCTTTGAAAAATCGTCAGTGGCGGCGCAGCAATAATAAAAAAACTAAAAATATAAAAACAGCTCAAACTTTGTTTCTAGATGGTTTGGAGGCTCCTGATCATTTCGCATCGTTCAGTTGAAGCATGCAGAAAAAAAAAATGTGGCATCCTACTTCTAAGGAGGGAGACGCAAGAAACTATTTACGAGAGGTTTTTGTGTTGGATGTTTTTTTGCGAGCGGCTGGGCGATGATTTGGTTGCACGGGATTTCAAACTATAGCTTCATGCAATGGGAAAATAATAAAATGGTATCATCATTATGTGTGGGAAGTACTGAGTCAATCAACTTGACTCCATTTTTTTAAATGGAACACACCGTATATTATTGCATATTCACTATTCAGATTCCTTGGTGAATTCTAGTGTGACTTTATGTATCATACGTGGGGCTTGAAGCCAACCGTTTAGGTGTAAATCACCATTTTCGGTATAAGTAGATATCAGGAAAAAATTGAATATCGCAGAGATTATAAAATTTGGAAGGCTGTGTCTTTGCCGTATTACTAAGCATAAAATGAGCCAGCCTTGGTGAGACTGTGAAATTTACATTACGTTCATGCTTGGAGAAATCGGTCGATGAATTAAGGAAACTTCGATCAGCGATAAATTGATTTTTTCAAATAGGAATGCCTACTTTTTTTTATACGGTTAAACGTAGAATTTGATAACCTTTATCACGATATAAGGTTGTAAATATCAATCTCTGGTAGTTTTCATTTGATTTTAAATTTTTAAACAAATCGGCGTTTTTCAATTTTCCTACCTATAAGCAACGTAGCAGGCCATGAAATATAACAAAAACATGTTAATTCAGATGGAAGAAAACAAGTAACTTAGAAAAAAGATACAGATGAAATAGATTAAAGAGACAAGATGATAAAAATTCCTTACAACAACTCAACTCTCCCAGAAACAACTGCGATGACATCGCTAAGGTCAAAGAGAAGCTGGAGTATGGCACTAATAGATATTTTTTACAGTCTACTGGCTACCGCAATTCACTAGAGGTTCCAAGACAATTAAAAACCCTGATATGAAACAAGCACAACCAGCGACTGTTGCTCCAGCACGCAGTTATCAATCATCATGTACAAAATCTGACAGTGTTGTCCAAATAATGTAATAAAGATCAGCAACATTTTCACTTATCTTAATTCAGTATGCTTATACTGATCCAACACCATCATAAATAGATGAAAAGGTATATGACACTTTGAAAAATACAGATGTTGATGAAGACAGAATAATTTTTATTTTCGTTTTTATTTATTCATTTCAACAGAATCTATCTAGCTCAAAATGTTGCAAAGAGACTGAGCATACAAACCACTATAAAACTTGCCCATAGTCTCAGCTTCTCAAAAAGGAAAAAATGTCGGACTGAAAACCTACATTCAGGAGCATAGCCAAGATTTCGATTTGGGGGTCTGGGTCTAGTGGTTAGGTCATGAATCACCTATTATCCTTATGGTGATAAATATTTTTCTGGAGGGACTTAATACACCATAAAGGTAGCCAAAATAATTCGAGGGATTGCAGGGCTTGACCCTTCTGGTTATACAGGGAATTTGGTGAACACATTTGGTGATGATTTTTGAAAAACCTCTCCGTTTCAAAGATATAGGGTGACAAAAAATTGCGACAGCTACATTTTGTTATAAAAAATCACACAGTTAGCTGTCCAATCTACAATAAATGTTCAACATGACCTCTACCAGCTTAGATACAAGCAGGCAATTTTCTCATCAGTAATTGCCGTACCCTATCAAACACACCAGGTCCGTTCTGAATAGCAATTATGCGATTTTGCAAATCGTCTAAAGTTTCCAATGGAGCAGCATAAACTAGTGACTTCTTACTTGAAATTCCAGTCAGAGGTACTTTTGACTTGAGTTTTGACAGAATTGCATACTTTTTTATAACACTAAACGTGAAATTTTATTATGAAAATAATAAACTGCCTACAACATTGTCTAGTAGTATTCGTTTCATTTCAAAATGTTTAATGGTTTTGGGAATTGCCAATCTCTAGTACATTGCAGTAGCTAGTAGGCCGTGAAAAAATCCATTTCTGCCATACTCCAGCTTCTCTTTGACCAAAAATATGTTCCCGCCGTTGTTTTTAGTTAAACTTTGTTTGGTATGAGTAATTTTTATAATCTTGTCCCTTTAGTCTAGTTCGTGTATATTTTTCCGCTAAGTTAGTTGTTTTCTTCTACCTGAACAGGTTTTTGTTTATATTTTATGGTCTGCTAGGTTGCTTACAGGTTGTGAAAATCGACACACACCGATTTGGTTGAAATTCTGAAATTAAATAAAAACTGGCGGAGAATGATATTCACAACCTTATATCATTAGAAAGGTTATCAAATTCTACACTTAATGGGATAAAAAAAATTAGGCATTCCCATTTGAAAAAATCAAGCTATCGCTGATCGAAATTTTCTTAATTAATCGACCGATTTCTCCAAGCATAAACGTAATTTAAATTTTGTAGTCTCATCAAGGATGGCGTATTCTATGCTTAGTAATACGGCAAAGCCGCAGCCAAATTTTATTATCTCTGCGATATTCAATTTTTTCCTGATATCTACTTATACCGAAAATGGTGATTTACACCTAAACGGTTGGCTTTAAGTCCCATGTATGATGCATAAGGTCACACTAGAATTCACCAGGGAATCTGAATATGCAATAATATGCGGGGTGTTCCATTTAAAAAAACATAACTTTGATACATTTCGTGTTTTTGGGACACCCTGTATAAAACGAAAATATTTTTAAAATGTAGCCTTTATGGGTCTCTATCCATCCAAAATTTCTATTTTATTTTTTATCAAATACTTTAGCCATAATGCTCCGTGTCGGATAACGTGAATAACCCTGTATAGTAATCTGACGTATAGGATAAATAAATGTTTGTGCCGTTTCCAAACCTGTACTTCTTCGTTCTCTTCTTGCATTGCATAGTTGATTTCCTTTGCTTCTTTGCATTAGCCTTAACGTTTCTGATCAGATCTTTGTTGAAGCTGTCATTGTTAAAACCTCATACATTAAACTGTTACTAACACTTCGTTCTCCCAAAGTAATTGGTTTCTTGTGAACTGAAATCTCACCCTGGAGTGTACCAACCATATTTCGCCACAATCGTGGATCAACTTTATATAGACAGATTGGATTACTTTTGTACTTTACCTGTTTTGTAGCTCTAATTGTCTAGCTCTACCACAAATATCCGTAATTCGGTCGACTAAAAATTGAGTGACTACCTTCTTTTTGGGTAGTATTGGGTTACACAGTTACAAAGATATCTACATGGAACGCCTTTGTTTTCATGAACTCTAGAGAAGGCCCCACTACTGCTACGGCTCGTATTCTCATAGGTAAAGAACAAGTCCAGTCCTACATAAGGAATCCGTTCTTGTTATCTGAATTTTCAGGTACGGTAGAGGCGAACCATTTCATATATGTTATATGTTACCTAAGCCTGGAGGAAAACCCATAGGTAGATGCTCTTCTTGCAAGGCATCGATTTATCTATATTCAAAAATACGATACAAAATAAGTTCTAAAGCGTGTGAACCGTTAGAGAGAGCGTAAATAAAATCAAAATATTTTTTAAATTGTCGTATGACTTTGCCGTTGCTGAAAGTCTACTGCTTTTTTCATATTCAGTTAATAGTTGACATTGACAAGTTGGACGACAAAACCGGTAAATGTATACAAAGATGTGGTCAAGAAATGATTTTATTTTGATTTTTGTCTTTTATTGTTATTGCATATTTATATTTTAAATATTCTACAGGGTTATTCACGTTATTCGACACGGAGCATTATGGCTAAAGTATTTGATAAAAAGTAAAATAATAATTTGGAATGGATAGAGACCCATAAAGGCTACATTTTAAAAATATTTTTATGTTATACAGGGTGCCCCAAAAGCACGAAATGTATCAAAGTTATGTTTTTTTAAATGGAATACCCCGTATATTATTGCATATTCAGATTCCTTGGTGAATTCTAGTGTGACTTTATGTATCATACATGGTATCTAAAGCGAACCGTTAGGGTGTAAATCACCATTTTTGGTATAAGTAGATATCAGGAAAAAATTGAATATCGCAGAGATTACAAAATATGGAAGGCTGTGACTTTGCCGTATTACTAAGCATAAAATGCGTCAGCTTTGATGAGACTGTCAAATTTAAACTACGTTTATGCTTGGAGAAATCGGTCGATGACTTAAGGAAACTTCGATCAGCGATAACTTGATTTTTTCAAATGGGAATGCCTAATTTTTTTTATACGGTTAAACGTAGAATTTGATAAGCTTTCTAACGATATAAGGTTGTGAATACCAATCTCTCGTAGTTTTCATTTGATTTTAAATTTTCAAACAAATCGGCGATTTTCAATTTTCCTACCTATAAGCAACGTAGCAGGCCATGAAATATAAACAAAAATCTGTTCAGCTAGAAGAAAGCAACTGACTTAGCTGAAAAATACACACTAACTAGACTAAAGGGACAAGATTATAAAAAGTCCTTACAACAAATCAACTCTCCCAGAAACAACTGCGATAACATCTCTAAGGTCAAAGAGAAGCTGGAGTATGGCAGTAGTAAATATTTTTACTGTCTACTGGCTACCGCAATTTACTAGAGGTTAAAAATTTCCAAGGCAATCAAAAACCCTCATATGAAACAGAAACAACCAGCGACTGTTGCTCCAGCACGCAACTATCAATCATATGTAATGGTGTAAAAGAGTACTTAATTTGCGTCGAAGTCGATACCTCTGACTGGAGCCCTTCTATTTTTCAATATCTATTAGCAATATTGCACAAAAGGAATACTGACAAATCAGATTTAAATTTTCCGCCATTTAAGTTATGTTTTATAATTTGAACAAATTTTAATTCATTCTTCATTTTCTGCGACCTTGCTAATAGGTACTGAAGAATTTTCAAAACTCCAGTCAGTGGTACTTTTGACTTGAGTTTTGACAGAATTGCATACTTTTTTATATCATTAAATGTGAAATTTTATTATGAAAATAATAAACTGCTTACAACGTTCTGTAGTAGTTTTTACTTTATTTCAAAATTTTTAATGGTTTTGGAAATTGCCAATCTCTAGTACATTGCAGTAGCTAGTAGGCCGTGAAAAAATCCATTTCTGCCATACTCCAGCTTCTCTTTGACCAAAGATATGTTACCGCCGTTGTTTCTGGTTGGACTTTTTTTGTTGTGAGTAATTTTTATAATTTGGTCCCTTTAGTCTAGTTCGTGTGTATTCTTCAGCTAAGTTAGTTGTTTTCTTCTACCTGAACAGGTTTTTGTTTATATTTCATGGCCTGCTACGTTGGTTATAGGTAGGCAAATTGAAATCGCCGATTTGTTTGAAAATTTAAAATTAAATGAAAACTACGAGAGATTGGTATTCACAACCTTACATCGTTAGAAAGCTTATCAAATTCTACGTTTAACCGTATAAAAAAAATTAGGCATTCCCATTTGAAAAAATCAAGTTATCGCTGATCGAAGTTTCCTTAATTCATCGACCGATTTCTCCAAGCATAAACGTAATTTAAATTTGACAGTCTGATCAAAGCTGATGCATTTTATGCTTAGTAATACGGCAAAGTCACAGCCTTCCATATTTTGTAATCTCTGCGATATTCAATTTTTTCCTGATATCTACTTATACCGAAAATGGTGATTTACACCCTAACGGTTCACTTTAGGTACCATATATGATACATAAAGTCACACTAGAATTCACCAAGGAATCTGAATATGCAATAATATACGGGGTATTCCATTTAAAAAAACATAACTTTGAAACATTTCGTGCTTTTGGGACACCCTGTATAACATGAAAATATTTTTAAAATGTAGCCTTTATGGGTCTCTATCCATCCCAAATTATTATTTTATTTTTTATTGAATACTTTAGCCATAATGCTCCGTGTCGAATAACGTGAATAACCCTGTATATATACTGATAATCTAGAATGCCATTCTGTAATTTTCCGACAAGTTGTTTAACCAACTTTGCAATAATTTAATGACCTGCAAAAAGGGTGCTTACGAATTTTGACTGACAAAGTAGTGGAGTATGTGGCTCTAGGGCATATACAAAATAATCATAAGAAGATGTTATTAAGTATTACAAGAGATCTCGGACTAAATGAAATATTATAATGTGATACAGAGTCCTTTGATACATAGTTTAAACCATACTCTGAATGTGCTAGCACAGCAGAGGAAGTGGTAAACATGAGCGGGGTTAAGTAATAATAATGCTTTTGCCTGAATTTGCGTCGGTACGCTTGAACTACGCACGCCATTGGCTGACGTTCTCAGCGTCTCAGAATTAATTAATTCACTTTTAATACTCAAATAATTCCGATAAAGTTAAACATTCATCAGACGCGCCAAGACCTTCTCTCTTACTCTAATGGATTACCATATTCGCGCAGACAGCTTCTCATTAAGCTTTAGATATTAATTCGTGGAGCTTGAGGCTGCTTCTGAGATATACTACGTAGATACATCTCTCCAGAATTTAATAAGATATGATGCTTTTAGACCATACCGTAGTTGTTGTAAGAGGGTTTAAGCTAATGATGGACATAATTATTATGAACAAATCATTCTCCCAATATAATATACCCACTTAAGATTACTAAAGTTTCTGAAAAACATTAATTGAAAAATTCGATATGTATGGCAAAGATTATATCGGTAAGTCTTCAAGGCCTCTGGAATCAAGGAACATAATAACGACACAACAAGAGCGAAATATCATCAGCAATTAGTGAACACGTTTGGAAGTCAGGACACAGTGTAAAATGGGATCAAGTTCCTATACTACACAAGAACGGCAACTATTGGCACAAAAATGTAAAAAACAATAACAATACATATTTTTTTTGGTAAATTTCTCGAAAACTATTTGAAAGCACCGACTTCAGGTTCAGAAAACAGAATCGTTGTCAATACATCATGGAATTTGAAAGGATAATTAAATTTAGAATAACATATCTTAAGCCCATCGGCAGTTATAAATCTTACTAGAGATCAGGTACATATAACTCATGAAATATGGTGAAACTACATGAAACATGTTCCTAATAAAAGCAGACATAATCTTTAAATACACAACCGAATGAAATTATTATCAACCTGAATGATAGCGACTCATCTTCTGAATGTGATTTTGACTTGTTAATGTCTTACTCATTTTTGATTTTAATTCTTAAATAATATTGTTAGAATGGTATTTATTGTACATATCTATTAAAAATCAAATAGGCAACCACGTTTGGTTTTCTTCTTCAATGTTAGTGCGGCCCCGTATGGTTCTGTCCTCAACAATTGGCACGTAACACTGCTTTGTATAATAAATGTTACTGGAGCTTTTGTTGTTGTTGCTGTTGTTATCTTTGAGAGAAAAGTATTTGTTGTAGATCTGTCTGCCTGTTGGCGTTCTTCTAGCCTCGTAATCTCGGTAACCGCTGCATGGATTGTGATGAAATTTGGACAGCGACATGTTGTAGGAAATCAATGGATGGCTGGCGGAGTAATTAGCAAAAAATCAATAATTTCAGACATTCCTCAAAATTCGATTCTGGGCGTTTTAGGGGTTCCTGATCATTTTCTACTTTTCTTTGAGTGGAGTGAAATTGGAGTGGTCGGAGGGTGGGTGGTTGTAACACTGAACAATTTGTGTATTTATAGTAGGCGATCCATTGTCTTGTGAAAAAAAGACCTAGTGGTATAATACACTTTTTTAGGTCCATCGGAATATTGCCTTGCCTATAACAGAAAGCAAAAGACTTTTCTGATGTATACATACGTGTATTGCTTTAGCTCGTCCTGTATTGTGTAACGTCGAAACTATTGAGCTGATTTTCAATAAATTTTGGCACAGTATAATTACCGTGGCGGGTATAGAAAACGCGTATGGTATTTAGAAATCGGGGCGGCTCAGAAGTAATCAAAAAAACTAAAAATATAAAACAGCTCAAACCTCGTTTTTAGGCATTTTAGGGTTTCCTGATCACTTTTTACTTTGTCTATTAGAATGAAATTATGGTGGTTTGGGGAGGGTTGTGTAAAACTAAAAAAATGTTGTTTCATAATAGGCTATCCATTGATCTATGAAAGACAGACCTAGCGGCATGACACACTTTTTTTGCAGGCTCGCGGTCAATGATTTGGTCGCAAGGAGATCTCAAACTATAGCTTCATGCCTTGGGAAAATAATAAACTGGTACCACTGTAATATGTGGGTAGTACTGAGCCAATCAACTTAACTTAATTTTTTACAATAGATGGATCAGCGAATTAGACAGGTATCGATATTTAGTTTGTTCATGTGTAGTCTTTTTGTTTTTATTATATGCAATTACTATTTTACATATCTCCTTATTTTTAAACTACACGTATAACTTATACCATCAAACAGACAAGCTTATGTTAAACATACGAATAAATAGATATAGTTTGTTTTATTAATAACTGATTAGCTCCGTTACCGACTGAAGGCGAAAAGTCTGCGTAGTCCAAATACAACAACAAACTTCCGTGAGTAGTCAATTAAGCATAAAAGCGTTGGCAGCCTTAACCTTGTAACGGGATCGGAGTTCGCTTAAACGCGCTTGTAAGTAGATTAGGGCCGGAGACGCAGACGGGGGCGGCGGTGTTTCCCTTCAGAGGAAGGAAGCGGCAAACGCGGCGGCGGCGGCGGCGGCGGCGGCATGCAGATCGTCTGGCGAGAAACCCAGTTTCTTACTTCCGGTCGAGCAAATACGTCCGCTGGCTGGCTGGCTGGCCGACAGCGGGTCGAAAAGAGCGAAAGAGGACGCAGACATCCGGATCTCTTTGGTGGGGTGCCACAGGTGTGAGAGGAAAGTGAATGAGGGTTGCCTCGATCACTCTACACTTGTTTCTGTGGTTGAACTCCTGACAGAAGTTCCATAGCTAGATTCTGGCTGCCAGGATGCTCCGAGCGTTAAATATGTCAGAAATAAAAAAGTGGCGTATTTATGATTTCAGTTTCTGGGATCGAATGTTGAAAAACCTATGCCACTAGATCACTTCACACTTGCTTCTGCGGTAGCACTAATAGGACAAACTCCTGAGCTGGAGTATTTACCCATACAGACTCTAAGATCAACCATAAGTGTCAAAATGCTTCAAGCGTCATGTCACATTGAGGTGTTTTTCGGAAAAAACTCATTCGCCGAAACTTGACTAATGGCATCACGGCTTTTCTAACATCCATATACATGTGTACAAATTATCAACTCTCGTAAAAATGTTACAGGTTTCGTACTATTTATAGAGAAAAATTGCCTTGCCCTTCTAAAAACACCATAAGTTCATATTTTTCACCTAAAAAAGTCACTTGTGCATAGCATACAGGGTGTTCATTGGAAAACTTCCCACCCCGGATCTCTCGAAAACCGCTGATTAAAAGAAAAAACGCCTAGACGTCAAAAGGTTTGTCAAAGAGGCCAACTTTTAACCAAAAACTACTTCACCGACTGTCCGACAGAACGATAGACCGACAGAAATGAGGGACGTGGATTTTTGTTATTGTAGACATCATAAAACGCCTAAAAAGTGGATTATCTCAAAATGTTTGCGTTCACCTGTCGGTGTGGGAAGTAAAACAGACAAAAGTGTTGAAACTTGAAAGTACTACAGATGTACGTTTATCAAAGATAGTTATAGTGGTGGATGGCGTTCATCACTAGTAGATCCAAAAGTATTGATTTTATTAAAATTAAATTAGCTCAAATCATGGATATGATCTGCCAGCTCCGATAAATAAAAAATTAGCTCTAGCAAAACTTGTACCTCTTCTATACAGGGTGTCCATTTAGTGCCTAATTCTTTGATATCTTGCAAGGTGTACCTTGAAGAAGAAAATGTCAAATACAGAAGTTATTTGGCCGCTCAAGACGGATATCCTAAAAATGTGTTGAAATTTGCAGGGTGTTACGAGAGACCAGGATAGTGATCAACCTGAATTTTTTATATGGAACCATAACCTTTTTTTAATGTCGTTTAGGCTCCATCATTGAACTATATTGAAGCCTAAGATATTTCCGGGATCGATCGCGATATGGCCAAGTTTTAATTTATTTTCAATTAATTGCTGGATTTGCAAGGTCGCAAATAATACATCTAAATTAATATATTCGTTTAACTTTTCTTAATAATATTATACAGGTAGTGACCTGAATGCTATTATTTTGGATGTTACTGTGTGCGCCTACAGGGCGTTTTCGGAATAATTTTAAATTATGGTACATAATTTGAAAGTCATCTAACTCACTTTTTTTAAATGTAACCCACTATACGTTTTTCTATAATCGAAGTATCTAGTAATACCCTATCTTGTCTTGAAATATTTTTTTTTCGAGTTTGAGGCGTTGCCAAGTTATTTTCCGTTGCGAGCGCGATCGACATTTCATTACGTTAATAACGTAACTACAAGAACTGTGTCCTTTACAGCTATTTGCAGGTCAGTAAAACTCTTTTTTGAGAGCTGCTCAAAAAAGTAATTTATTTCTGTCACCCATCCTGGTCAGTCACGCAGAATCTAACTTGAAAAAGCAACATGTCTTATTAACACAACTTTTGGGTATCATACCTGTGTGTAAAAGCAAACAACGATATATGAGGCGTCTAGGCATGAAGCCTAATCTGATATGTTCCATTACTATCTTGAATCATTAGCATATCCCTGGACTTATTTCCCATTCCGCCAACACAATAGAATAAAAGTTCTTTCTTTTCCACGCGAAAGCTTCTGGAATTAAAATATTTACATCTCATCTGTGCTGATTACATTTCCAATTCTGAAATTAATTTCGCTCTGGTAAAATGCAAAATCGCGAGCATTCTCGAGAGTACTCAAAACGAAGGAAATTATCAGGGGAGACAGTGAGGGCCCCATAGCGGCAGCCGCAGTTGGCTTTGTCTGCTTTCGATCATCGAAGCAGCCGGAAATGACGTATTTTAATGCGACAAAGTTTTAATTCACCCACAGAGAAGATGGAGGAGAGAGATTGGAAATAAAATCACCCTCCATTATTGAGATTTTGAATTCTACACCTTCTTCAGTTGGAGTGGCAGATTTTTTTTATACAAGACTTGTTCAAACCACTGCCGATAGGGATATTACATGTCGTTCATGAATTATTTTTAGTAGAGCCGCCAATACAGGATGTTTTCAATGTTGGTACGTTCCTTTTCAGAAATAACAGCCTTTGAAACGACAACTAGTAGAAGATCCGACTATAAAACGAGTTTCACCGAACTGGTTAATGGATGAAAAGCATTTTGTATTAAATTTAATACGTTAAAAAACAAATCGCGAGTGGGTTGGCTGAAAAATCTCAGTCCAGGATATGATCAACTAAATATTGAAAAATTAATTTTTTTAAACATTTCACCGGTTTGGTTAATAGACAAATAACATACCTATCGAAAGTATGAAGCCCATAGAATATGCAAATGTTAGGTTGGCTACGTTTCTCCCGTATAGGGTAAGCAGGTATAAACAAAAAAAAATCAATAATATTGATTTGCACCGGCGTGGTTAATGCATGAAACTTATATCAAAATAAAGATAATTTTATTGCAAACACGTCGATATAGGGTTGTCTGCAAAAAACAAAAAAACAGTCTGGAATTCCGGTTGTTGAATTTTAAAGATCAAAATATTGCTGCCAGTGAATACGTGCGCCAGAGAGGTCCGAGCGAACTATCCCGTGTATTAACAAAGGACGCAGCGTAGCAGCTGCGTGTAGCTCGGCCATTGAATGAAAGAGAGTGCGCATGTCATGTGTCCGCACCGACTGTCCGTGAAATTGAAAAGGATAGCGATACACTCGTAAATGCTGTGCATCATTGTATTGGAACAGTTTGCACTTTGCCTCATTCTTCTGAATTGAAAAAGCGTGCTACTATTACTATACTGATTGTTGTATTGTTGTTATTTATAAACCTTGAATTGTGATAAAAAATGGCTAAAAAGTGTTTTCTATGCAATTCGGACGATGATGTTCTTGATTTTAACGATGAAACATATAAAAACTGTTCGTTGAAATTAAATTTTCGTAAAGAGAAAAATTTTAAATACAGTAGCGTTGAGTTAACCAATGCATCACTCGATTTTGTAGGTTATCATATCACGTGCTACAAAAAAGTGACTGCTTTGGGTAAAAAATATAATGAAGAGTGTAATAACTTTCTTGGTGAGTATACAGTAAGTGCATAATGATTTAACCTTCAAAACTCTCTTAGTAAATACATCTTCTAAATTTTTTTAATTGTGAAATACGGACATGGAATATTAATAAATTTATACATTTTAGATTATGCTTTATTCAAATAAATCATTTCAATTTAACGGACACATGACATGCGCACTCTCTTTCATTCAATGGCTACACGCAGCTGCTATGCTGCGTCCTTTGTTAATACACGGGATAGTTCGCTCGGACCTCTTTGGCGCACGTTTTCACTGGCAGCAATATTTTGATCTTTAAAATTCGACAACCGGAATTCCAGACTGATTTTTTGCAGACAACCCTATATCGACGTGTTTGAAATAAAATTATCTTTATTTCGATATAAGTTTCATGAATTAACCACACCGGTGCAAATTACTATTATTGATTTACCTGTTTATACCTGTCTGACCTATAGTTGGGACGGGAAAAACGTAGCTAACCCAACGTTTGCATATTCTATGGGCTTGATACTTTCGATTGGTATGTGATTTGTCTATTAACCAAACCAGTGAAATGTTTAAAAAAAATTAATTTTTCAATATTTAATTAATCACATCCTGGACTGAAATTTTTCAGTCAACCCACTCGCGATATGTTTTTTTACATGTTAAATTTAATATAAAATGCTTTTCATCCATTAACCAGTTCGGTGAAGGTCGTTTTATATTCGGATCTTAGACTAAAAGCTAATGTAAGGTGAATAAGCAACCGAAGAATAAAAAAAAAGTAAAAAATATACTTACTTTTCGTTCGCTGCGAAATTTTGGATGCGGTTCTTTCACATGAGTCTTACAAATATGGTTCCAAGTTCGCGAAGCGAGAAGGAAAATTCAAGGATTTCTTCTTCAACTTGGACCAGTTAAGGTTATCTAGGTCCTCCAGCATGCCCATTATGATGTGAATACAAATACTCTGTGTCTCTAGCTCTTTGCACGAGATGGAGAAATCGACGGGGGCAGGGTGAATACGGTCAGGGAAACGATCAGCACACACTCGCGAGGTTTGAGAGGCATTTTGACCACATTCACATACACTAAAATCATATCCACCAGTTCATTATTGGTTATGCCGGTTGCAATATCTCTGTTGTTGTTAAAGACTGATGTAGCACGCGTGGCACCGCCAGAAAAAAATCCAGGGGGGGGGCAAAAGAATATTTCTTGACATGATTTTTTTTCTGTATTTAAACAGAAACTAACATAGAACATATGCAAAATAAAAGAGGTAAACATCTTAAAAAAAGAAATGCATGAAAAATAGGATTGCACCCATACTCAGTACAGTATTTAAATTAAAAAAAAATAAAAGAACAAAAATAATAAAAGAACAAGAAAAGATACATCTGAAAAAATAACTAACTATAAAACATAAATCTGCATTTTGTATTCACTGTTAGAAAAAGAGACTAGGGAAGTTATTCGAAATTGAAATTTGTTAAAAAATTGTGTTTTATCACAGTCAATTTTTTTCTGCGAAAGCTGAGTATACATAAACCAGTCAATCGATTTTCGCTCATTGTTGACCTCAAGCAAGTGTTGACCCTCCTTAGCGTACTGAATGAACGTTCAACGAAACAAGTCGTAGATGGCAAAGAGAGGAAAATTTTAATTGCGCTCACAGGAGGAGGGAAAAGTAACAGTTTCTATGTATGTATGTATGTTAGATTTGATTTGCCCAGGAGGGGGGGGGGCGAGTGCCCTCCCTTGCCCCCCTTGGCGGCGCCCATGGTAGCACGTCACATCTATGCTCCGCTCCGTTGTAAACTGGATTTTTTGTTTTTTGCTGCTACGAAAATCTATGTTCCGCTCCACTGTAAGCCGGGTTTTTTCGTGTTTTGCCTGTTCTCATCTAATCGGACAGTGACGGAATTAGCAATGAGTATTTCATTATCGGTCAATATCTTGATATTCCTAACATTTCGATTATATCTTACTGGGAAAAATCACTTCTTTTGGCGAGTACTATATGTGCACTTTGAAGAAAATTCCCGACTTAGAGAACACCCTGTATAATTTATTAACAAAGTACAAGTAAGTCCAGTGCGATAAATAGAATGTGACAAATAATAGTTTAGGAATTAAATATATGTTTTTTAGAAGATCGAATAAAAAATGCCGTCAAGTGGTTTGACTCATTGAGGACCAGTTTTTCAATGTCCAGTTAAATATTTATCTGCAACTGTTAGATAACTTGTTTAAACAATTGAAGGCCAAACTTACGAATTCACGTAAATCTTATCTGACAGTTGTATCCATAGCAGCGCTATCTGGCAGACACCTATCTGACACTTTAACTGGACATTGAGAAACCGGCCCTGATTCACACACATTTTCGGTACTAGCAACAATTTCAAAGTTACCAAATCCTCATCTTCCAATCTCATCCTAATTTCATCTTCTTATCTGGGCCACTATCAGTGAAAATAATACATAATCAAATACTAACGAACAAGCCTGCTTACGATGTTACCACAAGACCACTATACTATAATCCTACACTAGTTCAAGGAGTATCACTGAAAATTATGATCGCAAAATGTAAAACATAAATAATGTAAATACGCGAACAAGTATAGGATTTTATGCGGTAACGATGTTATGACCTATTATAGATCAATACTAACCATACAGGAGAAGTATACTTGGATGTCAAGCAAGACAAGCTAGTAGTATCCAACTTACAGGTTACAGAATGTATCAAAAACCACAGATATTATGCGTATATGCCTCTAGGCAACATTATCGCGACGGTCGCTTGTTCTTCATTCCAGAGAATCAAGCTGGACGTACTTTTCATCTTTTTACTTCACAGCTAAATACACATCACACATCACTCATTTCCGTCGGTCTGTCTGTTTGTCTGCTGTGGGGTCGTATAATTTTGAAAATTGGTGTACAGGCGGCAGAGCTATTAGCAAAAAAAAACAACAAAAATCAGACATTCCTCAAAATTTTAGGGGTTCCTGGCCATTTTCTACTTTTTTTTTGGTGGGCATGAAATTGGGGTATTTGGGGGGTGTGGGGTGTTGTAAAACAAACAAATTATATTTGTGGGATAATTTGATATGTACAACTGTATTATATTGTATTATAATCATATAGCGTGTAACTTGTAAACTACGAACGTGTTTGTGATGGAATTATGATACCGTATTACTATGGCGGAGGAAATGGTAACAGTTAATCGTCGTTAGAACTCTTGTCAGTGGCGGAGGAGAAATCAGCAAAAGACGAAAAATTTCCAAATTGCTAAAACTTCGTGGTTAGTGTTTCAGAGGTTTGCTTTTTTGATGAGGATAGTATAGGGATAGAGGAACTGTAAATTTTTTGTTAGCACCGATAAAATATGTGAGTAATATTGAGTCAAGGCACCTGACGCTATTTTTTTAAGGGTAAATAATACAAAAAAAAAATTGGCGTTATTCTCATTTTCACAACAAATTTTTCGTAATTACAATACTTCTTGAATATGTTAGAGCATAAAATAGAAGAGAAACACGACACCCTATACATTAAAAAAGTCCAGCAGCCCTCAACTGTATGAACCACCGACGGCACCGACCGACCTCCCGACCCTTATGCGTTGACGACATTTGAGTAAACAGAGGGGATCGCAATGAATCGGTATACATGTAGTATTAAAATGCATTTCAATTTCAATTTTAATGGTAGCGTGCGAACATCTGCACCTATTGATAGAGAATCATAGCAGCGCTGCGCCGCGCCGTATCAAACAAGTTGTTGACTTGTTAGATCACTATTGTAGACGGAAAAGAGGGGGACACTGCCTTGTCTGATAGGTGACTATATTTCTGTAGTCTCATAAGTTGTTAAGCAGGTAGTGTCGATCTTAATATACAAATGATTTTCCTGTAGAGAATATGAATTATGTTAAACGTTATAGAAAATGGGGTAAACCTAAATGACTTAGTTTTAAGTTAATGGTTTTCAGATTACAGGTAAAAAAGTGTATTTAATATATGCCGCAAAATGCTCTCACGCTCAAACTTACCTAACTTTAACGTCACAAATACCCCATTCAGCTAAACTGCCGCCAGAGAGCAAGAGTTATGTCAGTATTACTAAGCTAGACTGGTTTATTTCATGGGGACGGCTAAGCTAACAATTTTAATTTTGTTTGACACTATCATCAGGCATTGACTAACTGAACACTAATGGCAACTGTGTCTACTAAAAAAATGCATCTGTCACCTTAAGGTAATGTAGCAAAAGAAACAATTTCATAACATAACGCGGTGTACAATACTTAAAATTAAAAAAATGTAGTCAAGTCGACTGACTCAGTACTTCCCACACATTCCGATGATACTAGTTTCATTATTTTCCCACAGCATGAAACTATAGTCTAGATGCCCCTGCAATCAAATCATCGCTCGCCCGACCGCAAAAAAGTGTTTTATTCTACTAGGTGCTTCTTTCACAGGTCAATGGACAATATATCATGAATACAACAAATTTTTGGGTTTTACAAACCCCCACCCCCGAACCACCCCAATTTCACCCCCAACCAAAATTTTTTTTAAAATGATCAGGAACCCCTAAAACGTCTAAAACGAAGTTTGAGGTGTTTTTTATATTCCTAGTTTTTTATTTGCCGCGCCGCCACTGAAATGATTTCTAAAAACCATACGCGCTTTCCATACTAGTCGCGGTAATAAATCCGTGTCAAAATGTCATTAAAGTCAATTCAGAAGTTTCCACACCATACAAAACGATCGAAAGTAATACTCGTATGTATTTTGTATGCATCAGAAAGTTCAAGTCCCTTGGTTTCTGTAATCGGCAAGGCAATGTTCGGATGGACCTAAAAAAGTGTATTACGTCGCTAGGTCTTTCTCTCTCAGGTCAGTAGACAGCCCATTATGAGTATAATAAATTTTTCAGATTTACAACCTCCCACCCCTCCTACCACCCTAATTTCACCCCCACCCCAAAAAAAAGTAGAAAATGATCAGGAACCCCTAAAACGCCTAAAAACAAAGTTTGAGCTGATTTCATATTTTTAGTTTTTTTAATATTGCTGCGCCGCCACTGAGACGATTTCTAAAAATCAGACGCGTTTTCCATCCTCGCCAAAGTAGTAATACTGTGCCAAAATTTCATTAACATCAATTCAGTAATTTCAACATTATAAAATACAGAACGATCTAAAGCAATACTCCTATGTATACATCGGAAAATTCTCTAAGTCCCTTGGTTCCTGTAATACACAAGGCAATGTTCGGATGGTCCTAAAAAGTGTATTATACCACTAGGTCTTTCTCTTTCAGGTCAGTAGACAGCCTATTATGAGTACAACAAATTTTTCAGCCTTACAACCCCCCACCCCCCAACCACCCCAATTTCACCCCCACCCAAGAAAAAGTAGAAAATGATCAGGAACCCCTAAAACACCTAAAAACGAAGTTTGAGGCATATTTGAAATTTTTCGTTTTTTACTAATTACTCCGCCGCCCATGCACCGATTTTCAAAATTGTAGCAACATTACCTACTACGGCCCTACACCATACCACTACCCAAATTTCATCAAAATCTATGCAGCGGTTACTGAGATTAGGAGGCTAGAAAAACGCCAACAGACAGACAGACAGACAGACAGACCGACAGACAGACCGACAGACAGACCGACAGACAGACCGACAGACAGACCGACAGACAGACCGACAGACAGACCGACAGACAGACCGACAGACAGACCGATAGACAGACCGACGGAAATGAGTGACGTGGATTTTCGTTATGTAGGCATCATAAAACGCCCAAAAAGTATATTATCTCAAAATCGAAAATTTTCGCGATCACAATACTCCCCTCACCTATCGGTGTGGGAAGTAAAAAGGTTAAGTAAAGATGAATAAAATGATTTACGATTTGATACATAACAGCTTAATAACTATTGCATAATACATTAAAGATATATAAATACACAGATAAAATTACTTGAAAAAGGAATAAAAAAGAAATTGGGAAAAGCTACCAGATGGTATCCAGATCACCAACAGTGGAGGGTCGTTCACACCTGCTGGGGCTCAAATGTCGAGAGCGTCCCAGGATGCCTTATCGATTTGTGGGGATACCCAACCTCCAGGAACGTGCTGTGACTCAAGGGTAGAGTTTCACCCTCACCCAGAAACATGGTGGAGGGAAAAATCAGTCATAAATTATAGGAAAAATATCTCGTTTCGAAAAAATAGGGGTACCTTAATAAACTAAATTAACTTGTGAGCGTAGGCGTCACATAAAAACAAAGACAGGCAGGCTTTTCTGAGTTCCATGCAAGTTTTAATATATAATAAATTGCCTCATCAAAACAAAATGGCGCAAGGCGTGACTCTGAGAAAAAAAAAAGAAAAATTGTTCACCAAGGAACATAATATCTCTATAACTGATTGATGCGTTATCATAACGACATCATAATGGGTAAATTAGTGCCTACTAGGTAGTATATCTATTATTGGGGGCAATGCCCCTTTTCACTTCGGCCTCATGGGGGAGATGACAGATATCACCAAGTGAATGACAGCACACTAAGTGCCGGTGCACACTTGCGGCTGTTTACCATCCGGCGTCGTGCGGCGCCGTTGCGGTACCGCGAGTTTGGCTGCACACTACCTGCGGTCTTGTAACGGCACCGCATGAATCACTGTTGCTTGAGACATCAAAATGGAAATAGAAAGCATGAGATTTTTGCTTACCTAGTGCACAAACATTTTATTTTGAATAGTAACCGAAGATATTGGGTACATCCGTTTACAGAGTTAAGACTTACTAGCGGTAGATTTATTACATCCTTTTCGGAATTAAGAACACATCCGGATAAATTTTTTAATTACTTTCGAATGAGCATTACCTCATTTGATGAACTTTCAGTGAAAATTTCGGATAAGATACGATCCCAGGATACCAGAATGATTGTATCTATAACTCCACTAGGAATGTTAGCCATCACGAAAAATGGAAAATAACGATTTACATATTCCAAAAGGAAAACCCTTGCCAGGTACAGAAATGCCAAATATTTCATTTATGTTTATAGGCGATGAAGATTTTTCAATTTCCGAACATGTTATGAGACCCTTCAGCGGTAAAGTACTGCCAGAGAAGGAAATAATGTTTAACTACAAGGTGTCACGTGTTCGTAGAAATGTAGAAAGCGGATTTGGAATCCTTTCAAATATAATAAATGGAAACGATTTTTCAAAGCTATGAATGTCAATATGGACTTCGCTACTATTTCAATTAAAAGATGTTGCGCACTATATAATTTTGTTGCAACGAGAGACAGATTCAACATTCAAAATAATATACTGAGTATACAAGGACTTTTTGATACAGAAAGTTATACAAGAACTTCGAGACCACCAATTCATTATACACACATTTTGTGTCAGATGTTGGAAAAATTCCTTGGCAAAATACATGTATCTAAGTCTGTACTTATTTTTTTTTACCTTTTAGTTGCACCTGTATAATTATTTAATAGAAAATAAAATATGTTCATAAGTATTATCTATTAAATATTCTAAATATACTTAGGACTTATACAGGGTGGGCCAATAGTGCGTGGACGGGGGATTGTGGGCTTACTAAAAAATATTTCAAAAATCTGTCACTTGATCATAGTAGGGACCCTTGAGGGCTATAACGTAAAAATATTTTTACTTGAATTCTGACGTTTATACAGGGTGATTCATATCAAACTTACATTTTTTTAATGGAACTCCCTATATATTATTGCATATTCGGATTCCTTGGTCAATTCTAGTGTGACTTTATGTATCACACATGGAACTTCAAACGAACCGTTTAGGCGCAAATCACCATTTTTGGTAGAAGTAGGTATATCAGAAAAAAATTGGATATCGCAGCGATTATAAAACCTAGAAGGCCGTGACTTTGCGGTACGATTAAGCATTAAATGCGTCATCTTAGGTCAGACGGCTAGATTTAAATTCTTTTTGTACTTGGAGAAATCGGTAGATTAAGTAAGGAAACTTCAATTACAGATAACTTGATTTTTTCAAATGGGAATGCCTATTTTATTTTACAGAATCAAATGTAAAATTTGATTACCTCTCTAACGATATAGCATTCTTGATATCAATCTTTCTTGGTTTTCATTTTATTTCAAATTTTCAGTCAAATCGGTGTTTTTCAATTTCCCTGCGTGCAAGCAACCTAGCAGGCCATGAAAAATAAACAAAAGCTCGTTAATATGGAAGAAAGCAACTAACTTAGCAGAAATATGCAAACTAACTAGAACAACGACGCAAGATTATGAAAATTCCTTACAACATATTACCTCTAACTCGATACATCAGCGGCAAGATATCTAATGTCAATGAGTAGCTGGGGTCTGTCAGAAGTGTTTATTTTTCACAGCCTACTAGCAATTGAGGTCTACTAGAGCTTGGCAACATTCCAAAACGATTAAAAATTTTGGAACAAAAGGAAAACTACCAGCGATATTTGCTCACAGTCTAACATGTTTAGAATGAAATTTCACATTTAATGGGATAAAAAAATTAGTCATTTCCATTTAGTTAAGTCAAAAGTGAAGATATCTTCAACAGGAGCATTCTGAACATCTATTTAAATAATTGCTAGAATTTTTAATTACGCTATGTTGTAATTGTGATTATTTCATGTAGTTTTCTACAAACTAAATTATGTTTTACAACTCAAACAGACTGCAAATCAAGTTTCATTTTCCGCGATTTTGCTAATAAGTAGAAGTACCTACTGAAGAATTTGAAGGGTTCCAGTCAGAGGTATCATTACTTTTGACTTACGGAAATGGCCACTTTTTTATAGCATTAAATGTGAAAATTTATTCAGACATAGATATTCTATTGCCAGCAACAATCACTAATGGTTTTCCTTTGATTAAATATTTTTTACTGGCTTTGGAAATTGGCTAATAGCTAGTGACTGTGAAAAATGAGCGTTCTTGTTACCACTATTGTTTCTAGTTAGAGCTAATATGTTGTAAGGAATTTTCATAATCTTGCCTCGTTGCTCCAGTTAATTTGCATCTTTCTACTAAGTTAGTTGCTTTCTTCCATATTAATGAGCTTTTGTTTATTTTTCATAGCCTGCTAGGTTGCTTGCATGCAGGAAAATTGAAAAACACCGATTTGACCGAAAATTTGAAATCAAATGAAAACCAAAAAAGATTGATATCAAGAATGCTATATCGTTAGAAAGGCAATCAAATTTTACATTTGATTCTTTAAACCAAGATAGGCATTCCCATTTGAAAAAATCAAGTTATCTGTGACTGAAGTTTCCTTAATTTATCCTCTGATTGCTTCAAGTACAAAAAGAATTCAAATTTAGCCTTCTGACTTAAGGTGACGCATTTCATGCTTATATAGTCGTACCGCAAAGTCAAGGCCTTCTAAGTTTTATAATCGCTGCGATATTCAATTTTTTTCTGATACCTACTTATATCAAAAACGGTGATTTGCGCCTAAACGGTTCGTTTAAAGTTCCTTGTGTGATACATAAAGTCACACTAGAATTGACCAAGAAATCCAAATATATGCAATAATATATAGGGGGTTCCATTCAAAAAAATGTAAGTTTGATATGAGTCACCCTATATAAACGTCAAAATTTAAGTGAAAATATTTTTACGTTATAGCCCTCAAGCGTGCCCACCATGGTCAAGTGACAGATTTTTGAAATATTTCTTAGTAAGCTCACAATCCTCCGTCAACACACTATTGGCCCACCCTGTATATTTCGTTTTTTTCTCTGTCGTTCTTTTCGTCAAAGTTCTCCGAGAACATTACGCAAATTTTGATCTATGCACTCCTCTTTTTTACACGGTCTTGGTACATTTCGGGCGCAATATTTCATATTTCTGCATAATTCTTAATACTGTCTATAAACAGTTCCACATCCAGGTTCTCTTCACAGGCCATACTGAGCGGTAATTTGCCGCACGTCTGCACCAAGCCATTAACAAAACAGTACTGTAGAGCCGGAGATGCGGTTGCGGTGCCGCTGCGGTTCCAAAGATATCGACGGTTCGAAACAGCCGCACCGCGATCGGACGGCACCGCAGGGCGCCGGACACCAATGTGCATCTTTTGATCTATCGCTTAGTACTTCAAACCACAATTCCGGTGCCGTTGCGGCGCCGGACGGTAAAAAGCCGCAAGTGTGCACCGGCGCTAAGTGAGTGAATGGATCACCGAACAAGGAAAATGGCACAGGGCAAACAGGTTACATGTTGTACTGTTGTACTGTCGAAGAGCTGAACTACATCGCGCATGTGGTACAACGATGAAATAGTTACAAATAAAACATACAGGGTTGGGCTAAAGTATGGAACCAAGCATATATCTTTGAAACGGAAAGGGCGATATTGCTGAAAATTTGCAGGTAGATGTAGTGACATATAATGCATCCGAATACAGTATGTTAGCTATTAATGTACTTCCGGTCTAACCGGAAGTGCCGTCAACTTTTTTAATTTAAATGGGACACCCTGTATATTTTTGCAGATTTTAATACATCTTTTTTTTTCCGAATACGTCCATAGTGGGTTTGGTATTAGTTTCTGTAAAAACGGGAAAGATAAAGCTTCTTTATCATTCCAGATGCCGGCCACTTACCTCCTGACGTTCTGACAGTACTGTCAGTATTGTCAAGTCTCATGACAAATTTATTACTTTATCCCAACCCAAATCTGGTAGACGATTGTTGACAAAGTGTCAAAGCTATTCGATTAATCGCAGTACTAGCACGGTTGATATGATGTTTTTAAGTGAAAGGGAACGAATTGAAGTCTTAATGATAATCGGTTTTGGCGATCGCGTGAGAACTCACAAAGAAGTGTGTCAACTTTTCAATGATTTACATCCCAACAGGGTTCCTATAACACGTTCGACGGTGACTAAAACACTAAAACGCTTCAATGTAACTGGGAATATTAAAAATTTACCTAAAATGGGAAGACCGCAGACCGCCACGAACGAATTTGTGAGACAAAACATCGTCATTGAGGTAGAGGAATCACCTAACACTTCTACCACAACCTTAGCGCTAAACCATGGCGTAAGTCGTCGTTCCGTGGGGAGAATATTGAAAAGAGAAAAGTACCATCCATATAAGGTACATTTGGTTCAAGAATTGTCAGATGATGATTTTGACCGACGGCTAGATTTTTGTGAAAGAATGTTAGAAATTTGTAATGATGACGACAATTTTGCAACTAATGTGGTATTTTCTGACGAGGCATTTTTCTGTTTAAATGGAACAGTCAATCGGCATAATTCAAGGTATTGGTCCATTGAGAATCCTCATTGGATTCATGAGGCCCATAGCCAGCACCCACAAAAGTTGAATGTTTGGATAGAAAGTGGAGGAAACAGACTTATAGGGCCATTTTTCATAGACGCAATCTTGAACGGGGACAAAAACTTGGACCTACTGAATAATTACATCATTCCAGCACTCCAAAACAATGGGCAGTTACCTCATAATTTATGGTTCCAACAAGATGGTGCGCCTCCTCACTATGATAGACGAGTTAGGGGTCTGTTGGATGCTACTTTTCATAATCGATGGATTGGACGTGGAGGATTCATAGAGTGGCCTGCTCGTTCTCCCGACCTCAGTCCCTTAGACTTTTTTCTTTGGGGTTACCTCAAATCACGTGTTTACGTTTGCCGCCCAACCACTTTGCAGGAGTTGAGACAAAGAATAATAACTGAATGTGAATTGATTCGTAGAGACATCTTGGAAAAGGTAACTCAGCAATTTGTCAACAGGCTTGCATATTGTCAGGAAGTAAACGGCGGGCATTTTGAACATCTGAGATAATTCATTTAACATTCTCTTATTTTCTTATTGTAGCACATCAAATAAAATGTTTCAATAAACAAAAAACCTTTATCGTTCCTATTTTTACAGAAACTAATACCAAACCCACTATGGATGTATTCGGAAAAAAAGATGTATTAAAATCTGCAAAAATATACAGGGTGTCAGGGTATCCCATTTAAATTAAAAAAGTTGACAGCACTTCCGGTTAGACCGGAAGTACATTAATAGCTAACATACTGTATTCGGATGCATTATATGTCACTACATCTACCTGCAAATTTTCAGCAATACCGCCCTTTCCGTTTCAAAGATATTTGCTTGGTTCCATACTTTAGTCCAACCCTGTATAACTAATTATCGACAGGCTCTATTCCAACAACTATTCACATAATACGAACAAATAATATGCACGATCGTTGCACATAAACGATAGTAAAATGATTGTTTTGCTGTTATAAACATAGGCGTCATTCATCGGACAGTAGTGATTATAAGAGTAAGACATTTACAGGGTGTTTCTAAATATCATGTACAACCGAAAGGAGGAGATTCTATGGTTTTTTATAACTGAACTTTCAAATAAATAGAGGTTCGAAAACGCTTCGTTACCGATCTACAGGGTGTTGCAATTTCAATATTTTTTCGTAGTAACTCTCTCAGCTCTGGAGATATTAAGAAGTATTTAGCTCAAATTTGGAATATACGACACGCAATACGAGTTTCATAATTACAAATGTCAAACCGTTGGCAGAATCTAGATGGTGATATTTTTTTCAGAGGCCATGCCCTCTTTTCTTACCTTGAACTGAGTGTTTAGAATACTTTTATACTTTGCAACCTTCAAGTTGACGATACAACTTACGATTTAAAATGCTACATGTCAAATTCAATATAATAAAACAGTTATCCAAATAAAGCCATAACCTACTAGACCATAATTTCAAATACATTATTTTTATCTATCTAATACCAGAGAATTCTGTTTTGTTTTTTCTTGATCAAAAAGTTCAGGGTAGGAAAAAGGGGGCATGATCCCGGAAAAAATAACACCTTGTAGATTCTGGCAACCATTTAACACGTGCCGTTATGTAACTCCTATTGTGTATTTTATATTTCAAATTTGAGAAAAATACCCCAAAAAGTGAGCGGGTTACTAAGAATGAGCTGAAAAGATATTGACATTTCTATGCTAGTATCTTCAGGGTAGGTTTCAGATTAAGTCTAGACAAAATTGGTTGGGTGATTGGTTAGACTGTATAGTATTTAATTGCGTCAACACTATAGCTGAATTTTTATCAGTGATACCCACAATTCATCGCACCTTACTGGCCAATAAATAAAACCACAAAACATTTTACTAACGTTTCGGCTGGTTTTGCTCCGAAATGTTCGATAAAAATATATTCGGAAATTGAAATACTGACATTTCAGTTTAACTGAGAATAAATTAAAAACGTACCCCACCATTTTCCGTGTTATACACTTCTTCTCGTTCTCTTATTTTATGTTAATCAGTTATTTTACTTATGTCAAATATTTTCATAATCCTAACAAAAATCGAAAAAATGCTTTGATATTAGGGATGCAAGGATGCTCACATAGGCGTCCACCAAAATTACCAAATGCTTAGATTCCTAATTCAAGTAAAACAAATCTTTATAGGAGAGCTGAACTGCTTACGCCAAAATTATAAAATGTTCAGTCAAATGAAGGTATACTATAGGTATTTACTATATGCCCTGTTTTAAGATTATCGTATCCTTATTTGAAGATTTCGGTATTCTTACTGATTTTCCCAGTTTTTAACTGAAATATTAGCCTAGGTTAACCCTATATGTGATCAAAACTATACGAATGGTATCATGATAGTGAGAAAATATATAAATAATGGAACATATATGTTGTCTATAGATGGAAATCAACAATTTAAGACTATATTTCATATCAAAGGGAAATAAAAAATTTGGAACAGTTAGATTACATTAAGGCTTATGACCTTTTTTGTCATTTAAAGCATTACCATTTAGATGTAGCAGAATGGGAAGCAGGCTGTTTTTATGCTCCCACGGAGGACAGTATCAAAAGCTAATTTGTGGTGAAATCTTGGAAGCTCGGTTGTTTGCCTTCTAATGATGAAAATGTGCTTTTCTTCGCTCTCCCTGACTTGGCCTTCTGTAGCATTCGCTGGCATTTTTCTCCGACCGCTGGATGCTCTCATTTTAATTTAAAATGCCTCATTTGGATTTTACGTCAGTGGCGCGGTACAATACGCAAAAATCCCGATTAGCTGACACTAAACTTTCTCTATAGGTATCTAATTTTGTAATAAAGTGATCTTGAGTAGTGTGGCAAGAAAGTTTAGGTAACCTTTTCATGTTTAAAAGCCCTATGATACATAGGGAGATATTGATGTTTTCTTACGGAATCCCGAAGGTTTTTTTCATTTCGTTCAGTTTCTATGATTAACATGTTTTTGTTTCCAGTAAATTCTTGGTTTGGGAATTAATACCTCTAAGTCAATTTGTTCCTTCGAAATTTCCTAATTATCATTCATTATCATTTTTGGATCTATTTTGCGATATGGTATGTTTTAGATTATATTTTAGGCAGAGCTACTTTGTATCACAATTATTTATTTTATTTTAAATGCAACTAATGCATAGAATAGCATTATTTGCAGGAATAAGTTAGCTATGACGCATTATTTATGGTAAGCCATAGATCAATCACAGATGATAATAATACAGGGTGGGGCATATTAATCAAGTGTTTTTGGAATAATCATAAAATTATTAGTTTTTAGTCTAAAAAAAATAATGGTAGTAGAACATAGCTGATAATAAACCATTCTGAAATATCTAAGTGCAAAAATTACATCTGGCATATGATGCAGCCGTTTACGAAAATTCCACTCCACTGTTTCCAGCATGTCTCTGTTGATTTTTGAGAGATTCCATGGCGAATCGCTTCCTTCTCTGTGTCTAACGTACGGGGCTCGGCCCTTTAAACACGTGACTTGAGTTACCCCCATAGAAAAAAATCACAAATTGATAAGTCGGGAGACCGAGGAGGTCATGAAATGTCACCAAACCTCGAAATTGAACGATTTGGAAACAAGTGGCGATGAACAGCCATGATGGATGCTCTGGCCGTGTGTGCCGTGGCCCCATCTTATTGGAACCACAAATCTTTGAAATTCACACCTCTTCTTGGCAATTCAGGTATGAAAAATGTATTTACCATATGAATGTAACGTTCAGATGTTACTGTCGCGGTGACCCCATTTTATCAAAAAAAATATGGGCCAATGATGCCACGCCATACGCCACGCGTTGTTCTAGCGTCTACCGCTCCATGATGGCAAGTGGCAAGTAAGACAGTGAAATGGTTTAAGCCAAGGAATGGATTGTAATAAACCGCGCGCTCCTCCCTTTTCTAATATATGAGTACTACTCAAACCAAAAACACTTGGTTTTTATGCCCACCCTGTATTACGGATAGCTGTTGTTCGCAATATTAATGACCGGCGAATAATATACAGTGTAGGTCAATAGTGCATGGATAGAAGGTGGTGGGCTTATTGAAACGTATTTCATAAATCTGTCAACTGATTATGTTAGGGAGTCTTAGAAAGCTCAGCTTTAAAATAATTCCAGTAAATTTCTGATTTTGTAAGGCAGTAAGTAATACATAAAAGAAAATTCGACTTTTTTTAAATTTCTTAACATTATTTGCCATTTGTTACTCAAACGTCCAGAGAATACGATTTTAGACATTTTGTACTGGGCGCATATACAATGTCTTTTCAGATGTGTTGTAAATTGCAACACATTACAACATACACTTGAAGCAGACTTCACTTATGCCGTTAACAAAAACTATTAGCTAAACATGATTAGCGTATAAAATAGCATATAAAACAGCATTAAATTCAAATTAAATACAGGTTAGTACCATTACAGCATCTTCACAGTGTATAAAGAATTGACAAGAATTAACGGGATAGTGTAATTGATATTTGTTCGAGCCCTTTGACCCTTGACCCACATGCACACTACTTTGTTAACGATAACAACAGTAATACATTATTACTGGACATACTGCAGATAAAAGCAGGACGTTTTTCTTGAAAAGTATTATCCCAAATTCGGAATTTATGGGAACTAAAATACCTTATCTATTGCTTGAATATTATAATGGAACCATGTATTCTACAAGGGATCTCGTAAACATCAAAGCACGGCCAGAACTGTGGTAGCAGACGCTGTCAGATTGAGCAGGAAGGAACTATGAAAGGTGGCTGGATTTGTAACAGGCCATTGGACGTTCAGCAAAAACCCGCAAAAGCTGAGGATTGAAGTGGCAAACTCATTATGCAGGAAGTGTGGTGAGGCAGAGGAAACAGTTAAGCATGTTCGAGTAAGACAGAAGGAATTCTGCCGGTGCGCCATCTAGTACCCGAAGGTGACGGCAACCAAAGAGAGAAACGCCACTAGCAGCAGTAACCTCTCCTTGGTGGAACGACAAGGCTCGTTCGCTTTTTGCCACTAGAGGCGCGGATTTTGACGCTCGCAGCGTAAAGCCGATATACGAGGGTTGCTCTATGCCTCCGTCAATCCACCAGTACGCAGACAGCTGTTTCACGCTTATTAGCGATCATCAGTGCGCCATAGGTCGATTGACGGAAGTAGAGAGCATCAATTTTTCCATGTTTAATAAACATGTGAAAGATGTACGAGTAAGACAGAAGGAATTCTGCCGGTGCGCCATCTAGTACCCGAAGGTGAGGGCAACCAAAGAGAGAAACGCCACTAGCAGCAGTAACCTCTCCTTGGTGGAACGACAAGGCTCGTTCGCTTTTTGCCACTTGAGGCGCGGATTTTGACGCTCGCAGCGTAAAGCCGATATACGAGGGTTGCTCTATACTTCCGTCAATCCACCAGTACGCAGACAGCTGTTTCACGCTTATTAGCGGTCATCAGTGCGCCATAGGTATAGAGCAACCCTCGTATATCGGCTTTACGCTGCGAGCGTCAAAATCCGCGCCTCTAGTGGCAAAAAGCGAACGAGCCTTGTCGTTCCACCAAGGAGAGGTTACTGCTGCTAGTGGCGTTTCTCTCTTTGGTTGCCGTCACCTTCGGGTACTAGATGGCGCACCGGCAGAATTCCTTCTGTCTTACTCGTACATCTTTCACATGTTTATTAAACATGGAAAAATTGATGCTCTCTACTTCCGTCAATCGACCTATGGCGCACTGATGATCGCTAATAAGCGTGAATCAGCTGTCTGCGTACTGGTGGATTGACGGAGGTATAGAGCAACCCTCGAGTTAAGCATGTTGTCTTCGACTGTTCTGCCCTGAGTAAAGCAGGAAATCCTATCTGAATCTAGCTCAGGAGGGAAGACAGGAGAGCATAGTCCAATGTAACTCAAGAACTTAGGATGGCACTCTGTTTCATTCCTTTGACTGGATGCACAATAAGTTGTAACGGTTCGATATTTCTTTATCTGAGTCAGTACGTGATTTTCATTTTGAGACGCCCTGTACAAAAGGAATGATGTGTTGCCTATGTGCAAGATAATGATATCCCCATATAGTAGAAAAATATCTGAAGAGCAAAAAAGGAGGAATTTTCGAGACGGCGAAAATGTAGCGGTCGTCTTCAGCACTTGCAAACCTGACGGGTTGTTTTATGGGTGCGTGTGTGTGTGTGAAGCCTCATAACATCTAAGGTAATCTATTATAGAAAATCTAGTAGACCTTAAATTAATTATCATCATTTATTCCGATTTCTTTAGAAGTTTATTATCATTGTAGGCTTCTTTTGCCACAGGCACGTGCTCGTGCAGCATGTCTGTATTTTAGGCAAGCCAAATTTTCTGATGCCGTCAGCCACCATCCACTGCTCCAGTCTTTAAGCCGTTGTACTGCTCGGGAGAAACCTCTGAGCTTGTAATGCTTGGGAGCCTCCATCGTATGAGTCCCGTTTAGTTGGCGTTATCCCTTAGGGGGTAAGAATCTCACCAAGAGGATATAAGGTCATATTCACTCTTTATATTTTTGGTCAACGAAAAGTCGTCCCTGGAATCCAGTTTTTACCATAAGCGTCGTGTCGAACATTACGAACAGTTTTTCTCCGTACTGGAATGAACCCTGATGTGAAATCCCCTCAGGTTAATGAAGTTTTGAAGAATTCTATTGTTTCACCATTTTTAATATTTGTTTTACTGTAATTTCAACATATGAAAATTATATACCTAAATTGGAAACCAATTTAACAGTACTGTTGATGCGGGTCATTTAATCAATAAGTTGGATATAATACCTATAAGGTTTAAACATTAATCCACTATATCAATTTTTTCGTAAATCCGGTTTTTGTAAGAATTACATAATATATTTTTCGTAGCAATTGGGTAATCAGCTTGTTTGTTTCACTCTTTCCGTCGATTATATCGGCTGGCGCCCTCCTGGCTTCATTCTTATTGGAACAAGCTTTAAATAATATTTAATTTAATAACAAAATACCCACAGTCTTGTCTCTGACTGAGCTATATACAAAAAAAAAGACGTGAACCCTAATAAGAGGTACGTTACAAAGTCTCAAGGCTGAGCGGAAACTATAAGGGCAACTGAAACCTAACGCACCCACTACAAAAAAAAAACGACCTGAGCCGATGCACTGACTTATATGGGTTCATAAGAACATAATATGTTGGTCAGAAAATGTAGTAACGGCGCCACTGGTTCTCCGTATACAATTGCGGAGTTTTTTTCCGGGGCGACTAGAGGGTGTATCGAAACTCGGCGCTCTCTAAATGCGAAATGAAATGGATTTTTATTTTTGTTTCGCGCTCTAACGCCGCGGCCCGCTAAGTTTTTAATTTCATTTGCCCGCTGGCAAGGCTTTGCGCAGAATGAAATTTGGTATATATACGTACACTGACTCTTTCATGTTCATTGGTCTAAGATCACATTATTTCCTAACAATAATACCGAAAGCATAGCAGTTCTGCAATCTGAAGGCTTTTTTTAATCACTTTTGGGGCTGGATGTTCAATAGGAAATTAAGCCACATAATTTGTAAATCAGCCTTCATAGTTAATTGTGGTTTAAAATGTCATTCGTTGCTCAATCAAAAATTAAACTATAGATTGAATCCTCCGTTTTTAAATTTCGGTAATACAGTTTTCGATAATATACTACAGAATATCGTATTTTGTGTCTGTAACCAGTAATTTCCGTGTTATACTCAGTCACAGTAGTAGACGTTAAAACAATAGGGCCGTCTCTACTTGAGCAAAAAAACTTATGTCATCCGCAAATTCGTATCTGTCTTATGTAACTAGTAACCACTGTGATTATTTCTTATATTGTTAAAAAAACGTTTTACCTATAACCATAAAAAAAAGGACTGAAACTGATTAGTCCAAGAAAATCTTCATCATTCGTAATGCTTTATATCACATTTGCAAATGACTGTCAACTCTTTGGTCATAATCAGCAGATTATCTCTCCAAATACATGGTTTAGTTAACCTACTAGTCAACCAGGATTACTTGGTAACTCAGAATTGAAAAACGGACTTTTTAATAATTTTGGTTTAGCTCTAATCTCTTGATGATCTCTGATTGAACAACCAGACCTTTAGTAAGCACATCTATTTGCATGCATATTGAATAGGGTAGACACGCATTTTTTATCAGTTTTCGGAAACTGAATGGAGGCTGGAGTAATTATAGCATTGAACAGATAAAAAAGTATTAAAATCTTTGCAACCAAGCAGGCCTTGGACACAATAGGAGTATGGTAAATAATTTTTCTTAAGGAATCAAAAGTAGCCAGCTATCCGTATAAAACTAAGGCTCTATAAGAACTATATTCGAAAATATAAAATTAAGGCTCTATAAGAACTATATTCGAAAAATCAGATAATAAAATACATGGTCGATGTGTGATAATCACTGAAATTTCAAGTAAAAAGAAGACTTTGACGATCTGATCTTCTCCGAACGGTACTTTTAAATCTGACTCTTGAAAGCATCATTAGAAACAGTAAAACATATGACACTATACTTGTTAATGGAAATCAATGTTTGCCATTTCGGAAGTTTTAGCAGTTTTAGCAACAACAGAAAAAGAAGAAGGGTAGCCAGTGAAAGTAAAGAAACGAGGAAGATGGATATATTATCGGAGAAAGATGTAGATATAACCTTGAGGGTAAAAAAATAAACATATTTTTCAAACCGAATTTATAGATCAAAATTAGTCATACAGGAGAAGGGGGATGTGAAGAACAAGAAATATAGGTACAGATCGTACCAGAAATTAGGAAGTATTTGGCCCTGGAGTTCAGTATGTAATCATAAAGGCTGAGGAATAAATCTAGGCAACAGCCCATCAAACCATCAATATGCAAGACATGAGTTATAAACAAAAAAATGAAGTCAAGTTGATTGACTCAGTACTTCCCACACATTACGCTGATACCAGTTTATTACTTTCCCATAGCATGAAGCTTTAGTCTAAGATCCCTTGCAACCAAATAATCACCAGCCCCCCTCCCCCTAAAATTGCCTTATGCCGCTAAGTCTTTCCTTCACAGGTCAATGGACAGCCTATTATCGATACTACAAACTTCTCAGTTTTACAACTCCTCACCCCCCAACCACCTCACTTTCACCCCAACCCAAAAAACTGGTAGGAAATGATCAGGAACCCCTAAAACATCTAAAACCCGAATTTGAGTTGCTTTCATACTTGTCGCGTTCTTTGATTATTGCTACGCTGCCACTGACAAGATTTTTAGCAAACATACGTGTTTTCCCTTCTCACCACGGTAACAATATAATGTGTCAAAATTTCATTAGAATCAATTTAATAGTGTCCACGTTACAAAATACAAAACGATTTAAACCAATAAATTCTCGTATAGTATAAGAAAAATTCTAAGTCCCTTAGTTTCCGTGATAGGCTAGGCAATGTTCGGATGGACCTAAAAAGGTGATTTGTGTCGCTAGATCTTCCTTCTCACGTTAGTGGACAGCCTATTATGAGTACAAGAATTTTTTTAATTTTTCAACCCCCAACCCCCCAACCACCGTAATTTCACCCCCACTCAAAAAAACGCAGAAAATGATCAAGAACCTCTAAAATACTTAAAAACGAAGTTTGAGCTGTTTTTATATTTTTAGTTGGCGCGATTTATAAAAACCATACGCATTTTCTATCCTCGCCACGGTAGTAATACTGTGTCAAAATTTCATTAAAACCAATTGAACAGTTTCGTCGTTACATAATATAGAACGATCTAAAGCAATACTCGTATGTATACATCGGAAAAAATTCTAAGTCCTTCAGTTTCTGTAATAGGCATAAGGCAATGTTCGGATAGACCTAAAAAAGTTATTTATGTCGTTAGGTCTTACTTCACAGGTCAGTGGGTAGTCTATTATGAATACAACAAATTTTTCAATTTTACAACCCCCCACCCCCTACCACCCCAATTTCACCCCCACCCAAAAAAAAGTAGAAAATGATCAGGGATTCCTGAAACGCCTAAAAACGAAGTTTCAGCAATATTTAATTTTTTTTGTTTTTTGCTAATTACTCCGCCGCCTATGCACCGATTTTCAAAATTATAGGAACATTACCTACTACGACCCCACAGCATACCGCTGCCCAAATTTCATCACAATCCATGCAGCGGTTACTGATATTACGAGGGTAGAAAAACGCGACAGACAGACAGACAGACCGACAGACAGACCGACGGAAATGAGTGACGTGGATTTTCGTTATGTACACATCATAAAACGCCCAAAAAGCGTATTATCTCAAAATCGAAAATTTTCGCGATCACAATACTCCCCTCACTTATCGGTGTGGGAAGTAAAAGAATGAGAGAAATGTATAGGATCGTCAAGGCAGATGCTAAGAGTCATTTATCAAGGAGAACAGAGGAGAGGTAGAGAAGAACCACAAACAAGCAGATAGAAGAACTTTATAAAAATCCAAGTATAAAACTGCAAATGATAAGTTTGTTGAAACAAAAATCCAGTAGGAGGAGAAAAGGTAGACCAAGCGAGAAATTAGAGAACTGGAGACGAAAATATAGGTTTTGAGTTACGAAGAAAACAACCGTACACCTAATTTGAAACAGATATTACCACCTTATGAATGCTATCTATGATGCTATCTTATTAAATTGAATGCTTTTGTTAAATTCATAAAGTAATAAATAAAGTGAAGCTGGTAACTAGTAGTGGGGATAAAGTAAAAACAAGCCAGAAGCCAAGTGTGCAGAATTTCAACCTATCTAGAAGACCAGCGATAAACATTATGTACCTAATTAGAAATCTATGCCACTAATTTGTAACGTAACAAAAATTTATGATTCATAATCCATAAACAAATTTGGAAGTTTCTCACTACGTTTTAAATAATATTTTTAAAAGACATGTGGATTAAATATAACAAAAATAGTTTATAATAAACTAGCCAGCCAGCCTCTTGCTAATACATTTTATGTTTAAGCACATGCTTTTGATACGATTACCTATCAGAAACTTATGAATAAACTGTTCAGCTATGAAAAAAAAACAATCTCCATAAGCTTTTAATTAGTCGCTTATATTATCGATAAGCGTAAAATCAGTGACTGCCGTCTAGATGATTACAGCTATGTGATCAAAGAAATGTACAAGGAAAAGCTTTCGCCCTTTATAGTCTACCTACTGTTTAACTAATGATATACTTAAATTCAGAAGTTTCGATTGTTTTGTATGAATGCATAATTATTTAAAGAAAATGTCGTCGTTATTTTGATTTTAGCCGCTTCTACCAGCATGTAACTGTATTTACTTCTGAAATGTGACGTCATGGAATTCCTAGTTAAAAAAAATAAAGTAATAATCTATAGCAATCTCAGGCAGCAGGTCCGTACACCATTCTGCACACGTCCAGAAAATAAAAGTACGTACACTGATGCAGTGTGCTGTCGTTCCATCGATGCGAAACTTTTATCTTGCTGGCTTGACTGAAATCCGGAAAAGTTCCGGGCTGCCCAGAGGCGACCGGTCAGTGACAGGGTGTACGGGGAGGATTTTTTAGCTATGCGCAGGGGTTGAGGCTGGCAAGTCGATTGAAATCGCCCGGGGCGGTTCCCAAAGACTATCTTCGCTAATGGATCTAAAGAGGAAAAGGTTTGATTTTTCCTCGCTGCTGGAGGACAAATAAAAGTGTATCGTTGCTTTGTTCAAACCTCGCTATACGGCAAGGCTTGTTATATCCCAAAATGTCGAGATATCCTTTTTACAACTATTTTTCTTCTGAAAACTATGCTGTATTCGTAGAATATGTGTACATTATCTAGATACGAGGATATACAGGATGAAGCTTCAAGCTCAACGCCCCGGACTTTTGTGAGCAAACGATGTCTATTTTCAGGAAAATAACTTTGCGGGTGTATGTAGATCGAGTTAGACTACATTTAAATAAAAATTAATGGCTTTTTTAGGTGTCTAATGAAAGCGTGGCATATCAAAGGTTTGTTTTAAAATTCAGTACTCTATATATTATTGCACATTTAGATTCCTTGATAAATTTTAGTGTGACTTTATGTATGTCTTTCTGGAACTGATTTCAGGCAATTTGAAACTGAGTGTGATTTAGGTATAATTTTTGATACTAGGTTAAGCTTTGAAATCGTGGATTAATCAGTGATTCAGTTGCACTAAACGGGCTGATACACGTACGAGTAAGTACGCGTACTTATGGCTCGACGACCTTTTTCGCCCGTGTGTCACCGTAAGTACGCGTACTTTAAAACCGTCGCGCAAACCGCCGGCGAGCCAACTGGTATGAAATGTTGCTCGTAGCTGGTCTCAGCTCGTACTGCGAGCCGCGAGCCACCACTTTGTTTTGGCAGGCCATCGATGCACAACGCTTGTTGAGTTTGGCAATTGTTAAAAGTTTTGTTTATTCAGGAAAATTATCAAAATGAGTGATTTCAGCTTCACGTGTGTCACCGCGTCGAGCCGAGTAAGTTCGCGAACTTAAAAACCGCGTACTTAAAGTTCGTACGTGTATCACCCCTTTAAAGTTACTATATTCCGCTTATGTGAGATTTAAGTTGGTGCAAATCTATTTCTGCCATACTCCAGCTTCTCTTTGACCAAAGATATGTTACCGCCGTTGTCTCTGGTTAGACTTTGTTTGTTGTAAGGAATTTTTATAATCTTGTCCCTTTAGTCTAGTTCGTGTGTATTTTTCAGCTAACTTAGTTGTTTTCTTTTACCTGAACAGGTTTTTGTTTATATTTCATGGCCTGCTACGTTGCTTATAGGTAGGAAAATTGAAAAACGCCGATATGTTTGTAAATTTAAAATTAAATGGAAACTATCAGAGATTGATATTCATAACCTTATATCATTAGAAAGGTTATCAAATTCCTCGTTTAACCGTTTATAAAAAAATTAGGCATTCCCATTTGAAGAAATCAAGTTATCGCTGATCGAAGTTTCCTTAATTAATCGACCGATTTCTCCCAGCATAAACGTAAAATTTAACAGTCTCATCAAAGCTGACGCATTTTATGCTTAGTAATACGGCAAAGTCACAGCCTTCCAAATTTTATAATCTCTGTGATATTCAATTTTTTCCTGATATCTACTTATACCAAAAATGGTGATTTACACCTAAACGGTTCGCTTTAATTCCCACGTATGGTAAATAAAGTCACACTAGAATTCATCAAGGAATCTGAATATGTAGTAATATACGGAGTGCTCCATTTAAAAAAACAACTTTGATACATTTCGTGTTTTTGGGACACCCTGTATAACATGAAAATATTTTTAAAAAGTAGTCTTCATGGGTCTCTATCCATCCGAAATTATTGTTTTCTTTTTTAGAAAATATTTTAGCCATAATGCTCCGTGTCGAATAACGTGAATAACCCTGTATTTAAGTACATTCTTAGCAAATATCTTTCAGCATTGGCTGTTTTTCATGTATTAAATTTTATCCTGTAGATGGCAATTTTTCGTTGGGCAATAAACGCTATTATTATTACCTGAAGATGGCGCACATTTGAGCGTCGAAGCGACGTTAAAATCATATTAAGGTGCGCGAGCTTTGGACGAAGCGTCGCGAACCGAAGCATTGCGAGGCGAAGCGAAGCTTGGTGTCACGTCTCGAATGGCGCGACGCGAATTTTATTTGTTTCAGCAGTTGAACTCAGTACGTTAACAAGTGAGATACAATGAGCAGTTCGTCAGAAGAGAAACTCTTTGTATTAAGTTTAATTGCCACTATGGAAAGAGAAGAAAAGTTCGTAGGATAAATAAATAAAATTTCAATATAAACACATGGTTTTACAATGATCAAAAATAATTAAATTACCTTAGTAATTGATGATCACAGCCACAGATTGCAATCTTAGCACAGCTTACTACCGAATAAAGCTAAAAATTGAAATATGAGACAAATATCAACAAGTCTTTGTATCTTTTCATCGCCTGGTACCGTGCATTGAGGAAAGCGTCAATAAGCGTCAAGAGATACGACTCCTAGTTGGTCCGAAGAGAATTCGCGCGTCTATCGACGTGCCTCTTCGCTTCGCGTCGCCATAGTGTGCGGGCTACCATATAGTCTAATGTAAATTTCTCTGGCGTCAAATCAACAATTTTCTTCTCGCGGCTTCCGTTCGCGACGCTTCGGCACTGCAGGCACGTTTAATTTTTTGAAACATATTTTTGACCGTGTTCCATGATTATATTATCAAATATTTGATAGCGACGGACAAAAAGTAAAAAAAAAGTTCTAATGTACTTTGAGGACCCTAAAAGGCAAATTTATATATGCCTTTTGCAAAAAATGCATACAAGTACAGCATAGGCATAACCATACTATAAACAAGTAAATATTTGTAAACAATTGAAAAATACAGGTCTGAAGATGGCTTTAGCTGGCTGTAAAATCTTTCCTGAACCGACACCACATTTCTCAAATCCTTTATCCAGAGTTCCAGAGATGCGATGGAAAATATGCAACAAACGTCCGCCATGGATTATTTAAGGAGACAGGAGCACCGCAGATTCTCGGGAAATCTTATCCACAAACTCACCCGGTTCTCCCACATCCTCTCACCCCTCTTCACTTTTCCGCCTGTCTTTCCTCGTATTTACCTTTCTCTCCACTCCAAACGCTCCTGGCTGGCTGGAAAACACGCTAGGCGCATAGTGAGTGGAGAATATTTATGGCTGCTATGGATTTGTCTTTTATTACTGCTATAGGACAACCAAAGTAAAGTAAAAATACAACATAAAGAGTAAACCAGCAGCGCAACTGAAACCAAATATTTGAGGACATTTTGACGACCTTAAATTTTTCGGGTGTCGCATCGACCATCCCGTTAGAGAGGCGATTCATACAGGACCTGAGTGAGAATATTATAACCGTAAAAAATCCCACAGTAATTATAATGTATATGCACGCCCAGGTACAATGGTCCACATAACCTTTAAAAGACAACTACGAAAAGATAATACACGAACAATTTGGACAGGTAATAACTCGGTAATCCCAGGAAACCGGCAAAAACACTATAAAACAACTGAATAAGCCCTGGGATTCACGATGTACACTTGACAACGGCAAAGTGTATACTAAAAGTGACCCAATCCTATGCATAGAGGGAGGTAGGCGAAAAAGTTTGTACATTTTTCTCGCATTAATTTGAAGTCGCGTTGCCGGTTTACTCTTTATGCTGTGGTATTATACTAAATTTGTAGAAAACTGTCGCACTAAAAAATGGAAGGGCATTACATAATGTATATAACACAAACATAATACACACGTCTTAATACTATCAGAAGAGACAGCACTTGATGCATTATAATTTTATTACTCTATTTTATAATTGTGCATACTGTAATATGCCTTTTTTATAAAAAATCTTTTATATGGTTCTCAAATTTGTGAAGTGGTAGTTCTTTAATGTTATTTGGTAGCTTGTTAAAATATTTAATACAATAGTAATTTGTTGATAAACGTGATTTTTGTAACTTCACAAATTCCAGTCTTATTTCGTTATCTAGTCTAGTATCATATTCATGAAAGGAGCTGTTGAGCTAAAAAATGGAGTCAAGTTGATTGACTCAGTACTTCCCACACATTACGGTGATACCAGTTTATTATTTTCTCATAGCATGAAGCTATACAGGGTGAGTCAAGCTCAACGCCTCGGACGTTTGTGACCAAGCCATACCACTATTCAAAAAATTAACTTTTCGAGTGTATGTAGGTCGAGTTGGACTGCATTCTAAAAATAATGACTTTTATATAGGTCTGATAAAAGCGTGACATATCAAAGTTATGTTTTTTTAAATGGAACACCCTATATATTATTGTATATTTAGACTCCCGGGCCAACTTTAGTCTGACTTTATGAATCACATATGGGACTTAAATCGAACCGTTTAGGTGCAATTCACACTTTATGGTATGAGTAGATACCAGAAAAAAATTGAATATCGCAGCTATTATAAAACTCAGAGGGCTGAGATTTTGCCGTGTCACTAGACATGAAATGCGTCAGCTTAGGTTAGACGGTCAAGTTTGAGTTACATTTGTACTTGGAGAAATCGGTAGATTAATTAAGGAAACTTCAATCAGAGATAACTTGATTTTTTCAAATGGGAATCCTAATTTTTTTTTATACAATCAAATGTAAAATTTGACAGCCTTTCTAATGATATACGGTTGTAAACATTAGTCTTTGGTATTTGATTTAATTTCAAATTTTCAATCAAACCGGTTTTTTTCAATTTTCCTACCTATAAGCAACCTAGCAGGCCATGAAATATAAACAAAAAACTGTTCGGATGGAATAAAACAACTAACTTAGCAGACGGATATGGACGAACTAGAGTAAAGAGACGAAATTATAAAAATGACTTACAACAAATCAACTCTAACCAGAAATAACACAGGTTACACATTTAAGGTCAAGAAGCAGCTGGAGTACGACAGAAATGGATATTTTTCATAGCATACCAGCTACTACAATATTCTAAAGATTAACACTTCACAAAATCGTTATTATTATTTTGAAATGATAAAGGAAATCTACCACCAAATGTTGCTGACAGTTTAATAGCTTCAGAATAAAATTTCACTCTTAATGATTTGAAAGAGTAGTAACCGATACCTCTGATTGGAGTGCTGCAAATTTTTCAATACCCATAAACAAGATCGCCGAAACTGAAGAATGAATTAAAAGTCTGCTTAAATTGTTAAACATAATTTACCTAGCAGAAAATTAAACTATGATTTGTCAGTATCAATTTTCTTTGTTATCCTGATAATAGATGCTGAAAAATTTGAGGGACTGATTCAGACAGTTGGAGGTATTGTTATTTTTGACTTTGACGGGAATGACTACTGTTTTATACGATTAAATGTGAAATTGCGTTCTAAAGATATTAGACTGCTGGCAACAATCACTGAAAATTTTGCTTCCATTTCAAAGGTTTTAGTGGTTTTGGAAATTTTTAATATCTGGTACATTGCAGTAGCTAGTAGGCTGTAAAAATTATCTATTTTTGTCGTACTCCAGCTTCTCTTTGACCTTAGATATGTTACCGCCGTTGTTTCTGGTTAGAGTTGATTTGTTGTAGGACATTTTTATAACCTTGCTCTTTTACTCTAGATCTTCTGCATCTATCTGCTAAATTAGTTGTTTTCTTCCAACTGAACATATTTTTGTTTGTATTTCATGGCCTGCTAGTTTGCTTATAGGTAGGGAAGTTGAAATACACCGATTTGATTGAAATCTCGATATTAAGTGAAACTACCAGAAACTGATATTCACAACCTGATATCATTAGAAAGCCTATCAAATTGCACGTTTTATCGTATAAAAAAATTAAGCATTGATTGAAGTTTTCTTAATTAATCTACCAATTTCTTTAAACACAAATGTAATTCAAACATGACCGTCTAACCTAGGCTGACGCATTCCATGCTTAGTGACGGGGCAAAGCCGCAGCACTCTAAGTTTTATAATCGCTGCGATATTCAATGTTTTTCTGATATCTACTTTTACCAAAAATTGTGATTTGCACCTAAGCGGTTCGCTTGAAGTCCCATGTGTGATACACAAAGTTACACCAAAATTGTCCCTGGAATCTCAATATGCAATAATATATAAAGTATTCCATTTAAAAAAACATAACTTTGGTATGGCACGCTTCTATCAGACACCCTGTATAAAAGTCAATATTTCTAAAATGTAGTCCAACCTAACCTACATACACTCGCAAACTTGATTTTTCGAAAAGTGGTATCGTTTGGTTAGAAGACTCCGTCCACCCTGTATAGTCTGAGATCCCCTTGCAGCCAAATCATCGCCCGCCCGACCAAAAAAAGTGTGTTGTGCCGCTAGATCTTCCTTTCACATGTCAATAGATAGCCCGTTATGAATACAAAAAAAATTGAGTTTTATGACCCCTACCCACCAAGTACCCCTATTTCATCCCATCCAAAAAAGTAGAAAATGATCACAAAACACCTAAAACGCCTAAAAGCGAAGTTTGAGCTGTCTATATATTTTCGGTTTTCTTATTATTGCTACGCCGCCACTGACATCGTCGCCACGGTAATAATACCACAGTATTATTTCGTTTCATGAAAATCAGTCCAATAGTTTCCACGTTACACAATACAGAACGAGCTAAAGCAGTATTCGTATGTATATGTCAGAAAATTTTAAGTCCTTGGTTTCTGTAATAGGCAAGGCAATGTTCGAATGGACGTCTATTATGACGCTAGGTCTTTCTTTCACAGGTCAATGGACAGCCTATTATTAATACAACAAATTTTTGAGTTTCGCGACCCCTCAGCCCCCAATCACCCTAATTTCACCCCCCATCCAAAAAAAGTAGAAAACGATCAGGAACCCCTAAAACGCGTATAAAAACGAGGTTTGAGCTGTTTTTATATTTTTAGTTTTTTATTGTTGTTGCGGTGCCACTGATATGATTTCTAAAAACCATAAATGTTTTCCATTTTCGCCGCGGCAATACTACTACAATAAAATCAATCCAATAGTTTCCTAGTTACACAATACAGAACGATCAGAAGCAATACGTCAAATAATTCTAAGTACCTTGGTTGCTGCAATAAGCGAGGTAATGTTAGGATGGACATAAAAAAGTGTATTATGACGCTAGGTCTTTTTTCCATAGGTTAGTAGACAGCCTATTATGAATACAACAAGTTTTTTCAGTTTTACTACCCTAACCCCCAGCCATCCCAATTTCAGCCCTACACAAGAAAAGTAGAAAATGATCAGAAACCCCTAAAAAGCCTAAAAATAAAGTTTGGGGAATATTTAAATTTTTCTGTTTTTTCCGCCATCGATGCACTGATTTTAAAAATTACAGAAACGTTACCTACTACGACCCCACAGGATGTCGTTGCCCAAATTTCATCATAATCCATGTAATCGTTATGGTAACATCATAAAACGCCCAAAAAGTGTATTAACTCAAAATCGAACATTTTTGCGATCACAATACTCCCCTCACCTATCGGTGTGAGAAGTAAAATTATTTCTATGATTATAAGCATAAATTAGATACTAATACATGATCGAACTGCCACTATTTTTAATTCGAATTCGTTTTACGTCCTCTCTGAAACGCATTCCACATATTACCCTCAAGGCTTTTCTTTGTAATTTGAATACTCTTTCAGCATGGCTTGAGAGTCCGCATGCCATTAGTGCATAAAGAGCTATGGACTGAAGAAGCCCGTGAAAAGTTTGAAGGAGTACCGTGAAAGAGATAAGGTTTTTGAGATTTCTCAATAAATATAAGGTCTTTGCTAGCCTGCTTGCAATATGATTGTCATGGTTTTGGAAAGATAGAGTGGGATCTAGATAAATTCCTAGAAATTTGTTTTCAGAAGCGGTGAACCTTGAGGTACTCCCATGTTCACATTTTTACTGTTAGAGCATGTTTCAAAATATGTGATTTGAGGGCGATTTGATAGGTAGCTTTGTAACAAGTTAACTGCATCTTGATTTAACTTATAATGTGACAATTTATGAATGAGAATCTCATATGAGACGCAGTCGAAGGCCTTTGAGAGGTCACAGCACACCAACTTTGCATACTGTCTCCTCCCAAAGGACACGACTATACTCTCTATTATTCGCAGATGCTTCAGTGGTCGATCTACCTTCTCTAAATCCAAATTGGCAGTCTAAGCTGTTTTCTCCAAAATAGGAGTGGAGTTGTTCTCTTAGAACGAACTCAAATACTTTTGATAAGACAGGTGTTCGTGAAACAAGTCTGTAGCTGTTAGGGTTTTCAAAGTCGTCATTTTTCGGTATAGGAATAATATTTGTAGTTTTCAAGCAATTTGGGTATACGCCCCTTTTAATGCTGAGAGCTTTGTAAGTGGTGTAATCAAACTGTTTTAATGATATTTCACTATATATCTGTCCATGGTTTATTTTTTAATTTATCTATTGCACCCTGACTTTGATTTCACTGACCTCGTGAAATGAGAAAGATATATCTGCTGTCTTCTTCTTCTTTCAGTACCATCTCCTCAGCGGAGGTCGGTGACCATCATTTGGAACTCTTCTCTGTCTTGGGCTAAACGAATGATTGTGCAGGCCTTTCTTATATTAAAAACCACTGGCGTAAGTTCCGAAGTCAGGAGAACTTTTTTCGCCCGATCCCTCGTCGTCCTTCGATCTCTCCCTCAACGATCAGTTGTAACAACTCGTACTTACTATTTCTAAAAATATGGTCAAAATATGCTGTTTTTTTCGTTTCATTGTGGTTAATAGTTCCTGTTCTTTATTCATTCTCTCTAGTACCCTAATGTTTGTTACCCGCTCGGCCCATGATATCCTTAATATGCGTCTATAAAGCCACATCTCAAAAGAGTCCAAACGTGACATGGTCCGAGCTTTTAATGTCCATCCCTCAACTCCGTATAATAATGTGGACAGTACATAGCATTTTGTTGCTCGCCATCGAGTAGCCAGACTTAAATCTCGGTTGCAGAGTACCGTTTTCATTTTGAAAAAAGTATTTCTGGCTATTTCGATTCTGCTTCTAATCTCTTCATCAGGATCCCATTTATCATTTAGTCAGCATCCTAAATATTTGAATCGGTTTATCTGCTGTGTTTACGAACAATTTTTGTAGGAAAAAATTAAAAAATTAAAGTTTTGGGATGATGGAATGTTGGTTGCGAGATCTTTGGCTACATTTGCAAAGAATATATTAAAGTCGTCAGCATTAAGTTGTGTTGCAACGTTTTTATTTATGTCACTTTTTTCTGTTCGAATTTATAATTTGCCATACTTCTCCATACTTTGCGCATGCTTCTGGTCTCAGTAATAAATCATTTTATTTTTCATTTTTTTTGGTAAAGCTTGGAAGCACAAAATATCCAATCATGAGGTACTACTGCGAGTAGGAAAGTATTCAGAATTGGTTTTTAACATGCAAAAAAGGAAACTCGAATACCTAGGACATGTGATGAGAGAGAATAGAGATATTAAATTTTAAGGCTCATAATGCAGGAAAAATTGAAAAGAGAATATCAGTTGGCAGATGCCGCAAATTATGGTTGAAGAATCTCCAAGACTGGTTTTATTGTACCTCAATAGACCTGTTCAGAGTAGCTACATCAAAAATTCGAATAGCCTCTATGATTGCCAACCTTCAAAGAGAGACGGCACCCTAAGAAGAAGGAGCATCTTCCTGCACCAAGTTACAAGTTGTGTCATCTGCTCATCAGTTAGTTGATACGGCACCTAGAGAAAAACAGGTTTATTAACGTGCAAACAGACCTATGGTAAGCTAATGACACGGCAGTGTAGTGTACCAGACACTGGAAAGAGGTATGAGCGAATATATGTGTTTTTTTCTTCTTCTAATAATTACTAATTAACTAGTACTAATATATTTAAAATAAAAAAAAGAAAAAAGCAAAAAATAAAATAGAATTAAAAAATATACAGGGTTGGGATACAGTATGGAACCAAGCAAATAATTTTGGAACGGAAAGAGTGATATTGCTGAAAATTTGCAGGCAAGTGTAGTGACGTCTAATGCATCCGAAGACATTATGTTAGCTATTAATGTACTTCCGGTTTAACCGGAAGTACCGTCAACTTTTTTAATTTAAATGGGACACCCTGTACATTTTTGCAGATTTTAATTCATCTTTTTTTTCCGAATACGTCCATAGTGGTTTTAGTATTTGTTTCTTAAAAAATTTGTCTCACAAATTCGTCCGTGGCGGTCTGCGGTCTTCCCGTTTGAGGTAATTTTTTTTTGTATTTTTTTTAGTCACCGTCAAACATGTTATAGGAGCCCTGTCGGGACGTAAATCATTAAAAGTTGACACACTTCTTTGTGAGTTCTCACGCGATCGCCAAAACCGACTTTGAATGACCGGCATTTTAAACACCTGAAATGATAAAGAAGCTTTATCTTTCCCGTTTTTACAGAAACTAATGCCAAACCCACTATGGACGTATTCGGAAAAAAAAGATGAATTAAAATCTGCAAAAATATACAGGGTGTCCCATTTAAATTAAAAAAGTTGACAGTACTTCCGGTTAAACCGGAAGTACATTAATAGCTAACATAATGTCTTCTGATGCACTAGACGTCACTACACTTGCCTGCAAATTTTCAGCAATATCACTCCTTCCGTTCCAAAGTTATTTGCTTGGTTCCATACTTTATCCCAACCCTGTATACAAGTCACCAAAAAACAATACTTAATTCAAGTGTAGCGCAGACACTGTTAAATAAATAAACGTGCAAATGAGCATGCAGAATCGAACGAATTACTGAAGCACTTAGGCCTAAGTACCCCTCTGTCTTCTGGTAGGTCAGTCGCCTGCTCTCATCAAGCTTTTCTTCATAGCAACAACGTTTTCCTCCGTAACTGACATTGCTGGTTTTCCCGGCCCCTCAGCAACCTCCAGAGTAAAATTGGAATTCCCTATACCATCCGAATATTAATTACGATGTGAACAAGCATCACGATCGATGTTTAAACCAGGCACGAAGTTAAAACCCTAAATTGCCCTTATCTCATTTCTTGACCACTCGTGATCGACTTGGCGCTGCGGCTATTAATACTATGCAGTATGCATGTAAGAACATGCAGCAACTGGCAGCTTACATACTTGTTGATGTCTGCAAAATTACCTAACCAGTAATAAGCTGGTAACGCTTGTTTAAGAAGTTCTAAACTAACGGGTGTTAATTCTCAGACAAGCTTATCACCAAAAACTCTAAATCTACACAATACATTTTTTAATTCCGACCCATTTCAAAATCAGGTTTGTATTGCAGTTACACTTCGCCAAGAAATTCTTCTTCTTCACAGCTTGTTCTCTCCTTAAATTAGACACGTATTCAAGACGCCTCTTGAGCTTACAAGCAAACTGCTCCCTCTTAGGACAAGTATTGTACCTCAACAGTGATGGTGATGATGGTGATGTTGATGTATATTTTAAGCAAGACTCATGGATAAGAAAAAGGCATTTTGCATCCCCTAAGACGAGTGAATATAAATAATGGAACCAATTATTGGTAGATATACCAAGCTGCTACTAAACAGTCAACTTTACCTAAAAGTAACTTGTCTACCTATTTCGTCTTGTTTTTCCGAATATGTGGCTTGCTTTTCTTTTTCGTTGAGATGTGTATTAGTGGTGACTTCAATCTACTTACTAACTCAGGTGTAGTTAAACTGGGGATGTTTCAGCACAAGCTAAACATTTTCAACATTGGGGGTGGGTAGGCTCAGTGGATAGAGCCGAAGGCTCGTGACCGGAAAGGTTGGATTTCCGTCAGAGGCGTCTGGGTTTTTCAAACAGAAATAAATTTCCAAAAAAAGCTCAAGGAGAATCCACACCTGAGCCTACACTGTTGGCTTCTAATTAACAGTGCCATTACTGTTGTTCCTAGAGTGGCGTCGGGAAAGAGCAACAAAGCCTGCACCAGAATACGAGGCTAGTGTCCAGAGCAGTCGATGGTTGATGCCGTTGACACCAAAGTGAAAAAAATATACACATTCCAACCGATGTTACAGGTTTTTCAAAAAGTGGCTCATTTTGTATTACCCAAAGAAGAAAATTTGTCTCCAGTTTTATTCACAGCTTGCTTTTATACACTAAATGAGACACATGTTCAAGCTCCCTCCTGAGGTTACAGTTAACATTGCATGTTGCACTGTACTCTCATAGGACGAGTATCGTATTTCTGGAGCGTCGATTTGCTCATTTAACATTTATCATCCACAAATGTAACACTCTGGTTTGAGAGTCTAAATATAGTGACGAAACTTTGAGTTCCATAAGTAATAATAATTTTAAAAGTTAATCAACTAATGCCAATGTTTAGATATATTTTTCGCGTACACAGAGAATAGTGTTTGTGTAACTTTTGCATTCCAACAGATGTCCAACCATAGGCCAGATAAATAGTTCAGCATGCCACTGAAAATTGGTTACTGATGGTAAATATTATTTTAGTGTGAAGTTTGAAAAACACCATTAATGGTAAACATGTCTACTCTAGGTCTGTAATATTTCCTATAACCTCGCATATGTCCTGGACAACAAGAAAATGTCTGCTTAGGTGCTGAAAGCTTGATATTCTTGTAGTATTAGACTTAAAAAAATGTCCAAAGCTATTAGGTCTTTTTTTGTTTCTCTCTTGTAGTAGATTGGCTTGAACTGTAAAATCATATAAATAATTGTTTCATATCTATTTCGTTAACCGGGTACAGGCGATTTGCAATACCAAGTAGATAAACAGGGTGTAAATGATTGATAGGTCGTAATTCCAAGTATTTACGTATTTCTGATTCAAATACAAGTAGAAAAGTTTATAATTATAAGCATGACCCTAAAGGGTCTCGTTTTCTAGATACAGAGCTTCAATTTTGGAAAACATTGATTTTTTTACTTTATCTTCAAGATGATTGAGCCGATTTTGTTGGCTGGCAGTATTGCTCACTGCAATAAGAGGCGAAGTCAGCACTGACTCGAAGATAATTATGAATTCTATTGGTGTCTCGGGGGCAGTCTCACTAATAATATTAACAAAAAAGTATACGCCATCAATCTTAACAAAGGTAAGTAATGTTTTTCAGATGATATTACAACATTTTTTTCACCTCATGTCTCTTTGTATCTCACTCTGTTTTATAAGAAAAGATAAGAAACACCTCATAGCCCCTCGAAAAAATGTTACAACAAAATCAAGTAACCGAACTTTTACCGTTTCTAGGGAATGTTGTTTGGTGGTTATAAACTTAATGTCTATGACAGTTTGTGACAGCTTGCTATTATTTTTCCCCAATAAAAAGGTAGATTATGCTAAATTTCGTAAATAATTAATAACTTTGAATACCAGACTCTTAAGGATGTTTAAATGAAATTTTCTACTTGAAATTTGGTCAGAAATGCGGCTTATAATGAATTAAATAACTACCGGAATATTAATAAAACTTACTGAAATCTAAGAAAACATTCTTACTAACTAGAAGTGATAACGATCAGTTACTTTAAGAACTGTAATGGAGAGAAAGTAAAAATAGGTAGCTAGCTAGCTGGTTTTATGCCTTTTACACTCTTCGACGCAATGTGCGAATGAAGTGGTTGATGTTTGAGGGCTGCTCTATACCTCCGTCAATCCACCAGTACGCAGACAGCTGTTTCACGCTTATTAGCGATCATCAGTGCGCCATAGGTCGATTGAATGGAATGGAAGAAAAGAACAGAAAACTGCTAAAAACAACAGAAAGCAAGCAGGTAATAACTGCAAACGGTAGAAAACGACCAAATACAACCGAATAGAGTCAAAACTAACTCAAAATGACAGAAGGTAAGCAGATAACAGCGGGAAACAATAGAAAACGACTAAACAGAGCCGAATACAACAGAAAAGAGCAGAAAACAGCTCAAAACAACAGAAAGTAAGCAGATAACAACTGCAAACGGTAGAAAACGACCAAATACAACCAAATAGAGTCAAAACTAGCTCAAAACGACAGAAAACAAGCAGATAACAGCGGGAAACAATGGAAAATGACTAAACATAGCTGAATACAACAGAAAAGAACAGAAAACAGCTAAAAACAACAGAAAGCAAGCAGACAACGGCGATAAACAATGGAAAAGGACGAAATACGACCGAATAGAACAGAGGTGATGGTACACCTTGCACCGACGACGGTGCATCATGTACTATTATCTCTGCAATCAGCCCCAGGGGGGAGAAGTGCAGTCACTTAGCTTCGCCCGCGGTGCAATCACCCCCACATCGGAATATTTCCGGGAAACTAGAAATAGGTTCCCGGAAATAGGCGGCGCCAAATGGCCTCACGGTTCATGTTCCGTCGCTGGGCTGATGTTCTCGGTTTCTCATAAGTGACAAATTTGATCAATTAAGTAAAAAAATGCTCAATGGCTCTTCCAGGATCAAAAGATTCCGGAGGTAAAATACCTGGCCGTTCGGATCTCCGGGTGCCAGGTGGTCCGGGGGGAACATTAAGCGAAGTTTGTTCAAATAATTGTGCTGCCACTCCTCGTCAGGCTAACAACAGAAGCCGTCCTTCGCAGCAACTTCGCACTGACGACAGGCCCGAAGGCCAGAGAAACTTGTTCAGAGCCGACTTTACAAATATACGAGGTCTTGCCTCCAACATAAACTCTGTCCATCAGCACCTTCAGGCAGAGAAGCCACACATTCTGGCTCTTACGGAAACTCAAGTCGGCTCTTCAACAATGGATAACAGCTTTAGATATCCCGGATATGACTTATACACCCGATTTAGACGTAGGTTTGGCGTATGCGTGTACGTTAAATCTGGGCTTTCTTGTCATCGAGAAGAAGAGCTCGAACTGGAAGGATTTGACATCATATGGCTCAAAATATCCTTCCAAAATCATTCCAAATTTATATGCTGCATTTATAGGCCACCAAGCAGTAACAACTGCAAAGAGCTCTTCGAGAAGCTTTCAGCCACTGTGGACGCGCTGCAATCAGATCACCCTCATTCAGAGATAGTCTTTCTGGGTGACTTCAACGTTCACAACTCATACTGGCTGAAACACTCAAACAAAACGGACGACGAGGGACGTGAAGCTGAAGCCTTCGCTATCAGCTGCGGCTTGGAGCAGATAGTCAAAGAACCAACAAGGATTCCCAGCCGCCACGGAGATTTTGCTAGTCTGTTGGACCTATATCTCACAACTACTCCAACGGTCTACACAGTGAAGGTAACCGCCCCACTGGGATCATCTGACCACAACACCGTCTCGACGTTATGCCGAATGCATTCTCCAGATCTCTACCATGCAAAGCCTCGTCGGGTTTGGCATTACGGATCAGCAAAGTGGGACGACCTAAGGGAATACTACCAGTCCTTTCCCTGGAACGACGTCTGCTTCAAGTCACGAGACCCATCAGCTTGCGCCCAAGAAATAACAGAGGTATTAATATCCGGCATGGAAGCCTATATTCCTCATGTCGTCAAGCATCCCTCCAAAAACAAGCCATGGTTCAATCAGCATTGCAGAGATGCAGTTACCTCTAAAAACCAACATTACAGAGAATGGAGGAAAAATCCAAATGCTGAGAGCCACCGCAGTTTTATCGACGCCAGAAATCACTGTAAACGCGTGATTGACGGCAGCAAGGAGGAACACAACCAAAAAATTAAGAACAAGCTCCTCTCATGTCCTAGCTCGTCCAGAACATTCTGGTCTGTAGCTAAGGCTGTTAGTCAGAACTTTTCCTATTCGTCAATACCACCCTTGACCAGAGAGGACAAATCCATCGCGTCTGCTCCTAAAGAAAAAGCAGACATCTTGGGGAAGCTCTTCGCAGCCAATTCTACTGTAGACTTTCAAGGAAGTACTCCGACCACCACCATAAGCGTGAACTCGAAAATGGCAGAGGTCAAATTTCAACATCGAGATGTAAAAAGCATCCTCCAAAAACTGAACACCAATAAAGCTACTGGTCCTGACCAAATTCCAGCCATTGTCCTTAAACGCTGTGCTGCTGAGCTTGCACCTATTCTTTGCAAGCTCTTCAAACTTTCGTATCAACGAGGCGTGTTTCCCGCTTCGTGGAAGATTGGCTGCGTACAACCCATCCCTAAGAAAGGCAAAAAAACTGATCCCGCCAATTATAGACCTGTGGCTCTTCTCAGCATCATGTCTAAGGTTATGGAGACTGTCATTAACACACAGCTCCTGAAATACCTGGACAACAATAACATCATAAATGATCGCCAGTATGGCTTCCGTAAGCACAGGTCTACAGGTGACCTCCTTGCCTACGTCACTCACTTGTGGAACAGAGCAATAGACAACCATGGCGAATCCCGTGTTGTTGCACTTGATATATCGAAAGCTTTCGACAGAGTATGGCATGACGGACTTCTGGTGAAGCTTGCTGCTTATGGACTACCACCTGGCCTGCGCCAGTGGCTGAATAGCTTTTTGAACGACCGATCTCTGTTTGTCGTAGTCGAGGGCTGCTCATCAGACGTATTTTCAATAAACGCCGGTGTTCCTCAAGGATCTGTCCTATCCCCTACACTGTTTCTGCTGTACATCAACGAGCTGCTGGAAATAACATCCAATCCAATCTACAGCTTCGCAGATGACAGTACATTAGTGTCGTGCATGGAACCAGGCAAGCCACTATCATCCCAGGAGACGGTACGTCGGCGACAGCAGCATGCCTCACAGATCAACGCAGATATCAAAACAATTGTCGAGTGGGGATTAGCAAATAAAGTACAGTTCAACGTACAAAAAACTCAGGCAACAACACTTACAAAGAAGTCTCACGATGGCTTACCAACCGTGGAAATGGAGGGTCACCCCATAGTCGAATCACCTTCCGTCAAACTTTTGGGAATCAACATCAACAATAACATGTCCTGGCATGACCACGTCGTCAGTATTGCTAAAACGGCATCCCAGAAGCTTGGAGTGTTGTTCCGCTGTAGGAAGTTGTATACACCAGAGCAACTGCTGCTGCTCTACAAGGCACAGATCCGACCAGCGCTGGAGTATTGCTCCCATGTGTGGGGATGCGCTCCGAAGCACTCTCTAAAGCTTCTGGACACTATCCAGAAAAGAGCGATTAGACTAATCGATACGCCGAACCTCACAAAGGACCTCCACAGCCTGGAACATCGAAGGAGGGTGGCTGACCTATCCCTGTTTTACAGATTCTATCACGGAAGATGTTCGAGTGAGCTCTCTCAGATAATAACAGCACAGGCCGTTCGAACTAGGAACACTAGAGAAGCTCTGCGAGCTCATCCTTACCAGGTCGAGGTCCTTACTCCCCGAACTAGTCTCCTCCAGCATTCCTTCTTTTGGAGAACTTCGACGCTGTGGAATCAACTGCCAGGGAATTTGTTTCCCGACGGCTACAACCTGCAGCGTTTCAAATCTAACGTGAACCGATACTTATCCTCTCGCAGCGCTTCTACAGCGCCATAGGCTTTCAGCCTTTGCGAGAGGCCGACCATAAAAAAAAAAAAAAAAGAAAAGAACAGAAAACAGCTGAAAACAACAGAAAGCAAGCAGATAACAGCGCTAAATATAGAAAACGACTAAACACAGCCGAATACAACAGAAAAGAGCAGAAAACGGCTCAAAACAACAGAAAGCAAGCAGATAACAACTGTAAACGATAGAAAGCGACCAAATATAACCGACTAGAGTCAAAACTAGCTCAAAACGACAGAAAGCTAGCAGATAACAGCGGGAAACAATGGAAAATGATTAAACATAGCTGAATACAACAGAAAAGAACAGAAAACAGCTAAAAACAACAGAAAGCAAGCAGACAACGGAGATAAACAATAGAAAAGGACGAAATACGACCGAATAGAACAGAAAAGAACAGAAAACAGCTGAAAACAACAGAAAGCAAGCAGATAACAGCGCTAAATATAGAAAACGACTAAACACAGCCGAATACAACAGGAAAGAGCAGAAAACGGCTCAAAACAACAGAAAGGAAGCAGATAACAACTGTAAACGATAGAAAGCGACCAAATACAACCGACTAGAGTCAAAACTAGCTCAAAACGACAGAAAGCTAGCAGATAACAGCGGGAAACAATGGAGAATGATTAAACATAGCTGAATACAACAGAAAAGAACAGAAAACAGCTAAAAACAACAGAAAGCAAGCAGACAACGGAGATAAACAATAGAAAAGGACGAAATACGACCGAATAGAACAGAAAAGAACAGAAAACAGCTGAAAACAACAGAAAGCAAGCAGATAACAGCGCTAAATATAGAAAACGACTAAACACAGCCGAATACAACAGAAAAGAGCAGAAAACGGCTCAAAACAACAGAAAGCAAGTAGATAACAACTGTAAACGATAGAGAGCGACCAAATACAACCGACTAGAGTCAAAACTAGCTCAAAACGACAGAAAGCTAGCAGATAACAGCGGGAAACAATGGAAAATGATTAAACATAGCTGAATACAACAGAAAAGAACAGAAAACAGCTAAAAACAACAGAAAGCAAGCAGACAACGGAGATAAACAATAGAAAAGGACGAAATACGACCGAATAGAACAGAAAAGAACAGAAAACAGCTGAAAACAACAGAAAGCAAGCAGATAACAGCGCTAAATATAGAAAACGACTAAACACAGCCGAATACAACAGGAAAGAGCAGAAAACGGCTCAAAACAACAGAAAGGAAGCAGATAACAACTGTAAACGATAGAAAGCGACCAAATACAACCGACTAGATTCAAAACTAGCTCAAAACGACAGAAAGCTAGCAGATAACAGCGGGAAACAATGGAAAATGACTAAATATAGCTGAATACAGCAATAATAGCTCAGAGGCCGTGTAGGTTACCTATTCATTCACGGAACGAACGACATGATCAACAGTTAACAGATCAAGTGACCTTGCTGGCCATGCTTCTGGAGGAAGCCTTTAGTAGTAGTAGCCCTATGATGTATGAGACTTTAAATCGTTAAGAATGTAGACCTGACCGTTTCTGTCCAAAAGAATCAGTGGTGATGGCTCTGCCTCCCCGCATCTTGGTGCCTCTAGTTAACACAATACATTCTTCCGATCCATAAAAGGATTTTGCCTTTTTCCAAATCTTATGCATACTTTTCTGTAGCTGCTATGTACAAATAATTTGTCGAAATCCAGGGTAGAATTGAGTAGCAGCATTACTGGGCACATGTATGGATAACGAAAGGCAGATGGGTGAGTGGCACTCTTCATCACAAGCTGGACAGACGACAACTGTGCTATCTGTTTAGACTAGAATAATTCTTGGAAACTTACCAGAAACAACATCAACCATCTCTTTCGCACCATGCGTCTAAGAGTTAAAGAGTACCATTTTTGCTGGAGGTGTAACATGTTAGTGAATTTGCTTACTTTCTTTGCAATAAACTTGCTTCTACAATAATTGATCATCCCTTACTACTACTTATCATAATATAAATGAAATATACTCATATTTACTGGATGCTGCGATATTTAATCCGGCTCAATATACCGGGTATCCCAGTATTAACCTGACACGTGATACTCTCGTAAAAAAAGATTCAAACGTATTTTTAAAAGTACTATCATGCTGTGAAAACATTTTTTATACTTCAATCCTTTAAACTCACCTCCAACGTTGTTTTCGAATTAGCTCCTAATAGTTTCTCCTACACAAATTAATTAATATTCTCATTTTATTTGAAATCCTGTAGTACATTGGATTTTATGCGCACACCTATTTTTTTCGTAAAATCATAAGCATAAGATACATAAAATAATGATTGGTTGAGGCTTTCGAAACACTTTTTTTGTACCTCAACGCCTAAAACTTTATTCTCTTTATTTCAGAAAAAATTAACATGTGATATATCATTTTAGGCACAAAGACACATTCTCAACTTTCAACTGGTGGTATCAAACTTATATGTCGTATTACATTTTCTTTGTGCACCCCCAAACTTTTTCACCCCTATTGTCCAAGCGCGCCAAAAAGGTTTTCCGCTGGAAAGGATCCTAACTAATTCTAGTTGGGCAAATTTGGGAGCAACGCTTGAGGTGTTTTTGAGTAATCATCGGATAACGAAATCGCGGACGTACAGACAATAAACCAAAGTTTTCCGATTTCCTTCAAACTTGGTCACTATAAAAAGGTTATTACTAGAAACATAAATCTAGTTTGTCGTCTAGCTAAGATGATAAAAAAGAGGTGGGGGTGGGGTAACTCAAAAAATAATTTATAACGTGAAATTCTAATTCCACTACAATAAAGAGCATGTTTTCTTATGTTGAAAATGCTACTGCACATGCCGTAGAATTTTCAAAATCGCGGCATGAAAATTCATAAAAGTAGTAAATTTTCGAACTCTAAAATGACAGTAACTGTCCCAAAAATGATCCAAACAATTTCAAACCTTACTGTCATAAAGAGGTTTTGGTTCTCTATCTTTTGATCCACTTTTGGTGCAAATATATGATTTAATGGTGGGGCCGATGGCCATAGTTGTGACGTCATAATGTTAAAACTAGATCTCAGACCATGGCGCACGAATATCACGGAACTTAGTTCTATTTCTGCGCTATTTTCCCATGTCTGATCGTGAGCGCGTGATCTGTGAAACTGTCCGTTTCGTTTGTTTTGTGTACGTGTTAGATTATATCTTTGTTGTAATTCTAATAACCAAAGGTTTTCAAATTAAACTTCACATACTGTGTGCTTTTCAGCAAAGGATCAAGATCCTGATTCAAGATTCTGATGCTTGTAAAAGGGATAATTTGGTGTAAAGTAGTAATATACCATAAAGAGCGTCAGTATCTTTATATTCTCTGTGAATAATTTGTATATAAAGATCTATAACAAGTGCCTAAGCATCCAGCAGAGTCAAGTACCTTTATAAAAGTATTTATGTATGGTATGTATTTATAATCAAATTCTGACAGACTCTGTATCGGACCTTCGGTCCCTTACTATAATAGATCCTATTTTGATACCCTCATCACTCACCGATGGTACACCCATGGTCATTTTTGAAACTGTCTCATGGTTAGTTCTACAACCAACTCTGATATGGCGATATGATACTGGTGGCCTAAGGTTGTTACCGGTTTAAGCAATTGCACGTGACTGGAAGTTCACCGAACACGTGGACTTTCGACCAATGAGAGTGACGGAAAAAAGACACCTGACAACGTCCTCTTCCGGGACAAGGTTGCGAGAAAAGGAAGACGGTACGGCCGGGAGGTCTGTAGATCATGGCGGTCGCTTAAGCCGTTCCCGCTACATTTTTGTGTGATAATTTATCAGGTGGCATAGAGTAGTGAATTATAATGGGATATCTTCCACATGGTGAGTAAACGATCCTAGAATATCTTCTATCGTTGTACATTCCCTAATTGTTCATTTTTGGCCTGATAGTTCAGGTTTGATTACGTCATTTTTTTGTTCATTCTATTCTTTTCGTATTAGTACTAGCTATTTGTTTACCGTTAATATGTTAATTTCTTAATTCAATTTTACCGCAGGTAATGGTGTAAACATCTAAGTAACTTCCTTTCATTCTATTTAGTTTTGCCTTGCGGTATAAAATAATTTTTCGCCGACAGCCATTTTGTCTCCCGTTTATTTAAAAATAATAATAATATCGTCTGATTTACATAGTCCTGTCTGCCTCTTCAGGCAGTGTCTTCCGTAGTAGTGTCTTCAATGAGAGTGTCTTGGATGTCTTAAGAAAAGTTTCTTTCGAAGAATCTTAGAAATATCTTAGGCGCCTCTGTTTTACGGAGTCTCGTAGGAGCATCTTATGAGCACCTTATGAGCATTTCGTAGCAGTAGTAGAAGTCTGAGGAGCCTCTATGGACCTCATGCCTCTCTTCTGAATCACCAGTGTCTGAGGCACATATCCCTTAGTTGTGTGTGCGACTTGTCATCGTTGCTGGGGTTGAGGATGCCCTGAACAGGCTGCCGAACTCCCCCAGTGTCTGTACACAAGGATTTTGGTGAGCCAGAGACATGTCATATTATCAGGGACTGGGAACTTTTTTCTTTTTAAATGACTCGCTCAGCAATATCGCCATTCATAAAATTTTGTATATTTAAACTGTCAAGGAGATGAACTCGGGGTGAGAAGGTAATCTCTGTAGTTACCATTTATGGTCCTTTGTTGCCTTTCTAGCTCACTTTGACATCTTTATCGTTCTTAGACCGTCAGTTTTTGGTGTAAATTTTAAATCCATATAAACTGCTGCCCATAATTTTTGTCAAATTAGTTCGCTATATCTCGCCACTGATTTTTAATGTAGTACATACCATTTCATCTAGTCATTACCATCGCCATTACCACGTTGATAATTTTTCTATTTTATTTTAGTCTTTTATATTTGTAGATTAGTAAAGATTGAAACTCTCTATACATTTGTTTATTTTCCCCCACTACTTCTTGCAGTACAGTCGTTACATTCAAGTCCGCTAAAATGTAAAACTATTGCATTTCTAAAACTATCACAACTCACAACCTTCTTTTTTCTCATATTAAACGTCTAACGCTAGCCGGATGAGTTGTGACGGGTTGCCGTCTGATTTATTGGGCAAGTCAACAATAGCGTTACAACTGAGGTGGAATACTAAGGCTCTATTTTTATGATTTTGTTCCCCAAACTATCGCAATTGAAATTATTATAATTATCAATTATTTATTCACACATTAAATTTTTTCAATGATTATAAGTTGCTTTTCTGTAATGATTTTGATAAATAAATTCAATAATCTTCTTGACAAATGTGTCATTCCGTATTGACGTTTTGTTTTCAACAATGACAAAATACCATTGGCTGATACTTAACTATATCCCTCAATATCCATTAGAATACTTACGCCAGACAGCATCAAATAGAACCCTCATCAAAATATGCATGTTGATAGACATCGGCCTTAGATAAAAAATAATTAATTGATTTAACAATGACAACCGAATTTAATAGATCAAAACAATGTACGCCCTCGGTTTTTCCCGGGAGCTGTCGGCATGTCTTCGATACTGGAATCAAAAATTTTTATTTTGATATAAGGTTTGAATTATTGCAAAAAATTTAAAAACGTTTTGTTATAAAACATACAATTTGTACGAATCCAACACAAAATAAAAATGATATAAGCAACAATGATGTAACATCTGTTTGCCAAAGATCAATAAGAAAGATAACGTCTTCTCACGGTATGCGGATCGCTTACAAAGCTTTTACTCTATAGAGGAGAAAAACGCCTCCACAGCTTGAGCGAGGGAGAGACCATTACAACGTGGAAAGAAAAGCCATAAGAGAAATCGATATACTATTCAGTTTTAGTGGTCTATACAGGTCATTATGACACTGGTGGAAATAAATGAAGCCTAAAGGAAAACTCTGTAGCGGGAGAGAAACTTATAAAACCCTAACTGGATTTCCTTTAATGGAACTGGCAAGGAAATAATCGGGGATGGAAGAGCAGGTACAGAAGTTGAAAGTAGGATATTATTTGCAGGTGCCTGGCACTTGTGTGTTAGGTGAAACGAGGCGGTCAAAACATGAGGATTTCCAAGGCTAATAAGTAAGTGTTTACCATCGCCGTTTACTGGAGCCACATAATTGAAAAATATTTTCATTTAATTTACTTCCACACTTATCCTAAATAAAGTTTAGTTTTGGAAGATATACAGGGTGGCCAATCGGGTGACGATAATAATTTTTTTTAGATAGCCCGTACCGAGACCTATCCAAAACACCCCCATATATGTGTACCGATTATTGATAGTTTTCGAATTATGACTTTTTTTTGAAAATCTAGAGATTTTCCAGTTTTTCCAAGAAATCGTCAAAAACAAAAACAAGAATGCTATTTGGCTTTTATTTTTTTCTGCAATTATACCCAGTATTAAGCCTATTTTAATATCCAATAAAGAGAACCTGTACATCCGAACAATAATTAAGTACATTTTGGGCCCAAAGTTTGAAATCTCTGTTTTTAGTCAGGAGACCAAAACCTTCATAATAAAATTAAAAATGCCTATACCCGGTTCTGGAGCTCCAATCTAATCTTAATCTGCAAGACATTGGACATTCGAAATAATAATGAAAAAATAGCACTTATGGGGGCATTTTGCGCCGTACGTGACTGTTAAAGGTAAAAAGGTGATAATTAACGAATTTCCAAAATGATTTAAAAAACTGTTATATTACTTTATTATGACAAATTAAAGAAAAAAACTCATAACAACTAATAAACACGATAATCATTGATGTTTTAATCGCTTTTAATAAAAAAAATAATACCTGTGCTTTTTGCTGTGTGCTATTGAACTTCTGCTAAATTAAGTTGTATGGAAAGTTAACAAAGGAAATGAATCATAAAACAACAATCTGACTTTTAATTCCATGGTGGAATTACCTGGGAAGCGTTATCGTAGCATACGCCATACCTTTTACTTCTCACACCGATAGGTGAGGGGAGGATTGTGATCGTGAAAATTTTCGATTTTGAGATAATAGGTTTTTTGGGCGTTTTATAATGTCTACATAACGAAAATCCGTGTCACTCATTTCCGTCGTTGTGTCTGTCGGTCTGCCTGTCGGTCTATCTGTCGGTCTGTCTGTCTGTATGCGTTTTTCTAGCCTTGTAATGTCAGTAACCGCTGCATGGACTGTGATGAAATTTGGGCAGCAATATGCTGTGGGGTCTTAGTAGGTAATGCTGCTATAATTTTGGAAATCGGTTCATGGGCGGCGGAGTAATTAAAATAAAAATTTCAAATATTCCTCCTATTCCTAACTTCGTTTTTAGGCGTTTTAGAGGTTCTTGGTCATTTTCTGCGTTTTTTTTGGTGGGGGTGGAATTTGGGTGCTTGGGGGGTGGAGGGTTGAAAAACTGAAAAACTTGTTGTATTTATGATAGGCTGTCGACTGACCTGTCAAGGAAGACCTAGCGATATAAATCACCTTTTTAGGTCCATCCGAACATTGCCTTGCCTATTACCGAAAATTAATTAACACAACTGAGCTCACAAAAAGCTATTCTGAAAGAAAGGGATGGCGTATGCTACGACATCGTTTCCCAGGTAATTCTGCCATGAAATTGGAAGTCAGATTATTGTTTTATTGTTACTTTCCTTTGTTGTTTCCATACAACTTATCAGAAGTTCAATAGTACATAGCAAAAACACTTCAAAAATCACAATTTGGGTATTAGTTTTTTATTTAAAGTCATCAAAACATCAATGATTATCGGGTTTATTAGTTGTTACGAGTTTTTTTTCTTTAATTTGTCATAACAAAGTAAAATAATATTTTTTAAATCATTTTGGAAATTCGTGAATTATCACCTTTTTGCCTTTAACACTCACGGTACGGCGCAAAATGTCCCCATAAGTGCGACTTTTTCATTATTATTTCGAAAGTGCAATGTCTTGCAAAGTTTATAAGATTAGTTTGAAGCTTCAGAACCAGGCATAAGTATTTTTAATTTTATTTTGAAGGTTTTGGTGTCCTGACTAAAAACAGAGATTTCAAACTTTGGGCCCAAAATGTACTTAATTACTGTTCGGATGTACAGGTTCTCTTTATTGGATATTAAAATAGGCAGAATACTGAGTATAATTGCAGAAAAAAATAAAAGCCAAAAAGCATTCTTGTTGTTGTTTTTTGACGATTTCTTGGGAAAACTGGAAAATGTCTAAGTTTTCAAAAAAAAAAATCATAGCTCGATAACTATCAATAATCGGTACACATACATGGGGGTGTTTTGGATAGGTCTCGGTACGGGCTATCTAAAAAAAAATTATCGTCACCCGATTGGCCACCCTGTATAATTACCAACACTAATTTGACTTTAGAAAATATCAAGAATGTTGAAGACACATAAAAAATATTTAAAAAGTTAATATCCTTCTTTATTTTTCCTAATTACCTAAGGCACATCAGCTAGATGAAAATAAATAACAACGAAAAGAACACGTTCGACAGTTGAGCAAAAGACGATTGAAGATAATAGATCAATCGAACCGTTGTTGGCGTTGTATTGAAAATTTTGTAGACAATGGAAGTCCGCAATAGATCATTTGAAACTAGGATTTGTTATTATAAATTTGTTGTATAAGGAAATAACAAGCAAAACGCATATTTCACGTATTTACATATTGCTATTACGAGTAAAATCTTTTTCAATGGTCGAGGAGAAAAGATACTAGCGACGTAACAGAACCTATAGAAGGAAATGTCAAATAAAATAAGCTGCAATGCAGTCTTATGCCAAATGTATGGATTAATCTTATAAATGTTTCTGTATTTTGAGATTTGTAGGTATTGGAAAAAGTCCGGTAGTTGGACTTAGCGCCAGTATTAATCACAGGCGTCAGTTAAAGCCAACCTCACAAAAAAATAGGAGGGTAATGAACTTCTCGCTAAGATAATCTTCTTCTGTATGTTCGACGATAAATAGCTTTTTTCTAGAGCAGGCTATTTTAATATTAAATACTCTAGGAAGAATTGTTTCTCAATAGCTTTCTGAATCATGGTAACTTTTGATGTTAAGTTCGTTTTTGAGTACCGCTCAACTTCTTCTGAGCTTTCTACCATATATGGCGAATCCTTTTTCCTGGCAGACAGTCATATAGTCGGTTAAGTTCAGATATGTATTCTGTATTGGTAGAAGAATGATCTGTCAAGATCACAGTACTTAGAATCCATTGGGGGTCATTGTTCATCCTAGCAAGGATCACTCAGAACTGAGTGCTCAGCCATCCCAACTTAGCGAGAAAGGCAATGCTGTAGCTCAGTGGGATTGCCCTTAATCTGGCAATGGAAGGCCAGCGATCCCCAGAATGGAATCTGGCATTGATACGATAGCTGGACAATCGCACAGTAGGTGCTCAATGGTCTCGTATTCCTGTTTATATCTCCAGCACAAGGGTGTGTCACTCAACCTGATATTGCAGAGGTGTTTCATTAGCTAACAGTGTCCAGTAATATCACCAGTTCTAATACAGAGATCTTGCCTGGGCATGGACAGGAACGAGTAGTGCTTAGCTATCTCCTCACTAGGGTAGCTAAGAAGTTAGACAGCAGTTCAGCACCCAGATGTGTCATGCTACGTAGCCTTAGAGGCCTTGTGGGTGCGGTTCTCAACAGTCTTGTCAAAGCTCCGAAGAGACCACACGATCATGACCCTCGACAGCACTTTTTGCCCACCGGCCGGATAAAATATTGTCGTCTTTGGACTATGAGTGCCCTTTTGCCTAGCTAAGCAAGTGCCTGATAGCACTATAAAGCTGTATTTCTAGCTCGAATAAGTATATATAGTTTAATGAAAATACCAAATTTATAGTTATGGAAACCCAAAAAGCTATTAGAAATACATTGTTCCATTTGGAGTATAATAATTTTTAAGAACTGTAAAGCTCTATGTATGCAACGATTTATGAAATAAACTTGTCTTGTTCTACTAATCATTTCACTAGCGTAATGCATAAGTACATGTACAAATTACAATATCTCAGTATACAAAGGTATCTACTTCGCGAGAAAATTTGTCCAGTAAACTATGGTTCAATAATTAGACAGGAAATAGGATAGCTGTGTGATCACTACCGCGCATTATTGAATGCAATTTGTTTGAATATTTAGGACGTATTCTATCCTCCTCGACATAAAAAAACAACCACAAATATCAGGTCTGAATAAAACCACAAGCTTGACAGTAGAGATTTTGTACAGAATCTTAAAATAGGAACCATGCGATGGAGTGGCTTATTTTCAGCAGGAAAATGACTTTTATAAAAACGATAATTGTGAATAGTCAGACAATATGACTGTACTACTAATGCGCATGCTCTTGTCCTATATCTGTAACAAATATTTGATCGCTGCATAAAAGGAGAATATACATCATTTCCAATTTCACCAAAAGCTTTTTGTCAATTTTATAGTCCACAAGTGGATAAAGGCGTCATGTCACAAAACAATTATTCTGAGAAAAACCGATTCAAAAATTCTCGATTGGAACTTTTTTATGCACCACAATTGGAGCATATACTTCAAGTATTTTAAAAGCATTGTAATGTATTTTCTTCGTCTGTTTTTTACTTTGGAGACACTTTTATATTTCACGGGAAAATGGACTTTGAATGTACATGACACCTTTATACATGAAAAATTGGCATAGCCTGTATTAAAAGACTATGGAAAAAAGAGCTTCGTACACAAACATTGGTGTTTTTTATTGCAAAAGTAACACAAAATTTGAAACTAATCTAATCAATAATTGGTTTTTCTTTTTTTCTTTGGATGCCCTTCGTTGTCTTCAAAAATTTTTTCATAGAACCATTTTTATACTCTTTCTTACCTTGACTCCTTTATCCACTGTGAAAAGTAAAAAGTATTATACATAACACCTTTATCACCTAAATATCGATATTATTTATGAAAATAACATAACAAAGGGACTTAAGAATGAAATGGAAGCATATTTTAAGCTTATTGAATGAAAAATACACATTTTTGAAAAAATGTTACATGACACCTTTATCCACTTGTGTCTTCAAATGTATTTTCTATTAGACATCACTGACTATATCTTAGTAAAAAAATGTCTCAACAACAACATCCTTACACTAAAGCATAACAAAACAGTATGACATAACCTCAAACTCATGTCTCATGCTGGGAACTCTAAAGACAAACTTTACTCTTAACAGTAATAACAGTGGATAAAGGTGTCACGTTACCTTGACTCCTTTATCCACTGTGAAAAGTAAAAAGTATTGTACATAATACCTTTATCACCTAGATATCGATGTTATTTACGAAAAGAATGAAATGGAGGCATATTTTGAGCTTATTGAATGAAAAATAAACATTTCTGAAAAAATGTTACATGACACCGTTATCCACTTGTGTCTTCAATTACATTTATAGATAATGATCGGCATGTATCAACTCAAAACATCAGATGCTTACAAAAATGCGTCCAAGAACATAGAGACGGTCCCTCGTAGCTGCCAATGAAACTGGATCAGCATTATTCGCGTGCAGCTTCCCAATACCGATGTCCAGGAGTTAATCTGGTCGGCGCGCCACGTCGTGTCTCCTTCTCCGGAGGCAATAACCAGCAGGAGGCGGCATAATCGTCCCGTTGGCCGATGTGACACGTTCATTATCATCATCAGATCCGCCGTCCTCCTCCGTCTCATCGCCTTCTCTATAAATATTCATGGAGGAGTCGATGGCGGCCGTCTTGATTAGTATCCTTCATCTATCGGCCGGCCCCGGCCTGTCGCCGCCCATCGGGCGAGGGCGGCATTAACATGTCAAACGCGGGCCGCGTTATTAACGGGTGGGCCGGTTCCGTAGCAGGAAGCAGGTCTCCAGGTCCACTTTATTGTGTCACAGATCAACAAATACCGAACCTATTGAAGTTTATTCTTGGTGGTCTGTTATCAAAGCTATACTGAAAAATTGCTTCAAATGACATGTCCAGGTTCTTTCCATACATACAAGTTTGAGTTATGATCTCACATACTCCACCAATCCCGTCAACCTCATTTTACTATTTGCCGAAGAATTGGAATCCTAAAATGCCAAAAAACAGATTTGAAGCGGTTTTGAGAATTTCTATTTTTTGTTAGTTGCTCCACCGCCAATCCACCAATTTTACAAATTCAATCATTACTGGTGCAGTAGTTACTGATATTATGCGATTGCAAGGTACATAATGCTTCTGTCATATATGGTGTGGGAAGAAAAAGTCTACTTTACATTTCTACAGATTGTCATAAAAGGCATGATTCGGATAGGTCTACAAAATGTAGGATATCAACAAGTTAATTTTTTCAGGCAAAAAAAGTTTATTTTTCCGTGGTTGCTAGAGGGCGCTAGGGTAAACCAGGTAGTTATTGGACATGAGGGAGTTTTTTTTATTATAGAGGGTTTAGGAAATCGGCTTGATCGCAAGGACAGAAAACACTCACACACCCGGAAGTGTGAGAGATAGTCTGCCCGCCCGACGTTGAAGCAGCTTGAGTCCTCTGATCACATGTCCAATGGATGCAACCACGGCTCTAGTAGATACTGTGCAATAAGCACTGGCCACCCTTAGCAGAGACTTTCTCTGCAAGCTGTCTAAGACCTTCTGATACCTTTTCCTTTTCGTGGCTTTACACCACACAGGAGCTCCGTATAGGACGACCGACTGTACAACCTGGCACAGTAGTGCCCTTTTGTTGCTACTGAGCCCTCCTACATTTGGCATCAGTCGCGACAGTATCGCCGCCTTCTTCTCTGCCTTTGTCACTACTCGTTTAAGGTGTTCTCCATAACACCTATCGTTATCCAGTGTGACTCCGAGGTACACTATGGACTTGCTTGGCAGGACCTGCACTCCCTTTAGTTGAAAGACCACGTTAGCTCTCTTGCTCCTTGGGCCGCGCATTATAACTGCCTCTGTTTTCTCAGGAGCCAACTTAAGCTTGTGATCGCACATCCACCTGTCAATCTTGCACAGTGATGCATTGGCTTTATGAACCAGCTCAGCCTGTTCATTTGCCACGATAACTAGTGCCAGATCATCGGCGTATGCTACCACCTTTCCGATTGTGGGCAGCGGAAGCTTCAGCACCCCATCATACAGGATGTTCCAAAGTAACGGCCCTAAAGCAGATCTTTGGGGCACCCCTGTTGTCATAGAGATTTCGGTTCCGGCAATGCAAATTGATCTGGAGTCTAGGTAGCTGCTTATAAGATTCCTTAGGTATTTTGAAATCTTTTCTAGCTTTCCTAGTTCCTCCATAATCATGCTCCACGAGGCTGTATTAAAAGCATTGCGGACATCCAGCGTCACCAACGCACACCATTTCTTATTGGTATCTTCTGCAATCCTCGTCACCGTTTCCAGGGCATCGATGGTGGATCTCCCCGAGCGGAAACCGAATTGACATGGCGAGAGTCCTCCTGCCTTTTCGATCTCTTTCTCGAGCCTCTGTCTTATCAGGATTTCGTACAGCTTTCCGATGGTATCTAGCAGGCAAATTGGCCTGTATGAAGAGGAAAGCTCTGGTGGTTTTCCGATCTTGCTAAGCAATACCACGTTTGCCCTTTTCCACTCCTTTGCGTACTCAGAAGGTGGTTAAATAGACCGGATAGCAGCTGTGGTGCTGTAGATGCAATAACCTTGATGGCCTCAGGAGGGACACCATCTGGCCCAGGAGCTTTACCATTTTTCATCTTCCCAGCTGCCGCCTTAATCTCCTCCACCGTAAAGATCTCCGGATTCTTTTCGGTACTGTCCGTCTCCAAGCTTCCGAAGTACTTGGGAAGAGCTCTCTCACTATCTCTACCCTTCTGTCGTTACTTAGTAGACACGGTGACGATTGCTTGATCATCCTTTTGGTGACCAACTTGTACCCTTCACCCCAGATGTCATGTTCTAAGTCTTCGCATAGTTCTTTCCAGTGTTTGGATTTTGAAGTACAGATCAGACCTTTTATCAGCTTCTTCTTGGCGACGTATTCCTCCTGTAGTGCATTTATGGCTGCTTGAGGCTGGTGGTTTCCACGTCGTATGCGCGACACCTTACGCCGTACTTGAAGGCAGTCCGCCCTAGCAGATTCGATTTTCGAATTCCACCAGTACGGTACCATAGCGGTCTTGGCACCCTTTTTGATGGTACTTTCTTTAAGAACGGCTTGTATCAGCCTCGTGTACCGCTGTTCAGAGACGCTTTCCATGGTATGCAAGGACTCAAGTCTACGGGTAAGTGCCTCTTGGAATTTGATGACATCAACGAAAGGCGTGTGGCGCTCCGTTGATCTCCTTTTAACTTTGAGTTTCATGTCCATCTCAACATAGATGTACCTATGGTCACTCAAAGTTTCGTCTTCCAAGACCTTCCACCTTTGAATGCGCTTAGCTACCTCCTGCGATGCTAGAGTGACGTCGATGAACGAACACGAATCTCTTCTGCAGAAGGTAGGCAGCAAGCCATCATTCAACACTACCATGTCCATCGCCGCTATCCACTCGCATAGGACTCTCCCCCTTTTATCTGTAATTGGTGACCCCCAGTCTGCAGCTTTAGCATTTAAATTGCCAAGAACAAGAACGTCTCGGCCCGCCGTAGCTACATCGTCCCAGAGCGTCTGCATATACTTTTCGTATGTCTCCATACTTATATTTGGAGAGCAGTAACAACAGAAGATCGTCAGTTTATCGAGATTCAGGCGTATATAGCCATCTCCACTAACCACCGAATTTACGACGATACTCCTATTTCGAATATACGCCGCTACGTCGTAGTTGTTGTCGGTGTACCACCTGGATTGACTGCAGATTTTCCGATTTAGCTCCGATACTAATATTAGGTCAATGTTCTTCTCCATGGCCAGCGCATGAGCCATGTCATGCACTGCACGCGACCTGTTTAAGTTAGCTTGAAGTATCGTCACCATTTACTGTTCCATAGTTTCTACCTCGCAGTCCGAGAGATCTCCTTCGGTCGCTACGGACTCCAGAGGTTTCGTCCGCGTTTTTCTCTTTTGTTTGGCTTTTATGCCTTTTTGTATACAGGGCAGGCAAAAGAACCTGCTCTGTGTCCTTCGACAGCACATATCGTGCAGAATGCCGGGCTTTTACATTCGGCCTTTTTGTGCCCCGTCTTGCCGCAATTTAGGCATAAATTCTGCCATTTTCTCCCCTGCATGTGCTGGCTTTGTGCCCGATGCCCCAGCACTTTCTGCACTTTTCGATAGAGACTCTTTCCTGGACCGTGCACATCACGATACCCAGCTTGAAACGTCCCTTACTGGTCAATTCATCAGCCAGTTTCCTTGAAGCGAGGACAGTGGCTACCTAATTGCCATTTCTTGTAGGCCTCAGTTCTTTCACCTGTAAGTCGTCGCTTCCGCCGTTAACTATCTCGCGAAGCGCGCTTTCCACTTCTGCTCCGGAGGTAGCACCATCTATGCCTCGCACATGCAGGGTAACCCTCCCGGAATGCCTGGTGTGGATTCCTTCTATTGGAAGTTTTCCAATAGCGTCTCTTAATTTCTCAGCTCCCCCACCCGTCTTCGGAACCGTGAGCAATAGTTCTCCATTTTTCGTTTGCCTGATGGTTTGAACAGTCATCTGGAGGTCGCTTTTCTTCGCCTCCTCTTTCACTTTCCTCAGCAGCTGCAAGTAATTCATGTCCTTCGCAGAGACTATTACAGCTTCTGTATTGCTCCTCTGCCTGTTCCTATCGTTGCGATGATTCCTTGGCTTCATTAGCCCGTCTTCTTGGGGGTGAATATATTCCTATATTCACATTGGTTCCCGCAAAAACAAACTCAACGAGTTTACGGAATCTGCTCGCCGTTGGGAGGTCGGGGGCTGGAATCGCAATATCTAGCCGCTGCTCTTTAATGGCGAAATCCCTCAATTCCATAAAGTTATGGAACGTTTTACGTTCATCGTCGTCCATAAGTACTTTATAGACGTACTTCTTGTTTATCTGCTGCGGCCCTTTACTTTTGGCGACGCAAGTTTCGTACTTCAGGTACGAAAAACCGTCGGCCCCACCTTCCTCTTCTCCGAGGGTCACGACTTCTGGGTATCTGGACCTGCCAGTTTATCCCTTTGTCGTAGCTGTGTCCTGGCTTGGTACCTAGTACGAGGTCACTTTGGCACGTTTGGCCCCATACCGGGTTACCTATTACCTCTTTGTAATTTAGGTACGTTCTTTCTGGCCATTGCTTCTTTTCAACTTCTACAAAAACGTTGTAGTCGTCGTGACCTCTAGTTATGGTCGAACGTAGCTGCCTTGCCAGTTCGTCTTCCCCGCTTTTTCTGCTGTGACACACACCCTCCGTCTGTGTGGCCACACATGCCGTTGCACGTGCTGCAGTCTGAGTCCCCTGCGTCGCTTTCTCTACAGGAAGCTTTATACAGCCAGCCGTCGGGTCTATACCCTTTAACCTTTCAACTAGCCTTCCGATTTCGTCAACACCTCTCTTAATTGAGGTTTTGGTATTGACGTTAACTTTTAGGATCGATTTTAATTCTTCGATCTTTTCGGTCAGCTTCCGTATAATGGGTGAAGAACTGTCGCGGTCTTCAGCTACTGCCTGGTCCTGTCTTTTCCGTTTTGCTGGATTGTCCAAAGACTCCTCCGTACGTCTAAGGTCCAGCTCTGAGACAGATGTCGATCTTCCTCTCGGAGGACTTCTTGGAAGAAGGTCCTTCCTCCTAAAGGGATTAACACCCTCTTTACCGCCTAGCGGGTCTTTTCTTCCAGAGAAAACGGCCTGGTCGCCTACCGCAGAAATCCGAACGCTTTGTTCGTTGGTCATAGTGTCAGTAGCAGTATCCTGCACCTCGGCCTGACATCCCGCCGAGAGTGCTGAGCAGTCGCTGGATAACGGTCGGGCGGGGCCTGCTCGCTCACCCGCGATTCCGACCGGAACTGGGGATCCGACCCCCTGCTCCGTAAATAATTTCCCTATACGTGTACCTTCCATATTAGATAAATTGGGTCCTTGTCCATCGCCGTGTCGTCATCATCATTATGGTTCCAGGTCGCTGTATGTTCCCTTCCATACTCATCACCGTCTCCTTTCCAGGTCGTCCTAGTCCTCGTAGTACTACCAAAGAGGCAAGCTCGGACTTAGCTATCCCAGCCAGCAGAACGCGGGAGCCCTCGGCCCACTGACGCCAACCAAGCGCAGTACGCGCGTTGTCGGCATCGGTATGACGAGAGCCCCTCTGCCCCGAAGGCCAGGGCCCTCTTCGGTTTCCACATGATCCGCGGGCAATATTTACTATTGCCTACCCAGAAGAGCGAGACAAGCATTTCGCTGATCAAGAGTCGCCTCATCCCTCTGGGGACACCCTATCAGCCATAGGGACGCGCCAGGTAGGTCGTGGACAAGCCTCCGCCAAAGCCTCCGTCACAAGATTGGGGCTGCGCCTGCCTCCTGTGGGGGAAACTTTGCCGCTTTTTCCGTGGTTGCTAGAGGGCGCTAGGGTAAACCAGGTAGTTATTGGACATGAGGGAGTTATTGGACGTCTCATCTTTATTCACCAAAAACAAGTAATCTATATTCGTTAGTTGATCTATTTGCCCTTAGATGGTATAGCTATTGTAATAGCAATGTGATTCAATTTATATCTGTGGCGTCGAATTTTCTGTTTTGGCGCCAAAGCTAGAAGTGTGGTTATCTGTATTCAAAACGCCGGTTTTTTGAGATTAGATTTCAAGTTGATGTGAGGTAGAAGTGTGAATATTCAGCCCTTTTGAACTAGATATCAAGATTTAGGCAATATCTGAAGTGTACCGTTACACCAGAGGTAACTGTTTTTTGAGTTCTCTCTTAAATAAGTGAGTAGGGTTATCTTTTAACAAGGTGTCCAATAACTAAACGAAATTTTGTATATCTTTCAGTTATTAGACATCCGTCCAATAACTGAAATTTGCATGTCGTTTATTATAGGACTGTACGTTTGTACGCTTCTTGGATTGAAATGTATAAATAAAATAAATGTATCTTCACTATAACCAGTAATTGGACAACTGTCCAACATCTAATGTTTCGGGTGTCCAATAACTAAGCTTTAGATTTCAGATACTTCTAAAATTCCAAAAAAATGCCAAAAACAAACTTGTATGAAGCGAATTTCATGGAATTGTCAATACCGAAAAATAATATGTCCTACAGGGTAGGATTTCGTGTTTGCGGCCTATTCTCTTTCAATCCAGATGTAGTCGACTACACAAAGCGTCTGGGAAAGGACAATGCATCAACAGAGGAAATGCAGTCATCGATTATAGATCACAAAACATTCATAAGCGTTGCTGGAAAGAATCTCATTAGCAAATTCAAATTGTTAGATGATATTCTCACAGAAGGCATAAGTGAAGAATTCAGGACCCTCTAAAATATTTAAATTTTTTTTGGAAAACTAGAAGCAGAAGCCTCTTCAAATCGTATCTTACAGAAAATTGTTGTGAAAGCACCAAATGCCTTGAAGGGCCTCATGACTCCGCTTCAAAAGCATCCACAAGTAATAATACTGCTTGCTACTTGCAGGTAGCAGGAAAGGTTAGTCCTATATCACCGCATGAAATTCCTAAGAATATTAGGTCACCTCAATGCCTAGACATTCCGCTGCCATCACCAAAAGTTTGTGATAATAACGATATGAGGAACCAAATTTCTAATTAACCATTATCAGGGGAAATCTATTGAGAATTACCTCAAAATGCCGGATAAACTCCAAAGAAAATAGAGCGTGTTTCTTTTGCTATAGCACCAAGGCTTTACCAAGACAGCTTAGAGGTAAAGAAGGCTGCTAAGCTGGAGAAAGGAAATGCAAAACTTGAAAGAAAACGCAAGAGAGAAGGAAAAGCGCTTAAAACCAGTTTGAAAAATAAATCCAAAACTCCGAAAAACGGACTCACATGCTTTGTGTGTAGAACACACATAGGTAAACAAAAGATGTGGAAATGTGATACATGCAAAAACACTATGCATCATCCCCGATAACAATCCATTTATGTGTCATAGTTGCTATGAATAGGAAAATGATACAGAAGCTGACAGTGAAGAAAGTTTTGAACTGGAGGCGAGGAGCAGGACCCTTGGGAAGATCAAAATTGTCAAAATGACAAGAAATAAATGAGGACTACAAGAAATCCCCACATGAAGCGCTGCCATTGGGAAACAATAAAGAAGAAGAAGTTGAAGATTTCCAACAAATAAATGATAGGGACTCGGAACAACTAGAGATCGATAAATTATATGAAATGTGTAAAAAGAAACATGCCAGATACTATTAAAACATTTTATACAGCTTTTGGGTTTATCTATATCTATAAACATGTTGATAAATGTACACTCAGCTAACGTTAGTATAGAAAGATCCAGTGTCCAATGACTAGATTATTATTGTCCAATTACTGCAAAAAATGTCGTATAACTAATTTTTTTCACATGGCCTTAGTTTTTTAGAGTTAACTAACACCACATCTACTTTAAAAAGATTGCCATCAGCAAGAGTTGAAGGAGACTTAATTCATTATAGAATAGTGGATTGCTGAAACTTGTGGGTTGAAAAGTATGATTTTGACATAGACTGAGTTCATAAATAAACCTTAACTGTCCAACAACTAGGTGATTTACCCTACTTGACATCACAACAAATATTAGGCATTATTATGGAAATTTTAAATGGTATACGGCAAAGTATTATAACAAGTGTGCTGTGAGATTCAGAAACAATTAATGACCTAGAGGAATAAAATATTACTCCAGGAAAACCACTACAAATCATATTTTGATTTTCTGAAATAACCACCAGGTGATGCTATTAAGTGCTGCATTGAATTTTCATTATAATGGAACTTTATCAGCTCATCAAGGTTTGAATAGAACTCCATAGTTTAAGAATTGTTCACATTTTCTGTTTCAACTGTTTGCTCGACGCCACTCAGTCGATTTTTAAAAGAGGTATAGGATCTTTTTGTACCTGTCATAGTAGTATTCTACTTAGAAAAACTCATCAACATGGCCTTCTGATTAACTGAGTGACCAAGGACTACTGAAAAAGTAAACAGACTAGAAACAGAACGACGAAAATGTCTGGCATGCTTTTTAAGGTTTGATGGCATAAACATGTTTAGCACTTTTGTTCTGTTTTTACATAATTTCTCTATCACTGTCAAAATTAAGAAAGGCGACAGTGTGGCCCTGTATCCTTGCTATAGATTAGTACCTAGGCGCCAGGTTAATTTTTTTCTGGATGGCTCGAAAGCTTGGTTAGAAATAAGCAAATAAAAAGGTAGTTTGGGAAACAGTAGTAGTTCAATTATACCATATAAAACTATTTTGGAATCATTTCCAAAACATTCTACTACAAGATACGAGGGTTGCTCCATATCTCCGTCAATCCACCAGTACGCAGACAGCTGTTTCACGCTTATTAGCGATCATCAGTGCGTCATAGGTCTGATGGTCATGTCTGGTAGACATGAAAATTTTGATGCCCTCTATCTCCGTCAATCCACTTATGGTGCACTGATGATCGCTAATGAGCGTGAAACAGATGTCTGCGTACTGATGGATTGACGGAGATATAGAGCAACCCTCGTATATCGACTCTTATATGCAGTTTGCATAGAAGCGCGCCTATCTGGGCAGGTCAAGCGAATGCACCTTTGCGTTCCACCAAGAAGTTTGCTGCTATTTAGCAGCGACTTTCTTTGGTTTGCCGTTACCTCCGGGTACCAAATAGCGCACAAGCAGATCTTTTCTGCAGCCTACCCTAATTTTACTAGAAGTCACTTCTTTTCTGATTTTTGGAATCAAATCGAGATCAAGTGAGGAAATAGTTTACGAAGGATTCTTTATGCGACTCTATTTTTCACCATGCTTTTATTAGCTTTACCTGTGTGTATTGAAAAAAGCCTAAGATTCAGTCAACCTTCTGGTGGATTCCCTCAGGCGAGCAGACATAATTACTCATAAAAGTGGTAATAGACCCCATCTGCTCTAGACGATGAGGCTAAGACGGAACTTCTTTTCACTTCCTTGGCAGTTGAGATGCTTATCGTAGCTTCAGGATACGATGACTTTGAAGTGGAAACTTTATGCTTACCGGGGGTCCGGTAGGCTCAAAGAGGTCACGAAGATTTTTGGTGTAGTGTCAGTGGGGTCGGCGAAAAGTGTCAACGGTGGCTTACTTGGTTGCATTCGCCTTGCCGACACGCATTTTGTAACGCCACTGTTGATTTGCCTGAAAATAAATCAGACGTCAACCTGCCACAACTCACCCGGCTAGCGTCAGACGTTTAACATGAGAAAAAGGTGTAGGGAAAGCCGTGTGGTATTTTCACATTCAGGCATGTGTAAGGTTTCCTATGTATGAAGAATAAATGCATGAGTAAAGTTTCACAACCCTAACTATATTTGACTTAGGTCAAAAATCAGTGAATGAATTAATGACACGATTTGACCCTCTTAGAAATGCAATAAGTATATTTTTTAGCAGACTCGAGTGTAACGGCTGTACTACAAAAAGGGGTGAGGGAAAATAAACAAATGTGTAAAGTTTTAATATTCAGTAATCTGAAAATGCAAATGACTGATATGAAATAGAAAAATGATCAATGTGGTAATGGTGATGGATTTAGACAAAATTATGTGCGGCAGTTTGGAAAATATAAAGTTTGAAAGTTTACCAAAGAATAAAACTGACTGTCTGGGGAAGATAAACCATAGGTGAGAAAGGTAAAGATGTTGAAGTGTATTAGAAAGGTAATAAAAGTCCTTAAATGGCTGTACAGAGTTTATCTTCTCGCCCCAAGTTCATCCCTTTGACAATAAAAAGACGCCAAAAATTGAAGAAAAGGCGAAATTGCTGAATGAATTCATGCACACGAGCAGTGGAAATAACGGTATCAGAAGTCTTGGATAAAAAAAAGAAATTCAGGAATAAGAAGGGATTAAGAACATGGTCAGATGAAATAGAAAAAGCAGTGTGAGAAAAACAAAAAGCATACATACAATATCTTAATAATCCCACTAAACCCAATCATGAAATTTACAAACAAAGTAGAAATGCTGTGAAAGAAATATCTAGAAGAGACAATGATGGGTCTTGAGATAGATTTATAAGTAATATAGAGAATGACGTACACGGAAGGCAAAACTTAGCGTACAAAATAATGAAATCATTGACCAATCCGATAAATGATAGATACGAATAAGTAACATAAACGAAGACTGGGTAAATAATTACAAAGAGCTTTGGTACAATGAAAATACAGACGGAATAACAATCCAAGAAGAAGACGCAACAGGTTTGGATGATACCGATTTAAAAGAATTGACAGAAGTCTTTAAAGCTACAAAAACAGAAAAGCGACTGATATGGATGGTATCAATACAGTACTCTGGAAATACGGTGAACTCGTATTACACCTTAGACTACTACACTTATTTAATAAATTCTGGAAAAATTGCACTATCCCTGACGACTGGAAAAAAGCAAAAGCAATATCGGTATTCAAGAAAGGTGACAAGAGTAATCCTCAAAATTACCGACGAAATAGTGTAATGAATACGGCCTATAAAATGTATGCCAGGATACTGAATAATAGACTTAAAATCATAACAGAACAACTAATAGGAGAAGAATACATGGGTTTCAGAAAAGGCAGATCGACAATAGGTGGAATATTCACAATACAATAAATTATAGAAAAACACAGATAATACAACAGAGAAACGCATATAAGTTTCATAGACTTTGTGAAAGCTTTTGACAATGTGAATAGATGTAAGCTACGGAATATTATGAAAGAACAGGGTATCCAAAACACTTAATAAGAGCGATACAAATTTTGTACATGGACAGCAAAACTGCTATAGATATAGGGGGAAAATTAACTCGAGAAATATCAGTAAATAAGGGAGTTAGACAAGGCTGCTGTATTTCACCAACACTATTTAACATATATGTAGACGCCATTATGAAAGAGTTGAAAATGGAATGCCCTGAAGCTACACATCTTGAACAAAATACCACCCTAAACTCTATTTTATATGCCGATGATCTAGTACTTTTAGCCGAAACAGAAGACGGCCTACAGAGAAAAGTCTACATCCTACAAAAAATTTGTCAAAACTACGACATGAAAATATCGACATACAAAACTAAAACCATGGCTTTCTCAGATAAATATCCAGTTAGGGCAAAGATTTTTGTAAACAGTGAAGTCCTGGAACATGTAAAACACTTCAAATATTTAGGCTGCGACATATCTCATGACAGAAGCAAAGACATAGAAGAAAAGTTAATAAATTCTCGAATATTTGCGGAACTATCAGTACAGCATTAAAAAATAAAACAAGGAAAGATACTCGAATGAAATTCTACAAGACGATAGCTGTTCCAACCCTCTTATACGGTAGTGAAACATGGACAACAAAAAAAGAAGAAAATAGGATAGAAACACAAGAAATGAAATGTGTAAGAAGAGTGAAAGGTTGCACCAAATTAGACAGATTAAGAAATAGATATACATAATTATACGAGCGGAATTAAACATCTTCGATATAAACGAAAAAATAAAAGAAAATAAACTAAATGGAAAGAACATGTAGAATGCATGAAAATAGGATTCCAGCCAGAGCCAGATTTTATCAATGCCCTGGAAGAGGAGATATCGGAAGGCCGAGAAAAAGATGGGTATCGTAACAGGCAAAGCGCCTAAAACCTGAAGTGAAGAAGAAGTTCATGTTAAAAATTAAAAAAGAAAAATATATATCCAGCCCTGGTAGTAGCGAAATGCCTCAGTCTCACTAAATCCACTGATGCTGGGGTGTACATTGTGGGAGTGTACAAACACTGGGGGAGTTCAGGAACTTATCCATGGCATCCTCAAGCCCCAGCATCGATGGCAAGTTACATACGGCTAAGTGCGCCCCCAGACACCGACAAACCCTAAAGAAGACACCAGGTCCAAAAACGCTCCTAAGACTGCCACAGCTGCATAAATCATGCAGGAGATGCTCCCAATGTACAGAAGACATCTAAGGCACTCAGATTCTTCCTAAGGTTCTAAGATTCGTCCTATAAGAAGACACATCGTAAGACACTCCTAAGACACTAACTAACTAACTACTCCATGGTATCACTGAATTAGTACTTAAAAATGTAGCGAGAACCGCTTTAGCAGCCGCCACGAAGGCGGACCGAACGACGACATCCCCCAATCTCCTCAAGGAAGCGAACGGCGCCGGCGTGCCTTTTCATTGGTGGAAAGTCAACCTGCGCGGTGCACCTCCACTCATTCCCAATTGCTGAAGACTGGCAACTGCCTTAGACAATCAACACCGGTACTCTGTAACTTAGAAATGTGTTTCTGTGCACTATTCATAAATATAGTAGTAGTAGACACTGTGTGGTAGGCACCCGAAACTGCCCGATCGTCATGGTCGTCATGGTCATAGAAACACGTTTCTATCGCTTAAGTTCCAGAGTACCGGCACATATCATACCGCCATGTCAGAGACAGTTTCAGAAATAACCATGAGAGTACTATCCATAAATGATGAAGGGTATTGCCAAATATGATATAAAGGGTATTTTATTACGGACGGGTCGACGTTGAAATGAAATAAAACAAGTTGTGTGTGAGGTGTCAAATAATTTTTATTTTTATTTGAAAGCGCCATGTATGCCATCACGTGTGGAAAACTACATCGTTCATATGTCCGCCGCGGCTTGTCACAAGGGCACAGATCCGGGTAGTTCAATTTTGTATGACTGCCGCATAAATCTGGCTCAATTTGAGCTACGGCCTGGATTATGTTCACTTTGCGGCCATCGGTAGCTTCCTGTTTACTGGCATAGACTTGTGACTTCAGAAAACTCCACAAGAAAAAGTCCAGTGGGATCAAATCTTGGTGACCAATTCACATCACCTTTGCGTGAGGTAACCCGACCTCAAAATGGTTCATGGAGAAGGTTTGGGGAGGCGTCCGCAGTGTAGCAGGTAGTACCAGCTTGTTGGATCCAGACGTCGCTTCATCCACCCACATGTTGTTCCTCTTGGACCACAGGAAATTCATTGTAATAGCTCGATAGCGCTCTATAAAGACGCTGATGGCTACACCAACGTCGTTTTAGGAAAAGTAGGGACCAATAACGCCACCGGCCCAGATTCCGCACCAAACAGTAATTTTTGTGTGAATCTCATGAGGGTTAGCGTTGTGCCATATTTGGTTTGTTTGGTAACATAGCGTTTCATAAAAGGCTTATGAAAGGCTTTCATCTAAAATGCGCCTCGTCACTATAGGACTATAGGACAAAGTTGGGGTCCTCTTCCTAATGCTCCGAAGCCCAGTCAGCGAACAAATGGTCTTTGGTCATCATCTTTGAGTTCTGGAGTAATTTGGATTTTGTTTGCACGGCCAGGAGTTGACAATCCTGGGTCTCCTGGACACTTTTACGGACAGCGGCGATGCTCTCAGCTGATTTCAAACTCCTTTGACGTTCGTGTGTAGGCTGATTGTTGACTGAATAGGTTGTCTCAAATCTCACAGCCAAACGTTGCAGAGTCGACTTTGAGTAACCATTGCGTCTTCCGTAAAATGGGCGCAATATCGTATTTAATCACTGGTTTTCGATAAATTCGTAGTGGAAAATCTTCAAATGAATAACCTGCGTATGTAAAGACGTTGGTGGTCCTGTCTAAAAGTCACCCTATTTTAAGCGTTCCATAGCTCCGCTTTGTCCGCTCTGTCCGTCAGACGCGGCAGCCGGCGCGGCGGCGGCGTCAGCCACCTCTGTCCGGTCGTTTATTTCACGGTGATACAGTTAGAGACATAAGGTATGAGTGGCCGGGCCACTCTGCCGCTTGCGCTCTCCTCGTTGCAAATTAATAGCCGTAATATAAGTCTTGCTTGTTTACGGCAACGACCATACCAGAAATTACGAACGGGGCAGAGTGCTCTGGCCGCTCTTGCTGCCGCTGACCATTGATTAATCCACCCTAGTTATGCTCCAAGGCTATTTGTCTTCAAAACTGCCAGCTACCGAAGCCGGCGCCGGCCGCCGCCGTGTGTGAGGCACTTTAATTTCTCTTGATGAGTAAGTGTCCATTCCGGTTCCCCCTTTCAGCCATGATATTTGCTTCATGCTACACTGAGCCAGCTTGGAAGTTGGAAATTTCATTGTATTTAGAATTTCAGGTCTAGGAGAGGTGGCGTATAACACGAAATAGTGTAGAAAGACATCTGTTAGCATGAGAAAACCCTCATTTTGGAATTGGAATTTTGGAATATTGTGTACCAGATGCTGTCCTATACGTTAGTGGTGTGCATATTTACAGTTGGTCTTTCTTAAAACTAATAATAATAATCCTAATGGGTATCTATGCAAGCTTAAAAGTAGTTTACGCTTAGATGCAACCGACAACGCTTGATAGGTGATAGACCTCACATTTCTATGAACATCGAGATAGGAACAAGGAGCCATACAATACTTAATTTTTCAGATACAGGGTGTTACAGTTTTACTTTTATTTTTTCTCAATTATTCCGCAACAAAAAGGCACAACGAACTAAATTGCGTATCGGTGAGTTTTTTAAGGCGAGAAGTCCAAATTTATCAACAGTTCATCTATCATGAATGGAGGTCGGCACCCGCGGCACATTTAGCTCATTTAAAGTATCAACATTTTTTCTGTTTTGGTGCCTCAATGTGAGTAACAAAAAAATCGTTTCCTCTGTTTTACGTGAAAAAGATATACTTTATTTAAGTCCCGAGATAACCTTCATTGAAATTTCAAACTGAATGAATTATCGGTATCTCCGCACCAATATGTACATACTTTTAAATACCATTATCGGAGTATTCTCAAACTTCAACACCACCCATTTTAAAATTAAATATGTTTGAAACATGTTTTTTGATCTAATATTATTCGTTCTAGAATACCGATAATTCTTTCGATCACATTTTAGAAAATATTGGAGTGTCCGGGAAATTTCAATAAAGGTTATCTCGAAAACGCTTACGTATACAATACACATACCTTTTTTTATGTAAAACACATTGCGGTAAGGAGTTTTTCAATATACGTATTGATTACACCAAACCGGAAGAATGTTTCGTTAATTTAAAAGAGTTCGATGTGACGTAGTTGGCGCATTTTATTAATAGTAGCAAAACCTTGGTGGAATTTTGATTTCTAGTCTTAAAAGACCTCCAAATACGTGATTTTAGATCACTGTGCCATTTTATTGCGGAATAATTGAGAAAAAATGAAAACAAAGTAAAACTTTGACACCCTGTATCTTGAAAATTAAGCATTTTGTATAATTATGGTTATAAATATCCCTCGCAAACAGCTACAAAATGATTACTATAGGGTGCGGCAACATAACTTCATTTTTTCAAAAACTAATAAAACTCATTGTGTGAATCAGAAAGCTTTTATTTATTTATTTTATAAAATAGGTACCTCTCTATTAAGTCTTGTTTTACATGATTTTGAAGATAAAATCTGTTCAGTGACGCCCCCCCCCCCATTCTCTCTACATTGAGTTCGGCGAATTCTGGCATTTGTCAAGACTCTTGCCGGCGTAGCAGATGTAATGTTGGCAATTTATGCCCAAAGGTTGGCATTTAAATGTTGTAGGGTCTTTGGATGGTTCACGTAAACGCGGTATGTCAAAAAACAAGTGTTCCCTCAAAACAGCCATCGATGCTCTAAAAGTGTGTGCTGTTGCACAACCGAATGTCCCCTAAGTCATTCATTTCATCATCACAGTCACAATGTCTTAACAGACATGTTGTGAACTCGTAAAATGCATTTACCCATTTTACGAGTTTCTCTTGGGATATCTTTGACCAGATGGTGTCTACTGGTTCATCCGCCTTTAGGGGCAATTTCTCACTCCAAGGACAAGAAGGTGTCCTGATTCTTCTCAACTCGTCCACCCAAAGCTGTTGGTTGAGAAGAGGTTACTGCTTATACCGACAGTAGTTTCGGTTCCTTTTAGTCGCCTTTTACGACACGCAGGATATACGATGGGAGATATTCTAACCCGCCCCCACACGGGGCCCAATTCATTTAGCGTGGGACAAAAAATTCCTGCAACATGTTCATCTGCCGATCCGAATTCACTGAAACTGGGACCTCATTTTCATCAAAAAAAAAAAAAAAAACAGGGACCAATTATTCCAGCTGAGGCAATTGCACACCATATAGTGACTTTATGTGAATGAAAAGGCCTTTGATGCAGTTCTCGAGGATTGGTGTCAATCTATTAGCACATTGTTGACTGATCCACACAAATGAAAATGGTCGTCGTCGATGATCGTCATCTTGTAAGGATAAAAATGAAGGTCTTCATGAAGCATTCTCCTCACAGAACGATGTTAAAGTCCAAGGGCAGAGACATGTTTGCGCACAGAACGCAGTGGTCATTGCAACACTGAAGTCCACTCTGCCTCACTATTTGAAGGAGATCTACAGGGCCGACGGACTCCAGTTTTTCGCCCTGTTGCACTTTTTGGTCTTCCTGAAGGGGGTAACCCACGTAACAATCGACTTCCGGTCCGGCACAGGGGCCCACGGGGCTAACCTAAAATTACCCCAAAAGGCGCGCTGGGTCGCGATCACGGAACATCCGCTATAAAAGCAAGCCTCAACGTCAAACGCACGCCGCTCACTGCGCTAAAGCATGATGGCGACTTACGACCAGATCTGGATTGCTAAATTCAATTCTTTGAACTTGAAGGACGTTCAGGATTCGGTGACTTATTTTTTGACAAACTGGCGTTCTATCAAACCCACAGCTCTACTTCAATCCAATGTACAGAAGAATATGTATGAAGGGAAGGTAACCAGGATAAAGTTTCGATAAAATCAAACGAGCTTTCTATTAAATATACTCCTTTAATATCCAATAATTTTATAATCAATGAAGCCACTATCTTACTTCGTAAATTAAAAATAAATTAGATGTTTGGAAATAAACTTGCTATTATGAATTTACGTAAATATTAAGCTTTCCTTTATCGCCACCCGACCACTAGTTTGCACATGAATTTTCAGAGTTTTCTCCAAGCAATTACTTAAACGTCCAGTTATCCGCTTCATAAAAAGCTACGCTACTGTCGATGAAACGGATTGTTTCTTCCACGTACAAAGTTTTGGATATTCCATAATATGTACGAAATATCCGAAACTTTGAACATATTGTAAATAAAAGTGTCTCTAAATACACACAGAGTGTTCATTTGAAACTTCCTACCACGGATTTATCGAAAACCACTGATCAAAAGAAAAAGACGCCGAGACACGTCAACAGATTTGTCAAGGGGGTCAACTTTTTAACTAAAAAATACTTCACCCCTTGGACCCTTTGCCTCATTCTACCGATTTAAAAAAATCGACATACCTTTAAAACAGGATGTTACTCGATACCCATTGTCATTTAAAATATTTAAGGAGATGATCCTGGGGGGCAGAGGTTACAAGGGGGTGAAGTAGTTTTTGGTTAAAAAGTTGTAAATAGGTATGTGCCCTGCGGAATTGTCACTTATTATGGCTTCTCGTTATCGATGTGATAGATATCGCTTCATAAGGTCATGATACAGTCCTCTGATGGTAACATATTCAGATATATCTAATATACCTTAGGGCCGTATTCATGGTCGTCTTTTATACTTAAGGTTCCCTTAAGTAACACTCAAGGGATACTTGAGGGACCCTAAAGTGTGGCTTTTCTTGCGTATCTGTTTCCCAGACAACATCTACGATATGGCGAGATTTATTTAGCGACGTTGTCATATTTCAAATATAAGTGAATTTGAACGAAATGTGCTTGCTTACTCCGCAAGAGGGAGGTAATTCCAATTATTTGGTTCACAGAAAAGTCGAAAAAATGAAGGGTACCGACTGGATTCGAACCAGCGTCTCCGGCATTCTAGGCCGACGCGTTACCAACTATACCACGGTTCCCCGTAATATAGCCGATATACAGCGCCGACGACATGGTGTCGACTCGGTCGACACCCACCACTCCACCGTATCTCTCTGCGAAGCATGTATTTCAGTCATTCAGAGAGATCTAGGCGGCTGTTGGGTGAGTGCGAATCACCCACTGCTATTTGCACGACAGCTCTCTTTCTTACTGAAGTACGACTCCTCAGTCGGGCAGGATTTCATGGAATGAAAGGTGCTTGCTTACTCGGCAAGAGGGAGATAATTCCAATTATTTGGTTATATTACAAGGAACAGTGACGCGTCTGCCTAGAATGCCGGAGACGCTGGTTCGAATCCAGCCGGTACACCTCATTTTTCCGATTTTTCTTCAGTAAGAAGGAGAGCTGTCGTGCAAATAGCGGTGGGAGATTCACACTCACCTAACAGCCGACTAGATCTCTCTGGATGACTGAAATACATGCTTCGCAGAGAGATATGGTGGAGTGGTGGGTGTCGACTCCGTCCACACCATGTCGTCGGCGCTGTATATCGGCTTCATTACGGGGAACCGTGGTATAGTTGGTAACGCGTCGGCCTATAATGCCGGAGACGCTGGTTCGAATCCAGCCAGTACCCTTCATTTTTCCGATGTTTCTGTGAACCAAATAATTGGAATAAGTGGATTTGTTATGTTCATGCCTTGAGATTTTGATGTTTTCTGTTATCTCATTATTTCGTGTTTTGTGTCGGACATTTTTCCGGATGTGATAGAAGCTGACAATACCGTACTCCAAAATTAACCTACAAAATCGCCTTGACTGCAACCAAACATCATCTCATGTTGAGGTTTCGTTATTTGAGTCTTACTCAAGCGAGCCTTACGTAAGGGACCCTCAAATATTAAGGAACCCTTAAGTATCCACTACGAATACGACCCTTTGCGTCGTGTGTTGAGTTTTTATTCATGCATTCCCTCCTCGACGAAATGTGTGAGCCGATCTACCTACTTGATTGATTGAAATATGAACTGATACGCATTATCTCGAAATCGAAGATTTTCGCGATCACAATATTTCATCATCGATCGGTGTTGGTAGTAAAATCAAAACTCTTCGTGATCATAATAATTGTACCATCTATTTATTATGACCGTTTGAATTAAAAAAAGACGGTTAATTACTATATGGGATGCTTCCAGGAGCACGCCTCTGCGGTAGCATTAATTGTCCCGGAAGCAGTACAGCGAGCGAACGGGAAGAGAGAAGTCCGAAGTCCGGCTAGCTCTCCGGGCATACACCCGAATGGACGCGACTGCAATATACTATAAATGCCAGGCCAGCTCAGAAACGTGCCCGGTATTAAAAACGAGAGACCGACCGTTATTTCGCGCCCGCTAAACTGACGACCAATGGCAGGTCTCTGAAAGGGGGCAAACGGAAATAAAAGAGGAGCCTGTATGGCAGTGCGAGCGGAGGTGACATGAAGCGTCGCCTTTGGAAATTGGAGAGTTGATTGATGTTCCAAAAAGTATTGGCAGCAACACCGAGAGCTCGGCATGATGACCAGAGTTCGTTTTTCGTTATCATTCCTGTAGTCCGGTCAAAGAAGGTGTTTGAATTAACAAAAATTCCATAATTGATAATGGACTAAGAGCTTACTTTATCAACTGGCAGTAGCAGTACTACACTATTTTCAGCTGTAGTTTCTAAAGGACCAAAGTAAACCACATGATAAGCTGGTAATTATGGCGGATTCCCCTCTGTTACCTAATATGAACTAACAATGGATTAATTTGGACCGGATTTCCAAATTCCAATTTACGAAATGTGTCAGCCAGCAAACGTACCAGAATCCGATGTTGTGCACGTCACTGTATGCACCGACAATTTGGAGTTTCGTAACCTTACGTCAGATCTAACAACAATTGGATAATGATTTTTTGGTGATGTTACATGATAGCTGCCACCACCACATGATTACAGATACAATAAGTGCTTTTGTGTGTGGAAGAATGTTCAAACGATTTTTTTGGTTTTACCTACGGTTTATCAAGTCAAACAAAGTTATATATGGCTTTAAACTAATTTTATAGGGTATGCTTACTTCATTATGATCCTATGTTAGATAAACGGGCGTCGGTAGTGGCTCACTAATTTTCAATGTAAATTAGGTGGCTAAAAACGAACGTAGAATAAAATGATAGATCTCAACGTCTGTTTAAGTAATTTATACGTATATGATGACAACGTCATTTGGACATTCGACTTTTCATGCGTTATATAAATCAACATTCAGCCGATGTCGGCAAATCAGTATAAAGCTACGTAGCAGTATGTAACGTTGACGGTTGTTGATAATACTGACTAACGTCTAACAACGTCGAATTGAATGTAAAAGCGACGTCGTCAGTTCCAACCGTAGGTAATAATGTGAAGACTCAATAAACGACGTTACATCAAGCCACTTTTGGTTCGAAGTCAGATAAATTTTCATTGGGGTAGTAGAGTAGTGACCTTTTTTGCTGCCCTACAGAATCAAAACTATTTATTAACCTCATGACTTACTTTTTGCCAGACCTACCACTTTTCTCATATTGGTAAATGTTAGCATGTCCGAACAGCTCTCTGAGTCTAAAGCCTCCTCCTCAAATTCTATTGTACCAAATATCTGAACCTTAGGTTGAATAACCTGTGAAAACCCCCACCAAAGGAATCTCTGGCTAGTACTTAACCGCAAACTTACAAACTATAGTACTGATTGTCCTTATTTAACTTACAGAAATGGATTATATGTTCCATTCATGAACACTCGTATCACACAAACATTACATCAATAGTTTCATAGGAATAACTATGCCTATGACTCTTTCATTTCTCGTAGGCTCAGAATGTGCAACGAAATATCTGAGTTTAGATTTTTTGATCCATCCAAACCATTTGTGCGAACAGTGAAAGGACAAACCTAAACTTAAAAAAACTTAAAACTGTTAATGATTGAATTATATTTGACATTATTCAACATCGTATAGGTAGATAGTTCTCCCTTTTAATTTTAATATCTTGTTTTATTATGTTGAGTATGTTGTAATATTTTTTTGAACTTGTTATTGTTCTATTAGGGTAAATACACAAAGAAAGCAGATTTCCTGCTTACTGGCAGTCGGCGCCTATAAACGGCGATAATTTCCTTTGTTTTCGAATTATTGCGGACATAAACAAAGCGTGTCGGAGCTTGTCACAAGCGAGAACCGGCGCAGGCTATTTAATCGGAATGAATTTTCAATTCACGCCTACTTGTTTTCAGATGTGGTCACATATGTTGAGGGAAAAGTTTATACGAATTTGGCTATTGGTGCTAGTTGCCCATGTCTTTGTCAAGTGGCTGTTCAGTTTTTCACAACGTATAATTCAATGCATTCAACTTAATTCTCATGTACTGGAAAAAACGCTTATCATGTTCCATCAAAGATGAAAATAGGTGATGATATTCTCCATAAAGTTGTCCCTCTTTATTTACTGGATGTGTTCCTTGTCTTTTTTTGCATTAAAGAAAAACGTTATCCATTAACACAAATTCTTCATCGGAGGAAGTATGCCTTTACAAAATCTGCTTTTCTACTGATCTGTACGCAGCGTTCTTTATGGTCTAACCAACAAGAAAGTCGACACCGGTATTTGGCGCCAACAATAAGCGCTGATTAACCTGCTTCCTCTGTGTATCCACCCTTGTATTAGGGTACGTCTAAGATGCACGCTGGTAAAAGCAGACGCGGATTCTCAGCGCCGACTGTCTGACTACGGGAAGCAGGTTAAATGTGGCCAATATGTAAGCAGAATGTCAGAGCAGACAGAACTTGTCAACAAAACAGCAGTGAACCATTGACCTTACAAGAAAACAGGTTGCAGCTTTATTGCTGTTAGTGAGAATGTTACAATGAAGTTAAAACCAATAAGAAATGGAGTTCACCCTATACATAAATTAGGAAGTATTTACGGGATGTACAAACACCTTTTTCTGCAATTACTTGCTGATGAAATCGGACACTGAATATTTCTGATGATGATCTTTTATTCGTTTATCCCTTACTGGAGGATTCAGTTGAACTTTTGAGATCAACTCCTCGTTATTCATCGTTGAAACGCTAAAAGAAACAAAAAAATACAGCACAAGCGGCAGGTTGTCTGAAACCAGAATGGACAAATCATTCTGGTATACATCTGAGTCAGACTGCTAGTACGCAGAAGGTCGGCGCGCAGGTGCATTATGGCCAGTCCCGCTTTGCTACATGGGAAGATAGGCACGCAGAGTCGGCGGCGATCCGCGATAACTGTCTGACTCAGAAAACCAGCGTGCATCTTGGACGTACCCTTAGATAAGTGTGCTTGACCCGTTATTGAAAAATTAAAAAAAAACTTTGTCAGAACCTATTATGTCAATCACAAAATAGACCGCCGACACCACTTTGACCTATTTGCTGCCATCTGATCTTCATACAAGAGAATCAGTTTTAGTGTCTAGGTAGTGTGAATGGTGGTTATTCCTGCGAAGTATCGATCCTATGATGGCCACTGAAGGGCATTTGTCATAGCGTGCCGGTATCCCCGGTCGGGCTCATACTGACCGACGGTCAGCGAAGAGAACCGGGAAGGGGGAGCCGGGGGAGAGGGAAAGGGGAGTATAGCTGCTAGGGGAGCTCCGTCTCTTTCCCTCTTACCTCACACTCGACTGGCATCGTCTCGCTCTCGCTCTGATCAATACCCAGGTCTACCGCCGTAGTGCCAACAAAGCAACTATAACGGATTCTGGACTATTGTTCATCAGGAGATAAAATGGGAAAATGGATTTTCTCGGGCGGCGAGGCGGCAGAGCGGCGAATGGACCGCCGACGCTCGAGAGTAAATGCGGCGTCAAACCGTCACAGCTCATGCGGCTAGAGTTAGACTTTTAACATGAGAAAAAGGTGTGGATAAGGCCCTGTCGTATTTCACATTCAGGCATGGGTAAGGTTTCCCATGTCGGAAGTATAAAGGCATCAGTAGTTTCACAACCTTAACGATATTTGAGTTGATCGAACAAAATGTAGTACGCCACTGTCTGGTCAAAAATTAATGAATTAATTAATCGACACGATTCAATAGTCTTAGAAATGCAAAAAAATTACTTTTTAAGCGGACTTGAGTGTAACGACTGTACTGCAAGAAGTGGTGGGGGAAAATAAACAAATGTGTAAGGTTTTAATATTGCCTAAACTAAAAACGTAAATGACTAAAATAAAATAGAAAAATGATCAATGTGGTAATGGTAATGGTACTGACAGGATGAAATTTTATATACAATATAAGAAAAAAATGAAATCAAGTTGATTGACTCAGTACTTCCCACACATTCCGATGATACCAGTTTTATTATTTTCCTACAGCTTGAAACTATAGTCTAGATGCCCCTGCAACCAAATCATCGCTCGCCCGACCGCAAAAAAGGTGTTTTATTCTACTAGGTGCTTCTTTCACAGGTCAATGGAAGCTTTTGAGTTTTACAAACCCGAACCACCCCAATTTCACCCCCAACCAAATTTTTTTTTAAAATGATCAGGAACCCCTAAAACGTTTAAAACGAAGTTTGAGATATATTTTATTTTTTTAGTTTTTTATTATTGCCGCGCCGCCACTGAAACGATTTCTAAAAACCATACGCGCTTTCCATACTTCGTGGTAATAAATCTGTGTCAAAATGTCATTAAAGTCAATACAAGAGTTTTCACGTACATAATACAGAACGATCCAAAGTAATACTCGTACATGTATTTTGTATGCATCAGAAAGTCCCTTGGTTTCTGTAATCGGCAAGGCAATGTTCGGATGGACCTAAAAAAGTGAATTATGCCGCTAGGTCTTTCTTTTCCAGGTCAACGGGCATTATGAATACAAAAAAATTCAGTTTTACAACCCCCCACACCTTAATCATTCCAATTTCACTCTCACCCTAAAAAAAGTAGAAAATCAGGAACCCCTAAAACGCCTAAAACGAAGTTTGTGCTATTTTCATATTTTTAGTTTTTTTAATATTGCTGCGCTGCCACTGAGACGATTTCTAAAAATCAGAAGCGTTTCCATCCTCGCCAAAGTAGTAATAGTGTGCCGAAATTTCATTAACGTCAATTCAGTAATTTCCACATTATGAAATATTGAGCAATCTAAAGCAATACTCGTATGTATACATCGGAAAGTCCCATGGTTCTTGTAATAGACAAGGCAATGTTCGGATGGGCTTAAAAAAGTGTATTATAGCGCTAGGCCTTTCTCTCTCAGGTCAATGGACAGCCTATTATGACTACAACAAATTTTTCAGCTTTACAAGCCCCCACCCCCTAACCACCCCAATTTTACCCCCACCCAAAAAAAAGTAGAAAATGGTAAGGAACACCTAAAACGTCTAAAAACAAAGTTTGAGGCATATTTGAAATTTTTCGTTTTTTGCTAATTACTCCGCCGCCCATGCACCGATTGTCAAAGTTGTGGCAACATTATCTACTGCGACCCTACACCATATCGCTGCCCAAATTTCATCAAAATCTATGTAGCGGTTGCTAAGATTAGGTGGCTAGAAAAACGCCAACAGACAGACAGACCAATAGACAGACAGATCGACAGACAGACCGACGGAAATGAGTGACGTAGATTTTCGTTATGTAGACATCATAAAACGCCCAAAAAGTATATTATCTCAAAATCGAAAATTTTCGCGATCACAATACTCCCCTCACCTGTCGGTGTGGGAAGTAAAACGGAACTATCTAAAACAATACTCGTATGTATGTACATCTGAAAATTCTTAGTTCCTTGGTTTCTGTAATAGGCAAGGCAATGTTTGGATTGACCAAAGCAGTGTATTATGGCGCTAGGTCTTTTTTTCACAGGTCCATCCACAGCCCATTATGAATACAACAATTTTTTCAGTTTTACAACCCTCCTGCTAGTTAGTCCGCCGCCCATGCACCGATTTTCAAAATTATAAGAACATTACCTACTATGACCCCACAGCATATCGCTGCCCAAATTTCATCACAATCCATGCAGCGGTTACCGAGATTACGAGGCTAGAAAAACGCGCACAGACCGACAGACAGACAGACAGACAGACAGACCGACGGAAATGAGTGACGTGGATTTTCGCTATGTAGACATCATAAAACCTCCAAAAAGCGTGTTATCTCAAAATCGAAAATTTTCGCGATCACAATACTCCACTCACCTATCGGTGTGGGAAGTAAAATGGCGAGATATAACGAAATAATTTAGCACAATTGTGCTCAGCATTTTGTAAAAATACAAAACTTTTTAGAATTTTACAATTGAAAGAATTGAAACGACGGCGATATTGCTGAATATGTTTTCAAAATAAAAAATAGTAAAATATTTCCAGCTCTGGTAATAATCAAATGTCTCTGCCTCACCGAACTCACTGCTGCTAGCGTGTACATTGGGGAGGTGTATAGACGCTGGACGAGCAACCTGTCCTGGGCGTCCTCAACCCCAGCATCGATGGCAAGCCACTCAGCTAGGTGACATCTGTGTGACATGCTCCCCCAGACACCGACAAACCCAAAGGGAGACACCAGGTCCAAACATGTTCCCAAGATAATGGAGACAGTGGGGCCTCCAAGACACTGGAGACGCTCCTAAGACACTCCTAATCCACTGCTAAGACATCTAAGGCACTACCAAAGATTCGTCCTAAGGCTCTAAGATTCATCCTAAGAAGACACCTTGTCTAAGACACTGCCTGAAAAGACAGACAGGGCTAATATAAATCACATTGTATTATTATTATCCTCAAATAAATGGCGTATAGCCAGGGAGAAAAAAAAACTAGGTGCAAGAAATTGTCTATAACTGCAAGAAAAGACTAAATGAAATGAAAAGAAGTTACTTAGACTTACACCATTTCCTGCGTTTAAACTGAATTCAGAAATTAATATATTGCAGGTAAACTAATAGCTAGTAGTGTAATACGAAAAGAATAGAGTGAACAAAAAATGGCGTAACTAAATCGGAACTATCGGGCCAGAAATAAACAATTAGGGAATGTGCAAACATGAAAAATATTCCTGGATTGTGTACTCATCATGAGGATAAGACCCCACCCTAACTGCACTGCTCCATGATATCACATCATGAGTCAACACTTGAAACGACTAGTATGGCCGCCATTATGGCGGACCTCAACGTACGGCCACCCAGCCCAAGAAATAGACCGTACCACCGGTCTCGTTTCCCGATACCTTATTCGTGGAAAACTCACATGTGCGGAAGGAACTAGTACATCATATTACTGCTGGACAACAACCATGGCGTACTATCCATAAGTGATGAAGGGTATAGCCAAATATGATATCTTACTAGTAAGGGACCAAAGGTCCGTTTTACCTTTAACCATTCGTTGCTAACCCATGGTCTCTGAGACCATCAGCATCAACGGATACTTTCGGGAACTACTGGTCTGTTCTGTTCCTGCCGGCCCAACGTAGTAGTTTGCCTTGGACAAGAATGTAATCTTTTTGTTTTGCTTCTACTAGATGATAGTCTGATTGTTATGCACCACCCTTGCCTACGGTTTGGGATATCTGCAGCAAATGATATGCTAAGGCGTTTGGCACTTACACATGCTTTTTATTCCCTGCAGTTTTTGGAACAAAAAGCTAATACTTTATATGTGTAAGTCAAAAGAACTAGCTTCTTTTGAAGCAGTTTGGTCAAAATTTGTTGCAACTGTTCTCTTGTCATAGACTGATTCAAAATTAAGGCTTCAGTGATATTCCTAAATACAGCAATATTGTACTAGCTAGACTTTGTCTAATTTGGCTACACAGTAATGCGGGAACGCCTCTTTCGGAGGACGTATCAAAACGTGGATTAAGATTGGCTCGGTGCTCTAAATGTTTTTGTGATAAGATTTTCCTCCGACAATGGAGAAGTATACTAAATTTTTTTTATCGTTTCAAAAGAAAATATAAAAAAAATAAAAGAAAAGCGTGAAAGAAATATGAATATATCTCTAAAGACAAAAAAGTTATAATGTTTCAAAGTCGCGCTCCGCAGAAATATTTTTGGCACGACTGACCGAGTGGTGTGACGTCATGTCTCCGTAACCAGTGCGGGCGGCCGCGGCCGCTGAGCCACACGACGCGACGCACGTATCAGACAACGCACACAGGCACAGCGTGGTGGTGGCGTGAGCACTGAGCTGAGCAAACAGTCTCATTTGTTTTCTAGTTTAGTGCATATCAAATAATATTGCTATGATGAGTGACATTAAAGAAGGATGTTATAAAAAATATTGCATTGTTCCAAAGTGTGTGAGCACTACGATTAAAACACCTAATAAAGTTTTTTCCCACGTATCTTTGCATGCAAAAGAAGTGGTGCAAAGTGATGAAACGGGATTTAATAATACCAAAAAGTATAAAATATATTTGTGAGAATCATTTTGATGCGTTTATACTATTGTATTTATCTTCTATTGATAAGTATTAATTATCAGCTATATATGGATAGCTTCACTGGTTGTTAAAGATTACTTTACCTAATAGTAAATTAGTTACATTTATAATGTACGTATGCTGAATTACTTTACTGAGTTATATATTTCTATATTTTCGGATTCGTAACTTATGTTTTTGTTGATACAGCTTGAAAATGATACTGAAAATCTAATCAAATATAAACTAGTTGGTGGTACATTAAAGCTGAAAACTGAAGGCTGCCCTCATAAGTTTGACTGTCAAAAAGTTGTTCGTCCTAGAAGAAAACTCGGAGCATAGGAAAAAAGGCTACGCGCAGAATGTTTAGAAAATTTATTGCAGAACGATGCTTCATCGACCTCAAGTTGGCAACCTTTCGAAGTAATTCAGTGTGATTCAATATACAAAGAGCCAGATGTACTAGAAAATCCACTATCTAAGGATTGCGCAGTGAATGCATCAGATATAATCCCGACAACAAAATTTAAACAAAGTGCAAGTTGAGATCAAAGTTGAACAAAAAGATCAAAAAGTGCAAACAATCATGAGAAGGAAAAAAACGAACGATACAGAATATAAGTGTCTGATGACCATCCCCCAATCACCCGAGAGTTCTCCTTCAAAAGAATCAGTATCTTCCAAGAGTTGCTACAGTTCAGTTAGTTATACTTTAAATACAACAGTCATCCCTCAGTATTGCAAACAGACAATAACAAAAATATCAACAAATGCTGGTTTTTATTTGCGTTGACCGGAAGGAGTTTATTTTCTCACGAAAATATTATCTTAAAGCGTTTCTAGATCAATAAGAGATATTTTAATATCACTTTGTCCTTTTACAAGTCCTTCTTCCGTTATGGTCAAAAACTAAAAAACATTTATTTAAAAATCAAAAATAAATTACGTCTGGGTCTGATGCGTTGTGCTCTAATGCGTTTTGCAGAAGCTGTACATACAATACACTCTACAGCTTCCACGGCAGCGCGCGGCACGGACGGCTGGCTATGCGGATTGCGGAGACGTGACGTCACAGCCAAATTGAAGGCGGCAACTATTTCGCGCAAAATATGCAAATTTTAATTATTGATTTCTCTGCCACTCATTGACGGATTTCAAAATTTTTTTCACTGACTAATTACTTTTCGTCTATATTTCACGGATACGTAACTGCTTATTTCATTATGAGTATCATGAGACTTCTCCATTGTTGCCAATAGGTCAAAGTAACACGTCGATGTAGAAGAATTTAAAACACGTTTCTAACACGCTTTGATTAGCTTTACTTTTATGTGGGTATGTATGTTTGTAACCAACTCCTTTGGACTCGATTTTGACCTACTTTAGACGAATAGATTTAATTTAAACTTTGTACACTTTTAACAACTGTTGACACTACAATAGTTTAATCAGATTGTTCCATTACCCTGAGCAGGATCACCAGAATTGAATAATTTAAGGCTGAAATTTATTTGAAGATTTTATATAATGGTGAAGGGGCTATTAAAATGCAACCACCATCAGTTTTTCAGAAATGGCGAATGAGTTACCAATTTATCGCTACTATTTATGATCCTCGTCAGGACACGGTAACGATATGTATGAACTGACTTAATTTAAACTTTGTTCTCTCATGTACAACGAATGCAAACGCATCCATCCGACAAGCCACCACGGCCCGACCAGGATAAACCGGTTCCTTCTTTGCTTCTTTGTTACCTCTGCTCTATCTCTATCAGGACCGGGCATCATCGTGAAGCATATCCTTCGCAGTGCTAGATGGGGTAATGATTGTACCATTTAGGAAAATCTTCTGATCTTCATTTAAACCTTTAATCGTTCCTCTTTCTCCTTTGTAGACAGTATTTTTTGACCATCACATATATGATGTTCCATGTTTCTACGCTGGACAACAGCAGCGGGACCATAGATTGTGAGGTTAGCTCACCCTCCAGTTTTTGACTTGCCTCCTGACTGTGTCACCACCCATCTTATTATTTTCTTATATACTTGAAGAGGCCCACGCCAGATCCTACGTTAAGAAATAGGACGTCTGTCGATGACTGCCTCCGTCGTTTATATCGCCGGCATTAGTTGTTTCCTCCACTGTGGGATATCAGTGGTTTCGTTCCATATGCTTTGCCACTTATTTGCTGTCAGTCTGTTTGCTTCAGTGCGGCATATCGCCTTGCCTGATTAACCATGATAAATCAGTACCCTCTCTACAGCCAGCAAGTATAACATTGGTATCACCGTTATCACTTGCAAGGCCCTTGTAGATACCGTGCGATAAGCACTGATGACCACCCTCAGCAGATACTTTCTCTGCAAGCTGTATAGGACCTTCTGGAAATTTTTCCTTTTCATGGTTCTATATCACACAAGAGCTCCGTATAGGACGACCTGGCACAGTAGTGCCCTTTTGTTGCTACTGGGTCCTTCTACATTTTTGAGATCAGTCGTGAAAGTATTGCCGCCTTCTTCTCTGCCTCTGCCACTACTCTTTTAAGGTGGTTTCCGTAACACCTTTCGTTATCCAGTTGACTCCAAGGTGCACTAGGGACTTGCTTGTTGGGACTTGCACTCCGTTTAGTTGGAAGACCACGTTAGCTCTCTTGCTCCTTTGGCCGCGTATCATTATTGCTTCCGTTTCCTCAGCATCCTAAGACGTACCGTCGCAACAGTGACTTGTATTCAGTATATCAGTGACGCCGACAGCGTGTTTATATTTTTCTTGTTAGGAGCAAAATCAGCCCCTTGCTTAGTAAGCCTGCCATCCTTTTTTGTAAGTAAGTAGTTTCTAGCACATTAAAAGAAATTATTTTTAAGCATACTTATCATGGCGAAAGAATGTTACAAAAGGGAGCAGGAGATACTTATGAGACTATGGGCTGAGTTGGAAAAGAAGGCGATAGAGGACCAAATATAAATGGACGGCGATGATATTAGTCTTCTAATTCTCGAGTTAGAGACTCAAGATTGCAATACAAACTACGAGGAGCATATTGATAAGAATGTTTATAATGAAAAATCTCCTTTTCCACATCATCCCATATTCTGCCAGACGACACATGATCACGTGGTTGAATAAATATTGTTCTTCGCGAACAGCATCAGTGTCTATCCGAAGCCAAAACGTTTTAACGCAAGCGCCACATAGTTGGAACTCACCAAACCCTAGCTCTTGCTTTACCACCTTCTTTTGTTAAAAGAGGCTTCTAAAATGGCCAGAAATGCAGTATGTGCTCACTTTTTCAAGTCTTTGTTTTTTAGATGATTGCTGTTCCACCACTGGATATGTATCATTTCTACGAAAATCAGTGATACTGTTTTTTGTGATGTATTTGTCGCAAAAATGTCTAAATAAATTACACAGTGAGCAAATACCTTATTTTTTACAAGTTTTTGGGAACCCATTCCGTCTTTTTATATCCCTCCTTCCTCCAACTTACACTACTCTAACTTTTAGTATGGCCAGAGACCCGAAAAATGACTAATAGCGAGAGTTATCAAATTTAAATCAGTCTTTGCACCTTTTTGAAGTATATTCGTCCACCTTTGGTGTGTTCAAAAAAAATATTCCGCACCCACCACTCTGGTAGCTTCTGTGTTGCAATTTTAGCATGAGGCCTATTGAGTACTGGTTAATAGTTGTTACAAATCGCTTACTTCCATTATTTGAACTCAGATGAGAGCATCTTCGAATAGCTTCGAAGTATTCCAGGACATACCCAGAAAAGCAATGGAAACAGCTTAAGGTAGTTCCCCAACGGCTTAGACTACTTTCTTCCCGTCACAAGTTTTCTAAAAAATAATCAGGGGCCTCTATAGTGCTAGAAATCTATTTATTTACTATTATTTCTGATTCTCAAGTACTAGTACAATCCTATACAAGTTACGTTGTTATCATTTTCCAATAAAATAGATTTTTTTGTCAACAAGAAGTATTTCAATTAAAATTTTCCACTTTTGTAACTGGTGCGCAATGTATATATATCGCCTTCCATTTTCACTGGCACAAACCTGCTCAATTCAAATTTCCGCGTTCGGGTAAAAGCAGTGGAAGTACAATTTTTCATGCAAATCCTCATCCGACAATTTCCACGGCCGGAGCGATCCGACTCTCTCCGCAAACAGAAAACTTTTTCAGAAAATCATGATTTATACCCCCTGGGAAATGTATGATCTCATTAAATAGACGTTCAACTTTTTGCTCGCAGTCGAGAAGACGACTGCGATTTGTCGAGAACAGACGAGGCGACGTTGTAAAGGCTTCTGTTCGATACATAAATACTGCAAGAGTGCGAGATTTTTCTCAGAAAATATTCACAACACCAAAAAAAAGGTGTGTTAAGTAGTTTGACTTGGCAATTCCACGAATTATTACTTATTATTTTTATTTTCATGTTACTTCCTACACCGATAGGTGAGGGGAGTATTGTGATCGCGAACATTTTTGATTTCGAGATAATACGCTTTTTGGGCGTTTTATGATACCTTCATTTCCGTCAATCTGTCTATCTGTCGTCTACTGGTCTGTCCGCCTGATTGTCTGCCGGTCGGTCTGTCTGTCTGTTGACGTTTTTCTAGCGATACGCTGTGGGGTCGTAGTAGGTTATGCTGCTATAATTTTGAATTCCGGTGCATGGGCGGCGGAGGGATTAATAGCAAAAAACAAATTTCCAAATATTCCCCAAACTTCGTTTTTAGGTGCTTTAGGGGTTCCTGATCACTTCCGGCTTTCTTTGGGTGGGGGTGAAATTGGGGTGATTGGCTGGTTGGGGATTGTAAAACTGAAAAACTATTTGTATTCATAATAGGCTGTCCAATGCCATGTGAAAGAAAGACGAAGCTTAATACACCTTTTTATATCCATCCAAATATTGCTTTGCGTATTACAGCAACCAAGGGGCAAGACATTTCTGATACAATACTGTACAATGTACATACGAGTATTGCTTTCGATTGTTCCTTATTGTGTAACGTGGAAACCATTAAATTTATTTCAATAAAGTTTTAACAAAATATTATTATTGTGGTGAGAATGGAAAATCTAGATGGCTTTTAGAAATCGTGCCAGTGGCGGCACAACAACAATAAAATAACTAAAGATATAAAAACAGCTCAAACTCAACTCAAACGATTATGGGTTCCTGGCCATTTTTTACTTTTCTTGGGTGGGGGTGAAATTGGTGTGTGGGGGATTGTAAAACTCAAAAATTTGTTGTATTTATAATAGACCTGAAAAAGATGTAGCGAAATAATACACCTTCACTTACTTCACCGATACGTCAAGGGAGTATTGTGACCGCGAAAGTTTTCGATTTTGAGACAACACGACTTTTGTGGCGTTTTATATCTACATAACGAAAATCGACGTCACTCATTTCTGTCGGTCTGTCTGTCGGTCTGTCTGTCGGTCTGTCTGTCGGTCTGTCTGTCGGTCTGTCTGTCGGTCTGTCTGTCGGTCTGTCTGTCGGTCTGTCTGTCGGTCTGTCTGTCGGTCTGTCTGTCGGTCTGTCTGTCGGTCTGTCTGTCGGTCTGTCTGTCGGTCTGTCTGTCGGTCTGTCTGTCGGTCTGTCTGTCGGTCTGTCTGTCGGTCTGTCTGTCGGTCTGTCTGTCGGTCTGTCTGTCGGTCTGTCTGTCGGTCTGTCTGTCGGTCTGTCTGTCGGTCTGTCTGTCGGTCTGTCTGTCGGTCTGTCTGTCGGTCTGTCTGTCGGTCTGTCTGTCGGTCTGTCTGTCGGTCTGTCTGTCGGTCTGTCTGTCGGTCTGTCTGTCGGTCTGTCTGTCGGTCTGTCTGTCGGTCTGTCTGTCGGTCTGTCTGTCGGTCTGTCTGTCGGTCTGTCTGTCGGTCTGTCTGTCGGTCTGTCTGTCGGTCTGTCTGTCGGTCTGTCTGTCGGTCTGTCTGTCGGTCTGTCTGTCGGTCTGTCTGTCGGTCTGTCTGTCGGTCTGTCTGTCGGTCTGTGTGTCGGTCTGTCTGTCGGTCTGTCTGTCGGTCTGTCTGTCGGTCTGTCTGTCGGTCTGTCTGTCGGTCTGTCTGTCGGTCTGTCTGTCGGTCTGTCTGTCGGTCTGTCTGTCGGTCTGTCTGTCGGTCTGTCTGTCGGTCTGTCTGTCGGTCTGTCTGTCGGTCTGTCTGTCGGTCTGTCTGTCGGTCTGTCTGTCGGTCTGTCTGTCGGTCTGTCTGTCGGTCTGTCTGTCGGTCTGTCTGTCGGTCTGTCTGTCGGTCTGTCTGTCGGTCTGTCTGTCGGTCTGTCTGCCGGTCTGTCTGTCGGTCTGTCTGTCGGTCTGTCTGTCGGTCTGTCTGTCGGTCTGTCTGTCGGTCTGTCTGTCGGTCTGTCTGTCGGTCTGTCTGTCGGTCTGTCTGTCGGTCTGTCTGTCTGTCTGTCGGTCTGTCTGTCGGTCTGTCTGTCGGTCTGTCTGTCGGTCTGTCTGTCGGTCTGTCTGTCGGTCTGTCTGTCGGTCTGTCTGTCGGTCTGTCTTTCGGTCTGTCTGTCGGTCTGTCTGTCGGTCTGTCTGTCGGTCTGTCTGTCGGTCTGTCTGTCGGTCTGTCTGTCTGTCGGTCTGTCTGTCGGTCGGTCTGTCTGTCGGTCGGTCTGTCTGTCGGTCGGTCTGTCTGTCGGTCTGTCTGTCGGTCTGTCTGTCGGTCTGTCTGTCGGTCTGTCTGTCGGTCTGTCTGTCGGTCTGTCTGTAGGTCTGTCTGTCGGTCTGCCTGTCGGTCTGTCTGTCGGTCTGTCTGTCGGTCTGTCTGTCGGTCTGTCTGACGGTCTGTCTGTCGGTCTGTCTGTCGGTCTGTCTGTCGGTCTGTCTGTCTGTCGGTCTGTCTGTCGGTCTGTCTGTCGGTCTGTCTGTCGGTCTGTCTGTCGGTCTATCTGTCAGTCTCTCGGTTTGTCTGTAGTTGCTCTTTTGGTAGCTTCATAATCTCAGTAACCGCTGCATGGATTGTGATGAAGTTTGGGTAGCGATATGCTTTTTTGTTATCGTAGGTAATGCTGCTATTATTTTGTAAATCGATGTATGGGTGGCGGAGTAATAATCAAAAAACAAAAAAATCAAATATTCCTCAAATTTCGTTTTAGATGTTTTAGGTTTTCCTGATCTACTTTTTTGGGCAGGGGTGAAATTGGGGTGGTTGGGCGGTGTGGGATTGTAAAACTAAAAAATGTGTCGTATTCATAACAGACTGTCCATTGACCTGTGGAAAAAACCTAGCGGCATGGCGCAACTTTTTTTCGGGCAGGCGGGCGATGATTTGGTTGCAAGGGGATCTCAGACTATAACCACATGTTATGGGAAAATAATACATTTTTATCACCATAGTGTATGAGAAGTACTTTTATTACATCATACGACAAGGATAAGAAAAGGCTGTTAGATAAATTTATATTCCACCTTTCAACAGTAATCTCGAATAATTTCGATCAAACTTCTAGATGAAATTTTTTAGAACATACACATCGCTGCCTCTGTCAGCGACTCAAGCATTCAGGTAGCAGGAGCTCTCAAATATAGTACGCTTACAAAAATGCTTAACTCCATTTTAAAATGACCGATATTAATATAACGAGAATTAGCTCCATTTCAGGTACGTTCATACATATACCAATAGTACGCTTGAAGATTGAAGAGCCTTGGATTCGTGTTTCATAAGGCATCAGTATGGAGTTTTCTCACTTCATCCTTTCTGCCATCCGAAATTCACAGCCATTCAAAAAAGGCCGAAAAATGCAAGGAGCTCCCAGAGCACAACTCAAATGGCAGTTTAGAGAGGTCTGGCGCCGCTCCGCCAATGCACCGATTTTTCAAAATACCGCAACTTTGCCCACAGTGTCCCTACAGGACAACCCAAAATTAACCAAAAATCAGTGTAGATGACTGACCGACGGAAATGAGGAACATAGAACTTGCTCATGTAGATATTATAAAACAGCCAAAAAACTTGGTACATTAAAATAGAAAATTTTCTCCATGACAATACTCACCTGACCTATTGGCAATGGAATGACTCCACTTGCAACAGATATATGTATATTAAATTACTAAGCTTTTCCTATATTTGGTTTCATGATTTCAGAATCTGATAATCAAATACCTAGTTTAATTCTTTTTAAATGTGCTGTATCAGTACAAACAAATTTCTGCTGAACGCATAAAATGAACTATACAGGAGTTCTATAATTTTATGTTTTAGACCAATTACTTCGCCGCCAATTTTTTCAAATATGTAGTAGTGTTACTTACTAGGACAACACATAACATTGCAAGCTTGAAAATTGCATTTAGGTGATATTTTTCTTAGCAGCTTCCAACAGTGTCTAAATAACGAGACAAAGATATTTTGTTACATTACTTTTTTATATTATATATTTGTAGTAGCTTTGAATGAAATAGCCTAAAAAATCTGTTTTCCTAATTTTAGTGAACAGTTACACCTAAAACGTTTAGCTAACTTGATGCAAAGGTTCTACTATGTCTTGGTTGAAATCAAAACTGATGTCAAAGCAAATTTTTGATCCGACTAGATACTTCTGTTTAATATGCTGCAAAGTGTCTTCCGGACAATAAAAAATCAATAGTATCATAATCCACAATTTTGTGTATATGTTTATTTGTTTTTAATATAATTTACCTAAATTCTACCGTTCCCTAGTTATAGAAGTTCAAATTTAATAAAATTGGGTATTGGTTGTTCATTTGGTCAAACTTGGTGTGGAAAAAAAGGTAAATGAAGTTTTAGATTACTTAAATGCCTTCTAATAAGAAAAGCAGGTGTGGTAATAAAGCATAATAATGCATTTTAGGCTATTTGGTTGTAAAATAATTTACCTAAATTCTACCAATCCCATGTTATCAAGTTTCGAAGGTTACATATAAACATAATATATTAATAAAAATGAGAATCGGTCGATTATTAGTGGGTAAAATATACAATATTCGAAAAAGGTTTAAAGTAAATTCATTTACATGTGTTGTTTCTGAAATAAGTGACTCAACTATATATTTCAATTATTTCTTAAATTTTAAGTAGAAATGTATAGCTCAATAATAATATACAGCATATTCTGTACAAAAATGCAAATTATTTAGAAATCTAAAAATCTACAATCTATCAATCTAAAAAATCTAAAATCTACCCATTAATAGATAATTTAGAAAAAATCCGTTTTTGTGCTCAGTTAAATTTTGCACTGCTCTAAAAGTACAAAAAACCCTAACACCACTTAAAGTCTGTTCCTTTACCCTTTGCGTCTCTTCTAACTTGACTAAAATCTTATAGATACGTATTATGTAACTGATTTTTTTAGGAAATCAAGTGCAAATTTACTGCTATCAACCTAGATTTCTAAAGAATTTCCGTAGTATCCATCCTGCCACTATTCTGGTATCATCGCTCATCCGCCCAACCCGAATCTGACGTCCCCCAAACGGGCGATGATGACCCCCCAAGGGGGCTCCATCGCGCCTCTGTTTTTCTGACAAATTGAGCTGCATCTCTCTCCTCCCGCTCCGGAATAAGATGGATGAGGTTAGTTATAAATGTGAAGCTTTCCTCGAGACGACTCGCTGTCGCTCTTTTATATCTGCGACGGTTTTTGCAGCAACGATAAGAGTTGCGAGTTGAGGAGTTTCGTGGGCGCCGCTCATGGAGAACACGGAGAGATGCCGTGTGATGGATGAGCCGAGGTACGGGGGAGGAGATGCTCCTAAAAACAACTCATATTTTACTCGGTTAGTGTATCTAGATACGAACTGCTCCGTTTAGGTGTGTTTCCGTTTTGTTGACTGAAGTACGAGAGGCGTCAAAATTAGAGGCAAGTTCACTGAGTCAGTAACTTCCCACATATTTTCGTGCATCGTGTAATCTTAAGATAGGTCTGAAAAGTGTAGTTCGTTAGGATCAAACTTACTAAGAACTATCTTTTATCCACCGGATAACGAATGGAATATTATTCTTCCATCACAGCCTCAGTCTAAGCGGAGTACCCCAATGAATTCGAATAGGTTAGAAAAAGCAACGCCCATGCTCTAACAGTGTTTGCGCAGCCTTATTAGGTAAAAATTCATGACAGTGGTCGCTGAGCAGATGCCGAGCAACAGCGACACGATAGCAACAGGACCGTCAAAATATTTCGTGTGACAGAACTAACACTTTGTTCACAGTTCGAGCACATTGTAGGTTATGTTGTTGTCCGTCACGATGCCGTCATTGCATAATGCGAAATTTATGTTTGACAACTGACATTGCGAGATTTTCGCCTGTCGATTGTCATCTACAAGATACGTAATGAGGCTGCCGTTGTTATTATTTAGTGTGTCCACAAACACGATGTTATTATTTACAGATGGCCGCCGGATTTAAATCTTGTGGAATTGTTTAAAGTAGTCTTTTAACACTAATGCACTATTAAAACTCAAAATTTACTGGAAACTGTAACAATAAACTTTAAGCGATCAACCAAAACAGAGTTGCTATTTATATTATGCCACTATTCATACCTTTACCTGCTAGCTCATCGAGGGTTTACGAGTTTATTGGTCGAGGAGGTAACGTCAGATTTTCACGGTGACTATAATAAGAATTACAGTTTCGTGCCGATTAGTTTTCCATATGAAGATGAAGAAAATGTATGTTATCTGATGCGACTCTGGGATCTAAGATCTTGGAAGCCTACCTATCTCCCAAAAAAAAACATTGTTTTTCGGAGTATTTTTCTGAAGTTGAAAATTTGCAGATAGTTTATGAAATTTTCATCACGAAAAAATATGTAGGATGCAAAATGTTTGTGACTTAACGTGTTGGTTGCGCGAATGATCATGTTGAGGTATATCAACGATGTGTGGGTAGACGATATCTACTCCACTATTTGAGACAGAAAAAAAATGTTTCAAATAAAAGTTGTAGGGGGTGATAAAATTTATGTTGCAAAAATATTTACCGTTAGGTATACATATATACAATATAACTAACAAAATTATGCTACAATAAATATACATATACAATAAACGTTTCATTTTTTAAAATAAAATCTGTTGTATATTATTAGATATTTGGATGCCTTGGCCGACTATAGTATGACTTTATGTATCACATATGATACTTAAAATGAACTCTTTGGCACAAATCACCCTTTTTGATATAAGTAGATGTTAGAAAAAACTGAATATCGCATGTATAAAACTCAAGAAATCTGTGATTTTGTAGTACATAGTACTGTCTAATATGAATTCCTTTTGTAATTGGTGAAATCGGTAGATTAATTAAGGAAACTTCAATCACATGTAACTTGATTTTTTCAATGGGAATGCCTAACCTTTTTATATAATTAAATGTAAGTTTGATAGCCTTTCTAACGATATAAGATTATTTATATCAATCTCTGGTCCAAAAGCCCGATTTGACCGGAATTTTGAAATAAAATGAAAACTACAAGAGACTGATATCGACAATCCTACATCATTAGAATGGCTGAAAAAATCAAGTTATCTATGATTGAAGTTTTCCTAATTATTGTACCAATTTTACCAAGTACAAAAATAATTCAAATTTGACAGTAGTACGTAAGCTGACACAATTCATGCTTAGATACGCGGGATACGCCACAAAGTCACAGCCTTCTAAGTTTTATAGGTACATTTAGAAATGGCGCTAAACGATTCGTTTAAAGTATCATAAATACAATGTGATACATAAGGTAGTATAGTCGACCACGCATTCCAAATATGCAGTAACATACAGGGGATTATACTTAAAAAAATGTAACTTTGATAAGTCACAAAATTTATTCGACAGCCGGTATAATGGGTTTTTGTGACATAGATTCTATTGCCCTCTAAATGTTTTATTTGAGACATTTTTTCCTATCTCAAATAGGAAAGTATTTATCGTCCTTCCACACATCGTTGATCTACCCTCTATGCATGATAATGCACGCAGATAACGTGTTATTATATACTTTTTCGTGATGAAAATTCCATTAACTAACTAGCTGCAATTTTTCAAATTCAATATAATACCCCGAAATTTCTTTCCTCTAACTTATTCGAATTCGTTGGAGTACACTAGGCATCGATTTTAAGACCTAAAATGTTTGCAATGTCATAAATGATTTAGCAAAAAACTGTTATTCCTCTAATGTGAAAATATTATATACATTATGTTCAGACGATACAAATGTTTGTATTAGTGCAAAATATGCTCCTAAAAACAGCTCATATTTTACTCGGTTAGTGTATCTAGATACTAACTCCTCCATTTAGGTGTGTTTTCGTTTTGTTGGCTGAATATTACCACAGTGGTTAAAAATTGGAGACAAGGTCACTGAATCAGTACTTACCACATATTTTCGTGTTACATCGTGTATCGTGCAATGTTTAGATAGGTCTGATAAATGTAGTCTTTGGAATCAAACTTACTCAGGACAATCTTTTATTAATAGAAATACAGAGAAGAATACTATTTGTCCATCACAGCTTCAGTCCAAGCGGGGCTACCCTAAGGAACAATTTTAGAACCTACAATGTTTGTCATATTTAGAAATGATTTAGCAAAATACTGTGACTCTCCTAGTGTAAAAATATTATATGTGTATATTATTATACTGACGAAACAATTTCTTTGTATTAGTGCAAAAAAATCAAAGACTTAATATCACTATCAAAGACATGTGCGAGAGTTTCATAATTGCTGTTCAAATAATGGGTTGAAAGTCGATGCTTCAAAACATACTATCAACTAGCTACACGCCACCAAAGGTCTGTTCAAATAACTCGACTGTACTCGTGAGAATTGATAGAAAATCAATACAGCGAGTTGACAGTTTAAAATATTTGGAAATTACTATCGACAGTAAATTGACATGGGAGAAACATGTTGATAAAGTTACAAGTAGACCAAAATCTGTGTGCTGTAATGAGACAACTGCATGGAACAGTACTGACAGATATACCAACGTTGGTTGATTTTGATCTCGCACAATCTGTGCTCAGTTAAGGTCTTATTTTTTGGGGAATCTCATCATATTTTGATACAGCATTTATTGCTCAAAAGAGAGTTATCAGGCGCATGGGATGGAAACCCCTCCAGTAGCTCAATGAAGTTTATAAAGACTTAAAAGCAGCATTTTACCATCAGTTTTCATTTATCAGTTAATTATGAAGTATAAGAAGTCTGTAATCTAACCAATAAAGCACAGTGAATTCCACAATTATAGCACCGATCGTTATCTAAACTGTCTCTAGGGCAAAACTCTCATACATACCAGGAATCTATATATTACATTAGATACACCGAACTATTTGGACAGCCCCACAACATAAATATCGTAAAAAAAAAGGGGATGACTAAATATCTGATAGACAGGGTTTTTTATTCTACAAAAGAGTTTTTGAATACGTACCAGAAAATGTTGCAACAAGTTTGCGGCCGGCGGGACTCGAAACCACGCCAGATCTGAAGGTCGTGGGTTCGACTTCCGCCGGCTGCCGGCTTCTTTCAACATTCTCTGGTACGAATTTGAATTGAGAATTATACATGCGGATGAAAGCATGAAAATAAAAACAATAGAGTTTTTATTGTAAGATGTTTTCAATTTGTAAAGCTGGGTACCTGCTCATGACTAGTCCCATAGGTTGCTGCATTTGGTATGCACCTGAAAGATTAATAAAGTATTCTATTCTATTATACTTCATACCCCAATTTTATCCCTAATGAACAGTTCCCACACCGATTTGAATTTTTTATGTACAATATGCTTTCGTGGGCTTGTCTCTTTACTTTTGAAAATCAGTGACTTTACGGCGACGCAATTAGCAAATGCGTTCTTACAACGTATAAAAACGAAGTCTGAAGTAGTGTGGTATTCTTTATTTCATTGCTAATTCCTCCGACGCCAATGCACCAATCTTAAGAGTAAAGCAACATGCACAATGCATATTGCACCTAAAAAAATGGCATCAAGTGTCTTGACTCAGTACGTCCCACACATTACCGGTGCTAACAAAAAATTTGGTGTTCCTCTATCCCTACACCATACTCATAAAAAATCCTTTGAAACATCTAAAAAAGAGGTTTGAACGAATTTTTGGTTTATTGTTGATTTCTCCTCCGCCAGTGGCAAGAGTTCCAAGAACGATACACTGTTCTATTATCAACTACCATTTCCTTCACGGTAGTAATAAGATGTCACAACTTCATCACAATCAAGTTCGTACTTTCCAAGTTACTCGATTATAGTATGTATGTATCAAAACGTTCCACAGTCATTTTTTCAGCGCAATGTAGGGTATTTTATGAATACAACAAATTTTTGAGGTTTACAACCCCTCACCTCCCAACCATCCCAATTTCACCGCACCCAAAAAAGTAGAAATTGATCAGGAACCCCTAAAATGTCCAAAAACGAAGTTTGAGCTGTTTTTATATCTTTAGTTTTTTATTATTGCTCTGCCACTGACACAATCTCTTGAAATCATATGCGTTTTCTATCCTCACACGGACTCACGATAATAATACTGTATCAAGATTTCGTTAAAATTAATTGAATAATTTCTAGGTTACAAAATACAGAACGATTTAAAGCAATACTCATATACGTATGCTTGTATATACCGGAAAATTCATTTGTCTTGTCCCTTTGGTTCCTGTCAAAGGCAAGGCAATATTCGGACAGACTTAAAAAAGTGCATTATGCCGCTAGGTATTTTCTTTATAGGTCAATGCATAGGCTGTTATGAACACAACAAACTTTTCAGTTTTATAACCCCCCAAATTTCAACCACCCCAATTTCACATCCACCCAAAAAGTAGAAAATGAAAGGAACTCCTAAAACAAAAAACGAAGTAAATTTCGAGGGTTGCTCTGTATACCCGTCAGTCCACCAGTGCGCAGACAGCTGTTTCACGCTTATTAGCGATCATCAGTGCGCCGTGGGTCGATTGACGGAAATAGAGAGCATCAGGTCTTTCATGTCTACCAGACATGTGAAGCATGTGATAGAAGGCGACAGAAAGGTTCTGCCGGTGCACCATCTGGTACCCGAAGGTAACGGCAAACCAAAGAAAATCGCTGCTAAATAGCCGCAGACTTCTTGGTGAGACGCCACGGTGTGTCCGCTTGGCCACCAGAGAGCGCGGGTTCTACATGCTGCTGCATATGAAGGCCGATATACGTGGCCAAGCGGACACGCCGCGGCGTCCCACCAAGAAGTCTGCGGCTGTTTAGCAGCGATTTTCTTTGGTTTGCCGTTACATTTGGGTACCAGATGGCGCACCGGCAGAACCTTTCTGTCACCTGCTATCAGAAGTAAATTTCATCACAATCCATGCAGCGGTTACTGAGACTACGAGGCTAAAACAACGGCAACACAAAAACCGACAGACCGACGGAAAAGAGTGGCATGGACTTTCGTTGTGTAGATGTTATAATACGCCAAAAAAGTGTATTATCTCAAAATCGAAAACTTTCGCGATCACAGTACTCCCCTCACTTATAGGTGTGGGAAGTAAAATTGATCAGAATAGGTATATCGTTACCGGTACCGAAAGACAGAGCTATGAGTCAGTGACATAAATTTTTGTTATATAGATACCATGAAAATGTTGAAAAAAAGACATTAACTCGAAATTGACAATATTTGCAGTTGCAAAACCCCCTTAACCTATCTATGGTAGACATATATGTTTGCCCTATTGATGACTATTTAGGGTACTTTAGCCCTAACTTTATGTAGTTCAAAAAGTATGGACCCTCCGAGTCGGTTCACTATCAGCACCTATATCCTTACAGCAATCTGGCTGATCCGTAACAAAGCTCGTTGGCTTTGCTGGTCCTTAGTATGAAAGCGAAGTTAGGAACATCTCTAGGAAATACCAGGTGGATACCTAGTCCTGTTTAGATACGTACTATATGCAATAATATGTCGGATGCATTTAATAGAGTAGTCATTTTTAAATTAATTCCATACGCTATGAGAAAAATAACAGAAAGTAACAATCAAAAACAACATTCCATGTCATGGAGCATCACATAAAGTACGTTGAGTCGATGAATCGTCGAAATCAATTTTGTGAACATTGGTTCTACGAAACTGTTTTTGTTACAGCTTGTTCGTTAGTTGTTATTGTTACCATAATTCAAATATTATAAATTACGAACATAAAAAACTTGAAAACATTCCTGTTTTATCTATCAGTATCAACACTTGGCGATCATTGAACGATGTAATTTTGTTCATGAACATGATTGTCATTTTGATTGATCCAGGAAATATATGAATAGTTGTATTGTGTTAATAACGGCAATGAATTTACGAATTAATAATAATAATAATAATAATAACAGTCTTTATTGACATGTAAATACATATCAAAAGGCGGAGTTCAGTAGAGATCATACAATGATCAACTGATCTTCCACTCAACCTTTCCTACAACTAATTACACTAAATTAATCTAAGGTAAGCAAAGTAAACCAACGGAACAGAACAGAAAGAGCTATAAATAATTAATGTTTACAGTACAGAATTATGAATTTCCGCGATTCGTTATTAATATTCTACATTTGTATTTGAAGGCATGCAGAGACAAATATTTCATTTCGCAAGGTAAGTTGTTATAAAGCTTCCAAATAACGTATGTGAAGCACCTTGTAAAAATGGCTGTCTTTATTGAGGAAGAGATATCTGATTTCTATACCGGACGTTTACACTGTGAATGTCAGAGCGATATCTTATTTTATTATGTAGGTAGCAAGGAACTTTATTTTTTACAATTTTATGAAATAAAACTAAAGAGTGCAATGTTCTACGTTCGGACATAGTCAACCAATTTATTTCTTTATATTTGCTTGAGATTCGTTGCCTTCTCTTAATACCACAGATCAGTCTAAGACAAAAATTCTGAATTCTTTGAATTCTGCCAGCATCTCTCTTGGTAATACATGAATTATATAGCACATCACAGTGATTGAAATTAGAAAGTACGAGAGAATCGCATAAAAGCTTTTTAGTGGTCTGTTCTAATATTTTTCGTTGAGCATAAATTACCTTCAACTTCGCAAACGCTCTGCCCACGCACGTACTGACATGGCTAGAAAATCGTAATTCCGTGTCCAATGTTACTCCAAGGTTTTTAGCTGAATCCACAATTGGCAAAGGCTCTCCGTGGATGTTAACCAGAAACTTGTTATCTAAGACCCTTTTCCTAGACTTTTTCCTGCCAAAAAGTAGAACAGAGCACTTTTGAGGATTTAACTCTAAACAGTGTTCCTTAGAGATACGAGATAGAGTATTCAAATCCCTGGTAAGCAAGCTACACGCATTGGCTGACTCTTCTTGCGGAAAAGAGCAGTAAACTTGGGTGTCATCTGCGTATAAGTGTGCATTAGCGTATCTTAGACAGTTAAGGAGCTGAGACGTATAGATACAAAATAGGAGTGGTCCCAATATAGAACCTTGGGGCACACCACAAGTGATACTAACTGGAGAAGATAGCTCGCGGTTTATTTTAACAATTTGATTTCTATCACTCAAGTAACTACGCATAAGACTAACTGAACTTTCGGTAACTCCAATGTACTGAAGTATTGCAAGCAATAAAGAATGGCTAATTCTATCAAATGCCTTACTGTAGTCCAATAATACAAGAGCCGTAACCTGATCTTTATCTATTGCACTGATTATATCATCAACAACGTTGAGTAAAGCAGTCGCACAACTATGTTGAGCTCTGAAGCCAGATTGGCAGGCCGGTAATAAGTTATTATCTCTGAGATAATTAGATAATTGCTCACAAAAAATTTTTTCCGCTACTTTGGATAGCATTGGGAGGATGCTGATGGGTCTTAAATCTTTAAAATCACGAGGGCTACTCGTCTTAGGTATAGGTACAACGTAAGATGCCTTCCAAACATTTGGAAATGAATTCGTTTCCACACAGACATTTATTAAGTGAGTAACGACAGGTAAAATAGACGGACAACAAAAAATTAGCATATCGATTCCTATGGAATCGACGCCAGCACTTTTAGGCTTTATTTTCATCAGCTTATCCGCCACTTCATCTATCGTCGTCATTTTGAATGAAAATTCTTTTGCTTTCTCATGTTTGGTGCTTATGTAATTATTCAATGTATCAGTATCTGGAATAATATTATGATTTAAAATATTATGAAAATAATTGCTAACCTCATTAGGATTAGATAGATGCTGAGGCAGGTTTTTTTTACTAGTTTTGAATACATTAGTAAGTCCCTTCAACGTGCGCCACTTATCCTTGTTGGACGCTTTTGATAACTTTTGACTCAAATACGCTTTTTTTCCCGAACTAGAGAGTTGTTGTAATAATTCCTCCATTCTTTATACTGATCCCAACTGTTAGCATCCCGAGAGCGTTTAAATTTTCTCAGATATTTATCCCTAATAGATTGTATCAGCTTAAGAGTATCAGTTACCCATGGTTTTCTATTTTTCCTTAACCTAACCTGACGTATCGGGGCATGCTTATCAAATAAGTCTATCATAAAATTATTAAATAACCTCAACTTTTCATCTATACCTTGTGCGTGATATATGTCTTGGAAGGGAATTCTGTGTAGGTCTTCTGTGAAATCATCTAACCTAATACGTTTGAAATCTCTATAATAAATGACTTTGGGTTCCGTTTTTGTTAAGCAGATAGTGAAATAACAGTCAATCCAAAAATGATCAGCAATATCGACATTTGAATCAACGTTGGTACTGTCAATTGTCAAATTATTAGAACATATTATAAGGTCTAACAAAGATGCATTAGACAATCCAACTCTTGTGGGCTCTGACACTGTCTGTACGAAAGAATAACTTTCTAGTACATCTAAAAAAGACTTGACATGTGAATTATCAACTTTCAACATATTTATGTTGAAATCCCCTGTCAAAATTAGTCTGTCACACGTAAGGTGCAACAGGGCAACTGTCTCATCAAACTCACTAAAAAAACTATCCATGTTGCTGAAACCTGGTGGCCTATAAATGACAGCAGCCATAAATTTTAAGCCATTTAATTTAAACGATAATGCTAATATTTCGAAAGTTGAGGCTTCTACATTAAAAATTTCGTAACGCATTTGATCTTTTACATACATAGCTACACCTCCGCCTCTACCATCTCTATCCTTCCTAACTATTTTGTATCCATTCAATTCTACAGCATCATCATATATTTCTGCATTAAGCCAAGTTTCGCTCGCAGCTACCAGGGAATAATTTCTATCACGAACGTGTTCCTCAAAGTTATTAAAATGTAGTAACAGTGACCTGCAGTTCACGTGACCTATACTTAATTTCAAATCCATGGATGTGTTTACCAAACTTTAGACTGCGCGGCTTCAAGCAGTTTTATAAACGAATCACACTTCGAATCGCTAGCCCAATGGTCTACTGGATAATTGGTTTTGAACTTAGTATTTGAAAGGTCACAGTTACTGCATTTTTTAAACATAGATTCACAATTTTTGGGATCATGATTCTCGCTACACTTGAAGCAAGTGAAGGATTCACTTTTACAAAACTTCCTAGTATGTCCAAAGCGTGTACATTTGAAACAACGAATAACATGGTAGTGACTCATAACTGAACACTTTTGCAAACCAAGGTAGAGAAATTTCCTATCTAACAAGAATTTCCGCATTTCACTGGTAACTTCAACAACCACATCAGAGCAGTCTTTTTCATATTTAGAACCAAGTTTTTTAACTACTCGCAAAAAACCAGCACCACTATGCTGTAAATCATTCCTATTTATTAGTTCACTAAGTACATCTTCATCAGATTTAAGCAAGTCTTTATTATGAACACTTGTAATACGAACCTTGGGGTGCATTGTCTTAGGCAGCTGCACTTTTAGGCTTGGAGTCTTCTCCTGCAACCTGGTCCTGACTGTTTCAAGGCAACTTTCGCTATCACAGCTAACCAACAGATTGCCAGATGCAGTAGACTTCACGCTATTTATGTTTATGTTCAGTTCTGCAGGGTTTAAGAACTTCCTGACCTCGCTTTGTAAATCCATTTTTAAGCTGTTGTCCGCCTGCTTTATTATTATTTGATTCTTTTTAATGGCTGCCACTTCCCTATATGTTGGCTTGGGTTTATTAATATGCACATCGCTCCCTGCTCCATTTTTGCTTAGTAGATTTTCAATGCTTTGTTTTTGCAAATTAGTGGTGTACTCTTGATCATCCAGCAACTTCTGCATTAGATTTTTTTCCCTGACGAGGCATTCGTTCTCTTTTTGCGTAATTTGCAATGCTGTAGTGGAACTCTCTTCCGATGGCATTGTTGTTGCTGAACCAGATAGCAACTTGCGTACATTGGCCAAACATGCATTGCAAAACCACATCAGCGACGCATTTTTTTCAGAAAAGCATTTTAGCACAATATCCTTCACCTTGGCACAGTGGCTATGATAAGAATTATTGCAGTAGTTGCACGTTATGGACTTCGAATTGACAATAAAATTGTCTGCACAACTCGGGCAAACGCTCGCCATATTCCGAGAGATTTAGAACGCCCCTCGTAGACGAATATATTCGAGCATTGTTTACAAAAAGTGCCTCACTTTTTGCAGCAAGCCGGAATAAAAAGATATTTTCTGCTGGAAATATATGCTATAGATGCACACTATATCACCCGATTATTAGAAAACTATCAAGAGTTTGTTAGCGGAATTTTGCCATTACATTAGGCCACTTACAAATATCAGTCAGTAGAAAAATCCAGTAATAACTTCATGTTTTTACCACTTTTTCCGACACTATTCGAAGAGCTGATACGTACCGTGCCGAGGCATTATACATTGTAATACAATTAAGTCATCACCTCTCAGAAAATGCGTTAGATTTGTGGTGGCAAGCCATACATCAATCATTGCTGACATTAATACTACTAGTAATACTCGTCAATTGCCACTTTATATTCACATAATGCACAACAGTCTTTATCCGATGATTTATATTAATAACCAACCACCGTACATTAATAATAAATAGATCAACGCGAAAACTGATGTAAGATGTAAGTTTGCTTTTTGTTGTTTTCAGAGCATAACTAATGTTGACTTCTGTTGTTTTGATGTGCTTCTATATTAACATTGCATTTATTTTGTTCAGTGTACAGGATCGAGATCCTAGTATAGCACTAAAGTGTTAATTATGTAGGTACAATTAACAGCTACTGTTATAAAGAAATTAGATCTCCGAAATGAGAACTAAATTATCTTAGACTCCTAACTAGCTTGGTGCAAAGCAACAGTCGTGCTAACCAGTTCCAGAAACGCAGGAAACGACGAGATAAGCAATAGGCTCAGAAAATACTTTAAGGGCGTTTCAGCTCATGTCAAAATGGCTTCCTCCATAAAACGCGCACTACCACAGTCCACCATTGTTTTTTCTGTTTTCCGGACGATATAACGATCGCGTCTGAGTTGGGAGGGGCTGCCTCCTGTCTCCGTAAACCAGAAAATATGATCGGACCAGGGATAAAAACGGAGAAGCGGATAGTTATAAAAGGTCTCCGTCCTTTTCTAGCGAGCCTAGCGCCGCTCGGCTTCGGTATAATAAAGATAAACGGGCGCCGAACGGGCTGCCCGGAATACATATAGCCGAGCCGACGAAAATTGTATCGGAAGATGGAAGGTCTTCCTCCGTTTTATTTGCCAATATAGGAAGGAAATAACAGTCGAATTATATCAAGTAAGATAAATTAATCTATCCATGTAACTTATTTGGATCAAGGTATCAAAAGAATTGCATAGAAAAATATTTTGATCATAGAGTCAATGAACCATCGTTGTCCATTTTTTGAGATTAATTGTATGGAGCGGTGATTTTTACAAAGTACATTAAAGACGCAAAAGTCATGACATCTACACATTTGTTACACCAGCTTTCTCATGCCTAGTAAGCAGCCGGGAAAGCCTTGACCGGATTCTTGTTGAAAGTCGTTGTCACAACTTTTTGGATACCTAAATGCTGTCAAAATGGTTTCCTTTAGTTCATCCTTGATTCTCGGAAAAAGAAAGAAGTCGGGAGGAGCGGGATTAGGACTATAGGGTGGCTGACCAGAGTTGTTAGGATAAATCTGTAGTAGCCAACAATTTGAGCATTACTATTATGATGATTCCATCGTTATTACAGTGATCGATATTATTGATTAACAACACCAGAGAATCACTGAGTGAGTCATAAACTGATGTATTGCAGAAATATCAGATGGCCGCTGATACTAGCGTAGGTACATATTTGGAATATATTGGTTATTAGTTTTTAACCATTTTTTATGTAGTCACAAGTTTTCCACTTTATTTTCCGTTGTTTTCTGAAAATGACTGTACTTCACTTGAAAGGAGATTCCACCTGACAGTAAGGATTAACACCACAAACAGATAGCCATGAGGACATCTTACAACTTTTGCATTGTTCTTCAATATTACATCCTGAATTGCAATGTATTCCTAATATTTTGAAAAACGTGTTACGTATCCTAAGTACTGGTTTTAGTCCATTGATGGATATAACTACAATATAATGTTTAGAGAGCACGAAGCAATACCTGCCCTCCTTTATACTAGAACTAGAGATCAAAGTTGTGTATGTAATTTTGTTCATTGTATTAATAACCAGTAAAGGTAAGTTCACGCCTATATTAATTGATTCAGTATTCAGGTCTATTAGTGATCTTGTTCTCTGCACCAAGTTAACGTTGGAGCTCATTGGTCGGTACCACGGACTTTTATCGTTTTGTTTCTTACAGGAAATGTGTATTTTGGGAGTTTACATAACAAGGGAGGGAAGGGCGAGTGCGTATATTGCTGTCGAAGAGGATACTCCATATCAGCTGTGTGGATAAATTAGGTAGCTGGACGACCGAAGCTGGCTGGAGAATATGGTCGGTAAAAAGATCTAATCTAATTGAACTAATTTAAGAAATGTATGAATCAGTATAAGTCGAGTGAAATTCTAACGAGTCTGCTGTGCATCGTAGGTATATAATATAAGCTTAGGTATATATCGAAATAATCGGATAACAACGATAAGCGTATTCTATGTTTATGGAGGTAAAATGGCAATAAACATCTTGAGATGACATGTAGTCAACGGTCGCCTCTATAAGATATAATAAAAACGCCTCAAGCACTGCCCACTGTTAGTTGTTGTGACACAAATCCAATCACAGAGATTTTTGTAAGTCTGCCGAGTTTAGGGCAAATTAGGCTGGTGGATATGAGAAATACATTATATCTAACAATGTTTGCCGTGAAGAGATCTATAAATATTTATTTGATTGAAACATTAGGTAAAGGTAAAGTGTATACCATCCATAAGCTTTTGGAAAGTGTAATGAAAGGAAATTCCATTCAGAATTCCATTCAGCTCAATTGCTACATTTTCGAACACAAATTTATTCATTTCAATGAAAAAATATCTCCAGCTCTATGACCCAAGAATCTCAAAATTTCAATACAAACTGCTACAGAAGCGTTCAAAGACCTTACACTGCTATATTAATTAAAATATAGTTCTTCTGAACAAAAACTGGGGCAATTTTCCTCTACTATATTCTCCCTCGCGAAAAACAACTTATTTACAATATTCCCTTGGCAACGTCCTTGCAAAGTAGCAGAATTTCGTTCATAAAACGTTATCTGCCGGTAATATTGCGATTCGGGGAGCCCGTAAAATAATTTTACGACTCCCGCCGAACCGTTACATTTGCATACAGAAAAATGGCTCAGGCTCTAGGTAATATACGCAAACTCTTCCACAGAAGCGTTGGAATACATAGTGAATAGAGATGGAAACGTAAAAATATATTCAATTTCTTGCAAGATATTTTGCAAGTAACTCAACTGTCACAACTTAGTTGCTCTAACTATGGTGTTTAGCTCAGACAGCGGTAACTAATGCCTAAAAATGCATTTACACATCTTTTAAAATTTACTCACTAGAGTTGAACTTTGAAAACATATTTTGTTGGGTAAGACGTCAGTGATAATACGTATTTATACAATGATTATTTAGGTACCTACGAGGTAATCGTCGTAGTTGTGACTAAGTATTGGTGTCCCACAGGAATCCACACTTGGACCGATAATCTTTTTTATAATACGTCAGTGACTTACCATCATGTATGCCAAATGCTGAGGAGGATATCAATGGTAAAGTTGCACTGGTCCACACTCATGCTGAGGATTGGTTCAAAATAGCAATATTTTCTCTGGCAGGGAGACCCGTCAACCTCCTTGGTGTGATTTTTGATACCAAGCTTTTAGGAATACACAAATTTACGCTGTTTGAACAAGACTACGAAGTAGTGTTTTTGTATAGCGTAACCTGGCAGGATGTTTATCAACTATGACCATAAAGTTATCATAGCTGCATTGCTTGGGGGTACTCATCACTAGCTTTACTTTACTTATTTGGCTTGTCAGGGAAAGCTATTTATTTGTGGATTGAAATATATAGAAGACTGTAGGGTTGCTTCCCTCAACTTGGGCAATTTCATCTTCCCCTCTTTCTACATTCTGCTGTGCATCGTAGTTATTAAGCAGAATGAGAAGACATTATTGAACTATGATGATGTCCATGATCATGATAACAGAAATAAAGGCACCTTATCACAAAGTTCTGCAGACTGAAGAAGAGCCAAAGTAGGCCTGAATCATCGTAATTAAGCTTTTTAATAAACAACCCCAAAACATTAGGACCTACCTCTGAGGGCTTTTAAAAATGAATGTAAACAATTTCGAACATGTAATTTGTTCTATAGCATAGATGAATTTAAAAATTTTAACCTCCAATTATTTTTTTAATCTCTAATGTACTGGTAATATTTTATGTATTCCTTTTGGTGATGAATTTGAATGTGCAATGTTTGCCTAGAATATTCATTTTACCTCTCTGTATACTAGGAGAGTATCTATATTAATATGTTTCATGGTTGGAAAATTTAGTGACTGACCCAAGTTGACATTTGTGAAAAACTAGTGGGATATGCAGTCAATATCAGAAGATGGCCAACTGAAAAAACTCTTTGAAATTTTTCAACGTTTCGTGAACGTTGATTGACTTCTTCAGGAAAACTACAATAAATAATGTAAGCATATGAATCGAAAAGTTATGAATGTTACTTACTCTTCGTGAGGTTAACAAAAAATCACTAGTCGTCAGCTCACTGTGTAAAAAATTACCGAAACGGTGATTTGACCGCATCGTGTGAATGGGCTGTAAGACAGATTAACATTGATTGAAATTAATTTTATGCCAATTCAGCCACTATTATGTGTCAAGACGTTAATTTCTGTAATTTTTGTGCCAGTTGGAGCAGTTTGTGGTCGATCGGAACAAGGTTCACCTTCATCCGATATATAACAGTCTTTAAGCTTCTCATCACTCAAACACTATACAAGTTTCAGTTGGTGAGTTGTTCAACTAAACACAGAATTTTATTGCATATTCCTCGACATATTCGCTCCACGCTGTGCACCACTTTCATTTTTTTGATCGGTCAACGTCAAATGTTAAATAGAAGCCTCCTTGAGCGAACGTATAAGAAAAAAGCTCTTATGCCTCATTTTGGGTGTGATAAAATTTTATCTTTTAAATAAGCTTCAGCTGTACAAACTGTACAGTCTAAAATTGAAAAAAAGCATTTATTTATGTTTTAGACCTGCATTCACTAGTAGACTCAGAATTGAATTTCATGAATATGATACATATCTGTTCGCCAATCATTCAGGTAATGGTAATCTGCGCAACATCTGCAACAGAGACACCAGAATACCATCAAATATAGATAGAGTATCGAAAAATATAATTAATGTAATTAATTCTTTACTATGCGTCTTGGAAGTCACACTGACACCCAATTGGCATTACTTGAAAAGTAATTCTAAGGTTCCAACAAAAAGTGAGTCCAGTAAAAGTAAGTAAGTAAAAGTAAATTGAAGACACTTGTTAAGAAAACGCGACTTGATTCACAAAAGAAATTTGTAGCTCCCTAAAAAGGGTAGCTCTATCAGAAAGTTAGCTCCATGTAAAAAGTTATATTTAGTAAAAATTTGTCGCTGCATTTTAAGTGTTGTCTTCTTTCTAGGTAGGGACTCAAAGCCAATCCGCAGGCATTATTTTTGAAACAATATCATTTCCAGCAGTAATTTCAATAGGTTCAAATTGTATATCTAATTGTAAATTCAAACTTTTAGATGTAATATTTGAAATGCTATTTGATCCTTTTTAAACTACTGCTGGAAAATGTTACATGTTACCAGCGGCGGCGCGTCGGGGGGCATGGGGGGCCAAGGCCCCTCACTTTTTATGAGGAGTTAAAAAGTTAATAGGAAATTATTTTTTACGTGTCCATTTTTTAACTTTATTATGTATATTATTAAATTTTATTGTATACGTACATATCTATTTTTCATTATTACAAAGTAGATTATAATTACACTACTGCATTATTTACCAATTTCCAGCACTCTGCATTTTTTTATTCTTATCATATCTGGAAGATTGTCGTATATTGGTTGTTTTTGCCCCCCCCCCCACTTTTTCAAGGCACGCGCCGGCCCTGCATGTTACATTGTTACAATTGAACTATTGTAACATTGTTGGTCAAGAAGCAAAATAGGACGATGGAGGTACGATGAATTAAGAAGTCGATGAACGGAGCGAAAGTTAATGACTATCGTTTAATAAAGCAGTCATAGGACAGTCAAAAGAACTAAAAAATTATTCCTAAAAATGGAACAAGATATCCAACTGGATCTATTCAGAACGTATTCGGAAACCAGGATGTGGGGTTCAATGGTTCATGTCTAGTAATGTCACCGTAGCCCCATCTGTATATAATTTAATCGAAGGGGTCCAAATTCCGGTCGTCAAGTCCTTCATAAAATATGGATCCCAGCATTTCAGGGTTGATGGGGGGGAGTGAGGGGACGACCGGAAAGAGGCATAAAACAAGTTCCGGACAAATATAATTTAGGTCGGAAGATTTATATCGGTCGAGTTTTACAATCGACGTTTACTTTTTGGGGAGTTCTCCCAGATTAGTGATGGGAAATGCAATCCGTAATGCTGGATATTCTGGAGGGCTTTATTCAAAATGGATTGTGCTTTAGCGGTAGTGAGGGTGGTGGTCTGGATACAGAGCATACGTATACCTAAGCTTGAGTGTCAGTGAACTTTCCGTAACCGCGCATTCATTATTAAACTGCTAGATAAGACTTCTAGATTCAGTAGTTGCAAAACACAAAAAATGGTGTCAAGTACCTTGACTCAGTATTTCTCACACATTATCGGTGCTAACAAAAAATTTGGAGTTCCCTTATCCCTATACCATCCTTATCAAAAAGTAGACAATGATGAGCGGCTTTGAAATATTTGGTTTTTTGTTTTCTCCTCCGCCACTTGCAATGCTCCAACAACGATACACTACTACCATTTCCTCCAATGCTGTGCGATATGATAATTTCATCACAATCAAGTTCGTAGCTTCCAAGTTACATGTTATAGGATTATAATATGTAGGTATATATCAAATTATTCCACAGATACAAAATTCAAAGGCAACATTGGGATATGTCTAGAAACCACACCATATCATCAAAGTCAACTTTTTCAGCGCAGTGTACACTATTTTATGAATACAATAAATTTTTGATTTGTACAACCCTCACTACCCAATCATTCCAATATCACCAAAAAAAAAAGTAGAAAATGACCAAGACACCATCGACCTCTAAAACGCTTAAAAATGTCGTTTGAGCAGTTTTTTGTTTTTAGCGCTTTTATGATTCATGCACCCCTTGTGGGGGCGGGTTAGAATATCTCCCATCGTATATCCTGCGTGTCGTAAAAGGCGACTAAAAGGAACCGAACTACTGTCGGTATGAACAGTAACCTCTTCTCTACAGCTTTGGAGTTGAGAAGAGTCAGGGCACCTTGTCCTCGGGGTGAGAAATTGCCCCTAAAGGCGGATGAACCAGTAGATACCATCTGGTCAACGGCATGAGGATGCAGAAAGCAAATGGGAAACTACTGCATTAAAGATCTTAAGGATATCCCAAGAGAAACTCGTAAAATGAGTAAATGCATTTTACGAGTTCACAAATGTCTGTTAAGACATTGTGACTATGATGATGATGGTGATTGATGCACCGCCACTGACACGACTTGCTTAGTAATAAGGCAAAGTCACAGCCTTCCAAATTTTATAATCTCTGCGATATTCAATTGTTTCCTGATATATCTACTTATACCGAAAATGGTAATTTACACCTTAACGGTTCGCTTTAAGTCCCATGTATGATACATATGGTCATACTAGAATTCACCAAGGAATCTGAATATGCAATAATATACGGGCTGTTCTATTTAAAAAAAACATAGCTTTGATACATTTCGTGTTTTTGGGACACCCTGTAAAACATGAAAATATTTTTAAAATGCAGCCTTTATGGGTCTCTATCCATCCGAAATTATTATTTTCTTTTTTATCAAATACTTTAGCCATAATACTCCATGTCGAATAACGTGAATAACCCTGTATAAGTCTTTCTTTCATATATTAAGCCTATTGTGAGTACTTCGAATTTTTCAATTTTACAACCCCTCGAAAAAAAGTAGAAACTTTTAAAATTCCTAAGAACGAAGTTTGATCAGTATCTTTTTGTTAATTACTCCGCCGCCCTTGTACCGATATTCAAAATTATAGCAGCATTACCTACTACGACCCCACAGCATATCGCTACCCAAATTTCATCATAGTCAATGCAATGGTTATTGAGATTACGAGGCAAGAAAAACGCCAACAGACAGACCGACGTAAATGAGTGATGCGTATTTTCATTATGTAGGCATTATAAAACGCCAATAAATCAGTATTTTACCAAATCCATTTTCAAAAATGCTGATTATCACAGAATATTTAAAGAATCTATACCTGTACGCTTTACGCTGCGCCTGTACTTCTGAACTAGAAGAGTATGTTGGGGTAGAAAGGAACATAGATTTGGCTCCTGACAACCCCAACTATGCAACAATCCTTTCATGAAAGTACAGTATAATACATAGACATAGGTAAAATTATGAATTATTTGAATGACCATATATGGCCTGAGACAATATTTGTTGATTTGCATGAACCAAGATTATCACATTCTCACTATAATAGTACTCTGCAATTCTCAATTCTTAATCATTCATGAAATACTTTTCCGAAGAGTATCGAAATTTTAGTTGTGAAGAAAATTGTATTCTTGGTCTTTAAATTAAGTATTGAAGTCAAAATTTATGTTTCTTGGTTCAAATTACCACATTCTGCTCAACAAGTAAATTTCCTCAAAGCACGGACAGTTGTTCTTGTCGTAAGTATACCTTTACATAGGGTAGAAAAGTACTGTGCCCGGAATAACATACATAATAGGAAAAATGTTACGAAAGGAAAACGTCAAGACCATCTACAAGCCCACAAGAAAATACAGGAGAATTTGAGAACGGTGAAGGATAAAAGAGATCCACTCTCAACACCGGGAGTGTATCGCATACCATGCACATGTGGGATTGTATACATAGGAACATCGAAGCGATCGATAAACACAAGGATTGCAGAACATGCAGAACATAAGACTAGCAGTCGACTAGGTTATACGGACAAATCACGGTAGCCGAACATGCGACTAGGGAAGCAGGCCATAGGGTCAAGTTTGAAGAAAATCAGGTTCTTGCCGCAACGTCTCCATACTATGCCAGATTCCATAGATAAGAAAACGAAATACAAAAACACTACAATAATTTCAATATAAAAGAATACCAGTACAGAAAGTTAACCGGACAAGGGTACTTATCCTAAAGGACCTGAACACACTGCCATATCGCAAGGGGGCAGAGCTACCAACGCTACTTTTTTGGACCACGTTATCTTTAAAAGGTATGAATACAGGTGCAGATACACCGCCCATTATTATTTTGGAAGTCGCCGAAGTGAAGTAGCTTTTAAAGATGCCATCCACTCGTGGTGGCGAAACGTCAAGCCTTAACGCTAAACGACGCCGGCCTAAAATCCCAAGAACCACAAATTCATTGGATGATGGCCGCGAACGCTTTAGAAAGTAAATTAAGCTCTTTGTGCAAGATAATTCAAAATGGAAAACTAACGAATTGGATAAAATATAGTTTACATACAACAATGGTTGGTAATATTTGATCCAATAATGCTAAACTTTATAAGTATCAAAACCTGTAAAGCAGTGAATCAGCACACTTCAGTCCATTGGCTATTTGCTCACAGCACATAAAGACGGCTTCAGGTGGATCTTAACCGGATGCTTTATATTCCGCTTAAGATGTTTTCTTATACTTACGGACACTTGATCATGGAAGCAAAGTGGAATGAATGATTAGATATTATTATTAGTCATTTAACCTGCGAAGTTAGTTACTGTAACGTGTGCATTAGTGCTTCTCTGTGTATAACATGTCCCCGTCATTTTCACAGCAATTTATCCCCTGACAGAGGACTAAGGGCATCTTTGACAAATTGCCGAATTATGCGGCGCTCACATATCGCACTGTGCGATGTAGTATTGGGGGGAAGAAACAAGGATTTATTAGTCTATCGCCTAATGCTATCTCTACCCTGTTCGAGCTTTGATTTTGGCATTAAATCTGCTCGGACGGACACCGCTACCAACTGCTGCTGAATAATAATGCAATAAAACGCTATAAGGGATTACATTTTACCGTATGACGTCAAGAAGCCTCTCCCTATTGGATTTTTTATTGGTTTCGCTAGAGATATTGGTATTGGGATATCTGAAATAATGAACTTGGACAATGCTCATGTCTATCAAAAACTGCTCAGACGTGAATAAGTCCTTCACATAGATATTTGTCCCATTAAAGTGAAGAGTTTTAAGATGTTAGCAGCTCGACAGTTACTATTACAAATGTGAAGCAGTCACGAACCAAATTTACAAAACTAAAACTAAAGAGTTAATTTTCCAAATAGTTCCCTATACAATGTTTTCCACCATTACCAAATATATTTATCGTATCGCTTTACATGGTACAAATCACATAAAAGTAGAAGTGTATAAAAAGAAATTGCAAGTTAGTCCAATTCACAAACAGACATTTTATCTAGACACATATTCAATCGAGGCGTCAGTTGGCATTAGGAAGCCATCAAAGTTTCCTTCATATGCTGTACTTGGGCATTCCGTCGCCATTTGCTGAACTGTTTGCTTTTCCGCCCCGCAGTCACACATGCCCAAAAACGAGTGAACTTTACTCAAATAGATAATAAATATTAGTATTGAGTCATCAGGGTTGTATTTGTTAGCAATTATCATTATTACTAAGGGCCGGTTGAACAAAGCCGATATAACTCAAGCTTTATTAAACCTAAGCTTAGCTAAGCTTAGGCTCAATGTTGACATCCGTTGTACAATCGTCGCGTCGGTTTAGTTAAGCCTGGTTGATAATAATGTTCACTACGATTGTCACTAATGAATCAATGCGTAATGTCATAGTTATCTAAAAAAATAATCTTCTTGTTTGGCACTGTGACGGTTTTGTGTCAAATGGGCCGTTCCTGTCTCTGTTCTTCTATTTCCTCTCTTTGTTAAATTAGACACAAATATTTCCAAAAATATAACTAATATGATAAGCAATTTGAAGGTTCTTGCTTGACACATCATGCCATTTATATTCAAACCACAGATAAGCTTGAAATGGGGAGCTAAGCCAGCATTGTACAACGGACGTTTTGCAACTTTCGTGGTTTAACGTCGGCTTACCTTAACCCAAAGCTTAAGCTTGAGTTGTACAACCAGTAATAAGAGTATCATTCATTGTATACTAATTACTACATTTAATTTAAAAGCACCCTAAACTATGTATATGAATACCTGTGATTCATAGGGTTTCGATCAGACGCCGGCGGGTTTTGATTTTTCACTGGAGTGCAAAAGGTGAATTCCTGATATAAGCAGAAAGAACCAAGAACAGATTCATATTTATTGAGATTAGCAAGGTAAGCTAGTAACATAGCATTTACATGAATTAAATATAGAACATAAAATAGTTACTTTGTATCAAGGGACCAAAACAAGCGTTTGTGGACCGCAACATGTAAATAAATTGTTATTATTAGTTTCATAATTAATATTAAATTAAATGAAGGCTGACTATGACCAAAATACATACAAAATTTCATGCACCATCGGTTTTGTAATCCTTCATTAATAAATAATTGTATTTTTCCCTTTCACCGTATGTGACTAGCCTATAATAGATATTGTTGCAACTTGCTTGAATTTTATACTTCGGTACTATATATTATTATTGTTATACATTATAACACACCTTGTGTAGTAATCTGCCAAATCATTTATATCCGTTTTACAGAAAAGATTGAATTAAAAATAAGTTCTACTGCAACTAATAACAGATTACTAAACAATAATCTGGACACGGCCGTCTGGCCATTGGAGTCACCATCTTCTGCAATAATTGTGCCTTAGATGGTGCTCCCATGCTACGGTAAGGTCGTAGACCGTACTGCCAGCGCCCGACCTGGGGCATCTTTGTCTTGTCACCTCCCGCATAAGGGACTAAATAGAGTGCGGTAAGGTAAGAGGTAACGTAAGACGTAAGGTAATAAACCTGTGGAATCAGATGAGAGTGTTGCGTTAGCTCTTACGTTACGACTATAAACACTCTCATCTGATTCCACAGGTTTATTACCTTACGTCTTACGTTACCTCTTACCTTACCGCACTCTAATCTGTACTTAAGGAGCGGAAAAGATAAAATGCCACCAAATCGTCTGCCCGGTACGGCGCGTGATTATGCTGGTGCTGGCGGAGGGACGGCATCATACGCTTGCTCTTCTGCCACCATCTCCATCATGCGCCGGCCCGCGTAGGGTCCCTGAATTTTGAAGCCGAGTTCAGGGCCTTTTTCAGGCTTCCGTAACCCAAGGTGTCATACGAACCGTGCCGAAGGGTGGATGGCTCTACGACAGTGAGTCGTGAACGGTGTACTCTAGATACCTGGCAACCTCTAGAGTCAGATAGCCTTACTGCAGTAAGGGAGCACTGCTGCAGTCGACTTTTAGTTCTTCCCATACTCGTGGGACATAAATGGATGATCCAACAGATAAACAGGCGGAGGCGCCCGACCTCCATAAAACGGGCAAAAACCACATAAGCAAGGCGACGACGGGAAACCTCCCTCGGTACCTTCTTATAAAGAGAGTGGGAGATGTAAACGAGGAGGGCTTCACAAAGGTCAGTCCGTTTGCTATCTCTAAAGTAATTTATGGATTAATTGGAGATACATTAATGGTAAAGAAAACAAAAGAAGGACTACTAATACAGACAAGGGGAAACGCACAAAGTAAAAGATTATTAGAGGTAAAAAGAGTTATTGACTTCGAAGTGGAAGTTTTGCCACATAGGACTCTAAATCAGTCAAAGGGCGTAGTATATTGTAGGGATCTGCTGAATTGTTCAATAGAAGAAATTAAAGAAGAACTTTTTGCGCAAGGAATTATAGATGTAAGGAGAATCAAGACCAGAAGAGAAGGAAGGCTAATTGAAACAGCAAATCATATTCTGACTTTTGACAAACCTAATCTCCCCAAGGAAATAGATGTTGCATTTTATAAGAAGCTTCAAGTGAGACCATATATTCCGCCTCCCTTAAGATGCTTCAAGTGCCAGGAATTTGGACATATGTCTGACAAATGTGAAAAACCAAATATCTGTGCCTGCGGCAAACCACCACATGGAGAAGCTAACTGTGAAGACCCGAAAACCTGTGTAAACTGTAATGGCCCCCATTCAGCTGGATATAAGGGTTGTCCAAAATATAGGGAGGAAGAAGCAATACAAAGGGTTAAAGTTATAGATAACATAACTTACAGTGAGGCGAAGAAAAAAGTACAAATTAGCACCCCAAAAAATAATACCTCATACGCTGAAGCAGCTGCTAAGTCAACATCCACAACTATAGAGCGCTTAATAGAAGATACTTTATTGCCAAAAATCATACAGGCACTACAAAGCAACCTCACGCAATTATTCACCAAATCTGGAAGTTTCAAAGAACCAAATGTAGTAACACAACGCTTCAGAGAGAGAGAACGAACAGACTCTATGTCCACAAACCAGTCAGAACAAAAAAAAAAGAGAATTCAGTGAGACTACATCAGATGAAGAAAGTGGCAGCCAAAAACCGGCAAGAAAGAAAAAAGGCTGGCCAAAAGGTCAACCTCGAAACACTCGAACAAATACTCAGGTTTCGATATAAAAACATATTTGTAATATTTATAACCTGTGATACTATTCTGTGATAAAACTATATATTTATTATATTACACCTAGAAAGATTTTACCACTTTGTAAATAGTTCTTACGTTATTTATTTGTCTATATATTTATTATCTCTTTATCTGTCTATATATTTGTTTATTTTTTATTCATTTATTTATTTATTTATTTATTTATTTATATAGCTATTTATTATAATTTTAACTAGATCTTAGCTAAATACCTTTAATAAGAAACACCTTCACATGAACTTCTCTTTAGAAAATCTTCTTCAGTGGAACTGTAATGGACTAAAACACAAATACTGCGAGCTAAGATCACTAACGGAAAAACAGTCTTTGGGTATTTGCATCCAGGAAACGCACCTCAAAATAAATGAGCCTTTTTCAATAAAAGGTTATAAGGTATACCGTAAAGATGTACTGCATGAGGGAAGAGCCAGAGGAGGTGTAGCCATCCTGCTAAAACTTAATATCAGTGCACAAGAAGTACCTATACAAACGGAACTTCAAGCAATTGCAGTAAAGGTATCATATCCTATACGATTAACCTTAGTTAACATATATCTGCCAGACGGTAACTGGACAGGCGAAAACATCAGGAACATTATTCAGCAGCTACCCACTCCATTTCTCATTCTTGGTGACTTTAACGCACATAATCCTATCTGGGGCTCAGAAAGGCTCGATAACAGAGGGAGACTGATCGAAACTATAATGGATGAGTTCAATTTAGTACTACTCAATTCTGGTGAAGGCACCTACCTCAATTCACGCTCGCAAAAATTATCTGCCATTGATCTATCTCTATGCTCTCCAGAGATAGCGCACCGACTAGTATGGCATACACTTAAGGATGAGTTACCTTCCGATCACGTACCTATTCAAATCCAGTTTGCATCATCTCGTATAATACGAGAATCTCCAGTTAGATGGAAGATACATGAAGCAAACTGGACGCAATATGTAGAAAAGTTACCACCAATACAGGTAAACGAACAAATAGTGGAATCGGTAAGCAAAATAACGGAGGCGATCACTCAAGCAGCAAGTCAGACAATACCAGTTACATCTGTAACCAACACGAAACCAAAGGTTCCATGGTGGAACTCTGATATCGCAAATGCCATCAAAGAACAAAGAAGAGCTCTAAGACGTTTTAGAAGAAACCTCACAATAGAAAACATGATAAACTTTAAGAGAGCAAGAGCATTAGCTAGAAGATTAATTATATCTAGCAAGAAATCATCCTTCCAACATTTTGTTTCAAAGATAACACCTGAAACTGTGGAAATGCCTGTAGAAATGCCCATCTTACTGGTAGAAGGTACCACACTCCATAATCCCGGTGACACTGCGGAGGCATTTGCAAAATATTTCCAATCCATTAGCTCATCCGAAAATTACCATCCAAACATTACTGAGTCTATACAACTCAATCTGGCATAGTCATGAATATCCTGAGCAATGGAGGGAAGCATACGTAATTCCTTTTCTAAAACCTGATAACGATCCACAACTCTTATCCAGTTACCGCCCAATATCTTTAACGAACTGTCTGAGTAAGCTTCTAGAGTCTATGATAAATTTTAGATTAATGTGGCATATAGAAAACAATGAATTGCTGGCATCATCTCAGGTAGGCTTTCGCAAGTTCAGATCAACTTCAGATTCATTAGCAGCCTTAGAGAATACTATACAGACAAGTTTTGGAAAAAGAGAACACGTAACAGCAGTATTTTTCGACCTAGGAAAGGCCTATGACACCACATGGAGGTACGGCATATTAAAAACTCTGTACATGTGGAATGTTAGAGGAAATCTGCCGAAATTTATCCAAAGCTTTCTATCTACAAGAAAAATCAGGGTCAGAATAGGTAGCACACTATCTGAACAATATATATTGGAAAACGGGATACCACAGGGATCTACTCTGAGTGTCACTCTTTTCGCTATAGCAATAAATCCAATATTAGATTCCCTAGAATCTAACATAGGCAGATCATTATTTGTGGACGATCTTGTTATGTACTGCTCGTCAAGGGAACTACAAAATATACAACAGGATTTACAACACGCTATAGATACAGTCAGTCGTGCTGCCCAAAATAACGGATTCTGCTTTTCTAGAACTAAAACAAAAACTGTGCATTTCTGTCGCCTTAGATCATGCGAAAGGCAATGCCAACACACACTGGATGAATTGCCAATAGCTCAGGCACAAGAAATCAAATTTTTGGGTATCACTTTCGACTCCAAACTGCTCTGGAAGTTGCATATGATGGACCTAGCGAACAGATGTAGGAAAAACCTTAATATAATCAGATGCTTAGCAAGTACGAAATGGGGTGCACATAGGGAGTGTCTATTAGCTCTCTACAAAGCAACAATAATGTCAAAGCTAGAATATGGCTGTCTTACATTTGAAGGAGCAAGAAAAACAACACTGCACGCTTTGAAATCAATTCACTACCAAGGAATAAAGATAGCAATAGGAGCTTATCGCACAAGTTCAGTCAACTCGGTTCTGCACGAATCGGACATACCACCACTAGAGATCAGAATGAGAACTAGATTGTTAAATTATGTAGCAAACATCAGGTCGCAACCAAGACATCCCAATTATAACATAATCATAGCTGATCAGGAAACGCAATCAATCTTTAACAACAGACCAACAATCACAAAACCAATAGGAATCCGAGTAGTTCAAATATGCGAAGAGACAAATATAAATATACCTGACTTATACTCACAAACATATCACGTATCAGCACCATGGACTTATGCCCCTATAAAAATGCATTTAGAGTGCGGTCTATATAGGAAGGAAAATACCTGTGCCGAGTTCTACTGTCAGAAATTTCTAGAAATAGTAAGCAACTACCCTGGAGCAATCCACATTTACACTGACGGCTCAAAGACAGCAGAACAGGTTGGATGTGCATTTGTGGTCAATGATGACGTCTATAGTTGGAAATTACATCCCGCTGCATCCATATTCACGGCAGAACTTTACGCCATATGGCAGGCTCTGAGGTATATCGAGTATGAGCAAAACAATATGTTTGTTATAGGTTGCGATTCCCTGAGCGCTCTGCAGTCCATACAACAAAAATTCACCTTCGACCCTCTGATACAACAAATCCAAGAGACATATCATTGGTTCACACAGCTCAATAAAAAAGTAATTTTCATATGGGTACCGGGGCATGTGGGCATAACAGGGAACGAAGCCGCAGATAAGGCTGCGAAGCAAGCTAGCAGCAATAGAAGTGAAGACAAAATCCCACTACGGTTAGATGATATGAAATCATATATAAAATGCGCACTCACTCGTACACCACAACCGCAGCAGGATGGAAATAACTACCAAATTAATAAAGAAATATATAGAGGTCTTACAAGAAAAGAACAAGTCATAATAGCTAGATTACGGATAGGACATACACGACTAACACACTGCCACATTTTACTAAATACAAGGGCACCTAGATGTGAGACATGCAGATGCCAACTTTCAATCCAACACATTTTATTCGAATGACCTGCCTATGCTCCTGCCAGGCAACAACTCAGGATTCCGACCAACTTGTGTGAATGTCTTCAAGAACCTCATATTAAAAACTTAATAACGTACCTAAAAAGTATAGGATTATTTTGGAAACTGTGAAGAGAAATAGACACACCATGATTGCAGGTAAACACTGAAGAAAGCGGCAATGACCAAAGCAGTTACGCCGCTATAAAAACAAAAAAAAAAAATAATCTGGACACCTATGTCCGCGTTACCATAGCAACTAAGGCGGGAATATATGGTCGCCATTTTTAGCTACAGTTGGATTGCAAATTGCAAGTTATATACGTTCGTACGTCAGAATATTTTCGAATTTTTTCGATATCATGGAAAGTAGTGTCGATGAAATGATTTGCGGAACACCACCGGAGATTTTTTAAGCAGCGGAAGTTGCAAAAGACTTATTACTTATTTTTAGTAATAGATGCCCTGTTAGTGGATACATCAGCGATGACACCCCTGTTTAAAGAAGCATTCTCTTCTTTATGTACATGAGTTACATCAGCCTAGACCGCTGATGCACCAAGAAAAACGCCGACGTTGCAGCTGGTTTCCAGAGAAGCGATAAAGTTTTCCTTATCACGTTCATACCATTTTATAGTCAGTCAGAGTTTAACCATTGTATTGTCAAGACCTAATTTCCATAATTTTATTGTATCATTTTTGAATGTTTTTGAGTTTGTGAAGAAAATAAATCTTTTTTAAAAAGCGATTTCGAGGCATCAAACTTATAACTGGCGCAGCCAGTAGGATCTGAAGTACGCGAACTCGAAAAGACCTTCCGCAAACCGTCGCGAACAAAGAATTTTCGGGACTTTTTCGGACTCTCGGTCAACTGAACTTGGTGACTTTCGTGAAGTAGCTGTGAGCACTAGAGTGGATTCCATCTTGGACGCCCAATCCATCGAGGAGCTAGGGTCAACGGCTACGAGCAAGGACACCGAAATTTGGGAGCAAGTTGCCCAAATTTGCAAAGATTCCAGTCTGGGACGACATTCATTGCGGAACCAGCTAGGATATTTATAGGAGTAAGAGATGCTAAGGATCGCTTTATTAGTGTTGTAAGTGCAATTTTTTTTCTTTTTCAGTTATTGTTTCAATGAGTACCGATATATCGGAAGCCCTTGAGAATTTGGATTTAAATAGCGACTCTGACTCTCCAAATTTTCTAAGCTCCAATAATTTACCCCAAGTTACCTATTTTTAACTGTAACCGTAGCGAAACAAATATGGCAAATTTTAAGCCTGAATACCTTAACTGTGTGCCTGATTTTGACGGCAATCCGAATGATTTGAATAGATTCTTGTCAGTGAGCGAATCACTGATAAATCATTTTTATGATAGAGTTAATACCAATAATTTTCATAATATCTATATATTGAATTCTATACTTTCAAAACTGAAAGGAAATGCTCGTACCTTAGTCAATATCCAATCAGTTTCAACTTGGGATCAATTAAAAGCTTTGTTAACAACAAATTTTGCTGATCAACGTGACGAAGTCTGTCTAAATAGGGATCTTGTTATGTTGAGGCAAGCTCAAAATGGAAGCCCTCAAAGATTCCATGATCGCGTTTTACACATATTAAATCTTTTATGCAGTTTTGTTAATTTACATGAAATATCAGAAGATTCAAAATTTTTGAAAAAGGAACTTTATCAAAAACTAGCATTAAAAACATTCCTTTCAGGCTTGAAAGAGCCTTTAGGCACCACGATCAGGTGCATGCGGCCAAGTTCGTTGAATGAAGCTCTTCAATTAGTAATAGAGGAGGAAAATACGCATTATTTTCAGAATATTTCATTCAGATCTACACCTAAGCCCAACCAAATTTCTACTAGGCAAAATTTTCAAAATTTTCAGAATTTTCAAAATTCTCAGAATTTTCAAAATTCTCAATATAGGTCAGCACGTCCAAATTTTAATACGCCTCACAATTCTCAGACATCCAATAATTTTTTCCGTGCTCAAAATTCATTCCCATCCCAGCCCATCCCGATTCAACCTAGGCCAAATCTTAATCAGCGTTTTCCAACGAACTCTGAGGTCTTCGGCCCCCAGCAACAAAGAAATCCGAATAGCAATGTTTTCAGGCCAAATTCTGCGAATGCTAGAATGCTTCCGCGACCTACACCGATGAGTGTTTCAACACGAAATTCGACACGTCCGCCCTTGGCAACTGCAACAGCAAGTGCGCCACGTTCTCAACCTACGCAAAATTTTATCGTAGAAGAGTTATTCAATACTGAACTAGATAATAACATTGCAACTGGGTCACCATATGATACTTATAGTACAGGCGATTATGGTATTAATTTCGATTATAATAATATGTCCAACGATCAAAATTATTATGAACCCAGTTCGAATACTAATCAATGTGACCAAGACATTGATGTTCAAAATAACGCAAATCTCGTAGACGAAACCGAAAATTTTCATTCAGTCCGTCCCACTTCCGAACTAACGTAGCTCCAGAAAATATATCCTTTAACGCCAGTGACACAAGTGGTCTAAGTTATGTCATTTTCCCAGAATATAACATCAAAATTCTAATAGATTCAGGTTCTACTAGATCTTTTATAGATCCCGAGATTGCTTCCAAATTTTTCCCAAATCAAATCAGAAACGAACCTTTCATTGTTTCAACCGTATTTCAAAAATCCGCCCACAAATTTAGTGCCCTAGTGCCAGCTTCCAAAATTTTCAACCTTCCTCAACCAAAACAGTTGAAGTTTTACCTTTTCAAGTTTCATGATGTTTTCAATGGTTTAATTGGTCTCGACAATCTTAAAGAATTAGAGGCTAGTCTAAACTATAGTGACGGCTTTCTTGTTACACCCCATGCCCGTATAAAATTGCTTTACCAAAAGACCAAAAATAATTTAAACTTTATTTCTATTGAGCCACGTACAGAACGGGTTATTAAGGTTAGAACATCCATTCCGCAAGGTGAAATTATAATCCCACATCAAAAAATTCACAATTGTGAAATACCAGAATGCTTGACTATTGCAAAAAATGGTTACGCTTTAACAACCATTCTCAATAACACGACAGAAACCGTAACACTTGACCTTTCCGAAACCTTTTCTGTAGAATCATTCGATCAACGCATAGCTTCTGAATTTGAAATTAATAATATAAACGATTCCCCAGCTAAAAAATTGGACCTGTCAAAAATTAGGGTCGACCATTTAAATTCCGAAGAAAAATCGGCTATTCGTAATCTTTGTCAAGAATTTTCGGATATTTTTTATAACGAAGACGAACCCCTAACTTTCACCAATAAGGTAAAACACCGCATACGTACCGTTGATGAAACCCCGATTTATTCCAAGCCCTACCGCTATCCTTTTGTCCATCGGCAAGAAGTAAACAATCAAGTTCAAAAAATGCTCAACTCCAACATCATCAGGGAAAGCAACTCACCATTCAATTCACCTCTGTGGATAGTTGCAAAAAAGATGGATGCCTCAGGCAAACAAAAATGGAGAGTAGTCATCGACTATCGTAACCTCAACGATAAAACGATAGACGACCGTTATCCGCTTCCAAACATTAACGACTTACTCGATAAACTTGGTAGATGCCAATATTTCAGTACATTGGATCTTGCCAGCGGATTCCACCAAATAGAAATGGACGAAAGAGACATAGAAAAGACAGCGTTCAGTACGGAACGAGGTCACTGGGAATTCTTAAGAATGCCTTTTGGACTTAAGAACGCACCAGCCACATTCCAAAGAGTGATGGATAACATCCTCAGAGGAATACAAAACGAGAAATGTCTCGTTTATCTTGATGACGTCATAGTTTTCAGTACGTCGCTGCAAGAACACCTAGAAAGACTCCGATCTGTCTTTAACCGACTCCGTGAATCTAACTTCAAAATACAGTTAGATAAATCCGAATTCCTACGAAAGGAAGTCGCATACCTGGGTCACATTGTGACACCAGAAGGTGTAAAACCAAACCCTGATAAAATCAGTGTAATACAAAATTTCCCTATACCCAAGACTACTAAACAAATCAAAAGCTTCCTAGGACTCCTGGGCTATTATCGTCGTTTCATTCCAAATTTCGCTCATTTCACCAAACCTCTCACCAAATGCCTCAAAAAAGGTGCAAAGATTATTTATGGTGATGAATTTGTATCCTGTTTTGAGAACTGTAAAAAATTGCTCACGAACGATCCTATACTTCAATACCCAGATTTCAGTAAACCTTTCAATTTAACTACAGATGCGAGTAATGTAGCATTAGGAGCAATACTGAGTCAAGGACCAATAGGCAGTGATCTACCTATCGCTTTTGCCTCACGGACTTTGAATGACTCCGAAAGAAACTACAGCACAATCGAAAAAGAATTGTTAGCCGTAGTTTGGGCTACAAAATACTTCCGCCCTTACCTCTTTGGTCAAAAATTCAACATTATTACTGACCATAAGCCATTACAATGGCTATACTCCTTAAGTGATCCTTCCTCAAAATTAATGAGATGGAGAATAAAACTTGACGAGTACAATTTCAAAATTATTTATAAAATGGGCAAACTTAATACGAATGCTGATGCTCTATCGAGAATAGAAATTCATACAAAAGAAACTGATGACTTTTGGAAACAAGTTGATGACATTTTAGGTGAAGCGTCAAACTATCAAAATCAAAAGGTAACATTTGTAGATCCAAATTTGAATACCCCTCCTATACAACAAGCCGGACTCACATCACCTCCTGTTATTCAAGATATTAGTTATCCTAACCTTAATCCTGAACTTGACGACATATCAATGATCGTTAATTTAGATAATGAAGCTAACTCAACTGAATATCAAGAACCTTTGAACGCTATAAATGACACAAACAACCAGCAAGGCGATATTAACCAAGATGACGAAACTAGGCATTCTAACGCCGATCAGCACCCCATTGTGGAAATACCTATATCAGAGCAACCTCTAAATTTTGGACAAAATCAGATTGTAATTAGTTCAGTTTTACATTCCCCTACAAAACCTAAAATTGTTATCCTGTTTGAGAAAAAGCAAAGGCTTCTAGTACAAATTTCAAAAAAATAACCTCGAATCCGATGTTGTAAATTTTGTTAAAGAGTGCCCGATGTGTTATACTACATATACTTTGAGGACCCTGACTTTTATGAATCTTTTTCGGTAGCTTTACAAAAATATTTTAAATTTCCCTCCATTAAATTTAGAAGATGTCTTGAGAAGCTCCTGGACATCACCGATAAGGATGAAATCAAAAGAATAATACAAAATTACCACGAAGGAAAATCGAACCATCGCGGTATCGATGAGACATACTCTAGGTTAAAACAAAAATATTATTGGCCAAATTTGAAAAATTCTGTGCAGACATATATCAATGAATGCGAAGTTTGTCAACAAGCCAAATACGAAAGGCGCCCTATTAACGCACAAATGAATATTACGCCTACTGCAGTAAAGCCATTCGAAATAATCCATATGGATACATATACATTCGAACAGTCAAAATTTCTAACTATCATTGACAGTTTTTCAAAGTATGCCCAAGCATATCACCTTAATTCAATGTCAGGCACCGAAATAGCCGATAATTTACTTCGTTACTTTTCACATCATGGAATCCCTACACAAATTATAGCCGACAATGGCACCGAATTCAAAAACTCAGTAATATCTGAACTTTTAGGCTTACACAACATCAAAATTCATTTCTGTTCTCCAAATCATCCACAATCAAATGGCCTGGTTGAGAGATTCCATTCGACATTATCTGAACATCTTCGTATTCTGAACACCAAAGGTTTCCAAAAAACACCTGTAAAAATGAAAATGATTTATGCTGTTTTGGCTTATAATAACTCGGTCCACTCTGTAACCAAGTTGAAACCTATTAATAATAATAATAATAATAATAATACCCCTTTATTCGTCAACAGAAACTATTCCTACAATAATTTTTATGACTTGTCACAAAATTTGAAACTATGTTGATAGGGCTAATATTCAAAATAATATAAAATTATATAAAGTACCTTAAAATAAATACACTGGGCTATCACATTACAGCACGAAACAAATTAAATTGAGAATTATTATAGTACCGCACTTAAAAATTCACCAACTGTGTAGAATGCATTTTTAACCAAGTAATTATATAGATTATTCTTAAAGCTATTAAAGTTGGATGAATTTATCTGTGAATTTAAAATTTTGTTATAACATGTTATACCCATATATATATGAGAATTCTGACACACACTGAGCCGTGAATACTCCTGACGTATGTTGTGAGCAGACCTTGTAACATATCCATGTACCATATTGTTGCGTGCATATTGTTCCTCATGTTTTTTTATGTTCATAATCAAGAGATATATATACAGGCATGGCAGAGTTAAAACTTTAAAATGAATAAAAAGTTGTTTGCAATGCGATCTTGGATGAACACCTGCTATGCATCTCATAATTCTTTTTTGGGTAGTGAACACATTATGGGCATGAGCAGAGTTACCCCAGAATATTAGTCCATATGAGAGAGCTGATTGTACCAGTCCAAAGTATAGTTTCCTCAGTACATCAAAAGATACCGTACCATGAAGCTGTCTAGTTATGAAAGAAATTGTACTCAGCCTAGCATTCACATAGTTAACATGTGCCTCCCATGTCATTTTTTGGTCTATAATCACACCTAAGAACTTGCTGCAATCAACTTTTTCGATTGACGTTTTTCCAATTTTAATTAAAGCAGAATAATCCGGCTTTATATTTTTTGGAAGAAATGAGATATATTTTGTTTTGTTATTGTTAAGCGTCAGACCATTGTTATTACACCAAGTTTGAAATTGTTCAGCAGAGTGATTGGCTTTGCCAATGACGTCCTGGAGTACTTTAGAAGAAACAAAGAAGTTTGTATCATCAGCATAAATCAATGTTTTGTCAGGTATGTTACATGAGAGTGATATATCATTCATGAATATTATGAAAAATAACGGGCCCAAGACAGATCCTTGTGGAACCCCTGTCCTTACTTCTTTTGGTTCTGATTTACAGTTATTAATTACTACTATTTGTGTCCTTTTTTCTAAATACGACGATACCCACTTATTTGTAATGCCGCGCACTCCCATCCTTTGAAGTTTTTCCAACAATAATTCATGATCAATAGTGTCGAAAGCTCTACTTAAGTCAAACATTATAGCTATTGATTGTTCTTGATCATTTAGGGCTTTATACACAAATTGACACAACTGAGCCAAAGCACTTTCGGTTGATCTTCTAGGGCGGAAGCCATGCTGACAGTTATTCAATAAATTATTGTTTTCTATAAATTTACAAAGCCTGGTGTAGTAACACATGTCAATAATTTTAGCTAGTTGATTAGGAAGGCATATATTTCTGTAATTGGCAATTTCATCTTTAGATCCTTTATTTTTAAAAATCGGTATAACCTTCGAAATTTTCATTTCCTTGGGATATTCGCCATTTGAGAAAGATTCATTTATCAGATAAGACAATGGTTCAGCAATAACATCACCTACTGATTTTATTACCGCACCACATATCTCATCTATACCTGCAGCTGGCTTGGAAGTGGTTTTGCTAATAATATCCTGTATTTCTTGAGGTGTGGTTGGAGTTAAAAAATATGTCACATCAGATTGTGCCTGTAATTTCAGTTTTTGATACTGAGGAGTGGTAGCGTAGGAATTAATGAAAAAATTATTAAATTCATTACAAATGTTTTGCGTACCTGATATGGTTTTATTGTTATGACGAAAATTAGAAGGCAGTGGCTTATGTCTACATCCTTTGTACTCATTTATTATTTTCCAACTCTCCTTCATGACATTATTCGTACAACTGAGCCTTTTGTTGTTATAATTCTTTTTAGCAGTTTTTATCTTGTTTTGATATACTTTTTTCAGACTTTTATATCTTTCCTTAATATACACGTTGTTAGTTGTTTTGGATATTTCAAAAAGTTCATATAAGGTATCATGTAGTTGTTTGATTTCTGGAGAAAACCATGTATTTTTACCAGCCTTCCTTCTAATTTTTTTGTGACTGAATACATTATCAAAAAGATCAAGAAAAGTCGTATAGAACCAGGAAAATTTTTCTTGAAAATTATTCAACAGATATATTTCCGACCAGTCTTGAGCACATAGTTTCAATCTAAAGGTCAACATGTGATCCTCTGAGAAATCACGCCTGTATATACACTCTTTTTTATCATCACAAGGATTCATCGGGGGTGTGAAAGTGCATATTTGGAAAGTGTGATCGGACATGTGTGTATCACGTACGATGACATTATTGTTTCCGACACTTCCAATATTCATATTTGAAAAAATCACATCAATACAAGTTGAGGAACTGTGCGTTATACGTGTTGGCTGATGTACATGGGCGTGCATACCAAATTCTTTAAATAAATTCATCAGCTTTCTAGAATCATGGCTATCACAAAGCAAATCTGTATTCAGATCTCCACAAACTATATAAAAACTGTCTTTGTTATAATACATGTAGAGAAGGTCATACACTTTGTTAATGAAAACATCAAAGTTACTGCTGGGGCTTCTATATAATACAACTATGTACAATTTATAACTAATCTGTCCTATACAATTTAAAACCGATAGTGATACCTCAAATTCCTTTTCAATGCATTTATCGAAAACTATGGGCTGCAACCCTAAACCTATTTTTGAAAATATACACACTCCTCCTCTATCATAAGTTTTCCTACAGAAGCTGTTTACCCTTTCGTAATTTTGGATATTTATCACATCTATTTCAAACGACTTGAGCCAGTGCTCAGTGATACATAAAAAATCAGGTTTGTACTGATCAAGCACAATTTCTAAACTATTTAATTTTTTAGCAAGTCCTTGGATGTTGAAATGCATTAAAGTCAAACTTGAGTCGGTTCTACATGATTTCTGATCAACTTTACCCATCTTTGATGCTGCTTGGTCCATTGTGTAAGATTCGCATTTCGATTGATTGTCTTCGAATTTGAATCCTTGGTCGTGGATGGCACTAGTAGACGATGCACTGCTGACACTCCTTGAGTCCTTGAATCTTGTATAGGGTTCAACACAGACATTATGTGGCTTAGTAGGCAGTGATGAAGTATTTAAAAATCCCCATTCTCCGTCTCCTTGGGGCGTGGTTTGTAGTTATCCAGAAATTTTTGGCCCTGTTTGAAATTGAACCTCTCATACACAACACCACGAGGCCAGAAATCAGGTTTGTAGACATTGGCTTCAAAAGAGGGATGCACTCCAATCAAGTAGTGGTTGTTGTCTTGACGGTGATGGTGTGTTGTTACCTTTTTAACGTGTATTTCTTGCATTTGAAGTCCAGTTTTTTTAGTTAGATACTGGCGAATTTTTTCTTCGTCTGCAGAATCTTTAACCTTCTTTAGGAATATCCATATTTTCCTATTTCTAGTTTGTCCTGTACCAGAGAATTCCATATTATCTCCATTTTCTACATTTGTACCGATCATTTCAGGCTTCCGCTTTCTAGGTCTGCGGACAACTTCGGTGAAGTCATTTTCCTGTCCTCTAGGGTTGTTGACTTCTGATGGGGTAGGTGTTGGGTCATGATTGGTTATGACAGCTTGTCTTGTAACAGGACTTAAATGTCGGTTGTTTTGCTTCGAGTGTTCTGTAGCGTTAGAAGCGTTGCTATTATTAGGAGATACAGTTTTAGGCGTCCGGAGTGATGGACTCTTCAACGCCGTCGAATATTTATTCTTAGGTGCTTCCATATTTGTAAGTAAATTTATCAAGTCAATGTTACTTTCCTTCAATATGGTTATTTCTTTCTTGGTTTCATCTTTGCTCAAATTGATCATGTGTATTATCTTATCTTCCAGATGTTGGAGTTTAGCTTGTAGTTGGGATTCTAACTGAGACATCGCTTTAGTATTGTCATCTTTGTTTTGCAAGCAATTAGGACATTTGTAGTTCAATAAACGTTTTGTCATTTGCATGACTCGAACTTCAGTTGCAGTAAGACCGGAGCAACCTTGGCATAGCTGGGCTCCACAGTGGTCACATTTAATTTTTTTGTCAGCCTCTGTCGCAGATAACGAATTTTTACAAACTGAGCAAACCATGTTTTACAGTAGCGATTTATCGTTGATGTCCCTCTTCAGAAAATCATTCGTACCGCATATGGTGGCCGGTTACGGAATTCAACATAAAAACAATAGTCTGCGGCAATTAGCACAACAGGTGAGAAAACACTGTGGAAATTTTCATCAGTTTTTATCAAATTTCGAGTTGTACACTGCACTATTGGAGGAATAACTGTTTCTATCGCGTGTAGCTTCACTCTAGCTACATTTTGGACGCACTTGTATGCGAATAGTTTTATTATTTCACTCTATAGAACGATGTTTTGCAGAGCGCGCTTATTTATCGACCGCACGTTCGAATGTTCGAATGTCATAAATGGCCATTTTACAGATAAAGATTCATTTGATATCACTTTAGACCAAATTTTACTAAACGATTATGTAGAACAACATAAAGCCCGTAGTAAATTGTTATACTCCAAAATTAATGAAGCACTGATTCAAAACAAAGAAAAAGTAATTAGCAAGGCAAACGAATCACGCGATAGTCCTGAAGTATTTAAACCCGGACAAAAAGCCTTTGTTAAGAAACATGTTCGTCAGAAACATGCTAACAAATTTCAAAAATCTTGTACTCTAAAAACAGTTAACGCAGATAAAAAGTTTGCCACCACTGATAAAAACAATAAAGTGCATTTGGATAATTTAAAACGCCCTCTCCGCAAAACTTATTCTTTTAGCCAATAAATATTATTTCCCGGTATTATTTGCAGATTCCTGGCGGTAGCTCTTGGACTGCAAGCTAGAATAACAATGCGCAACCTTGGTAGTAATCCTGGACTACTCCCAGTGGAAATTGGTGAAGCAAAACTTAAAGATCACGATTTCTCGCTCATACATTATTATGACATAAATCCTTTAATTCACGAAATTAATAACCTCTCAGCGTTTTGTGCTCGTATGGTAAAGACCATATCGTTAAACTCAAACGTTAGGAATTATTTGTCAAGTAATCTCAATACACTAAAATTTGTCCAACAGCAGGTTGAAGAAAAATTATATAATATATTTCCCCAAATAAAAAGAGTGAAAAGAGGCATATTAAATGGCATTGGATCAATATTTAAATCTATAACAGGAAATCTGGACGCCAATGACGGCGAACGCTATGAAAATCTAATTAAAGAGCTTCAAGACAATGAAAAGCAATTGTCAGATACTATTACACAGAATAATGCTTTGTCGGTGTCGCTTATTGATAGGTTCAACAAAACCATTCGGCAAGTTTGCTATAACGAGGAACTGCTAAACGACAAAATTAATAGAATTTATGTACTTGTGCATCATAACACAATGTATTCCGAACATAACAAATTCTTCATTGACACGCTCCTCGAGATTACAAGCATTTACGCAACTATTTTATCCATATTACAAGACATTGAAAATGCTATCATTTTTGCAAGAATTGGAATAGTTCACTCTAGTATCATTAAAAGCGAAGAACTATTTGGAGAGCTTAAGTTGTTAGACTCAAAATTAGAGAACGATAAATTTGTAGTACCAATCACTCTAGAAAATATGCCCATTTTCGAGAAAACAATCAAAATCAAAGGTTACACTGTAAGTAACAAAATAACTTTCATATTATCGGTTCCGCTTGTGAATTCTCAGTCAACTAATTTATTCCGTCTGTATCCAATTCCTATATATTTAAAAGGCGAATTCAAAACAATTATCCCAAAAGAAACATATCTGATAGGGAATGAGTTGTACTTCGCACTTTTTGACGATTCTTGCGCCGAAATTACACCTAAAAGGTTCCTTTGCGAGAAGACCGACTTGCAAGAGACTACCAGCCAGATGCCCTGTGAACTACAGTTACTCCATGGACAAGACACTACCTCTTGTGCTCAAACACCAGTCACAATCAGTCGAGCAACCGTTGAAAGAATAGATAGAACCAACCAATGGATATTAATCCTGCCACTAGAAGAAGTCCTCACGACAGAGTGCCACGAAGAAAAAGATATGACCAAGTTGATAGGAACCTACCTCCTAAATATTCCTGTCAACTGTCAAGCAACAATTGGTCAGTACGTTATCAAAAATGAAGTTGAAGAAATTGTTCCAAATCATCCCATACTATTTCCTGAGCTGAACTTAGAAGTTAACAAAATGGAAGAAACAAATTTCAGTCTACATTTGGACAAAGTGCAGCTGGATGAATTCAGCAAGATCAAATCTGGCTTTGTTCATAATAAGCCGCACCTCAAGCAAACTTCACATTTTCTCATACCCAGTGCATGGACTCTAATAATTTATGGATGCCTAACACTCCTTGGCGTCTATGTATTTTGGAAGAAAGTTATTAGAAGGCCTGTGATCAACAACACTCACCAATCCGACATCGAGATGCAGCCTATTCAACTTCCGTGAAGTTGAATCTTAGGGGGGAGGTGTTACATCAGCCTAGACCGCTGATGCACCAAGAAAAACGCCGACGTTGCAGCTGGTTTCCAGAGAAGCGATAAAGTTTTCCTTATCACGTTCATACCATTTTATAGTCAGTCAGAGTTTAACCATTGTATTGTAAAGACCTAATTTCCATAATTTTATTGTATCATTTTTGAATGTTTTTGAGTTTGTGAAGAAAATAAATCTTTTTTAAAAAGCGATTTCGAGGCATCAAACTTATAACTCATGCAAGTGAATTTACTGGAATTAGACTTACAATATAGTTCAACCTAGTTAGTTTGATGAAATTTATAACAAAACTGAAACAGTTCATTTGGAAGTAACGGTGACTACAAATATCAAATAACAACATTCTGTGAAAAATTAAACGATCTCTGTCAAAATCATTTTTATAAAAATCAAGAACTGTCGACCCAGGAGAAACAGTTCAGTACATCGTTTCTGTATTGAATCTGACTTCTAATTATATCGAAACACAGTGCCCGATAGAAATCCCTTGTTGTATGGAATACAAATCCTGGCATACCTGCCATACTGATTAGGAGTCATTTTATCACGAACGATCCTATACTTCAATACCCAGATTTCAGTAAACCTTTCAATTTAACTACAGATGCGAGTAATGTAGCATTAGGAGCAATACTGAGTCAAGGACCAATAGGCAGTGATCTACCTATCGCTTTTGCCTCACGGACTTTGAATGACTCCGAAAGAAACTACAGCACAATCGAAAAAGAATTGTTAGCCGTAGTTTGGGCTACAAAATACTTCCGCCCTTACCTCTTTGGTCAAAAATTCAACATTATTACTGACCATAAGCCATTACAATGGCTATACTCCTTAAGTGATCCTTCCTCAAAATTAATGAGATGGAGAATAAAACTTGACGAGTACAATTTCAAAATTATTTATAAAATGGGCAAACTTAATACGAATGCTGATGCTCTATCGAGAATAGAAATTCATACAAAAGAAACTGATGACTTTTGGAAACAAGTTGATGACATTTTAGGTGAAGCGTCAAACTATCAAAATCAAAAGGTAACATTTGTAGATCCAAATTTGAATACCCCTCCTATACAACAAGCCGGACTCACATCACCTCCTGTTATTCAAGATATTAGTTATCCTAACCTTAATCCTGAACTTGACGACATATCAATGATCGTTAATTTAGATAATGAAGCTAACTCAACTGAATATCAAGAACCTTTGAACGCTATAAATGACACAAACAACCAGCAAGGCGATATTAACCAAGATGACGAAACTAGGCATTCTAACGCCGATCAGCACCCCATTGTGGAAATACCTATATCAGAGCAACCTCTAAATTTTGGACAATCAAAACTTATCAAACTTATCATCAAACATAAACAATATAACATCAAACTTATAACTCATGCAAGTGAATTTACTGGAATTAGACTTACAATATAGTTCAACCTAGTTAGTTTGATGAAATTTATAACAAAACTGAAACAGTTCATTTGGAAGTAACGGTGACTACAAATATCAAATAACAACATTCTGTGAAAAATTAAACGATCTCTGTCAAAATCATTTTTATAAAAATCAAGAACTGTCGACCCAGGAGAAACAGTTCAGTACATCGTTTCTGTATTGAATCTGACTTCTAATTATATCGAAACACAGTGCCCGATAGAAATCCCTTGTTGTATGGAATACAAATCCTGGCATACCTGCCATACTGATTAGGAGTCATTTTATCATGTAGTAAAGTAGTAGATTCCATATTTTTGCTTTTTCCTCTATTTTACCTAAACCATTATTTAAGAATATTAGGGTTAGCACATTGGGGTTACACCTCATTATATTATTAATTTTTTTTCTCCCTTGCACCCATGCATTCGCCGCCTCTGAGTTCGGTAATAGTTAAAGTGACCACAATAAATATACCACGCCCTGTGTGACTTATCAACAATGTAGATAGGGTCTTGTGTGGTACTGTGTGACCATCGTAAGTTGACCAGCGCAGTATGAGGAAGGGTAGCGGAGGTTCCCTCATATAGCGATCGTCATTATCATGTCAAGGTAAAAAAAAAAAGAAAACAAGTATAACAGGGACAATAAATATCGTTTGCTGCAATTATCCAATCCTGGACCGACTTTAAGGTGGGTAATAAAATCTGCTGTTGGCGGTTGTAGTTATGTTTTATGAAGTGGATAGATAGGATATTGAGTGAATATAAATTATTTGCCGTTTCTTTTCTATATCAAATAAAAGAAGTCATAAAGGATGGAAATAGGATGGAATTATTAAGAGTTATGGCAACGTCCTAAGTTATAGCATAATTTTAAAGTAATATTTGTTGCAGGCATTACTCCTGTTACCGAAAAGCCTAAGGGTCATATTCATGATACTACGACTTTAGAAGGTATGCTCACGCGCATGATATCTTCCGTCTCGCTTCCACCTGTGACGTCAACGTGTGACAAACGGAGTTTATTTACTTGTTTAGTTACAGGCTATAGCCTAATATTTTCTAGGATAAATATATTTTTGTGCTTATGTTTCACCTAAATTTCTAGGTTTTTACTGGAGAAATATTCAGTGTGCTAAATTTGTCCATTGAGATACTGATATGGATGAATTACGATGGGATGATTTGAAAAGTTTGGCATGTTTTATTGCATTTAAGTTGAAAAATAAGGAGAATCTATCTATATATCCCAGACTGCACAGATACTTTTTTCACTTGGGTCAACCATTTAACAGAAGGTGGCATACTAAAACCTACATATGAGTTCTTGGCAAAATGAATAAATACAGGGTTACTGGTAACTCGACCACTTTCCTGCAGGAAGTGATAGAGGGACTAAAATGCAATAGATTTAACCCCCCATACGTAATTCCGAAAACCGATAGTTTTCGAGATAATTAACATTTAATGTCGTTCAATCAAATGTCCAAATTTCCACACTACATCCCAAATTTAGAAAAAACCCTGCTGTCGATTTTAGTAATTTCCAATTTAGTTTTTTACTAACACATACGCAAATCTAATTTAGTATTTAAATGTGTAAAAATACTAAACAGTTTCAAACTACATACAATTATTTAAAAAATAAAGAACAAAATTTTTACATTCACCCTGAAAGAAAATTGTCTAGCTCAAGAAAAGATACACAATCAGTCAAACAAATTATTTTAAAAACTTCCTTATCTGATGGCCTATTCCAAGGACAAGAATGACAGTATAACCGCAAGTAACTATTTAACAAAATTTATCAACATAATACAGAATCATCAACAACATGATATTCCAGCATGATGGTTGTCCAGCACATTACCGTATCACAATTCGGCAGTTGTTGGACAACACATACCCGAACAAATGGATAGGGAGGGGTGAACCCATCCCATGGCCTGCGCGGAGCACAATCTGACACCTCTTGATTTTTGGGTCACATGACGGCATTGGTTTACGAGACTCCAGTTAATACTGCTGACGAACTAAGGCAAAAAATTATCAATGCGGCGGAGGAGATGAAACGAACTTTTTCAACACGAGTTACAAAAACCGAAGTGAGGAAGCAGATCCGTACTTGTATCCGAAATCAAGGGCAACACATTGAGCAAGATCTCTAGAAACTTTGAGTGGATTTAATTTGTTTTACTTGGATAAAATCATCGACCGCATTTGCAAACATTCTAGTATGTAACTGAGTTATCAATAATGATTGCACTGTTATTCTTTCTTTTTGAATAGGCGATTTTTTTTTCATTGCTGTTTGTAATTTTTCTGAAAAGGTTATTAGGTAGGAAAGTTTTTTTGGCGATTTGTTCAACCGTTTGTATAATTTTTTTGAGCTAGATAATTTTCTTTCACGGTGAATGTAAAAATTTTGTTGATTATTTTTATATTTGTATTTAGTTTGGAACTGTTTAGTATTTTGAAACATTTTAATACTAAGTTAGCTTTGTGTATGTGTTAGTTAAATCATTGATTAACACATGTTAATCAATGGTTCTAGGATCTAGTGTGGAAATTTGGACATTTGGTTGAGAAACATTAAATGTCAATTATCTCGAAAACTATCGGTTTTCGGAATTACGTATGGGGGGTTAAATCTATTACATTTGAGTCTCTCTATCACCTCCTGCAGGAAAGTGGTCGAGTTAGCAGTAACCCTGTATATATGCTCCACCATATATTTTCCAACTATAATGGAAACGCTTTGAAAATCTGAAAAAACTATCTTGCGAATTTGAACAAATTAGCGGAGAATGTGGAATAAAAAAATGCTACATAAAATGAAAATGCGCTAAAAGATGGTTAAAATTTACAGAACTTATTTTTTAGGATATTTTATTTTCAGTTCATAATAGAAAAACGCTAGTTCTATACTCTGATGCACCCCTTTTTCAATTGCTATCGTCTGTCCAAAATATATTTCCTTATTAGACTCATATTTACAGAATCAATAACTACAACACAAGAGCGCAACAAATAATGTGCCCTGCCTGTACCCAGGGCATCAGAAACCCTCACTACAAGTGCATCAAACTTTTTAATTCAAACATATTATTATTACTAAACAGACACATGGCATGAAAACATTTTGAAAAAATTGAGGAAAAACCTTTACTCTATGAGAATTCACCTGTACTAGTTAAATACAATGTCCAGAAAGATATTGTTCTATTGTGGTATGTTTTTTATTTTATGTATAACATAAAATATATGTATAGTGGTTGTGACATATATTTGAATAAATGAAAAATAAAAAAAGTTGAGAATGTATTTTTCTTATCCCCTAATTTCAAAATTCCAACTTTACCACTCATTAGCAGAAAAAAGTCAATATTTATTCGCTATAAACATAACTATTGCCATTATGCTTGTTCATGATTTTTTTAAAACCTCTAATGACAAAATCAAGTTATTTATTTCTTGTCTGCCTTTTATTAAGAAAATTATACAGTAAATACATATTATGCAAATTATCTTGAATAGCTGGTGACGCATCATTATAATCTATACATAAAAAATAAGTACGGTAATCAAAAGCTCCTGGATGGAGTATATAAAAATTCCACCCCCTATTCGAGAAATTTTCCCACAAAATGATGGTTTCGCTAGGCACTCCAATCGAACTCTTATATGAGATTTCAGAAAAATACTTCAAGGCGGCTCTGGCTCTGTTTTTTTTTCCACATTGTAAATTTTTTTGAGTACAAAATTTTTGTACCTGAAATTCAGTACGATCGGAACCGCTGCAAACGGGACGGTCGTCGAGAAGTATCCATTCTCTGTATAACCATTTCACCAATCTTTTATTCAAATACAGAGCAATATGTATTGTTTTTATTACAGTGTCCATGAGCTATTTTCATTTTGTATGAATATTGAATATCTAAGACAAATATAACAAGAAACGAAATAAAACTTTCAAAAATCAATGCTTTGGCGCAATGTGCTTGTACATTTTTGTCACGCGGTGACGTCATGCGCAGACCGGTACGAAAACCGTCCGTCAAGTGATCATATCTGTTGGAGTCGTAGTATCATGGGTCATATTCATAGTCAATATTTAAGGGTGCCTTAAGTCAGGTTTCGTGTTTCGACGGCTACTTGAGGGTCCTTTACGTAAGGCTCCATTGAGTCTGTCCTTAAGTAATATTCATGTAACAAAATGTCAACATGACATGTGAACGGGACATTTCGTTGCACGTTGCAGTCAAGGCGACTCTGTAGGTTAACTTCGGAGTACGGTGTTCACTTTCTGTCACATCCCGAAAAATGTCTGGCACAAAACACGAAATACTGACACAAAACAAAAAAAAAACAGAAAGATGAAAATCCATAGGCATAACAAATTGACTCATCTTTGAGATATGACAACGTCGCCAAATGAATCCTGCCTTCTCGTAGATGTTTCTAGGAGACAGACACATAAGGAAAGCCACATTTGGGGTCCCTCAAGTATCCCTTGAGTACTACTTGAGGGAACCTTAAGTATTACTCAAGGGACGACTATGAATGCGGCCGTAAGACCAGAGCCGTGCCTAACGATTATTTTATGATTTAATCACGAAAATATCCACAATTGAAGTTGAGGAGCTTTTTATACTATCTGTATTTTGATGACCAGTAAGCACGAACTGACATGACTTACATAAACAAAACACTGCTTCCACTTGGTGGTAGTAATAATATACTGTCATTCTCGTCCCCTATTATCTGCCACCTTAATTTTACCTCCTTCTGCGTGGGTGGTGGCCGCGTAAAGACGATTAGTCACAAAAACTCGCGCCATGTGATAAACGTATCCCAATACGAGTCTTGTCTCTCCGTATGACAAAAATAGCCAGTAGCTTAATCTAGAATTCGGCGACCTTTCGGCAGCCTGCAGCCCGCAGCCCACCTGACCGCGAGGCATCTTCCGGTACGCCGCTGTCCGCGCTGGGCAGACCGCCGCTTCTCGCCCCCCGAGCACCCCCGTCGTCCCTTCGGCTGCCCTCCTCGACCCCCGGAATTTATATGATGTCGGCGTCGCGTCCGGCATTGGCTGCCGCCGCCGAGGATCCAATAACGCCGCCCCCACCCCCTGCCCTCGGCCGCCCCGCTTATGCCCCGGAAATTCAGAAAGAAACCACAACCGCCACCCCGGTTGCAGCGGCCTGACCGGATCCGAAACGCGAAACTCGATGCGATACACATAATTCGGAAAAAGGAACCGCTGTTCGAAGCGTGGGGACTTTCATTGTTTTCCATCGCCTAAGGTACATATACTGATGCATCATCATCATGGTCACAATGTCTTAAGAGACATGTTGTGAACTCGTAAAATACATTAAGTCGGAGCTAGAGTATTGCCGACACGAATATTATCAATAGTTTTGCGAACAGTAGCTTGCCACCGTTCTCCATTTACTGTCAGTTCAGTGGCGCTCTTGATACTCATATCTAGCAACTGTTTCGTCGTGTCCACCCAGCATGTAGGGGAACAGCCACGGCGGCGCCCACTCGGGGCGTGACCCTGAACTACAAGTTTCTCCATATTATCGCTTTTGTGAATATGTCCGAAGTATGTAAGCATTCTCGTCGACATAATGGAGGATAGTCTCTTTGGATTACCGAGCTCATCCAGCATGGAAACATTAGTTCGATGGGCGGTATAAGGAATTCTCAGCACGGCCACATTTCAAAAGCATCTATGCGAGCTCGATCTGCCTTCTTAACAGTCCAAGTTTCCGAGGCATACAAAAATACAGAGAACACAAGAGACTGAACCAGCGACATTTTGGTAGCTTTAGTGATGTTATGGTCCCGCCATATTTTAGTAAGCTTTGTCATGGCCACCCGTGCCTGTTGAATACGCCGTCGAATCTCATTCTCACAGCTACCCAAATTGTCGAGATCAAAGAACCGAGGTATACAAAACTTTGAACTACCTCACAACAGATACTGACGCAGAAAATATCATAACATGGACAAATAGTTGAGTTATCAAATCAAAAGTCGTTGTGTTCATTATGAGCAGAACGGTACGACCCAACGAGCGAGAATAGGTTAGACGAAATAAACAAAGATTTAGTTTATTTGAACCATCCTGCTTGATGATGGTGGATGGTGGCACAGAATGTTGCCGAACATCGTCTGGGTAAAGTAATTGTATTATCCTTATACATACAGGGTGTCCCACGACGATTAAGACAAGCAATATATCGGAGCTGGCCAGTAGTAGGGAATTATAATTTTGGTGGAGTAAATGAGAATAGTTGAGTTATCAAATCAAAAGTCGTTGTGTTATTATGAGCAGAACGGTACGACCCAACGAGCGAGAATAGGTTAGACGAAATAAACAAAGATTTAGTTTATTTGAACCATCCTGCTTGATGATGGTGGATGGTGGCACAGAATGTTGCCGAACATCGTCTGGGTAAAGTAATTGTATTATCCTTATACATACAGGGTGTCCCACGACGATTAAGACAAGCAATATATCGGAGCTGGCCAGTAGTAGGGAATTATAATTTTGGTGGAGTAAATGAGAGCAATATAGTATCTTTTCTTATTATTGTGTCAGCCAATGAGGTATTTGTTTTTGGTCACGTGACCAAAAATTTTTAATGAGACACCCTGTATATTTGTGACATTTTGTGTTCATCCCGATAAAACAATTCCAACAAACTAGCACACTTTGGGTCTAAAGTGATTAATTCAAGAGCTACAGGCTACAGGTATTTAAAGGACTATACCACTACCAATATGAAACACTACCAAAGTAATTCAACTGTAGGGTACATGTTATAATCAATGGTAGTGGTACCATCCTTTAAGTACCTGTAACTCTTGAACTAATCACTTTAGACCCCAAGTGTCTAGTTTGTTGGAATTGTTTTATAGGGAGGAACACAAAAAGTCACAAATTTACAGGGTATCCCATTAAAAATTTTGAATCGGATATCACGTGGCCAAAAACAAATACCTCATTCGGTGACACAATAATGACAAAAGATACTATATTTTTCTAATTTACACTCCTAAAATTATAATTCCCCACTACTGCCCAGTTCCGATATATTGCTCGTCTTAGTCGTCGTGGGACACCCGATATATAGTCCATAATGTAAATATCAAAGCCGGTTTGATGGTATTTTACAGTCATTGCAGAAATAGTGAAATTGTTAAAGGAGCAAGCGAGGAAAATCCCAAAATAAAAATAGGCTTATTGTCTCAAAAGAAGATACTGATCCAAACCACACTACCATAGAATGTGTCATTTAAAAAAATAAAGAGTAGTTATTGGGGTGGTCAAATAATTTGTCTCATAAACAATTATTTTTCATAAAACGTGACAACGTCGCCTCGACTGGCCGCCAGCCTTGGGCGAACAGGCATAAACAATAGAAAGTGACAGCGCTTTGTTTAGGTTTGATCATTTCCTGTCTGCTGAGTGAATTTTGAATTTTACCAATGCGTGAGTGAACAGTAGACTATTTTTGACAATGCCACAAGATGGTAGAGTGATGCGCGATTTGCAAGACACGACTTGAGCGTGATGAATGCAGCTATTATCATCGGTAAAAATAAATAGTAAATAACAACAACATGGTCTTTCAAACAATCATCTACCTTTCTTTTCAGGGTGACCAAGGTATGTAATGGTCCGCTAGGACGTGCTCTCGTTGAACCTGCGATTGTTGCCCTATTGAAAATCCCTGTCAACAAACTTCTCCTAACATAACCTCTTCACAGTGACTGATGCTGACATCTTTCAATTCCTGATAGCTGCTACTAGATATCACTACAACAATTATTGAGGGGAAGTTTGTCTTCGGCGACCTAATACTCTTTCATCGTAATTCTACGACAAACACTACAAAATCTAATCACCAGCAAAACAGGTTTTTTACCCGACTCGTGCTTCGTTAACTTATGGTAGCATCTTTAAGGGAAGATTTAGACTGAATCAGTCAGTGACCCATATCCAACTTGGACTTCGTTTGTTCTTTTCTTAGCTGTATTTCACTGGTTGGAAGAAATTAATATGAATAATGAAAACTATCCGTACCATATATTGAGCTTTTACTTCCCATACTGATAGGTGACGGTGAGATTTTGAGGTAATAGGCTTTTTTTGGGTGTTTTATGATATCTAAATAACGTAAATCCATGTGGCACTTTTTTAGGCCCATCCAACCATTACCTTACCTATTACAGAAACCAAGGGACTAACCATTTTCTGATGTGTATACACCAGTATTGCTTTAGTTCATTCTTTATCGTATAAGGTGGTAATTATTGAATTGATTTTAATGAATTTGTGATACAGTATAATAAGCGCGGCGTGGAGTATGGTCTTTAGAAATCGTGTCATTGGCGGCGCAGCAATAATGAAAAAACCAAAATTTGAGGTGTCCTGATCTTTTTAATATTTCTTTTAGAAGGGATAACATTGGAGTGATTTGGAAGGGGGTTTGATAACCTGCAACATTTGTTGTTTTCGTAGTATACTCTTCATTGTCTTCTGAGTTAGTGGCGGAGAAAATAAACTGCAACAGTAACAGTACAGAATAAAAGCCGTTCAAGTTCTGCTTTTGCTTTTTTTTTGGAGTAGTTAAAACGAGCCGAGATAGGATGTGGTCTAGGCTAAGTCATAGGGAAACCACGGAACTTTTTCCATCGCCATTTAGATGTTGATACGGGTAGTATAATCTGTTTTTAAATATTGAAAAATGGACATGCCATGTGAATGGGATATCACTTGAAAATTGCAGAGTAGAAACTTTTTGTTGTATGGTTTTTGCGGGTGGGCAGGCGATGATTTGGTTGCAAGGGGATCTCAGACTACAGCATTCAAAAATAAAACTGTATCACCATAATGTGGCGAAAGTACTGAGTCAATCAACTTAACTCCATATTTTCTTGGACACTGGTGCACTCTTGGTAAATAAACTGGCTGAAAATTTCAAAACTCAATTTTAAAACGTCCTAGGGTTTTACTATGGATGGAGCTGGGTTAGTACCGACTTTTTTGTTTATACATGAACTTCGATTGCCCAGAAATTTGGCCGTTGTAATAACCTATGCATTAAAGAGTAACGTTTAGTATAATGCAGGCTTATCATTACCTGGGATTTCTTAAATTGCTTTCAAAGAAATTTTGATACAATGTTACTGTCGTGGTGGGTATGGAAATAGTGCACGTCTTTAAGAGTTGCTCAGATGGCGAAGAAGAAGTAATAAAAAACTAGTGCAGGAAAATACTGAAACCGTAGTTTCAGACGATTTATTTGTCATTCATCCTGGATTTCCTTCTACATACAACTGACATTTTGGCTCAATATGTCTATTGTTTTTATAATTATTTAATGCTCAATTTTTGTCATAGCTAAAAACTTTTCACGATACGTTCAGAATTACTTTCGTAAGTAGCAGTTAATTTCACAATACGGGATATCAATTTGATGTCGCCCTTTCAACAGAATATCTAGCGCAGCTACCAACTAAAGCTGCTTATTCCCTTTTTTTTACCAAGGATGTATGCCAAGTGAGGAAATAAAGACTACCTACGGCTATTATTAATTTAGTAAAAAGTATATACATATGTTGTATTTATTAAGGGCGAGCGGAGCGTAATGATTTAGAATAATCAAGTTAATAATGATAGAATAAACGAGAGGCTGTACAATACTTCCATCTAAACCATTGAACACGTTATTTGAGGTGTCAATCCTAATTTGGTATTTTATGCTTTCATACTGTCCCTCATCGACCCACACACAATAACTGAAGCCCTCGCAGACATTCTTACTCTATTTCAAAAGGCTGAAACTAGCAACCGGAAGTAAACAGGAATAGTCACGGTCTTTTGCATGACCCGTTTAAACTCCCTTTTCCTTGACGTCATCTTCCGCCACCATTTATCTTCGCAGTAACTGCTATTTCCATCACAACCAGACCACCGCATTACTTTCGGTACGATCAATCACAGTAAACGTCAAACTTTCAATGATATAACATCGCTGGGCGATATTTCGCTAATGACTGGAAATATTGGGAGATTAAGCGATAACTGCCCCCCGGGGGGGCGAAATGAGAGGGTGTAGGGGTGCGGGGGGCGAAATCGGGGGAGAGAATGACCACCGGTCAGTTTCCGACGATGTGGAGTGAGGGTGCCGTCGTAATGCAGAGGGTGAGTGGAACGGAGCAACTGTACGGGGGCTGTTCGATAAATGCCCGATTGAAAGTATGCTGCGGCATGAGATTTATCAATTTATTTATAACCATGATCGCCTAAACACGCACTCTCACGAAGGCAGCAACCGGGATCATGTAGTATGCTGTAGTTTTTGGGAGTGTGACAAGTCGCACAAATCAACATCAAACAATTCAAGTAGCATACGATAGATCATTTATACCAAAGCAACTCGATCGCCTTCATAGATCGGTAGGTAACAATTAAGTGAATTTCAATAATTACAGCCGCCGCATCTCTAGTACTAACCGATACAAAAAAAACGAAAGAAAAGTACTACAATTTGTGTATTATATATATCCGGACATCTATCTAATGTACCTCGCCAAAAGGCTTATCCTGTTAGGGGTGCCATCGTTGTTTGTAATTTTCTTGCAGATATATAAATACAACAATATTATTTTTTAATCCTAATTTACTTGGAACAGAGTAATTAATTGTATAATTGTACTATGGTCAAAAAGTGTACCTCGTACACCAAATGATGTAAAAAAATCATGTATTTTGGAAAAAATAGGACATGTTCATGGAAACTTATAGAGGCTGTGTTAATCGGACAATGATAAATAAGATTTATCTGAAAAGTCGTACTTTACTTCTCATGCAACGTCTTCACTGTGATACACAATTCTGCAGGCAAAAGCATCGCAGTAACATGGTTATCATTATCTATATATTATATCAAGATTGCAAGACTCTGTGCCAAATTTCCGAGAATAATATTTACGGTATGTCCGAAAGTGTTTATTATGGTCTCTTCTTATAGGCAACAAAGTCTTTCAATAGTATTAGACACATGAAGTAAACTTTTATGAAGAGTCGCAAAAATAATTGAAGGGCCCAATACAAGAAGTGGCTAAGTCACATTTTTATCAATTATAGGCTATCACTGCCTGTAGCAGTATATTACAGGTTTCATTACCTTTTTGAAATCTAAAGAAGAAAGTGACCAAGTCCATTAAAAAAAAAAACAAAATCTTGGAAAGTAGACCACTAAACTAGCTTTTACTTAAAGTCGCTCACTCTAAAAGTAATAAAATACAAAATTATAACAAATCAAATGATTATTAGAAAAGGTAATTTTTCCACGACGATTAAGACAAGCAATATATCTGGGCAGTAATAAAGAATTCTAATTTTAGGGGTATAAATTAGAACAAATGTTGTGTATTTTCTTGTTATTGTATATACTCAATGAGATATTTGTTTTTGGTCACGTGACGTCCGATTCAAAATCATTAATGGGACACCCTGTATATTTGTGTTTTTCTGTGTTCCAACCGATAAAAAAATTCCAACAAACTAGCACACTTGGGGTCTAAAGTGAATACTTAAAGGACTGTACCACTACCATTATGAAACACTAGCAAATAATTAGCAAATAATTTAACTGTAGAGGTACATGTTATAATCAATGGTAGTGGCACCATCTTTTAAGTACCTGTAGCTCTTCAATTAATCACTTTAGACCCCATGTGTGCTAGTTTGTTGGAATGGTTTTGTGAAAGGCACACATGTACAGGGTATCCCATTCATGATTTTGAATCGGACGTTACGTGACCAGAAACAAATACCTCACTGGGTAAAACAATAACAATAAAATACATAACATTTGGTCTAATTTATACCCCCAAAATTAGAATTCCCCACTACTGCCCATTTCCGATATATTGCTTGTCTTAATCGTCGTGGGACACTCTATATAAACCTTAAAAGCGTTTTTCTCAAAAACAGAAAAAAGTGACACAGGTACCTTTTACATTAGGCCGTTAAATTGTAGTTTCTGTTTTTTTGGATTAGAAGTCTCGGCTAGTGCTTTGCAGCTATGAGTTTAGGTACAAGAAAGTTCGTCGATATCGGATCTGAAATTGCCTAATTTCATAGGCCCAATGAAGGCATCACCTGGCAGACCGTTCCAAGCCCTGGACATCCTGGGAACAAATGTGCGGCGATGGGCAATATAATATGAAGCTGATCGCCATGGAATAATATGCAGTAATTCTGCGGATACATCTAACAAACCTTGTGAGCAAGCTTTGTTAGAATTCCCGCAATTAGGGAAAAGTCACAACCTCTAATCGGTGAGAAAGCGTCTGGAGGTGGTGTGTTAAGGTGATGTAACTACGAATAGGGCTGTAGCGATAACAGCTATACTCATATATGTGAGCAATACTACTCAATGCTGCCGTCCCTCATGAACACGTTTGCTTAACAAACATCTTCGCAGTTCCGTTTCTCAAATCACTTTGTTGCAAGCATAGCACAGTTATTTTCACTCACATATGGTTTATAGGGTGTTGTTGTGGGTATCACCGACTATTAATTTGTATTGTGTAAGGGGCTGGGTTTTCAGGCCGGCGTCGTTTAGCGTTAAGGTGGCGAAACGTCAAGTCTTAATACTAAACGGCGCCGGCCTAAAAGCCCAAGAACCACAAATTCATTGACTATTAATTTGTTTTAATAGTCAGTGGTGGGGACACTCAGTTCATTCCTGCGAAGTGCCTGTTGAGACAAATTTACCTTGCTTGGTATTGCCCATCATATACATTCATACAGGTAAAGAAAAGTATAAATAACTATAAAAGTAATATTGATCAGCATAGCTATACTAGAGGACATTTTAATCTCCATACAGGAGCATCACCAAATCCAGAGATAGACATAATTATTATGGTACTGTTTTACAATCCAATACCTGAACCTATTAAGCATTTGACCACTATTATATTCAAAAGGAAACTACTAAAATACCTGAAACAAAAGGCATCTTACAACATGGACAACTTTCTTGTCAACAATTTCAGTGATTCGGAATGATTTTTATGTTTCCAAGACAATGCTTCAGCTTTCTATTCTCTTAATTCCGTATTGTATTAACTTGTGTCACTCTGTTTTTTGTACATCTGTCCTTGCTCACGTATATATTTTTCTTTTTGTAAATCTGACAGTTTACGGCAGATTATCTATGTATTATGTAACTTTCTACATTTTTTGACTGACGTATGTAAACGCTTTTAGCTTGCTCAACAAAGATTGAAGCGTGGAAATTCAAAAGCGTCTAAGTGCCAGATTGGTCGAATTTGAGATTCCATTAATTCTGTAATCTATGTGCCAACGCCAATAACATACAAAACAGTCTAAGTGCCATTTTGTCTATTTTAACGTTAAATACTGGGTTAAAAGATGGCGCGACGTCCAAGTTGGGTAGGCAGTTATAGGGAAAGACCATCTAAGGACCAATTCGTTACACATTGCTGTAATGGGGTTTTCATGGTTATAATGGATTACTAGTTAATGAGCGAACACGTGGAAGTTGTACCGCAAAATACTGTGTTATAGTGAAGAATAAAGGGCACTGAAAGTGTTAACAATGGAGGAAAACGTTTAACGTTTCTGGTCATTCATACCTCCTTGTGATCGGGACTTTGCTCAAAATCGAAAAGCGAAAAAAAGTAACAAAAGTTTTTACAGCTGATAATATAAAAGATATGATAGTGAATGCATGTCACAAGAATCCGTTTAAAGCTTTAACGATGCAACCCGGGAACTTTAATGACATTCAGAAACCTCCGACGAAATGCTGAACAGAACGAAGTTGAAAATATCCCGATTTCCTGGATTATGGTTAATAAGGAAAATACAAAGATGGTCAAAATAAGAAAAATCTTTCAATGAACTGGAAGCATGGACCGAGTGCAATGTTTTCAAGCTGGAAAAAAGAATACAGGATATTTCAGGAAAGCTCCCTCTCCTAGCATGCAAGAATTGAATCTCTGCTGAAAAAATTAAAACTTTTAAAGCTACGCTAGACTATATAACTTTAAAATATTTACGTTATTGGGAAACTTTGATTCATAATACCAAGAAATCATAATAAGTAGCAACTTAATCTACGTTCATCATCAGTTTTATTTTTTTGGATGTATGTTTAGTTGGAACATAGACAGTTTTGAATCTAAGTTAATTTTGTACTTAGACTGTTTCTTTGTTTTATAAGTTTGGCAATTTTTTTTAACAAAACTTTTCTGCTTTTTAAAGATTTTTGGAACGTTTTATGCTTCAAACACTTAATACTGATCGTTAAAGTACTTTTCAACGCACTATAATTGTTTCTTTATTTATTACAAATAAAAACCTTAATAACTCAGAAATAACTTTTTGGCACTTAGACGCTTTTGAATTACCACGCTTCGATTATTGTTGTTATTCGCATATTTAGGCCACTGTGCTGTGGGTTGGAAATATCGCCAAGCACCGGTATGCGAGGAGCATCGGGAACTGCAGAGCCGTAAATTCGAGAAATAAAAGGACATCGCTCCCGGTCCCGCTCAGTTCGTCTGGCCATCTCTGTTGCTCCAGCCACCCTAATTCTTCTGCCTTTTGCAGTCCTCCGCCGCCGCCTCGCCTCGCCGCGCTGGCCGCCGCCGCCGCCGCCGCCGCCGCAGATGTTGAAAATATATTATTCATTATATTGTTCTGGCATCGCACGAGTGGAAAATGCTGCTGCTCTGCTGCTTCTGCTACATAATTGGATTCTCTAAAATTGGAATTTCTGTTTATTGTCGTGATATGCGAACGGATATCCCGGAAATTGGAAACAGCCCCGGCATCCAGGGTATAATTAGATTTCTTAGGGCTATAAACATTTGCACTGCGATATGGCCTATCTAAATATTTGTAATCATATACTACGTCGTGACTAACTACACTGTATACTTGCTATCCAATCACCACGTTAGTACAGACACACTACACCTGCTAAAGGGGTAGTTTTCAAAGGGTCAAGTGATAATTCAAAATGACCAGGTCAATTTTACAATTCGTCATTTGTAATTTGAAATAGTCAATTTAGTATTAAAAGAAAAAGGAATCCATATCCATATAGGAAAACATCGTATACTTGAATGAAAGTAGATTTTCTAGCACACACTTGCTGACCCTAAACTCGCGCCAAAGAATGTACAGACCGTTAATTTGAGTGGCGTGTCAAGGTCTTCGGGGGCCGTCCCGCAATTTTTTCCACGTGGCCCTTTACATAAAAAAACATACCGCCGCTACTCTGTTTTATATATTCGTGTGACCTCAACTTTATATTTTGATTTTTACTTCCGACACCGATAGGTGAGGGGAGTATTGTGATCGCGAAAATTTTCGATTTTGAGGTAATATACTTTTTGGGCGTTTTATGATGCCTACATAACGAAAATCCACGTCACTCGTTTCCGTCGGTCTGTCTGTCTGTCGGTCTGTCTGCCTGTCTGCCTGTCTGTCGGTCTGTCTGTCGGTCTGTCTGTCTGTCTGTCTGTCTGTTGGCGTTTTTCTAGCCTCCTAATCTCAGTAACCGCTGCATAGATTTTGATGAAATTTGGGTAGTGATATGGTGTAGGGTCGTAGTAGGTAATGTTGCTACAATTTTGAAAATCGGTGCATGGGCGGCGGAGTAATTAGCAAAAAACGAAAAATTTCAAATATGCCTCAAACTTCGTTTTTAGACATTTTAAGGGTTCCTGATCATTTTCTTCTTTTTTTTGGGTGGTGGTGAAATTGGGGTGGTTGGGGGGGGGGGTGGGGGGTTGTAAGGCTGAAAAATTTGTTGTACTCATAATAGGCTGTCTACTGACCTGAGAGAGAAAGACCTAGCGGTATAAAACATTTTTTTAGGTCCATCCGAACATTGCCTTGTGTATTACAGGAACCAAGGGACTTAGAATTTTCCCATGTATACATACGAGTATTGTTTTACATCGTTCTGTATTTTATAATGTTGAAATTACTGACTTAATGTTAATGAAATTTCGGCACAATATTACTACTTTGGCGAGGATAGAAAATGCGTCTGATTTTTAGAATCGTCTCAGTGGCGGCGCAGCAATATTAAAAAAACTAAAAATATGAAAACAGCTCAAACTTCGTTTTTAGGCGTTTTAGGGGTTCCTGATCATTTTCTACTTTTTTTGAGGTGGGGGTGAAATTAGGGTAGTTGGGGGGAGGAGGGTTGTAAATCTGATAAATTTGTTGTACTCATAATAGGCTGTCTATTGACCTGAGAGAGAAAGTCCTAGTTGCATAATACACTTTTTTATGTCCATCCAAACATAGCCTTGCCGATTACAGAAACCAAGGGACGTGAACTTCCTGATGCATACAAAATACGTACGAGTATTACTTTGGATCGTTCTGTATTGTGTACGTGGAAACTTCTGAATTGACTTTAATGACATTTTGACACAGATTTATTACCGCGACAAGTATGGAAAGCGCATATGGTTTTTAGAAATAATTTCATTGGCGGCGCGGCAATAATAAGAAAAAACTAAAAATATACAAAAATACCTCAAACTTTGTTTTAGACGTTTTATTCGTTCCTGATCATTTTCAATTTTTTTTGGTTGGGGGTGAAATTGGGGTGGCTCGGGGGTGGGGTTTGTAAAATTCAAAAATTTGTTGTACTCATGGTAGATTGTCCATTGACCTGTGAAAGAAGCACCTAGTAGAATAAAACACTTTTTTTGCGGTCGGGCGAGCGATGATTTGGTTGCAGGGGCATCTAGACTATAGTTTCATGTCGTAGGAAAATAATAAAACTGATATCACCGGAATGTGTGGGAAGTACTGAGTCAATCAACTTGACTCCATTTTTTTGAGGTTTTTAAGAATAAGAATTCATAGGCCTTACGTACAATATGATTATACATCGATTAACGGCACAGATACGCGCCGCGTCAGTGTAACCGGTAACGCCTAACATTACCACTTGTGCTAGCCGCTTTGGAGTCTACGTTGGACCACGTTATCGTGTTGTCAAATTTTGCCATGAAATAGGTACTGGTACAGAATATATTTAACTTGTTTATGGAATATTATGAGGTATAGGCATATTCCGCCGCTTTAAAATAAGTATATCCTTCGAGGGTGGCAATATTTGTACTTGTTACAAGTAAGTGAAGTGAAATGAAATCATAGTTGTTACTATGTAAAAAAACTTGGTCGAGGTAGTTGAGGCTGAGCGGGGACCTCCGGACGCTCGGGGTTCTCCCGCACCGCGAGTCCTGCGGGCCCTTTCGGCACGCCACCGATGAGAACCATGCGTTGGAGTGACTTATTGACAGCACGACAATGACTTTGACAGAAACGACAACTTTCAACAGACAAACAACGTGACTATCCTCCTAATGCGCAAGCCTTTGTCCTATATTTGTAATAAAATATTTGCTCATTGCATACAAGGAAAATAATCAATCAACCAATCATTCCCATTTTCGTGATAATTATTTGTAAAATTTTTTGTCCAACTTTTAGGATCGTGACATACAGCCTTTATATTGTTATGCGCTCATAATAGAATAAATTGTTATGCAGTTGTAAGAATGCAATAGGTAACGAAAAAAAAAAAATGGGCGACTAGAAGTCGCTGGATGAGCAAAGGGCAGTTCAGATTGAGAGATAAGTCACACACCAAGGTGGACATCCGTGATATTGGGATGAAAGATAAATCTTGCATTCACAATGAAATCTACAGTTTTCGTCTGCGTACCTCGTAGCAAGGGAACCCAGATGCCTAGGAGATGAGCCGCTGTCTTCTACGATTAACGGTCGGTGTTAAGACCTTAAATTTTAGCATCAATGGTGTTCAGACAAAATGAAGCACTAGGTTCCATCAACTTGTGTAGGATATTCTTCTATTCTGGTCAGTCGACTTGAGACAGAGAATGAAGCACCAGCTCTGAAAACCCTTTGTAGTATGTTCTACAATTTACTATTTTCATCAGTAGCTACTTTGATTGAGACCGTTGATGATCGATAACGCCTTTGGGCTTCACCTCAATTTGATGGAAGCGGTAGCCAATCATAACCTGTGTATGCCGCTCTGGAGAGGAATAGCCTCAGAAAGTCACAAGGTACCACAGAAAAAACTTTTTGGAATTAAGAATCCTGGATACATAAGAGGTAAGGTGGGTCAAGTTCATATTCAACCAAATATTTTATGATTGGATAAATTGTCATCGTCAACCTTTTTACCACACATTGTACGAATTGGAGGTTACTATAATTATTTTGGATCGTAGGTTAACGCCACGGTACGTTGAAATAGTAATAGCAACACTGAAATATGTATGTGATAACTAGACGTATAGATATTTAAATATATAACAAATGCCGTTTTATTTCTGCTCGGCTTCAATAAACGCTAAGAAAACAAAATGGTAGGTACTCTATATTTGCTCCTTTTAATTCTCAGATTGCAACTGTAATGAGCCTCTACACCAAGTTTTCGTCCACATCGAAATCGACCTCGTTCTACAAGAGAACATCATCCCCCGCACGAAGAAGACGTGGGTCCCTATCTGAGTGCCAAGCTGACGCGCAGCATGAGAAATGGTGCGAGTGCCCCCAACAGCCTCCCAAGAAATCGAGGGTGAGGGGAAGGTCTTCAGTACCCACGGAAATCCACTCGGGGCATTTCATCATGGAGTTTCATATATGACCCCGTAAGCGTTGAGGTAAGTAGTAACTGACTGGTTTAAATCTTTAGAAGGAAGTTGATTTTAGCTAATGATTAAATATGTCATATTTTTTGAGCCAACCTTTTTGTTACGTTTTCTTATATAGTCTGTTTTGGTCGTATTTGATGAGGTACTACGAGTAACAGCCCGTTCACACGACGCGGTCAAATCACCGTTTTGGTAATTTGTACGAATCGGCGCAAACCGAATGATATGTTCACACAGAAAACGGTTGTAAACAGATTTTAAGCTGATACTGGGTTTTCGGTTCATTTTTGAATAGTTTTCTTACGAACAGACGTGAACACGTTTATAATTTTGTACTAGTATCGTCGAAGAAGGCGTAGATTACTTAACAGAAAACTTTGTATTCACCCTATTTTAAGTCAAAGGGTATGCCTACCACCGACTAGTTTTTATTCCTAATCAGCTATTCGGTTTTCGGTGACAACGCGCGACCGCAACGACAAAATTGCCGTAGGCATTTCGTAGGCTCACCGTGTGAAAATTACCGAAACGGTGATTTGCCGCATCGTGTGAACGGGCTATAAAGTGGAATCGTCGTACCCTTGCCATCGGACTTTGAGATTTTAGACTGAGATCCAGTCATTGGCAGACTTACGGTAGTTTAGCGAACTTCGCATTGATGCCAGGTACTGTTCGACCGGGCAGAGGATGCGAGAGACGGATGAGGTGGAAGGGCAGGAGGAGGGGCCCACAGCCGAGCAAGCAGCCATTCATCTGACGACGACCTACGGCGTTGCCGAAGGTAGATTATCTCAAATATTTTCAACCCTCTCCTTGTTCCGAAATATTGATATTCTTGTTCCTTAATAACTATATATTTATTTTAATTGGAAATATTGCAGTACATGTACTATACACATGTTATGAAAGTACGTGACGTAGAATATTTTTATCATGGTTCAGTAACATTATAGGAAAATACCGAAAATAGCAGATCGTGAACTATATTTCACGCAACATTTGACAATAGCACTATTTTTCTCCGCATTATTTTGCCTCGAAATCCTTCCCTTGTCGAACGATATACTATTCTTGGCGCTATATCGTACATCAGAATAAAAGTGTTACACATTTTTTAAGGTAATCGGAGTCTAAATAAGGCAAAATATAACATAACAGCCAATATTTCTTATACCATCTACACTAAGTTACCGTAAGCCGCAAATTTAGTAGATCTATATTACAAGATTAGATCATTAAGAATCTAGTGTAGATAAGACCATGGTAAAAGGACCAAAGATATACATAGGCCTTCACATACATGGAAGTGTCCTTACTTAGGCCTTTTTACATAGTATTTATTCTCCAATGAAATAACCTTTTGAGTTGGGACCTATTCCATCGGAAAGAGCGCATTTGATTGACGAAGTTGAGCCCAAAACCCTATTTGACGAAAATCTGCACATAGTCCCTTGTTCATCCAAGCTACATGCTTATATATTTCCCTATGAGATCAACTGTATTTTCCTCAAAGCTCACGTCTATCCCAAATCTGGTTAGATCCTATCTAAATTTGTATAAAAATCGTATCGAATAAGGCTCTTTTCAGGGAGCTGCACACATCGGATTGAATAATAATAAAATAAGTCATGGATCACGCAGAAAGCGCGTACACCTACATGGAAATAAGATTCGCCCCCATATACTTCTATCGGCCTTATAGCTGCTGGAGGATATTGCGAATCTGTTTTGTTTCATCCAGTAGCGCGTTTACTGTAACTTCAAAGAAAAATTGTCGTGATGTTACAACAGCAATCGAGCCTCAAGAATCCACCAGCCGTAAGCTTAGTCAGGACGAGAGTTAATCAGTGGTACAAACATTTTGTCAATTATTACAGAAAGCTGTATCTTACATTTTTCTGCCTCTGGTATACGTTTTTTCAGATTATTTTAGTGGTGTATTATTTGAGAATCGATGGAAATCTATCTGAATTCAGCTCATTTTTGAATATTTAGGATGTTCTAGATTACTATTTAAAAGTCACGTTAGTTGCTTATCTCACCAGGGCTACTACTATGTGGCCATCGTAAATTGACCAGCGCAGCATGAGGAGCGGGAGGTTCTCTCAGGTAGCTATTGTCATTATCATGTCGAGTCTAAAAAGGGATAGAAAACATGAGTAAAACAGGGACATTAAATAACATATGCTGCGATAATTCATTCCCGATGCTGGACCGTCTTTAATGTGAAGAATAAAAATTGCTATTACTGGTTGTAGCCGGAAGTTTTCTGAAGTAGATAAATAATATATTAGGTGAATACAGATTATTTGCAATTTCCTTTATGTATAAAATAAAACAAGACATAAAAGAAGGAAATGCGATTAATTCTTAAGAGTTATGACAACGTCCTAACGTGTTTCACTGAATCCTATTCCCCGGTTAACTTACGATGGCCAAACAGTACACTCGGAGGTGTTCGTACTGTACCCTTCTAGTCAGCTCCTCCACCCGACTATCATAGAATGGAGCAGAAATTATCTGTGCATTCTGGTTGGTCTGTTGACGGGAGATTGTTGTCTGAGGAACCACTTGCTTAGATTAAGAACAAACAGCGGAACATATATTGTGCTCCTGTCCAGTACTGGAAAGACCTAGGTTTCAGACTTTCGGATTCAGTCAACTGAAACCTACCGACTTCAAGCAGGTTTCACTGAACACGACCATCGCCTTCGGCAGGACGTGTGGATTGTAATTGGTGTAATTTTACTAAATAAGTGAGCGTTACAATATACACAATAGAGTCGTAGTGGAAGGAGGTATAATCGCCCCGCTAACCTTCAACCTAGCCCTAACAATACAACGAACGTTGTAACGCGGCGTTATAGAACACCGTATCGCCGCGTTCTAGAATGCCTTCTGTTTGAACGGGTCTTGAGTTCATATCTATGTTTGAATCACTAGACATCTCGACAAAAATTGGCGTAACGCTTTTGCTCAACCCGTTAAACAGGCTTGTTTGGTACAAAAACGGAATGCTGTGACGCGGCGTTAGAGAACGCCGTAACGCCGCGTTCTAGAACGCCCCCTGTTTAACCGGGCCTTAAGGCTTATTTGTGATGAAGGCAAGAAAAAGTTGTTTGTGCTTATAAAATACCTTCTGTGATGCAATGCTTCCAGACTAAGCGTTTATTTACATCGAAACATACTATTAGAATAGGAGGATTTTAACTGGATGTGGTACTTCTCTTTCAAAACCTGGACCTGGACTAAACTGAATACAATAACCTTGAATAGATAGTCAGCATGCCGGTGCAATGGAAGTCATATGAGATTTTTGGAAATCATTAGTATAGTGGTTGCATAATAATCATTAAAAAGATGGATGGATGGAGAATAACGTGAAGTGGCGGAATATCCTCAAATTCCTTTTTGCGCTTTCTCGGCTCGTGTTTGTGACGAATGTCCTAGATACTTAAAATATACTTGACGGTAGATATACCTCTGAGGACAATGCTTTATTGTTTGTATTATCTTTTATTTGTATAAGGATGCATATGAAAACATGCAGTGTTTACGTAGTTAGTCTACTCGACGCCACTTTTTTCACAGTAGAAGCATTACATTAGAGACAAACTCACTTACTTTTTGTACAATTGTATCTTATTCACTGTCCTGGAATAACAGCATCAACGCATTTATGAATTAGCTGTGATCAGACGCCATATTGTGGGTCCGTATCGCACTTCACCCTCTAATTTGATTAAGTGAACCTCTAACAAGTGCATTATCAACCCCTTGCTTCATGCAAAACAAACCTAATAAATCATTCCACCCCTGCTTGCTGTTACAAAAAATCATATTAATAAACCTACAGTCGGGTATTTTCTACGCCATTACGCAAATTCCTGATTAAGTCACCGCTTTCTATGCATAAACATAAACAAGATGGGGGATCTGGTACCAATTTTACGCATAATGTGTTGAAGTTATTCAAGACAAAGTACCGTTCTACCCAATTCCAAGGGCCAAATTAAAGGAGAGCCATTTTTAAGAATTTGTATGGCCACAGAGGGGAGGAGGTATTGTGGAATTTTTCTATTTTGAGATAATATCTGTTTATTTTAACACTATATGATGTTCTAGATCACTAAAATATATGACATTCGTTTCTATCTACCTGACAACGTTTCTTTACCTGAATAATCTCAGTAACTGCGGCACTGATTTTAGTGCATTTGGTGTTGCGATATTCCGAGCTAGTAGACCATTTTTGAAAATCGGTGCAAAATATAAAATAGCTGAAACGTAATCAGAAATCATTTTTAGGCGTTTGAGGAACTCTTGATAATTAATGGTGTTTCTTGAGGGGATCGGGTTGGATGATGGATTTATAGGGAGCTCTCAATTTCTTTTACGTCTATTATTAAAGAGCTTCTCTTTCACCATTTAGATTAAGTTGATCAAAACCCATAACTTTGAGATCTATCTAAATATCACTATTGATGGCGTACCTGTGGATAAGCTCTTTTATATATATTACACTTCATAATATTTTAAACAATAATTTGGAAATGACTACTATGAGCGTAACGAAATCTTGACACCGATTCACTGCAGAGTTGCAGACATTGAGATCGAAAAAGTGTGTAGATTTTGGCAATCGCTGTAAATGGTTTAGTTTCTTTGAGAAGGTCTTCTAGAAGGAACAAGATGTGTAAACTAGTGACTAGTCATCACACCGTGAGGTAGCAATCAGGTACATTCTTTTGTCGTACTTCTTTTTCTGACGTTTACGTTTTCACGATCTTGTTGTCTTCATTTGATCTATATAAGATCCAGTTCCTTTCTGTTTACTGTGGACTTCGATCATTTAATGGATACACAAAAGAAACTTCACGCAGCTATCTTCTATCTCTTGCCCTCCTTTTGTACTTATCCGCCTCTGCTCTTTTATAGTAGCAATATCTGTTGGTATATAGCCGGTGTCGGGAATTCTCGTAGCATATACATTGCACCGATATATTTTATATAAGCGATGCTGAACGCTATTTGTAGCGACGGTATTGCGAGGGATGTGGAAGGGAGGTGGAGGGTGGTAGGCGGGGATGAAACGTCGGTGTCGGAGCCTCCAGACAAGCCCCATAAATTAGGAGATATCTAATAAAGTCGCACGGATTTATCGTGGAAGGTATATATTCCTCTGGGCCGATCGCTTTGCTTGCTACCATAAACGCCGCGCTGCCGCTAGAAAATATTGAATATTTATAGTAAATTAAAAAATGGAGTCAAGTTGATTGACTCAGTACTCCCTACACATAACAGTGATATCATTTTATTATATTCCCTTTGCATGAAGCTACTATCTGAGATCCCTTGCAAATAAGTAATCGTTCGCATGTCTTCAAAAAACATCCAACACAAAAACTAGTAAATAGTTTCCTAAGTCTTTCGGTAGGAACTAAAACGACACAATTTTTATTCTGCCAGCTTCAACTGGACGAAACGAAACAATCAGGAAGCCTCAAATTGCTGAAAACGAAGTTTGAGCTATTATTATATTTTTAGTTTTTTATTATTGCCGCGCCGCCACTGACACGATTCTTGAAAACCGTGCGCATTTTTCATCCTCGCCATGGCAATAGTACCATGTCTAAATTTCCTTAAAATCAATTCCATAATGTCCAAGTTACTAAATTCAGAACGATCTAAAGAAATACTCGTATGTATACATCAGACAATTCAAAGTTCCATGATTTCTGTAATAGCCAAGGCAGTGTCCGGATGGACCTAACAAACATCTATTATGCCGCTAGGTCTTTCTTTCACAGGTCAATGGACAGCCTATTATGAATGGAATATATTTTTGAGTTTTCCAACCCCCCTCCCCCTAACCACACCAATTTCACCCCCACCCAAAAAAGTAAAAAATGATCAGGAACCCCTAAACGCCTAAAAACAAAGTTTGAGTTATTTTTATATTTTTAGTTTTTTATTCTTGCTGCGCCGCCACTGACACGATTTTTCCAAAACATACGCGTTTTCCATTATCGCCGCGGCAGCAATACGCTGTCAAAATTTCATTAAATTCAATTCGATAATTTTCGCGTTACGCAATATAGAACGATCTAAAACAACACTCGGATGTATACATCACAAATTCTAAGTTCCTTGGTTTCTATTATAAGCAAGGCAATGTTCGGAGAAAATGATCAGGAACCTCTAAAACGCTTAAAAACGAAGTTTGAGCTGTTTTTAGTTTTTTTTATTATTTCTGCGCCGCCACTGACACGATTTATAAAAACCATACGCATCTTCCATCCATGCCACGGTGGTAATACTGTGTCAAAATTCCATTAAAATCAACTCAACTGTTTCCTCGTTACACAATATAGAACGATCTAAAGCAATACTCATATGTTTACGCCAGAAAAAATTCTAAGTCTTTTGGTGTCTGTAATAGGTAATGTTCGGATCGACTTAAAAAAGTTATTTATGTCACTAGGTCTTCCTTCACAAGTCAGTGAACAGTCTATTATGAAAGCAACAAATTTTTCAATTTTAAAACCCCCCATCCCCCAACCACTCCAATTTCACCACCACCCAAAAAAAGTAGAAAATACAGAAGAAGAACTGGACTAAAGACACAAGACTATAAAAATTACTTACCACAAATCACCTCTAAGCAAAAACAATGACGGTAACATTTCCAAGGTCAAAAAGAAGCTGGAGTACGACAGAAATGGATATATTTCACGGCCTACTGGCTACGGCAATATACTAGAGATTGCCAGTTTCCAAAATTAACCAAGTTTGAAAGGAAACGAAAACTACTAGCGATTGTTCCAGGAAGCTTATTATTAACTTCAAAATAAAATTTCACATTTAATGGTTAAAAAGTATTCAATCCTGTCAAGTCAAAAGTAACGATACCTCTGACTGGAGTTCTGGAAATTCTTCAGTACCTATTAGCAAGATCGCAGAAAATGAAGAATGAATTGAAATTTGTTCAAATTATCAAGCATAATTTACTTGACGGAAAATTTGAATTTGATTTGTAAGTATTCCTTTTTTGCGATCTTACTAACAGTGATAAAAATATAAGGGCTTCAGTCAGAGGTATCGTTACTTTGACTCAAATTAATAATATTTTATACCGTTACGTGGTAATTGCGAGCTGGTAGTTTTTCTTCCATTCCAGTGTCTTTAACTGTTTTGGAAATTTTTAATCTCTAGTACATTACAGTAGCCAGTAGGCTACGAAAAAATCTATTTCTGTCATACTACGGTTCCTCTTTGGTCTTAGACACGTTACCGCCGTTGTTTTTGGTTAGAGTTGATTTGTTATAAGAAATTTTTATAAACTTGTCTCTACTCTAATTCGTCTGTATCCTTAATTCTAAGTTACTTGTTTTCTCCCATCTGCACGTTTTTGTTTATATGTCATGGCCTGCTAGGTTGCTTATAGGTAGGAAAATTGAAGAACATATTGATTGAAAATTTAAAATTAAAGAAAACTACCAGAAATTGATATTCTCAACTTTATATCATTAGAAAGGCTATCAAATTTTACATTTAGTCGTATAAAAAAATTAGGTATTCTCAGTTGAAAAAGCCAAGTTATATCTGATTAAAGTTTCTTTCATTGATCGACCGATTGCTCCAAACACAAACGTAATTCAAATTTGACGTCTAATCTAAGGTGACGCATTTCATTATCACTAGGTAACACGGCAGAGTGACAGCCTTCTAAATTTTATAATCTCTGTGACATTGAATCTTTTTCTGACATCTACTCATACCGAAAATGGTGATTCACACCTAAACGGTTCGTTTTAAGTCCCATGTGTGACATATAAAGTCGCTCTAGAATTCACCAAGGAATCTGAATATGTAATAATATACAGGGTGTTCTATTCAAAATGTAGCCTTAATGGGTCTCCACCCATCCGAAATTATTTTCTTTTTTATCAAACACTTTAGCCATAATGCTCCGTGTCGAATAACGTGAATAACCCGGTAGAGGATGCCCACTACTTATGGAGTATAGTATATATCTCAGTAAATAATGATTGTATATAATTCTTTTATATATAAAAGTTCATGTATTTTACATCAACATAGAACAAATAAGTATGTACGTTTCATATTAAATTTGAAGACAAAACGAAGTTAATGAAATGGTTTTCATCACAATAGGCATTTAAAATTTGGTCATGTCAGTCGCCTAACCTATCACGAAAAGCCAGAACAGAATTTCTGAATATTCTGGAAGAAATTTTGAACACCTGATGTGATAAAAAAGAAATCATTGCTAATCTTGATTTGTCATCAAGGCTTAATAAGGAACGTACATGCTCATACGTTTTATTTTGATGTAAACCCCATAAGAATTTTAGTGATATAATAAACTTAATGAGGTTTTTAAAAGTTTGTTCTTTGTACCAAATTTGGCTATTGACATGTTATGTCACTGAAAAAGGGAAAAGATATCTATCAAATAAGCCTAATGAGAGACTAGATTGCTATTTAAAAAAATTAATCGTTTTTCGTTACTCATTTGTTTTTTGGAAAGCGAATAATTGAATAGTGCCGTATTATGGTAAATACAATATTAAACACCTTTTGTATCAAAAATATACAGCCTACTGAGATATATACTATATTGCATACATATTATATCTCTGTATGTCTGGTTTAAATGGTGGTAGAGCGTCGCATACGTAACTCAAAAGCGATCAACTTTATCTGCGTTAAAACACTACTCTGTCAAACCTAATATGAAGAACAAAAAGGTGCGTAGAGATTCCAAGGAACTCCGGGCAACTCCTACGAAACTTAATTTGTCGGTGGAAATGAGAAATTCGCCAGCATCAACGAATAGCGGGAAGTTATAATTGGATATACGCCGCACAGAGACAGTCTTACATATTTCTCCTTCGCATAGCAATCTAAGTTAACTAATAGTTTCTGCTCGATTACTGATAAGTTATTTCTTATCATTTGCCATAACGGGGGTGAAAAGGGTTCACTGAGGCTTTTCTTTGATGGCATACAATTTGCTATCGGTTGGGCTGGGATGCTATGATATCATCCGAACATGCTCTAAAGTTTAATCAACATCGATAGAAGCAATACCGTGATACAGGGCCGTCCATCACAATTTCAACAGGCGCCTATATAGAACTCAGTTTTGGGTTTAGGTGTACCAAGGCGGGGTATTTGGTGTTTCTCTACACCATTTCTTTAATAACCCAGTAGGGATCGTCGATTTTATTAATCTTAAAATTCTGACATGGATGACAATTTGAATTTAGGAAGCAGCGGTATGAATTTTATTTTAGGAATAATTAACGGGTGCTATAGTCATTGGTTTTTGAAAAAAAAGTAAAGACACTACACAGTCTAGCGGCTCGGCAAACCGTTTATTTTATACGACATGTTTCCTTATACTGGCACGTCTACGGAAGATTGAGACTACATTTCATCGCCTTGTATAATCCAACACGTGCCTTAATCGCTGGGAATAACAGGTGTCAAGAGAAAAACATGAACTGATGATTTGGAGGTATTTGTTTATTTATATATTCATTTAACTTACACCACCAAACAGGCAAGCACGAACATGGCATCGAACAGTATATAATAATTATTATAGTTTTACAAATTTGCTCAATTTTAGCAATGAAGGTCCCGAAAATGTGGTAGTATATGACATAGTTGTTATAACAACTACACATAGACTTTCACGGAAAGTGAAATAGTTAGTTTGTTCTTGGGGCAGGAAGATGAAAAGTAAGGATCTTGCGTGTGATGGCTTTGATGTGACTTAAGTTAATTTTGTTCAGAATAATGGAGGACTCTAGAGAATTATTCATAATTTTAAATAAGGAAATCATAGATTTACTATGTTTACACGTTTGCCTTAAAACGGTTTACTGTAAAACACCTCAGTTAAAACCTATGCATAAACGCTTGTTAAAACGATATAAGGTGTTAAAACGGTTTAACGTAAAGCGTTTTAAAAATGAGATTTAACCTGGCTTAAACCGGTTTTATATGCCTTATAAACAGAGAAAACGGTTCAACTTATTTTAGATGCAGTGGCTTCAACGATCACTTACAAATTCAAAATCTCGTTTGCAAAATTCAAGGTTCATGTTTATGACAGTTAACCTTACTTCTAACATCTAACCGTTTAGATGCCAAACAACCTTAAAGCATTTTTATTTTGATATTTTTGATCTAATAAGTGATAGGTTGGCAGCACTATTACTATTTTCAATAAGATTTTCAATCAGTTGATTTAAATTTGTAGCAAAATTGACGAGTAAACCCTCAAGTAATGCGGTTTTAGTTGAACCGTTTCAAAATAAAAACAGTTTTAAGAGACGTGTAAACGTAGTGATTGTTGTTGGCTTTTGAGATCCAAGCTGATTGTGTTGTGGCTGTGCAGCAGTAGTTTGTGTGATACTCCCGTCGGTAGATAGAAAAAATACGTTTTATCTACAGCGATTACCAAACTACTTTTAAACAATACTACCTATAAACAAACACGTAAATTATTCATGCTCCAGTCGTGGGTTATGTACAACGCCTGCTCGCCATGCCATGAGACGTCAAGCACCAATTCCAGGGTGTACAGTATTTATTTTACAGAAGTGAGGTTAAGTTGTTAATAGTCAGTAATTATTTTATATTTAAGACCTAATATAAGTTGCTTCGGTTGTAGATAAAGGAAGATATTCAACTCGCAGTAACGGTAGTAACTCACTTGTTTACTTACAGTACTCGCCTAGCAAACTTCAACTGCGTGAGTTATTACATTTATTACCGCATCGTTGAACAATATACTATTAAAAGTTAATAACTTTAGGAATTTTCTCTGGATCTCCTCGAGTGTCTGCGTAGCATGGATGTCAAATATCCTGGAATTCTCCAGTTTGGAAAGCACAAATGCATTGTAAAGTGACCTTACTGAGGATGTCATCAAAATCTTTGGAGTTGCGTATAACAAACCCCAGCGTTCTGATATCTGATAATAAGAGTTCATCTATATGGTTCATGAAATTGAGCATACTGTCAAATGTAATACCAAGACATGTGTATTAACCAACTTGTGTAAAAGCGTGTTAGCTATTGAGCAGTCGTGGTGACTTTTCCTGGAAAACGCCATACTTATATCAATCGATAGGGCGTTTACGACACATCGTTCATTTGAATTTTTCTGCAAGCTGAGGATTGAGTTCAGTATATTTTTACATCACCTGCATATACAAGGGAACAATGAATGTAGTCTATTAGCTAAATTATATATAAATATTATGGACAGCAAAGGTCCAAGTGAAGCACAAGGGTCTTCACTCTGATGTGTTCTTGGGCTTGCCGCCTCTACACCTCTGGATAAAAAGGTATACTATGTCAGCTTGCCTGAGAAGGCCTGATGGTGGACGTAGGTGGTACGAGACCCGGTAGTTGGTCACATCCAACGAATTCGAATAGGTTAGCGACCCATCAGAATAGAGCGGTTCATGGAGAGCATTGTCCGAATGTCATCATTCAGGATGGAAAGAGCCAAAGATACTGTGAGCTTAGATAACAGATATTGACTAGTCACCCCCGGAAGAAGATATTAGATGAGGGACGAAATACATCACCTTCACATTTTGGACTGTTTTACTGACGGATCTCGCTAGAACGAGGTGGGATCCGGTGGAGAAGGCTTCCGCTTGAAGGGTAAAAAGTGCAGAGAAATGTTGCACTAGATATCTCCACGACTGTTTGCCTAGACTGAAATATACACCATATTGTTGGTAGCAGGTTCGATAAAAATTGAACAGTGAACGAAATATATCCTATAGATACCATGTCCAAGAATGTAGGAATGTAGGAAATGAAAAGCGATAGGGACCATGTTTCTGTAGCTGGTGCACGCACTCGACTAGAGGCCGTCTGCAAACCTCCCCTTCTCCGGAAAGGTCGTGGAAACATAGCGTTAGGTTAGGTTTCTTTCCTTCTTCCTTCTGTTTGCTTTCTTCGTGCTCTATATCTCCCCTCTTTCACTTTCGCGGATATTAAGAGTTCGAGCTCCTCGTAGCACTTTCTGCTGCTCCTTATTCTCTCTCTTTGGTGGTCATCACCTTTCTTACAAACCTCTTCACTGTTCTCTATACTTTCTTGCTCATCGTCATTATGATTGTCATGTTAATTTCTGTCAGGTCGTATCCCAGGCTTAGTTTGACCTGAGAACTCTACTGTTTCCATCTGTCATACTCAAAAATGGTACATGAGGCCATATCCTTTTTTTGGCATCAGTATACGCACTCCTCGTTAGAAGATTTTGCAATTTGTTCTCGTATACGCGCAGAATGATCCATGCACTGTCATAGTCTGTGCCTCTTCTACATAAGAGCCATTTTCTGAAACCGGGTATAAGCTTTTTGGTCCACTGTGCCACTTCCCTGGTTATGTCTCACTCATCCTGCCAGGTATTAATTCCGATGTCGTTCTCTTCACTTTTGCCCTTCGTAGTTTGCCTATCTTCTCTCTGGCAGATTCGTCTCCTTTCTTCTGCCAGCAGTTGGATTGGTGCAATTCCCGTAATTACGTGCAGAGCATCAGATAAAACGGTTACTGCTACTGCTTCTCACATAGCTAAACACCTTTTGGGTTTGAGAAAATCGGTTTGGGAAGTGTTTAGAATCTGTAGTTGTTGTTGCTTCGCTAAATTCTCCCGTCATTTTAATCTCGATGAGTTTGAAAGTATAATATGTCAGACCTAACTCGTCATATTAATTAGTCAATAATTTGACTCATCCACCTATTAGTAGAACTGTCAACCACCATAAAGTAGGAAAAAAAAGAGTCAGCTTTGTCGTGGTAATATTAATGTCGCACACTAAAAGTAGTACTGCCGTGCGTATCTTTTGGAGAAGTTCATTTGAAGGATAGTAACTTATATTTTTTAAACGGATAGAGATATCCAACTACGGATACCTACTTTCAAAATTGATATAGAAAAAATCCTTTGTAAATTTTGATATATTAAAAAAAAATCCATTACATTTGCGCAAACAGATGAAATACATTCTATACAAGAACAAAATATGGATCTTCATATATACGGATGTGAAATAATCTTTTGCAAGCGATGCTGTAAGTGCAGTGTCGCACAAGATATAAAAATCAAAGTCATTAACCTTTTAAGTCCTACAAGTCCTTACAAGAATACAATCCTCGAGCTCATGACAGTTAACTTGGTGAGTATTAAATCAGCCTACTTGGGTCTATTTTTAAATTCCCATTTATCGCACTTATAAAAAAGCAGTTCTCCACATGCTGCTATTTGGATGCCATAAAATGTAGCAGAAAGGAGAGAACAATGGATTGTCATCATTTTTTGGGTCGTTTTGGCACGGCAAATGGCGTGCGCTATTCATCTATTTGGGCAAGAGATATACACGAGACAGAATAATTATATGTGGTGGTGCACTTCCAGAGAGATATTTGAGGGTATGAAGTGACGATGGATCTTTGTTTAATTCTGTATAAATGCAGGAAGACAAATGAGAGGCTATATTGAGGCACTTGGTCTCAAAAGTCGTTATTACAGAATATCAGATTAATTTGTCAGAATTTTGTTTGCTATTATTAAGTAAAAAAGTATTTAGATATAATAATGCTCAACTGCAGGTACATCATCCACTGAGAGAGGTTCATATGGCTTCACACGATGTTACATTTGGTTAACAGTTGCTAACTGCTGCTGTTGCCGTTTTCCTAAATATGCTTTTATTCTAGGTCCCATTCGAGAAGCTTCGAATTAGAACAGCATGATTGTATTGTACTGCAAGATATCCCCTATGGTACACATATTTTTCCTTTACTAGTCACACCTCGAGTCACACCTTCCACCAGCATCATTATTTATAATCTACATCTACAGTTTTTTAAGTTCTGTAGATGCCATGCACATTGCACAGCTTTGTGGACGACAGCAGATTACACGCCTGTATTTAGAATGTTGCACTCATCTTTGAAAAAAATGAAGTGACGGATACCTCTTTTTTGATCAATACTATGAATGGTACAAGTATGGCACATTAAATCGATATTTTAATTAAAATTGCTTAATGGATTTAATATGTTCCACTTCTACCATACATGGTATTTCCTCTGTCTCAGAATGCCAACAGTTAATAGTTACAGCTCCTTGTCGAATTCAAGAGCACGACATAAACATGAATTATTCCTTAAATTTTAAGCAAGTAACATAATGTGTCACTTTGCAGACGATCAATATGTCATAGCATAGGATCAGGATGACATGGTGAGAAAACTGGATGAAGAATACAAGATATGGGGCACCACAATTAATACCAATAAAACAGAATCTAACAGTCTAAGTACCTGGCTATGACAATTGAGGTTTTGAATTAAGAAAAAAATATTTTTTTTGTGATAAATCGAAAGATCATATATAAGTTTTATAACAAAACTGTTTTTGTTTTCTTTTTTTTCGCAATAATTCAAAAGTTATATCAAAATAAAAATGGGTTTTTGAATCGAGTACCGAAAACACGCCGACGGCTCCCGAACCTGTGTGACGTCACGATGGCGGTTAATATGCTCCTTTGACCAACGACGTCCTACATCGATACTAGTTTCTAGATTCCCAGCCAATCGTGAAAATACTTGCTACTAACTAGTGTATATTTGTTGCAATATAGCCGATGAATGAAGTTTGCAGCTCGAGACGACCTCTACGATCGAGTAAATATCTTTTTGAATGTTTGAAATCAGGTTACAGATTCCAGTAAGTGAGTACCTAATCAAATATGTCTTGTTGAAACTATCTGGTGCATGTTCGGCTGGTCTAGTGGTTAGAGTGTTGGGTAATGGATCCGTTGGTCTACGGTTCAAAGCTCCCTGTCCAATTTCTTTTTACTTGTTTTATCAAATAATTTATTCATGTGCTTTTTGCACTTGTTACGTACAAAAAATCAGTGCAAATGGTGTTTGTCCGTCAATATCAATATATTTTTTAAATGTAATAGTTGGTTAATAAAACAAAATCCATTCAATCGCCCTGATTTCACCCCACACAAAAAAAATTGAAAATGATCAGGAACCCGTAAGTTTGAGCTGTTTTCATATTTTTTGTTTTTTTGTTGTTGGCGCGCCGCCACTGATACTATTTTTGCAAAACACACGCGTTTTCCATCCTCGCTGCGGTAGTAATACTGTGTCAAAATTTCATTAAAATCAATTCAATAATTTTTGCGTTACGCAATACATGTAGAACGATCTATGAGTACAACAAATTTTTCAGTTTTACAACCCCCCACCCTCCAACCACCCGAAATTCACCCCCACCCAAAAAGAGTAGAAAATGATCAGGAACCCCTAAAACGCCTAAAAACGAAGTTTAAGCAATATTTATTTTTTTTGTTCTTTGCTAATTACTCCGCCCCCCGTATAACGATTTTCAAAATTATAGGAACATCACATAACAATCCATGCAGCGGTTACTGAGATTACAAGGGTAGAAAAACGCGAACAGACCGACAGACAGACCGACAGACCGACAGTCAGGCCGACGGAAATGAGTGACGTGGATTTTCGTTATGTAGACATCATGAAACGCCCAAAAAGCGTATTATCTCAAAATCGAAAATTTTCGCGATCACAATACTCCCCTCACCTATCGGTGTGCGAAGTAAAAATGGCAATATTGACAAAACCGGATTTTTCCCGGACTAGCTTTTTCATGCTGATTCCGAATCGGTATTTAGTTTTTCTCTAGCACCTGTAGTTTTGGCTATCTTTTGTATCAGGACAGACGAACGGATGGATAGACAGAGGTTCTGCATAAGCTGTCTTCAGTGAGTCAGTGAGAGCTAAAAGCACACCATAAATCTTTTGATAAAAAAAATTAAAAAAAAGTTGGATGGTCTGGGTTTCGATCCAAAAACCCTGAGATCCACTAGCAGACTCTCTAACCACTGGGCCATCCTTCGATTGAGGAGATCTTTTCAACGAAACGTATTTCATTAGATACTCACTTACTGGAATCCGTAATCTGATTAGAACATTCAAAAAGATATTTATTTCGATCGTAGAGGTCGTCTCGAGCTGCAAACTTCATTCATTGGCTATATCGCAACAAATATACACTAGTTACTAGCAAGTATTTTCACGATTGGCTGGGAATCTAGAATCTAGTATCGATGTAGGACGCCGTTGGTCAAAGGAGCATCTAACTCTATGCATCTAACCGCCATCGTTACGTCGCACGGGTTCGGGAGCCGTCGGCGTGTTTTCGGTACTCGATGCAAAAACCCATTTTTATTTTGACATAACTTTTGAATTATTGCGAAAAAAAAAGAAAACAAAAACAGTTTTATTATAAAACTTATATATATGATATTTCGATTTATGACAAAAAAAATGATTCAAAACCTCAATTACGAAGCAAGGCACAAGTGCAGCTGAAATAATAAATCGCATCGGACAGGGAAAGTATTTGACCAAACAGCTAAATAGTCTATTGCGGAGTACGCAAATAAAGACCGACACTAAAATCAGACTGTACAAGGCAATAGTGGAGAGCATCGTCACCTGTGGAGCTGAAGTTTGCGAAACTACAGAGGCTATGAAGAAAAAACTTCTAGCGATGGAAATGGGATTCTGGAGGAGTTGTTGTAGACTGAGGATCCAGGACAGAATAAGGAATATAGGCATAAAGGACAGGCTCAACATCGCCACCAGCATCATTGATACGGTAGATGTCAAAAAGCTTGAGGTGGTATGGATATGTATGTCGAATGGCCGACAACAGATGGCCGAAAAGAGTTCTCGAATGGACACCCAGTTAAAGAAAAAGGAGAGGAAGGGCTAAGAAAAGTTGGAAACAAGATGTTGGGGACATGAAAGTTATTCACTTTTTAAGATCATGAAACATATTGATCAGTTATTCAATAAAATATACAATATCTTGGCAAACAAAAAGCAGAGGTGCCGATGCAAACACTTTTTTGAAGTTTCCAATATTTTAACTAATAATCCATTGTTTTCTAACTTTGTTTACAGCCCTACATATACAGCTATACTCAAAACAACATAGCACAGTTGCTATAACATATTTCTTAACTCCTGGATAGCAGCCTTAGTACATATTCGCAAACGTTTCATATTTTTTATTGCTCCAGATAGATAGCATTTGCTCCTTGAAAGTTTGCTGACGGCACGTGTCACAGCGATGTATCGATCTAGGATCTCCCTCTCTCTCTCTCTCTCTCTCGAGAAATATCTGTTTATTTTTGTGGCGTCTACAAACAAATGCTGATATATCACTGTAAATATGAGAAACAGCACCTTTGTTTTGGAATGCGGCATTTTTGTCTTCGGTGTCATTAATTGACAACTGTTTAATGGCAGAATATATCATTGTCTCCATTGTCTTACACAATAAAGAATGAACCTTATTTAATTTATGGTTGTTTTGAAAATGCATGTTACGGACACGTAACTTATACGTTGTTGCCTACATTCCTAACATTTTTGTTTTAAAGTTATTAGTCAAATGTATAAGATCCCAGCACGTACCAGCACTAATGTGGAGCTTTATTGAAAGGGACTGTAAAAAGTGGGTAAAGAAAAGCTAACCAGCTATTGTGTTCGAGCAGCGTTGTGAGGCATTTGCTGAGCACTGTTTTTTTCTATTTGTTACCTTTTACACTCATTCCCTTACGAAATGTTGTATGTTTTAATTATTCAATGTACCCTGTCCATCTGCGTGTCTTTTTCTGTGCAATGTATGTTTTTTAATATAAGTTTTGTAATATATACATTGTAAAACTTACATACTGTGATTTTTAATTGGGCAACCGCTTTTGAGTAGGGAACCAATGAACTATTACTATTATTACCTTGGTATAGGGTTAACGAACAAATAAAAGGGTTCGCAGCTATTTATTTGTAAAGACGTGTAATAGTATTTGTGCGATAATAAATTAGTTTCTCATATACCCTAATAAAAGACAGACATTCGTCTTTGAGTGACTTCTTAAGTGGAATATTCTGTGGTCCTCAAGAATAAAATACTGCGACATTGTCGCGAGATATATAATGCACGCATATGTACAGTCTTATATAACAGCAGCCATCAAACTGCATCGAACTGTCAGCTACAGTATTATTTATTAGTATTTAATGCTAGTATCAAAAGATATGAGCGACTTCACCATTATTGAAAAGCAGTACTACTTGCTAAGATGCATTCACCATATTCTAGAAAGGTACTACCGGATTGACGACCGGACAAAAGCACCTTTCACCATAATTTCGAACCGATTTAACTTCATGTTCTAGTCTAGAGGTACCTTAGTATATATACCTTGTTATCACAATTGATGGCAGCAAAGAAATCCAAGTTTAACAAAAGCAATGTTGTCACGCGCCCTTCTAACAGATCTACTACAGTACTACTACTACTAATTGTATTTGATATACGCATGACATTGGTGCCATCAATTGTGGTAATAAGGTATACCAGTTTTAAAGTATCTAGTAGAGTAGTCTGCTCTATAAATATGTAGAATTGTAATAAAGAGAAAATGATCGTACTCTTAGCAAAGGAGGATTTAGGTGATTTAAAACTTGTTCGTAGCGCAGTAAACTACGCATATGAAAGTTGAGAAACAGCAAAGAAGTCAAATGATGTAATAAATAGGAATACAGTTTTGATTGCAAACAGCCTGCTATTACCCTTTATTTCTTAAACATCACATGACCATCCGTTATGTTTGTGTTAGGTGTATAGGCGTTATCATTTAGTTCGAATTATGCCCTAAAGTGGCTAAAATAGCATAAGACGAGTTAGACGGTAGTGTGTCTGACTTTTGTGCCTGCATTAAGGAATCAATTGTCACATTAATGACATACAACCTTCAATAACGAAAAAGTGAAACGATCCTATTAAGACGTAGATTGCTTACTTTAACCACAAATTCTTAATAACACTATGTGACTGGTTCCTGGTTATAGCAGCAAAATGAATGATATTTGCCTTAACAACTTTTGAATGTAAGAGATACTATCATCTAAGCAACCGAATTTTTTTTACAACTCAAGGATATATATTTCTCCAGATTTACAGAACAACTATCTACGCTAAAAGGTCAATGGATCGAATTCCACATATTTCTATTTATAAGCGACATTCCTTAAAAATTAAGGGCCCTTAAATTTTATCCTATTAAAGAAACAATGGGTTTACTACCTTTCATTCTACTAGAACATCTACCAATGACTTAATTACCCTACCCCTTACAAACAGAAATTCCTCATGGTAGCAATCAAAACAGGTAGTAGGCATGTTTGTCAGTTTGCTCAACGCTCAGTTAAAAACTAGTAAACAGTATAAGATTCACAGTTTCCTGTTTCTTAAACAGTCTTGCTGTCAGCTTTATAAACATTATCTATCAAATTGTTAAAACATGTTTGAGCTCTGATAGAGGCGGTAATGATCTAAAGTGGACCATTATTTCCAAAAAGTGTGCTGTGCCTCCAGTGAACAAATAACTATTAAAACCACTGCATTTAGCTTTGAAACTGCCACAATGCGATGGGAAATATTAACTGAAAGTCATTCTGACACCGCGTATCAAGGATATAATATATATTCTATACAATATTACATATAATCCAAAATAATACACATCCTCAATGACACCGGAAAATGGAATAACTAAACTGAAGAAATCGGTTTAGCGAGTCGGCAGACTGCGGAGTGTATGCTGTTGCTGCACTAAAGTGTATCCAGGGTTGCTATTTTCGAACTTAATCGAGTTGCTTCGCAGACGAAACATTTCGAACATCATTTTTCGGATGCGAGAAGAAAGACATATTTTTGAACACCATACGAAGTACAGTTCCGTATACGAATAACAATTAGAATGACACAATTTGGCAACCTAGGAATACTGTCAGTTTGACTCTTTACAGTTGTATAAGATAACTGTTCTGTGAGTGTGCTGTGATCTGCGATTGTTGTACGTCCATACTTCATCAGTTCATCCACTGAGTTCATCGTCCCGTGTCCGGTTCATCCAAAATTCCAAAGTGATTCCCAAATCCAAAAGTATGGATAGTTGCTGACCTTCCTTGGGATAGTCATTGCTGAAGCCCTACTTGGTGGTTTTAAATAGGGCTCTAGTAGGCGTATGAGGTCCCTGGTCACAGATTTTGTTAGACGATAATGCTTCACGAAGTCTCCTTCACTTAGGGATGTGAACGGATCGTTAAATGCATGAACTGTCCTATTTGGTAGATTGGATAAAGGCTCAACCTCTAGCATATTAATATTATTAATTGCTGCAAATGCAAGAACGTTCAAATTATCCACCTTCTTAATTCTAACCAGCAGCACCCAATGATCACAACACAAATGCTCGAAATTTCCGCACACGAATCCTTTATTCGACGACTTGAAACCAGTCGAGTTGTTTCGATCAAGAAAATTTGTACACGCTTTGCTCAATAATACGCTTTTAGGGTAAACTCTTCGAAAGTGTTCGAGTTCCGTGTACGATTATTTTTCGATTGGTTCAAAAATAGCAGCCCAGTTCAACATTACGACGATACAACTGACAATGACGAAAGAATGACTCTATTAAGAAGTAGATTGATATCTGTCCAACATTTGGGTGTAAGAAATCCTATGATATAAATAAACAACTTTTTTGACCAACCTGTAGTTAAAATTACATAAAATGATATTAATTCCTATAGCTCTACAGTACTAGCTCTGCTAAAGGCAATCGAATTGAATTTCAAATGGGCACCCTGCAATACTCCCCAATTTTTTTAAGCGTCATTATCAACGAGACTAGTAGCCGCATGACAATGTAATTGAGGTTTTGAATAAAGAAAAAAATATATTTTTTTTGTGATAAATCGAAAGATCATATATAAGTTTTATAACAAAACCGTTTTTGTTTTCTTTTTTTTCGCAATAATTCAAAAGCTATATCAAACTAAAAATGGGTTTTTGAATCGAGTACCGAAAACACGCCGACGGCTCCTGAACCCGTGTGACGTAATGATGGCGGTTAAGATGCTCCTTTGACCAACGACATCCTACATCGATACTAGATTCTAAATTCCCAGCCAAACGTGAAAATACGTGCTAGTAACTAGTGTATATTTGTTGCAATATAGCCGATGAATGAAGTTTGCAGCTCAGGACGACCTCTACGATCGAAATAAATATCTTTTTGAATGTTTGAAATCAGATTACAGATTCCAGTAAGTAAGTAAGTACCTAATCAAATATGTCTTATTGAAACTATCTGGTGCATGTTCGGCTGGCCTAGTGGTTAGAGTATTGGCTAATGGATCCGTTGGTCTGGGTTCAAAGCTCAGCCTGTCCAATTTTTTTTTATTTTTTTTTATAATAATTCATTCATGTGCTTTTTGCACTTGTTATGTACATTTTTTTCTACGATCAACATAAATATGTTTTTGAAACAAATTCTATCAGACATATTACTTGCACTGCATAGTGCAAAAACTAAGTACAGGGCGCGGTGGACAATTCAAAAAATCAGTTCAAATGGTGTTTGTCCGTCAATATCAACCGCCAATATTTTTTTTAAATGTAATAGTTGGTTAATAAAACAAAATCCATTCATTTTTTAAGTTTTTAATATAAACATAAAATAAAACTCGTAATCACAACAGTCTTCTGTTTATCACTTGGTATTTTTATTTATTTAACTTTGAGCAACGAAGCTTAATAATTAAATTTTCATAAAAATTTAACAAACAAAAATATATAAACGCAATGCAAACAAACAGAACTTATTCTTCTATGAGTTTCAATGTTATAATTATCTTTACTGTACCTAGATGCTTTTCTGTTAAAATATTTGTTAGTAATTTCATCTTATATGAAATGAATCCAATTTTTTTAATAAATTATTAATATGTACATTCCAACGTAAGTGTGAGTCTAAATATATTCCTAGATACTTTATACTTTTTTCTATGTTCGGGACTCAAAAATATAGTTTTATTTTTGTTTACTTGAAGTGCTAGCTCTTATGTAAAATAATTATACTTATAGTTTATTTATCGTATAAGTATTTATTACCAATAATAATATTAAATAATAAAATAATTATTTTAAGTTTTGGCCAGTAAGATAATTATAACATTGAAACTCATAGAAAAATAAGTTTTGTTTGTTTGCATTGCATTTTTATATTTTTATTTGTTAAATTTTTATGAAAATTTAATTATTAAGCTTCATTCTTCTTCTTCTTTAGGTGCCGTCCCCATTCTGGAGGTTGGCAATCATCAAGGCAATTCGAATTTTGGAAACCGCCGCTCTAAATAACTGGTTATTGGAGCAATTATACCAATCCCTCAGATTCTTTAACCACGAATGTCTTCTCCTTCCTATTGTTCTTTTCCCTGCGATTTTTCCTTCAATTATTACTTGAAGTAGATGATATTTATCCCCTCTCATGATGTGTCCCAGGTACTGTAATTTTCTTTTCTTTATTGTTAGTAACACTTCCCTTTGTTTTTTCATTCTTATTAATACTATTTCGTTTGTAACTTTGTCTACCCATGATATTCTCAGAATTCGACGATATATCCACATTTCAAAACTTTCGAGGCGTTGGGTATCTATTTTTTTTTTCATCGTCCACGTTTCCATCCCATAGTACAATACAGGAAATACGTAGCATCTCACAAGCCGCATCTTCAATTCCAGGCTTAGATCCCGACTATTCAGCACTTTTTTCATTTTCATGAATGTATTTCTGGCCTTCTCTATGCGTATTCTTATTTCAATAGAGCAATCATTGTTCTCATTTATACATGTTCCAAGATAAGTATATCGCTTAACACGTTCAACCGCTAGGTCGTGTATATAGAGATTTCCAATGTTTTGTGTGGTTTTAGATATTAACATAAGCTTTGTTTTATTTATGTTTAGTGAAAGTCCATATGTTTCACTACTTTCCACCACTTGATTTAACAGGGTCTGTAGGTCTTCTAGGGTTTCTGCCAACAAGACAGTGTCATCAGCATATCGTATATTATTTATTGGTGTTCCATTGATTTTGATACCGATATTGCGATTTTCTACTTTTTCTAAGGCCCTGCTGATGATATCTTCGGAATATAGGTTGAATAGAGTTGGCGAAAGAACGCATCCCTGTCTGACTCCTCTCTTTATTAAGCTTTATTGCTCAAAGTTAAATAAATAAAGATACCAAGTGATAAACAGAAGACTGTTGTGATTACGAATTTGACTTACTTTATGTTTATATTAAAAACTTAAAAAATGCATGGCTTTTGTTTTATTAACCAACTATTACATTTAAAAAAAATATTGGCGGTTGATATTGACGGACAAACACCATTTGAACTGATTTTTTGAATTGTCCACCGCGTCCTGTACTTAGTTTTTGCACTATGCAGTGCAAGTAATATGTCTGATAGAATTTGTTTCAAAAAAATATTTATGTTGATCGTAGAAAAAAATGTACATAACAAGTGCCAAAAGCACATGAATGAACTATTTGATCAAAAAAAATAAAAAAAAAATTGGACAGGCTGAGCTTTGAACCCGGACCAACGGATCCATTAGCCAACACTCTAACCACTAGGCCAGCCGAACATGCACCACATAGTTTCAATAAGACATATTTGATTAGGTACTTACTTACTGGAATCTGTAATCTGATTTCAAACATTCAAAAAGATATTTATTTCGATCGTAGAGGTCGTCCTGAGCTGCAAACTTCATTCATCGGCTAGATTGCAACAAATATACACTAGTTACTAGCAAGTATTTTCACGTTTGGTTGGGAATCTAGAATCTAGTATCGATGTAGGATGTCGTTGGTCAAAGGAGCATCTTAACCGCCATCATTACGTCACACGGGTTCGGGAGCCGTCGGCGTGTTTTCGGTACTCGATTCAAAAACCCATTTTTATTTTGATATAACTTTTGAATTATTGCGAAAAAAAGAAAACAAAAACAGTTTTATTATAAAACTTATATATGATCTCTCGATTTATGACAAAAAAAAAATTGATTCAAAACCTCAATTTGAGTTACAGCGCAGGAAATTATGAGCTACATCTTGTCATATAATCCTGTTACCCTAAGCCGTTGAAGTAAGTTACTTAATGCACCTGGTGATGGTGTCAGTGTCTGCTCAATATCTTGAGGTAGTGAACATTATATTCTTGGGTACTCATACCCGAGGCACTCAACAATAAGATGATAAACGGTGAGTGTTGTGTCTCATATATGACACTGAGGTGCCTCTTCTCCAGCAAGCAGATCGGAATGTGTCATTTTGTGTGACCAATGCAAAGTCAAGTCAGAATGGACCGTTGTCTTCTGAGAAGAGCCTTTAATATTCTTCTATCATTTTCCCACCTGTTCAGCTGGAGAAGTCAAGCAAATGATACTAGAGAGCATTTTCCGACGATATAAATACCTTACCCCTTTCAAGCCAACAGCCCTCACGGTAGCTATCGAAACAGGTAGTGAGCATAATTGACAAATCGTTATCGTAGCGTGTTGCGCAACACCACCAATCATCCCCAATATGTACAAACACAAACAGCAATATTCATAACACCCTCCAGACCGCATCGACGACGGAAGGTTGCGTGACCGGAAAGACGCGCTTGACGTTCCACGATACCGCAAACTATTGACAGCTATCACGCTACATTATTGCTTCAGTAAATATAACAGCAGTGGCGTATTGGTAACTTCGAAGGACACTTACGAAGCTGCCAGATTTGTTTTTGTTTAAGTCCGTACCAGAAAATGTCTGCCGCCGGTGTGTCGGAGGTCGCAGGTTCGAGTCCCGCCGGCCACCGACTTTTACTGACATTTTCTGGTACGGATTTGAAACTTTTTGTTTATATTATCTTCAATAACAATTATTGTCGTCTTTGTTTGCCAGAATTACATAGTAACAAAAACTAATATAGACATTCTCAGCTGTGCTTCGAAGTTTCCATAAACATTGTTTCTACAAAATTATTTATTTCCCGACGGAACTTGCGTCTGAATTGGTGTCAAATAGGAGCTTTTGCCCACGATTAGAGACTACTACTATTCTTGGTATTTACCTAACCCATATATTATTTACCCAATTTCAGGAGACGCAAAGTATAACAATAACTGCTACTCTTACACCAAAAACTGCACACTGAGATTACAAATATGTGATAAAATCAAGGTAGTTTTGGTCAAAGAACAACAGCACAAAGAACGAAAATAAAAATCGCTTCATACAGTTTATCAAAAGGGATAAGATGTTTAAATCCAGTACTTTTATAGTTTGTATACTATATCTGTGCTGCAATAGTAAAGGATGAACGGAGTACAAAAGAATTGAATTTTTATCGAAATATTGATAATGAATACTGTTTGTATGTCTTAACTCGAACACAATAATTGTTTGGAATTATTTGAATTACGCTCTTAGTAAGGTAGTGTAAGGTAGTCTAAAGGACAACGAATTGGGGTACAAACGTAGTATAGCGGTCAGGTAAGAGGCAAGCGGCAGGGTATAAGACGATTTATACAAATATCTTCATATACAAACGAAGAAAGAAGATTCTTTAGTGTTTTTAAGGACTTAAAGATTTGAACCTAAGACTTCGTACCGTACGATGCTACATGTTCTCTTTATTACTGTATGGAGCTGAAGCCTGGATTCTAAAAGAAGACAATATAAGAAAGCTGCATGCCTCTGAGATGTGGATATACAGACGCATGCTCCGTATTCCGTGGACGGACAAAATTACCACATTGCTGCTGCGAGTAGACAAGATAATAATAACGGACTTTATTGCAAAAGACAAATTGTTCTTTAACATTCAAAAAAGAGAACTCAAATACTTGAAATATGTGATGAAATGTGATGAAAAATTGAGGGAAAAAGATCGGCTGGGAGACGACGCATATCATGGTTGAACAATCTCCGGGACTGGTTCCATTGTAGTTCAATAGACCTGCTCAGAGCAGTTACATCAAAAATTAGAATTGCCTTGACGATTGCCAACCTTCAAAGAGAGACGGCACCCTAAGAAGAAGGAGGAATTTCGAATAAACATAGGTCCGCAAACGCTTCGTTACCGATCTACAGGGTTTTGAAATTTCAATGTTTACTTTATAGCTCTCTCAATTTTTGAGGTATTTATCATAAATTGGGAATATAAAATTATCAGTAGGATTTTCACTTGTCAAACCGTTGCCAAAATCAACGGGGCGTTATTTTTCAGGGTCATGCACCAATTTCGTACTTTTTTGTCGTGCGCCGCAGGTAGGTTCAAATAAACATAATAATTTTTTCATCTCATTTAGAAAATTTCTGTCCTCTTGTAATTTTTTTATATCTCCGATCCTTGTTGACAAAAAAATAGGATTCTCCGTTATTAGGTAGATGAAAATAGTGTATTTGAAATATGGTCTAGTAGACTATATGGCTTTATTTGGATAACTGTTGTTTTATTAAATTTGACATATAGCATTTTAAATTGTTGTGTTGTCAACTTTAGAGTTGCAAGGTGTAAAAGTTCAGGGTAAGAAAAGAGGGCATGATCCCTGAAAAAATATCACCATGTAAATTCCACCTACCTTTTGACATGCACAATTATGTAACTCACATTGTGTTTCTTATATTCCAAATTTGAGCTAAATATCTCAAAAATTGGGAAAGCTAAAACCGCTTATTAGAGATGTGCAGGTTTAAAATTGTCATACCACAGACTATAAAAATTGATCTAAGTCCTTGAATCACACGACCAGCGTCCACGCCGTTCGCTATATGCTATACAGATTCAAAGAATCTGTGTTTGGGCAACGGTTGGATTTGCATCCAGGATTTCCAAAACGGATACTAATTCTAGATATATGTATCCATCCGAAACTGCATATCTCCATACGTTGTGACGTAAACGACTGAGGTTCGAGGTTGACAACTCCTTTTGTGAAAATAACTTAAAACTATTATTGGCTACCTGTCGTGAGTACAAAGCGCAATGTTGCATTATCCAACAACCAACACTCATCTTTAGTGTCTAAGCAAATTTTAGCAATGAGTCATAATAAATACTCCAATACACTGAAGTCTTGAAACGTCTCCACTAGATACCCAATCCTCGCGCAATATAGTAATCTAAGACAAATATCACCAACGGCTCAAGTAGTTTTAGATGCAACATTCTGTTTTTTAATATTCCAGAATCGCTGACTTCGCAAGAAAAACAAAAGCTGCTTCCTGGCGCAGCTGTCCATCAATCGCGTTTGTTACATATTCATTTTTTGTCAAATATTTTGTACGCTGTTAAATTTTACAGAGGTGAGGTAAATATAAGTAAAAATCCTAGAGAAATATAGTTTTAATGATGGAAGACTATAGTTTGATGAATCAGAAATACAACCACACGATAAGTTTCAGAACTTACGTCCGGCAGGTTATGTCCAAGAGTATATCAAATTCGAAGAGTATGCATACCTATTGGAAATGTTATATTAGTTTGTTCTAATCCGTAATGTTTATACTGCACCCCCAATGTCCCCATTATAAACGTCTCTGATATGGTTACCCTCACCCCTGAGTATAGCGTGTTTACACAAGACAGTTGACGATCACGGCACGCGCCGATGGTTATTAAACAAAAGCAATTACATACGCCTACTGCATTATTTCGCTGGAAATCGTTTTTCCTTTTTTTCGCGGACATATGTCGTTCGGGCACTTGGCTTGTTACCCTTTTAATTTTATATTATAGGGGTGTGCGATGAGAGGGCTGTTTGACTGGCAGGTTGCTCTGCTATAACGTCGGTCTGGTGCACTGGTGGAATGAATGATTTATTGAAAAATTGGCCTAAAAGCGCAGTGTATCATTGATAGGACACAGTTGTTTAAAGGTCGTATAGCTAATTTGCTAGAACAAACTTATGTCGACCTTAAGATTAGAAAAAAGTTATGCGAAAGTGTTGTTAAAAGCTTTTATTTAACTTGCAATGTATGTACGCTTGTTGTCGGGTGGAACCTTGCAACTCAATTTTAAAGCAGATATCTTCAACCGATTAAGCTGAAATTTTGTACACATGTTTAGTTTGGATGACAATGCACGATAAACTATGTGACGTCGTTCTAAATTCAATAGTGGAATAGTTATTTAATGCATTTCTACAATATGGGTAGTAATATACTGATATGAAAACGCCTAGTAGATGCTAAGGGGAATGACAATCTAATGAGAGGAATGTCATCTCTGACAATAGACGCAATGGATCCACTGATGTCATTTTTAGTCAAACGATGAATTTTGTTGTGAGAGTTTGGGGAAAATACTATTCAAAGCCGGCAAGTTGTTTTATCACTGCATATACCTGACGACCTGAGAGAAGAGAGTTTTTGCATTTGGCGCTCAACTAGAGGCTTGCGGGGTGAGCAAGAATCTGGCAGCAGTCACAGGAGATTCTGGATCGAATTGTACGAGTTCCTTTATACAACCTACGCAGTGGTCATCACCAGGTTGTATCGATGACGGTGACGACATCAACATGAGGTAAGGGGGTAGCTAACGAACCGCTGGTGCACTGAGCAACCACGAGGGGTAGACCGGACAGCCGGTGTGTATGACTGTGACAGCGACATAAGTGGTAAAGAAGGTCCGCGGTAAGGATGGATTTTTCAATAATAAGTTGTAAAGGAACATTTGGGGTGCTGGACTGACTTGGAGAAAGTAATAGGGATAAACTCGTGTTGTTAGTGGACTCTTATCACCAACACAGTTTTAAGGATATGTTTAGAGTAGGTCTATATTTTTAGTTTAGTTTAAGGTTTCCATGATGTCTAATAAAAGGAAATCTACGAAAATGAGTGGATATCAGGATAGCGCAAATTCTAAGTTAGAAACTGTCATTCAAGTGATGGCAAATAATATGTATTTTTGTATATAATTGTAAAAAAAAGTCGGTAAGTTGTTTTATCACTGCATGAACCACGTTTACGACCTGAGAGAAGGGAGTCTTTGCACAGTGAAAGGGCTTGTTGAGAGTGACTCAAAAAATAATATGACGTCATTCGAAATCGACTATGGTGGACCATCCAAGATGGCAAAGTAGTTCTTTTTGATGCACTTCTGCAATATGGGTATCAAATAAAAGGGCTTACCCAGAATAAGTAAAAATTTTGTTTGATATAAATGCAAGTTAATAACTAAAAGTATAAGTATAAATAAATTAAAACAAAAAAACTTTTTAAAAAACGCTTTTATTCAAAGGTTCTAAAAAAAGAAAATAAAATGTTCATTTAGAGTGCTAACTATCAATTTATAGCCTCATTATACACAATTTATATGATCATAAAAGCTTGTCGCCCGATATACTTGTGTAAATTAACTAGTACCTATTCAACTAACTTGGTCTGCTAAGTTTAAGTGTGTTAAGATTTCAGTTTAATTGAATTCCTATAGGTACTTACGCAAACCTCGCGACAAGCCTTTATGATCATATAAATTGTGTATAATGAGGCTAGTTGATAGTTAACACTCTAAAGGAACATTTTATTTTCTTTTTTAGGACCTTTAAATAAAAGCTTTTTTTTAGTTTTTTTGTTTTAATTTATTTTTTCAATTCTCTCTCTACTGTGGTATTGTATATCTTGCATGCCTTGATCAGGCTACGAAGAAAAGCATTCATGTCGTACAAAATATGTAAGTGCATTCGCTTCATTTATGGTTTAAGGGAGTTTGGCCATATCCTCCGAATACCTTCATCTTGTATTCCAACTGGTAGATATTTATTAGGACAGTTAACAGTCTCTTTCGAAGTGCATAGCAGAGAATTGCGTAATATGAGCACCATTAGAATACCTCCGCACTCATCTACTCGATTCAGACGTAGTTTTAGCTATAATGCAGCGAAGCTATACAAACTGTCTTAGCTCTAGTGATAAAACTATGTCATCATCTTGCATTTGAAGAAACTCAAGCAGCTTATGTTTTAATTGTAGTGCTCGCCAGTTTTCTGTTTCTGAATCGGTGTTTGTCCATGTTGTTTCTATTATATTTTTTTAACTTTCTTCATGTATTTTGTTAAGGATGTCACTTCACGTTTTTTAGTTAATCATGTTTTGTGTAAATTTTATATTATGTAAACGCCGACTATACTTGTAGCTTTTGTGATTAAGTGTAAGTATAGCTGATTAGCTGAACTTACCCGCAATAGGCTCCATACATTGCCATATATGCAAACAAAGACCGATACTAAAATCAGACTGTACAAGACAATAGTGGAGAGCATCGCCACATATGGAGCTGAAGTTTGGGAAACCACGGAGGCTATGAAGACAAAACTACTAGCGATGGAAATGGGATCCTGGAGGAGTTGCTGTAGACTGAGGATCCAGGACGTAATAATGAATGTAGACATAATGGACAGGCTCAACGTCGCGTCGCCACCAGCATTATTGATACGATAGATGCGAAAAGATTGAGGTGGTATGTGCATGTAGGTATGTCGAATGGCCGACAACAGATGGCCCAAAAGAGTTCTCCAGTGGACACCCAGTCAAAGAAAAAGGAGAGGAAGACAAAAGCAAAATTGGAGACAAGATGCTGAGGAAACCATGAGGCAGAGGAACCTGTCTGATGGCGACTGGAGAGACTGTAGTCTGTGGAAGATGCGATAAAGGACCCCAGCGTTGTATCCAAATCGCAAGATGATGATGACATTGCCATATTATGTAACTTGTTAATAAAGTCATATATTATTATTATTATTATTACTTATCTGCAAGTTTGTCAGAGCTATGCTTCCAGGTATGGACAGAAGGGGGACAAAATCTGTAAGAGCAGGTCACAATGTTAGAGATTGGCAATCCAAACGAGATTATGCTTTCAATTTTAGAATGCGACCCCATATTCTGCTATCGTATTGTGCTTAACTATGTATGCCATATAAACTTGCACATCAACTTGATTGATGGTATTAGTCCGTATATACAGGGTGTCCCAGAAATAACACGCCAGAGTGACATGGAAGGTAGATTGGCTTTAGACCAATCAGAAAACATCGACATGACCTTAGTAAAAGTCTTCTAGTTTTCGAGATATTACCACTTTTAAGGTTTTTCAAAAAATTCCTACTTTTGCTCCTTTTGTTGCCTGTTATGGCTATAAGGATTTGCGGACTTATGATCTTTTTTTTCTCGGGCTACTATTAATAGTTGTTTGAGACGATAAGGTATTGACTTCATTGAAACATATCGCGGTATGTTAAAAAAACAACCGAATTCTTAGATTTTGTGTCAATGCGAAAACCTTAACCAAGGTTTAACTGATTACTGTGACAACGAATGAACCAGACTGAATCAGCAAATGGTCTTAAAAACCAACCTACTTAATGCTCTTTCAAAAACAGTATAACATTTATAGGTTCTTTTTACTAAAAATCGAATAGCTCCAAGTTTTGACATAGAAGTCGTAATACTTCTACGTCTAAAACGCCTAGATACATTGTCCTTTTTAATTCGTTGTAGGCATCAAAATAATAAATAGAACATAAAACTGGTTCTTTATTTCCATTTATTTTTAGTCACTATAACAGATTTTCAAAATGTTTACCACCCACTCTTATACACAACCTGCATCTTCTTAAAAATTGTCCCTTAAAACTTCTCAAATCTAGATCAGCAATTTCGCCTGCTGCTTGATGGATTCGTTGTCGCAATTCATCGGCTGATCGAATTGGTTTTCCATACACTATCTTTTAAACATGCCCAGTAAAAAAATCCAGAGGGTTCAGGTCTGGAGAGCGTGAGGGCCAAGAAACTGGTCCTTGCCGGCCAATCAATCTGTTAGCGAGGTAAGCCCTTACTGCACGACCATAGTGCGCAGGGCACCCATCCTGCTGTAACCACATCCTTCTTCTTGACTCAAGAGGCACATCTTCCAAAAGAATGGGTAGATGATGTTGCAAAAAATCCAGGTATATTTCTGCATTGAGGGTCGCAGGGAGTTCGAATGGGCCAATGATGCATCCGTTGTGGATCTCCGTCCAAAGATTTACCATAAACTGATGCTGTGAACGGTCCTCTCTTATTTCATGGGGATTTTCCAACTGCCAGCTGTGGATATTATGCAAGTTAAGATACCCATCTCTTTTACAGGCCGACTCGTCGCTCCACAAAATCCTGTCGAAAAAATTAGGGTCTTCCTGATGCTTCTCCAGCATTGTCCGACAAAACGAAATACGTGTAGCATAATCACTGCTTAATAGCGTTTGAACTCTTTGGATGTGGTACGGGTGGTATTCATATCTCTTCATAATAAGTTGCGCCTGCGATTTAGATACGCCAGTACGTCGTTCGATTAAACGTACTGAAGTTGATGGGTCCTCCGTCACTTGCTCTAATACAACTTCATCCACTTGAGTACTACGGGGTCTTCCCTCAGAACCCTTCCGGCCAGGATTTCTGCCTTCTCGGTAGGAATTGACAGTGCGAAGAATAATCTCATGGGTCTTTCGCCTGCGGTTTGGGCATCTTTCAGAGTACAATCTCGCTGCCAGTCTTGCGTTATACGAGACGTTGCCGCGTGAAGAAACGCTTCTTGTTTCTCCATAAATTAGCACCATGTCTGTGTACTCACTAGAGGTGAAATGCACAGATTGTTAATTTGCCATCATTGTGTGTGGACTGTTTTTAAGATGAAGAAGATTATTCTTCGCACTGTCAATTCCTACCGAGAAGGCAGAAATCCTGGCCGGAAGGGTTCTGAGGGAAGACCCCGTAGTACTCAAGTGGATGAAGTTGTATTAGAGCAAGTGACGGAGGACCCATCAACTTCAGTACGTTTAATCGAACGACGTACTGGCGTATCTAAATCGCGCAACTTATTATGAAGAGATATGAATACCACCCGTACCACATCCAAAGAGTTCAAACCCTATTAAGCAGTGATTATGCTACACGTATTTCGTTTTGTCGGACAATGCTGGAGAAGCATCAGGAAGACCCTAATTTTTTCGACAGGATTTTGTGGAGCGATGAGTCGGCCTGTAAAAGAGATGGGTATCTTAACTTGCATAATATCCACAGCTGGCAGTTGGAAAATCCCCATGAAATAAGAGAGGACCGTTCATAGCATCAGTTTATGGTAAATCTTTGGACGGAGATCCACAACGGATGCATCATTGGCCCATTCGAACTCCCTGCGACCCTCAATGCAGAAATATACCTGGATTTTTTGCAGCATCATCTACCCATTCTTTTGGAAGATGTGCCTCTTGAGTCAAGAAGAAGGATGTGGTTACAGCAGGATTGGTGCCCTGCGCACTATGGTCGTGCAGTAAGGGCTTATCTTGATGAAACCTTCGCTAACAGATTGATTGGCCGGCAAGGACCAGCTTCTTGGCCCTCACGCTCTCCAGACCTGAACCCTCTGGATTTTTTTACTGGGCATGTTTAAAAGATAGTGTATGGAAAACCAATTCGATCAGCCGATGAATTGCGACAACGAATCCATCAAGCAGCAGGCGAAATTGCTGATCTAGGTTTGAAAAGTTTTAAGGGACAATTTTTAAGAAGATGCAGGTTGTGTATAAGAGTGGGTGGTAAACATTTTGAAAATCTGTTATAGTGACTAAAAATAAATGGAAATGCAGAACCAGTTTTATGTTCTATTTATTATTTTGATGCCTACAACGAATTAAAAAGGACAATGTAGCTAGGCGTTTTAGACGTAGAAGTATTATGACTTCTATGTCAAAACTTGGAGCTATTCGATTTTTAGTAAAAAGAACCTATAAATGTTATACTATTTTTGAAAGAGCATTAAGTAGGTTGGTTTTTAAGAGCATTTGCTGATTCAGTCTGGTTCATTCGTTGTCACAGTAATCAGTTAAACCTTGGTTAAGGTTTTCGCATTGACACAAAATCTAAGAATTCGGTTGTTTTTTTAACATACTGTGATATTTTTCAATGACGTCAATACCTTCTCGTCTCAAACAACTATTAATAGTAGCCCGAGAAAAAAAAGATCATAAGTCCGCTAATCCTTATAGCCATAACAGGCAACAAAAGGAGCAAAAGTAGGAATTTTTTGAAAAACCTTAAAAGTGGCAATATCTCGAAAACTAGAAGACTTTTACTAAGGTCATGTCGATGTTTTCTGATTGGCCTAAAGCCAATCTACCTTCCATGTCACTCTGGCGTGTTATTTCTGGGACACCCTGTATATCTCGCCAGGGGAGCAAAACTACCCATTAGATCCAATAGAATTCTAACCTACTGTTATCAGCCCACTTAATTGCAGATGGTACTTGAAAACAATTACGGATAATGAATATTCTCATGATCATATACCGTTTTATAAAATGTAAGTTATTTTAGGTTTAGGAACGTACATTTCTATATATTTTATTTATTTGCTCATGGTATAAAATTGGTACCTTGTATTTGTACAGAATTTACTTTCACTATTGCTCTAATATTTTGGTTTTTCTTTTCTTTAAGACTATGCTATAATAAACAAATTGTCATTCCTTAAACTTCATCATATAAGTACTATTCCTGTTAAGGCTCGGTCACATTTTAGCGAGATTATTAAAAAATGTGCACTTGAACTCCTGTGTTGCGTCATATTAATTTCCAGATATTCGCCCATTTCTGTCTCCAGGTTAAGGGCAGTAAATTGCAGGTCTCAGCACTTCTAGGAGGCTGTTGTCTGTAGACAGAGTGTAGGCGCTCTAATAACGGTGAGGGGTCTGATCATAAACCTCTAATTGCCATTATGTTCTTGAAGGACGTTAGTTCAGTTTTGCTAAGTCGTCAAAAGGTTTAATTTAGAATATTATTTTAACTTTTAGTGATGGCTATAGGTACCGGGTATTTCCTCACACTTCGCCACTCCTCTTATGTTCTTATTTTGAAGAGATAGAAAAAAAGTATTTTATGAAAGTCTTGTCATTTAGAATTTGATACGAACAAAAAGAAAAAAATATAAAAAATCCTGTTTTTCGTATAAAGTTCTATAACTTTAAATAATATTATATCATAGAAAGAAATATATCTTTTCTCTTGTCTTTCTCTCTTGTCTCTTCACCTTATTTTGAAAGGTTTTTGAAATATTTAGCTTCAAAGTTTCTAAGATGTGGGAGTAAACCTCAATCCACTATAGCCATAGCGGCTGAAAATCAATTGACAACCTGAATGATAGCGACTAATATGAATCTGATATGGCACCATATGAATTCAATCGGATTAAAAATATAAAAATCTGGTGTCATAAGTCGGTCATAAAACTTCACACCCACTAATTCGCGCCATTCCATCAACAATATATTTTTAATATTAGATAGCTTTGAAGGATATTTGTTTGGAAGGGGTAAGCGAGCTTGCTGGAATATTTGCGGAATCAATTAACGGGGGTTTCATAAAATATGCATGATTCGCGGCTATTACCTGAAAGCCGTTCGGGAGCGTTTTCATTTTTGAATAACATTCACCGCGGCAAGCGGGCGGCGCACTAACGCGAATGAATTGATGCAATCACAAGCCATCCGCGATTAAATTGGAAAAGTTTTCGGCTTATGCAGAGACGAAGCGATGGCGATGGAGCTTTTAAATGCGAAATCGCTCCGCAGCTATTCATAGCTATATCGATGCATGCCAGCCAGACATGTAATCATAACTAGAACGTTGCCTGGTATTCCCAGACACCAATCTCGTTAGCTTGTAGTGCTTCATAGGTGATAAATAAACCATACGTCTTTTGAAAGATGGTTGCCCAAAGAGATGTTAAATGTCATCTGTATCATACAGCAATTACTACAGATGCAGGCCGTTGGTGGTACCAGAAGATGACGTGCAAGAAGCTTTGAGCTCGCGTAGATCTATAGTCGGCGCTTTTGAGGTTGAGTTGACGGGGTGATGGTGAGAGCGCCGGAGTACAAATCTGGAGGCCGTGGGTTCGAGTCTCGCTGGTCGCCGACTTTTCTCGACATTTAGTGGTACAAATTTAAACCAGATAAATACTGGGTATATACCTTTGTCCATTTTGATATACAGGGTTGGGATAAAGTATGGAACCAAGCAAATAACTTTGGAACGGAAAGAGTGATATTGCTGAAAATTTGTAGGCAGGTGTAGTGACGTCTAATGCATCCGAAGACATTATGTTAGCTATTAATGTACTTCCGGTTTAACCGTCAACTTTTTTAATTTAAATGGGACACCCTGTATATTTTTGCAGATTTTGATTCATCTTTTTTTTCCGAATACGTCCATAGTGGGTTTAGTACTTGTTTCTTAAAAAATTTGTCTCATAAATTCGTCCGTGGCGGTCTGCGGTTTTCCCGTTTGAGGTAATTTTTTTGTATTTTTTTTTTAGTCACCGTGAAACGTGTTATAGGACCCCTGTCGGGACGTAAATCATTAAAAGTTGACAAACTTCTTTGTGAGTTCTCGCGTGATCGCCAAAACTGACTTTGAATGACCGGCATTTTAAACACCTGAAATGATAAAGAAGCTTTATCTTTCCCGTTTTTACAGAAACTAATGCTAAACCCACTATGGACGTATTCGGGAAAAAAAAAGATGAATTAAAATCTGCAAAAATATACAGGGTGTCCCATTTAAATTAAAAAAGTTGACGGTACTTCCGGTTAAACCGGAAGTACATTAATAATGTCTTCGGATGCATTAGACGTCACTACACTTGCCTGCAAATTTTCAGCAATATCACTCTTTCCGTTCCAAAGTTATTTGCTTGGTTCCATACTTGTATACATAACTACGTGGTGATGCAAGCAAACATTTCTTTTTAAATAAGGTACCTTATATATTATCCCAAATTTGAATTCTAATAATGTTCCCCTTTTTAAGAATATGAGGTATTGTAACATTATACAGGGTATCTCGAAAGTTATGACCATTTTTATATCCAAATCGCTTCAGACAGACATGTGCTGTGGTGTGCTGTATATCAAGAAGTAATAGACCATTGATTATATTAGATAAAAAATATCCTGTAGGTTAAATTTTGCCTATCAAAAAGTCGACGACGAATCTTTGAGAAATTGCCTACTTGCCTCAATAGGTATATACAAAACGGGGGCATCCTAAACTTGATGCATTTGAAATATTGAATAATCGTTTTATTCGTCCTGGGTCAGTGAATATTTTAAAGCCAAAGTGATAAATCTGCGTGATAATTATGTATCACGAGTATAAAATTATTTCTTCAAGGTACTTGACGTACCTATAGTTATTATGTCAAAAATTCGGGTTTTGAATTCATCAAATACTATTATAGCCTTATATTTCAGTTATTCATTAAATAAAAATATAAACAAATAAAATAAAATTCCATAGTACTTTCTCAAAATAAATAAATTTCAGTACACAGGTAGAACGTGCTTTTAAAATTTGCAGACACATAGTAATATCTCGGAGACTGATAAATTTAGGTATAGATAATGCAACTCAAAGATGAAAGACCACAATGAAAGCACTTTTTTGTAAAATCAAGTATGGTTTCATTTAAAATAAAAGAGAAAAATCTAGATTTTGCGTTATAGCTCACCCTGCATATTAATATGCGTCGTCGACATTTTTAGAGCCGACATTAAAACTAAAAGATATTATTTATCCTTTCATGTAAGAAGATTCCCTTTTGATACCCTGTACGTTCATTTGACAGCGATTTGGATAGCAATAGTCATAGCTTTTGAAATACCCTGTATAACGTTACAATACCGTATACTGTTAGAACGCAGATCATTAGTAGGACCTAAATATGGGATAATATGTAGGGTGTCTCTTTTAAAAAATGTATGCTTGCATCACCGCATAGTTATGAATCACCCTGTATAAAGTAAATCGTTTTCTGAGCAAGGAGCATATCCTTGCCTACAACTCTTGTATATAACTTTTTCCGCTATCTTCTACAGTAGTAGAGTTGTGCACCGATCCGGTACTAAAACCTCACCCTGTATAACTTATATGTTCTGTGGCATTATGCGCTGCCAACGGACACAGCAGCAATCTCAACTGCTAGATGACTCTGGATCGAGGCCCAACCATGCTCTCTTGGCGAAGATGTTTTGCGAAATTTAGATAGTGCTTTGTATCCACTGCTTTCTAATCCATTTCGCAATTATTCCTAGAGCTGGTTGAGGGCATACCAAAGTATCTTTCAAGCACTCAGCACATAGTGCGGCTTGACTAAATACAAATTAAACAAGCGAAGACTGCGATAATTTATATGGAATATCGTGATGTATCCCACTAGAGAGAGATAATGTCTAGTTCCAGTTCCAAAAGCTCCGCTGCCAGAAGCGACTTTAGCGAGTCAGTCGTCCTTGAACAAGACTTGTTCTCTTCCATCGATGGGCACACCACTTTTGTTGAATACTCCACTATGAGTGTACCGGCGAAGAGATACGTAGGAGACATCATATTATTCCTTCCAAATTCAATCGATTCTTCTTCTCCAAATCTATAATTCAATCCTTAGCTACCAGTAAATTGATTAATTACAATTTAACATGTAAAATCAAACTACTCATTTACATGCTAAACCAAAATGGCAGAAAAGTGTTTTTGTCTGGATCAAGGGCTTACGGAAGTTTTAGGCAACGAAAGGTCTACGGAAGGGTTGCTATCTATCACCTCTATTTTTAAAATATATTTAAACAAAGCCTTGCAAAACTGGACGAAAAAAATCAAGTATATGGGACTGCAAATTGACGAACGTAATTTCTGTTTCTGCCTTCTTAAAACTTTAAAAATATGGCAGCTGCTTTCTTCGAATTAGGAAGACACAAACAGAAATTGCAAAGGATAATAAACCGAAACGACGTGAAGAACAGAGAACAGTGTAGTTTGAATTATTCACCAACATCTACAAGAAACGACAATAATTTATAAGTCACAAGACAAATAACTTTAAGGTCTTGGCCTGGTGAAAAGACCAAAAATGGAAGCAAATAGCAGTCATACTTTTAAGGATTTTATGGAGACACAAATCGGGACTGCAACGGAGAGAAACTGACAAGCCCTTTTGACACGTGATGCTGGTTTAGTTATAATAAACCAAAACGTCGCGAAGAAGAGTCTAGTTCAAATTATAGAGCGACATCCACCAAAAACAGCATTATTTATCACATACTGACCAATTCGTAATCCAAGGCCCCCCTTATGAGTCTTAAAAACAATTATTAAATAATCAACGTAATTGTAACATGACAATATTAAACAAATTACAGAAGAACTAACTATGGTTATAATTCATTTTCGTTCAATAAGATTTAAGCTCAAGTTGCTTCAACCCATACCTCCTTTCATTAGCAGAACAAAGGATATATATCCGTCAGATACTTCCAAAATTCCAGAGAGCAAAGCAGAGAAAGCAAATTTTTCTGCTCCTCTGTTCTTCATTTCATAATTTATAAAAATTCTATTCCAATTTACGCTCATATAATGCAGAAGAATCACCATGTTTATTTGAATGACATGGATATAAATAATAGTGTCAGATAAAGGGAAGGGATTCAAATCAATCACTTTGTATCTGAGTGTTTGTGATAGACATACATTTTTTCATTAAAACCAAGTCAAACAACCGACAATGGAAACAGGCTTCTACAAAATGGAAAATCTAAATGGATGTTCACGAAAATGCAGGCCGATAGCAGTTAATTAATCCTTTTAATCTATTGGTTAGCGGAACAGAACTTCAGTTTCAAAATAAGCTAAGCAAAATACAGCGCTGTACAAAAACCATCAAATTAATTTTACGAATGGATAACGTTGTATAATGCATCCCTTATAACATTTCATCGCCAATCTGTTCAAATTCTGGTATTTGCCTGCCTATCAGCATCAATATCCAGTTATTTTAGGGTGCCCCTATATTTGTTATAAAAATTTAATCAATTCAACTGCTTATAACTACCAAATTACATAAAAATATGTACGCGCATAGTTCAAATGCAATACGATGGATACATGGGTGTTAATTCAATAAAGGTGAAATTATTGAAAAAATAAAAAAAATAGAAACTACCAGGTGGAACGAGATGTCCATGGTATCCAAAGTTACCAGGAGGGGAGGGTTGTTCGCACTTGTTGAGGCGCAAAGCTGGAGAGTGCCCTAGGATACCCAGTCCATTTCTGGTGACATCCAATCTCCAGACGGGAACCTACGGTGGGTTAAGGTTCCACAAGACTAGTTCCCTCATGGCCAGAGTGTTACCCAGCACATGGTGAAGGAAAGACAATTACTTCAAAAGAACCTTTTTACTCAGACATAACAATAAAGATAACAGTTAACACACCACGATAGTTACAAATAGGGGCTATAATTAATTACAGACAAACCCTATTCCAAACATTATGCATATACCCATACAGCACTAGACATTCTCAAATCTTCTATTTGATCCATGAATATTCAGCAGAATTATAGATTATTTGTTACTTGTCTTGATTATTCTAGAATACTGAAATAATGTCCCCTACAGAATATTCGAAATTGTCAGTCAGAGGGAAATGCAGCATTTATTATATTACGAGTGACCGAATGCATGGAAGACTCCATAAACCAAATGTCTGGGTACCATGATCGCCAGGCAGATGAGGGTAACATCGACGTACAAGAGATGTAAATCTGGAGAACTGAAGACCGCTGCGCTGCCAGATCCGTCACCAAGTATACAAAATTTAATGTTTCATTATTATCGGCCAATACCTTTATACAAGTTGTTACTTTCAAGGGTGGCCTTTATTTGTACTGGTACTTGTATAAATAAATAATAATAATAATAATAATCCACTTGGGATAATCAGTCATTGTTCGTTTAACTTCCTAATTATTCCAGGATATTCCAGTAATATGCTTCTGGTAATACTATTATAATCATCTATTTAGATGTATGTGGATAATGAATTTATGGTTCTTGGGTTTTTAGGCTGGCGTCGTTTAGTGTTAAAGCTTGACGTTTCGCCACCTCGAGTAGATGGCATCTTCAAAAGCTATTTCATTTCGGCGACTCCCAAACTACTGATGGCTGGTGGATCTGCACCTGTATTTATACCTACTAATGGTGACGTGGCCCAACCAGGGCCTATTGAAATTATTATGATGTTTCTGTATTTCGATGGCTTCTCTGTGACGTCTGGCATGGTATGCAGACGTTGCGGCAAGAACACTCCCACATGTGCGTGGTATGCGATAAACCCTCGGTGTTGTGAGTGGATCTCTTTTATCCTTCACCGTTCTCAAATATTCCTATATCTTTCTTGTGGGCTTGTAGATGGTATTGACTTTTTCCTTTCATAACATTTTTACTATTTTGTCTGTTATTCCAGGCACATAGGGTAGAAAAGCTTTTGCTATCGGTTTAGGTTGTGGTTTTGCCCTATTTCTTCTCATTGTTCTTGTTATTTCCTTTTCTGTGTAACCATTAGCCTTAAGAGCATTCTTTAGATGTTCCAGTTCGGTGTTGAGTTCTTCTTATTGGCACACTTTTCTAGTCCGTTCTGTCAAAGTTCTTATAATTCCGTACTTCTGAGATGGGTGGTGGTTTGATTCTTTATGTAAGTACCGGTCAGTATGAGTTGGCTTTCTATATACCTTGTGTCCCAATGTAACTCCTTTTCTTGTTAGAAGAACATTTTCTGTTTTCTTCTACCTCCATGGTGAACTTGATGTATTCATGCACGCTGTTCAGGTGTTCTAGAAATTCTTCTAGCTTTTCTCTTCCGTGATTCCAAATGAGGAACGTATCGTCCACGTATCTGAGCCATATCTGGGGCTTGTACTGGACGATGGCCGCGAAAGCCTTACACAGTAGTATGTAGATATTTTATGAAGAATATTCTAGCTATATCCATAGAATAAACTTTTCTGAATGTAGGCAAATATTTTATATGAGGTATTTATATGGGTTTATTTCAAAAAGTTAGTCCTTACGTCCTTAGCCATTATACCAGCTATACGGATTGCCGACACATTAACTAACTAATATTAGTACAGCGCACAGCGCGAATAAATAAATAAAATAAAAAACATTATGGTTCTTCCGATAAGCTATGCTGTATGGTCCTCAATGTCCGCAACTTCTAACTCAGTAAACAAATGTCATATAGTTCGGACGTATTATACCAGAAGTGGTTTCGGGTTAAAAATCATACAACATCTAAAAAAATACAAATTAAACTGCATTCAGTGAAGAAAAGGAGTAAAAAATTATTTCAAACCCATATTATGGGGCTTTACTCGGATAAATCGAACTTAATTTTTCTGTTTATAATAACATCACTGCTCTCAGTATGCAGTTTTGTAGACGGTGTGCTTATACCCCTTGACCATACAGTAAAAATTTACATACATTGTGCATGGTTACTCCGTTTGTTCGGTGGATAAGGTATAGTAATGACACTTTCCACTAATTATAGAAAAAAACACTTTTACGCATAATTTGTAATGAAATAGTTGGTTTAAGACGAAGCAAGTAAGCAGAGCCCTGATAAATTGTATTTTCTATATAAAAGGGGCGCCGACTGTAAAAAGCACAGGTATACTGACCTTTGGTGAGAGATAGCGACCTTAACATTTACTTGATATAACATTTCGCACCTTCAGTACGTTGTGAACTGATACAAGTAGAAACTAAGTATAGGTATATAGTACTTTTTATTAGCAGCAAAGCTACTGCCTGAGTTGTATTGACCAGTAAACTCCATCAAAGCAAAGGGGCAACAACAAACGGGAGAGAGAAAAAACTCTGCAGAAGCCCTGGAAAATGCATTATCGCTATGTTTCAACGTCAGCTAATATTATTTTTAGCGAAACGGACGCTCAAAAGGAAAAAGAAATGCTTGGCATTGTTTTGATGTCATGCTTTTAAAACTCCACGGCGCCGGCGTCCATAAGCGCAGATAGGCCCTGTTTTTGGAGGAGGTAGGGGCGCTCTTCAAGCGTATTTTCATTCTGCTTCTTCAGGTGCTCTCTTCATTTCGAACAATCCTAATTTTTGACACTAGCCGATTTAAACAGTTAGCTATTGGAGCAGCCATGCCAGTCTTTTGACGGGGAATGGCTTTTTCTTCCTAGGCACTTTTTCTTGCGACCTTCCTCTCTATAATGAGTCGCAGCAAGTGATATGCGGTTAGCTTACATAGATGCAAAAAGAGTAAGACGACTTGATTTTGACGATTTAAATTCGATGCTGAACTATAAAACTTTCAATTTATGTAAATATCAAATACCTTTTTTTGTGTTGGTAGCATTAGAAAATTTATTATTTCTTTAGTTTAATATAAGTTCCCCTTTAACTAGTACACCTCAAGAAACCAGTCGTATCAATTGGTTTGTCCCTCAGAGTAACAACTGAACACAGAGGTAGTAAACAAACCACTTCAGCATGGTGTACTCAAAGCCATCATCTTTGACACTTCAGGCTCCAAACATTGATCAGCTGTGACCTCGCAGTGGCAGTTCAAATTATAAGCAATGCTGTTATAAACACTGCACGTTTTGAGTTCCATCTCTACTATAGCACAGCAAGTCCGTAAAGCTTCACTACAGGTACCAACAAATAGCAAATTCGATTTTACTGGCCAAGCATAAACGACGCACAAACAAAACAAACGTGACAGTCGAGCTTCTACCGTGAATAAGTCGCACGAAAATTATGTCGGCGTTGCCAGCTCCTCAAAATTTATGTAAGACTTCAGAATTTGCGGTTATGATGAAGAAATATGCAGTAACGCAGTAAAGGTCAACATATCTATTGATTTTGCTGTAATCATTCCTGAACCATCAAAATACCGTCTTTTTTAACGTAGAATGGAATATTTCTAAATACTATACAATTAAGACGATAGTAAACAATTGTGATTGCCGTATCTGGTGGCAGTGGCGGCTGGTGAGGTAGTGCCACAGTGCCATGGCACTACCTTAATTTTCAACAAAAACATATTTATCTATCTCTTAAACTTTTCTTATTCTATGTTAGTTTCCAACGACTTTTTCTGTTTTGTATGAAATGGCGGCTCAGCGCATAAATGCTTGCACAGGCAACACGTGGCATCGTCGCAACTCACATGATGAGAGCTGAAGACGCACCGAAACGGCGAGATGGCAACAGCCTACCGTGCCATTTCTTACAAGGCACACACAGAGTGAGAGAGGCCTTATCACAAACGCTTACGAGTGACAGAGAAATCGCTATGCTGGACGTTTGGATAAATTTTAAATACGAAAATTCGAAGTAGATCGTGCCAGGCACATTACCGATATTTCCATTCATGGTTCACTATTTTTGTTTTGTTTCAGCAGTTTCGATATGTTTATGTTTGATGCTGATGTCGGCTTTTCTCGTTAAAGGTTTGAAATTTAGATCTTACTAGTTTGAGTGTTGAGTGAGTTGTGCGCTGATTTCGGATCGGTATCTCTTTTGTGTTTAATTAAAACACGAAAATGAATAAAATTGGCGCATTAATAAACTCATTTAGTAATCTTTCGCTGGAAGAAAAATTGAAAAACTTATTTGTAATGGACAGAAATCGCGTTGTCATAAATTTAATAAAACTATTTATGATGAAAACAATTGGATAAGCTACTGGAGAGAAGTTAACAAACTGTTTTGTTTTGTGTGTGTTCTATTTGGTGGCGATGACACTTGGGCGAAAAAAGGCACGGTTGATCTTATTCATATATGGGAGAAACTGAAGACCTACGAAAAATCTAAAGTGCATATGAATAATGTTTTCAGTTTATCGATGCTTGGTAAGACGAACATAAAGTTATCGTTATCGTTATCGGCTTATCGTCTAGTTATAAGTACTTTTCTCAATTTTATATCGGTTTGAAATGTTGGCTGTCATTCTGGCACTACCTCTCTAAGTTGGCACGGGCCGCCACTGTCTGGTGGTCAATATGACAACGTAGAAAAAGATGTCGGCCTATTAGACTTAGTTGTTTACTACCTCTATGTTCAGTTGTTACTTTGACGTTTGTCCATACTTTATTAAACCCTTTGATAGGCTACTTTGAGCTTGTAGTGAATTTGGTTAGAATTGCAATAGCCACGGAACCGACTTATAACATACTCCATGCTATGAGGACCTCAGAATAACAAATCTGAAAATGCAAATGATGATCGTAGGAAAAACGGGCAGCGCTCCTCCTAAAGCCGTTTTTGTTGGTACCACCAGTATTTCCTTTTACTTTAACAGACTTTTTTAAAGGCCGTATGCGATTCTTCGTGTACATCAAGTTACGATTACTGCACAGAGAGTCAATGAATCCATGTTTGATGTTACCCTCCTTTTTTTTCATATAACTGAGCAGACCGCGTAGGCAGAGCCTAAATACCAGAGTACCGCGGCTGCTGTGAAAGGGTTATGTTAGGGGAAGTTTGTTAATGCGAGATTTGACTGGGCCAATACCCACAGACCCCTGTGCTTTATATCAATAAACAGTAATTATGAGTTTATGAATCTGGTCATTAATACTACAATAGTTAGGTAGTTATTTGTATATACAGTAGTTATTTGTAATAGTAATTTCATTGATCATTAATCTGAGGCTTACCACCCTCAACTCAAGTGCGCTTGAGAAATGTTCATTGAAACAAGGTATACCGTTTATTATATTTTATGTTTGCTGCTCATAGATCATGGTAACAAAATCATTGTTATACACAAGGTACTAATTTCTTTATGCTTTGTGTTCAAAGCTTAATGTTTGTTCTTTCATTGACTTATTGCATCACAAATGTATGATCAGACATCATTGTAGCTATCACTGATTCGTACAATCAATTAAATCAATTAAAATTGACTGCGACGACTCAATGGTTCAATATACAAGATATTTTTTTGTGGAGCATTCAAGATTATTAGAATGCGGGAAATCAGAAAATTTAAGGTGAGATGGAAAAGAAGGTAATATGCCAGCTGCTCCTCCAATAGCGAAAATAGTTATATAATAGAAGAATTGTAGAATAGTTCAATTAGAATTGAGGGAAGTCTCCAAAAATCCTCTTTATATTCTTTTTATATTCTTCTGAAGTTGGCGTCAGTCGAGTAATTCTTGTTTAGATTTGTATAAGGTTTTTATTGCATTCAGTGTATGTGCCACACATGTGCATAGACACGATTGGCAAGATTGGACCTGGAGTGCGAAATCTCCAATACAACTAACAGAGAAGGTACATACGGGCAAATCTATCAGTTAAAAAGAGACACCTAACCCCTCATACATCCTATATCCCCACTACATTAACATCCAGCGCAGTAAGAAAACAGTTCCAGTGGAACGCACTGATGGCGCCTTACTTAAAGCGAGTATCTGATGTTGTCAGGTTATAAGTATGCCTGTAGCTAGCTTTTGGCATGAAAATCGCCAGAAATGGTGACTTGGCTGTTATGAATGTCAAAATTGTCAAAACTAAAAAGTTCACTATGAAATATTCTGTGGGCGAGGGTGACCTCTGACCTACGGAACCGCAAAATATGTCAAACTGAAATTTTCTTATGATTAGCCTGTGGTCAAGATTATATTAATTGTAAAAACTAAGAGCTATTGTGATTCTCTTGGACGCCTAGACCGCTTAAAAGGCGCTGGACTTCGAGGAGATTATATCAAAACTGGTACGGGACTACTTCAACACCCTCAGATTACTAGCTTCATAAACCGCTATACATCTCAGTGGGGTATCAGACTACGATGGCAATGAGTGTTGAAAATACATAAACATTTTTACGTGTTTGCTTTTTTTACTCGAATAAAAAAGATTTCAGTATTAACTGTATGTGTATATGATTGGAATTAAAACAACTTCCCAGTGAGATTAATTTATTTTAAAAGTTATAAGGGTTATTAAAATTTGATTTCGAATCAACTCCAGCTTTTCCAAATAACGTTTATTTTCAAATATTGAGGCGCTTTTTGGACCACCAGAAATAAATTTCGTGGCTACATTATTTTGAGCATGCGGAGTAATAAGATATAGGTAAATGATGCCCAATAACCAAAACGAAGGTCAACTAAAATTTTACTGGCCTGCTCTCTCTTCTTGAAGAGTAATTATGGTCAAAGGGTCAATTAAAAAAGAATCGGCTATATTGCCGCTCCATGGTCGGAAATTCGGTTTTGGAATCGCCACTTAGGCGGAAAAATGCCACACCTGGAACGCGTGTGTTCTAAAGAATTGAAGTGGGAGGTAAGAGGTAGTGTTCTCTGTTCAACCCTGTTCTAGATCCTGACTTATCAATCGTGTAAACATTTTCTGCAAATTTAAATATCAACTACTTGATAGTGGGGCAAGTTATGTCTGAATTGCTCTACTAACTGCGCCTCTGTACTCCAACATCACATCGATGCGCTCCAAGGAATTACCAGCTTTTTCCTTTCTCTTTTCCTACATACATTTCGGCTTTTTTCCCAACAGATGTTCTTTTGCATCAGTCAGGATTTGAAGGTTTAATTAACTGCCATTGATCTGCGATCCATTTTAAATTTTCCATTATGTAGAGCGCCCTGTTCCATTGTACGTTGTTTGGAACCGGCACAAAAGTAATTGCTTTTCCAGTTTTCCTTTCCTTTTTTCGTCCAATGGAATTTTGGCAATAAGAGGACATAAGTTATAATAACGTGATATGTGACGGTATATTTAATAATAGCAGTGGCGTGCGGTGACATTTATAAGCGGGGAAGCGATTCAATGAAAAAACCCTTTACGATTTAAAAAAAAATACCTTTAGAAATTGTGAGGCCAATTCAATTGTTCCATTAAAATTCTGTCGAAAATTGTCAAACAAACAGTAACATACACACAAAGTTATAATAGGACACGAGATATGCACCTATCTGTATTTGAGGTGCAAATTTGTACACGAGGTGTGTGATGCTATTTATGACAGTCTGAAATATTATACAAAGGTAGGTATGTATTTTTCAAATACTTTTTTTTGAAAAAAGTTATAATATACAAAGCACGTTAAATGTTAGTTGGACAAAGCTTGTCTTATGATGTCTGGTTGTGAAACATAGTCCCCACCTCATTCTGCATAGTTTCTAATTGTTGATCCATGGCTACAATCCCCAGACTGCCTGTAAGAATATATAGGAGACCCCAGTGGCGTAGAGACAGAAACAGAACTAGTACTTGCAGATGTATCGTACTGAAAACTTTGGAGGTCCTGAAGTTTAGAACTCGTTAAAATAGACTGTATGCGTTCCTGCGCTTTTACCGCGGATAAAGGAATCATTAACTGTGCAGAACCACTACGACCAAAAACTACATATTAATTTTAATCGGCAGGTTAATATGTCACAGTGTAGCTTAACTTTTTTGAGATCGTTAACTACTGCAGTAGCCTGTCTCATTTTGACGTAACTCTGAGTTTTTTCGGTGGTGGTCCTATTAAGCATTTAGTTGTTGGTGTTATAATTTCTTCTCGATTTTGGTCTTCATCAACTGGTTCGCGTTAAATCTAAAATGAAGAACAATGTAGGATAGTAGCCAAATTAAAATACTTTTAGGTCATAATACAACAACCAGTAAATTTCATAGGAGTATGCATGATGTCATTGATGTTGTTGATGTCACTTTAGTTTTAAATTTGGCTGTAACTGCTAAATCTTGATAACTGCTCTGTATATTTCAGGTGCCTGAATCCCAAGAAGAATGGAACGTGATAGAAATGGGATTTCATCAAAAACACAACTTTTGGCGAAGTAGTTCTTAAAACTTATACCAAGTAGTTTGTTAGATGAAGAGGATACAGATAGCGGTCAGATTCGGCTAGGTTCTTGGAGAAATGACATGAATACACCTCTGCCGTCAGTAAGAACCTTAGGAAGTTATTATTCTTCAAGACTCGCAAGAGAACTGCGAGATCGAATCTGCCAGTATTTTGTTGGTGAAGGTGCGGTCTCATGGCAGCAACGGATGGTTTTTTTATGGTACTCTTGTAATAATATATTAGCAATGCTATATGCATATGTGTAACACAATTATATCGAAATTATCTTGTGTAGGCCTTTTATGACTTTCTACAGTCCGTAAAAATGCATACATTTCCTTAAACCGTTTAACACTGGGTAGGTACATAGATATGCTCAGATCCTGCTCCCGACTTCATGGAATCCCTTATTTTCCGTTTTTCTTGCGAATGCCTGCATCTTATTTTTAATTTCAGGTGCTCCAAATTCTTATTTTTCCATGATGTCCTCAATTTCCTTATAGGCTGAGTCCCGAGCTTGTCTGTTTTTATAAATGGCAGCCCTTGTATACCATAGGCATCGCCTTTCCCAATGTTCTTCAAGAACTTGAATGTTGTCGCTTCATTCCAATGCGACATTTTTACAACCCGGTACCCAAAAATAGAAATAATTCCTACAGGCCATACTAATGAACTTTACTAAATCGACCTGTTTAGTCGGCGCCTTAGTTGCTAGAAATCAGAGGTAGGAGAAGATACTTGCTCAAGTAAATAGAAATTATTTCTATTTACTTAACTAAACAGTTCACTAAATCATGTACTTGAGCAATTACTAAATCAAGTTGTATACACCACACAAGTAGCTAGATTTAGTTACTTGATTGAGTAACCTGCTTAAGCTACTTGACTCGTGTAACTGAGTCTTGACCCACATCCACCTCAAGCATTGTGATATCCTTAACGTCACTTTGGGTAGGGTGAAAACCAATTTCTTTTCTGGTCGTGGAAGAAAATAAATTACGTTGCATAAACAATTTTATGTCCCGCTGTATACAGCTCCAGAGCATTCAAAAATACTTTCTAGAAACAAACTACAAAGCCAACATTATTTTATTTATATTCTTCTCAGAACTTATTTATAACAGAAAAGCCTTGACGTCAAGTAACATGCAGTAATCAGATGTCCGAAACTTTTATCACGTTTCTTACTAATCAAGTCAGCTCTGTCGGACTTATATATGGTTTCTGTTCTGCTGACGCCGAAACTCGAAGGAAGAATTGGGGATTAGGAGCAGTTACGGTTTTTCTTGGGGAGAGGCATCTATAACATTAGCGGTAAAAGGTTAGTTACGGCTGCATTCGAAGAGAGTTGAGGGCAGATACTTTTGCTGATTAAAATAGACACTTTGTCGATGAAAAAGCATGATCGAATTAGTAATACTGTTGGAAAAAAATAACTCATACATCATACTTTATTTCTGACTTTACATCGATTATGCTTTCTTTTCTCTGCCGGCATAGTCTCACTGTTAATATTGGTTAAGCACCTAGAGAAACGATTGACAGATTCAAGAGGAGTACATAGTATCTTTCAGCAATAACAAATTTAACTTATAATCTATGTGTGTAGACTTTATCAATATCGTTAGCTTCGGTCATGAAAAACCTACAAAAATTTGAGGATTTAACGAGAGCGTCCAAAAAATGAGATGAAGATATATTGTAACTAAATCATCTAGAACTGATATCCTAACGTATACCGCAAGGGCGTAGCTAGGATTTCATTTGGGAGGAAGGGGCAGGCAGGGGTATTAATAACAGCAAGAGCGTAGCAAAGGGGGGATTGGGGATCACCCTCCATGAAGAATCCTTTTGACACTTTTAAATAAGTGTGTAAGCTAATTTCAGTAATAGTTGATATTGACAGGGGCCAGAAGGAGCCGTTATTTGTATTTCAAAGAGCTTTTTTTACTTGCTCTTCAAAGTGTTGACAGTTCAGTCCAAAGGTTGCACCGAACAAAAACATTTATTATGGAAAACAGTTATTTTTTACGTTCACAGAAAATTTTGAGGTTCTTTGCAAAACCGTTTCAATAGTTGACCTGCAATTTTATCTCAATTTTTATGTACCAACTTTTTGTGTACACGGAAAAGTAGAAACGAATATGTCTGCTTCCCTTAAGATCTAGTTCCCTAAGGTTTTTTCTTGTTACATCTTTGTTCCGCCACAGGTTATACCATAGTTCGGCTTTGTTGTTAAAAGCTTCCAAATGGTGGTATTGGCAAAACATTTTTGATTTCTTTTTTAATATCAATCAGTGACATATTCAACATTATACTAGGATGTAGTCACGGACATCAAACCAAAAGTAGGCAAATTTTTATCAGCAAAATGCCGCTCCAGTGTGCATATAAGATATAAGAGAATCTAAACAAAGAAGAAAAGTCGATTGCTTCCAAAAATATCCTGGAGACTCAGAGTTCTAATGGCAGTTACAATGCTGGCTGAACCGAATTACGATGACCCTTTATGATAGAAGTTGTTCTTTTGATATGATTTATGCGTGTGTCCATGTCGATAGTCTTTGAGTGTAACGCATTAATAACAGGTTCCAATATATGTTGGAGTGATGTTGCAGAACTTATAAGTTCTAATGGCAGTTACAATGCTGGCTGAACCGAATTATGATGCTCCTTTATGAGAGAAGTTATTCTTTGATAGGATTTATGCGTGTGTCCATGTCGATAGTCTTTGAGTGTAACGCATTAATATCAGGTTCCAATATGCCTGAACCTTTGCGTACCAAACCCACTCATATAATGAACTCACGTACAAGGTTAATCAACCACCTCCGCTCAACTTGACTATGGAACTCCTAGCTACACTTTTCGGTTCGATAGGATGACGTTACCCATAGCCTGCAGCTGCCCTCCCCTGCCCGTACCCGTCTACGCCCTTGGTATACCGGGTGTCCCAGAATTTCCTTGACACGTAATATTTTCGTAACAAAAATCGGTTCCAGCAAGAACTGAGTTGTAATTCTGAAGGTATTTATTATGGTCTATCATACCATGCACTCAAAACATTTTTTTGTACGTGATTCCCAAAATCTCACCACGAACTTTTTGTTTTGAAATACATCCCATAGCTTTTCCTACACAAATTATATCCCTACTTATTTAAAATCTGTTACATATATCGTATGCACACTTTTTTTTCATAAAATAAGCATAATATAAATAAAATAAGAACTTGTTTGACGCCTGATATTTCTGCAAAAGAAAAAAGGATAAAAACGAAAACTAACTGTGTTTTTAAAGGTACTTATTGACCTATCATGCCATGCTTTCGAAATAAATGCTTTTTTATTCTTTTTTGTCACAAAAATATTCTGCCTCTACCTATTTTATTTATCTTATGCTTATGACTTGAGAAGAAAAGTGGTTCTTGTCTGTTAAGAGAGCTATTGGGTGCCATTTGAAAAAAAAATTGGGGATAAGCTTTACAAAAAAAATATTTTGAAAGCATGGTATGATAGACCCTATAATACATTCAAAAATACCACTCAGTTTTCGTTTGAACTCTTGTTTACGAGATTTTTACCTATCAAGGAAATTCTGGAGCGCCCGGTTTAAGTGCAACTACAATTGTAAATAAATCAAAGCTAAGCACCAAGTAAACGATAAGTAAACTGGATTGTAACAACAAACTGAAATATTCAATTTGGATAAGTTATCGGCATCAACTTAAATGCATCAGACCTAATTAAATAGTTTACCAATATTCCTCAAAATGTAGTATGCAGAGTAGTTTCAAATGTTTGTCAGTTCTTTTTCAGAGTTGCTGAAACTCTGCTCAAGGATGAAATGAGTTATTATTGTTAAGAATCCAATGATAACTTATAACTCACTTATACTAGCTATAACTTATAACTAACTAGAACAAATACCTTGTCCTATATCGTCACGTGTGTTGCCCCAGATTAAACCTAAGCAATTACGAGTTCAAATTTCCCAATGTAAGACTTCTCTACAATCGTACCAAGGCTGAATGTAGACTTCGCATGCTATGAAATTGTCCGTCAGAAAACAGTGTAAGTAATTTGTTTGCTAAAAGAAGAACTAGCAGTTTATTAATGGGAGCAGAGCTGTCAACTGGAGCTGTGAGGTACACAGAATACGACGAAATACAGGATCTCTACAGCATAGAGCAAAAAAACAGTAATAAGTAAATGCTATGAAAATACATTGTACAGTTCTAGAATTATGAAAAAACAAAAAATTACAGCATTTTGCATACAATTAGCCATTTGTGCTCTTCAAGTATATTTTCTTGTGAAAGCTACGACAGTTTTTAATGTTCATCTACATGTAGGTTATCAATAATCATAGATGATTGTTAATGTTGATTCATGGGGTCGCAGAAATGGTCAAATGTAGCCTGCTTGCCCACCTTAGTCTACTAAATACTACATCACGTTCCACGCCACTGTCTATTTCAAAACCGTCACAAGTTTAACAGCCTCGAAACAAACGATAGTCGTGCAGCAAACGGCCGTCATCCCCCCGAAGGAAAAAACCATAATTCGCCCGACGAACCGGCAGTGGCAAAGACAATTCGGTCATCCGCGAAATACAACCAGATGGAGTAAACATACAGTGCAAGTGATGGGGGTTGACTAGGGGGTCGAAATGGGATTCTCAGTTTCACTTACCCCCTTGCTTCCCTGAAAAAGTCTTTGTTTGCACGCGTGACCTGTCGACCGTATTCGGGATACAGGGGTGTACGTATGAATGTCTGACTTTCTCTCTCTGCTGACAGATTTCACCATTGTAGTTCTTTATTGTAGTTAGATTCAGGGTAATCAAGTTTCGGTTTTGTAGAATCTTTAATAAAGTTCCTTTGTGTATACCCAAACATGTTTTAGGATTTTCCAATTTTTTTTTGTTCTACAGTGTGAGTCTGTGATACAGTAGCCATAGATAACATTAAGATCTACAGATTAAAACATTTTTGGTTGGTAATACACTTTTTGGGCGTTTCATGTGTACATAACGAAAATCCACGTCACTCATTTTCGTCGGTCTGTCTGTCCGTCTGTCTGTCTGTTGGGTGGAGTAATAAGCAAAAAACGAAAAATTTCAAATATTCACCAAACTTCGTTTTTAGGCGTTTTAGGGGTTCCTGATCTTTTTCTACTTTTTTTGGGTGGTGGTGAATTTGGGGTGATTGGAGAGTGAGGGGTTGTAAAACAGAAAAATTTGTTGTATTCATAATGGGCTGTCCAATGACCTGTGAATGAAAGACCTAGCGGCATAATACAATTTTTTAGGTCCATCCGAACATTGCCTTGCTTACAATAGAAACCAATGGACTTAGAATTTGTGATGTATACATCAGAGTGTTGTTTTAGATCGTTCTTTATTGCGTAACGCGAAAATTATCGAATGGATTTTAATGAAATTTTTACACAGTATTACAGCCAAGGCTAGAATGGAAAACGCGTATGTTTTGGAAAAATCGTGTCAGTTGCGGCTCAGCAATAATAAAAAACTAAAAATGTAAAAACAGCTCAAACTTTGTTTTTAGGCGTTATAGGGGTTCCTGATCATTTTTTACTTTTTTTGGGTGGGGGTGAAATTGGGGCGGTTAGGGGGTGGAGAGTTGTAAAACTCAAAAAGTATTCCATTCATAATAGTGTCCATTGTCCTGTGAAAGAAAGACCTAGCGGCATATTAGACGTTTGTTAGGTCCATCCGAACATTGCCTTGGCTATTACAGAAATCGAGGGACTTGATATTGGTAGGGGTAGGTATTGCCTTAGATTGTTCTGAATTTAGTAACATGGAAATTATGTAATTAATTTTAATGGAATTTAGACACAGTATTATTACCGCGGCAAAGATGAAAAATGCGTATGGTTTTCAAAAATGGTGTCAGTAGCGGCGTAGCAATAATAAAAAAGCTAATAATAGAAAAATAGCTCAAACTTCGTTTTTAAGCAATTTGGGGGTTCCTGATTGTGTCGTTTCGTCCAGTTGAAGCTGAATTGTGTCGTTTCAGTTCCTACGGAGAGATTTAGGAAACTATTTACTAGTTTTTGTGTTGGATGTTTTTTGGCGACAGGCGGGCGATGATTTGGTTGCAACTGTTATGTGTGGGAAGTACTGTGCCAATCAACTTGACTCCATTTTTTTATTTGAAATCATTATAACTTTAAAAGCATTGCATGCATTTTGTTGATTTAAACACGTTGTAATGACTAATAACAGGTGCTGCTTAACGAATAAAAAATTTCGCCAAAGAAAGTGAGCTTCAGAAAAACATGTATTTTAGAAATGCTAGAGCTTTTTTTGGATTAATTGTCGATTTCCAAGGAAATCACCCCCATAATTATGATTTCTTTGACTTGTACCATTGATCCGCATCCATAACTGTCTAGTAAAAAAAAATGTCATTCTGGGCGATAGCCTCCATCATATTTAATAAGGTAGTAATTCAACCGATTAACGAATTACCAAATTATTAAGTTAACACCACAGTGAAATATTTATACAAATTAGTTAATCGTACTACCTAATTTAACATATATTAAAGAGTTGAGCTTGTAAAGCGCTCGAGATGGCACATCTGGAAATTAAATAAAAAAATATACCTAAGTAACAAATTCATTGAAGAAGAATAAATTTGAAAAACTGGTTACCATATGATTTATTAAAGAACATGAGGTTATTTTATAGGGACCATATGGCTCTGTTTCACATAATGGGCCAATTGCATGTCCGAGGGTGCGCTACAAAAACTAATTCGATTTCCTTTTTGTTTGATTGTTCTTAACAATTGGTAAACATTCTTCTTCGCGCATTTTTTTCAATAACCCTTACATAGAGTAGAATAATAAGTTAATTAGTTGTAAAGTGAAAAAACGTCATTTCGGTAACTGTCCGTTTTATGAAATTTCGAATTCATTGCTCAATATCACGAAATATTTGCGAAGTTCATTTACCAAACCCTCAAAGCGTTGAGTATCACTCATATAATTTTTATTTTAAACGTTTCTGTGGATATTTGTTCCTAATTGTTTCATCTATTTTCGAATTAAACGTGTCCGGTAAGATATCCGTCATTTCGGTATCGTTAAGTGTATAGAGCGCCATCTACTTATTATTGAGCTAAAACCGAGTGCACATTATCACAAACAGTTGGGCGGTAGTGTTTATCGTTAGATGCGTGGTAAGTTTTCGCTTGAAACATACAGTTTTTTGCCAATTACTACTTTTGTTTCGAATTTTGGATGCGTACACTTATTAGTAGTCAGTTCGGTAACACCAATAAATAAATTATAATACGGTTTTAATGAGTATATTTTTAATTATTTGTTTAGGTATATAGGTAGTTATTCTAACCTCAAATTTTGTGTTTCTAGTCTTCGATAAAGACGGCGCTGTGTGTAATTTAGTTTAATTTCGTCATTTCGGTAACAAATACAGTAGCACTATATTGTTACCGAAATGATTCGTTGGTTACCGAAATGACTAATGAGAAATTACTTCTTTAATAATACAGGACAGAATGGATGATGCCGAGAAGCCTAATGAACTAAAAAAGAAGCTGAAGAGGTACAGGGAACAGGCATACGAGAACAAATTAGTTAAAAAACGAACCCTAAAAGAAAAAAGAAAGGCAGAACAAAAGCACAAGAATAAAACTAAGGAAGATTTTGAACAAGTTTTGAAAGGCGATTATCGAAAAAAAAACAGCAAGAAATAACAATGCTCCTTCATGTGAAGAGCAAAAAGAGATATGTTGTACCAAAATAATCATAAGAAAACCAGAGAGTAATGAGACTAAATCCCAAAAGCTAAAGACAACTAAGAATGGAATTGATAAAGCTACGTTCCAAAATAATAATAAAGTGGATAATAGTTTCAAGATTAAATTGAATAAAAAAGAACAGAGACGTAGCAAAGTCCAACAGAAATCTGTTAGCAAGAAAAAAACAAATTCTGAACAAACTACTAACCAAAGAAGGGAAGACTTAAGAAAAAGGGTTGCAAAATACAGATCAAAGATGACCGAAGGACAGCTGATAGAAAAAAGAAGAAAGGATAGAGAAAGGTATAAACTTAAAAAAGAAAAAGGACTAACAGCAGACATTAATAAAATGTCTACAAAAAAGAAGAAACAAATATGCAAGAAATGGACAGAAGCTAGTTCAAGTTATCGAAAAAGAAAACGGTTACAGCAAAAAACAGAAAACTTCCTTGGAGAAAATTCCCCGCCCATAAGCGACATTGAGGTAGAAACACATCAAGACGATGCTGTCGTAAATGACAACTTACCTAAGAATGTGAATGAAACCAGAGATGTTGCAACAATCGAAGAAAAAAAATCTGATCAGAAAAGTACAGGACGAAAAAAAGTTAGAAAAGATAGAGCAAGTTGTTATAGGAAACATACGATTATTTTTCTTTCTGACGTATGCACCGTTATTTTATATATTTTTAAATTGAAATTAATGAAATAAAATATATTTTTGGTAACATGGTTATATTTGCTACGAAACCCCAATTTTGAGTTTCAAAAATCATTTCGGTAACATTTTATCATTTCGGTAACATTCTAAAAGAGTGGAATTTTCTTCAGTATTTAATTTTTTATTTTACTTTAACTGTCATTTTAGCTAAAACATTACTTTCCTCTAATAAAATATTTTCATAAGGTATTGAGCTGAGCATTTATTCAACTGTTAGCGAAAAATTAAAGTTTTAAAATAAGAGCTGCGGCCAAAGTTATCTAATATCATTTTAAATATCTCATTAGTAACTGAAAAACTACACTGTTTTGACAAAAAAAATTAGCTCTGGTTCTAAAATACGTCTTATAAGTATTAACCTGTTAAACGTATTCGTATTCAAGATTTTTTGTCAGTTATTCGACGTTACCGAAATGACAGTTTTTTGTTGTCTATCGTGAAAAAAAGTTAATTCACGCAAATATACTAATAATTTTGCATTGCTAGTTAAATGTAAGGCAAGATGAACATTTAGCTTTCCGGAAATATTCTAAAAATTTAAATCGGATAACTTTTATTTTTTTCCCTCTTTTGAGTTCGATTTGTCCCATTATATGAAACATAGCCATATTGACGTAACAACCATGTGGTAATTGTAATAGCTGTTATACACATAAGCAGAAATAGATTACTTAGCAAATAAATCCTTAAACACCAAATAGATAGATAAAATTATATACTATACAATTTATATTGTATAATAACCTATAACATAACTCCATCGCTAGGATCATGTGTATTAAGGGTCAACTCGCGAAATACCTCACCAAGAGATCAAACAGCTAGGTCGGAGAATTATCATGATAGCTGAGAGGCCTGTACAAAGATATTAAGGATGACTGGCATAGTATCCACTTTTTTGAATTAGCTAAGTATGGAAGGCCAACTCACGATGCACTTCGAGTCTATATTATATGTTTTTATGTTCCAGAAATTCAAGAATTAAATAGCCAAACCACTAACGATATAAATGTGTATATATAATATATATAAAATATAAATAAATGAATAATATAAATCGATAAATAAATACAACTGCCGGAAGATAAGGTTACCTAGGCTGTTGCACAATTACAATATTTTTTCACTGTACGTGATATACCTTGGTACTATGCAAAGTGATATTTCGACAAAAAAAATCCTGATAAAAGCGGAAACGGACGGAATTTCGAGCTGGTATAAAACAGACATTATACGCAATTTCGTACTTTATTTTCAATGTTTAACGAACACCCTATATTATTGTGGCGCTCATCAGACTATTTAGGAAATAGCATCTGACGGGTGATGATTTTTTTTATCTTAAACACGGTTGGATTTCCGCTTTCCCTTATTATATTCACCTTTATGGCATCGCATTTGCGTTGCATGCTTAACTGCATTCTGGGATTAGTACTTTCGAATTACACAATTTTCTCACCTTGACAGTATACTCTTAAAAAACTTCAAATTAAGTGACTTAATAGACACGGCAATATTATCCTCTTCGGTGCTACTGAATAAAAAGTGGTGTAAACATCCAGGGTATTTACTGTGCCCCTCGTTTGCGATGTGTCATCGAAGTTTCTAGACTCCTATTCTTGACAAGCTGCATCTTCGCTCCACCTCGCTGTTGTGATGCACCGGAACGTGAATAGAACCTTTCACGGTAAAAATGCACGCCCCAAAATTCCGTCGGACGAGCTCGTCCAGAAGGGTGGTGGTGGCAGGACAGGGGTAGACAAGCCGCTCAAGACGTGTCCAGCATGAAACGGTGCTCGCAATCAGCGGATACCGTGACGGCAATATCAAAGGGTTCGCTCATGAGGGGCTGGGATCATCCCCAATACGGAATGACATATGAGACGTGACCGTTGGGCACCGGAAGTCTCCGCACACTTTGTACTCAAAAATAACATCAAAAAATGAAGTTAAGTTAATTGACTCAGTACTTCCCACACATTACTGTGATACCAGTTTATTATTTTCCCATAGCATGAAGCAATGTTCGGATGGACCTAAAAAGGTGATTTATGTCGCTAGGTCTTCCTTCACAGGCTACTGGACAGCCTATTATGAATACAACAAATTTTTTAGCTTTTCAACCCCCCACCCCCCAACCACCCCAATTTCACTCCCACCCAAAAAAAACGCAGAAAATGAACAGGAACCTCTAAAACGCTTAAAAACGAAGTTTGAGCTGTTCTTATATTTTTAGTTTTTTATCATTTCTGCGCCGCCACTGGCACAACTTATAAAAACCATAAACGTTTTCTATCCTCGCCATGGTGGTGATACTGTGTCAAAATTCCATTAAAATCAATTTAACCGTTTTTTCGTTACACAATATAGAACGATCTAAAGCAATACTCGTATGTTTACATACATATACATACATATGTTCTTTGGTTTCTGTAATAGGTAAGGCAATGTTCGGATGGACCTAAAAAAGTTATTTAATTGTCACTAGGTTTTCCTTCACAGGTCAATGGACAGTCTATTATGGAAGCAACAAATTTTTCAATTTTACAACCCCCAGCCCCCAACCACCCCAATTTCACCCCCACCAAAAAAAAAAAAATAGAAAATGATCAGGAACCCCTAAAACGCCTAAAAACGAAGTTTGAGCAATATACAATTTTTTTTGTTTTTTGCTAATTAGTCCGCCGCCCATGCACCTAGTTTCAAAATTGCAGGAACATTACCTACTACGACCCCACAGCATATCGCTGCCCAAATTTCATCACAATCCATGCAGCGGTTGCTGAGATCACGTGGCTAGAAAAACGCGTACAGACAGACCGACAGACAGACAGACCGACGGAAATTAGTAACGTGGATTTTCGTTATGGAGACATCATAAAACGTCCAAAAAACGTACTATCTCAAAATCGAAAATTTTTGCGATCACAATACTCCCCTCACCTATCGGTGTGCGAAGTAAAATGATATGATAATATAATAATTACGATTGATACAGATACATTTTCAATTTGCGATCACAAAGAACCTGAAGTTCTTGAAACAGGTTGCTGTTTGTAAGTGTTTCGGAGCAAAATGATAACAGCCACAACGCCACCCGACCAATTGATATCTGAACAGTGAAAATGGCAGATAATCAATTTGTGCGAATGGTAAACGTAACTAAACAGATGAAAATACCACTGTGCTGTTCCAAAATGCTTATTAAATTCAATATAAAGAAAACTATCAAAAGAATTATATACTTCTGGTTTACCACAGGCCAGTTGATCTCAGATCAGAGCCAATAAAATAATTAAAAAGAAACGTATATTTTGGTTGAGTATGGTAATATATAGCAAAATTTGGGAAAAATTTTCAATTTTATATGTTTATATTTTTTTATTCTCTAGCATAATAAAAAACGTTTTTTATCGGATGGATCCTCACACAGACACCTCAATTTTAGAAATGTGCAAACTGGGTTGAACAAGCAGGCGTCACGGCAATGTTGCTCCGAATTAGTTGTGAGCTTGGACAGAGACATGACTACAGGCAAGCAAACAAGCTTATTAGCAGGTCCGCTATGGCGTAACAACTACACTGGACTCACTCTAAATCACCACCTCTGAGATAAGCGAGATTATTCAGTGTTCACCATAAAGCTGAAGCAATGTTGCTCGGAGTAGTAAACCATAATAAATGTTACATAAATAACCGTTATTCACAGTTATGTAAGCGTGAGAGCTTATTGGATAGGCGACAGAGAGATTAAGCAAAGTTAGTGTAGGGTGTGTACCATATATCATTAAAAAAGTGCTAAATCAAATCCCTAATTTCTCGCGATTACAATACAGACAGAAGTAAAAAAACATACATGTACAACGACAGAATAAGAGAATGATGAATGAATGGAAGCTTTTATAAAGGTAAAGTGCCATTCATTGATTGTTTAGCTGCCTCAGTTATTAGCTTCTGCTTCATTTTGGATCTATCAATAATTCACGTGCAACATTCTTTATTCTATAACACCTCATGACCCATTAAGTTACCTACTTAGTCAGCCCCTAAAAAATTAGAAAGTGCTGCTGATCAATCAATAAATGTAACTTCTTCTCTTTTGTGGTCGACGATTTGTAGGGTGCCGTCTCCTTCTCCTCTCACTATTTCACTATTGTTGAGACGTCGTTAACCTGACACCAGTTTCTGATATCTCATGATTGTTCTTGCGACCTGGACATCTCCTGCCTTCGGTTTTACCCATTAAAACTTATTTCAGTAGTCTATATTTGGGGTATCTAGGTGTGTGACCTACATAATCTACTTTGCGTTTTTTATGGTTTACAGTAATTCTCTTTGGGTGGAGGCTCTATTTAATGTTCATAGGATTCTCAAAAGTCGGCGTAAGGTCAAAATTTAAAAAGCTTCGATCCTATTCATTGACTTCCAGGTCTCTTCAGTTTCAGCACCGTATATTAGTATTGGCCTTATACATATAACATTCTACCACTCGAAGTCTGAGGTTTGGTGGTGTTTCTCGGCGTAAAAGAAAGCTGTTTAACTTTATAAAGTGTTCTTGGTCATCAGGATGAGTATTTAAATTTTTCGTCTCAGTCCTATCTATCTTTCATTTGGTGTTGAACCACAACATTTGAATTTATCTACTCGATTAGTTAGTTGCCTATGAAAAATTGTTTGTTGACATGTTGTTTTCTGCTTTCAATCATTAATTTTAATTTTATTAAATTAATCTCTATGCCATACTCTTTTCCGGTTCTGTTTGTTTTGTCCACCACTTCCATGTTGTCTGCTATCATCCAGCGTGTCTGAGGTCATTTCTAGGGAAACCATTTATTTTGATGCTTTTGTTTCTGTTACTTACTCCAAATTATTCTTTGTACTTTGAGAAATGCTACGTTGGTGGGCGAAAAAATATTTAGTATACTGTTTATTTTAACATAATTTTCATGTGTGGGACAGAGCAATGAATCCAAAATTTTTCTCGTTTTGCGTAACCTTCAGTCATGCAGATATATCATACTTTACTCGCTTTATTGACATAGTCTCAATACACACAGCTTCGTGAGTTTTGGACTGGATGCATATGCAGGCAATTTACATATACAGTCCCCAGTGGACATCCCCAAAATCAATATCTTAAATTCGATTGAATCTGAGCTGCCATTTATACAGTGACGAGGCTCTTCTTTTCTCTCCTTCTCTCTCGATCTCGAACAAGACAATAGGATCTGATCGCAGCCGACAACGACAGCCAAAGCAATCCATCCCTTTATTTGCATACGTACAATGAAATTTGCGAATAAAAACTAATAAAAACTACCATAAATTTATTTCGTCCAGAGCGTCGTTTGTGAGTGCCAGTGGCGGAGATTTTTTTGTCAGGACACTTTGATCAACTAAATCAATCAAAATAATACAATAAAAACACTCTGGGCAATAAAGTCCTAACGGTATAGGATCGAACTTCCAGCATTTATACTTAGAAACTTCTTTGTAGCAGAGTTGAAGGTCTACTAATTCCGAATTAAAATTACTCATGTTAATAATTAGCTATTTCAAAATGATCAGATTCGATCAAAAACCTGACGCTGATTCAAGAAAAGATGTTGGTCTGACTGTAATCAAACCATATCTATAGATATAAAATAGAGTTGAAAAATGTGAAGTGTTAATCTTCTATCAAAATTTTTTCGAGATGACACTGTAACAGTTTTTAATACTTGTTTTGTTTCATGGCCAGTTTGTAGTTTAAAAACTATTTCGTAGTTTAATTTTCCATTGATGAACAGACGAATGTAACAAAAACTAAAATTAAGTTAGAATACTCATATAATTATTCCTAAATGTCGCTTTGAAACATTAAATGGTTTTGAAAAACATTACCATCAATTACCAGTTTTAAAAGTGTCAACTATGTATGAATCAAGAATGACCGATTACTACAAGCTAAACCAGCTACGCCCAAACCTAGTTAAAATTCAAACATGCCTATTCCATCATGGCAACTGCAAAAAGAATGGAATTTGACCAGGCTACAGCCATGCCAAACCCATTTTATCTGATTGTTACCTTAGAAAACACGTAGGCAGTAGATACGAGGAACGGTGTTATTCACAAGCAGGCCAACTTCTAATGGAGAGCCCTCCCTGGCTTATTGCGGACGACATCACTTACCATGTGCCTTGCTTCAATGCGCATGCCCTGTATGGTCCATATCAGTCATACTAACAAACTGGACCCTAGCGTGAATGACACCTGTAGGATAATCACAGAATGTCTAGAATCGACCAACCTGGACCACCTATACATTCTAGCGAGCATAGCCCCCCCCCCACAAATCAAGCAAGAAGTATGGCAGAACGAAGTAGGCACTCACTGAATCAAAGACATCCTATATATGGGCACAAGCTCGCAATATGACAGACTCCAAATCAATAACCAAAGGGGCACTTTGAAAGCAGTGGCTAACAGAGAACCACATACCAAGTTGGAACACAACACACGGCAGCGTCATGAGCCAATACAGACAATTATTCCTGACTTGTCTGTAATCGTTACATATGTTTGATTTTTTTCTAAATATCAATTTACTAATACTAGCATATGCTTAGAAAAAAATAAATAAACTAGAAAATAATTGTGGCATTTAAAAACGTCATAGATAGCAGAGTGTTGTCTATTTATTTAAAGCTCGCCAAAGGGACTTGACGTTCTATTACAAGTCCTCCAAAAGCTATTGGGCGTTTACTTACATTATGTCTTTTAATTTGAACAGGAGGACAAACAGCATGTATACGATACCCTAGGGCGTCATATGATGTTTTGGGTATATTAAAATACTGTGATATTTTTGAATTAGTCAAAAGCTTTTCGGCTTCAGCTACTTTAAGTTTGCGCTGCTTCTTTTGAAGTAAGTATTTGTGATGCAATTCAGCACCGCCGTTTGATTTGGTAAATTTCCCGTAACAAAGGACGTTCTTCAGTAATGTCAGCAATTAACCACTTATTATAAGAATAACGTTTTATATTACATCTGCACGTCAGCAATCTTCCTCTGCAGCTTCTAAAAACATTGAATAAGGATGACAAAACTCTTCGCTATCGCCAAGATGTCTACCATCCAAAAAGTCCCAAGCCTGAGACATTGAAATGTGTCTAAAAAAATAAATATTATTTATATAATTGGACTTTTTTTATAGAAGACATCAGGATGATTTTGTTAGCTTATAATAAACCATTTGTAGACGGTGATCCGAAAAATCGATAGGTAAGGCCTAGGTCGTTACACAGCCAAATATATTATCTATTATACTTTTGGAATTGATCTGAACTCGCGTATGTTCATATTTTAGTTTTATGAAATTGTAGCATTCATATGGAGTTGCGTCAGAGACCGCAAGATCAATATTAAGATTGAAGTCACCACCTAAAGTAGTAGGTTGCCCATATTTTCTTAAATTACCCAATAGCTTGTCCAAACTTTCAAGAAGAAACACTTGAATTACTGATGGAAACCTATACAGTCCTACAACAACTTTTTGCGAGTCAATTTGAATTTTCACAGTCGCATCTTCGAACAGCGATTCTACATTAACGACTTGACTGGTAATTACATTAAAAGATGTGTATTTTTTTTATTAAATACAGCGGCACCACCAACTCTTTGATTCTATCTCTCCTGAATCCGCCCCTGAGCTCCACCAGGTCTGCGCTACTGTATTGGCACTTTACCTAAAATAAAGCTGACATTTGGACTGCTCTCATCTCACCGAGAGGTACCGAAAGAGCCCTATCGACAACACGCTGCCATATAAGTCCGCGTTTTTACCCAGATTTATATTTTCAGCAATAATGAGCTTTTTAAATATTTCAGCAATTTCTATTCTTTCTGCGCGGTCGGAAAAGGCTACCGTCCAATGCGACGATGCGACGTACCTTTAAGGAATCCAGTCGGACGTTTAATTTTATTATACTAGAGAAATTAAATCGGAGATTTTTCCCTGCGTCTTTTCATCTCTCCCCAGACGGTAGGATGGCATCTCGTTGGAATATCGCATCTTTGCGTATGTTTAAATCAACGCTCAGTCCAACTCGGTTACATACCTAACTGTACATGCACAAAGTGTATGTACACATATACTTGATATCCACATATTCTTGCTTAAAATGTACGCCTATACAGTGTGTCCGAACTTGAAGTCTACACCTTTTCCAGCTGTAGTTTCTAAAGCGTCAAGTGATAATTCAAAACGGTCAAGTTCATTTTCCAACTCGTCAATAATTGTGAATTCAAACTGACAGGAATAAATTACACCTGACAGTCTGAAATTACAAGTGACGAGTTGGAAAATTATTAACTTGATCGTTTTGAATTATCACTTGACGCATTAGAAGCTACAGCTGGAAAAAGTGTAGTACTGGTAGCACTGAAAGCTTCAAAATGGCAGATAGAAACTTGATCGAATGAGAAAGTTTTAGGCACAAGTGTAACGCATATTGTGAGCGCTTTCGTAAATAAAAGAAGAGGTAGAGGTGTATAAACACAAAATGGTGGTTTTTGGGCTCTATAAGGCACGGACTAAAGTGCATCTGCATTCAAACTGGCAGTTTATGCATCATCATTTACGGAATCGCTCACTATTGAAATATTTTGGTAAAATTGAAATTTTGTTTATTATATCGATTGCAAATTTTTGATACAAGACACTACTAAGTACATTCATAATCAGGTTATTATAATGTGAATTATAGTAGATAATATGGTACAAGAAAATAACAAGTCACCTAAATCAACGAAGGCCCTAAAATTTTGAAACCCTGTAATGAAATATATTCAATAATAACTTACGGCCAAATAATACATTCCAAAAATATAATTTTAACGATGTTTCGGCACTTAAACGTGCGTCATCTTCAGGTTATGAAGAGTAAATTTTACCTCAACAGTCACAAAAAATTATTGCCGTATGCTATGCTATGGCACCGGATGGATTTGCCAACACCATCCGCAATCAACTGCGTTTTTTGTGTCTGTTTCTGTCGTCTAATCGCACAGGGACAGAATTAGAAATGAGGATTTCATTATCGGTCAATACCTTGATATCTCTAAAGATTTCGCTTATATGTTACTGGGAAAACCACTCCTCTGCCCTATGAAGAGGAGTCCCAACTTAAGAAGCAACCTGTATTTATGTAAGTTGTTGTGAATGGAACATAAATAATGGCGGACTGGTGAGCGTAACATATTCTTCTAGTTCAAAGGCGCAAGTAAATATTTTTTTCTATTTTCTGGTTATCGGCATCTTTCAACATGAATTTGGAAAAGTACCATATAACGTAAAATTTCTGAAAACTTATACATATGCTTTCTCATGTTTTCTTCGTCCAAGAATTTACTTTTATGTGCGTATGTTGTCTTGATATCTTGAGCTCAATGCAGGCCTAGTCTTCTATTTGACTATTGCGGAATATTTCTATATCCATACAATGCAACTGCCGCTCAAATGGAATGGACAGGGTTTGTTCAACAAGATTTACAACGTCCAGCCCGTTCTTCCTGTATGGAGATCGGGCAGACCTTTTCTCCCTCCTCTATAAATTAATTCAAAAGGGCTTTCCATTTTGGCTTCTAAAACTTTTAAACTCCTTTCTTGAAGGAAGGAAATTTAGAATAAAGATTAACAACACCTTTCCGACATTACGACCTATAAAGGCCGGAGTTCCCCAAGGCTCGGTCCTTGGGCCAGTCCGTTATTCACCTTTTATACACAATGTCCCTTGCCCTCGCAACTGTGAAGTCTATATCTATGCTGACGACACTGCAATTGTAGCTCAGTCGTGGACTGGAAATATAGTTCGCGATGAGTTGCAGCTCGCGGTGGATGAAGTGATAGAGTGGGCGGATTGGTGGTTAATCAAAATTAATCACTGGACATCCCTTACTTGAGGGATTACATTAAACAACAGGCGCAACTACGTTATAGTCAAGCGGAATCTCACGGCAACCCTCTGTTGCGCAAGTCAGTGGACTACACAGTCGAGCAAGTTCGCAATCACACAAGGCCGTGGCTCGCACTGTGATTAAAATCAAATCGTGCAATTTTGGAAACAATTAAAATTTTTGCCCTTTCAGATATCGAACCTCAAAATTAACCCTTTTGGTTAAACCCAAAAATTACAGAACTCAAATCGACTATGTCAAGCTATACTCTCCAACCGACACACTTCCTCCTCTTTGCTCTTCTCCTTCCTTCCTCTCTTTTTCTTCCCTTACTTGTCCATGACTTTGTCTGGTCTCTGGTTGACAGGGTGACCAGACCTGATACATCGATCGAGCGACACGACTGAAACTAAGAGCAACAATGTCGAATAGTACAATGCAACTAATAGATATGTAGCCACCGCTTTATATTTCCAGTACTCTAACTCTCAGAAAAAGTAAACCGGTTGTAGGGAGAATAATACGTGTACCATTTTGCTCTTCGTATAATTTTCCGTTCTATCCCCGATGTAAAAATAAATCGCCCCGACTTTACGAAAAGTAAAGCCCAAGAAGGAGAGAAAAAGAAGAAATTTGCGAGAAACTTCCGCCGACATCAATTCATACAATATCTCACGGAAACTTATTCCGAGCTTTCCGTACTAAAAATCTGCAGGAACCGTCAAAGTTTTTCAATCTTGGAAATAATAACCGGCTGCCGAACTCAGAGGACATTTAAATTCAGAACTTCTTCTATAAAGCTGTTTTATTTGCTGATATTAAATCTTACCATGAGCTCTATGGAATATCAATAAATGATCTAGATTTAACCAGTGGCGTATCAAATCATTAAAAATGTCTTGTAGATCGTTACCAAAAATTAAGCCATTAAACCATCCTACAACAGGTTTCAATTGATTCCAACTTCATACGTGCACAGATGGTGAAAGAAGCAACATTTTCCTTCATTGCCGAACGGCTTATAATACGTATGTATGTATAGGTTATATGAATCTATAGCTTACTATTTACAAACATAGGTATATGTATAAGTGACTATAAATTAATGATAATATAATATGATATTTTTTAAATGTATACAGGATGAGTCAAGTTCAACGCTTTGGACTATTGTGACCAAACGATATCTTTTTTTCAGAAAAATGACTATGCGAAAGTAGGTATGTATGGCTAGGTGGACATTTTAAAAATAGTGACTTATACAGGATGTCCAATAAAAGCATGACATATCAAAGTTATGTTTTTCTTAAATGGAACACCCTTTATTGTCTTATTATACATTTAGATTTCTGGGTTAATTCTAGTGTGACTATATTACAACATTTGCGTGCAATTCATCATTTTTGGCATTAGTAGATATACCGGGTGTCCCAGAATTCCCTTGACACGTGATATTTTCGTAACGAAAAACGGTTCAAGCAAGAACTGAGTGGTACTTTTGAAGGTACTATAGGGTCTATCATACCATGCATTCAAAACATTTTTGTTGTACGTCAACCCCTAAAACTCACCCCAACTTTTTTTTCAAATAGCACCCTATAGGTTTTCCTACATAAATGATATCCCCATTTTATTTAAAATCTTGTGGTACCTTTAATTTTATATGCAAACTTATTTTTTCCGTAAAATCATAGGCATAAAACAAATGAAATGCGCACCGGCAGAATTCTTTCTGTCTGCTCGCAAATGATAATTTGTTTGACGCCTGATGTTTTTGTAACAAAAACGGATAAAGAAGAAAAGTAAGTGGGTTTTTCAAGGGTAGTGAATGACCTATCATTCCTTGCTTATGAATCATTTTTTTCTTACTTAAACCTCTGGAATCCACCCCTAGCTTGTTCTTTCAAATTTCAATCCACAACTTTGCCTGGAAAAATAAATTCTTTACTTGAATTTAATTATCGTAGTGCCTTACTTTTTATGCCTCTACTGCAATTTATCGTTAATTTTTTTCGTTTAATCCATGAAATCAGAAGCATAAATTAATTAAAACACAAGTGTGGAAAATATTTTTTTATTATCATGAATCAACTAATAAAAAAAATGTTTATAACAAGTGCTCAAATTGTCCTCCTCCGGCTCCAACACAAGCACAAGCAAAAAAAATTATGCGCTTTATCAACAGGCCATCAAAAAGTACTTAAAAGTTCATTACCGTGACGGTGAAAATAGCCGTCGGTTAACAAATGTTCTGAAAAACGATAAAATTGTAATAGGTACACAAAGGTGAGATACTATGACGTTTTAATTAACGTAAGAAATTCATTTTTCTAATAAAAATTGTGGATTAATAGCTTGAAAATAAATAGGGTTGGGTATTCCGGTTGGAGTGATTATTTTTTGTAAGCGCAATATGATAGGTAATTCAGTACATTTAAAAACCCACTTATTTTATTTTTTATTATTTTTTTGTTACCAAAATATTTGGCGTCAAACAAATCCTAATTTTATTTACTTTATGCTGATGACTTTACGGAAAAAATTGGTTTTTGTACGAAATCAAACACATTACAGGATTTTAAATAAAATAAGGACTTCATTTACGTAGGAAAATCTATAGGGTGCTATTCGGAAAAAAAAGTTGGGGGTGAGTTTAAGGGGTTGACGTACAAAAAAAATGTTTTGGATGCATGGTATGATAGATTCTATAGTACCTTCAAAAGTACCACTCAGTTCTTGCTTGAACCGTTTCTCGTTACGAAAATATCACGTGTCAAGGAAATTCTGGGAAACCCGGTATGTATATCAGAAAAAAATTGAATATCGCAGGTACTATAAAACATAGAAGGTTGTGACGTCTTTAGACAGATGGGTTCATTAATTAAGAAAATTTCAATCGCAGACAAGCTGATCGTTCAAATGGGAATGCCTATTTTTTATAATTATATGTTCGAATGATACAAGCCTTTGAAAATTGAGAAATACCGATTTGTTTGAAAATTTGGAATTGTACGAAAACTATCAGAAACAACCTTATATCATTAGAGAAGCTATCAAATTTCACATTCGGTCGTATACAAAAAATTAGGTATCGTCATTTAAGGAAATCAACTTATCTGTGATTGAACGTTCATTAATTGTTCAACTGATTTATCCTAGTACAAAAATACTACAAAGTTTTCCGTTCAATGAGTTGTCTTGTTTTATGCTTAGTCGCACAGCAAAGTCGCAGACTTCTAAGTTTTATAATAGCTGCAATATTCATTTTTTTCTGATATCTACTAATGCCAAAAATGGTGATTTGCACCTAAACGGTTAGTTTTGAGTCCCATATGTGATACATAAAGTCACACTGCAATTGACCCAGGAATCTAAATTTGTAAAAATATAGAGGGTGCTACATTAAAAAAAACATAAAACTTTGATATGTGACGCTTTTATTAGGCATATAAGTCATTATTTTTAAAATGTAGTCCAACTCGACTTATATTCTCTCGCAAAGATAATTTTCAGCAAAGAGCAATCGTTAGGTCACAATAGTCCGAGGCGTTGGGCTTGACTCGCTCATATACGTATCATTAGATTTCAGATTATATGCACATCAAACCAGTCTTACCAGTCTTGAAATCTTGCATGAATAACCTTTGGACCTCTTAATCTCGTTTACTATCCCAGGGGAGCCTGAAATGTAAATAGAATTTTGCATAACCTATTCCTTTAACTATGCACTACATTCATAATTTTTTTGAAATAGATTATTTGAGTTTCAATTTTGGTCTGTTATGTATATGACAGTAAATATTTAGAGAATACCGGCTTCTGAAAATAGAAGATCAATTTGCAACTATGAAAAATTACCTTTTTTTTGGTTTTTTAGTTTTTCTTATATAAATGATACATAGAAATATCGGACTTATCAATGTATGCATGCTTGCAGAACCTCAAACTACCATATACCTTAATTATGTTATGTTAATAATAGTAATACCTACAAGCGAGTGAATATATCACCAGATCGCACTAAGAGGCAACTAGAGTTTTACAAAAGAGTTCGTGAGAAGCTAAAAAGTCGTCAAGATGCAGGTGACACCAACTCTAGGATAAGGTTTATCAATGAAGTTCCAAGAATTGTTTCTTTAAACTGAAGAGGCCCGAGAGTGAGAATACTTTAAGCATATATTACCAGAACGCAAGAGGATTGAACGGCAAGATTGACTCACTTTTTCCCAGTGTTAGTGATTGTGAATTCAATGTGATAGCTTTTAGTGAAACATGGTTGAAGCCCGAGGTAAACTCGTTAGAATTATTTCCTAACCATTATGATATTTATAGACGAGACAGAAAATATGAACAATTGAACTTGTCAATGGGTGGTGGAGTAATGTTAGCCGTGGACTCGGCATTAAGATCTGTGATAGTAGATACATCTCGTTTTGATGATGATTTCCCGGAAATAGATTTTTTAGTATGTAAGTTTGTAGTTTCATGTTCTAGTATTTATGTTTCCGTAATTTATATACCACCACATATTGCTATTGATATATATGAAAGTTTTTTTGAATCCTTGGAAAACTGGGAGGTATTGCATTCAAAACGAGTGTTATTCTTGGGCGACTTTAACTGTCCAAACTTTGTGCAAAACAACCTTAGTGATAGAAAAGTAGTTGCTATTAAGAACTGGCGTAATCTCGGGAATTTGAAGCAGTGGAATAATATTCGAAACAATTATGACAGAATTCTTGATTTAGTAGTGAGTAATATGGATTGCGTTGTAGATAGGGATTTTAGTCCACTAGTTAACGAGGATAGCTATCATCCTTCTCTATTAGTATCATTGAAAGTTGAGTCCATTGGAAAAAGAAACTTTGAAGTAAATAATCAGCAAATACGATACAATTTCAGACGCGCCGATTTTCATTTATTATATAATGACTTATTGAATATTAATTGGGATTTCCTAAAAAGCTTAGTTAGCTCGAATAATGGCATTGAGTGCTTCTACGATAAAATTTACGAAACATTAGATAAACACGTTCCACGATACAAAAACTTCAAACACAAATATCCCTCATGGTACACACGTGAAGTCATTAATATTGTAAAGCAAAAGGCTAAAGTCCATAAGAAGTTCAAAAGAAGTGGTGATGCTATTCATTATCAAGAGTTCACAAGTCTTCGGAGAGAATTTAAACAGAAAGCTATGCAAGCATATAATAAATATCTCGAAACTATGCAAGACCATATAATAGACGGTCCTACATCATTTTGGTCGTTCGTCCATAGTAAAAACAACACAACCAGGATTCCGGGTAACATGATGTATAATGGTGAAACAGTAAACGATCCACAAAGTATAGTTAACACCTTTGCAGATTTTTTCTCTAGTGTTTACTCTGTGCCTGATGATAGTGATGTTAGTAGTAATTATGTTCTTGGTCACAATGACTTTATTGATATTAGCTGTGAACCTATATTAGAGAGTGAGATATTACTTGCTAGCAAAAAACTAAAAAATAAAATGACTTCGGGGCCCGACCAAATTCCATCATTTTTGGTAAAAGACTGTATTAAGATATTTGTAACTCCTTTACAATACTTATTTAATTTGATTCTTAAAACAACTGTTTTTCCTGACAAGTGGAAAGCTGCTAAAGTGTGCCCAATCCCTAAAACAAAGAATTACAACCAAATAGGTGAATACAGAGCTGTATCTATTTTAAACAATTTTGCAAAGGTCTTGGAGGTAATACTGTATAATCGGATATACACGTCCACTTCAAACCATCTGTCTATTCACCAACATGGCTTCATGAAGCAACGTTCAACTTTAACAAACTTAGTGGTGTTCAGCCAAGATTTGTGTGAAAATCTAGACAACAGAGAACAAGTGGACGTAGTCTATACGGATTTCTCCAAGGCCTTTGACAAAGTAAGCCACCAGCTTCTTCTTCAGAAGCTACACCACCTAGGTTTCAATGCTACATATACAGTGTGGCCCAAAGAGTGTGCAACAAATGGGATTTTTTTTTATTAGCTGCACAATCAAAAATCCAATATTGCCAAAAGTTGGTGCATGTCCGATTACTAATTTAGGTGCACTTAGAATGGTTCCAAGTTCATCAGTATACGGGGTGAATCAAAAAATATAAAAATTGTACAAGAGTAAAGTACCCTTACTATCAAAAATTCAGCAAAATATTATTAACAAAAGTTGTTTAGAATTAAGAGTTATGCCTAAATACCAAAACTTGCCCTCCTCTGAGATTTGCAAGATTTCATGTTTGTGGATTAATTTAAATAAATGTTTAGAAATAAAAAATTAATAAAAGGTTTGCGGTTTTATTGAGAGTTATTCTGATATGCATGTAATTATAAGCAACCTCTTGCCTTAGTAAAAAGATTTTTTCCGAAATTATAAAGCCATATTTAATATCCTTGCAACAAACATTTAGCTTGTGATTCCCAAAAAAATTTTAACTTCAGGTAAATTTCACAAAAATGCTTGAATTTAAATCTCAGAGGAGGCCAAGTTTTGGTATTTAGGCATAACTCTTGATTCTAAACAACTTTTGTTAATAACATTTTGCTGAATTTTCGAAAATAAGGGTACTTTACTCTTGTACAATTTTTATATTTTTTGATTCACCCCGTATGCTGATGAACTTGGAACCATTCTAAGTGCACCTAAATTAGTTATCGGACATGCAACAACTTTTGGCAATATTGGATTTTTGATTGTGCAGCTAATAAAAAAAAATCCCATTTGTTGCACACTCTTTGGACCACACTGTATATCACTTCTACGATCTTACTTGTAAGAAAGAAAACAGTACGTTTTATATAACGGTTATCGATCGCACACTTATACTGCGACCAGTGGTGTGCCACAAGGGTCAAACTTAGGTCCCTTATTGTTTATCATCTTTGTCAATGATTTATGTGATTCCTTGACTTGTTCTAATCTAATGTTCGCAGATGATCTGAAATTGTATTCATGTATTTCTTCTGTAGCTGATTGCGATTTATTTCAAGAACAAATAAAATTCTTACACGAATGGTGTTCAGTGAACCAACTGCATCTGAATGTCAGTAAATGTAAGGTAGTCACTTTTACTAGGAAAAAACAATATCTAAAATTCAATTACACAATTGATGAGGTCTTACTAGAACGTAGTGAAGTTACAGAAGATCTAGGTGTTTATTTTGACCAGCAACTCACTTTTAATGAACATATTTCGCAGTTGTTAAAAAATACTTATCGAACGTATGGTTTTGTTGTTAGAAATTGTAGGAATTTTAATAATTTATTAGCTTTAAGATCTTTATATTTTAGCTTAATAAGGTCGAAACTGGAATATGCGTCTCTCATATGGAGTCCCATATATAAACATTGGGTTGAGGCTATAGACAAAAATTTCTTAAATTCTTATGTTATAAAATGGATGGATCTTACCCTGAAAGAGGCTCAAACTATGAAGAGTTGCTTTCTAGATTTGACCTGCAATCTCTTGAGCAGCGCCGAAACCAAGCTGCAGTACTAATTCTATATAAGATCTTGCATAGCAAAATTGACTGTCCACAGATTCTCTCTCAAATTCAGTTTCTGGTTCCAAGGCTTTCGACACGTTATAATATTACTTTTTACTGCCAAAGGGCTCAAACAAACATTCTGTGTAAGACACCAATCAGCATGATGTGTGAAAATGCTAACAGGCTATCTGGAGTGAGCGACGTATTCAATTGCAGCTTTGCTGAAATGAAGAATTTGTCACGTTCTCTTTCAGGTTGAGTGTAATTAGCACTTTTTGGGTTTTACTGTACATAATCTGTTTGTTAGTCAGAAGATAATGTAGTTTTTTAAGTATCTGGGTACGGGAATTTCTGGTGTTAGATATAGGTTTTTTTTCTTTTTTCATTGTTATTCATTTACTACTTCCTCAGTGGTAACTATACAGGGTGGGCCAATAGTGCGTGGACGGAGGATTGTGGGCTTAATGAAAAATATTTCAAAAATCTGTCACTTGATCATGGTAGGGACTCTTGAGGGCTATGACGTAAAAATATTTTCACTTGAATTTTGACGTTTATACAGGGTGATTCATATCAAACTTACATTTTTTTAAATGGAACTCCCTATATATTATTGCATATTTGGATTTCTTGGTCAATTTTAGTGTGACTTTATGTATCACACATGGAACTTTAAACGAACCGTTTAGGCGCAAATCACCATTTTTGATATAAGTAGGTATCAGAAAAAAATTGAATATCGCAGCGATTATGAAACTTAGAAGGCCGTGACTTTGCGGTACAACAAAACATGAAATGCGTCACCTTAGGTTGGACGGCTAAAATTGAATTCTTTTTGTACTTGGAGAAATCAGTAGATCAATTAAGGAAACTTCAATCACAGATAACTTGATTTTTTCAAATGGCAATGCCTATTTTGGTTTAAAAAATCGAATGTAAAATTTGATCACCTTTCTAACGATGTAGCATTCTCGATATCAATCTTTTTTGGTTTTCATTTTATTTCAAATTTTCAGTCAAATCGGTGTTTTTCAATTTTCCTGCGTGCAAGCAACCTAGCAGGCCATGAAAAATAAACAGAAGCTCGTTAATATGGAAGACACCAGCTAACTTAGTAGAAAGATGCAAGCTAACTGGAGCAACGAGGCAAGATTATGAAAATTCCTTGCAACATATTAGCTCTAACCGGATACAACAGCCCCAAGATATCTAATGTAAATGAGTAGCTGGGCTATGACAGAAGTATTTGTTTTTCACAGCCTACTAGCTATCGAGGTCTACTGGAGCTTGACAACTTTCCAAAACGATTAAAAATTTTGAAACAAAAGGAGAACTACCAGCGATTTTTGCTTACAGCCTAACATGTTTAGAATTTCATATCTAATGGGATAAAAAGATTAGTCACTTCCGTTTAGTTAAGTCAAAAGTGAAATCTCCAACTGGAGCATTCTGAACATCCATTGAAATAATTGCTAGAATTTTTTAATTATTCTATGTTGTAATTGTGTTTATTTCATGTAGTTTTCTGCAAACTAAGCTATGTTTTATAATTCAAACAGACTGCAATTCAAGTTTCATTTTCCGCGATTTTGCTAATAAGTAGAAGTACCTACTGAAGAATTTGAAGGGTTCCAGTCAGAGGTATCATTACTTTTGACTTACGGAAATGGCTACCTTTTTATAGCATTAAATGTGGAAATTTATTCAGAAGACATAGATGTTATACTGCCAGCAACAGTCACTAGTAGTTTTCCTTTGATTAAATATTTTTTTAATGTCGTTGGAAATTGACTAATAGCTAGTAGGCTATGAAAAATGAGCGTTCTTGTTACCGCTATTGTTTCTGGTTAGAGCTAATATGTTGTAAGGAATTTTCATAATCTTGCCCCGTTGCTCTAGTTAGTTTGCATCTTTCTACTAAGTTAGTTGGTTTCTTCCATATTAACGAGCTTTTGTTTATTTTTCATGGCCTGCTAGGCTGCTTGCATGCAGGAAAATTGAAAAACACCATTTTGACGGAAAATTTGAAATAAAATGAAAACTAAAGAAGATTGGTATCGAGTATGCTATATCGTTAGAAAGGTAATGAAATATTACATTCGGTTTTTTAAACCAAAATAGGCATTGCCATTTGAAAAAATCAAGTTTTCTGTGATTGAAGTTTTCTTAATTAATCTACTGATTTCTCCAAGTACAAGAAGAATTCAATTTTAGCCGTCTGACCTAAGATGACGCATTTCATGCTTAGTTGTACCGCAAAGTCACGGCCTTCTAAGTTTTATAATCGCTGCGATATTCAATTTTTTCTGATACCTACTTATATCAAAAATGGTGATTTGCGCCTAAACGGTTTGTTTAAAGATCCATGTGTGATACATAAAGTCACACTAAAATTGATCAAGGAGTCCAAATATGCAATAATATATAGGGGGTCCCATTTAAAAAAATGTAAGTTTGATATGAATCACCCTGTATAAACGTCAAAATTTGAGTGAAAATATTTTTACGTTATAGCCCTCAAGGGTCCCTACCATGATCAAGTGACAGATTTTTGAAATATTTTTTAGTAAGTCCACAATCCTCCGCCCACGCACTATTGGCCCACCCTGTATTGTTGTTAATTGCTCTGTAAATGGCATTTAGCTGTTGGGCAATAAATGCTTTATTTATTTATTCATTTATTTATTTATATCTAATTCCCTTACATTACGAAACTTACATATAAATACGGTACTGAATTTTACTTACGAAAAGTTAGACAAGTGTTTATTATCTACCCACACTTCTTTTTAAAGCCTCCAACACAAAGGCTTGGAGAACAGCGGACCAGTGCTTAATTCAAAAGAAAATCTGAAGTTTTGGTGGTGAATTTGACCGCACTGCTTCCTAAGGAACGCGGAGCCTTCTGCAGAAATGCGGGAAAACCTCGTTCAAATTAAACCACAATCACAAAGGGAACTCCGGAACAAAACTAATAGTATCAAAGTCGATAGTCGACCGACCTTTTTAATAATACATCTCTATCGTTCTCCTTTCTCCTACTTCTTGTTATCCGGCCAGAGAAAATTCCAGCGGTGGAAAGGACACGCCGGCGCCGGACTTCACAAACGAAGTTGAGGTCAACACTGAACACCGGTGACTATTTCTGGATGAAAAGCATGTTTTCGTAGAAATATTCATTTTTGGTAGAGTATGTAGACGACGTGATATAAAAGAGAAGTGCACTCTAAAAATTGTTTTGTAACATTACTAACAAAATCGTAGGCTATTTAGTGCCACCGATTTTGTTAGTAATACTACAAATCAGATTTGTAATTTCATTCAGCAATTTTTTAATATTGTAAATTCGCAAAAACGCATTTTTGTAATATCACAACATTTGTCTGTGATATAACATGATAATTTGTACAATTATTATGCGATTTTACACAATTTTAAGGATATCATATTGGTTTTTTACATATATATTTTGTAAAACTATTTTGTAAAATATGTAATTTCACATAATTTACTTGTAATATCACTAGATTATATTGTAAAACCATTATACGTTTTATTACAATTTTTTTAATGATTTATTTTGTAATTTTACCTTATTCTATAAAATTACTTTGTAGTCTCACAAAAAACCAATTATAATAGGTTCTAAGAAAAGGCTGTCATTATAAACATATTTTTATTTTATGTATGAAAATAAGATAACACAATATTAAAATTCTATACAAACACAAAATAGAAAATCAACTGCTGCAGTTTTATCGGCTGATAAAAAAGCATATTATATCAGCTTGTTGGCCAGGCAAACAGTTAGTTGACGTGCCAGTTTATTAATAAAAGAAATTACTGTTTTCCTACTGGGAGTGTGACTTGACTTTCTGCCAAAGTCAAGATGCACTTTAATAAAATATGTTTGAGTCATTTCCAAAGTTACCGAAACATTTTTTGGATTAATCCGGTAAGAATTAAAATATATGACAAATTGTAATTTTATTGCTTCTTCAAAGGAACTTGCATTGATGAGCTGGATTTTTTCATTGTAAATGAAAATTTCCTTTTTCCTTCTTCATCTGAAATTAAAGAAAATATTGTTCTTAAAGTAAAGTATTATGACTCGAAAACTTTTTCGATAATTAACCATATCGTATCGAAGAAAAATAAAAATAAATGCATCCCTAAATAAATTTGGTATACAGGATGGCCATATTTCGAAGATGGCGGCTTACCTTGTTTAAATGCACTTTGTATTCATTTTATCCAATGAATCTTCAAACTTCAAACACAAATAGCACTACTACACGTTATATACCGGCACTTCCAAAACAAAATCCATAAAATAACGACCCGTCGGCTGTTTCTCTATTCACACAAACCGATTCTTCTCGCCCGCCAGTGCTACCTTTCATCGGCAAGGCGTAATCTGTAGTGAGGGCAAGTGGCCATATAAAGCGTTTAAGTCAAATTACCATTGATACCAACCAAAGAAATCAATTATTTTACTAACATTATTGAAGTATTTTTCTAAAATAATTATAAATTTATAAAAGATGATTGTAAAAAAACAAACATTTTGTATAATGGCAATTACCTTGTAATTTTGTCTTACAAAAATGCAACACAGTTTTGTAATTTTACAAATATTTTGTGAAAAAATGAATTATTTGTATATTTTCTGTAAAATGTTCAACCATTTTCACAAAATTTAGTAAATCTACAATACTATTGTATTTTTGTTAAACTTTACTGTGGTTTTACAATATGACATAGTAAAAACGCTCCAATAGTACTTGTAATTGTTTTGTAAAAATACCCACGTTTTTTTCAGTGTGTGCTGAATATATCAAAGAGAGGTGTGTTGATATATCAAAGAGTGGTGTGTAATGAAGCAATATAATGAAGTAATAACCAAAGCCCTTTCTTATAGCGTTTTCGACTTACTCCACCGATTTTAACTACGAGATTACTTCAGTGCACATTGAAAACTCGTCTGGTGCCCTGAAGTATAATAAATCTGAACTGGTAAGTAGAACATGCGCCAAACTTCAAGTGCGGTTGAAGTAACTGTTCTGTCAGCCAACTGATGATAAGAGTTTGATGTTATTTTGCATCCTGACAGCTCAATTTCGTTCTGTGGTGGTTTTCGAATTTGAACAGTTTAAATTCGCCTTTTTAAATCGCTTATTAATTTGTCTACGAGAAACCCTAACCGCCTTTTGGCTTATGCACCAGCCTAGGATTTGCTCACTAAAGTGAATATCATATTAAGATTTCTGTATCAGTAAATACTTATATCTTGTTACACCTCTTCCGTCAGTTCATCAACATCTTCAACAAACATTCGTATTTTTGAGACACACGCAGCCGTTGTTTGGAATTTAACTAGATATGCTTCAATTTCCTCATCATCCGAAGATGACGATACCCAGTTCTGGATTCAGAAAATGATTTTTTTGACAAATACAGTAGGTTATAAGTGATATTTGGTATAGATGTCAAAAATGCACTAACATCGCCACGAGCTCAGAGTCCGTGGCGATATTTTGCACCTAAGTTCAATTAAGCGGATAGGTCGAAAACAAAAAACTAGACTAGTTTTGCACTTAGATGTGAAACGAACATAATTTTGTCACTCAGTTCCTATTGGTGCAATGATAGGGCAATAAGGCCCGGTTTCATAATCAAACTTAATTCAACCATTATGTTTAATTGGATCTTTAGAAAATGAATGGACTTCATAATCGCCAACTGACAGATTATAATGGCATAATTGTCCAATAAGTTAATGGCTTGCCCTCGGCCAGTTCAAGCGCATTAATTGAAAAATCTGACATGTCGTTTATATGATGTTTAGGAGTTGAAACGCATATAAGAATTTCATTAGATATAATAAAAGCAAGTATTCATCTAATTGATGCATAATCTTTTCTTTATTAACCTCTATATGTATTTGTAGACGACTGTATTATATCCTCACTCATCAGGCACCTACCTTCTCCTGATTGTTCACTTTATTTGTAAATTTTCATTCTACAGTGCTTTTGAATATTGCTACTGTACGAATGGGTACCAGGTCCTCTTCTTTAGCAAAGTTACTACCACGCGCACGCTTTGCTTTTTGTGGCTTTGATTTCATACCTTTCTAATAAGGGTAATAACGCTATAATAGTATTAATAGAATTGCAAACACGAAAACTTATGTCACAATCTGACACATTCACTATTGTAGGTTATGCGAAATGTCATAATGACGTTCAAAGGTGGCATAAAACCTTCTTTCAGGTGTACCAACCACATTTTATTTCCTGTTAATTAATTGACGTTTCCGAATGCATTATGAAACGCGCATCACTTTTAATGGAATGATTAAGTTAATATGTACATTTGCTAATCAAAACATTAGTGAATGATTATGAAACCGGGCCAGCTTTTTTAATTTTCAGTGAAACTTTAGGTTGAGCTTTAAAGAAGAGTGCCTGAACATTTCCCCGGGCTGTCATCTTCACCGCGACATGTACTCATATAATGATGCCAAACTCCATAATAATCTATATCAATTGATGACTTTATGTTCTTTCTGGAATAGAAAATGATTCGCTATTTCGGTGAATACGAAAAGGTATAGATCACACCGAGTCTAACGTTTTTAATTTCTTTTCAAATTGCTACTGGACTAAGGTTTTTTATAGCGTTAACGTATTTGACGCTGTAACGCTTAATAGCTCCAGAAGTTCATTAAACCTGTGTTGCTGGTTTCTAAATTATAAAAAATAAGGATTTAAAATATGCCACATTTAACTAAACATCTCTGTCAAGGTAATTTTTCGCACTAGGTGAGGTAACCTTTGTCTATGTTTTACAATTATGTAGAGTTGAAAAAAGCATTTATTTTGAGCTTTTCGTTAACTAGTGTTCTCTCATTATCACCCAATAAACATTAATAGCACTTTTGTTTAGCTGTAAGCTTCTTTGACCCTATCCAAGACTTTGACGTACTCCTAGGGACTATGTGATTTGGAATCAGATAGCTTTTTGAGAACTTCATGTTTGAGAACGGAAACACTTATAGTAAGCATTCCACTTCCTGGGCAAATGTGCTGTGTATCGCAAAAATAGGGTTCAGAGATTCGGCACGACGGAGCTCGGGGAGGAGTCACTATATTCAGCGAGAGACTTTCTTCAGGAGGTCTGGTAGGTTCAACAAAGAGCTTTCTTGGATGTAGGATTTCAGTGTTTTGAGTGTTGGTTCAGTGAAGTTGGCAAACAGAGCCAAGGATGGCCTACTTGCCTGGACTCGCCTCCCCATTACTACTACTGCTATAGTCAGCTCTGCACATTTGACTCACACTATCACTGGTTTATGTATTGTTATGATTTATGCTAATTTCGTAATGAAAATAGTAGAGAATGGCTAAGATATGGTTACAGAATGAAACTGTGAGGTTTTCTTTGTGATAGGTATTTTATGGGTTTAAGCATACGTCAAGCCTTTTAATTTACTCCAAGGCTCTTTAGAACTGTGAGATTGGGAGAAACACTTACAGAAAGCCCTCCTTTTGAGTTGTGTTTTACCTATTGTTAACACTTATAATAATTTCTATGTTGTTATGACAGCCGACGTTTGTGGGGTGGTAGACACCGCTCTTTTACCGCCACCTATAATCAGTAGAAGTAAATACCTTAGATATGGTATAAAATGAGTAAAGAAAAGTAGTTCTTTACTTTATGCTAGTTACTTTATGGGCTTTAAATGTATCTAAAAAAGAGCTAAAACACTTTTGCTTAGCTGATTTGGAGTATCCCAAGGCATCTGACGTGCTCCAAGACATTTTAGGACTGCAGTGAATGGGAGTCAAGTAGTACTTTGAGAAGTTTGTGTTAGGGAAAGTAACATTTATATAAGCTCTTCCACTGCGAGCTTTGCTTTTCTGACTCAATATTGTTGATTTATCTATTGTTATGTTTCATGATAATCTCCATCCTCTCACGATAGGTGACGTGTGACGAGTAGCAGATACCGTCCTTTTATCACAACCATTAATCTATAGAAGAAAACTAGCTAAAACGATCATAAAATGATACACTTTGTGGCTTTTTAGGACTATGTGATTGGGTATCGGATAGTATTTTGAGAACTTTGTGTTTGACGCTTTGCTTTTCTGACTCACTCTCATTATTTTATGTATTACTATGATTTATAATATTCACCGGTACCCTTTTTTTCCTCTGGGAGCCGTCAGTACTTAAGCTTTTAAGGCCTATTGTACTATAACTTCCCAGAGGGGGGACGGTTGAACGGCCAGCACCGTTAGAATGATTATTTACACCATCATCCCGGACGGTCCGACGGGGGTCCTCCATCCGGGCCTTCCGGTCGATCATCCAAAGTGCAGGCCGCGTAAGATGCTGCGCTCAGCGCTCGTGTGGGCGACACCAACACGGTAGAAACTGAATGCCCTGTGTATATTCAGTCACCCACCCAAGCACTAACCGCGCACAAGGCTGCTGCTGCCCTACTATCGAAGGCAGATGCTGTTCATCGCGCAGCCACGTGGGTCCCCCACCGGAACCCTTACTCTATAGAAAAAAAATAACTTACACAGGGTGGGCCAATAGTGCGTGGACGGAAGATTGTGGGCTTACTAAAAAATATTTCAAAAATCTGTCACTTGATTATGGTAGGGACCCTTGACTGCTATAACGTAAAAATATTTTCACTTGAATTTTGACGTTTATACAGGGTGATTCATAGCAAACTTACATTTTTTGAATAGAACCCCCTATATATTATTGCATATTTGGATTCCTTGGTCAATTCTAGTGTGACTTTATGTATCATACATGGACCTTTAAACGAACCGTTTAGGCGCAAATCACCATTTTTGGTATAAATAGGCATCAGAAAAAAATTGAATATCGCAGCGATTATAAAACTTAGAAGGCCGTGGCTTTGCGGTACGACTAAGCATGAAATGCGTCATCTTAATTCAGACGGCTGAATTTGAATTCTTGTTGTACTTGGAGAAATCAGTAGATCAATTAAGGAAACTTCAATCACAGATAACTTGATTTTTTCAAATGGGAATGCCTATTTTGGTTTCAAGAATCAAATGTAAAATTTGGTTACCTTTCTAACGATATAGCATTAGTTTGCATCTTTCTACTATATTAGTTGGTTTCTTCCATATTAACTGGCTTTTGTTTATTTTTCATGGCCTGCTAGGTCGCTTGCACGCAGGAAAATCGAAAAACACCGATTTGACTGAAAATTTGAAATAAAATGAAAACTAAAAAAGATTGATATTGAAAATGCTATATCGTTAGAAAGGTAATCAAATTTTACATTTGATTCTATAAACCAAAATAGGCATTCCCATTTGAAAAATTCAAGTTATATGTGATTGAAGTTTCCTTAATTAATCTACTGATTTCTCCAAGTACAAAAAGAATTCAAATTTAGCCGTCCGAACTAAGATGATGCATTTCATGCTTAGTCGTACCGCAAAGTCACGGCCTTCTAAGTTTTATGATCGCTGCGATATTCAATTTTTTTCTGATACCTACTTACACCAAAAATGGTGATTTGAGCCTAAACGGTTCGTTCAAAGTTCCATGTATGATACACAAAGTCACACTAGAATTAATCAAGGAATCCAAATTTGCAATAATATATAGGGAGTTCCATTCAAAAAAATGTAAGTTTGATATGAATCACCCTGTATAAACGTCAAAATTTAAGTGAACATATTTTTACGTTATAGCCGTCAAGGGTTCCTACCATAATCAAGTGACAGATTTTTCACATATTTTTTAGTAAGCCCACAATCTTCCGTCCACGCACTATTGGCCCACCCTGTACATGATTATAAGACGACACTGTGTAGTTCTCTACATGTCAGATATTTCATGGGCTTTAAGTACAACTGTTAGGGCTTGAGCCACTTTTGCTTTGCATGTTCGAGGCATGTCAAGGCTTTTGACGTATTCCAAACCGCTTTAGGACTATACGTTTGGATTCAGATGGGACCTTGTGCTTGAGAGAGGAAATACCTTCCACTGAAAGCCTTGCCTCTCTGACTCACAATTATTGTTTTATGTATTGTTATAATTAATCTATATGCATCTGTTACCTAGACAACATCAACATTTGGCGACGTTGTCATATTCCAAATATTTGTTTCGCCTATGCCTATGCACTTTGATGTTTTCTGTTATCTTTTTTGTTTTGTGCCAGTATTTCGTATTTTATCTTCATGAAACAACTGGCCGCTTGCCATGTGGTGTACGAATTTATACTTGAATGATATATACTAGGTATATAAAGGGAAAGTCTTACTACATCTTGCCTACATGTTTTACCGTTTTATTGGAAGGATTAATTTGGGCCAATTTTAGGCCTCTACAACCACTTTCTTACCAATCGTTTACTTCAATCTAGACAATTTCTACGGGAATGGGTCTTATCCATATAACCGCATTAACTAGCAATACCTACCTATATTTTCCTTCTAAATAACCATGCTTTTATTTCCCACTTTGGTGAAAATAACGTCGAAAAGACGTAAATTTGACTCAGTTTAGCAGGGCCTGCGTCTAGCTTGGAAGTAAAGAAGAGGTAATTTTAACTGAAATGTTTGTTGGGTAGTCCATTAAGGCCCGATTTTATCAATACGCATTTATTTTAGAATTCATGGATCAAAATCCTAGCAGGATATTAGAACAAAGCGATTAATTTGCAAATTAATGCCACATTTTTCATGTTTACATTATAATTATTCTATAATTACTAATTGCACACTGCGATAATTTGTAACAGAATCATAAAAGCACCTATAGTATCAATCACAGCAACTACCTTGTTTAATAATATTACAAATCCCACCTCCGTCAGTCAGATGGATTATACAAAAAAATATACATACTTTTATGAAGAATCAATCTTTCATTTACTGGAACATGTTTGTTATAGACCATCTTGTAGAAATATTCACAGAGGATCTAAAGATGCAGCATTTATAATGTAAAATATCAGGTTATACGCAGCTAAATAATGACGTTCTGGATAGGCAACCAGTAATGCACGTGTACGCTTGGAAAATAGCTTGCCTAACAGTTAAATCGTTTGTTTAACTTTTAAATTGTAACAAAGTGCTATGTTTACCCATTTTTACTATAAAACAAAGATATATTGCATGTATTTATAGTTAGTATCTATAGTAAATTGTTTTATCCAAATAATGCAATGACTGAATTTCTTGTCATCATATCATATTTAATACAGCATGAAACCAGCGATCAAATGAAAATGGAATCTGGAATCTGATTGGTTGAGAGTAGCAATTGCTAAACTTTTGATCAAACAAGAAAATGCAATTTTTCACCCATTTAGGGTGGAAAATCAGACTGGAAAAGATGCCAGATGATTTACAATGCTCGATTGTATATAAAGTATGTCATTTTTGAGCTTTTTGAGGTCAACTTCAAGAGAAATCAATAATTTTCAGAGTACTTTGACACATGCATGTTCTTGAAAGGGCTGCTCTGATTGGTCAAAGTCTTTGTTGAATTGCGCATGTTGATAAAATCGGGCCTTAGAATTCCATTTTGCCAGTTGGCACGTTTCATCTATTGTTATGATTTATGATAATGTTAACCTGGTTATGACAGCCGGCGACGTTTGAGGGGTGGTAGGCGCCGCGCTTCCACCGCCTCCGCCACCGCGTCCAAAGATGGCCGTGCGGGGCAGCGTCGCGACGCGGACCGTCGGCCTGGTCTCGCGCTCGTCTCTCTCTCTCTCTCTCTTCACCCTGCCGCCGTAGTTATGATAAGGCGACGGTTTAATGACGAGAGAGCCCGTTGCCAGGGCGACGCGCCGGCCGTTGGGCAGCTGCCGCCCCCCGCCGGCCGGCAGGTGCGGGGGCGGCCGGCCGATGCGGAAGGGACGAGCGGGGGGCGGGGGGGGGGGGGCGGTCGACGGACACCCGCCACGCAATCTCAAGCGCGCACACCACCCCCTCTTCCTCTTCTGTATCGATACACCATCTCTCCTTCGCGATGGAAGGAAAGAAATATCATAATTCTACGCTGGACCGCGAGAGAGTGGGGGTACACTGAGAGGAGAAACAGGCGGAGTGTCCATATATGACATTCTGAGCTTATAGACTATAAAGTTACAGGTTATTGTAGATGCTTATGGCAGGAACGTGTTCCCGGCAAAATTATGGCAAAGAGGAGGTAAAACAAAAGGATGTATGTACAGGTAGAGTGATCTATCAGCCACAGATTCAGGATTTATTGGGACGAAAAAAAGTATCATAATACCACTTTGGGCTGCAAAGAAAGACTAACGTGGTAGAGCAAATATAGTTTAGCTTAAGAAAACATGTTTTAAAGGAACATCAAGTTAAAAAGTTGAAAATAAAATAAGCTTAAAACAACAATGAATGAAAAATACTAGTATGCTTTTGAAAAAAAAGCGCGGGCGCTTTGTGCCACGTTATTAGTCAATCGAGCGCCCGACGCTTTTTTCACAAGCGTACCAGTATTTGTCGGTCATTGTTGCTCTAAGTTTATCTTAAAGATTGAACTGGAACCTGGAACGAACGATCATTACCTGAGGAAAAAGCACAGGAAATCCGGACAGAATGAGCAGGAATTATTAAAAAAGCAAAACCGCCAAAAAGTAATCTAAAAGCGAAGGAGTTAATAGCATTGAAGGACACAAATGTGACTGTTCTGCCTGCGGATAAAGACAACGCCACAGTGATGATGGACACCGAAGACAACAAAAATAAAACAAAAGCATTGCTAGATCCAGGCACCTACCGCACTCTAGCAAAAGACCCGACCAAGACCATATTGAGAGAAACTAAAATTATGGTGAAGAATTCAAGCCTTGACGGAGAAATCAAAAAGAAGGTATGCAAAAGTGAAGCACTGACTCCTAGGTTTTATGGGCTGCCAAAAATTAACACGCCCAACGTTCCACTTCGCCCGATCGTAAGCGCAATAGGTTCGCCTACTTACGAATTGGCAAAACACTTAACTACATTACTACAGTCATACGTTGGAAAAACCGACTCGTACATCAAGGACTCAGTCCATTTCATTTCGAAAATAAAAGACGTACAGCTGGAAGAATCCGACATGCTGGTCAGCTTCGACGTGGTGTCATTATTCACAAGGGTGCCATTAAACGATGCAATCGAACATATCAAGAAAATATTTCCAGAAGACATTACAAACCTTTACAAGCACGTGTTAACGACAACCTACTTCGTCTGGGACGCCAAAATGTACGAACAAATTGAAGGTGTAGCCATGGGAAGCCCTCTAAGCTCGATAGTAGCGAACTTTGTAATGGAGAAGGTCGAACAGGCAGCCTTGAAGAGCGCTTAATACAAGCCCAAGATATGGCTCAGATACGTCGACGATACGTTCGTCATTTGGAATCACGGAAGAGAAAAGCTAGAAGAATTTCTAGAACACCTGAACAGCGTGCATGAAAACATCAAGTTTACCATGGAGGTAGAAGAAAACAAAAAACTCGCCTTCCTTGATGTTCTTCTAACAAGAAAAGGAGTCACATTAGGACACAAGGTATATAGAAAGCCAACTCATACTGACCGGTACTTACATAAAGAATCAGACCACCACCCACCTCAGAAGTATGGAATTATTAGAACTTTGACAGAACTGGCTAGAAAAATGTGCGAACCAGAAGAACTCAACACCGAACTGGAACATCTAAAGAATGCTCTTAAGGCAAATGGTTGCACAGAAAAGAAACTAACAAGAACAATGAGAAGAAATAGGGTAAAACCAGAACCTAAACCGATAGCAAAAGCGTTTGTAACCTATGTGCCTGGAATAACAGACAGAATAGGAGAAATTTTACGAAATGAAAACGTTACGACCATCTACAAGCCCACAAGAAAGATACAGGAATATTTGAGAACGGTGAAGGATAAAAGAGACCCACTCACAACACCGGGGGTTTATCGCATACCATGCACATATGGGAGTGTATACATAGGAACAACGAAGCGACCTATAAACACAAGAATTGCAGAACATAAGGCTAGCTGCCGACTAGGCCATACGGACAAATCAGCGGTAGCCGAACATGCGATTAAGGAGGGAAGTCATAGGATCAAGTTTGAAGAAACTCAGGTTCTTGCCGCAACGTTTTCATACCATGCCAAACTTCACAGAGAAGCCATTGAAATACAAAAACATCATAATAACTTCAATAGGAAAGAAGAAACACAGAAAGTCGACCGGACATGAGTACCCATCCTAAAGGACCTGAAGACACTACCATATCCCGAAGGGGCGGGGCTAAACAACGCTACCTGGTTGGGCCACGTCACCATTAGCAGGTATAAATATAGGTGCAGGTCCACCAGCCGTCAGTATTTTGGCAGTCGCCGAAGTGAAATAGCTTCTGAAGATGCCATCCACTCGTGGTGGCGAAACGTCAAGCTTTAACGCTAAACGACGCCGGCCTAAAAACCCAAGAACCACAAATTCATTGGACGATGGTCGCGGAAGCCTTACACAGTATATTTTAGAGATTATTTTTAACTTTTTTGTTCTCTGTTCTCTTGAAGCGCCTTTTTTTAGTTTTGTAAAATATATTTTTTTTTGTAGTATTTTAGTCAACTTTATCACTGAATCTTTTTTTAATCTATACTTGTTTCATTGATTTTGTAGCTATATATTTGATTCGAATGTTTGCCTGCGGCGAGTAAAGACGTGTACGCTGGTAGCTCCCGGTAAATTTTGATTGTTTTGTCCAGCTGCAGTCTTGACAGTGGTTCCGAAATTTTCATAGTGTGTGGCTAAAGTGACCAAGAGTGTATCTGTGAGCTAAAATTTACAATCGATCCAGTTTTCAGTAAGATATTGATAAAAATAATAATATTTGTGTTTACGTTTTAAAACACGATACGCAGTGGCTACAATGGTATTCACAGAAAGGCAAAAAACCGAGTTGAAAAACCTCTGTAAAGATATCTCCAAGGAAATAGTCAAGGAGATAATTCTTGAAAAGGATTTCATCGATGTTTTAGTAGAAAAATTGGCAGTTAAAGTTTGTGATAAAATGAACGATCGGATTGATGCGTTGACTACAAGAATTGATGATTTGGAAAAGAAACTTACCTATGCACACGATGAACAGGAGGAACTACGTTCAAAACTGGAAGATGTCCAACAATATACTAAACATAACCAGTTACGGGTTTATGGATTCTCTGAATGTAAGAATGAAACACTCAAACGAAAAATGGAGGAGTTTTTCGAGGACAAACTCGCTATTAAAGACTGTGGTATCATCCAGTGTTACCGTATTGGTCCAGCCAGTAGCAAAAAACTGAGGCCTGTCTTACTAGTTTTCAAGGACAGTGCTCATAAGAATTCAGTTTTCCTCAATAAAAAACAACTGAAGGGAACAAAAGTAGTCATAACAGAGGAACTTATCAAATCAAGATACGACTTGTACCAGTACGCAAGGGAAAAAATTGGTCCACTAAATGTTTGGACAATGGACGGCAAGATCTTCACTAAGTATAACAACAGAAAGGTTCAGATCAGAAATGAAGATGATGTTTTGAAGATCACCAAGTGAAGCACAGGGCTACCAAGCAGGAGAAGGGATGTACCTACTTCTTTTTTTTTTTGTGTTTTCTTATATTTTTTTTTATCTATCAAGTCTTTTTTTGTTGCTTTCACTTACTTGTTTTTTGTTGTTTTGCTACGGAATTATTCTTGATATCTTGTACCTACTATTTTTGTGGAAATGAAAAACATCTCTGTGGCCTTTTTAAATGTCAGATCACTTACATCTCATTTTGCAGATTTCAAAACCTTAATAGAGGAGGAGAAATATGACATCGTCGGAATCTCGGAAACATGGTTAAATTCTAATATAACAGATGCCACTATTCAGATAAAAGGTTATTCTTTTATAAGAATGGATAGAAGTGGTAGAGGAGGAGGAGTTGGAATGTATATAAGGAACACTTTGGTTTATTCAGTTATTCATACAGGATGTCATGACTTTTTAGAGGAGATCTGGATCGAAGTTAAACTAGAAAAGGTAAAATATGCCGTTGGCTGTTTATATAGACCACCAAAGGGCAGTATCAATGATTTTTTAGAGCATCTTGAAGAGTCAATAGCACAGTTTTTAGAGTTTCGTATCATTTGTGGAGGTGATGTTAATATAGATTTTATGGATATAGGTAACTCAAATTGTGATATGTTAACTGATATTCTCGAAACTCTTAGTCTTAAGCAAATTATTAGTGAACCAACTCGTGTCACTGCGCAGAGTGCAACGTTGATTGACGTCATTTTCATATCAAATGATGAGGTTAATTATACTTCTGGTACTAAAAATGCTGATGTCATTTCGGATCACTGTTTAACCTTCTGTGAGCTAACACATACAATTTCTAATAGTAAAAAAAGTTACTGGGCGAGAAACCTCAATTCTGTAGATAGGAATCTAATTGAATTATTTCTTGATAACTCTATGATTGAAAGTCTGATTTATTTGCCTAGTGTGAATGAAAAAGTCTTGTTTTTAAATCAAATTATTTTAAATATTTTTGACATACTGGCACCCCTGAAAGAAATTATCGTGAAAACCAAAAATCCACCATGGCTGACCTACAATATAAGAGAAATGATCAAATTGAAAAATAAAGCTTTTAATAAGTTTAAGCGGAGACCGGATGCAAAAAACTGGTGTTCTTATAAAGAAATTAAAAACTTAACAAACATTGCGGTTGCTCGGGAAAAGAAAAAGTATTTGGAGTTTTATGTTGACAAAAATTTCTCTCAGTCAAAAAATATATGGAACAAATTGAAAAATTTGAATATTACCAAACAACGCTTCAGCGAAGATTTACCTGAACATTTATGTCTTCCCCATGACTTGAATAATTTTTTTATAGACGCATCTTCTGCGGGAAAGTCTGTCAATAAGGATTTACTATCGTATTACAAGAGACAGAAGCATCAAAATGTTAGGGTTGAATTTGAATTTCACACTGTTTCAGAGGAAGTGGTTAAAGAGCAGATATTCAAAATAAATTCAACTGCTTCGGGGTTTGACGAAATAAACATAGACATGGTTCTGTTATGCTGTTATAAAATTGTCCCATATTTAACAAACATAATCAACTCTTGCATTTTAGATAAATATTATCCTGATCCATGGAAAATTGCTAAAATACTCCCGCTTCCCAAGAGAAAAACTCCGACAGATTTTAATGACATCAGACCTATTAGTATTTTACCCGTGCTATCAAAAATAATGGAACGTATCATGGATATTCAAATAAGGCAATACCTAAATGATTATAATCTTATACCAGACCATCAGTCAGGTTTCAGACCCCGCTTCAGCTGTGAGACAGCACTCCTTAACATAACCGATGATATAATTAGAGCAACGGACTCTGGTAAAACTACTGCGTTAGTGCTGTTAGATTTCTCTAAGGCATTTGATCATATAGATCATCAGCTGCTTTTGGCTATTCTCAATTATATCGGTTTTTCAGAAGCTTCTATCGAATTGATGGGGAAATATTTAGACAACAGAAGTCAGTATGTTAAAGTAAATCAAACAATCTCCTCTAAACAGCCGATAACTCGTGGCGTACCTCAAGGCTCTATTTTGGCTCCAATTTTATTCAATATCTTTACTATAAATCTTTTTACATGTCTGAAATCCTGCTCCATTCATCAATACGCAGACGATACGCAGATCTATTTGTCATTTTATCCTACTGATCGTCTACGCGCTGAATTCATTATCAACCAAGATATTCATAGTTTGTTAAAGTATTCTGAGGATCATGGGTTAGCAATTAATCCTTCAAAATCATGCTTGATGCTGTTTGGTCGTCTGAGGGATCAGGCCGACCAGCCTTTTGAGATTAAAATTAATAACCATACAGTCCAGAGTGTTAAATCAGCTAGAAATTTAGGCCTTGAGTTTGATAGCACATTGAGGTTCAGAACCCATGTGAATAAAAGCATAAAAAGAGCATACGTTAGCTTGAAGACACTTTATCCACATCGCCACTATCTTTCCCAATCGCTTAAAATTAGACTCTGTGACACACTAGTTCTGAGTCACTTTAACTTCTGTGATGTCATTTATGGGCCATGTCTGGACAAACGCGACTCTACGAGAATTGAGAGGGTTCAGAAATCCTGCCTAAGATTCATTTATGGGATACGCAAATATGATAGAATATCTCATAAACTGAAGGATGCTCGATGGTTGAATATGCGACAGAGACGTGAACTACATGCAACAATTTTTTTCCATAAGGTAATTTTTTTTCATTCTCCCCCCTATCTATACAAAAAGATCAAGTTCCGGACTGATGTACATAACCTGAACTTGCGTTTTCGCGGTTACATTTCTCCTCCCGCTTTCAGTACATCTTTTTTCCAGAGATCTTTTAGTTATAATATTTGCAAAGTTTATACTAGTATTCCTGGCTTCTTAAAAGAATACCATCCAGATCACTTCAAGTATAAGTTCAAGTCACACTTTAAACAGGCATGTAGTCTGTGAAACTAACCCAGTAAAGGGTTGCATAAACAAATTACAAATTAAAACTAAGCACACACATACACCGGATGTGCCTTGTGTTATAAATAATAATATTATGTACAGGTGGTAATCACCTAGATAGTTAAGCAGAACAACGAGGTGGCATATTGCTTCGTTTTTTCTTTCTTTCAATTTAGGTCAAATAGCAATAAACTAGACTTTGCCATCATTTCCCTCCTTTGTTTTTTATTTTTATAGTATTTATAGTACCTATCGTTTTGAGGAATGATAGACGATGATGTATTGTTATTATTATTTACGAGATATCGATTTACTTTCCGCAGCAAATTTGAAAATAGATATTAATAGCCCATCAGGCAACAAAATATTTCTATGACGAATCCAGGGCTGAACTTTGATCATTCAGTGAATGTTTTCAGTCCTTTTTGCAGCACATACGAATTGCATTTTGTAATATTACTTGTTTTTTTTTTCTTTATGCTGTGAATAAAAATTATTATTATTATTATTATTATTATTATTATAAACTAGCGGTCCCGACAGACGTTGTCCTGATAGTAGCGTTGCCTGCCAAACCTTATGTAAAACACTCCCCGATCCACAGTAGCTTATTAATTTTAAATTTAATTTAAGATGCATTTAGGATTATCATAACCAACCACTATAAAAAATAACAATATTAAGAAAAAGCTAACGAGACGCAGTGTTTACAAGTGGTTACAAAAACAAGTACTAACCACGCCGGACGCTGGTTTTAGAGCCCGTCCAGATAAAGCGATTTACGCGCGAGTGGGCTCGCGCCTAGTCGATTTATACTGCGTCCAGATGTCGCGTTTCACTTGCGTTTCTACGCTGGGAGAGATTTCCTTCAAGCTAAAAACATGGAGTTGGATACAGCAGTTGTGTTGTGGCGTGCATACCAGCGATGGAATCTTCATAAACAAAGAGAAAGGCGACATTTCAACATGCATCCAATTCTATATGACAGAATGACGCACAGTATGTTTATAACATTTTATCCAAAGCTGAGAGAACACAGTGAAAATTGTTTCAGCTATATCTTCCCAGTTCCTACGTTTTATGAGTCTATTGGATTAATCGGATGATTCCATATCCCATATGGCTACTCTTTATTCGAATGCGTCAATGAAAAGTTCTGTATCGAAGTTATCACGCTTCATTTTCAAAAACAAATACGTCCACACGCCACGGACTCGCGCGTTGTACTGGACACAACAATGTCGCCCAAGTATCTCGATTCGCGCGGCGCTCGCGCGTACAACGGGCGAGTCGAGAGTCCCGTGCGTTACAAGCGTTTTACGCGCGAGTAAAACAACGCGCAAGAGCATCTGGATGGGAGGTATGTAACTCTAGTATCTCGGAAACGCGCGAATGACTACGCGCGAGTCTACTCGCGCGTAAATCGCTTTATCTGGACGGGCTCACTACGGTGATCGACGAGAGCCGGCGTTTTCGGCGCGGCATGACCGTTACCTAATAAAACAGTTGAGTGTGTCCGTTATTAAATTCAAGCTTACTCTGCACGTCAGTCCGTCGATCATTTTGTACCAAGATTTTCAGTAATTTTTGTGGCAGGTTGCGCAATTTGGGGTCGACCGGTACGAGGTCCATCTCTAACTGATAAGCCGACTCGGCCATTTGACACAATACCTAACTGTAAACCATAGAGTTGTCAACTTTATTTTGACTATTCTTTGTGTAGTATCAATTGAACTTAAGCTACATATCCTGCAAAATTGTTCATTTTGATACTCGTAATTCTACTAACTACTGTCGAGAACAGAAAGCGATATTTTATGTCATTTACAAGACATTGTGAATTGTTAATGCAAATCCCAACTCAAGCGAAAGGTGGCGCCAAAGATCCGCATCATCAGTTGTAGGTGGCTATAATACAAAGCCAGCTGGATAGCTATATATTTAGGAGCATGGGGAAGGACACTAACTTATCTGGTGTTGGAAGTGTTGTTGGTGAACAGAAACAGTAGTAAGGCAAATGAGTGTTACAAGCTCACAAACCCACGTACAGCTGGAGCTAATAAAAGCGTGCTAGCAAAGAGCATAGCGCCCACCTGATAACTTGATATATTTAATTATAGTTTCTAGGATACCGAAATGTATGTCCTTAAACAATAACGAAAGGAAAGAAATACCATTATTCTACGCTGAACCGTGAATGAGTGGGGTAGGGTGGGAGGAGAAACAGAGGAAGTGTCCATTTATGATCTAAGATGATAATATTCTAACAAAGACTAATTTTTAATGAACATATATACAAAGAAGTATCAGAATCCTTGAAAATGTATGATTTTATTGTAAGAAATTGTAAAGGCTTCTATAACTTCAAAGAAACGAATCTACTTTACTATACTCTTGTGCGATCAAAATTAGAGTATGCAAGTATTATCATGGTCCCCTTTTAATGAATATTATAGACGTACTATTAAAAATGTGTAGATTCATTTAATTTTTCCTGTTTAAAGTTGATGGCACGTATCGCGAGAGGACTGTTCCCAACAGCCAGTTATGCTTTCCCACGTAGATGGAATCATTGGAATTGCATAAAACCATTGGTTTTCTCATAATTATGTTTCTTCAAGTTGTTGAATAATGTGACTGATAGTTCTATTTCGCTGCAAGAAGTCAATTTGAATGTAAGGAAATCTACCTCCCGTAAGCATTACACTTTCAAACAATCAAGACCAAACACAAACATGCTGTTCAAATTATCTTTCTATGTTATGTGTAATAGCCAAGTTGTGATATGTTCAACTGTACCTTAAAACTTGTAATGAGGGAAGCGATGTCAAACTTTGCATTACGAACTTTGACCTTAAACTTTTTTACTTTTAATACTACTTTTCGTAACATCTATGCTACATTGTCCTGTTGGGCAAAAAATATTATTATTACTATTTTTTTAACAAAAAGTGCAGACCGGGCTCCGACACACCGAGCTGCTTTTCCATTAGCCAGTGAGCGCTCCGCACACCGTGAAGTAGCAATCACTGGGTCCACGAATTGTGCGCCCCAAGTAGACGAAGGGACCCCAAGGATGACTGCCTTCTGCATTTTGGTGCGTCGCCATACAGCAAACTGGCATTGCAGTGAATTTGTCCGAGCAAATTCTGATATTTGGTCCGCTTTTCTTACTCCTTAGAGACCATCTTCGCCAGGGTCTCTATAACGAAGGTCGCTTTTCTGTTGATGGTTCAGAGTACAAGCTCGAGCGTGGGGACTCTGTATGGCAGCACCGGAATCTTATTGATACTATTAGTATTATGAGCCACATATTCAGGATTTATGTTCTGATATAATCTTGGGACGAAAATAATATCATCATAATTCTACTTTGGGCTGCGAGAAAAAACCAACGTGATAGAAAAAAGATGTCCAGCGTCCATCTGATAACTCGATATCCTTAACTATACACTCTGGGATACAGAAATATATGTCCTTAAACAATCACGGAAGAAAAGATATGTCATAATTCTACGCTGGACCGCGAGAGAGTGGAGGTAGAGTGAGAGGAGGAACAGACGGAGGGCGCAAATATTGATAATCTGAACTTATAGACTACAAATTACAGTTTATAGTAGAAACCTGTGTTAGTAAGATAATGGAAAAGAAACATTATGAATCTACTGTGAACTGTGATAGAGGCGGGATGGGGAAGATAGTACGACAAACCACATATTCAGGATGTATATCGTAACAGGGTGTTACGTGGAAACAAATATCATAATTCTACTAGGAACTACTGGAGAGAAAACCAGCGTGATATATGTACAGATTAGCACGTTGCTGTTTCGCCCCCATAGAAATTTAACATGGCTCTGTATTTATCACTACGCCCTCGTATTTGACAGATACCCATATGGCTCGCATTGTGGCATTGGCATCGTGACAATCTTCCACATGAAGAGATACGCCTGGTGTTCTCATTTTTCTTAGGGATTAAATATTTTTACGTTTGCAAGGAGCCGTATAATCATGTCAATCTCACTGTTTAGACAGTATCAAAACACAGAAAGCGAGGGGATTCCATTTGCGGCAGATGGTCGCTCAGAGTACATGATACTCTTATTTATTCTGTTGATTGAATATATTTGATACAGACGACTGAATCTACTATATTAGATTGTGGACAGTTTACACATAGAAAAGGATTTCGCAAGCGTACTGAAAAATTAAAATCTGGATTAAAAGAGAAGCGTTGAACACTAATTTGGGTTACAGAATCTAATAAAATATTTTTCGTTAACTACTACTAAATATATAATTTCAGTCAATAGTGTTAGAGTTCCGATAACCACTATTAATAGACGTAACAAGGAAGTCATGTCGAAAATGTTTCTGGCAAATGCTTATTTGAACCAATATCATCATGCTTTTCAGTTTATGATTGCAGTAATTTAAACAATCACGAGAATAGATCTAGAAATCCAAAGTCTAGTACTAAGAAACCTCTGAACTTCATGCTTTATATTACTATAATTGTCTGTTTATGACTCATAATTTTATACCCATTGGATTCATTAGGATAATAAGGTAGCGAATAAAATATCAAAAAGTGTAGCCACTACTATCCTAATTTATCGATCATGGTACAAATTGGTAGGGTCCAGATCATGATGTTATCTAAGATAAGAAATAAATTTAAACTACTGCATGTTGTACTGACGTTCAATATAGATCAAGACATGTTGAAAAGTATATCACCACGACAAATTTGAAATACAAGCAGTTCTGAAGTTTTCTACAAGAAACGAATTTTGAATATTGTCAAGTACTTCTTTTGATTACCTGAACGATTGTCAATAACCATAGACTATTTACTCCCCACTATATTCTTATCCGATCAAAACTTATTTCTAGTTATAGGAATACCAAAGATAAAGTAATGGTTATCTATAATGCTTTTCACATCATTAGCACATAATCTGCTAGATTTGAAAAATACAACTAACAGATTTTCAATTTTGTAGGGCATTTAAAAGCATTTTATGAGTTCAAAAAATGTTGCATGCCTCTCAGTTCACTTCTGTCTTCTACCTCAATTTGGCCCCCACCGAACACCGAACAAAATATCAGGGACGTCCCTAAGAGGATCTGGTAAGTTGTAGTTTCTCCGCCACTAAAAAAACTGTACAGGATGGGCCAATGGTGAGTGTACGGAAGACTGTGGGCTTACTAAAACATATTTCAAAAATCTGGCACCTGGCCATGCTAGGGAGCCTCGAGGGCTATAACGTCAAAATATCTGCACTTGAGGTTTAGACAGTTTAGCCAGTATCAAACTTACATCTTTTTAAATAGAACGTCCTGTATATTATTGCATATTTGGTTCATTGGTGAATTCTAGTGTGAACTTATGTATCATAATATATATGGGACTTTAAACGAACTGGTTAGGCGCAAATTGCCATTTTTGGTATAAGTAGATATCACAAAAAACTTGAATATAGCAGCGATTATAAAACCTAGAAGGCTGTGACTTTGCGGTTCCAGTAAGCATGAAATGCATCACCTTACGTTAGACGTTCAAATTTTAACTTCATTTGTAAAGTAATTAAGGAAACTTCAATCATAACCCCTTTTTCAAATGGGAATGCCTATTTCAAGCGATATCGGATTCTCAATATCAGTCCTTTTTAGTTTTCATTTTAGTCCAAATTTTCAGCCAAATCGGTGTTTTTCAACTTTCCTACGTATAAGCACCCTAGCACCAACCAACTAGCTTGTCAGAAAAATGTAAACGAACTAGAGTAATTAAACATGATTATAAAAAATCCTTACAACACATCAGCTCTAACTGGAGACAACAGCGGTAAGATATTTAATGTCAATGAGGAGCTGGTGTATAGTATGACAGAAGTGTTTTTTTCACAGCCTACTAGTTATTGAGATATACTAGACCTTTCCAGAACGATTAAAAATTTTGTGCTAAAAATTGCTGTGGTGACATAGTCTTGCTAGAATGGTGGTTTTAAATTTTATATCTGCGGAATAATTTGATCCATATATATTTATAATCCTATAAAATGTAACTTGGCAACTATGAACTAGAACGCGGTGAAATTGTGACACCGTATTACTACAGTGAAGCAAGTGGTAATGGTGTATCGTTCTTAGAACTCTTGTCAGTAGCGGATGAGAAATCAACAAAAAACGTCAAACCTCAAAATCGAACAAACTTCGTTTTTAGACGTTTCAAAGGTCCTTGATCATTGTTAACTTTTGTGCTACGTATGGTGTAAGGATAGAAAAACCCCAAGTTCATTGTTAGCACCAATACTGCGTGAGAAGTACTAAATCAAGACATTTGGCACCACTTTGGAAATAATTATTTACGTGGTTCCGAGCTATCAGAAGATGCAAGATTGAAAATCACTGCAGGACTTCCGTAGAAAGCTCAGAACCAGGAAGCATTGTGTTTATGCTTATGCATAGCTGCTATATCAAGCGATCTAAGCCAACATTGATACATTGATGACAACGTTCCATTGTCGGTGCTTTCTCATGTAGGGAGATGTATAAATACCCGTTTCCAATCAGTCTCCTGCGAATCCCTAATGCACGATCGGTTATATATACTGCTGTGAGAGTAAACGGGACATGACATAATTTCCAATTCGGTCTAAACAGAACAAGCAACTGTAGTTGTCGTACCAAGATAGACGGAGGCTAACCAGGGACCAAGCAAATAGCAGTTCAGCGAGCACCGTTCCTATCAAACATCGATTATACACAGATTAAATGACGTCCTGCATTGAAACGGTCTGCCGGACCGTGAAATATTCCCTTCGGCTTTCAACCCAACCAACATACTGTATACAGGGTGCATCTACAATTTTCGTACGAGGGTTATGCTAATATTAATGAGGGCCGGGTGACGAGAAATGGAATTGTGTTACAAAAATCGGATCTAAATATTTGTGATGTGCCTAGCTTCGATAGCCCCCCAACCAGCTAAACTACAGTCGGGGAGCAAAAAGTATCTCAGGATTGTTTCGTGCATGAGGATGGGCTGAGCAATAATTGCAGTTCGACTTTGTTTGACATCATTAACAACAAGCATTGGCAGACTGAATATTCATGGCAACTGTGCATACCAAAAAATGTCCAGGGTGCAATTAAGACAACCCACTACCTTATCTCAGAAACTATATGAGATAGAAAAAATGCTAAATATAAAAATTGTTTGATGTGAGTTAGACTTTAGTCGTATTATAATTATGTATATACAGGGTAGCTAAATGTGCCAGATTCAGTATCAACTTTTTTATTTCAAATGGAGCACCCTATATATTTTTCAATTTTCAAATTAACGCTATTAACTCAAAATATTACTGCGTGTAAGTTTTATTCAAATTCTGTCTGGATTTTGTGCAAATCGAAATAACACTATTTTTTTTTTCTAAAAATCGGTGTTTCCAAAAAAGTCACATTTCAGCCGCTCTGTAAGACACATGTCACTACAACTATGATCTAGAAGTTCTACTAGGAAATGGAAATTAACATTTTTTGTATACTTATTGAAAAACACTAATTACAGAGGATTATTTCTACACTCATTAGAAAAATCAATTTTTCAGACACCGACATCTTAACTATTTCAAATGGAACCCCTGTATATTTTGGTCTGGTCGACCTCGCTGCCCAGTTCTCTCTGTTTTCATATAAGTATGTCCTATACCAAAATAATTTGAAGCTCTTTAATTCAACTCCAAGTTTTTCATGATTAAATTCAAAATACTGTAGATTTCAAAAAATAGTAGGTATATGAGAGTAACTGACATATGTAACCGCATGAAAATAAGAACAAATTTGACATATGTTAATTGATCTCCGAAATAGGCAGGGCACACTTAGTTAATACAACAAATACATTTCCAGAGAGAAATAAAAGGTAAATATAAACGTGTAACGGCTGGCACGACACATATTCCTGCATTGGCCTTTAACCAATATTAAGAATAAGTATAGCATTGCCAATGCTGGGCTTGCCTTAATTAGATTACAACGAGTAAGCTAAGCCATGACTTAGTAGAGGTGACTGAAAACAGGCCAAACATTTTTTAGCCGAATCGATTAAGCACCACACGCTATAACTGTTGACTATTGAGATATCTTGCATAGATTATTGCCACAATGATTTCTGGCCACTGGCCACTCCATTGATAGTTGTGCATTGATTTAATGATCCCATTGGATAATAAATGCGAAACATGAACAATGTACCACTTTCGAAATAAGTAAGATTTTATTTATTTCATCGTGTTAATTGGTTAGTTTCATATAATTCGTTTTCCTTATTTTTTTTTGCTTTTTTTATATTTATTAGTATTAGTTAATTAGTAATTAGAAAAAGAAAACAAACAGATATATGAGACGGTCACAGACGTCACAAGTCAGAAATGATTGTCTGTATTTGCAAATATCTCTTTCCAGTGTCTGGTACACTGCACTGCCGTGCAAGCAAGCAAGATAGGGGATCCTCCACCGTCTGGTTCTCCCCGCAGGCGCATAAATCGTTCTCAGCGTATCTCTATCTCACTAGGTATTCCCCAGACCATTTGGCATTTAATCCTGTTGAGACTTTTTCAGGCCCTCCAATCCAGCTGTAACAAGTAAGATAGAAGTAAGACATAACCTCTACAAGTCTCAAGAGACTGCTCTACATATATCATTTGGGTCCGTAGGACACTCGAAACTAGGAGAAGGCCTCTGTTTGGTGTGACGCAGCCAGACGGCGAAACTGACTACAGTGTTGGGAAAAACCTCATGGAGCTGGTCAAGGGCACATGAATTGGCTTACCCGACTAATAGGCATGGAGCACACACCAAGCTACCCCAAACAACTAAATCTAATCTCGTCTACGTTGAATCAATGTTTTGCGATAACTGAAAAGTGTATTTTATTTCTGATACAATGAATATTTAGGCATAGAACGTGCCAAAGTTTATAACTCCAAACCGCTAACATTAATACTATAAATGGCTCTCGAGACTATGCATTCACGAATTATTTTTTTGTGAAATATTTTCAGCCAGCCATCTTTTTAATTTCCATACTGATGGGTGACGGGAGCATTGTGATTGTCGCGAAAATTTTAGATTTTGAGATAAGACGTTTTTTTGGGCGTTTTATGATATCTACATAAAATGAGACTCGGCGGCGCATTCAACAGGCACGTGTGACCATGACAAAGCTTACCAAAATATGGCGTGACCATAACATCACTAAGGCTTCCAAAATGTCGCTGGTTCAGTCTCTTGTGTTCTCCATATTATTGTATGCCTCGGAAACTTAGACTGTTAAAAAGGCAGATCGAGCTCGCATAGATGCTTTTAAATATGGACGTGGAGGAGAATGCTGGGAGTTCCTTATACCGCCCATCAAACTAACGTTTCCATACTGGATGAGCTCGGTAATCCAAAGACACTATCCTCCATTGTGTCGGCGAGATTGGTTACATTCTTCGGACATATACACAGAAGCGATAATATGGAGAAACTTGTAGTTAAGGGTCATGCTCCGAGTGGGCGGCGCCGTGGCCGTTCCCCTACACGCTGGGTGGATACGACGAAAGAGTTGCTGGATATGAGTATCAAGAGCGCCACTGAACTGTCAGTAAATCGCGAACGATTGCAGTCCTCAAAACTTTTGATAATATTCCTGTCGGCAATGTTCTAGCTCTAACTTAATGCATTTTACGAGTTCACAACATGTGTGTTAAGACATTGTGACTATGATGATGATGATGATGATGATGATGATGATTTCTACATAAAGAAACTCCACGTCACTCATTCGCGTCGGACAGTCTGTCGATATATCTGTCTAACTATCGGTCTGTCTGTCGGTCTATCTGTCGGTCTCTCCGTCGGTTTGTCTGTCGGTCTGTTTGTCGATATGTCTGTCGGTCTGTTTGTCGGTATGTCTGACTGTCTGTTGGCGTTTTTCTACGCTCGTAATCTCAGTAAGCGCTGCACGGATTGTGATGAAATTTGAGTAGCGATATGCCGTGAGTGATATCCTAGTCAGTAATATTGGAAATCGGTAAATGGGCGGCGGAGTAATTAGCAAAGTACAATACATTTCTCGAAAATTATTCGATTTTGAGATACTATGCTTTTTGGACATTATATAAAAATCCACGTCATTCATTTCCGTCGGTCTGGATGGATTATGATGAAATTTGGATAGCGATACGCTGTGTGGGGTCATGGTAGATAATTCTGATATAATTTGGAGTATCGGTGCACTGGTGGCGCAGAAATTGATGAAAAATTAAAAATTATCAGAACCTCTCCAAGTTTCGTTTTCAAGCGCTTCAGGGATTCCTGATCCTGAAAAATCTCAAAATCGCTTAAACTTGGAAACGAAAACGAAACGTCAAGCACCGAAGCACTCCAACGTCAAACCAGCGGAGCGTATCTACTGGCCGAACAATCCAATGACCAGCAATTTGTCATGAAAAATAGCGGAAAAGCCTTACACGATAACGACAAGATTATTGGAGTCTGCATGAAGGATCCGGGCTCTACTGCAATGCAGTTAAAACGAAAGAAATGTAACTATCTAGTGTACATAACAAACCTCCTTATCCTGCAAGACCTGTTATAGCAGTAGCCTGCTTGGATTCACTTAAAAATAAAATGTAATTTGTCGGAAAGAGTCGGGGTAGTGCCTCAGTGGGCAGTTTGTCTCAATCAGAGCTTAGCTTAGCCTCTCCTTCGCATCACATCCCGAAGCGGGTGTCTTGCGAGCAATGGCCGCCCTCGAATAATGAGCGTCATTAATTCAATTAACCGTCAATTAATGGATTTTGTATCCGTGTATTTGCGCGGATCGCCTCGTCCACCAGACCCCCTAATAGACTTTTGAGCCGGCAATCAATATTTTGCTCTCTAAGACTCCTGCCAATATACTCTGTCGCTGCTGGGTTATTGAGCTAGAAACGATCTAGTATATCATATGAATTCCACTACTTCCAGCACCAGCTAACTTTCTGAAAAATGGAGCTAATAAATCATCATATGCATGGCCTGTGGCTCTTCTCAGCATCACGTCTAAGGTTATGGAGATTGTCATTAACACACTGCTCCTGAAATATCTGGACAACAATAACATCATAAATTGTAGCCAGTATGGCTTCCATAGACACAGGTTTACAGGTGACCTCCTGGCCTACGTCAACTCACTTGTGGAACAAAGCAATTGAAAATCATGGCGAATCCCGTGTTGTTGAATTGGCATATTGAAACCCTCTGATAGAGTGTGGCATCAGGGACTTCTGGCCAAGCTTGCTGCTTATGGACTGGCACCTGGCCTGCGCCAGTGGCTGAATAGCTTCTTGAACGACCGATCTCTGCTTGCTGTAGTCGAAGGTTGTTCGTCAGATGTATTTTCAATAAACGCCGGCGTTCCTCAGATATCTGTCCTATGTCCAACACTGTTTCTGCTGTGCATCAACGAGCTGCTGGAAATAACATCCAATCCAGTCCATCGCTTTGCAGGCGTCAGTACATTAATATCATGCATGGAACCATGCAAGCCACTATTATCCCAGGAGACGGTACGTTGGCGTCAGCAACAGGCCTCACAGATCAACGTAGATATCAAAACAATTGTCGTGTGGGGATTAGAAAATAAAGTAAAGTTTAACCTATAGAAAACTCAGGCAAGAACAATGACGAAAGAAGTCTCACGTTGGCTTACCAACTGTGGAAATGGAGGATCACCCAACAGTCGAATCACCTTCCGTCAAGCTTTTGAGAATCAACATCAACAATAACATGTCCTGGCATGACCACTTCGTCGGTACAGCTAAAACGGTATCTCAGAAGCTTGGAGTTTTATTTCGCTGTAGGCAACCATATAACCAACTACTGCTGCTCTACAAGGCACATGTCCGACCGTCGTTGGAGTATTGCTCCCATGTGGCCATATGACTGCAGTTAGACTAGTCGGAGACTAACCTGTCCCGGTTTTACAGATTGTATCACGGAAGATGTTGAGCTCTCCCAGATAATAATACCAAATGCCGTCCGAACGAGAAACACTACACATTTCCAGCTGTTAAAGCGTCAAGTGATAATTCAAAACGGCCAAGTTACTTTTCCAACTCGTCACATGTAATTTCAAACTGTCAGGTGTAATTTATACCTGTCAGTTTGAATTTACAATTGACGAGCTGGAAAATTAACTTGACCGTTTTGAATTGTCACTTGACGCTCCAGAAACTACAGCTGGAAAAGATGCAGAGAGGCTCTGCGAGCACATCCTTACCAGGTCGAGGTCCCTACTCTACGAACAAGTCTCCTCTAGCATTACTTCTTTCATGGAGAGAAAGCAGGCAAGTAAAATTGTTAATTCGCAACTACCAAATGACCCTTAGAAGTTTTAAAGTAAATTGATCCTACTGGGAAGTTATTTTAATTCCAGTCAGGTGGGCAGAGAGTTAATACTGAAGTCCAACTGAGATATATGTATCGTGTTGCTTGAAGCTAATAAGCTGAGAGTGTTGAAAAGTCCCATACCAGTTTTGATGTAATATCCTTCACGAGCGCCCGGGGGGTCCGAGGGGATCACAGTAGGCCTTAATGTCTACAATAAAAGGACCTTGACCACAGGCTAATCATAAAATAATTTTAGTTGACATATTTTTGTAGTTTCATAGGTCAGAGGTCACCCTCAGGTCACCTTCACCCACAGAATATGTCATACTGGGCGATTGGGTTTTGACAATTTTCACATTCATAACCGCGAAGTCGCCATTTCTGGTGATGTGATGTGTGCATATACAATATGAGCATTCAATTGGTCCATGTGCAGGCATAGCACTTCTATGGAAATTTTAATATTTATTAACTGTTTTTTTTTCGTTTTCCAAATTTTGTATATTAAGGGTAAATAAATTACTATTACTATTAATATATTAAAGTTTCCCTGATTGTTCAAGTACAGGAAGTTGATTGAACCACGGTACGCAGTAAACCATCAATTTAATAGCTCTGGTCTTTCATGTATCCTTTGTTTCCTTATCCCATAACACATTATAAGCAAATAAGTATCAAGATCGCTATGAAAAAAAAATGTATAACAATCTAAAAATATTTTATAGCGCGTACTTATTGTGCTCTCAATGTCGGTTCTCATAAAAGCAGTTCAGTGTTTATAATAAACCGTATGAGACATGGGGACAGGTGTTCGAGGGAACAATAAAAATCGTTATACAGTGGCTGTTCGTTACATTCTCTGATGTCTCAACGGGTAGCTTATCGGTCCAACGTTTTGGGTTTAGGTTAGAGATAGGAATCAATCAATAGGTTATTCAGTCATTACCTGGTATGCATTTCTTGTTGTTAGTTTAGCCTTCCCACAAGCACACTAGATTGTGCCTAATTCGCATGACGTCAAGCCTTAAACAACACTATTAGTTAGGTGCCTATCAACATGAACAGTGTAAGTGTAGGCTGATGTAAAGGCAGATGTAGAAAAAACAAGAGATATACTTGGCTGGAAATACAACATTATTTAACTATCAGGAACTCAATAATCGTTATATTGTACGTTTATGAAGGAAATGGTAAAGCCTAAAATATTCAAATGTAGAAATAAACAAATTTCGTAAAATGTTTTGCCTCAGTACTTCCCCCGATTCCTATTTCTTCCACATGCGAACACTATCTGAACATCCCTGAAAATTGTTTGAAATATTAGGTACGATAGGGAGCGACACCAGCCTGCAGAAAGCCATATGCCGGAAAAGTACTCATAAATTGGCATATAAGCATAGGTCCTTTATGTGGTCCTGGTTTTATAAATTCATATAAATCAGCATTATTTCGCACATGCGGAAAGTCATCAAGTGTCTGTCTTCAAAGGTACTTGACGGATAGGTCTGTGAAGCATAGAATATCACCAATTATTTTTTTGACTATAGAGAGTCCTTTATAAATACAAAAATGCTAATATTCCCAATTCTACCTCCCCTCGATTAAAATGGAAAATAGTCAGGAAAGCCTGAACGCCTAAAGATGAAGTTTGGAGTGGTACTGAAGGTTTATATTTTTTGTTAATTACTACGCTGCTTTAAATCAAACTTTAAAATTTATAGGAGGATTACCCATATCGTATCACATACCACATTGCATCGAAATTGACCCAGCAGTTACTGAGGTGATGACATTGCAAGAATATATGACACTTCCATTATATTTGGCGTGTGAAGAGGAATTCTGAATCCATAGATATACCTTCGAAGGTAATGTCCAAATAGGTCTGTAAAGTATGCCACAGACGCAACTTTTTTAGGATAACGAATACAAAAAGATTCGGAAATCTTTCCTTCACTACCCTATTATTGAGGAATCCCCAGAATGCGGGATTCTGAGAATTTTAGTTTTTTACTAATTACATAGACTCAACTGTACGGATTTTCCAAAATATAATAGCACTGTACTACTGCAACCTTATATTTGAGTATTACACTCGAAAGTTTATCAAAATGGATGCAGTAGTTAACTAAGAATGGTGACGGATAAACTGAAATGGAAATGCGTTACATAAACTTTTATTATTACGAACATTTTTTCAGCGGTCAGATATGCCAATTATCTGGTGATTTCAAGTACATTGTTAAACATATTAGAAACAAAAAACGAATTCATGTTGATACCGTGGTAAGTGGTGACCTACTTGTCAAAGCTGGAATCGTAATTTTATGAGCAATAATCTAAATAAAAGGGAGTGGACGGTTTGATGAAATATTTATTAAAATTTATTAAGAAACATTACTGTAATCCATTTCCCTTATTCTAAGACTTCCAGTCGTTGTTCTCAAACACTGTGCTGCTGTGCAAGCTCTTCAAACTATCGTGTCAGCGCGGCATGTTTCCTGCTGCATGGAAGATTGGCTGCGTACAACCCATTCCTAAAAAAAGCAAAAAAACCGATTCCATCGATTATAAACCTGTGGCTCTTCTCAACATCATGTTTAAGATTATGGAGACTGTAATTACTCAACAGCTCCTGAAATAGCTAGACAACAGTATCATTAATGATCGTCAGTATGGCCTCCGTAAGCACAGGTTTACGGGTGACCTCCTGGCCTATGTCACTCACTTGTGGAATAGAACAACTATAATATGCGATCTCGTTACCCTAAAAAAAGTTTTTTGGCATTCAATTCAACAAGGAACGTTACGAACATTAACACTAGATCCTTTTAACTTAGCTATATCAAGGTTGACGGTATGTTCACGGAAAAGTTAACACCCTTATTGACGATCCACCACTGTCAGTATTCATTGAGAAGCGGTCGCTACATCTCCGACAAAGTGTATACATTAAAAGAACGTTACTTTAATTGGTTATGTGTAAGGCATTATGACGTATCATACAGAATGCTAAAGCAGTGTTTATGGCACCAGCAGCCTAATACAGGCCTGCCACGGCCTATTACCGCGCTCGAAATTATTTCATTTATTTCATACGGTACGACTACCGAGAAAATTATATATAGATAATGAACATTTATATGTGACTAATTGCATTGTGAGAGAGAGATATGGCGACGAGATGATATGGGCGGTATGTTTTGAAACGGTAAGTGTAGGTTGCTGCAAAAGGAGATGTAAGAAATGCTAGAAGATATACTTGGCTGGAAAGATGACATTCTTTAATTATCGAGAAGTCTGCAGTCGTTACATTATACGTGTCTGAAGATATTAAAAAAGCAAAAACCGATCGATTGTAGTAGCAAAAAGTGCATCCTAAATAGTTTGGTCGCACCTTTTGTAAGAAACATGTGATATTAAATTAAATATTGAGCACACACATAAAAAGAAATTCTCAATTCAAGAATTGGTAATCTTGTAAAGACAAGACCTTCTGCTCCCGCTCTAGGAAAGTTTACTTGATGAGTAAATTATGGTTAATTTGAAAAATATATTTGGTTTCATTATTTATTCTAAAGAAATATGCTATGTTCAAGAATATAGTTTTCTTCATACCTAAAATGCCGATATTACCAAGCATCTTATGAAGTCTTAGGCCCGATTTTATCAATATGCATACTTAACAAAGACTTTGACAAAGATTTTCTATTGGATGTTGTTTAGCAAAAGCTTTCTATTGGGTATTGCGGGCTAGGTTAATAAATATCGTCCAATAGTATTTTATCAATGTTGAAAATGAAACGTCAAAGCTGGATGATAGGAGGATATCAGAACAAAGCGATTAATTTGCAAATTAATGCCACATTTTTCATGTTTACATTATAATTATTCTATGATTACTAATTGCAAACTGCGATAATTTGTGACAGAATCATAAAAGTACCTACCTAGAACCAATCACAGCAACGCAACTACCTTATTTAATAATTACAAATCCCACCTCCGTCACTCAGATGGATTATGGAAAAAATATACATACTTTTATGAAGAATCAATCTTTCATTTACTGGATGCATGTTTGCTATAGACCATCTTATAGAAATATTCACAGAGGATCTAAAGATGCAGCATTGATAATATAAAACATAAGGTTATACGCAGCTAAATAATGAGCTTTGCCGTTCTGGATAAGCAACCAGTAATGCACATGTACGCTTGGAAAATAGCTTGCCTAACAGTTAAATCTTTTGTTTAACTTTTGAAGTGTAACAAAGTGCTATGTTTACCACTTTTTACTATAAAAATGAGTGAATTTCTTGTCACCATATCATCAGCATGAAACCAGCGATCAAACGGAAATGGAATCTGGAATCTGATTGGTTGAGATTAGCACTTGCTAAACTTTTGATGAAACAAGAAAATGCAATTTTTCACCCATTTAGGGTGGAAGATCAGACTGGAAAAGATACTAGATGATTTAGCCTTTGGAAATTTGTAATACCATCGCCATATGAAAATTAGACAGAGACTGGTTAAATAATCAGTAGCAATAGACTATTTTAATGTACATTTTCTTCATGCTTCTTCATGCTCATTGTCTAATAATTGTTACTTCATCACGTTCATAACACTTTAATATGATATGATAATCGTAGCTCTTCCATGTCCATCATTTAGGTTTCAGTCTTCCCAACATATTTTCTAATGATGGAACCGTAACATTTCGAATGCTTAGAATAAACTAAATAGTAGTTATAAGAGCATCTGTGTACCCAACAGGTTATTCTTTTGGCAATGTCTACTCCCTCTCATAACAAGATGGTACATAACCACAATACTGCTTAATTGTTAATCGTTTTATAAGCCTTTCCAGAACATTTCGCGTATATTTTTGCGCACACAGCACAATTTTTTTAAATTTTTGTATTACAAAAAAAGTTTTACAATATCATATAATATTCAGTTCTCTAAGACAGTGCTTCAAGCACTGGTATCGAAAATACACACAATTTCGCTTTGCGCCTAAAACAAAATTTGTACATGTTTAGGCTTATAAGTGACAGTTACATATTATCATTTTAACGTAAGTTTAAGTGCTTTTTCAGTTTTTTCAAAAATATTGTGAAACTCATGTTTTTATTTTTTAACGTGCTTGGCAGCACATTATCAGATGAACTGTTGGTTCTCGAGGTGTTCGGCCTACGTCGGTACGGAAATGAGTTTCTCGGTACACGCCGACCAGGTAACATCAGCTTCTGAGGATGTCGACCACTCGTGTTGCTGAAACGTCAAACAGCGATCCGCGCCGACGCCAAGGCGGCGAAGCCTGTCAACGCCGGCCGAACAGCCCAAGAACCAACAGTTCATCGGATCATGACAGCGAAGGCCTTACACAATACAGTACATTATAAGCCCCTAATGACTGAGCTATGGAATTATCCAAACCTTTGGTAGCATTGACATTAACTGATGTATAATCATTCTGTATCCCAGCGTTTTACTTATGTATTGTATTATTAAACTGAATTCCCGTATTACATTTTTGGGTTTTAGTTATGACTTTGTATATCACTTACGTTGCTCCAGCCCAAATCCTCTTATAAGTCATGTATGTGCGTGTGTGTAAACCAGCCTAAATTAAATAGAATCTTTGGTACGTCATTTTGCATTGCTTGCATTCTTCTTAAGTTGGCCTTACCACAATCCACACCTACCCCATATAGAAGAAGGAAGTTTGACGTTCCGCGGAAAAACTCTATTTTTATAAAGGGCACAAATCATTGAAGTTGCCTTTTTTATTACGTGGTTAATATGTGCAGTTCAATTTAAATCATCATCAATCATTGAAACTATTTACTTCATGCAGTTAACACATGCTAACACAATATTCTTGATAATAACTTTTGGTACCATAATATTCTTATTCTTATATTTAAAAACCATAAACTTGGTTTTACCTATATTTATCATCAATTTATTACATAATAACCATTTATAATATACATCCAAAACTCTATCATAGCCTGTAACAATGATTGTCCCCTGAATAAAGTAAAACGATATCATCAGCAAAAGTAAAATAGTCACACTCAAAATTTGTACATCGTAAACTCAGAGCAAAGTGAATAAAATAGAAGATGAACCCTTGGGGATATTACCAGACAGACTGTTAAGATACTGACTTTCGTTACTACCTATTTTGAAGTATTACCACCTGTTGACTAGATATGTTTCTAATGTTTTATATACCGTACCCCTAAAACCCAACTCAATATCAAATGATTTACTAAGCTCTATATACACCAAAATTACAATTTTTTATCTAATGCTGTGGCTATTTTGTTTAGTAGGTCCGTATACTCAAGGTGCTACTACCTTAAAACCCATACTGCAATTTGTCCATGATAATGTATTTGTTCAAAAACCCTAACGTTCTATTTTTTATTGCTTTTTCCACTACTTTTGATAATGCACTCACAACTGAAATTTATATTATTATCAATAGTAATTATTCTTTGAATCTTTGTTGCCATTTTTGAAAAAGGTAGCAATTTTGCAAATCTTGAGTTCCTCTGGATGACCTGGATCACTTAAATGGTTCTAGTTTTGGCAATGTCTGTCGCCTCTCGTACTAAGATGGTGCTTAATCATTTTGGCTTATGAAGTGTTCGCTTCACCAAGCCTCTCTCGGAAGCGTGGCGCAAATTTCTGCGAGAAAGCTCAGCACAGAAGCTCATTTCATACGTTATGATCTCTCAGGAAGCCTCCTCCTCAAAACATTTCCATCTCAAGGTATATAAGCGAGTATACGCGGAGTGCTGTTGTGCTGCTGCATCATTGAATAGTAATAAGATCCCCTGTGCGTGCTACAGAAATGAATTGCTTTTGTTTTATGTTATTGCCATTCCGAAAAGGAAAAGCAGAGGCGTAGTGTAACAGAGGGTGAGGCATGTCTGTGTTAAGATGTCGTAGCTCCTAGGTAGTATAGGATTCATAATCATAGGTTTGCTAAATTTTGCTGCTATGTACATGAAACCTTTCTTTCAATTATGGAAGAGTTTTCATATACGTGGAAACATTACTTAGGAGTTGACAAGCAAAAAGTGTAGTCCTTAGTATTCTCATCTAACAGGCTTAGGTAATCCTTAAACCTATTAAACCTATTAAACTAAAAAGAGGGTTTTGATCTTATATACATTATATACATATACATATTTTTAGTAGATTAAGGGCCGATTTTATCAACACGCGGATTTTAACAAAGGTTTTGACCAATCAGAGCAGCCCATTCAAGAACATGCATCTGTCAAAGTACTCTGAAAATTATCGATTTCTCTTGAAATTTACCTCAAAAAGGTCAAAAATGCTTTATATACAATCGACCATTATGAACCATCTAGTACCTTTTCCGATCTGATTTTCCATCCTAAATGGGTGAAAAGTTGGATTTTCTTGTTTAACAAAGAGTTTAGCAATTGCTAATTTCAACCAATCAGATTCCAGACAATCAGTACATTTGATCACTGGTTTCTTGGTGTATCAAATGATATAATGATGACAAGAAATTCATATTACCTACTGCATTATTTTTATGAAATAATAATTCACAATCGATAATAATTATAAACACCTGCAATATACCTATGTATTATAGTAAAAAGGGGGAAAATAACATCTTATTGCATTATTCGCAAATAGGCATATACGATTTCACAAGTGCGCATTACTGGTTGCCTATCCTTCTTAACCTTAACCCTTAACTGGTAACATGCAGTCTGTGAGACTGCAAGCAATCTTAAATTCGACCCTACAACAAAACCTTACCGCATTTCTAGTAAACGACCTCATCTAATCTATCTGCCATTGGTATCCCTTTTATATCCCGTTTATCAATAAGTTTGCTTAAACAACAGCCCGGTTCAGTCTGCGAGACGGAACGTTACAGTCTACGTTATAATTTTTCTCAACTGGTAGTCATGGCAGGTCCGTCATTTTTTACCAAAATATTTTGATAGGTGTATTGCTTTACTTATTATCAATCACAAAATATATAGATTTGAGTGTGGTCAAAGTTTTTTTTTATTATCTTGGTCCTACAAATTTGTGCTGCTAATTTGTGTTCTAGTTAATAATTATCATAATTTTTTTCTTTACATCACATGTTCTGCTACTTTATACAAAATTATTGTTAAAGGATATATACCTAACAAATCTTCATGCATTTTTTCCAAAAAATAATTAGGAGAGTTTGATTTTTTGAGCCTCAAAGAAGTTGCAGCCTCACAGACTGCACGTTACCAGCTACGCCCCGAATTTGCACGTTACCGGTTAAACGTGCTCGCCCACTTAGGCGAAGCGTCGCGAACGGAAGCGGCGCGAAGAAAATTATTGATTTGACGCCAGAGAAGTTTACATTAGTTTATATGGCAGCCCGCCCACTCAGGCGACGCGAAGCGAAGAGGCGCGTCGTTTGACGCGCGGCTTCTCCTCGGACCAACTAGGCGCCGTTTCTCCTGACGCTTCGCTTCGCGTCGCTTCGCTTCGCCTGAATTGGCGGTACCAGGCGGCGCGCCGCGGCGAGAAGATCCAAATATTTCTTGATGCCTCTCGCATATTTTCAGTGTTTAGCAGTATTTGGTAGGAAGTGGTGCTAAATTGCAGTCTCTGGCCGTGATACAAAGACATTCCATACAAAGGTAATTTAATTGCCCAGCATTTTATTTTGTTTTTGTTTCTTTTCTTCTTCCATAGTGGCAATTAAACTCAATACAAAGAGTTCCTCTTCTGACGAACTGCTCATCGTACCTCACTAGACCACGTATCTCGTTCAACTGCTTAAAAACAAATAAAATTCGCGTCGTGCCGTAAATGACGCGACGCGACGCTTCGCGCCGCCTGGCCCCAGTTGGCGGACATCGGTTAAATGACGCTTCGCCTCGCGCCGCTTCCGTTCGCGACGCTTCGCCTAAGTGGGCGAGCAGGGGAGCAAAGCGGCGCGACGCGACGCGCGGCTTCCAAGGGCGCAACGCGAATTTTATTTGTTTTTAAGCAGATGAACGAGATACGTTGTCTAGTGAGGTACGATGAGCAGTTCGTCAGAAGAGGAACTCTTTGTATTGAGTTTCATTGCCACTATAGAAGAAGAAAAAAAAACAAAAACAACGCGCCGCTTCCGTTCGCGACGCTTCGTCTAAGTTGGCGGGCACGTTTGACGCGACGCGCCGCTTCGCGACGCTTCCGTTCGCGACGCTTCGTCTAAGTCGGCGTAAACCTTAAGGGTTAACAGCAAAGCTTGCGATCTGGCAAAAGTATAACTATAATTTTTCCTAAACTAGAAACCTTTTGTATAGTCAGAAAGTGAATGAGGTGGTTTATAAATGTGTTTCAGCACTACGGTGCCTTTTACGTAGTGCCTTTACAATCTTTACATCCTCTGTGAATATTTATATAAGAAGATCTATAACAAACATGCACCCAGTCCACAATCAATCTGACTGCTATTGCAATTGGTAACTATACAATAATTATAAGGTAAACATTAGAAATCTAGCATTGATTTGCAAATCAATCGCTTTGTTCTGATTTTCTGCTATGATTTTGATCCATGAATTCTAAAATATTTTGATAAAAGTGTCATCCAGCTTTGACGTTTTGTTTCCAATATTGGTAAAATACTATTGGATGATACTTTTAACACATCCCTCAATACCCAATAGAAAGCTTTTGCTAAACAACATCCAATAGAAAAGCTTTGTCAAAGTTTTTGTTAAATATATGCATGTTGATAAAATCGGGCCTTATACTCTTCAGGGATAATAGTATATTGGGCAATGAGCGGTAATTGAAGTTTGCAGGACGAGCCGTGGTCGAGTGCTATAAATCAACAAGTGAGTTATTACCATATCCGCGAGTTGAATACATAATAATTATTACACAATAGTGACAACTTAGACTCACTTCTGTCACTAAAATTAATACTGTAGCGTTCGAATTAGGGTTTGACGTTTCATAGGGACGTTTGCAGTGAGCAAAGCGTCTATTTAGCCCTATGCATTTCTAAGAGATCAGTACTGGTATCCAATAGGCGTTGTTTATAACTCAAGGCTGGACCGTGAGTTATAAAAAGTAAGTCACGCTGTTTGTTTATGGGTAGTATAATCAGTTCAAAAGTAGTTCGGAAATGGCTGTTTAACTTAATGGGCGTCGCAAAAGCACATTAATTGACAATCGGTTCAGTGGCGGCACAAAGTGGTAAAAAAATCAATACGCCTTCGCAACTTACTAACTAATTTGAAAGTAGTCTTTACGTTCAAGAACGGCAAACATCTATACTGTTTTTGAGTTATTTCATTGCATGCAAAGAAAGGTCAAACAATCTAAAAATATTAACTTATTGTTGCTGATGCCTCACCCATTTGTATTTTATATCAAACGGATCAAACTGCCGATTACGTCAGATAGAAAAATCTGCAATAGCTAAGATTTGATTCGAGATTTATATACAAAAAAATTACTTCAACGACAAAGAAGAAGCATACAAACTCAACAGGATATGGATATCCGCCATAAGAGATGTAAAGATACTAAGACGCGGAGGAAATCCACAAGAACCGGCGGTACACAGCGCAGCCACTCCCAACTCCTAAACCGGGTTATATAAGTTTTCAACCCGGTGACGGTGTCTCAGTTTTTCTGAACACGCCGAACAGGCAATAGCTTCTGAGGATGCCAACCACTCGTGTAGGCGAAGCGTCAAGCAGCGAAGCATCCGACGCCAAGGCGGTAGAGCGTGTCGACGCTGGACGAACAACCCAAGAACCAACAGTTCATCGCACTATGACCGCGAGTCTTACACAATACAGAATTCTGCTACATCGTATGATGGACAGGTTTTGTATATTTCTGGAGCATGAATCTAATAAATTATTCCACTTCCTTATAAAAGGTGCAATCTGATATCGAAACATCATCAAGTACCACAAGAGTAGTTGAAAATGAAATTCGGGCATACATTTATTATTTAAATTTTTCTAAGCACATGAAAAGCCTCTACTTCCTGCATCTGTTTTGCTTTAAACACATGTGGGTACGGGGTCCATGTAACCTTCTTTCTTTAACGCAATACAGATACAGATCCATCAAGCTTTATTAACCCATCAAGTTTTGCATATGCAAAAAGCAGTGCGATAGCTGTGTAATTTGATTTTTTATGGTCTGCCTCCCGCAAAGGCTGAATACTTACGGCGCTTTAGAAGCGCTGCGAGAAGATAGCGCTAGATTTAAAATGCTGTAGGTTGTAATTCTCGGGAAACAAATTCCCCGGCAGCTCATTCCACAGTGTCGAAGTTCTTCATCGGGGAGTAAGGACCTCGACCTGGTAAGGATGAGCTCGCAGAGCTTCTCTAGTTTTCCTGGTTCGGACGGTCTTTGGTGTTATCTGAGAGAGCTCACTCGAACATCTTTTGTGATAGAATCTGTAAAATGGGGACAGTTCCGCCACTTTTCTTCGATGTTCCAGGCTGTGGTTGTCCCTTGTGAGGGTAGGCGCATCGACCAGTCTAAGCTTCAGAGAGTGCTTCGGAGCGCATTCCCATACATGGGGGCAATAGTCTAACGATGGTACGATCTGTGCCTTGTAGAGCAGCAGCAGTTGCTCTGGTGCATACAGCTTCCTACAGCGTAACAAAGCTTCAAGCTTCTGGGATGCCGTTTTAGCAGTACTGACAACGTGGTCGTGCCAAGACATGTTACTGTTGATGTTGGTCCCCAAGAGCTTGACAGAAGGTGACTTGACTATTGCATGGGTGACCCTCCATTTCCACAGTTGGTAAGCTAACGTGAGACCTCTTTGCCAGTGTTGTTGCCTGAGGTTTTTGTGTACGTTAAACTGTACTTTATTCATTAATCCGCCCTAGACAATTGTTTTGATATCTACGTTGATCTGTGAGGCATGTTGATGTACCGTCTTCTGATGCTGTAGTTTGGATAGGATGTCATTTCCAGCAGCTCGTTGATGTACAGCAGAAACGATGTAGGGGATGGGACAGATCCCTGGGGATAACCAGCATTTATTGAAAATACGTCTGATGCACAGCCTTCGACTACAACAATGATAGATTTGCTGTTCAAGAAGCTATTCAGCCACTGATGCAGGTCAGGTGGTAGTCCAACTTCCTATCCCCATTTTTGTATACAGTCTACCAGTGATGACGTGCACATCAAGGATTCAGATCATACAATACATACTAAACTTTCCAAATACATTCCGTGCCTTATCAAAGCTGACATCATCCCCACCGCTGCACATAACCGCGATATACTTCCAGGTACCGCCCCATACTCCAGCAGGATGGATTTTAGACTCTCCCGCTTCAGCGAGAAATCGTTTTCATACCCTCGCTGCCATAAAATAACTGATCTGGCTAAACGACATGCGTGATTTGCATGTGAAGTCGATAGATTAAATTAAAAGTTGACGGGAGTTGCGATAAGAGGGTATTTGCCCGAATATATCCGCTTTTTATAGGGGGAGGAAAAGATGGAAGCGAGAGACGGAAATGAGTTTTTGAAGCGGTGAAATGATATTTGGTATTATTGGAAGAAATGCTTCTGGAATAAATCAATAAAGCCGATAATACCATTTCAAATCGCACGTAAACGGCTTTTGGTAATAATAAGAGTTCTGGAGGATTCAGTCAGACGAGGACATCGCCTTTGGGACTTTTTTCCGAATTGACAAACCAATACAGAAACCTGATGGAGGCCGGTATGTCCGACCAGTTTACTTAAGCATTATTGATTTTATTTATAGCCTGCTGGACAAAGGGAAGTATCTTGTCTCTCTACTGTATAATTTATTAAAAGCATCCGACTCAGTTGATACCGAGGTTGATACACATAATACTGATACCATGAGCTTGAGGCATTTGGTATCAAAGAGTAGCAATAGAGTGACTTAATTCTTACATTAGCAAACGAAAACTCAAATTAAACTTGATGCAACTAAACCCATTAAATCTAATAATTTCGAGCATGGTATCTCTGTATACGAGTATCTGATTCTTCAACCATGAACTCTGTCTTCTGCTCCGACCCCGTGTACCCTCGACCTGCGAGTTGTATAAATACATTTAGAAAACATAAAATTTTTACCGCTTTATCATAACATATCTTGAAATATTTTATGTTTGTTAAACAAAATCAGAATGTTTTCAGCTAACTGGGCTTTATTTAATCAGCGCTACAATACTAGTAACTATAACCTTTTGGCTTTTCAGTGTCATGTCGCCACTTGTTTTAACTGTTCACCCTACTACAAAATGTGTTGTGTTTTTAGTACCGCCTCGGTCGATAACTCCACTACTGTAAAAAATAGCGAAAAAAGTTGCATATACAAGTTGTAGCCTTGGATATGCTCCTTGCTCAGGGTGATCCATAACTACGTGGTGATGCAAACATGCATTTTTCTAAATGAGACACCCTATATATTATTCCTTATTCAAATTCTACTATTTTTCCGTTCTTCCAATATAGGGAGCATATCCGGTGCTACCATTTTTATATACAACTTTTTTCGCTATCTTCTACAGTACGGGAGTTATCGACCGAGCCGGTACTAAAAACTCACGCTGTATAACAAGCTACCGCACAAGCTACCTGGCATAAATCATTACAATAATTTCAAATACCAATCAGTCTTTCCTAACAAGCCGAGGTTACTAGACTTTAAATGAGTACTTAGAAACCATGTGAGAAGTCTCTTATTTACACGCATCTTGCTATAGATAAATATGATAGACGTATGTTATATTTATATATTATATCAGATAATAGGTGTAGCACAAAAAATAAGTTAAATTCAAAAATTATCATACCTGTTGGTGTGTTTTAATGTTGCAAGTATTCAACTTTTTTAATTTTCAATTTCTGTATTAACATTAACTTTGCCCAGTGATTAGTCATTTACTCTTATCTGTGTCCTTTTTGGTCGATAAATCGTATTAACTTACTTACATGCTTAGACTTACACAGGAAGTGAAACGAAGTTTCATCTTTTTGCCAGCACACACACTACATAGCATATGACTGTATCGGAAGAACTGAGTCAAGCTACTAGAAGCCATTTTTTGACACTGTGTTGTTCAAGAGCCTATAACATAGTTGAAGGAGAGTATATTTCATCAGATATACTTTTAGTGAAGGGCCAGTCAAGTGAGAAGGACTAATTAATCTAGTTTTGGAACCTCCAGATTTTCTAAATAAGGAATTGATAAAAAATAACGTATCTTAGAGGAAATATTAATTTTGTAGTCAAAAGTTTGGGTATATTCCGAATAAGACGGTTTGTATCCGACTAAGACCCCTTTAATGACCAGTTAATCGTTGAAACCTACCATGGTATGCTATACTGTAGAGCAGAGCATCCTAAGGCTTCAGCATCTTAAATATTTTATTCGACTTCGTTTCCCACCCCACACTCTATGTATCCCCCAAAAAACTCCTTCTAATATTTCACGCTTATTACGCAACTTGGACTCCTATTGGCTAAAGGAGCATTGAACCACTCCCCTTGATTTCTCCCTTTTTATATTTCCCCGCAATGATACAGAGTCGTAGGCATCAAAATATTGAGACAGGCAGATGTAGGAAATTACCTGGAAAAACCAGACCACAATATGAAAAGTATCTGGAATAGTACGGAATTGGTCGACTATTAAATTTAAATTTCAGTTAGTTGGCGTTGTTTAACACTCCTTTCAAGGCTTTTAGGTCAAGAGATACGGATCACTGGATGTTCATTAATTGAGGTTATATTTATTTAAATTTCAGAGCTAATTCTAAGACACAATACGTTGAATCTTTCGGTTCATAAAGTAGAAAATAACGTTTCCGGATTACAAAAATTTATCAAATGCCATATCAGGAGTAACAAGCACGTAAACAGTGAACTGGGGGTTACTGATATTTGATTTGATTTGGTTAAATTTTCATGGCAACAAGCCCTTTCTGATCAATGCTCACAAATTAATGAGAAACAATGCGAAAAAATGTTTCTTTCATTTAACATATCAATGTTCAGTCTGTTATGAAGTAGAAGATAATATTTGGCCAATTAATGAATCATCATCATCAGCTTCTTCTCTCATGAACTAGAACACAGATTGCAAATGTTCCCTTAAAAAGAAAGATATCAAAAAGGTTCAACAAAAAAGCAAATAAGACCGCCTAAGAACAACAACCACTCACGATTCAGAACAACCGTGTTAATTCAGAAGTATCTTTTATATTCACAAAATTGTTGAAATGGCAATTTTTACTTATATCAAGCCTTTGAAACCATGTAAAAAACTCTGCTTTCAATATTACAAATACGGTTGGGCAAATGCTCTTATATTTGAATGCTATGTGGCCTAAATAAGTCATAAAAGTAGTTAGTGAGTAATCAGAACATATACCAATTCACGTGAAAATATCTGTGATTCAATAATATAACTGAACAAAATCGATGTTGTGTATCAGATTGTAACATACTTAGGTGCACAACTCGTTGAGCTTTAATGTAGGACGCCATGTAGCTGCACCATATTCATGAAGATATGTTCTTTTGCTTAGCAAGAAGCTCAAAGAAATAGAAAAATGCAATTTTGGGCGCAATCTGGTACGTGGGTGTATCAGAAATTAATGAGAGTGGAGCTATAGTATAACAATAAAATTATAAAATAATATTAATAAATCTTCAAGAACTATCCTTTCTATTTTTTCTGATTTCAAGAAGCAAACGGAAGTTTCATAGAGCAAGGCCAAAGGCGTAGGGGGTGAACCATAATCGTCGACCTTAATTTTTAAATTATCCATTGATAAATGGGCAATCTGTCATAGTCGTGATGCAGCGTTCAACCGAAGTCTTGATAAAGCGGCCGCTTTTGCTTGGCTTTTTTTGCCTTTAAGGTTCCTAGAAGTATATTATAATCGCACCTTCCAATTATTGTAGGTCCTCTAGGTACACTGTGATCACAAATAACTCCACATTTATGAGGATTTCACCCACGGCGGAGCATGTCTACCCCAGCCGAATAGACTGAGAACCACCAGCTCATCGATCCATGGCCTTGAAGGCTTTACACAATACATGCTGGTATAAAATGGTAAAAGCCTTAGAAATTTAGACAATTCTATGAGGGATAGAATATGAATTTTCAATCGTATGACTCAAGATTCATAAAACTATAATTATATTATGTGCTTGAAACTCCTGTTGTACCAAGTTACACATTTCATTATAAACACTTCTTACATGGGATAACGAAAATTCCGTCTAATTAATTATCCTTCTGTGATGAAGCTGATTGCACTATATTAAATTGCTGTGATGGAGATATGTAACGGCAAAATGTAAGTCGCAATAAAATTAAATTGTCGTAGTGTTAATTTGGTACCTCAAAATCAGGTCAATGAACAGAACCGAAGCCTTCGAAATGTGGACGTTACGTCTGCTAGTGAGAATCCCATGGACAGACCATGTTACGAACTAGGATGTAATCAATAGAGCCTCCACCCAAAGAGAGCTACTGGAAATCGTTAAAAGGCGCAAGGTAGCTTACTTGGGTCACATACTTAGAGGCCTCAAAAATAGGCTACTGAAAAAAAATTTAGTGGGTAAAATTGAGGGTATGAGATGTCCTGGTCGCAAACAACACACTCAACACACAGAAACTCGTGTCACGTCAACGACCCTCATTAATTGTGAGAAGAGTTGAAGACGACTCTCTACACGTCATTTGCCAGGAGAACAGATAACACGCCTACACGCTGCAAGGCGTATGGTACCCGTAGCATTTAGGGAGCTATTATTCTTAAAACAAAACCTCAGCTAACCCGGTAGCAGTCTGTACTGTAAATTTAGTATCAAAACGAATTGAAAAAGATTTGCACTGTAGTTTGTAGGACATACCGAAATAAATTGTGGCAAGTTTTCGTGTCAAGCTTGATTTTATTTACAAATTTCAACCCTTACGTTTATCCCAAAATGACGGGAAGGCTTGATGTCGACTTTATTAACGTATATTATAAAGATGATAGACGATAGACCGATTGTATGGAGGACTTCAATATAACGGACAGTTGTACCAATGAGTACACACCAGTTTGGAACAGGCTAGTATCAAAGCTTTTCGAAAATCATGGATTTCTGTTGAAGTTTATCTAAAAAATGATATTTTTTATACCCGTATACAAATTACATACATCTCGGTTGAGTACCAGGCCACGAAGGTATTAGTGGCAATGAGTGTGCAGTCAAGCTCGTAGAAAGATGCGAGAGCATGCCATTCTTCGGTCCAGAACCAAGCTGTGGCATAAGCTACCGTCCACAAGGTTGTCAACTAATGGCCAAACGAACTCTGGAAAAGCACTAGGCAGAAAGCTGCTGACGGGCCTAAATGAGCGAGCTGGCTAGTGAGACTCGAGATGAATTTGTTAGGCAGGTTATTGGCCTTATTACTAGTAATTACTTATGCGGATTTTGGGATAAATTAATGTAAGAGGTTTTAATTCAAAGAGCCGACGTTTCAGCGTTTACTTTACGTCTTTTTCAGGGCTAAGATCTATACGAAGACGAAAAAATATATAAGTAAAAATATAAAGTACAAAAACGGAGATAATATAAGCTTTGACAATTTAGTCTAACAAACAAATTAAAAATAAATGACACATTAAGTTCACAATTAAAATTTAAAAGATTGTATCTAGCATTTTTAAAAAAGTAACTCGACAAAAGAATCAAAAATAGAAAACGAGTACATTGATCAGTGTCTTAAAAATATAAAAAATTAAAAATATAATACAATTTTCCATTCAAATTTTGAAATACTCGAAAATGTAAAGCATACATCCTTACCTATCCACATCCCTACACCAACAAGGAATAACATATCCCTTTGGGGAAAAACAACAAAAAACATTCAAGGATATGAATGATATGACTCGCAATTGCCATTTGTCAATACACCTGATTATTGGTATATGCTGCTGTACACTGAGGCCAGTGTGAGAAAAATATGAATGTTTTATACTTGCATATTATTTTATAGATAAGTTTTTAATTTTTTATATTATTATGCATTATGTACCGGTTTTCCATTTTTGATTGTTTTACAGTTACTTCTTTTAAAAATTTAAAAGCTTTTAAACTTTAATTGTAAACTTTATGTTTAATTTTTTTTTAATTAGACTGAATTGTCAAAAGTTATATTCTCCGTTTTTACACTTTACATTTTTACTTATACATTTTTTCGTCTTCGTATGAATTTTAGCCCTGAAGTAGGCGTAAAATAAACGCCGAAACGTCGGCTACATGAGTAAAAACCTCTTGCATTAATTTATCCAAAATCCGAAGTAACCTTTCCTACTAATAGAACTGGGATAAGAATTAGTTTCAACAGAGTTATTACTCGGTTATTATAGTATATAGAGATGACAATCATCGAGAAATAAAGTCAATAGGCCGTTGTGAGGTAGTTCAAAGTTTTGTGTACCTCAGTTCTTTGATCGACAATTCAGGTAGCTGTGAGAATAAGATTCGACGGCGCATTCAACTGGTACGGGTGGCCAAGACAAAGCTTACTAAAATAAAGCTACCAAAATGTCACTGGTTCAGTCTCTTGTGTTCTCCATATTTTTGTATGCCTCGGAAACTTGGACTGTTGAAAAGGCAGATCGAGCTCGCATAGATGCTTTTGAAATGTGGACGTGGAGGAGAGTGCTGAGAATTCCTTATACCGCCCATCGAACTAATGTTTCCATACTGGATGAGCTAGGTAATCCAAAGAGACTATCCTCAATTGTGTCGATGAGAATGCTTACATTCTTCGGACATATTCACAGAAGCCATAGTATGGAGAAACTTGTAGTTCAGGGTCGCGCCCCGAGTGGGCGGCGCCGTGGCCGTTCCCCTACACGCTGGGTGGATACGACGAAACACTTGCTGGATATGAGTATCAAGAGCGCCACTGAACTGGCAGCAAATTGCGAACGATGGCGAGCTACAGTTCTCAAAACTATTGACAATATTCGTGTCGGCAATACTCTAGCTCCGACTTAATGCATTTTACGAGTTCACAACATGTCTGTTAAGACATTGTGACTATGATGATGGTTACTCTTATTATAGGCGACACCTGTATACTCTTGGAATCTTCAACATAGAAGAGACTACTCAACAGAGAATTTTGGACTGCGAGGTATTCGGTGCGAGGAGAAGGGCTCTGTTTGGGGTGACGTAGCCAGACAACGAAACTGACTATGATATTGAGAAAATGCTCCCGGACTTGGGCAAGGGCACACAATGAACTTTAATTGACGTGTATAACCAGAGTCCACCCAAAAATACTAAATATCTAATTTAATCTAGGCTCCTAATTGGTTCCCTCGACTTATACACCACACCTTCTAATGATAACTCCTTTCCTTATACTTTCATTTTACACTGCAAAAATGTATAACAATGTGCATAAAGCTAGTAAGTGTAACAAAATGAATCCAAATCGGTTCCTCCCTTTATTATAGCTCCGCTTTTCCTTCTCGATGTCGTCCTGAAGCTCCAGGCTGAATTTTAAGCAGTCATAAAAAGAGCGATGTTAATTTTTCCTGGTGAGCTCGACGTAATATCTTGCACGCCGGGGGAAGGGCACTGCGTGACCGGAATACACCCTCACCTACAAGATCCTCCTCCAACCCCGGAGCGGCCTCCAAGATAGTCGGGCACCTGGTCTTATATATGCAAATCGCACTCTGGCATCGGCGACATTCGATGCCATTGCTAATAACGAGTAAACGTTGATGTTGATGTCGCCAGGAGAGCTGAAGAGAATTTTAATGGAGAGCATCTCCAGCTATTTCCTGAGGTAATGCTGGAGGAAGATTAGAAGACTGATATGGTGTTTCTTCTGAAACTTATGTTGTAATTGTATCGTTCATATAAAATTGTTACGCATCGACATTGTCAATGGCGGTGATAGATGAACTTTAAATCATCAACCAAAAACTCCCAAATGAGGACTAGGGTTACTTTCCGTTAATATTGTAACATACTGTATAGGGATTCATCACGCCAGGTAGCTTGCGTTTTTTCTTAAATACTTGACTTGGAAGCTTTTGGATCTGATCTACTGATGCGAATCGAAGGGTTAAAATAGGGGATTCACCGAGGTTACAACAGGAAGCAGGCACTCGATAACGACGCGCACTTGCTATTAATATTACAAAATCATTAAGCATTACGAGCGAACTAACTGGGTGTACTGTGTTGTCCTAATTCTAGACCCCGACATAAAGTAGAAACATTATCCAATACAAATTGGGGAAAAGATAGAAGCAGTTAAACATCTTGAAGACACTCTTAAAGCACAGTATTTTAGGGCTGACCCTCTGCAGATATCTGAGCCACTACCTTCAGTTCCAGTTCCAGTTGCATCATCTTCAAACCATAGTGGTGTGTGAAAGTTTGAAATAGATCTTCTTTATTTAATAGAAGACCTGCCCATAATGCAGGCGACGATATGGCTTTGTGTTACAAAATCGACAAATATGTTTATTTCTGACCCAAGAGCCGACGGTACTGAAGATATTTTGGAATGGTGGAAAAGACACGAATGTATTTTCCAAACCTTGCCGCAATGACCAAAGACTTTTTGGCAACGCCAGCTTCTTTAGCTCCATTTGAAAGGCAGTTTTCTAGAGCTGCCTTGACTCTTACCAAAACAAGAAATCGATTAGGTGATAACCCCGTTAGAAGTCTTATGTGTCTCAAATCATGAATGGAAAATGAGGATATTGAAGACTACTTTAGATATTCACTGTTTCCATGTTTAAGTTTGCTGTGTTTCTATGTATTATTGTCAGAATTCAGAATATTTCGTATCTTTATTTTATATTATTACATCCATTATTTAACTAAGTTTGTTGGAGTTTTCTTTTTTGGATGTTTTTTTTAAATAAAAGATTATGTTTTTATATACATAGATTTTTATTGTTATTGCGTTTTGGCAGTTAATCAGACTAACATAAAAAAGAACAACTTTTTCAAGAATAATCAAGTGTTAGCTTGAAAAACTTAACTTTCAAGTTACTTGATGTGTAACTACGTGACTTGACTTGACCTTGACTTGGCATCAAGTCAAGTCAAGTCAAGTAGCTTGAAAATCAAGTCAAGTCGTGAATCTCTAACACTGTATATAGTCTTACCGATTTGTATTATTGTTGACGTCACTTCCAAAATGTTACCTTAGAATTTTGGTGTGGGAACGTCATCGAATCATCAAAAGTTTTCGAGACTAACAGATGAGAGTTGTTGTGTCGCGGCAAAGCAGGATAATGATCGACTTGATTTTTTTAAATGGAACCGTTATATTTTTTTAACCACATTTGGTTTCCCTCTACTTAAATATAACATATTTCTGGAACCGGTTGCAACGTTGACAAGTTAAAATTTTTCAGTAAATTTTTGGATCTACTAGGTCGCAAGTAACACGTCCAAATTGATGTATTTCTTTAATTTTCCCAATATTATTATGCAGATAGATACCTGAATGTCAAGTGAATATTATTTTGGATGTTACTAACTATGTGCATCTACAGGGTATTTTCTGAAGAATTTTAAATTATGATAATTTGAAAGTCATCTTACTTTTTGTTAAATTTAATACCCTATATGTTTTATTTTAAATCGAAATATCTACTAATACCCTATCTCACCCCGCAAAATTTGGTTTAGAGTTTGCGGCATTGCAAAGTTATAGATTACTTGTACAAAATATCAAACAAACATATCCTTGTTTTTATTAAAAACACGCAATGTATACTACTATACTGTATGCTATTTAACATGCAGCTACTTGCCAGTAATGGTTTACGGCGTGCCACAGTTTTAAATGATTTTCCTAAGATAATAAAAACGTTTTCCCTACTCATATGTCATCTATTTCGTATATCTTTATTGCATTATATGTTCAATTTAATGAACCAAAAAATTGATGTAGCAGGCTAGTGTCATATTGTTTGGTAACTAGTAGATTATTCAATTGTTACAGTTTCCAGCTTAATGATGATGCGCCTGCACATTTTCGCAGGAATGTTCGTGCTTATTTAGATGTACAGTTTCAAGAAAAATGAATAGGTCGAGGAGGTCCAGCAGCTTGGCCTCCTAGACTTCCAGATCTAACCTGTACCATTGTGTGCGGCCGTCTTCAATTTATCGAATACCTACAACCACAAGAGACGAAATGAAGCAACGAATTATAGAGGCGTTTCAAAGCGCAACAGCATATGTTTTATATCGCGTTAGAGAGAACTTTAATATTCAGATCCAAGAGTGCATAAACCATGCCGGAAGATACTTTGAACAATTTCTTCGATCAAAATTACCTAATAGTTGCTCCAATTCCTGTTTTTTTCTTGTTTACAATGTTCTGAATAAATACAATTCCGTTTTAGTTTGAGTTAGAAATGTTTCATCCTTAGAAATAATGTAATATAAGTTCAAAAAAATACACTTATCTTACTTATTCTACCATACTAAGTCAGTTGTTCACTAAATCAGCTTAAGATCAATAGTAGTTATACACAAATCGCAATGAGTCACGTAATATTACCATAATTATGGTAATTTATGTCTGATGTAAAAAGATCGTGGTAGGAAAATTTGGATTTTGAGTTTTCATACCCTCACCCAGGGCTTACCTTGTGAGACACAATATTTAATAACTCTTTGTAATGTATATTTGAGAGATAAATTAATATTATTACTATCATTGTTAAAAATAAAACAGCAGTTTAGAGAACTTCCCAGCAAGCAAAGTCATGTTTATAAGCATTGTATAAGCATCTGTAGAATAAAAACTGAGAAAACCAACTTATTCTATAAGCGTTTAGTTCAGTAAATGTTGAGAAAGTTTGGACTATGGGGATTCTTGGTTCTTTGTTATGCATTATATGAGCTTTTGGTTGAATAAACGTTATAGAAGTCCGCGCTAAATGTCGCTTTGATTCAATTATGCTTACCATTTTTGAAGTGTTGCCAGCTCTTAAGTAAGCAGATTTCTTAATCTATAATTAATTAACATTAACATTAACATAACAAAACAAAACAAAAACTTAATAACTTAATGAATGCGGTAGTATTTCAAACTTAAGGTTCCAATTTACTAACGTGGAATCAAGCAATGATAAGATATCTCTGTCACAGCCACAGAGGTCACAGCCAAATATATTCAATTTTCCTTGAACAACATCCATCGTTTCAAATGTATGATAAGACAATTAAAGCAAATTCACATGTCATTATGATAATACCATTCAAATAATAGCTTTATAATTAACCTATTTTGAATGTGAGCATTCCTAATTAGTTTCAAATAATGTCAAATCTAATTCTAAGCCATTTATCATATTTTTTTCTTGCTTAAAATACACGTTTACCTCCTCATTTGAACCTGCATTTTTTTTTATTTGCCACCTTTCCCTTCGAGGAAATGAAAGGAACTGAAGTGATTAGAAGAATACGTAATAAACTAGTATTCGTAGCTGTTATAGAAAATTTTCTGTTATGAGACAATCTATGCTTTCTGACTTCTTTATACCTTGTCCAATTAGTATGGCAACTTCGTCGATAATCTCACACCCATGGACACGCAGATTATTGTGTTTGGCATATTGTACCATTTATATTCATACAAGCTGATATATAGATTTTTTGTTTCTTCTAATAACATCCTAAGGTTTGCCAGATCAGTAGCATTACCTGGTGGTAATACTGCCAAAATTAGTATATTGCGAGAGCGATCTGTCTGCTTCCATTTACTGGCCATCTTTAATCCAAATAACTGATGCATTTTATTGCTCGATCTTCGATCTCTTTAGCCTCTTCTTCAATATTAATTAGAGACAATATCTCATCATAAACTTTCGGTTTCCGCAACCCTTTCAGTGTATTTCTAACCACACATCATCTACGAGGTCTCTATTTTTGACGGTTGTAACTGCGACTAGAAATTAACACAATATTGTCAATATTTTTAAGACGGCACACTGAATTAGATAAATATTATCCTTTACTGGAGATAAAAAGCGAAAATTATTGACACCCGTGATACGTCAAAGTCACTGCGCCTGATCACACAAGTCAAATAAATAAAGTTATTGTGACTAAATTTTACAGTGATCCATAATGCGTTCAACAGTCAAGTTGGAGTGCGAAAATTGTATTGTTCAAAATTTGGTTTGGGGTGAATTTTGCCCACAGAACACCAAACTGTGCGCTGTAGTAAAATCTAAAGCCAATCTATTATTTAAGTTTCTTAAGAATCGCTGTAGGACGCTCTAGGAGTTTGTTACCATAAATACTATTAACTTAGCCAACACCGAAAATGTTTCGGTATATCTCCACGTAGCTTTCTCAGTATCAATGGCTATTTTACTAATTCATGTTTGCAAGCCTGCTTGTGGAGAATCAAGAGTGTCGCAGTCTTAATCGAATAATCGTCCCGGAAATTCGGCCTCAGAAGAAAAAGGGAAAAAGCAAAATTAAGGGGATAAACCAGGGAAGAGACGGGGTAAGTTGAATGTATGCTCAAGTTAACTCGACACTGATGGCGACGATAAACATCCGGCAGGCTAGTCCAAAGGCGTTGTTGCCTAATTTCGTAGATACGTAATACATTTATGGTACGCGCACATAAATCGGCATCGGACCGACAGTACGGATGGAACGGCCGGTACGGTACGGATTTTTCATTAAAGTATCGCACATATCTGATCGGAATCTACGGAAGAATTGGAAATCAAAAATAACGTATATTTCAGCCTGCGTAATATTTTATTCATAAGGGGGGGGGGGTTCAATTGATGTTAGGTATATGTATAACATAATATAAACGTACATTCAAAAATAGTGGATTACCTGATGCATAGTCTCGACACAGCATAGTAAACAGCCAGCAGAATATCTCTGAGGATTTCCTATATAAAAATGGTTCCCACAGAATTTGACCTTCGGATGATTTTACGGGTGTGAACTGTGGGTAGAGATGCGAAAATTAAAATATCGATATCGGTATCAATTCGATATTTTTTAGCCAAGTACATGCCGATGGAGGCGCGTATGGTTCGTAATTATTTTCGATACCGATACCGCTACAAAAGTAGCGATACCAGCTTGGAATCGCTCAAAAAGTATCTAAGACAAAAACACTCGATATTAGTGCATTGATACATTTCAAGTATCGAAATATCGTTAGCATCCCTACAAATAATCATCCAAAAGCGGGGATGCGCGTGTAATTGCTGCCAACCTGAGATATTGTGCTAATTGTTTACTATGCTGAGGTCTCGACACCAATACAAGACAGTCTGGGCAAAACCGAAAAGAAGAATAGACAAGCAGTAATCAGTGGCAAAAACAGATGGTAACAGAATTTTTCAAAAAGTCGCTACAAATCGGTTTAGTTTGTTAAATCGCCGCTACGTCTCAACGTAATCAAAATGTCGCTATTTTTGCGACAAGTTGCTATGAATGGCAACACTGTCTGCAAGTAGTACAGGTAGAAAGTTGGAAAATGCGATGGTGCCTCGGTGATCGCCGATCAGGCACGCACGGCACGCATCGACCGGCTTTATTTGTAATTGCTATATTTTCGCCGGATTTTGAAAATTCGATGCCTACCGTCCGCACGTATGTGCGATGGTCCATTAAATTTAATAGAAAGTATTTTTCTCCGATCCGTACCATTATAAGGATTCTCAGACGCTGAATTGGATAATTTTAATAATCCGTAAATTGTTATTACAAACCCATTGATTTGAAAATCTGACACACTGTCTCTTTTTGTCTTCATTACGGATTCCCCTACACAACATCAATAACCTGAAATTTGTATCCTATAAGCAACGCTCACTTCTGAGAATAAACAAAAGCAATCGGGACATCAACCTCACCGAATACTGATTAGTTGGGCGAACAACAAGGGCCATTGATTCAATAAAAGATGTTGTTGGTACAAATACTACCCACCAATTTCTCAAATAGCATAGACAATGCTTTGAAGGCATGGGCTGTTTTGTTCGTGTAATGGAGACACAAGTGGATAAAGGTGTCATGTAACATTTTTTCAAAAAGGTGTATTTTTCATTCAGTAAGCTTAAAATATGCTTCCATTTCATTCTTAATTCCCTTTGTTATGTTATTTTCATAAATAACATCAATATTTAGGTGATAAAGGTGTTACGTACAATACTTTTTATTTTTCACATTTCACATTTTGAAGACAACGAAGGGCATCCAAAGAAAAAAAGAAAAACCAGTTAGTGATTAGATTAGTTTCAAGTTTTGTGTTTTTTTGCAATAAAAAACACCAATCTTTGTCTTTTTTCCATATGCTTTTAATACAGGCTATGCCAATTTTTCATGTATAAAGGTGTCATGTACATGCAAAGTCCATTTTCCCATGAAATACAAAAGTGTCTCCAAATTAAAAAAAAGACAGACGAAGAAAATATATAACTAAGCTTTAAAAATACTTGAACTATATGCCTCAGATGTGGTGCATAAAAAAGCTCCAATCGGAAATCTTTAAATCGATTTTTCTCAGAATAGTTATTTTGTGACATGACACCTTTATCCACTTGTATCTGCAGTTATCTTTTGAAACAAAGTTAATTTTGTTTGGATAAATTATGATGAACATAAAACATGGGGAAATTTTAAAAACAAAAGATTGCTTTGATTGCACTATATGTCAGTACTAGCATTAGAAGGATAGTACATATCACTAGATCGAATATGTAAAACTATTTTGAATTTATTGGCGTTCCTGTGATCACTTCGAATATAAGGATTAGATTCTTTGGATGACATGGATTTGAAACAACTGTATATATATTTAGAGTAATGGACCAACATCCAAATACCAGCAGTTAATCGAAACCGCAATATTTTTTTTCTGTAGCATGGCTTCTTTGTAGCTACGCACATACAATTTTTACTTCCCACACCGATAGGGAGCAAATAACAAAAAAATACTCAAACTTCGTTTTTAGGCGGCATTTAAAGGCCGTATTAATAGTGGTCACGAGTAATATTTAAAGTTCCCTTGAGTAATACTCAACGGTCGCTTGAGGGAACCTCAAATGCATTTTTCCTTGTGTATCTTCTTGTGTGCAACATTTTTCCAGACGTAGCATAAACTGACAACACCTTACTCCAAAATTAACCACAAAATCGTCTTGACTTCGATGTCTTGACTGCAACGAAATGTCACGTTGACATCTCATTACTGGAGTACTACCCGAGAATAGCCACCATAGAGAAGCGACACAACCTATCGGCACCTTTGATGTTCGGCGGGTCATTATTTGGTGTCCTTGAATCGGCTTGAACTGACATGCATCCACAATATAGAGCATTTCCATGACCATAACCTCAAACGTCTTGATCAGCTGATATTGGGCGGCCGCACTTGGAGTTTGACGGTTTGACATCTGTCCACAATAACCCCGCGCATGCGTTATGAAAATCGGTCCCTGCTGTGTCGCTTCTCTGTGATGGCTATTCTCGGGTGCTACTCAAGGGACCCTTACTTGAGGAATGCTCAAGTAACTGTTAAAAGACAAAACCATACTTAAGGGACACTCAAGTATTTTTTCCATGGACCGTCGCCGGGTTGCAGCCTGGAGCGAGTCGATCATGTAAAAAGCCCCTTCTCCGGAACCGCCCTGAAGACATAACTTCAGATTCTTTCTTCCTTAGTCTTCACGGGTATAATTGTTTCCGGTGTCAAGCCCGCAACAGTAGGCCAGTAGGCACTCTCTCTATACTCCCGCCATCTGCTGCATGTAAAAAGCACGTGCTCGACTGTATCCTCCTCGCTGTAATATAGGCATCTGGAGTTTTCTATTTTCCCTACTCTCTTCCTGAAAGCCCTAAATGGGCCGTGGCCTGACAGTGCCTGCGTCAGGAAGTAGCATGTCCTCCTGTGTTTGCACTGACACTATTTCTTTATCGAGGGGATCAGCCGCTTGGTCCACTGAGCGACATCAGTTGTGTCGTCCCATATCTGCTGCCATTTTACCATAGTGCGTTCCCTGACGGGGACCTGGCTCTCCGAGGTTTCCTTTTCTGCGGTCTATAGATATCTCCGCTCCTCTGCCAGCAAGTGACACTCAAGTATTAAGGGACCCTTAAGCATTAACTAGGAATATGACCCTTAGCGGTTTCTGATCATTTTCTACTTCTTTTGGGTGGGGGTGAAATTGGCTGCCCATTGACCTATCGAAGAAAGACCTAGCGGCTTAATATACTTTTTTTAGTTCCAGCCAAATATTGCCTTTAATATTACAAAATTTCTGATGTATACATATGAGCGTTCCTTTAGATCGTTCTGTATTGTGTAACGTGGAAATTATAAAATTCATTTCAATAAAATTTTGACACAGTATTATTACCGTGGTGAGGATGGAAATCGCATTTGGTGTATAGAAATTGTGTCAGTGGCCGCTGCGCAGCAATAATAAAAAGACTAAAAATATAAAAACAGCTCAAACTTCATTCTTAGGTATTTTAGGGGTTTCCGATCATTTTTAACTCTTTCTCTGGGTAGTGGTAAAATCGAGGTGGTTGGGGGGTGGAAGTCTGAAAACTCGAACATTTTTTGTATTCATAAAATACTCTACATTGCACTAAAAAAATACTTTGGTGATATATTTTGCTTTTTAGATGTTTTCGATTGTTGCTTTTGAATTTTATATGTGTGATATCATTTGATACATACATATTGTACACCATTGGAAACTACTCACTTAATTACGGTGACATTTTGACACCGCACTACTACCATGGAGAAAATATAACTCTTACCAGTGGCGGAGGAAGAATAAAAAAAACCGAAATGTTTCAAAATCGCTCAGAATTCCTAATTTTTTGTTAGCACCGATAATGTGTGGGAAGTACTGAGTCAAGGTACTTGACGCCATTTTTTTTGTTAATATAGTGATGTTGAATAATGGCACGCATTGCCGCCATGGCAACACCGACGGACAGCAGCTCCTCAACAGGTTGGGGGTATTCCGGGCAACCCGGAGTTCGCTAAAAAAGAGCCATCGAGATTGCCGAGACGCAAAAACGACGGCCGGACGCAAGAGAAGAGACTGTTACTGGGCTGCAGGCGAACGCGGTTTCACTTATCCGGTCAAGCATCCGGTTTTTGTTCACTCCCGCACATCCTGCCATAGCGGTTTTGACTAAACGGGTGCCGGATTTGAGCAACAAAGTCTCTGGTGTTCTACAGAAACGTATGGTTGTACTGGCGGCACATTTAAGGTATAGTGTCAAAGTCCGAAATATATCCGGCAGTAAATTGTATAGCACTCCAATCTCTCAACTGTTTATCCCACAAAACCACGGTTATACGTGGCTCTACGTTATTGCGTGTTCTGTCCGGGGTGTACTCAAATAATTTTTATAGTAATAGTAAAACTTATAAGTAATACTATCATTTCCGTAGAATGTCGAATTATCTAAATGTTTACATTGACTTGCTTATTATAGAAACCAAAGGACTTCGAATATGTGATGTATATATAGAAGTATTGTTTTAGATCGTTTTATATTGCGTGACGCGAAAGTTATTAAATTGATTTTAATGCTGTGGCTTGGTTCTAAAGGGGCCAATGTCTAAATTTCTACAATGTGGGAAATGTTGATTTAATAATATTCAATTATTTTGATTATCTCAAGTGTAAATTACTCTATCAACGTTATTACGTTGTCTGTCATTGCCGCAGTTTTTTAAGTGATAGCCCTTACAGTCGAGTTAATAAAGTATTCTTCCGTCGAGTGGTTTTCGAAAAAAATGTGACATTGGTCTTTTTTGATACACCAAAAGGATAACATAGCTTACATTGGCCGTTTAAGTCTCTAAATAATACACCAATTTTTTAATATATTTTTTTATTATTGCAACCGAAAACATGCTCCTCCTTTTGACAGATTATTTCATCTTCAGATTCCGATAAGTAGGTATCTATTCTTGACGCAGATACCATAATCGAACCTAAAAATTGCATGTAATATAGGGTCGGCTACATGACGACGCGACGGCGACGTAGGGCATCAAATCTCTATTCCTAACGGTTTGCTAGAAATTGGCACTATGTTTGTTACATCAGCACCGGTACTCTGTAACTTAGAAACGTGTTTCTATGCACTATGAGGTTTATTGTTTAGAACTCTCCTTGAAACGAAAATGTGTAGTGGATTTCACGGAATGATTCAGGATAATATGTATACATTATTTCTCTTCTAGCACACCATCCTACCTTTTCACCCAATGTGTTAGTCTTAGTAAGTTGGAGCATACCCGACGACTGAACTTTCAAATAAAAAAATCTCTGAGACACATTTCGTACACAAAAATTTTATCTTTTTTCCGGTGTATTGCTCGCATATTTGCCCAGTCTCTACACCTTTTCCAGCTGTAGTTTCTAAAGCGTCAAGTGACAATTCAGAACAATCAAGTTAATTTTCAGACTCGTCAATTATAAATCCAAACTGACAGGTATAAACTAAACCTGACAGTTTGAAATTACAAGTGACGAGTTGGAAAATTAACTTGACCGTTTTGAATTATCACTTGACGCTTTAGAAGCTACAGCTGAAAAGTGTGGATATGTCTATACCCACATAACACTATATGTACATGTACATCCAAGGAATGTACATTAAATATTCCAGTTTGAACATGTATATTTTGAATATTCATAGGACGTTAAATGTACATATGAAAAATGATATACACTAGTGTAATATCTATGTATATTCACGTAGGTATATACATATGTGAATATACATAAGATGTTGGTCTATGTATTATATATACATCTAGTAGTTTACGCCTGCGCGAAGGAGAGCTAGTGCCGCCATTGCTGATTTCTAGCCATTTGTCGTAGTCAACGTGTGTGTGCTGGTGCTGGTTGTGCCTGATTACCTGATCGAGTGTAATATTGTGCAATGCTACTTCTCTTCTGGCTACTGATAACACTCGTAAACAGCGTTTGACGGTAAGTCGTAAGCGGAACAAGCCACCTACAAAATTTTATAACCTTGATTTCTTTGTGACTTTAGACATGCCATTCAACAGGAAAGAGGTGACAATCATAATAATCGATTTTGCCAAGTATTATTATTGTAACTAGAAATTGAATTAATAACAATACATAATGAAAGTATAAAGTTTGTTTATCTTTCTGCCTCTACATTGAACTTTCATACAACATGCATGTGCATTAAAAGTACATGAGTGTACATTTAATGGATATACCATGGATGTGTAAATTCGCGACAAACGTACATTACATATACTATGCATGTACATTAGACATACATATGTACATTCTATGGATATGCTATGGATGTGAAAGTTCGCGATAAACGTACATGCAATGTATATTTTTTTGATGTCTATTAGACATCCATTGGACATTCTTGCTCCATTTGTGGATATACATATCCTTTGATTCGATATCTAATGTACATATATGTACATTGTGTATACTTTTGTTATGTGGGTATTAAATGGCGTCTTTTCTATAACGTTTTCAGTTCCTGCGTGTATGATATCAGCTTCCATATGAGTATGCCCAGGGACTCTAAAAACTTAGATGAATTGTCAGGAGTTCACATGGTTGCCTAAAACGGTCCATTTGCATCTCATGCTTGATACTCATCAAAGTTGAGAGATTTATTTTGCGTTATCAACTTGTTTCATTTTTTGAATGATATCCAATCATGTACGGACAATTTTTCAGAATTTGATTCAATATGGACGACTTTACTCTAACTTTTGCCTTCAGTGTATTTTTTTCTTTTCTTTGAAGACGTATGGAACTAGAGGATGGACAATAACAAACGAATCTCATAAGAATGACGGATTTTGTTCTACCGCCGTTATCTTGTCGTAGTAGTTTTAGTTGCCATGAAATAATTCAAAGCTAGTGAAGAGCTAACCAGACGGGCGCGGCGGAACGTCTACCCCTGACACCCTCGCCGAAATGCAAAAAGTGTTGAAATCAACCCGCTCTCATAGGAAATTAATAACCCTTCAGATTGGCACAATACAGAGCAATAAATCCGTATTGGATTTACATAGTCGGGCACTCTGGGGGTGTGAGTTATGAAGCGGCAGAGCGGCAATACTTCATCTACGGCCCACGAGTCGCAGAGTACGGTTCCCTGTAGGCTATTTGTCAGAGCGAATGGAAACGTCAAACGAACGATTCACCTGCCTTGCTGCCTGCTTCCAGTTCGCTTATATTCAGATTTAATGGGAGCAGTCGGTTGTATTTTGGCTGATGACTTTCGCTGAGGAGAATATAATGGAGCAATACGATGATTAATCTGTTTCGAAAGGGCGGTGCTCAATGTTCAGTGTTCAGTTCAGTGTTTGTTCTTTTGGATGTGGACGCAACTATAATAATAAAAATCATAATAATCATATATAACTATAACAAGGAAAAATAAACATTTGGTAGCAGAAAACTCTCCATGGCAAACACAGATACTACATGAAATATATATAATTAAAGATCCATCCATACCCGACGATAGTTGTAGGAAAGGTACACCAACAGAAAGAAACAATAGACCACATAACCAGCGCATGGAAAACTCTTACTGGAACCGAGTACACAGCTGACATAGCTCTGCAGTAAAAGTCATACACCAAGCACTAGGCACCACAAACAAGCTAATGGAAACTCAGGTCCATATAATGATTACGCATCGACATCAGTATCCGAAAACGAGCAATACAAAACATATTGGGAGGTCGAAATCCATACAGGCAAGACTACCCCAGGTCAGATATAGTTTTTCAGTCAACGACAAAGTTACCTATCTGATAGATATTGCTATCCCCAATGATACGAATATCCAAAACACCTGCGCTGGGAAGACATCTAAAATTTACTAAAATTACCCTAACTATGTCGATTCCAGGCGTTACACCAAACACATTTACAGCACATTTACAACAGTTAGGCCTGGACGAAAGGTTACATAAAATGTTCCAAAAGTCTGTAATCCTGAAGACCTGTATTATTTTAAGGGTCCTTTCTAAATTCAGACCAATAATAGGTTAGGTGTTGATATGGCATAGCCCGTCAACATTTATTGCTACCGCAATCATGCGATAAAAATAAATCAAGATAATAATAATAATTTTTTTATTCAAAAGTCACACACTATGCACATCAAATATCAAAACAATTATTGTATATTATGTATATCGTTTTACAAGTCAAACTACCAAATACAGTTCACATACTCTGAAACCAAGTGTAGTTTCAACATTTGATTCAAACGAGCTCCAATAGCGATACACTGTTACGGTTTCCTCCAAGGTACTAATACGGTATCACAATTTCGTCGTCGTAATTTCCAGGTTCCAAGTCTATACGATTATAATATGCATGAATGTATCAAATTATTCCACAGATATAAAATTCAATGGCAACGTTCGGATAGGTGCAAAAAGCACACGATGTCAATCAGAAGTCAGAAGTCAATTTTTTTACCACAGAGTAGAGTATTATTCAATGAATACAACAAACACATTTTTGATTTTTCAAACCCATCACCAACACAACTTTACCCACACCCATAAACAAATGGAAAATTATCAGGAACTCCTCAAACACCTAAAAATAAGGTTAGGACGGGTTCTGAGAATTTTTGGTTTTTTACCAATTTCTCCGCAACCCATGCGTCGATTTTCAAAATTATAGCAACATTACCTACTACGATCCCACAGCATATCGCTACCCAAATTAGATCACAATCCATGCAGCTGTTACTGAGATGACGAGGCTCGAAGGGCGCCAATAGACATACATACAAACCCACAGACAGATAGACAGACAGACCGACGGAAATGAGTGACGTGGATTTTCGTCATGTAGTTGCCATACAACGTCCAAAAAGCATATTACCTCAAAATCGAAAACTTTTGTGATTGCAATACTGCTCCTCACCTATCGGTGTGGAAAGCAAAAGACACAAGTACTGATTTAGCTTACCAAAAGTTAGTCTTAAAATATATGTACCTACAAAGCGGTGACAAAATTTTATGTTTCTTAACATCATCTCTACAACTATCACGAGGCTTATGACCAAATGTTGAACTTATAATGCATTTTAGAAATTACATAACGATTTTTCTCTGTACCACCGTATTGAAAGGCATGTAGCAGTAACTTAGGCTCAAAGTGGACATTTAGTAAGCCTTAATTATAATACTCTGCATAGTTCGACTTTGTAAGTCTTGATCAGGACAGGAACCTTTTGCAGGTCTGTGATATGAAAACACAAGTGTAATCGTATATTTCAGTGCTGCTTTTATTTCCAGCACCCCAGGTGAGGGAAGTATGGATTCTTAAATAACAATTTTTTTTGACGTTTTATGATATCTTCACACGAAAATCTGTCACTCATTTACTTCTGCCTTCTGTCTCTGCGTCTATCGTTATCTTCGCCAATGCGTAATCTTGGTCATCCATCCCGGGTTCAAAAATTTCCACAGCCATTGTCACTAGAAAATTTTTCAATTCCGAATGGAACCTACTTTTGATGTGCGTAAAACGCCGAGGTTTCGTCCACGATTGCACGGGACTTCTTCAGGGCATTACTACAATACCACGACTGAGACTAACCTTAGCACTTGCCCAACATGTAACCCATCCTCAGGCACGATAAAGGGGATAGCGAACCGATATGGTCAGTTGTTATTACGTGGCTATCGAAGCTTTTTTTATTATAATCTTTTCGCTCGATAACACCAATAGCACCATATTTTTAATGCTGAGATCCTCATGCAGGTTTGTTCTTCCTTCCTGTTTGTAATCGGATCATCTATAGTAGTCAAACAGTTTGTGCTCTGCTGTGTGGCTGTGATGGCACATATCGTCAACTGCTGTGCCTATTCGGTGAGTAGGGCGCGCTCTTTTCTCCGTTAAAAGGTACAGAGGTGGTGTTGGCATAATGACCTGTAGACCTCTTGTCGATGTGGTATGAATACCTTAAGCAGTGCTTTCCTATGTATATTATCTAACGTCTTTTGATGCTTTTTTCTGTTCATGACTTTTTGCCACACTGGGACTCCATAAAGAAACACGGACTAAACTATTGCGAAAACAAGTGATTTTTTCCTGCTACCAGGTCCCCGACAATCGGCATAAGCCAGCAACGAATTGCCACCTTCTTTGCTGCTTTTGCTGTTACTGTCTTGAGATACTCTCCGAAAGTCTTCTTATTCTTCAGTGTCATGCCTAGGTACACAAAAGACTTTTTTGGTTCAAGCCGTTTTCCTCAGGTCTGAAAAGCTACGCTGCCTCCCTTGGCTCTTGAACCACGCGGAGTCATCGCCTTCAATTTCTATAGGGTCAGGTCCAAGTCAAGTTTCCTCATCTGGCCATCTATAGCTAGAAGGGTCTTATTTCTCACGTACTTGAGTATCACCTCATCAATTGCAACTTATACAATACCAAAAAAAGCCAAGTCGTCTGCATACCCTCCTACTTTTGTATTTTCAGGTAGATGGAGTCTCAGGACTCCATCGTAAAGGATGTTCCATAAAAGAGGACCCAGTACGAAGCCTGTGGAATACCAGTTGTTGATGGGGTATTGATATGGATGACGTGGATTATTGTCGATCATCAGGGATTTCCAGGAGCTATGCAGGTAGACATAAAAATTCAAATAATTTTAATCGGAACTCTGGGGAGTTTTATTGAATTTTAAGTTATTTATGTTTGTACCTTCCTTCTGCATTGAACTCACTACTCTTTTCGGATAGTGAATTTATCTAAGTAATAAAGTCCTTTAAAACGGTAGGTACCATAGGTACTAGACTTTAATGTGATGGCACAGAAAGTGTTGAAGATAGATCAAAGCAATTCGTGCACAGGAAACGAATCATGGATGGTCTTGGGAAGCGTACAGTCTGGAGGCAATAAAAGAATACACACAGGCAAGCGAAGGGAGAATGAAAAGCTATCGTCCAGATTATTAATGTGGACCATTCATTACAGGCTGGCGGCTACGGAGCCGCGCGTTTGGTTTCTTAAATGGGGAACTTTTCTCCCGGTACGTATATTTATAAGTCTCCTCCCATTGGCTGCCTCAGAGGCGTATCTGTTAGTCGCACACAGTTAATATCCTACCCAAATACCTAGGTGTCACACTGGATTTGACGCTGTCGTTTAAAAAACCTATTCGTTAGATTTGAAACGCTGCATGTTGCAGCCGTCGGGAAACAAATTCCCTGGCAGCTCATTACACAGCGTCTAAGTTCTCAAAAAAAAGGAATTAATCCAAAAGCTTTAGTTTATATCTTTGCTCCAATTTAATTTCTTCGATGGGTACGCAACACTCCGTCATTTCAACAATCAATGTCCAACCAACGCCACATGTTAAATCAAAGCTTGCTTGATCGAAAGTACACTAAATATGAGGCTACCATGTCTCATGCTGTCTGGTGTAAGATTCCATGTTCAAATGAAGTTACAACACCAGTTTCGTTGATACATCCTCGAATATTTTGCAGATACGATGTCTCAGATAATATACACTTATACATGGTGTCCATTTAGTGTGTAATTCTGTGATGCCTCGCAAGATATACCTTATACAAAAAAATATCAAAATCAAAGGTTGTTTGGTTTAAAACGAATATCCTAAAATTATTTTTGAAATATACCGGGTGTTACGAGAAAGCAGGATAATAATCAGCTTGATTTTTTTAAACCGAACTGTTATCGTTTGTAACTTCGTTTAGTTACAATCATTAGTCTCTGTTCAGCCCTAACATATTTCTGGAATCGGTTGCGACGTCACCAAGTTATCATTTATTTTCAGTAAATTTTAGGATTTGCAAAGTCGCAAGTAACACGTCCAAGTTGATGTATGTCTTTAACATAAATATCTCAATATTATTATGCAAGTAGTTACTTGAATGAGAGCAGACAGAGAGAATTCTGCCGGTGCGTCATCTGGTACCCGAAGGTAACGGCAACCAAAGGAAGTCACTGCCAAAACAGCAGCATACTTCTTGATGGAACGCCATGGCGCGTCCTCTTTGAGCCACCAGAGAAGCGTGGATTCTATATGCCGCTGCATATTAAAACCGATGTACGAGGACTGCTCGACCTATGGCGCACTGATGATCGCTAATAAGCGTGAAACAGCTGTCTGCGTACTGGTGGATTGACGGAGATATAGAGCAGCCCTCGTACAGTTACTTGAATGTCAGGTGAATATTATTTTGGATGTTAATAACTATGTGCATCTACAGGGGGTTTTCTGAAGAATTTTAAATTATGATAATTTGAAAGTCATTTTACTCTGTTTTTAAACGTAACTCGTTGTATGTTTTTTCAGAATCAACTGACACCGTATCTCATCCCGCAATATTTTGTTTTGACTTTGCGGCTTGCCAAGTTATCAAATAATTTTCTGAAATAAAAAAGTTTTCTAAATTTCTGCTTTATTTTTAATAATAGTGAAAATAATATTTTTTCATCTGTTAAATATACATCACAAAGAGTCATTAAATATGATATCTCACTAAAGGAAGACCTTGAGTGAGGGTGCGAAAACTCAAAATTGAAATTTTTCTACACCTACCTCTATAACATAAATTGCCATATTTATGGTGATGTCTATGTGAGTCATTGCGATTTGTGTATAACTATTATTTATCTTGAGTTGAGTCTTGAGTTTGGCTTCAGAAATGGTCTGGGTACAAGAGAGGCAATATTCGCTTTTAATGTAATATCACTAAGATGTCTGAATATCAACCATCAAGATATTTATGCGTGTTCTATCGACCATAATAAGGCATCTGATAAGGTTCAACATGATCATCTAATTAAATTACTTAAAGATAATGGACTAGACCGCAGAGATGTGAGACTAATATCAACCCTAGATTATAACCCAAAAGCCAAGATAAGAGCAGAGCAGAACATATCGAATGATATTGAAATAAAGAGAGGAGTCAGACAAGGATGCGTTCTTTCGCCAACTCTATTCAATCTATACTCGGAAGATATAATCAGAAGTGCCTTAGAAAAAATAGAAGATCGAAATATCGGTATCAAGATCAATGGAACACCAATAATTACTATACGATATGCCGATGACACAGTTTTGTTGGCAGAAACCCTAGAAAACTTACAGACCCTGTTAAATGAAGTTTCTGAAAGTAGTGAAACATATGGACTCTCATTATACATAAATAAAACAAAACCACACAAAACATTGGAAATCTGTACATACGACGACGTAGCGGTTGCACCTGTTAAGCGATATACTTATCTTGGAACAACAATTGCTCTGTTGAAATAAGGATACGCATAGAGAAAGCAGAGATACATTCATGAAAATGAAAAAAGTGCTGAATAGTCGGGATCTAAGCCTGGAATTGAAAATGCGGCTTGTGAGATGCTACGTATTTTCTGTACTATGGAATGGAAACGTGGACAATGAAAAAACCAAATACCCAACGCCTCGAAAGTTTTGAAATGTGGATATATCGTCGAATTCTGAGAATACCATGGGTAGATAAAGTTACAAACGGAACAGTATTAATAATAATAAGAATGAAACAACCAAGAGTGTTGCTAACCATAAAGAAAAGAAAATTACAGTACCTGGGACACGTCATGAGAGGGGAGAAATATCATCATCTACTTCAAGTAATAATAGAAGGAAAAATCACAGAAAAAAGAACAATAGGAAGGAAAAGACATTCGTGGCTGAAGAATCTGAGGGATTGGTATAATTGCTCCGATAACCAGCTATTTAGAGCGGCGGTTTCCAAAGTTCGAATTGCCTTGATGAAGAAGATTTAGTCAACAACTAACTTAGTTCGTTAAGTTCGTTAATACTACGGTAAAAAAATGTTTTTAAATATGTATTACATTATTATTTCTAAGGATGAAACATTTCTAACTCAAACTTAAACGGAATTGTATTTATTCAAAACATTGTAAACAAAAAAAAACAGGAATAATAGCAACAATGAATAACAGTAAGACATTTTTCAAAGTTTCTTCGGCCTTGGTTTATGTATACCCTTGAATCCAAATATTAGTTCTCTCTGGCGCGATATAGAACGTATGCTGTTAGGCATTCCTTGTGGTTGTAGGTATTCGATAAAATAAAGACTTGATATGACCCCGCAGAAAGTAATCCATACAAGCTACATCTAGAAATCTAGGAGGCCAAGCTGCTATTGAACTTCCACGGCCTATTCATTTTTCTTGACACTGTACATCTAAGTGAGCACGAAGATTCCTGTGAAAATGTGCAGGCACCCCATTAAGTGGAAATCATAACAATAATTTAACAATCTACCAGTAACCAAACACTCGCTTGCTAGATCAATTTCTGAATTTGTTAAATTGATCGTGTTATAATAAACATATATACGAAGATCATAGCCTATGAGCACGGAAAACGGTTTTTTCATTATATGAAAATAATTTAAAACTTTGTCACGCCATATACCATTACTAGCGAGTACTTCCATGTCAAATGAAAGTGTGTTCTATTAATCAAAAACTGGTATATGTTTGCTTGATATTTTGGAAACACAATTTATAACTTGGCAACGCCGAAAACTCGAAAAGAATATTGCGGAGCGAGATAGGGTATTAGTAGATACTTATATTTGAAATAAAACATACAGTCTTACGTTTAAAAAAGCAAAGTAAAATAACTTTCAAATTATCGTAATTTAAAATAGAAATACCCTGTAGCTGCACATAGTTAGTAACATCAAAAAAACATATTTACCTGACATTCAAGTAACTATCTGCATAATAATATTGAGAAATGCTGAAGGAATATATCAATTTGGACTTGTTACTTGCGACCTTGGTAATCCAGAAATTTACCGAAAATAAATTATTGCTTGGCAACGTCGCAACCGGTCCTAAAAATATTAGGGTTAAATAGACATTCTTTGAAAAAATCAAGTTGATAATTATCCTGTTTTCCTGCAACACCCGATATATTTCAAAATAATTATATGATATGCGTCATAAACACGCGACATTTTCTTCTGTCAGATATAGCTTGCGAGATATCAAAGAATTACACACGGAATGGACACCCTGTATAAACCTAGAGCGGGATCAACAGAGTTCTTTGAAATATATATTTACCCCTTTATACTCAGGATATCATGGGTTCAAAGAATAACGAAGAAATAAAGAGAACTCATCCTGACCACCAAGGAACGAAAAACATCTTATACTGGTTGGGCCAATAGTGCGTGGACGGAAGATTGTGGGCTTACTAAAAAACATTTCAAAAATCTGTCACTTGATTATGGTAGGGACCCTTGAGGGCTATAACGTAAACATATTTTCACTTAAATTTTGACGTTTATACAGGGTGACTCATATCAAACTTGCATTTTTTTGAATGGAACTTCCTATATATTATTGCATATTTGGATTCCTTGGTCAATTCTAGTGTGACTTTATGTATCATACATGGAACTTTAAACGAACTGTTTAGGCGCAAATCACCATATTTGGTATAAGTAGCTATCAGACAAAATCGAATATCGCAGCGATTATACAACTTAGGCCGTGACTTTGCGGTACGACTTTTTTTCCTCTCGGAGCCGTTAGTACTTAAGCCTTTGAGGCCTATTGTACTATAACTTCTCAGAGGGGGGATGGCGCACGGCCAGCACCGTTCGTTGGAATAATTACATCATCATCCCGGACGTCCGACGGGGGTCCGCCGTCCGGGCCTTCCGGTCGATCATCCAAAGTGCCGGCCGAGCAAGATGCTTCGCTCAGCGCTCGTGTGGCCGACACCAACACGGTCGACACTGAATGCCCTGTGTATATTCAGTCAACCACCCAAGCGCTAACCGCGCACAAGGCTGCTGCTGCCCCACTATCGAAGGCAGACGCTGTTCATCGCGTAGCCACGTGGGTCCCCCTGATTATACAAGGAAAAGTCCAAGGTAAACAGTCTGTCGGCAGACCCAAAATTTTTGGCTGAAGGACATCCGAAGGTAGGAGCAGCTGAGCATTAGATCAGATAATACTAAAAGAAGAATAAAGGGAAATGAAGAAAATCATTGCTATCACTATTAAATTTTTTTAAGGCATTTATGGAGTCTACGGCAATGCCCACGCCATGCCGCCGCCGCTTGGTGGAACGAACTTCCAGAGCGGTAGCAGTTCGAGTCGGTAAGAAATAGGTGATGCCGAGAGTTATGGGAAGGTCGATAAGATTCATTTCGGCTAGCAGCGGCATGCCACCTAAGCCCACAAAACACTTTTACTGCGTTAATGTTTCACACAGACCGACAATGAGAGATTCACGACATCATCTCTATGGAGAGATTTGGAAGTTCCTCCATGAAATATGTGAGGAGCTGTTCGAACTACCTAGGTCGGCAAAGTTGCCAAACTCGCTTTAACTGACTCGAAACCTAGAAAGCTAGAAAGCTACTACTATCTCAGAAACTCTATCGAAAACATGTTTACTGCCTGAATGATCGCTTAAGTCTGGGACTGCAGACGCATTCACCTTTCCGAAAATTTGTACACTGTGATAAATACTCATATCGATTACACTCTGAAAAATACTCATACAGATTACCGAGCAGATTACCTATCATTAGATGTTCCTCCAACATTTTTGAATTAAGACTTCCTTACATAGCGAAGAGTTCTACACTAGCGCAACCACAAACTACTTTTTAGTAGTCCGTGATGAGTATAACAAATAGAGTCTTTCAACCATAATACCAGAGGTTTTAACATTAAGTGTAAGTAATATGGAAGTAAGCAGCAAGAATAGTAGTACGGGTAACTCCTGTATACATTCTAAGAAATATTTTATTTTTGCCTAGGGATAAAGTTGAAACATCCTTCACTTTTCATTGCTTCAGAGCTTCTGCTCATTGTTTGCTTGTATGCAGCAAAACATCATCGTCATCATCATCACCACCGCTCTACAACCCCGGGTGGGTTTTGGCTGACTGCGCAACTTGCATCCATGTCCTTCGGTCTTCTATTAGGTTGTGATCGAGTGGTACATTTATTGTTGAGAGATCCGCCCTGATATTATCCTTCCAGCCCATTCACGGGCATCCTGGTGATCTCTTTCCGGCTGGTACCTCCTCCCATACGAGTTTCGCCAGTCTTTCGTTGTTCATTCTTTGGACATGTCCGAACAATCTCAGGCGTTGGGACTTGATTACCTGGACGATGTCTCCATCGCCATACAGTGCTTTAATCTCGGCATTATTTCTAATGCGGTGTTGGTTGTGTCGGGGTGGTTACGCGGGCCGAAGATTCTTCTAAGTACTTTTCTTTCAAAGCATCTGAGCTTACCCTCGTTTGCTTTTGTAATGGTCCAGGTTTCGCACCCATAGATGAATATGGGCACAACATGATAGCTGTGAACATGTCTTCCACATGTTTGGTCGATATGGCTCTCTATTTTGACCAACCTCAAGACACAGTTGATAGGTAAATTATTTAAAGATAAATCAAGTAATCGGGTCAGGATAATATTCCATCTTTCATAGTAAAGGACTGTGAGGAAGCATTTGCTGGGGTTTTAATAAAGTTTAATAAAGCTTCACAATATCTCCTTGTCAACTAAATGATTTTCAGATCTGGAATGTAGCAAAGGTCTGTCCAATACTCAAAAATGGAGACAAAACGAACTTTCCGAAACAGTACTGTATAACTGAATATACATATACTGCCATCTATCGCCAGCTTCCACTATATCAGCACGGATGTATTGCTAATCGATGAACTATTACAATCCTTTTTATTATAATGCAGCACAAATCTGGAGCAATGGATAATTACAGACAAGTTGACGATACTTATTCCGAATCTGTGAAAGCCGTCGATAGATCAATCATGAGTTCTTGTTAAATACGTTGAGCATCTTTGGATTCTCAGATGTTGCTAGGGAACTAATAAGATCTTAATCTAGTCAACCATAAACAGTCTGTCACTTACAGTGGCGTCCAATTCAGAACCTACGTGGCACATTCTGGAGTTCCGCAAGTCTCTAACTTGGGGCCACTACCTCTTTTAATGTTTATCAATAACCTGTGCGACTCTTGAATGTGGATGACTTTGCTTGGCTGAAGACCAGAAGATATACTAGGCTATAAGTGGTATTGATCACTGCGTATTCCTTCATCCTCCACTTAATCCTCTATATTCATGTCTTTTTGAAAATAAGCTTCAGATCAATACAGATGAATGAAAAAGAAAAAGAGTACTTGGAATTATCTTTATGCAATTTGATAATCGGGGTTACAAAGATACACCACTATTAGTGGTTGGGTATAACATTTGACAACAAATTAACTTTCAGTGAATACATATATCTAAAAAACACCAGAAACATTGAATAACTATTGAATAGAATTATTATATTTCACATATGTCAATTAACGAAGTTCATGCATTGAGGAAAATTAGCAATGTTGTACTCGTTTGGAACCTTTTGGATACAAACTAATACATAATTTAATGGACCATCCTCCTATCTTGGAACAAATTAAGTTTCATGTACCTTCTTTCTGGTTTCGCACTCATGTAATTCTTATGCCACCGAAAGTAAGAACAAATATTTTACAAGAGTCACCATTATGTTATGTGTTATAACTTGAATATAATTTCAGTTAAAATACGCTTTGTTTTAACTGTACTGTACAGCAATGCTTGCTTCAAATATCCAGACGTAAGGTTTCTTGGCGGTTATGTTGCACTGCCTTAAAAATCAATAATGTTTTCTTGGAAAAAGTAACGTCTCTTAAATACCTGGGTTTGACTGTAGATGAGTTTTTAAATTGGGAGAAGCATGTCAACAAAATTGTAAATAAAGTAAATCCCATGATCCCTGTTGTTTATAAATGTAGAAACTACATCTCCTTAAAGACAAAAAAACAAATATATACTGCCTTTTTCTTGTCGCATTTGCGATATCTAATACCTATTTGGGGAACTTGTGGAAAAACAAATTTTAATCAAATTAAAATTATACAAAACAAATTTTTAAAAATTTTATACAACTATGAATATCTCACACCAACAAATACTCTGTATCATGAACTAAATGTACCTAAATTAGAGAGCCTATTGGAATTAGAACAATGCAAACTCATATACAAGATACTTAATAACTTACAAAAATCAAACACAAATTTTCAAACCATTAGTGAGATTCACAATCATGATACAAGAAGGCTAACAAATTTATACCTAGCACAGGGCAGAACCAACGTAGGACTAAATAATCCAGGGCAGCTTGCATCAAAATGTTACAATAATTTAAGCCATAACATTAGGTCAACCACTTCTTATCCATTTTCTGTTAAAAAATGCAAAGACCACCTGAATATTCATTGAAACAAAGTTGTTACTTTAAAATAACTGTAAGAATATTAGTACGACTTACCAACTAGTCAACGTAATACTGTTAGTTTATAGGATAAGTCTCGAGGCCAGGGCTATTGAAGCACTGATTTGAGATTAAAAAAATACATTATTGTTATAATCTTGAGTCAATAAAGTTGTTTCGAAAAAAAAAATCATGTCTAGATCATTCTAAACAGTGTTTAAAACAACGGCATCTGGTACAGATACTTCTGTGAGTCTTATACACTTTAGCATCTTCCAATAGTTAGAATATTAATAATTAAAATGTCCCCTCTGGAGATATTCAAGCCGGACAATAATTGTCCATATATTGGCTTACTGGCCAAAGGCCCTCTCCTGATGAGTCTTTGTAAATGACATAGATTTATTCTTAGAAAAAATTATACAATATATTAGAGTCTGATCTAAATTTACATATCTGGTAGAGAAGTTTTATATACTACGTCGCACCTAAGTAAATTACCTTTTTCGGTAATGCTCTACCCACTCACTTTGCGAACTTTACAAACATATCACTATAACTTACGTGTATTTAGAGCTCTCACTAGTAGAAACAATACTGGAAGAAATATTAATCACAATATAATATTTTTAGAATACAAGCGCTTACGTTATTATTGGATAACGACATCACGATACATGCCTCTCTAAAATATGATGGAATCAAGTTAAATTTAAGCCTATAGCGATGGGAATCATTAGTCTTCAAGTAGTATTGGAATGGTAATCACAACAGAGATTCATTTACGCTCTAGCAAATCTGTAGATAAACAAAATCTTAAGCATAATTGGGGAGTGGCAAAAAGCAAAATATATTCTTTAAACTAAGTCCCGAGCTTTCGCTGATCTATGCCTCTGTCGTTAGGGAAAGATTGTTGAGCTAGTTGGTTTCGGTCATCTGAACATAATTTTGTTTATTTTTCATGACCTGCTAGGTTGCTGTAGGAATATTGAGAAATGCCAATTTGACTAAAAATTTTAAATAAAATCGAAACCAAAAAAGATTGATATTGATAATCCGTTATCGTTAGAGAATAATAAGACATATCCATTTGAAAAAATCAGGTAACCTATGATTGAGGTTTCATCAATTTTCTACTGAATTTTTCAAGTACAAAGAGGAATTAAAATTTGAGCGTTTAACTCATGCTGACGCATTTCATACTTTCCCGGCTCCTGGACACGCGTCCCGACTGACCGTAAAACGAAACGATCCCTCTCCGCGCCCGCACTTTCCGCGTCAATCAGAAAACGCACGTTGAAATATAGGTGCTCGGCAAGCTTTCGGTACCGCGTATACCGAGCGAACCGAATCCGCGCCGCTCCCGCACCGACAAATCAGAAAGCGGCCTTAGTCACTCGCAAAGTTACAACCTTATAAAATGGTGATTTGCGCCTAAACATTATTAAACAGTTTGTTTAATGTCGCAAGTGTGATACATGAAGTTATAATATAATTCATCAGAAAATCTAAATATGGAATAATATAGGTACATGAGATTGCATTTAAAACATGTAAGTTTGATATGAATCACACTGTATTCTGTATCACGGATTTAGGACTCCTTCTAGGAGGGGAGGACCTGCGCTGCCGCGCTCGAATTTCATGATGAGCTGCAAAGCTGCAAATTGACCCACATGGACCAGCCATAATTTTGTGACAAAAAAACCTCTCAACCCAACTTTTGATATTTATATAAATATCCGTGATTCCACTATCCTACCCACTTTCCATTAGAGGTCTAAGGAGGGGCGGGCCAGTCCTGTCGCGCTCTGAAGACCAAAGAAAAAAAGCTCTCAAACTTTTTGTATTTATATGAACATACTATGCTTCTCTAGAGCTCTAGGTGGGGACTTCGCCCACCCCGCCCCCCTTTAAATCCACCACTGCTGTATAGTCAACATTTACGTAAAATATTAGCGCTGTAGCCCTCAATGCTCTTCATCGTGATTGAGTGAGAGATTTTTCAAATATATTTTAGTAAGCCGTCCACGCACTGTTGGCCCACCCTGTAGAACAAGAATATAATCGATATAATCTAGGGAATACAGGCTCCAGAGCAGTCACCAACAGCAGCAATACGTTGTTCCCTTTATTCTCCAATCATAAATAACAAAGATAGTGTCTAAGTTAAGCCGTTATTAGACGCCCTGCTACGCCATCATCTCCGTTTCCCCGTTGTAATTGCGCAATCATAATCCGGATGCCAGATAAGACAGCAACCACCACCGACGTGTCTTGATGCCTAGATTCCGTGTTTTTCCAGTTTTCATCATACGGACTTTTTTTCAAGCTCGGAATTTGGCAAATATGCGCGTAAAACTTTGAAACCGAAATTATTTCTCTCTAAGTGTCTAAGACACTTCGCAAGAATCCCTCTACATATTGCCGACTGTTGAAGTTTTGGCGTTTACTTCACATCTCCTTCAGGGCTATATCTCTTTAGGTCAATGCAAAGTACAATTCAGAATATGTTCAATATAAACAGTAGCAAAACTCTATTCGGCAAATGTGGACCAAAAACTTTACTAGAGCCTTCTCCAGGGCTACTTAGCATCCACTTAGCAAACATAAGAGACAATACGCACAATATTTTCAAAACAAGCAGTAACCAAACTCATTTGTTAAGAAGCTGATTGATATATGGTCAACACAATGCAGTAAAACATCCATACCATTAATATTTTTAGCGAAGCATTGCGATATGCTTTATTTTAGTCTTCCTTTGCATTGTCCACTGATTCTGATTATTGTTGCTATAGAATATGAAGCAATAAAATAGACGTTGAACTGTCTACATATGAGACATATAGGCTATATATTATTATTTCTGTACCTGATACGACCGTGCCTGTAACTGAATCCCAAATTGCCATAACGCTTACTCTGGCCATTGCAAATTGACCAGCGAATTCGAATTTTTGATCCTATTTCCTTCTTTTACATCTTGTTTTATTTTATTTATACAGGAAATGGTAAATAATGTATATCACTTAATACCCTATTATTTGGTTCATAAAACTTATAACTACAACCGGCAACAGCAGATGATCTTCCTCACCTTAAAGACGATGCAGCATCGTGATTGGATAATTGCTGCAGACAATATTTAGTGTCCTTTTGTTACTTATTTTCTCTATCCCTTTTTGCTTTACTTGAGAGAACTTCTCGCTCCGCTTTCCCTCATGCTGGCCGCGCTCGTCAATTTACTATGGCCACACAGTACTATTTCTTTGATTATGATGTTTTTTGAATTAGTGAGAGTTACCCCTAGGTCGACCGTGTGTGAGGCGACACTGCGTTATTTATAATAGGTTATCTATCTTAGTAATATAATCTCAGCAACATCTTCACCGATTCTGAGAAACTTGAGCTGCGATGTGCAGTCTGGGTAGTATGAATGCTTGTATATTTTTCAGAATTGCCATATTCGCAGTGGAGTAACTAGCATTAGCAAAAGATCTACATGGTCAAAATCACTCCAAATTTATTTTTCACTTGCTTTACATTCTCTGTTTTTTATAGGAAGGGGATGGCATTAGGTTTGTGGGGAGGATGGGTGCTGGGAAACTCGAAGCTTCTTTTCACGCACACAGACTAATCCAAACACTGACAATCGCGTAATCTCAGTAAGTGCTGCACTATTTTTGATAAAATGTAGGATGCGACATGGAATGCATTCGTAGCTACTGCAATACTGCGGTATTTTTGAAAATAGAGGCATTGGCTGTGGAATAATTAGCTATCTTCAAAAATCCCCAGAGCCTCTCAAAACTTAGTTTTTGTTCTATTTGGGGGTTTTCACTATTTCTGATTTTTTCGGGCAGCGGGTAATGCTGGGGCGGAGGGAAAGGTGGTGACTAGGGGAGCACCAAACCTTACTGAAATGCTCAATGTGTAGTGTTTTACTGGGCACCAGACATGTACAAAAATATTTTTGTGTAAATTTGTTTTTTCTATATAAATTTATAAAATCAGTGACCTATACGTTTATGGTTACTCACCTTCTTTCGTCTCGCTTATTTGCTGGCGAATACCGCTCCCAAACATATGCACAATTTTGGAAAACAATCTCTTATTTCATAATTTAATACAGGTAGTGGCCGTAGTCTAGTAGTAAGAGTGAGATTGGGAAGGCGCTAAGGGTGGGAATTTAATAACTGCAAATTTGTGTTATTACTGGGAATGTGTGGTTAGTTAAATGAGTGAGTCAAACCACTTCACTGCTTTTTAATTTCTTAAGTCAGGGAGGATCTATGAGAGTTCTCCATTAATCCTGCGAAAATTCTAGAAGCTTCTGCGAAGTGGCAGGGGCAACAGATTCTGCCGCAGATACACTTGACGATTTAAAAGAACATAAAATGAACTACTTGTTCCAAATCTTAATTCATACATATATTTGCTGTATTACCTGTAACAACTGCTCGCCGGAGAGATAAATCTTTTTCGGCTTTGAACAGATCTCCGACGCACAATGAGTGAGTTGAGGTTAAAAAGCATGGAACTGGCTAACATAAATTTGTCACGTGGGATTGGTGTTCACCAAGTCGTCGCTACATTTTGTAAAACGAAGCCTTGTGATCTAGAGAGGTTGAACTGAGATTAAATGTGTGTTTCCTTTAACTAAGTTAGAGAGGTATTTTTCATACCTAACAATACAAATAAGAAACTACAATATAAAATTTTATACCACTCCCCTTTCTACATCTCATCTTTATCCATCAAAGATCAAGAGGATGTCTGACTCTCTTTGGCACAATCTGAGCCTACAAAGTGTGAGAGTTTTGGTGACTGTAGATTCCTACAAACGAAGCCCCCCTTCACCTTATCCTAGACACCCCACTACTCTCAAGATCATAAGACTGATATATAGACGCATCATGTGGAATATATTATTTTACGACTATTATGACACTAAATCACTATGTTAGATATAGCTGTGCTTTGTAGGTTAGCCTAAAGCTTCTTCGATTAGATAACTCACGATTCGTTCTGAAATTGTAAGGAGTTTTGCTATTTGGAAAGGTTAGCAACCACGTATCTAAACAATGACCGAAAGAAGTCAGATTAAATTCAACCAATAGACATATGCGTTTAATACTAATTGTTCTATCCCTATTTAACAGTCAGATAATTGTAACTATGATTCATACACTTGAATAATGAAAACAGACGAATAGATGAAATTCTAGAGAAGCGTCATAGCTCTGTGGGAGCAAGAGAAGCCGTTGGAGCGGTGTGGTGTTATTCCTTGTAATGACGGTGGATGGCATAAACAAGATGGAAGCGGGAACAGCAACGGGAACAGGGGATAATCGCAGTGAGCGGCGGAGATATGCAAAACGGGCTCATCGTTATTATAATCCGGCGATGAGCGTAACTCACAGATAGCGTTGTGATGCTGCCGGAATATACCTTGCATGAAGGAACCGTTAGTACGGGAAATTGCTACAGAATATCAACATGTACTTTCTAAGTTACTTTAAATGCCATTGTACATACACTAAATAAATAAGTTAAGATCGATTTATAAGACCCATCTCGTTTAATGTAGGTAGGTACTATTTTTTCCTGGATCAAAAACAAAGCAAATTTTGACCTTTAACCACCCATCCTAGAGGTGCCATCAAAAAAAACGTATTTTTTGCAATGCATAATGCATCTATATTTTCAAGCATACATATCCAACTGTTGTACCCCTACTGGCTCCTTACGAATATACGAATGGTGTAGATCAGATACTTTGGCTTCACCTTGCGAGCGGTTGGAGTTATGCCCTGGACAAAGGACAAAAAGGAGGAAAGGATGAAAAGAAGGCAAGGAGGAAAGAGGAAGGAGAAAGGAGGAAAGGAGGAAAGGAGGAAAGGAGGAAAGGAGGAAAGGAGGAAAGGAGGAAAGGAGGAAAGGAGGAAAGGAGGAAAGGAGGAAAGGAGGAAAGGAGGAAAGGAGGAAAGGAGGAAAGGAGGAAAGGAGGAAAGGAGGAAAGGAGGAAAGGAGAAAGGAGAAAAGGAGAAAAGGAGAAAAGGAGAAAAGGAGAAAAGGAGAAAAGGAGAAAAGGAGAAAAGGAGAAAAGGAGAAAAGGAGAAAAGGAGAAAAGGAGAAAAGGAGAAAAGGAGAAAAGGAGAAAAGGAGAAAAGGAGAAAAGGAAGGAAAAGGAGAAAAGGAGAAAAGGAGAAAAGGAGAAAAGGAGAAAAGGAGAAAAGGAGAAAAGGAGAAAAGGAGAAAAGGAGAAAGGAGGAAAGGAGGAAAGGAGGAAAGGAGGAAAGGAGGAAAGGAGGAAAGGAGGAAAGGAGGAAAGGAGAAAGGAGGAAAGGAGGAAAGGAGGAAAGGAGGAAAGGAGGAAAGGAGGAAAGGAGGAAAGGAGGAAAGGAGGA